>CM049426.1:235104391-245104391 GCA_026929855.1 Poa annua | reverse complement strand
TCCTCGGGTTGTAAAATTCCTCGACATATCTGATTCGTGTGCTTTCTGGTGGCGGGACGGCAAGAAGGCGGCAGGATCTACTCCGGGATTTGGGTTACTGAAACTTTTTCAGTGTAAAATTCCTCTTCTCCGAGAGCAAGGTCAGGATGACTCGAACCACTAAATCTGTGGTCGATGGCGAAGAGGCTTTGGAGAAATTTCGCCAAGAATTGACAGACACACGCAAAGATACTGCTGAATTGCGTCAAGCGGTCTCACAGATGAAAAATGATATTACAGTGATGCATGGGAAACAGGCAGAGGTGATTGAAGTAGTAGAAGAACTTCATACTGCGGTGGACACTATCAGCATCCAGTTGACATCAATGGCTAAGGCAATTAATTCTCTTAGGCCATCTATTTCACCTCAAAGGCAAGCCAATGCAGCAGCAGAGCAAGAAGAAGCAACTGGTGCCGAACAACAAAAGTCCCCTACTTTTCAACAGCATACAGAGCTAACAGAAGAGTTAAAGAACAAACTGCTATTGGAAAAGGCAAAAACTCAATACTTAGATCATCTGACAGTGAACAATTTGCCTCAAATTAACACTGGCAGGCGCTCAGCTCCGCCTGGTTTCGCTCAGCTCCGCCTGGTTTCGCAGGATTCAACAAAGACAAGCCTCCCACACCAAGGGCTCCTGGTCCAAGCGTCGTCACACACAGGCATGGGACGGTTATGCCAGAGATTATGAGAAGGACATGCGTATGCAGTTTTTCAAATCGATAACAAAAGGTCCTCGAATGGATTTTCCTCGTTTTAATGGAGAAAACCCAGTGGGATGGATACGTCAGTGTGAAAAATATTTCCAGATGGCCGCAGCTTCAGAGGAGTACAAGGTGCATTTGGCCCAGTTGTATTTTGTGGGTTCAGCTGATGTGTGGCTCAGGCGTTCCGGGTTACATAGGCAACAACTGTCTTGGACTCAGTTTGTCGAAGAAGTAACACAGAGGTTTTCTGGTCATAGCACTTATGAATTGGCCGAGAAGTTTAACAATATCAAACAAAACACACTGACCATTAAACAATATACTGAAGTATTCGAAGAACTGATGGCTGATATTCGAGAAGAAAACCCAGACTTACAAGAAGATTGGTTTGTAAGATGTTATGTGAATGGAATGAAGGACTCTATAAAATCTCAACTTCCTCCTCTCAGGCCTGCATCCTTAACCTCAGCTTATTGGCAAGCTCATGAAATGGAACAATGCCAACTGAGTAAGAAGTCTTTTACTCCACACTTTCAGAAATTCAGTGGAACCAACACCTACAAGCCTCAGCAACATTTTACTCCTATCGTCAGTAAAGTTCAAGAAACAACAAATCCAAGAACCAAGATAAAAGGTGACTGTTGGAGGTGTGGGGAACCCAACTGGCAACCAGGTCACAAGTGCAGACCTATTCCTGTACTAAATTTCTTGGCACAAGCCTTAGATCAAGAACAAATGGAGCAAATGAATACACAAGAACAACAAGAGGAGGACGAGGAAGCAACAGAACAAACAGAAGAAAGACCAAAACAAAAATCAGCTAATTGTTGTAAAATATCACTGCAAGCTCTAGGAGCACAACCCTCAAATGCAACACCAACCGTCCAAATTCATATCAATGGCAAACAAGCTACATCATTGATTGATTCAGGAAGCAGCAATTCTTTTATGGATTTGCAGTTCGCAATTAAATGTGGATGCACATTACAACAGGCTGATACTAGAGAGGTCCAAGTTGCTGGAGGTGGCATTTTGCTCTCAGATTCTATTGCACCAGACTGCAAATTCAAGAGTGTTGCGTACATGTTTCAGGAAACATTTCGAGTACTCAACTTACCTGACCATGAGGTCATTCTAGGTTGTGATTGGCTAGAGCAGCATAGTCCATTTACAGTGAACTTTAAAACGTCGTTGTTGACAGTTAAACTATCTGATGGTAATGATGCAAACTTGCCAATTTGTAATGCATTAACCACAATAAAAGAGATCTCATCGGAGGAAATGCAGAAACTGTTAGATCGAGGCTCAGTAGGATATGTGTTACATTTAAACACTATTAGTGACTCACCAAAAACAAAAACTACAATATTGCCTGAGTTACAACAAGTTTTGGACAATTTTTCAGAAGTTTTCAAGGAGCCATCATCATTACCACCACACAGGCAGTTGTGACCATTCTATTCCTCTTATACCAGGAGCAACTCCACCTATGTCTAGACCCTATAGGGTTCCACATAAACAGAAGGATGAAATGGAAGCTCAGATTGCAGAATTACTCAAGAATAAAGTTATCCAACACAGCCAAAGCCCCTATGCATCCCCTGCAATATTGGTCAGAAAGAAGGATGGCACTTGGAGGTTATGTGTGGACTACAGAAAGTTGAATGCTTTAACAATTAAGAACAAGTACCCCATACCTGTTATTGAGGACTTGTTGGATGAGTTACATGGTGCCAAAATATTTAGCAAATTAGACTTGAGGTCTGGCTACCATCAGATAAGAATGAACCCTGTTGACATTACGAAAACAGCCTTTAGAACTTACAGTGGCCATTATGAATATCTTGTTATGCCATTTGGACTATCAAATGCACCAGGAACCTTCCAAGCTTTGATGAACAAGATCTTTATAGAGCATTTGAGGAAGTTTATCCTCGTTTTCTTTGATGATATCCTGATCTACAGTAAAGACATGCAATCTCATCGTCAACATTTGCAGATAGCTCTTCAGTTGTTAGCTGCTAACAAGTTATTTGCTAAGAAGAGTAAATGTGTGTTTGGAACAAGCCAGGTAGAGTATCTCGGCCATGTGATTTCAGGAGCGGGAGTCTCTACTGATCCTGCTAAAATAGCAGATGTGGCTGACTGGAAAACACCAGAAAACATCACTAAGTTAAGAAAATTTCTGGGTTTCACAGGGTATTACAGACGTTTTATTGAGAATTATGGAATAATTTGCAGACCACTGTATGACTTACTCAAGAAAGGCGCTTTTCAATGGTCATCTATTCACGAAACTGCATTCCAGAAATTAAAACAAGCACTGATAACAGCTCCTGTACTAGCTCTTCCAAATTTCAACAAACCGTTCATCTTGGAAACAGATGCATCTGGTAGTGGCCTCGGAGCTGTGATGATGCAGGATGGAAGAGCAATAGCTTATTACAGTGTAGCCCTTGGTCTTCGAAACAGCAGTCTGTCAACTTATGAAAAAAGAGGCATTGGCCAGCATTGAGGCAGTGAAAAGATGGAGGCACTATTTCCTAGGAAATCAATTGATCATTCGCACAGACCATCAGAGTCTGAAATACATCATTGATCAGAGGTTAGTCGAGGGTATTCAACATAAGCTCATGCTAAAGCTACTAGAGTATGACTATACGTTGGAATACAAAAAGGGAAAGGAAAATTCAGTAGCAGATGCATTGTCTAGGAAATTTTCCTCTCTTTGTTCCATCTCTGCAGTGACACCAACTTGGGTCCATGAAGTCATCAATAGTTACTCTGCCGATGATCACACAACAAAATTGGTACAACAATTCTTGATAACTCCTCCAGAAGCCGGCTCTGAATACTCCATGCACGCATGCGTCCTAAGATTCAAGGGAAGGTTGATAATTGGAAGAGACACTCCCTTGCAACAAAAACTATTGTCGGCATTACATCAATCAGCCATTGGTGGACATTCGGGAATCAAGGCAACATACCAACGCATTAAGAAGCTCTTCTATTGGCAAGGCATGAAGAAAGATGTAGAAACTTTTGTGTCAGAGTGCCCAATATGTCAGAGGTCCAAGCATGAAAACTGCAAATACCCAGGTTTGTTGGACCCTCTTCCTACCCCAGATATGGCCTGGCAGCATATCTCGATGGATTTCATCGAAGGATTACCAAAGTCTCATGGCAAAGAAATAATACTAGTGGTGGTTGACAAGTTCACAAAATATTCACATTTTATTCCTCTATCACACCCTTACACAGTACATTCGGTGACACAAGCAGTGATTGACAATGTGATCAAATTACATGGTCCTCCTACTGTCATCATTTCGGACCGCGACCGGATATTCACTAGCACCCTATGGAAAGCAGTCTTCAAAGCTTTTCAAGTGGATCTTCGCTTCAGCTCTGCCTATCATCCCCAGTCAGATGGACAAACCGAAAGAGTAAATCAGTGTCTTGAATCCTACTTGAGATGCATGACCTTTCAGGAACCAAAAAAGTGGGTTGAATGGCTCTCTTTAGCAGAGTTCTGGTACAACACTTCGTTCCATACAGCCTTGAAGATCACCCCTTTTCAAGCTTTGTATGGCTCTGCTCCTCCCCAAATCAGCGAGTTATCCATTCCTGGCCCAGCTGATATTGAAGCTACTGCATTCCTGGAAGCAAAACAACATATGTTGAACCAGCTTAAGAACAATCTGGCACAGGCAACAGCTCGAATGAAGAAATTTGCAGACATGAAAAGAAGTGAGCGTGTTCTGGAAGTGGGAGATATGGTGTACTTAAAAATGCAACCATACAGAATGCAAGCATTTGGATTGCGAGGAAAAATTAAATTGCATAGCAAATACTATGGCCCCTTCAGTGTAATTCAGAAAGTGAGCAACAGGGCGTATAAGTTACTCTTACCTGCTGGAGTTCAAATACACCCAGTGTTCCATGTGAGCCAACTCAAAAAGCACCTGGGTCCTACTGTCGTTCCTAGCTCTGACCTTCCTTTGGTGGATGCAAATGGGAAGGTTCATACGGCACCAGCAGCTGTTTTACAAGTCAGGCAAATCCCAAGAAATAATGTAGCAGTGGTGCAGTGGTTTATTAAGTGGGAAAACCTATCTGCAGAAGAAGCTACATGGGAAGATGCAGACTTTATCAAACGTATTTTTCCTGTGTTTTTCAGGGAGACAGTGGAAGCATGGATGCAACACCCAGCAGATGCTTGAGGACAAGCATCATCTCAGAGGGAGGCAGTGTCAGTACCTGACGAAGTAAACACATGAAGATGAAGTTCAGTTATCGAACGGCTACCCTCGCTGTGCTCGGACGACTGAGATGTGAAGATGACCCTCCTCTATCCTTGTAGCTCTTTTGCATCGCACGAGCTTTCCTCTTTACAGCTTGTATGCTTTATATGCCAAGCTGCGTCTGGCATTTTCCCCCATTCCAATCTGTCATTTGCTAGAAGCAAAGATACTTAGAATATACTCTATACTCGAACCCTAAATCGGGGTATCCAAAAATGAGGCAATTTCTCCCAATTCTGTTGCGTTCTTGAGCGAATATCTTAGTTTTGCTGTGACTGAATTTAGCCTGAACATGTCAATCCCTTTCGGGACCTGACACACCGGAGGCTGGAGCGGGCGGCACCAAAGGACGGTCGCGCGGGCACCAAAGGATGGAGACCGAGAAGCCCTCCTCTGCTCCTTGCCTATCTCCGGTACAAAATTATGATGTGTTGATCAGGCAACAAATCATGCTTGTGATTTTTTATCACTATTAAGATTGTTTGGTTACAATTTTCATCACCGAAGGATTTGCCTTTAAAATAAATGAGATGTATGTACCGAAGGATTTTGTTGTGTATGAGATGTTCCATCTATTATTCATATTTGTAGAAGCACATTTTATTTTGAGAAGAGCACCGTATGTGAATTAGTGTATGTACCTGTATGTGAATTAGTGTATGTACCGAATGATTTCCCATAGGCTCCGTCCGTGCGTCGACACGGAAAGACTGATTTTGGATAGCAGAAAACTGGAAAATGGAAGCAGATTCGAGGCCGGAAAAAAGTAATAAATGAAACGATTTGGCACCATGTGATGCAAATGGAACCGAAGCCACTCACCATGTGAAACTACAGGACCATCGGTTTCCATTTTTGCTAGCCTAGGCACGAAAACCTGCCACTCCCCATTCCTCTTTGATAATCTCATCAAAAGAGTTCACTCAAAATGGAACCATATATATATATTGTGACACCAATCTCAAAGCAAACGAACGGTGCCGATTACCACCTCCCTAGTTATGCAATATAAAAAAACCTTGTCCTATATATATATATATGCACAATGCAATTTCATTTCGGCCAACTATATATATATATATATATATATATATATATATATATATATATATATAACATATTCATACTACACCCGGGTGTAACTACACCCATGTGTGTTTCACGCGAGTATGGAGTATCTATCATACCGGGAGGTATGTAACATGTAGTATGGAGTATATAATGTTATTTTATTACTAAAGATACTTCTTTTTAGGCAGTATGTAAAAAATTCTACATACTTCTCTTTTATATGCATATATATGCATATGTGACGGTATTTTGAGTATATAGTGTAAAATATTAGGACAATTACAATTTTTTGACGAAACTTATTTTAGGGTATCTTAGATATAGTATATGAACATACTCAAACCAATAAAGTATGACAAATACTTCCGTAAGGTGGTATACGAGACATGGGTGTAGTTACACCCGGGAGTAGAAAGCATTTAACCTATATATATATAAATAATGCAATTTCATTTCGGTCAACTATAATATATATATATATATATATATATGCACAACGCAATTTCATTTCGGTCAACTATATATATTGATCAACAATCTCATTGGAAATATGTATAATTAACAACAACAATCTCATTTCATTCGGTCAACTATTGAATTAACAGTCTCATTCCGGCCAACTATTGAACAATCTTATTTCGGCCAACTACTGATGAATAACAACAATATCATTTCGGCCAACTATATATATTGATCAACAATCTTCATTGGAACTATGTATAATTAACAACAACAATCTCATTTAATTCGGCCAACTATTGAACAATTAATCTCATTTCAGCCAACTACTAAACAATCTTATTTCGGCCAACTATTGATGACAACAACAATCTCATTTCGGCCAACTATATATATTGATCAACAATCTCATTGGAACTATGTATAATTAACAACAACAATCTCGTTTAATTCGGCCAACTATTGAACAACTAATCTCATTTTAGCCAACTATTGAAATATCTTATTTCGACCAACTATTGATGAACAAACAACAAATCTCATTTCGGCCAACTATATATATTGATCAACAATCAACAAATTAAAGAAAAATTGCCCCAAATATATAACACTAGATGAAATTTTTTGTACCTTGCCCATTGGAAGACCAAGACATACTTCTTAAAACAAAGTTGGATCACCGCAACCCCTTCTTGATTGGCGGTGTACCGGAGATCAAGACCGATGAACTTCTCTTGCTCCCGAACTTCACCAATCCATTTCTTGAAATCGGAGAGATAACCGCCCACCAACGTGCTATCGTTGGTATAAACCACCTTAAGATTGGCGGTGTGTGCAAGCACCGGTCCACAGCGCGATTGGTGGCGCCGGACTCATGGTGGCCGGAGTGGATGAAGAGATCAGAGAGAGAGAGAGAGTGTCGCGGGAGGGAAGAGAGGAAGAAGAGAGCCCCGGCCGTATCGAAAAATGAAGAGACAGGAGAAGAAAATTGTCCACTCCCGTCTAAAATCGTGGCGGGAGTCGAACGGTTAGCACCTTTAGTACCGGACCGTAACACGGCCCGGTACTAAAACTCCCCTCGCCAGCCCCTCGCGGCCGTTGCCATCCCATTGAGCTTTAGTACCGGGCCATGTTATGGACCGGTACTAAAGGTCCCTTAAGGACCGGTACTGTTGTCCCCCTCCCCTCTAACCGTTCGAACCGGTACTGATGCTCATTAGTACCGGCCGCAAATATAAGCAGGACTAATAGTCTGGACGTAAAGTCCTTTTCCACTAGTATGATCAGATTAATATTTCATGTAAATAGTTTTATCTCTTAGTTTGCTCTATATTTTTATGAATTATTTTGTATTTATTGATGAAATGTTCCTCTATTTTAATATAGTATCGGCCGTATTTGATGCAATTTATTTAAATATGTTAGAACATAATTATGCCAACTATTATTAAATTTGGGATAATTTATGTCGGAAAATATACTTAATTTCATTATATTTAATCAATGACCATCACTGTATGACCTCGATGCTTAATCTACCTCTTTGAGTTTGAAATATTCATCATACAATGTCTCTAGATTCTCAGAAATTTGATCAAATCATTATATAACCGTGTACACAATTTAAATTTCATGGAATTACAGATAAATAGTTATACCCATTCTCTACTTCATGTAGTGATCGAGTTGTACTATTTTTTCATTATTAATATTATTTTATAAGTATGTTTTGCTCAAAGTATTTTATTTATTTATCGTTGAAGTATTGGACGGACACGGCAAACGCGCCTCTTTTTCTTCCAGTATGGTCTTAATGACGGTGCGACTTGGATGACGAAGCTAGAGTCATCATCTAGCTTTTCAAGACTGCTACGGATACGCTTATATTTCATGGATTTTTGTTTGGATACGAGTGCCAGAGTTATCCAACATGTCATCAGGCGTATGTCCGTTTCTGAATGTCCAGAGCTTCACTGCCGGTGGTTCTGACATTTGGCAGGACAGGAGGCATTCGGGGGTTTAACAAATCAAAACAGATGGAGAGAGAAAAAACACAGAATCAAAGGTAGTAACAACGACCAGAGCAGATTAGGAAATGGGTCGTGGATACATATACTATCGTTTCCGGCCCGAAGATATAGATGATCATAGGGATCTTGTCCGACGCCGATGGCAGCGTGTGCTTGTTGAATGATGGCGTCAGGAGAGTAGACTAGCGTGAAGTTGCACGACACATAGAGCATCTATGGCTTTAATTTGTTCATCAAGTGGAGCATGTGAGCTAACAAAAATGGCAGTACTGTTCGCCAAAGAAGACCACGTAAACTGTAGACTGGAGTACAGTTCGAACGAGGGTAAGTTAGTATCTAAATCAAGAAATGATCGATCTTCAAACAGAAATGTACGTGCTTGCGTGCCAGTACATGTAAAAGAAGCCGAGTTTTACAATACTAGGCTTGATTTACTTGTGTCCAACGTCCACGCCCGTTTTTACCAAGAACAAAAGCATGGAATCATCTCCCAGCACGTAACTAATTGTAAAGAAAGCTTCACCACCAGAGATACAATCAAGAACGCACATGTCAATATGTTATTACAAACAACAAGAAAAATCTCGTACTTAGTAAATAGTGTCCGGAGACTTTTATACCAGTGCTGTCAGTAACGAACAGTAACTTTGGCAGCAAATAACATAAGGCACATGGATTACTCTAATGAAGGAGTTCCGGAGGCATGAGTTCCTCCGGCGTAGTTAAACAACTCGGCCGTCGCGCCATTGGACGCGCGTGCGGACAGGACGCACAGCCGCCCTCGCAATTTCGTCTGCATGCGTCACCTCCGTCTTCCTCCTCTGCCTCCCCGTCCCTTTCTCCTCGACGAAACATGTCGCCATTAGACTTGTTAGTGCACCCACTACCACGGACATATATATACGCATAACAAAGCCGCACTCACCAATCGAGCTAGTAGCATCTGGTGCTAGAGAGAGAAAGGAGAAGATACCTACCTTTGTCTGTCTGTCTGTCTGGGTAAGCAAGGAGGAGAGGAGGATGCAGAGGTACACGGCGAGGGAGATATGGCAGATGGAGGAGTGCCAGAGCCCGCGGATGGGATGCAACGTCGTTCTCGGCGTCGACGGAGGCGCCAGCAACACCGTCTGTGTCTGTATGCCGGCCGCCATGCCCTTCGCCGACCCGCTCCCTGTCCTCTCCCGTGCCATCGCCGGATGCTCCAACCAGAACTCTGTCGGAGGTACATACCCCTACTACCTGCCACTCAACAAGAGATTCCATCTCGAACAAGTTCGACGCATCGACAACAGCTTTTGCCATTTTTTTTGGTTTCAAATTGTTCAGAGGACAGGGCAAGGGAGACACTGGAGCGAGTGATGGCACATGCTCTGCTCAAGGCTCGTAAGAAACGGTCCAACGTGTCTGCGGTCTGCTTGGCCGTAGCCGGCGTCAATCACCCCATTGACCAGCACAGAATGATGGACTGGCTCAGGTGCATAGCTTAGCTCTTCCCGCATTGAAATTCTTAGAGAAGCTGTATTGACTCTGACACGCACGTTTGTTTTAGGGAGATTTTTTCGAGCCATGTCACGCTATTCGTGGAGAATGACGCGGTGGCGGCAATGGCGAGCGGCACCATGGGAAAGCTCCACGGCTGCGTGCTGATCGCAGGGACAGGGACCATAGCTTACGGTTTCACCAACGATGGTAGGGAAGCCCGGGCAGCTGGTGCAGGGCCAGTGCTGGGTGACTGGGGCAGGTTAACTTCTATCCTGTCTCCCAACCGGAGTATATTGGTTAAGAAGCAACTACCGGTTCTGATTTCTAGTTGTGCGGCAATATATGCAGTGGCTATGGGATTTCTGCACAGGCATTGACAGCAGTTGTGAGGGCCCATGATGGCCGTGGTCCAGAAACAGCCCTCACGGACAATATCCTGGATTTCCTTGGACTCGCGTCACCGGATGAACTGATAGGGTAAATCCTTTGGCTCAGTTAACTTGTCTGATTTTACTTCCTGTGAAAAGTGAAAGTACGTTTTAATTACTTGGCACTTAAAGGGTTTGGTTAACAAACCTAAACCGTTCTCAAATATCCATCTTCAGACATTATGTGAGCTGAAGCATAATGCTAGTATGAAAATTGCAACGTTTACTTACCTCTTCACTCTTATCATGACAGTTGGACGTACGAAGACCAATCTTGGGCACGCATTGCTGATATTCTCCCTGTTGTGGTAGAATCTGCTGAAAGCGGCGACGAAGTAGCAAACAAGATCTTGCACAATTCAGTTGGTGAACTAGCTTCCAGTGTAAAGGCTGTAGTGCAGAGACTTGCTCTGAGTGGCGAAGGTGAACAGAGAGCTTCTTTCTGAATGACATGCATAACAGGCCTTGCACAAACATACATGACACTTTCAAGTAAAAATGGCAAATGAAAAATAATATGATCTTGTCACACAAAAAAATAGAACTTCTGAATCCTCTGTATTCTCTTACCCCCGTGAACAAAATTTTCAAGATGTTTTTACCTGCTGATTTTCCAGATGGAAAAGACCTATTTCCCCTTGTTATGGTTGGGAAAGTTCTTGAGGCAAACAATAGGTGGGACATCGGAAAGGAAGTGATAGATTCTGTTAACAAGACTTATCCAGGGGCATATCCAATACACCCCGAGGTGAACAGAACTATACCAACACTTTTCTTCAGATCATAATGCCTACTAGGAAATACTTCCAATTCCGCCGTCTTAGTCAAGAGATAAATGTGAACAAATATTTCAGACAAGATTTTAGTTGCATCAGTAAAAAGTTAAAGTTCAGTTAACTTCTTTAGGATAAGTTACTAAATGATGTTGACATTAGAAAATAGTATTTCAGATCTTATGAAAAATGTCCAATTAATTCTCATTGAATTTATGTTTGTTTATACCTGCAGGTGGAACCAGCTGTTGGCGCTGCATTACTAGCATGGAATGCTATAGCAAGTGAATTAGATGGCGATAGTACGAATGTTGTTTAGATTGTCCAGCACCCGAGTCTCACACCACATTCATGTAAATTATGTTTGTGTCACACTATCACGTAGTGGTGTTTTGCATTTGTTGTAGCAAGTTCTTTTGAATATGTCGTAATATCTTCAAGAAGGTTTATGTCACAAATTGGTGAAAAGGAAATAAAGACTAGTTTAGTTGAAAGATTTTTCAATAGAAAAGGTGCAACAAAAAAATCACGATGCTTATGTGAGATCTTTCTTCCAATGAACATTTGAAATTGATACCTAAAGTATAGTAGGAAACGTACCCGAACAAATATATATATATATATATATTCAAATCAGCAGTAAGTGCATCAACATCACTTAACTCAGATTAAGTCAACTGTTTCTCAAGCAAACATCCACACAAAAACATAAGGTTTATATCATAAGTAATGTGGAAATGAAGAATAAAAATTCTAATTAGAGGCCCTCATTTTCAACAGTCGTCAGTACACTGTAGATAATATTTGTTCCAACGAAAATCTAACAGGATGCTTCAGGAGAGACAAAAAGGAACTTCAAAGTGAACAAAATAAACCAAATGGCAGGCACTTACCTCAGATGCAGTCAACTATTGCTCAAGCAAACATCGAAATAATGGTCACAGGCCCACAACAGTCGTATCAATCAACCATCAGACATTGCTCGGATAAAATTTAACCATGTAACTTCAAAACTTAGAAAAAATAATAAGTTGTCCAATCATGACAAAAAATTAGAGAATTTGAAACATTTCGCTTTTATATTCGAAATACACTATTGCTCTTGAAAAATTTACATCCTCGACAATCAACAAAGATAATGAATAAGTATATTACTTATAGGCTTATTGTGACAAATAATAAAATCAAAACTTCACAAAATAAAAAGGGCAAAAATAACTGCAATATGCTGCATTTATTAAATCCTGATAATAGTTCTTACTCCCTCTGTTTTGTATTATAACTTTATAACCCGTTTTGGTAAAATAATTTAGTTTGCCGAAACGGCTTATAATACGGAACAGAGGTTGCACTACAGAATAAAGGATATATGGCTAGTATCAAAGCAACATCATGTATACACAGATTCCAGAAAAAATACTATCACACTCACCAATTATGAACTAAATGTCATAATCTGTACATTGAAATGCTATTTAATATTCACTTACACATACACAATACAATATGTGGGTATACCTTCTGTGGAGTGACCAGCCGCGAAACAATTGAACCAATTACTCACATTGTATTTAGCCTATGCGTACAGAAATCAGAATTCTATGTGCAGTGCACCTAGCTTCTATTCATAACCCTGGCTTTCAAAATTCAGTCTGATAGATTCACACAACTTCATAACGACTGCCGATTTGCATAATCAGTTAGGCCTGATGCTTTTAATGGGATATTGTTTACTCCATCATGACATCAGTAGCTTTATAGCACATCTTAAGCCTCTCTCAACTAGATGTACAATCTACATTAGCTGTAAAATGTCAAAGGTAAATCAAATGGTAAGCACCAATTAATGCCTTCATACACAATAAATCAGTTCCAATGGAAACATAAATAGTGATTAAATTTACAGATACAGTTTGTTAGAGCCTGAGTCCTAGAGTACACATCAATACATAATCCCGATACCCCAATAAGGCATTGATGATGTATTGTATATTCAAACAGTATGGTAGTGTGGGGATTTTGAGGTGGCTAGACAGAACTACAGTAGCATGTCACACGTTCATCCTGACAGAGATTAAAGAAGTTGTTAGCTGTTTAAGGTTAGCAACTATATTTTCCCATAAAAGCAGTTAGCAAGTTACAACGTATAGGACTACAGAGTACCTAGAAGTTAATGATAAGATTTCTGATGGATAAATTTAATCAATTGGATTGTAGTGTTCGCTGATGAAATTTACAACTTGAACATGTCCTTTAGTTCCAGATAAGAAAGGCCATCTCACCAAGCAGCTCCAACTTCTGTTGTATCTTGCAAGTCATCTTTTTGTTTACTGCGTAGACCTGCAACAAGCTTGCATGTCTTCAAGAAGGCATCCAGTAACTGCACATACGGTATTAAGCATGAGTAGGATTCGCCCCTCTGACTACTAAATAGTAATGATCTATCATAAGACACATGTATACAAGTTTCAAGGAGTTCTAGCTTTTATGCCTTTGTTTTTTTTTTTATGTTTTTTTACTCTTTGTGTCTTCTTGATGCTTTCTTTTAATACAAAATGACGTTGTCATGGTGGTATCACGGCAGATGCCATAGGATGGCTAATGTGTGGGGCCAATGGACGCTGGTGGATCCGGGGAGGGCTAGCAAGCTAAGAAGCTCACACGGTAAGAGATGCCGAAACACTCAAGAACACCGAAGAACACACACAAACATCTCCAAAACCCAAACAAATGCATGAAGGCAAGACAAGACACACGATATACCCAGGTTCGGGACCCTCGTGAGGAGCTAAGACCCCTACTCCTGCCTTTCCTCTCACTATACGTATGTCACAAGATCTACAACTTGCTCCTTGAGCTGTTCCGGTGATGAACTAGATGAACTAGAGAGGGAGAAGACGTAAATGCTCTAGGAGTAAATGGGACTATAGTTTTGGCACCAAGGTTGGTCGTCGCTTCACATGAGGAGTTATGGCGTCTTTTATAGAGTTCCGGCCGGGAGGGCCAGAAACCCTAATCCGGGTTGAGCCCACCGGTCAGACCAACGGTTATGTCGACACCGGCTAGTGCGACCTAGCCGCCGAGCTATCCGACATAGCTCTGCCGTCATCATCTCGGCAAGGACCGCAGGCACCGTCCAGGATCATCATTGTCCCCTTGTCAGAGACAAGACATGTCTTCGCCCATGCCTAGTAGCCTTTTCCGAATTGCCGGGCTAGGCATGTCCGGTCTTGTCGCAGCGTTATCGTACCGGCTGACACGTTCCCGTGTCAGGCGGGAGGTGACTATGCTTCCGTGTCAGGAGGGATATGATCTCCCCCGTGTCAGGCGGAAAGCCTGTACCTGCTCCGACCTCTGCCCGACATGCCCCATGTCGGTTTCTCACTCTGGTACCTCCACAGAGCCTTCCTGCACATCGAATACAACTAACCAGAACTAAGGTAGGTTAGCTGGTTAGACTTATACCAAGATGCCTATCCAGGCGACCCGGGATCTCCTTCACCCAGGACCATGCCGGATAATCCCGACAGACGATCGCGCCGGATAGCCTTTTGGGCCCACACCGGGTTCCCTCCAGACTCCGGGTAGCTACTTAAGAGAAGTATCTCTAGGCCTAGTTTCCCAAAGATGTCTTAGGTTCTCACCAAAGACATTTTCGAGAAACTAGTTCTTAGAGGAACTCTCTGCTGGTGCTTGTGCCGCTCTGGGGTCTAGGGGTTTATTTATAGTCTCCACAGATGACCCTTGCGGCCCCCAAGAGGCACTTTAGCCCTGACAATCCCCCAAAGGTCAAATTGCCCCTTCTCTGCACCATAGGACAGCTCTTAGCGCTTCCCAAATGTCAACTCCTATAGCCATACTGCTGATCTGTATCGGGTTCTGCCCTACCCCGGGGGCAGCCCCCCGACAGACATACATTTTGGTGTGTGTTCGAGAGAAAAAAAAACTTGCTATCACAGATAAAAACATGCAAATGACCACAGGAGATGTCAAAATCAAGAAGACTAAGTATCCAAAGAAAGTAGTTTACTTGAACAAAAGTAGCAATACTCATCCCCTAAAAAGAGCAATGCTCAAGAAGTAGAAATTAAATGAGTACAGAACCAGGAAAATGAGAAAGTTAGCATTGACCAAATGGTATACTTACCCCAGGATACTGCTGAAAGACAGGAGAATAATGCTCGAGAGTCACATATATCTTTTGCACAAGACTTAAGAGTGCAGTAACCTTGTTTTCCAAAAAGTCAACCTGAATTGAATGTTGCCAAAACATATACAACCCAAATGTTGAAAAAAAAGCTGAATCTAATTGGCAAACACAAGAGGGTATAAGATGCTTAGTATATATTTGTTATTGCAGTGAAACAAAAACATACTCATAAAAAAGAACCTGCAATATATCCAAATCATTTTTTAGCTGACATCCAAATAGAATTCAAATGGTTCATATCAGCAGAGTCACTTGCATGCTCTCTACAAAGAGACTCACTTGCATGCTGGCAATAAACACTGTCTTATTTGCCAAATAATTGTGAACCCTCTTAAACAGTCACAGAATAAACATTCTTACGTAAGCATCTAGGAATATTTACCTACCGATGCACAAATAATAAGAAATAATGATAAATTAATAACTGTATCAAATAAGTATTGGGGCTCTTAAGGGATCAAATTATCTAGATACAGCTAGCAAAAACATTCTTATTCGACAAATGGATGAGCTGTGTTTGCACGAAAGTTTTTGCATATATTTATATGCATCCTACCAAGAGAATTCACTGCATACTTAATTATATAGCCAGGGATAAGAAACAAAGGAGTGTCTTCTTTTCGCTGGGATATTAAGTGCCTTTATTGGTTTAGATACCTCTCGACATAACATCAATCAGAAAGGATTGCTCCCTTGTTTAAAACTAAGCAACATTAGATATGACAGGAAGAGAAATACCTCAGCTTCAGCTTTCCGAAGCTCAGAACGTCTTGTGTTTAGCATTTGCTTATACGAGAGGCCCTTCTTTCTTAGTAATATTGCCCGTTGTACAACATGGTTGCATTGATCGCTCAGATTATCCGACCTGAATTAAACAATACTCAAATCAATTTGTGTGAGAACCAACAATATGGATTATATTCAGAAGATAGGAGCACGTACCTTTTCTGATCTCCTTTGGTAGCTCCTGACATTTTATGTTCAATCTCCACAAATTCTTTCGATAAATCCATGATAGATACCATAATGAAATCTAGTTGAATTATGTGCTCATTTTTACCTAGAAACCCAACGTAGTCCAATTTTTTGGTTTCAACTTCCTGTAAGGCAGTTGAGGCAATCTCTAAAGTCTTGCTCAGTTTGATGAGCTCCTTATCCTCCACACTCTGCTCAGAACTCTCATATGATCTTCTTGGTGATACATGAGGTTCCATCTCGATATCACGGAGTACCATGTCCTCACTCTCTTGCTTGGTTAACTCCAGATGGTCCTGTTGGACAAAATGCTCCTTTTCTAATAGTAATAACTTTTCTTTTAACTTCTGAATTTCTTCATTAGCTAAACACAATGGCTCCTCCTTTTCCGAGAGTTTAGCTTCAAGTGAGGACACTTCTGCTCGAGAATTCCGTGACGCATTGTCCATGCTGGTCTTACAGTCTTCAACAAAATTTCTTGTAACAGTTTGGTATACTTCATCTCTAATAGTGCTTTCAACATAGAGATCTTCATAGTCTCCTTTGAAGGTGCTGACTATTCTCATAAGTTGTTCTTCAAGTGATAGTTGAAGTGATATTTTCCTGCTAGCATCAGATATCTGACACGATAATTCCTTAATATCCTTCATCTTTTCTGCGAGCAAACCGCTAAGGTGCTGGTTTTCATGGTATAGTGAATCAATTTTATCATTCAATCTGCTATTTTCCTCAAGTGCCTCACTAGTGCTGTAAACTGTAGGTACCTTTATGGTATTCAAAATTATTTGGTCAACCTTTGAAATGATATCAGGAACTTTCTTTCTTAGAGGCTCAAATTCTACATCATGCTTAAGATCCAATGATGTCTTTTCTCGTTTGAATTTGAATAACTCTTCCGTTTTATCTTGTAAATACAATTCGTGCAACCTCTTTAATTTACTAATCTCAGATCTGAAGTAGTTTATGATTTGCTCATTAGTCATACCCTTCAGATGCCGAAGGTCAGATTTTTCAGAAATTACTTCTCTTGGACTTATAGATCTCTGTGTTGCAGAGTTCTTGTTTTCTGCACTGGAAGATGGAGACTGTTCCTCCCCTGTTTTCTTTCTGAAGAGATTGTATTTCCATCTGCTACTCCTGTTACTCAATTGTGATTCACCTTCTGAAGGTAATAGCATATCCGATATCGAAATTAGCTCTTCGCGGACTGCACCACACTGAAGCACAGTCTCATTCCTGTTTTTTCTTAGACTGTTGACAACGGAACTTTGTTCATAAAACTTCCTCTCTAGCTCATCCTCAAGACCTCTGATGCAGTCTCCAATCATAATGCCGGTGACCTCTAATTGCAACTCATGCTCCCATTGGAGTTCGTGAATTGAAGCATTGAAGAGGCTCAGCATCTCCTTGATTTGCCGGAACACCACTATCAACAGTAGCTGTAGGTCATTAAACCCCTCGTCTATCTCTATTACCTTTCCATGACGACATATCATCGGGCATGAAACATGTGCATCACTATCATGGACCAAGCTATAGCTTTTCAATAGCATCGTGCCCTCCTTGAGCTTATTAAGCTGTTGATCGACTTCCAGTTTCATCAAATCTAAGTACTCTGTGTAATTGATTTCTACATTTGCATCCAAAAGGTGTTGATGTAGCCTCGACATTACAGTTGCAAACGCCTGAAAGTTGCTTCCGATACCACAACTGCAGTTGCAGGACAACAACACCGTTGGCAGTGGCAGTGCTGAATCTTTAAACTTGGTAGGCCCTTTGTTAAACTCGCCCGAAGAAGGCTGTGTGTCAAGAGAAGGGCAGTTGAGTAAGGACAAAGCATTCTCAGCTGTACATCGTGATTGGCCAGTGGTGGCTGGTATACTCAATCCACCAAGAAATGGGTCCATTCCTTCATCAAACACCTGCAACCATTTTGTGTGTTACGATTCAGAATTGCTCGCAAATTCTGAAGGTAAAGTATAAAATAAATTTCAGAAAGTTTTAAACAAACATAGCACCGCAAGCGATTCTCCATTTCCCTTGAAAACTGGAAACTGGTTAGACTTACAATAGGTAGTAGTATAATCGAAAAGCTACGTATATTATAACTTGGTCCATGATAGTTTGGCATGTAAAGTCCGGCGATAATAATGGAATGCAATGGAAGGAAACTGTATCTACTCCACTCCAGCCCACACCGGAAGAACTTCCCAGACAAGTTGCGGAAGTAAGTACTAAGTACTAGTAGCAGTTGGTTCTCGCTGCTCTTGTCCTTTCAATTAATCTCCCAACCGAACCAAAGCACAAGAAGTAGATGTACAGCAGGGCACACACTGGGTTGTCACTTGTCAGTTGTGTTATGCTCGGTCAGCTCCATCGATCCCAGAACAAAAAAAAAAGGCCGCAACCCCGCCGGTGACATCCGCGCCTCGCGTCAAGAAGCAAAATTCAATCCTACCCCACGCAGTGACGCAGAGCAGAGGTGTATGGCGAGGCCGGAGCGGAGGCGCAGAGAAGCACTTACGGTCTGGATCCGCGCCATGGGTGAGGGTCGCGGCGGCCCCGGCTCTTCCGCCGCGCGAGGCACGGAGGATGTCTCTAGGGTTTGGTTTGGTGGCGAAGCAAGGATGGCAGCAGCGAGAGGAGAGGCGCGGTGGAGATGAAGCAGAGAGCGGTGAAACCGGGCTGCGAAAGAAGTCTATATAACCCCCACAACTATTGGATTTTGGACGCAGAACCCCCTCAACAGTGGCACACTTAACCCCCTCAAGTATATAAAACCGGGCAATTGACCCCCTAGCTCTGATAAGCTGTTTTGGAGCCTGGTTTTGCTCTGAAAACGGTGGTCGACGAAATGCAACAAGAACATGGCATCTTGCAGTATGCACCAGATGCAATGCGAGTATGCGCTCCCTCTCGTGGATTTTATACCGTCGCTGCTGTGCTGCATAGATTGATAACCGTCTCCACGCCTGGTGCCGTTGCCGCACGGATCCGTTGCTAACTTCACGTATCAAATCCATCCAATCCATACTAGAAACTGGACCTACGAAACTACGATGGAGCAGCTTGCTACGATCATGCTCATACAGATAGACGTGACGTGGTGGATCAACTCGTGCTAGCTGCTACCTGTAATACTGGAAGCCCAGATCATCGTTGAGCGTCTGACATGCACAGGCGAGCGTGTGACGAGGAGAGGCCAGCATCTGAGTTCGTGACTCAGTGAGTTGCCGGCTGCCAAGGCTTGCCATGGCGAGCAGATGCATGCGGATGCGGAGCTGGCAGTTCAAACGTGCCACATCAGGCTGCCGGCGGATGCGTGAGCTGCAGCAACGGCACCGAACGTCGAGACGACTATCAAGTGCACATAGCAGCGACAGTACAATATCCACGAGAGGGAGTGCATACCCGCTTGTGATCAGCGGATATTGGAGACGTCATATTCTTGTTACGTTTTGTCGAGCAGGTTACGCGCGTGTGTGGGCATCGTTTTCAGAGCAAAACCGGGCTCCAAAACAGCTTATCAGAGCTAGGGGGGTCAATTGCCTGGTTTTATATTCATGAGGGGGTTAAGTGTGTCGTTTTAAACTTGAGGGGGTTCTGCGCCCAAACTCCAATAGTTGTGGGGGTTATATGGACTTCTTTCCCGGGCTGCAGTAGTGTGGGTGGATTGAATTGAACCAGCGACCGATCGCTCTTCGCTCGCCGCGGGGAAGGGAGGACGACAAGGCTCACCTCTGATGTGAAAGTAAACAAGTCACGGATCGTTGCAAGGCGTACGGCGCGGGGCGGTATCGAACCAACCAACGGTGGGGGTGGGAGAGGCCACGTCGGCACGGGGACTGTTCAACTGACGGATGGATCCGGTTCGAGGCGGGCCGAACGAACGACGGGGTGGTTGGAACTTGGAAGGTGGGCCTGTGTAGCTAGTGTGAAATGTGAGCAGGGTCCGGGAGTCAGCAGGAGTGGCTGAGCTGGACGGGGGACAGACAGACAGGGCGGGGTTGAGGGCCCGTGAGCTTCACGCGGGGTTTAAGGGGCAAATTTCATAAATTTACCCCTTTTTCACATTCATATTACAAAATAAACCAAAATTTCAAAAAATTGCGAATTTAACCCTCTTGCACGGCGTCCGTCCCCGGGGCGCCGCGCTCATCTGAACAACGCCCCGGTCCAAGGCGCCGTAGACCGTGCCACGTCAGATGGGACAGGACCCAACTTAATAGCACGGCACCCCGGGACAGGGCGTTGTGCCTTTAACCACAACGCCTTTAGCCAAGGCACTGTGCTCTTTTTCCTCGTTGGGTAAAAGTCCGAACAGAATAAAATGGGCCCATATATGATTAATATACACATGTTGGGCTCTAGCATGATGGTTTGTATGTGTGCTTCTATGTTATAAGGTTTTGAGTTCGAATCCTATATTTGCACCCAAAAAATTTCGCGATTTTTTTTGTTGTTTTATGTTTTTCACTCAACCAATGAATACAATATGTTATATCAAACATATTTTTTTTTTTTGGTTTTTTTGTGTTTTCACGTAATTAGGCAACATTGTAATCTTGTATGTATATATACTTTGCTTTGTTACATACACAAATTTCACGTAGATGCGTGCGCTTATATACTAAGATTTTGTTGTTGTTTTGTCTTACTCTACCAACAAATTTACCAATGTCATATGTATTGAACTAATTGGATTGAAATAGCTACTGCCTACTGAATGTGTTATAGCGTTGGCCTGAAATGAGAACCGCTTCATCAATCCACGTTAATACTTACTGCCTTCATGTGCTGGTAGTGGTACAGTACGCGCTTATGGATCTCAGCGTCTTCTTCTATTACCAGTACCACTGCATGTGTTTCTACTCAATGTATTTCTTTCGTGTAAAAGATGTGCATTGTTACTGATGATAATGTTGTGTGAGCCAAAGTACTTGACTCTTGAGCTGTTCATGACCTGATGCATCACCTTTGCATGCAGGGGCAGGTCCTCGGCTCCTCGCACAGACTAGGGACAGAGCAACCTGCATCCGTCGCCCCTTGGTACCATCTAGTACCTTTCGTTTGCTGATGATGACTGGAGAGGGATGAACCCATCAGTTAACTAAGCAAGCTCTGCAGGTGGATTAGTCTCAATCACATGTCACAGCTGGTCGGAAGAATCACGGATGGACTGCAAGACAAGATGAGAACAAAGGTGAGTCATGGGGAGTGACAAGCAGCTCAGACACGTTTCTTCTCTTCACATGTTAACGCTAAGCAGAGCGGAATCTAGCACGGACATCACGCTATTGTTCTCTCTCCCGGCTAATACTGTTGAATGGATCCTTTGATGCAATGTCTACCTTGTAGGTTTAGTTCCCGATCGCGTGTACACAATACTCATGTGCTTGTGAGTCTACACGATGGGGATCCACAATACTCAGTTTAGTAAGAACAAAACAACAACAAAATCTTAGTATATAAGCACACCATCAACGTGAAATTTGTGTATGTAACAAAGCAAAGTATATATAGATATAAGAATTTACAATGTTGCCTACTTGCGTGAAAACACAAAAAACAACAAAAATATTAAATTTATGTTTGATATAACATATTGTATGCGTTGGTCGAGTGAAAAACAAAATAAATCGCGATTTTTTTTTGTTGTAAGTATAGATATAGATACAAGAATTTACAATGTTGCCTACTTACATGAAAACACAAATAACAACGAAAAAAATTAAATTTATGTTTGATATAACATATTGTATGCGTTGGTCGAGTGAAAAACAAAAAACAATAAAATAAATCGCGAAAAAAATTGTTGCAAGTATAGAATTCGAAGTCACAACCTCAAGATACAACAACAAATAGAAATACCATCATGCTAGAGCCCAAGATGTGTAATCTAGTATCTGGGCCCATTTTATTCGTTTAGCCTGTTACCCAACGAGAAAAAAAAAGTGCGCAACGCCTTGGCTAAAGGCGTTGTGGTTACAGGCACAACGCCCTGGCCCGGGGCGCCGTGCTATTAAGTTGGGTCCCGTCTCCTCTGACGTGGCACGATCGACGACGCCTTGGACCGGGGCGTTGTTCAGATGAGCACGGCGCCCTAGATTCACATTTTTTTATAATTTTGGTCTATTTTGTAAAATGAATGTAAAAATGGGTCAAATTTGCTGAATTTGCCGGTTTGAGGGTGGCCGTCCGATGTGCCGGCTGCCGTCGAGCTGCTCCGCCGTTTCCATGGCCTATGCCCTTGGGGTTTCCTCCCTCGCTTTTGGTCTCTTCTCTTTGCAGCCAAATATGTGGACGTTTGAGTATGTTGTTGTCTAACCGGGTCTCACCACTCACCCCTTTCCATTTTCTACTAGAGTAATAAAACTGAAATACCACACTAGTCTTTTGTTTTTGAAATTTGAAATACCACACTAGTCAATTTATTTACAGACAAAGAAAGATAAAAGGAAAGGGTGGGGGGGTAGAAGCGAGCTCGTGCATCGTAGAACCCACTGTACACCCCTCGATCTCGAGAGGAACATGGGGCAAAGACCTGACGACACCTACAACTTACAGCGTGCAAAGATCACATAAAAAAAAGGATGTTCGAGCATGTTTTGTATATGCTTCGGATCTTACATTTGATTATAGAGAAGTAACCGTGTCTCGACTCTGTTACTCCTTCTGTTACGATTCAGATGACCCACAAAATTCGGAAAATCTAATTACCACATTTCTCGGCTTTTGTGAATCTTTACAACTTTCCATGCACTTCCACTATCCAATATGCATGGAGGAGAGAGCACATCAAAATAATTTACTATATCTTCTAAACTGTAAATCCGATCCGTGAGTCATTTACACCAACGAGGGCTTCAAAGTTATATCACATGGTGTTATGTTCGATGATTTTTTATTTTGTCGCGGGAGTGGCCAAATTAAAGTACCATGGGTGAGATTAGTATAAGTTGTTACCACCAATGAGTTCATCTTCTATCGCATCTCGGAACACGGACACCGGGAAACCGGCACGCTTTCCCTATCAAATTCTTTGGTGAGAGGGTCGTGTTAACGATCGATGGAGAAATAACACACAAAGCACAACAGTTTTTTACCTAGGTGCAGGCCATCCGGAGATGTAAGACCCTACATCATGATTGTCTGTTCTTTACTCGGGGTGTCGTCTCCGAGACTTTGTTTCTCGACTGGATGTGGTTCAAGAGCTTGAGCTTGTCTCTGTCCCCCGTCCCCCTCCCCCCCCCCCCCTCCCCCACTCCTGCCTCTCTTCCTTTTATACTCCTCGAAATGATGCTCAAGCTCAAGGGAGGCTTCGTCGGTGCATGTGCACCAACGCGACGGGCAGGTGTCGACGGCCCGTAGGCGAGAGCTGGTGACTGCTTACCACCAATCCCTACACGCGTTGTGTCATCCCGTCCTGTCTGTTGACATGAAAGCTTTGTCGGGTCTTGTCATGACGGTATTGTAGGCCCATCTTTCTTCTGTCATCCGCACGGAGCCTGTGCACTATAAGTGTCTGCATCCGCCTGCGTCTCCTGCTCATGGGGGCGCTCCTAGGGGCAAGGGATCCCCCTGTCCGGTTGACTTCCTATCGGGAGCCCGCCGTGGCTCGCGACCAATATTCGTGACACCCCGGAGAGCATGATGTCGACATCTTCACAAGGGTTTTAAAATTGATATTGTTTCTTCTGGTAATAATTAGTTGGAAACACAATCAGGCAACTTAGATGGGATATTTTTTCTACATGTATGATGAGTTGTTGGTTGATGATATCGATATTTTCTTTTCGATATGATGACATTGATGTTTTACAAGGAAATATAATCTACAAACTATCAGAGATATACTAGCAAAATTAGTTTGGTTACAATCGTCAACGAATCAAATAGCTCCACGTACCTCTCTTGGTTGTGATTATAAATGCCTAAGGATGTAGAAAAGTATAGATTTCACTAGAAACACCATATACGGTAAGAGTAAGGGACTAATGGCTCCGTCAAGTGTTGTAACCCCACAAACCAAATGGTTTCGTGTCTAGAGATTTTATTGTGAAAACTACTAATATTGTGTGTGATCTAAAATGAATTCAGGTTCCTCTGCTTTTGAAGCAGTGGGAACAAAGAAGAAAATAAATAGCAACGCGTCATCAAAATAATCATGTGCACTGAGAAATGATGCTCAAGGGAGGCTTCGTCGGTGCACATATGCGCCAACGCGGCGGGCAGGTGTCGACGGCCCGTAGGCGAGAGCTGGTGACTGATACGTCCAAAACGTATCTACTTTCCCGAACACTTTTGCTATTGTTTACCTCTAATTTGTGTGTTTTGAATGCAACTGACACAGACTAACGTTGTTTTCAGCAGAATTATCCCGGTGTCTCATTTTTATGCAGAAATATCAACTTTATGGAAAACCCCGAAAAACACTTGGAAGTCATTTTCTCACCGGAAGAGTCCGGGAGTCAGAAGATCAAACGGAGGGGAGCGACGAGGCCACGTCACCACCTGCTGGCGCGGCAGGCTTCTGGTCGCGCCAGCACATGGTGGGATCGCCTCGGTCACCTCCTCGCACCTCCCTCGCGGCTACTTAACCCTCCCGACCTAAAAACGCACGGGGGTATCCACTTTCGCCAGAAACATCTCCGTACGCCGCCGCCACCGTGAACCCTAGTTCGGGGACCAGAAGTCTCTGTTCCGGCACCCTACCGGGATGGGGAATCGAAGTGGATCATCACCATTGTCATCGCCAATGCCTCTCCATGAACCATCCATGTTTCCCCCATCCATGTGTGAGTAATCCACCGATGTAGACTTGAGGGGATGGTAGGTATTGGATGGTCATATAACAGGAAC
The DNA here is from genome assembly GCA_026929855.1 of Poa annua. Lineage (NCBI taxonomy): Eukaryota > Viridiplantae > Streptophyta > Magnoliopsida > Poales > Poaceae > Poa > Poa annua. The sequence goes on along the minus strand of CM049426.1, from coordinate 245,079,050 downwards.
CTCCCTGGAACCCCTTCATCTAAGCATCGCCTGACCACTAGCAAAGAACAAACAACAAATGTTGTTTGAACCAAAATGTATCAGACATCAAGGCATACAATAATAAGAATTAAAAGTACATTTACTGCAATTCGCCTCTAACAAACTCAAAAAGTAGATCAAATCAATACCCAAGGAACCAACATGTACACCAGAACACTTGCTATAAACTCTAACTGAAACAGTATATTTAAGCCTTAAATTCTCATTATTTCCATGTGGAGCAACAGATTACATTTACCATTTAAACCATCTCATGCAATCTAACCGTGAATCATAAAATAAAATAAAACAGACGAGACCAATAGGTACACTCTATAGACTAAGCATTATTGTTCAGTTACCACCAGTTTGTGCCAACTCGTCAACCCAATTATTTAAAAGGACGTCCAACTTCACAAGACCAGACCAGAAGGCATCAATAAAGGAGCAACTTTTACCAGTATTCCAGATCAGAATTCACAGAAAGAAACTTCACTAGAAATTTAGGAAGGCCAATTATTTCCTCAAGAGGGCGCTCTAATCAGAAGAAGACAAGAATGCACAAAGAGGACCTTAGAGAGCTCAACAAGGGCTTTCTCGCGTAGCTTAGGGTTACAGAGGTTGAGAATTAGCTGCTTCGCCAATGTCATCTTCTGGTCCTTTGCCGCCTGCACCACCTTGGTGCCATCTTTGCTGCCACCCACAATAGAAGGAGATGAAGGCAGGGCCATGGAGGAAGAGGGGGATGTGTAGGCGGAAGAAGGGTTTTCCATTTCACAAGGGAACAAAAATAAACTAAGGCTTTTCATGTCTCTGGATGTTCGCTTCAGGTTCTATTTGAACACTCTTCCCCATTTCTCTCTTGCCCATAGAAAGTTTTTTCTTTGGGTTTCTTCTAAGTAATGCAATCATTTATTTTAGCTTTGGGAACTCTTTATGTGGTACTGTGCACAGCCTTTTCTTAATTGTATCATATTTATTCAGTTTTGTCTTCAGTATAAAAAACATGTTGTGAAATAAGTGTCTCGGTGTGAAGTGTGCGGTTGTCCAGTTTATGGAATTGTCTTCACTACAGTAGGCGTAGGTAATGTATGTCCGCTAGTATTTTAATTGTTTGGTAAATACAGATTTGTAGCGAGACAGAAATTTGTGCAAATTGTGTTGTGCATAATTGCTCCTCCCTGCTTTTACATGTAATTTTGAACGTTTTAAATCTTATCATTTTTCCTTCACTTGCTCATGGAGAAAACACTCAGCTAACATTGCGTTTGTTTCTTTAAAACTTGATCCCTGGTAAGTGGAACGAGATCCTCTCACGTTGGCCACTAAACTGCAGAGGGACGTTGATGCTTTTGGTCCGTCCATTGCGCATCCGACGATAGCACGTCAAATCCCTGAAAACACAGCGTCGAGTTGTCTCCTTACCCAACTCCCGGTCAATCCCTTTGCATCGTCACCATCGCAGGCCAATTCCGTCTGGCTCCTGCGAGACCTCACGCCGATGATCACCACCCCAACACATCCTCCTCCTCCTCTACCGATTCCATGGCACAGAAGCCTCGATTTACTGCGCCCCGACAAACCATAGACGAGCAGGACCCCGGCTAGTCGGCGTCGCTCCTCTAGCTTCAGCCGGTCCTCTTCCCCTACGGCCACCCACATGATCCTGATTGACATCCGAGTTCGCCGGTGATAGCTTGTGAGGCACGAAGGAATACCAGCGCCTCCGCTTGCTCTCCTTGTGCAGGAACCAGGCACGGGCGCTCTTGCAGGCCATGCATATACTGGTGGATTTGATCTTGGCGGTGTCTTGGAGGTGCAAGGGTGTCCGGTCAGCCGTCGTCGCGGGCTTGCAGACGAAGAGGAAACAACGGGAGATCCTAGCGGCCACGCATGGACGCAACCCCGTCCTGACTCCTGACGGCGTTCGCCGTGGCTCCCTTCTGAGCAACGATGGTGCCTGCATCTCGGAGGGCTCCCAAGCGGCCTACACGAAGAAAAATCGCCATGGGGCGCTCGGTGCAGGATCACGTGCAGGAGGCTGGTTGGTCTATCCGTTGCCGTTGCTGGGCTATGCTGGGACGATTTTAACCACGCCACCGCTGCGAGCGCACTCGTCGGCGACGGAGCAGAGCAAAGCGGCGGCCTCGCCCTCGTGGATGTGGAGGAAGGTTAGGACGCGGCCCATACACAGGAGATCAGGGATTCCAGCGCGAGGAAGAGAGGGAGGAGAAGTTTATGTTACCGGAGTCCAGATGGAGCTCCTTCTATCGAAGACCACTACCCTGAACTTCTGTGTGCGGCCACGTCCCCGAGCTCCTGCCGTCGACCGTAGCTCCGACCTGCTGCTACCGTCCACCTTCGCTAGACTTGATCTGGGACTGCTAGCTGCGTTCTGTCGTTCTGTCCCTCTGTAGTTTTCTCGCCAACGTCAGAGGATCTCGTTCCTGGTAAGTAGTTTTCTGATTTATCTTCTGCTTAGCTTTGAAGAATCGTGAAGGCGTCACTAGATGACCCGTTGCGTAACTGTGCAACTGCCGGAATCGAGACCGTGTCTTGTCCCCATCAATCATCATCACCTTAATCCAATCTATCCCCTTCCACGATCTGATCCAATATGATCTAAGAACAGGCATCAGGTTTTAATTTATTTGTGTATGAATAATCGTTATGGCAATCATAATTTGTATAAGGCTTGAATTATTTGTGTATATAATATATGTTGTAATCATAGTTTGTATGTACATTAAACTTTTGATTAGACTTTTGGAGTGTTTTAAATCAAAAGACACTTTGTTTTAAGAGATTTAAATGGACTCTGAGCTTCTTATCACCACATCATTGTGTATTTTCTGGTTCTGACAATACAAATATAAGGCAAATGTCAGGTAGAATTGTGAAGTGTAAACACATGAGTCTATGTTGTTCACTAACTGTAAAAGTATTATATATGAAGTCAGAAGAAAGCACAGAAGAATATTTTATGCTGAAGTTTTGTTAGACGTGCTACATAATTCTAACGAAGCTATATTTAACATATTTCTAAATTTCAACATCCATCAGCCCAACAAGTAATTTAGATGCAAGATTGACCTTCACACTGAATTGAAGACGACATGAAAGATGAACCTGTAGTGCATGTTGCGCGACTGCGCAACTGCCAGATGCAACTACTACATTATTGTCACACACTATTTGACTATTAACCAAATTGAAACAAACTTCAATCCTTAGGAAATAACAACGTGACTACACATCGTGGATTGATCGCCTTGATGGCATAAAAATCACCCCTACGGTACATGGACCACAATGCTCACTGGCTGGGCTACGTCACTCTTAAAAAGAATGAATACAACTATAACAACCCTAAGCTGGTTTGATGTGACAAAAAAATACCAACCAGATGTGAAAAGAGTGCATGGACATGGAACACTCTCCATCTTACCACAAGCCATCTACAAAATGACATGTGAAAATTCCAGCCCTAAGCGGCTTGTACCAAGGACGTGTGGCTGATAGAATGAAAATCCCATCCAGATGTGAAAGCTCTTTTCAGTCAATCAAAACCAAGCATCTGCGGCTTCCATGACTCCTTGGTACTGCATCTTACCAAGTAATTCATTCTCTAATAAGATCGTTTCCCCTCCAGGCAATTCTACTCCGTTGCATCCAGGTAAACATCAAATTTTCAATCCCACTTTTCACTACAGACGTCCGATGCAAGCAAGAGCATATTGTTGCCATTGGCTAATGAGAATAAAAAGGACTACATATCATAAGTTATAACTAAAATCACCACGTTGAAAAATAAAAAGGGAGATTGTTGTAATTATAAGTTCACAAAACTTGAACAATAATATTATGAGTAATATTTAGAGAGACCATTTGTGATTTAAAAAATATGTCAACCAATACTGAAAAGCATTACACATCAAGCAGAAAAGTTCATAAGCCGAGCTATAACAGTCTTGAATGAGAACTAAATGCCAATAACTGATTAGGACAGTATTTTCTAATCACTCATCACCTTATACATATATTCTTCATCAGAACACTTTGTACATCCCCAAAGTGTGTTCCGGATAGGCGGATTGCAAACAATCGTGTCATTTCAGGAACCATGGCAGCAGCTTGTGCAATCGTCTGGTGCAACTGCAATTGATTAAAAAAATCTATAGCCGCAAACCTCATAAATCTGAACACATGAAACAAAGGGGTTCATGTCACACAAATTCAAAATTCACAAATATGTTTCTCAGTCACTATGATCGGAAATCCTAAGCGATGAACACATGAATGAACCAAATAAAGGTAAGGTCTATACACCGAGGACAATATTTTCAGTTCATCTCACATCAATGAAAATTCAATGCACTAAGGATATAGTTTCCATTTCAACTCCCAAACCTCACTGTTTTACGGGTAACAAAAAATTTAACTGAGAAATATATGTCGCTGAAAGTATGAAGTTTCAAACACTTCATACATGCCATGCAAACGATCAAGCCAGGAAGTATACATTCCATAAGTTGAAGAAGAAAGACATTTCCTCAGCGATCAGAACAATAGGCTTTTCAATATCCTCTTTATATGCTAAAACTGCTGCATGGTGTCTCTTACTTGAAAGATACAATCTATCTCTGAACTGCATTCGAACAACTTACACAGTTTAGCCACTAACATCTGACCACCATGTATACATGGAATTGTAGTGTGTAATAGTGGTACCAATACTAGTAAAATCAAAGGAAATTCTATAAATAGACATTACAAAGATAAATCACCTGGCCTTCCTAAAGAACAAACCTGATCAGAGGTGATTATTTCTAACCGTTTCTTCCTGCACACTCATTGCTCTGACGGCTGACGGCAGCAATCAACCACTACAAATAACAATGATATAGATACCGATAGGTAAAATACCTTGGCTAGATAATAGCTTCTACAAAAACCATAGCATGTCATTTATCCTTGTCCCTTCTCCGTACACAGAAGAAAAGATAACTAATTAGTTGAACCACCAACATCAAGAACGGTTATAATAAGCTAATCTAAAACCTCCATAAGGTCGACGCACAACCAAAGAGCAACAACAATCAGCACAGAAACATGAAGGTAAAATGGCATCGGCTATACAGAGAAGCAGAAGCAAACCTCCACACGATCGACGTGGAAATTGTGAACCCAATCCTAGTCAATTATTATCAGACCTGTACAAAGGAGATGTGACAATGAACAAGAGAAAAATAAGTAAGTACGAACAGAGCAGTAGCCGAATTTCAGGACACGGACAGTATATAGATCGGACATACAAATAAGAAACATACCTCAACGAGCAAGGCAGCAGAAATCAGCATAGGCAATCCGAGGAAACCTTCAAACCGGCAAAAAAAATTGAACAATTTCTGTAAAAATATTACATAGAAATATCTCTGGCAAAGTATTACATGGAAAGAAGCTACAACTCTATGTGTACAAATATCCCAACGAAAAACCACATAACATGGCATTGAGCAGCCAAGTCACAATATTTGGCGATGCACTTAGGATTTCACAAAAAAGAATTGGCATGTTAAAATGGAAATGCGCAGAGAAAAATTATAATGTCATTATACATAGGTTATTAGTTTCAGATCTCTAGAGGTACAATATCGAATAACTGGAACACCCAAAAAATGGTTCATCCCATGGATTACATTACACCAAGTGCAGACAAGCATTTCAGGAATTTTAGCAGTTGTAGTGTAGAATCGTAACCAACAGTTAGTTACCTACTTAGGCAGACTACCCACCCATTTGTGCATGTTGAAAAGCACAATGGGATTTATTTAAGCAAATCTAACCAATAAACTTTAATTATCCCTATCTATAAAGAGAAAAAAAACTCGTTTCCCTACACACTCTTACTTTCACCCCAAATGGAAGAAGAAAAAACAACAAAGCCTCTTATTGGTTAGGCATGCTCGCATGCTAAAGAAAGCAGAGAATCACATGATGTTAAATAACAAAAGATAAATGAATTGTTTCATACATAAAATATGCTTATTTTCCAAAGAATTTATATTTTCATTCGGTTTGATTTACATTTTAATCAAACTCGCATGGATGGGTGAACACAACCATTACACAACCACTGCAAAACCTCTGCAGCATTCCCTTTGTGAGAATGGTACTCGAGTGCTTAACACTGACCGTGAAAAAGCAAGAGAATAATACCATGCGAGAAATAAATATACAAAAGAAGATAAAAAGAAGGAAAATGTAACAAATCAAATCAAAAGCATCGTCATGCATCTGAAACAGTAACATTTAAAAATGATAACTTGATGGTACAAATCCAGTTCAATGGATTGGTCACAGAAAAATAACACGGGACCATCGATGCATGTACGATCGTACATATCGACAATTGATTATCTGGAGCAAAACACCAATAATAAATATTCATTTGAGCCACCCTCCGTGGTAGATGCATCAAAATTAATTTCAGAAATTGGACTCTTTTAGCACTCTCGAAATTATGGAGGTTTCTCGATAAGAAGACCTGATATAAAGAATCAATGATCGCTCAGAATATCATATTAATATATATTCATTTGAGCCACCCTCCGTGGTAGATGCATCAAAATTAATCAGAAATTGAACTCTTTTAGCACTCTCGAAATAATGGAGGTTTCTTTATAAAAAGACCTGATATAAAGAACCAATGATTGCTCAGAATATCATATCAAGCAGACTGACACATACACATGAATCGAAGAAGTTAGTAACTAATGACCATGCTTATGGTACACGGATTTGAACCTTATTCTTGTTCTGAAATATCAAATATATGATAAGAACAACCTAGCTTCACAATCAAAAGAAAGCATGCAGGGGCAGTCATTTATGGTGTTTACTTGCTATCTTTCCAACTCGAAATATTCCAAAAATACTGAAGAAAATGTAACAATCTTTATCACCACCAGACGGAACATTAAATGTTAACAAAATACCTGAATGGCTTTGCGAGATCATCATCTCCTGAATTTAGCCCACCCGCCCGAGGCATCACATGAGCAGAGAAGGAACGGGTTGTGCAGTCTTCATAGGATAACATGTCATAGATGTCAGTCTGCGGTTATTAGCAGAGGGCTCTAGTACTAAAGACATTTTAACTCAAACCCTATACTATGTTCACTGAGTGCAAAATTTGTGACGCCCTAAAATCGGTACTATGTAGATTTAAGCGATCCCGCCGAAGTCCGCATAATAACGATTTTAGGTCGCCCACCAGACATAATGTGCACGCCGAAACATGCGAATTATATGGGTGGAATTGTGATAACATTACAACAGTTCCGATACATGCACAAATACAACAGAAGATATAATACAACAATGACTCGAACGAGTCAAGATACAAATGATACAATACAAAGATATAAATGACAGCGGAAACAAAAAAGTATCCGACTACGGATAAGATGCAAATTGGACTAAGAGTCCCGAAGATAAGCGATGACGCCATATCCCTACCCAGCCAAGCCGGAGGGATTCCCAAACTAACGTCGTCGGACTTCAAACCTGTTGACTGCACATAAAGCACATCCCAAAAGAGGGTCAGGGCACTCGCTGGCAAGCAAAACCGACTTGCCTACTTTCTACACCATCTCTCAAAATATAGGGGAGGTGGACTTAGCGGCAGCAGCACTAGCAACCTAAAGAGACACGCTACAACTTCCGTCTAATCAGAGAGGGATAAGAGAGCGCATAAGATAAACATCTACAACTAACACCAAACATAACCCATTCTCGAATTAACCCCCTCAACCAAATATGAGGAAGCAATTCGGGAAACTCACACATTGAACAGTTTTAGTTATAATTTAAAGGGAAAGTAATTCTATATTACTAGTCAATTTTAATTAACATTAATTAGGTGCAAGTTGTCTAGATCTTGTTAGCCAGCATCATCACCAAAGTCGTCCATAACCGTGGACACGGCTCATCGATAAGATTATACCCTGCAGGGGTGCACTACTGTACACATACTCGCATGATCAACCCAAGCAAGCATCAGTGCTTCTCAACACGACTTATTCCTTCACTACAGCAAGTCCAGGTGCCACCCATATGAGTTGTTACCCGCGTCAGGAGTCCGGCCGAATCTCAATTGCGGACTCATTAGTTTGCGACTACGCCACCCTGCGGCTCAAACCACAGTAGGAATTGTCCGCTTCGTGTTGTACCGCACCTATATGACCCCTCGTATCACATAACCTCTCATCATCATCATCATCATCATGCACATGCATATGAGCAAATAGAAAACCCGAACTACTTGCAGCACATGGACAAGTTGTAGATCCGTTCAAAGTCGAGGGGGGCTCCATAGGGCCTCCCACAAGTGGTTAGGGCGCTCAAAATTGGATCCGAGGACAAAATCTCAGTTCCTAGGTCGACATTGAGCAGAACAAAACACCTCGCAAGGCCTTCCGCCTGGTGCCTTATCTTTTAATTATAATACCCCAATATAAGACAACATTTTATTAAGGTAGAATATTCTATCATACTAAGCAGATGAAACATAAGACCAACAGACGACTCGCACAAACAACTCTAAGCATGCGCTACGACTCGCAAGGCCAACAAATAAACATGCAACGGGTATTAGGTTGTGGGGATAAAGCTGTATGGGTAGCAGGATAAACATGTGATGGGATCGCAGTTCAAGAATCGATAACTAGGGTAGCAGAGATCAACGACTGGATAAAAGACAATGTATAGGTAAACAAGCAAACTTTGTTTGCCTGGAATCCCGCATGGAAGCAGATCTTGTCGTTGCTCACACATCTCAACGTCGTATCCGCGAAGAAGCAACAAACACTGGAAAGCGTAAAGATGCATTTTACAACTACGGCAAAAGATCCAGCATGATCATGGGAGAATGATGCATGGCATGGCAAGATGCATTGCGAGATGCACTTAATCCGAATTAAGCGGAACCGGGATTCCGACAATTAATATTTAGGTGCAAGTTATTTATTTACCAGGAATATTAAATGTTGGTTAGCATGGCAACACATGGCATGGGTGATCTAATTAAATTAAATGGAATAGGGCATTATATATTTATTACCCCACACATTCCATATTTATTATTTAGGTGATTTGCTACACCCGCAAACCCAAGAGATGCAAACCATGCAATTATGATGCGATATGCACAAGATAGATGACATTTAATAAAATAGGTGTAGGGTTAGGGTTTGGGGTTCGCACGTTGGATCGGGAGAGACAGGGTTCGAAACCGACGTCTTCGGCCCGTAGAGGAAGTAGTCGACGTCGGGGAAGTAGTCGTCGCGGAACCGGGGCATCATCGTTTGTCGGTGTCGTGGAAGTGGTCGGGGTAGTTGTACTCGGTCATCCCCGTTGACGAGCGCGCGCACGGAAGAGCACGTAAAAGGACATCGGAAGGAGGCGCACACAGGGCATGCACCGCAACACGGACACGGGTGGTCACGGAAACGTGGCACCGGAAGAGGACGCGCACGCGTATGTAGCAACACCTCGAAGGGTGGACAACTCGGACACAAAAATGACGACGAAGTTCTTTCGGGCATTGCGTCGAACACCTGGCGGGCGGCGGCGGCGGCGTGCACGCGGTCGGAAAGAGGAGGCAGCGGGGGCGGCGGCGCGGCGCGGGCGAACGCACGCGGGGCGGAGCAGCGGATGGCGGAGGCGCGCAGCGCGGCACGGCGCGGAGGCGTGAGGGGCGGTGGCGACGCGGCGAGTGGCGGCGCGGCGCGGAAGGCGGAGGAGGCCGGGGCGTCGAGCTCAGATGCGGGCGTGCGGGGCGGCGGCGGTGGAGCACGGCGGCGCGGGGCGGAGGTGGAGCAGGGGAGGCCGGAGGCGGAGCCGGGAGCACGGGCTCCGGCGGCCATGGCGTGGAGGCGGCCGGGCGCGGCGGGGCGCGGCGTGCTCGGGGCGCTGGCGGCCCGGGGCGACGCCGGCGAGGCGGATGTGGCCGGAGGTGCCCGGGCGGCGCGGGAGGAGGCGGCGGCCGGCGCAGGCGGCGCGCGCGGCGACGTCACGGCGTGGGAGTTAGGGACGCAGCTGCGGGGCGCGCGGCGCGGCGGCGTGCTGGCACGGGGGCGCTGGGGAGCGGGAGCACGGCGGCCGGCGGTGGAGCAGGCCGAGGCGGCGGCGCGGCGTGGCGTGGGGCGCGCTGCGCGGGGAGGCGGCGCGGCGGTGCGGTGGCGCGGGAGCGGGAGCGGGAGCACGGCGGCGGCCGAGGGCGCGGCCGGAGGCTGGCGGTGCGGGAGCAAGAGGTTGGGGCGCACAGAGGAGAAGGTGCGGCTCGGTTCTGCTGCGGGAGGAAGAAGGCTGGTTGGTGCGCGCGGGAAGGAGAAGAAGAGAAAAGGAAAGAGAGAAGGAAACTCCCGTGCGGTGCGGGAGAGAAAGGAAGGAAAGAGGAGAGAAAAAAAGGAAAGAAAAGAAGAAGAAAGGAAGGAATAAAGGAAAAGAAGAGAAAAAGGAAAGGGAAAAAAAGAAAGAAAGAGTGGTGGGAGGATTAATTCGCAAAATCCAGAAAAAGGAGCAGGGTGGCTGCAAAAAGTCAGGGGGTGGGAAATAATTTTTCCAGGGGAAACCTTAGTGTTTGGGGTGAGATGGGCTTTTGGGCTTTTTATTTGTCTCACTTTTATTCTTTTCGGTTTTATTATTTTAAAACAAAATAGACATGGAATTTGAATACGAAAACTATACAAAATAGTTTTAGTTTTTCATAGACAATTTAATAAACTAAGTTTTTAACATTTTTAAAAGATTTGAAAATAACACATTTTTAATTAATCTGAAATGCATATGAATTTAATTGTGGAAAATTAATTTAAATGCAACAAATTAAATTAATGTGATGCAATGCGATGCTATGTCGATGCAAAAAGAAAACTCACAAAACAAAAGGGGATAAATCCCGGGGCGTTACAAAATGCATGCATGAGTTGATCACAACTGGATAGCTTTGAATATATTACAATAAGATGCAAGCTGCACCATATTTGGCAAGTAATATCTTGAATAAACATACAAAATGCTTTTAAAATGAAGCACATTTAGAAGAGGCGACCATCATAAATTAAACAGTCCAGAAACAGGAAATAAAATTTCTGTTGACTTTTTTTTAGCACGGACAAAATGAAATAGCAACATGCATCTTGAACAGAACTTCAGTAGAATAAAAACCAACCTTCGGACTATCACGTGAATCGAAGTCTTTCCTCGCTGCCAGTACTGGGTCTAGACTATTGAGCGGAGATACAAATAATTTCACCAAACCAATTTTACAGTTACAACCTGTAATTGCATCATCAAGCCTAAAACCACTGTGTATGTCTTTTGGTAGTAGCTAACAACTGCTACTATGATTTATAGAAGTGATGAACAGACCAAAAAAATAAATTATGCAGATTAAACTACCACTTAAACGAGTGTACAACAGACAAATGATTGAGCGTTGTATGCTGAGAATGAGAATATATAGAGAATATAGTAGGCATACCCAATGAACCAGGTTGCTCAACATACGTCCCAGCAAATTTGCTTCATCTGTTAAACCATAACCAAGTTAAGAAGAATATATCTGCAGAAATAAACATGTTAAGGCACACTACACTGAACATTCATATATATGCATGGAGATAAAACATTCTTAAAAAGAGAACATGCAGTCCTAACAAAGATATATAATCATAAAACACATACACCAAGGGTAAAGAAAAGGAAAGAAAATCTTATCAAGCTTTGTCAATAAGGTTTACCAAAACCAAAACTAAAAAACTTTCCTGCATTAATAATGGAAACATATTATTGTTTGCCAAACAGATCCCAAAACCAAAAACAAGGGAATCGTTTCCTAGTCAATAAATTACGTCACAATGTAAGTAAATTATCTGCCAAAAGACTTGTAATCACGAAAAATATTAAATCACACAAGAAATGCTTGAAAGCCTCACCTTTGAACTGGGAGAGCACCCCTCACAACAAAATGAAACCAGCAAGGAACCTTCAACCTAGCCACAATTTTTTAAACAATTAGTACATGTAGATCTGATTTCTGACTGAACCTAGAGAGAATAATAAGCTATAGCTGGGTATTTTTTACATCAGCAAGTGAATAGATCATAAGCACCAATACAGAACAGAGATTCTGGGGAGGGGAACAAACATCATCTACCTGTACACAGGGCGATGGCGTTGGTGAACCAAGAGAGAAAGGAAGCTTGGTACTATCTTGCTGCAGTTTCTGAGAGCATCACATAATGCATTTTCTTGACCTTATGTTCCTGAAGAAAGGAAGCTCGGTACTATCAAAATCCTCAAACATCACCAGACCAGTAAAAGGGATTGGAACAAAACCTAAGCAATCAAATATTTATGAAATTTTCATGCATATACCTTTTGAGAGAAAATTTGCAGAACGTAGTACAAGCCATGTTGCAAGAACAGAAAGAGGTCGGGTTACCAGCCACCATTCCTCTATAAATTTCATTATCTTTTAGCCAATCTGAATCAACAAAAAAACATCCACATCATGTCAGGTAAAAGAAGTTTGCAAAATATCTGTACACATCTAATATTGGATTTACTTTAAATCCATCATACAAAATATTTAGCAATAGGGAACTGTTTTTCCACCTCATCTGAGAACTTCTACATGAGAACGAATTAGAAAAGATCCTTCAAATGAAAAGGAGGAAATTACCGAAGGATTGATCCTGGAGAACCTTTTCTCCAACTTCTTGGTCTGCAGCCAAGCCCCATGTGAAAGAAAATCCTAAATTTGTAAATTGATGCGTGAGAGAATTAACTGACCATTAGTTTTGTACATTCAACAAGATATAAATGACAAGATTCTATGAAAAGAGATCACAATGCCCTAGAGAGCATAATCAAACCATTCCCGTTTCTTTGAAGTACAAAAGTACTACATTACTAAAAGAGAGCCAACTCTCACGACACTTGCAAGGTAGAAATAAAATCAACCGCGCAGGTCCGACATGCATATAGATATAGAAATCTTTGTGCAACTTCATAACACTTGTAAGGTAAACTGTAAAGCATGCACATGCGACATCATATAACTTAACAGATTCTAAGCTTGTAATAATCTTTCAGCCTTGACAATCTAGTCATAGATTTATGTTTTTCTCAAATATCTTCAGAATCACAAATAAGCCTAACATCCAAAGCAACAGTCTGTTAGGAACCTGGGAGAGCTTCACAAGAAGTTTCCGGCGGGCTAGTAAGCACAAATGGACAGAGAGACACACCTGTATGTTGAGCAGCGCTATAGGCATTAGGCTGGCTGCTACGCATGAGGAAGACAAGCCAGGGATGGAGGCAGTATATCTCAGACCGCCGCCCTTCGTCCATGTGGTGTATCGAGAGGCGAGGACAACCTCCTCCTCCTCCATCTCTCTGCATCGAGAGGCGTGGACAACCAAATTTCTGAACCAACTTCAAACAAACGCGACTGACGACGAACACGAGCTGTAGAGATCACAAACCTGACGACGAGCACCAGCTCCGGGCATGCAGGCCGCCCCTTTTCCTCTCTCCTCCTCAAGCTCCTCTCAAAAACATGGCTGCCTCCGGTGAGAGGAGAGAATGAGAGCAGAGAGAGAAGACAAAGAGAGGAGGGAGAGGAAAACCTAGACAAACCCTAGCCCCCTCCTCCCCTACCCGCCGCCTCTGTGCGCGGTCGCCGTGGCCTGCCTGGCTGCCGCCCCCCGTGCGTGTCCGCCGCCCTACCCGGCCGCTGCCTCCATGTGCGGCCGCGACGGCCGGGAACCTTGCCGCCGCCCTGCCCGGCCGCCGCCTCCGTGCGCGGCCGCCGCGACCCGGGCGCTCTCTGCCGCCTTGCTTGTCCCGTCCGCCGCCGGCCGAACGACTCTCCCGTCCTGGTCGTGGATTTGCTGCCGCCGCCATAGATGGAAGGAGGAGAAAAGTAAGGAGAAAAGCACAGGAGGGGAAAAGCACGGTGGCTAGGGTTTCACCGGAGCGTTGGTTTTGTTGTTGGGGCCGAGCGGGCGAAACTGAGCGACCTGGATGAGCTGGCCTCGCCCACTGATTTGCGAGCCCAGTGTGTAGCTCGCCCCACAATGTCATGCACAAATCAGCCAGTTCAGAGTAAAAGAAAATCTACCACATTCAACGGCTATGAAAAGTGGGAGCGAAATTTACTATTCATCGGCCGATCCAACGGCCCAGAATCGTCAGGAGGGGCAAATGCCCTCAGATGGAGGGTAGGCTCTCATCCTTTATAGTAGTAATGTCTAATCTTAGTTTGTCTTTATTACAATTACAGTAAATAGGGGTGATTATGGCAAGTAAATTTGTGCTAAAATGGTTTAAATCTGTTAATTACTTTACAAAAGCGATGTTTAGCAAATCAATGTATAAGTGTTTATATTGTTGTTTGATGCTAATTTCTGGTAAGATATATCAGCTTTATATAGCATTTGTTGCCATGCTATATATCTCTAGGCCTCCTTTTTTATATACTCCCTCCAGTCCACAAAACTTGTCGCAAGAAAACAACCTACCACGTATAACGTGTACGTATAACCTCCGACTGGTTTTTTATTATCAGAGGGAGTACTTCAATCTCAAAAAATTATACAGTGCTATAGTATTACACCTACGATTTCATCCAATAACCATTCTAAAGGTGCTAATAGTCAAAGTTCTAGAAGTTAAGACTTTCCTTATGTCTTGTACATTAAAACGACAACTTCTACAGAACTAGAGGGAGTATTATGTATATTTATAAATTATTCTCACATGTGCTTAGTACTAGATACATTTAATTTGAATAAGAAAAATATTATCAAAATCAAGCTACTCACATACTATTCACTAAAATGAAGCATACGTAGCGTCATGATTATTTTCATGTCAGCCAACCTCACTTAAGAATTTGGCCCAATACCCCTACTATACAGTATATTTTAGAAAGAAAAATTATCTAGGCCTAGCCCATGAAGAAATTAGCACAGCTAAGCTGAATAGCAGCCCAAGTCCATCCGATACGGTAGGAGTATCAAAAACTGCTGTTCCCATCAGTTCCGATCGCCAATCGTTTTCAGCCAAGCCGTTCCGATACGATCTAGCCCTAGACTGCAGTCCTGAACTCTCAAAACAACCAGAAAACAATCTAAGGCACGGGCGGCGGATCGGTGACAACAGGCTGGCGAGCAGGCAACGCTGCAGACTTGGGGTGCAAATTAGCTGAGCAAGGAACACCGATTGACTCCATTGAGCATTCCTTACTAAAAAAAGTTTCAGTTGCCCCACCTAGCACAAATTTCTGGATTCACCACTACACTAGTATATAGGAACTTAACAGAGTGAGTTACTTTTGAAACAATACTTCAAAATTTCAAACTGAATAGAAATGATGTAATAGACAGTTGAGATGAAGAGCAATATAAAATACCTTACGTAGCTCAAAAAGAGCATGCCCCTTGAGATTTGGATCAAATAAATCCAGAAGAAGGCGCTCCAGAGGAATTGGGTGATCAGGACTAGGAACCTTGCTGCTCGGCATTGAATTCACCCGAAGAGGAAAAATAAAATTGTATCAGATATGGAAAAACAGACTAAAAACAATCTTGAACACTTCCACAAGACTGAAGAGCAACACCTATGGAGTTTAAATAGCTGAAGCAACATATGCCAAGCACGGTAACACAAGAAAAATTCACATGTTTCTTCACCAGTATCCTTAGCAATTAACGTCGTTATAAATGTTCATTATACTGTCCGTTTCTTTTTTGATGAGCTGTACACACATTTTTTTAGCTACAAGGAAATGATAAGCCTCAAATCCCACATCATAACTTAGTACTGCACAAATAGCAGCCTACCATGTACCTTGTCTATAATAGGCATGTTCATACCTGCATGTCCAGCATGCATGTTCTGCATATCTAGCATTGAATTATAGCGATCTAAAGAGTGCCAGCCCATTCTACCTTATTAAGCAGTTTTGTAGGTTTCTCAACTATATTGTGATAATAAATCTCAATTGCTCCTGATTGAGGCCACTATGCCTTCTATTTGTTATTCTTATCTTATTATGTGCATACGACAACATATGTGGACTGTGGTCCTTAGCTTAATCTATACCTAATAATAAAGGAAGGATTTTCTTGTAGTACGTCATTTTTAATTCCCGTTCTACCCTCCCACCAAATCTCATATAACACATGATGCCATTATATGTGTGATTCCTCTCCCCGATCGATCGCTGGGTCTCAACATCGTTTCCTAGGATCAGAGTTCTCCATCGAGTCGGCATCCGTTCCGGCTTTGTTTCTTAGATCGTGGATTCGCTCGCGGAGCGTCGAAGATCATGTCCCCCATGGGCCATGGCTGGCTAGAGTGAGTTCACAATAACTTTATGAACCGGTATCGTAGAATTTGCAAATAATTATTCGAGTACCTTCCTAACCATGATTATTTTCATACCGGCATGTTTCGCACTCTTTTATTGTGATTTACAGAATACCAGCCCACTTTACTTCATTGCGGCATGTTTTCCAGATTTCTCAAGTATATCATGATGTTTTCTAATATCATTATCTTCAAGCCACAACATGTGTGATCCTTAGAGAAAAAAGGAAATCGAAAAGGAAAAGTAATGCACGTCGAAAGCTAGCGGTGCATGAACGGGAGTTGTAAAAGATAGGGAACGCCAAAACTGGGAGCTCCATCACCTGGGGTATGCTGACATAGTAGTCGACAGCGCGAGTTGAAAGACAAACATCCTTATGAGTGCTCCTCGGGCCAAGAAACTCGTTCAACGCACTCATTTGGGCTGGGTCGCCTTGCTCCCCTCGCACCCGTGTGATGCCAGCCAACGGCATTTTGGCCCCATTCACAAGAAGGCAGCAGGATTGGTCCAAGGAGCAGCACCCCTATTAGGCTATTATGTTGGGCCGGAGGGTTAGTGTGAAGTCATACATGGAGTAAGGGCAAAGCACAATGACCAGGATGATCATGGAGCAGAAATATGTGTGTTTGGTTTTGAACCAAATAGAATGGAATGGAACGGGTCCATTCCACTAGAATGGAATGTCATGATGACATTATATTCCTGTGTTTGGTTAGGGCCAAATGAGGTGGAATAGAATTGTGGTGTAAAGCTTTGAAAAGTGTAGTTATCAGTGTATTTAGTGCGTCGTTCCACTCGGTTCCACCAATTTTCCCGGACGAATACATTCCACATATAAGGGGAATATTCCCTTCTACGGAATCAGTTGGTTCCATTCCTCTTTTCAGACACCAAAACAGTCCAGAGACTCCTCTTCGGAGTCAATCTCTGACCTGTCCAGTCCCAGACATCGTCGGGAGCCGTATGTCTCTGACAGCGAGGTGCGTGACTCACAGCCAGCCAACCCCGACAGTGAGGTGCCAGACTCCCAGTCTGCTAGTCCGGCTCCCAGCCCCGTCAGCGAGGTGTCGGACTCCCAGCCTGCTAGCCCGGCTCCCAGTGATGATTCCTTGTTGGCGCCAAACAGCATAGACTCAGTCTTGGAATCATTCGATGACCAACACAGTTCTAAAGTTGACAAGGACGACGAACTCAAAATGACAGCCACATTGGAGACAATACAAGTCCATAGGCAAGACAACGATGCTGGGACACAATCTCTTGCTCACCACAATGAGGCCCAAGACATTGTATCTTCAAGGCACAGTCCAGAGCCTGGGAGCATGCAAGCAACACCTACAAGGTCCATCTCCATCCTCCAGCGGCCATCGCCTATGTCACCCATGTCGCCAGATATGCTGCGTGTTGCTCCTAGCCGCTTCGTCCCGCCTCCGATCACCCTCTGTCGCTCTAGGGCACGGCCGCGGATCAGTGCACAAGGACGCTAACACTGGGAGATTTCCTATCAGAGGCCACCAAGCACACCGGAGCCATGCTGCCACTTCCGGGAAAACGAGGGCGACCGTCACTCAGTTTCCAGCCACCACGGCGTGGACGCTCGGCAGCCAACGCGAGTGTTGCTTCGTCAACCCCTTTCGCTGTTGCAGCACCACCTACAGCGGAGCGTCTGTGCACGCGTGCAAGTTCTGCACACTCTTGGCATCGTGGGCGTCGACCAAGTGATCACGGCTGAAGAAATGAAGGCTTATGACGGAATTTTTGCCGCCCCGATCCCATTTTCGGTACTCTCGGCCATTGCTGCCCTTATGGATCGCCAACTACCTGCATACATGAACTCTACGCTGATTGTCGAGGCGAGACAGGACGGAGCCGTCCAGGCCTAGCCCGAGCGCTTCCCACCCATGCCGAACATGTTTTCCATGGATCGCGGCTTAAAACTTGTAATCTGGAATGTCCGTGGCCTTAATGCGCGTGCCTGCCGTTACGCCATCAGATCACTGATTGACACTTCGGGTGCCTCCATTGTTTGTTTCTAGAAAACAAAAATGGTTACTATCTGCTCGCCGATCATCCTCGATGCTTTAGGCTCGGAGTTTGACGAGTACGTCTACTTGCCAGCGCTTGGCACTCGTGGAGGCATCCTGCTCGCCTGGAAGAGCCGTGACGTGATGATCTTGGACCCAGAGTTCACTGAGAACGCCATCACAGCTAAGGTTCAGACACCCACTGGCACGCCATGGTGGCTAACCGTGGTCTATGGGCCACATGAGGACGCCGACAAGGTTGCATTCTTGCAAGAGTTGCGTGACATACGCCTCGATTATGCTGGCCCATGGATGATTTGCGGTGACTTCAACCTCATCCTACGCGATGAGGACAAGAACCACGGCAACCTGAATAGGCAAATGATGGGAAAGTTCCGACGGATGGTCAATGATCTTGCGCTAAAGGAAGTTTATCTAAATGGCCGCCGCTACACATGGTCTAATGAGCAGTCACCTCCCACGGTAGTGCAGCTCGATCGGGTCCTGTGTACCACGGATTGGGAGGACACTCACGGCGATTGCTACTTGCGTTGCATGTCATCGGTGGTCTCCGACCACAGCCCGCTCCTCCTTGACTGCACACCCGTGCCGGCTGCTCAGAAGCGCTTCCACTTCGAGGACATATGGCTGCGCATGGACGGCTTCCACGAGACGGTGGCTATGGCCTGGGCGTAGGTGCAGGACGACGACCCCTTCCGTCAGTTGGTTGCACGTCTACAAGCTGCAGCACGAGGACTGACAAGATGGAGCTCTCGCACCGTCGGGAACATGAAGAGCAAAATGGCGATTGCACGTGAGCTGATTGCACATTTTGACAAAGCACAAGAAGATCGGGTCCTGACTCCTCACGAGGATTGGTTCCGCAAGCAACTCAAGGTCGTTTACTTGGGCTTGGCGTCCATGGAACACACCATTGTGCGGCAGCGTGCACGCATCGCCAATTTGAAAGATGGTGAGGCCAACACCACCTTCTTCCACCGGCAATGCTTCTACCGACGCCAGAAGACAAGGATCTTCAGTTTCGCGCAAGACGGCCGTGTAATTACCGACCATGCAGAGATGGCAGAAGCAGCCTTTGAGCACTATGATGCTCTACTGGGGACAACGGTTGACCGCGACTGCTCGATCGACCTTGCACCTCTGATTGAACCCATCGATTTAGAGGACCTCGACGCCCCATTTAGCGCAGAAGAAATCTAGGCAACTGTGAAGCGACTGCCAGCGAGAAAGGCGCCAAGACCCGACGGTTTCACGGCTGAATTCATCCGGGCGTGCTGGAGTATTGTTCGTGACGACTTTGTGGCCGTGTTTCAGCAGCTTTATGAGATGAGGGGGCGCGACTTCAGCCGGCTGAACCAAGCATTGCTCACATTACTGCCCAAACGAGCGGACGCGAGCCAACTTGGGGAGTACAGGCCAATCAGCTTGATACACTTGGTGGCCAAGATGTTTGCCAAAACTCTCTCATTGCGGCTAGCTCCGAAGCTCGATGTGTTGGTCAGCCGCAACCAAAACGCCTTCATCCCTGGGTGCAGCTTACACGACAATTTCGTCCTCGTAAGACAGTCCGACGAGTGCTGCACCAGCTTGGGGCCCCACGGATTCTGCTCAAGTTGGACCTAGCACGCGCATTCGACTCGCTGGCCTGGCCCTTCCTCTTCGAGGTCCTGAGACAGTACGGCTTCGGCGACAGATTCTTGGAGTGGATCGTTATTCTGCTCACATCGGCGAGTACCCGCATCCTCGAGCTTGGCGTCTTCCCTGGCCACCTCGCGGAAGCAGTTCGGACCGCCACTGCATCCGGGCGAGGGCGCGTGCCTCGGCCTCGTCAGAGGCGACGAAGTCGCCCTCGACGACCCTATATGTTGTCGTCTTCCTCCTCGTACTTCTCGAAGGTGAACGACAACAGCGGCGACGATGGTGTTGGAGTGAGGCGACGGCGGCTGCTCCCCGCACCCGAGGAGGAGGCACTGGCGTCGCCATATGCGTACGGGGCGAGGGATGGCGGCACCGGTGCACCCAGTTAGTCCATTTCCGGGTGGCGCGCTTCTTGCTACTGACCGAGTGGCTTGCTCGGAGCTCGGCGCTGGGGCACTCGAGGATGGCGGCTGGACGGGCTCCATGAGAGGGTGGCAGAGTGATTCTAGGTGGTGGGGTGGTGGATTAGTCCGAGCGGCGTCGGATTTGGTGGCTGGAGGTTGGTCGGCGGCGGCGAGGATCGCAAGCACACGTGGCGGAGTGGATAGGGTTTGAGTTCGGGTCCAGCGTGGGGAGCGGGATATATACCATGTGTTGCGGGCTTTTCTCGGGCCACTGAACTACGTTTACGGTTTGGGCCTTTTGGACCGATTTACGGGATTTGCACGACGTGCAAAACCGAGTGCGGCCCGTATGTCGCTGGACTTTCTCGGTTTTGGGCTTGTTTACGGTAGCTGCTGGCATCTGCTAGAGTGTCTTTTTGGCTTCCGGCCTCTAAAATCGGCGAAATTATGCAGGTTGGTCCATTATAGGGCATATAGTAGAGTTGCTTTTGTGTTCCACTAGTAAACATGCACGTGCACGCACGTGTAATATTAGAAATCTATACATCACCTTGGGACATTGCCTCGTTCTTTCTAAAAAATAATAATGCGGCAATCGTGAACAATCATAGAAACATCACAACAAACATATTTCAATCATAGGAAATTTAATTTAGACGTACAAGTTATCAGCATGATCATTAAAGCTCACTCCAATAAAAATTAGTCAACTAATTATGATAATAAGTAATCAAATGACATCTTAATCGATAAATTTTTCCTACATAGAAAGTTTACAACTTTATTCTGGACAACTCAATTATATCGAACTGCATTCTAATCAAGCTCGTCCATTTTGTTAACTCTTTCTCGCGAGGACGGCTCATATATCATCGACGCTCTAGAGGATCTACTATACATCAAATATTTGAAAAAGTGTTTCCGTGAGAAATCTTGCAAAGACACTGAGCCATCTCCGGTCTTGAGTTTCTTGGTGATATCTAATTGAACAATGGCGTGCTCGTTGGCCGGCTCGTTGAACACATCATCCACTTCTGATCATGTAAAGAGAAGTTTGAGTTGCAAATACATATAGATCTATGCAAACCATGTGAGAGAAAATAATATGTGAAACAAAATACTACTTGGCAGACAACATAGTATTATATTTGAATTATCAACAATAACAAAAATACCGGAAAAAACTCTAGAAGGGGTTCTATGTGTGGACAGACTTAAGAGATCGTGACTGAGATTTCTTACAGAGAGATTTTGAGAAAAAATCTTATATACTCTAAGAGTAATGAAGAAAGACTGACAGTTTGGCAACCCAAATTGCTATGGAGAAGATCAATTAATAATTCAATGGAAATACAGAAAATAGCATCCTATATATTAGTTCACTCACGTTGCTGATAGGAGCAGGCCATGTAAACAAATATTTGGGGAAGACGAATCCTTGTCTAGTTCGTTGTAGAGGTTGGATGTGTTGACGAAATGACCTGCACATCGATAGAGCCTTTTATAGAAAGAGACCTGGCACGCACACATCATTGTAAGCGCCATTCGCTCAAGGGCAATCACTTCCGCTGAATGCGGAAGTTGATTCTACACGACGGGCGGAGCGATGTCGAGCTAAGGAAAATAGTCACCTTCCTCCTAGAGATAATTTCGCGCAAGAATTTAGGATCACGGGGAGCTGTCACGGCTTTGGAGTAATTAATTTTTGTATCGTCTGAAGGAAGGAGATAATCCCGGTGTTTGTCTGCTGCAAGATTTCCAACTTTCCATTTCACTTGATGAACGGTGAGTATGTACGTGAAAACAAGGCCACGGCATCTAAATAAATATTATCCTCTTTTTAAACTGGAACCACATGACTTCACGTATATATATTTTTTTTGAAAGGCATGACTTCACGTATATTGGGCTGGGCTGGCTAAGGTAACGCGACCACAAGTTCACATAGTTTAGGACTGATTCTGGCCACAGCAGCCGCCAATCAGTAAAATTAGTGCGGAGCAAATAAACTTCAACTGGACAAAGCACCGTATGTCCCTGTATATGACATTATCAGGTGAGAGATCAAACTTGCTGCTCTGTACTGCTCTGTAAATGACATTAACCGTCCTAATCATTCACTATTTGGGCGAAAACAACAAATGCCTTAACAAACTGCATAGACTCCATATATGAACAAGGTACATAGTATAATCTTCCAATATTTTGACTCGGGAAATGTAAGCAAACACCGCACGCACATGTATGCATAAGCAAGCTATTAACAATTAGAGAAAAATCTATGAAAGAAGATGAGCTAAATATATACAGTCATATACTCATATGTTTCACATTGTATTCTCCTTTAATTTTAACTGATGGAACAAAATTCAACCAAAAATAAAACAGAAAGCTCTATAAGAAAATAAATCGAGAATTATTATTATTGCTTGTAATAAGAAACAGATCATCAAGACATATGTTGGGAAGCTCATGTTTCATTACCGTGTCACTGATCTGCTGAAGGTGCTGCTGCATAACATCAACACAATTTGAATCAGAAAAAGAGAAAGGAGTAGCACAACAGGAGATGAACAATATATATGCATTACGAACACTAAATGGTACGAAAAGACCGACCTAAAGGAAACAAACCTGTATCATTCCTCCAAGACCTCCCTATACACAATGTTTTTGGTGCTTTTTCCCGTGGGATCTATGTCTTTATTTGGCTTGGCCAAAACCCGAGTGGTTTGCCGAGACACACCTCTTGACAATGCAATATAAAGTTGGCCATGCAAAAATACAGTCTCGGGGAGGTAAATACCAACTGTTGGTATGGTTTGACCTTGGGCTTTGTTGATGGTCATTGCAAAACTCAACCGGATCGGAAACTGCTTCCTCTTAAACTTGAAAGGAAGTGAAATGTCATCCGACGGCGACAAAGGGATCCTTGGTATGAACACTCTATTTCCAGCATTTTGTCCACCAACAATCTCGGCATCGATTGCATTATCTTGGAATGCTCTAATCATCAATCTTGTTCCATTGCACAACCCGTTGTGAGGATCGAGATTTCGGAGAAGAATGACGGGACAATTTACTTTGAGTTTCAAAACATGTGCGGGAAGGCCATTTGGAGTGATGGAGTTTAGATAGTCAATTGGGTAGTTATTGCGCGCATCATCCTCAACAGAGTCAAAGCTATAATATAATTTTTCTTGGCCAGGAAACCTATCGATCATCTTTGTATTCAGATCATCCACATGTTCATTCTTGGTTGAAAGAATGGCACGTGCGCTCATGTATGATCCAGATGCGGCGTTCTCATGAAGCGATGGGAATATATCTTCAATAAGCTTGTTCACTGGTTCGTCAGTGGAAGTGTAAGGAATAACAATGTCATCCGGAAGACGCACGTAATCACTACCAATCGTCTCTTCTGTCCCATCGCCAATTCTCAGAAGGTAACTCGAGAACCACTGCTCGGTTTGTGCCCTCATATTACGCGTGAGGCGTATCTTCCTAATCTTCTCCCATAGATAAGATCTTTGTAGTGTAGCATCAGTAATTTGTGCTCTTGTCCCACGCGTCACCACGGGAAGAACCTGCCTAAAATCTCCTCCAAAGACAACAACCTTCCCACCAAAAGGCAAAGCACATTCCATGATGTCCTGTAGGGATCTATCCAGTGTCTCAACAGTCTGACGCTTCGTCATGGCAACTTCATCCCAAATTAGCAAAGATGCCCTACGAAGCAGCTCCGCGGTACCGCTCTGCTTGGTGAAACTGCACGTGCTAGTGCTCGTGAGCCTAATTGGAATTTTGAACCTGGAGTGGGCGGTGCGTCCACCGGGCATGATCGATGCTGCTATACCAGATGTAGCTGTTGCAATGGCTATTTTTCCTAAGGAGCGGACTTTAGCAAGGAGTGCCTTATACAGATACGTCTTCCCCGTGCCACCCGGACCATCGACAAAGAAAATCTGGCTCTGGTTGTTGACTACATGAGAGAGGATTTCATCGAAAGCAGCTCGTTGCTCAATGTTAAGAGATGTAAACATATTTTCATGATCTTTGTCCACTGTGAGTGACAACTCCTCTTGGACCTCTCTCGATTGACCATTGGAGAAATCATCATCAATAGGATCCAAATCTGGTAAACCATAACTTTTTATATCCTTCCCCATCGAATGCACCAGATCCCTAATGTCTCTAAGGACCATCTTCTCCAATGCGGCCTGGTTGGAGCAGCTACGACGGTAGTCCTCGGACATTGACTCAAGGTGCTTATCCCATAATGATGGGATGTCGGTCGCCTCACAGAAAACCAGAATAGTTGTGAAAAGCCTTCTTAGAGCGCATGGCATCTGGAAATTAGCAGCCTCAGTCAAGCAGTCGTCAAGGGACTTGTCTTTCTCTATGAGACCTCTTCGCTCACATGCTTCTCTAAAATTCGAGCATAGCTTGCCATGCACGGTTTTTAAGTCATCATATGAAGTTGCACCCCTAACATGATTCATGAGCACTCTCAAAAAGTACCTCTCACCTTCACCGGGGTTCGCGTACACAATTCTTCCAACCTGTCCACGCCCCCTTAATTTCCTTCTCTGCCACTTCTTCTTACCCTTAATCCACCGGTAGAATTCTGGAAACTCTTTGTATAAGAACTTCCTCGCATAAGGATCCACCTGGTTCATTTTGAAATACTCAGTGAGCATGGTACTGGAAGATGAGGGTCGATTGATGACATCCTCTAGATTATCCCCCTCTTTGAATGCGACACTATGCATATTTTCCAAGTGAAGCTGTAGTTGGAGAACAGAGGGAAATACATTGTACATTGGAAAAGCACAAATCCTGTACATAGCCTCCGGCGGAGACACGAACCTAGCATCCATGTATTGTTTAATCTCATTGATTACTCCATCATCATTATCCACTGAGAATGACGCACGATCATGTCCTTTATACATGTACTTGAATAAATACTTAACGGCCTTGATGCTTGAGCAAGCTTCTACATTTATGTGACAGTTATATCGCATAAGAAGACCAGGGTTGTACGGGACAACCCATCTATTATCCAGCTCACCTCCTCTAACCCTCACTTGAGGGCCATCACGTCTCCTCCTATAGATAGGATATGCATCCTTTCCTTGTTGCGTAGAATCACAGAACTGCCGTGGATAGCGAAATCGACATTCTCCCTCTATCATGCAAGGACAATTTTTTCTGAGAGCACCACATGGTCCGTGGAGCATGTGTTTGATGACCAAAGCATGCATAACAGGGTACTTGTCCTTGTCAGGAATTTCCGCTGATATCACCTTATCGTACTCGTCTGGGTTTGTTAGCTTAGTATTCGAGTGCATGATCAAGAGCATGTGCTCATGTGGTAGGCCCCTCTTTTGAAACTCAGTAACATGGACATATGCAGCAACCTCACCAAAATATTTTTTCTTTATCAGAAGCTCTTTCATACTCCGTAATTTGGCTCTATATACTCTCGCCACAAGGTCTGGGGGATCTTGTGGTGTCTGCCCAGGTTCAAGTTTGGATGTAATCTCTTCCCAATGTGGGTTGCAAGTCATCGTGATGAAGTAATCAGGCTTTCCAAAGCGTTGGACTATTGCCATTGCATCTAGGAATCTTCATTGCATGTCTCGATCACCTCCAGGGAAAGTCCGCGGTAGCACAATTCTCTTGCCAACCTGAGAACCACGTGTCTCGCCAGCATCAATGACATCAACAACACCCTAAGAATCAAATGAATGTAAACACATATTTCCAATAACTTAATTTAGTTTTTGTTGAAAAGCTAGGAGGCATGGAAGTTTGAATATCTAGAGAACATTATTTTACCTGGTATAGGTCAGCACGAATGAGTTTCTGATTTTTAGGCTTGGAGTAGAAATCTAGTCTCATTGTCTCCATCTTGATATACATGTCTACGGCCCATTGTTGAAATACCCGTGCACCAAACAGTATGATGTTAAACAGTTTCTTCCTAACTTGTATCTTGAAACAATAGTACTCCCTTGCGCTGACATATTTTCTAGACTCTGTAACTTGATCACCCTCTTCGTCTTCTTCGTCATCTGGAGTAAGGTTTGATAGAATGATTAATCACTAATATACACTATAAAATGAACACAACAACTAAAATAGTCAAACATTATAGAAGCAATGGGTTATTACCTGCTACCTCTACCTCATCGGTGCTTTCTCCCACATGTACATTTGAACTACTGTCGAGATTTTCTAAGTCTTCGTTCTGATTGCCATCCTCGGTTGCTTGAACTACTGGTGTTGGTTCGTCATATGGCATCTTGCGGTTCCATCCTGTCTCCCCTCCCGGAAAGAATAATGGATACGCCAAAGGATCATAGCAACCATAGTATGCTCTGATAAATATAGGACGATCCCCTTTGCCATACAGGACAACTTGCCTATCAAATGTGTTTTCTGGGTCGCTCCCTTCAACCCACAACGCAGCCACCTGAGAAGCTGTGGGGGCATTGTACCTTCGTTGGTCGAGTCTTATATCCGTGTTTAGTGAAATCCTATATTCTTCCAGGTTTGGAACATAGCCAATGCTCTTAAAAATCTGCACATACGGGTTGTTCTCGAGTATCTTCAGAATCTTTCGTATGAGATTAATATCAAGATCTGGGGACCGCTTCACTCTATGTTCCAAGGTTTCATCTGTATCATATATGTACAACTGTAGATGTCTAGGTCCTTGACCACCAGGCACCAGATCATCAGCCTTATAATATAACGCCCCTTGTGCACGGAATGTATAAACACCGGTTCCTGCTGCATTACTGACCTTTTGATCAAGCGTGACTCCAAGGCTTGTAAAAGAGAAGTGGGTGTTGAAGTATCGTATGTGTTTCCTGAAATATTTTGCATCATTATCAACCTGACTTGTAAACAACCGGCGCAACTCTTGAGGAACGTCGGGGGTAACTATTTTGACCTTCCCTTTTCTGCAACAGAATGCAGGACCCTCGTATTGGAACTTCATTGCACCACAATAGCTGCAGTCTTTGACTGACTTCAAAACATGATGCTTTCTTGGTAGATTATGGTACACATAGTCATACGGATCATTATCCAGGTTAGCTGGAGCAACGCCACTTGCCACTCGCCATGAATCGAACACATCGCCTGCCAAGACATAATAAGTACAAATAAAAGACATAATAAAATTAGTGAGTACAATGAAAACAGACACACCAAATTTAATATGAGAGAGACACGATATAATTGCTTAGTTATACAATTTACCTTGACCAATCAAAATCCTGTACTCTTCGTCATCATCATGTATTGTTTGTTCCTCTTGTATGATGCCCAAGTTATCTATGAGAAAAACATGTTGAATCGGCTTAACATATTGGATGTGCACATATAATGTATTTATGAGAATGTGAAGTAATTATTACGTGCTACCTTCCATTGTATTTTCTACAGTTGGCTCACAAATCCCATTAGGGTCAGATTCTTCTCCACCGTTTGTGTCACCTAAAGATGCATAGGGAGGGGAAAAATGCATGTAATTAACATGTAACAGAAGGATTTGTAGAATAATATATGGCCTAGAACCACCATATGTAGCAGTGTCAACAATACCTGTTTCCCTAATTTCCGTTATTTGTGCTTGCATGGAGCCATCCCGTTTGCACTTCTTGTACTCACGGTTCTTTAGCAAACATATTTCCTTCTGTTCATCCGTCATCAGCGAGTACATTTCTCTTTTATGGTACCGTCTCTTATCAGTATGTGCACTCCTTAATATGAAGCTCTCTTTCCCATGCCCATCTGGCGATATGGACAACTGTTTCATAGCTGACTCCCTGCTTGGCGTTTGAACATCATTGATTATGCCGAAATCTGCAGGTCCATTCTCACCTGCACAAAAGTAGGATACGTTCACTAATCTTATCATTTCAGCCTATTCCTAAAAGTTGTAGGTTACCGAGAATCGTAGGAAATAGTATTGACGTTATTACCTGGTGTATCGTGAGTGGTGTATGTTTTTGGTGTACACACATCAAGATTTGTAGCTTTCTTTTGTTGCCGCGACGGTCGCAACTTCTCGAGATGATCAGATTTTTGCTCGTCAGTTAGTCGTGCATACCAATTTTGGACATATACTTTAGTGCAGTCTTGAATACTTTCTAGACTTTGGTGATCAATATTCACCGGGCTTCCCAGTGCACACGTCCCTGCATACACAGAAAAACAATAAGGCCACAGTTTATTACATAAATGTCATAAAACCCGTTTACATACCATTCATATGTGTGTTGGTCACGTTGCTTAATGGGGTACGCGGGGAGATCGGTAAAGAAACAACTGATGTTTGAGATGGGACAATGCCAATCCTTGTTGCAGCTTTCTTATTTTGGCGGGCTATACGTTGCCTTTGCAAATATTCCGATTTTTTCTCGTCAGATAATCAAGCATACCACCCTTGACCATTACTTTGTTTTTTATTCCGGTCTTTTGGCAGGCTTGGAACCGGGTCACACAGTATAGGTTGTGAGGAAGATACTCCAGATTCTTCGTGTGTAATATTTTTGCAGGCTACAATATCATCAACACCTTATTAGCCCAAACACTAAGAGAGATATGTGTGAGGTTAACAAAATTTATACATTGTCATATTACCTAGTAATTGGCTCGTTGCATTTTCCCTTATGGTATTGGTTTGTGCCGTAAGAACGCGTCTCAATCCTCTTGATTGCATCTGGTAAGCATCATTTCTGTGCAACCATTGAGTCTCATCATCACCATCGACCAATAAAGAAAGTGATACGGGATTGGGAGATGGATGTTGTTGAACATCTGGAGCCATACCTGTAATTACATTGCATTTCAGCGATCAGATTTTCTTAAAATATATATATATATATATATGTATTATTAGCACGCAAAAAACATAAGATCAATTAGGCAAACATGACCATGTTCCATAGCCCTATAGTGTATCTGGGTGACTCCAGATTGTCCAATAGCTTGTGTACCACACAATGTGTTTTCATCATTCACATTGGATGTTGAATTTTTTTTAAGCTCCCTCAATTGGCGCCGACGTTTTGAGATTTCATCTTTATTTTTTGCATACCGCTCTCTATCCCTCAGCCTTTTAAGTTCTTTAGGATCTGCATAGACATAACACTTAGTACTACCCATAGCTAATTGGCGTGCTCAACATTGCGATTGTTGTTAACTACCTTGGGTTTTGCCGTTGGTAATATCCTGAAAAGTAGTGTGCTCCGAAGATGACATTTAGAAATTTGCTTTCTCTGTCCGGTAGAATTGCTTGTAAATCCTGCAGCTTTTTGTTGAACGTCGTTAGATGTCAAACTGAAATCGGAGAATTGCAAACAAGCAGGGATTTAATATTCTGACGGGAGAGACGAATTAGGAAAAACGGATAAATATGCAATTGTCTGACAAAAAGAAATATTGCAAATAGGAATATTGCCCATGTGATGAAGATAGAATACCATTGTTCGATTCCAATCTAATTGACAGGAACAAAGTGAATTTAAGACACCGAACCTTCACGAAGTGTTGCTGCGTACGGCCGGCGGCCGGACGGAGGGTGCTCCTGTGCGGTGGGTTGCTCCGTTCCAGAAGGCTGGCTCCGTTCGGCCTATCCTTCCTGCAGTCCAGAGGAGGGCGTGTGGCGTGCAGGGCGGCCCGTCCCCGTGCAGGGCGGGAAGGTTGCCGGGAGGGCGTGTGGCCGATCGCCGCGGTTGCTGCGTCAGACTTCAAGGCGACGGCGCCGGCGGCGGTCGCAGCTGCTCGATGTGTTGGAGAAAAAAAAGGAACGATGCAGGGGAGGTTCGCTGGATTAGTGTAGATGGATTGATTACGGGGCAGCGTGATTAGCGCTAATGGGATTGTCCGCCTGGGTGATGAGGCGTCAAACATGAAATCGATCTGAGGCGTTGGATGTGTTGATCTAACGGATGTGATATGTTGGATCGGACCCTCCGGGTCTTTTTATATTAGTGTAGATGTAGATGTAGATGTAGATGTAGATTATAGTATCGTGATAGTGAATCACACTTGCTCCTGACCTAGGCTAGGAAATTATGATACCCATATGTTTCTGTACAATCTCAAATGCTCCTAGAATCATCGCTCATGGACTACTCAAATGTAAGATATATCGCGGCAAAATGTTAATGCAAACATGAGGAAAATATTGAGGCACTTAAATCTCAAATACCTAGAGAAAATTGACTGGTCTGAACCCTCCCCGGAAGCTGCCACACTCAGTCGCTGCGGAGAGGAGGACAGGCAATGGGGAGATCAATGCTTCGCGCCTCCTCCTCCCTGCCCACTCCCCACACCATAGCCCGTCCTCTTCCCGCCCGGTCCCGCTTGATGGCGCCGCAGCTGACGGAGGGAGGCCTCATCAACCTCCAGCAGTTCGCTTCTCCAGGCCAGCCTCCGCCGTGAGAGGCGGCCCCTGTGGCGCCGCCGGCTGGCCAGATAGCCGCTCAGTAACTATGGAATTATCATCCTACTAGCTAAATGTCCGTGCGTTGCTACGGATTGTTTTCTCGGTGACTGTAAAACACAATATACATGTGATTTCAAATTCGTACGATGGGTAGTCACATAATACTCAAACAATTTAAATCTTATATGAACTAAAATATAGTTTGGTAGAATACTATAATTCAACATCACATGCATCAAAACAACCACGTAACAAATTTATCTTGCTTGCTAAGATGTCAGTTCCCTCGTAACCTATGGCAGTTTCAAGTTATATAATTCATATCATCATCGCCCTATCAACCTTGCATGTCACGGTTAGGTCCGAGAGCCTTCACCCCGATCATGTCGTCCTTCATCGGGTTAGCAGTTAAACCGATCAGATTAGGCAATTAAACAGGGCC
This sequence comes from Poa annua, assembly GCA_026929855.1. Classification (NCBI taxonomy): domain Eukaryota; kingdom Viridiplantae; phylum Streptophyta; class Magnoliopsida; order Poales; family Poaceae; genus Poa; species Poa annua. The sequence goes on along the minus strand of CM049426.1, from coordinate 245,047,582 downwards.
GACTTCTTGTGTTTTGTCTCCACACCTGCCTCTGCTCAGGCAATTAAACAGGGCCGCCTTCTTGTGTTCTCAGGCAATTAAACAGGGCCGACTTCTTGTGTTTTGTCTCCACACCTGCCTCTGCTCGACTATGTGCATTGCTCGATAGCTTCATGACATCATATATATTGTAGACCTAAACCCTAATTTAGAGAATGACGCGTTATTTGATACCATGTATGTTTACAAAACCACGACTACTATAAAATGCTTTTAACTATGAAAACCACAATATCAATTTTTTTCCACATAACAAAGGTATAACCAAGCTTAATTAGGACAAGGCTGGGCACCTTACATTTATTCTCAGCAGATAACATTTCATTTCTCAAACAAAAATAGTATCATAATCCATATACATCTCACCGTAACAATATGTATACATTTTCAGAAAATACAATAAAAAAAAAATGATCTGACTTTGCATACATAATTTAAAATTGAGAAAAATAAGCTTGGGTACCTACCTTAGTAGTCTACACCCTATGTCGTCTTGAAGAAACTTGCAACTAAATAAGGGAACTAAATCAGATGGATGCTATGTAAGTAACCATGTTGAACTCTATCATCCACCACCAATATGCCCTTCGTATTTATCTTCCCCCACTATCTCTACTTCTTCGCCTGGTCTTTGATAGCTTAACAATGTAAACATAAATGTCAACTAATCATCAAGGTACAAATATATTTTGTGTTGTGTTATCTACACTGTTGGTGCAAATGAATGGGCATGATTTTGAACAAAAAACAACACTTATTTACTTTGACAGAACAAGAACACAACAGGTGAAGTACCATGTAAATGTAAAATAGTTTATCTCAAAATTACGTGGTTTCGTCTCACAAATCAATTAATGCTACCTAAAATAATGGTGTCCATCTTTTCTTCTTGCCAGAGAACAAGGACACTGTAGCAAGGTCGCCATGCGTCACACATTGTCATGACAGGTTATTTTTTAAGAATTTTTTGTTAGCTCAGATGGATAATTTTCTTAAAAATAATAGTAAATTTAAATGTCATGTAATCAAGTGTTTGAATGAGGAGCAACAGAGTATAGCAACGCCAAATGTACCCTAAAATAAAAAATAACATGGCCACACGACTCATAGTGAATCTTTGTTCATAATCTATACGCCCTATGTTAACAAAGTCCCCAATAAACATCTTTGGTTATACACTTATTTGTGACAAATCTAATGGCATTATTGTCACCTTATAAATGCAAGAAATGTTTTATACCACATTTAGACCAGAATTCCAAAATTGATGCACGAGATAACCTGATCACCAGAGCTACTACTATGGTACTGTCTACTGGGTGGCAACCAAAAAGGACACAGTAGGCAGTAAAATGCAGGTTCGTAGATGGAAGCCATGATAATTCACCCGCTGATGAGGTAGATGTCCTCTTACCCATAACTGAAGAACAACCTTGTCCTTCTTCGAAACGTTAGGAAGGGAAAACAACCAAATCAATTGCCTATGCAGATGTTGTGTGGCGCAAAAGAAAACAGAAGCTTCTTAATTTCTTGGAAATCCTTGCTCAGCTTCCCGAGCATAGGAGTGGACATGAGGGTACATGGTAGAAAAGAAATACTACATTAGAAAAGAAAATTTCCAATCTCAGCGGAATAAATACTTAGCTTGTTGGTCGAAAGAAAACCATTCTGGAAAGGCGCCGCAAAGTAAAGGGGAGGGGTGGATCAAATTCTTACGTTGCTGGTAAGAAGTAGCATCCTCGAAAGAAATGAGAGGATATTTCCTGACTTGCGAGCGAAGACAGCATGTATATGACATACGTTTAAAATGCATTTCTGTCATGGTGCATTTTCTGAACTTCCTGTGAAAAGAAGTTCTCTGAAATACCCCTGAGAAAAGAAGAAAAATGTGAGATACCAACGAGGAGCCATGGGTTGAAAAAGACATAGGGCCTGCAAAGACAGTCATGGTATCGTCTAGCACCACTGTCACTCTTTGGTACCGCCCCCTGAGTACGGATCGATGAACCAACTCAACGGGTTGTTGTCGATGGCTAAGGTACAGCAGCATCGCTAATCTGCATCTCTTGTGACGTAGCACCGCCCTTGATTGCTAACAGTAAATTACACCCTTTGCAGATAGATTGCCACGGTAAAAACCGAGCACAACATAACATTACAGCCGACTCTTTTTTCAGAATGTAATCGGTCAGGTGTTCCCACGATCAGTAAGCTAAAATGGGGAAGCCAGACACACGGGAAGGGTAACAAACCTGGCGATGAACAAGCGCGCTAACCTGGACGCTCATGGGGGAGTTGCTAATCGTGAGGATGCGTGCGTGTGGTCGTGGTCGGGTGTCTCCCCCACGGGCTCCGGCCAGAACGTGCACACGGCGGCCAGCGCGTGTCTGCTGGAAGCCGGAGAAGCGGCTCCGGCGAGGATCTGCGCACGTGGGGAAGCCAGGAGGTGAGAAGAACACGCAGCGACAGACATCGGCGGTGGAGAAGCAGCCGCGGCGCCGACATCTCCCTACGCTGCGGAGGTCGGGGAAGTAGTCGAGTAGCAAGAGGATGGGGGAGGCGTTGACGAGTAGCTGCAGGTGGAAGAGCTCCGTGCCTCGGTGGTGGTATGAATGAGCAGATTAACGGTGGAGACACCGACAAGGAGCACGTGTCCACGCACGCACGCAGCAGACGAGCGCACGCAACCGTCTTGGCTCGACAAATCGTCCGGTCGGGAGAGGACATGGACTCGGGTCGCCGGAGATCCTTCTGTGGCGGTGGAGGCCCGGCGAGAGATCTTCTCCTCCTCACACCTGTTCGCGCAGCCGCGCCGATGCCTCCACTCTCCTCTTCCCCCGAGCATCTCGTCCTCCACCCGACCGTCGTGCGTGCGCTGCCTTGGCGGCGGGTCGATGGAAGCAAGGAGATGGGAGCGAGGTGGGAAGGTTGCGTGTAGGTCTAGGACCGGTTAGGTCCTTTTTGGGCTAGGACAGGGGTACATTGTAAATGGCCTGATCGCAGGATGACAGACCGAACATAGCGATCCGGCTGAAACTTTTCCTGGAGAGGGGCACCAAGTACCAACTCCCATTTAATAATAAAGATGGTTAAGTGCATGAGCCTTCATTCTGTTACATTTAGGTCCTAGTCGGTCTATTATTGGGCTTCATACTACATCCTGTCATCCTGGCTGCAACATATGCTGGGCCGGCCGCATGAACATTTAGCAAAGTGTTCTATTTAGAGACGCATACACAGTTGCAAATGTTGATTGCGCTCTTAACTGGAATCCCAAGTTTCCAATTTTAAAAAAATCTCAACTTGTCTAGAGGAACTGAAATCCGACATCTTGTTATTCTCTTCGCGTGAGCTATCATTTGCTTATGATGCTGAGTTGGACAACATTATTATTGTTCTTGTTTGTTGTTCACTTTATTTTTGTAGCATGCTACCTAACAATATATACTCACAGATAAAGACATCGGCATGCAAGTAGCAAAATGCTAGCGCGGTGGTGTTGTGTCCTGAGCTGGCCACCGACAAAAGAAAAGGAAATAAAAAGCTATACCCAAGGTAGCAACTACACACTTAAAGAATCATAGTTCTAATCCACCGAACGTACCGACGTAGAATAACAAATCGTAGCATCCTTGTTAATTTGGTTTGGTCGCTGCAACGTCTAGCTCAGGTGCATGGATCCTCCATTCAGAAAAACAATGTCACTAATGACGTGACTAATGATGTGCTCCATTGATTGTTACTAGTATCCTACAAATCCACGATACGCATTTTATTAAACCGAAAAAAGTGTCGTAGCTAGTATTGGGCAGTTGTGCATGTATAGGTATTTTCTCCCGACACTCAATCCAGATCGGAGGGAGTATTACTTTATGAATACCATATAGTTAGATGATTCCTTTATCTGTCTTTCTCAAACACACACGGCCTCCTTCTCATCTTTTCTCTGCCAACTCAGAGTCCTTTGGTAGATTTGTTTTTACTTAAATCTAATATATCTTTTATTTGACATCCCCTTTATATTTATGCTAGATGCGACATTATTTTCCTTAATATTTTTGGACTGGCATTACTTATCGAATTCTTGCAGTTAATCAGATATTTTTGTACATATATGCGTAGCCTATTTGCCTAACCACTTTCTTATATCATCAACAAATTTTAGGAGTGGGTGATTATGTTGCACTTAATCAGATATGTTCATGCATATATGTGTAGCCTTATGTTCATACTTAGAATGAAACAATTTAGGTCACATATGGACAGCTTCGGACCCATAAACATTTGGAAGCCTAAGCAAACAACAATTTAAAGGTTTAAGATGATTGTTTTTACTCAAATCGCCACGGAGATACACTCATGTAAGGCAACGTGTATCAGGCCAGCACAAGCAAGTGTCCGGGTTGGAGGGATGTTGGATTGTCTCATGCATATGGACGCAGAAACCATAATATAGGCAAGTTGTTTCCTTTGTTACCTAAAAGGTATGCTTAGCCTCCTTTTCGTTCTACCTCTCATTACACTTTGCATTTTCCGGACAAATATTCACAGCTTCAGAACCATTTTATTTTCAAATCGTCGGTAAGAGCGAATCGAAACAGAAAATGACAGTGAGTCCCACTAGCCAACCAATTTAAAATATAAATATCTAGAAAAATAACTCCTCAAACAGTTATTTGCCTGCCAAGAGATTAAGAACTTCTCAAACCCATGACTACAGCTGACAGTTGTTCTGAATTTTGAACGGTTTTCCGTTGAACTATTTATTCAGTTATGAAATATTTGCATGAAAATAGAAAAAATATGGATACCAAGAGAAGATTATATTAATTCGTCGTAATGTCAAATGCCGCCTATGCACTGGCTTGTTAAATTGTTCTCTCATGTAGTCATGTTTGTAATTCGAAAAACCGCTATTTTTTAAAAAGATGAGCCAAACGGTCATGAATCCTCACGACGTTGTCAAAAGGGAATGTCCCCCGCGAGGCTCCCCTGTTCTGACGTGGTTTTTACTCGGATTTGTCGCAGCACGCATGCATGTTGTTAAGCCACATATACCAGAGTTGTATAGGTCTCGGACTTGCACAATTCAAATAAGATATAGGTTAGGCCTTTAACATGAATTTTTGTGCGACTCCCAGGCAAATCCGAGTTGTCCATTTATGCAATAGAAAGACAAATATTCAACACGATATACATATATTTCAGAGGACAAACCATCACTTGTGTACCAAATTCCTCATGAACAGATCATTCCGTTATGTAGTTGCATGATTAGCTGGCTTTGTTTAAATGAGATGACGTGAGCTTTCTCTTAACGTTAACGCGTAGGATAATTATCTAGATAGATGAGAGAATGAAGAAAGGGAAGACTGACTTCTCTTAACTAAGAGATGCTCTTACGAAATAAGGGAAAACTAATTTTCACCATGTACCATCTGTCTTCTCTTAAAATTTTAATTTCCTACTAAAATATGATTAATTCTCACTAATTACTAGGATGACAATAAAAATAATACATTATACAACTTATAATTTAATCTTCACTAAATAATTTAGATGACTAAGAGAAGGGTTGTCTTCTTTACCGTTATACATGTCCTGGAAAAATTAAAGATCCACAAAAAAACGTCATTATCAGCACAAACTTGCCCTAGTCCATCGATCTGGTACAGTATGTACACGTCCGTGTCGGAACTGTTTCCATGGATGACATGTGGGGCCTTCCGTACCGTGTCCCACGTGTAAGTGTGTTTTTAGCAGGAAAGTTGGCGACAAATCTTTAATCGATGGATGGGTACTGCTGCGAGAGTGATCGATCGGGTGGTCGACGGCACGTCGCTGGCTCCAACGCTCCACCAAGTCATGCATACACCTACCGGACAATCTGTAATAATCATAGTGGAGTATGAACTGCTAAACGCAATTCTGTATCTTGCAAAATGCACCCTGAAAACTCTGGTTGGCACTTCCAAGTAAAGAGAAAAAAAAGTCCAGTTCCCCATTTTGTACATATGGTTTTGATTCAACGGAGCACACCCATTAGTGCTAAAGTACACCCCTAATGTGAAACAAATCGAGGAAGTACAAGGAGTTGCACTAAATCTGAGTTAATTAATTCAGAACGAAGGGAGTAGCTAACTAAGTCTATGATGTATTATTGTCATCCAAATTAAGAGGCCACATGGGGGGCACGAGGAGTTGTTGCGCTCGGGACACGGAGATGATCACAGAGGGTCATACCACTGAATCCCATGAGTAGATTGATCGGGAGTTCTAGAATTTCTAACCTGCGTTAATTTTTGGATGGTTGCCAACTCGGATTAGGTCAGGAACACTATTATAAGTATTCGGTTGGGATAGACCTTTGTAAATCGTTTCGTTTATAACCTCTCCCAATATAGTAAAGTTTTTTAATAGATGTTAATGTATGCATTAACTTTCTTGTTTTATTATACATGTTCCCACTTTTTTTTTTAAATGGGTTTTCATTTACTAAATAACCGATTACAGTCGACATAGGTAAAATGACTGATTTGGTTTAGAACAGAATCAAACCAAGAGCCATCAGTTCCTTCCATCCTATTCAGTTTTGCTAGCTTATGTGCTACAGTACACAATATCTTTTAACAAGGGAGGTAGTGAAGCCATGGCCGGACTTTTTAAGATCGTCAATCTCCCTGTAGAGGAAGAAGAGGTTTAACATATTTCGGCATTCACCGCATTGTACACCGCAACACAATCTGCTTCAACCACAACTGGTCAGATCCCGGCCTTCAAGCACTCCTGGAGCCCAATCAACATGGCTTTGACCTCCGCTTCTTCAACTGTTTCGCACTCCGTCAGGCGATGAGCTGCCGAATAAATTACCGTAGTCATGTGGTGTCTAATGATCATACCCATGGACGCAAAATTTGATTCCTGAATGAAGGAAGCATCAAAGTTCATCTTCAGTTCTTCAGTTTGTGGCGCCCTCCAGCACAAGCTTGCCTCATCCCTAGCCAAGTTATGTACCGCCGTCGAATAATGCAGGGTCTCGGTCGATGTTGTTATTGTAACTAGATAATACCTCGCGCGTTGCTGCGGGACATATGACATTTTATGTTGAATATGAAATTAGAAACCCTAAAAAATTCAGCGGACTCAATAAGATCATAAATTGGATATATACAGGAGGACATGGGTCGAGGTATATGAACATCAGAAATGTAAATGGCAGTACATCAGGTCAGTATTAAACAGCTAATAAAAAGTGCTTACTATAGTAAATGGGACATACTTTACATGATACAATAACAAAAAAAAAATCAAACGTGCTTCTTGTAAAAAACTTAAGTAATTCAAAACCACATATATGAGAACACTGATTGGTGATGCTCAAATGGCGCAAGCACAAATGTAGAGTCAAGCATAGCCCGCAATTACTTTAGATATTATAGCACCGCAAGCTCACATCAATAAGGAATAAGTTAACTATGGAATAGTGCTATTAGAAGGAAATAGCAGAAGATACAAATCCAACACTTATATCAAGTAAATAGGGATGACAATGATTTATGAGTGCAATAAAACATTGAAGGCATGCGGTTACTACAAATATCTAAAGGTCTCTCGGAGGAGAATTTCACTACAACATAACTTAACCTGTTTTCTCTCACCCTGAAAGCGTAGTCACGGACCAAAATAAAAACATAAGAAATTAGGTCGCCCCGGAAGGATGAACAGTTGGACAATCAGAAGCATATGAAGAATTGATAACTAACACACTTATTAGTGTAAAATCATAAAATGGTTTGCAATACCGTACCTTTAAAGGAGATCTCTGCAATTCTTGTGGCAAGACTCTTACATATCGCTATCCTACTATAGATGAAAAAAGGAGTAAATTGGCAATTGACATGTGCATGATCACTTGGAGGAAATTCAAACGGGCTAAATGGAGACACCATAGCAAGCCTGATCAAATCTAGCAATGGATTATGAGTGACCTACATCAACCATCAAGAAACAATGTTGAATCATATATGTCGATGTAAAAAGTTATGTACACGATCTAAAGCTGCACTTAGGCTTAATAAAAAATATAAGAAATAAGTAGCAGAATTAATTTATTTGGAATGTTTGCTTTGCAAACGTGAATATAATGGTGAAACTGTGAGGATTTTCTTCAAGAGAAACAATTATCTATTTGTGTTGCCTATGGGACACCTTTTACCTTTATCTGGTGTGTTAATATTATCAGCAGGTAGAACATGCAGGAATCAACAAACGTATTTAACTCTCCAGTGTAGCCAAAAGAAGTCACGGAGGTAATAATGAGCTAATTTGTGTTAATATAGATCCATGGAAGATATATGTACCTGGCATATTAAGTCCACAATAAACAATAATTTTACCAATCAAATCATAAAGGTTGATAGCAGAAACCGACACTTTGAACTTGATGATGGCCTGGTGTGGAGATAAACCAAAAAAGAGGAATGCGCTTTTAACCTGCAATAGAGTCTTCAGCTATATATTGAGAACAAAGTTTATCACCTGATCCGCCCCATTATATCTATCCTATTTATATAGATGAAAGGTGCAATCTATCTAGAGACCTAGGTAAAAGAAAAATCTTCAGGCCAGACAGGGAGAATATGCAAGAATGACGAATTATGCATTTGGGATCAACGATGCATGCTAGATAAAGGAGGTGCTTGTGAGATTCTCCAGATTCGAGCATACCGAAGTAACTAACAGGGATCCGGTCGGCATGGGACGAAACTAAGCAGAATGGAGCAGAGCAGCTCCACTTCTTAGAGAGCACCTCCCGTCAGTTGATTCTGCGTTGTTGGGTGGAGATGAGGATGTAGAAAAATGGTGTAGATGAGGAGGAATGGTATTTGAAGCACGATATAAGGAGGGGAATCAATCAGTTGGGAAGTAATTGAGGAGATAAAGACACCGGAGAAGACAACGGGACCGCATCGCCGCAACACCAACTCTGTATGGAGATGGTATGGTGCAGCCGTTTCTCGCAGTAATAGTTGGGGAGAGGAAGAGATTGGACATTGATTGAGAGTACGAAACGTCCATGGCGCTGCCGGCTGCTCGATTCATCCAGATTTTTCGGTGGAGAAGATGAGCAGTGGGGAGCCGGTTACTTCTACTCAGCTCTAGAAATGCAATGCAGGAAATAGAGTAATGATGAGGCCACACCCACGCTCTTGGTGGTGCTTAATTTATTATTACGTTTTTCTCCTCGGATAATTTATCCCCTTATTATTAGGTGGCACGGTTGCTTAGGTGACATGTTTGTATTGCTCAATTGTGCTTGGTGAGGTGGACACCTTGAAGGGGTTACGATGCAGAAAACAATAATTTTTCTAGCGAACGAAACCCTAACTAGGCAGGATCTATCTATCTAGTACATGCGATAACGGTGGCGGAACGGGTTACATTACCTCCATGTAGACCGATAGCGGGGATTACGCTCCCGCACAAGCGTTGACGATGAAGTCGTACGTAGTCGACCTCGAGGTCGCGGAGAACTTGCCGTGATGACGAAGACGATGACGCCGGGGTGTCGACGATGATCTGCGTCGACAGGCGTCGGGCGGAAGAAGGCAGAGCGCCAGCACCAGGGGTGGTGCGCCGGCGGCAGAGGGGAGGGGGGCGCGGCGGCTGCAGGGGCGAGACGACGTCGCCCAGGCTACTCAAAAGGAGTTGCCTCCGAGCACTCACAAACATACGAAGCTTAGCGACAACCCCCGCTCATTCAGATCCAGCTGAAATCGCAGGGGTAGATCTTTTCTGGAATCCCGCAGAGCAACGGCGCTCTGCGGTATAGCTTAGGTGGAGAGAGACCCCCTTTCCTCAGCTCGGCGCGGCTCCAACTTGCGAACCACGAGATCGAGAGAGAAATCGAGAATTAATTATATTTTCCAATGAATTAATCCAATTAATATGCCTTGGTATATAAAGGGGGAAGGGGGTGTGCAAACTCCCTGGCTCCCCCATGTGGGACTAAACAAAGGAGGAGCGGGGGGGGGGGGGGTGGTGCGCCCCCACCATGGGCCGGCCGAACCCCCCATGGGGCCCACCCCCTTTGGTGGTGCGGCTCCCCCCTCTTGGGCCCTCTTAGGGCCCATGTAGGTGGGAGCCCCTTTTTCCTTTATTTAATTAATATTAAATTAATATAAAAATCTCATTAATTCATAATTAATATATTTATATATAATTCAATATCCCGTGACTCCGAAAACTCTTTCGGACCACCTGAACAACTTTCGGACATTCCTGGAACCATTCCAGACCTCTCCGGAACTCCTTCCGGACCACCGGAACTCTTTCCGGATCATTTCTCTCTCTCCAACAAATTCCTATAATATTCCAGAACCTATCTCCTGGCGTCGCTAAGACCTTAAGTTTGTTACGCTACGGTTCGAGAACACTCCAGACATGGTCGAGACACTCCGCTCACCAATGACCGTCAGGGATACCTGGAAGTATATGACGACCCCTGTGCATTCCACGAATATCGTCGTTGAACCATAAATATGACATTCATTCCCTTTGTCTCTGCGATACTACCTTGTCCGAGATATGATCGTAGACACACCGATGTCTTTGTTGTATCTCGTTACCGACGAAGGTTATTAACTCGTCTGCGATATTACATCTCCATGACCTAGTCATAAGCTGCGCAGCTATATAGATGCAATATCACCGAGTGGGCCCAGAGTATCTTTCCATTACAAGAATGAACAAATCCCGCTCTTATCCTTACGTCTTGATGCTCTTTCGGAATACCCAAGATGGACATCGTTATTGTCATGCTATATAAGACACAACGTTTGATGCTCTCAAAGCACCCCTACGAAGCATTAATAAGTACGGTCTCACGGTCTAAGGAATAAGCTATCATACTCTTATCTATTGCAAATGACAAACATCGTAATACGATCTTATTGCAATACTTTGCGTATGTCCATCACCTTATTCAACTAACAAGATGACCCCATTGTCAACCGACGTTATTGTCCTTGATCGGGAATCTCGATCAACTGTTGCCCAATGGACTAGCTCATATAGAGGCTTGCTAGGGACCTGGTTGTCTATGTATCACACGTGTATTAATAATTCCGATTAATACAGTTATAGCATAATACACAAACCTATTATAAACTTATGAGATAATGCAATAAATACTACTTATTTATTTGCCTCTAGGGCATATCTCCTTCAGTCTCCCACTTGCACTAGAGTACAAATAAACTAGCTGCATTCTACTTTATCAGAATCCCTTATCAAATAAGAATCATTTGATAATGCTTGCTTGTGGAAGAGTGTTACCGCACAATTCATGATTGTACATGCTTTTGTGATTCACTGATATTAACTTGCTTGATATCACCATGTTGTTCAACAACATATTGAACAACATATATGCAAACACCGCAACTAAGTGAGACTTCCGCTTCCCAGCGCTTACTCTGATTATACTAACCAGATAACTGCCCTGAAAAACACACTCAGCCATAGAGAGCCCCTTGTAACAATTACAAACTCGCGATATCTACATACTTTCACACCAATGTAGAAAACTTGACATTCTAATGTCAATTCTTTAACTAACGCACTTCTACTTCCAGTAAATTCCAAATTTACTTTTATAACTGCTCTTCTTCCAAGAACATCGGTTATATTTCATCGAGCAGATAATATGGTTTCTGTATGATGTCTAATATTACATAATAGACCCACATGTCATACAACCACTACGTTCATGCATCATTACTCTTAATGATCAATTGGATTCCAAAGGACCATCCTTTTGATCTATTCTGACTCCTCAGATATAGTCCAACACAACTCGACTAACTATTTAAAATTCCCGTGCTATTTCAAAATAGACACTAACTTTCAAATAGTATCACAACTTCATCCTATTCTATTGGTACAGTTTCACAATGTGTTAACTACACAAGATGAATTCGACTCCCACTCAAAATATGTCTCCACATATTTGACAACACGAGCTCCCACTCAAAAACGTGTCATCCACATATTTGAGTTCCTGAGCTCCCACTAAAAAATATGCTCTTTACATATTCCACCTGAGTAAACTAACAATGACTCCCACTTAAATCGACATTTTGGTCAAACCAAAATCATTGATCTATTATCAATTCGAGTTTAATACAAACTGCAGTATTACATTAATACAAATCCCTCAGACTTCAAGCATGTCTACACAAATGTAGTCAACAAATTTGATCTCGTCCAAGACACATTTCTTGACAAGACATGCTACCGCGTCTTTCTTATAGTCACATTTATCATATAACACCTTATATGACGATTAAATAATCTTATTCCTCTAATAAGAATTGCAGCAACAATTACTCTCTTAATCCTTTCAAATGTAACTTTGGATTTCCAGACTCAAAAAGCCTTTGTTCGTATTCCGATATTTTCTCAACTTTCTTTGTATTCATAAAGTGCACCTTGATCTGTCAACAAGATCTGAAATACTTAATACAGTGCTGTGACCTGACAGCAATATTAAATATAACAACACTTTATTTAGAAGTTTCTTTCATGAAAATATTATGATCTTTATGAAGAGGATTGCAAGCAGAAAACAATTTTCTAGTCTCCCTCACTCTTTAATCACCAAATTTTCATTAGCAGACATATACTCTTTGGAACACCTTCCAACATAGGCCTGGCACTTTATTTCAAGCTTCTAATTCCAATCCATAAACCATAATTCAAAAAATCATATTTTCCTCGGAATTATATAGACAACAAACTAAGTTTTGTTTCTATTTGGTTTTGGAATACACTCTCATCCAATGCGAGCAATCTATAAAGAACCACTCATGTATATTCTGAATTATCGCATAATCATATACATGTCGACACTACTGTCAATCCTACGAATTCTCGTTGAGAAAAATATCTATTTTCTAAAGTGGACATCGACTATAATGTTTCGAACATATTAGGAGATTCTAAGACAGATTCTGACAGACCACACTTTATTTAAAATAGAGCATGATTATAATTCCCCACATGTCAACACATATGACATTATAATATTGTGAAACGAATTTCCACAAGTCTTTTGTGTTGAAACCATAATTCAAAAATATTGTCCTATGATCGAATTTTGTGAATACAATATTCACTAATCTTTCTTCTGAAAAACCCCATTTGATCTATTATCAAATTAATTTCAGACTCCATAATTTATCGGGCAAATACTCCTATTTACCAAAATCATGGAAGAATTCGGATCATGCAATAACACCATTGATTAATCATTAAAAAATGACTCTCAATCAATTTCCTCTAGTATTACAACTTCAATACTGCATTTCAAACTTAATCAATTTTGGCACTCGAAATACTTAAATGGACCAAAATTATCCATTGCTTCTTTCATTGCCTTTATGACTGAATTCGATGGTGTTTGTTCTTTGGACACATAATTTTATCATTCCCGCTATTATAAATGTATATCATACGCATAATGTAATTGAGATGTGATGCAAATTACTCATAACATGAAACAACTGCTTTGTTTCATAACATAAAACAACTGATGTGTTCTATATGAATGATTATGTCTTGTAACATTCAAGACACCAAACTAGATCACATTCTCACTATTACAAAATGTCTTATCAAAAACTATTGATGATAACTAATATGATATCTCGAGGGCGTGAGCACTACTGGCCATGAACTTGCCATCACTTGTGCACTGTCACGTCACCCTTCGCCACATACTTGTGATAATCAGGGACTGTTTCACAAACAGAACAAGTATCAAATACTTTTCATCAAGTATGAGAAGAATACATTTATATCTTCGTATATCAAATATACCCGTAGCGTCGAAGAACTCTTCTTCGATGGAATCAACTTTTAGAGATTTGAACCTGTTCACAAATGTGAAGAAGCTCACCATGTCTCTATAGCATATTCACGCACATGCTATTCACAGCTAGGAGGTAAAGCACAATCTCTATTGCACTGGAGTTCGCTATCTAGAAATCGTAGATATTCGTAAGCCTGAAGTAGATGTCACACAACTTTTTCAACTGAGTCTCCAGACAGGTATGCTCCCCATGTGAATGGTCCGGAACTTTTTAAGCTGTCTGAACTGCTCAAGACTCAATTCATCTTTGAAGTGACCTCTGATCGCATCAATCACGACATATGGCTCCATGTGTTGAAACAACTTTCAACTCAGGTGCTAGGCATACGCTCATGACGATCGTCACTTCCATGAACATGTCATGATGCTTACAGAACTCATCATCTTCCTCCTTGCTATCAGAATCATCTGGTCTAACTCCTAACTAATGTTCTAGCACATATAGGATGTTTGTTGTGTTTGGAGAATGTTTCTAAAACCAATGTACCATCTGATGAAGTTGGACCCGTCGGCTTCCAAGGTAGAATCCGAGCTCTTGAGGAAGCAACCGAAGTGTAGTTCCGTAGTCTCCAGATGTGATCGCAAAAGAGGTAAGATAAGTTTGTAATATATAGGTGAGTTTTAGTTCTATAATCTCATTATCAAAAACACACCACACCAAGATTATTATCCCTAAAAATAATAATGGCGATTACACGACCCTCATCCACCACACTACCCCCGATCATCACGGCCGGCAGCACAGCTTCAAAGGTGGACATAACATGTCAATCACAACAACTCTGTGACTCGTGCTCGATCTTTCGATCTTCCCGTGTTCCGAGGCCAACGAGATGTGTGACACCCCGATCATCACGGCCTGCCTCATAACGTAGAACTTTCTTGGTGGTGCGCAACGAGGGAGAACACAATTTTGGTATTTGTTAGGGATCATCCTATTTATGATGCTACTGTTGTATATCTAGCATATAAGCAATCAATAGGATGCACACACAACAGCACACAATAATGATGCAATGAAGTGCGATGTGACATGGTTGATGCGCATGGACCTTCATGGCGCCATGTGCCTGGCCCCCGGCGCCCCGGCATGGCTCCGAGTCTACAGAGCCCTCCTTTGCCTCCGACAGTACGAGTAATATCAAAACTTACCGTAACCATGTCACATAAAATAACGCCTCTGCAAAACAAAGTTAGACCCCTCTAGCTTTATTTAGTTTTGCAAATTTTACGTGACATATAGGCTTATTCGTAAGAGAATCGTTTCCCTACCTACGAACTTTGTACCACAACGTCGATCGTATAATTGCATGTTTAAGCATCCCTTTCGGGCCCTCCATTGAAAATGCTTTGCCGACTAGAGAGAGAGAAACAGACACCCGCCAGCCACAGATACGGTGCAAGCCGTATGTCAGTATTGGAACCAGTCTCACGTAAGCGTACACGTAAAGTCGGTCCGGGCCGCTTCATCAACTCAATACCGAAGGCATCGCAAGTGCACGCTAGAGGGTAGCAAATATAAGAAAGACACCCTCATTCAACATGAGTTCTAACCGTACCAGCAGTACTACGCATAGATCGGCTCTGATACCACTGAAGGGGTTACGATGCAGAAAACAATAATTTTTCTAGCGAACGAAACCCTAACTAGCCAGGATCTATCTATCTAGTACATGCGATAACGGTGGCGGAACGGGTTACATTACCTCCATGTAGACCGATAGCGGGGATCACGCTCCCGCACAAGCGTTGACGATGAAGTCGTACGTAGTCGACCTCGAGGTCGCGGAGAACTTGCCGTGATGACGAAGACGATGACGCCGGGGTGTCGACGATGATCTGCGTCGACAGGCGTCGGGCGGAAGAAGGCAGAGCGCCAGCACCAGGGGTGGTGCGACGGCGGCAGAGGGAGGGGGGCGGGGCGGCTGCAGGGCCGAGACGACGTCGCCCATGCTACTCAAAAGGAGTTGCCTCCGAGCACTCACAAACATACGGAGCTTAGCGACAACCCCCGGTCATTCAGATCCAGCTGAAATCGCAGGGGTAGATCTTTTCTGGAATCCCGCAGAGCAACGGCGCTCTGCGGTATAGCTTAGGTGGAGAGAGACCCCCTTTCCTCAGCTCGGCGCGGCTCCAACTTGGGAACCACGAGATCGAGAGATAAATCGGGAATTAATTGTATTTTCCAATGAATTAATCCAATTAATATGCCTTGGTATATAAAGGGGGAAGGGGGTGTGCAAACTCCCTGGCTCCCCCATGTGGGACTAAACAAAGGAGGAGCGGGGGGGGGGGGGGGGGGGGGTGGGTGGTGCGCCCCCACCATGGGCCGGCCGAACCCCCCATGGGGCCCACCCCCTTTGGTGGTGCGGCTCCCCCCTCTTGGGCCCTCTTAGGGCCCATGTAGGTGGGAGCCCCTTTTTCCTTTATTTAATTAATATTAAATTAATATAAAAATCCCATTAATTCATAATTAATATATTTATATATAATTCAATATCCCGTGACTCCGAAAACTCTTTCGGACCACCTGAACAACTTTCGGACATTCCTGGAACCATTCCAGACCTCTCCGGAACTCCTTCCGGACCACCGGAACTCTTTCCGGATCATTTCTCTCTCTCCAACAAATTCCTATAATATTCCAGAACCTATCTTCTGGCGTCGCTAAGACCTTAAGTTTGTTACGCTACGGTTCGAGAACACTCCAGACATGGTCGAGACACTCCGCTCACCAATGACCGTCAGGGATACCTGGAAGTATATGACGACCCCTGTGCATTCCACGAATATCGTCGTTGAACCATAAATATGACATTCATTCCCTTTGTCTCTGCGATACTACCTTGTCCGAGATATGATCGTAGACACACCGATGTCTTTGTTGTATCTCGTTACCGACGAAGGTTATTAACTCGTCTGCGATATTACATCTCCATGACCTAGTCATAAGCTGCGCAGCTATATAGATGCAATATCACCGAGTGGGTCCAGAGTATCTTTCCATTACAAGAATGAACAAATCCCGCTCTTGATCCTTACGTCTTGATGCTCTTTCGGAATACCCAAGATGGACATCGTTATTGTCATGCTATATAAGACACAACGTTTGATGCTCTCAAAGCACCCCTACAAAGCATTAATAAGTACGGTCTCACGGTCTAAGGAATAAACTATCATACTCTTATCTATTGCAAATGACAAACATCGTAATACGATCTTATTGCAATACTTTGCGTATGTCCATCACCTTATTCAACTAACAAGATGACCCCATTGTCAACCGACGTTATTGTCCTTGATCGGGAATATCGATCAACTGTTGCCCAATGGACTAGCTCATATAGAGGCTTGCTAGGGACCTGGTTGTCTATGTATCACACGTGTATTAATAATTCCGATTAATACAGTTATAGCATAATACACAAACCTATTATAAACTTATGAGATAATGCAATAAATACTACTTATTTATTTGCCTCTACGGCATATCTCCTTCACACCTTGCATGTTGAGAGGTTTCCTTGTAGTGGGTCATTCCTATTTAGATATAGAAGATTCGTGCAGCTGAGAGTATCAACATAATTCTGCAGGAAGAGGCTGACGTATTGATGGTTTCCTTGCCGTCTTCATGGACGACGTTGTTCCTCAAATGCCACACTCTCCAAAGTAGTAACATGATCAAAGGTTGTGTTTCCTTCGGAGCATTTGCCATCAAAATGAGATGCCAATCAGAGCCAGAATAGATGAATCGGTTGTCATCTTGTAGGCGCCAGATTTCTCTCATTTTGAAGCGAATAGCTCTTGCCTTGGTGTAGCTCACGGTTGCATGGTAGCTATTTTCTTCAGAACTGCCACAAATGTTACATGTACTGTCGATTTGCAGTGTCCTTCACCACTTGTTCCTTTTTTAGCCAAATTATCCAAGGCACATCTCCACACAAAGATTCTGACTTTGTTAGGAACCTTGCATTTACAGATCAGATCCCAGATATGCCTTGAGTCATCTCCATTTTCACTTCCCCCGCTATTCATTTGAGTTTTTCTTTGCATTGTGAATGCCAATTTGTAGGCACTTTTGATAGTGAACACACCACTTTTTCCGAAGTGCGAAGCCGGGATGTCTTCATCTTGAGGCATGGGTTTGAGCCTCAAGATCTCATTTGTATCATGAACTGAGGGTGAAAGATTTCTCTGATCTTATCTGCATTTCATTGTCTGGTGTCCTAGATAAATAGTTCCTTCAAC
Organism: Poa annua; assembly: GCA_026929855.1. Lineage (NCBI taxonomy): Eukaryota > Viridiplantae > Streptophyta > Magnoliopsida > Poales > Poaceae > Poa > Poa annua. Next base: position 245,029,362 of record CM049426.1, on the reverse strand, counting down.
TTCATGCATCGAGAATTGTACTGCATATTGTTTTCGGAGTTGACTGATTTTTTAGTCCATCCGAAATAAAAAAGTGGCTTGGGAGCAAACAAACCTCTGGTTAGATGGTTAACAGAGTGGTTGTATACTTAGCCCACCAGAGTTGAAACTCCAGTTTTAACATATGTGTGTTAAATTTAGGCGGAATATTATTTCAATGAAAGATGACATTCCCATCGATAGCGAGGCATACTTGGTGACTTCATTAATTTTAAAACTCTAAAACTCCATCCGCCGATTTGGTATTTTAGAATGCTCACGAGTGTGTCCACTGAGCAGTGTTTGTGTTTTGCTCTCACGAAACCCAACACGAAGCGGGCCGCGCGAGAAAGCCACTCTCACGCCGGCGTCGGCGCCGTGTCTACTTTCACATATACCCCCTCCGATCGTTCCTATTTTAATCACAGTAACTCCAGGCACACACATGAAAACAGCCGTTCGATTTTTGAAACGAGCGGGCCCAAATCAAAGCGCGGAGGGCGGGAGCGGGACCTACCAGGGCGGACTTTTTATTTCGCGTTTATGCACTCACAGCCCTGGAAGAGTCGATAATTAGCGGACTGACTCTCTGACTCCTGTGCTTCGGATACTCTTCCTCGGCTGCTGCTGCTACTGGGCGTGTTCCCTTTCCCTAGTGCGCTCTGCTGCTCTCCCACCCTCCTCGTCTTCGGCTCCCCCCTCCACGAGCACCTCGCGCGCCCGTGGCCGCATTGGCGGAAGCGGAGGCGGGCGACGGCGGCTGGTCCCGGGTCCGGCTGCGACAGGGAGGTGAGCGAGTAGCCCCGCCGCTCGATTTTTATGTTTTTTCACCGGAAAATTGCTGGTGTTTTTCACAGGGGTTGGGGTTTCGAATTTGGAGCCGCATTTTTGAGTGAACTGTGGGTCTAGGGATGCGAGTATCATCCCGAGCGCTCCGTCTCGGGTCTCGCCGGCGGTGATTCCGGCGGGTGCTCCGGTCGAAGTGTCCGCATAATGGGTGGACGTTTATGCGCATTTACTAGTACTTTCTAGGGTTTGTAGTAGCATTTCTGGCAAATATTTAAGCATGGTTTGAGCTTGTTTTACGAGTTTTGGTGCCTCCAGCTTGCGGGTTTGACCACCCCTGGCGAAAATTTCCCCTGTTTTTTGTTTTGTGTTGAATTCCGACCTCAAACCTACGGTTGTCGAGCATTAAATGGTTCGCATGTTTTTGAACGAGGTCGTGATTGCACGATTCCGTATGATTGGTACTGCTAGGCTCGCGTCACAGCCTTCGTCATTTCTGTTGAGGCGTTGACGAATTCTGCCAGCGATTTCGAATTTAGCACTAGCGTTCAGGTTCCATAAGACCCGGGGTGGGTGAATGGACGGGAATCTGCGGTTTCTGTATCGAATTATTAAGCAATTTCCTGACCCTTTCATCTCTGTCACACTGATTGGGTGTTTGTCTTCTGGCGATCCAGGTCACTCATGTGTTCAGTAGTCATCAGCAGGTTGTTGGCTTGATTAGAGCGCATTTGGGGGGTGAACCCGCTTGAGGCCTTTTCATTCTGTTTCTCTGGAATGGAAGCTCCGCCGGAATCGCCAAAGGTTGCGAAACCGGTGAAGCCTCGAGCATCTGCACTCACTGGCAGGTCCATGGCAGGGACCACTTCGTCAGTCAAGAAGCGGGCTGATGGTGTTACCTCCGCAGAGTTGAATGTGTCCCGGTCTTCGTCCATGAAGCCTACCTCTACTGTGAATGCTGGTTCGGTGCAGAGAAGCAGCAGCACTGGAACTGCTGGGAAGCAACAGGAGAATGGGAGCTCAGCTGTTGCGAAGAAGGCTAGTCCTTTGCTGTCGGATGGGGCGAAGAAGAGTAAACTGGTGTCAGCCCCCACTGTTAGCTCCAGGCTCTCACTGGAAAAGAGATCATCTTTACCGTCTGAGAGGACCAAGTTGGATTCGGTGAAGAAGCCTGCTGTTAAGGCATCACCAACTTCTACACTGAAGAAGGTCCCATCCCTGACAGAGAACTCTAATGGCAGCAGTGCTAGTGCCAGCTCCAGGAGAATGGCCTCAAATGCTTCTCTGTCCTCACCGCGGTCATCTTCAGTGACAAGCAGCGCCTCAAAGAAATTTGGTTCTCAGACATCATCGGGGGACAAGGGTTCTTCCGTGTCGAGCCGGAGGAAGAGTTCTACTGCTGCGAGTCGTGACTCTCGGTTCATGATGCTGCCTCAGGTGGATTTGAAGGCTAGTGGTGAACTGGTTAGTGTTGCTTTTCTGCATGCCCGTGAATAGTAAAGATGACTGCATCCTGTGGTTGTCTTCTTTCATCCAACATATTTTCTACTGACACAGAGACTGGATTCAAGAGGTCATAGAGTGCGTAGTCTGAAACAGCTGAGACTAACACCTAAACTTGAGGTAAGTTCATTTAGCCTATCCTTCTCTTCTATTTTATGGCATGTAAACTCATTGTTTTCTGCTCTTCTGAAATAACTAGAGGAAAGCAGGGTTATTAATTTGCATGCTGGTTGCCAAACCTAGGAAGTGTGCAAAGATATATACACTAGCATTCGTTATGAAATAGCAGTGATAATATATCTGCTAACTATATTTCTCGTTTCTAGTTTGTTTATCTTCGGGACAATCTGTTATCTAGTTTGGAGGGCATCGAGATACTAAATGGGGTAAAGGTATACTCTCGTACCTTTTTGTTTATGTCCTGGCCTCCTTTGAGATTCTGTATATAGTATCTCTGTTGATTGGTTGTTGATTCTGCTTTTCCTACCATCTGTGTTTCATAATATTGCCAGGTTCTTGATTTGAGCTTTAATGACTTTAAGCTCCCCGAGTTTGAGCCTCTTGAGAATTGCAAAGTCCTCCAGGTTTGTGCTTCCCCAGTCATATTGACTGAAAACACATAAAAGGCTCATGAGCACTAATTTTTATTTATACTGAACTATGTAGCAACTTTACCTTGCTGGAAATCAAATAACTTCACTTGCTAGCCTTCCCGAATTTCCTAACTTGGAGGTATGTAATGTTCCCAACTTAGTCTTAGTAGCCGACCATTTACTTACTTTGATAAAGCTATATCTCAGTCTCTTATCTCTCTTCCTGCACCAGTTCCTTTCTGTTGCTCAAAATAGGCTAAAGTCACTATGTATGGCCAGTCAGCCACGACTTCAGGTGAGTATGCTGATTTTGTTTGACTTGAACATAATCAAATATTCTAGTTAGACCTTAACTGACTTTGTTTTGCTATAGGTGTTAGCGGCCAGCAGAAATAAAATATCAACCTTGAGGGGATTTCCACATTTGCCTTCTCTGGAGGTTGGTTTTCCTGAGTTATAAGTTATTTCCATTGCTTTTGTATTTCCGATATCGAGCTAGGCTATGTCAGCATGTCCACACCTGCGATGTAGCCTTTTACTTCAGGCTACTGGTCCTTTTGTTCAATGTTGAGGTGTGTATATTTATTACGGTTTTGCTAACTCTTGGTCGACCGAGATTTAAGTTAGAGCTCGGTCGGTTCCTGAACTGTTGGATTGCGTCATGACTCGTGCTAGAGTGAGAGTTGCACATGGTTTCCAGTTTCCAGTGGGTTGTACTGAGTTTTTCCAGTTGCAAGTGGGTTCCAACTGAGTAAAAAATGTTCCACACCGTTTGATCAAAAAAGAAAAAAAAAGGAGCAGTAGCTTTTCCGCTGTGATCCGTGCTGGCTCTCAGTCAACTGAGATTTGATGATGCCATTTGACCGAGAATTAAGCTAACAACTGAGAATTAGTCGCACCCTATCTATTATTCATGAACTCATACTCATGAAGGTTGCAATTTTCCATTGGCAACTTCTGCATTTTCTCAAAAAATATTTAGACTACAGAATTTTTTTAATTCACTATTTGGGATCCAGAACTGGTAACAACCACAGCATTCTTCAACCTTGGCGTTTCAATTTATATGCATGAATGGAGCAATTTACACCTTTCTTGATAATGATACGATGTTAACACAAACAATTGGAACCTGAATTTTCTGTATAAGAAATGTTCAAATACATGAAGTTATCCGAGAATATTGATGCATGAGGATTCAGCATAGTTATCTCACCGTTGTCTATAATAAATTGCCATCAGAATTTACGCGTGGAGGAGAATCCACTTCTTGATATGCCACACTTGGAAGCTGCTTCTATTCTGCTTGTAGGCCCTACTTTGAAAAAATTCAATGATCAAGGTATGTGTAGACATGATTTTCATTGTACTGCTTATTTTGTGATTTGCTGAACCTGTAGTAAGGGCCATCGCAAAAAAAAAACACTGTGGTAAGGTATATCTGTCTTCATACGGCCATACTGATCTTAGGCTTATTGCTGTTGTAAATCACATTCAGGGAGAAGGTAATTGTTGTTGGCTTGTTTCTTGAGATATTTTCAGATAAACCATGCATAGTAGGAATAGGACTGTTGTCATTTCTACCTTGACAAATTGATTGATCATGTGGAGTGCTGCATTGGCCTGGTTGGATAAGTATAGACTAGATAGCTTGATGTGACCGGATAGTAGTATGATTACATTGAGATCTTGCATTTTTCTGAAGTGTGAATTTGATGCAGATCTAAACCCCAGCGAGGCTGAACTTGCACATCAATATCCTGCTCATACAGCTATATGCATTCGTGCTGGTTGGGAGTTTTGCTCACCTGAACTTGCTGCTGGTATGATTTTTATGCAGATAAATTTGCTCGTTGACAACATTTTCTGATGTTTACATGCTAGTAGATGCATTTGCTGCTCTATAATCTGCAAATATGAACCCAATAACATATTCTTCTGAGAATAACATGTATTTTGCTGGTAAAATCGACGGTCAAAGTTAGACCGAATTACGAAGTGGCCATAGATGAACAGAGTGAGTAACGTATTTATTCATATTTCTCTGCTCACACATATTTCATGCATCCATACGTTAATCACCCTTATCGTGTGTGTGCGTGCGCGGAAAAGCAACTGCAGCACACACCAAAAATGCAAGTCCAGCGAGATACACCACGCTAAACCCCTATATAAACCTTCTTATCACTACACAATTGTACCCATCGATCTATACACCGCAGCACCAGCATGGCTAGCACCAACTCCGCCCTCCTCCTCCTGGTCCTCGTGGCCCTAGCCGGCCTGGCTGACCTTGAGGTCGCGGCGAGGCCCGTGGACGCAGCCGGAGGAGCAGAGCACCCAGTGATGGATAAAGCTGATCCGGAGCTCGACGGGATGATGCAGTGCCTGATCGGGTGCATCAGCACGGTGATGAGCTGCGCCTTTGGGTGCATGGGCAAGGGTCCCGACCTGCCGCTCTGCGTCATCACCTGCAACCAGAAGAGCATCGTCTGCATGATACGCTGCGGCTTCTCGCCCTCGCCGCCGGGCCCCAAGCCGCCCACTCCCGCGCCACCAGCGCCAACGCCCGCGCCACCAACGCCAACGCCCGCGCCCACTCCCAAGCCGCCCAAGCCGGCGCCCACTCCCAAGCCACCCAAGCCGGCGCCCACTCCCAAGCCACCAGCACCGGCGCCAGGCCCACCATACGCCCCGCCATACGCGGCCTACAACACAGAGAACTCCGTGTAGACTCCACGATTACCATACCTACATCATACCAGTATATACGAATTAACTAAAGAGAAGACACGTATATCATGGAGGTATCCAGAGATATATACAAATCTGTAACTTATTACTTAGTCTCATCACTTCTCTAGATGTCTGTTACAATACAAACAATGCCATATGATAGATGACTCATAGTGAGTGCACTTATATTATATTTAAGGAATATATGTACACTGGTCTGAGACTACAAGAATATGTAATGATAGCTCATTTATATAAGCTGTATTACTCCAAAAGCCTGTATTTTGTTAGACGTACCAGCTTATGCTAGTGCTGTGATGTCAACAGATCGTGTGGCGAGAGTGGACAAGTGGCCATTGCTTCTTAATGCATATTTTTTTCTAGACATAAGGCACAACGTGCCCGACTTTAACTTAATAAAGCCCCAGGGGCAGAGTTACACAATACAGATGCCGAATAAGTTATGGAATTACATACCAGTAGCAACTTGGCACATACGCCATTAAACTTAACAGAGTTTAGCAAGTTCAAAAAACAGGGCACGGTCTTAATGCATATTGACAATGATGCATGCTTACTGGTTTTCATGTTTTAGTTATTTTTTGTTCTCATGAATAAGACCTAGACATTGCATGCCAAGGCTTGAGGTGATTTCATGAACCAAAGTGAATCTTATGAGATAGATTCAACATTTTCCAGGTTCTTCATTAATCTTGATAGTTCTAAGTGCAGATGTATTTTGGTTTAATTTCCTGGACAGATTCAACATTTTCCTTCCTGCTTGAGCAATGGAAGACTAAATTGCCCCAAGATTACGCAGTGAAGACAGCTTATGTTGATCATCCATTTGAAGAAGATCCCTGTCGTTGCCATTTTAGCTTCACAAATCTAAGTAGCGAGGGCAGCATTGTCCTCAAATACCAATGGTTTCTAGGTGGCAAGACACCGACAGATTTTGTGCCTATTCCTGAAGAAATAAGTGAGGTAAAATACTCATCCTAAAGTTCTTTGCATTTTCTTGAACTGTTATTTGCATTGGATAACAATACTTTTTAGAACCTGTAGTCTGTATGGTTATCCATGTGGTTTCTGTTTCCCAACTCCCTATTACAACTCTAGCCCGTTGCTCAATATTGGCCAATTATCTAAAAGCACCGACTATATCTCAATTATATGTGGCATGGTCAAGAAATGTAAACCACGAACTTGCATCATACAAATAAAACTCCATTAGTGGGGTGATGAAAGCTATTCCCTCTAGAGTGCACATGTTATCCTTTGCAATTTTCATTTACCGACTATATCTCAATTATATGTGGCATGAGCAAGATATGTGAACCACAAACTTGCATCATACAAAATAAAACTCCATTAATGGTGTGATGAAAGCTATCCCCTCTAGAGTGCACATGTTATCCTTCGCTCATTTATTGTCCACTTCTACCTTATCTCTTTGCTATTATATGTTGCAAGTTCTTAGTCCCTATTGGTCTACTATAGTTGTGCTAGTTTATCCATGCTCCCTTTTGCGATTTCTAAACTCCTGCCAAAATTAAGGTGTACTGGCCAAAGCGTGCGGATGTTGGAACATGTTTGAAAGTTGAATGCACTCCTGTACTGAATGGTGCTGAATTTCCACCAATTTTTGCCATGTCTTTACCTGTTTGTCCAGGTAAATCGAACAACTCACCGTCTTACATATATTGGATGAACTGGATTCTGATTTCTAGTAGTTTTTTTTATAGAAGCCAAATGTGCATGTAATAAGTTAGATAAAACGTGATCTCTTAATTATGAGGGGATGGGACTCTATCAGTAAAGCATCTCAGAAACTTTATTTGCCTTGCGGCATGAACTTTGTTTTTTATTTGTTATGAAAGTAGATTTAGTTTTTTAAAACTCTTTTAGTACTCATGCATCAGAATGGTCTTAAACAGCCATTATTTTGTCATACTACTCCCCCTTTCCAAATTAGATGACTTTCATGTGACCACTTGTGGATGTATATAGACATGTAACAAGTCTAGATACATCCACATGTGGCCACATATAAGTCATCTAATTTAGAACGGAGGGAGTAGAAAAGATCTTATTCCTGCATTACCCAATAATACAATGCTCTTATGGCTTCTAAACCAGTGTGCTGACCTGCTACAAAGTGAAACCATGCTATATAGTCGTTTCCTTAATCAGTTTTTATTTACCAGGGACTGGATGTCCAAAGGTTATCAATCTGACAGTCAATGGCGAGCTAGTAGAAGGAAATGTACTCAAGGGTGTTCCTGAGATTGCATGGTGTGGTGGGACACCAGGGAAAGGTGTTGCAAGGTTTGTCTACTTCTTTACCCTACAAACTTGTATAATCTTCATTTGCCCAAACGAACATTCCCATGAACATTATGTGAAACGCGTTTATGTTTTAAATATTTTGTACATAATGAATTCTGTTGACTTGTTAAACCTCTTTTGAACTCTAGTTGGTTGAGACGAACATGGAAAGGAAATTCTGTAATAGATGGAGCCGAGGGGATGGAATATCAGCTAACAATAGATGATATCGATTCTAGTTTGGTATTTATGTATACCCCTGTTACAGAACAAGGCGTTAAGGGGGAGCCACAATGTACACTGACAGACTTTGTAAAGGCTGGTAAGTACTTTATATCTGCAATCTTCTTTGGTTTCCCTTTCCCCTACCCTTTTGATTTATCTTTACTTTTCTAATGGTTACATTTTTTCTGTTGAACTAACATGGGCGAAGCATGTTCCTTGGGGTTAGATATTTGGAAGCTTCTGCTTTTGGTAGCAATGACGTTTAGGTTTTGCCTAAAAGTAATTTTGGTTTCTGAATTATTTAACATATCATATATTGGAGTTTTTGTGCCCAGAAGATACACATAATTTGGTGTATTGGTTTTTTCTTTCGAAAATTCACCATAAAGGACAATTTTAAGAACGAGTGTGCATTTGTATATCTGGCCTTTCCATTGAAAATATAGCTGATAATGGTTTATCTACTTATGGTCCTTTAACCTCTATACATAGAAGTGTTCACTTGTTAAAAAAATTCCCTCTACTCATGTACATTTGTATATCTGGCCTAAACGTGTTTACTTTTCCACTACCCTTTTGATTTGTCTTTACTTTCCTAATAGTTACATTTTTTTCCTGTCAAAGTAACATGGGCGAAGATGTTCATTTGGGTTAGATATTCAGAAGCTTCTGCTTTTTGGTAGCAATGACATTTAGTTTTTGCCTAATAGTAATTCTGCTATCTGAATTATTCGGTAAAGGATTTATTACTTAAAAGGTTTAATCGTTTACACCCAGCCTCTGCATAACTAAGATGCACACAACTGTCCCAACGTACACAGTTTGAAACCGAAAAAAGGCGTATTACATATCATAACTGAGCAAATGAAACTACACCTGAAGTGGTGGTGGTTCAATCCGTAGATTATGCTGCCACCCATGATGGGAAAAAGTATCCTTCGCCGTGGACTCCAACCGTGCACAAACCTCCGTAAATAGGTCTCTGTGCTCCACCCGCTGAAGAGACGACCATGAATGGAGTGTACCGGTACACCGGTAGATGACCTGCAAAGGAGAAGACAATTTATCGTCAAACACTTTACTGACCTGCAAAGGAGAAGACAATTTATCGTTAAACACTTTATCATTTCTACATAGCCATAGCAACCAAATGATGGCTAGCGCTCCCACCTTAATAAGCTTCCTAAACCTTTTATCGATACCGTGTAGCCAATTCCCAAAGATATTGGTCACACTGCATGGTGGATAAATGTTAGATGCTATTTGGATGATTGACCATATAGACCTCGCAAACCGACATTGAAAAAAGAGATGTTTTATTGTTTCATTCTGATGACAGAAAACACAACTCTTACTTCCCTGCCAGTTCCGTTTAGCAAGATTGTCCTTGGTTAGAATTACTCCACGACGAAGGTACCATCCAAACACCTTTGTTTTAAGTGGTATCTTCATCTTCCAAAGCAACTTGTTGCTATCAACCGGTATATGAGATTGAGATATAGCATTATACATGGAGTCTACCGAGAATTTGCCATTCTTTTGTATGTTCCATCGAAATTCGTCTGCCCAACTGTCAGTTGTATATTGGCTAACCTTTGTAAAAGGGCTTACCATGCAACAAACCTCTGACCAATCAAATCTCGCCTGAACGTTATGGAGGTGAGGTTGCCATTACTTTCTTAATGGTATCACTTTTGTAACGAACGATATTATATAATGCCGGATATTGTTCTCGGAGTGGGGTATTGCCTAGCCACGAGTCCTCCTAGAACCTTATCTGAGATCCATCTTTAATCGAAAAATGTCCAAATCTAAAGAACTGTGATTTTGCAGCCATACCCACCAAAAAATGCGAATCACCCTGTTTCCAAGAAACTTGTGATAGCGGTTTGGAACCAACATATTTCCGATTCAGGAGGGTTTGCCACTGTGCATTTTCGGTCAGCAACTTGAACAACCATTTACCTAGAAGAGCTGTATTCTTGACCTCAAGGTCATGAATTCCTAGTCCTCCTTGATCTTAAGGTGAACAAACCACACTCCATTTAACCAATCGATATTTCTTCTTCTCACTATCCCCTTGCCCAAAAAATCTAGACCGGTAATAATCTAGTTTTTGGAGCACACCTTTTGGCAGGAGAAAGAAAGATAACATATACAGTGCCATATTGGTAAGCACATAATTTATGAGTATCAGTCTTCCGCCAAGGGACAACAATTTACCTTTCCAACTACTTAAACGTTTTTGTAATCTTTCTGTTAGACTTAGGCTATGTGGAAGGTGTTCTCTATATGTTGCAAAGGCTACTTCTGCCTTGTATTACATAGGGGTATATATAGGAGTACAAGGTTGGTGACTACAACCTTCTACAACGTTCTACAACTAGGTTTTTATAGCTAGTTTTTCTACAGCCTTCTACAAGCTTCTACTGCTAGCCAGGATGGCAAATACTTCTACTCTATCTTACAACATAAAGATTAGTCTAGAACATTCTAGCAGTAAGCAAGGATTACTCTAACAATTCTCCCCCTAATACTTGCTCTTCGAGCTTGACTTGATCTGGACTATCCCAATTCGAGCACGCAACTCCTGAAACTTCACTCGCCCCAAAGGTTTTGTCAAAATGTCTGCGAGCTGATCTGATGTGTTGATGAAGCTGGTGCTGATGCTTCCATCTTCCAAGCAATCTCTGATGAAGTGATACCGAATGTCGATATGTTTGCTGCGCTCGTGGAAGACTGGATTTTTGGCTAATGCTATGGCAGACTTGTTGTCTATCTTCAGCTCAACTGTCTCAGCTTTCCTTCCTTGAAGCTCACCAAGAAGTCGAGCCAACCAAATTCCCTGATTTGCTGTAGTTGTGGCTGCTACATATTCTGCCTCGCAGGAAGACTGAGCAACCACCCTCTGCTTGAGAGATTGCCAACTTACCAAGTTGTTGCCGAGGAAGAACAATGTGCCACTAGTGCTCTTCCTAGTGTCAATGTCGCCAGCCAGGTCACTATCACTATAACCAATCAGACGTATCTCATTTGTCTTCCGTCTGTAGTGAAGACCATAGTTGATCGTGCCAGCGACGTAGCGAAGAATTCTCTTCACAGCCATCATGTGCTCCTTGGTGGGTCGTTCCATGAACCGACTCACGAACCCAACAGCAAATGCTAGGTCTGGCCTGGTGTGGACAAGATAGCGGAGGCTGCCAACGATCCGCCGGTACTCTATAGCGTCCACCTCTTTTGATGTACTTTCACGGCTCAGCTTGAGCCGCTCCTCCATTGGGGTGTGTGCTGGAATGCATCCTTCCATTCCTCCCAGCTGAAGGATGCGAGAGGCATAGTGTGCTTGACATAGGCTGATGCCATCGGCATGTTGCTGGACTTCAATTCCGAGATAGAAGGACAACAATCCAAGGTCACTCATTTGGAATTTTGTCTTCATCTCGTCCTTGAAGCTCTCGATTGCTCCCTTGGATGAACCTGTGATGATTAGATCATCCACATATACTCCAAGATTGCATTGCTGGTGATGCGTCGGTATATTGCGTGCTCATGCTCGCTTTGCTTGAAGCCCATTTCTTTGAGCGTGCCGTCAAGCTTCACGTTCCATGCTCGTGGCGCCTGCCGCAGGCCATACAGGGCCTTGCGCAGCCGCAAAACCTTTCCTTCTTCTCCCTTGACGACAAAACCTGGTGGCTGCTTCACATATACTTTCTCCTTCAATTCTCCATTGAGAAAGGCTGATTTCACGTCCATGTGGTGGACAGGCCACCCCTCATGGGCAGCGAGAGCAAGCAGCAACCTGATTGATTCCATGCGAGCAACCGGAGCAAAGACTTCATCAAAGTCTACGCCTGCTTGTTGGACGAAGCCACGAGCAACCAACCGTGCTTTGTGTTTGATGACTTCACCGGCTTCGTTTTTCTTCAACTTATAGACCCATTTCAGGCCTATTGGTCGATGCCCGTGTGGTAGATCGACGAGCTCCCATGTCTTGTTCTGCTCCACCGCTTCGATTTCCTCGCGCATGGCTGCCTGCCATGCCTTGTCCTGCTCAGCCTCTTCAAATGAGCATGGCTCCCTTGTGCTGGCCAAGTGTAGCTCGCAGTCAAGGTTGCGCGGTGCGAGCCCTGGCACTGGTTGTTCTTCTCCAATAAGGTCTTCAACCTTGCGATAGCGAACTGGTGTGTCGCTATGTGCAGCGTCGAGTCGATCATCGTCATCCGCTAGTGGCGTGACGAAACCTGGAGTCGCTGGGGTTGCAACACTTGCTGCTGGTATAGGTGGAGGCGATGGTGGTGTGTTGGCTGACATACCTTGAGACCCGTGTCTCGCCGATGCAGATCTGTCCTCTCGTGAGCTATGCGCATGGCTGGGTGCCCTCATGGCAGGACGGCTGATGTACTCTACGTCAAAGTTGCTGCTAGAGTATTCGCTGCCGCCCGCTGCCCAATCCCAGCCACGATCTTCATCGAAGATAACGTCACGGGCGACGCGTACACACCTCGTTGCTGGGTCCAGCAGCCTGTACCCCTTTACTCCATCCTCGTAGCCAATGAAGACAGCATGAGAGCTACGGTCATCAAGCTTGCGTAGGTTCCCCTGTTCCTTGACATATGCCAAGCACCCAAAGGTTCGAAGGTAATGGACAGCCGGCTTGCGGCCATGCCACGCCTCATAAGGCGTCTTTCCAGTGAGAGATTTGGTGGGAGCTCGGTTCAGCAAAAAAACAGCAGTGCTCACCGCCTCCCCCCAAAATTCAGCAGGCATACTCCTTTGTTTCAGCAGAGCACGCGCCATTGCCACCACCGTTTGGTTCCGCCTCTCAACGACGCCATTCTGCTGCGGGGCGTATGGCGTGGAGAAGTGGCGCTCAATTCCTTCATCAGCACAGTAGGCGGCAAACTCCGTTGAGGTGAACTCACCCCCGTTGTCCGTGCGGAATACGCGCAGTTTGCGTCCGCTCTGAGCTTCTGCTGCTGCCTGAACTCTTTTTATGGCATCTGATGCATTGTCCTTAGCTGCTAGGAGCATCACCCACATGTAGCGAGTGGCGTCATCCACCAACAGCAAGAAGTAGCGCCGGCCTCCAGGTGTTGCAGGAGATATAGGACCGCATAGGTCTCCATGGACGAGCTCAAGTAGTTCTTGGGCACGGTACCTTGCTTGCCGAGGGAAAGCACTCCGGCGATGCTTGGTGATGACGCACGTGTCGCAGAACTGCTCCACATGCTCTAGGTGTGGCAGCCCACGTGTCATGGCGAGGCGTCCCATCTTCTCCAAAGCCTCAAAGTTTAGATGTCCAAATCGCTCATGCCAGCGCCAAGCAACATCATCACGGCGGGCGGAGAGACAAATTGGTCGGGCAACCTCAAGATGGAGGAGGTAGAGGCGATTCCGGCCGCGGTGGACCCGAACAAGGAGTCGACCTTGCTGGTCCCATATGCAAAGCACACCTTTCTTGATTAACACGCTTGCTTCACTCTCATCGAGTTGTCCAATGCTGATGATTGAGTTCTTCAGACGTGGGATGTAGTAGACGCCACTGAGAGCCTTGTGTTCACCGTTTTTGCCAGCGAAGATGATGGTGCCGAGTCCTCTGATTTCAACAACCGAGCCGTCACCAAATTTGACGGTGCCGGTGACCGTTCGGTCAATTTCAGCGAAGACGTCACTGCAGTCTGTCATGTGATTTGTGGCACCTGTGTCGAGGTACCAGCCCCCCATTCGCTCCTCGTCATTGCTCGTCCCGAGGTAGGCTTTTGCCTTCGGTTCGTCGATGTGAAGTGAGGCGTGATGCGGAGGTGTAGCGGTGTTGTCCTTCACCACCATGTCTGGGGCTGGAACGATGCTTTGCTGCACCACTATGGTTGAGGCTGGAGCGATGCTTTGCTGCGCCTTCATGGGTGGGGCTGGATCTTGACAGACCTGCGCCATGAGGAGAGCAGGGTCCTCATCATCTTCCTCTGCTTGGGCTAAGTAAGCCTTGTTCCCATTTCTCCTAGGCTGCCAGCAGTCCTTGGCCCAATGGCCGCGTCGGCCACAGTTGCGACATCCATCATTGCGTGGGCTGTCCCTAGGAGCTTTACGATCGTTGCCACCTTCTCCACCATTCTTACGCGGTGGCCGTCGTCGTCGCTGTGCGCTGCCATGCGCAGGCCTGGAGGAGCTGCCTCCTTGGCGCTCCTTCATCTTTTGTTTCCACTGCTCCTCGGTGAGCAGAAGTTTTCCTTGCTCACGCAGCGGCTCCGGTGACTCAAGACGGTCCTCTGCTGCCTTCAGCCTACCGGTGACCTCCTCTAACGACATATCAGAAGTGTCAAGGAGGGTCTCGATCGCAAGGGCTATCTGCGACAGCCTAGGTGGCACAACTCGTAGGAATTTCTCGACGACTTGAGTTTCGTCGATAGGTGCTCCGAGCGTGGCGAGGCTTGTGACGAGGTTGGTTAGGCGCAGCGCGAAATCATCAATGGACTCACCATCGCGGAATGAGATCATCTCAAATTCCTTCTTCAGCTGCTGCACCTTGCCCTTCCGCACGCGGTCTGAACCAACACGCATGGCTCGAATCGCGTCCCACGCCTCCTTTGCTGTCCGCTTGACAGCTAGGCCAGCCACCATTTCTGGTGGGACAGCTTGCAGGATAGCCTCCAGCGCCATTCGGTCTTCCTGGAAGTTGGCGGCGCCGAGCTCGATTGCATCCCAGATGCCCCGAGCCTGTAGCTTCACCTTCATGAGGAGGCTCCATTCGGTGTAGTTCGTCCGCGTCAACGTCGGGTAATTGCCACCGCCGACTTCCTTCACGACACGCTCGACAACGACCTCGCGCCTTCCAGCCTCGTGGTGGCGCGGTCTTCTCAGTGGTGGTGAAGGGGAACGGCGCCGCGGCTGGTGAGACGGACTGCGGGCACCCTGAACTGGAGCTGACATCTCTCAATGATCCTCTCCTAACTTGGCTGATCCTATCCTCTCCTAACCTGGCGCTCTGATACCAACTGTTAGACTTAGGCTATGTGGAAGGTGTTCTCTATATGTTGCAAAGGCTACTTCTGCCTTGTATTACATAGGGGTATATATAGGAGTACAAGGTTGGTGACTACAACCTTCCACAGCGTTCTACAACTAGGTTTTTATAGCTAGTTTTTCTACAGCCTTCTACAAGGTTCTACTGCTAGCCAGGATGGCAAATACTTCTACTCTATCTTACAACATAAAGATTAGTCTAGAACATTCTAGCAGTAAGCAAGGATTACTCTAACACTTTCTTCGACGCATGTCCATTCGGCAATAATAAGCCTCTGATAATGAATCGGGATACCTAAATACCGAATCGGGAATTGACCTTGCCCACAACCGAAGAGTTCGGCATAGAGATTGGCCTCGCCAAAACAGAACAACTCACTATTATGGAAATTAATTTTCAGACCTGAAAGCTGCTCAAAAGTTGCTAAAATTAATTTCAGGTTTCGAGCTTTTTCAGTGTCATGTTCCATAAAAAGAATTGTGTCATCAGCGTATTGAAGGATTGAGAGACCCCCATCAATAAGATGAGGAATCAACCCTTCAATCTGGCCATCAACTTTAGCGCGCTCAATCATAATAGTAAGCATATCTGCCACTATATTGAAAAGCATAGGGGATTTGGATCGTCCTGTCTAAGTCCTTTTCGAGTCTGGAAATAAGGTCCAATGTCATCATTGACTTTGATGGCCACGCTACCTCCAGATACGAAATTACGAATTAGAGCACGCCACTCATTAGAAAAACCTTTCATTCTGAGAGTTCCTTGGATGAAAGACCATTTGACTTTGTCGTAAGCTTTTTCAAAATCTAATTTAATGATAACCCCATTTAGCTTTTTTGAATGTAACTCATGAACTGTTTCGTGCAACACCGCTACCCCATCAAGAATAGGGCCGGCCCTGAGCAGTCTTGGGCCTGGTGCGAGATAGCAAAATGGGGCCTTGTATATTGAACAAAATTGTCTGTCTATTCTCAATAGACACATTACACCACATAAACTACTTGTTATCTTATAGGTGATAAATTGACAACATTCAATTGAAAAAGCGACTCGAATGACTAAATAAGACTGGATGTTGAACAAACGCACCCGAAGACTGAATGTTGAACAAAAGCAGACTGAATGTTGGCTGGTTGGTCTTGCTTGCTGCAACCTGCAGCTTATCCAAACGAATCCATCGGCAGTACCAGTATCGTCCAGCCAGGTCCAGCACCCAGCAGCAGTACCCCTCCTCCTTAATCCCGCTTGTTTTTGCCGCCGCGTGCAACTCTGTCAAATAGCAGTATCGGCCAATTGCACTCTCCCCTTTCTTCTACACTAGACATGCATGAGTGAAATGAATCAAGATGGTCAGGGGCAGATCGAACCAAGAAGAAGATATTTATAGAAGGGGATCAGGTACTAACCGTCGTAGATTAATCCGCCCAAACGGGTAGAAGCCGCAACGGAAGAGTACCGCATTATCGGCATGATTGGGGATTTGGGTCAGGAAGAAAAACGAGGAGTCGAGGAGAACGAGGGAAGTCGAGGAGGACGAGGGATTTGGCGTGATTGGCGTATGGTGTGAGGAGAACGAGGGGTCATGGACTCTACTTGGTCAATGCTCGCTGCGAGCCTATGAGGGCTCGGCTGCTCGGGATTCTGGATACACTCGATCGATTGATTTTTCAGCTCAACGTGTGATGGGCTGGGCTTTTCTTGTACGTACGTATACGGTATACCTACCTCGATCGGGCCCCTGATAAGTGAGGGCCTGATCAAGAATAGTGCGTCCTTGCATGAAGGCAGTTTGAGACGGGCGCACAACATGTTCAGCAACTGTATTCAGCCGAATCATGGCTACTTTTGTAAAGATCTTGAAACTAACGTTCAAGAGGCATATAGGTCTAAATTGTTGAATCCTTTCCGCCTCATTGACCTTAGGTAACAAGATAATTTTGCCAAAATTTAACCGAAACAACTCAAGTTGATCAGCATGGAGAGCGCTGAACATAACAAGAATGTCATCCTTGATGGTGTCCTAGAATATTTGATAAAACTCCGCTGGCAACCCATCTGGACCCGGGCCTTGTTATGTTCCATCAGGAAAATGGCTTTTTTTACTTCCTCCTCGGAGTAGGGGGCTGTAAGTAAGCCATTTTCCTCAGCGGACACTTGAGGGATATCCTCCGTTCTGGCTTCATCTATATTATTTAACAAATCATATATTGGAGTTTCTGTGGACATAAGATACATATAATTTGGTGTATTGATTTTTTCATTTGAAAATTCACTATAAAGGATAGTTTTAAGAATGCATATACAAATATAGCTGATAATGGTTCATCTACTTATGATCCTTTAACCTCTATACATAGAAGTGTTCACTTGTTAAAAAATCGAAGGACCAGTTCCTTTAGAGTAGCCATGTCGATCTCAATTTGTAAGTTCGAGAAATATGTCCATACTTCATATTGCCTATGCGCAGTGACTTGGTGCTAGTTTTGTTATTAAGTCCATAACTGTTTGTGTATAACATTATTTCAGGCGTACCATCAGTCACCAATGTACATATTGTTGGAGATATTGTTGAAGACATCACAATCAACGCACATGGAAAATATTTTGGTGGAAAAGAGGGGCTGAGCAAATTCCAATGGTTTAGAGAGAAGGAAAATGGGTATGTGCCATTATGTGGTATTTTTTAGTTTATTGAACAAAGTGTATTTATTAGAAAATGAAAGCTCCATTACCCTGGCCTCTGCACCAACTAAGGATGCATACAACCACATTGGTTACAAATCTGATAAAATCGGTAAAATGAAAAGAAGAAGAACTTTTAATGGCAGGGTGCCAAACACAATAGAAGCCAAAAGTGGGTCCGTTAGGGCATGTACAATGGTTAATAAGACGGTTTTATCTTACACCTGTCACGTAATCAATATGACGAAAAAAATATGTATAATGGGTTATTTTTTAGTCACATCTTTGCTACCAAATATCCCTAAATTTGTGGTGAGACAATTGTTGCTAAGAGATCATCTCTTAGTTAAGATAAGACAAACCTCTTTTTCTCATTTCTCTCTCCTCCAACTAAGCAATTATGCTATGTGACATTGCTAAGATAAGATTATTGTACATGCCCTTATATCGGATTGTACCAGCGAGGTCATGTCCTGGATTTTCATCGGGAAAATATGCGTGCCCCACAGCAAGGCCTTCAGGAAAGGAATGCCACAGAACACCGTCATCGCCGAGTCTAGGTAGCCAGACCTAGGTTTTCACCCTGGATAGCCGGTACAGAAGCTGCTGATTGAGCAGTACTATTGCTGGACCCAATCAAGGATTGGACGACCATACCATGTCTCTGCCGCAATCTCCACCAGCCACCACAGAATTCTTATGGGCTAGTCGCCCTATGATCCAAATGTTCTGTGCCAGCTTGGATCGGTCACCAACACCCAGCACCATCACGTATCCACCTCACATCAGCCAAGAGAGCTAAATAGACGTGAGCGGCCGACTAGGGTCGCCAGACAAGTCAGGAGAGTTCCTGCTGCCGCTGGGCAGGCGGGGAGGCTGCCCCCATCAGCGGCGAGGAGAGCGGGGGAGGAGGTGGCGGCTGCTGATTTGGGAACTCTAATGCCCCCCTGGGTCGCGTGAGTATTGTTTGTGCTGTGTATATTGGTTTAAACTTTCATACTAGCTAAGCATTGCAGTCATTGAAACCATTGCCAATCTGAGTCTTGACCACTTACTTACATAGTAAAGTAACTATATACTACCATTTTAAGGAGTGTAGACAGACTTCGTAGCTTAGTACCAACAGTGAGATCAAGTAGCTTGGGCCTTCAGCCAATTAGAGATGATGCATGCTTATTTTTGTCAATAATACTGGTTTGCATGTTATTTTAGTTCTTTTGTTCTGATGAATAAAACCTAGACATTGCATGTCAAGGCTTGAGGTGACAAAGGAAGTATATTTGTTTCCAGGTTTGTGATTAATCTTGATAGTTCTAAGTGCACATTTATTTTTGGTTTAATTGCCTGGACAAATTCAACATTTTCCTTCCTGCTTGAGCAATGGAAGAGTAAATTAGTAAATTGCCCCAAGATTACATAGTAAAGTTCTCCCTTTATTCTGCTTACAGAGCAGCTTAGTAGCAACAGTAAGTTCAGTAGCTTGGACCTTCAGCCAATCAGAGATGAGCATTGCTTAAGGTTGAGAGAGCCATCTATGTTAAGAGACATTGTGTATCCATATCTATCATGGAGACAATGCAAGGAAACTACTCCCTCCGTTCACTATAGCTTCTATCTTTTTCTTAGGTTCTCTGGATGAACACTAGTCTAACATCTCAAGCAATTCATATAATATGTTATTCATGGAAACAACTACTTGATTTCATGCAGTGAATTTCTTCTAGTGCTATCAAATAGCACAGAATACATGCTAACCAAGGAGGACGTGGGTTGGCGCCTCAAATTTGTATATACTCCCATCAATCTTGAAGGTCCGTTCAACTGCCACTGCTTGTGCCATGTATGCATTAAATTTTGTAATATTAACACATATTATCGTCTTTTCAGGTCAGGATGGTGAAACTTCTTGCGCTATAACGGAGGCAGTAAAGAAAGGTAGCAATTAATTCACGTTTTTGCCCATTTTACAATGGAAGTGTTAATGTTTCCCCGCTTTGGGATAATGTCTCGATTAGATGTGTGATCACTTTGCTTTACCTGCCTTGGTTGGTTAGCCCCTCCAAAAGTCTTTGATTTGAAGATTGTTGGGGAAGCAAGAGAAGGAAGCAAGATATCTGTTACTGCTACTGTCACAGGTGGAACTGAAGGATCCAGCAGGGTTCAGTGGTTCAAGTCATCTTCATCTGAATTGTTGTATGACAATGAGCTTGAAGCCCTTTGTACATCTAAAGTCTCTAAGGTATGGTAAATGTTATTCTCTACTTCTCTTGCTGTTGCCACATTACTGAACTCTTAGTCATGTTTTATTTGTCACATTTTGTTTAATCGAGATATGCCCAAGTCAAAATTTTGTTTTAAAATTTTATGTTAGACATTCCGTGTTCCACTTGGTGTTGTTGGATATTATATTGTTGCAAAGTTTACTCCTGTGGCACCTGATGGCGAAATCGGTGCACCGGCTTATGCTATATCAGATGATGTTGTGGAAAGTAAGTCCATTTCTGTTAACCTTAACCTTTTATTCTAAATAACATTTGTGTCTACTCGTTTCAGTGGGATGAATAGTTCCATTCAGAATTCTCATCAGTGTCCATTTATAGTTTTGTTCACCGGTCCATTATCTGCCGACACTTTAATACTACATTCATAATTTCATATTCCTGAATGGCAGAGGACCTAATCACATCATTTACTGAATAGCTCGTTAGAAGTTTTCTGCAGTTCAACTGGATTATCTCCAGAATTTTCAGAACCAGTAGATTTTAGTATTTCACTTATATTAAGGTCATCAAGTTCCAGATTATTCATATGTTCACCCTTGAGCTATTTGTTTAGGCAACTATGCGCTTGCTTTTTGTGGTTTACCTCTTTGTTCTCAGTGCTGTTCCCATTTTCTTTAAAAAATCAACAGTTTACCTTCTGTTGCAGCACTACCGCCCAGCCTAAACTTTTTGACAGTCACTGGTGAATTCTCAGAGGATCAAACATTGACTGCATCATATGGGTACATTGGGGGGTACGAAGGAAATAGTTTATATAGTTGGTATCTTCATGAGGTATTATATATTTTCTTGTTTGTAACTTATTATTTATCATCTATATTGTGCTTCTAGATATGTATACGTTTAGCATATACTGGTTACTAGCAACGTCATGTGTTCTTTATGCCACACCATTGCTTCACTTACATAAAGTTTGACAGACTGAAGATGATGAAGGCAGTCCACTTTCAGAAGCGTCCGGTTTGCTGCAATACCAGATTAAAAAGAAAGATATTGGGAAGTTCGTTTCTTTCAAATGCATACCTATCAGGAATGATGGTATTTCTGGTGAGCCAGGAGTTTTCATGGGAAATGACAGAGTCACAGCAGGTGCACATCCTTCTTTTTCCGAGCAATTTCCAAACAGGACATAAATTTATATGTAAGCAAGAAACTGACTGGGTGAATAAAGTAGGATTCTTTATGAATGACTAATATGCTTTTCCCTTCGACATGATGCATGAGATTAATCCTCTTTTGTGGGTTGGATGCTTGAATTGATGAGTTATCTCTCCTGATTAAGGTTATGATATAGTCTAGATGTTTACTGAAGAGTAAATTAGCCAAACATAACTTCTGACACAGCTTATTAAATCTCACCGCACTGGAACAGGAAGTCCGACAATACTTTCGCTTGAACTAAATGGCGAGGCCATTGAAGGAACAACTATGGTTGTAAATAGAAGATATTGGGGAGGAGAAGAAGGGGACACGATATTCCGTTGGTTGTTGGTAGGTTCCTCCTATGAAAACACCACTATTCTCTTCACATAATGATGACTAGTAAGTTCTCTTCCATTGAACTTTCTTGTGTCTGTAGACAAGTTCTGATGGAACCCAAAAGGAAATTGAAGGCGCAACAAGTTCATCATACAGCTTGAAATGCAATGATATCAACTTTTACGTGTCTGTCTCGTGCGAGCCTGTTAGAAGTGACGGGGTTCATGGTTCTTGTGTGTCGACAGAAGCAATTGGTCCTATTAACCCTGGTACATGAGCTGACAATTTGATCTCTTGTGAAAATGAGTGTTTTTCTTCACTGTTTGTGCTTCTGTGCACATGTGCAAATGGACACACGTTTCTTCAAACTTATCATTGATGCAATAACAGTCTAGCGTAAATGGACCAACATTCTTACATAGTTAACTTGCTTGCAGCACCACCAACATGTCGAGTTCTTGAGTTAGCTGGTTCTATGCTGGAAGGTGGTCAATTGACCTATCATGCTGAGTATACCGGAGGGTAAGATGCACTGCCAATGTTCTAGGTTATGCCTAATGGTCGTATAGTAGGTGAATTAACCTGTTTGCTTCTTTCTCTTCTCATTCTAGTGTTAAGGGAAACTGCATCCTGGAATGGTTCAGATTACATGATGATGGTAGCAAGGTCAAGTTGATTGCGGATGGTAAGTGTGCAATAAGTGTCTTTGTAAGGCCTGCCTGCTATCACATACAGCTCTTTTTTCTCTTTGTCTCAGCAGAATTAACGGTTAATTGTTTGTCTTTCCATAGAATGTCTAGATCTTACTCTCGCTGATGTTGATTGCCGAATTGAGGTTATCTTCGCACCTGTACGAATAGATGGAATACAAGGGTCACCTAAGAGCGTTTCTTCAGATATAATCTTACCTGGTTAGTGTCTCTTCCACAAATGTTTGTGTTTTCATCAGTGGAGAAGGCTTGATCTAGTGCATAAAGAAGATGTCCGGTAGCTTTATCATTGTTCATTTTATAGATGGTCATTGTATGTGATCATCTGCGTCCTGTACAATGCTAGATAAGATGAATCTATTCTACTAATCTAACATATTGACTATTTGTTACTATCATATGACACAGGGGAGCCCAAGAGTGTCAGTCTTGTTTTACCAGAGTGTTTTGAGGACATTGAAATTTCTCCTATTAAAACCTACTTTGGTGGCAAGGAGGGCACTGGAAAATATACTTGGTTCCAAACTACCGAGAAGCTTGATAACTTAGAGTCGGATCTGGTGGCATCATGTTCAGAAGTTGTTGGAGAAACCTTGTGCGCTCATTTACTGATTGCTTCAAGCCTTTCACTTTTGAATGATTTATATCAAGAGCTAATTTTTTATATAATGGAATGTCTAACAGAGTATACAAACCTTCATTGGATGATGTTGGCTTCTACTTGATCCTTTGCTGGGTTCCTACACGATGTGATGGAAAGACTGGCGATCCATTGATGGCTATTACAGAAAACCCTGTCACGGCAGGTTGCCAATTGATCTCTTCCTACTTGACATTGCTATGTATTTATTTAGCTTACTGCAGATCCTTACTCTTGTATGAAATTTGCAGCTTTTCCATCTGTTTTGGATGTTAACTTAAAGCAGACAAGTTCAGACTTATACAGTGGAGTGGGCATTTATTATGGTGGGTATGAGGGATCAAGCTTGCATAGGTGGTACAGGGAATCTAGTGAGGGAACCAGGATTTGTATAGATAATGCCGATTCAAGTACATATGAAGTTACAGATGCAGATTACAGCTGCTGTCTGTTGTTTGGGTAAATCACTTCAACCGTCTATTTTCGTCTGGTATGGTTACACAATTTGTTGGAATAACTCGATGAATTGTTTAGTATTGTATTTGGTTAGATAGTACAGTCCACTTGAAACCTTAGTGTGATGTTCTTTTCTTTTACTGCTGTTGTACATTTCATCATTCATAAATGATGAAACATCTGAAGAATTTATTTCTTTTTAACAATAATTATCAGGGTTAATTTGGTGGAAAATTATGAGAAGTGGTCTTTGTTGATGTCTAATATGCAGTATGCTTTTTCTATCCTTGGCAGGTATACCCCTATTCGGTCAGACGGGGTCATCGGCCAAGAAAAGGTTTCTGAACCATCTAATATACTCTTTCCTGGTAAGCTTTACGTCTATGAACCTATTGGATATTACTTTATGTCCATATTTGTATATAACTGCATCCTTACGTTGCAGAGCAACTCAAGATCGAGACCCTCTCTTTCAAAGGAAATCAAGTTGAGAGGGAAACACTGACTGTAGTTGAACAAATTCCAAGTAATGAGACTCAAGAACATATATGGCATAACTACAAGAAAGAAATAAAATATCAATGGTAACAAATGAGACATCTGTTTTGCACTTTGGTCAATATGGATGTAACACATATTGCGTACCTTTGGATGCAGGTTTGCTTCAAATGGATCAGGAGGGGACCTGTCTTTTGAACCTCTGGCTACTGAGTGCTCTCGTTTGTACAGAGTACGCTTTGAGGATATTGGCCGATGCCTCAAATGTGAATGCTTTGTTATTGATGTGTTTGGACGATCGAGCGAATCGGTTTCAGCTGTGACCTCACCTATTTTGCCAGGTCTTTTCTACCGTTTATATTTAGGATGCATTGTGTTTTTATTTGTTCAGCATGTGCATCATTCCGTCCTCTTCATTGAAGTTCTTTTGTTTGCTAAAAGAAAATGAATAATTGGTTTAAGGTTATTGCATTCCACACAAAGATGAAGGGGAAATTGCACATATTACTGATTGTTGATAATTTGGTATCAAATATATCATGCAAATTAACAAACAGTGGTATTTGGTTTTTACAGGAATACCTAAAATTGAAAAACTGGAAATTGAAGGAAGAGGTTTCCACACCAACTTATATGCTGTTCGGGGTACCTATAGTGGAGGCAACGAAGGCAAGAGCAAAATTCAGTGGCTCAGGTCAATGGTTGGAAGCCCTGATCTTATCTCCATACCTGGTATGTTAACTTGTTAAAGAAAATTAGCAACTTGTATCATGTTTTAACAAAATTGCAATGTTTCCTCCTAATGGACATGCAATCTTGCCCAATCAATTATTTTTCTCAACTCGTACTTTGACCTGATATCTTACTTGTGCTCGACTTGTGCAGGTGAAATTGGAAGGATGTATGAAGCAAATGTTGATGATGTAGGGTACAGACTTGTTGCAATATACACACCTGTGAGAGAGGATGGAGTTGAGGGACGACCTGTTTCTGCTTCAACAGAGCCCATTGCTGTTGGTACAGTCAAACTACCTATTGACAACCTTGTAAAAATAAAAATGTATCATCTTTCCTGAATGTTTTTCTGTTATTGGTTACGGCAATTTCATGAGTTCTTTTTTTCCGTTGAAGTAAACATTTTCTTTAATTAAATGGACGTGGCATGCCTCATTGAATAGAACATGGACATGTTGACTGTACATGTGCTATTCATGATAATTGTATTCAACCAGGAAATTATTATTCAAAACTGTCTTAGCTGTTAGCCAGTTTGGCCATGACTTTCTTATACCCGTCACTAGTTTTTTTTTGTGTTATGCCCTTCACTAGTTTGTTGTAATAAGAAATTTTCTTTCATTTTGTACAGAGCCCGAAATTTACAAGGAAGTAAAGCAAAAGCTTGACGATGGTTCTGTCAAGTTCGAGGTAAGAACCATTTCTTTTCTAAATTACCTTTGCCTTTGTAGTTCAGAACTACTGTGAATAGTTTATTCTCCATTTTACACACTGTTGAAAACTTGAAATCAGCTTAGTTTTCTATTCACTGATGTTGATGAAAGGTAATAGTTGAGTATGCACCCCACCAAACTCTGAGTATGAGAGATCCTAGGGCAATAATTATTTCAGTCACTACTCACTACAAATTATTTCAAGTACAGTGTTACTGCACTACATTTGCTATTTTCACAGTAATGCTATACAGTGTGTTATCTTTAGTGAAGTTTATTCGTTGTTTACTAACTAGACTGCATCAACTTGCACTCAATAGGTTTTGTGTGACAAGGACCGAACTCCAAAAAAGGTATTTTCCTCTGACTTTTGATATTCTGACACATCGAAGCTCACCAGCATGCAAAGCTATATATCTTATCCTTTCTTTGCCAAAAACACAACAGGCGCAAGTGATGGGACATTTGGAGCGGAGAATTTTGGAAGTGAACAGAAAGAGGATCAAAGTTGTGAAGCCTGGATCCAAGACATCATTTCCAACTACTGAAGCCCGAGGGACCTACACTCCACCTTTCCATGTAAGTTCTTACCATGAGCTTAGTATGCCATTGATAATTGATAATATGTACTCTTTTTTATCATTATTTACTAGTACCTTACTGACACACACACTTAAAGGACAAGGCTAACAGCCATTTGAGCCTTTCAGGTCGAGCTATACCGCAACGATCAACACCGTTTCAAGATCGTTGTTGATGGAGATAACGAAGTTGACCTGATGGTGCAAACGCGGCATATGCGAGATCTTGTGATTCTGGTGATCAGGGGCTATGCCCAAAAGTTCAACAGCACCTCCCTTAACTCACTTCTCAGGATAGAAGCATGAAAGCCCGATGACGCACACCATTCAGGAGAGCTCTTCGATACCCGTGTTATGATTGCTGGTTTGTAGTGTGTATTTTGTAGGATTTGTAGCGTGTCAGCATGTGAGTGTGGGTGCGCCCTTCTCTTAAAGAACCGACAAACAGGGGCTAGCTGCCCTCTGGGTTTTACATGGTCATGAAATGTACATAGGGGTTTTCAGAGTGAATGAGGGGTGTTGTATTCAAATACAGCTTGTGCATGCCGTTTTTGTGGCAGGTCATATTGTTGATGATCAATCTTTATCATAGCGAGGTATATGGATGTGCGATGAAGGGCTACTCTCAAGTTTAAGATGCTTTTAGGTTGATTCACGCTTGGCAACTCATACGTGTTATGGGAACATATAGAAACCGTTGTTTTGTCAGAGACATGGTAAAACCGAGGTTGCAAATAGAATTGGTTGTCAGTCGCCACGTCACAGAAAAGAGTATCTTATCCGAAGTGGCAAGCTCTAACCAGGGTGCGCCACGTCGGCGGCGAGGATCCGAAACCTATCCGCGAGTGGCCGCCAAGCGCCACAAGCTCCCCCGTGTGGCTCCCGCTCCACAAGATTTAAGAAAGAAACACTCCTTCACCGTTGCACTTGAGCAATCACAGACAATATCCTAGAGCACAGCAAATCCCCCCGCTGCCATGGCTTCCCAGCTCTCCGCCATGACCTCCGTGCCGCAGTTCCACGGCCTCAGGAGCTACTCCTCGCCCAGGTCCATGGCGACGCTGCCGTCGTTGAGGAAGAGGTCCCAGGGCATCCGGTGCGACTACATCGGCTCATCCACCAACCTCGTAAGATCCTGCTCTGCGCACATCATGGTATGTTGTGAATGGTTTTCGAACGTGAGTTGGTTGATGATATGTGTATATGCAGATCATGGTGACGACGACGACGCTGATGCTGTTCGCCGGGCGATTCGGGCTGGCGCCGTCGGCGAACCGGAAGGCGACGGCGGGGCTCAAGCTGGAGGCCCGCGAGTCCGGGCTGCAGACTGGCGACCCGGCCGGGTTCACGCTCGCCGACACGCTCGCCTGCGGCTCCGTCGGCCACATCTTGGGCGTCGGCATCGTGCTCGGCCTCAAGAACACCGGCGTCCTCGACCAGATCATCGGCTAGAGCGTCGTACATCGATGTAACTGGATCAAATTAATGCTCCAATGCCTACCTGTCCCGTAATTTGATGATGTGTGTTGTACAATGTATGTGTCTTCTATCAATGGAACGTACAGCTAGAGCTTCTTCCCTTCAGGTTTAGATGGAGAAGTTGCCATCAATTCAGCTCCAAGATATACAAGCAAATTAATTAAGCAATGTGCCGTGCTAACCTTTTGGTCTCTAGCTATCGGAGGATGAGGATCTCAATCCTGGGACGATTCATTTTCTTTCTTGTCTTGTCAATGCTTGGGGTAGTCACCCTCTTTGTGGGTTAGGTGTTGTTTTCTTGCAGTGTGCTTTATCTGTAAGTTGGTATTCCCATCAGGTTCGATGTGTACTCGTACTCGTGGCTAAAACCGAGCGCTCTTTGAACCTTTATCTTAAAAAGTTGATATTTTTTGTGCAGTTGCTAAAAAGCTCATTTAATCACGGGGGGCTGTGTGTCAAAGGACTAGTTTCTAAATAAGCTCCAATCCCAAAGGCACATCTTTGCAAGATTACAGACAAAGTATATCACTAGCTCCTACAAGTGCAAAAAGAAACCGGTGTAGGCGTGTAGCATCGTTAATCTTGCATTAGAAGTACTTTGGTAGCACCAAGCCATCGCATCCACTGACAGACGACGCTCACACAGCTTGGAAAATTCTCAGCTGAAGCGCGGTCAGAAAAGCAGCACCGATTATCCGCATGCTCTTCAAAACCAGTGCTGAAGCAGCAGAAGTCCTGAACCAGCCCAAAAAAATTCACCGTCACACACAAAGTACTTAACACAGTATTGTATTAATCTCACAATAAATTACTAAGATCCTTTCCAAAGGGCGAAAATTCAAAGTTTTCATGTGAAATTCAAAGTTTCCCAAATGATCTTATATACTTGAGAAGTACACTTACTCAGATGCCAGGAACTTGCATGGCCCGAAACCTAACAACAACACAATGAAAAGGTTACACCACTGAACAATGCGTTAACCAAGAAGAGAAAATATGTTGATCAAATGTACATGCACTGACGGATGGAGTATAGGATTTTCAAGAAAATTTACTTGGGTCCCTCTTGGTGATGGTTCCGGCGCCGCCGAAGTTGCAGGCGATGTCGGAGTTGCCGTTCTGCTGGTAGAAGATGTTGAAGGCGTAGGAGGCATGCAACAAGAGCGTGTCCGGCTGGTAGCAATGGCCGCCGGGCTGCAGCGGGGAGCAGTCGGCGGCACCCTGGCCGCACGCCCAATCCAGCGCGTTCTGGAGGTCCTCCTGGGAGACTCCTGGGCGAGCGACGCACCACGTGACGCCGTCGATGAACGTTGTGTTTCCTTCCGGTTCCGGAGGAGACAGGGTAGGGATCGGCGTGGTCGACTCCACCTTCTCCTGTGGCGCGACGCCTGCTGTGCAGACTGATCGCGCAGGAATGAATGAGAGGTTAAGATCAAATGATGGAGACATAAATCTCTGAGCAAGTACGTCTATTTTCTGCCAAACCTAAACATGTGATTAACCTGAGCTGTGAGACACTGGGAATCTGGGATGATACATACGTAAAGTTTTGCATTTCCAGTAGTTGGTACTTGGTTGCTGATAGATCTACAACAAGAGCAAGAAGGCACAAGAAAAAGAAAAGAAGAGATGTATGCGGTTGAAAAACTCACCAACAGACCATGCAAGGATCAAAAGACCGTTCATGATCAGCTCCTTTCTCTTCATGGGTGAAACAAAACTGGGAAGAATTATCTCTGACCCGTCTCTTTCCCTCCCTGGTCTGTATGCCACTCTCCTAGGGAATATAATGGGAGTCTGAGCGAAGAGCACCTGTATCAACAGGAAAGAAGCTACTGTCCATGCAAAAGGTGCTCGATTTCAATCGATGCACTGAACAAGTCATGAAACCCAAAAGACCCCGGTTTACTCATCGTCCGTGGCGCATATTTATGGCCGTGGCGAAGAGGTGGCACAAAGAACCTATGAACAGAGAAATGCAAGTCAGTTTGTTTGTACCGTGTTAAGCGAATGCAGATACCTTTATGAATATAATATGACACTGAGGACATCGAATGACTTGAGGGTAAGGAAACCATGGATTCTCCCATGGAGATATGCATGCATGGAAATGATTTCTAAAGTGATAAAAGGAAACCAGGCAATAGATTCCATGAGATCTCGGAACGGACCAACTGGCCAAGTGCATGATGGTTTTACCTTTCTCTTTTGTTGTTCCATGGTAGAATATGTCGGAGCTTCATGAGCAAAAAGCTTTTCTTGTGGATTAAGGGAAGAACCTTGATTCACTTTAGAAAGACTGAAGCCTAATGGATGAGGTTACGTGAACTACTCTCATGCTGAAGCCTAATGGTCTAATGGATGAGGTGACTGACCTATACTACCTCTCAGTGGAACTACTCTCATGCTGAAGAAGAATGGGGAAGAAACCAAACTCTAAACTAGCTGTACTAAAGCACATAAACAAGACAGATAATGGCATGCTAGATATTCCGTAAATAGAATGAAGCAGCTTAATATGGACTGAATAAAAAAAATGGAACACGAACCACTCTGACTTGAATAAAACTCGGCTCGGCTCAGTCTCATAACAAACCGAGACAAGACTCCTCAGCTCGGTCGACCGACGAGAAGATCCAGATCCCTCAGTTAGTTGGCAATAATTCATGTGGCTTGGCCACCGCCACATTGGTGACCTAATAAGCTTAACATGGTGATTCCAATGAGTCAAGACATATGGAGCAAAGCAACACCAATTAAGAATCTTAAAGAGGATATATGACTATAATATTGATCTCACCTTTGATGTTGTCATGAAGAAAATTGTATCTTAACTTTGCTGTCGTCCGTCAAGAAAATTGTAATGGTTCATGAAAACATGAGCTGATCATAACCTGCAGATCTACTTTTCACATTCAAATCTAATGCGAATGGGTGGCGAATAAGTGGCAAACTCTGAGCCATTTACTAATTACACAACAGAAGCCTTCAAGTAACTACAACAAGTGTTTGTTCAAATTTGGGTTTGAATCAGAATCTGGCTGACAGTGACAGGAGAGGAATATTGTACCTCAGTTAAGTTCCAGTGAAATGGTTAAATTTTTGTTGTTGTTGGCGGGAATGGTATGTTTACAAAATCTGTATCATAAATCACACATTACTTCTATAAAGGTTGAGAGCCTACCCTCCATATGAGAGGGTTTGCCCCTCCTGGCGATTCTGGCCCGTCGGATCGGCCTTATGAATAGTAATGTTCATTCCCACTTTTCATCACAGCCGTTGGATGCGGTAGATCTTTTGTTACTCTTTGCTGCTGATTTGTGCATGACATAGTGGGACGAGCTACACGTTGGGCCTGCAAATCAGTGGGCGAGGCTGGTTCATCCGTGACGCTCAGTTTCGCCCGCTCTACGCCATGGAACAAAACCAGCCTCTGAAACCCTAGCCACCAGTCCTACTCTTGCTCGCTCCTTTCCCCTCCCGTGCTTTTGTCCTCCTTCTCCCTTCTACAGTACATGGCGGCGGCTACAAATCCTCGTGCAAGATGGAAAGGAGGCCACTCAGGCCAGACATGGCGGGCGGGGCATGCTCGACGGCGGTGGCCTCGTCCGCCGCCGCCCCTCCTCCTCCAGCTCGTCTGCCGCCGCCTCTCTCCTCCTGAATCCCCTCCCGCATCTCTCCTCCAGCTCGCCGGAGCCGGAAGGGATGGTCGTGGTGGGGTGGGAGGAGGTGCTGCAGCTACGCGTCTCGGAGGAGCACGACTGCCCGCCGGTGTGGGGAAGGAGAGGAGTGGCTAGGGTTCGGCGCCTGGTGGCCGGCCAGACGACCGCCATGGGCGACGGCGACGACAAGCGCATCGAGCGGCCGCAACATCCGGCATGCTCCGTTCTCTTCCTCCTCCCAGGCAAAATCATGCCCAAATTAGAACTAACATTGATTGTGCATTCTTAGTTTGTTATCATGGGTACATTAGAACTCAGATTTTAGAACTCAGATTGATTGTGTATTAATTATTGGTTTGGTTCTTGAGTAATGTGTGAGACATACTTGGAAGTTGAAACAACGACAACATTATGAGTGGATTCCTATACTCTGAATTTATGCTTCTTTGTTTTCTGTTCATATAGGTCCAGCCTGATTGGTGCAAAGCTGACTTTGAAGAAGACTATATCGGAAATAAAATTGGGAAAGATATGGCAAACGGTTCCAACAATGCATTTTTTGTTGTCATGTTCATTTAGTTTCAGATCAAGATAATGAAACCAGTGAGCATCCAACAGAACAATTAACCTTGTGCTTGAGGGTACCAACGACTTTTTCCTGAATTGGCGTCTAAATTATGCACTCCCTATGTGTGAAGTTGTTGTTTAGTTCAGAAAATTAATAGCCGAATGAAGAAACATGTGAGCTCATTTCATTTTAACATAGCTAGGTTTCATGGAACTTCTGTTCCTTAACTTCTCATTTTTGGACTGGTAATATTTTCTACTCAGTTACCAATTTTGGACCAGTAATATTCTGTTTCTTAACTTAGCTGGGTTTCAAGCAACTTCTGCTTATATTTCAGAATGTACTAAGTGTGATACTTTATCTTTTCTCCATCTCCACCTTCTACTTTTCTGTTATTAGATGCATAATTTGTTTGAAACCATCTCAGCCTGTAAAATTGTTTTTGTGCCACCTCTACCTCTGGCCGCCGTCGACCTGTTGCCATGTGTATGCAGTTGCTTTCTTTCTCGTACCTATGAATGTATGTGAAAGGACAATGATGTCGCCTAGAGGGGGGTGAATATGCGGTTTAAAACTTTTCCGGTTTAGGCTTATTAATTGCGGAATAAAACTAGGTGTTTAAATTAACAAGACGACAACCTAAATAAACTAGGCTCACCTATGTGCACCAACAACTTATGCTAATAAAGACAAACAACAAGGTGATAGCTATAGAATACTTCAAGCACGAAGGCTATCACAATGTAAATTGCATAAGTAAAAAGCTCGGGTATATAAATAACCAAGGCACGCAGAGACGAGGATGTATTTCCGAGTTCCTCCTTGTTAAGGGAGTACGTCTCGTTGGAGAGGTGTGAACCGACACAACGGTTCAACACACAAAGGTTTCACCTTCTTCTCCGATGAACCGCACCACAAAGGCTTGGTTCACCTTACACTATCGGAATTCCTTCGAGGCGGAATCCAGAGCCTTTCAACAACAATCTGGGGCACAACCCACAATGTGATTAGGGGGCTCCCGAACGGCCTCCAACAACAACAATCCGGGGCACACCCACAATGGGGTTGGGGGCTCTCGAACGGCTTCAAGTGACCACACAAGGGTCCAACCACCACAAAGGCGTCTAGGGTCCAAGGACCTAAGAGTAATATGAAGGGGATCGTGTGCAGAAAACAAAAAATTTCCTACCGATGATATCCTAAAAGCATGCCAAGATCTATTCTATGCAGATATAGTAGTACGAACGGAGATCGGAATACGTACCCTTGTAGACCGAAAGCGGGGATTACGTTCCCGCACAAACGTTGTCGATGCAGACCGACGAAGCCGACCTCAAGGTCGTGTAGAGGAAGCAGGCCTCCGAGTACCGCTAGCGCAGCACCTCGCAGGGAGTCGCACACGTACGGTGGAGACGACGGCCTCCGAAGCTCCAGTCCAGGACGAGTAGCGGAAGACTTGGACCGGAACACCAGCAGCGCGGCAGCGGGCTATGGTGGAGGAGATCCCCTCTTCCTCAGCTCGGCGTGGCTCCAACTTGGGAACCACGAGATCGAGAGAGAAATCGGGAATTAATTGGTGAATTAAAAGGC
This sequence comes from Poa annua, assembly GCA_026929855.1. Taxonomy (NCBI): domain Eukaryota; kingdom Viridiplantae; phylum Streptophyta; class Magnoliopsida; order Poales; family Poaceae; genus Poa; species Poa annua. The sequence continues at coordinate 244,996,077 of CM049426.1, read as the reverse complement.
TGGGGGTGCCCCTTCTTATATAGGCTCCAAGGGGGAGCCTACCTTGCCAGCCAGGCAATGTGGGACTATCCCACACAGCCTGGTTCGGCCAAGGAGGTGCCCCGGCCCCCTGGTGGGCCCCATCTGGCCCACCTAGGCCGGCCTCCAAGCCCCCACCGAATTCCCAAGGGGGTTCCCCCCCCTCTTGGGCCTTCTTTCGTCCGGAAGGCCCATTTAGGGAAATCTGCCTTAATAAATTCGAAAATAAATATATAAAATCATATTTGCATATTAATAACACTAATTAATATCAAACATAATATATATAATTTTTCCTAGCTCCGAAAACTCTTTCGGCGCTGCCCGATCTCCATCGGACCCCTCCCGGGACGCTCCCGGTGATCTCCTTCCTTTCCGGTTGTCTTGTCGAAACCCCTTAAGTGTGTTACCCTAGAGGTTCGATATAATATCAGGTATGATCAAGACTCCTCAATGATCAACGACTAACTCGTAGGCCTGGACCCCATGAATTAATCCCTGAGATATAACGAATGACTTTCATCTATCAAACCTAAACGTAAAGTTTTAGACCTTTTGCCATAGCGATACTTAGCACGTCCGAGCGTCGTTCCATAGATATCTCCATACCTAATCCCGACCTCGTTACCGACGACGCTATCTTCTACTCGTTCATGATCTCATGTCTCCGTGACCTAGTCACATGCTTGCAAACTCATTAGACATGATCTCACCGAGTGGGCCCGAGAGTATCTATCCTGCTATGCGGACTGGCAAATCCCGCTCTTGACCCCTCGTCTCAACTACTCCTTTCCGATACCCAAAAGTATCACCGTTATTGTCATACTAAATAAGATACGACGTTTGGTGCAATCAAAGTATCTTCCGGGAATATCAATAAGAGTTGATCTCACGGTCAAAGGCGTAACGACTACGTTCTCCAAATCTGGGTATGTTCATCACATCGCTCTCTAGCGATATGACTCTCATTGCCGACCGGCGCCATGCCCCATGACCGGGAAACCTCGATCATCAATCGCGCAACGAAACTAGTCTTAGTAGAGTCTACTAGGGACCTGGTTGTTTACGTATCACACCCGCATTAATGTTTCCGCTTAATACGGTTCTAGCATGACACAAAAACCTATTATGAACAAACGAGATATGATAAATAATACACTTTATTAATTGCCTCTAGGGCATATCTCCTCCAGTCTCCCACTTGCACTAGAGTACAACTTAATCTAGATTACAACTTGGTAAAAGCTTAACACCCATAGCTAACTGGTGTTGTTCATTCTTATCAAGCGGGAGAGGTTTCGTCAGCGGATCTGCCACATTCAGATCCGTATGCACTTTGCAAATCTTCACATCGCCTCCTTGTACGTACTGACGTATCACATGGAAGCGTCGGAGAATGTGTTTGGCGGTGGAGTGAGAACTTGGCTCCTTGGCATTCGCAATGGCACCCGTATTGTCGCAGAAGAGGATCACGGGGTCTTGCACGCTTGGGAACACTCCAAGTTCGATGACGAACTTCCTCAGCCACACAGCTTCATTTGCGGCCTCGCAGGCATCAATGTACTCCGACTCCATTGTAGATTGTGCGACTATGGGTTGCTTCCCACTTCTCCAGCACACGGCGCCTCCATTCACCTTGAACACGTAACCTGTCTGTGACTTACAGTCATCGGGGTCTGAGCAGAAACTTGCATCTACGTAACCCGTTACGCCAAGTTCTTCATCGCAGCCACCATACACAAGGAACATTTCCTTTGTCTTATTGAGATACTTAAGAATGCTCTTAACAGCTACCCTATGCGGCATTTCAGGATTACTCTGGAACCGGCTTGTCAAACTTAGAGCTAATGCCACATCCGGTCTAGTACTCAACATTGCATACATGATCGATCCTATGGCTGAAGCATAAGGATGTTTCGTCATTTCGGCCTTACCCAGTTCCGTCACCGGACACTGCGCCTTACGCAATATCTTATTCTTGATAACCGGCAGAGAACCCTTCTTTGCCTTCTCCATATGAAAACGCTTCAGTATTTTATCAAGATAAGTACTCTGACTTAGTGCTAATAGGCGCCTTGATCTATCACGATAGATTTTTATGTCTAAAACATACGCAGCTTCTCCTAAGTCCTTCATGGAAAACTTACTGTTTAAATATTCCTTCACGCTATTCAGAAGTTCCACATCATTCCCTATTAGCAATATGTCGTCAACATACAGTGCTAAGAACACAACCGAGCTCCCACTCATTTTCTTGTAAATACAGGTCTCTTCCACATTCTGGATAAATCCAAAACCTTTGATTACCTCATCAAAGCGAAGATTTCAGCTCCGAGATGCCTGCTTCAATCCATAGATGGATCGCTGAAGCTTGCACACCTTGTTAGCATTTCCTGGATTGACAAAACCTTCCGGCTGTACCATGTACAACTCTTCCTCAATGTTTCCATTCAGGAAGGCCGTTTTGACGTCCATCTGCCAGATTTCATAATCATAGTAGGCAGCTACCGCTAACAAAATCCGAATAGACTTAAGCATCGCTACCGGTGAAAAAGTTTCATCGTAGTCAATTCCATGAACTTGTCGGAAACCCTTTGCGACAAGCCGAGCTTTATAGACGGTCACATTACCATCAGCATCAGTCTTCTTCTTAAAGATCCACTTATTCTCGACGGCCTTGCGCCCTTCGGGAATATCCACCAAAGTCCACACTTTGTTATCATACATGGATCCTATTTCGGATTTCATGGCTTCAAGCCATTTCTCGGACTCTAGACTCTCCATCGCCTCCTTGTAGTTCGTAGGTTCGTCTTGCTCGACTAGCATGACGGTGCAAACCATGTTGCCATACCATTCTGGTTGGATCCGAGATCTACCAGACCTACGAGGTAGAACATCTCCCTCGACAGTTTCTCCCACTCCTTCCACGGAGGACGTTTCCGGAATTGCTTCCGTTGCGCCACTCGGAATCTCGAGTTCAGGATCAACGATTTCATCGAGGTCTACCTTCCTCCCACTTACTCCTTTCGCGAGAAACTCCTTCTCTAGAAAGGTACCGGTCTTCGCGACAAAAGTTTTGCCCTCAGCTTGGTTGTAGAAGGTGTACCCAACGGTTTCCCGCGGATATCCTACAAAGACGACTTTCTCCGACTTCGGTTCGAGTTTGTCGGGCTGTAGTTTCTTAACGTACGCCTCACAGCCCCAAACCTCCAGAAACGATAACTTAGGCTTTTGGCCATACCATAATTCATACGGCGTCGTTTCAACGGACTTGTACGGAGCCCTATTTAAAATGAATGCGGCTGTTTCTAACGCATAACCCCAGAAGGACACTGGCAGATCGGTAAGAGACATCATAGGCCGGACACTATCCAGTAGAGTACGATTACGTCGCTCGGACACGCCGTTACGCTGCGGCGTTCCGGCTGGCGTAAGTTGGGGCACTATGCCACAACTCTTCAGATGTGTGCCAAACTCAAAACTCAAGTACTCTCCACCGCGATCGGACCGGAGATGCTTGATTTTCCTATTAAGCTGATTCTCAACTTCACTCTGGAATTCTTTGAACTTTTCAAACGTTTCAGACTTGTGTTTCATCAAATAGATATAACCGTATCTACTCAAGTCATCAGTGAAGGTGACGAAGTAACGATAACCATTGCGTGTCGAAACGCTCATCGGTCCACACACATCTGTATGTATGATCCCCAACAAATCCGACGCCCGTTCAATGAAACCTTTGAACGGTGTCCTGGTCATTTTGCCCATGAGGCATGGTTCGCATGTATCGAGGGATCCGAAATCCAACGAGTCCAAGAGTCCATCGGAGTGGAGTCGCTTCATGCGCTTTATACCAATATGACCAAGACGGCAATGCCACAAAAACATGGCGGTATCGTCACTACACTTAATTCGTTTGGCTTCTATGTTATGGATGTGAGTACTACGATCGAGATTCAACAAGAATAAACCGTTATTCTCGGGAGCATCAACATAAAAGATATCATTCATATAAATAGCACAATTGCTTGACACTGATTTAAATGAATAACCGTCTTGTAACAGGCAAGACCCACTTATAATGTTTACACTCAAGGATGACACAAAATAACATTTATTTAAAACCAAAACTAATCCCGATGGTAGATGCAGAGGGAGCGTGCCGACAGCCACCACGTCGACTCTCGATCCGTTGCCGACGCGCATCGTCACCTCATCCTTCGCCAGCCGCCTTCTATTCCGTAACTCCTCCTGAGAGTTACATATATGAGCAACAGAACCAGTATCAAATACCCACGTATTGCTCCGGGCGGATGTAAGGTACACATCTATAACATGTATATCAAATATACCTTGCTCTTTGTCGGCCGTCTTGCCAGACTTCTTATCCTCCAGATACTTGGGGCAGTTGCGCTTCCAGTGACCCTTCCCCTTGCAGTAGAAACACTCCACGCTAGCTCTGGGACCAGACCTGTTAGTCCTGGGCTTGGCAGCCAACTTTGCCTCCCTTCGGGACTTCCAGCTCTGCTTTCCCTTGCCACCGGACTTCTTGAAATCAACGGTCTTGTTGACCATCAACAGCGTGTGCTCCTTCTTAATCTCTACCTCAGCAGTCTTGAGCATCACGAACACTTCACGCAGGGACTTAGCCATGCCCTGCATGTTGTAGTTCATGACGAAGCCTTTGTAGCTTGGTGGCAACGATTGCAACACCCTGTCAATCGCCAGCTCATCGGGAATCTTGCATTCCAGAGCATTCAGGCGTTGAACGTAGCCAGACATCTTGACTACATGCTCGCTCACACTGCTATGCTCTTCCATCTTGGCTGAGAAGAAAAGCTCAGAAGCCTCATATCTCTCAGCCTTAGCCTGCGGCGCAAAGACAGCCTTAAGATCCGAGATGATCTCAAAGGCGCTCATCTTCTCAAAGCGCTTCTGCAGGTCGGCTTCCATGCCGTAGAGCATGCCACTCTGGACAAAGGCAGAATCCTCCGATCGGGTCTGGAAGACCTTCCTCTCATCCTCAGAGGCATCATCTGCAGGAGGGTCACCTATGGCGGCCTCAATGACGTAGGCCACCCTATGGGGAGTGAGGAGGATCCTCAGGTTGCGGAACCAGGCCATGAAGTTTGACCCATTGGTCTTAAGCTTTTCTTTCTCAAGGAACAGACCTAGGTTAAACGAGGGGCGAGACATCTACAATGGAATTTGCAACAACATAAGACTTTGTTCATAATAATTTTGAGTTATAGTATTTTAGAAAATAACTAACATAACTCCCACTCAAACGAACATCCCTCCTGGTCGTTTAAGCGATTACACGACCCCCATCCATTGCACCACCGCTCATCATCAAAGCCGGCGGCACAACTTCAAGAGTAGACAAAATCGTCCGCCACACCAATTTTGTGACTCGTGCTCGACCTTTCGGTCTTCCTGTTCCGAGGCCATACCTCTGAGTATGCTAGGCTCGCCACCAAAGACCTCCACGCTGACGCTTGTGCAACATGGCTTACACCCACTGTATGCGAACGACGAGATGTATGACACCCGATCATCACGGCCTGCCTCATAACGTAGAACTTTCTTGGTGGTGCGCGTTGGAGGGAGAACACTAGTGGTATTTTAAAGGGATCATCTTATTCAGCTACCGCCGTGTAACTAATGTATACTATACACACAATCACACAAAATAAGATGCACACAAAACATCAAATGTAATGCAATGTGATATAGTCCATCACGCCATGGTCTTCTTGGCGCCCGCAGTTTATAAACAATTTAATAAACCTACCTTGACCATATCACATAGCCCCTGCAAAATAAAGTTAGACGCTTCTACTTTATCTTTTGCATATTTTACGTGGCTTGGGGCTTTCGTAAATAGAACCGCTTCATACCTACGAATCTTATGACCACAACAACGATCCAATAATTGCATGTTTAAGCATCCCTTTCGGGCCCTCCATTGAAAATGCGAAGACCAACTAAAGAGAGAGAAACTGACACCCGCCAGCCACATATACGGTACAAGCCGTATGTCAGTAGTGGAACCAGTCTCGCGTAAGCGTACGCGTAAAGTCGGTCTGGGCCGCTTCATCAACTCAATGCCGCTGGAATACACAAGTGCACGCTAGAGGGTAGCAAATAACAGGAACGGTGCCCCCGTGCAGAGCACGGGTTCTAACAGCGTACAGCTATATCTACGATAGATCGGCTCTGATACCACTGAAGGGGATCGTGTGCAGAAAACAAAAAATTTCCTACCGACGATATCCTAAAAGCATGCCAAGATCTATTCTATGCAGATATAGTAGTACGAACGGAGATCGGAATACGTACCCTTGTAGACCGAAAGCGGGGATTACGTTCCCGCACAAACGTTGTCGATGCAGACCGACGAAGCCGACCTCAAGGTCGTGTAGAGGAAGCAGGCCTCCGAGTACCGCTAGCGCAGCACCTCGCAGGGAGTCGCACACGTATGGTGGAGACGACGGCCTCCGAAGCTCCAGTCCAGGACGAGCAGCGGAAGACTTGGACCGGAACACCAGCAGCGCGGCAGCGGGCTATGGTGGAGGAGATCCCCTCTTCCTCAGCTCGGCGCGGCTCCAACTTGGGAACCACGAGATCGAGAGAGAAATCGGGAATTAATTGGTGAATTAAAAGGCTGGGGGTGCCCCTTCTTATATAGGCTCCCAGGGGGAGCCTACCTTGCCAGCCAGGCAATGTGGGACTATCCCACACAGCCTGGTTCGGCCAAGGAGGTGCCCCGGCCCCCTGGTGGGCCCCATCTGGCCCACCTAGGCCGGCCTCCAAGCCCCCACCGAATTCCCAAGGGGGTTCCCCCCCCCCCTCTTGGGCCTTCTTTCGTCCGGAAGGCCCATTTAGGAAAATCTGCCTTAATAAATTCGAAAATAAATATAAAAATCATATTTGCATATTAATAACACTAATTAACATCAAACATAATATATATAATTTTACCTATCTCCGAAAACTCTTTCGGCGCTGCCCGATCTCCATCGGACCCCTCCCGGGACGCTCCCGGTGATCTCCTTCCTTTCCGGTTGTCTTGTCGAAACCCCTTAAGTGTGTTACCCTAGCGGTTCGATATAATATCAGGTATGATCAAGACTCCTCAATGATCAACGACTAACCCGTAGGCCTGGACCCCATGAATTAATCCCTGAGATATAACGAATGACTTTCATCTATCAAACCTGAACGTAAAGTCTTAGACCTTTTGCCATAGCGATACTTAGCACGTCCGAGCGTCGTTCCATAGATATCTCCATACCTAATCCCGACCTCGTTACCGACGACGCTATCTTCTACTCGTTCATGATCTCATGTCTCCGTGACCTAGTCACATGCTTGCAAGCTCATTAGACATGATCTCACCGAGTGGGCCCGAGAGTATCTATCCTGCTATGCAGACTGGCAAATCCCGCTCTTGACCCCTCGTCTCAACTACTCCTTTCCGATACCCAAAAGTATCACCGTTATTGTCATACTAAATAAGATACGACGTTTGGTGCAATCAAAGTATCTTCCGGGAATATCAATAAGAGTTGATCTCACGGTCAAAGGCGTAACGACTACGTTCTCCAAATCTGGGTATGTCCATCACATCGCTCTCTAGCGATATGACTCTCATTGCCGACCGGCGCCATGCCCCATGACCGGGAAACCTCGATCATCAATCGCGCAACGAAACTAGTCTTAGTAGAGGCTACTAGGGACCTGGTTGTTTACGTATCACACCCGCATTAATGTTTCCGCTTAATACGGTTCTAGCATGACACAAAAACCTATTATGAACAAACGAGATATGATAAATAATACACTTTATTAATTGCCTCTAGGGCATATCTCCTTCATAATAAGCTCACAAACTTTGAACTTCCACGGATCCTCATGGAGAGCACACTGATGCACCAAATGCAAAAGGCAAGAGCACAAGTGCTTAAATCCTTCACTCTCGAATTCCAACAAAGCAACAAATGCTTATGGGGGAATAAGAGAGGAAGATCAAAGAGGATATGCACCAAGAACTCCAAGATCAAGATCTACTAGGTTCCCCTCACTTAGAGGAGAGATGGATTGGTGGAAATGTAGATCTAGATCTCCTCTCTCAAATCGCTCAAAGATATGCAAGAATTATGGGAGGAAATGAGAGAGGGGCAAGCTTTCCAAGGTCAACAATGGAGGAGAGAGAGGGGGAAAAATCGTGCTTGGAAGAGCTTCTCTCTCTGGGGAAGAAAGGGCCCTTTTATAGGTCCCACAAAAAAGAGTCGTTGCAGGAAAACTTCACACCGGAGTTTCCAGTCACTAGGGCCGGAAACTCCGGCCTACTGGGACCGGAAACTCCGCCCCCCACCAGGGGCTGAACACCGTCAACACAACCGAGGCTTGGACAAACTCTCCGGTGCCCTAGGCCGGAAAGTTCATCCAAGGGCGGAAACTCCGCCCCCCACCAGGGGCTGAACAACTTCAAAGCAGCTTTGGAGGAAAATCGTTGAGTCCGGAGACTCCGGTCTTGGGGACTGGAAACTCCGGCCTAAGAAAAACTGCAGCAAAACTGAACACGAAAACTGCTATCACTTTTTCGAATGAACTCCGAATGAGGTGAGACCACTTTTGTTGGAAAGATAGCGACGAAAAGCATCCCAAAAACTGTTCCAAAAACTGAACACGGAAATATTGCATCCCAAAAATAGAGTAAAATCACCACACATGGAAAGGTGTGGGACTTTCCTCATGGTTGAACCGGCAATATTTCCGCCACCGAAAACGCAACAAGTTTTGCAAAGTAAAACTGTTTTCGGTGAACTAGAGCTTGACATGGAGATGAAGCAAGCTATAATTTCTCAACACAATAAAATCCAAATAAGAACCAAGAAATATGAGAAGCCAAGTATGCAAAGGTTTGAGCTCTCCACAACAATGCGATCAAGTTACTCACTTGAGAGCCCCTCTTGATAGTACGCCATCTATCCTAAAACCCGGTCTCCTACTAACACCATGAGACCGGTAAGAGAGAAAACCTATCAAGATTATACATTTGCCTTGCGCATTCCACTTGAGCTCGATGATGAAGATCTTGACTCTCTCAAGTTGAAACACCTTTCTTGATTGTGCTTGCTACCACATGCTTGATGAAGACTTCTCCAAAAGCTCCCCCATACTCCGTTATGGGAGGGACTCACTAAGCTTTGTCTTCATGTTTCCTTTGCAAACTTCAATCAAAGGATATCTTCCGATATGCATCATATTGAACTTGCACTTCATCTTCTTCTCTTTATATGTATGATGGCTTGGAGGTAAACATGATTGTTCACTCAATCTTCTATTCCAAGTCATACTTGCAATGAGCTCAACTCTACACATGACCATTCATCATATAAATCCTTGAATAGAGCATTGGTCATTAAGTCATCTTGAAGAGTCCAACACATGAAATCCTATAATTTCCCATGGACAAGATCTATAAAGAATATCTCAATGTAAACATTAGTTCATAAGGATTGTCATTAATTACCAAAACCACGCATGGGGGAAACCATGCACTTTCAGTATGTCCTTGGTTTTCTGGGTGACTGTTATATTTGTAAACCTGTTTTTATTGTCGTTTAGTGTGACGTCGGTTTCTTATCTTGCGTGCCAACATGTTGTACTTGGTTTCTCTGCTTGCCGGCTCGGCTGGATCATCCTGATAGACCTCCTCCTGTGCGAGTCTCTGCTCGCAGGCGTCGTGCCCCGGACCAGCTGTCACCTGATAGTCCTGCTCGCCCGTCTCGGCGCCGTTGTCGTGCACTGGATGGTTCCTCATCTGTCCCTGTTTTTGTCGTTCCAGAGTCATTGACCTGTACTAGATTAATGGTAGTCTGCTTACAGAGATGAATTTACTGCCACCATTCTGTCGATATAGTGCCACTGTATTCTGCAGTGTTTACTAAGAGAGGAGGTGATGCCAGGTCTTTATGTTTTTATAAATACTAGATTAATGGTGGTCTGCTTACAAGTAAGAATTTACTGCCACCATTCAGTCGATATAGTGCCACTTTATTCTGCGGTGTTTAGTAAGAGAGGAGGTGATGACATGTCTTTATGTTTTTATAAATACTAGATTAATGGTGGTTTTCTTACAAGGATGAATTTGCTGCCACCATTCTTTCAAATCATCGTCATGTATCTATTTATTTCCCATGTGGTTCCCGATGAAGTGAAGTTTCTTTGTAGAAAATCATGTATAACTTTTTTTCTCGATAGAATGCCATTTGTTTCATTGAACTGTATGAATTGATGTTTTTCCTAAACGCCATGTGTGCAGGTTTGAGCAAAAAAAAGAAGCAAGGATAATCTGGGGGTAGTTTCCTATGCTAGAAGGAGACCAAGGTCATTTTTACGAGTAACGCTTAGAGTTCTTTTGATTTCTCAACTATTCAATATATATGTATAAGAGCCATGTTTTGATCCAGTTTAGTTATATGAGTGTTTACTCTTATTTTTTAATTCTTTCCGGGACACTACATATTTAAGATCATGTAATAGCGCTTTTTTGTGATTGTTTCTTCATGATTTGTTGTAGAACAAGCATACTGATGAGTTTCCTTAAAGCAGAGCAGAGCATGTGGAATGATCTTTCCTTTGTAGTTTTGTAGGGAGTTTCTTTGTAGCAAATAATGTATAAAACAATGCTCATGGCCTCTTTGAGCACTTGACCTCTTTGGATAGGGAGACGTACTATTGTGTCGCACGGACATGGGCATGGTGGTATGGCCCCTAACCAAAAATACAATTGAAGTATAATCACACTGCATTAGATTAGGATAGAAGGTATTTTTTCAACCATCTGCTCCAGTTTCACTGCTCTTATCTATGATTGTGCTGTATTAAGTTGATTTACTCCCATGTGTTCCTTTTTGGGCTTAAAAATATGATTTTAGTTTTCACCACTAAAGCTACAGTGTTTTGAATTGCAGGTTTTAGGTCACCGCAGGAGACCCAATACCCACTCTCAATTTTATAAATTCTGGTGTTGCAGTGAGGTGATGGTGTATGGAGTACATGATGAGTGTCACATCAATCTACTTTCCTGTAGCCATCTGGTCGAGTTGGCCAGTTGGGTTCTCGAGTTTAGCCATGAAAGATTATTTCTAGTCGAGTTGGGCTACCGAGTTCTGCAGATGCTCATGAACGCCTACTTTCTTATTGGTAGGTTGTTAACCTGAATGGCAAAGGCTGCCTGGAATGGTAGCACAAGTGGACGATGGTGGCCGCCTAGCGGCCAGCAGCCTTTGTTGACTATCCTTATTCCGTCACTATAGTGTAGTGTTAGGTGAGCATTAATTTTCTCTTCCTCCCCGTGCTTCGCCGTAGTATATTTTAACAGTAGGTACACCTTCGAGCTGTGAAATTACCATGACATGAATTGCATGCTATCTTTGTACTGGTAGTCCTACTGTATTTGAATTTCAAACAATTAGGTTGATGTTCGAATGGTATCCTTAGTCAGGGACGGAGCCTTTCACAAAAAAAAGGGCTGGAGCTAGGAACTAAGAACAGAGAGGCAGATAAATTTCTACACTGTAGTCTACATACAAGGGGGTCAAATAGACATCAGTCATCCGAGAGGTTTATTATTATTCCTTTTTCTATGTGTTTGTACATTTATTATGATCTTTTCTTCAGTTCAAGGACAACAACAATTCTACCCTCAATGGTGCCGCACATAAGCGACATGTTTTGTTCTGTTGGATTTTACTCTGGCGGGTTCTTCTCTATGTACCTTTTTGATGCTTTGTCTACATATGTTTGACCTGACCTTTAAAATGGTGTCGTGAATTTGGTGGCAGTGTGACCTAGCTTACGAGCTATGAAATCTAGGGTTGTTAAGATGAATGACGTTTGTATCAGGCCATTTCTTTTCCTAATTCAGTTATGAAGTATTGCTTTAGTTCTAAAGTGTATCTTGATCCACCCAAACCCAAGGAACAAAGCTTGCAGTCCCTCTTTTTGTTTATTCAAATTCTTGGAAAATGTTTATTTTTTGATAAAAATCATTGTTCTCCGTGTTTATAATTTTTACAGGTTTTCTTCTTTTCTCAGCTCTTATTCCTTTTTTTTCTTTGGCTCTCACTCCGTTGCTTCAAAGTTTGTGCCTCTCCCAACCATGCCGTGTTTTCATATTCGGTGGTTCTATCGTTTTGCGTTATCTTCACTGATTATTCTTTTGCTCTTATGGGAATTTCAGTTATTCGTTAGCTAAACTGTTGAGGAAGGATCTTGATTTGATTGCTCTCATACTGATTTCTTCACCATAGCTCAGTGTTGATCTATTATCTATATTATTAGTATCATGCATGTTGAGCAAGGACCTCCTTTATTTGCTTGCTCTCATAATGATTTGTCCCCATAGCTTAGTACCGATCTATTATCTATTATCCATATTTTAAATATCATGCATTTTCTCTTTCATTACAAATCATTGATTATTATCTACAACCACTTGACATAGATGGGTTTATAGACTGGTATATAAGCGAGAACTCCCCACAAGTTCATTCATTTTTATAAAGGACTATTATAATAGAGAAATTTTAATCTGATCTTTAAAACTCTCTTCTAAAGAACATATTTAAAACTTATCCATATTGTGCACAATTGTGTGGTTCTTTTCTTTTCCAATTTGAATTTGACATCTGCCTGCTGAACTTCGTCGACACGTGCCTTTGATGTCATGCATATTTACACAGTACAAGTGCTGTGGTTTTTAAAACCGTCAATTCAAACATTGCAAATGAAATGATTCATTTTGTTTAGGTGCATAACTTTCGGCATAAAATGGTGTCAGTTCTTCTATTGGAGGGAGGGACGTATTGTCTAGAAATGTATTGATTTTTTTATCAACTATTGCATCTCACTGCTGGGAGATATCATGGAGACAAAAACTATGAGGTAAAATTAGATGTATCTCTTCTCCCAAAAGGCTGGGACAAAACCCACTGCTTGGGAGAGATCATGGAGACAAAACCTACAAGGTAAAATTAGATTTATCTCTTCTCCCAAAACTGAGCAGCTGAAGAACCTGTCGTGAAACAATGGCAGATCAGCGTGCTCCCTTGACGTCACTCTCTGTCGATCTGCCGGTGCTTGTATTCCTCAAAGAATGTCCAACAAATCTTGTACCATGTCTTTGCTAGCACTAATGGTGATGTGTTCACAAGCCTGGAGTTTCAGACGAGGACACAAATCATGTGATGTTGTTGTAAGTTAACAATGAGTTTACAAAGCGTTGGTGCGCACTGCTGGTTATTAAGGTCATTTGAGACTTTAGTTACAAATATACTCATGTATTTGTCACATTAAGAACGTGAAATGGCTGATGCACTAGATCATTTGTTTTCAGTCTGATTGTTTGATGATGAAGTTTCTCTGTATTGTTGGCTGGTTTAGAATTTGGACATCAGGGTTTTTATACTGAGCCAAAGTTAGAAGTTAATCTAAAGCAATTTTTGGTAAAGAAGTATCTTGAATAAATCAAAGAAATACATCTCCTGATGGTGGTTCTCCATTTCTTAGGTTTAACCTTTGATTGGCCAATCAAATTCCTAAAGTACTTACATTGAGAACTATATTTCTGGTTATGTGTCCACTATGACACGATCTATCTACACGACTGAAAACACATGTTTCTTCGTCCTGTATGTGCTCAGTACGAGTGCTACTTCAGCTATGCTACCTACGGTTTTTGGTGGATAAACCAATAAAGTGTGAATATGAAAGCAAATAGTGGATTTGAGGCCCGTAGCGATAACAAGGGGCACTCATGGCATATTCATCAACTCTTATGGGCCCCGGCGTTCTCGATGACTTGAACAACGTAAATGGTTAGTTTCTTTTCTCTCTTTACAAATATGTGTCATATAACCGGGTAGAGCAAAATACCAAAAAGAAAAGACAGCCAAGTAGGGATAGAATAGGAAAAAAGGAACTTTTGAATACAATACGAGATTTAGGGGTAAATCCACAATGCTAGAAAAGATCGTATCCAGATATTCACTGCCTGTTTAGATCTATTTTTGAATCTTGCCTTTTGTAATAAGGTTTCACCGGTGAAGATCATATGGCCATACTGAACTAAAAATAGCGCCAATTACCTTAGCGAAACTAAGAGAGCATTTGTCAACAATACGATCTTTCTTCCGGCAGTTGCGCAACGGGTCATCTAGTCCTGAGACAGAATGAATTGAAGGCAGAGGAATAATTTTGGTATAGTAATTAGAGGACCATCATCAAAACATGCCTCGTTTCTTTGTACTTTTCTACTTGTATCATCCTTAGCTTTATCATGTTAATCTCTACTGTGAATCTTTGATTACAAGAAACAGATTACTTCAAGATAACTTTAGTGCCTGAGAGAAATTAGAAATCTAATGTGATCATCACAGTAATAGCTCATGGTGCACATACCAATCAGTAAGATACTGGTACATTTTTTAATGATGCACATAATTTTAGAGGTGCGAATATGAAAGTACGATAGCATAAGAGACACAATTTTTCCAATAGTATTACCCTATTAAGGACGGAGACTTCCTCGCGCTCACAGCGTTCGATTTACTGTTCATTATGAATAGTCATCGGCTGTTTGGTTCGGTTCCTTTGGCGTCCTGGTTCCTCCCGTCCGTCCGCACGTGTCATCGTGTCGCTCCTTTCTTTTTTCCTCTCGCGTCTTCCGATCGCTTCTGCTGCTTTCCTTCCGTCTCCCCTTTCCCCCGCGCCGGCTAGGGTTATGCGGCCGCCCATCCGCTCGCACGGCGCCGCCTCCCCGCACGCACCCCCGTTGTACCTCGCCTCCTACAGCTGCGGCCGGCGAGGCGGCGAGCAGGGTTAGCCGCCGCCGGCAGCCCCCCGCCTCCCAACCTCCTACTTCCCGCCTCCCAATCTCCTGCGCCGTCCGTGCCCTCTCCGGCGAGCTCTGGCCGGCGCGCCGCCCGACCTGCAGGCCCCTTGATCGACGCCACCCTGGATGAGGCCCGCCTCGCCGCCGACCTGGACGAGGCCGGGAATCCGCCGCCGCCGCCGCGGTAGGTCGGGGTAAGAAGAAGGGGACCGGCGGCGCACACGGTGGAAGGTCCGGGAGGGAGGTCCGCGGCCCATGGACCAGGCCGCTGTAGTCCTTCTCCGAGCTCTTGCTCCCCTCCATCCCATCCGCCGCCGTTGCAGCCGCTGCTGCGAGCAGCGACCCCGACCTCGTGTTTGGGGCCTGGCTGCGGCAGCGATTCGACGAGGGTTTGTGGCCGCGCTCGAGCTCAGCGATGACGCCGCACAGCGATGACGCCATCAGGGTGAGTTGCTGCTGCTACCAATTTGCCTGTTCGGTGATGGTGAATTTATGGTCCGCTTCTGTTCGTGACAGGAAGTGTCGTTCGATGCTATCAGGTGAGTTCTCCTTCCTCCTTTCATGCCTTTACATCTCCGTGAGACTAGCAAGTTTATTTCATATTTCTGTACTAATTTAATTTGCCGATGTGCTCTGCGCGAGCACATACTTCGTTTCCGTAGCCCCATTTGTACTTAGCCAAGTTGTTTCCTGCAGCCAGAAATATGTTTAGTGTCCGTTTTTATGTGTTTCCATTTATTTGCAGGTTCACACTACGGATCCAGTTGACCCATTGCTAGACTTGCTTGGGGTCCAAATACTCTAAATATGCTGATGTTTGGTATGTGGTCACCACTCTTTCAGTTATTTCGGCTATATTCTGTTATTAGATCCTTGAAGCTTGCTTTCCTGAGAGATTAAATTTAGTAGAGTTGTTGTTATTGCTAATTTGGTTGATGGAATACTCTTGCACTGCACTAATTTTCGTGCAATTTTCTAATGATCATGTAATACGTTCGATGTCAATTATCGATTTTTGATAAGTTTGTTCTCAAAGTTCTGGGCACAAAGTTGCTTGGTGTAGGTGGATTTGTAGAGAGATTTGATGCAACAGTTATTGAATATAAAATTATTTTGAACGAGTTATTGTGTCCTGATTTATGCTCATATCTAGAATTCTGCTACTTTGTGAATAAATATACACCGTCCTTATTACCGGTAATTCAGCTAGGGCATGCAGGAAAAAAAATTGTGCAAATAATTGTGCGACTTTTGATGCAGCGATCTGGAAGGACCATGGCCTGAACGACAAACCGCATGAGGACCATGGCCTCCTAGCCAACAAGAGTACAAGACCGACGAGCAAAGGGAGCCACCAAGGATTCGTCGTTGTGGACATCCTGCTGACCACCACTGCACCACGGGAAAGTCCACCAAGGATTCGTCGTTGTGGACATCCTGCTGACCACCACTGCACCACGGGAAAGTGCGACGCTCTGAGATTATCCTTCCCCGAATGAACATTTTTGTACTGGTTGTACCGGATGGCCAATGGATAGGACAATCATGAACAACATATTCTACATTAATATAAATCCCATCTGACTACAGGAGCCCACACAGCGAATGCAATTTACTCTTATACCTAATCTAGAAAGTTTACTGTTTGAACCCACCGCCATTTTGCTTAGCTTCCTACTTTTTAGTCTTCTCAATTTTATTGATTATTATTCACATCTGCTTTGCTTTTCTCAGCGTGTGCTATGAATAATGCATTGCAAGTAATCTAAAGTTTACTGTTCGAACACACCACCATTTTGCTTAGCTTCCTACTTTTTAGTCTTCTCAAAAGTTTACTGAGGGTCATGGACATTTTGGTGTGGTTTTCATGTATTCCTAATTCAGGAATAGTTACATGTGTTTGTTGCTAGCTTACATAGTACTTGCCTTCAGACTCGGTGTGTACGCTTCTAATGAAAATTAGTTGCATAAACCATACCAATGTCACACTTAGAATAAAGATTCTACCTATACCCCATCAACCTGCTGCCTCGCCGTTATTGGGATCAAACTTATTTTGCAGCATGTTTAACGTGCATCCTTCTGAAGATGAGCTCTCTGAGCTCTCGCCACCCTGGACTGCTAATGGTAATACTAAATGCACTATGCAAGTCAACACCACCAATCCTATTTACGAGATATATTATCCACTACATCAACAAAACAAACCTTACACAAATATTCTCTTAAAGGGCGCGGCGTGCCACCGCGCCGAATTCAACTAGTAGTATATATACTAGCAGTATCAGCTCCAAACCTGTTTTTTTCTCTGTATCCCTGGTTGATTATGTTTCCCATATCCATATTTAGTACAGTTGGACTAAACATGAGATTACAACAACATATATAAGATGAGGTTACCCCCAACACTTCCATTCCAGTGGAATAGACAATTAGATACCGTGGCTAAATCAACATGTGAGATGACAAAATCTGAACTTTATATGAAACCAGAACTCAGAAAATTTTCATCATAATATTTTTTCAATATAGAATGCTGCTAGCAGTATCCAACTTCAAAGCTGTTTTCTGATGTGCTATATCATGAAGCTTCTTTTTTCCACTACAAAATTAGTGAGTTATATTGAGACTGAGATTGCAGCAACCAGTGGCGGAGCCAGGAATTGAGACGAGGGGGCGACAATAAAGTTGTGCCACCGGCGATTTTTTTTTTGATAACACATGTAATTCTCAATTGTATGGAAAGAACAATGTAAATAAGTCGAAGCATCACAATATTAAATCTCACAAATTTTAGACAAAAACAAGTGTATTCAACATAAAAAATCTTAGAAGCCACTACGCCAGCAGTGCATGCAGGTTGTGCTTAGTAATTTCTTACCAGCGCTGGGCCTTATCAATTAAGCCCAAACATACAGCTCAGGCCCATAATAGTTATCTTCTTCCCACGTACAGCTTTGACCTGAAAGAAAGCTCTGATCGTCCATCCATGGGGGCTCGGATTAGACGCTAGAGGCAAGGTAGGGAGTGAGTGGGGTACCTATTCTGCCACTGGATACCTGGGGTGGCTGCCGCTTCAAGTTCCTAATCTGTACGTATCTGCCGATTTGAGGGACCCAAATTTTTGATTATACGTATAGTGAAAATATTAGCAAAAGTTGAGGGGGGCGGCCGCCCCACCTCGCCCCCCTGGTGGCGCCGCCCCTGGCAGCAACCGATACTATCCCAGCACTTTCACTGCAGTAGTCCAGTGCAACAGAAATCGTATGATGTGGCTGAGCCAGTACTTGAGGTGTCGACAAAGCAACTTTTACAGAACTGCCGTGCGAACACAAGTCAGCATCAGTGTTCTAGACGAAGTCAGTACCAGTATGGCTGTACCTGATTATGGGGCAAGGAAACTCATAAACTGTGGATTCATCACTGTCAATCTGTACATAAATCAACTACCAATAATCTTTACAAGAACATTCTCCCCCTTTAAAATGGTGGAACCTACTGCGATCCCTTACAATTATTTCACGATCATATACTTTAGATATTTGCTTAATTACCGAATGGCAATCCCCACACACCCTCAAGTTCTTCACTATCCTAATAGGAGTACCAGGAATGGACTTCAGCAAGGCAAAGGCAATGGCCAGCCTCTCGCTATGGTAGTTTAAGGCAGACTCTTTCTCTTCCTCCTCTATATCTGCCAATACATTGCTTGTGTGAGGGACATAACCTTGGTGCCTCAACCTCTCAGCTATCTGAGCAAGCATTTGGTATATCTGATCACTCTCGAGATGTGATCTATCGCCCATTACAAACTCATACACAGAGTTGCGGAGCTCCACAAGGCTATGCCCTGGGTTCTTTCTCACTCCATGTGTGACCATTGTCTTCCTAAGCACCTGAACATCTGCCCACCTCCCGACAGCAGCATAAAGATTTGAGAGGAGCACATAGTCGCCGCTGTGCCCAGGGTCAAGTTTAACCAGCCGTGCCCAAGCAGCCTCCCCAAGTTCCAGCTTCTTGTGCATAGCACAGGAACCTAGCAAGGTCCGCCACACAACTACGTTGGGCTCCAGTGGCATCGTGCTGATATAATCGTATGCTTCCTCAACTCTCCCAGCTCTCCCCAGAAGATCCACCATGCATCCAAGGTGCTCAATCCTCGGTGGTATGCCGTACTCGTCCTTCATTCGATTGAAATATCGAAAGCCATCGTCAACCAACCCACAGTGGCTACAAGCATACAGCACTCCTACCATAGTGATTTCAGTTGGGACAAGCTTCTCCCTCTCCATCACACCAAACAGCTCAAGTGCATCCTTCCCAAACCCATTCCCTGCCAAACCCACAATTAGTGACGTCCAGGAGACCACGGTCCTTGCAGACCCCATCTCCTCAAACACCTTCCTTCCATCCTCAACTCCGCCGCACTTGGCATACAGATCGATCAGCGCATTCGCTACATGTGTGTTCCCTATTAGGCCAACCTTCACCAGAGAGACATGCATCCTCCTCCCGAGAGCGAGCGCACCGATCTCCGCGCACGCGGTTAAAACACTCACCATGGTGAATCCATCCGTCTCGAGGTCCACCTCCAACATCTCCCGGAAGACAGTAAGCACCTCGTTGGGCCTCCCATTGGCAGCGAACCCGTTAATGACGGAGTTCCACGAGACGATGTTCCGATGTGGCATCGGTATTTCGTCGAACACCCTGTGTGCGCTCTCGAACAGGCCGCAGGCGCCATATAGGTGGACGAGCGAGTTCTTGACGAAGACGAGCGCCACTAGGCCATTCTTGGCGGCCTCGGCGTGGAGGCTCTCTCCGTAGCGAAGGGAGAGGAGGCGCGCGCAGGCCTGGAGGAGCGGCGGGTAGGTGTGCGTGTCGGGCGGCGCGAGGCGGCAACGGTGGATGTCGAGCGCGACGCGGGGCCGGGACGAGGACGCGGCGATGCGGAGCACGGTGTTGAGGGAGAAAGGGTCCGGGCCGGGGATGAGGCGGGACAGGATGGCGATGGCGTAGCGGAGCGGGGCAACGCCGGCGCCGGCGCGCAGGGAGGCGAGGTGGAAGAGGAGGTGCTTGGCGAGGAGAGGGTGGGACAGGGGCACGCCGGCCGCACGGAGCGCGCGCGCGTGGACCTGCTTGGCGATGGAGACGGATGGTGACGCGAGGTGGAGGCGGAGGAGGGCGACGCAGTGGCGCGGCGCTGGGTGCGTGGAAGGTGCTCCAGCGATTGCTTCGCTCATGGCAATGGCAATGGCAATGGCATTGGCCGTGTCGTGGTTGCTGGTTCCTGTTGGATTTTCGGATGGAAGGCGGCGCGACGCGTGCGTTGGGTATGGTTCGTCCTGTTGGGCCTGAACCCCGGAGCGCTCACACTATGCATTTCGGGGAAGTATTCACCCTGAACTTTTAATTGGATAATTTGTACAATGAATTTGCCATATCGGAGAATTTACACATTTTTGTTCGATTTGAATGGTTTTCTGCGATGACTAGACGATGACGTGGCAATGACGTGACGCAGATGCTTTCTTTCAAAAATATTTTTCTGCTAGTTCTCAACATGATGTTCTGTTAAAAATCTATAATTTTAATCAAGATGAAGGTTAGAAATTACCTAAACCTTACACACACTTTTGTTGCATATTAAGAGGCCAGCCAAATCATGACTTGGAGAAAAATGATCTACTTGATATATTTTATAATGGACTAACTGCTGAATATAGCATATACTTGGATAGTTTTGCTAGTTGTGTTTTTAGGAAAAAGGACTTCCGAAGAAGCTGAAAAATTACTGGCTACAATATGCAAGAATAATGATGATTGGGATATTTCTGAACCTACTCCAACACCTTCACCAACACCAAAGAAGAGAGGTATGATTGAATTAAATGAAGAAACACCGAGTGAAGCTAAAAGACCTTTTCAAGAAAGTGGTATTAAATCTGAATATGTGAAGTATTTACCTCCTATTGAAGAATTATGTAAGTTTATTACTCCTCCAACCGTAATTGAGTTACATTCTCTTCAAATGCTTGATGATAGAGATATCCCTTACTCTAAACCTCCTGCTTAGTGTTTAGATAAATTTGATGATTTTATTGTTAAGCAAGGTTATTTTAATTTAAGAATAGAGAATCATTTAATGGAAAATTTCCGTGCTATTAGTGATTTGCATGATATTGTTGATAGAACTGCTAATGATGTTAAAGTGCTCACTAAACATTTTCATATGGTTCAAACTCAAATACATCATCTCACTAAAGTGCAAAAAGAATTGCTAGTAAATAACTCTATAGTTAAAAAAACTTGTTTGCGAAGTAACAACTAGAGGTGGTAAATCTACTCAAGACCCTTTGTATCCCGAAGGACATGATAAAAGAATTGAACAAGATTCTCAACGAGTTAATGAACCTGGTATTCCTTCTTGGAAGAAGAAAAAGAAACATAAAACTGTGAACCTGTTAATGATCCTAATAGTATATCTGTTTCTGATGCTGAAACTGAAAGTGGTAATGAACACAACAATGATAATGCTAATAACAATGATAAAGATTAAATGCCAATTCGGATCAGGAAGAAATAGAAGAGGAACCTGAAAAACATGCTAAAAACAAAAGAGGAAGAACATTATAATAGATTTTGTGATTGGATGAAACCATTGTTATTGTAAATTCTTTTGACTGATGCTATTAAGATGCATCCTTATTCTAAATATATGAAAGATATTGTGACTAACAAAAGGAAAATTCCTAATGAGGAAATATCTACTATGCTTGCTAATTACTATTTTAATGGCAAGGTTCCAAAGAAGCTTGGTGATCCAGGTATACCAATTATTTCTTAATCTATCAAAAATAATTATGTTAAAACTGCTCTATGTGATTTGGGAGCTGGAGTTAGTGTTATGCATTTTTCTCTTTACAAGTGACTTTACCTTGATAAATTGATATCTACTGATATATCTTTGCAAATGGCTGATAAATCTACTGTTGTTCCTATTGAAATTTGTGAGGATGTTCTTGTCCAAATAACTACCAATTGCTTAATTATGACTGACTTTGTTGTTCTTGAAATGCCTGAAGATGATAATATGTCTATTATTTTTGGAAGAACTTTTCTAAATACTGCAGGGGTTGTTACTGATTGCAATAAAGGAAATATTACTTTTAATGTTCATGACAAGGAGCATAATGTTTATTTTCCTAAGAAAGTTGATAGAATGCCTGGAGTTAATACAATTACCAATTTGAGGTCTATTAGAGTGGGAAGTATTGACTGCCCATGTAAATAAGAATACAAAACTCTCATGATTTGGATCCATACCAATTCATTATAAGGTAACATGAGTGTCTCATATGGTTTAAAATCTTTCGTGTCATATAAAATCCATTTGGTGGCAAGACTTGATCAACCTTGTTAACAAGTGCATTTTAAAAGCATAAAGAGGCTAAACAATTTTCTTTCTCTCATCCTTGTTATACCTACTGTAATGTTATTTAGTTTGCAATGTTTAGTGGAATTAGTTGTTAGAAAACAATTTTTCAGTATTGAATTTAATAATACAAAATACCAAAAAATAAAAAAATAAAGTTTCTCAGAAAATTAAATTTTTTATATGAAAAAACATATTTTTCAATGAGGCTTTTGAAAGTGCCAGAGAGACACCAGGGGGACCCACATGGCCACCTCACCACCTGGTGGCGCGACAGCCCTTTGGCCGCGCCAGCACATGGTGTGGGGCCCACAGCCCCCCAGTTACTCTCTCTCCTTCCCCTGCCTTCCTCTTGGCCGAAAAATCACTCCTGGATATCTCAAACTCGTGTTCTTGCTGCTCATCTCCTGTGATTTCAATATCCACATTCAGCCAATTTCGGTTGCTGAAATTTGGTGCATCTCCTCTCCGGTATGTGACTCCTCCGAATATCCAAGTAGAATTTTGTTTAAATGGTGTATATATGAAGTATTTTGCTGCTGTAGATATCTTGTTTAGTGAGTTTGAATGCTTGTTCTAAGTTAAAATAACTAGTTTTTATGCATGCTTAAGTCTCTAGCAAGTCACTATAGTGGTTTCCCTTCATTTAGTTGGCTAAAAATCGATTTTTATGATGTTTGCTGAAAATTTCAGAAAAGAAAGATGCATAACCGTGATTTTGATGAGAGTGAGATTATCAGAGGAGGACAAGGCCTCCAAGGGATGCCACTCGTGTTAGGCAGTCCTACAACGAGGATATCCTAGCATCGACGTTTGGAGATGAGGGAGTTCCACACGCCGCATCTCACCCTTGTTATAATTTCCTTCGTGCTGCAGGTTTACTCGAGGATTTCCAAACTCTTGTTGGGAATGCAGGCTTGACCTCCTACATGTTGGATGAGAGGGCACAATACTATTGGCTTACCAAGACTTTTTCGGAGACCTTCACTTTTAACACCAAGTCTTATGGGAAGGCTATTTCTTTCAAGATTTATGATTTGCCTTGTAGCTTAACTTTGCAGGAGTTTTTTTAATAGGTACAGCTAACATTGGCACAACTGTGAGAATTGTTGTGAATCCCCCGGAGTTGGCACAAACCTATCAAGAGGTGACCGACAATGACACCCGCTCCGTACAACGCGGCAAGATAAGTAACATCCAATTCCCTGCTATCAAATATTTTGCCTACTATCTTACCACTAGTGTACTTGGTAGTGAAAACACCAGCAATGTTTCTAACTTGCAGCTTGCATTTCTTGCGGGTGCCCTTAAGGGTGAATTCCCGTATAACCTTGGTTCTTTGATTGCTCGCCGTTTAGCTGCTAGAGGCCCCATCTTTGGAGGCTTTATTGCCTTACGTATTACTGAATATTTGGGGCTGCCTATTGATGTCTACGCACGCATGTATTCTTGTAGACAGTGTTGGGCCTCCAAGAGCAGAGGTTTGTGGAACATCAGCAAGTTTCGCTTAAATGGATCACCCAAGGTATACCGAACTCAGGGAGGTAGAGGTCAAAGATATTCCTCTCAACCAACCCTGCAATTAAGATACGAGAAGTCTCTTGTGTCCCCAACACACCCAATACACTTGTCAGATGTATAGGTGCACTAGTTATACGAAGAGATAGTGAAATACAAGTAATATGGATGATTACAAGTAGTAATTGCAATCTGTAATAAAAATGGCAGCAAGCAAACATGTAGCAGAACTTGTTGGAAACGGTGTTCCAATGCTTATAAACAAGGCCTAGGGATCATACTTTCACCAGTGGACATTCTCAACAATGACATCAAAGTTAAATAAATAAACACTACTCTCAAACACTCTCATGTTGGATAACAAACACAATTCATTGTGTAGGGCTACAAGAGCACCCTCAAAGTCAGAGTATACTAACACCAACAATGTCATAAAGGAAATCACACACGGTGCATGCACTGTAACCATTACAACCGTGAGTAACCCCAGAGTTCATATTAAAGTAACATCTAGAGTGCATAATAGATAGAGAGTAGCATCACATATTCAACTAGATTACAAATCTCATGATCACATAAAGTTCACATGGGAGAGAGATATAAACCACATGGCTTCCGTATATCCCACAGCCCCGGGGGAGAACTACTCACTCCTCATCATAGGAGTCAGCAACGGCGATAGAGATGGTGGTGGAGTCGATGGAGATGGTTGATACGTCTCCAACGTATCCATAATTTATTGTGTTCCATGTTATGTTATATCATGTTATTACATGTTTTATATGCATTTTATATAGTTTTATGCATTTTATGGGACTAACCTATTAACAAGATGCCATAGTGGCAGTTCCCCGTTTTCTATTGTTTTTTGTTTCAGAAAAGCTCTTAAGGAAATATTCGCCAAATTGGAAACGAGCCAACTAGTATTTATTTTTGAAATATTTGCGACCAGGAAAACCGAAGAGGAGACGAAGAGGGGCCGCGAGGCGCCCTCATCACCTGGTGGCGCGACCCACTTGCCTGTTGCGCCAGGAGGTGAGGAGCCCACCTCGGACGCCCACCGACCTAGGTCTTTCGCCTACAAATACCCCTTGACCTAAAAACAGAGCATGATTGAACACTTTTTCCTCCACGGGTCCTGAGCCGCCGCCGTCGTCAACACCAATTCGGGAGAGATCGGAACTGCTCCCGGGCACCCTGTCGGGAGGGGGAATCGTCCCCGGAAGCCTCTACATCTCCATGACCGCCTCCGGACTGATGTGTGAGTAGTCTACCTTGGACTACGGGTACATAGCAGTAGCTAGATGGTTGTCTTCTCCTCTTGTGCTATCATGTTTAGATCTTGTGATCTGCCTATCATGATCAAGATCATTTTTATGTAATCCTCCATGTTGTGTTTGCTGGAATCCGATGAATATCTAGTACTAAAGTTATTGCTTCATAATATATCATGTGTGTGCTATTTAATGATCTTGCATGCTCTCTGTTAGTTGTGTATGCTCTGGCCAAATAGATGCTCGTAACTCCAAGAGTGGGTATTTATGCTCGATAGTAGGTTCATGTCTCTATTTAATCTGGGGCAGTGACAGAAAGCTCTAAGGTTGTAAATGTGTTGTTGCTACTAGGGATAAAACAGTAATACTTTATCTAATGATTATGTTACTTATTTACTTTACACACTTTTCTTAAGGCAATAATCTGTTGCATGCAACTTAATATTGAAAGGGGTGCGGACGCTAACCGGAAGATGCATTATTAGTCATAGATGCGGTTGGAACGGTCTATGTATATTGTTGTAATGCCCGAATGAATCTCACACTAGACACCATATCATTATTCTGTCAATTGCCTAGCTGTAATTTGTTTACCACACATGGATTAATGTTACTATTATTTATGGAGAGACACCAATAGTGAACTGTGGACCCCGGTCCTTCTCATTAATCTGATAAAACCACAACTACAAACCTGTTACTTTCTGCAAACAAACATATTTCTTCCACACATACGTTTAATCTTTTGTTACAGCAAGCCGGTGGGATTGACACCCTCACCGTTGAGTTGGGGCAAAATATTTTGATTGTGTTGTGTGCAGACTCCACGTTTGTTGCTGACGCTGGTGTTGCGTCGTGCCAACGTCGCCGCCAACAACCTCGAGGGAACTCTTCATCTCCTACTAGTTCGATAACCTTGGTTTCATACTGAGAAAAACTTGTTGCTGCACTACTTCTAACCTTCCTCTTGGGGTCTCTCAACAACACACCCACCATGTGCATCAATCATCTTATATAACTACCGCCGTGTAACTAGTATATACTAATATATAATCACACAATATAAGATGCACTCAAAACATCAAATATAATGCGATGTGATATAGTCCATTTCGCCATGCTATTCTTGGCGCTCGCAGTTCATAAACAATTTTATAAACTTACCTTGACCATATCATATTGCGCCTGAAAAATAAAGTTAGACACTTTCAACTTTATCTTTTGCATATTTTACGTGGCTAGGGCTTTCGTATAAAGAACCGCTTCTTACCTACGAACTTATGACCACAACAACGATCCAATAATTGCATGTTTAAGCATCCCTTTTGGGCCCTCCATTGAAAATGCAAAGCCAACTAAAGAGAGAAACTGACAACCGCCAGCCACAAATACGGTACAAGCCATATGTCAGTAGTGGAACCAGTCTCGCGTAAGAGTACGCGTAAAGTCAGTCTGGGCCGCTTCATCAACTTGATGCCGCTGGAATCACAAGTGCACACTAGAGGGTAGCAAATAACAGGAACGGTGCCCCCGTGCAGAACACGGGTTCTAACAGCGTACAGCTATATCTACGATAGATCGGCTCTGATACCACTGAAGGGGATCGTATGCAGAAAACAAAAAAATTCCTAGCAACAATATCCTTAAACTAGCCAAGATCTAAACTATGCGGATATAGAAGTAGAACGGAGATCGGAATACATACCCTTGTAGACCGAAAGCGGGGATTACGTTTCCGCATGAACGTTGACGATGAACACCGACGAATCCGACCTCAAGGTCGTGTAGTGGAAGTAGACCTCCCAGCACCGCCAGCGCAGCACGTCCCAGGGCGTTACGCACGTACGGTGGAGACAACGACCTCCGAAGCTCCAGTCCTGGATGAGCAGCGGAAGACTTGGACCGAAACACCAGCAGCGTGGCAGCGGGCTATGGTGGAGAGACCTCTTCTCTTCTCGGCGCAACTCCGACAAAGGGAATCACGAAATCGAGAGAGAAAGGAGAAATTAATTGGTGAATTAAAAGGCCAGCCCCTTCTTATATAGGCTCCCAGGAGGGAGCCAACTTGCCAGCCAGGCAATGTGGGACTAACCCCCACATGCCTGGTACGGCATAGGCTGGTGCGCCCGCCTTGGTGGGCCCCTTTGGCCCACCTAGGCCGGCCAAGCCTCTCCCACTGAATTCCCTTGGGGACCCCCCCCTAATGGGCCTTCTTTCCACCCGAAGGCCCATTTAGAAAAATCAGTCTAAATAAATTCGAAAATAAATATATAAAATCATATTAAAACATTAATTACACTAATTATTATCAAACATATTATATATAATTTATTCTAACTCCAAAAACTATTTCGTCGCTGCCCGATCTCAATCGGACCATTCCCGGGACGTTCCCGGTGATCTCTTTCCTTTCCGGTTGTCTTGTCGAAACCCCTTAAGTGTGTTACCCTAGCGGTTCGATATAATAACAGACATGATCGAGACCATTCTCCGATCAATGATTAACTCGTAGGCCTGGAGTCCATGAATTAATCCCTGTGATATAACGAATGACTCTCATCTATCAAAACTTAACGTTAAGTCTTAAACCTTTTGCCATAGCGATACTAAGCGTGTCCGAGCATCGTTCATAGATATCTCCATACCTAGCTCACCTCGTTACCGACAAGACTATCTTCTACTCGTTTATGATTTCATGTCTCCGTGACCTAGTCACATGGTTACAAACTCATTAGACATAATGTCACCGAGTGGGCCCTAGAGTATCTATCCTGCTATGTGGACTGACAAATCCCGCTCTTCACCCCTCGTCTCAACTACCCCCTTCTGATACCCAAAAGTATCACCATTATTGTTATACTATATAAGATACGCCGTTTGGTGCGATCAAAGTATTTTCCAGGAATAACAATAAGAGTTGATCTCACGGTCGAAGGCATAATGACTAGGTCCTACAAATATGGGTATGTCCATCACATCGTTCTACCAACGACATGACTTCAGTGCCAACTGGCGCCATGCCCCATGAGGCTATTAGGGATCTGGTTGTTTATGTATCACACGTGTATTAATGTTTCCGCTTAATACAGTTATAGCGTGACACAAAACGTATTATGAACAAACAAGATATGATAAAGAAATCCACTTTATTCATTGCCTCTAGGGCATAACTCCTTCAGTCTCCCACTTGCACTAGAGTACACCTTAATCTAGATTACAACTTGATAAAATCTTAACACACATAGTTTCTTGGTGTTTTTCATGTTTGCCAAGCGGAAGAGGCTTCGTCAGGGGATCTGCCACAGTCAGATCCATATGTATTTTGCAAATATTCACATCGCCTCCTTGTACGTACTGTCGTATCACATGGAAGCGTCGGAGAATGTGTTTGGCGGTTGAAAGAGCATTTTCCCTCATGTGTGGTTTTGGTAATTATATGACAATCTCTATGGACTAATGTTTGCATTGAGATATCCTTATAAATCTCGTCCATGGAATTGTGGAGTTCATGTGTTGGACTCTTAAAGCTTATGTGTTGAGTGAAGCTGACGAGGTGCTAACTCGACAAGTCCCAGGGTTGTGCACCCCGGGTTGATTGATGGGGAGAGAGATGAGTGCAAGGTGATCACGACGGCTGACAAGCGAGGTTTACCCAGGTTCAGGCTCCCGGAGGATAACACCCTACTCCTGCTTGTCTGGTTATTGATGCGAGTAGCGATTACAATGGCGAGATTGCGATCTCGCTAGGGTTTGTCGTAGTGGTTATGAACGTGTCCTCTAGGACGGGCAACCCTCCTGGCTTTATAGGTAGCCAGGTCTCGGGTGGTTGATACAGATACGGTAGGTTACAAGACCTAACCGAGTTGGACTAGGGCACAAGGTACCCCGAGTGGGCCTTCCGCGGGCCTTTCCATCCTTGGCGCGGCCCAGGTAGCATCATCGTGGGCTACCCGCAAGGTAGCCCCACGTCAGTAGCCCCCGAGTGCTTGGTCGAAGCGTAGAGTCGGACAAAGGACTCCTTCTTCCTGGACGCGCCGTTGGATTGCTTGATTCTTGAGCTTGAACTCGAATTTCTTCAGTCGAACCAGCCACTCCCGATGGGAGTAATCTGTGTAGTCGAAATATTTTGTCTTCATCTTCTTTTGCGAAGCTTGCTTCTGCTCAGCCTGCTTTTGGCTTACTTATTGGATGGATTCGGCTGCTCGAGCTTACTGCGTTGCCACTCGAACGGTTTCTTCGGGTGCTCGGATCGTTGGCCGATCCTACTTTGCTGATTTCGGCTGCGAAGCCTACTACTCGAATGATTTCTTCGAGTTTCTTCGGTTGATTTTGGAGCCGTTGGCTTGGTGACGTCAGCGATGACGATTCGTTGCACGCCTCTGCGCCCGATGGGACGTGACGTGGTGGGCCCCGCTGTCAGAGCTGACCACGGTCCGCAGTTGTCACGTCTCCGAAGTGGGCGCGAAATTTGCGCGGCACGATGACGACGCCTCGGTTCCCGTGCGTAGTGGAGGGAGTTGGAGGTGACGGTTGGTTTCTCCGTGCGACACGTGGACGGATGGATGCTCTCGCTCGGGGTCATTGCCTGATGGACGGTTGAGATGCCGATCCTCGAGGAATAAGTACCGCGCTTTGGCTTTTGGGATGTCATCTTCTCCAATCCATTCTTGCCTTTCTTCTCCTCCTGCGCTCTGCCATTACCGCCGCCATCCCGAGCTCCAAACACTCCGTCCGCGCACCTTGCGACCTAGGCGATGGGCAAGCCGAAGAGCGTTGCTGGCTCCTCTGCTGCCGCTGACGACGCCGGGGTGATGAAGAAGCCCGAGGGTGATTGGCAGAGGTCGTCAACGAAGAAGAGCGACGTGGAGCTGCTCCGCGCGCAGGGCATGCTGCCGCCCGCCGACCAAGTCCAGGTACGAGTCCCTGGCAAGGAGGTCTTCCCCACTCCTCGCGATGGGGAACGTGTTTGCTTCGCGGACTTCATTCCGCGAGGCTTCGGGTTCCCCATGCACGATTTTGTGCGTGGTCTCCTGTACGCCTATGGGGTTCAGATCCACGATCTGACCCCCAATCGCGTCTTGAGCATCGCGGGCTTTATCGTGCTCTGCGAGTGCTTCTTGGGTGTCGCGCCCCACTGGGGGCTGTGGAAGTCGCTCTTCCTCGTTCGCAAGAACGTGGGGAAGAGTGGGCTGACCTTCCCAGTGGGTGGCTTTGGAATCCAGGTACGCGGTGACACCGCGTACTTTCAGATGAAGAAGTCCGACTCCGTCCAAGGGTGGCGCCGGAGATGGTTCTACGTCCAGTCGAACGGCGACGGACTGGACGCATTCGACAGCAAGCGCGGACTGCGGAAGACTGGCGCCTGGGCGCACCCGCTGTCTGCCGTGGAGAAGGAGGCTGTGCGGCCCCTGCTGTCCCTGCTGCATGAGCTGACTCAGACCCTTGGGCGTGATGCGGGTGGCGTCTTTCTGATGGCCACCTTCTTCCGTCTTTGGGTGCAGCCGCTCAGCGCCCGGCCTTACCCGATGTGGGCCGCCGAAGGCGTCAGTGCCAAGCCGCTGGAGGACGAGGAGGTGGAAGCCAGCGTCAGGTCCATCACCAACCTCCGAGCCGCGGACACGTGCAACGTCAGGTGCCCCATTTCTCCTTACGGGCCCTCGAACCCCGTTCCTGAGGTGAGTCTTTTGTTGTCTTCTCTCTGACCTTGTTCGACTTGAGTCTACTTTTCTCTCTGATTTGACTTGTGTCTATTTGCTTCAGGGCCGAGATCTTTTCGTCAGCTGTCCTCCCCTCCCTGAGAACGGACCCGACGACGAGTCGAGGTTTGTCGAAGAGGATGATGAGGACGAAGAGATTCCCTCCGCGCATTCTCCCCGCGACGAGGTGGAGGAGGAGGATGAGGTGGATGAACCCGCGAGGAAGAAGCGGAAGCTTCCGAGTCGCGGCGAGTCTGCCTCTGCGTCGTCGCATGCCCGGGGCGTGGACGCTGCTGAGGAGGAGGTCGCCGTGACGTCTCCGGGTGCTCGTTCTTCGGGTGGCTGGGAGGAACCTCTGAACGTTCCCCCAGTCAGCTCCGCGGCGCCACGCTCGTTCGCGCGGATGCCTTCGCCTTCCCTTGAGAGCTACGATGACGCCGGCACCCCCAGGTGAGTTCCTTTGTAATGTGTCCATCTAGTTGTACTTTGCAGTTTGGCCGTTACTTTGATTCGACTGGTGTTCTTTGATTTTCATCGGGTGCGCGATCAGCGCTCCCGATGGGAGTAGCCCCCGAAGGTGTGGGTGACTAGCATAGTCGCCCGCAACTTTATTGACTTCTTGCTTTTATTTCAGCCCTACTACCGCCAGCAGCTCGACGCAGCCGCAGCTTTTGTTCGCCTGGAGAAAGAGAGGGACCAACTGCGTTCCTCACTGGACCAGGCTACTGGGCGGGTTGATGAGCTTGAGAAGGCTCTTCGCGAGTCCCAAGAGCGGGAGCTGGCGCGGGTCGCCAAGGAGAAGACTCAAGTTGGTCGTCTCCTTTCGCTAGCCGGCGTACTTGGGGGTTAGTTTCGGCTTGACGCCTACTGAGTCTTTTGCTCTTTTTCTTGATCTGACTGTGAATTTTTGCGCAGAGACTTGCGGTGGAGCTCCTCCCGAAGATGCGTCGAGTGACACGGTTGATCTGGCAGCCGCTGTTGGCTTCCTCGACCGGGTATGCGCCTACGCTTCGGACGCTCTGAAGAAGTCTTCAGCCGTGCTGCAGAAGTCGACTGGAGCTCTGGCCGTGGTGCACCAAAGCATCTTCCCGGGTGACAAGCCGCCGGCAACTGTGGACGCCCTGGCTGCACCGTTTGAGGACGCGACTACCATCGCCGACTTCACGCGGTCGCAGACGGTACGCGGCTCCGAGCTCACCTTCCAGCTCCTATTAGGCCACCAGGTCCCCGGTGACTTCGAGAAGGTCGTCAGCGGTTTTCCTCGCAAACCCGACGGCCGGACCGCGTCGCTGAGTGGCGTGAAGGAGCGCGCCTCGCAGCTGGCTGCGCAGCTTGTGGCACTCTTCGAGAGGGCCCTTGCTAAGGCGACTGAGGCAGCAGCTCGGAAGGGCCGTTCCCGGTCGCAGTCCGCGGCCTTAGAGTAGGCGTAGTTGTAGGGATATGGCAGTCGCCGGGATCTGTATTTTGACCTTTATGCTTGTAATGAACATTGCCCTGCCGGGTCTTTTGATCTTCGATATTGATTTTGCTGGTCTTTATTTCTCCTGAGTTGATTTGTGCTTCGCAGTCGCCTGATTGTATTGACTCTGCGTATCCCTGGCAGAGTGCTGCGTGCGATGATGCTCCGCCTTCTCCGGTGGCCGTGCCGAGTGGCGCGGCTTCTTCTTCGGGTCCTCGCCGTCGTCGGGCGGCGCCGGCTCCTCCACGCAGTGCCAACGATCAGCGGATAATCACATTTTTGAAGAACAAGGTGGCTGAGCTTGAGGCGACCCTGAAGAATACGGAGCGGCTGCTACAACGTTCTCAGTCGCATCCCACAGCGGAGTTCTCGCGACGTGAGGACTTTTTGCTTGGGGAGATCGACCTGATCAGTCGACAGCTGCAAGGTGTGTATCCTCTTTTTGGCGGCTGCCGTCCTTTTGTGGCTTTACTTCTCATTCTTAGTTGCATTTTGTGTACGCAGACGTCAATCCCGACTGGGAGGCTGAGTGGGTTCGCGTTGAAGAGCGAGTCACCCGGGAGGCGTCTGGCAGCTCGTACGAAGCTCGGCAGTTCTGGGTGAGCCATTCGAGGGGGCGCGTCCTTGCCACCATGCTTGATCGCACGTGGCGCGCTTCTTTTCTTCTGGAGAGTTGCCGGAAGACACTTTGGCACATCAATCGTGTGTACTTCCCGCATAATGCGCAGCCGAATGGGTTGTCTGCTTTGCTGGAGAGGTTCCGCGATGGTGAGGGGTTGAAGGAGGTCGTCGACGCCCAACTTGTGGCTGGTGCGAACGCTGCGTTGGCATACGTCCGGATGCACCGGCCACATCTTCCGCTTGAGCGGGTGCTTGAAGGCCTGCCGAGTGATGATGACTTCGACGAGACCCTGGCTGCTGCGCGTCGGATTATCCGGCAGGTTCAGGACCTGAGCGAGCGTCTTGTAGGGCCTCTTGATGCACCGAAGGCTGAACCTGCATTGTAGAGTGGCTGTCGTCTGGTGTACAGGGTTAGCTATAGGGTGGCAAATGTTACTGTGTAAGTATGACAATTGATTGAAATACTCTGGAATTGTAAGAGGTAATCTTTTTTACTCGAAAGTGAGTGCTTGATTTGGGCTTGTGACCGGTTTGGCGCGGTCGCCTAGAGTGCTAGGCGGCGACCTAGGTTTCTCAAGTGTGACCTGCATGCCGCAGTCTCTGATTATATCAGGTGGCGACTTAGGATTTCTGCGACTTGACCTGTATGGCGCAGCCCTCGAGTCGCTCGAGTGGTGGCCTAGGATTTTAGCGAGGACCTGTATGGTGCAGCCCCCGGGTAGGCCGAGTGGCGGCCTAGGGTTACAAGTGTTACCTGTTTGGCGCAGCCCCCGAGTATGTCGGGTGGTGACCTAGGATTTGGAACTTGACCTGTGCAGCGCGGCCCCCGAGTAGATTCGAGTGGCGGCTGAGGATTTTTCTTGGAGTTCCTGTTTGGCGTAGCCCCCGAGTAAGTCGGGTGGTAGCCTAGGGTTACAAGTGTGACCTGTGTGGCGCAGCCCCCGTGTGTGGCGGGCGGCGCCTTAGGATTTTGGACTTGACCTGTATGGCGCAGCCCCCGAGTCGGTCAGGTGGCGGCCTAGGATTTTTTGGCTTGGCACTTGTACGGCGTCGCCCCCGAGTGAGTTGGGTGGCGGCCTAAGCTTTTATTTCAACCTGTGTGGCGCAGCCCCCGAGTGGTTCGGGTGGCGACCTAGGATTTTTGATCATGCTTGTATGGCGCAGCCCCCGAGTGGTTCGAGTAGCGGCCTAAGCTTTTATTTCAACCTGTGCGGCGCAGCTCCCGAGTATTTCGAGTGGCGGCCTAGGATTTTTCACCTTCCTCTGAGTGACAGGTAAAGGAGACAGAATTTCTTGAAATCACTTTATTGATTCTTGCGAACAGGCCGCCTCGTTAAAACCCTTCCAGTCCCCTTAGGTACCCTGGTAAGGGAAAGAGTGCGTCTGAAACCTGCCGCGCTGGTTTTCTTTGTACAATGGTTGTTTTGAACTAGGCATAGAACCGGCGGAGTTGTGCTACGTTCCATGGATTGCTGCAATCTGCTCCTGTCTTCGAGTCCTTTAGGCGGTAAGCTCCATTGTCTATTGCCTCTGTTACGATGTATGGGCCCTCCCATGGGGAGACGAGCTTGTGCACCTTCTTTTGCTTGAGTCGAAGAACCAGGTCGCCTGCAACGAACGCTCTTGGTCGCAACCTCCGAGTGTGATAATTGCGCAGGTCTTGCTGGTACACGGCTGATCGTGCCAGGGCGATGTCTCGTGCTTCATCCAGGGTGTCTCTGCTGTCTTCGAGTGCCTCCTCTGCTTCTGACTCGTCGTAGGCGACTACTCTTGGTGCGTCGAACTTGATGTCGCAGGGGAGGACCGCTTCTGCCCCGTACACCATGAAGAATGGGGTGTACTGGGTGGATCTATTCGGTGTTGTTCGCAGACTCCAGAGGACTGATGGAAGTTCTTCCACCCATGCACCTGCTGCGCGTCTCAGGGGCACGCGCAGTCGTTTCTTGATGCCGCTACAGACGAGGCCGTTGGCTTTCTCCACTTGTCCGTTGGACTGCGGGTGCGAGACGGACGCATAGTTGAGTTTGATCCCCTGCTCTGAGCAAAAGTCCTTGAATTCTTCGGCTGTGAAGTTTGAGCCGTTGTCGGTGATGATCCCGTTTGGTACCCCAAACCTGAAGATGATTGACCTGATGAAGTTGACCGCTGTGGATGCAGTCGAACTTGTGATGGGCACGGCTTCGATCCACTTTGTGAACTTATCGACTACGACCAGGAGGTGAGTGTGACCTCCGGGTGAGGATTTCTTCAGCGGGCCCACCATGTCCAGACCCCATTGGGCAAAGGGCCAGGCCAACGGTATCGTCTTGAGCTCTGACGCTGGTGCGTGTGGCTTGTTGGCAAATTCTTGGCACCCTGTGCATTTCTTCACCAGCTCCTCAGCGTCCTGCATGGCTGTCAACCAGTAGAACCCGGCGCGTAGCGCCTTGGCCACCAGTGCCCGACTGCTGGCGTGATGCCCGCAGATACCCGCGTGGATGTCGAGTAAGATGGCTTGGCCGTCGACTGGATCTATACACCTTTGTAGGATGCCTGAGATGCTTCTTTTGTAGAGTTCTCCGTTGATGACGGTGAAACTTTTGGAGCGCCTGATGATGCGCTTTGCTTCGACTGGATCTGCTGGCAGCTTCTGATGTAATATGTATGCCAGGTACGGTCCTGCCCATATGGCTTCGACTAGCATGACCTCCATGGGGACCTTGTCTTGGCCCGGCGGGTTAGCATCGCCTTTCTTTGTTTCTGTGCTTGCTGTACTCTGAGTCTTGATGGATCTCTGCGTGATGCACTCGAGGAAGACGCCGGGTGGGACTGGCACCCTGTCTGAGCCCATGTTAGCGAGGACGTCGGCTTCCTCGTTGCTTTCACGGCCGATGTGGCGCAGCTCGCAGCCGTCGAAGTTTCCTTCCATCTGATTGTAGAGGTCTCTGTAGGCGATCATGTTGTCAGCGACGGCGTCGCAGGACTTCATGGTTTGCTGTACCACCAGATAGGAGTCGCCGTAGATCATGAGGTGCGTGGCACCGCAGTTCTTGGCCATCCGCATGTCGTGGATTAGGGCCTCGTATTCGGCTTCGTTGTTGGACGGCTTCGGGAAGTCCATCTGCAAGACATACTTGAGCTTGTCGCCATTGGGGGAGATGAGCACGACTCCTGCCCCGGCTGACTTGAATTTCTTCGAGCCATCAAAGTACATTGTCCATGCGTTGGACAGGTCGGGGACATTTGGTAGCTGGGCTTCTATCCACTCGGTTGTGAATTCCGGGAGGACTTGGGCCTTGATAGACTTCGGGTGAGCATATTTCAGCCCCCATGGTCCTAGTTCGACAACCCACTTGGCGACTCGTCCTGTCGCGCGTTGGTTTGTGAGAATGTCTGCTAGTCCAGAGGAGCTTACCACCGTGATCGGGTGCTCGGAGAAGTAGTGGACGACTTTCCTGGAGGTCATGAAGACTCCGTATGCCAGCTTCTGGTAATGAGGGTAATTCTGCTTGGACAGGGTGAGTACTTCGCTGAGGTAGTAGACTGGCCTCTGCACCGGGTGGCTGTGCCCTTCTTCTTCGCGTTCGACTACGAGCACCGTGCTAACCACCCTGTTCGTTGCTGAGACGTATAGGTACAGTGGCTCGTTTTCCAATGGTGCCACGAGGACTGGAGAGGTTGTCAGTGTTTTCTTGAGATGGTCGAACGCGTCCTGCGCCTCTTGTGTCCACTCGAACTTGTCTGCCTTCTTCATCAGTTGGTAGAAAGGTAAGGCTTTCTCTCCCAACTTACTAATGAACCGGCTGAGAGCTGCGACTCGGCCAGCTAATCGTTGCACCTCCCTGAGCTTGGTTGGTGCTGGCATTGTGAGGATGTTTTGCACTTTCTCGGGGTTTGCTTCGATTCCTCTTGCAGATACAAGGTACCCTAGTAGCTCTCCGGCTGGTACGCCGAACACGCACTTCTCTGGATTGAGCTTGATCTGATATACATCCAGCGCAGAAAAGACCTTGCGCAGGTCGTCGACTAGGGTATCCTCCTTTCGTGTAGTGACAACGATGTCGTCGACGTATACTTGGACAATCTGCCCGATTAGCCCCTTGAGGCACGCTTGCATTGTCCGCTGGTAGGTGGCACCTGCGTTCTTTAACCCGAACGGCATCGTCTGGTAGCAAAAGACGTCGTCGGGTGTGATGAAGGCTGTCTTCTCTTCGTCCTCGACTTTCAGCCTGATCTGTTGGTAACCTGAGTAGGCATCCAGAAAAGATAGGCGTTCGCAACCTGCAGTCGAGTCGATGATCTGGTCTATCCGCGGGAGCGGGAAATGGTCCTTGGGGCAGCATTTGTTGACTGCGGTGAAATCAACGCACATGCGTAGTTTCTTCGTCTTCTTTTTCTCAACTAGAACCGGGTTGGCGACCCAGTCCGAGTCTTTGATCTCTCGGATGAACTTGGCGTGCAGTAATCTGTCGACTTCCATGGTTATCGCGTCTCGTTTGGGTCCTGAGAAGCGTCGCATGGATTGCTTGACTGGCCTCGCGTCCTGATGGACTTTTAGAGAGTGCTCGGCGAGTTCCCTGGGTATCACTGGCATGTCAGAGGGTTGCCATGCAAAGATTTTCCAGTTCTCACGTAGGAACCCGACGAGCGCGCTTTCCTATGCGGGGGTCAAACTCGATGAGACCTTGACCGTCTTTCCACTGTCAGTCAGATGGACTTGGTGGGTGACGGTGTCGTCATTCGTGTTGAACGTTGCGTCTTTGGCAGGCTTCTTGCGAGCCGGGAAGACGGTCTTGTCATTGTCGGCTGATATGGCTTTGAACCGCTCTTCGACGCCGAAGGACTCGGAGATCTTGGCAAACTCGCGGTCGCAGCTGTTGGAGAGCCCAAAGTCACCGCGGACGGTGATTACTCCTTTTGGCCCGGGTAGTTTTATCATCAGGTAGGCGTAGTGGGGTACCGCCATGAACCTGGCAAAGCTTGGGCGTCCGAGGATGGCGTGGTATTGTGACTTCCAGTCGACGACCTCAAAGTCTATCGACTCCTTCCTGAAGTGTTCGGGTGTACCGAGGATGACGTCGAGTGTGATTGTTCCCATGGGCGTGATTGCTTGCCCTGGTACTATGCCGTGGAAGGTGGTTTCCGATTCCGGCAATTTCTCTGTCGACCTGTTCATTCGCCTGAGGGTATCGGCGAATATGATGTTGATGCCACTGCCCCCGTCCAGGAACACCTTCTTCAGGCTGTAGTCGCCGATCAAAGCCTCAATCACGAGTGCGGCGTGCCCTGGTCGGACTACCTCCGCTGGGTGATCTGCCCTGGAAAATGTGATTGGTGTCTCCGACCCGCGCAGGTAGTCTGGTACCGCGCGCGGGCTGTTGATGGCTTGAAGTACTTGGCGTGTGATGATTTTCTGCCTCCTGTTCGACGGGGGTCCCTTCTGGATCATGTTCAACTGTCCCCGTGCGGCTGGGTACGCGTCGGCTGCTGCCGACGGACCTTGTTGCTGCTGCTGCGGCTGGGGGAACGCTCCTGCCGCCTGCACTTGATTGTTGTTTGTGGGTGCTGCCTGGATGGCTAGCTGCGGTGCCGCTTGTATGGCCTGCACTGGGGCGATGATTTGCTGCATGGCGTGGTAGATTTTCCTTGCTTTGCGGCAATCCTTTAACAAGTGGTTTGAACCCCACTTTCCTGTTGCGGGGTTGCGGAACGAGTGATGCTTACAGGGTTGCATCAGTTCCTCTGCTGGGGTCAGCGGGCGCTTCCACTCGCGCTTCTGACTTCCATCATTGTGGTCGATGCTGCTGCTGCCACGGTTGTACTGACTCGAGCTTGGCTGCCGACTCTGCTCGTACTGTCGGTTGCTGTCACGTTTGTCCTCGCGGGGGGTTTCGTACCCTGCCGCTACTAACTCGATTGAGTCGTGGGTGTAACGTGCCTTCTTCTTTTGACGTGCCTCGCGCCAGTTGCTTGTTTCGCCTTCCTTTTTGGGAGAAGTTTCGCGGACGTAGTCCTCTCCTTCGGCCCATTGGTTGGCTGTCTTCATCAGTTCTATTGTGGTCTTCGGCTGGAGCCTACCGAATTCCTCTCGGAGGTCGCGGCGAGCGACGCCATGCATGAAAGCGTCCATCACTCGATCCTCTGATACGGGTTCCATGGTATTGCGGAGGAGTGTCCACCTCTGGATGTAAGAGCGGAGCGACTCGTCCTTCCCTTGCTTGCAGGCCTGTAACTCAATGTAGGTCGTTGGCCTGGCGAATGTTCCTGAGAAACTCTTAATGAAGTTATCTTGGAATTCCTCCCATGTTCGGAAAGAGTCTTTGGGTTGGCTTGTGAGCCACCCGCGTGCCGAGTCTGTCAGCATGAGCTGGATGTACTGCATGGCTGTAGTCGACGTTCCGCCTTGACAGGTGCAAGCGATGAGGTAGTCCTCGAGCCATAGCTTTGGGTCTTGCTTCCCGTCGTATTTTGGTGTGCCCGCCGTCAACTTGAAGCCTTTAGTCATGCGGGTGTCGCGGATGTTGAAGAAAAACATGCTGCGCCACACGGCTCGAAGTCGCGGTCGGCGTGGTCGTTTGCGTGTGCCACGCTAGCCGAACGTTCCTTGCGGTTGCGGTCCACCGTCTTCTGCGTCAGGACGTCACGGAGGTCCTTGATTGCTTGTCGCTGCGCCGCTGGGGCGCCCGACATCGTTGGCTCAGTCGCTCTGTTGCTTGGCCCCTTGGCCGCCAAAGCCTCTTCGATTGCCCTTATGGAGGCAATTTGTTGTTTGTGGAGAAGGGAACGCGCGTCTCCCTCCGGTGGCTGCGTGAGCCGGAGGTATGTCTCGACTGATATCAGGGCGGCATTCGCCGTCTTCGGGACGGGTATCCCATTCTCGTCTTCGGTGACGAAGGATGAGTCGAGGTTGCAGGTGAGCCTTGTTCGATCAGCTTCTGCCATGTGGGGGACACGGGCTCTTGTTCGCCGTGCTCCCTGATTCACCTCTGTGGAGGATGTGAAGGAGAGAGCAGCTCGCCTGGCACTCGACGCATCCGCGTCCCTTTTGCGCCTGAGAAGTTCAGCCTTTTCGGCGCGAATTCGTTCGCCTTCCTTGCGTAGCAAGTACTGGACCGCCAGGTGATCGTCTCGAGGTGCGTTGGGTGGCGGGAACGTGCCCTCGTCCACATGCTTCATGGCTTGGATCGCCATATCGCGCGTGATGACAAGTTTTGTCTGGTCCGGCATGTCCACCTCCAGTGGGTATGCGGGTTCGTCTTCGTCGTCATGCGGCGCTGTGCCGGCCATGAAGACTTGCTTGGGGTAGGCATGGATTGGAGAATTGGTGCTGCCGCTGCTACTTCTGTCACCCGCTTCTTGCTCGGGGTCGAAAATTGCTGCAACGTGGCGCGCGGCGCACCCGCTGTCGCGTCTCTTCGCGATTGTCCAAGTGCTCACACTTGCCGGGGCGAGTGCGATTGGCTTGGGGTAGACCTGGTATTTCCATGAAGACGGGGGCGCGCGTGACATGGTTATCGGGCGCGGGCCCCTGGTTGGCCGCGCGGGTGCGACGGTGGGGGTGGATCTTGACTTGATCGACCGCACGACCGAGGTTGGTGTAGCGGACTCGATTCGCGCGGTCGTTGCTGAGATTGTCGTTGTAGATGTCCTCTTCGCGGGTGCAACTGGTGCGACCTCTGCGGGTGCGACAGATGCGATCTTCGCGGGTTCGGCAGATGCGATCTCTGCGGGTGCTGCGGTCGCGATCTCCGCAGGTGCGGCAGATGCGATCCCAGCGGGTCCAGCGGTCGCGATCTCCGCGGGTGCGGCAGATACGATCTCAACGGGTCCAGCGGGCGCGATGGTTGGCGATTTTGGGGACGCCGTCGCGCGTAGCGCAGTAGTCGTAGACCTGAGTATACCACGACTATCTATGCAGCAGAATATGGAGCCGAAGGTAATGGGTATACCTTTGTCCAGATCGGCGTATACCGATTGATGAGTTGGCGAGTGGACGACGTACTCGAAGGAGCCGAATCGGATCGACTCCCTGACGGCGGATGCGCCGATCTTCATTGCCAATGGAGCCGGTGCGATCATCATCCTAACACTTGTTGAACTTCCCACAGACGGCGCCAATTGACGAGGTGCTAACTCGACAAGTCCCAGGGTTGTGCACCCCGGGTTGATTGATGGGGAGAGAGATGAGTGCAAGGTGATCACGACGGCTGACAAGCGAGGTTTACCCAGGTTCAGGCTCCCGGAGGATAACACCCTACTCCTGCTTGTCTGGTTATTGATGCGAGTAGCGATTACAATGGCGAGATTGCGATCTCGCTAGGGTTTGTCGTAGTGGTTATGAACGTGTCCTCTAGGACGGGCAACCCTCCTGGCTTTATAGGTAGCCAGGTCTCGGGTGGTTGATACAGATACGGTAGGTTACAAGACCTAACCGAGTTGGACTAGGGCACAAGGTACCCCGAGTGGGCCTTCCGCGGGCCTTTCCATCCTTGGCGCGGCCCAGGTAGCATCATCGTGGGCTACCCGCAAGGTAGCCCCACGTCAGAAGCTTCTTGCAAGTATGTCTTGAAGGATTCAAGACATCACATTAGTGAAGAAATGTTGGAAGATACAAGGTTGATCAAGATATTGATCAACACACAAAGCTACAAGATGTACCAAGAGCGATCATGTATCTCTTGGGATGGTAAACACTTGTCCGCATAGCTTTGTGAACTAACCCATTATATATGTGTGTGTGGTATCATTATATGAGGTTAGGTATCTTCCCATGGGCTTGCATCAAATGAAGATTTCATATAGCTCATGGAGGATGATGTCATGTGGTGATCGTCATCAAGGTGAGATGTGCAAGACCAAGAGAAGCTTCTTGAAGAGATCCTATGCTTGGTGCTTGCAATGGATACATGAAGACGGAGCTAAGCGAGACTCTCCCATTGTGAGCATGGGGGAGTATTTGGAGAAGTCTTCATCAAGCATGTGCTTGGACGCGCAATTAAGAAAAGATGAACCACTTGAAGAGATCAAGATAGTCTTCATCCAACTCAAGTGGAATGCTCAAGGCAAAGGTATGATCTTGATAGGGCTATATGATAGATAGGCGTACTATCAAGAGGGGCTCTCAAGTTAGTAACTTGATCGCATCATTGTGGAGAACTCAAACCTTTGCATACTTGGCATATCATATTTCTTGGTTCTTATTTGGCTTTTATGGTGGTGAGGAGTTATAGATTGGTTCATCTCCATGTCAAGCTCTTGTTCATCGAAATCGGTTTTATTTTGGACAACTTGTTGCGTTTTCGGTGGCGGAAATATTGTCGGTTCTACCATGAGGAAAGTCCCACACCTTGCCATGTGTGGTGATTTTACTCTATTTTTTGGGTGCTCATCGTCTCTATCTTTACAACAAA
This sequence comes from Poa annua, assembly GCA_026929855.1. NCBI lineage: Eukaryota > Viridiplantae > Streptophyta > Magnoliopsida > Poales > Poaceae > Poa > Poa annua. The sequence goes on along the minus strand of CM049426.1, from coordinate 244,953,759 downwards.
ATTGGTCTCACCTCATTTGGAGTTCATTTGCAAAAGTTATAGCAGTTTTCATTTCGGTGTTTTGCTGATTCGGATTATTGGGGCCAGATATTTCGTTCTACCGGAATTTCCGGTTCCCCAGCTGGTCCAAGAAAACGGCTAAGGAAAGGAGAAAAAGGGTTCTGACTCCAGTCGGAAATTGTGCTCGGAAATTTCCGTCTACCGGAATTTCCGAGTGCCCCCAGAAAAGTCCTCCAGAAATGGCTAAGGAAAAGTTTGGTTTTGCTTCTGACTCCAGCCGGATTTTCAGCTCGGAAATTTCATGGACTCGGAATTTCCGGGTAACCGGAATTTCCGAGTCTCACTTATAACGGAATTTCCGAGTGTCGAAACAGCCAACGGCTATATTTTTATACCCCTCCCCTTCTTCTTCCCCAGCTAATCCAAGGCAGCACGTTTTTCCCCTCTCTCCTACTCCATTGTTGACCTTGTAAAGCTCACTTCCCTCTCAATCCCTCAATTGAATCTTCCATATTCTTTAGGGAAAGTTGAGAGGAGATCTAGATCTACAATCCTACCAATCAATCTCTCCTCTAAGTGAGGGGAACTTAGTGGATCTAGTTCTTAGAGTTCCTTTGTGGTTCTTCTTCTTTGTTCTTCCTCTCTTCTCCCCCCATAAGCATTAGTTGCTTTTGGTGGGATTTGGGAGTGAAGTATTTGACTCCTTTGTGGTTTCCTTTATTCTTCCTCTCTTATTCCCCCATAAACATTTGTTGTTGTGTTGGAATTTGAGAGTGAAGGACTTGAGCACTTCGTGTGCTCTTTCCATTGCATTTGCATCGGTTTGAGCCCTCCACGAGGATTCGTGGTGGTGATACTTGTGAGCTTGTTACTCTTGGGTCTTTGGACCCTAGACGCCTTTTGTGGCCGGCCTTTTGTGGCCGGCCTTTTGTGGCCGGCCTTTTGTGGCCAAGAACTTTTGTGGTCAAGACCTTTTGTGGTCACTTGAGAGCCCCCAATTAAGTTGTGGGTGTGTGCCTCAAGATTTGGGAGCTCCCAATTAAGTTGTGGGTGTGTGCCTCAAGAGTTGTACGTGATTCGATCTCCGCCCCAAAGGAGATCAATAATGGAAGGTGAACTCGCAACCTTTTGTGGTTGAGTTCATCAGGAGAAGAAGGTGAGCCTTTGTGGCGTTGTGGCTAACCTGTTGTGGTTGCGCACACCTCTCCAAACGAGATGTACACCCTTTGGGTGGAACTCGGGAATACATCCTCGTCTCCGCGTGCATCGGTTATTTCTATACCCGAACTCTTTACTTATGCACTTTACATTGTGATAGCCTTCGTGCTTGAAGTCATATATCTTGCTATCCCCTTGTTACTTGTATTTCTTAGCATAAGTTGTTGGTGCACATAGGTGAGCCTAGTATTTATATCTAGGTTGTATGCTTGTTAAAGTAAACCTCTAGTTTTATTCCGCCTTTATCAAGCATACCGGAATTTCCGGGTCATTCTTGGATCGGATATTCCGTCTCTTCGGAAAAAGTTTTAAATCGCCTATTCACCCCCCTCTAGGCGACGTCTATCCGTTCAGCGGTGGAGTGAGACCTTGGCTCCTTCGCGTTAGCAATAGCACCCGTATTGTTGTAGAAGAGGATCAGAGGGTCTTGCGCGCTTGGGAACACTCCAAGTTCAATGATGAACTTACTCAGCCACACAGCTTCATTCGCGGCTTCGCAAGCAGATGTACTCTGACTCCATTGTAGATTGTGCGACGATGGGTTGCTTCCCACTTCTCCTGCACACGGCGCCTCCATTCACCTTGAACATATAACCTGTCTGTGACTTAGAGTCATCGGGGTATGAGCAGAAACTTGCATCAGCGTAACCTGTTACGCCAAGTTCTTCATCACAGACACCATATAGAAGAAGCGTTTCCTTTGTCTTCTTGAGATACTTAATAATGCTCTTAACAACAATCCAATGTTCCAATCCTGAATTACTCTGGAAACGGCTCGTCAAACTAAGAGCCAATGCTACATCAGGTCGAGTAATCAACATTGCATACATAATCGATCGTATGGCTAAAGCATAAGGATGGCCTATGCCTCACTAAACAGGAAATAACGTTGCACATTTGAAAAATCAATAAAAGTATAAGAGGGAAAGTTTGGACCACTTGTGGGCACAGATCTTGAAGCACATGGACGGCACCGATTACCACTTCCACAATGTTGCAGCATATCTTTGTTTATCCCTATATTCACATTTGCAATTTTTTCATGAAACTTGTTTTGGTGTATCTTAGATATACCATTTGAACATACTCAAACCGATAAAGTATGATAAATACTCGCGTAAGGTGGTATATGAGACGTGGATGTAGTTACACCCGAGAGTAGAAAGAGGGTATAAAAATATTACGGCCGCAAGACCTTCTTAACCCGATCAGGATCCGACCCGCACCACCCGGTCAACCCGCTCCACCCCACCCATCTTCTCCCCCCCGATCCCCCACGTCCTCCACCTCATGTGCGCCCCCGAATCCAGCAGCACCGCCTCCCCGGCGACCGCCGCACGCCGCCTGGACCACGGGCCCCCTCCACCTCCTGCCGCCGGCGCGCCGCTCCTTGCCTCCATCGCGCGCTCCCATGACCGAGCTCCTGCACCGGCGTCCAGAGGCGGCCATGGCTCGCCCGCGCCATTCGACCTCCTGCTCGCGCGGTGGCCCTTCTCCTCCCTGCGCCGCCCGGGGGCGCGCCCCTCTCCTCCCCGCGCTGGTCGCCTCCTCCCGCCTCTGTCCGCCATGTAGGACGCATAGAGCTTCCCATCGCCGCATCGGGGAGCCCAGGATCCGGCGCCTGGTAGCCAGAGAGCTGCAACCCCCAATCCTCCCAGCCCTCCTCCTGGTTCCTGACTAGCTCTGGGCACGGTGGGCATGGGGATCTTCTGGAACTCTGCCGGCAATACGAGTGAACGAGTGCATGGTCGCCGGCCATCACCCAGCAGCTTCGGTATCACTCGTTGAGCTGGTCCTCATCTGCAGGCATTGCTTGGGATTCCTCTTCGAGACAGTCAGCGTACGCGGCGTTTCTTAGAATCGAGTTGTTTTGTGGTCCTGTTGTGTGTGTCCGCGTTTTGAGGCTGATGCCATAATCGATTTGGTCTAAGTTTTCGTTTTTGATGTCCACGCATTTTCTTTCGCGCAGTACAGTTCAGCGACAGTTCATCGTGTCCGGTCGTGGAGTTCACCGTGTGCCGCAACGGCGGTTCATCACGTGTGGTCATGGAGTCCACTTTGCGCCATACCGGCAGTTCATCATGTTTAGCCGGCACTGAACCTTTTAGTGGCGGCTTCCTTTGCAGCCGGTACTACCGTAAGTTCAGATTAATGTTTGGAGGTCCAAAGTTAATGAATATCAGCGGTGTGGTTCATCGCTTGGAGGTTTAAATTAACGTGTGTGTTTCAGTTTTGTGAACTGCGCTTGTGGGAAGTTTAGACTAATGGGAGTTCAAAAATATTCACGAGTAAAAACACACTGTGAACTGCGCTTATGGGAGGTTCAGACTAATGGAAGTACAAAATTGTTGACGAGTAAAAACACACACACGAGATTTTTTTTAAAACGTGATGGACTTTAATTTTGGTAGCTTCAATAAAGTCTGGAGTTTACTTCAACCCATGGGGGAGCTCACTTTGATCTTAGTCAAAGGTTCACCTTGAACACCTAGGAGAGCACACAAATTCAGATATTGGTATTTAAAAATGTTTATTACTCTAGAAGTTTATTTTAAATGTGTTGTAGGTTAACTCTTTCAAAGTTTCACAGTTCAAACTTTAAACTCCTGAAGTTCACCATTCATTATGAGTTTAATAGTACTCCAATATTTATCGAGTTCATATTTTCTAAATATTCCAGAGGTTTACATAAGTTGTGACCAGTAGTTTATATAAATAGTCGTACAATTAATATTGATATGAATCTAATTAACTCTCCCATGCTATCACATTCCACCCCGAGAATCGAGCCAATTTGAAATCGTTCTCGTACCATCTTGTTTTCCGTTTTTTCAGATTAAACAAAATTCATACTTAATAAGAAAAATATTTATGTACGAAAAAGTTGCGTATTTTTAATATTTTTTCAACTCCGTATCATTTTCTCTGTTTCGATAAGCGGATTGAAAGTAATTGACGAAATACCCTCCGCTGGACATAAACATTCAGAAAACATAATTTTTATTTTCGAATCTGCTCTTAATCCGTGAGCAATTAAGAAAATTGAGCTGAGATAGTCAAGATGCGCTTTTTCCATACGTTTCCAACGGTGCATCATTTGCGTCTATCCGATAAATGGTTTGCAAAAGGCGTCCAAAACAGTATGAAACCGAAGAAAATACACGAAAATCATGGTTTGTATATTTAAAATTACTTTAAAACTGTAAATAATTTCAAACGAAAAATCGTTAAAGTAGATGCGAAATGTCAACATCTACCCGTATATGTATCATTTTCGTAAATCCGATGAGTGAATCAAAAATTAGACCGAAAAATGATAAACCTACAAGTTCTCGTCAAGAGGTTCACTCGGTACACGTCGGGAGGTTTACATATACATATGTAGAGGTTCACCGTAGTATTAAAGGCGGTTCATATACTTTGTTTCACAGGCGGAAATTTTATGCATAGAATTCGTTCAAACGATTTCCAGTTCACAAAATCGATTATATCCATGTACAATTAGTATTGATATGAGTCTAATTAACTCTTCCATGCTGTCATACTACACCTCGAGAATCGTAATCGAGCCAATTTAAAATCGTTCCCGTATCATCTTATTTTTGTTTTTTCGTATTTTCAAAGTTAAACAAAAACCAAACTAAATTAGAAAAAAAATTGTATGAAAAAGTTGTGTATTGTCAATATCTTTTCATGCCGTATCATTTGCTACATTTCGATAAGTGGTTTGAAAGTAATTGACAAAATACTGTCTGACTGGGCATAAATATTCAGAAAACAAAAGTGTTAATTTTTGAAACTGCTTTTAATCTGTGAGAAATTAGGAAAATTGGGCTGAGATAGTCAAGATGTTATTTTTCCATACGTTTCTAATGGCGTATCATTTGCATATATCCGATAAACGGTTTGCAAATGGCGTCCAAAACAGTACAAAAACAAAGAAATACTTGAAAAACCGTATTTTGTATATTTAAAATTGCTTTAAAACGTAACTGATTTTAAGCTGAAATTAGTTGCAGCAGAGGCGGAATGTTAATAGCTACCCCGTAAATGTATCACTTTCGTAAATCCAATAAGTCTCATCAGGAGGTTCACTTGATATCCCCGGAGGTTCACAAAGTTGTACAAAGTACTTATTCTAGAGGGGAGTCTAGAATAACTAGCAGGTATATATATATAGAGAGAAAATACTAGCTTTGTTTGCAACATCGTGGATGTGGTAATCGGTGGCGTCCGTGTGCTTCGCGATTCTGTGCACATGCGTGGTCCAAACCTTGCCTCTTATACTTTTGTTGATTTTCTGAAAAACCAATTTCCTGTTTGGGAGGGCTAGACTACTAGCATTGCATGTAGCACTGCCACTTTTATTTTAAAAAAGCTCCCCACTAGCGCAGATTTACCTGTGACCCGCACCCCGTGAGCTGTGACTCGATCCCTGCCCAATAGCGCAGATCTTTCAAAAAAGATCATCCCTACCCACTAGCTCGATCCCTGCCTCTTATCCTTTCCCTTCTCTCTCCACAACAGCTCCCCACGACCCGTTCCCCCCACCCCACCTTCCTCCCAGCGTTACCCAACCACCCACGAGGCCACGACCACCTCCTGCTCGCCGGCCTAGCACGCCTCCGGCCGCCTCCTCCCCGTCGCGCCCTCAGGCCTCTCCGTCGCGCGCCCCCAGGCCAAGCCACTGCACCGGAGACAGGTCCCTCTCTCCGCCTCGCTGCTCTCTCTCGTCCTCTCCCGTGGCCTCGACCCCTCCTCTGCTCTGATTGGTGCTAGGGGAGGCACCGGATGATGTAGACGAGGGGCGGCGGCGGCAGCGCGCGCCCGTGGACAGGAGGCGTGGCATCTCGGCCTCACGCCCGGCGCGCCTCCGTCGAGCTCCGTCCGCGGCGGCACGGGCGGCACCGGATTTTGCTGGCCATGGCGGGAGCAGTTGGAGGCTTTAGCTCCGGTGATGGATTCCGTCGGCGAGCTCACCCCGCGCCCCAGCTCCTACAGGCAGCCACCGCGCCCCCGCATCCGCAACTGCCTCTCTCCATGTACCGCGCCCTCGCCCGTCCTCGCCGGGCACCGGAGCTCGTCACCGGCCGCACCGGATCCTATCCTCCCCGGCACTGGAGGCTGGGCGTGGCGGCACCGAAGGACGGAGCTCGCGCGCCTACATGCCATGGTCGAGCCTCCTCTCTGCGTCACCCCTATTCTTCGATCTGGGCGGAAGTTGCGGTCGTGGCGGCTGACTGCTTCCTTCCTCCCAGATGTGTTTCTGGTCCGAGCCTGAAGAAGCTTTTTTTCTTCAGTGATTTGATTGTATGCGTGAATGTGATGTTTAGCACCTTTTCTCGATTTTTAGGCACCGTTCGTGTGATGTATAGGCACCGAATCACATCTGGTAGGCACCGAATGCTTATGTGTAGGCACTGAATCGCAAACAATTCTTTTACATTTTACACTGCCTTTTATGTTTCTGCAATGGATGATTTTGCATATGAACAATTTATTTGGTTGTAAACCGGATAATTATGAACGAGCACCATATTAGCAGCAATGGAGGACGGAGGACGGTCTAGTTTCAACTCATCGGTGGTCTCGTCAATAGCGCTGCGGCCGATTTAGTACAGCACTGTTGGGGAAGAACATAAGGAGGAGCAGATTAATGGCACTATGCAGATAACAATAGCAGGCCAAAAAGGTGGTGCGGAGAAATAAACTAAAACATAACTTAAATCGTGTGCAGTGACAAAAACGAAAACACGCTCGTATCCAAAAAAAAAGGTACAGTCATGCATATGACACCACGTGAAAAGTCATGGTCCACCGGTTTCCATTTTTGTTAGGATAGGCTTGAAAGGAGCAGTCCCCCATTACACTTTGGTAATTCCCTCAAAGCAACTCACTCAAAAATGGAACCCATCCCAATATTCAGCACAGATATCAAAGGAATGGACGATGCCGATTGCATGCACCCTAGTTATGCAACATACAAAAACCTTGTCATATATACATATATAGAAATCCTATTCTGCACCCAGGTGCAGAATAAATTATTTTGCACCCGAGAGTTCTTACATTATTTTTATAAAAGAAAATATGTTTATAATCCAAATAATTACATTTATTTTGCCCCATAACTATAAAATCTACATAAGAAATGCAATATATAAGTCATAACAGTGAAAAAATAGGCAAAAATACGTATTTTACATAATATTTTTTATATGCCACATAAATAAGGTTTTACGTCATGTTAATATTTTCTTACGTTCCTATGAACTTACGAAGTACGGCAAAATTTACGTGACGTAAAAATTCTTTACGGTTCAAAAGATACGGGTGGGTGTAGAATAATATTCTACTTCCAGGAGTAAAATAGCGCTACCCTATATATGCGGCAATCGGCAAGCCATCTTCTTCTTCGATCTGCTCAGAACTCTCCCACTCTCTGCCCACCTGTACGTGCTTGAGGAGGTGAGCGAGAAAATTGCAAAAAACCATCATAATTGTGCCTAGGGCTTCAGAAAACCACCAAGTCTTTGTTTTTTATCAAAAAACACCGATATTGCGTAACAGTGGAGCAAAAAACACTGATTGTCTATTTAACGTCAGTTAAGCCTCTTTCTGACCAGTGGACCCAATTTGTTAGGCCGACATGGCACGAGAAAAATGGTCAAAGGTTAGTATTTAACTGTTTTGTACATTTCTGGATTTTTTTGCAAAAATGTCAGGATCTCATCTAAAACAAATCCCCACCGAGGTGGAGGCCCTCGGGCAACGCGACGATCTTGGCGGCCTGGGCGGGGATCCGCCCAGAGAGCGTGCGGAGCAGCATGTTGGAGCCGGAGATCCTAGACTCGACGTCGACGGTCGGGGAGTTGCAGCAGGCGGCAAGCTCCTTGACCGCTCTGGCGCCATGGTGCGCGGAAGGGAAACCGCCGCCACTGCTGGCGTTGCTGCCGTTGCTGCTAGGGAAGACGTCGATTGAGGAGAAGACAACGGCACTGGTAGGCGTGGAGAAGGCAGTTGCTGCCGGAAACGCCGCCGCAGCACATCCCGGGAACGGGCAGTGAGAGGAAGCGTGGGCTGGGGCTCGACGTAAGGCTGCAGAGGCGGCGCCTCTTCGTGGCCTCCAGCGCCTCTGCCTGCTGCTCGCCCGCCGTGCCTACCCGATGCTCGTCGTGCGCGCCCGTCGCTCCTGCCTGCTGCTCGTCTGCCGCGCCTACCTATTGCATGCCGCGCCGCGCCCTGCCTGCTCCGCCGCGCCGCGCTCTCGTTGCTCGCCGTGCCATGGCTGCTCCGAGGAGATACGTCATCGGGGAGTGTGTTGTCATCCCCCGCAACAGCTTCTGGTGGTGAGCTCGGCCGAGCAGCCGCACCCACCGTGGGGAATTTCTCCGGCGAGCGAGCTCTTGGGGCGGGGCGAGCTCTCGCACTGGGATTTCTCGACCGAGCTCTCGCACTTGGATTTGACTAAGACATGGCCGGTAGGTGCTCCCTTCTCTTGGTCTTGGTTGCTTTGGGTCAACAGGTGCAGTGGCGGGAACGGCGAGCAGCCGCGCGGCCCTGGCCAGAGAGCGCAGGGAAGTGACGCGGGGGCGAGGCGAAATGCGGCTTCCAACATCGGACTGGCGGGCGGGCGCGACGAGCTGCCGACCAGGCCGTCGGCAAGCTGCTCGACGTCTTTATGGGGACAATGAACCGATAGGAGGGATGGGGAATCAGAAGATATAATTTATAAAGGTATTTTTTGTAAAATAGACATGCCATGTAAGCCTGCCACTGGGGTCCGCTGGTCAGAAATTAAATTAGGACGCAGAAAACGCCCGATCAGTGTTTCTTACAACTGTCAGACTAAAAAAAAGTGTTTTTTGATAAAATTAAAAACATGATGGTTTTCTTGAAACCCTAGACACAATTATGATGATTTTCTACAATTAACTGCCCTTGGTTCGACGACGCTCCACCGTTCCCCCATTCGACCTCTGTCGTATCGGACCTGCACCAAGAGCGAGCGGCGTCGCCGCACAAGCTTGTCGATGATTGCTCTCGTCCATCCTGGCACCTTGCTCCGTCATTTTTCAACCGCGACCATGCCAAGCTTGCATGCTGCATGCTGCATGCTGCATGCACTGTTCCTCTTGCTCGCTCCTGTTCCTTCCCGTGCTGCTGCTACCGTGCCCCGCTTCTCGCCGGGAGGTAGTCTCCTCAGTGCTAGAAATATGGGACGAAGTGGTTGCGAATGGCGGACGCCGATCAGTCCATTCTCTTCCGCCTCACCATAAAACGACGACCTTCCGCAGCGGATATGTTGCTGCTGGAGGTCAAGAAAGCGAGGCGCATTGTAGATCGAACCGGGAGGTGAGCTGATGGCTGATGCGTTGCTGCGCGAGCGAGACACCATGGGTTGTTGGCCTGACACAAACGGAAAAGTAAAGGGATGAACTTTTTTTTAAACTAAGGCGGTGGCAATGGCTGTAATATGTATTGCGGTGAGAGCGTAAAACCGGAAAATAAGATGACATACCGCAAGAAAGCTTTCTCCCTTTATTATTAGCTATAAAGGTATAGATATGTGCATGTCTGAGTCCACCGCCATTGATACTCTGACCACATCCTAGCCACCAATGCAGCAAGAGGATTTACTGGGATGCTTTGAAGCATCGACTGTATACATTGGTCATGGAAGAACTGCCAGACTTTGATTGATTGTATTGCTCACACCTTTCGTTTTCCATAACTCTCGAGCTCATTCATCGTAGAAAGCGTGCATTGTGCTCTTCCTATCGTCGTATAAAGGTGTCTGTTTCTTTTGAGTGGCAGAGAATGTATAAAGGCCAAAGGAGCTTGTACTGTGGTACTCAATACAATTGCTACACATGACCTTTGGATTTGGCATTCGTTTTTGGCATGCCAGGATCCCACAACGACATCTACACTCTGCAGTGCTCCCCCGTCTTTGCAAGCTTGTTGAAGGGCACACTCCCCTTGTGAACTACGAGATCAATGGGCACCATTACATGAAGGGTACTACTTGGATGTTGGCATCTATCCAAGGTGGTCAACATCTGTGAAGACCATCTCTAACCCTGTGCCTAGAAGTGCCAAAGCTTGGTTGCCAAGCAGTAGGGTGCTTGCAGGAAGGATGTCGAGCGGGTATTTGGTGCGCTACAGTCCCTCGCTCTGACTTGGTCGAAGGCTCACAGGTAGGAGGTGATGAATTGTTGTGTTATTTTACACAACATGATCACTGAGAGCCGGTGATTGATGTCGAAGAGTATTACAGAAAGGGTCCGCTTGTAGATTGATGTACGAGGTGAGCCGGTGATTGATGTCGAAGAGTACTACAGAAAGGGTCCGCTTGCAGATGTTGATCACCAGGTTCTGGCAACATGGGCAGACTTTCTTGCTATGCGCCAGGAGATTCGAGATCCATATGTGCCCAACCAACTTCAAGATGATCTAGTGACACATTTGTGGACTCTCAAAGGCAATACTGAAAGAGCATTTTCCCTCATGTGTGGTTTTGTTAATTGAATGACAATTTCTATGGACTAATGTTTGCTTTGAGATATCATTATATATCATGTCCATGGAGTTGTGGAGTTCATGTGTTGGACTCTTGAAGCTTATGCGTTGAGTGGAGCATATTGCAAGTATGTCTTGAAGGATTCAAGATATCATATTAGTGAAGAAATGTTGGAAGATACAAGGTTGATCAATATGTTGATCGACAAACAAAACTACAAGATGTACCAAGAGCGATCTTGTATCTCTTGGGATGGTAAACACTTGTCCGCATAGCTTTGTGAACTAACCCATGATATATGTGTGTGTGGTATCTTTATATGAGGTTAGGTATCTTCCCATGGGCTTGCATCAAATAAAGATTTCTTATAGCTCATGGAGGATGACATCATGTGATGATCGTCATCAAGGTGAGATGTGCAAGACCAAGACCAAGAGAAGCTTCTTGAAGAGATCCTATGCTTGGTGCTTGCAATGGATACATGAAGATGAAGCTAAGGGAGACTCTCCCATTGTGAACATGGGGGAGTATTTGGAGAAGTCTTCATCAAGCATGTGCTTGGACGCGCAATCAAGGAAAGATGAACCACTTGAAGAGATCAAGTTAGTCTTCATCCAACTCAAGTGGAATGCTCAAGGCAAAGGTATGATCTTGATAGGGCTATAGGATAGATAGGCGTACTATCAAGAGGGGCTCTCAAGTTAGTAACTTGATCGCATTCTTGTGGAGAGCTCAAACCTTTGCATACTTGGCATATCATGTTTCTTGGTTCTTATTTGGCTTTTATGTTGGTGAGGAATTAGAGCTTGGTTCATCTCCATGTCAAGCTGTAGTTCATCGAAATCGGTTTTACTTTGGACAACGTGTTGCGTTTTCGGTGGCGGAAATATTGTCGGTTCTACCTTGAGGAAAGTCCCACACCTTGCCATGTGTGGAGATTTTACTCTATTTTGTTGGGTAGTCATCGTCGCTATCTTTCCAACAAAATTGGTCTCACCTCATTTGGAGTTCATTTGCAAAAGTTATAGCAGTTTTCGTTTCGGTGTTCTGCTGATTTGGATTATTGGGGTCGGATATTCCGCCCTACCGGAATTTCCGGTTCCCCCGCTCATCCAAGAAAACGACTAAGGAAAGGAGAAAAAGGGTTCTGACTCCAGTCGGAAATTATGCTCGGAAATTTCCGTCTACCGGAATTTCCGAGTGCCCCTAGAAAAGTCCTCCAGAAATGGCTAAGGAAAAGTTTGGTTTTGCTTCTGACTCCAGCCGGAATTTCAGCTCGGAAATTTCATGGACTCGGAATATCCGGGTGACCGGAATTTCCGAGTCTCTCTTAGACCGGAATTTCCGAGTCTCACTTATACCGGAATTTCCGAGTGTCGAAACAGCCAACGGCTATATTTCCTGGAGGGGTATAAATACCCCTCCCCTTCTTCTTCCCCAAAGAATCCAAGGCAGCACGACTTTTTCCTCTCTCTCCTACTCCATTGTTGACCTTGGAAAGCTCACTTCCCTCTCAATCCCTCCATTGAATCTTCCATATTCTTTAGGGAAAGTTGAGAGGAGATCTAGATCTACAATCCTACCAATCCATCTCTCCTCTAAGTGAGGGGAACTTAGTGGATCTAGTTCTTGGAGTTCCTTTGTGGTTCTTCCTCTTTGTTCTCCCTCTCTTCTCCCCCCATAAGCATTAGTTGCTTTTGGTGGGATTTGGGAGTGAAGGATTTGACTCCTTTGTGGTTTCCTTTGTTCTTCCTCTCTTATTCCCCCATAAACATTTGTTGTTGTGTTAGATTTTTGAGAGTGAAGGACTTGAGCACTTCGTGTGCTCTTGCCATTGCATTTGCATCGGTTTGAGCCCTCCACGAGGATTCGTGGTGGTGATACTTGTGAGCTTGTTACTGAAAGGATCGGTATGACACCTAGAGGGGGGGGGGGGTGAATAGGTGCTAATTCAAATTTTAGTTCCTTTTCAAATTAGGCTTGACACAAAAGGTAAATTCACTAGATATGCAACTAAGGTGAATTACCTATATGACAAGCTAGCAACTAAGCAAGATATAATAAGGCGATAAATAAGGATAGAAGTAACCGAAGTGAAAGCACGAGACGACAAGGATGTATTCCCGAGTTCCTCCCTTAAATGGGAGTACGTCTCGTTGGAGAGGTGTGAACCAACACAATGGTTCAACGGCCACAAAGGCCTCACCCTAATCTCCGGTGAACCGCACCACAAAGGTTTGGTTCACTTTCCACTATCGGAATCCTTCGAGGCGGAATCCGGAGCCTTTACAACAACGATTCGGGGCACGACCCACAAAGGGCTTGGGGGCTCCCGAACAGCTACAATCTGTCACAAAGACAATAGGTAAGTACAACAATGGGCTAGGTTTCCTAGTGGAAGCCCTAGCAAGTGTTCCCTCAAATGAATGAGGGGCAAATGAAGAACGGCTCGGTGAAGATGTAGATCGGGGATTCCTCCTTCAATCCTCCAAAGGTCAACGAGTTTGGGTGGGAGGATTGGGAGAGCTTGGAGCTCTTTGCTTTGCATCAATGGAGGTGAGAGAGTGTAGAAGCTCAAGTCTTCAAAGGTAGGTGAAGGGGTCCTTTTATAGCTCTTCCAAATCTGGCCGTTTGGAGCTGTAACTTACGCATCGGTACTACCGCTGGAGAGGCCGGTAGTACCGCTGGACCTTTGAATCCAGCCGTTTGCCCGCTTCACGCGCTTCACTGTAAGTCCAAACTTCACGCATCGGTACTACCGCTGGAGAGGCCGGTAGTACCGCTGGGAGGCGGTAGTACCGCTAAGAGGAACAGAGGGGAAAAACGGCGGTACCTCCGACGGTACCGCCAGCGGTACCTCGACATCGAGCTGCCCTTTCAACCTGCAGAAAATAACACAGCGGTACTACCGCTGTGAGGACCGGTAGTACCGCTGGACAACGGTAGTACCGCTGGGGGTACCGCACTGCTCAACAGAGAGACGAAAACGGCGGTAGCTCGGGCGGTACCGCCAGCGGCAGCCAGGGCTCCGAGCAAGGCTCAGTCCAGAGCAGCGGTACTACCGCTGATGCCAGCGGTACTACCGCTGCCTGGAGCAAGGCTTGCTGAAGAGCTTTTGCAGCGCCCGTTTCGATCGTTTCCTTTTTGCTAAGATCTTAGATACATCCTGCAAACTTTAATAGCCATGTTAGAACACATATTGTGTTGTCATTAGCACCAAAACAAGGGTCAATTAGAAGATGCTCTTTCAATCTCCCCCTTTTTGGTGTTTGATGACAACACAACATGTAAAGCGAGGGTTCATAAAATTTCGACGGAGCTCCCCCTAGATGTGTGCATATTCTTTGAGTGCTTTGAATACACAAATACACAACATCTAGAATCAACACTCCCCCTAAATTTTACAAGCCAAGCCACAATGATAGCAATCACAAATGCAATACTAACCAAAAGACAAATAAGCAACACATAGAAAGAAAACGAGTTTCACATGTCTTACACCATGCATACATAAAGGAGTTCCACAAGTAACAATAAATTTAGGTGTTCACAAGCTAAAGAGGTCGAAATAAGTGAAAACGAGCTCGTGACACCCACCCATGCAATGCAAATTCCCGAGAGCAACCTAATAGTTATCTCTCCCCCTTTGGCACCAAAGCACCAAAAAGGAAAAGATAGGACCTACATGCCCCAAGGGTCCCAATCCGGGTGAGAGGAAGAAGCACCATCATGTTCCGAGCTCGACCACGTGATGATCTCGCCCTCGTCATCCTTGGCTTGCCATTCATCCCACGTGGGGATGTGTTGCTCGGACCCGGAAGGCACATCTTCCCCCTCGGCACGGCGGCGAGCAACCTCAACTTGGCGAGCCTTCATCTTCTCCTTATGGACATCATATTGATGCCTCTCAACTTTCTTGGACACTTGGAAGATTTTCTTCATAGCACGAGCCATCCAGGCAAAAGAACCACCTTTGGAGGATTTGGAGGGCTCGGCTTCATCCACCACTTCCTTCCTAGGTTTGAGCTTGTGGGGCTTGATAAGGAGCCTCTTGCCCTTGTGAGGGGTCCACTTCTCGGTGTCACCGAGATCATCAATGTCATTGTGCTCAAGCCACTTCCACACCACGATCCTCATGATCAAAGGAGCAAAGGAGATGTTCTTCTTCTTGCTAATCACATGCCATAGCTCATGCCAAATGAAGTCCATCACATCAAGCTTCTTGCCTTGTCCCTTCATTTGCATGGTGAGGACCATCAAGTTCTTCAAGTAGCCATGAATTTCATCAACGTTGCCCACTTTTGGATTGATTGTCTCGCGGTAGATGCGGTGCATGATGTCCCAAGTGGGGTATAGGCCTTTGGAATCTCCATACTTCCACTTATCCGCACTATCCGGGTTGTAGAGGGGAGCAAGCTTCTCAACACCAAAGGCACTTCCACCTTGGAAGTGAACACGGAAGTGAGTCTCATCAAACTCTTCCGGAGGAAAAGGGCCGAACTCTTGATAGTTGAGGGACTCGGCAATATCTTCCCAAGTGGCTTCAAACACCTTCTCTTTGGTCATCCACTTGATTATTCTTGTGGTCTCATTGCTCATGTGCACGGTGGCTAAGAACTGAGCCACAATATCCTCATCATAGTCTTGCTCTAGCTCCATGATGTGAAAGAGGTCAAATTCCTCACAGATTTCCAAAGCTTCACCAAAGTAGTTGGGCTTGGACCTCATGAACTCGACGTTGATGTGGTGTTGGACCACGGTGTTGTCCTTTGGTTTCTTCAAGAGGATTTCCCGATAGCACTCTTCCTGGAAGGAGTTGTGGAAGAAAGGATTGTTGCCGCGAACGGAGGGTATTTGATCCATACGATCAATCACATAGTAATCCACAGCTCGCTTTGCCACAAACTCGGGCTCACTGAGTTGACTAGCTGTCTTTGGGCGCTTGGGAATGGACTTTGATGATGTCGGGAACCTCCGGCGCTGCAATCCATCAAGGGCATCTTGGACTTCATCAGTGGAAGCGGTCTTTTGCTTCTTCCTACCCGCAACGGACTTGGTACGACCACTACCTGTGAATAGCATGAGGTGGAAAGCATATAGATGAGAATGCACAAATTTCATGAATTATGAACGAAGAACACAAGTGTACAAAATTCTAGGAAGAGTAAATCTAGAGGTAAAGTACCACATTTGGGTTTGAAGGTGCAACAATGAGTAGATGTAAAGCTTAAGACAAGCATTAGACCTAACTAGGGTTACTCCAACAAATCTAAGAGGGGAACTTTAAATCTAGCCTATAACTTTCCATGAAATTTCTACACAAGGTTCTTAATCCATAAAGAAGCATCTCTACCAACTCATTCACCACAAATCCGAAGAGGAAAGCACTAATATCATCTCTATCCATCAACTAGATGAGAGAGAGGGATTTGTCTTACCGGAGCTCATGGTGAAGGATCGAGGAGGAGGAGAGAAGCTGGAGTCCTCCCGGAGCAAGGAGCACGAGGTCCTAGGCCGGGGAAGGGCTCTTCCCGGCAGTGGAGTGGCCGGCGGCGGCGGGGACATGGAGGAGAAGGAGATGGGGTTGGGGAAAAGTGAGGGGATGCCCTCTCAAATCGCCCAGCCCCGTGCCCTTAACGTCCAGATTTCCTGCGGCGGTAGTACCGCTCGGTCCAGCGGTAGTACCGCCCCGGTTCTGTCGGGCGCCCGAGCGAATCTGCCGCTGCGCACGGTAGTACCGCTGGGGACAGCGGTAGAACCGCTTGGTGCGATGCATCGGTAGTACCGCTAGGGTGACAGGTAGTACCGGCGCCTGGGAAAAAAGAGTTGTGGCTCAAAATGATGCCCACAATGCGTTTTTCACGCCGGTTCCGACCCTCCACTCAACCAAGATCATGAAACAAAGCATTTAGAGGGAGAAAGGCTTTAGGGAAGTGAGTTATGGCTTAGGATAGAAACTCAAACCGAGAGTGGTACTTCACACGCACTTGCAAAACGCATGAAACTCAAGAAGACCAAAATGAGTGTGTTTCCCACAAAACCAAGACGAAGCAAAAAAAAATCCACGAAAATGTCATGAAATCCAACTCTTCTTACAAGGAGAAGAGGGCGGTGGCCGAGGCCACCATGTTGGAGCGTATGGCATGTCACCGCGAAGATATATCTTGGGTACATAACCAATACTCTTAATTTTAGCTCATTTAGACATAAGAATGAATATAGAGATAAAAGAACACTTGCTATCGGCATAATGGGGGGAGGGATAGTCCAATGGATTAGGACCGCACTCCCCCTATGTCCATGCCTACACCTAGATCAAATAGAGAGATAAGATAGAGGTGTGCATGCAAGGTGATCAACCGACGCTCCTCGAATCCACGATATTTAGCTCATGCCTCAAAAAAGTGAACCTCGCTTCATCAAGTGGCTTCGTGAACATGTCGGCGAGTTGAATCTTCGTGGGAATATAACCAAGCTCAATGTCACCCCGGTTGATGTGATCTCGAATAAAATGATAACGAATCTCAATATGCTTCGTTCTTGAGTGCTCCACCGGGTTGTGACCAATCTTGATAGCACTTTCATTGTCACACAAAAGAGGCACTTTGTCACAAAGGACACCGTATTCCTTTAAAGTTTGCCTCATCCATAACAACTGAGTGCAAGCACTAGCGGCCGCCACATATTCGGCTTCGGTGGTGGATAGTGATATGCAATTTTGCTTCTTGGAGGACCAACTCACCAATGACTTCCCAAGTAATTTACATGCACCGGAGGTTGACTTCCTATCATCCTTGCAACCGGCCCAATCCGAATCCGTGTAACCGGCAAGAGAGAAGTTGGACCCCCTAGGATACCACAAACCAAACCTTGGGGTATAAACCAAATATCGGAAGATTCGATTCACCGCTATCAAGTGACTTTCTTTAGGAGCCGCTTGATACCTTGCACACACTCCTACACTTAACACAATATCGGGTCTAGATGCACAAAGATAAAGCAAAGAACCAATCATAGAGCGATAGAGTTTTTGATCGACATCTTTACCCTTTGGACTAAGTTCAAGATGGCATTTGGTGTCCATAGGAAACCTCTTCTCTTTTGCATCTTGCATCTTGAACCTCTTGAGCATATCTTGGATGTATTTGGCTTGAGAGATGAAAGTCCCTCCACTTAATTGCTTGATTTCAAAACCAAGAAAGAATTTCAACTCTCTCATCATGGACATCTCGAACCTATCTGTCATAAGCTTTGAAAATTCATCATTGAAAGCTTTGTTAGATGAGCCAAAGATAATATCATCAACATAAAGTTGACATATGAAAAGCTCCCCTTTTACCCTCTTTGTGAAGAGAGTGGGATCGATTTGCCCCACTTCAAAGCCACGGTCTAGCAATAGCTCTCTTAGGTGCTCATACCAAGCACGAGGTGCTTGTTTGAGATCATAGAGGGTCTTATCAAGCTTGTAGACATGGTTTGGGAAGTGTGGATCCTCAAATCCCGGTGGTTGCTTTACATATACCAACTCCTTTAAGGGACCATTAAGAAATGCACTCTTCACATCCATTTGTTGCAACTTAAAATTATGATGACATGCATAGGCAAGTAGGATACGGATGGACTCAAGACGAGCCACGGGAGCATAAGTCTCTCCAAAATCAATGCCTTCAACTTGAGAGTACCCTTGAGCTACCAATCTCGCCTTGTTCCTTACAACCATTCCATGCTCATCTTGCTTGTTCTTGAATATCCACTTGGTGCCAATAACATTGCGGCAATCTTTTGGCTTCTCTACTAGATTCCATAATTTGTTGCGCTTGAAGTTGTTGAGTTCTTCATGCATGGCTGCCAACCAATCCGGATCTTCAAGAGCTTCAAACACCTTCTTTGGTTCAAACATAGAGATATGAGCTTGATGTTCACTAAAGCTTGTCAATTGACCTCTTGTGGAAACCTTGCGAGATACATCACCAATGATGGCTTCAAGCTTGTGACACTTGATTTCCAAATTTCTCTTGACTCTTGCTTGACGGCGGGTTTCGATATCCCCATTGTTGCGTGGGATTTCGGCTTGATCACCTAGATCATTTGAGTCCCCGTCTTGACCGTCTTGATGAGCATTGCCATCTTGTTGCACCTTTTCAATGATGGGAGAAGATGGATGCTCTTGCTCTTGATCTTGACTAGGGTTGAGAATAGGCGTTCTTGAATCTTGTGAGACCTCTTGGTCAACTTGAGGAGGAGCTTGTTCTTGTTCTTGGATAGGTGTCTCATTTGCTTCCATAGAGGGTGCCACTTCAACTTGTGATGATGGAATCTCCACTTGAGTGGAGCTTGTACTTCCTTGAGGAGGCTCATGATTAATCTCGATGGGGCGATGAAATCCAACACCCATTCTTTGTATTGCATCTTGAGGTTCCTCGTTATCTACATCACAAACATGAAATTGCGCCACTTGGGAGGCGTCATTCTCATCAAATCTCACACTACAAGATTCTACAACTCTCCCTAAGGATTTGTCATAGACTATATAAGTGTGAGAGTTCGCACCATACCCAACAAGAACACCTTCTAAGTCTTTAACTTCAAACTTAGAAAGATGTACACCTTTGATTTTGTAGAAACACTTACAACCAAAGACTCGATAGTAGGAGATGTTGGGCTTGTTGCCGGTAAGCATTTCATATGGAGTTTCCTTCTTCCCTTTGCGAAAGAATAACCGGTTGGAGGAGTGACACGCCGTGGAGATAGCTTCGGCCCACAAGAAGAGTGGAGACTTAAACTCCGCCAACATGGACCTAGCCATATCCATAAGAGTCCGGTTCTTCCTCTCGGCTACACCGTTTTGTTGAGGAGTATATGCGGCGGAGTATTGATGTCGAATTCCCTCGCCGCTATGAAACTCATTTAGGGTGTAGTTCTTGAACTCGGAGCCATTGTCACTTCTAATGGCCAATATGGGAAGATTGTGTTGACGTTGAACTTCATTGGAGAAATCGATGATGGTTTGTTGAGTTTCATCCTTCGTCTTGAAGAAGAAAACCCAAGTGAATCTTGAATAGTCATCGACAATCACCAAACAATATTTCTTCACACCAAGACTAGGTTGAGGTACGGCACCAAAAAGATCAACATGAAGAAGTTCCAATACCCTTGATGATGAGATGATGGTCTTGCTTGGATGGGGAGAATCATGCATCTTTCCTTCAACACAAGCCCTACAAAGACGATCTCTAGAAAAAGAAACATTCTCATTTAGTCCAAGAATGTGGCCACCCTTGTGGACACTTTGCAAAGTTCTCATATTAACATGGGACAAGCGGCGATGCCACAACCACCCCACGTCGGCCTTTCCGAATAGGCATATTGCTTGAGTGTTGGTTGACCCCGAAAAGTCTACCACAAACAACTCATTTTCAACATACCCAACGAACATGACCTTTAGAGTCTTGCTCCTCAAGAGTACCACCATATCGAGAGTAAAGTGGACATCAAAGTTCATCTTATTAAGAGCACGAACGGACATAAGATTGTAACCTAGAGACTCAACAAGCATGACATTTACAAGGGTGATATCCCTTGCAACTACCACCTTGCCAAGACTCTTTACCTCGGCTTTGGACTTGTCACCATAAGAGACGGTTGAGTGATTTAAATTTGGTCTCAACTCCGTCATGATCTCCTTGCTTCCGGTCATATGACTAGTGCATCCACTATCAACCACCCATTTAGATCCACCGGAAGCATAGTCCTACAAGAAATCATTTCTTGCATTTAGGTACCCATTTCTCAATGGGTCCCTTTCGGTTAGCAACAAGGGTCTTAGGAACCCAAATAGAATAATCAATGTAACCATCATAAGGACCAACATATTTTGCATAAACATCACCATAATAATCAACATAAAGAATGTAGTTGGGATTGTTATGCCCCGCAAAGTCACTCCGAGTGGTCTTGCCCCTAGTGGCATTACCACTCGCAATGCTAGTCTTAGCTTGTGCGGGCTTGGTCTTGTTCTCCTTGGTGTTTCTCACCTTCTTCTTTGCCTCGGCCACATACCCAAGACCTTCCTTTCCTTTGTGTGGTTTTAACTCAAACAAATAAGCAAAACCCTTATCGTTACCTTTAGGAATAGAGGTCTTAGCATGATCCACCTTCAACCTAACATTTTCTTCAATGACATTTTCATGAACACGAGGAAGAATGGTTATGCTAGTTGAGCAGGTTTTAGAGAGTTGAGTTTGGAGTTGCTCATGTGACTTAACAAGGATGGAGTGGGTCGTTTTCAAAACCTTGTGAGATTTATCAAGCTTCTCCATATCCTCAAGAAGTATAGTATTCGCAACCCCAAGTTCAACTTTCTCCTTTTTAATCACTTTATATTTGGCAAAAACATGATCTCTATCCTTAATGATTTTACTAATGATTTCATCATTTTTAGCATCAAGAGACTCAAGTCTTTCCTCTAGAGTGGTTCTATATTCACTTTCTTCATCAAGAGAGCTATTTAAGGATGCTATGGAAGCATTCAAAGAAGCAATGGTGAGAGAATCCTCTCTCTCAATCTTACTCTTTTCTTGAAGAAGTTCTCCGGCCGCACATAGTTGTCTCATGAGAGACTCAGCATGTTCCTTGGCCTCACCTTGCAAGTTAGTCACAAAAGTATCGAAGGCAACTAGTTCCTTCTTAATCTCAAGACTAGATTGATTATGCATAGTCTTAGGAGAAGGGGATGATACCTCGGTGACATGAGCCATGAGGCAACGAGCGGTGTTGATGGAGAGGTTCTCATTGGGGGATTCAAAGAGAGATGATGATGAAGTGGAGACAATAGCCAATGCGGCTACCTCTTTGTTAGGTGCATCTTCATCTTCGGAATCACTTGTGGCATATTCCTCTTGTGCCACCAACACAATTCTCGGTGCCTTCTTGAAGAAGGGCTTTCTTGGTCTTGCGGGCTTCTTTTGAATCAACTTGGAGTGATCCTTTGGGATAAGCTTCCCACCATTTTGCTCACGGTTCTCATAAGGACACTCTCTTATGTAGTGGTTCTTGTCATGACAATTGTAGCATGTCTTTGTCCTTGAGGCAAGCTCTTTCTTGCCACTTGAGTTGTTATCTCGATCAACACGAGCTTTAGCACTAGCCGGGTCATTCCAAAACACTCTTGTGGCAAGTGCAATGTGACCATTGAGGGCTTGCTCAAGATCATGTGGAGCAATGTTGCTAGGACAAGCTTCAACTTCGTCATTGGCATCTATGCAAGTCACCTTGGCCTTTAAGGCAAGAGAGGGAACTTGTCTCATTCCCATGGCCCTAGCACGGTTATCTTCGGCATTCTTGGTGGCAACCTTGGAGGCTTGGACTTCTTGCATAACTTCATGGGAAGACAATTGAAGGTAGTTGTATCTTCCTTGAATAGACTTCAACTCCATTGGCTCCGAAGGCAAGAGAGCATTCTCATACTTCCTCTTGACCCAAGCATCATCAACATGAGTTGCTCCCACATCATAAAAGGCTTTGGCAAGAGTCTTGAGTCTACCATACATCTCTTCATGGTTCTCGTTGTCAAGCATGTAGAAGCCTTCGGCAGCATTGCTCAAAGATTCAAATCTATTTCTCTTCATGCTTTCATTTCCAAGGAAGGCGCGCTCAAGACAATCCCAAACTTCTTTGGCGGTGGTGGCATGTAGAACATGATGCTTGTCGTTGTCGCTCAAGGAGAGTTCAATCATGTGGAGAGCGAAAGCGTTTAGTTGCTTTTCGGCGAACTCTCTCTTGGTCATGTTGCTTGGATCCTCCACCATGTATCCTTCTTCAATAATCCTCCAAAGCTCGATGGAGGCACTGTTGACATGAGATTTCATTGAGCGTTGCCAACTAGCAAAAGCTAATGCATTAAGCTTAGGTGGGGGACCTAAAGGGTTTATGCGGGTAGTGATAATTGGATCGGGAGAGTACCATCCCCGAACGGCATGATACCCTTCCTTTTCCTCATGCGAATTGGGAGATGACTTAGGCTTATCATTGGCTTTCACCTCCTTCTCTTTTTGCTCTTTATTCTCCTTGGAACCACCCTCATAGGAGTTAGAAGCTTTTTCAAGCGGGATGATATCCGCGGGCTTGTTGTTAATGAGTTTATTGAGCAAGTCACGAAACTCGTTAAACTTAGCATCCATGGAAGATGTCAAAGTTGTTTCCAAAGCTTTGATATCGGCCATGGATGCCGCGGTGGCTTGGTCCTTTTCAAGGGACTCATTAGCCTCGGCAAGCCTTGCGGTCTCATCCTCACTTTGTGTCATACTTCTCTTAGGCGGTTAAACCCAACAAGAGAGCCTTGGCTCTGATACCAATTGAAAGGATCGGTATGGCACCTAGAGGGGGGGGGGGGGGGTGAATAGGTGCTAATTCAAATTTTAGTTCTTTTTCAAATTAGGCTTGACACAAAAGGTAAATTCACTAGATATGCAACTAAGGTGAATTACCTATATGACAAGCTAGCAACTAAGCAAGATATAATAAGGCGATAAATAAGGATAGAAGTAACCGAAGTGAAAGCACGAGACGACAAGGATGTATTCCCGAGTTCCTCCCTTAAATGGGAGTACGTCTCGTTGGAGAGGTGTGAACTAACACAATGGTTCAACGGCCACAAAGGCCTCACCCTAATCTCCGGTGAACCGCACCACAAAGGTTTGGTTCACTTTCCACTATCGGAATCCTTCGAGGCGGAATCCGGAGCCTTTACAACAACGATTCGGGGCACGAACCACAAAGGGCATGGGGGCTCCCGAACAGCTACAATCTGTCACAAAGACAATAGGTAAGTACAACAATGGGCTAGGTTTCCTAGTGGAAGCCCTAGCAAGTGTTCCCTCAAATGAATGAGGGGGAAATGAAGAACGGCTCGGTGAAGATGTAGATCGGGGCTTCCTCCTTCAATCCTCCAAAGGTCAACGAGTTTGGGTGGGAGGATTGGGAGAGCTTGGAGCTCTTTGCTTTGCATCAATGGAGGTGAGAGAGTGTAGAAGCTCAAGTCTTCAAAGGTAGGTGAAGGGGTCCTTTTATAGCTCTTCCAAATCTGGCCGTTTGAAGCTATAACTTACGCAGCGGTACTACCGCGGGAGAGGCCGGTAGTACCGTTGGACCTTTGAATCCAGCCGTTGCCTGCTTCACGCGCTTCACTGTAAGTCCAAACTTCACGCAGCGGTAGTACCGCTGGGAGGCGGTAGTACCGCTCCGGTACCGCTGGAGGTACCGCTAAGAGGAAGAGAGGGGGAAAACGGCGGTACCTCCGGCGGTACCGCCAGCGGTACCTCGACATCGAGCTGCCCTTTGAACCTGCAGAAAATAACACAGAGGTACTACCGCTGTGAGGACCGGTAGTACCGCTGGACAACGGTAGTACCGCTGGGTACCGCTGGGGGTACCGCACTGCTCAACAGAGAGACGAAAACGGCGGTAGCTCGGGCGGTACCGCCAGCGGCAGCCAGGGCTCCGAGCAAGGCTCAGTCCAGAGCAGCGGTACTACCGCTGATGCCAGCGGTACTACCGCTGCCTGGAGCAAGGCTTGCTGAAGAGCTTTTGCAGCGCCCGTTTCGATCGTTTTCTTTTTGCTAAGATCTTAGATACATCCTGCAAACTTTAATAGCCATGTTAGAACACATATTGTGTTGTCATTAGCACCAAAACAAGGGTCAATTATAAGATGCTCTTTCAGTTACTCTTGGGTCTTTGGACCCTAGACGCCTTTTGTAGCCGGCCTTTTTTGGCCAAAACCTTTTGTGGTCAAGACCTTTTGTGGTCACTTGAGAGCCCCCAATTAAGTTGTGGGTGTGTGCCTCAAGACTTGGGAGCCCCCAATTAAGTTGTGCGTGTGTGCCTCAAGAGTTGTACGGGATTTGATCTCCGCCCCAAAGGAGATCAATAGTGGAAGGTGAACTCGAACCCTTTGTGGTTGAGTTCATCAGGAGAAGAAGGTGAGCCTTTGTGGCGTTGCGGCTAACCTGTTGTGGTTGCGCACACCTCTCCAAACGAGACGCACACCTTTGGGTGGAACTCGGGAATACATCCTCGTCTCCACGTGCCTCGGTCATTTCTATACCCGAGCTCTTTACTTATGCACTTTACATTGTGAGAGCCTTCGTGCTTGAAGTCATATATCTTGCTATCATCTTGTTACTTGTATTGCTTAGCTTAAGTTGTTGGTGCACATATGTGAGCCTAGTTTATATATCTAGGTTGTATGCTTGTTAAAGTAAACCTCTAGTTTTATTCCGCTTTTATCAAGCATACTGGAATTTCCGGGTCATTCGTGGACCGGATATTCCGGCTACTCGGAATTTCCGGGTCACTCTTGGACCGGATATTCCGGCTCCTCGAAAAAGTTTTAAATCGCCTATTCACCCCCCCTCTAGGCGACATCTATCCGTTCAAATACCTAGTTTGATTTGTTGTAATTTGTATGTCAAACATGAAAACTATTTGTATGGTTTTGCTGCATGATTTTGTATGTCAAACTACCTATGTATTTGTTTTATTTGTTGAAATATGTCAATAAGTTTTTGAAAAATGTGAATGTTTGTGCTATTTTCGGCCAAAATCGCCGGCTGGGAATCGGCGCCCCCGGACGACGATTATGTCCGGCGCCGGCCTGGGGGGTCAAAATTACGTCCGGATCGGCGTCCTGGGGGCTCAACGACTGGAGATGCCCTTACCCGTAGGAACACAGATTTTTCTGTTTGTTCATTTTGCTTCATTCGTCCCTCACTTCTAGCGTAGGTTTTTCTGGTTCTTGTCCCCGTTCCTTTAATGGTTCCATGACACAAAATTGTGTTCCTTTTCTTGATTCTTTGTTCTCAAGTCCAAAATACCGTTCCTCTTTTGTAGAGTTTTGGCCAATTTTTGTTCCACATAATTAACTCAATCTAGATTTGTTCCTATTTTTAGAGTTTTGTTCCTCTAAATAGGATTTTTTGTTCCCTTTTATAGAGTTTTGTTCCATTAACAAGATAATTTTCTAGTTTTGTTTCTTTTCGTAGAGCTTTTGGTCCTTTTATTAGAGATTTGTTACTCTCTCCGATAATTTTGTTCCCAAAAAGCAGTTCTTAACAAGGAGTTTTGTTCCTTCGTGTTCTTGCCTATTTGTTCATGTAAAAGTGTGCAACAAAATGATAAAGAACCACATGAGTCTTGTTCCTTCATGTTCCCTCTTATTTATTCCTAAATCCATGGAGTTTTATTCTCTCAATAGGAGTTTTGTTTCTGTTTATAAAGCTTTTGTTGCATTTACTGGAGACATGTTCCTCTCTTATATATTTTTGTTCAATTATAGTTTTTTGTGTCATTTAGAGTGTTTCCCTTTCAAATAGAGCTTTGTTTCTCTTAAAAATAGTTTTGTTTCTTTTTGTAGAGTTTTTGGTCCTTTTATTAGAGATTTGTTTCTCTCCCCGACAATTTTGTTCCCTATAAAAGTAGTTCTGAACAAGGAGTTTTGTTTCTTCATGTTCCGCTTATTGTTCCCGTAAAAGTGTGCAACAAAATGAAAAAGAACCATGTGAGTCTTGTTCCTTCATGTTCCCTAGAGGTGTGCTACAAACTGATCAAATCCTAGCGAAAGATTCTTATTCCTCCACATTTGTTCCTTCTTGTTCCCACTATATTGTTCCTAAAAGGACCTGCTCGCAGCATACAACATGGGTGTTCAGTACAAACGTGTAACTTTATTCCCAACTCGGAAGATTAATAAGTTGCACACCAGTTTAAAGATCTCGCTCTGTTGTCCACCCATGTATGAGCTGCACGAAGCCGCTCAATACCTTCTGACAAGTAAGTACCATCTGACAAGTAGGCCCAAGCAAGAGAAAATATAAGAAGGAAATGACAACGAATGATTTATTGGGTCGGCCCAATCAGGTGAAACGAGGGCAAGGGATTACCCGAGCGCGAGGGAGGGAGGCCCCAATTTAATGTCTGGTGGACTTTGGTGAAACACGTTAAAACGCATGCCATTTCAAATGTTTTTAGTTATATCATCAATCTTTGATATAAAAGGTTCAAAAACCAATAAAACCAGAGGGATAGACGTTGTCCCGTCATGTCATTAAGGTAGAAGTGTGACTCAAATCGGTGACCTGGCGCTTTAGCTGCCAAGAGTTCACCTATAAAAAATTCATTCTGGTATCAACCGAGAAAAATATCAGCAATGATAACATGAAATTTATACTACTACTACATCTGTCATAAATTTATACCACTAAATCTGGCAACAAATAAATAGATGGTCAAAATGTTATTTGGTTAGCCACTCTGTCAATCTACACTATTTATAAAAGAGTCAACTTTAGTTTCAATATGGCCACCTAAACAAAGTGTATCCAGGTTAATTTGGACCATCACTAAAATGGATCAAATGACACAGATCCGATCTGCACAAACCAACGCGCCAGATCAATCCTGTCGACCGACAGAGAAATTTCCTGCCAGGTTCCGTCCTCCTCCCAGCGACGCGTCCCCCACCAGATGCACATCCCGCACGCCGCGCCGTTCATCCTCGGCAAGCGGGTCCGCGGCGCCGACGAGGATGGCGACCCCGAGGCCGCCGCCGCCCGTCTCCTTGGGGCCCGCGCCAGGCTTCTGGGCCCTGCCGGCGAGGGACTTCGCGGGCGATTACCTAAATCAACCGGCGGCGGCACAGCAGGTACCGACCTGTCGCTGCAGCTCCTTCTCCGGCTGACCTCCTCTACTCCTCCTTCCTTGTGATGTCGACTTCTCCCGTCTTCCCTCACTCCCGTCTCACCCTCTCATTCGCTTGCAGGGACAGATTGATTGCAGGAGCTCCGGCGGTCGGCGCTCGCAAATCCGAAGCTGCGGCTTCCCTGGTGAGGTATGGATCGATTTCCTCCTTCTCCTCCCTCTCCCCTCAGTTGTTGTACATGCAATGCCCTGCTCTGCCCTCCCGTGATGTACTGAATATTTTTTGGATGATTTGTTTGGACTGCAGCTCATGCAGTACTGAAAATTCGAAGTGTGTTGATGTATATTAATCGTTCATGCAGTTATGAACTGTTGTAGTGCTTGTGAAAAAAAATCATTTTGTATGCTGATTTGTAACCATCCAACTTAGGTAATGCTGTTTTACATTGCTCAAATCCCGTCTGAACTTAGGTGATGCTGTTTTACATTGCTGGTTTGTAGCCATCGCATTGTGAACTTAGGTTATGCATGTAATATGCGTTGATGTCTACTTGCCCAGTATGAAGTTTTGATGTTAATTTGGTTATGGCAATGAGCGATTTGTTCTATTTATTCTACTGGTCCATTTTGGCCCGGAGGAAAAAAAATTGATACCTTTATCTAAGAAAAAAATAATCTATATTTCATGCTGGGCTCATAAATGTTGCTTTTATCTCAACAACATATAACCTGACACAGTTTCTTTTATCTCATAGATGTATCATCAGAGTGCACTCTATATTTTAGAGCAATTGCTGGTGACCTGGTGTTAGGGAGGCATTTCTATATGGGAGGGTTGCATCAGCTATGTCATGCGATTGGCATGCACGAAGTTTCTACGTTAGTATAACCCTATGTATTTATTATTCCTTTTAGTGTGCTAATAATACCTATATATTTTGACAAATCTTTTCCGGAATGCATCTCCAGTTCTCCATAATGGACATGGGAAATGGATACATTGTTGCCGTCCTTCAGTTAAAAGCTGAGGAGAAGCTCCTCCATGCCGATGATGTGGAATGGTGGTGGTTGAAGTCTAAATCTATGATGAGTGCCATGGATGAACTACGACTCACTAAGGGCGACGAATACGCAACAATATATGTATCATGAATGGTATGGAAAGGCAATGGCGAGCCTCTCTATTTCAGCATTCTGACAATTATTGATAGAAAAAATAAGAACAATGTGGCATATTTCATCAAATATTTGTGCAAATATGATGCTATTATTTGGTTCCTAAGATGGGATTATTTCAACCAAGCTCATATTACTCCTCTTGATGACAAGGTAAATCCATTTCCATGGGTATATGCAGTATGAATCTTCAACTAGCCTCATATAAGTTACTCTCGCTCCTTCATCGCACCCTGCTCGCCGGAGAGATGAACGATGGCAAATCTCCAGGTATAACTCTCACATACCGCTAATTGATCCCAATGCCCTTTGAATATATAATCATTGTCGGTATTAATATTGATATTAAAATTTACCTCAAGTGACATTATGTTTTAAAATAATCTAAGCCGGACCTGAATGCTAGATCTTTGAGTCACTTTCTGTTTGTTGATACTTTTGATTTTTGACTTATAATTCAGTTGAAGTATTTTTTTTCCTAAGACTTGCCAACCATATATTTTGGAAAATACTTATGCTTCAGGATGAAGCTAAATCATTTGGTCAGTTGCGGAACAAAAAGTTAGCAAATCTGCTTGACTCTTACTACGAAGGTGAAAAGAGATTGCTTGTTGCAGAGTACATGCCTAACGACCCAGTAGAGAAACATCTTTTGTACTATGAGTTATGCTCGACTTAGCACCTTAGCCTAATATTAGTATTTATTTATTATCACTGTCAAACAAACCCTAAGTACTTATAGGTTGAGAAGATTGTATCTTGACTCTATATTTGGTATGCTCTTTAATTTGTCACATGGCCAGCAAAAATTCACACTAATACTATTGCAGTCAAGGTTATTTCTTGCGTAAACTGATTTGTGGTTTGTGCGTATACAAAATATGAATTGAATCATGGACAATTATGTCTGAACTGGCTTCTGGGAGAAAGTTATTCCATTGATAAATTCATATTGGTCCATGAATAATTTATTGCACCTGTACTCTGAATTTGAAGCTCACTTGTACTGTGAAGATACAACAGATTTTGCACTTGTTTGCCCGTAAAGGTTGATATGCTGTTTTAGAGCTATCATTGGTTTTCACTGTACAAGGTCAGCATATTTCCTCTTAAATTTGTGAAAAGATGAATTGTCTTACAGAATTTGGTTTTGGTGCATATATCATATGTATGTATATCTTCAGTCACGACATAAGAAAATGAAGTTTCCTGATGATTTAGTATTGTTTTCCTAAATAATATCTTGTGATGATAAATAGTTGGTTGAACCATTCAGTGAGTTGTCTTATTCTCATGGTTTAGAATTTTGATGCAACTTGGAACATGTCAATGGTACCAATACCAAAGCCCAGAAGCCACCTGGTTTGTATTTTCTGACCCTAGAGCTTTTGATTTGAAAGAAGGAGTTTCCAAAGTGCATGATGTCGATTAAATGCATGCACCAGGATGGTCGTGGAAGGCTTGATTTTCAGCGGTTATCACGGTTATTTATAGCTGGCCAAATAGCGGAGAGTATCATATATCAGAATGTGACAAGGTGACAATTTATTACTTCAGTCATAGGTAGTGTTTTATTTCGTATCATTGTGATTGATTTATTTCTATACCTATATTACTACAGATTTAATTGCCTTATGACATTCTTGGCATATTCATAATGTTTGTGTTCGATCAATTGTTTCAACGCTAATGTGACATTCTAGCTATCTGGTTTTCAGTTTAATGTACTCATGGTACGATGAAGCGTCATCTTTTCAAATACACAAGGTGAATATTCTCAATCATGCTTATTGGCGACACTTTTAACATGAAATTTATATGACAAATGTTTTAAAATGCATATGTAGGATGGTTTTAAGTTGAGAAAGCAGTTTCTGGTATATATTCAGAAGTATCAAGACAACGAAGCGATCAATATATTACTTTCTTGAAACGAGAAATTATTAATCACATAAAGAGATGGGCCTTCTAATTAATATGAATAGTGAAGAATTGTTACTTAGAACTTGTTTTAAACGATCTATTGGAAGTGGCGTTGTATTGTATAATATATGCATAGAAACTACTCCCTCCGTTCCATTATATAAGGTGTCTAAGGTTTTGGCATGGTTATTAAGACGTCAGTATTTTACATGAGGTGGTCTTATTTTGGTTAGACAAAAATCAAGAGAGAGAGGAATTACTAATAGTCATAAATTGAAAACAATAGGTCAAATGCCGCCCTTCTAGATTGCGACTCGTTGTTTGATGAGTAAAATTGTCTACAAATCACAACACACCTTATATTTTGAAACTTTTCTTAAAACCCTAGACACCTTATATTAAGGAACGGAGTGAGTATTATTTTGTGCTTTCTGAATTTATATGGATGAAAGGTGTGTTGATTATGTATTGTTCGCGCATTCTTGTGAGATTTAGTCATGACATATATTGCTCCGGTAATAAAACACTAACAAACTAAAAATATGATTTATATTTCAGAGACGTGCGTGCACGTGGTTTACTAGTGTGCTAAAAAACATCATGTATTTGGAACATGGGGTGGTGCTACTTTCATCCAAACCACTCAACCAAGTCCCAGCAAAAGAGCAAGGGAAGCATGCCAGATTACCAGAATACGACTACACCGATTCTTCAGTAGTCCTTTTTCTCAAACAAGGCAGAAACGTTTCAGTAACAAATAAAATTCTTCAGTAGTCCTTTTTCTCAAACAAGGCAGAAACATTTCAGTAACAAATAAGAACACTAGCGAGATAAATTGTCAACAGTCCAAAAGGCATCAAGCAGTAACTTCTGACATTTTCGCTTAACAGCACGGCAGATAGTCTACCGACGATAATAACAGCAAAACAAAACGTAAACACCCAGCAGCATACACGGAACTACCTAAAATATATGAAGAACTCTTCCACACAACTGCTCATCAGGCAACAGCGTGTGTATGTACACGGCACATGACAATCAGCTTCCTATCCTGGAAACACAGCTTCAATGGGGGTTTGACGTGCAAAGGTCATCCAGAGCGCGTGGACATTTCATCACAAATCCTGTAGAAGTTTGGTGACAAAGCTCGGGTCATCCCTATGTTTTACAATAGGAAATTTTAACAGCAATGCTCAGGACATCTGTGGATTCAAAATGGTTATGCATTTTCATCAATGCACTTACTTACATTAAAAGGACGGGGCTCTAGAGGTATTGCGTGACTGAGCGTCTTCAAAGACTTCCACATCTTCAAGCTTCTCTGGCTTCAGGCAAGGAGGGATGTACGCAGCATAGATGGCGCCCACGTTAGGTGTCTCTTTGAGCTCCTGGGTTGCCACCTCAAGAGGGGTTTTGGCAAACGCAGGATAGAAGCGGGTCTGGCAAGTGTAGGCGAAGATTAAGCTCATTGGAAGGAGTGGTAAAAGGATTGGAGTATATAAGAATTTTTTCAATCCAATGACACCCATCATGGTGGCCTGGTAGATCATTAGAGCCGCAATGATCCTCGTGTGCATGTGTGGCCAAAATCGCCCATTGCTCTCATAACTAGGAACATAAACTCTCAAAACCTGCATTTAGAAATAAGAACGTAAAGGTAAGGTCTATTACCAAATCAATCAGACATCTGTGCTCTTCAAATGTATAGTAATGAAAAAGTATCCAAAAGCCATCTATAGGTTAGTCCCACTATGCTGAACTTACGTTGAAGTAACATTTTGCGTACCTGGTTTTTTGCTATAAGCCATCCAAGAGCAAAGTAAGCAACACCAAATGGGATAATCAAAGGCGCAATGACGCAGTAGCACAGTACAATTGTCACAATCAGCATGTCATTTGGAACCCTGGTGTTATACCCTAAGTCTCCTGGACTCCATGCTGCTCTCACTTCATCCTCAGTCTTGCATAGATACTTCTTTTTCAGGTGGAAAATGATGAGGGGGACCAAGCGAGAGAGCTCAAGCCCATAACCAACAAAGAATCTGTCAAATACAGCAATCAAACAGTTACATTCCATAGTTGTAGCGAATTCAGGCATAGTGGATTTGAGTAAATGGACAAAAAAGGCTTTACTTCAGGGCAACGAAGGAGAGGAAGAAAGTTGCATTTCGAGGAAGACTCTTGCCTAGCATCGTAGTAACCCCTTTAGGCTGATTGATAATGCTTGTCAAGGCTCCGAACAATGATGAGCCGATTGTAATGCCAAGGAAGACATTGAAGACAATGAAGTAGAAATATTTTCCAGACGCTGCCCTGACTACATGGCTCTGTGAAGGGATCCCCTCTGACTTTGAGAGAAACATAAGGAGAGCAGGCAGCAAAGCAAGAAAAACAATAAGTGCAAGCTGCGGCAGGTAAGCTTGTAAGACTGTCGCAACTACCGGTTGATCAACAATCACCTTCAGAAAGGGCAGCTTCTCCCTCAATTGTTGCAGCGTCGTAACAGCAGAGATAGCGGTAATGGGAATATAGTAGAAAAATACTGTGAGAAAGACAATGAAATAGACCACACTCTGTCTTATTTGCCTGTCATACATTTTCCTCGGGAGATTGGGCCATATTGTCTCACGTGGTTCAGGAGCTTTGGTAACTGTCCATTTATCAAACAGTTGAGCATGGAGAGTCTGAGATGCAGAGGCTGCAGCAGCTCTGCTGTTGAAGACAACAATGGCAGCCCGTTGTTGTTTCTCACTAAGGGTGTTCTTTTGCTCGTCCTCCAGCTTGGGCATCAATTCCTTGATCTTCTCATTACAATATTCAATCGTGTCAACTTTTTTGCCGATAAGGCCAAGGAATCCAGTCCTGTGAGTAGGCTTGGTGCCCTCAAGTTTGTTTTCTGTTTTCGACTCTGCATAGACAGCTTCAGCATGAGTAATTTTCTGTTTGTGACCTTCAATCTCTTGGAAAATTTTATCAGCCTGCAAGGGGTTTAGACGGCAGGGATGAGACATGTGTCACGAAAAAAATATACAAAGGGCAGCAGCATCCATAAATGAACTTGAGAACTACAGTACCTTCTTGATGTCTGTCACAACCATTGCTTTGTAGAATGTATCAGGATGGAGTGCTCTGAAATAGGAGTCAACTGAGTCCTTTATACTTTGATCAGGAGGCGGTACAGGAACATCTCTCACCAACACGGCAAACTCCTCTGGTTTAACATCTGATGTTGATCTTGCAGCTGCTCTCAGATTCGAAACATGCTTGTAGGATTTCCATAGTACAAAATAGGTGACAAAGGAGACCCAATAGACTGAGAATATAAATCCCCACAGCCTCAAACTTTTTTCCTGGAGAAAATGTGCAGACATCACCGAGTTTAGTTGTCAGTGTGACTATGATAGTATGCTTGCTGTCTGGAAATCACACTTAAAGTAAGCATTACCTTTGGGAAAAAAATGAAACAACAGTTGCGGTAGTTTAAAATGTAATCGTTTCGATTTAGACTTCAAATAATTTTGAATTTGCAAAAAATCAATAATCAAATTATGAGAAATCTTTTAACTTATTACATGAAGAATCAGTAAACTGGACACAATGCAAACACATGAAGAAAACAGAATTTCATTTCAATCCCAACTTTTGAAATGATGAACCTAATGGTTTTCAAACCGATCGTCTACCTGGTTACTAGATGGGCCCGACCTGAACATGCTTCAGAAAGTCTGTAGTTCTGTAGAATTGGAACAATCTAGATCTATTCGTGGCAACAAAAACAGGCCGAAACTCAAATAAAAGGATTACTTACTTGGACATTGCCCAATGCTAGCTTTTCAATAACTGTGAAATTCTGGGCCGACTTGCCATTTTGGAAGCCAGCAGAATTCTCCAGTGCATGATCAGTTGCAGCAAGGGGTAACAGAAGCGGAAGCAACACAATTCCAGAGAACACAAGGATCGCCAACACTGGAACACAAGAGAGCAATAAATATTGTGAACTGCTGAATCTTTAAATAAAAGGGTGTGTGCCTCTATTGATGCAGAGGCCGGGGCTTCGCTCCCCTTTTAAAAAAAAACTGGCAACAACTCTGTGATCTGTCCACCAACTTATAATTCACCAAACAAAGTGTACACAAAACCGTTTCACTTGCTAAATTTCGTAACTCCAGCAATCTCTATATACACTATAGCTTTGTCTCGTTTGATCCTGGCCTTAAAAGACATGTGGTGATGGTAATTGGCATTTTAATTGTATAAACAAAACGACATGGCTCTAGCTCATTCTACAGAAATTCTTATGGCAAATTGGCAAATTTAACAACGCACTCTAAAAGGCATTGTAACGTGAACTGATGGCAGCAATTAGCAGTCGTTATTGCTGTTCAGGCCGTTCATGAAGCGCATATGCCTTATTTTTTTATGCTGGCATATACAAAAGTAAAACAGTAACTTGGTTTCTACAACACTGCGCTGAGATGGATCTTCGTTTCGAACAGAGTTATGCAGGCATACAGAAGTATAAAACAACAACTTCGTTTCTACTCCTACAACACTGCACTTCTTTTTTTAGAGATAGATCTTCGTTTCGAACAGAATAGAGTAGAATACAGCTTCACATCAGCAAATTCATCAGAAAAATCATGCTCCGCAACGCAACAGCGGCACGACTTGATATTTGCAAAAATAAGACCGCAGAGACGCACGAATTATATGCGGTACAGGAATCAACCAAACGCAACCAACTCAAGCAACGCATGGGTAATAATAAACAAACAAGCAAACAAACAAACAAACAAGCTCAGGAGCCCGGTTTGGTTTTCCCGTACCGGAGGAGAGGAAGACGAGGTAGACGGCGGCGTCGACCCCGCCAGCGGCGACGACGTCGGCCTCTGACGCCCTGAACGCCTCCTTGATCCATCCGACGGGGCTGAGCGTGCCCCTGCCGCGGCCCTCCCAGGGGTCGAGCCCCCGCAGCAGGACGCTCGGGTAGTAGACCGGCGCGTTCCCGGGACGGCGCGAGAGCCAGGTGAAGACGAGGACCAGCACGACGAAGATGATGAAGGACGTCAGAAGCGACGTGATAAACGCCGAGATGTCCATCTCGCCCCCGCCGCCGCCGGTGCTCCTCCTCTAGGCGAACCTCCTGGGGATTGGGAGAAGGGTTTAATGGTGGAAGGAGCGGTTAGCGGAGGGCATTGAATGGGGAGGGGGAAGCATTGGATGCTTTGCTGTGCTGTGCTGTGGCTGGCGTGGTGGTGGGGAGTTTATGAGTCAAGGAAAGGAAGGGGAAGACCGGAAGAGGAAGGGAATGAGACAGCGGAGATTTTGGAGCGAAATGACTGGGTTGCCCCTATAGGCAAAGGGGATGGGTAGCTTTGTGGCTGTCGGCCTGTCTTTTTCTTCCCCCCTCGTTGCTCGTCCGTGTTTGGCTTTCACGTTTCAGCAAAGTAATTTGAATCCCGTCGTGTTGACTTCTTTAGTGGATTTGTCACCGTACCAAGTTGCACGTTTTGAAATATGCAACTAGTGTTTAGTGTATTTTTTAAGTAAATCGATCCGTTTACACAAAGATCCCTACTTCTGTATCTGTATGCTGACAGAGTTAGGATATTCTTTTATGGATGGAGGGAGGGAGTAGAAGTTTTAGAACCAAAATAAGTTACCGAAACATATGTTATTAGTGTAAAACATTGTTCATCACAATTAAGTATCACATTGCGCAGTAAAACACTAGTTGCACTGAAACTAGTGTACACCTAAAATATAATAATAGACCAACAAAATCTAAAAGACAAGTTGCACCTACAGATACAATGGTTACTTTGTTAACGTGAAATCAGAGTGGATTAAAGTGCAATTGCACATAAGCATTCACTTAGAAATTAAAATGAAAATTGATAATTGTTTAGGAAAGTAAAAATGTGAGTAAATTTTTATTCAAACTGTTTAGGCATTTTATTTGACATTTCAAATAAGAGATCATGGTTTTGTAGCAAGAACAAATGTATTGCCTTATGAGCATTTACCGTATTACAACATTAGCCTAGTTATGAGAACTCAAAAGTGTTAACGGGCAAAACTCTTCCAAGTGCCTTGGAGTGGATCGCCACCAATATATGCTGACAACTGGAAAATAGACTCAGCCTAGCAAAACTTTGGAGTGAGGAAAGAAAGATAAGGGGGATAGTCAAAGGTTGTGCGCCGGCCCACGAGCACACAAGGGCAGTCTTGTCACGACAGATTTTCTTGGTTTTCCCCGGTCCCGGCTGGCGCTGGCGTAACGGAAACCTGACGGATATGGGCCCACGCCCCATTCTCTCGGGGATGGAGGACCACCTAGCGGTATTAGTTCGTTCTTTCTTGGCGTCTGGAGTAGCGCTTTTCGCTTTCCACGTGGGGATGCTCCGCTGCCGACATACCACGTTGTAAGCGCAAGCATTCCGTGACAATCGACGGCGACGAGCCGAAAACGGTTATTCTCTCCCCCTCCGGCCACTACGCGCTGCCCACTCGTTACGCGCCGTGCCACCATATCGTCGACCACACGTATGGCACTCGACTACTCAGTACGCTCGATCCGTCGACCATTGCACCCACCGTTCACCGTAAGCCTACACGTACGTGACCTGACTCTGACTAGCTCGTGATCGATCCTGAGCTTTGTGCCATACGTCTTCATCGGTTGGGTCGTGTATTTAAGGTCCTTTTTTTATACGATTAAGGTCCTTTTTTTAATAGGAAGGTTCCAAATCAATTTTCCTATATTTTTGTGAGGTCCATTTGTAATGCTCATTAATCAGTTTAGCTTTATTTTTTGTAAGGCACGCTTTGCAGCAATTAAGACTGAACTTGTTGATCTATTAGTCGTTGCCACGATTGGGAAAGGAGCGAATTGTTCAACATCGCTTTGTGCTTTTGAAAAAAACAATCTTCGTGACTAATCCATCCATTTTAGAATATAAGGTGTTTAGCATATCTTGAGTAGGACTAGGTACGGACAAAAAAAGTGTGTACATATATATGAATCTGAGAAAAGTTAAAACATCTTATATTTTAAAATGGATATTGTACATTAAGATCAAAAAACTAAATAATTCATACATTTGGCACAATACAATGCCAAAGTACCGAAAATGCACACAACCAGTGAGTACACCAATAGTTAGAAAACAACATAATAATGTTTGGAAGATCAACATCCAAAGTCAGATGACCTTTAAAGAGTTTCTTTGTTTCATGGCGAAACGGCACATATCGCACAATAAGCCTTATGAAGCAAACCACGGAATCCTTGATGCAATATGTAATGACAAATTGTGATAAAAAGAAATATAGAGTGTGGGTGAAAAGGGGTAATCCACTTGAGATGAGGTGAGTGTGAGGAACTTCGAGAGGATGATGTATGCTTGGCTGTTGCGTGAGCCACGAAAGTCAACTTGGCTTCATCTTAGATGAGAACTCAAAATAGCCGGTGCGTCATAAACTTAAGAAAATGCCACCTAAGAGGGGTGTTTTCTTTTACGAATCCAACTCTTTTGAAGAACTTCACGCACACATCTGGACTTGATCAATACATAAATTAAAATTCTTATGTATTAATAGTCCAATTGATGGTTAAAATTAGCACGTAAAATAAGGACCACACGCTAATGCGGATGAAGGTAGTACTATTTTTTTTATCATCTTCTTGGGTCCTAATTGTGTCAGCCGTAGATCTACCCAGAAAAGTCAATATTTGTCGGTATATGCTAATTGAGGGCTACTCCTCCGTTTTTAATATATATAAAATGTTTGATGTGCTTCACATATTATTTAGATACATATTGAAGTGAGTGAATATACCTATTAAAACGTGTCTGTCATATATGAATATGAACAAATGATAAATTATCTTATATTTAAAAACTGAGGAGGTAGTAGACTATAGAGGTCGAAAGAGTGGAAGCAGGACAAGAAAAAGCCCAGTTGCAGCCGCGCCGGAATGACCGTTGCACACTTTTTGTTTTTTTGGCAGAGGCGGGAGTAGACCCCCAAGGGCAGTTTGGTCAGGAAATCGTATTTTTCTTTCTCGACTATACAAAGGCAGCAGCAGAACGCTGCTTTCGCTTTCGCTGCACGGCGCCGCCCCGCTTCTGCCGACACCCATTCCTATCCCCGCACGTCGCGTCCGATCCAGTAACCGTCTCTCTCTCTCGATCGAGATCGAGCCCCAAACGGCTTCCACGCCGGGAGGGACACGCCTCGCCCACCGCGGTCCACTCGTTTCATCAGCCTCACAGCCTGCCCCATGTTTGTTTTCTCCCTCATCAATTAAGGAGCTCCCCTTTTTCTTAAAAAAAAAATTAAGGAGCTCCCGCCCATCATCCCTCCTATCCTCCCTGATTAGTATACTCCGTACTACATCTTGCTCTAGTTAAGCTAGCTCGACCAAGACGTGATGTGCCCGCGTCCGAAGTGCTAGCCTATAGTTTAAGCACGGCGATCAGTAGGTAGGATGCGCTACAGATCGAGCCGATGAGATCTTCATGAATTGGTTGACCATTCTACCAATGATTGGCAAGACTTCCTATTTTAGCAAGGAATAATGTTACACAACTTTCTTTTTTAATTCTGTGGAGTTTTGAAGCGACATTGGCCATTGCGGCATGTAGAGCCTGTTTTATTCACATGATTTTCGCAGCAATTTTATAGGATTCTACTCCTAGCAATTGTTTCTATAAAAGTTGTGCTTGCTGGTTAAAAATTGGTAGAACTGATTTTCTTTTCAATGGCCTACTTCATGCAGTTTCATGGGGGGGGGGGGGGGGGGGGCGGGGGGGAAATCCTAGCTCCATCCTCACGAAAGAATTCCTTTGTTCAAAGCAGTTATGACCATATAATTTGTCAAACACTTTGAACTTCGTTACCTCCTGCGGAAGGAAGAAATGAATCGTAGTAGCTAGTAGGCGGGATTGCATCCGGCGTAACAGCATCTTCAGCAAGCACGCGAGAAGACACACAAAAAATCCCCTAAGACATCTAAGCGGCCTGGGATTCGCGAGCAGTGGAGCATCTCACGTATCGTGTGGCCTATGGTGTGTTGCAACCCCACATGTCGGGTCGGTTTGGTCTAATAGTCGGTTTAATTCTTATTCGCCGCTCCACACACGCCTCATCTTCCTCCTGCACTCCCCTTCCGCTGCCGCGACTGCCTTCCCCTTCCGCCACCGCGGCTGCCTATCGATTCCTCAGCTCCCAATTCCAAATCGCAATCGTCCTTTAATTCATTCTTCCGCCTCCTGCGCTCCACTGCCCCTACCCGTGTCGTGGTGACTCAGGACATCTCCTACGGGGCTGCTCAATTGCCCCGGATAGGCCGGATTTGAGCAGGCCCGGATTTGCTCAATTGTTAAAATCTATTTTCGCTCCAACATATGTTTGCTTCTACATACTTGGTACTTGGCTGGTAGTTGAATTGAAGCAAATAGCAATTTTACCAATTTGATGCTAACTGAATGTGACACAGTGGGACTAGCCTAAATAGCTCCACTATGAGAGGCCTCGGCCGCGGGGCAGGGCGGCGAGGAGGTCCGAGCCGGGGGCGGCCATGGGCCACGGCGGCAGCGACGAGGTCCCCATGCCAACTGGTTGACTGTAGGCCATGGCAGCGACAATGATCCCTGGTATGCGGCCAGGAGCACAACCAGCGAGAGGAACGAGTCAGCTTCCAGATTCGATCTAAATTCCTTGAGGATAGCTGGCCAGTACTACATGCCTCAAGATTTGATCTACACAAAAGTACATGTCTTCCCCCAATATTTCCGTGTGTAGCGTTCTAGCCGAATTTAGCATTTCCTTGCGTACTATATGGTCGCATGTACTTCCTCTGCTATGTTTTTAACTTTTTTTGTCTACACATATATACGCACATGGTAATTGCTAACTTGGTAATGTGCTACTTTTCAGAGAGAAGGAGGATTCAAAGAAGGCTACTGATCGACAACTCACTTGTTATACATGAGAGTATACAGGTTCAAACTCTACTATATAATTCAGTGGAAAGAACAATAGATGCAGGGACAAGGCCGGACACACCTTTCACAACGGCAGTACTACTGTTCAATATTGAAGTATTATTATTATGGAGTGACATATTGTTCTTTGTTTGATTAGACGTAGTGAATATCCCATGTGCTTCTAATTTGACGCAGAGAAATATGAGCAAATTTACAAGTAATGATGTTTTCTGGTTATAAATAGAGCCCATCACCTGTTTATTCATTTGCCTATAAGAACTAATCTTCCTTTTTAGTGTTGTTCATTCCTATATAGAAGCAGATTTCTGTATTTTCTTGCATATTTTGCTAGCGTTGGATCTTTGTACTTCTCATTTACCAACTCTGACAGAGAAAGATCAAAAAATTGAATAATAAATGAAATGATGGAATATAATTGAAATGATGCAATACAACGAATGACTACAAATAATTAAGCGTCTATATCCTTCTAAGGTGTTCTTTTTATTTGAGGTGTGAGATCATGTACATATGCTTGCTCTGTAGTTTTTGTTTCCAGTTTCCAGAAACTCAGTTGTACACACCAATTTAGGAAGTAAAGTCGTCAGTCACTAGCATCTGAAATATAGGAAACTACTAAGTTACCTGCTTATTATTTTGGGGTTCAGTGTGATGAAGGTGCTGATGATCATTATCAATGCAATCATGATTTTAAAGTGGTTTCTTATTTCATACCAGAGCTCACGGGCAATTTGGTTGCCAACATAGTTGCAGGTCTTGTTAGAGGAACGGGTTACGGGTGTCATGCCTGGAAGGGTCACCGGTCGTACGTCATTTTTTTTACCGATTATACAGGTCGCCAAAGTGAGTGGCAGACATGCTTCAAAACTAGGGTTTAGGGAGGTGGGTCATCAATTAAAAATACTTAAGTAAAACTCAGTGCATTGGTATCTTCATAGTAACAATCTCCTCTTACGGTGATATACTATGTATCACTCATATGAAGGATGAATCACGAATTTAATGTAATGTAAGCTAACATTTTATCATTGTACTCAACGTCATCTAACCCAACATCCAGCATTGCCAACAAGAATTTACTTTATGCACATCCGTGGAAAAGATTTTTTCACTCCCGTTCTCAGCCCGTATAGATTTGTTCTCAGCCCGTATAGATTTTTTCTCTCCCGTTCTCAGCCCGTAGCAACGCACGGGCATTTTACTAGTATTTATAGTATTTACTAGATCATGTAGGCGCGCGTTCGCGCGCTTCCATTGGGATTATTGATTGTTAGGAATTTATTAAAATATAATCGGATTTTAACATCTTCGAAAGTATGAACCATGAGACATATATGGTCTTGTTTTTTACGCGATCGTGCGTGTGCTTTTGGTTTAACGGGCCACAACGCACCAGAAAATTAAGTTTTGATGCCCAGAGCAGCGTCCCTCGGTGATATTTGGCCCACTTAGCCTGCACACAGAAATTGAATGGTCAGGATTATGAGATGAGGCGAATCTAACGGTTCAAATGTGAGGTGGCCTGAGAGAGCTCGTTTCTTATGCAGTTATAATATCCCTAATGCCTACAAGTCTTTGATAAAAATCCTAACAAGCTGCAAAGGAAGAATATCCCATGAAGTATTTATTCTCGCTTGCCTAAAAACTAATTTATTTTTGTAAAATTTATGCCCGGTTGCTTTCTAAATAAATTTTCCTGAAATTTAGCTATAGATAGATGACTTTCCTTTAACATATAGTACTTCACTCAACTATGTTACTTGAATGTGCATAGTTGTCTCTCCCTTACTTTAAGCTCTGTTTGTATATGTGTTCATTTTTGATACCCTTTTTCCTGCGGTGGCTCGGATGGGGGAGCAAGATCGTGACTTGGGGTAACATATACTACTTCACTCAACTATGTTACTTGAATTTACTTTGCCGAGGAGCAGATACCGAGCCCTTTGATTGTATCCAGTGAATGACGTTATGAGCAGATGCCTCAGTTGACAAGTTGAATCTGGTACTGAAACAAGGATCACATATATTTATTAAGTTCCATTGTTGTCCTAAGTTTCATAAAATGTTGCTTTTTCACCTGGCCTTCGATGGTAAGCATGACATCATAATTTTTCTCAAATAGATGATTTCTTACCTTCTTAAGAAGTTTTTATAATCAAATACTAATAAAGCTTTTAATTTAAGGGTGCGTTCTAAGAAAAGTGTGTTTGAGTACTATGCTCTTGAGAGATATTGCTGCTCTAATAAACATTTTCAGAAATATTCGGTCAATTTAATTGCCAGGTTATTCATAATCACAATAACAATATGCACTTATACCACATGTTTCCAAAGAAAAAATTGTACAACGCCCCATGACTCCATGAGGTGGCTAATATACACCCCAACATGGCTAATATACACCCCAACACAAAACCCTAATTGACAGGAAAAGAAAAACAAAAAACCACTTAATTTTGCAGCACGAAAGAACCCATGAACAAACAAAAAACGAAGCAACATGACAACTGGCGCAGCAAAGCGCCATATCCTTCTAGTAATCATCTACGTCAGCTACCGCGCGGGTCAAAAGGTCTATCGCGCAACCGACATGTCCAATCGGCTTCAGCAGGCGGAGTGAAGGCGCCACACCCCCCACCCAACACGTCCAATCGACTTCCACTCAGCGGATTAATGGTGCCACACCGTCGCAGCTGCCAACCCCACAACCTCGTCGCTATATAAAGCACCGCTCTTGCCGTGGCAAGGCACACCAACTCT
The DNA here is from genome assembly GCA_026929855.1 of Poa annua. Taxonomy (NCBI): domain Eukaryota; kingdom Viridiplantae; phylum Streptophyta; class Magnoliopsida; order Poales; family Poaceae; genus Poa; species Poa annua. Next base: position 244,910,448 of record CM049426.1, on the reverse strand, counting down.
CACCTCCCTCCCTCTCATCCTCCACTTCTCCCCCACCCCACGAGCACCAAGATGATCGAACGGCTTCGACGTCGTTGGCTCCAGGACTAGGAGACTCGCCTCCTCTACTAGGCAGCCTACCAGTGATGTCGGACATGAGTGCCCCTGGCGAATGGAGGCTCATCATCGGTGGCGCACCGGTGCCGGAGGGCGGTGAGAGGATCCAGGAGGTCTTTGCCAGCCTCCCCGGCGATGAGCATGACCTCCCGCAGTGCGATCTCGTGGTTGGCGACCCACTTCGCCGACAGGCGAGCGCGAGAGCTCACCGACCATGACAGGCCACCTGGCCACCCGCCATCGCGCAACAACTCGACCCGGGGGCGGCTATGGTGTGGCGTGTCGGGCCGCATACTGAACGTCGTCCTCGAGCACATCGAGGGCGGTCCTCGAGCACATCGAGGGAGGAAACCAACCGCATGGGCGCCGCCATTTCTCCAAACAAACTTCCATCCCGCTTATGTTCTCACGCAACTTTACAAATTTCTGTATACATGTCTATAAAGGTCATAATTGTTCCACATAGTATCAGCTGATTTTACAAATTTGTTCATACACATCTAGAAAAACCGTTACCTGTGTGGTAATAATTTATTTGTCTAGTAAAAAAATTAACCTCATAGCTCAAAAGAATGTGAAAAAAATGCACAGATGTCAAAGCTTATAAACGGTTTTGGTTATTGACTAGAAAATAAGGAAATTCTCACACGAGTAAGAATTTGTAGAATTGTTACGATACAAACATTTGGTGATCGTGATTATTCATCCAAACCTTTCACATCTCTTTCTACCACAGTAAGACCCTCTGACAAAACTAGTACCGAACCAACCATAATTTATTAAACAAAAAAGGTTCATCTATGTTTGGTGATCGTGATGATTCATCCAAAACTTCCCCATCTCTTTCACATCTAAAGTGGGGCATAAGTATTTTATTTTGAAACCATTAGAACCAGCTATTTTGTTTCTCTTAATATCTGATTCGTTTTACAACAATTGTGAATGAGCTTTTTTTCAGTTAGCCCTACGGCCATACTGTGAAGAAAGGAATATCAAGTTTACAGAATATTCCAAAGTAAAATCATTACTGTCCAACTAGGGCCATGCTGTTGATGGCAGGTAGAGTTTTTGCTTCCTTCCTTGAAAACAAAGCAAATGAGTATCACATAAAATACTTTTCAGTCATACAAGTTGGGATAAAAGTATGTAAACATATAGGCACATAAAAGTCGCTTCGCTGCCAAATAAGGCTTGGGATTGCAAATTATGCGGATAGCTGGAAAGTTACGTGTCTCGAGCCTGTGTTGCTTCGCTGGACAAAATCTGTTTTGTCCCACCTGCTACCAGTACATACGTGATAGCATGTCCTTTTCAAGGTGGGGATGTCGACGTACTACCTTCATCACGGTTTATAGAGCACGCACGCAGTTTAAGAAAAAGTTTGACCTTCAAATTTAGTCAATAAATTATGAGTTATATGTTACAAAAATTATACCATTTGATTTATATTGAAAATAAGTTTTTAATGATATAATTTTTGTAATTTAAAATTTGAATTTTGTTGCTTAAATTAATGGTCAAAGTTCATTCTTAAACTACGTGCCTGCTCTATAAACTGTGATAGAGGGAGTACTATTCGTGTAGCCCACCGTAGAGGGCACCCTGAAAGGGACAATCAACCTGAGAACAAATTGCTCTTAAACATGTACCCACGAGTATAATTTTATGCATGCAAATCTCTATATCATAATTGTGCCTAAATGTCGATGAATCGGCCAATGATTCATCGTGCGAATAATGCAATTATGGATTTCCTTTGATGTGTGGCTACCAGTTGCTTGCAAACCGGCGTCTATGTAAGCGTCCTCTGAAGACAAGTTCATCGTGCATCCTACTAACATCATCAATGCCACCCAGGTTGTGTAACACTTGCAGTCCCCCAATCCGATTCTGTAACACCAACCCAAAGTTGAGGAAATCTCAGATACTTCATCAACTCCTCAGCTTTCGTGAAAACAAGTGCCAGATTAACACATGAGAAATGCTCCTGCGCTTTCCCGGAAGTTTTTTTGCACGAATTTTAAAGCACATCAATGGCTGTGATTAGGGGTGGAGATTAATCACAACCATTGATGTGCTTTAAAATTTGTGCAAAAAAACTTCTAGGAAAGCACAGGAGCACTCTATGCCCTTCTGATATCATGTGTGATACATGAAATGTTCAACAAAGTAGAATATACCAAATTAAGGAGGGGATAATAGCAACAAAAAGGAAGTTAAATTGTCGTCAAATCAGCCAAATGTTGTTCACTAGCACAAGTCTTCCACAAAACAACATAGGGTATATAGAGAATTTCAAACTCAGCTGAATCTCTCACAAGAGTAAGATATAAACACCATAAATGAAAGAAAAAAAAAGACAACAGCTTGGCAAAATATCAAGCAAACCCATCTACAATCTACAATGATGGCTAAAGCAAAAGGCTTAACTTATTCCTCTTCTGTCACCTGCTTGCGCTTGTTGATCTCTTCAGGTATGTCCACCTCCGAACCTAGTCCAACAAATAGCAAACCAGATACATTCAGGTTTGCATCGGTCAAACTAGTTTTGAACTCTATTCAAGTTTAGCAGATGTATGCATGTACCAGAGGTGCTTAGATTAACACTTGCTGTGTTTTGGCCTTTTGGGTAGCTTGTGGCTTCGTGCAACATAATCATCCTGCAAAACATGTGGCGTGTTCAGTGGTAAAGCAAGAAATTCGCAGTATCTTAGGAGAGTCATGCTATTTTTCTGATGCTAATCAGGTGGTTGGTTTTTAGAGAGAGAGAGAGAGAGAGAGAGAAAACGTCTAGCAAAATGAAAGACCCCCACATAATTTTGACTCCCACCTTATATAATGACGCCGCAGAATCAGACCGCATGGCTTGATTTTGGTATTGCCCAAGGGACTGGACAGTCTCAAGTGCATCTACTGTAAGCTGCCAGCCACAAAATGCTGAGCTATTTGTGCTGGAACCAGTATTGATAGAACAAGCAGCGGCAACATATCCATTTACCCACGGACAACAATTGCTGTGATGCTTAATTGGATCAAATTCTGGAAGACTTGTTCCATAGTCATTTTCTCCATTCATTGCTCCTGATAAACAAACATAAAGAGATGAATAGCAAATTCACATTAAGAGTGTATCAAAATAAATAATTCAGCATGGGATGATGAATCTACATGTAAGTAGAGGTCCTATATAGGACCACAGCCTGGGAGCAATTTCATTGTAATTATCGGATGTAAAACTGCTATTGGGTCAACTGTCAAGTCAACAATTCTTGAATTTGATGATGCATCTAGTTTGGTAAAGCAATGGTCTTAATGATGTAAACTTTTAAGTTCAGGAGCACCTCATATAAGATTTGGTTAACACAGTTCAACAAAAGCAGGCATATGTAACAAGCACAAAGAAGGCGTGGAATATGTTCAGATGCTGAAGTACCAAGATCATTTCCTGGATCATGCTCATCCTTAGTCAGCATGTTAGCAGTCTGAGTCACTTCGTCTTTAGATAGATCGATGCCAGAATAAACTCTGGCATTGCAAGAAAGAGAATGTTGTAGGTTACTCTCCTGGCCTCTGGCATGGCTCATCTTCTCTCCACTCTCAACAGAATCAGCTTTAGTTGAATCACTGTCAACTCGGCCCACTAACCTAGAGGCCATATCGTGGCTATCACCCTGAGGCTCTTCTCGACCAACAGCTTCAGGAACAAACTCATCCATCATTCCAGGTCCAGGGGCTGACTCACCAGTATTCCCCATGGTCTCAATAAGCTCAGGAACCGGTTCTACAACACTCTCAGTTTTATGTTCAGAAACCTCGACTCCATGAATTTCAGCTTCATGACTCACACCCATTCCAACACTCCCTCCGCTAACTCCCAAGCTAAGTTGATCCCTAGCCAAAATGGGAGCTGTATCTGCATTCAGGACTTCTTCCCCTCCATTCATACTACTACCTCCTATATCTCTTGCATTACTGTCAGGAGCAGGCTGCACGAAAATGCTCTCCTGTGCTTGGTTGCTATAGTTGAGATCCAATGTGTCGCTCATTCCACCACTCCTGAGTGCACTTGAAGGCTTCTCAACATCATCAAGGTCACATGGAAGGTATTGAACACTCTCCATCGAATTATCCTCCGCACCGTGAACAATATTCATTGCAATAACAGAAGAAGCCCTCATGGAGTCTCTAGCAGATGAGTTGCGAATGGCAGATGGACCATCAGCATTAGATGGCTGAACTCTATTAACATCTATATCCAGCTCAAAACTAAAATTTCTGCTGGGACCAGCTCCAGAAGAAGATGGGTGGTGGACATCAAAAAGATTAAAGCCACGGTGTCTTTTGCTCCGAGGATCTGAATTTTGTGCAGCATCATCAACTTCATCACCATCGCGGTCAATTACGGTTCCCTCTATACTATCAGCAGGCTGAAGCCTGTTTATTGGCTTATCAGCTGTACTCCCACCTTCCTCCCTATTACGCTTCCTTGAACTGGGACCACGAGATTCAAATGAGGCTGCGTAGCCACCAGCCTCGCTTCCGGAAGGTTGACCGATCATCAGATCTATTCCCATTCCTCCATTACTGAGATTTCCAAGCGCAGAGAGCATCCCAGAATGGGTTGGTGGCAATCCCCCTGCCATTGTCAGATTTAGGTCAACCTGAGCATTTGACATTGATTTTCCCTCATCAGTACATGCTTCATCACGTCCTTCAACATTATTTTTGTCTGTTCCTTCAGCGACCCATCCATTAATCCCACTTGTAGCACTAATTCCACGTGCTAACAGTGGTTTCATCCCTGCATCAGGTGCATCAATGTTACCAAGACTAAGATGAGAAGGACGTGGTACAGATGTAAAATCCCAGATTCTAACTGTAGCTCCACATAAGCTGCAATCCAGCAAAGGTGATCTCATGGTGCATCCAGAATCTTTCACGTGTAGTTTGCCTTTCCCCTTGTCTTTTTTAACTGATGTGGAGTATGCATTTTGCTGATGCTCAGGAAAGCGGGATGATTTGTCTGGTTCAGCTGAGGCTGCAATTTTTGCAGAGTGGGTTGAATTTTCTTCCCAGTCTTGTACATTCGGAAGCCATCTAGGTTCCCATCCACAAAGGCTAATAAGCTTCTGCGCCTAGATATATTAGATGAAAGTGACCTAGATTAAGTAAAGAGAAAAGTTCTGCAACAATAGTAGCAACAAAAGGAGCATACGGAAGAGCATATAATGAAGAGAGATATACTTGAGAGTAGCTACAGGTCTCATCTTGATGATTGACATCAATTCCTGCTGCACCTTCTGTTTTGTAACCCAGCTCCCCACACAGAATCGCAATTGATTGGGATAATACATGCTCAATCTGATGACCCCTAGTGAGCGTCATACTCTCTATTGCAGAAGAGGCAATAATAGGGAGAGATATAAATTGCAACAGCCCCTCACAGCGATCTTTAAACCCACCAAGAAGAGCTGATGGGGTGAAGTGGAGCTGCACTAGGCTATCAGCACAGCTATTCCCTCTCCAGGGACAATCATTCTGGTGTGATGCATCAAGCTGTTCGGCAAAGGCGTCTCCAGCATTAGCAACTACAGCATACCAACAAGGGAAAGTTAGGTTTCATGGTCAAGCATGTTTCAGACTGTGCCTAAATATGCAACTGACACAAAATTAAATTAACTAGTAAGTTGTATGGCCTTAAGTAACATCAACATACAGGAAATTGTAGGAAAGAACCCAAGTGGCCATGTTTATTGGAAATACTGAGTGTTCCGGTTTAACTTAAATTTGGAACACTGACACAAGATCAAATTAAGTAGTAAGTAGTATGGCCTTAAGTAACATCAACATGTGGGAAATTGTAGGAAAAACCCACGTGGCCATGTCTGTTGGTAATACTGAGTGTTCCCATTTAACTTAAAATTGTACAGCATAGTGAGAATCCAAACTAAACTAATTTCTCTCGCATTCCAATGGAAGAGTTACATACATGCTGTGATCAATTAATGCACCATAAAAGCAGATGTTATAGGCGAAATTTTGGTCACCCTGGAGGCTTGTACTCATCAAAACAAAACTCATCTAGTTCAGCTAACGGGGAATATATTCACAAAAAAAGGAAGGTATAAAATGTCGTATGTGCACTATTTGGATAGCAAGCATGACTATCGAGAAAAATGCATATCATAGATCTCTGTAGATTGTCATCACTTCAAAGAGGTAAGATATATCATGGATACTCGAAAAGATATATCATGGTTTAACACTATGCAATATATTTAGACAAGTCAAACCTAAAACAGGACCGGTTATAATTCGAAATTGAGAAGGTCTACTACAAAACTTACTGACTCAAGACATACCTTCGGCAGGAGACCACGATATCAATGCAGTAAATATAAGATGCGCACCACACGAGTCGCATTCAATTTTGTCCATGTCAATATTCACCCATCCCCTTTGAGCACAAGCCAGTGAACTAGCAGCCTATAAATTAAAACAAATCAGTGCTCTTTTTCAAACAAACTGAGATGACATTTTTCATGTGCATGATTTACCCTTCAAATTTGAGAACTTAATATTGTCCAAAGTGGATAAACATATGCATGATCTTTGGTAAAAATAACATATGGATGATACCAAGTTCAGACAGGAGACAACTGCTAAAGACTAAGTTGAAAAAATATCTCATTCAGCAGCACCAACTGAAAAAGGTTAACTAACTGCAGCATATCTATAAGCATGCACATTTCTCATTAAGTTTCTCTCAGATTTAGTGTTTTCTAACTTTCGCGGTGTGTGCTCACAGTGGGCTGTCGACAGATAGAGGGAAACAGAGGAACATCAAGGTCATTTCCAATCAAAAAATATGTCTAAGTCCAAGATTGACATGGACAACATTATCACTTCTATTATAGTTCAGTTATTCTAAGTATTCCTGGGGAAGCAATTTATTCTAAACTGATATAAGTGCAAAAGGTAACACTATCACCTTCCTGTTAATCACCCCTCAGTTACAAATTTCAAGTGGCACAATTTAATAAGACGTCCAATAAGAGAAGAAGCAACCTTTGGCTTAGAAGCCCATGTCGAGGACTTAAATGTGGCCAGTCGATGAAGTAAGTCTCCTCGTTCCCATGGTCTGCATGATGATTGCGAGAAATCCATAGCAGCTCCAACAGCATTAGTACTAAGAGAAAGCTGGGCAGCAAGCGAGGCAGCATGTGATGATGACCCCACTTTAGATAACTGCTCAGTGCCTAACCAATCGTTGGTAGCTACATTTGTTTGCGCAGGAGGAGACGAAGGACCAGCAGAACTGAGAAGCATTTAGAAGATCTTTAGTGCAAGCCTGCAATCTACAATATGTATTACTATTCAAGAGCTAAACATACAAGTATAGCATTAGATTTCGTCCTATTTGTTTTGGAAATTATATGTGTTCCAGTTTCCGCAAGACAAAATCAACATTCCGATCTGGCCACTGTGACTTTTTCATAGTGTAAATTTTACCTTTTTCTTGTTGAGAGAGAAGTCACATAAAATGGAGAACTGACATGTACAACAATTTTAATCGTGTGAATAGAATAGCAAGTGCAATATATTATGGAAACCCCAAAAGATTACAAATTTCTAAATCTGGGACTTTGCAAGTTACAGTGCAATCAGAAGAAGCAACAGTAAATATTCTTAAAGTTGACAGCAGAATACTCATACCAAATCCATAATAACTTTGTCTGCATCTAGCTGTGAAAAAACAGTAACTATACCAAAGTCAACGCTACGGAAGCTGCATACTCGGTGCCCAACTCTAGACACCCCGCAACAGAAAAGGCCCATTCTACCAGAAACCTAGCTCTACTGAATCCGCTGGCTTGGGGGAAAGAAAGACAAGCTCGCTAGGGTTTAGTAGACGCCCTGCTCCGACCTACCTACCTAACAAGCTAAAAAAATTCCTAGGTCTACGAACCCAAAACCCCCCAAAATCCAAAATTTCTGCGCACAGAGGACCTCACCGGCTTCATGAAGCTGGCGCAACCTTCGATTCGGGGACTAGCACTAGCAGTCTAGCATAGCAGCGCCACAGGGCACGGACCCAGCACCCAGGGCGCGATGACAAGAACTGGGCGGGGGTGGGGGCGTACCTGGCGACCGGGGTGGCGGGCGGCGAGGCCGAGCGCGGCGGCGGGTCAGCGGGCGCCGCCGACGAGCTCCTGACCTCCTCTCTCATGGCTGTCGCTCTCGGCCCCGATGCGGGTTGGTTCCTTCCAGCCAGGTGAGGTGAGGGACGACCGCGTCGGAGTCGAGCTCAGTGGCCAGTGGGAGCGTGTTTATCGTGGTGGATCTCCTTTTCTTCTATCGGCCTACTGGGCCATCATTTGGACCTCAACTGCTTCGCTTCGTTGTGTTTAGCCCAGTCCGTTTTTCTTTTTTGTGTGAAATTTAATTTTGGGGGGGGGGGGGGGGGGGGGGGGGGGGGGGGTGGACCAGCCCAAGTTCTGGCTTGTCTCAGCAAATTCCTCTTGGATCCGTCGTGAAGTGAGGTTAGCTTTGGTTCCACAGAAGCAGCCCGCTTAGGGTTTAAGTTTAGACTTGGCATAGGTGTTCGTATTTTTTCTAAAATTATTTTAAGATTTAATCGGTGTTATGATTTCAGTGATAAATGAGGTGTCCGTCAACAGCGAGATGTACGTGGTGACTTCGTCAACCTCAAGATATGCCGGAACAGTCTCTCGAAATTGCTTATAGGGATAGGGTTTGTATACGTGCGTTCATAGAGTCTCTATATACACGTGTTTGTGAGCGTCTGCATCTATACTGTGTTTCTCAATAAAAAAACTCGTGAGTACGATCACCTTACACCTATTATGTAAAGATGTTGTGAATCACTTTAAACCTTTATTTATAACCTAAAACATGAAGTAGCATCGTGACTTGCTCTTCCATACATGTTGGATGTTGTCTACTAGCGAACCTCTACCCATATAGTCATATGAAGCACGATATCAGCTATGTGAGGACCCTTCTGACTACCCGTTAGCGATGCCCACGTTATATATACAGATCACGATCCCAATGATCAGTGCATCGCGATCACATAACCAACATGGTATACAAAGAACAACATTCAACTCAAAGAGTACAAGACTTACATAAATAATGGTCACATGACCAAGTCTGCAATCATCGTCACACATGACAGAAATGAACTAAGGTACAACGGAAGTTTCGGCTAGTGTCGGCCCTCGTCACATCCTGACGCATTCCCACAGAGTAGTTGAGCGGTGACACTCAGTTGGCGTAGTCGTCGGCGTACTCCTCCTTCTTGTCATACATCTCCTCATTGTAACCTGAACGTTTGAATATTCAGGGACATAGCCATATGAGTACATTTACGTACTCGCAAGACCACCTCTAGGGCTAAGTTTTTATGGTAATGCAAGTAAAGCATTTTCGAAAACTGGTATAGCTCCTACAAACAACTATAGGGTTTAGTTTTCGAATACCATGATTTTCAGTCAATAGAGAAATACGACATCTCTATATCATTGTTGAAGAAAAACATTTAGAGATAGAATTATCTTCTCTTAGATATAGCAAAGACATATTTAAGTACTGAAAACTTTCTGTAGTAAAAGTTTGTCAAAACACTAGGATTGGGATACCCTTTTTCCTGACTTGAGATCGGACTGGTTGTCTCCCCGAGAACAAACATCCTCACCCAAATTCCGTACCTCCCAGGTACCACTTTGTTGCCTCCTTGTTTTTCATCCGAGAAACACTTTCCTTTTTAAAACTAAAATCAGCCAGCATGCCTAGTGAGACCTTTCCAACCGTCCATGACCGCGGACGAGGCTATTTGAATAGATTTACACTCTGCAGAGGTTGCACACTTTACCCACACCAAACGGTCCTTCCGCCGTGTCTGCCACGTCCCGTCATACGACAATATGCGGGGGTCCGGATAACACGATCAAAGCTTTCCACTATGTCCACCCTAGTATCGGGGCCTCCCGGTAGGTTTGTTCTCCCCGGCACCGTGTGCTCCACTAGACCCATGGTCTTTCCTCGGGACGCCACACCGCCACGGCAGGAGACCCGCCGTAATCGTCCGGCGCCATCCTCACATGTGTATTGCCTCGTTCAGACGCAACCCGGCTTTAGGGGCCCAGCACCCATAGATAGTATGAGAGCCCCAATACTAAAACAAACAAACTTCCGGCTAAGCCCTACCCAAGTCAGGTAATGTGGTTGTACGGGTTAATTGTTCGAGGGGCAGATAGGGTCACAATTTGTTTTTCAAAACACCGCCTACTCCGACTACTCCCAGCAGCTCGGGTTTTCGTAAACATCTCTGATTGCTCTCAGCAACTTGGGTTTTAATTAAACACTTGCTCGCCGATTTCTCCCAGCAACTCGGGTTTTCTTCAAAAGACAGTTTTATAAAACAGGTTCCCATCCTAAAGTTTTGAGGTAAGACAATAAGAGTATACTACTAGAAAACTTGATCTTCTTGATGGAGCCTTCAACAACAAGGCTCATCAAGGGAGAACTTATTTTGTAACACCTATAATATTCTAGTAGGTAACTTTGGCCAAACAATATTATATAAAATAGTTTTTGGGTGGCAAAGTGCCACAAAAGAAGTAAAGCATGCATTATTTTATTTAGAAAACAAAACATGCTTTGTAAATAGTATGATTTATAAAGGTGGTGAGGTGGGCTTGCATGGCTCAGCAATATGTCCTTGGTCTTGATCTTGATGTTCCTCAGGGTCACTCCTTCCATCCAGTTCCTTCACGATCGTATTTAACGTCGCAAACAGGAAAAGGAACAACACTCACAATACAAGACAAAGCCACAAGGACATACAAACAACAAGAATGGCTCAAGACACTAAGCTACACACATAAGCAAGCATTTCACTTAATTAAACAGTAACAAGCAACCAATCCATATAGTCAAAATAAACAATAAACATACCTATGAGAATATACACAACAACCCTATTTGTCAAAAATGTAGTTTTAACTGAACACTAACGCAAACCATCTCTTAGTGTTATTATAACATTTAACAAGGGCTTCTATATTAGTTTCAGGAAATACTTCAGACAAAAGTATCTTAATACTTCAGGAAATACTTCAGACAAAAGTATCTTTTAATCTAGGAGATACTCCAATCAAAAGTATGTTAACACACACGCAAGTGTTAATATTTATAAGAACACGTACCATTTAGTATTTAATTAAACAAGAAAGGTTAACACCATTGTCCACACAAGTTTTATGACTAAGAGCTAAAAAGGTGCACTAGGCCTATTTAATAAGACACCACAATTAAGACCACTTCAACAATTAAACCAAACAATCACATGATAACCAAGTGTTGACAACAATCTGAAGTAAACAAACATATAGCAAGCATCACAAACACAACCAAGTACTGGGTAAAATTCTGACACATACAAACAACCACCTACAACACATATATAAACACGTGGTGCCATTCTTAGGTTATAATGTGGATTATGTGAAATGGAAACAAGAATTTGCACCACAACACTATTAAGGCTTTTAAACCATTATTATGTTTGAGTTAAGCTTCTTGACTCTGAATTGATTAAAAACATACACACAATTTACATTAACTAAAACAGGGAATTAAAGTAATATAATTTTTAGTTTTACAAGTCCTGTTTTGGAAGATAATCCACTACTCAAAGAATATAGATCCTAAAGTCAAATCATTTTACCACAGTAAACCTAGTACTATAGAAAGCTATGGAAATTGGATTTTCATGAAAAGCTATTGTTAATCAGAAACTAAAAATCACTCAAATGCTTCTGGTCTCAAAACCATAATGAGTATAGTTTCAGTTTTAGGAATCTCCTACATGAAGGTTAATTTCAATGGATAGATACTGATGTTCTTTCTGTAGAAATTGAATTTACTATATTTGGACATTCCTAACTCCCTCTATTTCAGTTTTAGTGAAACAAACACATTTTAGGAATAATAGTGTACCTAACAACGTATAAATTATTTTTAGACAAAGCCAGTGTTGCATGTTCAATAAAACACATAAGAATTCCAAAAAAAATACTTCAAGGATATTTTCATAAACATATCAAGCTCAAACAATTAAAACTAGACACACACTATTATCTGAGAATAAAAATATTCATTTTTCACGTGGAATAAGTCACTATTTTTGGAAATATATCACCATGCACAAAGTACAAGCTGTAAAATTCTACCAATCTAGGATATGAAAATTACCACTCATATCTACCACATGCAATTGGATTTACTCCAAAAAATATTTTAAATAATGAATTAAAAATCATCAAAATGCTACTGTGTAAATGTTAATTTTAATTGAATTTTAGTTTCACAAATCTCCTGCATGCATGGCTTATAGATATAGGTAGGTCTTCTTCTATGAATTCCATAGTTACAAAGTTTGCAATATTTGGATCTATAAAACTCAAGTTATTAACTAAATGGTGAAACATAAACGTTTTACAAGATCTACTCTAGCACACACATGAAAACATATTTTGGCAAGAGGCCAGTGCCACATGCTTAAGAAAACACATAGCAATCCAACAAAAGTTATTTCAAGATTTTATAATGCACAGATCTACCAGAAATGAATAAAACTAGACTATTTATTTTCTGGAATTTTAACAGGAAAAATATCTTTAAAGGAAAAAAGAGTAGATGGGCTAGATCTGGTGCTGGGCCGTCCGTGCGAGCCAGGCCGGCCCACGGCAGCACGTGCGCTGACGAGGCGGTAAGCCACCGTAGATCTCGGATCGGACGACTGTCAATAGATCTGAAAAGATTCAAAAGGAACCGTGGATCCAGGAATGGACGACTCCTGGCCATCTTCTTCCTCCCGACTCGAAGAACAGAGGCCGGAACCCTAGCTTGACATGGAGGACGGGCTGCTCACCTAGGGGATGTGCCGGACGAAGGAGAGGGTCGAGGGAGGGTGCGGGATCTCGGGGCGGTGCAGGGGAGGTCGCGGTTGGGGCGGAGACGCTCCCGAACGACGGCGCGGTTGAGGGCGGGCGCGACGAGCATATCGCGGCCTCGGTGGCTCCATTGTTCCTGCAGGTTAAAGGAGGTGTCTAAGATGTAGCCCGAGGAGAAAGGAGCGAGATAGAGCAAAAAAAGAGAGAGGAGATGGTTGGCAACGACGACAATCCTGCTCGGATCCTCGCGAAACCGAACGTCAGTTCGTCGTCGATGCCGGGCAGAACTGAGCGAGAGGTCGCTCGGGAGAGCACAGGATGGTGGAGTGAGGGAAGACGGAGAGAATGGACAAGGTGGAGGCACAGGAGCGGGGCTGGGGCTTCTTATCCGGGCGGGTGCTCGGTTCACGGTGGACGTTGTGCACGGACGGGGATGGAGAGAGCACTGGAGCTCGATTGGGCGGAATGGGTGTTGTTCTTGGCGTGTCCCGAGAGGAGAGGAAGTGCATGGGCAAGGTTTTAAGGCAAGGGCGCGGCTAGTCCTCTCGGACACGGGCGACGTGGCCGGCGTGGGATGGTGAGAAAAGGGCGGCGCTCGGGTCAGCCAGAAAGGACAAGAGGACGAGCTGGGGCCTCGCCAGAGCACTCAAGAGGGTGTGGCGGAGGTGCAGGCGTGATGAGTGGTCAAGAGGGGGTCGAGGGCACGGGTTGGTTGGAGGGAGAGGTGCTCGACCGTTTCTGTCTGCTAGGTTCTCGACAGAATGGCTAGACCAGAAAAGAAAAAGAGAAGGGAGGTTCTAGGGTTAGCCAGGGGCAAGGGAAAATGGTCAAGAGGGTGTGAGTGGATCCAAAACACGTCTAAGACTAGTGTAGGGGGACATAGGAGTGAAGGTTCGGGTTTTGGATATTTTTGGGTCGATTAGAATAGGCTACTATGCTTAGCTGGATTAGTCAATCCTTCGAACAGAAAATTAAAAGACAAGATGGGTTGATTAGTGGGGATATAGGTGATGTACTAGGCTAAAGAGATTAGGTCAAAAGGGTTTAACAACCACTAGATAAGAAAATGAGAAAAGGCTAACTAATAAAACACTTATGGTCACCTTCTAATGTAGCACTCAAAACAAGCATGAATTTGTGATCAAACATTTTTTGTTAATTAAAAGAATGATATAGGTGGGAAGTAGAGGTGGTGAGGATGATGTTAGGTGACCTGCATTTCCAAGTTGAATGAAATACACCCTAATTATCATGTCCTAGAAGGGCTAAAAATCAACAATAATGAAGATAGTTATCTCCTATTTAAACAAGAATAATATTTGATTTCCTCTTATAATCAAACATAATAATACAAAGGTAAACACACCACAATCATAAAGGACAACTTTCAAACACGATATAACTCACATCAAACCACACACCAAAATGGACACATAATATCCACATATAAAAACAAGCAACAACAAATACAAACCAACCAATTCAAGAAACAAGTAGATGAATAAGCAATCCAAGAATTAAGGATATAACAAGTGTAAGGTGAGGTGATGACCAAAGTGTTCAAGACAAGGTTTTTGGTAGAAATAAAATTAGACAACACTTTGGAAATTGTTTTCCCTAGTATACTAAAATGAGAGTTTTGAAAAGAGGGTTGCTAGTACTTGCAACATATTATTCTACAAAATGTTTTAGGATTTATGGTATGGTCCTTTGTAGCTTTTGAAATCATATAGCTTTTAGAAACACTTCTATTATCTCAAATAATTGGTCTTTGGGTAAATGCTAAAATCAAGACATCATGGTAAATATGGTTGGTTAAATATAAGATAAGAGAAGGTATATATATGGACTATTTTTACTTGTCACAAGAGTTATGACAAAACTTGGTTGATTTAATAGGTTGCTATTTTGAGGTCAAAACACAAACAACCAAACACAATTAAGCCACATAGAGAAAGCATGAGTAAAACTCATCCATTAACAATTCATTTCAAAAAGTTTTTGTTAGTCCTAAAATTTGGGTCGTTTATAAATAAGTTTTTGCTGCTTCCAAAATTTGGGACGTTACAAACTACTCTCTTTGTCCTGTTTTCTTTCTCTCTTGATCTTGCTTCGACGTTGGAACATATCTTAGAAGACAGATAGAGTGTAATCGTTGTGTTGTATTCAGTTAACCAACCAAGTTATATAGAGTACAGACATCGAGTTAGAGAGGCAATGCAGAGACCCACACAGGGTATGCATGCCGTGGGAGTCGGTCGTGGCCTAGATTACAGGGAGAGGTTACAACAGATGTTATTGTTACTCAACACCCCCCCCCCCCCCCAGTCGAAACTGGGTTTGGCAAGACGTTGAGACTGAACCTGAAATCTTCAAAGACATCTGTTGGCAGACCTTTCGTGAAGATGTCTGCATATTGGAGGCTGGTTGGTACGTGGAGAATCCGAGCTTCACCCAGGGCTACTCAATCGCGAACGAAGTGGAGATCAATCTCGATGTGTTTTGTCCGCTGATGCTGAACTGGGTTGGTAGACATGTACGTGGCACTGATGTTGTCACAGTACACTATTGTTGCTGACCGAGGAGTCTGGTGAAGTTCAGATAGCAATTGGCGCAACCAAACTGAAGGAGATATGCCCTAGAGGCAAATAAATAAGTAGTATTTATTGCATTATCTTATAAGTTTATAATAGGTTTATGTATTATGCTATAACTGTATTAATCGGAATTATTAATACACGTGTGATACATAGACAACCAAGGTCCCTAGTAAGCCTCTAAATGAACTAGTCCATTGGGAAACAGTTGATCGAGATTCCCGATCAAGGACAATGACGTCGGTTGACAATGGGGTCATATTATTAGTTGAATAAGGTGATGGACATACGCAAAGTATTGCAATAAGATCGTATTACGATGTTTGTCATTTGCAATAGATAAGAATATGATAGCTTATTCCTTAGACCGTGAGACCGTACTTATTGATGCTTCGTAGGGGTACTTGGAGAGCATCAAACGTTGTGTCTTATTTAGCATGACAATAACGGTGTCCATCTTGGATATCCCGAAATAGTATTGAGGCGTAAGGATCAAAAGCGGGATTTGTTCATTCTTGTAATGGAAAGACACTCTGGGCCCACTCGGTGAGATTACATCTATATAGCTGCGTAGCTTATGACTAGGTCATGGAGATGTAATATCATAGACGAGTTAATAACCTTTGTCGGTAACGAAATACAACAAAGGCATCGGATGTCTACGATCATATCTCGGACAAGGTAGTATCATAGAAACAAAGGGAATGAATATCATATTTATGGTTCAACGACGATATTCGTAGAATGCACACGAGTCGTCATATACATCCAGGTATCCCTGACGGTCATTGGTGAGCGGAGTGTCTCGACCATGTCTGGAGTGTTCTCGAACCGTAGCGTAAAAAACTTAAGGTCTTAACGACACCAGGATATAGGTTCTCGAATAATATAGGATTTTGTTGGAGAGAGAGAAATGATCCGGAAAGAGTTCCGGTGGTCCGGAAGGAGTTCCGGGAAGGTCTCAAAGGGTTCCAGGAATGTTCGAAAGTTGTTTTGGTGGTTCGGAAAATGTTTCGGAGTCACGGGATATTAAATAGTATTTAAATATATTAATTATGAATTAATTATATTTTATATTAATTTAGTTATTAAATAATAAAGGAAAAAGGGGGCAACCCACCTAAGTGGGCCAATTGTGGCCCACTAAGGTGAGCCGCACCAAGCAAGGAAAGGGGGGGGGGGGGGGGGGGGGCTTGGGCCCCTAGTCCGAATTGGACTAGGAGGGTTCGGTCGGCTCCCCCTCCCTCTCCTTTAGTCCCACATGGGGGAGGCAAGGTGTTTGCACACCCCCTCCCCCCTTTATATAGCAAGGCATATTAATTGGATTAATTACAGAAAAATACAATTAATTGTATAGCAGGCCGGCCGAGTTGCTTCTCCGCCCGTTTTGCCTCCTCTCTCCACCTAAGCTATACCGCCGGACGCCGTTGCCCTGCGGGATTCCAGAAAATTTCTACCCCTGCGATTTCAGCTGGATCTGAATGACCAGGGGTTGTCGTTAATCTCCGTATGTTTGCGAGTGCTCGGAGGCACCACTTTTGAGGAGCCTGGGCGACGTCGTCTCGCCCGCCTGTAGCCCAGCCGCTGCTCCCCCTGCCGCTGGCGCACCCCCCCAGCTGCATGCGCCACGCCATCTTCCGCCTGACGCCCGTCGACGCAGGTCATCGTCGATTCCCCGGCGTCTTCGTCTACGTCATCGCGGCAAGTTCTCCGCGACCTCGAGGTCGGCTACGTACGACTTCATCGTCAAGGCTTGTGCGGGAGCGTAATCCCCTCTATCGGTCTACATGGAGGTAATGTAACCCGTTCCGCCACTGTTATCACATGTACTAGATAGATAGATCCTGGCTAGTTAGGGTTTCATACGCTAGAAAAATTATTGTTTTCTGCACCGGAACCCGTTCAGTGGTATCAGAGCCGATCTATGCATAGTACCGCTGGTACGGTTAGAACTCATGTTGAATGAGGACGTCTTTCTTATATTTGCTACCCTCTAGCGTGCACTTGCGATGCCTTCGGTATTGAGTTGATGAAGCGGCCCGGACCGACTTTAAGCGTATGCTTACGCGAGACTGGTTCCACTACTGACATACGGCTTGCACCGTATCTGTGGCCGGCGGGTGTCTGTTTCTCTCTCTAGTCGGCAAAGCATTTTCAATGGAGGGCCCGAAAGGGATGCTTAAACATGCAATTATACGATCGACGTTGTGGTACAAAGTTCGTAGGTAGGGAAGCGGTTCTCTTACGAATAAGCCTATATGCCACATAAAACTTGCAAAACTTAATAAAGCTAGAGGCGTCTAACTTTGTTTTGCAGAGGCGTTATTTTATGTGACATGGTTACGGTAAGTTTGATATTGCTCGTACTGTCGGAGACAATGGAGTGTTCCGTAGACTCGGAGCTATGTCGGGGCGCCGGGGACCAGGCACATGGCGCCATGGAGGTCCAGGCGCATCGACCATGTCACATCGCACTTCATTGCATCATTTGATTGTGTGCTGTTGTGTGTGCATCCTATTGATTGCTTATATGCTAGATATACAACGGTAGCATCATGAATAGGATGATCCCTAACAAATACCAAAATTGTGTTCTCCCTCGTTGCGCCCCACCAAGAAAGTTCTAAGTTATGAGGCAGGCCGTGACGATCGGGTGTCAGACATATCGTCGTTCGCATACAGTGGGTGTTAGCCATGTTGCACGCGCAGGGTCTTCGAGGTTTGATTGGCGAGCCTAGCATATGCAGATATGGCCTTGGAACACGGGAAGATCGAAAGATCGAGCATGAGTCACAGAGTTGTTGTGATCGACATTTTATGTCCACCTTTGAAGTTGTGCCGCCGGCCGTGATGATCGGGGGTGGTATGGTGGATGAGGGTCGTGTAATCGCCATTATTATTTTAGTGATAATAATTTTGGTGGGGTGTGTTTGATAATATGATTATAAACTAAAACTCACCTATATTATAAATTTTACCTTACCTCTTTTGCGATCACATCTGTAGACTACACAACTATACTTCGGTTACTTCCTCAAGAGCCCGGATTCTACCTTAGAAGCCGACGGGTCCAACTTCATCAGCTGGTACAAGGGTTTTAGAAACATCCTCGAACACAATAACATCTTGTATGTTCTCGATGAAGCGTTAGGAGAAAGATCATGAGATTCTACAAGCGAGGAGGAGGAAGATGATTTCCGTAGGCGTCGAGACATATTCATCGAAGTGGAGATCACCATGACCGTATGATATCTCTGCCTCCAAGCTATGAGAAGCATGTGCGCAAGTACATTTTGAAGGCCGACAATATGAACTTCTACAAGTTCGTGTCCGAATTCAAATCTCTGAAAGTTGATTCCATCGAAGGAGAAATCTTCGATGCTACAGGTATATATTTGATATATACAGAATTATGAATTCGCCTCTTGATATATGATAAAGTATTTGATACTTGTTCTGTTTATGAAACAGGTCCTGATTATCACATATATGCGGCGAAGTTTGATGTGACCTGGCGCTGAAGATAGTTATCAAGGAGTTGATGGCCATTGGTGTTCACGTCCTCAAGTTATCATAGTTATCATTAATAGTTTTTGATAAGATCTTTCATAATAGTGAGAAAGTGTGTTCAGTGTCTTGATTGTTACAGGACAAAGTTATTCATGTAATAAGACAAATTCAGTTGTTTTATGTTATGGAACAAGCCAGTTGTTTTATATTATGAATAAAGGTTCACATCTCAATTACATCAATTGTATGATAACGTTCATAATTGTAGAAATGATAAAATAGCGTGTCCAATGAATAAAAGTTCTGTTACTAGAACAAACACCATCGAATTTAGTCATAAAGGCAATGAAAGAAGTAATGGATTGGTCCATTTTAGTATTTCGAGTGCCGAATTGATTAAGTTTGAAATATAGTATTGAAGTGTCAATACGAGAGGAAATTAATTACGAGTCATTTCAAATGATTATTAAATTAATTAATGATGTTTTTGTTTGATCCGAATTCTTCTGTGATTATTGGTGAATAAGAGTATTTGCCTGATAAATCATGATTCTGAAATTAATTTGATAAGAGATCAAATGGGGTTTTTCAGAAGAAAGATTAGTGAATATTGTATTCACAAGATTCGATCAAAGGACAATATTTTTGAATTAAGGTTTCAACACAAAAGACTTGTGGAAATTCATTTCACAATATTATATCATATATGGTGATATGTGAGGTATTATAATCATACTCTATTTTAAATAAAGTGTGGTCTGTCAGAATCTGTCTTAGAATCTCTTAATATGTTCGAAACCTTATAGTCTATGTCCACTTTAGAAAATAGATATTTCTCTTAACGAGAATTCGTGTGATCGACAATAGTGTCGTCATGTATATGATTATACGATAATTCGGAATATACATGAATAGTTCTTTGTAGATTGCTCGCATTGGATGGGAGTGTATTCCAAAACCAAATAGTAACAAAACTTAGTTTGTTGTCTATGTAATTCCGAGGAAAATATGATTTTTCAAATTATGGTTCATGGATTGGAATTAGGAGCTTGAAATAAGGTGTCAGACCTATATTCATAAAAGTAGAATATTGGAAGGTGTTCCAAAGGGTATGTCTACAAATGAAAATTTGGTGATTAAGAGTGAGGGAGACTAGAAAATTGTTTTCTGCTTGCAATCCTCTTCATAAAGATCATAATATTTTCATGAAAGAAGCTTCTGGATAAAGTGCAGTTATATTTAATATTGCTGTCAGGTCACAGCACAATATTAAGTGTTTCAGATCTTGTTGACAGATCAAGGTGCACTTTATGAATACAAAGAAAGCTGAGAAAATATCAGTATACGAACAAAGGCTGTTTCAGCCTGAAAATCCAAGTTACATTTGAAAGGATTAAAATAGTAATTGTTGCTACAATTCTTATTAGAGGAATAAGATTGTTAAATCATCATATAAAGTGTTAATATGAGAAATGTGACTATAAGAAAGACGTGGAAGCATGTTTTGTCAAGAAATGTGTCTTGGACAAGATCAAATTTGTTGACTACATTTATGTAGACATGCTTGGTCTTAGGGATTTGTATTAATGTAATACTGTAGTTTGTATTGAATTCGAATTGATAAGAGATCAATGGTTTTGGTTTGATCAAAATGTCGATTTTAAGTGGGAGTCATAGTTAGTTCACTCGGGTAGAATATGTAAATGACATATTTTTAAGTGGGAGCTTAGAACCTCAAATGTGTGGAGACATATTTTGAGTGGGAGCTCGTGTTCTCAAATGCGTGGAGACATAATTTGAGTGGGACACGAATTCATCTTGTGTAAATTTCACATTGTGAAATTGCACCAGTAGAATTGATAAGAAGGATGAATTTGTGAAACTATTTGAAAGTTAGTGTCTATTTGGAATAGAACGAGAATTTTAAATAGTTAGTCGAGTTGTTTTGGATTATATCTGAGGAGTCAGAATAGAATTAAAAGGATAGTCCTTGGAAATCCAATTGATCATTAAGAGTAATGATACACGGTAATAGTGGTTGTATGACATGTTCGTCTATTGTTAGACATCATACAGAAACCATATTATCTGCTCGATGAAATATGATCGATGTTCTTAGAAGAAGAACAGTTATAAAAGTAAATTTAGAATTTACTGGAAGTAGAAGTGTATTAGTTATTAGATTGACATTGGAATGTCCAGTTTTCTACATAGATGTGAAAGTATGTAGATATCGCGAGTTTGTAATTGTTACAACAGGCTCTCTATGACTTAGTGTGTTTTTCAAGTCAGTTATCTGGTTAGCATAATCAGATTAAGCGCTGGGAAACAGAAGTCTCACTTAGTTACGGTATTTGCATATATGTTATTGGATAACATGGTGATATCAAGCAAGTTGATATCAATGAATCGCAAAAGAACGCACAATTATGTATTGTACAGATTGTTAGAGTAACACTCTTCCACTGTAGCGTACCTGCACTTTAAATAAGGCAGATACCTATGTATAGTGCAAATCCCTGGATCGATTCGTTTGCACACACAATTTACGATGTAATATCACAACAAAGTATCAATTTTATTACATCGATGATCCAGACTTACAAAATATTCGATACATGTTGCATAGCATAAATCTAGCATTGAAAAAGTGCATAGCGGAAATAGAATAGTAGTGGGTCTCCAACAACTTCATGTTGCCACAGGCGAAAACATGTTGGTTGTAGACTCGAAACCTTTAAACGAAACCTCACTCGTCATCTGATCAAATCTGCAATAAGATAAATATTGCAACAACGTGGGTCAGATTCCATTAAAAATGGAGTCCGGCAAGTGACACTATGGTGGACACTTATTGAAATAACTCTAATAGCCTATATGCATATTTGGCTGGTGGAGTTCAAGGCTATTTTGCATAAAACCAATTTTTTCTATCTCTTTGGAAAACACTTCCTTCAAATCAAGACAAGTATGGCATGAAAACCATAATCTCATCTTCCCTTGTTCACCCATCAAGTTTTATTTCTGAAGTTGGAATGGTGGAATCCTCCGTTGACGTCCGTGATCAGCTACTCAAATTGTCCGTACCGGGGACACAACTAAGTACTTAGTTTTACACTCTGTAGAGGTTGTGCACGTTCACCATTGTACCCATTCAACCCAAACTATCCTTTACACACCATTTGTGATAAGGGAAAGGAGAAGAATGAGACGAGATCTTTCAGAAGCATTTTCCCTCCCACTCTGGCCTGACGCGCTCCACCTACAAACCACTACCTCCACCTGTCAGGCCGGGGCGAGTCCACGCAGCTTAGTTGATCAAGCCAGAGCCCATATTGGCAATGGCTGCACGAGAAGCGATCTTCACTCGGAGTTCTTCAGATCCCTTTGTTCCTGGGTGGCCATCCACAAGTGAATATCCCACAGGTACATCCCCTGGGGACAACACTCAACTCATACAGCCAAGTAACCAATTCCACCCAGGTGTTTGATTATAACTTAGTAGAATTTAACATTTCATCAAAAATACTTTTGCATAGCTTCACAATTCTACTAAGTATTTTCATAGGAACCTAGACACATGAATAAGGAAGTCTAAACATGGCTTGCTTAGCAACACTATCCTACACATGCTTATAGAAAAATAATCTACTCATGCATAGAAAAATAATAGGACTTTTATGGGGGTGTGCCACTTGCCTTTGAATGTTGTCGTTGTTCACAAACTCTTTTCAACAACGAACGTTTGCTCTCCGTTCAATCTAAACAATATAAGCAAACAACAATCATCAAACATACATGCACATACATAGTGAACAAATAAGTTTCATAAAACTTATAAGGAAAACATGTCATGTATGATATGCAATTTATTTCTAAGGACTAGAAATGCATGTCATGCCATGAAAATCTTTTTAAGTCTTAAGTGAAAGACAATATCAGGAAAGAGGGAAAAGATAGAAAGAAATATGTAGTTGTCCTCAAGGCTTCATCTCCGGACTTGTAATACTCTCCTTGGTGATGTCTTGATTGAATTCTTGGTAGACTGGAATAATCTTCAGACTTGATGATTTCTTGTATCACAGAGGCTGGTCTTGGGATTAACTTAGTCTTCATGAAGTCTAAGAGAAGAAGGGAGAAAAGAAAGAAAGAGGGAGCAGGACTTAGAAAATATTGCTGGTTGGTTTTCATGAACTTCTTCTTGATATTTCTTCTAAGTGCTTCTACTCCTTGGAGATACTTCTGAAGTCTTGTTTTGACTATGTCCTTGATTGGTCTTCTGGCTCCATGTTGCAAATTACTAAGTGTCTAAGTGTAGCACCTTACCAAAATGCTAAGTTTGAAAATAATCCTAACTTAGAGAAAATGGGGAAGGAGTTTTCTTATGGGAAATATAATTACAAAATAAAATATGATATGCATGAAATGCAATTTTTAAACACATGAAACAATTATGCTAATGCAATTTAATTAATTTCTATTTTCACAAAATATAAAAAAAGGAATAAATATAAAATTAAAATTTTATGTGATTAAATTTTTATAACAAAATTTTATAATTAGTATTAATAGACACAGGGAATTTAAATAAATTTATAGCAATTAGATTTATTCAGGAATAATGTTTATATTAAAAGTTATGTTGAAAATATTCAAACTATTCAATTTAAATATATAACTATGAATTCATTCAAATATTATTCAAAAATATTTTATAAAAGAGGCATCACACTACAAATATTCTAAAGTTTCTAAAACAATTTTATTTGCAGTTTTTGGGATTATAGATTTAAAGTTATGAAAAATATACTCAAATCTTCCATTTGAAATTTGAATATTTTAAATTAGTCAAATTTGAATTTTGGCAGATCTAAAATATTCTACATGTCAAGGGATTTTGATGAAGTAAAATGCAGCTAGTTTATTTGTACTCTAGTGCAAGTGGGAGACTGAAGGAGATATGCCCTAGAGGCAAATAAATAAGTAGTATTTATTGCATTATCTCATAAGTTTATAATAGGTTTATGTATTATGCTATAACTGTATTAATCGGAATTATTAATACACTGTGATACATAGACAACCAGGGTCCCTAGTAAGCCTCTATATGAACTAGTCCATTTGGCAACAGTTGATCGAGATTCCCGATCAAGGACAATGACGTCGGTTGACAATGGGGTCATATTATTAGTTGAATAAGGTGATGGACATACGCAAAGTATTGCAATAAGATCGTATTACGATGTTTTTCATTTGCAATAGATAAGAATATGATAGCTTATTCCTTAGACCTTGAGACCGTACTTATTGATGCTTCGTAGGGGTACTTTGAGAGCATCAAACGTTGTGTCTTATTTAGCATGACAATAACGGTGTCCATCTTGGGTATCCCGAAAGAGTATTGAGACGTAAGGATCAAGAGCGGGATTTGTTCATTATTGTAATGGAAAGATACTCTGGGCCCACTCGGTGAGATTACATCTATATAGCTGTGCAGCTTATGACTAGGTCATGGAGATGTAATATCACAGACGAGTTAATAACCTTTGTCGGTAACGAGATACAACAAAGGCATCGGATGTCTACGATCATATCTCGGATAAGGTAGTATCACAGAAACAAAGGGAATGAATATCATATTTATGGTTCAACGACGATATTCGTAGAATGCACACGGGTCGTCATATACATCCAGGTATCCCTGACGGTCATTGGTGAGCGGAGTGTCTCGACCATGTCTGGAGTGTTCTCGAATCGTAGCGTAACAAACTTAAGGTCTTAACGACACCAGGAGATAGGTTCTGGAATAATATAGGATTTTGTTGCAGAGAGAGAAATGATCCAGAAAGAGTTCCGGTGGTCCGGAAGGAGTTCCAGGAAGGTCTGGAAGGGTTCCAGGAATGTCCGAAAGTTGTTCGGGTGGTTCGGAAAATGTTTCAGAGTCACGGGATATTAAATAGTATTTAAATATATTAATTATGAATGAATTATATTTTATATTAATTTAATTATTAAATAATAAAGGAAAAAGGGGGCAGCCCACCTAAGTGGGCCAATTGTGGCCCACTAAGGTGAGCCGCACCAAGCAAGGAAAGGGGGGGCTTGGGCGCCTAGTCCGAATTGTACTAGGAGGGTTCGGTCGGCTCCCCCCTCCCTCTCCTTTAGTCCTACATGGGGGAGGCAAGGTGTTTGCACACCCCCTCCCCCCTTTATATAGCAAGGCATATTAATTGGATTAATTACAGAAAAATACAATTAATTGTATAGCAGGCCGGCCGAGTTGCTTCTCCGCCCGTTTTGCCTCCTCTCTCCACCTAAGCTATACCGCCGGACGCCGTTGCCCTGCGGGATTCCAGAAAAGTTCTACCCCTGCGATTTCAGCTGGATCTGAATGACCGGGGGTTGTCGTTAAGCTCCGTATGTTTGCGAGTGCTCGGAGGCACCACTTTTGAGGAGCCTGGGCGACGTCGTCTCGCCCGCCTGCAGCCCGGCCGCTGCTCCCCCTGCCTCCGGCGCACCCCCCAGCTGCCGGCGCCACGCCATCTTCCGCCCGACGCCAGTCGACGCAGGTCATCGTCGACTCCCCGGCATCATCGTCTACGTCATCGCGGCAAGTTCTCCGTGACCTCGAGGTCGGCTACGTACGACTTCATTGTCAACGCTTGTGCGGGAGCGTAATCCCTGCTATCGGTCTTCATGGAGGTAATGTAACCCGTTCCGCCACTGTTATCACATGTACTAAATAGATAGATCCTGGCTAGTTAGGTTTTCATACGCTAGAAAAATTATTGTTTTCTGCACCGGAACCCCTTCACAAACAGACTCAGCAACACAATTGGCGACTGCTCTATACTCCGCTTCTACGCTAGATCTGGAGACGGTGGCCTGTCTCTTAGATGACCACGACATGAGGTTGTTTCCAAGGAAAACACAAAACCTCGAGGTGGATTTTCTGGTGTCTGGACACCCCGCCCAGTCCGCATCTGAGTAAGCAATCAAATATGTTCCCGAGTTCACATGGAGTTGAAGTCCGAGATGTGAGGTTGCCTGAACATATCGTAAGATCCTTTTGACCAGCTACAGATGGGAGTCATGAGGATCATGCATGAATAAAAAGACTTGCTGGACAGCGTGGGACAGATCCAACCGAGTGAGAGTCAGGTACTGGAATGCTCCTGCGAGACTGCGGTACTTGGATGGATCAAGGACTGGTCTTCCATCGTTGCATGAGAGCTTGCACTTTGTGTCAATGGGCGTTGAGATCGGATGGCAGTTGATCATCTTGGCTTTCTCCAGAAGTTCGAGGGCATATTGCTGCTGAGAGAGAAAGAGTCCATGAGATGTACGATGTACATTAACTCCCAGAAAGTGATGGACATCTCCAAGGTCTTTCATCGAGAATTCACGATGAAGAGAGGCAATGATATGATTCAGAGCCGCGGTGGTATTGGTTGTGAGTATAATGTCATCGACATAGAGCAGTAGAGATGCTATGGTGTCAGATGTATGAAGAATGAAGATAGAGGAATCTCCTTTGGATGAACAAAAACCGAGTGTGTGAAGCCATGTGCGGGGAGCTTGCTTCAAACCATATAGAGATTTCTTGAGACAACAAACATGATTGGGAAGTGACGAGTCAATGAACCCGGAGGGTTGAGAGCAATAAACTGTCTCAACTAGCTCACCATTGAGGAAGGCATTCTTGACATCCAATTGGTGGATTGGCCAGGATTGTGATGTTGCCAGGCTGAGAACAACACGAATTGTGGTAGGTTTGACAACAGGGCTGAATGTTTGACCATAGTCCACACCCTCTTTTTGAGTGAATCCTCGAACAACCCATCTTGCTTTGTAGCGAGCTAGTGTACCATCTGAGTTGAATTTGTGGCGATAGATCCACTTCCGCCGTCACAACATTGACACATGCAGGACAAGGCACTAAACACCACGTGTCATTCCGAATTAGTGCATGGTATTCTTCTACCATAGCATCGTGCCAATGGGGGTCTTTCAGTGTGGTCCGGTAATTTGAAGGAATTGGTGAGGGGGCAGTGGAGATTGTAAGGGCCCCTCGAATCAAGTCCGAGATGCCCACGTTATGTAAACAGATCACGGTCCCAATGATGAGTGCATCGCGATCACATAACCAACATGGTATACAAAGTTACATCCTACAACTCGAATAGAGCAAGACTTACATAAATAGTGGTCACACGACCAAGTCTGCAAACATCGTCGCCCATGACGAAAAGGAACTAAGGTACAGCGGAAGATTCGGCTAGCGTCGGCCCTCGTCACGTCCTGACGCATTCCCACAGAGCAGTTGAGCGGGACACTCAGTTGGCGTAGTCGTCGGCTTACTCCTCCTTCTTGTCGTACATCCCTTCATTTCAACCTGGACGTTTGAATATCCAGGGACACATCCATATGAGTACATTTACGTACTCGCAAGACCACCTCTAAGGCTTAAGTTATAATGATAATGCAAGAAAACACTTTTCGAAAACTGGGATAGCTGCTATATACGACTATAGGGCTTAGTTTTCGAATACCATGATTTTAGACATAGAGAATACGACGTCTCTGTATCTTTGTTGAAGAAAAAAATTAGATATAGAATTCTCTTCTCTTAGATATAGCAAGGACATATCTAAGTTCAAAACTTTCTTTTGTAAAACCTTTAAAGCACTAGGATGGGGATACCCCTTTTTCCTTCCTTGAGATCGGACTGATTGTCTCCCCGAGACCAATCATCCTCACCCAAAATCCGTACCTCCCAGGTACCACTATGTTGCCTCCTTGCTTCCTACGAAAACATTTCTCTTTCAAAACCATAAAACAGCCAACATGCCTAGTGGGACCTTTCCAACCGTCCATGACCACGGACGCGGCTATTCGAATAGATTTACACTCTGGAGAGGTTGCACACTTTACCCACACCAATCGGTCCTTCCGCCGTGTCTGCCACGGCCCGTCATACGATAGCATGCGGGGGTCCGGATAACACGATCAAAGCTTTTCATTATGACTACCCTAGTATCGGGGCCTCCCGGTAGGTTTGTTCTCCTCGGCACCGTGTGCTCCACTAGACCTCTTGGTCTTTCCTCGGGATGCCACACCGCCACGTCAGGAGACCTGTCGTAATTGTCCGGCTGCTGATCCGCAGCAGTGTATTGTCTCATCCGGACGATAACCCGGCTTCGAGGGCCCAGCCCTCATAGAAAGTATGAGAGCCCCAACACTAAAACAGACAAGCTTCCGGATAAGCCCTACCCATGTCAGGTAGTGTGGATGCACCGGTTAATTGTTCGGGCGACAGCTAGGGTCACACTTTGTTTTTCAAAACACTTTCTCCTCCGACTACTCCCAGCAGCTCGGGTTTTCGCAAACATCTCCGATTGCTCCCAACAACTCGGGTTTTAATAAAACACTTGCTCGCCGATTGCTCCCAGCAAACTCGGGTTTTCCTCCGTAAAAACAGTTTTATCAAATAGGTCCCCATCCTATAGTTTTGAGATAAGTAGATGAAAGTAGTCTACCAGAAATCTTAATCTTTTTTATGGAGCCTTCAACAACAAGGCTCACCACATAAAATCTTTTTGTAACACCTATAATCTTCTAATAGATAACTTTGGCCAAACAATATTTTGTAAAATAGTTTTCGGGTGGCAAGGTGCCACAGAAGAAGTAAAACATGCATTATTTTATTTTAAAACAAAACATGCTTGATAAAATAATAGGTTCATTATAGTGGTGAGGTGGCTTGCCTGGCTCAGCAATATGTCCTTGGTCTTGGTGTTGATGCTCCTCAGGTTCACTCCTCACTTCCAGTTCCTTTCCGATCGTATCTAACGTCTTAAACAGAAGGAGGAACAACACTCAGAAAACAAGACAATGCCACAAGGGCATAACAAACAGCAAGCATCACACAAGACATTTAGCTAACAATCAAAAGCAAACTATTCCTTTAGCTAAACAACAATAAACAACAAGGTCCATAGAGCTAAGACAAACAACAGATACTCCTAAGGGAATATACACCACAACTCTGAGTAATAAAAAGGTAGTTCTAAAGAACACTAAAACAACACATCACTTAGGGTTACTGCATCACTTAACAAGAGCTGTTATATTAGTTTCCGGAAATACTTCAGACAAAAGTATCTTAGCAGTTTAGGAAATACTTCAGACAAAAGTATATATTAATTACACCAACAAGTATTAGCATTAACACTAGCGTTGAGCACGCTCACATGCAAACATGTTACTAGCTCAAGAAACACCTACTATCAAGTAACTAGGCGACGAGCAATGGTAATACCACTGTCCAAACAAGTTTATGACTAAGAGCTAAAAAGGTGCATTAAGCCTGTTTAATAAGACACTGCAATTAAAACCACTTCAACATTTAAACCAAACAATCACACAGTAACAAGTGTTGACAGCAATTCTTGAAATGAACAAGCCATGCAATGATCATTACAAAACACAAACAATTACTGTATAGTATTTAACACCAAACAATCATTCACATGCATAACACACAAATGAAATTAGTGCAACTCCTAGGAAACAAGATGAACTATGTGAAACTCACAAGTGAAGGGACAAGCAATACTTTCAGGAAATTTATTAAGGCTATTAAAGGATAACCTGAGCTTCTGGACTTATGAGTTACTAAGCACATCAACACATAACAATTCAAGTAAAACAGGGAATTAACTTATTACATTTATTGGATAAATAAGATGATGTTTAAAGAGATAAAACATAACACACAAACATACCCACAAGCAAAGCATAAAAACACAATTGATGTTATTATTAGGGTACAAAGTGAATAATGCTAAACATATGTAAACAATGCACCACACATTATCAAAGTGGTTTAATCCAGTCATTATTATTGAGCTAAGGTTCTGATCTTCAAAAGATGATTAGTAATATTTCTACAATTCACATTTGCTAAGAACATATGATTAAAAACTAATACTTCTATTAGCCAAATGTTGTTGTTTTGGTAGATAAATCATAACTCCTAAGATAATGTTCATAAAGTAGAATCCTTCTACCACAGTACACCTAGCAACAATATGAAGTGTTGAAAATTGGATTTGCATAATAAGCTATTACAAAACAGTAGCTAAAAATTATGCAAATGCTACTGGTCTCAAAACCATAATGAATAGTAGTTCCAGTTTTAAGTATCTCTTAGATGCAACACAAATTTCTATGGATGGGTACTGGTTTTATTCTTCTGTAAAAATTGGATTCACTTAATTTGGACACTCCTAGCTCCATATATTTCAGTTTTAGTGGAACACACACATTTTACCATTAATAGTGTGTAGCACAATATATGATTTATTTTTAGACAAATCCAACTTTGCATGATAAACAAAATGCATAAGTACCCCACAAAAATACTCCTAAACTATTTGCACAGACATATATAGCTCAAACAATTAGAACTAGACACATGCAAACCACAGAAAATAGATATACTATTTTTGAAGTTCAAAAACCTATTGTTTAAGAGAATATCACACCATGCACAAAATATAAGCTGTAAAATTCTACCAAGATAGGATATGATGGCTAATACTTATATCTAACACATGCAATTGGATTTTCTCCAAAAAGTATCTTTAATAATGAACTAAAAATCACCAAAGTTGTACTGGTGTCAAACTTAAACATGATATAACTTTAGTTATAAACATCTCCTGCATGCAAGGCTTATAGATCTAGGTAGGTATTCTCACTGGCTTTCCATAGAACTAAAGTTTGCAAGATTTGGATTTATAAAACTCAAGTTATTAAGTAAATGGTGCAAAATCCAATTTTTGAGAAGGGCCAGTGCCACATGATTGAGAAAACACATAGCTATGCTACAAAATTTATCTCACAATTTTTGCATTCTTATATCTACCACAAATTAAATAAATCTACAAGGCTGGTTAACAGGAAATTAAACAGGAAATAAATTAACAGGAAAAATAATAGAAAAGGGCCGGATCTGGGCCGCCAGAGGCAGGCCGGCCCGGTGTGCTGCACGCCAGGCCAATAGGCACGCCGCCGCTGGATCCGCGACGGAGGGCCGAGATTAGATCGATCCGGGATTCAAGGACGGCCGTGGATGAGGAGATCGACGGCTGGGAGGTTGTCTTCTTCCTCCCGACACCGGAACAAGGGAAGGAAAGCAAAGGAGAAGGGCGGGCACGAGCTGCTCACCCAGGAGCTCTTCGGGCGATGAGGAGGACGCGGAGGGCTCGGGTAGGTCAGTGGTAGCTGCAGTTCAAGTGAGAGGCATCCCGAACGACGGCGCGATCACGCCACGCCTCCAGGAACTCCGGTGCACCTGATAACGAACGGAGATGTCTGAGAGGGAGCCCAAGGGAAGGGGAATGATTTGGTGCAGAGAGGGGAAGCAGAGAGGCACGGCAATGGTGGGGATCTTGCTCGGAGTTGCGGACCCCGGACGATAGTCTTCTCGCGTTCCATAGCAGGAGAGAGGGAGAGCTCGAGGGCCTAGCTCGGGGTGGGAGAGTGGAGTGAGGGGAGGCAGAATGGCAAGGCGAGAGGGGCTGCGAGTGTCTCGGGTTTCATATCCGAGCTCGAGGCCGGTCCACCATGGACTTCGAGCACAGGAGGGGTGGAGGGGAAAGCAGACCGCGGATTGGCAAGGTTGGGCGGTGGGGGGGGGGGAGCGTCTGCGCGGGCTGCAGAGGTTTTGGAAGCTTGCCCATGTCCCCTGGTCGATGGAGGGAGGTGAAATAATGGAGATGATGTTCCTGCCCGCCAGGTGTTTGCTGCAAAGCCTCCAAGAGGACAGAGAGAGGGAAAAAGGCTAGGGTATTTAGGATTGATGCCAAAAGGGTCCAGGGGTGTGTGGGTATCCAATGTGAGTCTAAGACCAGAGTATGAGGAGAGGGGTGTGTTGGTTTAAGGTTTAGAGAAATTTTTCGTTGATTAAACTTAGCCAGAAAACCATGATTGATTAGTCAACTCCTTGACAGGAAATTTATAACACAAGCAGGGTTGGGTAGAGGGTATATATGTTTAACATTATATTTAAAAGTTTAGGTCAAAGGGGTTCAGTAACATCTAGATACAAAAATGTCGAAAAGCTACTCTATAACACAACATATGGCCACCTTAGGTTTAAGCACTCAAAACAAGCACGAGTTAGTGATCAAACATTTTTGTAAGATTTAAATGAGGCTATACATGGAAAGTAGAGGTGATGTAGATGATACCAGAGGTTTTGTATTTCCATGATTAACAAAATAAACCCCAATTGTCATGCTCTAGAAATGCTAAAAATTAATGGAAATGAAGATAGCTATTTCCTATTTGAAAAAGGATAATATTTGAGTTTCTCCTAAAATCAAACATAATAATCAACAGTTAAACACACCATAAACATATGGCACAACATTAAATCATGAATGATCTCAATTAAATTATATAAATAAAATGTTGTATCATACACCACCACATGAACACACATAAAATAACACACTCATGGGAAACAATGTAAACACATAACATATAGGTCAACCACACATAAAAATAGATAAACACCCACACAATTGGATCAATAGCCATACTTTTAATCTAGATCAAAAATATTTGTGAGGAGGTGATCAACATAATCAGAACAGGGTATTTTTGGTAGGAATAGAATTAAACCAGTATAAGGTGAGGTAGTGATCATAATGATCCAGACATGGTTCTTGGTATAAATAGAATTACTCCAACATGCTGAGCATTGATTTCCAGAGGCTAATTAAATTGGTGTTTTGGAAAAGAGAGTTAGTGATGCTTGCAACATATTAACATCCAATATAATTTAGGACTTATTATATGGTCCTATATAGTTTTGTAATCATATAGCTTTTGGAAGTACTTTTATTTTGTTAAACAAATTGTCTTTGGGTAATTGCTAAAATCATAACATCAGGGTAAAAATGGAGTTTATTAAAAAGAGAATGGGAGAAGATATGTGGACTATTTCACTTGTTAAAACATTGACCTCAGAGGTCATATAATAACTTGTTTTGAGTTTTAGATGGTTGTTATTTAGAAGTCATCAACACAAACACCAAAACACAACTCGACAAACAGAGCATACAAGGGAAAACACATCCATTAACAAGATATTTCAAAAAAGTTTTTGTTCCTTCAGAAATTTGGGTCTTTATAAAGTAAGTTTTTGTTGCTTCCAAAATTTGGGGTGTTACAGACCTTCCCCCTTATAAGAATCTCGTCCCGAGATTCCTAAGTGTGCATTAAGAGCGTGCAAGAAAAGAGGATCCGATGATTCTTCACCTTCTAGGGTTGTTAATTCTTTTCTGAGGTCTTCTTGTCGATGAGACATCTGATATCTTCTGGAAGACTTGGGTCTTTGTTGAAGGTGTTGACATGATGGTTGTTGCTGATGCAGGGTCCTTGTTGAGTTGACTTCAAAAACTCCAGGGTTGGGGAGCAAAGAATCATTTGTCAAGACTATCCAATAAAACTAGCATTAGTCTTCCCCCCTTAAAAAGGGGCACACTTGAAGGATTAAAGTTGATGGTTAAAGTTGTCGCCGACTTCAGGGTGTTGCTGGTCTTGAGCATCATGATGATCTTCATCTTGGTCGTAGCTCCTCGATGCTTGGGGTTAATGTAGATACTTTTCCCAATATTGCCGTCTAGAGGGGGTTAGCAGTTAGACACATGTAAAAAGTTGTCAAACCTCGCAAGGGCGTCAGGCCGGTAGACTTGACTCTTTTTTTTTCATAAAAAGACAAAGGGTTCTAGGATAAGTTAAAGACGTCTTCTCTGGCTTGACGTTAGGTGTTGCCAAGTGCAACACTCTTCAGTCTTCTCGCCATTCTTGGCGTCTTGCTGGATATGGTGTCTCCCATTGGGACCATCTTTAGTGTAGCCGCCGTAGAGTATTGATGAAGACTTGCTTGGTTATTAGGCTTCATACAGCTTCACATCAGTCTTCAGAGGTCAGTTGTATCTAAGTTAGCCTAAAAGTTATTGCTTTCTATAAAACTGAAGTCAGGGTCAGTTGAGTTAATAACGTTGACGCGCAGAAGGCACTGACGACACTAGCTTCATGGTACATCTTCATGTAGACGATCTTCTGTGATGGTTGTCCCTGTTGTTGCTGACGTCGATCTTCTTTGCACGTCACCGCTTGAGGTTTTCATAAAGTCCTCAAAAAGTCGTGGCTCTTGGCGTCGTTCGAGTCCTCCGTGTTGCCATCTGTAAGAGAGACTTCCGTTGGCACTTCTCTTCTGATCTTGGTTTGTAGGTCTTGAAGAGGTTAGTTAGTAACCAGCCATGGGTGTTAGATGTTACTTAAAAGTTAGATATGTTAGGTTAGTGATGGTATACGTGTAATTCAAATAATCCATTAAACTAGGCAAGGCTTAACACATTACGGGGACGGGCTTTATTTGGGGCTTCGGTATGATATGTAGTTTATAACTCTCACATGTACAACTTTATAAGTGCATTAGGGTACATTTGTGGAAAAAGGTAAGAAAAGTTTGTGTGTGTAGAAATCAAGATGTTTGAACAAGTTTTAAAGTATGTGCCTCATATGTATTGCCTACAAGGCGTTCTTGTGAAAGATACCAGAGAACCACATGTCCACAACAAGCAAACAAACAAGGCACACACAAGCAACAATCATACCAGCAAAAGAGCACATAAGACACTTATAGAACCAGAAAAGGGCACTCAACAAACGCGTTAGTTGGAGAATCCGACCAAGGGTGATACCCTAAAAGTCCTATGGGTCTTGGTCATTCCTACTTGCCGGAGCCTACACTTCTTCAGCTGGAGCTCCTGCTGGAAAAAGCTTGAGACTGTCGAAGATACAACTGGAGTAAATTATTGGGGTTGAAGTCTTGATAGTGACGCTGCTTTGGTAAGCAAGTGTTGCTTTGTAGTTTGTTTCTTCACTTGACGACCACCTTGATGTCGTATGCTGAAGTATTGAGGCTAAACTTCGCCTTCTCGGTACTGGTTACTTAGGTCTCATTAGGGCTCATCGTCAAGTCTAAACAAGTTTTTGAATAGAGACAAGATAGTAGAGAAAAGTCTTTTGAAATAATTTAAAATAGAGATGTAAGGTCAAGATATTTTGGAGAATAGATGAGGAGTGGAAGCCATACTAAGTTTACCAAGAAGAAAATAGATTTCTGCCAAAATAGGTTTTAGCAAAACAGTTCCTTACTAAGCTAAAAACCATGCTAACTAAGGTCTCCTAAGGTCAACGATGGCTCTGATACCAAGTCTGTAAGGGCCCCTCGAATCAAGTCCGAGATGCCCACGTTATGTAAACAGATCACGGTCCCAATGATCAGTGCATCGCGATCACATAACCAACATGGTATACAAAGTTACATCCTACAACTCGAATAGAGCAAGACTTACATAAATAGTGGTCACACGACCAAGTCTGCAAACATCGTCGCCCATGACGAAAAGGAACTAAGGTACAGCGGAAGATTCGTCTAGCGTCGACCCTCGTCACGTCTTGACGCATTCCCATAGAGCAGTTGAGCGGGACACTCAGTTGGCGTAGTCGTCGGCTTACTCCTCCTTCTTGTCGTACATCCCTTAATTTCAACCTGGACGTTTGAATATCCAGGGACACAGCCATATGAGTACATTTACGTACTCGCAAGACCACCTCTAAGGCTTAAGTTTTCATGATAATGCAAGGAAACACTTTTCGAAAACTGGGATAGCTGCTATATACGACTATAGGGCTTAGTTTTTTAATACCATGATTTTAGACATAGAGAATACGACGTCTCTATATCTTTGTTGAAGAAAAACATTTAGATATAGAATTCTCTTCTCTTAGATATAGCAAGGACATATCTAAATTCAAAACTTTCTTTTGTAAAACCTTTAAAGCACTAGGATGGGGATACCCCTTTTTCCTTCCTTGAGATCGGACTGGTTGTCTCCCCGAGACCAATCATCCTCACCAAAAATCTGTACCTCCCAGGTACCACTTTGTTGCCTCCTTGCTTCCTTCGAAAACATTTCTCTTTCGAAACCATAAAATAGCCAGCATGCCTAGTGGGACCTTTCCAACCGTCCATGACCGCGGACGCGGCTATTCGAATAGATTTACACTCTGGAGAGGTTGCACACTTTACCCACACCAATCGGTCCTTCCGCCGTGTCTGCCACGGCCCGTCATACGATAGCATGCGGAGGTCCGGATAACACGATCAAAGCTTTTCACTATGACCACCCTAGAATCGGGGCCTCCCGGTAGGTTTGTTCTCCTCGGCACCGTGTGCTCCACTAGACCTCTTGGTATTTCCTCGGGATGCCACACCGCCACGTCAGGAGACCTGCCGTAATCGTCCGGCTGCTGATCCGCAGCAGTGTATTGTCTCATCCGGACGACAACCCGGCTTCGAGGGCCCAGCCCTCATAGAAAGTATGAGAGCCCCAACACTAAAACAGACAAGCTTCCGGCTAAGCCCTACCCATGTCAGGTAGTGTGGCTGCACGGGTTAATTGTTCGGGCGGCAGCTAGGGTCACACTTTGTTTTTCAAAACACTTTCTCCTCCGACTACTCCCAGCAGCTCGGGTTTTCGCAAACATCTCCGATTGCTCCCAGCAACTCGGGTTTTAATAAAACACTTGCTCGCCGATTGCTCCCAGCAAACTCGGGTAATATCACACTTGTAACAGCCCCAGGTTTAAAACCTGAAAACCTCTGTAATTTTTCCACTTTTGTGTAATTGCATCATGGCATACATCTCAACTTGCTACTATTGTGTCAATTGCAATCAAACAATTTGAATCTTGGATATTTGTCAAGGAAGTTCCAAGGGTTCCAAATATTATATTTGCATTGTCTCCAAATCATTAAAGTGGCAACTTATGAAAATATCAACAAAATGCCCTTTTTAACACCTATGAACAAAAGTGCACCAAAACATTTGATTTTGAGGAGCCAATTTTTGTGGTGCCTCTACATGGTATGGGGAAGCTCCCTGATTTTTCTCAAATTTTTCTAAAAAGTTTCACTGCCTCAAATAAATCAAAACACTGCACTGGATTTAAAAAGAAGTAGAAAAGGACCTCTCTGTAAGGGGGGAGGACCTGTCTGTGAGGAAAGAGGAAAGGTGCCCAGGGGGTTTTCTGCAAAAACGTCATCGTCTTCTTCTCTGTAGCGACCGAGCTCGTCGCTCGCGCCGCACCCCGTCGCCGTGTCGCCATGCCCTGCGCCGCGCCCAGGCCCCCTCTCCTCCTCTGCCGCCCGCGCGAGGATAAGGAGGCCACCGAGGCCGCTCTCTCTCTCCCCCAGATATTTCCCTCTGCTTTTCCCCCGCCATGGCCGAACCCTAGTGTAGCTCGCCGTCGAATCGCCGGCGTTGGAGACCACCTCGAGCTCAGCCCCGACCACCCCTAGCACCGCCGCAACGCGTGCTCCCTCTCCGCCGAAAGAATCGTGCCGGGGAGCTCGGGATCGACCGCCCTGTCCTCGTCTTCCTCCTCTCCGGCCGCCGCGCCTCGGGCAAGCTCGCCGCCGTTCTCGACCTCCTCCTTCTTCTCCGAGCAACCGCACGCTTCGAGGGTGAGCTCGCGGTCCTCATGGACCTTCCCGCTCGTCCCCTCTCCCCCTAGAACGCCCGGTCGTTGTAGCTCGCCGCCGGCCGCCGCTCGCCGTCGCTGCGCACCGCGCTCCGGCGACATTTAAGTAGCGGCGCCGCCCGCGTTTTGCTCCCCGTACACGTACGCGTCGAACACGGCCCTCCGCGAGATCGCTAGCACTGTAGAACGCCGTAGCCGTGCCCCTCGCCGCCGGCGTCCACCGCGGCCGTGCGCTCTGGCGTGCGCTGCCGCCTGGTCCCGCGCGTCAGTGACCAGATCCCGCCCCCGCGCGTGCGTGGCTGCCAGCGTGGCGCTGGCCCCACCCGACAGTGGCTCGGGCTAGATGCGCCTCGGTGAAAAACGTCCGGGCTAATTTCCTGCGATTTAATAAAAAGACAGAAAATGGTTAAAACTTCAAAAATTCATAACTTTCAAAATACTTATCCAAATTTAGCAAATAATATACCAAAATGCTCAGAAAAATAAATGCTATCTAATAGAATGGTTTGCATTTCCATTACTGATACTGTATTTTTCTGTTTTGCTAAAATGAAGAAAGGTGTAGTTTAAATTCATAATAAATTCCTCAAATTGCTAGAATTGTACCCTCTAAGTAAAAATGCTAATAAGCACTGGTTCTACAATTCAAAATAATTTCAAGCATGTTACCTAAATTAAAATTGTAGGGGAACATAAAAACAAATAGGAAAATATATTTCCTATATCGTTGAATAATTATTCCTAGCATCCCATTTAAATGTCATATAATTGTTATAATAATTCAGTGCATTAAAATGTCATACCATCATGTGTTTGCGCATTGCATATGAATTGCTGGTATTGATTGTGTTCTTTCCGGTGTTTTTAAACATCGATAGATCAAGGAACCGGGGTCTCACCATATTACCCCGACGATCAGTATTACCCGCCTGCTGAGCAAGGCAAGCGTGATCCCCACCCTCTAGCATATCTTATCCTACTTTATGCAAATTATTTTCTCCACTATAATATTTCATGCGGTTCCAAATGTCAATTTGATTGGATTAGAGTATCCTATAGTTGCATTCAGTTACCGAAGCCATTACCTGTTTCCCCTCCTATTATCCATAGGATTGTGTTGATGGCCTGAATTAATTACTTTGCTAGGTTGTTGCTTAGCCATGCTTAGTTAACTGCTTAGTGGTCCGATGGATATTCATGTTGGGATCAGATGTGGAAATTCCGCAGATGATGGTGGAGAAATGGTGGTAACAAATAATAAAATGCTAAAAGGTGGGGATGAGAGGCCACATGGATGTGGTGGGTTGTCTCGTTCTCGCCGCCTAAGTGCGAGTTCTCCCCTTCGAGCCAAGTAGAGCGTGGGCATATGGAACCTCATCGACCGACTAACTTGTGTCGGACTAGCCGAGGGTCCTCTAGTTTGGCTTTCCATTTGCGCGTGTGTTGAGATGGTGGCCAAGACTGAGATGAGGATGATGTTGGTAGGAAAATGAGTGGCCGCGGGGCAGGGTGTTGGAGGCACTGAACTTGTCTTACGGTCACTGATGATCCTAGGTTAGTCCAAAGCGAGGTAAAGGTCGTAGCCGCTCCCACCCAGCCGGCTTTCCCCGGAAGAGAGCTAGTTGTACAGGCAATGGGCCGGACGGTACGCATGGATAAGGAGCTGGGAGGTCCCTCGGGAACCTGGCGCCTTTCACATTGTACAGCCCCTGCAGGGATAAATCTTTTCGAAAAGCCGTGTCCACGGTTAAGGACGACTTGGTGACGAATTCAGGGATCATAGAATAACTTTAACGGAATGACTAAAAACTGGGTACTAAAGGTACCACTCACGATTGTAAGGTTGACTTCGTCGAGGGTAAGTCGGGGAGGTGCCTTGGTGGGACATGTACAGTGGTGGATGATGAGAAAGTGAATCAAAAGAGAAAGAGTTACTTCTTACCCCTCTTCGAAAATATTCTGATAGTCGATGCCTTGGAGTCATATTTTATGAACAAAATCAGCTTTACGCAAAACAGCCATAAAACCTTGAAAGCCAATCATGGAGCAAATAGCTCAAAATCTTGTTGAGTTCGTCGAACTCACCCTTGTTTATTTTTGTTTCATAGGAGGACTTTACCTACCCCGAAGGTGGGTTCTTTATTGACATCGACGAGTAGTCTGGGGTTCCCGGGTGGCAGCCTGGGGCAACTAGGAACCAGCTGGCACGGAACTGTTTATCTGTAGGCCTCTTAGGCCATATTTGGATCTTGTTGTTTAGAACAACTTAATTTGCTTCCGCTTGATGTACTGATGGGTCTGTGACCTCTGATTGTAATATTTGCTATCTTTCTCTACTAAGAGTTGAACTATACTATCTTGAGTTGTAGGGTCTGTCATGTGCCAGGTGTTCCGGTGTCTTAGTCTCTTTATTACACTTTGAGGGCTATGCTTTGGATATGGCATGATCGAAGGGTTGTGTTGCCGATGATCCATGCCGAGCACGCCTGCCGATGTTTACTCGGCCTGGGAGTGGTAACCCCAGTAACCTTCGATTATGTAGCATGCCCACCGACACATAGCATCACTGTATAATTTATGGATTGGGGCATTACAACTTGGTATCAGAGCAGTACCGCCTGTAGGAAACCCTTACTACTGGTCGACGTTGAGTCTAGTGTTGGTAAAAATATTTTTAACCTAAAAATGAGTTGTGAAAACCATCTTAGGATTCTTTTTACTCCTTATCTGGTTACCCTCTACTCTCGGAGCAATCTTACCTCTATTTGTTTTGTGCCTTATCACGTGTCGCTTCCGCCGCGCATGACGTGTCATACACTTACTCACTTTGGGTTTCAGGGCGTGGGGCGACCTACTTTTGGGACTCTCGTCCCTGTGTTTGCTTTCAGGATCATTTCCCGTGTTGTGACTAGTCCCTACCCGAGTTCTACTTTCATTCCTGAATCTAGAGTCTCCGTACCTGACATTTGAATTATCCTTGCTACAGATGACTGGTTCGGGCTTGGTTGTTCGCCTCACTCGATGTGAGGGCGTTCGAGGGTTCCCCGCCTTGTTTGCCGCAGCTTTGGCCAGCCAGGGTTGTAGGTGGTACCCGGAGTACACGGTGTATGAGGAGTATGCACCGTACAGCCAGGCACATTTCTTCTGTAAGGTGCGCGTGCTCAACGACGAGGGTCGCGTTGAGAACGTAGCTGGAGGCGTGGGTATGACCGTGGAGCAGGCGGTTCAGGAGGCCGCGTATAACGGCCTCTCTATTTACCGCAGCTATTGTCCGTACATCGCTAACCAGGCGTCGGATTTCTGCCACTTCCCAGCTGCCGACGACAGCACGTCGGGTGTTTACCGAGCTGTGTACAGCAGCGGCGAGATGGAGTCGGACAGCAGGCACCGGGCACTGATTGAGCTAGTCCGAGCGTTGGACCGTCGAGCCCGGCAGTGGTACCTCTACGCTGTTTCGGCGCGCGCTAGCCACCGTCATACTCTGATGAGTGTGCGCCCGTATGTCATGGATGGGACGCTTCCTCTCACACTACTTCGCCCACCCCCGTTGGAGGAGTTGCCTACCGACGTGTGCAGTCCGGGAGTTGGTGGCGTAACCCCGCCTACCGGTCCTCACCGAGACCCGAGGCTTACTGCACTCGAGTCGCCGTATGGCAACCAGCCTGCCAGTGCGCGCCGCTTCCACACTCCCCCGGCGCCACTTGATGAGGATGTCATGGCGTACTACTAGCCATGTGTGCTACCAGGAGATGCTCGAGTAATTGTGCCTCCCTGCGATTTGTGCCAAATACTCCTTTGTTTGTATCTCTGGAGCCTGGAGCAGTAGAGCTCGTTATGTAATAGACTCGTCACTGTTATCTTCCTAGTACCCATTCAGTGTAATATGTATGAGGCTTGTACCTCTCTCTCAGCAAACTGTGGCTTGTACTAGAACCAATATTTGTGAACTCAGTTCCATCTATGCGTGCGTCTAGTGATGTGCATGTTGTTCTATCTGTTGCTACTACCAGTTTTGCGGTCTGTATTTTTGTGTACAAGGATGACACGATGGGATTCTAACTGTGTCCTTGTCAATATCCAGAATGACGGGCCGTCGCCGCGGCGAAGATTTACCGCCACCTCCCACCATGGCGGAGGTCCTCCTGCTTATGGAGGAGGGCCGTGTGCGCAGCGACCGACTCCTCGAGCAGTTGGTGCACCAAGGGAACCGGAGGAATACCGATTGTCATACTCTCACTGAGTTCCTGCGGTCCCAGCCACCGTCCTTCTCCGATGCTAAGGAGCCCTTGGACGCAGATGACTGGCTGCGTGCACTGGAGCGCAAGTTCGCTGCCCTGCATGTTCCAGCTGTGGAACAAGCCAACTTCACCACTTACCTGTTGGCGGGTGCAGCGGGCGCGTGGTGGGAAAGCCACCAGGCGATGTTCGCTGCTGGGCATGTTTTCACCTGGGAGGAGTTTCGCACTGCCTTCCGCGCTGCCTACATTCCCAAGCCCCTCATGGACTTGAAGAGGAGGGAGTTCCTGGACTTGCATCAGGGACGGATGGACGTTCCAGTCTATGGTCATGAGTTCAGCCGTCTCTCCCATTACGCCCCTCGGGATGTGACCAATGATGCGGACAAGCAGGAGTTGTTCCGCAAGGGGCTCAATCCAAGGCTTCGTTACGAGTTGCTGCCCTTCAAGTTCACGAGCTACCAGGAACTGTACAACCAGGCTCTCACCCTGGAACAGGGAAGGAAGGAACTAGAGGCCACTAAGAGGCCACTTCAGGGGGATCATCAGAGCTCCTCGGCTGCTGACGGCAAGAAGCGTAGGGTCTTCGTTCCCTATAGCTCCGTGCCCCGTCCTCCGTTCGTGCCAAGGACCTCGGAGTACAGGCCACCTCTGCCGCGCCCTCCTACTCCAAAAATGGGCCCGGGCGGAAGTGGTTATCGTCCTCAACTCCCTGCACCACCGACAAGCACGTGCTACAGCTGTGGCCAGCCCGGCCACTACTCCAGAGAATGCCCTAGGAAGGCGCCACCACCAGCTCCTGCCACGCCCGTAGCCAAGACGGGTACGGCTAGTCGTGGTCGCCTGAACCACGTCACTGTTGAAGACGTGGAGGACGACCCTAGTGTTCTCATGGGTACGCTTCGAATTGCTAAAGCTCTAGCTACAGTACTGTTTGATTCTGCAGCATCCCATTCATTCATTTCGGTAGCATTTGCACAACGAAACAATATACCGTTTGAAGAGTTGGAAGCACCGTTATATGTCACCAGCCCTGGTACTCGTTGGCAAACCAAACGGGTGACCCCTGAAGTTTCAATTAATATAGGCTCATTCCCCTTCCCGTTTCCGCTGATAGCCTTCAATTCAACCGGCTTTGATGCCATACTGGGCATGAACTGGCTAGGGAAATACAAGGCTAACCTCGACTGTGCTGCCAGAACCATCACCGTGACCACATCTTCCGGCGAAATTGTGGAGTATTGGTCTGCACAGTCCAGACCCCCATCTCCATCCATGCCCCACTCACCTGAGCTTCTCCTTTGCCTTATGGAAGGCTTATCCCCTCCTGAAATCCAAGACATCCACGTTGTGTGTGACTTCCCGGATGTGTTCCTGGAGGAATTGCCTGGCAGTCCACCTGATCGAAGTGTGGAGTTTGTCATAGAGTTGCTTCCCGGTACCGCGCCGGTTGCCAAGAAGCCCTACCGGATGCCGGTGGAGGAGCTGGCGCTGTTAAAGGAGCAAATTGATGAACTGTTAGCGAAAGAGTTCATTCGGCCTAGCAGTTCACCTTGGGGTTGTCCCGTACTCTTCGTCAAGAAGAGGGATTCTACCGTGCCTCGTCTAGTCTCTGACTACCGGCCTTTAAATGCGGTGACAATCAAAACAAGTACCCTATTCCTCGCATCAATGATCTATTGGATCAACTAGCTGGTGCAACGGTATTTTCCAAGATGGACCTGAGGTCAGGGTACCATCAGATCAAGATCCGAAAGCAGGATATTCCAAAGACGGCATTTGTTACTCGCTATGGCTCATATGAGTATACCGTTATGTCCTTGGTCTCACCAATGCTCCGGCGACGTTCATGAGGCTCATGAACTCCGTCTTCATGGATTATCTCGACAAGTTCGTTGTCATTTACATCGATGACATTCTCGTCTACTCCAAAACCGATGAAGAGCATGCCGAACATCTTCGTTTGATCCTGACACGCCTTCGAGAACACCGCCTCTATGCTAAGTTCTCCAAGTGTGAGTTTTGGTTGGACAATCTCGTCTTCCTCGGCCATGTGATTTCCGCAAGTGGAGTGGCTGTCGTTCCCGACAAGGTTCAAACTATTATGGATTGGGTAACTCCCATGTCTGTCAAGGACATCCGAAGCTTTCTGGGATTGGTAGGTTACTACCGCCGATTTATCGAAGGGTTCTCCAAAATAGCCAAGCCTCTGACCGACCTTCTCAAGAAGGATACAAGGTTCGTATGGACGGACAAGGCTGAAGAGAGCTTCAAAACCCTGAAGGCCAAACTCACTTCTGCTCCTGTGCTTGCCCTGCCAGACGCAAGCAAGGATTTCATGGTCTTCTGTGACGCCTCTCTATAAGGCTTGGGCTGTGTGTTAATGCAAGATGGCCATGCAGTGGCATATGCCTCTCGCCAATTGAAGCCTCATGAGAAAAACTACCCAACTCATGATTTGGAGCTTGCCGCAGTGGTTTATGCTCTGAAGCAATGGAGACCATACCTGTTTGGTAACCGTTGCAAGATTTACTCGGATCACAAGAGTTTGAAATACCTTTTCACTCAGCCGGATTTAAATCTCAGGCAAAGACGTTGGTTGGAGTTAATCAAAGACTATGATGTGAGT
Source organism: Poa annua (assembly GCA_026929855.1). Lineage (NCBI taxonomy): Eukaryota > Viridiplantae > Streptophyta > Magnoliopsida > Poales > Poaceae > Poa > Poa annua. The sequence continues at coordinate 244,865,765 of CM049426.1, read as the reverse complement.
TTGAATTACCAACCCGGCAAGGCGAACGTCGTGGCTGACGCGCTAAGTCGAAAAGCTTATAGCAACACCCTGATGGTTGAGAAGGCTCAACCTGCTCTCCATGAAGAGTTCGCCCGTTTGAACCTGCAAATTGTTCCTTCTGGCTACCTCGCAAATCTGGAAATCAAATCTACTCTGGTAGACCAGATAAAGGAGGCGCAGAAACTAGATACTGGCATTCTTAATATCAAGAAGAACATTGCTAGTGGAAAGGCCAAATGCTTCTCGGAGAATGAAGCGGGAATCGTGTACTTTGGTGACCGTCTGGTAGTGCCAAAGGAACAGAATCTGAGGGAGTTAATCCTCAAAGAAGCGCATGATTCCCCTCTCTCTATTCATCCCGGTAGTACTAAAATGTACCAAGACCTCCGACCACTATTCTGGTGGACTCGGATGAAAAGAGAAATCGCCAAGTATGTTGCTGAATGCGACACCTGTCGTCGTGTAAAGGCTGAACATCAAAGGCCTGCTGGCACTCTTCGCCCCATCGCGATTCCGGAATGGAAGTGGGATGAGATCGGTATGGACTTCATTACGGGTCTGCCAAAGTCTCCCAGGGGCAACGATGCTATCTGGGTAATCATCGATCGACTATCCAAAGTGGCTCACTTCCTCCCAGTGCGAGTCGACATCACAGCTGCAAAGCTGGCTGACCTTTATGCTTCCCGGATCATCGTACTTCACGGTGTTCCTAAAAAGATAATTTCTGATCGTGGCAGCTTGTTCACCTCCAGATTCTGGACGAGTTTCCAACAAGCCATGGGAACCCGCCTCAACTTCAGCACAACTTTCCATCCCCAAACTGATGGTCAGACCGAAAGGGTGAACCAAGTTCTAGAGGACATGCTTCGAGCCTGTGTAATCTCTTTTGGCACGGGTTGGGAGAAATACCTTCCCTTCGCTGTATTCTCCTACAACAATAGCTATCAAGCGAGTCTGGGTATGGCCCCCTTCGAGGTTCTGTATGGAAGAAAATGCCGAACTCCGCTAAATTGGTCCGAGACCGGAGAGAGGCAACTCTTAGGTCCGGATGTGATCAATGAAGCTGAGCAGACGGTGAAAATCATACGAGAGAATCTGAAGATTGCCCAATCTAGGCAGAAGAGCTACTATGACAAGCACCATCAGGAGGTCCATTATGAAATTGGTGACAAGGCCTATCTCCGCGTCTCTCCACTTCGTGGTGTCCGTCGCTTCGGGATCAAGGGAAAATTGGCCCCTCGTTATGTTGGCCCTTTCACCATTCTGGCCAAACGAGGAGATCTATCCTACCAACTCGAACTCCCAACCAACTTCCCGGATGTACATGATGTGTTCCATGTATCCCAACTCCGCCGTTGTTTCAAGAATCCTATCCGTGGAGTCAATCATGAGGAGCTGGATATCCAGGCGGATCTCACTTATCGCGAGCATCCCATACGTATCCTAGATGAAGCAGAAAGGAAGACTCGGAATAAGACTACCAAGTTCTTCAAAGTTCAGTGGTCTCACCATTCCGAAGAAGAAGCTACCTGGGAAAGAGAGTCTAGTCTTCGTGAGGAGTATCCCGACTTTCTTCCGCAACTTTAGAATCTCGGGACGAGATTCCTGTAAGGGGGGTAGATTTGTAACAGCCCTAGGTTTAAAACCTGAAAACCTCTGTAATTTTTCCACTTTTGTGTAATTGCATCATGGCATACATCTCAACTTGCTACTATTGTGTCAATTGCAATCAAACAATTTGAATCTTGGATATTTGTCAAGGAAGTTCCAAGGGTTCCAAATATTATATTTACATTGTCTCCAAATCATTAAAGTGGCAACTTATGGAAATATCAACAAAATGCCCTTTTTAACACCTATGAACAAAAGTGCACTAAAACATTTGATTTTATGGAGCCAATTTTTGTGGTGCCTCTACATGGTATGGGGAAGCTCCCTGATTTTTCTCAAATTTTTCTAAAAAGTTTCACTGCCTCAAATAAATCAAAACACTGCACTGGATTTAAAAAGAAGTAGAAAAGGACCTCTCTGTAAGGGGGGAGGACCTGTCTGTGAGGAAAGAGGAAAGGTGCCCAGGGGGTTTTCTGCAAAAACGTCATCGTCTTCTTCTCTGTAGCGACCGAGCTCGTCGCTCGCGCCGCACCCCGTCGCCGTGTCGCCATGCCCTGCGCCGCGCCCAGGCCCCCTCTCCTCTTCTGCCGCACGCGCGAGGATAAGGAGGCCACCGAGGCCGCTCTCTCTCTCTCCCCCAGATATTTCCCTCTGCTTTTCCCCCGCCATGGCCGAACCCTAGTGTAGCTCGCCGTCGAATCGCCGACGTTGGAGACCACCTCGAGCTCAGCCCCGACCACCCCTAGCACCGCCGCAACGCCTGCTCCCTCTCCACCGAAAGAATCGTGCCGGGGAGCTCGGGATCGACCGCCCCGTCCTCGTCTTCCTCCTCTCCGGCCGCCGCGCCTCGGGCAAGCTCGCCGCCGTTCTCGACCTCCTCCTTCTTCTCCGAGCAACCGCACGCTTCGAGGGTGAGCTCGCGGTCCTCATGGACCTTCCCGCTCTGGCGTGCGCTGCCGCCTGGTCCCGCGCGTCAGTGACCAGATCCCGCCCCCGCGCGTGCGTGGCTGCCAGCGTGGCGCTGGCCCCACCCGACAGTGGCTCGGGCTAGATGCGCCTCGGTGAAAAACGTCCGGGCTAATTTCCTGCGATTTAATAAAAAGACAGAAAATGGTTAAAACTTCAAAAATTCATAACTTTCAAAATACTTATCCAAATTTAGCAAATAATATACCAAAATGCTCAGAAAAATAAATGCTATCTAATAGAATGGTTTGCATTTCCATTACTGATACTGTATTTTTCTGTTTTGCTAAAATGAAGAAAGGTGTAGTTTAAATTCATAATAAATTCCTCAAATTGCTAGAATTGTACCCTCTAAGTAAAAATGCTAATAAGCACTGGTTCTACAATTCAAAATAATTTCAAGCATGTTACCTAAATTAAAATTGTAGGGGAACATAAAAACAAATAGGAAAATATATTTCCTATATCGTTGAATAATTATTCCTAGCATCCCATTTAAATGTCATATAATTGTTATAATAATTCAGTGCATTAAAATGTCATACCATCATGTGTTTGCGCATTGCATATGAATTGCTGGTATTGATTGTGTTCTTTCCGGTATTTTTAAACATCGATAGATCAAGGAACCGGGGTCTCGCCATATTACCCCGACGATCAGTATTACCCGCCTGCTGAGCAAGGCAAGCGTGATCCCCACCCTCTAGCATATCTTATCCTACTTTATGCAAATTATTTTCTCCACTATAATATTGCATGCGGTTCCAAATGTCAATTTGATTGGATTAGAGTATCCTATAGTTGCATTCAGTTACCAAAGCCATTACATGTTTCCCCTCCTATTATCCATAGGATTGTGTTGATGGCCTGAATTAATTACTTTGCTAGGTTGTTGCTTAGCCATGCTTAGTTAACTGCTTAGTGGTCCGATGGATATTCATGTTGGGATCAGATGTGGAAATTCCGCAGATGATGGTGGAGAAATGGTGGTAACAAATAATAAAATGCTAAAAGGTGGGGATGAGAGGCCGCATGGATGTGGTGGGTTGTCTCGTTCTCGCCGCCTAAGTGCGAGTTCTCCCCTTCGAGCCAAGTAGAGCGTGCTACCATGCGTGGGCATATGGAACCTCATCGACCGACTAACTTGTGTCGGACTAGCCGAGGGTCCTCTAGTTTGGCTTTCCATTTGCGCGTGTGTTGAGATGGTGGCCAAGACTGAGATGAGGATGATGGTGGTAGGAAAATGAGTGGCCGCGGGGCAGGGTGTTGGAGGCACTGAACTTGTCTTACGGTCACTGATGATCCTAGGTTAGTCCAAAGCGAGGTAAAGGTCGTAGCCGCTCCCACCCAGCCGGCTTTCCCCGGAAGAGAGCTAGTTATACAGGCAATGGGCCGGACGGTACGCATGGATAAGGAGCTGGGAGGTCCCTCGGGAACCTGGCGCCTTTCACATTGTACACCCCCTGCAGGGATAAATCTTTTCGAAAAGCCGTGTCCACGGTTAAGGACGACTTGGTGACGAATTCAGGGATCATAGAATAACTTTAACGGAATGACTAAAAACTGGGTACTAAAGGTACCACTCACGATTGTAAGGTTGACTTCGTCGAGGGTAAGTCGGGGAGGTGCCTTGGTGGGACATGTACAGTGGTGGATGATGAGAAAGTGAATCAAAAGAGAAAGAGTTACTTCTTACCCCTCTTCGAAAATATTCTGATAGTCGATGCCTTGGAGTCATATTTTATGAACAAAATCAGCTTTACGCAAAACAGCCATAAAACCTTGAAAGCCAATCATGGAGCAAATAGCTCAAAATCTTGTTGAGTTCGTCGAACTCACCCTTGTTTATTTTTGTTTCATAGGAGGACTTTACCTACCCCGAAGGTGGGTTCTTTATTGACATCGACGAGTAGTCTGGGGTTCCCGGGTGGCAGCCTGGGGCAACTAGGAACCAGCTGGCACGGAACTGTTTATCTGTAGGCCTCTTAGGCCATATTTGGATCATGTTGTTTAGAACAACTTAATTTGCTTCCGCTTGATGTACTGATGGGTCTGTGACCTCTGATTGTAATATTTGCTATCTTTCTCTACTAAGAGTTGAACTATACTATCTTGAGTCGTAGGGTCTGTCATGTGCCAGGTGTTCCGGTGTCTTAGTCTCTTTATTATACTTTGAGGGCTATGCTTTGGATATGGCATGATCGAAGGGTTGTGTTGCCGATGATCCATGCCGAGCACGCCTGCCGATGTTTACTCGGCCTGGGAGTGGTAACCCCAGTAACCTTCGATTATGTAGCATGCCCACCGACACATAGCATCACTGTATAATTTATGGATTGGGGCATTACAACACTTAAGGGAAACAATTGGAGCACATAACATCTAGGTCAACCACACATAAAAATAGATAAACACCCACACAATTGGATCAATAGCCATACTTTTAATCTAGATAAAAAATATTTGTGAGGAGGTGATCAACATAATCAGAACAGGGTATTTTTGGTAGGAATAGAATTAAACCAGTATAAGGTGAGGTAGTGATCATAATGATCCAGACATGGTTCTTGGTATAAATAGAATTACTCCAACATGTTGAGCATTGATTTTCAGAGGCTAATTAAATTGGTGTTTTGGAAAAGAGAGTTGGTGATGCTTGCAACATATTAACATCCAATATAATTTAGGACTTATTATATGGTCCTATATAGTTTTGTAATCATATAGCTTTTGGAAGTACTTTTATTTTGTTAAACAAATTGTCTTTGGGTCACTGCTAAAATCATAACATAAGGGTAAAAATGGAGTTTATTAAAAAGAGAATGGGAGAAGATATGTGGACTATTTCACTTGTTAAAACATTGACCTCAGAGGTCATATAATAACTTGTTTTGAGTTTTAGATGGTTGTTATTTAGAAGTCATCAACACAAACACCAAAACACAACTCGACAAACAGAGCATACAAGGGAAAACACATCCATTAACAAGATATTTCAAAAAAGTTTTTGTTCCTTCAGAAATTTGGGTCTTTATAAAGTAAGTTTTTGTTGCTTCCAAAATTTGGGGTGTTACAGAGATGTGGAGATTAAAGTTTTGTTTGGGCTTGGTAAATCCGGATTTAGCTCTAGTGGACATTTTGTGTGCGTTCTGGGGTGGAGTTGAAGGAGATATGCCCTAGAGGCAATTAATAAAGTGTATTCTTTATCATATCTCGCTTGTTCATAATAGGTTTTTGTGTCATGCTATAACCGTATTAAGCGGAAACATTAATACGGGTGTGATGCGTAGACAACCAGGTCCCTAGTAGCCTCTACTAAGACTAGTTTCGTTGCGCGATTGATGATCGAGGTTTCCCGATCATAGGGCATGGCGCCGGTCGGCAATGGAAGTCATATCGTTGGAGAACGATGTGATGTACATACCCAGATTTGGAGGACGTAGTCGTTACGCCTTTGACCGTGAGATCAACTCTTATTGTTATTCCTGAAAGATACTTTGATCGCACCAAACGTCGTATCTTATATAGTATGACAATAACGGTGATACTTTTGGGTATCGGAAAGGAGTAGTTGAGATGAGGGGTCAAGAGCGGGATTTGCCAGTCCGCATAGCAGGATAGATACTCTAGGGCCCACTCGGTGAGATCATGTCTAATGAGCTTGCAAGAATATGACTGGGTCACGGAGACATGAGATCATAGACGAGTAGAAGATAGTGTTGTCGGTAACGAGGTCAAGCTAGGTATGGAGATATCTGTGGAACGACACTCGGACACGCTAAGTATCGCTATGGCAAAAGGTTTAAAACTTTGCGTTCAGGTTTGATAGATGAAAGTCATTCGTTATATCACATGGATTAATTCATGGGGTCCAGGCCTACGAGTTAGTCGTTGATCATAGAGGAGTCTTGATCATACATGCTATTATATCGAACCGCAAGGGTAACACACTTAAGGGGTTTCGACAAGACAACTTGAAAGGAAAGAGATCACCGGGAATGTCCCGGGAGGGGTCCGATGGAGATCGGGCAGCGACGAAAGAGTTTTTGGAGCTAGAATAAATTATATATAATATGTTTGATATTAATTAGTGTAATTAATATGCAACTATGATTTTATATATTTATTTTCGAATTTATTAAGGCTGATTTTCCTAAATGGGCCTTCGGTGGAAAGAAGGCCCATGGGGGGGGATCCCCAAGGGAATTCGGTGGGTGGGGGGGGCATGGGCGGCCTAGGTGGGCCAAAAGGGGCCCACCAGGGCCGGCGCACCTGCCCATGCCGCACCAGGCATGTGGGGGTTAGTCCCACATTGCCTGGTTAGCAAGTTGGCTCCCCCCCTGGGAGCCTATATAAGAAGGGGCACCCCTGGCCTTTTAATTCACCAATTAATTCCCTAATTCTCTCTCGATTTCGTGATTCCCTTTGTTGGAGTTGCGCCGAGTTGAGAGGGAGATCTCTTCCACCATAGCCCGCTGCCGCGCTGCTGGTGTTCCGGTCCAAGTCTTCCGCTGCTCGTCCTGGACTGGAGCTTCGGAGGCCGTCGTCTCCACCGTACGTGTGTGACGCCCTGCGAGGTGCTGCGCTAGCGGTACTCGGAGGTCTGCTTCCTCTACACGACCTTGAGGTCGGCTTCGTCGGTCTTCATCGACAACGTTTGTGCGGGACGTAATCCCCGCTTTCGGTCTACAAGGGTATGTATTCCGATCTCCGTTCGTACTACTATATCTGCATAGAATAGATCTTGGCATGTTTTAGGATATCGTTGCTAGGAAAATATTTGTTTTCTGCACACGATCCCCTTCAGTGGTATCAGAGCCGATCTATCGTAGATATAGGTGTACGCTGTTAGAACCCGTGTTCTACACGGGGGCACCGTTCCTGTTATTTGCTACCCTCTAGCGTGCACTTGTGATTCCAGCGGCATCGAGTTGATGAAGTGGCCCGGACCGACTTTACGCGTACGTTTACGCGTACTACTGACATACGGCTTGTACCGTATCTGTGGCTGGCGGGTGTCAGTTTCTCTCTCTTTAGTTGGACTTCGCATTTTCAGTGGAGGGCCCGAAAGGGATGCTTAAACATGCAATTATTGGATCGTTGTTGTTGTCATAAGATTCGTAGGTATGAAGCGGTTCTGTTTACGAAAGCCCCAATCCACGTAAAATATGCAAAAGATAAAGTAGAAGCGTCTAACTTTATTTTGCAGGGGCTATGTGATATGGTCAAGGTAGGTTTATTAAATTGTTTATAAACTGCGGGCGCCAAGAAGACCATGGCGCAATGGACTATATCACATTGCATTACATTTGATGTATTGTGTGCATCTTATATTGTGTGATTATATATATAGTATATATTAGTTACGCGGCGGTAGTTATATAAGATGATCCCTTCAAAATACCACTAGTGTTCTCCCTCCAACGCGCACCGCCAAGAAAGTTCTACGTTATGAGGCAGGCCGTGATGATCGGGTGTCAGACATATCGTCGTTCGCATACAGTGGGTGTAAGACATGTTGCACAAGCGTCAGCGTGGAGGTTATGGTGGCGAGCCTAGCATATGCAGATATGGCCTCGGAACAGGGAGACCAAAAGGTCGAGCACGAGTCACAAATTGGTGTGGCGGAGTTTTGTCTACTCTTGAAGTTGTGCCACCGGCTTTGATGATGAGGGCTGGTGCAATGGATGGGGGTCGTGTAATCGCTTGAACGACCAGGAGGGATGTTCGTTTGAGTGGGAGTTATGTTAGTTATTTTCTAAAAATACTATAACTCAAAATTATTGTGAACAAAGTCTTATGTTGTTACAAATTCCATTGTAGATGTCTCACACCTCCTTTAACCTAAACCTATTCATTGAGAAAGAGAAGCTTAAGACCGATGGGTCTAACTTCGTGTCCTGGTTCCGTGACCTGAAGTCCATTCTTGAAACCCACAAGGTGGCCTACATCCTTGAAGCCCCCTTAGGTGATCTTCCAAACACCGCCTCGGAAATCGAAAGGAATGTCCATGAGGTTAAGGCGGAGATTTCTTCTTATGTCCAGAGTGGCATGCTCTTTGCCATGGAGGCTGACCTGCAAAACCGCTTCGTGAAGAAGTGTGCTTATGAGATAATCACTGAACTCATGGTTGTTTTTGCACGACAAGTCAAGGCCGAGAGGTTCGAAGCATCCTTGCTTTTCTTCTCAGCCCAGATGGAAGAGAACGACAATATAAGTGAGCACTTAGCCAAGTTCTTTGGCTGCGTTCAGCTTCTGAGTGATCTGGGAAGTGTGATCCCATTGATAAGGTGCTGATTTCTCTGCCCCCTAGCTATAAGAACGCCATCGTGGACTACGGCATGAAAGGGACGTCAAAACTCCTGTCGGAAATCCTGAAGATGCTCGAAGTGGCCGAATTAGAAATCAAGCTGGAGAAGATGGTGGTGACCATCGGATCACCTAAGCGCAACTGCCCGACGTATCTGGAGGATAGGAAGTCTGGCAAGACGGTTGACAAAGAGCAAGGTATATTTGATATACATGTTATAGATGTGTACCTTACATCCGTCCGGAGCAACACGTGGGTATTTGACACTGGTTCTGTTGCTCATATATGTAACTCTCAGGAGGAGTTACGGAATAGATGGCGGATGGCGAAGGATGAGGTGACGATGCGCGTTGGCAACGGATCGAGAGTCGACGTGGTGGCTGTCGGCACGCTCCCTCTACATCTACCATCGGGATTAGTTTTGTTTTTAAATAAGTGTTATTTTGTGCCATCCTTGAGTGTAAACATTATAAGTGGGTCTTGCCTGTTACAAGACGGTTATTCATTTAAATCAGTATCAAGCAGTTGTGCTATTTATATGAATGATATCTTTTATGTTGATGCTCCCGAGAATAATGGTTTATTCTTGCTGAATCTCGATCGTAGTACTCACATCCATAACATAGAAGCCAAACGGATTAAGTGTAGTGATGATACCGCCATGTATATGTGGCATTGCCGTCTCGGTCATATTGGTGTAAAGCGCATGAAGAAGCTCCACTCCGATGGACTTTTGGACTCGTTGGATTTCGGATCCCTCGATACATGCGAACCATGCCTTATGGGTAAAATGACCAGGACACCGTTCAAAGGTTTTGTTGAACGGGCGTCGGATTTATTGGGGATCATACATACAGACACGCAATGGTTATCGTTACTTCGTCACCTTCACTGATGACTTGAGTAGATACGGTTATATCTACTTGATGAAACACAAGTCTGAAACTTTTGAAAAGTTCAAAGAATTCCAGAGTGAAGTTGAGAATCAGCTTAATAAGAAAATCAAACACCTCCGATCCGATCGTGGTAGCGAGTATTTGAGTTTTGAGTTTGGCACACATCTGAAGAGTTGTGGCATAGTACACCAACTTACGCCAGCCGGAACACCGCAGCGTAACGGCGTGTCCGAGCGACGTAATCGTACTCTACTGGATAGTGTTCGATCTATGATGTCTCTTACCGATTTGCCCGTCTCCTTCTGGGGTTATGCGTTAGAAACGGCCGCATTCATTTTAAATAGGGCTCCATCCAAATCCGTTGAAACGACACCGTATGAATTATGGTATAGCCAAAAGCCTAAGTTATCGTTTCTGAAGGTTTGGGGTTGTGAGGCGTATGTTAAGAAACTACAGCTCGACAAACTCGAACCGAAGTCGGAGAAAGTCGTCTTTGTAGGGTATCCACGGGAAACCAGTGGGTACACCTTCTACAACCAAGCTGAGGGCAAAACTTTTGTCGCGAAGACCGGTACCTTTCTAGAGAAGGAGTTTCTCGCAAAAGGAGTAAGTGGGAGGAAGGTAGACCTCGATGAGAACGTTGATCCTTAACTCGAGATTCCGAGTGGCGCAACGGAAGCAATTCTGGAAACGTCCTCCGTGGAAGGAGTGGGAGAAACTGTCGAGGAAAGTATTCTACCTCATAGGTCTGGTAGATCTCGGATCGCACCATAATGGTATGGCAACATGGTTTGCACCGTCATGTTAGTTGAACAAGGCGAACCTACAAACTACAAGGAGGCGATGGCGAGTCTAGAGTCCGAGAAATGGCTTGAAGCCATGAAATCCGAAATAGGATCCATGTATGATAACGAAGTGTGGACTTTGATGGATATTCCCGAAGGGCGCAAGGCCGTCGAGAATAAATGGATCTTTAAGAAGAAGACTGATGTTGACGGTAATGTGACCGTCTATAAAGCTCGGCTTGTCGCAAAAGGTTTCAGACAAGTTCATGGGATTGACTTTTTCACCGGTAGCGATGCTTAAGTCTATTCGGATTTTGTTAGCAGTTGCTGCCTATTACGATTATGAAATCTGGCAGATGGACGTCAAAACAGCCTTCCTAAATGGAAACATTGAGGAAGAGTTGTACATGGTACAACCGGAAGGTTTTGTCGATCCAGGGAATGCTAACAAGGTATGCAAGCTTCAGCGATCCATCTATGGATTGAAGCAGGCATCTCGGAGCTGGAATCTTCGCTTTGATGAGGTAATCAAAGGTTTTGGATTTATCCAAAATGTGGAACAGACCTGCATTTACAAGAAAATGAGTGGGAGCTCGGTTGTGTTCTTTGCACTATATGTAGATGACATATTGCTGATTGGGAATGATGTGGAACTTCTGAATAGCGTGAAGGAATATTTAAACAGTAAATTTTCCATGAAGGACTTAGGAGAAGCTGCATACATCTTAGGCATAAAATCTATCGTGATAGATCAAGGCGCCTATTAACGTTGAGTCAGAGTACTTATCTTGATAAAATACTGAAGCGTTTTGGTATGGAGAAGACAAAGAAGGGTTCTCTGCCGGTTATCAAGAATAAGATATTGCGGAAGGCACAGTGTCCGGTAACGGAACTGGATAAGGCCGATATGACTAAACATCCTTATGATTCAGCCATAGGATCGATCATGTATGCAATGTTGAGTACTAGACCGGATGTGGCATTAGCTCTAAGTTTGACAAGCCGGTTCCAGAGTAATCCTGGAATGGCGCATTGGATTGCTGTTAAGAGCATTCTTAAGTATCTCAATAAGACAAAGGAAATGTTCCTTGCCTATGGTGGCTGCGATGAAAAACTTGGCGTAACAGGTTACGTGGATGCAAGTTTCTGCTCAGACCCCGATGACTCTAAGTCACAAACAGGTTATGTGTTCAAGGTGAATGGGGGCGCCGTGTGCTGGAGAAGTGGGAAGCAACCCATTATCGCGCAATCTACAATGGAGTCGGAGTATATTGCTGCTTGCGAAGCCGCGAATGAAGCTGTGTGGCTGAGGAAGTTCGTCATCGAACTTGGAGTGTTCCCGAGCGTGCAAGACCCTGTGATCCTCTTCTGCGACAATACGGGTGCCATTGCCAATGCCAAGGAGCCAAGGTCTCACTTCACCGCCAAACACATTCTCCGACGCTTCCATGTGATACGTCAGTACGTACAAGGAGGCGATGTGAAGATTTGCAAAGTGCATACGGATCTGAATGAGACAGATCCGCCGACGAAGCCTCTCCCGCTTGATAAGCATGAAAAACACCAGTTAGCTATGGGTGTTAAGCTTTTACCAAGTTGTAATCTAGATTAATTTTTACTCTAGTGCAAGTGGGAGACTGATGGAGATATGCCCTAGAGGCAATTAATAAATTGTATTCTTTATCATATCTCGTTTGTTCATAATAGGTTTTTGTGTCATGCTATAACCATATTAAGCGGTAATACAGGTGTGATGCGTAGACAACCAGGTCCCTAGTAGCCTCTACTAAGACTAGTTTCGTTGCGCGATTGATGATCGAGGTTTCCCGATCATAGGGCATGGCGCCGGTCGGCAATGGAATTTATATCGTTGGAGAACGATGTGATGGACATACCCAGATTTGGAGGACGTAGTCGTTACGCCTTTGACCGTGAGATCAACTCTTATTGTTATTCCTGGAAGATACTTTGATCGCATCAAACGTCGTATCTTATATAGTATGACAATAACGGTGATACTTTTGGGTATCGGAAAGGAGAAGTTGAGACGAGGGGTCAAGAGCGGGATTTGCCAGTCCGCATAGCAGGATAGATAATCTAGGGCCCACTCGGTGAGATCATGTCTAATGAGCTTGCAAGCATGTGACTGGGTCACAGAGACATGAGATCATAGACGAGTAGAAGATAGCGTTGTCGGTAACGAGGTCAAGCTAGGTATGGAGATATCCGTGGAATGACACTCGGACACGCTAAGTATCGCTATGACAAAAGGTTTAAGACTTTGCGTTCAGGTTTGATAGATGAAAGTCATTCGTTATATCACATGGATTGATCCATGGGGTCCAGGCCTATGAGTTAGTCGTTGATCATAGAGGAGTCTTGATCATACCTGTTATTATATCGAACCACTAGGGTAACACACTTAAGGGGTTTCGACAAGACAACCGGAAAGGAAAGAGATCACCGGGAATGTCCCGGGAGGGGTCCGATGGAGATCGGGCAGCGACGAAAGAGTTTTCGGAGCTAGAATAAATTATATATAATATGTTTGATATTAACTAGTGTAATTAATATGCAAATATGATTTTATATATTTATTTTCGAATTTATTAAGGCTGATTTTCCTAAATGGTCCTTCTGGTCGAAAGAAGGCCCATGGGGGAGAAATCCCCAAGGGAATTCGGTGGGGGGGGGGGCATGGCTGGCCTAGGTGGGCCAAAAGGGGCCCACCAGGGCCGGCGCACCTGCCCATGCCACACCAGGCATGTGAGGGTTAGTCCCACATTGCCTGGTTAGCAAGTTGGCTCCCCCCTGGGAGCCTATATAAGAAGGGGTACCCCTGGCCTTTTAATTCACCAATTAATTCCCTAATTCTCTCTCGATTTCGTGATTCTCTTTGTTGGAGTTGCGCCGAGTTGAGAGGGGGATCTCTTTCACCATAGCCCGCTGCCGTGTTGCTGGTGTTCCGGTCCAAGTCTTCCGCTGCTCGTCCTGGACTGGAGCTTCGGAGGCCGTCGTCTCCACCGTACGTGTGTGACGCCCTGCGAGGTGCTGCGCTAGCGGTACTCGGAGGTCTGCTTCCTCTACACGACCTTGAGGTCGGCTTCGCCGGTCTTCATCGACAACGTTTGTGCGGGACGTAATCCCCACTTTCGGTCTACAAGGGTGTGTATTCCGATCTCCGTCCGTACTACTATATCTGCATAGAATAGATCTTGGCAAGTTTTAGGATATCGTTGCTAGGAAATTTTTTGTTTTCTGCACACGATCCCCTTCAGGAGTTACTGGTTGAGAGCGGTGTGGGGCAGGCTGCCTAGGTGGTAGCACGGGAGAGGTGGGGTGGTCAAGATCCGGTGGTGGATCCGATGTTGATGGCAGGTCAGGTGGCGTACGAGGTAGACTGGGGGCCAGACGCGGTCGTCGAGGAAGATTCGGTCGGGACCTGTGGGACGTGCGGTGGGGCCAGGCGCGGGAGATCTGGTGGGCGACGTGGCTGGTGGGGAGTGGACCGCGTGGTGGACGAGGTAGGTGGGATCGGTGCCGATGATTGCGCACACGATCCGAGACGGATGCGCGTGGCAGGTGGGGCTGGATTCAGTGCGGGATCTGGTGCGGAGGGCTGTGGTGTGGTCTCGTGTGTGGGGGGATGGAAAGGAAAAGTGTTTTCGTCAAAAACTACGTGACGTGAGATGATGACGCGTCGGCTAGCTAGGTCAAAGCAACGATAACCTTTTTGCTCACGTGGGTATCCAAGGAGAACACATCGTGAAGTCCGTGGGGCGAGTTTGTGTGCAATGGTGGATGATAGGTTAGGGTAGCAAATACATCCAAAAGTGCGTAAATGGTTGTAGGTCGGTTGAATGCCGTGGAGAAGGTAGTGAGGGGTGAGGTGTTGTATAACACGTGAGGGCCGGATGTTGAGAAGGTGAGTGGCAGTGTGAAGGGCTTCTACCCAAAAGGGTGGGGGCAATTTGGCTTGAAACAAGGGTCCGAACTACGTCGTTAGTCGTGTGAATCATACGTTTGGCTCTACCGTTTTAGGGTGAAGTGTATGGGCAAGATAGGCGTAGCGAGATACCGTGGGAGGAGAGGTGTTCGCGAAGAGAGGTGGTAAGAAACTCACCACCATTATTGCTTTGAACACATCGCACAGTTGTGTGGTATTGTGTGGAGACATACACAAAGAAACGCAACAAGGTGTCACACGTGTCGGATTTGTTGCGTAGTGGAAAAGCCCAAGAGTAGTGTGTGTAGTCATCTAAAATAATGAGATGGTATTTATAACCGGAGCAACTAATGATTGATGATGTCCACATATCACAATGAATTAAATCAAATGACATAGTTGCACGGGAATGAGAAGTAGAAAAAGGTAGTCTAGTGTGCTTTCCTAGTTGGCACGCATCACACAGGGATGCTGTGGTGGTGTTTTTATTACATGAAGAGAGAAAGTCTAGAGGAATGTGAGAGAGAGCCGAGGAGCTAGGGTGTCCCAAACGCCGATGCCAACGATCATGCGTGACGGTGAAGGCTGCTGTCACAGACGTGCCGTGATCGCCATGGAAGGGGTACAGATCGCCGGAGCTACTGGACCGCATGATTAGGTTCTTGGTGTGTAGGTCCTTCACAGAAAAACCGAAAGGATCAAATTCGACAGTGCAAGCATTATCACGAACAAATTGGCGTGTGCTAATGAGACTTTGTGTAATATCAGGTGAGACAAGAACATTTTGGAGAGTGAAATGGTGTGGAGGTAGGTGTGCAGTACCGGTGGCGACTACAGGGAGACGCATTGCCAACGATAATATGTTGAGAATTATGCGCTAATTTAGGATGAGTGGTGGTGAGAGTACCTTGATTACCAGTGACATGTGATGATGCGCCGGAGTCCAGGACCCAGTCGAATCCGGGTGCGGGGAACGCCGAGCCATAGCTTGGTGCAGCTGCCTGAAGGAGATATGCCCTAGAGGCAAATAAATAAGTAGTATTTATTGCGTTATCTCATAAGTTTATAATAGGTTTGTGTATTATGCTATAACTGTATTAATCGGAATTGTTAATACACGTGTGATACATAGACAACCAGGTCCCTAGCAAGCCTCTATATGAGCTAGTCCATTGGGCAACAGTTGATCGAGATTCCCGATCAAGGACAATGACGTCGGTTGACAATGGGGTCATCTTGTTAGTAGAATAAGGTGATGGACATACGCAAAGTATTGCAATAAGATCGTATTACAATGTTTGTCATTTGCAATAGATGAGAGTATGATAGCTTATTCCTTAGACCGTGAGACCGTACTTATTGTTGCTTCGTAGGAGTGCTTTGAGAGCATCAAACGTTGTGTCTTATATAGCATGACAATAACGGTGTCCATCTTGGGTATTCCGAAAGAGCATTGAGACGTAAGGATCAAGAGCGGGATTTGTTCATTCTAGTAATGGAAAGATACTCTGGGCCCACTCGGTGATATTGCATCTATATAGCTGCGCAGCTTATGACTAGGTCATGGAGATGTAATATCGCAGACGAGTTAATAACCTTCGTCGGTAACGAGATACAGCAAAGGCATCGGTGTGTCTACGATCATATCTCGGACAAGGTAGTATCGCAGAGACAAAGGGAATGAATATCATATTTATGGTTCAACGACGATATTCGTGGAATGCACAGGGGTCGTCATATATTTCCAGGTATCCCTGACGATCATTGGTGAGCGGAGTGTCTCGACCATGTCTGGAGTGTTCCCGAACCGTAGCGTAACAAACTTAAGGTCTCAGCGACGCTAGGAGATAGGTTCTGGAATTTTATAGGTTTTTATTGGAGAGAGAAAATTGATCCGGAAAGAGTTCCGGTGGTCCGGAAGGAGTTCCGGGGAGCTATGGAATGGTTCCGAGAATGTCCGAAAGTTGTTCGGGTGGTTCCGAAATAGTTTCGGAGTCATGGGATATTGAATTATATATAAATATATTAATTATGAATTAATGGGATTTTTATATTAATTTAATATTAATTAAATAAAGGAAAAAGGGGGGCTCCCACCTAAATGGGCCCTAAGAGGGCCCATGAGGGGGAAACCGCACCCCACAAGGAAGGGGAAGGCTGGGCCTCCTAGTCCAACTCGGACTAGGAGTTGGAGGGCCCATGGGGGGTTCGGCCGAACCCCCCCTCCCCTCTCCTCCTTTAGTCCCACATGGGGGAGCCAAGGGGGTTGGCACACCCCCTTCCCCCTTTATATAGCAAGGCATATTAATTGATTTAATTCATAGGAAATTCAATTAATTCCCAATTTCTCTCTCGATCTCGTGGTTCCCAAGTCGGAGCCGCGCCGAGCTGAGGAAAGGGGTCTCTCTCCACCTAAGCCATACCGCAGAGCGCCGTTGCTCTGCGGGATTCCAGATAAGATCTACTCCTGCGATTTCAGCTGGATCTGAATGACCGGGAGTTGTCGCTAGGCTCCGTATGTTTGCGAGTGCTCGGAGGCTACTCTTTTGAGGAGCTTGGGCGACGTCGTCTCGCCCCCTGCAGCCGCTGCGCCTCCCCCCTCTGCTGCCGGCGCACCAGCCCCGGTGCTGGCGCTCTGCCTTCTTCCGCCCGACGCCCGTCGACGCAGATCATCGTCGACAACCCAGCGTCATCGACTCCGACATCGCGGCAAGTTCTCCGCGACCTCGAGGTCGGCTACGTACGACTTCATCGTCAACGCTTGTGCGGGAGCGTAATCCCCGCTATCGGTCTACATGGAGGTAATGTAACCCGTTCCGCCACCGTTATCGCATGTACTAGATAGATAGATCCTGGCTAGTTAGGGTTTCGTACGCTAGAAAATTATTGTTTTCTGCACCGTAACCCCTTCAGTGGTATCAGAGCCGATCTATGCGTAGTACTGCTGGTACGGTTAGAACTCATGTTGAATGAGGGCGTCTTTCTTATATTTGCTACCCTCTAGCGTGCACTTGCGATGCCTTCGGTATTGAGTTGATGAAGCGGCCCGGACCTACTTTACTCGTACGCTTACGCGAGACTGGTTCCACTACTGACATACGGCTTGCACCGTATCTGTGGCTGGCGGGGTTATTTTTCTCTCTCTCTAGTCGGCAAAGCATTTTCAATGGAGGGCCCGAAAGGGATGCTTAAACATGCAATTATACGATCGACGTTGTGGTACAAAGTTCGTAGGTAGGGAAGCGATTCTCTTACAAATAAGCCTATTTGCCACGTAAAACTTGCAAAACTAAATAAAGCTAGAGGCGTCTAACTTTGTTTTGCAGAGGCGTATTTCATGTGACATGGTTACGGTAAGTTTTGATATTACTCGTACTGTCGGAGGCAATGGAGGGCTCTATAGACTCGGAGCCATGCCGGGGCGCCGGGGGCCAGGCACATGGCGCCATGAAGGTCCAGGCGCATCTACCATGTCACATCGCACTTCATTGCATCATTATTGTGTGCTGTTGTGTGTGCATCCTATTGATTGCTTATATGCTAGATATACAACGGTAGCATCATAAATAGGATGATCCCTAACAAATACCAAAATTGTGTTCTCCCTCGTTGCGCACCACCAAGAAAGTTCTACGTTTTGAGGCAGGCCGTGATGATCGGGTGTCACACATCTCGTCGTTCGCATACAGTGGGTGTAAGCCATGTTGCACGCGCAGGGTCTTCGAGGTTTGATTGGCGAGCCTAGCATACTCAGAGGTATGGCCTCGGAACACGGGAAGATCGAAAGATCGAGCACGAGTCATAGAGTTGTTATGATCGACATTTTATGTCCACCTTTGAAACTGTGCTGCCGGCCGTGATGATCGGGGGTAGTGTGGTGGATGAGGGTCGTGTTATCGCCATTATTATTTTAGGGATAATAATCTTGGTGAGGTGTGTTTTTGATAATGAGATTATAGAGCTAAAACTCACCTACATATTATAAACTTAACCTTACCTCTTTTGCGATAACATCTGTAGACTACGCAACTATACTTCGGTTACTTCCTCAAGATCCCGGATGCTACATTAGAAGCCGACGGGTCCAACTTCATCAGATGGTACATGGGTTTTAGAAACATTCTCGAACACAACAACATTCTATATGTTCTCGATGAACCGTTAGGAGAAGGACCAGGAGATTCTGCTAATGAGGAGGAGGAAGATGATTTCCGTAGGCGTCGAGACATATTCATTGAAGTGGAGATCACCATGACCGTATGCCTGGCACCCGAGTTGAAAGAGTTGTTTCGACGCAAGGAGCCAAGCGTCATGATGGATGCAATAAAGACTCACTTCGGAGATGAATTAAAGCGTGAGCAGTTCAGGCAACTTAGAATGTTCCAGACCATTCACATGGAGGAGCATACCTGTCTGAAGACACATTTGAAGAGATTGTATGACATCTACTTCCAGCTGACGATGGTCTTCGATTACGGGATGGCAGATTCTTGTGCCATTCGGACTGTCCTGATATATCTACCTCCTAGCTATGAGAAGCATGTGCGCAAGTACATTTTGAAAGCCGACGATATGAACTTCTACAAGTTCGTACGTGAGTTCCAGTCTCTGGAGGTTGATTCCATCGAAGGAGAGATCTACGATGCTACATGTATATATTTGATATATGCAGAATTATGAATTCGCCCATGGTGTATGATGAAATGTTTGATAATTGCTCTGTTTGTGAAACAGGTCCTGATTATCACATATATGCGGCGCAGTTTGATGTGACCTGGCGCTGAAGCTGGTAGTTAAGGAGTTGATGGCCTTTTGGTGTTCACGTCCTCAAGTTATCATAGTTATCATTAATAGTTTTTGATACGATCTTTTGTAATAGTGAGCAAGTGTGTGTGTCTTGATTGTTGCAAGACAAAGTTATTCATGTAATAAGACAAGATCAGTTGTTTTATGTTATGAAACAAGTCAGTTGTTTTATCTTATGAATAAAGATTCCACATCTCAGTTACATTAATTGTATGATAAGTATTCATAATTGTAGATATGATAAAATAGCTTGTCCCATGAACAAAGGTTCTACTGCTAGAACAAACACCATCGAATTTAGTCATAAAGGCAATGAAAGAAGTAATGGATATTTTTGGTCCATTTAAGTATTTCGAGTGCCAAAATTGATTAAGTTTGAAATACAGTATTGAAGTTGCAAGACTAGAGGAAATTGATTGAGTCATTTTTAATGATTAATCAATGGTGTTATTGCATGATCCGAATTCTTCCATGATTCTGGTAAATAGGAGTATTTGCCCGATAAATTATGGAGTCTGAAATTAATTTGATAATAGATCAAATGGGGTTTTTCAGAAGAAAGATTAGTGAAAATTGTATTCACGAAATTCGATCAAAGGACAGTATTTTTGAATTATGCTTTCAACACAAAAGGCTTGTGGTGATTTGCTTCACATAATTATAATGTCATATATAGTGATATGTGGGGAATTATAATCATGCTCTATTTTAAATAAAGTGTGGCCTGTCAGAATCAGTCTTAGAATCTCCTAATACGTTCGAAACATTATAGTCGATGTCCACTTTAGAAAATAGATATATTTCTCAACGAGAATTCGTAGGATCGACAGTAGTGTCGACATGTATATGATTATGCGATAATTCGGAATATACATAAGTAGTTGTTTGTAGATTGCTCGCAATGGATGAGAGTGTATTCCAAAACCAAATAGAAACAAAGTTCAGTTTGTTGTCTGTGTAATTCCGAGAAAAGAAGACTTTTCGAATTATGGTTTATGGATTGAAATTAGAAGTTTGGAATAAAGTGTCAGACTTATGTTGGAAGATGTTCCAAAGAGTATATGTCTGCTAATGAAAGTTTAGTGATTAAGAGTGAGGGAGACTAGAAAATTGTTTTCTGCTTGCAATCCTCTTCATAAAGATCATAATATTTTCATGAAAGAAACTTATAAATAAAGTGTTGTTATATTTAATATTGCTGTCAGGTCACAGCACTGTATTAAGTATTTCAGATCTTGTTGACAGATCAAGGTGCACTTTATGAATATAAAGAAAGTTGAGAAAATATCGGAATACGAACAAAGGCTTTTTGAGCCTGGTAATCCAAAGTTGCATTTGAAAGGATTAAGAGAGTAATTGTTGCTGCAATTCTTATTAGAGGAATAAGATTGTTTAATCGTCATATAAGGTGTTATATGAGAAATGTGACTATAAGAAAGACGCGGTAGCATGTCTTGTCGAGAAATGTGTCTTGGAGAAGATCAAATTTGTTGACTGCATTTATGTAGACATGCTTGAAGTCTGAGGGATTTGTATTAATGTAATACTGGAGTTTGTATTGAATTCGAATTGATAATAGATCAATGTTTTTGGTTAGACCAAAATGTCGATTTAAGTCGGAGTCAAAGTTAGTTTACTCAGGTGGAATATGTATGGAACATATTTTTGAGTGGGAGCTCAGGAACTCAAATATGTGGATAACACGTTTTTGAGTGGGAGCGTGTGTTGTCAAATATGTGGAGACATAATTTGAGTGGGAATCAAATTCATCTTGTGTAGTTAACACATTGTGAAACTGTACCAATAGAATAGGATGAAGTTGTGAAACTATTTAAAAGTTAGAATCCATTTTTGAAATAGAACGGGAATTTTAATAGTTAGTCGAGTTATGTTGGATTATTTCTGAGGAGTCAGAATAGAATCAAAAGGATGGTCCTTTGGAATCCAATTGATCATTAAGAGTAATGATGCATGAAAGTAATGGTTGTATGACATGTGGGTCTATTATGTAATATTAGACATCATACAGAAACCATATTATCTGCTCGATGAAATATAACCGATGTTCTTGGAACAAAGAACAGTTATGAAAGTAAATTTGGAATTTACTGGAAGTAGAAGTGCGTTAGTTAAGGGATTGACATTTGAATGTCAAGTTTTCTACATTGATGTGAAAGTATGTAGATATCGCGAGTTTGTAATTGTTACAAGGGGCTCTGCATGGCTGAGTGTGTTTTTCAGGGCAGTTATCTGGTTAGTATAATCAGAGTAAGCGCTGGGAAGCAGAAGTCTCACTTAGTTACGGTATTTGCATATATGTTGTTAAACAACATGATGATATCAAACAAGTTGATGCCAGTGAATCGCAAAAGCATGTACAATCATGGATTGTGCAGTAACACTTTTCCACGAGCAAGCATTATCAAATGATTCTTATTTGATAAGGGATTCTGATAAAGTAAAATGCAGCTGGTTTATTTGTACTCTAGTGCAAGTGGGAGACTGAAGGAGATATGCCCTAGAGGCAAATAAATAAGTAGTATTTATTACGTTATCTCATAAGTTTATAATAGGTTTGTGTATTATGCTATAACTGTATTAATCGGAATTGTTAATACACGTGTGATACATAGACAACCAGGTCCCTAGCAAGCCTCTATATGAGCTAGTCCATTGGGCAACAGTTGATCGAGATTCC
Organism: Poa annua; assembly: GCA_026929855.1. Classification (NCBI taxonomy): domain Eukaryota; kingdom Viridiplantae; phylum Streptophyta; class Magnoliopsida; order Poales; family Poaceae; genus Poa; species Poa annua. Next base: position 244,843,726 of record CM049426.1, on the reverse strand, counting down.
CGATCAAGGACAATGACGTCGGTTGACAATGGGGTCATCTTGTTAGTAGAATAAGGTGATGGACATACGCAAAGTATTGCAATAAGATCGTATTACGATGTTTGTCATTTGCAATAGATGAGAGTATGATAGCTTATTCCTTAGACCGTGAGACCGTACTTATTCTTGCTTCGTAGGAGTGCTTTGAGAGCATCAAACACTGTGTCTTATATAGCATGACAATAACGGTGTCCATCTTGGGTATTCCGAAAGAGCATCGAGACGTAAGGATCAAGAGCGGGATTTGTTCATTCTAGTAATGGAAAGATACTCTGGGCCCACTCGGTGATATTGCATCTATATAGCTGCGCAGCTTATGACTAGGTCATGGAGATGTAATATCGCAGACGAGTTAATAACCTTCATCGGTAACGAGATACAGCAAAGGCATCGGTGTGTCTACGATCATATCTCGGACAAGGTAGTATCGCAGAGACAAAGGGAATGAATATCATATTTATGGTTCAACGACGATATTCGTGGAATGCACATGGGTCGTCATATATTTCCAGGTATCCCTGACGATCATTGGTGAGCGGAGTGTCTCGACCATGTCTGGAGTGTTCCCGAACTGTAGCGTAACAAACTTAAGGTCTTAGCGACGCTAGGAGATAGGTTCTGGAATTTTATAGGTTTTTATTGGAGAGAGAAAATTGATCCGGAAAGAGTTCCGGTGGTCCGGAAGGAGTTCCGGGGAGCTATGGAATGGTTCCGAGAATGTCCGAAAGTTGTTCGGGTGGTTCCGAAATAGTTTCGGAGTCATGGGATATTGAATTATATATAAATATATTAATTATGAATTAATGGGATTTTTATATTAATTTAATATTAATTAAATAAAGGAAAAAGGGGGGCTCCCACCTAAATGGGCCCTAAGAGGGCCCATGAGGGGGAAACCGCACCCCACAAGGAAGGGGAAGGCTGGGCCTCCTAGTCCAACTCGGACTAGGAGTTGGAGGGCCCATGGGGGGTTCGGCCGAACCCCCCCTCCCCTCTCCTCCTTTAGTCCCACATGGGGGAGCCAAGGGGGTTGGCACACCCCCTTCCCCCTTTATATAGCAAGGCATATTAATTGATTTAATTCATAGGAAATTCAATTAATTCCCAATTTCTCTCTCGATCTCGTGGTTCCCAAGTCGGAGCCGCGCCGAGCTGAGGAAAGGGGTCTCTCTCCACCTAAGCCATACCGCAGAGCGCCGTTGCTCTGCGGGATTCCAGATAAGATCTACTCCTGCGATTTCAGCTGGATCTGAATGACCGGGAGTTGTCGCTAGGCTCCGTATGTTTGCGAGTGCTCGGAGGCTACTCTTTTGAGGAGCTTGGGCGACGTCGTCTCGCCCCCTGCAGCCGCTGCGCCTCCCCCCTCTGCTGCCGGCGCACCAGCCCCGGTGCTGGCGCTCTGCCTTCTTCCGCCCGACGCCCGTCGACGCAGATCATCGTCGACAACCCAGCGTCATCGACTCCGACATCGCGGCAAGTTCTCCGCGACCTCGAGGTCGGCTACGTACGACTTCATCGTCAACGCTTGTGCGGGAGCGTAATCCCCGCTATCGGTCTACATGGAGGTAATGTAACCCGTTCCGCCACCGTTATCGCATGTACTAGATAGATAGATCCTGGCTAGTTAGGGTTTCGTACGCTAGAAAATTATTGTTTTCTGCACCGTAACCCCTTCACTGCCATCATAGTTGCTTGATCCCACGAGGGGGGCTGGTACATTGGTGGTGCGGAAGCGTTAACTTGAGGGGGTGTTGGTGCTGAGAAATGCACATGTGGCGCCTGGTACTGCGGTGGTGTCGTGGTCATCTGGAATGCATGGTGAGGAGCGCCAGGCCGGGATCCGTGGACGCTGGCGGAGTTGGGCAGCACCCATGGTGAGCGAGGGGGGAAGGGCATCCCCATTGGAGCGAAGTACCCTAGCCAGGGTTGTTGGCCGCCGCTGCGCGTGCCGGAAGATGTCGATGCGACGTCGTGGCCGCGATCGCCGGAGCCGCGGTTGTTGGTGTCGCTCGGGACGGGACCGCCGCCGCGCCCCGCCTGATTCAGATGCACGAACCCGGGGATGGGATTCTTCCCCCGATAGTTCGGACTGACGCCGCCCGGGCGTGAGGGACGACCGCCGCTGATGCCGCCGCCGTGAACGGCGAAGGCCTGTGCGCTGGCCTGAGCGCTGTTCAGTCGCCGCATCCACTTTGCAGAGTTGCAGGCGAGAGCAGACATCGGAGAAGCCTGGCAGAGGCCCCCCGCCTTTGATGATCTCAGCTTGGAGCTTGTACTGCTTGCCGAGGCCGTCGATGAACTGGAGCACGAGGCCCTCGTCGACGGGGCGTTCGATGGCGGCCAGATCGTCGGCGATGGACTGTAATTTGCTGGCATATGTGGCGATGGGAAGATCACCTCGAGGGCAGTTGCGAAAAGCCTTACTGAGGTAAAGGAATCTGGAGGCCTGGTTGTCGTAGAAGAAACGATGGAGACGCGTCCATGTTGAGAGGACCCGCCCGTCCGCGCCCTGGACGAGGCGATACAGGTCATCACTCAGAGTGGCCACGATCCACAGCGACATGTGGATGTCGACAGCCAGCCAGGTGTCGTCAGGTTCGTCTGGCGCGCCTCCGGTGGCCATGTGGTCTGTGACCTTGTACATGGTGATGAGGAAGGCGGAGAAGTTTGCGCCGTCGGAGGTGACCTGAAATTTGATGTAGGTGTTGATGTCGATCCCGAGAAGTGGGTGGTCGTGGGTTCTGGTTGGGATAGTTGGGTTGGGTGTGGGGTTTGTCAGCGCAGCTGGTTGTGGGAGTTGGGGCAGGGTATCGGCGAGGTCGCCGAACTACAGTACGTTGCCGAGCGAAGGCGAGGTTGGAGCATGGGACATGTTGAAGCGCTGTAGGAGTGGGGTGTTAGGAGTTGGGGGGTGGTGGTGGGATTGTTGGAGTAGGGTTTCCGGATGTGGCCGGAGTTTGAGAAGAAGAAGAAGAGTTGTTGGCCATGAGAGGCTCTGATACCAAGAAGACAGATAGAGTGTAATCGTTGTGTTGTATTCAGTTAACCAAACAAGTTATATAGAGTACAGAGAGAGTTAGAGAGGCAATGCAGAGACCCATGTAGGGGTATGCATGCCGTGGGAGTCGGTCGTGGCCTAGATTACAGGGAGAGGTTACAACAGATGTTATCGTTACTCAACAATCTTGTCACTGGGAGACAATGTTGAATAGCCTCCTTACACACCAAAATTATGGTCAGTATCTAAACCACAACTATACCAATCCATGGTTAACTCTTACACATTTTGTGCCCATCGACCAAGCTACGAGGTTTGCAAGTTGGGGTTGGGGTGCTTGTCATCAATTCATCATGAGTGCCAAATAAAAAGGCAACACGGCCGCTACCGTGGAGAGAGAGCACCACCACTATTGAAGAGGGAGGTGAGTAGGAGTGTGAGGATTATTGCCTTACCGTGGAGGTGAGTGAGTGAGCAGGAGGAGAGACTTGAACCTTGCGCCAAAACATGAGGTCACCCACCATACCCCTGTTCGCTCCCGCTGAGCCGCCATGGTGAGCCTAGCTCGCCGAAAACAACCGTGTCGACAGTCAACTGTTCCCACTAGGCGTAACCGAGTGTCAACTATTTCCTACTAGGCCTAACCGAGTGCTGCTTTAAACAGCGTGAGGATCCGATCGGCCTGACCAACTACATCTAACAGGTCTACCCTTACGCATGGTACTAAACAAGCCCTAGATGAAATCTGTACACCAGTGCTCTGCCGGTCAGGTCACTGCAGGCCTCTCAGCTGTTTCGCACCTGCGGGCCTGCTCACGGGAGAGAGGGTGCAAGTTTTCTAGTAGAAAAAGATGAATGCCACCTTTATTATTGCAAGAGGATTTCAACAATTCTCTGAATTCTGGCACATTTGCTACTAAGCTAAAATTAATGCAACGCTAACTGCACATCCTTTCATTCATAACTCGGATCCTTGTTTACAGCCACGTCTAGAATATGAAAAAACACGCCACAGGCCTTTGCTGCAGTTCCTAACTACTTCTAACATTTGGTGCCAAATCACGGTGACCTCTGATGCCGGATCTCGTCGACTTCCGGTATGCTGCCCTCTGGCTTCCACATGACATCCTTCAGCCCGTTCGAGATGTTATGGTAGAACTGCACGGTGCATGAAAACATGTAAGAGATCAGTCTAAATTCATATTGCTAAGTTTTTTTTCTACAATTCGAAGTTCTGAAGTAATTTTAGTTTGAGATGGATGAAGCTGTGATAATCATACATTGTGGAATTCGAGGGTGTCTCCGTTCGACTTGCGGATCTCTACCATGTAGAGTGACGGTGTTACTTCAAATACCTGAGGTTGTTACAATTGGAATGATCTCAGGATATTTCCCAGGCAAGAAAAAGAACAGCATGACAAACCAGATAAGAAGGCAATTCACAATGTCGAGACTTACCTCCGTCGCAATCGCCAGCTGACCTTTCCTTCCAGGATTCTCTCCTTGCAACTTCATCTAATTCGATTTTATTTTTGTCATCAGAATGATGTTCAGATCAAAAATAAAATAGCTTGTTATGTTTTTTCCTGTAACCAATACCTTATACTTGCGCTTCTGCACATTAAAGCCCATGGGCCCTGCTGCAGCTTCGATTTTAGACAATATCTCGTTTGCAGGAAGCCTCGAGGCAAACCTTGTTTCTCGCTTAACAGAACCCTGTTAATAGCAAGATATCGAATTATAGAAGCAGAATCTCATGGTTATACAAAAATCTTAATTTATAGACAACTTAAGACCATGAACTGATGAACATACCGTTTGCTTCTCAAAGAGCGTGCCAAGATTGAGGCCCTGGGAGGTAGAAATCAACTCGAAAGCATTCATCACCGCTGGTCTTTCTTCGCGTCTTTCGACTACAAGCTGTGCTGTGTCCTGGATCGTTACAAACAATGTTATCAATTCCATTCACCACATTGATACACACGATGAGAATGTGAGTAAAACTTACCTCAGATTCGTTGAATATAGAGTTGACATCATCCAGATTAACGTCTGCTGTCTCAAACCTAGGAGGCTGATATCCTTTCTTGAACCACTCATTGTTAATAACCTCAGCAATAGTTATTCTCTGCACAGAGCCATAACAATAACATGAGCTATTTACAAGCAGAACGAAAACTGATATGTTACCAATGAACAGATGGACATACAGTGCTAGGATTAGGATCTAGTATCTTCTTGATGAGCTTTTTTGCGCTTGTGGAGAACCAAGATGGGCAGGTAAAGTCTGCTTTATGTATCTGCATGAGCGGACAGGTTTAATTTCAAGCATTCAATCATATAAATTTTAAGTAGTAAATATATTCTTTCTCGCAAAAAAAGAGAAGCAAAGCTAGACTTACCTTCTTGTAAAGTGCCATGAGGTTTGAATCTTCGAAAGGAAGGTACCCCGCCATGAGGACAAAGAGAATCACCCCACATGACCACAGATCAGCCTTGGCTCCATCATAACCTTTGTTATTTATAACCTGTAAGTCCAAGAGTACTGGAAAATGAGAACCAAATATTTACTAGAATGCAGAGAATAACTACCGATTCATCTGTACGTATGTCGCCGCCGTATGCCGCCTCCCGCGGCACCGACGTGGCTCGTGCTCGGCGACGACGACACCGCCTGACGCCGCCATGGACGGAGAGGATGTGGGGCGGCGGCGGAGGAGGAGCTCGCCAGAACGACCGGCAACACTAGGAATCGAAAGGGCACGCCGATGGGGATCTGTGGCGGCGAGAGGCGGCGCGGGGAGGCGTCGGACCTACCGGAATCGGCTGGAGACGGCGACGGGAGACAGGCGATCGAGCATTCTGAAATTACTGTTGCCCCTGATCTTGCGCCTCCCACTGCTGGTGCACGGGTCCTGCACCTCCCGTGGCAGGCGCCGCCGAGTCGTCCCTGCGCCCAGCTACGGGTCCTCCTGCGGTTCCGTTCCATGGAGGAGGCCAGGAGGAGGAGCATGCGGCCACCAAAATACTCATTGGCTTGGATCCTGCCGAGCTGGAGCTCGCCGGCCGGAGCTCAATCTGGTGACCACCCCGGTGAGATACTTAACTCTGCATCCTCCATCTACAGTGGACATTTCTGACGGTGCGTTCATTTCCTTATGATATTATGTCACCTCTCTGCCGATTCAAAACTGGAATTTTCTCATCCGGCACATCTCAATAGTCCTCAATTTTCTAAACATAATTCAATTGTTATTTTAACTTGTGTTGTTGTCTGCATTTGCTTCGCTTGATTGTCCGATGTTTTTATCAATGACCGATGGATGTAAATTTAGACTGTGGTTAATTGGTTATGGAAGTCTTCCGATTTTGTCTTTCCGGTGAAGCAGGATCATGTCGCCAAGAGTTTCTTAGGATGATCAGAGGTGAGGTTCACCCTCGCTGCTGTCCTAAATGATTTGTCTGAGCAGTAGTGTGTTCGGAGTTACTTTGCTGAATGTGTATGGGAGATGTCTTCACGTTGATTTTCTTTTTCATTTCATTTTGTCAAGTCTAAATGTAATGAAGCTTATTGGCATAGACTTAATTTTTATATTAGTTTTGTAGCAATTTAACTCTCTTTTGCTCTCCTTCTCAGCTAGGTGAAATCCACCTTAATATCTTTGAAAATTGGTCGTACATTTCTGGGTCAGCGGTCTTTTGTGTGTCAGAGCTAAGAGGTTAGAACCATTTTTGTTGTTGGTAGTTTGAGATTATGGAATCAAATCAGGGAACTGCAATGATTACTGATTGTGATGTACAGTTTGTCGCCACTTTGACCGGTGAGGAAACAACACCGGTATGCAAAATAAGGATGGTGATGTGGCTTCATATTGTCATACCGAGAGGTCTGTACACATTGGAATAGATATATGTATAAGATATACTTGAAAAACGTTTTCCTTGAAATAATGTTTTTGCTCTCTACGACATGTAATTACTACGTTCACCTATACTTTGCTTTTTCAAATATAACCACAAATTTTTTTGTGTCAGAATTCTTGAACAATTTAGAAATATTTTATTGCTAATGATCTTCCATATAATTTATCAAAATTATTATTGTCCACTCAAAGCTCCGTGTGGGATAACTTCAGTACCATTTGATATATAAACATTGAAGATTGAAAAATAAATGGCAACTTTTTATATCTCTTTTTTCATAAAAGTTTTTCTATATAGACGAATAATAGTAGCCATAAGATCAAATTGATTAATATAGCCAATAAATTTTCAAGGGAAAATGATAAGATCCTATTGTTAGATTTGTTATTTGTTTGCCTGTAGCAACGCACGGGCAAACAAAGATTAGTCATTTTGTATTTTATGTTGGAGGATGGTCCTTCTGGTTCGCTCGTAGCAACGTACGGACATTTTACTAGTTAAATAATTATTATACGGCATGGATGTAAATGAAGAACCTCGGGAGCAACATAATTGGGAGTTCCGCAAGTCGTGTGCAGCAGCCCATCCTCCTAAAAGATAACAAAAAGATATGCGAACCACCGTCAGAAGAAATAGCAGAACCTAGAACCAACAAAACAGGCCAAAAGAGGACTGAAATTCCCATGACCCTTGTTTTCATCAAACTGACAAGAGAAGCAAACCAATTACATACCCGCACTTGTTGTGACAGCGCGCTCAGTCCAAAATCCGACACCTTGAGAGTGCCAGTCGCATCAAGAAGAAGATTTTCAGGCTGTTTATGGGCAGAAAAGACAGCTATTAACCACTGCTCTTGCCATGAACATATCAGGAACCACCGCGAAGCACTTAAAACACCAGGGTACCTTCAAATCCCTGTGATAGACGCCTCTACTATGGCAGTAATCAACAGTGTTGATCAATTGCTGGAAATATTTCCTCGCGTCGTCCTCCTTTAGCCTCCCGCGCGAAGCCTAGACAACAAACCGCCGCGAAATTAAGCACATACGTACAGTGAGAAGCGCAACCCAAAGATGTTGACAAGGTATATCAAGCACTCACGATTTTGTCGAAAAGTTCGCCACCGGTGACAAGCTCCATCACTATGTATATCTTTGTCTTGCTGGCCATCACCTTCAGGAAGTACACACACCCATTAGGTGGACATATAAATTTAGTCAAAGACAAAAGAAGGATTTTTAGAAGCAAAGAATGAACAAACTAACTTCCTTCTACAAAATATTTTTCCGCAGGGAAGATTATTATAAATAATTGCAAATAAGACATGGTTTGGATAATATTTACGATGGAATAATCACAAATTCTTTATGAGCAACATAATTATATTTCTACTTTAATTAGTGCTAATAATAGATTTCATTTACAGGGGGTGCACATAAGTAGAATTAATTCCTGGAGTGAGATATATGCATACCTCGTACATCCTAATAACGTTGGGGTGCCTAATGAGTTTCATAGTGGAGATCTCGCGCTTTATCTGCAGAAAGCAAACATCATGCGCACATCAAGACCAGAGACGAAACAAAAGCCAAATTTGATCACGCAGCCAATAAACTGTGCGCTTTCCAACGAGCACGCACGGGGCGTCCGTCCGCGCGTCAAACTCTCGCATTGAATTCGAGCTAGAACGCCATTCTTGAACGACGTTGCTGCTAATACTGCCGGTCTCACGACTTCTCACGCCTCGTCTTTCGAGGAAATCGGAATTAGTGCACCCGACGTGGCTACTTGTAGCTTGACTAGAGGAAGAAAATAGCATAGAAAATCAAGAAGAAAACGAAAAAAAAAGAACACCCGACGTGAATCTAGCCATGGCGTTGGCTCCTACTCCTAGTATATTGCAAATTTGCAATCTTGGAAGAAGAGAAGAAGAAGATTGAACACGGAGGGGATCAGGGGCGGAGGCAGGGGGGACCAGCAGGGGCCCTGGCCCCCCTAACACCATGGATTCCTTGGTATTAAGCACATGAACAGTGCCGTTTTAAATTTTTTTTCTTAGCCCGGCCCCCTTAACATGCAAATTAGGCTAATCCTGCCTCCGCCACTCAGGGGATCACCGTACCTGCGCGATCATCTTGTGCTTGAGAACCTTGTCCTTGTCGAGGATCTTGATGGCGACATTCTCGCCGGTCTCGACGTTCCTGGCGAACTTGACCTTGGCGAAGGTGCCCTCCCCGAGCGTCCTCCCCAGCTCGTACCTCCCCACCCTTGTCCTCCCCTGCCCGCCGCCATGCGAGCCCATTCTCCCTCCTCCCAGATGGAATCAATCAAGATTCAAGAGATGTGCGTCGTCCGGATCTGGTGGCCAACGACTAGGACCTCTTGGTGTCGCAGGGCCTCCACTGCACGAACAGCTCCTCGTCCTGCTCGCCTGGCTGCCGGTGCCGCATGGAGACTTGTGTTGATCCTCAGTGCACTGCCACGCGCTCTCGTACCACCGCAGGCATGGAAGGGGGGGATCGAGAACAGAGGGAGCGGTGGTATGCTACTGGTGGAGTGGTGGTTTAATGGCGGAACGGGAGAGGAGGCGCGCGGGTATGTATAGGCGGAGGCGGACGAGCAGAAGAAGAAGAAGAAGAAGAAGGAAGGAAAGCGCTCGATCGCGTCTCGCGTGCGTGCGCGCGTGAGCTCTGACGAAGGTGCGCGCGAGGCGTGGAGTATACTGTAGTTTTCACTCCAGCTGCAACCGTTTACTCATCTAGATTGAAGATTTCTTTGTTGAACAACTTTAACAAGGTCTCCTCTCCAACAGGGAAAACTTTTAGATTTTTCTAACACGTTGACTAGTTGCAATACTCCCTACGTATGTGATTAGTAGGTATAACCCACTTTTGCCCAGAAAAAAATACTGTACATAATATAGAACTCATATCTTTTGGAGCGGTCTTTTGAAAACACAAAGATGGTAGTAGTACACGCGTTTAGAGCGCGTTTGTCCGGATTCACTCCAGATCAAGGTTTTAAATACCGGCTCTAAAAAAATCTCGGAGGGGGTTGGGATTTCCGGTAACCATGGTTACCGAAAAAATACCAGTTGGTTACCAGTCAAATTTTTCAAACGAAATTTGAAATTCGAACTTAGAACATTAAAATTAATTTAAAAATTGACTTTAAAAGATGAAATCAGTCCAAATTCAAATGCTCCGAAATTTTTTGTCCGGTAAACACATTTACCGGGGGCACCGAGAAATCCGGTTACCGGCGGTATTTGACCGGTAACCAAATCCCTGCTCCAGATTGGCCAAAACTACGGTGCGCATCTGGTTCTATGCATGCGTTGATTTTCTCTTCGGAATGACAGGTGACACCTTGTCCTTCTCTCTCTTGTGATTAGTTTTTTCGCCAATGAAGATAAGATTTGAAAAATCCAATATTGACACATGCCTGGCTTGTGTGTGTCCCATCTGTATTTGGCCATCGTTTTCATGACGTGTCAATCTTTTACAAAAAAGCTAGCATCATTTACAGATAACTTTTTTCTTTTTTGGCCATTTTCCATGTCTTGACTGAAACTCTTTTTGACGTGATGAGCGAGGATGACGTCTTTGCAGTATTGGTTTGTGTTGGTTTTGTATAGTCGGTTTCACCAGATAAGTGAGATGAAAACCAGCTCACCCAGTTCAAGTACTAGACTCGACATGGATGCTCACACTTTACTTTATTTTTCAGTATTTCATCGACGCTATGCTTTCAGTGGTAAGCTGACGTGCCCGTCAACAGCGAGGCGCCTATGGTGACTTTGTCAACCTCAAGATCTGCCGGACAGGTCTCTCGGAGGTGCTCATAGGGGTAGGGTTTTGCGTGCGTGCGTTCATAGGGGTGTTTATACGTGTGTATTTGTAAGCGTATGCGTCTGTACTGTGTTTCTAAAGAAACAAATATGCCATATGGAAATTTGAGCGGCTTGGCAGTACACTCCATTTGTATGTTTCTAACTTGTGTATGAAGGGATGCCGTTTAGCTAGTTTTTCTTGTTTCTGGTCTATTTGCAAGGTTCTACTTTCAGCATATTTAGTTCTTAATTTTCCTTTAAATATAATATGGCATGATAAGGAGCAGAAATTCATATTGGCTCCTGACCTTATATGCCCCAACTGAATAAAATAAAAATAATAGTAAACATTTCAAACAATTCTGAAAAAATGGTGACAAACATATACAAGTGTTATGCATACGTGCCAAATTTCATGGTGAAATGATATTTCTCCGGTCTTTGCAAAATGACGAATTAGTGATTAAAATGGGGTTTCAAAACATTTTGGTAGATCACTGATTTCGTTTTTCACACAGAGAACAATTCACATGTCAATTCGTCGTGAAACATGGTACACAGTTAGATTTAGAGCACTCAACATATTTCAGATTTTTTTTAATTTTTTACTATTTTATTCAATTTTTATCTGGGCAGGACCATGTGAGGCCAAAATGCCTCTCGGAAGATGAAGTATACATTTATTACTATTCATGATCAAATCTGAATCTACTCAATCTACTGGATGTGCGTAAGAAATATTTATGTTTTTATTATGTAATATATGTCACAATTACACCACATATATTGTTTAATGAAGTTGTGTGTATGCTAATCATCTACCTATAAAAGAAAAGTTGTGGATATTTAATCACAGGTATATTATATCGTATATTCTTTCATTCGATTAATTCCAATATTTATAAAATGATGCACTAGGGGCTTTCCCTACTGTTTATCCGTAAGAAAAAATCTAATATTTGAATCTTTTACCAACCTAGTGATCTTACTCTAATTCTAGATTGGATCAAGCATGACATCAGTATGTCAATCAGATAAATCAGGAGGATAAAGACTAAGGTAAAGTATTGGTAAATTCTACTCATTTTACATAAATCGGAACATCCCAAAAAATAGTAAGTCCCGCTAGATGCCAAAGTTGGATAGTTAACTCAATAAATAGAGAAATAATTAAAGGAAAAATAGCAATTTGGTTTTTCATACTTTCCGAGCGACTGTATAGCAAGGATGAAAATTAATATAACATATTTCTACATTGTTTTGCAAGAAAAAAGAAACAAACATAATAAACTGCTGTATATATACAACGTGGATTATATACCAAGATGGCTAGCTGCGCATGGCATTTCAGCCGTCCGATAGCAAGGGTAGATTTTATGTTACGATCATTTGTCCTGGATAGCATCGCCATCTGAAAACAAGGACATCTCCGTGCTATTTGCACTTCGTCTGCTCGATTTTGTCTAAAGGGCATGCGATATCGTCTCCGTTCTCAATTTTAGCACATCCAATAAGCCAATAACAAAAGGGTCTATAAGGGACGCTGATGAATCCATTGCTACTAAATTGTCAGTTTTGAAAGGAGATGTATACTGATAGAACATGTTGCATGACAAATTGTAGCGATGAAACCCATGATAGCATGTTCCGGGTGGAGATAAATGTGTGATGTCTGTCATGCAGTTCATAAAGAGAAAGTGGGTAGTAGTTGTTCTGTATACTTTAGTCTTGGCAATTGTTGTGTATTTTAGACATTCGTTCCTTTTGCTTCTTTTTCAAACATTTCTTTGGTAAATGTTTCATACTCTGATTAAGAGCTCTCTCTTGATCTTTTAGACATTTGTTAATTTTGCTTCTTTTTCAGTTCGAGTCCTTGTACTCCTTTTCTCCTACTACTATTAATGAAATAGCAGCCATGACTGTATTTTTGTCAAAGAAAATTTTAAAATGTATGTTTTCATCAGCATCAGTCCGCCGTGACATCTGAAAGATTAGCCTGACTAGCTAGCCTAGGGAATGAGATGATGATCCAACCTGAAGACGATGACGATGATCGATGGAGGATTCTTCAAAAAGTGTCTAGATCCATGAGATGGATGGATAAGATTTCTGTTTTCCTATATGTCCACCTGCTCTCGTCATAAGATATACGTAATGAAACATGAGATATATGCAACGAAACGTTCTTGTCAGAAATATCTAGCATTCTGAGATAGATTTTAGTACTCGGAATATATCCCCTACGAAAAATGAAAGACTGAAACTTTTTCAAAATGATAGATTTTAGTACTCAAAATATATCCCCTACGAAAAACGAAAAACCCCCGTAGTACAAAGAATAAAACAGTGGAGCACGTCGTCAATGGCTCGGTTAACTTCATACACATGCTCATATATCCTCTCAATATCTCTTAGGGGTGATCCAACGGATGGGGAGTGGTGCATAGCTAGCCACCATGTTAGGAGACTATTTCCCATATACATATATCCATTTAGCAATATAACAATATTTATAACATGTGAATATGGTATGCAATATGCAATTCGGTACACATGAAGCTTAAATAGAGAGACCATCGATTGGAATATCTAGCGTTTGTATCATGCATATGAATCGAATTTCCTATGCCAAAGAGGTGACAAGCTATTTCTAGCGATTCCGGCATAAAAGACACGAGACGTGACAAGCCACTTCCTGTGGCTCCAACATCAAGAGGCAGGCGGGAATATTCCGATGGATATAAGCGAAAATAGTGTGCGACAGGAAAAGAGTTTGTGATGCCCCTAGTCTAGACCAGCGTGAGAAGCTAAGGGACATGCGGCTCTTGTCTAACCCATGTGAGATTGTGAGGTACAACTTACAAGCACATCTCATGTGTATTAGCATCTCCGGAGATCCATTTTGAAGAATTGTCATACGTTTTTTTCCTTTCAACTTTCCAATTTGCCGCAGGTTCGCCTACATGAGCTGCGACGGGGCATCAGATTTCGTTACTCAGGGGCATATAGCTTAGGAGTTAAGGAACCAGCCAGTCTAGAGAATTTATTTTCCATGGCACATGTCGCTAGTCATCCTGTGATAGACGTAGGGGCAGGTTTTTGTCTTTCCAAATGATCTTGGTATCTATGTAATTTAATGGTTAATTTTGTAATGTCCAAATATAAGAAAAACGGGAGGTTGGAACAGGCTACAGCATCTTCAGTGGTTGCACATGTCACTGTCTGCTCGTACAAATGTTACGGAGACCATTTTAGGGCTTTGGATTGACGGATTTTCATACAAATAATGGAGGATTGCAATCCATAGAATTTTTTCCTAAGAATTCCATTTGCATCGAAGTAAAGACACCTTCAAAAAAAATCTGGATTGAATTCCTATGCCTCGGTCCCATAGGAATTTCAACATCTACTCTAACCTCTTTTTCACACTCATTCGCGTAGGATCGATACACTATTCATGTACTTTTCATATGTTCTATCGAAATGATCATTCATGCAGTTTTCCTCTATTTTGTAATCCTCTGTTTAAATTTGCTGCAATTATATCAGATTCGTGTATTTTTTCTAATTCCTGTGTTTTCTATTACTGCAATCTAAAGAAGCGCTTATAAATTTTCGGATTTCATACCATCCGAGCATGGAGGCTAATGTAATAACTGAAGATGCTTATATTTTTTAAGGCAAAATCACATTACTATAGTAATCTATAACGATCAGTGGTTAGCGCTCGTCTTTAATTTTAACGACGACTTCAACTAAAACTAGGAGTGTTCAGTTCACTTGTATTCCATTTGAAAACTACATACTATATTTTCTTGCTATAAGGAACTTTGCAACTTTATTTTTTGAAAAGAGGTAAAAGATTGCCTTCATTCATTAAATAAGGAGTTTATTAACATAGATTTTAGTGGGGAGGCCTCCTGTTACATAAGGAGCTAATCTCTTGGAATTAAATGACCCAACTGCTTAGTGATACGTATCCAACGTATTTATAATTTCTTATATTTCATGCTTATATTATACCAATTGCTACATGTTTTATGTAAACTTTATATGATTTTTATGCATTTTCTGAGACTAACCTATTAACAAGATGCCACAGTGTCAGTTTCCTGTTTTCTCCTGTTTTTGGTTTCAGAAAATTTGTTAAGGAAATATTCTCGGAATTGGATGAATCAAACGTCAAAGTCCATATTTTTCCAGGAAGCTTCCAGAGCACCGAAGAGGAGACGGAGAGGGGGCACGAGGCGGCCACACCATGTGGTGGCGCGACCACGTGGTGTGGGCCCCTCGGGCGCCCATCGACATCGCCCTTTCGCCTATTTAACCCCCCCAACGCGAAAACCCTTCCTACGGGACCAGAATTCTATGAAAAGTTCCGCAACGCCGCCAACATCAAATAAAAATTTTGGGGGTTAGAAGTTCCTGTTACGGCACCCTGCCGGGACGGGGATTGACCCCCAGAGCCATCTCCATCGACTCCACCGCCTCCACTTCGACTTCATGATGGTTTGTGAGTAGTTCCCCCACTGGACTACGGGTTCTATCTGTAACTAGTTGGTACTCTCTCTCCCATGTACTTCAAACAATGTTCTCATGAGTTGCTTTACATGATTGAGATCCATATGATGTAATCGGTGTTGTGTTTGTTAGGATCCGATGAATTGTTACATTATGATCAGTCTATCCATCAAAGTTTGTGAAGTTATCGTTGCTGCAATCTTGTTGTGTTTAATGGTTGTCACTAGTCTACGAGTGGCATGATCTTAGATTTAAGCTCTATATTTATTTCTTAGATTGTATCTACAAGTTGTTTGCACATGTCTCTGTCTGGAACCCGAGGCCCCAGAGTGACAACAACTGGGATAACTGGAGGGGATGGTTTAGATATGAGGATCGCATGTTTTTATTAAGTGTTAATGCTTTTCTCCGGTGCTCTATTAAAAAGAGTATCTTATTACCAGTAGATTCCTTGAGGCTCGGCTGTAAACGGGCTGGTAGGATAAAAGATGTTATGCAAGTTTCTCATTGCGACCATGTATGACTATATATGGAAAACATGCCTACATGATTAATAGATTGGATATTCTAACTTAATGCTATTTTCAATATTGTCAATTGTCCAACTGTAATTTATTCACCCAACACTTGTTCTTGGAGAGTTACCACTAGTGTAGATAGCTGGAAACCCCGGTCCTTCTGTCATCATCATTGCTTTCCCGTCAACTCCATGCAAACAACTATTTTCTGGTGTCATTGTCTCTGTGTTACTGTTACTATTGCTCTAATATTACTGTTGTTTTCACATCACCCCTGTTACTAGTGTTTTTTCAGGTGCAGCTGAATTGACAACTTCGTTGTTAAGGCTTATAAGTATTCGTTGTCTCCCCTTGTGTCGAATCAATAAATTTGGGTTTTACTTTACTCAAAGACTGTTGTGATCCCCTATACTTGTGGGTTATCAAACCACGAGAAGAACTTGTACTTAGGGGGGGGGGCAATTCTTCCAAACCAAGAAGTTAAACGAAGAGAGGATGGAGCCGACAAATTGAGCCTTGTAGGCGGAGGAGCAAACGTAGTCTCCGGAGTTGGAGAGATTCCAAACAATCGTGTCCGGCATGTGGTCGGTGAGGTGGAGAAGCGAGGTGTATTGCTAAAGCGCAACTGTAACAGCCCAAGTTTGAAAACCTGAAACCCACTATAAATTTTCCACTTTTGTGTAATTGCATCATGGCATTAATATCAAATTGCTACTATTATGTCAATTGCATCCAAACACTGTGAAGTGGGCATATTTGTCAAGGAAGTTCCAGGAGTTCAACAGGAGATAATTGCACTTGCTAAGAACAAAATATTTTGAACATGGCATATTTGTCAAGGAAGTTCCAAGGGTTCCAAATATTATAATTGCATTTGTCTCCAATTCATAAAGTGGCAACTTATGGAAATATCAACAAAATTCCCTTTTTAACACCTATGAACAAAAGTGCACCAAAACATTTTATTTTGAGGAGCCAATTTTTGTGGTGCCTCTACAAAGTGTGGGGAAGCTCCCTGATTTTTCTCAGATTTTTATAAAGTGTTTAACTGCCCCATTTAAATCAAAACAGTGTACTGGTTTTTAAAAATAAATAGAAAAGGACCTGTTTGTGATGGAAATAAATTGGGCAGGGGGCTTTCTGCAAAAACATCTTCTTCTTCCCTGTAGCGACCGCAGCAGCTGCTGCCGCCGGACCACATCGCCGTGTCGAGCTCTCCGACGCCGCGCCCGGACCCCCCTCCTCCTCTGCTGCCCTGGAGAGGATAAGGCCGCCACGAGCCGTGCTCTGCTCCTTCCCCCCCCTCGATCTTCCCTCGGTTTCTTCCCACGCCATGGCCGAACCCTAGAGGAGCTCCGCCGCCGCATCGCCGTCGTTGGAGTCCACCCCGAGCCCAGCTAGGACGCCCGCGAGCTTCGCCGTGACGCCACCTACCTCCACGCCGAAGGAATCGAGCCGGGGAGCTCGGGATCGACCGCCCCGTCGTCATCTTCCTCCGCTCCGGCCGCCGGACTCCGAGCTCGCGCACGCCCTCCTCCGTTCTCCTCCGTCCACGCTGAGGGTTCCCACGCTACGAGGGTGAGCTGGCGCGCGTCCTGGACATCCTCTCTCCCTCTCCCTCGCTCTAGCTCGCCGTGCCCGTGCAGCTCCGCCGTAGCCGTAGCTCTTCGCCGCTCGCCGCCGTTGCGCGCGCGCTCCGGCGACCTCTGCGTAGCGGCGCCGCCCGCTTCTGGCGCCCCGCGCTCTGGCGCGTCGAACGCGTCCCTCCGCGGGCCCCCTAGCGCCGTGAAACGCCGTCCCGGGCACCTCGCCGCCGGCGGGCGCCGCGGCCGTGCGCTCCGGCGTGCGCTGACCGCTGGGTCCCGCGCGTCGGTGACTAGAGCCCGCCCCGCGCTTGCGTGGCTGCCAGCGTGTCGCTGGCCCACCCGTCAGTGGCACGGGCTAACTGCGCCGCGGTGAAAAACGACCGGAGTATTTTTCTGCGAATTAATAAAAAGGCAGAAAATGATTCAAACTTCAAAAATTCATAACTTTCAAAATACTTATCCAAATTTAACAAATAATATACCAAAATGCTCAGAAAAATAAATGCTATCTAATAGGATGATTCACATTTCCATTGCTGTTACTATATTTTTCTGTTGTGTTAAATTAAGAAAGGGGTAGAATTAAAAGGGTGTAACTCAAATACATAACAAATTTCTCAAATTGTTACAAATGGTGCCCTTTAAATAGAAATGCTCGTAAGCACCAGTGCTGCATATTAAAAATCATTTCAAGCATGTTACCTAAATTAAAATGGTAGGTGCACCTAAAAACAAATAGGGAAAATATATTTCCTATCTCGTTGAATAATTATTCCTAGCATTCCATCTAAAGGTCATATAATTATTACAGTAATTCATTGCATTAAAATATCATGCCATCATGTGTGTGCGCATTGCATATGAATTGCTGGTATTGATTGTGTCTTTCCGGTGTTTTACGCATCGATAGATCCAGGAACCGGGGTCTCGCCACAATACCCCGAAGAGCAGTATTACCCGCCTGCTGAGCAAGGCAAGCGTGATCCCCACCCTCTTGCATATCTTATCCTATTTTCCGCAAATTATTTTCTCCACTATAATATTGCATGCGGTTCCAAATGTCAATTTGATTGGATTAGAGTATCCTATATTTGCATTCAGTTACCGAAGCCACTACCAGTTTCCCCTCCTATTATCCATAGGATTGTGTTGATGGCCTGAATTAATTACTTTGCTAGGTTGTTGCTTAGCCAGGCTTAGTTAACTGCTTAGTGGTCCGATGGATAATCATGTTGGGATCAGATGTGGATATTCCGCGGATGATGGTGGAGAAATGGTGGTAACATATATTAAAATGCTAAAAGGTGGGGATGAGAGGCCACATGGTATGTGGTGGGTTGTCTCGTTCTCGCCGCCTCAGTGCGGGTTCTCGCCTTCGAGCCAAGTTGAGCGTGCTACCATGCGTGGGTATATGGAACCTCATCGACCGACTAACTTGTGTCGGACTAGCCGAGGGTCCTCTAGTTTGGCTTTCCATTTGCGCGTGTGTTGAGATGGTGGCCAGGACTGAGATGAGGATTATGGTGGTAGGAAAATGAGTGGCCGTGGGGCAGGGTGTTGGAGGCACTGAACTTGTCCCCCAGTCACTGATGATCCTGGGTTAGTCCAAAGCAAGGTAAAGGTCGTAGCCGCTCCCACCCAGCCGGCTTTCCCCGGAAGAGAGCTAGTTGTACAGGCAGTGGGCCGGACGGTACGCATGGATAAGGAGCTGGGAGGTCCCTCGGGAACCTGGCGACTTTCACATTGTACACCCCCTGCAGGGAGAAATCTTTTCGAAAAGCCGTGTCCACGGTTAAGGACGACTTGGTGACGAATTCAGGGATCATAGGATAACTTTAACGGAATGACTAAAAACTGGGTACTAAAGGTACCACTCACGATTGTAAGGTTGACTTCCTCGAGGGTGATCCGGGGAGGTGCCTTTGAAGAACAGGTATAGTGGTGGATGATGAGAAGTGAATCAAAAGAAAAGAGTTACTTCTTACCCCTCTTCGAAAATATTCTGATAGTCGATGCCTTGGAGTCATATTTTATGAATAAAATCAGCTTTACGCAAAACAGCCATAAAACCTTGAGAGCCAATCATAGAGCAGATAGCTCAAAATCTTGTTGAGTTCGTCGAACTCACCCTTGTTTATTTTTGTTTCAGAGGAGGACTTTACTTACCCCGAAGGTGGGTTCTATGTTGACATCGACGAGTAGTCTAGGGTTCCCGGGTGGCAGCCTGGGGCAACTAGGAACCAGCTGGCACGGGACTGTTTATCTGTAGGCCTCTTAGGCCATATTTGGATCTTGTTGTTTAGAACAACTTAATTTGCTTCCGCTTGATGTACTGATGGGTCTGTGACCTTGGATTGTAATATTTGCTATCTTTCTCTACTAAGAGTTGAACTATATTATCTTGAGTCGTAGGGTCTGTCATGTGCCAGGTGTTCCGGTGTCTTAGTCTCTTTATTATACTTTGAGGGCTATGCTTTGGATATGGCATGATCGAAGGGTTGTGTTGCCGATGATCCATGCCGAGCACGCCTGCCGATGTTTACTCGGCCTGGGAGTGGTAACCCCAGTAACCTTCGATTATGTAGCATGACCACCGACACATAGCATCACTGTATAATTTATGGATTGGGGCATTACAACTTGGTATCAGAGCAGTACCGCCTGTAGGAAACCCTCACTACTGGTCGACGTTGAGTCTAGTGTTGGTAAAAATATTTTAAACTAAAAATGAGTTGTGAAAACCATCTTAGGATTCTTTTACTCCTTATCTGGTTACCCTCTAATCTCGGAGCAATCTTACCTCTATTTGTTTTGTGCCTTATCACGTGTAGCTTCCGCCGCGCATGTCGAGTCATACTCTTACTCACTTTGGGTTCAGGGCGCGGGGCGACCAGCTCTTGGGGCTCCCGTCCCTCTGTTCGCTTTCAGGATCCTTTTCCTTGCTATTCCTAGTCTCTACCCGAGTTCTACTTTCCTTCCTGTCTCTAGAGTCTCCGGACCTGACATTTGAATTATTTTTGATACAGATGACTGGTTCGGGCTTGGTTGTTCGCCTCACTCGATGTGAGGGTGTTCGCGGGTTCCCCGCCTTGTTTGCCGCAGCTTTGGCCAGCCAGGGTTGTAGGTGGTACCCGGAGTACACGGTGTATGAGGAGTATGCACCGTACAGCCAGGCGCAGTTTTTCTGTAAGGTTCGCGTGCTCAACGATGAGGGTCGCGTTGAGAACGTAGCTGGAGGCGTGGGTATGACTGTGGAGCAGGCGGTTCAGGAGGCCGCGTATAACGGCCTCTCTATTTACCGCAGCTATTGTCCGTACCTCGCTAACCAGGCGTCGGATTTCTGCCACTTCCCAGCTGCCGACGACAGCACGTCGGGTGTTTACCGAGCTGTGTACAGCAGCGGCGAGATGGAGTCAGACAGCAGGCACCGGGCACTGATTGAGCTAGTCCGAGCGTTGGACCGTCGAGCCCGGCAGTGGTACCTCTACGCTGTTTCGGCACGCGCTAGTCACCGTCATACTCTGATGAGGGTGCGCCCGTACGTCATGGATGGGACGCTTCCTCTCACACTACTTCGCCCTCCCCCGCTGGAGCAGTTGCCTACCGACGTTTGCAGTCCGGATGTGGGTGGCGTAACCCCGCCTACCGGTCCTCACCGAGACCCGAGGCTTACTGCACTCGAGTCGCCGTATGGCCACCAGCCTGCCAGTGCGCGCCGCTTCCGCACTCCCCCGGCGCCACTTGATGAGGATGTCATGGCGTACTACTAGCTATGGGTAATACCAGGAGATGATAGAGTGATTGTGCCTTCCTGCGAGTTGTGCCAATTACTCCTTGGTTTGTATCTCTGGAGCCTGGAGCAGTAGAGCTCATTATGTAATAGACTCGTCACTGTTATCTTCCTAGTAATCCTTCGGTGTAATACGTATGAGTCTTGTACCTCTCTCTCGCAGCAGACTGTGGCTTGTACTAGAACCTATATTTGTGAACTCAGTTCCATCTATGCGTGCGTTTAGTATTGTGCATGTTGTTCTGTCTGTTGCTACTACCAGTTCTGCTGTCCCTATTTTTGTGTACAAAGATGGCACGATGGGATGCTAACTGTGTCCTTGTCAATATCCAGAATGACGGGCCGTCGCCGTGGCGAAGACTTACCGCCACCCCCCACAATGGCGGAGGTCCTCCTACTTATGGAGGAGGGCCGAGTGCGCAGCGACCGACTCCTCGAGCAGTTGGTGCACCAAGGTAACCGGAGGAATAACGATTGTCATAATCTCACTGAGTTCCTGCGGTCCCAGCCACCGTCCTTCTCCGATGCTAAGGAGCCCTTGGACGCAGATGACTGGTTGCGTGCACTGGAGCGCAAGTTCGCTGCCCTGCATGTTCCAGCTGTGGAACAAGTCAACTTCACCACTTACCTGTTGGCGGGTGCAGCGGGCGCGTGGTGGGAGAGCCACCAGGCGATGTCCGCTGCTGGACATGTTTTCACCTGGGAGGAGTTTCGCAAGGCCTTCCGCGCTGCCTACATTCCCAAGCCCCTCATGGACTTGAAGAGGAGGGAGTTCCTGGACTTGCATCAGGGACGGATGGACATTCCAGTCTATGGTCATGAGTTCAGCCGTCTATCCCGTTACGCCCCTCGGGATGTGACCAATGATGCGGACAAGCAGGAGTTGTTCCGCAAGGGGCTCAATCCGAGGCTTCGTTACGAGTTGCTGCCCTTCAAGTTCACGAGCTACCAGGAACTGTACAACCAGGCTCTCACACTGGAACAGGGAAGGAAAGAACTGGAGGCCACTAAGAGGCCACTTCAGGGGGATCATCAGAGCTCCTCGGCTGCTGACGGCAAGAAGCGTAGGGTCTTCGTCCCCTATAGCTCTGTGCCCCGTCCTCCGTTTGTACCAAGGACCCCAGTAACCTTCGATTATGTAGCATGACCACCGACACATAGCATCACTGTATAATTTATGGATTGGGGCATTACAGCAACGAACTCTTGGAGGTGTAGAACCGAGAGCTCCTCCGAAGTGTCAATTTGATGGATCCACGCATCATCGGTCATGGCCATATCCTAAAGGTCTAAAATTTCCTCTTGGAATGGGCGTAGATGGATGGAGCAATGCATTCGGGGCTGCTCCCCCCCCCTAGGAGGCGTGCCAAAAGAAAGCCTTGTTGCTGTCACCAATAGAAACCGTCATCATAGCTTAGAAGAAGCTCATATCATCTGTGGAGCATGGATTCTCCAAATCTCCATTCCAACCCACAACCTTTCCGGAGCCGTCCACTCAAGCCAAGGCCATCAAAGGCGCAAAACCCTTGCAAATTTGTCTAGGTTAAGGATGTCGAGGCCCCCAATATAGGTAGGCCTACACACAGCCTCCCAGATTACTTTGCACTTGCCTTCGGAGACTTCATCCGTGCCCGCCCAAAGGTAAGCGCGAATGAGTTTGAGGATAGCTTGTTGAGTCTCCGCCGGGATGTTGATGGCGATGAGCGGGTAAATGACTTGGGATGTGAGGACCGACTTAACGAGGGTCTTGCGGCCGCAATATTGAAGTACTTCCCGGCCCAAGGGACAAGTTTTGCCGCCACCTTGTCTTCGAGGTATTGAATATGGGTCATTTTTAGGCGCTTATCCGTGAGCGGAAGGCCGAGATAGATCATAGGGAGGGAGATAGATGTGGCCGACAGGAAATGGAGGACCGAAGCGAGATCCAAGCCCTCAGAACGGATGGAACAAACCAAACTCTTCGTGAAGTTGGTAGAAAGCCCAATTGCAACATTATAATTAATGGACTGTGCTATTAAGGGCACGTGCCCTAGATTAGCTTTCCGTGGGTACGGAAATAATATGGCAACCGAAACTTGCACGCAGCAGACACGTAGATTCTTTTTGGATATTGGAACTTCAAAATGTTTTATTTCTCAAACCGTAAATCAAATTTCAAATCCGCTTTCATGGTTGACTTTTTCGCGACAAGATCTTCAAAACTAAATCCCATCTTGATATGTTTTGACAACATTTTTTTTCTGAACCAAATTATCAGATTATAGTCACTTAGTCACCAGGTATTGTCAAGTTGGTTACCAGATTAAAATCAAATGGTTGCCTGGTTATTTGAACTTTCTTAGCCATATTAAAATCAAATGGTTGGCTGGTTATTTGAACTTTTTTACTGGTCAACGTAATCATGTCATCATGGTATTCCATGTTTTACGTGTTTTGAATGGATCATATACTCACTATTTGACGTGTAAATCATGGATATGATAAAAACATATAAATTTTACCGTGTAACGAGGTAATATTTGGATGGTAAATGTTAACTATTAATATGGTAACCACGATAATATAACCTGGTAACTAACGACAAAAAAAAAAGTTTATCAAAACATATTAAGATGGGATCTTGTTTTGAAGTTCTCATCGATCCGAACTTAACGGTAAAAACAGATCGTAAATCGGATTAACGATTGAAGAGATAATTTATTTTGAATTTTCGGTTAGGGAAAAGATTCCTTTTATGCATGTATGACGCTTGGTCTCAAGCCTCTATAGGAGAGATTCCTAACACGCACCCGCCAGACAGAGAAGTTTTGTCGGGCACGTACTCTAGATAGAGTAATTGATAATTAATATACCACACAAATCATATTCACACGATATAACTATCACGGGAATTAAAATGTTTCCCTAAAATTCAAATCACTTCATGCGTGTCACGTACGTTGACGTTGATGCTGCCCACAACGTGATTCATCTTCACCAAGTCAATGGTTATCTGCAACCTGCAAATATTTAGTCCTGTGCAGTTACATACAAATCTGTAGAATGCATTAATTGGTTATTACCAGTAGTACGTGCAACAGTACAAAGGATATTCGCTTGCAAGTTCTTCTCGTCTGAATCTAGCCGTGCTGCAGTTTTAGCATACAAAACGTCAGGCACGAAAGAAAAGCAAAAACGAAAACAAGAATTGCAACGGCAACATCCAGCGAACCCTTCGCCGACGATATCTCATGTGTTGACCTGACCAACCTATTCTTATTTTTGTCAATTATTGGTATTTAATATAATATAATATACATAATGCTGGTATACATGCATGTCCATGGCACTATTTTAGAGATGTGTACTGCTAATTATTGACACGAATATTGTCAAATGAGCCATGCCTTGAAAAATCTAACAGAGCTACATGTTTGAATAATAATCTAGTAGTAACCGGATCGGAAGTTGGAGGCTTAACTATTATGTTAACTATCGAAGGTGACGGTACTTTCCAACACCCATGAATAATTGCATTTGTCCTAGATAGTATCATAAGTGCAGGCTAGTTCCAATTGTCAATTTTTTTTAGAAAAAACTCCAATTGTGAAAGTATCAAAGCCTACTATCATAGTGTCACCTTATTTATTGGATCTCAACGTGAAACTGTGTAGAAAATATGTTCGACACTCACTTTCCTTGTTCGGTGAGATATGGTACGGTATCATAGCATGATGCTGGTATCTTTCATTTCTTTTTAACTACACTACTATATCATCTTTGCGAAGATGGTCTGATGCATACTTTGGTCAAGATCATGGTTTGGGTAACCAAGCGAGAAATCCGGTTATCAAGTGGTAACCGGAAATCTCGAGCACCCACGGTGAAAGATCTTATCGAAAAAAATAATCATGATTTTTAAATATGGTCCGGCCTAAATAAGATTTTTTGAATTCATGTTTTTCTTCTGTAATTCTCGGTATTGCTCTGGTTATAGAGCAGTTATCTAGTTTATAAAAATTCTCAAAAATTGAAATTGAACTTGTTAGGTAACCCGTCGAGATTTTTCGGTAACCGCAGTTACCGGAAATCTCAAGAACCCTCGAGACTTTTACCTAGTTTGGTACCCAAAACCTTGGTCAGGACGGGTCTTAGGCCCCTGCCTCTTGTTCCAAATCATAGTTTTTTAACTGTGTATGATATACTTTTATTTCTTAATGAAGTACTTGCTGTTCACCAATGAATTGCTACACCGGGTTGTTCCCTTGTGGCTGCTGCAGAAAGAGAGACGACGAAAATAAAACAAATTGTAGAGTATAAGAGCATCTCTAACAGCAGCCTATTTTACCCTCTGTGCCCTAAAAACCGTTTTTAGGACACGAGAGGTCAAAAAACGTTATTCAACCGCTGCCCCGTCACGTGTCCTATTTTGGGGCAGTCCTAAATTTTGGTCCTCTCTGCCCTATATTTGGGCCACAGAGTGCCGCGCGGATGCATGCCCTATCCTTTCCATTTTCACCTGCGCGCGACCAACCGCCACGCTGAAATCCATTTCACCCCACGCCGCCGCCGCTCCCGCGATAGAATCCACCGCCACCGCCGCGATTCCGGCCGTCGTCGCCAATCGCACCCCCACCACGCCCGCACCCGCCGCCGTCAATCGCCGCCGTAGCTCGCTCCGCCGCCCCCCAAACCCTAGGTCGCGCCACCAATTGCTGCCTTCCGCCTCCGGCCGCGCTCGCGCCGCCCCCGAGCCCTAGCTCGCTCCACCCCACGTCGCCGCCGTCCGATCCGCCCCGAGCACCGCCGCCTCCGTCCCCGAGCACCGCCTCCGTCCCCGAGCCGCACTGCCTCCATCCCCGAGCACTGTCGCCGCCGCCCCGAGCCGCACCGCCTCCGTCCCCGAGCCGCGCCGCCATGCCTCCGAAGAAGACGAAGGCCGCCTCCGGCTTCAACGGCGTGCGGGCGAGGCCGAGCGGCCGATGGAGCGCCGAGCTGCAGCACGAGGGCATGAGGTACTACCTCGGCACCTACGACAACCCCCATTTGGCGGCTCGGGCGTACGACGCCACCGGGTGGCGTCCCGACGTTCCCCGGGAGCAGCTCAACGACCCGAGCGTCATCTCCCTGCAGGACGCCATATTTCTCATGCCTCCGATGCAGTCGAAGATGAAGACCTGGCTGGTGAAAAAGGAGGAGCCGGCTCGGGTGCTCGAGACCGACGAGGAGTCGATGACTCGATTCGCACGGGAGCATCCCGAGTACGTGCAGTACGAGCGGGAGTTCTTCTGGAAGCGTGAGCATGAGATGAAGACGAAGAAGGTCGACGATGAGGCTGGACCGTCGGCGGTGAAGGTGATCGAGTTGAGCTCCTCCTCCTCCTTCGACTGGGACGATTGCTCCTCCTCGTCCTTCGACTGGGATGATTAGAGTAGTATTATAGTCTCTACTAGTTGAATATGGTTCCTAGTTTAAACCATGTTCAAATTATGGTTTATAGTTTAAATTGTGTTCAAATGTTCATGAAATATGTTTAATATTAGGGCATGGGATAGGGCAGCTGTTGGAGAGTTAGTGCCCTAAAATAGGGCAGCTGGAAAAGTGGAAAACTGTTCGGTGCCCTATATACGTTAAAACAGGTACGCTATATGTGCTAAAACACCATATTTAATAGGGCAGCAGTTAGAGATGGTCTAAGGTGTGCTTCCTCCGCCGGTTCCCTCCGAACCACGTGATAAACACAAGTACTAGTGCACATCAAGAAGGAATTGCCTTAGCTAGTTAGTCAAGAGACTTAAAATGCATGCATGCATGAAACAAAAGATCGATGCGGTAGCTCTCACCGGCCGGTTCTAGCTTCTTGTTGCCCACACATGTGGGCATGGGCAACCGATGCGGCCAAAGCTAGCTAGTTGATTTTCGCAGCAATCATTCTATTAAGAAATTGTCCTCTTTGTGAAGCAGATCGCGAAGTGGCCGGAAAGTCATAATTATTGGGATTAGTTCTAAGCTAGTATTCTTAGCAAAGTGATAATTATTGGGATCAGTTCTAATTGTTAGGCTGTGTTTGCATTCATGGTTAGGGGTTGGAGCAAAGGTGTGGCTCTGAACCATACCACGAGGTCAGCTGACGAGTGCAGATCTCGAGCAGAGCACGCTTGGTGATCTGGTTCATGTCGCTGGGCTGTCACCTAGGGTAGATACAGGAGTTTGATTTCTCTAGCTTATTTGCCCAAATAGTACTCGTAGTAGTGTTAGGTGTCTAAACGGGACTATCATGAACTTCCTCACCGTACTAGTAGGTGCGTTAAGCAAGCCGCCGAAGATTTTTAAGCGAGCAAGAGGAGAGAAAATGTGCTAGTTTCAAATTCTATGGGTAGCGACTTTAGGGCTCCTTTGATTTAGGGGAAACATAGTGGGAATGTACAGTGATAGGAAATGTTTCCTAGCCATTACTGTTGAATAATTAGGCGATTTAGCATATGATTTAATTGCTAATAACTGTGAACAATTTATGACTAGAATAATATAAAGTATACTAATCATGTGATCTACGTAAATAGTAGATAAACAAATACAATCTAGATCATATACTATAAGCAAGAACTCTAGCAAAATATCATATAGGAATATCAAGAACACATACGGTGCAGGGGCAGTCGCACCACTGGAATTCCCCGTGTCGTCGCCCATGTCGTCGATGAAGAGGATGGCGATGTCGGGCAAGAAGTCGTCGTTGGGGAAGAAATCGAAGCCAGTAGTCGCGCGAGTGCGCTCCCCAAAAACCTGATCGCCCCTCTACCGTACAGGATCACAAGAGGCGGGGTTCCGGAGGCCTACTGTCCATTCAACTGGTGCACGCCGGAAGACGGGATGGAAAAGACTTGGTAGACGGCGGCGCAATGCTCTGGAACGGTGTGAGACCATGTATCTCGTGGTCGCGGCTAGGGTTTGCCCCGGTATGTATATATGGAGCGAGTCGGGTAAGACGTGGGCTGTAAGGCACGATAGAGTCGGTAACACCCCACGATCCCATTGGAATCGGAAACGGCAAGGTAATTAACGCGTCCGTTAATTACTAATCAATGACTCATTAATTTTCCCAGACTGCAAAAAATATAAGCTCGGCTCGGCGAGATTCCCGCAACCCGCGGCGCGACGCGTCGTGACGAGGCGAGGCGAGCCGTGGCGTGGCGAGGCGATCGAGGAGGAGGAGCGCGCATGTGGCACTCTTCATCTTCTCTTATTCTCACTAGCTCATACTAGTACTTGAACATCCCACTATATAAAGTGGTGCCGCTCACTCTCTACAAGCAGTATGGGACTAAACATTGGTTACGTACATGTTCAACCAGCCAACCAGAATGAGCCATGAGAATTTCGGATTTTAGTTGGGCCTTGGCCTAAGTACACTAAAATTCCAGCAATCCCCCACAAAGTCTCATTGGCACATTGTACCACTTTGCTCCAAAACATTGTTTTATATATCGGTGCTTAGTGGGGACTGTTAAGTTGAACTCCACTTAGAAACTTATGCTACGTTAGGCCACAACTTGAATAGTGGACTATGCCTTGAACTACAAGTTCGCTGCGACCTAATTTCACACAAGCCCTTGACCGATATTAGGCTACCGCAAGGTTTCCCCACGGTGTGGAGCTTATACGTCATACTCCAAGGCCTTTCATCAGTTTACTAAAGAGCACCCGACTCTCATAGACTGCGACGTTTAACAGTCAGACTCATATAGGTGTATTCCTCAAGAGATGCTCTGCAGGATAACATCTCCGCTTATAAAAGTAAGCCGCTTGAAACACATTAAGATAAATATCAACCTGCCATGCAGATTAGGAGAGTATTGCATCTTTGCGGAGTGGGATAGTAAAATGTAAGGATACTCTCCTCCCAGCCGACCAATAGCTTGTCTCCCACTTCTAATTCATGGGATATCCGATCACATAGAGTAGGTTACCACTATGGACAACTCATACGGTGGGTCTCAAACCCATCTCCCTTGATGCATTATCTATCACATTACGTGATAAACCCTTTGTGAAAGGATCTGCCAAGTTTTTAGACGTTTGGATATAATCCAACGCAATAACTCCGGAGTTCTTTAATTTTCTGACAGATTTCAATCTCCTTTTCACATGCCTTGATGACTTTAAATTATCCTTTGAACTTTTAATCTTAATTATCACAGTTTGATTATCACAGTTCATAAAGATAGCGGGTATGGGTTTTTCAACCACAGGTAAGTCCATCAAAAGCTCTCGAAGCCACTCTGCTTCAACAGTGGTTGTGTCTAATGCTGTGAGTTCTGCTTCCATAGTTGACCTCGTTAAGATGGTCTGCTTGCAAGACTTTCAGGAAACGACTCCACCACCGAGTGTAAACACATAACCACTCGTGGCCTTAATCTCATCAGCATCAGATATCCAATTTGAATCACTATAACCTTCCAATACTCTAGGATAACCAGAATAGTGAATTCCATAGCTCGCAGTGCCTTTTAAATAGCGCATAACTCTCTCAAGCACATGCCAATGATCATCTCTCGGGTTGGAAACAAACCGGCTCAACTTGCTTACAGCAAAAGAGATGTCAGGCCTCGTGGCACAAGCCAAATACATAAGCGAGCCAATGATCTGAGAATATCTCAGTTGATCTCTATCAATGCCTTGATTCTTTCGAATGAACACATAAGGATCATATGGTGTCGAAAAAGGCTTGCAATCGTCATACCCGAAGCGACTCAAGATCTTTTCCACATAGTGGGATTGAAGCAGTGTAATCCCACCATCACCATCTCTCAGCAGCTTGATGTTTAATATTACATCAGCTACTCCAAGATCCTTCATCTCAAAACAGTGAGATAAGAAATCCTTAACCTCCTTGATTAAATCAAGATTGGTTTCAAATATCAGTATGTCATGGACATACAGACATAGAATAACTCCATCGCCCCCACCATGGCGATAGTATACACACTTATCGGATTCGTTAACAACGAAACCTGCAGCAGTTAAAGTTCTTTCAAACTTCTCATGCCACTGCTTAGGAGCTTGCTTAAGTCCATATAAAGACTTCAATAGCTTGCACACCTTTGCTTCCTGACCTGGTACTACAAAACCATCAGGCTGATCCATATAAATTTCCTCGTCTAACTCTCCATTTAGGAAAGCTGTCTTAAGGTCTATTTGATGAACGAGAAGACGATACGAGGCAGCCAATGAAAGTAGCACCCGAATCGGGGTCAGTCTAGCCACAGGTGAGTAAGTATCAAAGAAGTCTTCTCCTTCTTTCTGGGTATAACCCTTGGCCACAAGCCGTGCCTTGTACTTCTCAATAGTACCATCATGGCTAAGCTTTTTCTTGAACACCCACTTACATCCTACAGGTTTGCACCCATAAGGACGATCAGTAACTTCCCAGGTTACGTTAGTTAAGATGGAATCCATCTCACTACGGACAGCCTCCTTCCAGTAGTCAACATCAAGATATGCATAAGCTTCTGAAATAGTACTAGGGGTGTCATCCACAAGGTACACAATAAAATCATCACCAAAGAACTTAGCAGACCTCTGTCTCTTGCTCCTAACAGGAACTTCATTGTCATCCTCCACGGGATTATCAGTGTGTTCTATCGAAATGCTAGGATCAGGAATCTCAACTAATTCCTGACTAGATGTATTGGGTATAT
The DNA here is from genome assembly GCA_026929855.1 of Poa annua. NCBI lineage: Eukaryota > Viridiplantae > Streptophyta > Magnoliopsida > Poales > Poaceae > Poa > Poa annua. Next base: position 244,812,838 of record CM049426.1, on the reverse strand, counting down.
CCTGATTTGATGAGCTAGACATACCCTTCATGGAAAAAATGTCCTCAAAGAAAGTCGCATCATTCGACTCCATAATCGTACCAACATGCATGTCGGGTACCTCAGATTTGATTATCAAAAATCTATAGCCAATGCTATGAAAAGCATAGCCCAGAAGAACACAATCCACGGTTTTTGGTCCTAGCTTGCGCTTCTTGGGAATTGGAATATTGACTTTCGCCAAACAACCCCAAGTACGTAAGTAAGAGAGTCTCGAAATTTTCCTTTCCCATTCCTCAAATGGAGAAACAGTTTTGTTGTTTGCGGGAACTCGGTTTAGGACATGACAAGCTGTCAATAGCGCCTCCCTCCACCATGCCTTGGAGAGACCCGAAGTGTCTAACATGGCGTTAACCAAATCAGTTAGAGTTCGGTTCTTTCTTTCGGCTACCCCATTTGATTGAGGTGAATAGGGAGGCGTCCTCTCATGGATTATACCATGTTCCGCACAAAAAGAATCAAACTCATTGGAAAAATACTCTCCACCACGATCAGACCTTAACCGTTTTATTTTTAGATCAAGTTGGTTCTCTGCTTCAGCTTTATAGTTTTTGAAGAAGTTTAACGCTTCATCTTTTGTTTTCAGGAGATACACATAACAATATCTAGTGGAGTCATCAATAAGCGTCATGAAATATTTCTTTCCGCCTCTCGTCAATATACCATTCATCTCACAGAGATCTGAATGTATAAGTTCCAGTGGTGCCAAGTCTCTTGCCTCCGCAGCCTTATGGGACTTGCGAGGTTGCTTAGCTTGAACACACACTTGACACTTGGAACCTTTCACATTAGTGAATTTCGAAATTAAATCCAAATTAGCTAGTCGCGTCATGCTACCAAAGTTAATATGACAAAGTCGTGAATGCCAAAGATTAGACTTAATTTCGTGGCAAACATGATTAATAACTTTGAAGCAAATATCCGATAAAGATAGGCGGAACAAGCCTCCGCACTCATAGGCTTTTCCAATAAATTGTCCATATTTAGATATTACAACTTTATTGGACTCAAAAACCAACTTAAAACCATCTCGACACAACAAAGATCCGCTGACGAGATTTTTATTGATGGCGGGCACATGATGAACGTTCTTCAGACGCACGGTCTTCTCCGAAGTAAACTTCAGATCGACTGTACCGACTCCACGAACAAAAGCATGTGACCCATTACCCATCAGCACGGGGGAAGTCCATGTGATCTGGTAAGAAGAGAACATCGAGGCATCAGCACAAACATGTACATCGGCACCAGTGTCAATCAACCATTCAGGTGAATGACAAACTGAAAAGATGGTGGGAAATATTCCGTACCCCTGATCCTTCATCTCAGTATCGCCAATGACAACATTGGCACTCTTGCCATTGTTCCCAGGTTCGCGTAGCTCATGGCGGTTGGGACAACGGGGTGCCCAGTGATTAGGATCACCACAAACATGGCATGAACCCTTCTTCGGTTTATTGTTCTTCTTCTTGAAGTTGGTAGGCTGTGATGGCTTGAACTTTCCATCAGGCTTTCCCTTGCCCACAGAGTTGTTCTTGTTAAACTTGGTCTTGTGGGGCGGCTGGTAATTCTTCTTCTGTACCACATGGGCACTAGAACCAGCCTCGGTAACTCGAGCACGTGTATCCTTCGCTCTCGCCTTCTCTTTCACATCAAGCGACCCAATGAGATCCGAAACGGAAAACTCTTGTCTCTTGTGTTTCAGAAAGGTAGCAAAGTTGCTCCACGAAGGTGGAAGCTTGGCGATAATGCCACCAGCGACAAATTTGTCTGGTAAGTACACTTAAAGTGCTCAAGTTCCTTAGCGAGTGACTGTATCTCATGAGCCTGTTGAACAACAGGGCGCTCATCAGTCATCTTGTAGTCATAGAAAGTTTCCATGACATACAACTCGCTGCCAGCGTTCGAGACCCCAAACTTGGCCTCGAGCGCATCTCACATGTCCTTGCCGTTAGAGAACGACATATACGAGTCCACAATGGAATCGTCAAGAATACTCAAAAGGGCACTCTTAAACATGTTGTCGAGCCTCTCGAAAGACTCCTACTGTGCAGGGTCAAGCTCACCATCGGGCTTGCCTTTGGTGGCAGCATAGCAGTTCATGTTCTAAAACCATAAAACTGCTCTCATGCGCCACCGCTTATACATAACCCCTTTAAAGGGAAACGGCCTCGTTGACGCGATAAAGCCAACAATTGCTAATTGCCTATAATCAGGTTTTTGGATTGTTGAATAATTAGGCGATTTAGCATATGATTTAATTCCTAATAACAATGAACAATTCATGACTAGAATAATACAAAGTATACTAATCATGTGATCTACGTAAATAGTAGATAAACAAATACGATCTAGAGCATATACTATAAGTAAGAACTCTAGCAAAATATCATATAGGAATATCAAGAACACATACGGTGCAGCGGCAATCGCACCACTGGAATTCCCCGTGTCGTCGCCCATGTCGTCGATGAAGAGGATGGCGATGTCGGGGAAGAAGTCGTCGTTGGGGAAGAAATCGAAGCCAGTAGTCGCGCGAGTGCGCTCCCCAAAAACCTGATCGCCCCTCTCCCGTACAGGATCACAAGAGGCGGGGTTCCGGAGGCCTACTGTCCCTTCAACCGGTGCACGCCGGAAGACGGGGTGGAGAAGACTTGGTAGACGGCGGCGCAATGCTCTGGAACGGTGTGAGACCATGTATCTCGTGGTCGCGCTAGGGTTTGCCCCGGTCTGTATATATGGAGCGAGTCGGGTAAGACGTGGGTTGTAAGCCACGATAGAGTCGGTAACACCCCACGATCCCATTGGAATCGAAAACGGTAAGGTAATTAACGCGTCCGTTAATTACTAATCAATGACTCATTAATTTTCCCAGACTGCAAAAATATAAACTCGGCTCGGCGAGATTCCCGCGGCGCGGCGCGTCGTGTCGTGACGAGGTGAGGCGTGGCGTGGCGAGACGAGCGAGGAGGAGGAGCGCGCGTGTGGCACTCTTCATCTTCTCTTATTCTCACTAGCTCATACTAGTACTAGAACATCCCACTATATAAAGTGGTGCAGCTCACTCTCCATAAGCAGTATGGGACTAAACATTAGTCACGTACATGCTCAACCAGCCAACCAGAATGAGACATGAGAATTTTGGATTTTAGTTGGGCCTTGGCCCAAGTACACTAAAATTCCAGCAATTACTGTTCACCCTGATTCATAGCAACCGCAAGGAAAACAAAAAATCAGTGAGAGCTCATTCTTTGAATATTACGCACAAGTAACAAGGAAAGTTTTGCACATTCCATCCTTTTCTGTTCCTATTCCTTTCCCATTTGTTTGATATTCCAATCCTGTGAATCAAATAGGCCCTTAAGACTTATTTAAACGTTTGACACACAATATTGTTTTGTTTCAAATATGAAGCGGGGATCACACCAGAATCTTATGTGGCAATCAGGTGGCAAATTGAAAAGGTCAAAACAAATCCGAGTAATAAATTATGGTCAACAAATGAAAATAAGATAGAAACAAAAAAGAAAATTAAAAAACTTGGCAATCCAAACAAACAAGCCCACTAAACACCATATATAGTTGTTAATATATTTTTCCGCATATGTTTATGAACAAACAATGTTTTCACAAACTACCACCTATGATTTGAAAAACTGCATACACTCTATCAGAGTAGTTGAAAATGAGATATTGATCGATAACATTTCTATTTTTTATCAGTAACCTAACCAACAAACTAATGAAAATGCCATGATAGTGGGATATAAGCCTGCTTATTATGCACTTTTAGTTATGTGGAGGAGATAGACAATAAAAATGTGTGAAGTTAGCTCTCATGCAAGTGCCAAGCTCTACACCTCCTCCTAGGTAAAAAGAGTAAATGGAAGGAAAGAGTAACAGAGAGATGAACAAAATGACTAACCTAATTATATGAGTGATTGATAGTGTTGCCTTATGACGGTGTGTTGTCGGAGATAAGTGGCACTACAACAGGAACCCCCCTTCAGCAACGCATCGATGCGTTGTCGAATGTCCATATAAGCGTTGGTAACGTCTACACCAACGGATTTGGTATGCGTTGCCGTTGGTGGCGTTGCAAGGGTCTACAACAACGCATATACATTCGTTGGTAAATGACGTGAATAAGTGTTGTAAGATGGCAACGTATATACTTAGAGCCTAACAACACTTCGTAGCGTTGGTGTTTGCTCTGCATGAATGGGTTTCAAATGGATAGAACTGATCACTACTAATGCTCAAAAGAGTTTAGCTCGAACAATTAACCCGTAGTTTATGTATTGCCAGCACCAATTCTTTGTTCACGGAGTGTACATGAGATACAATAGAGTAAACAGAAAGAAGTCATATAATAAATCAACGATTGTAGCTTTACAAAGAGCATGATCCAATCGCAAGTTGTGTATATCTGAAAATGACATTCTAAAATGCAATCTATAACTATCTGTTAGTAGCACCATCCTCCAAACTTGTTCTCAACATCTCAGCCATGTGTCATCTATTATTTTGGCAATCTACAACAACAACAACAGCAGCAGCAAATTGAGGTAAGCAACTTAAAATTAGTGAGAATAAAAAACAAGTGAATAAAATGGTCCAATTTAAAATAGCTGCAACATAAAAAGGTTGAAGGCCGTGAGATAATTATTCTTCCTACATGACAACTTGTAAGAACAATGAGGGAAGTTGATGATTATCTTCTTTGGACAGCCAGGGTCAAAGCAACGACAAGAAACTGTGAACTTTTTCCGTCATATATAAATTAATTTTTATAGCAGCGGATACTTATGTGTCCTCTTCTTTCCAGATAGAGTTAATCTTCCCAGGCTACCACTTTGTTGAGGAGAGAATACTCCGGAGTGCAATCTAAGTACCAACTAGCTTAGTACCCTCGATCTGTTGACTAAACCTGTTGTTCAGAGAGTAAATTTTACATTAATATAGCAGATAAATAAAAGATGTAGCTAGCTTAGTAATCGCCTCAGCATTTTCTTTTAACTACATGGGCTCACCGTTCAGAGTAAGCGTTTAGAAGAATATAGCAGATAGACCAAAAGATGTGACGTAGTAATTGGCTAAGCATTTATGTCCTTTGTAGACTCAATATCTATCGTCGTGGAACAAAATATCCAGAAAATACAAAAAATACATTATTCAGAAGTAGCTGATGTTAAAGAAAAACAAGACATGAAACTAAATTCAGATATATGCACATTGCATCAGCGTTAAGCTAATCTGTAAGATAATTCTTCTACTGTTTATACGGGAAAGAACACAACCGTGGCCTTCATAAATAAAAATAACTATTGTTAAGAACCACATAAGCACGGTATAACTACTATTTAGGGATCATTTGAACAAAAGGAGCTAGACATAGAGTAATCAATCACATGGCTGTCAAATTGATGAACATGTTAAAGTTCGAACACATATTGCATATCACAGGAGCACCAATGAAGCTATATATAGAACCTAACTTGTTGTAAAATTTGGGAACAGATCATGAGTTAAAATTAGTAACAAGAATGACCACATGTAGGACCTGGTCACCTGATTAAGAGAGAAGCCGGGTGGGGCGGTGGTTTGTAGTGGGCACTTGTGGCAGGGGATCTGGGAGCGAGCGCCCTCAGCTCAAGTGCGCGGATTGCAAGAGGCACAACACGGATCCACTAAGAGCATAACCTGAAATAATGAACGAACAAAGCCAACCAAGGACTGAATGGGTAGGATGAGAGAAGAACTGAAATATCTCCACAGAAGAGTAGGATTGCCGGAAGACCTCAAGCGATGTCTCCGCAGACAATGGTTCCCGTTGATGGTCGGTTTTGAAGTAGCATTTGGCTCGCGGGCTCGCCGCTGCACAAAATTGGCAAGCCCTCAACATCTGAACTGATAAAGCCGGTGTGGAGGGGAGAACGAAGCACGACCGGCTGCCTGGGATGAGAGATCGTGATGGAGATCCGCACATAGGCTTGTGAGAAGACGGTTAGCAGCAGCGGCCGGGGCGTAGAGGGAGGAGAGGATCGAGCAACGCAAATTACTAGCGGGAAAGAGAGGATCTGGGAGGGCGAACTACTAGCGGGAGGAGGGATTTGGAATCGGGATTTAGGCCTTGAGGGGCTATATTCAAGGGAGGGGGATTAATGGAGGTTTATAGATCGTGTCAATCTCCCTCCACACGGACAAGAAGTGGGGAGTTGTTTCCTGGATACGCATGACTAATCCGTTGCAGCATATGCGTAGCTATATGTGGGTACGTGGTGTAGTGTGGGTTCAAGCCATAATTCTTTTATGGACGTCCTGCACCACTGATGGTTCATGACTTCCAGAGACTCCACCGGCCATTGGCCCACTTCTAGAACCTCCACCACCGACATGCCGCACAAAGGTTCTTAGAAGAGCCTCACCACAAACTACATAGAAGAAAAGTTACGAGATCAAGACTTCACATACAAGGCAGAAGGAAAACCTAAGTGTACAAGACTCGAACATCTACGCCACCAACACCCACTGTTTGTGAGGTGGCACGCTGGCGGTGACGACATGGGAAGCTGCCCGGCGGTGCCTCCTATTTAATGGGCTTTTTGACAAACTTTCTGAAATGACATGTAATTTCTTTGTCGAGCCTAACATATCTTAGATTTGTGTCTGAAAATACCGACTAATTTATTTCCTTATTTGTTCACTCACTCACCCCACTATGACCTGTGATCCTTCCAAGCGAGTTCAAACATGTCCTTGCTATTCTTTTAACTGAGTAAATATATGCCATCTTACACCTTATAGAAATGATATACAAGCAAAATTTCTAGTGAATATTTTTATTTTGGCACGTACAGTCTGTGAGCTAATGTCGGGTTGAACTTAGATAAGAAGATTGCATCATCAGGTTGTGTGATTCGTGATGGGGGTGGATATTTCTTGGGGCCCTCTCGAATGCAGATGGATGGTGTGATTGATGTAACGACTGCTGAAGCACAAAATGTGTGAGACGGAATTCGTCTGGTTGATAGAGCTGGATGCAGTCACATCTATATTTTGAATCTGATTTCTTAGAGCCGCTACATGCTCTTGCTGATCCCAATCAGTGCAAGATAGTGATCGAGCTCGGCGTTCTTAGATGCGTGTCGGCTGATCATGGCAGGATCAGTGCGACACAAATTTCCTACTGTCTAAAAGAAGCAAACAAGGCTAATGTTTTGCTTTGAAGAACCGCCTGTATATTTTATTACACAGCTTGTGAAAGATGTTACCTTAATTTGAATAAGCTAAGGGTTACGAATGTGCTAAAAACATTGCATATTATGTAAAGATCTCGGATCCGACCTGAGGTGTGTATTGCTAAGAGTATCTCCAGCAGCTCATCTAAATGGACATCCAAAACAAATATAGATGAGCTAGACTAGAAAAACATCCCATCAGCTCATCTATAGTATCATCTATCGATAGATGATCCCCAAATCTTGTATGCATCATCCACCACTGGTGGAAAAAGGACTTAACATCGTCTCAGTTATATTTGCGGCCGATACTAATAAGCATCAGTACTGGTCCGAACGGTCAGATTGGAGGTGGGCATCAGTACCGGCCTGTAAGAGACCTTTAGTACCGGGTCGTAATACGGCCCGGTACTAAAACTCAATGGTATGAATACGGCCGCGCGGGGCTGGGCGAGTGGAGTTTTAGTACCGGTTCGTGTTACGGACCGGTACTAAAGCCCCAACCGTTCGACTCCCGCCATGATTTTAGACGCGACTGGGCAGTTGCTTTCTCTGGTCTCTTCTTCATTTCGGACGGCCGGCGGCTCTCTGATCCTCTCTCCTTCTCCGGCGACTCTCTCCCTCTCTCTTCCATCTTTCCGGCCACCATGAATCCGGCGTCACCAATCACTCGCTACGGACCGGTGGTTGCACATACCACCAATCTTAATGTCGTTTATACGAATGATAGCGCATGGTGGGTGGTTATCTCTCCGATTTTAAGAAGTGGCTTGGTGAAGCTCGGGAGCAAGACAAGTTTATCGGTCTTGATCTCGAGTACACGACCAATCAAGAGGAGGTTGCGGTCATCCAAATTTGTTTCAAGAAGCATGTCTTGGTCTTCCAATGGGTAAGGTATTAAATCATCCAAGGCTTAATTATTATTTTTTAGTTTGTTGATTCATATGGATAGGAAAATTGCATAGGATAGCAATATCTTTTTGATTTTATATATTGTCCGAAATGAAATTGCAATGTGCATATATATTGGCTTAAAATATCTCGCTGTATGAATATTTGGCTGAAATGAGATTGTATGTTGCATTGCATGCATATATTGTTCCATTGCATTGCATGCATATATATTGTTGCATTGCATTTGGCCGAAATGAGGAAAATCTTATAGTTCCATTGTCTATATTGTTGTTATTATACATTGGCCGAAATTAAAATCTGATATGGTGCCGAAATGAATGTTGCATTGCATATATTGTTGTTATATTACATAAAACTAAGTGCCAATGTTGGCCGAAAATTGCATTGCATATGAAGCTAAGTGCCGAAAATGAATGTAGCATTGCATGCATATATTGTTGTTATTATATATATAACAGCTAAGTGCCAATTTTTCTGCATATATACTTGATCTCTCAAATTATATATTGGCCGAAAATGAAAGTTCCATTATATATTTCAGTATTTTTAACATATGTTTCATTTGTTGTTGCAGAAGTGAGAAGCAATGTCAACCAATACTCATGGATTTTCTTTGCAGCGGCATTCATTTTGCTAGCATTGATATAAGGAATGACAAGATCAAGATGAAACGCACCTGGTGTCTTGAGATACCATCTGCCTGCCACATTGATCTCTATGTTATCTTTAGGCTTGAGCATCCCAAGACTGGAATGGCTGCTATGGCAAGCGTTGTGATCGACGAGGACGCGTCACAAGAATACGAAGAAAAGATTCAACAGTGCGCAGCACGATCTTTGGGAGAAGTACTCACTTGACGGTTGCAACATTGAGTATGAGCAATAGATGCGTATGTTACATACGAGGTGTACTGCAAGATTAGAATCATCAACTATGGGCAGCGTCACCTCGTACCGCGACCAGTGCGCCAGGAGCCTTCCGATTCTGATTCGGATGACGATATGTACTAGTGTTTGTAGTGCTTGAGGGTCTCCTCATGTGGAAGACAGTAGTGTTAGTGCAAACAATTTATCTCTAATATTTTGTAGTAGTGTTATTGTTGGATGTGAGTAGTGTTATTGCTGCAAACTATTTATCTCTAGTATGTTATAGTAGTGTTATTGTTGGATGTGAGTAGTGTTATTATTACAAATAATTTATCTCTAATATTTTGTAGTGCTTGAGAGTCTCTAATATCTCTAATATCATTTTTCATAGCAACTAGTACACATATAAGGTCCCCATACCAAAGGATTTCTTCTTTTGAAGTGTTTACCACATATTATTTCATTTTTTTTATAAAGAAAGTCAAAACGGTCGCAATGACATTTCATCATAAGATGTAATTTTTATAGAACTATTAATGTTTCTGTGATATAACCACTAATTGTGTACCTTAAAATGATTTTTCCTAAAATTTCAGACCAAGCTATCAAACAGTTGTAGTTCAAATTTGAATAACTTTCAAAAAATAGACATAAACTCATTTAACTAGGGAAAATTAGGTAGAAATCGAGGAAAACACCAATACATGGGCATTATCCATCATATGTGTACTAGTTTTGGGTGCCATTTTGCATCATATTTTTGGTACTTTGTTCACAAAAAAGTCAGTTTTTGCACTTAAAAAATATAAAATGATATTTATGAAAATAATTTCAAGATTTCCTTTGATATTGTTGTTTTTTATACTAATTGTCACTTATTTGTGAAAAATAAGATCTTTATCACAAACTATGACTAGAAATGACCATAACTTGATCATTTGCCTTGAAACTTCTAGATGTCTATACATGATACACCTTTTTGTGAAGACTTTTTTGCAAATTTTGTCAAAAATAAATTTTATCATTTTTCATAGCAACTATTACACATATAAGGTCCCCATGCCAAATGATTTCTTTTTTTAAATGTTTATCACATTATTTCATTTTTTCATAAAGAAAGTTAAAACGGTCGCGATGACAATTCATCAGAAGATGTAATGTTTTATAGAACTATCAATATTTTTGTGATATAACCACTAGTTGTGTACCTTAAAATGATTTTTCCTAAAATTTCAGACCAATCTATCAAACAGTTGTTGTTCAAATTTGAATTACTTTCGAAAAATAGGCATAAACTCATTTAACTAGGGCAAATTAGGTAGAAATTAAGTAAAAACCCAATACATGGGCATTATCCATCATATGTGTACTAGTTTCCATGAAAATTAAATGGGTGCCATTTTGCATCATATTTTTGGTACTTTGTTCACAAAAAAAAAATCAGTTTTTGCACTTAAAAATAGAAAATAATATTTATGAAAATAATTTCAAGATTTCCTTTGACATGGTTTTTTTATACTAAGTGTCATCATATAATGTCCCTATGCCAAAATATTTCTTTTTTTTGAAGTGTTTATCTTATTATTTTATTTTTTCATAAAGAAAGTCAAAACGCTCGCGATGACAATTCAGCAGAAGATGTAATGTTTTATAAAACTATCAATGTTTCTGTGATATAATCACTAGTTGTGTACCTTAAAATGATTTTTGCTAAGAAAGATTTTTCTTTGAAGTGTTTATCACATTATTTCATTTTTTAATATTTATTATTATATAATCATTTTTAAAAATAAAGTAATATTTGTTTTATCATTATTTATTTCAATATTATTCTTACATAATATTTTTTTAATCAAGTAATTTTTATAATATAAGAAATGAATAATTGTTTAATCATGACCAAGTGGTTAACATGATTGATAAGATAGAACTGTCAGTAAGTTCTCAGTTCTCTCTTAGTATCTAGTTTGAAAGAAAACTAAATGTTAAGCGTTCTAGTGTTATACCAGTTTCAAGATGGGTGACCAATCGGGAACTTTGATAGTTCTAAATAGATTAAATGTGTAGCGGTTAAATGTGTAGATATTAAGTGTATAGGAAAGAGAAAAAATAACTAGATTAAATAGTTAGACCGGAGATTAAGTGTGAGTTAGTGGATAGTTAAGTGATAAATTTTGAAATTCTAAAAAATATTTTTTTCTAAAAGTTTTAAAAAGAAATTATTTATTTTTAAAAAACTTTAGTACCAGTCGGTAACACCGACCGGTACTAAAGGTTTCCAGCCGAAACCGCAATTCGCGCCCCACGTGGAGGAATTTTAGTAACGGTCGCAACACGCCCGGTACTGATACTTTGGAGCCAACAATCCCACTTGGACAGTACCGGCTGCAAAACCGGTACTGATGCCCCTCTCCGACCGGTAGTGCTTGTCTGTTTTCCAGTAGTGTGTGGAGGACCCTTGCAGGATCATCCAAAAAAAAACTGCTTTCTCTTATTGGCTGAATTTGAATAGGTGGAAAGAGAAGTGTTGATTGATAGTACTAAAATATATGAGAGAGAATATAGATGTCCTACGTATAGACGTTCTACTGGAAAACTGAGAACATCTAAAGGAAAATCTTTTTATATGATTTTCTATATGGAGATATAGATGATCAAATTTGTATGAGCTGTTGGAGATACTCTAAGACCGACATAAAAGGGAGCTCGACAACCACTAAGTTAGTCTAGAAAACATAAAGTTGTTGCTGATGGATTCCTTTTTTGTGTGTGGGGAGGTTGCGCTGCCTGGTCAGATGGCCATGGAGAACCTTGGTTAACTAACTGCCAATCCACCAATGGCCACGTGACAGCCTACAATTTTGCTCCGGACCCGACCCTGAGCATATGCTTCACGAACTCCGTAAAGAGGACTCATCGATTGCTGTTGACCACTAACTACATGGCCGGGTCACCTCTAAAAAACAATCAATATGTGCATATATGTTGTCCATATGTCGGTAATTTACTCTTTAAAAGCATATGTCTATGTCACCACCTATCCCTTCCAATCGCTCGACGGCAAATTGATCTACAAATGGATCAGTCCAATGCTTATCATGTACGGAGTACGTACGTGAATCAATCCCAGTATATCAACAAAGACTGCTTGGATTGGATTGGATGGATGTACCTATCAATCTCCATGTGTCTTGTGTTAAGTTGTCGACGGCACACGCAAATACATCAAGAAATATTAAGTATATTTATCAACTGCCCAACGGTCTAGGGTTTCTTACGTGAACAAGAGCCAGGTGTAAGTAGTGTAGGTGAGACTTCAAAAGGGTCATATTCTCGCTTCGTATAGGCCGACCTATCGTGCGCAATTGTATGTCGCCTAGCTGGCTCGCTCGATTCCGCGCTGTGGGCTTCGCTGGCTCGCTCCCTTCGCGCCGTGGGTGTGGGCCTACCACGTATGCGCACCTAGCAAGTTTTCAGCAGTTTTTTTCGCCCCGCCATTTCAAGGAGCGTTTGGTTGTTGTACGGCCAATCATTCAGGCAGCAAGCTTCTCTCGATGCATGCATGGTTGCATGTCGGCAGTTAGGTACCTAGCTAGTAAGTTTTTTCACACACATGCTGTTTTTTTGGGTTTTATTTGTGTGGCGTGGGCTATCATCCTCTTCATTATCTAACTTATTTTTTGCCGAGTTCGTGAGCCAACATCGTCTCCGTCTTTTTACTGCACGTGTTCACCGGAAGCTAGACTGAGCATTGCCGCATGTATGATGGCACAACTAAGTTCTTTTGTTATTTCTTACAATGTTGGATCTGAAATTTAAATTTATAACAAAGTCGTATATGTTTTTGTTGTGAAAACTTATTGTTCAAAGATTTTTGAGCGGCTTTTTCTATGTTACATTCAGGATTGTAAATTGTAACAAAATATTGTGCATTGTTGTGAGATGCCAGGTGCGACTGCAAATTGATGTGTTTCTCGGATTTCCCGATGAAGTCTTATCAAATTGTCATATTTTTCTTGTTGTGATTGTTTGTGATTTTTGTTGAAATAAGGACATATTTTTGTTGTTGTGATTTTTGTTGAAATAGGTGATGATTTTTGGAGTTGAATTCATTGAAAATATTATTGCCCAACTACTTTTTATTGTTGCAAACACATGAATTTTTTGTTGTATTCATTCTTTATTTTTATTTAAATAGTTGATAATTTTTGACACAAATTAATATACATGATTTTTTTGTTGCTAAGCTACTTTTGAATTTCGTACACACATGTGCTTTTTTGTTGTAATCGTTTATGATTTTTTTTGACATGGTTTGTAATTTATGTTGTGAATCAATTTGGAGCAAAATAATTGTTGTGTAACCACTTTTAAAAAAATCTTCGTTTAACATATTTGCGACGATTTTGTTGCAATCCTATATTTTTTTGTAACATGGGGTTAGAAATTTTGTTGCGGTATTTTGGGATTTTGTTGCAATACTAGAGCTAAATCACCACAATGGCATTTCTATCGTAAATATTTGAAAGGTCGGGGCAACACAATATACCCCTTTATTTAAGCAGGGATGTTGTGGAGTGCGGGTTGATTTATAAATAAAGTAGGGACAATAATGTAAAACTGCGATTAGAATTTTCAGACGTAGGATATAGATCCAACGTGGATGAGGGGACCTAAGATAAGGCACAGTAGGGACCTACGCCTAGCGTTTCCCTTCAGAAAAGGGGGCATATTCTCCCAAAGGGACAACCTAGTACAAAATGCTAAAATATTTTTTCAGAAGTCATGCAGGAAGAATTCAGTGGATCGGGCCATCAAAAAGTGCGACTCGTCAACCATTCATAGGCTCTTCCTTATCCTGGTACGAAGATTAGCTTTAGCTCGATCAAATACAAAAATGCATGACTTGTTTAAAATCATATACTCCTACGAAGAGTAGTATTATAACTGTCAATGATCAACAACATTTTAAAGAGCATTATTTCGGTCAGTACCCGACCTCCCCCAGATGCGATTTTGCAGCCGCACCGGTGGCTCGGATACTTGGAAGTCGTGTGGGCGATAAAAATAAACAGTAATGATTGAGGGTTTTATATTCGCCGATTTGGAGTAGTAGTGTAGCATACTACGAACATGGATTGTGCACCACATGAATTGTTCTTCTTGTGCCCATCCATACCGCTGCAAGTGCAAGTAGCAAAGCAAGATCTACAGTACAATATAATTAAGTGTCCTTGATCTTGTGTATTAGTAGCAAACTAGAACGAAGGCTTGGTGACTGTGCTGCAGTGTCTCATATCATATGCACAAGGCTCATCTGGAGACGCAGCATCGAGGCGCATGCAGAGATCGCTGGGTTTGTTTTTCAGTTTGATTGATTCGTGTCTGCACTGGACGACAGAAGGTGTCTGCAATGTGCCCATCTCGGCCGCGCAGGCGTGTATCTCCGACCACCCGAAATATGTCCAGTGAACAGATCTGATCCGCACGGACCATCACGGCGATGGAGAACATGCAACGATGGCAACATCTATGCATGCTTGCGTCATTGCGTGCCTACTTCGAGTAGCGGTTTGATGTTGGACCTGTCCCCTGTAACTGTGGGTGGTTGCGAGTTTATCAGGAAGATCAAATCAACCATGCCTCGAGTCTCTGGGAGTCTATGCGGAATTTCTGGTCGCTGCCATCAGTTCTTGATATGCGACCACGACTAAGCTCGTGGTTTCGTCAGTTGGTGATTGACACTCCCGCACCTTCATTGGACATGACGCTGCTCGTTGCTTGGAGGGTGTGGCATGCGAGGAACGAGGTTACGCATGATAAACCCCTGCCTTCTATCGCGAGCTCTACAAACTTCTTGCTTAGCTATTTTAAGCTCATGCATGACGTCAAGAAGTTTCCAATTGAGACCATCTTGAAGGGGAAGCAACCGGCGGTTGCCTCGGTGGATCTGGACCCAGCACCTCGTTGCGCTCCGTTCGCTCCCTGGTGTAAGCCTCCGGCAGGTTTTGTTAAACTCACGGTGGATGGCTCCTTCAAGGATGACATTGCAGGAACGGGCTCGATCTTGAGAGATGAAGCTGGTTCGATCATGTTCTCCTCCTGCAAGTATATCACTCATTGCTCTGAAGCACTGGAGGCTGAATTGTTGGCTTGTTTGGAGGGTTTATTCCTGGCGTTGGAACATTCTACTCTACCGATCATCATTGACACGGATTGCTCACAACTGGTGTCTTTAGTCCTTGCTAAAGGCATTGATAGATCCCCTCATCACTCCTTAGTTTCTGAAATTAAATTTTTTGTGGATAGTGTCAGACCTTGCTCCTTTGTAAAGGTGGATCGTGGACAAGTTAGGGTTAGTCATGTTCTTGTAAATTTTGCAAGGACGGAGCATAGAACATTCACTTGGCTGGGTTCGGGTCCTGATGTTGCTCTTCGGGAACTTGAACTCGAGTCTCTTGTAAGCCCTATAATTGTTCAATAAGATCCAGTGTTTACCCGCAAAAAAAAATCGAGAGCAGAGATGGTCAAAACACGATGGGAACGTTGCCATGTCGGCAACTCGATCCGGTGACGAAGAGTGATATAGGTGGTTGTCTGCCGTCCTGTACATTTAGCTTCAAGTGGCCAGGCCGGTGGGCGTTCACTGTGTGTTATCGTATCTTCGTGCCCCCAAACGGCGTTTCCTATTTCACGACCAGGCCGTGTACTACTCCCTCCGTTTCGAAAAGCTTGTCGTGACTCTTGTGTTAAGTCCATTTTACAGAAAACCCCCTTACATTCTAGTAATCACAGATCATCCCTCAGACTTAGAAAACAAGGTTGGTCGTCTCCTTGGTCGTGCTGCTCACCACGAGATCCAATAGCGATCTGGAAGCTCTCCACCAGCTCCCCTACGCGGGGCCATGGGCGGTCTGGCCTTCGACAGCTACGGCGAGTACATTGCCGCCTCGCTGGATTCCCTCAAGTGCGCCGCCTGCGGGTGCCACCGCAGCTTCCACCGCCGCGTCGGCGGCGTCGGCGGTCTCATGGGCGTCTCTGGCGCGACGCCCGTCTTCTTCAGCCCACCGCCTCCTCCGCCGCCGCCGCCCTCGCACCATCACCCCGCGCTGCAGGGCTTCGTCCCAGTCGCCCCAGCTCGCGCTGTCGTACCATGCTGTGTCGGCTGCCCAATATCGCGCTTCCGTACCACGCCGTGCCGATCGCCGCGTGGCACCACGACTTGTTGGACCCGTCCGCCGCCGCGCGCTCCGGGTCAGAGGCGCCGCCCGCGGTTAGTGCGAGTGGGAGAGAGAAGGGGATCGGTGGACAGATACGACTACATGACGAGTTGATTTGAGGGAGTGTGGGTTGATGCCAAGCAATGTTTGAGGGGCTTCTTACAAAAATGTGTCTGCGACAAGTAAATCGGAACGGAGGGAGTAATAGTGCACGAGCACCCTTTTGTAGGCCGGCCCATTTCAAATCTGATTTTTAGTTTTTAGCCCTTTTCCCTCGGTTCTTTTTTCTATTAGTTCTTTTCTGTTTTTTTTTTGTTTTTCAACCTTTTTTATTTTTGAAAGATGGTCAGATTTTAAAAATAAAAAAATGTTTTTTGAGACTTAAATTTGTGTTCGTATTTTGAAAATTGTTCAAATTGAAAAATGTTTTAGCTTTCAAAAATGTTCATATTTGAAAATTGTTCAATATTAAATTTTTTAAAATTTGAAAATTGGTCACATTCAAAAATTGTTCACTGTCAAATTTGTTTAAATTTGAAAATTATTCAAATTTTAAAATGTTAATAATAAAAAATTATACACATTCGAAATTTGTTTATATTCAAATTATTTTACTTTTTAATCATGCAATTTTCTGTATAAATTGAATGAAAAACAGAAAAGAAAAGGAGAATCGGTACTGGGCCGGCCATTAACTCGCACAATGGTGGGGGTGTGTGGAGCTTATTCCCGCACGACCAGGTCGAGAAATAGGCCCTCCCACTGACGGATCAGCAGCTCCCTTGTCTTGGTCTAGTTTTGCCGTCTAGGCTTTGGAAGTTCGGTATGGGCCTCCATATGTGGGTCGTAGCAAGCCATGACCCATTGGATTTTTGACATGTTTCTGAAGCAAGCATCTCAGAATGGGGGTATCACTATACGAACAGGGGCGGAGCTGAAACTCAAGTCACCCTGATGCACCATGTAACATGGCATAATTTTTTTCCAAACAATACTATACTATGTACAAGTATGTTTTATAATGTATAACATAGATTTTCAGACATACTAGCCAAAAGCTCGTGGGAGCGAGTTTTTTTAACCTTTCTTGAGGCACTGAAACGCTTGTCATTTTTAACTTTATGCAAAAGTTAACGATGCACACATACACAACATAGGACCCTTATAAAATACCGCTCACATGGCATATTAACACCATACACCCTTCCCCCCAAAAAAGGTTTTAATATTACATCGTACACCCTTTTTGTAAGATTATCTCTCACATGGCTTATTAAGTATTACCACAGTAGACAAATCCTAGCCATATTTTATTTAGTTTCATTAGATTTCATTCAATAGAAATAATTTGCAGAAGTATATAGAGCAGATCGGGAATTCAGTCGATGATTGATGAGACAGCAAAGAGACCAAGAGTCAACAGATGTAGGCGTGGAGCCGTACGAACGCTGCCGCCACCTGCCTGTTTACAGATTGATCCCCGGGAGCTCCTAATTCACGACCTGGTCGTGTTCTATCATGCGACGCCCACCCCTCCTCGTGTAAATGGGCTGACCCATTATAGCTTCTTTGTTGTGCTCACTGATTCGCTGACTGCCGAACTCCCCCCGTCGGGTCAAATGGGCGGGCCCACTTCGCACGAACCGATTTTTTTAATATTTTAAATAATTTTTAAATTTAGAAGAAATTCGTGAGTAATTTTAAATATGAACAAATTTTAAATTTGAATGTGAACAAATTTTTTGCACGTGAACAAAAAAATTCAATGTGAACAAATTTTAAATTTGAACATTTTTCAAATATGATTTTTTTAATTGAATAATTTTAGATGTGAATTTTTTTGAATTGAACAAAATTTAAAATTGATTTTTTTTAATATAAACAGTTTTAATTTTATTTTTTTTAATGTCAACACAAAAATCCTATGAACAAAAAAATAATAGAAAACATTATTAAAAATCATAAAAATAATAATAAATGACAATTTTAACAAAAATAAGAAATATTTAAAAAAGTTAAAACGGAAAAGAAAAATGAAAAAGGAACATCCAAAAAAATATAGCGAAAAACGAAATATAAATAAAAAATGAAAAAGAAACCAGAAAAAAAAAACTACTAGGCCAGTGTTATTGGGCCGGCCCACCAAGTCCTGAAGGGGGTGGGCGTGTGCAAATAGCGCACGACCTGGTCATCAAATAGGTTTTTCCTTAATCCCCTATACCCCTTCAATTGCTTAGTTAGGACTAGCAGGCTCCCTTACGATTTAATGGGCTAGAAATCTGGACGTGTGGGTGTGCACTGAGGTCTTGATAGGCTGGAAATCTGGGACCTGATGCACAATACACTACCCAACCTGATGCCTAGTAGGAATTTTAATGATACGTACTAGCAAAAAGATACATGAACCCGTATTTCTGTGCATCAGGGTCAGCCTATTGGACGTCACGCAGTGGTACGCCCACGTGGTGGCCAGAACGGAGGAGCAAGCTAGCACAGGATAGAGGCTGATTTGCCGTCAGGCTTGCAACAGATCGGAAGCCCTACACAAACCAAATAATATTACTGTATAAATTTTAATATTTTTTAAACATGAAACATTGGTCGTTTTATGTATAAAGTACAACAACCGTTGTACAAAATACACATACTTAGATAATACAACTACACTAACTCTTTTTTTTTGCAAAGAACACTTATATTAAGCACACATGCCGCCTCATTAAAAACCTTCCAACCCCTTAGGTACCCTGTTAACGAAAAGAGCGCGTCTGAAACCTGTGACCTCAGCCGGGATTTACAATCCTTCCTGATACATGCATCAAGAAAGGTAGGTATATAATTCACCCATAAACATCTACGTCTAGAGCTACTAGCTTTCTTTGCACACAAATGTGCAGCCTCATTAGAAGAGCGATTTACATGAGATATAGAACAACTAACAAAACTACTAGCTAGATCAATCACTTGTCGACAAGTGTCTCCAATATTCGTTCTTGAGTAAGTCTTTGTACAACTACACTAACTCATGTACGTACAACTACACTCAGGTTGTATAGCAACACTTGAACGGGTTGTACAACAACGTATACCGAATTGTAAAGCAACGTGGACCAAGTTGTACAGCAACACACACCGTATTATACATCAGCACACAGACTGGTTGTACAGCAACACAGATCAAGTTGTACATACACGTACATTCAGGTTGTACGTACACCTATAAATTTTAGGTTGTATGTACAACTACAAATACATTGTACAAACTATACACAATCCAAAGTACAAAAAAAAGTTTGTCGAAATCTATCAACAATGGATCTACTTTTGAAGGTTTCGACGCGAGGAGTTCAAAAGTGAAAACGGTTCGTAGTTCGGATAAACGATTCTCAATACATTTCATTTTGAGAAAACAAATCTCAAAATAAATGCGCAAACAGCTCTCTGCGCACCACCATGCAACCGCCACTTATCGGGCACTAAAAGGAGGTGGGAGTGAAAGGAGGTGGGAGTGAGAGAGAATAAAATTCGTCAATTGTCAACTGAGAGACATTTGTAAGGAGAAATCTTTTTTAAAGAAATTTGTCAGAATGGGAATGAGTCAGGACCTGGACTTGGCCTCGGCCCCTACTTTATCGAGTTTTTTGTGTACTGATATATTCCATCACTTGGCATGTCATCAATTATCGAAGCAAGCAGTCCTGGACCTGGTCTTCGACTCGGCCCGATCGATTTTTTTAATGATCTACTCGATCACGTGGCATTTCTTTCATGCAATTACTTGGAAGCGCATGCCTACTTTTTCAGTCAGGAGCGCACTCGTCTGATACAAAAAGTTTTTACCCCTCTACAGTTTGACGCATTAAAAAGAAGAAATAAACTTTAGGAACGTACGTTGTAGAATGTCAGCTTTCCTCTTACAGAGCACACACATGTCTAGTATAAATTTTTAAAAATGCATAGTACTACCCATTTCACCTCCCATCAGCCCTCCACGTCACCCGCAAAACGCTGGACGTCCGATCGGCGCGTCGGACGGTCAGGATGCGCCCAGAACCACACCCCAAATAGACATTACTGTAGCACGGGCCTCTAGCCCAATCAGGTTGCGCCGCGTGTCCCGGTCAGTCGCCGGTCGTCCCCGGTTTCCACCGGTCACCGGGCTAATTTGCAGAAAAGCCACTGCACAATTCAAAACGTAACCCGTAGTCCTTTTTCCAGAACTGCGGAGGACCTAGTCGCAAATCTAAAATAGTTCGGATGCTTTTCTGTAAAAAAACCACCGCACTCTCCCCTCCCTTCCTCTTCTCTCCCGCGACGCGGAGGTCGCCGCCGACAGACGCCTCCCCATCAGATCCAACGACACGAGGATGTCCGCCGCGCTGTCCTCTACCTCCTCACCGACGGAGTCATGTCCGGAGGCTCGCACACTACTACAGAATGGCCTATAGCCGCCAGAACATTAGTGACGGGCAAAACAATGCACGTCACTAGTAACCCTTATCAGTGACGGGCACCATTATGCCTATCACTGGTAAAACTCAACATGCAGCTATAGATCATACTAGTGACGGTAACATATGCTTGCCCGTCACTGGTAATTACCAGTGACGGTGTCATGGGCTTGCACGTCACTGGTATTACTAGTACTAGTGACAGACTGGTTATATAACCGTCACTGGTATTATGTTCTGTAGCTATAAGTTTATAAGTTAGATTGCACACGTGAGTTCCACATGTGCCAACATAATTTGAGTGTCTTCATCAGTACAACAACGATAGAACTATAGCAAAGAGCTAGCAATCCAATTTAGGACTACCTCATGGACAACAGCTTACTGATAGAGCGGCACGAGGGGGAAGCGGCTCACACAAGCTGATGATTAGTTGTCCCGGCAAGATCATTCATACATGTTTAATACCTTAAAAGTTTAATGAAAAAAAAATGTTCACAAAAGTCTCGTTTAAACTGGTACATGAAGTGGCCTTACATTGTATCAATCATAGAACATTATCATACAGTGTTAATCATAAATAATTGCCATGTAGAACTGCCCATTTATTCTCTTATGTAGCTCTGTTCTCCCACCCAAGCCTGATGTGCATTCTTCTCTGCTGGTGTAAATAGCCTGCTGCACATACATAATGATATCATGTAAGATAAATTACTCCGATCAGTTCTTCATACCAACAAAAATGATAATTCTTTATACGAACAAATGCAATAATTCATGTACCATGTCAAGAAAGATAAACTAATTATACACTTATTAAACATCAAAATCTACCAGCTTGACATTAACCCGTGACCCAAAAATTCTAGTACCATCGGCTCAGACTGATCCATCCAATTACTGTCAGAGAACAATTAAAGAAGCAACAATGGATTCAAGTTAAAAGTTGCACATATTTTGCTGAAAGAAAAAACATAACTACTTATGCACTGAATTATCAAGCACACATATGAGACAATACTAATTTCAGGATCGCATCATAGATGAAAACAACAACATAGATGGGCTCAGTAATAACGATCATTCAAATGTTTTAATTCCAATCCCTTGAATGGTTTCTTCTTCTTTTGTGTTAGGCCATCAGGCTTTTGACAACAGATCATACATGTCCCTTCTCTATGGAAAATTTGTATCTGACCAACAACATTAAGAATGCTTGCAGATAACTATGTTCTAGACAGATCAGTAAATTGACTTGCAATCTATCAAACGAATTTGCATGAAGATTCTTGGTCTAATAGAAGCAATAACAAAGAAGCAACGTATGTCGAACTTACATAACTAACTCTTGCCCAAACATGCATACTTTTTAAATTCTATTTGTAGTCGTATCCCCATACTTCATTCTCAGAAGGGATGGCGCATATTGCAGGCGAACAGAGCACTATTCAAGATATAAATTTCTCTTTTCTACGCAGAACTATTGGCACACTGCCTAGTGGTGAGCCGTTTCAGTTCTGCTGCCATTGCCACAAGTTCAATGACACAGTGCATATGAATTTACATAACTTCTATCAGCCGGTAGTATTTATAATGAAAATATGTGGCATCTGATTCGAACAAACAAAGTGTTTCGATAATCTCCTATCTCCAGCCATTAACGTTCTCCAGAAAATTCTAATTCTCCGCTCTTCAACCATACAACAAAATAGTCGGACATGAAAAGGCACTGCCCTCAATCACTCGTTGGGGTGCTCTGCTTATTGGCTTCCTTCCAACTCCCATACTCTGCTCTTCACCATGAGCATGTTGCAGGTGCAATGGAAAAAAACAAAAGAAAAATTGTATATTCTAAATCTAGTCAGTAGAGAGAAGCATCAAGCATGGAGACGCACCTCACCTTGGGACGCAACCGATAGGAAGCCACGACCCTGAATCTTCTGTAGAATCGATCTCAGTCTGAACCGAAGGATTTGTCCCGTACAGCTTGGTTGGCAGACGCCGGACGGGTCAACCTCGTCGGCGAGCCAGCCTTCCGCCGCGGAAGACGGGGCCGAATCCCCCCTGCCACAGCTTGATCCCCGTGGCGAAGCTGCGTGGCGCGGCCCGGCTGCTGGTAGGAGAGCCTCCGCAGTGCCGGCGCGGGCTGCGTCGTCGCTCCCGTCGCTGCATCGCGCCGATGTGGCCCGCTTCCTCCGACGCCGCAGCCTGACGAAGAGAGTTAAGGCGAGGCCACAGAAGGGAGTACGGAGTCACAACCCGAGTCGGACCAGATGCGATTTCTTTGCCATAAAGGTGGACCGACCCCCTGTTTCCAGTACGAGATAACGAGCTCGATCTACAACTCCATCGATTTGGACGACGTCGAATTTGGACTAGCGCACGATCGAGTTCGGCGGCAAATTGAAAGGAGATTGGAAAATTTCAAAAAAAAAAAGAAAAAAGAAAGGAGATTGGAAACGAGTAGAAAGCAGTTGGGCCGTTGAGAACGCTTTAGCTGAAGGTACGATCGTTAAAACTATTTGATACTACTGTAACATAGTTTCACCGACAGAATCACTCACTTGTTTTAATGGTTACCAAGTTAGAGCTTCTTACCGAGATGTCCTCTGTACGATCTCGGTTTGTTATATTTTTTTGTTTTTGCTTTTCTTCGTCGGAAACCAAATATGTGCATGCCCTGGATTATTATTGATTTGTCATGTTTACCGATTATTTTGACCTGCTATTGCCAATTAACTTGATTTTACATGTATTCTAGGGATGGATCGAAGTTGGATGTACACGGAGGACCGTATGACACGAAGCTTCAATGATCATGTGAACGAGTTTCTTGATGCAGCGGAGCAAGATATGTTGTAAAAAAGGTGGCACGAAGATATGTTGTCCGTGCAGTTCTTGTCAGAACTTAGTGTTGTTTGAAAGGAAACCTGGATCCTTACATGTGCACCTGATGCGTTGGGGTTTCATGGAAGGTTATTCAAGATGGACAAGTCATGGGGAGGAGGATGAGGTGGTTGCTGATGGCGAAGGGTTCAATGACAACACATGTTATGAAGAGTCAACCGAAGAAAATATGACGGAACCCGGAGATTTTGTACATGATGCAAAGGAGACCGTAGCGGAGTCACATAATTTGGACAACATGGTTAATGACCCACATGTGCAAGAGCAGATTCTGAAAGACGCGAATAACGATGGACCGGCTGATAGAGACCGTGCCAAATTGCGGACGTTGGTGGAAGACTCAAAAACTCCCTTGTATCCCGGCTGCGATCCCGAGTACACCCGCCTATCAGTGACGCTCGAACTTCTAAGGCTGAAGGCAGTGCACAACGACACAGACGGAAGCCTTGATAATAAATTGGAGTATCTTAGAAAGGTCTTGCCGAAGGGGAACATGTTGCCTAGGAGTTGCGAGGAGGCCAAGAAAATTGTGTGCCCTCTTGGACTAGAGGTGATCAGATATCATGCTTGTCCGAATGATTGCATCATTTATCGGGGTGAGCATGAGAAGCTAAAAAAGTGTCCAGAGTGCAATGCATCCCGGTTCAAACGGGGAAAGAGCCCACAAGCGGAAACCGTGGAAAAATTGATGAGCGGTGCTCCTGCAAAGGTTGTATGGTACCTTCCAATCGTTCCCCGTTTGAAGCGTCTGTTCGCAAACAAGAATGAGGCAAAATTGTTGCGTTGGCATGAGGAGGGACGGAAAGATGATGGCGTGATGAGACACCCTGCAGATGCTTGCCAGTGGAAAACAATTGACGATGAATTCCCCTCATTCGGAGGAGAACCGAGAAACATTAGATTTGGTATGAGTACGGACGGAATAAACCCTTTTGGCAACATGAGTAGCACCACTTGGCTCGTTGTTATGTGGATGTACAACCTCCCTCCATGGCTATGTCTGAAACGGAAGTACATACACCTATCTTTGCTCATTCAAGGCCCGAAGCAACCTGGGAATGATATCAACATGTACCAAAAACTACTGTATGAGGAGTTGGCGACACTATGGAAAGGGGTCGAGGTATGGGATGCTTATGCAGAAGAAAGGTTTAATATGAAAGGTTTTCTGCTTACAACAGTACAAGACTATCCGGCCTTGGGATATAATTCCGGCATGTGTGTCCATGGATACAATGCATGCGTGCAGTGCATGAATGATACAACAAGTCGTCGCCTAACGGGCTCTCAGAAAATTGTGTACATGGGACATCGAAGATGGCTTCTAGAAGATGACCCATGGAGACAAGAAAAAGAAAAGTTTAACAATACAGTTGAGACCCTGTCACCCCCACAAAAGAAGAGTGGAGATAAAATATTGGAACTGTTGAACTCTTGGGCTGAATGCCCTAAGGCGGGAAAGAAGCAAAAGAAGGTAAAGCCGTTGGAAGGCGTGTGGAAAACAAAATCTGTATTCTGGGACTTGAAATATTGGCAATTTCTTGACACGACATTGCATTGACGTCATGCATGTAGAAAAGAATGTGTGTGAGAGCTTGCTCGGTTTAATGCTTCACTTGCCCGACAAAACAAAAGATGGACCTAAAGCAAGAGCAGACTTGGAAAATCTCGGGATACGAAGAGAACTATGGGCAAGAGAAGAGAAGAGTAATGAAGGAAGGGGTGTTACAAAAATCAAGACAGATTGTCCCGCCGCTTGTTACACTCTTTGTAAGGCGGAACTCGATAAATTTTTCAGGTGCCTTGAAAGTGTGAAGGTTACTTCGGGCTACTCAGCAAATATACAAAGACATCTTGACATGAAGACCCACAAACTAATTGGTATGAAGTCGCATGATTGCCACGTTATGATCACACAGATACTTCCGGTTGCAATTAGAGGACTTATGGAGCCATGAGTTCGAAAGACAGTGTTGGACCTGTGTAACTTCTTCGACACTATCTCTCAGAAGTCAATTACGAAGAATCGTTGCCGACATCTGCAAGCAGAGATCATTGTCATACTATGCGAGCTGGAGATGTACTTCCCACCCTCATTCTTCGACATCATGGTGCATCTCATGATCCATATAGTCCCGGAGATAATTGATCTAGGTCCTGTGTTCCTACACAACATGTATGCACTAGAAAGGTACAATGGTGTCGTGAAGCGCTTTGTCCGTAACAGGTCCCATCCAGATGGAAGCATCGTCCAAGGTTTTCTATCGGAGGAGTGCGTCGAGTTTTGCACGGATTTCATGAAAGTGGACAAACCTATTGGTGTACCTGCTAATCGGCACCTTGGCAGACTTGGTGGTGAAGGTCACCGCCGTGGAAAGAAGGATCTACATGTGCACAATGATGCAATCAGTAGATCAGATGACTATGACAGAGCACACTTAGTGGTGTTGCAGCATACATCAGTGGTCCGGCCTTATGTGCGTATCCACATGGAAATGTTGAAAAAGCAGAATCCCAAAAAAACAAGTAGCGCGCTTATGAAAGAGCACAACACAAACTTTGCAAAGTGGCTAAAAAAATATTTTGAGGAAAATCCATGTACAGAGGATGATGAGAAGGCATTAGATGTGTACTATTTGGCACATGGCCCCCTCGTCAATGTCGTGACACATCAAGCATATGACATCAATGGCTATACATTCTACACGGAGGCACAAGACCAGAAAAGTGTATACGAGAACAGTGGTGTGACGATGGATGCACTAACCGGGAATAAAAAAAATAGATATTATGGTAGGATCGAAGAGATATGGGAGCTGGACTACACCATCTCTGTTATCCCCATGTTTCGAGTTAGGTGGGCAGAAAAAATCAATATCGACGAAGACCATTTCACTACAATGGTCATACCACCAACGACACCTATTGGAGAGAGAAATGTCAAAGCCATAAGCGCCAAAAAGGAGCCATGGGTTTTAGCTAAACAGGTGGCATAATGTTTCTATATTACCGACCCACAGTCGCCAAGCCGTGTAGTCATGAGAAGAGGAAAAAGGAGTATCGTCGGGGTGGATGGTGTCGTTGATGAAGAGGATTATGACCAATTCGATGACCCAGATACAGATGAAGATGACGAAACTACCCAAGATTCCGAAAATACTAGAAGAAATCGAACTACATTATCCGTCACTCGTCCATTCAAAAGACTTAGTCACGCGGAGGGTCTAACGTATATTAGGAAGAAAATTAAGACAACCGTCGAGAAGATTGTTCAAGATGATGAGATCTAAACATAATTTATTTTTGATGCAAGATATTAGTAATTTTCATGTTGTTATCTTTTATGAATGTTATTTGCATTGTTTTTGCTGATTTTTCAGTAAATTCTTAATTGACTATGTAAATACTAAAAAGGCAAAAAGAAAAAACCTGAACTGCCCACGTAGTCACGTACAGGTTAGCCAAATATCCAGCGGGAACGAAAGAACAACTCCCACATATGTGAAAAAAAAACTCTCCACGCACGCCGCCACCGCCGAATTCCCCGCCAGTCCTCCCCGCAGACGCCGCCGTCGCCACGCATCCCGGACGCCGCTGCCACGCATCCACGGTGCCGTCGCCAGGCATCCACGCCGTCGTCGCCACGCATCCACGCCGCCGCCGCCACGCATCCACGCCGCCGTCGCCACGCATCCGGGACTGCTGCTTGTTGCCTCTGTGCCGCCATCGACGGTGGAGTGCTTCTTTGCTTCTGAAGATTTGAGCAACTGGTTTGTCCCCCTGTTTCTATGGCTCACTCTGGTAATCTCTCTTGGTTTGATTCACTAGCTCAATCTACAATTTGTGTAACTAGTTAGCATATGCAACAACTACTTGCTCGAATGTCTCAAGTTTAAAGAGGGCATATGCTAAGAGAAAGGCAGCTTGTTCTCTAAATATATAACGAATTTAAATAGAGATGATAGCTTAAGTTTACTACGGAATAGATGATATTATGCTGCACGCAACAATAATGCAGAAAGCACAAGAACTCTGTTGG
This sequence comes from Poa annua, assembly GCA_026929855.1. Classification (NCBI taxonomy): domain Eukaryota; kingdom Viridiplantae; phylum Streptophyta; class Magnoliopsida; order Poales; family Poaceae; genus Poa; species Poa annua. The sequence goes on along the minus strand of CM049426.1, from coordinate 244,785,160 downwards.
AATAATTTCCAGATTGACTTATTTTATAAGCAAAACATAGCTGAAAAGCTAAAGAAAATACCATCTTTGATTAGTTTATGATAACTAATCACACCAGCTTCTTGTGACGCCCGAAAATCGGTACTATGTAGATTTAAGCGCTCCCGCCAAAATCCGCATAATAACGATTTTAGGTCACCCATCAGACATAATGTGCATGCCGAAACATGCGCATTATGTGGGTGGAATTGTGATAACATTACAACAGTTCCGATACATCCACAAATACAATAGAAGATATAATACAACAAAGACTCGGACGAGTCAAGATACAAATGTTACAATACAAAGATTCAAATGACAGCGGAAGAAAAAATAGTATCCGACTATGGATAAGAAGCAAATTGGACTAAAAATCCTGAAGATAAGCGATGGCGCCATATCCCTGCCCAGCCAAGCCGGAGGGATTCCCAAGCTAACGTCGTCAGACTTCAAACCTGTTAACTGCACATAAAGCATAACCCAAAATAGGGCCAGGGCACTCCCTGGCAAGCAAAACCGGATTGCCTACTTTCTACACCATCTCCCAAAATATAGGGGAGGTGGACTTAGCGGCAGCAGCACTAGCAACCTAGAGAGACACGCTATAACTTCCGTCTAATCAGAGAGGGATAAGAGAGCGCATAAGATAACCAACTACTACTAACGCCAAACATAACCCATTCTCGAATTAACCCCCTCAACCAAGTATGAGGAAGCAATCGGGAAAACTCACACATTAAACAATTTTAGTTACCATTTATTGTGAAAGTATTTCTATGTTACTAGTCAGGTTATTTAACAATGATTAGGTGTAAGTTGTCTAGATCTTGTTAGCCAGCATCATCACCAAGTCGTCCATAACCGTGGACACGGCTCATCGATAAGATTATACCCTGCAGGGGTGCACTCTGGACCCATACTCGCATGATCAACCCAGTCAAAAACATTAGGGCCTTTCAACCAAACTATTTTCCTTCACCGCAACAAGTCCAGGAGCTACGGGAGCTATGCTGGTCCCGGCAAAAGGGTGCGGACTCCAGCAGGACACACCCCTCCGCACCAACAGGCCACGCCCTATATGCATGTAACAAGGCACACCGCCAAAGTAAAATACTATACTAGTATCGATGCATATGAGGCAAATGGAAAACCCGAACTAGGTGCAGCTCCCGGACAAGTCGAAGTTCCAGTCAAAGTCGAGGGGGGCTCCATAGGGCCTCCCACAAGTGGTTAGTGCGCTCAAAATTGGATCCGAGGACAAAATCTCAGTTCATAGGTCGACACTTAGCAGAACAAAGTACCTCGTAAGGCCTTCCGCCGGTGCCTTGTCATTTAATTATAATACCCCAAATATAATACAACATTTTTTAAGGTAGAATAATCTATTAAGCTAAGCATATGAAGTAAAGGCCAACAGACGACTCGCACAAACAAATCTAAGCATGCTCTACGACCCGCAAGGCTAACAGATAAACATACAACAAGTATTAGGTTGTGGGGATAAAGCTGTATAGGCTGCAGGATAAACATGTGATAGGATCACAATGAAGAATCGAATATTAGGGTAGCAGAGATCAACGGCAGGAATGAAAGACAATGTATAGGTAAACAAGCAAACTTTGCTTGCCTGGCTTGTCGTGGCTCACATATCTCAACGTCTTATCCGCGAAGTTGCAACAAACACTGGAAAGTGGAAAGATGCATTTTACAACTACGGCAAAAGATTCAGCATGATCATACAAGAATGATGCATGGCATGGCAAGATGCAATACAATGCAGGTAATCCAAATTAAGCGGGAAAGCAAACCCGGCAATTAATATTTAGGTGCAAGTTATTTATTTACTCAACTATATTAAATGTTGCTTAACATATATAGCATGGCATGGTGACCTAATTAATTTAAATGGAATAGGCAATAAATAAATGTTTGTCCAACACATTCCATATATATTATTTAATTGTAAATTATTTAACTACACATCAAATTAATTGTTTATTAGCATGGCAAGACATGGTGCAGATGATAAGATCAAATTAAATGGAATTAGTGCATTATGTATTTATTACCCCTAACATTCCATATTTAATTATTTAGTTGCAATTAACAAATTATACTAAGAAATTAAAATAACAGATGCAAAATGGCATACAAATGACATATTAATATTCATTACATTTTTCTGATATAAAAACATATAAAGATTATTTAATTTGGAGTTATAGAATTAAAGTTATTAGCATATTAAGTCTAGGGGTTTTTCTGTAATTTGCAGGAACTTATCCGTGATGGGAGAATTGCTGACGAGGGCTTAACTGCAAAGAAAGAGAGCACAGGGGGCTCGGAGCAAACTTCCAGTGCCCCTGTGACTGACCGGTCGGACCCACTGTCAGCGAGAGAAAATAATAAAAAGGAGGCCTTTTATTCCACTAGCCGGGGTTCGAACCGCGCGCGCTTGGATGGATTGGTTCAGTGGTGCTAGCCACTGGATCGAATAGGTGTTCGTGTAGTGTAAGGACACAGACTGTATATGAACCTAGTGCGACACGTTAACTGAACTTTTAGCCAAAAAGCTTCAGGCTTTGGACCGATCTGTTCATCCACGAACGGAGGATCCATTCCCGCCAGCGTCCAAGAGGTGAGGGGCGACGCTAGATTAACCCGAGGGTGCGGGGTGTGCGTGCGGTTGCTGCTCTACGGTTTAGCGTGTAGGGTGAAGGGGATCGTGTGCAAAAAACAATAATTTTCCTACCGACGATATCCTTAAACTAGCCAAGATCTACTCTATGCAGATATAGTAGTACGAGCGGAGATCGGAATACGTACCCTTGTAGACCGAAAGCGGGGATTACGTTCCCGCACAAACGTTGTCGATGAAGACCGACGTAGCCGATCTCAAGGTCGTGTAGAGGAAGCAGGCCTCCGAGTACCGCTAGCGCAGCACCTCGCAGGGAGTCGCACACGTACGGTGGAGACGACGCCTCCGAAGCTCCAGTCCAGGACGAGCAGCGGAAGACTTGGACCGGAACACCAGCAGCGCGGCAGCGGGCTATGGTGGGGGAGATCCCCGACTCCTCTTGCTCGGCGCGGCTCCGACTTGGGAACCACGAGATCGAGAGAGAAATCAGGAATTAATTGGTGAATTAAAAGGCTGGGGGTGCCCCTTCTTATATAGGCTCCCAAGGGGAGCCAACCTTGCCAGCCAGGCAATGTGGGACTAACCCCCCACAGCCTGGTTCGGCATGGGAGGTGCGCCGGCCCCCTGGTGGGCCCCTTGTGGCCCACCTAGGCCGGCCCTCCTGGCCCCCACCGAATTCCCCTAGGGAATTTTCCCCTCTTGGGCCTTCTTTCGTCCGGAAGGCCCATTTAGGGAAATCTGCCTTAATAAATTCGAAAATAAATATATAAAATCATATTTGCATATTAATAACACTAATTAATATCAAACATAATATATATAATATTTCCTAGCTCCGAAAACTCTTTCGGCGCTGCCCGATCTCCATCGGACCTCTCCCGGGACGTTCCCGGTGATCTCCTTCCTTTCCGGTTGTCTTGTCGAAACCCCTTAAGTGTGTTACCCTAGCGGTTCGATATAATATCAGGTATGATCAAGACTCCTCAATGATCAACGACTAATCCGTAGGCCTGGACCCCCTGAATTAATCCCTGAGATATAACGAATGACTTTCATCTATCAAACCTGAACGTGAAGTCTTAGACCTTTTGCCATAGCGATACTTAGCACGTCCGAGCGTCGCTCCATAGATATCTCCATACCTAATCCCGACCTCGTTACCGACGACGCTATCTTCTACTCGTTCATGATCTCATGTCTTCGTGACCTAGTCACATGCTTGCAAGCTCATCAGACATGATCTCACCGAGTGGGCCCGAGAGTATCTATCCTGCTATGCGGACTGGCAAATCCCGCTCTTGACCCCTCGTCTCAATACTTCTTTCCAATACCCAAAAGTATCACCGTTATTGTCATACTAAATAAGATACGGCGTTTGGTGCAATCAAAGTATCTCCGGGGAATATCAATAAGAGTTGATCTCACGGTCAAAGGTGTAACGACTATGTTCTCCAAATCTGGGTATGTCCATCACATCACTCTCCAGCGATATGACTCTCATTGCCGACCGGCGCCATGCCCCATGACCGGGAAACCTCGATCATCAATCGCGCAACGAAACTAGTCTTAGTAGAGGCTACTAGGGACCTTGTTGTTTACGTATCACACCCGCATTAATGTTTCCGCTTAATACGGTTCCAGCATGACACAAAAACCTATTATGAACAAACGAGATATGATAAAGAATACACTTTATTAATTGCCTCTAGGGCATATCTCCTTCAGTCTCCCACTTGCACTAGAGTACAATTTATTCTAGATTACAACTTGGTAAAAGCCTAACACCCATAGCTAACTGGTGCTGTTCATGCTTATCAAGCGGAAGAGGCTTCGTCAGCGGATCTGCCACATTCAGATCCGTATGCACTTTGCAAATCTTCACATCGCCTTCTTGTACGTACTGACGTATCACGTGGAAGCGTCGGAGAATGTGTTTGCGGTGGAGTGAGACCTTGGCTCCTTGGCGTTCGCAATGGCACCCGTATTGTCGCAGAAGAGGACCACGGGGTCTTGCACGCTCGGGAACACTCCAAGTTCGATGACGAACTTCCTCAGCCACACAGCTTCATTCGCGGCCTCGCAGGCAGCAATGTACTCCGACTCCATTGTAGATTGTGCGACTATGGGTTGCTTCCCACTTCTCCAGCACACGGCGCCTCCATTCACCTTGAACACGTAACCTGTCTGTGACTTACTGTCATCGGGGTCTGAGCAGAAACTTGCATCTACGTAACCCGTTACGCCAAGTTCCTCATCGCAGCCACCATACACAAGGAACATTTCCTTTGTCTTATTGAGATACTTAAGAATGCTCTTAACAGCTACCCAATGCGGCATTCCAGGATTACTCTGGAACCGGCTTGTCAAACTTAGAGCTAATGCCACATCTGGTCTAGTACTCAACATTGCATACATGATCGATCCTATGTCTGAAGCATAAGGATGTTTCGTCATTTCGGCCTTACCCAGTTCCGTCACCGGACACTGCGCCTTACGCAATATCTTATTCTTGATAACCGGCAGAGAACCCTTCTTTGCCTTCTCCATATGAAAACGCTTCAATATTTTATCAAGATAAGTACTCTGACTTAGTGCTAATAGGCGCCTTGATCTATCACGGTAGATTTTTATGCCTAAAACATACGCAGCTTCTCCTAAGTCCTTCATGGAAAACTTACTGTTTAAATATTCCTTCACGCTATTCAGAAGTTCCACATCATTCCCTATTAGCAATATGTCGTCAACATACAGTGCTAAGAACACAACCGAGCTCCCACTCATTTTCTTGTAAATACAGGTCTCTTCCACATTCTGGATAAATCCAAAACCTTTGATTACCTCATCAAAGCCAAGATTCCAGCTCCGAGATGCCTGCTTCAATCCATAGATGGATCGCTGAAGCTTACACACCTTGTTAGCACTTCCTGGAACGACAAAACCTTCCGGCTGTACCATGTACAACTCTTTCTCAATGTTTCCATTCAGGAAGGCCGTTTTGACGTCCATCTGCCAGATTTCATAATCATAGTAGGCAGCTACCGCTAACAAAATCCGAATAGACTTAAGCATCGCTACCGGTGAAAAAGTTTCATCGTAGTCAATTCCATGAACTTGTCGGAAACCCTTCGCGACAAGCCGAGCTTTATAGACGGTCACATTACCATCAGCATCAGTCTTCTTCTTAAAGATCCACTTATTCTCGACGGCCTTGCGCCCTTCGGGAATATCCACCAAGGTCCACACTTGGTTATCATACATGGATCCTATTTCGGATTTCATGGCTTCAAGCCATTTCTCGGACTCTAGACTCTCCATCGCCTCCTTGTAGTTCGTAGGTTCGTCTTGCTCGACTAGCATGACGGTGCAAACCATGTTGCCATACCATTCTGGTGGGATCCGAGATTTACCAGACCTACGAGGTAGAACATCTTCCTCGACAGTTTCTCCCACTCCTTCCACGGAGGACGTTTCCGGAATTGCTTCCGTTGCGCCACTCGGAATCTCGAGTTCAGGATCAACGATTTCATCGAGGTCTACCTTCCTCCCACTTACTCCTTTCGCGAGAAACTCCTTCTCTAGAAAGGTACCGGTCTTCGCGACAAAAGTTTTGCCCTCAGCTTGGTTGTAGAAGGTGTACCCAACGGTTTCCCGCGGATATCCTACAAAGACGACTTTCTCCGACTTCGGTTCGAGTTTGTCGGGCTGTAGTTTCTTAACGTACGCCTCACAACCCCAAACCTTCAGAAACGATAACTTAGGCTTGTGGCCATACCATAATTCATACGGTGTCGTTTCAACGGACTTGGACGGAGCCCTATTTAAAATGAATGCGGCTGTTTCTAACGCATAACCCCAGAAGGACACTGGCAGATCGGTAAGAGACATCATAGATCGGACACTATCCAGTAGAGTACGATTACGTCGCTCGGACACACCGTTACGTTGCGGCGTTTCGGCGGGCGTAAGTTGGGGCACTATGCCACAACTCTTCAGATGTGTGCCAAACTCAAAACTCAAGTACTCTCCACCGCGATCGGACCGGAGATGCTTGATTTTTCTATTAAGCTGATTCTCAACTTCACTCTGGAATTCTTTGAACTTTTCAAACGTTTCAGCCTTGTGTTTCATCAAGTAGATATAACCGTATCTACTCAAGTCATCAGTGAAGGTGACGAAGTAACGATAACCATTGCGTGTCGAAACGCTCATTGGTCCACATACGTCTGTATGTATGATCCCCAACAAATCCGACGCCCGTTCAACGAAACCTTTGAACGGTGTCCTGGTCATTTTGCCCATGAGGCATGGTTCACATGTATCGAGGGATCCGAAATCCAACGATTCCAAGAGTCCATCGGAGTGGAGTCGCTTCATGCGCTTTATACCAATATGACCAAGACGGCAATGCCACAAAAACATGGCTGTATCGTCACTACACTTAATTCGTTTGGCCTCTATGTTATGGATGTGAGTACTACGATCGAGATTCAACAAGAATAAACCATTACTCTCGGGAGCATCAACATAAAAGATATCATTCATATAAATAGCACAATTGCTTGACACTGATTTAAATGAATAACCGTCTTGTAACAGGCAAGACTCACTTATAATATTTACACTCAAGGATGGCACAAAATAACATTTATTTAAAACCAAAACTAATCCCGATGGTAGATGCAGAGGGAGCGTGCCGACAGCCACCACGTCGACTCTCGATCTGTTGCCGACGCGCATCGTCACCTCATCCTTCGCCAGCCGCCTTCTATTCCGTAACTCCTCCTGAGAGTTACATATATGAGCAACAGAACCAGTATCAAATACCCACGTATTGCTCCGGGCGGATGTAAGGTACACATCTATAACATGTATATCAAATATACCTTGCTCTTTGTCGACCGTCTTGCCAGACTTCCTATCCTCCAGATACTTGGGGCAGTTGTGCTCAGGTGATCCGATGGTTACCTCCATCTTCTTCAGCTTGATTTCTAATTCGGCCACTTCGAGCATCTTCAGGATTTCCGACAGGGGTTTTGACGTCCCTTTCATGCCGTAGCCCACTATGGCGTTCTTATAGCTAGGGGGCAGAGAAATCAGCACCCTATCAATCACCAACTCTTCTGGGATCACACTTCCCAGATCACTCAGAAGTCGAGCGCAGCCAAACAACTTGGCCAAGTGCTCACTGATATTGCCGTGCTCTTCCATCTGGGCTGAGAAGAAAAGCACAGTTGCCTCGTACGTCTCAGCCTTGACTTGTCGTGCAAAAACAACCATGAGTTCAGTGATTATTTCATAAGCACCCTTGTTCATGAAGCGGTTTTGCAGTTCAGCCTCCATGGCAAAGAGCATGCCACTCTGGACATAAGAAGAAATCTCCGCTTTTACCCCATGGACAATCCTTTCGATTTCCGGGGCAGTGCTGGGAAGATCACCTAAGGGGGAATCAAGGATGTAGGACACCTTGTGGGTTTCAAGGATGGACTTCAGATCACGGAACCAGGACACGAAGTTAGACCCATCGGTCTTAAGCTTCTCTTTCTCAATGAACAGGTTCAGGTTAAAGGAGGGGTGAGACATCTACAATGGAATTTGCAACAACATAAGACTTTGTTCATAATAATTTTGAGTTATAGTATTTTAGAAAATAACTGACATAACTCCCACTCAAACGAACATCCCTCCTGGTCGTTTAAGCGATTACACGACCCCCATCCATTGCACCACCCCTCATCATCAAAGCCGGCGGCACAACTTCAGGAGTAGACAAAATCGTCCGCCACACCAATTTTGTGACTCGTGCTCGACCTTTCGGTCTTCCTGTTCCGAGGCCATACCTCTGAGTATGCTAGGCTCGCCACCAAAGACCTCCACGCTGACGCTTGTGCAACATGGCTTACACCCACCGTATGCGAACGAAGATATGTATGACACCCGATCATCACGGCCTGCCTCATAACGTAGAACTTTATTGGTGTGCGCGTTGGAGGGAGAACACTAGTGGTATTTTGAAGGGATCATCTTATTCAGCTACCGCCGTGTAACACACAATCACACAAAATAAGATGCACACAAAACATCAAATGTAATGCAATGTGATATAGTCCATCGCGCCATGGTCTTCTTGGCGCCCGCAGTTTATAAACAATTTAATAAACCTACCTTGACCATATCACATAGCCCCTGCAAAATAAAGTTAGACGCTTCTACTTTATCTTTTGCATATTTTACGTGGCTTGGGGCTTTCGTAAATAGAACCGCTTCATACCTACGAATCTTATGACCACAACAACGATCCAATAATTGCATGTTTAAGCATCCCTTTCGGGCCCTCCATTGAAAATGCGAAGACCAACTAAAGAGAGAGAAACTGTCACCCGCCAGCCACAGATACGGTACAAGCCGTATGTCAGTAGTGGAACCAGTCTCGCGTAAGCGTACGCGTAAAGTCGGTCCGGGCCGCTTCATCAACTCAATGCCGCTGGAATACACAAGTGCACGCTAGAGGGTAGCAAATAACAGGAACGGTGCCCCCGTGCAGAGCACGGGTTCTAACAGCGTACAGCTATATCTTACGATAGATCGGCTCTGATACCACTGAAGGGGATCGTGTGCAGAAAACAATAATTTTCCTACCGACGATATCCTTAAACTAGTCAAGATCTATTCTATGCAGATATAGTAGTACGAGCGGAGATCGGAATACGTACCCTTGTAGACCGAAAGCGGGGATTACGTTCCCGCACAAACGTTGTCGATGAAGACCGACGTAGCCGACCTCAAGGTCGTGTAGAGGAAGCAGGCCTCCGAGTACCGCTAGCGCAGCACCTCGCAGGGAGTCGCACACGTACGGTGGAGACGACGCCTCCGAAGCTCCAGTCCAGGACGAGCAGCGGAAGACTTGGACCGGAACACCAGCAGCGCGGCAACGGGCTATGGTGGAGGAGATCCCCGACTCCTCTTGCTCGGCGCGGCTCCGACTTGGGAACCACGAGATCGAGAGAGAAATCAGGAATTAATTGGTGAATTAAAAGGCTGGGGGTGCCCCTTCTTATATAGGCTCCCAAGGGGAGCCAACCTTGCCAGCCAGGCAATGTGGGACTAACCCCCCACAGCCTGGTTCGGCATGGGAGGTGCGCCGCCCCCCTGGTGGGCCCCTTGTGGCCCACCTAGGCCGGCCCTCCTGCCCCCCACCGAATTCCCCTAGGGAATTTTCCCCTCTTGGGTCTTCTTTCGTCCGGAAGGCCCATTTAGGGAAATCTGCCTTAATAAATTCGAAAATAAATATATAAAATCATATTTTCATATTAATAACACTAATTAATATCAAACATAATATGTATAATATTTCCTAGCTCCGAAAACTCTTTCGGCGCTGCCCGATCTCCATCGGACCTCTCCCGGGACGTTCCCGGTGATCTCCTTCCTTTCCGGTTGTCTTGTCGAAACCCCTTAAGTGTGTTACCCTAGCGGTTCGATATAATATCAGGTATGATCAAGACTCCTCAATGATCAACGACTAATCCGTAGGCCTGGACCCCCTGAATTAATCCCTGAGATATAACGAATGACTTTCATCTATCAAACCTAAACGTGAAGTCTTAGACCTTTTGCCATAGCGATACTTAGCACGTCCGAGCGTCGCTCCATAGATATCTCCATACCTAATCCCGGCCTCGTTACCGACGACGCTATCTTCTACTCGTTCATGATCTCATGTCTTCGTGACCTAGTCACATGCTTGCAAGCTCATCAGACATGATCTCACCGAGTGGGCCCGAGAGTATCTATCCTGCTATGCGGACTGGCAAATCCCGCTCTTGACCCCTCGTCTCAATACTCCTTTCCAATACCCAAAAGTATCACCGTTATTGTCATACTAAATAAGATACGACGTTTGGTGCAATCAAAGTATCTTCGGGGAATATCAATAAGAGTTGATCTCACGGTCAAAGGTGTAACGACTATGTTCTCCAAATCTGGGTATGTCCATCACATCACTCTCCAGCGATATGACTCTCATTGCCGACCGGCGCCATGCCCCATGACCGGGAAACCTCGATCATCAATCGTGCAACGAAACTAGTCTTAGTAGAGGCTACTAGGGACCTTGTTGTTTACGTATCACACCCGCATTAATGTTTCCGCTTAATACGGTTCCAGCATGACACAAAAACCTATTATGAACAAACGAGATATGATAAAGAATACACTTTATTAATTGCCTCTAGGGCATATCTCCTTCATAGGGGGCGAGGAACAGAGACAACAACGGAGCTTCGGGGTTCGGCCATGGCGGAAAAACAACGGAGGAGGTCGAGGACCAATTCGACGCTTCGGGCAACAAAACGAGAGGGGGACGGCGGGAATGGGACAGAGACTCACAGCGAGGGGGGTCGGTGTAGGGGATCAGGCGCGAGGAGGGCCGAGACGCCGGAAAATTTGTGGCGGAGGACCGCCGGCCGTAGTGAAGACGAGGACGAGGCCGCGGGCTCGGCCGCTCCCGGAGCAATTCAGTGCACGGGGAGGACGACGACGTCGACGGTGAGCGCCGGGGCTTCTCGGAGTTCCCTCGACTACGACAGAGCGGCGGCACGGCGCGAGGTGGATCTCCGGTGAGGTCTAACGGGGAAGAAAACAGAGTGGATCGAGTGAGAGAAAAGGGGAGGCGGCGGCGGCTGAGAGGAGGGAGAGGAGTTAGGGTTCGGGAGGGGGAGCAGGGCCTGCTAAAGTAGAGGGAAGGAGTGGTTGAGGTGGGGGCAGCCATGGCTGCCTCGCTGTAAAGCGAGGTCTCCCTCTGTCTCCGTATGAAGAAGGAGATGGGGGGAGTGGTGTGGGCCAAGGCTAGATGGGCCAAGTGGGCTTCGGCCAGGTAAGTTTTTCTTACTGGTTTTAATTCTTTTATTTATTTATTTTTCTGATAGAAAAAGAAGAGAGATAGAAACATTTAGCAAAAATAAATAGTTTCAAAATATATAATTTAATATATTAATTTGAATAGTTGAAAAGAATTTAAATACCACATTAATTTGATTTGCATTTAGATTTAAAAGTGGAAAATAATTTAAATGGAGTTAAATTTAAATGCAATAATTTAAATTTAGATTGAAAAATGCAAAAGATGCATGATGATGTCATGTTGATGCAAAAAAGAAAAATAAACAATTTTATAATTGGGAAAATTCCCGGGGCGTTACACTTTTGTACTCCACTTTAGAATCAGTTCAGTTAAGTATGTCTGTACTTATAAAGCTAGATATCATGATAGCAGTTCCTATATTAACTGCGCGACTCATATGTACCTTTGAGTACACACGAGTAGTTAGTTGAACAAGAATAGTTGAGTAACTATCACAAAAAAGAGATTTGAGACCTACACCCATGTGAGTATTATGTACATTATCCCAAGGTCAGATTTGAGACAAGACCCATTAGATCTTTTATATATCTTAATTTACTAAAGGATAGTATTTTATTTTTATAAATTTGAGACATTCGAGAAAGTAGTGGCTGGTTGATAATTGTAGAATGTTTAATTTATATTTAAATAAGGATATGTTTCATATGTACTAGAAAGAAGTATACATAACCCCCAAAACTATTTCGGTAGGATTATTAGCAATTGGTTAACACAATTGTTGCACCGTAGTGGCTGGTTGATAATTATGGAATGTAGGAGCAGGATCTCCTTGGTTTCTTCTTCAGTGGCGCTGTAGGATGCATAGTAGCTTGAGCAGTTGAGCTTGATCAGAACTTGCTACTTCCTGTACATAAGCTTGACCAGGAGGTTTAGCAGAACTTGGTTGAGCATTGTTTGCTTCTTCCTGTGAACATATTCATATGAAATTAGCTCACAAGTTGCTTTATCTCACAGGCTGCTTTATCTCTCTTTTTATCTTGCTCATTTTGGCTGCTTTCTTAATAATTCAGTTTCGCATTCTCAAAGCTCTTTCTGATGTAGGAATGGAAGAATCTTCTGACAGCTACGAGTCATCTGATGATGATTCCGATCCACCTCCTGCTTCTGAAACTGAAGATACAACACAAGAAACTATATCACAAGAACAACCATCAAAGGAAAAAAAGTCCCGCAAGCCTAGGAAACCCAACAAGTTGACCAACGATTCTTACAAAATCACTAAAATTGATGACAAAGGAGTTCCTGTCAGTCCTGTCAAGTATGCCAAGGATTTCAGTAATGCTGTAGGTTGCATTGTTCGTGAAACTGTGAAGATCACATGCACGGACATAAGGGCAAATGATAAACAAAACCTGAGAGAAATGCTCTTCAACAGGCTTTTCAACCGGTATACCTTTGAAAATGATGAAATGAAAAGTCAGGCTCAACATAAAGCACTGGGCATAATGACCAAAGCCTTGAATACGTGGCGAAACACGGCGAACAAAACAAAGGACCAAGATTTTGAGGAAGTGATCAAGAAGAAATGGCCACAAATAGAAGATGATGATTGGAAACAGTTCCTGGCAAGTCACTCACGTGTTGATTTTGATGAGAAGAGCTCTTTGGGGAAGAAAATGCGGAAGAAGAACAAACTGGACCACAAACTGGGTAACCGTGGTTATTTAGGGAAGAAGCGGGGAAAATGGGCCAAGGAAGACGCAAAAGCAATAAAAGATGGGAAACAACCCCCTTTCTCCTACATCGAGGAAGGTCGAGGAAGGGATTATGTGAGGGCTCGCGCATCTTTTGACCCGGTGACGGGGGAACCGGTCTTCAAATCAATTAAACTCGTGCAGGTCCACGATAAGGTCATGGTAAGCTTCAAACCATTTTTATTTGCACTTTATTTCATGTTGCTATATTAAATACTTGGAGACTAACTTAAATCAAACTTGATGCAGAAATATACTGAAACTCAGAGCTCAGTAGACTCAGTTGACTGTGAGAGGTGGGAGGACCCTCTCGGAAAGGCTCTAGGAGGGGTAGAGCATCGTGGTCGTGTGAGAGGCGTGGGGATGGGGCTCCTTGGAAGGTATTTTTGCCTGAAGATAAGGAGGTTGGCCGCGAGAGGAGGAGATCTAGATCCACTGCCCGCATGCAGTTTGAAATCGACCAGCGCGTGTCGGCGGTTGTCGAGGAGACGGTGAGGCGTATATTGGTGGAACAAGGACACCAATCCATGCATCAAAATACCAATTTGTTGATCCCTCGTGATGTGCATACGCAGTCGCCCAATAGTGGTGGACGGATCAGTAGCACCGCTTCTCTCTCGCGCATCCCAGTGGGGTCAACAAATCCATTAAATGACATCACTCTAAGAGCGTATAGATGTGAATAAAATTGTGACAACAATAATATTTTAATTCTTTGTGATCTAATATACATTGTTGCAACTTATGTCTCGTAGGAGATTACTCCCTGCCATCTCTTGGCACCTATGATGGATGGGAAGATGGTGACAGTTGCACATGGGCGATTGCATCCAATGACCAAGGGGAACAAGATGCAATGTGTGGATTTACCACCAGACATGGTAAAGGTAGATGTTAACAAGGTGCTCGAACCCTTTGTCGATTTGGATGTTGATGACCGCCACCCCGAGCCGGGCTGCAACAAGCTAGAAGAATGCAGGGGGTATGTCATGAAGTGGCCAAAGGATGCAATAAAGTTAGTGGGGAAATCCATTCGTACAACATCGCAGTACTCGAGCAAGGCAACCACCCCAGCAAAGGAAGTTGGTATCTGCGCACCTCTAACATATGAGGAGCTGGATGGTGGTCATGGTAAGGAGGATAACATGGACCAAGACCAATGGGTTGGGTCCAATTCATATGTCGCCTCCAAGCATTATACCGCAAAAAAAAGGAACTCACCTGATGAGGCGACATCTCCTGAACCGCAGCATGTAAGAAGTAAGAAGAAGAAAGACAAGGCGGAGAAAAGGGACCAAAGGTTGAAAAAATCATTATCCTACGGATCAACGAACGCAAAAGGATAGCGAGCAAGTGGTAAATGGCGCGAACATCATATCCGCGGTGAGCGCTTGGTACCAGAGGATGAGTTCGATAGCCTTTATGTCAATATGAAGGGCCTGCATCAGAATATTACAGATGTGGAAACAAGTCATGAAGGCCATGCCTCACATTACGTGGTCAGGGTTCAGAGGATTACTTGCACTTTGTGACCAAATATCCAGTAGATAAGTTCTATTTTGATTTTTCGGAGATCTTTAGAATGTTCAACCTGGATTTGCTTGAGTCCTCGCTTGTCGGGCTATGGGCACTGTACCTAGTCAAAGAGACTAGACAGAATAAAGAACTTGCCAGTGTGGGAGTGGCTGATCCCATTCACATGCACGGCGACAGCCTATGCTCCGATGAAGGTGTTGAGCTTATTTTGAGGGAGTGTATACTTCCTGCATTGCAAAAGAACAAGGACAAGAAGTACATACTAGTGCCCTACAATCCAACGTAAGTCCTGCTCAGTCATAACTAAATCATATTTCCTGCAGTTTGTTCCAGTTCATGACTTTGCACTTAAATTGTGTTGTTTATTATTGATGAAGAATTGATGAACTTGGATTGTTTTCACATGTTTGCGCAGGGGTCATTGGGTTCTGATAATTCTCATGGTGAAAGAATGCAAGGCTTTTTACTTGGATTCACTGAAAAATCGAGCAAAAACGGATTTCACGGCGTTGTCACATATTCTGGATGATGCTCTCTTCGAACATAGTTTCAAAGGTGGAAATGTGCAAAGAAAAGGTAGTGCTCGTATACAATTTAAGCATTATACAGATGTTAGTTGCACACAACAAAAGGATAGTGTGTCATGTGGCTACTATGTCTTCTACCATATGGAAAAATTTGTGAGGTCACAGAAGACATTAAACAAAGGTGTAGACATTCAGTTGTTCGATACTCATCTGGAGTCCAATCCATTTGAAAGGAAGAAATAATTTACACGCATCCAAGACATTTTTGCAAAAATCATTAACAACGAGGTAGTCTCGAAATCTGGGCTTTTCTATGGTGGTGATGACTTGCCAGAGGTTCATGATTCACGCAGAAAGGCTGCTGGAACCCAATTTATCAAGCATGCATGATCATCGAGTGAGGTATGGGCATTTCTTTTTGTTCCTGACTAAAATATCAGTATGCTTTTTGGTGTCAGTTGCCAATTTAATTAGAGAGAATTCCTTATTAGCTTGCTGGGTGTTTAGTTGCTGATTTATAATTTTGTTTGTACGGGCATTTTTATCTAGGACAGATGTGTGTGTAACTTCCAACTCATGCTACCAGGTTGAAATTTAACTAATGATCTTGTAAGTACTGTAAGTTGAGATTGACTCCATTTCATTGCTGAAAACTGTTCGTTGAGATTGACTCCATTTCGTTGCTGGAATATACATTTGTTTGCCATTGTCTGAAAGAATTTGGAAGTTGTGTTAGTTGCAGAAAACTATTAGGTACCTAAGTACACAGACACTAACTCCTCTTTTGGTGCATACATACATGAGTTACCACTACGGATGCATGCATTTAAATTTTATAAAATGCTTTTGCCCGTGCCTATTAAGATAGAGATAACAATCTCAACTTAACTGAAACATTCACCAACCTTTGTTCTATTATGCTCTTCCTATATGTTATATATCTTCCCAAGTTTATATGGTACTTAGGCATTGATGTAATACTGAAATAAGTTTTCTATTTTATGTCGCATGCAGATTAATGTTAAAAATCTTAAGTTGGGTGGTGAGCGAGCTGTGATGTGACATGAAGTGTTTAAGCCTTTCGGCGGTGTTTATAACACTGGTCCCTGTGAAGAACCAATACTATAATAATCATAACTCATATTTTCTTTGTTAGAAGAGGCACTCTGGTTTAACTCAAATGAATTTTTCCCATGAAGTGGAGTCCAACCAGACGTCATGGTAACCTTAGGTATGCCTACAACAAAATTGTTTATACTTCATCAATATGATACCTATATAACTCTAGTATATCTATGTGGTTAGTAATCATCACCTTCTGTAGCTTGAGTGCATCGTAGCTGTGTGATAAACGATTGCTCACTTACATTATACACAAGACTAAAACCTGATTGCCCAGGTGTTATGGCCATAGGGCTAAAACCTGATTGCCCAGGTGTTATGTTTCATTTGTCCCAACCGGTCAACACTTTCTCAGTTATTTGGCAAGCTGAAGTATATGAGTATATCTATGTTCTGAGGCTAAGGTATATATCTGTACTGTGTTAGACTAACATATATCTATATTGTGTCAGGCTAACATGTGGAGGAACAAAATGCTGCATGGATTTTTGATGTATGTCGGGCACCACCAAACACCTCCTGGTTTTCTTCCTGAGAAGCACACATGTTGAAAGCTTTGATGTTTCGCAAGAGTAGACATTTATATTTGAGGTGTTAGTTGTTTCTTGAATGACAACAAATTGTTTTGGATATTGTGATGTCTATGTTAATTCCACTTTGTATTACTTATGATCATAATTGGTTTGCCTCTAAGTGCCTGTGATCGTGTGTTATAAACGTGCAAATATAATATTTTATATTTTTATTTTTTTATTTCTAAAATATATAGCAGTGACGGCCCAACAAATGATCTGTCACTGCTTCGATGGTTACGACGACACCTATGAAAACAAACTAGTGACAGGCATAAATAAAAGCCTGTCACTAGTAAGCATATACTAGTGACGGGTGCCTGCCCGTCACTGGTAAACTATTTACCAGTGACTGGTTACTAGTGACGGGCACGTTTGCCCGTCACTAATGGGCATTTTAGGCTGTCACTGGTAGCCTTTTCTGCAGTAGTGGCAGTCGCCGGCAAACCTCCAGGGCTCGCCGCCGCCGTATTCCTTCTCCAGCGCCGCAAGAACTGGTCGCCGCCGGCGACTCCGGCAACCAAACGGCCCGCAGCGCCGCCCGTTAGGTTCCCCTCCTCCTCCTCTTACAGATCCGCAGGATCTCGGAGCCCGGCGTGCGCGCCGCCGCACGGTGGGAGCTCGGCCGCGCCGGGCGCGTCCGCCGACGGTGGCGTCAAGGGCTGACGTCACCACGTGCGGTTGACGTGCGGGGTCCACCTGTCAGATATTTCCAGTTACAGAAAAAATTCACAAATCACAAAAATCATATCTTTTAATCTATAACTCAGAAAAATATATAAAAAATACCAAAATTTGCAGAAAAAATAAATCTTTGTAGCCAACACATTTACATGCATGTTTACACATTTCAAAAAAAAAGAAAAATAATACAGTTTTTACATTGACCGGATAATTCTAGAAAATACAAAAAAAACAAAAAAATGAAGAAAAAATATATCTTTGAAGACAACACATTTACATGCATGTTTACACATTTCAAAAAATTTGAAACAAATGATACAGTTTTGATGTTGACTGGACACATTTATTTTTGTATTAACTGGACCAGTCCCTAAACCGTGAAAATATTTCGATAAATGCCGTCATAATTTTTTTATCTATTAGTGCCATACTGTCACAAATTTACATGTGCGTGGAAATTTGGAAAGAATACAAATTTATTTCCTAAGATTATAGGTTTCATTTCACAAATGTTCAAATATTGTATTTCAACTGATTACAACATTAAATCAAAATTTACAGACAAAAATATAAACTTGGTATAATATTGTAAACCACGATATTTCTCTTTCAAATATACTCATTTCTTGGAGCATAAAACACATTCGAATGTGAAAAACACACCACCTTGAATAATTTCCGCGAACTAAACAACTTTCGGACGCACGCTTTTTAATTTTCATTAATTTTCAAACATGTATGATTTCAAAATATACAAAATACCGACTTTACATCTTACTTACTAGGCGTGTACAAAATTCAAACCTACAGAATTTCGAAATAACAAAAATATCGAATTCAAATTTTATTTACTACACGGGTGCGACATTGCCTTTAACACGCTAGGTTGCCTAGTAATTTTCAAACCAAGCGTCGAAGTAAAAAAAACAGTTCCTTGTGACAAGGTCTACAAAACCAGATACCCCATGGAGACATTCCGATAACTATTTTTCAACAAGCAACTTTATGATACTGTAAAGCAAGTTTTTAAACCTCAAGTGGTTAGCGACCACTTGGGTTTGGATCCTATACATATGTCTGCTGGTCAAGGATGCTAGAGATATGGTGGAGCTGAAGTTCAATCTTCAGCCCCTGCTAATCTTACTGCTAGGTTTAGCATGTTTGATGGTCTTGTAGTGCCCTCTCGGCGTCAATATGGAAGGCTTTGGCCGATGCGGAGCGACGACATCGACATCTCTGTGCATATCACTAGCTTATGTCTTATTTCAGCCACTGCTAGTATTAGGTCTACTTGTCGGGGGGCTGCCCCCCGGGTAGAGCAGGTCCCGGCGCAATTCAACAGTGTGGCAACAGTACTTGACCTTTGGCAAGAGCAAGGGCCACCCCCTGGTGAGCTGAAGGGGCAACTTGACCTTTCGGAGCTGGTAGAGTGCAAGGTGCCTCCTGGCAGGCGCAAGGGTCATCCCTGGCGGCTATAAATAGCCACCCCGAGCCCTCATGACAGCACAAGCATCAGCGGGTGGTTCCTCTAAGAACTAGCTTCTCGAAGATGTCTTTGCTGGTAGGATAAGACATCTTTGAGAGGCTAGGCCTAGAGATACTCATCCTAAGAGGAACTCGGGTGCATCCGGGAGAGACCTCGGACCTGGTGGCTCCGAGTAGACTCCCGGAAGGAGAAGTACTCGGAGGTACCGAGTAGGTAATCCAGGTAAGTGCTAACCAGAACGTCTATCTCAATCCTAGCAGGTTACTAGGTGTTTGCAGGAAGTACTCACAAGGTCGAGCAAGGAGGTGACCGGCATGAGGGATGCCGGTAGGCCGTCAACGGTCTGTAGCAGGCTTTCCCGCCTGATGCGGGGGGAAGTGTCATTCCGCCTGACACGGAAGCATGGTCACCTCCCGCCTGACACGGGAGCGCGTCAGCCGGTACGACAACGGTACGACAAGACTGGACATGCCTAGCCCGGCAATCCGGAAAAGGCTACCCGAGATGGGCAAAGACATGTCCTGTCTCTGACAGGGGGACAATGATGTTCTAGGACGGCGCCTGCCGTCTTTGCCGAAATGATGACGAAGGGGCTACGCCGGATAGCACGGCGACTAGGTCGCACTAGCCGGTGTCGACATAACGGTTAGGCCTGTCCGGTGGGGCCAAGCCGGATTAGGGTTTCCGGCCCTCCTGGCCGGAACTCTATAAAAGGCGCCATAACTGCTTCTGTGAAGTAGAGACCAACTTGGGAGCCAAAACTCTAGTCTCATTTACTCCTAGAGCATTTACTTCCTCCTCCCTCTAGTTCATCTAGTTCTTCGTGTTCTTCACCTCAAGAGCTCTAAGAGCAAGTTGTAGCCCTTGTTCCACACTTATATTGAGAGGAAAGGCAGGAGTAGGGGTGTTACCTCCCCATGAGGGCCCTGAACCTGGGTACATCGTGTGTGTGTTGTGTGTCTTCGTGCATTTGTTCGTGTTTGCTAGATCTTTCCCCTTGCGCTTTGGTCTTGTTTCTTGTTCTTGGGAGATCTCGGTTATACCGGGCTCCTCCCCGTGTGAGCTCTTCAGCTCGCTATCCCTCCCCGGATCCACCAACTTTCATCGGCCCCACACATTAGCCATCCTATGGCATCTGCCGTGACACCACCACGACAGTTGGCGCCCACCGTGGGGCTGACAGAGGCGTTGGCTGGTGTACACATCAGAACGGGTTCCCTCGTTCACTTCGGCGTCCGGGTTCTCTCTGGCCTGGTCGTCAGGCTGGGCGAGATGGATTTCGTCAGCGACAACGCCGGGTGCTTCCGGAACAAACCCTTCCCGCAGAATGGATGCCTCATCGACTTTGGCGGCTTCACCACCTACGTCGCCACCGAAGTAATCTGCGGCTACCCGGGCGATGTCCTGGAAGCTGAGGATCCTCCCATGCTCTGCGCCAACCGGGGTCCGTGTGCCAGTCGCACCGCGAACTCCGTCGCGGTCATGATGGTCGGGGCAACCGAGGAGGAGTACCAGGACGCCGACGGCGATGCCGGTAGCGGCCATGTTCGCTTGGCCAAACCTCCTCAGGAGAGAGGTACGGCCGAGACGGTGATCCGCAGCCGTCACAGCCCCATCGTCGCCCGGATCCCTTCTCGGGTCTGGTGGCCAAGTTGGATGTCCCCTTGAAAGCTGAGGCAGACACCCAAGCCACTTCGGCTGACTTGGATGAGCAACGTAGGTTGCTGCTCGCCGAAGCGCAGGAGATCGCCGAGATCTGGCGTGAGCTCAGTGCTAGCCTCCGGGAGTACAATGCAGCTCACGGATTCCTTAAGATAGACTCCAGGGACAAGCGCATCGCGGATCTGCGCAAGAAAGGCAGAATGGTGAATAATGAGCTGGCCGGTGGGGCCGCAACCAGTCACACGGGTAGCATGATCTCGGCTGGGAAACCGGTATACAGCTCACCGGCAAAAACTCTTAGGGCTGCCGAAGCCGCCATGGCAGAGCTGGCTGGGCTATACGGTGAGGCTCTGCGCAAGCAGCAGGAGCGGGTGAATGAGTTGGTCGTCGAGGCCAACCGGCAGAACCAGGCCTTCAAGAAAAAGAACCCCGGGGCGGGATCACAAGTGCATTCAGCTAGGGCGGGCGGAGAGGCCTCCTCCCCGCATCCGAGCAGAAGCAAGAGCAAGAGCCGGAGCCGAAGCCGGGGCTCCGGGAAAAACAAGCAGTTGCATACTTATGACCCGGCCTTTGCCGGTATCCAGCAAGCCGGGCAACATAATTCGTGGCAGGTAGAAAGTAATCCTGGTGGTGGCAACCGGGGTGTAGAAAACAATAACCCGGCTAGACATTGTAATCCACCCCGGAATCCACCACAGGTTCAGGGAAACCTACGAAGGTGAAGGAGATATGCCCTAGAGGCAAATAAATAAGTAGTATTTATTGCATTATCTCATAAGTTTATAATAGGTTTGAGTATTATGCTATAACTGTATTAATCGGAATTATTAATACACGTGTGATACATAGACAACCAGGTCCCTAGCAAGCCTCTATATGAGCTAGTCCATTGGGCAACAGTTGATCGAGATTCCTGATCAAGGACAATGACAACGGTTGACAATGCGGTCATCTTGTTAGTTGAATAAGGTGATGGACATACGCAAAGTATTGCAATAAGATCGTATTACGATGTTTGTCATTTGCAATAGATAAGAATATGATAGCTTATTCCTTAGACCGTGAGACCGTACTTATTAATGCTTTGTAGGGGTACTTTGAGAGCATCAAACGTTGTGTCTTATATAGCATGACAATAACGGTGTCCATCTTGGGTATTCCGAAAGAGCATCAAGACGTAAGGATCAAAAGCGGGATTTGTTCATTCTTGTAATGGAAAGATACTCTGGGCCCACTCGGTGATATTGCATCTATATAGCTGCGCAGCTTATGACTAGGTCATGGAGATGTAATATCGCAGACGAGTTAATAACCTTCGTCGGTAACGAGATACAACAAAGACATCGGTGTGTCTACGATCATATCTCGGACAAGGTAGTATCGCAGAGACAAAGGAATGAATGTCATATTTATGGTTCAACGACGATATTCATGGAATGCACAGGGGTCGTCATATACTTCCAGGTATCCCTGACGGTCATTGGTGAGCGGAGTGTCTCGACCATGTATGGAGTGTTCTCGAACCGTAGCGTAACAAACTTAAGGTCTTAGCGACGCCAGGAGATAGGTTCTGGAATATTATAGGAATTTGTTGGATAGAGAGAAATGATCCGGAAAGAGTTCCGGTAGTCCGGAAGGAGTTCCGGGGTGGTATGGAATGGTTCCGGGAATGTCCGAAAGTTGTTTGGGTGGTTCCGAAATAGTTTCGGAGTCATGGGATATTAATTAGTATTTAAATATATTAATGATTAATTAATTATATTTTATATTAATTTAATATTAATTAAATAAAGGAGAAGAAGGGGCTGCCACCCACATGGGCCCAAAGAGGGCCCATGAGGGGGTGGCGCACCAAGCAAGGGGGCCTCAAGCCCCCCTAGTCCGAATTGGACTAGAAGAGGGAGAGGCCCAAGGGGGGTTCGGCCGAACCCCCCCCTCCCCTCTCCTCCTTTAGTCCCACATGGGGGAGCCAAGGGGTTTGCACACCCCCTTCCCCCTTTATATACCAAGGCATATTAATTGGATTAATTGATTGGAAAATACAATTAATTCCCGATTTCTCTCTCGATCTCATGGTTCCCAAGTCGGAGCTGCGCCGAGCTGAGGAAGGGGGAATCTCTCTCCACCTAAGCTATACCGCTGAGCACCGTTGCTCTGCGGGATTCCAGATAAGATCTACCACTGCGATTTCAGCTGGATCTGAATGACCGGGGGTTGTCGCTAAGCTCCGTATGTTTGTGAGTGCTCGGAGGCAACTCTTTTGAGGAGCCTGGGCGACGTCGTCTCGCCCCTGCAGCCGCCGCGCCGCCTTCCCCCCTTGCCGCCGGCGCACCACCTCTGGTGCTTGCGCTCTGCCTTCTTCCGCCCGACGCCCGTCGACGCAGATCATCGTCGACACCCCAGGCGTCATCGTCTTCGTCGTCGCGGCAAGTTCTCCGCGACCTCGAGGTCGGCTACGTACGACTTCATCGTCAACGCTTGTGCGGGAGCGTAATCCCCGCTATCGGTCTACATGGAGGTAATGTAACCCGTTCCGCCACCGTTATCGCATGTACTAGATAGATAGATCCTGGCTAGTTAGGGTTTCGTTCGCTAGAAAAATTATTGTTTTCTGCACCGTAACCCCTTTAGAAGGGAGGTCGCCTCTGTCCCGCAGCAAGCTGTGATCCCGGTACAAGACAGGCACAACGATGGCAACTCAAGGTTGCAGCAGCTTGGGTACCAACCCAATGAGAACCCTTTGGGATATCGGATAGGAACCAGACAACTGGATCCGGCCGATGCCAGAATCCGGCTCGACCAAATTCACCAATCCGAGCTAGTGGAAGAGCAAGGACCTCCGGGACCTGCCTGCTTTGGACCCCGGATCATGCGGGAGCCGCTTGTCCGGAACTTCCAGCTCAACCGAGGTGCTTAGACCTATGACGGCAGCAAGAAGCCGGAGGACTGGTTGACCGACTATGTAACTGCAGTAAGCATAGCCGGTGGAAACAGACGCTGGGCGGTAAGTTATGTGCCACAGATGTTGGAAGGACCTGCCAGGATCTGGCTGAACAACTTGAGAACCGGCATCATAGACTGCTGGCTAGATTTCGAGGAGGCGTTCATCAGCAACTTCACCAGTACGTACAAAAGGCCCAACAGACCTCAACAGCTCGCCATTTGTAGGCAAAGGAGCAACGAAACCGACCGGGAGTACCTTACCCGGTGGAGCAACATTCGCAATTCTTGCGAAGGTGTGGTAGAGGCACAGGCCATCTCCTGGTTTGCGCAGGGATGTCGGCATGGCTCAATGGTTTGGCAGAAATTGCAGAGGAAGATGCCGACGACCTTGGCAGAGACCATGCGCATCGCCGATACCTACATGCTTGGAGATCCCATGCAACCCCTGGTGGATATCGGTGACTCCAACAGGAGGAATGCGGGACCTCAGCGTTCGGGATCGAGCAGAAGCCATGATCGCCAAGATTTTGGCCAGAAGAGGAGTCAGCCCGATTACCACCATGCCGCACATCATGTCGCAACTGTGACCCGAGATCAAGAAGATGCCGGCAACAGTCAGCGTCAGAAAACAAGTGGCCCGGCTTGGGGTCAGAGCCAGGAAGTGCAGAAAACTTGGGTGGACCAGAAGAAGCCCCTGACGTGTGAAGAGATGCTGAACAAGCCATGCTGTTTCCATACCCTGGAGGCCAACAAGCCGGCAAACCACTCCACTCGGCAGTGCAGCTGGTATCAGCGCACATTGCAGGAGGACAGCACGGGGGCTACTCGGCCGAGTGCTCCGGCATCTCGACCCAACATTCCGAGACCTCCCGCTCCGGCTTCAGGAGCCAACGCGATCCGGATTAATCAACCTCACCGAGGACCCCCGCCCCGGCCGGTGAACGTGGTGCACACCCGGAACGACAATGGTGCAGGCCCCAGTAATCAACCTGGACATCAGCAAGGCAACTACCAGGAGGCACATCAGAGCTATGTGGTCTTCGTGACCGAGCCCACTGACCGGAAGAGTGTGCGGCAGCGCGCCCTGGAAGTGAACGCTGTGATTCCGGCGGTGCCCAAGTTCTTGCACTGGTCCGAGATGGAGATCACGTGGAGCCGGAAGGATCATCCCAAAGTTATGCCTAAGCCGGGGGCGTATGCCTTAGTGGTAGACCCAACCTTTGTCGGACCAAGCCTCAACGTCCGCTTCAGTCGGGTTCTGATTTACAATGGCAGCGCTATTAACATCATGTACAAGGATACGATGTTGAAGCTGGGGGTGTCCATGAACACCTTGCTACCCACCGAGACGACCTTTCATGGCATTGTGCCCGAAGTCTCTTGCTCTCCCATGGGTAAAATCTGGGTTGAGGTGTTATTCGGAACCCGGGAAAACTGCCGAACCGAGAGCTTGGAATTCGAGGTCGTGGACCTCGAAAGCCCGTACCACGCACTGATCGGCAGGCCAGCCTTGGCCAAGTTCATGATCTCAACTCACATGGGCTACCTGAAGATGAAGATGCCGGGTCCTAACGGCATAATCACCATCTCGGGGGACCACAAGCGCTCCATGGAGTGTGCTTCGGCCGGCTCGTGTTGTTGGGGATATACCAACTAGGGGTATCTCTAACATGGATCAATCCGGCTAGTCTAGGGTGGTCCAAGGGTGGTAAGGCTAATGCCTACCGGGCGGCCCAGATAGCTGACGTACAAGGAAGTAGGCGGACGGTCCAAGGAAGGTAGCAGACAGAAGCCCATCAAGCCACCAAGCCCAAGATGGAATACGGCAACCAAAGCCGACTACAACTAGGACTCTGTTTACTTGCCGGCCAAGTACTTACCTTGTAACCCGGGGTCTGGCCGCCTATATAAGCCGGCCACCGGGAGGCCTTTAGGGCCAAGCTCATCAACGCTGAATAAGCTCATCTACGCTTCAATAGAGATCACATCCATTGTAACCTGTTCACGGCTATTGCCTTATAGTGAATTATAGCAGCACGTAGGATCTCGCCACCGCTGCGGGATCTGAAGCTGGGTAAACTCGCCGTGTCCAATCCCGTCCTCGACGACACCAACCTTCTTCCCCACAATCCATACGCAGGCTAGAGGACCCCCGTCTCCTATCAATTATGCCGATACCACGACACGTGTTTAGCTGAGTCCTTGGTGATAGCTGAGGAAAAGAAGAGGATCCAGCAAGTGGTAGCGCTGGCCAAGACATCCCAACTCGGGATGCCCAGGATGGAGAACCCGGAGCAGAGCGCGTCATTCCAGCCACCAAAGGAGACGCAGAAGGTGGGGGTGGACCCAAACAACCCGGAGCGCCAAGTCATCATTGGCAGCAGCCTGGACAGCAAATAGGAAGGCGAGCTCGTCGACTTCCTCCCTGAGAATCGGGATGCTTTTGCGTGGTCGAGTGACGATCTTCAAGGTGTTCCGAGGGAGTTGGCTGAGCACTCTCTGTTTGTTAGACCGGATGCGAAACCGGTGAAACAACCGACTAGGCGCCTCTCGGATGAAAGAAGAGCTGCCATCATGGAGCAACTTGCTATACTGCTGGCTGCCGGATTCGTGATGGAAGTGCTGCACCCGGATTGGATATCGAATCCGGTCCTGGTAGAGAAGAAGAAAGATGATCCCCTCCTGTTTAAGGTGTGGCGCATGTGCATCGACTTCACCAACCTCAACAAGGCATGTCCAAAGGACCCATTTCCACTTCCCCGGATAGATCAAGTGATCGATTCCACTGCCGGGAGTGAGCTTTTGACTTTTTTAGATGCCAACTCTGGTTTTCACCAGATACCTTTGAATCCGGATGATCAATTGAAAACTGCTTTTATTACCCCATATGGGGCTTATTGCTATCGTGTCATGCCTTTCGGTTTGAGAAATGCTGGTGCTACATACCAGAGGTGCATGCAGAAATGTTTGCATGACCAGATAGGCCGGAATGCCGAGGTCTATGTCGATGACATAGTCATAAAAACAAAAGAAAAAGCCTCATTGATCGATGATCTGAGGGAAACATTTAAGAACTTAAGAAGATTCCGGATGAAGTTGAATCCGGATAAGTGCACATTCGGCGTTCCGGCAGGAAAATTACTCGGTTTCCTCATGTCAAGCTGGGGAATTGAAGTCAACCCGGGTAAAATACGTGCTATCGAGAGCATGAAATTGCCCGTACGTCTCAAAGATGTGCAGAAGTTCACTGGTTGTCTTGCATCCCTAAGTCGGTTTGTGAGCCGACTAGGTGAGAAGGCCTTGCCCCTATACCAATTGATGAAGAAGAGCAAAACATTCGTTTGGACCCCGCAGGCCGATGTGGCGTTCAATGATTTGATGAGAATGCTCTCAACAGCACCCGTGTTGACGTCCCTGTTGCCCAAGGAGCCTATGCTGCTGTATATTGCTGCCACCAACCGGGTAGTCAGTGTAGCCATTGTGGTAGAGAGGGAAGAAGGGGACAAGCTGATACAGAGACCGGTGTACTACCTCAGCGAGGTGATCTCGGAATCCAAGCAGAACTACCCGCACTACCATAAGATGGCATATGGAGTGTACATGGCAGTGACCAAGCTCAAGCACTACTTCCAAGAGCACCCAATCACAGTGGTGTGCGAGGCTCCCCTCGCTGAGATCATCGGTTGCAAGGATGCTAGCGGCCGGGTTGCCAAATGGGCCATCCAGTTGTCTCCGTACGCTCCGGCATACGAGAGACGAGATGCCATCAAGTCGCAGGCGCTGCCGGACTTTTTGGTAGACTGGGCCGAGATGCAGTACGAACCTCCCATGCCGGATTACAATTTCTGGAGGATGCATTTCGATGGCTCCAAGGCCAAGATCGGGTTGGGTGCCGGAGTGGTTCTCACCTCACCAAAACAAGATGTGCTGAGGTATGTCCTGCAAATTCATTTCCGGGCATCTAACAATGTCGCTGAGTACGAGGCCTTGGTTCATGGACTGAATGTCGCCAAGGAGATCGGCATCCGCCGGATAGAGTGTTTCGGCGATTCCGACCTCGTGGTGCAGCAGGTGTCGGGGAACTGGGATGCACTGGATGCCAACATGGCCTTGTATCGGTTTCATGTGCAGAAAATATCCGGATTTTTCGAGGGATGCGAGTTCAAGCACATACCCAGAGGAGAAAACGAGGCAGCAGATGTATTGTCCAAGCTGGGATCATCTTGGGATGCCATCCCTCCCGGGATCGCTCTCGAACACTTGAGGAAGCCATCTATTCAGCCCTCACCCGAGTCAGATTCTATCTTCATCCCCAAGGAGCCTGGTTCGGAAGCCGTACCCATGGAAGTAGAAGTCGGGAGCATCGCATCGAACCCGGGGACTGCACCACAGTGCTCAGAGAGGCAAAGAAATATGATGATGGAGGTGATGTCGGCAGAACCAATGGACATAGATATTCCCGTGTTCCCTGTTTGACCTGTCCCGGAATGGGCACGGCCCATTATGGTTTACATCTTGGAAGGGACCCTCCCGGAAAGCGAAGTGGAAGCCCGGCAGATAGTGCGGAGATCAAAAGCATACACCGTCATCAATCAAGAGCTATACAAGAGGAGTGTCACCGAGGTACTCCAGAGGTGTGTGGAACCGGAAGAAGGCCAAGAGATGCTACTGGAAATACACCAGGGAGAATGTGGACATCATGCATCATCCCGGGCCCTGGTGGCAAAAGTGTTCGGGCATGGGTTCTACTGGCCTACTGCGTTACAGCAGACAGAAGACATTGTCTGTAAGTGTGGAGGATGCCAGAGGTTTGCTCACCGGATACATATGCCGGCATCGGCACTGAAGACAATCCCTATCACTTTGCCATTCGCGGTATGGTGTTTGGACATGGTCGGGCAGTTCAAGCCAGCAAGAGGCAATATGATACACATACTGGTCATGGTGGACAAGTTCACCAAGTGGATAGAGGTCAAGCCAATCTGGAAGTGTGACGGACACACCGCCGTGCAATTCCTGAAAGACATCATCTTGAGGTACGGATACCCACACAGCATCATCACGGATAATGGCACAAATTTTGCCGTGGGGGAATTCGCTCGATTTTATGCTGAGAAGAGAATCCGGTTGGATGTAGCATCAGCCGCACACCCGGAAGCAAACGGGCAAGTTGAGAGGGCAAATGCATTGGTCTTGGCCGGCATCAAAGCCCGCTTGATCGAACCACTGTTGAGAACTCCGGGATGATGGATATAGGAGATACCGGCAGTATTATGGGATCTCCGGACCACACCAAATAGATCTACCGGGCATACGCCATTCTTCATGGTATATGGTGCCGAGGCAGTACTCCCGACCGACATACAATATGATTCCCCGAGAGTGACAATGTTCACCGAGACCGAGGCAAAAGAGGCCCGAGAAGATGATGTTGACTTACTTGAAGAGGCAAGAGAATTGGCATTGTCTCGGTCTGCAATTTATCAGCGAAATCTCTGTCGCTATCATAGCCGGAAGGTGCACCCGAGAGTATTCCGAGAAGGAGATCTTGTGCTGAGGCTCATCCAACGCACGTCCGGAATGCATAAGCTGTCACCTCCATGGGAGGGACCTTTTGTGATAAGCAGGGCATTGCACAATGATTCTTATTACCTTGTAGATGCACAGGAGGCTAGTAAAGGTGTAATGGACAAATCCGGTGAGGAAACCAAGCGGCCATGGAATGTAGCCTTGCTTCGACCCTTTTACACGTAAAGGGTGCAGTGTATGTTGTATTTCGATTTTTATCTATCAATGAAATTCGGCACCCCGGGAGGAACCCGGGGACTGCCTCATTGTTTGCCCTTTATTTTTGTTCCGTTTATTTATTGTTCCATGTCGGCAACCCGGGAAGGAAGCCGGGGACTGCCTGGTACCTATTTTTTATGTTCTCTATATGCCGGGAAAGTTCAGAGATCAATTCTCAAGTCAAAGTAATGTATGTCATGTGAAATAATCTTGTGACTCGACTGACGAACGCCGAAATGGTAGTCAAGAGCAAAGAGCATCAAATGTGGGGAACACGAAAACGGTCTCGGGGACTCGGAGCAGGAACTTATCCGGCATATCTGTTTTACTAACCCGGTTATTTTTATGTCGGGAATTCGGCTAACTAGAACTCGGATATTCATAAGTAATGTATGCCGTGCATGGAATTTTGTGACTCGACCGTCGAACGCCGAAATGGTAGACAAGAGCAGAGATTGCCTAAGTACGAATAGACATGGAAATGAACTCGGGGACTCGTTGCAGAGTAAACCAACATAGCTCGTTTTTATATATAACATAGTGCAAAGTACGAATTTAAAGAGTATATATTACAAGTTGCACCCGGCATCCCGGGGATTTAACGATTCTACACTTGAGTGTTTCTAGGGGATAGGGGAAGCCGGATTCTCGGTGGTAGCAGCAGCAGGAACGGCGGTGACAGTCTCCTCCGCGTCAGCAGCGGTGCTCGGGACATCCGGATGCGTCTCGGCCTGAGAGGCCTCGGGTGGCGATGGAGTAGAAGCATCCCGGGAGACCACGGTCTCGGTGGCGGCACCGGAAGGGGCATCGTCTTCCTCCACGATCTCGGCGTCCGCGTCACCGGTTGCACCAGTCTCGCCATCATCTTCATAATCTGACTCGGAGTCAGAAGTGACGAGGCTGGTGGTGAAGACGCCGATGTCGGACCAGGAGGCGATGCGATGCGCCACCTCTTGGCGCCGCTGGACCTTGGCCGGATCGGTGCACCACGGCGAGATGGTGCGCATGCGCTGGACCACATCAAGGTCGAGACCCTCGTACCAGCTAAGTACATGGGTCAAGACTTGGTCCGCGCCAGCCCGTGCACCGGAGCGCTTCCAAGCGTGAAGTCGCTTGCCGGCATATCGGAGCACAGTCGCCAATTCGCTAACCGAGAGGGTTGCGCTGACGCCGGGCCATAGTGCTCCGTGGACATGAACGGCCGCACTGATCAGCTCGGTCCCGATCGACCGGAGAGGCACTATCCGGGCCTTCAGAGCAGTGAGGTGATCCTCGATGTCCCAGGAGTCCGAGACAGGGCCCTTCCCGGCACGCTTCTCCCGGGTGGCAGCAACTGCAAGGTTGGCGGCGTCGCGGGAGTGCTCAAATTGCCCTTTAAAAAGAAGAGTTGTCAAGCGGCTAGGTCATGAGGATGGTAGCAGTAAAGAAAGAGAGCAGGAGAAAAGGATGTCGGTAAACTTACTGTTCAGATCCCGGTTCAACCCGGTTAGCTCAGAGAGACAAGTATCGGCCTGTGACCGGAGAAGCGCCAGCCCGGTCTCGGCGTGGTGCGCGCGCGCCTCGGATTGATCCAAGGTCTCCTTCTGCTTCTTCGACGCCTCCACGAAGCGCGCCTTCATGTCGGTCGCGGCAGATTTGGCCTTCTCGAGCTCGGCACTTAGCCGCGCGATCTCGGACTGGGTCGCGGCAAGCGCAGACTTTTGCTCCACCGAGACTTTGCGTGCGGCATCCCGCTCCTCCCGGAGGCGCCCCTCACACTTCTTGGACTGACCAAAGTCAGCAAGAAGCCGATGGAAGAAGTTGTCGCGTTTCTTGCCGCAATCATGAATCCAAGCAGGGAGAGCAATGTCAATCTGGGGAAGGACCCCGGGGACTCGGGGTGTTCTGGGATCTATGTCAATTAAACTACTCGGTAGGGAGAATCTTGGGGACTCGTGTTCAAAGTCTTGTTATTGTTTCTAAAGATTGGAGCCTAGTGGTCTGCTATTCGGTGGAATCTAGAGCACTAAGCACCAATCTCGGGGACTAGTGGGGATGGAACAATTAAATTTTGGAAAAGGTAAAGGGAACAAACTTACTTCGACCACCCGAGTAACGTCCAGCGCGGCCACCTGGAGAGCGTGTAGAGCTTGGGCGCTGCGACTAGGGCCGGCAGCGTGCAAATCCTCCACGATCTCGAAGGCATCGGCGGCGATCCAGGATTTGTTGTATTTTTCGACAACACGCATGCCAGAACCGCCAGGCGCGCTAGCAGTAACAACCTCTCGGGATCCTGAAGGCATAAAGGAGCTTACGGTTGCTCGCAACGTCTGCAGGGCGACAGTGGGGATCTCGGCAGGAGGTGGCGGTAATCGCGAAAACTTACCCGTGCTTAGGGCCAAGTCTTGGGCCGAAGATGTCGGAGGAGCAGTAGGTTTTGCAGAGGCTGTTTTCTGCCCGGCGGCCTTGCTGCGTGATTTCCCTGCAGGATGGTCAGATTGCCGGGAAGAGGCCGTGGGCTGTTTCGGCGGAGGAATCTTGCCCGGGGCCTGCCGGGAGGAGGCTCCCGGCACGACCTGCCAAGGAGGACTTGCGATGTCCGTCTCAAGTCCGGACACCCTGCGCGGGCTGTCCGGGAGGAGGATGTCTTCGGAGGCGGCGGTAGCCTGGGCCGGAATCTCGTCCACCACGAGACGAGCATCCGGAGTCGCAGCGGCAGTCTGCGCGGCACCAGGGGCAGGGTGCTCGATGTCTTGTGCGGAACGGCGAGATGGACAAGGAGCAGCCCGAGGCGGGCTAGGAGTGCGGGATCCCGGAGGTTGAGAACCCGCGGATACCGGGACGTCAAGTGCATCTCTGAAAAAGGTATATCAGAAAAGACATCGGGAGAAGACAAAATCATGTAACTAAAAGCAAAAAGGTCTTACCCGGAATCGACGGTGGGAGGACCTCTCCTTCGGCGTGGAGGCTTCTCGGCCGTTTGCTTGTTCGGCCTGCTCTTCTTGGAGGTGGTGCCGGGTGCACCGGCAGGGGTGGTGTCGGAAGCCGCACGCTTGCGGGTCTCGGCGCGCTTCGTCACGGCCGTGGGTCTCGGAGCCACTGGCGAAGCCCAGTTGAGAGGAAGAGCGTCAATCACATCGAGTATTTGACAATCAATCTCATCCTCATCATCTGATGAAACGGAAATAGCCTCTGAGGTTGAAGGGTTACCCGGAGCAGCAGCACGAGCTAGAGGAATGGCAAGGCGGTCCTCGCCGTCGGGATCCTCTCTCGGCATCTTATTCGGTGCCGGGACGTTCGGTGTGAACTTCCCACCGGCATGCATCGCGTCCTCTTCGGTCTGCCGCTCGAATAACTGCACGAACAAGTCATTGCATGACAACCATGTCGGTTTCCAGCAGAATCCAGGTGCAAATGTAAGTTGGCGAAAGACAAACACAAGCACTTGCCGCAGTGGTTTTTTCCGGGAACCCCCGACAAGACCCCAAGTATAGTCATCCGGCATCTTCGTTCGAGCAATAGCTCGAACGCGCCGGGCGACTGCGGAATGGTCCAACCCGAAGATGCTGGTCCTGGTGGGATCTAATATCCCGTCCATGTGGCACATCTTGTGCACTCGGGTCTGTAGGGGGCAGACGCGGCGAATGATAAAGCAGCGCAGGAGGTCGTCGCCAGTCATTTTATCTGTCAGCACGTTGAGGACGTCGTGCATGCATCTGACCTCCTCGGTATCCGGGAGCCGGTTCCAGAGGTCGAATTCGCGGGGAGGACCAATGGCGAACTCCGGCAGATTGATGAAATTCGGGTTCGAGGACCCCGGACCATCTCCCGAAACCTCCGGGTTCCACACGTAGAAGAAGCTACGCTGCCACTTCCGGCAAGATTCTAGCCCCTGAACTTTGGGGAATCCGGAGTCAGCGCGGGGAATTATAGTGGCCGCTCCGCAGTCGACTAAGTCTTTGACCTTCTTATCCGGGTTGGGGATGACTTGGCGGCGGAGGATGAAGTACTTGGCCTAGAGGTCCAAGAAAGGCCACACGCCGAGATACGCTTCCGCGTAGGTGGTGAAGACCGAGAGCATCATAATTGCGTTGGCTAGGAGATGATGAGGTTGGAGGCCGTAGGTGTCGAGGAAGTCGCGGAAGAAGGGGCTAGCCGGAAGCCCGAACCCACGCTCAAAATGCGTGAGGAATCCAACGTATTCCCCGGGTTGGGGTTCCGGTTGGACCTCGCCCTCCGGAAGTCGACTCTCAACTTCTGGCGGAATCCGGTGCGTCCGGTACAGCCAGTCGAGGTCCTTCTGGATGGTCTCGGATCCATCCTAGCACCCCCGAACACTCTCTTCACCCATCTCGGAGTGACCTGAGGATGTATCCGGGCTATTCTGCAGGCGGAGCGACGGTTAGTCGAGTTAGTCTACCGGGAGCTAAGACTCCGGATCACAAACTCCTAAATGCAACCGGGTTCCTAGCAAATGAGATCTACCGCCCGCGAATAAAATGAAACTCAATCGACGCGAAATACACTCGGGTGAGATACGAAGAGGGCCTAATGCAAGTGAAAGATGGAGTGTGGAGGGCACCGTCGTCAACGCCGCACGGCTCGCGCTCGCCGGCGGCAGTGCAACCCACGGATGCGCGGTTTCACGGCCGAGCGTGTAGCATCGCTGTCGTGGTGAAGCTCGCCGTGGCGGGTGGAAGAACTCACCGGAGGGAATGAGGCCGGTGAAGAGCGAGAGTAGCGCAGCCCGATGATGGAGGCGAAGCACTCCGGTGACGAACGGCAACGGCGGTGCTCGAGCTCCGGGCGCGGCGACGGCGAGGTGCTCGAGACGGTGGTGGGAGAAATGAGGAGTTGGGGAAGAGGAAGAAGAGACCGTTCCGGTCCCCTATTTATGGGGGGGATCCGGAGCGGTTTCCGAGTTTCCCACCCACGATCTCTCTGATCGTGGGTGGGATCAGTTTTATGCCGAGCGGCACGTGGCGTCCCCAGGAGCGCCCGATCCGGCCACACCGCGGGCCACAGAGCCCCAACGGTTGGACTTCGGATCGGCTGCGGCTCCCGGCGCGCGAACCCGAGCAGCGGCGTGCTCGGTTAGAATCACTCGAGTGCATTTCTGACTCGACAAGACCTCGGGTGGGACCCAGCCCATGATTTGGAATTCAATCCGGCGCGAACGATAATATTTGCTGACGAAGCACTGTCCGGTTAGAAGCATGGCCTTCCGGTCAAAAGGATCTCGGTGCGGGCATCTCGGTAAAAATCATCCCGACATCAAGTCAAAGGATCGTCTCATGTTTCCTGGGGTAACAGTTGTTATTAAAGCTGATCCCGCACATCATCCGGGGTCGCTGCGCAGCACCAGCTTCGGGGACTAGTGTCGGGGGGCTGCCCCCCGGCTAGGGCAGGTCCCGACGCAATTCAACAGTGTGGCAACAGTACTTGACCTTTGGCGAGAGCAAGGGCCACCCCCTGGTGAGCTGAAGGGGCAACTTGACCTTTCGGAGCTGGTAGAGTGCAAGGTGCCTCCTGGCAGGCGCAAGGGTCATCCCTGGCGGCTATAAATAGCCACCCCGAGCCCTCATGACAGCACAAGCATCAGCGGGTGGTTCCTCTAAGAACTAGCTTCTCGAAGATGTCTTGGCTGGTAGGCTAAGACATCTTCGAGAGGCTAGGCCTAGAGATACTCATCCTAAGAGGAACTCAGGTGCATCCGGGAGAGACCTTGGACCTGGTGGCTCCGAGTAGACTCCCGGAAGGAGAAGTACTCGGAGGTACCGAGTAGGTAATCCGGGTAAGTGCTAACCAGAACGTCTATCTCAATCCTAGCAGGTTACTAGGTGTGTGCAGGAAGGACTCACAAGGTCGAGCAAGGAGGTGACCGGCATGAGGGATGCCGGTAGGCCGTCAACGGTCTGCAGCAGGCTTTCCCGCCTGATGCGGGGGGAAGTACCATTCCGCCTGACACGGAAGCATGGTCACCTCCCGCCTGACACGGGAGCGCGTCAGCCGGTACGACAACGCTACGACAAGACTGGACATGCCTAGCCCGGCAATCCGGAAAAGGCTACCCGGAATGGGCAAAGACATGTCCTGTCTCTGACAAGGGGATAATGATGTTCTAGGACGGCGCCTGCCGTCCTTGCCGGAATGATGACGAAGGGGCTACGCCGGATAGCACGGCGACTAGGTCGCACTAGCCGGTGTCGACATAACGGTTAGGCCTGTCCGGTGGGGCCAAGCCGGATTAGGGTTTCCGGCCCTCCTGGCCGGAACTCTATAAAAGGCGCCATAACTGCTCCTGTGAAGCAGAGACCAACTTGGGAGCCAAAACTCTAGTCTCATTTACTCCTAGAGCATTTACTTCCTCCTCCCTCTAGTTCATCTAGTTCTTCGTGTTCTTCACCTCAAGAGCTCTAAGAGCTTGTAGCCCTTGTTCCACACTTATATTGAGAGGAAAGGCAGGAGTAGGGGTGTTACCTCCCCACGAGGGCCCTGAACCTGGGTACATCGTGTGTGTGTTGTGTGTCTTCGTGCATTTGTTCGTGTTTGCTAGATCTTTCCCCTTGCGCTTTGGTCTTGTTTCTTGTTCTTGGGAGATCTCGGTTATACCGGGCTCCTCCCCGTGTGAGCTCTTCAGCTCGCTATCCCTCCCCGGATCCACCAACGTCCATCGGCCCCACACATTAGCCATCCTATGGCATCTGCCGTGACACCACCACGACACTACTAATCAAAAGTTTGGCCCATACAAGTTTTATTTGAGACCATTTCACTTTTTTTGTGTTAGATAATGCAAACCTTCCTATCCTTTGTATGGGGATATGAATGATCCTTTGTATGATATGGATAAAAAATCCTAAGTTATCTATCGCTCCCGCATGAATGCTTTTCAATCTTTGGTTAAATCTTACGGTTTTACCATATCTGGGTTAAAGTGGTCTAACCTACACTTGGACAAACAAGCACTTTTCTTCTAAACCTATTTTTGGAACACTTGATTGTTGCCTTGTTAATGCACATTGTGTGCTCAATTTCTGATTTCCAATGTCTACAATCTGCCTCTCATGCACTCTATAAGTGACCATGCTCCAATTTTACTCTCCATTGATGGTACTGTAGCTAGAACTAAGCGCACATTTAAATTTGAAAATTGATGGATAAAAATACTTTAATTCTTATGTGAAAGAAAATTGATCTGAGACTTCAAATAAATCGTTTAATAAGAGAACTAATCATTTGACACAAGCTCTAAGATAGTAGTGTAGGAAAAAGAAACCTCTGTAGTAGGGAATTACGGAACAAGAAGACCAAATCTTGCAAATTTAGCAAAAAATGTTAGCAGAGCAAAACCACAAACTTGAAAACTCTATGGTTACAAGGTATGAACATAACCTAACAAAGCTAATGGATACTTATATGTAAAGAAAAATTGGTCAAGAATGGTGACAAGAACACAACTTACTTTTGTAGTGCAATTCTGAAAAGATAAAGAAGAAATGTGATGGTTTCTGTTAAAGATGAGAATGATATACTCCAACATATGCCAAAACAAATAAGGAGCATCTTGGGCCTATGCAACGCAGAAATTTACCGGTACCGCTACCTACCTATGCACATTTCGCTGTCGATGACTGCTTTAAGATTTGTGTCGACTTCCGAATTTAGGCCTTTGGATACGGGAGGGATACCGAAACCTGTACGCACTGGGGCAGGTGACAGCTCCTAACTAGCCAGCAGGACTCAATAGGTACCGGCTCCTGTAAATATGCATTTGCCCCCCTAGGTGTACGTAAGTCTTAGCAATAATTTACACTTAAGTCTTCACAATAATTTACACACAACTCTGTAAACCGTAAATATCAGTCCATAATATTTGGTTGTGTAGTTGCACAGCCTGATATACAAGCTGGGTATGCGTGCAGCTTCGCTTTTAGCAGTTCAGAAGGTGTTCCGTCTAATCCCCGTATTC
The DNA here is from genome assembly GCA_026929855.1 of Poa annua. Classification (NCBI taxonomy): domain Eukaryota; kingdom Viridiplantae; phylum Streptophyta; class Magnoliopsida; order Poales; family Poaceae; genus Poa; species Poa annua. The sequence goes on along the minus strand of CM049426.1, from coordinate 244,747,617 downwards.
GATGTCAAACACACACTCTTGTAAGTACATATATACGCATGCATACGCATACTTCTTCTATTCTAACCTGCGCAATGACGACGGGGCGCCGAGGAGCGGAGGAGCGGCGAGATCAGTGCCGCTGCGACACTCGCCGTCGACTTCGCGGAGTGGCAGAGCAGATCAGGAGCAGCAGTGCGCGCGATGGCGAAGGCGACCGATAAGTAGTGTATAGTGACAGAACCTCGCTCTCTGATTCTCACTGAACTCGTGTGGAAGACAGAGATGAACACAGGGTTTTGCGTTGCCTAAACGTTGCAATTTTTCGTTTTGTTTTCTCTTTCGTTATTTATACCTAATACAAACTAGAACTGGTCCACGATCCGGGCTTAACGCTCATGCCATCCCATGAGCACCACGAACTCGGTCCACTACGAGATTCTTGCGGAACGCGCTAGCAGAATGCGTCCGCTGCTAACTGAACTTTAACTGAAACTAACAGCTAACCTGAAACTGAACAACGGCTAAGATTAAGTTGTCAACAAATCACCCCCTAATCTTTGTCGTTGTTGATTTATTTCCTGAAGACTTCAGTCATGCCGATCCTCCTCCTGAGTCCCTGGAACGCAAGACGCCCAAGTGTCTTTGTCAGAACATCAGCAAGCTGATCCGTGGTTCGAATATAGTCAATGTCGATCTTTCCTTCCTCCACACACTCACGGATGAAATGATATCTGATCTCGATGTGCTTACTCCGTTCATGGAAGACAGGATTCTTTGACAGTGAGATCGCCGACTTGTTGTCGACGAACAACTTCGGTGGCGCCGCTTCTTTGTTCACCATTTCACTGAGCAGCCTTGCCAACCAAATTCCTTGACAAGCAGCAGTGGTGGCTGCTATATACTCAGCCTCGCACGAAGAGATGGCCACCACTCTTTGCTTCTGCGACTGCCAGCTCACAGGATTCCCGCCGAGGAAGAAGAAAGTGCCCGACGTTCTCTTCCGATCTTCAGTATCTCCAGCATGATCTGAGTCACTGTAACCTATGAGCTTCAGTTCTTCGTTCCCGCGCTTGTACGTGCAGCCATAGTCCAGAGTTCCAGCCACATAGCACAGTAGATTCTTCACTGCTGCAAAATGATCTGCTGCAGGCGCCTCCATGAACCTGCTCAGAAAACCGACAACGAATGTGATGTCTGTCCTCGTGTGTGTCAGATAGCGCAGTCCTCCAATGACACTGCGATAGAATGTCGCATCAACTGTATTCCCAACACCCTCCTTGCTCAGTTTCAGACGAGCCTCCATGGGAGTGCTGAGAGGATTGCAATCTGCCAGCCCAGCTCGCTCCAGTAGCCGCTTCGCGTATGCTGCCTGGCAGAGTGTGATTCGATCACGCTCCTGCTGCACTTCAATCCCGAGGTAGAAACTGAGCTTGCCAAGATCACTCATGCTTGAAGCTGTCGATCTCTTCCGTGTTCACTCCAGTGATAATGAGATCATCCACATACACTCCGACAAGCAGCAGGGTGTCGCCTGAACCACGCCTATATACTGCATGCTCCGATGGACAGTGTTCGAAGCCTAGCGTGTTCAGGCTGTCGTCCAGCTTCGCGTTCCACGCTCGCGGAGCCTGGTGCAGCCCATACAGTGCTTTCCGCAGGCGCAGTACCTTGTCCTCGTCGCCGATCTTCTCGTAGCCCGGCGGTTGCTGGACATAGACCTCCTCGATCAGGTCTCCGTTGAGGAATGCAGATTTGACGTCCATGTGATGAACTTGCCAGGAGTTGTGTGCTGCCAGTGCAACCAACACCCGTACCGAGTCCATCCGTGCTACAGGCGCGAATACCTCTTCAAAATCAATTCCCTGGCGTTGGACATATCCCTTTGCCACGAGCCTCGCTTTGTGCTTGATCACGACACCCTGAGCATCTTTCTTGAGCTTGTAAACCCACTTCAGTCCAATGGCCCGATGTCCAGGTGGGAGTGTGCACAATTCCCACGTTTGGTTGTCGACGATGCTCTGCATCTCCTCGTCCATGGCGTCTCGCCATCCCTTCTTCGCCTTTGCCTCGCCGTAAGAGGTAGGCTCTTCTGCAGCTAACAGACAGAGAGGTAGCTCCTCCTCCTCTCCCAGCAGCACATAATCAGCTAGCAATTTGTTTGGCTGAACAATTCCGTCCTTGCCGTGGGTGCACATGCGATGACAGTTTCCCGTTTCTGTCTCTGGCTCCTCGGCTTCGTCAGCGTCATCATCCTGCTCTTCGTTGACAGACCTCTGATGCGAGGCTTCCGTTGAGTCTGACGGCGACGGCGACGCGCACTCCGTTGAGTCTGACGGCGACGCGCGCTGCTCGGAACGCGGCGTTGCTGGCGTTGCGGCCGCTGCGTCTGGCTTCGTCAAGCTTGTTGGCCAGTATATGTGCTCGACGACGAACTCGGTAGCTGGCTCTTGCTTCTCGACTTTGCCCCAATCCCACGCAGTGTTTTCGTCGAACACGACGTCGCGGGATACGAGCACTCTTCCTGAAGCTGGATCATACACACGATACGCAGCAGTACCAGGCTCGTAGCCTAGGAGTACCATGGGCCGGCTTCTATCGTCCAGCTTCTGTGGATTGGACCGTGTCATCTTCACGTGAGCAACGCAGCCAAAGACCCGCATGTGATGAATACTTCGCAGATCAGGGGGTGAAGAGGCAGTTGACTGCTCCATATTCCCCTCAGCAGAATGGAGTTGTCGAACGCAGAAATCAGACAATCGTCGGCATGGCTCGCTGTCTGTTGAAGGCAAAGGACATGCCAGCACATTTCTGGGGTGAAGCAGTCACCACCGCCGTATACCTGCTCAACCGTTCAATGACGAAGAGCCTGGAGAGGATGACACCATACGTCGTATGGAGCCATGCCGACGATTGTCTGATTTCTGCGTTCGACAACTCCATTCTGCTGAGGGGAATATGGAGCAGTCAACTGCCTCTTCACCCCCTGATCTGCGAAGTATTCCCCGAGGCTCGTCGAGGTGAATTCACCTCGGCGATCAGTTCGCAGAGTTTTGAGGCGACGTCCAGCCTCGAGCTCTGCAGACGCTTGAAATTTCTTCAGTGCTGCCGCCGCTTCGTCCTTGGTCGTGAGCAGTGTTAGCCACATGTACCTGCTCTTGTCGTCGACCAAGAGCAAGAAATACCGCTTCCCACCCGGTGTTGGAGGTGAGATCGGACCGCAGAGGTCTGCATGAATGAGCTCCAGCGTGTCCGTCGCTCGGAACTTTGCCGCCTGCGGGAACGAGGTGCGTCGTTGTTTTCCCGCCAGGCAGGACTCGCAGATACGATCTACCTCGTCGAGGAGAGGCAGACCCCGCACCATCTCTTCGCGAGCGAGCCGTTGTAGCGCTTGGAACCCTACGTGCCCGTATCGGGAATGGCAGCGCCAGGCCTCGCTGTCGCCGTGCGTGGCGAGGCACACCGGGTTCGCAAGGTTCAGGTTGAGGATGTACAAGCGCCCGCGAGTGCGAGGCACCCGCGCCAGTAGCCGTCCGTCAGCGTCGCGCAGCTGGAGAACACCGCAACGGATGCGGGTGTCGTAGTCGATCTCGTCCAGCTGCCTGATGCTGATGATGTTGCTCTTCAGACGCGAGATGTAGTACACCTCCGACAGTACTAAGTGCTCGCCGTTCTGTCAAATTTTTCTGACTCTCTGAGAGGGGCATAAAAAGGTCGTCGAGACCCCCCAAGAGATCTCGACGACTTTTTCCGACTCTCTGAGAGGGGCTTAAAATGGTCGTCGAGACCCCCCGAGAGGTCTCGACGACTTTTTCTGACTCTCTGAGAGGGGCATAAAATGGTCGTCGAGACCCCCCGAGAGGTCTCGACGACTTTTTCTGACTCTCTGAGAGGGGCATAAAATGGTCGTCGAGACCCCCCGAGAGGTCTCGACGACTTTTTTTGACTCTCTGAGAGGGGCATAAAATGGTCGTCGAGACCCCCCGAGAGGTCTCGACTACGTTTTCTGACTCTCTGAGAGGGGCATAAAATGGCCGTCGAGATCCCCCGAGAGGTCTCGACGAATTTTTCTGACTCTCTGAGAGGGGCATAAAATGGTCGTCGAGACCCCCCGAGAGGTCTCGATGACTTTTTCTGACTCTCTGAGAGGGGCATAAAATGGTCGTCGAGATCCCCCGAGAGGTCTCGACGACTTTTTCTGACTCTCTGAGAGGGGCATAAAATGGTCGTTGAGACCCCCCGAGAGGTCTCGACTACTTTTTCTGACTCTCTGAGAGGGGCATAAAATGGTCGTCGAGACCCCACGAGAGGTCTCGACTACTTTTTCTGACTCTCTTAGAGGGGCATAAAATGGTCGTCGAGACCCCCTTTTTCTGACTCTTTGAGCACAAATTATCATGACACACAAAATACTCTTGACACACAAAATGACATAGTCTTGACATAGTCTTACACAAACCACAAATGACATAGTATTGACATAGTCTTACACAAACCACAAATGGTAGCACAAATGACATAGTCTAACACATGAAACCACATGTGTTTCACAAATAGTCTTGCACATAATCTTACACATCAGATCACAAATGGTAGCATAAATAGTCTTGCACATGATGATAGGAAATTGGACATGATCACAGATTATCACTTGTGGGCAGAATGTTTCCCTGCAGTGAAGTAACTGAGCATCTTAGAGGTGTACTTTGGCTTCCTTTTCCCTAAGTTACCTGCACCACTTGTTGATTCAGTTGTTGCTCTAGGTGCATTGAAGGGAGCAGGAGCAGGCCTTGGAGCAGTAGGTCTTGGTGTAGGAGCACTGAATGCAGGAGCATGCCTTGGAGCAGGACCATGGCTTGGAGCATTAGGAGGCCTTGGAACAGGAGCAGGCCTTGGAGCAGTAGGATGAAGGAGATATGCCCTAGAGGCAATTAATAAAGTGTATTCTTTATCATATCTCGTTTGTTCATAATAGGTTTTTGTGTCATGCTGGAACCGTATTAAGCGGAAACATTAATGCGGGTGTGATACGTAAACAACCAGGTCCCTAGTAGCCTCTACTAAGACTAGTTTCGTTGCGCGATTGATGATCGAGGTTTCCCGGTCATGGGGCATGGCGCCGGTCGGCAATGAGAGTCATGTCGCTGGAGAGTGATGTGATGGACATACCCAGATTTGGAGAACGTAGTCGTTACACCTTTGACCGTGAGATCAACTCTTATTGATATTCCCCGAAGATACTTTGATTGCACCAAACGTCGTATCTTATTTAGTATGACAATAACGGTGATACTTTTGGGTATTGGAAAGGAGTATTAAGACGAGGGGTCAAGAGCGGGATTTGCCAGTCCGCATAGCAGGATAGATACTCTCGGGCCCACTCGGTGAGATCATGTCTAATGAGATTGCAAGCATGTGACTAGGTCACGGAGACATGAGATCATGAACGAGTAGAAGATAGCGTCGTCGGTAACGAGGTCGGGATTAGGTATGGAGATATCTATGGAGCGACGCTCGGACGTGCTAAGTATCGCTATGGCAAAAGGTCTAAGACTTCACGTTCAGGTTTGATAGATGAAAGTCATTCGTTATATCTCAGGGATTAATTCAGGGGGTCCAGGCCTACGGATTAGTCGTTGATCATTGAGGAGTCTTGATCATACCTGATATTATATCGAACCGCTAGGGTAACACACTTAAGGGGTTTCGACAAGACAACCGGAAAGGAAGGAGATCACCGGGAATGTCCCGGGAGAGGTCCGATGGAGATCGGGCAGCGCCGAAAGAGTTTTCGGAGCTAGGAAATATTATATATATTATGTTTGATATTAATTAGTGTTATTAATATGCAAATATGATTTTATATATTTATTTTCGAATTTATTAAGGCAGATTTCCCTAAATGGGCCTTCCGGACGAAAGAAGGCCCAAGAGCGGAAAATTCCCTAGGGGAATTCGGTGGGGGCCAAGAGGGCCGGCCTAGGTGGGCCACAAGGGGCCCACCAGGGGGCCGGCGCACCTCTCTAGCCGAACCAGGCTGTGGGGGGTTAGTCCCACATTGCCTGGCTGGCAAGGTTGGCTCCCCTTGGGAGCCTATATAAGAAGGGGCACCCCCAGCCTTTTAATTCACCAATTAATTCCTGATTTCTCTCTCGATCTCGTGGTTCTCAAGTTGGAGCCGCGCCGAGCAAGGGGAGTCGGGGATCTCCTCACCCATAGCCCGCTGCCGCGCTGCTGGTGTTCCGGTCCAAGTCTTCCGCTGCTCGTCCTGGACTGGAGCTTCGGAGGCGTCGTCTCCACCGTACGTGTGCGACTCCCTGCGAGGTGCTGCGCTAGCGGTACTCGGAGGCCTGCTTCCTCTACACGACCTTGAGGTCGGCTACGTCGGTATTCATCGACAACGTTTGTGCGGGAACGTAATCCCCGCTTTCGGTCTACAAGGGTACGTATTCCGATCTCCGTTCGTACTACTATATCTGCATAGAATAGATCTTGGCTAGTTCAAGGATATCGTTGGTAGGAAAATTTTTGTTTTCTGCACACGATCCCCTTCAGTGGTATCAGAGCCGATCTATCGTAAGATATAGATGTACGCTGTTAGAACTCGTGCTCTGCACGGGGGCACCGTTCCTGTTATTTGCTACCCTCTAGCGTGCACTTGTGTATTCCAGCGGCATTGAGTTGATGAAGCGGCCCGGACCGACTTTACGCGTACGCTTACGCGAGACTGGTTCCACTACTGACATACGGCTTGTACCGTATCTGTGGCTGGCGGGTGACAGTTTCTCTCTCTTTAGTTGGTCTTCGCATTTTCAATGGAGGGCCCGAAAGGGATGCTTAAACATGCAATTATTGGATCGTTGTTGTGGTCATAAGATTCGTAGGTATGAAGCGGTTCTATTTACGAAAGCCCCAAGCCACGTAAAATATGCAAAAGATAAAGTAGAAGCGTCTAACTTTATTTTGCAGGGGCTATGTGATATGGTCAAGGTAGGTTTATTAAATTGTTTATAAACTGCGGGTGCCAAGAAGACCATGGCGCGATGGACTATATCACATTGCATTACATTTGATGTTTTGTGTGCATCTTATTTTTGTGTGATTGTGTGTTACACGGCGGTAGCTAAATAAGATGATCCCTTCAAAATACCACTAGTGTTCTCCCTCCAACGCGCACCACCAATAAAGTTCTACGTTATGAGGCAGGCCGTGATGATCGGGTGTCATACATATCTTCGTTCGAATACGGTGGGTGTAAGCCATGTTGCACAAGCGTCAGCGTGGAGGTCTTTGGTGGCGAGCCTAGCATACTCAGAGGTATGGCCTCGGAACAGGAAGACCGAAAGGTCGAGCACGAGTCACAAAATTGATGTGGCGGACGATTTTGTCTACTCTTGAAGTTGTGCCACCGGCTTTGATGATGAGGGGTGGTGCAATGGATGGGGGTCGTGTAATCTCTTAAACGACCAGGAGGGATGTTCGTTTGAGTGGGAGTTATGTCAGTTATTTTCTAAAATACTATAACTCAAAATTATTATGAACAAAGTCTTATGTTGTTGCAAATTCCATTGTAGATGTCTCGCCCCTCGTTTAACCTAGGTCTGTTCCTTGAGAAAGAAAAGCTTAAGACCAATGGGTCAAACTTCATGGCCTGGTTCCGCAACCTGAGGATCCTCCTCACTCCCCATAGGGTGGCCTACGTCATTGAGGCCGCCATAGGTGACCCTCCTGCAGATGATGCCTCTGAGGATGAGAAGAAGGTCTTCCAGACCCGATCGGAGGATTCTGCCTTTGTCCAGAGTGGCATGCTCTACGCCATGGAAGCCGACCTGCAGAAGCGCTTTGAGGAGATGAGCGCCTTTGAGATCATTTCGGATCTTAAGGCTGTCTTTGCGCCGCAGGCTAAGGCTGAGAGATATGAGGCTTCTGAGCTTTTCTTCTCAGCCAAGATGGAAGAGCATAGCAGTGTGAGCGAGCATGTAGTCAAGATGTCTGGCTACGTTCAACGCCTGAATGCTCTGGAGTGCAAGATTCCCGATGAGCTGGCGATTGACAGGGTGTTGCAATCGTTGCCGCCAAGCTACAAAGGCTTCGTCATGAACTACAACATGCAGGGCATGGCTAAGTCCCTGGGTGAAGTGTTCATGATGCTCAAGACTGCTGAGGTAGAGATTAAGAAGGAGCACACGCTGTTGATGGTCAACAAGACCGTTGATTTCAAGAAGTCCGGTGGCAAGGGAAAGCAGAACTGGAAGTCCCGGAGGGAGGCCAAGTTGGCTGCCAAGTCCAGGACTAACAGGTCTGATCCCAGAGCTAGCGTGGAGTGTTTCTACTGCAAGGGGAAGGGTCACTGGAAGCGCAACTGCCCCAAGTATCTGGAGGATAGGAAGTCTGGCAAGACGGTCGACAAAGAGCAAGGTATATTTGATATACATGTTATAGATGTGTACCTTATATCCGCCCAGAGCAATACGTGGGTATTTGATACTGGTTCTGTTGCTCATATATGTAACTCTCAGGAGGAGTTACGGAATAGAAGGCGGCTGGCGAAGGATGAGGTGACGATGCGCGTCGGCAACAGATCGAGAGTCGACGTGGTGGCTGTCGGCACGCTCCCTCTGCATCTACCATCGGGATTAGTTTTGCTTTTAAATAAATGTTATTTTGTGCCATCCTTGAGTGTAAACATTATAAGTGGGTCTTGCCTGTTACAAGACGGTTATTCATTTAAATCAGTGTCAAGCAATTGTGCTATTTATATGAATGATATCTTTTATGTTGATGCTCCCGAGAGTAATGGTTTATTCTTGTTGAATCTCGATCGTAGTACTCACATCCATAACATAGAGGCCAAACGAATTAAGTGTAGTGACGATACCGCCATGTTTTTGTGGCATTGCCGTCTTGGTCATATTGGTATAAAGCGCATGAAGCGACTCCACTCCGATGGACTCTTGGACTCGTTGGATTTCGGATCCCTCGATACATGTGAACCATGCCTCATGGGAAAAATGACCAGGAGACCGTTCAAAGGTTTCGTTGAACGGGCGTCGGATTTGTTGGGGATCATACATACAGACGTATGTGGACCAATGAGCGTTTCGACACGCAATGGTTATCGTTACTTCGTCACCTTCACTGATGACTTGAGTAGATACGGTTATATCTACTTGATGAAACACAAGTCTGAAACGTTTGAAAAGTTCAAAGAATTCCAGAGTGAAGTTGAGAATCAGCTTAATAGAAAAATCAAGCATCTCCGGTCCGATCGCGGTGGAGAGTACTTGAGTTTTGAGTTTGGCACACATCTGAAGAGTTGTGGCATAGTGCCCCAACTTACGCCCGCCGGAACTCCGCAGCGTAACGGTGTGTCCGAGCGACGTAATCGTACTCTACTGGATAGTGTCCGATCTATGATGTCTCTTACCGATCTGCCAGTGTCCTTCTGGGGTTATGCGTTAGAAACAGCCGCATTCATTTTAAATAGGGCTCCGTCCAAGTCCGTTGAAACGACGTTGTATGAATTATGGTATGGCCACAAGCCTAAGTTATCGTTTTTGAAGGTTTGGGGTTGTGAGGCGTACGTTAAGAAACTACAGCCCGACAAACTCGAACCGAAGTCGGAGAAAGTCGTCTTTGTAGGATATCCGCGGGAAACCGTTGGGTACACCTTCTACAACCAAGCTGAGGGCAAAACTTTTGTCGCGAAGACCGGTACCTTTCTAGAGAAGGAGTTTCTCGCGAAAGGAGTAAGTGGGAGGAAGGTAGACCTTGATGAAATCGTTGATCCTGAACTCGAGATTCCGAGTGGCGCAACGGAAGCAATTCCGGAAACGTCCTCCGTGGAAGGAGTGGGAGAAACTGTCGAGGAAGATGTTCTACCTCGTAGGACTGGTAGATCTCGGATCGCACCAGAATGGTATGGCAATATGGTTTGCACCGTCATGCTAGTCGAGCAAGACGAACCTACGAACTACAAGGAGGCGATGGAGAGTCTAGAGTCCGAGAAATGGCTTGAAGCCATGAAATCCGAAATAGGATCCATGTATGATAACCAAGTATGGACCTTGGTGGATATTCCCGAAGGGCGCAAGGCCGTCGAGAATTAGTGGATCTTTAAGAAGAAGACTGATGCTGATGGTAATGTGACCGTCTATAAAGCTCGGCTTGTCGCAAAGGGTTTCCGACAAGTTCATGGAATTGACTACGATGAAACTTTTTCACCGGTAGCGATGCTTAAGTCTATTCGGATTTTGTTAGCGGTAGCTGCCTACTATGATTATGAAATCTGGCAGATGGACGTCAAAACGGCCTTCCTGAATGGAAACATTGAGGAAGAGTTGTACATGGTACAGCCGGAAGGTTTTGTCGATCCAGGAAGTGCTAACAGGGTGTGCAAGCTTCAGCGATCCATCTATGGATTGAAGCAGGCATCTCGGAGCTGGAATCTTCGCTTTGATGAGGTAATCAAAGGTTTTGGATTTATCCAGAATGTGGAAGAGACCTGTATTTACAAGAAAATGAGTGGGAGCTCGGTTGTGTTCTTAGCACTGTATGTTGACGACATATTGCTAATAGGGAATGATGTGGAACTTCTGAATAGCGTGAAGGAATATTTAAACAGTAAGTTTTCCATGAAGGACTTAGGAGAAGCTGCGTATGTTTTAGGCATAAAAATCTACCGTGATAGCTCAAGACGCCTATTAGCACTAAGTCAGAGTACTTATCTTGATAAAATATTGAAGCGTTTTCATATGGAGAAGGCAAAGAAGGGTTCTCTGCCGGTTATCAAGAATAAGATATTGCGTAAGGCGCAATGTCCGGTGACGGAACTGGGTAAGGCCGAAATGACGAAACATCCTTATGCTTCAGCCATAGGATCGATCATGTATGCAATGTTGAGTACTAGACCAGATGTGGCATTAGCTCTAAGTTTGACAAGCCGGTTCCAGAGTAATCCTGGAATGCCGCATTGGATAGCTGTTAAGAGCATTCTTAAGTATCTCAATAAGACAAAGGAAATGTTCCTTGTGTATGGTGGCTGCGATGAGGAACTTGGCGTAACGGGTTACGTAGATGCAAGTTTCTGCTCAGACCCCGATGACAGTAAGTCACAGACAGGTTACGTGTTCAAGGTGAATGTAGGCGCCGTGTGCTGGAGAAGTGGGAAGCAACCCATAGTCGCACAATCTACAATGGAGTCGGAGTACATTGCTGCCTGCGAGGCCGCGAATGAAGCTGTGTGGCTGAGGAAGTTCGTCATCGAACTTGGAGTGTTCCCGAGCGTGCAAGACCCTGTGATCCTCTTCTGCGACAATACGGGTGCCATTGCCAACGCCAAGGAGCCAAGGTCTCACTTCACCGCCAAACACATTCTCCGACGCTTCCATGTGATACGTCAGTACGTACAAGGAGGCGATGTGAAGATTTGCAAAGTGCATACGATCTGAATGAGACAGATCCGCTGACGAAGCCTCTTCCGCTTGATAAGCATGAACAGCACCAGTTAGCTATGGGTGTTAGGCTTTTACCAAGTTGTAATCTAGATTAAATTGTACTCTAGTGCAAGTGGGAGACTGAAGGAGATATGCCCTAGAGGCAATTAATAAAGTGTATTCTTTATCATATCTCGTTTGTTCATAATAGGTTTTTGTGTCATGCTGGAACCGTATTAAGCGGAAACATTAATGCGGGTGTGATACGTAAACAATCAGGTCCCTAGTAGCCTCTACTAAGACTAGTTTCGTTGCGCGATTCATGATCGAGGTTTCCCGGTCATGGGGCATGGCGCCGGTCGGCAATGAGAGTCATATCGCTGGAGAGTGATGTGATGGACATACCCAGATTTGGAGAACGTAGTCGTTACACCTTTGACCGTGAGATCAACTCTTATTGATATTCCCCGAAGATACTTTGATTGCACCAAACGTCGTATCTTATTTAGTATGACAATAACGGTGATACTTTTGGGTATTGGAAAGGAGTATTAAGACGAGGAGTCAAGAGCGGGATTTGCCAGTCCGCATAGCAGGATAGATACTCTCGGGCCCACTCGGTGAGATCATGTCTAATGAGCTTGCAAGCATGTGACTAGGTCACGGAGACATGAGATCATGAACGAGTAGAAGATAGCGTCGTCGGTAACGAGGTCGGGATTAGGTATGGAGATATCTATGGAGCGACGCTCGGACGTGCTAAGTATCGCTATGGCAAAAGGTCTAAGACTTCACGTTCAGGTTTGATAGATGAAAGTCATTCGTTATATCTCAGGGATTAATTCAGGGGGTCCAGGCCTACGGATTAGTCGTTGATCATTGAGGAGTCTTGATCATACCTGATATTATATCGAACCGCTAGGGTAACACACTTAAGGGGTTTCGACAAGACAACCGGAAAGGAAGGAGATCACCGGGAATGTCCCGGGAGAGGTCCGATGGAGATCGGGCAGCGCCGAAAGAGTTTTCGGAGCTAGGAAATATTATATATATTATGTTTGATATTAATTAGTGTTATTAATATGCAAATATGATTTTATATATTTATTTTCGAATTTATTAAGGCAGATTTCCCTAAATGGGCCTTCCGGACGAAAGAAGGCCCAAGAGGGGAAAATTCCCTAGGGGAATTCGGTGGGGGCCAAGAGGGCCGGCCTAGGTGGGCCACAAGGGGCCCACCAGGGGGCCGGCGCACCTCTCTAGCCGAACCAGGCTGTAGGGGGTTAGTCCCACATTGCCTGGCTGGCAAGGTTGGCTCCCCTTGGGAGCCTATATAAGAAGGGGCACCCCCAGCCTTTTAATTCACCAATTAATTCCTGATTTCTCTCTCGATCTCGTGGTTCCCAAGTTGGAGCCGCGCCGAGCAAGAGGAGTCGGGGATCTCCTCCACCATAGCCCGCTGCCGCGCTGCTGGTGTTCCGGTCCAAGTCTTCCGCTGCTCGTCCTGGACTGGAGCTTCGGAGGCGTCGTCTCCACCGTACGTGTGCGACTCCCTGCGAGATGCTGCGCTAGCGGTACTCGGAGGCCTGCTTCCTCTACACGACCTTGAGGTCGGCTACGTCGGTCTTCATCGACAACGTTTGTGCGGGAACGTAATCCCCGCTTTCGGTCTACAAGGGTACGTATTCCGATCTCCGTTCGTACTACTATATCTGCATAGAATAGATCTTGGCTAGTTCAAGGATATCGTTGGTAGGAAATTTTTTGTTTTCTGCACACGATCCCCTTCATAGGAGGCCTTGGAAAACGAGATGCAGCATGCCTTGGAGCAGTAGGAGGCCTTGGAACAGGAGATGCAATATGCCTTGGAGCAGGAGATACAGATGTGGTGGCAGAGGTAGATGAGCCCTCACTGAAATTAGCTCTGTTTGCCTGAAACAACAAGTATGCAGATAAATAAAACTGGGTTGATGGATTACAAGTATGGAACAAAATATATATATACCTTATGCTGGGCTTTTCTTATCTGCAGTCCTACACTTAGTGCACTGATACAGTTTGTGTACTTGTGTCCTACTTGTTTACAATTGCTGCAAGTAATGCTAGCCATCCTAGATGAATCTCTGCGTGCTGGTGGCTCAAATTGTCCCCTCCTTCTCTTGGTCAGTTTTTTCCCAACTGTATCTTTGAAAACGGGTGGCTCTACGTCTGGTGTATCAGTTTTGGTCCAATCTTCAGGTCCAGTGTAACGCCCCGGGATTTATCCCCTTTTAGATTTGTGAGTTTTCTTTTTGCATCGACATGGCATCGCATCGCATTAATTTAATTTGTTGCATTTAAATTAAATTTCCATAATTAAATTCAAATGCATTTCAAATTAATTAAAAATGTGTTATTTTCAAATCTTTTAAAAATGTTAAAAACTAGTTTATTAAATTGTCTATTCAAAACTAAAAATATTTTGTAAAGGTTTCGTATTCAAATTCCTTTTCGTTTTTGTTTTAAAAATATAAAACCGAAAATAAATAAAAAAGGGAGAGAAATAAAGCCCAAGCCCATCTAACCCCAAACCCTAGGGTTTCCCCTGGAAACTTCTTTCCCACCCCCTGCCTTTTTGCAGCCACCCTCCTCCTTTTTATGGTTTTTGCGAAATAAACCTCCCACCTCACTTTCTTTCTTTTTTTCCCTTCCTTTTTCTCTTCTTTTCTTTTTTTCCTTTCTTCTTATTTTCCTATTTTTCTTTCCTTTCTCTTCTTTCCTCCCCGCACCGCACATGAGAAAACCTCCCGAGCCCGCACCGCACCAGCCGAGCTTCATGCGCCTCCCTCCCGAGCGCCCAGCGCCTCGCGCCAGCGTGCAGCCGCACCGCCGCGCCCGCACGCGCCGCCGGCTGCCTCCGGCCCGCTGCCCGCGCCACGCTCGCGCTGCCGCCGTCGCGGCCGTTGCCCCGCACCAGCTCCTCCCCCGCACGCCGCGCGCCCCCGAGCCAGCGCCCCGCCTCCCCTGCTCCACCACGGCCGCCTCCCCAGCGCCGCGCGCCCCATGCACCCGCGCCCACGCCTCCGGATGCCCGCGCCGTGTGCGCCGCGCCCCTGCGCCCGCAGCTCCCGCGCCGGCCATCTCTGGCCCGAGCAGGCCGCCGTCGCCCGTGCGTGCCGCGCCCCCGCCGGACGCCGCAAGCCGACGCGCTCCCGCCGCTCGCTGCCCCTGCTCGCTGCTAGCCGCCGCACGCCGCGCCGCCGCTACCGCATCGGTCGCCGCCCGCGTGCTTGCCGCACCGCCGCCGCTGCCCCGCTCCCCGCGCCCCGGCCTCCTATGCCTCCACGCCGGCCGCGCCGCGCCGCGCCGCCGCTCGTTGCCGCCGCCTCCTCTGCGCGCCACGCCCGCACGCCTCCACCGCTGCCGCCCTGCTCGCCCCACGCCACGCCGCGCCGTCACGCGCCGCGTCGCCGTCGCGTCCGCCCGTGCCCGCGCGCTCGCCTGCGCACGTCGCCTCCGGCCGCCCCCCGCGCCTCCGCTCGCCCACCTCCACCCGATGCCCCGCGTCCCCGCGCGCTCCCCGCCGTCGTGCGTTTCGTCCGCGCCACGCCGCCGTCCTCGTTGCCTCCTCTTCCGGCCGCGTGCATGCCGTCTCCGTCCGGTGACGTCCCCGCATCCGGCGCCCGCAAGGTGTTCGACAAAATTCCCGCAAGACCCCGGCGTCACATTTTTGTCCGAGTTGTCCACCCTTCGTGGTGCTGCCCCATGCGCGTGCGCGCGCCCCTTCCGGTGTCTGTTGTCGTGGCCCCGAAGACTAGATGCGACAAGTGCGCCACCGACCCCGAAGCCGGCGCTCCGAACAACAACCACCCGGACGACTACCCGCCCACTTCTACCACACCGACTAACGACGATGCCCCGGTTCCGCGACGACTACTTCCACGACGACGACGACTTCCTCTACGGACCAAAGACGTCGGTTTCGAACTCCATCTCTCCCGATCCAACGTGCGAACCCAAACCCTAACCCTATACCTATTTTATAAAATGCCATCTATCTTGTGCATATCGCATCATACTTGCATGTGTTGCATCTCTGGGGTTTGGTGGTGTAGCAAATCACCTAAATAATAAATATGGAATGTGTGGGGCAAATCAATATCTTTATTGCCCAATTCCATTTAACTTGACTAGAGCACCTTTGCCATGTCTTGCCTTGTTAATGAACATTTAATTTGTTGGGTAGATAAATAACTTCAAAATTAATATTAATTGTCGGAATCCCGGTTCCGCTTAATTTGGATTAAGTGCGTCTCGCATTACATCTTGCCATGTCATTCATCCGTCCCATGATCATGCTGGATCTTTTGCCGTAGTTGTAAAATGCATCTATTACGCTTTCCAGTGTTTGTTGCTTCTTCGCGGATACGACACTGAGATGTGTGAGCAACGACAAGATCTGCTTCCATGCGGGATTTCAGGCAAGCAAAGTTTGCTTGTTTACCTATACATTGTCTTTCATTCCTGCCGTTGATCTCTGCTACCCTAGTATTCGATTCTTTATCGCGATCCCATCACATGTTTATCCTGCAGCCTATACAGTTTTATCCCCACATCCCATCACATGTTGAATGTTTATCTGTTAGCCTTGCGAGTCGTAGCGCATGCTTAGAGTTGTTTGTGCGAGTCGTCTGTTGGTCCTATGTTTCATCTGCTTAGTATGATAGAATTATTCTACCTTAATAAAATGTTGTCTTATATTGGATATTATAATTAAAAGATAAGGCACCAGGTGGAAGGCCTTGCGAGGTGCTTTGTTCTGCTCAGTGTCGAACTAGGAACTGAGATTTTGTCCTCGGATCCAATTTTGAGCGCACTAGCCACTTGTTGGAGGCCCAATGGAGCCCCCTCGACTTTGAACGGATCTACAGCTTGTCCATGTGCCGCAACTAGTTCGGGTTTTCCATTTGCTCATATCCATGTGCATGATGATGATGATTGATGAGAGGTTACTTGATACGGGGGGTCATATAGGGGTGGTGCGCGCGAAGCGGACAATTCCTACTGTGGTTTGAGCCGCATGGCGCGTGGACACAAACTAATGAGTCCGCAATTGAGATTCGGCCGGACTCCTGACGCGGGTAACAACTCATATGGGTGGCACTTGGACTTGCGGTAGTGAAGGAATGGGTTGAGTTGAGAGGCCCTGATGCTTGCTTGGGTTGATCATACGAGTATGGGTACAGTAGTGCACCCCTGCAGGGTATAATCTTATCGATGAGCCGTGTCCACGGTTATGGACGACTTTGGTGATGATGCTGGCTAACAAGATCTAGACAACTTGCACGTAATTAATGTTAATGTTAATTAATTTGACTAGTAATATAGAATTACTTTCACAATAAATTATAATTAAAACTGTTCAACGTGTGAGTTTCCCGAATTGCTTCCTCATATTTGGTTGAGGGGGTTAATTCGAGAATGGGTTATGTTTGGTGTTAGTTGTAGTTGTTTACTTATGCGCTCTCTTATTCCTCTCTGATTAGACGAAAGTTGTAGCGTGTCTCTTTAGGTTGCTAGTGCTGCTGCCGCTAAGTCCACCTCCCCTATATTTTGGGAGATGGTGTAGAAAGTAGGCAAGTCGGTTTTGCTTGCCAGGGAGTGCCCTGACCCTCTTTTGGGATGTGCTTTATGTGCAGTCAATAGGTTTGAAGTCAGACGACGTTAGCTTGGGAATCCCTCCGGCTTGGCTGGGCAGGGATATG
Source organism: Poa annua (assembly GCA_026929855.1). NCBI lineage: Eukaryota > Viridiplantae > Streptophyta > Magnoliopsida > Poales > Poaceae > Poa > Poa annua. Next base: position 244,730,459 of record CM049426.1, on the reverse strand, counting down.
GCGCCATTGCTTATCTTCAGGACTCTTAGTCCAATTTGCATCTTATCCTTAGACGGATACTATTTTGCTTCCGCTGTCATTTGTATCTTTGTATTGTATCATTTGTATCTTGACTCGTTCGAGTCGTTGTTGTATTTATATCTTTGTTGTATTTGTGGATGTATCAGAACTATTGTAATGTTATCACAATTCCACCCACATAATGCACATGTTTCGGCGTGCACATTATATCTGGTGGGCGACCTAAAATCGTTATTATGCGGATTTCGGCGGGAGCGCTTAAATCTACATAGTACCGATTTTAGGGCGTCACATCCAGGCACAAGATAAATTGTGTTCTCAAAATCCCTTTTGTACATAGGCTTTTTGAAGAACTCATGGACATAGTCCTCTGGATGCTGCTGCAGCTTCATGATCACAGCCACTGCATGGTTGCAAGGTATACCAGTCACATTCCACTTTCTGCATCCACATGTTTTCTTCCTTAAGTCCACTACAACCACCCTTCCACTCCTACTTGTCACTTGCCAAAGACCAACCTCACAGTTCTTCACACTGCAATCTCTGGACCATTTCTTAGATTCCTCCAACCTCTCAGTGTAAAAAGGGGTAATCTCCCATCTGCAATTCTCCACCTTCTCCCTGGTTCCAATCACTACTAGAAATCCCCATATTTCCGACGGTGAAATCTTATAACCGACGGACCATCGGCTAATACGCCCATATCCGACGGTTGCCAGAATGGCCGACGGTCTCCGACAAACTCTCGGGTATTGCTACCAATAGCCGACGGTATAGTCCATTTTCCGACGAGGAAATTCAACTCTCGAGTATTTTATCTTATAGCGGACAGTGAAATGAAATATACGACGGTCTAAACATAACTCTCGGCTATGTGTAATAAATAACCGACGGTACATTTACAACTCTTGGTTATTAGTGAAGATACCCGACGACAAATATCAACAACCGACGGTTGAAGTTGACACTCGGTGATATGTTTGAGTCGATAATTATTTTATATTAATTTTTAATTATTTAAATGTTGTACGTTCCATGTGAAAAGAGTTTGGAGTATTTTTTTAAAGGTGGGATTCGGTGAAGTATTGAAGTCCACAAAGTTTTTGATCAAGCGCGTCATTTTTGGTAATGGCGTGCCTAAGATATTTGCTTTCGGTAAAGCGGCAATGTTTGTCTCAGACTACGCGCGCAATACAATTTTCGCTTATGTGCGGTAGAAAAACCGCCGGCCACCCACCACGACCACCACATCGTGTGATAAATATCCCACTTTCCTCCTAAACCTATCCCGCGTGCTTCCAGCGGCAAGCGCCGCCGCCATCGGTCGCTCGAGCGCATCCCGGTCAACCACCTCGTATTCTCTGTTTCCCAAACCACCTCTCGATTCATTCTTCCTCTCTCCCCTAACCTCGCCCACCTCACCAGGATCTGAGCTGTGCCCAGGCGGCCGTCATTCGCCCCGCCCTGGAGCAACTTCAACTCGTCTGGCTCGGGCAGCAACGGCGGTTTTCTGGCGAAGGGAACAAAATGATGAGCTCCTACACCAACTACACTCGGGCTGCTCTGGTATGATCTACCGCTCCCGCACCACCGCCTCTACCTTATCAGCTCCTCAGACCTATCAGGTCATGCCCTTCATGCTTATCTCTTCCGTTTCTCAATTCAGATCAGATGATTTTGTTGTGTATGAAACACACTATTTTGTTTATCCTTTCCAAGTTAAATCTGACAAACATGGTTTTATGTGTGCAACAGATCCTAGAGGTCAGACTTTCTCCATCCTCTGCTAGATCTGAACAACTTTACTAGTTTGTGGCCCTTCATGTTTCAGCTTACCTCGTTGTGAGGATTTTTTTCATACGGATCCCAGAAGGGACCGGATTCCATTACTAGTATTTTAATTCGTTGGGAGGAATTGTCGCTGATCACCTAGGTGTTTGCGATCACGATATGTGCCTTGTTGGGATTGGAGATACTGCATGCTGACAAGTAACTGCATGTATGTGCCATTGCAGTTGTGCACAATGCTGAAGGAGCATCTGAGCCAGATGTTGGATTGAGATTTCTGATTTTCGGCACTATCACAATGAAGAAAAGGTATACTTTCAGAGTTCTCAGATTATAACCTGTAGAAAATTATACTTTCAGGTAGGAGACATGGCACTTGTGAAATTACAAAGTTGGAGTCACTAATTGCCACACAAATAGCATTCAGATTATAATCTGCCAGTTCTGTGGTCTCAAGTCAACGTGGGAACTACTGTGTCCTGTGAATCTGTTTACCAAATCTGATTTGAGTGGTAGCAGTACTGCTATTTTCCGTCTTCTTTACTGTTATATATTTTGGCTTGTACAATTTTGTTACTTGTCCGACTTATCTTACCATTTTTTAGATTATTTCCATTTGTTGTCTTGTATAATTATGTTTTCATCTTTCTGACAACTATTTTGGTAATTTTTGTAGGGAATGAGAGGCAATGTGATGAGGACGACTTCTCTCGTGCTGAAGAGAAGATACTTCTTAGAGGCCATTCAAAATAATTTTTTGAAGCTGGAATGCGTGTTTGATGTATTGCAAAATCTGTAAAAAATTATGTTCCTTTCTATTTAGAGGATTATTAAGATTGTGTGATTTTGGTATAAGTCTTGTGGTCTGTGATGCAATTAGAGATTGTGTTGAAATACATACCGTTCAATATTATCTTTTTGTTACCGTGTCTCACTGATTGCAACTGTTCCGAAGGTCAATTTTATAGTACGCCGCGTAGATTAGATAACCAGTGCATGTCCCTGAAGAGCAATGGTAACTGTTGAGACTCTATCTGACAGTTTCAAGCGCCAGCGCCCTCTCAGCTATAGTAATAATTGATGGGACAGATTAATCGTCGATTACGGTTAATGCTGACGGGATATAGCTAAATATATAACCGAGGGGAAACTGTCGTGTATTGGCACCATTGAGCCACGTGGGCAACTGTTGACCAAAACATAGATGACGGCCAACCGTCGGCCTTTTACCGTCGATATAAGTAATAGCCGAGAGTATCGTCGGCCATTTGTGTAATGGCCGACCGAGCATCACCGACGGGGGATGACCGACGGTGTATAGTCGGATTTAAGCTTAACCGACGGTAATCTTAAATATCCGACGGTAGTTTAGCCCTCGGCTATATGGAGATATACTTGACCATCAGTTTATTCCTGATGCCTTCTGTTATTGTCTTTATTGGTCTTCCCTTGACATCCAAAATCATCTTGTTAAAGACCTCACTGATGTTGTTAACAACAAGGTTAGTCTTGCATGTTGTGTCAAACAAATGCCTAGCCCAACACTCTGCTGGAATCTGCACTAGCCAATTGTATGCCTCCTCACAGTCATTTGTTAGAGCTTCCATTGCTACATCAAAGACATTCTTGGTATAAGAGTAGCTAGCTTGATCCATGTACTTCTTTAACTCAGGGCCTCTAAATCCTGCTCTCTGGAAATTGGCATAAATATGCCTGAGACAGTACCTAGAGGGCGAGTTGGGATACACGTTTGCAATTGCTTTCAACAATCCCTGCATAAATAAACAATGCAATGCAATGCATAAATAAAACAACAAACAATAAAACACCAGCAAAACAATAAAACAACAGTAAAACATCTTTACCTTCTTCCTATCAGATATGATGGTGTAATTGCCCCATTGCCCAGACTCCCCAATGCAGTACTTCAGCTGAGTTAAAAACCAACTCCAACTTGCAGTATCTTCTGAAGGAGATATGCCCTAGAGGCAATTAATAAAGTGTATTCTTTATCATATCTCGTTTGTTTATAATAGGTTTTTGTGTCATGCTAGAACCGTATTAAGCGGAAACATTAATGCGGGTGTGATACGCAAACAACCAGGTCCCTAGTAGCCTCTACTAAGACTAGTTTCGTTGCGCGATTGATGATCGAGGTTTCCCGGTCATGGGGCATGGTGCCGGTCGGCAATGAGAGTCATATCGCTGGAGAGTGATGTGATGGACACACCCAGATTTGGAGAACGTAGTCGTTACGCCTTTGACCGTGAGATCAACTCTTATTGATATTCCCGGAAGATACTTTGATTGCACCAAACGTCGTGTCTTATTTAGTATGACAATAACGGTGATACTTTTGGGTATTGGAAAGGAGTATTGAGACGAGGGGTCAAGAGCGGGATTTGTCAGTCCGCATAGCAGGATAGATACTCTCGGGCCCACTCGGTGAGATCATGTCTAATGAGCTTGCAAGCATGTGACTAGGTCACGGAGACATGAGATCATGAACGAGTAGAAGATAGAGTCGTCGGTAACGAGGTCGGGATTAGGTATGGAGATATCTATGGAACGACACTCGGACGTGCTAAGTATCGCTATGGCAAAAGGTCTAAGACTTCACGTTCATGTTTGATAGATGAAAGTCATTCGTTATATCTCAGGGATTAATTCATGGGGTCCAGGCCTACGGATTAGTCGTTGATCATTGAGGAGTCTTGATCATACCTGATATTATATCGAACCGCTAGGGTAACACACTTAAGGGGTTTCGACAAGACAACCGGAAAGGAAGGAGATCACCGGGAGCGTCCCGGGAGAGGTCCGATGGAGATCGGGCAGCGCCGAAAGAGTTTTCGGAGCTAGGAAAAATTATATATATTATGTTTGATATTAATTAGTGTTATTAATATGCAAATATGATTTTATATATTTATTTTCGAATTTATTAAGGCAGATTTCCCTAAATGGGCCTTCCGGACGAAAGAAGGCCCAAGAGGGGGGGGGGAACCCCCTTGGGAATTCGGTGGGGGCTTGGTGGCCGGCCTAGGTCGGCCACAAGGGGCCCACCAGGGGGCCGGCGCACCCCCTTGGCCGAACCAGGCTATGTGGGGATAGTCCCACATTGCCTGGCTGGCAAGGTTGGCTCCCCTTGGGAGCCTATATAAGAAGGGGCACCCCCAGCCTTTTAATTCACCAATTAATTCCTGATTTCTCTCTCGATCTCGTGGTTCCCAAGTCGGAGCCGCGCCGAGCAAGAGAAAGAGGGGATCTCCTCCACCATAGCCCGCTGCCGCGCTGCTGGTGTTCCGGTCCAAGTCTTCCACAGCTCGTCCTGGACTGGAGCTTCGGAGGCGTCGTCTCCACCGTACGTGTGCGACTCCCTGCGAGGTGCTGCGCTAGCGGTACTCGGAGGCCTGCTTCCTCTACACGACCTTGAGGTCGGCTTCGTCGGTCTGCATCGACAACGTTTGTGCGGGAACGTAATCCCCGCTTTCGGTCTACAAGGGTACGTATTCCGATCTCCGTTCGTACTACTATATCTGCATAGAATAGATCTTGGCTAGTTTAAGGATATCGTTGCTAGGAATTTTTTTGTTTTCTGCACACGATCCCCTTCAGTGGTATCAGAGCCGATCTATCGTAAGATATAGCTGTACGCTGTTAGAACCCGTGCTCTGCACGGGGGCACCGTTCCTGTTATTTGCTACCCTCTAGCGTGCACTTGTGTATTCCAGCGGCATTGAGTTGATGAAGCGGCCCGGACCGACTTTACGCGTACGCTTACGCGAGACTGGTTCCACTGCTGACATACGGCTTGTACCGTATCTGTGGCTGGCGGGTGACATTTTCTCTCTCTTTAGTTGGTCTTCGCATTTTCAATGGAGGGCCCGAAAGGGATGCTTAAACATGCAATTATTGGATCGTTGTTGTGGTCATAAGATTCGTAGGTATGAAGCGGTTCTATTTACGAGAGCCCCAAGCCACGTAAAATATGCAAAAGATAAAGTAGAAGCGTCTAACTTTATTTTGCAGGGGCTATGTGATATGGTCAAGGTAGGTTTATTAAATTGTTTATAAACTGCGGGTGCCAAGAAGACGATGGCGCGATGGACTATATCACATTGCATTACATTTGATGTTTTGTGTGCATCTTATTTTGTGTGATTGTGTGTGTTACACGGCGGTAGCTGAATAAGATGATCCCTTCAAAATACCACTAGTGTTCTCCCTCCAACGCGCACCACCAATAAAGTTCTACGTTATGAGGCAGGCCGTGATGATCGGGTGTCAGACATATCTTCGTTCGCATACGGTGGGTGTAAGCCATGTTGCACAAGCGTCAGCGTGGAGGTCTTTGGTGGCGAGCCTAGCATACTCAGAGGTATGGCCTCGGAACAGGAAGACCGAAAGGTCGAGCACGAGTCACAAAATTGGTGTGGCGGACGATTTTGTCTACTCTTGAAGTTGTGCCGCCGGCTTTGATGATGAGGGGTGGTGCAATGGATGGGGGTCGTGTAATCGCTTAAACGACCAGGAGGGATGTTCGTTTGAGTGGGAGTTATGTTAGTTATTTTTTAAAATACTATAACTCAAAATTATTATGAACAAAGTCTTATGTTGTTGCAAATTTCATTGTAGATGTCTCGCCCCTCGTTTAACCTAGGTCTGTTCCTTGAGAAAGAAAAGATTAAGACCAATGGGTCAAACTTCATGGCCTGGTTCCGCAACCTGAGGATCCTCCTCACTCCCCATAGGGTGGCCTACGTCATTGAGGCCACCATAGGTGACCCTCCTGCAGATAATGCCTCTGAGGATGAGAAGAAGGTCTTCCAGACCCGGTCGGAGGATTCTGCCTTTGTCCAGAGTGGCATGCTCTACGCCATGGAAGCCGACCTGCAGAAGCGCTTTGAGAAGATGAGCGCCTTTGAGATCATCTCGGATCTTAAGGCTGTCTTTGCGCCGCAGGCTAAGGCTGAGAGATATGAGGCTTCTGAGCTTTTCTTCTCAGCCAAGATGGAAGAGCATAGCAGTGTGAGCGAGCATGTAGTCAAGATGTCTGGCTACGTTCAATGCCTGAATGCTCTGGAGTGCAAGATTCCCGATGAGCTGGCGATTGACAGGGTGTTGCAATCGTTGCCACCAAGCTACAAAGGCTTCGTCATGAACTACAACATGCAGGGCATGGCTAAGTCCCTGGGTGAAGTGTTCGTGATGCTCAAGACTGCTGAGGTAGAGATTAAGAAGGAGCACACGCTGTTGATGGTCAACAAGACCGTTGATTTCAAGAAGTCCGGTGGCAAGGGAAAACAGAGCTGGAAGTCCCGGAGGGAGGCAAAGTTGGCTGCCAAGCCCAGGACTAACAGGTCTGGTCCCAGAGCTAGCGTGGAGTGTTTCTACTGCAAGGGGAAGGGTCACTGGAAGTGCAACTGCCCCAAGTATCTGGAGGATAGGAAGTCTGGCAAGACGGTCGACAAAGAGAAAGGTATATTTGATATACATGTTATAGATGTGTACCTTACATCCGCCCGGAGCAATACGTGGGTATTTGATACTGGTTCTGTTGCTCATATATGTAACTCTCAGGAGGAGTTACGCAATAGAAGGCGGCTGGCGAAGGATGAGGTGACGATGCGCGTCGGCAACGGATCGAGAGTCGACGTGGTGGCTGTCGGCACGCTCCCTCTGCATCTACCATCGGGATTAGTTTTGGTTTTAAATAAATGTTATTTTGTGCCATCCTTGAGTGTAAACATTATAAGTGGGTCTTGCCTGTTACAAGACGGTTATTCATTTAAATCAGTGTCAAGCAATTGTGCTATTTATATGAATGATATCTTTTATGTTGATGCTCCCGAGAATAACGGTTTATTCTTGTTGAATCTCGATCGTAGTACTCACATCCATAACATAGAAGCCAAACGAATTAAGGGTAGTGACAATACCGCCATGTTTTTGTGGCATTGCCGTCTTGGTCATATTGGTATAAAGCGCATGAAGCGACTCCACTCCGATGGACTCTTGGACTCGTTGGATTTCGGATCCCTCGATACATGTGAACCATGCCTCATGGGCAAAATGACCAGGACACCGTTCAAAGGTTTTGTTGAACGGGCGTCGGATTTGTTGGGGATCATACATACAGATGTGTGTGGACAAATGAGCGTTTCGACACGCAATGGTTATCGTTACTTCGTCACCTTCACTGATGACTTGAGTAGATACGGTTATATCTATTTGATGAAACAAAAGTCTGAAACGTTTGAAAAGTTCAAAGAATTCGAGAGTGAAGTTGAGAATCAGCTTGATAGGAAAATCAAGCATCTCCGGTCCGATCGCGGTGGAGAGTACTTGAGTTTTGAGTTTGGCACACATCTGAAGAGTTGTGGCATAGTGCCCCAACTTACGCCCGCCGGTACGCCGCAGCGAAACGGTGTGTCCGAGCGACGTAATCGTACTCTACTGGATAGTGTCCGATCTATGATGTCTCTTACCGATCTGCCAGTGTCCTTCTGGGGTTATGCGTTAGAAACAGCCGCATTCATTTTAAATAGGGCTCCGTCCAAGTCCGTTGAAACGACGCCGTATGAATTATGGTATGGCCAAAAGCCTAAGTTATCGTTTCTGAAGGTTTGGGGTTGTGAGGCGTACGTTAAGAAACTGCAGCCCGACAAACTCGAACCGAAGTCGGAGAAAGTCGTCTTTGTAGGATATCCGCGGGAAACCGTTGGGTACACCTTCTACAACCAAGCTGAGGGCAAAACTTTTGTCGCGAAGACCGGTGCCTTTCTAGAGAAGGAGTTTCTCGCGAAAGGAGTAAGTGGGAGGAAGGTAGACCTCGATGAAATCGTTGATCCTGAACTCAAGATTCCGAGTGGCGCAACGGAAGCAATTCCGGAAACGTCCTCCGTGGAAGGAGTGGGAGAAACTGTCGAGGAAGATGTTCTACCTCGTAGGTCTGGTAGATCTCGGATCCCACCAGAATGGTATGGCAACATGGTTTGCACCGTCATGCTAGTCGAGCAAGACGAACCTACGAACTACAAGGAGGCGATGGAGAGTCTAGAGTCCGAGAAATGGCTTGAAGCCATGAAATCCGAAATAGGATCCATGTACGATAACAAAGTGTGAACTTTGGTAGATATTCCCGAAGGGCGCAAGGCCGTCGAGAATAAGTGGATCTTTAAGAAGAAGACTGATGCTGATGGTAATGTGACCGTCTATAAAGCTCGGCTTGTCGCAAAGGGTTTCCGACAAGTTCATGGAATTGACTACGATGAAACTTTTTCACCGGTAGCGATGCTTAAGTCTATTCGGATTTTGTTAGCGGTAGCTGCCTACTATGATTATGAAATCTGGCAGATGGACGTCAAAACGGCCTTCCTGAATGGAAACATTGAGGAAGAGTTGTACATGGTACAGCCGGAAGGTTTTGTCGATCCAGGAAGTGCTAACAAGGTGTGCAAGCTTCAGCGATCCATCTATGGATTGAAGCAGGCATCTCGGAGCTGGAATCTTCGCTTTGATGAGGTAATCAAAGGTTTTGTATTTATCCAGAATGTGGAAGAGACCTGTATTTACAAGAAAATGAGTGGGAGCTCGGTTGTGTTCTTAGCACTGTATGTTGACGACATATTGCTAATAGGGAATGATGTGGAACTTCTGAATAGCGTGAAGGAATATTTAAACAGTAAGTTTTCCATGAAGGACTTAGGAGAAGCTGCGTATGTTTTAGGCATAAAAATGTATCGTGATAGATCAAGGCACCTATTAGCACTAAGTCAGAGTACTTATCTTGATAAAATATTGAAGCGTTTTCATATGGAGAAGGCAAAGAAGGGTTCTCTGCCGGTTATCAAGAATAAGATATTCCGTAAGGCGCAGTGTCCGGTGACGGAACTGGGTAAGGCCGAAATGACGAAACATCCTTATGCTTCAGCCATAGGATCGATCATGTATGCAATGTTGAGTACTAGACCAGATGTGGCATTAGCTCTAAGTTTGACCAGCCGGTTCTAGAGTAATCCTGGAATGCCGCATTGGGTAGCTGTTAAGAGCATTCTTAAGTATCTCAATAAGATAAAGGAAATGTTCCTTGTGTATGGAGGCTGCGATGAGGAACTTGGCGTAACGGGTTACGTAGATGCAAGTTTCTGCTCAGACCCCGATGACTGTAAGTCACAGACAGGTTACGTGTTCAAGGTGAATGGAGGCGCCGTGTGCTGGTGAAGTGGGAAGCAACCCATAGTCGCACAATCTACAATGGAGTCGGAGTACATTGCTGCCTGCGAGGCCGCAAATGAAGCTGTGTGGCTGAGGAAGTTCGTCATCGAACTTGGAGTGTTCCCGAGCGTGCAAGACCCCGTGGTCCTCTTCTGCGACAATACGGGTGCCATTGCGAACGCCAAGGAGGCAAGGTCTCACTCCACCGCCAAACACATTCTCCGACGCTTCCACGTGATACGTCAGTACGTACAAGGAGGCGATGTGAAGATTTGCAAAGTGCATACGGATCTGAATGTGGCAGATCCGCTGACGAAGCCTCTCCCGCTTGATAAGCATGAACATCACCAATTAGCTATGGGTGTTAGGCTTTTACCAAGTTGTAATCTAGATTAAGTTGTACTCTAGTGCAAGTGGGAGACTGAAGGAGATATGCCCTAGAGGCAATTAATAAAGTGTATTCTTTATCATATCTCGTTTATTCATAATAGGTTTTTGTGTCATGCTAGAACCGTATTAAGCGGAAACATTAATGCGGGTGTGATACGCAAACAACCAGGTCCCTAGTAGCCTCTACTAAGACTAGTTTCGTTGTGCGATTGATGATCGAGGTTTCCCGGTCATGGGGCATGGTGCCGGTCGGCAATGAGAGTCATATCGCTGGAGAGTGATGTGATGGACATACCCAGATTTGGAGAACGTAGTCGTTACGCCTTTGACCGTGAGATCAACTCTTATTGATATTGCCGGAAGATACTTTGATTGCACCAAACGTCGTATCTTATTTAGTATGACAATAACGGTGATACTTTTGGGTATTGGAAAGGAGTATTGAGACGAGGGGTCAAGAGCGGGATTTGCCAGTCCGCATAGCAGGATAGATACTCTCGGGCCCACTCGGTGAGATCATGTCTAATGAGCTTGCAAGCATGTGACTAGGTCACGGAGACATGAGATCATGAACGAGTAGAAGATAGCGTCGTCGGTAACGAGGTCGGGATTAGGTATGGAGATATCTATGGAACGACACTCGGACGTGCTAAGTATCGCTATGGCAAAAGGTCTAAGACTTCACGTTCAGGTTTGATAGATGAAAGTCATTTGTTATATCTCAGGGATTAATTCATGGGGTCCAGGCCTACGGATTAGTCGTTGATCATTGAGGAGTCTTGATCATACCTGATATTATATCGAACCGCTAGGGTAACACACTTAAGGGGTTTCGACAAGACAACCGGAAAGGAAGGAGATCACCGGGAGCGTCCCGGGAGAGGTCCGATGGAGATCGGGCAGCGCCGAAAGAGTTTTCAGAGCTAGGAAAAATTATATATATTATGTTTGATATTAATTAGTGTTATTAATATGCAAATATGATTTTATATATTTATTTTCGAATTTATTAAGGCAGATTTCCCTAAATGGGCCTTCCGGACGAAAGAAGGCCCAAGAGGGGGGGGGGGGGGGGGAACCCCCTTGGGAATTCGGTGGGGGCTTGGTGGCCGGCCTAGGTTGGCCACAAGGGGCCCACCAGGGGGCCGGCGCACCCCCTTGGCCGAACCAGGCTATGTGGGGATAGTCCCACATTGCCTGGCTGGCTCCCCTTGGGAGCCTATATAAGAAGGGGCACCCCCAGCCTTTTAATTCACCAATTAATTCCTGATTTCTCTCTCGATCTCGTGGTTCCCAAGTCGGAGCCGCGCCGAGCAAGAGAAAGAGGGGATCTCCTCCACCATAGCCCGATGTCGCGCTGCTGGTGTTCCGGTCCAAGTCTTCCGCTGCTCGTCCTGGACTGGAGCTTCGGAGGCGTCGTCTCCACCGTACGTGTGCGACTCCCTGCGAGGTGCTGCGCTAGCGGTACTCGGAGGCCTGCTTCCTCTACACGACCTTGAGGTCGGCTTCGTCGGTCTGCATCGACAACGTTTGTGCGGGAACGTAATCCCCGCTTTCGGTCTACAAGGGTACGTATTCCGATCTCCGTTCGTACTACTATATCTGCATAGAATAGATCTTGGCTAGTTTAAGGATATCGTTGCTAGGAAAATTTTTGTTTTCTGCACACGATCCCCTTCATCTTCATGGTCAACCACATCAAATGCAATAGGAAAAATGTTGTTATTCCCATCCCTTCCAGTAGCAGCAAGAATCTATTGACCAGTGGTCAGTTTGATGAAACAACCATCAACCCCTGTAATTGTAGTGAAACAGTTAATTAAATGATAGAATAAACATTAACAGATATTACTTTGTGCCAGGCATCAATGCAAAATGAATGTATATATATACCTATGAATGGTCTGCAACCATTAAGAAAACCCTCCTTTGCAGCATTCAGACACACAAAAAGCCCATGGAATCTAGGGGTTAGGCTTGGATGCTCCAGCAACTGTTTGGTGGTCACTATGCACCTGCTGCCTGGATTAGTATCAATGATAGCCTGTAAATAATCTCTAATCCTTTTATACTGTGCCCTCTGATCACCAATGACAGTGTCAAAAGCAATCTTCCTTGCCCTATAAGCTTTGCTTCTTGGCACTTCCACTCCAAAGCTTTGCTTCACATTTTCAATCAGTGTGTCAACATTTGTATTTGGATCAGTTGTAACTGCTTGCATGGACTGAGCAGTTAACCAAGCAATTGTTACTTTTGTATTCTCTCCAAGAGGTTGACAGTGATGCCTTGGCATGAATTTCCTTATGCAAAAGATTTTCTCATTTGCTATCAAAGAAGCAGTGATGTAAAATTTGCATCCTTTACCTTTTTTCCAACCTTCATCAGTACATCTGGCAATGATCCTGCTTGGCTCATTTCTGTGATACTTGAAATCTCACTGCTGGGCTTTATGGTAATGCCTTAGTGCAGTTCTAAATTCAGCAATATCTTTGAAGCACAACTTCTCATAGAACTACTGACTAGGATTAGCTCTACTTGGATCATACCACTGTCTTCCTTCCTGCTTCTTGAACTTGCATCTCAGCCCACTAGGTAGTACATGTGGTGGCACTGCACCATCATCATCATCACTGTCAAGAAAATCATCACAACTATTGGCATCATCACTAGATGGTATTAAGTCATGCATATATTCTTCCTTTGGTTCATGATGACACCTAGTGGTAGAGCCTGGGTTCTTAACTATTCTCTTCTCTTCAAACCACTCTGGTTCTGGCAAGTCCTCCCACTCAGATGCACTATCTTCCTCAACTACAAATATTTCTTCAACATCTGTGTCTCCCTCATAATGCAGAAATGGGTCCTCTGTTTGTTGCTTATGCAGTGCCAACCTCTCCAATATAGTTACTTCCTCAGCAGTGGGTGTTTTTGCCATTTTCTTCCTCTTCAACCTATTAACTAACTCTAATTCTTCTGCAATCTTTCTGTTGTGTTCTTCAGGTCTGTACTGCCCATCATAAAAGCTGAGCTCATCATCATCTTCATCTTCAGAAAGAACCTGAACATCAACAGGAAGCAAATGTTCTCTATTGGTTGGCACCTCTTTGTTGCAGCTCTGCTGGGTGCCAACATACATAACCTCTGAATAGTCAACCGCCACCGGAATGAAACCTTCATCTTCTGTTATGTGATTCACACCTGCACTGTCAGCTACCAGGAATACATGTTCAGACATTGTTGTCACTTCTTCTTCATCAATATTAAGCCCTATTGGCCAGGTGGCACTCTTTTTAAGCACAGTGATGTTCACTATCTTATCTGAATCATAAAGAGCTAGCATCTTCTCTACCTTCCTCATGCTGTCTAAAACATCCATCCCCTGCTGGCCTTTTCCCTTTTCTTTCACAAAATACATATTGTCTCTAATCCCATACCCATGACCTTCAATTAGAGCTAGCAGATTCAGTACTGTGATATCAGATTTGGATAGTGTTCTTTCCAAATTGTCTTGTCCAGGGAAATGAAACCTAATTTCCCACACTTCATCATCAAGGCTACAAATGAAAGAAAGCTATTCAGTTCTAGGGTTTCATTACGAGCTAGCTACCACTGGTTTTAGACCTAAAGCATAGACCGGGAACACTTACTAGACACCGCCGAGAGCTGATTCAAACCGATGGTTTGTCTCCGACGGTGATGAGAGCACGGCTTTCGCAAGCGACGTCGCCGCCTTCTAGCGCAGGGAATACGCCCCCCAAGCCTCCCCGCCCGACGACGAATCCGAGTCCACATCCACGGCACGGTCTGCGGCACTCGAACCCCTGCTACCGTCGGATTCGACGCCGCCTCCGCGGGATTCGCCTCCACCGCCGCCGGGAGCCGCATTCGCGTGAGAGGAGAGAGACGAAACTGGATCCACACAGAGAGCGACGCGACTTATCCACACAGGCAGCCCTGACATGCGGGCCTAGCACCTGTCCATTAACAGATGTTAACGGCCTCATCCTGCTGGGACCCACTCGTCAGATCGAGTGTCAATTCACGCTCAATCGGTGTTTTGGGCTATCTGAGAAAACTTCGATATAATGGGTAGCTCCACGCGATTCAAAATAAAAGTGGTAGGTTTTTAGAATTGACCCTAGTAGTTTTATGCTATCAACTCGGTGCAAGGTGAATGACTGGTGACAGTGTGTGCTGCTTTTCACCGGCGCAAACGTAAACGTCTCACCAAATCCACTGGTTTTGCAAGTGTCATTCGCCATTCGGTTCAATCAGACTACCACTAGTGCTTATCTGCTCCTCATCTTGTCGCTGCGAGATCACCAGGTAACCACCCGTATTGGGGCTCTAATCTTGCCCGGTACTGAACTGAAGTGATGAAATCGCATTTTTTTTTTTGCAAAGTGGAGTAATCAAATCACATGACATCATGGACTTGTAGGACTGGTGTGGAATGGAGGAGGTGTGAATTTAAATGTTCTGCCATTAGTTACTGGTGGCCGCTAACTTTCAGTAGCCAAAGACAAGGAGAGACTATATGGTGATCGGCGTCATCACGCCATGGGCTTCTGGTACAAGATGAATGTTGGATTTGGATGCTTGTGGAGAATCGCTTCGGCATAAAATGCATATCTTTTAGTTAATTTACCGACAGGTTTAACTTTGCATGCATACAATTAGTAGAGTGTCAATTATTTGGCGTTCTTTATTACAGGTGCCATCATTTTCAACTTAGCTAGTCTAATTACTACTAGACAGTTCTGTAAGAACTTAACACGATTATTTATACTACTAGTTCAGTTGCAAAACTGAGACAATGCGCAATGGAGATTACTCCACGCTGCAGTTCGCTGTCGTTTGGTTGAGAACTGAAGGATGAAACTCTTGAAATTTTAAGATTTGATGGCTTGAAAGTCGATACTTTAGTGTCTGGATTCCATTATTCAAACGACAAACGCAGCGGACACTGTCCACTGAGTTGTGCGGCCTCTGTGTTCATCTCACCAAAATACAGTACCGAAGAAGCTGTGCAGAGATGCCGATCCCCACTGTCCTCTTGGGTCAAATTGAAGGATTTTTTCCTCAGGATTGCATCTGGATCAAAGGAATGACACCTCCAAAATTAGTATGGATCGAATTCCTATGCCCCAATTTCATAGGAATTTTAAAATCCACTCTAACCTCCTTTTTACACTCATTCATGTAGGATCGAGGCATTTTTCCTGTGTTCTTCTTGTGTTCTATCTAAATGACTATTACTGTAGTTTTCCTCTGTTTTGAAATCCTCTCTTTTGCACCCGTAATCCCATCAGATTTCTGTGTTTTTTCCAAACAAGCACTTGATATACTCTTCTTGTTGTGATGCAATGATTTGTCAAAAATTGCGACCGCATAATTGCTTCCAACAGAATGTGCCCGTGGCCCCGTGATATCGTTGCTCTTTAGTCTGATGCTGGCCATATGTCACAGGAACAGAGATGTCAAGTTCGATTTTTTTGATTTTGCATGTTGGGCCTGGCCTCATGGCACGCCAGCACGCGGATCAAGAATGGGATGCTAGGCCCAATTTTTCAGAATTTCTGCATCTGTTCCAAAAAAGAGAGGAATTGCTGCATCTAAGCGACGATGACGCAATCACATAATCTGTTGCCAAACGCTACGAATCAGTGGGGTGTATCGAGTCTTTGCTACAGCGAGCCATCCGATCAATTTATGCGAAACGATTTTACGCGTCCGATCTATGTAATAAAACAGTTGATGTGTAGTATTTTTATATGTATGTACATTCAATGTAGCAACAAATATGTCAGAAAATGTTACATTTAATGAATATAGCAAAAAAATCTAACACGTAACACATATGTTGCAAAAAAAATCGGATATGTAAAAATTACAATATGTAGAAAAAAATGTTGTAGCACTTTAAACACAACCATGTAGCAAAACCAACAACTTATCCAACAAATCCCAAATTGGTTTATCACAGTACCATGTGCACGAAAATCAATGTAGCACTTTGTCCATGCTTACACAGCAAAAACTAGTCTCACGTGTAGTAAAACTGCAGACGCCATGCAATACCAACAAAACCTCAAAACTGATCTCTCTATGTCACATCAAGAGACACGCCATGGCCGATTTGACATGTCCGTCCATGAATTCGTCACTCCAGATGTCTATTGAAGCTAGACCGAGCGAACCCTGCTCAATCTAGTTGTGGCCTCACGAGGCATCATCTTCTTCAAGTCCGAGGGCGGCTCACCATCCAACGCGAGCGCCGGTAAAGCCGGGACGGGATGTGCAAAGGAGCGGCAACGGGCACATACCTCTTCGATAGATCGCCGGGGGGCGGGGAGGTTGGGGGCATGGTGGGGATCGATTGCTCGACGTTTGGGTCAGGATGGGTGTTGGTAGTCGGGACATTGGAGAATGGGGATGATTGGAACTGCGGTCTAGTGGGCTGTTTTGTGCATTAGTCTGGTGTAGAATAGAGTTTTTCTGAGGGCATGTACAATGGGGTGACGTCAGTATTTTCTTAGTGTTGACACATATGCTAATTGTCTAGTTGGAGCACAGAGAACGAATAAAGGGAAGACTGCCTTTACTTAGCTAAAAGATGATCTCTTACGAAATAAGAGAAGGCTAATTTCATCATTGTACCATTTGTCTTCCATTATAAATTTAATTTTCTATTAAAATATAATTAATTATTATTAATTGCTAAGGATAACAATAAAAGATAGTACGTTATACTACTTAAAATTTTATCTTCTTGAAATTATGTAGATGCCTAAAAGACACCCTTCAAATAAAAAATTAGATGTCTAAAAGAAACGTGCCTTTCTACCATTGCCCTAATCTGTTTGCGCGATCAGGACACTACGACGTCCTTGCAAGAGGAAAAGGAGGATTGGGGGCGAATTTCTTCGCTGGCCTCTTCGGCAATGCTGGCTGAGGGATCATAACGCTTCAAGGTGCTGGCCTGCATGAGGATCTGCACGCCAGGCAACAGGACGGCGGGACCGGACGTCTACCCTTGAAGTTTACCGTTGCTGTTGGGCAACCATCAAGGCCGACACAGTAGCATAGTAGCAGTAGCAGCTCCACGAGCCGTTTTAGTGAGCGTCAATTCTGCGACCTGGGTGGACGCTCCTTTATTATTTCTGTGTTTTTTCTTCTGTTTTACACTAAAATAACATACTGCTAAAGAAGAACGTAACATTCATTAAAAATAGAAGTAAATATGTTCTTTTTCCCAATCTGAATATTTTTTAAATCTGAGTTTCATAAAAAGATGGACATTTTTATAAATATGAACACTTTTCAAATCTGATTTTTTTTGCAAAATCAAGAACATATATTTTAATTGAATGTTTTCAATTCATATAATTAGCTTATTTTAATGGTTTCATTAAGTGAAAAGATAGTGGTGAACAAAAACTAATTTTGAATGATTTAAAAATGAACAAAAATGGCCTCGAACATTTTTTTTTGAACTATTATAAATGTGAACAGAAAAGGTCAATGAAGAAAATTATTTTTTGAACGGAAAGTATTTTTGAATTCAAATAATTAACTTATACACAAATAGACAAACAATAGTAGCGCGTCCAAATTCAAGATGTCACCAACAACAACATCGTCGCGCGAAAACAAAGAACACCACTGCTATGTGTACTACCCAAAGGTTTTTTTTTACTAGTGATGTAAGGTTCAAATAACCTGGAAAACATCATAGGTGTAGATAATGTTATATTCTACCAACCTATATATATGAACTAGAAAAAAATTGTACTTGCGCTGTATGAGAGCGGTGCAAAATTTAAACTCTTCAAAATCTGTTGGATTTATCATTTTTGTGTAGACAAAAATATGAGTTATGTTAAGTTTATATTTTGCATGTGGGTAGAATACAACAGTACATACATCCAGGATTATATTCAGATTTTGTTGAAGTATGATTTTCGAATTTTCATAAATAAAGAGCTTCGTGAAGCTCGACCTCCATTTGCACTTTCCGCGTTTGTTTGCCCAGTTCATTCAATATTTGTCATCGCAGAGTCTTTTGAGGTTAATCTATGTGTACGTAAACTAGGAGACACGGCTGTGTATGCGTGCATGTTAACAGTAGAGTAGCGCGCGCGTGCAGTGCAGTCTGAAGTCTGAAGCAAAGCAGCAGGGTTAAAGCAAGCAAGGGTAGCACAAGTCTGTTCAGGGTGTGGGCTTTAACCACGTAGACTCTCAGTGCGTAGCCTTTAAACCGGCCGAAGCGGATCAGGGTGCGTAAAGCCTGCACGTACGCATGCACACAGAAGCTGCAGGCAACGTACCGGACAAGTACGTACACGCGTGATCTGTCTACAGTACGCTATGATCCAGTAAACTACATCGACAGGTGGTGGACTAAAAGAAATCCTACTATACGAGACGGGGTCTCCTTTTCTCCTAACCCTAGCCGCCGGTAGGGAAGGATCTTGTTTCCACCGAATCTCCGGCCGGGGGGTCAGCTGGGTCCTTTCCCTCCGCTTGCTGCTTCGGCGGTAGGAGGGAGGGGACTCCGTCTTCTCCGTTGTTGCATGATAGTTAGGGTTTGAATAGTTCTGCTATGGTGCATCGTTGGAATGGTGGGAGCGGCGTCCGGCCAAATAAATCTGTTTCAACTCTACTCCCACACCGACGTTTTTATTTATGGAGGCACCTCGGAGTTGGTGTCATCGTGTGTTTGCCGATCTTTTAGATCGGTTGTTTTAGTGTTCATGAATGGTATCGGCGAGGCAGTGGCGGCGACCCCATAAGGTGTGTCTCTCCTTCTGCTTTGTCCCTGTTGTTGTGGCGTTGTCTCCGACATAACGGTGGATCAGGGAGGATGTATTGTTCAGTACGCGTTGACTTGACTGTTGTCTGCGCAGGTGACAGCTAAAAGATGGTGTATCCTGTGTTGGGTTTGTGGTTGGAGGTTGACAGTTTTGTCTATCTTGTTCGACGTTGTAGTCGTGCATGGACGTCAGTTCTAAAGTTCGATGTCGTGTCTGGGGACATATTGTCCGGGTCTGATGCTTTCAACGGCAATAGTTTGCTTCTGGCAAACTACTTTTGAGATCCGTAAAGTTGTTGATCAGCGATGGACCCGCATCGAGTTCAGGTGAAGTGTCTTCCGTCCCTTTGGTGGTCACTTTGGTGTTGTCGAAGGAGGGGGATATGCGTTGGTTTTTTTATATGTTTATCCTATCTTTTCAGATATGTAATTTCAGTGTGTACATATCTTGTAACTTGATATTTTTAATTTAAATGAGAATCATATTACCATGCAAAAAAATTAAAGACATCGACACTATGAAGTACGCTTATCTTGTTCATCTTTTTCTTTTTTTGAGAATCGGGTTGACAAATTATTAGGTCAATGTATGTTGAAAATCATCAGTATATTAAGTGTATTTTTTGTAAATAATTAGGTTGTTAACTTTTTTTTGTAGGACGATTGCCCAAAACAAGTTGAAACACTCGAAGCGTAACCGTACTGCTCTTGCATTTGCTAGCCTCGGTCGAAAGGATCGGCCAAAGGAGGAGGAGGCAAGGCCAGCGAAAACCACATCCCACACCGTCGTGGGCGTACCGGGCTTATCCCGATCATCCAACATGCATCACGATTCGGACCGTGGACCAATGACTATCCTCTGTCCTCACCCCTAATTCTTGTGAAGTAGTCCTTCCATGTTTCAATATTCTACTCTTCAAGTCCCCAGTCACGGGCCACGCGTTCATCTCTATCCATCCCCAATTCTCTCTCTGTAATGTAGCCGCAACACATCCGACATCCGCTCTGCCAAGCCATATCGCAGTCTCCTCCATGGCTCGGAAAGATGCGGCCGGCGACCTCCCTGGCTGCTATGGAGATTGAGATCTGTGGGGAAGACCTGAAGAGGGCCTCGAGCTTGCCCTTGACGTCCTTTGCGGCGCGGCAGAGGACCTGCTCGACCTCGCCGTCCATGCGGGCGCGGAGGGACTTGATGGCGCGGGCGTCGTGGGCGGTCTTGCTCTCCTTGTTGACGGACTGCTGGCGGCGGTGCATGCTCTTAAGGCCGCGGATGTCCTCCTTCACGAATCACGACCCTGACGTCCTCGGAAGAACTTGTCCAGGTTGGCGCCCTGGCCGCCGACGCCGAACTCCATCTCGTCCAGCTCAACCTGCTGTTTCAGGTCCGCATACTTCTTGAACGAGCTCGAGGAGAAGAGATCGTTCATCTCAGAACAAAATCGTAGAGATAGACAGAGCTGAGCCCCGGGAGGAGCAAGGTCCATCGAAGGTAGTTTTATGCGCGCGAAAACGAGCGAGCTAGCTACGGGGGTGAATGGAGGAGATCAATGGCGCCGCCAGCTTAATTATGGCCTTCTTAAGTCCTCGATCGTGACACCAACCAATGCAGCAACAAGTGCAATACAGCATTACAGATTCCAGAGCAACGGAGATGAGATAAAGCATGGGAGCAACCACTCCGACACGAATCCGTGCTACATCGCTGGGACGAGGACTGCTTCGCCTTCGGCACGGTCGCATGGACGGCTGTAGCCGGCGACATCCCTAGCTGCTATGGAGATCGAGATCTCTGGCGAAGACGTCGCCTACGAGACCCCTTCAGCCTGTCTGGCTGGCGGCGCTACCTGTCCAGGCTGTCCTCCCTCCACGCGGCGCCGCCGGCCAGGCGCGCGGCCATCGACGAGCGCACGCTGCGGGCGCTCCCGGGCTCGTACAAGCTCTGGAGCGCCTACCTCATGGAGCTCGCCGATGCGGCGGGCTACCGGTCACCCACGCGGCCTACCCCAGCCTCAAACGCCGCCTTCGAGCGCACGCTCGCCGCGGGCATGTCCCGGATGCCGCGCTTCTGGCACACGTACGCCTCCTCCCCTGACACCAGCGTCTCCTCACTCGCGCCCGCGACATGGCGTTGCGGTGGCGTTTGCGGGGATGGTGGTGCTCGCGTCCCTCCCAAGCTGCCCTGTCCCCACCTCCAGTTCGACCCCGCCCATGCCGAGGATCTTGTCGCCTTCCTCGTGTCCCCGCCGAACAGCTCGCCGCGGCCATCAACGACGAAGGCGAGCTTCACGGCGGCGGATTACCTCACCGCATCAACGACAAAGGCGAGCTTCACGGCGACGGATTACCTCGCCGCGGTTTACGGCGAAGAATCCCGAGAGGGCTATGGACATTATCCAGCAAGCAAGAAGCAACCTCCATTGCCACGGCCGGCGATCCGTGAAGCTGAAAGTCAACTTCGTCGCCGTGAAGCTGTAGAATGGTGGGGGAAGTCAACTTTGTACCGTGTACACTTTGAAGATGCGAAATAGTCATGAATATAGGATGAAAATGTAAAATTCGTTCACACGGATCTTGGAGCATTGCAGGCCGCTGGATAAGCCAGGCACCCCCACGACGGTGTGGGAAAACCACACTCCAAGGCCAGGGAACATAATCACATGATCCAACAAAAGACGACTTTGCCGGCACAATCTATGTCCGAAAAAAGAAGGATCGATGCCTCACATCATGCATAGACTAGCTACGAGTATCTGCATCCGGTCTGCCGCGCGCGGCACACTTTAATTAAGCACACATGTTGTACACATCCCGGGCATGGCGAAGGCCAGGAAATGATCCTGCCCCAAGATCAGACGAAACTATCCATAGAAGAACATACTACTACGTACTAGTGTTGGGCGACGAGAAAGACTACTAGTGTAGTGTTAGCAGTTAGCACCGCCCAAAGGAGCAAAAACATCTGCTAATACTCAATCGCCAGACACCCGTTTAGGGAACACACTTATGTCGACGTCCCCATTAGATCTCTCGGGCTCTGCGATCTCAAATGGAGCCTTATTGCATGCATGCATACATGCATGACGTGCTTTAACTAGTCCTTTTGATACGTTCGCATGCTGCTTTATTACGTGCTAAGATCAGAACTGGCCGTCGACATGGCCATTTAAACGCGCGCTGGGACTCTTTGACTCTTTGTGCATAAGTGAAAAGCGTCATTTCTTGCTTCAACTTAGCCGTATAGATGAACCAAGATGCTGCTATAATCAATTGACGACTATTCCCCATTTAAACACATCAACTACTTCCCGCTTCCCACTTTCTCTCTCCTGCGAAGAGACCCGCCGGAGCCGCCGCACCCTCCCCCACCGCATCCAACCCTCCCTCTCCGTCCTGCCGGGTCGCCCCGCTTGGGCGACTCCGCAGGCGACCGAGCCGCGCCGTCGAAGAACACCCGCCGCCTCTCCCCGCTTCGCCGCCGCCAGAGGGGGCTGCCGGCAAAGCCGCCCACGACCCTGTGAAGGTGGCGGCGGGGCGTCCTCCTTTCGATGCGCTACGGAGGTCGGTCATCATGGTGGCCGCACGGGCAGCGCCTTGGCTGCATCCTCAACCCTGCGGGCCAGCTCTGGGCCTTGCGAGTCCGTGCTCCCGTCCGGGTTCGGTACCTCCGTCGCCAGCTTCTACTCCAACGCGCCATCGCGAGCTTCTTCACCAACGCATCGTCGCCAGCCTCTCCACCAACGCGCCATCGCCAACCTCTCCACCTACGCGATGTCGTCAGCCTCCCCACCAACTCGCTGTCATCTGCGTCGGGGCGGGTCGGTGGCGCTGCTACAGCAGCCTACAGGCTCGTGTCATGTACGTCTTCGCGTCCTGGTCGAGCGGGTCGCTGGCGCCGGCGTGCTCCGAGACGGTTGACGAGGGAGACGGCTGCCATGGCATCCGGAACCTGGCCTCGCTCGGGATCCAGACCCTAGCAGACCGGATATGCTGAGGACATCGCGTCGGAGCTTCAGGACCAGACCCCAGTTGGTCCCATCCTCTTCTGGGCAGTGCATCTGGGGCCAGACCCAAATTGGTCCTCCACATCCTCCCTAGGCACTTTGGTGGTCGACCACAGGGCCATGCCATTAGGCTTGTTGCTTCCTAGCCCAAATCCTCGGGTTTGGCGGTAGAGATCATTTCTCCAGGTGCAAACCTTGCACTTTCGTGCCGTCGACGACGACGCCTTAGGGTGTCGTTCTCCTTCTTGATTGCGCCGTTCGGGAGTCTACAATTCTCTACCGACGCGACGTGTCATAAGTATCTCCAGGTGAAAATCAAAGCTCCCCCGGAGCGGGCGGCGGCGGCGCAAACGTCGGAACCTCCTTGGAGGCGCCGCTTTTGGAGTGTCTTATCTCCTCGCCGTGCTTCGGGTTTGCAACAGTTGCATGGGTTGGCCTTGAGGTCTGGGCGGTGGATGTCGGGACGGCGGTCTCAGACAGCTGATATGCACCGAGGCGGCGGCCTCGGTTGGCTTTGCGACCATGGCTCGATGAGGCAGGCCCATGGCTCTTTATCGCCGGGGTGCCGAAAGAGTCACAAGGGTGGCTGGATCGTCACTCTATTCCTATTTTTTTTTATTTTTTTTTCTGCTCGTCTTCGGACGTAATTTCGTCCGGGGCGTATACTTTGTGTACGGTTTCCTCTGCTAATATACTGCAAGCCAGCAATTGCTGGTCCTTTTGAAAAAAAACTTCCCGCTTCCTGGACAACCAATAATTCTTGGGCGACCGTACGGTTAACAACAAAAATTGATCGCCATGCACGTGCAATCAAGAAAAAGTTAATCATATATATGAGAGGCGTTCGTACAATTTTCCATAATAAACACCAAAACCTCTCTGAAATTTCAGAAAGCTCTTTACAATCAGAGGGATCTACAATCCTGAGACACATGCACATTACTCCTCTAATTTCAGAGTACTAATTTGTTAGGCAGGAAACATAGTCACGGATAATGGACATGAATGCTCGATGACATGCATGGGCTCTCCAACATATGGCCACGGTTTACCGATCTGTGGAGTTGGTTGACGGATCTGTGAACATGATCAGCATACTGGTAAATCTTTTACTGTTTTACCAAAGATCTTTTATTTAAGCACGACACCATAAAATACACACGTTTGTGGAGGCACAGGACAATGTGGGTTTTCAGGGTCACGCGCCTTCGGTGGATGTTGCGATCGAGATGGTGGAAGCAGAAGCGGACTTCTGGAGGACGACAGGCTTGTTTAGGGATAGATTAGTTCCCGTAGATAGGTGGAGGGTTGGCGAGTGATCCCCTCTTTTTTTCTTTTGGTGGATGGCGATGATGGCGCATGTGACAAAGCGCGTTGTAATCGGCCGCTTGGACTCTTCTTATTAAAACCGATACGTCTGCTGAGACGTATCCTTAAAAAATAACATGCACACGTTCATCACCAACAATGCCACATACGTATGATTGAGTTTGGACTCTGGATAACTTATATATATTTAACAAACAGAAAAAGTACCTAATACACATCGGGATAAAACAAAACAAACATATGAGACTAGATATACTAAACGGTCAATTATGAAGGCCATGAAGAAGATCACTTTTTCTGCTGAATATACACAGTGTCATCCAGATGATTTATATTTGACGAACTGAAAGATGACCTAAAACAAAGTATGGAGAAATTCTAGTACTCCCTCCGTCCCAAAATAAGTGTCTCAAGTCTGTTAAAAAAGAGATGTGTCTAGATGACACATCTCTTTTTTAAGAGACTTGCGACACTTATTTTGGGACGGAAGGAGTATGTATATATGAAGAACAATACATCCACTAAAGAGTCCTCATGTCATATATATATATGAGACGTGGGGTAGTTACCTCTGAGGGTAGAAACCATTTTACCTATATATATATATATATATATATATATATATATATATATATATAGGACATATTCATACTACACCCGGGTGTAACTACACCCATGTGTGTTTCACGCGAGTATGGAGTATCTATCATACCGGGAGGTATGTAACATGTAGTATGGAGTATATAATGTTATTTTAGTACTAAACATACTTCTTTTTAGGCAGTATGTAAAAAAATTCTACTATATATATATAGGTTAAATGCTTTCTACTCCCGGGTGTAACTACACCCATGTCTCGTATACCACCTTACGAAAGTATTTGTCATACTTTATTGGTTTGAGTATGTTCATATACTATATCTAAGATACCCTAAAATAAGTTTCGTCAAAAAATTGCAATTGTCCTAATATTTTATACTATATACTCAAAATACCGTCATATATGCATATATATGCATATAAAAGAGAAGTATGTAAATTTTTTTTACATACTGCCTAAAAAAAAGTATCTTTAGTACTAAAATAACATTATATACTCCATACTACAGTTACATACCTCCCGGTATGATAGATACTCCATACTCGCGTGAAACACACATGGGTATAGTTACACCCGGGTGTAGTATGAATATGTCATATATATATATATATATATATATATATATATATATATATATATAGAGAGAGAGAGAGAGTCAAAGCGGCATAAATAAAAGGGCGTGGAGGTAGAAGAGTGGGAAAGAGAGAGGAAGCAAAGAAGGAAAAGTAAAACAAAACAAAAGGAAAACAATTGAGAAACGGCTTGTCGAGTGCCATGTTAGAAGGAACTTGGTAACGTCCTTCGCACCATCACTTCTCTGTTTGTAGCGGTGGCAAGTGACAGACGACAGACGACACCACTCTTTTGTTGCCGAATGTCGTCGTGTTGCTGGACTGTCCAACTCGGCACTACTTCTAATTTGTTGAGCGTCATCCTTTGCCGGGTTTTACTGCTGAAAAACACTCAGCATTCTCGCCATATTGTGGGGGTGCCTGGTTTTGCCGAGTGTTTTCCGGGTCATTGGCCTACACTACTTGTTGACCTAGTGCCCAATAGTTGGACTAGGCATAAAAATTGGCACGCGGGAACGAGGCGATTTCAAAAACATTGGGAGTTCAAGAGATATGTGTTTTGCAGTTGCATGGAAACGATTAAGTTCCCATCTTGCTTTATTGAGTTACTAAACATAAAAGATTTCTGACGTGATAGTCACACATTCCACAAGGTACGTTTGACTAATTTTTTGTACAAAAAATGACCAACAATTACAGTACTATATGGACATCACATGAAAATATTTTTCAATATATATGTAACTAGTAGGGTGGCCCTCGCAAACACGAGGGCAACATCTATGTATTGTTTAATAGATATCCATGTTATTCATTTAGAATTAACATGGTTCAGTTGTCACAATGTTTTATGGTATATAAAAATAATAACCATGTGTGAGGAAGCTATTTTTATTTATCTTTAATTTATGGGTGAATGCTTTTTCAAGATTTAGAATACATATATCAATGAATTTATGTAAATTTCTACTTGGCTATATTACATCAACTCATATAAATAGATTCACATGGAAATTTAGCATGTAGATTTTATTATGAATTAATTTGGTGTTGGCTTAGCATCTATATGAGATCGAGCTCATTGGGCTCCAAAGTGACAAATTATGTTAGATGATCAATTATGTGTTTTGTTTGAGGTCGGTATATGGAATCATTTTTCGCTCGAACCATCTTTTGATATTCTGTATGGATTACAGATGTTGTGCTGCTACCAATACACGTAACTATGGGTCGGACTGTGAGCTAATTCATCATGTATCTTTGACACACACTCAGATAAAATCAAAGTCTTAGTTGTATGTTAGATGTATTAAATTTTACCGGTGAATCACATTAGTGCACATATGAATTATGATACTTAGGGACATCTATATGTGAATTATGATTAAAAAATAAAGGATCCATCATATTGACAAACAAGTGCTTACTATGATGTTTCTTAGAAATTTCGAGTATATCTCTTGTTTCCGGTCATATGCCGACTGTAATTGTATAACAGATGAAATTCATAATTTCTATTTTATGTACATTCATGTGATATTGTCTTTAAAAAATATATACAATCGATGTGACAGACCTAACATATGGAAGTCATGTGTTTGTAGTCAGAATTAAAATAAAAGGAGCATTATAGCAACATTTTGCGAAACAATATATATAGTAAACTATGTTTCAGAATATTTGCCTCTCGTTTTATATTTCTATTTAGCGGTGAAAATGTAAAATTCCTTTGGTTACTATTGTATACTGAAACTTTCACATATAAAGATCTATACACTCAACTACATATTGTCATCTACATTTTATTATATAATAAAATCATATCAAGACTTTCAATCTGAAAGCCCTTCTTTCAGCATTCTAGCTAGCTAAAGCTTGTGTATGCATTTCTTTTTTTTTTGAACCGGTGGGGCTATTTCTAGGGAGCTAGCTACGTAGTATATTTTTGTTTCTAAATAGACTTAATTTTGTACGTCATTTTTATTTTCAAACACGCCCATTAGTCTCTATGACCAATCGTTCATATATGGAGGTATGTATAAAAAAATCAATTAGCATCTGAGCTAGCTTCATGGAGTCCTTTTAGTTCTAAATTACAAAATATAATTCTAAAATATCAAATAATACTGAAATAAAATGATATGGTGCATATACAGTTATGATTTGTATGACACAAGTTTCATCAAAAAGTTTTTCATCCATGATAATCAAATGTGAAAAGTAAAAAAAAAGAGTTTCTTCTCTTCTAGGGCCACAACCTTATAATTTTTTATAACCCAAACGACAACTTATTATTAGCAAACTTTTCAGATATGTTGATCATATAAATTTGTATCCACGTAACAATTATTACATTTTTTTATTTTTTTCGAAAATATGGGGCTCCGGGATTCTAAAATCTCAAGTAATTCTGAAATAAAATCATATGGGCACATTTACAAATATGATTGACGCACCTTTCTTCAAAATATTTTTTCATCCATGATCTGCACACGAAAAAACTAATTTGTAAGGTAAAGAAAAATAGCTTCTTTCTTTGTAGGCCAACAAACTTGTAATTTTTATATTGCCCAAAAGGTAACTTATTTCAGCAATACTATTGAGATATGTTAATCGCATAACTTGTATCCACGTAACAATTAGTATAATTTTTTTTCTTGTAAATACGGGTCCCCGTGAACCCGGGAGGCGAATGGTACATGCTATATGTGGTTCAAACATGCGAGAAATAGGGGATCATATGTGATTATACATACATGGTTTCGATGTCAGTTTTATGAGATTAAAACATTAATATTTACATGTCAAACTCTTATGTATGTTAAGTGTTACTGTGTTGCTAATATATTTGTATTTTTCTATGTTTATCATCATAGGAATTTCTCAATTAACTATAGTAAATTGCACGTATTTAATGCCAAAAAATTTGACGATTCAGCTAATGCAAATATCAAATCATGTGCGTACTCTGTTTAGCCTGTTTTATTTTTTATAATCCCAACCCAGCCGATAATCAGCTGGCCACAGGTTGAAACCGTTGAAGTAAAACGGGTGGCACCTTGGTGCTTTTCAGCGAGCTCCGATCCTACCCGCTGAGCTCCATTGCTACCGCCGTGACGGGCAACAATCTCACCGACTTGACTCGACCTCGCCAGCGGACATAAGCAGACTTTAAGAATCGCTCAACCTCACTGACGTCCAGTGGACATGCTCAGACTCGACCTTACCGTCGATGGCCGATAGAATCGTGATGTTGATCTTCCTCGCCAATGGCCAGTGGACTGGGCGACTTGCTCAAGCCTCAACCTCACCGTCAACGGCCGGCGGACTCACGAAATCGATCTACATCAACGATGGCTAGCGGACTCGCCGACTCGCTCTAGGCTCCACCTAGCCGTGGACACCTGGCCGACTTTCTCTATATCACCTTCACGCGGCCAGTGGACTCGCTGACTCGCTCGAGGCTCGGCCTCACGATGGCCGATGTACTCGCAGAATCGCTCTATCTTACCCACTCGCTAAATCGCTCGAGGCACGATCAACCGGTGCCGATAAGATTCAGCTCCCTTCTAATCCACATCATGGTTTCCTTGAATCCTTGTAGTTTTGCTAGAGGAACTGGTAGCTTGCTAGTATAGCTAGCTGATGATCTTTAGTGTACTCACGCCTCACTCGAGGCTCGGAGCCGACGACGGCGTGAGTTCAGCTCGCTTTCGTGTAGCCTTATCACTAATCATGGTTGGATCAAGCACTTTCTGAGATTTATTATGATGACGTCATCCATACTCATATGTGATGTCACCACATCAGATTGAAACCTGACGGAGTGCATGCTGATATTTAAACGAAACGTGCGTGGCCATAAAATCCCTTCCTAAGAAGCTAAGGCGCCACCCTAATCCATGTAATTAGTTATGGCTTTTTTATTTATGTGACATGTACCCATATATGTGCACATTTTTTTGTTAAAAGTAACGCTTTTTCCATCTAATCTCAACCGTTAGAATTAAGATCTACAAATCATATAATTTTAACCTATATGCTTAACGTGGTGTCTCGAAAACTAACTCATTTTGCTTTTAATATATAATAGTTGATGATAATTTGGTATTGTAAATGTTAACGAGTTTATCAAAAAAGAATAGTCAAACTCACACGGCTTGACTTTTGGAAAAAAAAATACGTCCTACCTTTAAATTGAAATACGTTCTACTTTCAGGACTGGAAGCAGTAGTCGGGAAACATAATGACGGATGATAGAACATGCATGCATGCTCGATGACATGCATGGGCTCTCGAACACGTACATGAGCACGGTCGATCCATCTTGAGTTGTTTAGGCATCTGTCAACATGTTCCTTACTACTCTTTTACTATTTTACCAAAAGACGTTATATATAGTTCAGCACGACACGATAGCATGCATGCGTTCATCATCAACAAGGGCACGTACGTACGATCGGCACCTATTAATGCATCAATGCATGCATGAATCAGGCAAAGCAACTGTTAAGTCTTTGGTATCCATCACCTGCCGCATGCAGATCGGTCGGTCGAGATAAATGGAAACATTATACTGTATATTATGTAGGTGTGCGTTTACCGCGTCCGTCTATTAGGTAAATAGATTGTTGGAATGTTAGAAATTAATGAAGTAAAACTCAACCTCATTTACAGTAGCAATACAACAGATACGTGAAGTAAAACTATATTGAAACTCGAAATAAAAATAACTCATGAGAATATATTAAGAACCGTGAATTAATATGGTATATAGTAAAAATACAAGTTGAATTCTTCTTTTGAGAATCACCATAGGCAGTTGATTCCATAAATGTTATACGTTCCATTTGAATAAGCTCACACAGAAAAGTGGGGTAACTCTAAACAGTTCATACCTGTTTTATTTCCTACTCACCAAGTAAGCGTAGAATGGGGACGGTTTGTTTCATCTCCCTGAACAAGTGGACACATGACCAACGCTGCTCCAGTTCATTGTTCCATGAGGTGAAAAAACTCCAGCAATCATTTTTCGATCAGTTGTCATACCCATTTACTCTTACCAGCAGAATAGCATCTAATTGTCCACCATCAAAACGGGTCACTGACATTCATATGCTCACTGTATTCTACTGCAACTAATTGTCCACCATCACTCTTTATCAACAACTCCTGATGATGCACAAATTGAGCGACTATGAATAGCACCATAAGTATTAAATCCACTCGATTCAGGTACACGTCATTTAACATTCTTTAGGTACTGTAGCTTGACCAAACAGTTGTCCATATTTTTCCATTTCGGTAACAAGCTCCATGGACCTATAGGGGCTGGATTTCTGCCTAATTTTATGTATACCATTTTCGAGAAAGTCTATGGATGAGCTTAATCTCTTTTAGCTGGGTTGGGGACATTATGCTCCCCAAAATAGTCCACAAAACTAAAATATTGAAATCGTTGCATCCTTCTTGCCCAAAAATGAATTGTCCAATAATTCCTTTGCACAAGTAGCCGTGTTTTGTCTTTGCATCTTCTAGATAAAATCTTCCAAGTCGTGTGAGTTAACTCCAATAAGAATATTCTGATGGCAAGGATTTGGTTATGTAACCTTGGAAGGCCCTAGATCATAACCATGCAGACAACATAATATTATAGGTTGGCTGAGATAATTAAATTTGAATCTCTTTGGTATTATCAGATATCATCAGCTAGATCTGCTATATGAAGCCTGCAAAATGAAAAGTTAACATATTTACAGATATGTAAGAGTGATAATTCTGGATATAGCTTGTCAACTGGGGATCACGAGACATCTAAAAGATTCCTATAATACTTTTAGTAACGTGTAAATCAAAGGCACAAATGTTACCTGGAAGACATGACAATAGCAATATTGATAGATAATATAGCAAGCGGAAAGAACTGAAAAGCTAAATCGTAATGCCGCAAAAGATATCTACTGCCTCCAAATCTTTCAGCTTTCTTATTCATCTGTTACATGCTGGCAAGAGTTAAACTGCAAATTTAAGTTTACTTTTGAAACATACAAAAGATGTAGCGAATACTCACAAGACATGGCTTTCTTGATTAAAAGAACAACATTAGGTGAATGGGTTTCATGTCAATATTAGCTTCAGAGAAAAATACCTCATCTCCTAATCATAGAGGGTCCTCCATTTTATGTCCTGCAGATAAATTGACCAATCAATGGTTTCTCAGATGACCCAAAAGATTAGAGAAACTAAAAATAAGGAGGACTGCATACATATGTCAAGTTGACAACCTAGAAACTGTCACTTGGATCACAACTTGATCAGCTTGAGCCTAAGAAAATGTAAAAGTAAGGGACTGCCGTCATCCATAAAAGATGGAATATTCTTGAAATCCGTCACCTGTATAGAGTGTTGGAATATTGGTCTGTAGCTTTACCCGGAGAATGGGGAGAAACGTGCCAATATTTGTTTGTATAGTACACTGCACACCACACATAGTATGATTCTGAAATGGATTTAGTTGCTATTTTTCAGCTACCGTGAAAGTATTAGATGTGTTATTGAGGAGTTGCTGCAAACAATAGCTCCACACGTCGTCAGCTGAAATTGTCCATAATTAAAAATCGTGATCCATGTATGATCTTAATTAATTTACTTACATCTCAACCACCGATGTTTCTCCTGCAAGATAAAGAGATCAAAAGCATGTTACCTGTTCGGACTCCACAACATCATATATGGTACTATGGTAGAATATAAGAAAATAAATTCAGTCAGAGAAAACAGACATAACCGGTCCAAGTAAAGTTCAGATTGGTTTTGGAATTACACACAGATTGCAAATTGCAATGCAGCACTCACCTTCGCCCCACATATATGGCTCGTCCTCTGTCCTGATTAAGAAATCTCAAAATCAATCCCTTCTACGGTGTATTCTCATGCGCCAATGCGTTGTCCTCCCGAAGTTTCACCTAGGTTCGTATATTGCAAAGAATTCGACCCTCATGCATCAACAATTCATCCCTTCTAAATCATAGCGCTCATGGCCCTCACCGTATACTCCTGCATGGTAGCCAGAAAAAAGTGCCACAAATATGATATAGAAGCTAAACAGATTATTAAGAGCTGGATCTGAAAAAAATTGAGCAGAAAGATTCCAGCGGAATTACCTAATAAGCTGCCATGTCCCCTGGGAACCAGAAAAACAGGCTTAATTAGTCTGATGACAACGACGTCCGCTGTTTCTCAGCTTGTAGATGACGCTCACGACTGATCAATTAGGATTTTGCGACATCGAGCATGAGCTGTTGTACCATGTATAGATGCAAACGCGATGACGGCGGATCTTCAGCTGCTGCTGTCGCCTCCTACTCCTCGTCTACCTCTTCGTGCGTCCTATATGGGCAGGTTCCTTGCGCCCTCAGGTTGCCGGCGCTCACTGTTGCCATCTGATTCCACCAACCTCTCTCTCTCTATTGGCAACGGCGGCGGCGGAGCGGCTGCGCCCACCGGTTTCGCCCTAGGTCAAGAACGGGAGAGGAGTGCCGGGCTGTGCGGGGCGGATGACAGGATGAGCAGCGGGGAGGTGGGTTTGCTTATCCGTACGTGTCCCTATCAGCGCCGTGATCCCGAACGACAATACTGCGATTTGAGCTCAAGAGCAGCGGGTCGGGGACATTGCGCGAGGTGCATCGGACGGTCAAGGAGCTCTAGACGCCGAGATCCGACGGCCAAAATAGTTGATGGCGTGAGGGAGCTTGTTTTTGTGCCATGTCCCTAATGTGTAACGTGTATGTTGTGGATCATGCATGGCAAATCGATTAACTGTAACAAATCGATGCGCAAGCAACTGGCCGGCTTGCATCCGTGCATGCAACTTTTTTGTGTGTTGCCTGCATTCTCTCCGATGTAGTCCCTCCGTTCTAAATTAATTAATTCAGATTTAATACAACTTAAACTAAATCCGAGTCAACTAAATCAGAACAGAAAGAGTATTATGTATACGTTAATTAATACCCATACATATGATGAAATTTTAGTGTACTTGGGCCAAAACCCAACTAAAATCCGAAATTCTCATGGACCATTCTGATTGGCTGGTTGTGCATGTATGTGACTAATATTTAGTCTCATACTGCTTGTTGAGATTGAGCTGCACCACTTTATATAGTGGGATGTTCTATTACGAGCTAGTGAGAATAAGAGAAGATGAAGAGTGTCACACGCGCTCCTCCTCCTCACTCGCCTCGTCACGATGCGCCGCGGGTTGCGGGAATCTCGCCGAGCCGAGTTTATACTTTTACAGTCCGGGAAATTAATGAGTTATTGATTAGTAATTAGCGGACGCGTTAATTACCTTGCCGTTTCCGATTCCAATGGGATCGTGGGGCGTTACCGACTCGATCGTGGCTTACAGCCCACGTCCTATCCGACTCGCTCTATATATACAGCCCGGGGCAAACCCTAGCCGCCACCACGAGATACATGGTCTCACACCGTTCTAGAGCATTGCGTCGCCGTCTACCAAGTCTTCTCCATCCCGTCTTCCGGCGTGCACCGGTTGAAGGGACAGTAGGCCTCCGGAACCCCACCTCTTGTGATCCTGTACGGGAGAGGGGCGATCAGGTTTTTGGGAAGCGCACTCGCGCAACTACTGGCTTCGAGTTCTTCCCCAACGACGACTTCTTCCCCGACATCTCCAGCCTCTTCATCGACGACATGGGCGACGACACGGGGAACTCTAGTGGTGCGACTGTCGCTGCACAGTATGTGTTCTTGATCTTCCTATATGATATTTTGCTAGAGTTCTTACTTATAGTATATGCTCTAGATTGCATCTGTTTATCTACTATTTACGTAGATCACATGATTAGTATAATTTGTATTATTCTAGTCATGAATTATTCACTGTTATTAGAAATTAAATCATATGCTAACTCGCCTAATTATTCAACAATCCAAAAACCTGATTATAGGTAATAAGCACATGCTGGCTTTATCGCGTCAACGAGGACGTTTCCCTTTAAAGGGGTTATGTATAAGCGGTGTCGCATGGGAGCAGTGTTATGGTTTCAGAACATGAACTGCTATGCTACCACCAAAGGCAAGCCTGATGGCGAGCTTGACCCTACACAGCAGGAGTCCTTCGAGAGGCTCGACAACATGTTTAAGAGTGCCCTTTTGAGTATTCTTGACGATTCCCTTGTGGACTCGTATATGTCGTTTTCTAACGGCAAGGACATGTGGGATGCGCTCGAGGCCAAGTTTAGAGTCTCGGACGCTGGCAGCGAGTTGTATGTCATGGAAACTTTCTATGACTACAAGATGACTGATGAGCGCCCTGTTGTTCAACAGGCTCATGAGATACAGTCACTCGCTAAGGAACTTGAGCACTTTAAGTGTATCTTACCGGACAAGTTTTCGCCGGTGGCATTATCGCCAAGCTTCCACCTTCGTGGAGCAACTTTGCTACCTCTCTGAAACACAAGAGACAAGAGTTTTCCGTTTCGGATCTCATTGGGTCGTTTGATGTGGAAGAAAAGGCGAGAGCGAATGATACACATGCTCGAGTTACCGAGGCTGGTTCTAGTGCCCATATGGTACAGAAGAAGAAGTACCAGCCACCCTACAAGGCCAAGTTTAACAAGAACAAATCTGGGGGGTAAGGGCAAGTCTGATGGAAAGTTCAGGCCATCACAGCCTACCAACTTCAAGAAGAAGAACAATAAACCGAGTAAGGGTTCATGCCATGTTTGCGGTGATCCAAATAACTGGGCACCCCGTTGTCCCAACCGCCATGAGCTGCGCGAACCTGAGAACAATGGCAAGAGTGCCACTGTTGTCATTGGCGATACTGAGATGAAGGATTCAGGGTACGGAATATTTCCCACCATCCTTTCAGTTTGTCATTCACCTGAATGGTTGATTGACACTGGTGCCAATGTACATGTTTGTGCTGATGCCTCGATGTTCTCTTCTTACCAGATCACAGGGACTTCCCCCATGCTGATGGGTAGTGGGTCACATGCTTTTGTTCGTGGAGTCAGTACGGTTGATCTGAAGTTCACTTCGGGGAAGACCGTGCGTCTGAATAACGTTCATCATGTGCCTGCCATCAATAAAAATCTCGTCAGCGGATCGTTGTTGTGTCGAGATGGTTTTAAGTTGGTTTTCGAGTCCAATAAAGTTGTAATATCTAAGTATGGACAATTTGTTGGAAAAGGTTATCAGTGCGGAGGCTTATTCCGCCTATCTTTATCGGATATTTGCTCCAAAGTTATTAATCATGTTTGCCACGAAATTGTGTCTAATCTTTGGCATTCACGACTTTGTCATATTAACTTTGGTAGCATGATGCGGCTAGCTAATTTGGATTTAATTCCGAAATTCACTAATGTGAAAGGTTCCAAGTGTCAAGTGTGCGTTCAAGCTAAGCAACCACGCAAGTCACATAAGGCTGCGGAGGAAAGAGACTTGGCACCACTGGAACTTATACATTCAGATGGTGGGGGGAGGCGCTATTGACAGCTTGTCATGTCCTAAACCGAGTTCCCGCAAAGAACAAAACCGTTTCTCCGTTTGCGGAATGGGAAAGGAAAAAGTTGAGACTCTCTTACTTACGTACTTGGGGTTGTTTGGCGAAAGTCAATATTCCAATTCCCAAGAAGCGCAAGCTAGGACCAAAAACTGTGGATTGTGTCTTCTGGGCTATGCTTTTCATAGCATTGGGTATAGATTTTTGATAATAAAATCTGAGGTACCCGACATGCATGTTGGTACGATTATGGAGTCGAATGATGCGACTTTCTTTGAGGACATATTTCCCGTGAAGGGTATGTCTAGCTCATCAAATCAGGATATACCTAATACATCTAGTCAGGAAATAGTTGAGATTCCTGATCCTACCATTCCGATAGAACACACTGATAATCCCGTGGAGGATGACAATGAAGCTCCTATTAGGAGCAAGAGACAGAGGACTGCTAAGTCCTTTGGTGATGATTTCATTGTGTATCTTGTGGATGACACCCCGGTACCATTTCAGAAGCTTATGCATCTCTTGATGTTGACTACTGGAAGGAGGCTGTCCGTAGTGAGATGAATTCCATCTTAGCTAACGGAACCTGGGAAGTTACTGATCGTCCTTATGCGTGCAAACCTGTAGGATGTAAGTGGGTGTTCAAGAAAAAACTTATGCCTGATGGTACTATTGAGAAGTACAAGGCGCGGCTTGTGGCCAAGGGTTATACCCAGAAAGAAGGAGAAGACTTCTTTGATACTTACTCACATGTGGCTAGACTGACCACGATTCGGGTGCTACTTTCATTGGCTGCCTCGCATCGTCTTCTCGTTCATCAAATGGACGTTAAGACAGCTTTCCTAAATGGAGAGTTAGACGAGGAAATTTATATGGATCAGCCTGATGGTTTTGTAGTACAGGGTCAGGAAGCAAAGGTGTGCAAGCTATTGAAGTCTTTATATGGCCTTAAGCAAGCTCCTAAGCAGTGGCATGAGAGGTTTGAAAGAACTTTAACTGCTGCAGGTTTCGTTGTTAACGAATCCGATAAGTGTGTATACTATCGCCATTGTGGGGGCGAGAGAGTTATTCTATGTCTGTATGTCGATGACATATTGATATTTGGAACCAATCTTGATTTAATCAAGGAGGTTAAGGATTTCTTATCTCACTGTTTTGAGATGAAGGATCTTGGAGTAGCTGATGTAACCTTAAACATCAAGCTGCTAAGAGATGGTGATGGTGGGATTACACTGTTTCAATCCCACTATGTGGAAAAGATCTTGAGTCGCTTCGGGTATGACGACTGCAAGCCTTCTTCGACACCATATGATCCCAGTGTGTTGATTCGAAAGAATCAGCGCATTGCTAGAGATCAACTGAGATATTCTCAGATCATTGGCTCGCTTATGTATTTGGCTTGTGCCACGAGGCCTGACATCTCTTTTGCTGTAATCAAGTTGAGCCGGTTTGTTTCCAACCCGGGAGATGATTATTGGCATGCGCTTGAGAGATTTATGCGCTATGTAAAAGGCATTGCGAGCTATGGAATTCACTATTCTGGTTATCCTAGAGTACTGGAAGGTTATAGTGATTCCAATTGGATATCTGATGATGATGAGATTAAGGCCACAAGTGGTTATGTGTTTACACTCGGTGGTGGAGTTGTTTCCTGAAAGTCTTGCAAGCAGACCATCTTAACGAGGTCAACTATGGAAGCAGAACTCACAGCATTAGACACAGCCACTGTTGAAGCAGAGTGGCTTCGAGAGCTTTTGATGGACTTACCTGTGGTTGAAAAACCCATACCCGCTATCCTTATGAACTGTGATAATCAAACTGTGATAGTTAAGATTAAAAGTTCTAAGGATAATTTAAACTCATCAAGGCATGTGAAAAGGAGATTGAAATCTGTCAGAAAATTGAAGAACTCCGGAGTTATTCGTTGGATTATATCCAAACGTCAAAAAACTTGACATATCCTTTCACAAAGGGTTTATCACGTAATGTGATAGATAATGCATCGAGAGAGATGTGTTTGAGACCCACCGCATGAGTTGTCCACAGTGGTAACCTACTCTATGTGATCGGAGATCCTGTGAATTAGAAGTGGGAGACAAGTTGTTGGTCAGCTGGGAGGAGAGTATCCTTACTTTTTACTATCCCACTCCGCAAAGATGCAATACTCTCCTGATCTGCATGGCAGGTTGATATTTATCTTAATGTGTTCCAAGCGGCTTACTTTTATTAGCGGAGATGTTATCATGCAGAGTATCTCTTAAGGAACGCACCTATATGAGTCTAACTGTTAAACGTCGCAGTCTATGAGAGTCGGGTGCTTTTTAATAAACTCATGAAAGGCCTTGAAGTATGACGTATAAGCTCCACATCGCGGGGAAGCCTTGCGGTAGCCTAGTATCGGTCAAGGGCTTGTGTGAAACTAGGTCGCAGCAAACTTGTAGTTCAAGGCATAGTCCACTATTCAAGTTGTGGCCTAACGTAGCATAAGTTTCTAAGTGGAGTTCAACTTAACAGTCCCCACTAAGCACTGGTATATAAAACAATGTTTTGGAACAAATTGGTACAATGTGCCAATGAGACTTTGTGGGGGATTGCTGGAATTTTAGTGTACTTGGACCAAAGCCAAACTAAAATCCGAAATTCTCATGGCCCATTCTGGTTGGCTGGCTGTGCATGTATGTGACTAATATTTAGTCCCATACTGCTAGATTGAGCTCCACCACTTTATATAGTGGGATGTTCTAGTACTAGTATGAGCTAGTGAGAACAAGAGAAGATGAAAAGTGCCACATGTGCGCTCCTCCTCCTCGCTCGCCTCGCCACGCCACGCCTCGCCTCGTCACGACACGTCACGACGCGCCGCGGGTTGCGGGAATCTCGCCGAGCCGAGTTTATATTTTTGCAGTCCGGGAAATTAATGAGTTATTGATTAGTAATTAGCGGACGCGTTAATTACCTTGCCGTTTCCGACAAGAAATTCTTACTTCATAAGCTCTATTGGGAAGAAGTATACTTCTAAACCCTATCTCTATTCTGGAGAAGCTCCAATGGGATCGTGGGACGTTACCGACTCGATCGTGGCTTACAACCCACGTCATACCCGACTCGCTCTATATATACAGCCCGGGGCAAACCCTAGCCGCCACCACGAGATACATGGTCTCACACCGTTCCAGAGAATTGCGCCGCCGTCTACCAAGTCTTCTCCATCCCGTCTTCCAGCGTGCACCGGTTGAAGGGACAGTAGGCCTCCGGAACCCCGCCTCTTGTGATCCTGTACGGGAGAGGGGCGATCAGGTTTTTGGGGAGCACACTCGCGCGACTACTGGTTTCGAGTTCTTCCCCAACGACGACTTCTTCCCCGAAATCACCAGCCTCTTCATCGACGACATGGGCGACGACACAGGGAACTCCAGTGGTGCGACTGTCGCTGCACCGTATGTGTTCTTGATCTTCCTATATGATATTTTGCTAGAGTTCTTACTTATAGTATATGCTCTAGATTGCATCGGTTTATCTACTATTTACGTAGATCACATGATTAGTATAATTTGTATTATTCTAGTCATGAATTGTTCACTGTTATTAGAAATTAAATCATATGCTAAATCGCCTAATTATTCAACAACATATATATGTGGCTAATGGCTATAATACTGAAATTAGCAAACAGAGGGATCATATTGTGTACTCTTCATCACTTGGTTGTAGCTTGTGATATAAACGATAGACGATAACATGATAAACTAAAGCAAAATCAACGGACAGGGATACACATATTCAACGTGGAAAACCATTTGCACAACTAAAGGAGGAAGAGAAAAAAATACAGACGCCAACAATCAATAAAAGTTTGCTATATCGGTAAAATTTACACACGCCGGGGATTTACAACTTGTCAGTGGCGGAGCCAGCTGAGCGACGTAGCCTGGGCAAAGTAGTAAGGCTCCTGGCTAACAGCCTTTTTGCCCATTGAAATAGTTGATTATTTCCTCATTATCAGCTAGAACTAGCAAAGAGATTCTAGAGAGAGCCTGGACAGCTGCCCGGGCATGCCGGACTGAAGCTCCGCCCCTGCAACTTGTGTCTTATCCAAATTAGTGCCTTACAAAATGTATTTAGATTGGTGGTGATTTAATCCAGTTCGGTAAATATACATACATTTGCTCTGGCCTAAGCCTCCCTTCCCTCTGGTCAAAGTTAGGCTTTATCTTACATGAGTTTAGATAAAAATAAAGCAACACCTTGATGATACACAGAAAAATATGAAAAAATGTCTCGATCCTACGTGAATGAGTGTAAAAATTATGTAGAGTGGATGTGGAAATTACTATAGAACTGGAGTGTAGGGATGCAATCCATAATTTTTTTGTAGGTGTCATTCCTTTCATTTAAAGGGATCTCTTAAGAAAAATATCCTATAGATTGAAATGCTCCAATATTCTTATAAAAATTCTTCAAGGAGAAGAAACATTTTCCATTCCTCTATATACTCCTGTCCTGTAGTCCTATTACGTCCGAATGGGCCCAAGCTGTATTCGAGATAAGAATGTAAGGTCTGAATGCAAGAAGATGAGATTTTTCGATAAAGAAGATGAGATGAGGTCACGAGACAATGGTGCATGCATGCAAAGCGAATAAGTAGAGGAAGTGGCCAAGGGGAAACGACCAAGGAATGTATGTAACTCCTAGAGCTAGGTAGCCAAAGAAAGAAGTTAGTGTTGGAAGGGGCCAGTCATGCGTAGCCTGGGCAGCGCCGGAGGGGGCACCACTGGTCGATCGATCTGAATCCGGTCTACTGATTGGGTTCTCGAAACGCTAAAGCTGCGTGCCATGCCATGCCATGCAATGCTAGAGCTATAGGACGTAAAGCAGGGCTTTGGCCATTATTCATGTCGCAAGCTAGCGCACAAGCGGGTGGCGTCAAAAAAGGATCCATGGCATGGCATGGCATCGATCGGCGACCCGGAGAAGAAGAGGGCACCACCACACGGTCGATCGGCCGGCGGAGTGTCAGCCTCGCGTGCATGATCGCGCGCGCAAAAGAATGAAAAAGCCACTGCGTATGCGTCTGCGTGCAGCAAAAGTAGCTGCCGATCGAGCTCGCACACTGGCTAGGGAGCAGCTAGGAAAAGATTGTGATCAAGTCACGGTCCGTTCTATAGCTAGCTGGAGTACCTAGCTACGTACTCTGGACAAGAAGTTATGATAACCATGCACGCACATCGCGAGTAGGAAGAAGGAGTAGCATGCAGCTGCCTCTAGCCACCTACGTGTATTTACAGCGTTCCACAGCCCTGCTCGAACCAACGAGACGCTCTGTCCAATTGACTACGTGCTCACCCGGACATGTACAACCATTGAACATCATTCGAGTACTTATCCATAGGGACATCTCCTACGGGGCTGCTCAAATCCGGACCGATTTGATCTGGATTTTGTCCGTTTGAGCAGCCCCGGACACTACGCGGACACGGGTCGAAACAGGTGCACTCTATGGGGGTGCTCATTTCAGGCCGGACACCAGGCTAGATTGCGTAGGGGCCACAGTGGCCATTGTTTAACACTTAAAAAAAGAAAAAAAAACATACATAAAATAGCCACTGGATAAGCCAGTGGCGGCCGGTGGCCGGAGATCTACGCCGGACTACTCAAGGATGACGTAGTCCGGGTCCTGGACGAGGTGCCCGGGCAGTCCTGGCGGCGCGGTGGAGTCTAGGGATGCTCCGGCGGCGGCGGCGGCGGCCCGTCCGTTGGCCCGGTCCACTGCCAGCGCATGCCAACTAGTGGCATGAACCAGTCCGGGACCTCGTCGCGGTCCTCCTCCTCCTCCTCCATCGCCTGCCGCGCCTCCTGCCGCTCCATGTCCTGGTGCGCGGCGACGGCGGCCAGCGCGTCGGCGATGGCCCTCTCCTCCTCCGCGGCGGCTTCTTCCGCCTCCCGCTTGGACTCCTCGATGGCCTGGGCGAGGGCCCTCTCCTCCTCCTCCGCGGCGGCGGCGTCACCGTCTTCTTCCATCTTGACGCTCGGGGGAGGCGGCGGCGGCGCGTACCTGTTGTCGCCGCGAGGTGGGGAGGGCGGCGGGTACTGCGGTGGGCCGCTGGCGTGCCGCACCCCGAAGAAACCCCGGCGCCGCTGGTCGTGCTCGGCATGGAACCAAGTGTCCCAGTTCGAGCTGCTGACGGCGTAGGCAGGGTCGTGGCGGAGGTCGTCCGGCAGGAGGTCGCGCCGCCGGAGGATCTCCACCTCCCTCTCGAGTCCCCGCTTCGGGACGGGCGGCACCGGAATCCGCTCCGGATTCAGGTGCCACCCCTCGAAGAGGTGGACGTCCGGCCATGGTACTGGGATCGCGTTGTCCCAGTACCACTGGCACTTCCTCTTGCTGAGGTAAGGCCGGACGCGGCGTGGAGGTGCCGGAGGTGCGGCGGCGCGCGGTGCAGCGCCGGGCGCGGGCGGTGGCGGTGGCGGCAATGCCGGTGGTGCCGGAGACCGCGAGGAGCAGCGAGAGCTCCCCGCCTCGTGGTCGTTGGCGCCCTTGCCGAGCCACCATCTCCCCTTCCCCATGGCGGCTAGGCCAGTGTGGCGGTGGCGGCTAGGTCAGTGTGGCGGTGGTTGCGTGGCGGTGTGGGGGACGGTGGGAGCAGTGTGGGGGACGGTGGGGGCGGCGGTCCCATTAAATAAGACCGGCGGGGGATGCCAATGGTCGACGGGTCACTGACCGGTGGGGCCGGGGATTTTGACCGCCAAGAGGCGGGGGCGCACGCGTCCGCGTGGTGTCCGCGGCTGCTCATACCTGGACCAAATTTGGTCCAGGTTTGAGCAGCCGCGGACACCACGCAGACAGATTCGAGAAATGAGCAGCCCCACAGGGGCCTGGTTTTGTCCGGGCCTACTCAAATCCGGCCTGTCCGGGGCAATTGAGCAGCCCCGTAGGAGATGTCCTAAGTCCACGCTGATCCGCGGCAGGGGAAATGACCACAAATGGATCCATAAGTCGCCTTGTCTATAACCTGTAGGTAATGGGTAGAT
The DNA here is from genome assembly GCA_026929855.1 of Poa annua. Classification (NCBI taxonomy): domain Eukaryota; kingdom Viridiplantae; phylum Streptophyta; class Magnoliopsida; order Poales; family Poaceae; genus Poa; species Poa annua. The sequence goes on along the minus strand of CM049426.1, from coordinate 244,687,162 downwards.
TTTGCATTGTTAAATATAACTTCGTTACGGCAATTTGAAATGGCATGTAGAAAGTCTGTCACGCTAATTCTAATACGCGCTTTTGGTTTCCTATCCACCCCATTCAACCAGCTACAAAACATATTTACTATGCTTGTCAGACGATAAATGTAAAATGCACCAAACACTGAATATCATGTGCAAAAGTACAAGAGATGACCAAATTCTCAGCAGACTCATCTGCATGACAGAATACACACTTTTTACAACCTATCCATCTTCGTTTGGAACATGTATTTTATCACTTATTGAGTTATGAATCAGTTGTTTCCATTTATCTATACATCAACACAAAACACTGGACACCTCCATGACACCACACACCGCCACTATCCTACGTGTGTTCGTCGAAGATGTAGTAGATGCAACACCGATCGACCCGCAGATTCCACAACTAAGAGGACGTACACCAACCATCTCCGACGTCTATTTCAGATCCGACGGACGCTTGCTTTTTTCACAAAAACAGCCTTGCTAATATTACAATTTGGCACCAACCATAAATAGCCTAACCCAAACAGGATCCTGTCAAAATCGGCAAATCCAAATCATTACTCCCCCACCTCTCTCCACCTTCCACGCCGGGATCCGGGGTCCTCATCTTCCCGACGCCGGGATGCGCAAGATCCGGGAGGCGCGACACCTTCCCAACGCCGGACATGGCCGCGCACGCCCACGGCGTGTTCACGTGAATTCGTGATTTTTCCCTGTTAATCCGATCTATGGGTTTTTATCCGAATGTTCATCTGAAAAAAATTGTTCCTGTGAATTCGTGAAAAATGTTCCTGTTAATCTGATTCATATATTCCTGAAAAATGTTCCTGTTAGAGTGGAAGATGGAAAATAGTTATGCATGAACAAAATGTTCGTTTTTTTCTGAATCCCGATTTCACCTACTATGATGTTTGGAACATAGGTGTTACCGTGTTAATGCATAATCAAGGAAATAAAAAAAACATATGTAAGCCATCCTGATTTCATCTATGATGTTTGGAACGTAGGTGTTAGCATGGAGAATTTGGGGAAGAAATAATCATGCTTCCTAAGAGCATCTCTAATAGCTGCCTTATTTTAGCCTTCGTGCTCTAAAAACCGTTTTTTAGGAACGAAAGGGCAAAAATATCTCTCCAACAGCTGCCCTTTCACGTGCCCTATTTTAGGGCAGCCCTAAATTTTGGTTCTCTCTGCCCCAGACCTCGCCTGGACGTGCCCTATCCTTTCCTTTTCAGCCCGCGCAACTCCAACTGCCACACTGAAAACTTTAGCTTCACCCCGTTCATCCCCGATTCGACTGTCACCGGTGAACGGGAATCCGGCACCTAGAGGGGGGGGGGGGGGGGGGGGTGAATAGGGGCTATTACAAATTTTAGGTCTTTTCAAATTTAGGCTCAACATAAAGCTAAATTCTCTAGATATGCAACTACGGTGAATTTACCTAAATGACAAGCTAAGCAATACAACGGTAAACTAGAGTACAATACAAGCAAGTAAGAGAGCAAGGATAAGAGGAACCAAGTGAAGCACGCGGATACGAAGATGTAATTCCGAGTTCCACCCAAGGGTGTACGTCTTATTGGAGAGGTGTGTGCTACCACAGGCCACAAAGGCTCACCTTGTTCTCCGATGAACTCAACCACAAAGGTTGCGAGTTCACCTTCCACTATTGATCCCCTTTTAGGGCGGAGATCGAATCCCTTACAAACGCTTGAGGCACTCACCCACAACTTAATTGGGGGCTCTCAAGATGACCAAAAAAGGTCAAGGACCACAAAAGGTCAAGGGAACACCAAGAGTACAACTATGGTGAACTAGGTTTTCCCACCGGAAACCCTAGCCACGAAATCCCCAAGTGAATGGGGAAGAAATGCAAATAGCTTCAGTGAAGATGGAGATCCGGGCCTTCTCCTCCAATCCTCCAAAGATCAACGGATTTGGGTGGAGGGATTGGGAGATCTTGATGATTTGAGCTTTCAAGAGGTGTAGGAGAGAGAAAATCTGAGAGCTAGCTGTTCTTGAGTGAGTGAGGGGGTATTTATAGTCTCTCCCCAATTCTGACCGTTGCCTGTGTCGACCACCCGGAAATTCCGGTATAAGTCATCACCGGAAATTCAGGTCACTTGGAATTTCCGGAGAATTGAAATTTCCGACCGGAATTTCCGGCTGGAGTCAGAACCTATTCCTCTTCTTTCCTTAGCAGTTTTCTCCAATGTTCTTCAAGGTGCACTCGGAAATTCTGGTGAATGGAAATTTCCGAGCACAATTTCCGATTGAGATCAGAACACTTCTTATTCTTGACTTAGCCATTTTCTGTGAACTCTTCTGGGTGCAATCGGAAATTCCGGTAGATGGAATTTTCCGATCACAATTTCCGGTTGAGATCAGAACACTTCTTATTCTTGACTTAGCCATTTTCTGTGAACTCTTCTGGTGAACCAGAAATTTCGGCCCTGGAAATTTCCGGCTCAAATATTCCGGTTCGTGGAACAATTCCAGAACCACTTCTTCTTCGCATTTTTGGCTTTGATGCATATGAACATAAATCACATACAAGCTGAAATACTTAGCCTTCTATTAGTACATCATAGGTATTGTTGACTAACACACAAAACACTAGGGATTAAGAAATTTTCTTTCAATCTCCCCCTTTTTGGTGTTAGATGACAATACCCAGATTTGTAAAGAAAAAAGAATGCTATATCATGTTCTAGATAAAATGGCTCCCCCTTAGCCAGTGCATACAAAAAAAACAGGACACAACAGGATAGGAGCAATTTTGCAAAGAGTAGCACATGATATCAAAAAAGGTAATGAGTCAATACAAAGCTATGGTGGCCATACCTTGCGCATATATGATATGAAGAGAATGCGGACACAATAGGCTTGAAGTCCCAACCATAGATAGAAACGATAGCATAGGATAGTCTCATTACACTCACGATGATCACAAGTAGTTCACAAATAGTTCACAACAACTAAGATAAAAGATAAATGGACACACGCGCAAATAAATGGTAAACGCACAAGCTTGTGTCCGAACCCATGCAAATCCCCGAAGTGTCTACTAGAGCAACTTCTCCCCCTTTGGCATCGAAACGCCAAAAAGGAAGAAGAGGGATGCTACGTCCCATGGAGATCATCAAACAGAAGGGGTGTCCTCCTCATCCATCTCCTCCTCCTCATCATCAACATACTCATCACCAGAAGTATCCTCATAAGCCTGACCCGTGGAGTAGGAGCTGCCACCAAGGTCACTCTCAATCTGAGACCACGGAGCCATAGAACCCTGGTTCCACTGAGCATAAGAGAGAGGAGCAGTGAGATCAGTAGGAGCAGCAGAGCCAAACGCGTGGTGAAGAATTAACTGCTGATCATGAGCTAGCTGGCGGCGATCCTTGTAGGCTGTGTATTGTTCCTTGCGAATATCAATGTTCATGCATAGAACGTTGCGCTGGAACCAGTTCAGTTTCTTCATCTTTCCTGAGGTGGAGGGAGCATGAGAGGGGGCAGCAGCCCTACGAGCATCTCCCATGAAGGAGCCATCCCTGGTGGACCGAGAGGTGGGCACACTATGAGGCACAGCCACGGTCTTCTTCTCATATAGCTTCTTGAAGTCATAAACCTCTGACTCATCATCACTGAAAGTATGCTCTGGGAACTTGGACTTGATGAGCTTCATGATGTAAGGAGCATAAGGGATAGTGCCTGTAGAAGTCATGGCTTCAAACATCTCATTATGGAGATAGTCCATCACATCAACACTCCAATCCGCAGTCTCATCCGTGCTCATAGCAATGGTGTGTGCATGGAGGAGCAGGTTGCACAGAGGAGACACCACATTGTCTTTGTTGCCACCACTTGGAGCAATGTTCTCCCGGAAGATGCGCAAAACAATATCATAGAGAGGGAGCAGGTTCCGAGCAAGACCAGGGGTTGCACCCCTACCATAGAGATGTGCGGTATCCTTCTTGTTGAGCCGGTAGGAGTGGTGCATGCGGTAACCTTGAGGATTGTCTCCATCAAACTTGTAACCCAAAACCTTGGCGAACTCATACCAGTCAGACTCGCAATAAGTGTCTCCTGTCATCCACTTGATGGTCTTCTTCGAATCACCCTTCATCACAAGAGTGGCAAAGAACTGCATCACAAGCTGAGAGTTGTAGTTGCACCGAGTGACCACAAGCCTTTCCAAACCCGTGGTCTGGACAATATGAATAGCCTCAGCAAAGTGGCCTTGGACTGAAGAGCTCGAAGGTTGTATGGCTGCATCTTGCGAATAGGCTTGGAGAGAGTATAATAGACGTCCTTAAGAACGTATTCTTGCTCAATGCACCAAAAGCTGCGATCATCCAGAGTCTCATCCCTTGGCTTGAGAAACCAGTCTCCCTGACGGAACTGAGAGTAGTCCACAGCCGACATCTCAGTATATGGCTGACGAGCAGTGGGAGGAGGGGTGGCTTCCTTCCTTTTCTTGGACTTGGGCTTGCTAGCAAGAACTTTCTTTGGCCTTGGTATGCTTGAGGAGGAGCTGCTGGCCCTTTACCACGAACCTTCCGAATGACAGACCTCGAGAGCCTCCCACTCTCCTCCGCGAGAGTAGGGCTCCCACTCGAATCACCTGTGAATATAGCAAAGGTAGGTAGCAAAAGATGAGTACACACAAGCCAGGAGTGCATACATACATTAGAGAGGCATTAGGTTGATCACATATAGCTAAACATTAGGAAATCTGAAAACTGTAGTTTTCAGGTTCAGACCAGAAATTCCGGTTCTGGTCAGACCGGAAATTCCGGTCTGTCGAAACAGTGCAGATTTTGAGATTAGATATGTCTAAAACTAGATCGATCCAACAAAATACGAAACTAATGTACATATACTACAGGGAATTACACTAGGAACAACCTCTACCAAGCAGTTTCAAAACAAATAACCCCACATCTAGATCCAAGTGCAAGCACCTAGGGTTAGGGAAAAGTGGAGTTACCCTCATCCATTGAGGACATTGATTGGAGGAGAAGGTTCCCGGGACGAAGGAGAACCAGATCCGGCCGAGGGAAGAGACCCCCCACGTTTGGAAGGCTCCGGGAGAGCTTGGGACGGCTGGGGCGGCGGTTTTGGAGAGAGGGAGGTCGGGGGTGGAAGAAGAACTAGAAACAGTTCTTCACCCCGAGCCTCCCTTATAATTTTTTAGACAGACCGTCCGACCGGAAATTCCGAGTGTGACTTACACCGGAAATTCCGATAGTAACTTTGCACCGGAAATTCCCAGTCACGGAAATTCCGATCCACAGGGGAGCCGGAAATTCCGACCAGCCGAACCAAACTTCCAGATTTCAAACGGATGACTTGTGTGTAATAGAGAGAAATGTTTTCAGGTGAGAAAGGGCTTAGGATAGATTTCCAAACTGTCATTGGTACACCACACTCAACTTACAACAACTCAAACGAAACAAAGGCGCCAAGTTGAGTAGGTTTCCCACATGCATGAAAGAGAGGTCAAATAGCAACAATAAGCTCCAAATAAATCCAACTCTTCAAAAGAGGAGAGGTCGGTGGCCGAGGCCACCATGTAGGAGTGTAGGGCATGTCACTGCGAAGATGTATCTTGGGTACATAACCAATACTCGTCGTTTTAGCTCATTAGTCATAGGAATGAATATAGAGATAAAAGAACACTTGCTATCGGCATAATGGGGGTAGGGATGGTCCAATGTATTAGGACCGCACTCCCCCTATTTCCATGCCTACATCTAAACAAGATAAGATGCAATTACGTCCTACGTGAGTGTGCAAGCGATCAAGCTAAGGACCTCGAATCAATGATATTGAGCTCATTACTCAAAAAGCAAAACCTTCCTTCCTCAAGGGGCTTCGTGAAGATATCCGCCAATTGATCCCTTGTGGCCACATATGATAAGTCAATGTCTCCTCGGGCCACATGATCTCTTATGAAATGGTGGCGGATCTCAATATGCCTGGTTCTTGAATGTTGCACCGGGTTGTAAGCAATCTTGATGGCACTTTCATTGTCACATAGAAGAGGCACTTTGTCGCAATCGACTCCGTACTCCTTTAAAGTTTGCCTCATCCATAGCAATTGAGTGCAACAACTTGCGGCGGCAACATACTCGGCTTCAGCGGTGGAGAGAGATATACAATTTTGCTTCTTAGAAGACCAACTTACCAAGGACCTCCCAATAAATTGACAAGCGCCGGAGGTTGACTTCCTATCGTCTTGATCTCCCGCCCAATCAGAATCCGTGTACCCACATAATGAGAAATGTGCATCCTTGGGGTACCACAATCCAAAGGTTGGGGTATAAGACAAATATCTAAAGATTCTCTTGACCGCCATATCATGGCTTTCTTTAGGAGCCGCTTGATATCATGCACACACTCCTACGGCTAGCACTATATCCGGTCTAGATGCACAAAGGTAAAGAAGAGATCCAATCATGGAGCGATATACCTTTTGATCCACATCCTTACCCTTGGGGTTGTGCTCAAGGTGGCATTTGGTTTGCATTGGGGTAGAGGCACCCTTGAACTCAAGCAACCCGTACTTCTTGAGCATGTCTTGAATGTACTTTGCTTGGTTGATGAACGTTCCTTTCTTCAATTGTTTGATCTCAAATCCTAGGAAGAACTTCATCTCACCCATCATAGAAATCTCAAACTTGTCAGTCATAAGCTTGGAGAATTCTTCGTTAAATGCTTTGTTAGTAGACCCAAATATAATGTCATCCACATATAATAAATAAATGAAAAGCTCTCCATTTACTTTCTTAGTGAAAAGTGTGGGGCCGATTTCCGCAACTTGGAACCCACGGTCTACAAGTAGTTCTCTAAGGTGCTCGTACCACGCACGTGGGGCTTGTTTAAGGCCATAGAGTGCCTTATCTAACTTGTAGACATGGTTCGGATACTTGAGGTATTCAAACCCCGGTGGTTGCTTAACATAAACAAGTTCATTTAGTGGACCATTAAGAAAAGCGGATTTAACATCCATTTGTTGCAACTTAAAGTTATGATGAGAGGCATAGGCAAGAAGAATACAAATTGACTCAAGTCGAGCCACGGGCGCGTAGGTTTCTCCAAAGTCAATGCCTTCAATTTGGGAGTAACCTTGAGCCACCACTCTTGCCTTGTTCCTCACCACCATGCCATGTTCATCTTGCTTGTTCTTGAAAATCCACTTGGTGATGATAACATTGTGGCAATCTTTGGGTCTTTCCACCAACTTCCACACCTTGTTGCGCTCGAAGTTGTTGAGATCTTCATGCATAGCATCAAGTCAATCTTTATCTTCAAGAGCTTCAAAGACCTTCTTGGGTTCCACCATGGAGATGTGAGCTTGATGTTCACTAAAGTTTGCAAGTTGTCTTCGGGTAGAGACCTTGATTCTCACATCACCAAGAACCTTGTAAAGAGATAGAGCTCTTAATTATTGTGAATTGCCAACCCTATTCAAGCGGCGGATCTCGATTTCCCTCCTAGTGGTGGGAGGGATCGCTTGATCATCTTGATCATTCATGTATCCGGCTTAACTGTTTTGATGGCCTTGAACAACCATTGGAGTGACGTCCAGAGGTGGGGGAGTAGGTTGATCTTGGCCTTGCTGCGAGCTGCCACCGGGAATGTCTGTAGGTCCGGATATTCCGGGTTCAGTATGGACCGGAAATTCCGAGTCACCGGAATTTCCGACTCCAGCTTGAACCGGATATTCCGGCCCTCCGGAAATTCCAGGAGCAGCTGGAGGATCTTGTGCTTCTTCTTGGCTGGGCATGTTGAGCACGGTGTTGTAGTTGGGTGTTTCTTGTGTTGGAATATCCACCACTTGAGTAGAGCTTGATCCTTGTTGAGTAACCTCATAATAGACTTCAACGGGGCGGTGGACTTCCAACCCCATCCTTCGGATATCATCTTGAGGTTGATCATCACCTACACCGGAAACACCACTTTGCTCCACAAGGGAGCCGTCATTCTCCTCGAACACCACACTACAAGTTTCTATGATAATGCGCGAGGCCTTATCATAGACTCTATAAGTATGGGATTCGGAACCGTAGCCCACAAATGTCCCTTCAGGAGACTTAGATTCAAACTTGCCTAAACGAACACCTTTGATGAGATAGAAACACTTACAACCAAAAACTCGGAAGTAAGAAATGTTGGGTTTGTTCCCGGTAAGCACTTCATAAGGTGTCTTCATGAGTCCTTTGCGAAAGAAGGGCCGATTAGATGAATGGCAAGCGGTGTTGACGGCTTTGGCCCAAAAGTTGTGAGGGGACTTGAACTCGGCCATCATCGATCTAGCCATCTCAATAAGTGTGCGGTTCTTCCTTTCGGCTACACCATTTTGTTGGGGAGTGTAAGCAGCGGAATATTGATGACGAATCCCTTCTTCACTAAGGAACTCGTTCAAGGTGTTGTTCTTGAACTCGGAACCATTGTCACTTCTTATCACCAAGATGGGGACATTGTGTTGACGTTGAGCTTCATTGGAGAAGTCGATGATAGTTTGTTGAGTCTCCACCTTTGACTTGAAGAAGAAAACCCATGTGTATCTTGAATAGTCATCAACAATCACCAAGCAATATTTCTTGCCACCAAGACTAGCTTCCGGAATGGGACCAAAGAGGTCAACTTGGGAAGCTCCAAAACCCTTGTTGAAGAAATGATGGTCTTGCTTGGATGGTGAATGTCATGCATTTTTCCTTCAACACAAGCCCTACACATTTGATTCTTCGAGAAAGAAACATGATCTTTTAGTCCTAGGATATGGCCACCCTTGTGGAGACTTTGCAAAGTCCTCATGCTGACTCCGGAGCCAACCCAAGTCCGCCTTAGCGAATAGGCACATTGCATGGGAAGTGGTGACTCCGGAGAATTCAACCACATAGAGCCCATTCTCAATGTACCCAACGAAAGACACATTGAGAGACTTGCTCCACATAAGGATAACCATTTCCTTTTCGAAGAAAACGGTATAACCCAAACAAGTTAAAGAATGGACCGAGATCAAGTTGAAACCTAGGGACTCGACAAGCAAGACATTCACAAGTGTGATGTCCGGTGCCACTACCACCTTGCCGAGACCTATTACCTTAGACTTTGAATTGTCACCATATGTAACGGTCATTTGATCATCATTAGGCTTCAACTCTGTCGGCCCAGTGGGAACTGGGGTATGGAGAGCCCATTCCCTCCAGGCCTCGCACGCTGGACAGACAGACGAAGCGACTAAGGACCAGGCATCACCGCCTGGCGGGACCCTCGAGAGGCAATTCCCCTCGAGGGCCTGAAGAGGAAACGAGGGACTCAAGGGATCCCTCGCCTCAGGGAACCCTCCCGAGGCACCAGCTTGCCTCGAGGGAGTCCCGCTAGAATCTCCCCCCTGCCTCCCCGCGCCTGAGGGGAAACGTTGCGGCCAAGGAAGTACGGCAAGACGCACATGGCCTCTGCCACGCCCACGTGGTGACGCAGGCACCCCCGTTGTCGTTTCGGTGATAAAGGGGTCAATAAAGCAGCTCCGCCTGCTGCGCAGCTGCGAGGACCTTCTACTCCGACGATAAAGCGGGTGGACGGAACAACCCTCCAAAGGAGGACGTCATCATGGGCTCCACCTTAGAGACTGCCCTCTCTGCAGGCAGTACAGCGCGGTCGGCCGCCGGTCGGCCACCGCGCCCACCTCTATCAACAATGGACCGCGTCCATTGACGAACGTACGGCGATGGACTCCTCCTCCGCCATGCCACTGTCATTTGGGAGCCACCTTGAAGGCCAAGCCGAAGGAGAAGGCCAGAGGCGCCTATAAAAGGGGGAAGATATCCATCGTAGCACGGGTCGACTCTTTGCGGGCTAAAACCCTTGTAAACCCTAGCAACACTTGTTAGGATAGCCTTGAGCCCGAGGAGGAAGAAGATCATCGCTTCCCTCCTCAAGCAAGAACTGCCTCAAGGGGGCCTCCAGCTGACTCCACTGTACTGTAACCTCCATCATCTAATACAGACAAGCAGGAGTAGGGGTCTTACCTCCTCACGAGGGTCGTGAACCTGGGTAAAGGCCGGTGTTTTCCTCTGTCGTGTGCGTGTCTTATCCGGGTCCGGCGAGCAACGTCGCGGGGCCACTCGAGGGTCTAGACCTCCGTGTTCAATCCCCTTCACGAACTACTCTTCAGGAAGTGACTACCCCCGATTCTTGGGAGTCATAAGCCGACATTTGGCGTGCCAGGTAGGGGGTTGAGGCGCGTCAACAACCTTCGAGTTCGTCTCCACGCCATGGTGAACACCCGCGCCACCCGCGACGCCCACGTCAACCGAAGTGCGCCTGGTGGAGCACGCGCGCCGCCAGGCACCGCGACCACCCGCGCACGGCGGGGCCGACCCCACCAAGAAGAGCATGTCCCTTCTGGCCCTCATGCGGAGGCGCCGGAGCACAACTCCGACCACCAGGAGGACGCGCAGTCGTCGCACCCGACGCAGCGCCCGAGCGGCTCGGGCCTAGGGAGGACAAACCCTGCGCCTCACACCGCGCTGCTCATGGCGCAGGAGCTTCTCCGCTACCAGCCCACCGCTGAGGCCCACGAGCAGTGGCTCCAACGCCTCAACCACCTCGTCGGCATCGCTACGACGCGCCCCGCTCCGTCGCAGTCCAACTTGCGCCCCTCTCTTGTGGGCACGGTCGCGACCAACGCGCCTCCGCCACCCCCGGGGAATGCACCGGCTGCGACGCAGAGGGCTGCTTCGCACGCGTCCTCGCCGCACGATTGCTTGATCGTGCAGCGCACAGCGCCCGACGCTCGCGTGGGGATGGAGCTCCAGCGAGACCGCCAGAACAGGCTCGTGGAGGAGATTGGTCAGGCGGGCCAGCAGAACCGCGGCGCGCTGCAGCACGGGGTCGCTACGTACGCCTCAGGCTGCATGGCGTTCACCCGTTCTCTGCGTCGCGTGGTCTGGCCCCCGAAGTTCCGGCCTGCTCTCCCCAAGGGCTACGACGGCTCCAACAACCCCATCGAGTTCCTGGAGCTCTACACCACCTCCATCCAAGCTGCGAGTGGAGATGACAAGGTCATGGCCAATTGGTTCTCCCACGCGCTTCGCGATTCTGCGTTGTCTTCGCTCCTGAACCTCCCTGAGGACTCCGTGAACTCCTGGGAGGAGCTCTGCAAGCATTCCGTCTCCAACTTTAAGGGGACATACGAGCGCGCCCTCACCCACAACGATCTGCGCGCCGTAGTGCACAAGAAGGATGAGACGCTCTGCAAGTACATCCAGCGCTTCATCCAAGTGCGCAACAAGATCCCGAACATCACCGACACCCAAGTCATCGCCGCGTTCCGCGAACAGCAGGATGCTCGAGAAGCTGGGCATCTACGACAAGCTCACCTCTGTGGTCAAGCTTTTCGACCTGGCTGACAAGTGCGCCAAGGCTGAGGAGGGACTCCTCTTCGTCAAGATGTCCTCAAGAGGGGACGATCACGCTGAGGGGCCCAAGAGCCTGAAGAAGAAGTAGGAGCCCAAGCACAAGGCCACCGCGGTTCTCGCGGCAGAGCCTGACACGAAGGGCACCCACAGGAACTCCCCCGAGCCTGGAGAGAGAAGAGACCACCACCACCCTTTCTGCATCTACCACAACAGGCGCGGCCACTCTACGGAATCCTGCTTCGACCTCAAAAGGTTGAGCAAGGAGCGCGAGCAAACAGAGGGCAGTGGTAGCCGTGGCCGAGGCCGTGGTTACTGCGGAAGCGGACGCAAGGGCGGCTACCAGAAACCATCTGGAAACCAGGCCAACGTCGCAGAAAAGAACGGCAACCTCCCTGACGAGGAAGATGGCGGCTACCAAGCCCCGAGAGGCGCCATTGCCTGCATCCTCGGGGGAGCGCAGGCGCCAAAGTCGAGCAACCAGTTCAAGCAGTTCGCCCGCGAGCTCAACGCCGCCCTCCCAAGCACAGAAACCTCCAGGCCCCTCAAGTGGTCGCAGTACACCATCGCCTTCGACGCTCAGGACCACCCCAAGTCCACCAAGGCTGTTGGAACCCTCCCGCTGGTCTGCACCCCCACCATCGACAACGTGGATGTCTCCAAGACTCTCATCAATGGCGGAGTAGGCCTGAACGTTATCTCCATAGATACGTTTGAAGCGCTTCAAGTGCCCTACGAGAGGCTCATGCCCTAGAGGCCCTTCACGGGGGTCACCAGCGGCTCGATCGAGCCTCTAGGCCAGGTCAGGCTTGCCGTCACCTTCGGGAGCAAGGAAAATTACCGCACCGAGCACATCGATTTTGATGTAGCACACATCAGCCTGCCGTACAACGCCATCCTCGGCTACCCCGCGCTCGCGAAGTGCATGGCCGTCACGCACCATGCCTACAACATGGTCAAGATCCTCGGCATCGCTGGCACGATCGCCATTCGAGGGCATGTTCTGGACGCTACGCGCGCGGTTGAGACGGCCTACAAGACCGCCGCCATGGCATTCCCCGCAGAAGAGGACCTAGAGCCTCTCGAGAGACCCAAGAAGAAGAAGCAGTTGTTCTCCTAGGAGGCAGCTGCTACCAAGAAGGTCTCTCTGAGCTCCAGTAGCTCGGGGGCTGAAGGCTCGGGGGCTAGCGTCACCATTGGCGCCGCGCTGCCTCCCAAATAGGAAAGCGCGCTCGTCGCCTTTCTCCAGGCAAACTCTGACATGTTCGCGTGGACACCGTCAGACATGTCTGGTGTACCGAGGGAGGTGATCGAGCACCACTTAGCCGTGGGCCCAAACACGCGCCCCGTCAAGCAAAAAGCAAGAAAGCAAGCCCCCGAGAAGCAAGCATTCATCGTCAAGGAGGTCGAGAAGCTAAAAGCAGCAAAAGTCGTTCACGAAGTCACGCATCCCACTTGGCTCTCCAACGGCGTGGTAGTCCCAAAGCCCGCCGGAGGAGGCCGCCTCTGCATCGACTACACCGATGTAAACAAGGCCTACCCAAAGACCCTTATCCCATGCCCAGAATTGACCAGATTGTGGACTCCACGGCAGTCTGCGACCTCCTCTGTTTCCTCGACGCCTTCTCTGGTTATCACCAGATAAAGATGGCTAAGGAGGACAAGGAGAAGACGGCTTTCCTCACCCCATGCGGTGTGTATTGCTACGTCTGCATGCCCTTTGGCCTCAAAAATGCCGGAACCACTTTCTAGAGGTTGATGAGGATAGCCCTTGGCGGGCAAATGGGGCGGAACGCCGAAGCATATGTCGATGACATCGTCGTGAAATCACGAGAGAGAAATACTCTCCTCGGAGACCTTGAAGAAACCTTCGCCAGCCTGCGCAAGGTGAACATCAAGCTCAACCCCGCCAAGTGCGTCTTTGGAGTGCCTTCAGGCAAATTGCTTGGGTTCCTCGTGTCTCATCGAGGCATAGAGGAAAACCCAGACAAAATCAAGGCCATAGAAGACATGCAACCTCCACGCAGGCTCAAGGATATGTAATGTCTGGCAGGCTGCATGGCCAGCTCGGGTCGATTCATCTCCAAGTTCGGCGAAAGAGCCCTGTCGTTCTTCAAGATCATGAAGAGAACATGCACTTTCAAGTGGACCCCTGAAGCTAAAAAAGCATTTGAGGACTTGAAGAAGTATCTGGCCATCCCACCAGTAATGGTGGCCCCAAGGCATGGCGAGCACCTGAAGCTGTACTTATCAGCTACTCCGCAAACAGCCAGTGCTGTCCTTGTGGTGGAAAGAGAAGAGCCAGTACTCAACAAGAAGAGTGCGGCCACTCCAAAGAAAAAGCCCCCTGATAAGATGCTCGACGAAAGGGCAACCCTCACAAACCCGCCGACAAGCCCAAATCCCCAAGAGAGGGCCGCCCCAAGTCCACCGCTGCAAGGAATTCATGCCGAGGAGCCTGAGGAGCCCCCTGAGGCAAACCCCCTCGAGGCACAGGGCAAGCCCCTTGAGGCCAACCCCCTCGAGGCACAGGGCAAGCCCCCTGAAGCAAACCCCCCCGAGGGCCAAGCTGAGCCACCTCAGGAAAAATACACCGAGGCTACAGGAACTACCATCGTCGAGCATCCAGTCTACTTCGTCAGCACAGTAGTGCGTGATGCTCGCGAGCGGTATACAATGCAGCAGAAGCTTCTCCTCGCACTCCTCATCGCCTCAAGAAAGCTGCAACACTACTTCCAGGGGCACCCCATCACGGTGGTCACCTCCTTTCCCCTAGAGCAAATACTGCGCAACCCAAACGCAACAGATCGTGTCGCAAGGTGGAACATTGAGCTATAGCCATTCAATTTGTGCTTCGATACCACAAGGGTAATCAAAGGAAGAGCGCTGGCTGACTTCGTCTCCGAATGGACTGACCCAACCCCTGAAGAGCCTTTGGGAGAAGAGCAAGGGCCCTCTGGAGCCGCAATGCCCAGCCTCTGGACCATGAAGTTCGACGGAGCTTTCGCTTGTCGCCACGGCGGTGTCGGGTTATGACTCCCAGGAATCGGGGGTAGTCACTTCCTGAAGTGTAGTTCGAAAGGGGATTGAACGCGGAGGTCTAAACCCTCAAGTGGCTCCACGACGTTGCTCGCCGGGCCCGAAGAAGACGCACACCCGACCAAGGAATACATCGTCCTTTACCCAGGTTCACGGCCCTCGTGAGGAGGTAAGACCGCTACTCATGCCTGTCTGTATTATATGTGGGAGGTTACAGTACAATTGAGCTTGCCGGAAGCCCCTTGAGGCAGTTCTTGCCTTGGGAGGGAAGCGATGATCTTCTTCCTACTCCAGTCAGAGGCTAACCTAACCAGAGTTGCTTGGGTTTACAAGGGAGTTTTGCACGCAAAGGGCCGACCTCTGCTACGATGGATGTCTTCTCTCTTTTATAGGCGCCTCGGGCCTTCTCCTTCGGCTTGGCCTTCAAGGTGGCTCCCACTTGCCAGTGGCGGGGCGGAGCACGAGTCCACCGCGCTCCATTCGTCCATGGACTCGGTCCATTGTTGATAAAGGTGGCGCCGTGGCCGACAGGCGGCCGACCGCGCTCGTACTATCTGTAGAGCGGGCCCGCGATGACGATCTCCGTTGGAGGGTTGCGCCGCCCACCTGCTTTATCGTCAGAGTAGAAGGTCCTCACAGCTGTGCAGCAGGCGGAGCAGCTTTGTTGACCGCTTTATCGCCAGGGACAACGACGGGGGTGTGAGCGCCACTGCACGAGCATGGCAGAGGTCACGTGCGCTCTGCCGGGATTCCTTGGCGACGAAGTTTCCCTCTAGGCCTGAGGGGAGATTCCTGCCGGACTTCCCTCAGACGGGTTGGTTCCTTGATGGGGAGGATCCCCTAAGGCGAGGGGTCCCTTGATGCCCTCGCTTCCTCTTCAGACCCTCGAGGGGAATCGCCTCTCGAGGGTTCTGCCAGGCGATGACGCCTGGTCCTTAGTCGTTTCGTCCATCTGGCCCGCGAGCGAGGCCTGGGGGGAATGGGCTCTTGATACCCCAGTTCCCACTGGGCCGACAGTAGCCCTCGGGCCCATGATTGGCACGACTGAGCCCATGGGCTTAGGCGAAGCATCGTGGGCCCTTAGTGCCCAGCCGGCCCGAGCCACGCGGCACTTGGACGATTAACGAGTTCATACGATCTGGGGCATGAGTCGTGGGGGGTCCCACCTCGCCCCGGTAACTGCTCTTGGAGAGGACATAAAGCCCAGGCGTTGCCGCGCAGAGCCGTTACCGTTTCTAGTTCTTCCCGCAGAAGTTTCCGCTTCTCAGAGCTCTCCGCCTTCGCTCTTCCTTGCGCATCTCCCATCTTTGTCTTCGCCGAAACCCAAGTCCTCTCCGATGGGCCCGATGAAGAGCAAAAGTAAGGCCGCAGCGGGGTCTTCTTCCCGGGCGGCGGCCATGGAGGTAGTGCGGGGCGCGGCACTCGAGGGGGCGCGCACCGATCTTCAGGCGTTGGGGAAGATCCGCCACCTGGTTGCGGGGCCGACCAGCGAGCACGGTGCCAGCGAACTCCAAGCCGCCCGGTTTGGGAGATTTCCTCAAGGGTTCTACCCTATTTTTCTCCACGCCATCACCGCCGGGCCGCCGTACTCGCCTTTCTTGGAGGCAGTACTGGAATTATACCAAATTCAACTCCTCCATCTTCACCCAAACTCCATACTCATTTTGTCCATCTTCGCCTACCTTTGCGAGGCTTATCTGGGCGTGCACCCTTCGGTTGCGCTCTTCAGGACCTTCTACTCGCTGCGGTGCACGGCTAGTGGCGAGAGGACGGGATGCGTCTCCTTCCGCATCGCGGACGGCATGGGGCATGTATATATCCCCATGTCCTGGAGTGGGGATAAGCCTGTTACGGCCCTGCTCAAGAAGGTGGGTGACTTTCGCCAGAAGTGGCTGCTCATCGGCGTCTCGTCACCCTGCGCATTCCTGGACGTCCCGGAGGCGCCGCCCGTGAGGATATCCCACTGGTGCAAGTCTGCTCTTCGTGGTGCGGACAACGCTTACTTGGAGGGGCGTTTGAGATTTCTCCGCGAGGAGGGTCTCACGGGTCAGATGGTCGCGGCGGACTTCGTGGCACGCCGCATCGCCCCCCTTCAGGCGCACTCGGAGCCGATGTGGATGTATGCCGGCCCCTATGACCCAATGCGGCTTCATCCGGAGGACCTTGGCTCGGACGTGGTCGACACCATCCTAAACATCCTCTTCGCCAGTCCGGATGTGCCTGGGAAGATCGCCGGCTCCGTGCGTCCCCTGCACCAGCTTCCTCTGAGCGACTGCATGGATATCCTGGACGGAATGCCGGATTTCACTCCTCATGGTCTGGCGGGCTTGATGGATCAGGAGGTCGCTCCGCCGGTGCGCGCAGTCGGGGGTGTTGATTCTTCGTCCACCTCCCGTGCCTGGAGCGGCAAGGAAGAGGCCGCGACGGGAGAGGTGCCCCCTGCGAAGTACGAGCCATTCACCGATGAGATTCGCAACATCTCGTCGGACGATGACGACGCCTTCGTTGTGAGGCGGGGGCGGCCTCTGGGACTGATGCTTTCCCGGGGAGGCGCGAGCCTCGCACCAAGGCGATGGTGGATCGCTCTGGAGCTAGGCCCTCTGACATCCCCTCTAAAAGATAAGCGGCGACGCCTCTGGAGGGATCAGGCGCCAAGCCCACACCTTCCTGGCGCTCTCCCGGCCTGTCGTGGGTCGACACCGGTGCTTCCCCTTCATGGTGAGTACTCCCACCACTTGGTTATTTTTTGCTTTTGTTGTTCCCCCTTCTCCGTCTTCTCCTGAACCATCTTCTTTGGGCTTTTTCCAGCGATCTGGTGCCTGCGAAGCGTCGCAAGCTTCGCGAGGCAGCAGGTGTGAAGAGAGCCGCAGCTGCGGCGGCGGCTGGCGAGCGCCCGATGCCTGTTGAGACGTTCACTCCAGGCCCAAAGGAGGGGGCGCCTCAGGAGGGAGCGGCCGTGCCCCTAGAGGGGGCGCCCGAGCCTCAAACAACGCCTCCCGAGCCTCTGCTCGTGGACAGCGCGGAGGAGACGACTCCCGCGTCGCCTCGCGCTCCGAATCCTCCTCGCGCGGCTACGCCACCACGCGAGGCACTTTTGCTCCGCACGCTGCCATCGCCGCGCGCAGTGACGCCGCCGCCTGCGTCACCTTTACCATGCTCGCCCGCGACGCCCGCGCCACCTCTGGAGGGAGCGACCAAGGCTTCAGCAGGTGCAAGTGCGGCCGCATGAGGTGGTGCGGCCTCGCCTCCTTTGGAGGGAGTGACCGAGGTTCCCGCGGGCGCAAGTGCATCCGCAGGAGGGGGTGCGGCCTCGCTACCTCGCCCTGCCGGAGAAGATGAGCGCCCCAATGAATCGAGCACCGCAGCTGAAGCCGGCGTGGATGGAGGTGGAGCCACACCCAGCCCCCAAGCCCGACCTGGGGCAGGGTTCACGGGACCGGCCGCCGCAGCTGAGCCCTCATCTAGCCAGGAACTGGTTCTCCGAGTCTGGGATTGGAGCGCAGGGCGCCGCGAGGTGGCATTCGGCCTTGTGCGGGAGTCTTTGGAGGGCCTGGAGGCCCGCCCTTGGCGACATACGGCTCGCCCATCAGCAGGAGGAACTGGCGAGATCATGGGCGTCCTTCCATGCGGCCATCGAGGCGTGCCGGATGGAGGATTCGGCGCTGCAGGCAGCCCGCTAAGAGGCCATCAACTTTGCATGGGAAATCCGCGACGGAGCCATTCGCGATGCCGCAGAGCTACTTGAGCCCCTCCAGGCAGAACGCGGCGCCGCTGAGGAGCTCCTGCGAGGGGCCACAACCGAGCGCGAGGCGATGGAGGGCTCGCTGGCGCGGAAGCGCTGCGAGCTGGACCGGTTGGAGTCTCAGCTACTCTCTACCCACCAGGCCGCGCAGGCCGCTCTGGAGGAGGACCGCAAGTTCTTGGCCGAGCGCGATCGGCAGCTGGCCCTCAGGGGGAATGACCTGCAGCGGCACGAGGAGCAGTGTCTCCAGACGGAGAGGGACTTGGCTGCCCAGCGTGTGGCCCTCGACGCGCGCGAGGGAGGCCTGGCCCAGGTGATCTCAAAGTTCGACGAGCACGTCGCTGCTTAGAAGCGTTCTGACGAGCGCTCGGAGCGGCGCTTCGCCAAGAGGACGAGAGAGGCGCAGAGGGCCCTCGCGGAGCACGAGAGACATCTCCGTCGGTCCCTTCTCCAGAAGTACCGTGCTCGGCTGCGGAAGCGGGAGGAGCGCCTTAAGGCCGAGCATGCTGCGGACGCTCAGCGGCTCGCTGAGCTCGAGACGGCCAACTCCAAGCTGGCGCGCCGCTTCAAGCGCGCCAAGGCCTGTTAGCGCCGAGCGGAGGAGGCTCGCGACGCGGCGACTCTCGGCGCCGGCCCTTCGTCCAGTGCGCCTGCGATGCAGTGCGACCGCCTGTTTGACCGCGCGTGGTGGTGACCTAGCAGCGCGGCTCGGCGCAGACGCGCCGTATCCTTGGACCCAAGGCCACAACGACGCTGCCGTTTTCCTGGCCTATTTTGACCAGCTTTTCACGGCGCTGGAGGGCCCCGCCGCTGAGCTTCGCGAGGTGATCGAAGATGAGAGCAGGCAGCTCTTGGGGGTGGCTGTTGATCGCATCTTCACCAGCATCAAGCTCCTTGTGCCGGACTTCGACCTCCGCCTGGTGACCGAGGTTGCTCCCGGCGAGGACGCGCGGCGCGCCTCGTCTTCCCTCCGCGAGCAGGTGGATGCATTCTGCAACCGTTTCAGGCGTGTGGAGGCCGCGCCGGACTTTAGGGAGAAGGAGGCTCGCTCCGCCGAGGTCGAAGATGCCGCTGCGGAGGAGGAGGCCCGCTCCACCGAGGCCGAAGTTGGCGCCGCGGAGGAGGAGGCCCGCTCCGCCGAGGTCGAAGATGGTGCTGGGGAGGAGGCTCAAAGCGATGATGCATCCCCCGGAGCCTTTCATGGCTGCGCCTGCGAGCGCTTGTATCTGCACCAGCTGTGTGCTTTTAGACATCTTAAGACTTTTGGCTTGTAACATACTTTTAATTGTTGTTTTAATCCGAGCTTGTCTGCCCCTCGGGAGGTCTCTTTGGACTCATCTTCATGTCTATTTGTTCTCTGCGTCGTTAGGTCCCGTCTCTTCGCGCCATGACTCCGCCACTTCGGTATGTGGGAGCAATTACTCCGCAAGGCCGGGGGGAGTTTAGGCCTAGGAGAGGTAAGAGCCTTGAGTCGCGATGCTCAAGTGCCCCCCTTAGACGTGCGAGTAGTCCATGAAGCGTAAGGGAAAGCGAAGTCGCTCGAGGGGCAAAGACGCGCGCTAGGGAGAGAGAAACGCTCTTAAAGCGTGGGTGCGAGACTTAGCTTCTCGAGGTTTTCATTCTGTGAAGGCTTTTCGCCTGGCGAGGTTTCCCACTTGAGGGGTCACTCCTGGGGAGGCTCTCTGCCTGGCGAGGTTGCCGACTTGAGGGGTCGCTCCTGGGGAGGCTCTTTTCCTGGCGAGGTTGCCCACTTGAGGGGTCGCTCCCGTGGAGGCTCTTTGCCTGGCGAGGTTGCCCACTTGAGGGGTCGCTCCCGGGGAGGCCCTTTGCCTGGCGAGGTTGCCCACTTGAGGGGTCGCTCACGGATGCCCCTTCAGGCTCGCGGGGGAATTCTTCCCTACAGGTAATAGAGGGGCGAACCCAAACGGTGGAACACGGATGGAGGGATCGTGCACGCTTATAGGTCCCCTCAGGCGTTCCTTGCGAGGAGAGTAAGTACCAAGGTCCTCTGTTGAGATGGCTTGTTTGCGGGGGATTGCCCTCCAGCCAGAGCTCGGACTCTTGGATTTTGCAGTGCTGCTGGTGTGTCATTTGAGGCACTGGCACCGTACTCAGCCCCCGCTCGCGAGGTACGCATGTGGAGAGATATAAGTGCACACTTCAACAATTGTAATGCGTAAACAAAAACCCCCCAAAACATTTATTTAGGCGGCGCCGAAGCGCTAAGTTCACTTAGGAACGAGATTGAGTCATTATGCTTGAGGTTGCCAAGTTAATGCTCTGACCATGTCGAGGCATGGGGACCACCTATTGGTGGCAGAGACTCTCAACGGCCTGAGGTGGCTCGTTTTCATTGAGAGCTCGGAGGGTTTACCCTCGAGTGAAGCCTTTGGGGCTTTGGAGGTTTAAGCCGTTGGCGTTTTAACCTCCGGAGACAAGAATGCTTGGAGGTTGAGCCGTAAGCTGCCTTGTCCGCTAGGAGTCTCGACGTGACAATGATCACGTGCGTGGCAATGACCACGGTTGCGTTTGTTCCCTTAGGAGACAAAGCATGTGTTTGAGGTTTAAGCCTTTTGGCGTTTTAACCTCTACAGTCGGCATTGCTTGGAGGTTGAGCCGTAAGCTGCCTCTTCCGCTTTGTCTTCTCGACGTGACAATGATCACGGGTGTGGCAATGACCACTTTGGCATTTGTTCCATTAGGAGACAAAGCTATGTTTTTGGAGGTTTAAGCCTTTCGGCGTTTTAACCTCTAGAGACGAAAAATGCTTAGAGGTTGAGCCGTTGGCTGCCTCGTCCGCTTGACGTCTCGACGTGACAATGATCACGGGCGTGACAATAATCACTTTTTTTTACTTGTTCCTTGCGGATACAAAGGTTTGCGAGATTTAAGCCTTGAGCTTTTAACCTTGAGGGACAAAAAGGTGCTTGGAGGTTGAGCCGTGGGCTGCCTCTTTCGCTAAATGCCCTGACGTGATGATGATCACGGGTAGGACTTGCGCAGATGCATGATGTTCCACGGGTTCTTGACGGGGACGCCGTCTTCGGTCTCGAGGCGAGCCGCGCCAGGCCTGGCGATGTGGGTGACCCTGTAGGGACCTTCCCACATCGGGGACAGCTTGTGGAGGCCTTCCCTGGAGAGGATTCGCCTGAGGACGAGATCGCCTGCCTCCAGGGTGCGCGAGCGCACATTGCGGCTGTGGTAGCGCCTCAGGGACTGCTGGTACTTGGCCGCCCGTAGGGCGGCGCGGCGTCTTAGCTCTTCAAGGAGCAGAAGGTCGTCGTTGTCGAGGTCCTCTTGCTGGTCCTCATTAAAGGCAAGGACCCGTGGGGACCCATGCTTTATCTCTGCGGGGAGGACTGCTTCGGCTCCATAGACGAGTGCGAACGGCGTTTCCGCGGTGGGCTTGGGTGGCGTGGTGCGAATGGACCAGAGCACCGAGGGTAGCTCGCTGATCCAGCCATTGCCGTGGCCCTTGAGGACATCGAAGGTCCTGGTTTTTAAGCCTTTTAGGACCTCTGAGTTTGCGCGCTCGGCCTGTCCGTTGGTTTGCGGATGGGCGACTGAGGCGAAGCAGAGCTTCATGCCCATTTTCTGGCAGTAGGCTCTGAAGATGCCGCTTGTGAATTGCGAGCCATTGTCGGTGATGATGCGGTTAGGCACTCCGAAGTGGTAGACCAGGCCTCTGATGAATTTCACCGCCGCGCCTGCTGTGATTGTACGCGTCGCCTCCACTTCAGGCCATTTTGTGAACTTGTCAATGGCCACGAAGAGGTAGCGATATCCACCTTGCGCCGTTGGGAAATGTCCCAGGATGTCCAGCCCCCAGACCGCAAACGGCCATGAGAGCGGAATGGTTTGTAGCCCCAGCGCTGGTTGGTGGATTTGCTTGGCGTGGAATTGGCAGGCTTCACAAGCTTGAATGATGTCCGTTGCATCTTGAAGCGCTTGAGGCCAGTAGAAGCCGCTCCTGAAGACTTTTCCTGCGAGGGTGCGGGCGCACGAATGGTGGCCGCATTCCTCGCTGTGGATGTCCTTAATCAGCACTTTTCCTTCTTCAGGAGGGACACACTTGAGCGCGATGCCGTTTCGGCGCTTGCGGTAGAGAATTCCTTCGAGGATTTGGTACGATTTTGCCTGGCAGGCAATTCGCTCCGCTTCAACGTCTTCCTCGGGAAGGATCCCTTTTTTTTACGCATAAAGACAGTGGGGAAGGCCCCCACTGCGTCATTTTCCATTTTCTATTACCACCACATTCACATATTTACAGAGAGTCCAAGTTTAATGAATTACAATAAGTCAAGCCACGCTTGCATGCCCTCTTTGAGACTAGGCTTTATTCTATGTCTAATGACATTTATTGAGAAAACAAAGAAATCAAAGCATGAATCTAAACTTCTGGGATCACCTTCAAAAATAATTTTGTTCCTGTGATTCCAAATACTCCAACATCCAACCATCATGGCAATCTTGAAGAAAGGAATATTGCATCTGTTCTTAGCTTCAATCAAGAGGCTAATAATATCAGGATTGACAGGCCATGTGATGTTCAACTTATTCCAGAATTCCTTGCTGAAAGGGCAGTCAAAGAAGAGATGATTTAAGACCTCTGTTGTATCATTGTCACAAAGGACACATGATTTTGTTTGCTCATAAAAGTTCTTCCTGTCCAATAGGTCTCTAGTATTAATTCTGTCTTGTATCATCAACCAGAAGAAGAACTTATGTTTTGGGAGACATGGGGACTTCCAAATCCATTTAAATGGGTCAGGTGCATCAGGCTTGTTAATAAGGGCAGTGTAGACTCGTTTAGTAGAGTATTTACTGCCATTCCATGGAAAATTCCACTCATCCTTCTCCTGGTTGTTTATGTGCCCCTCCAAAAGGCTAACAAGCTGGCCATACTGTTGGGATGCAATATGTGATAATGGCCACTGGAAGAGGGTGTGCAACTCATGTAAACCAGATTCAGTAGCCATTTTCACCGTAATCATAGATTTGTGAGCAAAGGAATGAAGGTGTGGGAACTGTTCACATGGGACAAAGGGGAAGGATCCCTTTGTGGAGGTAGTCTTTGATCTCGTCGATCCATCCTGCCTCTTGGTGCACCACTGTGAGCAACAGACGCTCCCCTGTGGGGGGCCCGCAGCCTGGAGCTCCGCTTGCAGGTGGTGGCGGGAGCTCTAGGGTCTGCTTTGTGGATGCCTTGACGAGTCTTTCTTCAAAGACACCTGGCAGCTGGGCTTGCCTCTTTGATGCGCACTTGGCAATGTCATCAACCTCTTGGTTCTCCTTTCTTGGGATATGCATGAGCTCCATTCCCCTGAAGTTCTTCTCCAGCCTACGGACCTCTTCAATGTATGCGGCCATGTGGTCGTCCTTGGCCTTGTAGCTTTTGTTGGAGAAGTTGACGAGCAGCTGGGAGTCGCTCTTAATGAGTATATGCTTGACGCCTAGGGCAATTGCGGCGCGTAGGCCAGCAAGCAGCCCTTCATACTCGGCGATGTTGTTGGATATCTTGTCGATTCCGAAGCACAGCTGGACTGCGTAATACAACTTGTCGCCTTTGGGTGAGGTTAGGACTACACCTGCCCCACCGTGGCGACAAGCGAAAGCTCCGTCAAACTTCATGGTCCAGTAGCTGGGCACTGCGGCTCCAGAGGACTCGTGCTCTTCTTCCCAGGGCTCTTCAAAGGTTGGATCAGTCCATTCGGCGACGAAGTCTGCCAGCGCTCTTCCTTTGATTACCCTTGTGGTATCGAAGCGCAAATTGAATGGCTGTACCTCGATGTTCCATCCTGCGACACGATCTGTTGCATGTAGGTTGCGCAGAATTTGCTCCAGGGGGAAAGAGGCTACCACCGTGATGGGGTGCCCCTGGAAGTAGTGTCGCAACTTTTTTGAGGCGATGAGGAGTGCGAGAAGAAGCTTCTGCTGCATCGGGTACCGCTCGCGAGCATCACACAGTACTGTGCTGATGAAGTAAACTGGATGCTCGACGAGAGCAGTTCCTGTTGCCTTGGCGTCTTTCGCCTGAGGTGACCCAGCTTGGCCCTCGACGGGGTTGGCTTCAGGGGGCTTGTCTTGGGCCTCGAGGGTGTTAGCCTCGAGGGATGTGGCCTCGAGGGACTTGGCCTCGAGGGACGTGGCCTTGAGGGACTTGGCCTCGAGGGACGTGGCCTCGCGGCGCTCTTCCTGGGCCTCGAGTGTGTTAGCCTCTTGAGGCTCCTCAGTCCCTTCGGCATGAACCTCTTGCAGCGGTTGACTCGGTGCAGTCCCCTCTTGAGGCTTTGGGCCTGGCGGTGGCTTTGTGAGGACTGCCCTTTCGTCGAGCTCTTTGTCAGGAGGCTTTTTCTTTGGAGTGGTTGCACTCTTCTTGTGAAGTACAGGCTCCTCTCTTTCCACCACAAGGACCGCACTGGCTGTTTGTGGAGTAGCAAACAAGTACAACTTCGGGTGCTCGCCAAGCCTTGGGGCGAGCATTACAGGTGGGCTGGCCAGGTACTTCTTCAAGTCCTCAAATGCTTTTTCAGCTTCAGGGGTCCACTTGAAAGTGCCCGTTCTTTTCATGATCTTGAAAAACGGCAGGGCCCTTTCGCCGAACTTGGAGATGAATCGACCCAAGCTGGCCATGTAGCCTTCCAGGCGTTGCATGTCCTTGAGGTTGCATGCCTTCTATGGCCTTGATTTTGTCTGGGTTCGCCTCTATGCCCCGATGAGACACGAGGAACCCCAGCAATTTGCCTGAAGGTACTCCAAAGATGCACTTGGCGGGGTTGAGCTTGATGTTCACCTTGCGCAGGCTGGCAAAGGTTTCTTCAAGGTCTCCGAGAAGAGTATTTCCTTCTCGCGACTTCACGACGATGTCATCGACATATGCTTCAGCATTCCACCCCATTTGCCCGCCAAGGGCTATCCTCATTAACCTATGGAAAGTGGCTCCGTCATTTTTAAGGCCGAAGGGCATGCAGACGTAGCAATACATACCGCATGGGGTGAGGAAAGCCGTCTTCTCCTCATCCTCTTTAGCCATTTTAATCTGGTGATAACCAGAGAAGGCATTCAGGAAACAGAGGAGGTCGCAGCCTGCCGTGGAGTCCACGATCTGGTCAATTCTGGGCATGGGATAGGGGTCTTTGGGGCAGGCCTTGTTTACATCAGTGTAGTCGATGCAGAGGCGGCCTCCGCCGGCGGGTTTTGGGACTACCACGCCGTTGGAGAGCCAAGTGGGGTGCGCGACTTCGCAGACGACTTTTGCCTCTTTGAGCTTCTCGACCTCCTTGACGATGAATGCTTGCTTCTCGGGGGCTTGCTTTCTTGCTTTTTGCTTGACGGGGCGCGCGTTTGGGCACACGGACAAGTGGTGCTCGATCAACTCCCTCGGTACACCAGACATATCTGACGGTGTCCACGCGAACTTCCTGGAGGAAGGCGACGAGCGCGCTTTCCTATTTGGGAGGCAGCGCGGCGCCAATGGTGACGCTAGCCCCCGAGCCTTCAGCCCCCGAGCTCCCAGAGCTCAGAGAGATCTTCTTGGTAGCAGCTGCATCCTGAGAGAACAGCTGCTTCTTCTTCTTGGGCCTCTCGAGAGGCTCTTGGTCCTCGTCGGCGGGGAAGGCCATGGCGGCGGTCTTGTAGGCCGTCTCAACAGCGCGCGTAGCGTCCAGGACATGCCCACGTATGTTGATCGTGCCGGCGCTGCCGGGGATCTTGACCATATTGTACGCATGGTGCGTGACGGCCATGAACTTCGCGAGCGCGGGGTAGCCGAGGATGGCGTTGTACGGCAGGCCGATGTGCGCAACATCGAAATCGATGTGCTCGGTGCGGTAATTTTCCTCGCTCCCGAAGGTGACGGAAAGCCTGACCTGGCCTAGAGGCTCGATGGAGCCGCTGGTGACCCCCGTGAAGGGCCTCGAGGGCAAAAGCCGCTTGTAGGGCACTTGAAGCGCTTCGAACGTATCTACGGAGATAACGTTCAAGCCTGCTCCGCCATCGATGAGCGTCTTGGAGACAGCCATATTGTCGATGGTGGGGGTGCAGACCAGCGGGAGGGTTCCAACAGTCTTGGTGGACTTGGTGTGGTCCTGAGCGTCGAAGGCGATGGTGTACTGCGACCACTTGAGGGGCCTGGAGGTTTCCGTGCTTGGGCGGGCGGCGTTGAGCTCGCGGGTGAATTGCTTGAACTGGTTGTTCGACTTCGGCGCCTGCGCCCCCCGAGGATGCAGGCAATGGTGCCCCTCGGGGCTTGGTAGGTGCCATCTTCCTCGTCAGGGAGGTTGCCGTTCTTTTCTGCGGCGTTGGCTCGATTTCCAGATGGCTTCTGGTAGCCGCCCTTCCGTCCGCTTCCACGGTAGCCTCGGCCTCGACCGCGGCCGCCGCCGTCTTCGCTTGCTCGTGCTCCTTGCTCAACCTTTTGTGTCAGGCTCTGCCTGTAGAGGGACTCCGTAGAGTGGCCGCGCCTGTTGTGGTAGATGCAGAAAGGGCGGTGATCATCTTTCCTTTCTCCAGCCTCGGGGGAGTCCCTGCGAGTGCCTTTTGTGTCAAGCTCTGCCGCGAGAACCGCGGTGGCCTTGCGCTTGGGCTCCTCCTTCTTCTTTTGGCTCTTGGACCCCTCAGCATGATCGTCCCCTCTCGAGGACATTTTCACGAAGAGGAGTCCCTCTTCAGCCTTGGCGCACTTGTCCGCCATGTCGAACAGCTTGACCACAGAGGTGAGCTTGTCGTGGATGCCCAGTTTCTCGAGCATCCTGCTGTTTGTGACGCCCTCGCGGAAAGCGGCGATGACTTGAGTGTCGGGGATGTTCGGGATCTTGTTGCGCACTTGGCTGAAGCGCTGGATGTACTTGCGGAGCGTTTCATCCTTCCTCTGCACCACAACGCGCAGATCGTTGTGGGTGAGGGCGCGCTCGTACGTTCCCTTGAAGTTGGAGACGAACTGCTTGCAGAGCTGCTCCCAGGAGTTCACAGAGTCCTCCGGGAGGTTCAGGAGCCACGACATCGCCGAGTCGCGTAGCGCGTGGGAGAACCAGTTGGCCATGACCTTGTCGTCACCCCCCGCAGCTTGGATGGAGGTGGTGTAGAGCTGCAGGAACTCGACGGGGTTGCTGGAGCCGTCGTAGCCCTTGGGAAGTGCCGGCCTGAACTTCTACGGCCAGACCACGTGACGCAGAGAGCGAGTGAACGCCATGCAGCCTGAGGTGTACGTAGCGACCCCGTGCTGAAGCGCGCCGCGGTTCTGCTGTCCCGCCTGGCCGAGCTCCTCCACGAGCCTGTTCTGGCGGTCTCGCTGGAGCTCCATCCCCACATGATCGTCGGGCGCGGTGCGCTGCACGATCATGCAATCGTGCGGCGAGGTCGCGTGCGAAGCAGCCCTTTGTGCCACAGCCGGTGCAGGCCCCAGAGGTGGCGGAGGCGCATTTGTTGCGACCGTGCCCGTGAGGGAGGGGTGCACGTAGGACTGCGACGGAGCAAGGCGCGTCGTGGCGATGCCGACGAGGTGGTTGAGGCGTTGGAGCCACTGCTCGTGGGCCTCAGCGGTGGGCTGGTAACGGAGCAGCTCCTGCGCCATGAGCAGCGCGGTGTGGGGCGCGGGTTCGGTCCTCCCCGGGCCCGAGCCGCTCGGGCGCTGCGTCGTGTGCGACGACTGCGCGTCCTCCTGGTGCTCGGCGTCGTGCTCCGGCGCCTCCGCGTGAGGGCCAGAAGGGACATGCTCCTCTTGGCGGGGTCGGGCCCGCCGTGCGCGGGTGGTCGCGCGGGTGGTCGCGGCACCTGGGGGCGCGTGTGTTCCCGCGGGCGCACGTCGGTTGACTCGAGCGGTGCGGGTGGCGTGCGTGTTCACCATGGCGCGGAGACGAACTCGAGGGTTGTTGACGCGCCTCAATCCCCTACCTGGCGCGCCAGGTGTCGGGTTATGACTCCCAGGAATCGGGGGTAGTCACTTCCTGAAGTGTAGTTTGAAAGGGGATTGAACCCGGAGGTCTAAACCCTCAAGTGGCTCCGCGACGTTGCTCGTCGGGCCCGAAGAAGACGCACACCCGACCAAGGAAGACACCGTCCTTTACCTAGGTTCACGGCCCTCGTGAGGAGGTAAGACCGCTACTCCTGCCTGTCGGTATTATATGTGGGAGGTTACAGTACAATTGAGCTTGCCAGAAGCCCCCTTGAGGAAGTTCTTGCCTGGGGAGGGAAGCGATGATCTTGTTCCTCCTCCAGCCAGAGGCTAACCTAACCAGAGTTGCTAGGGTTTACAAGGGAGTTTTGCACGGAAAGGGCCGACCTCTGCTACGTTGGATGTCTTCTCTCTTTTATAGGCGCCTCAGGCCTTCTCCTTCGGCTTGGCCTTCAAGGTGGCTCCCACTTGCCAGTGGCGGGGCGGAGCACGAGTCCACCGCACTCCATTTGTCCATGGACTCGGTCCATTGTTGATAAAGGTGGCGCCCTGGCCGACAGGCGGCTGACCGCGCTCGTACTATCCGCAGAGCGGGCAGTCTCTGAGGTGGAGCCCGCGATGACGATCTCCGTTGGAGGGTTGCACCGCCCACCTGCTTTATCGTCAGAGTAGAAGGTCCTCACAGCTGTGCAGCAGGCGGAGCAGCATTGTTGACCGCTTTATCGCCAGGGATACCGACGGGGATGTGAGCGCCACTTCACGAGCGTGGCAGAGGTCACGTGCGCTCTGCCGGGATTCCTTGGCGATGACGTTTCCCTCCAGGCCTGAGGGGAGATTCCTGCCGGACTTCCCTCAGGCGGGTTGGTTCCTTGATGGGGAGGATCCCCTGAGGCGAGGGGTCCCTTGAGGCCCTCGCTTCCTCTTCAGACCCTCGAGGGGAATCGCCTCTCGAGGGTTCTGCCAGGCGATGACGCCTGGTCCTTAGTCGTTTCGTCCGTCTGGCCCGCGAGCGAGGCCTGGGGGGAATGGGCTCTTGGTACCCCAGTTCCCACTGGGCCGACAGGCGGGGCAGGCGTAGTCCTGATCTCCCCCAATGGCGACAAGTTGTATTACGCAGTCCAGCTGTGCTTCGGAATCGACAAGATATCCAACAACATCGCCGAGTATGAAAGCTTGCTTGCCGGCCTACGCGCCGCAACCGCCTTAGGCGTCAAGCATCTACTCATCAAGGGCGACTCCCAGCTGCTCGTCAACTTCTCTAACAAAAGCTACAAGCCTAAGGACGACCACATGGCCGCATACCTTGAAGAGGTCAGTAGGCTTGAGAAAAACTTCAGGGGAATGGAGCTCATGCACATCCCAAGAAAGGAAAACCAAGAGGACGATGACATCGCCAAGCGCGCATCAAAGAGGCAAGCTCAGCCGCCAGGTGTCTTTGAAGAAAGGCTCGTCAAGGCATCCATAAAGCAGCCCCAAGAGGCCCTGCCCGCAAGCACAGACGAAGCGCTCCCGCCACCACCTGCAAGCGGGGCTCCAGGCTGCGGGCCCCCTACAGGGGAGCGTCTGTTGCTCACAGCGGTGCATCAAGAAACAGAATGGATCGACGAGATCAAAGATTACCTCCACAAAGGGATCCTTCCCGAGGAAGACGTTGAAGCGGAGCGAATCGCCCGCCAAGAAAAATCGTACAAAATTCTCGAAGGAATTCTCTATCGAAAGCGCCCAAACGGCGTCGCGCTCAAATACGTCCCT
Organism: Poa annua; assembly: GCA_026929855.1. Lineage (NCBI taxonomy): Eukaryota > Viridiplantae > Streptophyta > Magnoliopsida > Poales > Poaceae > Poa > Poa annua. The sequence goes on along the minus strand of CM049426.1, from coordinate 244,657,278 downwards.
CCTGAAGAAGGCAAACGGCTGATCAAGGACATCCACAGCGGGGAATGCGTCCACCATTTGTGCGCCCGCACCCTCGCAGGCAAAGTCTTCAGGAGCGGCTTCTACTGGCCTCAAGCGCTTCAAGATGCAAGGGACATCATTCAAACATGTGAAGCCTGCCAATTCCACGCCAAGCAAATCCACCAACCAGCGCTGGGGCTACAGACCATTCCGCTCTCGTGGCCGTTTGCGGTCTGGGGGCTGGACATCCTGGGACACTTCCCAACGGCGCAAGGTGGATATCGCTACCTCTTCGTGGCCATTGACAAGTTCACAAAATGGCCTGAAGTGGAGGCGGCGCGCACAATCACAGCAGGCGCGGCAGTGAAATTCATCAGAGGCCTGGTCTGCCGTTTCAGAGTGCCTAACCGCATCATCACCGACAATGGCTCCCAATTCACCAGCGGCATCTTCAGAGCCTACTGTGAAAGAATGGGCATCAAGCTCTGCTTCGACTTAGTCGCCCATCCGCAAAGCAACGTACAGGCTGAGCGCGCAAACGCAGAAGTCCTCAAAGGCCTAAAGACCAGGACCTTCGATATCCTCAAGGGCCACGACGAGGGCTGGATCAACGAGCTCCCCTCGGTGCTTTGGTCCATCCGTACCACGCCACCCAAGCCCACTGGGGAAACACCGTTCACCCTCATCTATGGAGCCGAAGCATTCCTCCCAACAGAGATAAAGCATGGATCCCCACGGGTCCTTGCCTTTAACGAGGACCAGCAAGAGGACCTCCACAACGACGAACTGCTGCTTCTTGAAGGGCTATGACGCCGCGCCGCCCTCCGGGCGGCCAAATACCAGCAGGACCCGAGACGCTACCACAGCCGTAACGTGCGCTCGCGCACCCTGGAGGCAGGTGATCTCGTCCTCAGGAGAATCCTCTCTAGGGAAGGCCTCCACAAGCTGTCCCAGATGTGGGAAGGTCCCTACAGGGTCACCCACATCGCCAGGCCTGGCGCGGTTTGCCTCGAGACGCAAGATGGCGTCCCCGTCAAGAATCCATGGAACATCATGCACCTACGCAAGTTCTACCCGTGATCATTGTCACGTCAAGGCATGTAGCGAAAGAGGCAGCCCACAGCTAAACCTCCAAGCACCTTTTGTCCCTCAAGGTGAAAAGCTCAAGGCTTAAACCTCACGAATCTTTGTATCGAAAAGGAGCAAATTAAAAAAGTGATCATAGTCACGCCCGTGATCATTGTCACGTTGAGACGTCAAGCGGAAGAGGCAGCCTACGGCTCAACCTCCAAGCATTTTCGTCTCTAGAGGTTAAAACGCTCTCGGCTTAAACCTCCAAAACATGCTTTGTCTCCTAAGGGAACAAACGCAAAACGTGATCATTGTCACGCCCGTGATCATTGTCATGTCGAGACTTCAAGCGGAAGAGGCAGCCTACGGCTCAACCTCCAAGCATTTTCGTCTCTAGAGGTTAAAACGCTCACGGCTTAAACTTCCAAAACACGCTTTGTCTCCTAAGGGAACAAACGCAAAACGTGATCATTGTCACGCCCGTGATCATTGTCACGTCGAGACTTCAAGAGGACGAGGCAGCCTGCGGCTCAACCTCCAAGCGTCTTCCTCTCTACAGGTTAAAATGCTCACGGCTTAAACCTCAAAAGCATGCTTTGTCTCCTAAGGGTACAAACGCAAACCGTGGTCATTGCCACGCCCGTGATCATTGTCACGTCGAGACTCCTAGCGGAAGAGGCAGCCTACGGCTCAACCTCCAAGTGTCCTTGTCTCTAGAGGTTAAAATCTAACGACTTAAACCTCCAAGCTCCAAAGGCTTCTCTCGAGGGCAAACCCTCCGAGCTCTCCATTTAACGAGCCACCTCAGACCGTTGAGAGTCTCTGCCACTAATGAGTGGTCCCCATGCCTCGACATGGTAAAAACATTAACTTCACAAACCCAAGCATAATGAGTAAATATCGTTCCCAAGTGAACTTAGCGCTTCGGTGCCGCTTTAAAATATGTTTGGTGAGATTTATTTTCGCATTACTCTCTTGGAGTGTGCGCTTACATATCTCCACAGGCGTACCTCACGAGCGGGGGCTGAGTACGGTGCCAGTGCCTCAAATGACACACCAGCAGCACTGCAAAACCCAAGTGTCCGAGCTCTGGCTGGAGGGCAAGATCCCACAAACACGCCATCTCTACAGAGGACCTTGGTACTTACTCTCCTCGCAAGGAACGTCTGAGGGGACCTATAAGCGTGCACGAGTCCCTTGAACCGTGTCCCAGCGTTTGGGTTCCCCCTCTAACATCTGCAGGGAAAAATCCCCCCACAAGCCTGAAGTGGCCTCCAGGAGCGACCCCTCAAGTGGGCAACCTCGCCAGGCGAAAAGCCACTGCAGGGCGGAAACCTCGAGAAGCTAACTCTCGTGCCCACGCCTCAAGAGCGTTTTCTCCCCCTAGCGCACGTTTGCCCCTCAAGCGACTTCGCTTCCCTCACGCTTCATGGACTACTCGCACGTGTAAGGGGGGCACTTGAGCATCGCGACTCAGGGCTCCTACCTCTCCTAGGCCTAAACTCCCCCCGGCCTTGCGGAGTCATTGCTCCTGCATACCGAAGTGGCGGAGTCGTGGCACGAAGAGACGGGACTTACCGACGCAGAGAACAAATATACATGAAGATGAGTCCAAAGAGACCTCACGGGGGGCAAACAAGCTCGAATTAAACAGCAATAAAGAGTATATCACAGGCCGAAGGTCTTAAGAAATTTAAACACATAACTGTTTCAGATACAGGCGCTCGCAGGCGCAATGAGAATAGGCTCAGAGGGAAGCAACGCCACCTGGGACCTCCTCCGCGGCACCCTCTTCAGCCTCGGCAGAGCAGGCTTCCTCCTCGCTGTCTTTAGCTGCAGCCTCCGCGCGCCTGAAGCGGTTGTAGAAGGCGTCAACTTGCTCACGGAGGGAACCGGGGACCCCCTGCGCGTCCTCGCCTTGAGCAGCTTCTGTGACGGAGGAGAGGTCGAAGCCTGGCGTGAGGAGCTTGAGGTTGGTGAAGATGCGGTCAACAACCACCCCCAGGAGCTGCCGGCTCTCGTCCTTGATCATCTCGCGCAGTTCGGCGACGGGACCCTCGAGCGGCTCGAAGAGCTGGTCAAAGTAGACCAGGTACATGGCAGCATCGCCGCGGCCTCGAACGTCGGTGTGCGGCGCGTCTGCGCTGAGCTGTGCAGCGAGCTCGTTGCCACGGGCGACCAACGCCTCAAACATGCGCTCACGCTGCTTCGAGAGTGCGTGAGCTGCAGTGCCAGAATCCGAGGCCTCCGCCGCCCGCTGCATCGCCGGGGCCACTTGCTCTTCCACGTCCTTGGCTAAGGAGTTGAGGTTGTGGACCGCCTCGGTGCGAGCCTCCTCCGCGCAGTGACGACCTTCCTTTGCGCGCTTGAGGCGAGCCTCCAGCTTGGAGTTGGCCCGCTCGAGCTTGGCGATCCGCCGAGCATCCGCGGCGTGCTTTACCTTGAAGCGGTCCTCCTGCGTTTGGGCCAGGTCGCGGTACTTCTGAGAAGTGGACTTGGGAAATTGCTTCTCGCGCTCCTCGAGTGCGTCATCGGCCTCCTTCTTCTTCTCGGCGAAACGCCGCTCGAAGCGCTCGTAAGCTATCTTCTGGGCAGCGAAGTTTTCGTCGTACTTCACGATCGCCTTGGCCAGGTCTCCCTCGCGCTCCTCAAGGGCCTCGCGTTGGGCGACCAGGTCCTTCTCCGCCTGAAGGCGCTGCTCCTCGCGTTGTTGCAGCTCCTTCTCCTTCAGGGCCAACTGCCGCTCCCACTTGGAAAAATCCTTGCGGTCTTCCTCTAGAGCGGCTTGCGCCGCCTGGTGGGCGGAGAGCAACTGGTCTCCAGCTGGCCCAACTCGCGGCGCTTCTGCGCCAGCGAGCTCTCCATCGCCTCGCGCTCATCCTTGGCCTGCCGCAGGAGCTCCTCGGCGGTGTCACGTTCTTCTTGGAGGGGCGCGAGAAGCTCCGCAGCGTCGCGGATGGCCGCCTCGCGGACCTCCTCGGCAAAGCGGGTGGCCTCCTCGCGCGCGGCTTGCAGTGCTGCATCCTCCAGCCGGCGCGCCTCGACCGCCGCGTGGAAGGATGACCATGACTTCGCCAGCTCCTCCTGCCGCTGAGCGAGCCATATGTCCCCGAGGGCGAGGTGGGCCTCCAAGCCCTCCAAGGATTCCCTCACGAGGCCGAAGGCGACCTCGCGGCGCCCCGCGCTCTAGTCCCAGCCACGGAGGGCGAACTCTTGGCTCGTGGAGGGCCCGGCCCCAGCGACGGGTCTCGCGGGCCCGGCCCCGAGAAAAGCTTGGGGGCTAGCCTGGGCTTCGCTTGCACCCGCGCCGGTATCCTCTTCCGGCTCGGTAGCTGCGGGGCGCTCCTCGGTCACAGCTTGACGAGGAGGCGAGGAAGCTTCTCCCCCAGCAGCACCGCATGTGCCTGCTGCTACCTCGGGTGCTTCCGCAGGCTGCACAGGAACATTGGCCACAGGAGGTGGGGAAGGCACGCGCGGAGGCGTCAACGCACGCGGCGGCGTTGGTTCGCGCGGTGGACTGACCTCGCGCGGAGGCGTAGTCGCGCGAGGCGGCGCGGAAACTGTTTCCTCCGAGCCTTCCACCAGCGCAGGCTCGGGGGGTGGTGCAGGAGCCTCTGGGCGTACCATGCCCTCGTCCACCTGAGGCCCTGCTGCCCCCGCCTGGGGCACAGCCGCCTCCGCTTGAGGCGCCCCCTCAAGGGGGGTCGTGGAGGCTGCCTCCGCAGGCCTCGCGGCCTCATCGGCCGCGACTCCTGTCATGGCGCCCTTCACCTCAAATGCCTTGCGAAGCCGGCGACGCTTCGCAGGTACAAGATGACTGGCAAGAGGCCAAGAAAAGACTTCAGGAAAAAAGTAAAGCGAAGGAGAAAGCTAAAGGACGAATGATCCAAGATTATGAGCACTAACCCTGAAAGGGGGGCGCCAGCGTCGACCCACGCCAGGCCTGGCGAGCGCCATGAGGGGAAGGGCTTGGAAGCAGGCCTCGCCGGTGGCGCCTCCGCTTTCCTCTTGGGGGGCACGTCAGACGGTCTCGCCCCCAAGTGGTCCACAGCGGCTTTGGTGCGAGGCCCGCACCTTCCCGGCGAGGCCTCCGCGGCTGAGGCCTCTTCTTCCTCAGCCTCTTCCTCCACGAGGCGCGAGGGCGCCACCACGAAGGCGTCTTCATCGCTTGACGAGATATCGCAAATCTCGTCAGTAATGGGCCCGGCCCTTGAAGAAGAAACCTCCCCAGCCGCGGCCTCCTCCTCACCTGGGCCAGCTCCTGAGGCCGAGGGAGAACCAGCACCCTCCGCTTCCCGCGCGACCGGCATCGGCGCCTCAAAGTCCGCCTGGCCTGTCGGGGTGAACGGAGGCATCCCTTCCAGGAGGGCCATGCGCTCCGTCATATTGTATTGGTGAAGAGGCCGGAGCGCTGCGGGGAGCTCATCAACGGGAAGCACTGATGGGTTGACGAAGAGCGTGGAGAGGATGTTGTCGACGGTGTCCCTGTCGTTGTCCTCGACGTGAAGCCGCATCTTGTCCTTCGCCCCCGAGTACATCCACATGGGGACCGAATGCGCCTGGAGGGGCGCAATGCGGCGCGTCACGAAGTCCGCGGCGATCGTCTGCCCCGTGAGGCCCTCCTCGCGGAGGAAGCTCAGGCGCCCCATCAAGCTCACGTTCCAGGCGCCGTCTAAGGTGGCCTTGCCCCAATGGGAGTTCTTCACCGGGGGCTCGTCGGGGACCTCGAGGAAGGCACAGGGACGCTCCACCCCAACAAAGAACCACTTCTGGCGGAAGTCCTCCACCTTCTTCGTCACCGAGGTGATGGCCTTGTCCTCGCTCCAGGACATGGGGATGTAAACGCTCCCCATGCCGTCGACGATGCGGAACGAGACGCACCCCGAGCGCTCGTTCTTCGCCGTGTTCCGGAGCGCGTAGAAGCACCGGAACAACCCCACCGTGGGCTCCAGGCCCAGGTACGCCTCGCAAAGGTAGGCGAAGACGCCAAGGATGAGGATGGAGTTGGGGTGCAGGTGCACTAGCTGCACCTGGTAGAACGCAAACACCGCCTCCAGAAACGGCGAGAAGGGCGACACTAGTCCCGCAGCCCGGAATGCTGGAAGATCGGGAAGAACCCGTGTGGGCGCTTCCCGTGCGCCGCGGGCTTCAGGGTAGTGGCGCCGTGCTCGTTCGTCCTGTCCGCCACCAGGCATCGGACCTTGGTGAGCGCCTTCTCGTTGACGCGCACGCCCAGCAGCGCTGCGCCCACGACGGTTTCAGGGGCCTCGGCCTGGGAGGAAGACCCCACGGCGGCCTTGCCCTTGCTCTTGAGAGGGCTCATCGTCGCGGAAGCTTGGAAGAGTTGGAGAACGGAGATTCTTAGGAAAGAGCGGAGGCGGAGAGCTCTGGAGAAGCGGAAATTTCTGCGAGAAGATTTGGAAACGGTAACTGCTCCCTGCCGCCTCGCTCGGGCTTTATGTCACCTCGAGGAGCAGTTACCGGGACGTGGTGGGACCCCCCACGACTCACGCCCCGGATCGTGCGAGACCGTTATTCGTCCAAGTGCCGCGTGGCTCGGGCCGGCTTGGCTCTAAGGGCCCACGACGCTTCGCCTAGGCCCATGGGCTCAATCGTGCCCATCATGGGCCCGGGGGCTACTGTCGGCCCAGTGGAAACTGGGGTATGGAGAGCCCATTCCCTCCAGGCCTCGCAAGCTGGCCAGACAGACGAATCGACTAAGGAACAGGCATCACCGCCTGGCGGGACCCTCGAGAGGCAATTCCCCTCGAGGGCCTGAAGAGGAAACGAGGGCCTCAAGGGATCCCTCGCCTCAGGGAACCCTCCCGAGGCACCAGCTTGCCTCGAGAGAGTCCCGCTGGAATCTCCCCCCAGGCCTCCCCGCGCCGGAGGGGAAACGTTGCGGCCAAGGAAGTACGGCAAGACACACATGGCCTCTGCCACGCCCACGTGGTGACGCAGGCACGCCCGTTGCCGTTTTGGTGATAAAGGGGTCAATAAAGCAGCTCCGCCTGCTGCGCTGCTGCGAGGACCTTCTACTCCGACGATAAAGCGGGTGGACGGAACAACCCTCCAAAGGAGGACGTCATCATGGGCTCCACCTTAGAGACTGCCCTCTCTGCAGGCAGTACAGCGCGGTCGGCCGCCGGTCGGCCACCGCGCCCACCTTTATCAACAATGGACCGCATCCATGGACGAACGGACGGCGATGGACTCCTCCTCCGCCATGCCACTGTCATTTGGGAGCCACCTTGAAGGCCAAGCCGAAGGAGAAGGCCAGAGGCGCCTATAAAAGGGGGAAGATATCCATCGTAGCACGTGTCGACTCTTTGCGGGCTAAAACCCTTGTAAACCCTAGCAACACTTGTTAGGATAGCCTTGAGCCCGAGGGGGAAGAAGATCATCGCTTCCATCCTCAAGCAAGAACTGCCTCAAGGGGGCCTCCGGCTGACTCCACTGTACTGTAACCTCCATCATCTAATACAGACAAGCAGGAGTAGCGGTCTTACCTCCTCACGAGGGTCGTGAACCTGGGTAAAGGCCGGTGTTTTCCTCTGTCATGTGCGTGTCTTCTCCGGGTCCGGCGAGCAACGTCACGGGGCCACTCGAGGGTCTACACCTCCGTGTTCAATCCCCTTCACGAACTACTCTTCAGGAAGTGACTACCCCCGATTCTTGGGAGTCATAACCCGACAAACTCCGTTACAATCTCCTTGCTTCCGGTCATATGAGTAGTGCACCCACTATCAATTATCCATTTCGATCCTCCGGAAGCAAGGCCCTACACACAATCAATTCTATGATTTAGGTACCTATTTTGCAATGGGTGCCTTTTGGTTGGCAACAAGGGTCTTTGGGACCCAAATAGCATATTCAATATAACCATCAAAAGGACCAATGTATCTAGCAGAGACATCCCCATAATAATCAACATATAAAGCATAATTGGGGTTAGATATGCCCGCAAAGTCATCATGAGTGGGAGTGCCCCTTGTGGCATTTCCACTTGCTATGTCATCTTTCTTGGCTTGTGCGGGCTTGGTCTTCTTATTGATCTTCTTCTTCTCCTTAGCAACATATCCTAGACCTTCCTTACCCTTGTGGGGCACTCGCTCATGAAGAGGAGTAGTGAGTGTCCCCTTACCTTTATCAAGAGAGGTCTTGGGCTCGATTGCCATGGAGGGAACAAACAAAATCCTAGCTTTATACTTGACAACATTTGCATTAGTATTCAAAGGAGTAGAAGTACTAGGTTTCTCAAGAGTAGATATCCGAGTTTGGAGTTGATCACGAGACTTGAGGAGACGTTCGTGATCACTTGTCAATACCTTGTGGGTATTTTCAAGTGACTCGAAGTCTTCACAAAGTCTAGCATGGGCAAGTACAAGCTTGGACTTTTCATTTTGCACAATTTTACATTTAGCAAAGTAAAGATCACGATCCTTAGCGATCTTAGCAAGTAGCTCCTTGAGGAGAGCATGAGCTTCTTGTTCATCTTCGAGGGAGGATTGGAGAGACACATTAGTGTGTGCATCCTCTCTCTCAATCTCAACTTTTAACTCAAGCTCACAAACTCACCTATATGGCTCATAATTGAGCCAAAGTGTTTCTTTCCTTCTCCTTGCAAGTTAGTCATGAATTTATCAAAAGCAATGATTTCATTCTTGACTTGAAGACTCATACCATCATTAATTTCATGGGATATGGAGGTAGGGGACAATTTTACCTCGGATGTCTTTGCCATAAGACATCTTGCATTCTTTATGATGGGGCTCTCATTTGGTGAGGAGAAGAGTGACGGAGGTGTAGAGGAAATGGCTAGGGCGGCCACTTGTGTTGGAGTATCCTCCTTGTCATTATCTTCATCATCGGTGGGATATTGCTCTTGAGTTACCAAGACAATCTTTTGGTTCTTCTTGAAGTAGGGCTTCTTCATGGGCATAGGCCCCTTGCCCTTCGTCTTGGCCACAAGCCTCCCACCATGGTCCTCTCTTCTTTCCCATGGGCAATCTACAACAAAGTGGCTTTTTTCATCACAATTATAGCAAAGCCTCACCTTGTTGCTTGGCTTTCCTCCATTGGAGGGGAACTTCTTGTCAATCCTCGCTTTGGCCCTTCCGGGGTTCTTCCAAAACGTTCTTGCTGCAAGACCCATGTGTTGGGTGAGGAGAGTACTTGAGACGGTCTCACTAGATAGCTCGACTTGATCATCATACTCCTCTTCATCCTCTTCTTCAACGGTGGCCTTCAAGGCAATTGAGGCATGCTTGTACATCCCTATTGCTCTAGCTCTTGCATCTTGTGCAATCTTGGAGGCCACCTTGTACGTGGTCATCTCTTGCATGACTTCATTGGATGTCATCTTTGCGAAGTCATGTCTCCCTTGGAGTGTCTTCAAGTCCGTTTCCTCAAAGGGCAAAAGAGCGGTCACGAACTTCCTCTTGATCCAAGCGTCATCAATGTAGACCGCACCGAGGTTCTTGAAGGTGTTAGCAATCAACACCAACCTCTGGTACATGTCCTCATGACTTTCTCCATCCAACTTGTAGAACCCTTCCACCTCACTGCATAAGGCATCATACCGGTTCTTCTTCATGCTCTCATTCCCGACGAAGATGTCGGAAATAGCATTCCAAACTTCTTTGGCGGTGGAGAATTGTTGAATGAGCGGCATGTCCTTCTCTCCAACGGCCATTTGGAGTTGATGAAGAGCGGTGGCATTGAGTTGGCTATCAACCACCTCTCTTCTTGTCAAGTTGGTTGGATCATGGGCTTGAATCCTTCTTCAATGATGCGCCATAGCTCAATTGAGGCACTACATAGATGAGACTTCATTAGAAATTGCCATTGAGAGAAATGAGTAGGTTTGAGGTTAGGAGGATCACTTCTAAAGTTTACATGAGGGTGAGGGATAGGAGGGTTAGGAGAGTAATTATGGTTGACATTATGAAATTCCTCTCCTTTGGGGGTGTTAGAGGAGCTAGGTGATTCATCCTTTTCCGCCTTTTGGGGGAAGCACTTGGAGGAACATTTTGGACCCATCTGAAGATGACTCCTTAGAGTTCTCACCGTGCTCCTTAGGAGGAGAGGGGTAGCCCCGGGCTCCTTAGACTTCAAGAGTGCCATGAGCATCTCATTCATCTTGAGGAGTTGGGCCTCCAAGGACGATCTCATATCTATAAGATCGGTCATGGTTGCCCCTTTGGCTAACGCCTCCTTCTCCGCCTCTAATTTCTCACGGGCGGGCCTCTCGGCATCGGATTCCGTCATCGTTGCACTTAGGCGGTTAAGCCCTTAAAAGTGAACCTGGCTCTGATACCAATTGAACAGGAATCCGGCACCTAGAGGGGGGGGGGTGAATAGGTGCTATTACAAATTTTAGGTCTTTTCAAATTTAGGCTCAACACAAAGGTAAATTCTCTAGATATGCAACTATGGTGAATTTACCTAAATGACAAGCTAAGAAATACAACGGTAAACTAGAGTACAATACAAGCAAGTAAGGGAGCAAGGATAAGAGGAACCAAGTGAAGCACGCGGAGACGAAGATGTAATCCCGAGTTCCACCCAAGGGTGTACGTCTCGTTGGAGAGGTGTGCGCTACCACAACAGGTTAGCCGCAACGCCACAAAGGCTCACCTTCTTCTCCGATGAACTCAACCACAAAGGTTGCGAGTTCACCTTCCACTATTGATCCCCTTTTAGGGCGGAGATCGAATCCCTTACAAACGCTTGAGGCACTCACCCACAACTTAATTGGGGGCTCTCAAGATGACCACAAAAGGTCAAGGACCATAAAAGGTCAAGGCAACACCAAGAGTACAACTATGGTGAACTAGGTTTTCCCACCGGAAACCCTAGCCACGAAATCCCCAAGTGAATGGGGAAGAAATGCAAATCGCTTCGGTGAAGATGTAGATCCGGGCCTTCTCCTCCAATCCTCTAAAGATCAATTGATTTGGGTGGAGGGATTGGGAGATCTTGATGATTTGAGCTTTCAAGAGGTGTAGGAGAGAGAAAAATCTGAGAGCTAGTTGTTCTTGAGTGAGTGAGGGGGTATTTATAGTCCCTCCCCAATTCTGACCGTTGCCTGTGTCGATCACCCGGAAATTCCGGTATAAGTCATCACCGGAAATTCCGGTCACTCAGAATTTCCGGAGAATTGAAATTTCCGACTGGAATTTCCGACTGGAGTCAGAACCTATTCCTCTTCTTTCCTTAGCAGTTTTCTCCAATGTTCTTCAAGGTGCACTCGGAAATTCCGGTGAATGGAAATTTCCGAGCACAATTTCCGGTTGAGATCAGAACACTTCTTATTCTTGACTTAGCCATTTTCTGTGAACTCTTCTGGGTGCAATCGAAAATTCCGGTAGATGGTAATTTCCGATCACAATTTCCGGTTGAGATCAGAACACTTCTTATTCTTGACTTAGCCATTTTCTGTGAACTCTTCTGGTGAAACGGAAATTCCGGCCCTGTAAATTTCCGGCTCAGATATTCCGGTTCCTGGAACAATTCCAGAATCACTTCTTCTTCGCATTTTTGGCTTTGATGCATATGAACATAAATCACATACAAGCTGAATACTTAGCATTCTATTAGTACATCATAAGTATTGTTGACTAACACACAAAACACTAGGGATTAAGAAATGTTCTTTCAACCGGCCACCTCCGCCCCATCTACGCTTCGATTTCGCACCCACCCTTCCCAAATTGGAGCTGGCCTGACCTGGAATGTACGATTTTGCACCCGCCCCACAAAATATGGCGTAGATCGACACGCAGCTGAGGCCCCAATCGCTCGAACGAGGCCGCGATGCTCGAGGAGGAGGACGAGGAGTGGCAGCGCCGGAAGCAGCGGGCTTCAGGGATTCCCGTGCGCCGCGGGCTTCAGGGCGGTGGCGCAGTGCTCGTTCGTCCGGTCCGCAACCAGGAACCGGACCTTGGCGAGCGCCTTCTCGTTGACGCGAACGCCCAGCAGCGCCGCGCCCTGCACGACCTCAGGGACCTCCGCCTGGGAGGAAGACCCAGTGGCGGCCTTGCCCTTGCTCTTGAGCGGGCTCATCGTTGCGGGCTCGGAGGATGGAAGGAGACAGAGAAAGGAGAATCGCAGGAGAGAGTGGAGGCAGAGACCTGTAGGAGGCGAAAACTTCTGCGAGAAGGTTTGGAAACGGTAACGGCTCCCTGCCGCTATGCTCGGGCTTTATACCCCCTCAAGGAGCAGTTACCGGGGCGTGATGGGACCCCCCACGACTCACGCCCCGAATCGTGCGAGACCGTTACTCGCTTGAGTGCCGCGTGGCTCGGGCCGGCTGGGCCATAAGGGCCCACGACGCTTCGCCCGAGCCCATGGGCTCAATCGCGCCCATCGCGGGACCGGGGCTACTGTCGGCCCAGTGGGAACTGGGGTATGGAGAGCCCACTCCCCCCAGGCCTCGCACGCTAGCCAGTCAGACGAAACGACTAAAGACCAGGCATCACTGCCTGGCGGGACCCTCGAGAGGCAATTCCCCTCGAGGGCCTGAAGAGGAAACGAGGGCCTCAGGGGATCCCTCGCTTCAAGGGACCCTCCCGAGGCGCCAGCGCGCCTCGAGGGAATCCAACAGGAACCCCCCTGAGGCCTCCACAGGCCTGAAGGGAAACGTCGCGGCCAAGGAAGTACGTCCAGACGCACATGGCCCCTGACACGCCCACGTGGTGACGCAAGCACCCACGTTGCCGTTTTAGGCGATAAAGGGGTCAATAAAGCCGCACCGCCTGCTGCGGAACTGCCAGGACCTTCTACTCTGGCGATAAAGCAGGTGGGCGGCGCAACCCTCCAACGGAGAACGTCATCATGGGCTCCACCTCAGAGACTACCTCCCCTGCAGCAGAACTGCATGGTCGGCTGCTGGTCGGCCATCGCGTCCACCTTTATCAGCAATGAACCGCGTCCATGGACGAACGGGCCGCGGTGGACTCCTGCTCCGCCATGCCACTGCCATGTGGGAACCACCTCGAAGGCCAAGTAGAAGGAGAGCGTCGGAGGCGCCTATAAAATGAACAAGACCTCCATCGTAGGAGTGGTCGGCCTTTCTGATTTCACAACGCTTGTAAACCCTAGCGATCCCGAGTAGGATAGCATCTGCCTGGAGGAGGAAGAAGGTGACCATCTCTCCCCCCAGGCAAGAAATTCCTCAAGGGGGCTTTCGTCAAGGCCAGTTGTACTGTAAACTCCATAACTCAATACAGACAAGCAGGAGTAGCGGTATTACGTCCTCACGAGGGCCGTGAACCTGGGTACGGGCCGGTGTCCATCTCTGTCATGGGTGTTTCGTCTTCAGGTCCGGCGAGCAGCGTCGCCGTGTCCCTCGAGGGTCTTGACCTCCGCGTTCAATCTCCTTCACGAACTACTCTTCAGGAAGTGACTATCCCTAGTTCTAGGGAGTCATAACCCGACATTTGGCGCGCCAGGTAGGCGATTGAGGCGCGTCAACGACCTTCGAGCCGCCTCCGCGCCATGGCGAACACCCGCGCTACCCGCGTCGCCCGCGTCAACCGACGCGCTCCTGAAGGAGCGCGCGTCCCGCCCGGCACCACGGCTACTCGCGCACGACGGGGCCGACCCCGCCATGAAGAGCGCGCCCCTCGGGCCCTCATGTGGAGGAGCCCGAGCGCAACTCCGAGCACCAGGAGGACGCGCAGTCGTCGCACCCGACGCGGCGCCCGAACGGTTCCGGCCCAGGCAGGACGGACCCCGCGCCCCACACCGCGCTGCTGATGGCGCAGGAGCTTCTTCGCTACCAGCCCACCGCTGAGGCCCACGAGAAGTGGCTGGAGCGCCTCAACCACCTTGTCGGCATCGCCACGAGGCGCCCCGCTCCGTCGCAATCCTACGTGCACCCCTCTCTCGCGGTCACGGTCGCGACAAACGCGCCTCCGCCCCCTCCAAGGCCTGCCCCGGCTGCGACACAGAGGGCTGCCTCGCACACGTCCTCGCCGCACGATTGCTTGATCGTGCAGCGCACCGCACCCGACGCTCGCGTGGGGATGGAGCTCCAGCGCAACCGCCAGAACAGGCTCGTGGAGGAGATTGGCCAGGCGGGCCAGCAGAACCGCGGCGCACTGCAAAACGGGGTCGCCACGTACGCTACGGGCTGCATGGCGTTCACCCGCTCGCTGCGTCGTGTGGTCTGGCCTCCGAAGTTCAGGCCGGCTCTCCCTAAGGGTTACGACGGCTCCAGCAACCCCATTGAGTTCCTGCAGCTCTACACCACCTCCATCCAAGCTGTAGGAGGAGACGACAAGGTCATGGCCAACTGGTTCTCTTACGCGCTTCGCGTCTCTGCGCTGTCGTGGCTCCTGAACCTCCCGGAGGATTCCGTGAACTCTTGGGAGGAGCTCTGCAAGCAGTTCGTATCCAACTTCAAGGGAACGTACGGGCGCGCCCTCACCCACAACGACCTGCGCGCTGTGGTGCAGAAGAAGGATGAGACGCTTTGCAAGTACATCCAGCGCTTCAGCCAAGTGCGTAACAAGATCCCGAACATACCTGATACCCAGGTCATCGCCGCCTTCTGCGAAGGATTCACGAACAACAGGATGCTCGAGAAGCTGGGCATCCACGACAAGCTCACCTCTGTGGTGAAGCTGTTCGACCTGGCGGACAAGTGCGCCAAGGCTGAAGAGGGACTCCTCTTCGTCAAGATATCCTCGAGAGGGGACGAGCACGCTGAGGGGTCCAGGAGCCAGAAGAAGAAGGAGTAGCCCAAGCGCAAGGCCACCGCGGTTCTTGCGGCAGAGCCTGACACGAAGGGCCCCCGCAGGGATTCCCCTGAGCCCGGAGAGACGAAAGATGACCACCGCCCATTCTGCATCTACCACAACAGGTGCGGTCACTCTACCGAATCCTGCTTTGACCTCAAAAGGTTGAGCAAGGAGCGCGAGCAAGCGGAAGGCACTGGCGGCCGCGGCCGTGGCCGCGGCTACCGCGGGAGCGGACGCAAGGGCGGCTACCAGAAGCCATCGGGCAACTAGGCTAATGCTGCGGAGAAAAAAGGCAACCTCCCTGACGAGGAGGACGGTGGCTACCAAGCCCCAAGAGGCGCCATTGCCTGCATCCTCGGGGGGGCACAGGCGCCAAAATCGAACAATCAGTTCAAGCAGGTCGCCCGCGAGCTAAACGCCGCCCTCCCAAGCACTGAGATCTCCAGACCCCTCAAGTGGTCGCAGTACACCATCGCCTTCGACGCTCAGGACCACCCCAAGTCTACCAAGGCTGTTGGAACCCTCTCGCTGGTCTGCAACCCCACCATCGACAACGTCGCTGTCTCCAAGACACTCATTGATGGTGGAGCAGGCCTGAATGTCATCTCCATAGATACATTCGAAGCGCTTCAAGTGCCTTACGAGCGGCTCATGTCCTCCAGGCCCTTCACGGGGGTCACCAGCGGCTCGATCGAGCCTATAGGCCAGGTCAGGCTTGCCGTCACCTTCGGAAGCAAGGAGCATTACCGCACCGAGCACATCGACTTCGATGTTGCACACATCGGCCTGCCACACAATGCCATCCTCGGTTACCCCGCGCTCGCAAAATTCATGGCCGTCACGCATCATGCTTACAACATGGTCAAAATTTCCGGCAGCGCTGGCACAATCACCATCCATGGACATGTCCTGGATGCCACCCGCGCTGTCGAGACGGCCTACAAGGCTGCGGCCATGGAGTTCCCTGCGGACGAGGACCTAGACCCTCTCGAGAGGCCCAAGAAGAAGAAGCAGTTGTTCTCCCAAGAACCAGCCGCCACAAAGAAAGTCGCTCTAAGCTACAGTAGCTCGGGGGCTGAAGGCTCGGGGGCTAGCGTCACCATTGGCGTTGCGCTGCCTCGCAAATAGGAAAGCGCGCTCGTCGCCTTCCTCCAGGCAAACTCTGACATGTTCGCATGGACTCCGTAAGATATGTCTGGTGTACCGAGGGAGGTGATCGAGCAACACTTGGCCGTGTGTCCAAACGCGCGCCCCATCAAGCAAAAAGCAAGAAAACAAGCCCCCGAGAAGCAAGCATTCATCATCAAGGAGGTCGAGAAGCTCAAAGCGGCAAAGGTTGTCTGTGAAGTCGCGCACCCCACGTGGCTCTCCAACGGCGTGGTAATCCCAAAGCCCGCCGGAGGAGGCCGCCTCTGCATCGACTACACCGACGTAAACAAGGCCTGCCCCAAGGACCCTTCCCCCATGCCAAGAATCGACCAAATCGTGGACTCCATGGCAGGCTGTGAACTCCTCTACTTCCTGGATGCGTTCTCTGGTTATCATCAGATAAAAATGGCTAAGGAGGACGAGGAGAAGACGGCTTTCCTCACCCTTTGCGGTGTGTACTGCTACGTCTGCATGCCCTTCGGCCTAAAAAATGCCGGAGCCACCTTCTAGAGGCTGATGAGGATAGCACTTGGCGAGCAAATGGGGAGAAACGCCGAGGCATAGGTCGATGACATCGTTGTAAAATCCCGAGAAGGAGACACTCTCCTCAGGGACCTTGAAGAGAACTTCGCCAGCCTGTGCAAGGTGAACATCAAGCTCAACCCCGCCAAGTGCGTCTTCGGAGTGCCTTCAGGCAAACTGCTTGGTTTCCTCGTGTCTCACAGAGGCATAGAGGCAAACCCTGACAAAATCAAGGCAATAGAGGACATGCAGCCTCCATGCAGGCTCAAGGAAATGCAACGCCTAGCAGGATGCATGGCCAGCTTGGGTAGATTCATCTCCAAGTTCGGCGAAAGAGCCCTGCCCTTCTTCAAGATCATGAAAAGAACGAGCACTTTCAAGTGGACCCCCGAAGCTGAAAAAGCATTTGAGGACTTGAAGAAGTACCTGGCCAGCCCACCAGTAATGGTCGCCCCAAGGTCAGGCGAGCACCTGAAGCTGTACCTGTCAGCTACTCCACAGACGGCCAGTGCCGTCCTTGTGGTAGAAAGGGAAGAGCCAGTGCGCCAGAAGAAGAGTGCGACCACCCCAAAGGGAAAGCCTCCCGATCTGGAGCTCGACGAGGGGCCTGCTCCAAGTCAACTGCTGCAAGAAGATCCCGCCAGGGAGCCTGTCGAGTCCCTCGGGGCCAACCCTCCCGAGGCCCATGACAAGCCTCTTGAGGCAAACTCCCTCGAGGTTGTCAAGTCCCTTGAGGCCAACCCTCCCGAGGCCCATGACAAGCCCCTTGAGGCAAACTCCCTCGAGGGCCAGGTCATGATCCCAGAGGCTAACCCCCTTGAGGGCCTAGCGGAACCCCTTCAGGCAGAGCACACCAAGGCTACACAGACTACTCTGGTCGAACATCCAGTCTACTTCGTCAGCACAGTACTGCGCGATGCCCGCGAGCGATATACGATGCAACAGAAGCTCCTCCTCGCACTCCTCATCGCCTCAAGAAAGCTGCGACACTACTTCAAGGGACACCTCATCACGGTGGTCACCTCTATCCCCCTGGAGCAAATCCTGCGCAACCCAAATGCCACATATCGTGTCGCAGGATGGAACATTGAGCTACAGCCATTCAATTTGCGTTTCGATACCACAAGGGTAATCAAAGGAAGAGCGCTGGCAGACTTTGTCACCGAATGGACTGACCCAACCCCTGAAGAGCCTTTGGGAGAAGAACAAGAGCCCTGTGGAGACAGAATGCCCAGCCACTGGGCCATGAAGTTCTACGGAGCTTTTGCTTGTCGCCATGGTGGGGCTGGCGTGGTCCTTATCTCACCAAAGGGCGACAAGCTATATTACGCGGTCCAGCTGTGCTTCGGAATCGACAAGATCTCCAACAATATCGCTGACTACGAAGGCCTTCTTGCTGGCCTACGCGCCGCAATCGCCCTAGGCATCAAGCACTTGCTCATCAAGGGTGACTCCCAGCTGCTTGTCAACTTCTCCAACAAAAGCTAGAAGCCTAAGGACGACCACATGGCCGCATACCTTGAAGAGGTCCGTAGGCTGGAGAATCACTTCAGGGGAATGGAGCTCATGCACATCCCAAGAAAGGAGAACCAAAAGGCTGATGACATCGCCAAGCGCGCATCAAATAGGCAAGCTCAGCCACCGGGCGTCTTTGAAGAAAGGCTCGTCAAAGCATCCATAGAGCAGCCTCAAGAGGCCAGGCCCGCAAGCACAGATGAAGCGCTCCTACCACCACCTGCAAACAGGGCGCCAAACTGTGGGCCCCCAACAGGGGAGCGTCTGTTACTCACAGCGATGCATCAAGAAGCAGGATGGATAGACGAGATCAAAGTACTACCTCGACAGAGGGATCCTTCCCGAGGAAGATGTCGAAGCGGAGCGAATCGCCCGCCAAGAACAATCTTACAAAATCCTCGAAGGAAATCTCTACCGCAAGCGCCCAAACGACACCGCGCTCAAATGCGTCCCTCCTAAAGAAGGCAAACTGCTATCAAAGATATCCACAGCGGGGAATGCGGCCACCACTCGTGCGCCCGCACCCTCGCGGGCAAAGTCTTCAGGAGCGGATTCTACTGGCCTCAAGCACTTCAGGTTGCAGAGGACATCGTCCAAGCATGTGAAGCCTGCCAATTCCACGCCAAGCAAATCCACCAACCTGCGCTGGAGTTACAAACCATTCCGCTATCCTGGCCGTTCGCGGTCTGGGGGCTGGACATCCTGGGCCACTTCCCAACAGCGCAGGGCGGATATCCCTACCTCTTCGTGGCCATCGACAAGTTCACTAAGTGGCCTGAAGTGGAGGCGACGCGCACAATCACAGCAGGCGCGGCGGTGAAGTTCGTCAGAGGCCTGATCTGCCGCTTCGGGGTGCCTAACCGCATCATCACCGACAATGGCTCACAATTCACCAGCGGCATCTTCAGAGCCTACTGCGAAAGAATGGGCATCAAGCTCTGCTTCGCTTCAGTCGCCCATCCGCAAAGCAACGGGCAGGCTGAGAGCACAAATGCAGAAGTCCTCAAAGGCCTAAAGACCAGGACCTTCGATATCCTATAAGGCCACGGCAAGGGCTGGATCAACGAGCAACCTTCGGTGCTCTGGTCCATCCGTACAACGCCACCCAAGCCTACGGGAGAAACGCCGTTCGCACTCGTCTATGGAGCCGAAGTAGTCCTCCCCACAGAGATAAATCATGGATCCCCGTGGGTCCTCGCCTTTAGCGAGGACCAGCAAGAGGACCTCCACAACGACGACCTGCTGCTTCTCGAAGGACTACGACGCCGCGCCGCCCTACGGGCGGCGAAATACCAGCAGGACCTGAGGCGCTACCACAGCCGCAACGTGAGCTCACGTACCCTGGAGGCAGGCGATCTCGTCCTCACGCGAATCCTCTCCAGGGAAGGCCTCCACAAGCTGTCCCTGATGTGAGAAGGCCCCTACAGGGTCGCCCACATCGCCAGGCCTAGCGCGGCTCGCCTCGAGACTCAAGACGGCATCTCCGTCAAGAATCCGTGGAACATCATGCACGTACGCAAGTTCAACCCGTGATGATCGTCACGCCCGTGATCATTGTCACGTCAAGACATCTGGCGGAAGAGGCAGCTTACGGCTCAACCTCCAAGCATTTTTTGTCTCCAGAGGTTAAAAGCTCACGGCTTAAACCTCACACAACTTTTTGTCTCCAGAAGGAATAAACTTAGAACGTGATCATCGTCACGCCCGTGATCATTGTCACGTCAAGACATCTGGCGGAAGAGGCAGCTTACGGCTCAACATCCAAGCACTTTTTGTCTCTAGAGGTTAAAAGCTCACGGCTTAAACCTCCAAGCTCCAAAGGCTTCTCTCGAGGGTCAACCCTCCGACCTCTCCATGTAACGAGCCACCTCAGGCCGTTGAGAGTCTCTGCCACTAATGGGTGGTCCCCATGCCTCGACATGGTCAAAACATTAACTTGGCACCCCCAAGCATAATGAAACAATTTCGTTCCCAAGTGAACTTAGCGCCTCGGCGCCGTTATGTAATATATGTGGTGAGTTTTATTTAACGCATTACTTTGTTGAAATGTGCGCTTATATATCTCCACATGCGTACCTCGCGAGCGGGGGCTGAGTACGGTGCCAGTGCCTCAAATGACACACCAGCAGCACTGCAAAATCCAAGAGTCCGAACTATGGCTGGAGGGCAAGATCCCACAAACACGCCATTTCTACAGAGGACCTTGGTACTTACTCTCCTCGCGAGGAACGCCTGAGGGGACCTACAAGCGCGCACGAGTCCCTTGAACCGTGTTTCCAGCGTTTGGGTTCGCCCCTCTAACATCTACAGGGAACATAAGCCCCCACAAGCCTGAGGAGACACCCGGGGATGATCCCTCAAGAGAGCCTCCTAGCCAGGCAAAAAGCCTCTACAGGGCAAAAACCCTGAGAAGCTAAGTCTTGCACCCACGCCTTAAGGGCGTTTTCTCACCCTCTAGCGCACGTTTGCCCCTCAAGCAACTTCGCTTGTCTTTACGCTTCATGGACTACTCGCACGTCTAAGGGGGGCACTTGAGCATCGCGACTCAGGGCTCTTACCTCTCCTAGGGCTAAACTCCCCACGGCCTTGCGGAGTCATTGCTCCTGCATACCGAAGCGGCGGAGTCATGGCACGAAGAGATGGGTCCTACCGACGTAGAGAGCAAATAGACATGAAGATGAGTCTAGAGAGACCTCTCGAGGGGCAATCCAGCTAAACACAAATAGCAATAAAGAGTATATTACAGGCCAAAAGGTCTTAAAAATATCTAAACACAGGATCGTTTCAGATACAAGCGCACGCAGGCGCAATAAGGTGTGGCTCAGGGGGAAGCAGCGTCGCCTTGGACCTCCTCCGCGGCACCCTCCACGATCTCGGCAGAGCTGGCCTCCTCCTCGCTGTCCTCCGCCGCAGCCTCCGCACGCCTGAAGCGGTTGCAGAAGGCGTCAACTTGCTCGTGGAGGGAACTGGAGACTCGCTGCGCGTCCTCGCCTTGAGCAGCCTCTGTCACGGAGGAGAGGTCGAAGCCTGGCGTGAGGAGCCGGAGGTTGGTGAAGATGCGGTCAACAACCACGCCCAGGAGCTGCCGGCTCTCGTCCTCGATCATCTCGCGAAGCTCGGCGACGGGGCCCTCGAGTGCCGCGAAGAGCTGGTCAAAGTAGACCAGGTACATGGCAGCATCGTCGCGGCCTCGGACGTCGGTGTGCGGCGCGTCCGCGCCAAGCTGCGCAGGAAGCTCGTTGCCACGAGCAACCAAATCCTCGAACATCCGCTCACGCTGCTTCGTGAGCGCGCGAGATGAGTGGGCTGAGTCCGACGCCTCCGCCGCCCGCTCCATCGCAGGGGCCACCTGCTCCTCCACTTCTTTGGCCAAGGAATTGAGTTTGTGGACTGCCTCGGTGCGAGCCTCCTTCGCTCGGCGACGACTGTCCTTGGCGCGCTTGAGGCGAGCCTCCAGCTTGGAGTTGGCCCTCTCGAGCTCGGCGATCCGCTGAGCATCCGCGGCGTGCTTGGCCTTGAAGCGGTCCTCCTGCGTCTGGGCCAGGTCGCGATACTTCCGAGAGGTGGACTTGCGGAATTGCTTCTCGCGCTCCACGAGAGCGTCATCGGCCTCCTTCTTCTTCTCGGCGGAACGCCGCTCGAAGCGCTCATAAGCGAGCTTCTGGGCAGCGATGTTCTCGTCGTACTTCGAGATCGCCTGGGCAAGGTCTCCTTCACGCTCCTCGAGGACTTTGCGCTGGACGGCTAAGTCTTTCTCCGCCTGAAGGTGTTGCTCCTCGCGCTGCAGCAACTCTTTCTCCTTGAGGGCCAGCTGTCGCTCGGGCTCGGCAAAGCCCTTGCGGTCGTCCTCCAGAGTGGACTGTGCGGCCTGATGAGCGGCCCTTCTGCGATAGCGATCCCTCCATCGCCTCGCGCTCCGCCTTGGCCTAGCGCAGGAGCTCCGCTACGGCGTCACGTTCCGCTTGGAGGGGCTCGAGGAGCTCTGCGGCGTCGCGGATGGCCCCCTCGCGGATCTCCTTGGCGAAGCGGATGGCCTCCTCGCGAGCGGCCTGCAGCGCCAAGTCCTCCAGCCGGCGCGCCTCGACCGCCGAATGGAAGGATGCCCACTACCTCGCCAGCTCCTCCTGCTGCCGAGCGAGCCATATGTCCCCGAGGACGAGGTGCGCCTCCAAGCCCTCCAAGGATTCTCTCACGAGGCCGAAGGCGACCTCGCGGCCCGCGCTCCAGTCCAAGCCTCGAAGGACCAGTTCCCGGCTTGTGGAGGGCCCGGCTCCGGCGTTGAGTCCCGAGGGCCCAGCCTCGGGGAGAGCTCGGGGGCTATCCTGGGCTCCGCCTGTGGACGCGCCGGCATCCTCTTCGTGCCCCGTGGCGCCAGGGCGCTCCTTGGTTCCAGCTTGACGAGGAGGCGAGCAGGAGTCTCCCTCAGTGGACGCGCCCGCGCCAGCTGGGGTCTCGCGCGTTTCCGTCACAGGCGCCACGAGATCGGTGGGCGCAGACGGCGAGGTAGGCACGCGTGGTGGCGTCGATGCACGTGGCAGCGTTGCTCCGCGCGGCGGAGTTGCCTCACGCGGAGGCGTAACCGCGCGAGGAGGAGTAGGAGCGCGCGGCGGCATGGAAGCCCTCTCTGCCGTGGTTTCCACCACCCTCGGCTCGGGGGGCGGTGTAGGCGCCTCTGGGCATGGCGTTCCCCCCTCCGCCGGAGGCTCCGTCGCCCCCGCCTGAGGCACAACCGCCTGAGGCTCTGTCGCCCCCACCTGAGGTGCAGCCGCCTCCGATTGAGGCACCCCCTCAGGGGGGGGGGGTCTGCGGAGGCCGTCTCCACAGGCCTCGTGGCCTCGCCAGCCACGGTCTCTGCCGTGGCTCACTTCACCTCAGCTACCTTGCGAAGCCTGCGGCACTTCGCGGGCACAAGATCACTGGCAAAAGCCCAAGAAAAGATCTTCAGTAAAAAGCAAAGTAAAAAAGAGAGAAAACAAAACGCAAGTGACCAGGAATCACGAACACTTACCCTGAAGGGGTGGGGGCGCCAGCATCGACCCACGTCAAGCCCGGCGAGCGCCATGAGGGGAAGGTCTTGGGTCCAGGCCTCGCGGGGGGCGTCACCGCTTTCCTTTTCGAGGGGATGTCAGACGGTCTCGCCCCCAAGCGGTCCACGGCGGCTTTGGTGCGGGGCCCGCGCCTCCCTGGAGAGGCCTCCGCGTCAGAGGCCTCCTCTTCCTCAGCCTCCTCCTCCACGGGGCGCGAGGGAGCCACCACGAAGGCGTCATCGTCACCTGACGAGATGTTGCAAACCTCGTTAGTGAATGGCCCGGCCCTCGAAGAAGACACCTCCCCGGCCGTGGCCTCCTCCTCACCTGGGCCAACTCCTGAGGCCGAGGGAGAATCTGCCCCCTCCGCTCCCCGCATGGCTGGCGTCGGCAACTCTGAGTCCGCCTGGCCTGTCGGGGTGAACGGAGGCATCCCCTCCAGGATGTCCATGTGCTCCATCAAGTTGTATTGATGAAGAGGCCGGAGCGTCGCGGAGAGCTGATCCACGGCAGGCACCGATGGGTTGACGAAGAGCGCGGAGAGGACCTTGTCGACGGTGTCCTTGTCGTTGTCCTCGACATGAAGTCGTATCTTGTCGCTCGGCCCCGAGTACATCCACATGGGCATCGAGTGTGCCTGAAGGGGCGCGATGCGGCGCGTCACGAAGTCCGCCACGATCATCTGCCCCGTGAGGCCCTCCTGCGGAGGAAACTCAGGCGCCCCATCAAGCTTACATTCCTCGCGCCGTTGAAGGTGGCCTTGCCCCAGTGGGAGTTCTTCAGCGGGGGCTCGTCGGGGACCTCGAGGAAGGCGCGGGGACGCTCCACCCCGACGAAGAACCACTTCTAGCGGAAGTCATCCACTTTCTTCGTCACCGAGGTGATGGCCTTGTTCTCGCTCCAGGACATGGGGATATAGACGCTCCCCATGCCGTCGACGATGTGGAACGAGACGCACCCTGAGCGCTCGTTCTTCGCCGTGATCCAGAGCACGTAGAAGCACTGAAACAGCCCCACCGTGTGCTCCAGGCCCAGATACGCCTCGCAGAGATAGGCGAAGACGGCGAGGATGAGGATGGAGTTGGGATGCAGGTGCAATAACTGCACCTGATAGAACACCAACACCGCCTCCAGGAACGCGAGAAGGGCGGCACCAGTCCCGCGGTGAGGCAATGCTGGAAGACCGGGAAGTACCCTCGCGGGCGCTTCCCGTGCGCCGCGGGCTTCAGGGCGGCGGCGCCGTGCTCGTTTGTCCGGTCCGCAACCAGGAACCGGACCTTGGCGAGCGCCTTCTCGTTGACGCGAACGCCCAGCAGCGCCGCGCCCTGCACGACCTCAGGGACCTCCGCCTGGGAGGAAGACCCCGCGGCGGCCTTGACCTTGCTCTTGAGGGGGCTCATCGTTGCGGGCTCGTAGGATGGAAGGAGACCGAGAAAGGAGAATCGTAGGAGAGAGCGGAGGGGGAGAGCTCTAGGAGGCAAAAACTTCTGCGAGAAGGTTTGGAAACGGTAATGGCTCCCTGCCGCTGCGCACGGGCTTTATACCCCCCTCAAGGAGCAATTACCGGGGCGTGATGGGATTCCCCCACGACTCACGCCCCGGATCGTGCGAGACCGTTACTCGCTTGAGTGCCGCGTGGCTCGGGCCGGCTGAGCCATAAGGGCCCATGACGCTTCCCCTGAGCCCATGGGCTCAATCGAGCCCATCGCGGGCCCGGGGGCTACTGTCGGCCCAGTGGGAACTGGGGTATGGAGAGTCCACTCCCCCCAGGCCTCGCACGCTGGCCAGTCAGACGAAACGACTAAGGACCAGGCATCACTTCTTGGCGGGACCCTCGAGAGGCAATTCCCCTCGAGGGCCTGAAGAGGAAACGAGGGCCTCAGGGGATCCCTCGCTTCAAGGGACGCTCCCGAGGCGCCAGCGTGCCTCGAGGGAATCCAACAGGAACCCCCCTCGGGCCTCCACAGGCCTTAAGGTAAACGTCGCGGCCAAGGAAGTACAGCCAGACGCACATGGCCCCTGACACGCCCACGTGGTGACGCAATCACCCCCGTTGCCGTTTTATGCGATAAAGGGGTCAATAAAGCCGCACCGCCTGCTGCGGAACGGCCAGGACCTTCTACTCTGGCGATAAAGCAGGTGGGCGGCGCAACCCTCCAACGGAGAACGTCATCGTGGGCTCCACCTCAGAGACTACCTCCCCTGCAGCAGAACTGCGCGGTCTGCTGCTGGTCGGCCACCGCGCCCACCTTTATCAGCAATGGACCGCGTCCATGGACGAACGGGCCGCGGTGGACTCCTGCTCCGCCATGCCACTGCCATGTGGGAACCACCTCGAAGGCCAAGTAGAAGGAGAGCGCCGGAGGCGCCTATAAAATGAACAAGACCTCCATCGTATGAGTGGTCGGCCTTTCTGATTTCACAATGCTTGTAAACCCTAGCGATCCCGAGTAGGATAGCATCTGCCTGGAGGAGGAAGAAGGTGACCATCCCTCCCCCAGGCAAGAACTGCCTCAAGGGGGCTTTCGGCAAGGCCAGTTGTACTGTAAACTCCATAACTCAATACAGACAAGCAGGAGTAGCGGTCTTACCTCCTCACGAGGGTCGTGAACCTGAGTACGGGCCGGTGTCCATCTCTGTCGTGGGTGTTTCGTCTTCAGGTCCGGCGCGTAGCGTCACCGTGTCCCTCGAGGGTCTTGACCTCCGCGTTCAATCCCCTTCACGAACTACTCTTCAGGAAGTGACTATCCCTAGTTCTAGGGAGTCATAACCCGACAGATTCGCCTTCGTATGCTCTAACTTTTGGTAGTCTCAATTTGGGATTCATACCTCGAATCAGTCGAACTGATCGTCGAATTTGAGCTGAGTTCATCGCTGTTGTCATCATGACATGAGCAATTCGGCCCTATATCGGGCAGGTGTTGGAGAGGCAGTGCCCTAAAATAGGGCAGCTAGAAAAGTGAAAAACTACTCTGTGCCCTATATGTGCTAAAACAGGTGCCCTATATGTGCTAAAACACCATATAGGATAGGGCAGCTGTTAGAGATGCTCTAATATGAAGAATTCTTTCCTAAATTTCGGGACACATTAATCATACTTCCTTATATGGAAATTTTGTTTCCTAAATATATGTATTGTTATTAACGTGTTTGCTGCCTAATTTGAAGAAACGTGTTTCCGAAAGAAATGTTAATGTGGAGAAATGTGTTTTCAAAAAAATGTTAATGTGTTTCCGAAAAAATGTTAATGTGTTCCAAATGTGGAAATTTTGTTCCTAATACATATGTACTATTATTATATATTATTTTTGCTTCCTAATGTGAAGAAATGTGTTTCCTAAATATCCAGGGAAAAATGTTAATGCGTGATTCGGAAAAAGATTCAAAAAATATTACTGCATGATTGGGGAAAAATGTGAATGTAGTATTCGGAAAATAGCTTGTTGAAATAAAATATTTCTACTAATACATGGATCCAAAAATTGTCTTCATAATTTTGTTTTGTTGGTAAATTTGGAAAATCTTGGTAATGCATACAATCCGATAATGAAATCATTTTTGTAAATGCACATATCCACAAAATGTTAATGTGTAGATTTGTTAATGTATAATCAAGAAAAACATCATTACCATCGGTTTAGAAATAAATGATCATTTTAATGAGGGGTCTCAACAAGATAACTACTTAAAGTTGAGGGGTTGGATGAAGGGAATATGCCCTAGAGGCACTTAATAAACATAGTTTATTGGTTATATTCCAATTGTTCATTATATGTTTTATACCATGCTATAACTGTATTACGCGGAAACATTAATACAGGTGTGGTAGATAAACAACCAGGTCCCTAGTAGCTTTGTTGCGCGATTGATGATCAAGGTTTCCTGATCATAGGACATGGCGCCGGTCAGCAATGAAAGTCATATCGTTGGTGTAACGATGTGATGGACATACCCACATTTGTAGGACGTAGTCATTACGCCTTTGACCGTGAGACCAACTCTTATTGTTATTCCTGAAAAATACTTTGATTGCACCAAACATCATATCTTATTTAGTATGACAATAATGGTGATACTTTTGGGTATTGGAAATGAGTAGTTGAGACGAGGGGTCAACAGCGCGATTTGTCAGTCCGCATAGCCGGATAGATACTCTAGGTCCCACTCGGTGAGATTATGTCAAATGAGTTTGCAAACATGTGACTAGGTCACCAGCTGACATAATATCATAGACGAGTAGAAGATAGCGATTCCAGTAACGAGATCATGCTAGGTATGGAGATATCTGAGAATGATGCTCGGACATGCTAAGTATCGCTATGACAAAAGGTTTAAGACTAGACGTCCAGGTTTGATAGATGAAAGTCATTCGTTATATCACAGGGATTAATTCATGGGGTCCAGGCCTACGAGTTAGTCATTGATCGGAGAGGAGTCTCGATCATGTCTGTTATTATATCGAACCGCTAGGGTAACACACTTAAGGGGTTTCGACAAGACAACCGGAAAGGAAAGAGATCACCGGGAACGTCCCGGGAATGGTCCGATGGAGATCGGGCAGCGACGAAATAGTTTTCGGAGCTAGAATAAATTATATATAATATGTTTGATATTAATTAGTGTAATTAATTTTTAAATATGATTTTATATATTTATTTTCGAATTTATTTAGTCTGATTTCCCTAAATGGGTCTTCTGGTGGAAAGAAGGCCCATGGGGGAAAAAACCCTCAAGGGAATTCGGTGGGGGGGCTTGGCCAGCCTAGGTGGGCCAAATGAGGCCCGCCTAGGGCCGGCGCATCAAGGCTAGCCGCACCAGGCAATGGGGATAGTCCCATATTGCCTGGCTGGTAAGGTTGGCTCCCCTCGGGAGCCTATATAAGAAGGGGCACCCCTGGCCTTTTAATTCACCCAATTAATTCTCCATTTCTCCTCGATCTCGTGATTCCCTTTGTCGGAGTTGTGCCGAGGAGGATGAGAGTTCTCTCTCCACCATAGCCCGCTGCCGCGCTGCTGGTGTTCCGGTCCAATTCTTCCGCTGCTCGTCGTGGACTGGAGCTTCAGAGGCCGTTGTCTCCACCGTATGTGTGTAACGCCCTGCGAGGTGCTGCGCTAGCGGTACTCGGAGGCCTACTTCCTCCACCCGACCTCGTGGTCATCTTCGTCGTCTTCGTCGCGCCGAGTTCTTCGCGACCTAGAAGTCGGCTACGTCGTCTTCTTCGTCAACGCTTGTGCGGGAGCGTAATCCCCGCTATTCGGTCCACGAGGGTATGTATTCCGATCTCCGTCGTACTTCTATATCTGCATAGTATAGATCTTGGCTAGTTTAAGGATATCGTTAGGAATTTTTTTGTTTTCTGCCTACGATCCCCGTCAGTGGTATCAGAGCCGATCTATCGTAGATATAGCTGTACGCTGTTAGAACCCGTGTTCTGCATGGGGGCACCGTTCCTGATATTTGCTATCCTCTAGCGTGCACTTGTGATTCCAGCGGCATCGAGTTGATGAAGCGGCCCGGACCGACTTTACGCGTACGCTTACGCGAGACTGGTTCCACTACTGACATACGGCTTGTACCGTATCTGTGGCTGGCGGGTGTATGTTTCTCTCTCTTTAGTTGGCTTTGCATTTTCAATGGAGGGCCCGAAAGGGATGCTTAAACATGCAATTATTGGATCGTTGTTGTGGTCATAAGGTTCGTAGGTATGAAGTGGTTCTATTTACGACAACCCCAAGCCACGTAAAATATGCAAAAGATAAAGTAGAAGCGTCTAACTTTATTTTGCAGGGGCAATGTGATATGGTCAAGGTAGATTTATTAAATTGTTTATGAACTGTGGGCGGCAAGAAGATAATGGCGCAATGGACTATATCACATCACATTACATTTGATGTTTTGTGTGCATCTTATATTATGTGATTATATATATTAGTATATATATTAGTTACGCGGTGGTAGTTATATATAAGATGATCCCTTCAAAATACCACTAGTGTTCTTCCTCCAACGAGCACCACCAAGAAAGGTCTATGTTATGAGGCAGGCCGTGATAATCGGGTGTCAGACATATCGTCGTTCGCATACGGTGGGTGTAAGCCATGTTGCACAAGCGTTATGTGGAGGTTATAGTGGCGAGCCTAGCATATGTAGATATGGCTTCGGAACACGGAGGCCGAAAGGTCGAGCATGAGTCACAGAGTTGTTGTGATTGACAATTGTCTACCCTTGAAGTTGTGTTGTCGGCTCTGACGATGAGGGGTTATGCAATGGATGGGGGTCGTGCAATTGCTTAAACGACCAGGAGGGATGTTCGTTTGAGTGGGAGTTCGGATAGTTATTTTCTAAAATACTAGAACTCAAAATATAATGAACAAAGTCTGTTTTGCAAACCTTTGTAGATATTAACCAATGTAATAGCATCTTTAAAATTAGGCGCATTCCTGCGATTGAGAAACTTAAAAGGTTGGATCCAAACTTCATAGTTTTATACTTTAGCTTGAGGATAATCCTTGTTTAAACCGTTAGCTCTTTGTGATACAATACCCGCTAGGAGATAAACTCGGATATTCCGCTAACAAATGATAATCTGGATTATCAGGTTTTGTGCGGATGATATCATCATAGTCCAGTGTATGATATGATCTCTGCCATAGAGAACCAACGGTGGGTACGAGTTATTAGATCGCAAACATATGAGATGGTCGCTAAACTCGGGGTACTCCTAAAGTTGAGTTAATGAAGTTTATCAGTATGTTGACTGATTGTCTTCTCAACCAAGATGGAAGAGAATACACACATTGAAGGAGCACGTGGCAGTCATACTTGATGACATTGGTCATACTTGATGACATATGGTCATACTTGATGAACATTGAGACGCCTCGCTCAGCTCGATGACAGACGTCATTGCCAAGTGCAAATGCTATGTCATAGACTATGTCATGCAAGGGGAATCGTTCACCTTCATGGTTCTTGATTACGTTGGAAGTATCAAGAAGATGAAACAGCTCGCCGGAAGTCATCAATGATGATGGTGTATATAGGATATACATGTTATGAATGTTCTAGCTAAGCAAGTACTCGCAGTAGTGACTAAGTTTTGATAGTAGTCATGTTTTATGAAAACCAGGTTTACTGCTTGAGTAGCTTGAAAGAATGAGGCGACATTGCGTGTTGATAATGACATACAAATTGTTGTGATGTCCATAGACACTCTCCCTCTAGATCTACCATTTGAATAAATTCTTTATGATCGCTTGTTAGTATGATCATGTCTCCTCTAGCGAGACAATTGTTCATATATATTAGTGACAAATTCGTTGTCCTATATTTATGAAGTAATGATCATATGCCGATTTGAATTTAGATGGTAGAAGCTCCCACATTCATAATATTAATGCCAAAGGATACAAACTTAATAAAGACACCACATATGTGTGACACTACCGTTTAATTCATGTCAATGTAATAGTCAATGCATTAGCTCCATACCGGATGAATCTACAAGTCCTAAGATTTTATATTTTGACACTTGTAAAATAACCATGACACCGTTTTCGGAGAACGGGCATATAACTTATTGATAGTCATGCATATAGATGTATGTGGTTCAATGAAGTAATTGACGGGTAGTGTAGACCTTTATTTCGTGAACTTCACTGAACGTTTTGAGTATAGCTTGTTGAGAATCGTGCATATGGGTGTATGTGAATCAATGAAGTACTTTAACGTGTAGTGGAAGTCTTTATTTCATAGACTTCATGAATATTCCGATTAGATATATGAATATCCACTCAGGTAATGTTAGTCTAGAATTTTGATTCGATCAAACAAGTTCAGAATGAAGTAGGAAATAAATTTAGCAAGAAAATCAAATTCCTGCAATACAGATCGAGGAAATAAAGATTTGAGTTATAATGTTGGCACATCATTGGAAGACTTGTGAGAAGAGTTCCATAAAATTACGTCGCATGGAACACCATAGTGTTATGGTATGTTAGGACGTCGTAATTGCACCCTATCGGATAGTGTGTGGTGAATAAATCTCTTACCGAATTATTATGATCGTTAGAGTTATATGGTAGAAACGCAACATTCACGTTAGATAACAGGGAAACCATTTGAATCCATGGAGACAATACCATACGAGTGATGGCATGGCTTTTAGCCTAGATTGTCGTTTCAACAATTTAATGCTTCGATGTGATCAAACCTAAAATGGATTAATCTTTGTAGTGTACCGTACCTAAAGAGTTAGTAGGGTACATGTCTCACGACATATGCAAAATCGTTGCCGGGATATGCCTTGCGAAAGAAATAGTTTCTTGTCCAAGGGTATAAGTGAGAAAGAAAGTACAGCAAGACGAAGTTGATGAACTTTCTCTCCAGACATCAGAGTGGCGCAACCGAAAGTGTTTTCGGTGTCATGCTCCACAGCTTGAAAAAGCTGATGATACAAGAGCATGATGCTCTGAGCTCATACTAAGAACGTAGGCATACGAGGTTGTGTTCCACACTGTGTGTTACGACAATCTTGTTATGAAGGTCATATTAATGGAATATGACAGACCTACGAACTACGAAGAAGAGATGGTGGGCCTAAGTCCGAGAAATGGCTATGAGTCATATATGATCCGAAATAAAATCCATGTACGATTACCAGGTGATGACTTGGGAGATCTTCTTGATGGCATCTAGAATGTTAACATAATATGGAATTTTATGAGAGAGTAGATACTGAGAAGGATCGATTTGTCGTGAAACGGTTCCGATAGATTCAAAAGTTGACCACGATGAGATTTTGTCTCAAGTGGCGAAGCCTAAATCTATTCTGGATCGTTTAGCAATTACTATAATTTCGAATGAGAAATTGATAGATGGATAAGAAAACCATGTTTCTAAATAGTGTCATTAAGAAAGAGTTGTAATTAGTACAATAATGGTTTGGTGATCCTGTGGATGCTAAACATGTATCCAAACTTCAGTTGTCCATTCATGGTCTGAAGCAAGCATATCGGAGCTGGAATCTTCACTTTGATAATGTGATCAAAGGATTTTGGAGTTGTACAAAATAGTTGAAGAAACATGCATTTGCAAAGAAGTGAGTGGGAGCAAAGTAGCTTTTCTTGATCTTATATGTGGAAGGCATATTTGAGTGGGAGCTAAGTAGCTTTCCTTGATCTTATATGCGGAAGGCGTATTTGAGTGGGAGCTAGGTGTCATTCGTAATTTTGTATGTAACATATTGAATGACACAGATCCTCTAGTAGAGTGTAAAGAATTATTTAAGTGATTAAATTTTCTATGAAATGAAGTTAGGAGTATTAGGCATCCGGTTTATAATTGTATAGAGCGTAAGGGGCTTAATAACATTAGGTCGGAATATTTCCTAAGTTAAGATTCTGAAGTGTCTCAGAATAGAACAAGCAAAGAAAGAGGTTCTTACTTGTATGACTAGGTGAAATATTAAGTTTATCTTGGCATTTTCAGTGATAGAAAATGATGTTCGACATTCTCTATGTATCAGACATAGATTCTATCTGACCGAAAGCTCGACTTGGTGTGACCCGAGTTCTTGGTTGAAGAACAAGTTCTAGAGTGATCCTTGTGTGGATCAATGAACAAACGTTAAGTATATTTTTCAGTGTCTATGAGAACTGAAGATATGTTTTCTAGTAAAGGGTAAGAGTGGAAAGACAACTTGTCGTAAAATGGTTACGATGATGCAAGTTGTGACACTGACCCGTACGACTAGAAATCTCATATAGGAGATGTCCTTTGTTTTGAAGAAAGACATGGTTAGCTTGCGAAGTCGCATATGAATGCACTGTTGCATAATCTACATAGGTGTAGAAATATATGGCAACTTCACAAGTAGCAAGTGTTATTGGACTGAGCAGTTTTCCGAGCGTATGTGGTCCCCTTAATAGATCTCTTAGATCTTTAAGGCCCATGCTACGCGAATGTTCGAGCCTCACTCCATCCACTAGGATATATTTCACCGTCATCGTAAGATACGGGATGATGTCAAACTAGGTGACATAGAAGTGTTGCAAAGCACATAAAGGTCTCAATGTGTGAGATATATTGACTGTATTCCTCTTCCAAGAGGCGAGCAGGCACCAAGATGCTATGGGTGTTGAAATTTTACCAAGTTGTAAACTAGATTAAGTGTTACTCTAGTGCAAGTGGGAGACTGAAGGGAATATGCCCTAGAGCTTATTGGTTATATTCCAATTGTTCATTATATGTTTTATACCATGCTATAACTGTATTAAGCGGAAACATTAATACAAGTGTGGTAGATAAACAACCAGGTCCCTAGTAGCCTCTCCTAAGACTAGTTTCGTTGCGCGATTGATGATCGAGATTTCCCGATCATAGGGCATGGCGCCGGTTTGCAATGAAAGTCATATCGTTGGTGTAACGATGTGATAGACATACCCATATTTGTAGGACATAGTCATTACGCCTTTGACCGTGAGACCAACTCTTATTGTTATTCCTAAAAGATACTTTGATTGCACCAAACGTCGTATCTTATTTAGTATGACAATAACGGTGATACTTTTGGGTATTGGAAAGGAGTAGTTGAGACGATGGATCAAGAGCGGGATTTGTCAATCCGTATAGCCGGATATATACTCTAGGGCCCACTCGGTGAGATTATGTCAAATGAGTTTGCAAACATGTGACTAGGTCACCAGCTGACATAATATCATAGACGAGTAGAAGATAGCGATGTCAGTAACGACATCATGCTAGGTATGGAGATATCTGAGAATGATGCTCGGACACGCTAAGTATCACTATGACAAAAGGTTTAAGACTAGACGTCCAGGTTTGATAGATGAAAGTCATTCGTTATATCACAGGGATTAATTCATGGGGTCCAGGCCTACGAGTTAGTCATTGATCGGAGAGGAGTCTCGATCATGTCTGTTATTATATCGAACCGCTAGGGTAACACACTTAAGGGGTTTCGACAAGACAACCGGAAAGGAAAGAGATCACCGGGAACGTCCCAGGAATGGTCTGATGGAGATCGGGCAGCGACGGAATAGTTTTCGGAGCTAGAATAAATTATATATAATATGTTTGATATTAATTAGTGTAATTAATATTTAAAAATTATTATATATATTTATTCTTGAATTTATTGCCTAGCTGGTAAGGTTGGCTCCCCTCGGGAGCCTATATAAGAAGGGGCACCCCTGGCCTTTTAATTCACCCAATTAATTCTCGATTTCTCCTTGATCTCGTGATTCCCTTTGTCGGAGTTGCGCCGCGGAGGATGAGAGTTCTCTCTCCACCATAGCCCGTTGCCGCGCTGCTGGTGTTCCGGTCCAAGTCTTCCACTGCTCGTCCTGGACTGGAGCTTCGGAGGCCGTCGTCTCCACCGTATGTGTAACGCCCAGCGAGGTGCTACGCTAGCGGTACTTGGAGGCCTACTTCCTCCACCCGACCTCGAGGTCATCTTCGTCGTCTTCGTCGCGCCGAGTTCTTCGCGACCTAGAGGTCGGCAACGTCGTCTTTGTCGTCAACGCTTGTGCGGGAGCATAATCCCCGCTATTCGGTCTACGAGGGTATGTATTCCGATCTCCGCCGTACTTCTATATTTACATAGTATAGATCTTGGCTAGTTTAAAGATATGGTTGCTAGGAAATTTTTTGTTTTCTGCCTGCGATCCCCTTCATTGGACTGCAAAACTTTTAGCACGCATCTTGATAAAATGAGTGGTGAGGATGGTTGGTGTACGTCCTCTTAGTTGTGGTATCACATTTTTTAACACCGATCCAACTACTTCACATGTGGGCCTCTCTAGGCGGCACTTGTTTCAAAACTATGCCCTGAGAAGAAGCACGCCACCGATGTCGCCACAATCATTCGATCATGGAGACCCAGTTTTAAGGTTTCCTATGGAGCAGTCGAAGCGAGGTGACAAAGACTACAACAATGATGCCTCTGATAAGGAAACGACATCTAAGAGTCGCCATTCAGACTAATTTTTAGGGCCCGAAGTCGGCACGATTTTCACTAGTAGTCGTCGTGCCACTCTGATGGTGACATGTTTGTATATAAACAATTATGTTCTATTAATATTAAACCCCACTCCATTTCAGAAAGACTTTAAAAAATATTCGTAGAGGTCCTACATGTGTTTACAATCGACGTAGCAATAACTGTTCCATTACGTAAATAACATTTTTTCCGATGGTTGCGTGCATCGCTAAATGCAGAGACCGGGTTTTCTCTTCTCGAAAAAAACCTAAGGTTTTGAACATGCTTTCGAATTTTTCCCACTATTTTGGAAAGTAATACTCAGCCGGTCTATAAAATTTGTGCAGCTGACATACAACACTCTTTCCGGATCGGAGTGAGTGTTTGAGATCCCTATAGATGAACCATGAGTTAAACTGTGCCAAATGTTAATGGTGCCTTGTAAAAGAAAAGAAATTACCACATGGTCGATTATATGGACGGTTGATATGATGCTCAGACCTCAGCTTTGAGTTTTTCTCTGCAGGGTGTATAATAGATCTGTATGAGGGACGAGCCATGCATTGTGGTTTTGAGGTTTGTTGAAATGTTCTCCTGTCTGGGAAGGGTAGTTTTGACTTGCAGCCATAACTAGGAGACGGATACATCACATCAGATCAAGTAAAGTAAGCATCTGTTTGTACATGCTTGTCTTGCCCTCTTCCAATCAGGCTAAGCACCTCCAGGCCCTTCATTGGATGACTGGTGGGACCACACACGGGTACATGACTCTCACTCACTCTCCCTGATCCTGTGGCCCCACCAATTAGCAGCACATGAAGCAGCTAGCTAGCTAGCTACAGTATCGAAAATGAAGGCGCGAGGCTAGTGGGCTAGGGCCAAAAGAAGGGAAGGAAGTGCGAGGGGACCAGAAGCGTGGCTGCAATGGAGCAGCATGCAGCAGCAGCCGAATCACGTGCAGAGAGAAACTGAGGGCGGAGGGAAAGGTGCGGGATGGCTGCTAAGGACATCTCGGCTGCTCAATTGCCTTGGACCGGCCAAATTTGAGCAGTCCCGGACAAAACCAGGCCTCTACGGGGCTGCCTAAACGGATAGCGGTCCGTTTTTATGCGATACTGCTTAAACCTGGATCAAATTTGGTCCAGATATGAGCAGCCCCCGGACACCGAGTGGACACCGAAAGTGTCCTCTTTTGAGCACACTGCCCCACCGCACAGAGATCTCTCCTCCCACCTCGCGCCCACCCCGTTCCACCGCGACCCACCCCGGCCACCCCCCGCTGCCGTTCGACCTCCTCCGGCCACCGCGAGCACCCCCCACCTCTATCCCCTCCCGCCGCCGCTCCCGGAGTCGTTTCGCTGGCCAGCCACCGCCCGGTGAACCTCCCACCTCCCCACCCCGACAGGACGCACACAAGGTGTTCGTCCATTGCTCTGCCCGACCTCGGGAGGGAAAAAATGACAGACAGCGGCGACGAGTTCTTCTTCAACAACGTGATCATCTACTCGTCGTCGTCGGACTCGGAGACAGACGACGAGAGCGACGTCCTCGTTGCCACGGCTGTGGTCAATCACCACATTGCATGTCAGCGGCCGTTGTTCCGAGGTTCCCTGCCCGGCCATGCCGCGGCCTTGGAAAGGGACAGAGATGGTGGGCATGCCCGGCTGTACAGGGACTACTTCCATCCAACCAATTCGGTGTTCACGGCGAAGCTATTCCGGCGCCGTTTTCCGGATGAAAAGGGACTTGTTCAACCGCATTCGACTTGGGGTGCTGGATTATGATGAATGGTTCAAGTGCAAGCCGGATGCCACTGGTAAGCTTGGCTTCTCTTCTTATCAGAAATGCACCGCGGCAGTCCGAATGCTAGCATATGGAGTAGCTGGTGATCTGGTCGATGAGTACTTGCGCATGAGTGAGACCATATGCCTAGAGTTCATGTACAAGTTTTGTGCAGTTG
The DNA here is from genome assembly GCA_026929855.1 of Poa annua. NCBI lineage: Eukaryota > Viridiplantae > Streptophyta > Magnoliopsida > Poales > Poaceae > Poa > Poa annua. The sequence goes on along the minus strand of CM049426.1, from coordinate 244,620,285 downwards.
TGGTTCAGGTCTTTGGCCCGGAGTACTTGAGGGAACCAACTGTTGCTGACACTCAGCGGCTTTTGTCGATCAACGAGGGCAGAGTTTGGCCTGGGATGCTTGGAAGCATCGATTGTATGCACTGGGAGTGGAAGAACTGGCCATTTGGCTGGCAGGGGCAGTACAAGGGCCATGTTGGTGAGTGCACTGTTATTCTCGAGGCAGTTGCCTCGCATGATCTGTGGATTTGGCACTCGTTCTTTGGCATGGCAGGTTCACAAAATGATATCAACGTGCTCCAGCGCTCTCCAGTGTTTGGCAGACTTGCCATAGGCAACTCTCCGGAGGTGAGCTACGATGTCAATGGCCACCACTACACAAAGGGATATTATCTGGCTGATGGTATCTACCCCCCGTGGGCTACTTTTGTGAAGACCATTTCCGCTCCTCAAGGAGAGATGAGGAAACGATTTGCCCAAGAGCAGGAGAGTGCCCGGAAGGATGTGGAGCGTGCTTTTGGTGCGCTTCAGTCTCGATGGGCTATTGTTCGGCACCCTGATAGAACATGGAGCCCGGAGATTATGTGGTCGGTGATGACTGCTTGTGTGATCATGCACAACATGATCATAGAGGATGAGCGCGATGACAGCGTGTACGACGAGAACTGGTTGTTTCAGGGTGCGAATGTGGAGCCCCAGCCAGGAGTGGCAAATTTCCAGCAGTTCATCGACTTCGCGTACGAGTTGCGTGATGCGGGAACCCACATTGCACTTCAGGATGATTTGGTTCAGCACATCTGGAACTTCGTAGGACACCAGTAGAGTTTTAACAATATTTATGTTTGAATTATATTTATGTATGAACAATATTTATGTTTGAATTATATTTATGTTTGAACAATATTTATGTTTGAATTATATTTATGTTTGAACAATATTTATGTTTGAATTATATTTATGTTTGAATTTTATTTATGTTTGAATTTTATTTAAAGAATATTTATGTTTGAAAATCTGGAAAAAACTAGCCCGGGCAACTAAATGAGCAGCCCCGTAGGGCGCATGGATCCAGTACGCGCGGACATGCCCGCGGACGGCTGCTCAAACGGACAAAATCCGGACCAAATCGGTCCAGAAATGAGCAGCCCCGTAGGAGATGTCCTAACACCACTTCACTCCTTTGACCGCATTTCAACATCACCCACCACTCTGCTTCCGGCACTCTCCCTGCTGCTTGCCGCTTGCTGCTCAGGACCTGCCTCACGCACGGATGAGAAAAATTCACGAACGGTCATTGAACTCGTTTAGTGTGTGTAAATTTGTCATTAAACTCAGAAAATGGTATTTTTGGGTGTTTAAACTTGTTCAGTCGCTGCACGTATGGTCATTAGGCGGTTTGACATACGTATTTTTGCCAATTCCGTCGTCGTCGTCGCCAATTCCTTTACTCTGTTTCGCCTCTCCCCTGTTTCTTGAATCCGCCCGTGCTCGCCGTGTCCATTCGTCATCCAGTCTGCCGGTCAAAATGGACCCTGACGCGCGCGAAAGATTTGCCATGTCCATGTCGCACAAGTAGTTGGGCGAGGACGCACGGTTGGTACACGTCGGCGACATGGAACGCACCAACGAGCGTCTTGAGTTCACCGGGAACGCCATGCGCACGGCCAAGTACTCGCCGCTCACGTTCCTGACCCGCAAACTGTTCGAGCAATTCCACCATCTCACCTACATCTACGTCCCCGTCATCGCTGAGCTCAACCAGCTCCCCCAGCTCGACGTCTTCGGGCGCAACGGCTCCGTCATGCCGTTCGCCTTCGTCCTCACTTCCAGCGCCGTCAAGGACGCCTACGAGGACTGGCGCCGCCACCGGTCTGATTGCGTAGAGAATAACCGTCTTGCCACCGTCCTATCCCCCGGAGCGGACGCCCAGTTTGATTTCGCCCCAACCCAGTGGAAGCACGTCTGCATCGCTGACATCGTGCAAATCATGGTGATGCGCACGGAGAAGAACCCGGATCTGATCTGTATAACCTTTGGGTTCATATGAACACCCTAAAATCCATCAGAATACTCTTAAATTACTTTATGATATTTTTAGTTAGTAGACGATTACACTACAATAACAAGAGTTGAACCCAATAACCTTTTGCTCTAGCTTTGCCCCTGGTGGTGGCCGTAGCAGCGAGATCGGCCGCCGCGTGCAACCAGGGTACAACATGCTGACACGTGGCCAAAATACATACGTCAAACCGCTTAGTGACCGTACGTGCAGCGACGGAACAAATTTAAACACCCGTAAATACCATTTTCTGAATTTAATAACAAATTTGCACGCACGAAATGAGTTTAGTGACCATTCGTGAATTTTTCTCCGCACGGAATAATCACATCACCGGACGGTATGGCGCCGTCCCCTTAGGAAATCTCCTACGGGGCTGCTCAATTGCCCCGGACAGTCCGGATTTGAGCAGCCCTGCACAAAACCAAGGCCCTGCGGGGCTGCCCAAACGGACTGCTGTCCGTTTTTTGGTCCACGGCTGCTCAAATCTGGACCAAATTTGGTCCACAATTGAGCAGCCTCCCGGACAACTCTGGACACAATCGTGTCCACTACTTGACGCCCTGGCCCGCCAAAAAGAGGCACACATTTTGCCATTTCCTCTCCCACCCCCAGCCTCCGCCCGCCAAAAACACCATCCATGTCCCGCCCTGCCCCGCCGCCCGAAGCCGCCGCCCCGCCGCAAAGCCGATGCAAAAGCCCAAGGTGCTCACAGACGAAGAGAGGAGGGAGCTGTCGGCCAAGAGGGCGGGGCGGAGGAGAAGCTGTCGCCGATGGACGACGAGCGTACCAGGATCGCCCAGGCGGCGGCGGAAGCGGTGATGAGCGTGCTGGGCATGCGTCCGGCGACCATGACCGCGACGTACGTGCCTCCCTCGCAGGCTGCCAGCTCCAACACGTCCGCGGCCCGGTCGCGCTTCCCCCCCCCCCCCCCCCCCCCCCCGACGCCGACGTATGGGTACTTGCCCGGCCGTGACCCGACGCCGCAGCCCTTCTACTCGATTGAAGTGGAAGATTCGTGGCCGCTCCGCGGCCCCGCCGTGGGCTCGATCGATCTGAACACCGCGCCGGGCTCTGGGTTGTCCGCGCCCCGCAGCATCCGCGTTCCGCCGGGCGTTCTTCCCGTGCCCCGCAACCTGTTCGACAAAACGCCGGTCCCGTTGACTCAGGCGACTCCGGGGCTGACGTTTGAGGAAGGCGACACGTACATGAACGGCTTCATCAGCGAGAATGGCCGTGCGAGCTACATCGACGCCGGGGACGAGTTGGAGGAGGACGGAGCGGACGGAGCGGACGAACACCACATCGCCGACATGTCGTTGTTCATGGACGAGCTCACCCAGCAGGCCAAGGCGGCGAGGAGGAACGTCAAGCGGGGCGCCGGCTTCATCGAGAAGGAGGATGAGTGTCTCTGCGACACATGGATGGAGGTGGGACAGAACACCATTATCGGGGCCGAGATGAAGGGCACCGTGTACTGGGCGAGGATGTTCAGGAACTACCATGAACGGGCCCTCCTCCAGCCGTACTCCATGGTCACCACACGGACCGAGCTCTCCATCCAAAAGAGGTTCGGGCTCATCTGCCAGGAGTGCAGCAAGTTCACCGGCTCCTTCGAGCACGCCGCGACCCGGCCGCAAAGTGGCATCGGCATCGCCGACTTTGTGAGTGACCCTTCCTTTCCTTGTCCATTTGCTGTTTATGTAGTCGTTCCATGTCCTCCAATGGCCGTTTGTGTAGGCGTTCCAAGCGTTGGAGGTCTACAAGGCCGAGCATGGGGGCAAGTCATTCAACTTCGCCCATTGCTACCGGAAGCTCAAGGAAAACCAGGAATGGAAGGAGCTTCACAGCGCCCTCAAGAAAGGAGTGGCCGTGCCCGGAGGGGTGCCGCCAATGGCCACGGGTTCCGCCGATGGTCCGGAAAGCGAAAGGCCAAGGGGACGGGTCAACTCCAAGCTCGACCTGAAGCGGGACGCCACGACGATCGCGCTACAGGAGACCCTCCAAGGCTTCATCACCCAGAAGGACAAGGAGACCGAGAAGAAGGACGAGAGGGACGAGAAGAAGCGCCGGGAGCGAGAGGAGGTGACGAAGAACTTCTTCCTCGTCCAAACGAAGAAGCTCGAGATAGAGGAGGAGAATGCAAAGACCAGGGCCTTGGAAGCCTCGACAAAGGCCATGGAGGCCGAGAACAAGAGGAAGGAGGTCGAGCTCGCTCTGGCCGCCCAAGAGGCGCAGATCATGGCCATGGACCTGACCTGCTTCACCCCAAGGAAGAGGGCCTACTACGAGAAGAAGCAGCAGCGGTACATGGAGGCCGAGGGCTGATCGGCATGGCCTGATCGTGCCCGACATGGCCTGAAACAGTGGCCGACATCCTATTTTGTACATCTAGACTAGTCCATCACCCCGTGGCCGGCATGGCCTGAACCGTGGCCTCCTTTTGCATGTGCCAATTTTGGTTTTTTGGTATTTCCAGGGCATTTTGGTATTTGCCTATATGTGCACTTTGAAAACTCTCGCAATTTGAGCAGCCCCGTAGGGCGCATGGCTCTAGTACGCGCGGTCACGTCCGACGACGGCTGCTCAAACGGACAAAATCCGGACCAAATCGGTCCAGAAATGAGCAGCCCCGTAGGAGATGTCCTTATCCGCTCCGTCCGGATCTGCTAAAAGATTAGTGCGCAACGCTTTTATACAAACAACCCCGCATTTTTACTGTATTATGATTAAGTCCACCCGCTAGTGAGATGTGTATATAAGCCCCCAAAACGGACTAGAAACCCTAACCGACACCACCCTATCCCCTCCCCCAGATCGGCGGCGTCGGCGCCCCCGCGCCCGGCGCCCGCTTCCTCCGCTGTCGGCGAAGGCCTCCCACGCCCATGCCCCGAGGCCATCCACCCCGAGCTCTTCACGGCGGACGGCGCGCCTGCCCGCTGCGCCTCGGCGGGCTCCCGGCGTGCCCGCCGTCAAGATCGCGCATGTGCCTGCTCCCCTCACTCGCCGGTCGCTGGCGTCCGTCGCCGGCCTCCCTCGCCGCACCCTCCTGGCCGCTCCGAGTCGCTCCACCCAGAGGGCGCCGAGGCCCACGACGGAGGAAGTTCTTCACGGCGCTCTCCCGAGAAACCCGCATCTCCCTTGCTGGCGGCGGCCTCCCTCCGCTGTGGGCCTCGGCGCCATCGCTGCCGTCGATTTTTCCTATTTATTCTTCTTTTCTTCATCTTCTTTTGGAAGAACTTTCTATTAATTGGATCTTAATGTTTCGGAAAAGGAACCACCCTGAAATTGAAAAGATCTACACCTTATTTGTTTGGATCTTAATGTTTGGCAAAAGGAACCAGTGTGAAATTGAAAAGATCTAAAGCAGATCCGGTTCGGTTACTTTCAAACGAGTTTCGGTTCCTTTTGTGAATATGTGTATTAGTTCAAAATCTGCAATGAACGAGGGACCTACTAATACAAATCTCAGAAAAGCAAGGTCCCTTTTTGCAAAAATTGGCGCTGCGATAAGGTACTGGCGCCATACCGTCCGGTGAAGTGCCGCGTCCCTCACGCACCCTCCAATACAATTCTACGTGCTGCCGAGCATTGTATCGTCCCCCAAACCAAAATTTGAAAGAACTTTTCTTTAAACATAATCATAGCAAAGGGTAAAATTTCATTCCAATTCGACGGCATTTTACACAAGTTTAGAATAATTTGACTAAATTAAACCATAGGCGGCATCTACTCATCATTGTCCATGACGAAGGGCTCCGTATTGGCCTTCTGTGACGACCTTGTCTCTTTCTGCTCCACGACGTTATCATTTGCTCCGGCTTAACCCTAGTCGGCGGTGATTGTCTCGGTTCCTCGCCTCCTCGACCTATGTTTGTTGTGGCTCTAGCGGAGCGCATAACGCAGGGTATTAACTGAGGCACTCCTCGGGAACAAGGGGCGGCATAGACTCGTTCGCAGAATTCATAAACGTTGGTCGTGTCTCCATCGTCGAAGGTCTTGGAGATGTTCCAAATATTCTAATACGGACTACATATGAAGTAAATGAGTAAAAATGGGCACACTTAAAGTGTCTATATACACTGGCGGAGCTACAACCAGGCCAAACTGGGCCATGGCCCGCCCAAGAATTTGAGAAATAACTAATTATATCTTGACAGCCTAACTCAGTAATACTTGCTAATCAGTAGCATTTAGCATTAGATTTATGCAGTGGCGGAGCCAGCATATAGTAATTGGATTCAGATGAACCCAATGAATTTGCTCTAATTCAGGCTAAATAACTACTCAGCCCCATGTATCACTTATGTGTTATTTTCTAGTTTGGCTTGCCCAAATTTTCTGCTTAAGCTCGACCACTATCTATATACATTTGTATTTGTATGTGTACATACTGAAATATCTAAAGCAACTTGTACGAGGGAGTATTGTACTAGCCGATGATGGCCCCGGCCGGTTGTGATGATCATGTCGTTTGGTGTGAGCCGTTCGTCACGACGACGCGGGTACCATCAACGGTTATGCATGCATGCATGCATATAAGCAAAGCATGCCGCTTGCGGGAATCGATCACGTAAAGGTTACGTGGGACGACCGTACGGAGGGAGGGTGACGATTGGAGCTGACGGCGTTTAGTGGTGGTGGGTCCGGGGAGTCAAACGGCGGCTGAGGGGACGTCCTGCACTCCGGCTGTCGGCCTGTCGGCTGCCGTGACGTGACGATCGATGCCGTCCTCTCACGCCGTCTCCATGTTTCCTTCACGCACTCCATGTATGGTGTCGTACGATACCAAGCTATATACCACTATATAATACGGCTTAAGGTGAGAATGGTACGTTATTTCTTCTTCCCATTATATCTTCGTAGTTGTGAGATATTACCCCTACTATCACCGGCAAGTGAAAAACGATTCGATTATTAAGGTTCTACCTGAGTCGTTCGAGCACGGGACGCTCACCGTGAGGTCTGGTTGAGCTGGTCTTTTCCGGAGGGCGGCGGCGGCCGCGTGGGGGCCGCGGCGCTCGCGGATGCGCTGCAGACGCCGCCGTGCTCTCTCCCCCGCCGCCGACGACCCCGCCGCAGATGATGACGCACACCTTAAGTCAACGCACCTCACCCGAGCTCGCCCCAACTCCGGATGCCGCCGCCACCGCTTGCTCCGGCCACCCGTTCCAGATCCCGCGGCCGCAGAAAGAACAAAGAGAGATATATATATTGCAGGGGAGAAGGCGAGCTCGCTAGCGCTAGGGATGGGTAGCGCGCCGTCCAAGGTGGAGCAGGAGGACACGGTCCGCCGCTCCGGGAACACCATGGGCGCCGTCGCGGCGCGTCAGCAGCTCTTCTACGTGAACGCCGACTACCTCCGCTCCCTCGCGTCATGGCCGCCACGCTCTCCCACATCCCGCACCAGCAGCGATTTTGCTTTGAAGAACCCGTTCTATGAGACAGAGATGCCGATTCGGTGTGAGCTCTTTGATTTCAACCTAGCTCAAGTGATCCAGAAGGACCGTGTGGTGCTTCTGGGCCGGGTAAGCTCCAGTTCCAGCTTGAGTTCTGCCAATTTTGGGCTCGAGTTGTGTGTGAGCAGACCATAGCAGATTGAAGACGATGCTCGATCCAGGCAGCCGGCGCGTGCCGACCTGTATGAGCGCCCCGTTGAATGCATCGTGAACAGCACCCTGCGGACGCACGCAAAGGCAGGCGCCATGGCCACCCGGTGCTACGATAGCCACTCCCGCCTCCACGGCTTCGAGAACGCGTCATCCGTAACCGGCGAGTCGGGACGCCGGGAAGCTCCGTACGAGCAGAACGCGGCGGTGCCGGAGGCGGCGAGAGAGGATAAGCGGCAGGAGCAGGCCGGCAACGGCGAGCCTCACGGTGAGGGGTGGCTGCGCCGGCGAGCGCGAGGCCAACGCTGGCTTTCGCATTGTTGACTTTTTAAGTTTTTTTAAATCTGTGTTGGTTATATGTTAGCCACCGCCTGCTACGATCAGCTCTAACATCGCCACGTCACAGACTAGGCTCAATAGTGTTGGTTATGTGGAAAAAAATTCAATAGTGGTGGTTACGTGACAACTCGTGCGCAAATGTGGTGGTTCTGTGTCAGTATCTCCCGGCAGCTGGATGGTGGAGAGAGGGTAGACCAGCGTCCAGGTGGCCGGTGGGCACCGCAGATGAACAAGTGAGTGTAGCCGTGTAGGCATATGATGGATATCTAAACATGCTTAACAAGATATACGTTTTGTTTCCATCAGCTAGATGTTTGGTTCTTCATCCTCTGCTCTCCTTGATGAACATGATGCCAAGTTGACAAATGCTTCTGGCAAACTCACGCAACCAGGGTCTTGATGACCACGGCGACGTGGATGTTTATCAATCAATTACAAGATAACCAGATTAACAAACACGGTGGGGAAATCTAGCCACGGATCAACAAATAGACTGATGCCGACAGAATAAAAAAACATGTATATATTTTGATTCAATTAGAGAGCTCATTTGAAGTGAGGAAGATATTCTCCTCATCTCGCCAATGGGTAACATTACTGGCAGTCTTACAGAATTGGGCATTGGCCACTTCACATAAGTTTGTGGATCAGCTCAGATACTAATGCTGGCCTGTTGCTATACCGCACAAACGTCATGTTAAGGATACACGAGTACTACAATATCCTTTTAATACTCATAAAAAACAATTATCATGTACATCATTTGGAAAATGACATTTCGGGTTATTATTCCATTGCATTGCACCGCCAGGCACCAAAGTTTTACATATGAAATTTGTTTTTTTTCTCAAATTGTAATGTACGGGCATGTTTCGTCTCAAAAAAATTATCTATAGGTGTTTCACATGTTATATAAGTTCGGACTAAAATGGATGAACATATACATTAAAATACATATAGATATATGTGTTAACATATGAATGTGGGATAGATTTAAAATTTATTATATTCAGAAATGGAGTGAGTAGTTGTGTATGTATTATTGCTTTCAACATTTTGAGAAATAAAATATGCAACCAATTAATTATCATACTAAGTATTTCTATAGGACCAGTTATATGACAAACCAAATTGTTGTCCGTTGCAACGCACGGCCATTTTACTAGTGTACATCAGTATATGTATGTCTCCCTTCACTTCTCTTGCTAATTTCGAGAACAAATCCTTGGCGTGCATGTAGATACATACATATGAGTATGTACGTCACAGCAGTGGCAGGCCCAGAATTTCATGAGTGTGTATTCAAATTTTAAGAGGGTCTTTTTTTCACTCTAAAGCATTTTTTGTGCCTATACTATACAATTGATATATAGTTTTACTGTATAATATAGAGAAGATATGACACAGTTTGAGCATAATTAATATTTATCTGATGCAATTACTAGATGTTTAACATACCAAACATCATCATCTGAAGTTAATAGTAGATTCCCATCAGAATTGAAGGTGGTCTAGATTTCTACTATACCTCAATGTACAGTTCGCATGAGTTTCCACCATGCGATCATCAAGCATTCGAGTGCAATCATCCATAGAGCGCACGTTTCTATATAATTATCCTTTTTTCACTCTAAAGCATTTTTTATGCCTATACTATACAATTGATATACAGTTTTACTGTATAATATAGAGAAGATATGACACGGTTTGAGCATAATTAATATTCATCTGGTGCAATTACTAGATGTTTAACATACCAAAACATCATCATCTGAAGTTCATAGTAGATTTCCATCGGAATTGAAGGTGGTCTAGATTTCTACTATACCTCAATGTACAGTTCACATGAGTTTCCACCATGCGATCATCATGCATTCGAGTGCAATCATCCATAGAGCACACGTTTCTTTATAATTATCCAGATAGGAAGTAAACTTCATTTGACTACCCCGTAATTGATTAGTGAAATATTTTGCACACTACTATGTGGGTAAAATCTTTTTCTCAAAATTCCTAGAGGAGAAGCTCCCCCTCATTATGTTGCACAAAGAGAGGGAGAGAGAAACAGACATAGAGAGAAGACCATGAAATTCATTAGGAAAGATAGTCACATCGTAAGCGAGCGAATATGTGAACTTATCTAGACTTTTAAAGACCTTCTCACATGCATCCTCCATATATAGAAGTAGGAGCGGATTGTTGGCTAATGTCTGGGGCAGATTTGCCAGTCGTGTCATTGACAACATATTGGTAGAGTTAGCAAGGATTGTTAGGGCCTAAGGGTGGAACCCAAGCACCTACAATCAATGTTGTTTGCCATATATCGTGGAATAAGAGTTCTCTCAATCTCTAGAGGTGCACGAGCAGTGGGGGAAATCTGCATACTGCAGGAGGTGCTATGAGGGTTGGCACGAGTGTCGAGCTCGTCTAAGCGTAGTAGCCACCCGGAGATCTTCGCGTTGTTTGGACTTAGGATGTCCCGGACTATCTAGCAAATGGGAGGTAGGTTTCCTTACCCCACCAGGAAGAGGGGGGGGGGGGGGGGGGGGGGTCGATGATCCGTCTAGGAGGTGCCTAGAGTCCGACATGCTGGAGATGATGCTTCCCACTCAACATCGACAAGTAGTACGTACACATCACATGAGAAGGGTGGCCCTAATGAGGCAGGGAGTCACGTTTGATAGATGGTTCCCTACAAAAAAAGGAAAGCAAAGCAAAGCCTACCCCGAGGCAACATCGCTAGTTATTTTGTTACAAAACCCAGTCCAATCTGATCATGTACCCTTCGTACGACAAAACATTTCTCTTGTGGTCGCAGTATATGTGGGTAACATAGTGGCATCGGGGTTGAGGAAGCATCCATCTATCGAACAAAAAGAAGGTGAATTGCGCATTCCCTAATGAAAGTGTAGACATGCTTTTATATATGGACATTGGCATCTAAGACAAGTTGTGGTTTTGAGGGTTTTGAAGTGGTGAGTGTGGAGATGATGGTCTCTCAAAAGAAGGTTTCCAACATATACTCCATTTGTTTCTTCTAACATAGTATAAGTTTTAGGTGCTTCACATGTTGACTAGGTGCTGTCTAAAGTGAGGAATACACACTAGAATATATATAGATACATGTAGATACACGTGAATCTAAAAAAATGGGTAAAATGTCTTACAGTTGAACTAAGAGGAAGTAGAAGTTTGTAAAATAAACTTTCAGCAAAAGATAAAAAAAACTGTACGCAAATATTTTGCTTCATTCGTCCACATTAACTGCACAGCTTCTTTTCTTTGCATGGTCAATATTTAATCATCACTTTAATATTTGAAATATGTTATGAAATTATACCACCGAAAACTTTATTCGGAAGGAATCTATTGTGTTGTTGCTACAAAACATCAATTGATATGTGATGTGCCACAACATGAATGAATGGCCAGGGGGCGCCTGCAACTGCAAGCAGGTGCATGCTAATGCTATGCTAGGTCTGGGATGCAATGCAACCATCTTTCGGCCATTCCTCTCCTTTTTCCCTTCTCCTCGTATACGCACAAAGCTCGTAGTACCAACAGCTACTTTAACCTCCTCCTCTCCTAGCTTTACTCACTCTCTCACCGTAACCGTAGTGGAAGCAGTAGAGTACTGGTGGTCAGAGTGTGCCGGCCGGGTTCGTTGCGGAGCGCGCGACCGCCTCTGCAAAAAAGCGATCCGTGTCTCTTTGACTCCCCCACACCTCACCTCCTCCGGCCAACGATCACAACTTCGATCCTCTCGCTCGCTCGCTCTACACACACACCAAAGCACCCAACACTTCGATCCTCTCCAGTGTCCACTCCTCCTATATAAACGCACATCTACCCATCCCCATTTCCTTCATCGCCTTCTCGTTCCATTGCATTCCGCGCGCCAAGAACTAAGAAAAGAATCACCAAGCACTACACTCTCACTAGTTACTTAGTTAGGGAAGAAGAAGAAGTCGGTCGGCCAAGATGATGAGGATGCAGCAGCAGGTGGAGGGCGCCCTGGTGGTGGGCATCCCGGCGTCGGAGGTGGAGGACCACCAGGAGGCGGCGGTGTACGAGCGCGTCGCCCGGATGGCCAGCGGCAACGCGGTGGTGGTGTTCAGCGCCAGCGGGTGCTGCATGTGCCACGTCGTGAAGCGCCTCCTGCTCGGCCTGGGCGTCGGCCCGACCGTGTACGAGCTGGACCAGATGGGCGGCTCCGGGCGGGAGATCCAGGCGGCGCTGGCGCAGCTGCTGTCCCCCGGCCCCGGCCACCACCACCAGCAGCCGCCGGTGCCCGTGGTGTTCGTCGGAGGGAGGCTCCTGGGCGGGGTGGAGAAGGTGATGGCGTGCCACATCAACGGCACCCTCGTCCCGCTCCTCAAGGAGGCCGGCGCGCTCTGGCTCTGAGCATTTGAGCTGCATTGCCCTTTCCCTTTCCCTTGCCTTGCCGGCCGGCCGGAACTACTCATCATCGAGGTCGAGATCGACGGCGGCGTGCTGGCTTGTGTGTGCCTGTGCCGGACCTGCCGGTCTGTGTACGTGTTGGGTTTTCTTGTCTTGTCTTGTGTTACTTCGTGCTGAGTTTCTTGACTAGCTAGTGAGAATGTGAGATGTAGATATAATTAAAACGGAGAGCTTGATTGCCCGTGTCTGTCACTTGTGTGTGTGTTTGATGATCTTACTCCAGTTAGTAGCACCACTTAGATAGTGGAGGGGATACTAGCTAGCTACTCGATTGGTTATATGGAATGACGCCTACTAGTTCATGTTGTTATTCAAAGGAAAATCAAGGGACTCCTTTAATTATTTGTCGACGCCAAAATTTTCTCTTCCTAATTTTGAGCATTAATTGCTGGCACCTTCATGTTAGACGATGCATCCTTGAAAATTCTGAGATGCAGACCGACCCTCCGGCCGGGCGGATGCATGTTCTCCTTGGCTATCACGTTTTATTCGCTTATATGGATGGTATTATACTCTCCTCGTGACCGATGTTCTGCTATCCAAATTGCAAATTCATAATCTCTGCATCGAAAATCTACTGATGCAAAAACACTATTAATAATCGCTCGTAGACAAAAGAAAACACTACGGGGAACACAGTCTAGCCCGACGGCCATTTCAACGCCGACGGTAATATATCGGGGCCGTCGGCGTTATAACGTGAAACCGACGAAACGAAAAAACCGTCGGCGTCGTTTTGTCGTCAACGTCCGAGTTGTAAGGCCGACGGCCACCACCCGGGCTCACAATGCCGTCAGCGTTCATTTAGTGAGCCTGACGGACATCGTCGGGTTTACAGTGCCGTCAGCGTCCATCTAATCACATTGTGACCCCGACGGTATTACCGTCGGGCTCACTATACAGTTTTTCATTTTTTCTCAAAAAATTAGATTACATTCAAAAAAATGAAAAAATACTATAAAAACCTTTGGCATATAGTCTTTTGACATGTACTAGTTTTTAGAAAAATGATAAACTTGAGTTTTGGCAACTTTTCAAAATAAAACTTTATAAAAATATCAATCATATACAAACATGTAATAGTTTCAACACATATGTGTGGTCATTATCATGTCATAGTTTGTGATAAAGTGCTCATAATCAGCACATATGTGTGTCATGGTATGGAAAACAACGTCGTCAAAGCGATTTTCAAAATTCTTTTTAGAAATATCATTTTCCATTTTTTTAAGTATCAAAAATGACTTTTTTGTGAAGCAAGTACATAAAATATGGTTTAAAATGACACTCATTTAATTTTCACAAAGAGTAGAACATATGTTATGGATAATAGCTGAATATGATGATTTTCCTTACTTTCTATCTAAATTCGCCTCTTTAATTGACTTTATGTCAATTTTCTGAAAGTAATTCAAATTTGAACTACAACTGTGTGATAGTTTGCTCTGAAGTTCTTACAAAAATAATTTTAAGATACACAAGTAGTTGTTACAACATAGACCGTCAATAGTTTTGAAAAATTCAACCATTTTGGATGAATAACCATGCTCTCCATTTTGACTGTTTTTTGAAAAAAATGAAAAAATATGAAAAGGTACTCAAAAAAGAAATCCTTTGGCATGGAGTCCTTTTACTTATACTAGTTTATAGGAAAAATGATAAACTTTATTTTTGACAAACTTTTCAAAACAAAACTTATTAAATGGAAAAGCGAAAACTAAAATAAAATAATTGATTATTATTATTATTCAAGTATTATTTAACATAGTTGTTTTGTTCATTCAAATCTTATTTTTGAAATTTTAAAGATTAAAAAGTATAATATCTCAAATGAGGATTAATATGATTGCTATCATACTAACAGCAGCAAGATATGACATCTCAACTGGAATCTCATTTGAATAGAACTCAATAGTTAAGCGGATGGGTGACCGTATAGAAAGTTTGACTAATGGTGTATAGTTTGAACTAAGATTATGAATAAGTGTGTGATATGAGATCAAATATATGACTAAATTAGAGTTGAAATAATAATAATAAAAGTTGAAAAAAAAATCAATTTTTTTTTGAAAAATTGGTTTTTAAAAATATTTGGTAGAGCTATCTATAAGCCCGACGACAATGCTGTCGGCGTAGCTAGCTATGAGCCCGACGGTAATACCGTCGGTCTCACTATGAGCCCGACGGCATTTACGACGCCGACGGCAACGACGTGAGCCCGATGGATTACACGCCGACGACTTTAGCCCGACGGCCACCGTCGGGTTACGTGTACGCCGACGGTTTCGAGCGTGAGTTGCCGTCAGGCTGACCTGTTACTCCTGTAGTGAAAGTTCTTGTGGCTGAAAATAGAGTTTTTGAAATTACGATTTAATGCAAATAAATAAAGAAGGCGGAAAAAAGCTAACAGCGGCGAAAGTAGTCGGAAGATGCTAGCGTCCAGAGAAGATGAGTTTTTGAAATTACGATTTAATGCAAATAAATAAAGAAGGCGGAAAAAAGCTAACAGCGGCGAAAGTAGTCGGAAGATGCTAGCGTCCAGAGAAGATGATGCATGCGGCTGTACAGTGGACGTACGTACGCATGCAAGGTGCAGACGGCAGACACATGCAGAGGAGCAAAGCATTGCAACGTTACGTTTCTCTCCCTAGCTTTTTTCCAGCGGCTTTGTTCAAAGCTAGCTATTTCAAACTGGGAAAAGGAAACAAAATAAGGCCGGCGTGTGTGGTTGGTTATGGCCGGTGAGGGAGCTGATGTTGGCAAAGACTGGCTAGACGCCGCGTGCCTGCAAGCACGGTTCATGTGACGCCTAAAAACGCAACCACCGTCCGGCAGGCGGTTACTGCAGTTAAAACTCATACTTACGTCACTAGTAGAAAACGAGGTTTTGGTTCACCCCTTTAGTCTCGGTTCATTTTTTGAACCCATACTAAAGGGGTGAGAGCCACACCGTTGGATTTGTGAGGGACCTTTAGTCCCGGTTCGTGTTACGAACCGGGACTAAAGGTTCAGCGCACACGGCAGCAGAGGCGGGCCCCAGCGTCAGAAACCTTTAGTCCCGGTTCGTAACACAAACCGGGACTAAAGGTTCTCACTTTATCAGCTTCTTCCAGCCCGAGCCAACTCCATTTTTCCCACCGAGCCCGAGCTCAAAATCATTTCCTCTCCATTTCTTCTCCATTTCCTCTCCCCAATACTAGATAATCCATAATATTTTACACCATTTGGAGAGATTGAAGCCACCCCACGGTTAGCCTCTTCATCCTCTTTCCGGCATTGCTTATTTAGCTCATTTTGCTCATTTCAATTTTTTGTGCAAGCAAGGTGTTCGATGTAATGTCTAAGTTATGATCTCATTTGTGTATATGTGCAATTTGTTCTCAAACTAAAATAATGATTTATGTGTTTTAGTGTGGTGAGGAGCCTTATCGACGTCGATCGCCCGCGCCGTCCCGTCACCACCTCGGTGAGCCTCTATATTTTATTTTATTTTATTTTAAAAACATAGCTTTTATGATTTAGATGCATAGTTACTACTTGTATAATTTTCTAACTTGTATTATATGTATAGTGTCATGGTTCTGATATCCGTCCCCGTCGGTCCTCGTCCGGTCTATGATTCGGATGTGGTATATTTTCAAAACTATTTATTTCATTCTATATTTCTGACAATTATGGCGACCAACTTGACATAGAATTATTTTTATCTAGGAGGTAATCGAACCAGAAATTGAACCTGACCCTATTGTCGAGTTTTTGGATAAAGAAAACAATGATTTGAAAGCAAAATTGAAAAGAAGTGAAGCTCTTTATCTTCAATGCTTAGAAGATAAGATGAAATTAGAGCTCAAACTTGCCGACGTGGTCGATGGTAACGAGATCAAGATGGATGCCATGCGCTTGAAGATAAAAAGGATTAGAAAATATGCCATTAATCGGGAGGCTTGGTATCATTATGCTGTGGGTTCAGTATTTGCCTTAGTTGCGATTTTGATCGCATTTGTTGTTGGATTTAAATTCTTTAGATAATTTTTATATTTGTTTCAGTTAATGTATGTTTTATGAGAACTATGTATTACCGCTTGTCAATACTCTACTCTTATTTTAATGGATGACATTGTATTAATTAATTTGCTCTTACATATTATTTATGACAGTAGTGTAATAATGGGGTTCGATATACTTTTATGTAATACAGATGAACCGACAATGGATGTACGGTGACCGATGTTGTCCTGAGTTCATTGATGGCATGCATAATTTTCTCCATATGGCTGAGGCAAACAAGCCGAAGAACGGTTTTATTCGTTATCCATGTAGTGTCTGCAAGAATATGAGTGATCACTCTACCTCAAAAGTCATTCACTCACACCTCTTGCATAATGGTTTTATGCCTGGTTATTATTGTTGGACCAAGCACGGAGAAACAGGGGTTATCATGGAAGAAAATGAAAAAGAGGAGGATAATGACAAGTATCCTTGGTTCAGTGATACTACAATGGGAGAAGACGAAACTGAAGAAGATCCCATTATTGATGAGCCCGACGATGATCTTCGTCGGGCCATTCGTGATGCACAAATGGACTGTGGAAGTGAAAACGAAAGGTTGAAGTTGGAGCGTATGTTAGCTGATCACGCCAAATTGTTGTACCCAACTTGTCAAAATGACCAGAAAAAGCTAGGTACCACACTTGAATTGTTGCAATGGAAGGCAGAGAATGGTACTTCTGACAAGGGATTTGAAAATTTGTTAAAAATAGTTAAGAAGATGCTTCCAAAGGATAACGAATTGCCGTCTAGTACGTATGAAGCAAAGAAGGTGGTATGCCCTCTAGGATTAGAGGTGCATAAGATACACGCTTGCATTAATGACTGCATCCTCTACCGCGGTGAGCACGAAAAATTGAATGCATGTCCTGTATGCGGTGCTTTGCGGTATAAGATCGGGCGAGATGACCCTGGTGATGTTGAGGGCGAGCCGCGCCCCAGGAAGAGGATTCCTGCAAAGGTGATGTGGTATGCTCCTATAATACCACGGTTGAAACGTTTGTTCAACAATAGAGAGCATGCCAAGTTGTTGCGTTGGCACAAAGAAGATCGTAAAAAAGACTTGATGTTGAGACACCCCGCGGATGGGTCCCAGTGGAGAAAAATTGACAGAGAGTTCCCGACATTTTCAGATGACGCAAGAAACTTAAGATTTGGCCTAAGTACAGATGGCTTTAATCCTCTTGGAGAGCAGAGCTCCAGTCACAGCACTTGGCCCGTGACTCTATGTATCTATAACCTTCCTCCTTGGCTGTGCATGAAGCGGAAGTACATTATGATGCCCGTGCTCATTCAAGGCCCGAAGCAACCTGGCAACGACATTGATGTGTACCTCAGGCCATTAGTTGAAGAACTTTTGCAGTTGTGGTGTGAGGAAGGTGTACGTGTGTGGGATGAGCACAAACTGGAGGAATTTGATCTACGAGCTTTGCTTTTTGTAACCATCAATGATTGGCATGCTCTAGGCAACATTTCAGGACAGTCAAACAAGGGATACAATGCATGCACGCACTGTTTAGCTGAGACTGAGAGTATACATTTAGGTAACAAGAATGTGTACCTAGGTCATCGTCGGTTTCTTGTACCCAAGCATCCGTTAAGGAAGAAAGACAAGCATTACAAATGTGAGGCAGATCATCGGCCGAGGCCTACCCACCCTTCTAGTTCTGCTATACATGATATGGTCAAGGATTTAAATGTAATCTTTGGAAAGGGTCCTGGCGGTCTCACTGTTCCGAATGACGCAAACAACCACGTACCCATGTGGAAGAAGAAATCTATATTTTGGGAGCTGCCATATTGGATAATGCTAGAGATTCACTCTGCAATCGACGTGATGCACGTGACAAAGAACATTTGTTGCAATTTGCTAAACTTCTTAGGCGTGTATGGGAAGTCAAAAGATGGGAAGTCAAAAAAAGGACACCGAAAGGAAGGCAGACCCATCAACGTATGAGCGAAGAGATGCATCGAGACGATACTCATTCAGAGAATCAGCCAGGTCCTGCAAGCTACGCTCTTACTAAAGAAGAGAAGAAAATATTTTTTGAGTGCCTTCGCAGTATGAAGGTTCCATCTGGCTTCTCATCAAATATAAAAGGAATAATAAACATTGCAGAGCAAAAATTTCAGAATCTAAAGTCTCATGACTGTCACGTGATTATGACACAATTACTTCCGGTTGCATTGAGAGGGCTTCTACCGGAAAATGTTCGAGAACCCATTGTGAAGCTATGTGCATTTCTCAATGCAATTTCTCAGAAGGTCATCAATCCACTAACTCTAAAAAATTTAGAGAAGGATGTGGTACAATGTCTTGTCAGCTTCGAGTTGGTGTTCCCACCAACCTTCTTCAATATTATGACGCACCTTGTAGTCCACCTAGTCGAAGAGATTTCTGTTCTCGGTCCTGTATTTTTACACAACATGTTCCCCTTTGAGAGGTTCATGGGAGTCTTAAAAAAATATGTGCATAACCGGGCTAGGCTAGAAGGAAGCATCGTCAAGGGTTATGGAACAGAGGAGGTCATTGAGTTTTGTGTAGATTTTATTCCTGATCTGAAGCCGATCGGTGTTCCTGAATCACGTCATGAGGGGAGACTGCATGGAAAAGGCACCCTCGGAAAGAAAGCAACAATATGTCAAGACGGGGATTCTTTCACTCAAGCACACGACACCGTTCTACATAATTCCAGTTTGGTGGGTCCGTATGTCGAGGAACACAAGAATGTTTTACGCTCCAAGTACCCGGAGAAATCTGAAGATTGTATTGATGGAGAACACATGAAGACTTTCAGCAGTTGGTTAAAAAAACGTCTCATTAATGACACCAATGTTGAAGAACAGCTATACTTGTTGGCCACATCACCAGCGTCAACTATATTGACTTTTCAAGGGTACGAGATAAATGGAAATATATTTTACACAACCAAACAAGATAAAAAGAGCACCAACCAAAACAGTGGAGTACGCTTTGATGCAACAAACTGCAACGGGACAAAGGACACATATTATGGTTACATAGAGGAGATATGGGAACTTGACTATGGACCTACTTTTAAGGTCCCTTTGTTCAAGTGCAAATGGTTCAACCTACGAGGCGGGGTAGAGGTAGACCCACGATACAGAATGACTACAGTGGATCTCAACAATCCTTCGTACGAGAATGAACCATTCGTCCTAGCCAGTGAAGTTGCTCAGGTTTTCTATGTGAAAGACATGTCTACCCTACCGAAAAAAAGAAAAGATAAGCAAGCGAGTACATCATACGATGAGCCAAAGCGCCACATAGTTCTCTCAGGGAAAAGAGTCATTGTGGGAGTGGAGGACAAGACAGACATGTCAGAAGATTACGATAAGTTTCATGACATTCCGCCCTTTAAAGTCAACACTGATCCAAGTATCAAGTTAAATGAAGAAGATTGTCCGTGGTTACTGCGCAATCGGAAGAACAAGTAAACACTAGAGAGGGATATTATTGTTGATGTGTAATATCAGAATGCTTTGTATCAGAAGAACAAGTGAACTGAAGTATTTTGTAGATGCATGGAACAAAACACACGATTTCACCTGCATACAGCCCAACGGTGGCTCGTGAGTGCCTGCATATGAAATGCACCGTTGGACGTATGCAGGGAATCCGAATGCTTTGTAGTCTGTCGATGAAGTAGAATGAGGAGACAAATGACTGCCGAACATGTTCAAGAGGGGGCTATATATAGGGTCATGTGACTCACGAACTGGTCATGATAGTGCCCATCCAACAGCTCAGAATCTCTCAAAAGAAACACATCTCTTCATCCAACGGCTCACAAGTGCTTAAAAGAAACACACGATCCATGTGCTTCTTTAGTCTCGGTTGGTAACACCAACCGGGACTAAAGAAGCACATGGATCGTGTGTTTCTTTTAAGCACTTGTGAGCCGTTGGATGAAGAGATGTGTTTCTTTTGAGAGATTCTGAGCTGTTGGATCAGCAGTATGACGACCACTTCGTGACCCACATGACTCGGTTGTTGTTACCAACCGGGACTAAAGAAGCACACGTACCTTATATATATCCCCCCTCCCGGACATGTTCAGCACTCAGTGTCTACTCATTGTAGTTCATTTTGGCAGCACACGGGTAGCAGAGAGCACTCAGTGAAGGCTGAAGGTGAACCCTCCCCTCGGCAGAGGCATCTCTGGGCAACCAGCGGCAAGACGTCTCTGATGATCTGCGACCGTTTCAAACGGTTGCATATCATCAAGGATGTCTTGTCGGACGGTTGTAGATCATCAGAGATGTCTTGCCACGGTCATTTGGCTTGGCTTGAAATGACCATAACTTGGTCATTTGGCTTGAAACTTCTAGATGTTCAAGGATTTGATTTTTTGAGGTGTTTATCATTTTTCCTAGCAACTAGTACACATATAAGGAGCCCATGCCAAAGGATTTGATTTTTTGAGGTGTTTATCACTTTATTACATTTTTTCTTAAAAACGATCAAAACGGTCGCTACGACTAATCATCGGAAGAGGTGATATTTTCTAGAACTATCAATGTTTCTGTGATATAACCACTTGTTGTGTACCTTAAAATGATTTTTCCAAAAGTTTCAGACCAAACTATCAAATAGTTGTAGTTCAAATTTGAATTACTTTCGATAAATCAACATAAACCCAATTAACTAGGGGAAATTAGTTAGAATTGTAAGAAAAAACTCATACTTGGGGATCATCCATCATATGTGCACCACTATTAGTGAAAAATAATTGGGTGCCATTTGGAATCATATTTTATGTACTTACTTCACAAAAAACCTTAAAACATAGAAAATAATATTTATGATATAATTTGAAGAAATCACCTTGGCATCTTAAAATGTTAGAAAATATAAAACAAAACATAAAAATAAGCTAGAAACCAAAACAATTCAAAAAATAAGTAAACCAAAATAAGAAATAGAAAAGTAAGCAATTCAAACAATTTAAAAGAAAACAGAAACAAAAATCAGTAAAAAGAAATAAGGAAAAAAGACCCTTTAGTCTCGGTTGGTAACACCAACCGAGACTAAAGAGTTAAAAGAAGCGCTCTGGCTCCAGCCAGAACCCACCGCGACTAAAGACCCTTTAGTCGCGGTTCGGGGCTGGAACCGCGACTAAAGGTCCTTCCCGCGACGTTTTGGGTGGTCGTGGCCGAAAATTTTCTTATCTTTCCCGCTCCGCTCCCGCTCGCCGTCGCCTCCCGCTCCGCCGCGCCGTCGCCCTGCCGCCCCGCCGCGCCGTCGCCCTGCCGCTCCGCCGCGCCGTCGCCCCCCCCCCCCCCCAAACCCCGCCCCGCCGCGCCGTCGCCCTGCCGCTCCGCCGCGCCGTCGCATCGCAACTCGCCGCCGCCGGTCCTCCTCCTCCTGCCCGAGCCCTCGCGCGCACGGTCTGCCGCCGGCGCTCCTCCTCCTGCCCGAGCCCTCGACGTGCACCCGGAGGTGGTTCGCTCTCCCCCCTCCTTCCTCTCTCCATTACCGCACCGAAGGTGTATGTGAAAATGCTCAAGTGAATTTGTGCACTGTATTTTGTATTTTTTGTGTTGCAATTTAATTTGTGCTCAAGTGATATGTGTTGCAATTTAATATGTGAATTTGTGCACTGTTTTTGGCTTAGGGCATGGTATGTGTAGCATTTTTTGCACTTAAGCAAGAATATGAACATATATGCAATGTTATTTAGTATGTGTTATTTAGTTTTGCCACCAAACCGCCACACTCCACTAAATTGATGCTATTAGATTTGTCAGGAAATGAGCTTTCACATTTAATTTAGTTGAAAAACATATTATATAGGGAATTGTTAATTCTATTTTGAAAAAACCGCCACACTCCAAAATAGGGACTTTGTATGAAAGTCCACTAAATCATCTAAAGCATGCACAAACATTGATATAAGAATGTCAATAACATCCTAATATGATAGTATGAGTTCATTTGCGCCAACCCCTTGGAGGTGCACTAATGCCATCTTGCCTTGGTTAGGGTTGCAATTGTATTTTGTATTTTTTGTGTTGCAATTTAATTTGTGCTCAAGTGATATGTGTTGCAATTTAATATGTGAATTTGTGCACTGTTTTTGGCTTAGGGCATGGTATGTTTAGCATTTTTTGCACTTAAGC
Organism: Poa annua; assembly: GCA_026929855.1. NCBI lineage: Eukaryota > Viridiplantae > Streptophyta > Magnoliopsida > Poales > Poaceae > Poa > Poa annua. Next base: position 244,597,648 of record CM049426.1, on the reverse strand, counting down.
AAGAATATGAACATATATGCAATGTTATTTAGTATGTGTTATTTAGTTTTGGTCGATGATTAAACAGATGGTTGCGTGTTACATTTTTAGAGAGGTGTGAGTGAACCATGTTGTGTCGATGATTAAAATGTTGTGACGACATGTGTAACATCCTAGGATTTTTCAACTTCGGTCGACTCATGCGTTTATTTGCTAACTTGTTGTGTTTGACTCTTATATCTCTCTGTGACTCAATGCTAATTTGATTGATATACAATTCATTATACAACTTGCAGGAGGTCTGCTGCTCGGGTCCTTGTGTCCACGGCTTTTCAGGAGGTCTTGCTCCTTGCCGAGGCTGTGCCGCTCCTCCTCGTCGTTGCCTCGATTTCAGGTGTAAAAGACATGCCTATATGATCCAGTAGTAAAGAAAATCCAAACTATTTGTATATAAAGCTGATGGAATTCTAGATTCCTCGATATGTCTACAACATGTATATAAAGCTGATGGAATTTAAAGTTGTTGGAGAACTTGAGGTCTGAAGATGAGATATTGCCTTCATTATGTGTATGGAATTTGGGTTGCAGATATTTGTTTGAACTGTGATGTGAGTTAGCCGAGGTCTGAAATTAAATCTTAGACCTTTTGTGTGTTAGATATGCAAATTGAGATGATTGTAATATATATAATATATATGACCCAGTTGTATCAGCTGCTTCCTCCCAGTTTTATTTATGAGAATTACACTTGGGTGCATTAGTTTGACATGCTTGAGTAGTAAACAGGTACATTGTAATTTATAGAATATTTTAAACAATCATTCAACCCAATATTCATATTCTTGTAATTTATAGGATTGCATACTTGTATCTTTTTTAGAATAAATCTAAACTTGATTGCAAATTTGATTGATTGCAGGTACATTTGAGCTATGGAGCACTTGCGAGACGAGCAGATAGAAGAAGCACAATTTCAACGAGACGAAGAGTTGGAAGACCAAATGGAACAACTTATTTTTAATGATTCCCGAGCTGGAGGAGATGTAGATGATTATGATTTCGACCAATTTTTGAACGACTTTGGAATCGAGTCACAAGACTTTGATGTGGTGATAGCAAACTCCGGCGGAGAGGTGTATATGTGTTTATAATAAATATGGCGATATGTTATTGTTAACTACATGCATTTATTAACGACTTATTTTTCTTTTAGCCATCCGGATCGAGCAAATCTGCAAATAAGCAGCCAGCATGTGCTCCTCGAGGAAAGGCAAAAAGAATGACGAGCGAGGATCCAAAGTTACCGATTGAGGAAATTGCTGATTCCGGCGAACCGCTCGAACCAAAACAGAACCACAACAAATTTATAAGTCAAGCTGGAGTTATTGTTAGGGACATGATCCCAATCAGCATACGCGAATGGAATAAGCCGGCGGTCGCAGATGTGGACGACCCATGTTATGTCCACCAAGTTCTTAAGGATTTGGTCTATAACACGCTGTTGTCACATTTCACCCTCCCGCCAGATCTCTCTAACGTGAAGAAGGACAACCTCAAGAGGTGGACTCTTATTAAGATGGCGGAACAATTCCGGAACTGGAAGAAAAAGTTATGGAATCATTATGTAGAAACAAAAGAAGTGCCAGATTTCAGTGGAGCACAAGGGAAGAAGATAGAATCTGAATGGGCGGCGTTTAAGGCGTATAGGGAATCACCTATGGCTGTGTCCCGATCGAAGATAAATAAATTGAATGCTAAGCTGAAGGAACACCACCATACATTGGGGACAGGTGGCTACAAGAGCGCCATTCCTAAGTGGTTAGCCTATGAAGAAAAACTGCTTCAATCGGGGGTCCGTCCACAGACACTTGACTGGCCCGAGAGGTCGAAATTCTGGTTGTTCGCGCATGGGGCAATGTTGGACCCTCAAACCGGAGAGATTGTTGGAAGGGGAAAATGGAAGGTTCTCGTGGAGCGTATAAAAAAGAAGCTTGAAGAAGCAATTAATGATGTTCGCAATGGTGTGTTCAAACCCGATAGAGAGGATGACGAGCTGACACGGGCACTGGGGAATCCTGAACATGTTGGACGAGCTCGAGGCTTTCCTGGCGGTGCTACGTTTAAGACTGCGTGGCCGGAATCCGCTCACACTTATAGAAGCCGTAGCAGAGGTAAGAAGAAGGAGGCCGACCGGTTATTACAATTGGAACGAGAAATGAAGGAGCAACGGGCGGAAATAAAAGCATTGAAGGAGCAAAGAGCGGAACCTCAGGAGCGGCACCAATTAGACCATGAAGCGCATGCCGCCCCATCTCAGCGTAGAAGCAGCGTTGGTTCCACGCGTCAGGTCGACGTTGGTGCCTACCCAGTGGATGACATCACAGAGCCTACAGGTTGTGAGCTACATATAGCAATGCGAAACATAACTTTGAAGGTGGCGGTGGGGCAAGCTTTAGTAATTCAACCTGGAGAACTCTACCATTGTGGTCAAATTCCAGATGGCTACGCTCGTGTCGGGGTGGACGAAATTATGCCGGGATTTGAATCCTTGGAACTTGAGTTACCTGGAGGTGACGAGGAGAAAACGTTGGCAGACGTCAAGCATGCCTTCGCCCTATGACCCAAGAAATACATCGTCCTTCCAGAACAAGCAAAGTCCACTCCTCGTTCTAGGAGTCCAGCTCACCAGCCAAGTCCACTCTTCCTCGAGAGGGATCAAAGACGGAGTCCATCTCCACCCCATCAGCAAAGCCCACACCTCCCCGATAGGGACCCCAGCCCGAGTCCATCTCCAGCTCAACAGCAAAGCCAACCGCCCACAGAGAGGGTTCCTAGCGTGAGGCCATCGCAGTCTGTGCCAGTCCGCCAGAATGTTAAGTCGCTCTCGAGTAGGCGCCAGTCTGGTTCTCCTGTAAGGAAGAAACCGAGAAAGCAGAAAACACCGCCGCCTACTCCAAAGTTACCTTGGGAGAGAACCGTCGAGGAAAACGATATCGCATGCAAAGAACATACGGATGCCTGGCTTGCTGGCGTGAAACAGAAAGCGTTAGCGAAACAGTTGCCTCCTGCAAAATTTACTGCCGGAATTCCTCAGGAAAAAATTGACCGTTGCATCGATGCCCTATACAACCCCCCACCATCGCCGCCAACAGACTATGATCGCAACATTGGTAAGTCATATGACGAAGAGATGGATGATCGATCGAAAAAAGAGAAACAAGTTGCCCAACTCGGAGAACAAGACGCACAGTCGGCCCCCCCGCTCAAGGTGCTTGATGACAGAGCTCTCAAAAACATCAATGTGCGGGAGCTGGTATATTCGGGAGATGATATCCCCTTCGCGGATGTTGTTCGTACTTATGTTCACGGGGAGAATTTTGTTGACGGCGACTTACCCACAAGAATGCGTCAATTTCAAGCCTGGTACAAGGATACCGTAAATAAGGAGACGAATAAAGTCGCTCTCCAGATGGCAGTTAAGGAAGAGCATTATTTCCAAGAATACTCCGTTGTCCTTTACTTCGCCGAGATCTTTCAGTTATACAATCTCCGGGCCCTCGACAAAAACATCATAAGTTCATATTGTCTGTAAGTCATCTATTCCTGTAATTTAATGTTTTAATTAGCTCTACTCGTTCATTGTCTGTGATAATCCTATCTATAATATTTTGTGTGCTTTATTACGCAGAATGAAGATGCTCGAATGCAAGAAGAAGAAAATCAACCACATTGGGTTCATTGACCCCTCTATAATGCATGAAGATAACATAATTGATCCACTACTTAACAAGGATACACCGGGGAATTTGCTAATGTTTTTCAAGCGACAAGTTTACAAAAAATATATATTATGGCCTTACAACTTCAAGTGAGTGTTACTGCTTATTACACATTCTATTTTTCTCACCCGATGTTAAGTTTAATTGATTAGTTATGCATGACTATTTATAAACGTGCGCAGCTACCACTACATTCTTATCGTTATTGACTTGCGGAAAGGAGAAATTGTTGTCCTTGACTCGTTAAGAAGATGCCCTAAACAATACAAGACCTGTTTTGATTTGGTGGCAAGGTACTTTTTTTTCTTATCGCCTCTTTCGTGCATTTCCTAATATCAAGGAATTTATGACTCATTCATTCAGTTTCTTGTCATGCAGCGTTTGGAAAATGTTCCTCGCGGAACATCCGAACAGTGGATGGCCAGAGAAACTGCGCTGGCGTACTAACGATGTAAGTAGTACTATAACTAGGCCCATGCACCATTATCATACTTTATTATTATTTGATTAAATTTTATTCTTCTATAGACTTGTCTTAAACAGCCAACCGGTACTGATCTATGTGGATTCTTCGTTTGCGAGTACATGCACACTGTGGTCAACGAGAGTTTGAAGAGCAAAAGAAGTATCGAAGTACGTAAAGCTCTAGTCACAACATTATTTTTGTATCATCAATCGTGATGAGTTTTATTCATTTCATATCTCATGTATTCATTGTGATATCATTTTTTTACAGTTGGCAAGAAAGCGCAACGAGCTACCAATAAAGACCCGCTTCAGGGCAATTGCAGAGGAGTTGACGGGATTTTACCTCACCGAAGTCATACCGGAGACCGGAGAGTACCACTATGTTGACTAGTGCGGACATGTAATATATTGTGATCTCCATGTAACAAAATATTTCTAAGTCTCTGGAACCGGGAAACGTGATATTCATGTACCACGCGTACTTAAATGTATATGTGTTATGAACACATGATCTTCATGTAATTGTATATATGCATGATGCAACTTCATCTAGGTTCGTATAATAATTTATACGTGTTTTTCGCCCATCGAAGCTGTAGCATCCGAAACCCCTACCCCCGACGCATCGACATGGTACCATCCGAAACCCCCTACCATCACACATCGACTATAGTATCGACGTGGTACCATCCGAAACCCCCTACCGTCACGCATCGACGTGGTACCATCCGAAACCCCTACCCAGAAAACCGGTAGAAATAAAAAAAAGGAAACCCTGAAATGAAAAAAGCAAAACCCTGAAATTTTAAAAAAAATAAAAACCCTAGTCCCGGTTCGTAATACGAACCGGGACTAAAGGGTTCGCCCCCCGCACGCCCTGCCGCGGCCACGTGCGCTGCGCTCATTGGGGGGGGGGGGGGGGGGGGGGCTCCGGTCCCGGTTCGAGTTAAACCGAGACCAAAGGGTCCAGTGGCTCTAGTCCCGGCCTGACAGTCCCGGTTGCTACACCGGGACTACAGGCCCTCTGGAACCAGGACTAGAGCCCCGATTTCCACTAGTGCGTATACGTTATATACACCATTTCCGTCTTCCCAGGGGCGGCTTTCGGCGATCCATATCGCAGCCTCCGCCGCCATCCACACCTCCTCCATCTTCATCCCGTCGCCTCCGGAGGGAGCCACCGGGCCAAGGCTAAGGCTGACGATTGCGGGGCCTTCATATCCTCGTGCGGTGGGTGGCAGCTCGGAACTTTCATTCCCACGCACAACAGATGGCGAGGTGCACGTGGCAGAGAAAGACAACGGGGCGGCTCCCCGGTCATTTTCGGTGACCTTGGCTACCGCTCTGGCTGCGAGGACGGCATGACACAGTTAAGGTCGAAGTCGCCGCATGGTGCGGATGGTGGTGGGGGTGCCTGTTGAGATCTCCTGCTACCGTGTGGGAGCCGACGGGCGGCAGCGTGGCTGTTGTTTTTCTGCCTAATAAAGGAGACATAAAGTGTTCTACTTAATACCGGTCCTCATTGAGCTTGCCGGTATGACGAGTTTCAGTGACGAGCTTGATTGGGCGTCTCTTGCCTGAACATTGTTATATCATATGGGTTTCGGTCATGTCCACCCATATTTCTGGCCGTGAGGCTTCAGGATGGAGTGGTGCAACTTCGTTGTGTGTTGTCTCCATGGGACATGTCAGTTCAATTTCTATGGTGACAACAGTGGCAAAGTATGTCATGACAACTGAGGTATGAGGTTTAATATAATAATGTCAGATCGTGTCTTTGAGGCGATGAGAACTTTGCTTAGTGATTTATGACTTGTAGCAGCGACATTGACAAGCGGGGACGACAACACATGAGGAGTGCATAGTCTTATCTTTCACGGTGAAAATGCAAGTCTTGATCTTAACTGATTGCGCCTAGCAATGTCTTTGTTTAAAGTATTGTTTTGTGAGTGCGTACTGAAAACCTAAGATCTATAACTAGGCGGTGATGACGGTTGTGCAATGTTACCTTCTTGGAGAGTTTAATTGGGCTCCGATTGTTGTTTGGTGGTGATTTGAGTTGTAGCGACAATGAGTATATTGAACAATCTAGCGGAATCTTTATTTATATGTTATGTTGTAGAACTATGTGCATTCTTAATGTCATTACTCATTAGGACATTTCGTTATTGTAAAGGCTGAGTGTAATTGGTATCTTTTCAATACTAATATAATTCTTTTATAAAGAAACATACCATTAGCCGAGATGAACTACGTCCAAAATATAAGACTTCCTACCGCGTTACTATATTTTGTCCCGATTATTCATACGTATGTAGGTATGTTTTAGTGTGTTAAAAAGAACGGGTACAAAGTCACAAATGTTAGGAAAGTCTTGTATTTAAAAACGGATATATTAGTACCATACTGTACTAGCATATACGTCAAGATGGAAGATCGAGTAGGAGAAAGTAGAAAGACCACCTAGGTAGCTAGTAAGAACATCTCCTACCGGGCTTCTCAATTACCCCGGACAGTCCGGATTTGATCAGCCCCGAACAAAACCAAGACCCTACGGGGCTGCCCAAACGGACTGTTGTCCGTTTTTTGGTCCACGGCTGCTCAAATCTGGACCAAATTTGGTCCACAATTGAGCAGCCTCCCGGACAACTCTGGACACAATCGTGTCCACTACTTGGCGCCCTGGCCCGCCAAAAAGAGGCACACATTTTGCCATTTCCTCTCCCACCCCCAGCCTCCGCCCGTCAAAAATACTATCCATGTCCCGCCCTGCCCCGCCGCCAAAGCCGATGCAAAAGCCCAAGGTGCTCACGGACGAAGAGAGGAGGGAGCAGTCGGCCAAGAGGGCGGGGCGGAGGAGGAGAGCGAAGGAGGAGAAGCTGTCGCCGATGGACGACGAGCGTACCAGGATCGCCCAGGCGGCGGCGGAAGCGGTGATGAGCGTGATGGGCATGCGTCCGGCGACCGTGACTACGACGTACGTGCCTCCCTCGCAGGCCGCCAGCTCCAACACGTCCGCGGCCCGGTCGCGCTTCCCCCCCGACGCCGACGCATCCCCCGCGCCGACGTACGGGTACTTGCCCGGCCGTGACCCGACGCCGCAGCCCTTCTACTCGATTGAAGTGGAAGATTCGTCGCCGCTCCGCGGCCCCGCCGTGGGCTCGATCGATCTGAACACCGCGCCGGGCTCTGGGCTGTCCGCGCCCCGCAAAAGTCGCATCCGCGTTCCGCCGGGCGTTCTTCCCGTGCCCCGCAACCTGTTCGAAGAAACGCCGGTCCCGTCGACTCAGGCGACTCCGGGACTGACGTTTGAGGAAGGCGGCGCGTAAATGAACGGCTTCATCAACGAGAATGGCCGTGCGAGCTACATCGACGCCGGGGACGAGCTGGAGGAGGACGGAGCGGACGAACACCACATCGCCGACATGCCGTTGTTCATGGACGAGCTCACCCAGCAGGCCAAGGCGGCGAGGAGGAACGTCAAGCGGGGCGCCGGCTTCACCGAGAAGGAGGATGAGTGTCTCTGCGACACATGGATGGAGGTGGGACATAACACCATTATCGGGGTCGAGATGAAGGGCAGCGCGTACTGGGCGAGGATGTTCAGGAACTACCATGAACGGGTCCTCCTCCAGCCGTACTCCATGGTCACCACACGGACCGAGCTCTCCATCCAAAAGAGGTTCGGGCTCATCTCGCAGGAGTGCAGCAAGTTCACCGGCTCCTTCGAGCACGCCGCGGCCCGGCCGCAAAGTGGCATCGGCATCGCCGACTTGGTGAGTGGCCCTTCCTTTCCTTGTCCATTTGCTGTTTGTGTTGGCGTTCCATGTCCTCCAATGGCCGTTTGTGTAGGCGTTCCAAGCGTTGGAGGTCTACAAGGCCGAGCATGGGGGCAAGTCATTCAACTTCGCCCATTGCTACCGGAAGCTCAAGGACAACCAGAAATGGAAGGAGCTTCACAGCGCCCTCAAGAAAGGAGTGGCCGTGTTCGGAGGCGTGCCGCCAATGGCCACGGGTTCCGCCGATGGTCCGGAAAGCGAAAGGCCAAGGGGACGGGTCAACTCCAAGCTCGACCTGAAGCGGGACGCCACGACGATCACGCTGCAGGAGACCCTCCAAGGCTTCATCACCCAGAAGGACAAGGAGACCGAGAAGAAGGACGAGAGGGACGAGAAGAAGCGCGGGAGCGAGAGTAGGTGACGAAGAACTTCTTCCTCGTCCAAACGAAGAAGCTCGAGATAGAGGAGGAGAATGCAAAGACCAGGGCCTTGGAAGCCTCGACAAGGGCCATGGAGGCCGAGAACAAGAGGAGGGAGGTCAAGCTCGCTCTGGCCGCCCAAGAGGCGCAGATCATGGCCATGGACCTGACCTGCTTCACCCCAAGGAAGAGGCCCTACTACGAGAAGAAGCAGCAACGGTACATGGAGGCCGAGGGCTGATCGGCATGGCCTGATCGTGCCCGACATGGCCTGAACCAGTGGCCGACATCCTATTTTGTACATCTAGACTAGTCCATCACCCCGTGGCCGGCGTGGCCTGAACCATGGCCTCATTTTGCATGTGCCAATTTTGATTTTTTTGGTATTTTCAGGGTATTTTCGTATTTGCCTATATGTGCACTTTCAAAACTCTCACAATTTGAGCAGCCCTGTAGGGCGCATGGCTCCAGTCCGCGCGGACACGCTTGCGGACGGCTGTCAAACGGACAAAATCCGGACCAAATCGGTCCAGAATTGAGCATGCCCGTAGGAGATGTATGTAAGTAGGGAGATATACACCAGTCAAAGTGAAGTGGGCAACGGTAGCTACTTTGGGCAGCTCGTGGAGTACGTAGTTGCATTGCATGCAAAATATACGAGGGTGGCGTGCGTCTGGAGAGTTTCCGTTAATAGGGCCGGCACGTCGCTGGATCGCCGAAAGCGACGGAGAAAGCAACCCCGGTATAGCAAGCATACGGGCGTCGTCGTCGTCATGCGTGCATGGCATCACTAAACTGTCTGTACCGCGATCCGTATGCAGAGCAAAATCCGTGGCGTATGGGTATGCGTATGCTTTAGGTAGAGTGCAGCATATTGGTTCGGTCAGTCCACTGCGGTCCAAACCGTCCTGCCGTAGCCTCGCGTCACTCCCTGCTACCATACCACTACGAGACCCTGTCTGTCTGGCCATAGTATGTCATGGATTAGGATACGTAGGACGGTAGGAGTGTGTATACAGACGGCCCATCGTTTTCCTCCATCTCTGCTTTCCTTTTCGCAAAAAATTGCAGTCGGGCAGACGTGTTTCTCCGCAGCCCTAAAATCCCCGCGGCTGGACCTTTTTCGCATCATAGCTCTTGTTTTTCTACAGCCGTCGACGAGCAATTCTTCCGCCACTGTCTGCGCTTCGACGTGAGATCCACCTCCGCCTCAACCAGATCCAGCCCCGTCACACCGCCATGCAGCCAAACAAGACAACACCGAAGTGTCGGTCCGTAGACGACCCCATGGATTTGTTTGAGGCGGCGAAGGAGCACTGGGTCCGCTCTGTCGGAGCGATAAAGCGGACAGTGTTGCACTAGGTGCGCAACGACCTGCTGATGTTGGAGCCGTACAACTTCCACTTTGTCGAGGAGTTCAACCTCCTCTGCGCCAAAGCAACTAGGCGCAGCGCATGCAGCTCCTTCGGCGCTGGTGCAGCGACAGAGGCGGGAGGTGCTATCGGAGGAGGTGCTGCCGGAGTAAGACCCCACCCTCTTCGGGTGGCATTGGAGTGCGAGGACTTCATCCCAGATGAGACGCTATAGGCCGTCATGGCGACGGTCTTCAAGCGGTTCGTCGCTAAGGAGGAGGAGATGGCCACACAGCGCCACCGAGACGAGGAGCTCAACCGAATCTTCCTCGAGAAGGGCTTCGAGGTCGAGCACCTCCAGATGGAGGCTGACGAGTGACGCCGCGTCGCCATCGAGAAGCGGGTTGAGTTCGTCGACCGCATTTCGGACGAGGAATGAGCGGCGATGTGCCGCCACTGCGCCCAGCCACCCCCGGTAGGGTTAGGATTAGGGTTTAGTTGTATTTTGGTGCTACTGCTGTGATCATCGTCGACACATTTTGGTTGTTTCAGTGATCACCATCGCTTTTATGTACACATGTTTGCGCGAATGAAAACAATTTAAATCTCCACTCCCATTTTACATTTATGTTTTGTACCAAGCGAATTGGGACTGAAATAGGGGCGGAACACGAATTGAAAATAGTGCTTTTTGGTCACTGCTAGAGATGCTCTAATAAGTCACTTCCTTTTTCCGGATCAGCAGGATTAGAAGTAACCCCCTGCTAGGTTAGGGTTAGGGTTTAATTGTATTTTGGTGCTACTCCGGTGATCATCGCCGACACATTTGGGTTGTTCGATGATCATCGTAGCTTTTATGTCCACATGTTCACAACTCCAGTTGGAGGCGGCAAAGAAACCGAGTCGCCAAGGAAGCCCGTAGTGCCCTCACGCCAATGGGGACGATATGGCTCTAGACACAATAATTTATATTGACATATCATCTTTTATGACTTCACACATACTAATTAATGTTAGGAGAAAATTTTGTAAGAAAATTTAGACATTATGTTATATCAATATTTCTATTATACGTAATCCAAGAGTTTATTTTAACACTACATATATACATGTATACTAATTATTATGTCTCTAGGGCCCATATGTTATAATTTAGCTCAAGGCAGCCCATTTAGTCAAATATTAAATCCCAATTTAGCGGGAAATCCTTAGAAAAAGGGTTCCGTTTGTAAAGGTCCACGCGCGTGCGCTCCGGTGCTGATAAGTGTCGCAATTTCGTTCGTTTCTGCTCCCACATTTTCTTCACGCGGTGACAAGTGGCAGCTTCCTGGTGGTGGGTAGAGGGTTGTATATGCATTTATTTTGAGATTCCTTTTTTAAAAATGAAATATCTTGAGAACCGTTTATCCGATTTACGAACCGTTTTCACTTTTGAACTCCTCGCGTCGAGATCTTTAAAACTAGATCTCATATTCATAGGTTTCGACAAACTTTTTTTGTACTTCAGATTGTGTTGTTTTGTACAACCTAAGTGTAATTGTACAATCTGAATTTTGTAGTTGTACGTACAACCTGTTAGGTGTAGTTGTTCGTACAACCCGAATGTAGTTGTACGTACAATCCGGTCTGTGTTGTTGTACACCCCGGTCTGTGTTGCTGTACAACCCGGTCATTGTTGCTGTACAAGCCGGTCTGCGTTTCTGTACAATCCGGTCTGTGTTGCTGTACAACCCGGTCTGTGTTGCTGTACGTACAAACTGATCTGTGTTGCTGTACAACCCGGTCTGCGTTGCTGTATAGCCCGGTCTGGGTCTGCGTTGCTGTACATCCCGTCCTGCGTTACTGTACTATCTTAGTTTGTGTTTTGTACAAGTCTAATAATAGATCCAGATCTAGATCTAAATTTGAATCTGGATCTGGACATACGCGGGACCGCTTGCTTAATTTGCGCCACATGTCGCAACGACAGCGGTCGCTCGCTCCCGAATAGCGATCTTTCCCTAGTCCAACCCAATTTAGCGGCAGCTCAACTGTAAGAGGTGGGAGTTAAAATTTAGTCTCACATTGCTACTTGGAGGGTGTGTCCACCTTATAAGATAGAGTTATGCTACTTGGTAAGCATGTGAGACATGATGCTCTCTCATGCATACTCCTCCTCATGTGCCGCTCCCTTGTCTCTTCACCGCACGCCGCGGTTTGTGGAATTAAGACTCGAGATGAGCTTTATTTGTGTAGTTTTTGAAAATGGTTTTGATTGACGCGTCACAGTTAGTGGGTTCGGATCGCTCTTGGATTGTGGGGTATTGTAACCGACCTAAATTAACGTTCCCCAACCGGAATATATAATGTCTTGCACTATGTGTGCCGAAGAACACACCGAACCAATCTAAATTTTGCCAATCTCAGTTATATTAATTAGTATATGTTAATAGCATCTCGGCCCCTCTAGATCTCAGGACTGACCGTGAATCCTCGATAGTTGAATAAACTACAGATGTCAGTCAATCAATATATAGGCTGGTAGCCGTCTTAACTTGTTTGATCATATGCGTCAGCATTAGGCTTCCTATCCCTACAAACATGAACAAACTCGATGGAAGTGAAAGCACATCTTCAAACTTGAATTTCCAATATTAGGGCACCAAAGGTGCTTATGGCCCGCTTTATCGGATGATGCAGTTTCTTCTTGAGAGAGAAGTCGTTTTCATTTTGAGATCTAGGAAAGAGAAGTTGGATGATTGTGTTTTTTGTTTTTGTTTTTTGAAATTTGGGTCGGATGATTTCTGTTTTTTTTGTTGAACTCAAGTAAATATGAAGCTAAATGAAAGGCCCAACTGAAATGTTTGTGATCCTAAACGCCCTCTGTCGGCTTGTTCTTGGGCTACTTTTTACGATAACCAGGCCGGATGTGGTCTCATTTACATAGAGTGGTCTGGGTGGGCCTAAGAACAGGATTGGGTGGGAGCTGATGCCGCACGGTCAATCCTATATATCGCACTTAGGCAACGCCAGAGGGTCAGAAGGCTGCGTCGCCTGTAGGTGGCTCTGCTGGCCCGGCCCGGTGTTGTTTTTTCGTTTTCCCTTTTATCTAGTTTTTTTCTTCTGTTTATTCCGTTACTTTCATTTGATTTTTGTTGAGAGTTAAATTTATTAAGACTAAAACTTATATTAAACTATAAAAAAATTTAAAATAGAAAATAACACTACCTCTTATGTTGGGCAGCTTTAAAGCATGTTACCGTCGAACTAGTGAACTACCACTTCCGCCGCGCCTTAAAGATACATCCAGGAGCGCCTATGCGCCACTAGCTGCAACTTTGTTCGAGAAGATTCTCGCTTTCCCTACTCGGTTTACTTTGATTCCTGGAGGACTGGCTGCTTGCTGACCTACTATCTCTCCGGTTTAAAAATAAAAATTTAGTTCCATGGTCTTCCATTTCGCTTTTGCTCCTGGCTTCGTCCCCTTCGTGGCTGCTGATCAACTCCCTAATTACCACCGATCCTCCCTGTCAAAAAGACAAAAATAAACACAAACCCATATGCACAATAGCTACAGGCCTCCAACAGTTTCATGGGAGACTGCCCTAGCCACCGCTCGACGCTCGCTGCACCCTCGTGCCTCACATGGTCGGTGGCCAGGACACACATTATCATTGCACCCAAGGTCAGCTAACTCGGTGCTCGGGTCATCTAGTACCAATGAGAACTTACTGTCTCTAATGATACAAATTTTCTCTCTCCTTACAATGCATAGGCATGTTTTCTAGTTTTGTAAAAGAAAAATGTCTTTTTCACGGGAATGCTCGGCTCTACTTTTCATGCTACTGATATTAACATATTAATATACTGACGAAAATCACTCCAGCAAGAATAGTCGTCACTTGCAAAAAGTAATCGATGACTCAGATCAGGCAGTAGTTCTCATAGGGTTAAGGAGTTTGAACGTTTCATCAACAGAGACTGATAGGAGCAACCATACCAAACGGCCCACGCTTGTGTACTTGACAACCAAGAAGCAGATTACGATCATGCGTCGAAGATTTCTAATGGAGGGCGGGTTACAAGTTACAGAGTAAAATCCATTGATCTATGGTCACCGTACTTAACCTCATTACTCGCAATCATCACCATACATAGCTATACATGATTTATGATCACTGAATACATGATAGTAGAGAACTTGCCTGTGGCAAGATGGTTAGGCGGAATATTTTCAGTGGGAGACAACGTTCCCGTTGACAGCGAGGCGCCTGTGCTGACTTCGTCAATCTCTGACCCGTCGGCTCAGTCTCTCGGAGGTCCTCATATGAGTAGTGTGTGCGTGCATGCGTTCATAGGCGTGAGTGTGTGCGCGTGCATATGAGCGATTGCGTTGTACTGTGTTTCTAAAAAAACGTGACAGTGTGTTGGTCACTGAAACTACGTGGCATTAGGTTGACCGGTCTCTGGTAGATGTTTTTGCAAAAGAGACCCTTCTCGATCCTCTTTTCTATTTAGCGTCCGTTTGGTTGAAAGCACCGGGCTGAACGCCGACGAGGCAATGCATGAGCTAGCTTATCATATCAGGCAGGTACGAGCACGCACGCACGCGTTGCAGCTAGCTGAGCCACAAGCAGCAATTATACATAAGCCAACCATCTTGCGCAAAGCAGGGGCACGGCACGTGACTTTGTCAATCAGGCGCGGGGCCAAGGCGTGGCCGGCCGCCGGCGAGCAGCCATGTGGGCACGGCGAGCGAACGCGCGACACAGACGAGACAAACGAGCACGGCGACACAGCGCGGCCAGCACAAGTTGACCAGTGGCCGTGAGCTTGTCGAGCAGGCGAGCAGGCGTGTGGGCGCGACGGTGTCGCAGCGAGCGCGGATATGCAACACAGACGAGACGAGGCGAGCGCGGCGACACAGCGCGGCCAGCACACGCAATGGTGGAGCCAAGAATTGAGATGAGGGAAGGTGAACAGTAAAAAGTGTATCATCGGCGATTTTTTTAAACACATGTAATTTTCAATTTTATGAAAGAAACACTACAAGGCATGAAAATGTAGAATAATCTTTTTGTCATCAATTTTTTGAAATATTTCTTTTTCAGAACAACAAATCATCAAATCACCGAACTAATCATCACCAATCTTGTTTCGAAGATCTGTCCTTACAATCTTCATAGAAGAGAAAACCTCTTAACTGATCAAAGTTCAATTAGCTTCTCGTGATCAAAGTTGCTATCAAGGCACGCAATGCAGATCAATTTTAGGAAACAATTTTTTGAGTTCTAGAAGTCGAGCTTACTTCCCTTTTTAAACTATATTTTTGAGCAGCTTTATGAGAAATAATTGGTAGAGTTATCATCGGTCTAAAGAATTGAGAAATTTGTGTATTGGGTAGGTAACGCACAAGCCCTAACAACTTAAACCTCTCATATCAGTATTGCAATTGTTTTTCATTTATAATTAGTCATGGACGCAAGAAGAAAGGGCCCATCTGAAAAAATGGCCCAAAAGTGTCATCCCACTAGAAACCAACCGATGTGAACAGTTTGTCCATCTTCTCCCTCGAACAGAAACTTACGAGAGGAACTCACGGTCTTCTCTAATGACGCCTCCACAGGACCACACATTTTTTTACACACTAGGTACATATACAATTTCAGGGTTACTCAAAAAAAAAAAAGCAAAAGTTGAGGGGGGGGGGGGGGCGCCCCACCTCGCCCCCCTGGTGGCGCCGCCCCTGAGCACACGGACGAGCGAGGTAGGAGCTCCACCACCGGCTGCGAGGAAGAGGCTCCCGTTGGTGACAAGCTGGCCGCGCTCATCGCCACCAACGGCGACAAGATTCGTGGCAGCTGCTAGTGGCGCAAGCTGGCGCTCCTCGTCTTCCCCAACCATGGACGCCGTCTATTCCCCACCCGAGGCCGCTCCGTCTCTACCAAGCCTCCCGAAGCGTTTAGACTGAGCTCCTACGCCTACACCGAGCCCCGGGTGATTTTTTTTATTTCTGGAGGAACTTTTGGAAAAAGTTTCGCTCCTGCCCCGCAGCGGGCGACTCGGGAGGCGATTAGGGTTCCTGCCCAGCGGCCGCCACCTCCTCACGCCTTCCTTGCAGCGCTACGGGCTGTGGCCGGCCGGCCCGCGGCGGTGGCGAGGCCTCTCTGCCTCCTTCGCCACCCTGGGTCTTCCTCCTCGTCGTCTCTGCTTCCACGCAGCAAGCAACCGGGTCAGATCTCGTTTTCCGGCGACGCATGGATCAGCTCCGCCCATGAGGTGCCTCCCCCGGCGGCGCGTTGGGCGACATGGGGATGGGTCGCCTCTATCGGTGCAGCGTGAGGTAGGGTCTCCTCGTCTGCGCTGAAGGTGGTTCCAGGCTTTGGATGACCAGGGGGTCGTCCCCTTCGTCTGGGTGGTTGCTATGGTGCTGGATTGGGGGCGCGGGCGGTACCGCGTGGACCAGTTGACCAGTTGTTGTTGCTGTTCGGAGGCTCTCTGTCGGGAATGCTAGATGCAGTGTTGGAGTTGCGTAAGTGCGGCAGCGGGAGGGCCTGCTGCGTGCTTGCGACCCGTCTCGTCTTGTCTAGAGGCGGGTAAGTCTGGTTCCCGGTCGCCGGAGCGGCGGCTCCGGACGGTGGATGCACCGGTGGCTCTACGGCAAGCCCCGTGGTGGAGGTGTTGGTCGTCTTCTTGGCTCACGTGGGTGACTGAAGTCGACGTGTGGTGTTCCTGGCGAGGTCCGGCGAGGGTGCCGTTCCTTGCCTAGATACAGATCTGGAGGCTCTCTTGCAGGCATGTTGTCCCCAACCCCTCACGGTGGGGGTTGAAGTCGGTGACTCTCGATGGTGGGTAGGAGGGTGTTGGGCCGAGCGAAAGCTTAAGACGTATGTTGATGCTAGTGTCGGCAACGCCCGTGGACGTTGATGTCTACGCACGGTTCAATTCTCCTAGACAGTGTTGGGCCTCCAAGAGCAGAGTTTTGTAGAACAGCAGCAAGTTTCCTTTAACTGAATCATCCAAGGTATATCGAACTCAGGAAGGTAGAGGTCAAAGATATTCCTCTCAAGCAACCCTGCAATTAAGATATGAGAAGTCTCTTGTGTCCCCAACACACCCTCAAAGTCAGAGTAAACTAAACCAACAACTTCACAAAGGAATCACACACGATGCACACACTGTCACCATTACAACCGTGAATAACCCCGGAGTTCATATTAAAGTAAGCTCTAAAGTGCATAATAGATAAAGACTAGAATCACATATTCAACTAGATTACAAAGCTCATGATCACATAAAAGATCACATGGGAGAGAGAGAGATAGACCACATGGCTACCGTAGATCCCGCAGCCCCGGGGGAGAACTACTCACTCTTCATCGCAGGAGTCAGCAACGACGATGGAGATGGTGGTGGAGTCGATGGAGATGGCTCCGGGGGAAATTCCCCGTCCCGGCAGGGTGCCGGAAGAGAGACTTCAGTCCCCCGAATCTTGTCTTCGATGGCGGCGACGCTCTGGACCCGTAGAGGGAATATTGAACACCGTGCGATTTTTAGGTTTGGGGGGGGGGGGGGGGGTACCTATAGGCGAAAGGGCGAAGGCGGTGGAGGCCCGAGGGCCCGTCACCACGTGCTCGCGCGACCCCACTTCTAGCCGCACCAGCACCAGGTGACGACGCCTCGGTGCCCCACTTCGTGTCTCCTTCGGTCTTCTGGAACGTTCATAATCCAAAAATAATTCCAGGATGTTTTTCGTCCAATTCCGAGAATATTTCCTTAAGTACTTTTCTGAAACAAAAAACAACATAAAACATGGAACTGGAACTCTGATATCTTGTTCATAGGTTAGTCCTAGAAAATGCATGAAACTATATAAAATGTATATAATACATGTAATAACATGGTATAATATAGCATGGAACATAAGAAATTATAGATACGCTGGAGATGTATCAACATCCCCAAGCTTAGTTCTACTCGTCCCGAGTAAGCAAGAACGATAAAAAGAATAATTTCTGAAGTGACATGCTTTAACACAATCTTGATCATATAATAATGTAAGGCTCATGTTATGAATGAAGTGACTCAAGGCAATGATCTATAGTTTGCTAACAAATAGACAAGGGGTAAACAACTACATCATATAAGACTTTTCATGAATAGTACTTTCAAACAAGCATCAATAAGATTTGCATAAGAGTTAACTCGTAAAGCAATATTATCTAAGTAAAAGAGCATTGAAGCAACACAAAGGAAGATATAAGTTTCAGCATTGGCTTTCAACTTTGAACATGTATATCATATAGATAGTTGTCAACACAAAGGAATATAACAAGTACAATAAGTAAGCATATAAGAATTGTTGCACACAGGCACACAGTTGACACAAGTGTTTGCTTCGGGGATAGAAAGAAGTAGGTAAACTGACTCAACATAAAGGAAAAGATAAATGGTGGTCCCTCTAACGTGGTTTGTATTGCTCCACTTATTCCTCCTCAATCTCACGCTTGCGCTTTATTGCGTGGTTATTTGCCACAGGCGTGACTTCTCCCTCAGTTGACTCTTCAAAAAGCACCTCTTCGGGGTCTTCTTCATCCTTTACTGCTGAGGTTACTACCACATTTCCAGTGCCTTGGTCACTTCCTTCAGCAGGTGGCGGTGGTGGAGGTGCGTTGAGTTGCGCCTCAAGGGTGGCGATCTGCTCATCCTTGTTAAGATTCTGCAAATGTAGTTCATGGATGAGTTCCTCCATATGACCAATAAGGGTTTCAGAAGTCTAGAGTTCTTGGGTTTTTGCGTGTATGACGGCTCGGGCATGGTCTGCGATGTTATAAGCTTGCTGAACCTTTTGGGTCAGACGGTTCATGAGAAAATACAAGTCTTCAAACATCTTGTTAGTGATGGGCAGATCCAGGCGATTTCCCGTGTGAGCCATTGAGTGGCCATGCGCATCCCTTTTCCCAAAGGCACGGAAGGGCGATTCTGGTGCCAGCTTGTTGCGATACTTATAACACAATTAGGCCATCAATTCCACCATAGCTATGTTCACTCCTTCAATCCATTCTGGGTAGTAGGTGACATAGTCCACGGGCTCGAAGTCTGGCATCGTGGGATCTGGGGTCATGATTGTACGGATTTCCCAACGTGTCACATCAGGTATGTCGGTCTCTTCCTTCCTTCCTCGGAAATAGGGCGGTGGTAGCTTCAATGTACTTGTCAAGCTAGACAGCTGCCTCCCAAAGATGAAATCCGACAAAACTCCAGCATATGCGGTCTCAGTGTACTCTCCCATCTAAAATTTTGAAAAGGAAAGAGTATTAGAATTAAAATGAAACAGTAAAAATCATATGATAAAATGGAAAGTTTTGTTTTTAGAAAAGTGAATAAAATAGATTTTGAATCTATGGTCAAATCCTATTTCTATCCAACCTAGGGTTTCGAACCTACAGGCAACACAGTGCTCTGATACCATCTATAGCGTACCTGCACTTTAAATAAGGCAGATACCTGTGTATAGTGCAAATCCCTGGATCAATTCGTTTGCACACACAGTTTACGATGTAATATCAAAACAAAGTATCAATTTTATTACATCGATGATCCAGACTTACAAAATATTCATTACAAGTTGCATAGCATAAAGCTAGCTTTGAAATAGTACACATCGGAAATACAATAGCAGTGAGTCTCTATCACTTTCATGCTGCCACAGGCGAAAACATGTTGGTTGTAGACTCGAAACCTATAAACGAAACCTCACTCGTCATCTGAACAATCTGCAATAAGAAAAATATTGCAACAACGTGGGTCAGATTCCATTAAAAATGGAGTCTGGCAAGTGACACTATGCTGGACACTTAATGGAATAACTCTATAGCCTATATGCATATTTGGCTGGTGGAGTTCAAGGCTATTTTGCATAGAGCCAATTTTTCCTATCTCTTTGGAAAACACTTTCTTCAAATCAAGACAAGTATGGCATGAAAACCATAATCTCGTCTTCCCTTGTTCACCCATCAAGTTTTATTTCTGAAGTTGGAATGATGGAATCCTCCGTTTGACGTCCGTGATCAGCTGCTCAAATTGTCCGTACCAGGGACACGGCTAAGTACTTAGTTTTACACTCTGCAGAGGTTGTGCACGTTCACCATTGTACCCATTCAACCCAATTTATCCTTTACACACCATTTGTGAAAAGGAAAGGAGAAAAATGAGACGAGATCTTTCAGAAGCATTTTCCCTCCCACTCTGGCTTGACCCGTTCCACCTAACATCCCCCTACATCTGCTTGTCAAGCCGGAGAGAGTCCACGCAACTTAATTGATCAAGCAATAGCCCATATGGCAATGGCTGCACTGGAAGCAATCGTCACTCGGAGTTATTCAGATTCCTCTATTCCCTGGGTGGCCATCCACAAGTGCACATACTCCAGGAACCATAGACATGGACCTGAGTAGCTACTCAACTTCGCCACCATACAACCAATCCACCCAGGAGATTCATTAACTTAGTGGATGTGCACTCTCAGGTGAAAATTACCATGCTCACGGCCCTAAGTAGAATAGACATTCATCCTAGGCGACGACAACCATGAGCACAACCCTGAGTAGTCACTTAACATTTTGTAAAACTTTTCGTCAATTGCATAGCATCAATACATCTACTAAGTATTTTATAGGAACCTAGACACATGAATAAGGGAATTCTACACAGGTTTAGCATAGCAATACTATCCTACTCTTGCATATAAAAATACACTAAGTAATGCATATAGAAAATATTAGGAAGTTTATGAGGTGTGCCACTTGCCTTTGAATGTTGTCGTTGTTCACAAACTTTTTTCAACAACGAACGTTTGCTCTCCGTTTAATCTAAACAATATAAGCAAACAACAATTCAACAATCAACAAACATCAATCATCAAACCTACATGTTCATATCTAGTGAACAAACAAGTTTTGTAAACTTCTAAGGAAAACATGTCATGCGTGAAAATCTTTTAAGTTAATGCAAGGAAATGTGTTGGTAAAAAATGACTAAGGACTAAGGTCATAAGTTGAATAAAATATTTTGTTTTATATCATCTTGAATAAGCCCTCTAACGGCTTATTCTTGATGTGTAGAAATATTTAGAGTAAATACTATGTCATTTCTTCAAGATGATCAACAATTATTATCAACTCTTTGTAAATTGGACATTCACTATAGTGAGAGAGGCAGACACCCGGCCATCCACTTAAATTGTGGAACAGGTCTCATGTACGTGGACATGTAAGGTTTGTTTTCAGGCCGCTTCATCTCACTATGCCACTAGGATCCAAAAAATTTCAAGACGATAATATCATGATCAAAAATTGTTTATGTCAAATGTGATAGACAAGATTAGAAAAGAGGGAAAAGATAGAAGAAAGATGTAGTTGTCCTCCAGGCTTCATCTCCAGACTTGTAATATTCTCCTTGATGATGTCTTGATTGAAGTTTTGATAGAGTTGATTAATCTTCAGACTTGGTGGTTCTTGTATCCTCGAGGCTGGTCTTGGATTTACTTAGTCATCATGAAGTCTAACAGAAGAAGGAGGGAGAAAAGAAAGAAAGAGGGAGAAAGACATAGAAAATATTTCTGGTTGGTCTTCATGAACTTCTTCTTGATCTTTCTTCTAAGTGCTTCCCCTCCTTGGAGATTCTTCTGGAGTCTTGTTTGGCTAAGTCATTCATTGGTCTTCCAGCTCCATGTTGAAAATTACTAAGTGTCTAAGTGTAGCATTTCACCAAAATGCTAAGTTGAAAATATTTCTAACTTAGAGAAAAATAATGAAGAGGAGTTTTCCTATGGGAAATATATCTATATGTGAAAAATAAGTTATGCATGCAATGCACTTTTTAAATCCTAAGAAATATCATACAAAATTTGTGATATTTATAAAGTATGCATTTGGCTATAAATGCATTTTAATTAATTTCTATTTTTGGAAAATATAATAAAAGGAATAATTATAAGATTAAAGTTTTCTATGATTAAATTTTTATAATAAAATTTTATAAATAGTGTTAATAGACATGTAGTATTTAATTAAATTTATAGCAATTTGATTTACTCAAAATAATATTTCTATTAATAGTTATGTTGAAAATACTCAAACTATTCAAATTAAACAAACAACCATTAAATCATCAAATAATACTCAAAAAATATTTTATAACAGAGGCATAATATTACTAATATTCCAAAGTTTCTAAAACAATTTTATTTGCGATTTTTGGATTTATAGATTTAAAGTTATTACAAATATACCCAAATTCACCATTTGAAATTTGAATATTTTATACTAAGTCAAATTTGAATTTTGGCCGATCTAAAATAATCTACATATCAAGAGCTTTCCAAATATATAAAAATATTTGAATTTGGATAAACAGAGAAAAAGATATGATAGATTGAATAGACAGGGGCTTTTCTGCAAAATTGCCAATTAATTAAATCGTGAAAATGATTTTACACGTCAGCGCTGACTGGGCGCTGACTGTGCGCTGACTGGGCTGCTGACTGGGATCCGACGTGGATAAGTGATTCGATCTGGGTCGTCAGATCTGGATCTGGCGGTCCAGATCTAAGTACCGGTTCGATTTAAAATTTCTAATCTACACCGTAGATGGAGGATCGGACAGATCTGGTGTGTTGACACAGATCGAGCGGCACTACCCGCCGGAGACCTCGCCGGAGAAGATGTCGATGGCGGCAACTCGGTGCTTTACGCATTCTACGGTGTCCTGAGATCAATGGGTTATACCAGACCGAAGAGGGGTCGCGGCGGAGGTGGTGGCGAGGTGGCGGTGCTCGGCGTGCTCCCCTTCTCTTGCAATCGGTCGCCAGAGTTGCGCACGGCGGCGGTTTGCTTCGGGTGTGCACGGACACGTCGACTCGCTGCGGAAAAACATATCACGCCAAGTCAGGAAGAGTCGCAAGACCAGAGGAGGAAGAAGGAAAGAGAAACGAGGCCGCGGGGACGACTTAGCTCACCGGAAAGGGAGGAGTTCCCCGGCGGCAATGGCGGTGGCGCAACTTCAAATCCTAGCAGCCTGGGGGCTCTCGGGCTAGGGTTTTGGAGGGGAAAGGAGGCGGTGTCGAAGGGGGATTAAATAGAGGCAGAGGGGGAACACAATCGCGTAAATTGAGCTCGGATTTTGGAAGGGAATCGGAGAAGAAATCGGGCGCGATTTCGGGACAGAGGAGGAACACGACTCGGGCTGACAGGTGGGTCCCGCAGTCAGGTTTTTCTCTTTTTCCTTTTCTGATTTTCTATTTTCTTAATAACTTTTGATTTATAACTCCAAATGAAGTCAAATCAATTCCTAAAAATTTGTAAAGTTCTTATCTTTGTTTTAAACCAGTTGTGGGCATGTTTTGAATAATTTTAAAAATTAATATTTTGAAATATTCATAAAATGCATAATTGCCCATTTGGGTCAACTTTGAAATTAGTAATTTAATAAATTCATTTTAGGTTAATTTTTTTTATGAAATTACCCACATTCAAATATGTTTGAATTTAAGTTATTTAAACTTGTTTTGCTGAAATCATTCATCTTTATTTTGGCATAATATTAAAGAAAAAAATATAACTAATTTGTAGGAAATGGGAAATATAAGGTATTCATTTTTAATTGAAAATAATTTGTGCACCAATATATTTAATACCAAGATAAATCAATTGAAACTTTTATTAATAATACAATGGTTTGAAGTTTGTGAAACATTTGTCAATTTATATATTGAGGTTTTAAGAAGTACAATGGATAATAAATTGTTTACTTGTAAACAACTTTTGAACACAATGTTAAATTGAGATGGTCTCATGGTCAAATGCGTAATGACTACGTCCTACAAATATGGTTATGTTCATCACATCGTTCTCCAACGATATGACTTCCATTGCCGACCGGCACCATGCCATATGATCGGGAAACCTCGATCATCAATCACAACGAAACTAGTCTTAGTAGAGGCTTCTAGGGACCTGGTTGTTTACGCATCACACCCGTAATAATGTTTCCTCTTAATACGGTTATAGCATGACACAAAAACATATTATGAACAAATGAGATATGATAAAGAAATACACTTTATTAATTGCCTCTAGGGCATATCTCTTCCAGTCTCCCATTTGCACTAGAGTACAAATTAATCTAGATTACAACTAGGTAAAAGCTTATCACCCATAGCTAACTGGTGTTTTTCATGCTTGTCAAGCGGAAGAGGCTTCGTCAGAGGATCTGCCACATTCAGATCCGTATGCACTTTGCAAATCTTCACATCGCCTCCTTGTACGTATTGTCGTATCACATGGAAGCGTCAGAGAATGTGTTTGGCGGTGGAGTGAGACCTTGGCTCCTTTGCGTTAGCAATGGCACCCGTATTGTCGCAGAAGAGGATCACGAGGTCTTGCACGCTCGGGAACACTCCAAGTTCAATGATGAACTTCCTCAGCCACACAGCTTCATTCGCGGCTTCGCAAGCAGCAATGTACTCCGACTCCATTGTAGATTGTGCGATGATGGGCTGGTTCCCACTTCTCCAGCACACGACGCCTCCATTCACCTTGAACACATAACCTTTCTGTGACTTAGAGTCATCGGGGTCTGAGCAGAAACTTGCATCCACGTAACCTCTTACGCCAAGTTCTTCATCGCAGCCACCATAGACAAGGAACATTTCCTTTGTCTTGTTGAGATATTTAAGAATGCTCTTAACAACAATCCAATGCCCCATTCCAGGATTACTCTGGAACCAACTTGTCAAACTTAGAGCTAATGCCACATCAGGTCTAGTACTTAACATTGCATACATAATCGATCCTATGGCTGAAGCATAAGGATGTTTAGTCATATCGGCCTTATCTTGTTCCGTTACCGGACACTGTGCCTTTCGCAATGTTCTATTCTTGATAACCGGTAGAGAACCCTTCTTTGCCTTCTCCATACCGAAACGCTTCAGTATTTCATCAAGATAAGTACGATAGATTTTAATGCCTAAGACGTATGCAGCTTCTCCTAAGTCCTTCATGGAAAATTTACTGTTTAAATAATCCTTCACGCTATTCAGAAGTTCCACATCATTCCAAGTCAGCAATATGTCATCTACATATAGTGCTAAGAACACAACCGAGCTCTCAGTCATTTTCTTGTAAATGCAGGTCTCTTCCAAATTTTGGACAGATCCAAACCATTTGATTATCTCATCAAACCGAAGATACCAGCTCCGAGATGCTTGCTTCAATCCTTAAATGGATCGCTGAAACTTGCATACCTTGTCAGCATTTCCTGGATCGACAAAACTTTCCGGTTGTACCTTGTACAACTCTTCCATAATGTTTCCATTTGGGAAGGCTGTTTTGACATCCATCTGTCATATTTCATAATCATAATATGCAGCAACTGCTAACAAAATCCGAATAGACTTCAGCATCGCTACCAGTGACAATGTTTCATCGTAGTCAATCCCATGAACTTGTCGGAAACCTTTTGCGACAAGCCGAGCTTTATAGACGGTCACATTACCATCAGCATCAGTCTTCTTCTTAAAGATCCATTTATTCTCGACGGCCTTGCGCTCTTCGGGAATATCCATCAAAGTCCATACTTTGTTATTATACATGGATCCTATTTCGGATTTCATGGCTTCTAGCCATTTCTCGGACTCTAGCCTCGCCATTGCCTCCTTGTAGTTCGTAGGTTTGTCTTGTTCAATTAACATGACGGTGCAAACCATATTGCCATACCATTCTGGTGCGATACGAGATCTACTAGACCTACGAGGTAGAATACTTTCCTCGACAGTTTCTCCCACTCCACCTGTGGAGGACGTTTCCGGAACAGCTTCCGTTGCGCCACTCGGAATTTCGAGTTCAGGGTCAACGATCTCATCAAGGTCTAACTTCCTCCCACTTACTCCTTTCGCGAGAAACTCCTTCTCTAGAAAGGTACCGGTCTTCGCGACAAACGTTTTGCCCTCAGCTTGGTTGTAGAAGGTGTATCCAGCAGTTTCCCACGGATATCCTACAAAGACAACTTTCTCCGACTTCGGTTCGAGTTTGTCGGGCTGCAGTTTCTTAACATACGCCTCACAACCCCAAACCTTCAGAAACGATAACTTGGGCTTCTTGCCATACCATAATTCATACGTTGTCGTTTCAACGGATTTGGACGGAGCCCTATTTAAAATGAATGCGGTTGTATCTAACGCATAACCCCAAAAGGATACAGGAAAATCGGTAAGAGACATCATAGATCGGACACTATCCAGTAGAGTACGATTACGTAGCTCGGACACGCCATTACGTTGCGGTGTTCCGGCAGGCATAAGTTAGGGTACGATGCCACAACTCTTCAGATGTGTGCCAAACTCAAAACTCAAATACTCGCCACCACAATCGGATCGGATGTGCCTGATTTTCTTGTTAATCTGATTTTCAACTTCACTTTGAAATTCTTTGAACTTTTCAAAAGTTTCAGACTTGTGTTTCATCAAATAGATATAACCGTATCTAGTCAAGTCATCAGTGAAGTTGACGAAGTAACGATAACCATTGCGTGTCGATACGCTCATTGGTCCACATACATCTGTATGTATGATCCCCAATAAATCCGACGCCCGTTAAAGGAAACCTTTGAAAGGTGTCCTGGTCATTTTGCCCATAAGGCATGGTTCGCATGTATCGAGGGATCCAAAATCCAACGAGTTCAAAAGTCCATCGGAGAGGATTTTTTCCTGCGCTTTATACCAATATGACCGAGACGGCTATGCCACATATACATGGCGGTATCATCACTACACTTAATCCGTTTGGCTTCTATGTTATGGATGTGAGTACTACGATCGAGATTCAACAAGAATAAACCATTACTCTCGGGAGCATCAACATAAAAGATATCATTCATATAAATAGCACAACTGCTTGATACTGATTTAAATGAATAACCGTCTTGCAACAAGCAAGAACCACTTATAATGCTTACACTCAACAATGGTACAAAATAACACTTATTTAAAACCCAAACTAATCCCGATGGTAGATGTAGAGGGAGCGTGCCGACAGCCACCATGTCGACTCTCGATCCGTTGCCGACGCGCATCGTCACCTCATTCTTAGCCAGTCGCCGTTTATTCCGTAACTCCTCCTGAGAGTTACATATATGAGAAACATAACCAATATCAAATAACCAAGTGTTGCTACGGGCGGATGTAAGGTACACATCTATAACATGTATATCAAATATACCTTGCTCTTTGTCGACTATCTTGCCAGCTTTCCTGTCCTCCAGGTACTTGGGGCAGTTGCGCTCAGGTGATCCGATGGTCACCACCATCTTCTCCATCTTGATTTCTAATTCGGCTACTTCGAGCATCTTTAGGATTTCCGACAGGGGTTTTGACGTCCCTTTCATGTGGTAGTCCACGATGGCGTTCTTATAGCTAGGGGGCAGAGAAATCAGCACCCTATCAATAACCAGCTCTTCTGGGATCACACTTCCCAGATCATTCAGGAGCTCAACGCAGCCAAAAACTTGGCTAAGTGCTCACTTATATTGCCGTGCTCTTCCATCTGGGCTAAGAAGAAAAGCACGGATGCTTCGAACCTCTCAGCCTTGACTTGTCGTGCAAGAACAACCATGAGTCCAGTGATTATCTCATAAGCACTCTTACTCTCATAATGATTTTGCAGGTCAGCCTCCATGGCAAAAAGCAATCCACTCTGGACATAAGAAGAAATCTCCGCCTTAACCTCATGGACAATCCTTTCGGTTTCTGAGGCGGTGTTTGGCAGATCACCTAAGGGGGCTTCAAGGATGTAGGCCACCTTGTGGGTTTCAAGAATGGACTTCAGGTCGCGGAACCAGGACACGAAGTTAGACCCATCGGTCTTAAGCTTCTCTTTCTCAAGGAACAGGGCTAGGTTAAAGGAGGGGTGAGACATCTACAATGGAATTTGCAACAACATAAGACTTTGTTCATAATAATTTTGAGTTATAGTATTTTTAGAAAATAACTAACATAACTCCCATGCAAATGAACATCCCTCCTGGTCGTTTAAGCGATTACACGACCCCCATCCATTACACGACCCCTCATCGTCAGAGCCGGCAACACAATTCAAGAGTAGACAATTGTCCGTCACACCAATTTTGTGACTCATGCTCGATCTTTCGTCCTCCGTGTTCCGAGGCCATATCTGCATATGCTAGGCTCGCCACTATAACCTCCACGTAACGTTTGTGGAACAAGGCTTACACCCACTGAATGCGAACGACGATATGTTTGACAACCGATCATCACGGCCTGCCTCATAACGTAGATCTTTCTTGGTGGTGCTCGTTGGAGGAAGAACACTAGTGGTATTTTTGAAGGGATCATCTTATATATGACTACCGCCGCGTAACTAATATATACTAATATATATAATCACACAATATAAGATGCACTCAAAACATCAAATGTAATGCAATGTGATATAGTCCATTGTGCCATGGTCTTCTTGGCGCCCGCAGTTCATAAAAAATTAAGCCCCTGCAAAATAAAGTTAGACGCTTCTACTTTATCTTTTGCATATTTTACGTGGCTGGGGCTTTCGTAAAAAGAACCGCTTATTACCTACGAACTTATGGCCACAACAACGATCCAATAATTGCATATTTAAGCATCCCTTTCGGGCCCTCCATTGAAAATGCAAGACCATCTAAAGAGAGAGAAATAGGCACCCGCCAGCCACAGATACGGTACAAGTCGTATGTTAGTAGTGGAACCAGTCTCGCGTATGTGTACGCGTAAAGTCGGTTCGGTCCGCTTCATCAACTCGATGCCGCTGGAATCACAAGTGCACACAAGAGGGTAGCAAATAACAGGAACGGTGCCCCCGTGCAGAACACGGGTTCTAACAGCGTACAACTATATCTACGATAGATCGGCTCTGATACCACTGGAGGGGATCGTAGGCAGAAAACAAAAAAATTCCTAGCAACGATATCCTTAAAACATGCCAACATATATTCTATGCAGATATAGTAGTACGAACGGAGATCGGAATACATACCCTTGTAGACCGAAAGCGGGGATTATTTTCCCGCACAAACGTTATCGATGAAGACCGACGAAGCCGACCTCAAGGTCGTGTAGAGGAAGCAGACCTCCGAGCACCGCTAGCGCAGCACCTCGCAGGGCGTTACACACGTACGGTGGAGATGACGGCCTCCGAAGCTCCAGTCCAGAACGAGCAGTGGAAGACTTGGACCGGAACACGAGCAGCGCGGTAGCGGCCTATGGTGGAAGAGATCCCCCTCTCAACTCGACGCAACTCCGACAAAGGGAATCACAAAATCGAGAGCAAATTGGGTAATTAATTTGTGAATTAAAAGGCCATGGGTGCCCCTCTATATATAGGCTCCCAGGGGGGAGCCAACCTGCTCACCAGGCAATGTGGGACTATCCCCCACATGCCTGGTGTGGCACATGGTGCGCCGGCCACCTGGTGGGCCCCTTGTGGCCCACCTAGGCCGGCCATCTTGGCCCGCACCAAATTCCCCTAGGGAATTTTCCCCTCTTGAGCCTTCTTTCGACCAGAAGGCCCATTTAGAAAAATCAGGCTAAATAAATTCGAAAATACATATAAAATTATATTTAGACATTAATTACACTAATTAATATCAAACATATTATATATAATTTATTCTAGCTCCGAAAACTATTTCGTCACTGCCCGATCTCCATCTGACCTCTTCCGGGACGTTCCCGGTGATCTCTTTCCTTTCCGCTTGTCTTGTCGAAACCCCTTAAGTGTGTTACCCTAGCGGTTTGATATAATAATAGGTATGATAGAGACTCCTCTCCGATCAACGACTAACTCGTAGGCCTGGACCCCATGAATTAATCCCTGTGATATAACGAATGACATTCATCTATCAAACCTGAACGTAAAGTCTTAAACCTTTTATCATAGCGATACTTAGCGTGTCCGAGCGTCGTTCATAGATATCTCCATATCTAGCTTGACCTCGTTACCGACAACGCTATCTTCTACTTGTCTATGATTTCATGTCTCCGTGACCTAGTCACATGCTTGCAAGCTCATTAGACATAATCTCACCGAGTGGGCCCTAGAGTATCTATCCTGCTATGCGGACTGGCAAATCCCGCTCTTGACCCCTCATCTCAACTACTCCCTTTTGATACCCAAAAGTATCACCATTATTTTCATACTAATTAAGTTACGACGTTTGGTGCAATCAAAGTATCTTCCAGGAATAACAATAAGAGTTGGTCTCACGGTCAAAAGCGTAATGACTGCGTCCTACAAATATGGATATGTCCATCACATCGTTCTCCAACGATATGACTTCCATTGCCGACCGGCGCCATGCCCTATGATCGGGAAACCTCGATCATCAATCGCGCAACAAAACTAGTCTTAGTAGAGCCTACTAGGGACCTGGTTGTTTACGCATCACACCCGTATTAATGTTTCCGCTTAATACGGTTATAGCATGACACAAAAACATATTATGAAGAAATGTGATATGATAAAGAAATACACTTTATTAATTGCCTCTAGGGCATATCTCCTTGACGACCACATGGCTGCATACCTTGAAGAGGTCCGTAGGCTTGAGAAGCACTTCAGGGGCATGGAGCTCATGAACATCCCAAGGAAGGAAAATCAGGAGGCTGAACACATCGCCAAGCGCGCATCAAGGAGGCAAGCTCAGCTGCCAGGCAACTTTGAAGAGAGGCTCGTCAAGGCATCCATAAAACAGCCTCAAGAGGCCATACCGCAAGCACAGACGAAGTGCTCCCGCCACCACCTACAACTAGGGCTCCCGATTGCGGCCCCCGGACATGGGAGCGTCTTTTGCTCACAGCGGTGCATCAAGAGACAGGATGGATCGACGAGCTCAAGAACTACCTCACTAAGAGAATTCTCCCTGAGGAAGATGTCGAAGCAGAACGAACCGCTCGCCAGGAAAAATCATACCACGTCCTCGAGGGAGATCTCTATCGCAAGCGCCCAAATGGCATGGCGCTCAAATGCATCCCTCCTGAAGAAGGCAGAATGCTGATCAAGGACATCCACTAAGGGGAATGTGGCCACCATTCGTGCGCCCACACCCTCGCAGACGAATTCTTTAGGAGTGGATTATACTAGCCTCAAGCACTTCAGGATGCAGTTGACATCCTCGAAGCATGTGAAGCCTGCCAATTCCACGCCAAGCAAATTCATCAGCCTTCGCTAGGACTACAGACCATCCTGCTCTCCTGGACGTTTGCGGTCTGGGGGCTGGACATCTTGGGACCATTCCCAACAACACAAGGGGGCTATCGCTATCTCTTCGTGGCCATCGACAAGTTCACCAAATGGCCCGAAGTGGAGGCAACATGCACAGTTCCAGCAGCCGCAGCGGTGAAATTTATCAGAGGCCTGGTCTGCCGATTCGGAGTGCCTAATCGCATCATCACCGACAATTGCTCACAATTTACCAGTGGCATTTTCAGGGCTTACTGCGAGAAAATGGGCATCAAGCTCTGCTTCGCCTCAGTCGCTCATCCACAGAGCAATGGCCAAGCCGAGCGAGCAAATGCAGATGTCCTCAAGGGCCTAAAGACCAGGACTTTTGACGTCCTCAAGGGCCACGACAAGGGCTGGATCATCGAGCTCCCTTCAGTGCTCTTGTCCATCCGCACAACGCCTCCCAAGCCAACAGGAGAAACACCGTTGGCCCTCGTCTATGGAGCCGAAGCAGTCCTCCCCACATAGATAAAGCATGGATCCCCACGGGTCCTTGCCTTTAACGAGGACGAGCAAGAAGATCTCCACAACGACGATTTGCTGCTTCTCGAGGGACTACGCTGCCGTGCCGCCCTCCGGGCGGCAAAATACCAGCAGGACCTGCGACGCTATCACAGCCACAACGTGCCCTCACGCACGCTGGAGACAGGTGATCTCATCCTCAGGCGAATCCTCTCCAGGGAAGGCCTCCACAAGCTGTCACCCATGTGGGAAGGCCCCTACAGGGTCACCCACATCGCCAGTCCTGGCGCGGCTCGCCTCGAAACCCAAGACGGCATCTCCGTCTTAAATCCATGGAGCAACATGCACCTACGCAAGTTCTACCCGTGATCATAGTCACGTCAAGACATCCAGCTAAAAGAGGCAGCTTACGGCTCAACCTCCAAGCATTTTTTTTGTGTCGAGAAGGATAAAAAGCAAACGATCATTGTCACGCCCGTGTCATTGTCACGTCAAGACATCTGGCGGAAGAGGCAGCCTACGGCTTAACCTCCAAGCATTTTTTTCACTCTAGAGGTTAAAAGCTCAAGGCTTAAACCTCCAAGCTCCAAAGGCTTCTCTTGAGGGTCAACCCTCCGAGCTCTCCGTGTAACGAGCCATCTCAGGCCGTAGAGAGTCTCAGCCACTAATGGGTGGTCCCCATGCCTCGACATGGTCAAAACATTAACTTGGCAACTCCAAGCATAATGAAACAATTTCGTTCCTAAGTGAACTTTGCGCTAGGACGCCGCTATGTAATATTTGGTAGTGAGTTTTATTTCCGCATTATTTTCTTAGAAATGTGCGCTTATATCTCTCCACATGTGCACCTCGCAAGCGGGGGCTGAGTACGGTGCCAGTGCCTCAAATCACATACTAGCGGCACTGCAAAATCCAAGGATCCGAGCTCTGTCTGGAGGGCAAGCTCCCACAAACACGCCATCTCTACAAAGGACCTTGGTACTTACTCTCCTTGCGAGGAACGCCTGAGGGGACCTATAAGCGCGCACGAGCCCCAGTACCGTGTACAAGCTTTTGGGTTCGCCCCTCTAACATCTACAGGGAAGAAACGTCCCTACAAGCCTGAGGAGGCAACAGGGGTAAAACCCCTAAAGAAGCTAAGTCTCGCACCCATGCCTCGAGAGCCTTTTTTCTCCACAAGAACCCGTTTGTCCCTCGAGCGATTTCATGCCAAAAAAGGGGGCACCTGAGCATCGCGACTCAGGGCTCTTACCTCTCCTAGGCTTAAACTCCCACCGGCCTTGTTGAGTCATTGCTCTAGCATACCGAAGTGGCGGAGTCATGGCGTGAAGAGACGGGTTCTAACGACGCAGAGAACGCATAAACATGAAGATAAGACAAAAGGGACCTCTCGAGGGGCATGCAGGCTATAAATAAATTGCCACAAAAGCTGCATAGTGTCTGAATATGATGTTGTTTCAGATACAAACGCGCACATGCGCAATTGTCAAGTCTCAGGCAGAATCCGCGCCGCCGTGCTCCTCCTCTGCGGCACCATCCTCCGTATCGGCAGGGGCGGCCTCCTCCTCACTCTACTCCACAGCAACCTCCGCGCGCTTGAAGCGGTTGCAGAAGGCGTCGACTTGCTCGCGAAGCGAGTTGGAGATCCGCCACACGTCCTCGCCCTTACGGGCCTCAGTCACGGTGGAAGAGATCGAAGCCTGGCGTGAGGAACCGGAGGTTGGTGAAGAGACGATCCACGACCACGCCCAGGAGCTGGCGGCTCTCGACCTCGATCACCTCGCGGAGGTCAGCAACAGGGCCCTCGAGCGCCGTGAAGAGCTGGTCGAAGTAGACCAGGTACATGGCAATGTCGCCACGGCCTCGGACCTCGGAGTTCGGCGCGTCCGCTCCAAGCTGGGACGCTAGCTTGTTGCCGCGGGTCACCAGCGCCTGGAACATACGCTCCCGCTGCTTCGGGAGCACGCGAGCCGCATGGGCGGTGTCCGCGGCCTCCGTTACCTGCTCAGCCGCAGGGCCCATCTGCTCCTCCACGTCCTTGACAAGGGCGTTCAGGTCCTGGACGGTGGCCTTGCGACCATCCTCGGCTTTGTAGTAGGCCTCGTTGGCGCACTTAAGGCGAGTCTCGAGCTTGGAGTTGGCCTTCTCGAGCTCCGCGATCCGCCTGCCATCCGCGGCATACTTGGCTTCGAAGCGGTCCTCCTGCTTCTTGGCCTTGTCGTGGTACGCCTTGAGGGTGGTCTTCCTGAACTCCTTCTCGCGCTCTGCGAGGGCGTCATCCACCTCCTTCTTCTTCTCGGCGTACCTCCGCTCAAAGCGCTCCAGGGCTTGCTTCTGGGCAACGACGTTCTCGTCGTACCTCTGGAGCGCATGAGCTAGGTTCCCCTCACGCGCCTCGAGCTCCTCGTGCAGGGTGGCGAGCTCACCTTCCGCCTGGAGCCACTGCTCGTCGCGTAGCAACACGTCCTTCTCTCTGGAGGCCAGCTGCTGCTCACGCTCTGCCAAGCTCTAGCGGTCCCCCTCCAGGGTCTCCTGTGCTGCCTGGTGGGCCGAGAGGAGCTGGGTCTCTAGCTGCGACAGCTCACGGCGCTTCTGCGCCAGTGAGCCCTCCATGGCCTCGCGCTCGTCCTTCACCTCCGCCAAGAGCGCAGCAACCGCGTCGCGCTCATCCTGGAGGGGCCCGAGGAGCTCGTCGGTGAAGCGGACGGCCTCCTCGCGCGCAGCCTGCAGCGTCAGATCCTCCTAGCGGCGGGCCGCTACCGCGGCGTGGAAGGATGCCCACGCGGCCGCAAGCTTGTCGCGCTGCCAAGCGAGCTGCGCATCCTCCAGAGCCAGGTGCGCCTCCAGGCCCTCCAGAGACCCCTGAAAGTGCATTCTATGCACTCCCAGATTTTGGTGACTACTGACAACACAAAAGGTTTTCTAATGTTTGTGATGAAGCTTGCAGGTTCTTTTACAGGTCGTTTGATAAAGAGGAACACTTACTTGGCCTAAGTTTCATTTCTCCTTCACTTGGTCTTTCTTCAGGATTTCAGTCAGGAGATTTCCGGTCCCCAGACCGAAGATCTCCAAGCCAATCAAGTTTTTCGCTAAGTCTCAAATCAGAATGCGTACTGACTCCAACTCAGGCTGAGCCGGAAATGCTCCCGGAGATTTCCGGCGCCCAGAGATTTCCGAGCCCCAGTCCGGAGATCTCCGAGCGCCAGAGTTTTTTTTCGACCAAGTCAAGAAGCTAAATCAGTACTGATCCAGAGCCAAGTTCTACCGGAATTTCTACCGGAAATTTCCGGAGTCCGGAGATCTCCGGTCCTCAACCCGGAGATTTCCGGGCTGGCGGCTGTACAACAGGCAGATTTTGGGAGGGGTATAAATACCCCTCCACCTACCTCCAGCAGACCAAGCTTCCAGATTTTCTCTCTCCTCCATTGGTGTTGAAGCTCGTTTCTTCCGGATCTCCCAATCTAGCCACTCAAATCCTTTGATACTTGGGGATCTGAGGAAGAAGCCACCGATCTACAACTCCATCGGAGCGATTTGACTTCCCCCCTCTATTTCTTGAGGGGCAACGAATCTAGGATTCCTTTGTGGATAGCTAGGTTCATCTTTGTGTGTTCTTGATCCTTTGTGGATTCCTTTGTGGATTTGACCATTCAATTGTGGGTGTGTGCCTCACGTGTTTGTACGGGATCTTCTCCGCCCTTAAAGGAGTCTTTAGTGGAAGAGTGGATTCACACCTTTGTGGTCGAATTCACAGGAGAATAGGGTGAGGCCTTTGTGGCGCCGAGCAAACCTTTGTGGTAGCTCACACCCCTCCAACGAGACGTACACCTTTGTGGTAGAAATCGGGATAAAATCGGTGTCTTCGAGTTCCAATGGTTGTCTTGCTCCACTCTCCTTTACTGCATTCCGTTCTTGTTTAGTTTCCTTGTTGTCTTTCACTTGTATCACCTAGTTGCACATTTAGACAACTTACTTTCCGCTAGCCTAAAAACTGAAAAACACATAAAAATTGGTCACCACCTATTCACCCCCCCTCTAGGTGGTCAACTGCCGTTCAATTGGTATCAGAGCCTGGTTGTCTCTTAAAAGCTTCACCGCTTGAGACCAACCTTGGACAATGCAAGTTGACCCGAAAGAGGGTTCCGAAGCGGACGCCGCGACTTTGGCGGCAATGCAAGAGAAAGGTGCCACTATGGCCGATATCAACTCTTTGGAAACAAAGTTGACATCGTCCATACAAACCGAGTTTAAGAAGTTTCATGATATGCTTGAGTCTCTCAAGACATCTAAGGAAACCTCTCTTGCTTTGCCCTCAAAGTCTCCGGTGCTTCCGGGCATTACTCAAGATGTGGTCCCCGAATTGTGAAGGGAAAGCAATTGCCTTTGGATGGGAAGGGTGATGCTACTAGTTCCTCAAACCATCAAAACACTTCATCTTCCCAAGATGAAGTGCCTAAACGCTACAACGCCACCCCTCCCCCATCCCAATACCATACCCCCGATCCCATTATTCCTCATCCGCAAGTTTATCATAGGGGTGATCCCCCATTGCTTAAAGATTATACATTCTCTCAATGGCAATATGTGATGAAGTCTCATGTGTGCAGCTCCTCAATCGAGTTGTGGCGCATCATTCAAGTTGGATACAAGCCGCATGATCCGACCAACTTAACAAGAAGAGAAGTGGTGGAGGCTCAACTTGATGCCACCGCTCTCTACATGATCCAAAAAGCGGTTGGGAACAAGGACATGTCTCTCATCCAACACCTCACCACCGCCAAGGATACATGGGATGCTCTATCCGAGTTGTTCGTTGGAAATGATAGCATGAGGAGGAACCGCTATGACTCCTTGAGCAATGAAGCCGAAGGCTTCTTCAAGCTTGATGGTGAAGATCATGAGATGATGTATAGAAGATCGGTGACAAAAGCCACAAGCTTTCGGGAACTTGGTGCCTCTCATATTGATGATGCTTGGATCAAGAGGAAGTATGTTAGTTCTGTGATGGCATGTGAGCTAACCGATGTCAAGAGTCTTCAAGGAAGACACAACTACCATCTCATGACGTCTAATGAGGTTATGCAAGAGATGGCCGCTTATAAGGTAGCCACTAAGAATGCTCAAGACGCAAGGGCAAGGGCTATTGGAATGCAAAGAGGCACAACCAACCTTGCCTTGAAGGCTACCGTTGAGGAAGACAACGATGATGATGATCTTGGAAGCTTTGCCGCCATGTCCGAGGAAGCACTCAAGATTGCTTACAATGATCATCTCGCTCTTGCGGCTCGCACATTTTGGAACAACCCCTCAAGAGGCAAGATGCGTTTTGACAAGAGTGCACCTCAAGCCGATAGGGTCTCACCCTCCAAGTCAAGGACATGTTACAATTGTCAAGACAAGTTCCATTTCGTTGCCGAGTGCCCTTATGAGAAAAGAGAAGAGAATGGTGGACGTCTAGTGCTCAAGGACAAAACAAGAGGCCTATGGAAAGAAGAGGCCTTTTAACAAGAAGCCTCGCATCGTGTTGTTTACTCAAGAGGAGTATCCTATCGATGATGAAGAATCGGAGGAAGAAACGCCAAATGAAGTGGCGGCTCTTGCCACCACATCAACAACTATCGTTTCTCCATCAACAACAAGAACTCCTTCAACCACGACAAGCTCTTCATCATCACTATTCACATCGCCAAATGAGAATTCCATCACCAAGAGCTCAAGGTGTCTTATGGCAAAGGCATCGGAGGTACCTTCATCCTCTTCCTCTATCATGAATGAAATGAATGAACTTGATGATGCCTCTAGCCATCAAATCAAGCAAGAGCTTGTGGCATTCGACTCTTTTATCACTAACTTGCAAGGTGATAGCAAAAAACATGTTGGTGCCCTCATGGCTCGGATTGGTGAGCTAGAGCATCTCAATGAAGAGAAGGGTAAGATAGAAAGACAAGACGCTATTTCTCTATCTTACTTTAAATCCTCTCTTGAGGAGGTTGAAGAGTCTCATGCTCGTCTTGAGGAGCAACTTGAAACTATTGAGGAAACTCATAATTCCTCACATGCTAAGCTCATTAAGGATCGTGATATGTACTTTGCTAAATTCAAGGTGGCTCAACAAGATAAAGCCGAATTTGCGGTTGGGCATGTTAGACTCATTGAGGACATGGAGAAGCTCGGCATAGCTCACAAGGCTTTGGAGAGTGAACTTGCTCTTCTAAAGGAGTCGTATGCTCAACTCCAAACTCGGCTAACTAACCTTGATTCTCTTAGCATCTCTACCTCTAAGTGTTCGTGTGATAATGCTAATCTTGTGAAGGAGAATGCTAGGTTGAAGAGTGAGATGACTAAGGCCTCCACATCCAAGATCATCCTTCTCAAGGGTAAGCAAGTTGTTGAGACTCCCATCGTGGAGCCTCACACTCGACAAGGAAAGGAAGGTCTTGGATATGTGCCTCCCATGAAGATGAATGCCAAGAAGGGTATTCCCAAGAGCGTCAACCCCATCCAAGCCAAGAAGGACGACTGCATTCAATCCAAGGAAGGTCTTGCGAGTAGGAATGTCACAAGGGGCAAGCCTACTCGTAAAGATCACGCCGGGGACAACAACCCTAACTATGCTTTATATGTCGATTATTATGGGAATGTTTGTGCTCGTTACATTGGACCCTACTATGGTTTTATTTCATATGCTATTTGGGTTCCTAAGTCTCTTGTCACTAACCATAAAGCGCCCATTGTGAAGCAATGGGTTGCTAAATGCAAGAAGTGATCTCTTGTAGGATCTTGCTCCCGGTGGTTCAAAATGGTTAATTGATAGTGGATGTACAAGTCATATGACCGGGAGCAAAGAACTCGTCACGGAGTTGAAATCTAATGAAGATCAAGTAACCGTGACGTTTGGTGACTTATCAAGGTCTAAGGTAACCGGGTTGGCAAAGTGGTAGTTGCCCCCAACATTACTCTAGTCAATGTTATGCTTGTTGAATCTCTTGGCTATAATTTGTTATCGGTTCGTGCTTTAACAAAGATGGGGATCTCTCCCTTCTTTGATAAGGACATTGTGGTCCTCTTGTGGAGTAAGTCGCTAAGAGTGGCTTTCGTGGGATACGTGGAGCATGAGCTCTATGTGGTGGACTTCTCCGGAGCCACCACTTCTCAAGCCATGTGTCTCTTCGGAAAAGCCGACGTGGGTTGGCTTTGGCATCGCCGACTAGCCCACGTAAACATGCGTACTTTGCAAAGTGTCCACAAGGGTGGCCACATCCTTGGACTAAAAGATCATGTTTTCTTTTCAAGGGATCGAATTTGTAGAGCTTGTGTGGAAGGCAAGATGCATGATATTCCTCATCCTAGCAAGACCATCATATCTTCTTCCCGGATTTTGGAGCTACTTCATGTTGATCTATTTGGACCAATTCCGGAGATAAGTCTTGGTGGCAAGAAATATTGTCTCGTGATTGTTGATGACTACTCAACGTATACATGGGTCTAT
Source organism: Poa annua (assembly GCA_026929855.1). Classification (NCBI taxonomy): domain Eukaryota; kingdom Viridiplantae; phylum Streptophyta; class Magnoliopsida; order Poales; family Poaceae; genus Poa; species Poa annua. The sequence continues at coordinate 244,558,610 of CM049426.1, read as the reverse complement.
TTCTTCAAGACCAAGGATGAAACTCAACAAGTCTTCATCGACTTCTCAAAGGAAGTTCAACGCCAACATGACCTTCCATATTGGTTGTTCGAAGTGACAAGGGGTCGGAATTCAAGAACTACACTCTTAACGACTTTCTTAGTGAAGAAGGCATTCGTCATCAATATTCCGCTGCTTACACTCCTCAACAAAATGGCGTTGCCGAAAGAAAGAACCGGACTCTCATTGATATGGCGAGATCTATGTTGGTGGAGTTCATGTCTCTCATCAACTTTTGGGCGGAGGCTATTTACACCGCTTGTCACTCATCAAATCGCCTCTACTTCCGCAAGGGCTTGAAGAAGACTCCATATGAGATCCTTACCGGCAATAAACCCAACATTGGCTACTTCCGAGTGTTTGGATGTAAGTGCTATTATCTCGTCAAGGGTGTCCGGTTGGGTATCTATTGAGGGAATTTTTGTCGGATATGGTAGCGAGTCCCACACTTATAGAGTCTTTGATAAATCCTCTCGGATTATCATAGAGTCTTGTAGTGTGCAATTCGATAAAAAAATGGCTCCCAAGTGGAGCAAGTTGGTGTTTGTGATGTAGGTGATGAACAACCTTTTGATGCCATTAAGAAGATGGGGGTGGGCTTTCTTCGCCCCATTGAAGTCCATCAAGAAGTTGTTGAAGAAGACGCAAGTTCTCCCATCAAGGACACCTCACCATCACAAGAACCACAAGGTGGCTTACCCATAGCAAATGATGAATCCCCTCAAGAACAATCTCAAGATCTTCCTCAACAAGAGCATACTATTTCTTCTCAGGTTGAAACTCAAGAGAATCATCAACAAGAACTTCATCACCAAAAAGATCATGTCTCCTCCATCAAGATTAGTGAAGACAACTCCACTTCTCCAAGTTCTACTCTAGGGAAAGATCATCCTTCTCCACCACACGAAGAGACTTCTCATGATGATCAAGGCCCTCTAGAAGGTCAAGACGAGGATCCAAAGGATCAAGATGGTCAAGAAATTGTCCCCACAACAAGGGCGGCAATTGAAACTCGTCGTCAAGCTCGCTTTGCTAAGTCTTTGGAACTTAGGGCATTATCTCTCGACAAGGTCATTGGTGATATATGAGCAAAGGTCTCCACACGAAGTTAATTAGCTCATTTTAGTGAGCATCAAGCACATATTTCCATGGTCGAGCCCAAGAAAGTTTTCGATGCTCTTGAAGATCCCGATTGGCTAGGGGCTATGCATGAAGAACTTAACAACTTCGAGCGCAACAAAGTGTGGCGCCTAGTTGAGAAGCCTAAAGATTGCCGCAACGTTATTGGAACTAAGTGGATCTTCAAGAACAAGCAAGATGAACATGGTATCGTTGTAAGGAACAAGGCACGGTTGGTGGCCCAAGGATTTTCTCAAGTCGAAGGCATCGATTTTGGAGAAACTTTTGCACCGGTTGCAAGACTCGAATCAATACGCATTCTTATCGCTTATGCTTCTCACCATGGTTTCAAATTGCAGCAAATGGACGTAAAAAGCGCCTTTCTTAAAGGTCCCTTGCAAGAACTTGTGTATGTTAAACAACCCCCGGGTTTTGAAAACCCCAACCATCCTCACCACGTCTATGTCTTGGACAAAGCTCTCTATGGCCTTAAACAAGCCCCCGTGCATGGTACGAGCACTTGAGAGAGTTCTTGGTAGACCGTGGATTTGAGGTTGGGGTAATCGATCCCACTCTTTTCACTAAAAAGGTTAATGGTGAACTCTTCATTTGTCAACTATATATCGATGACATTATCTTTGGTTCTACTAACTGTGTGTTCAATGATGAGTTTTCCAAGTTAATGACCGACAAGTTCGAGATGTCCATGATGGGTGAACTCAAGTTCTTTCTTGGCTTTGAGATAAGGCAATTGAGGGAAGGGACCTTCATATGTCAAGCCAAGTACATTCAAGATATGATCAAGAAATTCAAATTGGTTGGACTTAATGGTGTGCCTACTCCTATGCAAACCAAGTGCCACCTCCAACTCAACCCCGACGGTAAAGAGGTAGACCAAAAAGGAGTATCGTTCTATGATTGGGTCTCTTCTTTATTTGTGTGCGTCTAGGCCCGATATCGTTTTAAGCGTTGGATTGTGTGCTCGTTATCAAGCCGCGCCTAAGGAAAGTCATTTGATGGCCGTGAAGAGAATCTTAAGATATTTGGTTCATACCCCTTGCTTTGGGTTGTGGTATCCCAAAGATGGCACCTTGTCTCTTTGTGGATACACCGACTCTGATTGGGCGGGCGACATTGATGATAGGAAGTCCACATCCGGGACGTGTCAATTTCTTGGAAGATCTTTGGTGAGTTGGTCCTCAAAGAAACAAAATTGCATCTCATTATCCACGGCGGAGGCCGAGTACGTCGCTGCCGCAAGCGGATGTACTCAACTTCTTTGGATGCGGCAAACTTTAAAGGATTACGGTGTCCTCTTGGACAAAGTGCCTCTTTTATGTGATAATGAGAGTGCCATCAAAATTGCATACAATCCGGTGCAACATTCAAGGACCAAGCACATTGAGATTCGTCATCACTTCATCCGCGATCACGTGGCACGAGGAGATATTGATCTATCATATGTTGGTACAAGGGATCAATTGGCGGATATCTTCACGAAGCCCCTTGATGAAGCCCGTTTTTGCTACTTGAGGAATGTGCTCAATATCATAGATTCTCGGGCCTTGGCTTGAACTCCGTACACTCACTCCAACGTTCAAGGCTTTATTAGACCTAGAGGTACGCATGGACTTAGGGGGAGTGTTTTCCTAATACATTGGACTCTTCCTCCCCCTAATATGCATATAGTGACATATCATTGCTAAAACTTCAAATTAAATATAATTTGTGAGCTTCAATGTTGAGATGTAGTTATGGACCCAAGATATATCTTCACGGTACCATGCTACAACTCATACACGGTGGCCTCGGCCACCAACAATCTTTTTCTTTGGACTCTATTTGGTTTTATTTTTGATTCTCACTTGCATTGTCTTTGGCTCTTTTGGGAAAACACACTCTTGGTTGGTCTTCTCTTGTGCTTTACGATTCTTGCAACTTGAGTGTGTCTTCTTTTTCAGTTTGAGTGTCTATCCTGAGCCTTTCACTATCTTTAAACATGCTTTTCCCCACTCATGTCCCCTTTTGTTTCTTGTTCCTGGAGTTTCGGGGTTTGAACGGAAATCTCCGAGCCTTACTCGGAAATCTCCGGTCCACCAGAGAATTTCGAGACTAAGTCCATTCAAAAAATCAGCACTGAACTGTGATGATTATTGACCGGAAATAGTCCCGAAATTTCCGGTGTCCGGAAATTTCCGAGCTGAGACTCGGAAATCTCCGGCCCCTGCGATTTTTCGGCACCTAAGTCCTTTTCAATTTCGGCACTGACCTCAGGCGAAGCTGAATCAGAATTAGAGCCGGAAATCTCCGAGCGTGCTAGAGTTTTCCAGGGCTAAGTCCGAATCCGGAAATAGCCCCGGAAATCTCCGGGACCCGGAGATCTCCGAGCCTCAGTCCGGAAATTTCCGTTTCAAATTTTTCGGTCTATATAAGGGCACGGGTGGACCGGCCGGTTCGGCCCGTTCATCCACCCCGTGCCCTATTCCTCTCTCTCCTCTGAATATCTCCAAATCTTCCGTTCCTTGCTGCGGGTGGATCGTTCGAGGGTTTCTCGCGTGCTTCGGGGATCTTCTTCTCCTCCTCGAGGGCTTCGTTTTCATCCGCACGCCTTCCACGATGTCTTCCGGTAACTCCTCGTTTTTCAAATCTAGGACGAAACTAGTTTTTGTTTAACCTAGCCGATTTAGGAGGTTGTTGCTTGTTTCTTTTGGTAGAATTGCTCCCCTTGGCATGCTCTACACTCCAGGTGCACAAATCTGTTTTTCGTTCATAGTTCTTGTTTAGATCTGTCAAAATTTCGTGCAGACCGGAAATCTCCGAGTCTGACCCGGAAATCTCCGGACCCCGGAGATCTCCGAGTCAGACCCGGAAATCTCCGGCCTACTCAGAATCAAATCAGCTAGGGACAGAAACTGTGTTTGCAAAAACTCCTCTAGTACGTTCCATTTTGCTTCTCGGACATGAGTGCTTACCCCATATGCTTTCCATCCTATCTTTGCTGTGTGTTTGCAGGTTCCAACCCTCGAGGATGTGTCAAGCAAATCTCTACTCGTGGAAAAGGCAAACCAGTTCATTCACGCCCTCCCAGTGGGTCCTCAAGTGAAGATAGCACACCTGCTGAGTCTGCTGCTCTGCTCAGGAAACCCACTGGGCCTAGCAAGAAGAAGAGGCCCGAATTCCGTCTTGACGACTTCAACAAAGGCAATTTTCGCAAGTGGCGAAGTGAGCTATCCTACAATGTGGAGTCTGATGATCCTAAGTACTTTTGCACTGAGATGGCATGACTCTACAGGGAAGTTTATCAGAAGTTCTCAATTGACAAGCCCATCTGCCCCATGAAGTGGATTGACTTTGACAAACTAATGAAGAAGGCTGATTATTTTGGTGGTGCTGTCAAGGTTTGTGGACTTCTAGGTCTGGAGCACTTGATGAGGATTGAGTGCAACTACAGCGTATCTCTTATCCATCAGTTCTATGCTACTGTGGTGTTTGACTTCTCAGAGGATATTGGGATGACCTGGATGTCTGGAAGGCAGCGCTTGACTTCCTCTTTCCGAGAGTTGCTCGGATTCTTGGCTGTCCCTACAGTGGTTTGTCTGTTCCAGCTGGTGCCCGCATGCATGTCCAGGGCATTGCGTACAGCAAGCATGTCATGTCTGATCTTTATCAGCCTGGAGGAAGAATTGGCTCTCAGAATGGTCTTCTCCCTACTTATGATATTCTGCTCCGCATGTTCCGTTGGACTATTGCTCCCATTGCAGGTAATGCGGACAATATTGCTGGGGCTCTAGTCAACTTGATGGTCAAGGCTCATGCGGCCTATCTTGGTGAGTATGAGGTTGAGCAGGAGGTCTACAAAGTGGATGTCATGGATTTCATTTTCCAGGAGATGTCTCTAGCAGTTTTTGAGAGGAAAGTTCCTCCATATGCTCCCTATGTGATGTTACTCATCAAGAGGCTCTACAAGCTTTCTGAGCAAGATGGAGATGATTTTGATGCAGCCTTTGGTACTCAGCCCCACAAGGCAGCCCTGCTTATCCAGAAATCTGCTCACCTTGTTCAACAACAAGCCACCATGGAAGACATCAACGAGGATGAGATTTTTGGTGGTCCTTCTTGGGTTCCCACCAATCCTAACATCAAGAAAGCTGCCAAGAAGAGTCGCCCATGGGTAGTTCGAGCTACTGAGAAAATCATGAACATGAACTGTTGCATTCACAGTGAGAACTACTCCATCTACTATCAGAACCATCGCATTATGAAGCGCCAAGAAGAGATGATGGCTCATATGAAGATGCCTGCTCCGAAGCACCCTTTGAAGCCTGTGGTTCCTTTCAAGGATTGGAATGCAGATGAACTCACTTTTGATTGGGATGATGCAGTGCCAGAGGACATCGATCTCGAGTATGATGATGATGCTGAGGAGGACGAGGATGATGATGCCGAGCAGGATTCCGACTCTTGAGTCATGGGACGTTAGTGGAACCTCCTCCCTTTTTGGTATCTTGATGCCAAAGGGGGAGAAGTATCTCTAGGACTCTCGGGATTCCCATGGGTTGGGAGCACTTCCTTCTTTTCGTTTCGTTTTGTTTCTTTTAAGTGCTCCCTATTTTCTTGACTTTTTAGTTTCTTCATGTGTGTGAGACATGAGTACCGTTAAATTCTCTATTGTAATAACTCTATTGTCTAAGTTTGTTGCTTCTTGTATGTATTGTGTATTTGTGTGTTTTGTAAAATCTAGGGGGAGTGTTGATCCTAAGGAACGTGCACTTTGTATTCCAAAAACATCCTAAAAATAGTGCACTCACTTAGGGGGAGCTCCGTCGATATTTTGCAAATCCGTTCTCCTTTCGTGTTGTCATCATTCGCCAAAAAGGGGGAGATTGAAAGTGCATTCTATGCACTCCCAGATTTTGGTGACTAATGACAACACAAAAGGTTTTCTAATGTTTGTGATGAAGCTTGCAGGTTCTTTTATAGGTCGTTTGATAAAGAGGAACACTTACTTGGCCTAAGTTTCATTTCTACTTCACTTGGTCTTTCTTCAGGATTTCAGTCAGGAGATTTCCGGGGTTCGGAGATTTCCGGTCCCCAGACCGGAGATCTCCGAGCCAATCAAGTTTTTCGCTAAGTCTCAAATCAGAATGCGTACTGACTCCAACTCAGGCTGAGCCGGAAATGCTCCCGGAGATTTCCGGCGCCCGGAGATTTCCGAGCCCCAGTCCGGAGATCTCCGAGTGACAAGGGAAATTCAACCAAGTCCAGAACTCAATTGCATACTGACTCCAGCTCAAGCTGAGCCGGAAATGCTCCCGGAGATTTCCGGCGCTCAGAGATTTCCGAGCCCCAGTCCGGAGATCTCCGAGCGCCAGAGTTTTTTTTCGACCAAGTAAAGAAGCTAAATCAGTACTGATCCCGAGCCAAGTTCTATCGGAATTTCTACCGGAAATTTCCGGAGTCCGGAGATCTCCGGTCCTCAAACCGGAGATTTCCGGGCTGGCGGCTGTACAACGGGCAGATTTTGGGAGGGGTATAAATACCCCTCCACCTACCTCCAGCAGACCAAGCTTCCAGATTTTCTCTCTCCTCCATTGGTGCTGAAGCTCGTTTCTTCCTGATCTCCCAATCTAGCCACTCAAATCCTTTGATACTTGGGGATCTGAAGAAGAAGCCACCGATCTACAAATCCACCGAAGCGATTTGATTTGCCCCTCTATTTCTTGAGGGGCAACGAATCTAGGATTCCTTTGTGGATAGCTAGGTTCATCTTTGTGTGTTCTTGATCCTTTGTCGATTCCTTTGTGGATTTGACCTGTTGTGGTCGTTGTGGGAGCCCCCAATTCAGTTGTGGCTGTGTGCCTCACGGGTTTGTACGGGATCTTCTCCGCCCTTAAAGGAGTCCTTAGTGGAAGAGTGCATTCACACCTTTGTGGTCGAATTCACAGGAGAATAGGGTGAGGCCTTTGTGGCGTTGAGCAAACCTTTGTGGTAGCTCACACCCCTCCAACGAGACGTACACCTTTGTGGTGGAACTCGGGATAAAATCGGTGTCTTCGAGTTCCTATGGTTGTCTTGCTCCACTCTCCTTTACTGCATTCCGTTCTTGTTTAGTTTCCTTGTTGTCTTTCACTTGTATCACCTAGTTGCACATTTAGACAACTTACTTTCCGCTAGCCTAAAAACTGAAAAACACATAAAAATTGGTCACCACCTATTCACCCCCCCCTCTAGGTGGTCAACTGCCGTTCAACCCCCTCACCAGGCCGAAGGCGACCTCGCGGTGCCCGACGCTCCAGTTCCAGCCGCCGAGGGCCAGGTCGCGGCACAAGGAGGGTCTGGCCCCGGCGTCGAGCCTAGAGAGAACCCAACCTCAGAGCGGACCGAGCGCTGGTCCATGCTCCATCTCCCGCGGCGCCCAAGCTGGCCTGACCGCCCTCGCTATCCTGGTGCACCCTCGCCTGAGGCTCGCTTCCTACAGCGACGTGCGACGGAGATGAAGGAGCTCCCCCGGCAGACTCGCCGGCACCTGGCGGCCCCTGGCCCTCCTCGGTCCGTGGCTGCGCGGGAGGTGTGGACACGCGGGGAGGAGTAGTTGCGCGAGCTGGCATTGCCTCGCGGGCCGGCGTGGCCTCGCGCGGTGGAGTAGGCTCGCCCGGTGGCGTGGCCACGCGAGGCGGATTAGGGGCTCGCAGGGGGGGGGGGTTAACATCCCGCTCCTCCTGTGGTTCTACCACCATCTGCTCGGAAGGTGTGGCCGTTGCCTCCTTCACCTGAGGCGCTGCAGTTCCCTCCGGAGGCACAGCTGCCACCGGTTGAGGCGCATCCTCCTCCGTCCGAGGCATCTCCTCGGTTGGGCCTGTGGAGGCCGTCTCCACAGGCCTCATGGCCTCTTCAGCCACGGCCTCAGCCGTGGCTCTCTTCACCTCTGCTGACTTGCAGAGCTTACGGCGCTTCGCAGGCACACGATCACTGGCAAGCACCAAAGAGAGATCTTCAGCAAGATCCAGAAGAAAGAGCAAGGGCCAAAAACAACTAAGTGCTATGAAGCACTTACCCAGGCGACTTGGCGCCGGTGTCGACCCATGCCAAGCCTGGCGAGTGCCAAGTGGGCTTGGTCTTGGCTCCTGACCCCTCCGGGGTCGCCTCGGCCTTCCTTTTAGACGGGACGTCGGACGGCCTCGCCCCAGACCGGTCCACAGCTACTTTGGTGCGGGGCTCGCGCCACCCCGACGTGGCCTCCTCGTCAGAGGCCTCTTCCTCCTCCTCGTTCTCCTCCTCCACGGGGCGCGAGTGCGCCACCACGAAGGCGTCGTCATCGCCTGACGAGATGTCGCAAATCTCGTCAGTGAGGGGGCCGGGCCTCAAAGAGGACACCTCCCCAGCCGCGGCCTCCTCCTCGCCTCGCCCAGCTCCAGAGGCGGAGGGCGAGTCTGCTCCCTCCGCTTCCTGCACCACCGGCACAGGCACCTCCTTCCCCGCCAGGCCTGCCGGGGTAAACGCGGGCATCCCCACCAAGATGGCCAGACGCTCGGTCATGTTGTACTCGTGTAGCGGCCGGAGCGTGATGAGGAGCTCATCCATGGCAGGCACCATCGGGTTGATGAAGAGTGCGGACAGGACGTTGTCGATGGTGTCCTTGTCATTGTCCTGGGGGCCGGATTACATCCACAAGGGCGTCGAATGCGCCTGAAGGGGAGCGATGCGGCGCGTCACGAAGTCCGCAACGATTATTTTCCCCGTGAGGCCCTCCTCGTGAAGGAAACTCAAGCGGCCCATCAGGATAGCGTTCTGCGCGCCGTTGAAGGGAGCCTTGCCCCAGTTCGTGTTCTTCACGGGCGGCGCGTCAGGAACCTCGAGGAAGGCGCAGGGCTGCTCCACCCTGACGAATAACCACCGTTGGCGGAAGTCATCCACCTTCTTCATCACTGAAGTGACGGCCTTGCCCTCGATCCACGACATGGGAATGTAGGCGCTCCCCATGCCGTCCACAATGCGGAACTAGACGCATCCCAAGTGCTCATTCTTCGCCGTGTTCCGGAGCACGTAGAAGCACTGGAAGATCCCCACCGTAGGCTCCAAGCCCAAGTACGCCTCACAGAGATAGGCGAACACGGCGAGGATGAGGACGGAGTTGGGGTGGAGGTGCAGCAATTGAATCTGGTAGAAGGCCATCACCGCCTCCAAGAATGGAGAGAATAGCGGCACCAACCCGACGGAGACGCAATGCTGAAAGATGAGGAAGAACCCTCGCGGGCGTTTCCCGTGCGCCACTGCCTTGAGCGTTGTAGGGCCGTGCTCGTTGGTCCGGTCCGCCACCAGGAAGCGGACCTTGGCAAGCGCCTTGTCGTTGACGCGCACCCAGAGTAGCGCTGCGCCATGCGCGACCTCAGCAGGCGCCGCCTAAGAAGAGGACCCCACGGCCGCCTTGCCTTTGTTCTTGGCTGGAATCATCGCTGGTGATGGGAAGGTCGCGGCGGCGAAGGAAGTTGGAGGAGAAAGGAGACAAGAACGCCGGAGAGCAGGAGCGAAGGGCACGAGACGGAGAAGGCTTCTGCGAGAAGAAATGGAAACAGTAACGGCTCCCTGCCCCGGCGTTCAGACTTTATGTCTCGTCAAGGAGCAGTTACCGGTGCGTGGTGGGACCCCCCACTACGCGCGCCCCAGATCGTGCGTGGCCGTTACTCGTCTGAGTGACGTGTGGCTCGGGCCGGCCGGACACCTTGGGCCCACGACGCTCCAACTGCGCCCATGGGCTCAATCGCGCCCATCGCGGGCCCGGGGGCTACTGTTGGCCCAGTGAGGACTGGGGTGTGCAGAGCCCAGTCCCCACAGGCCTCGCACGCTGGCAGAACAGACGAAACGACTAAGGACCAAGCTATCGCTTGGAGAGACCCTCGAGAGGCAACTCCCCTCGAGTGCCTGAAGAGGAAGCCAGGGCCTGAAGAGGACCGCGCGGTTCAAGAGACTCCCCAGGCTATCTTTGCCTGGAGAGGAGTCAACGGAGATCTCTCCACAGGCCTCCGCGGCCCTGTGGAGACCCTTCACGGCCAAGCAAGCGCTGCAGGGCGCACATGGCCTCTGCATCGGCCGCAGAGTGACGCGAGCACTCAAATTGCCATTCTGGTGATAAAGGAGTCAACAAAATTGCGCTGCCTACGACAGGACAGCTGGGACTTTCCTCTCTGGTGATAAAGCGGCTGGACGGCGCAACGCTCCAAGAAGATCGTCATCATGGGCTCCACCATGATCACTGCAACCCTTGCGAGCCGTTCTGCGCGGTTTGCTGCCTGTCAGCTACCGCGTCCAACTTTATCGCGGATGGACCGTGTCCATGGAGGTTTCGGCAGCGGTGAAATCCGTCTCCTCCGCGCCACTACCGTGTGGGAGCCCACCTTGTCCCTGCACAAGGAAGACGCCCGTGGCGCCTATAAAAGGAGCAAGAGCTCCACCGTTGCAAGGGATCGGCCAATTGCTTGCAAAACACTTGTAACCCTAGTCGAGCAAGTAGAATAGCCATCTGCTGGAAGAGGAATATAACCATTGTGTCCCTCTCCAAGCTCAAACTGCCTCAAGAGAGCCCTCGACAAGCTCATTGTACTGTAACCTCTGCAATACATACAAGCAGGAGTAGCGTTGTTTCCTCCTCCTGAGGGCCGTAAACCTGGGTACGGGCCGGTGCCCATTTCTGTCGTGGTTGTTCCTCTCCAGGCCTGGCGAGCACCGTCGTCGTGCCTCTCGAGGGTTGTTTGACCTCCGTGTTCAATCCCCCTTTCGAACTACTCTTCATGGTGTGACTATCCCTGTTCCTTGGGAGTCACTCTCCGACAGTACATGCGCCTTTGCTGCTCCAATGTTTGCTAAACTGTTGGCTTGTTTGTTGCGCCTGCGCGCTATATGTTGTAGCTTGCAGCTGTGAAATCTTCTTTGCCACATATCGAAGTAATCCTGATATCTAGCCAGCTTATCCCTGTTCATTCTGCTTGCACCTGCCGTATTTTGTGTGATTATGCATGAGCTCCCTCGGACGATGATGTTTTGTGCTCCTAAAGCTCTTGCTAGTCGCATGCCTTGGAACAGGCCTTCGTAGTCGATTTCGACTTTTGATGGAGACAGAAAGTTTATCTGTAGCACATATGTACTTGCTCCATGTTGGGGTTTATGAGTATCATACATGCGCCTGTACCTCTGCCGTTTTTGGACCCGTCGAACTGTATTGTCCATCGTTTGGCCTGTGTGCTTTCTTCTTTTGTGGGTTCAACTGTCCATATGGCGTTTACCTCATGTGCTGCGGTTACGGTTTCTCGTCTCTTGCGATCTGGCTCCGTTGCCACTTGTAACATCCCAACATTTTATAATGTTCAAAAATCACTAAAATTTAAAACTTTTCTTTTTATGAAAATAAAATATTAAATGCATGAGGAAACCAACTATAAAAGACTTCAAAGTTTAATATTTTCAAATGTCACAGTTTAAACATTTTATTATCCACTGTGTTTCAAAAACCTTAAAATATAATTTGATAAATATTTTACAAACTACAATTCATTTTATTTTAAGTAAATAGTTTACTTATAAGTATTTGAATTAAATCACTTAGCCATATCTATTCATAAATACAAGATTATTCAAATAGTATATAATTACTAAATGGTTTTCATTCTTTTAACTAAGTTCAAAATATAGTTTGGAAATTATAAGACTATAGTGTATAGCTTCAAAACCTCATAGAATTTAGATTAATGAATTAGCCAAATAAACATTTCATTTGCTTAAATGAATTTCATCTATTTCTTCATAACATGAAATGATTAATAGATTCTAAATAAAATAAATTTAAAATAAAGGTCTTGTCCCAAGTTGTTATGAAGCTTCAAATGCATAAAATAAAATGTTGCACAAATTATTTTCAATTTAAAATGAATACCCTATATTTCACATTTCCTAAACATTTTTATATTTAGTTCATTAATATTATGCCAAAATAAAGATGAATGATTTCAGCAAAACAAGTTTAAATAACTTAAACTCAAACATATTGAAATGTGGGTATTTTACAAATTTTATTTAGCCACAAGAAAATTTAAATAAGATAGAAATTCAAATTTGACTTTAAGTGTCAAATTAGTAATTAATCAACATTTCAAAATATTAATTTTCAAAAATATTCAAAACATGCCCACAATTGGTTTAACAGAAAGATAAACATTTTACAAATTTTTAGAAATTTATTTGACATCATTTGGAGTTATAAATCAAAAGATATGAATTAAAGAAATAAAATCAGAAAAAGAAAATACTGGCTGACGTCATGCTGACGTCAGCAGATCTTCTTCTTCCTCTAACCGAACGAAGAGCAGAAAAAGGAGATCGAATCGGAGACGATTTCTTCTCCGATTCGTGCGGGATTCAATCTCTGGAGCCCTCTAGATAAACCTCGGACACCGCCGCGTCTTTTCCCCCAAAACCCTAGCTAAACCGTGCCCCCAGGCCGCCGGAGGAGCTCGCCGGAGTCCACCGTGTCCGCCGCCGCTTTTCTTCCGATTGCCGGTAACAGAGAAGGGTTCTCCGCCCCCCCTGTGGTCTCCTCTGATCCCCCTGCTCCTGGCGCATCTCCCTGACCCCTCCCCTCGATCTTCCTCGCAGCAAATCGTCGCGAGTGGAGCTCGCCGGAACCGCCGCGCCATCGTCCCCGAACCCGCACTGCTCGAGGACGCGCTGCTCGTCGTAGACGACCCCATCGCCATCGCAGCTTCACGCCGAACGTTGTGGTCGTCTTCTCGCGTCCGGGGAGCAACTCCAGCGTCGAGGCCGTTCGATCCCGAGCCCGCGCCGCCGTCAGCTCCATCTCCGGCGAGGTTGCGCCGCCACGGTATGGTCCAAGCATCCTGCGCCGTCCGATTAGATCTCCACGGCTTAGATTAGATGGTCGAGGACGAACGGGTACGCTCCGATCTGGACCGTCAGATCCAGATCTGACGGCCCAGATCAGATGACTTATCCACGTCAGCGCCACGTGGCATGCCCCGTCAGCGCACAGTCAGCGCTGACGTGTATAATCAATTTCGTAATTAAAATTTAATCGGCAGTTTTGCAGAAACACCCCTGTCACTTAGATCTCTCACAACTTTTCAACCACAACTCCAAATTTAATAATTTTTATATATTTGGAAAGCTCTGGATGTGTAGAATAATTTGGATCAGACAAAATTCAAATTTGACTTAGTATAAAATATTCAAATTTCAAATGGTGAATTTGAGTATATTTGTAATAACATTAAATCTATAAATCCAAAAATTGCAAATAAATATGTTTTAGAAACTTTAGAATATTTGTAAATTAATGCCACTGCTATAAAATATTTTTAAATAATTTTTGAATGATTTCATAGTTGTGTGTATAATTTGAATAGTTGGACAAATTTTGAAATAACTTTTAATAGAAACATTGTTTTTGATTAAATCCAATTGCAATAGATTTAATTAAATGCTCTCTGTCTATTAACACTAATTATAGAATTTTGTTATAAAAGTTTAATCATAGGAAACTTAATCTTATAATTATTACTTTTATTATATATTTTTAAAACTAGAAATTAATTAAATTGCATTTATAAATTCATGCATATTTATAAATAAAACACAAAAGTTATTTTTATGTTTCTTGTGATTTAAGATTTCATTTCATTCATAGCATATTTTATATTGTAAGGAAAACCCCTCTTCAATAGTTTTCTCTAAGTTAGGATTATTTTCAAACTCAGTATTTTGTGAAAAGTGCTATGCACTAGACACTTAGTAGTTTTCAAGATGGAGCTAGAAGACCATTGAAGGACTTAGAAGAAAACAGACTCTGGAAGCATCCCCAAGATGTCAAGCACTTAGTAGAAAAGTGAGAAGAAGTTCAAGAAGGCCAACCCCCTTTCTATTCTCTAAGTCCTTCTCTCTGTCCTTTCTTCTCCCCTGAGATTTCATGAAGACTAAGTAAATCCAAGACCAGCCTCGAGGATACAAGAATCATCAAGTCTGAAGATTCAACAAGACTACCAAGAGCTCAATCAAGACATCATCCAGAAGAAAGTTACAAGTCTGAAGATGAAGCCTGGAGGACAACTACATCTTTCTTTCTATCTCTTCCCTCTTTCCTAATCTTGTCTTTTAGACTTAAACAAATTTTGATCATGATGTTATCATCTTGAAGTTGTTGGATCCTAGCAGCATAGTGGGATGAAGCGGCCTGGAAACAAACCTTACATGTCCACGTACATGAGACCTGTTCCACAATTTAAGTGGCTGGCCGGGTGTCTGTCTCTCTCACTATAGTGAATGTCCAATAATAATTGTGATCATCTTGAATAAATGACTTAGTATTTTTCTCTAAGTATTCTGCACATCATGGCTAAGCCATTTAAGTGCTTGTTTCAAGAAGTTATAAAACAAAGTATGAGTATCCAACTTAAGACTTTAGTCCTTAGTCCTTTTGGACCAACCCATTTGCCTTACATAAACTTAAAAGATTTCCATAGCATGATAAAGCATTTCTAGCCTTAGAAATAATTTGCATACCATACATGACATGTTTTCCTTAGGAGTTTTCCAAAACTTGTTGTTCATTTGATATGAGCATGTATGTTTGTTGATTGTTGTATTGTTGCTTGCTTATATTGTTTAGATTAAACGGAGAGCAAACGTTCTTTGTTGAAAAGAGTTTGTGAACAACGACAACATTCAAAGGCAAGTGGCACACCTCATAAACTTCCTATTTTATATGCATTACTTAGTGTATTTTTATATGCATGTGTTGCTATGCTAAACCTGCGTAGAATCCCTTATTCCTGTGTTTAGGTTCCTGTATCATACTTAGCAGAAATATTGATGCTATGCAATTGATGAAAGATTTTTACAAAATGTTAAGTGACTACTCAGGACTGTGCTCAGGGCTGTCTTCGCCTAGGATGAAATTCTATTCTACTTAGGGCTGTGAGCATGGTGATTTTTACCTGAGAGTGCACATCCACTAAGTTAATGAGACACCTGGGTGGTAATTGGTCGGATGGTTTATGTTGAGTGGCTTTTGGGACTATGCTTGTGGTTGTCTTCGCCTAGGATGGATTTCTATTCTACTTAGGGCCATGAGTATGGTGGTTTTCATCCAGAAGTACACTTGAGAACGGCCACCCAGGAACAGAGGAATCTGAAGAACTCCGAGTGACGATTGCTTCCAGTGCAGCCATTGCCATATGGGCTCTGGCTTGATCAATTATGTTGCGTGGACTCTCTCCGGCTTGACAAGCAGATGTAGGGGGATGTTAGGTGGAACGGGTCAAGCCAGTATGGGGAGGGAAAATGCTTCTGAAAGATCTCGTCTCATTCTCTCCTTTCCTTATCACAAATGGTGTGTAAAGGATACCTTGGGTTGAATGGGTACAATGGTGAAAGTGCACAACCTCTGCAGAGTGTAAAACTAAGTACTTAGCCGTGTCCTCGGTTACGGACAATTTTGAGCAGCTGATCAAGGACGTCAATGGAGGATTCCATCATTCCAACTTCAAAAGTAAAACTTGATGGGTGAACAAGGGAAGATGAGATTTATGGTTTTCATGCCATACTCGTCGAGATTTCAAGAAAAGTGTTTTCAAAAGAATAGGAAAATTGGCTTTATGCAAATTAGCCTTGAGCTCCACCAGCCAAATATTCATATAGGCTTTAGAGTTATTCCTTAAGTGTCCACCATAGTGTCACTTGCCAGACTCCATTTTTAATGGAATCTGACCCACGTTGTTGCAATATTTTTCTTATTGCAGATTTGATCAGATGACGAGTGAGGTTTCGTAAAGGTTTCGAGTCTACAACCAACATGTTTTCGCCTGTGGCAGCATGAAAGTTATAGAGACTCACTGCTATTGTTTTCCGCTGTGTACTTTTCAAAGCTAGCTTTATGCTATGCAATTTGTAAAGAATATTTTGAAATTCTGGATCATCGATGTAATAAAATTGACCTTTGTTGTGATATTACATCGTAAACTGTGTGTGCAAATGAAACGATCCAGGGATTTGCACTATACACAGGTATCTGCCTTATTTTGAGAGCAGGTACGCTACAGATGGTATCAGAGCACTGTGTTGCCTGTAGGTTCGAAACCCCTAGGATTGGACTAAGACCCCAAAGGTTAAATAGTTAACTAAACTAGGTTTCCAAAACACGAGAAATTTGAACTTCCTTTAATATTGTTTTACCTTAATTATCTTGTCTTGCATCTTTCCCTTTTCTTTTAAAATTCTAATACTCTTACCTGTTCAAAATTTTAGATGGGAGAGTACACTGAGACTGCGTATGCTGGAGTTTTGTCGGATTTCATCTTTGGGAGGCAGCTGGCTAGGTTGACAAGTGTTTTGAAGCTACCACCACCCTATTTCCGAGGAAGGAAGGAAGAGACCGACATACCCCATGGGATACGTTGGGAAATACGCACCATCATGACCCCGGATCCTACGATGCCAGACTTCGAGCCCGTGGACTATGTCACCTACTACCCAGAGTGGATTGAGGGAGTGAACATAGCTATGGTGGACTTAATGGCTCGTTTGTGTTACAAGTATCGATTCAAGCTAGCACCAGGATCGCCCTTCCGTGCCTTTGGGAAGAGGAATGCACATGGTCTCTCGATGGCTCACACAGGAAATCGCCTGGACGTGCCCCTTGTTAATAAGACGTTTGAAGACTTGGATTATCTCATCAACTGTCTGACCAGGAGAGTCCAACAGACTCAGGACGTCGCAGATCATGCACAAGCCGTCATACACGCAAAAACCCAAGAACTCCAGGCTTCTGAAAATCTTATTGGTCAGTTGGAGGAACTCATCCATGACCTACATTTGGAGAACCTTGGCAAGGATCAGCAAATTGCCATGCTTGAGGCTCAACTCATTCCACCTCCACCACCGCCAGTAACTGAAGGAGGTGACCAAGGCACTGGAGATGTGACTGTATCTGCAGCTACGAAGAAGGAAGGACCAGTGGAAGAAAACCTCGAAGAAGTGCTGTCTGAAGAGTCAACTGAGGGAGAAGTCACGCCCGTGGCAAATAACCACGCAATAAAACGCAAGCGTAGTATTTAGGAAGGATAAGTGTAGCAATCAAAACCATGTTAGAGGGACCACCATTTATCCTTTAGCTTATCGTAATCGATTTAGTGTATTGACCTATCAAATTGTGGTATGGCAGTACTGTTACTTTGGTATTTCCCCGACCTTTCGTTCGATAAACAATTAGTTCGATTTCTCAAAAGAAGTTTGAAATTTTTACGTATGTGGTTGCTTGTGTTTGAACCTTATTGATTGATGTTTGTTAGATGTTGGTTGTAGAGGATTATCTTGAATTTTTGGTTGTGCATTAGGATGTTGAATTATCAACAAAACTTTTCTCTTAAGGGTGGTAGCCACCTAGAAAATTTAAACACAGTCACTTAAACCCAGAAATCTCAAACTATCTTTCCTTTCATCTTTCTAATCAGAAAAACCATTCACTGTCAGTTTTCAAGTTTCATGTCAGAGATTTCATTTCCCAAAACATTTCGAGTTTCAGAATCATTCAAGCCTTGCTTTCTTTTCTAGCTTCTCCGAATCTCGGGGACGAGATTCCTTTTAAGGGTGGTAGTCTGTAACATCCCAACATTTTATAATGTTCAAAAATCACTAAAATTTAAAACTTTTCTTTTTATGAAAATAAAATATTAAATGCATGAGGAAACCAACTATAAAAGACTTCAAAGTTTAATATTTTCAAATGTCACAGTTTAAACATTTTATTATCCACTGTGTTTCAAAAACCTTAAAATATAATTTGATAAATATTTTACAAACTACAATTCATTTTATTTTAAGTAAATAGTTTACTTATAAGTATTTGAATTAAATCACTTAGCCATATCTATTCATAAATACAAGATTATTCAAATAGTATATAATTACTAAATGGTTTTCATTCTTTTAACTAAGTTCAAAATATAGTTTGGAAATTATAAGACTATAGTGTATAGCTTCAAAACCTCATAGAATTGAGATTAATGAATTAGCCAAATAAACATTTCATTTGCTTAAATGAATTTCATCTATTTCTTCATAACATGAAATGATTAATAGATTCTAAATAAAATAAATTTAAAATAAAGGTCTTGTCCCAAGTTGTTATGAAGCTTCAAATGCATAAAATAAAATGTTGCACAAATTATTTTCAATTTAAAATGAATACCCTATATTTCACATTTCCTAAACATTTTTATATTTAGTTCATTAATATTATGCCAAAATAAAGATGAATGATTTCAGCAAAACAAGTTTAAATAACTTAAACTCAAACATATTGAAATGTGGGTATTTTACAAATTTTATTTAGCCACAAGAAAATTTAAATAAGATAGAAATTCAAATTTGACTTTAAGTGTCAAATTAGTAATTAATCAACATTTCAAAATATTAATTTTCAAAAATATTCAAAACATGCCCACAATTGGTTTAACAGAAAGATAAACATTTTACAAATTTTTAGAAATTTATTTGACATCATTTGGAGTTATAAATCAAAAGATATGAATTAAAGAAATAAAATCAGAAAAAGAAAATACTGGCTGACGTCATGCTGACGTCAGCAGATCTTCTTCTTCCTCTAACCGAACGAAGAGCAGAAAAAGGAGATCGAATCGGAGACGATTTCTTCTCCGATTCGTGCGGGATTCAATCTCTGGAGCCCTCTAGATAAACCTCGGACACCGCCGCGTCTTTTCCCCCAAAACCCTAGCTAAACCGTGCCCCCAGGCCGCCGGAGGAGCTCGCCGGAGTCCACCGTGTCCGCCGCCGCTTTTCTTCCGATTGCCGGTAACAGAGAAGGGTTCTCCGCCCCCCCTGTGGTCTCCTCTGATCCCCCTGCTCCTGGCGCATCTCCCTGACCCCTCCCCTCGATCTTCCTCGCAGCAAATCGTCGCGAGTGGAGCTCGCCGGAACCGCCGCGCCATCGTCCCCGAACCCGCACTGCTCGAGGACGCGCTGCTCGTCGTAGACGACCCCATCGCCATCGCAGCTTCACGCCGAACGTTGTGGTCGTCTTCTCGCGTCCGGGGAGCAACTCCAGCGTCGAGGCCGTTCGATCCCGAGCCCGCGCCGCCGTCAGCTCCATCTCCGGCGAGGTTGCGCCGCCACGGTATGGTCCAAGCATCCTGCGCCGTCCGATTAGATCTCCACGGCTTAGATTAGATGGTCGAGGACGAACGGGTACGCTCCGATCTGGACCGTCAGATCCAGATCTGACGGCCCAGATCAGATGACTTATCCACGTCAGCGCCACGTGGCATGCCCCGTCAGCGCACAGTCAGCGCTGACGTGTATAATCAATTTCGTAATTAAAATTTAATCGGCAGTTTTGCAGAAACACCCCTGTCACTTAGATCTCTCACAACTTTTCAACCACAACTCCAAATTTAATAATTTTTATATATTTGGAAAGCTCTGGATGTGTAGAATAATTTGGATCAGACAAAATTCAAATTTGACTTAGTATAAAATATTCAAATTTCAAATGGTGAATTTGAGTATATTTGTAATAACATTAAATCTATAAATCCAAAAATTGCAAATAAATATGTTTTAGAAACTTTAGAATATTTGTAAATTAATGCCACTGCTATAAAATATTTTTAAATAATTTTTGAATGATTTCATAGTTGTGTGTATAATTTGAATAGTTGGACAAATTTTGAAATAACTTTTAATAGAAACATTGTTTTTGATTAAATCCAATTGCAATAGATTTAATTAAATGCTCTCTGTCTATTAACACTAATTATAGAATTTTGTTATAAAAGTTTAATCATAGGAAACTTAATCTTATAATTATTACTTTTATTATATATTTTTAAAACTAGAAATTAATTTAATTGCATTTATAAATTCATGCATATTTATAAATAAAACACAAAAGTTATTTTTATGTTTCTTGTGATTTAAGATTTCATTTCATTCATAGCATATTTTATATTGTAAGGAAAACCCCTCTTCAATAGTTTTCTCTAAGTTAGGATTATTTTCAAACTCAGTATTTTGTGAAAAGTGCTATGCACTAGACACTTAGTAGTTTTCAAGATGGAGCTAGAAGAACATTGAAGGACTTAGAAGAAAACAGACTCTGGAAGCATCCCCAAGATGTCAAGCACTTAGTAGAAAAGTGAGAAGAAGTTCAAGAAGGCCAACCCCCTTTCTATTCTCTAAGTCCTTCTCTCTGTCCTTTCTTCTCCCCTGAGATTTCATGAAGACTAAGTAAATCTAAGACCAGCCTCGAGGATACAAGAATCATCAAGTCTGAAGATTCAACAAGACTACCAAGAGCTCAATCAAGACATCATCCAGAAGAAAGTTACAAGTCTGAAGATGAAGCCTGGAGGACAACTACATCTTTCTTTCTATCTCTTCCCTCTTTCCTAATCTTGTCTTTTAGACTTAAACAAATTTTGATCATGATGTTATCATCTTGAAGTTGTTGGATCCTAGCAGCATAGTGGGATGAAGCGGCCTGGAAACAAACCTTACATGTCCACGTACATGAGACCTGTTCCACAATTTAAGTGGCTGGCCGGGTGTCTGTCTCTCTCACTATAGTGAATGTCCAATAATAATTGTGATCATCTTGAATAAATGACTTAGTATTTTTCTCTAAGTATTCTGCACATCATGGCTAAGCCATTTAAGTGCTTGTTTCAAGAAGTTATAAAACAAAGTATGAGTATCCAACTTAAGACTTTAGTCCTTAGTCCTTTTGGACCAACCCATTTGCCTTACATAAACTTAAAAGATTTCCATAGCATGATAAAGCATTTCTAGCCTTAGAAATAATTTGCATACCATACATGACATGTTTTCCTTAGGAGTTTTCCAAAACTTGTTGTTCATTTGATATGAGCATGTATGTTTGTTGATTGTTGTATTGTTGCTTGCTTATATTGTTTAGATTAAACGGAGAGCAAACGTTCTTTGTTGAAAAGAGTTTGTGAACAACGACAACATTCAAAGGCAAGTGGCACACCTCATAAACTTCCTATTTTATATGCATTACTTAGTGTATTTTTATATGCATGTGTTGCTATGCTAAACCTGCGTAGAATCCCTTATTCCCGTGTTTAGGTTCCTGTATCATACTTAGCAGAAATATTGATGCTATGCAATTGATGAAAGATTTTTACAAAATGTTAAGTGACTACTCAGGACTGTGCTCAGGGCTGTCTTCGCCTAGGATGAAATTATATTCTACTTAGGGCTGTGAGCATGGTGATTTTTACCTGAGAGTGCACATCCACTAAGTTAATGAGACACCTGGGTGGTAATTGGTCGGATGGTTTATGTTGAGTGGCTTTTGGGACTATGCTTGTGGTTGTCTTCGCCTAGGATGAATTTCTATTCTACTTAGGGCCATGAGTATGGTGGTTTTCACCCAGAAGTACACTTGAGAACGGCCACCCAGGAACAGAGGAATCTGAAGAACTCCGAGTGACGATTGCTTCCAGTGCAGCCATTGCCATATGGGCTCTGGCTTGATCAATTATGTTGCGTGGACTCTCTCCGGCTTGACAAGCAGATGTAGGGGGATGTTAGGTGGAACGGGTCAAGCCAGTATGGGGAGGGAAAATGCTTCTGAAAGATCTCGTCTCATTCTCTCCTTTCCTTATCACAAATGGTGTGTAAAGGATACCTTGGGTTGAATGGGTACAATGGTGAAAGTGCACAACCTCTGCAGAGTGTAAAACTAAGTACTTAGCCGTGTCCTCGGTTACGGACAATTTTGAGCAGCTGATCAAGGACGTCAACGGAGGATTCCATCATTCCAACTTCAAAAGTAAAACTTGATGGGTGAACAAGGGAAGATGAGATTTATGGTTTTCATGCCATACTCGTCGAGATTTCAAGAAAAGTGTTTTCAAAAGAATAGGAAAATTGGATTTATGCAAATTAGCCTTGAGCTCCACCAGCCAAATATTCATATAGGCTTTAGAGTTATTCCTTAAGTGTCCACCATAGTGTCACTTGCCAGACTCCATTTTTAATGGAATCTGACCCACGTTGTTGCAATATTTTTCTTATTGCAGATTTGATCAGATGACGAGTGAGGTTTCGTAAAGGTTTCGAGTCTACAACCAACATGTTTTCGCCTGTGGCAGCATGAAAGTTATAGAGACTCACTGCTATTGTTTTCCGTTGTGTACTTTTCAAAGCTAGCTTTATGCTATGCAATTTGTAAAGAATATTTTGAAATTCTGGATCATCGATGTAATAAAATTGACCTTTGTTGTGATATTACATCATAAACTGTGTGTGCAAATGAAACGATCCAGGGATTTGCACTATACACAGGTATCTGCCTTATTTTGAGAGCAGGTACGCTACACCACTTCCCTCTCGACTCGCGCCTTGTCTGAGGTTTCCTCGGCTCCGTATGCCTCCGAGATCCTGCCAAAGTCTTTGTCGCAGTCGTCTGACTTTTGGAAGTTTCCGTTGACTGTGATGACTCCTTTTGGACCTGGCATTTTGAGCTTGAGGTATGCATAGTGCGGTACTGTGATGAACCTTGCGAATGCCGGTCACCCCAATATGGCGTGGTATTGTGATTTCCAGTCGACGACGTCGAAGTCGATGAGTTCGCTTCTGAAGTGGGTTGCATCCCCGAATGTGACGTCGAGTTGGATTTTCCCTTCTAGGCGCACGGCTTTGCCTGATACAATACCGTGGAAGGTGTTTGTAGATTTCGAGAGATTCTCGACTGACCTGTTCATTCTTCGGAACGTGTATGTGAATATTATGTTGACGCCACTGCCTCCTTCCATGAATATTTTGGTCATAGTATATCCTTCGATCTGCCCTTTGAATACTAGAGCAGCGTGTCCCGGTCGATAGATGGCTGGCGGGTGATCCTCCTTATCAAAAGCGATTGTTATGTCTGAACCTTGATTCTATTACTGGGGTGGAGCTAATACTGCCATATCGACGTTTCTGGTGTGGCGCTTTTGCCTTCTGTTGGAGTTGCATCCCTTCTGGATCATGTACATCTGCCCTTTTGGCTGCGGATTTTGAGTGTCCATGATGTATGGCGCCTGCCATCTGGTTATTCGCATCGTGTTGTGGTGGTGGCGGTAATGTCGCCACTATTTGTGGAGGTGCTATGTATGTCGTTGGGATAGCTTGTAGTTGTTCTCTCTTCATCTGATTTATGTAATTCATCGCCATTTGCCCAAATTCGCGGCAGCTTCCCATTGTGTGATGCGATGTTAACCGTCCAGTCGCCGGGTCTTTGAACATATGAAGTCTGCACTCATCCTCCGTCTTTTCTTGAAATGATTTCTCGATTCTTGACTCTAAGCGCTTCTGTCAGTCTTGTCTTCTATAGCTTCCGCGCTGGTTTCGACCTTCGTCGTCGCGTCTGTCGACTGGCCTATCTCGTCTATAGTTATCACTTCGTGTGTCCCGGCGATCGTCTTGCTGGCTAGATCGCCGGTCATCTTGCTTTCTATCATCTTGATTCCAGTCGACTTGCGAGAATCCAGCTGCTACAAATTTGACCTTGTCCTTGCCGCGGTGATCGTAGTCACGCCTTCTTCGTTTGTTGTCTCTATCCCGTCGATCTCGGTTGTCCCGGTGGTCACGACTGTCCCGTCTGCCGTGATGTCGTTGTGGTGAGTGTGGGGTTTTGCTCTGGACTGCATCTTCACCATCTGCCCACTCGGTCGCTAGTTTCATGAGTTCCGCCATATTTTTCGGCTTTTGCCGTTCGAGTGCTTCCCTGAAATCTTTTCTATAGACTCCATTCGTGAAAGCGTCTATTGCTCTGTCTTCTGATATTGCGCCCACGGAGTTCCTGATGGAGGCCCACCTTCTTATTGAAGACCTAAGCTTCTCCTCTGTCTTG
The DNA here is from genome assembly GCA_026929855.1 of Poa annua. Classification (NCBI taxonomy): domain Eukaryota; kingdom Viridiplantae; phylum Streptophyta; class Magnoliopsida; order Poales; family Poaceae; genus Poa; species Poa annua. Next base: position 244,534,513 of record CM049426.1, on the reverse strand, counting down.
GGCCGGCATGCTCTTAATTCCTCAAATGTTTTCGACCTTTCGCAGAGAGGGTCGAAATATTTCATGAAGTCTTCCTTGAAGTGGTCCCAAGAATCGTAGACTCCTTCGAGCAAAGACTTGAGCCAGTCGCGGGCTATGCCTTCAAGCATCAACTGTATGTATTATAGTGATGTCGTTGTTGTTCCTCGTTGGCATATGACTGCCAGTTTGTAATCTTCCAGCCACCCCGAGGGTTCCTGTTTTGAGTTGAATTTTGGCATGGTTGGTAGGCCAAACTTCTTTGGGAGTTTTGTTTCTTGGATCCGTCGAGTGAAGCATTGTGCTCCGCACGGTCTTGCGTTGCGATTGTTGGGTGACTCGCGACTGCCTGATCTCCTGGACCTGCTTCTAGAGCGGCTTCTTGATCTGTGACGGATTGAGCTTTTTCTGCCACTGCTTTGCTGAGGACTGCGACTGTAACGTCCTCTCGAGCGGCTTCTGCTCCGTCCTCTCCTTCCTCCGTCTACCAGTTCTTTTGCTGCAATTTCCAGAGCCTTCATTTGCTGTAGGTATCTTGCTTCAGCAGGGTCACCTGACGGTGCTTTTCCTGCTTGAAGGTATGCTCCGATGGATATGACGACTAATATTTTATGAAGTCTTCCTTGAAGTGGTCCCAAGAATCGTAGACTCATTCGGGCAAAGACTTGATCCAGTCGCGGGCTATGCCTTCAAGCATCAACTGTATGTATTATAGTGATGTCGTTCTTGTTCCTCGTTCGCATATGACTGCCAGTTTTTAATCTTCCAGCCACCCCGAGGGTTCCTGTTTTGAGTTGAATTTTGGCATGGTTGGTAGGCCAAACTTCTTTGGGAGTTTTGTTTCTTGGATCCGTCGAGTGAAGCATTGTGCTCCGCACGGTCTTGCGTTGCGATTGTTGGGTGACTCGCGACTGCCTGATCTCCTGGACCTGCTTCTAGAGCGGCTTCTTGATCTGTGACGGCTTGAGCTTTTTCTGCCACTGCTTTGCTGAGGACTGCGACTGTAACGTCCTCTCGAGCGGCTTCTGCTCCGTCCTCTCCTTCCTCCGTCTACCAGTTCTTTTGCTGCAATTTCCAGAGCCTTCATTTGCTGTAGGTATCTTGCTTCAGCAGGGTCACCTGACGGTGCTTTTCCTGCTTGAAGGTATGCTCCGATGGATATGACGACTCCTTCTGCTGTTTTGGGTTGGATTATACCGTCAGAGTCGACGGTTAGGAACGAGTTGTTCAGGTTTCGACTGACGTCTGCCCTTTCGTGTTCGGGGATTCTGTCGAATCTGGATCTGTGTCGTGCCTCGGTTGCTCCTGTATACCTCATAGATAGTTGTCGTCTGCGTGCGCTTGATATGCTTGCTTGCCTTCTTCGCTCCCCGAGTGTTGCTTTGTATTGCCTCAAGCGCTGTGATTCCTGCTAGTTGAAATAGTTGTATGTTGCCAACTCATCTGGAGTTGCGTCTGATGGCATCATTATTCCCTCTTCAATGACCTTTGTCACCTTTGCGGCCATCTCTGCCATGATGTCCAGAGTGGTGGTACCATCTGGTAAAGTGACCGTCCGGGGGTTGTCGATTGGCTGCGTTTTCTGATGTTTCTGCGGCTGTTGCCACGTAAACCTGCTGGGGTATGTGGTAGTGATATGTATAGTCTGACTGTTCTTCATATGCTGCTTCGATGTCGCTATCCCGCTCTACGCTTTTGATGTTTTCGCCATCTTCTATTTGCTGCATACGTTCGTCATAGTCGATGGCAGCATGATGTAGAGATTGGATCTCTCCGCCGGTGAAGTCGGCCAGACGTATGCTGTCTTCTGCAGGCTCATCATACTCGGGGAGGTGGAAGCTTTCTTCCGGAGCGTCGATTTGCATATGGTCTTCGACTGGGTTGATATGGAGGGTCTACTGCACTTCCTCTTCCATCTCATTTTGCATCATGAATTCGTTAAATTCCCTTGTGGACATGGATCCTGCTATGGACGAGATTGGATTGCTCCGTGATGTTGTTGCTCATGCGCTTCCAACCGAAGCTGCTGACATGACCATATCATTGACTGAAGTAGTTGTTTGTCCTTCGACTTCGGGGAACTCATCCGCCATGAATTTGTTGAATTCTGCGGATGTCATTGAATCCGTGGGGGATTGTGGTGGTGGGATCAGATCAATCTGTGACGGGGTGTCCTCCTTGCCTGTTGTAGATATGATCTCAGCCGATCTCTCTTGGAGTGGCTTAGTTGCGATCTGTTCAACTAAATCCTGCACACCAAGCTGATCAACAAAGAAGTTATGTTCCCCAATAGTTACATCAAAACCTGAATCGAGGTTGGAGTAGATCTCCTGATCTTCGGGTGAGTATGGCCTGATCCTTGCTGGTGATGCTGCTTTTGGCGAGTGGTCGGCTGTGATCTGGATGCGATCTGTTGTTGCTGATGTGCATCCCTTTAAAGAAGTCGGCGGATCGCCGTTTGAAATTTGGATCAAAAATCCGTAGATCCAACACCACCTATTCCAACAGATGGCGCCAATTGATGAGGGATGTCCCCATCAATACCCATGGTTACTAGCCTAGGGTAAGAGTTATGAGGTAGAGAACGTGTGGTGTTGGTAGATTCGGCGGCTGACAGGCGGGAATTACCCAGGTTCAGGGCCCTCGAGTGAGGTAAAACCCTTACTCCTGCTTGTCTGTTATTGAGTGTGTATATGCGGCGAGTACACGGGTCTAGCAAGATGTCGATCTTGCTAGGGTTTTGTGATTCTGATTGGGTGTGTCCTTGGTCGATCTCCCTCCTGTCCTTTACATAGGGGTACAGGTCTCGGGTCGTAACCGACTAGGACTACATTTATGGAAAGTACTACCGACTATGCTATGTATGGTAGAAGTCATCGTCTTGGGCTTCGCTTGTTGGGTTTCTTCAGCCCATTGACAATTGGGTTTTAGTCATTACGTGCACCAGGTACCCACATGAGGGGGTACCCGTTTGATATAACCTTGTCACACCTCATCCCCAAGCTCTCTATATCATCATGGAAAGGAACATGGATAGTATTAATAGTGCAGCAATTATTAACATCATCATTTTCAGAATTATTATCCCAAAGATCTTGAATATCAAAAGAGGTGTGCTTTTCCCAATCATGATCACTAATATAAATAACATGCATAGGTACGTCATCAAGTTCAGAATCATCGAATTCAGAATTATAAGTATTAATTGTAACAGGAGCAACAAGTTTAGGAGAAGATACCGTTTCCTCTCTCCTTTTACTCCTCTTCTTCTTCCTCTTTCCATTTTTCATCTTCTTTTCCTCTTTTGGAGGGAGAGGCTTGAAAGGAAGCTTCTCCACATAACCTGGTTTATTATTTGAGACAATGGAAGAAACTTGGGAGAATTCCTCTCTTTCATTAATAAGATGAAAACACAGATTAGTCCTATCATACTTTGGTAAAGTCCCATCCTTTATAATATTTTGTATGTAGGAGTTAGCATGGCAATTATTAACACAATAGAGATAACATCCATGCAACAAATCATACATATCAATATCACTCATATTTAACCAAGAAGTTTTTCTTGATATCTCTTCACACCCCAAAAATAATGTAAGTTCATCATGTTGATTAGGGGTGATCATGTTATCGCCAAACTCTCCTATAATATCTTTATGAGAGCCTGAGCATTGAAATTCGAAATGTCCCTTTTCATAGCAAAGTTCACAAATAAAAGGATAGGTGGCACAAATCATTGTACCAAGATCTCTTAAAACTGTATACCAACCTCTAGTATTTTCATTCCTATGATGGATACAATATTCATCTTCAATTTGATTAATTCCACAAGGTCTATACATTCCAGAAAAATTAACATACGTCCCAATTTTCTTTAGGAACATTAATATGATAAGCAAAGGTTCTTAAATAATCAACAATAATATGAGAATCAAGACCATATTTAGCACTAAGCTCTTGAAAACTAGCAGTTTCAACACAAGACTTAATGCAATCATATTCATAGTTCATACCTGATTCTTTACCTTTGTCATTCTCCCAATCTTCAGCATTGTTTCGAATTGTTTCAAGGAGATCCCATCAAGCTTCAACCTTCTTACTTGTGAAAGAGCCCTCCGAACAGGCATCTAGATAATCCTTGCAATGTCCTGAAAGCCTTGCATAAAAATTATTAAAAATTATATTATCAGGAAGCTCATCGTTAGGACATTTGAGTATTAATGTTTTCAGCCTTCCCCAGGCTTGAGCAATGCTTTCTCCTTCAAGAGGCCAGAAATTATAGAATTACGATCTTGGTGAATCTCACTTGGTGATAAAATTTAGAATAAAAGAGAGATACAACCTCCTCCCATCCAAGAGAGTGCCCATTCTTCAACAATTTATACCAACTCGCAGCTCTTCCACCAAGTGATATAGAAAATAATTTATTCTTAAATTTGTCCATTGAAATACCTGTACACTTGAACAACTCGCATAATTCATGTAAAAATAGCAAATGATCACCAGGATGGACAGTTCCATCCCCTATATAGTGGTTATTCATAAAACGTTCAATAATTTTCATAGGTATTTTAAATGGCCCTATTTCTTCAGGTGGCTTAAGAATGTCACAAGCATTATAAGAATTATCGCATATTGGAGGCACAGCATTATCAAGGCAAAATAATTCCTCCAAAGCTGAGGAGCAAAAAAGATTATTTTTGTTTAAACTAGCTCCCCAAGCTTAGTCTTTTCCACGACCTTAGCAATAATGGTGTATAAAGAATTTATACTAATAACATTACTACCACTATTATGCAAACAACTTCCATAGGTTTTTTAATTTTCTCTTCAAAAGTATCATGTCCTAATGCAATATAAATTTTATAGAGATCCCTATTTTTTTCTATTAGCCTTACTAGTGAAAATAAATACAAGAAACAAAAAGTAATAACTTCAGGATCTAAAGGAGATACCTTTAAGAGCTCACCTCTCCGGCAACGGTGCCAGAAAATAGCTTGATGTCTACGCACGCTTCTATTCTTGTAGACAGTGTTGGGCCTCCAAGAGCAGAGGTTTGTTGAACAACAACAAGTTTCCCTTAAGTGAATCACGCAAGGTATATCGAACTCATGGAGGTAGATGTCAAAGATATTCCTCTCAAGCAAGCCTACAATTAAGATACGAGAAGTCTCTTGTGTCCCCAACACACCCAATTCACTTGTCAGATGTATAGGTGCACTAGTTATGCGAAGAGATAGTGAAATATAAGTAATATGGATGATTATAAGTATTAATTGCAATCTATAATAAAAATGGCAGCTAGCAAACATGTAGAAAACTTGTTGGAAACGGTGTTTTAATGCTTAGAAACAAGGCCTATGGATCCTACTTTCACTAGTGGACATTCTCAACAATGACATCAAAGTTAAATAAATAAACACAACTCTGAAACACTCTCATGTTGGATAACAAACACCATTCATTGTGTAGGGCTACGATAGCACCCTCAAAGTCAAAGTAAACTAACACCAACAACTTCATAAAGGAATCACACACGGTGCACACACTGTCACCATACAACCGTGCATAACCCGGAATTCATATTAAAGTAACCTCTAGAGTGCATAATAGATAAAGAGTAGTGTCACATATTCACCTAGATTACAAAGCTCATGTTCACATAAAGATCACATGGGAGAGAGAGATAAACCACATGGCTTCTGTAGATCCCGCGGACTCGGGGGAGAATTACTCACTCCTCATCATAGGAGTCAGCAATGGCGATGGAGATGGCGGTGGAGTTGATGGAGATGGCTCCGGGGCAATGCCCCATCTCGACAGGGTGCCGAAACAGAGACTTATGTCCCCCAAATATTGTCTTCGATGGCGGCGGCGCTCTGAACCCGTGGAGGAAAATATGAACATCATGCAATTTTTAGGTTTTTGGGGGGTACTTACAGGCGAAAGGGCGAGGTCAGTGGAGGACCGAGGACTCCTCACCACGTGCTCGCGCGGCCAGAAGTGGGGCCGCGCCAGCACCTGATGAGGGCACCTCGGTCCCCTCCTCGGTCTCGTCTTCAGTGCTCTAGAACGTTCATGATCCAAAAATAATTTCAGAATGTTTTTTGTCCAATTCCGAGAATATTTCCTTATGTATTTTTCTGAAACCAAAAACAACAGAAAACAGGGAACTGACACTTTGACATCTTATTAGTAGGTTAGTATGAGAAAATTCATAAAACTATATAAAATGTATATAAAACATGTAACAACATGGTATAATATAGCATGGAGACGTATCAATAGCACACTCATCTACACATCATTATCATTCGGTACTTCGTATATCCATGTTTCATTTTAGTTTTATTTCTTTCTTTCATTTGTTCATGTTTTTTTGCTTTCCATAAACTCAAAAATACCAAAAATATTTTTGTTATTTCTCTTTCTGGTTTGTTTTAGTATCTAGTATTAATATCCTTAGTATTTATTTCAGTTCAATATGCAAAACACAAAAATATTTTGCTTTGTTGTGTGTTGTTTCGCGTAGGGACATATTTCTGTTGTCCATCGTTTAATTCTTAACTCTTCACAGAAACATCGGAATGACCTGAAATTTCGTGTGCATGTTCTTCAGATGTGGACGCACCATTCTTTAGTTTTGAGTTTTCTTATCTTGGCATGTTGTAGCGTACCTGCACTTTAAATAAGGCAGATACCTGTGTATAGTGCAAATCCCTGGATCGATTCATTTGCACACACAGTTTACGATGTAATATCACAACAAAGCGTCAATTTTATTACATCGATGATCCAGAATTACAAAATATTCGATACAAGTTGCATAGCATAAAGCTAGCATTGAAAAAGTACACAACGGAAATACAATAGCAGTGGGTCTCCAACAACTTCATGTTGCCACAGGCGAAAACATGTTGGTTGTAGACTCGAAACCTATAAACGAAACCTCACTCGTCATCTGAACAATCTGCAATAAGAAAAAATATTGCAACAACGTGGGTCAGATTCCATTAAAAATGGAGTCTGGCAAGTGACACTATGGTGGACACTTAACGGAATAACTCTATAGCCTATATGCATATTTGGCTGGTGGAGTTCAAGGCTATTTTGCATAAAGCCAATTTTTCGTATCTCTTTGGAAAACACTTTCTTCAAATTAAAACAAGTATGGCATGAAAACCATGAATCTCATCTTCCCTTGTTCACCCATCAAGTTTTATTTCTGAAGTTGGAATGATGGAATCCTCCGTTGACGTCCGTGATCAGCTGCTCAAATTGTCCGTACCGGGGACACGGCCAAGTACTTAGTTTTACACTCTGCAGAGGTTGTGCACGTTCACCATTGTACCCATTCAACCCAAATTATCCTTTACACACCATTTGTGATAAGGAAAGGAGAAGAATGGGACGAGATCTTTCTGAAGCATTTTCCCTCCCACTCTGTCTTGACCCGTTCCACCTAACATCCCCCTACATCTTCTTGTCAAGCCGGAGAGAGTCCACGCAACATAATTGATCAAGCCAGACCCCATATGGCAATGGCTGCACTGGAAGCAATCGTCACTCGGAGTTCTTCAGATTCCTCTGTTCCCTGGGTGGCCATCCACAAGTGCACGTACTCCAGGAACCATAGACATGGACCGGAGTAGCCACTCAACTTCGCCACCATTAACAACCAATCCACCCAGGAGTTTCATTAACTTAGTGGATGTGCACTCTCAGGTAAAAATCACCATGCTCACGACACTAAGTAGAATAGACATTCATCCTAGGCGACGACAACCATGAGCACAGCCCTGAGTAGTCACTTACATATTGTAAAACTTTTCATCATTGCATAGCATCAATATATCTACTAAGTATTATATAGGAACCTAGACACAGGAGTAAGGGAATTCTACACAGGTTTAGCATAGCACTACTAGCCTACACATGCATATAAAAATACACTAAGTAATGCATATAGAAAATAATAGGAAGTTTATGAGGTGTGCCACTTGCCTTTGAATGTTGCCGTTGTTCACAAACTCTTTTCAACAACGAACGTTTGCTCTCCGTTTAATCTAAACAATATAAGCAAACAACAATACAATAATCAACAAACAACAATCATCAAACATACATGCTCATATCTAGTGAACAAACAAGTTTTGTTAAACTTCTAAGGAAAACATGTCATGCATGATATGCAAATTATTTCTAAGGACTAGAAATGCATGTAATGCCATGAAAATCTTTTAAGTTAATGCAAGGAAATGTGTTGGTCAAAAATGACTAAGGACTAAAGTCATAAGTTGAATAAAATATTTTGTTTTATATCATCTTGAATAAGCCCTCTAATGGCTTAGTCTTGATGTGTAGAAATATTTAGAGAAAATACTAAGTCATTTTTCAAGATGATCAACAATTATTATCAACTCTTTGTAAATTGGACATTCACTATAGTGAGAGAGACAGACACCCGACCAGCCACTTAAATTGTGGAACAGGTCTCATGTACGTGGACATGTAAGGTTTCTCTCCAGTCCGCTTCATCTCACTATGCCGCTAGGATCCAACAAATTTCAAAGATGATAACATCATGATAAAAAAAAATTAAGTCTAAAGACAAGATTAGGAAAGAGGGAAAAGAAAGAAAGAAAGATGTAGTTAGTCTTCCAGGCTTCATCTCCAGACTTGTAGCTTTCCCCTTGGTGATGTCTTGAATGCATTTTTTAGACTTGATAAATCTTCAGACTTGATGATTGTCATATCACCGAGGCTGGTCTTGGAATCAAGTTAGTCTTTATGAAGTCTCAGATAAGAAGGAAGAAAAGAGAGAGAGCAAGAAAGACTTAGAGAATAAAGGAGGTTGGTCTTCTTGAACTTCTTCTTGCTTTTCTTCTAAGTGCTTCTACTCCTTGAAGATACTTCTGAAGTCTTGTTTTGGCTAAGTCCTTCAATGGCCTTCTAGCTCCATCTTGAAAATTACTAAGTGTCTAAGTGTAGCACTTTACCAAAATGCTAAGTTGAAAATACTTCTAACTTAGAGAAAAATAATGAAGAGGTTTTCCTATGAGGGATATAATTATATAATAAAATTATTTTATGCATGAAATGATTTTTTTTATCACAATAAAGCATCAAAATAACTTTTGTGATTTCTTTATAAATATGCATGAATTTATAAATGTAATTTAATTAATTTCTATTTTGGGAAAATATAATAAAGGAATAATTATAAGATTAAAGTTTCTATGATTAAATTTTTATAATAAATTTTATAAATAGTGTTATTAGACAGGGAGCATTTTAATTAAATTTATAGTAATTTACTTTAATCAAAAATAATATTTTTATTAATAGTTATGTTGAAAATACTCAAATTATTCAAATTAAATATATAACTACGAATTTATTCAAATATTACTCAAAAATATTTTATAGCAGTGGCATCAATTTACAAATATTCCAAAGTTTCTAAAACAATTTTATTTGTAATTTTTGAATTTACAGATTAAAAGTTATGACAAAAATACTCAAATTCACTATTTGAAATTTGAATATTTTAAACTAAGTCAAATTTGAATATTTGAATTTGAAAAAACTATTTTCCATTTTTGAATATGAATATTCACCATTTTTGAATTTGAAAAAACTAAGTCAAAAATACATGTCGAGGGCTTTCCAAATATATAAAAATATTTGAATTTGGATAAACAGAGAAAAAAATATGATAGTTTGAATAGTCAGGGGCTTTTCTGCAAAACTGCCAATTAATTAAATCGTGAAAATGATTTTACACGTCAGCGCTGACTGGGCGCTGACTGTGCGCTGACTGGGCTGCTGACTGGGATCCGACGTGGATAAGTGAACAGATCTGGGCCGTCAGATCTGGATCTGATGGTCCAGATCTGGCCGTACCCCTTTGCTAGCAAGATCTAATCGCAGCCGTTAAAAAGAGATCGGACGGCTTACGGCGGGTGGATGAGGTCGTGGCGGCGCCGGTGATCGGAGGCGAAGGAGACGGTGGCGTGGGCAGCGCCGGCGTTGTGGTGCCTCCCCGGACACGCGGAGGGCGGCTACGGACTCGGAGCTTCAAGGTGAGGAGAATGGTGGCGACGGCCGGATGCTCCTCGTCCTGGAACGCCGTGGAGGAGCGCATGAAGGTGCGGTGGCTCCGGTGACTCGATTCGAGCACAGACGCGAACTTTGGCTGCAGAAAATTTTCTCAAATCAGAAGGGGAAGCGCGGGATAGGTGTGGGAGAGAAGTTGGCAAGCAAGGGAGCGGCGGTGACCTTTGGTTGCGTCGAAATCGGAGCAAATCACGGTGGCGGCCGAGCATCTCCAGCGAGCGATTGGGACGGCCTGGCAGCGTGTATCGAAGAGGGAGGAGAGGGGAAATGCAGGAGGGAACGCGGGGTTTATATGGGGGGGGGGGGGGGGAAAGGGAGAGCAAATCCCGCAAAGAACTCCGTGAATTTGAGCTCGGATCAGAGAAGGAATCGGAGGCGAAATTTTCGGCTGGAGGTTAGGGATGAAGTCCCCTGACAGGTGGGTCCTGCTGTCAGGGATTTTTCTTTTTCTTTTTCTGATTTTCTATTTTCCTAATAACTTTTGATTTATAACTCCAAATGAAGTCAAATCAATTTCTAAAAATTTGTAAAACCAGTATATTTGTGTTAAACCAGTTGTGGGTATGTTTTAAAAACTTTTTAAAATTAATAATTTTGAATTATTCAAAAATGCAAATTTGCCCATTTAAGTCAACTTTGAAATTAATAATTTAATAAATTCATTTGGGGTTAAATTAAATTTATGAAATTGCCACAATGTTATATGGTTGATATTAAGTCATTTAAAACTCATTTTTAGTAACCATTCATTTTTTTTTGTCATAATAGTAAAGTAATAGAATATAATTATTTTCAAAGTAATAGAAATTATAATGGATTCAAGTTTTAATTCATTTTATTTTGTGCACCATTATATTTTATATTAAGATAATTCAATTGAAACTTCATAACAACTTTGGAAAAGGTTTTAGTTTTAATTCATTTCTCATTTAGAATATATTAATCATTTCATGCTTTGAAAACAAATGAAATTCATTTAAGCAAATGAAATGTTTATTAGGATAATTCATTAATTTTAATTTATGAAGTTTTAAAGTTATAAACTATAGGCTTATAATTTCCAAACTATATTTTAAACTTAGTTAAAAGAGTGAAAACCATTTGGCAAATAGATCATGTTTTAAATAGTTTAAAGGAACACTTGTAACTATTATTTTAATTTATGAATAGCTATGGCTAAGTGGTAGAAATCAATTTCTTATAAGTAAACTATTTTATTAGAATAAAATGGTTTGAAAGTTTGTAACACATTTGTCAATTTATATAATGAGGCTTAAGAAAATACAATGGAATAATAAAATGTTTAACATGAAACAAGTTTTGAAAATAATGTTAAACTGATATATTTGAAATATTAAACTCTTTAATATGTTTGAAGTCTTTCATAGTTGGTTTTCTTATGCATTTTAATATTTTGTTTTAATCAAAAGAAAAGTTTTCAATTTTTGTGATTTTTGAACATTATAAAATGTTGGGATGTTACACATGTTAAGGTCCTCGAAATCGTATTTACTGGCTGTTCTGTTTTAGTTCTTAAATCCGAAAACCAAAAATATTTGCTGTTTCTATTTTGTTTTGTATAGTTTGTTTCAGAGGTCATTACCTTCAGTTACTCCATGGAGATTGGTTATTATTTCATATCTTTCAAGCACACAAGTGATAAGGCAATAATGATGATCTATGACAATTCGAGTTGGGTAAGAGGCTGGTAATGAACTCTATTTGTTTCTTATTTTTGTACATAAACTCATTCATGTGAGCATGCTTGGATGGTTCGCATAAGGTATATGTCGATTGGTGTATGCTTAGTAGTTCGTGTTCTCTTATGATCGTTTCCAATTTATTTATGATGGATGTCATGTTTCTATGGATATTTTCTTGCATTGTTTTGCTCATAATAGAATATGACATTGTGGGGTCCTCCTCCGAATAATTCTTTTGAATTTACTTGGCACATGCTTACACATGTTATGACTGGAAAAAAAAGTCAATTAAGCCTTGATGACATATTTTGCCTCAGAGTTCTAGTATCACTTTTATGCCTCTGTTAATTTTATTTTGTGGCAAGCATTATTATGACGGTTATTGCTCTCTTGAATTGTCGTTTTCCCATCTTTTGCTAGCCTCCACTTGTACTAAGCTGAAAATGCTTGTGCTTCCAAATCCCTCAAAACCAAGTTATTCCAAAGAGTCCACCATAAACACCTATGCATGGCAATTTCAAACCATTCAAGTAAATTTGCATGTGCTATCTTTAAAACATTCAAACACTTCTCAATTTATGCCACTGTTTTGAGCTCATGAGGAAGTAGTAGTTGGGCTTGTTATCTTCCATACTAATTAAGTAATTGACTTGCATGCTAAATCTGGTCGTCACTAATTTTGCAAAGGGCTGGTTAGACCATTATAACATCAAAAAGATTTGAGAAAATTAAAATGGGCACTCCTCCATGGTTTGAGATTGTTTGGTGGGCACCGAAGGATTCAGTTAGCCATGGTTATGTTAGCAAGGTTGGGAGGAGTGTCAAGCTATCAAAATGAATGAAAATAAAGATGCATATTATAAGAGCTTTGTTTTAAAAATAATTCAGAACCGCTCTCGACTTACTAAGGATGGAAGATAAACAGAACTCTATTGCCATTCGTTGACCAAACAACCACCACTCAAAAACCATTTTACCTCTGCTTTCAAAATGATAAGAAGCTCTAGCACATGCTAAATCCCTGGTTCCCTCAATGAAGGGGATATCTTTTACTTTGATGTTGAGTCACCATCCTTTTTTGAGCACCTTCTTGAGAGCATAATTGTCATTCTTAGTGTAATGTGCTTGTCCTTTAATATGATTAATTGCGGTGTAATCTTGATGCTTTTATCTTTGATATCTTTATCTCTAGTCTTCCCTTGAAACTCAGAGGTGCATGGGCATTTATGTTTTGTTGTTCCATTCGGGCAAGCGAGATACAACTTTATCATACTTTCTTATGAGCCTTGCAATCCTGTGAATTTATATGTTTCATGTTATTTATCATTAGTATAATTGGCATCTTTTCATGGTTTACGTAACTATCGGGTGACGCCATGTACATATGTATTATTATGAATAGTCTAAACATTTGTCCTCATATTGAGAATATTTACATCACATGAGCAAATGAGTTCGTGAAAGTTCTTTTATCGCACTCAGTTGTTAACTGAATTGCTTGAGGACAAGCAATAAGCTAAGCTTGGGGGAGTTGATACGTCCAAAACGTATCTACTTTCCCGAACAATTTTGCTAATGTTTTACCTCTAATTTGTGTGTTTTGAATGCAACTAACATGTACTAACGCTGTTCTCAGCAGAATTGCCCTGGTGTCTGGTTTTTGTGCAGAAAATCAACTTTAAGGAAAGACACAAGAAAACATGTGGAAGTCATTTTTTCACCCGAAGAGTCCAGGAGCCAGAAGACCAAACGGAGGAGGGCGACCAGGCGCCCACACCACGTGCCCGCGCGGGTGGGCCCTGGCCGCGCGAGGACCAGGTGTGGCCGCCTCGGTCACCCCCTCGCGGCTACTTAACCCTCCTAACCTAAAATCGCACGGGGGGTATCCACTTTTTCCAGAAACATCTCCGTACGCCGCCGCCACCGCGAACCCTAGTTCGGGGACCAGAAGTCTCTGTTTAGGCACCCTGCCGGGACGGGGAATCGAAGGGGATCATCGTCATCGCCACCGCCTCTCCATCAACCATCCATGTTTCCCCCATCCATCCACCGTTGTAGGCTTGATGGGATGGTAGGGATTGGACGAGATCATTCATGTAATAGCTGTAATATCATTAGGGCATGGTGCCTAGTATCTGTATCATGTTTTACGTCATTGTTCCAACTTCTTATGCTTAATTCTTGACACTAGGGTCCGAGTGCCATGATTTCAGATCTGAACATGTTATTGTATCATGAGGATAATTATTGTTTTAGATCATATCTATGAGTTGTATACACATATTATTGTCCGGAACCGATGGCCCCAAAGTGATAGCAATAGGGATAACCTGAGGGAATGGCTGTGATGCGAGGATCACATGTGTTCATGGAATGTCAATGCTTTGCTCCGGTACTATATTAAAAGGAGTTCCTTAATTGTTAGTAGTTTCCCTAGAGGCTCCGCTGCAAACGGGCTGGCAGGACAAAAGATGTTGTGCAAGTTTCTCATTGCAAGCACGCACAACTAAATTGGAATACATGCTTATGATTAGTTAGACTAGTCATAGTGGGGAGTATCATAGAGTGGTATCATGCATATGATACTAGTCTATGTTACTATTTCAATAGTGAGGAATATCATATAAGTAGTATCATATCATCATGCATTTATTTGGTCATAGACTCATCTTGTTTTGAAATTCGCTATGTTACAGTATCTACATATGATATCACCATCACCTCTCTATTCATTAAATACTTGCCACATCACTATTTTTGGCTATGTGGCACTTATGTTACTACCTATGTTACTCCCACTATGACTAGTCTTAATACTTGGATGCTTTATCTTATTTATCTATAAATGCATATGCTATGATATTACATGAATTATCTTATCCATGCAACGCCCGTACATCCGTCCCTATACCAACATTATTTTAATCCTGCTGTCTACAGAAATCACAATCGTTGTCTTATTTCTACTGCTGCTACTATTTTACTATTGTGTTTGTTATAAAACGGTTGCTACTGATAATCTGTCTCGATCAAGTCTATTCATAGGTGTAGCTGATTTGACAAATCATCTGTTAAATCTCATAAATATTCTTTGACTCCCCTTGTGTCGAATCAATAAATTTGAGTTTTACTTCCCTCGAAGACTTTTGCGATCCCCTATACTTGTGGGTCATTAGTGCCGCGGCAGGTCTGGTGGAGCGCCGGTGGCTGGAGATGCGGAGCGCTGGTGGCGGGAGGATGCGGAGCAACAACCGGTGACATCGAGCTCGACACAGTTGGTAGGCGGCATCGGTGGATCGATGTTGCGGAGCAGCGGCCGGCGAGCTCGAGATCAAAGGCGGCTTCGATTTGAGGAGCAGGTGGCGGCGGCTAGAACCTAGTGTTCGGGCGTTCGGCTCTTCTGGTCGAGCAGCTCGGGATGGGAGAGACCAAGAGAGAACCCTTCGCTGGACAGAGAGGAAAAGAAAGGAAAGAAAAAAAAACGCTTGGCTGTTTACTACGCGGTGGCAATTCGGTGTAATATATGTGTCAAACAAGAGTAAGCAGAAAAACGGTTCGCTTTCATTTCCGGGAGTCCCACAGCGGTGGCGGGAAGTAGGGGTACCCAGCTTCTCCCCACTATGAAGAATTTGTGGAAGCTGGCTATCTAAAAAAGCTGCTTAAAATCGAGTTATTTTGGGCTTTGGCTTTTTTTCACCTCTAAGTCAAACTGATACAACTGAAATAAGCCACCACCAATTTAGTAGTTGATTATCCATCCACGTAGGCTGCCAAGTGAGTCCGGCGGTATAAGATATGAGACATAATTGTCAACTAGGGTAAATCGAAATTGCATCTCAAAATATTGGGTAAAAATGGCATAAGAATTGAATAGAGTAACTATTGTCGCAAATCAAAAGGAGGGGCAAAAGTGTAATTCACTCTAAAAACAAAGTATGTTATGGTCTTCCATGTAATGGAGTGTTGCATCTTTTGAAGGTTTTGAATTGGGTTGTTTGATTTCGTAATTAGGATAGGTAGCGAGATTTTCCAATGTTAAGAACCGGCAGTGTCCCAGCGGTAAGATTAGCGCCGAGCACACTTAATGACGTGAGTTTGATCCCTATGAGGGATGAATTCCCAAAATTCTCTTAAAACAGTATTTCTATAGAATAAAAAAGGTCACCCAAGAGTCGCACTTTCGGCTTTGTTCATTAATTTATATGTAGGTAATAAGATGCCTTCAATCTAAAATCCACCAAGGTCTATTCCTGGCTGGTCTGGTGGCATGTGCTTGCATGTTGTAACTTGGAGTAAAATCCATCGCTCATCATTGAACTTGAATTTATTACTCTCCGTCATCACCGTACATCACTATATGCAAGTTACCGTCACTATATACACACACCTGTTTCGTCGAAGGTCACCGTAGTCTGTATAGCATCGTATTTGCTGACGTGGCAAGTGACAACCCTGTCTGTCAGCCCTCAAATCATTCACAATGAGCATTTATGAATAATACAAAATAAAAGGGCCAAATCAAAAAATTGGCAAACAGAGGCTGGTCATGTGCATGGCGCCTCCTCCACGTCCGATTCAATCCCGATTTCCCGACAGGCAGCAGAACGGCGTCGGAGCGGCCACCATCGACCGCATCCGATCATTCCTCCAGCTCCGCCGCCATCGCCGTCTCCCAGATGCCTCCACGGCCGCGTGCTCGAGTGGCGCACACTGGCGCGATCCTACCACACCAAACCGTGAGACGACACCCAGTTGTGGCTTGAGATGCCGGCGCATCGTGCGTGCCACATGCCTCGAGCTGGCAGCTAAGTACAGCCCTCGCCTCGTCGTCACCGTTTTGCTGGATGTGTAGCTCCAAGACGCGCTGCTCGAGCAGCGGGCAGCGGCTCCCCGCGCGCCAGACTGTAACATCCTAAGATTTTCAGTTTTTGAAAATTTAGAAAAAAATCAAAAACTTTTTGAATCTATATAGAATTGGTTTTGGAATCCAAAAATCAAACCTTACATTCATACATCATTCATACATCATCATCATTAGACATAACATTTAATCACATAAGGTTTAAATTAAATTTTATTTATATGTTTAATTTGATTTTCTTTCCATAAAGTTGTTAGTTGTAATTATAATAATTTTGATCTTTATTTTAATATATTTTTAGACAAGAATATTATCAAAGCGTTCTATTTTTAATAAGCTTTTCAAAATGTATTTATATGAATTTTTCTGAATAGTTTTGGTCTAGTTTAAAAATCATTTGGATTTAAAAGTTTTGAAAACAGAAAACTGTTTGTCAAAAAAAATGGAGTAGGCCTCATCCCCGGAGCCAACTGGGCCGAAGCCCATCTTACCTCTCGCACGCGCAACGCGTAGCATGCCGCCAGCGGCCCAGTGAGCGCGCTCTCTGTCGCTGTCGCTGACAGGTGGGGTCCACCTCTCATCCCTCCCGCAACGGCTCTCCTCTCTTAACTCGCCGCGATAATGGCCGGAGAAACGTCGTTCTTCAAACCTCTTCAATCGGGCAGTTTAATCAACCGTTTCCCTCGCTGTTTCCTCCTACTTAATCCCCTCAAGCCCCCTCTCTCTTTTTCCCAAAAACCGGAGCCCGAGAGCCACCAGGCCGTCCGCAAGCGTCCCCGAAGCCCTGCCGTTGCCGCCGGCGAAAAACCGCGACTCCGGCGACAATCCGTGAACCCCCAGCCCTCTCCACTCCATCTAGCTTTATTTCAATCTTGCGCATAGTTTTGACACATTTTTATATGTTCTCGGGCAGCTAAACCTCGTCTCCGTCCACACCCGAAGCTCGCCGCTGCCTCCGTCACCTCCGGCGAGCATTCCGCGGAGGAGAAGAGCACCCCGATGCCGTCCACTTCGCCACTGCCTCCGCCTCGACCTCCCGCGCGTAGTGGTATGACTCGTTCGTCCCCGTAGGCAGTAGAACGCAAGGAACGCGCGTCGCCGGCGATGTCGCCGCCGCGGGCACGCCTCCGGTTAGGTTTCCGACGATGCTGCCGCTCGGTTTTGGGCAATTTGATCTGAACCGTTAGATTTTCCGTGCACGGCTAGGATTAGATTACTTAAAACCAAAATCGGTACGCTGACTCAGCTTGCCACGTCAGCGCACAGTCAGCGCCACGTCGGATCCACGTAGGCAGAAGGATTTTCTGCGATTTTCTAAAATTGAATTAAAAGGCAGTTTTACAGAAAACCCACTGCATATTGTTTTTATCATTACTTTTTATCTGTTTAGCCAAATTCAAATATTTTTATATTTTTGGAAAGCCCTTGCTATGAAGAATATTTTAGAATGGTTAGTTTTCAATTTTGATATAGGTCAAAATATTCAAATTTCAAATGTGTGATTTGAGTATTTTTGGCATATCTTTAATTCTACAAATCCAATTTTTGCAAATAAAATAATTTTAGAAACCTTATAAATGTGTAAATTAAATCCTTTGCTAGAAAATATTTTGAGCATTATTATTATGACTTAAAAATCATGTGCTTAAATTGAATATTGGTGTTATAGTTTAAATCCTAGAATAGATTTTATTATGCTTTCTTTTGAGAAATATTCTAAATAATGACTTTTGACCTGAGAGACTAAATGAAATATTTATTAATGCAATTAAGTGGTGTTAAAACCTTTAAATGCCACTTTATGAATCTTTAGTTTAAATCGTGTTTTAAACCTTTTAATGTTTTAATTACAATTAATGAGCTATTATATAACTTTTGGAACCTCCTTGACAAATATGTTAAATACAACTTATTCTTTCCAAACCTTCGTGTAAACCTTGTGTTTTAAAAATAGCATCTCATGCATATCATATTTTATTGTATTTGTTGTGTGTTGAATTGTGGCTTGTTTCATGTGTTAGAAATTTCGGAGAGAAACGAGGACTTTTGCAACTGCTACTCCTACTCTTCTTGCTGCCAAGGCAAGCGGCACACTTTATAAATAGCCTAAGTATTTTCTATATGCATGAGTATTTTATTTTATTAAGCATGGGAAGGACTTAGTAATACTGCTATGCAAGACATGTTTAGAATTTCCTTATACCTATGTGTCTAGGTACCTATGAAATACTTAGTAGATATATTGATGCTATGCAATTGATGAAAAGTTTTATAAATTGTTAAGTGTCTACTCATGACCATGTCTATGAGGGTTTTCACCCAAGATAGTTTTAGTATACTTAGGATCATAGTATGTGGGGGTTTTCACCTCAGAGTACACATCACTAAGTTAATGAATCACCTGGGTGGAATGGTTGTTTGGTTTATGTTGAGTGGCTACTCAGGACCACGTCCATGAGGGTTTTTACCTAATGTAGTTTCCACTATACTTAGGATCATGTACGTGGGGATTTTTCACCTGAGAGCACACTTGAGGATGGCCACCCAGGAACAAAGGGAATGGAAAGATGTGAAGAGCTCGAAGAGAAGAAATCCAAGTGAAGACTTCAGCTGATCAAGGACGCCAACGGAGGATTCCTAACATTCTAATTTCCTAAATAAAATATTGATAGGTGAACATTAGTGAAAAACTCAGGACCATGTCTATGGGGGTTTCACCTAAGATAGTTTCTGCTATACTTAGGACCATGTTATGTGGGGGTTTTTACCTGAGGGTACACTTAGATGGGTGAGCTACTCAGGAGCATGTCTATGGGGGTTTTCACCTAAGATTGTTTTCACTATACTTAGGACCATGGTATGTGGGGGTTTTTACCTGAGAGTGCACTCAAGGATGGGCCATCTTTTGGTTACGCAAAATAGACTTGGAACTTCACCAGCCAAATATGCATGTAGGTTATTAGAGTTTTTTCTCTAAGTGTCCACTATAGTGTCACTTGCCAGTTCCATTTTCAAAATGGTTCTGACCCACGTTGTTGCAATATTTTTCTTATTGCAGATTGTTCAGAAGACGAGTGAGGTTTTCTTTTAAGGGTTTCGAGTCTGCAACCAACATGTTTTCGCTTGTGGCAACATGAAGATGATAGAGACTCACTGCTATGTTATTTCCGATGCTTACTCTTTTCAATGCTAGCTTTATTCTATGCAAGTTGTATCGAGTATTTTCTAAGTCTGGATCATCGATGTAACAAAATTGATACTTTGTTGTGATATTACATCGTAAACTGTGTGTGCAAACGAATCGATCCAGGAATTTGCATTATACACAAGTACCTTGCCATATTTTAAGTGCAGGTACGCTCATCGAGAGGGAGCGATCTGGGGGGGGGGGGGGGGAGGGGGCGCGGACTGGTCGAAAAGAAGCGCACAAGTGAGGGGGAGCCGCGAGTGTCAAAAGGAGGGAGAGAGGATCGTCAAGGCTCACCGGATTCGAAGAACTTGCCAGCGGCAAATGCGAACTCCGGCGAGCTTTTCCGACGGCCTGGGTGCACCTCAAGCTAGGGTTTGAGAGGGGATTTATATGGGTCGGAGAGGAGAAAGAAACTGCGACGATCACGCCCAGATTTTGGAAAGGGATCGGGGAGCAATTTCGGCCGGAGAAATCGCGGGAGGTTGAAGACGAATGACGTCAGCAGTGACGTCATCAATTTTTCTTTTTATGTTTTTTCTATTTAATTCATATCTTTTGATTTATGACTCCAAATGATGTCAAATTAATTTCTATAAATTTGTAAAATTCATATCTACGCTTTCAAACATTAGTGGGCATGTTTTGAAAACTTTTTAAAATTAATAATTTTGAAATATTGGTTTAATACAAATTTGACACTTAATGTCAAATTTGAAATTATATCTTAATTAAATTTTATTTTGGCTAAATAAAATTTGTAAAATACCCATATTCAAATATGTTTGAATTTAAGTTATTTAAACTCATTTGCTTAACCATTCATGTTTTTTTTGGTTTAATAGTAGAATAATAGAATATAAATATTTTTAAAGTAATAGGAAATATAATGGATTCAATCTTAATTAAACTTTATTCTGGTGCACCATTATATTTTATATTAAGATAAATCATTTGAAAACTTCATAAAACAACTTTGGAAAATATTTTAGATTTCATTCACTTCTTATATAGAATATATATTCATGACAATCATTTTATGTTTTGAAAATAAATGAGAATCATTTAAGCTAATGAAATGTTTATTTGGATAATTCATTAATTATAAAATCTATGAAGTTATTAAAGTTATAAACTATAGACTAGTAATTTCAAAAACTATTTTTTGAACTCAGGTGAAAGAATGAAAATCATTTGGCAATTAGACCAAGTTTTAAACAGTTTAGAAGAACACTTGTAAGTATTATTTTAATTTATGAATAGCTGTGGCTAAGTGGTTGAAATCCAACACTTACAAGGAACTTTTATTTACATGAAAATTGTGTGAAAGTTTCTCGCATATTTGTCAAATTTGATATTGAGGTTTTAAGAAATACAAAGGATACTAAATTGTTTAACTTGAAACAACTTTTGAAAATAATGTTAAACTGGGATATTTGTAATATTAAACCCTTTCAATATGTTAGAAGTCTTCTATAGTTGGTTTTCTTATGTATTTTAATATTTTATTTAATTCAAAATAAAGTTTTAAATTTTAGTGATTTTTGAACATTATAAAATGTTGGGATGTTACAGCGTGTCCCTCTTACCCGACGCGAGAACTTCCATGAGCTGCTACTACGACTCTCCATTGGTTTAAAACTTTTTTTTAGAAAAAAAGGCGATACAGCCCAGCTTTAAATTAATAAAGCCAGTCAGCCACAAGTTACAAGGTGTTGAGGAGAACCTCTTACAAAGCAGAACAAGGTCTAGCTAAAAGGAAAAGGCTAAGCTTCATAGGGCTCCAAATCCTTAGGTAAAACGGCCAGCCAGGAGGCAGGAACAAACCACCAGCGTAGAAAACCACACCAACTAGCACAAGGCTTGACATCGAAGAGGAGCACGGGAGACGAAAACCAGAGCCTGCAGCAGACGACGAGCATGGAGGAGGGGATGTCGAGCATCGCAACGCCAATCGGAAGCTGCACCAACGGCAACGACGAGCACCAAACCCTTGCGTAAAACGGCCAGCCACCAGAGGGGCGGGAACAAACACTCGAGTCCACTGGTTGTGCCTCTACCAAAGCGAAGGAAGAAGACAACATCACGTCAGATCGCCGGCTACGGAAAGTCCCCAACTTTGCACTCAAACAGTCATGGCGAAGCTTGGAGACCCTTGCTCCATGACGGATGCCTCCAAGGAGTTCACGACGCAGTAGCGACGCCACCATCGGGTCAAAAGACCAGGGTTTTCACCCGGAGCAGACACGAGGGAGGAGGGGTGGAACCACAGCGTCGCCCCCAAGAGGGAACACGTCGCCTGATACGTTTCCAACGTATCTATAATTACTTATGTTTCATGCTATGTTATACCATGTTATTACATGTTTTATATACATTTTATATAGTTTTATGCATTTTCTGAGACTAACCTATTAACAAGATGCCACAGTGCCAGTTCCATGTTTTCTGTTGTTTTTGGTTTCAGAAAAGTACTTAAGGAAATATTCTTGGAATTGGACGAAAAACATCCTGGATTTATTTTTGGATTATGAACGTTCCAGAAGACCGAAGGAGACACGAAATGGGGCACCGAGGCGCCGTCACCTGGTTCTGGCGCGGCAAGAAGTGGGACCGCGGGAGCACGTGGTGACGGGCCCTTTCGCCTATAAGTACCCGCCCCCCCCCCCCCCAAAAAACCTAAAAATCGCACAGTGTTCTATATTTACTCCACGGGTCCAGAGCGCCGCCGCCATCGAAGACAAGATTTGGGGGACAGAAGTCTCTGTTCCGGCACCCTGCCGGGACGGGGAATTGCCCCCGGAGCCATCTCCATCGACTCCACCACCATCTCCATCGCCGTTTCTGACTCCTACGATGAGGAGCGAGTAGTTCTCCCCCGGGGCTGCGGGATCTACAGTAGCTATCACTAGTGGAAAAAGGGGCACTAGTCCCGGTTCCAGACAAGCTCTAGTCCCGGTGTAGCAACCGGGACTGTCAGGCCGGGACTAGAGCCCCCTGACCCTTTGGTCTCGGTTTAATACGAACCGGGACCGGAGCCCCCCCCCCCCCCAATGAGCGCAGCGCACGTGGCCGCGGCAGGGCGTGCGGGGGCGAACCCTTTAGTCCCGGTTCGTAACACGAACCGGGACTAGGGTTTTTATTTTTTTTACATTTCAGGGTTTTGCTTTTTTTCATTTCAGGGTTTACTTTTTTTTATTTCTACCGGTTTTCTGAGTAGGGGTTTCGGATGGTACCACGTCGATGCGTGACGGTAGGGGGTTTCGGATGGTACCACGTCGATACTATAGTCGATGTGTGATGGTAGGGGGTTTCGGATGGTACCATGTCGATGCGTCGGGGGTAGGGGTTTCGGATGCTACAACTTCGATGGGCGAAAAACACGTATAAATTATTATACGAACCTAGATGTAGTTGCATCATGCATATATACAATTACATGAAGATCATGTGTTGATAACACATACACATTTAAGTACGCGTGGTACATGAATATCACGTTTCCCGATTCCAGAGACTTAGAAATATTTTGTTACATGGAGATCACTATATATTACATGTCCGCACTAGTCAAAATAGTGGTACTCTCCGGTCTCCGGTATGACATCGGTGAGGTAAAATCCCGTCAACTCCTCTGCAATTGCCCTGAAGCGGGTCTTTATTGGTAACTCGTTGCGCTTTCTTGCCAACTGTAAAAAAATGATATCACAATGAATACATGAGATATGAAATGAATAAAACTCATCACGATTGATGATCCAAAATAATGTTGTGACTAGAGCTTTACGTACTTCGATACTTCTTTTGCTCTTCAAACTCTCGTTGACCACAGTGTGCATGTACTCGCAAACGAAGAATCCACATAGATCAGTCCCTATTGGATGTTTAAGGCAAGTCTCTAGAAGAATAAAATTTAATCAAATAATAATAAAGTATGATAATGGTGCATGGGCCTAGTTATAGTACTACTTACATCGTTAGTACGCCAGCGCAGTTTCTCTGGCCATCCACTGTTCGGATGTTCCGCGAGGAACATTTTCCAAACGCTGCATGACAAGAAAATGAATGAATGAGTCATAAATTCCTTGATATTAGGAAATGAACGAAAGAGGCGATAAGAAAAGAAAGTACCTTGCCACCAAATCAAAACAGGTCTTGTATTGTTTAGGGCATCTTATTAACGAGTCAAGGACAACAATTTCTCCTTTCCGCAAGTCAATAACGATAAGAATGTAGTGGAAGCTGCGCACGTTTATAAATAGTCATGCATAACTAATCAATTAAACTTAACATCGGGTGAGAAAAATAGAATGTGTAATAAGCAGTAATACTCACTTGAAGTTGTAAGGCCATAATATATATTTTTTGTAAGCTTGTCGCTTGAAAAACATTAGAAAATTCCCCGGTGTATCCTTGTTAAGTATTGGATCAATTATGTTATCTTCATGCATTATAGAGGGGTCAATGAACCCAATGTGGTTGATTTTCTTCTTCTTGCATTCGAGCATCTTCATTCTGCGTAATAAAGCACACAAAATATTATAGAGAGGATTATCACACACAATGAACGAGTAGAGCTAATTAAAACATTAAATTACAGGAATAGATGACTTACAGACAATAGGAACTTATGATGTTTTTGTCGAGGGCCCGGAGATTGTATAACTGAAAGATTTCGGCGAAGTAAAGGACAACGGAGTATTCTTGGAAATAATGCTCTTCCTTAACTGCCATCATGAGAGCATCTTTATTCGTCTCCTTTACGGTATCCTTGTACTAGGCTTGAAATTGACGCATTCTTGTGGGTAAGTCGCCGTCAACAAAATTCTCCCCGTGAACATAAGTACGAACAACATCCGCGAAGGGGATATCATCTCCCGAATATACCAGCTCCCGCACATTGATGTTTTTGAGAACTCTGTCATCAAGCACCTTGAGCGGGGGGGCCTGAAGGGAATATGCCCTAGAGGCACTTAATAAACATAGTTTATTGGCAATATCCCAATCGTTCATTATATGTTTTATACCATGCTATAACTGTATTAAGCGAAAACATTAATACAGGTGTGGTAGATAAACAACCAGGTCCCTAGTAGCCTCTACTAAGACTAGTTTCGTTGCGCGATTGATGATCAAGGTTTTCCGATCACAGGGCATGGCGCCGGTCGGCAATGGAAGTCATATAGTTAGGTGTAACGATGTGATGGACATACCCAGTATTTATAGGACATAGTCATTACGCCTTAAGACCGTGAGACCAACTCTTATTATTATTCCTGGAAGATACTTTGATCGCACCAAACGTCGTATCTTATTTAGTATGACAATAACGGTGATACTTTTGGGTATCGGAAAGGAGTAGTTGAGAAGAGGGGTCAACAGCGGGATTTGTCAGTCCGCATAGCCGGATAGATACTCTAGGGCCCACTCGGTGAGATTATGTCAAATGAGTTTGCAAACATGTGACTAGGTCACCAGCTGACATAATATCATAGACGAGTAGAAGATAGCGATGTCGGTAACGAGATCATGCTAGGTATGGAGATATCTGAGAATGATGCTCGGACACGCTAAGTATCGCCATGACAAAGGGTTTAAGTCTATACGTCCAGGTTTGATAGATGAAAGTCATTCGTTATATCTCAGGGGTTAATTCATGGGGTCCAGGCCTACGAGTTAGTCGTTGATCATTGAGGAGTCTGGATCATACCTGATATTATATCGAACCGCTAGGGTAACACACTTAAGGGGTTTCGACAAGACAACCGGAAAGGAAGGAGATCACCGGGAGCGTCCCGGGAGGGGTCCGATGGAGATCGGGCAGCGACGAAAGAGTTTTCGGAGCTAGGAAAAATTATATATATTATGTTTGATATTAATTAGTGTAATTAATATGCAAATATGATTTTATATATTTATTTTCGAATTTATTTAGGCTGATTTCCCTAAATGGGCCTTCTGGTCGAAAGAAGGCCCATGGGGGGGAAAACCCTCAAGGGAATTTTGTGGGGGAGGCTTGGCCGGCCTAGGTTGGCCAAATGGGGCCCACCTAGGGCCGGCGCACCTGGTTTGGCCGAACCAGGCAATGGGGGATAGTCCCACATTGCCTGGCTGGCAAGGTTGGCTCCCCCTGGGAGCCTATATAAGAAGGGGCACCCCTGGCCTTTTAATTCACCAATTAATTCCCAATTTTCTCTCTCGATCTCATGGTTCCCTTGACGGAGCCGCGCCGAGTAGAGGAGGGGGATCTCTTCCACCATAGCCCGCTGCCGCGCTGGTGGTGTTCCGGTCCAAGTCTTCCGCTGCTCGTCCTGGACTGGAGCTTCGGAGGCCGTCGTCTCCACCGTATGTGTGCGACTCCCTGCGAGGTGCTGCGCTAGCGGTACTCGGAGGCCTACTTCCTCCACCCGACCTAGAGGTCATCTTCGTCGTCTTCGTCGCGCCGAGTTCTCCGCGACCTAGAGGTCGGCTACGGCATCTTCATCGTCAACGCTTGTGCGGGAGCGTAATCCCCGCTATTCGGTCTACGAGGGTATGTATTCCGATCTCCGCCGTACTACTATATCTGCATAGTGTAGATCTTGGCTAGTTTAAGGATATCGTTGCTAGGAAAAATTTTATTTTCTGCACACGATCCCCTTCAGTGGTATCAGAGCCGATCTATCGTAGATATAGCTGTACGCTGTTAGAACCCGTGTTCTGCACGGGGGCACCGCTCCTGTTATTTGCTACCCTCTAGCGTGCACTTGTGATTCCAGCGGCATCGAGTTGATGAAGCGGCCCGGACCGACTTTACGCGTACGCTTACGCGAGACTGGTTCCACTACTGACATACGGTTTGTACCGTATCTGTGGCTGGCGGGTGCCTGTTTCTCTCTCTTTAGTTGGCTTTGCATTTTCAATGGAGGGCCCGAAAGGGATGCTTAAACATGCAATTATTGGATCGTTGTTGTGGTCATAAGGTTCGTAGGTATGAAGCGGTTCTATTTACGAAAGCCCCGAGCCACGTAAAATATGCAAAAGATAAAGTAGAAGCGTCTAACTTTATTTTGCAGGGGCTATGTGATATGGTCAAGGTAAATTGTTTATAAACTGCGGGCACGAAGAAGACCATGGCGCAATGGACTATATCATATTGCATTACATTTGATGTTTTGTGTGCATCTTATATTGTGTGATTGTGTGTATAGTATACATTAGTTACACGGCGGTAGTTATATAAGATGATCCCTTCAAAATACCACCAGTGTTCTCCCTCCAACGCGCACCACCAAGAAAGTTCTACGTTATGAGGCAGGCCGTGATGATCGGGTGTCAGACATATCTTCGTTCGCATACGGTGGGTGTAAGCCATGTTGCACAGGGAGACCTAGCATATTCAGAAATATGGCCTCGGAACAGGGAGACCGAAAGGTCGAGCACGAGTCACAAAATTGGTGTGGCGGACGATATTGTCTACTCTTGAAGTTGTGCCGCCGGCTCTGATGATGAGGGGTGGTGCAATGGATGGGGGTCGTGTAATCGCTTAAACGACCAGGAGGGATGTTCCTTTGAGTGGGAGTTCGGATAGTTATTTTCTAAAATACTAGAACTCAGAATATAATGAACAGAGTCTGTTTTGCAAACCTTTGTAGATATTAACCATTGTGATAGCATCTTTTCAAATTAGGCGCATTCCTGTGATTGAGAAACTTAAAAGGTTGGGTCCAAACTTCATAGTTTTATACTTTAGCTTGAGGATACTCCTTGTTTAAACCGTTAGCTCTTTGTGTTACAATACCCGCTAGGAGATAAACCCGGAGATTCCGCTAACAAAAGATAATTTGGATTATCGGATTTTGTGCGGATGATATCATCATAGTCCAGTGTATGCTATGATCTCTGCCATAGAGAACCAACGGTGGGTACGAGTTTTTAGATCGCGAACATATGATATGGTCGCTGAACTCGGGGTACCCCAAACGTTGGGTTGATGAAGTTTATCAGTACGTTGACTGATTGTCTTCTCAACCAAGATAGAAGAGAATACACATATTGAGGGAGCACGTGGCGGTCATACTTAATGACGTATGTTTATGATTAATGAACATTGAGACGCCTCGCTCAGCTCAATCACTGGATGACAGACATCGTTGCCAAGTGCAAATCCTCTGTCATAGACTATGTCATGCAAGGGGAATCGTTCACCTTCATGGTTCTTGATTACGGTGGAAGTATCAAGAAGATGAAACAGATCGCCGGAAGTCATCAATGATGATGGTGTGTATATGATATACATGTTATGAATGTTTTAGCTAAGCAAGTACTCGCAGTAGTGACTAAGTCTTGAACTAGTCATGTTTTGTGAAAAACCAGGTTTACTGCTTGAGTAGCTTGAAAGGATGAGGCGACATTGCGTGTTGATAACGGCAGTCAAGTTGTTGTGACGGCCATAGACACTCTCCCTCTAGATCTACCATTTGAATAAATTCTTTATGATCGGGTGTTGGTATGATCGTTACGAGTGTGTCTCCTCTAGCGAGACACTTGTTCATACATGATAGTGACAAATTGGTGTCCTATATTTATGAAGTAATGATCATATGCCGATTTGAATTTAGATGGTAGAAGCTCCCACATTCATAATATTAATGCCAAAGGATACAAACTTAATAAAGACACCACATATGTGTGGCACTACCGCTTAGTCATGTCAATGTTATATGCATTAGCTCCACACTGGATGGACCTACAAGTCCTAAGATTTGATCTTTTGACACTTGCAAAATAACTGTGACCGTTTTCGGAAAGCGGGCATATAACTTATTGATAGTCATACATAGAGATGTATGTGGTTCAATGAAGTAATTGACGGGTAGTGGAGACCTTTATTTCGTGAACTTCAC
Organism: Poa annua; assembly: GCA_026929855.1. Lineage (NCBI taxonomy): Eukaryota > Viridiplantae > Streptophyta > Magnoliopsida > Poales > Poaceae > Poa > Poa annua. The sequence continues at coordinate 244,505,740 of CM049426.1, read as the reverse complement.
TGAACGTTTTGAGTATAGCTTGTTGAGAATCGTGCATATGGGTGTATGTGAATCAATGAAGTACTTTGACGTGTAGTGGAAGTCTTTATTTCATGTACTTCATGAATATTCCGATTAGATATATGGATATCCACTCCGGGAAATGTTAGTCTGAATTTTTGATTCGATCAAACGAAGTTCAGAATGAAGTAGGAAATAAACTTAACAAGAAAATCAAATTCCCGCGATGCAAATCGAGGAATGAAGATTTGATTTATAATGTTGGCACATCATTGGAAGACTTGTGAGAAGAGTTCCACAAATTACGTCGCATGGAACACCATAGTGTTATGGTGTGTTAGGACGTCGTAATAACACTCTATCAGATAGTGTGTGGAAAATAAATCTCTTACCGAATTATTGTAATCATTAGAGTCATATGGTAGAAACGTAAACACTCACGTTAGCAAATAGGGAAACCATTTGAATCCATGGAGACAATACCATACGAGTAATGGCATGGCTTTTGAGCCTGGATTGTCGTTTCAGCAATTTAGTGTTTCGATGTAATCGAACCTAAAATGGATTAATCTTTGTAGTATACCCTACCTAAAGAGTTAGTTGGGTACATGTCTCACGAGATAGGAAAAATCTTTGTCGGGATATACCTTGCGAAAGAAATAGTTTCTTGTCCGAGGGTATAAGTGAGAAAGAAAGTAGAGCAAGACGAAGTTGGTGAAACTTCTTCTCCAAACATCAGAGTGGCGCAATCGAAAGTGTTTTCGGTGTCAGGCCCCACAGCTTGAAAAAGCTAATGATTCAAGATCATGATGTTCTGAGCTCATACTAAGAGCGTAGGCATACGAGGTTGTGTTCCACACTGTGTGTTACGACAATCTTGTTATGGAGGTCATATTAATGGAATATGACAGACCTACGAACTACGAAGAAGAGATGGTGGATCTAAGTCCGGGAAATGGCTATGAGTCATTTATGATCCAAAATAAAATCCATATACGATTACCAGGTAATGACTTGGGAGATCTTCTTGATGGCATCTAGGATGTTAATAGTATATGGAATTTTATGAGAGAGTAGACATTGAGCAGATTCGATTTGTCGTGAAACAGTTCCGACAGACCACATGAGAGTTTGTCTCAAGTGGCGAAAGCCTAAATCTATTCTGGGTAGTTTAGCAATTACTATAATTTTGAATGAGAAATTGATAGATGGATGAGAAAACCATGGTTCTTAATAGTGTCATTAAGAATGGTATGTAATCCTGAGGATGCTAAACATGTGTGCAAACTTCGGTTGTCCATTCATGGGCAGAAGCAAGCATATCGGAGCTGGAATCTTCACTTTGATAATGTGATCAAAGGATTTTGGAGTTGTCCAAAATAGTTGAAGAAACCTACATTTGCAAAGAAGTGAGTGGGAGCTAAGTAGCTTTACTTGATCTTATATGCGGAAGGCATATTTGAGTGGGAGCTAGGTGTCATTCGCGATTTGGTATGTAACAACATATTGAATGACACAGATCCTCTAGTAGAGTGTAAAGGATTATTTAAGTGATTAAATTTTCTATGAAATGAAGTTAGGAGTATTAGGCATCCGATTTATAATTGCATAGATCAGAGGGGGCTTAATAACATTAAGTCGGAGTATTTCCTAAGTCAGGATTCTGAAGTGTTTCAGAAAAGGACAAGCGAAGAAAGAGGTTCTTGCTTGTATGACTAGGTAAAAGATTAAGTTAATCTTGGATTTTTCAGTGATAGAAAATGATGTTCGACATTCTCTATGTATCACACATAGAGTCTATCAGGCTGAAAGCTCGACTTGGTGTGACCCGAGTTCTTGGTTCAAGAACAGGTTCTAGAGTGATCCTTGTGTGGATCAATGAACAAATGTTAAGTTTATTCTTCAGTGTCTATGAGAACTGAAGATAGGTTTTCTAGTAACGGGTATGAGTGGAATGGCAACTTGCCGTAAAGCGGTTACGATGATGCAAGTTATTACACTGAACCATACGACTAGAAATCTCATATAGGAGATGTCCTTTATTTTGAAGATAGACATGGTTAGTTTGCGAAGTCGCATATGAATGCACTGTCGCATAATCTACATAGGTATAGAAATATATCGCGACTTTAGAAGTAGCAAGTGTGATTGGACTGAGCAGTTTTCCGAGCGTAGGTGGTCCCTTAATAGATCTTTCAGACTTTTAAGGCGCATGCTACGCGAATGCTCGAGTCTCACTCCATCCACTGGGATATATTTCACCGTCATCGTAAGATACGGGATGATGTCAAACTAGGTGACATAGAAGTGTTGCAAAGCACATATAGGTCTCAATGTGTGAGGTCTATTGACTGTATTCCTCTTCCACGAGGCGAGCAGGCACCAAGATGCTATGGGTGTTGAGCTTCTACCAGGTTGTAAACTAGATTAAGTGTTACTCTAGTGCAAGTGGGAGACTGAAGGGAATATGCCCTAGATGCACTTAATAAACATAGTTTATTGGCAATATCCCAATCGTTCATTATATGTTTTATACCATGCTATAACTGTATTAAGCGAAAACATTAATACAGGTGTGGTAGATAAACAACCAGGTCCCTAGTAGCCTCTACTAAGACTAGTTTCGTTGCGCGATTGATGATCGAGGTTTTCCGATCATAGGGCATGGCGCCGGTCGGCAATGGAAGTCATATCGTTAGGTGTAACGATGTGATGGACATACCCAGTATTTATAGGACATAGTCATTACGCTTTAAGACCGTGAGACCAACTCTTATTATTATTCCTGGAAGATACTTTGATCGCACCAAACGTCGAATCTTATTTAGTATGACAATAACGGTGATACTTTTGGGTATCGAAAAGGAGTAGTTGAGAAGAGGGGTCAACAGCGGGATTTGTCAGTCCGCATAGCCGGATAGATACTCTAGGGCCCACTCGGTGAGATTATGTCAAATGAGTTTGCAAACATGTGACCAGGTCACCAGCTGACATAATATCATAGACGAGTAGAAGATAGCGATGTCGGTAACGAGATCATGCTAGGTATGGAGATATCTGAGAATGATGCTCGGACACGCTAAGTATCGCCATGACAAAGGGTTTAAGTCTATACGTCCAGGTTTGATAGATGAAAGTCATTCGTTATATCTCAGGGGTTAATTCATGGGGTCCAGGCCTACGAGTTAGTCGTTGATCATTGAGGAGTCTTGATCATACCTGATATTATATCGAACCGGTAGGGTAACACACTTAAGGGGTTTCGACAAGACAACCGGAAAGGAAGGAGATCACCGGGAGCGTCCCGGGAGGGGTCCGATGGAGATCGGGCTGCGACGAAAGAGTTTTCGGAGCTAGGAAAAATTATATATATTATGTTTGATATTAATTAGTGTAATTAATATGCAAATATGATTTTATATATTTATTTTCGAATTTATTTAGGCTGATTTCCCTAAATGGGCCTTCTGGTCGAAAGAAGGCCCATGGGGGGGAAAACCCTCAAGGGAATTTTGTGGGGGAGGCTTGGCCGGCCTAGGTGGGCCAAATGGGGCCCACCTAGGGCCGGCGCACCTGGTTTGGCCGAACCAGGCAATGGGGGATAGTCCCACATTGCCTGGCTGGCAAGGTTGGCTCCCCCTGGGAGCCTATATAAGAAGGGGCACCCCTGGCCTTTTAATTCACCAATTAATTCCCAATTTTCTCTCTCGATCTTGTGGTTCCCTTGACGGAGCCGCGCCGAGTAGAGGAGGGGGATCTCTTCCACCATAGCCCGCTGCCGCGCTGCTGTTGTTCCGGTCCAAGTCTTCCGCTGCTCGTTCTGGACTGGAGCTTCGGAGGCCGTCGTCTCCACCGTATGTGTGCGACTCCCTGCGAGGTGCTGCGCTAGCGGTACTCGGAGGCCTACTTCCTCCACCCGACCTCGAGGTCATCTTCGTCGTCTTCGTCGCGCCGAGTTCTCCGCGACCTAGAGGTCGGCTACGGCGTCTTCATCGTCAACGCTTGTGCGGGAGCGTAATCCCCGCTATTCGGTCTACGAGGGTATGTATTCCGATCTCCGCCGTACTACTATATCTGCATAGTGTAGATCTTGGCTAGTTTAAGGATATCGTTTCTAGGAATTTTTTTGTTTTCTGCACACGATCCCCTTCAGGGCCGACTGTGCGTCTTGTTCTCCGAGTTGGGCAACTTGTTTCCCTTTTTTCGATCGATCATCCATCTCTTCGTCATATGACTTACCAATGTTGCGATCATAGTCTGTTGGCGGCGATGGTGGGGGGTTGTATAGGGCATCGATGCAACAGTCAATTTTTTCCTGAGGAATTCCGGCAGTAAATTTTGCAGGAGGCAATTGTTTCGCTAACGCTTTCTGTTTCACGCCAGCAAGCCAGGCATCCGTATGTTCTTTGCATGCGATATCGTTTTCCTCGACGGTTCTCTCCCAAGGGAACTTTGGAGTAGGCGGCGGTGTTTTCTGCTTTCTAGGTTTCTTCCTAACAGGAGAACCAGACTGGCGCCTACTCGAGAGCGACTTAACATTATGGCGGACTGACACAGATTGCGATGGCCTCGCGCTAGGAACCCTCTCGGGGGGCGGTTGGCTTTGCTGTTGAGCTGGAGATGGACTCAGGCTGGGGTCCCTATCGGGGAGGTGTGGGCTTTGCTGATGGGGTGGAGATGGACTCCGTCTTTGATCCCTATCGAGGAAGAGTGGACTTGGCTGGTGAGCTGGACTCCTAGAACGAGGAGTGGACTTTGCTTGTTTTGAAAGGACGATGTATTTCTTGGGCCATAGGGCGAAGGCATGCTTGACGTCTGCCAACGTTTTCTCCTCGTCACCTCCAGGTAACTCAAGTTCCAAGGATTCAAATCCCGGCATAATTTCGTCCACCCCGACACGAGCGTAGCCATCTGGAATTTGACCACAATGGTAGAGTTCTCCAGGTTGAATTACTAAAGCTTGCCCCACCGCCACCTTCAAAGTTATGTTTCTCATTGCTATATGTAGCTCACAACCTGTAGGCTCTGTGATGTCATCCACTGCGTAGGCACCAACGTCGACCTGACGCGTGGAACCAACGCTGCTTCTACGCTGAGATGGGGCGGCATGTGCTTCATGGTCTAATTGGTGCCGCTCCTGAGGTTCCGTTCTTTGCTCCTTCAATGCTTTTATTTCCGCCCGTTGCTTCTTCATTTCACGTTCCAATTGTAATATCCGGTCGGCCTCCTTCTTCTTACCTCTGCTACGGCTTCTATAAGTGTGAGCGGATTCCGGCCACGCAGTATTAAACGTAGCACCGCCAGGAAAGCCTCGAGCTCGTCCAACATGTTCAGGATTCCTCAGTGCCCGTGTCAGCTCGTCATCCTCTCTATCGGGTTTGAACACACCATTGCGAACATCATTAATTGCTTCTTCAAGCTTCTTTTTTATACGATTAACGAGAACCTTCCATTTTCCCCTTCCAACAATCTCTCCTGTTTTAGGGTCCAACATTGCCCCATGCGCGAACAACCAGAATTTCGACCTCTCGGGCCAGTCAAGTGTCTGTGGACGGACCCCCGATTGAAGCAGTTTTTCTTCATAGGCTAACCACTTAGGAATGGCGCTCTTGTAGCCACCTGTCCCCAATGTATGGTGGTGTTCCTTCAGCCCAGCATTCAATTTATTTATCGTCGATCGGGCCACAGCCATAGGTGATTCCCTATACGCCTTAAACGCCGCCCATTCAGATTCTAACTTCTTCCCTTGTGCTCCACTGAAATCTGGCACTTCTTTTGTTTCTACATATTGATTCCATAACTTTTTCTTCCAGTTCCGGAATTGTTCCGCCATCTTAATAAGAGTCCACTTCTTGAGGTTGTCCTTCTTCACTTTAGAGAGATCTGGCGGGAGGGTGAAATGTGACACCCGCGTGTTATAGACCAAATCCTTAAGAACTTGGTGGACATAACATGGGTCCACATCTGCGACCGCCGGCTTATTCCATTCGCGTATGCTGATTGGGATCATGTCCCTAACAATAACTCCAGCTTGACTTATAAATTTGTTGCGGTTCTGTTTTGGTTCCAGCGATTCGCCGGAATCAGCAATTTCCTCAATCGGTAACTTTGGATCCTCGCTCGTCATTCTTTTTGCCTTGCCTCGAGGAGCACATGGTGGCTGCTTTTTTGCAGATTTGCTCGATCCAGATGGCTAAAAGAAAAATAAGTCGTTAATAAATGCAACATAAATCAATTAATGCATGTAGTTAACAACAACATATCGCCATATTTATTATAAACACATATACACCTCTCCGACGTAGTTTGCTATCACCACATCAAAGTCTTGTGACTCGATTCCAAAGTCGTTCAAAAATTGGTCAAAATCATAATCATCTACATCTCCTCCAGCTCGGGCATCATTAAAAATAAGTTGTTCCATTTGGTCTTCCATCTCTTCGTCTCGTTGAAATTGTGCTTCTTCTATCTGCTCGTCTCGCAAGTGCTCCATTGCTCAAATGTACCTGCAATCAATCAAATTTGCAATCAAGTTTAGATTTATTCTAAAAAAGATACACGTATGCAATCCTATAAATTACAAGAATATGAATATTGGGTTGAATGATTGTTTAAAATATTCTATAAATTACAATGTACATGTTTACTACTCAAGCATGTCAAACTAATGCACCCAAGTGTAACTCTTATAAATAAAACTGGGAGGAAGCAGCTGATACAACTGGGTCATATATATATATATATATATATATATATATATATATATTACAATCATCTCAATTTGCATATCTAACACACAAAAGGTCTAAGATTTAATTTCAGACCTCGGCTAACTCACATCACAGTTCAAACAAATATCTGCAACCCAAATTCCATACACATAATGAAGGCAATATCTCATCTTCAGACCTCAAGTTCTCCAACAACTAAAATAGCTTTAAATTCCATCAGCTTTATATACATGTTGTAGACATATCGAGGAATCTAGAATTAAATCTCATATTTTTTTTAACAAAATAGCATAATGTTAACTACAAATAGTTCGGATTTTCTTTACTACTGGATCATATAGGCATGTCTTTTACACCTGAAATCGAGGCTACACCTACCATATTTCTTCTCATCTATTGTTTCTTTACATTGGTTGCTGGTTCGTACATGATTAAAAACATATATATTTCCAGCATCCCGCATATATATCTACAGCATGATTAAGAAATCAAACACACATGATTAAGAAATCAAACTAACTACCTCGGCAATGACGAGGAGGAGCGGCACGGCCTCGGCAAGGAGGAGGAGGTGGGAAGCACGGCCTCGGCAAGGAGGAGGAGGTGGGCAGCACGACCTCCGAGCGAGGAGAAGGTCGGGCGGCGCGGACCGGCGAGCAGCACCTCGGGCGGGCAGCACCTCGGGCGCGAGGAGGAGGAGGAGGTCGGGCGGGCAGCACCTCGGGCGCGAGGAGGAGGAGGTCGGGCGGCGCAACACCTCGGGCGCGTGGAGGAGGAGGTGGGCAGCACGGGGAGCGCGGACGGCGGCGCGGACGAGGACGAGGAGGAGCTCGGGCGGCGCGGACGGCGAGCAGCACCTCGGGCGGGCAGAGGCGTGAGGAGGAAGAGGTCGGGCGGGCGGCACAGACCGGCGAGCAGCACCTCGTGCGGGCAGAGGCGCGATGAGGAGGAGGTCGGGCTGCGCAGCTTCAGACCGACGAGGAGGAGGTCGGGCGGCGCGGACGGCTAGCAGCACGCGCGACGGAGAGGAAAGGGCGGCGGCGCCGGAGATAGCTAGGGTTTCAGAATGGAGAATTTGGGGAAGAATGGGGAAAAAATTGGCCGCGACACACTAAGTGTCGCGGGAAGGACCTTTAGTCGCGGTTCCAGCCCCGAACCGCGACTAAAGGGTCTTTAGTCCCGGTTGGTAACACCAACCGCGACTAAAGTCTTTTTATTTCTTTGCTTCTTTTTGATTTTACTGGTTTTTGTTTTTGTTTTCTTTTATTTACATTGGTTTACTTATTTTTTGAATTGTTTTGTTTCTAGTTTATTTTTCTGTTTTGTTTTATATTCTTTCATTTTCCATTTTTTGATTTATTTTTGTTTGGTATCTAGTTTTCATAAATATCATTTTCCATTTTTTAAGTGCAAAAAATGAGGTTTTTCGTGAAGTAAGTACAGAAAATATGATTCCAAATGGCACCCAACTATTTTTCACTAAGAGTGGTGCACACATGATGGATGATCCCCAAGTTTGAGTTTTTTCTTAGAATTATAGCTAATTTTCCCTAGTTAATTGAGTTTATGTTGATTTATCGAAAGTAATTTAAATTTGAACTACAACTATTTGATAGTTTGGTCTGAAACTTTTGGAAAAATCATTTTATGGTACACAGCTAGTGGTTATATCACAGAAACATTGATAGTTCTAGAAAATATCACCTCTTCCGATGATTAGTCGTAGCGACCGTTTTGATCGTTTTTAAGAAAAAATGTAATAAAGTGATAAACACCTCAAAAAATCAAATCCTTTGGCATGGACTCCTTATATGTGTACTAGTTGCTATGAAAAATGATAAAATTGATTTTTGCCAACATTTGCAAAAAAAGTATTCACAAAAAGGTCTTTTATGTATGAACATCTAGAAGTTTCAAGCCAAATGACCAAGTTATGGTCATTTCAACGACATAGTTTGTGATAAAGATCTCATACTCCACACATAGGTGCATATTGGTAAATTAAACAACCTTGCCAAAGGGATTCTTCAAAATATTTTCATAAATATCATTTTCCTTTTTTTAAGTGCAAAAAATAAGGTTTTTTGTGAAGTAAGTACATAAAATATGATTCCAAATGGCACCCAACTATTTTTCACTAAGAGTGGTGCACACATGATGGATGATCCCCAAGTTTGAGTTTTTTCATAGAATTATAGCTAATTTTCCCTAGTTAATTGAGTTTATGTTGATTTATCGAAAGTAATTCAAATTTGAACTACAACTATTTGATATTTTGGTCTGAAACTTTTGGAAAAATCATATTAAGGTACACAACTAGTGGTTATATCACATAAACATTGATAGTTCTAGAAAATATCACCTCTTCCGATGATTAGTCGTAGCGACCGTTTTGATCGTTTTTAAGAAAAAATGTAATAAAGTGATAAACACCTCAAAAAATCAAATCCTTTGGCATGGACTCCTTATATGTGTACTAGTTGCTATGAAAAATGATAAAATTGATTTTTGCCAACATTTGCAAAAAAAGTATTCACAAAAAGGTCTATCATGTATGAACATCTAGAAGTTTCAAGCCAAATGACCAAGTTATGGTCATTTCAACGACATAGTTAGTGATAAAGATCTCATACTCCAAACATAGGTGCATATTGGTATATTAAACAACCTTGCCAAAGGGATTCTTCAAAATATTTTCATAAATATCATTTTCCTTTTTTTAAGTGCAAAAAATAAGGTTTTTTGTGAAGTAAGTACATAAAATATGATTCCAAATGGCACCCAACTATTTTTCACTAAGAGTGGTGCACACATGATGGATGATCTCCAAGTTTGAGTTTTTACTTAGAATTATAGCTAATTTTCCCTAGTTAATTGAGTTTATGTTGATTTATCAAAAGTAATTCAAATTTGAACTACAACTATTTGATAGTTTGGTCTGAAACTTTTGGAAAAATCATTTTAATGTACACAACTAGTGGTTATATCACATAAACATTGATAGTTTTAGAAAATATCACATCTTCCGATGATTAGTCGTAGCGACCGTTTTGATCGTTTTTAAGAAAAAAATGTAATAAAGTGATAAACACCTCAAAAAATCAAATCCTTTGGCATGGGCTCCTTATATGTGTACTAGTTGCTATGGAAAATGATAAACTTGATTTTTGCCAACATTTGCAAAAAAAGTATTCACAAAAAGGTCTATCATGTATGAACATCTAGAAGTTTCAAGTCAAATGACCAAGTTATGGTCATTTCAACGACATAGTTTGTGATAAAGATCTCATACTCCACACATAGGTCCATATTGGAATATTAAACAACCTTGCCAAAGGGATTCTTCAAAATATTTACATAAATATCATTTTCCTTTTTTTAAGTGGAAAAAATAAGGTTTTTTGTGAAGTAAGTACATAAAATATGATTCCAAATGGCATCCAACTATTTTTAACTAAGAGTGGTGCACACATGATGGATGATCCTCAAGTTTGAGTTTTTTCTTAGAATTATAGCTAATTTTCCCTAGTTAATTGAGTTTATGTTGATTTATCGAAAGTAATTCAAATTTGAACTACAACTATTTGATATTTTGGTCCAAAACTTTTGGAAAAATAATTTTAAGGTACACAACTAGTGGTTATATCACAGAAACATTGATAGTTCTAGAAAATATCACCTCTTCCGATGATTAGTCGTAGCGACCGTTTTGATCGTTTTTAAGAAAAAATGTAATAAAGTGATAAACACCTCAAAAAATCAAATCCTTTGGCATCGGCTCCTTATATGTGTACTAGTTGCTATGGAAAATGATAAACTTGATTTTTGCCAACATTTGCAAAAAAAGTATTCACAAAAAGGTCTATCATGTATGAACATCTAGAAGTTTCAAGTCAAATGACCAAGTTATGGTCATTTCAACGACATAGTTTGTGATAAAGATCTCATACTCCACACATAGGTGCATATTGGAATATTAAACAACCTTGCCAAAGGGATTCTTCAAAATATTTACATAAATATCATTTTCCTTTTTTTAAGTGGAAAAAATAAGGTTTTTTGTGAAGTAAGTACATAAAATATGATTCCAAATGGCATCCAACTATTTTTAACTAAGAGTGGTGCACACATGATGGATGATCCCCAAGTTTGAGTTTTTTCTTAGAATTATAGCTAATTTTCCCTAGTTAATTGAGTTTATGTTGATTTATCGAAAGTAATTCAAATTTGAACTACAACTATTTGATATTTTGGTCCAAAACTTTTGGAAAAATAATTTTAAGGTACACAACTAGTGGTTATATCACAGAAACATTGATAGTTCTAGAAAATATCACCTCTTCCGATGATTAGTCGTAGCGACCGTTTTGATCGTTTTTAAGAAAAAATGTAATAAAGTGATAAACACCTCAAAAAATCAAATCCTTTGGCATGGGCTCCTTATATGTGTACTAGTTGCTATGAAAAATGATAAACTTGATTTTTGCCAACATTTGCAAAAAAAGTATTCACAAAAAGGTCTATCATGTATGAACATCTAGAAGTTTCAAGTCAAATGACCAAGTTATGGTCATTTCAACGACATAGTTTGTGATAAAGATCTCATACTCCACACATAGGTGCATATTGGTATATTAAACAACCTTGCCAAAGGGATTCTTCAAAATATTTTCATAAATATCATTTTCCTTTTTTAAGTGGAAAAAATAAGTTTTTTTGTGAAGTAAGTACATAAAATATGATTCCAAATGGCACCCAACTATTTTTCACTAAGAGTGGTGCACACATTATGGATGATCCCCAAGTTGAGTTTTTTATTAGATTTATAGCTAATTTTCCCTAGTTAATTGAGTTTATGTTGATTTATCGAAAGTAATTCAAATTTGAACTACAACTATTTGATAATTTGGTCTGAAACTTTTGGAAAAATCATTTTAAAGTACACAACTAGTGGTTATATCACAGAAACATTGATAGTTCTAGAAAATATCACCTCTTCCGATGATTAGTCGTAGCGACTGTTTTGATCATTTTTAAGGAAAAATATAATAAAGTGATAAACACCTCAAAAAATCAAATCCTTTGGCATGGGCTCCTTATATGTGTACTAGTTGCTATGAAAAATGATAAACTTGATTTTTGCCAACATTTGCAAAAAAAGTATTCACAAAAAGGTCTATCATGTATGAACATCTAGACGTTTCAAGCCAAATGACCAAGTTATGGTCATTTCAACGATATAGTTTGTGATAAATATCTCATACTCCACACATAGGTGCATATTGGTATATTAAACAACCTTGCCAAAGGGATTCTTCAAAATATTTTCATAAATATCAGTTTCCTTTTTTAAGTGCAAAAACTAAGGTTTTTTGTGAAGTAAGTACATAAAATATGATTCCAAATGGCACCCAACTATTTTTCACTAAGAGTGGTGCACACATGATGGATGATCCCCAAGTTTGAGTTTTTTCTTAGAATTATAGCTAATTTTCCCTAGTTAATTGAGTTTATGTTGATTTATCGAAAGTAATTCAAATTTGAACTTCAACTATTTGATAGTTTGGTCTGAAACTTTTGGAAAAATCATTTTAAGGTAAACAACTAGTGGTTATATCACAGAAACTTTGATAGTTCTAGAAAATATCACCTCTTCCGATGATTATTCGTAGCGACCGTTTTGATCGTTTTTAAGAAAAAATGTAATAAAGTGATAAACACCTCAAAAAATCAAATCCTTTGGTATGGGCTCCTTATATGTGTACTAGTTGCTATGAAAAATGATAAACTTGATTTTTGCCAACATTTGCAAAAAAAGTATTCACAAAAAGGTCTATCATGTATGAACATCTAGACGTTTCAAGCCAAATGACCAAGTTATGGTCATTTCAACGATATAGTTTGTGATAAATATCTCATACTCCACACATAGGTGCATATTGGTATATTAAACAACCTTGCCAAAGGGATTCTTCAAAATATTTTCATAAATATCAGTTTCCTTTTTTAAGTGCAAAAACTAAGGTTTTTTGTGAAGTAAGTACATAAAATATGATTCCAAATGGCACCCAACTATTTTTCACTAAGAGTGGTGCACACATGATGGATGATCCCCAAGTTTGAGTTTTTTCTTAGAATTATAGCTAATTTTCCCTAGTTAATTGAGTTTATGTTGATTTATCGAAAGTAATTCAAATTTGAACTTCAACTATTTGATAGTTTGGTCTGAAACTTTTGGAAAAATCATTTTAAGGTAAACAACTAGTGGTTATATCACAGAAACTTTGATAGTTCTAGAAAATATCACCTCTTCCGATGATTATTCGTAGCGACCGTTTTGATCGTTTTTAAGAAAAAATGTAATAAAGTGATAAACACCTCAAAAAATCAAATCCTTTGGTATGGGCTCCTTATGGCTCCTTATATGTGTACTAGTTGCTATGAAAAATGATAAACTTGATTTTTGCCAACATTTACAAAAAAAGTATTCACAAAAAGGTCTATCATGTATGAACATCTAGAAGTTTCAAGCCAAATGACCAAGTTATGGTCATTTGAAGCCAAGCTAAATGACCGTGGCAAGACATCTCTGATGATCTACAACCGTACGACAAAACATTTCTGATGATCTGTAACCGTTTGGAACGGTCGCAGATCATCATAGACGTCTTGCCGTTGGTTGCCCAAAGATGCCTCTGTCGAGTGGAGGGTTCACCTTCAGCCTTCACTGAGTGCTCTCTGCTACCCGTGTGCTGCCAAAATGAACAATAATGAGTAGACACTGAGTGTTGAACATGTCCGGGAGGGGGGCTATATATAAGGTACGTGTGCTTCTTTAGTCCCGGTTGGTAACGAAGTGGTCGTCATACTGCTGATCCAACAACTCAGAATCTCTCAAAAGAAACACACCTCAGATCCAACGTCTCATAAGCGCTAGAAAGAAACACACGATCCATGTGCTTCTTTAGTCCCGGTTGGTGTTACCTCATTCTATATATAGCCCCCTTTTGAACATGTTCGACAGTCATTGTCTCCTCATTCTACTTCATCGACCATGATAGCTGTTGGATGGGCACTATCATGACCAGTTAGTGAGTCACATGACCCTATATATAGCCCCCTCTTGAACATGTTCGACAATCATTGTCTCCTCATTCTACTTCATCGACAGAATGCAAAGCATTCAGATTCCCTGCATACGCCCAACGGTGCATTTCATATGCAGGCACTCACGAGCCACCGTTGGGCTGTATGCAGGTGTAATCGTGTGTTTTGTTCCATGTATCTACAAAATACTTCAGTTCACTTGTTCTTCTGATACAAAACATTCGGATATTACACATCAACATAATATCCCTCTCTAGTGTTTACTTGTTCTTCTGATTGCGTCGTAACCACGGACAATCTTCTTCATTTAACTTGATACTTGGATCAGTGTTGACTTTGAAGGGCGGAATGTCATGAAACTTATCGTAATCTTCTGACATGTCTGTCTTGTCCTCCACTCCCACAATGTCTCTTTTCCCTGAAAGAACTATGTGGCGCTTTGGCTCATCGTATGATGTACTCGCTTGCTTATCTTTTCTTTTTTTCGGTAGGGTAGACATGTCTTTCACATAGAAAACCTGAGCAACTTCACTGGCTAGGACGAATGGTTCGTTCTTGTACGAAAGATTGTTGAGATCCACTGTAGTCATTCCGTATCGTGGGTCTACCTCTACCCCGCCTCGTAGGTTTAACCATTTGCAATTGAACAAAGGGACCTTAAAAGTAGGTCCATAGTCAAGTTCCCATATCTCCTCTATGTAACCATAATATGTGTCCTTTGTCCCGTTGCAGTTTGTTGCATCAAAGCGTACTCCACTGTTTTGGTTGGTGCTCTTTTTATCTTGTTTGGCTGTGTAAAATATATTTCCATTTATCTCGTACCCTTGAAAAGTCAATATAGTTGAAGCTGGTGATGTGGCCAACAAGTATAGCTGTTCTTCAACATTGGTGTCATTAATGAGACATCTTTTTAACCAACTGCTGAAAGTCTTCATGTGTTCTCCATCAATACAATCTTCAGATTTCTCCGGGTACTTCGAGCGTAAAACATTCTTGTGTTCCTCGACATACGGACCCACCAAACTGGAATTATGTAGAACGGTGTCGTGTGCTTGAGTGAAAGAATGCCCGTCTTGACATATTGTTGCTTTCTTTCCTAGGGTGCCTTTTCCATGCAGTCTCCCCTCATGACGTGATTCAGGAACACCGATCGGCTTCAGATCAGGAATAAAATCTACACAAAACTCAATGACCTCCTCTGTTCCATAACCCTTGACGATGCTTCCTTCTTGCCTAGCCCGGTTATGCACATATTTTTTTAAGACTCCCATGAACCTCTCAAAGGGGAAAATGTTGTGTAAAAATACATGACCGAGAACAGAAATCTCTTCGACTAGGTGGACTACAAGGTGCGTCATAATATTGAAGAAGGTTGGTGGGAACACTAACTCGAAGCTGACAAGACATTGGACCACATCCTTCTCTAATTTTTTTAGAGTTAGTGGATTGATGACCTTCTGAGAAATTGCATTGAGAAATGCACATAGCTTCACAATGGGTTCTCGAACATTTTCCGGTAGAAGCTCTCTCAATGCAACCGGAAGTAATTGTGTCATAATCACGTGACAGTCATGAGACTTTAGATTCTGAAATTTTTGCTCTGCCATGTTTATTATTCCTTTTATATTTGATGAGAAGCCAGATGGAACCTTCATACTGCGAAGGCACTCAAAAAATATTTTCTTCTCTTCTTTAGTAAGAGCGTAGCTTGCAGGACCTGGCTGATTCTCTGAATGAGTCTGCCTTCCTTTCGGTGCATCTCTTCGCTCATACGTTGATGGGTCTGCCTTCCTTTCGGTGTACCTTTTTTTGACTTCCCATCTTTTGACTTCCCATACACGCCCAAGAAGTTTAGCGAATTGCAACAAATGTTCTTTGTCACGTGCATCACGTCGATTGCAGAGTGAATCTCTAGCATTATCCAATATGGCAGCTCCCAAAATATAGATTTCTTCTTCCACATGGGTACGTGGTTGTTTGCGTCATTCGGAACAGTGAGTCCGCCAGGACCCTTTCCAAAGATTACATTTAAATCCTTGACCATATCATGTATAGCAGAACTAGAAGGGCGGGTAGGCCTCAGCCGATGATCTGCCTCACATTTGTAATGCTTGCCTTTCTTCCTTAACGGATGCTTGGGTACAAGAAACCGACGATGACCCAGGTACACATTCTTGTTACCTAAATGTATACTATCAGTCTCAGCTAAACAGTGCGTGCATGCATTGTATCCCTTGTTTGACTGTCCTGAAATGTTGCCTAGAGCAGGCCAATCATTGATGGTTACAAAAAGCAAAGCTCGTAGATCAAAATCCTCCAGTTTGTGCTCATCCCACACACGTACACCTTCCTCACACCACAACTGCAAAAGTTCTTCAACTAATGGCCTGAGGTACACATCAATGTCGTTGCCAGGTTGCTTCGGAACTTGAATGAGCACTGGCATCATAATGTACTTCCGCTTCATGCATAACCAAGGAGGAAGGTTATAAATACATAGAGTCACGGGCCAAGTGTTGTGACTGGAGCTCTGCTCTCCAAAAGGATTAAAGTCATCTGTACTTAGACCAAATCTTAAGTTCCTTGCGTCATCTGAAAATGTCAGGAACTCTCTGTCAATTTTTCTCCACTAGGACCCATCCGCGTGGTGTCTCAACATCAAATCTTTTTTACGATCTTCTTTGTGCCATCGCAACAACTTGGCATGCTCTCTATTGCTGAACAAACGTTTGAACTGTGGTATTATAGGAGCATACCACAACACCTTTGCAGGAATCCTCCTCCTAGGGCGCGGCTCGCCCTCAACATCACCAGGGTCATCTCGCCCGATCTTATACCGCAAAGCACCTCATACAGGACATGCATTCAATTTTTCGTGCTCACCGCGGTAGAGGATTCAGTCATTAATGCAAGCGTGTATCTTATGCACCTCTAATCCTAGAGGGCATACCACCTTCTTTGCTTCATACGTACTAGACAGCAATTCGTTATCCTTTGGAAGCATCTTCTTAACTATTTTTAACAAATTTTCAAATCCCTTGTCAGAAGTACCATTCTCTGCCTTCCATTGCAATAATTCAAGTGTGGTACCTAGCTTTTTCTGGTCATTTTGACAAGTTGGGTACAACAATTTGGCGTGATCAGCTAACATACGCTCCAACTTCAACCTTTCGTTTTCACTTCCACAGTCCATTTGTGCATCACGAATGGCCCGACGAAGATCATCGTCGGGCTCATCAATAATGGGATCTTCTTCAGTTTCGTCTTCTCCCATTGTAGTATCACTGAACCAAGGATACTTGTCATTATCCTCCTCTTCTTCATTTTCTTCCATGATAACCCCTGTTTCTCCGTGCTTGGTCCAACAATAATAACAAGGCATAAAACCATTATGCAAGAGGTGTGAGTGAATGACTTTTGAGGTAGAGTGATCACTCATATTCTTGCAGGCACTACATGGACAACGAATAAAACCGTTCTTAGGCTTGTTTGCCTCAGCCATATGGAGAAAATTATACATGCCATCAATGAACTCAGGACAACATCGGTCACCGTACATCCATTGTCGGTTCATCTGTATTACATAAAAGTATATCGAACCCCATTATTACACTACTGTCATAAATAATATGTAAGAGCAAATTAATTAATACAATGTCATCCATTAAAATAAGAGTAGAGTACTGAAAGCGGTAATACATAGTTCTCATAAAACATACATTAACTGAAACAAATATAAAAATTATCTAAAGAATTTAAATCCAACAACAAATGCGATCAAAATCGCAACTAAGGTATATACTGAACCCACAGCATAATGATACCAAGCCTCCCGATTAATGGCATATTTTCTAATCCTTTTTATCTTCAAGCGCATTGCATCCATCTTGATCTCGTTACCATCGACCACGTCGGCAAGTTTGAGCTCTAATTTCATCTTATCTTCTAAGCATTGAAGATAAAGATCTTCAATTCTTTTCAATTTTTCTTTCAAATCATTGTTTTCTTTATCCAAAAACTCGACAATAGGGTCAGGTTCAATTTCTGGTTCAACTACCTCCTAGATAAAAATAATTCTATGTCAAGTTGGTCGCCATAATTGCCAGAAACATAGAATGAAATAAATAGTTTTGAAAATATACCACATCCGAATCATAGACCGGACGAGGACCGACGGGGACGGATATCAGAACCATGAAACTATACATATAATACAAGTTCGAAAATTATACAAGTAGTAACTATGCATCAAAATCATAAAAGCTATGTTTTTAAAAATCAAATAAAATAAAATAGAGAGGCTCACCGAGGTGGTGACGGGACGGCGCGGGCGATCGACGTCGATAAGGCTCCTCACCACACTAAAACACAAAAATCATTATTTTAGTTTGAGAACAAATTGCACATATACACAAATGAGATCATAACTTAGGCATTACATCGAACACCTTGCTTGCACAAAAAAATTGAAATGAGCAAAATGAGCTAAATAAGCAATGCCGGAAAGAGGATGAAGAGGCTAACCGTGGGGTGCCTTCAATCTTGCCAAATGGTGTAAAATATTATGGATTATCTAGTCTTGGGGAGAGGAAATGGAGAAGAAATGGAGAGGAAATGATTTTGAGCTCGGGCTCGGTGGGAAAAATGGAGTGAGCAGGGGTGGAAGAAGCTGATAAAGGTCAGGACCTTCAGTCCCGGTTTGTGTTACGAACCGGGACTAAAGGGTTCTGACGCTGGGGCCCGCCTCTGCTGCCGCATGCGGAGAACCTTTAGTCCCGGTTCGTAACACGAACCGGGACTAAAGGTCCCTCACAAATCCGGCGGTGTGGCTCTCACCCCTTTAGTCTGGGTTCAAAAAATGAACCGAGACTAAAGGGGTGAACCAAAGGCTCGTTTTCTACTAGTGTATGTGGTCTATCTCTCTCTCCCATGATGTGATATTTTATGCGATCATGAGCTTTGTTATCTAGTTGAATATGTGATGCTACTCTTTATCAATTATGCACTCTAGAGGTTACTTTAATATGAACTTCGGGGTTATTCACGATTGTAATGGTGACAGTGTGTGCACCGTATGTGATTACTTTATGACATTGTTGGTGTTAGTTTACTCTGACTTTGAGGGTGCTCTTGTAGCCCTACACAATGAATGGTGTTTGTTATCCAACATGAGAGTGTTCGAGAGTAGTGTTTATTTATTTAACTTTGATGTCATTGTTGAGAATGTCCACTGGTGAAAGTAGGATCCCTAGTCCTTGTTTCTAAGCATTGAAGCACCATTTCCAACAAGCTCTGCTACATGTTTACTTGCTACCATTTTTATTACAGATTGCAATTACTACTTATAATCATCCATATTACTTGTATTTCACTAACTCTTCGCATAACTAGTGCACCTATACATCTTAAGGGGATCGCATGCAGAAAAAAAAATTCCTATCGGCGATAACCTTAAACTAGCCAGAATCTACACTATGCAGATATAGTAATACGACGGAGATCGGAATACATACCCTTGTAGACCAAAAAGCGGGGATTATGCTCCCGCACAAGCATTGACGACGAAGACGACGTAGCCGACCTCTAGGTCGCGAAGAACTCGACGCGACAAAGCTGACGAAGATGACCTCAAGGTCGGGTGGAGGAAGTAGGCCTCCGAGCACCTCTAGCACAACACCTCGTAGGGTGTTACACACATACGATGGAGACGACGACCTCCGAAGCTCCAGTCCAGGACGAGCAGCGGAAGACTTGGACCGGAACACCAGCAGCGCAGCAGCGGGCTATGGTGGAGAGACCCCCTCTCTTCTCGGCGCAACTCCGACAAAGGGAATCACGTTATCGAGGAGAGAAAGAGAAAATTATTGGTGAATTACAAGGCCAGGGGTGCCTCTTCTTATATAGGCTCCCGAGGGGAGCCAACCTTGCCAGCCAGGCAATATGGGACAATCCCACATGCCTGGTGCGGCTCTCCTTAATGTGTCGGCCCTAGGAGGGCCCCATTTGTCCCACCTAGGCCGGCCAAGCCCCCTACCGAATTCCCTTGAGGGTTCCCCCCCCCCATGGGCCTTCTTTTCACCAGAAAGCCAATTTAGTAAAATCAGACTAAATAAATTTGAAAATAAATATATATAATCATATTTAAACATTAATTACACTAATTAATATCAAACATATTATATATAATTTATTCTAGCTCCGAAAACTATTTCGTCGCTGCCAAATCTCCATCGGACCATTCCCGGGACGTTCCTGGTGATCTCTTTCCTTTCCGGTTGTCTTTTCGAAATCCCTTAAGTGTGTTACCCTAGCAGATCGATATAATAACAGACATGATCGAGACCCTCCCCGATCAATGATTAACTCGTAGACATGTACCCCATGAATTAAACCTTTTACCATAGTGATACTGTAAGGACCCCTCGAAACAAGTCCTAGATGCCCACGTTATGTAAACAGATCACGCTCCCAATGATCAGTGCATCGCGATCACATAACCAACATGGTATACAAAGTTACATCATACAACTCGAATAGTATAAGACTTACATAAATAATGGTCTCATGACCAAGTTTGCAAACATCGTCGCACATGACGAAAATGAACTAACGTGCAGCGGAAGATTTCGACTAGCGTCGGCCCTCGTCACGTCTTGACGCATTCCCACAGACCAGTTGAGCGGGACACTCAGTTGGCGTAGTCATCGACGTACTCCTCCTTCTTGTCGTATCTCTCCTCATTGAAAACCTGGACGTTTGAATATCCAGGGACACAGCCATATGAGTACATTTACGTACTCGCAAGACCACCTCTAAGGCTTAAGTTTTCATGATAATGCAAGAAAACACTTTTTTAAAACTTGGATAGCTGCTATATACGACTATAGGGCTTAGTTTTCGAATATCATGATTTTAGACATAGAGAATACGACATCTATATATGTTTGTTGAAGAAAACATTTGGAGATAGAATTCTCTTCTCTTAGATATAACAATGACATATCTAAGTTCAAAACTTTTTTTTGTAAAACTTTGTCAAAACACTAGGATAGGGGCAACCCTTTTTCCAGTCTTGAAATCGGACCGATTGTCTCCCCGAGACCAATCATCCTCACCCAAAATCCGTACGTCCCAGGTACCACTTTGTTGCCTCCTTGCTTCCTTCGAAAACATTTTTCTTTCGAAAACATAAAACAGCCAGCATGCCTAGTGGGACCTTTCCAACTGTCCATGACCGAGGACGCGGCTATTCGAATAGATTTACACTCTGCAGAGGTTGCACACTTTACCCACACCAATCGGTCCTTCCGCCGTGTCTGCCACGGCCCGTCATACGACAGCATGCGGGGGTACGGATAACGCGATCAAAGCTTTCCACTATGACCACCCTAGTATTGGGCCTCCCGGTAGGTTTGTTCTCCTCGGCACCGTGTGCTCCACTAGACCTCTTGGTCTTTCCTCGGGACACCACACCGCCACGTCAGGAGACCTGCCGTAATCGTCCGGCTGCTGATCCGCATCAGTGTATTGTCTCTTTCGGACGACAACCCGGCTTCGAGGGCCCAGCCCCCATAGAAAGTATGAGAGCCCCAACACTAAAACAGACAAGTTTCCGGCTAAGCCCTACCCATGTCAGGTAGTGTGACTGCACGGGTTAATTGTTCGGGCGGCAGCTAGGGTTTTCGCAAACATCTCCGATTGCTCCCAGCAACTCGGGTTTTAATAAAACACTTGCTCGCCGATTGCTCCCAGCAACTCGGGTTTTCCTCCATAAAACAGTTTTATCTAGTGGGTTCCCATCCTAAAGTTTTGAGGTAAGGAAATAAGAGTTCACTACTAGAAAACTTAATCTTTTTGGTGGAGCCTTCAACAACAAGGCTCACCAACTAAACTCCTTTTGTAACACCTATAATATTCTAGTAGATAACTTTGGCCAAACAATATTTTGGAAAATAGTTTTCGGGTGGCAAGGGACCACAAAAGAAATAAAACATGCATTATTTTATTTTGAAAACAAAACATGCTTTGTAAATAATAGGATTGCATAATGGTGGTGATGTGGCTTGCCTGGCTCAGCAATATGTCCTTGGTCTTGATCTTGATGTTCCTCAGGTTCATTCCTCACTTCCCGTTCCTTCCCGATCGTATCTAACGTCGTAAAAAGGAAAATGAACCACACTACAAACACCTGATAAAACCACAAGGACATAACAAACAGCAAGCATTGTACAAGACACTGAGATACAAACAACAGCAAACAACTCCTTTAGCTCTACAACAACAATCAACAAGGTCCATAGAGCTAAGACAAACAATAGATACTCCTAAGGGAATATACACCACAACTCTGAGTATTAAAAAGGTAGTTCTACAGAACACTAAAACAACACATCACTTAGGGTTATTATATCATTTAACAAGAGTTGTTATAATAGCTGCAGGAAACACTTCAGACAAAAGTATTTTAGTAGTTCAGGAAATACTTCAGACAAAAGTATCTTAATAGTTCCGGAAATACTTCAGACAAAAGTATCTTAGTACACAAACAAGTATTAACATTAACACTAGCACTGAGCACACTCACAAGCAAACAAGTTACTAGCTCAAGAAATACCCACTATCAAGTAACTAAGAGACAAACAATGGTAACATCCTTGTCCAAACAAGTTTATGACTAAGAGCTAAAATGGTGCACTAGGCCTATTTAACAGGACATCACAATTAAGGTCACTTCAACCAATAAACAAACAATCACATGGCAACCAAGTGTTGACAACAATCTAAAATAAGAAAGTCATATATTAAGCATTACAAAACACAAGGAACTACTGGAAAAAATTTAACACCAAACAATCATTCACATGCCTAACACACAAATGAAACTAGTGCAACTCCTAGGAAACAAGATGAACTATGTGAAACTCAAAAGTGAAAGGGCTAACAATACTTTTAGGAAATTCATTAAGGCTATTAAAGGATAACCTAAGTTTCTGGACTTATGAGGTACTAAGCACATCAATACATGAAAATTCAAGTAAAACAAGGAATTAACTTATTACATTTATTGGATAAATCAGATGATGTTTAAAGAGATAAACATAACACACAAACATACCCACAAGCAAAGCATATAAACACAATTGATGTTATTATAAGGGTACAACGTGAATAATGCTAAACATAAGTAAACAATGCACCACACATTATAAAAGTGGTTTAATCATGTAATTATTATTGAGTTAAGGTTCTGAACTTCAAAAGTTGATTAGTAATATTTCTACAAATCACATTTGCTAAGAACAGATGATTAAAAGCTAATACTTCTATTAGCCAAATGTTGCTGTTTTGGTAGATAAATCATAACTCCTAAGATAATGTTCACAAAGTAGAATCCTTCTACCACAGTACACCTAGCAACCATATCAAGTGGTGAAAATTGGATTTGCAATATAAGTTATTACCAAACAGTAGCTAAAAATCATGTAAATGCTACTAGTCTAAAAACCATAATGAATATAGTTTCAGTTTTAAGAATCTCTTGTTTGCAAGGTTAGTTTCTATGGATAGGTATTTCCTTAAGCTTTCTGCAAAAATAGGATTCACCCCATTTGGACACTCCCAGCTCAAGATATTCCATTTTAAGTGAAGAACATACTTTTTACTTGCTTTAATGTGCAACACAAAAATACTCCTAAACCATTTGTATAAACATACAAGGCACAAACAATTAAAACTAGATACATGCAAATAACAGAAAATAAGAATATCCATTTTAAAGTGTAATAACCTACTGTTTTAGCAAATAATCTACCAAGAGCAAAATATAAGATGAAAAATTCTACCAAGATAGTATATGATGGATACTACTCATATCTAACACATGCCATTGGATTTGCTCCAAAATGTATCTTTAATAATGAACTAAAAATCACCAAAGTGGTACTGGTGTCAATCTTAAACATGATATAACTTTAGTCATAAACATCTCCTGCATGCAAGGCTTATAGATCTAGGTAGGTATTCTCACTGGCTTTCCATATAACTAAAGTTTGCAAGATTTGGATTCATAAAACTCAAGTTATTAAGTAAATGATGCAAAATATACTTTTCACAAGATTACACATATCACACTCATACAAATATATTTTTGAGAAGGGCCAGTGCCACATGATTGAGAAAACACATAGTTATGCTACAAAATTTATTTCACAATTTTTGCATGTACAAATGTTCCACAAATGAATTAAAGCTACAAGGTAAACTGACAAGAAAATAACAGGATAAAAGGATTTAACAGAAAAACAAGAGGATGGGCCCGATCTGGCTCTGGGCCTCGCCAGCGAGATGGGCCGGCCCGCGGCAGCTCGCGCGCAGGCAAAGGGCTTCGCGGCCGCCTGATCCAGAATGGAGGGTTAGGATTAGATCGGGCAGGGTTCAAACTGGACCGTCCAGATGGAGATCGACGGCCACCGGTCGTCTTCCTCCTCCCGACGGGAACCAGCGGGCAGAAAACCTAGGAGAGGATGTCGAGCACGGGGAGCTCACCCAGAGGACTAGAGAGGCGACGAGGAGGGGCGGAGGCTTGGGGAAGGCTCGGGTAGGCTTGGTTTGCAGAGGCGCGTCCCGAGACGGCGGCGGGTTCGCCGGAGTCCTCGACGGGCACGACGGGGTCACGACCGCTCCAGTGAACCTGAAACCACACGACGATGTCTAAGAGAAAGCCAACGAGGAGAGGAACAAGATGGTACTGAGAGAAGGAACAGAGAGGGACGGCAACGGTGGCAAGCTTGTGCGCAAGCTCGCAGTACCGAGCAGTGTTCCTCCCTCGATTCCGAGCAGAGGGAGGCGAGAGCTCGGACGATACAGCAGGAGGTGGGAGAGTGAGAGTGGAGGAGTAGAATGGGCAATGCGAGAGGGAAGGGGAGGGCCCGTGGCTCCTTATTCCCGAGTGGTGGCCGGCTTGTGGTTTTCGGACAGAGAGAGAAAGAGAGGGCATCGAGCAGGGATTGGCGAGGGAGGGCGGTGGAGGAGCGTCTTCGGACACTGCAGCACGGCTTGGAGGCTAGCGGGTGGCTCAGAGTCGATGGAGGGAGGTCAAATAGTAGAGGTGGTGTCTCCTGCCTGCCAGGTGTTCGACGAAATGCTCAGGTAAGTAAAGAAAATGAGAAATGAAGCAAGGGCTGGCCAGGGCTGTGGCCAAGGGGTGCACGGGTGTGTGAGGATCCAATGCAAGTCAAAGATCAGGGTTTGGGAGGAGGGGAGTGGAGGTTTAGGGTTTCGAATATTCTCGGGCTGATTAGGTTAGGTCACAATGCTAAGATAGATTAGTCAACTCCTTGACAGAAAAAAAATAACACAAGATGGTTTGGGAAGAGGGCATAAGTGTTTATCATTCTGTGTAAAAGTTTAGGTCAAGGGGGTTCAGTAACATTAGATACAAAACTGACCAGTTACTATCTAGTAACATTACATATGGTCACCTTATTATGAAACACTCAAAACAAGCATGCACTAATGATCAAACAGGTTTGATTATTTTAAATAAGGTTATGGATACATAGTGGAGATGGTAAGGATGAGGTTTGGTGAGTTGCATTTCCAAATTGAAATAGATAAACCCTAATTATCATATTCTAGAAATGCTAAAAATTAATGGAAACGAAGATAATTGTTTCTTATTTGAAAAAGGATAATCTTTGAGTTCCTCCTAAAATCAACATTATAATAAAGAGTTAAACACACCTTTATCATATGGCACAACATTTAAAGCATGAATGGTCTCCATTAAATTATATAAATAAGATGTTCTCTCATACACCACCACATGAACACACATAAAATAACACACTCATGGGAAACAATTTAAACTCATAACATATAGGTCAACCACTCATAAAAATAGGTAAACACCCACACAATTGGATCAATAGCCACACTTTTAATATAGATCAAAAATATTTGTGAGGAGGTGATCACAATGATCCAGACATGGTTCTTGGTATAAATAGAGTTACTCCAACATGCTGAGCATTGATTTCCAGAGGCTAATTAAATTGGTGTATTGGAAAAGAGAGTTGGTAATGCTTGCAACATATTACATCCAGTATAATTTAAGACTTATTATATGGTCCTATATAGTTTTGCAAACATGTAGTTTTTGGAAATACTTTATTTTCTCCATTAAACTGCATTTGAGTAATTGTTAAAATCAAGACCTCATGATGACTATAGTTTGTTAAGAATAAGATAGAAGAAGATATATGTATTGTTTTACTTGTCATAACATTGATCCCGGAGGTCATATTATAACCTGTTTGAGTTTTAATAGGTTGTTATTTAGAATTCAACAACACAAACAACTACTCACAACATGACAAACAAGCATACAAGAGAAAACACATCCATTAGAAGACATGTCAAAAAGTTTTTGCTGGTTCAGAATTTTGGATCTTTTGTAATTAAGTTTTTGTTCTTTCCAATATTTGGGGCGTTACAGACCTTCCCCCCTTATAAGAATCTCGTCCCGAGATTCCTAAGTGTGCATTAAGAGAGTGAAAGGGAAAGAGGGTCCAATGATTCTTCATTTCCCGAGGTTGTTGATTTCTGAATGAGGCTTCCTTGTTGATGAGACTTCTGATATCTTCTGGAAGACTTGGGTCTTGGTTGAAGGTGTTGACACGATGGTAGATGCTGATGCAGGGTTCTTGTTGAGATGATTTCAGAAACTCCAGGGTTGGGGTGCAAAGAACAACTTTGTCACCACAATCTAATAAGACTTGCTTGTGTCTTCCCCCTTAAAAAGGGGCACACATGATGGTTTAGAGTTGATGGTTAAAGTTGTCGCCGACTTCAGGGTGTTGTTGATCTTGAGCATTATGATGATCTTCATATTGGTCGTAGCTCCTCGGTGCTTGGGGGTTGATGTAGACACTCGTCTTGATATTGCCGTCTTGAGGGATTTAGCGGTAAGATACGCGCAAACAGTTTTCAAGACTCACAGGGCGTCAGGTCCGTACTTGACTCTGTTTCTTTTGAGAAACAGCCAAAGGGTGCTAAGACCTGCTAAAGACGTCTAATCTTGCTTGAGATTAGGTGCTCCCAAGTGCAAAAGTCTTCGATTTTCTCTTCGTTCTTGGCGTCTTGCTGAACATGGTGTCTCCTTTTCTGTCCACATTTAGTTCAGCCGGCGAAAAATGTTGATGAAGACTTCTCGGTTCTTGGGCTTCGTGATGCTTCACACCAGTCTCCAGAGGTCAGTAGGATCTAAGTTAGCCTAAAAATCATTTCTTTCCATAATACTCAAGTCAGGGTCAGTTGAGTTAATTAAGTTGGTGCACGGATGGAATTGATGACTCTAGCTTAGAGATACATCTTCAGGTAGATGATCTTCAGTGCTGGTTGTCTTTGTTGTTGCTGACGTTGATCTTCTTTGCACGTCACCGTTTTAGGTGTTCACAAAGTCTTCAAAAAGTATAGGGTTTTGGCGTTATCTGAGTCCTCCGTGCTGCCATCTGCAAAAGGGACTTCCGTAGACACTTCTCTTCTGATCTTGGTTTGTAGGTCTTGAAGAGGTTGGTTAGTAACAAGTCATTGGTGTTAGATGTTACTCAAAAGTTAGATACGTTAAGTTTGTGATGGTATACTTGTAATACAAAAATTAATTAAACTACACAAGGCCAGTCACATTACGTGGATGGGCTTTCTTTGGTGCTTTGGTATCATGTGCAGTTCATAACTCTCACGAGTTAAAATTCAGATCAGAAGGAAAGCATTTTAAGAAGTTTTTCGAGGACAAGATTATAAGTGCATTAGGGTGCATCTATGAAAAAATGTAAGAAAGGTTTTTGGTGTAAAGATACCAAGATGTTTGAACAAATTTAAAGTATGTGCCTAATGTGCGTTGCCTACAAGGCGTGCTTGTCAATGATACCAGAGAACAACATATCAACAGCAAGCAAACAAACAAGGCACACACAAGCTACAAATATACCAGCAATTGAGCACACAAGACACTTATAGAACAAAAATGACACTCAACCATCGCGTTAGTCGGAGAATCCAACCAAGGGTCATATCCTAGAAGTCCTATGAGTCTTGGTCATTCGTACTTTCTGGAGTCTACACTGTTCAGCTGGGGATCCTGCTGGTACGCTTGAGACTGTAGAAGTTGCAACTGGAGTAAATTATTGGGGTTGAAGTCTTGATAGTGACGCTGCTTTGGCAAGCATGGGTTGCGTTGTAGTTTGTTTCTTCACTTAACGACCACCTTGATGTCGTATGCTGAAGTATTGAGGCTAAACTTCGCCTTCTCGGTAATGGTTACTTAGGTCTCATTTGGGCTCATCGTCAAGTTTATACAAGTTTTTGAATAGGGACAAGATAGTAGAGAAAAGTCTTTTGAAATAATTTAAAATAGAGATGTAAGGTCAAGATATTTTGGAGAATAGATGAGGAGTGGAAGCCATACTAAGCTTACCTAGAAGAAAATGGATTTATGTCGAAATAGGTTTTAGCAGAACATTTCCTTCCTAAGCTAACGACATGCTAACTAAGGTCTCCTAAGGTCAACGATGGCTCTGATACCAAGTCTGTAAGGACCCCTCGAAACAAGTCCGAGATGCCCACGTTATGTAAACAGATCACGATCCCAATGATCAGTGCATCGCGATCACATAACCAACATGGTATACAAAGTTACATCATACAACTCGAATAGTATAAGACTTACATAAATAATGGTCTCATGACTAAGTCTGCAAACATCGTCGCACATGACGAAAATGAACTAAGGTGCAGCGGAAGATTTCGACTAGCGTCGGCCCTCGTCACGTCTTGACGCATTCGCACAGAGCAGTTGAGCGGGACACTCAGTTGGCGTAGTCGTCGGCGTACTCCTCCTTCTTGTCGTATCTCTCCTTATTGAAAACCTGGACGTTTGAATATCCAGGGACACAGCCATATGAGTACATTTACGTACTCGCAACACCACCTCTAAGGCTTAAGTTTTCATGATAATGCAAGAAAACACTTTTTGAAAACTGGGATAGCTGCTATATACGACTATAGGGCTTAGTTTTCGAATACCATGATTTTAGACATAGAGAATACGACATCTATATATCTTTGTTGAAGAAAACATTT
The DNA here is from genome assembly GCA_026929855.1 of Poa annua. Lineage (NCBI taxonomy): Eukaryota > Viridiplantae > Streptophyta > Magnoliopsida > Poales > Poaceae > Poa > Poa annua. Next base: position 244,476,761 of record CM049426.1, on the reverse strand, counting down.
AGAGATAGAATTCTCTTCTCTTAGATATAACAATGACATATCTAAGTTCAAAACTTTCTTTTGTAAAACTTTGTCAAAACACTAGGATAGGGGTAACCCTTTTTCCAGTCTTGAGATCGGACTGATTGTCTCCCCGAGACCAATCATCCTCACCCAAAATCCGTACCTCCCAGGTACTACTTTGTTGCTTCCTTGCTTCCTTCGAAAACATTTCTCTTTCGAAAACATAAAACAGCCAACATGCCTAGTGGGATCTTTCCAACCGTCCATGACCGAGGACGCGGCTATTCGAATAGATTTACACTCTGCAGAGGTTGCACACTTTACCCACACCAATCGGTCCTTCCGCCGTGTCTGCCACGGCCCGTCATACGACAGCATGCGGGGGTCCGGATAACGCGATCAAAGCTTTCCACTATGACCACCCTAGTATTGGGGCCTCCCGGTAGGTTTGTTCTCCTCGGTACCGTGTGCTCCACTAGACCTCTTGGTCTTTCCTCGGGACACCACACCGCCACGTCAGGAGACCTGCCGTAATCGTCCGGCTGCTGATCTGCAGCAGTGTATTGTCTCTTTCGGACGACAACCCGGCTTCGAGGGCCCAGCCCCCATAGAAAGTATGAGAGCCCCAACACTAAAACAGACAAGCTTCCGGCTAAGCCCTACCCATGTCAGGTAGTGTGGCTGCACGGGTTAATTGTTCGGGCGGCAGCTAGGGTCACACTTCGTTTTTCAAAGCACTTTCTCCTCCGACTACTCCCAGCAGCTCGGGTTTTCGCAAACATCTCCGATTGCTCCCAGCAACTCGGGTTTTAATAAAACACTTGCTCGCCGATTGCTCCCAGCAACTCGGGTTTTCCTCCGTAAAACAGTTTTATCAAATGGGTTCCCATCCTAAAGTTTTGAGGTAAGGAAATAAGAGTTCACTACTAGAAAACTTAATCTTTTTGATGGAGCCTTCAACAACAAGGCTCACCAACTAAACTCCTTTTGTAACACCTATAATATTCTAGTAGATAACTTTGGCCAAACAATATTTTGGAAAATAGTTTTCGGGTGGCAAGGGACCACAAAAGAAATAAAACATGCATTATTTTATTTTGAAAACAAAACATGCTTTGTAAATAATAGGATTGCATAATGGTGGTGAGGTGGCTTGCCTGGCTCAGCAATATGTCCTTGGTCTTGATCTTGATGTTCCTCAGGTTCATTCCTCACTTCCCGTTCCTTCCCGATTGTATCTAACGTCGTAAAAAGGAAAATGAACCACACTCAGAACACCAGAAAAAACCACAAGGACATAACAAACAGCAAGCATTGTACAAGACACTGAGATACAAACAGCAGCAAACAACTCCTTTAGCTCTACAACAACAATCAGCAAGGTCCATAGAGCTAAGACAAACAATAGATACTCCTAAGAGAATATACACCACAACTCTGAGTATTAAAAAGGTAGTTCTACAGAACACTAAAACAACACATCACTTAGGGTTATTATATCATTTAACAAGAGTTGTTATAATAGCTGCAAGAAACACTTCAGACAAAAGTATTTTAGTAGTTCAGGAAATACTTCAGACAAAAGTATCTTAATAGTTCCGGAAATACTTCAGACAAAAGTATCTTAGTACACAAACAAGTATTAACATTAACACTAGCACTGAGCACACTCACAAGCAAACAGGTTAGTAGCTTAAGAAATACCCACTATCAAGTAACTAAGAGACAAACAATGGAAACATCACTGTCCAAACAAGTTTATGACTAAGAGCTAAAATGGTGCACTAGGCCTATTTAACAGGACATCACAATTAAGGTCACTTCAACCAATAAACAATCACATGGCAACCAAGTGTTGACAACAATCTAAAATAAGAAAGTCATATATTAAGCATTACAAAACACAAGGAACTACTGGATACAATTTAACACCAAACAATCATTCACATGCCTAACACACAAATGAAACTAGTGCAACTCCTAGGAAACAAGATGAACTATGTGAAACTCAAAAGTGAAAGGGCTAACAATACTTTTAGGAATTTCATTAAGGCTATTAAAGGATAACCTAAGTTTCTGGACTTATGAGGTACTAAGCACATCAATACATGAAAATTCAAGTAAAACAAGGAATTAACTTATTACATTTATTGGATAAATCAGATGATGTTTAAAGAGATAAACATAACACACAAACATACCCACAAGCAAAGCATATAAACACAATTGATGTTATTATAAGGGTACAACGTGAATAATGCTAAACATAAGTAAACAATGCACCACACATTATAAAAGTGGTTTAATCAAGTAATTATTATTGAGTTAAGGTTCTTAACTTCAAAAGTTGATTAGTAATATTTCTACAAATCACATTTGCTAAGAACAGATGATTAAAAGCTAATACTTCTATTAGCCAAATGTTGCTGTTTTGGTAGATAAATCATAACTCCTAAGATAATGTTCACAAAGTAGAATCCTTCTACCACAGTACACCTAGCAACCATATCAAGTGGTGAAAATTGGATTTGCAATATAAGTTATTACCAAACAGTAGCTAAAAATCATGTAAATGCTACTAGTCTCAAAACCATAATGAATATAGTTTCAGTTTTAAGAATCTCTTGTTTGCAAGGTTAGTTTCTATGGATAGGTATTTCCTTAAGCTTTCTGCAAAAATAGGATTCACCCCATTTGGACACTCCCAGCTCAAGATATTCCATTTTAAGTGAAGAACATACTTTTTACTTGCTTTAATGTGCAACACAAAAATACTCCTAAACTATTTGTATAAACATACAAGGCACAAACAATTAAAACTAGATACATGCAAATAACAGAAAATAAGAATATCCATTTTAAAGTGTAATAACCTACTGTTTTAGCAAATAATCTACCAAGAGCAAAATATAAGATGAAAAATTCTACCAAGCTAGTATATGATGGCTACTACTCATATCTAACACATGCCATTGGATTTGCTCCAAAATGTATCTTTAATAATGAACTAAAAATCACCAAAGTGGTACTGGTGTCAATCTTAAACATGATATAACTTTAGTCATAAACATCTCCTGCATGCAAGGCTTATAGATCTAGGTAGGTATTCTCACTGGCTTTCCATAGAACTTAAGTTTGCAAGATTTGGATTCATAAAACTCAAGTTATTAAGTAAATGATGCAAAATATACTTTTCACAAGATTACACATATCACACTCATACAAATATATTTTTGAGAAGGGCCAGTGCCACATGATTGAGAAAACACATAGTTATGCTACAAAATTTATTTCAAAATTTTTGCATGTACAAATGTTCCACAAATGAATTAAAGCTACAAGGTAAACTGACAAGAAAATAACAGGATAAAAGGATTTAACAGAAAAACAAGAGGATGGGCCCGATCTGGCTCTGGGCCTCGCCAGCGAGATGGGCCGGCCCGCGGCAGCTCGCGCGCAGGCAAAGGGCTTTGCGGCCGCCTGATCCAGAACGGAGGGCTAGGATTAGATCGGGCAGGGTTCAAACTGGACCGTCGAGATGGAGATCGACGACCACCAGTCGTCTTCCTCCTCCCGACGGGAACCAGCGGGCAGAAAACCTAGGAGAGGATGTCGAGCACGGGGAGCTCACCCAGAGGACTAGAGAGGCGACGAGGAGGGGCGGAGGCTTGGGGAAGGCTCGGGTAGGCTTGGTTTGCAGAGGCGCGTCCCGAGACGGCGGCGGGTTCGCCGGAGTCCTCGACGGGCACGACGGGGTCACGACCGCTCCAGTGAACCTGAAACCACACGACGATGTCTAAGAGAAAGCCAACGAGGAGAGGAACAAGATGGTACTGAGAGAAGGAACAGAGAGGGACGGCAACGGTGGCAAGCTTGTGCGCAAGCTCGCAGTACCGAGCAGTGTTCCTCCCTCGATTCCGAGCAGAGGGAGGCGAGAGCTCGGACGATACAGCAGGAGGTGGGAGAGTGAGAGTGGAGGAGTAGAATGGGCAATGCGAGAGGGAAGGGGAGGGCCCGTGGCTCCTTATTCCCGAGTGGTGGCCGGCTTGTGGTTTTCGGACAGAGAGAGAAAGAGAGGGCATCGAGCAGGGATTGGCGAGGGAGGGCGGTGGAGGAGCGTCTTCGGACACTGCAGCACGGCTTGGAGGCTAGCGGGTGGCTCAGAGTCGATGGAGGGAGGTCAAATAGTAGAGGTGGTGTCTCCTGCCTGCCAGGTGTTCGACGAAATGCTCAGGTAAGTAAAGAAAATGAGAAATGAAGCAAGGGCTGGCCAGGGCTGTGGCCAAGGGGTGCACGGGTGTGTGAGGATCCAATGCAAGTCAAAGATCAGGGTTTGGGAGGAGGGGAGTGGAGGTTTAGGGTTTCGAATATTCTCGGGCTGATTAGGTTAGGTCACAATGCTAAGATAGATTAGTCAACTCCTTGACAGAAAAAAAATAACACAAGATGGTTTGGGAAGAGGGCATAAGTGTTTATCATTCTGTGTAAAAGTTTAGGTCAAGGGGGTTCAGTAACATTAGATACAAAACTGACCAGTTACTATCTAGTAACATTACATATGGTCACCTTATTATGAAACACTCAAAACAAGCATGCACTAATGATCAAACAGGTTTGATTATTTTAAATAAGGTTATGGATACATAGTGGAGATGGTAAGGATGAGGTTTGGTGAGTTGCATTTCCAAATTGAAATAGATAAACCCTAATTATCATATTCTAGAAATGCTAAAAATTAATGGAAACGAAGATAATTGTTTCTTATTTGAAAAAGGATAATCTTTGAGTTCCTCCTAAAATCAACATTATAATAAAGAGTTAAACACACCTTTATCATATGGCACAACATTTAAAGCATGAATGGTCTCCATTAAATTATATAAATAAGATGTTCTCTCATACACCACCACATGAACACACATAAAATAACACACTCATGGGAAACAATTTAAACTCATAACATATAGGTCAACCACTCATAAAAATAGGTAAACACCCACACAATTGGATCAATAGCCACACTTTTAATATAGATCAAAAATATTTGTGAGGAGGTGATCACAATGATCCAGACATGGTTCTTGGTATAAATAGAGTTACTCCAACATGCTGAGCATTGATTTCCAGAGGCTAATTAAATTGGTGTATTGGAAAAGAGAGTTGGTAATGCTTGCAACATATTACATCCAGTATAATTTAAGACTTATTATATGGTCCTATATAGTTTTGCAAACATGTAGTTTTTGGAAATACTTTATTTTCTCCATTAAACTGCATTTGAGTAATTGTTAAAATCAAGACCTCATGATGACTATAGTTTGTTAAGAATAAGATAGAAGAAGATATATGTATTGTTTTACTTGTCATAACATTGATCCCGGAGGTCATATTATAACCTGTTTGAGTTTTAATAGGTTGTTATTTAGAATTCAACAACACAAACAACTACTCACAACATGACAAACAAGCATACAAGAGAAAACACATCCATTAGAAGACATGTCAAAAAGTTTTTGCTGGTTCAGAATTTTGGATCTTTTGTAATTAAGTTTTTGTTCTTTCCAATATTTGGGGCGTTACAGACCTTCCCCCCTTATAAGAATCTCGTCCCGAGATTCCTAAGTGTGCATTAAGAGAGTGAAAGGGAAAGAGGGTCCAATGATTCTTCATTTCCCGAGGTTGTTGATTTCTGAATGAGGCTTCCTTGTTGATGAGACTTCTGATATCTTCTGGAAGACTTGGGTCTTGGTTGAAGGTGTTGACACGATGGTAGATGCTGATGCAGGGTTCTTGTTGAGATGATTTCAGAAACTCCAGGGTTGGGGTGCAAAGAACAACTTTGTCACCACAATCTAATAAGACTTGCTTGTGTCTTCCCCCTTAAAAAGGGGCACACATGATGGTTTAGAGTTGATGGTTAAAGTTGTCGCCAACATGACAAACAAGCATACAAGAGAAAACACATCCATTAGAAGACATGTCAAAACCTTTTTGTTGGTTCAGAATTTTGGATCTTTTGTAATTAAGTTTTTGTTGTTTCCAATATTTGGGGCGTTATAGATACTTAGCGTGTCCGAGCACCGTTCATAGATATCTCCATATCTAGCATTATCTCGTTAGCGACAACACTATCTTCTACTCGTCTATGCTATTATGTCAGTTGGTGACCTAGTCACATGTTTGCAAACTCATATGACATAATCTCACCGAGTGGGCCCTAGAGTATCTATCCGGCTATACGGACTGACAAATCCCGCTCTTGACCCCTCATCTCAACTACTCCCTTCCGATACCCAAAAGTATCACCTATCATTGTCACACTATATAAGATATGACGTTTGGGGCGATCAAAGTATCTTCCAGGAATAACAATAAGAGTTGATCTCACGGTCGAAGGCGTAATGACTACGTCCTACAAATTATGGGTAAGTCCATCACATCGTTTTACCTAACGATATGACTCCATTGCCAACAGACGCCATGTCAAATGATCGGGAAACCTCGATCATCAATCTCGCAATGAACTAGTCTTAGTAGAGGCTACTAGAGACCTGTTTGTTTATCTACCACACGTGTATTAATGTTTCCGCTTAATAAAGTTATAGCATGGTATAAAACATATAATGAACAATTGGAATATCCTATCTTTATTAAGTGCCTCTAAGGCATATTCCCTTCAGTCTCCCACTTGCACTAGAGTAACACTTAATCTAGTTTACAACTTGGTAAAATCTCAACACCCATAGCATCTTGGTGCATGCTCGTCTTGTGGAAGAGGAATACAGTCAATAGATCTCACATACAGAGACCTATATGTGCTTTGCAACACTTCTATGTCACCTAGTTTGACATCATCCCGTATCTTACGATGACGGTGAAATATATCCTAGTGGATGGAGTGAAACTCGAACCTATGCTCGAAAATTGTTCAGTCCAATCACACTTGCTACTTCTGAAGTTGCCATATATTTCTATACCCACGTAGATTATGCGACAGTGCATTCATATGCAACTTCGCAAGCTAACCATAACTTTCTTCAAAACAAAGGACATCTCCTATATGAGATTTCTAGTCGTATGGGTCAGTGTCACAACTTGCATCATCTTAACCGTTTTACGGAAAGTTGTCTTTCCACTCTTACCCTTTACCAGAAAACATATCTTCAGTTCTCACAGACACTGAAGAATATACTTAACATTTGGTCATTGATCCACACAAGGATCACTCTAGAACCCGTTCTTCAACTAAGAACTCGGGTCACACCAAGTCAAGATTTCAGTCTGATAGAATCTATGTCTGATACATAGAGAATGTCGAACATCATTTTCTATCACTGAAAATGCCAAGATAAACTTAATATTTTACCTATTCATACAAGTAAGAACAATCTTCTTCGCTTGTTCTATTATGAAACACTTCAGAATCTTAACTTAGGAAATATTCCGACCTAATGTTATTAAGCCCCTTACGATCTATACAATTATAGATTTGATGTCTAATACTCCTAACTTCATTCATAGAAAAATTAATCACTTAAATAATCCTTTATAGTCTACTAGAGGATCTGTGTCATTCAATATGTCGTGACATACAAAATCACGAATGACACCTAGCTCCCACTGAAATATGCCTTCCGCATATAAGATCAAGGAAAGCTACTTAGCTCCCACTCAAATATGCCTTCCGCAAATAAGATCAAGAAAAGCTACTTTTCTCCCACTCACTTCTTTGCAAATGTAAGTTTCTTCAACTATTTTGGACAACTCCAAAATCCTTTGATCGCATCATCAAAGTGAAGATTTCAGCTCCGATATGCTTGCTTCAGCCCATGAATGGACAACTGAAGTTTGCATACATGTTTAGCATCCTCAGGATCACCAAACCATTATTGTACTGATTACAACTCTTTCTTAATGACACTATTAAGAAACATGGTTTCCTTATCCATCTATAAATTTCTCATTCAAAATTATAGTAATTGCTAAATGACCCATAATTGATTTAGGCTTCGCCACTTGAGAAAAATCTCGTTGTGGTCAACTTTTGGATTTGTCGGAACTGTTTTACGACAAATCGATCCTTATTAGTATCTACTCTCTCATAAAATTCCATATTCTATTAACAGCCTAGATGTCATCAAGAAGATCTGCCAAGTCATTACCTGGTAATCATACATGGATTTTATCTCGGATCATATATGACTCATAGCCATTTCTCGGACTTAGTTCTACCATCTCTTCTTCGTAGTTCGTAGGTCTGTCATATTCCATGAACTTCATAACAAGATTGTCGTAACACATAGTGTGGAACACAACCTTGTACACCTATGTTATTAGTATGAGCTCAGAGTATCATGATCTTGTATCATCAACTTATTTCAAGCTGTGGAGCATGACATAGAAAACACTTTCTGTTGCGCCACTCTGATGTCTGGAGAGAAAGTACATCAACTTTTCCTTGCTCTACTTTCTTACCCACTTACCCTTGGACAAGAAACTATTTATTTCGCAAGGTATATTCCGGCAACGATTTTGCCTATGTCGACATGTACCCACCTAACTCTTTAGGTACAGTACACTACAAAGATTAATCCATTTTAGGTTTGATCACATCGAAACACTAAATTGCTGAAACGGCAATCGAGGCTAAAAGCCATGCCATCACTCATATGGTATTGTCTCCATGGATTTAAATGGTTTCCCTATTATCTAACATGAATGTTACGTTTCTACCATATGACTCCAATTATCACAATAATTCGATAAGAGATTTATTTAGCACACACTATCCGATAGGGTGCGATTACGACGTCCTAACATACCATAACACTATGGTGTTCCATGCGACGTAATTTGTGGAACTCTTCTTACAAGTCTTCCAATGATGTGCCAACAATATAACTCAAATCTTTATTTCCTCGATTTGTATCGCAGGAATTTGATTTTCTTGTTAAATTTATTTCCTACTTCATTCTGAACTTGTTTGATCGAATCAAAATTTCCAGACTAACAATCCCTGAGTGGATATCCATATATTTACTCGGAATATTCATGAAGTCTATGAAACAAAGACTTCCACTACACGTTAAAGTACTTCATTGATTCACATACACCCATATGCACGATTCTCAACAAGTTATACTCAAAACGTTCAATGAAGTTCACGAAATAAAGGTCTCCACTACCCGTTAATTACTTCATTGATCCACATACATCTATATGCATGACTATCAATAAGGTATATGCCCGTTTTCCGAAAACGGTGTCTTAGTTATCTTGCAAGTGTCAAAAGATCAAATCTAAGGACTTGTAGATCCATCCGTTATGGAGCTAATTCATTGACTATAACATTGACATCAATTAAACGGCAGTGCCACACATATGTGGTCTTTTTATTAAGTTTGTATCCTTTGGCATTAATATTATGAATGTGGGAGCTTCTACCATCTAAATTCAAATCTACATATGATCATTACTTCATAAATATAGGACAACGAATTTGTCACTATCATATAAGAACAATTGTCTCGTTAGAGGAGACACACTTATAACGATCATACTAACAGGCAATCATAAAAGAATTTATTCAAATGGTAGATCTAGAGGGAGAGTGTCTATGGGCATCCCAACAATTTTTCTGCCATTATCAACACACAGTGTCGCGTCATCCTTCCAAGCTACTAAAGTAGTAAATCTGGTTTCATAAAACATGACTAGTATCAAAAACTTAGTCACTACATCGAGTACTTGCTTAGGTAAAACATTCATAACGTGTAAATCATATATACACCATCATCATTGATGACTTCCGGCGATCTGTTTCATCTTCTTGGTACTTTCAACGTAATCAAGAACCATGAAGGTGAACGATTCCCCTTGCATGATATAGTCTATGACAAAGCATTTGCACTTGGCAACGACGTATGTCATCCATTGATCGAGCTGAGCGAGGCGTCTCAGTGTTCATCAAGTATGACCATATGTCATTAAATATGACCAATGTCATCAAGTATGACTAGTGTCATTAAGTATGACTGCCACGTGCTCCTTCAATGTGTGTATTCTCTTCCATCTTGGTTGAGAAGAAGAACATCCAACGTACTGATAATCTTCATCAACCAACCTTTAGGGGTATCCCGAGTTTAGCGATCATCTCATATGTTCGCGATCTAATAACTCATACCCACCGTTGATTCTCTATGGCAGAGATCATAGCATACACTGGACTATGATGATATCATCCGCACAAAACCTGATAATCCAAATTAACCTTTTGTTAGCGCAATCTGCGGGTTTATCTCCTAGCGGGTATTGTATCACAAAGAGCTAACGGTTCAAACAAGGAGTATCCTTAAGCAAAATTATAAAACTATGAAGTTTAGACCCAACTTTTAAGTTTCTCAATCACAGGATTGCGCCAAAATTTAAAGAAGGCTATTACATTGGTTAATATCTACAAAGGTTTTGCAAAACATGACTTTGTTCACTATATTTTGAGTTCTAGTATTTTAGAAAATAACTATCAGAACTCCCACTCAAACGAACATCCCCTATGGTCGTTTCAGCGATTACACGACCCCCATCCATTGTGCAACCCCTCATCGTCAGAGCCGGCAACACAACTTCAAGGGTGGACAACGAATTGTCGATCAGAACAACTCTGTGACTCATGCTCAACCTTCCGGCTTCCGTGTTCCGAGGCCATATCTGCATATGCTAGGCTCGCCACAATAACCTTCAACGAACGCGCGTGCAACATGGCTTACACCCACTGTATGCGAACGACGATATGTCTGACACCCGATCGTCACGGCCTGCCTCATAATGTAGAACTTTCTTGGTGGTGCACGTCGAAGGAAGAACACTAGTGGTATTTTGAAGGGATCATCTTATATTTCTAACGCCGTGTAACGAATATATTCTAATATATAATCATACAATATAAGATGCACACAATAACATCAAATGTAATGCCACGTAATATGGTCCATGCGCCATGATCTTTTTGGCGCCCACAGTTCATAAACAATTTAATGAACCTACCTTGACCATATCACATTGCCCTTGCAAAATAAAGTTAGACGCGTTCTACTTTATCTTTTGCATATTTTACGTGGCTTGGGGCTGTCGTAAATAGAACCGCTTCATACCTACGAACCTATGACCACAACAACGATCCAATAATTGCATGTTTAAGCATCCCTTTCGGGCCCTCCATTGAAAATGCAAAGTCGGCTAAAGAGAGAGAGACAGACACCCGCCAGCCACAGATACGGTACAAGCCGTATGTCAGTAGTGGAACCAGTCTCGTGTAAGCATACGCGTAAAGTCGGTCCAGGCCGCTTCATCAACTCAATACTGGCGGAATCACAAGTGCACGCTAGAGGGTAGCAAATAACAGGAACAGTACCCATGTGTAGAACACATGTTCTAACCGTGTACAGCTATATCTACGCATAGATCGGCTCTGATATCACTAAAGGGGATCGCAGGCATGAAACAAAAATTTTCCTATCGGTGATAACCTTAAAGTAGCCAGAATCTACAGTATGCAGATATATTAATACGACGGAGATCGGAATACATACCGATCGAAAAGTGGGGATTACGCTCCCCACAAGCGTTGACGATAAAAACGACATAGCCGACCTCTAGGTCGCGAAGAACTCGACGCGACGAAGCCGACGAAGATGACCTCAAGGTCGGGTGGAGGAAGTAGACCTCCGAGCACCGCTAGCGCAGCACCTCGCAGATTGTTACACACATACGGTGGAGACGACGACCTCCGAAGCTCCAGTCTAGGACGAGCAGCAGAAGACTTGGACCGGAACACCAGCAGCGCGGTAGCGGGCTATGGCGGTAGCGGACTCCGACAAAGGGAATCACGTTATTGAGGAGAAAAAGAGAAAATAATTGCTGAATTAAAAGGCATGGGGTGCCCCTTCTTATATAGGCTCCCGGGGGAGCCAACCTTGCCAGCCAAGCAATGTGGTACAATCCCACATGCCTGGTGCGGCTCTCCTTGATGCGCCGGCCGTAGATGGGCCTCATTTGGCCCACCTAGGCCGGCCAAGCCCCCTACCGAATTCCCTTGAGGGTTTCCCCCCGTTTTCTTTCCACCAAAAGGCCTATTTAGGAAAATCAGCCTAAATAAGTTCAAAAATAAATATATATAATCAAATTTAAATATTAATTACACTAATTAATATTAAACATATTATATATTTTTTATTCTAGCTTCGAAAACTATTTCGTCGCTGCCCGATCTCTATCGGACCATTCCCGGGACGTTCCCAGTGATCTCTTTCCTTTCCGTTTGTCTTGTCGAAACCCCTTAAGTGTGTTTACCCTAGCGGTTCGATATAATAACAAACATGATCGAGAACCTCCCCGATCAATGATTAACTCGTAGGCCTGGACCCCATGAATTAACCCCTGTGATATAACGAATGACTTTCATCTATCAAACCTGGACGTCGAGTCTTAAACCTTTTGCCATAGTGATACTTAGTGTGTATGAGCATCGTTCATAGATATCTCCATATCTAGCATGATCTCGTTACCGACAACACTATCTTCTACTCATCTATGAAATTATGTCAGCTGGTGACCTAGTCACATGTTTGCAAACTCATTTGATATAATCTCACCGAGTGGTCCCTAGAGTATCTATCCGGCTATACGGACTGACAAATCCCGCTCTTGACCCATCGTCTCAACTACTCCCTTCTGATACCCAAAAGTATCACCTATCATTGTCACACTATATAAGATATGACGTTTGGTGCGATCAAAGTATCTTCCAGGAATAATAATAAGCGTTGATCTCACGGTCGAAGGCGTAATGACTACGTCCTACAAATTATGGGTAAGTCCATCACATCGTTCTACCTAACGATATGACTCCATTGACAATAGATTCCATGTCTCATGATCGGGAAACCTCGATCATCAATCGCACAATGAACTAGTCTTAGTAGAGGCTACTAGGGACCTGGTTATTTATCTATCACACGTGTATTAATGTTTCCGCATCATACAGTTATAGCTTGGTATAAAACATATAATGAACAATTTGAATATATTATCTTTATTAAGTGCCTCTAGGGCATATTCCCTTCACATCTGACAAGTGTATTGGGTGTGTTGGGGACACAAGAGACTTCTCGTATCTTAATTTGCAGGGTTGTTCGAGAGGTTTATCTTTGACCTCTACCTCCCTGAGTTCGATATACCTTGGGTGATTCACTTAAGGGAAACTTGTTGTTGTTCTACAAACCACTGCTCTTGGAGGCCCAACACTTTCTACGAGAATAGAAGCGTGCGTAGACATCAAGCTATTTTCCGGCGCCGTTGCTGGGGAGGTGAGCGCTTGAAGGTATCTCCTTTAGATTCTGCAGTTATTACCTTTTGTTTCTTGTTTTTATTTTTCACTAGTTAGGCTAATGGAAAACAACAAAAAAAATAGAGATCTCTATGAAATTTATATTGCATTAGGATATGATACTTTTGAAGAGAAAATTAAAAAACCTATTGAAGTTTGTTTACATAATAGTGGTAGTAATGTTATTAGTATAAATTCTTTGGACACTATCATTGCTAAGGCTGTGCAAAACCTAAGCTTTGGGGAGCTAGTTTAAACAAAAATCTTTTTTGCTCCTCAGCTTTGGAGGAATTATTTAACCTTGATAATGATTTACCTCCAATATGTGATAATTATAATGATGCTTGTGATATTCTAAAAACACCTGAAGAAATAGTGCCATTTAAAATACCTATGAAAATTATTGATCGTGTTATGAATAACCGCTATGTAGGGGATGGAATTGTCCATCCTGGTGATCATTTGCTATTTTTACATGAATTATGCGAGTTGTTCAACTGTGCAGGTATTTCAATGCACAAAGTTAAGAAGAAATTATTTTCTATATCACTTGGTGGAAGAGCTGCGAGTTGGTATTAATTGTTGAAGGATAGGCACTCTCTTGGATGGGACGAGATTGTATCTCTCTTTTATTCTAAATTTTATCCTCCAAGTGAGATTCACCTAGATCGTAATTCTATATATAATTTCTGGCCTCTTGAAGGAGAAAACATTTCTCAAGCCTAGGGAAGGCTGAAAACATTAATACTCAAATGTCCTAACCATGAGCTTCTTGATAATATAATTGTTAATAATTTTATGCAAGACTTTCAGGACATTGCAAGGATTATCTAGATGCCCATTCGGAGGGCTCTTTCGCAAGTAAGAAGGTTGAAGCTAGATGGGATCTCCTTGAAACAATGTTGAATATTGGGAGAATAACAAAGGTAAAGAATCAGGTATAAACTATGAATAGAATTGCATTAAGTCTTGTGTTGAAACCGTTGAATTTCAAGAGCTTAATACTAAATATGGTCTTGATTCTCATAATATTGTTGATTATTTTAGATCCTTTGCTTCTCATATTAATGTTCCTAAAGAAAATTGGGACGTGTATCATGAACCTTTCAAAGACACTTGCATGGAAAATGAGATTGGTGTATATGATTGCAATAAACATGCTCAAACTTCTGATAATACTATTTCTTATAAGCATGAAAAAAATTGTGGAATGCATACACCTTATGGAATTAATAAAATTGAAGATGAATATTGTATCCATCATAGGAATGAAAATACTAGAGGTTGGTATAAAGTTTTAAGAGATCTTGGTAACACAATTTGTGTCACCTATCCTTTTATTTGTGAACTTTGCTATGAAAAGGGACATTTTGAATTTCAATGCTCAGGTTGTTATAAACATATTGCATGAGACTTTTGTGATAACATGATCACCCCTAATTAATATGATGAACTTACATTATTTTTGGGGTGTGAAGAGATATCAAGAAAAACTTCTTTGTTAAATATGAGTGATATTCATATGAACGATTTGTTGCATGGATGTTATCTCTATTTTGTTAATAATTTCCATCCTAACACCTACATACAAAATATTATAAAGGATGAGACTTCACAAAAGTATGACAAGACTAATATGTGTTTTCATCTTATTAATGAAAGAGAGGAATTCTCCCAAGTTTCTTCCATTGTCTCTAATAGTAAACCAGGTTATGTGGAGAAGCTTCCTTTCAAGCCTCTCCCTCCAAAAGAGGAAAAGAATAAGAAAAATTTAAAGAAGAAGAAGAAGAAGAGGAGGAGTAAAAGGAGAGAGGAAGCGGTATCTTCTCCCAAACTTGTTGCTCATGTTACTATTTATACTTATAATTCTAAATTTGATGATTCTGAACAAGATGATGTACCTATGCCTGTTATCTATGTTAGTGATCATGATTGGGATAAGCACACTTCTTTTGATATTGAAGATTTGGGATAAAAATTCTTAAAATGATGATGTTACTAATTGCTGCACTATTAATACTATCCATTTTCCTTCCCATGATGATATAGAGAGCTCTGAGCTCGGGGATGAGGTGTTTGAAAATCCTTTTGCTACTAATGATTATATATTTAATGCATATCCTTCTAGTAAAAATGATGACATGTCTACAAATTAACAAACTTTAGAGGATAATTATTCTATTGCTTATGATGATACTATGCCTCCGGTCTTTGATAATTATAAAGAATACTATGACATGGGTTATAATTACAATTATCCTTTTGAAACTTGTCATAATTATAGATGAATTATTCAAACCAATCCTTTTAATATACAACTTGTCTATCATATTCAAGTTCTTTATGATGATCCTACTCCCTTTGTCATTAATGAGAAGAACTTTTCTTATGAGGGAGATAATGATACTTTTATGCATATAGATCATGATAAAAATGTTTCATGTGATGGTTATATTGTAGATACTAAAACACGGTTGTCAAAATTTTCAAGTTACTTAAACACCTCTCTTTATGTTGGAAGTTTTGAAATTTCATTTGTTTCATCTTTCTGTGATAGTTGTTTTATGTTTCAATAATTTATTCTATCACAAGACTCCTTTGCATAGGAAGCGGGTTAGACTTAAATGTGTTTGATGTTTACCTCTTGATACTCTCCTATGTTTTTCAACTCTTTATTTTATGAGAGCATCATATGAATCTTTGTGCCTATCTTAATGGCTATAAAGAAAGAGCTTATGGGAGACATCCCACTATTTTATTTCCTGTTATTTTATTTTGTTGGGTAAAGGACTTGTCCTAACTTTGTAGCAATTCCTTTGTATTTTTATGTTATCACATTGTTGTGTCAAGTTAAGCCTCTAGTTGAAAGTTGATGCTAAATTTGTATTCCTGCACAGAAACAGTTTTCTGATGTCCACCGTTTAATTCATAACTTTTCACAAGACGTCAGAAAAATCTGCCTTTTTTGTGCGTAATCCTCATATATATATGCAACTTTCATTAGTTTTGCGTTTTCTGATCTAAGCAAGTTAAGTGCCTCGAACAAATTCGTTGTTACAGACTGTTCTGTTTTTGATAGATTCTGTCATTTATTTTGCAATGCCTCTTTTGCTATTTTTTATTGGATCTTTCTATCCTATTAAGTATCAATGGTTGTAGCTAATGTCCATTAGCATTGGTAGAAATTGTGTTCCTACAAAATATCATAATTTTTTGTTCACTAACCCTCTAATGAAGTTACTCTAAATTTGGTGTGGAGTAAGTTTTCAAGAATCAAGAGAGAAGAATGATATGATGTGATCAAGAGAATAGTAAGAAGACTCAAGCGTCAAAGCTTGGGGATGCCCAAGGCTTCCCCTTCTTCATCAACAAACTATCAGGTCCTTTCTAGTGAAACTATATTTTAATTTATGTGCTTGCTTGAAGCATATGCTTATTTTTGTTTTTGTTTTTGCTATTTTCATTCTCTGAATAAAATGGATCCTAGCATTCTTTTTTGTGGGAGAGAGACACGCTACATTTTTTCTTATGAATACTCGTATTCTTCACTTATATTCGTTGACTATTCTTTCCATGTTATTGTTTGCTTTCTAGCTCTTGTTTTTCATGCATCTCTTGTTCAGAGTTGTTAGCTTTGTTATATCATACTCTCATATCTCATTGTTTAAATACTTGGAGATTTTATATATTTTAAATAAGTTTATTGGTGTTTGGTTGGAAACAGAAAATGCTAAGTGTGGTAGATGGTATAAAGAAAGATATACATGCTCTTATGGATTGTTATATTGCATGTTGTGGTGCTTGGCAATTGTTTTGAGCTCTCAAGTAGATCATGTTTAAGCTTTTACATCATGTAGTTAAAACCTATTAGTGAAGAACTACCTTAAAACTTTTTGAAATTTGGTTTGCATGTTTGCTACCTCTAAGGTCTAGATATTTTCTAGTTAAAGTGTTTGAACAACAAGGAAGACAATGTAGAGTTTTATAATGCTTGCAATATGTTTCTTATATACGTCTTGTTGTCATTGTTTATACTTGTGTTTGCTTCAAAAAACTTTGCTATCCAAAGCCTTGTACTGAGAGGAATACTTCTCGTCCATCCAAATCCTTGAGCCAAAACCCATGCCATTTGCGTCCACCATACCTGCCTACTACATAGTATTTCCTGCTATTCCAAGCAAATACTTCATGTGCTACCTTTCATTCAAAATTTATTATCCCTTATTTGTGTCAATGTTTATTAGTTCATGAGGAAGTATGTGGTGTTACGGATATCAACCTTGTCATTTGCTTTTAGACAGACTTTCACCAACCGAACTAGTGGCATATACACTTCTTATCCATTAATTTTGCAAAAAGAGCTGGCAAATGGGGTGCCCAGTCCCAATTAATTACAACTTTAACCGCTGCATTCTCTTCACATTTTTGCCCTGATCTAATCAGCCAAGCAATGATACTAGTTCTAAACTACATGAGTAAACAAAAGAGGAAAGAGGGATGATCAGACCTTGGGTAGAAATAACGTCCTTCATGGGAGCCGCTCGTGAAAGTCTGGTTGACAAGGGGGGTAGAGTGCCCATTACCATTCGTTGACAACGACAAACACCGCTCAAAACTTACTTTTATGCTCTAAATTTTGAAAACCTATAAAAGTAAGAAGCTCTAGCACATGCTTGTATCCCTGCTTCCCTCTGCGAAGGACCTATCTCATTTAGCTTATCGTATCGATTTGATGTATTGACCTATCAAATTGTGGTATGGCAGTACTATCATTTTTGTAATTCCATGACATTGGTGTGTTTTCGTTCGATAAATGATTAGTTCGAATTCTCAAAATAAGTGTGAAATTTGTTTTTGTATGTGTTTGCATGTGTTTGAATCATGTTGATTGATATTATTAGGAATTGGTTGTCTTGTTCTGAAATTATTGAAGTAGTATTTCTCCATAGTACATATAATTCAACTCATTTATTTTCTAAAACCAACAGATGTCTCACTCCAATAACAACAACAGTGAATTGTACCCAACTACGCGAAAGCCATTAAAGAACCAGAGGCAGAAGGTGATCAACGACCACTCGCCTAAGATTGATCAAAACCATAGTATTTTTGAAGAGGACCCTATGACCAAACTAAAGGCATGCAAAACTTGTGGAGAGATAGGACATACGTCCAAGGATTGTTCTGATGAGTGGCCCCATGTGTTGGGGATATATCAAATAGGGGTATAACCAACATGGATCAATCCGGCTAGTCCAGGGTGGCCCAAGGGTGGTAAGGCTGAAGCCTGCCGGGCGGCCCAGATAGCTGACGTACAAGGAAGTAGGCGGACGTTCCAAGGAAGGCGGAGGGCCGAAGCCCATCAAGCCACCATGCCCAAGACGGAAGGCAGCAACTAAGCCGGCTAGGTCTAGGACTCTGTTTACTTGCCGGACAAGTACTTGCCTTGTTCCCTAGGGTCTGGCCGCCTATATAAGTCGGCCACCAGGGAGCCTTTAGGGCAGACGCTTCAATACGCATCATACACATTGTAACCTGTTCACGGCTATTGCCTCATAGTGAATTATAGCAGCACGTAGGATCTCGCCACCGCTGTGGGATCCGAAGCTGGGTAAACTCGCTGTGTTCAATCCCGTCCTCGACGACACCAACCTTCTTCCCCACAATCCATACGCAGGCTAGAGGACCCCCGTCTCCTATCAATTATGCCGATACTACGACAGTTGGCGCCCACCGTGGGGCATAAGGTTCCTGGCGTCACGTTCCAGGCGGGAACACTTGGCGGCGTGGGCAAGCAGATCGCCGTCGATCGCGTCACAAGATATGGCGGTCATAGCTACGTCAACTCGGATGAGTCCTGGATCCCGGCGGACGACTACCTTATCGGATGCGCAATCGTACCGATCAGAGGGATCGACGTCTTCATCGGGTACACGCCAGAGGCGTACGGCCTACCGCGTTTCTACAACCCCACCCACCAACCCTTCGACCAAGCAGTCGACCGCGTCACAAGATATGGCGGCCACAGCTACGCCAACTCCTCGACAGTTGGCGCCCACAACGGATACTGACATGCCTGACAAGCTGGCTATGATGGTTGTTGTCGGTCACGAGACAACCCCAGTTACTTCGGAAGCGCAAAACAAGTCGGCGGAAGAAGCCGGCGACACCACTGCCGGTCAACTCATTGAAAGTTCCAACAAGGTGCACGCAAAGAAGAAAACTGGCCTCAAGAAAGGCGGCAGCAGCAAACCCACGGATTTGCTCTCCGTCATCAAAGAAGTAGACGAGATCATGAATACTCCGGTGAATAAAGACACCCCACTTGACGAAGTGGAAGAGCTTAGGCTTAACATGCTTAAGCACTCTGACTTCCTGCGAAAAAGAGAGGAGCACGTGGAGAGCCTTACGAAGAAGATCGAGAAAGAACAGGAGAAGATGTCGGCCAAAACAAGCCGGCAACTCTTTGAGGAGAAAAGGTCATCAAAAAACCGCCGTGGCAAGGAGCCGCCAACACAAGCAACGACAACGGCTCAAGATCTCGGGTTTGACTGGCGTACGGCACCACAACGCGTGGACAGAAGGGGAGATGTTGTCTTCTGCACCCCCGTCCTCAACGCGGCCGCCGCGCTAGATACCCTGGACGACAACACTTACACGGCGGAAGAAAAGCTGGCCAATGCAAGACACTTCGTGAGCAAGGCCCTAGAACAACAAGCTCGCGCTGATTCCTACGGCCACATGGCGGATGCTCGCGGGGGAGACCTAGAGTCTAAGTCAGGAAAGTGCAAAGCTGCACCTGGCGCAGACCCCGAAGGCCCGTCTGGCTCCAGTAGCCATGGCGACAAAAGGAAGACAACACCACCTCCAAAGAAGACGCCGCCGCCAAAGCAAAGGCGGGAAGAGAATTCAAGGACAGGAAGCAGAGGAGACCTGCCACCTCCATCTCAGCCAAGACGCGACAACGGCGGTAGCCGAAAAAATAGGCCGCCGCCTAGGAAAGATGTCGGCAACGACCCTCCTAGGAGAGGCCGCAGCCGGTCTCCGCAGCGTAGCACTGGCAGCAAGAGGAGAGAGGAGGCAGAAAGACCCAGGCGCAGCATAAGCCGGGCAGCGCAGGACGAGCCGGACGCAAACAGAGGCGCACGGCAGCTCGATCCAAAAGACGCACGACATCGCCTACAAGACATAGCAAGAGGAAAGGAGCCGCTATACTCTGGACCAAAAGTGCTTCGGTGACGCCATCCGCAGAGAGTCGTTCCATAAGGACATGATATCAGTGTCAAAAAACTGTTCTAGGTACAACGACCTCGTTAAGCCGGACTCATGGCTATCTGATTACGCCATGGCCATAGAAATTGCCGGCGGGAGCAACTATATTGCCGTCCGCTACCTACCTCTCATGTTGGAAGGCACGGCAAGAGCTTTGATCGACAACCTTCCTGAAAAGTCTATCCATAGCTGGTACGACATGGAAAAGGTTTTCTCCCAGCACTTCCAAGGAACATACAAGCGTCCAAATACCTACACGGATTTGCAGCGCTGTATCCAAAAGCCGGACGAAACCATGAAAGACTTTGTCAGCCGTTGGATATCCGAAAAAGCCAACTGTCATGGTGTTTCGGACGCACAGGCTATCCACGCCTTCTACACGGGCCTACAGAAGAAGTCCTTGCTCCGTCATAGGCTCATCCGAGAGCAAATCACGGACCTTGGTGAGATGCTCAACCTAGCCGCCCAATACGCGGCGGCGGATGACGACGCCCGGGACGATGACCCAGACGTCAACATCATACCAAAGCGGAACAACAAGCGCAAGCAGGCGGCAGATGACAAAGCCGGACCTTCCAACGAGGTAGCCATAGCATTCCAAGGGAATGCCGGCAAAAAGAAGTGGAAGAAAAAGAAAGATGGTCACGACGCCGGCGCAGGGCCTAAGGCGGCGCAAATCACTTACGAACAGGCAAAACTTTTGCCATGTCCCATCCACGCCTCACTGGGCAAGGTCAACCATATGCTCGGCGAGTGCCGTTTCATGGACGACTTCAAAAAGGACCCCACAGTCGGCTGGAAGTCAAAGAAGAATGACAAGAAAGACAACAAGGAGGATGAGGATGACGACGACATGTCTATTTCAAGCGAAGATGACACAGCCGCCAAGAAAAAGAAACCATATCCGAAGGTCAAAGAATCTCTTGTGTGCTTTGTCGGCACGCCTTCGGCTAAGGCGGATAAGGCGGAAATGCTCGAACTCAACGCGACAATGTCGGACGTCCCTCAGTATTTGAACTGGTCGGAAGCAACGATCACCTGGGACCGGTCCGACCACCCTGATCACGTTCCTCATCCAGGCAAGTACGCCCTTGTCGTCGATCCCATTGTCGACAACTTCAGACTCACAAAGGTACTTATGGATGGCGGCAGCAGCCTCAACATCCTGTACTATGACACACTAAGCCGCATGAACCTATCAGAGGATCAGCTGGACCACAGCAACCTCACTTTTCATGGCATAGTGCCCGGCAGGCAAGCAAAGTCAATGGGGAGAATTAGGCTGAAGGTAACTTTCGGACCAAAAGAGAACTACCGCTCAGAGTTCCTCCGGTTCGAAGTTGTCCCCTTCAAAAGCGCCTATCATGCAATCTTCGGACGATCGGCTTTCGCCAAGTTCATGGCAAGGCCGTGCTACATATACAACAAGCTCAAAATGCCGGGGGAGCACGGAACCATCACGATTTCCGGCAACTTCAAGAAAGCCAAGGAGTGCGAGCGTGGCATGGCCGCCTTCGCAGAGGCCGTCATCCACAAAGAAGAACTCGCGCTGCTCGGGGCGGATTCAGACAACTCCATGCCAAGGCCAAAGATTGATGTCAAGAAGACCTTCGAAACTTCAGAAGACACCCAAAAGGCGGACCTCATCCCAGGTGACAAGTCTAAGAAAGTTGTCATCGGCTCCAACCTTGACATCAAATAGGAAGGCGCGCTCGTCGAGTTCCTCCGTGAGAATCGTGACATCTTTGCATGGTCGCCTTCCGACATGCCTGGTGTACCGAGGGAACTTGCCGAGCACTCACTCAATGTAATAAAAGGATCCAAGCCGGTGAAGCAAGCAACAAGACGCTTTGGAGATGAGAGACGCAAGGCTATAGGAAAGGAAATAAATAGGCTGAAGGCCGCCAATTTCATAAAAGAGGTTGTACACACTGATTGGGTGGCAAATCCTGTACTTGTTCCAAAGAAGAATAAAGAGTTGAGGATGTGTATTGACTATACCGGTGTTAACAAGTGCTGCCCAAAGGATCCCTTTGCACTGCCTAGAATTGACCAAGTCGTAGACTCCACAGCAGGCTCCGAGCTGCTTTGTTTTCTGGACGCCTACTTAGGATACCACCAAATCAAGATGAGAGAGTTAGATCAGCTGAAAACATCTTTCACCACTCCATACGGGACTTTGTGCTACATTACGATGCCTTTTGGCCTGAAGAATGCAGGGGCGACATACCAACGCTGTATGCAAAATTGCCTGCACGAACAAATCGGACGCAATGTTCACGTCTACGTAGATGACATCGCGGTGATGTCAAAAAAGAAGGCAGATCTCCTAGAGGATTTGGAAGAAACGTTTCAGAATCTCCGGAGGTATCAGATGAAACTCAATCCCGCCAAGTGCGTTTTCGGCGTTCCAGCCGGCAAACTGCTCGGGTTTATCGTCTCAGAACGAGGGATCGAGGTTAATCCGGAGAAGATCAAGGCCATCCAAAACATATCCAGACCCACTTGTCTGAAGGACGTGCAACGCCTAGCCAGATCAGCGGCAGCCGTCAGTCGTTTCATAAGCCGCCTAGGGGAAAAGGCAATGCCTCTCTACCGGCTATTGAAGAAATCCGACAACTTTGAGTGGACAACAGAGGCAGACGTCGCCTTACAACAACTTAAGGAGCCCTCGTATCTGCTCCGATATTGGCAGCACCTCGATCACAGGAACCAATGCTGCTGTACATCGCGGCAACAGGAGCTGTTGTCAGCGTTGTCTTGGCTATGGAAAGAAAGGAGAACGAAGCCGCGACGTGTGAGCAACGACCGGTCTACTTCATCAGTGAAGTATTCTCCGCCTCCAAGCAGAGGTATCCGCATTACCAAAAGCTGGCTTATGGTGTATTCTTCGCCGCCAGAAAGCTTAGGCATTACTTCCAGGAACACACAGTGACAGTAGTCAGCAAGGCACCGTTGGGAGACATAATCAACAATGCAGAGGCAACAGGTCGAGTTACCAAATGGGGTATCGAACTTGCCGCCTTTGATATAGTCTATAAGCCACGGACCGCCATTAAGTCTCAAGCGCTTGCATATTTTGTCGCCGACTGGACAGAAGCCATGGAAGAAACGACACTCCCCGAATCAGAATATTGGGTCATGCACTTTGACGGATCAAAGATGCTCAAAGGCTCGGGGGCTGGAGTCGTTCTACGCACGCCTAAAGGTGACAAGCTTAGCTACGTGTTGCAAATCCACTTCACAACAACCAACAACGTTGCCGAGTACGAAGCCTTGCTTCATGGGTTACACGTGGCAAACGACCTAGGCGTCAAAAGAATCCTCTGTTATGGCGACTCAGATTTGGTCGCGCAGCAAGTAAGCGGAACATGGGATGCGAAAAGCGCAACAATGGCGGCTTACAGAGCCAAAGTTGACGAATTCGCAAAAAAATTCGCGGGCTACGAAGTCCAGCATGTTCCAAGAGCTGAGAACGAGGCGACAGACACACTTGCAAGACTAGGATCAGAACGCAAAAAGGTACCAAAATATATTTTCCTGGAACATTTGCACAAGCCATCCATTAAAGGAGACGATTTGATGGACCCCGACGCAGAAGAACCGGTAGAAGCGGCAAGTCTCGCTGTCTACTTGACACAACCGGATTGGACAGTCCCATATCTCGATTTTCTAATCGACAGAAAGTTGCCGGAGGACGATGAGGTGCTAAAAAGGCAGATCATAAGGCGAGCCAAGGCATACACGATAATAAAAGGCGAGCTATATAAGCGAAGCACGTGCGGCATCTATCAGCGGTGCATACAGCCGGAAGAAGGCCGGGAAATTCTGAAGGACATACATATTGGCACCTGCGGGCATCATGCTTCCGCCAGGTCCATTGTATCCAAAGCTTTCCGCCAAGGTTTCTACTGGCTTACCGCCAAAGAAGATGCCGAGAAACATCGTAAAGACATGTAAAGGCTGCCAGGTTTACGCTCGTCAACCTCACTTGCCGGCACAGGAACTGAGGACGATTCCAATCACCTGGCCGTTCGCGGTCTGGGCCTTAGACATGGTGGGTCCCTTCAAGAAGGCGCGTGGTGGGTACACACACCTATTGGTCGCTGTCGACAAGTTCACCAAATGGGTCGAGGCTAAACCGATCAGCAAACTTGACGCACGAACAGCTACCAGTTTCCTCTGGGGAATTATCTCTCGGTTTGGAGTTCCACACCGCATTATCACTGATAATGGCAGCAACCTGTCTCAAGGCGACATAGAAGAATACTGCAGCGATCTAGGTATCCGGCTTGATTTGGCATCCGTGTCACACCCTCAATCCAATGGACAAGTAGAGCGTACAAACGGCCTAGTCTTATCAGGACTTAAGCCTCGTCTCGAAGCTCCATTACACAGGGCAGCCGGCGCTTGGGCAGATGAGTTGCAGTCGGTACTATGGAGTTTGCGCAAAACGCCAAATAGGTCTACCGGCTACACTCCTTTCTTCTTAGTATATGGCGCTGAGGCGGTGCTACCTACCGACATGAAATACGATTCCCCAAGAGTTCAAGCCTACATCGAGAAAGACGTAGAAGGTGCAAGACAGGATAGCCTAGACCCGCTAGACGAAGAAAGAGACGTTGCTCCACATCGCTCCGCCTTGTACCAGCAACAACTTCGCCGCTATCATAGCCGGAGAGTGCGGAAGCGAAGCTTCAGAACAGGTGACCTGGTTCTCCGCCTAATTCAAGACAGAAAAGGCTTGCACAAGTTATCCTCGCCATGGGAAGGACCGTTTATAGTCACAAAGGCGCTGCTCAATGGTTCCTACTACCTGGCCGACATCCGCGACGAAGACAAAAAAGAAAATGCGCAAGAAGGCGGCAGGAAAAAGGGGAACCAAGCGCAAAAGAGGCATTGACGATCCGTTCGAACAAACAAGACGACCTTGGAATATTGAGCAGCTACGTCCTTTCTACACTTAGCAATTTATAACTGTAATAAGTTAAATATGATTATGAAATAAAAGTCTATGGTTCCTCATCTGTGTTGAGAAGCATGCCATCTTTTGTCTTTTCTTGCAATCATATTTCCCCTATGTATCTAAGTTACCTATTTTTCTAGCTCCGTGCAAAGGTTCAAACTGGTAGATACTTGCAGCTTTCGAGCCAACCCAAAGCAAAAATGAACTTTTTTGCGCCGCCTAATTCCTTTACCTCTGATTACTTATATGTGGTTCGCCTAGTAGTATGTCTTTGACACCAACATGTTGGCTTTGGTCTCTGATTCTAAACGCATGGTTTAGCCCTGGTTGTTTTAGCTAAAGTTACCGGCTGAGGTTTCGTCAACATACAAAAAGTCAAACATATAAGTCAAGGTAAAATTAAGGCGGGCCATATAAATAAAGACAAAATAAAACTTGTCAGCTAGTTTCCGCCTAGCAAAGCAACAACAAAAGTATATACAAATATTACAAGTCAAAGTTGCATTGTTTCAGGGGCCGACAAATAAGGCTAAAAGGAGGCAAGGACAGAAAGCTATGGCTCGGGGGAGCGTCTACATCAGGCTTGGGGGCTGACAACTTCAGCCCCGGAACTGTCACTCCCCTCTGCCACGGCCGCGCCGGCAGCTCCAGCTTCCCCTCCGGCAGGCACAGGATGGCGCCGGTAGAAGATTGAAGTGTCCACCATATCGGCAACACGCGTGGCATAGCCGGCAACGCTGCCCAGAACAGCGGCCGGCTCAACCTCGCTGCCGTCTTCATATGTAGACGGCATGCCTTCGGTGACGGCTTCTATCTCCGCCTCGGGGTAGTGCGCCATGAATAACCCAAGTGCGGTCTTGGCACCACCCCGCGCCGCCGACTTCAGCGAGCTCTTGTGCAGTTTGGTCGCCTGCTCCAAGATAGCGGGCACGTCGCTGAATTCGGTCAGTTCCTGGCTGCCGGAGGAGGTGAAGAACTTGGCGGCAAACCGTTTGGACGCTGCCAAAGTCTCGGTGATCAGTTCGCCTAGACGCGCAAGGCGATCCAGGCGGGGGCTGACAACCTTGTCGTCGCCTAAACCGGCGGGAACTGTATAAAAAATGAAGCCATCAGTTTGGTTCAGGCTAAGCAAAATGGCAACGTCAAATAAGGAGTGAGAAATTACCAAGGGCCGAGTTATGGAAAGCGGACAGCTCAATCATATGAGTTGCCAACGCATCCTCAGAAGTTTGGCCGCGAGAAGTCTGCTTGGAGATTTCCTCGGCAGCCGTCTTCTCCGCCTCCGCCAACTTCTTGCGCAGGCTTTCTAGCTCACCAGTGAGCTGGCTAGATTCCTGCGCAAATTTGAGCTGCTGGGCCTCCATCTCCTTCTGGTGAGCCTCCTTCATCGCCAAGTTGGCGGCCGCCAAATCGGAAGCTTCATTCATAAGAGCTTGCATATCAGTGGACGCCTTCAGTATATCCTGGGCGTGGTGTAGCAGTTCTACAAATATGGATTCGCTAACTAAATGATTGACGGCGACATAAGTCGAAAATATAGCTGAAGGCAAAGAGGATCAACCCTACCTTCATCTTTTTTGCGGGCCGCCTCCAACTCGGCAATCCGCAGGTCCTTAGCCTCGCACTCCTTCTTCAGGTCGCGGCAGCGCCGGTTTATCTCGACTCGGGAGGAGACAAGCTCAACGTTGGCGGATACAAGGCCCTGCAGGACAAAACAAAGGCATAAAACATATTGTCGAATAACCACTAAGCCGGCAGTCAAATTTTTTTTTGACCTGCCATCTAAGTGCTCGGGGGAAAGACTGTATATGCCGGAGTGGTAAAAACTTACAGACAGGTCGCCCTCCAAGTCGGCGAAGGCCTGGGAGGCGAAGTTGGCAAAAGCCAAAGTTGACTCCTTGGCCTCCTTAAAGGTGGACCAAGGGTCCCTGACTTTGCCGCCTCCCGCAGTCGGGGCTGCCCTCTGGGACCCGCCGGCAGTCGCCTCCAGCAACCCTTCCTTGGCGGCGCGCGATTGAGCGGCTTCATCGGCCGTAGCCTCAGCCAAAAGTAGGGGAGACTTGGGTGCACGGTCAGTGGAGGAGGTCCTTGGCGGCGCGCCAGAAGCCGGAGCCGGGGGCTGACGACGAGCGTCGCCCATAAAGTTGCCGGCTTGGGGCTGAGGAGTTGGCGGAACGGTAGCCGGCGAGTTGCCTTGAGGCCGCTTGCCCTTGCCAAGAAGCCTGGTCGTCTACCGGGAGGTTGCGACCCTTTCCCTGTCAATAAAAAGCAAGCACAGTCAATTGGGTGCCAGTATTGAAGAAGTTTGTCGTCTATTAAAGGCAGAATTGAGTACCTTCAGGGGATGTTAATCCCCGCGTTCTCGCCAAGGTTGGCGAGAGCCGGCTCGGTAGCCGATCCGATCCGTTTCTTCCTCTCGGCAATCACCGTAGAGGAAGCGGCGCCGTATGCCTTGCGCTTCTTCGTCTTCCCGGCTTCCGACTCGTAGAAGTCGGGAGCCAGGTCATCCTCCCCCAAGTCGGAGAGCTGAAAAAGAAGACAAGTGTTAATGGAGCTCAAGTTTAGCCGGCGAAGCTATCAACAAGGGGCAAGGAACAAAATATCTACCTCGAGGGGAGGGTTGTCGTGGGTGTGCATGGGCACGCCCTCCACCGCCTTCACCAGCCCCGCCTTGACGAGGCTGCGGAGCCGGAACGCCAGGTCGGCAACCGGCAACCTCTCTTCGCTTACGCGGAGAGAGGCCGTGGCAGTAGGCGAATACTGACACATTTTGTGCGGGCTGTACCGCAGGGGGAGGATCTGCCGGCCGAGCCAGCAGATGACGGTGTCGACCCCATCCAGCAGAGGGGGAGCCATCGTCCGTGTGAGGAATTCAATCCGCCTGTGAAAAAGGCGGAGTTCCTCCGTCAGCTTGGGCACCGCCTCGTCCCAGCATGGCCGGGGCATAGGCGGCGCGTTGACGAATTCCGGGATGCCAAATTGGCGTCCCGGAGCTGCCATATCTTGACAGTAAAAGAATGTAGAGGTCCATCCCTTGACAGATTCAAGGTATGGTATCTTAGGATACCATTGGCGGCCCTGGCGGCAGTTGAAAGTAACACTGCCGCAGGTTGCCAGCCCGCCGTCCGGCACAGTCTGACGCCGGCAACGGAAACAGTATCTGAAAAAGTCTAGACTAGGCCTAATACCTAGGTAGCCTTCGAACAGAGCTGTGAAGCCGGCTAAGACTAAGATGCTATTGGGTGCTATGTTGTGGGGCTGGAGCCCATAGTGATCTAAAACCTCGCTAAAGAAGGCGGAAGGCGGCAGCGCCATTCCCCTAACTAAGTGGGAGGTGAGGATTACCCGCTCCCCGGCTCTCGGAGCCGGGATGACGTCTCCGAAGGCGGCCCTCCATTGGCAGTCTTCCCGAGTAGGGAGGTAGCCGACGGCCAACAAGTCTTGGAGGGCAACTTCGTCGACTATGGAGGGAAGCCAGTAGCGGGACCCGAGGTCCGCCGCTTCCTCTTCTTCGTCGACGGGAGCGCCTCTCGCCGTCGTCGCCACGATGGACGATGGAGGAGCCGAAGAGACCGCCGCCGACGCGCGCGCGGTAGGAATCCGAGGAGCGGCGGTGGCGACATTGCCCGCCGCCGTCGCGGGACGAGTTACCGCGCCACCCATCGCCGTCGCGGGCGCGGTTTCGGTCGCCGGACCGCTGGACGCCGTGGAAGGAAGGTCTTGGCCGATGGAGATCGCCGCGCGCGGAGGTCGTCGGAGGAGATGTGCTCGCCGGAGTTCGCTCCGAAGCAAGAAGCGGAGAAGTGGAAGGGCAAGAGGACACGGAGAGCAAAGGCAGGGTGGCGAAAATGGACCGTTCGGTTACCTATTTATAGGGCCAGGCGTTGCTCCCTGTGCAGCGGCGCTTTTAGTCGGACACGTGTCCAGCATCCGTTGCAACGCATGATCGCACGATCTCCACGCCTCCTCTTTTCCCGCAATTTTTGATCATGGCGAGATTCCCGCCTAGGCCGTTTTCAAACCGTCGTGAGCCGGCTAAGTGGAATCCGTCAAGAAGAATGCTCGGCGAAATCACAGAGTAGCCGTCTTTTCCCATGTTGGATAAAGGCGGTCGCGTGTCAATATCAAGACGCGCATGCCTCGTTGATTTTCAGAATGGTTCAAGTCCTGCAGCCGCCAACTTTGGCAGATGAAGAATCAAGAAGAAGCCGGCGCCTGGAGAACTTCAACCTTTCTGGGGGCTAATGTTGGGGATATATCAAATAGGGGTATAACCAACATGGATCAATCCGGCTAGTCCAGGGTGGCCCAAGGGTGGTAAGGCTGAAGCCTGCCGGGCGGCCCAGATAGCTGACGTACAAGGAAGTAGGCGGACGGTCCAAGGAAGGCGGAGGGCCGAAGCCCATCAAGCCACCAAGCCCAAGACGGAAGGCGACAACTAAGCCGGCTAGGTCTAGGACTCTGTTTACTTGCCGGACAAGTACTTGCCTTGTACCCTAGGGTCTGGCCGCCTATATAAGCCGGCCACCAGGGAGCCTTTAGGGAAGACGCTTCAATACGCATCATACACATTGTAACCTGTTCACGGCTATTGCCTCATAGTGAATTATAGCAGCACGTAGGATCTCGCCACCGCTGTGGGATCCGAAGCTGGGTAAACTCGCCGTGTTCAATCCCGTCCTCGACGACACCAACCTTCTTCCCCACAATCCATACGCAGGCTAGAGGACCCCCGTCTCCTATCAATTATGCCGATACTACGACACCATGGTCAAACCAGACGTCCAATTAATGGACGCCACACCAAACGGGTTATTTGCTTCCTGTGTGAAGGAACAACCCATGTCCCCATCCAATGTCAATTTTATCCCTTGGTGCAACAAGCTAACCAGCAAGCCAAGGAAGGAATGCGACAGTCTCTCATAAAGACGCTCGAGGAACAAAGACAAAAGAATGAATCCAAGAACGATCTTAGCCACATAACATGCTACAGGTGCAAGGATAAGGGACACTATGCCAGTGGCTGCCCAGAGTGGAAGAGGATGAAATCTCTTCAAGAACCGAGTGGAAAACGTGAGTGCTAAAACTTCTCGTAGCTACCACATGTCATTGTATTTTGAATACTTGTACGCTCTACAACGGAGAAATAAAAAGGATTAAACAAAGTTTCTAGACTGACCACAAAATTTTCTTTTAAGGGTGGTAGCCACCTAGTTTAATTAAACCCCGATGCTTCAACCCAGAGGTTCCAAACCATCCTTCTTTCGAGCCTCCCCAATCCGAAAATTCATCCCCTGCTAGTTTCTAGTTCCATGTCAAAACCTTTCATCTCTTAAACCTCTCGAGTTATCAGAATCATTCCAAGCACTTGCTTTCTCCTTCTAGCTTCTCCGAATCTCGGGGACGAGATTTCCTTTAAGGGTGGTAGTCTGTAACATCCCAACATTTTGGAATGTTTAAAAATCACAAAAATTTAAAACTTTTGTTTTTGATTAAAATAAAATATGAAAATGCATAAGAAAACCAACTATAAAAGATTTCAAACATATTCAAAGGATTTAATATTTCAAATATCTCAATTTAACATTGTGTTCAAAAGTTGTTTTCAAGTAAACAATTTATTATCCATTGTACTTCTTAAAACCTCAATATATAAATTGACAAATGTTTCACAAACTTCAAACCATTGTATTATTAATACAAGTTTCAATTGATTTATCTTGGTATTAAATATATTGGTGCACAAATTATTTTCAATAAAAATGAATACCTTATATTTCCCATTTCCTACAAATTAGTTATATTTTGTTCTTTAATATTATACCAAAATAAAGATGAATGATTTCAGCAAAACAAGTTTAAATAACTTAAATTCAAACATATTTGAATGTGGGCAATTTCATAAATTTTATTAACCTAAAATGAATTTATTAAATTACTAATTTCAAAGTTGACCTAAATGGGCAATTATGCATTTTATGAATATTTCAAAATATTAATTTTTAAAATTATTCAAAACATGCCCACACCTGGTTTAAAACAAGGATAAGAACTTTACAAATTTTTAGGAATTGATTTGACTTCATTTGGAGTTATAAATCAAAAGTTATTAAGAAAATAGAAAATCAGAAAAGGAAAAAGAGAAAAACCTGACAGCGGGACCCACCTGTCAGCCCGAGTCGTCTTCCTCCTCTGTCCCGAAATCGCGCCCGATTTCTTCTCCGATTCCCTTCCAAAATCCGAGCTCAGTTTACGTGATTGTGTTCCCCCTCTGCCTCTATTTAATCCCCCTTCGACACCGCCTCCTTTCCACTCTAAAACCCTAGCCCGAGAGCCCCCAGGCTGCTCGGATTTGAAGCTGCGCCACCGCCATTGCCGTCGGGGAACTCCTCCGTTTCCGGTGAGCTCAGTCGTCCCCGCGTCCTCGTTTCTCTTTCCTTCTTCCTCCTCTGGTCTTGCGACTCTTCCTGACTTGGCGTGATATGTTTTTCCGCAGTGAGTCGACGTGTCCGTGCACACCCGAAGCAAACCGCCGCCGTGCGCAACTCCGGCGACCGATTGCAAGAGAAGGGGAGCACGCCGAGCACCGCCACCTCGTCATCACCTCCGCCGTGACCCCCTCTTCGATCTGGTATGACCCATTGATCTCAAGAAACCGTAGAATGCGTAAAGCACCGAGTTGCCGCCGTCGACATCTTCTCCGGCGAGGTCTCCGGCGGGTAGCGCCGCTTGATCTGTGTCAACACACCAGATCCGTCCGATCCTCCATCTACGGTGGAGATTAGAAATTTTAAATCGAACCGGTACTTAGATCTGGACCGCCAGATCCAGATCTGACGGCCCAGATCGAATCACTTATCCACGTTGGATCCCAGTCAGCAGCCCAGTCAGCGCACAGTCAGCGCCCAGTCAGCGCTGACGTGTAAAATCATTTTCACGATTTAATTAATTGGAAATTTTGCAGAAAAGCCCCTGTCTATTCAAACTATCATATCGTTTTCGCTGTTTATCCAAATTCAAATATTTTTATATATTTGGAAAGCTCTTGACATGTAGATTATTTTAGATCGGCCAAAATTCAAATTTGACTTAGTATAAAATATTCAAATTTCAAATGGTGAATTTGGGTATATTTGTAATAACTTTAAATCTATAAATCCAAAAATCGCAAATAAAATTGTTTTAGAAACTTTGGAATATTAGTAATATTATGCCTCTGTTATAAAATATTTTTTGAGTATTATTTGATGATTTAATGGTTGTTTGTTTAATTTGAATAGTTTGAGTATTTTCAACATAACTATTAATAGAAATATTATTTTGAGTAAATCAAATAGCTATAAATTTAATTAAATACTCCCTGTCTATTAACACTATTTATAAAATTTATTATAAAAATTTAATCATAGAAAACTTTAATCTTATAATTATTCCTTTTATTATATTTTCCAAAAATAGAAATTAATTAAAATGCATTTAAAGCCAAATGCATACTTTATAAATATCACAAATTTTGTATGATATTTCTTCGGATTAAAAAGTGCATAGCATGCATAACTTATTTTTCACATATAGATTTATTTCCCATAGGAAAACTCCTCTTCATTATTTTTCTCTAAGTTAGAAATAGTTTCAACTTAGCATTTTGGTGAAATGCTACACTTAGACACTTAGTAATTTTCAACATGGAGCTGGAAGACCAATGAAGGACTTAGCCAAACAAGACTCCAGAAGAATCTCCAAGGAGGGGATGCACTTAGAAGAAAGATCAAGAAGAAGTTCATGAAGACCAACCAGAAATATTTTCTATGTCTTTCTCCCTCTTTCTTTCTTTTCTCCCTCCTTCTTCTGTTAGACTTCATGATGACTAAGTAAATCCAAGAGCAGCCTCGAGGATACAAGAACCACCAAGTCTGAAGATTTATCAAGTCTATCAAAACTTCAATCAAGATATCATCAAGGAGAATATTACAAGTCTGGAGATGAAGCCTGGAGGACAACTACATATTTCTTCTATCGTTTCCCTCTTTTCTAATCTTGTCTTTCACATTTGACATAAACAATTTTTGATCATGATATTATCGTCTTGAAATTTGTTGGATCCTAGCGTCATAGTGAGATGAAGCGGCCTGGAAACAAACCTTACATGTGCACGTACATGAGCACGTACATGAGACTTGTTCCTCAATTTAAGTGGCTGGCCGGGTGTCTGTCTCTATCACTATAGTGAATGTCCAATTTACAAAGAGTTGATAATAATTGTTGATCATCTTGAAGAAATGACATAGTATTTACTCTAAATATTTCTACACATCAAGACTAAGCCGTTAGAGGGCTTATTCAAGATGATATAAAACAAAATATTTTATTCAACTTATGAGCTTAGTCCTTAGTCATTTTTGACCAACGCATTTCCTTGCATTAACTTAAAAGATTTTCAGGCAAGACATGTTTTCCTTAGAAGTTTACAAAACTTGTTTGTTCACTAGATATGAACATGTAGGTTTGATGATTGCTGTTTGTTGATTGTTGAATTGTTGTTTGCTTATATTGTTTAGATTAAACGGAGAGCAAACGTTCGTTGTTGAAAAGAGTTTGTGAACAACGACAACATTCAAAGGCAAGTGGCACACCTCATAAACTTCCTAATATTTTCTATATGCATTACTTAGTGTATTTTTATATGCATGAGTAGGATAGTATTGCTATGCTAAACCTGTGTAGAATTCCCTTATTCCTGTGTCTAGGTTCCTATAAAATACTTAGTAGATGTATTGATGCTATGAAATTGACGAAAAGTTTTACAAAATGTTAAGTGACTACTCAGGGCTGTGCTCATGGTTGTCGTCGCCTAGGATGAATGTTTATTCTACTTAGGGTCGTGAGCATGGTGATTTTCACCTGAGAGTGCACATCCACTAAGTTAATGAATCTCCTGGGTGGATTAGTTGTATGGTGGCGAAGTTGAGTGGCTACTCAGGTCCATGTCTATGGTTCCTGGAGTATGTGCACTTGTGGATGGCCACCCGGGGAACAGAGGAATCTGAATAACTCCGAGTGACGATTGCTTCCAGTGCAGCCATTGCCATATGGGCTCTGGCTTGATCAATTATGTTGCGTGGACTCTCTCCGGCTTGACAAGCATATGTAGGGGGATGTTAGGTGGAACGGGTCAAGCCAGAGTGGGAGGGAAAATGCTTCTGAAAGATCTCGTCTCATTTTTCTCCTTTCCTTTTCATAAATGGTGTGTAAAGGATAAATTGGGTTGAATGGGTACAATGGTGAACGTGCACAACCTCTGCAGAGTGTAAAACTAAGTACTTAGCCGTGTCCCCGGTACGGACAATATGAGCAGCTGATCACGGACGTCAAACGGAGGATTCCATCATTCCAACTTCAGAAATAAAACTTGATGGGTGAACAAGGGAAGACGAGATTATGGTTTTCATGCCATACTTGCCTTGATTTGAAGAAAGTGTTTTCCAAAGAGATAGGAAAAATTGACTTTATGCAAAATAGTCTTGAACTCCACCAGCCAAATATGCATATAGGCTATAGAGTTATTTCATTAAGTGTCCAGCATAGTGTCACTTGCCAGACTCCATTTTTAATGGAATCTGACCCACGTTGTTGCAATATTTTTCTTATTGCAAATTGTTCAGATGACGAGTGAGGTTTCGTTTATAGGTTTCGAGTCTACAACCAACATGTTTTCGCCTGTGGCAGCATGAAAGTGATAGAGACTCACTGCTATTGTATTTCCGCTGTGTACTATTTCAAAGCTAGGTTTATGCTATGCAACTTGTAATGAATATTTTGTAAGTCTGGATCATCGATGTAATAAAATTGATATTTTGTTGTGATATTACATCGTAAACTGTGTGTGCAAATGAATCGATCCAGGGATTTGCACTATACACAGGTATCTGCCTTATTTAAAGTGCTGGTACGCTACAGCAAGCATGTGACTAGGTCACACAGACATGAAATCATAGACGAGTAGAAGATAGCGTTGTCGGTAACGAGGTCAAGCTAGATATGGAGATATCTATGAACGACGCTCGGACATGCTAAGTATCGCTATGGCAAAAGGTTTAAGACTTTACGTTAAGGTTCGATAGACAAAGTCATTCGTTATATCACAGGGATTAATTCATGGGGTCCAGGCCTACGAGTTAGTCGTTGATCAGAGAGGAGTCTCGATCATACCTGTTATTATATCGAACCGCTAGGGTAACACACTTAAGGGGTTTGGACAAGACAACCAGAAAGGAAAGAGATCACCGGGAACGTCCCGGGAGAGGTTCGATGGAGATCGGGCAGCGACGAAATAGTTTTCGGAGCTAGAATAAATTATATATCATATGTTTGATATTAATTAGTGTAATTAATGTCTAAATATGATTTAATATATTTGTTTCGAATTTATTTAGGCTGATTTCCCTAAATGGGCCTTCTGGTCGAAAATTCCCAAGAGGGAATTCGGTGGGGGCCAAGGTGGCCGGCCTAGGTGGGCCACAAGGGGCCCACCAGGTGGCCGGTGCAACATGTGCTGCACCAGGCATGTGGGGGATAGTCCCACATTGCCTGGTGAGCAGGTTGGTTCCCCCCTGGGAGCCTATATATAGAGGGGCACCCATGGCCTTTTAATTCACCAATTAATTCCCCAATTCTCTCTCGATTTCGTGATTCCCTTTGTCGGAGTTGCACCGAGTTGAGAGGGGGATCTCTTCCACCATAGCCCGCTGCCGCGTTGCTGGTGTTCCGGTCCAAGTCTTCCTCTGCTCGTCCTGGACTGGATATTCGGAGGCCCTCGTCTCCACCGTACGTGTGTAACGCCCTGCGAGGTGCTGAGCAAGCGGTGCTCAGAGGTGTGATTCCTCTACACGACCTTGAGGTCGGCTTCGTCGGTCTTCATCGACAACGTTTGTGCAGGAACGCAATCCCCGCTTTCGGTCTACAAGGGTATGTATTCCGATCTCCGTTCGTACTACTATATCTGCATAGAATAGATCTTGGCATGTTTTAAGGATATCGTTGCTAGGAATTTTTTTGTTTTCTGCCTACAATCCCCTTCGGGTCGTTCTTGGCCTTGAAGCTCTTGTTGGAGAAGTTTACGAGTAGCTGGGAGTCGCCTTTGATGAGTAGGTGCTTGATGCCTAGAGCGATGGCGGCACGTAGGCCGGCGAGTAGGCCCTCGTTCTCAGCAATTTTGTTGGAGATCTTGTCGATTCCAAAGCACAGCTGTACCACGTAATAGAGCTTGTCACCCTTGGGTGAGATCAGGACGACGCCAGCCCCTCCATGGTGTCAAGCGAAAGCTCCGTCGAACTTCATGGTCCAGTGGCTGGGCATTTTGTCTCCAAAGAGTTCTGGATCTTCTCCTAGAGGCTCTTCAGGGGTTGGATCAGTCCATTCGGCGACAAAGTCTGCCAGCGCTCTTCCTTTGATTACCCTTGTGGTAAAGAAGCGCAAATTGAATGATTGTAGCTCTATGTTCCATCCCGCGACACGATTTATGTCGTTAGGGTTCCGCAGGATCTGCTCCAGGGGGAATGAGGTGACGACGGTGATGGGGTGCCCCTGGAAGTAGTGTTGCAGCTTTCTTGAGGCGATGAGGAGCGCAATGAGGAGCTTTTGTTGCATTGTGTACCGTTCCCGAGCATCCCCCAATATTGTACTGGCGAAGCAGACATGATGCTCGACAAGTGTTGTCAGTTTAGGCGCGGCGTTGTCTTCCTCGAGAGGCTCTACAGGGTCCTCGAGGGGGTTGGCCTATGGAGGCTCTTTAGGGCCTTCAAGGGGGTTGGCCTGTGGAGGCTCTTCAGGCTCCTCGGCGAGATCAACTTGTGGAGGTTGACTTGGGGCAGGCTCCGCTTGTGCCTCTGGGCCTGGCGGTGGGTTTGTGGGGCCTGTCCCTTTGTTGAGCTCTTTGTCAGGCGGTTTTGGCTTTGGAGTGGCTGCACTCTTCTTGTGGAGGACTGTCTCTTTTTTTTCCACCACTAGGGCGGCGCTGGCGGTCTGTGGAGTGGCTGATAGATACAGCTTCAGGTGGTCGCCTTTCCTTGGGGCAACCATGACTGGTGGCCTGGCCAAGTACCTCTTCAAGTCGTCAAAGGCTTTTTCCGCTTCAGGCGTCCACTTGAAAGTGCCAGAACTCTTCATGATCTTGAAGAAGGGCAGGGCTCTCTTGCTGAAGGTCTCTTAAGGACGCTTCAAGGTCCCTGAGGAGAGTATCTCCCTCTAGAGACGTGACGACGATGTCATCAACGTAAGCCTCTGCATTTCTGCCCATTTGCTCGCCAAGTGCTATCCTCATGAGCCTCTGGAAGGTGGCGCCAGCGTTTTTCAGACCGAAGGGCATGCAGACATAGCAATACACACCACAAGGGGTGAGGAATGCCGTTTTCTCCTCGTCTTCCTTAGCCATTTTGATCTTGTAGCGCCCCATCTTTTATATAAAGATGGAACACCTGTGTTATGTGCTAGTCCCTGGATCACTGCCCGCACCATAGTACAAAATATATAGTATCATTGCATAAGTATCATATTACTACAACGAGATCCAAAAATAGCTAAGTATAGCTTTATTACAAAGTGCATAGCCATGAAAGCTAGCTAGAATATTCAGAGTTCACAACGAAAGCAATAGCAAAAGAGCCTCTTCTTCAAGCATGCGCCACGGGCAGACATGTTGGGTGTAGACTCGAGTCCAAACTCATTCCTCATCAGAATTACCTGCACATTTGAATATGCAGCCCCCGAAGGAGTTCAATACAATGAAGTATTGGCAAGTGACTATGGTGGATAATTTATGACAAGTCTAATTCTATATGCATATTTGTCTTGGTGGAGTTGTAGGCTATTTTGCAGAAAGCCAGTTTTCTCCTATCTTTTGTAAAACAATTTTGTTTCTCAAAGACTTGGCACCAAGGGATGAAGCCCAAGTGCACCAACAATTCTTTCCTTAGTCAAATTTTACTTTATGAAAACAGTGTTGAGATTCTTCCGCCCATTCTTGTCCAGTTGCTCGAAGTAGTCCATTTCCGGGGACACGGCTAAGTACTCAGATTGTTGACTCTGCAGAGGTTGTGCACTTTCACCTTTAGACTCAATTAACCCAAACATCCTATACACGCGGAGTGTATTAAGGAAAGGAGAGAATTGAGACAAGAACTTTCAGAAGAAGAATGCAACCATACTAGCAAGACCCGTTCCACCTACCAACTCTACATCTGCTTGTCAAGCTGACAGGTTGCACTCTCACAACTTAATTATTCTAGACAAAGCCCATTGTCAAAAGGCTGCACGGAAAGCTTATAAACTTGGAGGGACTTGGTAATCTCTTCGTTCCTGGGTGTCCGTCCACAAGTGCACTTCTGGGTAACAACCACCATGCTCATGGCACTAAGTAGAATAGACATTCATCCTAGGCGACGACAACCACAACCATAGCCCCAAAAGTCACTCAACATAAACCATAACAACCAATTCCACCCAGATGTGTATTTTAAATTTGAAACACTTAGAAATATCTCCATATCATGATAAACATTTTAATAGCATAGCTAAGCAACTAATAAAACTTTTCATGGCTGCTTAGGAGATAGGGTGGCTACACACTACTAGGATATTTG
Source organism: Poa annua (assembly GCA_026929855.1). Classification (NCBI taxonomy): domain Eukaryota; kingdom Viridiplantae; phylum Streptophyta; class Magnoliopsida; order Poales; family Poaceae; genus Poa; species Poa annua. The sequence continues at coordinate 244,437,499 of CM049426.1, read as the reverse complement.
TAAAATACAAACTAACTTAGCATTATAAAATAATTAAAAAATCCCTACTATGCACACTACTCAAAATATACTACTTATGCATATAGAAAATATTGGGTAGAATATGAATGTCACTTGCCTTGGTAACAGGAGCAGGAAGCACAGCAAGAATAACAATCACAAGCAAGACCTTCCTCTTCTTCATAGTCTAGCACAAACCATACATAAAATAATTAACCACACAATATCATCCCACACCAAACATAAATATGTATGCATGAATGATATGCAATGATAATTTGACACTTATTAATAATTTTTCTCCTCGGTTATTAAATGAATGAATTATAATTTCTAGGTATTTCTTATTTTAATATATCACTTAAATAATTGAACAACATGTAGCACAACTTTGAATCCTACATTTACCACGTTTATTGTTTTATGTAATTTCTTCAAATAAAACTCAAGTTAACATTTCTGAACAGAGGGCAATAATACAACACTATAACAATAAAATTTATTAGAAAAGCATTTTTATTATTTAAGTTATAGATTTAATAGCCGAAATACTCCTCGGATAATTACACCAATTATAATTTATCAAAAGGAAAAAAAATGATGTAGAAATAATCTACACTAGCAGGGCTATCCGTGGATATAAAATTTATCAAATTTGGACTTACAGATCAAAAGATAAGAATTTTTCAAGTTTAACATATTTTCTGTTTTTATTTACTAATTCTGCCGAAAATAGAAAAAGGGAGGCTACGTGTCGCAATCTGATTAGCCGATACCGTTTCGACGCGGATCGGCTCCTAGACCGTCCGATCTAACTTATCTTGGACGCACTAGATTAAACGAGATTAATAATAAAAAATAACAAAGCCCGTACGATCCGGATCCAACGGTCCAGATCGCACTGGCTGGACGCGAGCGGCGTGGATCGCCGGAGCTGCTCCCCCGCGGCGGAGCCATTGCCGGCTTCATGCTCTACCGCGCAAAAGAAGGGATCGGAGTGCGGCTTCGTTACCAAGCGTTGCCGGACGTCGAGGTTAGCTTGATGGCGTAGCCGACGGCGTCGAGATGGTCCTCTCCTCCCTGGGTTGCTCACCGGAGTTGGAGTAGCGGACGACGGCGGCGGTCGCGGACGGAGGCTTCGCTGGTCTGCGATCCCAGACACGAGATCACGTCAAAACGATGCGCAAGTAAGAAAGGAGGTGAGGGAAGGAGAAGAGAGAGCGTGGGGTGGTCGTAGTGTCCCTTACGGGGAGCTCAACGGCGGCGGAACCGGCGAGATGCGGACTCCGATTGTGGGCAGCCCTGTGGCGTAGAGGTTAGGGTTTTGGGCAGAATCGAGAGGTAGGGTTGCGGGGTATAAATAAGTGGCGGGGGCACGAGATAAAATCGTTCTAACGATCCGTATCGATCTCGAATTTGAGATGAGCTCGAAGCCGAAAAATCCTCGTCGGGAGGTTGAGGATGACACGATGTCAGCGTGCGGGCCCCGCGTGTCAGCGAGAGGAGAGGCGAGGCGCGGGCTGGGCTGCTCCTTGGCCGATGGGAGCTGCGCGCGCGGTAGATAGGGGTTGGCCGACTCGATTCTTCTTTTTCTTTTTATTTACTTTGTTTCTGTTTTCAAAACCTGGTTTCAATAATAAATTCTAAACTTAACCAAAACATTTCAGAAAATTTTATAAAAATAGGTTTTGGAAAGCTTATTAGAATTAGAACCTTTTGATATCATTTTGCCAAATAAATAATCTCATAAAATAAAGATTAATATAAGGAGTTTAAATAAACCTCTTTATGGAATACAAATTTATTTAAACTTATAATTAAGTTTTACATTATTCTTTATGTGATCTAAATGCCATGCCTATATGATGAATGATGCATGAGTGCAAAGTTTTTAAATTTTTGAGAAATTTGGGATGTTACAGACTAACCCCCTTAAGAGGAAGCTCGCCCTTGAGCTTCGGAAAGGTCAGCAAATAGGTGTGGATGGTCTTCTCGGAGGTCATCCTCTCGTTCCCAGGTGGCTTCTTCCTCGGTGTGATGATTCCACTGGACCTTGCAAAACTTGATGGTTTTGGTACGGGTGACTCTTTCTGCTGTCTGTAATATCTTGATGTGCTTTTCTTCATAGGTCAAGTGACTCTCCAATTGTACTTCCTCGAGGGGTACAGTATCCTTCAAAGGAACTCCCATCATCTCGGGATGACATTTCTTCAACTGACTTACATGGAACACATTATGTACAGCAGACAGGACTTCGGGCAGTTCTAACTCATATGCCACTTCACCTTTGCGAGAAAGAATTTTGAATGGTCCTATCAATCGAGGTGCTAACTTTCCTTTGATTCCAAACCTCTTTACACCGCAGAGTGGAGACACTCTAAGATAGGTTCTATCACCCACCTCGTAGGTGACCTCTCTACGCTTGGAATATGCATAGCTTTTCTGGCGTGACTGTGCTATTTTCAATCTATCCTTAATCAGCCTGACTTTCTCTTCAGCATCATGTATTATATCAGGTCCAAAGAAACTCCGTTCTCCTACACCACTCCACAACAGTGGGGTTGTGCATTTCTTTCCATATAAGGCTTCAAACGGTGCCATCTCAATGCCGGCTTGGTAACTGTTATTGTAGGAGAACTCAGCGTAGGGTAAATTATCATCCCAACTAGACCCATAGTCGAGCGCACAAGCTCTTAACATATCCTCTAAAATCTGATACACTCTTTCAGTCTGACCATCTGTTTGCGGATGGAAAGCCGTACTGAATTCCAATCTGGTTCCCAAAGATTCGTGCAACTGCTTCCAGAAATGAGAAGTGAACTGGGTCCCTCTATCAGACACGATACTCTTAGGAACACCATGAAGGCACACAATCCTCTTCATGTAAATATCTGCTAACTTTGCACTGGTATAGGTGGTCTTCACGGGTATGAAGTGAGCTATTTTGGTTAGGCGACAAACAATAACCGAAATGGAATCATAACCCGATCTGGTCCTTGGTAACCCGGTGATGAAATCCATCCCAATAGAATCCCACTTCCATCCGGTACTTTCAAAGGTTATAAGAGTCCTGCTGGTTTCTGATGTTCTGCTTTTACTCGACTGCATACATCGCACTTAGCGATGTATTCTGCTATTTCTCTTTTCAGATTGTTCCACCAAAATCTCTCCTTCACATCCATATACATCTTGGTATTTCCCGGATGAATGGAATAAGGTGTCTCATGAGCTTCTTGCCGAATTAATTTCCTAATATCAGGATCATTGGCCACACATACACGTTTTTCAAACCACAAAATCCCTTGCTCATCCTCATGGAATCCTTTATCTTTTCCTGCTCTTAGATTGACTTTGATCTCTTCTATTTCCTTGTCTCCTTTCTGAGTTTCACGTATCTTGTCCATCAAGGTAGGTTGTACAACTAATGAGGTTACAAACCCTTCAGGTACTACTTCCAATCTGAGGTCCTTGAATGCCTTGCATAAATCCTCGGGTAATTCTCCTGCTGTAAGGCCATTCACATACACTTTACGACTCAGAGCATCTGCTACCACATTAGCTTTCCCCGGATGGTATTGGAGACTTAGATCATAATCTTTAATAAGTTCCAACCATCTTCTTTGTCTCATGTTCAATTCCTTCTGTGTAAAAATGTACTTCAAACTTTTGTGGTCCGTGAATACCTCACATCTTTTTTCCATCAGGTAGGGTCTCCAAGTTTTCAGGGCATGCACTACTGATGCTAACTCGAGATCATGAGTTGGATAATTTGCTTCATGTTTCTTGAGCTGTCTAGAGGCATAAGATGCCACTCTGCCTTCCTGCATCAACACACTTCCCAAGCGTTGGCGTGAAGCATCACAATACACTTGGAATTCCTTCTCCAAATCAGGTAAGCATAGAACTGGGGCTGAAACTAGACGTTTCTTCAACTCCTGAAAACTGGCTTCGCATGCCTCAGTCCACTTAAATTTCTTCTCCTTCTTTAATAATTCCGTCAAAGCCTTGGCAATCTTGAAGAAGTTTTCAATGAATCGTCGGTAGTATCCTGCTAGACCCAGAAAACTTCGTAATTCTCCAACATTCTTCGGCGGCTCCCAATTCGTTACAGCTGAAACCTTTTCAGGGTCCACCGCTATACCTTCCTTGGACACCACATGGCCTAGAAATCCGACTTGTTCTAACCAAAACTCACACTTGCTATACTTGGCATACAATTTATGTTCACGTAGTCTCTGCAATACTAGACGCAAGTGATCTTCATGTTCTTTGCGACTCTTGGAGTAGATTAGAATATCATCTATGAACACTACCACAAACTTATCCAGAAAATCCATGAACACTTTATTCATCATATTCATAAAATAGGCTGGAGCATTGGTTAATCCAAAAGGCATCACGGTGTACTCGTAAGAGCCATATCTCGTAACAAATGCAGTCTTGGGTATATCCATTTCTCTAACTTTCATTTGGAGGTAACCTGATCGAAGATCGATTTTTGAGAAAACACACGCACCTTCCAGTTGATCAAATAGTTCATTTATCTTGGGTAACGGGTACTTGTTTTTGATAGTTTGCTCATTTATTTCCCTGTAGTCCGTGACTAGCCTCTGAGTTTGATCCTTCTTTTTAACAAATAAAACTGGTGCTCCCCATGGCGATGAACTTGGACGAATAAATCCTTTCTGGATGTGTTCCTCCAGCTGCTTCTTGAGCTCTTTCAGTTCATCGACGGCCATAGGATAAGGTCTTTTGGCTATTGGTCCTGTTCCCAGTTTCAGTTCGATGAGAAACTCTACATCTCTATCGAGTGGCATTCCCGGTAGTTCTTCCGGAAACACATCTGGGTATTCCTTGACAATAAGCACATCACCAAGGCTAACCCCCTTAAGAGAGTTTAGCCGAACTTTCTTAAGTTCGAAAGTTGATCTGAACTTAATCTTCCTTTTCTCTGGGGTGGTGAGGGTGATTGCTCTATTCGCACAGTCTATGATTCCTTCAAAACGGGTCATCCAATCCATTCCGATGATAACATCCAAACCTTGGGTTTCTAGGATGACTAAGTCTGTTGGAATGGTGTGTTTTCCAATCTTTAATTCTAACTGCCTACACCCGGAATTTACTATCATCTCCCCTCCAGGTGAACTTACCCTAATAGGTTTTCCTAGACTTTCCTCAGCTAACCCATGTTTGTTCACAAATGCTCTTGATATGAATGAATGAGATGCTCCAGTATCAAATAAGACTAATGCTGGAAAGGAATTGAGCAAGAACGTACCAATCACAGCATCAGGTTCATCATGAACTTCCTCCACATTAATGTGGTTCACTTGTCCCTTCTGGAAAGGATTGGGCTTGGAATTTTCATCAGCTTTCCTCTCTGGGCATTCAGTTGCATAATGTCTTGTCTTCTTGCACTTGAAGCACGTCACATTAGACAAGTCTTTCTTCCCTTCATAGTTAGGACGGTGATTACCATTCCCATGATTATGACCATGGTGATGGTTCCCCCTGGATCCACCATTATTTTCGTTGTATCCTCCATTACTTCCTTTGTATCCTCCATTGCTTCCTTTGTATCCTCCATTGTTGTTATGACCATGATGTTTTTGGCCACTACCGTTGTTGGAGTGATTCCAGGGTTTATGGCTACTGAATTCAGAGGTGTGTTGTTTCTTGTATGTCCCTTCAGAATGAACCTTACTTGCACTGAACTTCCTCTTCCTATTCTCTTCCTTTCTTATGTTGTTGTCCAGAGTTATAGCTCGATCCAGCAAAGCTTGATATTTTGGAGCATATGCCACAGACAAGGGTATCTTCAGTTCTCCCCTAAGTCCATTGAGGAACTTTTCCTTCCTCTTTGCATCATTGTCACTGTCTTCTGGTGCATACCTTGATAACATACAGAAGTCATCCATATACTCCTTCAGAGTTCTACCTCCCTGCCTCAAGCTGCGAAATTCCTCTTTCTTCAGGTTCATTATGCCAGAGGAAATGTGAGCATTGCGGAAACCTTCCTTGAACGCATCCCAAGTCATGCCATCCAAAGGATGAGTCACTTGATAAGTCTCCCACCACAGTGCAGCAGGTCCTTCCAACAGGTGTGCAGTGAACCTCACTTTTTTTTGCCTCAGAACACTCACAAGTTACTAAGTCCTTGTTGACTGAACAGAGCCAATCATCCGCCACTATTGGTTCAGTATCAGAGGAGAACTTATTAGTCCTAAGCCTTAGGAATCTAGCAAGTCTGTCCACTGGAGGTGGTGGTGGTGGAGGTGGCGGGTTGTTGTTGTGATTGTTGTTGTTGTTGGTTGCTGCAATGAATTGAGTCATCATATTCATCAACTGAGCTTGAGCGGCCATCAGTTGTTGCATGGCATCATTGTTGCCGGTATTACGACGAGGAGGCATCTGTAGGGTTTTCAGCATAGATGAGTGAAAGATAGATAGAACTAAGAGAAGAAAAATCCTACCCATGCACAAAGCAACCAAGTCAACACAATCAACACTCAAAAGACAACTTAAAAAAAAATATTTACTTAGCAATTCGAAACAGGTATTCTAAGTTGATTAAATAAAACGACAGAGTCTGCAAACCAATCATTCTAACATTATCACACCACAAGTTGGAGATCAATGTTTTAAAAACGACGAACTAAACGAGGAAGAACATGGTGGTCCAACTACTAAGTCTAAACTTCGTCCATGACGTCTCCTTCATCTTCTTCGACCTCCTCGATGGTGATGCCTTCCTACATGAGAATCTCCTTTTGGTCGTTCACCTCCTTCCCTAAGGCCTCGTTCTTCTCCTGTAACTTTGTCTTCTCACGGTGCAGAGTCTCGATCGCTTCCTTCTCCAGGACTTCAATCTTCTCTTGTAGCACTCTCTTCTCACGGCGTAGAGTCTCGATTAAATCTCGATCAGCTTCGAACTCGACGTCGTTGCTCAGAATTTCATCCTTCAAGGTCTTGATCTCCTTGTTCTTGTCTCGAATTCTCTTTTCTTGATTTTGGAACTTCTTCTCTTGAGCTTGGAATTTTTCTTCTTGAGCATTGGCCACCTCTTCTTGGGCTTCAATCTTCTTTTGAGTCTCCTTGACTTGGGCCATTATTTCATCATTCTTCAGCAGCTCGTTGCGCCTATCCTCTTCGAGTTGCCAGAGATGAAGTTCTAAGTCTTGGAGATAAGGGTACAAAGGTTCTGGTTTGTTCTTGTCTTCCTCATTAACAAGATACGGTATCCCATGCTCGTCACATTGGCCAAAGTTAGAAAAGTAGTGGTCTTTTAAGTCCTCCTGGAATTGACAGCAAAGACGTCCTATTAGCTCCTACGTGACGAGATTCAGCCCTTTCTCCAAGGAGTCACTAATCGACTTGTACTGGATGTCTTCAGTCTTGGGTTCAGTCTGGCGCCCTTGTTGGTAAAGACGAACTCCCCATAAGTCTTCTTTGTTGAAGTGCTTCAGCTGGCTTGCCTTGATGATGGGTGTTGGAAGCGCCAACAGTTCTACCAACTCCAGAAGATATCTTCCAAAGCGCATGTTCTTGAAGTCCTCCGTGGTTTGATACAAGAAGAAAGACATCCTTAAACTAGAAGAGTCGAAAATGTTAAAATAGAATACTTAAGGAAAGAAGTACTAGTCATAGTTTTTAATTAAGTACTTAGAGGAAATAAGGGTTCTATTCTAAAATGTGATCAACACTATTATCAACTCTTTGTAAGTCGGATATTCACTATAGTGAGAGAGACAGACACCCGGCCAGCCACTTATAATTGTGGAACAGTTCTCATGTACGCGGACATGTAAGGTTTGTCCCGGCCGCTTCATCCCACTATGCCGCTAGGATCCAACATACTTCAAAGATGGTAATATTATGATCAAAAGAGGCTTAACCAATCCTAAGGGCTCGAACCTACAGGCAACACTTTGCTCTGATACCATTTTGTAGCGCCCCATCTTTTATATAAAGATGGAACACCTGTGTTATGTGCTAGTCCCTGGATCACTGCCCGCACCACAGTACAAAATATATAGTATCATTGCATAAGTATCATATTACTACAACGAGATCCAAAAATAGCTAAGTATAGCTTTATTACAAAGTGCATAGCCATGAAGGCTAGCTAGAATATTCAGAGTTCACAACGAAAGCAATATCAAAAGAGCCTCTTCTTCAAGCATGCGCCACAGGCAGACATGTTGGGTGTAGACTCAAGTCCAAACTCATTCCTCATCAGAATTACCTGCACATTTGAATATGCAGCCCCCGAAGGAGGTCAATACAATGAAGTATTGGCAAGTGACTATGGTGGATAATTTATGACAAGTCTAATTCTATATGCATATTTGGCTTGGTGGAGTTGTAGGCTATTTTGCAGAAAGCCAGTTTTCTCCTATATTTTGTAAAACAATTTTGTTTCTCAAAGACTTGGCACCAAGGGATGAAGCCCAAGTGCACCAACAATTCTTTCCTTAGTCAAATTTTACTTTATGAAAACAGTGTTGAGATTCTTCCGCCCATTCTTGTCCAGTTGCTCGAAGTAGTCCATTTCCGGGGACACGGCTAAGTACTCAGATTGTTGACTCTGCAGAGGTTGTGCACTTTCACCTTTAGACTCAATTAACCCAAACATCCTATACACGCGGAGTGTATTAAGGAAAGGAGAGAATTGAGACAAGAACTTTCAGAAGAAGAATGCAACCATACTAGCAAGACCCGTTCCACCTACCAACTCTACATCTGCTTGTCAAGCTGACAGGTTGCACTCTCACAACTTAATTATTCTAGACAAAGCCCGTTGTCAAAAGGCTGCACGGAAAGATTCTAAACTTGGAGGGACTTGGTAATCTCTTCGTTCCTGGGTGGCCGTCCACAAGTGCACTTCTGGGTAACAACCACCATGCTCATGGCACTAAGTAGAATAGACATTCATCCTAGGCGACGACAACCACAACCATAGCCCCAAAAGTCAATCAACATAAACCATAACAACCAATTCCACCCAGATGTGTATTTTAAATTTGAAACACTTAGAAATATCTCCATATCATGATAAACATTTTAATAGCATAGCTAAGCAACTAATAAAACTTTTCATGGCTTCTTAAGAGATAGGGTGGCTACACACTACTAGGATATTTGTAAAATACAAACTAACTTAGCATTATAAAATAATTCAAAAATCCCTACTATGCACACTACTCAAAATATACTACTTATGCATATAGAAAATATTGGGTAGAATATGAATGTCACTTGCCTTGGTAACAGGAGCAGCAAGCACAACAAGAATAACAATCACAAGCAAGACCTTCCTCTTCTTCACAGTCTAGCACAAACCATACATAAAATAATTAACCAGACAATATCATCCCACACCAAGCATAAATATGTATGCATGAATGATATGCAATGATAATTTGACACTTATTAATAATTTTTATCCTCGGTTATTAAATGAATGAAGTATAATTTCTAGGTATTTCTTATTTTAATTTATCACTTAAATAATTGAACAACATGTAGCACAACTTTGAATCCTACATTTACCACGTTTATTGTTTTATGTAATTATTCAAATAAAACTCAAGTTAACATTTCTGAACAGAGGGCAATAATACAACACTATAACAATTAAATTTATTAGAAAAGCATTTTCATTATTTAAGTTATAGATTTAATAGCTGAAATACTCCTCGGATAATCACACCAATTATAATTTATCAAAAGGAAAAACAAATGATGTAGAAATAATCTACACTAGCAGGGCTATCCGTGGATATAAAATTTATCAAATTTGGACTTACAGATCAAAAGATATGAATTTTTCAAGTTTAACATATTTTCTGTTTTTATTTTCTAATTATGCCGAAAATAGAAAAAGGGAGGCTACGTGTCGCAATCTGATTAGCCGATACCGTTTCGACGCGGATCGGCTCCTAGACCGTCCGATCTAACTTATCTTGGACGCACCAGATTAAACGAGATTAATAAAAAAATAAAATAACAAACCCCGTACGATCCGGATCCAACGGTCCAGATCGCACTGGCTGGACGCGAGCGGCACAGATCACCGGAGCTGCTCCCCCGCGGCGGAGCCATTGCCGGCTTCGTGCTCTACCGCGCAAAAGAAGGGATCAGAGTGCGGTTTCGTTACCAAGCGTTGCCGGACGTCGAGGTTAGCTTGATGGCGTAGCCGACGGCGTCAAGATGGTCCTCTCCTCCCTGGGTTGCTCGCCGGAGTTGGAGTAGCGGACGACGGCAGCGGTCGTGGACGGAGGCGTCGCTGGTCTGCGATCCCAGACATGATATCACGTCAAAACGATGCGCAAGTAAGAAAGGAGGTGAGGGAAGGAGAAGAGAGAGCGTGGGGTGGTCATAGGGTCCCGTACGGCGAGCTCAACGGCGGCGGAACCGGCGAGATGCGGACTCCGATGTGGGCAGCCCTGTGGCGTAGAGGTTAGGGTTTTGGGCAGAATCGAGAGGCGGGGTTGCAGGGTATAAATAGGTGGCGGGGGCATGAGATAAAATCGTTCTAACGATCCGTATCGATCTCGAATTTGAGATGAGCTCGAAGCCGAAAAATCCTCGTCGGGAGGTTGAGGATGACACGACGTCAGCGTGCGGGCCCCGCGTGTCAGCGAGAGGAGAGGCGAGGCGCGGGCTGGGCTGCTCCTGGGCCGATGGGAGCTGCGCGCGCGGTAGATAGGGGTTGGCCGGCCCGATTCTTCTTTTTCTTTTTATTTACTTTCTTTCTGTTTTCAAAACCTGGTTTCAATAATAAATTCTAAACTTAACCAAAACATTTCAGAAAAATTTATAAAAATAGGTTTTGGAAAGCTTATTAGAATTAGAACCTTTTGATATCATTTTGCCAAATAAATAATCTCATCAAATAAAGATTAATATAAGGAGGTCAAATAAACCTCTTTATGGAATGCAAATTTATTTAAACTTATAATTAAGTTTTAAATTATTCTTTATGTGATCTAAATGCCATGCCTATATGATGAATGATGCATGAGTGCAAAGTTTTTAAATTTTTGAGAAATTTGGGATGTTACAGATCTGGTGATAACCAGAGAAGGCATCGAGAAAGCAGAGGAGGCCGCAGCCTGCCGTGGAGTCCACGATCTGGTCGATTCTTGGCATGGGATAAGGATCCTTGGGGCAGGCCTTGTTGACATCAGTGTAATCGATGCAGAGGCGGCCTCCTCCGGCGGGTTTTGGGACGACCACGCCGTTGGAGAGCCAAGTGGGGTGCGCTACTTCGCGGACGACATTTGCCGCTTTTAGCTTCTCGACCTCTTTGACGATGAATGCTTGCTTCTCGGGGGCTTGCTTTCTTGCTTTCTTGCTTTTTGCTTGACGGGGCGTGCGTTTGGACACACGGCTAAGTGGTGCTCAATCACCTCCCTCGGTACACCGGACATATCTGACGGAGTCCATGCGAACATATCAGAGTTTTCCCGGAGGAAGGCGACGAGCGCGCTTTCCTATTTGGGAGGTAGAGCAGCGCCGATGGTGACGCAAGCCCCCGAGCCCTCAGCCCCCGAGCTGTTGGAGCTCAGAGAGACCTTCTTTGTAGCGGCTTGCTCCTAGGAGAACAACTGCTTCTTCTTCTTGGGTCTCTCGAGAGGCTCCATGTCCCCATCAGCAGGGAATTCCATGGCGGCTGCCTTGTAGGCTGTCTCGACAGCGTGCGTAGCATCCAGGACATGTCCACGGATGGTGATGGTGCCAGCGCTGCCGGGAATCTTGACCATGTTGTAGGCATGATGCGTGACGGCCATGAACTTTGCGAGGGCGGGGTAGCCGAGGATGGCATTGTACGGCAGACCGATGTGCGCAACGTCAAAGTCGATGTGCTCAGTGCGGTTGTTTTCCTCGGTGCCGAAGGTGACGGCAAGCCTGACTTGCCCTAGAGGTTCAATTGAGCTGCTGGTGACTCCCGTGAAGGGCCTAGAGGGCATGAGTCGCTCGTAGGGCACTTGAAGCGCTTCGAACGTCTCGATTGAGATGACATTCAGGCCTACATCGCTATCGATGAGCGTCTTGGAGACGGCGACGTTGTCGATGCAGGGGCTGCAGACTAGCGGGAGGGTTCCAACGGTCTTGGTGGACTTGGGGTGGTTCTACGCATCGAAAGCGATGGTGTACTGAGACCACTTGAGGGGCCTGGAGGTCTCGAGACTGGGGAGGGCGGCGTTGAGGTCACGAGCGAACTGCTTGAACTGGTTGTTCAATTTGGGCGCATGTGCCCCACCGAGGATGCAGGCAATGGCGCCTCTCGGAGCTTGGTAGCCCCCATCTTCATCATCTGGGAGGTTGTCGTTCTTCTCAGTGGCGTTGGCTTGATTGCCGGATGGCTTCTAGTAGCCGCCCTTGCGTCCGCTTCCGCTGTAGCCACGGCCTCGACCACAGCTGCCGCTGCCCTCTGCTTGCTCGCGCTCCTTGCTCAGCCTCTTGAGGTCGAAGCAGGTCTCCATAGAGTGGCCGCACCTATTGTGATAGATGCAGAATGGGCGATGGTCGTCCTTTCTCTCCCCAGGCTCGGGGGAGTCCCTGCGGGTGCCCTTAGCGTCACGCTCTGCCGCGAGGACCGCGGTGGCCTTGCGCTTGGGCTCCTCCTTCTTCTTCTGGCTCGTGGACCCCTCAGCGTGATCATCCCCTCGCGAGGACATTTTGACAAAGAGGAGTCCCTCTTCAGCCTTAGCGCACTTCCCAGCCAAGTTGAACAACTTCACCACAAAGGTAAGCTTGTCGTGGATGCCCAACTTCTCGAGCATCCTGCCCTTCGTGACGCCCTCACTGAAGGCGGCGATGACTTGGGTGTCAGGGATGTTCGGGATCTTGTTGTGCACTTGGCTGAAGCACTGGATGTACTTGTGGAGGATCTCATCCTTCTTCTACACCACAGCGCGCGGGTCGTTGTGGGTGAGCGTGCGCTCGTATGTCCCCTTGAAGTGGGAGACGAACTGCTTGCAGAGCTCCTCCCAAGAGTTCACAGAGTCCTCCGGGAGGTTCAGGAGCCACGACAGCGCAGAGTCGCGAAGCGCGTGGGAGAACCAGTTGGCCATAACCTTGTTGTCTCCGCCTGCCGCCTGGATGGAGGTGGTGTAGAGCTGTAGGAACTCGATGGGGTTGCTGGAGCCGCTGTACCCCTTGGGGAGAGCCGGCCTGAACTTCGGCGGCCAGACCACGTGGCGCAGGGAGCGGGTGAACGCCATGCAGCCCGTGGCGACTCCGTGCGGCAGCGCTCCGCGGTTCTGCTGGCCCGCCTGGCCAATTTTTTCCACGAGGCGGTTATGGCGGAGCTCCATCCCTAGGCGTGCGTCGGGCGCGGTGCGCTGCACGATCAAGCAGCCGTGAGGCGAGGATGCGTGGGAGGCAGCCCTCTGCGTCGCGGCCGGTGCGGGTCCTGGAGGAGGCGGAGGCACGTTTGGTGCGACCATGCCAGCGAGGGAGGGGTGCATGATGGACTGCGACGGAGCGGGGCGAGTCGTGGCGATGCCGACGAGGTGCTTGAGGCGCTCCAGCCACTTCTCATGGGCCTCAGCGGTAGGCTGGTAGCAGAGAAGTTCTTGCGCCATGAGCAGTGCGGTGTGTGGTGCCGGGTTCGTCCTTCCTTGGGCGGAGCCGCTCGGGCGCTGCGTCGGGTGCGAGGACTGCGCGTCTTCTTCATGCTCGGCGTCGTGCTCGGGCTCCTCCACATGAGGGCCGGAGTTGGCGCGCTCCTCATGGCGGGGACGTCCCCGCCATCCGCGCGTGGCAGTGGCCCCGGGCGCGGCGCGGGCTCCTTCTGATGCGCGTCTGTTGGCGCGTGCGGCGCTAGTAGCGCGGGTGTCTGCAATGGCACGGAGGCGGCTCGAAGGTCGTTAACGCGGCTAAATCCCCTACCCGGCGCACCAAATGTCGGAGAGTGACTCCCAAGGAACAGGGATAGTCACACCTTGAAGAGTAGTTCGAAAGGGGGATTGAACACGGAGGTCAAACAACCCTCGAGAGGCATGACGACGGTGCTCGCCGGGCCTGGAGAGGAACAACCATGACAAAAATGGAGACCGGTCCGTACCCAGGTTCACGCCCCTCAGGAGGAGGTAACACCGCTACTCCTGCTTGTCTGTATTGCACTGCAGAGGTTACTGTACAATGAGCTTGCCGAGTGCTCTCTTGAGGCAGTTCGAGCTTGGAGAGGGACACAATGGTTATCTTCCTCTTCCACCAGATGGCTATTCTACTTGCTCGACTAGGGTTACAAGTGTTTTGCAAGCAATTGACCGATCCCTTGCTACGGTGGAGCTCTTGCTCCTTTTATAGGCGCCACAGGCGTCTTCCTTGCGCAGGGCGTCCAATGTGGGCTCCCACACGGCAGTGGCGTGGAGGAGATGGATTCCACCGCTGCCGAAACCTCCATCGACACGGTCCATCCGGGATTAAGTTGGACGCGGCGGCCGACAGGCAGCAGACCGCGCAGAACGGCTCGCATGGGTTGCAGTGATCGTGGTGGAGCCCATGATGACGATCTTCTTGGAGCGGTGCGCCGTCCAGCCGCTTTATCACTAGATAGGAGGCGCAACTTTGTTGACTCCTTTATCACCAGAATGGCAATTCGAGTGCTCGCGTCACTCTGCGGCCGCTGCAGAGGCCATTTGCACCCTACAGCGCTTGCTTGGCCGCGAAGGGTCTCCACAGGGCCGCGGAGGCCGTGGAGAGATCTCCGTTGACTCCTCTCCAGGCGAAGATAGTCTGGGGAGTTTCTTGAAGCGCGCGGTCCTCTTCAGGCCCTGGCTTCCTCTTCAGGCCCTCGAGGGGAGTTACCTCTCGAGGGTCTCTCCAAGCGATGGCTTGGTCCTTAGTCGTTTCCTCTGTCCTGCCAGCGTGCGAGGCATGCGGGGAGTGGGCTCTGCACACCCCAGTCCTCACTGGACCGACAGGTACCGCTAGGTGTTTTCTTCAGGCACATAAACCACAGGTCAATAAGAAGGTGGTACCCACAGGCCAGTCGAGAAGTAAAAATCTTCGGGCAAAAACCAGACCAAGAGGATCCTCCAAGCAAAACAAACCAAGCCATGACTGATCAAGTGAGGTCAGGCACAAGAAGATGGGCAAACCGAAACCACATCATTACTATCTTCAGCCAAGGAGTGCCAAACTGTGTCATCGTAAGTGACAGTCGCAAAATGAAAAAGCAAGACGCGAAGGGGGCGATGCCACTTGAAGCTTTTACTGTTGTGCGCATCACACTACCAGGGAAAGACGCATTCCACGGGGAACCCCTCATACTTCGACTGCAAGAGCCAAAGAGGTCATACGAAAGAAAATACAAGCCAAAGATGCTACAACACCAAGAGGAAGCATACAACTCAAAGAGTATGGCCGATTAGGGTCATCTTCATTTAGCAAAAAATCTAGTCGATGTAGCAAAAATCTCATGTATCCAAAAGACCAGCAGGTTCCAGACGCGCTCTTTTCCTTACCAGGGTACCTACGGGGACCAGAAGGTTTTTAATGGGGTGGCTTCCTGGTCAACATTTATAAAGAAAAGAGATTATCCATACCTTCCCTGCATAGCACAAAAAAAACAGCCACTCGACATGCTCAGGGGCTGCACATACATCAAAAAGGAAAAAGCAGCCACCCGATATGCTCGGGGGCTACGCATACGTCAAAAGACACAAAGCAACCACTCGATACACTCAGGATCTGTGGGTGTTTCAAGAAACAAAAACACAAACACAAACAAACTCAATATACTTGAGAGCATCCAATACAGACGGACAAGGGATTCCTATCATACGCAGGCATAACAACAAAACCTCACTCGCTATATGTAACATCCCTATATTTTGGAATGTTTAAAAATCACAAAAATTAAAACTTTTGAAAACATTTAAGTACTTTTCCTTTGGAAAAGAAAATTTAAGCATTGCCTTCATGCATTCATGCATCTCATCGTTCATCATGTTAATTAAATCACATAGGGCTTAAAAAAATCATTTATAGGTTTAAATAGGTTTTATTTCCATAAATATGTTAATTGTATTTTCTATAATATTCCATTTTATTAATTTTTATTTTAGACAAAAATACTACCAAAAAGCTCTGTTTTTAATAAGCTTTTCAAAAAGTATTTTTATGGATTTTTCTGAATAGTTTTGATAAAGTTATGAATTTATTTCAAATTCAAAAGTTTTAAAACAGAAAATCTTTGAACAAAAAAAAAATAGACGAGGTCAGCCCTCTGAGCTTTTGGGCCGAAGCCCAACTCTTACCTCCCGCGCGTGCAACACCTTCCAGCCTAGCAGCAGCCCAGCCTGCTCTCTCTCTCTCTCTCACTGACGTGTGGGGCCCACACGTCAGGTTTGTCTTCAATCTCCATCCGGAGACCACGCCCACGACTCCGCCGGAAACGCTCGTTTCAAATCGATTAAATCCGGCCATCAAAGACGCGATTACTTCTCCCTGACCACGCCTACTTAAAGCCCTCGACGCCCTCTTCGTTTTGCCCCCAAAACCAAAGCTCGGGAGCCACCGGGCTGCTCGTAAGCATCCACGAAACTCCGCCACGGCCGCCGGCGACGACCTCCATTTCCTGCGAGTCCAGGACTCCCCGTGCCCTTCTTTTGTTCCTTTATCCCTCCCTTCGCCTTGTGCATCGTTTTGCAACGGTGTAGTATTTGTTAATGCGCTAGAGCGTCAAAGCCGTGCACGCCCGAAGCAAGCCTCCCGCGGGAGCTACTCCGGCGAGCGATCTCCGGCGAGGCCGTGCACTTCGTCGTCGCCAACCTCGCCACCGAGTCCGCCGCCACATCCCCTTCCCCTCGGTATGATCCGTTCTTCCTGGGCCCCACTAAATCGTGTAGAACGGCTATTGCCGGCGATGGCGCCGCCGCGGTTAGGTCACCGGACTAGTTTCCAGTGGGCCGCGCCGCCTACTTCAGATCCTTTAGATCTGAGCCGCTAGATCTAAATCCTACGGCCATGCTTTATTTCGTTTTAAAATCAAACCGGTACGCTGACTCAGCGCCTCGTCAGCGCCGCGTGGCGCACAGTCAGCGCCACGTCGGATCCACGTAGGCAGAAGGATTTTTTACGATTTTCTTAAATTGAATTAAATGGCAGTTTTACAGAAAACCCCCTGCATATTGTTTTTATCATTACTTTTTATCTGTTTAGCCAAATTCAAATATTTTTATATATTTGGAAAGCCCTTGACATGTAGAATATTTTAGAACTGCAAAAATTCAAATTTGACTTAGTTTAGAATATTCAAATTTCAAATGGTTCATTTGAGTATTTTTGTCATAACTTTAAATCTATAAATCCAAATATTGCAAATAAAATTGTTTTATAAACTTTGGAATATTTTTAATATGATGCCTCTTTTATAAAATGGTTTTGAATATTATTTTCATGATTTAATAGTTGTATGTTTTAATTTGAATAGTTTGACTATTTTTGACATAACTATTAATAGAAACATTAAATTTGATTAAATGCAATTGCCATAAATTTTAATTAAATGCCCTCTGTCCATTAACACCATTTATAAAATTTTATTATAAACGTTTAATCACATAAAGCTTTGATCTTACATCTAATTCCTTTTATTATATTTTCCAAAATTAGGAAATAATTAAATTACATTTATGGCCTAATGCATACTTTATAAATATCACAAATTTTGTATGATGTTTATTATGATTAAAAAGAGCATTGCATGCATAACATATTTTATCATATAGTTATTCTCCTCATAGGAAAAACTCCTCCATTATTTTCTCTAAGTTAGGAATATTTTCAACTTAGCATTTTTGGTTAAGTGCTATGCACTTAGACACTCAGGATTTTCAACATGGAGCTAGAATACCAATGAAGGACTTAGGCAAAACAAGACTCCAGAAGAATCTCCAAGAAGTAGAAACACTTTGAAGAAAAATCAAGAAGAAGTCCAAGAAGACCAACCCCCTCTATTCTCTAAGTTTTTCTTTCTCTTTTTCTTTCTTCTCTCTAAGACATGGTGATCAAGATATCACTAAGGAGAATACTAGAAGTCTGGAGATGAAGCCTGGAAGATAACCTACATCATTTTCTTCTATCTTCCCTAATCTTAACTTAAAACAATTTTTTATTGCCATCTTGAAGTTTGTTGGATCCTAGCGGCATAGTGAGATGAAGCGGCCTGGAAACTAACCTTACATGTCCACGTACATGAGACCTGTTCCACAAATTTAAGTGGCTGGCCGGGTGTCTGTCTCTCTCACTATAGTGAATATCCAATTTACAAAGAGTTGTTGATAATTGTCGATCACCTTGAAGAATAGACTTAGTGTTTTCTGTAAGTATTTTGCACATCATGCATAACATATTTTTGTATTGTTACTTGTTACTATGTTTATGTGTGTTTTGTTTGATGTGTTAGAAATCTCGGAGGGAAACGACAACAGTTGCAGTTGTTGTTACTATTCTTCTTGTTGCCAAGGCAAGTGGCACACCCCCATAAAATTCCTAAGTATTTTCTATGCATGAATTAGTTATTTTCCTATGCATGTGTAAGGACTTAGTAGATTTGCTATGCAAGACTTTAGAATTCCCTATTCCATTGTGTCTAGGTACCTATGAAATGATTTAGTAGAATTTTGATGCTATGCAATTGAAGAAAGGTTTTACAAAATCTTAAGTGGCTACTCAGGACCATGTCTATGAGGGTTTTCACCTGAGATAGTCTTTACTATACTTAGGATAATATTATGTGGGGGTTTTTACCTGGGAGTGCACATCACTAAGTTAATGAATCATCTGGGTGGATTGGTTGTTTGGTTTATGTTGAGTGGCTACTCAGGACCATGTCCATGAGGGTTTTCACCTAAGTTAGTTTCTACTATGCTAAGGATCATGAACGTGGGGGTTCTCACCTGAGAGTACACTTGTGGAAGGCCACCCAGGAACAAAGGGATATGAGGAATAAATGGAGAAGATTGTGAAGGACGCAAGGATAAGTATTTCAAGTAAAGATTACAGCTGATCAAGGAACATGGAGGAATCCCAACATTTTAATTTCTTAATAAAATTTTGATTAACAACAGTGGACTACTCAGGACCATGTTCATGGAGGTTTTCACCTAGGATAGTTTCTACTATACTTAGGACCATTGAATGTGGGGGTTTTCACCTGAGGGTACACCTAAGGACGTGATATCTTTTGGTTCACTGGAACTTGCCAGTGTTTCCAATTATGATGTTAATAACTTTGTTTTACAAAGAGTTAGGCAAACTGGCTTTATGCAAAATAGCCTTGAACTCCACCAGCTAAATATGCATACAGGTTATAGAGTTATTTCCATTAAGTGTCCACCATAGTGTCACTTGCCAGACTCCATTTTTAATGGGATCTGACCCACTCTGTTGCAAATTATTATTTGTTGCAGAAATATATGACGATGAGTAAGGATTTCGTTTTGGGTTTCGAGTCTGCACCAACATGTTTCCGCCTGTGGCGTATCATGAAGATGGGGGCTCATTGAAGATTTATTTCCGCTGCTTTATTGTTTTGAGCTAGCTATAAGCTATGCAAAGATGTATCCAACTATTTATTTTACCAAGTCTGGATTATTCGTGTAATATTGATACAATGTTGTGATATTCATCGTAAACTGTGTGTGCAAATGAATCGATCCAGGGGTTTGCACTATACACAGGTACCTGCCACATTTTTAAGTGCAGGTACGCTACACTATACTCGGGGGATAGATCTCTATGCTACATTTACAGTGCAAAGCCCACAAATACAGAAGCTACACATCTTCATCCTTCAGCGGTAGGTTGGAGTCGATTAATTGCTTATGCGCTCGGCTTATCAACCTCTCAGCTGGAGCAAGAGTTCGCTCCATATCTTCGCTCGACAGTCGAATCTCCGACCGGGATGAAGAAGAAGAAGGATGCACAGAATCTTGATGCTTCATGTAGGCGAATGCGGCATTGGCTCCAAGCACAACCCGTCGGGTCACAACCTCTCGAATAATCTCATGAGCACGAAACAGGTCGACAGGGCATGGATTCCTAGAGGCTGGGGACCTTCAGGAAACAAATAATGGTTCGCCCGCACAAGTGCCGCCCGACAGCGCTCCAGCAGAATAGCACCACGCCACACTCGATCGTTCAGAGTGGCAAGGATGTTGGCATGGTATGTATCAAGCCAAAAGTGTTGAGGGCCAGTGACGGCCATCTGAGTAGCAGCTACCAGACGTTCGGCCACACGAGCGGTCTCAGCATGAGAGTCATCTACACAAACTACAGATAGAGCAAAGTGATAAGGCATCAGATGCAATTCACACACGCACAAGAAGCAAAGTCCACACACCAAATACCTTCAAGTTGCCTGTTCGAATCTTCCATCTCATAGAGAACATATTTTTCCCTCTGAGTAGAAAGAGAAGGCCTTCCTCGAAGAATGTCCATGTCAGTTTGGCCGCTTTAAGCTGCTGCTCCAGTTGAACAAACTTCTTCTTGGCATAATCAAGCACACGAGCTTCGTTCGTCAGCTGCGAGTCGAGCGCCACTCCCCTCCCACTCGAACATCCCCCGGAGTGGTCGAGACATTCGACTGATACATAATCATAAGCACTTCAGGCAAGATACAAGCCGAAGCAAAAGAAGACACAAGGCATACGGCAAGGATAAAAAAAAGCTATATTTTTGAAATATCAACTTAGGTGGCACAATATACATCACAAGTTACAGCACAAAACAAAAAGACTAAAGCTAAGGCTGCCTAGGACTGGGCAGCAGACTCAGACCCAGTCTTGCGGATAGCATCAATGGCTGCCGAGCGGCGCTCCATAGTCGCAATGCTAGACTTAGCAAGGCTAAAGGCGCGGGCGCTATATTTCCCCCGACTCGAAGGCCTTCCATCTGACTTCTTTTGAAAGTCAGACATGATGGACTCATAGTTGTGACGTCCGAAAATCGGTACTATGTAGATTTAAGCGATCCCGCCGAAATCCGCATAATAACGATTTTTGGTCGCCCACCAGACATAATGTGCACGCCGAAACATGCGCATTATGTGGGTGGAATTGTGATAACATTACAACAGTTCCGATACATCCACAAATACAACAGAAGATAAAATTACAACAAGGACTCGAACGAGTCAAGATACAAATGATACAATACAAAGATTCAAATGACAGCGGAAGCAAAATAGTATCCGACTACGGATAAGATACAAATTGGACTAAGAGTCCTGAAGATAAGCAATGACGCCATATCCCTGCCCAGCCAAACCGGAGGGATTCCCAAGCTAACGTCGTCACACTTCAAACCTGTTAACTGCACATAAAGCATAACCCAAAAGAGGGTCAGGGCACTCCCTGGCAAGCAAAACCGACTTGCCTACTTTCTACACCATCTCCCAAAATATAGGGGAGGTGGACTTAGCGGCAGCAGCACTAGCAACCTAAAGAGACACGCTACAACTTCCGTCTAATCAGAGAGGGATAAGAGAGCGCATAAAGTAAACAGCTACAACTAACACCAATCATAACCCATTCTCGAATTAACCCCCTCAACCAAGTATGAGGAAGCAATTCGGGAATACTCACACGTTGAACAGTTTTAGTTACCAGTTATTGTGAAAGTAATTCTATATTACTAGTCAGGTTAATTAACAATGATTAGGTGTAAGTTGTCTATGATCTTGTTAGCCAGCATCATCACCAAGTCGTCCATAACCGTGGACACGGCTCATCGATAAGATTATACCCTGCAGGGGTGCACTACTAGACCCGTACTCGTTCGATCAACCCCAAAAGCAAAGCCAGAAGCTAGGGCATCTCAACACGGCAAATCTCTTCTCTACAACCCATCCAGGGAACCGCATGATTGTGTGCACGGCTAATCAGGTCCAGTGCCCGCGGGATACGACCTTCATAGCACTCTAAGAACGTGCCACCCTATATGAGAATCGACTACTCCATCATCATGAGATCGTTAGGTAACCATATGCATGCATCAAATGGAAAGCCCGAACTACTTGCGGCGCCTTGGATAAGAAGCGGATTAGATCGAAGCCGCGGGGGGCTCCATAGGGCCTCCCACAAGCGGTTAGTGCGCTCAAAATTGGATCCGAGGACAAGAACTGAGTTCCTAGGTCGACACTTAGCAGAACAAAACACCTCGCAGGGCCTTCCGCCGGTGCCTTATCTTTTAATTATAATACCCCAATATAAGACAACATTTTATTAAGGTAGAATAACCTATCATGCTAAGCAGGTGCAATTAAATAAGACATACAGACGACTCGCACAAACAACTCTAAGCATGCGCTACGACTCGCAAGGCTAACAGATAAACATACAACAGGTGATGGGATGTGGGGATAAAGCTGTATGGGCTGCAGGATAAACATGTGATGGGATCGCGATAAAGAATCGAATACTAGGGTAGCAGAGATCAACGGCAGGAATGAAAGACAATGTATAGGTAAACAAGCAAACTTTGCTTGCCTGGAATCCCGCATGGAAGCAGATCTTGTCGTTGCTCACACATCTCAACGTCGTATCCGCGAAGAAGCAACAAACACTGGAAAGCGTAAAAGATGCATTTTACAACTACGGCAAAAGATTCAGCATGATCATACGATAATGATGCATGGCATGGCAAGATGCAATACAATGCAGGTAATTCCAAATTAAGCGGGAAAGCAACCCGACAATTAATATTTAGGTGCAAGTTATTTATTTACCCATCAAATTAAATGTTGATTAGCATGGCAAGACATGGCATGGGTGATATAACCAAATTAAATGGAATAGGGCATTATATATTTATTACCCCACACATTCCATATTGAATTATTTAGGTGATTTGCTACACCCACAAACACAAGAGATGCAACACAGGCAATTATGATGCGAAATGCACAAGATAGATGACATTTAATAAAATAGGTTTAGGGTTAGGGTTTGGGTTCGTACGTCGGATCGGGTGAACTAGGGTTCGAAACCGACGTCTTCGGTCCGTAGAGGAAGTAGTCGTCGTCGGGGAAGTAGTCGTCGCGGAACCGGGGCATCGTCGTTTGTCGGTGTCGTGGAAGTGGTCGGGGAAGTAGTCGTACTCAGTCATCCTCGTTGACGGGCGCGGGCATAGAGGAGCACGGCAAACGGACACCGGAAAGAAAGCGCGCACTGGCGGGCACCGCGACACGAACACGGGCGGACACGGAAATGCGGCACCGGAAGAGGCACGCGCGGCGCACGTAGCAACACCACGAAGGGTGGACAACTCGGACAAAATTGCGACGCCAGATGTCTTTCGGGCATTGTGTCGAACACCTTGCGGGTGGTGGCGGCGACGTGCACGCGGCCGTGAAGAGGAGGCAGCGGGGAGGACGCGCTGCGGCGCGCGGCGGTGGCGTGGAGGTGCACGGGGCGACGCGGGGCGTGCGTGGCGGCAGCGAGGAGGCCGGGGGCGCGGCGGCACGCGCGGGAGGCGGAGCAGGGGAGGACGCGCGCGGACGGCGGCGTGCGCTGCGGCGGCGACGGCGCGGTGATGGCGGCGGCCGAGCACGGAGAAGGGGGAGGCCGCGGCGTGGAGGGGCAGGCGGCGGCGCTGGAGGCGCTGCGCGCTCTGGCTGGGGCCCCGGGCGGCGGGGACAGGAGGAGCGCGGCGAGCCGGTGCAGGAGCGGGGCGACGCGGCGTCGGGCGGTGGCGTTCGAGCGGGAGGGTGGCTGGCGGCGGCGGCTGGCGAAGGAGGTGCGGAGCACGGGGAGCAGGGGCGCTCGGCGGGCGCGACGGCGGTCGGCAGCGCGGGGAGGCGCGGCGGCGCCGCGGTGCTCGGGCCGGCGGCGGCCGACGCCGGGGGCGAGGCGCAGGAGGGCGCGCAGCGCGGGAGGCGGGCGAGCAGGCCGGCGGCGGCAGGCGCGTGTGGCGTGCGGGCCGGCGAGAGGAGTTCGGGAGCACTGGCTCGGGAAGGAGAAGAAGAGGGAAAAGGAAAAAGAGAAAAAGAAAAAGAAAGAAAAGGAAAGAAAAGAAAAAAAAGGGGGAAAAAGAAAAGAAGGGGGTGGAAGGATTTTTCTGCAAAACCCATAAACTAGAGGAGGGTGGCTACAAAGTTCCAGGGGGTGGGAAAGAAGTTTCCAGGGGGAAAACCTAGGGTTTGGTTAGATGGGCTTGGGGTTTTATTTGTCACCGTTTATCTTTTTCAGTTTATATTTTTAGAACAAAATCGAAAATGAATTTGAACACGAATCTTATACAAAATATTTTTAGTTTTAGATAGACAATTTAATAAACTAGTTTTTAACATTTGCAAAAGATTTTAAAAATAACACCATTTTAGTTAATTCGAAATGTGTTTGAATTTAACTATGGAAAATTTAATTTAAATGCAACAAATTAATTTAATGCGATGCAATACGATGCCATGTCGATGCAAAAATAGAACTCACCAAATTAAAAGGGGATAAATCCCGGGGCGTTACAATAGTCAGCGTCCGTGCCACGACTAAGAAGAAGTTTGAGGGTGGAGTTTGAGCCGCGTACCATCAGCTCCTGAGCGTAAGACTTCAAAGTCTTCGACTTGGGGCCCAGTCGCGCAGCAAATCCCGCAATGGTTGACGGGACCTCAGCTGTCGGCAACACTTCCTTAAAAACAGCGCTGAGAGTCTGGATGGACGTCTCCAGAGACTTCTTGGCGTGCTTTATGGTCACCCCAACCTGGTCGATTGCTTGGTCGAGTGAGAAGACATCACTCGCAGCACCACCGGAGCTGGAAGGACCTGCATAGGAAAAGAAGAAGATGCATGTCAAAAAAGCTGAAAAAGGCAAACAGAAAATCCACACACGGAACTCATGCTTCCTCACATGCAAGAGAGTGAGCATAGACAAGCAGTCGCTTAACCTGCTCCCCCTCAGAAGCACGAAGAGCATCTAACTCTTCCTTGGCGGTCGATTGCTGGGAGAGGGTCTTCTCTACATCAGCTAGCCGGGATTCCAAAATTTCTTTCTCCCCTGAAACAAAAGAGAGAAAGTAACCCAGTCACATAAAGGAAGAAAGGTAGCATGTGGAAAGCAAAGGTAGAAACTTACGGCTGAGCTGATCGAGCTGAGAGCGGAGAGCGACTCGCTCATCCTCCGAATGCGCAAAGGCCTCGCCAAAAGAAGCAAGGCCACTTGCGGCCGGCTACAAGCATAACACACACATCACACACACATGTCAAAGAAAAGAACACCATGCCGACAGAAAGAAGAAGGTTTACATGATTCAGCTAGGAGGGCATGGAAGGAGTCGAAGGCGTAGCAGTCGAAGCAGCCGCAGTGGGCACCGCGACCATCGACGCAGGAACGGAAGGTGGCGAAGGAGCGACTACCGCCTCCGTAGCGGGAGAGAAAGTGGCAGTCTATGGCACGTGCAGCCAAAGGACTAGCGGCCCAGTCATCGCTAGAAAATAAAAGACGCAAAGAAAGGACATTCAGAAAATAAAGCATAGCGAACAATAAAAAGAAGGTGCACACATTCACATGATAAAGAAATTACCTTCGCTCATCTTCATCAGAAGTGAGGTCGAAGTCGAACCGAGGCCCGTCGAAGCCAGATTGGCAGGTAGAAGGCGGAGGCGAGCGCTGGGCCAAGGGTGGCACATCCCGCACAGGTAAAGAAGCACCAGAGTCCGCTGCCTCCTCACCTTCGCCTGAGTGCACCAGACGGGGACGCTTAGGAGTGGGCTCAATGGCCGCCTCGGCATCAAGCTTCCCTACACCTTTTCCATCGACTTTAGATTTCTCCGAAGAAGAGGATTCGGCCTCAGGCAGGGAGTCTGTCGACTTCTCTCGCTCCTTCAGCACAGTCGTCTCCTCGACATGCCCAGCTTCGAGAAGGGGAGGGAGTGAAGACTTTGTCGAATGCCCAGCAAAAGCAAAATTATATGAGAAGACAATAACAAAATCCAGTCGGCAACAAGGGTGCAAGTAAATTACTTCTGGAAGGGGTTTCTCCAAGCTGAAGGGAGCTTTCGTGAAAACATAGTTGATGGTGTCCTTAGCTTTGTAGCTGGTCACCGACTTCACGAGTGCGTCGAGTTCATTCGCCGACAGCTCCATGGCACTGATCCTGGTGGCGTCGAGTACCCCCTCATACACTCACATCGGGTGCGCGCGCTGCTGAAGGGGACAGATCCGACTCTTCAGGAAAGTGTAGATCAACTGAACACCGGAGACACCGATATTCAGCAATCCGACGACTTTCGCCAACAACGGGGCAGCCTCAAGTTCCTTGGCTAGGGTCAGAGAGTGCTTGCAGGCCTTCGTCTTCTCAGCAACGCCAGTCGAGAATGCGGGGCAAACATCTTGGCCAACAAGGACGTAGAACCACTTGGTTCTCCACCCCTGCGCAGACTCGACTGCCTTGAAAGTGAAGTACTTGCAGCCAACCTTGACCTGAAAGACGACACCTCCGACGGGGTTGATATGGCCGTTGCGGGCCATGGGGCGCACTAGGAAGATCGACTTCCATAGTGCCTAGCTAGGGGATATCTCCAAGAAGCACTCGAACAATATCATAAAACAGGCAATACGCAAAACATCGTTGAGGACCAGATCATGGATCTGTATCCCGTAAGCAAAGAGGAGACCACGCACAAAATCATGCAGTGGGAAGCCGAAACCGCGGGGAAGATACTCGACAAAACATACCCGCTCTCCAAGAAGGGGCGCGGGTGAACGGATAGACGTCGCCTAGAGGGGGGGGGTGGTGAATAGGCAATTTAAAACTTTTTCGAGAAGCCGGATTATCCGGTCCAAGAAAGACCCGGATATTCCGGTATGCTTGATAAAGGCGGAATAAAACTAGAGGTTTACTTTAACAAGCATACAACCTAGATATATAAACTAGGCTCACCTATGTGCACCAACAACTTATGCTAAGCAATACAAGTAACAAGGTGATAGCAAGATAGATGTCTTGAAGCACGAAGGCTATCACAATGTAAAGTGCATAAGTAAAGAGCTCGGGTATAGAAATAACCGAGGCACGCGGAGACAAGGATGTATTCCCGAGTTCCACCCAAGGGTGTACGTCTCGTTTGGAGAGGTGTGCGCAACTACAACATGTTAGCCGCAACGCCACAAAGGCTCACCTTCTTCTCCTGATGAACTCAACCACAAAAGGTTGCGAGTTCACCTTCCACTATTGATCCCCTTTGGGGCGGAGATCGAATCCCGTACAACACTCTTGAGGCACACACCCACAACTTAATTGGGGGCTCCCAAGTCTTGAGGCACACACCCACAACTTAATTGGGGGCTCTCAAGTGACCACAAAAGGTCTTGGCCACAAAAGGTCGGCCACAAAAGGCGTCTAGGGTCCAATGACCCAAGAGTAACAAGCTCACAAGTATCAACACCACGAATCCTCATGGAGGGCTCAAACCGATGCAAATGCAATGGCAAGAGCACACAAAGTGCTCAAGTCCTTCACTCTCAAATTCCAACAAAGCAACAAATGCTTATGGGGGAATAAGAGAGGAAGAACAAACTAAACCACAAATGAGTCAAATCCTTCACTCCCAAATCCCACCAAAAGCAACTAATGCTTATGGGGGGAGAAGAGAGGAAGAACAAAGGAGAAGAACCACAAAGGAACTCCAAGATCTAGACCCAATAGGTTCCCCTCACTTAGAGGAGAGATGGATTGGTGGAAATGTGGATCTAGATCTCCTCTCTCTTTTCCCTCAAGAAATAGAAACAATCATTGGAGGGATTGAGAGATCTCAAAGCTGTGGAAGTCAACAATGGAGGAGGAGAGAGAGCACCAAAACTTGGGAACCATTGGGTAAGATGATCCCTTGAATAGTTTCCCAACAAATCTGCCCGTTGGGGACAGTTTTCCTCACTCGGGCCGGAAGTTCCGGGCTCACCCCGGAACTTCCGGACCCCCCGGACACCCCAAAACGCGCATGAGAAGTGTTTTCTGGACAAACCGGAAGTTTGGGCAGAAACGGCAACACGAAAACGATGATATCTTGACCATCCGAACTCCGTTTTCGATGATTTTTGGCTCGTTGGGATCACCAGGAAGAGCTCTATAGGATCATGCAAAGAAACATCATAGTTCAAGAAGTGAGGTTAAAACCAAATGGGGAAATGTAAGATCTCCAAATAAGAGAATAATCGGTAAAACCTCCAACATAAAAAACGCAACATGTTTTCCAAAATAAACCCGTTTTCGATGAACTAGAGCTTGAAATGGAGATGAACCGAGCTCCAATCCTCACAAGGATAAAAGCCAAATAAGAATCAAGAAATATGATATGCCAAGTATGCAAAGGTTTGAGCTCTACACAACGATGCGATCAAATTACTCACTTGAGAGCCCCTCTTAATAGTACGCCTATCTATCCTATAGCCCTATCAAGATCATACATTTTCCTTGAGCATTCCACTTGAGTTAGATGATGACTATCTTGATCTCTTCAAGTGGGTCATCTTTCTTGATTGCGCGTCCAAGCACATGCTTGATGAAGACTTCTCCAAATACTCCCCCATACCAATAATGGGAGAGTCTCGCTAGGCTCCGTCTTCATGTATCCATAGCAAGCTCCAAGCATAGGAGATCTTCAAGAAGCTTCTCTTGGTCTTGCACATCTCAACCTCGATGACGATCAGCACATGACGTCATCCTCCATGAGCTATAAGAAATCTTCATTTGTTGCAATCCCATGGGAAGATACCTAACCTCATATAAAGATACCACACACACATATATCATGGGTTAGTTCACAAAACTATACGGACAAGTGTTTACCATCTCAAGAGATACAAGATCCCTCTTGGTACATCTTGTAGCTTTGTGTGTTGATCAACATCTTGATCAAACTTGTATCTTCCAACATTTCTTCCCTAATATGATGTCTTGAATACTTCAAGACTTACTTGCAATATGCTCAACTCAACCCATGACCATCCATCATATACATCCTTGAATAGAACCTTGGTCATCAAATAAGCTTCTAGAGTCCAACACATGAACTCCATTATAACCATGGACACGATTTATAAAGATATCTCAATGCAAACATTAGTCCTTAGAGATTGTCATATAATTACCAAAACCACATATAAGGGAAAATGCTCTTTCAATCTCCCCCATTTTGGTAATTGATGACAATCTCTTTTGAGAGGGTTTATAATATGTAATTGAAGGAACAAGAATGGTTGCACTAACATCAAATACTACAAAGGTATGTGATGTTAGTCCAATCACATATATAGAGCAAACTCCCCCATAATTTATGCACATGTGTATGAACATGAATTCATTGCATATGTTGTCAACCATTACCGATGGAGGAGTTTCCACTATATATAAAACCAAGAAACTAATGCAAAGCCAAGAAATGTGAATACTTAATAATATACCAAAGTACAAAGCCAATTTCATACAACCCTCCAAAACTTCTCCCCCATTGGCAACGATTGCCGAAACGGGTGAAAAGCTTTAGAAAGGTAACATAATAAAATCTCCTCCATAATTTATGCATTTCTCATGATATGAGTGAAATCAAATGAACATATCAAAAGACGAATAGATGGAGGGGATCAAACTATATTGAGGATCCAACAATTGCACAAGAAAAATATCAATTAAAATCCACTAGAAGGATACCAATTGCAAAAGAGGGATGCATTCACAAACAAACAAGCAATCAAAGGATCCAAAACCAATTGAGCACAAGAAGATGTTATGATAAGATCAACCAAGTGTTCTAAAATAGAGAGGGAACTCCCCAAGGTACGTGAAGAATGAAGGATTTGTTTTTCAATATAGTGTGCACAACATGGAATCCTCACTCCCTCCTAGATAATTTTGAACACAAACAAATGTTGAGCAACAAGAAAAAGAAAGGTAAAACAAAGACTTGCTCAACCGGGAAAGGATGGATGTGATATGGAAATACAATTTAGAGACTTAACAAGGATGAGACTAAGCAACACCATAGTCTTTCAAATTATGAGGCACATAGTGCATATCATGAATTTCGCATACAAGCACACCAAAGAGGATACATCAAATAGGATCACAAGCTTATTGAGAGGCAATGTTATACCAATAGTAAAACAAAGCTTGTGCCTTATAGAGTCACCAAAGAATCAAGAAAGTAATAAAAGGTGATCACTAAAGATTTTGAATATCAATTAAATATGTAACTACCCTCATGTGTATAAGTTTCTAAGTGGACACTAAGTTCTCAAAGAAACATGCACACACAATGTAGGTACAAGGTAAAGCACATGATATCCAAGAGAAAGTCATAAATACACTGATAAGAATTTTTGCTTAAAAGCAAAGCACATAGCTCAAATTATTCTTAGAGGGTATAGATGAACTTCCAACACCAAGTTATGAAAGCATCACAAATACCCACATAGGATAAGTGATAGTTGTGATACTTCAAGACACAAAACAAATATCACATAAGGCAAATGATTTATGAGAATTCATCAATATTGCACATGAGAGACTTTGAAATGAATTTGCTAGATTAACATATTGGGGATCAGTGAATCATGAATATGATTATATAAATCCCCTTGATGTGTAATCATCCCGGCTTACTCACATTAGCAATGAAGATATTTTGAAAGAAACTTTGCAAAAACCATATCAAATGCTACTTAGAGAAACTCATGCCAAAGAACAACCTACACAAGGTTGAGAGCTAGAAGTATATGCATGAGTTAGATACTTGTTACCGAGATAGCATTGATGGTGTAGAAGATGAGAGTTCACAATCATCCAATCTTGGCTCCAAGAAACACATGGTGAAGACATCTTCTTTAAAAAGAGGCAAGCTTCCAATGCATCTCCCATGTACCTAAAACAAATCAAGTACACTACGGAACCCAAACTAATTGGGTCCAAAGTAGTTAGACCAACTACAATACATAGGACAAACTCCACATAAATATGTGCTTATTGATATGAAATAGAATTTCATGCACATCTTAGCCATTTAGGATTTGATGGAGTTTATCCTATATATTGGATCAACGAAAGTAAGCATGCCATAAGATATACATATAGTAAATATGCATGCACAAAACTTTCAAGAACCAAACGAGATACAATTTGGACAAAACACCAATTAAATCAAGAGGCTACACACAAGTGTGGCAAGAAAAACATTTGTCCTTACTGTATCAAAGACTCAAAGAAACCCATGATTGGAGAAACCAATTTGAAAAGATATCAAATGAAAACACGGTCAAGGCTAAACCAATGAGCATAAGAAATAAATCAAACAAGCATGCTCGCTCGAAGGTTTATCTCATCCAACAAGGTAGACTAGGAACCATGGGATGAGATAGCCAACTCCACAAAGAAGAGTAAGGTTTCAACAAATAAACCAAGCCCTCTACACTTTTCATGATGGCACAAAGTACCAAGACGAAAAATGTTTGTCTTCCAAAGAGACATGTCATCGGGACCAAATACCAATTGAAGATAACTAATGTTCAATAACGTATAGGATTGCTCCCCCAAGATTTGTGCATTCTTTATGATCTTGTATATGAATACAAAATGAACACAAATGAGATCATCACTCTCCATATACATTGTTAAAACATTAGTCATGTTCAATAAGAGCAATAAGATACTAAACCAATTTAAAAGAATAGTGTTCTAAAGAGTATAGAGTAGCTTCCCCATGATTAGTGCATTTTTAAGATCTTGTATGTAAATACAAAATGCACACAAGTGGGATCATTACCCTCCATATATCTTTTTGAACACAAAGTTCAAGAAAATCACGAAGACCCGATATCAAATAAAAGGATGATGTTCTACTCAATGTAGGATAGCTTGCCCAAGAATATTGCATTACTTAGAATTAAGTCTTCGGGTGTAAATGCACAACAATGGGATCTTTGCTTTTCCTAACTAAATAAAGCGCAACACAAATTATGAGTAGAGCAACAAAAAGATCCAAATGAAGCAAAGAAGACAAAATGATGGTTAAACCTAAACAAACTTGGCGATAGAATAAGGCAGTTTATGAACAATAGCCAACGTGAATATGATCAATAAAATTACCACAACTATAATTATCACTTGTCAAAGACAATGATTGTATATAGATATTTCTCGGTGGTACTTGACATATATATATTCAAGATCATAATCAGAAAACATAAGCATGTGGCAAAAGATAAGAATTGAAAAACATGCTTATATAGAGATTCTTGATGACTTCACATATTTAATGATCATACGAAGCATCAAGAAACTCTCTCACAAAAAAGATACCAAAAGATGGGCGAACAAAATGCATTTAAGCAAATATGGAACTTGTTTGAGTACCATGCCACCTAGGAACAAGATAATCAACAAATATCAACTCTAGGTGACACTACCTCACATGTTCATATTTTCTAGGCTTGTAATATGCACATAGCTTATTACTCCCCAATAATGTGATAATCCATTCTTTTTAACACAAGGCAAAAGAAATCCAACAAGAGATAATTAATGGACATTAGAATTTGAATTTCTCATGAGTAAGACATACCACAAAGAGAGTAGATAATACTGAAATATCACCACTAAGTGGTATTCCTCATGAATACACATTTAGGGTGGTGAGTTACCAAAAAGCACATCACTCCACCAAAATGGGATAGTCCATTAAAATCTCTAAAAGAGACAATTAAGATGAAATCAAATAGACAAGAGGCTCAAATATACATGGTGTGCAAACCAACATACAAAAGCTTGATTACTCAACATAAGTAAGTAGAGTGCACAACACATATGAAACACTAGTAAGGTACAAAACCAAACACATGCAAGGGTGCAAGTAACTTTCAATTAAATACAAGTAACCGCAAGGAGGAGCATTTGATATATGTTAAGACAATATAATCCAATTGACTTGACTTGACAGAATATGAGTGATGAAGATCTCTTAATTCTTCATGATGTAGTCAAGACTCCAATGTCCTCCGCTTACACCTATTGATCAAGTCTTAGCTTGTTTGTCCCCAACCAAGTTGGGTCCTAAGAGGTTAGTCACAATAGGCTTGGCAACCCAAATTGTTCTTTTATTGACACGACTTTGAGTACCAATAACTTTGGCAAACACATTGCCAACCTTATCTTTCCGAAGAGAATGAATATTATCAATAGTAAAAGGGTTGGATAAGGTACCATGAGTGCATGAAGAAGCAAAGTGATCCTTCCCACGACATTTGTAGCAAAGGCGGCTTTTACCTTTCTTCTTGGGAAGGGAAGGTTCTTCAACTTGGGAAGCTTGAGTTTGGACTTGAGGTTGCTTCCCTTGTTGCTTATTACTAGGAGGCTTCTTCTTTAAAGGGCAAGATCTCACATGGTGCCCTTCAACCTTGCACTTGAAGCACACAATCTTGGCCGAATCAATAACTTGTTCTTGGCCCTTCTTCATGACGAACTTGTGCTTCATCTTGTTCTTGGACTTGTTCTTGTTGTTGGAGTTGAATCCAAGTCCACTATTGTCATGAGGAAGTTGTTGCACTATCAACATATTGTCGAGTGTAGACTTCCCTTCATGACACTTCTTCAACTCTTTCTTCAAAGAAGTGACTTGTGCCTTGAGCTCTTTAAGTTCCTCTACATGGTTAGTTTTAACACAAATACTAGAGGAAGTAGTAGCTACATTGTTAGAGCAACAAGGCATGTAAAGTAATTCATCACAAGATGTAGAAATTTTATGAGTGGATGAATTACTAGAACTAGCACATGGCAATAATGCATTAGAAGTAGAGTTTGTGCTAGTGACCACAAGAGGCTCACAATATTTTACCTTCGTAGTGACCGCCTCATGAGCTAACTTT
Source organism: Poa annua (assembly GCA_026929855.1). NCBI lineage: Eukaryota > Viridiplantae > Streptophyta > Magnoliopsida > Poales > Poaceae > Poa > Poa annua. The sequence goes on along the minus strand of CM049426.1, from coordinate 244,403,626 downwards.
AGCCTAGCATGGCATGCTAGAAGATCCTCATTAGAGCTTGAAAGATTTTCACGATTTTCTTCCAATATCCCATACTTGCTAGTTAGCAAATCAAGTTGAGCCCTTAGCTCAACATTCTCCTTCAAAATAGATGCTTCACACAAATTGGAGTTAGTAGCACAAGCATCATTAATATTAGAAATGGAAGGAGACAACATGACAAGCTCATTATTTAACTTAGCATTTTCTTTACTAAGCACATTATATTTAGCAATAGCATGGTCATGTTCTTTAGTGAGTTTAGCAATTACTTCATTATTTAACTCCTCACTAGATTCCAATCTCTCCTCGAGAGCAACCCGAGTTTCTTGCTCTCAAGATTGTGGACCTCACGCGCGGAATCACGAGCAAGACCCCAGCCTTCATGACAACGGATCTTAATGGCCTCAAAGGTTTCCTTGAGCTCAAAAAGGGTAGTCATGATTTCTAAGAAGTTCCCATGAGCATTTTTATTATTTAAGAGAGCATGAGAGACAATATCAAATTTCTCCTTAATTAGATCATCATCGTCATTAGATATATTGGAGTGCACGGTAGGAGATACCTTAAACTCCTCATAAGGCACACGTGCGTAGTGGATGAAGACGATGAAGAGAAACTTGAAGCACCAATGAGGTCCAAGTCTTGTTCCAACAATTGTTGGTATTCCTCTACATTGTTAGCCAAACAAGTACTAGAGGAAATAGAAGCATTTTGATCATGGCAACAAGACAAGAAAAGCATATCATCATGAGATTTTGTTAAGCAACTACTACATGATATGCAAGGACTATCAACACTAGCAATTATGACATTTGAAGTGCTAGAGGTGTTTAAGTCCAAAGATAGAGCATTGCAATAAGATGAGTGTGAAGTATAGTCAATAGTAGATTCACCATCAAAAATGCAATTTCTATCACCACTCACCATATCATTACCTTGTGGCAAACCACATGTCGGTGAAGTGGAAGAAGACGTGAGCTCATCACGACCGGATGTTGAAGGAGGACAATCATCCTTGGAAATGTTGGACACCTCATATATCTTGAAGTTTTGTCCATAATTCATGAGCGCTCCGAAAAGGCATGATTGACGCAAGGACTACATCGCTCAAAGCACATATAAGACCATTAGATGCTAGAGTATCGAGATAAGAGTTTTTCTCATCCTCTAAAGATAATTATTGTGAATCCTTTGGAGGAGAAAAATCCATATCTACAATACTCTCTAAATTTGAACCCATGTCTCTAGAAAGATTAATCATGCGAATTTTCCAAACATCATAATTTGTGCCATCGAATCTATAAGTGGGATTGTGCACTAGATCTCTAAACGACATCTTTATCTCTAGGCGGTTAGTCCTAATAATGAGATAACCTGGCTCTGATACCAATTGAACGGATAGAAATGGCCTAGAGGGGGGGTGGGTGAATAGGCGATTTAAAACTTTTTCGAGAAGCCGGATTATCCGGTCCAAGAAAGACCCGGATATTCCGGTATGCTTGATAAAGGCGGAATAAAAGTAGAGGTTTATTTTAACAAGCATACAACCTAGATATATAAACTAGACTCACCTATGTGCACCAACAACTTATGCTAAGAAATACAAGTGACAAGGTGATAGCAAGATAGATAACTTCAAGCACGAAGGCTATCACAATGTAAAGTGCATAAGTAAAGAGCTCGGGTATAGAAATAACCGAGGCACGCGTGAAAGGAAAGACGTCGCCTAGAGGGGGGGGGGTGAATAGGCGAGGAACACTTTTTACAATTTAGGCTTGATAAATGCGGAATAAAACTTTGTGTTTAACTTATCAATGACACAACCTAAATATACTAGGTTCGCTATGTGCACCAACACCTTATGCTATGCAACACAAACAACAATGGGATAGCAAGGTAAAGAACTTCAAGCACGATGGCTATCACAAAGTAAAGTGCATAAGTAAAGAGCTCGGGTATAGGGATAACCGAGGCACGCGGAGACGATGATGTATTCCCGAGTTCCACCACAAAAGGTGTACGTCTCGTTGGAGACGTGTGAGGAACCACAACAGGTTTGCTCAACGCCACAAAGGCCTCACCTTCTTCTCCGATGAACTCGACCACAAAGGTCCGAGTCCACCTTTCACTATGAACTCCTTTGGGGCGGAGAACAATCCCGTACAACAACCTTGGGGCACACACCCACAACCGAATTGGGGGCTCCCAAATGATCACAAGAGGTCTTGACCACAAAGGTCCCAACTAGCCACAAAGGCCTTGACCACAAAAGGTCCTATGCCACAAAGGCGGCCACTAAGGCGTCTAGGGTCCAAGACCCAAGAGTAACAAGATCATGAATTTCACCACCACGAATCCTTGTGGAGGGCTCAAACCGATGCAAGATGCAATGGCAAGAAACACACAAAGTGCTCAAGTCCTTCACTCTCAAATTCCAACAAAGCAACAAATGCTTATGGGGGAATAAGAGAGGAAGAACCAAGAAACCACAAAGGAGACAAATTCTACACTCCCAAATCCCACCACAAGCAACTAATGCTTATGGGGGGATAAGAGGGAGCAAGAACAAAGGGGGAGAACCACAAAGGAACTCATAGATCTAGATCCACTGTGTTCCCCGCACTTAGAGGAGAGATGGATTGGTAGAATTGTAGATCTAGATCTCCTCTCTCTTTTCCCTCAAAGATATGCAAGAATCATGGGAGGATTTGAGAGGGGGCAACCTTTCCCAAGGTCAACAATGGCAAGAGAGAGAGGGGAAAGTCGTCAGCTCAAGGAAGAAGAAGGGGAGGGGTATTTATAGCCCCTCCCAGATTTCTAGCCGTTGGAAATCTCCAGTCCGGAAATTTCCGAACTGAGGTCCGGAAATTTCCGGACCGCGGAAATCTCCGGTAGGAATTCCGACCCGAGCTGAGAAAAGATTAGTGTAGAAAGCAGATAAGACTTGGCGAAAAACTGCAACTTGTGACCGGAAATATCCGAACCAGGGCCGGAGATTTCCGGACCCGGAAATCTCCGGTAGAAAATCCGATGGAAAACTGAACTGAGTCAGTACGCAATTGAGTTCTGGACTTAGCAAAAATCTTCCGTCGCTCGGAGATCTCCGGACTGGGTCTCGGAAATCTCCGAGCACCGGAAATCACCGAGCAAGGTCCGGACATTTCCGACCCTTAGAAAAACTGCAGAAACAACAGAACTGAAATATCTTTTGCAAATAAACTCCGAATCATTTGAGACCAACTCCGTTGGAAAGGCACTGACTAGGAAATATTGCAAACCATAAATAGAGCAAAGTCTCCACACATGTGAAGGTGTGGAACTTTCCTCAAGGTTGAACCGGTAATATTTCCACACCGAAAACGTAACGAGTTTTCCAAACAAAAACCGTTTTCGAAGAACTTGGTCTTGTCATGAAGATCACGACAAGCACCAAAAACCAACAAGGAGAAAAGCCAAATAAGAACCAAGAAAGATGATATGCCAAGCATGCAAAGGTTTGAGCTCTCCACAAAGATGCGATCAAGTTACTCACTCGAGAGCCCCTCTTGATAGTACGCCTACCTATCCTATAGCCCTATCAAGATCATACCTTTGCCTTGAGCAATCCACTTGAGCTAGATGATGACGATCTTGATCTCTTCAAGTGGACCACCTTTCTTGATTGCGCTTGCTAGCACATGCTTGATGAAGACTCCTCCATATACTCCCCCATACTCCAACATGGGAGAGTCTCGCTTAGCTTCGTCTTCATGTCTCCGAAAGCTTCCCTTGGTTGACTCCTCCATATACTCCGCCATACTCCATCATGGGAGAGTCTCGCTTAGCTTCGTCTTCATGTCTCTGACAGTTTCCCTTGGTCTTGCACTAGTCAACCTTGATGACGATCATGGCATGACATCATCCTCCATGAGCTATATGAATTGATCTTCTTGTTGCAAGCTCATGGAAGATACCATCTTTCTTCTTATAGGTGATGGCTTGACAACTTCAAGCCATACTTGCAATATGCTCAAAACACACATTAGTCCTTAGGGATTGTCATTAATTACCAAAACCATACATGAGGGCACATGCCCTTTCAATCTCCCCCATTTTGGTAATTGATGACAATCCCTTTTACGAGGGTTTATATAAGGAATTAAAAACAACCATGCAACACACTAAGCAAAGCAAGGTTGCAAGAGAAAAGAACTAAATCCCTTAAAACCCTCTAAATCTCTCTCCCATTGGCATCCATTGCCGGAATGGGAGAAAAATCTAGAAGGCCAATATAATAAGAGCTTCCCATAAATTATGCATTTCTCATGATATGAGTGAAATCAAATGCATATATCCAATAACATGGAGGGGGTCAAATTATACTGAGGATTCAAGAAATGCAAAAGAAAAGATATCAATAAAAAAAAGATACCAATTGCAACTCGAAAGATGCAATCAAAGGATCCGAAAACCAATTGGACACAAGAAGATGTTATGATAAAAGCAATCAAGTGTTCAAATGAATCAAGATGGAACTCCCCAAGGAACATGCACAAAGAAGAATTTGAAATTCAATAAAGGTTGCGCAACATGGAATCCTCGTTCCTTCCTAGACTAATTTGAACAAGAAGTGCAAGAGTGCATAGACGGAAAAAGAAAGAATGCACTTTGCAACAAACAAATGTTGAGCAAACGAAAATAAACGAGAGAATTAAGGACTTGCTCAAACGAGAAGGATGGATGTAATACGGAAACACATGTTAGGAGACTAAGAAGGATGAGCCTAGGCATTCCCATAGTCTTTCAAGGTATGTGGCACAAAGTGCATATCATGTATTTCGCATACAAGCACACCAACGAAAACACATCAAATAGATTCACAAGCTTATTAAGAGGCAAGAGGATACCAAAACAAATGCAAAGCTTGTGCCTTTTAGAGATCACTAAAGGATCAAGAGAGCAGTAAAGGTGATCAATAAAGATTTTGAATATCAATTAAAGATGTACCTAATCTCATGTATATAAGTTTGTAAGTAGGCACTAAGTCCACAAAGAAACATGCACACACAAAATAGGTACTAGATAAAAAAATGATATTCACTTGAAAGTCTAAATAAGCCAAAAAGAATATTGCCTACACCCATAGCACAAAGCTAGGAAGACTTCCAACACACACTCTTCAAAGCATCTCAAATACCCAAAATAATGTGATAGTTGAGATGCTTTGAGAATGGTAAACACTCTCTAAGTGGCAAATGATTTTGAAAATTCATCCATATTGCATATGAGATAAAATAAGAAGAATTGCTAGATTAACATAGTTGGAATTGATGAATCATGAACACGATCAAGTGTGTTCCCTTTATTATGTAATCATCCCGGCTTGCTCATATTTGTAATAAAGACGATTTGAAGGGAACTTTGCAAAAACCATATCAAAAGCAACTCGAGAGACTCATGCCAAGAAACAACCTACACAAGGTTGAGGGCTAGAAGAGTATGCATGAGATAGATACTTGTTACCGAGATAGCATTGAAGAAGTAGAAGGTAGGTGCTCATGATCATCCAAGCTTGGCTCAAAAGGCACATGATGAGGACTTCCTTCTTATAATCGAGACAAGATTCCAATGCATCTCCAATGTACCTAAAACAAATTTAAGTACAAAGTGGTACCCAAACTCATTGGGTCCAAAGTAGTTAGAGCAACTACAATACATAGGACAAACTCCACATAAATATGTGCCTATTGATATGAAATTGAATTTCAAGCACATCTTAACCATTTATGATTTGTTGGAGTTTATACTATATATTGGAACAAGGAAAGTAAGCATGCCATAAGATATACATATAGTAAATATGCATGCACAAAACTTTCAAGAACCAAACTAGATACAATTTGGACAAAACACCAATTAAATCAAGAAGCTACACAAAAGTGTGGCAAGAGAAGATTTGTACTCATTGTATCAAAGACTCAAACCAACATATGATTCGAGAAACCAATAAGAAAATATATCAAATGAAAACAAGGTCAAGGCTTAACCAATGAGCATAAGAAATAAAACAAGCAAACATGCTCGAAGGTTTCATCTCATCCAAGAAGGCACACTAAGAACCGTGGGATGAGATAGCCAACTCCACAAAGAGAAGTAAGATTCCAACAAATAAACCAAGCACTCTACAATTTTCATGATGGCACAAAGTACCAAGACGAGAAATGTTTGTCTTTCAAAAAGACATGTCATCGGGATCAAAAACCAATTGAAGAGAACTAATGTTCAATACCATATAGGATTGCTCCCCCAAGATTTGTGCATTCTTTATGATCTTGTATATGAATACAAAATGCACACGAATGAGATCATCACTCTCCATATACATTGTTATAACATTAGTCATGTTCAAGAAGAGCAATAAGATATCAAACCAATTTTAAAGAATAATGTTCTAAAGAGTATAGAGTAGCTTCCCAATGATTAGTGCATTATTTGAGATCTTGTATGTAAATACAAAATGCACACAAGTGGGATCATTACCCTCCATATATCTTTTTGAATACAAAGTTCAAGAAAGTCAATAAGACCCAACAACAATTAAAAAGGATGATGTTCTACTCAATGTAGGATAGCTCCCCCATGAATAGTGCGTTACTTAGAATAAAGTCTTCGAATGTAAATGCACAACAATGGGATCCTTGCTTTTCCTAACTCAAGAAAGTTCAACACAAATTATGAGTAGAGCAACAAAAGGATCCAAAAGAAGCAAAGAAGACAAAAGGAAGGTTACACCAAAACAAACTTGGCAATAGAAATATACAACTTAAGAACAATAGCCAATATGAATATGATCAATAAATTTACCACAAAAATAATTATCACTTGTCAAAGACAATGATTGTATGGAGACATTTCTCGGTGGTACATGACATATATGTATTCAAGATCATATTCACAAAACATAAGCATGTGGCAAAATAAAAGAATTGAAAACCATGCTTATCTAGAGATTCTTGATGGCTTCAAATGATCGATGATCATACTAAGCATCAAGAAACTCTCTCACAAACAAGATACCAAAAGATGGGTGAACAAAAAGAATTTTAAGCAAATATGGAACTTGTTTGAGTACCATGCCACCTAGGAACAATATAATCAACAATATCAACTCTAGGTGACACTACCTCACATGTTCACGTTTTCTAGGCTTGTAATATGCACATAGCTTATTACTCCCCCATAATGTGATAATCCATTCTTTTTAACAAGAGGCAAAAGAAATCCCACAAGAGATAATTAATGAACATTGGAATTTGAATTTCTCATGAGTAAGTCATACCACAAAGAGAGTAGATAATATTGAAATATCACCACTAAGTGGTATTCCTCATGAATACACATTTTAGGGTGGTGAGTTACCAAAAAGCACATCACTCCCCCAAAATGGGATAGTCCATTAAAATCCCTAAAAGAGCCAATTAAGGTGAAAGCAAATAGACAAGAGGCTCAAAAACATACATGGTGTGCAAACCATCATACACAAGCTTGATTACTCAATCAAAAGTAAGTAGAGTGCACAACACATATAAAACACTAGTAAGGTACAAAACCAAACACATGCAAGGGTGCAAGTAACTTTCAATGAGTACATATGAATTAAATACAAGTTACCGCAAGGAGGAGCATTGGTTATAAGATGAGGCAATATAATCCAATTGACTTGTCTTGAGAGAATATGGTTGATGAAGATCCCTTAACTCTTCATGATGTAGCCAAGTCTCCAGTGTCCTCCGACTCCACCTATTGATCAAGTTTTAGCTTGTTGGTCCCCAACCAAGTTGGGTCCTAAGAGGTTAGTCACAATAGGCTTGGCAACCCAAATGGTTCTTTTATTGACACCACTTTGAGTACCAACATACTTGGCAAACAAATTGCCAACCTTATCCTTCCGAAGCAAATAAGCATGATCAAGTATAGTGGGGTTGGATAAGTTACCATGAGTGCATGAAGAGGCTAAGTGATCCTTACCACGACATGTGTAGCACACTCGGCCTTTAATTTTCTTCTTGGGAGGTGACGTGGGGCTGCCTTGCGGGTAGCCCACGATGATGCTACCTAGGCCGCGCCAAGGATGGAAAGGCCCACAGGAGGCCCACGCGGGGTACCATGTAACCTAGTCCAAGTCGGTTAGGAAGCATAACCTGCCATATCTGTAGATGCCATCGGCACCAACCACCCGAGACCTGGCTGCCTATAAAGCCAGGAGGGTTGCCCGTCCCAGAGGACACGCTCATAACCACCACGACAAACCCTAGCGAGATCGCAATCTCGCTATTGTAATCGCTACTCGCATCAATAATCAGACAAGCAGGAGTAGGGTGTTATCCTCCGGGAGCCTGAACCTGGGTAAAACCTTGCTTGTCAGCCGTCGTGATCACCTTGCACTCATCTCTCTCCCCATCAATCAACCCGGGGTGCACAACCCTGGGACTTGTCGAGTTAACACCTCGTCAAATGCCGCCGTCTGTGGGAACGCAAACAAGTGCTAGGATCATGGTTGCACCGGCTCCATCCGCAATGAAGATCGGCGCATCCGCCATCAGGGAGTCGATCCGATTCGGCTCCTTCGAGTACGTCATCCACTCGCCAGCTCATCAATCGGTGTACGCCGATCTGGACAAAGGTATACACATCACCTTTGGCTCCATATTCTGCTGCATCGATAGTCGTGGCATACTCAGGTCTACGACTACTGCGCTACGCGCGACGGCGTCACCAAAATCGCGGACGACCATCGCGCCCGCCGGACCCGCTGAGATCACATCTGCCGATCCCGCGGAGATCGCGACCGCCGGACCCGCGAAGATCGCATCTGCCGCACCCGCGGAGATCGCGACCACCGAACCCGCAAAGATCGCATCTGCCGCACCCGCGGAGATCGCGACCGCCGGACCCGCAAAGATCGCATCTGCCGCACCCGCGGAGATCGCGACCGCCGAACCCGCGAAAATCGCATCTGCCGCACCCGCAGGGGTCGCGTCAGCTGCACCCGCGAAGAGGACATCTACATCGACAGTCTCGGCAACGGCCGCGCGAATCGAGTCTACTACCCCAACCTCGGTCGTGCGGTCGATCAAGTCAAGATCCACCTGGACCGTCGCACCCGCACGGGCGACAAGGGGCCCGCATCCGACAGCCATGTCGCGCGCGCCCTCGTCTTCGTGGAAATCCCAGGTCTACCCCAAGCCAATCGCACTCGCCCCGGCGAGTGTGAGCACATGGACAATCGCGAAAAGACGCGACAGCGAGTGCGCCGCGCGCCACGTTGCAGCAATTTTCGACCCCGAGCAAGAAGCGGGCGACAGAAGCAGCAGCGGCAGCACCAACTCCCCAACTCAAGTCTACCCCAAGCAAGTCTTCATGGCCGGCACAGCACCGCATGACGACGAAGAAGAACCCGCATATCCGCTAGAGGTGGACATGCCGGACCAGACTAAACTTGTCATCACGCGGGACATGGCGATCCAAGCCATGAAGCATGTGGACGAGGGCACGTTCCCCCCACCCAACGCACCTCGAGAAGACCACCTGGCGGTCCAGTACTTGCTACGCAAGGAAGGCGAACGAATTCGCGCCGAAAAAGCCGACCTGCTCAGGCGCAAAAGGGATGCGGATGCATCGAGTGCCAGGCGAGCCGCCCTCTCCTTTACATCCTCCACAGAGGTTAACCAAGGAGCACGGCGAACCAGAGCCCGTGTCCCCCACATGGCAGAAGCTGATCGAACAAGGCTCACCCGCAACCTCGACTCGTCCTTCGTCACCGAAGATGAAAACGGGATACCCGTCTCAAAGACGGCGAATGCCGCCCTGATCGCAGTCAAGACATACCTCCGGCTCACACAGCCACCGGAGGGGGACGCACGCTCCCTTCTCCACAAGCAACAAATTGCCTCCATAAGGGCAATCGAGGAAGCTCTGGCGGCCAAGGGGCCAAGTAACCGAGCGCACGAACCAACGACGTCGGGCATCCCAGCGGCGCAGCGACAGCCAATCAAGGACCTTCGCGACGTCCTGACACAGAAGACGGTGGACCGCAACCGCAAGGAGCGCTCGGCTAGCGCGGCACACGCGGACGACCACGCTGACCGCGACTTCGAGCCGTGTGGCGCGGCATGCTTTAGCTTCAACATCCGCCCCACCCGCATGCCTAAAGGCTTCAAGTTGACGGCTGGCACACCAAAGTACGACGGGAAGCAAGACCCAAAGCTGTGGCTCGAAGACTACCTCATCGCTTGCACCTGCCAAGGCGGAACGTCGACTACAGCAATGCAATACATCCAGCTCATGCTGACAGACTCGGCACGCGGGTGGCTCACAAGCCAACCCAAAGACTCTTTCCGAACATGGGAAGAATTCCAGGATAATTTCATCAAAAGTTTCTCGGGAACATTCGCCAGGCCGACGACCTACATCGAGTTGCAGGCCTGCAAGCAAGGGAAGGATGAGTCGCTCCGCTCTTACATCCAGAGGTGGACACTCCTCCGCAATACCATGGAACCCGTATCAGAGGATCGAGTGATGGATGCCTTCATGCATGGCGTCGCTCGTCGCGACCTCCGGGAGGAATTCGGTAGGCTCCAGCCGAAGACCACAATAGAACTCATGAAGACAGCCAACCAATGGGCCGAAGGAGAGGACTACATCCGCGAAACTTCTCCCAAAAAGGAAGGCGAAACAAGCAACTGGCGCGAGGCACGTCAAAAGAAGAAGGCACGTTACACCCACGATTCAATCGAATTAGTAGAGGCGGGTTATGAAACCCCCCGTGAGAACAAGCGTGACGGCAGCCGACAGTACGAGCAAAGTCGGCAGCCCAGCTCGAGTCAGTACAACCGTGGCAGCAGCAGCATCGGCCACAATGATGGAAGTCAGAAACCCGAGTGGAAGCGCCCGTTGACACCAGCAGAGGAACTGATGCAACCCTGTAAGCATCACTCGTTCCGCAACCCGGAAACAGGAAAGTGGGGTTCAAACCACCTGTTGAAGGATTGCCGCAAAGCAAGAAAGATCTACCATGCCATGCAGCAAATCATCGCCCCGGTGCAGGCCGTACAAGCGGCACCGCAGCTAGCCATCCAGGCAGCACCCGCAAACAACAACCAAGTACAGGCGGCAGGAGCGTTCCCCCAGCCGCAGCAGCAGCAACAAGGTCCGTCGGCAGCAGCCGACACGTACCCAGCCACACGGGGACAGCTGAACATGATCCAGAAGGGACCCCCGTCGAACAGGCGGCAGAAAATCATCACACGCCAAGTACTTCAATCCATCAACAGCCCGCGCGCGGTACCAGACTACCTGCGCGGGTCGGAGACACCAATCACATTTTCCAGGGCAGATCACCCAGCGGAGGTAGTCCGACCCGGGCACGCCGCACTCGTGATTGAGGCCTTGATCGGCGACTACAGCCTGAAGAAGGTATTCCTGGACGGAGGCAGCGGCATCAACGTCATATTCGCCGACACCCTCAGACGAATGAACAGGTCGACAGAGAAATTGCCGGAATCGGAGACCACCTTCCACGGCATAGTACCAGGGCAAGCAATCATGCCCATGGGAACAATCACACTCGACGTCATCCTCGGTACACCCGAGTACTTCAGAAAGGAGTCGATAGACTTTGAGGTCGTCGACTGGAAGTCACAATACCACGCCATCCTCGGACGCCCAAGCTTTGCCAGGTTCATGGTAGTACCCCACTACGCCTACCTGATGATAAAGCTGCCCGGGCCGAAAGCAGTGATCACCGTCCGCGGCGACTTCGGGCTCTCCAACAGCTGCGACCGCGAGTTCGCCAAGATCTCCGAGTTCTTCGGCGTCGAAGAACACTTCAAGGCCATATCAGCCGACAACGACAAGACCATCTTCCCGGCTCGCAAGAAGCCTGCCAAAGACGCAGCGTTCAACACGAATGACGACACTGTCACCCACCAAATCCATCCGACTGACAGCGGAAAGACGGTCAAGGTCTCATCGAGTCTGACCCCCGCATAGGAAGGCGCGCTCGTCGAGTTCCTACGTGAGAACTGGAAAATCTTTGCATGGCAACCTTCCGACATGCCAGGGATACCCAGGGAACTCGCCGAGCACTCTCTAAAAGTCCACAAGGACGCAAGACCAGTCAAGCAATCCATGCGACGCTTCTCAGGACCCAAACGAGACGCGATCACCATGGAAGTCGACAGATTACTGCACGCCAAGTTCATCCGAGAGATCAAGGACTCGGACTGGGTCGCCAACCCGGTTCTAGTTGAGAAAAAGAAGACGAAGAAACTACGCATGTGCGTTGACTTCACCGCAGTCAACAAATGCTGCCCCAAGGACCACTTCCCGCTCCCGCGGATAGACCAGATCATCGACTCGACTGCAGGTTGCGAACGCCTGTCCTTTCTGGATGCCTACTCAGGTTACCAGCAGATCAGGTTGAAAGTCGAGGACGAAGAGAAGACAGCCTTCATCACACCCGACGGCATTTTTTGCTACCAGACGATGCCGTTCGGGTTAAAGAACGCAGGTGCCACGTACCAGCGGACAATGCAAGCATGCCTCAAGGGGCTAATCGGGCAGATCGTCCAAGTCTACGTCGACGACATCGTCGTCACTACCCGGAAGGAGGATACCATAGTCGACGACCTCCGCAAGGTCTTCGCCGCACTAGACGTGTATCAAATCAAGCTCAATCCAGAGAAGTGCGTGTTCGGCGTACCAGCCGGAGAGCTACTAGGGTACCTTGTATCCGCAAGAGGAATCGAAGCAAACCCCGAGAAGGTGCAGAACATACTCACAATGCCAGCACCAACCAAGCTCAGGGAGGTGCAACGATTAGCAGGCCGAGTCGCAGCTCTCAGCCGGTTCATTAGTAAGTTGGGAGAGAAAGCCTTACCTTTCTACCAACTGATGAAGAAGTCAGACAAGTTCGAGTGGACACAAGAGGCGCAGGACGCGTTCGACCATCTCAAGAAAACACTGACAACCTCTCCGGTCCTCGTGGCACCGCTGGAAAATGAGCCGCTCTACCTATACGTCTCAGCAACGAACAGGGTGGTGAGCACGGTGCTCGTAGTCGAACGCGAAGAAAAAGGGCACAGTCACCCGGTGCAGAGGCCCGTCTACTACCTTAGCGAAGTACTCACCTTGTCCAAGCAGAACTACCCTCATTACCAGAAGCTGGCATACGGAGTCTTCATGACCTCCAGAAAGGTCGTCCACTACTTCTCCGAGCACCCGATCACGGTGGTAAGCTCCTCTGGACTACCAGACATTCTCACAAACCAGCGCGCGACAGGACGAGTCGCCAAGTGGGTTGTCGAACTAGGACCATGGGGGCTGAAGTATGCTCACCCGAAGTCCATCAAGGCCCAAGTTCTCCAAGAATTCACCACCGAGTGGATAGAAGCCCAGCTACCAAATGTCCCCGACTTGTCCAACACATGGACAATGTACTTTGATGGCTCCAAGAAATTCAAGTCAACCGGGGCAGGAGTCGTGCTCATCTCCCCCAAAGGCGACAAGCTCAATTATGTCCTACAGATGGACTTTCCGACGCCGTCCAACAACGAAGCCGAGTACGAGGCCCTGATCCACGGCATGCGGATGGCCAAGAACTGCGGCGCCACGCACCTCATGATCTACGGCGACTCCTACCTGGTGGTACAGCAAACCATGAAGTCCTGCGACGCCATCGCCGACAACATGATCGCCTACAGAGACCTCTACAATCAGTTGGAAGGCAACTTCGACGGCTGCGAGCTGCGCCACATTGGGCGTGAAAGCAACGAGGAAGCCGACGTCCTCGCTAACATGGGCTCAGACAGGGTGCCAGTCCCACCCGGCGTCTTCCTCGAGTGCATCACGCAGAGATCCATCAAGACTCAGAATACAGCAAGCACTGCAACAACAAAAGGCGATGCCAACCCGCCAAGCCAAGACAAGGTCCCCATGGAGGTCATGCTAGTCGAAGCCACATGGACAGGACCGTACCTGGCATTCATACTACATTAGAAGCTGCCAGCCGACCCAGTCGAAGCAAAGCGCATCATCAGACGCTCCAAAAGTTTCACCGTCATCAACGGAGAACTCTACAAAAGAAGCATCTCAGGAATCCTGTAAAGGTGCATAGATCCAGTCGACGGCCAAGCCATCTTACTCGACATCCACGCGGGTACCTGCGGGCATCACGCCAGCAGTCGGGCACTGGTGGCCAAGGCGCTACGAGCCGGGTTCTACTGGCTGACAGCCATGCAGGACGCCGAGGAGCTGGTGAAGAAATGCACAGGGTGCCAGGAATTTGCCAACAAGCCGCACGCGCCAGCATCAGAACTCAAAACAATACCATTAGCCTGGCCCTTTGCCCAATGGGGTCTGGACATGGTGGGCCCGCTGAAGAAATCCTCACCCGGAGGTCACACTCACCTCCAGGTTGCAGTCGATAAGTTCACAAAGTGGATCGAAGCCGTGCCCATCACAAGTTCGACTGCATCCACAGCGGTCAACTTCATCAGGTCAATCATCTTCAGGTTTGGAGTACCGAACGGAATCATCAGCAACAATGGCTCGAACTTCACAGCCAAAGAATTCAAGGACTTCTGCTCAGAGCAGGGGATCAAGCTCAGCTACGCGTCGGTCTCGCACCCGCAATCCAACGGGCAAGTGGAGAAAGCCAACGGCCTCGTCTGCAACGGCATCAAGAAACGACTGCGCGTGCCCCTAAAACGCGCAGCGGGCGCATGGGTGGAAGAACTGCCATCGGTACTCTGGAGTCTGCGAACAACGCCAAACAGGTCCACCCAGTACACTCCATTCTTCATGGTGTACGGTGCAGAAGCGGTCCTCCCCTGCGACATCAAGTTCGACGCACCGAGAGTAGTCGCCTACGACGAGTCAGATGCAGAGGAGGCACTCGAAGACTGTAGAGACACCTTGGATGAAGCGCGCGACATCGCCCTGGCACGATCAGCCGTGTATCAGCAGGACCTGCGCAATTATCACACTCGGAGGCTGCGACCAAGAGCGTTCGTTGCAGGCGACCTGGTTCTTCGACTCAAGTAAAAGAAGGTGCACAAGCTCGCTTCCCCATGGGAGGGCCCGTACATCGTAACAGAAGCAATAGGCAACGGAGCTTACCGCCTAAAGGACTCGAAGACAGGAGCGGACTGCAGCAACCCGTGGAACGTAGCACAACTCCGCCGGTTGTACGCCTAGTTCAAAACAATCATTGTACAAGAAAATCAGCGCGGCAGGTTTCAGACGCACTCTTTCCCTTACCAGGGTACCTGAGGGGACTGGAAGGGTTTTAATGAGGCGGCCTTTTCGCAAGAATCAATAAAGTGATTTGAAGAAAATCTGTCTCCTTTACCTGTCACTCAGAGGAAGCTCAAAAATCCTAGGCCGCCACTCGAACCACTCGGGGGCTGCGCCACACAGGTTGAAATAAAAGCTTAGGCCGCTACCTGAACCACTCGGGGGCTGCGCCATACAAGCATGTCCAAAATCCTAGGTCGCCACCCGAACCACTCGGGGGCTGCGCCACACAGGTTGAAATATAAGCTTAGGCCGCTACCCAACTTACCGGGGGCTGCGCCATACAAGCATAAAGTCAAAAATCCTAGGCCGTCACCCGACCGACTCCGGGGCTGCGCCATACAGGTCAAGTTCAAAATCCTAGGTCGACACCCGACACACACGGGGGCTGCGCCACACAGCTCACACTTGTAACCCTAGGCTACCACTCGACTTACTCGGGGGCTACGCCAAACAGGCCTTCTCAGAAAAATCCTCAGCCGCCACTCGAACCCACTCGGGGGCTGCGCTGCACAGGTCAAGTTCCAAATCCTAGGTCACCACCCGACATACTCGGGGGCTGCGCCAAACAGGTAACACTTGTAATCCTAGGCCGCCACTCGACCTAATCGGGGGCTGCGCCAGACAGGTCTTAGCCAAAATCCTAGGCCACCACTCGAACGACTCGGGGGCTGCGCCATACAGGTCAAGTTACAAAAATCCAAAGTCGCCACCTGTTAAAATTAGAGACTGCGGCATACAGGTTACACTTGAAAAAACCTAGGCCGTTGCCTAGCATACTAGGCGACTGCGCCATACATGTCGCAAATCAAAACTAGCATTTTCACTTTCGAGTAAACAGATCAACTCTCATAACTCGAAAGTACTTTAATCTGTTACATCGTACTTACAGAGGCACATTTGCCCTCTATAGCTAACCCTGTACATCAGACGACAGCTACTCTAAACTGCAGGTCCAGCCTTCGGCGCATCAAGGGGACCTACAAGGCGCTCGCTCAGGTCCTGAACCTGCCGGATAATCCGGCGCGCAGCCGCTAAGGTCTCATCAAAGTCGTCGTCACCCGGCAGGCCCTCAAGCACCCTCTCAAGGGGAAGATGTGGCCGGTGCATCCGGACGTATGCCAGCGCCGCGTTCGCACCAGCCACAAGTTGGGCGTCGACAACCTCCTTCAGCCCTTCACCATCGTGGAACCTCTCCAGCAAGGCAGACAACCCGTTCGGCTGCGCATTGTGCGGGAAGTACACACGGTTGATGTGCCAAAGTGTCTTCCGGCAGTTCTCCAGAAGAAAAGCAGCGCGCCACGTACGATCAAGCATGGTGGCAAGGACGTGCCCCCTCGACTGGTTCACCCAGAACTGTCGAGCTTCGTAGGAGTCGCCGGACGCCTCTCGGGTGACTCGCTCCTCAACGCGAGCCTGCTCGGCCTCCCAGTCGGGATTAACATCTGCGCGCATAAAATGCAAGTCAGAACGAGAAGGAAAGCCTACAAGGACGGCAGCCGCCAAAGGGATACATACCTTGCAACTGCCGACTGATCAGGTCGATCTCCCCAAGCAAAAAATCCTCACGTCGCGAGAACTCCGCCGTGGGATGCGACTGAGAACGGTGCAGCAGCCGCTCTGTATTCTTCAGTGTCGCCTCAATCTCCACCACCTTGTTCTTCAGATATGTGATTATCCGCTGATCATTTACACTGCGTGGAAGAGCCGGCGCCGCCCGACGACGGCGAGCACCTGAAGAAGAAGCCGCGCCACTCGGCTCGGCCACTGGAGAAGGTGGAGCATCATCGCGCGCAACATTCTGCCAGGGATACGCAGAGTCAATACAATCATGCGACTGCGAAGCGCAGATCAACTCAGAAGAAAGAAAGTCAGCAAAATCAATATTGAAGACCAAAAGACCCGACAGGCTAATATTCATTACAAAGCATGAAGTTCAAAATACAGACCGCGGCGACTGCCGCATTCCTAAAACTACGCCTACTCTAAGGCTGCGGACTGCGACCGGGAACGGCCCTTCCGAGCGGCAGCCGCCTCGGTCGCCTTAGCAAGGGCTTTCTCGAAGAGTGCCACAAGCTGCGCGGCCAGCTGCGAGGCACGCTCCTTCACACCACTCAGCGACGCGGTCCGGCCATCGGGTTGGCGAGGAAAACCGCTGACGACCTTCTCGAAGTCACCTGGAACTTGATGGCCTAATAGGAGCTGGAAGGTGAGCTCGGAGCCGCGTACCGTCTGCGACCGCGTGAAGTCGGCGATGGTGGTCGCGTCCTCAAACGGCGCAGCCAGGGCGTCCACGGTTGCCGGCGGCTGGTCGCCCGGGAAGATACTCTGATGCACCACGGTGAGGGCTCCAGTCGACTTCTGCAACGCGGCTGCAGACTTCTTCAGCGCGTCTGAGGCATAGGCACAGACCCGGTCGAGGAAGACAACAACGGTCGCCAGGTCAACCGTGTCGCTCGACGCGTCCTCTGGAGAAGCTCCACCGCAAGTCTCTGCGCAAAAATTCAAAGTCAAGCAAAGAAAAAGATCAAAGACTCAGTAGGCGTCAAGCCAAAACTTACCCCCAAGAACACCGGCGAGTGAAAGGAGACAACCGACTTGAGTTTTCTCCTGGGCGACCCGCGCCAGCTCCCGCTCTCGAGACTCGTGAAGAGCCTTCTCAAGCTCATCAACCCGCCCAGTAGCCTGGTCCAGCGAGGCACGCAGTTGGCCCCTCTCTTTCTCCAGGCGAACGTAAGCCACGGTTGCGTCGAGCTGTTGGCGATAGTACGGCTGAAGCAAAAGCAAGATGTCAATAAAGTTGCGGGCGACTATACTAGTCACCCACACCTTCGGGGGCTACTCCCATCGGGAGCGCTGATCGTGCACCTGATGAAAAATCAAGAACGCAAGAAAAAGCATGGAAGACTTACGTGGTCCAGGAGTTCAAGGTCCTCTGCAGTCGAAGGAGGCACGCGGCTAGACGATGCAATGCCGGCAGACTCAGCACGCACCTTCTCCACCACCACCGGCGTCCCCAGCCCAGTCGAAGGGGCGGATGTGTGCTCCACGTCCCGAAGGGGGGAGCTAACATTGTCAGAACGGTGGCTGCAGCAAAACCAAGCACACCTGTCAACTAAAACGTCGAAACCGCAAAGTACAACTCGAAGGACACATCACAAAGAAGCTCACCTGGGGGTACCGGCGTCGTCGTAGCTCTCCAGGGAAGGCGAAGGCATCCGCGCGAATGAACGAGGCGTTGCGGAGCTGACTGGAGGAACGTTCAGGGGTTCCTCCCAGCCACCCGAGGATTGCGCACCCGGAGACGTCGCGACGACCTCCTCCTCAGTAACGTCGACATCCCGGGTAGGTGACGACGCAGTGGCAGAATCGCCGCGACTCGGAAGCTTCTGCTTCTTCCGCGCGGGTTCCTCCACTTCATCCTCCTCCTCCATCTCATCACGGGGAGAATGTGCGGAGGGAATCTCTTCGTCTTCGTCCTCCTCCTCGACAAACTTCGACTCATCGTCGGGTCCGTTCTCAGGAAGGGGAGGAAGGCTGATGAACAGAGCTCGACCCTGAAGCAAGTAGACACAAGTCGAATCAAAAAGAAAGGTAGACTCAAGTCGAACAAGGACAAAAGGAAAACAAGACAAGACTTACCTCAGGAACGGGGTTCGAGGCCCCGTAAGGAGAAATCGGGCACTTGACGTTGCACGTGTCCGCGGCTCGGAGGTTGGTGATGGACCTGACGTTGGCTTCCACCTCTTCATCATCCAGCGGCACGGCGCTGACCCCTTCGGCGGCCCACATCGGGTGAGGCCGGGCGCTGAGCGGCTGCACCCGAAGACGGAAGAAGGTGGCCATCAGAAAGACGCCACCCGCCTCGCGCCCAAGGGTCTTGGTCAGATCGCGCAGCAGGCCAAGCAAGGGCCGCACGGCCTCCTTCTCCACGGCGGACAGCGGGTGCGCCCAGGCGCCGGTCTTCCGCAGTCCACGCCCGCTGTCGAACGCGTCCAGGCCGTCCTGGTTCGACTGGACGTAGAACCACCTTCGGCGCCATCCTTGGACGGAGTCGGCCTTCTTCATCTGGAAGTACGCGGTGTCACCGCGCACCTGGATTCCGAAGCCGCACACAGGGAAGGTCAACCCGCTCTTCCCCACGTTCTTGCGAACGAGGAAGAGCGACTTCCACAACGCCCAATGGGGCGCGACACCCAAGAAGCATTCGCAGAGCACGATGAAGCCTGCGATGCTCAAGACGCCATTGGGTGTCAGATCGTGGATCTGAACCCCATAGGCATACAAGAGACCGCGCACGAAATCGTGCATGGGGAACCCGA
This sequence comes from Poa annua, assembly GCA_026929855.1. NCBI lineage: Eukaryota > Viridiplantae > Streptophyta > Magnoliopsida > Poales > Poaceae > Poa > Poa annua. The sequence goes on along the minus strand of CM049426.1, from coordinate 244,383,947 downwards.
AGCCCCGCGGAAGGAAATCCGCGAAGCAAACACGTTCCCCATCGCGGGGAGTGGGGAAGACCTCCTTGCCAGGGACGCGTACCTGGACTTGGTCGGCAGGTGGCAGCAGACCCTGCGCGCGGAAAAGCTCCACCTCGGCTTTCTTCACCGAGGACCTCTGCTAGTCGCCATCAGGTTTCTTCATCACCCCGGCTTCATCGGCGGCGGCGGAGGAGCCAGCGGCGCTATTCGGCTTGCCCATGGTCAAGGTCGCAAGGTGTACGGACGGATTGCTCGGAGCTCGGGATGGCGGCGGAAATGGTAGAGCGCAGAGGAAAAGAAGCACAGAGCGATTGGAGAAGATGAAATCCCAAGCGTCAAGACACAATACTTATGCCCCGAAGATCAGCATCTCAACCGTCCACCGAACAAGGGCTCCGAGCGGGCATATCCAACCGTCCACGTGTCGCATGGAGAAACCAACCGTCACCGCCCACTTCGTCCACTACGCACGAAAACCGAGGCGTCGTCATCGTGTCGCGCAAATTTCGCACCCACTTCGGAGACGTGACAATTGTGGACCGCGGTCAGTTCTGACAGCGGGGCCCACCACGTCACGTCCCATCGGGCGCAGAGGCGTGCAACAGATCGTCACCAATGACGTCATCAAGCCAACGGCTCCAAAATCAACTGAAGCAACTCGACAGAGTGATTCGAGTAGTAAGCTTCAAAGCTGAAATCAACAAGGTAGGATCAGCCAATGATCCGAGAACCCGAAGAAACCATTCGGGTGGCAACGCAGTAAGCTCGAGCAGCCGAATCCATCCACAAGTAAGCCAAACAGGCTGAGTAGAAGCAAGCTTCACAAGAAGATGAAGGCAAAGTAATTCGACTGCAAAGGTTACTCCCATCGGGAGTGGCCGGTTCGACTGAAGAAATCGAGTTCAAGCTCAAGATCAAGCAATACAATGGCGCGTCCAGGAGGAAGGAGTCCTTTGTCCGACTCTACGCTTCGACCAAGCACTCGGGGGCTACTGACGTGGGGCTGCCTTGCGGGTAGCCCACGATGATGCTACCTGGGTTGCGCCAAGGATGGAAAGGCCCACAGGAGGCCCACGCGGGGTACCATGTAACCTAGTCCAAGTCGGTTAGGAAGCATAACCTGCCATATCTGTAGATGCCATCGGCACCAACCACCCGAGACCTGGCTGCCTATAAAGCCAGGAGGGTTGCCCGTCCCAGAGGACACGCTCATAACCACCACGACAAACCCTAGGGAGATCGCAATCTCGCTATTGTAATCGCTACTCGCATCAATAATCAGACAAGCAGGAGTAGGGTGTTATCCTCCGGGAGCCTGAACCTGGGTAAAACCTTGCTTGTAAGCCGTCGTGATCACCTTGCACTCATCTCTCTCCCCATCAATCAACCCGGGGTGCACAACCCTGGGACTTGTCGAGTTAACACCTCGTCAGGAGGTGAAGATCCTTCAACTTGGTAAGCTTGAGTTTGAACTTGAGCTTGCTTCCCTTGTTGCTTCTCACTAAGAGGCTTCTTCTTCTTCTTCAAGGGGCAAGATCTAACATGGTGCCCTTCGACCTTGCACTTGAAGCACACAATCTTGATCGAATCAATAGCTTGTTCTTGGCCCTTCTTCTTGACGAACTTGTGCTTCATCTTGTCAATGGACTTGTTCTTGATATTGGAGTTGAATCCAAGTCCACTCTTGTCATGAGTAAGTCTTCGCGCTCTCAACATCTTGTCGAGGGTGGACTTCCCTTCATGACCCTTGATCAAGTCTTTCTTCAAAGAAGTGACTTGTGCCTTGAGCTCTTTGATTTCCTCTACATGGTTAGTATCAACACAAATACTAGAGGAAGTAGATGCTACATTGTTAGAGCAACAAGGCATGGAGAGTAATTCATCACAAGATGTAACAATGTTGTGAGTGGATGAATTACTAGAACTAGCACATGGCAATGAAGTATTTTTACTAGAGATTGTGCTAGTGATCACAAGAGGCTCACAAGATTTTACCTTTGTAGAGATTGCCTCAAGAGCAACCTCTAGCATAGCATGGGATGCTAGAAGATCATCATTAGAGCTCGAAAGCTTTTCATGATTTTCCTCCAACTTCCCATACTTGTTAGATAGCAACTCAAGTTGAACCCTTAGCTCAACATTTTCCTTCAAAATAGATGCTTCACAAGACATGGAGTTAGTAGCACAAGCATCATTATCATTGGGAATAGAAGAGGACAATTTAACAAGCTCATTATACTTTTTAAGTTAATGGCTTCCTCAAGAGCTCTATCACGGGTTTCTTTTACTTTAGATAATTCTAAAGTAAGAGTCTTCTCAAGAGATTTGGATTTGCCCATTTTTAGTTTGGCAAGAGCATGGTCACATTTTTTAGTGAGTTTAGCAATCATTTCATTATTTAACTCCTCACTAGTTTCTAGCTTCTCCTCAAGAGAAACTCGAGTTTCTTGCTCTTCCTTAAGAGCAATCTCAAGATTGTGGATCTCACCCGCGGAATCACGAGCAAGACCCCATCCTTCATCACAACGAGTCTCCAAGGCCTCAATAGTCTCCTTGCGCTCAATAAGAATAGTCATGATTTCTAAGAAGCTATCATGGGCATGTTTTTTCTTTAAAAGAGCATGAGAGACAATATCAAAGTTCTTTTCAATGGAGGCATCATTATCACTTTCATCATTAATATCACCATCATTAGATGTATTGGAATTCAAGGTAGGAGATACCTTAGACTCCTTAGCCATAAGGCAAAAGTGAGTAGTGGATGAGGAAGATGAAGAATTACTTGAAGCACCATTGAGGTCCATGTCTTGTTCCAACAATTGTTTGGATTCCTCTACATTGTTAGTCAAACAAGTACTAGAGGAAATAGAAACATTTTTATCATGGCAACAAGACAAGGAAAGCACGATGGGATAGCAAGGTAAAGAACTTCAAGCACGATGGCTATCACAAAGTAAAGTGCATAAGTAAAGAGCTCGGGTATAGGGATAACCGAGGCACGCGGGGACGATGATGTATTCCCGAGTTCCACCACAAAAGGTGTACGTCTCGTTGGAGAGGTGTGAGCAACCACAACAGGTTTGCTCAACGCCACAAAGGCCTCACCTTCTTCTCCGACGAACTCGACCACAAAGGTCCGAGTCCACCTTCCACTATGAACTCCTTTGGGGCGGAGAACAATCCCGTACAACAACCTTGGCGCACACACCCACAACCGAATTGGGGGCTCCCAAATGACCACAAGAGGTCTTGACCACAAAGGTCCCAACTAGCCACAAAGGCCTTGACCACAAAAGGTCCTATGCCACAAAGGCGGCCACTAAGGCGTCTAGGGTCCAAGACCCAAGAGTAACAAGCTCATGAATTTCACCACCACGAATCCTCGTGGAGGGCTCAAACCGATGCAAGATGCAATGGCAAGAAACACACAAAGTGCTCAAGTCCTTCACTCTCAAATTCCAACAAAGCAACAAATGCTTATGGGGGAATAAGAGAGGAAGAACCAAGAAACCACAAAGGAGACAAATTCTACACTCCCAAATCCCACCACAAGCAACTAATGCTTATGGGGGGATAAGAGAGAGCAAGCACAAAGGGAGAGAACCACAAAGGAACTCAAAGATCTAGATCCACTATGTTCCCCGCACTTAGAGGAGAGATGGATTGGTAGAATTGTAGATCTAGATATCCTCTCTCTTTTCCCTCAAAGATATGCAAGAATCATGGGAGGATTTGAGAGGGGGCAAGCTTTCCCAAGGTCAACAATGGCAAGAGAGAGAGGGGAAAGTCGTCAGCTCAAGGAAGAAGAAGGGGAGGGGTATTTATAGCCCCTCCCAGATTTCTAGCCGTTTGGAATCTCCAGTCCGGAAATTTCCGAACTGAGGTCCGGAAATTTCCGGACCGCGGAAATCTCCGGTAGGAATTCCGACCCGAGCTGAGAAAAGATCAGTGCAGAAAGCAAATAAGACTTGGCGAAAAACTGCAACTTGTGACCGGAAATATCCGAACCAGGGCCGGAGATTTCCGGACCCCGGAAATCTCCGGTAGAAAATCCGATGGAAAACTGAACTGAGTCAGTACGCAATTGAGTTCTGGACTTAGCAAAAATCTTCCGTCGCTCGGAGATCTCCGGACTGGGGCTCGGAAATCTCCGAGCACCGGAAATCACCGAGCAAGGTCCGGACATTTCCGACCCTTAGAAAAACTGCAGAAACAACAGAACTGAAATATCTTTTGCAAATAAACTTCGAATGATTTGAGACCAACTCCGTTGGAAAGGCACTGACTAGGAAATATTGCAAACCATAAATAGAGCAAAGTCTCCACACATGTGAAGGTGTGGAACTTTCCTCAAGGTTGAACCGGTAATATTTCCACACCGAAAACGTAACGAGTTTTCCAAACAAAAACCGTTTTCGAAGAACTTGGTCTTCTCATGAAGATCACGACAAGCACCAAAAACCAACAAGGAGAAAAGCCAAATAAGAACCAAGAAAGATGATATGCCAAGCATGCAAAGGTTTGAGCTCTCCACAAAGATGCGATCAAGTTACTCACTCGAGAGCCCCTCTTGATAGTACGCCTAACTATCATATAGCCCTATCAAGATCATACCTTTGCCTTGAGCAATCCACTTGAGCTAGATGATGACGATCTTGATCTCTTCAAGTGGACCACCTTTCTTGATTGCGCTTGCTAGCACATGCTTGATGAAGACTCCTCCATATACTCCCCCATACTCCAACATGGGAGAGTCTCGCTTAGCTTCGTGTTCATGTCTCCGACAGCTTCCCTTGGTCGACTCCTCCATATACTCCCCCATACTCCATCATGGGAGAGTCTCGCTTAGCTTCGTCTTCATGTCTCTGACAGTTTCCCTTGGTCTTGCACTAGTCAACCTTGATGACGATCATGGCATGACATCATCCTCCATGAGCTATATGAATTGATCTCCTTGTTGCAAGCTCATGGAAGATACCATCTTTCTTCTTATAGGTGATGGCTTGACAACTTCAAGCCATACTTGCAATATGCTCAAAACACACATTAGTCCTTAGGGATTGTCATTAATTACCAAAACCATACATGAGGGCACATGCCCTTTCAACGCGGAGACAAGGATGTATTCCCGAGTTCCACCCAAGGGTGTACGTCTCGTTTGGAGAGGTGCGCGCAACCATAACAGGTTAGCCGCAACGCCACAAAGGCTCACCTTCTTCTCCTGATGAACTCAACCACAAAAGGTTGCGAGTTCACCTTCCACTATTGATCCCCTTTGGGGCGGAGATCGAATCCCGTACAACACTCTTGAGGCACACACCCACAACTTAATTGGGGGCTCCCAAGTCTTGAGGCACACACCCACAACCTAATTGGGGGCTCTCAAGTGACCACAAAAGGTCTTGGCCACAAAAGGCCGGCCACAAAAGGCGTCTAGGGTCCAATGACCCAAGAGTAACAAGCTCACAAGTATCACAACCACGAATCCTTGTGGAGGGCTCAAACCGATGCAAATGCAATGGCAAGAGCACAAAAAGTGCTCAAGTCATTCACTCTCAAATTCCAACAAAGCAACAAATGCTTATGGGGGAATAAGAGAGGCAGAACAAACGAAACCACAAATGAGTCAAATCCTTCACTCCCAAATCCCACCAAAAGCTATTAATGCTTATGGGGGGAGAAGAGAGGAAGAACAAAGGAGAAGAACCACAAAGGAACTCCAAGATCTAGACCCAATAGGTTCCCCTCACTTAGAGGAGAGATGGATTGGTGGAAATGTGGATCTAGATCTCCTCTCTCTTTTCCCTCAAGAAATAGAAAGAATCATTGGAGGGATTGAGAGATCTCAAAGCTTTGCAAGTCAACAATGGAGGAGGAGAGAGAGCACCAAAACTTGGGAACCATTGGGGAAGATGACCCCTTAAATAGGTTCCCAACAAATCTGCCCGTTGGGGACAGTTTTTCTCACTCGGGCCGGAAGTGTCGGGCTCACCCCGGACCTTCCGGACCCCCGGACACCCCAAAACACGCCCGAGAAGTGTTTTCTGGACAAAACGGAAGTTTGGGCGGAAGTTTAGCCGGATCTTTCCGGCCGGCCGGAACTTCCGGCCTAGGGCCGGAATTTCCGCCCCTGGCAGAAATGTCAACACAAAAATGATGATATTTTGACCATCCGAACTCCGTTTTCGAATATTTTTTACTCATTGGAATCACCACAAAGAGATCTATAAAATCATGCAGAGAAACATCATAGTCCAACAAGTGAGGTTAAAACCAAATGGGGAAATGTAAGATCTCCAAATAAGAGAATAATCGGAAAAACCTCCAACATAAAAAACGCAACATGTTTTCCAAAGTAAACCCATTTTCGATGAACTAGATCTTGACATGGAGATGAACCAAGCTCTAATCCTCACAAGGATAAAAGCCAAATAAGAATCTAGAAATATGATATGCCAAGTATGCAAAGGTTTGAGCTCTACACAACGATGCGACTTGAGAGCCCCTCTTGATAGTACGACTATCTATCCTGTAGCCCTATCAAGATCATACCTTTGCCTTGAGCATTCCACTTGAGTTAGATGATGACTATCTTGATCTGTTCAAGTGGGTCATCTTTCTTGATTGCGCGTCCAAGCATATGCTTGATGAAGACTTCTCCAAATACTCCCCCATACCAATAATGGGAGAGTCTCGCTAGGCTCCGTCTACATGTATCCATAGCAAGCTCCAGGCATAAGAGATCTTCAAAAAGTTTCTCTTGGTCTTGCACATCTCAACCTCGATGACGATCAGCACATGGCGTCATCCTTCATGAGCTATAAGAAATCTTCATTTGTTGCAATCCCATGGGAAGATACCTAACCTCATATAAAGATACCACACACACATATATCATGGGTTAGTTCACAAAGCTATACGGTCAAGTGTTTACCATCCCAAGAGATACAAGATCCCTCTTGGTACATATTGTAGCTTTGTGTGTTGATCAACATCTTGATCAAACTTGTATATTCCAACATTTCTTCCCTAATATGATGTCTTGAATACTTCAAGACCTATTTGCAATATGCTCAACTCAACCCATGACCATCCATCATGTACATCCTTGAATAGAAACTTGGTCATCAAATAAGCTCCTAGAGTCCACAACATGAACTCCATTATTCCCATGGACACGATCTATAAAGATATCTCAATGCAAACATTAGTCCATAGAGATTGTCATATAATTACCAAAACCGCATATAAGGGAAAATGCTCTTTCAGCGGGGAAGTTATTCTTGTCGGGAGCCCGAACGGCGAGCTTCTCGAATGGAGGAATAAGTCCCTCCTTTCAAAGGGCCGCCAGTCGCTTCTCCGTCACGATCGACGAGGTCCAGCCGCCTGACTCTTTCTTAAGAGCCACAGGGACGACGGCGGCAGACGCCTCTTTTCTCTTGTTGCCGGTGGCAGCAGCAGCGGCGGAGGACACCGAGCTCTTCTTAGGTGCCATGGTGGGCGGTGGAAATCCAGAAGCAAAGAAGGAGGAGCGGGCGCGCAAAAGGGAGGAAACACGAATGCAGAGCGGCGGCGGGCGCGAGAAGGAAGATGAAGCAGAAGAGAACAAGAGGCAAATGGCAGGGTAAAAACAAATCATATCGGAGAAACCCGTACTTATGGAAAACCAGAGATTCATCGTGGCCGTCCAAGCAAAAATACGACGACACGTGGCACAATCGGACGACAATCGTCACAGGCCACGCCGCCCATTACGCGTGCAAAACGAGGGGATCATCATCACGTGTGCGAAAATCTCGCCACGTCAAGTCAAATCGGAACTGAACCGGCGTCCACCACGGTCAAAGAGAAGGACCCACTAGGTCACGTCCCATTAGAGTGCTATTGTAGCGTACCTGCACTTAAATATGGCAAGGTACGTGTGTATAGTGCAAATCTCTGGATCGATTCGTTTGCACACACAGTTTACGATGTAATATCACAACAAAGTATCAATTTTATTACATCGATGTTCCAGACTTACAAAATATTTAATACAAGTTGCATAGTATAAAGGTAGCACACAAAGAGTAAACATCGGAAATACAATAGTAGTGAGTCTCCATCATCTTCATGTTGCCACAAGCGAAAACATGTTGGTTGTAGACTCGAAACCTTTAAACGAAACCTCACTCGTCATCTGAACAATCTGCAATAAGAAAAATATTGCAACAACGTGGGTCAGATTGCATTAAAAATGGAGTCTGGCAAGTGACACTATGGTGGACACTTAGAGGAATAACTCTAATAACCTATATGCATATTTGGCTGGTGGAGTTCAAGGCTATTTTGCATAAACCCAATTTTTCCTATCTCTTTGGAAAACACTTTTCTTCTATTCGAGACATTTGTGGCATGAAAACCACTGTCTCATTCTACCCTGGTTCACCCATCAAGTTTTAATTTTTGAAGTTCGAATGGTGGAATCCTCCGTTGATGTCCGTGATCAGCTGCTCAAATTGTCCGTACCGGGGACACGACTAAGTACTTAGTTTTACACTCTGCAGAGGTTGTGCATGTTCACCATTGTACCCATTCAACCCAAACTATCCTTTGCACACTTATAGTGATAAGGAAAAGGAGAAGAATGAGACGAGATATTTCAAAAGCATTTTCCCTCCCACTCTAGCTTGACCCGTTCCACCTAACACCCTCTACATCTGCTTGTCAAGCCGGAGAGAGTCCACGCAACATAATTGATCAAGCCAGAGCCCATTGGCAATTGCTGCACTGGAAGCAATCGTCACTCGGAGTTCTTCAGATTCCTTTATTCCCTGGGTGGCCATCCACAAGTGCACTCTCAGGTGAAAACCACCATGCTCATGGCACCAAGTATAGTAGAAACTAACTTAGGCGAAGACCACCACAAGCACAACCCTGAGTAGCCACTCAACATAAACCATTCAACCAATCCACCCAGGTGTTTCATTAACTTAGTGGATGTGTACTCTCAGGTGAAAACCACCATGCTCACGGCCCTAAGTAGAATAGACATTCATCCTAGGCGACGACAACCTTGAGCACAGTCCTGAGTAGTCACTTAACATTTTGTAAAAACTTTTCATCAATTGCATAGCATCAATATTTCTACTAAGTATTGTATAGGAACCTAGACACAGGAGTAAGGAATTTCTACACAGGTTTAGCATAGCAATCCTATCCTACACATGCTTATATAAAAATACACTAAGTAATGCAAATAGAAAATATTAGGAGGTTTATGAGGTGTCCCACTTGCCTTTGAATGTTGTCGTTGTTCACAAACTCTTTTCAACGTTACTCGGAACTCTTCGTTCAGTCTAAACAATATAAACAAACAACAATACAACAATCATAAAACAAAACAACACAACACATACAAGCATACATAATGAACAAACAAGTTTCATAACTTCTAAGGAAAACATGTCATGCATGATATCCAAATTATTTCTAAGGACTAGAGATGCATGTCATGCCATGAAAATCTTTTAAGTTAATGACGGCAATTAGGTTGGTCAAAATGACTAAGGACTAAAGTCATAGGTTGGACAAAATACTTTGTTATAAATCATCTTGAATAAGCACTCAATGGCTTAGTCATGATGTGCATAACTACTTAGAGAAAATACTAACTCTATTCTTCAAGGTGATCAACAATTATTAACAACTCTTTGTAAATTGGATATTCACTATAGTGAGAGAGACAAACACCCGGCCAACCACTTAAGTTGTGGAACAGGTCTCATGTACGTGGACATGTAAGGTTAGTCTCCAGGCTGCTTCATCTCACTATGCCGCTAGGATCCAACAAACTTCAACGATGATAATAACATGATCAAAATTGTTTATGTCTAAAGTGAAATTCAAGATTAGGAAAGAGGGAAAAGATAGAAAGAAAGATGTAATTGATCTTCCAGGCTTCATCTTCAGACTTGTAACTTTCTCTTTGGTGATGTCTTGATTGAATTTTTATAGACTTGATGGTTCTTCGGACTTGATGATTCTTCAGACTTGATGATTCTGGTATCACCGGGGCTGGTCTTGGATATAACTTAGCCACCACGAAGAGAGAAAGAGAAAATAAGACAGAAAGACTTAGAAAAATAAAGGGGTTGGTCTTCTTGAAGTTCCTCTTGGTTTTCTTCTAAGTGTTTTTACTTCTTGGAGATGCCTTCGGAGTTTGTTTTCTTGGCTAAGTCTTAATTGGCCTTCTAGTCTTCGTGTTGAGAATCCTAAGTGTCTAAGTGCAACTTTTTCAAAACTACTATGTCGAAAATAATCCTAACTTTAGAGAAGAATAAGAGAGAAGTTTTCCTATGAGTATAACTATATAATATATTTTGCTATGTATGGAATGCAATTTTTAATCACAAGAAAGCATCATAACAACTTTTGTGATATGCATGAAGTTATAAATGCATTTTAATTAATTTCTATTATAGCAAGATATAATTAAAGGGTTAATACAAGATTAAAGTTTTCTATGATTAAATTTTTATAACCAAATTTTATAAATAGTGTTGATAGACAGAGGGAATTTAAATAAATTTAAAGCAATTAGATTTACTCAAAAATAATGTTTATATCAAAAGTTATGTCAAATTTACTCAAACATCATATTTTGAATTTGAATAAATCTAAATTTCTCAAGTTTGGAAAACAACAGAACTAACACAATCTACAGGTCATGGGCTTTTCAAAGATATTTTATTTACAAATTTTGACCTTACAAAATTAAAACTATAATTAAAATAATGTTTTACATGTTTATGTAAATATCAAGTTAGTGCACGACTAAAATACAAGTTTTTATTATACCACTATTTTCTACACATTCATACGATTCCATAGACTACAAAAACATCAAAAACGGAGTTACGATTGATTTAATACGAATTTTGGAAGTTATATCTAGGCAAAAAACAAAATATTGAATAGGTGACCTATGGCATTTTTTTCAAATGGATGCTACCCTTCATCAAGTGATATGTAAGTAATAACAAAGAAGGAAGCACATCAGCAGCTCAGCGGGCGTGAGAAGATGACGGTGGCGGTGGATCGGCCGGCCGATCGCGGGCGGACGCGGATGGTCGTCGGTGCTGTGGTCGTGGGCGACGGGTGTGGACGGCGACGAAGTTTCAGAAGCTCCCGGACGCGAGGGAGACAACGGCGACGCGCGGCTGGACACGGCGGAGAGGAAGACGGTGTCGGAGTTCAGCGGCGATTCCCGGAGCTGCGTGGAGTGGCGATGGCGACGATGACCTTCGGGTCGAGCTCGGCCTCCACGATTTGGATGTGGAAATGAAGCAAGCAGGGTGTTTAATGGAGCGCACAGACGTGGGAAATAGGAAGGACCAAGAATCGGCGGCGGGGACTCACTCTGCTCGTTGGAATCAAAGAAATACGGTGGCGGTCGAGCGAAACTCCGGCGAAGAATTCGTCGGCCTGGGGGCGTACTGGAGAGGGCTTTTGGGGGGAATGGAGGAGGAGGTCGAGGGCTATATATAGGAACCAACCGTGCTTGATTTGGTGCAATAATTTGCCCGCAATCAATCGGAGATTGATTTCGACCAAAAACGGCCATGTCTAATGGCGGACAAAATTGGAGCATTTTAGGACGTTTCGGATGGGGCTTTTATGGGGGAATGAAAGAGGCGATCATGGGCTTTAATTAGAAAGAAACGGTGCGTCATTTGGTGCTCTAAATCGCCGGGAATCAAGAGAGCCATTTCGGCCGTTTTCGAGTTGATTGCGCGTGCGTTGCTGGTTTCCTGAGGATGAAGACGATGCTGACGTCAGCATTTTTTTTCTTTTTCTTTTTCTCATTTTTCTTATTTATTTCATAACTTTTGATTTAAGACTCCAAATCAAGTCAAATAAATTTCTTAAAATTTGTAAAAACAATATCTTTGTGTTAAACCAGTTGTAGGTATGTTTTGAACACTTTCCAAAAATCAAAATTTTGAATTATTGATTAAATACAAATTTGACACTTAATGTCAAATTTGAAAACATGGCTTAAATAATTTCATTCTTGGCTAAATAAAATTTATAAAAATACAACACTTATATAAGTTTAAAATTATGTTATTTAAACTCATTTTCCAACATTAAATCATTTTGGGCTTTAGTACAACGTTAAATAACATAACACCACTATTCGAAATGAAAAGTGGAATATAATGAATGTATTTTTAATTCAAAATATTTTGTGCACCATTAAGTTTTATTTTATAATGACTCATTTGAAAACTCTCTATAGTACAATAGGAACTAATAAATCTTTATTTCATTTCTTATGTTGAAATTATTCTTGAAAATCATTTTATGTTTTGCAAAATGATGGAAATAATTTCAGTTATTGAAATGCCTATTTGACTAAATCAGTAATTATAAAATCCATGAGGTTTTAAAGATATAAACTACATAATATAATTTCCAAAACTAGGTTTTGAACTCAGGTAAAAGAATGAAAACCATTTGGTAAATATACCATGTTTTAAATTGTTTTGAATAATATTTGTAAATATTATTTTAGAATTTATGAATAGATATTGCTAAGTGGTTGAAATCAAATACTTATAAGGAAACCTTTTTTATTACATGAAAATGGTTTGAAAGTTTGTAAATCATTTGTCAATTTACATATTGAGGTTTTCAGAAATACAATGGATAATAAAATGTTTAACTTGAAACAACTTTTTGAAATATCTTGAAATCTTTTATAGTTGGTTTTCTTATGCATTTAAAGTTTTATTTTAATAAAAAACAAAAGTTTTAAATTTTTTGTGATTTTTAAACATTCCAAAGTATTGGGATGTTACAGCTATTCGCACGCCAAGGATGTCACACATGACATCATTCCAGACAAACAAACCCAAAAGGCGTCATATCACGACTGGCAAAAAGGAAAAGCTCCTTACAACTCGAAAGCAAAACTGCAAAAACAAAAGTAAAAAAGGGTCGAGTGGGAAACTCCCATCGGGAGAAGGCAAAAAGCGTTCGACTGACAAAACACAAATTGAGATTATCCTCTATTGCAAGCAATAAAGCACAATCTCGGGGGCTACTCCCATCGGAAGCACTGTCGTGCACTCGATTGAATCAAAAGCATTTAAAACGTAAGAATTCCCGAGTGAGTATCAGTCGATAGAACTCCTCGGATGCTGTATACGAAAAATACAAAGGTAAGACCCCTCGATCAGTCGAGTGGCCCGAGGATCACTCCAGCAGTGTTTTAAATCCTAGACTTTTCCGTATGAACAGATGCGATGAAAATCCTGATGAACGCGCTGGGTTGCAAATTAAAACTGCAGAACAATATCAGTAAGTCCATCGACTGGCCTGAGGTGAGTCTGTTTAGTATGTTCCAGGATCGAGCCCAAGGACTCGAAACCTGATTGAAGGCTAGTAAGGTTTTGCCCACGTGCAGTTAGCTGGTTCCGACTCATCGAATAAACACAGGCCTACTCTATCAAAATCCTTTGTCAAAATTCATAAATCAGAAAGACAAAAGCATAAAACATGAGACGTGCACTATGTAGTGAGTCCATGACTTATTCTATGAATTAGCCAAGCACTCGGGGGCTAGTGACAAGGTTATATCAAATGGGTACCCTCTCATGTGGGTACCTGGTGCACGTAATGACTAAATCCCAATTCTCAATAGGCTGAAGAAACCCAACAAGCGAAGCCCAAGACGAAGACTTCTACCATAGATAGCATAGTCGGTACTACTTTCCATAAATGTAGTCCTAGTCGGTTACGACCCGAGGCCTGTACCCCTATATAAAGGACAGGAGGGAGACCGACCAAGGACACGTCCAATCAGAATCACAAGACGCAAGCAAGATCGACATCTTGCTAGACCCCTGTACTCGCCACATATACACAATCAATAACAGACAAGCAGGAGTAAGGGTTTTACCTCACTCGAGGGCCCCGAACCTGGGTAATTCCCGCTTGTGAGTCGATGAATCTACTAACACCACGCGTTCTCTACCTCATAACTCTTACCCTCGTCAAGGTGTTTGAAAATCCTTTTGCTACTAATGATTATATATTTGATACATCTCCTTCTAGTACAAATGATGACATGTTTGCAAATGACCACACATTAGAGGACAATTATTCTATTTCTTATGATAATACTATGCCTCTGGTGTTTGATAATTATAAAGAATACTATGACATGAGTTATAATTACAATTATCGTTCTAAAAGTTGTCATAATTATAGAGGCATCACTCAAACCAATCCTTTTAATATACAACTTGTCTATCATGTTCAAGTTCTTTATGATGATCCTACTCCCCATGGTATTAATGAGAAGAACTTTTCTTATGAGAGAGATAATGATACTTTTATGCATATGGATCATGATAAGAATGTTTCATGTGATGGGTATATTGTAGATTTTATCAATGATGCTACCGAAAGTAATTATGAGAGAGGAAAACACGGTTGTCAAAGTTTTCAAGTTACTAAAACACCTCTCTTTATGTTGGAAATTTTGAAGTTCCATTTGTTTTATCTTTCTGTGATAGTTGCTTTATGTTTCAATAATTTATTCTGTCACAAGACTCCTATGCATAGCAAGTGGGTTAGACTTAAATGTGTTTGATGTTTTACCTCTTGATGCTCTCTTATGTTTTTCAACTCTCTTTTTATGAGAGCATCATACGAATCTCTTTGTGCCTAGCTCAAAGGCTTTAAAGAAAAGCACTTATGGGAGACAACCTGAAACGCCCATTTTGCATCACTATTTTATATCATAACTTGCTGCTATTCATTGATATATATTGTATTTGGAGATGATACTTATGTTATTTCATCTATTTTGCATGATTGATGATCATTGGGTGATAGAACTCCGGAGTCTGAATTCTGCTAGAAAAAGCATCGTCAAGATACAATATTTGCGAAGACCAGAAGAACAAAGTGGACATCTGGGAATTATTTCTGATTTATTTCGTGAAGGAGGCCAAAAGGAGAGCCTGGGTGGGGCCTCTTGGCTGCGCGAGCAGGTGGTGTGGCCGCCCTAGCCCACCACCTTGCGCACACCTTCGCGTACAACTTCCCCCCAAAAACCTAAAAATCATACGTTCTCCAGAAACCATCTCCGCCGCACCATGAGGCGGAGAAGACAGAGAGAAAAGCTCTCCGGCAGACTGCGTTATCGCCTGGGAAATTCCCCCCTGGAAGGGGGAAATCGTCGCCATCGTCACCGTCATCGAGCTGCACTCCATCACCATCGCCAACACCACCATCTTCACCGCCGACGCCGTCATCTCCATTAGGGGTGTAAACGGATAGGATAATTTCCGCACCATATCCGATTCCGAAACCGCTTTCAACAATCCATATCCGGTTTTAAGGAATCCGCCGGATAAGGATATCCGATTCCGAAGTTGACACCCGGATATGGTATAGGATATGGTATGTAAAATAGCATAAAATATGGATTATCCAAAATTTAAATAGGATTATCCGATGGTTTGAATCCGAATAATCCGATTTTCTACCGAATTGTCTAGTCTAATATAGCATAATTTGAATATAGTAAGTTGTCGAGTTCGTTAGTCGAACAACATCTCACTTAAATAGTCGTTGTAAACCCTATAAATTACAAGTTGGTTAGTTATTAAGTTATCAAACAATTATTTTTGTATGTATGGTTTGAAAATTTAATTGTACACGTATCTATCCGATTAATTTTGTTACCGGTCCGAATCCGCTCCGTTTCCGCCTCTGAATCCGCCATCACGGATATCCGCATCCGAATCCGCATCCGGTCATTATCCGATCCGCTCCGAATCCGATGAAAAATTATGGTAAAGGATATAGATCTAGGGCTAAACTCTGTGTATTTGATAGGGGAAACTCTCCCGATGTTGATTGCTATTGTTATTGATGCTATTGAGTGAAACCGTTGAACTAGGGTTATGTTCAGATTGGTATCCATCATAATATCACCTCTGATCATATTCATTATGGTGTGTTGTGAGTAGTTCGTTGTGTTCTTGAGGACATGGGAGAAGTCTAGATGTTAGTAGTGAACTATGTTGAATAATATTTGATGTTTTGATATTTAAGTTGTGGTGTCATTCTTCTTGTGGTGTCATGTGAACGTGGACTACATGACACTTCGCCTTTATGGACCTAGGGGAAGGCATCATGTACTCGGTTATCATTTGTGGGGTTGCCGGAGTGACAGAAACCTAAACCCCCGTTGGTATTCTGATGCACGAGGGATCGCATGATCTAAGAGTTTAACCCTATGAGTAGATTTATCTTAATTACTCTCTTATATTTGCGGATCCTTGCAAGGGGTATAATCATAAGTTTGTATTAGTCCTAGGAAGGGCGGTGCATTAGCATAGGTTCACCCACACGACACTTATCTAAACACTAAAGATAATTCATCAATATGAAGCGAAAGCACTAGACAGGAATCCCGTGTGTCCTCAAGAACGTTTGGTCATCATAAGTAAACAAACCGGCTTGTCCTTTGCTCTCAAAAGGATTGGTCCACTCGCTGCAATTATATTTGTCGCGCTCTATTTACTCGCACTTTATTTATCTGTTTTGTGAAAGTCTGATGAAAACTTGTCTGCTAGTGTTTACAGTGAAATCCTCATCAATACCACTTGTCAACACCTTCTGCTCCTCGTTGGGTTCGACACTCTTATTTATCGAAAGTACTGCAATACACCCCCTATACTTGTGGGTCATCAAGACTATTTTCTGGCGCCGTTGCCGGGGAGTGAAGCGCTATTGGTAAGAGGAATTGGTAAGGAAAACTTCAACTGTAAGTGTTGTTTTTTATTTTTGTCTCCTCATTTGCTTAATAATGGAGAGAGGAAATGTTGCTTTCCTGTTTGGAAGTCTTCTACCACTGCTGAGGTAGAATGTGAGTCTTCCTCATGATATTGAGACATTTAAAATACATATGAAAATGGTTAAACGTGTTATGAATAATCGCTATGTTGGGATGGAACTGTCCACCCCGGTGATCATTTGCTGTATTTACATGAATTATGCGAGTTGTTCAAGTGTGCAGGTATTACAATGGATGAAGTAAGGAAGAAATTATTCTCCATATCACTTGCTGGGAGAGCTGCGCATTGGTATAAACTGCTAAAGAACAGGGATTCTCTTGGATGGGAGGAAATTGTACCTCTCTTTTATTCTAAAATTTATCCTCCAAGTGAAATTTATCTAGATCGGAATTCTATATATAACTTCTGGCCTCATGATGGAGAGAGTATTGCCCAAGCGTGGTGGAGATTGAAGGCATTAATGCTCAAATGTCCCATTCATGAGCTTCCTGGTAATATTATTGTTGATAACTTCTATGCAAGACTCTCATTTGAAGATAAAACATTATTGGATACTTGATGTGCTGGATGATTCACACATAATAAGGAGTTTAAATGGGATCTTCATGATCGTATTGAAAGGCTTGTGTTCCTGTGTTAACTGTTAAAATTGGTGATCATTGTTATTATGGTTTATGTGGTATTGGTGCAAGTTCAAGTGTTATTCCTTATGAGCTTTACAAAGAGATTATGCATGAAACTGGTCCTAGTCAACTTGAAGCTATTGATGTGGTTATTCAGTTTGCTAATAGAGAAACTATCTCTTCCATTGGTATTGTCAGAAATGTTGAAGTTCTATGTGGTAAGACTAATATCCCGCTGATTTTCTTGTACTTGGTTCTGCTGGTAGTAAGACTTGTCCTATCATTTTGGGTAGACCTTTTCTAAATACTTGTGGTGCTGTTATAGATTGTAGGAAATATAAAATCCTTACTTAATTTGCTGGTGAGTCTTATGAATTCAATTTTTTGAAATTTGCAAATACTCCTTATGAACACGAATTGCCTAATGAAGATTTTAGAGTAGAACAACTTGCTTTTATTTCTCTTGGTCCTACTAATTATATTCAACAATTTATGGAAGATCATGAAGATGAAACTTTTATGGAAGAAAGAAATGAACTTGAAGACATATTCCTCCGTCAACCTATTCTTAAACATAATTTAAAAGTGGAAGACTTGGGTAAAATACTTCCACCTAAAGAGGATCATGTCTTTGATTTAAAACCTTTGCTTGATAATCTTAAGTATGCTCATCTCGATGATACGAAAATATATCCTGTTATTATTAGTGCTAACCTTTCAGGAAAAGAAAAAAAAGATTATTGGTAATATTGAAGAAACACCGTGGAGCTATGGGTTATACTTTGGATGATTTGAAAGGGATTTCTCCTTCCATATGTTCTGCATTCTATTAATGTAGAGCCCGATGCGAAGCCAGTTGTTGAACATCAACGCCGTTTAATACCTAAGATGAAGGAAGTGGTAAGAAATGAGGTATTAAAACTTCTTGATGCGGGTATCATTTATGCTATTGCTGATAGTAGATGGGTTAGTCATGTGCATTATGTCCCTAAGAAGGGTCGAATTACTGTTGAACCTAATGATCAGGATGAACTTATTCCTATAAGAGTAGTTGTTGGTTATAGAATGTGCATTGATTTTAGAAAGGTTAATAAAGTTACTAAGAAATATCATTATCCATTACCTTTGATTGATCAAATGTTGGAGAGATTAGCCAATAAAACTCATTTTTGCTTTCTTGTTGGTTATTCTGGTTTCTCTAAAATTGTTGTTAAAACTCAAGATCAAGAGAAAACCACGTTTACTTGTCCCTGTGGTACTTATGCTTATAGACGTATGCCTTTTGGTTTATGTAATGCTCCTGCTAGTTTTCAAAGATGTATGTCTGCTATCTTTCATGGTTTTTGTGAAGAATTGTGGAGGTGTTCATGGACGATTTCTCCGTCTATGGCACTTCTTTTGATAATTGCTTGCACAAACTTGATTAGGTTTTGCAGAGATGTGAAGAAACTAATATTGTTCTTAATTGGGAGAAATGCCACTTAATGGTTAATGAAGGGATTGTTCTTCGACATAAAATTTCCGAAAGAGGTACTGAAGTTGATAGAGCTAAAGTGGAGGCAATTGAGAAAATGCCTTGCCCCCGAGATGTTAAAGGTATTTGTAGTATTCTTGGTCATGCTGGCTTATATAGAAGGTTTATCAAATACTTTGCTAAGGTATCAAAGCCTCTTACTAATCTCCTACAAAAAGATATACCATTTGTTTTTGATGATGATTGTAAGGAAGCTTTTGAAACTCTTAAGAAAGGTTTAATAACTGCTCCTATTGTTCAACCACCTGATTGGAATTTACTATTTGAAATTATGTGTGATGCTAGTGATTTTGCTGTTGGTGCTGTTATTGGACAAATAATAGATAAAAAGTTAAATGTTATTCATTATGCTAATAGAACTCATTTTTGCTTTCTTGATGGTTATTCTGGTTTATCTCAAATTGCTGTTAAAACTCAAGATCAAATGAAACCATGTTTACTTGTCCCTATGGTACTTATGCTTATAGACGTATGCCTTTTGGTTTATGTAATGCTCCTGCTACTTTTCAAAGATGTATGTCTGCTATCTTTCATGGTTTTTGTGAAGAAATTGTGGAGGTGTTCATTCACGATTTCTCCGTCTATGGCACTTCTTTTGATATTTGCTTGCACAATCTTGACAAGGTTTTGCAGAGATGTGAAGAAACTAATCTTGTTCTTAATATGGAGAAATATCACTTTATGGTTAATGAAGGGATTGTTCTTGGACATAAAATTTCTGAAAGTTGTATTGAAGTTGATAGAGCTAAAGTGGAAGCAATTGAGAAAATGCCTTGCCCCCAAGATGTTAAAGGTATTCGTAGTATTCTTGGTCATAATGGTTTCAATAGAAGGTTCATCAAAGACTTTGCCAAGGTATCAAAGCCTCTTACTAATCTCCAGCAAAAAGATATACCCTTTGTTTTTCATGATGATTGTAAGGAAGCTTTTGAGACTCTTAAGAAAGCTTTAATAACTGCTCCTATTGTTCAACAACCTGATTGGAATTTACCATTTGAAATTATGTGTGATGCTAGTGATTTTTCTGTTGGTGTTGTTCTTGGACAAATAATAGATAAAAAGTTAAATGTTATTCATAATGCTAGTAAGACTCTTGATTCTGCCCAAGAGAATTATGCTACGACCGAAAAAGAATTTCTAGATGTTGTATTTGCTTGTGATAAATTTAGACAATACATTGTTGATTCTAAAGTTATTATTCATACTGATTGATACGTCCATTTTGCATCACTATTTTATATCATAATTTACTGCTATTAATTGATATATATCGTATTTGGAGATGATACTTATGTTATTTCATCTATTTTCCACGATTGATTATCATTGGGGGATGGAACTCCGGTGTCTGAATTTTGCTGGAAAAAACACCGTCAAGATAGAATATTTGCGAAGACCAGAAGAAAAAAGTGGCTAACTGGAATTTATTTCTGAATTATTTCATGAAGGAGGCCAAAAGGGGAGCCTGGGGTGGGGCCCAAGTGGTCCACACCACCTCCCGACGCGGCTCCCAAGCCAACCGCGCGAGCAGGCGATGTGGCCACCCTGGCCCACAACTTGGCGCACCCTTTCGCGTACTTCTTCCCCCCAAAGAACTAAAATTATTACGTTCGCCAGAAACCATCTCCGCCGCCACCACGAGGCGGAGAAGACAGAGAGAGAAAAGCTCTCCGGCAGGCTGCGTTGCCGTCGAGGAAATTCCCTCCCGGATGGGGGAAATCATGGCCATCGTCACCGTCATCGAGCTACACTCCATCACCATTGCCAACACCACCATCCCCACCGCCGATGCCGTCATCTCCGTCCATCCACTCCGTTCCCGCTGTAACATCTAGGGCTAAACTCTGTGTATTTAATAGGGGAAACTCTCCCGGTGTTGATTACTCTTGTTATTGATGATATTCAGTGAAACAGTTGAACTAGGGTTTATATTCATATTGTTATCCATCATTATATCACCTCCGATCATGTTCATTATGGTGTGTTGTGAGTAGTTAGGTTGTGTTCTTGAGGACATGGGAGAAGTCTAGATGTTAGTAGTGAACTATGTTGAATAATATTTGATGTGTGGATATTTAAGTTGTGGTGCCATTCTTCTAGTGGTGTCATGTGACAACCTAGCGGAATGCATCGTGTACTCGGTTATCATTTGTGGGGTTGCTAGAGTGACAGAAAACTAAACCCCCGTTGGTATTCCGATGCGCAAGGGGTCACATGATCTTAGAGTTTAAGGCTATGTTTAGATTTATCTTAATTACTTTCTTGTATTTGCGGATACTTGGAAGGGGTATAATCATAAGTATGTATTATTCCTAGGAAGGGCGGTGCATTAGCATAGGTTCACCCACACGACACTTATCTATACACTAAAGATTATTCATCAATATGTAGCGAAAGCACTAGACTGAAATCCCGTGTGTCCTCAAGAACGTTTGGTCATCATAAGTAAACAAACCGTCTTGTCCTTTGGTCTCAAAACGATTGGGCCACTCGCTACAATTATATTTGCCGCGCTCTATTTACTCGCACTTTATTTCTCTGTCATATCAAAGTCTACTGAAAACTTGTCTGCTAGTGTTTAAAGTGAATTCCTCATCAAAACCACTTGTCAACACCTTCTGCTCCTCGTTGAGTTCGACACTCTTATTTATCAAAAGTACTGCGATACACCCCCTATACTTGTGGGTCATCAAGACTATTTTCCGGCGCCGTTGCCGGGGAGTGAAGCGCTATTGGTATGAGGAATTGGTAAGGAAAACTTCAACAGTAAGTGTTGTTTTTATTTATGTCTCCTTATTTGCTTAATAATGGAGAGAGGAAATGTTGCTTTCCTGTTTGGGAAGTGTTCTACCGCTGCTGAGGTAGAACGTGAGGCGCCTCCTGATGATATTGAGCCATTTAAAATACCTATGAAAATTGTTAAACGTGTTATGAATAACTGCTATGTTGCGGATGGAACTGTCCACCCCGGTGATCATTTGTTGTATTTACATGAATTATGCAAGTTGTTCAAGTGTGCAGGTATTACAATGGACGAAGTCAGTAAGAAACTACTCTCCATATCACTTGGTGAGAGAGCTGCGCATTGGTATAAACTGCTGAAGAACAGGGATTCTCTGGGATGGGAGGAAATTGTACCTCTCTTCTATTCTAAATTTTATCCTCCAAGTGAAATTCATCAAGATCGGAATTCTATATATAACTTCTGGCCTCATGATGGAGAGAGTATTGCCCAAGCGTGGGGGAGATTGAAGGCATTAATGCTCAAATGTCCCATTCATGAGCTTCCTGGTAATATTATTGTTGATAACTCCTATGCAAGACTCTCGTTTGAAAATAAAACATTATTGGATACTTCATGTGTTGGATCATTCACTCGTAATAAAAGGAGTTTAAATGGGATTTTCTTGATCGTATTGAAGAAAATACAGAAGCATGGGCGAACGGAAAAGGTTGGGAGTCGGTATAAAATATGACTTTGAATGCATTAAGACTTTATGAACACTGATGTATTTCGAAGTATTAATAATGCTTTTGGTCTTGACTCTCAAGGTGTTCCAAATTATTATAAATCCTTTGCTGATTATTTCGGTTTGCCCAAGCAGGGTTTTGAAAAATATCATGAACCTTATAAAGATAAACCTGTTGCTTCTTTAGCTAAAAGCATTGAAGTTAATATTGTTGATCATATCATTCCCGATCATTATATTGATAAAATTGCTTTTCGTGTTAAAGTGAAAGAACATTCTATTATGGCTAGTGGTTAGTAAAAGTGATAAGAAAGCTACAGAACGTGATGAACAAATTAAAGTTGAACCTTCTGTGGCTATAGTTAAAGAACTTGTTTCTGAAAATGTGGGAGAAGAGTATATTATTTTTTGTGATGATGCTTCTAATGTTGTCTCTCATCCTGCAAAGCCTAGAAAGGCTAGTGTTCCTGTGTTATCTATTAAAATTGGTGATCATTGCTATTATGGTTTATGTGATATTGGTTCAAGTTCAAGTGCTATTTCTTATGAGCTTTACAAAGAGATTATGCATGAAATTGGTCCCAGCCAACTTGAAGATATTGATGTGGTTATTCAACTTGCTAATGGAGAAACTATCTCTGCCATTAGTATTGTTAGAGATGTTGAAGTTCTATGTGGTAAGACTAAATATCCCGCTGATTTTCTTGTACTTGGTTCTGCTTCTAGTAAGACTTGTCCTATTATTTTTGGTAGAACTTTTCTTAATACTTGTGGTGCTGTTATAGATCGTAAGAAAGAGAAAATCCTTACTAAATTTGTTGGTGCATCGTATGAATTCAATTTTTCGAAATTTGCTAAAACTCCTTATGAACCCGAATTGCCTAATGAAGATTTTAGAGTAGAACAACTTGCTTCTAATTCTCTTGCTCCTACTAATTATATTCAACAATTAATGGAAGATCATGAAGATGAAACTTTTATGGAAGAAAGAAATGAACTAGAGGACATATTCCTACGTAAACCTATTCTTAAACCTAATTTAAAAGTGGAAGATTTGGGTAGAACGCTTCCACTTAAAGAGGATCCTGTCTTTGATTTAAAACCTTTACCTGATAATCTTAAGTACGCTCATCTTGACGATAAGAAAATATATCATGTTATTATTAGTGCTAACCTTTCAGGAAAATAAGAAGAACGATTATTGGAAATATTCAAGAAACACCGTGGAGCTATGGGTTATACTTTGGATGATTTGAAGGGGATTTCTCTTTCCATATGTCAGCATTCTATTAATATGGAGCCCGATGCGAAGCCAGTTGTTGAACATCAATGCCGTTTAATACCTAAGATGAAGTGGTAAGAAATGAGGTATTAAAACTTCTCGATGCTGGTATCCTTTGTCCTATTGCTGATAGTAGATGGGTTAGTCTTGTGCATTTTGTCCCTAAGAATGGTGGAATTACTATTGTACCTAATGATCATGATGAACTTATTCCTCAAATAGTAGTTTTTGCTTATAGAATGTGAATTGATTTTAGAAAGGTTAATAAAGTCACTAAGAAAGATCATTATCCATTACCTTTCAATGATCAAATGTTGGAGAGATTAGCTAATAAAACTCAATTTTGCTCTCTCGATGGTTATTCAGGTTTATCTCAAATTGCTGTTTAAAACTCAAGATCAAAAGAAAACCACGTTTACTTGTCCCTATGGTACTTATGCTTATAGACGTATGCCTTTTAGAAACTTTTTATTACTTGAAAATGAGTTCGACAGTTTGTAAATCATTTGTCAAATTGCATATTGAGATTTTAAGAAATACAACGGATGATAAAATGTTTAACTAGAAACAACTTTTAAAAATAATGATTATTTGAGATATTTGAAATATTAAACTTTTTTTTCAATATGCTTGAAGTCTTTTATAGTTCGTTTTCTTATGCATTTTAATATTTTATTTTAATCAAAACAAAAGTTTTAAATTTTAGTGATGTTTGAATATTATAAAATGTTGGGATGTTACAGACTACCACCCTTAAAAGGAATCTCGTCTCGAGATTCGGAGAGGCTAGAAGAAAAGAAAATGCTTGGATTGATTCTGATAACTCGAGAGATTTTGAGAAATGTAATTTCTGATAGGGGATCTTGAAACTGACAGGGGATGATTTTTCTGATTGGGGAGGCTAGAAAGAAAGATAGGCTTGGATCTTCGGGTTTAGGTTGCTGGGTTTAATTTAACTGGGTGGCTACCACCCTTAAAAGAAAAGTTTTGTTGGTACTCAAAACATTCTACCTTAATCAAGAAGATCAAGACAATTCATTACAAACAACATCTAACAAACATCAAGCAACAAGGTTCAACACAAACAAAAATCTAGTATTGTCACACAACCTCAGTTGGTATGAACAATACACTTACACGATATCATCGTTCTATTTAAGTGGTGGTCAAATCTACCTCCTTCGTGAGTGCTTCAAGTTCTTGTTGAACTTTTTTGGATATCTTAGAAGTGTTGGCCGAATCTTGGGTTTTCAGTGGTGTTCCATGCATGGAGAACTTCATGATGAATCATAGCATTCCCATATGAAGTAGCGGAATCAGGCTTAGACTATACAAACATGGTCATCTAGAGTAAGATAAGATATTTTTCAGAAGGTTGATGGTAGACAAGAGTACGAGGAAGATAAAATGAATATTTTTTTCCAGAAAACTGAATGAAAATAGATTTTCAATCCTATGGTCAAATCCTATTTCTATCCGAACTTAGGGTTTCGAACCTACAGGCAACACAGTGCTCTGATACCATATGTAGCGTACCTGCACTTAAAACAAGGCAGATACCTGTGAATAGTGCAAATCCCTGGATCGATTCATTTACACACACAGTTTACGATGTAATATCAAAACAAAGTATCCATTTATTACATCGATGATCCAGACTTACAAAATATTAAATACAAGTTGCATAGCATAAAGCTAGCTTTGAAAGAGTAAACAGTGGAAATAAAATAGCAATGAGTCTCCATCAACTTCATGTTGCCACAGGCGAAAACATGTTGGTTGTAGACTCGAAACCTTTAAACAAAACCCCACTCGTCATCTGAACAATCTGCAATAAGAAAAATATTGCAACAACGTGGGTCAGATTCCATTAAAAATGGAGTTTGGCAAGTGACACTATGGTGGACACTTAGTGGAATAACTCTAATAACCTATATGCTTATTTGGCTGGTGGAGTTCAAGGCTATTTTGCATAAAGCCAATTTTCCTAACTCTTTGGAAAACACTTTTCTTGTATTCGAGAAATTTGTGGCATGACAACCACTGTCTCATTCTACCCTTGTTCACCCATCAAGTTTTAATTTTGAAGTTGGAATGGTGGAATCCTCCGTTGACGTCCGTGATCAGCTGCTCAAATTGTCCGTACCGGGGACACGGCTAAGTACTTAGATTTACACTCTACAGAGGTTGTGCACGTTCACCATTGTACCCATTCAACCCAAACTATCCTTTACACACTTATAGTGATAAGGAAAAGGAGAAGAATGAGACGAGATATTTCAGAAGCATTTTCCCTCCCACCTGGCTTGACCCGTTCCACCTAACACCTTCTACATCTGCTTGTCAAGCCGGAGAGAGTCCACGCAACATAGTTGATCAAGACAGAGCCAATTGGCAATGGCTGCACTAGAAGCAATCGTCATCGGAGTTCTTCAGATTCCTTTGTTCCCTGGGTGGCCATCCACAAGTGCACTCTCAGGTGAAAACCACCATGCTCATGGCCCCAAGTATAGTAGAATCTACCTTAGGCGAAGACCACCACAAGCACACCCCTGAGTAGCCACTCAACATAAACCATTCAACCAATCCACCCAGGTGATTCATTAACTTAGTGGATGTGTACTCTTAGGTGAAAACCACCATGCTCATGGCCCTAAGTAGAATAGAAATTCATCCTAGGCGACGACAACCATGAGCACAGCCCTGAGTAGTCACTTAACATTTTGTAAAACTTTTCATCCATTGCATAGCTTCAATAATTCTACTAAGTATTGCATAGGAGCCTAGACACAGGAATAAGGAATTTCTACACAGGTTTAGCATAGCAATACTATCCTACACATGCTTATATAAAAATACACTAAGTAATGCATATAGAAAATAATAGGAAGTTTATGAGGTGTGCCACTTGCCTTTGAATGATGTCTTTACTCACAAACTCTTTTCAACGTAACTCGGAGCTCTCCGTTCAATCTAAGCAATATACACAAACACAATACACAATCAACATAACACAACAACACAGCGCATACAAGCATACGTAATGAACAAACAAGTTTCATAAACTTCTAAGGAAAACATGCTTATGCATGATGTGCAAAATATTTCTAAGGACTAGAAATGCATGTCATGCCATGAAAATCTTTTAAGTTAATGCAAGGCAAAAATGTGTGTCAGAATGACTAAGGACTAAGGTCATAAGTTGGATAAGATACTTTGCTATAATTCATCTTAAATAAGCACTCAAATGGCTTAGCCATGATGTGCAAAATACTTAGAGAAAATATTAAGTTTATACTTCAAGGTGATCAACAATTATTATCAACTCTTTGTAAATTGGATATTCACTATAGTGAGAGAGACAGACACCCGGCCAGCCACTTAAATTGTGGAACAGGTCTCATATACGTGGACATGTAAGGTTAGTCTCCAGGCCGCTTCATCTCACTATGCCGCTAGGATCCAACAACTTCAAGATTGTAATAACATGATCAAAAATTGTTTATGTCTAAAGTGAAAGACAAGATTAGGAAAGACGGAAAAGATACAAAGAAGGATGTAGTTATTCTTCCAGGCTTCATCTCCAGACTTGTAGCATTCTCCTTGGTGATGTCTTGATTGAAGTTTTGATAGACTTGATAAATCTTCAGACTTGATAATTCTTGTATCCTCGAGGCTGGTCTTGGATTTAACTTAGTCATCATGAAGTCTAAGAGGAGAAGGGAGAAAAGAAAGATAGAGGGAGCAAGACTTAGAAAATATTGCTGGTTGGTCTTCATGACTTCTTCTTGATTTTCTTCTAAGTGCTTCTACTCCTTGAAGATACTTCTGAAGTCTTGTTTTGGCTAAGTCCTTCATTGGCCTTCTAGCTCCATGTTGAAAATCCTAAGTGTCTAAGTGCATAGCACTTTACCAGAATGGTAAGTTGAAAATAATCCTAACTTAGAGAAATGAGGGAGGAGTTTTCCTATGAGGAGTATAACTATATAATAAAATATTTCATGCATGCAATGCACTTTTTTAATAATAATAAATATCATACTAATTTTTGTGATATTTATAAAATATGCATTAGGCTATAAATGCAATTTAATTAATTTTTATTTTTGCAAAATATAATAAAAGGAATAACTATAAGGTTAAAGTTTTATGTGATTTAATTTTATAACAAAATTTTCTAAAATGGTATTAATAGAGAGAGGGCATTTAATTAAATTTAAAGCAATTTGATTTAATCAAAAATAATGTTTCCATTAAAAGTTATGTCAAAAATAGTCAAACTATTCAATTGAAACATACAACTATTAAATCATCAAAATAATACTCAAAAATATTTTATAACAGAGGTACCATATTACAAATATTTTAAGTTTCTAAAACAAATTTATTTGCAATTTTTGAATTTATAGATTTAAAGTTATGACAAAAATACTCAAATTCACCATTTGAAATTTGAATATTTTAAACTAAGTCAAATTTGAATTCTAACAGATCTAAATTATTCTTCATGTCAAGGGCTTTCCAAATATATAAAATTTATCAAATTTGGATAACTGGTTAGAAATTTATGAAGTTATGAAATACAGGGACTAATATGTAAAACTGCCAATTAAATCTATTCGAAAATAAAACAGAAAATGGGCTGGCCACGTGGCTGGATCTAATTGGCTGCAATGGCTTGGCTTGAGCCATGGCTCGGCTCGGCTTAGCCGGAGCCGTGGCTCGGCTCGGATTGATCTGGATCGTTAGATCCAGATTTGACGGATCTGAGCAACCCGTATCGATTCACAGAAAGGATCTAATCTGGGCCTCACGTTTTAGATCGGACGGTGTACAACGAGTTGACCATACCGTGGCGGTGCAGTTCGCCGGAGATGGCGACGACGGCGGCGCTGCGGTCGGGCGTGGACGCTCCGGTGCCTACGGTGACTCCCCGGATGCGCTGACGACTGCTCCGGGAGCGGCGCATCGTGGCGAAGAAGACGGAGGTGACGACGTCGTCTCGGGCGCTCCGGAGCTCCGTGGAGGCGTGGCCGAAGGTACTCGGGCCCTGGGTAGCTTTGGTTGTCCGTGCCCCCACACGATTGGTTGAAGAGGAGACACGGGGAAGGCGTCCGCGTTTGCGCACGAGCGAGGGGAGGAGAGTGGAGAGGGTCTCAGGGGTGGGGGCTTGCTTTCTCGCCGGGATTCAAAGGAAAAAGGCCGGCGGCTCGGTGAAGTCCGGCGAGCAAATTGGAGAGCTTGGAGGCACAAAATGAAGGGGGACGAGAGGGGAAAGAGAGCCGGGAAGGAGGGCTTCAAAAGGCATGCTCGGGGCGACGAATCCGGGTCTTAATCGCTCGCAATCAAGCGGCAAAAATTTTGCCTGAAACTGCCGATGAGATCTTTGGCGGTTAAATACAGAAGTTTGGAGACGTTTGGGAGAGGGGTTTGGGGGTAAAAGAAAGAGTGATTCATGGGCTTTAATTAGGAAGAAACGGCGCATGATTTGGGGCTGTAAATCGTCCGGAATCAAATCGGCAAGGAAAACGGTATCTCGAGCTGTTCGTGCGCTGTTCGTGCGTGAATTCTGTCCGGACGGAGCTGGAAAACGGTGTCAGCAGGACGTCAGCATTTGTTTTTTCTTTTTCTGATTTTTCTTATTTCTTCCATATCTTTTGTTTTAAATGTCCAAATGAAGTTAAATAAAATTCTAAAAATTTGTAAAAACAATATATTTGTGTTAAACCAGTTGTGGGCATGTTTTGAACACTTTTCAAAAATCAAAATTTCGAATTATTGATTAAATACAAATTTGACACTTAATGTCAAATTTGAAAACATGGCTTAAATAATTTCATTTTTGGCTAAAAACAACAACACTTATATAAGTTTAAAATAAAGTTAATTAAACTCATTTTCCAATATTAAACAACAACATTTTTGGCTTTAGTATAATATAAAATAACATAACACATTTATTTGAAATGAAAAGGGAAATATAATGTATTCATTTTTAATTCAAAATACTATGTGCACCATTAAGTTTTATATTATGATCAATAATTTGAAAACTCCATAAAATACCTTTGGAAAATATTCTAGATTTATTTCATTTCATATATGTAATATATTCATGAAGATCATTTTAGCAAATAGACTATGTTTTAAATGGGTTCAAAACATTTTGTAATGTGGCATATTTTAGATAATTAGGCACTTTGCAAATATGGTTTTAGGGTGTTAAATAGTAAGGTTAGATGCTTATAATAAAATAGTTAGAAAGAAACTTTTTATTACTTGAAAATGGTTTCGACAGTTTGTAAATCATTTGTACAATTACATATTGAGATTTTAAGAAATACAACGGATGATAAAATGTTTAACTAGAAACAACTTATGAAAATAATGATTATTTGAGATATTTGAAATATTAAACTTTTTTTTGAATATACTTGAAGTCTTTTATAGTTGGTTTTCTTATGCATTTTAATATTTTATTTTAATCAAAATAAAAGTTTTAAATTTTAGTGATTTTTGAATATTATATAATGTTGGGATGTTACAAATTCACCATCATATCATCCAAGAGTTTTGTTGCAGCCCCCAAAGTTATGGACATAAAGGTACCTCCAGCAGCTGAATCCAAAAAGTTTCTTGAAGAAAAAATAGTCATGCATAAAAGGTTAGGATGATCATCCAATCAGTCAGTCCATGGGTAGGGAGATTATTTATCAAAGATTTCATTCTTTCCCAAGCTTGAGCAACATGTTCATTATCAAGTTGTTTAAAATTCATGATGCTACTTCTTAGAGAAATAATCTTAGCAGGAGGATAGTATTTTCTAATGAAAGCATCATTGCATTTAATCCATGAATCAATACTATTCCTAGGCAATGAAAGCAACCATACTTTAGCTCTTCCTCTCAAGGAGAAAGAAAATAATTTCAGCTTTATAATATCACCAACTATATATTTATAATTTTGCATTTCACATAATTCAAAAATTTTATTTAGATGGGCAGCAGCATCATTAGAACTAACACCAGAGAATTGCTCTCTCATAACAAGATTCAATAAAGCAGGCTTAATTTCAAAGAACTCAGCTTTAGATGCAGCTAGAGCAATAGGTGTGCATATAAAATCATTATTGTTGGTGCTTGTAAAGTCACACAACTTAGTATTTCAGCGGAATTGATTTCAGCAATTTAATTGACAAACCGAAATAACAATAATAGAGAAATAATTAACACGAAATAACAAAAGCAATAAAACTGAAAATAGAAGTAGTGCAGCAGCAAATTTCCCTCAGTATGAAAGCAAGGTTATCGAACCAGTAGGAGATGAAGAATTCCCTCGAGGTATCAACGGCGGCAGAAAAGAGCTTGACGTGGTTGACGTGGAATCTGCGCAAAACACAGTCAAAGTGTTTTGCCCCAACTCAACGGTGAAGGTGTTAATCCCACCAGCTGGCTGTAACAAAAGGATTAAACATATGTGTGGAAGAAAGAGTGATGTTTGTAGAAAGTAATAGGTTTGCAGTTGTGGTTTTATCAGATTAATGAGAAGAACCGGGGTCCACAGTTCACTAGTGGTGTCTCTCTATAAATAATAACATTCTATCGGAGAGTGACTCCCACGGAACAGGGATAGTCACACCCTGAAGAGTAGTTCGTGAAGTGGATTGAACACGGAGGTCAAGACCCTCGAGAGGCACGACGACGGTGCTCACCGGGACTGGAGAGGAACACCCACGACAGAGATGGACACCAGCCCGTACCCAGGTTCACGACCCTCAGGAGGAGGTAAGACCGCCACTCCTGCTTGTCTGTATTGCACTGCGGAGGTTACAGTACAACCGAGCTTGCCGAAAGCTCTGTTGAGGTAGTTCGTGCCTGGGGAGGGAAGCAATGGTCTTCTTCCTCCTCCTCCAGTAGAAGGCTATTCTACAAGCTGAGCTAGGGTTTACAAGTGTTCTCCAAGAAATTGGCCGACCTCCTTCTACGGTGGAGGTCTTGTTCCTTTTATAGGCGCCACAGGCGTGTTCCTTGCGCTTGCCGTCCAAGGTGGGCTCCCACACGGCAGTGGCGGGAAGGAGTTGGAGTCCACCGCGGCGGAATCCTTCATGGACGCGGTCCATCGGCGGTAAAGTTGGGCGCGGTGGCCGACAGGCTGCAGACCGCGCATAACGGCTCGCAGGGGTTGCAGTCTTTGAGGTGGAGCCCACGATGACGATCTTCTTGGAGGGTTGCGCCGTCCAGCTACTTTATCACTAGAGAGGAAGGTCCTAGCTGTCCTGGGATAGGCGGCGCAACTTTATTGACTCCTTTATCACCAAAATGGCAAACGGAGCGCCTGCGTCATTCTGCGGATACAGCAGAGGCTATGTGCGCCTTGCCGTAATTCCTTGGCCGCGAAGCTTCCCCTCATGCCCGAGGGGGCCTGTCGAGGGATTTATGTTGACTTCCCGACATGTGCATATCGCCTCGGGAGGGTCTATTGAAGCGCAGGTCCTATTCAAGCCTTCGCTTCCTCTTCAGGCCCTCAAGAGGATTTGCCTCTCGAGGGTCTCTCCAAGCGGTGGCTTGGTCCTTACTCGTTTCGTCTGATCAGCCACCGAGCGAGGCCTGGGGAGAGTAGGCTCTTCATACCCCAGTCTCCACTGGGCCGACAGTAACCCCCGGGCCTACGATGGGCGCGATTGAGCCCATGGGCGCAGGCGGAGCATCGTTGGCCCAAAGTGCCCTGCCGACCCGAGCCACGCGGTACTCAGACGAGTAACGGTCGCGCACGATCAGGGGCGTGCGTCGTGGGGGGTCCCACCACGCCCCGGTAACTACTCCTTGAGGGGACATAAAACCCGAGCGCCGGAGCAGGAAGCCGTTACTACTTCCCATCCTTCTCGCAGAAGCCTCCGCCATTCTCGAGCTCTTCGCCTTCGCTTTCTAGCGCCCTCTGCTCCTTCCGCCTCCAGCGACACCCTGAACTCCGGCGACGAGTCCCGCCAAGAACAAGGGCAAGGCCGCTGCGGGGTCCTCTTCCCAGGCTGAGGCCGCTGACAAAGCACTCGCCAAGGTCCGCTTCCGATAGCGGATCGGACGAATGAGCACGGCGCCACCGCTCTCAAGCCCGCGGCGCACAGGAAACGCCCGCGAGGGTATTTCCTGAAATTCCAGCACTGCCTTTCCTGAAACGCCCGTGAGGGTTTCTACAAAAACTACAGATAGAGCAAAGTGATAAGGCATCAGATGCAATTCACACACGCACAAGAAGCAAACTCCACACACCAAATACCTTCAAGTTGCCTGTTCGAATCTTCCATCTCATAGAGAACATATTTTTCCCTCTGAGTGGAAAGAGAAGGCCTTCCTCGAAGAATGTCCATGTCAGTTTGGCTGCTTTAAGTTGTTGCTCCAGTTGAACAGCCTTCTTCTTGGCATAATCAAGCACGCGAGCTTCGTTCATCAGCTGCGCAGTCGAGCGCCACTCCCCTCCCACTCCAACATCCCCCGGAGTGGTCGAGACGTTCGACTGAGACATAATCATAAGCACTTCAGGCAAGATACAAGCCGAAGCAAAAGAAGACACAAGGCATACGGAAAGGATCAACAAAAGCTATATTTTTTAAATATCAACTTAGGTGGCACAATATACATCACAATTTACAGCACAAAACAAAACGACTAAAGCTAAGGCTGGCTAGGACTGGCAGCAGACTCAGACCCAGTCTTGCGGATAGCTTCAACGGCTGCCGAGCGGCACTCCATTGTCGCAATGCTAGACTTAGCAAGGCTAGAGGCGCAGGCGCTATATTTCCCCCGACTCGAAGGCCTTCCATCTTACTTCTTTTGAAAGTCAGACAGGATGGACTCATAGTCAGCGTCCGTGCCACGACTAAGAAGAAGTTTGAGGGTGGAGTTTGAGGCGCGTACCATCAGCTCCTGAGCGTAAGACTTCAAAGTCTTCGACTTGGGGCCCAGTCGCGCAGCAAATCCCACAATGGTTGACGGGACCTCAGCTGTCGGCAAAATTTCCTTAAAAACAGCGCTGAGAGTCTGGACGGACGTCTCTAGAGACTTCTTGGCGTGCTTTATGGTCACCCCAACCTGGTCGATTGCTTGGTCTAGTGACAAGACATCACTCGCCGCACCACCGGAGCTGGAAGGACCTGCATAGCAAAAGAAGAAGATGCATGTCAAAAAAGCTGAAAAAGGCAAACAACAAATCCACACACGAAACTCATGCTTCCTCACCTGCAAGAGAGTGAGCATAGCCAAGCAGTCGCTTAACCTGGTCCCCCTCAGAAGCAGGAAGAGCATCTAGCTCTTTCTTGGTGGTCGATTGCTAGGAGAGGGTCTTCTCTACATCAGCTAGCCGGGATTACAAAATTTCTTTCTCCCCTGAAACAAAAGAGAGAAAGAAACCCAGTCACATAAAGGAAGAAAGGTAGCATGTGCAAAGCAAAGGGAGGAACTTACGGCTGAGCTGATCTAGCTGAGAGCGGAGAGCGACTCGCTCATCCTCCGAATGCGCAAAGGCCTCGCCAAAAGAAGCAAGGCCACTTGCGGTCGTCTACAAGCATAACGCACACATCACATACACATGTCAAAGAAAAGAACACCATACCGACAGAAAGAAGAAGGTTTACATGATTTAGCCTGGAGGGCATGGAAGGAGTCGAAGGTGCAACAGTCGAAGCAGTCGCAGTGGGCACCGCGACCACCGAAGCAGGAACGGAAGGTGGCGAAGGAGCGACTACCGCCTCCGTAGCGGGAGAGAAAGTGGCAGTCGTGGAACGGGCAGACAAAGGACTAGCGGCCCGGTCATCGCTAGAAAATAAAAGACGCAAAGAAAGGACATTTAAAAATTAAAGCATAGCGAACAATAAAAAGAAGGTGCACACATTCACATGATAAAGAAATTACCTTCGCTCATCTTCGTCAGAAGTGAGGTCGAAGTCGAACCGAGGCCCGCCGAAGCCATATTGGTAGGTAGAAGGCGGAGGCGAGCGCTGGGCTAAGGGTGGCACATCCCGCACAGATGAAGAAGCACCAGAGTCCGCTGCCTCCTCACCATCGCCTGAGTGCACCATACGGGGACACTTAGGAGTGGGCTCAATGGCCGCCTCGGCATCAAGCTGCCCTACACCTTTTCCATCGACTTTAGATTTCTCCGAAGAAGAGGATTCGGCCTCAGGCAGGGAGCCTGTCGACTTCTCTCGCTCCTTCAGCACAGTCGTCTCCTCGACAGGCCCAGCTTCAAGAAGGGGAGGGAGTGAAGACTTTGTCGAATGCCCTACACGAGGCAAAGCAAAAGCAAAATTAAATGGGAAGACAATAACAAAATCCAGTCGGCAACAAGGGTGCAAGTAACTTACTTCTGGAAGGGGATTCTCCAAGCTGAAGGGAGCTATCGTGAAAACATAGCTGATGGTGTCCTCAGCTTTGTAGCTGGTCACCGACATCACGAGTGCGTCGAGTTCATTCGCCGACAGCTCCACGGCACTGATCCTGGTGGCGTCGAGTACCCCCTCATACACTCACATCGGGTGCGCGCGCTGCTGAAGGGGACATACCCGACTCTTCAGGAAAGTGTAGATCAACTGAACACCGGAGACACTGATGTTCAGCAATCCGGTGACTTTCTCCAACAACGGGGCAGTCTCAAGTTCCTCGCCTAGGGTCAGAGAGTGCTCCCAGGCCTTCATCTTCTCTGCAACGCTAGTCGAGAATGCGGGGCGGACATCTTGGCCAACAAGGACGTAGAACCACTTGGTTCTCCACCCCTGCGTAGACTCATCTGCCTTCAAAGTGAAGTACTTGCCGACGGCCTTGACCTGGAAGCCGACACCTCCGACGGGGTTGATACGACCATTGCGGGCCATGGGGCGCACTAGGAAGATCGACTTCCATAGTGCCCAGCTAGGGGATATCCCCAAGAAGCACAAGAATATTACCATAAAACAGGCAATGTGCAAAACACCGTTGAGGACCAGATCAAGGATCTATATCCCGTAAGCAAAGAGGAGACCGCGCACAAAATCATGCAGCGGGAAGCCGAAACCGTGGGGAAGATACTCGACAAACATACCCGCTCTCCAAGAAGGGGCGCAGGGAATTATCCTTGCCAGGAGCCCGAACGGCGAGCTTCTCGGAGGGATGATTATTGGGTGATAGAACTCCGGAGTCTGAATTCTGCTAGAAAAAGCATCGTCAAGATAGAATATTTGCGAAGACCAGAAGAACAAAGTGGACATCTCTGAATTATTTCTGATTTATTTCTTGAAGAAGGCCAAAAGAAGAGCCTGTGGTGGGGCCCAGGGGGCCCACACCACCCTGTGGCGCGGCAAGCCTCCTGGCCGCGCGAGCAGGTGGTGTGGCCGCCCTAGTGTAACGCCCCGGGATTTATCCCAATTTCAGTTTTGTTTGTTTTTCTTTTACATCATCATATCATCATGCCATCATGCAATTGTCAATTCATTTGTTTTAATTGCATTTAAATTTTATTTCAACTCCATTTAAATTCTTTTCCACTTTTAAATCTAATTGCAAATCAAATGAATTTAAATATGGTATATAATTTTGTTTTTCAAATATTCAAATTAATTTATTAAATTGTGTATTGAAAACAATAATTAAATTGACTATTTTAAATCAAAAACTATTTTGTAAAGTTTCTCTATACAATTTATCTTCTGTTGTATTTGTGGATGTATCGGAACTGTTGTAATGTTATCACAATTCCACCCACATAATGCGCATGTTTCGGCGTGCACATTATGTCTGGTGGGCGACCTAAAATCGTTATTATGCGGATTTCGGCGGGAACGCTTAAATCTACATAGTACCGATTTTAGGGCGTCACAAAGTGGTATCAGAGACTTGGTTTCGATCTCCTTGTTGTTTCGATACGAATGGTTATCGAAGCAGCGGGTCCGCAAAAGCCTGTAGGATAACCTCGCTAACGGTCGTTGTTTCTAGAGTGTCGAAAACTATTTGACTAAAATTATTTTTTGAAATGATCTCAATAGGTTTCTATTTTCTTCTTATCTCAATTCTATTTCTCCTCTTACCTTACTTGTTTTGGAGTCTCTTCTCTTATCCAAACTTTCAAAGTTTTAGGTTCCTACGGGTGGGAGGACGATTTCTTGCCTTTTACCCTATTAGGTTCGATCTTTCGGAGTCTTTCGTCGTGAGCAACAACCCCTTGTTAGTGGTGTCGAGAATTTCAAGGTGGAGCAACAATCCCTTGTTAGTGGTGTCGAGAAGTTCATCACGAAGCCTGAAGACTCGTTAGTTACCCCTCTCTTCTTGTGGTCTCGGCGTTGATCGCGGGACGCGATCCCTTGTTAGTGGTGTCGGTTGTAACGCCCCGGGATTTATCCCAATTTTAGTTTTGTTTGTTTTTCTTTTACATCATCATATCATCATGCCATCATGCAATTGTCAATTCATTTGTTTTAATTGCATTTAAATTTTATTTCAACTCCATTTAAATTCTTTTCCACTTTTAAATCTAATTGCAAATCAAATGAATTTAAATATGGTATTTAATTTTGTTTTTCAAATATTCAAATTAATTTATTAAATTGTGTATTGAAATCAATAATTAAATTGACTATTTTAAAACAAAAACTATTTTGTAAAGTTTCTCTATACAAATTATTTCTCTATTTTGTTTCAAAATACAAAAACAGAAATGAATAATTTAAAGGAAATAAAAATTGCAGAGAAAAACTGTAGCTGGGCCAAGAGAACTTCCAGTGGCCCATTCTCCTTCCAGCCCGAAGCCACGTACCTGTCGAAGCCCATTCGCTCCTTTCTTCCTCCTCTGTACGGCAGACGATCGAGCGGAGCCACGTTTCCCCTGGTAATTGATGGGACGGCCGGGAGAGCTCGCCCCTTCTAATAAAACCACCACCGGCTACGCCCCCTCCTAACCCTAGCTCGCCTCCCATCGCGCCGCCGCCCTTTCCCCATCCTTCTCCTCTCCCTGGTTTTTCTCTCCACCGAAAAAATCACCATGACCGACGCATGAAGCTCCTCCAAGCCGTCGATGTGGGTGGCGCCGAGGACGACCAGGTCCGGGAATCGAACCAGGACTTCTTCCGCAACAAGATCGTCGAAGGGAACCGGTGCTGAAACCGCAAGCAGCGCCTCCTCCGAGTTCTTCCCTGGCGCGAAGCTCACCGTCCTCTTCTTCACTGCCCCCGATTTCGGCCTTCTCCGAGCACTCCTCTCCGACCCCAGCCACCCCACAGTGAGCCGCTCCCTTTTCCCTTCCTCCCCGTTGCTCTGGACGCCGCCATCGCGCGGCTTCGTCGTGGTCGCCGCCGGCCAATGCTTCGTCGCTGCTTCTGTCTCGGACGATTTCAGTTCGTCAGTTAAAACCTGCACCTTTGACACTTAAAAGAAACCAGACGCGGTTAACATCAACAACGCACACCCGCCCCAGTGGCTAGCGCGGCCGAGAGAACCAGCAACGCGTCGCGCGCGCGAGCTCGATCCCTAGGCCGGCCGAATAAAACCCCCCTTTTCCCATTTTACTTTCGCCACTGACATGCGGGCCCCGCCTGTCATTGACTGCGGGAGCACGCACAGCACACACGCGCCCGCGTGGCACCTGGGCCCGCCTGGCAGCCGCAGGTGTGGACTTTGTTTCGGTGAGAAAGATTCTGAGGAGAATCTCTGCGCGGGAAACTTGCACCGGAGCCCCTGTATTCTTGTTTTTAGTGCTTAGCCCCTCACAGTAACTTTTCCATCACCAACAGGTCCCTGACAATTGCAGAAACACCCCTAATTTTAATTGGTTAATAACTTTAATTCTATAACTCCAAACAAAATAATCTTTATATGTTTTTATATCAGAAAAATGCAATGAATATTAATATGCCATTTGTATGCCATTTTGCATCTTTTATTTTAATTGCTTAGTGTAATTTATTTGTTGCACCTATATAATTAAATATGGAATGTGTTGGGCTTTACCTAATAATTGCCCTATTCCATTTAATTTAATTACATCACCCATGCCATGTGTTGCCATGTTAACCAACATTTAATATTGCTGGTAAATAAATAACTTGCACCTAAATATTAATTGCTGGGGTTGTTTTCCCGCTTATTTTGGATTACCTGCATTTTATTGCATCTTGCCATGCCATGCATCATTTCTCATATGATCATGCTGGATCTTTTGCCGTAGTTGTAAAATGCATCTTTTACGCTTTCCAGTGTTTGTTGCTTCTTCGCGGATAAGACGTTGAGATGTGTGAGCAACGACAAGATCTGCTTCCATGCGGGATTCCAGGCAAGCAAAATTTGCTTGTTTACCTATACATTGTCTTTCATTCCTGCCGTTGATCTCTGCTACCCTAGTTATCGATTCTTGAACTGCGATCCCATCACATGTTTATCCTGCAGGCTATAAAGCTTTATCCCCACATCCCATCACTTGTTGTTTGTTTATCTGTTGGCCTTGCGAGTCGTAGCGCATGCTTAGAGTTGTTTGTGCGAGTCATCTGTTGGTCTTATGTTTTCATCTGCTTAGCATGATATATTATTCTACCTTAATAAAATGTTGTATTATATTGGGGTATTATAATTAAAAGATAAGGCACCAGGCGGAAGGCCTTGCGAGGTGCTTTGTTCTGCTCAGTGTCGACCTAGGAACTGAGATTTTGTCCTCGGATCCAATTTTGAGCGCACTAACCACTTGTGGGAGGCCCTATGGAGCCCCCCTCGACTTTGAACGGATCTACAGCTTGTCCATGTGCCGCAAGTAGTTCGGGTTTTCCATTTGCTCATATGTATGTGCATGATGCACTAGTAGAAAACAGGCTAAAGGACCAAACTCCAAAACCCCATTTGTCCCGGTCGTACTGCAAACCGGGACAGATGGGGCATAAAACGCTACAACTAGTTCAAGCGACACTCATTTGTCCCGGTTCGTGGCTGGAACCGGGACAAATGAGGTAGCACCCGCAGGCGACACCCATTTGTCCCGGTTCCAGTCACGAACCGGGACAAATGGGCATGGTTTCAGTTACGCGCGCGGAAGTCGAACCATCGCCGCGTTTTTTCGACGCGCACGGAAGACGAACGGAAGTACGGCGCCGCCGGCGATTCCTCTGCCTCCGGCGATTAATTCCTCTGCTCTCCGGCCGGCGATTCATCTACCTCTCCGACGCTATAAAATGCACAGTACGGCTCCTCCACACACCATCTCTCCGGCTCCTCCACACACCATTTCTCCTCTCTTTTCTCCGGTCCTATGGAGCCACTCGCGCGTCCGCCTCGGTCCGAGTTGTACTACTACAAGAAGGAAGGCATGCGGTTTAAGGTGTGGGTCACCCTTTGTGCCTGGCGCGTGGAAAAGTGGATCCGCGACGTGAAGAAATACTTCCTCGACGCCGCTTCGATCAAAGCCGTTGGACTCGATTGCGAGTTCACCGACCCTCGATGGAAGGATACTCCGCAGCGCGCCGCCGTCCTTCAACTCTCGGTGGCGACCGAGACTCTTGTCTTCCAAATTTGCGAAGCTGATCGGGTGCCACAGGTCCTCGTGGATTTCTTAGGTGATGAGACAATGAAGTTCTACGGCGTGGCAATCCATAATGACATGAAGATGCTAGCCTACTACGGAATAATTATTCGGTCCGCGGTCGACCTGCAGAGGGATCGCCGAAACCCTACCGGCAATTTTACTCCGAGTCTATATGCTCTCTCCAATGCGGTCATTGGGACAAATCTTGAGAAGAAGAAGAAATACAAGAAGAAGAAGAACACGGACGACGACAAGGAAGACACGTTAGAAGAAGACCTAATTTTCGGATGGGGCAACGTTCCATTGAGCTACGATCAAATCGTATATGCTGCTTTAGACGCTCGCCTTGGCTTCGAGATTGCACGGAAGTGGGATAGTCTACGCCGCTATAATACTGAGTATGATCATCTTAATGTCGTTGATGAGTAGACTATCTATGTATTCAAACATTTTTCATATTCATAGTTATTTAAAACAGAAAACAGAAAAAGAAAACAAAAAAAATGAAAAAAACCTCAATCTGTCCCGGTTTCAGTCTCAAACCGGGACAAATGGGCTCCTTTTTGTCCCGGTTTGAGACTGAAACCGGGACAAATGGGGGGGTGCCTATATATACTGATCAGCAGCCCCCTCCCAAAACCATTGGAGGCATTTTTTTTTTGAAATGGAAGGAGGGGGTGTGTGCTAGTCTGTTTTTTTTGTATGCATGCAAGGTGTTTGATGAAATGCCCGAGAGAGTTCACGAATGGAAGGAAGGTGTTTTTTTTTCTCTCATTTCATTTGTAATTAATTAATCGATGTTATGTAATGGTTATTGATGTAGTTCATTATATAATGCAGATGGACCGACAATGGATGTATGGTGACCGACGCACTGCCGAGTACATGACAGGTTTGAGGAAATTTCTAGAGAAAGCCCGGGCCCACAGTACGAATGGTTTCATGTGTTGTCCATGTGTCAACTGTCAGAATAAGACAGATCACCCAAACGTGAGAACCCTTCAAAGTCATCTTATTCGGCATGGTT
The DNA here is from genome assembly GCA_026929855.1 of Poa annua. Classification (NCBI taxonomy): domain Eukaryota; kingdom Viridiplantae; phylum Streptophyta; class Magnoliopsida; order Poales; family Poaceae; genus Poa; species Poa annua. The sequence goes on along the minus strand of CM049426.1, from coordinate 244,342,604 downwards.
TCATGCCCAGCTATAATTGTTGGACGAAGCACGGAGAAAAAGGTGTTATGATGGAAGACAATGAAGAAGAGGAAGATTATGACAACTATCCTATGTTCCCGGAGTACGGAGATTCTGCAACGGGGGAAACTGAAGCTGAAGAGGCACCAGATGAGCCCACTGACGATCTTGGTAGGGCCATTGCTGATGCAAAGAGAGAATGCGGAACTGAAAAGGAGAGGTTGAAGTTCGACCAGATGTTAGAGGATCACAAGAAATTGTTGTATCCAAGTTGCGAAGATGGTCAGAAAAAGCTGGGTACCACACTAGAATTACTGCAGTGGAAGGCAGAGTGTGGTGTGACTGACAAGGGATTTGGAAAGTTGCTGCAGATAATTAGGAAGATGCTTACAAAGGTCAACGAGTTGCCAGACAGCACGTACGAAGCAAAGAAGGTTGTGTGCCCTCTAGGATTAGACGTGCATAAGATACATGCCTGCCCTAATGACTGCATCCTCTACTGCGGTGAGTATGAGAATTTGGATGCATGTCCAGTATGCACTGCATTGCGGTATAAGATCAGACGAGATGACCCTGGTGAAGTTGAGGGTGAGCGTCCCCGGAAGAGGGTTCCTGCCAAGGTGATGTGGTATGCTCCTATAATACCACGGTTGAAACGCCTGTTCGCGAATAAAGAGCATGCCAAGTTGTTGCGATGGCACAAAGAGGACCGTAAGAAAGACGCGATGTGTAGACACCCCGCTGATGGGTCGCAGTGGAGAAAAATTGAGAGAGAGTTCCCGGAATTTGAAGATGACGCAAGGAACTTAAGGTTTGGTCTAAGTACAGACGGTTTCAATCCGTTTGGGGAGCAGAGCAGCAGTCATAGCACATGGCCTGTGACTCTATGTATTTATAACCTTCCTCCTTGGTTGTGCATGAAGCGTAAGTTCATTATCATGCCATTGCTCATCCAAGGCCCGAAGCAACCCGGCGACGACCTTGATGTGTACCTCAGGCCATTATTTGAAGAACTTTTACAGTTGTGGCGGGAAGAAGGTGTACGGGTGTGGGATGAGCACAAACATGAGGAATTTGACCTACGAGCTCTGCTTTTTGTAACAATTAACGATTGGCCGGCTCTTGCTAACCTCTCAGGGCAGTCGACCAAGGGGTACAATGCATGCACACACTGTTTGGGTGAGACTGAATGTTTATATTTGGATAAATGTAAGAAGTGTGTGTATCTGGGGCATCGTCGATTTCTTCCGATCAGGCATACCGCAAGGAAGAAAGGCAAGCATTTTAAAGGTGAGGCTGATCACAGTAGGAAGCCTCTCAACCGTACTGGTGAAGAAATATTTGATATGGTCAAGGATCTAAAAGTAATCTTTGGAAAGGGTCCTGGAGGTCAACAGGTTCCGAAAGACGCTAACGGGCACGCACCCATGTGGAAGAAAAAATCTATATTTTGGGAGCTACCATATTGGAAGGTCCTAGAGGTTAGATCTGCTATCGACGTGATGCACGTGACGAAGAATGTTTGCGTGAACCTGCTAGGCTTCTTGGGCGTGTACGGGAAGAAAAAAGATACAGAGGAAGCACGGGAGGACCAGAAACGTGTGAAAGAACGAGACGGCCTAAGTCCCGAACACTACGAAGGTCCTGCCAGCTACGCTCTTACCAAACAAGAGAAAGTAATATTCTTTGAATGCCTGAGTAGTATCAAGGTCACGGCTGGGTTCTCGTCGAATATAAAGAGGATAGTAAATGTGAGACTCCAAAAATTTCAGAACCTAAAGTCTCATGATTGCCACGTGATTATGACGCAATTGCTTCCGATTGCACTGAGGGGGCTACTACCGGAAAATGTTCGAGTACCCATTGTGAAGCTTTGTGCATTCCTCAATGCAATATCTCAAAAGGTAATCGATCCGGCGATTTTACCAGGGTTGCAAAATGATGTGGTCCAGTGTCTTGTCAGTTTTGAGTTGGTGTTCCCTCCATCCTTCTTCGATGTTATGACGCATCTCCTGGTTCACCTAGTCGAAGAGATTCAAGTTCTCGGTCCTGTATTTCTGCACAATATGTTCCCATTTGAGAGGTTCATGGCAGTCTTAAAGAAATATGTGCATAACCGTGCTAGGCCAGAAGGAAGCATCTCCAACGGCTACGGTAACGAGGAGGTCATTGAGTTCTGTGTTGACTTTATTCATGACCTTAAGCCGATAGCTGTTCCACAATCACGACATGAGGGTAGACTTAGTGGAAAAGGCACACTAGGAAAAAAAACAAAAATTTGTATGGATGGACATTCTTTCACTGAAGCACACTATACAGTTCTACAAAGTTCTACCTTGGTGGCCCCGTATATCGATGAACACAAGAATTTTGTACGCTCTCGTCACGCGGGGAAGTCTGACAACTGGATTGTACGTACACACATGGCCACGTTCGGCGGTTGGTTGCGAGCACATCTTGAAAATAAAGACAAGGTTGATGAAGAGTTACACTTGTTGGCCAGGGCACCATCTACAACTATATGTACTTTCCAAGGGTACGAGATAAATGGAAATACATTTTACACGAGTGTCCAAGATAAAAAGAGCACGAACCAAAACAGTGGTGTTCGCATTGATGCAACAAACAACAATGGGCAGAAGAACACATATTATGGTTGCATAGAGGAGATATGGGAACTTGACTATGGACCTTCTTTTAAGATCCCTTTGTTTCGGTGCAAATGGGTCAATCTGAAAGGCGGGGTTGAGGTAGACAAGATGTACGGAATGACAACAGTGGATCTAAACAATCTTGCGTACAGAGATGAACCATTCGTGCTAGCCAATGATGTGGCTCAGGTTTTCTATGTGAAAGACATGTCTAGCAGACCCAAAAAAAGAAACATCCAGGGAGTGGAGGAGCCTAGGCGTCACATAGTTCTTTCAGGAAAAAGAAACATCGTGGGAGTGGAGGACAAGACAGACATGTCAGATGATTATAATAATTTTGATGAAATTCCGCCTTTCGTAGTGAAGATTGACCCAATCATCAAGTTGATTGAAGAAGATGCTCCATGGTTCCGACGCAGAAGAACTGGCGGTGTTGTGTGATGGAGATGTTGGTGCGATATGTAATAATTAATATATTAAACTTTTGATATGAAGAAGATGCTCCATTTTTACCTGCATATCAAATGGATTCGTCGGCGTTGATAGAACAAAACACACGATTTCACCTGCATACAGCCCCACGGTGGCTCTTGATGAGTGCCTGCATATCAAATGCACCGTGGGGCGTATGCAGGGAATCCGAGTAATTTGTATATATTCCTCAGTAGATGAATTGAACTATTCTTTTGAAAGAACAAAACACACGATTTCACCTGCATACAGCCCCACGGTGGCTCCTGAGTGCCTGCATATCAAATGCACCGTGGGGCGTATGCAGGGAATCCGAGTGATTTGTATACCACACACCACCCGGCTAGGCACTAGAAGGAGGAAACACTGAGTGCTCGCCTCGTCTGAGAGGGGGCTATATATAGGGTCACGGGCTCAACCAGTGGTACTGGTAGTGTTGATCCAACAGCTCTCAAGTGCTCAAAAGAAGCACACCCCTGATCCAACGGCTAACAAGTGTTTCAAAGAAACACACGATCTGTGTGCTTCTTTAGTCCCGGTTTGAAACTGAAAGCGTTAATCGAACAGCTCAGAAGCAATCAAAAGAAACACACCCCTGATCCAACGGCTTACAATTGCTTGAAAGAAACACACGATCCGTGTGCTTCTTTAGTCCCGGTTTGGAAGTTAAAGTTTGCAAAAGTTATACAAATTCACATTTAAAATAGTTTTAAACTAATTTAAATAATGGTTATAGAAAAGAGAAAATGTTTTTGTATTAGTTAGTCAAATTCAAACACTTTTCATATTGAAAGTTGTTTCAAATTCCAAAGTTTGCAAAAGTTATACAAATTCACATTTAAAATAGTTTTAAACTAATTTAAATAATGGTTATAGAAAAGAGAAAATGTTTTTGTATTAGTTAGTCAAATTCAAACACTTTTCATATTGAAAGTTGTTCCAAATTCCAAAGTTATTTAAAACAGAAAACAAAAAAAGAAAAGAAAAAGGGAAAAGAAAAAGAAAAAACCCCATCTATACCGGGTGGTGGCTCAGCCCGGGACAGATGGGGTGGCTATCTATCCCGGGCTGAGCCACCACCCGGGACAGTTGGGTTGGCTATCTGTCCCGGGTGCAGCCACCACCCGGGACAGTTTAGTGCTATCTGTCCCGGGCTGAGCCACCACCCGGGACAGTTGAGTGTTGCTATATAAGCAACACTTAGCCACGGGTGGTGGCTCAACCCGGAGCCAAATCAGAACGACGCCGTCAGGCTGCCAAAATTCACCTCGAGAAACGCCGCCTCCTTCCTCGCCGTCCCCGCGCCTCCGGCCATTCCTCCCCGCGCCTCCGGCCATCCCGACGCCGCTGCGCACTGCTGCGCCCTCGCCGTCCCAGCGCCTCCGGCCATTCCTCCCCGCGCCTCCGGAGCTGCCGCCCTCGCCGTCCCGCCGTTCTTCCTCGCCCTTACCAGTGCTCCGCCCAGCCATTGCCGAGGGTGAGTTCTCGTGCCGCAATCCGTGCCACCGTGCCGCAATCCCTCGCCCTTACCAGGATTTCGGCCGGATTTCTCGATGAAACAGTTCATGTTGCAGTGATGTCATAGCTGACGTCACAAGTCAATTTCTTTTTCTGATTTTCCATTTTATTCATATCTTTTGATTTAAATGTCCAAATGAAGTCAAACAAATTTCTAAAAATTTGTAAAATTATTATATTTGTGTTAAACCAGTTGTGGGCATGTTTTGAATAATTTTGAAAATTAATATTTTGAAATATTCATAAAATGCAAAATTGCCCATTTAGGTCAACTTTGAGATTAGTTATTTAAATAATTCATTTTGGGTTAATAAAATAATTTTTGCTTTAATAGGTTATTTAAATAACATATTACAACTATATATATTAAAAAGAGAAAATGCAATGAAATATATATTGTGTTTTACATTTTTTGCTTTAGAATAGATTTTAGAATAGATTTTACAATGCAATGAAAATCAATGAAAATCAATGAATACATTTTTTGATATTACAACTATTGGAAATGAAAAGAGAAAATGCAATGAAATATATATTGTGTTTTACAATTTTTGCTTTAGAATAGATTTTACATTTAATTCTTTTCTTATATAGAATATATATTCATGAAAATCATTTTGTGTTTAGAATAGATTTTTGCTTTACAATTAGGAAGTTATTAAAGTTATTTAGATGTTGAGTTATTAAAATTATTTAAATGGATTTAAATCTCTTGCAGAAACTATGGACACCCGTAGAAATCTTCAAGAAGAAGAGGACATGTCCGGCATCATTCGCGAAGGTGATGAATTGGACCCGGCAGAAACCATGAACAAGAAGAGGAACACGTAGACGATTTCACCGGGCAATTTCTGAACGAGTCCGGTGACGGAATAGACGTCACCGACAGTTCAGCTCACCGACAGTTCACCGACTCTACTGTTGGAAAGTCGGCCGCCGAGGTAGATATATGCCCTCAGGTTTTTGTCACCACGCAAGGAAATTTGTAGCTCAGTGCGGAGTCATCGTTCGGGACAGACTGTCCATCAGGGCTCAAGAATGGTATAAGCCAAAGGTGCCAAAGGAGGGGGTTATTTATGTATCGAATGCAGACAAACAACTCCTTTGGGACGAGCTCATGCAAAATTTCACTTTACCGGAAGAGGAGGATGTAGAGGAGCCGGTTATAGAGAATCGATGCAAGGCCTGGACTTTTATTGAGATGGGTGAATTGTTCCGCAGCTGGAAGAAAAGGCTTAACAAGTTCATAAAAGAAGGTAAAACTCCAGAATTTGTCGGAGTCTATGAAAAGATAAAAGATGAGTGGCCCGAATTTAAGGCGTACAAGCAATCGGAAGCCGCTAAGGCCATGTCAGCGAGAAATAAGAAAAATGCAGACAAAAAGATATATCACCATAACATGGGGTCAGGTGGCTACCTGACGGCCATGCCTAAGTGGACGAAAATGGAGGATGAGTTTTTGGCTAAAGGTATAGACATCGAGACATTTGGCTGGCCAGACCGGCTTAAGGCTTGGTTCTATGGGCATGGTGGAAAGTTAGACCCTGAAACAGGTGACTGTCTTTTTACCAAGGAGCACGGACCTGACCCTATTAAAGCTCTCAGAGAGGTATGGAAGGAGGTCACAGAAGGCAGGTTCCACCCTAACAGAGAGAAGGACGAGCTATCGCGAGCCCTTAAGAATCCTGAACACAGTGGACGAACAAGAGGAACCGTCGGCTCTGTACCGTGGATACTTGGGTTTCCCAAAGATGTTGGCACTTATAGAAGCCGATCGAGAAAGAAGAAAGAGATTGCCGACCGGGCCCAGTGGATGGAAAATAAATTACTACAGCATGAGAAGGAGATAGCAGAGCTGAAGGCAGCGCAGGCTCGACGGATGCCCTGCGAATCTGAGACGCCCGAAAATCCTTCTCCTGATCCAAAATCAATGCGGAGAAGCAGCGTGGGTTCGACGGAGCTCGATCGCCACAATGATATGCCGGGTCCTCGTCACCCCGTGGATAATATCGTGCAGCGGGAACTTTGCGACCTACATGTGCCATGCTTGAACATAACCGTGAAGGTGGCGCATGGCTTTGCCCTACCGCCTAGCCCAAATGGAACTTACCATTGTCGCCCTATTCCAGATGGCTATGTTGTTGTCGGGGTTGATGAGGTTATCAAGACATATGAGGGAATTAAGCTGGACTTCCCTACGGGTGAAGACGAGGTTGAGTTGAGATTTGCCCTCAAGAGTACCTGCTTATGGAAAAAAGAATACATCGTGTTCCCACACATGCAGCTAAATCGCCCTCCCAGTCCACAAGCCAGTCCACATAACTACAACAACGACAACCAATGCGCTAGTCCAGACACCCCCCACAACGACAACCAAGGCGCTAGTCCATCTCCGCCGTCGCATGAGCGTACTCCGCCGCGTGAGCGTACTCCGCCGCGTCAACGGACTCCATCGCCTCCGCAAAAGAAGCGGAAGTGCACCGCTGCGTCGACTAGTACTCAGAAAAGCGAAACAGCCGGGAAGTCTCGCTTTGTGAACTCTCACAAAGATGTCGAGACATGGGTCGAGGAGATCCAGACTTCCCAGGGAAAGAAGGCAAAAAAGATGTCTTTGCCTGTTCCGGTTTATTCTCCGGAAGCGATACGGTGGGCCATAGAATTTCTTACGCATCCGTCGCAATATGAACTAAATATGGACGATGACTACACACGCGTTCTGGTGCGTACATCTAAGAGAGTGCGGGAAGAACAAAAATCTGCTGCCACCCAGAAGAGAGATGTTCCACAGCTCGGAATGCAGGCGGGACAATCGGCCCCTCCACTCATATTGGCGCCTTACAACCGGAACCCGATCGATGATGTACTTTCGCAGCAAGCTAGAGATATGGGTATAACTCTGGCAGAGCTGAAGGCATTGCAAGCTGGCGAGAGTGTCACCATACATGAGGTGGTGCGGACATATGTGAGAGGACAAGATCTTGTCGACCCTGCAATGGTGCGCACTCTACCAGCTAGGTTGCACCAACTCAATGCATGGTACTTGCGTACCACGAAAAGTCAAGAAGGAGACTGGCTCTATGGGAAAATTCCAAAGGATTTTTTTGGCCCAGGTGATGATGAGGTTCAAATCGAGTATTGCGAATTATGGCAGTTATTCAATTTTGACGCGCTCGACAAATCTATCATCAGTGCCTTTTGCATGTAAGTAATTAAATTATGTATATATGTCAGTAATTCTCTAGCTCTACTTATTTTTCATTGCTTGTAATTATCCTTATCACTATATTACCTTTGTACTCTATTATGCAGGCTGAAAATTATACAATCTCGAAAGCTGGGACTCAATCACAAGATTGGATTCATTGACCCTAATCGAGTTCATCATCATGGTTTGTTACATTACCCAGAGCAAACAGAGGAGCTTTTGCTTACTTATTTGATGGCGCAACATTACAAAAGCACCATAATTTTCCCGTTCAACTTCGAGTGAGTTGTTTACTTTCTTATACATACTCGATGTTAATTAAGTATATGTAATTGATGATTTAGTTATTAACAAATATAAACATATGGCAGATTTCACTGGGTATTATTGGAGATTGATGTTGAAAAGGCAATCGTTGATGTCTTGGACCCATTATCGAAACCTGAAGAAAAGTTCGACGACACGAAACAGATGCTCCAGAGGTAATTTCGATAATTATCACAATCGACCTCGTCTTTTCTAATAATATATAGTAATTAGTTAACTTCTTTACTAATTTTTCATACCCTAAACTTCAGGGTTTGGGACAAGTTCACCGGTTACCACAAGGATGTCGGTATAGCTAAGAACCTCACTTTTAAATGGCGAGAGGTAAAGACGTATACTAGCTAGGTTCCACATACGCATATTCTTAATTTCAGTCTCACAATACCATTTTTTCAATATTTATGATTATTTTTTATTAATTTCTTATCTTATTCTATCATAAAGTGCGCGAAGCAACAACAAGGCACCAATTTGTGTGGATTCTATGTCTGCGAGTTCATCCGAATTCACTTCAATGAGGGTGCAGACTGGAATAGGGTACGTTAACAATTCATTCAAACTTGTTCACTTCTCAAATTGAATTATTTTCATAATGGTTGATATATTGGTGTTGATCTCTCCTTTTTAGTTTGAGACGATCCGGAACAGGCTAGAAGCAAAAGACCGCCTACTACCAATCGCGGAGGAAATTGCGGGCTTTCTGCTTGACTATGTCATAAAGCCAGGCGCAGAATGCAGTATAATCCGGCAGCCAAAAAAGACCATCCCGAGGAAAAAATAGGGTCTAATGCTTCTCTGTCATGTAAAAAAATATTTGTACTTAGCCGTGTCCCCAGTACAGACATGATCTTCCGGTTGTAAATATTTGTTTGGGAGAACTCGTGTACTAGTAGTATTCATGACTACATCCCGAGGAAAAAATCGTGTATTCATGATATATATTACATAGTAACGTATAATATGCAACTCGATATTGTTTGAAATGAAACATAAATGAAAAAACACAAACACAAAAGAATCAGTAACATAAATAGAAAACAGGAAACAAAATAAAAGAAACAAAAAAAAACATATATACTGTCCCGGTTCGTATTACGAACCGGGACAAATGAGTCGCAGGCAGAGCCTGCCTTGATTAGCCACGTGGCCCCCCTATTGGTATATATGTCCCGGTTCGTATTACGAACCGGGACAAATGAGTCGCAGGCAGAGCCTGCCTTGATTAGCCACGTGGCCCCCCTATTGGTCCCGGGCCGTGGCGTGCCCGGGACAAATAGGGGGGCCTATTTGTCCCGAACACGCTGTCCCGGGCGCGTGACCGGGGCAAAAAGCCCTCACGGCCCGGGACCAGTGGCCTGTTTTGCTCTAGTGATGATGATGATGACGATGATGATGAGAGGTTATGTGATACGGGGGGTCATATAGGTGCGGTACGACACGAAGCGGACAGTTCCTACTGTGGTTTGAGCCGCATGGTGGCGTAGTCGCAAACTAATGAGTCCGCAATTGAGATTCGGCCGGACTCCTGACGCGGGTAACAACTCATATGGGTGGCACTTGGACTTGCTGTAGTGAAGGAATAAGTCGTGTTGAGAAGCCCTGATGCTTGCTTGGGTTGATCATGCGAGTATGGGTACAGTAGTGCACCCCTGCAGGGTATAATCTTATCGATGAGCCGTGTCCACGGTTATGGACGATTTTGGTGATGATGCTGGCTAACAAGATCTAGACAACTTGCACCTAATTAATGTTAATTAATTTGATTAGTAACATAGAATTACTTTCACAATATATTATAAATAAAAACTGTTCAATGTGTGAGTTTCCCGAATTGCTTCCTCATATTTGGTTGAGGGGGTTAATTCGAGAATGGGTTATGTTTGGTGTTAGTTGTAGATGTTTATCTTATGCGCTCTCTTATCTCTCTCTGATTAGACAGAAGTTGTAGCGTGTCTCTTTAGGTTGCTAGTGCTGCTGCCGCTAAGTCCACCTCCCCTATATTTTGGGAGATGGTGTAGAAAGTAGGCAAGTCGGTTTTGCTTGCCAGGGAGTGCCCTGACCCTCTTTTGGGATGTGCTTTATGTGCAGTCAACAGGTTTGAAGTCCGACGACGTTAGCTTGGGAATCCCTCCGGCTTGGCTGGGCAGGGATATGGCGCCATCGCTTATCTTCAGGACTCTTAGTCCAATTTGCATCTTATCCGTAGCCGGATACTATTTTGCTTCCGCTGTCATTTGTATCTTTGTATTGTATCATTTGTATCTTGACTCGTTCGAGTCGTTGTTGTAATTTATCTTCTGTTGTGTTTGTGGATGTATCGGAACTGTTGTAATGTTATCACAATTCCACCCACATAATGCGCATGTTTCGGCGTGCACATTATGTCTGGTGGGCGACCTAAAATCGTTATTATGCGGATTTCGGCGGGAACGCTTAAATCTACATAGTACCGATTTTAGGGCGTCACACCTAGCCCACCACCTGGCGCACGCCTTCACGTACTTCTCCCCCCCCCCCCCCCCCCCCCCGAAAACCTAAAATCATACATTGTCCAGAAACCATCTCCGCCGCCACCATGAGGCGGAGAAGACGGAGAGAGAAAAGTTGTCCCGCAGGCTGCGTTATCGCCTGGGAAATTCCCCTCTGGAAGGGGAAATCGTCGCCATCATCACCGTCATCGAGCTGCACTCCATCACCATCGCCAACACCACCATCTCCACCGCCGACGCCGTAATCTCCAACCATCCACTCCGCTCCCGCTGTAACATCTAGGGCTAAACTCTGTGTATTTGATAGGGGAAACTCTCCCTGTGTTGATTGCTATTGTTATTGATGCTATTGAGTGAAACCGTTGAACTAGGGTTTATGTTCAGATTGGTATCCATCATTATATCACCTCTGATCATGTTCATTATGGTGTGTTGTTAGTAGTTTGTTGTGTTCTTGGGGACATGGGAGAAGTCTTGATGTTAGTAGTGAACTATGTTGAATAATATTTGATGTGTTGATATTTAAGTTGTGGTGTCTTTCTTTCTTGTGGTGTCATGTGAACGTAGACTACATGACAATTCGCCTTTATGGACCTAGGGAAGGCATCGTATACTCAGTTACCATTTGTGGGGTTGCCGGAGTGACAGAAACCTAAACTCCCGTTGGTATTCCGATGCACAAGGGATCGCAGGATCTGAGAGTTTAAGGCTATGGTTAGATTTATCTTAATTACTTTCTTGTATTTGCGGATGCTTGCAAGGGGTATAATCATAAGTTTATATTAGTCCTAGGAAGGGCGGTGCATTAGCATAGATTCACCCACACGACACTTATCTAAACACTAAAGATTATTCATCAATATGAAGCGAAAGCACTAGACAGAAATCCCGTGTGTCCTACACTAAAGATTATTCATCAATATGAAGCGAAAGCACTAGACAGAAATCCCGTGTGTCCTCAAGAACGTTTGGTCATCATAAGTAAACAAACCGGCTTGTCCTTTGCTCTCAAAAGGATTGGTCCACTCGCTGCAATTATATTTGTCGCGCTCTATTTACTCGCACTTTATTTATCTGTTATGTCAAAGTCTGATGAAAACTTGTCTGCTAGTGTTTACAGTGATATCCTGTAACATCCCAACATTTTATAATATTCAAAAATCACTAAAATTTAAACTTTTCCTTCTATTAAAATAAAATATTAAATGCATCAGGAAACCAACTATGATAGACTTCAAACTTATTGAAAGAGTTTAATATTTCAAATGTCACAGTTTAAACATTTTATTATCCACTGTATTTCAAAAACCTAAAAATGTAGTTTGACAAATATTTTACAAACAACAATCCATTTTATTTTAAGGTTTATAGATTTTAAATTAATGAATTAGCCAAATAAACATTTCATTTGCTCAAATGAATTTCATCTATTTTCAAAGCATGAAATGATTAATATATTCTAAATAAGAATAAAATTAAAAGAAAAATCTTTTCCAAAGTTGTTATGAAGTTTTCAAATGAATTATCATAATATAAAATATAATGGTGCACAAATTATTTTCAATTAAAAATGAATACCTTATATTTCACATTTCCAAAACATTATTTATATTTTGTTCTTTAATATTATGCCAAATTAAAGATGAATGATTTCAGCAAAATAAGTTTAAATAACTTAAGTTCAAACATAATTTGAATATGGGTATTTTACAAATTTTATATAGCCAAAAGAAAATTTATTTAAGATATAATTTCTAATTTGACTTTAAGTGTCAAATTTGTATTTAATCAATATTTCAAAAGATTATTTTTCAAAAATATTCAAAACATGCCCACAATTGGTTTAACAGAAAGATAATAATTTTACAAATTTTTAGAAATTTGTTTGACCTCATTTGGACATTTAAATCAAATGTTATGAATTAAATTGGAGAAATGAGAAAAAGGAAAATTGATGACGTCACTGCTGACATCACTCCATCTTCAACCTCCGTCCGAAAATTTCGCCTCCGATCCCTCCACCGATCCGAGCTCAAATTCGCGGCGTCCTTTGCGGGATTTGATCTCCCTTTCCCCCCCATATAAACCCCAAACCACGCCGCACTTTTCCCCTCTTTCCCCCTCTCAAAACGCGCCGCCAGGCCGCCACGGTTGCTCGCCGGAGAAGCTCGAGGCCGCCGCCGTTTTCTTTCCTTTCCCGGCGAGGTAAACCATCCCCGAGCCCGAGACCCCGTGCTCTTGCGCAACTCTTGAACCCCCTCCTTCCTTTTTCCTGCAGAAGAACGTCGAGGACGAGCTCGACGGAAGTCCGCCGACGCCCGAGCCGCCCCAACCGCTCCTCCACGTTGCGCTTGGATGAATCCCGCGTCGCCACCGCCATCATAAGATCCGCCGTGTTGCGCCGCGCCCGGGCCTGTCGTCCGCGCACTCGGGGAGCCCACGCAGCGTCACCGGCGTCCACGACCGGCCACCGCCGCCGTCGGACCCGTCTCAGGCCACCTCAGAGCCGCCACCTCCTGGTCAAGAAATGTGAGCCTTTCGATCTCGATCTGACAGCGTAGATTAGAAGCGTTAATTCGAATCGGTACGGACAGATCTGGACCGCCAGATCCAGATCTGATGGCCCAGATCTGTTGACTTAATCCAGTCAGCACCCGCGTGGCTGCCACGTCAGCGCCACGTCCTGCCTCGTCAGCATCCGCATCAGTGCCAGCGTGTAATTCCTTTTCTATTTTAAATTTAATTGGAAGTTTTGCAGAATAGTCCCTGTAATTAAAACATCTATAACTTTTTAACCACAACTCCAAATTTAATAATTTTTATATATTTGGAAAGCTCTTGACATGTAGATTATTTTAGATCGTCCAAAATTCAAATTTGACTTAGTATAAAATATTCAAATTTCAAATGGTGAATTTGAGTATATTTGTAATAACTTTAAACCTATAAATCCAAAAATTGCAAATAAAATTGTTTTAGAAACTTTAGAATATTTGTAAATTAATGCCACTGCTATAAAATATTTTTGAGTAATTTTTGAATGAATTCATAGATATATATTTAATTTGAATGGTTGACTATTTTCAACATAACTATTAATAAAAATATTATTTTTGACTAAAGTAAATTTCTATAAATTTAATTAAAATACACATGTCTATTAACACTATTTATTAAATTATATTATAAAATTTAATCATAGAAAACTGTAATCTTATAATTATTTCTTTTATTATATTTTCCAAAATTAGAAATTAATTAAATTGCATTTATAAATTCATGCATATTTATAAAGAAATCACAAAAGTTATTTTTATGTTTCTTGTGATTAAAAATTTCATTTCCTTCATAGCATATTTTATTTTGTAGATATAATTCTCATAGGAAAACCCCTCTTCATTAGTTTTCTCTAAGTTAGAAATAATTTCAACTTAGCATTTTTGTGATGTGCTACACTTAGACACTTAGTAATTTTCAACATGGAGCTGGAAGACCAATGAAGGACTTAGCCAAACGAGACTCCAGAAGAATCTCCAAGGAGTGGAAGCACTTAGAAGAAAGATCAAGAAGGAGTTCATGAAGACCAACCAGAAATATTTTCTAAGTCTTTCTCCCTCTTTCTTCTTTCTCCCTCCTTCTTCTGTTAGACTTCATGATGACTAAGTAAATCAAAGACCAGCCTCGAGGATACAAGAACCACCAAGTCTGAAGATTTATCAAGTCTATCAAACTTCAATCAAGACATCATCAAGGAGAATATTACAAGTCTGGAGATGAAGCCTGGATGACAACTACATCTTTCTTTCTATCTTTTCCCTCTTTCTTAATCTTGTCTTTCACATTTGACTTAAAAAAATTTGATCATGATATTATCATCTTGAGATGAAGCGGCCTGTAAACAAACCTTACATGTCCACGTACATGAGACCTGTTCCACAATTTAAGTGGCTGGTCGGGTGTCTGTCTCTCTCACTTTAGTGAATATCCAATTTACAAAGAGTTGATAATAATTGTTGATCACCTCGAAGAATAGAGCTAGTATTTTCTCTAAGTATTTTGCACATCAAGACTAAGCCATTAGAGTGCATATTCAAGATGATATAAAAAAAATATTTTATTCAACTTATGACCTTAGCCCTTAGTCCTTTTGGACCACCCTATTTGCCTTGCATTAACTTAAAAGATTTTCATGGCATGAAAAAGCATTTCTAGCCCATAGGAATATTTTGCACATCATGCATAAACATATTTTCCTTAGCAAGTTTTATAAAACTTATTTATTCATCTAGTATGTGTTTGCATGCATTGTGAAGTTGTGCTTGCTGTTGATTGTTGTATTGTTGCTTGTCTATACTCTTAGATTGAACGGAGAGTCCCGAGTATCGTTGAAAAGAGTTGTGAAGAACGACAACATTCAAAGGCAAGTGGCACACCTCATAAACTTCCTATTATTTCTATATGCATTACTTAGTGTATTTTTATATGCATGTGTAGGATAGTATTGCTATGCTAAACCTGTGTAGAATTCCTTATTCCTGTGTCTAGGTTCCTATGCAATACTTAGTAGAATTATTGATGCTATGCAAATGTGGTTTTGTGAAAACCTAAATTCTACTAAGTTAAGAATGAAACACCTGGGTGGTAAGTGGTTGTATGGTTTATGTTGAGTGGCTACTCAGGTCCATGTCTATGGTTCCTGGAGTATGTACACTTGTGAATGGCCACCCAGGAACAGAGGAATCTGAAGAACTCCGAGTGACGATTGCTTCCAGTGCAGCCATTGCCATATGGGCTCTGGCTTGATCAATTATGTTGCGTGGACTCTCTCCGGCTTGACAAGCAAATGTAGGGGGATGTTAGGTGGAACGGGTCAAGGCAGAGTGGGAGCGAAAATGCTTCTGAAAGATCTCGTCTCATTCTCTCCTTTCCTTATCACAAATGGTGTGTAAAGGATACCTTGGGTTGAATGGGTACAATGGTGAAAGTGCACAACCTCTGCAGAGTGTAAAACTAAGTACTTAGCCGTGTCCCCGGTACGGAAAATTTGAGCAGCTGATCACGGACGTCAACGGAGGATTCCACCATTCCAACTTCAGAAATAAAACTTGATGGGTGAACAAGGGAAGATGAGATTTATGGTTTTCATGCCATACTCGTCTTGATTTCAAGAAAAAGTGTTTTCAAAAGAGTAGGAAAAATTGGCTTTATGCAAATTAGCCTTGAACTCCACCAGCCAAATATGCATATAGGCTTTAGAATTATTCCATTAAGTGTCCACCATAGTGTCACTTGCCAGACTCCATTTTTAATGGAATCTGACCCACGTTGTTGCAATATTTTTCTTATTGCAGATTTGATCAGATGACGAGTGAGGTTTCGTTTAAAGGTTTCGAGTCTACAACCAACATGTTTTCGCATGTGGTAGCATGAAAGTTATAGAGACTCACTGCTATTGTATTTCCGCTGTGTACTTTTTCAATGCTAGCTTTATGCTATGCAACTTGTATCAAATATTTTGTAAGTCTGGATCATCGATGTAATAAAATTGACGCTTTGTTGTGACATTACATCGTAAACTGTGTGTGCAAATGAATCGATCCAGGGATTTGCACTATACACAGGTATATGCCTTATTTTAAGTGCAGGTACGCTACATATCCTCCTCAATACCACTTGTCAACACCTTCTGCTACTCGTTGGGTTCGACACTCTTATTTATTGAAAGTACTGTGATACACCCCCTATACTTGTGGGTCATCAAGACTATTTTCTGGCGCCGTTGCCGGGGAGTGCAGCGCTATTGGTAAGAGGAATTGGTAAGGAAAACTTCAACTGTAAGTGTTGTTTTTTATTTTTATCTCCTTATTTGCTTAATAATGGAGAGAGGAAATGTTACTTTCCTGTTTGGAAGTCTTCTACCGCTGCTGAGGTAGAACGTGAGGCTTCTCCTGATGATATTGAGCCATTTAAAATACATATGAAAATTGTTAAACGTGTTATAAATAACCGCTATCTTGGGATGGAACTGTCCACCCCGGTGATCATTTGCTGTATTTACATGAATTATGCGAGTTGTTCAAGTGTGCAGGTATTACAATGGACGAAGTCAGGAAGAAATTATTCTCCATATCACTTGGTGGGAGAGCTGCGCATTGGTATAAACTGATGAAGAACATGGATTCTCTTGGATGGGAGGAAATTATACCTCTCTTTTATTCTAAAATTTATCCTCCAAGTGAAATTCATCAAGATCAGAATTCTATATATAACTTCTGGCCTCATGATGGAGAGAGTATTGCCCAAGCCTGGGGGAGATTCAAGGCATTAATGCTCAAATGTCCCATTCATGAGCTTCCTGGTAATATTATTGTTGATAACTTCTATGCAAGACTCTCATTTGAAGATAAAACATTATTGGATACATCATGTGCTGGATGATTAACTCGTAAAAGAAGGAGTTTAAATGGGATCTTCTTGATCGCATTGAAGAAACTAGTGAAGCATGGGAGAATGAAAAAGGTAGGGAGTCAGGTATAAAATATGACTTTGAATGCATTAAGACTTTCATGGAAACTAATGCATTTCGAAATATTAATAATGCTTATTGTAAAGGCCCTCCTTATTATAAGGTAGCGACCTCCTGTGTATAGTGCTAGTCCCTGGATCGACTTGCTAGCACACACAGTTTAAAATGAAATACCAAAACATTGCATCAATATTCATTACACGATGATCCAGAAATAAAAGGGTTTGATACAAGGTGCATAGCTCATGGCTATCTCAAACCAAAATAAAAACACAGCGGAAAGCAAATGGATAAGTGAGCTCCATCTTCATCATGTGCCACAGGCAAGGCATGTTGGTTGGAGACTCGCGACCCTAACAATCCTTACTCTTCGTCTGAGGGTCCTGCAATGGTGAGTTGCAGCCCAAACTATATTGGGTCAGCACAATTGAATTGTGGTGGCAAGATGACACTTTGTAACTAAAATTACTAAGACCATATCTACATGAATATTTGGCTCGGTGTAGTTTCCAGGCTGATTTGCATAAAGTCAGTTTTGTCCTATCATTTATAAAACAACTTTTCATCTTAGACAAAGAGTACCACTGATAGACAACAGTGAACACCTTTGACAACAAAGAGTACCACCGAATGAAAACGGTGAACAACTTTGAAAAACTATTCACAACGAGCACCACCGATAGATACCAGTGAGCTCTCCCAAACCCTTGTTCACCCATCAAATTTTATTAAAGAAATTGGGATGACGAGATCTTCAACATCTGCCCTGTCTAGTTGCTCAAATGTCCGTAACCGGGGACACGGCTAAGTATACTTAGTTTTAACTCTTGAGAGGGTGTGCACTTTCACCACCAGACCCAATCATTCCCTCGTCCATGTCACCCGATTGTGAAATGGAAAAGAGAAGACCGAGACGAGACCTTTTCGAAGTAATTCCCCGAGTCACAACGCGTGACCCGAACCAACCTATCATTCCCCTACATCTGCTGGTCACGACGGATCGGGGTCTCACAACATGTATGGTCAAGACAGAGCCCATTTGACAAGTGGTTGCACTAGAAGCTACTAAACAAGGTGCGCCTACAATCTCTTTGAGCCTGGGTGACTTTCCACATTTGTGTGCTTCCACCAAGGGTAATTACCATAGACATGAACCATAGACATGGACCCCCTGAGTAGCCACCCACCATGGTTCTCCAACCAGCACCCAGGTGGTTCAATAATTTTTTTCACTATCCAACTATTCAAAACATTTTTCATTGCTTGGCTAAGTGTCCTACTAAATGTTCTTCCTTCTAAGCTCTGGGTGGGGGATAGCTAAACACTACATAGGAGCATAGCATAATAAACTAACTGCACACAACTCCTAACATGCATAATACAGAAAAACACTACTATGCATATAGTGAAAATAATAGGAGGTTTATGAGCGTCACTTGCCTTTGTCACAGGGGGAACATGCGTAACTACCACAGCAACGGGAACACTCCGCACAATCTAAATAAATAAGTAAATAACACTCAATCAACATACCAATCAATCATATACACAAATCGTGGAAACATGATTTTCATGGCTAAATGTATTCAACATATTTAACATGGGTTAAATCAGCATTCTTAGCTCCCTGGTTGCTAAAATAATGCATTATGACATGGGCAAGGTTTAATGAAATTTTATTATTTGAAAAAAAATTTGAAACACTAGAGGGTTTGCATGAAAAACTATTACTCTTATAATTTATTAATCATAAAAATTAAGTTTTATGTTCTCTGGATAGAGGATGTAATTTAATACATTTAGCAAAATGATTCACTTTATAATTATTTTTAAAAGTCAAGTAATGACTTAAGTGGCCAAAATGTCTCTCTGTATATTTATAAATTTTAGTAGATGCAAAATGGAAAACTAATGATGCAACATTAAACTACAAGAAAAGAGCTTTCCAGGGACATAAAGTTTGCTAAATTTGGAGTTGGGGTTTAAAAGTTATGCATTTTTTGAAGTTTGGATTAGTTTCTGTCTTTTTATTCATTTCAGAAGACGCGATTAATCTCAGCCGTCCGATCTAACTTATGCGAACGCAGTGGATTAATCGGTATCGAATTGTAAATAAAATAAACCTCAGCCATTGGATCTCGATCGAACGGTCCAGGATCTAATGACCTAATTCGGGCGGCGCAGTTCGCCGGCGCTGCTCCGGCCGCGGTGGCGCCATGGCCGGCGCGCACGGATGCGACAAACGGAGGGGGCAGGACTCTGTGGTTGATACCTGGGGATAGAGGGGGTCGAGGCGGGGTCGATGGAGTAGTCGTAGAGGTCGCGGAAGTCCTCGTGCGCCGGTAATTTGCTCACCGGAGTTGAAGTTGCGGACGGCGGGCTCGGGCAGTGACGTTGTCGTCGGTGCGGTGCTCTAGGGAGTGGAACGCGAGGTCAAAAGGCTGCGCAAAGACGAGGCAGAGCGGAAAGAACCGGAGAGAAAAGGAGAGAAGGCCTCTGCTCACCCGAATCGTGCGTGAACGGCGGCGGATCGAATGCTCGGTTTTAGACGTCTTCGTCTCGTCCGTGATCCTAGGATCATGAAATGATGTCCGCGAGGTGCGCAAGATCGAGGGGATGCTAAAGGAAGAAACGAGAGGGGCTGGGGTCTACTGAGCTCGCCGGAATCGGAAGTGGACGGCGGCGGCAATGGAGGTTAGGCGGGTTTGTTTTTCTGCAGCCCGGCGGCTTATGGAGTGTGCGAGTTGGGGAGAAGATAGAGGGGTGCGGGATTCTTAAGGGGGTGGGTCAGCGTGCCGTTGCGAACTTCGGGGGCGTGTGTGGCGTGCACATCGTGTGCGAGATCATGGGCATGGTCTTCGTGGTCGTGGGTGACGGGAGGCAGTTCGGAGAAGAAGACCCGGTGAAAGTGAGTGGAGAGAGGCCGGGGTGGGCTGCCGCTGGGCCTCTGTGCGTCGCTTGCGCGGAAGGTAGGTCTTGGGCCGGCTCCGCTGGCCCGACTAACTATTATTCTTTTCCTTTTCCTTTTTCTATTTTTCTTATTTCTTTTATAACTTTTGTTTTATAATTCCAATTTAAGTCAAACTAGTTTTCTAAAAATTTCTAAAAATCATATATATCATTTAAAACAGTCACAAACATGTTTTGATTACTTTTCAAAAATGTTAATTTGAAATATTGATTAGATATCAATTTGACACTTTTTGTGGAATTTAAAAACAATATTATAAGAAAAGTATTTCATTCTTCGGAAAATCATAACATATACCACAATTAACAATATTGGACATGAAATATTTTAAACACCTTTTCTAGTTCAAATTATTGTTTCAAACCCATATTTAAAAATAGACATACTTTAAATAATACAAGCACTTTGTAAATATGGTTTCTGAGTTTAACAATATCTAAAGATTTATTTTTGCTTGACCTTCAAGTATGAAAACAAAAGATTATTTAAAACATTTGACCTCAAAAATACTTTTAATTAATTTATAATAATACTTTTCAATTGAACTTCTTGATAAATACGAATTTATTTAAAAGAATTAAAAGTTTTAAATTTTAGTGGATTTTCAACATTCCAAAATTTTGGGATGTTATACTTATGGTCTTGACTCTCAAGTTGTTGCAAATTATTATAAAACCTCTGCTGATTATTTCGGTTTGCCCAACAAGGGGTTTGAAAAATATCATGAACCTTATAAAGATAAATCGGTTGCTCCTTTAGCTAAAAGCATTAAAGTTAATCTTGTTGATCATATCATTCATGAGCCTTATATTGATAAAATTCCTTTTTCTGTTAAAGTGAACAAACATTCTCTTATGGCTAGTGTGGTTAGTAAAGTGATAAGAAAGCTAAAGAAGCCGATTAACAAATTGAAATTGAACCTTCCGTGGCTAAAGTTAAAGAACTTGTTTCTGAAAATGTGTAAGAAGAGTATATTATATTTTGTGATGATGCTTCTAATGTTGTCTCTCATCCTGCAAAGCCAAGAAAGGCTTGTGTTCCTGTGTTATCTGTTAAAATTGGTGATCATTGTTATTATTGTTTATGTGGTATTGGTGCAAGTTCAAGTGCTATTCCTTATGACCTTTACAAAGAGATTATGCAAGAAACTGGTCCTAGTCAACTTGAAGATATTGATGTGGTTATTCAACTTGCTAATACAGAAACTATCTCTCATGTTGGTATTGTCAGAGATGTTGAAGTACTATGTGGTAAGACTAATATCCCGCTGATTTTCTTATCCTTGGTTCTACTGGTAGTAAGACTTGTCCTATCATTTTGGGTATACCTTTTCTAAATACTTGTGGTGCTGTTATGGATTGTAGGAAATATAAAATCCTAACTAAATTAGCTGGTGAATCTTATGAATTCAATTTTTCAAAATTTGCAAATTCTCCTTATGAACCCGAATTGCCTAATGAAGATTTTGGAGTCGAACAACTTGCTTCTATTTCTCTTGCTCCTACTAATTATATTCAGCAATTTATGGAAGATCATGAAGATGAAACTTTTATGGAAGAAAGAAATGAACTTGAAGACATATTCCTCCGTCAACCTATTCTTAAACATAATTTAAAAGTGGAAGACTTGGCTAAAATACTTCCACTTAAAGAGGATCATGTCTTTGATTTAAAACCTTTGCCGGATAATCTTAAGTATGCTCATCTAGATGATAAGAAAATACATCTTGTTATTATTAGTGCTAACCTTTCAGGAAAAGAAGAATAAAGATTATTTGAAATATTGAAGAAACACAGTTGAGCTATGGGTTATACTTCGGATGATTTGATTGGGATTTCTCCTTGCATATGTAAGCATTCTATTAATTTGGATCCTGATGCGAAGCCAGCTGTTGAACATCAAAGCCGTTTACACTACAAGAAAATAGGCATCTAGAGACGTTTGATATTATACGTTTTGGACGACGTCTCTATGCCATGAACCCTCTAGTTCCTAAGGACGTCTTTTGAGACTTTGATTATGTCGTCTCAAATTTAGGCCGATAAATATTAACATAAATTCGCTTATACTATTTTTTCTCTTTTCCTGTCGAACAAAAGAGTTTTCCTTAGACGTTTTGTATGACGTCTCAATACTTAAAGCCTACTCCCTTAATCACCGCTAGGTCATAGCGATTATAGGAACTGCGCGCCGCACTACCTCTCAATCCCCGTCTCCAATTTCCCATAATCTCAGATCTAGAGTCAATCTTAAGCAGGCTCCACACCCATGTTCCCCACCTCCGGCCAGCACTCACCTCGCGTATCTCTTCTACTTTGTTGGCAAGAGCAAGACATGGCTCGTGAAAGCATGGTTGCGCCATTCTTCGACAAGAAGATAGCGTCCATGATGCTGCGGAACAATCTCACGGTATAGCCCCCATGTAATTCTTAACTGGATCATGATTGACTGCTTGCTCAAACGGAGTAACAATTATTTGGTAACTCGGAGACAACAAGTTCAGTCTGCTCGTTGCATGCCAACTATACAGAAGCGCATAATATTCTGCTATGCGTATATAAATTTATCTTGTGAGAGGACACCGGACAATACATTATACAAACTGTAATATTTTCATTGCTCAAATTATTGGATTCCCATGATTTTAGTAAATACAGTTTGTCTTTACCATCCATTTATTTTTTATTTACATTTTGTAGGTTTAGGCAGATGAAAGTGCGCCTCTGTTACTGATGAAACGAGCATTCAAGGTTGAAGACCACTTTATCATTGGCCACAACTCGCTGCCTATAAGCAGATTTTCTGTTTAATGTAAGCAGTTATAAGTTAATTAATTAATTTGGATCTTTTAAATTTGTTCAAAATATATTTTAAAGAAATATAGAAAATAGTAATCATCTTTCAATATGGTTGGAGTGATATTGTTTTGTCGTCGGTATATGTTCTGTTAACTTACATATTTTTTCAATGACTCCGCCGGGTATTGGAAGACGTAAAGGAGATCTACAAATGAACCTTGCATGTTGAAGATGGTCTATGTAGCATTTAGAAAGTTCATATCTAGTTTCTACTACTGGATGACATAATGTATCAGAGATATTATGACATTTTTATGTATGTTTGAAGCTTGTATGGACACTTTGCTGTTGTTAACTTCGGTTCTCAATAATAATGTAATCATTGGCCATCAAGTCTCCAATCTTCCTTACATTTTACTCTTCTACATTTAATATTTTACAAAACAAAATATCATTTATTCGGAATAGGAATGGGATTTGCCAAAAGAGATGAATTATATTATACCTTTTAATAAGTGAATTAACATTGACGCAATTTTACCAGCTATAAAAATATTTCATTTGAAACAAAATTGGCCTCACGTCGAGACGCAAATACTGCGTCAGTACGATAGTAGAGACGACATGAAAATCCACATATGAGCACGTCTATATATGTGTTGAGACGCAATATTGACGTCTCATTTCTTGGTAGACACGCACGCCAAAACGTCTTTATAGTCTTTGAGATGGTGGATAAGAAGACCTTTCAAAGACGCTTTACGAGAGCGACTCTAGGACCATGAATGAATGATATATAATGTCTCAAGCCTTAAATTAGGCGTCTCTACATAACTTTTTTGTTGTAGTGTTAATACCTAAGATGAAGGAAGGGGTAAGAAATAAGGTATTAAAACTTCTTGATGCGGGTATCGTTTATCCTATTGCTGATAGTAGATGGGTTAGTCCTGTGCATTGTGTCCCTAAGAAGGGTGGAATTACTGTTGTACCTAATGATCATGATGAACTTATTCCTCAAAGAGTAGTTCTTGGTTATAGAATGTGCATTGATTTTAGAAAGGTTAATAAAGTTACTAAGAAATATCATCATCCATTACCTTTCATTGATCAAATGTTGGAGAGATTAGCCAATAAAACTCATTTTTGCTTTCTTGTTGGTTATTCTGGTTTCTCTAAAACTCAAGATCAAGAGAAAACCACTTTTACTTGTCCCTGTGGTACTAATGCTTATATACGTATGCCTTTTGGTTTATGTAATGCTCCTGCTACTTTTCAAATATGTATGTCTGCTATCTTTCATGGTTTTTGTGAAGAATTGTGGAGGTGTTCATGGACGATTTCTCCGTCTATGGCACTTCTTTTGATAATTGCTTGCACAATCTTGATTAGGTTTTGCAGAGATGTGAAGAAACTAATCTTGTTCTTAATTGGGAGAAATGCCACTTTATGGTTAATGAAGGGATTGTTCTTCGACATAAAATTTCCGAAAGAGGTACTGAAGTTGATAGAGCTAAAGTGGAGGCAATTGAGAAAATGCCTTGCCCTTGAGATGTTAAAGGTATTCGTAGTATTCTTGGTCATGCTGGTTTGTATAGAAGGTTTATCAAAGACTTTGCTAAGGTATCAAAGCCTCTTACTAATCTCCTGCAAAAAGATATACCATTTGTTTTTGATGATGATTGTAAGGAAGCTTTTGAAACTCTTAAGAAAGCTTTAATAACTGCTCCTATTTTTCAACCACCTGATTGGAATTTAGCATTTGAAATTATGTGTAATGCTAGTGATTTATATGTTGGTGTTGTTCTTGGACAAATAATAGATAAAAAAGTTAAATGTTATTCATTATGCTTGTAAGACTCTTGATTCTTCCCAAAAGAATTATTCTACAACTGAAAAAGAATTTCTAGCTGTTGTATTTGCTTGTGATAAATTTAGACAATACCTTGTTGATTCTAAAGTTATTATTCATACTGATTGCTACGTCCATTTAGCATCACTATTTTATATCATAATTTATCTGCTATTCATTGATATATATATATCGTATTTGGAGATGATACTTATGTTATTTCATCTATTTTGCATGATTGATGATCATTGGGGGATGGAACTCCGGAGTCTGAATTATGCTGGAAATAGCACCGTCAAGATACAATATTTGCGAAGACCAGAAGAACAAAGTGGCTAACTGGGATTTATTTCTGAATAATTTCATGAAGGAGGTCAAAAGGGGAGCCTGGGGTGGGGCCCAAACCACCTCCCGGCGCGGTTCCCAAGCCAGCCGCGCGAGCAGGCGATGTGGCCACCCTGGCCCACCACTTGGTGCACCCCTTCGCGTACTTCTTCCCCCTCCCCCCTAGAAGACCTAAAATTATTACGTTGTCAAGAAACCATCTCCGCCTTCACCACGACGCAGAGAAGACATAGAGAGAAAAGCTCTCCGGCAGGCTGCGTTGCTGCCGGGGAAATTCCCTCCCGGAGGGGGGAAATCGTCACCGTCATCGAGCTGCACTCCATCACCATCGCCAACACCACCATCTCCACCGCCGACACCGTCATCTCCATCCTTCCACTCCGTTCCCGCTGTAACATCTAGGGCTAAACTCTGTGTATTTGATAGGGGAAACTCTCCCGGTGTTGATTACTCTAGTTATTGATGCTATTGAGTGAAACCGTTGAACTAGGGTTTATGTTCAGATTGTTATCCATCATTATATCACCTCTGATCATGTTCATTATGGTGTGTTGTGAGTAGTTAGGTTGTGTTCTTGAGGACATGGGAGTAGTCTAGATGTTAGTAGTGAACTATGTTGAATAATATTTGATGTTTGGATATTTAAGTTGTGGTGTCATTCTTCAAGTGGTGTCATGTGAACGTCGACTACATGACACTTCTCCTTTATGGACCTAGGGTAATGCATCGTGTACTCGGTTATCATTTGTGGGGTTGCCAAAGTGACAGAAACCTAAACCCCTTGGTATTCCGATGCGTGAGGGATCGCATGATCTCAGAGTTTAAGGCTATGATTATATTTATCTTAATTACTTTCTTGTATTTGCGGATGCTTGCAAGGGGTATAATCATAAGTATGTATTATTCCTAGAAAGGGCGGTGCATTAGCATAGGTTCACCCACACGACACTTATCTAAACACTAAAGATTATTCATCAATATGAAGCGAAAGCACTAGATAGATATCCCGTGTGTCCTCAAGAACGTTTCGTCATCATAAGTAAACAAACTGGCTTGTCCTTTGCTCTCAAAAGGATTGGGCCACTCGCTACAATTATATTTGTCGCGCTCTATTTACTCGCACTTTTTTCTCTGTCATATCAAAGTCTACTGAAAACTTGTCTGGTAGTGTTTACAGTGAATTACTCATCAAAACCACTTGTCAACACCTTCTGCTCCTCGTTGGGTTTGACACTCTTATTTATCGAAAGTACTGCGATACACCCCCTATACTTGTGGCTCATCAAGACTATTTTCTGGCGTCGTAGCCGGGAGTGAAGCGCTATTGGTAAGAGTAATTAGCAAGGAAAACTTCAACTGTATGTGCAGTTTTTATTTCTGTCTCCTGTTTGGTAAGTCTTCTACCGCTGCTGAGGTAGAACGTGAGGCGCCTCCTGATGATATTGAGCCATTTAAAATACCTATGAAAATTGTTAAACATGTTATGAATAACCGCTATGTTAAGGATGGAACTATCCACCTCGGTGATCATTTGCTGTATTTACATGAATTAGGCGAGTTGTTCAAGTGTGCAGGTATTACAATGGACGAAGTCAAGAAGAAACTATTCTCCATATCACTTGGTGGGAGAGTTGCGCATTGGTATAAACTGCTGAAGAACAGGGATTCTCTTGGATAGGAGGAAATTGTACCTCTCTTTTATTCTAAATTTTATCCTCCAAGTGAAATTCATCAAGATCGGAATTCTATATATAACTTCTGGCCTCATGATGGAGAGAGTATTGCCCAAGCGTGGGGGAGATTGAAGGCATTAATGCTCAAATGTCCCATTCATGAGCTTCCTGGTAATATTATTGTTGATAACTTCTATGCAAGACTCTCATTTCAAGATAAAACATTATTGAATACTTCATGTGCTAGATTATTCACTCATAATAAGAAGGAGTTTAAATGGGATCTTCTTGATCGTATTGAAGAAAATACTGAAGCATGGGAGAATGAAAAAGGTAGGGAGTCAGATATAAAATATGACTTTGAATGCATTAAGACTTTCATGGAAACTGATGCATTTCGAAATATTAATAATGCTTATGGTCTTGACTCTCAAGTTGTTGCAAATTATTGTATAACCTTTCTTGATTATTTTGGTTTGCCCAAGACGGGGTTTGAAAAATATCATGAACCTTATAAAGATAATTCGGTTGCTCCTTTAGCTAAAAAAGCATTGAAGTTAATTGTGTTGATCATATCATTCCTAAGCCTTATATTGATAAAATTCCTTTTCCTATTAAAGTGAAAGAACATTCTCTTACGGCTAGTGTGGTCCATAAAAGTGATAATAAAGCTAAAGAACCTGATGAACCAATTAAAATTGAACCTTCTGTGGCTATAGTTAAAGAACTTGTTTCTGAAAATGTGGAAGAAGAGTATATTATATTCTTCTAATGTTGTCTCTCATCCTGAAAAGCCAAGAAAGGTTTGTGTTCCTGTGTTATCTGTTAAAATTGGTGATCATTGTTATTATGGTTTATGTGGTATTGGTGCAAGTTCAAGTGCTATTCCTTATGAGCTTTACAAAGAGATTATGCGTGAAATTGGTCCTAGTCAACTTGAAGATATTGATGTGTTTATTCAACTTGCTAATAGAGAAACTATCTCTCCCATTGGTATTGTCAGAGATGTTGAAGTTCTATGTGGTAAGACTAAATATCCCACTGATTTTCTTGTACTTGGTTCTGCTGCTAGTAAGACTTGTCCTATCATGTTTGGTAGACCTTTTCTAAATACTTGTGGTGATGTTATAGATTGTAGGAAATAGAAAATCCATACTAAATTTGCGGGTGAATCTTATGAATTCAATTTTTCGGAATTTGCAAAAACTCCATATGAACCCAAATTGCCTAATGAAGATTTTAGAGTAGAACAACTTGCTTCTATTTCTCTTGCTCCTACTAATTATATTCAGCAATTGATGGAAGATCATGAAGATGAAACTTTTATGGAAGAAAGAAATGAACTTGAAGACATAATCCTCCGTCAACCTATTCTTAAACATAATTTAAAAGTGGAAGACTTGGGTAAAACACTTCTACCTAAAGAGGATCCTGTCTTTGATTTAAAACCTTTGCCTGATAATCTTTAGTATGGTTATCTGGATGATAAGAAAATATATCCTGTTATTATTAGTGCTAACCTTTCAGGAAAAGAAGAAGAAAGATTATCGGAAATATTGAAGAAACACCGTGGAGCTATGGGTTATACTTTGGATGATTTGAAAGGGAATTCAACTTCCATATGTCAGCATTCTTTTAATATGGAGCCCGATGCGAAGCCAGTTGTTGAACATCAACGCCGTTTAATACCTAAGATGAAGGAAGTGGTATGAAATGAGGTATTAAAACTTCTTGATGCTGGTATAATTTATGCTATTGCTGATAGTAGATGAGTTATTCATGTGTGTTGTGTCCCTAAGAAGGGTCGAATTACTGTTGAACCTAATGATCATGATGAACTTATTTCTCAAAGAGTAGTTGTTGGTTATAGAATGTGCATTGATTTTAGAAAGGTTAATAAAGTTACTAAGAAATATCATTAGCCATTACCTTTCATTGATCAAATGTTGGAGAGATTAGCCAATAAAACTCATTTTTTCTTTCTTGTTGGTTATTCTGGTTTCTCTAAAATTGTTGTTATAACTCAAGATCAAGAGAAAACCACGTTTACTTGTCCCTGTGGTACTAATGCTTATAGACATATGCCTTTTGGTTTATGTAATGCTCCTGCTACTTTTGAAAGATGTATGTCTGCTATCTTTCATGTTTTTTGTGAAGAATTGTGGAGGTGTTCATGGACGATTTCTCTATCTATGGCACTTCTTTTGATAATTGCTTGCACAATCTTGATTAGGTTTTGTAGAGATGTGACGAAACTAATCTTGTTCTTAATTGGGAGAAATGCCACTTTATGGTTAATGAAGGGATTGTTCTTCTACATAAAATTTCCGAAAGAGGTATTGAAGTTGATAGAGCTAAAGTGGAGGCATGTAGTGCCCTTGCCCAAGAAAGCAATGGCACATATGAATAGTGCGGAAGACTTAGATCACATAAGTCTCGCATTTTCCAATAAGATGTAATATCACAGTACAATGTCATAATTTATTACAAATCGAGACGAATCATCCAAAAACAAATAATCCTTACAACTTAGCATAGCTAAAACGCTAGCTGGATAAATAGTTCACACTTTATTTCAGAGTTCATTCGCAAATCTAAAGATAGCATGGAGCTACATCATCTCCATGAAGCCACTGCAAATCATGTTGGTTGTAGCTCGAAGACGACCCCCTTACTCCTCATTCGAAAAATCTGCAAGGTTTAGTTGCAGCCCAGCTATAAAGGGTCAGCACAATTGAATTGTGGTGGCAAGTGACATTAATTTCTAATATTCTACTAGACTATATCTATACGCTTATTTGGCTGGTGGAGCTCAAGGCTATTGCGCAAAGCAAGTTTTCTCCTACTTTTGGTAAACAACTTTTTGAAAACAATATCTTCTCTTTATGAGACAAAATCGAGACAAATCCATGTCTCCTACCCATGTTCACCCATCAAAGTTTTATTAAGAAATTGGGATGAAGTGATTTTCAGAAGACAACCTTGTGTAGTCACTCAATTGTCCGATGCCGGGGACACGGCTAAGATCTTAGGTTTTAACTCTCGAGAGTGTGTGCACTTTCACCATTAGACTCAATCAACCCAAACTATCCTCTACACTCATTTAGTGAGAAGGAAAAGGAGAAGATCAAGACGGGACTTTTCAGAAGTTGCTTTCCCATGATCATACTAAGAGATTACCACCATCCTATCAACTCTACCAGCATCAATCTCTTGTCCCAGGTCCACATCAACTTACTCCATCAAGACAGAGACCATATTGACCAATGGTTGCACGATAAGCAACTAAACTCAGTGTAAACTTAAATCTCATAGCCCTGGGTGGCCTTCCACAAGTGAGCAACTCAAGTTATCACCGCATATCATGGCCCCAGGTAAGTGAAAACTATCTTGGGCGAAGACAACCATGAAACTTGGCCCTGAGTAGCCACTCAACTTAAAATCTCCTCAATCGAACCAATCCACCCAGGCGTTAAATTAATTTAGTGGAAATTTCATTTATCACATCAACCATAAAAAAATCATTTTTGCAGCATGTACTTCCACTAAATTATAATAGGTGTCTACTGGAATTTTCTAAGGGGTAACCTAACAGGTTTTCATAGCATACAACAATTCCCACAAAAACCTATCATGCATACTATTTGCAAATACTGCTTAAAAATATTAGTAATGCAATAGGATAAAAATAGTAGGTGTTTATAAAGTCACTTGCCTAATGAAAGTTGTCGTTTCTCACACACACTTGTCCAAGTCAATGGTTGCTCCCCGTTTCAAACTATATAGTAAAAAGGACACCCAATAAACAAGCAATTCAACAAACACCAAACATATTGAAAAATACAAGCGTAACGAGTCTTCTCGGAAGGGTTTGGTCAAAGGTGTCACATAATTCAATATACAATAAGAATTAATGTGTTTGGGTTTAGGGTTTCGCCCAGGGATGGTCTGGAGTCAATGAACATTTTCAACAAGAAAAGGTTGTATGGGTGTTTCCAAAGTTTCCAATGGAATGGTCTTCAAAAGTTTACACAAAGGGATATCAAGGAGGCTTAATCATCATTTAAAAGGAAGGTTTAAAACTTTAATACAAATATAAATATTTAATTACATTTACCCAAGATTATGTTTAAAATTGAATTTAACCAAATTCATATTCAAGAATTTCTGAAATTTTCTCATATCTAAACATTTTTATTTTCCCAACTTAGAAG
This sequence comes from Poa annua, assembly GCA_026929855.1. NCBI lineage: Eukaryota > Viridiplantae > Streptophyta > Magnoliopsida > Poales > Poaceae > Poa > Poa annua. The sequence goes on along the minus strand of CM049426.1, from coordinate 244,311,567 downwards.
TTTATAGTATTAATAACAACTTAGTTATTTAACATGATATAATGTTTTAAATCACATTTTTAGTAATACCTAATTAACCAATAACATTTATAAACACTTGTGAATGCACTAAATTCATTTAAAAGGTTTTAAACAAAAACTTACTTATTAATGTTATGAAATATATTAATAAACAGGAATTGGAGCTTTCTCTGGACAAGGACAATTATTTTTGTCTTTGGTGCAAAGTAATAAATTTTAAATTAATAAACCTTATAATGTGCTAAAATAAATCAAATTAAGCATCTGGCCTTTAAATTCATTTTTAATTGTTTCAAACATTATTTATAACAAAAATTTATAAATGGGGTTAATAGACAGAGGGCTTTTAATTAAATTTATAGCAACTGGATTTAATTCAAAAATAATGTTTGTATTAAGAGTTATGTCAAAAATAGTCAAACGATTCAAATTAAACATACAACTATTAAATCATCCAAAAAATTCACAAAATTATTTTATAACAGAGGCATCATATCACATATTTTATAAAGTTGCTAGCACAATTTTAATTGCAATTTTTGGATTTATAGATTTAAAGTTATGATAAAATTACTCAGATTCACCATTTAAAATTTGAATATTTTAAACTAAGTCAAATTTGAAATCTAACAGATCCAAAAAGTTCTACATGTCAAGGGCTTTCCAAAAATATAAAATTTATCAAATTTGGATGTGTGAGTATAAAGTTATAACAATTCTAAGTGGCAGGGGCTTTTCTGCAACACTGCCATTAAATCTAATTAAAATAAATTATTTTCCACATCGGCGCTGACTGGACGCTGACGGGGCAACGACGTGGCGCTGACGTGGGCGCTGACTGGATAAGTGATTCGATCTGGATCGTTAGATCCAGATCTGACGGCCATCAAAGATTCGTACCGATTCGTTTAAAGGATCTAATCGGGGCCGTTGCTCGTGAATCGGACGGTCCAGGGCACGAGGACCTTACCGTGGTGGCGCCGGTGGCCGAGAATGGTGAAGACGACGACGGCGCGGCTCGGTTGAAGACGGCGACGGCGCTCCGGTTGCTCCCTTGGCTCGGCGAGGGGACGAGGAGATGCAGCGCGCGATGACGAACTCAATGGTGCAGGCGGCACCGTCGATTGCTACTCCGAACACCGGCGTCGCACGGACGGAGCGTCGCTCCCGTCGGCGAAGCTCCGGTCGCCACCTTCCTCGACCAACTGCTGCGGAAGAGATGCGGGGAAAGGGTGAGGAGGTGCGCACGGATTCGGCGGAGCAGTGGGGCACGGTCTAGGGCAAGGGGGTGGGCTCACCTCCTGGGAAACGATGGAGAGAAGCGGCGGCGGCAGTGCAGCTCCGGCGAGCTAATGCAGCGGCCTGGCGGCGTGTTTTTGAGAGGGGGAAGAGGCGAAAGGTGCGGTAGGTGTTGGGGGTTTTATGGGGCAGGAGGAGGGAACAAATCCCGCAAGGAATGCCGCGGATTTGAGCTCGGATCGGAGGAGGATTCGGGGGCGAAAATCTCGGACGGAGGTTGAAGATGATGACGTCATCGTTGACGTCATCCTCATATTTAATTTTCTGTTTTAATATTTAATTCATATCTTTTGATTAAAGACTCCAAATTCATTCAAATAAATTTCTAAAATTTCGTAAAAGCAATATCTTTGTGTTAAACCAGTTGTGGGCATGTTTTGAACATTTTTGAAAAATATTATTTTGCAATATTCAAACATGCAAAATTGCCCAATTAGGTCAACTTTGAAATTAGTAATTTAAATAAATTTATTTTGGGTTAATCAAATTTATGAAATTACCCACATTCAAATATGTTTGAATTCAAGTTATTTAAACTCATTTTCAAATGCTAAATTCATTTTTGGCTTTAGTATAATATGGAATACTATAACACAACTATATGAAAAAGAAAAGGGAAATATAATGTATTTATTTTTAATTCTAAATAATTTGTGCAACATTATATTTTATAATAAGATAATTCATTTGAAAATTTGTGCAACATCATAACAACTTTGGAAAATATTTTAGATTTAAATCATTTCTTATATAAAAATATACTCATGAAAATCATTTTATGTTTTGAAAATAAATGAAAATTATTTTAAGCTAATGAAATATTTATTTGGATAATCCATTTATTGTAAAAATATATGACGTTATTAAAGTTATAAACTATAGGTTGTAATTTCAACACTATGTTTTTTATCTTAGTTGAAATAATGAAAAACCATTTGGCAAGTAGATCATGTTTTAATTTGTTTAAAATAACACTTGTAAATATTATTTTAATTTATGAATAGCTATGGCCAAGTGGTTGAAATCAAATAATTATAAAGAACCTTTTTATTACAAGGAAAAGGTTTTAAATTTTGTAAAACATTTGTCCAATTACATATTTAGGTTTTAGAAAAATACAATGGTTAATAAATTGTTTAACTTGAAACAACTTTTGAAAGTAATGATAAACAGAGATATTTGAAATATTTAATCTTCTCAATATGTTTGAAGTCTTTTGTAGTTGGTTTTCTTATGCATCTTAATATTTTATTTTAATCATACAAATTTTTTAAATTTTTGTGATTTTTGAATATTATAAAGTGTTGGGATGTTACAAGGCAATTGAGAAAATGCTTTGCCCCCGAGATGTTAAAGGTGTTCATAGTATTCTTGGTCATGCTGGTTTCTACAGAAGGTTTATCAAAGAGTTTGCTAAGGTATCAAAGCCTCTTACTAATCTCCTGCAAAATTATATACCATTTGTTTTTGATGATGATTGTAAGGAAGCTTTTGAAACTCTTAAGAAAGCTTTAATAACTGCTCCTATTGTTCAACCACCTGATTGGAATTTACCAGTTGAAATTATGTGTGATGCTAGTGATTTTGTTGTTGGTGCTGTTCTTGGACAAATAATAGACAAAAAGTTAAATGTTATTCATTATGCTAATAGAACTCATTTTTGCTTTCTTGATGGTTGTTCTGGTTTATCTCAAATTGCTGTTAAACTCAAGATCAAATGAAACCACGTTTACTTGTCCCTATGGTACTTATGGTTATAGACATATGCATTTTGGTTTATGTAATGCTCCTGCTACTTTTCATAGATGTATGTCTGCTATGTTTCATGGTTTTTGTGAAGAAATTGTGGAGGTGTTCATGGACGATTTCTCCGTCTATGGCACTTCTTTTGATAATTGCTTGCACAATCTTGACAAGGTTTTGCAGATATGTGAAGAAACTAATCTTGTTCTTAATATGGAGAAATGTCACTTTATGGTTAATGAAGGGATTTTTCTTGGACATAAAATTTCTAAAAGATGTATTGAAGTTGATAGAGCTAAAGTGGAGGCAATTGAAAAAATGCCTTGCCCCCAAGATGTTAAATGTATTCGTAGTATTCTTGGTCATAATGGTTTCTATAGAAGGTTCATCAAAGCCTTTGCCAAGGTATCAAAGCCTCTTACAATCTCCTGCAAAAAGATATACCCTTTGTTTTTCATAATGATTGTAAGGAAGCTTTTGAAACTCTGAAGAAAGCTTTAATAACTGCTCCTATTGTTCAACCACCTGATTGGAATTTACCATTTGAAATTATGTGTGATGCTAGTGATTTTGCTGTTGGTGTTGTTTTTCGACAAATAATAGATAAAAAGTTAAATGTTATTCATTATGCTAGTAAGTGTCGAGGGGCTGCCCCCCGGGTAGGGCAGATCACTGTACAGATCAGCAGTATGGTAACAGTAATTGACCTTTGGGGGCGAACTAGGGTCATCCTATGGTGCACCGAAGGGGCAACTTGACCTTTCGAAGGTGGTTGGGACCTAAATATCTCTTAGAGGGCGCAAGGGTCATCCCTAGAAGCTATATATAGCCCCCCAGACCTTCAGGGCAGCATAAGCACCGGCGGATGGTTCCTCTAAGAACTAGCTTCTCGAAGATGTCTTTGGTAATAGCCTAAGACATCTTCGGGAGGCTAGGCCTAGAGATACTCATCCTAAGTGGTAATCCGGAGCAGGGGTGGAACTCGGACGCAACCGGGAAGGATCTCGGGCTTCTCGGTATGTCGGAGTCCCCCGGTAAGATACCGGGTAGAGGAGAACCCGGATAATTCGGATAGGCTCCCCGAGTAGATACTAATCGACTTACCTATCTCGGTTCTGGCCAGTTATCTTTGGTATGCAGGAAGGACATGCCGAACTGAGCGAGGAGACCAGCATGAGGGCATGCCGGTCAAGAGTTAAAGGTCTTGTGCAGGCTTTCCTCCTGACATGGGGGGAAATCCCATTCCTCCTGGCACGGAAGCACGGTAACCTCCCGCCTGACACGGGAGCGTGTCATCCGGTACGATGACGCTACGACAAGATCGGACATGCCTAGCCCGGCAATCCGGAAAAGGCTACTAGCTATGGGCGAAGACATGTCTTTTCTCTGACAAGGGGACAATGATGATCCAGGACGGCGCCTACAGTCCTTGCCGGAATGATGACAACAGGGCTATACCGGGTAGCTCGGCGGCTAGGTCGCACTTGCCGATGTCGACATAACCACTAGGCCTGTCCGGTGGGGCCGTGCCGGATTAGGGTTTCCGGCCCTCCCGGCCGGAACTCTATAAAAGGCGCCATAACTGCTTCGGTGGGAGGATGACCAACTCGAGGGCCAAAACTATAGTCTCATTTACTCCTAGAGCAGTAACTCCCTCCTCCTTTCTAGTTCATTTAGTTCATCACCCCAAGAGCTCAAGGAGCATGTTGTAGATCTTGTGCCATACTTATATTGAGAGGAAAGGCAGAAGTAGGGGTGTTACCTCCTCACGAGGGCCCCGAACCTGGGTACATCGGGTGTGTGACTTTGCCTTCGTGCATTTCTGTGTATTTGTTAGATCTTTGAGATTGTTCTTCGGTGATCTTGCGTGTTCCGGCATCTCATACCGTGTGAGCTCTCAAGCTCACTAGCCCTCCCCGGATCCACTAGCGTCCATCGGCCCCACACATTAGCCATCCTATGGCATCTGCCGTGACACCATCACGACAGTAAGACTCTTGATTCTTCCCAAGAGAATTATGCTACAACTGAAAAATAATTTCTACCTGTTGTATTTGCTTGTGATAAATTTAGACAATACACTGTTGATTCTAAAGTTATTATTCATACTGGTTGATACGTCCATTTTGCATCACTATTTTATATCATAATTTACTGCTATTAATTGATATATATCGTATTTGGAGATGATACTTATGTTATTTCATCTATTTTGCATGATTGATGATCATTGGGGGATGGAACTCTGGAGTCCGAATTTTGCTGGAAAAAACATCGTCAAGATAGAATATTTGCGAAGACCAGAAGAACAAAGTGGCTAAATGGAATTTATTTCTGAATTATTTCATGAAGGAGGCCAAAAGGGGAGCCTGGGGTGGGGCCCAAGTGGCCCACACCACCTCCCGGCGCGGCTCCCAAGCCAGCCGCGCGAGCAAGCGATGTGGCCTCCCTGTCCCACCCCTTGGCGAACCCCTTCGTGTACTTCTTCCCCCCAAAGAGCTAAAATTATTACGTTGGCCAGAAACCATCTCCGCCGCCACCACGAGGCGGAGAAGACACAGAGAGAAAAGCTCTCCGATAGGCTGCGTTGCCGCCGGGGAAATTCCCTCCCAAAGAGGGGAAATCGTCGCCATCGTCACCGTCATCGAGCTGCACTCCATCACCATTGCCAACAACACCATCCCCACCACCGACACCATCATCTCCATCCGTCCACTCCGTTCCCGCTGTAACATATAGGGATAAACTCTGTATATTTGATAGGGGAAACTCTCCCGGTGTTGATTACTCTTGTTATTGATGCTATTGAGTGAAACCATTGAACTAGGGTTTATGTTCATATTGTTATCCATCATTATATCACCTCTGATCATGTTCATTATGGTGTGTTGTGAGTATTTAGGTTGTGTTCTTGAGGACATGGGAAAGTCTAGATGTTAGTAGTGAACTACTCCCTCCGTCCATAGAAGAGTGGACGTTTGAGGTCTAGTATTTTTCCGCAAAAGAGTGTATGCATGCACAATGCTTTTAATCCAATAGTCATTTAATACACTCATAGAGCAACGTGTGATTTAGCTATTGGTTGCATACTTACTTGAATCCTTTGGGTTACTAGCTTAATTGCTGCATGCGAGAAACTCTCATTAAATGGTCTTCTCTCAATGGTTGCATGCACGCGTGGGGCTGCTATTTTGATGCATTAATTAGGTCATGGAGCAAAAACAGATGTGTTCTTGGTTTGTGTGTAAATCTCCAAATGCACAGTTTCTAGCGGACGGAGGGAGTATGTGTAATAATATTTTATGTTTGGATATTTAAGTTGTGGTGCCATTCTTCTAGTGGTGTCATGTGAACGTCGACTACATGACACTTCGCTTTTATGGACCTAGGGGAATACATCGTGTACTCGGTTATCATTTATGGGGTTGCCAGAGTGACAGAAACCTAAACCCCCGTTGGTATTCCGATGCGCAAGGGATCGCATGATCTCAGAGTTAAGGGCTATGGTTAGATTTATCTTAATTACTTTCTTGTATTTGCGGATACTTGCAAGGGGTATAATCATATGTATGTATTATTCCTAGGAAGGGCGGTGCATTAGCATAGATTCACCTACGCGACACTTATCTATACACTAAAGATTATTCATCAGTATGAAGCGAAAGCACTAGACTGAAATCCCGTGTGTCCTCAAGAACATTTGGTCATCATAAGTAAACAAACCGGCTTGTCCTTTGCTCTCAAAAGGATTGGGCCACTCGCTACAATTATATTTGCCGTGCTCTATTTACTCGCACTTTATTTCTCTATCATATCAAAGTCTACTGAAAACTTGTCTGCTAGTGTTTAAAGTGAATTTTCTCATCAAAACCACTTGTCAACACCTTCTGCTCCTCGTTGGGTTCGATACTCTTATTTATCGAAAGTACTGCGATACACCCCCTATACTTCTGGGTCATCAAGACTATTTTCTGGTGCCGTTGCCGAGGAGTGAAGCGCTATTGGTAAGAGGAATTGGTAAGGAAAACTTCAACTGTAAGTGTTGTTTTTATTTATGTCTCCTTATTTGCTTAATAATGGAGAGAGGAAATGTTGCTTTCCTGTTTTGGAAGTGTTCTACCGCTGCTGAGGTAGAACATTAGGCGCCTCCTGATGATATTGGGCCATTTAAAATACCTCTGAAAATTGTTAAACGTGTTATGAATAACCGCTATGTTGGGGATGGAACTGTCCACCCCGGTGATTATTTGTTGTATTTACATGAATTATGCGAGTTGTTCAAGTGTGCAGGTATTACAATGGACGAAGTCAGGAAGAAACTACACTACATATCACTTGGTGAGAGAGATGCACATTGGTATAAACTGCTGAACAACAGGGATTCTCTTGGATGGGAGGAAGTTGTACCTCTCTTCTATTCTAAATCTTATCCTCCAAGTGAAATTCATCAAGATCGGAATTCTATGTATAACTTATGGCCACATGATGGAGAGAGCATTGCCCAAGCGTGGGGGAGATTGAAGGCATTAATGCTCAAATGTCCCATTCATGAGCTTCATGGTAATATTATTGTTGATAACTTCTATGCAAGACTCCCGTTTGAAGATAAAACATTATTGGATACTTCATGTGCTGGATCGTTCACTCGTAATAAGAAGGAGTTTAAATGGGATCTTCTTGATCGTATTGAAGAAAATACTGAAGCATGGGAGAACACTGAAGGTTGGGAGTCGGTATAAAATATGACTTTGAATGCATTAAGACTTTTATGAACACTGATGTATTTCGAAATATTAATAATGCTTTTGGTCTTGACTCTCAAGTTGTTGCCAATTATTATAAATTGTTTGCTGATTATTTCAATTTTCCCAAGAAGGGGTTTGAAAAATATCATGAACCTTACAAAGATAAATCTATTGCTCCTTCAGCTAAAAGCATTGAAGTTAATATTGTTGATCATATCATTCCCGAGCCTTATATTGATAAAATAGCTTTTCCTGTTAAAGTGAAAGAACATTCTATTATGGCTAGTGGTTAGTAAAAGTTATAAGAAAGCTACAGAACCAGATGAACAAATTAAAGTTGAACCTTCTGTGGCTATAGTTAAAGAATTTGTTTCTGAAATGGAGAAGAGTATATTATATTTTGTGATGATGCTTCTAATGTTGTCTCTCATCCTGCAAAGCCAAGAAAGGCTAGTGTTCCTGTGTTATCTATTAAAATCGGTAATCATTGCTATTATGGTTTATGTGATATTGGTTTAAGTTCAAGTGATATTTCTTATGAGCTTTACAAAGAGATTATGCATGAAATTGGTCCTAGCCAACTTGAAGATATTGATGTGGTTATTCAACTTGCTAATGGAGAAACTATCTCTGCCATTGGTATTGTTAGAGATGTTGAAGTTCTATGTGGTAAGACTAAATATCCCGCTGATTTACTTGTACTTGGTTCTGCTTCTAGTAAAACTTGTCCTATTATTTTTGGTAGACCTTTTCTGAATACTTGTGGTGCTGTTATAGATCGTAGGAAAGATTAAATCCTTACTAAATTTGCTGGTGCATCGTATGAATTAAAATTTTCAAAATTTGCTAAAACTCCTTATGAACCCGAATTGCCTAATGAAGATTTTAGAGTAGAACAACTTGCTTCTATTCTCTTGCTCCTACTAATTATATTCAACAATTAATGGAAGATCATGAAGATGAAACTTTTATGGAAGAAATAAATGAACTAGAGGACATATTCCTACGTCAACCTATTCTTAAACCTAATTTAAAAGTGGAAGATTTGGGTAAAACGCTTCCACCTAAAGAGGATCATGTCTTTGATTTAAAACCTTTGCCTGATAATCTTAAGTATGCTTATCTTGATGATAAGAAAATATATCCTGTTATTATTAGTGCTAACCTTTCAGGAAAATAAGAAGAAAGATTATTGGAAATATTGAAGAAACACCGTGGAGCTATGGGTTATACTTTGAATGATTTGAAGGGGATTTCTCCTTCCATATGTCAGCGTTCTATTAATATGGAGCCCGATGCGAAGCCAGTTGTTGAACATCAATGACGTTTAATACCTAAGATGAAGTGTTAAGAAATGAGGTATTAAAACTTCTCGATGCTGGTATCATTTATCCTATTGCTGATTGTAGATGGGTTAGTCATGTGCATTTTGTCCCTAAGAAGGGTGGAATTACTATTGTACCTAATGATAATGCTGAACTTATTCCTCAAATAGTAGTTGTTGGTTATAGAATGTGAATTGATTTTAGGAAGGTTAATAAAGTCACTAAGAAAGATCATTATCCATTACCTTTCATTGATCAAATGTTGGAGAGATTAGCTAATAAAACTGATTTTTGCTTTCCTGATGGTTATTCTGGTTTATCTCAAATTGCTGTTAAAACTCAAGATCAAAAGAAAACCACGTTTACTTGTCCCTATGGTACTAATGCTTATAGACATATGCCTTTTGGTTTATGTAATGCTCCTTCTACTTTCCAAAGATGTATGCCTGCTATCTTTCATGGTTTTGTGAAGAAATTGTGGAGGTGTTCATGGACAATTTCTCTGTCTATGGCACTTCTTTTGATAATTGCTTGCACAATCTTGACAAGGTTTTGCAGAGATGTGAAGAAACTAATCTTGATCTTAATTGGGAGAAATGTCACTTTATGGTTAATGAAGGGATTGTTCTTGGACATAAAATTTCTGAAAGAGGTATTGAAGTTGATAGAGCTAAAGTGGAGGCAATTGAGAAAATGCCTTGCCCCCAAGATGTTAAAGGTATTCGTAGTATTCTTGGTCATGTTGGTTTCTATAGAAGGTTCATCAACGACTTTGCCAAGGTATCAAAGCCTCTTACTAATCTCCTGCAAAAAGATACACCCTTTGTTTTTTATGATGATTGTAAGGAAGATTTTGAGACTCTTAAGAAAGCTTTAATAACTACTCCTGTTGTTCAACCACCTGATTGGAATTTACCATTTGAAATTATGTGTGATGCTAGTGATTTTGCTGTTGGTGCTGTTTTTGGACAAAGAATAGATAAAATGTTAAATGTTATTAGTTATGCTAGTAAGACTCTTGATTGTGCTCATAAGAATTATGCTACAACTGAAAAAGAATTTCTAGCCGTTGTATTTTCTTGTGATAAATTTAGGCAATATATTGTTGATGCTAAAGTTATTATGAAAAAGAAATATGCAAAGCCTAGGCTTACTAGATGGGTATTACTATTGCAAGAATTCGATTTACACATTGTAGATAGGAAAGGTGTTGATAATCATGTTCCTGATAATTTGTCTAGATTGGAGAACATTGCATATGATCCTATACCTGTTAATGATAGTTTTCCGAATGAACAATTGGCTGCAATAAGGGTGAGTTCACGAGATAGTCCTTGGTATGCAGATTATGCTAACTTTATTGTTTCAAAGTATTTGGCTCCAACCTTTTCAGCTCAACAAAGAAGAAAATTATCTTATGACTTGAGGCATTATTTCTGGGATGACCCACACTTATATAAAGAAGGAGTTGATGGTATTATGCGAAGATGTGTTCCGGGGTATGAACAAAAAGACATATTGAGAAAGTGCCATAGTAGCGCTTATGGAGGACATCACGCTGGAGATAGAACCGCACAAAATGTTTTAGAATCAGATTTGTATTGGCCTTCTCTCTTTAAAGATGAAAGAAAGTTTATTTTATCTTGTGATAAATGCGAAAGAGTTGGTAATATCTCTAGACGTAATGAAATGCCTATGAATTATTCTCTTGTTACTGAACTGTTTGATTGTTGGAGATTTGACTTTATGGGTCCTTTCCCTTCTTTAGAAGGTAATACACATATACTTGTTGTTGTTGATTATGTTACCAAATGGGTAGAAGCTATTCCCACTAAAAGTGCTGATGGTGAAACGTCATTAAAAATGCTTCAAGAAATTATTTTCCCTAGGTTTGGTGTTCCTAGATATCTTATGACTGATGGAGGTTCTCATTTTATTCATGGTGGTATTAGAAAAGTTCTTGCTAAATGTGGTGTTAATCATATAATTGCTTCAGCTTATCATCCTCAAACTAGTGGGCAAGTAGAACTATCAAATAGAGAAATTAAATCTATCTTGCAAAAGACTGTTAATAAACGAGAAAGAATTGGGCTAGTAAATTAAATGATGCATTGTGAGCTTATAGAACTGCTTATAAAAATCCCATGGGTATGTCTCCTTATAAAATGGTTTATGGAAAAGCATGTCACTTGTCTTTAGAATTAGAACACAAAGCTTATTGGGCAGTGAGAGAACTAAATAGAGATTTTAAACTTGCTGGTGAAAAAAGATTGCTTAATTTGAGTTCTTTAGATGAATGGAGAAGTGAATCTTACGAAAATGCTAAACTCTTTATAGAAAAAGTTAAAAGATGGCATGATAATAGAATCCTTAAGAGAGAATTTCATGTTGGTGAGAAAGTTCTAATGTATAGTTCTCGTCTTAGATTCTTTGCAGGAAAATTACTCTCCATGTGGGAAGGACCATATGTTATTGTGGAGGTGTTTCGTTCGGGTGTGATAAAAATTGCTTCGCGCAAGGATGACTCTACACAAGTGGTAAATGGACAAAGAATCAAGCATTATATTTTTGGAGATTCTTATAATGAAGATGTTGATGTTATTTCAAGCATTTTCTCCGGATAATTATATTAACGAAAATATTTCCGAGTTCGCAGCACCTGATTTTGAAAAGGTACAGTTTCGGTAAGAAAAAGTCCGCGAATTTAATTTATAGAAATCTATGATTTATTTTTGGAAAATATGGAAAAAATATGAGACGAAAACCAACAGGACACGGAGTCCGAGGCAACCACACCACCTCGTGGCGCGGTGCCCTTGCTGGCCACGCCAGCAGGCGATGTGGAGGCCTTGGAGCTCCTCTCCTACTCGGTTTCGTAGTGTTGCCTTTCTTTTATTTCGTAAATTTTTGCTATATATTCATCCGAGGCCCCCGAGGTCCGTATATCGTGTTTTCGACGCGTTTTTGCTTTGAGCTATTGCTGTCCAGATGTCGTCTCAGGGATCTTGCTCCGAAGACTACGCACTTTGTTGCCAACGTGAACTCCTTCAAGATCTTGATCAAGGGTCTTTTGTTGGATGGGCGGACGATGAGAAGGTGAAGGTTAGGCGTAAGGACATGGACGAAAGCGTCATGAAGGAGGTGAAGAAGATGCAAGCGGCAAAGACGGATCGCGCAAGGACGGGAACCAGCAAGCCCACCTTTGTGGGATCAATTAACGCCCAGCGTGCTTTTTCTCATAACATGCAGGGAGCAATACCATCTGTTCCGGATCTTAGCTCTTTCTCAAATGCAACTGAAGCTCTTCGAGTCACGGATCAGTTTTGCGAGCAGTACTGCGTCCTTAGGAGGGAGGTGGATATACTTCAAGAGGAGAATAACAGGCTCCGCAAGATGTTGGAGCGTTACCTTACTCCACTTCGAGTTGTTCCACCATCGCACAAAAGGATTTATTCATCATCGGTATTGGCATCTCCCTTAGCTTGTTCCAAGCTTGGGGGGAGTGCCGCGGTATCACCATTATCTTTCATTTTTTACCTTTTTAGTAGTGTCATATCATGAGTAGGGAAGTTATCTTATATTATGGTTTGCAATGTGGAAGTAGCACTCTTTTAATCGGTTATCTATGTATCTCTTGGTGTGAGTTGCCGTTATGGAATATTAATGAGAAGTGTTATCATTTATTTTCTGCACACTTTATTTTAGGTTGCAACTTTTATCTTGTATGATTGATCTTGTCATTTAGTATTGGTAATTGATGCACACGGTAGGTGTGTTGTTTGGAGACCCCAAGAGGAAGGTATGAAGTAGTGCAGCAGCAAATTTCCCTCAGTATGAAACCAAGGTTATCAAACTAGTAGGAGATGAAGAATTCCCTCGAGGTATCAACGGCACCAGAAAAGAGCTTGACGTGGTTGACGTGGAATCTGCACACAACACAATCAAAGTATTTTGACCCAACTCAACGGTGAGGGTGTCAATCCCACCGGCTTGTTGTAACAAAAGGATTAAACGTATGTGTGGAAGAAAGAGTTATGTTTGCAGAAAGTAACAGGTTTGCAGTTGTGGTTTTATCAGATTAATGAGAAGGACCGGGGTCCACAGTTCACTAGTGGTGTCTCTCCATAAATAATAACATTCATCCATGCGTGGTAAACAAATTACAGCTAGGCAATTGACAGAATAATGATGAGCAATCCAATGCATATACTACTGATATGGTGTCTAGTGTGAGATTCATTCGGGCATCACAACAATATACATAGACCGTTCCAACCGCATCTATGACTAATAATCGACCTTATGGTTAGCGTACGCACCTCTTTCAGTATTAAGTTGCATGCAACAGATTATCGCCTTAAGCACTGTGTGTAAACTAAGTAAGTAACATCATCATTAGACAAAGTACTACTGTTTTATCCCTAGTAGCAACAATACATCTACAACCTTAGATCTTTTTGTCACTGCCCCAGATTAAATAGAGACATGAACCTATTATCGAGCATAAATACCCCCTCTTGGAGTTACGAGCATCTACTTGGCCAGAGCATACACAAGTAACTGAGAGCATGCAAGATCATGAAATAGTACACACATGATATATTATGAAGCAATAACTTTAGTACTCGATATTCATCGGATCCCAGCAAACACAACATGGAGAATTACATAAAGATGATCTTGATCATGATAGGCAGCTCACAACATCTAAACATGATAGCAAAAGAGGAGAAGACAACCATCTAGCTACTGATATGGACCCGTACTCCAAGGTAGACTACTCACTCATCAGTCCGGAGGCGGTCATGGCGACGTAGAGGCCTCCGGGGGCGATTCCCCCTCCCGGCAGGGTGCCGGGGAGCAGTTCTGATCTCTCCCGAAGTGGTGGTGACCACGGCAGCGGCTCGGGACCCGTGGAGGAAAAAGTATTCAACCGTGCTTTTTTTTAGGTCAGAGGGGTTTTTATGGGCGAAAGACCTAGGTCGGTGGGCGCCCTAGTGAAGGAGATATGCCCTAGAGGCAATTAATAAAGTGTATTCTTTATCATATCTCGTTTGTTCATAATAGGTTTTTGTGTCATGCTATAACCGTATTAAGCAGAAACATTAATACGGGTGTGATGCGTAAACAACCAGGTCCCTAGTAGTCTCTACTAAGACTAGTTTCGTTGCGTGATTGATGATCGAGGTTTCCCGATCATGGGGCATGGCGCTGGTCGGCAATGGGAGTCATATCGTTGGAGAACGATGTGATGGACATACCCAGATTTGGAGGACGTAGTCGTTACGCCTTTGACCGTGAGATCAACTCTTATTGTTATTCCTGGAAGATACTTTGATCGCACCAAACGTCGTGTATTATATAGTATGACAATAACGGTGATACTTTTGGGTATCGGAAAGGAGTAGTTGAGACGAGGGGTCAAGAGCGGGATTTGCCAGTCCGCATAGTAGGATAGATACTCTAGGGCCCACTCGGTGAGATCATGTCTAATGAGCTTGCAAGCATGTGACTAGGTCACGGAGACATGAGATCATAGACGAGTAGAAGATACCGTTGTCGGTAACGAGGTCATGCTAGGTATGGAGATATCTATGGAACGACTCTCGGACACGCTAAGTATCGCTATGGCAAAAGGTTTAAGACTTTGCGTTCAGGTTTGATAGATGAAAGTCATTCGTTATATCACAGGGATTAATTCATGGGGTCCAGGCCTACGAGTTAGTCGTTGATCATAGAGGAGTCTTGATCATACATGTTATTATATCGAACCGCTAGGGTAACACACTTAAGGGGTTTCGACAAGACAACCAGAAAGGAAAGAGATCACCGGGAATGTCCCGGAAGGGGTCCGATGGAGATCGGGCAGCGACGAAAGAGTTTGCGGAGATAGAATAAATTATATAGAATATATTTGATATTAATTAGTGTAATTAATATGCAAATATGATTTTACATATTTATTTTCGAATTTATTTAGTCTGATTTCCCTAAATGGGCCTTCTGGTCGAAAGAAGGCCCAAGAGGGCGAAAATCCCCAAGAGGATTCAGTGGGGGGCTTGGGGGCCGACCAAAGTGGGCCAAGGGGCCCACTAGGGGGCCGGCGCACCCAGCCATGCCGCACAAGGCATGTGGGATTAGTCCCACATTGCCTGGTGAGGAGGTTGGCTCCCCCCTGGGAGCCTATAGAAGAAGGGGCACCCCTGGCCTTTTAATTCACCAATTAATTCCCTAATTCTCTCTCGATTTCGTGATTCCCTTTGTTGGAGTTGCGCCGAGTTGAGAGGGGGGTCTCTTCCACCATAGCCCGCTGCCGCGCTGCTGGTGTTTCGGTCCAAGTCTTCCGCTGCTCGTCCTGGACTAGAGCTTCGGAGGCCGTCGTCTCCACCGTACGTGTGTGACGCCCTGCGAGGTGCTGCGCTAGCGGTACTCGGAGGTCTGCTTCCTCTTCACGACCTTGAGGTCGGCTTCGTCGGTCTTCATCGACAACGTTTGTGCGGGAACGTAATCCCCGCTTTCGGTCTACAAGGGTGTAACATCCCAACATTTTGGAATGTTCAAAAATCACTAAAATTTAAAACTTCCGTTTTGATTAAAATAAAATATTAAAATGCATAAGAAAACTAACTATAAAAGACTTCAACCAATTTGAAAAAGTCTATTATTTGAAAATTCCCAATGTGTCATTTTTTTCAAAAGTTATTTCCAATTAAACATTACATTATCCTTTGTATTTCAAAAAACCTTAATATGTAATTTGACAAATGTTTTATAAAGTACAAATGTTTTATAAGAAATTGATTTCAACCACTTAGCCTTAGCTATAAATAAATTAAAATAATAATTACAAGTGTTATTTTAAACTATTGAAAATATTGTCTACTTGCCAAAAGATTATTTTTCATTTACCTGAGTTCAAAACATAGTTTGGATATTACAAGTCTATAGCTTATAACTTTAAAACCTCATAGATTTTATAATTACTTAACAACCCAAATAAATATTTCTTTAGCTTAAATGATTTTCATTTATTTCCAAAACATAAAATGACTTTCATGAATATATTTTCTATATAAGAAATGAATTAAATCAAAAATATTTTCCAAAGTTTTTATAAGGTTTTCAAATGAATTATCATAATATAAAATATAATGGTACATAAATTATTTTCAATTAAAAATACATTCATTATATTCCTCTTTTCATTTCGAATAGTGGTGTTATGTTATTTAACGTTGTACTAAATCCAAAAATGATTTAATGTTGTAAAATGAGTTTAAATAACTTAATTTTAAACTAATATAAGTGTTGTATTTTTATAAATTTTATTTAGCCAAAAACGAAATTATTTAAGCCATGTTTTCAAATTTGATATTAAGTGGCAAATTTGACATTTGAAGAAAGTGTTTTCCAAAGAGTTAGGAAAAATTGGTTTTATGCAAAATAGCCTTGAACTCCACCAGCCAAATATGCATATAGGCTATAGAGTTATTCCATTAAGTGTTCGATTAAAGGTTTCGAGTCTAAAACCAACATGTTTTCGCCTGTGGCAACATGAAGTTGTTGGAGAGCCACTGCTATTGTATTTCCGCTGTGTACTATTTCAAAGCTAGCTTTATGCTATGCAACTTGTATCGAATATTTTGTAAGTCTGGATCATCGATGTAATAAAATTGATACTTTGTTGTGATATTACATCGTAAACTGTTGTGCAAACGAATCGATCGAGGGATTTGCACTATACACAGGTATCTACCTTATTTTAAGTGCAGGTACGCTACAGATAGTATCAGAGCACTGTGTTGCCTGTAGGTTCGAAACCCTAGGGTTGGATAGAAATAGGATTTGGCCATAGGATTAAAAATTTATTTCATTCAGTTTCCTGAAAATAAGAACTTTTCAAACATTATTCCTGTAACTATCTTATCTATTTCCTTTCTAAGTTTCTTCTCTTTTTTTTCTTAGATGACCGCTCTCATTGAATCACTCAAGAAAGGACCAGTGATGACCATGACCTTGGAATGTGAGACAGAGTTTCCAAGAACACTTAAGGATAACATGAAAAGCTTGAGTTTTGAAGGAGAAGCAATATACAAAGGTTTTCCTTTCATGGATGAATGTCAAGAGTACTGGTGGGTAGAAGTCCATCTATACAGGAGCAAAGAAGCTGACCACAAGACTGAGGGTGACTGCATGTTCACCAACCCAATTCTTCACACATCATTCTTTGATTCAGCAAGGAATGCAGCATGGAGAGCCATCGAGTACCTTGCAGAAAGACTTCATTTTAGACTTCACAACACCCAGAAGTATCTTGAAGAACTCAAGGAAGTTGAGGAAGAACTCGAGGCACTCAAGAAAAATACAGATTAGACCACCTACCCATTAGAATAACGAGATCCGTTGATGTATTGACCTATCAAATTGTGATACGGCAGTACTATCAATTTAGTCTTCCATGACGTTGATGTATTCGTTCGATAAACGATTAGTTTGATTTCTCAAAATAAGTTTGAAACTTTTCATGTATGTGTTTGCTTGTGTTTGAACCTTGTTGCTTGATGCTTGTTAGATGTTGTTTGTAATTATTTGTATTGATCTTCTTATATAAGTTAGAACATTTTGAGTATCAACAAAACTTTTATTTTAAGGGTGGTAGCCACTCAGATAAATCAAACCAGTTGCCTAATTCTGGAGATCCAAGTCAATCTTTCTTTCTGGCCTCCCCAATCAGAAAAATCATCCCCTGCCAGTTTGCAAGATTTCCAAGTCAGAAATTTCAGTTCTCAAAACATCTCGAGTTATCAGAACCATTCCAAGCTTTTGCTTTTCTTTCTAGCCTCTCCGAATCTCGGGGACGAGATTCCTTTTAAGGGTGGTAGTCTGTAACATCCCAACATTTTGGAATGTTCAAAAATCACTAAAATTTTAAAAAAAATTGATTAAAATAAAATATTAAAATGCATAAGAAAACTAACTATAAAAGACTTCAACCAATTTGAAAAAGTCTATTATTTGAAAATTCCCAATGTGTCATTATTTTCAAAAGTTATTTCCAATTAAACAATACATTATCCATTGTATTAAAAAAACCTTAATATGTAATTTGACAAATGTTTTATAAAGTACAAACCATTTTATTGTAAGTAAATAGTTTACTTATAAGTAATTGATTTCAACCACTTAGCCTTAGCTATAAATAAATTAAAATAATAATTACAAGTGTTATTTTAAACTATTGAAAACATTGTCTACTTGCCAAAAGATTATTATTCATTTACCTGAGTTCAAAACATAGTTTGGATATTACCTTATAGCTTTAAAACCTCATAGATTATATAATTACTTAACAACCCAAATAAACATTTCTTTAGCTTAAATGATTTTCATTTATTTCCAAAACATAAAATGACTTTCATGAATATATTTTCTATATAAAAATTGAATTAAATCAAAAATATTTTCCAAAGTTGTTATAAGGTTTTCAAATGAAATATCATAATATAAAATATAATGGTACACAAATTATTTTCAATTAAAAATACATTCATTATATTCCTCTTTTCATTTCGAATAGTGGTGTTATGTTATTGAACGTTGTACTAAAGACAAAACTGATTTAATGTTGTAAAATGAGTTTAAATAAATTAATTTTAAACTTATATAAGTGTTGTATTTTTATAAATTTTATTTAGCCAAAAACGAAATTATTTAAGCCATGTTTTCAAATTTGACATTAAGTGGCAAATTTGTATTTAATGAATAATTCAAAATTTTGATTTTTGAAAAGTGTTCAAAACATGCCTACAACTGGTTTAACACAAAGATATTGTTTTTAAAAAAATTTAGAAATTTATTTGACTTGATTTGAAGTCTTAAATTAAAAGTTATGAAAGAAATAAGAAAAATCAGAAAAAAAAGAAAAAAAAATCGCTGACGTCATCGTGACGTCAGCTCGTCTTCAAGCTGGGACGGAACCAGAAACGCGAAAACCGCTCCGTGCATTCTTCTCTACATGATTCCCGGTGATTTAGAGCACCAAATGACGCACCGTTTATTTCTAATTAAAGCCATTGATCTCCTCTTTCATTCCCCCATAAAAGCCCTCTCTTAAACGCTCTAAATTGCTCTAATTTCGTCCGCCATTAGACATGGACGTTTTTTGTTGAAATTAATATCTGATTGATTGCGGGAAAATTACTGCACCAAATCAAGCACGGTTGGTTCCTATAGATAGCCCTCGACCTCCTCCTCCATCCCCCCCCCCCCCCCCCAAAAGCTCTCTCCAATACGCCCCAAGGCCGACGAATTTCTTCGTCGGAGTTTCGCTCGACCGCCACCGTATTTCTTTGATTTCAGCGAGCAGAGTCAGTTCCCGCCGCCGATTCTTGGTCCTTACTCTTTCCCACGTCTGTGCGCTCCTTTAAACATCCTCCTTGCTTCATTTCCACAACCAAATCGTGGAGGCCGAACTCGACCCGAAGGTCATCGTCGTCGTCACCACTCCACAAAGCTCCGGGAAGCGCCGCTCAACTCAGACACCATCTTCCTCTCCACCGTGTCCAGCCGCGCGTCACCGTTGTCTCCCTCGCGTCCGAGAGCTTCCGAAACGTCGTCCCCTTCCACACCCGTCGCCGACGAACACAGCACGCCGACCGTCCGCGTCCGCCCGCGATCGCCCGGCCGATCCATCGCCGCCGTCATCTTCTCACGCCGGTGAGCTGCTGCTATGCTTCTGTCTATCTTGTTACGTACATATCACTTGATGAAGGGTAGCAGCCATTAGAAAAACGTCACAGGTCATCTATTCAATATTTCCGTTTTTCTTACTAGATATAACTTCCAAAATTCATATTAAATCATCCGTAACTCCGTTTTTGATGTTTTTGTAGTTTATGGAATCGTATGAACGTGTAGAAAATGGTGGTATAATAAAAACTTGTATTTTAGTCGTGCACTAACTTGATATTTATAGAAACATGTAAAACATTATTTTAATTATAGTTTTAATTCTGTAAGATCAAAATTTCTAAATAAAATATCTTTGAAAAGCCCATGACCTGTAGATTGTGTTAGTTCTGTTGTTTTCCAACCTTGAGAAATTTAGATTTACTCAAATTCAAAATATGATGTTAGAGTAAATTTGACCTAACTTTTGATATAAACATTATTTTTGAGTAAATCCAATTGCTATAAATTTCTTCAAATTCCCTCTGTCTACCAACACTATTTATAAAATTTGGTTATAAAAATTTAATCATAGGAAACTTTAATCTTATATTTATTCCTTTATTATATTTTGTGAAAATAGAAAATAATTAAATTGCATTAGTATAAATGTTCATGTGATTCAAAATTGCATTTCATGCATATCATATTTTAATTTGTAGTTATTTTTCCCATAAGAAAACTCCTTCCCCATTTTCTCTAAGTTAGAAATATTTTCAACTTAGCATTTTGGTAAAGTGATACACCTAGACACTTAGGATTTTCAACATGGAGCTAGAAGACCAATGAAGGAATTAGCCAAAACAAGACTCCAGAAGAATCTCCAAGAAGTAGAAGCACTTAGGTGAAAAATCAAGAGGAAGTTCATGAAGACCAACCAGAAATATTTTCTAAGTCTTGCTCCCTCTCTCTTTCATTTCTCCTTTATTCTCCTAGACCTCTTGAAGACTAAGTTAAATTCAAGACCAGCCTAGGTGATACAAAAATCATCAAGTCTGAAGATTATTCAAGTCTACCAAGAATTCAATCAAGACATCACCAAGGAGAATATTACAAGTCTGGAGATGAAGCCTGTAAGACCAACTACATCTTTCTTCTATCTTTTCCCTCTTTCCTAATCTCGTCTTTCACTTAAGACTTAAAAAGATTTTCATGGCATGAATGGCATCTCTAGTCCTTAGAAATAATTTGCATATCATACATAACATGTTTTCCTTAGAAGTTTTTTGAAACTTATTTGTTCACTATGTATGTGCATGTATGTTTGATGATTGTTGTTTGTTGATTGTTGTATTGTTGTTTTCTTATGTTGTTTAGATTGAACGGAGAGCAAACGTTCGTTGTTGAAAAGAGTTTGTGAACAACGACAACATTCAAAGGCAAGTGGCACACCTCATAAACTTCGTATTATTTTCTATATGCATTACTTAGTGTATTTTTATATAAGCATGTGTAGGATAGTATATTGCTATGCTAAACCTGTGTAGAAATTCCTTATTCCTGTGTCTAGGCTCCTATACAAAACTTAGTAGAATTATTGATGCGATGCAAATGTTGTTTTGTGAAAATCTAAATTCTATTAAGTTAAGAATGAAACACCTGGGTGGTAAGTGGTTGTATGGTTTATGTTGAGTGGCAACTCAGGTCCATGTCTATGGTTCCTGGAGTATGTACACTTGTGAATGGCCACCCAGGAACAGAGGAATCTGAAGAACTCCGAGTGACGATTGCTTCCAGTGCAGCCATTGCCATATGGGCTCTGGCTTGATCATTTATGTTGCGTGGACTCTCTCTGGCTTGACAAGCAGATGTAGGGGGATGTTAGGTGGAACGGGTCAAGCTAGAGTGCGAGGGAAAATGATTCTGAAAGATCTCGTCTCATTCTTCTCTTTTCCTTATCACTAAAAGTGTGTAAAGGATAGTTTGGGTTGAATGGGTACAATGGTGAACGTGCACAACCTCTAAAGAGTGTAAAAACTAAGTACTTAGTCGTGTCCCCGATACGGACAATTTGAGCAGCTGATCACGGACGTCAACGGAGGATTCCACCATTCAAACTTCAGAAATAAAACTTGATGGGTGAACAAGGGAAGATGATATTATGGTTTTCATCCATACTTGTCTTGATTTGAAGAAAGTGTTTTCCAAAGAGTTAGGAAAAATTGGTTTTATGCAAAATAGCCTTGAACTCCACCTGCCAAATATGCATATAGGCTATAGAGTTATTCCATTAAGTGTCCACCATAGTGTCACTTGCCAGAGTCCATTTTGAATGGAATCTGACCCACGTTGTTGCAATATTTTTCTTATTGCAGATTGTTCAGATGACGAGTGAGATTTCGATTAAATGTTTCGAGTCTACAACCAACATGTTTTCGCCTGTGGCAACATGAAGTTGTTGGAGACCCACTGCTATTGTATTTCCGCTGTGTACTATTTCAAAGCTAGCTTTATGCTATGCAACTTGTATCGAATATTTTGTAAGTCTGGATCATCGATGTAATAAAATTGATACTTTGGTGTGATATTACATCGTAAACTGTGTGTGTGAAAACGAATCGATCCAGGGATTTGCACTATACACAGGTAGCTGCCTTATTTTAAGTGCAGGTACGTTACAAAGGGTATGTATTCCGATCTCCGTTCGTACTACTATATCTGCATAGAATAGATCTTGACATGTTTTAGGATATCGTTGGTAGGAATTTTTTTGTTTTCTGCACACGATCCCCTTCAGTGGTATCAGAGCCGATATATCGTAGATATAGCTGTACGCTGTTAGAACCCGTGTTCTACACGGGGGGCACCGTTCCAGTTATTTGCTACCCTCTAGCGTGCACTTGTGATTCCAGCGGCATCGAGTTGATGAAGCGGCCCAGACCGACTTTACGCGTACGCTTACGCGAGACTAGTTCAACTACTGACATACGGCTTGTACCGTATCTGTGGCTGGTGGGTGTCAGTTTCTCTCTCTTTAGTTGGTCTTCGCATTTTCAATGGAGGGCCCGAAAGGGATGCTTAAACATGCAATTATTGGATTGTTGTTGTGGTCATAAGATTCGTAGGTATGAAGCGGTTCTATTTACGAAAGCCCCAAGCCACGTAAAATATGCAAAAGATAAAGTAGAAGCGTCTAAATTTATTTTGCAGGGGCTATGTGATATGGTCAAGGTAGGTTTATTAAATTGTTTAGAAACTGTGGGCGCCAAGAAGACCATGGCGCAATGGACTATATCACATTGCATTACATTTGATGTATTGTGTGCATCTTATATTGTGTGATTATATATATAGTATATATTGGTTACGCGGCGGTAGTTATATAAGATGATCCCTTCAAAAATACCACTAGTGTTCTCCCTCCAACGCGCACCACCAAGAAAGTTCTACGTTATGTGGCAGGCCGTGATGATCGGGTGCCAGACATATCGTCACTCGCATACAGTGGGTGTAAGCCATGTTTCACAAACGTTAGCGTGGAGGTTATGGTGGCAAGCCTAGCATATGCAGATATGGCCTCGGAACAGGGAGACCGAAAGGTCGAGCACGAGTCACAAAATTGGTGTGGCGGACATTTGTCTACTCTTGAAGTTTTGCCGCCGGCTCTGATGATGAGGGGTGGTGCAGTGGATGGGGGTCGTGTAATCGCTTAAACGACCAGGAGGGATGTTCGTTTGAGTGGGAGTTATGTTAGTTATTTTCTAAAAATACTATAACTCAAAATTGTTGTGAACAAAGTCTTATGTTGTTGCAAATTCCATTGTAGATGTCTCGCCCCTCCTTTAACCTAAACCTGTTCATTGAGAAAGAGAAGCTTAAGACCGATGGGTCTAACTTCGTGTCCTGGTTCCGCGACCTGAAGTCCATTCTTGAAACCCACAAGGTGTCCTACATCCTTGATGCCCCCTTAGGTGATCTTCCAAACACCGCCTCGGAAATCGAAAGGAATGTCCATGAGGTTAAGGCGGAGATTTCTTCTCATGTCTAGAGTGACATGCTTTTTGCCATGGAGGCTGACCTACAAAACCAATTAGTGAATAAGGGTGCTTATGATATAATCACTGAACTCATGATTGTTTTTGCACGACAAGTCAAGGCTGAGAGGTTCGAAGCATCTGTGCTTTTCTTCTCAGCCCAGATGGAAGAGAACGGCAATATAAGCGAGCACTTAGCCACGGTTTTTGGCTGCGTTCACCTTCTGAGTGATCTGGGAAGTGTGATCCCAGAAGAGGTGGTTATTGATAGGGTGCTGATTTCTCTGCCCCCTAGCTCTGAGAACGCCATCGTTGACTACGACATGAAAGGGACGTCAAAACCCCTGTCGGAAATCCTAAAGATGCTCCAAGTGGCCTAATTAGAAATCAAGCTGGAGAAGATGGTGGTGACCATCGGATCACCTGAGCGCAACTGTCCCAAGTACCTGGAGGATAGGAAGTCTGGCAAGACGGTCGACAAAGAGCAAGGTATATTTGATATACATGTTATAGATGTGTACCTTACATCCGCCTGGAGCTACACGTGGGTATTTGATACTGGTTTTGTTGCTCATATATGTAACTCTAAGGAGGAGTTACGGAATAGACGGCGGCTGGCTAAGGATGAGGTGACGATGCGCGTCGGCAACAGATCGAGAGTCGACGTGGTGGCTGTCGGCACGCTCCCTCTACATCTACCATTGGGATTAGTTTTGGTTTTAAATAAGTGTTATTTTGTACCATCCATGAGTGTAAACATTATAAGTGGGTCTTGCCTGTTACAAGACGGTTATTCATTTAAATCAGTATCAAGCAGTTGTGCTATTTATATGAATGATATCTTTTATGTTGATGCTCCCGAGAATAATGGTTTATTCTTGTTGAATCTCGATCGTAGTACTCACATCCATAGCATAGAAGCCAAACGGATTAAGTGTAGTGATGATACCGCCATGTATATGTGGCATTGCCGTCTGGGTCATATTGGTGTAAAGCGCATGAAGAAACTCCACTCCGATGGAATTTTGGACTCGTTGGATTTCGGATCCCTCGATACATGCGAACCATGCCTTATGGGCAAAATGACCAAGACACCATTCAAAGGTTTCGTTGAACGGGCATCGGATTTATTGGGGATCATACATACAGATGTGTGTGGACCAATGAGAGTTTCGACACTCAATGGTTATCGTTACTTCGTCACCTTCACTGATGACTTGAGTAGATACGGTTATATCTACTTGATGAAACACAAGTCTGAAACTTTTAAAAAGTTCAAAGAATTCCAAAGTGAAGTTGAGAATCAACTTAACAAGAAAATCAAGCACCTCTGATCCGATCGTGGTGGCGAGTATTTGAGTTTTGAGTTTGGCACACATCTGAAGAGTTGTGGCATAGTACCCCAACTTACGCCGGCCAGAACACCGCAGCGTAACGGCGTGTCCGAGCAACGTAATCATACTCTACTGGATAGTGTTTGATCTATGATGTCTCTTACCGATTTGCCCGTGTCCTTCTGGGGTTATGCGTTAGAAACAGCCGCATTCATTTTAAATAGGGCTTCGTCCAAATCCGTTGAAACGACACCGTATGAATTATGGTATGGCCAGAAGCGTAAGTTATCGTTTCTGAAGGTTTGGGGTTGTGAGGCGTATGTTAAGAAACTACAGCCCGACAAACGGGAACCGAAGTCGGAGAAAGTCGTCTTTGTAGGGTATCCGCGGGAAACCATTGGGTACACCTTCTACAACCACGCTGAGGGCAAAACTTTTGTCGCGAAGACCGATACCTTTCTAGAGAAGGAGTTTCTCGTGAAAGGAGTAAGTGGGAGGAAGGTAGACCTCGATGAGATCGTTGATCCTGAACTCGAGATTACGAGTGGCGCGACGGAAGCAATTCCGGAAACGTCCTCCGTGGAAGGAGTGGGAGAAACTGTCGAGTAAAGTATTCTACCTCGTAGGTCTGGTAGATCTCGGATCGCACCAGAATGGTATGGCAACATGGTTTGCACCGTCATGTTAGGTGAACAAGACGAACCTACGAACTACAAGGAGGCGATGGCGAGTCTAGAGTCCGAGAAATGGCTTGAAGCCATGAAATCCGAAATAGGATCCATGTATGATAACAAAGTGCGGACTTTGATGGATATTCCCGAAGGGCGCAAGGCCGTCGAGAATAAATGGATCTTTAAGAAGAAGACTGATGCTGACGGTAATGTGACCAGCTATAAAGCTCGGCTTGTCACAAAAGGTTTTCGACAAGTTCATGGGATTGACTACGATGAAACTTTTTCACCGGTAGCAATGCTTAAGTCTATTTGGATTTTGTTAGCAGTTGCTGCCTATTATGATTATGAAATCTGGCAGATGGACGTCAAAATAGCCTTCCTAAATGGAAACATTGAGGAAGTGTTGTACATGGTACAACCGGAAGGTTTTGCCGATCCAGGAAATGCTGACAAGGTGTGCAAGCTTCAGCGATCCATCTATGGATTGAAACAAGCATCTCGGAGCTGGAATCTTCGTTTTGATGAGGTAATCAAAGGTTTTGGATTTGTCCAAAATTTGGAAGAGACCTGCATTTACAAGAAAATGAGTGGGAGCTCGGTTGTGTTCTTAGCACTATATGTAGATGACATATTGCTGATTGGGAATGATGTGGAACTTCTGAATAGCGTGAAGGAATATTTAAACAATAAATTTTCCATGAATGACTTAGGAGAAGCTGCATACGGTTTAGACATAAAAATCTATCGTGGTAGATCAAGGCGCCTATTAGCGCTGAGTCAGAGTACTTATCTTAAATACTGAAGCGTTTCGGTATGGAGAAGGCAAAGAAGGGTTCTCTGCCGGTTATCAAGAATAAAATATTGCGGAAGGCACAGTGTCCGGTAACGGAACTTGATAAGGCCGATATGACTAAACATCCTTATGCTTCAGCCATAGAATCGATCATGTATGCAATGTTGAGTACTAGACCGGATGTGGCATTGGCTCTAAGTTTGACAAGCCGGTTCCAGAGTAATCCTGGAATGGCGCATTGGATAGTTGTTAAGAGCATTCTTAAGTATGTCAATAAGACAAAGGAAATGTTCCTTGTCTATGGTGGCTGCGATGAAGAACTTGGCGTAACAGGTTACGTGGATGCAAGTTTCTGCTCAGACCCCGATGACTCTAAGTCACACACAGGTTATGTGTTCAAGGTGAATGGGGGCGCCGTGTGCTGGAGAGGTGGGAAGCAACCCATTGTCGCACAATCTACAATGGAGTTGGAGTACATTGCTGTTTGCGAAGCCGCGAATGAAGTTGTGTGGCTGAGGAAGTTCGTCATCGATATTGGAGTGTTCCCGAGCGTGCAAGACCCCGTGATCCTCTTCTGCGACAATACGGGTGCCATTGCCAACGCCAAGGAGCCAAGGTCTCACTCCACCGCCAAACACCTTCTCCGACGCTTCCATGTGATACGTCAGTACGTACAAGGAGGCGATTTGAAGATTTGCAAAGTGCATACGGATCTGAATGTGGCAGATCCGCTGACGAATCCGCTCCCGCTTGACAAGCATGAAAAACACCAGTTAGCTATGGGTGTTAAGCTTTTACCAAGTTGTAATCTAGATTAATTTGTACTCTAGTGCAAGTGGGAGACTAAAGGAGATATGCCCTAGAGGCAATTAATAAAGTGTATTCTTTATCATATATCGTTTGTTCATAATAGGTTTTTGTGTCATGCTATAACCGTATTAAGCGGAAACATTAATACGGGTGTGATGCGTAAACAACCAGGTCCCTAGTAGCCTCTACCAAGACTAGTTTCGTTGCGCGATTGATGATCGAGGTTTCCCGATCATGGGGCATGGCGCCGGTCGGCAATGGGAGTCATGTCGTTGGAGAACGATGTGATGGGCATACCCAGATTTGGAGGACGTAGTCGTTACGCCTTTGACCGTGAGATCAACTCTTATTGTTATTCCTGGAAGATACTTTGATCGCACCAAACGTCGTATCTTATATAGTATGACAATAACGGTGATACTTTTGGGTATCGGAAAGGAGTAGTTGAGACGAGGGGTCAAGAGCGGGATTTGCCAGTCCGCATAGCAGGATAGATACTCTAGGGCCTATTCCGTGAGATCATGTCTAATGAGCTTGCAAGCATGTGACTAGGTCACGGAGACATGAGATCATAGATGAGTAGAAGATAGCGTTGTCGGTAACGAGGTCATGCTAGGTATGGAGATATCTAAGGAACGACTCTCGGACACGCTAAGTATCGCTATGGCAAAAGGTTTAAGACTTTGCGTTCAGGTTTAATAGATGAAAGTCATTCGCTATATCACAGGGATTAATTCATGGGGTCCAGGCCTACGAGTTAGTCGTTGATCATAGAGGAGTCTTGATCATACCTGTTATTATATCGAACCGCTAGGGTAACACACTTAAGGGGTTTTGACAAGACAACCGGAAAGGAAAGAAATCATCGGGAATGTCTCAGGAGGGGTCCGATGGAGATCGGGCAGCGACGAAAGAGTTTTCGGAGCTAGAATAAATTATATATAATATGTTTGATATTAATTAGTGTAATTAATGTGCAAATATGATTTTATATATTTATTTTCGAATTTATTTAGGCTGATTTCCCTAAATGGGCCTTCTGATCGAAAGAAGGCCCAAGAGGGGAAAACTCCCCAAGAGGATTCGGTGGGGAGCTTGGGGGCCAACCCAAGTGGGCCAAGGGGCCCACTAGGGGGCCGACGCACCCAGCCATGCCGCACCAGGCATGTGGGATTAGTCCCACATTGCCTGGTGAGGAGGTTGGCTCCCCCCTGGGAGACTATATAAGAAGGGGCACCCCTGGCCTTTTAATTCACCAATTAATTCCCTAATTCTCTCTCGATTTCGTGATTCCCTTTGTTGGAGTTGCGCCGAGTTGAGAGGGGCATCTCTTCCACCATAGACCGCTGCCGCGCTGCTGGTGTTCCGGTCCAAGTCTTCCGCTGCTCGTCCTGGACTGGAGCTTCGGAGGGCGTCGTCTCCACCGTACGTGTGTGACGCCCTGCGAGGTGCTGCACTAGCGGTACTCGGAGGTCTGCTTCCACTTCATGACCTTGAGATCGGCTTCAGCGGTCTTCATTGACAACGTTTGTGCGGGAACGTAATCCCCGCTTTCGGTCTACAAGGGTATGTATTCCGATCTCCGTTCGTACTACTATATCTGCATAGAATAGATCTTGGCATGTTTTAGGATATCGTTGGTAGGAAATTTTTTGTTTTCTGCACACGATCCCCTTCACAACCGAGGGGCCCTTCTCACCTCCTAGCGCGGCAGGCAGTGGGGCCGCGCCACCAGGTGATGAGGCCTCCTCGCGGCCCCCTCTTCGTCTCGTCTTCGGTTTTCCTGGACGCAAATATTCCAAAAATAAATCCTGGTTGGCTCGCTTCCAATTTGGCGGATATTTCCTTATGAGCTTTAATGAAACCAAAAACAACAGAAAACAAGAAACTGGCAATGTGGCATCTTGTTATATGTTAGTCCCAGAAAATGCATAAAACTATATAAAATGCATATAAAACATGTAATAATATGATATAACATAGCATGGAACACAAGAAATTATGGATACGTTGGAGACGTATCAACATCCCCAAGCTTAGTTCTACTCGTCCCGAGTAGGCAAGAACGCTAAAAGAAGAATAATTTCTGAAGTGACATGCTTAAACACAATCTTCATCATGTAATAATGTAAGGCATGTAAACTGAGATAAAATGAATAAGAGCCGTAGTTTATATTGATATCAAACGCGTAATGAATAAACAAGTAGGTGAAGCAAGCAAAGCTTTCAATGATATAGTACTAGATAGCAATCAACTGTGCAAAAGAGATATTAAAGATGATTTAAGCTTCAAGGACAACAATATAATCATCTAATGCGTCCAACAAACATGACAACTTAATGAAAGGATCAAGTCAAGAAATATCAATATGCACGTAGAAGATAAATATATTATTTGTTCAAAAGAAACAAGCAAGCGTTCAACATTGGTTCCTGGCACCAGGATGTTATGGCTAAGAGAATGTTAACGGAGGTTTGGAAGGCCAACGGAAGAAAGGCTTACAAAGCTGTAAATGATCATTAGACAAGAGAAAGTCATACAATCGAAGCTATGCAAGGAGTAGTGATTGCCATACAACGGATGCACATGGAGCTATAAGTATATGAAAGCTCTCTAATGGAACTAGTGGGGGTGCATCCAACTTGCTTGCTCACGAAGATCTAGAGCACTTTTGAGGAGGCTCATCATTGGAATATACAAGTCAATTTCTATAGTGTAAAGTTCCCCACATAGTTATGCAACTAAGACATGAAAACTCTCTCATATGGAGTAAAGGTGCTAAACATGAGCACAAATGATGATCACAAATGATATGGTGCTATAACATAAGCACAAGTATGTAATAAAGAATACTAATGTTGCCCCCTTTTTTATTTCTTTCTTTTTTCTCTTTTTTCTATTATTTTTCTTTTTTTGTTTCTCTTTTCGATGGCCTCCATGGCTCTTTTCACTTTTAGGGGCAAGCATCCTAATATGATACATGATGTATGACAACACACTAATGATGATAAAACAACATATTGATGATATAAGTAACTAATATGAATGTGCCATAGAATACATATGACAACGGTGCCTCGACCAGTGTAGCAGGTTATGCAGTGCTCTAGAGTAACATGGGTAAAATCACACATTAGCTATATAGAAACACATAAAGCAATAAATAAGTAATGAATGACAACAAGTCATGTCATGTAAGATGGATGTTGCATGACAATATATCTCGGAACAGCTATGGAAATGCTGTAGTAGGTAGGTATGGTGGATGCTTTGAGGAAGATATGTGTCTTATGTGTAGGAGAACAAGATGACGAGTTTGGATGTTCCCGCAAAAAATGCACCAACTCTCAATGTGAGAAAGGGCAACGAAAAGTACCGAAGAGGCTAGCAGTATGGTGGTGGAACTGCCATGAAAACCATAGTTTTAGAACTCACAAGTAAAAAGATTCCAAATAAAAATATGATCATGCAAGGCATAATAAAAATTACTCCTAGGGGTGCTGTGGCAAATGAACAAGTCACTGTTGGGAACCCGACCGTAGCGCATAACATAAAGTTATTAAGGTTGCTTTAGGCAAAAAGAAGTCATATACCATTATGCAATCAATTGGAAATTTAAGTGTGGCACAGTTTTCAAGTTTCTCTAGACCAACCATTTAATCATTCCACTTTACTAGACCATCATGTTCAACATTAAGAAAATTAATATCTCAACACAACATCAATGATTCAAGTGACGCAATTTAATGATCTACAAGATTAATGTCTCATTGAATTATACCATCTACCACATTTAGCATTTTCTGTTCTCAACCAAACACCAATCAACTTATTTAAAAGATAAACTCTCCAAGTAATTAAACAATGATATATGAGAGTATAACATAACAAAGCTAACAGCTCTAACAAGAGATGCCTGAAAAACAAGAGCTAGAGAGCAAACGATAACATGAAAATAATACTCAACACATATAAGTGAAGAATACGAGTATTCATATGAAAAAGCGGAGCGTGTCTCTCTCCCACACAAAATAATGCTAGGATCCATATTATTCAGAGAATGAAAAAAAACAAAAACAAACAGACGATTCAAGCAAGCACATAAGATGTGACGGAATTAAAATATATTTTCACTAGAAAGGACCTGATAGTTTGTCGATGAAGAACAAGGCATCCCCAAACTTTGACGCTTTAGTATTCTTGAATTATATTGGGGTGAACCACCGGGGCATCCCCAAGTTTTGGCTTTACTATCCTATTGATCACATTATCTATATCATCCTCTTCTCTTGGTCCTTGAAAATTTTCTCCACACCAAACTTAGAGTAACTTCAGTAAAGGGTTAGTGCACAAACAATTATGATATTCTGTAGGAACACAATTTCTATCATTGCTACTGGACATTAGCTACAGCCACTGATACTTAAAAAAATAAAAAGATACAATCAAAATAGCAAAAGAGGCATTGCAAAAGAAAATGGCAGAATTTGTCAAAAACGGAGCAGTCTGTAAAGACAAATTTTTTCGAGGCACTTCACTTGCTCAGATCAGAAAATTCAAAACTAATTAAAGTTGCGTATATATCTGGGAATTTCGCACAAAAAAGGACAGATTCTTCTGATGTTCCAGTTGGGAGATATGAATTGTACGGTGGACAGCAGAAATCTGTTTCAGCACATGAATTAAATTTAATCATCAACTTTCAACTAGAGGCTTAACTTGACACAACATTTCGATAAAATAAAGATATAAAGGAATTGCTACAGAGATAGGACAAGTCCTTGACACAAGAAAAATGAATTAAAATGACAGGAAATAAAAGTGGATTGTCTCCCATAAGCGATTTTGTTTAACGCCTTTGAGCTAGGCACAAAGTGAAACTCAAGTATTATCAAGAGATGAAGCATCAACACCATTATTTGAACACGAACAATAGAATCAAAAGGTAGCTCCATTCTTTTACTAGGGAAGTGTTCCATACCTTTCTTGAGTGGGAATTGGTACTTGATGGTACCTTCTTTCATATCAATAATAACACCCACAGTTCTCAGAAAGTGAGAAAGGGTCTTCCCAACACAATTGGACAAGATGGATTGCATTCATTGTCCAAAACAATAAAATTAACAGGGACTAGGTTATTATTAACCATAATAGGAATATCATTGATCCTCCCCAAAGGTTTCTTCAAAGCATTATCAGCAAGAAAAATATCAAAATAGCAATGTTCCAATGGTGGAAAATCAAACATATCATAGAGCTTTTAAGGCATAACAGAAATACTTGCATCAAGGTCACACAAAGCATTGCAATCAAATTTATTTACTTGTATCTTAATGATGGGCTCCCAACCATCTTCTAACTTCCTAGGGATAGAAGATTCAAGTTTTAGTTTATCTTCCCTAGCTTTGATGAGAGCATTTGTAATAAGAGCAGTAAAAGCCAAATTAAGAGAGCTAGCATTAGGACTTGTGGAAATTTTTTTAAAGAACTTAATAACTTCATAGATATTACAATTATCAAAATCAAAATTATTATCATCAAAGCAAACCGAACCACATTTTCTCATGTTCTTAAAAATTTCAGCACTTTTATCAACACTAGTTTCAACAGTTTTAGGCAATTTTAAATTTTTGGGTGAAGTAGAGGAAACATTTCCTATACCAACTATGTTACCATTAATAGTAGGAGGCTAACGAACATGTGAAACACCATTATTTTCAGAGGTAGTAATAGTAAAAACTTTAACAATATTAGCCTCTTTCTCTAATTCTCTCTGTCTTTCCCATCTAGCACGTAATTGAGCCATTAATCTATCATTTTCATCAATTTGAACTTGGATGACATTAATTTTAGTAAATGGATTATTCTCTTTAGTTTCAGTAGGCATAACCTTAGATTTTAAAAGATCAACATCAAGGACAAGACTATCAACTTTAGACTCAAGAATGTCAATTTTCCCAAGCTTTTCCTCACCAGTTTTATTAAACAAAGTTTGTGTAGTGATAAAATATTTTAGCATGGTTTCAAGTTCATAGGTGGTAGTCCTATTCTTGTTATAAGAATTACCATAAGAATTACCATAACAGTTTCCATTATTAGGAGGATAGGGTTTATAGTTGTTATTACCATAGTTGTTCCTATAAGCATTGTTGTTAAAATTGTTACTTTTAATGAAATTCACATCAACGTTGTCGGTGGGCTGCCCTTGGGGTAGGGAAGATCCTGGTCCAGATCAGCAGCATGGCTACAGGAATTGACCTTTGGGGATAAGCAAGGATTGTCCTGTGGTGCGCCGAAGGGGCAACTTGGCCTTTCGAGGGTGGTAAGGACCAGAGTGTCTCCTGGAGGCCGCAAGGGTCATCACTGGAAGCTATAAATAGACCCCCAGACCTTCAGGGCGGCATAAGCACCAGCGGAGGGTTCCTCTAAGAACTGGCTTCTTGAAGATGTCTTTAGTGACAACCTAAGACATCTTCGGGAGGCTAGGCCTAGAGATACTCCTCCTAAATCGCCATCCGGATCTGGGGTGGAACTCGGGCGGAACCGGAAGCGCTCTTGGGCTTCTCGGTATGTCGGAGTCCTCTGGTGAGATCCCGGGTAGAAGAGAACCCGGATGGTCCGGGTGGACGTCCCGGGTAAATACTAACCAACTTACCTATCTCGGTCCTGGCAACTTATCTTTGTTGTGCATGAAGGACGTGCCGAACTAAACAAGGAGAAGACCAACATGGGGGCAAGTCGGTCGGAAGTCAGAGGTCTGGTGCAGGCTTTCCGCCTGGCACGGGGGGAAATCCCATTCCTCCTGGCATGGAAGTATGGTCACCTCCCGCCTGACACGGGAGTGTGTCAGCCGGTACGATGACGCTACGACAAGATCGGACATGCCTAGCCCGGCAATCCGGAAAAGGCTGCTAAGCATGGGCGAAGAAATGTCTTGTCTCTGACAAGGGGACAATGATGATCCAGGACGGCGCCTGCAGTCCTTGCCGGAATGATGACGGCAGGGCTATACCGGGTAGCACGGTGGCTAGGTCGCACTAGCCGGTGTCGACATAACCGTTAGCCCTGTCCAGTGGGACCATGCCGGATTAGGGTTTCCGGCCCTCCCGGCCGGAACTCTATAAAAGGCGCCATAAATCCACCTGTGGAGGGACGACCAACTTGAGAGCCAAAACTATAGTCTCATTTACTCTCAGGGCATTTATTTCCTTCCTTTCCCTAGTTCATCTAGTTTATCACCAAAAGAGCTCAAGGAGCATTTTATAATGTTCAAAAGTCACTAAAATTTAAAACTTTTGTTTTGATTAAAATAAAATATTAAAATGCTTAAGGAAATCAACTATAAAAGACTTCAACTAATTTGAAAAAGTCTATTATTTCAAATTCTCAATGTGTCATTATTTTCAAAAGTTATTTCAAAGTAAACATTACATTATCCATTGTATTTCAAAAACCTTAATATGTAATTTTACAAATGTGTTATAAACTTCAAACCATTTTATTTCAATAAAATAGTTTACTTATAAGCAATTGATTTCAACCACTTAGCCTTAGCTATAAATAAATTAAAATAATACTTACAAGTGTTCTTTTAAACTATTAAAAACATGATCTATTTGCCAAATGGTTTTCATTCACTTAACTAAGTTCAAAACATAGTTTTGGAAATTATAAGCCTATAGTTTATAACCTTAAAACTTCATAGATTTTATAATTAATTAAGTATCCAAATAAGCATTGCATTATTTTAAATTAGTTTCATTAATTCTCAAACCTAAATTGATATCCAATATAAGAAATGAAATAAATATAGAATATTATCCAAAGATATGTTATGAAGTTTTCAAATGATTTATCATATTAGGAAACTTAATGATAAAATATTGTGAATTAAAATTTAATTTATTATATTTCCCACTTCCTTAAAATTTATTATATTTAGTTATTTTACCATTTCACCAAAATAAAAATGAATGATTATTGAAAATGGGTTTAAATTAACTTGAGTTCAAACATATAGGATTGTGGAGGATTCATAAATTTTATTTTAACCCCAAATGAATTTATTGAATCCCTATTTTCAAATTTAACCTAAAAGTGTCAAATTTGTAATTAACCAATATTTCAAAATTATTAATTTTAAAAAGTTTTCAAAACATGCCCACTCATGTTTTAAAGCAAAGATATGATTTTACAAATTTATAGAAATTAATTTGACTTCATTTGGACATTTAAATCAAAAGATATGAATTAAATAAATAAAAACAGAAAAAGAAAAAGAAATTACTTGGATGACGTCATTGCTGACGTCATCGTCGTCTTCCTTCGGCCGAGAATCACGCCGTCGATCTCCTTTCTAAATTTCGGGGCGAAATCAACGCGAATGTTCCCTCCTCTGCCCCCATATAAATCCCGCGAACCTCCTCTCTCTTTTCCCCGAAGAACCCTAGCCCGAGCGCCCCTAGGCTATCCACAATCGTCGCCGCCGTTCGTCCATTACCGCCTGCGAAATTCTCCAACTCCGGCGAGTACAAGACCTCCCGAGCGCTCTCCTTTCGCCCTTTCTCCTTATTTATCCCGTGCGCATCTTTCTGACTTGGCCGGGTTTTCTTTCGCGCACCAGAACATTGTCCCGGTCATCGACAGGAGCTAGCCGCCGCCATCCACTTCTCCGACAAGCCATTGGCAGCAGACGAGGGCGCCTCGAAGACCACTGCCTTGCCACCTAGACCGCCACGGCGTCCTCTTCATTTACGTATGATCCGCTCCCTCCAGTACACCCTAGATCACGTAGAACGTTTCTTGCCGACGCGTCGCCGCCGCGCGCATCGTCTCCGGCGAGGTCTCCGATGACCTAGCGCCGCCACTCGCTGGTCACGGTCCCAGAGCCGTCTGATCTTCAATCTGCGGCCACGATTAGATTTGTTAGGGAAGCGGTAAGATCTGATCTGGACCGTCAGATCCAGATCTGACGATCCAGATCTGATCACTTAATCCAGTCAGCACGCACAGTCAGCAGCCACGTCGTCGACACGTCAGCGCCAACGTGTAATTCTTTTTTTCTATTTAAAATTAATTGGCAGTTTTGTAGAATAGTTCCTGTAATTAAAACATCTATAACTTTTCACAACTCCAAATTTGACAAATTTTATATTTTTGGAAAGCCCTCGACATGTAGAATATTTTAGATCTGTTAGAATTCAAATTTGAGTTAGTTTAAAATATTCAAATTTCAAATGGTGGATTTGAGTATTTTTGTCATAACTTTAAATCTATAAATACAAAAATTGCAAATAAAATTGTTTTAGAAACTTTGGAATATTTGTAATATGATGCCTCTGTTGTAAAATATTTTTGGGTATTATTTTCATGATTTAATAATTATATATTTAATTTGAATAGTTTGACTAATTTTGACATAACTATTAATAGAAACATTATTTTTTATTAAAATCCAATTGCTATAAATTTAATTAAATGACCTCTGTCTATTAACACTATTTATAAAATTTTGTTATAAAAATTTAATTATAGAAAACTTTAATCTTATATTTATTCCTTTTATTATATTTTCCAAAAATAGAAATTTATTTAAATTGCATTTATAACCTCATGCATATTTATAAAGAAATCACAAAAGTAATTTTGATGCTTTATTGTGATTAAAAAGTGCATTTTATGCATAACTTATTTTATTATACACTTATACTCCTCATAGGAAAACCTCTTCATTATTTTCTCTAAGTTAGGATTATTTTCCAACTTAGTATTCTGTTAAACTGCTATGCACTTAGACACTTAGTATTTTCAACATGGAGCTAGAAGGCCAATGAAGGACTTAGCCAAAACAAGACTTCAGAAGTATCTCCAAGAAGTTGAAGCACTTAGAAGAAAAATCAAGAGGAAGTCCAAGAAGACCAACCCCCTTTATTCTCTATGTCTTTCTCTCTTTCCTTTCTTCTTCTATGAGACTTCATGATGACTAAGTTAAATCCAAGACCAACCTCGGTGGTACAATAATCATCAAGTCCGAGGATTCATCAAGTCTACCAAAAATTCAAGCAAGACATCACCAAGGAAAAGTTGCAAGTCTGGAGATGAAGCCTGGAAGACCAACTACATATTTCTTCTATCTTTTCCCTCTTTCTTAATCTTGTCTTTCACTTAAGACTTAAACAATTTTTTATCATATTATTACCATCTTGAAGTTTGTTAAATCCTAGCGGCATAGTGAGATGAAGCGGCCTGGAGACAAACCTTACATGTCCACGTACATGAGACCTGTTCCAAAATTTAAGTGGCTGGCCGGGTGTCTGTCTCTCTCACTATAGTGAATATCCGATTTACAAAGAGTTGATAATAATTGTGGATCACCTTGAAGAATAAACTTAGTATTTTCTCTAAGTAGTTATGCACATCATGACTAAGTCATTAGAGTGCTTATTCAAGATAATTTATAACAAAGTTATTTTGTCCAACTTCTGACCTTAGTCCTTAGTCATTTTTGACCAACACATTTCCTTGCATTAACTTAAAAGATTTTCATGGCATGACATGCATCTCTAGTCCTTAGAAATAGTTTGTTCATTATGTATGCTTGTATGTGTTGTGTTCTTTTGTTTTATGATTATTGTATTGTTGTTTGTTTATATTGTTTAGACTGAACGGAGAGTCCCGAGTAACGTTGAAAAGAGTTTGTGAACAACGACAACATTCAAAGGCAAGTGGCACACCTCATAAACCTCCTACTATTTTCTATATGCATTACTTAGTGTATTTTTATATAAGCATGTGTAGGATAGTATTGCTATGCTAGACCTGTGTAGAAATTCCTTACTCCTGTGTCTATGTTCCTATACAATACTTAGTAGAAATATTGATGCTATGCAATTGATGAAAAGTTTTACAAAATGTTAAGTGACTACTCAGGGCTGTGCTCATGGTTGTCGTCGCCTAGGATGATTTCTATTCTACTTAGGGCCGTGAGCATGGTGGTTTTCACCTGAGAGTACACATCCACTAAGTTAATGAATCACGTGGGTGGATTGGTTGAATTGTTTATGTTGAGTGGCTACTCAGGGTTGTGCTTGTGGTGGTCTTCGCCTAAGGTAGTTTCTACTATACTTGGGGCCATGAGCATGGTGGTTTTCACCTGAGAGTGCACTTGTGGATGGCCACCCAGGGAACAAAGGAATCTGAAGAACTCCGAGTGACGATTGCTTCCAGTGCAGCCATTGCCAATGGGCTTTGGCTTGATCAATTATGTTGCGTGGACTCTCTCCGGCTGGACAAGTAGATGTAGACGGTGTTAGGTGGAACGGGTCAAGCCAGAGTGGGAGGGAAAATGCTTCTGAAAGATCTCGTCTCATTCTTCTCCTTTTCCTTATCACTATAAGTGTGTAAAGGATAGTTTGGGTTGAATGGGTACAATGGTGAACGTGCACAACCTCTGCAGAGTGTAAAACTAAGTACTTAGCCGTGTCCCCGGTACGGACAATTTGAGCAGCTGATCACGGACGTCAACGGAGGATTCCACCATTCCAACTTCAAAATTAAAATTTGATGGGTGAACAAGGGTAGAATGAGACAGTGGTTTTGATGCCACGAATGTCTCAAATAAAAGAAAAGTGTTTTCAAAAGAGTTAGGAAAAATTGGCTTTATGCAAAATAGCCTTGAACTCCACAAGCCAAATAAGCATATAGGTTATTAGAGTTATTCCACTAGGTGTCCACCATAGTTTCACTTGCCAGACTCCATTTTTAGTGGAATCTGACCCACGTTGTTGCAATATTTTTCTTATTGCAAATTGATCAGATGACGAGTGAGGTTTCGTTTAAATGTTTCGAGTCTGCAACCAACATGTTTTCGCCTGTGGCAACATGAATGTGATGGAGACTCACTGCCATTGTATTTCCGCTGTTTACTCTTTCAAAGCTAGCTTTATGCTATGCAACTTGTATTGAATATTTTGTAAGTCTGGATCATCGATGTAATAAAATTGATACTTTGTTGTGATATTACATCGTAAACTGTGTGTGCAAACGAATCGATCCAGGGATTTGCACTATACACAGGTATCTGCCTTATTTTAAGTGCAGGCACGCTACATCTTGTGACACACTTATATTGAGAGGAAAGGCAGGAGTAGGGGTGTTACCTCTTCACGAGGGACCCGAACCTGGGTACATCGTGTGTGTGACTTTGCCTTCGTGCATTTGTTTGGATTTGGTAGATCTTTGAGTGTGTTCTTCGGTGCTCTTGTGTATTTCGACATCTCCTACCGTGTGAGCTCCTTAGCTCGCTAGCCCTCCCTGGATCCACCAGCGTCCATCGGCCCCACACATTAGCCATCCCATGGCATCTGCCGTGATACCACCATGAAAAAAGAGAACTCGGTGCACTTACTGTTCATATACCGGTTGAGACCGGTGAGCTCGGTGAGCCAGACATCCTGCTTCGACCGAAGAAGGGCCACCTCGGTCTCGCCAGCATGCGCACGAGCCTCGGATTGATCCAAAGTCTCCTTCTGCTTCTTGGTGGCGTCCAAAAAAGGCGTCTTCAAATCCGCAGCGGTGGACTTGGCCTTCTCTAGCTTGGCAGTCGGACGAGCGATCTCGGACTGTGCAGCGGTTAAAGCAGACTTTTGGTCCGCCGAGATCTGGCGCACTGTGTCCCGCTCCTCCCGGAGTCGCTCCTCCGACCTCTTGGATTGACCGAAGTCAGCAAGAAGCCTGTGGAAGATGCTGCTGCGTTTTTTGCTGCAATCCTATAGCAGTGTTTATCCGATGTTAATCTCGGGGACTTCAATGGAGCAGAAGTTAACAGAGATTTGAGCCTAGTGATCTGCTACTCGGTGGAGTCTAGAGCACTAAGCACCAATCTCGGGGACTAGGGATGATAGAAGATAGAAAGCTTACATCAACAACCCGAGTAACGTCGAGAACGGCCACCTGGAGAGCATGCAGGGCTTGCGCGCTGCGGCTAGGGCAAGCAGCATGCAAGTCTCCTGCGACCTCGGAGGCGTCAGCGGCAATCCAAGCCAGGTT
This sequence comes from Poa annua, assembly GCA_026929855.1. Taxonomy (NCBI): domain Eukaryota; kingdom Viridiplantae; phylum Streptophyta; class Magnoliopsida; order Poales; family Poaceae; genus Poa; species Poa annua. The sequence goes on along the minus strand of CM049426.1, from coordinate 244,271,073 downwards.
GTAGTCGTCAACCGCGCGTAACCCGGTGACGGTGGACGCGCTCGCCGCTCCAACCTCCCGAGATCCTGAGGACACAAATGCGCTTACGGACGCTCGCAAAGCCTGCAAAGCAGCCGTGGGGATGTCGGCAGGAGGTGGTGGTAGCCCGGAAAACTTACCCGAAGCAGAGGAACCCTTGGTAAGGACCAAGTCCTAGGATGAACACTTCGGAGGAGCGCTGGGCTTTGCAGGGGCAATCTTCTGGCCAGAGACCTGGCTGCGCTGTTTCCCGGATTGAGGATCGGGTTGCCGGATAGGCTGGGCAATGGACTGCTTCGGCGAAAGGGTTTTCCGCTGAGCTAGCCAAGCAGAGGCTTGCGGCACAACCTGCCGCGGAGGACTCGGCACATCTGCGTCAGGGTGAGGAGACACCATCCGGCGCGGGGTATCCGGAAGAACAATGTCTACGGTGGTCGCGGTTGGCCGAGCCGGGGTCTCGGTCACCACTGGGTGACCACCCGAGGTCCTTGTGCTTGTAGCGGCGCGAGGAGTAGGGACGTCGGCCAGGATGGGGCCGGAGTCAGGCTGACCGGCATCATGAGTTCGACGCCGAGGAGGTGAAGGGGCAGCCCGGGTTGGACTAGGAGACCTGGACCCCGAGTGACAGGACCCAGCGGACTGTGGAACATCGAGCGACGCTCTGCAATCAAAAGGCATGTTAGAAAGGATCTCGGTGAGGACCAGGATAGAACAACTCGATGGAAGAATAGCATACCCGGAGGACACGGTGGGAGGACCTCTCCTCCGCCGCAGGTGGCTTGTCGCCCGGATGCTTAGTGGTCTTGCTCTTCTTTGCAGCTGCACCCGAACCACCGACGTGTGCATTCTCGGACACCGCGCGCTTGCGGGTCTCGGCGCACTTCGTCGCGACCGCAGGTCCCGGAACCACTGGCAGGGCGTATTTGAGAGGACGGGCGTCAATTACATCGAGTATTTGACATTCATCGTCATCATCTTCGTCAGATTCGACTTGGATGGCCTCTCGAACTGAAGGCTTACCTGGAACGGCGTCAATTACATCGAGTATTTTACATTCATCGTCATCATCTTCGTCAGATTCGACTTGGATGGCCTCTCGAGCTAAAGGCTTACCTGGAGCGGCCGCACGGGCTAGAGGGATCGAAAGGTGGTCCTCGCCGTCGGGGTCCTCCGCCGGCATCTTATCGGGCACCGGGAAGTCATCCGCGAACTTGCCACCGGCATGCATCGCGTCTTCTTCCATCTGCCGTTCGAACAACTGCAATAAGAAAAGGTCAGTACACGAAAGAGATGTTGGTTTCCTGCGGAACTCGGCTAAATACGGAAGTCGGCAGAAGCGTGCGTAGGCACCTCGTCCAGTGGTTTTCTGCGGGGGGCTGCGCATAGTCCCCACTTCCAATCCTCCGGCATCTTCGTTCGAGCAATAGCTCGAACGCGGCGGCAAACCACAGCCTTGTCCAGTGGGAAGATGCTGGTCCGGGTGGGGTCGTATAACCCACTCATGAAGCACATCTTGTGTACCCGGGTTTGGAGAGGACAAACTCGGCGGATAATGAAGCTGCGCAGGAGGTCGTCGGATGTCAGGTCATCCACAAGAACTCCTAAGACATCGTGCATGCTCTCGACCTCCTCGGAGTCTGGAAGCTTGTTCCAGAGTTCGAAGTCGGTAGGAGGACCCATGACGAATTCCGGGAGATTGATGAAGTCCGGCGAGGAAGAACTCGGTTCATCCCCTGTGGCGGTCGGGTTCCGCACGTAGAAGAAGCTCCGTTGCCACTTCCGGCAGGATTCCAATCCTTGGACCTTGGGGAATCCGGACTCACTGCGGGGGATGATGGTCGCCGCCTCACAATCGACAAGATACTTGACATTCTTGTCTGGGTTGGGGATGACTTGCCGGCCAGACGCCGAGATACCCTTCCGCGTACGTGGCGAAGCAGGAGAGCATCATGATGGCGTTGGCAGGGAGATGATGTGGTTGGAGGTCGTAGGTGTCGACGAAGTTCCGGAAGAATGGACTAGCCGGGAGCCCGAACCCGCGCTCAAAGTGCCTGAGAAATACTACACGTTCACCGGGTTGGGGTTCCGGTTCAACTTCGCCCGTCGGAAGTCGGTTTTCCACTTGCGGTGGAATCCGGTGCGTCCGATATAACCAGTCGATATATCCTTGATGGGTCTCGGATCCGTCCCAACATCCTCTGACACTCTCGTCACCCATCTCGGAGGGCCCGGAGGACATATCAGAGCTAGTCTGCAGGCGGAAGTTCCAGTTAGTGGGGTTAGCATTTTGGTAAGGGAAGACCCCGGGTTAGAAACTGCTACCATCAACCGGCATCCTAACAAGTGGATCTACCGTAGCAAAACAAATGGAGTTTAATAGAGGCAAGAATGTTGGTTCAAGGCATATAGCCTAGGCAGTGCGGTTGAATGCAAAAGCAGGGCAAGCGCAGTCATCTACGGCGCACAGCTACGATAAACTATACTCATGGCACTAAGATAAAGCTCTACCGAGCTAAATCGGTGCGCGATTCGTGGAGGTTCTAAAGAACTCACAGACGAACGCGGGACGTCGCCACTTTGAAGAAGTTCACCGGAGGGAATGGAGGCACTCACCGGAGGGGAAGATGGTACTGAGGCGCGGGAATGTCGCAGACCAATGACGGAGACGGAGAGCTCCGGCGGCGGTGCTCGGGGCTCGGGCGTGACGGTGGCGGAGCGTTTGGAGCGAATGCGGGAAGAAAGGGAGGAGTGGGGAAGATGAGGAGATGATCTCTCCTCTCCCCTATTTATGGGGGGCTCCGGAGCGGTTTCCGAGTTTCCCGCCCACGATCCCCCAAATCGTGGGTGGGATCAGATTGCGCCGTATCCGACACGTGGCGACACCCGGAGCGGCCCCCTGGACCACACCAAAGGCCACACGAGCTCAACGGTTGGCATGCGGATTGGGTGCGGATCCCGGCGCGCGAACCCGAGCGACACGACATTAAGTCAACAAACACTCGAGTGCTTCTCTGCGTTGACAAGACCCTGGGTGGGACCACCGTGTAGACGTGGCTTGTCCGGCACGAGAAGCGGAATGCATGTCGTCATGCCGACATCTGGGTAGGAGCCCAGAGATGCTAAGTCTCATTCCCCCGGATAGGTCTTCCTGCCCGGAGGGATCTCGAGAGAGGGATGTCAGTGAAAAGCATCCCGGTCCCAAGAACAAGGGTTGTTTTCGCCTTCTTGATTTATTTTCTTCTTGAACCTGATCCCGCACATCGTCTTAAGTCGCTGCACAGCACCAGCTTCGGGGACTAGTGTCGGGGGGCTGCCCTCGGGGTAGGGCAGATCCCGGTCCAGATCAGCAGCATGGCTACAGGAATTGACCTTTGGGGATAAGAAAGGGTTGTCCTGTGGTGCGCCGAAGGGGCAACTTGGCCTTTCGAGGGTGGTCAGGACCAGAGTGTCTCCTGGAGCCCGCAAGGGTCATCACTGGAAGCTATAAATGGACCCCAGACCTTCAGGGCAGCATAAGCACCAGCGGAGGGTTCCTCTAAGAACTAGCTTCTCGAAGATGTCTTTGGTGACAACCTAAGACATCTTCGGGAGGCTAGGCCTAGAGATACTCCTCCTAAGTCGCCATCCGAATCAGGGGTGGAACTCGGGCGGAACCGAAGCGCTCTTGGGCTTCTCGGTATGTCGGAGTCCTCCGGTGAGATCCCGGGTAGAAGAGAACCCGGATGGTCCGGGTGGACGTCCCGGGTAAATACTAACCGACTTACCTATCTCGGTCCTAGAAAGTTATCTTTGTTGTGCAGGAAGGACGTGCCGAACTAAACAAGGAGAAGACCGACATGGGGGCATGTCGGTCGGAAGTCAAAGGTCTGGTGAAGGCTTTCCGCCTGGCACGGGGGGAAATCCCATTCCTCCTGGCACAGAAGTATGGTCACCTCCCGCCTGACACGGGAGCGTGTCAGCCGGTACGATGACGCTACGACAAGATCGGACATGCCTAGCCTGGCAATCCGGAAAAGGCTGCTAAGCATGGGCGAAGACATGTCTTGTCTCTGACAAGGGGACAATGATGATCCAGGACGGCGCCTGCAGTCCTTTCCGGAATGATGACGGCATGGCTATACCGGGTAGGACGGCGGCTAGGTCGCACTAGCCGGTGTCGACATAACCGTTAGCCCTGTCCAATGGGACCCTGCCGGATTAGGGTTTCCGGCCCTCCCGGCCGGAACTCTATAAAAGGCGTCATAACTCCTCGTGTGGAGCGACGACCAACTTGAGAGCCAAAACTATAGTCTCATTTACTCTCAGGGCATTTATTTCCTTCTCTTCCCTAGTTCATCTAGTTCATCACCAAAAGAGCTCAAGGAGCATGTTATAGATCTTATGACACACTTATATTGAGAGGAAAGGCAGGGGTAGGGGTGTTACCTCTTCACGAGGGCCCCGAACCTGGGTACATCGTGTGTGTGACTTTGCCTTCGTGCATTTGTTTGGATTTGGTAGATCTTTGAGTGTGTTCTTCGGTGCTCTTGTGTATTTCGACATCTCCTACCGTGTGAGCTCCTTAGCTCGCTAGCCCTCCCCGGATCCACCAGCGTCCATCGGCCCCACACATTAGCCATCCCATGGCATCTGCCGTGATACCACCACGACAAACATGCTCTTCTTGTGCAACTAAAGAAGCTAAGGGAACATTATTGGGATCAATATGGGATTTACCACTAGCAAGCATAGACATAATAATATCAATCTTTTCACTCAAAGAGGAGGTTTCTTCAACAGAATTTACCTCCTTACCTTGAGGTGTCCTCTCCGTTTGCCATTCAGAATTATTCACCATCATATCATCCAAGAGTTTTGTTGCAGCCCCCAAAGTTATGGACATAAAGGTACCTCCAGCAGTTGAATCCAATAAGTTTCTTGAAGAAAAATTCAGTCATGCATAAAAGGTTTGGATGATCATCCAATCAGTCAGTGCATGGGTAGGGCAATTCTTTATCAAAGATTTCATTCTTTCCCAAGCTTGAGCAACATGTTCATTATCAAGTTGTTTAATATTCATGATGCTACTTCTTAGAGAAAGAATCTTAGCAGGAGGATAGTATTTTCTAATGAAAGCATCATTGCATTTAATCCATGAATCAGTATTATTCCTAGGCAATGAAAGCAACCATACTTTAGCTCTTTCTCTCAAGGAGAAAGGAAATAATTTAAGTTTTATAATATCACCATCTATATATTTATATTTTTGCATTTCACATAATTTAACAAATTTATGTAGATGGGCAGCATCATCATCAGAACTAACACCAGAGAATTGCTCTCTCATAATAAGATTCAATAAAGCAGACTTAATTTCAAAGAACTCAGCTTTAGATGCAGCTGGAGCAATAGGTGTGCATATAAAATCATTATTGTTGGTGTTTGTAAAGTCACACAACTTAGTATTTTCAGAGGAATTCATTTCAGCAATTTAATTGACAAACCGAAATAACAATAATAGAGAAATAATTAACACGAAATAACAAAAGTAACAAAACTGAAAATAAAAGTGCAAACCGAAATAACAAAAGTAATGCAATTAACTATTTTTTTGTATTTTTGATATTAAGCAAACAAAACAGTAATAAAAATAAACTAACCAAGACAATAACAAAATAAAAAGATTGGAAGTGTGAAAACTCCCCTCGTAGTGAATCTTTATCTCCCCGGCAACGGCGCCAGAAAAGAGCTGTTGACGAGGGAGATGAGAGAGTCCACGTGAAGAATTCTTGATTTCCCCGGCAACAGCGCTAGAAAAGAGCTTGATGCACATGGTGGATGTGTTGTTGGGAGACCCCAAGAGGAAGGTATGAAGTAGTGCAGCAGCAAATTTCCCTCAGTATGAAACCAAGGTTATCGAACCAGTAGGAGATGAAGAATTCCCTCGAGGTATCAACGGCGCCAGAAAAGAGCTTGACGTGGTTGACGTGGAATCTGCACAAATCACAGCCAAAGTGTTTTGCCCCAACTCAACGGTGAGGGTGTTAATCCCACCGGCTTGATGTAACAAAAGGATTAAACATATGTGTGGAAGAAAGAGTGATGTTTGCAGAAAGTAACAGGTTTGCAGTTGTAGTTTTATCCGATTAATGAGAAGGACCGGGGTCCACATTTCACTAGTGGTGTCTCTCTATAAATAATAACATTCTGTCGGAGAGTGACTCCCACGGAACAGGGATAGTCACACACTGAAGAGTACTTCGTGAAGGGGATTGAACACGAAGGTCAAGACCCACGAGAGGCACGGCGACGGTGCTCGCCGGGCCTGGAGAGGAACACCCACGACAGAGATGGACACCAGCCCATACCCAGGTTCACGGCCCTCAGGAGGAGGTAAGACCGCTACTCCTGCTTGTCTGTATTGTACTGCGGAGGTTACAGTACAACCGAACTTGCCGAGGGCTCTCTTGAGGCAGTTCGTGCCTGGGGAGGGAAGCAATGGTCTTCTTCCTCCTCCTCCATTCGAAGGCTATTCGACCAGCTGAGCTAGGGTTTACAAGTGTTCTCCAAGCAATTGGCCGACCTCCTTCTACGGTGGAGGTCTTGTTCCTTTTATAGGCGCCGCAGGCGTCTTCCTTGCGCTTGGCGTCCAAGGTGGGCTCCCACAGGACAGTGGCGGGAAGGAGTTGGAGTCCACCGCGGCGGAATCCTTCACGGACGCGGTCCATCGGCGATAAAGTTGGGCGCGGTGGCCGACAGGCTGCAGACCTCGCAGAACGGCTCGCAAGAGTTGCAGTCTTTGAGGTGGAGCCCACGATGACGATCTTCTTGGAGGGTTGCCCCGTTCAGCTGCTTTATCACCCGAGAGGAAGGTCCTGGCAGTCCTGGGACAGGCGGCGCAAATTTATTGACTCCTTTATCACCAAAATGGCAAAGGGAGCGCCTGCGTCATTCTGCGGATACGGCAGAGGCCATGTGTGCCTTGCCGTACTTCCTTGGCCGCAAAGCTTCCCCGCAGGCCCGAGGGGGCATGTGGAGGGATTTCTGTTGACTTCCCGACAGGCGCATATCGCCTCGGGAGGGCCTCTTGAAGCGCAGGTCCTCTTCAGGCCTTCGCTTCCTCTTCAGGCCCTCTAGAGCATTTGCCTCTCGAGTGTCTCTCCAAGCGATGGCTTGGTCCTTAGTCGTTTTCGTCTGATCAGCCACCGAGCAAGGCCTGGGGAGAGTAGGCTCTTCATACCCTAGTCTCCACTGGGCCGACAGTAGCCCACGGGCCTACGACGGGCGCGATTGAGCCCATCGGCGCAGGCGGAGCATCGTTGGCCCAAAGTGTCCGGCCGGCCCGAGCCACGCCGTACTCAGACGAGTAACGGTCGCGCACGATCTGGGGCGTGCGTCATGGGGGGTCCCACCACGCCCCGGTAACTGCTCCTTGAGGGGACATAAAACCCGAGCGCCGGAGCAGGGAGCCGTTACTACTTCCCATCCTTCTCGCAGAAGCCTCCGCCCTTCTCTAGGTCTTCGCCTTCGCTTTCTAGCGCCCTCTGCTCCTTCCGCCTCCAGCGACACCCTGAACTCCGGCGATGAGTCCCGCCAAGAACAAGGGCAAGGCCGCTGCGGGGTCCTCTTCCCAGGTCGAGAAAGATGAGGCCGTGCATGGCGCGTTACTGCTTGGTGTGCGCGTCAATGACAAAGCACTCGCCAAGGTACGCTTCCTGGTAGCGGACCGGACGAACGAGCATGGCGCCACCGCGCTCAAGCCCGCGGTGCACGGGAAACGCCCGCGAGGGTATTTCTTGATATTCCAGCACTGCCTTGCCGCTGGGCTGGTGGCGCCATTCTCGCCGTTCCTGGAGGCGGTGTTGGCGTTCTACCAGGTCAAGTTGCTGCATCTTCATCCCAACTCCGTCCTCATCCTCGCCGTCTCCGCGTACTTCTGCGAGGCGTACCTGGGCTTGGAGCCCTCGGTGTGGCTCTTCCGGTGCTTCAACGCACTCCGGAACACGGCGAAGAATGAGCACTCGGGGTGCGTCTCGTTCCGCATCGTCGATGGCATGGGGAGCGTCTACATCCCCATGTCATGGAGGGACGGCTAGGCCGTCACCTCGGTGACGAAGAAGGTGGACAACTTCCGCCAGAAGTGGTTCTTCGTCGGGGTGGAGCATCACTGCGCCTTCCTTGAGGTCCCCGATGCGCCGCCCTTGAAGAACTCCCACTAGGGCTAGGAGCCCTTCGACGGCGCGAAGAACGCTAGCCTGATGAGACGCCTCAGCTTCCTCCGCGAGGAGGGCCTCACGGGGCAGACCATTGTGGCAGATTTCGTGACGCGCCGCATTGGTCTCCTCCAGGCACACTCGGTACCCATGTGGATGTAATCCGGGCCGAACGACAAGATGCGGCTTCACCGCGAGGATAACGACAAGGACGCCGTCGACAATGTGCTGTCTACGCTCTTCGTCAACCCGGTGGTGCCTCCCGCGGATCGGCTCCCCGTCACGCTCCGGCCTCTCCATCAATACAACATGACTGAGCGTATGGCCATTTTGGCGGGGATGCCTCTGTTCACCCCGGCAGGGCAGGCGGGGACGGAGGTGCCCGTGCCGGCGGCGTGGGGCTCGGAGGAAGCGGATTCTCCCTCAGACTCGGGAGCTGGGCTAGGCGAGGAGGAGGCCGCGGCAGGGGAGGTGTCCTCTTCGAGGGCAGGGCCATTTACTGACGAGATTTGCGACATCTCATCAGGCAATGATGAGGCCTTCGTGGTGGCGCCCTCGCGCCTCGTGGAGGAGGAGGATGAGGCGAGGGAGGCCTCCGACGCGGAGGCACGAGCCGCGCTCCAAGGCAGTCGTGGACCTGTCTGGAGCAAGGCCGTCCGACGTCCCCTCCAGGAGGAAAGCTGTGGCGCCTCCGGAGGGATCTGGCGCCAGGTCCACGCCCTCCTGGCGCTCGCCAGGCCTGGCGTGGGTCGACACCGGTGCTCCACCATCCGGGAAAGTGTTTCTGGCACTTGGCTGTTTGACTCCTGCTCTTTTTCGCTTTATCTTCTCTTGAAGGTCTTTTCTTGGTTCTTGCCAGTGATCTTGTGCCTGCGAAGCGCCGTAGGCTTTGCAAGGAAGCAAATGTGAAGAGAGCCACGGTCGAGGCCGTGGCTGAAGAGACCACGAGGCCTATGGAGACGGCCTCCATCGGCCCTACTGAGGAGGTGCCTCAGGGGAGGCACCTGCGCCTCGGGCGGAGGCTGCAGCGCCTCAGGCGGAGGAGGCCGCGTCTCGCCCATAGGCCTCTGCGCCGCCTCCTGAGCCAATGGTGGTGGAGGCTCTAGAGGAGAGGACTTCCACTCCTCCTCGCGCTCCTACTCCTCCTCGCACGGTCACGCCCCCGCGCGAGCCAACCCCGCCGCGCGAGCCAACTCCGGCTCGTGTGTCCACGCCTCCTATGCAGCCAGAGGTCGAGGCGGGCCAGGTGCCGCCAGGTGTGGGCGAGCCTGCAGGAGGGGCTCCTTCTTCTCCTCCTCATCCCGCGGCAGGGGATGAGGCCCAGGCTGGTGCATGCGTCGAGGGGGCTGCTGGCGCGGCCGGGGACGGAGTGCAGTTTAGCGCCTGAGCGCACTCGGGGGCCAGGCTCTCGGGTCTCGACTCAGGGGCTGGGCCCTCGACAAACCGAGACCTGGTCCTCCGTGGCTGGGACTGGAGCGCGGGCACCGTGAGGTCGCCTTTCGCCTCGCGAGCGAGTCACTGGAGGGCTTGGAGGCGCAACTCGCCCTCGAGGACATACAACTCGCTCAGCAACGCGAGGAGCTGGCGCGGGCGTGGGCTTCCTTCAACACGGCCGTCGAGGCTCGTCGTCAAGAGGACCTGGCGATGCAGGCCGCGCGCGAGGAGTCCATCCGCTTCGCACAGGAGACCCGCGAGGGGGCCATCCGCGACGCCTCCAAGCTTCTCGCACCGTCCAGGAGGAGCGTGACGCCGCTGCCGAGCTCCTGTCCGTGGCGTCGGCCGAGCGCGAAGCCATGGAGGGCTCGCTGGTGCAAAAACGCCGTGAGCTGGGCCAGCTGGAGACCCAGCTCTTCTCCGCCCACCGAGCCGCGGAGGAGACCCTGGAGGAGGACCGCAAGGGCCTCGCCGTGCGTGAGCGGCAGCTGGCCCTCAAGGAGAAGGAGGTGCGGCTGCGCGACGTGCAGCGGCTTCAGGCGGAGAGCGCGCACGCCACTCAGCGCGAATAGCTCGAAGCGCGTGAGGGGGACCTGGCCCATACGCTTCACAAATACGACGAGAACGTCGCCGCCCAGAAGCGTGCCCTGGAGCGGTTTGAGAAGCGGTACACCGACAAGAAGTAAGAGGCGGAGGACGCCCTCCTGGAGCGCGAGAAGCAGTAACGGTTGACGAAATCCCAGGAGTACCGCGACTTGGCCCAGAAGCAGGAGGACCGCTTCAAGACCAGGCACGCTGCCGATGCTCTTGTGTGCGCTTGTATCTGAAACAGTTTTATGTTTAGACATTTGCGACTTTTGGGCATGTAATATACTTCCGTTTGCAATTTGTTTCTAGCTTGCTTGCCCCTCGAGAGGTCCCTTTGGACTTATCTTCATGTCTATTTGTTCTCTGTGTCGTTAGGACCCATCTCTTCGCGCCAGGATTCCGCCACTTCGGTATGCTAGAGATATGACTCTGCAAGTCCAGGGGGAGTTTAGGCCTAGGAGAGGTAGGAGCCCTGAGTCGCGATGCTCAAGTGCCCCCCTTAGATGTACGAGTAGTCCATGAAGTATAAGGGAAAGCGAAGTCGCTTGAGGGGCAAACGTGCGCTTGCGGGGAAAAAACTCTCGAGGCACGGGTGCGAAACTTAGCTTCTCGAGGCTTTTGCCCTGTAGAGATTTTTTTCCTGGCGAGGAGGTCCTCTTGAGGGATTATTCACGGATGCCTCCTCAGGCTTGCGGGGGCATTTCCTCCCTGTAGATGTTAGAGGGGCGAACCCAAACGCTGGTGCACGGTACAGAGGACTCGTGCGCGCTGATAGGTCCTCTCAGGCGTTCCTCGCGAGGAGAGTAAGTACCAAGGTCCTTTGTAAAGATGGGGTATTTGTGGGTGCTTGCCCTCCAGCCAGAGCTTGGATCCTTGGAGTTTGCACTGCTGTTGGTGTGTCATTTGAGGCACTGGCACCGTACTCAGCCCCTGCTCGTGAGGTGCGCATGTGGAGAGATATAAACACACATTTCAATGAAGTAATGCGTAAATAAAAATCACCACCAAATATTACATAACGGCACCTGCCGGCCCAGTGGAGACTGGGGTATGAAGAGCCCACTCTCCCCAGGCCTCGCTCGCGGGCTGATCAGACGAACTGATCAGACGAAACGACTAAGGACCAAGCCACCGCTTGGAGAGACCCTCGAGAGACAAATCCTCTTGAGGCCCTGAAGAGGAAGCGAAGGCCTGAAGAGGACCTACACTTCAAGAGACCCTCCCGAGGCGATATGCGCATGTCGGGAAGTCAACAGAAATCCCTCCACAGCCCCCCCCCCCCCCCGGGCCTGCGGGGAAGTTTCGCGGCCAAGGAAGTACGGCAGGGCACACATGGCCTCTGCTGTATCCGCAGAGTGACGCAGGCGCTCCCTTTGCCGTTTTGGTGATAAAGGAGTCAGTAAAGTTGCGCCACCTGTCCCAGGACAGCCAGGACCTTCCTCTCTGGTGTTAAAGCAGCTGGACGGCGCAACCCTCCAAGAAGATCGTCATCGTGGGCTCCACCTCAAAGACTGCAACCCCTGCGAGCCGTTCTGCGCGGTCTGCAGCCTGTCGGCCACCGCGCCCAACTTTATCGCCGGTGGACCGCGTCCATGGAGGATTCCACCACGGTGGACTCCAACTCCTTCACGCCACTGCCATGTGGGAGCCCACCTTGGACGCCAAGCGCAAGGAAGACGCCTGCGACGCCTATAAAAGGAACAAGACCTCCACCGTAGAAAGGGGTCGGCCAATTGCTTGGACAACACTTGTAAACCCTAGCTCAGCTTGTAGAATAGCCTTCGGCTGGAGAAGGAAGGAGACCATTGCTTCCCTCCCCAGGAACGAACTGCCTCAAGAAAGCCCTCGGCAAGCTCAGTTGTACCGTAACCTCCACAGTGCAATATATACAAGCAGGAGTAGCGGTTTTACCTCCTCCTGAGGGCCGTGAACCTAGGTACGGGCTGGTTTCCATCTCTGTTGTGGGTGTTCCTTTCCAGGCCCGGCGAGCACTGTCGTCGTGCTTCTCGAGGGTCTTGACCTCCGTGTTCAATCCCCTTCCCGAACTACTCTTCAGGGAGTGACCACCGCTGTTTCGTGGGAGTCATAACCCGACATTTGGCGTGCCAGGTAGGGGATTGAGGCGCTTTAACAACCTTCGAGCCGCCTCCGCGCCATGGTGAACACCCGCGCTACTCGCGTCGCCCGCGCCAACCGGCGCGCATCTGAAGGAGCACGCGTCACGCACGGCGCCACGGCCACGCGCGCACGACGGGGGATACCCCGCCGTGAAAAGCGCGCCAACTCAGGCTCTCATGTGGAAGAGCCCGAGTACAACTCCGAGCACCAGGAGGACGCGTAGTTTTCGCACCCGATGCGGCGCCCGAGCGGCTCCGGTCCAGGCTGGACGGACCCTGCGCCGCACACCGCACTTCTCATGGCGCAAGAACTGCTCCGCTATTAGCCTACCGCTGAGGCCCACGAGCAGTGGTTGGAGCGCCTCAACTACCTCGTCGACTTCGCCACGACTCGCCGCGCTCCGTCGCTGTCCGTCATGCAACCCTCCCTCGCGGGCACGGCTGCGCCAGACGCGCCTTTGCCTCCACCGGGGCCTGCACCGGCTGCGACGCAGAGGGCTGCATCGCACGCGTCCTCGCCTCACTACTGCGTGATCGTGCAGCGCACCGTGCCAGACACGCGCGTGGGGATGGAGCTCCAGCGCAACCGCCAAAACCGGCTCGTGGAAGAAATCGGCCAGGTGGGCCAGCAGAACCGTAGCGCGCTGCAGCATGGGGTCGCCACGTATGCCACAGGCTGCATGGCGTTCACCCGCTCCCTGCGCCGCGTGGTATGGCCCCAAAGTTCAGGCCAGCTGCTCTCCCATGGGCTACGACGGGTCCAGCAACCCCATCGATTTCCTGCAGCTCTACACCACCTCCATCCAGGCGGCAGGCGGAGACGACAAGGTCATGGCCAACTGGTTCTCCCACGCGCTTCGCGACTCTACGCTGTTGTGGCTCCTGAACCTCCCTGAGGACTCTGTGAACTCTTGGGAGGAGCTCTGCAAGCAGTTCGTCTTTAACTTCAAGGGGACGTACGAGCGCGCGCTCACCCACAACGACTTGCGCGCAGTGGTGCAGAAGAAGGATGAAACCCTTCACAAGTACATCCAGCGCTTCAGCCAAGTGCGCAACAAGATCCCGAACATCCCCGACACTCAAGTCATCGCCGCCTTCCGCGAGGGCGTCACGAACAGCAGGATGCTCGAGAAGCCGGGTATCCACGACAAGCTCACCTCTGTTGTGAAGCTGTTCGACCTGGCGGACAAGTGCACCAAGGCTGAAGAGGGACTCCTGTTCGTCAAGATGTCCTCGAGAGGGGACGAGCACGCTGAAGGGTCCAGGAGCAAGAAGAAGGAGGAGCCCAAGCGCAAGGCCACCACGGTCCTCGCGGCAGAGCCTGACGCGAATGGCACCCGCAGGGACTCTCCTGAGACTGGAGAGAGAAAGGATGACCATCGCTCGTTCTGCATCTACCACAACAGGCGCGGCCACTCTACATAGACTTGCTTCGACCTCAAGAGGCAGAGCAAGGAGCGCGAACAAGTAGTGGGCAGCGGCAGCCGCGGTCGAGGCCGTGGCTACCGCGGAAGCGGGCGCAAGAGCGGCTACCATAAACCATCTGGCAATCAGGCCAACGCTGCGGAGAAAAACGGCAACCTCGCAGACGAGGAAGATGGAGGCTATCAAGCTCCAAGAGACGCCATTGCCTGCATCCTCGGCGGGGCACAGGCCCCGACGTCGAACAATCAGTTCAAGCAGTTCGCTCGCGAGCTCAATGCCGCCCTCCCCAACCTCGAGACTTCCAGGCCCCTCAAGTGGTCGCAGTGTACCATCGCCTTCGACGCTCAGGACCACCCCAAGTCCACCAAGACTGTTGCAACCCTCCCGCTGGTCTGAAGCCCCACCATCGACAACATCGGCGTCTCCAAGACACTCATTGATGGTGGAGCAGGTCTGAATGTCATCTCCATTGAGACGTTCGAAGCGCTTCAAGTGCCCTATGAGCGGCTCATGCCCTCTAGGCCCTTCACGGGAGTCACCAGCGGCTCGATCGAGCCTCTGGGGTAGGTCAGACGTTCCGTCACCTGCGGCAGCAAGGAAAACTACCGCACCGAGCACATCGACTTCGATGTTGCGCACATCGGCCTGTCGTACAACGCCATCATCGGCTACCCCGCCCCCGCGAAATTCATGGCCGTCACGCATCACGCCTACAACATGGTCAAGATTCCCAGCAGCGCTGGCACAATCACCATCTGTGGACATGTCCTGGATGCTACGCGTGCTGTCGAGACAGCCTACAAGGCAGCCGCCATGGAGTTCCCTGCAGACGAGGACATGGATCCTCTCGAGAGACCCAACAAGAAGAAGCAGCTATTCTCCTAGGAGCCAGCCGCTACAAAGAAAGTCTATGTAAGATCCAGCAGCTCGGGGGCTAAAGGCTCGAGGGCTAGCGTCACCATTGGCGCTGCGCTGCCTTCCAAATAGGAAAGCGCGCTTGTCGCCTTCTTCCGGACAAATTCTGACATGTTCTCTTGGACTCCGTCAGATATTTCCGGTGTACCGAGGGAGGTGATCGAGCACCACTTAGCCGTGTGTCCAAAGCACGCCCCGTCAAGCAAAAAGCAAGAAAACAAGCCCCCGAGAAGCTAGCATTCATCGTCAAAGAGGTCGAGAAGCTAAAAGAGGCAAATGTCGTCCGCGAAGTCACACACCCCACTTGGCTCTCCAACGGCGTGGTCGTCCCAAAACCACCCGGAGGAGGCCGCCTCTGCCTAGCAGGCTGCATGGCCAGCTTGGGTAGATTCATCTCCAAGTTCGGTGAAAGAGCTCTGCCATTCTTCAAGATCATGAAGAGAATTGGCACTTTCAAGTGGACTCCTGAAGCGGAAAAAGCATTTCAGGACTTGAAGAGGTACCTAGCACGCCCACCAGTCATGGTCGCCCCAAGGACATGTGAGCACCTGAAGCTGTATCTATCAGCCACTCCACAGACCGCCAGTGCCGTCCTTGTGGTAGAAAGGGAAGAACCAGTCCTCCACAAGAAGAGTGCAACCACTCCACAGCCAAACCGCATGACGAGGAGCTTGGCAAAGGAACAGGCCCCACAAACCCACCGCCAGGCCCAAAGCCGCAAGCGGAGCCTACCACGAGTCCATCGCTACAGGACTATCTCGCCAGGGAGCCTGACGAGCCTCCAGATGCCAACCCCCTCGAGGGCCCTAAAGAGCCTCCGTAGGCCAACCCCCTTGAGGGCCCTACAGAGCTTCCTCAGGCAGAGTGCGCCAGGACTAAACTGCCAACGCTTGTCGAGCATCCAGTCTACTTCGTCAGCACAGTACTACGCGATGCTCGCGAGCGGTACACAATGCAGCAGAAGCGCCTCGTCGCGCTCCTCATCGCCTCAAGAAAGCTGCGGCTCTACTTCTAGGGGCACCCTATCACGGTGGCCACCTCTTTTCCCCTGGAGCAGATCCTGCGCAACCCTAACGCCACAGATCGTGTCGCGGGATGGAATATAGAGCTACAACCATTCAATTTGTGCTTCGACACCACAAGGGTAATCAAAGGAAGAGCACTGGCGGACTTCATCGCCGAATGGACTGACCCAACACCTGAAGAGCCTTTAGGAGAAGAGCAAGAGCCCTCTGGAGACAAAATGCCAAGCCACTGGAGCATGAAGTTCGATGGAGCTTTCGCTTGTCGCCACGGTGGGGCCGGCATGGTCTTGAACTCACCAAAGGGCGACAAGCTCTATTACGCGGTCCAGATGTGCTTTGGAATCGACAATATCTCCAACAATATTGTTGAGTACGAAGGCCTGCTCGCTGGCCTACGTGCCGCGAATGCTCTAGGCATCAAGCACCTGCTCAGCAAGGGCGACTCCCAGCTGCTCGTCAACTTCTCCAACAAAAGCTACAAGCCTAAAGACGACCACATGGCCGCATACCTTGAGGAGGTCCGCAGGCTTGAGAAGCACTTCAAGGGAATGGAGCTCATGCACATCCCAAGAAAAGAAAATCAAGATGCTGATGACATCGCCAAACGCGCGTCAAAGAGGCAAGCTCAGCTGCCAGGTGTCTTTGAAGAAAGACTCGTCAAGGCATCCATAAAACAGCCTCAAGAAGCCATGCCCGCAAGCACAGACGAAGCACTCCCGCCACCACCTACAGTCGGGGCTCCCGATAATGGGCCCCCTATAGTGGAACGTCTGTTGCTCACAGCGGCGCATCAAGAAACAGGATGGATTGACGAGATCAAAGAATACCTCGCCAAAGAGATCCTTCCTACGGAAGATATTGAAGCGGAGCGAATTTCCCGCCAGGCAAAATCTTACCACATCCTCGAAGGAAACCTCTACCGCAAGCGCCCAAACGGCATCGCGCTCAAATGTGTCCCTCTTGAAGAAGGTAAAATGCTGATCAAAGACATCCACAGCGGAGAGTGCGGCCACCACTCGTGCGCCCGCACCCTCGCATGCAAAATCTTCAGGAGCGGCTTCTACTGGCCTCAAGCACTTCAGGATGCTGTTGACATAGTTCAAGCATGTGAAGCTTTCCAATTTCGCGCCAAGCAAATCCACCAACCTGCGCTGGGGCTACAGACCATTCCGCTCTCCTGACCGTTCGCGGTCTAGGGGCTGGACATCTTGGGACCATACCCAACAGCGCAAAGGGGCTATCGCTACCTCTTCGAGGCCATCAACAAGTTCACTAAGTGGCTCAAAGTGGAGGCGACGCGCACAATTCGAGCAGGCGCGGCGGTGAAATTCATCAGAGGCCTGGTCTGCCGCTTCGAAGTGCCTAACCG
The DNA here is from genome assembly GCA_026929855.1 of Poa annua. Lineage (NCBI taxonomy): Eukaryota > Viridiplantae > Streptophyta > Magnoliopsida > Poales > Poaceae > Poa > Poa annua. The sequence goes on along the minus strand of CM049426.1, from coordinate 244,253,990 downwards.
CATCATCACCGACAATGGCTCGCAATTCACCAGTGGCATCTTCAGGGCTTACTGTGAAAAGATCAGCATCAAGCTCTGCTTCGCCTCAGTCGCTCATCCACAGAGTAATGGGCAGGCCGAGCGAGCAAACGCAGAAGTCCAAAAGGGCCTGAAGACCAGGACCTTTGACGTCCTCAAGGGCCACGGCAAGGGCTGGATCAGTGAGCTCCCTTCGGTGCTCTGGTCCATCCGCACAACGCCACCAAAGCCTACAGGGGAAACACCGTTCGCCCTCGTCTATGGAGCCGAAGCAGTCCTCCCAACAGAAATAAAGCATGGATCCCCACGGGTCCTTGCCTTTAACGAGGACGAGCAAGAGGATCTCCACAACGACGAGCTGCTGCTTCTCGAGGGCTTACGCCGCCGTGCCGCCCTCCAGGCGGCCAAATACCAGCAGGACCTGTGACGCTACCACAGCCGCAACGTGCGCTCACGCACCTTGGAGGCAGGCGATCTCGTCCTCAAGCGAATCCTCTCCAGGGAAGGCCTCCACAAGCTGTCACTGATGTGGGAAGGTCCCTACAGGGTCACCCACATCGCCAGGCATGGCGCGGCTCGTCTCGTGACTCAAGACGGCATCCCCGTCAAAAACCCGTGGAACATCATGCACCTACGCAAGTTCTACCCGTGATCATCATCACGCCGGTGATTGTCGCGTCAAGACATATGGCGGAAGGGGCAGCTTACGGCTCAACCTCCAAGCATTTTTTGTCTCTAGAGGTTAAAAGCTCACGGCTTAAACCTCCAAGCATTTTTTTGTCTCCAGAAGGAACAAAGGCGAACGTGATCATTGTCACGTCAAGACATCTGGCGGAAGAGGCAGCTTACGGCTCAACCTCCAAGCATTTTTTGTCTCTAGAGGTTAAAAGCTCACGTCTTAAACCTCCAAGCTCCAAAGGCTTCTCTCGAGGGTCAACCCTCCGAGCTCTCCATGTAACGAGCCACCTCAGGCCGTTGAGAGTCTCTACCACTAATGGGTGGTCCCCAACCTCGACATGGTCAAAACATTAACTTGGCAACTCCAAGCATAATGAGACAATTTCGTTCCTAAGTGAACTTAGGGCTACGGCGCCTTTATGTAATATTTGGTGGTGAGTTTTATGTACGCATTACATCATTGAAATGTGCGCTTATATCTCTCCACATACGCACCTCACGAGCGGGGGCTGAGTACGGTGCCAGTGTCTCAAATGACACACCAGCAGCACTGCAAAATCCAAAGATCCAAGCTCTGGCTGGAGGGCAAGCTCCCACAAACACGCCATCTCTTCAAAGGACCTTGGTACTTACTCTCCTCGCGAGGAACGCCTGAGGGGACCTATAAGCGCGCACGAGTCCTCTGTACCGTGCACCAACGTTTGGGTTCGCCCCTCTAACATCTACAGGGAAGAAATGCCCCCGCAAGCCTAAGGAGGCATCCGGGAATAATCCCTCAAGAGGACCTCCTCGCCAGGCGAAAAACCTCTACAGGGCAAAAGCCTCGAGAAGCTAAGTTTCGCACCCGTGCCTCGAGAGTTTTTTCCCCGCAAGCGCGCGTTTGCCCCTCAAGCGACTTCGCTTTCCCTTATACTTCATGGACTACTCGTACGTCTAAGGGGGGCACTTGAGCATCGCGACTCAGAGCTCCTACCTCTACTAGGCCTAAACTCCCCCCGGCCTTGCAGAGTCATTGCTCTAGCATACCGAAGTGGCGGAGTCATGGCGCGAAGAGATTGGTCCTAACGACGCAGAGAACAACTAGACATGAAGATAAGTCCAAAGGGACCTCTCGAGGGGCAAGCAAGCTAGAAAAAAATTGCAAACGAAAATATATTACATGCCCAAAAGTCGTACCATGTCTAAACATAAAATTGTTTCAGATACAAGCGCACACATGCGCAATGACAAATAGCTCAGGCGGAATCATCATCATCGCGAACCTCCTCCACCGTGCCCTCCTCGGTCTCGGCAGAGGCGAACTCCTCCTCGTTGTCCCTCGCAGCAACCTCCGCACACCTGAAGCGGTTGCAGAAGACGTCGACTTGCTCGCGGAGGGAGTTGGAGACCCGCCGCACGTCCTCTCCTTGACGAGCCTCCGTCACTGTGGAGAGGTCGAAGCCTGGCGTGAGGATCCTGAGGTTGGTGAAGGTGCAGTCGACGACCACTCCCAGGAGCTGTCGGCTCTCGTCGTCTATCACCTCGCGGAGGTCAGTGACAGGGACCTCGAGCGCCGTGAAGAGCTTGTCGAAGTAGACCAGGTACATGGCAGCATCGCCACGGCCTCGAACCTCGGCGTGCGGCACGTCCGCGCCAAGCTGGGCGGCAAGCTCGTTACCCCGGGGGACCAGCGCTTCGAACATGCGCTCCCGCTGCCTCGTGAGCGCACAGGCTGCCAGGGCAGTATCCGCAGCCTCCGTCGCCTGCTCCATCGCGGGAGCCACCTGCTCCTCCACGTCCTTGGCCAGGGTGTTGAGGTCATGGATGGCCTTGCTGCGGGCCTCCTCCACCCGGCGTCGACCGTCCTTGGCATGCTTTAGGCGGGTTTCTAGCTTGGAGTTGGCCTTCTCAAGCGCGGAAATCCGATGAGCATCGGCGGCGTGCCTGGCCTTGAAGCGGTCCTCCTGCTTCTTGGCCAAGTCGTGGTACTCCTGGGATTTCATCAGCTGGTACTGCTTCTCGCACTCCAGGAGGGCGTCATCCGCCTCTTTCTTCTTCTCGGCGTACTACTGCTCGAACCGCTCCAGGGCACGCTTCTAGCGGCGACGTTCTCGTCGTATTGGTGAAGCGCCTGGGCCTGGTCCCCCTCGCGCGCTTCGAGCTCTTCGCGCTGAGTGGCGAGTGCGCTCTCTGCCTGAAGCCGCTGCTCGTCGCGCAGCCGCACCTCTCTCTCCTTGAGGGCCAGCTGTCGCTCGCCCTCGGCGAGGCCCTTGCGGTCCTCCTCCAGGGTCTCCTGCGCGGCCCGGTGGGCGGAGAGTAGCTGGTTCTCCAGCTGGCCCAGCTCGCGGCGTTTTTGTGCCAGCGAGCCCTCCATGGCTTCGCGCTCGGCCGTCGCCGCGGACAGGAGCTCGGCAGCGACGTCACGCTCCTCCTGGAGGGGCGCGAGAAGCTCGGAGGCGTCGAATATGGCCCCCTCGTGGATCTCCTTGGCGAAGCGGATGGACTCCTCGCGCGCGGCCTGCAGCGCCAGGTCCTCTTCACGACGAGCCTCGACGGCCGTGTTGAAGGACGCCCACGTCCTCGCCAGCTCCTCGCGCTGCTGAGCGAGCTGTATGTCCTCGAGGGCGAGTTACGCCTCCAAGCCCTCCAGGGACTCCCTCAAGAGGGGAAAGGCGACATTGCGGTGCCCCGCGCTCCAGTCCCAGCCACGGAGGACCAGGTCTCGGCTTGTCGAGGGCCCAGCCCCTGAGTCGAGGCTCGAGAGTCTGGCCCCTGAGCGTGCTCGGGGGCTAGACTGCACTCCGTCCGCGGCCGCGCCAGCAGCCCCCTCGACGCCTGCACCAGCCTGGGCCTCATCCCCTGCCACGGGATGAGGAGGAGAAGAAGGAGCCCCTCCTGCAGGCTCGCCCACACTTGGCGGCACCTGGCCCGCCTCGACCTCTGGCTGCGCGGGAGGCGTGGACACACGAGCCGAAGTTGGCTCGCGCGGGGGCGTGACCGCGTGAGGAGTAGGAGCGCGAGGAGGAGTGGAATTCCTCACCTCCGGAGCCTCCACCACCATTGGCTCAGGAGGCGGCGCAGAGGCCTCTGGGCGAGGCGCGGCCTCCTCCGCCTGAGGTGCTGTAGCCTCCGCCCAAGGCGCAGCCACCTCCCCTTGAGGCACCTCCTCAGTAGGGCCTGTGGAGGCCGTCTCCACAGGCCTCGTGGCCTCTTCAGCCACGGCTTCAGCCGTGTCTCTCTTCACATATGCTGCCTTGCGAACCCTACGGAGCTTCACAGGCACAAGATCACTGGCAAGAACCAAGGAAAGACCTTCAAGAGATGATAAAGCGAAAAAGAGCAGGAGTCAAACGACCGAGTGCCAGAAACACTTACCCGGACGGTGGAGCACCGGTTTCGACCCACGCCAGGCCTCGCAAGCGCCAGGAGGGTGTGGTCCTGGCACCAGACCCCACCGGAGGCGCCACAGCTTTCCTCTTGGAGGGGACGTCGGACGGCCTCGCTCCCGACCGGCCCACGGCTGCCTTGGAGCACGGCTCGCGCCTCCCCGGAGTGGCCTCCGAGTCGGAGGCCTCCCTTGCCTCATCCTCCTCCTCCACGAGGCGCGAGGGCGCCACCACGAAGGCGTCATCATCGCCTGACGAGATGTCGCAAATCTCGTCAGTAAATGGCCCTGTCCTCAAAGAGGACACCTCCCCTGCCGCGGCCTCCTCCTCACCTAGCCCGGCTCCCGAAGCCGAGGGAGAATCCGCTTCCTCCGAGCCCCGCGCCGCCAGCACGGGCACCTCCATCCCTGCCTGGCCTGCCGGGGTGAACGGAGGCATCCCCTCCAAAATGGCCATGCGCTCAGTCATGTTGTATTGATGGAGAGGACGGAGCGTGACGGGGTGCTTATCCGCGGCAGGCACCACCGGGTTGATGAAGAGCGCAGGCAGGACGTTGTCGACGGCGTCCTTGTCGTTGTCCTTGCGGTGAAGCCGCATCTTGTCGTTCGGCCCGGAGTACTTCCACACGGGCACCGAATGTGCCTGGAGGGGAGCGATGCGGCGAGTCACGAAATCCGCCACAATGGTCTGCCCCGTGAGGCCCTCCTCGCAGAGGAAGCTCAGCCGTCCCATCAGGCTCGTGTTCTTCGTGCCGTCAAAGGGCGCCTCGCCCCAGTGGGAGTTCTTGAAGGGCGGCGCATCGGGGACCTTGAGGAAGGCGCAGGGATCCTCCACCCCGACGAAGAACCACTTCTGGCGAAGTCGTCCACCTTCTTCGTCACCGTGGTGACGGCCTTGCCGTCGCACCACGACATGGGGATGTAGACGCTCCCCATGTCGTCCACGATGCGGAACGAGATGCACCCCGAGCGCTCGTTCTTCGCCGTGTTCCGGAGTGCGTAGAAGCACCGGAAGAGCCCCACCATGGGCTCCAAGCCCAGGTACGCCTCGCAGAGGTACGCGAAGACTGCGAGGATGAGAACGGAGTTGGGGTGGAGATGCAGCAACTGGACCTGGTAGAACGCCAACACCGCCTCCAGGAACGGCGAGAATGGCGGCACCAGTCCCGTGGCAAGGCAGTGCTGGAATACTGGGAAATACCCTCGCGGGCGCTTCCCGTGCGCCGCGGGCTTGACCGCGGTGGCACCATGCTCGTTCGTCTGGTCCTTCACTAGGAAGCGGACCTTGGCGAGTGCTTTGTCGTTGACGCGCATACCAAGCAGTGTCGCGCCATGTGTGACCTCAGCGGCCTCCGCCTGGGAAGAGGACCCCGCAGCGGCCTTGCCCTTGTTCTTGGCGGGACTCATCACCGGAGTTCAGGGTGTCACTGGAAGCGAAAGGACCAGAGGGCGCTAGAAAGCGAAGGCTAAGAGCTCGAGAATAGCGTAGGCTTCTGCGAGAAGGATGGAAAGCAGTAACGGCTCCCTGCTCCGGCGCTCGGGTTTTATGTCCCCTCAAGGAGCAGTTACCGGGGCGAGGTGGGGCCCCCATGACGCATGCCCCAGATCGTGCGCGACCGTTACTCGTCTGAGTGCCGCATGGCTCGGGCCGGCCGGGCACTTTGGGCCCACGACGTTCCGCCTGCGCCCATGGGCTCAATCGCGCCCATCGTGGGCCCGGGGGCTACTGTCGGCCTAGTGGAGACTGGGGTATGAAGAGCCCACTCTCCCCAGGCCTCGCTCGCGGGCTGATCAGACGAAACGACTAAGGACCAAGCCACCGCTTGGAGAGACCCTCGAGAGGCAAATCCTCTTGAGGGCCTAAAGAGGAAGCGAAGGCCTGAAGAGGACCTGCGCTTCAAAAGACCCTCCCGAGGCGATATGCGCCTGTCGGGAAGTCAACATAAATCCCTCCACATCCCCCCTCGGGCCTGCGGGGAAGCTTCGCGGCAAGGAAGTACGGCAGGGCGCACATGGCCTCTGCCATATCCGCAGAGTGACGCAGGCGCTCCCTTTGCCGTTTTGGTGATGAAGGAGTCAAAAAAGTTGCGCCGCCTGTCCCAGAACAGCCAGGACCTTCCTCTCTGGTGATAAAGCAGCTGGACGGCACAACCCTCCAAGAAGATCGTCATCGTGGGCTCCACCTCAAAGACTGCAACCCCTGCGAGCCGTTCTGCGTGGTCTGCAGCCTATCGGCCACCGCGCGCAACTTTATCGCCGGTGGACCGCATCCATGGAGGATTCTACCGCGGTGGACTCCAACTCCTTCACGCCACTGCCGTGTGGGAGCCCACCTTGGACGCCAAGCGCAAGGAAGACGCCTGCGGCGCCTATAAAAGGAACAAGACTTCCACCGTAGAAAGGGGTCGGCCAATTGCTTGGTGAACACTTGTAAACCCTAGCTCAGCTTGTAGAATAGCTTTCGGCTGGAGGAGGAAGAAGACCATTGCTTCCCTCCCCGGGCACGAATGCCTCAAGAGAGCCCTCGGCAAGCTCAGTTGTACTGTAAACTCCACAGTGCAATACAGACAACCAGGAGTAGCGGTTTTACCTCCTCCCGAGGGCCGTGAACCTGGGTACGGGCTGGTGGCCATCTCTGTCGTGGGTGTTCCTCTCCAGACCCGGTGAGCACCGTCGTCGTGCCTCTCGAGGGTCTTGAACTCCGTGTTCAATCCCCTTCCCGAACTACTCTTCAGGGAATGACCACCCCTGTTTCGTGTGACTCACAACCCCACAACGCCGTAGCGCTAAGTTCACTTAGGAACGAAATTGTCTCATTATGCTTGGAGTTGCCAAGTTAATGTTCTGACCATGTGGAGGCATGGGGACCACCCATTAGTGGCAGAGACTCTCAACGGCCTGAGGTGGCTCGTTATAAGGAGAGCTCGGAGGGTTGACCCTCGAGAGAAGCCTTTGGAGCTTGGAGGTTTTAACCTCTAAAGACAAAAAATGCTCGGAGGTTGAGGCGTAAGCTGCCTCTTCCGCCAGATGTCTTGACGTGACAATGATCACGGGCGTGACAATGATCACGTTTGCCTTTGTTCCTTTTGGAGACAAAAAATGCTTGGAGGTTTAAGCCATGAGCTTTTAACCTCTAGAGACAAAAAATGCTTGGAGGTTGAGCCGTAAGATGCCTCTTCCGCCAGATGTCTTGACGTGACAATGATCACGGGTGTGACGATGATCACGGGTAGAACTTGCGCAGGTGCATGATGTTCCACGGGTTTTTGACGGGGATTCCGTCTAGAGTCAGGAGACGAGCCGCGCCAGGCCTGGCGATGTGGGTGACCCTCTAGGGACCTTCCCACATTGGTGACAACTTGGGGAGGCCTTGCTTGGAGAGGATTCGCCTGAGGACGAGATCACCTGCCTCAAAGGTGCGTCAGCGCACGTTCCGGCTGTGGTAGCGTCGCAGGTCCTGCTGGTATTTTGCCGCCCGGAGGGCGGCACGGTGGCGTAAGCCCTTGAGAAGCAGCAGGTCGTCATTGTGGAGATCCTCTTTCTCGTCCTCGTTAAAGGCAAGGACCCGTGGGGATCCATGCTTTATTTCTGTTGGGAGGAATGCTTCAGCTCCATAGACGAGGGCCAACGGTGTTTCCCCTGTAGGCTTTGGTGGCGTTGTGCGGATGGACCAGAGCACCGAAGGGAGCTCACTGATCCAGCCCTTGCCGTGGCCCTTGAGGACGTCAGAGGTCCTGGTCTTTAGGCCCTTTAGGACTTCTGCGTTTGCTCGCTCGGCCTGCCCATTGCTCTGTGGATGAGCGACTGAGGGGAAGAAGAGCTTGATACCTATCTTTTCGCAGTAAGCCCTGAAGATGCCACTGGTGAATTGCGAGCCATTGTCGGTGATGATGCGGTTAGGCACTCCGAAGCGGCAGACCAGGCCTCAGATGAATTTTACCGCCGCGCCTGCTGGAATTGTGCGCGTCGCCTCCACTTCGGGCCACTTAGTGAATTTGTCGATGGCCACGAAGAGGTAGCGATAGCCCCCTTGCGTTGTTGGGAATGGTCCTAGGATCTCCAGCCCCCATACCGCGAACGGCCAGGAGAGCGGAATGGTCTGTAGCCCCAGCGCAGGTTGGTGGATTTGCTTGGCGGGGAATTGGCAAGCTTCACATGCTTGAACGATGTCAACTGCATCCTGAAGTGCCTGAGGCCAGTAGAAGCCGCTCCTGAAGATTTTGCATGCGAGGGTGCGGGCGCACGAGTGGTGGCCGCACTCTCCGCTGTGGATGTCTCTGATCAGCATTTTGTCTTCTTCAGGAGGGACACATTTGAGCGCGATGCCATTTGGGCGCACAGAGGTTTCCTTCGAGGATGTGATAAGATTTTGCCTGGCGGGCAATTCACTCCGCTTCAACATCTTCCTCGGGAAGTATCCCTTTGGCGAGGTAGTCTTTGATCTCGTCGATCCATCCTGTTTCTTGATGCGCCGCTGTGAGCAACAGACGTTCCCCTATAGGGGGGCCACAATCGGGAGCCCCGACTGTAGGGCGTGGCGGGAGTGCTTCGTCTGTGTCTGCGGGCATGGCCTCTTGAGGCTGTTTTATGGATGCCTTTACGAGTCTTTCTTCAAAGACGCCTGGCAGCTGAGCTTGCCTCTTTGACGCGCGTTTGGCGATGTCATCAGCCTCTTGATTTTCCTTTCTTGGGATGTACATGAGCTCCATTCCCCTGAAGTGCTTCTCAATCCAGCGGACCTCCTTAAGGTATGCGGCCATGTGGTCGTCTTTAGGCTTGTAGATTTTGTTGGAGAAGTTGACGAGCAGCTGGGTGTCGCCCTTGATAAGGCAGGTGCTTGATGCCTAGAGCGATTCCGGCACGTAGACCAGCGAGCAGGCCTTCGTACTCAGCAATATTGTTGGAGATCTTGTCGATTCCAAATCACAGCTGGAGCGCGTAATAGAGCTTGTCGCCCTTTGGTGAGGTCAAGACCACGCTGGCCCCACCGTGGCGACAAGCGAAAGCTCCATCGAACTTAATGGTCCAGTGGCTGGGCATTTTGTCTCCAGAGGGCTCTTGTTCTTCTCCTAGAGGCTCTTCAGGTGTTGGGTCATTCCATTCGGCCATGAAGTCCGCCAGTGCTCTTCCTTTGATTACCCTAGTGGTATCGAAGCGCAAATTGAATGGTTGTAGCTATATATTCCATCCAGCGACACGATCTGTGGCGTTAGGGTTGCGTAGGATCTGCTCCAGGGGAAAAGAGGTGACCACCGTGATGGGGTTCCCCTGGAAGTAGTGTCGTAGCTTTCTTGAGGCGATGAGGAGCGCGATGAGGATCTTCTGCTGCATTGTGTACCGCTCGCGAGCATCGCGCATTACTGCGCTGACGAAGTAGACTGGATGCTCGACAAGGGTTGTCAGTTTAGTCTTGGCGCACTCTGCCTGAGGAGGCTCTGCAGGGCCCGCAAGGGGGTTGGCCTGTGGAGGCTCTTTAGGGCCCTCGAGGGGGTTGGCCTGTGGAGGCTCGTCAGGCTCCCTGGCGAGATCATCCTGTAGCGATGGATTCGTGGTAGGCTCCGCTTGCGGCTTTGGGCCTGGCGGTGGGTTTGTGGGGCATGTTCCTTTGTCAAGCTCTTCGTCAGGCGGCTTTGGATTAGGAGTGGTTGCACTCTTCTTGTGGAGGACTGGCTCCTCTCTTTCTACCACCAGGACGGAACTGGCAGTTTGTGGAGTGGCTGATAGATACAGCTTCAGGTGCTCGCATGTCCTTGGGGCAACCATGATAGGTGGGCTGGCTAGGTACCTCTTCATGTCCTCAAATTCTTTTTCCGCTTCTGGAGTCCACTTGAAAATGTCAGTTCTCTTCATGATTTTGAAGAATGGCAGATCTCTTTCACTGAACTTGGAGATGAATCTACCCAAGCTGGCCATGCAGCCTGCTAGGCGTTGCATGTCCTTGAGTCGGCGTGGAGGTTGCATATCCTCTATGGCCTTGATCTTGTCAGGGTTTGCCTCTATGCCTCGGTGGGACAAGAGGAAGCCAAACAATTTTCCTGAAGGCACTCCGAAGATGCACTTGGTGGGGTTGAGCTTTATGTTCACGTTGCGCAAGCTGGCGACAGTCTCTTCAAGGTCCCTGAGGAGAGTATATTCCTCTCGAGATTTGACGACAATGTCATCTACATAAGCCTTGGCATTTCTGCCCATTTGCTCGCCAAGTGCTATCCTCATTAGCCTCTGGAAAGTGGCTCCAGCGTTCTTCAGGCCGAAGGGCATGCAGACATAGCAATACACACCGCAAGGGGTGAGGAAAGCCGTCTTCTCCTCGTCTTCCTTAGCCATTTTTATCTGGTGATAACCAGAGAAGGCATCGAGGAAGCAGAGGAGGTCGCAGCCTGCCGTGGAGTCCACAATCTAGTCGATTCTTGGCATGGGATAAGGGTCTTTCGCGCAAGCCTTCTTCACATCAGTGTAGAAGATGTAGAGGCGGCCTCCTCCGGCAGGTTTTGGACCACGCCATTGGAGAGCCAAGTGGGGTGTGCGACTTCGTGGTCGACATTTGCCGCATTTAGCTTCTCGACCACTTTGACGATGAATGCTTGCTTCTCGGGGGCTTGTTTTCTTGCTTTTTGCTTGATGGGGCGTGCGTTTGGACACACGGCTAAGTGGTGCTCAATCATCTCCCTCGGTACACCGGACATATCTAACGGAGTCCAAGCGAACATGTCAGAATTTGTCCGGAGGAAGGCGACGAGCGCGCTTTCCTATTTGGGAGGCAGCGCAGCGCCAATGGTGACGCTAGCACCCGAGCCTTCAGCCCCCGAGCTGCTGGAGCTTAGAGAGACTTTCTTTGTAGCGGCCGACTCCTGGGAGAACAACTGCTTCTTCTTCTTGGGTCTCTCGAGAGGCTCCATGTCCTCGTCTACAGGGAACTCCATGACGGCTCCCTTGTAGGCTGTCTCGACAGCACGTGTAGCATCCAGGACATGTCCACGGATGGTGATTGTGCCAGCGCTGCTGGGGATCTTGACCATGTTGTAGGCATGATGCGTGACGGCCATGAATTTTGCGAGGGCGGGGTAGCCAAGTATGGCGTTGTACGGCAGGCCGATGTGCGTAACATCGAAGTCGATGTGCTCAGTGCGGTAGTTTTCCTCACTGTCGAAGGTGACGACAAGTCTGACCTGCCCCAGAGGCTCGATCGAGCCGCTGGTGACTCCCGTGAAGGGCCTAGAGGGTATGAGCCGCTCGTAGGGCACTTGGAGCGCTTCGAATGTTTCAATGGAGATGCCATTCAGGCCTGCTCCACCATTAATGAGTGTCTTGGAGACGGCGATGTTGTCGATGGTGGGGCTGCAGACCAGCGGGAGGGTTCCAACAGTCTTGGTGGACTTGGGGTGGTCCTGAGCGTCGAAGGCGATGGTATACTGCGACCACTTGAGGGGCCTGGAGGTCTCGAGGCTGGGGAGGGCGGCATTGAGCTCGCGAGCAAACTGCTTGAACTAATTGTTCGATTTGGGCGCCTGTGCCCCCCGAGGATGCAGGCAATGGCGCCTCTTGGATCTTGATAGCCCCCATCCTCCTCGTCGGGGAGGTTGCCGTTTTTCTCCGCAGCATTGGCCTGATTGCTAGATGGTTTCTGGTAGCCGCTCTTGCGCCTGGTTCCGCGGTAGCCACGGCCTCGACCGCGGCTGCCGCTGCCCTCTGCTTGTTCGCGCTCCTTGCTCAGACTCTTGAGGTCGAAGCAAGTCTCTGTAGAGTGGCCGCGCCTGTTGTGGTACATGTAGAACGGGAAATGGTCATGCTTTCTCTCTCCAGGCTCAGGAGAGTCCCTGCGGGTGCCCTTCGCGTCAGGCTCTGCTGCGAGGACCGCCGTGGCCTTGTGCTTGGGCTCCTCCTTCTTCTTGCTCCTGGACCCTTCAGTGTGCTCGTCCCCTCTCGATGACATCTTGACAAAGAGGAGTCCCTCTTCAGCCTTGGCGCACTTGTCCGCCAGGTCGAACCCAGCTTCACCACAGATGTGAGCTTGTCGTGGATACCCAGCTTCTCGAACATCCTGCTGTTCTTGACGCCCTTGTGCAAGGCGGCGATGACTTGAGTGTCGGGGATGTACGGGATCTTATTGCGCACTTGGCTGAAGCGCTGGTCGTTGTGGGTGAGCGTGCGCTCGTACGTCCCCTTGAAGTTGGAGACGAACTGCTTGCAGAGCTCCTCCCAAGAGTTCAAAGAGTCCCCAGGGAGGTTCAGGAGCCACGACAGCGCAGTCGCGAAGCGCGTGGGAGAACCAGTTGGCCATGACCGTGTCGTCTCCGCCTGCCGCCTGGATGGAGGTGGTGTAGAGCTGCAGGAACTCGATGGGGTTGCTGGAGCCGTCGTAGCCCTTGGGAAGAGCCGGCCTGAACTTCGGGGGCCATACCACGCAGCGCAGGGAGCGGGTGAACGCCATGCAGCCTGTGGCATACGTGGCGACCCAATGCTGCAGCGTGCTGCGGTTCTGCTGGCCCGCCTGGCCGATTTCTTCCACGAGCCGGTTTTGGCGTGTGCGCTGGAGCTCCATCCCCACGCGCGCGTCTGTCGCGGTGCGCTGCACGATCAAGCAGTCGTGAGGCGAGGACGCATGCGAGGCAGCCCTCTGCGTTGCAGCCGGTGCAGGCCCCAGTGGAGGCGGAGGTGTGTGTGGTGCAGTCGTGCCCTTCAGGGAGGGGTGCACGACGGACTGCGACGGAGCGGGGCGAGTCGTGGCGATGCCGACGAGGTGGTTGAGGCGCTCCAGCCTCTGCTCGTGGGCCTCAGCGGTAGGTTGATAGCGGAGAAGTTCCACGTCAGGGCCTGAGTTGGCGCGCTCTTCACGGCGGGGTCGCCCCCGTCGTGCGCGCGTGGCCGTGACGCCGGGCGTGACGCGTGCTCCTTCAAGTGCGCGCCGGTTGGCGCGGGTGGCGCGAGTAGCGCGGGTGATCGCCATGGCGCGGAGGTGGCTCGAAGGTCGTTGACGCGCTTCAATCCCCTACCTGCGGCGCCAAATGTCGGAGAGTGACTCCCACTGAACAGGAATAGTCACACCATGAAGAGTAGTTCGTGAAGGGGATTGAACATGGAGGTCAAGACCCTCGAGAGGCACGACGACGGTGCTCGCCGGGCCTGGAGAGGAACACCCATGACAGAGACCGCTACTTCTGCTTGTCTGTATTGCACTGCGGAGGTTACAGTACAACTCGAGCTTGCCGAGGGCTCTCTTGAGGCAGTTTGTGTCTAGCGAGGGAAGCAATGGTATTCTTCCTCCACCAGCCGAAGACTATTATACAAGTTGAGCTAGGGTTTACAATTGTTCTCCAAGCAATTGGCTGACCTCCTTCTACGGTGGAGGTCTTGTTCCTTTTATAGGCGCCGCAGGCGTCTTCCTTCCGCTTGGCGTCCAAGGTGGGCTCCCACAGGGCAGCGGCGGGAAGGAGTTGGAGTCCACCACCGCGGTCCATCAGCGATAAAGTTGGGCGCGGTGGCCGACAGGCTGCAGACCGCGCAGAACGGCTCGCAGGGGTTGTAGTCTTTGAGGTGAAGCCCACGATGATGATCTTCTTGGAGGGTTGCGCCGTCCAGCTGCTTTATCACCAGAGAGGAAGGTCCTGGCTGTCCTGGGACAGGCGGCGCAACTTTATTGACTCCTTTATCACCAAAACGGCAAAGGGAACGCCTGCGTCATTCTGCGGATACAGTTGAGGCCATGTGCGTCCTGCCGTATTTCCTTGGCCGCGATGCTTCCCCGCAGGCCCGATGGGGCATGTGGAGGGATTTCTGTTGACTTCCCGATAGGCGCATATCGCCTCGGGAGGGTCTCTTGAAGCGCAGGTCCTCTTCAGGCCTTCGCTTCCTCTTCAGGCCCTCAAGAGGATTTGCCTCTAGAGGGTCTCTCCAAGCGGTGGCTTGGTCCTTAGTCGTTTCGTCTGATCAGCCCGCGAGCGAAGCCTGGGGAGAGTAGTCTCTTCATACCCCAGTCTCCACTGGGCCGACACATTCATCCATGCGTGGTAAACAAATTACAGCTAGGAAATTGACAGAATAATGATGAACCCAATGCATATACTAATTATATGGTGTCTAGTGTGAGATTCATTCGGCCATTACAACAATATACATAGACCGCTCCAACCGCATCTATGAATAATAATTGTCGTAGTATCGGCATATTTGACAAGAGACGGGGGTCCTCTAGCCTACGTATGGAATGTGGGGAAGAAGGTTGGTGTCGTCGAGGACGGGATTTGTAACATCCCAAGTTTGCTAAATGGAAATATAAGGTGTGTTTTGAGCATTGCATGCATCTCATTTAATTTGGACAAGAATTTGCATTTAAAACTCATATGTTTGCTTTTGAAAGAAAGGGGTAAACTCTTGTTATTCTTGGTGAACTCAAAATATTCTAAATTACCAAAATCTAAGACTGCCAATGGCTTCCTTGTGAAATTTTGTATCTCCTAGTATTTTTCTGCAAATTTTCCTCTTTACAGAAAAGCCCCAAACTATTTAAATAAGGAACCAGGGGCCTGTTTGTAAAGAAAACTGGAGATTTTTATTTTTGTCAGGGGGTTTTCTGGAAAAGGTTGCCGTCCTCTTCCTTCTCACATCGCCGCCGTGCCGTTGCGCGTGCTCCGCCGTCCCTCGCCTCCCTGCGCCGCGATTCGCGCCGTCGCTTCGCCGAGAAGCTACAAGAAGCTCGCCGCCGCCCGGAGGAACCCTAAGCCATCTCCATTTCGCCTCTTCCTCCCTCAACTCGCCCGAAACCCTAGCTACGGCCGGCGAGAAATCCCGGTGACTCCGGCCACCACGCACTCCGGTGATCAGCTCGGGAGCACCGTCGTGTTCCCCTCTCCCTCCACCGCGAGCCGTTCGTGCCGAGACGATCAGAGCAAAGAGAAATCGACCGATTCCTCCGTGCGGGTCCGACGCCGGCGAGGTCATTTTCCGGCGAAACCCGACCTCCACTCGACTCCCCGACCCTTCTACGAGTTTCGCGGTGAGCTACTGGTCCTCCTGGACCTTTCCTCTTCCTCCCGTTCGCTCTAACTCTTCCGGCCGACGGACCCCAGCTCCGGCCGCCGCGCCGTGGGCGCGCTCCGGTGACCATTTCCGAGCGGCGCCGCCACTTTCTGGTCCGCCTCGTCGCCCTCTACCGATTGCGGTAGAGCACCCGCTCCAATTCCTTCGGGATCGAGCGATCGGTGCTCGGCTGAGAGCGTTGCTCCATGGATGACGTCAGCTGACGTCATCAGCCCCTTTTCCTTTTCTTTTCTGAAATTTAAAAATCATTTATGTATTTATTTAAATCCCTGACAGGTGGGTCCCCTTGTCAGAATCTTATTCATTTCCAAATAATGTTTTATGTAAATATTAAAGTTATGACATGTGGGTCCAATAATATTTATTTAAATTCATAATTGTTTAAAATGGAATTAACAAATGGTTTTAATTGAATTAAAATTGTTTAATCTTTAAAAAATCATAACTAATTCATTTTAAATCAGAAAAATATGATTTTTATATCAAAATATTCAGAAAAATAAGATCTATTCAATTATAATTTAATCATACATATTCTGTACAAGGAAAATGATGTTACTAGTCTCACATTAATAAACCCTAATTATAATTATGGGTATGTTTTGTTCACCCATTTAATTAATGCTTGCATCTAGGATATTCTAAAATGACATATCATTCATGTGATTGTGCATTGCATCAATATTGTATTGATTGTGTCATTCCTTTCCGGTATTTCGTTCTTCGCGATAGGATTCGAGCCTGAGAGTGTTTGCAACGCCTCCGAGGATCAATACCCAGCTACTGAAGAGCAAGGCAAGCATAACCTTATATCTGCACATATGATATTTCCAAAGTATTTGATTCTGGTGTTATGCATACGGTTCAAAGATGTTTTGGTCAAGGTATAGAGTGCCACTTGCGTTGCATTGCCGCTTAGGCTTGCTTAATTGTTCCTTTCTCCATCCAGTTGAGAAGTTTGGGATGGAATAAGTATACATGATTTATTTATTGTTAAAGACTTGGATGAGAGGCCACAATGGGATTGTGGTGGGTTGTCTCATTCTTGTCGATCTTAGGAACTGAGTTCCTAGGTTCGGAACCAAGACTAGTCGTGCATCCACACAGGGCATTCATTTTCCCCTCGGCTCCAACTCGCCTAGCCTACTACGTGAAGCCACTAGTTCGAGTTTTCCATTTGCGTGTGCGGTAAAATGAGTTGAAGAGATTTAGGGCCAGGTTCAAGTGGGCTGCGGTCACATATCTTGGACTTGGCAAACCGCACTAGAGACCGCTGCGCGTGGTCAGATCTACTGCTGTGGCTCATGGACATAGGCGAAGCTTGGGAAAGGTCGTGGACAACCCTCCTGTCGGCACTCCCCGGAAGAGTGCTAATAGCTGGCGTATCGGTTGGTTGGCGTGTGTGGGTAGTTACACCCCCTGCAGGGTAAATCTTTTCGGAAAGCCGTGTCCACGGTTATGGACGACTTGGTACCTTATTTCGGTGATCATAGACAACTTAAAACTAATCTTAAAACCGTCAACTAAGGGTGGTTAGGGTTACTTCCTCGGGTTGAGTGAGGGGGTGATTCTTGAGGGTGGTGCAAATGATGACATCTCGGTGGCTACAGAAGATGGAGGATGAAGTCAGAGGTGTTGTTTCCTTATCCCATTTTAAAAGTCTACTGATGCGAGATTCTCTACTCCCTCGATTTGAAAACAAATATGGCTTTATGCAAAGACATTCATGAATACTCTCTGAACAGGCAGGTATATAATAGGTTAAATAAGTCTTGTTGAGTACCTCCTATACTCAGCCTTGTGCACTTTTTGGACAGGTGAAGGTTCCTACTCCACAGCTGGTTTCTACATGGACATCGACGAGTAGATCGGGGTTCCCGGGCAGCAGCCTGGAATCGATGGGCGGGACGTCGTTTATGTTATGGCCTCTTAGGCCTTTTGGTTCTTGTTATGTAGCATAACATAATTTGCTTTCGTTGTTTGATGTTTTGTTGGGTCAGTGACCTCTGCTTGTAATATTTTCTATCATCACTCTGTTAAGAGTTTGTGTAATATTGCTTTGAGTCGTAGAGTCACTGTTGGGTTACCGAATGTTCAACTGTTGGCTCTCGAGATCGAGGTTAGACTTATATCAGATGGATATCTGGGATTTGTCTAGCCTGGCTCTCGGGGGTGCTACAGGTTTTGGTATCAGAGCAAGGCTGCCTGTAGGAAACCCTTTTTGTTGGTCGATGTTGAGTTTAGTGTTTGTGAAAACTATTGGAAAGCTAAAATCATCTACAAAAATCTTGATAGGATGCCTTTTCTCCTTATCCATGAATCTATTCTTGGAGCCTCTTTTCTTGATGTGATTTCTAAAGGTTTACCACCTTATCCCATATTTCAAAATCTTAGGATTTCGAAGGTTGGGTAGTGTTCCTCCGTACCTATTTTTGGTTGCGATTCTCAGAGTGTTCTATATGCTTCAATTCCGCTGAAGCATGTATCTTTCTTCCTCCAAGCTTGAATTCTACTGCTTGACCATCTCTTATCACTGATATCCTGTTACTTTCCCACGTCTTTTCATCTATCCTGTTTACCGGTGGATCTAATCTTCGTGGTCTCTGTTCTATTCTATCAGGATGTCAAGTGGTACTCGTGGCCAGGGCCGTGGTGGTCGTCACCATGGTGATGATGAACTGCCGCCACCTCCCACAATGGCGCAGGTTCTCCAGAACATCGAGAACAATCGCGTGAGGACTGAACATCTCCTTGAGCGTGTGGCCCAGAACAAAGAGCGTCGTCCCAATGTCTGTGCTACACTTGGAGATTTCCTTAAAGCTCAGCCTCCTACATTTGGTGAATACAAGGATCCCCTTGAAGCTGATGACTGGATCCGTACAATTGAGCGTAAGTTTGCTGCTCTCCATGTTCAAGCCAATGACCGTGTGAACTTCGCCACCTACCAGTTAGAGGGTGCAGCTGGCGCTTGGTGGGAAGGTTTCTTGGCGTTGCAGGCGCCGGGACATGAGGTCACTTGGGAAGAATTTCGTACTGCTTTCCATGTTGCCTATATCCCTAAGGCAGTAATGGACATCAAAAGAAAGGAGTTCCTGGATCTGTCCCAGGGAAGGCTGAATATCGAGGCTTACGGGCGTGAGTTCACTCGTCTCGCTCGCTATGCCCCTCGAGATGTTACTGATGATGCGGATAAACAAGAGCTATTCCGCAAGGGCCTGAACCCAGCACTTCGGTATGAGTTGTTACCCTTTAAGTTCCAGACCTTCCAGGATCTGTACAATCAGGCTATCACCCTTGAGAATGGAAGGAAGGAAATGGATTCTGCTATGAAGTCTGTCTCCGGGGATCCTCGTGCATCTGGCTCCGGCTTCAAGAAGCGCCGTGTGTTCATTCCATATAGCGTTGTTCCAAGAGCCCCATATGCACCCAAGCCTGCTGGTTACGCTCCTCGCCCAACTGCACCCCATGCTACCTCGACCTATGGTGGTGGGCAAGGTTATCGTCCCTCAGGTGCTGCTCCAGCTGGACTTATCTGCTACACTTGTGGTCAGCCCGGCCACTTCTCCTATGGGTGCCCATAGAATGCTGCTAAGGGTGGAGCTCCTCCGCCAAAGAAGGATGCTAAACCATCTGGTGCTGGACGTGGTCGTCTGACCCATGTCACCGCTGAGGCTGCTGAAGAAGATCCAAGCGTCATTCTTGGTACGCTCCACCTCAACTCAATTCCAGCTATAGTTTTGTTTGATTCTGGAGCATCGCATTCATTCATTTCGCAAGGGTTTGCCCAAAAGCATGGTATCCTTTTAGAGGAAATGTCTATCTCTATGGAGATTAACACCCCGGGATCTTGTTGGCGGGCAATCTGGACTGCCCCTGAGCCCAACATTGTTATAGGCTCTTTATCTTATCCCGTTTCTCTCATTGCCCTCAAGTCAACTGACCTTGACGTCATCTTGGGCATGGATTGGCTGGTACGGTACAAGGCCATTATTGACTGTGCAGCCAGATCTGTGGATATGACCCATCCTTCCGGTGAAACTGTTCGGTACTGGTCTCCTTCCTCAGTACCTTCCTCGGCAACATCTTTTCCAAGCTCAGAGTTGTGTGCCATGGACGCCTCACCTACCCTTGAAATTCAAGATGTTCAGGTGGTTTGTGATTTTCCAGATGTTTTTCCTGAGGAGTTGCCTGGTATGCCACCTGATCGAAGTGTGGAGTTTGTTATTGAGTTGGTTCCTGGAACTGCTCCAGTCTCCAAAAGACCTTACCGCATGCCTAAGGAAGAGTTGGTGGAATTAAAGAGACAGTTAGAGGAGATGGAAGAAAAGGGATTTATCCAACCTAGCCCCTCTTCTTGGGGATGCCCTGCACTCTTTGTTAAGAAGCAGGACACCAACATTCCTCGACTGGTGGTTGACTATCGACCGTTGAATGCTGTGACAATCAAGAATAAGTACCCTCTTCCTCGGATCAATGATCTAATTGACCAACTATCTGGTGCTACTGTCTTCTCCAAGATGGATCAGAGGTCTGGTTATCATCAAATCAAAATCCGGGAGGATCACATTCCAAAGACGGCATTTCAGACTCGTTATGGTCTCTATGAGTATACCGTGATGTCCTTTGGTCTTACAAATGCTCCAGCCACTTTTATGCGGCTGATGAACTCAGTATTCATGGAGTATCTCGGCAAGTTCGTTGTGATCTACATCGATGATATCCTAATCTATTCCAAAACCGAAGAAGAACACGCAGAGCATCTGCGTTTGGTGTTGACTAAGCTTCGTGAGCATCGTCTCTACGCCAAGTTCTCTAAGTGTGAGTTCTGGTTGAAAGAGCTCATCTTTCTTGGCCATGTTCTGTCAGCCGACGGTGTTACCTTCATTCCGGAGAAAGTTCAAGCTGTTTTGGATTGGGAGACACCTAAATCAGCTAAAGAGATTCGAAGTTTTCTCGGACTTGCGGGTTATTACCGTCGCTTTATTGTGAACTTTTCTAAAATTGCAAAGCCCCTGACTGATCTTCTCAAGAAAGGAAAGAAGTTTGAATGGTCAGAAAAGGCAGAAGAAAGCTTCCAGATTTTGAAAACTAAGTTGACCACTGCTCCAGTTCTTGTTCTTCCTGATACGAGTAAGGATTTCGTTGTTTTCTGTGATGCTTCTCTTCAAGGGCTGGGATGTGTGTTGATGCAAGATGGTCATGTGCTGGCCTATGCCTCTCGGCAGTTGAAACCACATGAGCTAAACTATCCAACCCATGATCTAGAGCTGTCTGCTGTTGTACATGCTCTAAAGCAATGGCGACATTATCTCTTTGGTAATCACTGCGAGATCTATTCGGATCATCAAAGTCTGAAGTATCTATTCACCCAGCCGGATCTGAATCTCAGACAGAGAAGATGGTTGGAACTCATCAAAGACTATGATTTGGGTCTCAACTACCAACCCGGCAAGGCGAATGTGGTTGCCGACGCGCTAAGCCGGAAGTCTTACTGCAACAATCTGATACTTAAGAAAGCTCAACCCTCCCTCTATGAGGAGTTTGCACGACTCAACCTTGAAGTTGTTCCTAGTGGATTTCTCGCGAATCTAGAGGTGAAACCCTCTCTTGAGGACAAGATCAGGGCTTCTCAGAAGCTAGACTCTGAAGTTATCCAGATAAAAGAGAACATTGCTAGCGGAGTGGATAAATGTTTCTCCCTTGATGATAAAGGTACCATCTACTTTGGTGACCGTCTAGTGGTGCCGAACCATCAGAAGTTGAAAGCACTAATCCTTCGGGAAGCTCATGAGTCACCTCTTTCTATCCATCCTGGTGGCACTAAAATGTATAGGGATCTTCGTCAGAGATTCTGGTGGTCCCGGATGAAGCGAGAAATTGCTAAGTTTGTGGCAGAATGTGACGTTTGTCGTCGCGTTAAAGCTGAACATCAGAGGCCAGCTGGTACCCTTCAACCCCTTTCTATTCCTGTCTGGAAGTGGGATGAAGTTGGTATGGATTTCATCACTGGCCTTCCAAAGACTCAAAAGGGAAACAATGCTATCTGGGTAGTTGTGGACCGCTTTTCTAAGGTTGCTCACTTCCTTCCTATTCGAGAAGATATTACCGCTATCCAGTTAGCAGATCTGTACGTCTCCCGGATAGTTGTTCTTCATGGTATCCCGAAGAAGATCATCTCTGACCGTGGAAGTCTGTTTACCTCTAAGTTCTGGTCTAGTTTCCAACAAGCTATGGGAACACATATTTCCTTTAGCACCGCTTATCATCCTCAAACCGGTGGTCAGACAGAACGAGTCAACCAAATCCTTGAGGACATGTTAAGAGCCTGTGTCATATCCTTCGGAAAGAATTGGGAGAAGTGTCTTCCATTCGCTGAATTCAGTTACAACAACAGCTTCCAATCTAGCATTGGTATGGCACCCTTTGAAGCTTTGTATGGCAGGAGATGTCGTACTCCTTTGAATTGGTCCGAAATAGGTGAAAGATCACTCTTTGGGCCGGATATCATCAAAGAAGCAGAAGATCAAGTCAATATCATCCGTGAGCGTCTCAAAACAGCTCAGTCTCGTCAGAAGAGCTACTATGATAGCCATCATCAAGATGTCCTCTACGAAGTTGGCGAGTATGCCTATCTCAGGGTCACTCCTCTTCGGGGTGTCCGTCGTTTCGGTATCAAAGGCAAACTGGCTCCTCGCTATGTTGGTCCCTTTCGCATTCTTGCTAAGCGTGGAAATCTTGCCTACCAATTGGAACTACCCTCAAAATTTCCAGACGTCCATGACGTCTTCCATGTTTCCCAGTTGAAACGTTGCTTCAAAAATCCCATTCGTGGTGTTGATCATGAGACTCTTGACCTTCAAGAGGATCTAACCTATCGTGACTATCCTACCCGCATCCTTGATGAAGCCGAGCGTAAAACTCATCGTCAGAGCATCAAGTTCCTCAAAGTTCAATGGTCCCATCACTCTGAGGAGGAAGCAACGTGGGAACGCGAAGATCGTCTCCGATCTGAGTATCCCGACTTCGTTTCTAACCTAGGAATCTCGGGGCGAGATTCTTGTAAGGAGGGTAGATCTGTAACATCCCAAGTTTGCTAAATGGAAATATAAGGTGTGTTTTGAGCATTGCATGCATCTCATTTAATTTGGACAAGAATTTGCATTTAAAACTCATATGTTTGCTTTTGAAAGAAAGGGGTAAACTCTTGTTATTCTTGGTGAACTCAAAATATTCTAAATTACCAAAATCTAAGACTGCCAATGGCTTCCTTGTGAAATTTTGAATCTCCTAGTATTTTTCTGCAAATTTTCCTCTTTACAGAAAAGCCCCAAACTATTTAAATAAGGAACCAGGGGCCTGTTTGTAAAGAAAACTGGAGATTTTTATTTTTGTCAGGGGGTTTTCTGGAAAAGGTTGCCGTCCTCTTCCTTCTCACATCGCCGCCGTGCCGTGGCGCGTGCTCCGCCGTCCCTCGCCTCCCTGCGCCGCGATTCGCGCCGCCGCTTCGCCGAGAAGCTACAAGAAGCTCGCCGCCGCCCGGAGGAACCCTAAGCCATCTCCATTTCGCCTCTTCCTCCCTCAACTCGCCCGAAACCCTAGCTACGGCCGGCGAGAAATCCCGGTGACTCCGGCCACCACGCACTCCGGTGATCAGCTCGGGAGCACCGCCGTGTTCCCCTCTCCCTCCACCGCGAGCCGTTCGTGCCGAGACGATCAGAGCAAAGAGAAATCGACCGATTCCTCCGTGCGGGTCCGACGCCGGCGAGGTTATTTTCCGGCGAAACCCGACCTCCACTCGACTCCCCGACCCTTCTACGAGTTTCGCGGTGAGTTACTGGTCCTCATGGACCTTCCCTCTTCCTCCCGTTCGCTCTAACTCTTCCGGCCGACGGACCCCAGCTCCGGCCGACGCTCCGCCGCGCCGTGGGCACGCTCCGGTGACCATTTCCGAGCGGCGCCGCCACTTTCTGGTCCGCCTCGTCGCCATCTACCGATTGCGGTAGAGCACCCGCTCCAATTTCTTCGGGATTTTGTGGCAGAATGTGACGTTTGTCGTCGCGTTAAAGCTGAACATCAGAGGCCAGCTGGTACCCTTCAACCCCTTTCTATTCCTGTCTGGAAGTGGGATGAAGTTGGTATGGATTTCATCACTGGCCTTCCAAAGACTCAAAAGGGAAACAATGCTATCTGGGTAGTTGTGGACTGCCTTTCTAAGGTTGCTCACTTCCTTCCTGTTCGAGAAGATATTACCGCTATACAGTTAGCAGATCTGTACGTCTCCCGGATAGTTGTTCTTCATGGTATCCCGAAGAAGATCATCTCTGACCGTGGAAGTCTGTTTACCTCTAAGTTCTGGTCTAGTTTCCAACAAGCTATGGGAACACATCTTTCCTTTAGCACCGCTTATCATCCTCAAGCCGGTGGTCAGACAGAACGAGTCAACCAAATCCTTGAGGACATGTTAAGAGCCTGTGTCATATCCTTCGGAAAGAATTGGGAGAAGTGTCTTCCATTCGCTGAATTCAGTTACAACAACAGCTTCCAATCTAGCATTGGTATGGCACCCTTTGAAGCTTTGTATGGCAGGAGATGTCCTACTCCTTTGAATTGTTCCGAAATAGGTGAAAGATCACTCTTTGGGCCGGATATCATCAAAGAAGAAGAAGATCAAGTCAATATCATCCGTGAGCGTCTCAAAACAGCTCAGTCTCGTCAGAAGAGCTACTATGATAGCCATCATCAAGATGTCCTCTACGAAGTTGGCGAGTATGCCTATCTCAGGGTCACTCCTCTTCGGGGTGTCCGTCGTTTCGGTATCAAAGGCAAACTGGCTCCTCGCTATGTTGGTCCCTTTCGCATTCTTGCTAAGCGTGGAAAGCTTGCCTACCAATTGGAACTACCCTCAAAATTTCCAGACGTCCATGACGTCTTCCATGTTTCCCAGTTGAAACGTTGCTTCAAAAATCCCATTCGTTGTGTTGATCATGAGACTCTTGACCTTCAAGAGGATCTAACCTATCGTGAGTATCCTACCCGCATCCTTGATGAAGCCGAGCGTAAAACTCGTCGTCAGAGCATCAAGTTCCTCAAAGTTCAATGGTCCCATCACTCTGACGAGGAAGCAACGTGGGAACGCGAAGATCGTCTCCGATCTGAGTATCCCGACTTCTTTTCTAACCTAGGAATCTCGGGGCGAGATTCTTGTAAGGAGGGTAGATCTGTAACATCCCAAGTTTGCTAAATGGAAATATAAGGTGTGTTTTGAGCATTGCATGCATCTCATTTAATTTGGACAAGAATTTGCATTTAAAACTCATATGTTTGCTTTTGAAAGAAAGGGGTAAACTCTTGTTATTCTTGGTGAACTCAAAATATTCTAAATTACCAAAATCTAAGACTGCCAATGGCTTCCTTGTGAAATTTTGAATCTCCTAGTATTTTTCTGCAAATTTTCCTCTTTACTGAAAAGCCCCAAACTATTTAAATAAGGAACCAGGGGCCTGTTTGTAAAGAAAACTGGAGATTTTTATTTTTGTCAGGGGGTTTTCTGGAAAAGGTTGCCGTCCTCTTCCTTCTCACATCGCCGCCGTGCCGTGGCGCGTGCTCCGCCGTCCCTCGCCTCCCTGCGCCGCGATTCGCGCCGCCGCTTCGCCGAGAAGCTACAAGAAGCTCGCCGCCGCCCGGAGGAACCCTAAGCCATCTCCATTTCGCCTCTTCCTCCCTCAACTCGCCCGAAACCCTAGCTACGGCCGGCGAGAAATCCCGGTGACTCCGGCCACCACGCACTCCGGTGATCAGCTCGGGAGCACCGCCGTGTTCCCCTCTCCCTCCACCGCGAGCCGTTCGTGCCGAGACGATCAGAGCAAAGAGAAATCGACCGATTCCTCCGTGCGGGTCCGACGTCGGCGAGGTCATTTTCCGGCGAAACCCGACCTCCACTCGACTCCCCGACCCTTCTACGAGTTTCGCGGTGAGCTACTGGTCCTCATGGACCTTCCCTCTTCCTCCCGTTCGCTCTAACTCTTCCGGCCGACGGACCCCAGCTCCGGCCGATGCTCCGCCGCGCCGTGGGCACGCTCCGGTGACCATTTCCGAGCGGCGCCGCCACTTTCTGGTCCGCCTCGTCGCCATCTACCGATTGCGGTAGAGCACCCGCTCCAATTCCTTCGGGATTTTGTGGCAGAATGTGACGTTTGTCGTCGCGTTAAAGCTGAACATCAGAGGCCAGCTGGTACCCTTCAACCCCTTTCTATTCCTGTCTGGAAGTGGGATGAAGTTGGTATGGATTTCATCACTGGCCTTCCAAAGACTCAAAAGGGAAACAATGCTATCTGGGTAGTTGTGGACCGCCTTTCTAAGGTTGCTCACTTCCTTCCTGTTCGAGAAGATATTACCGCTATACAGTTAGCAGATCTGTACGTCTCCCGGATAGTTGTTCTTCATGGTATCCCGAAGAAGATCATCTCTGACCGTGGAAGTCTGTTTACCTCTAAGTACTGGTCTAGTTTCCAACAAGCTATGGGAACACATCTTTCCTTTAGCACCGCTTATCATCCTCAAACCGGTGGTCAGACAGAACGAGTCAACCAAATCCTTGAGGACATGTTAAGAGCCTGTGTCATATCCTTCGGAAAGAATTGGGAGAAGTGTCTTCCATTCGCTGAATTCAGTTACAACAACAGCTTCCAATCTAGCATTGGTATGGCACCCTTTGAAGCTTTGTATGGCAGGAGATGTCCTACTCCTTTGAATTGTTCCGAAATAGGTGAAAGATCACTCTTTGGGCCGGATATCATCAAAGAAGAAGAAGATCAAGTCAATATCATCCGTGAGCGTCTCAAAACAGCTCAGTCTCGTCAGAAGAGCTACTATGATAGCCATCATCAAGATGTCCTCTACGAAGTTGGCGAGTATGCCTATCTCAGGGTCACTCCTCTTCGGGGTGTCCGTCGTTTCGGTATCAAAGGCAAACTGGCTCCTCGCTATGTTGGTCCCTTTCGCATTCTTGCTAAGCGTGGAAAGCTTGCCTACCAATTGGAACTACCCTCAAAATTTCCAGACGTCCATGACGTCTTCCATGTTTCCCAGTTGAAACGTTGCTTCAAAAATCCCATTCGTTGTGTTGATCATGAGACTCTTGACCTTCAAGAGGATCTAACCTATCGTGAGTATCCTACCCGCATCCTTGATGAAGCCGAGCGTAAAACTCGTCGTCAGAGCATCAAGTTCCTCAAAGTTCAATGGTCCCATCACTCTGACGAGGAAGCAACGTGGGAACGCGAAGATCGTCTCCGATCTGAGTATCCCGACTTCTTTTCTAACCTAGGAATCTCGGGGCGAGATTCTTGTAAGGAGGGTAGATCTGTAACATCCCAAGTTTGCTAAATGGAAATATAAGGTGTGTTTTGAGCATTGCATGCATCTCATTTAATTTGGACAAGAATTTGCATTTAAAACTCATATGTTTGCTTTTGAAAGAAAGGGGTAAACTCTTGTTATTCTTGGTGAACTCAAAATATTCTAAATTACCAAAATCTAAGACTGCCAATGGCTTCCTTGTGAAATTTTGAATCTCCTAGTATTTTTCTGCAAATTTTCCTCTTTACTGAAAAGCCCCAAACTATTTAAATAAGGAACCAGGGGCCTGTTTGTAAAGAAAACTGGAGATTTTTATTTTTGTCAGGGGGTTTTCTGGAAAAGGTTGCCGTCCTCTTCCTTCTCACATCGCCGCCGTGCCGTGGCGCGTGCTCCGCCGTCCCTCGCCTCCCTGCGCCGCGATTCGCGCCGCCGCTTCGCCGAGAAGCTACAAGAAGCTCGCCGCCGCCCGGAGGAACCCTAAGCCATCTCCATTTCGCCTCTTCCTCCCTCAACTCGCCCGAAACCCTAGCTACGGCCGGCGAGAAATCCCGGTGACTCCGGCCACCACGCACTCCGGTGATCAGCTCGGGAGCACCGCCGTGTTCCCCTCTCCCTCCACCGCGAGCCGTTCGTGCCGAGACGATCAGAGCAAAGAGAAATCGACCGATTCCTCCGTGCGGGTCCGACGTCGGCGAGGTCATTTTCCGGCGAAACCCGACCTCCACTCGACTCCCCGACCCTTCTACGAGTTTCGCGGTGAGCTACTGGTCCTCATGGACCTTCCCTCTTCCTCCCGTTCGCTCTAACTCTTCCGGCCGACGGACCCCAGCTCCGGCCGATGCTCCGCCGCGCCGTGGGCACGCTCCGGTGACCATTTCCGAGCGGCGCCGCCACTTTCTGGTCCGCCTCGTCGCCATCTACCGATTGCGGTAGAGCACCCGCTCCAATTCCTTCGGGATTTTGTGGCAGAATGTGACGTTTGTCGTCGCGTTAAAGCTGAACATCAGAGGCCAGCTGGTACCCTTCAACCCCTTTCTATTCCTGTCTGGAAGTGGGATGAAGTTGGTATGGATTTCATCACTGGCCTTCCAAAGACTCAAAAGGGAAACAATGCTATCTGGGTAGTTGTGGACCGCCTTTCTAAGGTTGCTCACTTCCTTCCTGTTCGAGAAGATATTACCGCTATACAGTTAGCAGATCTGTACGTCTCCCGGATAGTTGTTCTTCATGGTATCCCGAAGAAGATCATCTCTGACCGTGGAAGTCTGTTTACCTCTAAGTACTGGTCTAGTTTCCAACAAGCTATGGGAACACATCTTTCCTTTAGCACCGCTTATCATCCTCAAACCGGTGGTCAGACAGAACGAGTCAACCAAATCCTTGAGGACATGTTAAGAGCCTGTGTCATATCCTTCGGAAAGAATTGGGAGAAGTGTCTTCCATTCGCTGAATTCAGTTACAACAACAGCTTCCAATCTAGCATTGG
Organism: Poa annua; assembly: GCA_026929855.1. NCBI lineage: Eukaryota > Viridiplantae > Streptophyta > Magnoliopsida > Poales > Poaceae > Poa > Poa annua. Next base: position 244,226,052 of record CM049426.1, on the reverse strand, counting down.
TATGGCACCCTTTGAAGCTTTGTATGGCAGGAGATGTCGTACTCCTTTGAATTGGTCCGAAATAGGTGAAAGATCACTCTTTGGGCCGGATATCATCAAAGAAGAAGAAGATCAAGTCAATATCATCCGTGAGCGTCTCAAAACAGCTCAGTCTCGTAAGAAGAGCTACTATGATAGCCATCATCAAGATGTCCTCTACGAAGTTGGCGAGTATGCCTATCTCAGGGTCACTCCTCTTCGGGGTGTCCGTCGTTTCGGTATCAAAGGCAAACTGGCTCCTCGCTATGTTGGTCCGTGTCGCATTCTTGCTAAGCGTGGAAAGCTTGCCTACCAATTGGAACTACCCTCAAAATTTCCATACGTCCATGACGTCTTCCATGTTTCCCAGTTGAAACGTTGCTTCAAAAATCCCATTCGTGGTGTTGATCATGAGACTCTTGACCTTCAAGAGGATCTAACCTATCGTGAGTATCCTACCCGCATCCTTGATGAAGCCGAGCGTAAAACTCGTCGTCAGAGCATCAAGTTCCTCAAAGTTCAATGGTCCCATCACTCTGAGGAGGAAGCAACGTGGGAACGCGAAGATCGTCTCCGATCTGAGTATCCCGACTTCTTTTCTAACCTAGGAATCTCGGGGCGAGATTCTTGTAAGGAGGGTAGATCTGTAACATCCCAAGTTTGCTAAATGGAAATATAAGGTGTGTTTTGAGCATTGCATGCATCTCATTTAATTTGGACAAGAATTTGCATTTAAAACTCATATGTTTGCTTTTGAAAGAGAGGGGTAAACTCTTGTTATTCTTGGTGAACTCAAAATATTCTAAATTACCAAAATCTAAGACTGCCAATGGCTTCCTTGTGAAATTTTGAATCTCCTAGTATTTTTCTGCAAATTTTCCTCTTTACTGAAAAGCCCCAAACTATTTAAATAAGGAACCAGGGGCCTGTTTGTAAAGAAAACTGGAGATTTTTATTTTTGTCAGGGGGTTTTCTGGAAAAGGTTGTCGTCCTCTTCCTTCTCACATCGCCGCCGTGCCGTGGCGTGTGCTCCGCCGTCCCTCGCCTCCCTGCGCCGCGATTCGCGCCGCCGCTTCGCCGAGAAGCTACAAGAAGCTCGCCGCCGCCCGGAGGAACCCTAAGCCATCTCCATTTCGCCTCTTCCTCCCTCAACTCGCCCGAAACCCTAGCTACGGCCGGCGAGAAATCCCGGTGACTCCGGCCACCACGCACTCCGGTGATCAGCTCGGGAGCACCGCCGTGTTCCCCTCTCCCTCCACCGCGAGCCGTTCGTGCCGAGACGATCAGAGCAAAGAGAAATCGACCGATTCCTCCGTGCGGGTCCGACGCCGGCGAGGTCATTTTCCGGCTAAACCCGACCTCCACTCGACTCCCCGACCCTTCTACGAGTTTCGCGGTGAGCTACTGGTCCTCATGGACCTTCCCTCTTCCTCCCGTTCGCTCTAACTCTTCCGGCCGACGGACCCCAGCTCCGGCCGCCGCTCCGCCGCGCCGTGGGCGCGCTCCGGTGACCATTTCCGAGCGGTGCCGCCACTTTCTGGTCCGCCTCGTCGCCCTCTACCGATTGCGGTAGAGCACCCGCTCCAATTCCTTCGGGATCGAGCGATCGGTGCTCGGCTGAGAGCGTTGCTCCATGGATGACGTCAGCTGACGTCATCAGCCCCTTTTCCTTTTCTTTTCTGAAATTTAAAAATCATTTCTGTATTTATTTAAATCCCTGACAGGTGGGTCCCCTTGTCAGAATCTTATTCATTTCCAAATAATGTTTTATGTAAATATTAAAGTTATGACATGTGGGTCCAATAATATTTATTTAAATTCATAATTGTTTAAAATGGAATTAACAAATGGTTTAAATGGAATTAACAAATTGTTTAATCTTTAAAAATTCATAACTAATTCATTTTAAATCAGAAAATATGATTTTTATATCAAAATATTCAGAAAAATAAGATCTATTCAATTATAATTTAATCATACATATTCTGTACAAGGAAAATGATGTTACTAGTCTCACATTTATAAACCCTAATTTTAATTATGGGTATGTTTTGTTCACCCATTTAATTAATGCTTGCATCTAGGATATTCTAAAATGACATATCATTCATGTGATTGTGCATTGCATCAATATTGTATTGATTGTGTCATTCCTTTCCGGTATTTGGTTCTTCGCGATAGGATTCGAGCCTGAGAGTGTTTGCAACGCCTCCGAGGATCAATACCCAGCTACTGAAGAGCAAGGCAAGCATAACCTTATATCTGCACATATGATATTTCCAAAGTATTTGATTCTGGTGTTATGCATACGGTTCAAAGATGTTTTGGTCAAGGTATAGAGTGCCACTTGCGTTGCATTGCCGCTTAGGCTTGCTTAGGTGTTCCTTTCTCCATCCAGTTGAGAAGTTTGGTATTGAATAAGTATACATGATTTATTTATTGTTAAAGACTTGGATGAGAGGCCACAATGGGATTTTGGTGGGTTGTCTCATTCTTGTCGATCTTAGGAACTGAGTTCCTGGGTTCGGAACCAAGACTAGTCGTGCATCCACACAGGGCATTCATTTTCCCCTCGGCTCCAACTCGCCTAGCCTACTACGTGAAGCCACTAGTTCGAGTTTTCCATTTGCGTGAGCGGTAAAATGAGTTGAAGAGATTTAGGGCCAGGTTCAAGTGGGCTGCGGTCACAGATCTTGGACTTGGCAAACCGCACTAGAGACCGCTGCGCGTGGTCAGATCTACTGCTGTGGCTCATGGACATAGGCGAAGCTTGGGAAAGGTCGTGGCCAACCCTCCTGTCGGCACTCCCCGGAAGAGTGCTAATAGCTGGCGTATCGGTTGGTTGGTGTGTGTGGGTAGTTACACCCCCTGCAGGGTAAATCTTTTCGGAAAGCCGTGTCCACGGTTATGGACGACTTGGTACCTTATTTCGGTGATCATAGACAACTTAAAACTAATCTTAAAACCGTCAACTAAGGGTGGTTAGGGTTACTTCCTCGGGTTGAGTGAGGGGGTGATTCTTGAGGGTGGTGCAAACGATGACATCTCAGTGGCTACAGAAGATGGAGGATGAAGTCAGAGGTGTTGTTTCCTTATCCCATTTTAAAAGTCTACTGATGCGAGATTCTCTCCTCCCTCGATTTGAAAACAAAGATGGCTTTATGCAAAGACATTCATGAATACTCTCTGAACGGGCAGGTATATAATAGGTTAAATAAGTCTTGTTGAGTACCTCCTGTACTCAGCCTTGCGCACTTTTTGGACAGGTGAAGGTTCCTACTCCACTGCTGGTTTCTACATGGACATCGACGAGTAGATCGGGGTTCCCGGGCAGCAGCCTGGAATCGATGGGCGGGACGTCATTTATGTTATGGCCTCTTAGGCCTTTTGGTTCTTGTTATGTAGCATAACATAATTTGCTTTCGTTGTTTGATGTTTTGTTGGGTCAGTGACCTCTGCTTGTAATATTTGCTATCTTCACTCTGTTAAGAGTTTGTGTAATATTGCTTCGAGTCGTAGAGTCACTGTTGGGTTACCGAATGTTCAACTGTTGGCTCTCGAGATCGAGGTTAGACTTATATCAGATGGATATATGGGATTTGTCTAGCCTGGCTCTCGGGGGTGCTACAGGATTGTACGCGGCGAGTTTACCCAGCTTCAGATCCCGCAGCGGTGGTGAGATCCTACGTGCTGCTATAATTCACTATGAGGCAAATAGCCGTGAACAGGTTACAATGGGTATGATGCGTATTGAGCGTGCCTTAAAGGCTTCCTAGTGGCCGGCTTATATAGGCGGCAAGACCCCAGGATACAATGCAAGTACTTGTCCGGCAAGTAATCAGAGTCCTAGACCTAGCCGGCTTAGTTGCGGCCTTCCGTCTCGGGCTTGGTGGCTTGATGGGCTTCGGCCTTCCACCCTCCTTGGACCGTCCGCCTACTTCCTTGTACGTCAGCTATCTGGGCCGCCCGGCAGGCTTCAGCCTTACCACCCTTGGGCCACCCTGGACTATCCGGATTGATCCATGTTGGAGATACCCCTAGTTGGTATATCCCCAATATTAGCCCCCAGAAATGTTGAAGTTCTCCAGACGCCGGCTTCTTCTTCTTGATTCTTCATTCTTCAAGGTTGGCGGCTGCAGGACTTGAACCATTCTGAAAATAATGGGGAACGTGTACCTCAATGTTGGCACACGGCCGCCTTTATCCAACGTGGGAAATATGGCTAAATGAAACTTGCGGGATAGCTTCACAAGAAAGCGTGATCTTTGACGGAAAGCCAAACATATTTTTGACGGATAACGCTAGTCGGTTCACGATAGTTTGAAACCAACTGAAGCGAAAATCATGTCATGATTGCAAATCGCGGGAAAAGATGAGTCATGGAGATCGTGCGACCGTGCGCTGCTCTGAGGCAACAGATGTTCGACACGTGTCCGACTAATTGTGTCATTGCACAGGGAGCAACGCCTGGACCTATAAATAGGGAGCCGAGCTGTTCATTTTTCATCTCTGCTCCCGCTCTCGCTCTCCTCCGTCCTTTGCCCTCCCGCTCTCCCGCTCTTCCAATCTTTCTCACCTCACCGAGCGAACTCCGGCGAAGACTTTCCTACGGCGACCTCTGCGTACGGCGATGTGCACCGAGCAGAACACTCCCTCGACGGCGTCCAGCGGGCTTGCGGCCGAGACCACCACCGCAACGGCGATGGGTAGCGCGGCGTCGCGTCTTGGGACGGCGCATGCGGGCAATGTCACCATCGCCCCCATCTTCGACCCCCACCGTGCGCGCTCGTGCGGTGGCGCCTTCGGCACCTTCGTCTTCCACCGCACAAGCGACGGCGAGAGGTGCGCCCGCCGACGAGGAGGAGGAGTCAGCCGACATCGGGTCACGCTACTGGCTTCCCTCCATTGTCGACGAAGAAGCGCTCCAGGACTTGGAGGCTGTCGGCTACCTCCCGACTCGGGAGGACTGCAACTGGAGGTCCACCTTCGGGGACGTCATCCCGGCTTCGAAAGCCGGGGAGCGGGTAATCCTCACCTCCCACTTAGTTAGGGGAATGGCCTTGCCGCCTTCCGCCTTTTTTAGCGAGGTGTTAGATCACTACGGGCTCCAGCCCCACAATATAGCGCCCAATAGCATATTAGTCTTAGCCGGCTTCACACCTCTGTTTGAGGGATATCTAGGTATTAGTCCTAGTTTAGACTTCTTCAGATACTGCTTCCGTTGCCGGCGCCAGATTGTGCCGGACGGCGGACTGGCGACCTGCGGCGGCGTCACTTTCAACTGCCACCAAGGACGCCAACGGTATCCCAAGATACCATACATTGAGCCCGTCAAGGGCTGGACGTCCACCTTCTTTTACTGCCAAGATATGGCAGCGCCGGGGCGCCAATTTGGCGTCCCAGACTTTGTCAATGTGCCGCCTATGCCCAGGCCATGCTGGGACGAGGCGGTCCCCAAGTTGACGGAGGAGCTCCGCCTTATTCAAAGGCGGACCGAGTTCCTCACCTGCACGATGGCTCCCCCCTTGCTGGATGGGGTGGATACCGTCATCAGCTGGCTTAGCCGGCAGATACTGCCTCTGCGGTACAGCCCGCACAAGATGTGTTAGTATTCGCCCACTGCCACAGCCTCTCTTCGTGTAAGCGAAGAAGGGTTACCAGCTGCCGACCTGGCGTTCCGACTTCGCAGCCTTGTCAAGTCAGGGCTGGTGAAGGCGGTGGAAGGTGTGCCCATGCACACCCACGACAACCCTCCCCTTGAGGTACATATTTTCCTTGTTGCCCTTCTTTGACGACTTTTGTCGGCTTAATGGAGTCCTATTAACACTTGCTTTCTTCTCGATTGGCAGCTCTCTGTTCTGGGGGAGTGACCTGGCTCCCGAATTTTACGAGTCGGAAGCCGGGAAAACCAAGAAGCGCATGGCGTCCGGCGCTGCTTCCTCTATGGTGAATACCGAGAGGAAGAAACGGACCGCAGCGGCTACAGAGCCGGTGCTCGTCGATCTCGACGAGAACGCGGGGATTAACATCCCCCGAAGGTACCCATTTCCGCCTTAAATAGTCGTCGAATTTCTCTATTACCGGTATTCATCTGGCTGACTTTGCCTTGTTGCCAGGGAACGGGTGGCGACTTCCAGGTTGCCTTCCAGGTCCCTTCTATCCAAGGGAAAACGGCTCCAAGTAGCTCGCCTGCTACCATGCCGCCAACCCCTCCGCCCCGGGCCGACGGCTTTATAGGCGATGCTTGCCGCCAGCCCCAGGTTCCGGCTTCTGGCCCGCCACCAAGGGCCTCCTCTGCTGGCCGCGCAACCAGCACTCCCTTTCCATCGGCTGAGGCTACGGCCAATGAAGCCGTCCAATCGCGCGCCGGCAAGGAGGAGTCGCTGGTGGAGGTTGCAGGCGGAACGCGAAGGGCAGCCCCGGCTGCCGGTGGCGGCAGAGTTAGGGATCCTTGGTCCACTTTTAAGGAGGCCAAGGAATCCACCCTGGCTTTTGCCAACTTCGCCTCCCAGGCCTTTGCCGACTTGGAGGGCGATATTTCTGTAAGTTATCTAACTTGGCGGCATATACATAGTCTCCCCCCCTCCCCCCCCCCCCCCCGAGCACTTAGATGGCAGATCAAAAACATTGGTTGCCAGCTTAGTGGTTTTTTGACAATATGTTATATGCCTTTATCCTGTCCGCCAACGTGGAGCTTATCTCCTACAGATTGGAGATAAACCAGCGGTGTCGCGATCTGAAGAAAGATTGCGAGGCCAAGGATCTGCAGATTGCCGAGTTGGAAATGGCCAGCAAGAAGGAAGAAGGTAAAATCATTGTTTATTGCCTTCCGCCTTAATTTTTTGTTTGCTGCCGCCAATCATTTAGCTAGTAATTCCATATTGTAAAATTGCTAGATCACGCCCAGGATATACTGAAGGCGTCTACTGATATGAAAGCTATTATGAATGAAGCTTTTGATCTGGCGGCCGCCAATTTGTCGATGAAGGAGGAGCATAGGAAGGAGATGGAGGCCCAACAGTTGAAGTTTGCGCAGGAGTCTAGCCAGCTTACTGGGGAGCTGGATAGCCTGCGCAAAAAATTGGCGGAGGCGGAGAAGGCGGCTGCTGAGGAAATATCCAAGCAGGCTTCTCGTGCCTAGACTGCGGAGGATGCGGTGGGAGCTCATATGATTGAGTTGTCCGCCTTCCATAACTCGGTCCTTGGTAATTCCTCACTCTTCATCTGTTTTCGTCAACTTTCTTAGCCTAAGCCAAACTGACGCTTTTATTTTTTGGTACAGTTGCTGCTGGCTTAGGCGATGACAAGGTTGTCAGCCCCCGCCTAGATCACCTTGCGCGTCTGGGTGAGCTGATCACCGAGACTTTGGCGGCGTCCAAGCGGTTTGCCGCCAAGTTCTTCATGTCCTCCGGCAGCCAGGAGCCGTCCGAGTTCAGCGATGTGCCCAGCATGCTGGAGCAAGCTACGAAGCTACACAAGAGCTTGTTGAAGTCGGCGGCGCGGGGTGGTGCCAAGACTGCGCTTGGATTATTCATGGCGCACTACCCCGAGGCGGTGATAGAAGCCGTCACCGAAGGCATGCCGTCTACTTATGAAGACGGCAGCGAGATCCAGTCGTGTAACATCCCAATTTTGCTAAAATTTAATACTTTGCATTCATACATCATTCATCATATAGGATTAACTTTTAATCACATAGGTACTAAATAAAATTTCAATTATGAGTTTAAATAATGTTTAATCCCATTAAGTGTTTATTTAAACTTACTTAATAAATATAATTTTCCCAAATTTTACAATGGGTAAGTTTATTATTAAAAATTGATAATTTAAATAACCTTTCCAAAATATATTTTTATGAATTTTTCTGAAATGTTTTGAATAGGTTTAAAAATCATTTAGTAAATCAGATTTGAAAAACAGTTTTTATTTATTTTTATTTAAAAGAATTTGTTTCCGGGCCGGCCCAGACGCTATCCGCCGCGCGCGCGTTAGATAGCAGCCCATCGGCCCGCTCCAGCGCGCGCCTCTCTCCTCTCTCGCTGACAGGTGGGCCCCACCTGTCAGCCGTCTTCCACCTCCGTCCGGAGATCGCGCCGGAGATGGAGTCCACGACCGAGCCGTTTCAGAGCCGATTTCCGCCGTGATTAGCTCCCGCGCTCCCTCCTACTTATACTCGTCGAGGCCGCCTCCGAAACCGCCCCCAAAACCCTACCTCCCTGCCGCTGGGCTGCTCGGAATCGAGATCGCCGTCGCCGCCATTGCCGCCGGACTTTTGCACGAGTGCGGTAAGCACCGAGCTCCACGAGCGCCATCGAGGCTCCCCCTCGCTTCCCCATCCTCTTGCGCATCCGTTGAGCCCCTCGCTTGTTCTATTTCGCAGCCGAACGCCGAAACCGACATCAACCGAAGTTCTCCGCCGCCGGCCACCATCTCCGACGAGGAAAGGAGAAGAGTTTCGACGCCGCCGCCGCGCCATCGACCTCGCCTCCTCCTCCGCGTCATTTTGGTAAGACCCGTTCATCCTGGGGCTGTGTTTTCACGCTGGAAACGTCGAGGCCGACGCGCCGCCGCCGCGGGTGCCACAGCCGGCGAGCTTTCCAGCGACCCGCGCGCCGCTCGGTTCGGCTGGGCGTCCCAAGCCGTTGGATCTAGATCAAAACGATCCCGCGCGTCCGATCTCATTTAAATCGGACGGCTCTCGTACACGATCCGCGCGAACCGTTTTCGTCCAATAGGATCGCGCCACGTAGCCCTTTTATTTTTCTTTTTTGTGGGAATTTTATAAATAAAACATAAAATATGCAAAACTTAGAAAATTCATAACTTATGTTCTGTAAATCCAAATTTGATGATTTTTATATCCACGGATAGCCCTGCTAGAGTAGTTTAATTCTACATCATTTGTTTTTGCTTTTGATAAATAATAAATCATAAGATCATCCGAGGAGTGTTTCGGCTATTAAATCCATAACTTAAATAATAAAAATGCTTTACAAATAAAATTAATTGTTTTAGGTGTAGGTTAATAACCTCTGCCCAGGAATATTAATATGGGTCTTATTTGAAAACTTTCTTAGAACAATAAAAGTGGTAATTGTAAAATCTAAGTTTTGCTATATTGTTTTCAATTATTAAATTGTTAAGTGAAATGAGAGATTCCTAGAATTTGCATCTCATGCATTTAATAACAGAGAATATAAATTATTGATAAGTGTGTCTAATTCTACACATGGCATATCATGCATGCATACATCTTTTATTTGGAGTTGTGAGATTTTGTGTGGATATTTATTTGTATGTATTGCTTGTGCTAGATTCTGAAGGAGAGGAAGGACCTGCGTGTGATTGTTATTCTTGTTGTGCCTGCCCCTCCTGCTGCCAAGGCAAGTGACTTCATAAAACACCTACTATTTTATTCTATTTCATATCTAGTGTTTTCAAACAATATTTGCAAAAGTAGTATGCATGATAGGTTTTTAGGAGATTGTAGTATGCTATGCAAACCTTTTAGGTTTCCCCTTAGAAATTCCAGATTAGACCCCTATTATAATTTAGTGGAAGTACCTGCTGCAAAAATGATTGTTTTATGGTTGATGTGATAAATGAAAATTTCCACTAAATTAATTTAAGTTGAGTGGCTTCTCAGGGCCAAGTTTCATGGTTGTCTTCGCCCAAGATAGTTTCCACTTACTTGGGGCCATGGTATGCGGTGTTAACCTGAGTTGCTCACTTGTGGTAGGCCACCCAGGGCTATGAGATTTAAGTTTACACTGAGTCTAGTTTCTTATCGTGCAACCATTGGTCAATATGGGCTCTGTCTTGATGGAGTAAGTCGATGTGGACCTGGGTCAAGAGATTAATGGTGGTAGAGTTGATAGGATGGTGGTAATCTCTTAGTATGATCATGGGAAAGCAAATTTTGAAAAGTCTCGTCTTGATCTTCTCCTTTTCCTTCTCACTAAAGTAGTGTAGAGGATAGTTTGGGTTGATTAAGTCTAATGGTGAAAGTGCACACCCTCTCGAGAGTGAAAACCTAAGATCTTAGCCGTGTCCCCGGCAACGGACAATTTGAGTAACTACACAAGGTTGTGTTCTGAAAATCTGTTCATCCCAATTTCTTAACAAAATTTTGTTGGGTGAACATGGGTAGGAGACATGGACTTGTCTCGAGATGTCTCCGAAGGAGAAGATATTGATTTAAGAAAATTGTTTATCAAAAGTAGGAGAAAATTTGCTTTGCGCAATAGCCTTGAGCTCCACCAGCCAAATAAGCATATAGATATTAGTAGAACATTAGGAATTAAAGTCACTTGCCACCACAATTCAATTGTGCTGACCTTTTATAGCTGGGCTGCAACTAAACCTTGCAGAATGTTCGAATGAGGAGTAAGGGGGTCGTCTTCGAGCTACAACCAACATGTTTTGCCAGTGGCTTCATGGAGAAGATGTAGCTCCATGCTATCTTTAGTATTGCGTTTGAATTCTGAAATAAAGTGTGAACTATTTATTCAGCTAGCATTTCCGCTATGCTATGTTGTAAGGATATTTGTTTTTGGATCATTTGTCTCGTTCTGTAATAAATTATGACATTGTACTGTGATATTACATCTTATTGGAGAATGCGAGACTTATGTGATCCAAGTCTTTGCACTATTCATATGTGCCATTGCTTTCGTAAGCAAGGGCACTACAGATGGTATCAGAGCACGAATGTTGCCTGTAGGCTCGAAACCCCTAGGATTGGATACAAACCCTAAAATAAATATTTTTAATTAATAAAATTCGAAATACCAGACTTCTTTTCTTATAATATGTTCCTTACCTTCTACATTCTTATTTTTGTTTCATCTCCTTAATTCTCATCCCTTCAAAATTCTTGTAGATGAAGAACTTCACTCGAGAGTTATCCCCGCAGAAAGGAGACCAGTACTACTTTAGTGACCAGCTCCTCAGTTTTTCCAAAACCCTGAGGTTGACGCCGCCAGTCTTCAGGGGCAAAGAAATTATGTCAGAAGATTACCCTGAAGGTCGCTGGAAGATCGAGGCAGAAGTTCTCCCTCGTCTTGATCCCCCTGGATCGTAGCTGATCTGTTTCCGATCTAGATACCCCAACTGGAAGAATGGAATGGAGATGGAGATGCTGGAGACCTTGTCACGCATCATTGAGCAATTCTATGACGAGATCAAGCACAACTCCGTCTTTCGTCACTTTGCCAGGAGAGATAGCATTGGACAACCCGTTCAACCCTCACTTAGGGGTATGAACGAGAAGCAGTATGGAGACCTTGGAGCTCACTGCCATAACTTGGATATACTTCTGGGACAAGAGATCTTCTACATGGCAGATTTAAGGCGCGTCCACCGTCACGTTAAGGAAAGCTTAGAGGAAGAGAAGGATATTCTTCGTGTGGAAATTCAGCTGCTAACTAAGGAGAACAAGGAGCTTGAAAACAAGATTTATCTGCAGGACGATAGGATTGCGCAGAAGGATGCCCACATTTTGGCACTGCAGGCTCAGTGTGCTCATTTGTGTGAACAACTAAGCCAAAGGAACTTCAGGCAGAGAAGAACCACCCCCCTGACGCCCCAGAACCCCTAGTGATAACCTATCCCGATGAGGACACTCCCAAGGAAGCCACAGGTGTCAAAAAGCGCAAGTGTGGGAACACCCGCAATTACATAAGGAGTTTCAAAATTTGATTAGAGAGACCACCAGTTATCCTTACCTTACGAGTATTTCTCCTTATCTCATCGAAGTTGTATTGACCCACCAATTTGTGGTGAGGCAGTACCTTGAAAACCATGCCCTAACTTGGTATTCAAAAATAACGAATTTATAAATACTTCTGATGTGTCTATTTGGTTGTTGCTTGATTTGTTTCTGTGAAGTGTGTTGTTGTGCATGGGTAGATTTTCCTTTGTAGTCTCTTTCTATCTCTACTTACCTATGCTCACACCATACAGATGCCTCCACGTCGTGATCCTGACAACAACAATGCCAACGAAATGATGCAACAAATGATGGCAGCCCAGACACAGTTGATGACCATGATGGCTCAGTTCATGGCAAATCAAAACAATCGACCACCACCACCACCCCCGCCGCCACCACCACCCCCACCCCAAGTTGATCGCCTTGCTGGATTCTTGAGGCTCAGACCCAACAAATTCTCCACAGCTACTGAACCAATCGTAGCCGATGATTGGCTACGCTCTGTGAACAAGGATCTAGTTACTTGCGAGTGTACGAAATTGGAGAAAATAAGGTTCAGTTCCCATCTACTGGAGGGGCCAGCGGCACAGTGGTGGGAAACATATCAGATCACTCACCCACTTGAAGGACTTACCTGGGAAGTCTTTAAGGAAGGTTTTCGCAATGCTCACATCTCAACTGGGATCATGAATCTCAAAAGGGATGAGTTTCGTACCCTGAGACAGGGAAACCGTGCGCTGAGGGAGTACATGGAGGACTTCAATTCCCTCTCACGCTATGCCCCAGAGGATGTGGACACCGATGCAAAAAGGAAGTATAAGTTTCTGAATGGACTCAATGGTGAGCTGAAAATACCATTGTCTGTAGCTTATGCTCCCAATTATCAGGATCTCCTTGATCAGGCCATTACTCTGGACAGCAACATCAAGAAGGAGGATAATAGGAAAAGGAAGTTCAACGCCAATAAGTACAACACTAATCTGATGCAGAAGAAACCATTCGTTCCAGAGAACAGCGGAAGTCACCACAGTCACAAGATTGGAAGTGGCCACAATCATAACGGTCATATCCATAAAGTAGGAAATTTCGGATACAGAGGAAATGGGCAGGGTGGTAATGGACACAATCACCCGTTCAATGGGAACAATAGTGGAAAAGAGCAACACCGCCACAACAATGAACCGAAACGAGATATTAGTCAAGTGACTTGCTACAAGTGTGGGAACAAGGGACACTACTCCACAGACTGTCCAGAGAAGAAGAAGGCGCCGGAAGCTTCAAAGCCTAATCCGTTCCAGAAGGCACAGGTGAATCATCTTGATATGGAAGAAGTGCAAAATGAACCAGATGCAGTGATTGGTACGTTCCTACTACATACCTTTCCAGCATTAGTCTTGTTCGATACTGGAGCATCTCACTCATTCTTCTCAAGAGCATTTGTTAATAAACACAAACTGTCTTCTACAAGCCTGCTAAATCCGGTTAGGGTGAGTTCCCCCCGGGGGGGGGGGGGGGGAATGCTTGCACAAACCGATTGTCAAAACTTGAGGTTAGAAATTGGTAAACACTCTTTTCCGGTAAACCTGATAATATTAGAGACCCAAGGTCTGGATGTTATACTCGGTATGGTTTGGATGGCCAAGTTTGAAGGAGTATTGGATTGTGCGAATAGATCCATTACACTCACCACTCCCGAGAAGAAGAAGATTAGATACAAATCCAAATTTGAATTTAGGAAGGTTAAGCTAAATTCTCTTAAGGGGGTTAGCCTGGGAGACGTTCGTGTGGTAAGAGATTACCCTGATGTTTTCTCCGAAGTACTACCGGGAATGCCACCCGATAGAGAATGGAATTTCTTATAGATTTGGTTCCCGGAACGGGACCCATAGCTAAGAGACCATACCCAATGGCTGTAGCTGAACTGAAGGAACTCAATAAGCAGTTAGAGGAGCAACTGCAGAAAGGATTCATCCGTCCAAGTTCTTCACCTTGGGGAGCACCCATTCTGTTTGTAGAGAAAAAGGATAGTACCCAAAGGCTAGTCACGGATTATCGAGCAATCAACGAGGTGACGATCAAGAACAAGTACCTGCTACCGAAAATTAATGAGCTTTTCGACCAGCTAGAGGGTGCTTCGGTATTCTCTAAGATCGATTTGCGATCAGGATACTTTCAAATGAAAGTAAGAGAACTAGATATACCAAAGACTGCCTTCACTACCAGATATGGATTATATGAGTACACCGTAATGCCGTTTGGTTTAACCAATGCACCGGCATACTTCATGAACATGATGAACAAAGTGTTTATGGACTTTCTGGATAAGTTTGTTGTGGTGTTCATTGATGACATCCTGATTTACTCCAAAAGTCAGGAGGAACATGAAGAACACTTACACATGATATTACAGAGACTTAGAGAACATAAGCTGTATGCAAAATTTAGCAAGTGTGAATTCTGGCTAGAAGAAGTTGGTTTTCTAGGACACGTTGTGTCGAAAAATGGAATAGCAGTAGACCCAGAAAAGGTGTCATCAGTGACAAAATGGGAAGTACCCAAGAATGTGGCGGACATTCATAGTTTCCTTGGACTGGCAGGTTATTATAGAAGATTTATTGAGAACTTCTCCAAACTTGCCAAACCATTGACTTCACTACTGAAGAAGGAAGTCAAATTCAAGTGGACTGAAGAATGTGAAATAAGTTTCCAGGAACTAAACAAACGGCTGGTGTCAGCACCTGTTTTATGTTTGCCAGATATAGAGAAGGAATTCCAAGTATATTGTGATGCCTCGCACCATGGACTAGGAAGTGTCCTAATGCAAGAAGGGAAAGTGGTTTCATATTGTAACGCCCCGGGATTTTATCCCCTTTAAGTTTTGTGTATTTTTCTTTTTGCATCGACATGGCATCGCATCTCATCGCATTAATTTAATTTGTTGCATTTAAATTTAATTCCCAGAATTAAATTCAAATGCATTTCAAATTAATTAAAATGTGTTATTTTCAAAAGTTTTAAAAATGTTAAAAACTAGTTTATTAAATTGTCTATGCAAAACTAAAAATATTTTGTAAAGGTTTCGTATTCAAATTCCTTCTCGTTTTTGTTTTAAAAATATAAAACAGAAAAGTCTAAACGGGAGAAAAACTAAAAGCCCAAAAGCCCACCTAAGCAAACCTTAGGGTTTCCCCCTGGACAATTCTTTCCCACCCCTTGACTTTTTGCAGCCACCCACCTCCTTTTTCTGGATTTTGCGAATTAATCCTCCCACCTCTCTTTTTCTCTTTTTCCCCCTCCTTTCTTTTTCTTTTTCCCTTTTTCGTTTTTTTCTTCTTTTCCTTCCTTTCATCCTCCTTTCCCCATCCCGCACGGGAGAAACCTCTCCTCCCGAGCCCGCAGCGCCACCAGCCCAAGCTGCCCCGACTCCCCTGCGCGCGCACCCGCGACCTGCCCGCCTCCGGCCACCACGACGCCTCCCCGGCCGCATCCGCGCGCCCCGCCGCCGGACGCCTTCCTGCTCCGGCCGAGCCAGCCCCGCGCCGCGCCCGCATGCCCTCCGTCGGCCGCTCCGCCCCAGCCCGGCCGCCACGCACCGCCCCTGCGCCCCCGGCCGTGCTCCAGCCCGCCGCCCGCGCTCCCGACCGCCGGCGCGCGCCCTGCCCCCGCGACGCCCTCCGCCGCCGCAGCCACCGGCAGAGCGCCTCCCGCGCCTTCAGCGTCGCGCCACGCCCCGGCCGCCTCCAGCTCCCTCGCCCCGACCCGGCCCTCGCCTCCGGCCCCAGCCCCGCGCGCCTCCCTCCCCGGCTGCCGCGCCGCCGCCTCCGGCCTGACGCCTCCACGCCGCGCGCTCCGGCTGTCCCACGCCGGCCGCGCCGCGCCGTGCGACCGCGACCGTGCCCCCTGCCGCCCTCTGCCGGCCGCTGCACCGCACCCCTGCTCCTCCTCCCGCCGTCGTGCGCTCCGTCCCGCGCCGCAGCGCGCCGCCGCCCCACACGCGCTCGTCCGCGCCGCGCCGCCGTCTCCGCGGCCTCCTCTTCACGGCTGCGTGCACGCCGCCGCCGCCGCCCGCAAGGTGTTCGACAAAATTCCCGCAAGACCCCGGCATCACATTTTTGTCCGAGTTGTCCACCCTTCGTGGTGCTGCCCCGTGCGCGTGCGCGCGCCCCTTCCGGAGTCCGTTGTCGTGGCCCCGAAGACTAGATGCGACAAGTGCGCCACCAACCCCGAAGCCGGCGCTCCGAACAACAACCACCCGGACGACTACCCGCCCACTTCCACGACACCGACTAACGACGATGCCCCGGTTCCGCGACGACTACTTCCACGACGACGACTACTTCCTCTACGTTCCGAAGACGTCGGTTCCGAACCCTAGTTCACCCGATCCGACGTGCAAACCCAAACCCTAACCCTATACCTATTTTATTAAATATCATCTATCTTGTGCATATCGCATCATAATTGCATGTGTTGCATCTCTTGGGTTTGCGGGTGTAGTAAATCACCTAATTAATAAATATGGAATGTGTGGGGCAAATCAATATATGTTTTGCCCCATTCCATTTAATTTGACTAGATCATCTTTGCCATGTCTTGCCATGTTAATGAACATTTAATTTGTGGAGTAGATAAATAACTTGCACCTAAATATTAACTGTCGGAATCCCGGTTCCGCTTAATTTGGATTAAGTGCATCTCGCAATGCATCTTGCCATGTCATGCATCATTCTCACATGATCATGCTGGATCTTTGCCGTAGTTATAAAATGCATCTTTACGCTTTCCAGTGTTTGTTGCTTCTTCGCGGATAAGACGTTGAGATGTGTGAGCAACGACAAGATCTGCTTCCATGCGGGATTCCAGGCAAGCAAAGTTTGCTTGTTTACCTATACATTGTCTTTCATTCCTGCCGTTGATCTCTGCTACCCTAGTTATCGATTCTTGAACTGCGATCCCATCACATGTTTATCCTGCAGCCCATACAGCTTTATCCCCACAACCTAATACCCGTTGCATGTCTATATGTTGGCCTTGCGAGTCGTAGCGCATGCTTAGAGTTGTTTGTGCGAGTCGTCCGTTGGTCTTATGTTTCATCTGCTTAGTATGATAGATTATTCTACCTTAATAAAATGTTGTCTTATATATGGGAATTATAATTAAATGATAAGGCACCAGGCGGGAGGCCTTGCGAGGTGCTTTGTTCTGCTCAGTGTCGACCTAGGAACTGAGATTTTGTCCTCGGATCCAATTTTGAGCGCACTAACTGAAGGGGATCGTGTGCAAAAAACAATAATTTTCCTACCGACGATATCCTTAAACTAGCCAAGATCTATTCTATGCAGATATAGTAGTACGAGCGGAGATCGGAATACGTACCCTTGTAGACCGAAAGCGGGGATTACGTTCCCGCACAAACGTTGTCGATGAAGACCGACGTAGCCGACCTCAAGGTCGTGTAGAGGAAGAAGGCCTCCGAGTACCGCTAGCGCAGCACCTCGCAGGGAGTCGCACACGTACGGTGGAGACAACGCCTCCGAAGCTCCAGTCCAGGACGAGCAGCGGAAGACTTGGACCAGAACACCAGCAGCGCGGCAGCGGGCTATGGTGGAGGAGATCCCCGACTCCTCTTGCTCGGCGCGGCTCCGACTTGGGAACCACGAGATCGAGAGAGAAATCAGGAATTAATTGGTGAATTAAAAGGCTGGGGGTGCCCCTTCTTATATAGGCTCCCAAGGGGAGCCAACCTTGCCAGCCAGGCAATGTGGGACTAACCCCCCACAGCCTGGTTCGGCCAAGGGAGTGCGCCGGCCCCCTGGTGGGACCCTTGTGGCCCACCTAGGCCGGCCCCCAAGCCCCCACCGAATTCCCAAGGGGGTTCCCCCCCTCTTGGGCCTTCTTTCGTCGGAAGGCCCATTTAGGGAAATCTGCCTTAATAAATTCGAAAATAAATATATAAAATCATATTTGCATATTAATAACACTAATTAATATCAAACATAATATATATAATATTTCCTAGCTCCGAAAACTCTTTCGGCGCTGCCCGATCTCCATCGGACCTCTCCCGGGACGTTCCCGGTGATCTCCTTCCTTTCCGGTTGTCTTGTCGAAACCCCTTAAGTGTGTTACCCTAGCGGTTCGATATAATATCAGGTATGATCAAGACTCCTCAATGATCAACGACTAATCCGTAGGCCTGGACCCCCTGAATTAATCCCTGAGATATAACGAATGACTTTCATCTATCAAACCTGAACGTGAAGTCTTAGACCTTTTGCCATAGCGATACTTAGCACGTCCGAGCGTCGCTCCATAGATATCTCCATACCTAATCCCGACCTTGTTACCGACGACGCTATCTTCTACTCGTTCATGATCTCATGTCTCCGTGACCTAGTCACATGCTTGCAAGCTCATCAGACATGATCTCACCGAGTGGGCCCGAGAGTATCTATCCTGCTATGCGGACTGGCAAATCCCGCTCTTGACCCCTCGTCTCAATGCTCCTTTCCAATACCCAAAAGTATCACCGTTATTGTCATACTAAATAAGATACGACGTTTGGTGCAATCAAAGTATCTTCGGGGAATATCAATAAGAGTTGATCTCACGGTCAAAGGTGTAACGACTATGTTCTCCAAATCTGGGTATGTCCATCACATCACTCTCCAGCGATATGACTCTCATTGCCGACCGACGCCATGCCCCATGACCGGGAAACCTCGATCATCAATCGCGCAACGAAACTAGTCTTAGTAGAGGCTACTAGGGACCTTGTTGTTTACGTATCACACCCGCATTAATGTTTCCGCTTAATACGGTTCCAGCATGACACAAAAACCTATTATGAACAAACGAGATATGATAAAGAATACACTTTATTAATTGCCTCTAGGGCATATCTCCTTCAGTCTCCCACTTGCACTAGAGTACAATTTAATCTAGATTACAACTTGGTAAAAGGCTAACACCCATAGCTAACTGGTGATGTTCATGCTTATCAAGCGGAAGAGGCTTCGTCAGCGGATCTGCCACATTCAGATCCGTATGCACTTTGCAAATCTTCACATCGCCTTCTTGTACGTACTGACGTATCACGTGGAAGCGTCGGAGAATGTGTTTGGCGGTGGAGTGAGACCTTGGCTCCTTGGCGTTCGCAATGGCACCCGTATTGTCGCATAAGAGGATCACGGGGTCTTGCACGCTCGGGAACACTCCAAGTTCGATGACGGACTTCCTCAGCCACACAGCTTCATTCGCGGCCTCGCAGGCAGCAATGTACTCCGACTCCATTGTAGATTGTGCGAC
Source organism: Poa annua (assembly GCA_026929855.1). Taxonomy (NCBI): domain Eukaryota; kingdom Viridiplantae; phylum Streptophyta; class Magnoliopsida; order Poales; family Poaceae; genus Poa; species Poa annua. Next base: position 244,207,010 of record CM049426.1, on the reverse strand, counting down.
TATGGGTTGCTTCCCACTTCTCCAGCACACGGCGCCTCCATTCACCTTGAACACGTACCCTGTCTGTGACTTACAGTCATCGGGGTCTGAGCAGAAACTTGCATCTACGTAACCCGTTACGCCAAGTTCCTCATCGCAGCCACCATACACAAGGAATATTTCCTTTGTCTTATTGAAATACTTAAGAATGCTCTTAACAGCTACCCAATGCGGCATTCCAGGATTACTCTGGAACCGGCTTGTCAAACTTAGAGCTAATGCCACATCTGGTCTAGTACTCAACATTGCATACATGATCGATCCTATGGCTGAAGCATAAGGATGTTTCGTCATTTCGGCCTTACCCAGTTCCGTCACCGGACACTGCGCCTTACGCAATATCTTATTCTTGATAACCGGCAGAGAACCCTTCTTTGCCTTCTCCATATGAAAACGCTTCAATATTTTATCAAGATAAGTACTCTGACTTAGTGCTAATAGGCGCCTTGATCTATCACGATAGATTTTTATGCCTAAAACATACGCAGCTTCTCCTAAGTCCTTCATGGAAAACTTACTGTTTAAATATTCCTTCACGCTATTCAGAAGTTCCACATCATTCCCTATTAGCAATATGTCGTCAACATACAGTGCTAAGAACACAACCGAGCTCCCACTCATTTTCTTGTAAATACAGGTCTCTTCCACATTCTGGATAAATCCAAAACCTTTGATTACCTCATCAAAGCGAAGATTCCAGCTCCGAGATGCCTGCTTCAATCCTTAGATGGATCGCTGAAGCTTGCACACCTTGTTAGCACTTCCTGGATCGATAAAACCTTCCAGCTGCACCATGTACAACTCTTCCTCAATGTTTCCATTCAGGAAGGCCGTTTTGACGTCCATCTGCCAGATTTCATAATCATAGTAGGCAGCTACCGCTAACAAAATCCGAATAGACTTAAGCATCGCTACCGGTGAAAATTTTTCATCGTAGTCAATTCCATGAACTTGTCGGAAACCCTTTGCGACAAGCCGAGCTTTATAGACGGTCACATTACCATCAGCATCAGTCTTCTTCTTAAAGATCCACTTATTCTCGACGGCCTTGCGCCCTTCGGGAATATCCACCAAAGTCCACACTTGGTTATCATACATGGATCCTATTTCGGATTTCATGGCTTCAAGCCATTTCTCGGACTCTAGACTCTCCATCGCCTCCTTGTAGTTCGTAGGTTCGTCTTGCTCGACTAGCATGACGGTGCAAACCATATTGCCATACCATTCTGGTGCGATCCGAGATCTACCAGACCTACGAGGTAGAACATCTTCCTCGACAGTTTCTCCCACTCCTTCCACGGAGGACGTTTCCGGAATTGCTTCCGTTGCGCCACTCGGAATCTCGAGTTCAGGATCAACGATTTCATCGAGGTCTACCTTCCTCCCACTTACTCCTTTCGCGAGAAACTCCTTCTCTAGAAAGGTAACGGTCTTCGCGACAAAAGTTTTGCCCTCAGCTTGGTTGTAGAAGGTGTACCCAACGGTTTCCCGCGGATATCCTACAAAGACGACTTTCTCCGACTTCGGTTCGAGTTTGTCGGGCTGTAGTTTCTTAACGTACGCCTCACAACCCCAAACCTTCAGAAACGATAACTTAGGCTTGTGGCCATACCATAATTCATACGGTGTCGTTTCAACGGACTTGGACGGAGCCCTATTTAAAATGAATGCGGCTGTTTCTAATGCATAACCCCAGAAGGACACTGGCAGATCGGTAAGAGACATCATAGATCGGACACTATCCAGTAGAGTACGATTACGTCGCCCGGACACACCGTTAAGCTGCGGAGTTCCGGCGGGCGTAAGTTGGGGCACTATGCCACAACTCTTCAAATGTGTGCCAAACTCAAAACTCAAGTACTCTCCACCGCGATCGGACCGGAGATGCTTGATTTTTCTATTAAGCTGATTCTCAACTTCACTCTGGAATTCTTTGAACTTTTCAAACGTTTCAGACTTGTGTTTCATCAAGTAGATATAACCGTATCTACTCAAGTCATCAGTGAAGGTGACGAAGTAACGATAACCATTGCGTGTCGAAACGCTCATTGGTCCACATACGTCTGTATGTATGATCCCCAACAAATCCGACGCCCGTTCAACGAAACCTTTGAACGGTGTCCTGGTCATTTTGCCCATGAGGCATGGTTCGCATGTATCGAGGGATCCGAAATCCAACGAGTCCAAGAGTCCATCGGAGTGGAGTCGCTTCATGCGCTTTATACCAATATGACCAAGACGGCAATGCCACAAAAACATGGCGGTATCGTCACTACACTTAATTCGTTTGGCCTCTATGTTATGGATGTGAGTACTACGATCGAGATTCAACAAGAATAAACCATTACTCTCGGGAGCATCAACATAAAAGATATCATTCATATAAATAGCACAATTGCTTGACACTGATTTAAATGAATAACCGTCTTGTAACAGGCAAGACCCACTTATAATGTTTACACTCAAGGATGGCACAAAATAACATTTATTTAAAACCAAAACTAATCCCGATGGTAGATGCAGAGGGAGCGTGCCGACAGACACCACGTCGACTCTCGATCCGTTGCCGACGCGCATCGTCACCTCATCCTTCGCCAGCCGCCTTCTATTCCGTAACTCCTCCTGAGAGTTACATATATGAGCAACAGAACCAGTATCAAATACCCACGTATTGCTCCGGGCGGATGTAAGGTACACATCTATAACATGTATATCAAATATACCTTGCTCTTTGTCGACCGTCTTGCCAGACTTCCTATCCTCCAGATACTTGGGGCAATTGCGCTTCCAGTGACCCTTCCCCTTGCAGTAGAAACACTCCACGCTAGCTCTGGGACCAGACCTGTTAGTCCTGGACTTGGCAGCCAACTTTGCCTCTCTCCGGGACTTCCAGCTCTGCTTTCCCTTGCCACCGGACTTCTTGAAATCAACGGTCTTGTTGACCATCAACAGCGTGTGCTCCTTCTTAATCTCTACCTCAGCAGTCTTGAGCATCACGAACACTTCACCCAGGGACTTAGCCATGCCCTGCATGTTGTAGTTCATGACGAAGCCTTTGTAGCTTGGTGGCAACGATTGCAACACCCTGTCAATCGCCAGCTCATCGGGAATCTTGCACTCCAGAGCATTCAGGCGTTGAACGTAGCCAGACATCTTGACTACATGCTCGCTCACACTGCTATGCTCTTCCATCTTGGCTGAGAAGAAAAGCTCAGAAGCCTCATATCTCTCAGCCTTAGCCTGCGGCGCGAAGACAGCCTTAAGATCCGAGATGATCTCAAAGGCGCTCATCTTCTCAAAGCGCTTCTGCAGGTCGGCTTCCATGGCGTAGAGCATGCCACTCTGGACAAAGGCAGAATCCTCCGATCGGGTCTGGAAGACCTTCTTCTCATCCTCAGAGGCATCATCTGCAGGAGGGTCACCTATGGCGGCCTCAATGACGTAGGCCACCCTATGGGGAGTGAAGAGGATCCTCAGGTTGCGGAACCAGGCCATGAAGTTTGACCCATTGGTCTTAAGCTTTTCTTTCTCAAGGAACAGACCTAGGTTAAACGAGGGGCGAGACATCTACAATGGAATTTGCAACAACATAAGACTTTGTTCATAATAATTTTGAGTTATAGTATTTTTTTAGAAAATAACTGACATAACTCCCACTCAAACGAACATCCCTCCTGGCCGTTTAAGCGATTACACGACCCCCATCCATTGCACCACCCCTCATCATCAAAGCCGGCGGCACAACTTCAGGAGTAGACAAAATCATCCGCCACACCAATTTTGTGACTCGTGCTCGACCTTTCGGTCTTCCTGTTCCGAGGCCATACCTCTGAGTATGCTAGGCTCGCCACCAAAGACCTCCACGCTGACGCTTGTGCAACATGGCTTACACCCACCGTATGCGAACGAAGATATGTATGACACCCGATCATCACGGCCTGCCTCATAACGTAGAACTTTATTGGTGGTGCGCGTTGGAGGGAGAACACTAGTGGTATTTTGAAGGGATCATCTTATTCAGCTACCGCCGTGTAACACACAATCACACAAAATAAGATGCACACAAAAGATCAAATGTAATGCAATGTGATATAGTCCATCGCGCCATGGTCTTCTTGGCGCCCGCAGTTTATAAACAATTTAATAAACCTACCTTGACCATATCACATAGCCCCTACAAAATAAAGTTAGACGCTTCTACTTTATCTTTTGCATATTTTACGTGGCTTGGGGCTTTCGTAAATAGAACCGCTTCATACCTACGAATCTTATGACCACAAGAACGATCCAATAATTGCATGTTTAAGCATCCCTTTCGGGCCCTCCATTGAAAATGCGAAGACCAACTAAAGAGAGAGAAACTGTCACCCGCCAGCCACAGATACGGTACAAGCCGTATGTCAGTAGTGGAACCAGTCTCGCGTAAGCGTACGCGTAAAGTCGGTCCGGGCCGCTTCATCAACTCAATGCCGCTGGAATACACAAGTGCACGCTAGAGGGTAGCAAATAACAGGAACGGTGCCCCCGTGCAGAGCACGGGTTCTAACAGCGTACAGCTATATCTTACGATAGATCGGCTCTGATACCACTGAAGGGGATCGTGTGCAGAAAACAATAATTTTCCTACCGACGATATCCTTAAACTAGCCAAGATCTATTCTATGCAGATATAGTAGTACGAGCGGAGATCGGAATACGTACCCTTGTAGACCGAAAGCGGGGATTACGTTCCCGCACAAACGTTGTCGATGAAGACCGACGTAGCCGACCTCAAGGTCGTATAGAGGAAGCAGGCCTCCGAGTACCGCTAGCGCAGCACCTCGCAGGGAGTCGCACACGTACGGTGGAGACGACGCCTCCGAAGCTCCAGTCCAGGACGAGCAGCGGAAGACTTGGACCGGAACACCAGCAGCGCGGCAGCGGGCTATGGTGGAGGAGATCCCCGACTCCTCTTGCTCGGCACGGCTCCGACTTGGGAACCACGAGATCGAGAGAGAAATCAGGAATTAATTGGTGAATTAAAAGGCTGGGGGTGCCCCTTCTTATATAGGCTCCCAAGGGGAGCCAACCTTGCCAGCCAGGCAATGTGGGACTAACCCCCCCACAGCCTGGTTCGGCCAAGGGAGTGCGTCGGCCCCCTGGTGGGCCCCTTGTGGCCCACCTAGGCCGGCCCCCAAGGCCCCACGGAATTCCCAAGGGGGTTCCCCCCCATCTTGGGCCTTCTTTCGTCCGGAAGGCCCATTTAGGGAAATCTGCCTTAATAAATTCGAAAATAAATATATAAAATCATATTTGCATGTTAATAACACTAATTAATATCAAACATAATATATATAATATTTCCTAGCTCCGAAAATTCTTTTGGCGCTGCCCGATCTCCATCGGACCTCTCCCGGGACGTTCCCGGTGATCTCCTTCCTTTCCGGTTGTCTTGTCGAAACCCCTTAAGTGTGTTACCCTAGCGGTTCGATATAATATCAGGTATGATCAAGACTCCTCAATGATCAACGACTAATCCGTAGGCCTGGACCCCCTGAATTAATCCCTGAGATATAACGAATGACTTTCATCTATCAAACCTGAACGTGAAGTCTTAGCCCTTTTGCCATAGCGATACTTAGCACGTCCGAGCGTCGCTCCATAGATATCTCCATACCTAATCCCGACCTCGTTACCGACGACGCTATCTTCTACTCGTTCATGATCTCATGTCTCCGTGACCTAGTCACATGCTTGCAAGCTCATCAGACATGATCTCACCGAGTGGGCCCGAGAGTATCTATCCTGCTATGCGGACTGGCAAATCCCGCTCTTGACCCCTCGTCTCAATACTCCTTTCCAATACCCAAAAGTATCACCGTTATTGTCATACTAAATAAGATACGACGTTTGGTGCAATCAAAGTATCTTCGGGGAATATCAATAAGAGTTGATCTCACGGTCAAAGGTGTAACGACTATGTTCTCCAAATCTGGGTATGTCCATCACATCACTCTCCAGCGATATGACTCTCATTGCCGACTGGCGCCATGCCCCATGACCGGGAAACCTCGATCATCAATCGCGCAACGAAACTAGTCTTAGTAGAGGCTACTAGGGACCTTGTTGTTTACGTATCACACCCGCATTAATGTTTCCGCTTAATACGGTTCCAGCATGACACAAAAACCTATTATGAACAAACGAGATATGCTAAAGAATACACTTTATTAATTGCCTCTAGGGCATATCTCCTTCACTAACCACTTGTGGGAGGCCCAATGGAGCCCCCCTCGACTTTGAACGGATCTCCAGCTTGTCCATGTGCCGCAACTAGTTCGGGTTTTCCATTTGCTCATATTCATGTGCATGATGATGTTGATTGATGAGAGGTTACATGATACGGGGGGTCATATAGGGGTGGTGCGCGCGAAGCGGACAGTTCCTACTGTGGTTTCAGCCACATGGCGCGTGGACACAAACTAATGAGTCCGCAATTGAGATTCGGCCGGACTCCTGACGCGGGTAACAACTCATATGGGTGGCACTTGGACTTGCTGTAGTGAAGGAATAAGTCGTGTTGAGAAGCCCTGATGCTTGCTTGGGTTGATCATGCGAGTATGGGTACTGTAGTGCACCCCTGCAGGGTATAATCTTATCGATGAGCAGTGTCCACGGTTATGGACGACTTTGGTGATGATGCTGGCTAACAAGATCTAGACAACTTGCACCTAATTAATGTTAATTAATTTGACTAGTAATATAGAATTACTTTCGCAATAAATTATAATCAAAACTGTTCAACGTGTGAGTTTCCCGAATTGCTTCCTCATATTTGGTTGAGGGGGTTAATTCGAGAATGGGTTATGTTTGGTGTTAGTTGTAGATGTTTATCTCATGCGCTCTCTTATCCCTCTCTGATTAGACGGAAGTTGTAGCGTGTCTCTTTAGGTTGCTAGTGCTGCTGCCGCTAAGTCCACCTCCCCTATATTTTGGGAGATGGTGTAGAAAGTAGGCAAGTCGGTTTTGCTTGCCAGGGAATGCCCTGACCCTCTTTTGGGATGTGCTTTATGTGCAGTCAACAGGTTTGAAGTCTGACGACGTTAGCTTGGGAATCCCTCCGGCTTGGCTGGGCAGGGATATGGCGCCATTGATTATCTTCAGGACTCTTAGTCCAATTTGCATCTTATCCGTAGCCGGATACTTTCTTGCTTCCGCTGTCATTTGTATCTTTGTATTGTATCATTTGTATCTTGACTCGTTCGAGTCATTGTTGTAATTATATCTTTGTTGTATTTGTGGAGGTATCGGAACTGTTGTAATGTTATCACAATTCCACCCACATAATGCGCATGTTTCGGCGTGCACATTATGTCTGGTGGGCGACCTAAAATCGTTATTATGCGGATTTCGGCGGGAACGCTTAAATCTACATAGTACCGATTTTAGGGCGTCACACATATGCTTCTAGACAGGTTAAGAAACATGAGGTCAACTATCCCACCCACGATCTGGAGTTAGCATCAGTAGTGCATGCTCTAAAGACGTGGAGACCCTATCTATTGGGAAAGCGTTGTGAGGTATTCACAGATCACAAGAGCTTGAAATATATTTTCACCTAGAAGGAATTGAATATGAGGCAAAGAAGATGGCTGGAACTTATTAAGGACTATGATATGAGTTTGCAATACCACCCAGGAAAAGCTAATGTGGTGGCAGACGCTTTGAGCCGTAAGACCCATGTAAATGGACTGGCAGCGGGAGAATTGCCCGAGGATTTAAGTAGGGCATTTAAGGACCTCAGATTAGAGGTAGTACCCGAAGGATTCCTCGCAACACAGGACGTACAACCTTTGTTGATGGATAAAATTCGGGAAGGCCAGAAGGGAGACAAAGTAATGGATGAAATCAAGGTCAACCTGAGCGAAGGGAAGGCCAAGGGTTTTCGGCAAGATGAACAAGGCACCTTGTGGTTTGAGAAACGCATCTGCGTGCCGCAAGATGAGGATCTTAGAAAATTGATTCTGCAAGACGCACATAACTCGCCTTATTCCATACACCCGGGAAACACCAAGATGTACATGGATGTAAAGGAAAGATTTTGGTGGAATAACCTGAAGAGAGACATCACGGAGTATATAGCTAAGTGCGATGTATGTAGCCGGGTAAAGGCGGAACATCAGAAGCCAGCAGGATTGTTGCAACCTTTACCTATACCGGATTGGAAATGGGAACAGATAGGTATGGATTTCATTACAGGGTTACCGCGTACCAGATCGGGATATGATTCGATCTGGGTAATAGTGGATCGTTTGACAAAGGTGGCCCATTTTGTTCCAGTAAAGACTACCTACTCAAGTGCTAAGTTGGCAGAAATTTACATGAAAAGAATAGTATGTTTGCATGGTATTCCCCAGAGGATTGTGTCTGACAGAGGTACCTAGTTTACCTCGCACTTCTGGAAACAACTACATGAATCGTTGGGTACGAGATTAGAGTTTAGTACAACATTTCATCCCCAAACGGATGGACAGACGGAAAGAGTAAACCAAATTCTAGAAGATATGTTGAGGGCATGTGCCTTGGACTACAAGTCTAGTTGGGATGATAATTTGCCGTACGCGGAATTTTCCTATAACAACAGCTACCAAGCGAGCATAGAGATGTCGCCGTTTGAGGCGCTTTATGGTAGGAAATGCACCACACCACTACTTTGGAGCGGTGTTGGAGAGAGAAGTTTATTTGGACCTGATATAATCCAGGAAGCTGAAGAGAAGGTTCGAATAATCAAGGACAGATTGAAGATCGCGCAGTCCAGACAGAAGAGCTATGCAGATTCAAAAAGGAGAGAAATCACATATGAGATATGTGACAGGGCTTATTTAAGAGTGTCACCAATGCGTGGTGTGAAGAGGTTCGGGATCAAGGGTAAACTTGCACCTCGATTCATCGGCCCCTTTAAGATTCTTTCCCGCAAGGGAGAAGTGGCGTATGAGCTAGAATTGCCGGAAAATCTGTCAGCAGTTCACAATGTCTTCCATGTGAGACAATTGAAGAAGTGTCAGCCAGAGATGACAGAAACACCGCTACGGGATACAGTGCCACTAGAAGAAGTTCAGTTGGAAAGTGACCTGACGTATGAAGAGAAGCCAATCAAAATCTTGGAGGTGGCAGAAAGGATCACACGAACCAAGACTATCAAATTCTGTAAGGTCGAGTGGAACCACCATACCGAAGAAGAAGCAACTTGGGAACGGGAGGATGATCTTCGGGAAGAACACCCACATCTTCTTGAAGGCCAAACCGAATCTCGAGGACGAGATTCATCTTAAGGGGGTTAGGTTTGTAACATCCCAATTTTGCTAAAATTTAAAACTTTGCATTCATACATCATTCATCATATAGGATTAACTTTTAATCACATAGGTACTAAATAAAATTTCAATTATGAGTTTAAATAATGTTTAATCCCATTAAGTGTTATTTAAACTTACTTAATAAATATAATTTTCCCAAATTTTATAATGGGTAAGTTTATTATTAAAAATTGAAAATTTAAATAAACTTTCCAAAATATATTTTTATGAATTTTTCTGAAATGTTTTGAATGGGTTTAAAAATCATTTAGTAAATCAGATTTGAAAAACAGTTTTTATTTATTTTTATTAAAAAGAATTTGTTTCCGGGCCGGCCCAGACGCTATCCGCCGCGCGCGCGTTAGATAGCAGGCCATCGGCCCGCTCCAGCGCGCGTCTCTCTCCTCTCTCGCTGACAGGTGGGCCCCACCTGTCAGCCGTCTTCCACCTCCGTCCGGAGATCGCGCCGGAGATGGAGTCCACGACCGAGCCGTTTCCAAGCCGATTTCCGCCGTGATTAGCTCCCGCGCTCCCTCCTACTTATACTCGTCGAGGCCGCCTCCGAACCCCCCCCCCCCCCCCCCAAAACCCTACCTCCCCGCCGCCGGGCTGCTCGGAATCGAGATCGCCGTCGTCGCCATTGCCGCCGGACTTTTGCACGAGTGCGGTAAGCACCGAGCTCCTCGAGCGCCACCGAGGCTCCCCCTCGCTTCACCATCCTCTTGCGCATCCGTTGAGCCCCTCGCTTGTTCTATTTCGCATCCGAACGCCGAAACCGACCTCAACCGAAGTTCTCCGCCGCCGGCCACCATCTCCGACGAGGAAAGGAGAAGAGTTTCGACGCCGCCGCCGCGCCATCGACCTCGCCTCCTCCTCCGCGTCATTTTGGTAAGACCCATTCATTCTGGGGCTGTGTTTTCACTCTGGAAACGTCGAGGCCGACGCGCCGCCACCGCGGGCGCCACCGCCGGCGAGCTTTCCGGCGACCCGCGCGCCGCTCGGTTCGGCCGGGCGTCCCAAGCCGTTGGATCTAGATCCAACGGATCTAGATCAAAACGATTCTGCGCGTCCGATCTCATTTAAATCGGACGGCTCTCGTCCATGATCCGCGCGAACCGTTTTCATCCAATAGGACCGCGCCACGTAGCCCTTTTATTTTTCCTTTTCGCAGGAATTTTATAAATAAAACAGAAAATATGCAAAACTTAGAAAATTCATAACTTATGTTCTGTAAATCCAAATTTGATGATTTTTATATCCACGGATAGCCCTGCTAGAGTAGTTTAATTCTACATCATTTGTTTTTGCTTTTGATAAATAATAATTCATAAGATCATCCGAGGAGTGTTTCGGCTATTAAATCCATAACTTAAATAATAAAAATGCTTTACAAATAAACTTAATTGTTTTAGGTTTAGGTTAATAACCTCTGCCCAGGAATATTAATATGGGTCTTATTTGAAAACTTTCTTAGAACAATAAAAGTAGTAATTGTAAAATCTAAGTTTTGCTATATTGTTTTCAATTATTAAATTGTTAAGTGAAAAGAGAGATTCCTAGAATTTGCATCTCATGCATTTAATAACAGAGAATATAAATTATTGATAAGTGTGTCTAATTCTACACATGGCATATCATGCATGCATACATCTTTTATTTGGAGTTGTGAGATTTTGTGTGGATATTTATTTGTATGTATTGCTTGTGCTAGATTGTGAAGGAGAGGAAGGACCTGCGTGTGATTGTTATTCTTGTTGTGCCTGCCCCTCCTGCTGCCAAGGCAAGTGACTTCATAAAACACCTACTATTTTATTCTATTGCATATCTAGTGTTTTCAAACAGTATTTGCAAAAGTAGTATGCATGATAGGTTTTTGGGATATTGTAGTATGCTATGCAAACCTTTTAGGTTTCCCCTTAGAAATTCCAGATTAGACCCCTATTATAATTTAGTGGAAGTAACTGCTGCAAAAATTATTGTTTTATGGTTGATGTGATAAATGAAAATTTCCACTAAATTAATTTAACGCCTGGGTGGATTGGGTCGATCGAGGAGGTTTCAAGTTGAGTGGCTTCTCAGGGCCAAGTTTCATGGTTGTCTTCGCCCAAGATAGTTTCCACTTACTTGGGGCCATGGTATGCGGTGTTAACCTGAGTTGCTCACTTGTGGTAGGCCACCCAGGGCTATGAGATTTAAGTTTACACTGAGTCTAGTTGCTTATCGTGCAACCATTGGTCAATATGGGCTATGTCTTGATGGAGTAAGTCGATGTGGACCTGGGTCAAGAGATTGATGTTGGTAGAGTTGATAGGATGGTGGTAATCTCTTAGTATGATCATGGGAAAGCAACTTCTGAAAAGTCTCGTCTTGATCTTCTCCTTTTCCTTCTCACTAAAGGAGTGAAGAGGATAGTTTGGGTTGATTAAGTCTAGTGGTGAAAGTGCACACCCTCTCGAGAGTGAAAACCTAAGATCTTAGCCGTGTCCCCGACAACGGACAATTTGAGTAACTACACAAGGCTGTGTTATGAAAATCTCTTCATCCCAATTTCTTAATAAAATTTTGTTGGGTGAACATGGGTAGGAGACATGGACTTGTCTCGAGATGTCTCTGAAGGAGAAGATATTGATTTAAGAAAATTGTTTATCAAAAGTAGGAGAAAATTTGCTTTGCGCAATAGCCTTGAGCTCCACCAGCCAAATAAGCATATAGATATAGCTTAGTAGAACATTAGGAATTAAAGTCACTTGCCACCACAATTCAATTGTGCTGACCCTTTATAGCTGGGCTGCAACTAAACCTTGCAGAATGTCCGAATGAGGAGTAAGGGGGTCGTCTTCGAGCTACAACCAACATGTTTTGCCAGTGGCTTCATGGAGAATATGTAGCTCCATGCTATCTTTAGTATTGCGTTTGAACTCTGAAATAAAGTGTGAACTATTTATTCAGCTAGCATTTCCGCTATGCTATGTTGTAAGGATATTTGTTTTTGGATCATTCGTCTCGTTCTGTAATGAATTATGACATTGTACTGTGATATTACATCTTATTGGAGAATGCGAGACTTATGTGATCCAAGTCTTTGCACTATTCATATGTGCCATTGGTTTCGTAAGCAAGGGCACTACAAGTCGGCTGCTGTGTTGAATGGCGTTGCCGGCTACGCCACGCGTGTTGCCGACATGGTTGACACGATGGTCTTCTACCGGCGCCATCATGTGCCTGCCGCTGGATAAGCTGGAGTTGCCGGTATGGCCGAAGCGGAGGGGAGCGATAGCTCTGGGGCTGAGGTTGTCAGCCCCCAGGCCTGATGTAGGCGTCCCCCGAGTCGAAGTTGCTGTTGCCGGTCTCCCTTACATCTTGACCGCTAGCCTTACCCTGCCCCGTGAAACAATCGAATCTCAACTTATAATATTTGTAAATATTTTTGGAGATGCTCTGCTAGGCGGGAAGCCAGTTGACTTTTTTTTTGCCTTATTTTTATTTGGCCCGCCTTAATTTTACACTGACATATATGCTTTGACTGTTTGTATATTGGCAAACCTCAGCCGGAAACTTTAGCTGAAAGACCCAGGGCTAAACCATGTGTTTAGAATCAGAAACCAAAGCCAACATGTTGGCGCCAAAGACATACTACTAAGCGAACCACATATAAGTAATCAGACGTAAAGGAATTAGGCGGCGCAAAAAGTTGATTTTTGCTTTGGGTTGGCTCGAAAGCTGCAAGTATCTACTAGTTTGAACCTTTGCACAGAGCTAAAAAATAGGTAACTTAGATACATAGGGGATATATGACTGCAAGAAAAGACAAAAGATGGCACGCTTCTCAACACAGATGAGGAACCATATACTTTTATTTCATAATCATATATAACTTATTACAATTATAAATTGCTAAGTGTAGAAAGGACGTAGCTGCTCAATGTTCCAAGGCCGTCTTGTTTGTTCAAACGGGTCGTCAATGCCTCTTTTGCGCTTGGTTCCTCTCCTTCCTGCCGCCTTCTTGCGCCTTTTCTTTTCTTCTTCGTCGCGGATGTCGGATAGGTAGTAGGAACCATTGAGCAACGCCTTTGTGACTATAAACGGTCCTTCCCATGGCGGGGATAACTTGTGCAAGCCTTTTCTGTCTTGAATTAGGCGGAGAACCAGGTCACCTGTTCTGAAGCCTCGCTTCCGCACTCTCCGGCTATGGTAGCGGCGGAGTTGTTGCTGGTACAAGGCGGAGCGATGTAGAGCAACGTCTCTTTCTTCATCCAACAGGTCTAGGCTATCCTGTCTTGCACCTTCTACGTCTTGCTTGATGTAGGCTTGAACTCTTGAGGAATCGTATTTCATGTCAGTAGGTAGCACCGCCTCTGCGCCATATACGAAGAACGGAGTGCAGCTAGTAGATTTGTTTGGCGATGTGCGCAAACTCCAGAGTACTGACTGTAGCTCTTCTGCCCAAGCGCTGGCTGCCCTGTGTAACGGAGCTTCGAGACGGGGCTTCTGAGAGGACTAAGCCGTTTGTACGCTCTACTTGCCCATTTGATTGAGGGTGTGACACGGATGCCAAATCAAGCCGGATACCTAGATCACTGCAGTACAGATAGGTTGCTGCCATTATCAGTGATAATGTTGTGTGGAACTCCGAACCGAGAGATAATTCCCCAGAGGAAGTTGGTGGCTGTTCGTGCGTCAAGTTTGATGATCGGCTTGGCATCGACCCATTTGGTGAACTTATCGACAGCGACCAATAGGTGGGTGTATCCACCACGTGCCTTATTGAAAGGACCAACCATGTCTAAGCCCCAGACCGCGAACGGCCAGGTGATTGGAATTTTCCTGAGCTCTTGTGCCGGCATGTGAGGTTGGCGGGCGTACAACTGGCAGCCTTTGCATGTTTTCACGATGTGCTCGGCTTCTTCTTTGGCAGTAAGCCAGTAGAAACCTTGGCGGAAAGCTTTGGACACAATGGACCTGGCAGAGGCGTGGTGCCCGCAGGTGCCGACATGTATGTCTTTCAGAATTTCCTGGCGTTCTTCCGGCAGTATGCACCGCTGAAAGATACCGCACGTGCTTCGCTTATATAGCTCGCCTTTGATTATTGTGAATGCCTTGGCTCGCCTTATGATCTGCCTTTTTAACACCTCGTCATCCTCCGGCAACTTATTGTCGATTAGGTAATCGAGGTATGGGACAGTCCAATCCGGCTGTACCGAGTAGACTGCGAGACTTGCCGCTTCTACTGGTTCTTCTGCATCGGGGTCCAACAAGTCGGCACCCTTAATTGACGGCTTGTGCAAATGTTCCAGGAAAATATCCTTTGGCACTTTTTTGCATTCAGACCCGAGTCTGGCGAGGGTGTCTACCGCCTCGTTCTCAGCTCTTGGAACATGCCGGACTTCGTAGCCCATGAAATTTTTGGCGAATTCGTCAACTTTGGCTCTGTATGCCGCCATTGTTGAGCTTTTTGCATCCCATGTGCCGCTTACTTGCTGCGCTACTAAATCTGAGTCGCCATAACAGAGGATTCTCTTGACGCCGAGGTCGTTTGCCACGTGTAACCCGTGAAGCAAAGCTTCATACTCTGCGACGTTTTTGGTTGTTGTGAAATGAATCTGCAACACGTAGCTGAGCTTGTCGCCTTTGGGTGTGCACAGAACAACTCCGGCCCCCCGAGCCTTTGAGCATCTTTGATCCGTCAAAGTGCATGACCCAATATTCTGACTCGGGGAGTACTGTTTCCTCCATGGCTTCTGTCCAATCGGCAACAAAGTCTGCTAGTGCTTGAGTCTTAATGGCGGCCCGTGGTTTATAGACTATATAGAAGGCGGCAAGTTTGATGCCCCCACTTGGCGACTCGACCTGTTGCCTCCGCGTTGTTGATTATGTCTCCCAACGGTGCCCTGCTAACTACTGTCACTGTGTGCTCCTGGAAATAATGCCTAAGCTTTCTGGCGGCGAAGAATACATGATAAGCCAGCTTTTGGTAATGTGGATACCTCTGCTTGGAGGCGGAGAAGACTTCACTGATGAAGTAAATTGGTCGTTGCTCGGACGTCGCGGCTTCGCTTTCCTTACTTTCCACAGCCAAGACAACGCTGACAACTGCCCCAGTTGCCACGATGTAGAGCAGCATTGGTTCCTGCGATCGAGGTGCTGCCAATATCGGAGCGGATACGAGAGCCTCCTTAAGTTGCTGTAAGGTGGCATCTGCTTCTGCTGTCCACTCAAAGTTGTCGGATTTCTTCAAAAGCCGGTAGAGGGGCATTGCCTTTTCCCCAAGGCGGCTTATGAAACGACTGACGGCTGCCGTCGATCCGGCTAAGCGCTGCACGTTCTTCAGACAAGTGGATCTGGATATGTTTTGGATAGCCTTGATCTTCTCCGGATTAACTTTGATCCCTCGTTCTGAGACGATAAATCCGAGTAGTTTGTCGGCTAGAACGCCGAAAACACACTTGGCGGGATTGAGCTTCATCTTGTATTTTCAGAGATTCTGAAAGGTTTCTTCCAAATCCTCTAGGAGATCCGCCTTCTTTTTCGACATCACTGCAATGTCAGCTACGTAGACGTGAACATTGCGGTCGATCTGTTCGTGCAGGCAATTTTGCATACAGCGCTGGTATGTTGCCCCTGCATTCTTCAGGCCAAAAGGCATCGTGATGTAGCAGAAAGTCCCGTATGGAGAGGTGAAAGATGTTTTCAGTTGATCCGACTCCCTCATCTTGATTTGATGGTATCTTGAGTAGGCGTCCAGAAAACAAAATAGCTCGGAGCCTGCTGTGGAGTCTACGACTTGGTCAATTCTAGGCAGCGCAAAGGGATCCTTTGGGCAACACTTGTTAACACCGGTATAGTCGATACACATCCTCAGCTATTTATTCTTCTTTGGGACAAGTACAGGATTTGCCACCCAATCGGTGTGTACAACTTCTTTTATGAAATTGGCGGCCTTCAGCCTATTTATCTCCTTTCCTATAGCCTTGCGTCTCTCATCTCCAAAGCGTCTTGTTGCTTGCCTCACCGGCTTGGATCCTTTTATGACGTTGAGTGAGTGCTCGGCAAGTTCCCTCGGTACACCAGGCATGTCGGATGGCGACCATGCAAAGATGTCGCGATTCTCACGGAGGAACTCGACGAGCGCGCCTTCCTATTTGTTGTCAAGGTTGGAGCCGATGACAACTTGCTTAGACTTGTCACCTGGGACGAGGTCCGCCTTTTTGGTGTCTTCTGAAGCTTCAAAGGTCTTCTTGACATCAATCTTTGGCTTGGGCATGGAGTTGTCTGGGTCCGCCTCAAGTAGTGCGAGATCTTCCTTGTGGATGACGGCTTCTGCGAAGGCGGCCATGCCACGTTCGCACTCCTTAGCTTTCTTCAAGTTGCCGGAAACCATGATGGTTCCATTTTCCCTTGGCATTTTGAGCTTGCTGTATATGTAGCACGGCCTTGAAGGGGATCGTGTGCAGAAAACATTTTTTTTTTACCAACGATATCCTAAAAGCATGCCAAGATCTATTCTATGCAGATATAGTAGTACGAACGGATATCGGAATACGTACCCTTGTAGATCGAAAGCGGGGATTACGTTCCCGCACAAACGTTGTCGATGAAGACCGACGAAGCCGACCTCAAGGTTGTGTAGAGGAAGGAGACCTCCGAGTACCGCTTGCGCAGCACCTCGCAGGGCGTCACACACGTACGGTGGAGACGACGGCCTCCGAAGCTCCAGTCCAGGACGAGCAGCGGAAGACTTGGACCGGAACACCAGCAGCGCGGCAGCGGGCCTATGGTGGAAGAGATCCCCCTCCTCAACTCGGCGTGACTCCAACAAGGGAATCACGAGATCGAGAGAGAAATTGGGAATTAATTGTTGAATTAAAAGCCCAGGGGTGCCCCTTCATATATACGCTCCCAGGGGGGAGCCAACTTGCTAACCAAGCAATGTGGGACTAAACCCCACATGCCTGGTGCGGCATTGGAGGGTGCGCCGGCCCCCTAGTGGGCCCTTGGCCCACTTGGATCGGCCCCTCCTGGCCCCCACCGAATCCCCAAGGGGATTCCCCCCCTCTCGGGCCTTCTTTCGACCAGAAGGCCCATTTAGGGAAATCAGCCACAATAAATTCGAAAATAAATATATAAAATCATATTTGCATATTAATTACACTAATTAATATCAAACATAATATATATAATTTTCCTAGCTCCAAAAACTCTTTCGACGCTGCCCGATCTCCATCGGACCCCTCCCGGGACGCTCCCGGTGATCTCTTTCCTTTCCGGTTGTCTTGTCGAAACCCCTTAAGTGTGTTACCCTAGCGTTTCGATATAATAACAGGTATGACCAAGACTCCTCTATGATCAACGACTAACTCGTAGGCCTGAACCCCATGAATTAATCCCTGTGATATAACGAATGACTTTCATCTATCAAACCTTAACGCAAAGTCTTAAACCTTTTGCCATAGCGATACTTAGCATGTCTGAGCGTCGTTACATAGATATCTCCATACCTAATCCCGACCTCGTTACCGACAACGCTATCTTCTACTCGTCCATGATCTCATGTCTCCGTGACCTAGTCACATGCCTGCAAGCTCATTAGACATGATCTCACCGAGTGGGCCCGAGAGAATCTATCCTGCTATGCGGACTGGCAAATCCCGCTCTTGACTTCTTGTCTCAACTACTCCTTTCCGATACCCAAAAGTATCACCGTTATTGTCATACTATATAAGACACGACGTTTGGTGCGATCAAAGTATCTTCCAGGAATAACAATAAGAGTTGATCTCACGGTCAAAGGCGTAACGACTACGTCCTCCAAATCTGCGTATGTCCATCACATCGTTCTCCAACGATATGACTCCCATTTCCGACCGGCGCCATGCCCCATGACCGGGAAACCTCGATCATCAATCGCGCAACAAAACTAGTCTTAGTAGAGGCTACTAGGGACCTGGTTGTTTACGTATCACACCCGTATTAATGTTTTCCCTTAATACAGTTCTAGCATGACACAAAAACCTATTATGAACAAACGAGATATGATAAAGAATACACTTTATTAATTGCCTCTAGGGCATATCTCCTTCAGTCTCCCACTTGCACTAGAGTACAAATTAATCTAGATTACAACTTGGTAAAAGCCTAACACCCATAGCTAACTGGTGCTTTTCATGCTTATCAAGCGGGAGAGGCTTCGTCAGCGGATCTACCACATCCAGATCTGTATGCACTTTGCAAATCTTCACATCGCCTCCTTGTACGTACTGACGTATCACATGGAAGTGTCGGAGAATGTGTTTGGCGGTGGAGTGAGACCTTGGCTCCTTGGCAGTCGCAATGGCACCTGTATTGTCGCAGAAGAGGATCACGGGGTCTTGCACGCTCGAGAACACTCCAAGTTCGATGACGAACTTCCTCAGCCACACAGCTTCATTCGCGGCTTCGCAAGCAGCAATATACTCCGACTCCATTGTAGATTGTGCGACTATGGGTTGCTTCCCACTTCTCCAGCACACGGCGCCTCCATTCACCTTGAACACATAACCTGTCTATGACTTAGAGTCATCGGGGTCTGAGCAGAAACTTGCATCTACGTAACCCGTTACGCCAAGTTCTTCATCGCAGCCACCATACACAAGGAACATTTCCTTTGTCTTACTGTGATACTTACGAATGCTCTTAACAGCTATCCAATGCGGCATTCCAGGATTACTCTGGAACCGCTTGTCAGACTTAGAGCTAATGCCACATCCGGTCTAGTACTCAACATTGCATACATGATTGATCCTGTGGCTGAAGCATAAGGATGTTTAGTCATATCGGCCTTATCCAGTTCCGTCACCGGACATTGTGCCTTCCGCAATATCGTATACTTGATAACTGGCAGAGAACCCTTCTTTGCCTTCTCCATACCGAAACGCTTCAGTATTTTATCAAGATAAGTACTCTGACTCAGTGCTAATAGGCGCCTTGATCTATCACGATAGATTTTTATGCCTAAGACATACGCAGCTTCTCCTAAGTCCTTCATGGATAATTTACTGTTTAAATATTCCTTCACGCTATTCAGAAGTTCCACATCATTCCAATCAGCAATATGTCGTCTACATACAGTGCTAAGAACACAACCGAGCTCCCACTCATTTTCTTGTAAATGCAGGTCTCTTCCAAATTTTGGATAAATCCAAAACCTTTGATTACCTCATCAAAGCGAAGATTCCAGCTCCGAGCTGCCTGTTTCAATCTATAGATGGATCGCTGAAGCTTGCACACCTTATTAGCATTTCCTGGATCGACAAAACCTTCCGGTTGTACAATGTACAACTCTTCCTCAATGTTTCCATTTAGGAAGGTTGTTTTGACGTCCATCTGCCAGATTTCATAATCATAATAGGCAGCTACTGCTAACAAAATCCGAATAGACTTAAGCATCGCTACCGGTGAAATTTTTTCATCGTAGTCAATTCCATGAACTTGTCGGAAACCCTTTGCGACAAGCCGAGCTTTATAGAAGGTCACATTACCGTCAGCATCAATCTTCTTCTTAAAGATCCATTTATTCTCGATGGCCTTGCGCCCTTCGGGAATATCCATCAAAGTCCACACTTTGTTATCATACATGGATCCTATTTCGGATTTCATGGCTTCAAGCGATTTCTCGGACTCTAGACTCGCCATCGCCTCCTGGTAGTTCGTAGGTTCGTCTTGTTCCACTAACATGATAGTGCAAACCATGTTGCCATACCATTCTGGTGCGATCCGAGATCTACCAGAGCTACGAGGTAGAATACCTTCCTCGACAGTTTCTCCCACTCCTTCCACGGAGGATGTTTCCGGAATTGCTTCCGTTGCACCACTCGGAATCTCGATTTCAGGATCAACGATCTCATCGAGGTCTACCTTCCTCCCACTTACTCCTTTCGCGAGAAACTTCTTCTCTAGGAAAGGTACCGGTCTTCGCAACAAAAGATTTGCCCTCAGCTTGGTTGTAGAAGGTGTACCCAACGGTTTCCTGCGAATATCCTACAAAGACGACTTTCTCCGACTTCGGTTCGAGTTTCTCGGCTGTAGTTTCTTAGCGTAAGCCTCACAACCCCAAACCTCCAGAAACTGTAACTTAGGCTTTTTGCCATACCATAATTCATACGGTGTCGTTTCAACGGATTTGGACGGAGCCCTATTTAAAATGAATGCGGCTGTTTCTAACGCATAACCCCAGAAGGACACGGGCAAATCGGTAAGAGACATCATAGATCGAACACTATCCAGTAGAGTACGATTACGTCGCTCGGACACACCGTTACGCTGCGGTGTTCCGGCTGGCGTAAGTTGGGGTACTATGCCACAACTCTTCAGATGTGTGCCAAACTGAAAACTCAAGTACTCGCCACCGCGATCGGATCGGAGGTGCTTGATTTTCCTATAAAGCTGATTCTCAACTTCACTTTGGAATTCTTTGAACTTTTAAAAAGTCTCAGACTTGTGTTTCATCAAATAGATATAACCGTATCTACTCAAGTCATCAGTGAAGGTGACGAAGTAACGACAACCATTGCGTGTCGAAACGCTCATCGGTCCACACACATCTGTATGTATGATCCCCAACAAATCCGACACCCGTTCAACGAAACCTTTGAACGGTGTCTTGGTCATTTTTCCCATAAGGCAAGGTTTGCATGTATCGAGGGATCCGAAATCCAACGAGTCCAAAAGTCCATCGGAGTGGAGTTGCTTCATGCGCTTTACACCAATATGACCAAGACGTCAATACCACATATACATGGCGGTATCATCACTACACTTAATCCGTTTGGCTTCTATGTTATGGATGTGAGTACTACGATCGAGATTCAACAAGAATAAACCGTTATTCTCGGGAGCATCAACATAAAAGATATCATTCATATAAATAGCATAATTGCTTGCCACTGATTTAAATGAATAACCGTCTTGTAACAGGCAAGACCCACTTATAATGTTTACACTCAAGGATGGCACAAAATAACACTTATTTAAAACCAAAACTAATCCCGATGGTAGATGCAGAGGGAGCGTGCCGACAGCCACCACGTCGACTCTCGATCCGTTGCCGACGCGCATCGTCACCTCATCCTTCGCCAGCCGCCGTCTATTCCGTAACTCCTCCTGAGAGTTATATATATGAGCAACAGAACCAGTGTCAAATACCCACGTGTTGCTCCGGGCGGATGTAAGGTACACATCTATAACATGTATATCAAATATACCTTGCTCTTTGTCGATCGGCTTGTCAGACTTCCTATCCTCCAGGTACTTGGGGCAGTTGCGCTCAGGTGATCCGATGGTCACCACCATCTTCTTCAGCTTGATTTCTAATTCGGCCACTTCGAGCATCTTCAGGATTTCCGACAGGGGTTTTGACGTCCCTTTCATGCCGTAGTCCACGATGGCGTTCTTATAGCTAGGGGGCAGAGAAATCAGCGCCCTATCAATAACCACCTCTTCTGGGATCACACTTCCCAGATCACTCAGAAGCTGAGCGCAGCCAAACAACTTGGCCAAGTGCTCACTAATATTGCCGTGCTCTTCCATCTCGGCTGAGAAGAAAAGCACAGATGCTTCGTACCTCTCAGTCTTGAATTTTCGTGCAAAAACAATCATGAGTTCAGCGATTATATCATAAGCACCCTTGTTCATGAAGCGGTTTTGCAGGTCAGCCTCCATGGCAAAGAGCATGCCACTATGGACATAAGAAGAAATCTCCGCCTTCACCTCATGGACAATCCTTTCGATTTCCGGGGCGGTGTTTGGAAGATTACCTAAGGGGGCATCAAGGATGTAGGCCACCTTGTGGGTTTCAAGGATGGACTTCAGGTCGCGGAACCAGGACACGAAGTTAGACCCATCGGTCTTAAGCTTCTCTTTCTCAATTAACAGGTTTAGGTTAAAGGAGGGGTGAGACATCTACAATGGAATTTGCAACAACATAAGACTTTGTTCATAATAATTTTGAGTTATAGTACTAACATAACTCCCACTCAAACGGACACCCCTCCTGGTCGTTTAAGCGATTACACGACCCCCATCCATTGCACGACCCCTCATCATCAGAGCCGGTGGCACAACTTCAAGAGTAAACAAAACGTCCGCCACACCAATTTTGTGACTCGTGCTCGACCTTTCGGTCTTCCTGTTCCGCGAGGCCATATTTATGAATATGCTAGGCTCGCCACCAAAGACCTCCACGCTGACGCTTGTGCAACATGGCTTACACCCACTGTATGCGAACGACGAGATGTCGGACACCCGATCATCACGGCCTGCCTCATAACGTAGAACTTTCTTGGTGGTGCGTGTTGGAGGGAGAACACTAGTGGTATTTTTGAAGGGATCACCTTATATAGCTACCGCCGTGTAACTAAAGTATACTATACACACAATCACACAATATAAGATGCACACAAAACATCAAATGTAATGCAATGTGATATAGTCCATTGTGCCATGGTCTTCTTGGCGCCCGTTGTTTATAAACAATTTAATAAACCTACCTTGACCATATCACATAGCCCCTGCAAAATAAAGTTAGACGCTTCTACGTTATCTTTTGCATATTTTACGTGGCTTGGGGCTTTCGTAAATAGAACCGCTTCATACCTACGAACCTTATGACCACAACAACGATCCAATAATTGCATATTTAAGCATCCCTTTGGGCCCTCCATTGAAAATGCGAAGACCAACTAAAGAGAGAGAAACTGACACCCGCCAGCCACATATACGGTACAAACCGTATGTCAGTAGTGGAACCAGTCTCGCGTAAGCGTACGTGTAAAGTCGGTCCGGGCCGCTTCATCAACTCAATACCGCTGCAGGACACAAGTGCACGCTAGAGGGTAGCAAATAACAGGAACGGTGCCCCCGTGCAGAACACGGGTTCTAACAGCGTACATCTATATCTACGATAGATCGGCTCTGATACCACTGAAGGGGATCGTGTGCAGAAAACAAAAAATTTCCTACCAACGATATCCTAATAGCATGTCAAGATCTATTCTATGCAGATATAGTAGTACAAACGGAGATCGGAATACGTACCCTTGTAGATCGAAAGCGGGGATTACGTTCCCGCACAAACGTTGTCGATGAAGACCGACGAAGCCGACCTCAAGATCGTGTAGAGGAAGCAGACCTCCGAGTACCGCTTGCGCAGCACCTCGCAGGGCGTCACACACGTACGGTGGAGACGACGGCCTCCGAAGCTCTAGTCCAGGACGAGGAGCGGAAGACTTGGACCGGAACACCAGCAGCACGGCAGCGGGCCTATGGTGGAAGAGATCCCCCTCCTCAGCTCGGCGCGTCTGTCACAAGGGAATCACGAGATCGAGAGAGAAATTGGGAATTAATTGGTGAATTAAAAGTCCAGGGGTGCCCCTTCTTATATAGGCTCCCAGGGGGGAGCCAACTTGCCAACCAGGCAATGTGGGACTAAACACCACATGCCTGGTGCGGCATTGGAGGGTGCGTCGGCACCCTAGTGGGCCCTTGGCCCACTTGGGTCGGCCCCTCCTGGCCCACACCGAATCCCCAAGGGGATTCCCCCCCTCTTGGGCCTTCTTTCGACCAGAAGGCCCATTTAGGGAAATCAGCCTAAATAAATTCGAAAATAAATATATAAAATCATATTTGCATATTTATTACACTAATTAATATCAAACATAATATATATAATTTTTCCTAGCTCCGAAAACTCTTTCGGCGCTGCCCGATCTCCATCGGACCCCTCCCGGGACGCTCCCGGTGATCTCTTTCCTTTCCGGTTGTCTTGTCGAAACCCCTTAAGTGTGTTACCCTAGCGGTTCGATATAATAACAGGTATGAAAAAGACTCCTCTGTGATCAACAACTAACTTGTAGGCCTGAACCCCATGAATTAATCCCTGTGATATAACGAATGACTTTCATCTATCAAACCTGAACGCAAAGTCTTAAACCTTTTGCCATAGCGATACTTAGCATGTCCGAGCGTCGTTCCATAGATATCTCCATACCTAATCCCGACCTCGTTACCGACAACGCTATCTTCTACTCGTCCATGATCTCATGTCTCCGTGACCTAGTCACATGCATGCAAACTCATTAGACATGATCTCATTGAGTGGGCCCGAGAGTATCTATCCTGCTATGCGGACTGGCAAATCCCGCTCTTGACCCCTCGTCTCAACTACTCCTTTCCGATACCCATAAGTATCACCGTTATTGTCATAATATATAAGATACGACGTTTGGTGCGATCAAAGTATCTTCCAGGAATAACAATAAGAGTTGATCTCATGGTCAAAGGCGTAACGACTACGTCCTCCAAATCTGGGTATGTCCATCACATTGTTCTCCATTGATATGACTCCCATTGCCGACTGGCGCCATGCCCCATGACCGGGAAACCTCGATCATCAATCGCGCAACGAAACTAGTCTTAGTAGAGGCTACTAGGGACCTGGTTGTTTACGTATCACACCTGTATTAATGTTTCCGCTTAATACGGTTCTAGCATGACACAAAAACCTATTATGAACAAACGAGATATGATAAAGAATACACTTTATTAATTGCCTCTAGGGCATATCTCCTTCAGGCCTCGCCATGAACTTGGCGAAAGCCGGTCGTCCAAAGATTGCATGGTAGGCGCTGTTAAAGGGGACAAATTCGAACCAGAGAAACTCTGAGCGATAGTTGTCCTTTGGTCCAAAAGTTACCTTTAGCCTAATGCGCCCCATAGACTTTGCTTGTCTGCCGGGCACTATGCCATGAAAAGTGAGGTTGTTGTGATCAAGCTGACCCTCTGACAAATTCATGCGGCTTAGTGTATCCTAGTACAGGATGTTGAGGCTGCCGCCGCCATCGATGAGTACTTTTGTGAGCCTGAAGTTGTCGACAATGGGGTCGACGACATGGGCGTATTTGCCTGGGTGAGGGACGTGATCAGTGTGGTCGGACCAATCCCAAGTTATTGCCGCCTCGGACTAGTTCAAATACTGAGGGACGTCCGACATTGTCGCGTTGAGTTCGCGCATCTCCGCCTTTTCCACCTTAGCCGAAGCCATGCCGACAAACACACGAGAGATTCTTTGAACTTCGGGTATGGCTTCTTTTTCTTGGCGGCAACGTCGTCATCGCTTGAGATTGACATGTCGTCCTCATCCTCGTCGTCCTTGCTGTCTTTCTTGTCGTACTTCTTTGACTTTTTTGACTTCCAGTCAACTGTGGGATCCTTTTTGAAGTCATCCATGAAACGGCACTCGCTGAGCATATGGTTGACCTTGCCGAGTGAGGCGTGGATGGGGCATGGCAAAAGTTTTGCCTGCTCGTAAGTGATACGCGCCGCCTTAGGGCCTGAGCCAGCGTCACGATTATCTTTCTTGTTTTCCACTTCTTTTTGTCGGCATTCCCTTGGAACGCGACGACTACCTCGTTAGAAGGTCTGGCTTTGTCTTCCACTGCTTGCTTGCGTTTGTTGTTTTGTCTTGGCGCGGTGCTGACGTCAGGATCATCGTCACGTGCGTCATCATCTGCTGCCGCATATTGGGTGGCTAGGTTGAGCATCTCGCCAAGGTCCGTGAATTGCTCACGGACGAGCCGGTGACGGAGCAGGGATTCTTCTGCAGGCCCGTGTAGAAGGCATGGATAGCCTGCGTGTCCGAAACACCATGACAGTTGGCCTTTTCGGAGATCCAACGGCTGACAAAATATGTCATGGTTTCGTCCGGCTTTTGAATAGAGCGTTGCAAATCCGTGTAGGTATTTGGACGCTTGTATGTTCCTTGGAAGTGCTGGGAGAAAACCTTTTCCATGTCGTACCAGTTATGGATAGACCTTTCAGGAAGGTTGTCGATCCAAGCCCTTGTTGTTCCTTCTAACATGAGAGGTAGGTAGCGGACGGCAATATGATTGCTTCCGCCGGCAATTTCTATGGCCATGGCATAATCGGCTAGCCATGAATCCGGCTTAACAAGGCCGCTATACCTAGGACAATTTTTAGACACTGATGTCATGTCCTTGGAGAACGGCTCTCTGCGAATGGCGTCGTCAAAGCACTTTGGTCCCGAATATTGCGGCTCCTTTCCTCTTGCGATGTCTTGTAGGCGATGTCGTGCGTCTTTTCGATCGAGTTGTTGTCCGCCTCTGTTTGCGTTTGGCTCGTCCTGCGCTGCCCGGCTTACGCTGTGCCTGGGCCCTTCTGTCGCCTCCTTCCTCTTGCTGCCGGTGCTACGTTGCGGAGACCGGCTTCGACCTCTACTGGGAGGATCGTTACCGGCATCTTTTTTAGGCGGCTGTCCGTTATCTCGGCTTCCTCCATTACCGCGCCTTGGCTAGGTTGGAGGTGGCAGGTCTCCTCTACTTCTTGTTCGCGAGTTCTCGTCCCGCCTTGGTTTTGGCGGTGGCGTCTTCTTTGGAGGTGGCGTTGCTTTCCTTTTGTCGCCATGGCTACTGGAGCCGGATGGGCCTTCGGGGTCAGCGCCAGGTGCAGCTTTGCACTTTCCTGACTTGGATTCTAGATCTCCCCCACGGGCATCCGCCATGTGGCCGTAGGAGTCAGCGCGAGCTTGCTGTTCGAGTGCCTTGCTCACGAAGTGTCTTGCGTTGGCCAGCTTTTCCTCCGTTGTGTAAGTTTTGTCGTATAGGGTGTCTAGCGCAGCAACAACGTTAAGGATGGGGGTGCAGAAGACAACATCCCCCCTTCTGTCCACACGTTGTGGTGCTATGCGCCAGTCGAACCCAAGATCTTGAGCTGCTGTTTTGGCACGAATTGGCGGCTCCTTATCACGGCGGTTTTTTGGTGGCCTTTTTTCCTCGACGAGCTGCCGGCTCGTTTTGGCTGACATCTTTTCTTGTTCTTTCTCGATCTTCTTTGCAAGGCTCTCAACATGCTCCTCTCTTTTGCGCAGGAAGTCAGAGTGCTTAAGCATGTTAAGCCTAAGCTCCTCCACTTCGTCGAGTGGGGTTTCTTTGTTCACCGGAGTGTGCATGATCTCTTCTACTTCTTTGATGACGGAGAGAAAATCCGTGGGTTTGCTTCTGCCGCCTTTCTCGAGACCAGTTTTCTTCTTTGCGCGCACCTTGTCAGAACCGTCAATGAGTTGGCCGGCGACGGTGTCGTCGGCATCTTCTGCCGGTTTGCTTTGCGTTTCAGAAGCAACTGGGGGTGACTCGTGACCGACGACAACCATCAAAGCAGCTTATCAGGCATGTCAGTATCCGTTGTGCCCTCTGAAGGAACCGGATTATCACTGGAAAGCGGCTTTTGATTTTCTCTTCGAATAGACTAGCATCGTCATCAGAATCAGAATCTATGTTGACTTGAACCGTAGATCTGGATCCGGCATCTGACATCGCGTCCGCCTGGAGAGCAGGAAGGATTGACTCAGGATCGTTGTTTTCCGGCTGGGAGTCGGATCCCAGTCCAGCAACTCCGACGAAGTGGAAGTCAGATCTGGCCGACTCCTGGGAGAAGGCTGATTCAGATCCATCTTGTCGGTCGACTACTTGGTCGAAGGGTTGGTGGGGGGGGGGTCGTAGAAGCGCGGTAGGCCGTACGCCTCTGGCGTGTACCCGATGAAGACGTCGATTCCTACGATCGGTACAATTGCGCACCCGATAAGGTAGTCGTCCGCCGGGAGGAAGGACTCATCTGAGTTGACGTAGATGTGGTCGCCATACCTTGTGACACGGCCGACGGTGATCTGCTTGCCCACGCCGCCAAGTGTTCCTGCCTGGAACGTGACGCCAGGAAACTTATGTCCCACGGTGGGCGCCAACTGTCGTAGTATCGACATATTTGATAGGAGACGGGGGTCCTCTAGCCTACATATGGATTGTGGGGAAGAAGGTTGGTGTCGTCGAGGACGGGATTGTACACGGCGAGTTTACCCAGCTTCAGATCCCGCAGCGGTGGCGAGATGCTACGTGCTGTTATAATTCACTATGAGGCAAATAGCCGTGAACAGGTTACAATGGGTACGAAGCGTATTGAGCGTGCCTTAAAGGCTTCCTGGTGGCCGACTTATATAGGCGGCCAGACCCCAGGATACAAGGCACGTACTTGTACGGCAAGTAATCAGAGTTCTAGACCTAGCCGGCTTAGTTGCCGGCTTCAGTCTTGGGCTTGGTGGCTTGATGGGCTTCGGCCTTCCGCCCTCCTTGGACCGTCCGCCTACTTCCTTGTACGTCAGCTATCCGAGCCGCCCGACAGGCTTCAGCCTTACCACCCTTGGGCCACCCTGGACTAGCCGGATTGATCGATGGTGGAGATACCCCTAGTTGGTATATCCCCAACAATAATCCACCTTCCGGTTAGCGTCTGCACCCCTTTTAGTATTAAGTTGCATGCAATAGATTATCTCCTTAAGCACTGCGTGTAAAGTAAGTAAGTAACATCATCCTTAGACAAAGTACTACTGTTTTATCAATAGTAGCAACAACACATCTACAACCTTAGAGCTTTCTGTCACTGCCCCAGATTAAATAGATACATGAACCTACTATCGAGCATAAATACCCCCTCTTGAAGTTACGAGCATCTACTTGGCTAGAGCATACACAAGTAACCGAGAGCATGCAAGATCATTAAATAGCACACACATGATATATTATGAAGCAATAACTTTAGTACTCAATATTCATCGGATCCCAGCAAACAAAACATGGAGAATTACGTAAAGATGATCTTGATCATGATAGGCAGCTCACAAGATCTAAACATTATAGCACAAGAGGAGAATACAACCATCTAGCTACTGCTATGGACCCGTAGTCCAAGGTAGACTACTCACACATCAGTTCGGAGGCGGTCATGGCGACGTAGAGGCCTCCGGGGATGATTCCCCCTCCCGGCAGGGTGCCGGGGAGCAGTCCCGATCTCTCCCGAAGTGGTGGTGACGACGGCGGCGGCTCGGGACCCGTGGAGGAAAAAGTATTCTACTGTGCTTTGTTTTTAGGTCAGGGGGGTTTATATGGGCGAAAGACCTAGGTCGGTGGGCGCCCGAGGGGCACTCATCACCTCCTGGCGCGGCAGGCAGTGGGGCCGCACCACCAGGTGATGAGGCTGCCTCACGGCCCCTCTTCGTCTCATCTTCGATTTTCCTGGACGCAAATATTCCAAAAATAAATCCTGGTTGGCTCGTTTCCAATTTGGCGGATATTTCCTTAAGAGCTTTTCTGAAACCAAAAATAGCAGAAAACAGGGAACTGGCACTTTGGCATCTTGTTAGTAGGTTAGTCCCAGTAAATGCACAAAACTATATAAATACATATAAAACATGGAATAAAATGATATAACATAGCATGGAACACAAGAAATTATGGATACGTTGGAGACGTTCAAGTAATCACTTTGGGAACATATAGTAAATCTTTTGGCTTTGGCAAACTTATCATTGGTCTGTAGCTATAATACTTCGAGACTTAAGAGGAAAAAGAATTACATGTAGAATATAGCATTCATTGATCTTTCTCACTTGTCTATGACAAGCTTAGTATTCACAACTTAAAATTGTGTGTGCTTTCAAGTAAGAATTGCATGATTGTCTTTTACTACATGTATGTTTGTTTGTATCATTCAACTCTTATGCTTGCTACCCAAACTTGCTAGCCAAAGACTTGTATCGAGAGGGAATGCTTCTCATACATCCAAACCTTGAACCAAAACCTCTGCCATCTGTGTCCACCATATCTACCTACTATGTGGTATTTTGCGCCACTCAGAGTAAATACTTCTTGTGCTATCTTTATTCAAAATTATTATCCATTATTTGTGTCAATGTTCACTAGCTCATGAGGAAATAATAGTTGGGTTTGTTATCTTCCATACTAATTAAGTAACCTATGACTTGCATGCTACATCTGCTCGTCATTAATATTGCAAAGCGGTGGTCAGACCACTATAATATCAAAGGTTGAGTTTTTCAAAAATATAGACACTCCTCCATGGTTTGAGATTGATTGGTGGGCACCCGTGAATTCGGCTAGCCATGGTTATGTCAGAAAGGTGGGGAGGAGTGTCATGGTTGTGAAAGTAAAGAAAAAAAGAAGATGAATCTGATAAAGGCTTGTTTTAAAAAAATCGGAACCACCCTTAACTTGCTTAGTATGGAAGATAATAAGAACTCTGTTACGAATCATTGACAAAAACAAACACCGCTCAAAAACTTACTTTTATGCTCTCTATATGATTTCAAAATGCTATAAAACAAAAAGCTCTAGCACATGCTTAAATATTTGCTTCCCTCTGCGAAGGGCCTATTTTTTACTTTATGTTGAGTCAGTAAACCTATCTCCTTCTATCTTAAGCAAGCATTTGAGGTTATTGTGATTCCATCGTTCATACATTAGTACTGTTAATCATCTCTTTAATTCTTTCTTCCTTAGCACATTGTTGGTATCTAATGAATTTTATTTTTGGAGCTCTCAACCTATAAACAGGGCTGTTTTATAAACTAAGCTCAATTGCTCATTGTTCTCTGACCAAGGACTAAGTTTGCCAACATCAACTATGGTTTTCTCTATGTACTTTACTGTGGTTTCCCTCTACTTGTTACAAGTTGATTTATACATGAACGGAGTTAATATCTAAGATGACTTGTGCATTAATACATGTGATGCTTCTTGTCCGTATATTTTATATCGACACTTCACTCCATAAACCTGTGGTCATGTTTACCAAGTTCAGTTTTCGCTTGGGGACAAGCGAGGTCTAAGCTTGGGGGGAGTTGATACATCCATTTTCCATCACTATTTTATATCATAATTTACTGTTATTCATTTATATATATATTATATTGGGACATGATACTTATGTTATTTCATCTATTTTGCGTGATTGATGATCATTGGGGGATGGAACTCCGGAGTCTGAATTCTGCTGGAAAAAGCACCGTCAGGATACAATATTTGCGAAGACCAGAAGAACAAAGTGGCTAACTGGGATTTATTTCTGAATTATTTCATGACGAAGGCCAAAAGGGGAGCCTGGGGTGGGGCCCAAAGGGCCCGCACCACCTCCCGGCGCGGCTCCCAAGCCAGCCGCCAGCCGCGTGAGCTGGTGATGTGGCCACCCTGGCCCACCACTTGGCGCACCCCTTCGCGTACTTCTTCCCCCTGAAGACCTAAAATTATTACGTTGGCCAGAAACCATCTCCGCCGCCATCACGAGGCGGAGAAGACAAAGAGATAAAAGCTCTCCGGCAGGTTGCGTTGCCGCCGGGGAAATTCCCTCCCGGAGGGGGGAAATTGTCGCCATCGTCACCGTCATCGAGCTGCACTCCGTCACCATTGCCAACAACACCATCTCCACCACCGACGCCGTCATCTCCATCCATCCTATCACCTCTGATCATGTTCATTATGGTGTGTTGTGAGTAGTTCGTTGTGTTCTGAGGACATGGGAGAAGTCTAGACGTTAGTAGTGAACTATGTTGAATAAGATTTGATGTTTGGATATTTAAGTTGTGGTGCCATTCTTCTTGTGGTGTCATGTGAACGTCGACTACATGACACTTCGCCTTTATGGACCTAGGCGAATGCATCGTGTACTCGGTTATCATTTGTGGGGTTGCTGGAGTGACAGAAACCTAAACCCCCATTGGTATTCCGATGTGCGAGGGATCGTAGGATCTCAGAGTTTAAGGCTACGGTTAGATTTATCTTATGCTTTCTTGTATTTGTGGATGCTTGCAAGCGGTATAATCATAAGTATGTATTAGTCCTAAGAAGGGCGGTGCATTAGCATAGATTCACCCACACGACACTTATCTAAACACTAAAGATTATTCATCAATATGAAGCGAACGCACTAGACAGAAATCCCGTGTGTCCTCAAGAACGTTTGGTCATCATAAGTAAACAAACCGGCTTGTCCTTTGCTCTCAAAAGGATTGGGCCACTCGCTACAATTATATTTGTCGCGCTCTATTTACTCGCACTCTATTTCTCTGTCATATCAAAGTCTACTGAAAACTTGTCTGCTAGTGTTTATAGTGAATTCCTCATCAAAACCACTTGTCAACACCTTCTGCTCCTCGTTGGATTCGACACTCTTATTTATCGAAAGTGCTGCGATACACCCCCTATACTTGTGGGTCATCACTGATCATGCTGCAATTAGATACCTTATGGAAAAGAAAGATGCAAAGCCTAGGCTTATTAGATGGGTGTTATTGTTGCAAGAATTCGATTTACACATTGTAGATAGGAAATGTGTTGATAATCCTGTTGCTGATAATTTGTCTAGATTGCAAAACATTGCTTATGATTCTCTACCTGTTAATGATAGTTTTCCAAATGAACAATTGGCTGCAATACGGGTGAGTTCATGAGATAGTCCTTGGTATGCAGATTATGCTAACTTTATTGTTTCGAAGTATTTGCCTCCAACCTTTTCAGCTCAACAAAGAAGAAAATTCTTTTATGACTTGAGGCATTATTTCTGGCATGACCCACACTTATATAAAGAAGGAGTTGATGGTATTATGCGAAGATGTGTTCCGGAGTATGAACAAAAAGAGATATTGAGAAAGTGCCATAGTAGCGCTTATGGAGGACATCACGCTGGAGATAGAACCGCACAAAAGGTTTTACAATCAGGTTTTTTTGGCCTACTCTCTTTAAAGATGCAAGAAATTTTATTTTATCTTTTGATGAATGTCAAAGAGTTGGTGATATCTCTAGACGTAATGAAATTCCTATGAATTATTCTCTTGTTATTGAACCGTTTGATTGTTGGGGATTTGACTTCATGGGTCCTTTCACTTCTTTAGAAGGTAATACACATATACTTGTTGTTTTGACTATGTTACTAAACGGGTAGAAGCTATTCCTACTAAAAGTGTTGACGGTGAAACATCATTAAAAATGCTTCAAAAAATTATTTTCCCTAGGTTTGGTGTTCCTAGATATCTTATGACTGATGGAGGTTCTCATTTTATTCATGGTGGTTCTAGAAAAGTTCTTGCTAAATATGGTGTTAATCATAGAAATGCTTCAGCTTATCATCCTCAAACTAGTGGGCAAGTAGAACTATCAAGTAGAGAAATTAAATCTATCTTGCAGAAGACTATTAATAGGACGAGGAAGAATTGGGCTACTAAATTAAATGATGCATTGTGGTCTTATAGAACTACTTATAAAAATCCCATGGGTATGTCTCCTTGTAAAATGGTTTATGGAAAAGCATGTAACTTTCCTTTAGAATTAGAACACAAAGCTTATTGGGTAGTGAGAGAACTAAATAGAGACTTTAAACTTGCTGGTGAGAAAAGATTACTTAATTTGAGTTCTTTAGATGAATGGAGAAGTGA
Source organism: Poa annua (assembly GCA_026929855.1). Classification (NCBI taxonomy): domain Eukaryota; kingdom Viridiplantae; phylum Streptophyta; class Magnoliopsida; order Poales; family Poaceae; genus Poa; species Poa annua. Next base: position 244,173,317 of record CM049426.1, on the reverse strand, counting down.
AGCTTATGAAAATGCTAAATCATTTAAAGAGAAAGTTAAGAAATGGCATGATAGGAGAATCCTAAAGAGAGAGTTTCACGTTGGTGAGAAAGTTCTATTGTATAGCTCTCGTCTTAGATTCTTTGCAGGAAAATTATTCTCCAAGTGGGAAGGACCATATGTTATTGTGGACATGTTTCGTTCGGGTGCGATTAAAATTGCTTCGCTCAAGGATGACTCTAAACAAGTGATGAATGGACAAATAATCAAGCATTATATTTCTGGAGAATCTTATAATGAAGATGTTGATGTTATTCAAGAAATTTCTCTGGAAAATTACATTTAGGAAAATATTTCTGAGTTCGCAGAACCTGATTTGGAAAAAGTACAGTTTCGGTAAGAAAAAGTCCGCAAATTTAATTTTTGGTTATCTGTGATTTATTTTTGGAAAATATGGAAAAACATGAGACGAAAATGAACAGGACACGAAGTCCGAGGAAACCACACCACCTCGTGGCGCGGGCCCCATGCTGGCCGTGCTACCAGATGGTGAGGAGGCCTCAGAGCCCCTCTCCTACTCGGTTTCTCCCTGTGGCCTTCCTTTTATTTCGTAATTTTTTGCTAAATATTCACCCGAGGCCCTCGAGGTCCGTATATTGTGTTTTCGACGTGTTTTTGTTTCGAGCTGTTTCTGTCCAGATGTCGTCTTAGGGATCTTGCTCCGAAGACTACGCACTTTGTCGCCAGCGTGAAATCCTTCAAGATCTTGATCAAGGGTATTTTGTTGGATGGGCGGACGATGAGAAGGTGAAGGCTAGGCGCAAGGACATGGATGAAAGCGTGATCAAGGAGGTGAAGAAGATGCAAGCGGCCAAGAAAGATCGTGCAAGCATGGGGGCCAGCAAGACCGCCTTTGTGGGATCTATTAACGCCCAACGTGCTTTTTCTCATAACATGCAGGGAGCAATACCACCTATTCTAGATCTTAGCACTTTCCCAGATGCAACTGAAGCTCTTCGAGTCATGGATCAGTTTTGCGAGCAGTACTACATCCTTAGGAGGGACGTGGATATACTTCAAGAGGAGAATAACAGGCTCCGCAACATGTTGGAGCGTTACCTTACTCCACTTCAAGTCGTTCCACCATCGCCACAGAAGGAGTAATTCATCATCGGTATTGGCATCTCCCTTAGCTTGTTCCAAGCTTGGGGGGGAGTGCCGCGGTATCACCACTATCTTTCATCTTTTACTTTTTAGTAGTGTCATATCATGAGTAGGGAAGTTATCTTATATTATGGTTTGCAATGTGGATTTATCTCTCTTTTAGTTGGTTATCTATGTATCCCTTGGTGTGAGTTGCCGTTATGAATATTAATAAGAAGTGTTATTATTTATTTTCTGCACACTTTATGTCGGGTTATGACTCCCGAGAATCGGGGGTAGTCACTCCTTGAAGTGTAGTTCGAGAGGGGATTGAACGCGGAGGTCTAAACCCTCAAGTGGCTCTGCGACGTTGCTCGCCGGACCCGAAGAAGACGCACACCCGACCAAGGAAAACACCGTCCTTTACCCAGGTTCACGGCCCTCGTGAGGAGGTAAGACCGCTACTCCTGCCTGTATGTATTATATGTGGGAAGTTACAGTACAATTGAGCTTGCCGGAAGCCCCCTCGAGGCAATTCTTGCCTGGGGAGGGAAGCGATGATCTTCTTCCTCCTCCGGACAGAGGCTAACCTAACTAGAGCTGCTAGGGTTTACAGGGGAGGTTTGCACGCAAGGGGCCGACCCTTGCTACGATGGATTTCTTCTCTCTTTTATAGGCGCCTCGGGCCTTCTTCTTCGGCTTGGCCTTCGATGTGTCTCCCACTTGCCGGCGGCGGGGCGGAGCATGAGTCCACCGTGCTCCATTCGTCCATGGACTCGGTCCATTGTTGATAAAGGTGGCGCCGTGGCCGACCGGCGGCCGGCCGCGCTTGTACCGCCCGCAGAGCGGGCAGTCTCTGAGGTGGAGCCCAGGATGACGATCTCCGTTGGAGGGTTGCGCCGTCCACCTGCTTTATCGTCAGGGTAGAAGGTCCTCACAGCTGTGCAGCAGGCGGGGCAGCTTTGTTGACCGCTTTATCGCCAGGGACAGCGACGGGGGTGTGAGCGCCTCTGTACGATCTTGGCAGAGGTCACGTGCGCTCTGTCGGGATTCCTAGGCGAGGACGTTTCCTTCAGGCCTGAGGGGAAATTCCTGCCGGACTTTCCCTCAGGCGGGTTGGTTCCTTGACGGGGAGGATCCCCTGAGGCGAGGGGTCATTTGAGGCCCTCGCCTCCTCTTCAGGCCCTCGAGAGGGATCGCCTCTCGGGGGTCCCGTCAGGCGGTGACGCCTGGTCCTTAGTCGTTTCGTCCGTCTGGCCCGCGAGCGAGGCCTGGGGGAATGGGCTAATTGTACCCCAGTTCCCACTGGGCCGACAGTAGCCCCCGGGCCCATGATGGGCTCGACTGATCCCATGGGCTTAGGCGAAGCATCGTGGGCCCTTAGTGCCCAGCCGGCCCGAGCCACGCGGCACTTGGACGACTAACGGCTTTGCACGATCTGGGGCGTGAGTCGTGGGGGGTCCCACCACGCCCCGGTAACTGCTCTTGGAGGGGACATAAAGCCTGAGCGCTGCGGCAGGGAGCCGTTACCGTTTCCAACTCTCCGCCTCCGCGCTCTCCTATGAGTTCCTGTTCTCCAACTCCTTCCAACCTCCGTGCCCGTGACGATGAGTCCTCTCAGGAGCAAGGGCAAGGCCGCCGCGGGGTCTTCCTCCCAGGCGGAAGCCACGGAGACCGAGATGGGCACGGCGCTGCTCGGCGTGCGCGTCAACGAGAAAGCGCTCTCCAAGGTCCGTTACTTGGTGGCGGACCGGACGAACGAGCATGGCGCCACCGCCCTGAAGCCCGCGGCGCACGGGAAGCGCCCGCGCGGATTTTTCCCGGTCTTCCGGCGCTGCCTGGCCGCGGGACTGGTGCCGGCCTTCTCTCCGTTCCTGGAGGCGGTGCTGGCGTTCTACCAGGTGCAGCTGCTGCACCTGCACCCCAACTCCATCCTCATACTCGCCGTCTTCGCCTACCTCTGCGAGGCGTACCTGGGCCTGAAGCCCACGGTGGGGCTGTTCCGGTGCTTCTACGCGCTCCGGAACACGGCGAAGAACGAGCGCTCCGGGTGCGTCTCGTTCCGCATCGTCGACGGCATGGGGTGCTTTTATATCCCCATGTCCTGGAGCGAGGGTAGGGCCATCACGTCCGTGACGAAGAAGGTACGCCAAAAGTGGTTCTTCGTCGGGGTGGAGCGTCCCTGCGCCTTCCTCGAGGTCCCTGACGAGCCTCCGGTGAAGAACTCCCACTGGGGCAAGGCTACCTTCGACGGCGCCAAGAATGCGAGCTTGATGGGGCGCCTGAGCTTCCTTCGCGAGGAGGGCCTCACAGGGCAGATGGTCGTGGCGTACTTCGTGACCCGCCGCATCGCGCCCCTCCAAGCTCACTCGGTCCCCATGTGGATGTATTCGGGGCCGAACGACAAGATGCGGCTCCACGTCGAGGACAACGACAAGGACGTCGTCGACAACATCCTCTCTGCGCTCTTCGTCAACCCCTCCGTGCTCCCTGCGGACGATGTCCGCACGGCGCTTCGGCCCCTTCACCAGTACAATCTGACGGAGCGTACGGCCCGCCTGGAGGAGATGCCTTCGTTCTCCCCGACAGGCCCGGCGGACTCTGATGCGCCGCTGCCGGCCCCGTGGGGAGCGGAGGGGGCCGATTCTCCCTCGGCCTCCGGAGCTGGCCTAGGCGAGGAGGAAGCCGCAGCCGGGGAGGTCTCCTCTTCTAGGGCTGGGCCTATTACTGACGAGACTCGCGACATCTCGTCGGGCGACGAAGACGCCTTCGTGGTGGTGCCCTCGCGCCCCGTGGAGGAGGAAGCTGAGGAAGGGGAGGCCTAAGGTGCGGAGGACTCTCCGTGGAGGCGCGTGTAACACCCCGGCCCACCCCTGGACCGAGCCTATCACGCCTGGCAGCTCTCTAGGATCTCTAGACTAGCCCCGTAGATCAACACTAGTCTTTTCTGCGCACTTTGTCCTCACTCGTGCGCACCCGGGAAGGACTTCCCGGTCGGTCACCCATCCTTGGAGTACTCCAGGCCAAGCACGCTTAACCTCGGAGTTCTTTCCAGATGAGCTTCTGAAAAAGAAGTTGCAACTTGTTGATATGAGTATTCTACCAATCCTATTAAGCCCTGAGACAGGATCTCACATCCTTCCCCCCCTTAGAAGACCGACGCCCTCGTCGGTCCGCCCCCAGTCCAGAAACTCCCCCTGTTGGCACCCGTCCATGCGTCCAGTGCCGGCACATATCACATGTCCGCCCACTGACCCGCACACGCCCGAGTAACCGCGAGGGTCGGCTCTGATACCAATTGTAACACCCCGGCCCACCCCTGGACCGAGCCTATCACGCCTGCAGCTTTCTAGGTTCTCTAGACTAGCCCCGTAGATCAACACTAGTCTTATCTGGGCACTTTGTCCTCACTCGTGCGCACCCGGGAAGGACTTCCCGGTCGGTCACCCATCCTTGGAGTACTCCAGGCCAAGCACGCTTAACCTCGGAGTTCTTTCCAGATGAGCTTCCGGAAAAGAAGTTGCAACTTGTTGATATGAGTATTCTATCAATCCTATTAAGCCCTAAGACAGGATCTCACAGCGCGGCCTTCGCACCAAGGCCGCTATGGACCACGCAGGGGCGAGGCCTTCTGACGTCCCTTCCAAGAAGAAAGCGGAGGCGCCCCCCACGAGGCCTGCTGCCAAGCCTTTTCCCTCATGGCGCTCGTCAGGCCTCGCGTGGGTCGATGCTGGCGCTCCCCCTCCAGGGTGAGTTCATATGTCGTAGGGTCGTTTACCCTCTTGGTTTCTATTTCCATCTCATCTTTCGCTGAGGTTTCCCTTGCGCTATTGACAGCGGGCCTGCGCTTGCTAAGCACCGCCGTCTTCGCAAGGCGTCCGAGGTGAAGACCGCCACGGCAGGGGCCGTGGCTGACGAGGCCGCGAGGCCCGAGGGGGCGGCCCAACAGCCCCCCTTGAGGAAGCGCCTCAAGTAGAAGCGACGGCGCCCCTCGCGGGGGCGGCTGGTCCATCTGGGAAGGAGAGCACCATAGGCCCGGACACCCCTGCAGCGCCATGCGAGTCTCCGTCGGTGGAGGGCTCGGAGGCGATGACTCCAGTGCCACCTCGTGCCGCCAATCCTTCTCGCGCGGCTTCGCCTCCGCGCGAGGTCACTACGCCTCGCGCGGCCAAGCCTTCGCGCGAGGCCACTCCGCCGCACGAGCCGACGCCGCCGCGCGTGTCGACGCCTCCGGGTGCGCTTGCTGCATCGCCAGCGCCCAACGCCTCTGCGCAGCCCGCGACAGAGGCCTTCGAGGTGCCCGCGGGCGTTGGCGCGTCTGCCGGGGAAGGTTTTTCCTCCCTTCCCCGCCAGGCTGCGGGCGAGGAGCGCCTCGCGGATGCAGGGCCTGAAGGTGGCGCGGGCACGGGCTCTGGCGGGGCTCAAGCCAGCCCCCTTTTCCTTCCCGCGGCCGGGCCTCCGGGACTCGACGCCGAGGTCGGCACTTCTGCGTGCCAAGCCCTAGTGTTCGCGGCTGGGACTGGAGCGCAGGACATCGTGAGGCCGCCTTTGGCCTCGTGAGGGAGTCCCTGGAGGGCTTGGAGGCTCACCTCGCCCTTGGGGACATATGGCTCGCCCAACAGCAGAAGGAGCTGGCGAAATCATGGGAGTCCTTCCACGCGGCGGCCGAGACGCGCCGGCAGGAAGACTTGGCGCTGCAGGCCGCCCGCGAGGAAGCCACCACCTTCGCCTAGGAGACCCGAAAGGCGGCCATCCGCGACGTTGCAGAGCTGCTCCAACCCCTCCAGGCGGAACGCGACGCCGCAGCGAAGCTCCTGCGCGAGGTCAGGCGGAACGCGAGGCGATGGAGGGCTCGTTGGCGCATAAGTGCCGCGAGCTGGGCCAGCTGGAGGCTCAACTGCTCTCCACTCATCAGGCCGCATCGGCTGCTCTGGAACAGGACCGCAAGGCCTTTGCCGAGCGCGAGCAGCTGCTGGTCCTCAAGGAGAAGGAGCTCCAAGCAGCGCGAGGAGCAGCGCCTCCAGGCGGAGAATGTAACATCCCAAATTTCCCAAAATATTTAAAACTTTGCATTCATGCATCATGCATCATATAAGCATGGCATTGAAATCACATAAAGAGTAAATTGAATTTTAATTATAAGTTTAAATAAAGTTGTTTTCAATAAAGAGGTCTATTTGAGCTCCTTATAAAAATCTGTATTTTATTATTTTATTTATTTAGCAAAATGATATCAAAAAGTTATAAATTAAATTAGCTTTTCAAAACATATTTTTATGAATTTTTCTGAAATGTTTTGATAAGTTTTAAAAATCAAATTGTTTGGAAAAGGGTTTAAACAGAAGAAAAAAAATGTGTTCGGGCTAGCTGGGCCGAGCCCCTCTACTATCTGCCGCGCGCGCACGAAGGAACGGCCCAGCAAACCAACCGCGCAGCCCACCTCCCTCCCTCTCTCACTTCCAGACGGGGCCCACTTGTCATCTTCATCCCCAAGCCGTGAAGAACACGAACTCCACCGAAACCTAGTTTGTTACGGATCAAAATCCGTTGGAAAATCGCGATTAAATCGCTCCCCTCCTTCCCCATACAAACCCCCTCTCCGCCGCCGTTCCCCGCGCCCAAAAACCCTAACCAATACTCGCCGAAATCGCGGGAACGAGAGCTTCCACCTCCGACATTGCCGCCGCCGCGTTTCGCTACGTTCCGGTGAGTACGGCACCCGAGCACCACCTCCACACCCCCTCTGCGACTCCCCATCTCCGTACGCACCTAACGGACTTGCTCCGGCCTCCCTTTTTGCACCAGGGCGACGTATCCGTCGACGACCCGACGCCGCCGTCCGCCGCTCATCTCCGACGAGCACGCAAGGGGAGGAGAAGATCACCTCGATCGCACCTACCTCGCCATAGAGTTCGCCACGACGATACGCTTCAAGTGGTGAGTAAAACCCCCTCCGATCGTGCGTCTGTTAGCCGTAGCCGCAACTCCGGCGATGGCGAACCGCGCCGCCCGACCGTCCCCTTTTTGTCCAGGCCGTCGGATCTAGATCCAATGGTTAGATCGGATTGAATCTGGAGCGCTCGTTTTAAAGGAGATCGGACGGTTCGCGTTCGCGATCCGCGCCGAACCGGTATCGGCCAATCGGAGCGCGCCGCGTGGCCTCTTTATTTTCTATTTCGGCTGAAAAATTGTTTTAAAAACAGAAAACAACACAAACTTACAAAATTCATAACTTTTGATCTGTTCATCCAAATTTGATGAATTTTATATCCACGTGAAGCTCTGCTCGTGTAGTTTAGTATGGTTTCATTAGTTTATCCTTTTAGTGTATATTAAATTGCGGAATTTAATTGTTTAGCTTTCGGATATTAAATCTATAACTTAATTAATAAAATTTCTTTCCAAATAAATCCAATTGTTTTAGAAGTTTATTAATGTCCTCTGTCCAGAGAGTGCAACCTGAGTTTTATTTGAAATTTCTCATAATATAATTAAGGAAATTGGTTTTAGAACTTAAAACTACTTTATGCTCAATATTTTAAATGATTAAATAAAATATTAAAATATTGATCATTGTATTTCATGCATTAATAACAGAGAAATTAAAATGGTAATTATTTGGTTTTGTTAAGTTCACTGCATATTAAGCATGCATACATATTTTTTCCTTGATATTTTAAGTGTTATGCTTGTGTGTTTATTTAGTTTTATTATTTGTCTCTAGATTGTGAAGAGGAGGAAGACCCTTGTGATTGTTATTCGTGCTGTGCGTGTTCTTCTTGCTACCAAGGCAAGTGACATTCATAATCTACCCCATGTTTTCTATATGCATTATTAGTAGATTTTGAGTAGTATGCATGATAGGGAAATTTTGAACTATCTTATAATGCTAAGTTAGTTTACACTTTGAAAATATCCTAGTAGTGTGTAGCCATCCCTCTCCATGCAGCCACCAAAAGTTTTATTAGATGCTTAGCTATGCTATAAAAGTGTTTACTTATCATGTTATAGAAATATTGCTAAGTGTTAAAACTTTGAATGCACACCTGGGTGGAATTGGTTGCTTGGTTTATGTTGAGTGGCTTTTGGGACCATGCTTGTGGTTGTCTTTGCCTAGGATGAATCTCTATTCTACTTAGGGCCATGAGTATGGTGGTTGTCACCCAGAAGTGCACTTGTGGACGGCCACCCAGGAACAAAGAGATTTCTAAATCCCTCCAAGTTTAGAAGCTTCCCGTGCAGCCTTTTGACAATGGACTCTGTCTAGAACTACTAAGTTGTGAGAGTGCAACCTGTCAGCTTGACAAGCAGATGTAGAGTTGGTAGGTGGAACGGGTCTTGCTAGTATGGTTGCATTCTTCTTCTGAAAGTTCTTGTCTCAATTCTCTCCTTTCCTTAATGCACTCCGCGTGTATAGGATGTATGGGTTAATTGAGTCTTAAGGTGAAAGTGCACAACCTCTGCAGAGTCGACAAACTGAGTACTCAGCCGTGTCCCCGGTGATGGACTACTTCGAGCAACTAGACAACGATGGACGGAAGAATCTCATCATAGTTTTCATAAAGTAAAATTTGACTAAGGAAAGAATTGTTGGTGCACTTGGGCTTCATCCCTTGGTGCCAAGTCTTTGAGAAACAAAAGTGTTTTACAAAAGATAGGAGAAAACTGGCTTTCTGCAAAATAGCCTACAAACTCCACCAAGCCAAATATGCATATAGAATTAGACTTGTCATATTTTTCCACCATAGTCACTTGCCAATACTTCAATGTATTGACCTCCTACGGGGGCTGCATATTCAAATGTGCAGGTAATTCTGATGAGGAGTAAGTTTGGACTCGATTCTACACCCAACATGTCTGCTTGTGGCGTATGCTAGAAGAGGAGGCCCATTGCTTTTATTTTCGTTGTGAACTCTGAATATTTTAGCTAGTCTTCATGACTATGCACTTTGTAATAAAGCTATACTTGGCTATTTTTGGATCTCGTTGTAGTATTTTGATACTTATGTAATGATACTATATATTTTGTACTGTGGTGCTGGCAGTGATCCAGGGACTAGCACATAACACAGGTGTTCCATCTTTATTTAAAAGATGGGGCGCTACAAAATGGTATCAGAGCAAAAGTGTTGCATGTAGGTTCGAGCCCTTAGGATTGGTTAAGCCTCTTTTTGATCATAATATTACCATCTTTGAAGTATGTTGGATCCTAGCGGCATAGTGGGATGAAGCGGCCCGGGACTAACCTTACATGTCCACGTACATGAGACCTGTTCCACAAATAAGTGGCTGGCCGGGTGTCCGTCTCTCTCACTATAGTGAATATCCGACTTACAAAGAGTTGATAATAGTGTTGATCACCTGTTAGAAAAGAACTTATTTTTCTCTAAGTACTTAAGTACACCACAATTAGTATATCTTACCTTTGTCTTGGTTTAACAAACTCTATCTTTATCACTTAAGGATGTCGTTCTTCATGTATCAAACCGCGGAGGACTTCAAGGGCATGCGCTTTGGAAGATATCTTCTAGAGTTGGTAGAACTGTTGGCACTTCCAACACCCATCATCAAGGCAAGCCAGCTGAAGCACTTCAACAAAGAAGACTTATGGGGAATTCGCCTTTACCAACAAGGGCGCCAGACTGAACCCAAGACCGAAGACATCCAGTACAAGTCGATTAGTGACTCCTTGGAGAAAGGGCTGAATCTCGTCACGCAGGAGCTAATAGGACGTATTTGCTTGCAATTCCAGGAGGAGTTAAAAGACCACTAGTTTTCTAACCTTGGCCAACGTGACGAACATGGGATTCCTTACCTTGTTAGCGAGGAAGATAAAAATAAACCAGAACCTTTGTACCCATATCTCCAAGACTTAGAACTTCACCTGTGGCAACTCGAAGAGGATAGGCGCAACGAGCTGTTGAAGAATGATGAAATAATGGCACAAGTCAAGGAGACCCAAAAGAAGATCGGAGCCCAAGAAGAGGTGGCCAACGCTCAAGAGGAGAAGTTCCGAGCTCAAGAGAAGAAGTTCCAAAATCAAGAAAAGAGAATTAGAGACAAGAACAAGGAGATCAAGACCTTGAAGGATGAAATTCTGAGCAACGACGTCGAGTTCGAAGCTGATCGAGATTTGATCGAGACTTTACGCCGTGAGAAGAGAATGCTGCAAGAGAAGATTGAAGTCCTGGAGAAGGAAGCAATCGAGACTCTGCACCGGGAGACGACAAAGTTACAGGAGAAGAACGAGGCCTTGGAGAAGGAGGTGAATGACTACAAGGAGATCCTTACGAAGGAAGGCATCACCATCGAGGAAGTCGAAGAAGATGAAGGAGACGTTATGGACGAAGTTTAGACTTAGTAGTTGGACCACCATATTCTCCCTCGTTTAGTTCGTCGTTCTTTTTAAAACATTGATCTCCAACTTGTGGTGTGATAATGATAGAATGTTTGGTTTGCAGACTCTGTGGTTTTATTAAATCAACTTAGATTATTTGTTTCGTTTTGCTAAGTAGATTTTTTCTTTTCAAGTTGTCTTGAGTGTTGATTGTGTTGACTTGGTTGCTTTGTGCATGGGTAGGATTTTTCTTAGTTCTGTCTATCTTTCACTCATCTATGCTGAAAAACCCTACAGATGCCTCCTCGTCGTGATACCAACAACGACGATGTCATGCAACAACTGATGGCCGCTCAAGCTCAGTTGATGAATATGATGACTCAATTCATTGCAGCAACCAACAACAACAACAACAACAACCACAACAACTCGCCACCTCCACCACAACCCCCAGTGGACAGACTTGCTAGATTCCTAAGGCTTAGGCCTAATAAGTTCTCCTCTGCTACTGAACCAATAGTGGCGGATGATTGGCTCCGTTCAGTCAACAAGGACTTAGTAACTTGTGAATGTTCTGAGGCAGAAAAAGTGAGGTTCACTGCACACCTGTTGGAAGGACCCGCAACATTGTGGTGGGAGAATTATCAAGTGACTCATCCTTTGGATGGCATGACTTGGGATGCGTTCAAGGAAGGTTTCCGGAATGCTCACATCTCCTTAGGTATAATGAACCTGAAGAAAGAGGAATTTCGCAGCTTGAGGCAAGGAGGTAGAACCCTGAAGGAGTATATGGATGACTTCTGTATGCTATCAAGGTATGCGCCAGAGGACATTGACACAGATGCAAAGAGGAAGGAAAAGTTCCTCAATGGACTTAAGGAAGAACTGAAGATACCTTTGTCTGTGGCATATACTCCAAACTATCAAGCTCTGCTGGATCAAGCTATCACCCTGGACAACAACATAAGAAAGGAAGAGAATAGGAAGAGGAAGTTCAGTGCAAGTAAGGTTCATTCTGAAGGGACATATAAGAAACAACACACCTCTGAAGTCAGTAGCCATAAACCCTGGAATCACTCCAATACTGGTAGTGGCCAAAAACATCATGGTCATAACCACAATGGAGGAAACAAAGGAAGCAATGGAGGATACAAAGGAAATAATGGAGGATACAATGGAAATAATGGTGGATCCAGGGGAAACCATCATCATGGCCATAATCATGGGAATGGTAATCACCGTCCTAACTATGAAGGGAAGAAAGACTTGTCTAATGTGACCTGCTTCAAGTGCAAGAAGACAGGACATTATGCAACTGAATGTCCAGAGAGGAAAGCTGATGAAAATTCCAAGCCCAATCCTTTCCAGAAGGGACAAGTGAACCACATCAATGTGGAAGAAGTTCATGATGAACCTGATGCTGTGATTGGTACGTTATTGCTCAACTCCTTTCCAGCATTAGTTTTATTTGATACTGGAGCATCTCATTCATTCATATCAAGAGCTTTGGTTAACAAACATGGGTTAGCTGAGGAAAGTCTAGGAAAACCTATTAGGGTAAGTTCACCTGGAGGAGAGATGATAGTAAATTCAGGGTGTAGGCAGTTAGATTTGCAAATCGGAAAACACACCTTCCCAACAGACTTAGTCATCCTAGAAACCCAAGGATTGGATGTTATCATCAGAATGGATTGGATGACTCATTTTGAAGGAATCATAGATTGTGCAAATAGAGGAATCACCCTCACCACCCCAGAGAAAAGGAAGATTAAGTTCAGATCAACTTTCGAACTTAAGAAGGTTAGGCTAAATTCTCTTAAGGGGGTTAGCCTTGGTGATGTGCTTATCGTCAAGGAATACCCAGATGTTTTTCCGGAGGAACTACCAGGAATGCCACCCGATAGAGATGTAGAGTTTCTCATCGAACTGAAGCCGGGAACAGGGCCAATAGCTAAAAGACCTTATCCTATGGCCCTCGATGAATTGAAAGAGCTCAAGAAGCAACTAGAGGAGCATATCCAGAAAGGATTTATTCGTCCAAGTTCATCGCCATGGGGAGCACCAGTCTTATTTGTTAAAAAGAAGGATCAAACCCAGAGGCTAGTCACGGATTATAGAGATATAAACGAGCAAACTATCAAAAACAAGTACCCGTTACCCAAGATAAATGAACTATTTGATCAACTGGAAGGTGCTTGTGTTTTCTCAAAGATCGATCTTCGATCGGGGTACCTCCAAATGAAAGTTAGAGAAATGGATATACCCAAAACTGCATTTGTTTCGAGATATGGCTCTTATGAGTACACAGTAATGCCTTTTGGATTAACCAATGCACCAGCCTATTTCATGAATATGATGAATAAAGTGTTCATGGATTTTCTGGATAAGTTTGTGGTAGTGTTCATAGATGATATTCTAATCTACTCCAAGAGTCACAAAGAACATGAAGAGCACTTGCGTCTGGTATTGCAGAGACTACGTGAACATAAGTTGTATGCCAAGTACAGCAAGTGTGAGTTTTGGTTAGAACAATTCGAAGTTTTGGGCCATGTGGTGTCCAAGGAAGGTATAGCGGTGGATCCTGAAAAAGTTTCAGCTGTAACTAATTGGGAACCGCCGAAGAATGTTGGTGAATTACGAAGTTTTCTGGGCCTAGAAGGATACTTCCGACGATTCATTGAAAACTTCTCCAAGATTGCCAAGGCCTTGACGGAATTATTAAAGAAGGAGAAGAAATTTGAGTGGACGGAGGCATGCGAAGCCAGTTTTCAGGAATTGAAGAAACGTCTGGTTTCAGCCCCAGTTCTATGTTTACCTGATTTGGAGAAGGAATTCCAAGTATACTGTGATGCTTCACGCCAAGGCTTGGGGAGTGTGTTGATGCAGGAAGGCAGAGTGGAATCTTATGCCTCTAGACAACTCAAGAAACATGAAGCAAATTATCCAACTCATGATCTCGAGTTAGCATCAGTAGTGCATGCCCTGAAAACTTGGAGACCCTACCTGATGGGAAAAAGATGTGAGGTGTTCACGGACCACAAAAGTTTGAAGTACATATTTACACAGAAGGAATTGAATATGAGACGAAGAAGATGGTTGGAACTTATTAAAGATTATGATCTAAGTCTACAATACCACCCGGGAAAAGCTAATGTGGTAGCAGATGCTCTGAGTCGTAAAGTGTATGTGAATGGCCTTACGGCAGGAGAATTACCCGAGGATTTATGCAAGGCATTCAAGGACTTCAGATTGGAAGTAGTACCTGAAGGGTTTGTAACCTCATTAGTTGTACAGCCCACTTTGATGGACAAGATACGTGAAGCTCAGAAAGGAGACAAGGAAATAGAAGAGAGCAAAGTCAATTTAAGAGCTGGAAAAGCTAAAGGATTTCATGAGGATGAGCAGGGGATTTTGTGGTTTGAAAAACGTGTATGTGTGGCCAATAACCCTGATATTAGGAAGTTAATTCTGCAAGAAGCTCATGAAACACCTTATTCAATTCATCCGGGAAATACCAAGATGTATATGGATGTGAAAGAGAGATTTTGGTGGAATAATCTGAAGAGAGAAATAGCAGAATACATCGCTAAGTGTGATGTATGTAGTCGAGTAAAGGCAGAACATCAGAAACCAGCAGGACTCTTACAACCTTTGAAAGTACCGGATTGGAAGTGGGATTCCATTGGGATGGACTTCATCACCGGATTACCAAGGACCAGATCGGGTTATGATTCTATTTGGGTTATAGTTTGTCGCCTAACCAAAATAGCTCACTTCATACCCGTGAAGACCACTTATACTAGTGTAAAGCTAGCCGATATTTACACGAAGAGAATTGTGTGCCTTCACGGCGTTCCTAAGAGTATCGTGTCTGATAGGGGGACCCAGTTCACTTCTCATTTTTGGAAGCAGTTGCACGAATCTTTGGGAACCAGATTGGAATTCAGTACGGCTTTCCACCCGCAAACAGATGGTCAGACTGAAAGAGTGAATCAGATTTTAGAAGATATGTTAAGAGCTTGTGCGCTCGACTATGGATCTAGTTGGGATGATAATTTACCATACGCTGAGTTCTCCTACAACAACAGTTACCAAGCCAGCATTGAGATGGCACCGTTTGAAGCCTTATATGGAAAGAAATGCACAACCCCACTGTGGTGGAGTGGTGTAGGAGAACGGAGTTTCTTTGGGCCTGATATAATACAGGATGCTGAAGAGAAAGTCAGGCTGATTAAGGACGGATTGAAAATAGCACAGTCACGCCAGAAAAGCTATGCAGATTCCAAGCATAGAGAAGTCACCTATGAAGTGGGTGATAGAACCTATTTAAGGGTGTCACCACTTCGGGGTGTGAAAAGGTTTGGAATCAAAGGAAAGTTAGCACCTCGATTCATTGGACCATTCAAAATTCTTTCGCGCAAAGGTGAAGTGGCATATGAGTTAGAACTACCCGAAGTGCTGTCAGTTGTTCATAATGTGTTCCATGTCAGTCAGTTGAAGAAATGTCATCCCGAGATGATGGGGGTTCCTTTAAAGGATACGATACCCCTCGAGGAGGTACAATTGGAAAGTGACCTGACATACGAGGAGAAGCCCATCAAGATATTGCAGACAGCAGAAAGAGTCACCCGTACCAAAACCATCAAGTTATGCAAGGTCCAGTGGAATCATCACACCGAGGACGAAGCCACCTGGGAACGAGAGGATGACCTCCGAGAAGACCACCCACACCTATTTGCTGACCTTTCCGAAGCTCGAGGGCGAGCTTCTTCTTAAGGGGGTTAGTCTGTAACATCCCAAATTTCTCAAAAATTTAAAACTTTGCATTCATGCATCATGCATCATATAAGCATGGCATTGAAATCACATAATGAGTAAACTGAATTTTAATTATAAGTTTAAATAAAGTTGTTTTCAATAAAGAGGTCTATTTGAGCCCCTTATAAAAATCTTTATTTTATTATTTTATTTATTTAGCAAAATGATATCAAAAAGTTATAAATTAAATTAGCTTTTCAAAACATATTTTTATGAATTTTTCTGAAATGTTTTGATAAGTTTTAAAAATCAAATTATTTGGAAAAGGGTTTAAACAGAAGAAAAAAATGTGTTCGGGCTAGCTGGGCCAAGCCCCTCTGCTATCTGCCGCGCGCGCACGAAGGAACGGCCCAGCAAACCAACCGCGCAGCCCACCTCCCTCCCTCTCTCACTTCCAGACGGGGCCCACTTGTCATCTTCATCCCCAAGCCGTGAAGAACACGAACTCCACCGAAACCTAGTTTGTTACGGATCAAAATCCGTTGGAAAATCGCGATTAAATCGCTCCCCTCCTTCCCCATATAAACCCCCTCTCCGCCGCCGTTCCCCGCGCCCAAAAACCCTAACCAATACTCGCCGAAATCGCGGGAACGAGAGCTTCCACCTCCGACATTGCCGCCGCCACGTTTCGCTCCGTTCCGGTGAGTACGGCACCCGACCACCACCTCCACACCCCCTCTGCGACTCCCCATCTCCGTACGCACCTAACGGACTTGCTCCGGCCTCCCTTTTTGCACCAGGGCGACGTATCCGTCGACGACCCGACGCCGCCGTCCGCCGCTCATATCCGACGAGCACGCAAGGGGAGGAGAAGATCACCTCGACCGCACCTACCTCGCCATAGAGTTCGCCACGACGATCAGCTTCAAGTGGTGAGTAAAACCCCCTCCGATCGTGCGTCTATTAGCCGTAGCCGCAACTCCGGCGATGGTGCCACCGCGGGCAGGAGATCGACGGCGAACCGCGCCGCCCGACCGTCCCCTTTTTGTCCAGGCCGTCGGATCTAGATCCAATGGTTAGATCGAGTTGAATCTGGAGCGCTCGTTTTAAACAAGATCGGACGGTTCGCGTTCGCGATCCGCGCCGAACCGGTATCGGCCAATCGGAGCGCGCCGCGTGGCCTCTTTATTTTCTATTTCGGCTGAAAAATTGTTTTAAAAACAGAAAACAACACAAACTTACAAAATTCATAACTTTTGATCTGTTCATCCAAATTTGATGAATTTTATATCCACGTGAAGCTCTGCTCGTGTAGTTTAGTATGGTTTCATTAGTTTATCCTTTTAGTGTATATTAAATTGCGGAATTTAATTGTTTAGCTTTCGGATATTAAATCTATAACTTAATTAATAAAATTTCTTTCCAAATAAATCCAATTGTTTTAGAAGTTTATTAATGTCCTCTGTCCAGAGAGTGCAACCTGAGTTTTATTTGAAATTTCTCATAATAGAATTAAGGAAATTGGTTTTATAACTTAAAACTACTATTATGCTCAATATTTTAAATGATTAAATAAAATATTAAAATATTGATCATTGTATTTCATGCATTAATAACAGAGAAATTAAAATGGTAATTATTTGGTTTTGTTAAGTTCATTGCATATTAAGCATGCATACATATTTTTGCCTTGATATTTTAAGTGTTATGCTTGTGTGTTTATTTAGTTTTATTATTTGTCTCTAGATTGTGAAGAGGAGGAAGACCCTTGTGATTGTTATTCGTGTTGTGCGTGTTCCTCTTGCTACCAAGTCAAGTGACATTCATAATCTACCCCATGTTTTCTATATGCATTATTAGTAGATTTTGAGTAGTATGCATGATAGGGAAATTTTGAACTATCTTATAATGCTAAGTTAGTTTACACTTTGAAAATATCCTAGTAGTGTGTAGCCATCCCTCTCCATGCAACCACCAAAAGTTTTATTAGATGCTTAGCTATGCTATAAAAGTGTTTACTTATCATGTTATAGAAATATTGCTAAGTGTTAAAACTTTGAATGCACACCTGGGTGGAATTGGTTGCTTGGTTTATGTTGAGTGGCTTTTGGGACCATGCTTGTGGTTGTCTTTGCCTAGGATGAATCTCTATTCTACTTAGGGCCATGAGTATGGTGGTTGTCACCCAGAAGTGCACTTGTGGACGGCCACCCAGGAACAAAGAGATTTCTAAGTCCCTCCAAGTTTAGAAGCTTCCCGTGCAGCCTTTTGACAATGGGCTCTGTCTAGAACTACTAAGTTGTGAGAGTGCAACCTGTCAGCTTGACAAGCAGATGTAGAGTTGGTAGGTGGAACGGGTCTTGCTAGTATGGTTGCATTCTTCTTCTGAAAGTTCTTGTCTCAATTCTCTCCTTTCCTTAATGCACTCCGCGTGTATAGGATGTATGGGTTAATTGAGTCTTAAGGTGAAAGTGCACAACCTCTGCAGAGTCGACAAACTGAGTACTCAGCCGTGTCCCCGGTGATGGACTACTTCGAGCAACTAGACAACGATGGACGGAAGAATCTCATCATAGTTTTCATAAAGTAAAATTTGACTAAGGAAAGAATTGTTGGTGCACTTGGGCTTCATCCCTTGGTGCCAAGTCTTTGAGAAACAAAAGTGTTTTACAAAAGATAGGAGAAAACTGGCTTTCTGCAAAATAGCCTACAAACTCCACCAAGCCAAATATGCATATAGAATTAGACTTGTCATATTTTTCCACCATAGTCACTTGCCAATACTTCAATTTATTGACCTCCTACGGGGGCTGCATATTCAAATGTGCAGGTAATTCTGATGAGGAGTAAGTTTGGACTCGATTCTACACCCAACATGTCTGCTTGTGGCGTATGCTAGAAGAGGAGGCCCATTGCTTTTATTTTCGTTGTGAACTCTGAATATTTTAGCTAGTCTTCATGACTATGCACTTTGTAATAAAGCTATACTTGGCTATTTTTGGATCTCGTTGTAGTATTTTGATACTTATGTAATGATACTATATATTTTGTACTGTGATGCTGGCAGTGATCCAGGGACTAGCACATAACACAGGTGTTCCATCTTTATTTAAAAGATGGGGCGCTACAGAGAATGACTTGGTTGCTCAACGCGAGGCCCTCGAGGAGCGAGAGGGCGAGCTGGCCCAGGTGATCCAGAAGTATGAGGGCAACGTCGCTGCCCAGAAGGTGGCTTACGAGCGCTTTGGACGGCGCTTCGCCGAGAAGAAAAAGGAGGCCGAAGACGCCCTCGCGGAGCACGAGGAGCAGTTCTGCAGGTCCACTTCCCAAAAGTACCGCGACATGGCCCAGGCGCAGGAGGACCGCTTCAAGGCCAAGCACGCCGCGGACGCTCGGAAGATAGCCGAGCTCGAGAAGGCCAACTCCAAGCTGGAGGCCCGTCTTACTCGCGCTAAGGACGGCCGCCGCCGGGCGGAGGAGGCTCGCACCGAGGCTGTCCACAATCTCAACTCCTTGGCCAAGGACGTGGAGGAGCAAGTGGCCCCGGAGATGCAGCGGGCGGCGGAGGCCTCGGACTCCGCCAACGCGGCTCGGGCACTCACGAAGCAGCACGAGCGCATGTTCGAGGCGCTGGTCGCTCGTGGCAATAAGCTGGCTTCGCAGCCGGGAGCAGATGCGCTGCACACCGACGTCCGGGGCCGCGGCGACGTTGCCATGTAATTGGTCTACTTCGAGCAGCTCTTCGCAGCGCTTGAGGGTCCCGTCGCCAAGCTTCGGGAGATGATCGAGGACGAGAGTCGGCAGCTCTTGGGGGTGGTGGTGGATCGCATCTTCACCAACCTCAAGCTTCTCACGCCAGACTTCGACCTGGGTTCCGTGTCCGAGGCGGCCCAAGGCGAGGACACTCAGCGTGTCACAAGCTCCCTCCGTGAGCAGGTGGACGCCTTCTGCAACCGCTTCAGGCGCGCGGAGGCTGCGCCGGAGGACAGCGAGGAGGAGGCCATCTCTGCCGAGGCTGACGAGGCCGCCGCTGAAGAGGTCCAAGATGGTGCTGCTTCTTATTGAACCATCCTCTATTGCGCCTGCGAGCGTTTGTATCTGCACCAGCTGTGTGCTCTTAGACACCTTAAGACCTTTTGGCTTGTAATATACCTTAATTGTTGTTTTAATCCGAGCTGGTCTGCCCCTCGTGAGGTGTCTTTGGACTCATCTTCATGTCTATTTGTTCTCTGCGTCGTTAGGTCCCGTCTCTTCGCGCCATGACTCCGCCACCTCGGAATGCGAAAGCAATGACTCCGCAAGGCCGGGGGGAGTTTAGTCCTAGGAGAGATAAGGGCCTTGAGTCGCGATGCTCAAGTGCCCCCCTTAGACGTGCGAGTAGTCCATGAAGCGTAAGGGAAAGCGAAGTCGCTCGAGGGGAAAAGACGCGCTTTCGGGAGAGAGAAACGCTTTTAAAGCGTGGGGGCGAGACTAAGCTTCTCGAGGTTTTTTGCTCTGTGGAGGCCTTTCGCCTGGCGAGGTTGCCCACTTGAGGGGTCGCTCCTGGGGAGACTCTTTGCCTGGCGAGGTTGCCCACTTGAGGGGTCACTCCCGGATGCCCCTTCAGGCTCGAGGGGGAATTTTTCCTCCAGGTATTAGAGGGGTGAACCCAAACGCTGGAACACGGATCGAGGGATCGTGCGCGCTTATAGGTCCCCTCAGGCGTTCCTTGTGAGGAGAGTAAGTACCAAGGTCCTCAGTAGAGATGGCTTGTTTGTGGGGGAATTGCCCTCCAGCCAGAGCTCGGACTCTTGGATTTTGCAGTGCTGCTGGTGTGTCATTTGAGGCACTGGCACCGTACTCAGCCCCCGCTTGCAAGGTACGCATGTGGAGAGATATAAGCGCACACTTCAACAATAGTAATGCGTAAATAAAAACCCCCCAAAAACGTTTTTTTCTAAGCGGCGCCGAAGCGCTAAGTTCACTTAGGAACAAGATTGAGTCACTATGCTTGGGGTTGCCAAGTTAATGCTCTGACCATGTCGAGGCATGGGGACCACCTGTTGGTGGCTGAGACTCTCAGCGTCCTGAGGTGGCTCGTTTTAATTGAGAGCTCGGATGGTTTTTCCCTCGAGTGAAGCCTTTGGGGCTTTGGAGGTTTAAGTCGTTGGCGTTTTAACCTCCGGAGACAAGAATGCTTGGAGGTTGAGCCGTAAGCTGCCTCGTCCGCTAGGAGTCTCGACGTGACAATGATCACATGCGTGGCAATGACCACGAGTGCGTTTGTTCCCTTAGGAGACAAAGCATTTGTTTGAGGTTTAAGCCTTTTGGTGTTTTAACCTCTAGAGTCGACATTGCTTGGAGGTTGAGCCGTAAGCTGCCTCGTCCGCTTTGTTTTCTCGACGTGACAATGATCACGGGTGTGGCAATGACCCCTTGTCATTTGTTCCTTTAGGAGACAAAGCTATGTTTTTGGAGGTTTAAGCCTTTCGGCGTTTTAACCTCTAGAGACGAAAAATGCTTAGAGGTTGGGCCGTAGGCTTCCTCGTCCGCTTGACGTCTCGACGTGACAATGATCACGGGCGTGACAATAATCACTTTTTTTACTTATTCCTGGCGGATACAAAGGTTTGAGTGGTTTAAGCCTTGAGCTTTTAACCTTGAGGGACAAAAAGATGCTGGGAGGTTGAGCCGTGGGCTGCCTCTTTCGCTAAATGCCGTGACGTGATGATGACCACGGGTAGAACTTGCGTAGATGCATGATGTTCCATGGATTCTTGACGGGGACGCCGTCTTCCGTCTCGAGGCGAGCCGCGCTAGGCCTGGCGATGTGGGTGACCCTGTAGGGACCTTCCCACATCGGGGACAACTTGTGGAGGCCTTCCCTGTAGAGGATTCGCCTGAGGACGAGATCGCCTGCCTCCAGGGTGCGCGAGCGCACATTGCGGCTGTGGTAGCGCCTCAAGGAATGCTGGTACTTGGCCGCCCGTAGAGCGGCGCGGCGTCTTAGCCCTTCAAGGAGCAGCAGGTCATCGTTGTGGAGGTCCTCTTGCTAGTCCTCATTAAAGGCCAGGACCCGTGGGGATCCATGCTTTATCTCTACGGGGAGGACAACTTCGGCTCCATAGACGAGTGCGAACGGCGTTTCCGTGGTGGTCTTGGGTGGCGTGGTACGGATGGACCAGAGCACCGAGGGTAACTCATTGATCCAGCCCTTGCCGTGGCCCTTGAGGACATCGAAGGTTCTGGTCTTCAAGCCTTTGAGGACCTCTGCGTTTGCGCGCACAGCATGTCCGTTGCTTTGCGGATGGGCGACTGAGGCGAAGCAGAGCTTGATGCCCATTTTCTGGCAGTAGGCTCTGAAGATGCCGCTTGTGAATTGCGAGCCATTGTCGGTGATGATGCGGTTAGGCACTCCGAAGCGGCAGACCAGGCCTCTGATGAATTTCACCGCCGCGCCTGCTGTAATTGTACGCGTCACCTCCACTTCAGGCCATTTTGTGAACTTGTCAATGGCCACGAAGAGGTAGCAATATCCCCCTTGCGCCGTTGGCAAATGTCCCAGGATGTCCAACCCCCAGACCGCAAACGGCCACGAGAGCGGAATGGTTTGTAGGCCCAGCGCTGGTTGGTGGATTTGCTTGGCGTGGAATTGGCAGGCTTCACAAGCTTGGATGATGTCCGTTGCATCTTGAAGTGCTTGAGGCCAGTAGAAGCCGCTCCTGAAGACTTTCCCTGCGAGGGTGCGGGCGCACGAATGGTGGCCGCATTCCCCGCTGTGGATGTCCTTAATCAACATTTTTCCTTCTTCAGGAGGGACGCACTTGAGCGCGATGCCGTTTGGGCGCTTGCGGTAGAGATTTCCATCG
Organism: Poa annua; assembly: GCA_026929855.1. NCBI lineage: Eukaryota > Viridiplantae > Streptophyta > Magnoliopsida > Poales > Poaceae > Poa > Poa annua. Next base: position 244,151,252 of record CM049426.1, on the reverse strand, counting down.
AGAATTTGGTATGATTTTGCTTGGCGGGCAATTCGCTCCGCTTCGACATCTTCCTCGGGAAGGATCCCTTTTTGGAGGTAGTCTTTGATCTCGTCGATCCATCCCGTCTCTTGGTGCACCGCTGTGAGCAACAGACGCTCCCCTGTTGGGGGCCCGTAGCCTGGGGCTCCGCTTGCAGGTGGTAGCGGGAGCGTTTCGTCTGTGCTGGCGGGCAGGGCCACGAGAGGCTGCTTTATGGATGCCTTGACGAGCCTTTCTTCAAAGACACCTGGCAGCTGGGCTTGCCTCTTTGATGCGCGCTTGGCGATGTCATCAGCCTCTTGGTTCTCCTTTCTTGGGATGTGCATGAGCTCCATTCCCCTGAAGTTCATCTCCAACCTACGGACCTCTTCAAGGTATGCGGCCATGTGGTCGTCCTTGGCCTTGTAGATTTTGTTGGAGAAGTGGACGAGCAGCTGGGAGTCGCCCTTGATGAGTATATGCTTGACGCCTAGGTCAATTGCGACACGTAGGTCAGCAAGCAGCCCTTCATACTCGGCGATGTTGTTGGATATCTTGTCGATTCCGAAGCACAGCTGGACTGCATAATACAACTTGTCGCCTTTTGGTGAGGTCAGGACTACACCTGCCCCACCGTGGCGACAAGCGAAAGCTCCGTCGAACTTCATGGTCCAGTAACTGGGCATTGCTGCTCCAGAGGACTCGTTATCTTCTTCCCAGGGCTCTTCAAGGGTTGGATCAGTCCATTCGGCAACGAAGTCTGCCAGCGCTCTTCCTTTGATTACCCTTGTGGTCGAAGCGCAAATTGAATGGCTGTAGCTCGATGTTCCATCCTGCGACACGATCTGTTGCATTTGGGTTGCGCAGAATTTGCTCCAGGGGGAAAGAAGTTACCACCGTGATGGGGTGCCCTTGGCAGTAGTGCCGCAGCTTTCTTGAGGCAATGAGGAGTGCGAGGAGAAGCTTCTGCTGCATCGGGTACCGCTCGCGAGCATCCCGCAGTACTGTGCTGACGAAGTAAACTGGGTGCTCGACGAGAGTGATTTCTGTTTCCTTGGCGTCTTTCGCCTGAGGTGGCTCAGCTTGGCCCTTGATGGGGTCGGCTTCAAGGGACTTGGCCTCGAGGGACGTGGCCTCGAGGGGCTTGGCCTCGAGGGACGTGGCATCGAGGGACGTGGCCCCGCAGTGTTCCTCCTGGGCCTCGAGGGTGTTGGCCTTTTAAGGCTCCTCGGTCCCTTCGGCATTAACTTCTTGCAGCAGTTGGCTCGGGGCAGTCTCCTCTTGAGGCTTTGGGCCTGGCGTGGGCCTTGTGATGACCGCCCCTTCATCGAGCTCTTTATTCGGAGGCTTTTTCTTAGGAGTGGTTGCACTCTTCTTGTGAAGCACAGGCTCCTCTCTTTCCACCACAAGGACAACACTAGCCGTTTGTGGGGTGGCTGACAAGTACAGCTTCAGGTGCTCGCCAGGCCTTGGGGTGACCATTACAGGTGGGCCGGCCAAGTACTTCTTCAAGTCCTCAAATGTTTTTTCAGCTTCAGGGGTCCACTTGAAGGTGCCCGTCCTTTTCATGATCTTGAAAAACGGCAGGGCTCTTTCGCTGAACTTGGAGATGAATCGACCCAAGCTGGCCATGCAGCCCGCCAGGCGTTGCATGTCCTTGAGCCTGCGTTGAGGTTGCATGCCTTCTATGTCCTTGATTTTGTCTGGGTTTGCCTCTATGCCCCGATAAGACACGAGGAAGCCCAGCAATTTGCCCGAAGGTACTCCGAAGACGCACTTGGCAGGGTTGAGCTTGATGTTCACCTTGCGCAGGCTCGCGAAGGTTTCTTCCAGGTCTCCGAGCAGAGTATTTCCTTCTCGTGACTTCACGATGATGTCATCGACATACGCTTCAGCGTTTCGCCCCATTTGCCGGCCTAGGGCTATCCTCATTAACCTCTGGAAAGTGGCTCCGGCATTTTTTAGGCCGAAGGGCATGCAGACGTAGCAATACACACCACATGGGGTGAGGAAAGCCGTCTTCTCCTCGTCCTATTTAGCCATCTTAATCTGGTGATAACCAGAGAAGGCATCGAGGAAACAGAGGAGGTCGCAGCCTGCCGTGGAGTCCACGATCTGGTCAATTCTGGGCATGGGGTAAGGGTCCTTGGGGCAGGCCTTCTTTACGTCGGTGTAGTCGATGCAGAGGCGGCCTCCGCCGGCGGGTTTTGGGACAACCACGCCGTTGGAGAGCCAAGTGGGGTGCGCGACTTCGCGGACTACATTTGCCGCTTTTAGCTTCTCGACCTCCTTGACGATGAACGCTTGCTTCTCGGGGGCTTGCTTTCTTGCTTTTTGCTTGACGGGGCACGCGTTTGGGCACACGGCCAAGTGGTGCTCGATCACCTCCCTCGGTACACCAGACATATCTGACGGTGTCCACGCGAACATGTCAGAGTTTTCCTGTAGGAAGGCGACGAGCGCGCTTTCCTATTTGGGAGGCAGCGCTGCGCCAATGGTGATGCTAGCCCCCGAGCCTTCAGCCCCCGAGCTCCCTGAGCTCAGAGCGACATTCTTGGTAGCAGCTGCCTCTTGAGAGAACAACTTCTTCTTCTTCTTGGGCCTCTCGAGAGGCTCTTGGTCCTCGTCTGCGGGGAAGGCCATGGCGTCAGTCTTGTAGGCCGTCTCCACAGCGCGCGTAGCGTCCAGGACATGCCCACGTATGGTGATCGTGCCGGCGCTGCCGGGGATCTTGACCATGTTGTACGCATGGTGCGTGACGGCCATGAACTTCGCGAGCGCGGGGTAGCCGAGGATGGCGTTGTACGGAAGACCGATGTGCGTAACATCAAAGTCGATGTGCTCAGTGCGGTAATTTTCCTCGCTCCCAAAGGTGACGGCAAGCCTGACCTGTCCTAGAGGCTCGATTGAGCCGCTGGTGACCCCCGTGAAGGGCCTCGAGGGCATGAGCCTCTCGTAGGGCACTTGAAGAGCTTCGAACGTATCTATGGAGATAATGTTCAGGCCTGCTCCGCCGTCGATGAGCGTCTTGGAGACAGCCACATTGTCGATGGTGGGGGTGCAGACCAGCGGGAGGGTTCCAACAGTCTTGGTGGACTTGGGGTGGTCTTGAGCGTCGAAGGCGATGGTGTACTGCGACCACTTGAGGGGCCTGGAAGTTTCCGTGCTTGGGAGGGCGGCGTTGAGCTCGCGGGCGAACTTCTTGAACTAGTTGTTCGACTTCGGCGCCTGCGCCCCCTCTAGGATGCAGGCAATGGCGCCCCTCGGGGCTTGGTAGCCGCCATCTTCCTCGTCAGGGAGGTTGCCGTTCTTTTTTGCGGCGTTGGCTCGATTTCCAGATGGTTTCTGGTAGTCGCCCTTGCGTCCGCCTCCGCGGTAGCCACGGCCTCGACCACGGCCGCCGCTGTCTTCTGCTTGCTCGCGCTCTTTGCTCAACCTTTTGAGGTCGTAGAAAGACTCCGTAGAGTGTCCGCGCCTGTTGTGGAAGAGGTAGAAGGGGCGATGATCATCTTTTCTTTCTCCAGCATCGGGGGAGTCTCTGCGGGTGCCTTTTGTGTCCGGCTCTGCCGCGAGAACTGCGGTGGCCTTGCGCTTGGGCTCCTCCTTCTTCTTCTGGCTCTTGGAACCCTCAGCGTGATCGTCCCCTCTCGAGGACATTTTCACAAAGAGGAGTCCCTCTTCAGCCTTGGCGCACTTGTCCGCCATGTCGAACAGCTTGACCACAGAGGTGAGCTTGTCGTGGATGCCCAGTTTCTCAAGCATCTTGCTGTTGGTGACGCCCTCGCGGAAGGCGGCGATGACTTGAGTGTTGGGGATGTTCGGGATCTTGTTGCGCACTTGGCTGAAGCGCTGGATGTACTTGCGGAGCGTTTCGTCCTTCCTCTGCACCACAGCGCGCAGATCGTTGTGGGTGAGGGCGCGCTCGTACGTCCCCTTGAAGTTGGAGACGAACTGCTTGCAGAGTTCATCCTAGGAGTTCACAGAGTCCTCCGGGAGGTTCAGGAGCCACGACAGCGCAGAGTCACGTAGCGCGTGGGAGAACCAGTTGGCCATGACCTTGTCGTCTCCTCCCGCAGCTTGGATGGAGGTGGTGTAGAGCTGCAGGAACTCGACGGGGTTGCTGGAGCCATCGTAGCCCTTGGGAAGAGCCGGCCTGAACTTTTGCGGCCAGACCACGCGGCGCAGGGAGCGAGTGAACACCATGCAGCCCGAGGTGTACGTAGCGACCCCGTGCTGAAGCGCGCCGCGGTTCTGCTGCCCCGCCTGGCCGAGCTCCTCCACGAGCCTGTTCTGGCGGTCTCGCTGGAGCTCCATCCCCACACGGGCGTAGGGTGCGGTGCGCTGCACGATCATGCAATCGCGCGGCGAGGTCGCGTGCGAAGTAGCCCTCTGTGCCGCAGCCGGCGCAGGCCCCGGAGGTGGCGGAGGCGCATTTGTTGCGACCGTGCCCGCGAGAGAGGGGTGCGTGTTGGACTGCGACGGAGCGGGGCGCGTCGTGGCGATGCCGACGAGGTGGTTGAGGCGTTGGAGCCACTGCTCGTGGGCCTCAGCGTTGGGCTGGTAGCGGAGCAGCTCCTGCGCCATGAACAACGCGGTGTGGGGCGCAGGGTCGGTTCTCCCCGGGCCCGAGCCGCTCGGGCGCTGCGACGGGTGCGACGACTACGCGTCCTCCTGGTGCTCGGCGTCGTGCTCTGGCTCCTCCGCGTGAGGGCCAGAGGGGACATGCTCCTCTTGGCGGGGCCGGCCCCGCCTTGCGCGGGTGGTCGCGCGGGTGGTCGCGGTGCCTCGGGGCGCGCGTGTTCCCGCGGGCACGCGTCGGCTGACTCGAGCGGTGCGGGTGGTGCGTGTTCACCATGGCGCGGAGACGAACTCGAAGGTTGTTGACGCGCCTCAATCCCCTACCTGGCGCGCCAAATGTCGGGTTATGACTCCGGGGAATCGGGGGTAGTCACTCCCTGAAGTGTAGTTCGAGAGGGGATTGAACGCGGAGGTCTAAACCTCAAGTGGCTCCGCGACGTTGCTCGCCGGACCCGAAGAAGACGCACACCCGACCAAGGAAAACACCGTCCTTTACCCAGGTTCACGGCCCTCGTGAGGAGGTAAGACCACTACTCCTGCCTGTCTGTATTATATGTGGGAAGTTACAATACAATTGAGCTTGCCGGAAGCACCCTCGAGGCAATTCTTGCCTGGGGAGGGAAGCGATGATCTTCTTCCTCCTCCGGACAGAGGCTAACCTAACTAGAGCTGCTAGGGTTTATAGGGGAGGTTTGCACGCAAGGGGCCGACCCTTGATACGATGGATGTCTTCTCTCTTTTATAGGCGCCTCGGGCCTTCTTCTTCGGCTTGGCCTTCGAGGTGGCTCCCACTTGCCGGTGGCGGGGCGGAGCATGAGTCCACCGTGCTCCATTCGTCCATGGACTTGGTCCATTGTTGATGAAGGTGGCACCGTGGCCGACCGCACTTGTACCGCCCGCAGAGCGGGCAGTCTCTGAGCTGGAGCCCACGATAACGATCTCCGTTGGAGGGTTGCGCTGTCCACCTGCTTTATCGTCAGGGTAGAAGGTCCTCACAGTTGTGCAGCAGGCGGCACAGCTTTGTTGACCGCTTTATCCAGGGACAGCGACGGGGGTGTGAGCGCCTCTGTACGATCTTGGCAGAGGTCACGTGCGCTCTGTCAGGATTCCTTGGCGACGGCGTTTCCCTTCAGGCCTGAGGGGAAATTCCTGTCGGACTTTCCCTCAGGCGGGTTGGTTCCTTGACGGGGAGGATCCCCTGAGGCGAGGGGTCACATGAGGCCCTCGCCTCCTCTTCGGGCCCTCGAGGGGGATCGCCTCTCGGGGGTCCCGTCAGGCGGTGACGCCTGGTCCTTAGTCGTTTCGTCCGTCTGGCCCGCGAGCGAGGCCTGGGGGGAATGGGCTCTTGGTACCCCAGTTCCCACAGGGCCGACACTTTATGTTAGGTTGCAACTTCTATCATATATGATTGATCTTGTCATTTAGTATTCGTAATCACTTTGGGAACATATAGTAAATCTTTTGGCTTTGGCAAACTTAGCATTGGTCTGTAGCTACAATACTTTGAGACTTAAGAGGAAAAATAATTACATGTAGAATAAAACATTAGTTGATCTTTCTCACTTGTCGATGACGAGCTTAGTATTCACAACTTAAAATTGTGTGTGCTTTCAAGTAAGAATTGTATGATTGTCTTTTACTATATGTATGTTTGTTTGTATCCATCAACTCTTATGCTTGCTACCCAACCTTGCTAGCCAATGACATGTATCGAGAGGGAATGCTTCTCATACATCCAAACCTTGAACCAAAACCCTTGCCATCTGTGTCCACCATATCTACCTACTATGTATTATTTTGCGCCACTCCAAGTAAATACATCTTATGCTATCTTTATTCAAAATTATTATCCCTTATTTGTGTCAATGTTAACTAGCTCATGAGGAAATAATAGTTGGGTTTGTTATCTTCCATACTAATTAAGTAACCCATGACTTGCATGCTACATCTGCTCGTCATTAATATTGCAAAGGGGTGGTTAGAACACTATAATATCAAAGGTTCATTTTTTCAAAACTCTAGGCACTCCTCCATGGTTTGAGATTTATTGGTGGGCACCCGTGAATTCGGCTAGCCATGGTTATGTTAGAAAGGTGGGGAGGAGTATCATGGCTATGAAAGTAAAGAGAAAAAGAAGATGAATATGATAAAGGCTTGTTTTAAAAAATAATCGGAACCACCCTTAACTTGCTTAGTATGGAAGATGACTAGAACTCTATTACAAATCGTTGACAATGTAACACCCCAATTTTGGAAGCAACAAAAACTTAATTGATAAAGACCCAAATTTCTGAGGGAACAAAAACTTTTTGACATGTCTTGTTAATGGATGTGCTTTCCCTTATATGCTCTGTTTGTCGAGTTGTGTTTTGGTGTTTGTGTTGATGACTTTTAAATAAAAACCATCTAAGACTCAAAACAAGTTATTATATGACCTCTGAGGTCAATGTTTTAACAAGTGAAATAGTCCACATATCTTCTCCCATTCTCTTTTTAATAAACTCTATTTTTACCCTGATGTTTTGATTTTAGCAACCACCCAAAATATATATATATCATTTGAGAGACTAATTGTATTCCAACAAAACTATATGTTTGCAAGACTATAAAGATCTATATAATAAGTCCTAATATATTTTGAGTTTTTATATGTAGCGAAAATTAGCAACTCTCTTTTAAGAACTCCATTTCTGTTTCTCTTGGAAAATCAATTCCAAGAATGTTTGTTTAATTATATTCCTACAAAAATACCCTGTTTTGATTCTGTTGATCACCTCCTCAAAAATATTTTTGATCTATATTAAAAGTGTGGCTATTGATCCAATTGTGTGGGTGTTTATCTATTTTTATGTGTGGTTGACCTATATGTTATGTGTTTAAATTGTTTCCCATGAGTGTGTTATTTTATGTGTGTTCATGTGGTGGTGTTTGATACAACATTTTATTTATATAATTTAATTGAGATCATTCATACTTTAAATGTTGTGTCATAAGGTTGTGGTTGATCATTATGTAGATTTTAGGAGTAACTCAAATATTTCCGTTTTTCAAATAAGAAATAACCATCTTCATTTCCCTTATTTTTTAGGCTTTCTAGAACATGACCATTATAGTTTATTTTATTCAATTTGGAAATGCAACTCACCTAACCTCATCCTTATCATCTCTACTATCCACCCATAACCTTATTTAAAATATTCAAAAATGTTTGATCATTAATTCTTGATTGGGTTGAGTGCTATAATTTAAAGTGACCATATCTCTTTTATAACATAGCAACTTGCCATTTTGGTGTTTAGTGAATGTTGAACATTTTGAGCTAAACTCTTAAGCCTAATGCTTCACCCATATCCCTTCTGACCTGCCCATCTCGTCCCATAATTTTCTAGCTAAAGGATGGACTAATCCATCCTTGCAAAGAGAGCTAATCTAATCAGCCCTAATCTTTAATTTATCTAAAACCTTCACTCCCCTCCTCCCAAATCATGATCTTAGTCTAGCATTGGATACCAACCTGCCCCTGCATCCCTTGGTATCACCCCCTGTCAAACCCTAGCCCTAATATGTTGTCTTTTCTCTTTTGAGCCTTATGTCGAGCACCTGGTAGGCAGAGGAGAGAAAAACAATTACATCCCCTCCTCCAACAACTCGAGGCCACCAGCAAGCGTCCAAGAAGGTGTGGAGCAGTAGAGCATCATTGCGCACCGCCCTCCCTCGCCAATCCCTGCCCGAGCCCTCTCCTTATTTCCTCTCTCTGCCCGAAAGCCATGAAAACGGACACCCTCCTAGTCTCACCAGCCGAGCCTCCCATTCACTCCCTCGCCTTGCCCTTTGCCTTCCCCTACACTCTCTCACCCACCCCCAGCAAGATCTCCCGACCTCTTGCTCTCTCCTACTCAAGATCATTGAAGAACCGCCGCTCGGACTCGACATTTTCGAGCTCCAATGCCTCGGCTCCGAACCTCGTTTCTCTCTCCATTTTTCAATGCCGCCGCTCGGACTCTGAGACACCTCCATTCGTTTCAGGAATCACCGGTGATGCCTGGACCTCGCCGTGCTTGCTCCGTTCGCTGGAGATTGCGCCGTCGACCCGAAGCTCGCCACCGAGTTCTGCGGGTACCTGAGGCCGTCCTCGACCCTCTGCGTCTTCCTCCACCCCTCCTCGTCGCCCCTCAGGTCCCCTAGGTGAGCACCTCGAGCTTGACCTCTCCGCTAGGGTTCTGGCCATGCCCTCCGCGTCGCGAGGTTGAAGACGCGTGCTTGCCGTCCGATTCTTGATCCACAGCCTTCGTTTGAACTCCCCAGATCTAATTCAGACGGTCGGATCAGAAATCTACGGTGGCTTAACTCCCTTCTCGCGCGCGCAGTCAGTTGGGCCGGCCCAGCTCGGGCGACCCAGCCCCGCCTCGGATCCGGCCCCCTTTTCTTTTGTTTTTCTCATTAATTAAACTCCTGCTAATTTTCCTGTTATTTTACCTTGTAGCTTTAATTCGTTTCTGAGAGATTTACTTATCCAAATTGGATGATTTAAAATGTTTTGAGTAGATATGAGTTTTATTAACCATTTGGCACTGGCCTTTCTCAAAAATATGTTTGTATGCGTGTGATATGTTCAATCTTGTAAAATGTGGATTGTGCACCATTTACTTAATAACTTGAGTTTTAGAAATCCAAATCTTGCAAACTTTAGTTCTATGGAAAGCCAGTGAGAATAACTACCTAGATATATAAGCCTTGAATGCAGGAGATGTTTATAACTAAAGTTATATCATGTTTAAGATTGAAACCAGTACCACTTTGGTGATTTTTAGTTCATTATTAAAGATACTTTTTGGAGCAAATCCAATTGCATGTGTTATATATGAGTAGTATACATCATATCCTAGCATGGTAGAATTTTACAGCTTATATTTTGTGCATGGTGGATTATTCTCTTGAACCGTAGGTTTTTGCAATTCAAAAATAATATATCTATTTTATGTGGTTTGCATGTGTCTAGTTCTAATTGTTTGAGCTACATATGTTTGTGCAAATAGTTTAGGAGTATTTTTGTGTAGTACATATGCTTTTTGTTTATCTTACAAAGTTGGATTTGTCTAAAAATAAATCATATCTTGTGTTGCACACTATTAATCGTAAAATGTGTGTGTTCCACTAAAACTGAAATATATGGAACTAGGAGTGTCCAAATTAAGTGAATCCAATTCCTACAGAAAGATAAAACCAGTACCTATCCATAGAAATTAACCTTGCATACATGAGATTCCAAAAACTGAAACTATATTCATTATGGTTTTGATACCAGTAGCATTTGCATAATTTTTAGCTACTGTTTTGTAATAGCTTATTATGCAAATACAATTTTCACCACTTCATATGGTTGCTAGGTGTACTGTGGTAGAAGGATTCTACTTTATGTACTTTATCTTAGGAGTTATGATTTATCCACCAAAACAACAACATTTGGCTAATAGAAGTATTAGTTTTTAATCATCTGTTTTTAGCAAATGTGAATTGTAGAAATATTAATAATCATCTTTTGAAGATCAGAACCTTAACTCAATAATAACTAATTGATTAAACCACTTTTATAATGTGTGGTGCATTGTTTACATATGTTTAGCATTATTCACTTTGTACCCTAATAATAACATCAATTGTGTTTATATGCTTTGCTTGTGGGTATGTTGGTGTGTTATGTTTTACCTCTCTAAACATCATCTTATTTATCCAATAAATGTAATAAGTTAATTCCCTGTTTTACTTGAATTGTTTTGTGTTGATGTGCTTAGTAACTCATAAGTCCAGGAACTTAGATTATCCTTTAATAATCTTAATGAATTTCCTAAAAGTATTGTTAGCCCTTTCCCTTTTGAGTTTCACATAGTTCATCTTGTTTCCTAGGAGTTGCACTAGTTTCATTTGTGTGTTAGGCATGTGAATGATTGTTTGGTGTTAAATTTTATCCAGTAATTCCTTGTGTTTCGTAATGCTTAATATATGACTTTCTTATTTTAGATTGTTGTCAACACTTGGTTGCCATGTGATTGTTTGTTTATTGGTTGAAGTGACCTTAATTGTGATGTCCTGTTAAATAGGCCTAGTGCACCATTTTACCTCTTAGTCATAAACTTGTTTGAACAGTGATGTTACCATTGTTTATCTCTTAGTTACTTGATAGTGGGTGTTTCTTGAGCTAGTAACATGTTTTCTTGTGAGTGTGCTCAATGCTAGTGTTAATGTTAATACTTGCTTGTGTATTAAGATACTTTTGTCTGAAGTATTTCCTAAACTATTAAGATACTTTTGTCTGAAGTATTTCCTGAACTACTAAGATACTTTTGTCTGAAGTATTTCCTGAAAGTAATATAATAACCCTAAGTAACGCGTTGTTAGAGTGTTCCGAAGAACTACCTTTTCAATACCCAGAGTTGTTGTGTACATTTCCTTAGGCAAATCTATTGTTGTCTTAGCTCTATGGACTTTGTTGATTGTTGTTGTATAGCTAAAGGAGTTGTTTGCTGCTGTTTGTATCTCGGTGTCTTGTTCAATGCTTGTTGTTTGTCCTAGTGGCTTTGTCTTGTATTCTGAGTGTGGTTCATTTTCCTGTTTACGACGTTAGATACGATCGGGAAGGAACGTGAAGTGAGGAATGAACCTGAGGAACATCAAGATCAAGACCAAGGACATATTGCTGAGCCAGGCAAGCCCACCTCACCACTATAATGAATCCTATTATTTTATCAAGCATGTTTTGTTTTCAAAAATAAAATAATGCATGTTTTACTTCCTTTGTGGCACCTTGCCACCCGAAAACTTTTTTTCAAAATATTGTTTGGCCAAAGTTATCTACTAGAATATATGTAAGTGTTATAAAAAGGGTTTTACTTGATGAGCCCTGTTGGTGAAGGCTCCATCAAGAAGATTAAGTTTTCTAGTAGTATACTATGTTGTCTTACCTCAAAACTATAGGATGGGGACCTATTTGATAAAAATGTTTTATGGAGGAAAACCCGAGCTACTGGGAGCAATCGGCGAGCAAGTGTTTTATTAAAACCCGAGTTGCTGGAAGCAATCGGAGATGTTTGCGAAAACCCGAGCTGCTGGGAGTAGTCGGAGAAGAAAGTGTTTTGAAAAAAAAAGTGTGACCCTAGCTGCCGCTTGAACAATTAAACCGTGCAACCACATTACCTCAAAATGGGCACGAGGCTTAACGGAAACTTGTTGGTGTTGGTATTCGAATATTCCTCCATGGGCTAGATGGGGTTAGAGTCCCCTGAACCGGATGCTGCCAGGGAATGGGCATACAGAGTGTGGACTTCGTGTGCCACCGGGAAGCAACGGTGGGTCTCCTGTCATGGCGGTGTGAGACTAGGGGAAACCGGATCTATACGGCTAGCTCACTCGGTGCCGGGGAGAACAAACCCACTCGAAGAGGATATTCTTGTACCAGCATTAACATAGTGGAAATTAGGATTGGCCGTCTGATGTGTACATGATGTCTTTGTACAGTCCGTGGTTGATCCACGACAGACAATCCGAATCTTGTGGGTAAAGTGTGCAACCTCTGCAGAGTGTAAATCTATTCGAATAGCCGCGTCCGCGGTCATGGACGGTTGGAAAGGTCCCACTAGGCATGCTGGCTGTTTTATGGTTTCAAAAGAGAAATGTTTTCGAAGGAAACAAAGAGGCAACCAAGTGGTACCTGGGAGGTACGGAATTTGGGTGAGAATGATTGGTCTCGGGGAGACAATCAGTCCGATCTCAAGTCAGGAAAAAGGGGTAGCCCCATCCTAGTGCTTTTACAGGTTTTACAAAAGAAAGTTTTGAACTTGTATATGTCCTTGCTATATCTAAGAGAAGAGATTTCTATCTCTAAATGTTTTTCTTCAACAAAGATATGGAGATGTCGTATTCTCTATGTCTAAAATCATGGTATTCGAAAACTAAGCCCTATAGTCGTATATAGCAGCTATCCCAGTTTTCGAAAAGTGTTTTATTGCCTTATCATGAAAACTTAAGCCTTAGAGGTGGTCTTGGGAGTACGTAAATGTACTCATATGGCTGTGCCCCTGGATATTCAAACGTCCAGGTTGAGATGAAGGGATGTACGACAAGAAGGAGGAGTACGTCGACGACTACGCCAACTGAGTGTCCCGCTCAACTGCTCTGTGGGAATGCGTCAGGACGTGACGAGGGTCGACGCTAGCCGAAGCTTCCGCTGAACCTTAGTAAATATTCGTCAAGTGTGACGATGTTTGCAGACTTGGTCATGAGACCATTATTTATGTAAATCTTATACTATTCGAGTTGTATGATGTAACTTTGTATACCATGTTGGTTATGTGATTGCGATGCTCTGATCATTGGGATCGTGATCTGTTTACATAACGTGGGCATCTCTGACGGTTAGTCAGAGGGGTCCTCATAGACTTGGTATCAGAGCCATCGTTGACCTTAGATGACCTTAGTTAGCTTGGTCGTTAGCTTAGGAAGGAAATGTTTTGCTAAAACCTATTTCGACAAGATTATATTTTCTTCTAGGTAAGCCAAATATGGTTCCACTCCTCACCTTTTCTGAAAACCATGTCTATCTTACCTCTCTAATTTAAAGTATTTCAAAAGACTTTTCTCTACTATCTTGTCCTTATTCATAGCTTGTATAAACTTGACGATGAAACCAAATGAGACCTAAGTAACTATTACCGAGAAGGCAAAGTTCAGTATCAAGATTTCTGCATACGACATCAAGGTGGTCGTCAAATGAAGAAACAAGTTACAAAGCAACCCTTGCTTGCCGAAGCAGTCTCTCTATCAAGATTTCAACCACAGCAATGGTACTCCAGTTGGAACTTCGACAGTTTCAAGCTTTACAGCATGAGCCCAAGCAGATGAAATGAAGACTCCAACAAGTTAGAATGATCAAGACCCATAGGACCTCTAGGATATGACCCTTGGTTGGATTCTCCAACTAACGCGATTGTTGAGCGCCCTTTTTGTTCTATAGGTGTCTTGTGTGCTCTTTTGCTGGTATGCTTGTTGCGTGTGTGTGCCTTGTTTGTTTGCTTGCTGATGATATATTGTTCTCTGGTATTTTCACAAGCACGCCTGGTAGGCAATACATATTAGGCACATATTTAAATTACTTAAAAACATCTTATTATCTTTACCCAAAAACCTTTCTTACCTTTTTCCATTAATGCACCCTAATGCACTTATAAACTTGTCCTCAAAACTTCCTGAAATGCTTTTCCTTTGATCTAAACTTTAACATGTGAGAATTTTTAACTACACCTGATTCAAAAGACCACCCAAATAAAGCCACCCTTCATGATGTGTTGAGCCTTGCCCAGTTTAAAGAACTATTTAAATTACAGGTATACCATCATTAACCTAACGTATCTAACTTTAGAGTAACATCTAACATCACTGACCTGTTACTAACTAACCTCTTCAAGACCTACAAACCAAGATCAAAAAAAGAAGTGTCCACGGGAGTCTCTCTTGCAGATGACAACACGGAGGCCTCGAATAATGCCAAGAGCCACGACTTTTTGAAAACCTCAAGTTGTGTCATGCAAAGAAGATCGACGTCAACAAACAACGGAGATAACCAGCACGGAAGATCGTCTACATGAAGATGTTCCATGAAGCTAGTGTCATTTGTGCCTTCTACGCGTCAACTTGATTAACCCAACTGACCCTTACTTTAGTTTCATATAAAGTAATGACTTTAGGCTAACTTAGGTGCAACTAACCTTAGAAGACTGGTGCAAAGTTGTATGAAGCCCAATAACCAAGGAAGTCTCCATCAACACTCTATGGCGGCTAAACTAAAGATGGACACAATAGGAGACACCATATCCAGGAAGACGCCAAGAATGGCGAGAAGACTAAAGATTGTTGCACTTGGCAACACCTTACATCAAGCAAGCTTAGATGTCTTTAGTATGTCTTAGCACCCTTTGGTTGTTTATGAAAAGAAAGAGAGTCAGGTCTACAAAACCTGACGCCCTGTGAGGTCTGAAATCCCTCAAGATGGCAATATCGAGATGAGTATCTACATCAGCCCCAAGCACCGAGGAGCTACGACAAGAGGAAGGTCGTCGGGATACCCAATACCAGCAACACATTTGAAGTCGACAACAACTTTAACCATCAACTTTAACCCTTCATGTGTGCCCCTTTTTAAGGGGGGAAGACACATGCTAGTTTTATTAGATAGTTGTGAAAAGTTGTTCCTTGTGGCCCAATCCCTGAAGTTTTTGAAGACAGCTCAACAAGAACCCTGCATCCTCATCGACCTTCAAGTCAACACTTTCAGCAAAGACCCAAGTCTTCTAGAAGATATCCGACGTCTCATCAACAAGGAAACTTCATTCAGGAATCAACAACCTCAGAAGATGAAGGATCATTGGACCTCTTTTCCTTTCACTCTCTTAATACACACTTAGGAATCTCGGGACGAGATTCTTTTAAGGGGGGAAGGTCTGTAACACCCCAATTTTGGAAGCAACAAAAACTTAATTAATAAAGACCCAAATTTATGAGGGAACAAAAACTTTTTGACATGTCTTGTTAATGGATGTGCTTTCCCTTATATGCTCTGTTTGTCGAGTTGTGTTTTGGTGTTTGTGTTGATGACTTTTAAATAAAAACCATCTAAAACTCAAAACAAGTTATTATATGACCTCTGAAGTCAATGTTTTAACAAGTGAAATAGTCCACATATCTTCTCCCATTCTCTTTTTAATAAACTCTATTTTTACCCTGATGTTTTGATTTTAGCAACCACCCAAATATATATATATATATATATATATCATTTGAGAGACTAATAGTATTCCAACAAAACTATATGTTTGGAAGACTATAAAGGACTATATAATAAGTCCTAATATATTTTGAGTTTTTATATGTAGCTAAAATTAGCAACTCTCTTTTAAGAACCCCATTTCTGTTTCTCTTGGAAAATCAATTCCAAGAATGTTTGTTTAATTATATTCCTACAAAAATACCCTGTTTTGATTCTGTTGATCACCTCCTCACAAATATTTTTGATCTATATTAAAAGTGTGGCTATTGATCCAATTGTGTGGGTGTTTATCTATTTTTATGTGTGGTTGACCTATATGTTATGTGTTTAAATTGTTTCCCATGAGTGTGTTATTTTATGTGTGTTCATGTGGTGGTGTATGATACAACATTTTATTTATATAATTTAATTGAGATCATTCATACTTTAAATGTTGTGTCATAAGGTTGTGGTGTGTTTAACCTATGATCATTATGTAGATTTTAGGAGTAACTCAAATATTTCCGTTTTTCAAATAAGAAATAACCATCTTCATTTCCCTTATTTTTTAGGCTTTCTAGAACATGACCATTATAGTTTATTTTATTCAATTTGGAAATGCAACTCACCTAACCTCATCCTTATCATCTCTACTATCCACCCATAACCTTATTTAAAATATTCAAAACTGTTTGATCATTAATTCTTGATTGGGTTGAGTGCTATAATTTAAAGTGACCATATCTCTTTTATAACATAGCAACTTGCCATTTTGGTGTTTAGTGAATGTTGAACATTTTGACCTAAACTCTTAAGCCTAATGCTTCACCCATATCCCTTCTGACCTGCCCATCTTGTCCCATAATTTTCTAGCTAAAAGATTGACTAATCCATCCTTGTAAAGAGAACTAATCTAATCAGCCCTAATCTTTAATTTATCTAAAGCCTTCACTCCCATCCTCCCAAATCATGATCTTGGTCTAGCATTGGATACCAACCTGCCCCTGCATCCCTTGGTATCACCCCCTGTCAAACCTTAGCCCTAATCTTTTGTCTTTTCTCTTTTGAGCCTTCTGTCGAGCACCTGGTAGGCAGAGGAGAGCAAAACAATTACATCCCCTCCTCCAACAACTCGAGGCCACCAGCAAGCGTCCAAGAAGGTGTGGAGCAGTAGAGCATCATTGCGCACCGCCATCCCTCACCAATCCCTGCCCGAGCCCTCTCCTTCTTTCCTCTCTCTGCCCGAAAGCCATGAAAACGGCCACCCTCCTAGTCTCACCAGCCGAGCCTCCCATTCACTCCCTCGCCTTGCCCTTTGCCTTCCCCTACACTCTCTCACCCACCCCCAGCAAGATCTCCCGAGCTCTTGCTCTCACCTGCTCAAGATCATTGAAGAACCGCCGCTCGGACTCGACATTTTCGAGCTCCAATGCCTCGGCTCCGAACCTCGTTTCTCTCTCCTTTTTTCACTGCCTCACTCCCCTCTTCCTGGGCAACCTCTGAGACACCTCCATTCGTTTCAGGAATCGCCGGTGATGCTTGGACCTCGCCGTGCTCGCTCCGGACGACGGAGATCGCGCCGTCGACCCGAAGCTCGCCACCGAGTTCTACGGGTACCTGAGGCCGTCCTCGATCCTCCGCATCTTCCTCCACCCCTCCTCGTCGCCCCTCTGGTCCCCTAGGTGAGCCCCTCGAGCTCGACCTCTCCGCTAGGGTTCTGGCCATGCCCTCGGCGTCGCGAGGTTGAAGACGCGTGCTTGCCGTCCGATTCTTGATCCACTGCCTTCGTTTGAACTCCCCAGATCTAATTCAGACGGTCGGATCAGAAATCTACGGTGGCTTAACTCCCTTCTCGCGCGCGCAGTCAGTTGGGCCGGACCAGCTCGGGCGACCCAGCCCCGCCTCGGATCCGGCCCCCTTTTCTTTTGTTTTTCTGATTAATTAAACTCCTGCTAATTTTCCTGTTATTTTACCTTGTAGCTTTAATTCGTTTCTGAGAGATTTACTTATCCAAATTGGATGATTCAAAATGTTTTGAGTAGCTATGAGTTTTCTTAACCATTTGGCACTGGCCTTTCTCAAAAACTGGCCTTGCTAGGTGTACTGTGGTAGAAGGATTCTACTTTATGTACTTTATGTTAGGAGTTATGATTTATCCACCAAAACAACAACATTTGGCTAATAGAAGTATTAGTTTTTAATCATTTGTTTTTAGCAAATGTGAATTGTAGAAATATTAATAATCATCTTTTGAAGATCAGAACCTTAACTCAATAATAACTAATTGATTAAACCACTTTTATAATGTGTGGTGCATTGTTTACATATGTTTAGCATTATTCACTTTGTACCCTAATAATAACATGAATTGTGTTTATATGCTTTGCTTGTGGGTATGTTGGTGTGTTATGTTTTACCTCTTTAAATATCATCTTATTTATCCAATAAATGTAATAAGTTAATTCCCTGTTTTACTTGAATTGTTTTGTGTTGATGTGCTTAGTAACTCATAAGTCCAGGAACTTAGGTTATCCTTTAATAATCTTAATGAATTTCCTAAAATTATTGTTAGCCCTTTCACTTTTGAGTTTCACATAGTTCATCTTGTTTCCTAGGAGTTGCACTAGTTTCATTTGTGTGTTAGGCATGTGAATGATTGTTTGGTGTTAAATTTTATCCAGTAGTTCCTTGTGTTTTGTAATGCTTAATATATGACTTTCTTATTTTAGATTGTTGTCAACACTTGGTTGCCATGTGATTGTTTGTTTATTGGTTGAAGTGACCTTAATTGTGATGTCCTGTTAAATAAGCCTAGTGCACCATTTTAGCTCTTAGTCATAAACTTGTTTGAACAGTGATGTTACCATTGTTTATCTCTTAGTTACTTGATAGTGGGTGTTTCTTGAGCTAGTAACATGTTTGCTTGTGAGTGTGCTCAATGCTAGTGTTAATGTTAATACTTTCTTGTGTGTTAAGATACTTTTGTCTGAAGTATTTCCTAAACTATTAAGATACTTTTGTCTGAAGTATTTCCTGAACTACTAAGATACTTTTGTCTGAAGTATTTCCTGAAAGTAATATAACAACTCTTATTAAATAATATAATAACCCTAAGTAACGCGTTGTTAGAGTGTTCTCAAGAACTACCTTTTTAATACCCAGAGTTATTGTGTACATTTCCTTAGGCAAATCTATTGTTGTCTTAGCTCTATGGACTTTGTTGATTGTTGTTGTATAGCTAAAGGAGTTGTTTGCTGCTGTTTGTATCTCAGTGTCTTGTTCAATGCTTGATGTTTGTCCTTGTGGCTTTGTCTTGTATTCTGAGTGTGATTCATTTTCCTGTTTACGACGTTAGATACGATCGGGAAGGAACGTGAAGTGAGGAATGAACCTGAGGAACATCAAGATCAAGACCAAGGACATATTGCTGAGCCAGGAAAGCCCACCTCATCACTATAATGAATCCTATTATTTTATCTAGCATGTTTTCTTTTCAAAAATAAAATAATGCATGTTTTACTTCCTTTGTGGCACCTTGCCACCCGAAAACTTTTTTTCAAAATATTGTTTGGCCAAAGTTATCTACTAGAATATCTGTAAGTGTTATAAAAAGGGTTTTACTTGATGAGCCCTGTTGTTGAAGGCTCCATCAAGAAGATTAAGTTTTCTAGTAGTATACTTTGTTGTCTTACCTCAAAACTATAGGATCGGGACCTATTTGATAAAAATGTTTTATGGAGGAAAACCCGAGCTGCTGGGAGCAATCGGCGAGCAAGTGTTTTATTAAAACCCGAGTTGCTGGAAGCAATCGGAGATGTTTGCGAAAACCCGAGCTGCTGGGACTAGTCGGAGAAGAAAGTGTTTTGAAAAACAAAGTGTGACCCTAGCTGCCGCTTGAACAATTAAACCGTGCAACCACATTACCTCAAAATGGGCACGAGGCTTAACGGAAGCTTGTTGGTGTTGGTATTCGAAAATTCCTCAATGGGCTAGATGGGGTTAGAGTCCCCTGAACCGGATGCTGCCAGGGAATGGGCATACAGAGTGTGGACTTCGTGTGCCACCGGGAAGCAACGGTGGGTCTCCTGTCATGGCGGTGTGAGACTAGGGGAAACCGGATCTATACGGCTAGCTCACTCGGTGCCGGGGAGAACAAACCCACTCGAAGAGGATATTCTTGTACCAGCATTAACATAGTGGAAATTAGGATTGGCCGTCTGATGTGTACATGTTGTCTTTGTACAGTCCGTGGTTGATCCACGGCAGACCATCCGAATCTTGTGGGTAAAGTGTGCAACCTCTGCAGAGTGTAAATCTATTCGAATAGCCGCGTCCGCGGTCATGGACGGTTGGAAAGGTCCCACTAGGCATGCTGGCTGTTTTATGGTTTCAAAAGAGAAATGTTTTCGAAGGAAACAAAGAGGCAACCAAGTGGTACCTGGGAGGTACGGAATTTGGGTGAGGATGATTGGTCTCGGGGAGACAATCAGTCCGATCTCAAGTCAGGAAAAAGGGGTATCCCCATCCTAGTGCTTTTACAGGTTTTACAAAAGAAAGTTTTGAACTTGGATATGTCCTTGCTATATCTAAGAGAAGAGATTTCTATCTCTAAATGTTTTTCTTCAACAAAGATATGGAGATGTCGTATTCTCTATGTCTAAAATCATGGTATTCGAAAACTAAGCCTTATAGTCGTATATAGCAGCTATCCCAGTTTTCGAAAAGTGTTTTATTGCCTTATCATGAAAACTTAAGACTTAGAGGTGGTCTTGCGAGTACGTAAATGTACTCATATGGCTGTGCCCCTGGATATTCAAACGTCCAGGTTGAGATGAAGGGATGTACGACAAGAAGGAGGAGTACGCCGACGACTACGCCAACTGAGTTTCCCGCTCAACTGCTCTGTGGGAATGCGTCAGGACGGGACGAGGGTCGACGCTAGCCGAAGCTTCCGCTGAACCTTAGTAAATATTCGTCAAGTGTGACGATGTTTGTAGACTTGGTCATGAGACCATTATTTATGTAAGTCTTATACTATTCGAGTTGTATGATGTAACTTTGTATACCATGTTGGTTATGTGATCGCGATGCACTGATCATTGGGATCGTGATCTGTTTACATAACGTGGGCATCTCTGACTGTTAGTCAGAGGGGTCCTCATAGACAACAACAAAGACCGCTCAAAAACTTACTTTTTATGCTCTCTATATGATTTCGTAAAGCTATAAAACCAATCTCTATACTTTTTATGCTCTCTATATGAACTCTAGCACATGCTTTTATCTCTGCTTCCCTCTGCGAAGGGCCTATCTTTTATTTCATGTTGAGTCAGTAAACCTATCTCCTTCTATCTTAAGCAATCATTTGAGTTGATTGTGATTCAACCATTCATACATTAGTATTGTTGATCATGTCTTTTATTCTTTCTTGTTTAGCACATTGTTGGCATCTAATGAATTTTATTTTTGGAGCTATCAACCAACAAAGAGGGCTATTTTATAAACTAATCTCAATTGCTCATTGTTCTCTGACCAAGGACTAAGTTTGCCAACACCAACTATGGTTTTCTCTATGTACTTTACAGTGGTTTCCCTCTACTTGTTACAAGTTGATTTATACATGAACATAGTTAATATCTAAGATGACTTGTGCATTTATTCATGTGATGCTTCTTGTCCGTATATTTTATATCGGCACTTCACTCCATAAACCTATGGTCATGTTTACCGAGTTCAGCTTTCGCTTGGGGACATGCGAGGTCTAAGCTTGGGGGGAGTTGATACGTCCATTTTGCATCACTATTTTATATCATAACTTGCTGCTATTCATTGATATATATTGTATTTGGATATGATACTTATTTTATTTCATCTATTTTGCATGATTGATGATCATTGGGTGATGGAACTCCGGAGTCTGAATTCTGCTGGAAAAAGCATCGTCAAGATACAATATTTGCGAAGACCACAAGAACAAAGTGGACATCTGGGAATTATTTCTGATTTATTTCGTGAAGGAGGCCAAAAGGAGAGCCTGGGGTGGGGCCCAGGGGGCCTACACCACCCCGTGGCATGGCAAGCCTCTTGGCCGCACGAGCAGGTGGTGTAGCCGCGCGACCAGGTGGTGTGGCCGCCTTGGCCCACCACTTGGCGCACCCCTTCGCGTACTTCTCCCCCCCCCCCCCCCCCCCCCCCGAAGACCTAAAAATCATACTTTGTCCATAAACCATCTCCGCCGCCACCACGAGGCGGAGAAGACAGAGAGAGAAAAGCTCTTCGGCAGGCTGCGTTGCCGCCGGAAAATTCCCTGCCGGAAGGGGGAAATCGTCGCCATCGTCACCGTCATCGAGCTGCACTCCATCACCATCGCCAACACCACGATATCCACTACCGACATCCATCATTATATCACCTCTGATCATGTTTATTATGGTGTGTTGTGAGTAGTTCGTTGTGTTCTTGAGGACATGGGAGAAGTCTAGAGGTTAGTAGTGAACTATGTTGAATAATATTTGATGTTTTGATATTTAAGTTGTGGTGTCATTCTTCTAGTGGTGTCATGTGAACATCGACTACATGACACTTCGCCTTTATGGACCTAGTGGAATGCGTTGTGTACTCGATTATCATTTGTGGGGTTGCCGGAGTGACAGAAACCTAAACCCCCGTTGGTATTCTGATGCACGAGGGATCGCAGGATCTCAGAGTTTAAGGCTATGGTTAGATTTATCTTAATTACTTTCTTGTATTTGTGGATGCTTGCAAGGGGTATAATCATAAGTTTATATTAGTCCTAGGAAGGGCTGTGCATTAGCATAGGTTCACCCACACGACACTTATCTAAACACTAAAGATTATTCATCAATATGAAGCGAACGCACTAGATAGAAATCCCGTGTGTCCTCAAGAACGTTTGCTCATCATAAGTAAAGAAACCAGCTTGTCCTTAGCTCTCAAAAGGATTGGGTCACTCGCTGCAGTTATATTTGCCGCCCACTATTTACTCGCACTTTATTTATCTGTTATATCATAGTCTGCTGAAAACTTGTCTGCTAGTGTTTACAGTGAAATCATCATCAAAAACACTTGTCAGCACCTTCTGCTCCTCGTTGGGTTCGACACTCTTATTTATCAAAAGTACTGCGAAACACCCCCTATCACTAGAGCAGAACTAGTCAATGGTACCGGGCCGGGGGGGCTATTTATCCCGGACACGCTCACAGGACAACGTGCTCAGGATAAATGGCCACCCCTATTTGTCCCAGGCACGCCACGACCCGGGACCATTAGGTGGGGCACGTGGCCAAACCAGCTATCCTCTGGCTGGCACTCATTTATCACGGTTCGTAATACGAACCGGGACAGTACATATGTTTTTAGTTTTCCATTTTTTATTTCTATTTTTTTGTTTCATGTTTTCTATTTTACTGTTTATTTTGTGTTTCTGTTTTTGATATTTATGTTTCATTTTAAACAAGATCGAGTTGCATATTATACGCTACTATAATATATATCATGAATACACGATTTTTTCCTCGTGATAGTCATGAATACTAGTAATACACAAGTTCTCCGAAACGAATATTTACAACCGGAATATCATGTCTAAATATTTACAAACAAATATCATTACATGACAGAGAGGCATTAGACTCTACTTTTTACTCGGGATGGTCTTTTTCGGCTTGATCATACTGACTTCTGCGCCTGTCTGTAAGACATAGTGTTCAACTATGTTTTTGTCACATGCATGATATTATAAGAGTGCACAATATTGCTGATACAAAAATCATGGTGAAGATTTCTTGAAATTATAAATAATTGATTCAGAAAAGAATTAAAAGAGTGATGACTTATCTAATGAAAATAGCCGTTGGATCGATCAGCTATATTAATTCTCGTCAAACTACAATACATGGGATGCACATATATATGGACTCATGGGAATATTGTTTATTCTAATTCGTATTTACCTAGCAGCTAGGATGGTACGTGCCTGTATGTTTGAATCGTAAAGAGTAACACGGGTGCGTAGCTGACCCTGTCAAGTGTCAAGGAAGCGACTAAGCACTTCGTCCGTTGAGATAAAGGATGGATCACCTTGTTAACAATCACGGCCGCGCCGCGCGTGAGCTTATCTTTCTATCTAATCAAGCCACGCTGCAGCTAGCTAGAACTTTTAATATAAAAGAGACCCTCACGTAACTCTGAGGGAGGTTCAGAGATTTACCACGCACACTCATATGATCCACTCCACCACCACGTACACTTCCATTCTTATCTACACCCGCCAGCCACACTCAAACTTGCTTGCTGGACTTATTCAAGGCGCGGATCGATGTCATCATCTGGTGAGTGAATCACATGAAGGTAGCATCCAGCATTACTATATATTATCTCCTTATTCTATGATCGCAGGTTTGTGTCATTTTGTGGTTCTACGGATTTTATCACTGCCACAGATGTTTAATTCTTTCTGTCCTCTATCGGCTCTACGTGATTTGAATCGCTGTCGTCCGATCTGTAAGAATGGATAGTTGTCCCGGCTCCACGCGATCAAATCACCGCCGGTAGTGTTAGTGATCTGACCTATAATATTGGTGTCGTTCTGCACGATCAAATCGCCGCCGATGGTGTTCGTGATCTAATCTATAATGTTGATGTTGTCTCGGCTCCACGTGATTTAGATCGCTGCCGATGATGATTATGGTTTTGGCATTTGATGGTTTAAATCTCAGATGGTAATCTAAAAAGGAAGGCAACACACTGGTCTCACCCTATGTACAGTACATATAGACATACGTGAGGGTTCAAATAAATAAAGCACGGCCATCTACTTTGGAATAAGGAAGGCATATTGACAATTTATAGAGATGGATTCACATCAGCCGCATTTGATTTCAGCCCAGCTTAATTCATTTCCGTAACCGACGAGGCCGGATTCTGCATATACGTCCTGACCGACGAGGCATGACACATTTGTTCGTGACCGACGAGGCCGAACACCTAATATAGGATTTTATCTGAGTTCCGCGTCTGATGGGATATACATCCGTAATATGCTTATATGGCTATGCTCATATTATAAAACATTTGCATAGTGCATGCCGTGAGATATTTGACTCATGAAGAGATGACGACGATGACCGTTGAGGCAGCATAATCGGAGATTTTCCATGGACACAATCTGTGGATGTAATTAACTAGAGATCCTCTCGAGGCAGAGTCAAGAATTACACACAACGTCGTTTATATGTCAGATGTTGCATGAGAGATATGTAAAATGAGACTTGTATGTTGTTCAACAAAGACATCGATAAAGACTACAAGTTTTCCTGCGTATTTCTATGTGTTTGAATAATTATTTTGTATACTTTTGCATACTGGCACGCCCACATTTTATACCCCTAGCGCCGAGAAAGTTATTTAGTTCTCACGCCTAAAACAAATGGCACGCCCTGTGGGACTGGAACTCTCCTCCCATCTTTGCTGCTCATCATCGGTAGTCAGAATTTACTCATGTTATATCTCCACGGCAGTTCTCTGGAAGCAAAAGTTTGCATGACAACTTTGGGTGCGGTGAAGTTTTAACCAGTGTACATCTCATGCAGGTGAGAGCTTTACCAATGTTGGTCTGAGGGATGTCGCACAAAAGTCAGAGTCAGTGCCACCGGTTGTGGTTTCAAGCGTTGGCTCTCATATGCATGTGTACCAGGCAGTGTACTCCTCTCAGCTGAAGGTGACCAACAAAGTCTACAAGTATGCAGCTACAAGAGCTAGGGAAGAGTACCATGCATTGACGAATGATGCTAGAAAATTGTTGAAGCATGGTGCAGCTACTGGGGACGCTTGCAACATACAGCGACAACCCTCACGTTTAACAAACATAGCTGCTCCTAGGTTGGCTTCTCTAGACTCTGGTAAAATCAAGCTGCTCCAAGGATTGGAAATTATTAAGCATCGCCTAGACTTTGACATTGCACGTGCTCGGGCTCTGAACAATACACTAGTGGAAAAAGGGGCACTAGTCCCGGTTCCAGAGAGGCTATAGTCCCGGTGTAGCAACCGGGACTGTCTGGCCGGGACAAGAGCCCCAACCCTTTGGTCTCGGTTCAATACGAATCGGAACCGCCACCCTCCCCCCCCCCCCCCCCCCCCCACCAATTAAAGCTCCGCACGTGGAGGGGGCAGGGGCGCGCGGGGCCGAACCCTTTGTTTCCGGTTCGTGCTATGAACCAGGACTAGGGTTTTGCTTTTTCTTTTACATTTCAGGGTTTTTTCTTTTTTTTCCAGGGTTTTGTTTTTTTATTGCGAATGGTTTTCTGGGAAGGGGGTTTCGGATGGTACCACCTCGATGCGTGATGGTAGGGGGTTTCGGATGGTACCACGACGATGCGTCTGGGTAGGGGTTTCGGATGCTACTGCTTCGATGCGCGAAAAACACGTATAAATTATTGTACGAAGCTAGATAAAGTTGCATCATGCATATATACAATTACATGAAGATCATGTGTTCATAACACATACACATTTAAGTACGCGTGGTACATGAAGATCACGTTTCCCGGTTCCAGATACTTAGAAGTACTTTGGTACATGGAGATCACTATTACATGGTGGTACTCTCGGTCTCTGTTATGACATGGGCGAGGTAAAATCCCGTCAACTCCTCTGCAAGTGACCTGAAGCGGGTCTTTATTGGTAACTCGTTGCGTTTTCTTGCCAACTGTAAAAAAAATGATATCACAATGAATACATGATATATGAAATGAAGAAAACTCATCACGATTGATGGTACAAAAATAATGTTGTGACTAGAGCTTTACGTACTTCAATACTTCTTTTGCTTTTCAAACTCTCGTTGACCACAGTGTGTATGTACTCGCAAACGTAGAATCCACATAGATCAGTCCCTATTGGCTGTTTAAGGCAAGTCTATAAAAGAATATAATTTAATCAAATAATAATAAAGTATGATAATGGTGTATGGGGCTAGTTATAGTATTACTTACTTGGTTAATACGCCATAGCAGATTCTCTGTCCATCCACTGTTCGGATGTTCTGCGAGGAACATTTTTCAAACGTTGCATGACAAGAAAATGAATGAATGAGTCATAAATTCTTTGATATTAGGAAATGTACGAAAGAGGCGAGTAGAAATGAAAGTACCTTGTCACCAAATCAAAACAGGTTTTGTATTGTTTAGGGCATCTTCTTAACGAGTCAAGGACAACAATTTCTCCTTTTCGCAAGTCAATAACGATAAAAATGTAGTGGAAGTTGCGCACGTTTATAAATAGTCATGTATAACTCATCAATTAAACCCAACATCAGGTGAGAAAAATAAAATGTGTAATAAGCAGTAACACTCACTTAAAGTTGTAAGGCCATAATATATATTTTTTGTAAGCTTGTCGCTTGAAAAACATTAGCAAATTCTCCGGTGTATCCTTGTTAACTCTTGGATCAATTATGCTTTCTTCATGCATTATAGAGGGGTCAATGAACCCAGTGTGGTTGATTTTCTGCTTCTTGCATTCGAGCGTCTTTATTCTACGTAATAAAGCACACAAAATATTATAGAGAGGATTATCACAGATAATGAACGAGTAGAGCTAATTAAAACATTAAATTACAGGAATAGATCTCACTTACAGACAATAGGAACTCAAGATAGCTTTGTCGAGGGCCCGAAGATTGTATAACTGAAAGATTTCGGCGAAGTAAATGACAATGGAGTATTCTTGGAAATAATGCTCTTCCTTAACTGCCATCATGAGAGCGTCTTTATTCGTCTCCTTTACGGTATTCTTCTACCAGGCTTGAAATTGACGCATT
The DNA here is from genome assembly GCA_026929855.1 of Poa annua. Lineage (NCBI taxonomy): Eukaryota > Viridiplantae > Streptophyta > Magnoliopsida > Poales > Poaceae > Poa > Poa annua. The sequence continues at coordinate 244,124,040 of CM049426.1, read as the reverse complement.
CTTGTGGGTAAGTCGTCGTCGACGAAATTCTCCCCGTGAATATAAGTACGAACAACATCCGCAAAGGGGATATCATCTCCCGAATATACCAGCTCCTGCACATTGATGTTTTTGAGAACTCTATCATGAAGCACCTTGAGCAGGGGGGGCGACTGTGCGTCTTGTTCTCCAAGTTGGACAACTTGTTTCCCTTTTATCGATTGATCATCCATCTCTTCGTCATATGACTTACCAATGTTGCGATCATAGTCTGTTGGCGGTGATGGTGGGGGGTTGTATAGGGCATCGATGCAACGGTCAATTTTCTCCTGAGGAATCCCGGCAGTAAATTGTGCAGGAGGCAATTGTTTCGCTAACGCTTTATGTTTCACGCCAGCAAGTCAGGCATCCGTATGTTCTTTGCAGGCGATATTGTTTTCCTCGACGGTTCTCTCCCAAGGTCACTTTGGAGTAGGCGGCGGTGTTTTCTGCTTTCTAGGTTTCTTCCTAACAGGAGAACCAGACTGGCGCCTACTCGAGAGCGACTTAACATTCTGGCGGACTAGCACAGACTGCGATGGCCTCACGCTGGGGACCCTCTCGGGGGGGCGATTGGCTTAGCTGTTGAGGTGGAGATGGACTCGGGCTGGGGTCCCTATCGGGGAGGTGTGGGCTTTGCTGATGAGGTGGAGATGGACTCCGTCTTTGATCCCTCTCGAAGAAGAGTGCACTTTGCTGGTGAGCTGGACTCCTAGAACGAGGAGTGGACTTTGCTTGTTCTGAAAAGACGATGTATTTCTTGGGCCATAGGGAGAAGCCATGCTTGACGTCTGCCAACGTCTTCTCCTCGTCACCTCCAGGAAACTCAATTTCCAAGGTTTCAAATCCCGCCATAATTTTGTCCACCCCGACACAAGCGTAGCCATCTGAAATTTGATCACAATGGTAGAGTTCTCCAGGTTGAATTACTAAAGCTTGTCCCACCGCCACCTTCAAAGTTATGTTTCTCATTGCTATATGTAGCTCACAACATGTAGGCTCTGTGATGTCATCCACTGGGTAGGGACCATCGACTTGACGCGTGGAACCAACGCTGCTTGTACGCTGAGATGGGGCGGCATATGCTTCATGATCTAATTGGTCCTGCTCCTGAGGTTCCGTTCTTTGCTCCTTCAATGCTTTTATTTCCGCCTGTGTCTCCTTCAGGCCACGTTCCAATTCTGATATCCGGTTGGCCTCCTTCTTCTTACCTCTGCTACGGCTTCTATAAGTGTGAGCGGATTCCGGCCACACCGTCTTAAACGTAGCACCGCCAGGATAGCCTCGAGCTCGTCATTCTCTCTATCGGGTTTGAACACACCATTGCGAACATCATTAATTGCATCTTCAAGCTTCTCTTTGATTTTATCAACGAGATCCTTCCATTTTCCTTTTCCAACAATATCTCCGGTTACTGGGTCCAACCCTGCCCCATGCGCGAACAAACAGAATTTTGACCTCTCGGGCCAGTCAAGTGTCTTTGGACGGACCCCCGATCGAAGCAGTTTTTCTTCATAGGCTAACAACTTAGGAATGGCGCTCTTGTAGCCACCTGTCCCCAATGTATGGTGGTGTACCTTCAGCCCAACATTCAACTTATTTATTGAAGATTGAGCCACAGCCATAGGTGATTCCCTATACGCCTTAAACGCCGCCCATTCAGATTCTAACTTCTTCCCTTGTGCTCCACTGAAATCTGGCTCTTCTTTTGTTTCTTCATATTGATTGTTCCGGAATTGTTCCGCCATCTTAATAAGAGTCCACTTCTTGAGGTTGTCCTTCTTCACTTTAGAGAGATCTGGCGGGAGGGTGAAATGTGACAACAGCGTGTTATAGACCAAATCCTTAAGAACTTGGTGGACATAACATGGGTCCTCCACATCTGCGGCCGCCGGCTTATTCCATTCGCGTATGCTGATTGGGATCATGTCCCTAACAATAACTCCAGCTTGACTTATAAATTTGCTACGGTTCTGTTTTGGTTCGAGCGGTTCGCCGGAATCAGCAATTTCCTCAATCGGTAACTTTGGATCCTCGCTCGTCATTCTTTTTGCCTTGCCACGAGGAGCACACGGTGGCTGCTTTTTGGCAGATTTGCTCGATCCGGATGGCTAAAAGAAAAATGATTTGTTAATAAATGCAACACAAATCAATTAATGCAGGTAGTTAACAACAACATATCGCCATATTTATTATAAACACATATACACCTCTCCGCCGGAGTTTGTTATCACCACATCTCGTGACTCCATTCCATCACCAAAGTCGTTAAAAAATTGTTCGAAATCATAATCATCTACATCTCCTCCAGCTCGGGCATCGTTAAAAATAAGTTGTTCCATTTGGTCTTCCATCTCCTCGTCTCGTTGAAATTGTGGTTCTTCTATCTGCTCGTCTCACAAGTGCTCCATAGCTCAAATGTACCTGCAATACATAGCTCGGGCATTATAATCAAGTTTACATTTATTCATCTGAAAAACATATACAAGTACAATAATTGCAACGACTATAGATCATATAGCACAACAAGGTGACAGCGAAGAAAAACAGTGTGTGCTCATCTTGCATATCTAACACAAAACTATATATATGGATCATATTTTAGAATTTTGCATATCTAACACAAAATCATCTCAATTTGCATATCTAACACAACATAATATATGGATCATATATTACATACATATCTAACACATTTAGAATCATCTCAATTTACAAAACAAAGATAGCCACTGGACATGGACTAAAACATCAGGAATGTAGCAAGCAATCTAGCCAGGAGTGAGAACAAATGGCAATTTCATCATACAAGGTTTGTCTTGGCAGCGAGAAGCAAGACCTCCTGCAAGCCGTGGACACACCCGAGCAGCAAGACCTCCTGCAAGTTGTATAATGAATTGTATATCAATCAAAATAATTGTATAATGAATTGTATATCAGCTCTAGCAAAAAACAGTAGAGAATGTCTTGCAAACACCTAGCCCTCGACATACAAAATTTGTTATTCAATGAATCATCCTAAAACCAAAACCAACCTATCCACCTCGGTTTCTGGAAATTTCAAATGAGTCCACTAAGGACCAACTCCAACACAAGAAAGCATAAGAAGGATGTTCATTACATGTGTACACTCCTCTGGAGGCTTCACATGTATTTGTACATCATAAATACACTAAAAAGCACATTGGAAAGTTTAGGAAATTAATTCCAACAAGTAATAAGGCACAGCTAATACATCAGGTCCTGCTAGAGGTGAAATATACTCACTGTATATCCATCTATTCACATTTTGGAGTTAAAAGAAGTATATCTCTCAGTGGTGCATAGAATTTCTATGCATAGCTCATTAAAGAGAAGTAAAGAACTAATTAGTATCTATTCTTATCAAAATACATGTCTGAGCCTTTGCATCATCGGCTAGGCTAAGATATCAAGCATGAAATCTGTTCTTACCAAATTAATTAACCAAATCCTATCCAGGAATATCTCTCATAAATCATTTCAGCATCATTAGTATCACCAGATATGTTTAGGATGGATCTGAGCACTGTGTAACTCTCAGGGAGGCACCACAGTAAATAAATCATGCTCAATAGATGAGCACATGAGCAAAAAATTAGAAAAATACACGCATCACTGGAAACTGGGAGCTTATGAGCGAAGCCAGCAACTATAAACAGTAATTCACACAACTAAAATATCTAATTACTCGTGGCATAATTATTCATCCATATGTGCACAAATCAGTGCACAAATATCACAAACACACCGGCTGTCCATAAATCAGTGCAATGGAAATTGGGAGCTTATTTTTGCATATATCAGTGCACAAATATCACAAACACATTCATCCATATGTGCACAAATAGCAAACCTTTTCTTATATCCTCACTATTTGCAAAGATATAAGACAAATCAGTGCACAAATCTGTGCACAAACCTACTTGTAACACCCCAATTCTCCTAGCTTTAGCATTGTGGTGTTATTCTAGGTTTTCACCACTAGCAAAAACTTTTGTATGTGTAGAATTTTGATTCATGAGTTACCTTGTTTGCACTCCCTTTTCTTGTTGTGCTACACTAGCATTTCATGATAATTGAAACCAATAAAAACACAACAACTTAAGTAAAATATCAACTATTAGGATCTTCACTCTGGTTAAAACTTAGCAAATCTAGGGTTTAAGATTAAGAACCTCTTGTGTGAATGTTGACATGCATCTGAACCATTTTGATCTAAGGCATATAAAGTTTCACACCCTGTTCTAAATTCTCTCAAAAGAGCTTGTTTGCACATAAATATCCTTAGTTGTTGTAGCCATCAAATTAACATGACCATTTGAGTTACTTTTCATTATCACTAAAAGTTTTCTTCTCTTGAGAACTAAATGGAATGTTTGACTTGGGCATTTATAAATTCAGTAATTTCTCCTAATTTAGGGAGTTTGGGATGTTGTCTCATTTTGTCTTTGTGGGTCATGTTTGAATAATTCAAACTAAGGTTTTGAAAATCCCTTGAGCATTTTACTCAAACCTTTCACCCTTTTCTTCTCTCACACTCTTTTCTACTCCACCTACTGGAAAAGGAGAACATCAACCTCACCCCTGGCCCACCTGTCATGGACTAGGGTCATCCCCTCCTCTCTTTTCTCTCTTTTCTCTTCTTTTCCACCCAACCGAAGCTCACCTCCTCTCTTCTCACTGGCTAGGCCGAGTCACCCGACCAGCACACCCTCTGTCCCCTCTCCACCGCCCCCCTGAGCCAGTAGGAACGAGGGAGAGCCACTCCTCCCTCTCTCCTACCCGAGCTAACCCTAGATCGGGTGAATCCCGTTATAACCACCCGAGCCCCTCCTCTGCCCATTTCTCCCTCTACCTGGCACCTCTCCATCCTACTCCTCTCCCCCCTGGCGAAATCCATCGAGTTTCTCCCCCCATTTGCTCTCGAGGAGGAGAAAACCCACTCAGCACCCGACGGCAAGAAATGGCTCTAGCCACCGTTTTTCTCCATCATTTCTCGCCATTGTTGGCTCTCTGTGACCCTCTGCTCGAGCTCTAACCCCTCCTCTCTTTCCTCGCTGCTCTAGGTGCTCTAATCCGTCAAGATCATCCACGACCCGAGCTCGGAGGAGAAGCCATGGCGGCATGCACAGGGCCTCCCCGGCGTTTCTTCGCGTAGGGATCTGCTGCCCTGCTTCTTCTCCACCGAATCCTACCCCTCGCTCGAGCTCTGGACGTCCGAGGTGAGCTCATCGTCGCGTCCCTCTTCCTCTCTCTCTTTCTTCTCTGTTTTCCCGCTCGCGTCACCAGCTCAAGGAAGAAGAAGATCCAGAGCCGTCAGATCTGAGACCGACGGCCCTGTTTGAACTCCTCCCCTTCTAATCTCCGCCGCTCGCTCCTGATCCGACGGCCGCGTACCGTTTCGCCGGCGCGCGCGCAGCGACTGGGCCGGCCCAACTCGCCCCCGCGGCCCAGCGCCAGATTTGGCCGTTCGGCCTGTTTTTCTTTTATTCTTTTTCCTGTTATTTTTCCAGTAAATCTATAGTCTAGCTTTTAATCTTTCGTGGTAAATATAGAGTGGCTAAAATGATGGAATTAATTTTGGAACATGCATGCACGTTTTCTTAACCATGTGGCATTGGATTTGTTCCAAAATGTGATTCATGTTGAGTGTTAAAATAGATCTAGTAAAAAGTACCTATTACACCATTTGTTTAATAACTTGTGTTCTATAAATCCAAATCATGCAATCTTGGATGTGTTGGAAAGCTTGTAAAAATGTCTATCTAGATTGGTAAATCTTGCATGCAGGAGTTTACTCTAGCAAAAGTCATTTACAGTCTAAGAATAACATCAGTAGGTGTTTGGGGATTTTTAGTTCTTAAATGAAAACACTTTTTGAGATAAATCCACTTGGAAGTGTCAAATATAAGTTGGGAGTGTCTTGTGCTACAGAGGTAGATTTTTCCAGTAAATAATTATTACCTTTTTAGCAAAATTCTTAAAAACAGGGAGATAATCTCTTAAAATACATTTCTGTAATTTCAGAGATTATTGCATGTCTAGTTTTATTTGGTTGAGCCACCTCTGTCCATAAATTAATGTTGGGAATATTTTGGTGGAATAGACAAAGGTTTTATTTAATTTACCCCACTGGTTTGGCACTTAAATAATGGTCAGAAGTATAATTTATCTTAAACCAAGCATAACTTGAGCTAGGAGTATCCAAATTTGATGAATAAAATCTCCACTTAAAGTGAAAACTCTTATCTCACTAGAAAAGTTAATTATGCATACAGGGGATCTATAAAAATGAATCTATCTTCTGTTTGAGTTTGACATCAGTAGCTCCTATCTGATTTTTAATTCTTGTTTGGTAATAGATCTTCATGCACATCCAATTCTCAGAGCTCCATATGATAGTTAGAAGTCATGTGGTAGAAGGGTTTAATTTTCGGAGCAGTACCTTAAGAGTTATGCATAATTCATATAAACAACACTTGATCACTACTTAAATGCATTAGTTGTGTTTTCTGTTTTTGTGATGGTTGTTGTTTGTTATTATACTTTAGATTGTTATCAACTCGCAGTTTAGGATTTACACTAGTCTCGTTTGTTTTTCATGTTACGGTAGAACCGCAACCCGAGGAAGAGCAGTACGAGGTAGCTGAGCACAACTTCGGAGAAGAGCAAGACCAGGGACAGTACTCTGAGCAAGGCAAGCCCACCTCACCACTATTATGAACCCTATTATTTTATCAAGCATGTTTTGTTTTCAAAATAAAATAATGCATGTTTTAATTCTTTTGTGGCACCTTGCCACCCGAAAACTATTTTACAAAATATTGTTTGGCAAAAGTTTTCTACTAGAATACTATAGGTGTTACAAAAAGAGTTTATTTGGTGAGCCTTGTTGTTGAAGGATCCATAAAAAAGATTAAGTTTTCTAGTAGTCTACCTTCATCTACTTACCTCAAAACTATAGGATGGGAACCTTTTTGATAAAATTGTTTTACGGAGGAAAACCCGAGTTGATGGGAGCAATCGGCGAGCAAGTGTTTTATTAAAACCCGAGTTGCTGGGAGCAATCGGAGATGTTTGCGAAAACCCGAGCTGCTGGGAGTAGTCGGAGGATTGGAAGTTGTTTTTGAAAAAAAGAAACAAAGTACTGCCCTAGCATCCGCTCGAACAATTAACCCGTACAACCACATTACCTCAAAATGGGCACGGGGCTTAACGGAAGCTTGTTGGTGTTGGTATTCGAATATTCCTCAATTGGCTAGATGGGGTTAGAGTCCCCGGAACCGAATGCTGCAAGGGAATGGGCATACAGAGTGTGGACTTCGTGTGCCACCGGGAAGCAACGGTGTGTCTCCTCACTAGAGCAGAACATGCCAATGGTCCTGGGCCGTGTGGGTTATTTGTCCCGGGCACGCTCCCGGGACAACGTGCTCGGGACAAATAGTGTGGCTTTTTGTCCCGGGCACGCTCCCGGGACAACGTGCTCGGGACAAATAGTGTGGCTTTTTGTCCCGGGCACGTCACGACCCGGGGCCAATTGGGGGGCACGTGGCCGCGGCAGCCAGCTTTTTTACCGGCCGCTATTTGTCCCGGTTCGATGAAGTGTGTGAGTTAGTGGGTAATTAAGTGTGTGGCTAAGTGAGAAACAAGAGTACTAAAACACGAAAGAAAAAGAAAAACAGAAAATTAAATGGGAATCAAAACATAAATAGGAAAAAAAAACTATTTGTCCCGAGCACGTCACGACCCGGGGCCAATTGGGGGGCACGTGGCCGCGGCAGCCAGCTTTTTTACTGGCTGCTATTTGTCCCGGTTCGTATTACGACCCGGGACAATAGTGTTTTCAGTTTTTTTCCTATTTTATGTTTTGATTCCCATTTAATTTTCTGTTTTTCTTTTTCTTTCGTGTTTTACTACTCTTGTTTCTCACTTGGCCACACACTTAATTACCCACTAACTCACACACTTCATCACTAACTACACACTTATTCTTAAGTCAAACTTCCCGTTCGATCACCCATCCTCAGACTACTCCAACCCTAGCACGCTTAACGTTTAGATTCCTTTCAAATTAGATACTAAGAGAGAACTGAGAACTTACTGATATTACTATCTTATCAATCATATTAACCACTCGGTCATCATGTTATACTTTTTCATTACTTGTATTATAAAAATTAAGTTGAATAAACAACAATGACTATAGAATAATAATTATATTGTAATAAATAATGATAAATAAAATATTACTTTATTTTTGTCTTTTTCATTTACTATGAAATAATTCATATCTTTAAAACCTTAATTCAGAATTCAACAAAAAAAATGTCTTAATTGATCAAAAAACTAAGAGGATTTCAAATATGACATCCAAATCATCTTTTGCACTACAGAAACATAGATAGCCATGGTGACCATTTTGATCGGTTTTACGGTAAAATAAAATGATAAACACCTCAAAAAAGGATATCATTTGGCATGAGGTCCTTATGGGTGTACTAGTTGCTATGAAAAATGATAATCTTTATTTTCACAAAATTTCCAAAAAGAACTTCACAAAAAGGTCTTTCATCTATAAACATCTAGAAGTTTCAAGCCAAATGATCAACTTATGGTCATTTCCACAGCATAATTTGTGATAAAGATCTCATATTATACAAATAGGTGCATATTGGAATAAGAAACTATCATGCTACTTTTTTGTGAACAAATTACAAAAAATATGATGTCAAATGACACCCATTTAATTTTCATGCAAACCAGTACACATATGATGGATAATCCTCAAGTATTAGGTTTTTGCTTGATTTCTAGCTAATTTCACCTAGTTAAATGAGTTTATGTCGACTATTTGAAACTAATTCAAATTTAAACTATAATTATTTGATAGTTAGGTTTTAATAATTTTTTGAAAAATCATTTTAAGGTACACAACTATTGGTGATATCACATAAATAAAATGATAAACATCTCAAAAAAACATATCCTTTGGTATGGGGTCCTTATATGTGTACGACATTCCATGAAAAATGATAAACTTGATTTTTGACAAAATTTGAAAAAAGTGTTCACAAAAAGGTCTATCATCCATAAACATTTAGAGGTTTTAAGCCAAATGATCAGTTATGGTCATTTTCACGACATAGTTTATGATACAGATCTCATATTTCACAAATAGATACATATTGGTATAAGAAACGGTCATGCCAAAGAGATTCTTCAAATTATTTTCATAAATATCATTTTCCATTTTTTAAGTGCGAAAAATGACGTGTTTTGTAAACAAAGTACAAAAAATATGATGAAAATGGCACCCATTTATTTTTCATGGAAACTAGTACACATATGATGGATAATACTCAAGTATTAGGTTTTTTATTGATTTCTACCTAATTTTGCCTAGTTAAATTAGTTTATGTCGATTATTCAAAACTAATTCAAATTTGAACTGCAACTATTTGATAGTTTGGTCTTAATCTTTTGGAAAAATCAGTTTAAGGTACACAACTATTGGTTATATCACAGAAACACTAATAATTCTAGAAAATCTTACCTCTTTTGATGAATAGTCATCGCGACTATTTTGATCGTTTTAACAAAAAAAAATTGAACGATAAACATCTCAAAAAAGGATTTCATTTGGCATGGGGACCTTATATGTGTACTAGTTGTCATGAAAAATGATAAACTTGATTTTTCACAAAATTTGGAACGAAAGTCTTCAAAAAAAGGTCTATCATCTATAAACATTTAGAAATTTCAAGTCAAATGATCAAGTTACGGTAATTTTCACCGTATAGTTTGTGATACAGATCTTGTATTCCACAAATAGGTGCACATTGGTATAAGAAAAAATCATGCCAAAGGGATTCTTCAAATTATTTTAATAAATACCGTTTTACATTTTTAAGTGCAAAAAATGTCATTTTTTGTGAACAAAGTACAAAAAATATGATGAAAAATGACACCATTTAATTTTCATGGAAACTAGTACACATATGATGGATAATATACAAGTATAGGTTTTTAGTTGATTTCTACCTAATTTCGTCTTGTTAAATGAGTATATGTTGATTATTTGAATCTAATTCATATTTTTCAAATTATTTGTGATAAAAATCTCATATTCTACAAATGAGTGCATCTTGGTATAGTAAACAATCGTGTTGAAGGGATTATTTAAATTATTTTCATAAATATATTTTCTATTTTTTAAGTGTCAACAATGAATTTTGTAAGTGTCAAACCATTTTTAAATATATAGGCACCTACTTTTATCCCGGTTCGTGGCTTGAACCGGGACAAATGGGGTCCAGTGACCTTTTGTCCCGGTTCGTGGCTCGAACCGGGACAAAAGGTTCGATTTTGAAACCCGTATAGGCTGAGACCAACTATTTTACCCCATTTGTCCCGGTTTGTAATACGACCGGGACAAATGGGGTATTTCTATTTGGTCCTATGGCCCGTTTTCTACTAGTGCCTGTCATGGCGGTGTGAGACTAGGGGGAACCGGATCGATACGGCTAGCTCACTCGGTGCCGGGGAGAACAAACCCACTCGAAGAGGATATTCTTATACCAGCATTAACATAGTGGAAGTTAGGATCGGCCGTCTGATGTGTGCATGTTGTCCATGTACAGTCCGTGGTTGATCCACGACAGACCATCCGAATCTTGTGGTGAAAGTGTACCACCTCTGCAGAGTGTAAATCTATTCGAATAGCCGCGTCCGCGGTCATGAACGGTTGGAAAGGCCACTGATCTAGGCGTATGGGCATTTTGGTTCTTAAAAAGAGGAAAGAAAAGGTTTTCCGGGGGGGAAACAAGCAGACATAAGTTGGTAACTGGGAGGTACGGAATTCGGGTGTAGATGGTTGATTTCGGGGAGACAACCAGTCCGTTCTCAAGTCAGGAAAAAGGGTTACCCCTATCCTAGTGTTTTGATAAACTTTTACAGAGGAAAGTTTGTCAGTACTTAGATATGTCCTTGCTATATCTAAGAGAAGAGAATTCTATCTCTAAATGTTTTTCTTCAACAAAGATATAGAGATGTTGTATTCTCTATGTCTAAAATCATGGTATTCGAAAACTAAGCCCTATAGTCGTATATAGCAGCTATCCCAGTTTTCGAAAGGTGTTTTCTTGCATTATCATGAAAACTTAAGCCTAGAGGTGGTCTTGCGAGTACGTAATTGTACTCATGTGGCTTTGTTTCTGGATATTCAAATGTCCAGATTATAATGAGGAGGCCTACATCGAGGAGGAGGTGTATGACGACGACTTCGCCACTTAGCTGTCACCGGTCAACTGCACTTGTGGGATCCGCGCTCGGAGATGTTAAGAGCCGTCGCTAGCCACGAGCTTCCGCTATCTAAGTTAATTCCGTCCTGCGTGACGAGGTTTGTTGACTTTGGTCGTATGACCGTCTATGTGTTGTAAGACTTTTATTCGTACGACTTGAATGATGTAACTCTTTGGTACCTATGTTGGTTATGTGATTGCGATGCACTGATCATTGGGATCGTGATCTTTTACATAACGTGGGCATCTCAGACTTGTTTCGAGGGGTCCTTACACTACTCATACCAATGTTTGTCACAAATGAGTCAACAACCCGAATAACATCTAAACCTAAACCTAGCTAAACCTAAATTGGAGCAGCGCGGAGGACGGCCGGAGCAGCGCGGAGGAGTCGCGGGCTGGAGCAGCGCGGGTCAGAGCAACAGAGGAGGCCAAGCCGCGGGCGCATGCGTCGACGCGGAGGAGGCCGAGCCGTGGGCGTGGATCCAGGAAAGGCGGCGGCGCGGAGGAGGCGTGTCGGCGTCGAGGAGGCCGAGCTGCGGGCGACGGCGACCGGAGCAGCAGGGCGGCGAGAGGAGGTACACGGTGGCGCGCCGGAGCGGAGCAGGGCAAAGACTGAATTTTTTTTACGCGAGAACCGCACCTAAACGCTTGGGACAGACCTTTAGTCTCGGTTCCAGCCACGAACCGAGACTAAAGGGTCTTTAGTCGCGGTTGGTGTTACCAACCGAGACTAAAGGTCTGACTGGGCCGCGAAAAATTGCGCGCGAAGCCCAGCGGCCCTTTAGTCTCGGTTGGTGTTACCAACCGAGACAAATGATTTTTTCCCTTATTTCTATTTACTAGTTTTTGTTTCTGTTTTCTTTTAAATTGTTTGAATTGTTTACTTTTCTGTTTCTTATTTTGGTTTACTTATTTTTGAATTGTTTTGGTTTCTAGTTTATTTTTAGTTTTTGTTTTATATTCTTTCATTTTAAGATGCCAAGGTGATTTTTTCAAATTATTTCATAAATATCATTTTCAATGTTTTAAGGTTTTTTGTGAAGCAAGTACAGAAAATATGATTTCAGATTGCACCCAACAAATTTTCACTAAGAGTGGTGCACATATGATGGATGATCGCCAAGTATGAGTTTTTTATTTGAATTCTAACTAATTTCCCCTAATTAATTGACTTTATGTTGATTTATCGAAAGTAATTCAAATTTGAACTATAACTGTTTGATAGTTTGGTCTGAAACTTTTGGAAAAATCCTTTTAAGGTACACAACTAGTGGTTATATCACAGAAACATTGATAGTTCTAGAAAATATCACTTCTTCCGGTGATAAGTCATAGCGACCGTTTTGATCGTTTTTAAGAAAAAATGTAATAAAGTGATAAACACCTCAAAAAATCAAATCCTTTGGCATGGGATCCTTATATGTGTAATAGTTGCTAGGAAAAATGATAAAACCTTATTTTTGAAAAACTTTTGCAAAAAAGTCTTCACAAAAAGGTCTATCTTGTATGAACATCTAGAAGTTTCGAGTCGAATGACCAAGTTATGGTCATTTCGATGATATAGTTTGTAATAAATATCTCATACTCCACACATAGGTGCATATTGGTATATTAAACAATCTTGGCAAAGGGATTCTTCAAATTATTTTCATAAGTATCATTATCCTTTTTAAGTGGAAAAAATGAGGTTTTTTGTGAAGGAAGTATAAAAAATATGATTCCAGATGGCACCTAACTAATTTTCACTAGAGTGGTGCACATATGATGGATGATCCCCACGTATGAGTTTTTTCTTTGAATTCTAACTAATTTCCCCTAGTTAATTGAGTTTATGTTGATTTATCGAAAGTAATTCAAATTTGAACCACAACTGTTTGATAGTTTGGTCTGAAACTTTTGGAAAAATCATTTTAAGGTACACAACTAGTGGTTATATCACAGAAACATTGTTAGTTCTAGAAAATATCACCTCTTCCGGTGATTAGTCATAGCGACCGTTTTGATCGTTTTTAAGAAAAAATGTAATAAAGTGATTAACACCTCAAAAAATCAAATCCTTTTGCATGGGATCCTTATATATGTACTAGTTGCTATGAAAAATGATAAACTTGGTTTTTTACAACTTTTGCAAGAAATGTCTTCACAAAAAGGTCTATCATGTATGAACATCTAGAAGTTTTGTGCCGAATGACCAAGTTATGGTCATTTCGACGACATAGTTTGTGATAAATATCTCATACTCCACACATAGATGCATATTGGTATATTAAACAATCTTGCCAAAGGGATTCTTCAAATTATTTTCATAAATATCATTTTCCTTTTTTAAGTGGAAAAATGAGGTTTTTTGTGAAGGAAGTACAGAAAATATGATTCGAAATGGCACCCAACTAATTTTCACTAAGAGTGGTGCACATATGATGGATGATCCCCAGGTATGAGTTTTTTATTTGAATTCTAACTAATTTCCCCTAGTTAATTGAGTTTATATTGATTTATCGAAAGTAATTCAAATTTGAACTACAACTGTTTGATAGTTTGGTCTGAAACTTTTGGAAAAATCATTTTAAGGTACACAACTAGTGGTTATATCACAGAAACATTGATAGTTCTAGAAAATATCACCTCTTCTGATGATTAGTCATAGGGACCGTTTTGATCCTTTTAATAAAAAATGTAATAAAGTGATAAACACTTCAAAAAATCATATCCTTTGGCATGGGATCCTTATATATGTACTAGTTGCTATGAAAAATGATAAACTTGATTTTTGACAACTTTTGCAAAAATATTCGTCACAAAAAGGTCTATCATGTATGAACATCTAGAAGTTTCGTGCCGAATGACCAAGTTATGGTCATTTTGACGACATAGTTTGTGATAAATATCTCATACTGCACACATAGGTGTATATTGGTATATTAAACAATCTTGCCAAAGGGATTCTTCAAATTATTTTCATAAATATCATTTTCCTTTTTTTAAGTGGAAAAAATGAGGTTTTTTGTGAAGGAAGTACAGAAATTATGACTCCAAATGGCACCCAACTAATTTTCACTAAGAGTGGTGCACATATGATGGATGATCACCAGGTATGAGTTTTTTCTTTGAATTCTAACTAATTTCCCCTAGTTAATTGAGTTTATGTTGATTTATCGAAAGTAATTAAAATTTGAACTACAACTATTTGATAGTTTGGTGTGAAACTTTTGGAAAAATCATTTTAAGGTACACAACTAGTGGTTATATCACAGAAACATTGAAAGTTCTAGAAAATATCACCTCTTCCGATGATTAGTCATAGCAACCGTTTTGATCGTTTTTAAGAATTTTTTTAATAAAGTGATAAACACCTAAAAAAATCAAATCCTTTGGCAAGGGATCCTTATATGTGTACTAGTTGCTATGAAAAATAATAAACTTGATTTTTGACAACTTTTGCAAAAAAGGTCTTCACAAAAAGATCTATCATGTATGAACGTCTGGAAGTTTTGAGCCGAATGACCATGTTATGGTCATTTCGACGACATAGTTTGTGATAAATATCTCATATTTATAGTCTCGGTTGGTAAGACCAACCGGGACTGAAGAAGCACATGGATCTACAAAATACTTCAGTTTACTTGTTCTTCTTATACAGAGCATTCGGATAATACACATCAACAATAATATCCCTATCTAGTGTTTACTTGTTCTTCTGATTGCGCCGTAACCACGGACAATCTTTTTCATTTACCTTGATACTTGGATCAATGTTCACTTTGAAGGGAGGAATGTCATGAAACTTATCGTAATCTTCTGACGTGTCTGTCTTGTCCTCCACTCCCACAATGACTCTTTTCCCTGAAAGAACTATGTGGCGCTTTGGGTCATCGTGTGATGTACTCGCTTGCTTATCTTTTCTTTTTTGGTAGGGTAGACATGTCCTTCACATAGAAAACCTGAGCCACTTCACTGGCTAGGACGAATGGTTTGTTCTCGTACGAAAGATTCTTGAGATCCATTGTAGTCATTCCGTATCGTGGGTCTACCTCTACCCCGCCTCGTAGGTTTAACCATTTGCATTTGAACAAAGGGACCTTAAAAGTAGGTCCATAGTCAAGTTCCCATATCTACTCTATGTAACCATAATATGTGTACTTTGTCTCGTTGCAGTTTGTTGCATCAAAGCGGACTCCACTGTTTTGGTTGGTGCTCTTTTTATCTTGGTTGGCTGTGTAAAATATATTTCCATTTATCTCGTACCCTTGAAAAGTCAATATAGTTGAAGCTGGTGATGTGGCCCAAGTATAGATGTTCTTCAACATTGGTGTCATTAATGAGACGTCTTTTTAACCAACTGCTGAAAGTCTTCATGTGTTCTCCATCAATACAATCTTCAGATTTCTCTGGGTATTTGGAGCGTAAAACATTCTTGTGTTCCTCGACATACGGACCCACCAAACTGGAATTATATAGAACGGTGTCGTGTGCTTGAGTGAAAGAATCCTCGTCTTGACATATTGTTGATTTCTTTCCTAGGGTGCCTTTTCCACGCAGTCACCCCTCATGACGTGATTTAGGAACACCGATCGACTTTAGATCAGGAATAAAATCGACACAAAACTCAATGACCTCCTCTGTTCCATAACCCTTGACGATGCTTCCTTCTGGCCTAGCCCGGTTATGCACATATGTTTTTTAGACTCGCATGAACTTCTCAAAGGGGAACATGTTGTGTAGAAATACAGGACCGAAAACAGAAATCTCTTCGACTAGGTGGACTACAAGGTGCGTCATAATATTGAAGAAGGTTGGTGGGAACTCCAACTCAAAGCTGACAAGACATTGGACCACATCCTTCTCTAAATTTTTTAGAGTTAGTGGATTGATGACCTTCTGAGAAATTGCATTTGAGAAATGCACATAGCTTCACAATGGGTTCTCGAACATTTTCCGGTAGAAGCCCTCTCAATGCAACCGGAAGTAATTGTGTTCGTAATCACGTGATAGTCATGAGACTTTAGGTTCTGAAATTTTTGCTCCGCCATGTTTATTATTCCCTTTATATTTGATGAGAAGCCAGATGGAACCTTCATACTGCGAAGGCAGTCAAAATATATTTTCTTCTCTTCTTTAGTAAGAGCGTAGCTTGCAGGACCTGGCTGATTCTCTGAATGAGTATTGTCTCGATGCATCTCTTCGCTCATACGTTAATGGACCTGCCTTCCTTTCGCTGTACCTTTTTTTGACTTCCCATCTTTTGACTTCCCATACACGGCCAAGAAGTTTAGCAGGTTGCAGCAAATGTTCTTTGTCACGTGCATCACGTATATTGCAGAGTGAATCTCTAGCATTATCCAATAGGGCAGCTCCCAAAATAAAGATTTCTTCTTCCACATGGGTACGTGGTTGTTTGCGTCATTCGGAACAGTGAGTCAGCCAGGACCCTTTCCAAAGATTACATTTAAATCCTTGACCATATCATGTAGAACATAACTAGAAGGGCGGGTAGGACTCGGCCGATGATCTGCCTCACATTTGTAATGCTTGCCTTTCTTTCTAAACGGATGCTTGGGTACAAGAAACCGACGATGACCCAGGTACACATTCTTGTTACCTAAATGTATACTATCAGTCTCAGCTAAACAGTGCGTGCATGCATTGTATCCCTTGTTTGACTGTCCTGAAATGTTGCCAAGAGCAGGCCAATCATTGATGGTTACAAAAAGCAAAGCTCGTAGATCAAATTCCTCCAGTTTGTGCCTATCCCACACACGTACACCTTCTTCACGCCACAACTGCAAAAGTTCTTCAACTAATGGCCTGAGGTACACATCAATGTCGTTGCCAGGTTGCTTCGGGACTTGAATGAGCACTGGCATCATAATGTACTTCCGCTTCATGCATAACCAAGGAGGAAGGTTATAGATACATAGAGTCACGGGCCAAGTGTTGTGACTGGAGCTCTGCTCTCCAAAAGGATTAAAGTCATCTGTACTTAGACCAAATCTTAAGTTCCTTGCGTCATCTGAAAATGTCAGGAACTCTCTGTCAATTTTTCTCCACTAGGACCCATCCGCGTGGTGTCTCAACATCAAATCTTTTTTACGATCTTCTTTGTGCCATCGCAACAACTTGGCATGCTCTCTATTGCTGAACAAACGTTTCAACTGTGGTATTATAGGAGCATACCACATCACCTTTGCAGGAATCCTCCTCCTATGGCGCGGCTCGCCCTCAACATCACCAGGGTCATCTCGCCCGATCTTATACCGCAAAGCACCTCATACAGGACATGCATTCAATTTTTCGTGCTCACCGCGGTAGAGGATGCAGTCATTAATGCATGCGTGTATCTTATGCACCTCTAATCCTAGAGGGCATACAACCTTATTTGCTTCGTACGTACTAGAGGGCAATTCGTTATCCGTTGGAAGCATCTTCTTAACTATTTTTAACAAATTTTCAAATCCCTTGTCAGAAGTACCATTCTCTGCTTTCCATTGCAGCAATTCAAGTGTTGTACCCAGTTTTTTCTGATCATTTTGACAAGTTGGGTACAACAATTTGGAGTGATCAGCTAACATACGCTCCAACTTCAACCTTTCGTTTTCACTTCCACAGTCCATTTGTGCATCACGAATGGCCTGACGAAGATCATCGTCGGGCTCATCAATAATGGGATCTTCTTCAATTTCATCTTCTCCCATTGTAGTATCACTGAACCAAGAATACTTGTCATTATCCTCCTCTTCTTCATTTTCTTCCATGATAACCCCTGTTTCTCCGTGCTTGGTCCAACAATAATAACCAGACACAAAACCATTATGTAAGAGGTGGGAGTGAATGACTTTTGAGGTAGAGTGATCACTTATATTCTTGCAGGCACTACATGGACAACGAATAAAACCATTCTTCGGCTTGTTTGCCTCAGCCACATGGAGAAAATTATGCATGCCATCAATGAACTCAGGACAACATCGGTCACCATACATCCATTATCGGTTCATCTGTATTACATAAAAGTATATCGAAACCCATTATTACACTACTGTCATATTAAGAGAAAATTAATTAATACAAGGTCATCCATTAAAATAAGAGTAGAGTAGTGACACCTGGTAATACATAGTTCTCATAAAACTTACATTAACTGAAATAAATATACAAATTGTCTAAAGAATTTAAATCCAACAACAAATGCGATCAAAATCACAACTAAGGTAAATACTGAACCCACTGCATAATGATACCAAGCCTCCCGATTAATGGCATATTTTCTAATATTTTTTATCTTCAAGCGTATTGCATCCATCTTGATCTCGTTACCAACGACCACGTCGGCAAGTTTGAGCTCTAATTTCATCTTATCTTCTAAGAATTAAAGATAAAGATCTTCACTTCTTTTCAGTTTTGCTTTCAAATCATTGTTTTATTTATCCAACAACTCGACAATAGGGTCAAGTTCAATTTCCGGTTCAACTACCTCCTAGATAAAAATAAATCTATGTCAAGTTGGTCGATATAATTGCCAGAAACACAAAATGAAATAAATAGTTTTGAAAATATATCACATCCGAATCATAGACCGGACGAGGACCGACGGGGACGGATATCAGAACCATGAAAATATACATATAATACAAGTTAGAAAATTATACAAGTAATAACTATGCATCTAAACCATAAAAGCTACGTCTTTAAAAATCAAATAAAATAAAAGATAGAGGCTCACCGAGGTGGTGCCGTTGACGGGACGGCGCGGGTGATCGATGTCGATAAGGCTGCTCACGACACTAAAACACATAAATCATTATTTAGTTTGAGCACAAATTGCACATATGAAACAAATTAAATTCTAACTTAGTCATTTCATCAAACACCTTGCTTGCACAAAAAAATTGAAATGAGCAAAATGAGCTAAATAAGCAATGCCGGAAAGA
The DNA here is from genome assembly GCA_026929855.1 of Poa annua. Classification (NCBI taxonomy): domain Eukaryota; kingdom Viridiplantae; phylum Streptophyta; class Magnoliopsida; order Poales; family Poaceae; genus Poa; species Poa annua. The sequence continues at coordinate 244,104,773 of CM049426.1, read as the reverse complement.
GGATGAAGCGGCTAACCGTGGGGTGCCTTCAATTTTGCCAAATGGTGAAATTTTTTTAGGAAATGGAGAGGAAATGGAGATGAAATGGAGTTGAAAATGGTGAGCTCGGGTTGAGATGAGAAAATGGTGAGCTCGGGTGGGAAGAAGGTGGCTTATAGCCGAATTAGTAGTCCTAGTTCATAACACGAATCGGGACTAAAGGTTGCTAGCGCTGGGCCCCGCTCCTGCGCCCGCATGTGGAGATCCTTTAGTCCAGGTTCGTGGCACGAACCGGGACTAAAGGTCCCAAAAAAATTGCACCTTCGTGCTTCCACCCCTTCAGTCCCGGTCCAAATTTAATTTGGGACTAAAGGGGTGAACCTAAGCTCCATTTTCCACCGGTGATAAGAATGCTCACCGCAACTATAGAAGGAAAAGACAGCAAGTGAAAATATTACATGTTGCAGTTAGGTGCTCACATTGCTTATGAGGCACCACGTGAGGATTCAAAAGTGCCATTGCACCACGAAGGGCAACATGCCAATTTAAAAGATGAGCCTTTCATTCTTTCTACGGAACCGTGGATTTCAGAAAAGATACCAGCCAGTTAGCCTGTAAGAGAAACAATTATGAATGAATTTTGGAGGCGCACCATTAGAGAGCGACAGTTAAGGTCGAGTTCTCATACAAAATATTCTAGTCGGGGCCAACAGGCGTATGTGTCGTGTTTTCATATTTCAGAGAAACACAACGTTGCTTCACGAAACAACAATCGGTACGCTGTTTTAGCTAATGAGGCTTCCACACCTAGAGCTGATGAGCTTCAACATCAGTTGGAGAAAATGCAACACCAGATTAGAGGGATACATAGGCAACTTCAAAATCAAGCTGAAGAGAGGCCGCTGTTTCATGATCGCTATCCTCAACATGTACGTCAGGGCTTGCCACCCCGACATGGGTCGCCGTCCATAGCTTATCATATGAGTGCTTCTCCTTTGCCACATGGACATCATCAAGGTCGCTGCTACCCGGCACCAAAGACAAGAAGTTATAAGCCTGAATGGCGAGTGAAAACCACGCCTAGAAATTTTGATCCTTCAAGTCAGGGCTCACAACAGCTCGCTTCTTCAACTCAGCGTAGCGCTATCATGGCGACAAGGTGGGAGCAGACGATGCCATCACGGCAGTGTCATTGGCCAATATGAATCCAAGGGTCCCTGATGCATCAACAATTAATCAGCGCAAGAGTGAGAGGCGCAAGAGAACTCGTAAATCAATGTATAATGAGTTGCAAGATTTGGTGTTGAAGCATGTGCGTGTTCTTGTCCGGCTGATGGCAGGATTTACAGAGATAACAATCGGATAACAGTCCAAATCTCTCCAAATTTGGAAAGAAGTGAAAGATATAATTTCTTGATAGAGAATTTAGCTCCGAGACCGCGGAGGGTCGAACCTACTGAAGTTGTGACACAAAGGAAGAGGGGTGATATTGGACCACAACAAGAGGGGCCCTCCACTAGGTCTGAGAATGATAAAAATAGAATGAGGCAAGCCAATAGGCAAGCGATGAATATTGCGCAATGTGGTACGACATATGTCGGACTGGTTCAAAATTCTGACACGGAGTGAGAACCACCAGTGGTTCTTCACGAATTTTCCTACTCGTCGGACGAAGAAATTTTACCAAATCCTACTCCATTATTCATGAGAAATTCAAAGCATCTAAAGGAGCATCCGAGAAGGTATGCTTTAGCAAATAAAAGAGAAGATGCCATGGTATCAGCGTCATGTCTCCCGCTGACATCAAGAGGCGACCAAACTCCAGAAGATAGGATCTTATTACGCACAAGTGATTATAGCAGACCTTATGCTAGCATTAGTTCTCGACTCCCCACTGATACAAATGAGGTCAAAGAAATTGCACAACAAGCTGGAGCTATTACACGATTGAGGAGAATAGCTCAAGGAAGCTCAATATTTTCACAACGTAGTTCTAATGATGAGCTTACGGGTGGTCATTAATAGGATGTGGAATCTTCAGCGTCATCACAAAAAATAATTTGTTCTCCACATTCGCGTCCTTCTTATGATGATGGATATATTTGTAGCGCTATGAACCTTGCATCAGTCCAAGTTCATTCTGATCAAGAATCAAGATGACCTAGCGGCTGAGGCACGAGCAGCTGGCCTAGAAAATAAAAATGGCTTGGGAGTTGCATCGACATTAGCTACGACTAGAAACGGGGAAGCTAGAGTCCCCACAGTCATGAAGGAGTTTCAGATTCTCATCACACTGAACCACGAGGTTCAGATTATAGCAAAAGAATAGATTCTTTGGATGCAAAGATCGACCAACTTTTTAATATGATTGCAATCATTGCTCTTAATAACGGGGCACAACCTATGAATAATCCTCCACAAGTCGTAGACCCGGAAATCGTTAAACTAGAGGCTATGGTACAACCTCATCATACACCTCGCGCATCCGCGGGCTTTGAACAACCTCAATCTATAGGAGGTATACGTATCAACGTGCCGGTTATGCCCACACATTCTATATCAGGTGCTCCTGGACCGACAACCACATTAAGGGATTATCTTTTTTTTTTTTTTTTTTTTTTGAAACGGGAGCAAAAAGATTTGCCCCATATATTAATTAAGAAGAAGAGAGGTGCCCGGTTAATTAACGGGAAACCGGGCAAAATCCGAAACACCAACACAACAAACACAAGCGTCCAACACAAAACCAAACAACCAACCAAGTACTAACAACCTCGCCGACCCTACTACAACCACTGACACACAACAAGACTACCTGAGAAGGGCTCAAGAATCAAGCGAAAGCGGAAACTTTCCTTGCGACATCAAGCTTCTTTTCGCCTTCCTGAGAGACTTCTCCACTTTAATGATGACACCATCTGAAGCCTTTCCCATCAAGACGGAAGCAATATCCTTGCGATATCCAGGGCACGCCGTCTCCAAACCGGCGAGCAAGTCGCAAACCTCTTTACCAAAGCGAGTCCCAGAGTTGGACAGCACATCTATTTCATCAACCTGATCACTCAAAGATGAGAGAGTGACAGAAACAACTGACCCCCCACAATCCAAAGGGGTAGGCAGCTGGGAGGACTCGGACGAAGGGGCAGTCGGTGTCATGTTCACCGCGGACGACTCCAAAGAGTCCAGATCCATGGGTAGCACCATAGAAGGCCCCCCACCAGGCTCCTGCAACTCAGGCACGATCTTCATGACAGGAACAACAACATCATGAGCGACTGCACTTCCCAGGACAGGCGACAACACAAGTGGACCACGAGGAGAAAAATCTCCAAAGAAGCACTCTTCAAGAGCCCCCTCATCAACAGAAACAACCTGAAGCTGAGACGGCAAAGAGACAACTGACGCAACCTGAAGCTCAGCTAGAGCATCACGAAGCTCAGAACGAAGCAACTCAACCTTCTGAAGGAGCTCCATGCGCAGTAGGGCAACATGTGACTCAAAAGTAGAGACGAGAGTATTTTTGCAACACCCAGATGGGGACACATCATGTGGAGGACAAGCTTGGATGGACGGGGAGCAACTTCGTTGGTAGGGAGCACGAGTGACTGGAGAGCAATTGCCAACAACCGGATAAGGGACATGACAAAACCTCTCCCGATGACCAGCGCCACGACAACGAATACATCTGAATGGCCCCCGACATGCTTTGACTTGGTGGCCATGCTCCAGGCAACGAAAACACATTCCTCGAGCCCAACGCTTGAAGGCGAGGCAACGCTCAAGACCTTCCTTTGATGACTCAGTCAGAGGGCCTCGGTTGGAACGGCACCCCCGACCCACATCCACCCAACCTTTGTTGGCTTCGAGAGCTGCAACTGCCACAGAGAGGCTCCCACATGCCGACGCTGAGGATGGGCCAAGGAGAGGAGGCTCCAACTCTGGTATCTTCTCGTCGTTGTGCCTATCGGCTGCCCGTCGAGCCTTGCCTGCATGGACCGTTGGCGGAGTTGACCAGGGAATGGGAACGGAGCCAACGTAGAGGCCCAACTCAGCCGATGTCGACGTGACAGGGGAGCTCGGCCGCGTGGTCACCGCCTCGACAGGGGAGGTCGGACGTGGGGACGACGACGGGGAGCTAAGTCGCACGGCCGTCGTCGGCGCAACAGAGGAGCTCGAACGCGGGTTTGTCACCAACGCGACAGGGGAGCTGTGTTGCGGGTCGCCATTGCAGGGACGTTGGATGGCGCAGTCGAGGGGAGCCGTGGCGGCGGGCTGCGAGGCCAGGACGCCCCCCGTCGCAGCCTTGGGGTGCAGCTCCATCATCTGCCCCCGAATGGGCGGGTCCGACCTGCGGGAGGCGAGGACGGCCGCAGCTAGCGCGGCGGCGGAGGGCGCGCCATGGCGCGCCGCGGGAGGAGCGTGGGGCATCCCGAATCCCCAATCCCTGGGCATCCCGAAACCCCAGTCCATGGGGCCTGTCGCGGAGGCTGCCGGCGCGGGAGGCACAGAGACGAGGACGGGAGTCGCGGAGACCGTACTCGGAGCAGCGGAGCTTGAGGTTGATGACGACCTTGTGCTTGTCATCTTCGGCCGGTGGGGATGGAGGCAGAAGCAGGTTGTCGCGCCGGAGCTGCCCCTCCTCTGGGCTGGTGGGCGAGCGGCCGGCGGGCAAGCGACGGGCGGCGCTGTAGAAGCCGGAGACCAGCGGGTGGAGGACTTGATGTGACCAGCTGGTGGAGGAGGCGGGCCGGCGGCAAGGACCACGGGCAGAGTCCAAGGACGGAGGAGCGAAGCGGCACGCAGCGGCCGGCGCGACGGAGCTACCCAAGCCCGTCACATGTCGAGCTCCCGGCGACGGCGGTTCAGGACTTGGAGATGGGCGAATAGAGGACGCCGCGAGCACTCCGGATCTGGCCGGGGCGGACGCAGAGGACGCCGGAGCTGGGAGATCAGCTTGCCGGCGCAGAGCCGTCCCTGGACGCGGCCATGGTCGGGGGAGCTCGTGGTGCTTGGATCGTCTTCTCTGTGTCAGTTGTCCGTCTGACCTCGGGCTGGAGGGAGAGAGGGTGCGGAGGGGAGTCCGGATCTGCAGGCGGCGGTGGGAGAGGAGGTCGGGGGAGGGAGATCAAGCCGGCGGCGGCAGCAGCTCACCGTGCGTCGCCATGGTCGCCCACATACGCCTGAAGGTTCTTTCTGTGGGCGTGCATCTACATTAAGGGATTATCATGACATAGCTGAAGAGTCGATCAATAGAAAAATGAAGCAAATAGCGAAAGTGCAGACTCCTAGAACTCTTGAGAGCGAATTAGAAAAGCCATACGAGGCATGGCATGATAAAGTAGCCTTTCCGGCCGGATGGAACGTGCCCTCTTTCAGACAGTTTGATGGTAATGGAGATGCAAGAGAACAGTTGGTGTATTTTGAATCAGCTTGTGGCAACACAGCCAACACACCCTCCCTTTTACTTCGTCAATTTTCCTCGTCATTAACAGGTCCCGCTTTTCATTGGTATAGCCGCTTTCCCGCAGGTTCTGTACGCAATTGGCAAACAATGAAGGATATCTTCAAATCCCACTTCATTAGCATGAGCAAAGATACATCCTTGTTAGAATTATCACCGATGAAACAAGGAAGGGATGAAAGGTTTGATGACTATATTGTGCGATTTCATAACAGCTACGTACGTCTAACAAGAGAGATGCATCCGGAAGATGCCGTTGACATGTGTGTCCATGGAATGCAACAACAATGGTCACTAGAGGTGTCTAGGCGTGAACCAAAAACTTTTAGTGCCCTTGGCAACGCTGTAAGTGCCACTAAATTGGAGTTTGAGAAGTCTCGGCACATCATGGAGTTATACAGGAATGCTGGGTCTTCAGATAAGACGAAAAAGTTTCACTCAACGGCCATACCATTCAACAATGGTAACAAGCCTAAAGTACAAGCAGAAACTTACATGACTAGATTATCTGTAACGGCTCCAGCATCTCACCAAAATATGTACGTCTTCGGAACAAGGCCTGAACAGGGCAGAGTACCCGTTCTGGTATTCATGAATTACTCAAAAAGCAATACATATTCCGGAGAGAGTTGGTAAAAACTTTCTTTAACCAACTATCGCAACAAAGGGTATTAAACTTGCCCGAGCCGTGGCAACCTGATCAAGTAGGAATGACAGAAAATCTTCTCTATTGCCCGTACCATCAATCTGTTGGTCATGTAATTGAAAACTGTGTCCCGGTTAAAGAGTGGTTGTAAAGAGCAATTGACGAAAAGAAATTAAATCTGGATCCGGAAGCAGTCTATCCTAGTTTTCATCAAGTAAACATGGTGTAAGTGGGAAATCAGATGTGGTTAATAATGAGAGCTCGGAAGGTTCATACTAGGCTTCATTCTCTGAAGTTGAGTCTCAGCTTCAGGGACTTCGCCTTATCACTGTGGTGCCGGATTATAACATACAACCCTAGAACAAGGTGTATCATGGGCGCCATCAGGGAAGTGGTTTTTCTCCCCTTCTCTCTGGAGGATTTTTCCACTTTAATTAAAATCTTTGTGTCATTTGCTTTTGTTTAAATTGCCTTGTCTTTTTTTTGCAACAAGGGCCACATTGTTCCCTACATAAAACAAAAAGGGCTTCCCCTTCCCAATGTTCGACTGTGGCACATGAGTATAGTTGCATATGGGTCTGTCCACTTCGGTAATGTTCAGCAAAGAAGAAATTTTCATCGATATGCAATATGGTGAGCATCGTATAAGATGTTTGTGAAATAAGAGCATCCTCTACATATGGCACCATGTTTAATTGCAACTGCACGACAAGAGGCATATGCTCAAACTGGATACATATATACATTAGTCATCAGAATAAAGCAACAAGTGATCCTACAAAAGGACGCTCGTATGCAACTTTATTCAGGGGTCACCTTAAAGTCTTACAATTGAAGGCCCAATCCACAAACCAAAACAAGGAATATCATATTTTGTTTTCCTTATCACATGTATTTCTATTAAGAGTGGCACGATGTTTCGCCATAACCCGTTGACATATAAAGAGCAGTAAAATGTGCCGGTATAGCCAAAAAGTATTTCGACTCCACTGGCTGGCACTGTGTGAAGATAACAGTTGCAGTAGAGGCAATAAAATTTCTTGCGGAACAGCATGTTCTTTCGCCTCACCTCAAGATTTTGCAGTAGAGAGGCATGGCATTAAATTCTCTGGTTGGCACCGAGCAGTAATACGGTCACAGGAAACTTCCGTGGTGACGGCATGGTACTTTGCCATAACTCGGAGAAAATATATATCATAGTCATCTCATCAGTTATCCTGTTGGCTGGCACCATTATAGTCGTAATTGGATTAGTTGATATGTAATGTTGACACGAACACAACATGGATCTCTGATGTGTCTTGTATAATTAAGCTTTAGATTGTTCTTGTGAAACAGCATGTCTTTTCGCCTCAGGAAGCAAGATTTTGCAGTAGAGAGATATGACATTAAATTCTCTGGTTGGCACCAAACAGTGTAATACGGTCAAAGAGAAGTTCACGGCATGTTACTTCGCCTAGCTCGGAAAATATATATGCTATAATCATCTCATTAGTAATCCTGTTGGCTGGCACCATTATGGTCGCAATTGAATTAGTTGAGCTGTACTGTTGACGCGAACACAACATGGATCTCCGTTGTGTCTTGTCCAATTAAGGTTTAGCTTGTTCTAAACAAATACTCATATGATCAGCTTATAGTATGGACTTTCGCTATATATGAGCCTTAACACGGCAAGGACTTTCGCTGTGCTAAACAAATACTCATAAGATCAGCTTATAGTATGGACTTCCGCTATATATGAGCCTTAACACGGCAAGGACTTTGGTTGTGCTAAACAAATACTCATATGATCAGCTTATAGTATGAACTTTTGCTATGAGCCTTAACACGGCAAGGACTTTCGCTGTGATCTTATAATTAAAAAGAAATCAACTGCAGTCTAATATTCTACACTTTTGTTAGTACATAGTGGTACACACCAATGAAGAGCGGTACCAATCTGATCCGTAAAGAGGTTGCTTCACACAGATTCAGTTTTATTGGGTTCTATGAACGGCAAATGTTGGATTATCAGAAAACAAAGCAGCTATTATTTACCTTCAAAATACAGAGAAAATATGTTGGTGGCCTATCTGGTCGGGAGTCTAAATTACATGCATAGCATGGCCTGTTGTTGGTACATGTCAACTCCGGTTCACAACTTCAGAACTTTATATGCAAACTGACGATGCTCAAGAGCGCAATAGATCTCATAAGTTTGAGAGTGCCATCGAGCAGAAACATGCATTACCTGATAAGGAATCAACTAGCCGACCTTATTATATTGTTGGTGAATGAACTGTGTACGTAACAAAGTAAGAATCTTTGGTCTTAAGATTTTGTCTCGACAGTTGTCAGTTGAGATTATTAGGTTAACCGTATCAGATGGGATTATTATGGTGAGATGAAGATTAATCTGTTTCGCCAAACCAAGCACAAACCGCTCAGCACTTTGAACTTAGCTTGACGAGAGGCATTTGTTCCACACAAATTGATGTCCTGTTGCACTTTATGAGAGAATAAGATAAGAATCCAATCAAATAATAATAAAAAAATTGAAAAAATGGTATTGTGAGACTAAAATTAAAGATATGCATGCGTGGAACTAGCTAGTATGGCTTACCTCTCTCCATTTAAAAGTGAGCGTCTGGGATATACCGACGTCCTTGTGTAAAGAGGTGAACTTGTCACAAACCCTGAAGTTTACGGTATAGAAATATTAGTAAAAAAGTTTACTAATTACGGTATATTAGAAAAGACGAGGCCGATTGTGATAATGAACGAAATTACCTCTAGAGCATCTGTTTCGGGCCGTCGAACTTTTCAACAGGTTTAGATAATGGGTAAAAGAAACCAACGATTGCCTTTTCAACATTAATCTCAAGCAATACCCAGTGAAATCTGCGCATGTTTATATTTGTTAATAAATCATCAATTACATACACTTAACATCGAGTATGTATAAGAAAGTAAACAACTCACTCGAAGTTGAACGGGAAAATTATGGTGTTTTTGTAATGTTGCGCCATCAAGTAAGATAGCAAAAGCTCCTCCGTATTTTCTGGGTCATTTACCAAAACATGATGATGAACTCGGTTAGGGTCAATGATTCCAATCTTGTGATTCAGTCCCAACTTTTGAGATTGTATAATTTTCAGCCTGCATAGTAGAGTACAAAAGTGTCGGCCCAGTGGGAACTGGGGTATCAAGAGCCCATTCCCCCCAGGCCTCGCTCGCGGGCCAGACGGACGAAACGACTAAGGACCAGGTGTCACCGCCTGGCGGGACAATCGAGAGACAACTCCCCTCGAGGGCCTCAAGGGACCCCTCGCCTCAGGGGATCCTCCCCCCGAGGAACCAACCCGCCTGAGGGAAGTCCAACAAGAATCTCCCCTCAGGCCTGAAGAGAAACTTCGCCGCCAAGGAAGCACGGCAGAGCGCACGTGACGTCTGCCACGCTCGTGCAGTGGCGTGCACACCCCCGTCGCTGTCCCTGGCGATAAAGCGGTCAACAAAGCTGCTCCGCCTGCTGCACAGTTGTGAGGACCTTCTACTCTGACGATAAAGCAGGTGGACGGCGCAACCCTCCAACGGAGATCGTCATCGTGGGCTCCACCTTAGAGACTGCCCGCTCTGTGGATAGTACCGCGCGGTCGGCCGCCTGTCGGCCACGGCGCCACCTTTATCAACAATGGACCGAGTCCATGGACGAATGGAGCACGGTGGACTCGTGCTCCGGCCCGCCACTGGCAAGTGGGAGACACCTTGAAGGCCAAGCCGAAGGAGAAGGCCCGAGGCGCCTATAAAAGAGAGAAGACATCCATCGTAGTAAGGGTCGGCCCTTTGCGTGCAAAGCACCCTTGTAAACCCTAGCAACTCTGGTTAGGTTAGCCTCTGACTGGAGGAGGAAGAAGATCATCGCTTCCCTCCCCAGGCAAGAACTGCCTCAAGGGGGCTTCCGGCAAGCTCAATTGTACTGTAACCTTCCACATATAATACAGACAGGCAGGAGTAGCAGTCTTACCTCCTCACGAGGGCCGTGAACCTGGGTAAAGGACGGTGTCTTCCTTGGTCGCCTTTTCTTTCTCTGGCGCATATTAGCTTAGCAGCGCTCAAAAGGTCCTGGTTGGTTTGTTTGGCTTCCTCTCTTGGGCCACTTTCCTGACCTTACGTGTGCGTCTTCTTCGGGTCCGGCGAGCAACGTCGCGGAGCCACTTGAGGGTTTAGACCTCCGCGTTCAATCCCCTCTCGAACTACACTTCAGGAAGTGACTACCCCCGATTCCTGGGAGTCATATCCCGGCATTTGGCGCGCCAGGTAGGGGACTGAGGCGCGTCAACAACCTTCGAGTTCGTCTCCGCGCCATGGTGAACACGCGCGCCACCCGCGCCGCTCGGGTCAACCGACGTGCGCCCGCGGGAGCACGCGCGCCCCCAGGTGCCGCGACCACCCGCGCGCGGCGGGGCCGACCCCACCACGAGGAGCATGTCCCTTCTGGCCCTCACGCGGAGGCACCGGAGTACGACGCCGAGCACTAGGAGGACGCGCAGTCGTCGCACCCGACGCAGCGCCTGAGCGGCTCGGGCCCGGGGAGGACCGACCCCGCGCCCCACACCGCGCTGCTCATGGCGCAGGAGCTGCTCCGCTACCAGCCCACCGCTGAGGCCCACGAGCAGTGGCTCCAACGCCTGAACCACCTCGTCGGCATCGCCACGACGCGCCCCGCTCCGTCGCAGTCCAACGTGCACCCCTCTCTCGCGGGCACGGTCGCAACAAATGCGCCTCCGCCACCTCTGGTGCCTGCACCGGCTGCGGCACAAAGGGCTGCTTCGCACGTGTCCGCGCCCGACGCTCGTGTGGGGATGGAGCTCCAGCGAGACCGCCAGAACAGGCTCGTGGAGGAGCTCGGCCAGGCGGGACAGCAGAACCGCGGCGCGCTTCAGCACGGGGTCGCTACGTACACCTCTGGTTGCATGGCGTTCACTCGCTCTCTGCGTCGCGCGGTCTGGCCGCAGAAGTTCAGGCCGGCTCTTTCCAAGGGCTACGACGGCTCCAGCAACCCCGTCGAGTTCCTGTAGCTCTACACCACCTCCATCCAAGCTGCGGGGGGAGACGACAAGGTCATGGCCAACTGGTTCTCCCATGCGCTACGCGACTCTGCGCTGTCGTGGCTCCTGAACCTCCCGGAGGACTCTGTGAACTCCTGGGAGGAGCTCTGCAAGCAGTTCGTCTCCAACTTCAAGGGGACGTACGAGCGTGCCCTCACCCACAACGATCTGCGCGCTGTGGTGCAGAGGAAGGATGAAACGCTCCGCAAGTACATCCAGCGCTTCAGCCAAGTGCGCAATAAGATCCCGAACATCCCGACACTCGTCATCGCCGCTTTCCGCGAGGGCGTCACAAACAGCAGGATGCTCGAGAAACTGGGCATCCACGACAAGCTCACCTCTGTGGTCAAGCTGTTCGACATGGCGGACAAGTGCGCCAAGGCTGAAGAGGGACTCCTCTTCGTGAAAATGTCCTCGAGAGGGGACGATCAAGCTGAGGGGTCCAAGAGCCAGAAGAAGAAGGAGGAGCCCAAGCGCAAGGCCACCGCAGTTCTCGCGGCAGAGCCTGACACAAAAGGCACCCGCAGGGACTCCCCCGAGGCTGGAGAGAGGAAAGATGATCACCGCCCTTTCTGCATCTACCACAACAGGCGCGGCCACTCTACGGAGTCCTGCTACAACCTCAAAAGGTTGAGCAAGGAGCGCGAGCAAGCACAGGACATCGGCGGCCGCGGTCGAGGCCGTGGTTACCGCGGAAGCGGACGCAAGGGCGGCAACCAGAAACCATCTAGAAATCGAGCCAACGCCGCAGAAAAGAACGGCAACCTCCCTGACGAGGAAGATGGCGACTACCAAGCCCCGAGGGGCGCCATTGCCTGCATCCTCGGGGGAGCGCAGGCGCCGAAGTCGAACAACCAGTTCAAGCAATTCGCCCGCGAGCTCAACGCCGCCCTCCCAAGCACGGAAACCTCCAGGTCCCTCAAGTGGTCGCAGTACACCATCGCCTTCGACGCTCAGGACCACCCCAAGTCCACCAAGACTGTTGGAACCCTCCCGCTGGTCTGCACCCCCACCATCGACAACGTGGCTCTCTCCAAGACGCTCATCGATGGCGGAGCAGGCCTGAACGTTATCTCCATAGATACGTTCGAAGCGCTTCAAGTGCCCTACGAGCGGCTTATGCCCTCGAGGCCCTTCACGGGGGTCACCAGCGGCTCGATCGAGCCTCTAGGCCAGGTCAGGCTTGCCGTCACCTTCGGGAGCAAGGAAAATTCCCGCACCGAGCACATCGACTTCGATGATGCGCACATCAGCCTGCCGTACAACGCCATCCTCGGCTACCCCGCGCTCGCGAAGTTCATGGCCGTCACACATCATGCGTACAACATGGTCAAGATCCCCGGCAGCGCCGGCACGATCACCATACGTGGGCATGTCCTGTACGCTACGCGCGCTGTTGAGACGGCCTACAAGACCGCCACCATGGCCTTCCCCGCAGACGAGGACCAAGAGCCTCTCGAGAGGCCCAAGAAGAAGAAGCAGTTGTTCTCTCAGGAGGCAGCTGCTACAAAGAAGATCTCTTTGAGCTCAGGTAGCTCGGGGGCTGAAGGCTCGGGGGCTAGCGTCACCATCGGCGCCGTGCTGCCTCCCAAATCGGAAAGCGCGCTCGTCGCCTTCCTCCAGGCAAACTCTGACATGTTCGCATGGACACCGTCAGATATGTCTGATGTACCGAGGGAGGTGATCGAGCACCACTCGGCCATGTGCCCAAACGTGCGCCCCGTCAAGCAAAAAGCAAGAAAGCAAGCCCCCGAGAAGCAAGCATTCATCGTCAAGGAGGTCGAGAAGCTCAAGGCGGCAAAAGTCGTTCGCGAAGTCGCGCACCCCACTTGGCTCTCCAACGGTGTAGTAGTCCCAAAACCCGCCGGCGGAGGCCGCCTCTGCATCGACTACACTAATGTAAACAAGACCTGCCCCAAAGACCCTTATCCCATGCCCAGAATCGACCAGATCGTGGACTCCACGGTAGGCTGCGACCTCCTCTGTTTTCTCGATGCCTTCTCTGGTTATCACCATATTAAGATGGCTAAAGAGGATGAGGAGAAGACGGCTTTCCTCACCCCATGTGGTGTGTATTGCTACGTCTGCATGCCCTTCGGCCTAAAAAATGCCGGAGCCACTTTCCAGAGGTTAATGAGGATAGCCCTTGGCGGGCAAATGGGGCGAAACGCTGAAGCATATGTCGATGACATCGTCGTGAAGTCGCGAGAAGGAAATACTCTTCTCGGAGACCTTGAAGAAACCTTCGCCAGCCTGCGCAAGGTGAACATCAAGCTCAACCCCGCCAAGTGCGTCTTTGGAGTACCTTCAGGCAAATTGCTGGGGTTCCTCGTGTCTCATCAGGGCATAGAGGCGAACCCAGACAAAATCAAGGCCATAGAAGGCATGCAACCTCCACGCAGGCTCAAGGTCATGCAACGCATGGCAGGCTGCATGGCCAGCTTGGGTTGATTCATCTCCAAGTTCGGCGAATGGGCCCTGCCGTTTTTCAAAATCATGAAAAGAACGGGCACTTTCAAGTGGACCCCCGAAGCTGAAAAAGCATTTGAGGACTTGAAGAAGTACTTGGCCAGCCCACCTGTAATGGTCGCCCCAAGGCCTGGCGGGCACCTGAAGCTGTACTTGTCAGCTACTCCGCAAACAGCCAATGTTGTCCTTGGGGTGGAAAGAGAGGAGCCTGTAGTTCACAAGAAGAGTGCAACCACCTCAAAGAAAAAGCCTCCTGATGAAGAGCTCGACGAAAGGGCAGTCCTCACAAGGCCCCCGCCAGGCCCAAAGCCTCAAGAGGGGACCGCCCCGAGTCATCTGCTGCAAGAGGTTCTTGCTGAAGGGACTGAGGAGTCTCAAGAGGCTAACACACTTGAGGCCCAGGAGGAGTGCTGCGAGGCCATGTCCCTCGAGGCCACGTCCCTCGAGGCCAAGTCCCTCGAGGCCACGTCCCTCGAGGCCACGTCCCTCGAGGCCACGTCCCTCGAGGCCACGTCCCTCGAGGCCACGTCCCTCGAGGCCAACACAATCGAGGCCCAGGACAAGCCCCTTGAAGCCAACCCCATTGAGGGCCAAGCTGGGTCACCTCAGGCGAAAGACGCCAAGGAAACAGGAACTACTCTCGTCGAGCATCCAGTTTAATTCGTCAGCACAGTACTGCGTGATGCTCGCGAGCGGTACCCGATGCAGCAGAAGCTTCTCCTCGCACTCCTCATTGCCTCAAGAAAGTTGCGACACTACTTCCAGGGGCACCCCATCACGGTGGTAACCTCTTTCCCCCTGGAGCAAATTCTGCGCAACCCAAATGCAACAGATCGTGTCGCTGGATGGAACATCGAGCTACAGCCATTCAATTTGCGCTTCGATACGACAAGGGTAATCAAAGGAAGAGCGCTGGCAGACTTCGTCGCCGAATGGACTGATCCAACCCCTGAAGAGCCCTGGGAAGAAGGGCACGAGTCCTCTGGAGCCGCAATGCCCAGCCTCTGGACCATGAAGTTTGACGGAGCTTTCGCTTGTCGCCGCGGTGGGGCAGGCGTAGTCCTGACCTCACCCAAAGGTGATAAGTTGTATTACACAGTCCAACTGTGCTTCGGAATCGACAAGATATCCAACAACATCGCCGAGTATGAAGGGCTGCTTGCTGGCCTATGCGCCGCAATCGCCCTAGGAGTCAAGCATATACTCATCAAGGGCGACTCCCAGCTGCTCGTCAACTTCTCCAACAAAAGCTACAAGCCCAAGGACGACCACATGGCCGCATACCTTGAAGAGGTCCGTAGGCTGGAGAAGAACTTCAGGGGAATGGAGCTCATGCATATCCCAAGAAAGGAAAATCAAGAGGCTGATGACATCGCCAAGCGTGCATCAAAGCGGCAGGCTCAGCCGCCAGGTGTCTTTGAAGAGAGGCTCGTCAAGGCATCCATAAAGCAGCCCCTCGAGGTCCTGTCCGCAAGCACAGACGAAGGGCTCCCGCCACCGCCTACAAGCGGAGCTCCAGGCTGCGGGCCCCCCACAGGGGAGCATCTGTTGCTCACAGCGGTGCACCAAGAGGCAGGATGGATCGACGAGACCAAAGACTACCTCCACAAAGGGATCCTTCCCGAGGAAGATGTTGAAGCGGAGCGAATTGCCCGCCAAGCAAAATCGTACCAAATCCTCAAAGGAATTCTCTACCGCAAGCGCCCAAACGGCATCGCGCTCAAGTGCGTCCCTCCTGAAGAAGGAAAACTGCTGATTAAGGACATCCACAGCGGGGAATGCGGCCACCATTCGTGCGCCCGCACCCTCGCAGGAAAAGTCTTCAGGAGCGGCTTCTACTGGCCTCAAGCGCTTCAAGATGCAACGGACATCATTCAAGCTTGTGAAGCCTGCCAATTCCACGCCAAGCAAATCCACCAACCAGCGCTGGGGCTAAAAAAAATTCCGCTCTCGTGGCCGTTTGCGGTCTGGGGGCTGGACATCCTGGGACATTTCCCAACGGCGCAAGGTGGATATCGTTACCTCTTCGTTCACAAAATTGCCTGAAGTGGAGGCGACGCGCACAATCACAGCAGGCGCGGCGGTGAAATTCATCAGAGGCCTGGTCTGCCGCTTCGGAGTGCCTAACCGCATCATCACCGACAATGGCTCGCAATTCAAGCGGCATCTTCAGAGCCTACTGCCAGAAAATGGGCATCAAGCTCTGCTTCGCCTCAGTCGACCATCCGCAAAGCAACGGACAGGCCGAGCGCGCAAACGCAGAGGTCCTCAAAGGCTTAAAGACCAGGACCTTCGGTGTCCTCAAGGGACACGGCAAGGGCTGGATCAATGAGCTACCCTCGGTGCTCTGGTCCATCCGTACCACGCCACCCAAGCCCACCGCGGAAACGCCGTTCGCACTCGTCTATGGAGCCGAAGCAGTCCTCCCCGCAGAGATAAAGCATGGATCCCCACGGGTCCTTGCCTTTAATGAGGACCAGCAAGAGGACCTCCACAACGACGACGTGCTGCTCCTTGAAGGGCTAAGACGCCGCGCCGCCCTACGGGCGGCCAAGTACCAGCAGTCCCTGAGGCGCTACCATAGCCGCAATGTGCGCTCGCGCACCCTGGAGGCAGGCGATCTCGTCCTTAGGCGAATCCTCTACAGGGAAGGCCTCCACAAGCTGTCCCCGATGTGGGAAGGTCTCTACAGGGTCACCCACATCGCCAGGCCTGGCGCGGCTCGCCTCGAGACGGAAGACGGCGTCCCCGTCAAGAATCCATGGAACATCATGCATCTGCGCAAGTTCTTCCCGTGATCATTATCACGTCAGGGTATTTAGCGAAAGAGGCAGCCTACGGCTCAACCTCCAAGCACCTTTTTGTCCCTCAAGGTTAAAAGCTCAAGGCTTAAACCTCGCAAACTTTTGTATCCGCAAGGAACAAGTTAATAAAGTGATTATTGTCACGCCCATGATCATTGTCACGTCGAGACGTCAAGCGGACGAGGCAGCCTACGGCTCAACCTCTAAGCATTTTTCGTCTCTAGAGGTTAAAACGCCGAAAGGCTTAAACCTCCAAAAACATAGCTTTGTATCCTAAAGGAACAAATGCCAAAGTGGTCATTGCCACACCCGTGATCATTGTCACGTCGAGAAGACAAGCGGAAGAGGCAGCTTACGGCTCAACCTCCAAGCAATGTCGTCTCTAGAGGTTAAAACGCCAAAAGGCTTAAACCTCAAACACATGCTTTGTCTCATAAGGGAACAAACGCAACCGTGGTCATTGCCATGCACGTGATCATTGTCACGTCGAGACTCCTAGCGGACGAGGCAGCTTACGGCTCAACCTCCAAGCATTCTTGTCTCTGGAGGTTACAACGCCAACGGCTTAAACCTCCAAAGCCCCAAAGGCTTCACTCGAGGGAAAACCCTCCGAGCTCTCAATTAAAACGAGCCACCTCAGGCCGTTGAGATTCTCTGCCACCAACAGGTGGTCCGCATGCCTCGACATGGTCAGAGCATTAACTTGGCAATCCCAAGCATAATGACTCAATCTCATTCCTAAGTGAACTTAGCGCTTCGGCGCCGCTTAAAAAAATGTTTTTGGGGGGTTTTATTTACACATTACTATTGTTGAAGTGTACGCTTATATCTCTCCACATGCGTACCTCGCGAGCGGGGGCTGAGTACGGTGCCAGTGCCTCAAATGACACACCAGCAGCACTGCAAAATCCAAGAGTCCGAGCTCTGGCTGGAGGGCAATACCCCACAAACACGCCATCTCTACAGAGGACCTTGGTACTTACTCTCCTCGCAAGGAATGCCCCTTGATCCGTGTTTCAGCGTTTGGGTCCGCCCCTGTAATACCTGCAGGGAAGAATTCCCCCGCAAACCTGAAGGGGCATCCGTGAGCGACCCCTCAAGTGGGCAACCTCGCCAGGCGAAAAGCCTCCCCAGGAGCGACCCCGCAAGCGGGCAACCTCGCCAGGCAAAGAGCCTCCCCAGGAGCGACCCCTCAAGTGGGCAACCTCGCCAGGCGAAAAGCCTCCCCACGAGCGACCCCTCAAGCGGGCAACCTCACCAGGCAAAGAGCCTCCTCAGGAGCGACCCCTCAAGTGGGCAACCTCGCCAGGCGAAAAGCCTTCACAGAGCGAAAACCTCGAGAAGCTAAGTCTCACACCCACGCTTTAAGAGCGTTTTTCTCTTCCTAGCGCGCGTCTTTGCCCCTCGAGCGACTTCGCTTTCCCTTACGCTTCATGGACTACTTGCACGTCTAAGGGGGGCACTTGAGCATCGCGACTCAAGCCTCTTACCTCTCCTAGGCCTAAACTCTCCCCGGCCTTGCGGAATCATTGCTCCCGCATACCGAGGTGACGGAGTCATGGCACGAAGAGATGGGACCTAACGACGCAGAGAACAAATAGACATGAAGATGAGTCCAAAGAAACCTCACGAGGGGCAGACAAGCTCGAATTAAAACAGCAATTAAAAGTATATTACAAGCCAAATTTTTCAAGATGTCTAAAGCACACAGCTGGTGCAAATACAAACGCTCGCATGCGCAATAGAGAATGACTCAGTGGGAAGCAGCACCGTCTTGGACCCCTTCCGCGGCGCCCTCGTCAGCCTCGGCAGAGCAGGCCTCCTCCTCGCTATCCTCCGGCGCAGCATCCGTGCGCTTGAAGCGGTTGCAGAAGGCGTCCACCTGCTCGCGGAGGGAGCTTGAGACCCGCTGTGCGTCCTCGCCCTGGGCGGCTTCGGTCACATAACCCAGGTCAAAGTCTGGCGTGAGGAGCTTGAGGTTGGTGAAGATGCGATCCACAACCACCCCCAAGCGCTGCCGACTCTCATCCTTGATCATGTCCCGAAGCTCGGCGACGGGACCCTCGAGCGCTGCGAAGAGCTGTTCGAAGTAGACCAAGTACATGGTAACATCGCCGCAGCCCCGAACGTCGGTGTGCGGCGCGTCTGCTCCCAGCTGCAAGGCCAGCTCGTTGCCACGAGCAACCAGCGCCTCGAACATGCGCTCGCGCTGCTTCGTGAGCGCCCGAGCCGCGTTGGCGGAGTCCGAGGCCTCCGCCGCCCGCTCCATCGCCGGGGCCACTTGCTTCTCCACGTCCTTTGCCATGGAGTTGAGGCTGTGGACAGCCTCGGTGCGAGCCTCCTCCGCTCGGCGGCGGCAATCCTTAGCGCGAGTGAGGCGGGCCTCCAGCTTGGAGTTGGCCTTCTTGAGCTCGGCGATCTTCCGAGCGTCCGCGGCATGCTTTGCCTTGAAGCGGTCCTCGTGCGACTGGGCCATGTCTCGGTACTTCTGAGAAGTGGACTTGCAGAACTGCTTCTCGCGCTCCGCGAGGGCGTCTTCGGCCTCTTTTTTCTTCTCGGCAAAGCGCCGCTCGAAGCGCTCGTAAGCCACCTTCTGGGCAGCGACGTTGTCTTCGTACTTCAGGGTCGCCTGGGCCAACTCGCCCTCTCGCTCCTCGAGGGCCTCGCGCTGAGCAACCAGGTCCTTCTCCGCCTGGAGGCGCTGCTCCTCGCGCTGCAACAGCTCCTCCTCCTTGAGGACCAGCTGCTGCTCGCGCTCGGCGAAGGCCATGCGGTCCTTCTCCAGAGCAGCCGATGCGGCCTGGTGGGTGGAGAGCAGCTGGGCCTCCAGCTGGCCCAGCTCGCGGCGCTTCTGCGCCAACGAGCCCTCCATCGCCTCGCGCTCCGCCCTGACCTCGCGCAGGAGCTTCGCCGCAGCGTCGCGTTCCGCCTGGAGGGGGTGGAGCAGCTCTGGAGCGTCGCGGATGGCCCCCTCGCGGGTCTCCTTGGCGAAGCTGATGGCCTCCTCGCGGGCGGCCTGCAGCGCCAAATCTTCTAGCCGGCGCGCCTCGACCGCCACGTGGAAGGACGCCCACGACTTTGCCAGCTCCTCCTGCTGCCGAGCGAGCCATATGTCCCCAAGGGCGAGGTGCGCCTCCAAGCCCTCCAGGGACTCCCTCACGAGGCCAAAGGCCGCCTCGCGGGGCCCCGCGCTCCAGTCCCAGCCGCGGAGCACCAGGTCTCAGCTCGCAGAAGGCCCGGCCTCGGCGTTGAGTCCCGCATGTCCATCCTCGGGAAGAACAAGGGGGCTAGCTTGAGCCCTGTCGGAGCCCGTACCCGCGCCCCCTCCAGGCCCTGCAGCCGCGAGGCGCTCCTCACCTCCAGCCTGGCGGGGAGCAGAGGAATAACCGTCCCCGGCAGACGCGCCCGCGCCTGCCGGTGCCTCGCAGATCTCCTTCGCGGGGTGCGCAGAAGCGGTCGGCGCAGGCGATGCAGCAGGCACGCTCGGAGGCGTCGACGCGCGCGGCGGCGTTGGCTCGCGTGGCGGAGTGGCCCCGCGCGGAGGCGTAGCCGCACGTGGCGGAGTAGCCTCGCGCGGATGCGTAGCCGCACGAGGAGGAGTAGCAGCACGAGGTGGCGCAGAAGTTCTCGCCTCCGAGCCCTCCACCGCCGGAGGCTCGCGTGGCGCTGCAGGAGCATCCGGGCCTACGGCGCTATCCTTCACATGAGGGCCAGCCGCCCCCGCGAGGGGCGCAGTCACCTCTACTTGAGGCGCCTCCTCAAGGGGGACCGCTGGGGCTGCCTCCACATGCCTCGCGGCCTCGTCAGCAACGGCTCCTGCCGTGGCGCTCTTCACCTCGGACGCCTTGCGGAGCCGGCGGCGCTTAGCAGGCGCTGGACCGCTGGCAAGAGCCCAAGAAAAAACTTCAGCAAAGGATGAGGTGGGAAAAGAAACCAAGAGGGCAAACGACCCAACGACGTATAAACTCACCCTGGAGGGGGAGCGCCAGCATCGACCCACGCCAGGCCAGACGAGTGCCATGAGGGAAAGGGCTTGGGAGCAGGCCTCGCGGGGGGCGCCTCCGCTTTCCTCTTGGAAGGGACGTCAGACGGCCTCGCCCCTGTGTGGTCCACGGCGACCTTGGCGCGAGGCCCGCACCTTCCTGGAGAGCCCTCCGCGCCTGAGGCCTCCCCTTCCTCAGCTTCCTCCTCCACGGGGCACGAGGGCGCCACCACGAAGGCGTCTTCGTCGCCTGACGAGATATCACGAATCTCGTCAGTAAAAGGCCCAGCTCTAGAAGAGGAGACCTCCCCAGCTGTGGCTTCCTCCTCACCTAGGCCAGCTCCTGAAGCCGACGGAGAATCGGCCCCCTCCGCTCCCCGTGGGGCCGGCATCGGCACATCAGAGTCCGCCGGGCCTGTCGGGGTGAACGAAGGCATCCCTTCCAGGCGGGCCATGCGCTCCGTCAGGTTGTACTGGTGAAGGGGCCGGAGCGCTGCGTGAACCTCATTCGCGGGGAGCATAGAGGGGTTGACGAAGAGCGTGGAGAGGATGTTGTCAACGACGTCCTTGTCGTTGTCCTTGACGTGGAGCCACATCTTGTCGTTCGGCCCCGAGTACATCCACATGGGGACCGAGTGAGCTTGGAGGGGCGCGATGCGGCGAGTCACGAAGTCGGCCACGACCATCTGCCCTGTGAGGCCCTGCGCGAGGTGCCCCATCAGGCTCGCATTCTTGGAGCCGTCGAAGGTAGCCTTGCTCCAATGGGAGTTCTTCACCGGAGGCTCGTCGGGAACCTCGTTGAAGGCGCAGGGACGCTCCACCCCGACGAAGAACCACTTCTGACGGAAGTCGTCTACTTTCTTCGTCACGGACGTGATGGCCTTGCCCTCGCTCCAGGACATGGGGATGTAGACGCCCCCATGCCGTCGACGATGCGGAACGAGACGCACCCGGAGCGATCGTTCTTCGCCGTGTTCTGGAGCGCGTAGAAGCACCGGAACAGCCCCACCGTGGGCTTCATGCCTAGGTACGCCTCGCAGAGGTAGGCGAAGACGGCGAGGATGAGGACGGAGTTGGGGTGCAGGTGCAGCAGCTGCACCTGGTAGAACGCCAGCACCGCCTCCAGGAACGGAGAGAAGGGCGGCACCAGTCCCGCGGCCAGGTAGTGCTGGAAGACCGGGAAAAATCCCCGCGGGCGCTTCCCGTGCGCCGCAGGCTTCAGGGCGGTGGCGCCATGCTCGTTCGTCCGATCCGCCACCAGGTATCGGACCTTGGAGAGCGCCTTCTCGTTGACGCGCACGCCGAGCAGCGCCCCGCCCATCACGGTCTCCGCGGCCTCCGCCTGGGAGGAGGACCCCGCGGCGGCCTTACCCTTGCTCTTGAGAGGACTCATTGTCACGGGTGCGGATGTGGAAGGAGTCGGAGAACAGAAACTCGCAGGAGAGCGCGGAGGCAGAGAGCTCTGAGAAGCGGAAACTTCTGCGGAAAGAACTAGAAACGGTAACGGCTCTGCGCGGCAACGCCTGGGCTTTATGTCCCCTCCCGGAGTAGTTACCGGGGCGTGGTGGGACCCCCCACGACTCACGCCCCAGATCGTGCGAAGCCGTTAATCGTCCAGGTGCCGCGTGGCTCGGGACGGCTGGGCACTAAGGGCCCACGACGCTTCGCCTAAGCCCATGGGCTAAGTCGTGCCCATCATGGGACTGGGGGCTACTGTCGGCCCAGTGGGAACTGGGGTATCAAGAGCCCATTCCCCCTAGGCCTCGCTCGCGGGCTAGACAAACGAAACGACTAAGGACCAGGCATCACCGCCTGGCGGGACCCTCGAGAAACAACTCCCCTCGAGGGCCTGAAGAGGAAACGAGGGCCTCAAGTGACCCCTCGCGTCAGGGGATCCTCCCCCCGAGGAACCAATCCGCCTGAGGGAAGTCCAACAGGAATCTCCCCTCATGCCTGAAGGGAAACATCGCCGCCAAGGAAGCACAGCACAGCGCACGTGACCTCTGCCACGCTCGTGCAGCGCCGCGCACACCCCCGTCGCTGTCCCTGGCGATAAAGCGGTCAACAAAGCTGCTCCGCCTGCTGCACAGCTGTGAGGACCTTCTACTATGACGATAAAGCAGGTGGACGGCGCAACCCTCCAACGGAGATCATCATCGCGGGCTCCACCTCAGAGACTGCCCGCTCGGCGGATAGTACCGCGCGGTCGGCCGCCTGTCGGCCACGGCGCCACCTTTATCAACAATGGACCGAGTCCATGGACGAATGGAGCACGGTGGACTCGTGCTCCGCCCCACCACTGGCAAGTGGGAGCCACCTTGAAGGCCAAGCCGAAGGAGAAGGCCCGAGGCGCCTATAAAAGAGAGAAGACATCCATCGTAGCAAGGGTCGGCCCTTTGCATGCAAAGCACCCTTGTAAACCCTAGCAACTCTGGTTAGGTTAGCCTCTGACTGGAGGACGAAGAAGATCATCGCTTCCCTCCCCAGGCAAGAACTGCCTCAAGGGGGCTTCTGGCAAGCTCAATTGTACTGTAACCTTCCACATATAATACAGACAGGCAGGAGTAGCGGTCTTACCTCCTCACGAGGGCCGTGAACCTGGGTAAAGGACGGTGTCTTCCTTGGTCGGGTGTGCGTCTTCTTCGGGTCCGGCGAGCAACGTCGTGGAGCCACTTGAGGGTTTAGACCTCCGCGTTAAATCCCCTCTCGAACTACACTTCAGGAAGTGACTACCCCTGATTCCTGTGAGTCATAACCCGACAAAAAGGACTATAGTGATGATGATATTTGCAAGCAATGAAAATAAGTTGAGCTAGAGAATTAATGACATATATACATAATTTAATTACTTACAGGGAAAAGGCACTGATGATAGATTTGTCGAGCACGTCAAAATTGAATAACTGGCATAATTCACAATACTCAATTTGAAACTCATCATCACCTGGGCCATAATGATCCTTTGGAATTTTCCCATAGATCTAATCTCCTTCTTGACTTCTCGTGGTATGCATGTACCATGCATTTAGTTGGTGCAATCTAGCTGGTAGAGTGTGCACCTTAGCAGGCTCGAAAAGATCTTGTCCTCTAACATAAGTCCGCACCACCTCATGTATCTGGACACTCTGGCCAGATTGTAACACTAGTGGAAAAAGAGCTACCGTGGCGCACACTTTAGACTTTCTGTGGCGCAGCCAGAAAAATTGGGGGGTGCGCCACAGTTAATTCGCCACTAAAATATATTTATGTGGCGCATCCACTCGATGCGCCACATAAATTTTGAGAATTCTATGGTGTATCCTTCTTGCTGCGCCACAGAAATATTTCAGTGAAGCACGTGGTTGGAGTGCGCCACAGAGTTATATGTGCCACAAAAAAAATAAGCCATGCGCCACTGACTAAATAACAGTAATTTTCGAAAAAAAATCCTACTGTACAAATATTGTTATATATATAGGATTTATACATATACATTATAATTTGACACATATATATTCAACCAGTACATAAATTAGAACAGACATATCACATTCATTTGAGCCCGAGATGTACATACATATATATAGTAATAGGAGTACTTAGTGCCAAATCTTACATAAGTCATGATACAAATGGTGCTCGAAATAGAAAAGTTCATCATTTCATACATATAGTTATCAAATGGAGTACACATAAGCGAAATCAGCGGGAGAGCACGATCACGTGTAGCCTAGCTAGTTCTTCGTCGAAGCCGGGAACTGTTTGTAGAGTTCCTTCGTCGTCCATATCCTCGTGTCCATCTGCGATGCTAGACGTTCTTCGATCTCCAACTTAGTCAATTCTGGAGATGGATTGGTAAGTATCAGTTAATAAGATAAACAGAGTGAATAATTTATGTATATAAGTGCAATAAAGAAAATAAACACTTCTTGCACATAGACAATATCTAGCTAGCTAGGCGCACTTTTGTAATACATACTACCTCTAGGGTAGCGTAGGCAGCCGTCGGTAGCCATGCCATCTTGGAGGATGATATGTGATAACTTCATCTGGATGTGATGGAAGTCTTCTCTAAGATCAACATCAGAGATTTCCCCCGCATTTCCAATCCATTTCCGGAGACCTACTGGAAACCTCATGTTATCAACTTCCTGGACATACCCTTTAAGATGATGAATGACGTAGAACGCCTCTTTCATGCTGGTAGAGGCCTCCTTGATGCAAGCGAAGTCGGTGACATGCCTGAACTTGTGCTTCTTTTTCTTGTTGAAGAATTCAAAGTTCTTTTGGAAGGTGCCTCCATTATTGGCGTAGAGCTCGAGAGCCTCATCGAGAACACCCTTTATTCTGGTTTAGTCTTTCGTTATAACCAAACTCCCCGAGTCAAAATAAGTGGCAATGGACCACCTCGTGTTTACGGCGATGAGTACTGCGTGTTGGTCACTGCTTAACGTAATTCAAAGGGAATGTAGGAAATTAATGATGAGCAATGGAACGACTCTATGGGAAAACACATTGACGAGCGGATGTGTACTTACGTGCAAAAGAAAGGCACAAGATGGTTGTCTTTGCTCATGTTATTCAACATGAAGTTTTGTAGTTACTCCCTCGCCCTGACCCTTGTCGATGATCCTTCACATAGCTGGTTGTCACGCATGTAGTATGGATCCACTACCTCGACGTACAGGTTTGACTATCTCTTGTTCTTTATCGCCAGATTGAGCGCGTATAGATGTCCTCGAAGGCTATAAAGAATAAATCCGCTAGGGCTTCATCGACGAATTTCACGCCCTTTGGCACCTTGCACGTGAAGACGGGGTAATTTGGGTCCTTGTGTTTAAGAAGCATGCCCTCTAGCATCAAGATAGCATCATGCAAAGATTTCATGGATCCTTCTGCGATGCAGAGCAGCTTCGGAGGCAGTATCGGTTTACCAGCTTCATGCATTCGGGTCTAGCCATCACGACGTCGTGGAACCATTCGTTCATCCTGGACAGTCTTACGAGCTGGCTCGCTTGAAGAGGCACCTGGTTTGCTTCTCTTCCTGGGCTTCTTCTTCTTCTTCTCTGGGGATTGCACAGCATAAATCGACTTATTCAGTGTGCCAGGGCTGAAAATGTTAGCCGGTTCAACTTTATCGCCGGCCTCCAGAGGCGTTTCTTGAGATAAACCATGAAAGTTTAGGCGTTGCGAGCATGAAGTGGGACGAATAGGCATAGTACGAGGGCCGCGGAATTCTTCTTCATCCAAAGCAGGCATGCACGAACCATCAAAGGCGCCAGTGTTGAGGAAGGCATCGACGTCCTCGTCATTCATATCGTCATCATGATGATCCTCGTTGATGTCTTCAAGTTGAGGCGCAGCGCCTTTTCCTTTGTCTTGTTTTTGCGGTGCAGTCGCTCCTGAGAGTATTTGGTGCCGGCTTGTGGTGGCGACAACCGCCGGCGTTTCCTTCCGGGTCCTGGTAACGGGTGCTTGTGTCGCCGGCTTTTTCACAACGGGTATATGTGGCAGCCTCGCCGAGGGCCAAATGATAGAGGGTCGGCTAACATTTTGTGGCGGCTTGGAGGTGGCGCCGGAGGTGCGTCTGGGCCCTCCAAGACGAATTTGACTCTTCGGCCATTCCATGAGCCATTGGAAGCAGGCTCCAAGAACCATTTGCTCATCAGTGTCAGCTCCCGCAGGTTGCATTGGGAGACTGATGTTTTGAAATTGAGGCAATACCTCATCCAACTTGATTCTCAGCAGAGCCGGGTTCATGCGTTGGTTGTGTTTTAGGGTGCCCTTTGGTTGTATGATCGTGCCCTTAGCAACATGCACCAACTCGCCGCCGGCCCCTACCGTATGCAGGCGTTTGGAAATCGTGTCCTGAGAGTGAACACATATGCATGTTGGTGGGCATCATGAGATGGCAGTCGTCAAAGGCATAGTTAACTATAGAAGATGTCGTGGACTAACTAGTTAGTTACCTTGTCGATTATGTTGAGCTCCTCTAATGTTGATACAATGGCGTCGGAGTTTGCATGGGGGCTCATGTGCCTCGGTAGGGGGCGCCTCCTGTGGCATAGTATGAAGCGGCGGCTCGAAAGCGGTGTTGGCCGGCTGGGTCACCAGTTGGTCCAGAGGGGTCGCCATATGGCTGGAGTTGCTGGCGGCGTAGCTGGGCACGTGTATCGGCCCCTGTCGACCTGCCGCATTCCAAGCAACTAACCCCTCCATCAACCCAGGGGGGAGGAGCTCATCGAGACTATCCTTCACCATCTTGTTCACAGTGGTGGAGTCCACTTTCTCATTCTCCAATGTCTCCACCTTCTTTCTTAGCTCCATAACCTCAGTGGCATCCTTTGTCGGCTTCCTCCTCTGCCTTCTTGACTGGCCGCCGTCTGTGCTGTAGTACTGGAGGAACTTCGTGCTCGTACCAAAGCAGGTGACACGGCCAGCTGACGTGGGCGGCAAGTTCTTGTCCCTCTTCTTCCAAACATTCATCGCCCTATTGAAAGTATTGTCCCACTGTTCTGTTGAATCCTGGGACGACGGGCCTGCCTCAGCATCAGCCTTCAACTCGTTAGCCTGTAGACAAATCAAATTAAGGTGAACTCATGCATATGTAGACAAATTATCCTACAGGGTAAATTAAATTCCTTACCAGCATTTTCTCAAATTTCTTCACATCGTCATCGTCTGTAATGAATTCCCCCGTCTCTTTCTTCAGATAGTAGCGGGACCAGACAAAGTTCCTGACCTTCTCGTCCATGATTTGGTGCCACAGGTTCGTTTTTCCCTGACGAAGAACCTCGGCATCCTCCTTTTCCCAAATGGGTTGTTTTCCTCGGTAGCTACCGCTTCCCAAATGGTGGTTACCTAGGTTCATGTCCCGCATTTTCTTCCCCTACTCCATCCATTTTAGGGACACCTCTTCTTTCAAGGACAACTTGAATGCGTCGAAGTCCTCCTTGTTTAGCTTCGGTTCTTTGCTTTTTATTTCCTCCGAGCTTTCACCCTTATCAATCTTTCATCTCACCCTGAATTTCCAGCTGCTCAAGGCGGTGCTCATCTTCGTGATGGCTAACCTCTCCACCTTTTTGTTGAGCGGCTGCGGGAACGTGTATCGTTGGTGAAGCTTTTGGATGAGGATGTTGACCAAAGCCTCATTATGCGTGTGCCTGAGATCCCTCGTGTTGATCGACACGGTTTCTCGGAAGATGCACCCTAGTTGCATGGCGTATCCTTTGGCAAGTATCTCGGGCTGCAATGGGAGGCCACTAGGCGAGACCTCAGTGAAGGAGTCTGTGACGTTGCCAAGTGCTTGCAGTGTCCGATCCCTCCTTGGCTTCTTTTTCTTTAGGACGGGCGGGTTCGTCCCATCCTCCATGTGGTCCTCGCCGGCATCGGTTGTGGTATCGGCGTCACCATGGCCGCCACTAGCATCTCCATCGGTAGTGGTGGTGGTATGCTCCTGGCCTTCAACACCAACACTTTCTTGCGCGGCGTCCTCCAACTCCTGTGACATCTCCCAGAAGGTCTTGTGGGCCTCTAGAGGAGCTTCATCCATGCTCATGTGCTTAGAAGTGCCGGGCTCCATTTTTGCTCTACAAGAATTAGTACAACAAATATAAGTAAAAAATAGACTTAATTAATTACTCAGGTACCCCGGGTTGACATGCATTACCCCCTTATGTACTTTTTTTTTAGCAAAGTCATGCTCAAATTCACGATTTTTTTTGGCATAACCTTTGCTAAAAAAGGACATATGGAGTACCCGAATTTGCCGGAACATGAGGTAATCAACGTCCCAGCAATCTCAAGGGCCTCACGGGGGTACGTGCAACCAATGCACACATCGATGTCGGCAATAACCAAAACCACGACACGATGGTCGGAGCATAAACAACCACGACACGATGGTCGTGGTAGCAGAAATAATACATGAACATCCATTTGAAGCAAAATCAGTGCACATATTTCATCAAAATCTTGCACTTTATATGCTTGCATCGAACACATACCATCTAAACACAACTCATAAACAGTGCCCAAAATTAATATGCTTGAATCAAAACCTAACTCACAAAATGCATCCAAAAATTCATGTAAGCACATAGCATCGAACACATAGCATCTAAACACACAACATCTAACACATAGCAGAACACAAAAATGCATCCAAAAATTCTCTTTGGAATTTCGTCGAACACCTAGACTACAGGGGCTCAGTACATGAGGGAGGAGGGGTAGACCACGGGCGAACCTTAGGGGGGAGGAAAGGTAGACAAGAGGCGCGTGGACGCGGGGCGCGACGACGCGGCTATCGGTGGCGGTGCCGGCTGTCGGTGTCGGTGGCGGTGGCCGTCGATGGCGCGGGGGGCGGCGCTTGGTGGCGAGGCCGGCGCTGCGTGGCGAGGCCTTCGTTGGCGGCGCGGACGGCGGGGAGTTGGCGGCGGTGAGGGAGTTGTCGGTGGCGGTGGTCGTCGATGGCACGGGGGGCGGCGCTTGGTGGCGAGGCCGGCGCTGCGTGGCGAGGCCTTCGGTGGCGGCGCAGACGGCGGGGAGTTGACGGCGGCGAGGGAGTTGGCGGCGCGAACGGCGGGGATTTGGCGGCGGTTCTAGACTTAGGAATTTTCGACGAAGAGGTGGAGAATGAGGTCGGCGTGGGGCGGGCCCACATGTAAGTGGCGACAGCACAATTCTGTGGCGCACCGTTGAAGGGGTGCACAACAGAATGTTGTATTTTGTGGCGCATTGTTAGATGGATGCGCCACAAAATTACGGTATTCTGTGGCTGTAGCTGACCTGCACCTTTAAATAAGGCAGATACAGGTGTATAGTGCAAATCACTGGATCGATTCGTTTCCACACACAGTTTACGATGTAATATCACAACAAAGTATCAATTTTATTACATCGATGATCCAGACTTACAAAATATTCGTTACAAGTTGCATGTCATAAAGCTAGATTTGAAATAGTACACAGCGGAAATACAATAGCAGTGGGTCTCCAACAACTTCATGTTGCCACAGGCGAAAACATGTTGGTTGTAGACTCGAAACCTTTAAACGAAACCTCACTCGTCATCTGATCAATCTGCAATAAGAAAATATTGCAACAACGTGGGTCAGATTACATTAAAAATGGAGTCTGGCAAGTGACACTATGGTGGACACTTAATGAAATAACTCTATAGCCAATATGCATATTTGGCTGGTGGAGTTCAAGGCTATTTTGCATAAAGCCAATTTTTCCTATATCTTTGGAAAACACTTTCTTCAAATCAAGACAAGTATAGCATGAAAACCATAATCTCATCTTCCCTTGTTCACCCATCAAGTTTTATTTCTGAAGTTGGAATGGTGGAATCCTCCGTTGACGTCCGTGATCAGCTGCTCAAATTGTCCGTACCAGGGACACGGCTAAGTACTTAGATTTACACTCTGCAGAGGTTGTGCACGTTCACCATTGTACCCATTCAACCCAAACTATCCTTTACACACTTGTAGTGATAAGGAAAAGGAGAAGAATGAGACGAGATCTTTCAGAAGCATTTTCCCTCCCACTCTGGCTTGACCCGTTCCACCTAACATCCCCCTACATCTGCTTGTCAAGCCGGAGAGAGTCCACGCAACATAATTGATCAAGCCAGAGCCCATATGGAAATGGCTGCACTGGAAGCAATCGTCACTCGGAGTTCTTCAGATTCCTCTGTTCCTGGGTGGCCATTCACAAGTGTACATACTCTAGGAACCATAGACATGGACATGAGTAGCCACTCAACATAAACCATACAACCACTTACCACCCAGGTGTTTCATTCTTAACTTAGTAGAATTTAGATTTTCACAAAACATCATTTTCATAGCATCAATAATTCTACTAAGTATTGCATAGGAGCCTAGACACATGAATAAGTAATTTCTACACAGGTTTAGCATAGCAATACTATCCTACACATGCTTATATAAAAATTCACTAAGTAATGCATATGGAAAATAATAGGAAGTTTATGAGGTGTGCCACTTGCCTTTGAATGATGTCTTTGCTCACAAACTCTCTTCAACAACGAACGTTTGCTCTCCGTTCAATCTAAACAATATAAGCAAACAACAATACAACAATCAACAAAGAACAATCATCAAACATACATGTACAAACATAGTGAACAAACAGGTTTCATAAAACTTCTAAGGAAAATATGTTTATGCATGAGGTGCAAAATATTCCTAAGGACTAGAGATGTATGTCATGCTAAGAAAATATTTTAAGTTAATGCAAAGCGAAAATGGGTGTCAAAATGACTTTAAAGATGATAACATCATGATCAAAATTTGTTTAAGTCTTAAAAGACAAGATTAGGGAAGAGGGAAAAAGGTAGAAAGAAAGATGTAGTTGGTCTTCTAGGCTTCATCTCCAGACTTGTAATATTCTCCTGGGTGATGTCTTGATTGAATTCTTGGTAGACTTGAATAATCTTCAGACTTGATGATTTTTGTATCACCTAGGCTGGTCTTGGATTTAACTTAGTCTTCGGGAGGTCTAAGAGAAGAAAGGAGAAATGAAAGAGAGAGGGAGCAAGACTTAGAAAATATTTCTGGTTGGTCTTCATGAACTTCCTCTTGATTTTTCTTCTAAGTGCTTCTACTTCTTGGAGATTCTTCTGGAGTCTTGTTTTGGCTAAGTCCTTCATTGGTCTTCTAGCTCCATGTTGAAAATCTTAAGTGTCTAAGTGTATCACTTTACCAAAATGCTAAGTTGAAAATATTTCTAACTTAGAGAAAATAGGGAAGGAGTTTTCTTATGGGAAATATAACTACAAAATAAAATATGTTATGCATGAAATGCAATTTTTAATCACATGAACAATTATGCTAATGCAATTTAATTAATTTCTATTTTCACAAAATATAATAAAGGAATAAATATAAGATTAAAGTTTTATGTGATTTAAATTTTTATAAGAAAATTTTATAATTAGTATTAATAGACAGAGGGGATTTAAATAAATTTATAGCAATTTGATTTACTTAAAAATAATGTTTATATCAAAAGTTATGTCAAATTTACTCAAACATCATATTTTGAATTTGAATAAATCTAAATTTCTCAAGGTTGGAAAACAACATAACTAGCACAATCTATAGGTCATGGGCTTTTCAAAGATATTTTATTTACAAATTTTGACTACAGAATTAAAACTATAATTAAAATAATGTTTTACATGTTTCTGTAAATACCAAGTTAGTGCATGACTAAAATACAAGTTTTTATTATACCACTATTTTCTACACGTTCATAGGATTCCATAGACTACAAGAACATAAAAAATAGAGTTAGGGTTGATTTAATATGAATTTTGGAAGTTATGTCTAATCAGAAAAACGAAAATATTGAATAGGTGACCTATGACGTTTTTCTAATGGCTGCTACCCTTCATCAAGTGAAATGTACGTAACAAGATAGAAGGAAGCACAGCAGCTCACCGGCGAGAGAAGATGACGGCGGCGGTGGATCGGTCGGGCGATCGCAGGCGGACGCGGACGGTCGGCGTGTTGTGGTCGTCGGCGACGGGTGTGGACGGCGACGATGTTTCGGAAGCTCCCGGACGCGAGGGAGATGACGGCGACGCGCAACTGGACCCGGCGGAGCGGAAGACGGTGTCGGAGTTGAGCGGCGCTTCCCGGAGCTGTGTGGAGTGGCGACGACGACGTTGACCTTCGGGTCGAGTTCGGCCTCCACGATTTGGCTGTGGAAATGAAGCTAGGAGGGTGTTTAAAGGAGCGCATGGACGTGGGAAAGAGGAAGGACCAAGAATCGGCGGCGGGGACTCATTCTGCTCGCAGGAATCAAAGAAATACGGTGGCGGTCAAGCGAAACTCCGGCGAAAAATTCGTTGGCCTCGGGGCGTATTGGAGAGGGCTTTTGGGGGAATGGAGGAGGAGGTCGAGGGCTATCTATAGGAACCAACCGTGCTTGATTTGGTGCAGTAATTCGCCCGCAATCAATCGGAGATTAATTTCGACCAAAAACGCCCATGTCTAATGGCGGACGAAATTAGAGCAATTTAGGGCGTTTAAGAGAGGGCTTTTATGGGGGAATGAAAGAGGAGATCAAGGGTTTTAATTAGAAAGAAACGGTGCGTCATTTGGTGCTCTAAATCGCCGGGAATCAATTCGGCAAGGATGCACGGGATCAGTTTTCGCGTGCGCGATGCGTTTCTGGTTTCCTGGGATGAAGACGATGCTGACATCAGCATAATTTTCTTTTTATTTTTCTGATTTTTCTTATTTCTTTCATAACTTTTGATTTAAGACTCCAAATCAAGTAAAATAAATTTCTAAAAAATTGTAAAAACAATATCTTTGTATTAAACCAGTTGTAGGCATGTTTTGAACACTTTTCAAAAATCAAAATTTTAAATTATTGATTAAATACAAATTTTACACTTAATGTCAAATTTCAAAACATGGCTTAAATAATTTCGTTTTTGGCTAAATAAAATTTATAAAAATACAACACTTATATAAGTTTAAAATTAAGTTATTTAAACTCGTTTTCCAACATTAAATCATTTTTGGCTTTAGTAGAACGTTAAATAACATAACACCACTATTCGAAATGAAAAGGGGAATATAATGAATGTATTTTTAATTGAAAATAATTTGTGCACCATTATATTTTATATTATGATAATTCATTTGAAAACCTTAAAACAACTTTGGATTTTGTTTTTGATTTAATTCATTTCTTACATAGAAAATATATTCATGAAAGTCATTTTATGTTTTGAAAATAAATGAAAATCATTTAAGCTAATGAGGTTTTAAAGTTATAAACTATAGACTTGTAATATCCATAATATGTTTTGAACTCAGGTAAATGAATAATAATCTTTTGGCAAATAGACAATGTTTTCAATAGTTTAAAATAACACTTGTAATTATTATTTTAATTTATTTATAGCTAAGGCTAAGTGGTTGAAATCAATTAATTATAAGTAAACCATTTACTTAAAATAAAATGGTTTGTAATTTATAAAACATTTGTCAAATTACATATTAAGGTTTTAATAATTACAATGGATAATAAATTGATTAACTTGAAATAACTTTTGAAAATAATGATAAAGTGTGATATTTGAAATATTAAACTCTTTCAATAAGTTTGAAGTCTTTCTTAGTTGGTTTTCTTATGCATTTAAATGTTTTATTTTAATCAAAAACAAAAGTTTTAAATTTTTGTGATTTTTGAACATTATAAAATGTTGGGATGTTACAGTGGCGCACCAACTGTCGAGGCGCCACAAAATATCTGGGGAAACAGTAAAAAATTATTGCGACATGTTATGTGTCAAGCTTTCCACTATAGCCCAATGGTTCCATGTGAAGGAGATATGCCCTAGAGGCAAATAAATAAGTAGTATTTATTACATTATCTCATAAGTTTATAATAGGTTTGTGTATTATGCTATAACTGTATTAATCGGAATTATTAATACACGTGTGATACATAGACAACCAGGTCCCTAGCAAGCCTCTATATGAGCTAGTCCATTGGGCAACAGTTGATCGAGATTCCCGATCAAGGACAATGACGTCGGTTGACAATGGGGTCATCTTGTTAGTAGAATAAGGTGGTGGACATACGCAAAGTATTGCAATAAGATCGTATTACGATGTTTGTCATTTGCAATAGATAAGAGTATGATAGCTTATTCCTTAGACCGTGAGACCGTACTTATTGTTGCTTCGTAGGAGTGCTTTGAGAGCATCAAACGTTGTGTCATAACGGTGTCCATCTTGGGTATTCCGAAAGAGCATCAAGACGTAAGGATCAAGAGCGGGATTTGTTCATTCTTGTAATGGAAAGATACTCTGGGCCCACTCGGTGATATTGCATCTATATAGCTGCGCAGCTTGTGACTAGGTCATGGAGATGTAATATCGCAGACGAGTTAATAACCTTCGTCGGTAACGAGATACAACAAAGGCATCGGTGTGTCTACGATCATATCTCGGACAAGGTAGTATCGCAGAGACAAAGGGAATGAATATCATACTTATGGTTCAACGACGATATTCGTGGAATGCACAGGGGTCGTCATATATTTCCAGGTATCCCTGACGATCATTGGTGAGCGGAGTGTCTGGACCATGTCTGGAGTGTTCCCGAACCGTAGCGTAACAAACTTAAGGTCTTAGCGACGCTAGGAGATAGGTTCTGGAATTTTATAGGTTTTTATTGGAGAGGAAGAAATGATCCGGAAAGAGTTCCGGTGGTCCGGAAGGAGTTCCGGGGAGCTATGGAAGGGTTCCGGGAATGTCCGAAAGTTGTTCGGGTGGTTCCGAAATAGTTTCGGAGTCATGGGATATTGGATTATATATAAATATATTAATTATGAATTAATGGGATTTTTATATTAATTTAATATTAATTAAATAAAGGAAAAAGGGGGGCTCCCACCTAAATGGGCCCTAAGAGGGCCCAAGAGGGGGAAACCGCACCCCACAAGGAAGGGAAGGCTTGGGCCTCCTAGTCCAACTCGGACTAGGAGTGGGAGAGCCCATGGGGGGTTCGGCCGAACCCCCCCTCCCCTCTCCTCCTTTTAGTCCCACATGGGGGAGCCAAGGGGTTTGGCACACCCCTTCCCCCTTTATATAGCAAGGCATATTAATTGATTTAATTCATAGGAAATTCAATTAATTCCCAATTTCTCTCTCGATCTTTTGAGGAGCTTGGGCGACGTCGTCTCGCCCCCTGCAGCCGCCGCGCCTCCCCCCTCTGCTGTCGGCGCACCAGCCCCGGTGCTGGCGCTCTGCCTTCTTCCGCCCGACGCCCGTCGACGCAGATCATCGTCGACAATCCGGCGTCATCGACTCCGACATCGCGGCAAGTTCTCCGCGACCTCGAGGTCGGCTACGTACGACTTCATCGTCAACGCTTGTGCGGGAGCGTAATCCCCGCTATCGGTCTACATGGAGGTAATGTAACCCGTTCCGCCACCGTTATCGCATGTACTAGATAAATAGATCCTGGCTAGTTAGGGTTTCGCTCGCTAGAAAATTATTGTTTTCTGCACCGTAACCCCTTCAGTGGTATCAGAGCCGATCTATGCGTAGTACTGCTGGTACGGTTAGAACTCATGTTGAATGAGGGCGTCTTTCTTATATTTGCTACCCTCTAGCGTGCACTTGCGATGCCTTCGGTATTGAGTTGATGAAGCGGCCCGGACCGACTTTACGCGTACGCTTACGCGAGACTGGTTCCACTACTGACATACGGCTTGCACCGTGTCTGTGGCTGGCGGGTGTCTGTTTCTCTCTCTCTAGTCGGCAAAGCATTTTCAATGGAGGGCCCGAAAGGGATGCTTAAACATGCAATTATACGATCGACGTTGTGGTACAAAGTTCGTAGGTAGGGAAGCGATTCTCTTACGAATAAGGCTATATGCCACGTAAAACTTGCAAAACTAAATAAAGCTAGAGGCGTCTAACTTTGTTTTGCAGAGGCGTTATTTTATGTGACATGGTTACGGTGAGTTTTGATATTACTCGTACTGTCGGAGGCAATGGAGGGCTCTGTAGACTCGGAGCCATGCCGGGGCGCCGGGGGCCAGGCACATGGCGCCATGAAGGTCCAGGCGCATCGACCATGTCACATCGCACTTCATTGCATCATTATTGTGTGCTGTTGTGTGTGCATCCTATTGATTGCTTATATACTAGATATACAACGGTAGCATCATAAATAGGATGATCCCTAACAAAATACCAAAATTGTGTTCTCCCTCATTGCGCACCACCAAGAAAGTTCTACGTTATGAGGCAGGCCGTGATGATCGGGTGTCACACATCTCGTCGTTCGCATACAGTGGGTGTAAGCCATGTTGCACGCGCAGGTCTTCGAGGTTTGATTGGCGAGCCTAGCATACTCAGAGGTATGGCCTCGGAACACGGGAAGATCGAAAGATCGAGCATGAGTCATAGAGTTGTTATGATCGACATTTTATGTCCACCTTTGAAGCCGTGCTGCCGGCCGTGATGATCGGGGGTAGTGTGGTGGATGAGGGTCGTGTAATCGCCATTATTATTTTAGGGATAATAATCTTGGTGAGGTGTGTTTTTGATAATGAGATTATAGAACTAAAACTCACCTATATATTATAAACTTATCTTACCTCTTTTGCGATCACATCTGGAGACTACGGAACTACACTTCGGTTGCTTCCTCAAGAGCTCGGATTCTACCTAGAAGCCGACGGGTCCAACTTCATCAGCTGGTACATTGGTTTTAGAAACATTCTACAAACACAACAAACATCCTATATGTGCTAGAACATTAGTTAGGAGTTAGACCAGATGATTCTGATAGCAAGGAGCAAGATGATGAGTTCCGTAAGCATCATGACATGTTCATGGAAGTGACGATCGTCATGAGCGTATGCCTAGCACCTGAGTTGAAAGTTGTTTCAACACATGGAGACATATGTCGTGATTGATGCGACCAGAGGTCACTTCAAAGATGAATTGAGTCTTGAGCAGTTCAGACAGCTTAGAAAGTTCCGGACCATTCACATGGGGAGCATACCTGTCTGGAGACTCAGTTGAAGAAGTTGTGTGACATCTACTTCAGGCTTACGAATATCTACGATTTCTAGATAGCGAACTCCAGTGCAATAGAGATTGCGCTTTACCTCCTAGCTGTGAATAGCATGTGCGTGAATATGCTATAGAGACACGGTGACCTTCTTCACGTTCGTGGACAAGTTCAAATCTCTAAAAGTTGATTCATCGAAGAAGAGTTCTTCGACGCTATGATGAAAAGTGTTTGATAATTGTTCTGTTTGTGAAACAGTCCCTGATTATCACAAGTATGTGGCGAAGGGTGACGTGACAATGCACAAGTGATGGCAAGTTAATGGCCAGTAGTGCTCACGCCCTCGAGATATCATATTAGTTATCATCAATAGTTTTTGATAAGACATTTTGTAATAGTGAGAGTGTGATCTAGTTTGGTGTCTTGAATGTTGCAAGACATAATTATTCATATAGAACACATCAGTTGTTTTGTGTTATGAAGCAAAGCAGTTGTTTCATATTATGAGTAATTTGCATCACATCTCAATTACATTATGCGTATGATATACATTTATAGCGGGAATGATAAAATGATGTGTCCAAAGAACAAACACCATCGAATTTAGTCATAAAGGCAGTGAAAGAAGTAATGGATATTTTTGGTCCATTTAAGTATTTCGAGTGCCAAAATTGATTAAGTTTGAAATGCAGTATTGAAGTTGCAATACTAGAGGAAATTGATTGAGAGTCATTTTTAATCAATGGTGTTTTTGCTTGATCCGAATTCTTCCATGACTTTGGTAAATAGGAGTATTTGCCCGATAAATTATGGAGTCTGAAATTAATTTGATAATAGATCAAATGGGGTTTTTCAGAAGAAAGATTAGTGAATATTGTATTCACAAAATTCGATCAAAGGACAATATTTTTGAATTATGGTTTCAACACAAGAGACTTGTGGAAATTTGCTTCACAAAATTATAATGTCATATATAGTGATATGTGGGGAATTATAATCATGCTCTATTTTAAATTAAGTATGGCCTGTCAGAATCAGTCTTATAATCTCCTAATACGTTCGAAACATTATAGTCGATGTCCACTTTAGAAAATAGATATTTTTCTCAACGAGAATTCGTAGGATCGACAGTAGTGTCGACATGTATATGATTATGCGATAATTCGGAATATACATGAGAGGTTCTTTGTAGATTGCTCGCATTAGATGAGAGTGTATTCCAAAACCAATTAGAAACAAAGTTCAGTTTGTTGTCTATGTGTCGTGGTGGTGTCACGGCAGATGCCATAGGATGGCTAACTTGTGGGGCCGATGGACGTTGGTGGATCCGGGGAGGGATAGCGAGCTGAAGAGCTCACACGGGGAGGATCCCGGTAAAACCGAGATCTCCCAAGAACAGGGAACAAGAACAAAGCGCAAAGGGGAAGATCTAACAAATACAAAGAAATGCACGAAGGCACACAACACACAGACGATATACCCAGGTTCAGGGCCCTCGTGAGGAGGTAACACCCCTACTCCTGCCTTTCCTCTCTATATATTGGTGATATAAGGACTACAACTTGCTACAAGATCAGCCGAAGGATGAAGTATGAAGAACTAGATGAACTCAAGGTGAAGAGGAGTAACTGTTCTAAGAGTAAATGTGACTATAGCTTTGGCTCTGAAGTTGGTCTCTCTCCCTCAGGAGCAGTTATGGCGCCTTTTATAGAGGTCCGGCCAGGAGGGCCGGAAGCCCTAATTTGGCTTGGCCCCACCGAACAGGCCTAGCCGGGATGTCGTCACCGGCTAGTGCGACCTAGTCGCCGGACTATCCGGTGTAGACTCCTCGTCATCATCTCGTTAAGGGCGACAGGCGCCGTCCTGCATCATCATTGTCCCCTTGTCAGAGACAAGACATGTCTCTTCCCATCCCGGATAGCCTTTTCCGGATTGTCGGGCTAGGCAGGTCAGGTCTTGTCGTACCACGCTCGTACCGGCTGACGCGCTTCCGTGTCAGGCGGGAGGTGACCATGCTCCCATGTCAGGCGGGATGTGACCATGCTTCCGTGTCAGGCGGAACGGTACTTCCCCCCGCGATAGACGGGAAAGCCTGCTACGGACCGTTGACGGCCTACCGGAAACCCTTGCTCCGGATACCTCCTTGCCTTCCACTGAACCTCTTCTGCACAAGATCAACACCGAGAGTCGCTCTGGTTAGTATTTACCCGGAATACCTATCCGGTAAAGCCGAGTACACCACCACCCGGAAGTCTCCCCGGAGTCCTAGATCCGGGATCCTTCCCGGAGACGTCCGAGCTCGTCTCAGGATGAGTATCTCTAGGCCTAGCCTCCCGAAGATGTATTAGCCTATCAGCAAAGACATCTTCGAGAAGCTAGTTCTTAGAGGAACCACCCGCTCATGCTTGTGCTGCGACTGAGGACTGGAGGTGTCTATTTATAGTTGCCAGGGCTGACCCTTGCGGTTGCCAGGAGACACTTTGCCCTCTTCCAGTGCCTAAAGGTCAGGTTGCCCTTTCGGCACACCAAGAGGTGTCCCTTGCTGTCGCCAAAGGTCCAGCACTGTTAATATTTACCGGATTATACCGGGATCTGCCCCTACCCGGGGGGTAGCCCCCCGACACTAGTCCCCGAAGCTGGTGCTGCACAGCGACCTCGGATGATGTGCGGGATCAGCTTTAAACAACAATCATTTTCCGAGAACCAATTATACCATCCTTTTATTCCATGTCCAGATCGATTCTTCTCGAGATCTTCTTACCGATATCTTTTTACCGAGATCTCCCCACCGGGATTGCCTTAACCGGGAGGCGAAGCCTGCGACCGGATAGTACCATGCCAGTGAATCTCGACCGTTGATCTCCCGATGAATTCGAGACACTGCGCCAGGGCCCACTCGACGTCCCGTCTGTGCAGAGGCGCACTCGAGTGCCTCTGCGCACGCACGGTGTCGCTTGGGTTCCCGCGCCGGGTAGCCGCAGCCGATCCGGAATCCAACCGTTGGGGCCGTGTGGCCCTCGGTGTGGCCGGATCGGGCGCTCCGGATAGTGCCACGTGTCCTGCGGCACAAAACAGATCCCACCCACGATCGTGGAGATCGTGGGCGGGAAAATCGGAAACAGCTCCGGAATCCCCCCCATAAATAGGGGGCCGGAACGGTCTCCTTCACTTCTTCTTCTTCGCTTCTCTTCTCCTTCACCGTCTCGAACTCATCGCCGCCGCTGCGCTCGTCGCCCGCACGACGTCCCGCTCGCCGTTCGCCGGAGCTCGCACCCCGCCGTCCCTCTCGCACGCCGTCGATCTCCTCCACCGGTGAGTTGCTTTTCTCCGATCCGATGCCTTTCTCCGGTAGAGTAACCTCCCGATGCGGGCCCTGCCATAGCACGAGCACGGTTGCGCCGCCACCGGTGAGCACATTCGAGCGGCGCGCGCGAGGTGCACGGCGATGAACCACCGTGGCGCTAGGATGCATATTGGTCACCCGCATTCGTACCTCGTTTGAGTTTAGCACGAGCCATTTTTCCTCCCTTTTTTTTTGATTATTTAGCACATGATAGATCTTGCTTCCCCCCAACTCGGTAGTGTTTAGCAGTTTGTGCCCCGACACCCTCGTTTCCGATAGACTAACTTCGACTAACCGCCGCTGCGCCTGCAGAGTAGCCCGGATACCCCTGCATACTTCTCCGACATGGGTGAAGAACGTGCTCGGGGGTGCTGGGATGGGTCCGAGACGAAGCAGTCGGATCTTGACTGGCTGTATCGGACTCACCGGATTCCTCCGGAAGTCGAGAGCCGTCTACCGGGAGAGGAGGTTGCACCGGAACCCCAACCCGGGGAATTCGTGGTATTCCTATCGCACTTCGAGCGCGGGTTTGGGCTTCCGGCTAGCCCCTTCTTCCGCGACTTCCTCGACACGTACGACGTCCAACCTCACCATCTTCCCGCCAACGCCATCATGATGCTCTCGGTCTTCACCACCTACGCGGAGGCGTATCTCGGCATATGGCCATTTGTGGATCTCTGGGCCAAGTATTTCATCCTTCGCCGACAAGCCATCCCCAATCCGGATCAGAAGATAAAGGACTTAGTCGATTGCGGAGCGGCCACCATCATCCCTCGCGCGGACTCCGGATTCCCCATAGTCAAGGGACTAGAGTCCTGCCGGAAATGGCAGCGCAGCTTCTTCTACGTGAAGAACCGGGAGCCCTCGGGAGATGGTCCGGGGTCCTCGAAACCGGACTTCATCAATCTGCCGGAATTCGTCATGGGTCCTCCGCGCGAATTCCGTCGCTGGAAGTATCTTCCCGACGACGACGAGATCAAATACATGCACGATGTTCTGCATGTGCTAACTCAGCAGATGACCGGGGATGATCTCTTGCGCTGCTTCATTGTCCGCCGGGTCTGCCCCCTTCAAAATCGAGTGCACAAGATGTGCCACATGTCCGGGAACTTCGACCCCACTAGGACCAGTATCCTTGGGCTAAACCACGGGGGGGTCGTCCGTCGTGTCCGAGCTATTGCCCGGACGGAGATGACGGAGGACTATACTTGGGGTCTCCTTGGGGGATGTCGGAGAAGACCATGCAACCAGGTGCTTATATCAGTCTTTCGTGCCTTCGCCTTCGTGCATGCGCTCACCTGGACACCGACACGGCCTAACTTGTTTGCGCAGTTGTTCGAGCGTCAACACGAAGAAGACGCCGTCCAAGTCAACAGGAATTTCACGCCGGACTTCCCGAAACCGGACGTGATGCCGAGAGAGGATCCCGACGGCGAGGACCACCTCGCCATCCCTTTCGTCAAGGCCCCGGGTAATCCTTCAACTCCAGAGGCAGTTTTCATTTCTTCGGATGATGAGGATGAGATTGACTGCGAGATTCTTGATGTTATTGATGCTCTCCCTTTGAATTGGGCCTCAGCTGTGGTTCCGAAACCGACAACCGGGACCAAACGTGCCGAGAGCCGGAAGCGCGCGGCTTCCGACACCGAAGGGGCCGATAACCCCGGGAATCCCCCCAAGAGGAGCAAACCGACTAAGCAGACAACCGAGAAGCCTGCTCGGCGCCGGCAAAGTGGTCCTTCCCTTGTGGATTCCGGGTACGTCTTTCTTGCCTCATGTTATTTGACTTTGTTTTCTCCACAACTTTTACTAAGACATTTCCTTTCAGTGACGCGCTCGAGCTCCCGACACCTGCTGTTCCTCCTCCTCCGGGAACTCGGACTCCCAGCCCGGCTCGGGCCTCTCCTTCACCTCTTCGCCCTTCTGCTCGAGGAAGTGAAGCCGCCGCCTCCGGTGCCGCACCGGCAAGCGTCGCGACCTCGGATGCACCTCTGGTGATCGACGAGATCGCGGTGCAGGCCACGACCATCTCGGGAGAAGTGCTTCTTCCGGAGAGCCCGCGCCGGGTTCCCGGGCTGGAGGCAGAGATCCTCAGCCCTCGCCGGGAACCTGCGGCAAGTGGCGCCTCTCGGCCAGCCGCGACTAAGACCATCCCGGAGAAGCAGCGTACAGCCTCCTCCCGGCCAGCAGATCAAGCTCCCAAGTCTCGCGGCAAGGCTGCTGGGCAGAAAACGCCTTCTGCCCCACCCGCAGCTGCACCGACATCCTCGTCTCAGGACCTGGTGCTGCGCCCGGGTATGTTTTCCTCGTTACCACCGCCTCCCGCCGAGATCCCTACTGCTGCCTTGCGGATGTTGCGAGCAACGGTCAGCTCCTTTGTATCTTCAGGATCCCGGGATGTTGCTGCTACCCGCGCTGCCGGCAGCTCCGGCATTCGGGTTGTTGATGACTTCAACAAGGCCTGGCTTGCCGCCGACGCTTCCGAGATTGCAGGGGACTTGCACGCTGCAGGCCCGAGCCGCAGCGCTCAAGCCCTGCATGCTCTCCAGGTGGCCGCGCTGGATGTCACCCGAGTAAGCGAGGTAAGCTTTTCCTCTTTCAAAAAACGCATTTGTTCCTTCCACCCCCACTAGTCCCCGAGATTGGTGCTTAGTGCTCTAGATTCCACCGAATAGCAGATCACTAGGTTCCAATCTTAGAGAAAAATCCAGGACTTGGACACCGAGTCCCCGAGATCCTCCCAACCGGATAGGTTGCTTCAAAATTTGCTCCACCACTAGTCCCCGAGATTGGTGCTTAGTGCTCTAGACTCCACCGAATAGCAGATCACTAAGTTCCAATTTTAGAGAAAAATTCACGACTCGGACACCGAGTCCCCGAGATCCTCCCAACCGGATAGGTTACTTCAAAATTTGCTCCACCACTAGTCCCCGAGATTGGTGCTTAGTGCTCTAGATTCCACCGAATAGCATATCACTAACTACCAATCTTAGAGAAAAATTCACGACTCAGACACCGAGTCCCCGAGATCCTCTCACCTGGGTTTTTTACACCTTTTCCATACTAACTTCGCCTTCTTTGTCTTGCTTCCAGGAGTGCAGCCAAAAACGCCGCAACATCTTCAACCGGGTTCTCGCTGAACTCGGCCAATCCAAGAAATCCGAGGAGCGCTTCCGGGAGGAGCGAGACGCAGCGCGCCAGAGCTCGGTGGACCAGAAGACTGCTCTTTCCACCGCGCAATCCGAGATCGCGCGGCTGAACGGCGAGCTCGGAAAGGTCCAGGCTGCTATGTCCGAGATGAAGACGCGCTTCATTGAGGCGACCAAGAAGCAGAAAGAGACCCTGGACCAATCGGTGGCGCGCGCGGATAACGCCGAAACTGAGCTGGGTCTTCTCCGGTCGCGTTCCGATACTTGTCTCAACGAACTCACCGTGTTGAACCGGGATCTCAACAGTGAGTTATCCGACATCCCTCTTCTCCTGTTACTTTCTTTATTTGCTGTTGCTTTTCTTATGACTTAGCCGTTTGACAGCTCTTCTTTTTAAAGGAGAGTTTGAGCACTCCCGGGAAGCTGCCGCCAAAGCTGTTGCCGCCTTCCGCGAGAAGCGCGCCGGGAAGGGTCCCATCTCGGATGCCTGGGACATCGAGGATCACCTCGTTGCCCTGAAGGCCCGGATAGTACCCCTCCGGTCTATCGGGACGGATCGGCTCAGCGCTGCGGTCCACGTCCACGGCGCACTGTGGCCAAGTATCCGGGGGACGCTCTCGCTGCCCGAGCTCTCGAGCGCACTTCGGCGTGCCGGGAGGCGCATCCACGCCTGGAAGCTTTCCGGTGCACGAGCTGGCGCCGACCAGGTCTTGACCCAAGTACTCAGCTGGTACGAGGGTCTCGATCTGGAGGCAATCCTGCGCCTGCGGACGGTCTCTTCGTGGGTCACCGATCCGGAGAAGATCCAGCGCCGACAAGAGGTGGCGCATCGCACCGCTGCGTGGTCAAGCTTCCGCACGTTCATCCCTAGCGTCATCCCTTCCGACTCGGAATCAGATTACGAGGACGACGAAGACGATGCCGCTTCCGGCGAGGCGGAAGACGAATCCCCGGAAGGAGATGACGCCGCTTCCGGTGCCGCGCCCGAGAAGGTGGTCTCCCGGGATGCAGCGACTTCGCCAAGACCGGAGGTCCCCGAGACCGAGGTGCTTCCCGAGGCCCCGAGTATCGCTGCCGTCACCGAATCCGAAGTCGCCCCCGTCGCTGCTCCCGCTGCTGCTGCAGCCCCTGCTCCCGAGGTCGTTGCTCCCGAGGTCGCTGCTCCCGAGGTCTCCGTCGAGAAGCCGACTTCCCCTACTGCTTAAAACACTTAAGTAGCAAATTCGTTAAATCCCCGGGATGCCGGGTGCAAGATGTATCGTACACTTATGTTATTTCTGTTTCACCGTGAACTATTTATTCAAACAACTTATGTCAATGTACTCAGCTTTCAG
The DNA here is from genome assembly GCA_026929855.1 of Poa annua. Lineage (NCBI taxonomy): Eukaryota > Viridiplantae > Streptophyta > Magnoliopsida > Poales > Poaceae > Poa > Poa annua. The sequence goes on along the minus strand of CM049426.1, from coordinate 244,059,950 downwards.
TTCCCGAATTGCCTTTCATGTCTACCGTACTTAGGTAATTTCTGCTCTTGTCTACCGTTTCGGCGTTCGACAGTCGAGTCACAAAACTCCACATACGGCATACATTACTTAAAACAATCCGAGTTCTTACTAACCGAATTCCCGACATAAAAAACAACTAGGTTAGTAAGAACAAGCATGCCAGATAAGTTCCTGCTCCAAGTCCCCGAGACCATTTTCGTGTTTCCCACCTTCCCTCTCTTTGCTCTTGACTACCATTTCGGCGTTCGTCAGTCGAGTCACAAGATGATTTCACATGACATACATTACTTTGTCCTTGAGAATCGAACTCGGAACTTTCCCGGCATGCGCTCAATACAAAAAATAACTATCCGGCAGTCCCCGGGTTCCTTCCCGGGATGCCGGTAAAAAATAATAAACAAGCTTAACAAAACAAAAGCAATAAGGAGCACAGAACCAGGCAGTCCCCGGGTTTCTCCCGGGGTGCCTTACTTCCATAAATATTGAAAATTGAGATACACATACACTGAGCCCTTTAAGCGAAAAAGGGGCGAAGTAGAGCTACATTCCATGGACGTTTGGTTTCCTCACCGGATTTGTCCATTACACCTTTCCTAGCTTCCTGTGCATCTACAAGGTAATAGGAATCATTGTGCAATGCCCTGCTTATCACAAAAGGTCCCTCCCATGGAGGTGACAACTTATGCATTCCTGCCGTGTGTTGGATGAGCCTCAGCACCAGATCTCCTTCTCGGAACACCCTCGGGTGTAATTTCCGGCTATGATAGCGACGGAGGTTTTGTTGATAAATTGCAGACCGAGATAGTGCCAATTCTCTGGCCTCTTCGAGTAGATCAACATCATCTTCTCGGGCCTCCTTTGCCTCAGTTTCGGTGAACATTGTTACTCTCGGAGAATCATACTGTATGTCGGTTGGGAGTACTGCCTCGGCTCCATATACCATGAAGAATGGGGTGTACCCGGTAGATCTATTCGGTGTAGTCCGGAGACCCCATAGTACCGCCGGTAATTCCTCTATCCAGCATCCCGGAGTTCTCAACAGTGGTTCGATCAAACGAGCTTTGATGCCGGCCAAGACCAAGGCATTTGCCCTTTCGACCTGCCCATTTGCTTCCGGGTGTGCGACTGATGCTACATCCAGCCGGATTCCCTTCTCAGCGCAAAATCGAGCGAATTCTCCCACAGCAAAGTTTGTTCCATTATCTGTGATAATGCTGTGTGGGTATCCGTATCTCAAGATGATGTCTTTCAGGAACTGCACAACGGTGTGTCCATCGCATTTCCGGATTGGCTTGACCTCTATCCACTTTGTGAACTTGTCCACCATGACAAGTATGTGTGTCATATTGCCCCTTGCCGGCTTGAATTGCCCGACCATGTCCAAACACCATACTGCGAATGGCCAAGTGATGGGGATTGTTTTCAGCGCTGACGCCGGCATGTGTATCCGGTGAGCAAATCTCTGACATCCCCCGCACTTCCGGACAATATCTTCTGCTTGCTGCAATGCAGTGGGCCAGTAGAACCCATGCCGGAACGCCTTTGCCACCAGGGCCCGGGATGATGCATGATGTCCGCACTCCCCTTGATGTATTTCCACCAGCATCTCTTGTCCTTCTGCTGGTTCCACACATCTCTGGAGTACCTCGGTGACACTTCTCTTGTACAGCTCTTAATTGATGACAGTGTATGCTTTTGATCTCCGCGGTATTTGCCGGGCTTCCACTTCATTCTCCGGGAGAGTCCCCTCCAAGATGTAAGCCATAATGGGCTGTGCCCATCCCGGGACTGGTCTAACCGGGAACACGGGAGTGTCTATGTCCATTGGTTCTGCCGACATCACCTCTATCATCATCTTTCTTTGCCTCTCCGAGCACTGGGACGCAGTCCCCGGGTTCGATGTTATGCTCCCGACATCTACTTCCATGGGTACGGCATCTGAACCAGGCTCCTTGGGGATGAAGATAGATTCTGACTCGGGTGATGGTTGAATAGATGGCTTTCTCAGATGCTCTAGGGCTATCCCGGGTGGGATGGCATCCCGGGATGACCCTAGCTTGGACAAGACATCCGCTACTTCGTTTTCTCCTCTGGGCACATGTTTGAACTCGCACCCGTCAAAAAATCCGGAAATTTTCTGCACATGAAACCTGTACAAGGCCATGTTTGCATCCAGGGCATCCCAATTCCCCGACACCTGTTGTACTACGATATCCGAGTCACCAAAGCACTCTATCCGGCGGATACCGATTTCCTTGGCGACGCTCAGTCCATGAACCAAGGCCTCATATTCTGCGACATTGTTGGATGCCCGAAAATGGATCTGCAGCACATACTTCAGTACATCTTGCTTTGGGGAAGTGAGGACCACTCCGGCACCCAACCCGATCTTAGCCTTAGAGCCATCGAAATGCATCCTCCAGAAATTGTAATCCGGTATCGGAGGTTCATACTGCATCTCGGCCCAGTCTACCAAAAAGTCCGGCAGCGCCTGCGACTTGATGGCATCTCGTCTCTCGTATGCCGGAGCATACGGAGACAACTGGATGGCCCATTTGGCTACCCGGCCGCTAGCATCCTTGCAACCGATGATCTCGGCGAGAGGAGCTTCGCACACCACTGTGACCGGATGTTCCTGAAAGTAGTGCTTGAGCTTGGTCACTGCCATGTATACCCCATATGCCATCTTCTGGTAGTGCGGGTAGTTCTGCTTTGATTCCGAGATCACCTCACTGAGGTAATACACCGGCCTCTGTATCAGCTTGCCCCCCTCTTCCCTTTCTACTACCATCGCCACACTGACTACCCGGTTGGTTGCGGCAATATATAGCAACATAGGTTCCTTGGGTAACGGGGATGCCAACACAGGTGTTGTTGAGAGCATTCTCTTCAGATCATTGAACGCCGCATCAGCCTGCGGGGTCCAAACAAATGTCTTGCTCTTCTTCATCAGTTGATACAGAGGCAAGGCCTTCTCCCCAAGTCGGCTCACAAACCGACTTAGGGATGCCAGACACCCGGTAAACTTCTGCACATCCTTGAGACGCACGGGCAACTTCATGCTCTCAATGGCACGAATTTTACCCAGGTTGACCTCAATTCCTCGGCTGGAGATGAGGAAACCGAGTAACTTCCCTGCTGGCACACCAAATGTACACTTATCCGGGTTCAACCTCATCCGGAATCTTCTCAGGTTCTTAAACGTTTCCCTCAGATCATCTAATAACGAGGCTTTTTCTTTAGTTTTTATGACTATGTCATCGACATAGACCTCGGCATTTCGGCCTATCTGGTCATGCAAGCATTTCTGCATGCATCTCTGGTATGTAGCACCAGCATTTCTTAACCCGAAAGTCATAACACGATAGCAATAAGCCCCATAAGGGGTAATGAAAGCAGTTTTTAATTGATCATCCGGATTCAAAGGTATCTGGTGAAAACCAGAGTAAGCATCTAGGAAAGTTAAAAGCTCGCTCCCGGCAGTGGAATCTATCACTTGATCTATCCGGGGTAACGGAAAGGGGTCTTTCGGGCATGCCTTGTTGAGGTTGGTGAAGTCGATGCACATGCGCCACACCTTAAGCAGGAGGGGATCGTCTTTCTTCTTCTCCACCAGGACCGGATTTGAAATCCAATCCGGGTGCAGCACCTCCATGATGAATCCGGCGGCCAGCAGTATAGCCAGATGCTCCATGACAGCAGCTCTTCTCTCATCCGAGAGGCGCCTAGTTGGTTGCTTCACCGGCTTCGCATCCGGTCGAACAAATAGAGAGTGCTCAGCCAACTCCCTCAGGACGCCTTGCAGATCGTCACTCGACCACGCAAAGGCATCCCGATTCTCACGGAGGAAGTCGACGAGCTCGCCTTCCTATTTGCTGTCCAGGTTGCTGCCAATGATGACTTGGCGCTCCGGGTTGCTGGGGTCCACGCATACCTTCTTGGTCTCCTTGGGGGGCTGAAATGATGCCCCCTGCTCCGGGTTCGCCATCCCGGGCATTCCGAGTTGGGATGTCTTGGCCATCGCCACCACCTGCTGGATTCTCTTCTTCTCCTCCGCGATCACCAGAGACTCAGCCAAGCACGATCCCGCCGAGGCACATTCCATGGAGCGCTTGTGGTCTCCCGAGATGGTGATTACACTGTTAGGTCCCGGCATCTTCATCTTGAGGTAGGCCACATGAGTTGAGATCATGAATTTGGCGAGGGCTGGTCTGCCGATCAGTGCATGATACGGGCTCTCCAGGTCCACGACCTCGAACTCCAAGCTCTCGGTTCGGCAGTTCTCCCGGGTTCCGAATAGCACCTCAACCCAGATCTTTCCCATGGGCGAGCAAGAGATTCCGGGCACAATGCCATGGAAGGTTGTCTCGGTGGGCAGCAGGGTGTTCATGGATACTCCCAGCTTCAGCATCGTGTCCTTGTACATGATGTTAATGGCACTGCCATTGTCAATTAGAACCCGGCTGAAACGGACGTTGAGGTTGGGTCCGACAAAAGTTGGGTCTACCACCAAGGCGTACGCTCCCGGCTTGGGCATAACCCGGGGGTGATCCTTCCGACTCCAGGTAATCTCCATCTCGGACCAGTGCAAGAATTTGGGCACTGCCGGGATCACAGCATTCACCTCCAGGGCACGCTGCCGCACACTTTTCCGGTCAGTGGGCTCGGTCACAAAGACCACATAGCTCTGATGTGCCTCCCGATAGTTGCTCTGCTGGTGTCCGGCTTGGTTACCGGTCTCGTTCCGGGTATGCACCACATTCACTGGGCGAGGTGGGGGTCCTCTCGGAGGAGGGGGAAGTCGCACAGCGTTGGCCCTCGATGTCGGAGGAGGGGGTCTCGGGATATTGGGCCGAGATGCCGGAGCATTCTGCCGAACAGCTCCCGAGCTGCCCTCCTGCAACGTACGCTGATACCAGCTGCACTGCCGAGTAGAATGGTTTGCGGGCTTGTTGGCCTCCAGAGTGTGGTAGCAGCATGGCTTGTTCAGCATTTCCTCATACGTCAGGGGCTTCTTCTGCTCTACCCAAGTCTTTTGCACCTCCTGACTCTGACCCCAAGCCGGGCCACTTGTCTTTTGACGCTGGCTGTTGCCGGCATCCTCCTGCTCCCGGGTCACTACTGCGACATGCTGCGCGGCATGGTGGTACTCGGGCTGATTCCTCTTGTGGCCGAACTCCTGGCGATCATGGCTCCTGCTCGATCCCGAACGCTGAGGTCCCGCATTCCTCCTGTTGGAGTCTCCGACATCCACCAGCGGTTGCATGGGATCTCCAAGCGTATAGGTGTCGGCGATGCGCATGGTTTCTGCCAAGGTTGTTGGCATCTTTCTCTGCAATTTCTGCCACAGCATAGAGCCATGCCGGCATCCTTGCGCGAACCAGGAGATGGCCTGTGCCTCCACCACTCCTTCGCAAGAGTTGCGAATATTGCTCCACCGGGTAAGGTACTCCCGGTCAGTCTCATTGCTCCTTTGCCTACAGATGGCGAGCTGTTGAGGCCTGTTGGGCCTCTTGTACGTGCTGGTGAAGTTGCTGATGAATGCCTCTTCAAAATCTAACCAGCAGTCTATACTGCCAGTTCTCAGATTGTTCAACCAGATCCGGGCTGGTCCTTCCAAAATCTGCGGTACATAACGTACCGCCCACCGTATGTTTCCACCGGCTATGCTTACTGCAGTTACATAGTCGGTCAGCCAGTCCTCCGGCTTCTTGCTACCGTCATAGGTCTTGGCACCTCGGTTGAGCTGAAAGTTCCGAACAGGAGGTTCCCGCATGATCTGAGGTCCAAAGCAGGCAGGTCCCGGAGGTCCTTGCTCTTCCACCAACTCGGACTGGTGAATCCGGTCGAGCCGGAATCTGGCGTCTGCCGGGTTCAACTGCCTGGTTCCTATCCGAGATCCCAAAGGGTTCTCGTCCGGTTGATATCCGAGCTGCTGCAACCTCGAGTTGCCATCATTGAGCCTGTCCTGTGCAGGGACCAGGGCCTGCTGGGGAACAGAGACGACCTCCCTCTGCGGGTTTCCCTGAACGTGCGGAGGATTCCGGGGTGGATTACCACGGCTAGCCGGGTTATTATTTCCTACACCCAGGTTACCATCCCCACGGGTACTTCCCGCCTGTCCCGAGTTGCGCTGTCCGGCCTGCCCGACTTGCTGGATACCGGCGAAAGCTGGGTCATACGTCTGTAGTTGTTTGTTCTTCCCGGAACCTCGACTCCGGCTCCGGCTCTTGCTCTTGCTCTTGCTTCTGCTTGGATGCGGGGAAGAGGCCTCCCCATCTGACCTCTGGCTGTCGGGTCTGGCCGAGTACACCTGGGATCCCGCCCCGGGGTGCTTCTTCTTGAAGGCCAGATTCTGACGATTGGCCTCTATCACCAACTCGTTCACCCTTTCCTGCTGCTTGCGCAGGGCTTCACCGGATAGCCCCGCCAACTCGATCATGGCGGCTTCGGCGGCCCTAAGGGTCTTCGCTGGTGAGCTGTACACCGGCTTTCCCGCAGAAACCCGACTCCCTGTGTTACTGGTGGTGGCTCCACCAGCCAGCTCCTCATTCACCATTCTTCCTTTCTTGCGCAGATCTGCAATGCGCTTCTCCCGGGAGTCGATCTTAGGGAATCCGTGTGCTGCATTGTACTCCCGGAGGCTAGCGGTGTGCTCGCGGCGGATCTCGGCGATCTCCTGCGCCTCAGCGAGTAGCAACTTCCGCTGCTCCTCTAACTCAGCCGAAGTGGCCTGCGCATCTGCTCCGGTAGTTACCGGTACAGCCAACTTTGCCACGAGTCCCGAGAGGGGATCCGGACGACGTCGCGGATGGGATGACTGCGGATCTCCATCCCGGGCCGCAGGCCTCTCCTGCGGGGGTTTGGCCAAACGGGGGTGGCCGTCAGTATCGCCATCAGCATCTTGATATTCCTCCTCGGTTGCCGCGACCATCATCACTGTGACGGAACTCGGGGGTCGACCGACACGCAGACCCCGAGCTGCGCAGAGCATGGGAGGATCTTCAGCTTCCAGGACCACGTCCGGGTAGCTACGGACAACCTCGGTGGCCACGTAGGTGGTGAAACCACCGAAATCGATGAGACATCCGTTCACCGGGAACGGTCTGTTCCAGAAACATCCTGCATTGTCGCAGACGAAGTCCATCTCTCCTAGTCTTACGACTAGGCCAGAGAGAACCCGAACGTCGAAATGAACGGGGGAGCCCGTCCGGATATGTACACCAGCCAACGCCTCTGTCCGCCCCACGGTGGGCGCCAACTGTCGTGGTGGTGTCACGGCAGATGCCATAGGATGGCTAACTTGTGGGGCCGATGGACGTTGGTGGATCCGGGGAGGGATAGCGAGCTGAAGAGCTCACACGGGGAGGATCCCGGTAAAACCGAGATCTCCCAAGAACAGGGAACAAGAACAAAGCGCAAAGGGGAAGATCTAACAAATACAAAGAAATGCACGAAGGCACACAACACACAGACGATATACCCAGGTTCAGGTCCCTCGTGAGGAGGTAACACCCCTACTCCTGCCTTTCCTCTCTATATATTGGTGATATAAGGACTACAACTTGCTACAAGATCAGCCGAAGGATGAAGTACAAAGAACTAGATGAACTCAAGGTGAAGAGGAGTAACTGTTCTAAGAGTAAATGTGACTATAGCTTTGGCTCTGAAGTTGGTCTCTCTCCCTCAGGAGCAGTTATGGCGCCTTTTATAGAGGTCCGGTCAGGAGGGCCGGAAGCCCTAATTTGGCTTGGCCCCACCGGACAGGCCTAGCCGGGATGTCGTCACCGGCTAGTGCGACCTAGTCGCCGGACTATCCGGTGTAGACTCCTCGTCATCATCTCGTTAAGGGCGACAGGCGCCGTCCTGCATCATCATTGTCCCCTTGTCAGAGACAAGACATGTCTCTGCCCATCCCGGATAGCCTTTTCCGGATTGTCGGGCTAGGCAGGTCAGGTCTTGTCGTACCACGCTCGTACCGGCTGACGCGCTTCCGTGTCAGGCGGGAGGTGACCATGCTCCCGTGTCAGGCGGGATGTGACCATGCTTCCGTGTCAGGCAGAACGGTACTTCCCCCCGCGATAGACGGGAAAGCCTGCTACGGACCGTTGACGGCCTACCGGAAACCGTTGCTCCGGATACCTCCTTGCCTTCCACTGAACCTCTTCTGCACAAGATCAACACCGAGAGTCGCTCCGGTTAGTATTTACCCGGAATACCTATCCGGTAAAGCCGAGTACACCACCACCCGGAAGTCTCCCCGGAGTCCTAGATCCGGGATCCTTCCCGGAGACGTCCGAGCTCGTCTCAGGATGAGTATCTCTAGGCCTAGCCTCCCGAAGATGTCTTAGCCTATCAGCAAAGACATCTTCGAGAAGCTAGTTCTTAGAGGAACCACCCGCTCATGCTTGTGCTGCGACTGAGGACTGGGGGTGTCTATTTATAGTTGCCAGGGCTGACCCTTGCGGTTGCCAGGAGACACTTTGCCCTCTTCCAGTGCCTAAAGGTCAGGTTGCCCTTTCGGCACACCAAGAGGTGTCCCTTGCTGTCGCCAAAGGTCCAGCACTGTTAATATTTACCGGATTATACCGGGATCTGCCCCTACCCGGGGGGTAGCCCCCCGACACTATGTAATTCCGAGAAAAGATGATTTTTCGAATTATGGTTTATGGATTGAAATTAGAAGTTTGGAATAAAGTGTCAGACTTATGTTGGAAGATGTTCCAAAGAGTATATGTCTGCTACTGAAAGTTTAGTGATTAAGAGTGAGGGAGACTAGAAAATTGTTTTCTGCTTGCAATCCTCTTCATAAAGATCATAATATTTTCATGAAAGAAACTTCTGAATAAAGTGTTGTTGTATTTAATATTGCTGTCAGGTCACAGCACTGTATTAAGTATTTCAGATCTTGTTGACAGATCAAGTTGCATTTTATGAATACAAAGAAAGTTGAGAAAATATCGGAATACGAACGAAGGCTTTTTGAGTATGGAAATCCAAAGTTGCATTTGAAAGGATTAAGAGAGTAATTGTTGCTGCAATTCTTATTAGAGGAATAAGATTGTTTAATCGTCATATAAGGTGTTATATGAGAAATGTGACTATAAGAAAGACGCGGTAGCATGTCTTGTCAAGAAATGTGTCTTGGACAAGATCAAATTTGTTGACTACATTTATGTAGACATGCTTGAAGTCTGAGGGATTTGTATTAATGTAATACTGAAGTTTGTATTAAATTCGAATTGATGTTAGATCAATGATTTTGGTTTGACCTAAATATCGAATTAAGTGGAGTCGTAGTTAGTTTACTCAGGTGGAATATGTATGGAACATATTTTTTGAGTGGGAGCTCAGGAACTCAAATATGTGAATAACACGTTTTTGAGTGGGAGCGTGTGTTGTCAATATGTGGAGACATAGTTTGAGTGGGAGTCGAATTCATTTTGTGTAGTTAACACATTGTGAAACTGTACCAATAGAATAGGATGAAGTTGTGAAACTATTTAAAATTAGTGTCTATTTTGAAATAGAACGGGAATTTTAAATAGTTAGTCGAGTTGTGTTGGATTATATCTGAGGAGTCAGAATAGAATCAAAAGGATGGTCCTTTGGAATCCAATTGGTCATTAAGAGTAATGATGCATGAAGGTAATGGTTGTATGACATATGGGTCTATTATGTATATATTAGACATCATACAGAAACCATATTATCGTCTCGATAAAATATAACCGATGTTCTTGGAGTAAAGAACAGTTATGAAAGTAAATTTGGAATTTAATGGAAGTAGAAGTGCGTTAGTTAAGGGATTGACATTTGAAGCTCAAGTTTTCTACATTGATGTGAAAGTATGTAGATATCGCGAGCTTGTAATTGTTACAAGGGGCTCTGCATGGCTGAGTGTGTTTTTCAGGGCAGTTATCTGGTTAGTATAATCAGAGTAAGCGCTGGGAAGCAGAAGTCTCACTTAGTTACGGTATTTGCATATATGTTTTTAAACAACATGATGATATCAAACAAGTTGATACCAGTAAATCGCAAAAGCATGTACAATCATGGATTGTGCGGTGACACTTTTCCACAAGCAAGCATTATCAAATGATTCTTATTTGATAAGGGATTCTGATAAAGTAAAATGCAGCTAGTTTATTTGTACTCTAGTGCAAGTGGGAGACTGAAGGAGATATGCCCTAGAGGCAAATAAATAAGTAGTATTTATTACATTATCTCATAAGTTTATAATAGGTTTGTGTATTATGCTATAACTGTATTAATCGGAATTATTAATACACGTGTGATACATAGACAACCAGGTCCCTAGCAAGCCTCTATATGAGCTAGTCCATTGGGCAACAGTTGATCGAGATTCCCGATCAAGGACAATGACGTCGGTTGACAATGGGGTCATCTTGTTAGTAGAATAAGGTGGTGGACATACGCAAAGTAATGCAATAAGATCATATTACGATGTTTGTCATTTGCAATAGATAAGAGTATGATAGCTTATTCCTTAGACCGTGAGACCGTACTTATTGTTGCTTCGTAGGAGTGCTTTGAGAGCATCAAACGTTGTGTCTTATATAGCATGACAATAACGTTGTCCATCTTGGGTATTCCGAAAGAGCATCGAGACGTAAGGATCAAGAGCGGGATTTGTTCATTCTTGTAATGGAAAGATACTCTGGGCCCACTCGGTGATATTGCATCTATATAGCTGCGCAGCTTGTGACTAGGTCATGGAGATGTAATATCGCAGACGAGTTAATAACCTTCGTCGGTAACGAGATACAGCAAAGGCATCGGTGTGTCTACGATCATATCTCGGACAAGGTAGTATCGCAGAGACAAAGGGAATGAATATCATACTTATGGTTCAACGACGATATTCGTGGAATGCACAGGGGTCGTCATATATTTCCAGGTATCCCTGACGATCATTGGTGAGCGGAGTGTCTCGACCATGTCTGGAGTGTTCCCGAACCGTAGCGTAACAAACTTAAGGTCTTAGCGACGCTAGGAGATAGGTTCTGGAATTTTATAGGTTTTTATTGGAGAGGAAGAAATGATCCGGAAAGAGTTCCGATGGTCCGGAAGGAGTTCCGGGGAGCTATGGAAGGGTTCCGGGAATGTCCGAAAGTTGTTCGGGTGGTTCCGAAATAGTTTCGGAGTCATGGGATATTGAATTTTATATAAATATATTAATTATGAATTAATGGGATTTTTATATTAATTTAATATTAATTAAATAAAGGAAAAAGGGGGGCTCCCACCTAAATGGGCCCTAAGAGGGCCCAAGAGGGGGAAACCGCACCCCACAAGGAAGGGAAGGCTAGGGCCTCCTAGTCCAACTCGGACTAGGAGTGGGAGAGCCCATGGGGGGTTCGGCCGAACCCCCCCTCCCCTCTCCTCCTTTTAGTCCCACATGGGGGAGCCAAGGGGGTTGGCACACCCCTTCCCCCTTTATATAGCAAGGCATATTAATTGATTTAATTCATAGGAAATTCAATTAATTCCCAATTTCTCTCTCGATCTCGTGGTTCCCAAGTCGGAGCCGCGCCGAGCTGAGGAAAGGGGTCTCTCTCCACCTAAGCCATACCGCAGAGCGCCGTTGCTCTGCGGGATTCCAGATAAGATCTACTCCTGTGATTTCAGCTGGATCTGAATGACCGGGAGTTGTCGCTAGGCTCCGTATGTTTGCGAGTGCTCGGAGGCTACTCTTTTGAGGAGCTTGGGCGACGTCGTCTCGCCCCCTGCAGCCGCCGCGCCTCCCCCCTCTGCTGTCGGCGCACCAGCCCCGGTGCTGGCGCTCTGCCTTCTTCCGCCCGACGCCCGTCGACGCAGATCATCGTCGACAACCCGGCGTCATCGACTCCGACATCGCGGCAAGTTCTCCGCGACCTCGAGGTCGGCTACATACGACTTCATCGTCAACGCTTGTGCGGGAGCGTAATCCCCGCTATCGGTCTACATGGAGGTAATGTAACCCGTTCCGCCACCGTTATCGCATGTACTAGATAGATAGATCCTGGCTAGTTAGGGTTTCGCTCGCTAGAAAATTATTGTTTTCTGCACCGTAACCCCTTCACCATGTACATACAAACTTGGGGCAGCATGGTTCGAAACCTGTTGTCTCACCTTTTACTTTTATTTTTTTGGTTAAACTTAAAAAAGAACATAAACATATTTGTTGTCATATATATTAATACCCCAAAAAAGTATATATCATGCAAATTTAAATATTCATGATATACATGCACATGCATACATATTATTACACGGTCTCACACACACCAAAATATATATGTAAATCATGAAAATTTAAATATTCATGATATACACATGCATATATATTCACAGACACACCAAAAAAAAGTCTTCTTCGTCCCGGGAGGTTCCGAGAGAACTAGCTTCTCTTCTTTCCATTCTTCGCGATTGAATAGTTTAGGTCAGGCACCTTTAGATTTCTTCACGTGAACGGACAACCTTTAGTAGGTACGGAGGTTTTCCTTGGGTTTTTCTGGTAGTCGGCATGTCAAAATCCTCCTCGATCTTCGGATCGCCGTCCAAGTCTTCATCGTTGGCGTCTCCGTCCATTCCGATGATGCTCCTCTTACCCCGCCTCACCACCACACGGCTAGGCTTTGACGGGTCGGTAATGATGAAGGAGATATGCCCTAGAGGCAAATAAATAAGTAGTATTTATTGCATTATCTCATAAGTTTATAATAGGTTTGTGTATTATGCTATAACTGTATTAATTGGAATTATTGATACACGTGTGATACATAGACAACCAGGTCCCTAGCAAGCCTCTATATGAGCTAGTTCATTGGGCAACAGTTGATCGAGATTCCCGATCAAGGACAATGACGTCGGTTGACAATGGGGTCATCTTGTTAGTTGAATAAGGTGATGGACATACGCAAAGTATTGCAATAAGATCGTATTACGATGTTTGTCATTTGCAATAGATAAGAATATGATAGCTTGTTCCTTAGACCGTGAGACCGTACTTATTGATGCTTCGTAGGGGTGCTTTGAGAGCATCAAACGTTGTGTCTTATATAGCATTACAATAACGGTGTCCATCTTGGGTATTCCGAAAGAGCATCGAGACGTAAGGATCAAGAGCGGAATTTGTTCATTCTTGTAATGGAAAGATACTCTGGGCCCACTCGGTGAGGTTACATCTATATAGCTGCGCAACTTGTGACTAGGTCATGGAGATGTAATGTCGCAGACGAGTTAATAACCTTCGTCGGTAACGAGATACAACAAAGACATCGGTGTGTCTACGATCATATCTCGGACAAGGTAGTATCACAGAGACAAAGGGAATGAATATCATATTTATGGTTCAACGACGATATTCGTAGAATGCACAGGGGTCGTCATATACTTCCAGGTATCCCTGACGGTCATTGGTGAGCGGAGTGTCTCAACCATGTCTGGAGTGTTCTCGAACCGTAGCGTAACAAACTTAAGGTCTTAGCGACACTAGGAGATAAATTCTGGAATAATATAGGTTTTGTTGGAGAGAGAGAAATGATCCCGAAAGAGTTCCGGTGGTCCGGAAGGAGTTCCGGGTAGGTCTGGAATGGTTCCAGGAATGTCCGAAAGTTGTTCGGGTGGTTCCGAAATTGTTTCGGAGTCACGGGATGTTGAATTATATATAAATATATTAATTATGAATTAATGGGATTTTTATATTAATTTAATATTAATTAAATAAAGGAAAAAGGGGGCTCCCACCTACATGGGCCCTAAGAGGGCCCAAGAGGGGGGAGCCGCACCACCTAAGGAAGGGGAGGCTTGGGCCCCCTAGTCCGAGTTGGACTAGGAGTGGGACAAGCCCAAGGGGGGTTCGGCCGAACCCCCCCTTCTCTCTCCTCCTTTAGTCCCACATGGGGGAGCCAGGGAGTTTGCACACCCCCTTCCCCCTTTAAATAGCAAGGCATATTAATTGGATTAATTCATTGGAAAATACAATTAATTGTATTGCAGGCCGGCCGAGCTGTTTCTCCGCCCGTTTTGCCCCCTCTCTCCACCTAAGCTATACCGCCGGGCACCGTTGCCCTGCGGGATTCCAGATAAGATCTACCCCTGCGATTTCAGCTGGATCTGAATGACCGGGGGTTGTCGCTAAGCTCTGTATGTTTGTGAGTGCTCGGAGGTAACTCTTTTTGAGGAGCCTGGGCGACGTCGTCTCACCCGTGCAGCCGCCGCGCCACCTCCCCCCCTCTGCCGCCGGCGCACCCCCCCCCCCCCCCCCCCCCCGGTGCCGGCGCCCCGCCTTCTTCCGCCTGACGCCCGTCGACACAGATCATCGTCGACACCCCGGCGTCATCGACTTCATCATCGCGGCAAGTTCTCCGCGACATCGAGGTCGGCTACGTACGACTTCATCGTCAACGCTTGTGCGGGAGCGTAATCCCCTCTATCGGTCTACATGGAGGTAATGTAACCCGTTCGCCACCGTTATCGCATGTACTAGATAGATAGATCCTGGCTAGTTAGGGTTTCGTTCGCTAGAAAATTTATTGTTTTCTGCACCGTAACCCCTTCAGTGGTATCAGAGCCGATCTATGCGTAGTACTGCTGGTACGGTTAGAACTCATGTTGAATGAGGGCGTCTTTCTTATATTTGCTACCCTCTAGCGTGCACTTGCGATGCCTTCGGTATTGAGTTGATGAAGCGGCCCGGACCGACTTTACGCGTACGCTTACGCGAGACTGGTTCCACTACTGACATACGGCTTGCACCGTATCTGTAGCTGGCGGGTGTTTGTTTCTCTCTCTCTAGTCGGCAAAGCATTTTCAATGGAGGGCCCGAAAGGGATGCTTAAACATGCAATTATACGATCGACGTTGTGGTACAAAGTTCGTAGGTAGGGAAGCGATTCTCTTACGAATAAGCCTATTTGCCACGTAAAACTTGCAAAACTAAATAAAGCTAGAGGCGTCTAACTTTGTTTTGCAGAGGCGTTATTTTATGTGACATGGTTACGGTAAGTTTTGATATTACTCGTACTGTCGGAGGCAATGGAGGGCTCTGTAGACTCGGAGCCATGCCGGGGCGCCGTGGGCCAGGCACATGGCGCCATGAAGGTCCAGGCGCATCGACCATGTCACATCGCACTTCATTGCATCATTATTGTGTGCTGTTGTGTGTGCATCCTATTGATTGCTTATATGCTAGATATACAACGGTAGCATCTTAAATAGGATGATCCCTAACAAATACCAAAATTGTGTTCTCCCTCGTTGCGCACCAGCAAGAAAGTTCTACGATATGTGGCAGGCCCTGATGACCGGGTGTCACACATCTCGTCGTGCGCATACAGTGGGTGTAAGCCATGTTGCACGCGCAGGGTCTTCGAGGTTTGATTGGCGAGCCTGGCATATCCAGAAATATGGCCTCGGAACACGGGAAGATCGAAAGATTGAGCACGAGTCACAAAGTTGTTGTGATCGACATTTTATGTCCACCTTTGAAGCTATGCTGCCGGCCGTGATGATCGGGGGTGGTGTGGTGGATGAGGGTCGTGTTATCGCCATTATTATTTTTAGGGATAATAATCTTGGTGTGGTGTGTTTTAGATAATGAGATTATAAAACTAAAACTCACCTACATATTATTAACTTTATCTTACCTCTTTTGCGATCACTTCTGTAGACTACGCAACTATACTTCGGTTACTTCCTCAAGAGCCCGGATGCTACCTTAGAAGCCGACGGGTCCAACTTCATCAGATGGTACAAGGGTTTTAGAAACATTCTCGAACACAACAACATTCTATATGTTCTCGATGAACCGTTAGGAGAAGGACCAGGAGATTCTGCTAGCGACGAGGAGGAAGATGATTTCCGTAGGCGTCGAGACATATTCATTGAAGTGGAGATCACCATGACCGTATGCCTGGCACCTGAGTTGAAAGAGTTATTTCGACGCAAGGAGCCAAGCGTCATGATTGATGCGATAAAGACACACTTCGGGGATGAATTAAAGCGTGAGCAATTCAGGCAGCTTAGAATGTTCCAGACCATTCATATGGAGGAGCATGCCTGTCTGAAGACACATTTGAAGAGATTGTATGACATCTACTTCCAGCTGACGATGGTCTTCGATTACTGGATGGCAGATTCTTGTGCCATTCGGAGTGTCCTGATATCTCTACCTCCTAGCTATGAGAAGCATGTGCGCAAGTACATTTTGAAGGCCGATGATATGAACTTCTACAAGTTTGTGTCTAAATTCAAATCTCTGAAAGTTGATTCCATCGAAGGAGAGATCTTCGATGCTACAGGTATATATTTTATATATACACAATTATGAATTCGCCTCTTGATATATGATGAAGTATTTGATACTTGTTCTGTTTGTGAAACAGGTCCTAATTATCACATATATGCGGCGCAGTTTGATGTGACCTGGCGCTGAAGCTGGTGATCAAGGAGTTGATGGCCATTTGGTGTTCATGTCCTCAAGTTATCATAATTGACATTAATAGTTTTTGATAAGATCTTTTGTAATAGTAAGCGAGTGTGTGTGTCTTGATTGTTGCAAGACAAAGTTATTCATGTAATAAGACAAGTTCAGTTGTTTTATGTTATGGAACAAGTCAGTTGTTTTATATTATGAATAAAGGTTCCATATCTCAGTTACATTGATTGTATGATAAGTATTCATAATTGTAGAAATGATAAAATAGCGTGTCCTATGAATGAGAGTTCTATTACTAGAACAAACACCTTCGAGTTTTGTCATGAAAGCAATGAAAGAAGTAATGGATGTTTTTGGTCCATTTAAGTATTTCGAGTGCCGAGTTGATTAAGCTTGAAATCAAGTATTGAAGTTACAATACCAGAGGAAATTAATTGAGTGTCATTTTTAATGATTAATTAATGGTGTTTATTGCTTGATCCGAATTATTCTATGATTTTGGTAAATAGGAGTATTTGCCCGACAAATCGTAAGTCTGAAATTAATTTGATAAGAGATCAAATGGGGTTTTTTCAGAGGAAAGAATGGTGAATGTTATATTCACAAGATTCGATCAAAGGACAATATTTTTGAATTATGGTTTCAACACAAAAGACTTGTGGAAATTTGTTTCACAATATTATAATGTCATATATAGTGATATGTGGGGAATTATAAGCATGCTCTATTTTTATATAAAGTGTGGTCTGTCAGAATCTGTCTTAGAATCTCCTAATATGTTCGAGACATTATAGTCGATGTCCACTTTAGAAAATGGATATTTTCTTCAACGAGAATTCATAGGATCGACAGTAGTGTCGACTTGTATATGATTATACGATAATTCGGAATATACATGAATAGTTCTTTGTAGGATACTCGCATTGAATGGGAGTGTATTCCAAAACCAAGTAGAAACAAAGCTCAGTTTGTTGTCTATGTAATTCCGAGGAAAAGATGATTTTTCGAATTATGGTTTATGGATTGGAATTAGAAGCTTGAAATAAGGGTTCAGACCTATGTTGGAAGGTGTTCCAAAGAGTATATGTCTGCTAATGAAAATTTGGTGATTAAGAGTGAGGGAGACTAGAAAATTGTTTTCTGCTTGCAATCCTCTTCATAAAGATCATAACACTTTCATGAAAGAAACTTCTAAATAAAGTGTTGTTATATTTAATATTGTTGTCAAGTCACATCACTGTATTAAGTGTTTCAGATCTTGTTGACAGATCAAGGTGCACTATATGAATACAAAGAAAGTTGAGAAAATATTTGAGTACGAACAAAGGTTTTTGAGCCTGGAAATCCAAGTTACATTTTAAATGATTAAGAGAGTAATTGTTGCTGCAATTCTTATTAGAGGAATAAGATTGTTTAATCGTCATATAAAGTGTTATATGAGAAATGTGACTATAAGAACGACGCGGTAGCATGTCTTGTCAAGAAATGTGTCTTGGACAAAGATCAAATTTGTTGACTACATTTGTGTAGACATGCTTGAAGTCTGAGGGATTTGTATTAATGTAATACTGAAGTTTGTATTAAATTCGAATTGATAATAGATCAATGATTTTGGTTTGACCAAAATATCGATTTAAGTGGGAGTCAGTGTTAGTTTACTCAGGTGGAATATGTAAAGAACATATTTTTGAGTGGGAGCTTAGGAACTCAAATATGTGGATAACATGTTTTTAAGTGGGAGCTCGTGTTCTCAAACATGTGGAAACATGTTTTGAGTGGGAGCCGAGTTTATCTTGTGTAATTAACACATTGTGAAAATTGTACCAATAGAATAGGATGAAGTTGTGAAACTATTTGAAAGTTAGTGTCTATTTTGAAATAGAACGGGGATTTTAAATAGTTAGTCGAGTTGTTTTGGATTATATCTGAGGAGTCAGAATAGAATCAAAAGGATGGTCCTTTGAAATCCAATTGATCATTAAGAGTAATGATGCATGAAAGTAATGGTTGTATGACATGTGGGTCTATTATGTAATATTAGACATCATACAGAAACCATATTATCTGCTCGATGAAATATAACCGATGTTCTTGGAAGAAGAGCAGTTATAAAAGTAAATTTAGAATTTACTGGAAGTAGAGGTGTGTTAGTTGTTGGATTGACATTAGAATGTCAAGTTTTCTACATTGGTGTGAAAGTATGTAGATATCGCGAGTTTGTAATTGTTACAAGGGGCTCTCTATGGCTTAGTGTGTTTTTCAGGGCAGTTATCTGGTTAGTATAATCAGAGTAAGCGCTGGGAAACAGAAGTCTCACTTAGTTACGGTATTTGCATATATGTTGTTGGACAACATGGTGATATCAAGCAAGTTGATATCAGTGTGTCGCAAAAGCATGTACAATCATGGATTGTGCAGTAACACTCTTCCACAAGCAAGCATTATCAAATGATTCTTATTTGATAAGGGATTCTGATAAAGTAAAATGCAGCTAGTTTATTTGTACTCTAGTGCAAGTGGGAGACTGAAGGAGATATGCTCTAGAGGCAAATAAATAAGTAGTATTTATTGCATTATCTCATAAGTTTATAATAGGTTTGTGTATTATGCTAAAACTGTATTAATCGGAATTATTGATACACGTGTGATACATAGACAACCAGGTCCCTAGCAAGCCTCTATATGAGCTAGTCCATTGGGCAACAGTTGATCGAGATTCCCGATCAAGGACAATGAGGTCGGTTGACAATGGGGTCATATTGTTAGTTGAATAAGGTGATGGACATACGCAAAGTATTGCAATAAGATTATATTACGATGTTTGTCATTTGCAATAGATAAGAATATGATAGCTTGTTCCTTAGACCGTAAGACCGTACTTATTGATGCTTCATAGGGGTGCTTTGAGAGCATCAAACGTTGTGTCTTATATAGCATGACAATAACGGTGTCCATCTTGGGTATTCCGAAAGAGCATCGAGACGTAAGGATCAAGAGCGGGATTTGATCATTCTTGTAATGGAAAGATACTCTGGGACCACTCGGTGAGGTTACATCTATATAGCTGCGCAACTTGTGACTAGGTCATGGAGATGTGATGTCGCAGACGAGTTAATAACCTTCGTCGGTAACGAGATACAACAAAGACATCGGTGTGTCTACTATCATATCTCGGACAAGGTAGTATCACAGAGACAAAGGGAATGAATATCATATTTATGGTTCAACGACGATATTCGTAGAATGCACAGGGGTCGTCATATACTTCGAGGTATCCCTGACAGTCATTGGTGAGCGGAGTGTCTCAACCATGTCTGGAGTGTTCTCAAACCGTAGCGTAACAAACTTAATGTCTTAGCGACACTAGGAGATAAATTCTGGAATAATATAGGTTTTGTTGGAGAGAGAGAAATGATCCGGAAAGAGTTCCGGTGGTCCGGAAGGAGTTCCGGGTAGGTCTGGAATGGTTCCAGGAATGTCCGAAAGTTGTTCGGGTGGTTCCGAAATTGTTTCGGAGTCACGGGATGTTGAATTATATATAAATATATTAATTATGAATTAATGGGATTTTAATATTAATTAAATAAAGGAAAAAGGGGGCTCCCACCTACATGGGCCCTAAGAGGGCCCAAGAGGGGGGAGCCGCACCACCTAAGGAAGGGGAGGCTTGGGCCCCCTAGTCCGAGTTGGACTAGGAGTGGGACAAGCCCAAGGGAGGTTCGGCCGAACCTCCCCCTCCTCTCTCCTCCTTTAGTCCCACATGGGGGAGCCAGGGAGTTTGCACACCCCCTTCCCCCTTTAAATAGCAAGGCATATTAATTAGATTAATTCATTGGAAAATACAATTAATTGTATTGCAGGCCGGCCAAGCTGTTTCTCCGCCCGTTTTGCCCCCTCTCTCCACCTAAGCTATACGGCCGGGCACCGTTGCCCTGCGGGATTCCAGATAAGATCTACCCCTGCGATTTCAGCTGGATCTGAATGACCGGGGGTTGTCGCTAAGATCCGTATGTTTGTGAGTGCTCAGAGGTAACTCTTTTTGAGGAGCCTGGGCGACGTCGTCTCGCCCCTGCAGCCGCCGCGCCACCTCCCCCCCTCTGCCGCCGGCGCACCCCCCCCCCCCCCCCCCCGACGCCCGTCGACGCAGATCATCGTCGACACCCCGCGTCATCGACTTCATCATCGCGGCAAGTTCTCCGCGACCTCGAGGTCGGCTACGTACGACTTCATCGTCAACGCTTGTGCAGGAGCGTAATCCCCGCTATCGGTCTACATGGAGGTAATGTAACCCGTTCCGCCACCGTTATCGCAGGTACTAGATAGATAGATCCTGGTTAGTTAGGGTTTCGTTCGCTAGAAAATTTATTGTTTTCTGCACCGTAACCCCTTCAAATGAAGAAGCATTGCTCAACTTGGCTAGCGAGTACCCATGGCTCGTATTTCGCGGAGGCTTTCTTCGATTTGGCATCGGGTATTACCATGGTGTGAAATACTGGCCTTCTTTCACGACGTCATTGACCCATCTTACACGGAACATTGGCACGGTTTCTCCACAGTAGCTGAGCTCTAATATCTCCTCTATCCTTCCGAAGAATCTTTCCTTGACAGTAGCCTCGTCATCACCATAGGATAGCATAGTTACTCCTGAGTTTTGATATTCACTATTCTTGTCCTTTTCCTCGGTGTAGAATATGTAACCGTTGATGTCTTACGCCTGATAGGTCCTTACGTTCCGTCCGGGGCCCTGTGATAATGAGAATATGAGTTTTTCATCTTCTGTAGATGGCGTTTGGCTCGCTGCTTGAAATATTTGCCTGTCCTTGAACCAACGTGTGAAGCTAGAGTTGTGATGTTTGGATACGTCTCCATTCTTCCTCTGCCGCCCCAGTTCCATGTAATTCTGCTCGATTAAGCTCTTGTGCTCCTCCACCCAAGGTTCAATCAATTGTAAGTGTTGTAGAGCGACACGGTGAGCCCTGTCGAGGTCTTCTCTTCGACCATGAACGCCCACAAAGAGTGAGCGCGAGCCCTCGCGGTGCCCAACTCCACCTAGCCTGCCGAGGTGCTTCCTGGTGGGCAGAACAACATCTTCGTTCTCGGTGCTTAGATAATTCTGGCAGAAAGAGATGCACTCGTAGGTTAGAAAGCCCTTCGCCATACTTGCGTCCGGACGGGCCCTTTTGTGAACGTATCCTTTCATGACACCGTTCTGCCTTTCGAACGGCATCATGTAGTGCAGGAACGTCGGTCCGAGCTGCTTGATGTCCTCAACGACATGGAGAAGGAGATGCACGCAAATATCAAAGAATGAGGGCAGGAAGTAAATCTCGAGCTCACATAGTATCAGCACGATCTCTTCCTCTAGTCTGTCGAGCTGCTTCACGCCGATCGACTTCCTGTTGATGACATCAAAAAAGTTGCACAGGGCAAGCATCGTATCTCGGACGTGCTCATCCATTATCCCTCGAATCGCATTGGGAATTATCTGCATCATCAACACGTGACAATCGTGAGACTTCATACAACTGAACCTCTTCTTCGTTGGGTCTAGATACCTGCTGATCTTCCCCGCGTAACCGCCCGGAAATTTGACTCCTACGAGGCACTTATAGAACTGGCCGAGATCTTACGGACTTATTGTGAAGCAGGTAGCGGGAAGCACCACCGATTTCTTCTTTGCCCTTTTGCGGTGACCTTGAGTTCCTTCCATTTGATCATCATCCTTGTCATTGTCATCGTCATCACTATCGGGTGCATGCAGATCTTTCTTGAGGCCAAGCCATTTTAGATCGTATCTTCCTCTTCTCCCATCCTTGGACTTTTCCGACATGTTGGAAAGAGTTCCAAGTAGACTCTCGGTGACATTCTTCATAATGTGCATCATATCTAGGCTATGGGGCGCTTTAAGGACCTTCCAATACGGCAAGTCGTGAAAAACAGACCTCGCTTTCCATACACGCAGGAGGGGATCAACCCTCGATCGCTTCTTTCCAGGAGCAGGGCAATCCTCGCAATTTCTCAAAACCTCGTCGATTTCAGTGCCGGTCCTCTGGCGCGGGGGGCTTTTGAGCTCGTGTTCACCATTGAAAAGGTCACCGCGTTTCCTCCACTGGTGATCCATGCGAAGCCACCGTCGAGCACCTGGGTACAAAGTTTTCGAAGACCCATCCCTTGGTAGCTGTAGATGCGGGGTCCCATCCATGCACCTGACACATGCACAGAATCCGTGGCCTACCTAGGCCGATACGTATGAGCAACCAGGATAGTTCTGCACCGTCGTGAACAAGGCGGCTCTCATGTCGAAATATTCTCCAGTGTAGGCATCCCATGTACGGGCTGGCGTCTCCCAAACGTGGCTAACTCCTCCTTTAACAGCGTGAGATAAAGATGTATGTCGACACCCGGTTGTTTCGGCCCCTGGATGAGAATGCTCATGTGTATGTACCTTTGCTTCGTGCACAACCAAGGTGGAAGGTTGTAAGGCCATACAAACACGGGCCAGGTGATGTGCGTGCTACTCTGGTTCCCGAACGGGTTGAGTCCATCGGTGCTCATACCCAGTCTGACGTTCCTTGCGTCGCCTCCGAAATTTTGAAAGGCGTCCAATGCTTCCCACTACCTAGCGTCTCAAGGGTGCGAAAGGATTCTTCCCTTCTCCGGATCTTCTTCGGGCTTCTCCCTATCCGCGTGCCAATGCATGAGCTTTGCTTCCTTAGGGTCCACAAAGTACCGCTGTAGACGGGGAGTGATAGGAAAGTACCATACCACTTTTCTAGGAACTTTCTTGTTCGTACCCTTGTACCGTCCTATGTCGCACACCGGCCATTTGTTTATGTCCTTGTACTCGCCACGATAAATTACGCAATCATTGATGCATGCAAGGTATTTAACGTGCGGTAAGTCAAGTGGGCACACAACTTTCTTGGCCTCATCGATGCTTGTTGGGAATGTGTTCCTCTCGGGAAGTCGATCGTGCGTGAATTTCAGGTTTCTCATGAAGCTCACGTCGGTCCATTTTCTTTGCGCCTTCATCTCCAGAGCATAAAGCGTTACTTGCAAGCGCGTATCCTGTGTTCGGCACCCAGGATACAACGGAGTCTTCTCGTCGATCTCCATTTGCGCCAGTTTAGTTTTCTCTCTGGCATTGCTCGTCTCCTGGAGGAGCAGTTCTTCAACCTAAGGGTCCCGTAAGGCCGACATTAGGGTGTTCTCCGTGTTCGCATCTTCTCCACCGCCATCTCCCCCATGGTCATCATGATCATCATCTTGTCCACCGACGTCATGATGTACTCCGCCCACATCTCCTTCTTCATGTCCAGGCGCATTTGTTGTCGGCGGTGTCGGTGCCTGGTTAAATCCTACCATGAAACCGTGCCTCAACAAGTGATCCTCCAATTGTCCGGAATCAGCGTCGATCCACCTCTCGAGTTTGCATTTCCGACAAGGACATCTTATCTGGCGCTTGTTGGACTTAATCATTTCCGTCTTTGCTTCTTCCTTGTATTTAGTAATTTGACCGGATCTCATCATGACGACCATGGTTGCATACACGGGTTACATAAAACACACAACCGAGAAACGAGAGTATACGTTATTTACAATTGTAACACACATGCACACATGCACGCACATGCATACACACATGCATTTTCAACGGAAAATTTTGGCATGACTTCTCCTAATAGTCGGACGTATGGGTGGTGCAAAAATGTGCCGAAATGGAAATGAATCAACATTTCGGCAAACATATACGTGCACCACACCAGCGCAAGAGACAACAAAAACAACAAACATGCATATATATGCATGTGTCCACACATACACCGCCACATGCAAAGGGCCAAAAACCGATGCCATACCACAACACAATCATGCACACTGGCCACAACAAAAAGAGGAGAAGATCGATGTCTCACCTAAGATTGGAGCTCCTCCGAGACGGTGATCGTGTGATGTTTGTTTGGAGAGAAATTAGTGGACAAAAAGAGGAGGAGAGTTGATATATGATGCCCCCTCTCGTACTAAGCAATCTCTATGGAACAAAATAGGTTTTAACCTTCTAGAAATGAAGGAATCATGGAGAAAGAATGGGGCAAATTGGGTGAGAAAGAGGAGAAAATCGTGTTGGTGATGGAAGAAGAAAGGTTGCTGATGAATCTGAGTTTTTTGTGCATTGAATGCTTAAGTGGTCCCAGGTTCACTTTATTTGGCGCACCCCACATTTTTTTGTGGCGCACCAGGCCTATGCGCCACAAACACAGGCACATTCTATGGCGCACTAGGACCATGCGCCTCAGAATGTTGGTTTTCTGTGGCGCACCCCAAACCATGCGCCACAGAATGTTGGTTTTATGTGGCGCACCGCTACCCATGCGCCGCAAAATGTCTGCTTTCTGTGGCGCATGAGCCAGGTGCGCCACAGAAAGTGTCCAGAATTTCGAAATTCGATCTGCATGCTGGGTCCCACCCTCTTCCTATGGCGCATTTCTGTCGGTGCGCCATAAAAAGACAACTTTCTGTGGCGCAGTATTTTTGTGTGCGCCACAGATGTTTGTGGCGCATGTGTTTTGTGCGCTACTAAATCTTTTCTGTGGCGCATGGGCTATGGGTGCGCCACAAAGGGTCATCCCACCTACAAGCCTTTTTCCACTAGTGTAATGCGCGAAGCTCTGAAAGAGTTAGACCCATTTCTCTAGCTTGTTGTGAAAGTACTTCATCGGCCGGGTCCCGGTTGTAAGGCGCCAATATGAGCGGGGGGCCGATTGTCCCGCCTGCATTCCGAGCTGTGGAACATCTCTCTTTTGGGTGGCAGCAAGTTTTTGTTCTTCCCGCACTCTCCTAGATGTACGCACCAGAACGCGTGTGTATTCATCGTCCATATTTAGTTCATATTGCGATGGATGGGTAAGAAATTCTATGGCCCACCGTATCGCCTCCGAAGAATATACCGAATAAGGCAAAGTCATCTTTTTTGCCTTCTTTCTCTGGGCATCCTGGATGTCGTTGACCCATATATCGATATCTTCGCGAGGGTTCACCATGCGAGACTTCCCCGTTTCACTTTTCTGAGTACTAGTCGACGTAGCGGTGGACTTCTACTTCTTTTGCGGAGGCGACGGAGTCCGTTGACGCGGTGGCGGAGTCCATTGACGTGGCGACGGAGTTCGCTCACGCGGCGGCAGAGATCGAGATTGTAACATCCCAAAATTTGCAAAAATTTAAAACTTTGCATCCATGCATCATTCATCATTAGGCATAAAACTACATCACAAAATTATTAAATAAAACTTCAAATTATAAATTTAAATAATCTATAATTCCATAAAGTGCTTATTTAAACTCCTTTAATAAATAAAATTTGATCAATTTATTTATGGGCAAGTATAATGTCAAAAAGTCCCATTTTTAATGACCTTTCCAAAACATATTTTTATGAATTTTTCTGAAATGTTTTGGATAGGTTTAAAATCATTTTCGAAATCAGTATTTAAAAACAGATATTATTTTCATTTATAAGGAAAAGGAAATCGGGCCGGCCCATTTAGCTAACTGCCGCGCGCGCGAGACGCAACGGCCTGCCAGCGGCCCAGCGTCCCTCTCTCTCGCTCGCTGTCGCTGACAGGTGGGACCCACCTGTCATCACCCTCGCGAATACGTTCGTCCCCAAATCACGCTCCCGACCCCGACAGGAAACGGCGAATTGATTCGCACGATTATGGGCGATTTACTACTCCCCTTACCTCGCCTCCTTCCCCTACTAAGACCCCTCTCCGCTCTCTTCCGTTTGCCCCAAACCAATCAACCCGAGAGCCACCAGGCCGCACACATTCGTCTACGGAGTTCCGCGGTGGCCGCCGGCAAAAACATCGATTTCCGGTGAGCTAAAGCAATGCCGAGCCCTCTTGTAGTTTCCCCTCGTGCCCTTGCACTCACGCAACACCTTTTGACACGGTTACGAGCGATTTTGTGCAGCACTTCGTCGAGTTCGTCCACGACCGAGGAGATCCGCCGCCCCGCACAACTCCGGCGAGCTCTCCCGAGGAGACGAGGACGCTCCGCTCATCGCCATCTCGCCATTGTCTCCATCTCGACGTCGCGCACCCCCTAGTGAGCTTCGTTTCTCTCCTAGAGCCGTAGAACGTCGCAAGCACAAACGCCGGCAATGGCTCCGCCGCGCCCCGCGCGTCTTCGGCGAGTCGCGCCGCCCACGTTAGGTCAACGCATCCTGAACCGTTGGATCTAGATCCAACGCATCCGTTTTATTTTTATTTTTTGTCTCTGCGATTAATCTGGCGCGTCCGATTTCATTTAGATCTAACGGCTCCCGCGTCGAAACGGTACGGACGAATCAGGTCGCGCCGCGTGGCCGATTCTTTTTGTAATTCGAATAGAATTTAGAAATTAAAACAGAAAACTATTAAAACTTGCAAAATTCATAACTTTCAATTGTAAGTCCAAATTTGATAAACTTTATATCATTGGAAAGCCCTCACCATGTAGTTTATTCCTATATCATTAGTTTGTCATTTTAGTGTCTTAAAAATTGTGAAATTTACAGATTGGCATTTCGGCCATTTAAATTCATAATTTAAATATTAAAAATGTTTTTTCATCTAAATCCAATTGTTGTGGAATAATAATTTTGCTCTCTGTCCAGAAAATGCAACATGAGCTTTATTGAAGTTTTTGTACTTAAATAGACTATAATTGTTCTTTATATTTTAAATTGTTAAAATAGGAAATAAAATATTGTTCATTGCATTACATGCATTAAATAAACAGAGGAAATAAAAATTGATAATAAGTTGTTTGGTTATGTTTATAACATATCATGCATGCATACATATTTATGCTTTGGAGTTTTAAGTGTTGTATGTTGTGTTTATTTATTTTTGTATTGCTTGTTGTTAGATTGTGAAGAGGAGGAAGGACTTGCTTGTGATTGTTACTCTTGCTGTGCTTGTTCCTCCTGTTACCAAGGCAAGTGACATTCATACTATATACCATATTTTCTATATGCATAAGTAGTATATTTTGAGTAGTATGCATGATAGGATTTTGGATTTATTCTATAATGCTAAGTTAGTTTGTATTTTACAAATATCCTAGTGGTGTGTAGCCACCCCTTCTCCTATGCAGCCATGAAAAGTTTTATTAGTTGCTTAGCTATGCTATAAAAATTGTTTACCCTGTTTTTTGGAAATGTTTCTTTGAGTTAAAATTTTAAATACACATGTGGGTGGAATTGGTTGTTTGGTTTATTTTGAGTGGCTTTTGGGACTATGCTTGTGGTTGTCGTCGCCTAGGATGAATGTCTATTCTACTTAGGTCATGAGTATGGTGTTTGTTACCCAGAAGCGCACTTGTGGACGGCCACCCAGGAACGAAGAGATTACCAAGTCCCTCCAAGTTTAGAACCTTCCCGTGCAGCCTTTTGACAATGGGCTCTGTCTAGAATAATTAAGTCGTGATGGTGCAACCTGTCAGGTTGACAAGCAGATGTAGAGATGGTTGGTGGAACGGGTCTTGCTAGTATGGTTGTATCCTTCTTCTGAAAGTTCTTATCTCAATTCTCTCCTTTCCTCAATACACTCCGTGTGTATAGGATTTTCGGGCTAATTGAGTCTAAAGGTGAAAGTGCACAACCTCTGTAGAGTCGACAATCTGAGTACTCAGCCGTGTCCCTAGAAATGGACTACTTCGAGCAACTGGACAAGGATGGGCGGAAGAATCTCAACACTGTTTTCATAAAGTAAAATTAGACTAAGGACAAAACTGTTGGTGCACTTGGGCTTTATCCCTTGGTGCCAAGTCTTGAGAAATAAAAGTGTTTACAAAATGATAGGAGAAAACTTGCTTTCTGCAAATAGCCTCCAACCCCACCAAGACAAATATGCATATAGATTTTAGACTTGTCATTATATATCCACCATAGTCATTTGCCAATACATCATTGTATTCACCTCCTTCAGGGGCTGCATATTCAAATGTGCAGGTAATTCTGATGCTGAATGAGTTGGACTCGAGTCTACACCCAACATGTCTGCCTGTGGCGCATGCTTGAAGATGAGGCTCCATGTTATTTCGCTTTCGTTGTGAACTCTGAACTTTAGCTAGCCTTCATGGCTATGCAATTTGTAATAAAGCCATACTTGGCTATTATTTTTGGATCTCGTTGTAGCAATTTTAATACTTATGCATTGGTACCTTAAATTCTGAATTGTGGTGCTGGCAGTGATCCAGGGACTAGCACATAACACAGGTGTTCCAACTTTAATAAAAGTTGGGGCGCTACAAAATGGTATCAGAGCAAAGTGTTGCCTGTAGGTTCGAGCCCCTAGGATTGGTTAAGCCCCTTTTTGGTCAAAATGTTACCATCTTTGAAGTATGTTGGATTCTAGCGGCATAGTGGGATGAAGCGGCCCGGGACAAACCTTACATGTCCGCGTACATGAGACTTGTTCCACAATATAAGTGGCTGGCCGGGTGTCTGTCTCTCTCACTATAGTGAAAAATCCAATTTACGAAGAGTTGTTAATATCTGTTGATCACCTTAAGATTTTGACTTAGTATCCTTCTAAATTAATAATAAACACCATAACTAGTACACCCTTATCTTATGCAATTCTTGTTTAATTCCTTTCTTTCTACCTAAAGGATGACGAGCTTCCACTTCACCACCGCGGAGGATTTCGAGAACACCCGTTTTGGCTGTTACCTTCTCGACATCGGCGAGAAGATAGGGTTACCACTACCCCAAGTCAAGGGTTTCATCCTGAAGAAGTTTAACAAAGAGGGTTGCTGGGGAATAAAAGCAACTCAGCCAGGACGTGAAGAAGAGCCCCCACTGGAGATCAAAATGGTTAGCGACTCCAAAGATAAAGGACTCAATCTAGTCATGCAAGATTTGATTGGGCGCCTCTGCGGACGCTACAACACAGAGTTGAGGGGCCACTACTCTATTTTCTTTGGAAGGAGAAACGAGGATGGAGAACCTTACCTGTATGATGTCGGAGAAAGAGGCAAGGCAAAACGCCTTAGTCTTTATTTCCAGGAGCTAGAAATCCTTGTCACTGAACCGTATGAAGATCGACGCACCGAGCTCCTGAAGAACGATGAGCTATGTGCCTTACTTAAGGAGAACGAAGAGAAGGTGAAAGCTCAAGAGGAAGTGACTAAGGCATAAGAAGAGAGGTTCGCTGCACAAGAGGAGAAGTACAGAAGGCAGGAGAAAAGAGTTCAAGAGAAGAACAAGACTATCAGGGAACAAAAGGCAGAACTCGAGAGCAATGAAGTCGAGTTCGAGGCTGATAGTGAATTGATCAAAAGGCTTCATACTGAGAAGAGGGAGCTGCAAGAAAAGAACTCTGCCCTGGAGAAAGAAGTAAAGGAACTCAAGGATGTACTCGCCAATGAAGGGATCGAGATTCAGGAAATCGAAGAGGAAGAAGATGTCATGGTCGAATAGTTAGTTAGTGAGACCACCATTTATCATACATCTCATCGTTATCTTAGCTTCGTATTGACCTACCAACTTGTGGTAAGGCAGTACTTTCCCTTGTATCCTCGGAACCTCGTGAGTTTATTTTCCAAACTTTTATATCGCTTTCCTTAAACCAAAGGTTTTGAATTGTTTGTTGATTGTTTTATAAGTGGTGTGTTGTTGATGATGTGCTTGACTTGATTGTTTTGTGCATGGGTAGGATTCCTCCTTATAGTTCTATCTATCTTTTGCTCATCCATGCTAAAACCCCACAGATGCCTCCACGTCGTGATACCGACAACAACGAAGCTATGCAACAGCTGATGGCAGCTCAAGCCCAACTGATGACTATGATGACCCAGTTCATTGCAGCAACAGACAACAACAACAATAACAACAATAACAACCACCCACCACCACTACCACCTCCAGTGGACAGACTTGCAAGATTTCTCAGGCTTAGACCTAATAAAATGTCCTCTGCTACTGAACCAATAGTGGCGGATGACTGGCTCCGTTCAGTCAACAAGGACTTAGTAACCTGTGAGTGTTCTGAGGCAGAAAAGGTGAGGTTCACTGCACACCTATTGGAAGGACCTGCTGCCATGTGGTGGGAGACCTATCAAGTGACCCATCCCTTGGATGGCATGACTTGGGATGCGTTCAAGGATGGTTTCCACAAAGCTCACATCTCCTCTGGCATAATGAATCTGAAGAAGGAGGAATTTCGTAGCTTGAGACAGGGAGGTAGAACTCTGAAGGAGTATATGGATGACTTCTGTATGTTATCAAGGTATGCACCAGAAGACATCGACACAGATACTAAGAGAAAGGAAAAAATCCTTAATGGACTTAGGGGAGAATTGAAGATACCCTTATCTGTGGCATATGCTCCAAATTATCAAGTTCTGCTGGATCAAGCAATCACTCTGGACAATAACATAAGAAAGGAAGAAAATAGGAAGAGGAAGTTCGGTGCAAGTAAGGGTAACTCTGAAGGGACACACAAGAAACCACACACCTCTGAAGTCAGTGGCCATAAACCCTGGAACTACTCCAACAGTGGTAGTGGCCAAAAGCATCATGGTCATAACCACAATGGAGGATACAAAGGAAACAATGGAGGGTACAAAGGAAATAATGGTGGGTTCAAGGGAAACCATCACCATGCCCAAAATCATGGGAATGGTAATCCCCGTCCTAACCATGAAGGGAAGAAAGACTTGTCTAATGTGACTTGCTTCAAGTGCAAGAAGACAGGACACTATGCAACTGAATGCCCAGAGAGGAAGGCTGATGAAAATTCCAAGCCTAATCCTTTCCAGAAGGGGCAAGTAAATCACATCAATGTGGAAGAAGTTCATGATGAACCTGATGCTGTGATTGGTAAGTTCCTGCTCAATTCCTTTCCAGCATTAGTCTTATTTGATACTGGAGCATCACATTCATTCATATCAAGAGCTTTTGTAAACAAACATGGGCTAGCCGAGGAAAGCTTAGGAAAACCTATTAGAGTGATTTCACCTGGGGGTGAGATGATAGTAAATTCGGGCTGTAGGCAGTTAGATTTAAGGATTGGAAAATATCCTTTCCGAGCAGACTTAGTCATCCTAGAGACCCAAGGTTTGGATGTTATCATCGGAATGGATTGGATGACCCGTTTTGAAGGGATCATAGACTGTGCAAATAGAGCTATCACCCTCACCACCCCAGAAAAACAAAAGATTAAATTCAGATCTACCTTCGAACTTAAGAAAGTTAGGCTAAATTCTCTTAAGGGGGTTAGCCTTGGTGATGTGCTGATTGTCCAAGAGTACCCAGATGAATTCCCAGAAGAATTAGCGGGAATGCCACCCGATAGAGATGTGGAATTTCTCATTGAACTGAAACCGGGTACCGGACCAATAGCTAAGAGACCTTACCCTATGGCCGTCAATGAATTGAAAGAACTCAAGAAGCAACTGGAAGAACACCTTCTAAAAGGATTTATCCGTCCCAGTTCTTCGCCCTAGGGAGCGCCAGTTCTATTTTTCAAAAAGAAAGATCAAACCCAGAGACTAGTCACGGACTACAGGGATATAAATGAACACACCATCAAGAATAAGTATCCGTTACCCAAGATAAATGAATTATTTGATCAACTGAAAGGTGCATGTGTCTTCTCCAAGATTGATCTTCGATCAGGTTATCTCCAAATGAAGGTTAGAGAAATGGATATACCAAAGACAACGTTTGTTACAAGATATGGCTCTTATGAGTACACAGTAATGCCATTTGGATTAACCAATGCTCTAGCTTATTTCATGAATATGATGAATAAAGTGTTCATGGATTTTCTGGACAAGTTTGTGTTCATAGATGACATTCTGATCTACTCCGAGAGTCACAAAGAACATGGAGAGCATTTGCGCGTAGTATTGCAGAGACTACGTGAACATAAGTTATATGCCAAATTCAGCAAGTGTGAATTTTGGTTGGAACAAGTCGCATTCCTAGGACACATAGTATCCAAGGAGGGTATAGCAGTGGATCCTGAAAAGGTTTCAGCTGTAACCAATTGGGAGCCACCAAAGAATGTTGGAGAATTACGAAGTTTTCTTGGTCTAGCAGGATACTACCAAAGATTTATAGAAAACTTTTCCAAAATCGCCAAGGCACTGACGGAATTATTAAAGAAGGAAAATAAATTTGAGTGGACCGACGCATGCGAAGCCAATTTTCAGGAGTTGAAGAAACGTCTAGTTTCAGCCCCAGTTCTATGCTTACCTGATTTAGAGAAAGACTTCCAAGTATACTGTGATGCTTCACGCCAAGGCCTGGGAACTGTGATGATGCAAGAAGGCAGAGTGGCATCTTATGCCTCTAGACAGCTCAAGAAACATGAAACAAATTATCCCACTCATGATCTCGAGTTAGCCTCAGTGGTACATGCCCTGAAAACTTGGAGACCCTACCTAATGGGAAAAATATGTGAAGTGTTCACTGACCACAAAAGTTTGAAGTATATTTTCACTCAGAAAGAATTGAACATGAGGCAGAGAAGATGGTTAGAACTTATCAAGGATTATGATCTAAGTCTTCAATACCATCCTGGAAAGGCTAATGTAGTAACTGATGCCCTGAGCCGTAAGGTTTATGTGAATGGCCTCACGGTAGGAGAAATACCTGAGGATTTATGCAAGGCATTCAAGGACCTCCGATTGGAAGTGCTACCAGATGGTTTTGTAGCCTCGTTAGTAGTACAACCAAATTTGATGGATAAGATACGTGAAGCTCAGAAGGGAGACAAAGATATTGAAGAAATCAAAGTCAATCTGAGAGCAGGAAAAGCCAAGGGATTTCATGAAGATGAGCAAGGAACCATGTGGTTTGAAAAACGAGTATGTGTGGCAAATGATCCTGATCTTAGGAAATTAATTCTGCAAGAAGCCCATGAAACACCTTATTCCATTCATCTAGGAAATACCAAAATGTATATGGATGTGAAGGAGAGATTTTGGTGGAACAATCTGAAAAGAGAAATAGCAGAATATATCGCTAAGTGCGATGTATCCAGTCGAGTAAAGGCTGAGCATCAGAAACCAGCAGGACTTTTACAACCTTTGAAGGTACCGGATTGGAAGTGGGATTTTATTGGGATGGATTTCATCACCGGGTTACCAAGGACCAGATCAGGGTATGATTCTATTTGGGTTATTGTTTTTCGTTTAACCAAAATAGCTCACTTTATACCCGTGAAGACCACCTATACCAGCGCAAAGCTAGCTGATATTTACATGAAGAGAATTGTGTGCCTACACGGCGTCCCCAAGAGTATCGTGTACGATAGAGGGACCCAGTTCACATCCCATTTTTGGAAGCAGTTGCATGAATCACTGGGAACTAGATTGGAATTCAGTACGACATTTCACCCGCAAACGGATGGTCAGACTGAAAGAGTAAATCAGGTTTTAGAAGATATGTTAAGGGCTTGTGCGCTTGATTATGGGTCTAGTTGGGATGAAAATCTACCCTACGCAGAGTTCTCCTACAATAACAGTTACCAATCTAGCATTGAGATGGCACCCTTTGAGGCTTTATATGGAAAGAAATGCACAACCCCATTGTTGTGGAGTGGTGTAGGAGAAAGAAGTTTCTTTGGACCTGATATAATCCAAGAAGATGAAGAGAAGGTCAGATTAATTAAAAATAGATTGAAGATAGCACAGTCACGCCAGAAAAGCTACACGGATTCTAAACGTAGAGAAGTCATCTACGAGGTGGGTGATAGAACCTATCTCATAGTGTCACCACTCAGGGGTGTAAAGAGGTTTGGAATTAAAGGAAAATTAGCACCTCGATTTATTGGACCATTTAAAATTCTGTCTCGCAAGGGTGAGGTGGCATATGAGTTAGAACTACCAGAAGCTCTGTCTGCGGTTCATAATGTGTTCCATGTCAGTCAGTTGAAGAAATGTCACCCCGAGATGATTGGAGTTCCTTTAAAGGATACAGTACCTCTCGAAGAAGTACAATTGGAAAGTGACCTGACCTACGAAGAGAAACCCATCAAGATATTACAGACCGCAGAAAGAGTCACCCGTACCAAAACCATCAAGTTTTGCAAAGTCCAGTGGAATCACCACACCGAGGAAGAAGCGACCTGGGAACGAGAGGATGACCTCCGAGAAGATCCACACCTATTTGCTGACCTTTCCGAAGCTCGAGGGCGAGCTTCCTCTTAAGGGGGTTAGTCTGTAACATCCCAAAATTTGCAAAAATTTAAAACTTTGCATCCATGCATCATTCATCATTAGGCATAAAACTACATCACAAAATTATTAAATAAAACTTCAAATTATAAATTTAAATAATCTATAATTCCATAAAGTGTTTATTTAAACTCCTTTAATAAATAAAATTTGATCAATTTATTTATGGGCAAGTATAATGTCAAAACGTCCCATTTTTAATGACCTTTCCAAAACTTATTTTTATTGGCGATTTACTACTCCCCTTACCTCGCCTCCTTCCCCTACTAATACCCCTCTCCGCTCTCTTCCGTTTGCCCCAAACCAATCAAGCCGAGAGCCACCAGGCCGCACACATCCGTCTACGGAGTTCCGCGGTGGCCGCCGACGAAAACTTCGATTTCCGGTGAGCTAAAGCAATGCCGAGCCCTCTCGTAAATTCCCCTCGCGCCCAAGCACTCACGCGACACCTTTTGACACGGTTATGGGCGATTTTGTGCAGCACTTCGTCGAGTTCGTCCACAACCGAGGAGATCCGCCGCCCCGCACAACTCCGGCGAGCTCTCCCGAGGAGACGGGGACGCTCTGCTCATCGCCGTCTCGCCATTGTCTCCATCTCGACGTCGCACACCCCCTGGTGAGCTTCGTTTCTCTCCTAGAGCCGTAGAATGTCGCAAGCACAAACGCCGGCAATGGCTCCGCCGCGCCCCGCGGGTCTCCGGCAAGTCGCGCCGCCCGCGTTAGGTCAACGCATCCTGGACCGTTGGATCTAGATCCAATGCACCTGTTTTATTTTTATTTTTTATCTCTGCGATTAATCTGGCGCGTCCGATTTCATTTAGATCTAACGGCTCCCGAGTGCGATCCGCGTCGAAACGGTACGGCCGAATCAGGTCGCGCCGCATGGCCGATTCTTTTTCTAATTCGAATAGAATTTAGAAATTAAAACAGAAAACTATTAAAACTTGCAAAATTCATAACTTTCAATCTGTAAGTCCAAATTTGATAAACTTTATATCATTGGAAAGCCCTGCCCATGTAGTTTATTCCTATATCATTAGTTTGTCATTTTAGTGTAGCGTACCTGCACTTTAAATAAGGCAGATACATGTGTATAGTGCAAATCCCTGAATCGATTCATTTGCACACACAGTTTACGATGTAATATCACAACAAAGCGTCAATTTTATTACATCGATGATCCAGAATTACAAAATATTCGATACAAGTTGCATAGCATAAAGCTGGCATTGAAAAAGTACACAGCGGAAATACAATAGCAGTGGGGTCTCCAACAACTTCATGTTGCCACAGGCGAAAACATGTTGGTTGTAGACTCAAAACCTATAAACGAAACCTCACTCATCATCTGATCAATCCGCAATAAGAAAAATATCGCAACAACGTGGGTCAGATTCCATTAAAAATGGAGTCTGGCAAGTGACACCATGGTGGACACTTAATGGAATAACTCTAAAGCCTATATGCATATTTGGTTGGTGGAGTTCAAGGCTAATTTGCATAAAGCCAATTTTTCCTACTCTTTTGAAAACACTTTTCTTGAAATCAAGACGAGTATGGCATGAAAACCATAAATCTCATCTTCCCTTGTTCACCCATCAAGTTTTATTTCTGAAGTTGGAATGATGGAATCCTCCGTTGACGTCCGTGATCAGCTGCTCAAATTGTCCGTACCGGGGACACGGCTAAGTACTTAGTTTTACACTCTGCAGAGGTTGTGCACGTTCACCATTGTACCCATTCAACCCAAGGTATCCTTTACACACCATTAGTGATAAGGAAAGGAGAAGAATGAGACGAGATCTTTCAGAAGCATTTTCTCTCCCACCCTGGCTTGACCCGTTCCACCTAACATCCCCCTACATCTGCTTGTCAAGCCGGAGAGAGTCCACGCAACATAATTGATCAAGCCAGAGCCCATATGGCAATGGCTGCACTGGAAGCAATCGTCACTCGGAGTTCTTCAGATTCCTCTGTTCCTTGGTGGCCATTCACAAGTGTACATACTCCAGGAACCATAGACATGGACCTGAGTAGCCACTCAACATAAACCATACAACCACTTACCACCCAGGTGTTTCATTCTTAACTTAGTAGAATTTAGATTTTCACAAAACAACATTTGCATAGCATCAATAGATCTACTAAGTATTGCATAGGAGCCTAGACACAGGAATAAGGAATTTCTACACAGGTTTAGCATAGCAATACTATCCTACACATGCTTATATCAAAATACACTAAGTAATGCATATAGAAAATAATAGGAAGTTTATAAGGTGTGCCACTTGCCTTTGAATGCAGTCTTTACTCACAAACTCTTTTCAACGAACTCGGGTCTCTCCGTTCAGGCTAAACAATACAAACAAACAACCATACAGCAATCATAAAACAACACAACACATACAAACAAGTTTCTTAAACTTCTAAGGAAAGCATGACATGCATGTATGCAATTCATTTCTAAGGACTAGAAATGCATGTCATGCCTTGAAAAATCTTTTAAGTTAATGCAAGGAAATGTGTTGGTCGAAAAGACTAAGGACTAAGGTTAGGAGTTGGGTGAAATACTGTGTTTTATATCATCTTGAAACAAGCACTCTAATGGCTTAGCCATGATGTGCAAAATACTTGGAGAAAAATACTAAGTCTATAAGGTGATCAACCATTATTATCAACTCTTTGTAAATTGGATATTCACTAAAGTGAGAGAGACAGACACCCGGCCAGCCACTTAAATTGTGGAACATGTCTCATGTACGTGGACATGTAAGGTTAGTTTCCAGGCCGCTTCATCTCACTATGCCGCTAGGATCCAACAAACTTCAAGATGATAATATCATGATCAAAAATTGTTTAAGTCAAATGTGAAAGACAAGATTAGGAAAGAGGGAAAAGATAGAAAGAAAGATGTAGTTGTCTTCCAGGTTTCATCTCCATACTTGATGATTCTTGTATCACCTAGGCTGGTCTTGGATTTACTTAGTCTTCATGAAGTCTCAGGGAAGAAGAAAGGAGAGAGAGAAAGACTTAGGGAATAGAAGGGAGGTTGGCCTTCTTGAACTTCTTCTCACTTTTCTTCTAAGTGCTTGACAACTTTGGGATGCTTCCAGAGTCTGTTTTCTTCTAAGTACTTCATTGGTCTTCTAGCTCCATGTTGAAAATCCTAAGTGTCTATGTGTATAACACTTTTACCAAAATGCTAAGTTGAAAATAATCCTTAACTTAGAGAAAATGGGGGAGGAGTTTTCTTATGTAAAATATAACTACAAAATAAAATATGCTATGCATGAAATGCAATTTTAAATCACAAGAAACATAATACTAATTTTTGTGATATTTATAAAGTATACATAAAGTTATAATTTGCAATTTAATTAGTTCTTAATTTTGCCAAACATAATAAAAGGAAACGTATAGATTAAAGTTTTTATGTGATTTATATTTTATAACAGATTTTTTATAAATGGTGTTCATAGCCAGAGGTGATTTTAATTAAATTTATTGCAATTTGATTTAATCAAAAATAACATTTCTATTAATAGTTATGTTAAAAATACTCAACTATTCAAATTAAATATATAAACCTTCAATTATTACTCAAAAGTATTTTATATCAGAGGCATCAATTTACAAATATTCTAAAGTTTCTAAAACAATTTTATTTGCTATTTTTGAATTTACAGATTTAAAGTTATGAAAAAAATACTCAAATTCACCATATGAAATTTGAATATTTTAAACTAAGTCAAATTTGAATTTTGGCAGATCCAAAATATTCTACAGGTCAAGGGCTTTCCAAATATGTAGAAATATTTGAATTTGGATAAGTGGTTAAAAAGTTATGACAAATCTAAGTGACAGGGGCTTTTCTGCAAAACTGCCATTTAAACAATTAAAAGAAAACAAATTCCACGTCAGCGCTGACTGGGCAGTGACGTGGCCGTTGACGTGGCGCTGACTGGATTAAGTCAACAAATCTAGGCCATTGGATCTGGATCGGACGGATCTAAACGGCCCGTACCGATTCGTTTTAAACTTCTAATCTACGTCATACGTTGAAGATCGGAGGGCTCAGAGATAGGAAGGTGCTCACCGGCGGCGCAGGGTGGCCGGAGGCGAAGACGACGGCGGCGCGGCTCGGCGATGGACGAACTCGAGGATCCGGTGGTCTCCTAGGCTCGCGGAGATGACGTCTGGTGCGGCGCGTCGTGTCGAAGAAGATGGAGGTGACGGCGTCGTCTCGGGTGCTCCGGAGCTCCGTGGAGGCGTGGCCGAAGGGGCTCGGGCGCCGGCGAGCTTCGGTTGTTCGTGGCCCGCACGATTGGTACCAGAGGAGACACGGGGAAAGCGTCCGCGGGTGCGCATGAGCGAGGGGAGGAGAGTAGAGGGGGTCTCAGGGGTGGGGGCTTGCTTCCTCGCCGGAGTTCGAAAGAAAAAGGCCGGCGGCTCAATGAAGTCCGGCGAGCAAATTGGAGAACCTCGGGGCACGAAATGGAGGGGGAGTAGAGGGGAAAGTGAGCCGGGCTCGTCGGCTCTTTATAGAATCAAACGGATGAAGAAACCGTGGTCTTAATCGCGCGCAATCAAGGGATTAAAATCGGCCGTTTTCGGCTCGGTCGTGGGCGTGGTTCCCGGCCGGAGCTTGAAGAAGCCTTGCTCCTGACAGGTGGGTCCCACTGTCAGATTTTTCTCTTTTTCTTTTCTGTTTTATTTATTTCTTTTATAACTTTTGATTTATAACTCCAAATGAGGTCAAACAAATTTCTAAAAATTTGTAAAATTATTATCTTTGTGTTAAACCAGTTGTAGGAATGTTTTGAACATATTTGAAAAATAATATTTTGAAATATTGTTTAAATCCAAATTTGACACTTTATGTTAAATTTAAAACTAGGGTTTAATTAATTTTATTTTTGGCTAAAATACATTCTATGAAATACCCATATTCAAAATGTTTGAATTTAAGTTATTTAAAATCATATTCCAATATTAAATAAATTTTAGCTTTAATAGATTTTTAAATATCACATTACAACTAATTGTAATGAAAAGAGAAAATGTAATGTACTCATTTTTAATTCAAATTATTTTGTGCACCATTATATTTTATATTTAAGATAAATCATTTGAAAACTTCATATGGACAATAATTATAAAGTGAGATATTTGAAATATTAAACTTCTTCCAATAAGTTTGAAGTCTTTCATAGTTGGTTTTCTTATGCATTTAATATTTTATTTTAGTAAAAAGAAAAGTTTTAAATTTTAGTGATTTTTGAACATTATAAAATGCTGGGATGTTACATTTAGTGTCTTAAAAATTGTGAAATTTACAGATTGGCATTTCGGCCATTTAAATTCATAATTTAAATATTAAAAATGTTTTTTCATCTAAATCCAATTGTTGTGGAATAATAATTTTGCTCTCTGTCCAGAAAATGCAACATGAGCTTTATTGAAGGTTTTGTACTTAAATTGACTATAATTGTTCTTTATATTTTAAATTGTTAAAATAGGAAATAAAATATTGTTAATTGCATTACATGCATTAAATAAACACAGGAAATAAAATTGATAATAAGTTGTTTGGTTATGTTTATAACATATCATGCATGCATACATATTTATGCTTTGGAGTTTTAAGTGTTGTATGTTGTGTTTATTTATTTTTGTATTGCTTGTTGTTAGATTGTGAAGAGGAGCAAGGACTTGCTTGTGATTGTTACTCTTGCTGTGCGTGTGCCTCCTGTTACCAAGGCAAGTGACATTCATACTATATACCATATTTTATATATGCATAAGTAGTATATTTTGAGTAGTGTGCATGATAGGATTTTGGATTTATTCTATAATGCTAAGTTAGTTTGTATTTTACAAATATCCTAGTAGTGTGTAGCCACCCCTTCTCCTATGCAGCCATGAAAAGTTTTATTAGTTGCTTAGCTATGCTATAAAAATGTTTACCCTATTTTTTTGGAAATGTTTCTAATTGTTAAAAATTTAAATACACATCGAGGTGGAATTGGTTGTTTGGTTTATGTTGAGTGGCTTTTGGTACTATACTTGTGGTTGTCGTCGCCTAGGATGAATGTCTATTCTACTTAGTGCCATGAGTATGGTGTTTGTTACCCAGAAGCGCACTTGTGGACGGCCACCCAGGAACGAAGAGAT
Source organism: Poa annua (assembly GCA_026929855.1). Classification (NCBI taxonomy): domain Eukaryota; kingdom Viridiplantae; phylum Streptophyta; class Magnoliopsida; order Poales; family Poaceae; genus Poa; species Poa annua. The sequence continues at coordinate 244,019,077 of CM049426.1, read as the reverse complement.
TACCAAGTCCCTCCAAGTTTAGAAGCTTCCTGTGCAGCCTTTTGACAATGGGCTCTATCTAGAATAATTAAGTTGTGAGGGTGCAACCTGTCAGCTTGACAAGCAGATGTAGAGATGGTAGGTGGAACGGTCTTGCTAGTATGGTTGTATCCTTCTTCTGAAAGTTCTTGTCTCAATTCTCTCCTTTCCTCAATACACTCCGTGTATATAGGATTTTCGGGCTAATTGAGTCTAAAAGTGAAAGTGCACAACCTCTGCAGAGTCGACAATCTGAGTACTCAGCCCTGTCCCCGGAAATGGACTACTTCGAGCAACTGGACAAGGATGGGCGGAAGAATCTCAACACTGTTTTCATAAAGTAAAATTTGACTAAGGAAAGAACTGTTGGTGCACTTGGGCTTTATCCCTTGGTGCCAAGTCTTGAGAAATAAAAGTGTTTACAAAATGATAGGAGAAAACTTGCTTTCTGCAAATAGCCTCCAACCCCACCAAGCCAAATATGCATATAGATTTTAGACTTGTCATTATATATCCACCATAGTCACTTGCCAATACATCATTGTATTGACCTCCTTCGGGGGCTGCATATTTAAATGTGCAGGTAATTCTGATGCTGAATGAGTTGGACTCGAGTCTACACCCAACATGTCTGCCTGTGGCGCATGCTTGAAGATGAGGCTCCATGTTATTTCGCTTTCGTTGTGAACTCTGAACTTTAGCTAGCGTTCATGGCTATGCAACTTGTAATAAAGCCATACTTGGCTATTATTTTTGGATCTCGTTGTAGCAATTTTAGTACTTATGCATTGGTACCTTAAATTTTGTACTGTGGTGCTGGCAGTGATCCAGGGACTAGCACATAACACAGGAGTTCCAACTTTAATAAAAGTTGGGGCGCTACAGAGATGGACTAGCGTTGTGGTTGTCATTGTCGGGGGTGTCTGGACTAGCGCCTTGGTTGTCGTTGTTGTCGTTCTCTAGACTTGCATGTGGACTGGGAGGGCGATTTTGCTGCATGTGTGGGAACCCGATGTATTCCTTTTTCCATAAGCAGGTACTCTTGCAGGCAAATCTCAACTCAACCTCGTCTTCACCCGTAGGGAAGTACAACTTAATTGAAGGGGATCGCAGGCATAAAACAAAAAAAAATCCTAGCAACGATATCCTTAAACTAGCCAAGATCTATACTATGCAGATATAGAAGTACGGCGGAGATCGAAATACATACCCTTGTAGACCGAATAGCGGGGGTTACGCTCCCGCACAAGCGTTGACGACGAAGACGATGTAGCCGACCTCTTGGTCGCGAAGAACTCGGTGCGCCGAATACGACGAAGATGACCTCGAGGTCGAGTGGATAAAGCCGACCTCCCAGCACCACTAGCGTGGCACCTCGCAGAGCGTCACACACATACGATGGAGACGACGGCCTCCGAAGCTCTAGGCCAGAACGAGCAGCGGAAGACTTTTGACCGGAACACCAGCAACGCAGCAGCGGGCTATGGTGGAGAGATCCCCTCATCCTCCTCGGCGCAACTCCGACAAACGGAATCACGAAATCGACGAGAAATAAGAGAATTAATTGGTTAATTAAAAGGCCAGGGGTGCCTCTCTATATAAAGGGGCAAGGAGGCTGCCAACCTTGCCAGTCGGGCGGTGTGGGACTATCCCACACCAGCCACGACCCTTGAAGGTGCCCGGCCCTAGGTGGGCCCCTTGTGGCCCACCTAGGCTGGCCGAACCTACCCTCCTCCTTTGGGGGAAAGCCTCCCCCCCCCCCCCTCATGGGCGTTCTTTCCACTAGAAGGTCCATTTAGGGAAATCTGCCTTGAAAAATTCGAAAATAAATATATTAAATCATTTTTAAACATTAATTACACTAATTAATATCAAACATATTATATATAATTTATTCTAGCTCCTAAAACTATTTCGTCGCTGCCCGATCTCCATCGGACCATTCCTGGGACGTTCCCGGTGATCTCTTTCCTTTCTTGTTGTCTGGTCGAAACCCCTTAAGTGTGTTACCCTAGCGGTTCGATATAATAACAGACATTATTGAGACTCCTCTCCGATCAATGATTAACTCGTAGGCCTGGACCCCATGAATTAACCACTGTGATATAACGAATGACTTTCATCTATCAAACCTGGACGTCGAGTCTTAAACCATTTGCCATAGCGATACTTAGCGTGTCCGAGCATCATTCATAGATATCTCCATACCTAGCATGATCTCGTTACCGACAACACTATCTTCTACTTGTCTATGATATTATGTCAGCTGGTGACCTAGTCACATGTTTGCAAACTCATTTGACATAATCTCATCGAGTAGGCCCTAGAGTATCTATCCGGCTATACGGACTGACAAATCCCGTTGTTGACCCCTCGTCTCAACTACCCCCTTCCAATACCCAAAAGTATCACCTATCATTGTCACAATATATAAGATATGATGTTTGGTGCGATCAAAGTATCTTCCAGTGATAACAATAAGAGTTGATCTCACGGTCTTAAGGCATAATGACTACGTCCTATAAATAATGGGTATGTCCATCACATCGTTCAACCAACGACATGACTTCCATTGCCGACCGGCGCCATGCCCTATGATCGGAAAACCTCGATCATCAATCGCGCAACAAAACTAGTATTAGTAGAGGCTACTAGGGACCTGGTTGTTTATCTACCACACATGTATTAATGTTTCCTCTTAATACAGTTATAGCATGGTATAAAACATATAATGAACAATTGGAATATAACAAATAAACTATGTTTATTAAGTGCCTCTAGGGCATATTCCCTTCAGTCTCCCACTTGCACTAGAGTAACACTTAATCTAGTTTACAAGTAAAAGCTCAACACCCATAGCATCTTGGTGTCTGCTCGTCTCGTGGAAGAGGAATAGATCTCACACATTGAGACCTATATGTGCTTTGCAACACTTCTATGTAACCTAGTTTGACATCATCCCGTATCTTACGATGACGGTGAAATATATCCTAGTGGATGGAGTCAGACAGTCCAATCACACTTGCTACTTCTGAAGTTGCAATATATTTCTATACCTACGTAGATTATGCGACAGTGCATTCATATGCAACTCCGCAAACTAACCATGTCTTTCTTCAAAACAAAGAACATCTCCTATATGAGATTTCTAGCCGTATGGGTTAGTGTCACAACTTGCATTGCATCATCGTAACCATTTTACGGCAAGTTGTCTTTCCACTCTTACCCTTTACTAGAAAACAAATTTTCAGTTCTCATAGACACTGAAAAATATACTTAACGTTTGTTCATTGATCCACACAAGGATCACTCTAGAACCTGTTCTTCAACCAAGACCTCGGTCACACCAAGTCGAGATTTTAGTCTGATAGAATCTATGTCTGATACATAGAGAATGTCGAACATCATTTTGTATCACTGAAAATGCCAAGATAAACTTAATATTTTACCTAGTCATATGAGTAAGAACCATTTTCTTCGCTTGTTCTATTCTGAAACACTTCAGAATCTTAACTTAGGAAATATTCCGACCTAATGTTATTAAGCACCTTACGATCTATACAATTATAAATCAGATGCCTAATACTTATAACTTCATTTCATAGAAAATTTAATCACTTAAATAATCCTTTACACTCTAATAGAGGATTTGTGTCATTCAATATGTCGTTACATACAAAATCACAAATGACACCTAGCTCCCACTCAAATATGCCTTCCGCATATAAGATCAAGAAAAGCTACTTAGCTCCCACTCAAATATGCCTTCCGCATATAAGATCAAGAAAAGCTACTTTGCTCCCACTCACTTCTTTGCAAATGCAGGTTTCTTCAACTATTTTGGACAACTCCAAAATCCTTTGATCACATCATCAAAGTGAAGATTCCAGCTCCGATATGCTTGCTTTAGCCCATGAATGGACAACTGAAGTTTGCATACATGTTTAGCATCCTCAGGATCACCAAACCATTATTGTACGGATTACAACTCTTTCTTAGTGACACTATTAAGAAACATGGTTTTCTTATCCATCTATCAATTTCTCATTCGAAATTATAGTAATTGCTAAACGACCCAGAATAGATTTAGGCTTCACCACTTGAGACAAAATCTCGTTATGATCAACTTTTGAATCTGTCGGAACTGTTTTATGACAAATCGATCCTTATCAGTATCTACTCTCTCATAAAATTCCATATTCTATTAACAGCCTAGATGCCAGCAAGAAGATCTCCCAAGTCATTACCTGGTATTCGTACATGTATTTTATCTCGGATCATATATGACTCATAGCCATTTATCGGACTTAGGTCTACCATCTCTTCTTTGTAGTTCGTAGGTCTATCATATTCCATTAACATGACCTTCATAACAAGATTGTTGTAACACATAGTGTGGAACATAGCCTCGTATGACTAGGTTCTTAGTATGAGCTCAGAGCATCATGATCTTGTATCATCAGCTTCTTTCAAGTTGTGGAGCATGACACCGAAAACACTTTCGGTTGCGCCACTCTGATGTCTGGAGAGAAAGTTCATCAACTTCGTCTTGCTCTACTTTCTTTCTCACTTATACCCTTGGACAAGAAAATATTTCTTTCGCAAGGTATATCCTGGCAACGATTTTTCCTATGTCGTGAGACATGTTCCCAACTAACTCTTTAGGTATGGTACACTAGAAAGATTAATCCATTTTAGGTTTGATCACATCGAAACAATAAATTGCTGAAACGACAATCTAGGCTAAAAGCCATGTCATCACTCATATGGTATTGTCTCCATGGATTTAAATGGTTTCCCTATAATCTAACGTGAGTGTTACGTTTTGACTCTAATAATCACAATAATTTGATAAGAGATTTATTTAGTACACACTATCCGATAAGGTGCGATTACGACGTCCTAACATACCATAACACTATGGTGTTCCATGCGACGTAATTTGTGGAACTCTTCTCACAAGTCTTCCAATTGATGTGCCAACATTATAACTCAAATCTTTATTTCCTTGATCTGTATCACATGAATTTGATTTTCTTGTTAAATTTATTTCCTACTTGATTCTGAACTTGTTTGATCGAATCAAAATTTCCAAACTAACATTCCCTGAGTGGATATCCATATATCTACTCGGAATAGTCATGAAGTCTATGAAATAAAGACTTCCACTACATGTTAAAGTACTTCATTGATTCACATACGCCCATATGCACGATTCTCAACAACTTATACTCAAAACGTTCAGTGAAGTTTACGAAATAAAGGTCTCCACTACCCGTCAATTACTTCATTGATCCACATACATCTATATGCATGACTATCAATAAGTTATATGCCCGTTTTCTGAAAATGGTGTCTTAGTTATCTTGCAAGTGTCAAAAGATCAAATCTAAGGACTTGTAGATCCATCTGTTATGGAGCTAATTCATTGACTATAACATTGACATGAATTAAACGGCAGTGCCACGCATATGTGGTGTCTTTATTAAGTTTGTATCCTTTGGCATTAATATTATGAATGTGGGAGCTTCTACCATCTAAATTCAAATCGGCATATGATCATTACTTCATAAATATAGTACAACGAATTTTTCACTAACATATATGAACAATTGTCTCGCTAGAGGAGACACACTTATAACGATCATACTAACAGGAGATCATAAAAGAATTTATTCAAATGGTAGATCTAGAGGGAGAGTGTCTATGGCCATCACAAAAATTTGTCTGCCATTATCAACACGCAATGTCGCCTCATCCTTCAAAGCTACTCAAGTAGTGAATCTGGTTTTCATAAAAGATGACTAGTATCAGAAACTTAGTCACTACTGCGAGTACTTGCTTAGGTAAAACATTCATAACGTGTATATCATATATACACCATCATCATTGATGATTTCCCGGTGATCTATTTCATCTTCTTGATACTTCCAACGTAATCAAGAACCGTGAAGGTGAACGATTCCCCTTGCATGACATAGTCTATGACAGAGCATTTGCACTTGGCTACGACGTCTGACATCCAGTGATCGAGCTGAGCAAGGCGTCTCAATGTTCATCAAGTATGACCATATGTCATCAAGTATGACCAATGTCATCAAGTATGACTAGTGTCATCAAGTATGACTGCCACGTGCTCCTTCAATGTGTGTATTCTCTTCCATCTTGGTTGAGAAGACAATCAGTCAACATACTGATAAACTTCATCAACCCAACTTTAGGTGTACCCTGAGTTTAGCGATCATCTCATATGTTCGCGAACTAACAACTCGTACACATCGTTGGTTCTCTATGGAGGAGATCATAGCATACACTTGACTATGATGATATCATCCGCACAATACCGGATAATCCAAATAATCCTTTTGTTAGCGGAATCTCCGGATTTATCTCCTAGCGGGTATTGTATCACAAAGAGCTAACGGTTCAAACAAGGAGTATCCTCAAGCTAAAGTATAAAACTATGAAGTTTGGACCCAACCTTTTAAGTTTCTCAATCATAGGAATGCGCCTAATTTTAAAAGATGCTATTACATTGGTTTATATCTACAAAGTATTGCAAAACAAATTTTGTTCATTATATTTTGAGTTCTAGTATTTTAGAAAATAATTATCAAAACAACCCACTCAAACGAACATCCCTTCTGGTCGTTTCAGCGATTATACGACCCCCATCCATTGCACAACCACTCATCGTCAGAGCCGGCAACACAACTTCAAGGGTAGACCATTGTCAATCACAACAACTCTCTGCCTCATGCTCGACCTTTCGGCCTCTGTGTTCTGAGGCCATATCTGCATATGCTAGTCTCGCCAAAATAACCTCCACGTAACGCTTGTGCAACATGGCTTACACCCACTGTATGTGAACGACGATATGTCTGACACCCGATCGTCACGGCCTGCCTCATAACATAGAACTTTCTTGGTGGTGCTCGTTGGAGGAAGAAACTAGTGGTATTTGAAGGGATCATGTTATATATAACTACCACCGTGTAACTAATATATACTAATATATATAATCACACAATATAAAATGCACACAATAACATCAAATGTAATGCGATGTGATATAGACCATTGCGCCATGGTCTTCTTGGTGCCTGCAGTTCATAATTTTTTTAATAAACCTACCTTGACCATATCACATTTCCCCTGCAAAATAAAGTTAGACGCTTCTACTTTATCTTTTGCATATTTTACGTAGCTTGGGGCTGACGTCAATACAACTGCTTCATACCTACGAACCTGTGACCACAACAACGATCCAATAATTGCATGTTTAAGCATCCCTTTCGGGCCCTCCATTGAAAATGCAAAGCCAGCTAAAGAGAGAGAGACAGACACCCGCCAACCACAGATACGGTACAAGCCGTATGTCAGTAGTGGAACAGCCTCGCGTAAGTGTACGCGTAAAGTCGGTCCGGGCCGCTTCATCAACTCGATTGCGCTGGAATCACAAGTGCACACTAGAGGGTAGCAAATAACAGGAACGGTGCCCCTGTGAAAAACACGGGTTCTAACAGCGTACAGCTATATCTACGATAGATCGGCTCTGATACCACTGAAGGGGATCACAGGAAAAAAACAAAAAAATTCCTAGCAACGATATACTTAAACTAGCCAAGATCTATACAATGCAGATATAGAAGTACGGCGGAGATCGGAATACATACCCTTGTAGACCGACTAGCGGGGGTTACGCTCCCACACAAGCGTTGACGACGAAGACGACGTAGCCGACCTCTAGGTCGCGAAGAACTCGGTGCGACGAAGACAACGAAGATGACCTCGAGGTCGAGTGGAGGAAGCCGACCTCCCAGCACCACTAGCATGGCACCTCGCAAAGCTTCACACACATACGGTGGAGACGACGACATCCAAAGACTTGGACCAGAACACCAGCAGCGCGGCAGCGGGCTATGGTGGAGAGATACCCTCATCCTCCTCGGCGCAAGTCCGACAAAGGGATTCACGAAATCGTGGAGAAATAAGAGCATTAATTGGTTAATTAAAAGGCCAGGGGTGCCCCTCTATATAAAGGGGCAAGGAGGCTGCCAATTGTCGGGTTATGACTCCCTAGAAGTGGGGGTAGTCACTTCCTCAAGTGTAGTTTGTGAAGGGGATTGAACGCGGAGGTCAAGACCCTCGAGGGACCCAGCGACATTGCTCGCCGGACCTGAAGACGAAGCACCCACTACAGAGAAAGACACTGGCTCGTACCCAGGTTCACGGCCCTCGTGAGGAGGTAAGACCGCTACTTCTGCTTGTCTGTATTGAGTTATGGAGTTTACAGTACGACCGGCCTTGCCGAAAGCCCCCTTGAGGCAGTTCTTGCCTGGGGGGGGGGGGGGGGGGGGGGATGCTGACCTTCTTCCTCCTCCGGGCAGAGGATATGCTACTTGGGATTGCTAGGGTTTACAAGCGTTGTGGAATCAGAAAGGCCGACCCTTCCTACGATGTAAGTCTTGTCCCTTTTATAGGCGCCTCCGGCGCTCTCCTTCTACTTGGCCTTCTAGGTGGTTCCCACATGGCAGAGGCATGGCGGAGCAGGAGTCCACCATGGCCCGTTCGTCCATGGACGCGGTCCATTGCTGATAAAGGTGGGCGCGGTGGCCGACCAGCAGCCGACCGTGCAATTCTGTTGTAGGGGAGGTAGTCTCTGAGGTAGAGCCCACAATGACGTTCTCCGTTGGAGGGTTGCGCCGTCCACCTGCTTTATCGCCAGAGTAGAAGGTCCTGGCATTTCTGCAGCATGCGGCGCGGCTTTATTGACCCCTTTATCGCCTAAAACGGCAACGGGGGTGCTTGTGTCACCACGTGGGCGTGGCAGGGGCCATGTGCGTCTTGCCGTACTTCCTTGGCCGCGACGTTTCCCTTCAGGCCTGAGGAGGCCTGAGGGGGGGTTCCCGTTGGATTCCCTCGAGGCGCGCTGGCGCCTCGGAAGGGTCCCTTGAAGCGAGGGATCCCCTAAGGCCCTCGTTTCCTCTTCAGGCCCTCGAGGGGAATTGCCTCTCGAGGGTCCCGCCAGGCAGTGATGCCTGGTCCTTAGTCGTTTTGTCTGACTGGCCAGCGTGCGAGGCTTGGGGGGAGTGGGCTCTCCATACCCCAGTTCCCACTGGGCCGACAGTAGCCCCCGGGCCAGCGATGGGCACGATTGAGCCCTTAGTGCCCAACCGGCCCGAGCCACGCAGCACTTGGACGAATAACGGTCTCGCACGATCCGGGGCGTGAGTCGTGGGGGGTCCCACCACGCCCCGGAAACTGCTCCTTGAGGGGACATAAAGCCCGAGCGTAGCGGCAGGGAGCTGTTACCGTTTCCAAACCTTCTCGCAGAAGTTTTCGCCTCCTAGAGCTCTCTGCCTCCGCTCTCTCCTGCGATTCTCCTTTCTCCGTCTCCTTCAGTCCCCCGAGCCCGCGACGATGAGCCCCCTCAAGAGCAAGGGCAAGGCCGCCGCGGGGTCTTCCTCCCAAGCGTAGGTCCCTGAGGTCGTGCAGGGCGCGACGCTGCTGGGCGTTCGCGTCAACGAGAAGGCGCTTGCCAAGGTCCGGTTCCTAGTTGCGGACCGGACGAACGAGCATGGCGCCACCGCCCTGAAGCCCGCGGCGCACGGGAAGCGCCCGCGAGGGTATTTCCCGATCTTCCAGCATTGCCTCGCCGCAGGACTGGTTCCGCCCTTCTCGCCGTTCCTGGAGGCGGTGCTGGCTGTAACGCCCCGGGATCTTTTTGCATCAACATGACATCATCATGCATCATTTGCATTTGTCCATCTTAATTTAAATTATTGCATTTAAATTTAACTCCATTTAAATTATTTGGCACTTTTAAATCTAAATGCAAATCAAATTAATTTAAATGTGATATTTAAATTCTTTTCAAATATTCAAATTAATATATTTAATTGTGTATTGGAAACAATAATTAAATTGCCTATTTAAAACCAAAAATATTTTGTAAAGTTCCTCTATACAAATTGTTTTTCTATTTTGTTTTAAAATACAAAAACAGAAAAGAATTAAATAAAAGAAATAAAAAAAATCCAGTGAGAAACCTTACCTGGGCCGAGTCACCCATTGCTGGCCCATCATCCCTCTCTCCTTCGGCCCACCTTACCCGTTCGATCCTTCTTCTTCGTACGGTCAACACCAGGAGGACGTGCTCCTCCACCTTGGCCATGTCCCCCACCTCCAACCACTCCCCCTCCTACTTAGCCGCCCCTACTCTCTCGCCCAAACCCTAGCCCTTCCTCCTCCCTCCCATCGAGCCGCCGCCGCCACTTCCCTCTCTTCTTCTCCCCTCTTCTTCCCTCTGTTTCTACTCCACCGGAGGCCCTCACGCAGCGTCGCCGCTCCGGTGAGGTCGAAGGCCCGCCGAGTAGCCCCGGAGCTGCGCCTCGCCGTCGGCTTCGTGTCCTCCGGAGGAATCGAGCTGGCGCCTCAGGAATCAGACGAGCTCGTCTCCGTCTTCTTCGGCACCGGCGAGCCACGCCGCAGGAATTCGCCGCCGACGGTCTTCCCCAAGCACGAACGGCTACACCCACAACCTCCCTGTGATCTCGTCTCCCGTTTCCCTCTCTCTCCCCGACCTATTTCATCCCGTACGCGTTGGAAGCATCCGGTCCTCTTACCGTCCGCCATGGCTTCCCGTGCAACCTGTTGTTTCCTGGCCGAAACAAATCACAAGCAGCGATTCATCCCCGTGGTTGTGCTCTGTTTCGAAAATCAAGAGATCCAAAGATCAAATCCCGCTGGAGCCTTTTCTTGTCTTTGTTTCTTTTGCTCTGAAAGTCTGAACTTTTAGTAATTCAGTTATCGTAGCAGGGTTTGTTCTTAAGAAGTTGTTCCCTGTTTGTATCACCAACACTTGATTAGCCCAGTGGCTAGCAGCGCCATTCCGCACTACACGCTCGCGACTCCGGTTCGAATCCCAGCCTCGATGTATAAAAGGCCACCCTTTTATTTCTTTTAGCTCACTGACATACTGGCCCCACCTGTCGGCGAGAGAGTGCCTGTAATTCTTGCACCGAGCCCCTCTGCTCCCTGCATTCGCAGTTAAGCCCCAACCGACACATATTCTATCACGGACAAGTCCCTGCCCTTTTGCATAAACACCCCAAAAGCTAAAATGTTAATAACTATAATTCTATAACTCCAAATTAAATAATCTTTATATGTTTATTTATCAGAAAAATGCAATGAATATTAATATGCCATTTGTATGCCATTTTGCATCTGTTATTTTAATTGCTTAGTATAATTTGTTAAATTGCAACTAATTAATTAAATATGGAATGTGTGGGGTAATTAATATATAATGCCCTATTCCATTTAATTTTACTAGATCATCCATGCCATGTGTTGCCATGCGAACCAACATGTAATATTGCTGGTAAATAAATAACTTGCACCTAAATATTAATTGTCGGGGTTGCTTTCCCGCTTAATTTGGATTACCTGCAATGTATTGCATCTTGCCATGCCATGCGTCATTCTCATATGATCATGCTGGATCTTTTGGCGTAGTTGTAAAATGCATCTTTTACGCTTTCCAGTGTTTGTTGCTTCTTCGCGGATAAGACGTTGAGATGTGTGAGCAACGACAAGATCTGCTTCCATGCGGGATTCCAGGCAAGCAAAGTTTGCTTGTTTACCTATACATTGTCTTTCATTCCTGCCGTTGATCTCTGCTACCCTAGTTATCGATTCTTGAACTGCGATCCCATCACATGTTTATCCTGCAGCCTATACAGCTTTATCCCCACAACCTAATACCCGTTGCATGTTTATCTGTTGGCCTTGCGAGTCGTAGCGCATGCTTAGAGTTGTTTGTGCGAGTCGTCTGTTGGTCTTATGTTTCATCTGCTTAGTATGATAGATTACTCTACCTTAACAAAATGTTGTCTTATATTGGGGTATTATAATTAAAAGATAAGGCACCAGGCGTAAGGCCTTGCGAGGTGCTTTATTCTGCTCAGTGTCGACCTAGGAACTGAGATTTTGTCCTCGGATCCAATTTTGAGCGCACTAACCACTTGTGGGAGGCCCTATGGAGCCCCCCTCGACTTTGAACGGATCTACAACTTGTCCATGTGCCGCAAATAGTTCGGGTTTTCCATTTGCTCATATGCATGTGCATGATGATGATGATGATGAGAGGGTATGTGATACGGGGGGTCATATAGGTGCGGTACGACACGAAGCGGACAGTTCCTACTGTGGTTTGAGCCGCATGGTGGCGTAGTCGCAAACTAATGAGTCCGCAATTGAGATTCAGCCGGACTCCTGACGCGGGTAACAACTCATATGGGTGGCACTTGGACTTGCTGTAGTGAAGGAATAAGTCGTGTTGAGAAGCCCTGATGCTTGCTTGGGTTGATCATGCGAGTATGGGTACAGTAGTGCACCCCTGCAGTGTATAATCTTATCGATGAGCCATGTCCACGGTTATGGACGACTTTGGTGATGATGCTGGCTAACAAGATCTAGACAACTTACACCTAATTATTGTTAATTAATTTGACTAGTAATATAGAATTACTTTCGCAATAATAACTAAAATTGTTTAATGTGTGAGTTTCCCGAATTGCTTCATCATACTTGGTTGAGGGGGTTAATTCGAGAATGGGTTATGTTTGGTGTTAGTTGTAGTTGTTTACTTATGCGCTCTCTTATCACTCTCTAATTAGACGGAAGTTGTAGCGTGTCTCTCTAGGTTGCTAGTGCTGCAACCGCTAAGTCCACCTCCCCTATATTTTGGGAGATGGTGTAGAAAGTAGGCAAGTCGGTTTTGCTTGCCAGGGAGTGCCCTGACACTCTTTTGGGATGTGCTTTATGTGCAGTTAACAGGTTTGAAGTCTGACGACGTTAGCTTGGGAATCACTCCGGCTTGGCTGGGCAGGAATATGGCGCCATTGCTTATCTTCAGGACTCTTAGTCCAATTTGCATCTTATCCGTAGTCGGATACTATTCTGCTTCCGCTGTCATTTGTATCTTTGTATTGTATATTTGTATCTTGACTCGTTCGAGTCGTTGTTGTATTATGTCTTCTGTTGTATTTGTGGATGTATTGGAACTGTTGTAATGTTATCACAATTCCACCCACATAATGCGCATGTTTCGGCGTGCACATTATGTCTGGTGGGCGACCTAAAATCGTTATTATGCGGATTTCGGCGGGATCGCTTAAATCTACATAGTACCGATTTTAGGGCGTCACAAAGTGGTATCAGAGCCTTGGTTTCGATCTCCTTGTTGTTTCGATACGAATGGTTATCGAAGCAGCGGGTCCGCAAAAGCCTGTAGGATAACCTCGCTAACGGTCATTGTTTCTAGAGTGTCGAAAACTATATGACTTAAATTATATTTGAAAAATATCTCAATAGGTTTCTATTTACTCCTTACCTCAATTCTATTTCTCCTCTTACCTTACTTGTTTTGGGAGTCTCTTCTCTTATCCAAACTTTCAAAGTCTTAGGATCCTACGTGTGGGTGGACGATTTCTTGCCTTTTATCCTATTAGGTTCAATCTCCGGAAGCAACTTCGACGAAGAAATTCTTTTGTTAGTGGTGTCGAGAAGTTCAAGGTGGAGTCAGAACTTCTTGTTAGTGGTGTCGAGAATTTCTAGGTGGAGCAACAATCCCTTATTAGTGGTGTCGAGAAGTTCATCACGAAGCCGGAAGACTCGGTAGTTACCCCTCTCTTCTTGTGGTCTCGGCGTGGATCGCGGGACGCGATCCCTTGTTAGTGGTGTCGATTGTAACGCCCCGGGATTTTTGCCAATTAGAAAATTGTTTGTTTTTCTTTTTGCATCAACATGACATCATCATGCATCATTTGCATTTGTCCATCTTAATTTAAATTATTGCATTTAAATTTAACTCCATTTAAATTATTTACCACTTTTAAATCTAAATGCAAATCAAATTAATTTAAATGTGATATTTAAATTCTTTTCAAATATTCAAATTAATATATTTAATTGTGTATTGGAAACAATAATTAAATTGCCTATTTAAAACCAAAAATATTTTGTAAAGTTTCTCTATACAAATTGTTTCTCTATTTTGTTTTAAAATACAAAAACAGAAAAGAATTAAATAAAAGAAATAAAAAATATCCAGTGAGAAACCTTACCTGGGCCGAGTCACCCATTGCTGGCCCATCATCCCTCTCTCCTTCGGCCCACCTTACCCGTTCGATCCTTCTTCTCCGTACGGTCAACACCAGGAGAACGTGCTCCTCCACCTTGGCCATGGCCCCCACCTCCAACCACTCCCCCTCCTACTTAGCCGCCCCTACTCTCTCCCCCAAACCCTAGCCCTTCCTCCTTCCTCCCATCGAGCCACCGCCGCCACTTCCCTCTCTTCTTCTCCCCTCTTCTTCCCTCTGTTTCTTCTCCACCGGAGGCCCTCACGCAGCGTCGCCGCTCCGGTGAGGTCGAAGGCCCGCCGAGTAGCCCCGGAGCTGCGCCTCGCCGTCGGCTTCGTGTCCTCCGGAGGAATCGAGCTGGCGCCTCAGGAATCAGACGAGCTCGTCTCCGTCTTCTTCGGCACCGGCGAGCCACGCCGCCGGAATTCGCCGCCGACGGTCTTCCCCAAGCACGAACGGCTACACCCACAACCTCCCTGTGAGCTCGTCTCCCGTTTCCCTCTCTCTCCCCGACCTATTTCATCCCGTACGCGTTGGAAGCATCCGGTCCTCTTACCGTCCCCCATGGCTTCCCGTGCAACCTCTTGCCCGAGATGCTCCCCTCCTGGGCTGTTTTCCCCTCTCTCCGATGCGCACTACCAGCACCCCGACACCTTCCCACACCCCTCCTCACCCGGAACGCGCAGGGACACTGCAGATGGACTGCAGTTCGCCGTCGTCATCTCTGTTACCGGAGGTCTGAACTTACGTTCGTAGATCAGTTAGCGCCGGTTGCTTTAGTCATGTAGCTTCCCTGCCGAAACAAATCACAAGCAGCGATTCATCCCCGTGGTTGTGCTCTGTTTCGAAAATCAAGAGATCCAAAGATCAAATCCCGCTGGAGACCTTTTCTTGTCTTTGTTTCTTTTGCTCTGAAAGTCTGAACTTTTAGTAATTCAGTTATCGTTGCAGGGTTTGTTCTTAAGAAGTTGTTCCCTGTTTGTATCACCAACACTTGATTAGCCCAGTGGCTAGCAGCGCCATTCCGCACTACACGCTCGCGACTCCGGTTCGAATCCCAGCCTCGATGTATAAAAGGCCACCCTTTTATTTCTTTTAGCTCACTGACATCCTTGCCCCACCTGTCGGCGAGATAGTGCCTGTAATTCTTGCACCGAGCCCCTCTGCTCCCTGCTTTCGCAGTTAAGCCCCAACCGACACATATTCTATCACGGACAAGTCCCTGCCCTTTTGCAGAAACACCCCAAAAATTGTCGTGGTATCGGCATAATTGATAGGAGACGGGGGTCCTCTAGCCTACGTATGGATTGTGGGGAAGAAGGTTGGTGTCGTCGAGCTCGGGATTGAACACGGCGAGTTTACCCAGCTTCGGATCCCACAGCGGTGGCGGGATCCTACGTGCTGCTATAATTCACTATGAGGCAATAGCCGTGAACAGGTTACAATGTATTTGATGCGTATTGAAGCGTCTGCCCTAAAGGCTCCCTGGTGGCCGGCTTATATAGGCGGCCAGACCCCAGGGTACAAGGTAAGTGCTTGTCCGGCAAGTAATCAGAGTCCTAGACCTAGCCGGCTTAGTTGCCGCCTTCCGTCTTGGGCTCGGTGGCTTGATGGTCTTAGGCCTTCCGCCTTCCTTGGACCGTCCGCCTACTTCCTTGCACGTCAGCTATCTGGGCCGCCCGGCAGGCCTTGGCCTTACCACCCTTGGGCCACCCTGGACTAGCCGGATTGATCCATGCTGGTTATACCCCTAGTTGATATATCCCCAACATTAGCCCCCAGAAAGGTTGAAGTTCTCCAGGCGCCGGCTTCTCCTTGATTCTCCATCTGCCAAGGTTGGCGGCTGCAGGACTTGAACCATTCTGAAAATCAAAGAGGCATGCGTGTCTTGATGTTGACAGGCGGCCGCCTTTGTCCACCATGGGAAAAGACGGCTACTCGGCAATCTTTGCCGAGCATTCTTCTTGACGGTTTCCGCCTAGCCGGCTTCACGACAGTTTGAAAACAGCCTAGACAGGAATCTCGCCATGATCATAAATTGCAGGAAAAGAGGAGGCGTGGAGATCGTGCAATCGTGTGCCGCAACGTACGTGGGACACGTGTCCGACTAAAATGCCGTTGCACAGGGAGCAACGCCTGCCCCTATAAATAGGTAGCCAAACGGTCCATTTTCTTTACCCTGCCTTTGCTCTCCGTGCGCCCTTGTCTCTTACACTTCCTCGCTCCTCGCCTCCGAACGAACTCCGGCGAGCTCTTCTCCTCCGGCGACCTTTCCTCGCGGCGATGTCCACCGGTCCCGCTCACTCGACGGCGTCGAGCGGCCCGGCGACCGAGGCCGCGCTTGCGACGCCGATGGGCGGCGCCATTACTCGTCCCGCGGCGGCGACGACGGCGGGCAACATCACCGCCGTCGTCCCTCGGACTTCCTCCGCGCGCGCTCCCGCGGCGGGCTCCTCGGCCCCTCCACCGACCACCACGGCAACGGAGACGGCGAACGCCCCCGGCGACGAGGAAGAAGAAGCGGCGGACCTCGGGTCCCGCTACTGGCTGCCTTCTATCGTCGACGAAGACGCCCTCCAAGATTTGGAGGCTGTCGGCTACCTCCCCACTCGGGAGGATTGCCGGTGGAGGGCCGCCTTGGGAGACATCATCCCGGCTCCGGAAGCCGGAGAACGGGTAATCCTCACCTCCCACCTGGTCAGGGGAATGGCGCTTCCGCCTTCCGCCTTCTTTAGTGAGGTCTTAGATCACTACGGGCTCCAGCCCCATAATATCGCACCCAATAGCATATTAGTCTTAGCCGGCTTCACAGCTCTTTTCGAAGGCTATCTAGGTATTAGGCCTAGTTTAGACTTCTTTAGATACTGTTTCCGTTGCCGGCGTCAGACGGTGCCGGATGGCGGGTTGGCGACCTGCGGCAGCGTCACCTTCAACTGCCGCCAGGGCCGCCAATGGTATCCTAAGATACCATACCTCGAGTCCGTCAAGGGCTGGACCTCCACCTTCTTCTACTGCCAAGACATGGCAGCGCCGGGCCGTCAAATCGGCATTCCGGCATTCGTCAACGCGCCGCCCATGCCTCGCCCATGCTGGGACGAGGCGGTGCCCAAGTTGACGGAGGAACTCCGCCTTATTCAAAGGCGGATCGAGTTCCTCACGAGGACGATGGCTCCCCCCCAGCTGGATGGGGTCGACACCGTCATTTGCTGGCTCGGCCGGCAAATCCTCCCCCTGCGGTATAGCCCGCACAAGATGTGTCAGTATTCGCCTACTGACACAGCCTCTCTTCGCGTGAGCGAAGAGATATTGCCGGTCGCCGACCTGGCATTCCGGCTCCGCAGCCTCGTCAAGGCGGGGTCGGTGAAGGCGGTCGAGGGCGTGCCCATGCACACCCACGACAATCCTCCCCTCGAGGTGAATATTTTCTTCCTTTGCCCCTTACTTGACAGCTTTGCCGGCTAGGATTGAGTTCCTTTGACATGTCTTCTTTTTCAGCTCTCTGAGTTGAGGGAGGATGACCTGGCTCCCGACTTCTACGAGTCGGAAGCCGGGAAAACGAAGAAGCGCAAGGCGTCCGGCGCTGCTTCCTCTAGGGCGAATGCTGAGAGGAAGAAACGGATCGCGTCGGATACCGAGCCGACTCTCGCCAACATTGGCGAGAACGCGGGGATTAACATCCCCCGAAGGTACTTCAATTTTGCCTTTTCCAGATGGAGAACCTTTTGAACATTGGCTGACTTATTGTGCTTGCTTTTTGTTAACAGGGAAAGGGTCGCAACCTCCCGGTTGACGACCAGGCTCCTTGGCAAAGGAAAGCGGCCGCAAGGCGGCTCGCCGGCCACCGTGCCACCAACTCCCCCGCTCGACGCCGGCAGCTTCATGGCTGACGCTCGGCGCCAACCTCCAGCTCCGGCCTCAGGTGCTCCGCCAAGGGCCCCTTCCGCCGACCGCGCGCCCAAAACTCCCCTTCTGCTGGCTGAGGCTACGGCCGAGGATGCCGCGGAATCGCGCGCCGCCAACGAAGGGTTGCTGGAGTCGACTGCCGGCGGGTCCCGGAGGGCAGCCCCGACTGCGGGAGGCGGCAAAGTCAGAGACCCTTGGTCTACCTTTAAGGAGGCCAAGGAGTCAACTTTGTCTTTTGCCGCCTTTGCCTCGCAGGCCTTCGACGACTTGGAGGGCGACCTATCTGTAAGTTTCTACCCCTCCGGCATATACATAGTCTTTCCCCCGAGCACTTAGATGGCTAGTCAAAAGAAACTTTGACTGCCGGCTTAGTGGTTATTCGACAATATGTTTTATGCCTTTGTTTTTTCTTGCAGGGCCTTGTGTCCGCCAATGTCGAGCTCGTCTCCTCCCGAGTCGAGATAAACCGGCGCCACCGCGACCTGAAGAAGGAGTGCGAGGCCAAGGACAGGCGGATCGCCGAGCTGGAGGCGGCCCGCAAAAAAGATGAAGGTAGGGTGGATCCCTTTCTCCAACTATGCTTTTGAGCTATGTTTCCGTCAATCATTTTAGCTTGGCGAATCCATATTTGTAGAACTGCTAGACCACGCCCAGGATATCCTGAAGGCGTCCACTGATATGCAAGCTCTTATGAATGAAGCTTCAGACTTGGCGGCCGCCAACTTGGAGTTGAAGGCGGCTCATCAAAAAGAGATGGAGGCCCAGCAACTCAAGTTTGCGCAGGAATCCAGCCAGCTCACTGGTGAGCTGGAAAGCCTGCGCAACAAGTTGGCGGAGGCGGAGAAGATGGCTGCGGAAGAGATATCCAAGCAGACTTCTCGCGCCCAAATTGCAGAGGACGCGCTGGCAACTCATATGATTGAGTTGTCGGCTTTCCATAACTCGGTCCTTGGTAACTTCTTGCTCCTTTTTTGATACTGCCATGTTGCTTTAGCCTGAGCCCAACTTATGGCTTTATTTTTGATGCAGTTCCCGCCGGTTTAGGCGATGACAAGGTTGTCAGCCCCCGCCTGGATCGCCTTGCGCGTCTGGGCGAGCTGATCGCCGAGACTTTGGCGGCGGCCAAGCGGTTTGCCGCCAAGTTCTTCACTTCGTCTGGCAGCCAGGAGCCGACCGAGTTCAGCGACGTGCCCGCCATCTTGGAGCAGGCGACCAAATTGCATAAAAGCTCGCTGAAGTCGGCGGCGCGGGGAGGAGCCAAGACCGCCCTTGGGTTGTTCATGGCGCACTACCCCGAGGCAGAGATAGAAGCCGTCACCGAAGGCATGCCGTCAACGTACGAAGACGGTAGCGAGGTTGAGCCGGCCGCTGTGCTGAACAGCGTTGCCGGCTACGCCACGCGGGTTGCCGACATGGTGGATACTTCAATCTTCTACCGGCGCCATCCTGTGCCTGGCGGAGAGGGAGCTGAAGCTGCCGGCGCGGCCGAGGCGGAGGGGAGTGATAGTTCCGGGGCTGAAGTTGTCAGCCCCCAAGCCTGATGTAGACGCTCCCCCGAGCCATATCTTTTTTCTGTCCTTGCCTTCCACAAGCCTTATTTTGTCGGCCCCTGAAACAATGCAACATTTGTAATATTTGTATATACTTTTGCTGTTGCCTTGTTAGGCGGAAACTAGCTGACAAGTTTTACTTTGTCTTTATTTATATGGCCCGCCTTAATTTTACCCTGACTTATATGCTTGACTTTTTGTATGTTGACGAAACCTCAGCCGGTAACTTTAGCTGAAACAACCAGGGCTAGACCATTTGTTTAGAATCAGAGACCAAAGCCAACATGTTGGTGTCAAAGACATACTACTAGGCGAACCACATATAAGTAATCAGAGGCAAAGGAATTAGGCGGCGCAAAAAGTTTGTTTTTGCTTTGGGTTGGCTCGAAAGCTGCAAGTATCTACCAGTTTGAACCTTTGCACGGAGCTAGAAAACAGGTAACTTAGATACATAGGGGAAATATGATTGCGAGAAAAGACAAAAGATGGCATGCATCTCAACACAGATGAGGAACCATAGACTTTTATTTCATAATCATATTTAACTTATTACAATTATAAATTGCTAAGTGTAGAAAGGACGTAGCTGCTCAATGTTCCAAGGCCGTCTTGTTTGCTCGAACGGGTCGTCGATGCCTCTCTTGCGCTTGGTTCCCCTTTTTCCTGCCGCCTTCTTGCGCATTTTCTTTTCTTCTTCGTCGCGGATGTCGGCTAGGTAGTAGGAACCATTGAGCAACGCCTTTGTGACTATAAACGGTCCTTCCCATGGCGGGGATAGCTTGTGCAAGCCTTTTCTATCTTGAATTAGGCGGAGGACCAGGTCACCTGTTCTGAAGCTTCGCTTCCGCACTCTCCGGCTATGATAGCGGCGGAGTTGTTGCTGGTACAAGGCGGAGCGATGGAGAGCGACGTCTCTTTCTTCGTCTAGCAGGTCTAGGCTATCCTGTCTTGCACCTTCTACGTCTTGCTCGATGTAGGCTTGAACTCTTGGGGAATCGTACTTCATGTCGGTAGGTAGCACTGCCTCTGCGCCATATACTAAGAAGAAAGAAGTGTAGGCGGTGGATCTGTTTGGTGTTGTGCGCAAACTCCATAATACCGACTGTAACTCATCTGCCCAAGCGCCGGCTGCCCTATGTAATGGAGCTTCGAGACGAGGCTTAAGTCCTGATAGGACTAGGCCGTTTGTACGCTCTACTTGTCCATTGGATTGAGGGTGTGACACGGATGCCAAATCAAGCCGGATGCCTAGATCATTGCAGTATTCTTCTATGTCGCCTTGAGACAAATTGCTGCCATTATCGGTGATAATGCTGTTTGGAACTCCAAACCGAGAGATAATTCCCCAGAGAAAGTTGGTGGCTGTTCGTGCGTCAAGTTTGCTGATCGGTTTGGCCTCGACCCATTTGGTGAACTTGTCGACAGCGACCAATAGGTGAGTGTATCCACCGCGCGCCTTTTTGAAGGGACCCACCATGTCTAAGCCCCAGACCGCGAACGGCCAGGTGATTGGGATCGTCCTTAGCTCCTGTGCCGGCAAGTGAGGTTGACGGGCGTACAACTGGCAACCTTTGCATGTCTTGACGATGTTCTCGGCATCTTCTTTGGCGGTGAGCCAGTAGAAACCTTGGCGGAAAGCTTTGGATACAATGGACCTAGCGTAAGCATGATGCCCGCAGGCGCCAATATGTATGTCCTTCAGAAGTTCCCGGCCTTCCTCCGGCTGTATGCACCGCTGATAGATGCCGCATGTGCTTCGCTTGTATAGCTCGCCTTTTATTATCGTGAATGCTTTGGCTCGCCTTATGATCTGCCTTTTTAGCACCTCATCGTCCTCTGGCAACTTTTGGTCGATTAGAAAATCGAGATATGGGACTGTCCAATCCGGCTGTGTTAAGTAGACAGCGAGACTTGCCGCTTCTACCGGTTCTTCTGAGTCGGGGTCCATCAAATCGGCGCCTTTAATGGATGGCTTGTGCAATTGCTCCAGGAAGATATCATTTGGTACCTTTTTGCGTTCCGATCCTAGTCTTGCCAGTGTGTCTGCCGCCTCATTCTCAGCTCTTGGAACGTGTCGGACTTCGTAGCCTACGAAGTTTTTTGCAAATTAGTCAACTTTGGCTCTGTAAGCCGCCATTGTTGCGCTTTTCGCATCCCATGTTCCGCTTACTTGGTGTGCGACCAAATCTGAGTCGCCGTAATAGAGGATTCTTTTGACGCCTAGGTCGTTTGCCACGTGTAACCCATGAAGCAAAGCTTCGTACTCGGCAACATTGTTGGTTGCTGTGAAGTGGATTTGTAACACGTAGCTGAGCTTGTCACCTTTAGGCGTACGTAGAACGACTACAGCCCCCGAGCCTTTGAGCATCTTTGATCCTTCAAAGTGCATGACCCAATATTCTGACTCGGGGAGTGCTGTTTCCTCCATAGCCTCTGTCCAGTCGGCGACAAAGTCTGCAAGTGCTTGAGATTTGATGGCGGTCCGTGGTTTATAGACTATATCAAAAGCGGCAAGTTCGATGCCCCATTTGGCGACTCGACCTGTTGCCTCTGCATTGTTGATTATGTCTCCCAACGGTGCCTTGCTGACTACTGTCACTGTGTGTTCCTGGAAGTAATGCCTAAGCTTTCTGGCGGCGAAGAATACACCATAAGCCAGCTTTTGGTAATGCGGATACCTCTGCTTGGAGGCAGAGAACACTTCACTGATGAAGTAGACCGGTCGCTGCTCACACGCCGCGGCTTCGCTCTCCTTTC
Organism: Poa annua; assembly: GCA_026929855.1. Lineage (NCBI taxonomy): Eukaryota > Viridiplantae > Streptophyta > Magnoliopsida > Poales > Poaceae > Poa > Poa annua. Next base: position 243,996,699 of record CM049426.1, on the reverse strand, counting down.
TTTCCACAACCAAGACAACGCTGACAACAGCTCCTATTGCCGCGATGTACAGCAGCATTGGTTCCTGTGATCGAGGTGCTGCCAATATCAGAGCGGATATGAGGGCCTCCTTAAGTTGTTGCAAGGCGGCGTCTGCCTCTGCTGTCCACTCGAAGTTGTCGGATTTATTCAGTAGCCGGTAGAGAGGCATTGCCTTTTCCCCTAGGCGACTTATGAAACGACTGACGGCTGCCGCCGATCCGGCTAGGCGCTGCACGTCCTTCAGACAAGTAGGTATGGATATGTTTTGTATGGCCTTGATCTTCTCCGGGTTAACCTCAATCCCTCGTTCTGAGACGATGAACCCGAGGAGTTTGCCGGCTGGGACGCCGAAAACGCACTTGGCGGGGTTGAGCTTCATCTGATACCTCCGGAGGTTCTGAAAAGTTTCTTCCAAGTCCTCTAGGAGATCTGCCTTCTTTTTTGACATTACCGCGATGTCGTCTACATAGACGTGAACATTGCGACCGATTTGTTCGTGCAGGCAATTTTGCATACAGCGCTGGTATGTTGCTCCTGCATTCTTCAGGCCAAAAGGCATGGTAATGTAGCAGAAAGTCCCATATGGAGTTGTGAAAGATGTTTTCAGTTGATTTGACTCTCTCATCGTGATTTGGTGGTATCCTGAGTAGGCGTCCAGAAAACAAAGCAGCTCGGAGCCTGCTGTGGAGTCTACGACTTGGTCGATCCTAGGCAGCGCAAAGGGATCCTTTGGGCAGCACTTGTTAACACCAGTATAGTCGATACACATCCTCAGCTCTTTATTCTTCTTTGGGACAAGTACAGGATTTGCCACCCAATCGGTGTGTACAACTTCTTTTATGAAATTGGCGGCCTTCAGCCTATTTATCTCCTTCCCTATAGCCTTGCGTCTTTCATCTCCAAAGCGTCTTGTTGCTTGCTTCACCGGCTTGGATCCTTTTATGACGTTGAGCGAGTGCTCGGCAAGTTCCCTCGGTACACCAGGCATGTCGGAAGGCGACCATGCAAAGATGTCACGATTCTCACGGAGGAACTCGACGAGCGCGCCTTCCTATTTGCTGTCAAGGTTGGAGCCGATGACAACTTGCTTAGACTTGTCACCTGGGATGAGGTCCGCCTTTTTGGTGTCTTCTGAAGCTTCGAAAGTCTTCTTGACATCCATCTTTGGCTTTGGCATGGATTTGTCTGAATCCGCCCCGAGCAGCGCGAGTTCATCCTTGTGGATGACGGCTTCTGCGAAGGCGGCCATGCCACGCTCGCACTCCTTGGCTTTCTTGAAGTTGCCGGAAACCGTGATGGTTCCGTTTTCCCCTGGCATTTTAAGCTTGCTGTATATGTAGCACGGCCTTGCCATGAACTTGGCGAAAGCCGGTCGTCCGAAGATTGCATGATAGGCGCTTTTGAAGGGGACAACTTCGAACCGGAGGAACTCTGAGCGGTAGTTCTCTTTTGGTCCGAAAGTTACCTTCAGCCTGATGCTTCCCATTGACTTTGCTTGCCTGCCGGGCACTATGCCATGAAATGTGAGGTTGCTGTGATCCAGCTGATCCTCTGTCAGGTTCATGCGGCTTAGCGTGTCGTAGTACAGGATGTTGAGGCTGCTGCCGCCATCCATGAGTACCTTTGTGAGTCTGAAGTTGTCGACAATGGGGTCGACGACAAGGGTGTACTTGCCTGGGTGAGGGACGTGATCAGGGTGGTCGGACCGGTCCCAAGTGATTGTTGCCTCCGACCAGTTCAAGTACTGAGGGACGTCCGGCATTGTCGCGTTGAGTTCGCGCATCTCCGCCTTGTCCGCTTTAGCCGAAGGCGTGCCGACAAAGTACACAAGAGATTCTTTGACCTTCGGATACGGCTTCTTTTTCTTGGCGGTTGCGTCCTCTTCGCTTGATATAGACATGTCGTCGTCATCCTCATCCTCATTGCTGTCTTTCTTGTCGTTCTTCTTTGACTTCTTTGACTTCCAGCCGACTGTGGGATCCTTTTTGAAGTCGTCCATGAAACGGCACTCTCCAAGAATGTGGTTGACCTTGCCCAATGAGGCGTGGATGGGACACGGCAAGAGCTTTGCCTGTTCGTAAGTGATTCGCGCCGCCTTAGGCCCTGAGCCGGCTTCGCGATTATCTTTCTTATTTTTCCACTTCTTTTTGCCGGCGTTTCCTTGGAACGCTACGGCTACCTCATTGGAAGGACCGGCTTTGTCATCCGCCGCCTGTTTGCGCTTGTTGTTCCGCTTTGGTATGATGTTGACGTCTGGGTCATCGTCCCGGGCGTCGTCATCCGCCGCCGCGTATTGGGCGGCTAGGTTGAGCATCTCACCAAGGTCCGTGATTTGCTCGCGGACAAGCCTATGACGGAGCAAGGACTTCTTCTGTAGGCCCGTGTAGAAGGCATGGATAGCCTGTGCGTCTGAAACACCATGACAGTTGGCCTTTTCGGATATCCAACGGCTGACAAAATCTGTCATGGTTTCGTCCGGCTTTTGGATACAGCGCTGCAAATCCGTGTAGGTATTTGGACGCTTGTATGTTCCTTGGAAGTGCTGGGAGAAAACCTTTTCCATGTCGTACCAGCTATGGATGGAATTTTCAGGGAGGTTGTCGATCCAAGCTCTTGCCGTGCCTTCCAACATGAGAGGTAGGTAGCGGACGGCAATATGGCTGCTCCCGCCGGCAATCTCTATGGCCATGGCCTAGTCGGAAAGCCATGAGTCCGGCTTAACAAGGCCGTTGTACCTAGAACAGTTTTTTGACACTGATGTCATGTCCTTGGGGAACGGCTCTTTGCGGATGGCGTCACCGAAGCACTTTGGCCCAGAGTATAGCGGCTCCTTTCCTCTTGCTATGTCTTGTAGGCGGTGTCGTGCGTCTTTTAGATCGAGCTGCCGTGCGCCTCTGTTTGCGTCCGGCTCGTCCTGCGCCGCCCGGCTTATGCTGCGCCTGGGCCCTTCTACCTCCTCTCTCCTCTTGCTGCCAGTGCTATGCTGCGGAGACCGGCTGCGGCCTCTCCTTGGAGGGTCGTTGCCGGCATCTTTTCTAGGCGGCTGCCTGTTGTTCCGGCTACCTCCATTGTCGCGTCTTGGCTGAGGTGGAGGTGGTATGTCTCCTCTGCTTCCCGTCCTTGAATTCTCGTCCCGCCTTTGTTTTGGCGGCGGTGCCTTCTTTGGAGGTGGCGTTGCCTTCCTTTTGTCGCCATGGCTACTGGAGCCAGACGGGCCTTCGGGGTCGGCACCTGGTGCAGCTTTGCACTTGCCTGACTTAGACTCTAGGTCTCCCCCGCGGGCATCCGCCATGTGGCCGTAGGAATCAGCGCGAGCTTGTTGTTCTAGGGCCTTGCTTACGAAGTGTCTTGCGTTGGCCAACTTCTCTTCCGCCGTGTAAGTGTTGTCGTCCAGGGTATCTAGTGCGGCAGCCGCGTTGAGGATAGGGGTGCAGAAGACAACATCCCCCCTTCTATCCACTCGCTGTGGTGCCGTACGCCAATCGAACCCTAGGTCTTGAGCCGCTGTCGTTGCTTGCGTAGGCGGCTCTTTTCCACGGCGGTTTTTTGATGACCTTTTCTCCTCGAAGAGTTGCCGGTTTGTTTTGGCCGACATCTTCTCCTGCTCTTTCTTGATCTTCTTCGCAAGGCTCTCAACGTGCTCCTCTCTTTTTCGCAGGAAGTCAGAGTGCTTAAGCATGTTAAGCCTAAGCTCTTCCACTTCGTCGAGTGGGGTGTTTTTGTTCACCGGAGTATTCATGATCTCGTCTACTTCTTTGATGACGGAGAGCAAATCCGTGGGTTTGCTGCTGCCGCCTTTCTCGAGGCCAGTTTTCTTCTTTGCGCACACCTTGTCGGAACTTTCAATGAGTTGGCCGGCAGTGGTGTCTCCGGCTTCTTCCGCCGGCTTGATTTGCGCTTCCGAAGTAACTGGGGTTGTCTCGTGACCGACAACAACCATCATAGCCAGCTTGTCAGGCATGTCTGTATCCGCTGTACCCTCTGAGGGAGCCGGATTTCCACTGGAAAAGCGGGTTTTGATCTTCTCTTCGAAGAGACTAGCATCATCATCGGAGTCAGAGTCTATGTTGACTTGAACAGTAGATCTGGATCCGGCATCTGACATCGCATCCTCCTGCAGAGCAGGGAGGATTGATTCAGGATCGTTGTTTTCCGGCTGGGAGTCGGATCCCAGTCCGACAACTCCGACGAAGTGGAAATCAGATTCGGCCGACTCCTGGGAGAAGGCGGATTCAGATCCATCTTGCCGGTCGACTGCTTTGTCGAAGGGTTGGTGGGTGGGGTTGTAGAAACGAGGTAGGCCGTACGCCTCTGGCGTGTACCCGATGAAGACGTCGATCCCTCCGATCGGCACGATTGCGCATCCGATAAGGTAGTCGTCCGCCGGGAGCCAGGACTCATCCGAGTTGACGTAGCTATGGCCGTCAAACCTTGTGACGCGACCGACGGCGATCTGCTTGCCCACGCCGCCAAGTGTTCCCGCCTGGAACGTGACGCCAGGAACCTTATGCCCCACTGTGGGCGCCAACTGTCGTGGTATCGGCATAATTGATAGGAGACGGGGGTCCTCTAGCCTACGTATGGATTGTGGGGAAGAAGGTTGGTGTCGTCGAGGTCGGGATTGAACACGACGAGTTTACCCAGCTTCGGATCCCACAGCGGTGGCGGGATCCTACGTGCTGCTATAATTCACTATGAGGCAATAGCCGTGAACAGGTTACAATGTGTTTGATGCGTATTGAAGCGTCTGCCCTAAAGGCTCCCTGGTGGCCGGCTTATATAGGCGGCCAGACCCCAGGGTACAAGGTAAGTGCTTGTCCGGCAAGTAATCAGAGTCCTAGACCTAGCCGGCTTAGTTGCCGCCTTCCGTCTTGGGCTCGGTGGCTTGATGGGCTTAGGCCTTCCGCCTTCCTTGGACCGTCCGCCTACTTCCTTTCACGTCAGCTATCTGGGCCGCCCGGCAGGCCTTGGCCTTACCACCCTTGGGCCACCCTGGACTAGCCGGATTGATCCATGCTGGTTATACACCTAGTTGATATATCCCCAACAAAAACTAAAATGTTAATAACTTTAATTCTATAACTCCAAATTAAATAATCTTTATATGTTTATTTATCAGAAAAATGCAATGAATATTAATATGCCATTTGTATGCCATGTTGCATCTGTTATTTTAATTACTTAGTATAATTTGTTAAATTGCAACTAATTAATTAAATATGGAATGTGTGGGGTAATTAATATATAATTCCCTATTCCATTTAATTTTACTAGATCATCCATGCCATGTGTTGCCATGCGAACTAACATTTAATATTGCTGGTAAATAAATAACTTGCACCTAAATATTAATTGCCGGGGTTGCTTTCCCGCTTAATTTGGATTACCTGCAATGTATTGCATCTTGCCATGCCATGCGTCATTCTCATATGATCATGCTGGATCTTTTGGCGTAGTTGTAAAATGCATCTTTTACGCTTTCCAGTGTTTGTTGCTTCTTCGCGGATAAGACGTTGAGATGTGTGAGCAACGACAATCTGCTTCCATGCGGGATTCCAGGCAAGGAAAGTTTGCTTGTTTACCTATACAATTTCTTTCATTCCTGCCGTTGATCTCTGCTACCCTAGTTATCGATTCTTGAACTGCGATCCCATCACATGTTTATCCTGCAGCCCATACAGATTTATCCCCACAACCTAATACCCGTTGCATGTTTATCTGTTGGCCTTGCGAGTCGTAGCGCATGCTTACAGTTGTTTGTGCGAGTCGTCTGTTGGTCTTATGTTTCATCTGCTTAGTATGATAGATTATTCTACCTCAACAAAATGTTGTCTTATATTGGGGTATTATAATTAAAAGATAAGGAACCAGGCGGAAGGCCTTGCGAGGTGCTTTGTTCTGCTCAGTGTCGACCTAGGAACTTAGATTTTATCCTCGGATCCAATTTTGAGCGCACTAACCACTTGTGGGAGGCCCTATGGAGCGCCCCTCGACTTTGAACGGATCTACAGCTTGTTCATGTGCCGCAAATAGTTCGGGTTTTCCATTTGCTCATATGCATGTGCATGATGATGATGATGATGAGAGGGTATGTGATACGGGGGGTCATATAGGTGCGGTGCGACACGAAGCGGACATTTCCTACTGTGGTTTGAGCCGCATGGTGGCGTAGTCGCAAACTAATGAGTCCGCAATTGAGATTCGGCCGGACTCCTGACGCGGGTAACACCTCATATGGGTGGCACTTGGACTTGCTGTAGTGAAGGAATAAGTCGTGTTGAGAAGCCCTGATGCTTGCGTGGGTTGATCATGCGAGTATGGGTACAGTAGTGCACCCCTGCAGGGTATAATCTTATCGATGAGCCGTGTCCACGGTTATGGACGACTTTGGTGATGATGCTGGCTAACAAGATCTAGACAACTTACACCTAATTATTGTTAATTAATTTGACTAGTAATATAGAATTACTTTCGCAATAATAACTAAAATTGTTTAATGTGTGAGTTCCCGAATTGCTTCCTCATACTTGGTTGAGTGGGTTAATTCGAGAATGGGTTATGTTTGGTGTTAGTTGTAGTTGTTTACTTATGCGCTCTCTTATCCCTCTCTGATTAGACGGAAGTTGTAGCGTGTCTCTCTAGGTTGCTAGTGCTGCTGCCGCTAAGTCCACCTTTCCTATATTTTGGGAGATGGTGTAGAAAGTAGGCAAGTCGGTTTTGCTTGCCAGGGAGTGCCCTGACCCTCTTTTGGGATGTGCTTTATGTGCAGTTAACAGGTTTGAAGTCTGACGACGTTAGCTTGGGAATCCCTCCGGCTTGGCTGGGCAGGGATATGGCGCCATTGCTTATCTTCAGGACTCTTAGTCCAATTTGCATCTTATCCGTAGTCGGATACTATTCTGCTTCCGCTGTCATTTGTATCTTTGTATTGTATATTTGTATCTTGACTCGTTCGAGTCGTTGTTGTATTATGTCTTCTGTTGTATTTGTGGATGTATTGGAACTGTTGTAATGTTATCACAATTCCACCCACATAATGCGCATGTTTCGGCGTGCACATTATGTCTGGTGGGCGACCTAAAATCGTTATTATGCGGATTTCGGCGGGATCTCTTAAATCTACATAGTACCGATTTTAGGGCGTCACACTGGCGTTCTATCAGGTGCAGTTATTGCACCTGCATCCCAACTCCATCCTCATCCTCGCCGTCTTCGCCTACCTCTGCGAGGCGTATCTAGGTCTGGAGCCCACGGTGGGGCTGTTCCGGTGCTTCTATGCGCTCCGGATCACGGCGAAGAACGAGCGCTCAGGGTGCGTCTCGTTCCGCATCGTCGACGGCATGGGGAGTGTCTATATCCCCATGTCCTGGAGCGAGAACAAGGCCATCACCTCGGTGACGAAGAAGCTGGACGACTTCTGCCAGAAGTGGTTCTTCGTCGGGGTAGAGCGTCCGTGCGCCTTCCTCGAGGTTCCCGACGAGCCTCCGCTGAAGAACTCCCACTAGGGCAAGGCCACCTTCGACGGCGCGAGGAATGTAAGCCTGATGGGGCGCCTGAGCTTCCTCCACGAGGAGGGCCTTACGGGGCAGATGATCATGGCGGACTTCGTGACGCGCCGCATCGCGCCCCTTCAGGCACACTGGGTGCCCATGTGGATGTACTCGGGGCCGAGCGACAAGATGCGGCTTCATGTCGAGGACAACGACAAGGACACCGTCGATAACGTCCTATCCGCCCTCTTCGTCAATCCATCGGTGCCTGCCGTGGACCAGCTCTCCGCGACACTCCGGCCTCTTCATCAATACAACTTGACGGAGCGCATGGACATCCTGGAGGGGATGCCTCCGTCTACCCCGACAGGCCAGGCGGACTTGGAGTTGCCGACCCTAGCCATGCGGAACGGAAGAGGCATATTCTCCCTCGGCCTCAGGAGCCGGCCTAGGTGAGGAGGAGGCCACGGCCAGGGAGGTGTCATCTTTGAGGGCCGGGCCGTTCACTGACGAGGTTTGCGACATCTCGTCAAGTGACGATGACGCCTTCGTGGTGGCCCCCTCGCGCCCCGTGGAGGAGGAGGCTGAGGAAGAGGAGGCCTCCGACGCGGAGGCCTCTCCAGGGAGGCGTAGGCCCCAAACCAAAGCCGACGTGGGCCGCTTGGGGGCGAGACTGTTTGACGTCCCCTCGAAAAGGAAAGCGGTGACGCCCCCCGCGAGGCCTGGACCCAAGACCTTCCCCTCATGGCGCTCGCCAGGCTTGGCGTGGGTCGATGTTGGCGCCCCCCCCTTCAGGGTAAGTGTTCGTGACACCTGGTCACTTGGGTTTTGTTTTCTCTCTTTTTTACTTCGCCCTTTATTGAAGATCTTTTCTTGGGCTTTTGCCAGTGATCTGGTGCCTACGAAGCGCCGTACGCTTCGCAAGGGAGCTGAGGTGAAGAGAGCCACGGCAGAGACCGTGGCTGACGAGGCCACGAGGACTGTGGAGACGGCCTCCGCAGACCCCCCCCCCCCCCCCCATGAGGGGGTGCCTCAATCGGAGGCGGCTGCGCCTCAGGTGGGGGTGACAGAGCCTCAGGCGGCTGTGCCTCAGGCGGGGGCGACGAAGCCTCAGGCAGAGGGGGAACGCCGTGCCCAGAGGCACCTACACTGCCCCCCGAGCCGATGGTGGTGGAAACCTAGGCGGAGAGGGCTTACGCGCCGCCGCGCGCTCCTACTCCTCCTCGCACGGTTACGCCTACGCATGAGGCAACTCCGCTGCACGAAGCAACGCCGCCACGTGCGTCGACGCCACCGCGCGTGCCTACCCCACCGTCTGCGCCCACTGCCACCATGGCGCCTGCGACGAAAGCGCGCGAGGCACCAGCTGGCGCGGGCGCGTCCACTGAGGGAGATTCTTCTTCGCCTCCTCGTCAAGCTGGAACCGAGGAGCGCCCTAGCGCCGCGGGGCCAGAAGAGGATGCCGGCGCGGGCACAGGCGAAACCCAGGCTAGCTCCCGAGCTCTCCCCGAGGCTGGGTCCTCGGGACTCGATGCCGGAGCCAGGCCCTCCACGAGCCGGGAACTGGTGCTTCGAGGCTGGGACTGGAGCGCGGGGCGCCGCGAGGTCGCCTTCAGCCTCGTGAGAGAATCCTTGGAGGGCTTGTAGGCGCAACTCGCCCTCGGGAACATATGGCTCGCTCGGAAGCAGGAGTAGCTGGCGAGGTTGTGGGCATTCTTCCATACGGTGGTCGAGGCACGCCGGCTGGAGGACTTGGCGCTGCAGGCCGCGCGCGAGGAGGCCACCCGCTTCGCCAAGGAGATCCGCGAGGGGGCCATCCGCGACGCTGCAGGGCTCCTCGAGCCCCTCCAAGCGGAACGCGACGCTGCAGAGCTCCTCGAGCTCCTGGAGTCCCAGCTGCTCTCCGTCCATCAGGCCGCGCAGGCCGCTCTAGAGGAAGACCGCAAGGGCTTTGCCGAGCGTGAGCAACAGATGGCCCTCAAGCAGAAAGGGCTGCGGTAGCGTGAGGAGCAACGCCTTCTGGCGGAGAAAGACTTAGCCGCCCAGCGTGAAGCCCTCGAGGAGCGCGAAGGAGACCTGGCCAAGGCGATCTCGAAGTATGACGAGAACGTCACTGCCCAGAAGCTCGCTTATGTGCGCTTCGAGCTCCGTTTCGCCGAGAAGAAGAAGGAGGCCGAGGATGCCCTCGTGGAGTGCGAGAAGCAATTCCGCAAGTCCACCTCTCAGAAGTATCGCGACCTAGCCCAGACGCAGGAGGACCGCTTCAAGGCCAAGCACGCCGGGGATGCTCAGCGGATCACCGTGCTCGAGAGGACCAACTCCAAGCTAGAGGCTCGCATCAAGCGCACCAAGGACGGTCGTCGCCGAGCGGAGGAGGCCCACACCGAGGCAGTCCACAACCTCAATTCCTTGGCCAAGGACGTGGAGGAGCAGGTGGTCCCTGCGATGGAGCGGGCGGCGGAGGCGTCGGACTCAGCCCAGGCCTCTCGCGCGCTCACGAAGCAGCGTGAGCGCATGTTCGAGGCCTTGGTTGCTCGTGGCAACGAGCTTGCTGCACAGCTTGGCGCGGACGCGCCGCACACCAACGTCCGAGGCCGCGGCGATGCTGCCATGTACCTGGTCTACTTTGACCAGCTCTTCGCGGCACTCGAGGGCCCCATCGCCGAGCTTCGCGAGATGATCGAGGACGAGAGTCGGTAGCTCCTGGGGGTGGTTGTTGATCGCATCTTCACCAACCTCAGGATCCTCACACCAGTCTTCGACCTCTCCACCGTTACCGAGGCTGCTCAAGGCGAGGACGCGCAGCGGGTCTCCAGTTCCCTCCGCGAGCAAGTTGGCGCCTTCTGCAACCGCTTCAGGCGCGCGGAGGCTGCAGCGGAGGACAGCGAGGAGGAGGCCCGCTCTGCCGAGATCGAGGAGGGTGCCGCGGGGGAGGTCCAAGGCGACGCTGCTTCCCCTGAGCCATATCTTATTGCGCATGCGTGCGCTTGTATCTGAAACAATCTTGTGTTTAGATATTTTAACACATTTTGGCCTGTAATATACTCTTTATTGCTATTTGTAATTAGCTTGATTGCCCCTCGAGAGGTCTCTCTGGACTCATCTTCATGTCTATTTGCTCTTTGCATCGGTAGGACCCATCTCTTTGTGCCATGACTCCGCCGCTTCGGTATGCAGGAGTAATGACTCCGCAAGGCCGGGGGGAGTTTAGGCTTAGGATAGGTAAGAGCCCTGAGTCGCGATGCTCAAGTCCCCCCTTAGACGTGCGAGTAGTCCATGAAGCGTAAGGGCAAGCGAAGTCGCTTGAGGGGCAAACGTGCGCTAGAGGGTGAGAATACGCCCTTAAGGCGTGGGTGTGAGACTTAGCTTCTCGGGGTTTTCGCCCTGTAGAGGCTTTTTGCCTGGCGAGGAGGCTCTCTTGAGGGATCATCCCCGGGCGTCTCCTCAGGCTTGTGGGGGCTTATGTTCCCTGTAGATGTTAGAGGGGCGAACCCAAACGCTGGAACACGGTTCAAGGGACTCGTGCGCGCTTGTAGGTCCCCTCAGGCGTTCCTCGCGAGGAGAGTAAGTACCAAGGTCCTCTATAGAGATGGCGTGTTTGTGGGATCTTGCCCTCCAGCCAGAGCTCGGACTCTTGGATTTTAAAGTACTGCTGGTGTGTCATTTGAGGCACTGGCACCGTACTCAGCCCCCGCTCGCGAGGTACGCATGTGGAGAGATTTAAGCGCACACTTCAACAAAGTAATGCGTAAAATAAAACTAACCAAATATATTACATAACGGCGCCGAGGCGCTAAGTTCACTTGGGAACGAAATTGTTTCACTATGCTTGGGGTTGCCAAGTTAATGTTTTGACCATGTCGAGGCATGGGGACCACCCATTAGTGGCAGAGACTCTCAGCGGCCTGAGGTGGCTCGTTACATGGAGAGCTCGGAGGGTTGACCCTCGAGAGAAGCCTTTGGAGCTTGGAGGTTTAAGCCGTGAGCTTTTAACCTCAGGAGAAAAAAAGTGCTTGGAGGTTGAGCCGTAAGCTGCCTCTTCCGCCAGATGTCTTGACGTGACAATGATCACGGGTGTGACGATGATCACGGGTAGAACTTGCGTAGGTGCATGATGTTCCATGGATTTTTGACGGAGACGCCGTCTTGAGTCTCGAGGCGAGCCGCGCCAGGCCTGGCGATGTGGGTGACCCTGTAGGGCCTTCCCACATCAGGGACAACTTGTGGAGACCTTCCCTGGAGAGGATTCGCCTGAGGGCGAGATCGCCTGCCTCCAGGGTACGTGAGCGCACGTTACGGCTGTGGTAGCGCCTCAGGTCCTGCTGGTATTTGGCCGCCCGTACGACGGCGCGGCGCCGTAGTCCTTCTATGAGCAGCAGGTCGTCGTTGTGGAGGTCCTCTTGCTGGTCCTCGTTAAAGGCGAGGACCCGTGGGGATCCATGCTTTATCTCTGTGGGTAGGACTGCTTCGGCTTCATAGACGAGGGCGAACGGCGTTTCTCCCGTAGGCTTGGGTGGCATTGTACGGATGGACCAGAGCACCGAAGTTAGCTCGTTGATCCAGCCCTTGCCGTGGCCTTTGAGGATATCGAAGCTATTGGTCTTTAGGCCTTTGAGGACATTTTCTTTTGCGCGCTCAGCCTGTCCGTTGCTTTGCGGATGGGCGACTGAGGCGAAGCAGAGCTTGATGCCCATTCTTTCGCAGTAGGCTCTGAAAATGTCGCTGGTGAATTGTGAGCCATTGTCGGTGATGATGCGGTTAGGCACTCCGAAGCGGCAGACCAGGGCCCTGATGAACTTCACCGCCGCGCCTGCTGTGATTGTGCACGTCGCCTCCACTTCAGGCCACTTAGTGAACTTGTCGATGGCCACGAAGAGGTAGCGATATATGCCCTGCGCTGTTGGGAAGTGTCCCAGGATGTCCATCCCCCAGACCGCGAACGGCTAGGATAACGGAATGGTCTGTAACCCCAGCGCAGGTTGGTGGATTTGCTTGGCGTGGAATTGGTAGGCTTCACATGCTTGGACGATGTCCTCTGCAGCCTGAAGTGCTTGAGGCCAGTAGAATCCGCTCCTGAAGACTTTGCCCGCGAGGGTGCCGGCGCACGAATGGTGGCCGCATTCCCCGCTGTGGATGTCTTTGATCAGCAGTTTGCCTTCTTTAGGAGGGACGCATTTGAGCGCAGTGCCGTTTGGGCGCTTGTGGTAGAGATTTCCTTCGAGGATTTTGTAAGATTTTGCTTGGCGGGCGATTCGCTCCGCTTCGACATCTTCCTCGGGAAGGATCCCTCTATCGAGGTAGTCTTTGATCTCGTCTATCCATCCTACTTCTTGATGCACCGCTGTGAGCAACAGACGCTCCCTTGTTGGGGGCCCACAGTTTGGCGCCCAGTTTGCAGGTGGTAGTGGGAGTGCTTCATCTGTGCTTGCGGGCCTGGCCTCTTGAGGCTGCTCTATGGATGCTTTGACGAGCCTTTCTTCAAAGACGCCCGACGGCTGAGCTTGCCTCTTTGATGCGCGCTTGGCGATGTCATCAGCCTCTTGGTTCTCCTTTCTTGGGATGTGCATGAGCTCCATTCCTTGAAGTGCTTCTCCAGCCTACGGACCTCTTCAAGGTATGCGGCCATGTGGTCGTCCTTAGGCTTATAGCTTTTGTTGGAGAAGTTGACAAGCAGCTGGGAGTCGCCCTTGATGAGTAAGTGTTTAATGCCTAGGGCGATTGCGGCGCGTAGGCCAGCAAGCAGGCCTTCGTACTCAGCGATATTGTTGGAGATCTTGTCAATTCCGAAGCACAGCTGGACGGCGTAATATAGCTTGTCGCCCTTTTGTGAGATAAGGACCATGCCATCCCCACCAAGGCGACAAGCAAAAGCTCCGTCGAACTTCATGGTCCAGTGGCTGGGCATTCTGTCTCCACAGGGCTCTTGTTCTTCTCCCAAAGGCTCTTCAGGGGTTGGGTCATTCCATTCGGCGACAAAGTCTGCCAGCGCTCTACCTTTGATTACCCTTGCGGTATCAAAGCGCAAATTTAATGGTTGTAGCTCAATATTCCATCCTGCGACACGATCTATGGCATTTGGGTTGCGCAGGATTTGCTCCAGGGGGAAAGAGGTGACCATCGTGATGGGGTGTCCCTGGAAGTAGTGTCGCAGCTTTCTTGAGGCGATGAGGAGTGCGAGGAGGAGCTTCTGCTGCATCATATATCCCTCGCGAGCATCGCATAGTACTTTGCTGACGAAGTAGACTGGATGTTCGACAAGAATAGTTTGTGTAGCCTTGGTGTGCTCTGCCTGAAGGGGTTCCGCTAGGCCCTCAAGGGGGTTGGCCTCTGGGGCATGACCTGGCCCTCGAGGGAGTTTGCCTCAAGGGGCTTTTCATGGGCCTCGGGAGGGTTGGCCTCAAGGGACTTGACAAGCTCCCTAGCGGGATCTTCTTGCAGCAGTTGACTTGGCGCAGGACTCTCGTCGAGCTCCAGACCGTGAGGCTTTTCCTTTGGAGTGGTTGCACTCTTCTTCTGGTGCACTGGCTCTTCCCTTTCTACCACAAGGACGACACTGGCTGTCTGTGGAGTAGCTGACAGGTACAGCTTCAGGTGCTCGCCTGACCTTGGGGCGACCATTACTGGTGGGCTGGCCAGGTACTTCTTTAAGTCCTCAAATGCTTTTTCAGCTTCGGGGGTCCACTTGAAAGTGCCCGTTCTTTTCATGATCTTGAAGAAGGGCAGGGCTCTTTCGCCGAACTTAGAGATGAATCTACCCAAGCTGGCCATGCATCCTGCTAGGCGTTGCATGTCCTTGAGCCTGCGTGTTGGTTGCATGTCCTCTATTGCCTTGATTTTGTCAGGGTTTGCCTCTATGACTCTGTGAGACACGAGGAAACCAAGCAGTTTGCCTGAAGGCACTGCGAAGACGCACTTGGCGGGGTTGAGCTTGATGTTCACCTTGCGCAGGCTTGCGAAGGTCTCTTCAAGGTCCCCGAGGAGAGTGTCTCCTTCTCTGGATTTTACGACGATGTCATCGACATATGCCTCGGCGTTTCTCCCCATTTGCTCGCCAAGTGCTATCCTCATCAGCCTCTGGAAGGTGGCTCTGGCATTTTTTAGGCCGAAGGGCATGCAGACGTAGCAGTACACACCGCAAGGGGTGAGGAAAGCCGTCTTCTCCTCGTCCTCCTTAGCCATTTTTATCTGATGATAACCAGAGAATGCATTGAGGAAGCAGAGGAGCTCGCAGCCTGCCGTTGAGTCCACGATCTGGTCGATTCTTGGCATGGGGTAAGGATCCTTGGGGCAGGCATTGTTTACTTCGGTGTAGTCGATGCAGAGGCGGCCTCCTCCGGTGGGCTTTGGGACTACCACGCCGTTGGAGAGCCACGTGGAGTGCGCGACTTCACGGACGACCTTTGCCGCTTTGAGCTTCTTGACCTTCTTGAAGATGAATGCTTGCTTCTCGGGGGCTTGTTTTCTTGCTTTTTGCTTGACGGGGCGCGCATATGGACACACGGCCAAGTGGTGCTCGATCACCTCCCTCGGTACACCAGACATATCTGACGGAGTACATGCAAACATGTCCGAGTTTCCTGGAGGAAGGCGACGAGTGCGCTTTCCTATTTGGGAGGCAGCACAACGCCAATGGTGATGCTAGCCCCCAAGCCTTCAGCCCCCGAGCTGCTGGAGCTTAGAGAGACTTTCTTTGTGGCGGCTGGCTCTTGGGAGAACAGCTGCTTCTTTTCTTGGGCCTCTCGAGAGGCTCTAGGTCCTCATCCGCGGGGAACACCACGGCCACAGGCTTGTAGTCTGTCTCGACAGCGCGGGTGGCATCCAGGAAATGTCCACGGATGGTGATTGTGCCAGCGCTGCCGGGAATCTTGACCATGTTGTAAGCATGATGTGTGACGGCCATGAATTTTGCGAGCGTGGGGTAACCGAGGATGGCATTGTATGGCAGGCCGATGTGTGCAACATCGAAGTCGATGTGCTCGGTGCGGTAATTCTCCTTGCTTCCGAAGGTGACAGCAATCCTGACCTGGCCTAGAGGCTCGACCGAGCCGCTGGTGACCCCCGTGAAGGGCCTGGAGGGCATGAGCCGCTCGTAAGGCACTTGAAGCGTTTCAAATGTATCTGTGGAGATGTAATTCAGGCCTGCTCCACCATCAATGAGTGTCTTGGAGACAGCGACGTTGTCGATGGTGGGGCTGCAGACCAGCGGGAGGGTTCCAACAGCCTTGGTGGACTTGGGGTGCTCCTGAGCGTCGAAGGCGATGGTGTACTGCGACCACTTGAGGGGTCTGGAGATCTCAGTGCTTGGGAGGGCGGCGTTGAGTTCGCGGGCAAACTGCTTGAACTGACTGTTCGATTTTGGCGCTTGTGCCCCCCCCCCCACCCGAGGATACGGGCAATGGCGCCTCTTGGGGCTTGGTAGCCACCGTCCTCCTCGTCAGCGAGGTTGCCGTTTTTCTCCGCAGCATTGGCCTGGTTGCCCGATGGCTTTTGGTAGCCGCCCTTTCGTCCACTCCCGCGGCCGCCACTGCCTTCTGCTTGTTCGCGCTCCTTGCTCAACCTTTTGAGGTCGAAGCAGGATTCGGTAGAGTGACGGCGACTGTTGTGGTAGATGCAGAATGGGCGGTGGTCCTCTTTCCTCTCTCCGGGCTCAGGGAGTCCCTGCGGGTGCCCTTCGCGTCAGGCTCTGCCGCGAGAACCGCAGTGGCCTTGCGCTTGGGCTCCTCCTTCTTCTTCTGGCTCCTGGACCCCTCAGCGTGCTCATCCCCTCTCGAGGACATCTTGACGAAGAGGAGTCCCTCTTCAGCCTTGGCGCACTTGTCCGCCAGGTCGAACAGCTTCACCACAGAGGTGAGCTTGTCATGGATGCCCAGCTTCTCGAGCATCCTGTTGTTCGTGACACCCTCGCGGAAGGCGGCGATGACCTGGGTATCAGGGATGTTCGGGATCTTGTTACGCACTTGGCTGAAGCACTGGATGTACTTGCAGAGGTTCTCAACCTTCTTCTGCACCACAGCACGTAGGTCGTCGTGGGTGAGAGTGCGC
Organism: Poa annua; assembly: GCA_026929855.1. NCBI lineage: Eukaryota > Viridiplantae > Streptophyta > Magnoliopsida > Poales > Poaceae > Poa > Poa annua. The sequence goes on along the minus strand of CM049426.1, from coordinate 243,980,146 downwards.
TCGTACGTCCACTTGAAATTGGAGACGAACCGCTTGCAGAGCTCCTCCCAAGAGTTCACAGAATCCTCGGGAAGGTTCAAGAGCCACGACAGCGCAGAATCGCGAAGCGCGTGAGAGAACCAGTTGGCCATGACCTTGTCGTCTCCTCCTGCAGCTTGGATGGAGGTGGTGTAGAGCTGCAGGAACTCGATGGGGTTGCTGGAGCCGTCGTAGCCCTTAGGGAGAGCCGGCCTGAACTTCGGGGGCCAGACCACGCGACGCAGGGAGCGGGTGAACGCCATGCAGCCCGTAGCGTACGTGGCGACCCTGTTTTGCAGTGCGCCACGGTTCTGCTTGCCTGCCTGGCCGATATCCTCCACGAGCCTGTTCTTGCGGTTGCGCTGGAGCTCCTTCCCCACGCGAGCGTCGGGCGCGGTGTGCTGCACGATCAGGCAATCGTGCGGCGAGGACGCGTGCGAGGCAACCCTCTGCGTCGCAGCCGGTGCAGGCCCTGGCGGGGGCGGAGGCGCGTTTGTTGCGACTGTGCCCGCGAGAGATGGGTGCACGTAGGACTGCGACGGAGCGGGGTACGTCGCGGCGATGCCGACAAGGTGGTTGAGGCGCTCCAGCAACGCTCGTGGCCTTCAGCGGTGTGCTGGTAGCGAAGAAGCTCTTGTGCCATCAGCAGTGCGGTGTGGGGCGCGGGGTTCGTCCTGCCTGGGCCGGAACCGCTCGGGCGCCGCGTCGGGTGCGACGACTGCGCGTCCTCCCGGTGCTCGGAGTTGCGCTCGGACTCCTCCGCATGAGGGCCCAAGGGGGGGCGCTCTTCATGGCGGGGTCGGCCCCGGCGAGCACGAGTGGCCGCGGCGCCTGGCGGGGCGCGCGCTCCTCCAGGAGTGCATCGGTTGACGCGGGCGGCGCGGGTGTTCGCCATGGCGCGGAGGCGGCTCGAAGGTCGTTGACGCGCCTCAATCCCCTACCTGGGGCGCCAAATGTCGGGTTATCACTCCCTAGAAGTGGGGGTAGTCACTTCCTGAAGTGTAGTTCGTGAAGGGGATTGAACGCGGAGGTCAAGACCCTCGAGGGACCCGGCGACGTTGCTCGCCGGACCTGAAGACGAAGCACCCACCGAAGAGAAAGACATCGGCCCATACCTAGGTTCACGGCCCCCGTGAGGAGGTAAGACCGCTACTCCTGCTTGTCTATATTGAGTTATGGAGTTTACAGTTCAAAGCCCCCTTGAGGCAGCTCTTGCCTGGGGGGGGGGGGGAGGGATGATGACCTTCTTCCTCCTCCGGGCAGAGGCTATCCTACTTGGGATTGCTAGAGTTTACAAGCGTTGTGGAATCAGAAAGGCCGACCATTCCTACGATGGAAGTCTTGTCCCTTTTATAGGCGCCTCCGGCGCTCTCCTTCTACTTGGCCTTCTAGGTGGTTCCCACATGGCAGAGGCATGGCGGAGCAGGAGTCCACCGCGGCCCGTTCGTCCATGGACGCGGTCCATTGCTGATAAAGGTGGGCGCGGAGGCCGACCATCAGCCGACCGCGCAGTTCTGCTGCAGGGGAGGTAGTCTCTAAGGTGGAGCCCACGATGACGTTCTCCGTTGGAGGGTTGCGCCGTCCACCTGCTTTATCGCCAAAGTAGAAGGTCCTGGCAGTTCCGCAGCAGGCGGCGCTGCTTTATTGACTTTATCGCCTAAAACGGCAACGGGGTTGCTTACGTCACCACGTGGGCGTGGCAGGGGCCATGTGCATCTTGCCGTACTTCCTTATCTGCGACGTTTCCCTTCAGGCCTGAGGAGGCCTGAGGGGGCATTCCCGTTGGATTCCCTCGAGGCGCGCTGACGCCTCGGGAGGGTCCCTTGAAGCGAGGGATCCCCTGAGGCCCTCGTTTCCTCTTCAGGCCCTCGAGGGGAATTGCCTCTCGAGGGTCCCGCCAGGCAGTGATGCCTGGTCCTTAGTCGTTTCGTCTGACTGGCCAGCGTGCGAGGCCTGGGGGGAGTGGGCTCTCCATACCCCAGTTCCCACTGGGCCGACACCGACCTTGACTGTCGGGCGGTGTGGGACTATCCCACACCAGCCACGCCCCTTGAAGGTGCGCCGGCCCTAGGTGGGCCCCTTGTGGCCCACCTAGGCCGGGCGAACCAGCCCTCCTCCCTAGGGGGAAGCTTCCCCCCTCATGGCCCTTCTTTCCACTAGAAGGCCCATTTAGGAAAATCTGCCTTTAAAAATTCGAAAATAAATATATAAAATCATATTTAAATATTAATTACACTAATTAATATCAAACATATTATATATAATTTATTCTAGGTCCGAAAACTATTTCGTCGCTGCCCGATCTCCATCGAACCATTCCCGGGACGTTCCCGGTGATCTCTTTTCTTTCCGGTTGTCTTGTCGAAACTCCTTAAGTGTGTTACCCTAGCTGTTCGATATAATAACAGACATGATCGAGAATCCTCTTCGATCAATGATTAACTCGTAGTTCTGGACCCCATGAATTAACGCCTGTGATATAACGGATGACTTTCATCTATCAAACCTGGACGTTGAGTCTTAAACCTTTTGCCATAGCGATACTTAGCGTGTCCGAGCATCGTTCATAGATATCTCCATACCTAGAATGATCTCGTTACTGACAACACTATCTTCTACTCGTCTATGATATTATGTCAGCTGGTGACCTAGTCACATGTTTGCAAACTCATTTGACATAATCTCACAGAGTGGGCCCTAGAGTATCTATCCGGCTATACGGACTAACAAATCACGCGGTTGACCCCTCGTCTCAACTATCCCCTTCCAATACCCAAAAGTATCACCTATAATTGTCACACTATATAAGATATGACGTTTGGTGCGATCAAAGTATCTTCCAGGGATAACAATAAGAGTTGATCTCACAGTCTTAAGGCGTAATGACTACGTCCTATAAATAATGGGTATGTCCATCACATCGTTCAACCAACGACATGACTTCCATTGCCAACCGGCGCCATGCCTAACCTCGATCATCAATCGCGCAATGAAACTAGTCTTAGTAGAGGCTACTAGGGACCTGGTTGCTTATCTACCACACCTGTATTAATGTTTCTGCTTAATACAGTTATAGCATGGTATAAAACATATAATGAATAATTCGAATTATAGCACAAAGTTGTTAGCTCTTAAGGCTCTATTACAGGAGTTTGCGTCGGCCACGGGCTTGCATGTAAATTATAGTAAGTCTTGTATCCTGCCAATAAATGTGTCGGAGGAAAAAATGGCACAACTCGCTGCAGTTTTTGAATGCTTAATTGGGACTCTGCCTTTTACCTACCTTGGTATGCCTTTGGGAACTGCTAGGCCAATGGTCAAGGATCTTGCTCATGTTAATGATCAGATTGAAAGGAGGCTTAATGCCTGTGCTAGATTCCTGCCCCATGGTGGTAGGCTGATTCTGGTCAACTCAGTCATGTCGGCGCTGCTAACCTTCCTGATGTGCACACTAAAGCTTCACAAATCCTTTTTCAAGTCGGTTGATCGGGCAAGGCGTCATTGTCTTTGGGATAAGCGTGAGGATTCAAATTCTTTTGCGGGACTAGCATCTTGGGAGAAAGTGTGCAAGCCAAAGAGTCGGGGAGGCATGGGGGTGATCAACCTGGAAATCCAAAATATGGCTTTGGTCCAGAAACAATTACCCAAATTTTTCAGCAAGGCAGATATCCCATGGGTGAAGCTGGTTTGGTCCTTATATTCTGAGGAGGTTCCACAGGCGCAATCCAAGAGAGGATCCTTTTGGTGGAGAGATGTGTTCAGCTTGGTTGATGTCTATCGGAGCATCACTACTAGTCTGGTGGGTGTTGGATCCACAACGCTGTTCTGGAAAGATTTCTGGTTGACGGATGAGTTACTTCTGGACCAATTCCCTCGGTTATTTTCTTTTGTGGAGAAGGAAGATATGTCGGTGAAAAACATTGTCATGCTGCAAAACCCCAGCTCTTTCCTGTGTTAGTCTTTGTCCCCTCAGGCGTTTGCGGAGCTCGGTGAACATAGACAGCTTTGTATCAACGAAGTGGCCCTGTCTTCGGAACCTGATGCTCGCAAGTTCTATTGGGGAAAAAATGTTTATGCAGCCTCTGATTTTTACAATTATATGTTTCAAGACATCCCTGAAGATAAAGTTCTGCAAAAATTCTGGAAATCTAAGTGTGTCCCAAAAATGAAAGTTTTCAGTTGGCTACTCATAAATGACCGTCTGAACACCAAGGATATGATGCTTCAGAAACATTGGCAGGTTGAGAGGGGGCCAAATTGTGTTCTATGTAGCACATCATTATTTGAAGATTACAAGCACCTTTTCTTTGATTGTGTTTTTGCCCGAGCTTGATGGGACTTCATCGGAGTGCACTGGAATCTTCAATTGGCGATCAGGGATAGAATTGTGGAGGCAGAAATCTCTTTCCCACATTCTTTCTTCACTGAATTTTTTCTTGCGCGGTGTGGAACATCTGGAAGGAGAGAAACGACTTAATCTTCAGGCACTTACCCTCCTCAGTGGATTGCTGGAGGTCGCATACAAGGAAAGATCTTTTAGTTCTCCAGTTTAGAATAAAAGTTGCGAGTGTGCAGCCATTCCTTTCCCTTGTCCATTTGTTATTCCCTTAGTCTGCTCCTTTAGGTTGGGTTGAGTCATGGCTCCTTGACTCTACAGCCCCAGTTGGTTTTTCGTAGATGTAAACTGTTTTGGATTCCCAAAAGTTATGAAATTACACCGTAGGGGCTTCCCCTACGGTAAAATGGTAAAAAAATGAATAATTCGAATATAACCAATAAACTATGTTTATTAAGTGCCTCTAGTGCATATTCCCTTCATTAATTCCCTCATATGTCTTCATAACCTTATCAACCCCAACAACAACATAGCCATCTGGAATAGGGCGGCAATGGTAAGTTCCATTTGGTATAGGCGGTACGGCAAAGTCGTTCGCCACCTTCACAGTTATGTTCAAGAATGGCACATGTAGGTCGCAAAGTTCCCGCTCCATGATAATATCCACGGGGTGACGAGGACCCGTCATATCATTGTGGCGATCGATCTCAGTCGAAGCCACGCTGCTTCTCCGCATTGATTTTGGATCAAGAGAAGGATCTTCGGGCGTCTCAGATTCGCAGGGCATCCGTCGAGTCTGCTTCTTTGCCTTCAGCACTGCTATCTCCTTCTCATGTTTTAGTAGTTTATTTTCCATCCTCTGGACCCGGTCGGCATGCTATTTCTTCTTTCTCGCTCTGCTTCTGTAAGTGCCAGCATTTTTGGGAAACCCAAGCAGCCACGGAACGGAGCCGACGGTTCCTCGTGTTCGTCCACTGTGTTCATGATTCCCAAGGGCTCACGATAGCTCGTCCTTCTCTCTGTTAGGGTGGAACGTGCCTTCTGTGACCTCCTTCCGTACCTCTCTGAGTGCTGCAATAGGGTCAGCTCCATGCTCCTTGGTAAATATACAGTCACCTGTTTCAGGGTCTAACTTTCCACCATGCCCATAGAACCAAGGCTTAAGCCGTTCTGGCCAGTCATATGTCTCGATCTCTATACCTTTAGCCAATAACTCATCCTCCATTTTCGTCGACTTAGGCATGGCTGTCAGGTAGCCACCTGACCCCATGTTATGGTGATATATCTTCAGTGCTGCATTTTTATTATTTCTCGTTGAGATTTTCTTAGCGGCTTCCGATTGCTTGTACGCCTTAAATGCGGGACACTCACATTTTATCTTTTCATAGACTCCGACAAATTCTGGAGTCATACCTTCAGTTACGAACTTGTTTAGCCTTTTCTTCCAGCTGCGGAACAGTTCAGCCATCTCCATATAAGTCCAGGCCTTGCATCGATTCCCTATAACCGGGTTCTGTTCATCCTCCTCTTCCGGTAAAGTGAAATTCTGCGTGAGCTCGTCCCATAGGAGTTCTTTGTCTCCATTCGGGACATAAATAACCCCCTCTTTTGGCACCTTTGTCTTATACCATTCTTGAGCCCTGATGGAGATTCTGTCCCGAACGATGTGTCCGCACTGAGCTACAAATTTTCTGGTGTGGTTAGCGGGAGCAATCAGTTTGCTTTTTTCATTGATTTCATCGATGTGGTAATTCTGTTTCTCTTGCAGCTTCTTGGTCCCGGTTCGTGGCCCGCCTCATTTCACGGATGGTTTTTTCCTTAATCCAGACGGTAGAGTCGTCATGTGCTCTCCGCAGAGCTGAACTGTCAGAGACGTCTATTTCCAATCCATCACCGGATTCATTTAGAAATTGTCCGCTGAAACCATCTAAGTTGTCCTCATGTATCTCTATATCATTTTCGCGGATCATCTCGAACATGTCTTCGTCTTGTTCGTGGTCTCTACCGACGGGCTCCAATAGTTTCTGCTAGGTATTTCAATTGTATCAACACATTATTAAACGTGAAGGTGGCGGAGTAGTCGAACAATGCTATTTCCATAGTTAATTAAAGCATCTCGATTAAAGTAAAGAAGGTTAAATATCACTAATATACATCTCGAATATTCCATTTGAAGCAACAAAGCTACTACATTTTCTTGCTCGTCTCTTACGGCGGCGGAGTGGTCCAACAAAGTTGGGGCTCCCTGAAGGCGGCGGCTCCAACACGGTGACAAATCCGAGTATCTGCATCATCAAAACTGAGTATTATTTAACTAGCAATAATTTCAATACATTACAATAGTTTGACCTAGACTTGAACAACTAAACATATTACAATGTAAAAGATATTTATCACATAGCATTGATATTTAACTAGCTAAAAACTTAACTAAATAAACCTACAAATAACTTCAGCTAACTAAACCTACAACTAACTACATTGTAAAATCAGTGGCAAAATCAATTAACACATTTTGTGTTTTCACATTGCAACAATTAACACATTTTGTATATATTTTCATTTTGCTAACACATTGCAACAATTAACATATTTTGTATATATTTCAATTTGCTAACACATTGCAACAATTAACACATTTTGTAAAATCAGTGGCGAAATCACATTGCAACAATTAACACATTTTGTATTTTCAATTTGCAACAATTAACACATGAAAATCAGTGGCAAAATTAATTTTACAAGGGCTGAGGTCACGCTGAGTTAATCGAAATCATATGGCCGGAGTATGGAGATCCGTTGCGCCGGCGTCAAGCACGGGGACGGCCGGAGTACGGATGGCCGGAGAGGGAGAAGGAGAGCCGCACCTCGGATGGCCAGAGTTGGGGGCGGACGGAGGCCGGAGTTGGGGGCGGACGGAGGCGGACGGAAGCGCATGCGCACGGGGACGACAGTGGACGGAGTTGCGCGCGAACGGAAGCGCATGCGCACGGGGACGACTGTGGTCGGAGTTTGGCGCGGACGGAGGGCATGGACAGGGACGATTCGCGCATCGGCTACGACAGCCGGATTAGAGCGGGGACGGAAGAGCGCGCGGGCACGACGATCGGAGTAGAGCGGGGACGGAGGAGCGGACGGGCTACAGCGGCCGGAGTAGGCGGAGATGCGCGGCCGCGGCGACGACGAAAAAATTGGGCAGCCTAACGGCCAAGGGTTCGATTGCTCCGGGTTGTGGCTCGACCCGGAGCGCTAAGTGTTGCTAATATAGCAACACGCTATTTCTCTCGGGTGGTGGCTGGAACCGGGACAAATAGGGGTCATTTGTCCCGGGCCGTGGCTGCATCCGGGATAGATAACACCCCCATTTGTCCCGGGATAAGCCACCACCCGGGATATATGGGGTTTTTTTTCTTTTTTTTTTCTTTTTCTGTTTTTCTTTATTATTCTGTTTTCTGTTTTAAATAAATTTGCAAAAAACATTCAATATGAAAACTGTTAGATTTTAGTAACTAATACAAAATAATTTTCTGTTTTCTATAATATTTTTTTTAATTAGTTTAAAACTAGTTTGAATATGAATTTGAATAACTTTTGCAAACTTTGAAATTTGAAAAATCATTCAATATGAAAAGTGTTAGAATTTGAGTAACTAAAACAAAACAATTTTATGTTTTCTATAATAGTTATTTTAATTAGTTTAAACCTAGTTTGAATATGAATTTGAATAACTTTTGCATATTTTGGAATTTGACAAAACTTTCAATACGAAAAGTGTTTGAATTTGACTAACTAATACAAAAACATTTTTTGTTTTCTATATTAATTATTTCAATTAGTTTAAAAATAGTTTGAATATGAATTTGAAGAACTTTTGCATATTCGAAATTTGACAAAACTTTCAATATGACAAGTGTTTCAATTTTAATAACATTTGACAAACCGGGATTAAATAAGCACATTGATCGTGTGTTTCTTTCAAGCACTTGTTAGCCGTTAGATCAGGGGTGTGTTTCTTTTGATGGCTTGTGAGTTGTTCGATCAACACTTTCACTTCCGAACCAGGACTAAAGAAGCACACGGATCGTGTGTTTGTTTCACACACTTGTGAGCTGTTGGATCAGGGGTGTGCTTCTTTTGAGCACTTGTGAGTTGTTTGATCAACACTATCAGTACCACTTGTTGAGCCACATGACCCTATATATAGCCCCCTCTCGGACGAGGGGAGCACTCAGTGTATCCTCTTGCTAGTGCCCTGGTGGTGGTATACAAAGCATTCAGATCCCTGCATACGTCCGACCGTGCATTTGATATGCGGGGCACTCAAGAGCCACGGTCAAGATGTATGCAGGGGAAACCGTCTGTCTTGTTCTATCAAAATAATAGTACAATTCATCGACTGAATACGAATCACTCGGATTCCCTGCATATGCCCCACGGTGCATTTGATATGCAGGCACTCAGGAGCCACCGTGGGGCTGTATGCAGGTGAAATCGTGTGTTTTGTTCTATCAACGTCGACGGATCCATTTGATATGTAGGTAAAAATGGAGCATCTTCTTCATATAAAAAGTTTTATATATTAATTATTACACATCGCACGAACATCTCCATCACACAACATTATTACACATCGCACCAACATATATCAGCGTCATAACATCGAAGAAGGATGGAGGGAACACCAACTCAAAACCGACAAGACACTGGACCACATCATTTTGGAACCCTGGTAGAATCACCGGATCGATTACCTTCTGAGATATTGCATTGAGAAATGCACAAAGCTTCACAATGGGTACTCGAACATTTTCCGGTAGTAGCCCCCTCAGTAGAATCGAAAGGAATTGCGTCATAATCACATGGCAATAAGGAGACTTTAGGTTTTGAAATTTTTGGAGTCTCACATTTACTATCCTCTTTATATTCGTCGAGAAGCCAGCCGTGATCTTGATACTGCTCACGCATTCAAAGAATATTACTTTCTCTTGTTTGGTAAGAGCGTAGCTGGCAGGACCTTCCTAGTGTTCGGGACTTAGGCCGTCTCGTTCTTTCACACGTTTCGGTTCCTCCCGTGCTTCCTCTGTATCTTTTTTCTTCCCGTACGCGCCCAAGTAGCCCAGCAGATTCACGCAAATATTCTTCGTCACGTGCATCACGTCGATAGAAGATCGAACCTCTAGGACCTTCCAATATGGTAGCTCCCAAAATATAGATATTTTCTTCCACATGGGTCTGTGCCCGTTAGCGTCTTTCGAAACCTGTAGTCCTCCAGGACCCTTTCCAAAGATTACTTTTAGATCCTTGACCATATCAAATATTTCTTCACCAGTACGGTTGACATGCCTCCTAGTGTGATCAACCTCACCTTTAAAATGCTTGCCTTTCTTCCTAGCGGTATGCCTGATCAGAAGAAATCGACGATTCCCCAAATACACACACTTCTTACATTTATCCAAATATAAACATTCAGTCTCACCCAAACAGTGTGTGCATGCATTGAACCCCTTGGTCGACTGCCCTGAGATGTTAGCAAGAGTAGGCCAATCGTTAATTGTTACAAAAAAGCAAAGCTCGTAGGTCAAATTCCTCCTGTTTGTGCTCATCCCACACCCGTACACCTTCTTCCGCCACAACCGTGATAGTTCTTCAACTAATGGCCTGAGGTACACATCAAGGTCGTCGCCAGGTTGCTTCGGGCCTTGGATGAGCAATGGCATCATAATGAACTTTTGCTTCATGCACAACCAAGGAGGAAGGTTATAAATACATAGAGTCACAGACCAGGTGCTATGACTGCTGCTCTGCTCCCCAAAAGGATTGAAGTCGTCTGTACTTAGACCAAACCTTAAGTTCATTGCGTCATCTGCAAATTCTGGGAACTCTCTCTCAATTTTTCTCCACTACGACCCATCAGCGGGTGTCTGCACATCGCGTCTTTCTTACGGTCATGTTTGTGCCATTGCAACAACTTGGCATCCTCTTTGTTCGCGAACAGGCATTTCAACCGTGGTATTATAGGAGCATACCACATTACCTTGGTAGGGCCCCTCTTTCGGGGACGCTCACCCTCAACTTCACCAGGGTCATCTCATCTGATCTTATATCGCAACGCAGTGCATACCAGACATGCATCCAAATTCTCGTACTCACCGCGGTAGAGGATGCAGTCATTAGGGCATGCATGTATCTTCTGCACGTCTAATCCTAGAGGGCACACAACCTTCTTTGCTTCGTACGTGCTGCCGGGCAACTCGTTGACCTTTGGAAGCATCTTCCTAATATTTGCAGGAACTTTCCAAATCCCTTGTCAGTCACACCACTTCTGCCTTCCACTGCAGTAATTCCAGTGTGGTACCCAGCTTTTTCTCACCATCTTCGTAACTTGGATACAACAATTTCTTGGGATCTTCTAACATCTGGTCAAACTTCAACCTCTCCTTTTCAGTTCCACACTCTCTCTTTGCATCAACAATGTCCTGACCAAGATCGTCAGCGGGCTCATCTGGTGCCTCTTCATCTTCAGCTTCACCCGTTGCAGTATCTCCGTACTGCGGGAACATAGGATAGTTGTCATCATCTTCCTCTTCATTGTTTTCCATCATAACCCCTTTTTCTCCGTGCTTCGTCCAACAATTATAGTTGGGCATGAAACCGTGCCAAATAAGATGACTTTGAAGGGTTCTCGCGTTTGGATGTTCTGTCTTATTATGACAGTTAACACATAGACAACACATGAAACCATTGGTACTGTTGGCCTTGGCTTTCTCGAGAAATTTCCTCAAACCCGTCATGTACCGGAAGTGCGTCGGTCACCATACATCCATTGTCGATCCATCTGCATTATATAATTAACTATATTAATAACCATTACAGAACATCGAGAAATAACCACTGAACATGAACGTATCAATTAATGACAAATCAAATAAGAAAAAAATTAACCTCGATCGAAAAGAAGGATAAATTTTAAGTGTAAATCAAATCATTTTGTGAACTCTCTTGGGCATTTCATCGAACACCTTGCATGCAAACGTAAAAAAATAACTTAGCACACACCCCCTCCTACCATTTCATAAAAAAATGCCTCCAATGGTTTTGGAAGAGGGGGGCTGCTGAGTATATATAGGCATGGTACATTTGTCCCGGTTTCAATCACAAACCGGGACAAAAAGGCTGGTGCCTTGAGGCACATACCATTTGTCCCGGTTTGTGATTGAAACCGGGACAAATGGCCCGCTTATGATACGCCTGGGCTCTGTAGGCCCAAATCTGTCCCGGTTTGTAATACGACCGAGACAGATGGGTTATTTCGTGTTGGTCCTTTGGCCTGTTCTCTACTAGTGTATACTTGTGGGTCATCACAACCCACTTTTATTTCCTGTTATTTTATCTTCCTTGCGTCAAGGACTTGTCCTACCTCTGTAGCAATTCCTTTGTATCTTTATTTTATTGCAATGTTGTGTTAAGTTAAGCCTCTAGTTCAAAGTTGCTGCTAAATTTCAATTCCTGCGCATAAACAGATTTCTATTGTTCACCGTTAAATTCAAACTCTTCACTGAAACGTCATAAAAATCTGCCCTTTTTGTGCATAATCCTCAAATGTATACGCAACTTTCATTAGTTTTGAGTTTGCTGATCTGAGCAAGTTAAGTGCCTCAAAAAAATTCTTCTTTATGGACTGTTCTGATTTTGACAGGTTCTGCCATTTATTTTGCAATGCTTCTTTTGTTATTTTGATTGGATCTCTTTATCCTATGAAGTATCAGTGGCTGTAGCTAATGTACAGTAGCACTGGTAGCAATTGTGTTCCTACATAATATCATAATTTTCCGTGCACTAACCCTCTAATGAAGTTACGCTAAGTTTGGTGTCGTGGGATTGTCATGGCAGATGTTACCCGGAGGTAACTTGAAGATGAGGGGCAAGGCGACTCTGGCGCTCAGGAGATTGTCTAGCTCTGCATGGAAGAAGATGTTTTTTACCCAAGTTCGGGTCCCTCGGTGGAGGATCCCTACGTCTTGCTATAAATCATTGATATGATAATATGTTACATGGTGCGCTCATGGCGACCGCCGGGTTTAGATGAACCCAGGTGTGGGAACCCTCTCTTGGGAGCTCTCTCAATTTTGTCTATCTTACTTGGCCTATGACTTATTGTGGCATCTCTTCACCTATCTTTCTATGACCTAGGAGCCGACTTATATGGACTCATGGTCTCCTGGTTTACATGGTAAGACTACTTGGAGTTCTACTCTATCTCGTCTTGTCTTTCTTATCCTCCAAGTTTTGGGCTCCGTGATGAATATTGCCTCTGAGTCTTCTAGAGCCTTCCTTCTCTGGGTCTTCCTGAAACCTCTTACAAATCCGGGTTTCGCCTGACACCTCACCCAGATCCGGGTTAGCTTCCTGGCCGGGTTATGATACTGCCGGGTTATGATTCTGTCGGGCTATACTTCTGCCGGGTTATGAAGTGAGCTCTCCGACCCAAGTGTAACCCTGCTCATGTGGAGTGCAGGGTAACCTCGCCCAGGCCTCCTGCCTGCCGGGTTACGCTTACCTCTTCATGGGCCTACCGGGTTATCATTCCCCCAACAGTAGCCCCCAAGATTAATTTGGATATGAGCTTGACTTGCTCTTTTTTGTGACCTTGATCTTGATCATCTTGTTTCATGTGAAGCCTGCCAGCTCAAATCAGGGTAAATCTCCTGAAATAAGATAAATAATTGTGGACTGAATGTCTTACACTATCAAATCATTGGGCCGGCTCTTCTTGGTGTTCCGCCTGATATAACCATGTTTTCTTCAGCCGGGTTTCATCTAACCCTGATTAAGCCTGCTCATAGAGGCTATGCTGAAGGATGCTCCAGATATTTATAATCCGGGTTTGATGAAGACCTCGCGCAAAAACTCCGGCTTACTTTTGAGACCCGAATTTGATTTTGATTCTTCACCTCGGGGAATATTACTTCCCGACTCTAGCCCCCAAATGCCGGTTTGTTGCTCACAGCAACCGGGGACTTTCAAGTTTCTTACTTCAATAGCTTTTGAACTTCAAAGTGAGTAGCTCCCAAGAGCCGGATCTACAGCTTGCTGCGTTCCGGGTCTTCTTTGATAACTTTGAGATTCAAACTGGGTAGCCCCCAAGTGCCGGGTTCCAGCCTGCGACAACCTGGGACTTATAGCAATTTGAGCATAACTTACTTTTCTGATGAGCAGCCCCAAGCGACGGGTCTGCTGCCTGCAGCTACTCGTGGCTCTCTGAATTTCATAATACCGAGTTACTTTTAAGATGGTGTCCATGCACCCTGAGAATTTGCGCTATTTGTCGAACGTTATCCTGTCGTTCTGCAAATCCTTTTGGTTTGAATGACCCTTTTGGTTTCTTTAGCTCTCTGCATAGCCGGTTTTCTCGTGACATCTTCCGGTGCATAAAACTGTAGGACGATTAGGGTCTGCTAAGTCCTCATGGGCATCATAGTCAGATTGAAAGCCGGATTTTTAGCATCAGGTCATTGTGGCGTCTTTGCCGGTGAGAATAACATCGAGATAGTAGGCAAGTATAACTAAGAATATTATGGCGTCTCTACCGGGTCTTGAGTTTTCAACTTGCAACTGATAGTTAACAACCCCCAAGACCCCTTTTCATATGAAAGATGATGATCCATAAATCTGTTTGAGGGGAATTCGATAGCCTGACTTTGGAAAAATACCTTTACGGGAATTCTATTGCCCGACTTTGATAATTAAATACCTTTACGAGGGAATTCTCTAACCTAACTTTGAAAAATACCTTTGCAGGAATTTTATAACCCGACTTTAATAAAAGCACTGACAAAAAAATGTATATGCCGGCCGAACGGCCGGGTCTCATAATTCTATGAAGCTGGCTGCCAACGGCCGCGTTACCGATGTAATCGCTGCAAAGCCGGCCGCGGTCACGCCTGATTTATGGAGCTGATTACGCAGTAACTTCCTTCTTTTCTCTGTGATCTTTGGAACCAGATGGCACATGGAATACTCCACTAGAGTGCTTGCCTTGTATGTATCGCCGCTAATGTCTGGCGGTAACTCACGTAGGCAGTATAACTTTCCTGTTCCGGCTTTTCTTTCTTTCTTTTTTCCTTCCCTGGGAATCTCTCACGCGATGTGCTAGCACTTGGTTTGAACTTCTTATGTAGCTGGCCGGATCTCTTTTCCTTTCCGGGATTTGCTCCAAGGAACGAAGGAGCCAAGCTGATGGCCTCCGGCTCACTTTCTTCTCTTTCCTTGCTTTGGGGACCGGGCTAGTACATGGATTAGTCGTCCACTTTGTTTGTTTTCCTGCCTTGTCTCGTACGTGAGCTGATGACCCGGTCGGTGGACTGCTCTTTTCTGTTTCTCTTGCTGCATCAGCACACAGTGGTAATTTGGCTGTTTGAATTTTCTTCTGCTGGCCGGATTGGCATCTAACTCGGAATCAAATGCTGCTACCTTGACCGGCTTTGTATTTTCTTTGACTCATGTGCCCTGCTTGCGTGAACGTCTTGGTTTTTCCTTTCCTTTTTTTCCTTTTTTCTTGACAATCCATTGATCTGATTTTACCCTTTCTTTTCTTTTGCCCGGTCTGAGTCTAACTCGGATATGTACGTCTATGGACCCGGCTAGCAGCGTGCCTCCGACTTACTTGATTAATAATAAATGAGGCTCTGACGCTGATCATGCACGGTGGATCGTAGCTTTTGCTGTTTCTTCGTGTAGACTGCTGCTTCTTTTCTCGTTGACCATCTTTTTTCCTCCGTCTCCTATTTTCTAATCTTTGAAACTGTGCTGCATGTAGATTTGTCTTGCTGATCCACATAATCAAGTGCTAGAAGCACTCGGTTTTTATTCCTTTTCTTTGTCCGATGCGTGACCTGCCTTTTGAGTTGATTAACAGCTATACAAACCCGATTTGTTCTTTGATCAGCTTTAGAAAAACTGAATCGCATCGATCCGATTTCTTGGCGACATGGAAAGACCTTCTTGGCAAAAGATTATTTTGGTCCGCTCGTGAGCAGCTTGTAACTTTCCTAATGCATTGTGTTGCCTCGACCTGTCCTAGCAGATGCGTTGCTTGATCTTCCATCTGGGTTTTCCTCTATCTTCTTGGTACTTTATCCGGTTCAGACTCAACTTCAGTGCCGTCTAAAGGTCTGAATCCCAGCAGCTCGAGACATGTGCCGTCTAAAGAAAAAAATTAGTTGTTTTCTTTTATTAAGTGTTGTCCTTAGAAATAAATTGCATTGCATGCATGGCATATCTATTGTATAGTTATACTCCTTATAGGAAAACTCCTTCCTTATTTTGCCTAAGTTAGGGTTATTTTTCAACATAGTGTTTTGGTAAAGTGCTATGCACTTAGACACTTGAGATTCTTAACATGAAGACTAGAAGGCCAATGAAGACTTAGCCAAGAAAAACAAAACTCCGAAGGCATCTCCAAGAAGCAAAAAACACTTAGAAGAAAATGAAGAGAAACTGCAAGAAGACCATCCCCTTTATTTCTCTAAGTCTTTCTATCTTCTTTTGTTTCTCTTAGACTTCGTTGTGACTAAGTTATATCCAAGACAACTCTGAAGAATCATCAAGTCTGAAAAACCAAAGTCTACAAAAGTTTAATGAAGACGTCACACCAAGGAGAAAGTTGCGAGGAAGCCTAGAAGAAAAACTACATCTTTTCTTTATCTTTTTCCGCCTTCCTATTCTTTTTTCACTTTGGACATAAACCAAGTCCTTAGTGATTATGACCAAGTCAGAGTGCTAGTTGAAGATGAAGAAAACTACAAGGGAGTTGAAGATTTCAAGACCAAGAATGTGAAGACTTGCAACAGCATTACAACTTATTCAAGTTGATTTATAGCCAAGTTATTCTGTCCAACCTATGACCTTGGTACTTAGTAATTTTGACTAACACACTTGCCCTGCATTAACTTAGAATAATTTCATGGCATGACATGCATCTCTAGTTCTTAATAATATTTTTCATATCATGCATGTCATATTTTTCTAAGTGTTGCATTTATGCTTGTATGTTTATTTGGGGCTTGTTTGACTTGTTAGAAAATTCGGAGAGAAACGAAGGCTTTTGCAACTGATACTCCTGCTCTCTCTGTTGCCAAGGCAAGTGGCACACCCTCATAAACTTACTAAGTATTTTTCTATGCATTACTTAGTGTATTTCTTACATGCATGTGTTGGATAGTATTGCTATGCTAAAATTACTATATCTCTTACACTAGTTGTGTCTAGAATCCCATTGATAACTTGGTAGAAATATTGATGCTATGCAAAAGTTGTTTTATGAAAAGTTAAGTTCTACTAAGTTAAGAATGAAACTCCTGGGTGGAATTGGTTGTATGTGGTTTTTGTTGAGTGTTGTCTCTTAGGGGTGACCTCTAAGAGATGGTGACTTGTGGACGGCCACCCAGGGAACAAAAGGATTTGAAGAACTCCAAGTGAAGATTGCTTCTAGTGCAACCATTAGTCAATGGGCTCTGCCTAGATGGATTAAGTTGCGTGGACTCGCCCCGGCCTGACAGGTGGTGGTAGAGGTTTTGTAGGTGGAGCGCGTCAGGCCGTTATGGGGTGGGAAGATGCTTCGGAAAAGTCTCGTCTCAACTCTCTCCTTTTCCTTAGCACAAAAGGTGTGCTTGAGGATAGTTTGGGTTTGTTGGGTCTAATGGTGAAAGTGCACAACCTCTGCAGAGTGTAAAACTAAGTACTTAGTTGTGTCCTCGGTTACGGATAATTTTGAGCAGCTGATCAAGGACGTCAATGGAGGATCCTATCATTCCAATTTCTAAGTTAAAATTTGATGGGTGTACAAGGGAAGATGAGATTATGGTTTTCATGCCATACTCGTCTTGATTTCAAGAAAAGTGTTTTCAAAAGAGTAGGAAAAATTGGCTTTATGCAAATTAGCCTTGAACTCCACCAGCCAAATATGCATATAGCCTATAGAGTTATTCCATTAAGTGTCCACCATAGTGTCACTTGCCAGACTCCATTTTTAATGGAATCTGATCCACTCAGTTGCAAAATTTTATTTGTTACAGGTTATTCAAATGACGAGTGAGGTTTCGTTAAGGGATTTCGAGTCTGCAACCAACATGTTTTCGCCTGTGGCAACATGAAGATGGAGACTCATTGCTGTCTTATTTCCGTTGTTTAGTCTTTCAAAGCTAGCTTTACGCTATGCAATTTGTAAAGAATATTTTGTAAGTCTGGATCATCGATGTAATAAAATTGATACTTTGTTGTGATATTACATAGTAAACTGTGTGTGCAAACGAATCGATCCAGGGGTTTGCACTATACACAGGTACCTGTCATATTTTAAGTGCAGGTACGTTACATTTATATAGGCAGCTGAAGATCAAGAGGATGGGAGTCCAAACAATTAGCTAGTAATCGTGAAGCGACTAGTCCTCCACAAATTCCACCCCTCTCGCGGTTAGTAGCGAGATGGTGAGCAAAATTATAAGTTCTATCACGACGTAAAGCAGCAGCTAGAAATGCTAAATCAGGTAAGCTTAATTTACCGGCCGTCTTTCTAGCAAGAACACATTTAGTAATAAAGTAGGCGAAATAACTAATGGAAGGAAGATGAATACTCCTGATTTTACCGTCGTCTTGAGAGAAACTCCTACCATAACAAATCTCCTCATACTAATCCAGCAATGGCCTTGGTTTTCCTTTCAGCTTCTCTAGGGACCCTCCATGTGGAACTCTAATCGCTGAACGGAAAACACCAAAAGGCAAATCCACAGATTTATTGTAAATCTTAAAATGCACAGTGGGGTTAGATGAGGTCAAATTCTGTAACATCCCAATTTTCACAAAAAATTAAACTTCCAAATTGCATCCATTGCATGCATCATGTCATTGCATTTTGCATTTGCACCATTATTTATAAATGTTGAAAGAATTAAAAACTACTATTTATAAAAATATTACAAAATGCTTCAAATGTTTTAGTTTGGTAGAGATAAGTTTTACAAAATTTTACAAATTGGTTTGAACCAATTTGGAGTTATGAATCAAAAGTTAAGAAATTTCAGAAAAGAAAAAGAAAAGGAAATGAACAAAAAAAAGAGAAGAGAGATAACTGAGCCAGGCCAGCCTCGACCACCCCCTATCTAGCGCGCGCGCAGAAGCTAAGGCCCAGCAACAGCCCACCCGGCCTCTCTCCCCTCTCTCTCCCTGACGAGCGGGACCCGCTCGCTGACGTCACTTGTGACGTATCTCCCCTAACCTCCCAAAAGAGATCCTCTTGGTTACGATTGATTCCGAACTCGAGATCGACTCCGGATCGTTTAAACAATTCTATCGCGTGCCCCCGCCCTCCATAAATACCCCAGCCCCACCGCCTCTTTCCGTAACCCCAAACCCTAGCCACCTCACCTCAAGGCTGCTTGAATAAAGCTCGACGCCGCCGCCATTGCCGCTGCCGCGATTTGCAAGTTATGGTGAGTGTCGACCTCCCTGAGCCCTCACTTTTGTCCCATATTACATGCCTCGTCCGTGCGCACCCGTATGACATCGCCGTTCGTCTCTTTCCGCAACAGAACGTGCCATCGGTGGGCAACTGAAGGAAGCCACCGTCGTCGTCGTCTTCGGCGAGCAGTTGGAGGAGAAGGAGCACACTTCGGAGCCCGTCGTCGCGCCACCATTACCGCCTCGACCTCCGGATCGTCTTGGTACGTTCCATCCATCCCCGCTCATCTTAGATCGCACGGAACACGATGTCGTCCCCGTACTGTTTAGGTCACTGGAGTTCTCCGACGAATAGGCGCCTGTTTTTGTCTCTTTTATTTTGCACCGTTGGATCCAGCTTCAATGCGTTATATTAGATATGCTCGCGAAGAGGTATTGACGAATCGGAGCTTGCCACGTCATCCCGAAGACCGCCGATCCCGTCCGCATCCGCGCCGCGCCATTAGTCCCGCATCTGCCCGCAAAGTCGTCGAGCCAACCAGGAGCTGCGACGTCGCTCGAGGACCTCTGCGCGAAGATTATATTCAGTTTCTTCACAGATTAGGCCCTACAATTTGAATTCATCATTAATTTTTAACCCTTTATCCAAAAATTATAAAAAAACTGTTTCAGGAAAGCTCATGAACTATAGAAACTTTTGGCATCATAATATTTATATTTTGTCAAATTAATTTTGTTTAATAACATAAGTGGCATTAATGGTAATTTAAGCATAACTATAAACTAAAAATATATTCTTCATCAAACTCTTTGCTATGAACTTGTATGACTAAATATTGGATATAGAAATACTCCAATTTTTGTTTAGTTTATATTTGTGCTTTGTGCAATTATTTTGACTAAATGCTTTCTAGACATTTTCTAATGATTAAATTAATTAGAAAATTAATTAAAATTGATTTTCTTCATGTACTTGAATTATAAGAAGAATTAGTCATTTTTAGGGCACTTTTGCCACAGAAAGTACTTAGAAAATATTTGAGGATTTATTTAACGAAAAGTGCTAATTTCTTCCTTAGAAAATTTTCACATTTAGAAAACTTGGTTGTTTATTTTGCTAAGTGTTGTCCTTAGAAATTATTTGGACTTCAATGTTTCTAGTCCTTAGTAAATATTCGACCCCAAGTGTGTGACTTTGGTCCTTAGTCATTTTGGACCAACAAAACTTGCATCGCATTAACTCACATATGTTTCATGGCATGGCATGCATCTAGTCCTTAGAAATATTCTTGCACATCATACATGGCATATTTTCGTTAGTAGTTTTTGTGAAACTTGTTTGTTTATGTTATATTGTTTGTTGTGCTAGAATTTTCCGAGAGGAACGAGGACTGTAGTTGATGTTGCTGTTCTGCTTGTTGCCAAGGCAAGTGGCACACCCCCATAAAATTCCTAAGTATTTTCTATGCCTGACTTGGTTATTTTCCTATGCATGTGTAGGACTTAGTAGATTTTCTATGCAAAACTTAGAACTCCCTACTCCCTTGTGTCTAGGAACCTATATAATGACTTAGTAGAATTATTGATGCTATGCAAAAGTGTTTTACTAAAAGGCTTAAATTCTACTAAGTTAATGTATCACCTGGGTGGAATTGGTTTTGAATGGTTTATGTTGAGTGTTATTCCTTAGGGGTGATCTCTAAGGGATGGTCACTTGTGGATGGCCACCTAGGGTAATAAAAAGGAACAATTTTTTTTCTAAGTGAAGATTCCTTCTTGTGCAACCATTAGTCAATGGGCTCGGCCCGACTTGACATGTGGTGGTAGATGGTCAGCTTGGAGCACGTTAAGTCTGCAAGGGACGGAAAGATGCTTCTGAAAAGTCTCGTCTCAACTCTCCCCTTTTCCTTAGCACAATTTGAGTGCTTGAGGATAGTTTGGGTTTGTTGGTTCTAATGGTGAAAGTGCCGAACCTCAGCAGAGTTAAAAACTAAGTACTTAGCCGTGTCCCTGGTTACGGACAATTTGAGCAGCTGATCAAGGATTCAACAGAGGCTCCCAACATTCCAATTTCTTAAGTTAAAACTTGATGGGTAAACAAGGGTAGAAATACTATGGTTTTCAAGCCATATTGTCTCATACTTTGATGAATTTTTTTTACAAAAATATGGGCAAAACTGGCTTTATGCAAAATAGATTTGAACTTCACCATCCAAATAAGCATATAGGCTATAGAGTTTTCCCCTAAGTGTCCATCATAGTGTCACTTGCCAGACTCCATTTATAATAGAATCTGATCCACTCTGTTGCAAATTATTACTTGTTGCAGAAGTTTCTGACGAAGAGTAAGGACTACGTTTGCGTTTCGAGTCTGCACCAACATGTTTTCGCCTGTGGCGTGTCATGAAGATGGAGGCTCATGGAAGATTTATTTCCGCTTATTTATTGTTTGAGCTAGCTTTAAGCTACGCAAAGTTGTATCGAACAAATTATTTTATCAAGTCTGGATTATTGGTGTAATATTGATACAATGTTGTGATATTCTCGTAAACTGTGTGTGTAAATGAAGTGATCCAGGGGTTTGCACCATACACAGGTACCTGCCATATTTTTAAGTGCAGGATCGAAACCCCTAGGTTTGGTTAGAAATAGGTTGGCGAAAAACTTAATTTTTACTAAGTATAAAAATCTCTATAGAATATTCTTGCTTCTCTTCTAAGTACTCTCATTTTTGTTCTCTTGCGTTTTATCTCATACTTTTTTCTTCCTAACTTAAGGATGATGAGATTCGAGTACACTTGTGAGGAAGACTACCCGGTGTCTCGCTTTGGCAGCATGTTGTTCGACCTACTCAAGCACCTGAAGTTACCAACAGCCATGATCAAGGGATGCATATTGAAGAAGTTCAAGAGAGAAGACCTTTGGGGAATCAGAATTGTTCAACAAGGACGTGAAGGCGAAGCACCCATTGAGTACAGAGTAATGGGGGTCTCCATAGAAAGAGGAATCGGCGTCGTCATGCAATACACAATAGGTCGCTTTTGTGGACGCTACTCCAAGGAACTCGAAGGACACTACTCCCTTCCTTTTGGCAGACGTAATGAAGAAGGATATACTTGCTGCTATGGCACCGAGGACATGGGCAAAGATGAGTTCGTGAGCGATTACTTCCAAGGCTTAGAACTCTTAGTCTATGATCTTTACTTTGATCCCTATGAAGAACTCTATAAGAATGATGAGATTTGCGCCCAAGTTAAGGAGAATGAAGAGAAGATGAAGCAACAAGAAGAGAAGACCAAGGAGCTAGAGGAGAAGTTCCAGCTACAAGAGAAGAAATTTGCAAGTCAAGAGAAGAGGGTCAAGCAAACAAACAACCAAATAAGAGAGTTGAAGGTCGAACTCTCCACCAATGAGGTGGAGCTTGAAGCTGATAGTGACTTGATCAAGCGTCTTCGTGCTGAGAAGAAGTATCTTCAAGACAAAAACTTAGAGTTGGGGAACGAAGTGACAGACCTCAGAAACATGCTAACATGCAAAGGCTATGAGATCAAAGACGTCGAATAAGAAGTGGATGAAGAAGAAGTCCCCATGATTAAAGGCAATGATAGTTAGAGAGACTACCATTTTACTGCACGCTTTTAAATTTGATTTCTAAGCTTAGGATCTACCAACGTGTGGTAGAGCATTATCTTGTTTTGCTTGTTGTTATTTTGGACCAAGAATAGTGAAAAGTTTAAGTTGTTTTAATTGTTGCTTGATTGTTTGAAGTGATTGCATGGGTAGAATTATTTTCCTTAGACCTTTCTATCTTTACTCATCTATGCTTAAACAACAGATGCCTTCCCGTCGAGCTCCCGAGAACAACAACAACAATGATGCTATGCAGCAATTGATGGTTGCCCAAGCCCAACTGATGACCATGATGACTCAGTTCATTGCAGCAACCAACAACAACAACAGTAACAACCACAACCCTCCACCACCACGATAGGCTTGCCAGGTTCCTTTGGCTTAGGCCAAATAAGTTATCAACTTCAACTGAGCCACAAGTGGCTGATGACTGGCTGTGTTCTGTGCAAAAGGACCTGGTGACATCTGAATGTAATGATGCTGAGAAAGTTAGGTTCACCGCACATCTGCTAGAAGGACCTGCTGCACAATGGTGGGAAACTTATCAAGTTACTCACCCGCTGGAAACTGATACGTTTCCAACGTATCCATAATTTCTTATGTTCCATGCTATGTTATATCATGTTATTACATGTTTTATATGCATTTTATATAGTTTTATGCATTTTCTGGGACCAACCTATTAACAAGATGCCAAAGTGCCAGTTCCCAGTTTTCTGCTGTTTTTGGTTTCAGGAAAGTACTTAAGGAAATATTCTCATAATTGGAAATAAATATCCTGGAATTATTTTTAGAATATTATTCACGAGGAACCGAAGACGAGACAGAGAAGATCCACGAGGCGCCCACACCACCTCGTGGCGCGGGCCCCATGCTGGACGTGCTAGGAGGTGAGGTGGGGCCCTCGGGCGCCCACCTACAGCACCCTTTCGCCCATAAATAGCCCCTGACCTAAAAACGATCGCACGATATTCACTTTTTCCTCCACAGGTCCCGAGCTGCCGCCATCGTCAGCACCACTTCGGGAGAGATCATAACTTCTCCCCGGCACCCTGTCGCGAAGGAGAATTGTCCCCAGAGGCTTCTACGTCGCCATGACCGCCTCCAGACTGATGTGTGGGTAGTCTACCCTTGGACTACGGGTCCATAGCAGTAGCTAGATTGTTGTCTTCTCCTCTTGTGCTATCATGTTTAGATCTTGTGAGCTACCTATCATGATCAAGATCATCTATATGTAATTCTCCATGTTGTGTTTGTTGGGATCCGAGGAATATTGAGTACTAAAGTTATTGCTTCATAATATATCATGTGTGTGCTATTTAATGATGCATGCTCTCATTTACTTGTGTGTGATTTGGCCAAGTAGATGCTTGTAACTCCAAGAGGGGGTATTTATGCTCGATAGTGGGTTCATGTCTCTATTTAATCTACGGCACTGACAGAAAGTTCTAAGGTTGTAGATGTACTATTGCTACTAGAGATAAAACAGTAGTACTTTGTCTAAGGATCATGTTACTTACTTTACACACAGTTCTTAAGGCGATAATATGTTGCATGCAACTTAATACTGAAAGGGGTGCGGACGCTAACCGGAAGGTGGATTATTAGTCATAGATGCGGTTGGAACGGTCTAAGTATATTGTTGTTATGCCCGAATGAATCTCACACTAGACATCATAATGTTAGTATATGCATTGGGTTGCTCATCATTATTTTTCAATTGCCTAGCTGTAATTTGTTTACCATGCATGGATGAATGTTATTATTATTTATGGAGAGACACCACTAGTGAACTATGGACCCCGGTCCTTCTCATTAATCTGATAAAACCACAACTGCAAACCTGTTACTTTCTGCAAACAAACATCTTTCTTCCACACAACGTTTAATCTTTTGTTACAACAAGCCGGTGGGATTGACACCCTTACCGTTGAGTTGAGACAAAATACTTTAATTGTTTGTGTGCAGGCTCCACGTTCGTTGCTGACACTGGTGCGGCGCCGTGCCAACGTCGCTGCTAACAACCTCGGGGGAAACGTTCATCTCCTACTGATTCGATAACCTTGGTTTCATAACTGAGTGAAAACTTGATGCTGCACTACTTCACACCTTCCTCTTGGGGTCTCCCAACAACAATCGCTCGTGCTCATCAAAGGATTTTCTGTCGTCCGTGTAGTGCATAAAGATTTTCTGGCGCCGTTGCCCGTGAGTTGAGCATTCCTTCACGAGGGGAGTTTTCGCACTTCCAATCTTTTTATTTTTTTATTGTCTTGCTTAGTTTATTTTTATTACTGTTTTGTTTGCTTAATATAAAAAATAACAAAAAAATAGTTACTTGCATTACTTTTCTTATTTTGGTTTGGTTATTTATTTTCAGTTTTGTTGCTCTTGTTTATTTCGGTTTGTGCTATTTTCTTTAATATTGTTTATTTCGGTTTCTTATTTAAATGGCTAAAATGAGTTCCCCTGAAAATACTAAGTTGTATGACTTTACGAGCACCAACAATAATGATTTTGTATGCACACATATTGCTCCACCTGCATCTAAAGCTGAGTTCTTTGAAATTAAACCTGCTTTATTGAACCTTGTTATGAGAGAGCAATTCTCTGGTGTTACTTCTGATGATGCTACTACCCATCTAAATAACTTTGTTAAATTATGTGAAATGCAAAAATATAAAGACATAGATGGTGGTATCATAAAACTGAAATTATTTCCTTTCTCCTTGAGAGGAAGAGCTAAAAAATGGTTGCTTTAATTGCCTAGCAATAGTATTGATTCTTGGATAAAATGCAAAGATGCTTTTATAGGAAAATACTATCCTCCTGCTAAGATTATTTCTCTGAGATGTAGCATCATGAATTTTAAACAACTAGATAACAAACATTTTGCTCAAGCTTGGGAAAGAATGAAATCTATGATAAAGAATTGCCCAACCCATGGACTGACTGCTTGGATGATCATCCAAACCTTTTATGCAGGACATATTTTTTCTTCAAGAAACTTATTGGATTCAGCTGCTGGAGGCACCTTTATGTCAATCACTTTGGGGCTGCAACAAAACTCTTGAATGATATGATGGTGAATTATTCTGAATGGCATACGGAGAGGACACCTCAAGGTAAGAAGGTAAATTCTGTTGAAGAAACCTCCTCCTTGAGTGAAAAGATTGATACTATTATGTCTATGCTTGCTAGTGGTAAATTCCATATTAATCCCAATAATGTTCCTTTAGCTTCTTTAGTTGCACAAGAAGAGCATGTTGATGTAAACTTTATTAAAAGCAACAATTTCAACAACAATGCCTATAGGAACAACAATGGTAATAACAACTATAAACCATATCCTTCAAATAATAATGGCAACTCTTATGGTAATTCTTATGATAGTTCTTATAACAATAATAGGACTACCACCTCTGAACTTGAAACCATGTTAAAAGATTTTATCACTACGCAAACTGTGTTTAATAAAACTGTTGAGGAAAAGCTTGGGAAAATTGATATACTTACTTCTAAAGTTGATAATCTTGCCCTTGATGTTGATCTTTTAAAATCTAAGGTTGTGCCTACTGAAACTAAAGAGAGTAATACCTTTGCTAAAATTAATGCCATCCAAATTCAAATTGATGAAAATGTTAGGACGATGGACCAATTACGTGCTAGATGGGAAAAAGAGAGAGAACAAGAGAAAGAGGCTAATATTGTTAAAGTTTTTACTATTACTACCTCTGAAAATAATGGTGTTTTACATGTTAGTAAGCCTCCTACTATCAATGGTAACATAGTTGGTGTAGGAAATGTCTCCTCTACTTCTTCCAAAAATTTAAAATTGCCTAAAACAGCTGAAACTAGTGTTGATAAAAGTTCTGAATTTTTTTAGAACATGAGAGATAGTGGTTCGGTTTGCTTTGATGATAATAATTTTGATTTTGATAATTGTAATATCTCTGATGTTATTAAGTTCTTGCAAAAGTTGGCCACAAGTCCTAATGCTAGCTCTCTTAATTTGGCTTTTAATACTCATATTACAAATGCTCTCATTAAAGCTAGGGAAGATAAATTAAGACTTGAAGCTTCTATCCCTAAGAAGTTACAAGATGGTTGGGAGCCCATCATTAAAATGAAAGTAGATGAATTTGATTGCATGCTTTGTGTGACCTTGGTGCAAGTATTTCTGCTATGCCTAAAAAGCTCTATGATATGTTTGATTTGCCACCATTGGAACATTGTTATTTGGATGTTTTTCTTGCTGATTATGCTTTGAAGAAACCTTTGGGGAGGATCAATGATATTCCTATTATGGTTTATAATAACCTGGTCCCCGTTGATTTTGTTGTCTTGGATATTGAATGCAATCCATCTTGTCCAATTGTGTTGGGAAGACCTTTTCTTAGAACTGTGGGTGCTATTATTATATGAAAGAAGGTACCATCAAGTACCAATTCTTACTCAAGAAAGGTATGGAACACTTCCTGTTGGGGATATTCCATGTGGGGGTATCTCTGGCATGGATCAGTCCGGCTAGTCCAGGGTGGCCCAAGGGTGGTAAGGCTGATGTCTGTCGGGCGGCCCAGATAGCTGACGTACAAGGAAGTAGGCGGACGGTCCAAGGAAGGCGGCAGGCCAAAGCCCATCAAGCCACCAATCCCAAGACGGAAGGCGGTAACTAAGCCGGCTAGGTCTAGGACTTTGTTTACTTGTCGGACAAGTACTTACCTTGTAACCTGGGGTCTGGCCGTCTATATAAGATGGCCACCGGGAAGCCTTTAGGGCACGCTCCAATACGCAACATACTCATTGTAACATGTTCACAGCTATTTGCCTTATAGTGAATTATAGCAGCATGTAGGGTCTCGCCACCGCTGCGAGATATGAAGCTGGGTAATATCGTCGTGTTCAATCCCGACCTCGAGGACTCCAGCCTTCTTCCCCAAAATCCATCCGTAGGCTAGAGGACCCCCGTATCCTATCAACTATGCCGATACTCCGACAATTGGCGCCCACCGGGGGGCATAAGGTTTCTGGCATCACGTTTCAGGCGGGAACACTTGGCGGCATGGGAAAGGAGATCGATGTCGGCCGCGTCACAAGATACGACGGCCACAGCTACGTAACCTCAGATGAGTCCTAGCTCCCGGCGGACGACTACCTCATCGGGTGCGCAATCGTGCCGATCATAGGAATCAACGTCTTCATCGGGTACACGCCAGAGGCGTACGGTGTACCGCGTTTCTGCAACCCCACCCACCAACCCTTCGACCAAGCAGTCGGCCGACAAGATGGATCTGAATCCGATGGTGATGCTAGTCTCTTCGAAGAGAGAATCAAAAGCCGCTTTTCGTGTGATAATACGGTTCCTTCAGAGAAAACAGCGGATACAGACATGCCTGATAAGCTGGCTATGATGGTTGTCATCGGCAACGAGTCAACCCCGGTTGCTTCTGGTCCGCAAGATAAGCTGGAGGAAGTTGACGGCAACACCAACGTCGGTCAACTCATTGACGGTTCCGACAAGGTGCGCGCGAAGAAGAAAGCTGGTCTCGAAAAAGGCGGCAGCAGCAAACCCACATATTTGCTCACCGTCATCAAGGAAGTTAAGAAATCATGAACACTCCGGTGACCAAAGACACCCCACTCGATGAAGTGGAAGAACTTAGGATCAATATGCTTAAGCACACTGACTTCCTACGCAAAAGGGAGAAGCATGTTGTGAGTCTTGCGAAGAAGATCGAGAAGGAGCAGGAAAAGATGTCGGGAAAGGCGAACAAGAAGCTCTTCGAAGAAAAAAAGGTCATCAAAAAACCGCCGTGACAAAGAGCCGCCAATCTATGCGACCACAACAGCTCAAGATCTGGGGTTCGACTGGCGCATAGCACCACAGCGTACGGACAAAAGGGGGATGTTGTTTTCTGCACACCAATCCTCAACGCTACTGCCGCGCTCGACACCCTAGATGACAAGACTTACATAGCGGAAGAAAAGGTGGCCGATGCAAGACACTTCATGAGCAAGTCCCTAGAGCAACAAGCTCGTGCCGAGTCCTACGGGCATATGACGGATGCCCACGTGGGAGATCTGGAATCCAAGTCAGGAAAGTGCAAAGCCGCATCCGGCGCTGACCCCGAAGACCCGTCCGGCTCCAGTAGCCATGGCGACAAAAGGAAGGCGACGCCACCTCCAAAGAAAACGCCACCGCCAAAGTCAAGACGGGACGAACATTCGCGGACAGGAAGCAGAGGAGACCTGCCACCTCCAGCACAACCCAGGCGCGGCGAAGGCGGTAGCCGGAACAATGGCCAGCCGCCTAAAAACGATGGCGGCAACGACCCTCCCAGGAGAGGACGAAGCCGCCCCACCACGCAGTACTGGCAACAAGAGGAAGGAGGCGGTAGATGGGCCCAGGCGTAGCACAAGCCGGTCAGCGCAGGACGAGCCGAACGCCAACAGAGGCGGACAACAGTTCGCTCCAGAAGACGCACGACACCGCCTACAAGACATAGCAAGAGGAAGGGAGCCGCTATACTATGGTCCAAAGTGCTCTGGCGATGCCATCCGCAGAGAGCCGTTTCCCAAGGACATGACATAAGTGTCTAAAAACTGTCCTAGGTACAACAGCCTCGTTAAGCTGGACTCATTACTAGCCGACTATGCCATGGCCATAGAGATTGCCGGCGGAAGCAATCACATTGCCGTCCGCTACCCACCTCTAATATTGGAAAGCACGACAAGGGCTTGAATCGACAACCTTCCAGAAAAGTCCATCCACAGCTGGTACGACATGGAAAAGGTGTTCTCCCAGCACTTCCAAGGAACATACAAGCATCCAAACACCTACACGGATTTGCAACGCTGTGTTCAGAAGCCGGACGAAACCATGACAGATTTTGTCAGCCGTTGGATCTCATAGAAGGCCAACTGTCATGGTGTTTTGGACGCTCAGGCTATCCATGCTTTTTACACGGGCCTACAGAATAAGTCCTTACTCCGTCACAGACTCGTCCGCAAGCAAGTCATGGACCTTGGCGAGATGCTCAACCTTGCCGCCCAATACGCGGCATCAGACGATGATGCCCGTGACGATGATCCGGATGTCAGCATCGTGCCAAGGCGGAACAACAAGCACAATCAAGCAATGGAAGAAAAGGTCGGGCCATCTAACGAGGTTGTCGTCGCGTTCCCAGGAAACGCCGGCAAAAAGAAGTGGAAAAACAAGAAAGATAACCGTGACGCTGGCTCAGGCCCTAAGGCGGCACGCATCACTTACGAGAAAGAATTTTTTTGCCATGCCCCATCCACGCCTCACTTGGCAAGGTCAACCATATGCTTAGCGAGTGATGCTTCATGGACGAATTAAAAAAGGACCCCACTGTTGGCTGGAAGTCAAAGAAGTATGACAAGAAAGACAGCAAGGACGACGAGGACGACGACATGTCAATCTCAAGCGATGACGACGCCTCCGCCAAGAAAATAAGCCATACCCGAAGGTCAAAGAGTCACTCGTGTGCTTTTTTGGCACACCTTCGGCCAAGGCGGACAAGGCGGAGATGCGCGAACTCAACGTGACAATGTCGGACATCCCTCAGTATTTGAACTGGTCCGAGGCGGCAATCACTTGGGATCGGTCCGACCACCCTGATTATGTCCCCCACCCAGGTAAATACGCCCTTGTTGTCGACCCCATTGTCGACAACTTCAGGCTCACAAAAGTACTCATGGATGGTGGCAGCAGCCTCAACATCTTGTACTATGATACACTAAGCCGCATGAACTTGTCTGAGGATCAGCTTGACCATAGCAACCTCACCTTTCATGGCATAGTGCTCGGCAGGCATGCAAAGTCGATGGGAAGCATCAGGCTGAAGGTAACTTTTGGACCAGAAGAGAACTACCGCTCAGAGTTCCTCCGGTTTAAAGTTGTCCCCTTCAAAAGTGCCTATCACGCTATCTTCGGACGACCGACTTTCGCCAAGTTCATGGCAAGGCCGTGCTATATCTACAGCAAGCTTAAAATGGCAGGGGAACACGGAACCATCACGATTTCCGGCAACTTCAAGAAAGCCAAGGAGTGTGAGTGTGGCATG
Source organism: Poa annua (assembly GCA_026929855.1). Taxonomy (NCBI): domain Eukaryota; kingdom Viridiplantae; phylum Streptophyta; class Magnoliopsida; order Poales; family Poaceae; genus Poa; species Poa annua. The sequence goes on along the minus strand of CM049426.1, from coordinate 243,949,624 downwards.
GCCACCTTTGCAGAATCCATCACCCACAAAGAAGAGCTCGCACTACTTAAGGCAGACCCAGAAAACTCCATGCCCAAGCCAAAAGTTGATGTCAAGAAAACCTTTGAAGCTTCAGAAGACACCAAGAAGGCGGACCTCACTCCAGGCGACAAGTCAAAGCAGGTTATCATCGGCTCCAACTTGGACAATAAATAGGAAGGCGAGCTCGTCGAGTTCCTCCGTGAGAATCGTGACATCTTTGCATGGTCGCCATCTGACATGCCTGGTGTACCGAGGGAACTTGCCGAGCACTCCCTCAATATTATCAAGGGATCCAAGCCGGTGATAAAAGCAACAAGACGCTTTGGTGATGAGAGACGCAAGGCTATAGAGAAGGAGATAAATAGGCTGAGGGACGCCAATGTCATAAAAGAAGTTGTACCGATTGGGTGGCAAATCATGTACTTGTATCAACTATACCGGTGTTAACAAGTACTGCCCGAAGGATCCCTTTGCCCTGCTGAACGGGAATCCGACACCTAGAGGGGGGGGGGTTGAATAGGTGCTATTACAAATTTTAGATTTTTTCAAATTTAGCCTCAACACAAAGGTAAATTCTCTAGATATGCAACTACGGTGAATTTACCTAAATGACAAGCTAAGCAATAACAAGATAAACAAGACAAGCGAGTAAGGAAGAAAGGATAAGGGGAATCAAGTGAAGCACGCGGAGACGAAGATATAATCTCGAGTTCCACCCAAGGGTGTACGTCTCGTTGGAGAGGTGTGCGCTACCACAACAGGTTAGCCGCAACGCCACAAAGGCTCACCTTCTTCTCCGATGACCTCAACCACAAAGGTTGCGAGTTCACCTTCCACTATTGATCCCCTTTTAGGGTGGAGATCGAATCCCTTACAAACGATTGAGGCACTCACCCACAACTTAATTGGGGGCTCTCAAGATCACCACAAAAGGTCAAGATCACAAAAGGTCAAGCTTACACCAAGTACCAACAATGGTGAGATCTAGGTTTTCCTTGAGGAAACCCTAGACTCGAAATCCCCAAGTGAATGGGAGAAGATTACAAATCGCTTCGGTGAAGTAGTAGATCGGGGCCTTCTCCTTCGCTCCTCCAAAGATCAACGAGTTTGGGTGGAGGAGTTGGGAGATCTTGAAGATTTGAGCGTCAGCACATTTATGATGAGAGAGAGTGTAAGAGCTAAAATGGCTGGAGGTAGGTGGAGGGGTATTTATAGCCCCTCCAAGAACTAGCCGTTTTTCACTGCGCGCAGTCCGGAACTTCCGGTCGCCCGAAAAGTTCCGGCCAAAGTTCCGCTGGAACTTCCGACTTGGCCAGGGCGCAGGCAATCCATACTTGGAGAAAATCCTGGCATGTTCAGCACCGGAACTTCCGGTTGTCTGGTCGGAACTTCCGGTCGCCCGAAAAGATCCGGCCAAACTAACGGCCAAAGTTCCGGCTTTGTCCGTGCGCGAGCAATTTCTGACTTAGCAGATTTCTCTGCTATTCAGCACCGGAACTTCCGGTGAGTAGACCGGAACTTCCGGTCTCCCGGAATGATCCAGTCAAATCTCCGGACAAAGTTGCGGCTTTGCTCGTGCGCAGGCAAGTTTTGACTTAGCCAATTTTCACGTTTGTCTAGGACGGAACTTCCGGTGGCAGGTCGGAACTTCCGGTCATCCGGAAAGATCCGGCCAAACCTCCGGCCAAAGTTCCGCCTTTGCCAGAGCTTAAATCCTAAAGGACTTAGCCGTTTTCTGGCCAACCAGAAATGTCCGGTGCAGGCCCGGAAATTCCGTCCCGTAGGCCGGAACTTCCGGTCACAACACCGGAACTTCCGGCCTGACTGGATAGGAAAAACTGCCAGCCAACTCTCTCTTTAATCCGGTTGATCTTCATCCTTTTTGTTATTCAAGGCGATGTAGTATCTGAAATACTTAGGCACATCGTTAAACATCCTTTTCCTGTTGTCATTACTATCCAAAACTCAGTAGACGGAAAATGCTCTTTCAATCTCCCCCTTTTTGGTTAGAGATGACAACATAAGCGGGACAAAGGATTTGCAAAAAATAGACGGGCTCCCCTAAAATATGTGCACTATTAAATCTTGTATTTGAATACAAGTGCACATCTATTTAGGATCACAGCTCCCCCAATCTTTTATAATCCTAGCAAGTTCATCATAAGAGGAATAGATAGCATAACTTGCTGAAATAAAAATTAAGGTAAGACAAGACTAAAATGATTACAACACAAGGTTTCACACAAATGTATCACATGTCTTACCACATGCTAAAAGATAGAGTTCCAAATGACACGACTAAAAAGTTCAAGAAGCACAAGTTAAGACCGAATGAGAAATAAAGGCTTGTGCTTCCACCCTTGCAAATCCCCGAGAAGTCCTAATAGATAAACTTCTCCCCCTTTGGCATCTTGCAACACCAAAAAGGGAGAAGATCGATGCTAACGCCCCAAGAGTCAGTCGGACGCGTGGTCCAAGCCATCCACATCTTCCTCCATGGCATCTTCATCGTCTGTGAGATCTTCTGGCACATCAATGTTCCATCCAATCCCTCTTGTGTTCCAATGCTTGTATTCAAGGAGAGGGGGAGGAGCAGACGGTGGGTTGGGCATCTTCAGGTGAGTCATGATGGCGGACTGGTTGGTGAGGATGGCATGGTTCTGCTCATACATAGCATAGTCCTCCCTGTGCAGACACGAGCCCAAGAGCATGATCTTCTCTAGAGCCCTCACGAACCATGGACGCTTCTTCTTGGCTGCCTTCTTGACGTTGGGGTCGGAGGGAGCACGGTGTCGTCCAGTGGTGGCTTCCTCATCATCATAAGTACCCATGGGGCAAGTTGGGGCAGCCACGTGGGATTTCTTCATGTGCAGACGAACAGGCTTGTGGAGGGTGCACTCAAGGGCAGCGTCCACATCTAACTTCTCCTCATGTGTGAAAGGAAACCGGTCCTTGATGAGCAGCATGATGTAGGGTGCCTACGGGGGCACTTTCCTATGGAAGATAGCATAGTGCATCTCGCGGAAAACAAAGTCCATGACATCAAAGGAGAATGAGTTGGGCTCAGGCACGGAGTCTGAGAGGTATGCTTGGCTTGCCAATGCCATGAGATGAACAAGTCCTCGACGAATAGCATCATTGTTCCCACCACTTGGAGCAATGGAGTGGTGGAACATCCGAAGGACAATGTCATAGACGAGCTTCAAGCCATGGGTCCACCAATGGTGCCATTAGTCTCATAGCACTCTACCATGTCGTTCTTGTCATAGCAGGCATCATCATTGTGCAATCTCATACCAGCAGGCTCATCCAGCCCATTGAACGGGTAACCAAGTAGCGCAACCAAGTCCTTGAAGGAAGCCTGAAGTCTGAATTTCCCGGACATCCATGTCATCCCAATGTTGGGGGAGTCATCAAACACGACAGTGGAGAAGAACTGATGGATCAAGGGAATGTTGTAGTTGCACTGACGGGTCATGAGAGATCGAAGACCAAGAGCATCCACAATACTGACAACACCCCTATAATAACTGCGCTTCTTCTCAAGATACTCAAAGTCAATAGTCTGCATGGGACACACGCGCTTCTTCTCAGAGAAGCCGCAGTAGAGCTCATCATGAAGTAGTTTCTTGTCCAAGCTGTGAAAGATCCGGTGCTCTAAAGGATTGGCATAGTCAAACGTGCACCTCCAGGTATAGAATTCTGCGGCAGACATGCGCAAAACTGAGACAGCTGGCCCCTTGCTTTTCCTGCTGGAAGGAGCTGCAGATGACTGAACACAAGCTGGATCTGGCTGATGTTCTTCCTCAGACATGATCTCCTCTTCTTCTTCGGGTGCTGGTCCACGACTGGCACTCCTCTTGACAACCTGCTTCTTAGCCCGACCACGGCGACTCCCTGCCTGACTACCTACACCTGCATGAACAGAGCATAGAGATAGAAGGAAGCACGGGGATAAGCACTCATGTCCAAAGAAACAAGATCCAACAAGAAATGCAGTTAGTCCAGAAATTTCTGATTTTAGTCCGGAAGTTCCGGTCCATGGGACCGGAAGTTCCGTTCCATGGGACCGGAAGTTCCATTCCTTCTGACCGGAAGTTTCGGTGCCCCGGAAACTTCCGGCAATTCTTCCGGGAAAAGTTCCGATTTCTCCAGGGGTTGGAGAATTCCGGACTTAGCCGCAGGAGGAACTGCTCGAATTTTCTAGGCACCGGAAGTTCCGGCCTGTAGGCCGGAAGTTCCGGGTTCCAGACCAAAAAACGAAAATTTCATGTAACTTCAAGAAATTTCAACAAAAATTCAACATGCCGCTAGGATATTGTAGGGCAAGCCTAAGGGAGGGTTTCTACCAAAGGAATTGAAATAATATGTTCTAAATCCACTGGGTTAAACGAAGTGAGATTCGTCCTAGATTTGAAAATAGAAGACATTACCGAAGTCCATGGCGAAAACCGATCGGAGAAAACGGATTCCCTCGTCGAGGAGATGCAGATCCGGCTTTGAACCGAAGGAATCCGAGGTCAGAAGGCCTCGGAGTGATTTGGTGGAGTTCTAGGGCTCGGGAGAGGAGAGAGAAGAACTGGGCGGCGTGGGGGTGGAAGAACAGTTCAAAACAAACCAGTTCACCCCGCGCGGCCCTATTTAGAGACCCGAGCCACTTAAGCTAGAAGTTCCTGTGCCCCGGAAAGTTCCGGCCTTTCTTCCGGGCAAAGTTCCGGTTTCCCCAGGGGGTGGAGAATTCCGGACTTAGCCGTTGGAAGTAAAGCTGGAAATTTCCTGGCACCGGAAGTTCCGATGCCCCGGAAACTTCTGGCACTTCTTCCGGGCAAAGTTCCGGTTTCTCCAGGGAGTGGAGAAATTCGGACTTAGGCACAAGATGAAGTGCTGGAGTTTCCTGAGCACCGGAAGTTCCGATCCGAGACCAGGAATTTCCGGACTTAAGGAAAACCAAACCAAATTTTCTGGAAAGTAAATCAAAATGGACATGAGTGATGGAATAGCAGGGTTAAAGGGGTAAAGCTTAGGTGAGAATTCCAAACAGATCATGGTACTTCACACTCAAATTGCAAAATGCAATAAGCTCTCAGGAAGACCAACTTGAGTGTGTTTTCCATAAAACCAAGAAGATGCAAATGAAAACCAAGAGTAAGTCATTAAAACCAATTCATCCTAGAAATAGGAAGAGGTAGGTGGCCGAGGCCACCATGTTGGAGTGTTGGGCATGTCACCGCGAAGATATATCTTTGGTACAAACCACTACTCCTTGTTTTAGCCCAAATAGATATGAGAATGAATATAGAGATAAAAGAACACTTGCTATCGGCATAATGGGGGGAGGGATGGTCCAATGTGTTAGGACCGCACTCCCCCTATGTCCATGCGTACATATAGACAAGATAAATTGCGATTACGGCCTAGGGGAGTGTGCAAGCGATCAAGCTAAGGACCTCGAATCAATGATATTGAGTTCATTCCTCAAAAAACAAAACCTTCCTTCCTCAAGGGGCTTCGTGAAGATATCTGCCAATTGATCCCTTGTGCCCACATAAGATAGGTCAATATCTCCTCGGGCCACATGATCCCTTATGAAATGGTGGAGGATCTCAATATGCTTGGTTCTTGAGTGTTGCACCGGGTTGTAGGCAATCTTGATGGCACTTTTATTGTCACATAGAAGAGGCACTTTGTCACAATCGACTCCGTACTCCTTTAAAGTTTGCCTCATCCATAGCAATTTAGTGCAACAACTTGTAGCGGTAACATACTCGGCTTCGGCGGTGGAGAGAGATATACAATTTTGCTTCTTAGAAGACCAATTTACCAAAGACCTCCCAATAAATTGACAAGCACCGGAGGTTGACTTCCTATCATCTTGATCTCCCGCCCAATCGGAATCCGTTAAACCACATAAAGAGAAATGTTCATCCTTTGGGTACCACAATCCATAGGTTGGGGTATAAGCCAAATATCTAAAGATTCTCTTGACCGCCATATCATGGATTTCTTTAGGAGCCGCTTGATATCTTGCACATACTCCTACGGCTAGCACTATATCTGGTCTAGATGCGCAAAGATAAAGAAGAGATCCAATCATGGAGCGATATACCTTTCACGTCCTTACCCTTGGGGTTGAACTCAAGGTGGCATTTTGTTTGCTTTGGGGTAGAGGCACCCTTGAGCTCAAGAAACCCATACTTCTTGAGCATGTCTTGAATATACTTTGCTTAGTTGATGAACGTTCCTTCCTTCAATTGTTTGATCTCAAATCCTAGGAAGAACTTCATCTCACCCATCATAGACATCTCAAACCTGTGAGTCATAAGCTTGAAGAATTCTTCGTTAAATGTTTTGTTAGTGTAACGCCCCTGGATTTATCCCCTTTTAATTTTGTGAGTTTTCTTTTTGCATCGACATGGCGTCGCATTGCATCTCATTAATTTAATTTGTTGCATTTAAATTAAAATTCCACAATTAAATTCGAATGCTTTTCAAATTAATTAAAAATGTGATATTTAAAAATCTTTTGCAAATGTTAAAAACTAGTTTATTAAATTCCCTAGTCGAAACTAAAAATATTTTGTAAAGGTTTCGTGTTCAAATTCGTTTTCTATTTTGTTTTAAAAATATATAACGGAAAAGAATCAAGGGGAGAGAAATAAAAGCCCAAAGCCCATCAAACCAAACCCTATGGTTTCCCCCTGGAAACTTGTTTCCCACCCCCCTTCAATTTTGCAGCCGCCCCCCTCCATTCTCTTCTTTTTCCTTTTTCTCTTTTCCCCCCTCCTTCTCTTTTCTTTTCCTTCTTTCCTTTTTTCTTTTTCTTCTTTTCTTTCCTTTTTCTTTTTCCGCCGGGCACCAGCCCTCTCCTCCATCCGGCCCGAGCCCGAGCTCCCGCATGCCACCAGCCGCCTCCGGCTCTGCCGCCGCCTGCTCGCCGCGCCGCCCCACCGCCGCGCCCAGAGCCCCGGGCCGCCGCGCGCCGCCTCCTCCCGAGATCCTCGAGTCCGCCCCGGCCTGCTCCCCTTGCTCCGGCCGGCCACCTTTGCGCCGTGCTACCCCCGCGCGCGTCCGCCTCTGGCCGCCCCGTCGCCCTGCTCCGGCCTGCATCCTCCGTGCGCGCCGCCGCCGGCTGTCGCTCCCACTGTCACCCGCGCATCTCGCCCGCGCGCGCCGCCTCCCCGCCGCGCGCCTCGCGCCGCTGCTCCACCGCAAGCTCCCCGCCGCCCGCATGCGCGCCCTCCGCCGTGGTCGTGCTCGCAGCCCGCGCCGGCCTCCTTCCATCCACGGTTGCTCCGTCCCGGTGGCCTCCCCGCATCCGCCGCGCGCAAGGTGTTCGGGGGAATGCCCGCAAAAACCTCCGGCGTTTCATTCGTTGCCCGAGTTGTCCACCCTTCGAGGTGCTGAACCGTGTTGCCGTGAACGTCGACCATGCCAAGATCTTCCATCGACAAGGCCTCCGCCCGTCCCGTTGTGCGCTTTGCGTTGGCCACCTTCGTGCGTGTCCAGGAAGACCGTGGTCTGCGACCGATGATGATCTGGTACAACGACTACGACCACTCTCACGACATCGACAAACGAAGATGCCCCGGTTCCGCGACGGCTACTTCCACGATGACGAATACTTCCTCTACGGACCGAAGACGTCGGTTTCGAACCCTTGTTCACCCGATCCAACATACGAACCCAAAACCTAAGCCTACCTATTTTATTAAATGTCATCTATCTTGTGCATATCGCATCATAATTGCATTTGTTGCATCTCTTGGGTTTGCGGGTGTAGAAAATCACCTAAATAATAAATATGGAATGTGTGGGGAAAATCACTATATGTATTGCCCCATTCCATTTAATTTGACTAGATCATCTTTGCCATGTCTTGCCATGTTAATGAACATTTAATTTGTGGAGTAGATAAATAACTTGCACCTAAGTATTAATTGTCGGAACCCCGGTTCCGCTTAATTTGAGTTAAGTGCATCTCAAATTGCATCTCGCCATGCCCAGCATCATTCTCATATGGTCATGATGGATCTTTTGCCGTAGTTGTAAAATGCATCTTTTACGCTTTCCAGTTTTGTTGCTTCTTCGGGGATAAGACGTTGAGATGTGTGAGCAACGACAAGATCTGCTTCCATGCGGGATTCCAGGCAAGCAAAGTTTGCTTGTTTACCTATACATTGTCTTTCATTCCTGTCGTTGATCTCTGCTACCCTAGCATTCGATTCTTTATTGCGATCCCATCACATGTTTATCCTGCAGCCCATACAGATTTATCCCCACAACCTAATACCTGTTGCATGTTTATCTGTTGGCCTTGCGAGTCGTAGTGCATGCTTAGAGTTGGTTGTGCAACTCGTCTGTTGGTCTTTATTTCATCTGCTTAGCATGATAGATTTACTACCTTAATAAAATGTTGTCTTATATTGGGGTATTATAATTAAAAGATAAGGCACCGGGCGGAAGGCCTTGCGAGGTGCTTTGTTCTGCTCAGTGTCGACCTAGGAACTGAGATTTTGTCCTCGGATCCAATTTTGAGCTCACTAACCACTTGTGGGCCTATGGAGCACCCCTCGACTTTGAACGGATCTACAGCTTGTCCATGGGCCGCAACTAGTTCGGGTTTTCCATTTGCTCATATCCATGTGCATGATGATGATGATTGATGAGAGGTTACATGATACTGGGGGTCATATAGGGGTGGTGCGCGCGAAGCGGACAGTTCCTACTGTGGTTTGAGCCGCATGGCGCGTGGACACAAACTAATGAGTCCGCAATTGAGATTCGGCCGGACTCTTGACGCGGGTAACAACTCATATGGGTGGCACTTGGACTTGCTGTAGTGAGGGAATGAGTCGTGTTGAGATGCCCTGATGCTTGCTTGGGTTGATCATACGAGTATGGATACAGTAGTGCACCCCTGCAGGGTATAATCTTATCGATGAGCCGTGTCCACGGTTATGGACGACTTTGGTGATGATGCTGGCTAACAAGATCTAGACAACTTGCACCTAATTAATGTTAATTAATTTGACTAGTAATATAGAATTATCTTCACAATAAATTATAATTAAAAATGTTCAACGTGTGAGTTTCCCGAATTGCTTCCTCATATTTGGTTGAGGGGGTTAATTCGAGAATGGGTTATGATTGGTGTTAGTTGTATATGTTTACTTTATGCGCTCTCTTATCCCTCTCTAATTAGACGGAAGTTGTAGCGTGTCTCTTTAGGTTGCTAGTGCTGCTGCCGCTAAGTCCACCTCCCCTATATTTTGGGAGATGGTGTAGAAAGTAGGCAAGTCGGTTTTGCTTGCCAGGGAGTGCCCTGACCCTCTTTTGGGCTGTGCTTTATGTGCATTCAACAGGTTTGAAGTCCGACGACGTTAGCTTGGGAATCCCTCCGGCTTGGCTAGGCAGGGATATGGCGCCATTGCATATCTTCAGGACTCTTAGTCCAATTTGCATCTTATCCGTACTCGGATACTATTTTGCTTCCGCTGTCATTTGTATCTTTGTATTGTAATATTTGTATCTTGACTCGTTCGAGTCGTTGTTGTATTATATCTTTTGTTGTATTTGTGGATGTATCGGAACTGTTGTAATGTTATCACAATTCCACCCACATAATGCGCATGTTTCGGCGTGCACATTATGTCTGGTGGGGGACCTAAAATCATGATTATGCGGATTTCGGCGGGAGCGCTTAAATCTACATAGTACCAATATTAGGGCGTCACAAAGTGGTATCAGAGCCTTGGTATCGATCTCCTTGTTGTTTCGATACGAATGGTTATCGAAGCAGCGGGTCCGCAAAAGCCTGTAGGATAACCTCGCTAATGGTCGTTGTTTCTAGAGTGTCAAAAACTATTTGACTTAAATTATTTTTGAAAAATATCTCAATAGGTTTCTTTTTACTCCTTACCTCTATTCTATTTCTCCTCATACCTTATTTTTTTGAGTCTCTTCTCTTATCCAACTTTCAAAGTTTAGGATTCTACGTGGGTGGATGATTTCTTACCTTTTATCCTATGAGGTTCGACCTTTCGGAGTCGTCTTCGTCGTGAGCAACAATCACTTGTTAGTGGTGTCGAGAATTTCCAGGTGGAGCAAAAATCGCTTGTTAGTGGTGTCGAGAAGTTCATCACGGAGCCTGAAGACTCGATAGTTACCCCTCTCTTCTTGTGGTATCGGCGTGGATCGCGGGACGCGATCCCTTGTTAGTGGTGTCGATTGTAACGTCCCGGGATTTATCCCCTTTTAATTTTGTGAGTTTTCTTTTTGCATCGACATGGCATCGCATTGCATTTCATTAATTTAATTTGTTGCATTTAAATTAAAATTTCACAATTAAATTCAAATGCTTTTCAAATTAATTAAAAATGTGATATTTAAAAATCTTTTTGCAAATGTTAAAAACTATTTTATTAAATTCCCTAGTCGAAACTAAAAATATTTTGTAAAGGTTTCGTGTTCAAATTTGTTTTCTATTTTGTTTTAAAAATATAAAACGGAAAAGAATCAAGGGGAGAGAAATAAAAGCCCAAAGCCCATCTAACCAAACCCTAGGGTTTCCCCCTGGAAACTTGTTTCCCACCCCCCTGCAATTTTGCAGCCGCCCCCCTCCACTCTCTTATTTTTCCTTTTTCTCTTTTTCCCCCTCCTTCTCTTTTCTTTTCCTTCTTTCCTTTTTCTTTTTCTACTTTTCTTTTTTTTCTTCCTTCTTCCTTCTTCCTCCTGATCCCGCACGCACCAAACCCTCCCGAGCCCGTGCTCCCCAGTCGCACCCGACGCACGCCTCCCCAGCCCGCGCTCCGCGGCGCGCCGGCGGCCGCCGCGCACCAGCCCTCTCCTCCCTCCGGCCCGAGCTCGAGCTCCCGCACGCCTTCGGCCGCCTCTGGCCCTACCGCCGCCCCGCCGCCGCGCCCCAGAGCCCCGGGCCGCCGCACGCCGCCTCCTCCCGAGCTCCTCGAGTCCGCCCCGGGCTGCTCCCCTTGCTCCGGCCGGCCACCTCTGCGTCGTGCTCCCCCCGCGCGTGTCCGCCTTTGGCCGCCCCGTCGCCCTGCTCTGGCCTGCCTCCTCCGTGCGCGCCGCCGCCGGCTGTCGCTCCCGCCGTCACCCGCGCGCGCCGCCTCCGCGCCGCGCGCCTCGCGCCGCTGCTCCACCGCACGCTCTCCGCCCCCCACGTGCGCGCCCGCCGCCGTGCGCGTGCTCGCAGCCCGCGCCCGCCTCCTTCCATCCACGGTTACTCCGTCCCGGTGGCCTCGCCGCATCCGCCGCGCGCAAGGTGTTCGGGGGAATGCCCGCAAAAACCTCCGGCGTTTCATTCGTTGCCCGAGTTGTCCACCCTTCGAGGTGCTGCACCATGTTGCCGCGAACGTCGACCATGCCAAGATTTTCCGTCGACAAGGCCTCCGCCTGTCGCGTTGTGCGCTTTGCATTGGCCTCCTTCGTGCGTGTCCGGGAAGACCGTGATCCGCGAACGATGATGATCGGGTACAATGACTCCGACCACTCTCACGACATCGACAAACGACGATACCCCGGTTCCGCGACGACTACTTCCACGACGACGACTACTTCCTCTACGGACCGAAGACGTCGGTTTCGAACCCTAGTTCACCCGATCCAACGTACGAACCCAAAACCTAACCCTAACTATTTTATGAAATGTCATCTATCTTGTGCATATCGCATCATAATTGCATTTGTTGCATCTCTTGGGTTTGCGGGTGCAGCAAATCACCTAAATAATAAATATGGAATGTGTGGGGCAAATCACTATATGTATTGCCCCATTCCATTTAATTTGACTAGATCATCTTTGCCATGTCTTGCCATGTTAATGAACATTTAATTTGTGGAGTAGATAAATAACTTGCAACTAAGTATTAATTGTCGGAACCCTAGTTCCGCTTAGTTTGAGTTAAGTGCATCTCAAATTGCATCTCGCCATGCCATGCATCATTCTCATATGATCATGCTGGATCTTTTGCCGTAGTTGTAAAATGCATCTTTTACACTTTCCAGTTTTGTTGCTTCTTCGGGTATAAGACGTTGAGATGTATGAGCAACGACAAGATCTGCTTCCGTGCGGGATTCCAGGCAAGCAAAGTTTGCTTGTTTACCTATACATTGTCTTTCATTCCTGTCGTTGATCTCTGCTACCCTAGCATTCGATTCTTTATTGCGATCCCATCACATGTTTATCCTGCAGCCCATACAGATTTATCCCCACAACCTAATACCTTTTGCATGTTTATCTGTTGGCCTTGCGAGTCGTAGTGCATGCTTAGAGTTGGTTGTGCAACTCGTCTGTTGGTCTTTATTTCATCTGCTTAGCATGATAGATTTACTACCTTAATAAAATGTTGTCTTATATTGGGGTATTATAATTAAAAGATAAGGCACCGGGCGGAAGGCCTTGCGAGGTGCTTTGTTCTGCTCAGTGTCGACCTAGGAACTGAGATTTTGTCCTCGGATCCAATTTTGAGCGCACTAACCACTTGTGGGAGGCCCTATGGAGCCCCCCTCGACTTCGAACGGATCTACAGCTTGTCCATGTGCCACAACTAGTTCGGGTTTTCCATTTGCTCATATCCATGTGCATGATGATGATGATTGATGAGAGGTTACATGATACGGGCGGTCATATAGGGGTGGTGCGCGCGAAGCGGTCAGTTCCTACTATGGTTTGAGTCGCATGGCGCGTGGACACAAACTAATGAGTCCGCAATTGAGATTCGACCGGACTCTTGACGCGGGTAACAACTCATATGGGTGGCACTTGGACTTGCTGTAGTGAGGGAATGAGTCGTGTTGAGATGCCCTGATGCTTGCTTGGGTTGATCATACGAGTATGGGTACAGTAGTGCACCCCTGTAGGGTATAATCTTATCGATGAGCCGTGTCCACGGTTATGGACGACTTTGGTGATGATGCTGGCTAACAAGATCTAGACAACTTGCACCTAATTAATGTTAATTAATTTGACTAGTAATATAGAATTATTTTCACAATAAATTATAATTAAAAATGTTCAACGTGTGAGTTTCCCGAATTGCTTCCTCATATTTGGTTGAGGGGGTTAATTCGAGAATGGGTTATGATTGGTGTTAGTTGTATATGTTTACTTTATGCGCTCTCTTATCCCTCTATAATTAGACGGTAGTTGTAGCGTGTCTCTTTAGGTTGCTAGTGCTGCTGCCGCTAAGTCCACCTCCCCTATATTTTGGGAGATGGTGTAGAAAGTAGGCAAGTCGGTTTTGCTTGCCAGGGAGTGCCCTGTCCCTCTTTTGGGCTGTGCTTTATGTGCATTCAACAGGTTTGAAGTCCGACGACGTTAGCTTGGGAATCCCTCCGGCTTGGCTGGGCAGGGATATGGCGCCATTGCATATCTTCAGGACTCTTAGTCCAATTTGCATCTTATCCGTAGTCGGATACTATTTTTCTTCCACTGTCATTTGTACTTTGTATTGAAATATTTGTATCTTGACTCGTTCGAGTCGTTGTTGTATTATATCTTTTGTTGTATTTGTGGATGTATCGGAACTGTTGTAATGTTATCACAATTCCACCCACATAATGCGCATGTTTCGGCGTGCACATTATGTCTGGTGGGTGACCTAAAATCGTTATTATGCGGATTTCGGCGGGAGCGCTTAAATCTACATAGTACCGATTTTAGGGCGTCACAAAGTGGTATCAGAGCCTTGGTTTCGATCTCCTTGTTGTTTCGATACGAATGGTTATCGAAGCAGCGGGTCCGCAAAAGCCTGTAGGATAACCTCGCTAACGGTCGTTGTTTCTAGAGTGTCAAAAACTATTTAACTTAAATTATTTTTGAAAAATATCTCAATAGGTTTCTTTTTACTCCCTACCTCTATTCTATTTCTCCTCTTACCTTATTTGTTTTGAGTCTCTTCTCTTATCCAACTTTCAAAGTTTAGGATTCTAAGTGGGTGGATCATTTCTTGCCTTTTATCCTATTAGGTTCGACCTTTCGGAGTCGTCTTTGTCGTGAGCAACAATCACTTGTTAGTGGTGTCGAGAATTTCCAGGTGGAGCAACAATCCCTTGTTAGTGGTGTCGAGAAGTTCATCACGGAGCCTGAAGACTCGATAGTTACCCCTCTCTTCTTGTGGTATCTGCGTGGATCGCGGGACGCGATCCCTTGTTAGTGGTGTCGATTGTAACGCCCCGGGATTTATCCCCTTTTAATTTTGTGAGTTTCCTTTTTGCATCGACATGGCATCGCATTGCATCTCATTAATTTAATTTGTTGCATTTAAATTAAAATTCCACAATTAAATTCGAATGCTTTTCAAATTAATTAAAAATGTGATATATAAAAATCTTTTGCAAACATTCAAAACTAGTTTATTAAATTCCCTAGTCGAAACTAAAAATATTTTGTAAAGGTTTCGTGTTCAAATTTGTTTTCTATTTTGTTTTAAAAATATAAAACGGAAAAGAATCAAGGGGAGAGAAATAAAAGCCCAAAGCCCCATCTAACCAAACCCTAGGGTTTCCCCCTGGAAACTTGTTTCCCACCCCCCTGCAATTTTGCAGCCGCCCCCCTCCACTCTCTTCTTTTTCTTTTTTCTTTTTCCCGCTCCTTCTCTTTTCTTTTCCTTCTTTCCTTTTTCTTTTTCTTCTTTTCTTTTTTTTCTTCCTTCTTCCTCCTGATCCAGCACGCACCAAACCCTCCCGAGCCCGTGCTCCCCAGCCGCACCCGACGCACGCCTCCCCAGTCCGCACACCGCGCCGCGCCGGCCGCCGCCTGCCGACGCACCCCCTACGGCTCGGTCGCGCCGCCGCGCACCAGCCCTCTCCTCCCTCCAGCCCGAGGCCGAGCTCCCGCACGCCCCCAGCCGCCTCCGGCCCTGCCGCGCCGCCCGGCCACCGCCGCCTGCTCGCCGCGCCGCCCCGCCGCCGCGCCCCAGAACCCCGGGCCACCGCACGTCGCCTCCTCCCGAGCTCCTCGAGTCCGCCCTGGCATGCTCCCCTTGCTCCGGCCGGCCACCTCTGCGCCGTGCTGCCCCCGCGCGCGTCCGCCTCTGGCCGCCCCATCGCCCTGCTCCGGCCTGCCTCCTCCGTGCGCGCCGCCGCCGGCTGTCGCTCCCGCCGTCACCCGCGCGTCTCACCCGCGCGTGCCGCCTTTCCGTTGCGCGCCTCGCGCTGCTGCTCCACCGCACGCTCCCCGCCGCCCGCGTGCGCGTGCTCGCAGCACGCGCCGGCCTCCTTCCATCCATGGTTGCTCCGTCCCGGTGGCCTTCCCGCATCCGCCGCGTGCAAGGTGTTCGGGGGAATGCCCGCAAAAACCTCCGGCGTTTCATTCGTTGCCCGAATTGTCCACCCTTCGAGGTGCTACACCATGTTGCCACGAACGTCGACCATGCCAAGATTTTCTGTCGACAAGGCCTCCGCCTATCGCGTTGTGCGCTTTGCATTGGCCTCCTTCGTGCGTGTCCAGGAAGACCGTGATCCGCGAACAATGATGATCGGGTACAACGACTCCGACCACTCTCACGACATCGACAAACGACGATGCCCCGGTTCCGCGACAGCTACTTCCACGACGACGACTACTTCCTCTACGGACCGAAGACGTCGGTTTCGAACCCTAGTTCACCCGATCCAACATACGAACCCAAAACCTAACCCTACCTATTTTATTAAATGTCATCTATCTTGTGCATATCGCGTCATAATTGCATTTGTTGCATCTCTTGGGTTTGCGGGTGTAGCAAATCACCTAAATAATAAATATGGAATGTGTGGGGCAAATCACTATATGTATTGCCCCATTCCATTTAATTTGACTAGATCATCTTTGCCATGTCTTGCCATGTTAATGAACATTTAATTTGTGGAGTAGATAAATAACTTGCACCTAAGTATTAATTGTCGGAACCCCGGTTCCGCTTAATTTGAGTTAAGTGCATCTCAAATTGCATCTCGCCATGCCCAGCATCATTCTCATATGGTCATGATGGATCTTTTGCCGTAGTTGTAAAATGCATCTTTTACGCTTTCCAGTTTTGTTGCTTCTTCGGGGATAAGACGTTGAGATGTGTGAGCAACGACAAGATCTGCTTCCATGCGGGATTCCAGGCAAGCAAAGTTTGCTTGTTTACCTATACATTGTCTTTCATTCCTGTCGTTGATCTCTGCTACCCTAGCATTCGATTTTTTATTGCGATCCCATCACATGTTTATCCTGCAGCCCATACAGATTTATCCCCACAACCTAATACCTGTTGCATGTTTATCTGTTGGCCTTGCGAGTCGTAGTGCATGCTTAGAGTTGGTTGTGCAACTCGTCTGTTGGTCTTTATTTCATCTGCTTAGCATGATAGATTTACTACCTTAATAAAATGTTGTCTTATATTGGGGTATTATAATTAAAAGATAAGGCACCGGGCGGAAGGCCTTGCGAGGTGCTTTGTTCTGCTCAGTGTCGACCTAGGAACTGAGATTTTGTCCTCGGATCCAATTTTGAGCTCACTAACCACTTGTGGGAGGCCCTATGGAGCACCCCTCGACTTTGAGCGGATCTACAGCTTGTCCATGGGCCGCAACTAGTTCGGGTTTTCCATTTGCTCATATCCATGTGCATGATGATGATGATTGATGAGAGGTTACATGATACTGGGGGTCATATAGGGGTGGTGCGCGCGAAGCGGACAGTTCCTACTGTGGTTTGAGCCGCATGGCGCGTGGACACAAACTAATGAGTCCGCAATTGAGATTCGGCCGGACTCTTGACGCGGGTAACAACTCATATGGGTGGCACTTGGACTTACTGTAGTGAGGGAATGAGTCGTGTTGAGATGCCCTGATGCTTGCTTGGGTTGATCATACGAGTATGGATACAGTAGTGCACCCCTGCAGGGTATAATCTTATCGATGAGCCGTGTCCACGGTTATGGACGACTTTGGTGATGATGCTGGCTAATAAGATCTAGACAACTTGCACCTAATTAATGTTAATTAATTTGACTAGTAATATAGAATTATTTTCACAATAAATTATAATTAAAAATGTTCAACGTGTGAGTTTCCCGAATTGCTTTCTCATATTTGGTTGAGGGGGTTAATTCGAGAATGGGTTATGATTGGTGTTAGTTGTATATGTTTACTTTATGCGCTCTCTTATCCCTCTCTAATTAGACGGAAGTTGTAGCGTGTCTCTTTAGGTTGCTAGTGCTGCTGCCGCTAAGTCCACCTCCCCTATTTTTTGGGAGATGGTGTAGAAAGTAGGCAAGTCGGTTTTGCTTGCCAGGGAGTGCCATGACCCTCTTTTGGGCTGTGCTTTATGTGCATTCAACAGGTTTGAAGTCCAACGACGTTAGCTTGGGAATCCCTCCGGCTTGGCTAGGCAGGGATATGGCGCCATTGCATATCTTCAGGACTCTTAGTCCAATTTGCATCTTATCCGTACTCGGATACTATTTTGCTTCCGCTGTCATTTGTATCTTTGTATTGTAATATTTGTATCTTGACTCGTTCGAGTCGTTGTTGTATTATATCTTTTGTTGTATTTGTGGATGTATCGGAACTGTTGTAATGTTATCACAATTCCACCCACATAATGCGCATATTTCGGCGTGCACATTATGTCTGGTGGGCGACCTAAAATCGCTATTATGCGGATTTCGGCGGGAGCGCTTAAATCTACATAGTACCAATTTTAGGGCGTCATAGTTAGTAGACCCAAATATAAGGTCATCCACATATAATTGACAAATGAAAAGCTCTCCATTTACTTTCTTAGTAAAAAGGGTGGGGACGATTTCCCCGACTTGGAACCCACGGTCTACAAGTAGTTCTCTAAGGTGCTCGTACCACGCACGTGGGGCTTGTTTAAGGCCATAGAGTGCCTTATCCAACTTGTAGACATGGTTCTGATACTTGAGGTCCTCAAACCCCGGTGGTTGCTTAACATAAACGAGTTAATTTAGTGGACCATTAAGAAAAGAGGATTTAACATCCATTTGTTGTAACTTAAAGTTATGATGAGAGTCATAGGCAAGAAGTATACGAATTAACTCAAGACGAGCCACGGGCGCGTAGGTTTCTCCAAAGTCAATGCCTTCAATTTGGGGGTAACCTTGAGCTACCAATATTGCCTTGTTCCTCACCACCATGCCATGTTCATCCTGCCTGTTCTTGAATATCCACTTGGTTCCGATAACATTGCGGCAATCTTTGGGTCTTTCCACCATTTTTCACACTTTGTTGCGCTCGAAGTTGTTGAGTTCTTCATGCATAGCATCAAGCCAATCTTTATCTTCAAGAGCTTCAAAGACTTTCTTGGGTTTCACCATGGAGATGTGAGCTTGATGTTCACTAAAGCTTGCAAGTTGTCGTCGGGTAGAGACCTTGCTTCTCACATCACCAAGCACCTTGTCAAGAGATAGATCTCTCAATTCTTGTGAGGTGCCAACCCTATTCAAGCTGTGGATCTCGATTTCCCTCCTTGTGGTGGGGGGAATAGCTTGATCATCTTGATCATTCATGTCTCCGCCTTGACGGAATTGATTTCCTTGATCAACGAAAGGTGTGAGCGATGAAGGAGGAGGTTGATCTTGGCCTTGGGGAGGACTGCCATCCGGAATATCCGTGCCGCCGGAAGTTGCGGTATGGGGGCCGGAAGTTGCGGTGCGGACACTGGAAGTTCCGGACCAAAGACCGGAAGTTCCGGTCCACCGGAAACTTCAGGGGCAGTCAAAGGTTCTTCAACTCCTTCTTGTTGAGGCGTGTTGGGCACGGTGTTGTTGTCTGGGGTTTCTTGTGAGGTGGTAGTCACTGCTTGCGCAGAGCTTGAATCTTGTTCTGCAACCTCATAATAGAGTTCGACGGGGCGGTGGACGCCTAATCCCATCCTTCGGATTGCCTCCTGAGGTTGATCATCACCTACATCGGAAACACCACTTTGCTCCACAAGGGAGCCGTCATTCTCATCGAACACCACACTACAAGTTTCTATGATAATGCGCGAGGCCTTGTCATAGACTCTATAAGTATGGGATTCGGAACCGTAGCCCACAAACGTCCCTTCAAGAGACTTAGAATCAAACTTGCCCAAATGAACACCTTTGATGAGATAGAAACACTACAACCAAAAACTCGGAAGTAAGACATATTGGGCTTGTTCCCGGTAAGCACTTCATAAGGTGTCTTCATGAGTCCTTTGCGAAAGAAGAACCGGTTGGATGAATGGCAAGCGGTGTTGACGGCTTCGGCCCAAAAGTTGTTTGGAGACTTGAACTCGGCCATCATCGATCTTGACATCTCAATAAGTGTGCGGTTCTTCCTTTCGGCTACACCCTTTTGTTGGGGAGTATAAGCAGCGGAATATTGATGATGAATCCCTTCTTCACTAAGGAACTCATTCAAGGTGTAGTTCTTGAACTCGGAACCATTGTCACTTCTTATCACCAAGATTGGGACATTATGTTGACGTTGAGCTTCATTGGAGAAGTCGATGATAGTTTGTTGGGTCTCCGCCTTTGACTTGAAGAAGAAACCCATGTGTATCTTGAATAGTCATCAACAATCACCAAGCAATAGTTCTTGCCACCAAGACTAGCTTCCGGAATGGGACCAAAGAGGTCAACATGGAGAAGCTCCAAAACCCTCGTTGATTAAATGATGGTCTTGCTTGGATGGTGGATGTCATGCATTTTTCCTTCAACACAAGCCCTACACATTCGATCCTTTGAGAAAGAAACATGGTCTTTTAGTCCTAGGATATGGCCACCTTTTTGGAGACTTTGCAAAGTCCTCATATTGACATGGGCTAGTCGGCGTTGCCATAACCACCCCAAGTCCGCCTTAGCGGATAAGCACATTGCATGGGAAGTGGTTACTCCGGAGAAGTCAACCACATATAACCCATTCTCAACGTACCCAACGAAAGACACTTTGAGAGACTTTCTCCGCATAAGGATAACCATTTTATTTTCTAAGATAACGGTATAACCCAAACAAGTTAAAGAATGCACCGAGATCAAGTTGAAACCTAGGGACTCGACAAGCAAGACATTCACAAGTGTGATGTCCGGTGCCACTACCACCTTGCCGAGCCCAATTACCTTAGACTTTGAATTGTCACCATATATAACGGTCATTTGATCATCATTAGGCTTCAACTCCGTTACAATCTCCTTGCTTCCGGTCATATGACTAGTGCACCCACTATCAATTATCCATTTCGATCCTCCGGAAGCAAGGCCCTACACACAATCAATTCTTTGATTTAGGTACCCATTTTGCAATGGGTGCCTTTTGGTTAGCAACAAGGGTCTTTGGGACCCAAATAGCATATTCAATATAGCCATCAAAAGGACCAATGTATCTAGCATAGACATCCCCATAATAATCAACATATAAAGCATAATTGGGGTTAGATATGCCCGCAAAGTTATCACGAGTGGGAGTGCCCCTTGTGGCATTTCCACTCGCAATGTCATCTTTATTGGCTTGTGCGGGCTTGGCTTTCTTCTTGATCTTCTTCTTCTCCTTAGCAACATAGCCTAGACCTTCTTTACCCTTGTGGGGCACTCGCTCATGAAGAGGGGTAGTGATTGTTCACTTACCTTTATCAAGAGAGGTCTTGGGCTCGGTTGCCATGGAGGGAACAAACAAAACCCTAGCTTTATCCTTGACAACATTTGCATTACTATTCAAAGGAGTAGAAGTGCTAGGTTTCTCAAGAGTAGATATCCGAGTTTGGAGTTGATCACGAGACTTGAGGAGACATTCGTGATCACTTGTCAATACCTTGTGAATATTTTCAAGTGACTCGAAGTTTTCGCAAAGTCTAGCATGAGCAACTACAAGCTCGGACCTTTCATTTTGCACAATTTTACATTTAGCAAAGTAAAGATCACGATCCTTAGTGATCTTAGCAAGTTGCTCCTTGAGGAGAGCATGAGCTTCTTGTTCATCTTCAAGGGACGATTGGAGAGACACCTTAGTGTGAGCATCCTCTCTCTCAATCTCACCTTTTAACTCAAGCTCATCCTCAAGCTCACCTATACGACTCATAATTGAGCCAAAGTGTTTCTTTCCTTCTCCTTGCAAGTATTCATGAATTTATCAAAAGCAATACTTTCTTTCTTGACTTCAAGACTCATACCATCATCAATTTCATTGGATATGGAAGTAGAGGACAATTTTACCTAGGATGTCTTTGCCATAAGACATCTTGCATTCTTGATGATGGGACTCTCATTTGGTGAGGAGAAGAGTGACGGAGATGTAGAGGAAATGGCTAGATCGGCCACTTGCGTTGGGGTATCCTCCTTGTCACTATCTTCATCATCGGTGGGATATTGCTCTTGAGTTACCAAGACAATCTTTTGGTTCTTCTTGAAGTAGGGATTCTTCGTGGGCATAGGCCCCTTGCCTTCGTCTTGGCCACGAGCCTCCCACCATGGTCCTCTCTTCTTTCCCATGGGAAATCTACAACAAAGTGGCTTTTGTCATCACAATTATAGAAAAGCCTCATCTTGTTGCTTGGCTTTCCTCCATTAGAGGGGAACTTCTTGTCAATCCTAGCTTTGGCCCTTCCGGGGTTCTTCTAAAACATTCTTGCCGCAAGACCCATGTGTTGGGTGAGAGTGCTTGAGAGTGTCTTACTAGATAGCTCGACTTGATAATCATACTCATCTTCATCCTCTTCTTCAACGGTGGCCTTTAGCGCAATTGATCCATGCTTGTGCATCCCTATGGCTCTTGCTCTTGCATCTTGTGCAATCTGGAGGCCACCTTGTATGCGGTCATCTCTTGCATGACTTCATTGGATGTCATCTTTGCGAAGTCATGTCTCCCTTGGAGTATCTTCAAGTCCGTTTCCTCAAAGGGTAAGAGTGCGGTCACGAACTTCCTCAAATCCAAGCGTCATCAATGTAGGCCGCACCGAGGTTCTTGAAGGTGTTAGCAATCAACACCAACCTCCGGTACATGTCCTCATGGCTTTCTCCATCCAACTTGTATAACCCTTCGACCTCATTGCACAAGGAATCATATCGGTTCTTCTTCATGCTCTCATTACCGACGAAGATGTCGGAAATAGCATTCCACACTTCTTTGGCGGTGGAGAATTGTTGAATGAGGGGCATGTCTTTCTCTCCAACTGCCATTTGGAGTTGACGAAGAGCGGTGGCATTGAGTTGACTATCAACCACCTCTCTCCTTGTCAAGTTGGTTGGATCATGGGCCTTGAATCCTTCTTCAATGATGCGTCATAGCTCAACGGAGGCACTACATAAATGAGACTTCATTTGAAATTGTCATTGAAAAAAATGAGTAGGCTTGAGCTTAGGAGGATCACTTCTAAAGTTTACATGAGGGTGAGGGATAGGAGGGTTAGGAGAGTAATTATGGTTAACATTATGAAATTCCTCTCCTTTGGGCGTATTAGAGGAGCTAGGTGATTCATCCTTTTCGGCCTTCACGGGGGAAGCATTCGGAGGAACATCTTTGGACCCATCCGACGATGACTCCTTAGAGTTTTCACCGTGCTCCTTAGAAGGAGGAGAGGGAGAGGTAGCCTCGGGCTCCTTAGACTTCAAGAGTGCCATGAGCATCTCATTCATCTTGAGGAGTTGGGCCTCCAAGGACGATCTCATATCCATAAGATCGGCCATGGTTGCCCCTTTTGCTAACGCCTCCGTCTCCGCCTCTAATTTCTCACGGGCGGTCCTCTCGGCATCGGATTCCGACATCGTTGCAATGATACCAATTGAACGGGAATCCGACACCTAGAGGGGGGGTGAATAGGTGCTATTACAAATTTTAGGTCTTTTCATATTTAGGCTCAACACAAAGGTAAAGTCTCTAGATATGCAACTACGGTGAATTTACCTAAATGACAAGCTAAGCAATAACAAGATAAACAAGACAAGCGAGTAAGGGAGAAAGGATAAGGGGAACCAAGTGAAGCACGCGGAGACGAAGATGTAATCCCGAGTTCCACCCAAGGGTGTACGTCTCGTTGGAGAGGTGTGCGCTACCACAACAGGTTAGCCGCAACGCCACAAAGTCTGACCTTCTTCTCCGATGAACTCAACCACAAAGGTTGCGAGTTCACTTTCCACTATTGATCCCCTTTTAGGGCGGAGATTGAATCCCTTACAAACGCTTGAGGCACTCACCCACAACTTAATTGGGGGCTCTCAAGATGACCACAAAGGGTCAAGACCACAAAATGTCAAGCTTACACCAAGTACCAACAATGGTGAGATCTAGGTTTTCCTCGAGAAAACCCTATACTCGAAATCACCAGGTGAATGGGGGAAGATTACAAATCGGTTCGGTGAAGTAGTAAATCGGGGCCTTCTCCTTCGCTCCTCCAAAGATCAACGAGTTTGGGTGGAGGAGTTAGGAGATCTTGAAGATTTGAGCTTCAGCACATTTATGATGAGAGAGAATGTAAGAGCTAAAATGGCTGGAGGTAGGTGGAGGGGTATTTATAGCCCCTCCAAGAACTAGCCGTTTTTCACTGCGCGCAGGCCGGAACTTCCGGTCACTTAAGCCGGAACTTCCGGTCGCCCGGAAAGTTCCGGCCAAAGTTCCGGTAGAACTTCCGGCTGGGCCAGGGTGCAGGCAATCCAGACTTAGAGAAATTCCTGGCATGTTCAGCACCGGAACTTCCGGTTGTCTGGCCGGAACTTCCGGTCGCCCAGAAAGATCCAGCCAAACTTCTGGCCAAAGTTTCGGCTTTGTCCGTGCGCGAGCAATTCCTGACTTAGCAGATTTATCTGCTATTCAGCACCGGAACTTCCGATGAGTAGACCGGAACGTCCGGTCTCCCGGAATGATCCGGTCAAATCTCCGGACAAAGTTTCGGCTTTGCCCGTGCGCAGGAAAGTTTTGACTTAGCCGATTTTCAGGTTTATCTAGGATGGAACTTCCGGTGGCCGGCCGGAACTTCCGGTCGCCCGGAAAGATCCGGCCAAACCTCCAGCCAAAGTTCCGCCTTTGCCAGAGCTTAAATCCTAAAGGACTTAGCCGTTTTCTGGCCAACTAAAAATGTCCGGTGCAGGCCCGGAAATTCCGTCCCGTAGGCCGGAACTTCCGGTCACAGCACCGGAACTTCTGACCTGACAGGACATGAAAAACTGCCAGCCAACTCTCTCTTTATTCCGGTTGATCTTCATCCTTTTTATTCTTCAAGGCGATGTAGTATCTGAAATACATAGGCACACCGTTAAACATCCTTTTCGTGTTGTCGTTACTATCCAAAACTCAGGAGACGGAAAATGCTCTTTCACGTGCCTAGAATTGACCATGGCATAGACTCTACAGCAGGCTCCGAGCTACTTTGTTTTCTGGATGCCTACCCAGGATACCACCAAATCAAAATGAGGGAGTTAGATCAACTGAAGACATCTTTCACCACTCCCTATGGGACTTCCTGCTACATCACGATGCCTTTTGGCCTGAAGAATGCAGGGGCATCATACCAGTGATGTATGCAAAATTCCATGCATGAACAGATCGGCTGCAATGTTCACGTCTACGTTGACGACATTGCAATGATATCAAAAAAGAAGGCGGATCTCCTAGAGGACTTGGGAGAAAATTTTCAGAATCTCCGAAAGTAACAGATGAAGCTCAAGCCCGCCAAGTGCGTTTTTGGTGTTCAAACTTTTTGGTGTTCCAGTCGGCAAACTACTTGGCTTTATCGTCTCTGAACGAGGGATCGAAGTCAATCCGGAGAAGATCAAGGCTATCCAAAACATATCCAGACCAACTTGTCTCAAGGACGTGCAACGCTTAGCCGGATCGGCGGCAGCCGTCAGTCGTTTCATAAGTCGCCTTGGAGAAAAGGCAATGCCCCTGTATCGGCTATTGCAGAAATCCGATAACTTTGAGTGGTCACCAGAAGCAGACGCCGGCTTGCAGCAGCTTAAGGAGGCTCTCGTGACCGCTCCCATCTTGGCAGCACCTCGATCGCAGGAACCAATGCTGCTCTACATCGCGGCAACCGGCGCAGTTGTCAGCGTTGTCTTGGCTGTGGAAAGAAAGGAAAGCGAAGCCGTGACGTCTGAGCAACGTCCGGTCTACTTCATTAGTGAAGTCTTTTACGCCTCCAAGCAGAGGTATCCACATTACCAGAAGCTGGCTTATGGCATGTTCTGCTCCGCCAGAAAGATAGGCACTATTTCCAGGAGCACACAGTGACAGTAGTCAGCAGGGCACCGTCGGGAGACATAATCAACAACGCAGAGGCAACAGGCCGAGTCGCGAAATGGGGCATCGAGCTTGCCACCTTCGATATAGTCTACAAACCACGGACCGCCATCAAGACTCAAGCACTTGCTGATTTTGTTGCTGACTGGACAGAGGCCACGGAGGAAACAGTACTCCTCGAGTCAGAATATTGGGTCATGCACTTTGACGGATCAAAGATGCTCAAAGGCTCGGGGGCTGGGGTTGTCTTGCGCACACCAAAAGGCGATAAGCTCAGCTACGTGTTGCAGATTCATTTCACATCAACCAACAACGTAGCAGAATATGAAGCTCTGCTTCATGGGCTACATGTGGCAAATGACCTTGGCGTCAAAAGAATCCTCTTTATGGTGACTCCCACTTAGTCGCGCAACAAGTAAGCGACACATGGGATGCGAAAAGCACAACAATGGCGGCTTACAGAGCCAAAGTTGACGAATTCGCCAAAAATTTCATGGGCTACGAAGTCCGGCATGTTCCAAGAGCTAAAAACGAGGCGGCACGCACCCTCGCCAAACTCGGGTCAGAACGCAAAAAATGTGCCAAAGGACATTTTCCTGGAACATTTGCACAAGCCGTCCATCAAGGGCGCCGACTTGTTGGACCTCGATGCAAAAGAACCAGTAGAAGTGCCAAGTCTTGCCGTCTACCTGGCCCAGCCAGATTGGACTGTCCCCTATCTCGATTTTCTAGTCGACCAGAAGTTGCCGGAAGACGATGAGGTGTTGAAAAGGCAGATCATAAGTCGAGCAAAAGCATTCACAATCATCAAAGGCGAGCTATACAAGCGAAGCGCGTGCGGTATCTATCAGCGGTGCATACTGCCAGAAGAAGGCCGGGAAATCTTGAAAGATATACACATTGGTACTTGCGGGCATCACGTCTCCGCCAGGTCCATTGTATCCAAAGCTTTCCGCCAAGTTTTCTACTGGCTAACCGCCAAAGAAGACGTCGAGCACATCGTGAAAACATGCAAAGGCTGCCAATTGTACGCCCGCCAACCTCACTAGCCGGCACAAGAACTCAGGACAATCCCAATCACCTGGCCGTTTGCGGTCTGGGGTTTAGACATGGTTGGTCCCTTCAAGAAGGTACAAGGTGGATACACCCACCTATTGGTTGTTGTTGACAAGTTCACTAAATGGGTCGAAACCAAGCCGGTCAGCAACTTGAAGCACGAACAGCCACCAATTTCCTCTGCTGAATTATCTCTCGGTTTGGAGTTCCACACAATATTATCACAGATAATGGAAGCAACTTGTCTCAAGGCGACATCGAAAAATACTGTAATGATCTAGGCATCCGGCTTGATTTGACATCCGTGTCACACCCTCAATCAAATGGACAAGTAGAGAATACAAACGACCTAGTCCTCTCTGGACTTAAGCCTCGTCTCGAAGCTCCATTACACAGGGCAGCCGGTGCTTGGGCAGAGGAGTTACAGTCTGTACTCTGGAGTTTGCGTACAACGCCAAACAGATCTACCGGCTACACCCCTTTCCTCTTAGTTTATGGCGAAGAGGCGGTGCTACCCACCGACATGAAATACGATTCCCCACGAGTTCAAGCCTACATTGAACAAGACGTAGAAGGTGCAAGACAGGATAGCCTAGACTTATTCGATGAAGAAAGAGACGTTGCTCTCCATCGCTCCGCCTTGTATCGGCAACAGCTCCGCCGCTATCAAAGCCGGAGAGTGCGGAAACGAAGCTTCATAACAGGTGACATGGTTCTCCGCCTAATGCAAGACAGAAAAGGCTTGCACAAGTTATCCCCACCATGGAAAGGACCGTTTATAGTCACAAAGGCGCTGCTCAATGGTTCCTACTACCTGTCCGACATCCGCGATGTAGAAGAAAAGAAAAGATGCAAGAAGCAGGCAGGAAGGAGAGGAATCAAGCGTAAGAGAGGCATTGACGACCCGTTCGAGCAAACAAGACGGCCTTGGAACATTGAGCAGCTATGTCCTTTCTACACTTAGCAATTTATAATTGTAATAAGTTATATATGATTATGAAATAGAAGTCTGTAGCGTACCTGCTCTTTAAATAAGGCAGATACATGTGTATAGTGCAAATCACTGGATCGATTCATTTGCACACACAGTTTACGATGTAATATCACAACAAAGCGTCAATTTTATTACATCCATGATCCAGAATTACAAAATATGTGATATAAGTTGCATAGCATAAAGCTAGCATTGAAAAAGTACACAGCGGAAATACAATAGCAGTGAGTCTCTATAACTTTCATGCTGCCACAGGCGAAAACATGTTGGTTGTAGACCCGAAACCTTTAAACGAAACCTCACTCGTCATCTGATCAAATCTGCAATAAAAAAAATATTGCAACAACGTGGGTCAGATTCCATTAAAAATGGAGTCTGGCAAGTGACACTATGGTGGACACTTAATGGAATAACTCTAAAGCCTATATGCATATTTGGCTGGTGGAGTTCAAGGCTAATTTGCATAAAGCCAATTTTTCCTACTCTTTTGAAAACACTTTTCTTGAAATCAAGACGAGTATGGCATGAAAACCATAAATCTCATCTTCCCTTGTTCACCCATCAAGTTTTATTTCTGAAGTTGGAATGGTGGAATCCTCCGTTGACGTCCGTGATCAGCTGCTCAAATTGTCCGTACCGGGGACACAGCTAAGTACTTAGTTTTACACTCTGCAGAGGTTGTGCACGTTCACCATTGTACCCATTCAACCCAAATTATCCTTTACACACCATTTGTGATAAGGAAAGGAGAGAATGAGACGAGATCTTTCAGAAGCATTTTCCCTCCCACTCTGGCTTGACCCGTTCCACCTAACATCCCCCTACATCTCCTTGTCAAGCCGGAGAGAGTCCACGCAACGTAATTGATCAAGCCAGAGCCCATATGGCAATGGCTGCACTGGAAGCAATCGTCACTCGGAGTTCTTCAGATTCCTCTGTTCCTGGGTGGCCATTCACAAGTGTACATACTCCAGGAACCATAGACATGGACCTGAGTAGCCACTCAACATAAACCATACAACCACTTACCACCCAGGTGTTTCATTCTTAACTTAGTAGAATTTAGATTTTCACAAAACAACATTTGCATAGCATCAATAATTCTACTAAGTATTGCATAGGAACCTAGACACGGGAATAAGGAATTCTACACAGGTTTAGCATAGCAATACTATCCTACACATGCATATAAAAATACACTAAGTAATGCATATAGAAATAATAGGAAGTTTATGAGGTGTGCCACTTGCCTTTGAATGTTGTCGTTGTTCACAACTCTTTTCAGCGATACTCGGGACTCTCCGTTCAATCTAACAGTATAGACAAGCAACAATACAACAATCAACAGCAAGCACAACTCTACAATGCATACAAACACATACTAGATGAATAAATAAGTTTTATAAAACTTTCTAAGGAAAATATGTTTATGCACGATGTGCAAAATATTCCTAAGGGCTAGAAATGATTTTTCATGCCATGAAAATCTTTTAAGTTAATGCAAGGCAAATAGGTTGGTCCAAAAGGACTAAGGGCTAAGGTCATAAGTTGAATAAAATATTTTGTTTTATATCATCTTGAATAAGCTCTCTAATGGCTTAGTCTTGATGTGCAAAATACTTAGAGAAAATTACTAGCTCTATTCTTCGAGGTGATCAACAATTATTATCAACTCTTTGTAAATTGGATATTCACTAAAGTGAGAGAGACAGACACCCGGCCAGCCACTTAAATTGTGGAACAGGTCTCATGTACGTGGACATGTAAGGTTTGTTTCCAGGCCGCTTCATCTCACTATGCCGCTAGGATCCAACAACTTCAAGATGATAATATCATGATCAAAATTGTTTAAGTCAAATGTGAAAGACAAGATTAGGAAAGAGGGAAAAGATAGAAGAAAGATGTAGTTGTCCTCCAGGCTTCATCTCCAGACTTGTAATATTCTCCTTGATGATGTCTTGATTGAAGTTTTGATAGACTTGATAAATCTTCAGACTTGGTGGTTCTTGTATCCTCGAGGCTGGTCTTGGATTTACTTAGTCATCATGAAGTCTAACAGAAGAAGGAGGGAGAAAGAAGAAAGAGGGAGAAAGACTTAGAAAATATTTCTGGTTGGTCTTCATGAACTCCTTCTTGATCTTTCTTCTAAGTGCTTCCACTCCTTGGAGAATCTTCTGGAGTCTCGTTTGGCTAAGTCCTTCATTGGTCTTCCAGCTCCATGTTGAAAATTACTAAGTGTCTAAGTGTAGCACATCACAAAAATGCTAAGTTGAAATTATTTCTAACTTAGAGAAAACTAATGAAGAGGGGTTTTCCTATGAGAATTATATCTACAAAATAAAATATGATATGAATGAAATGATTTTTAATCACAAGAAACATAAAAATAACTTTTGTGATTCCTTTATAAATATGCATGAATTTATAAATGCAATTTAATTAATTTCTAATTTTGGCAAATATAATAAAAAGGAATAATTATAAGATTAAAGTTTTCTATGATTAAATTTTTATAATATAATTTAATAAATAGCGTTAATAGACAGGGGTATTTTAATTAAATTTATAGAAATTTACTTTAATCAAAAATAATATTTTTATTAATAGTTATGTTGAAAATAGTCAAACCATTCAAATTAAATATATAACTATGGATTCATTCAAAAATTACTCAAAATTATTTTATAGCAGTGGCATTAATTTACAAATATTCTAAAGTTTCTAAAACAATTTTATTTGCAATTTTTGGATTTATAGGTTTAAAGTTATTACAAATATACTCACATTCACCATTTGAAATTTGAATATTTTATACTAAGTCAAATTTGAATTTTGGCCGATCTAAAATAATCTACATGTCAAGAGCTTTCCAAATATATAAAAAAAAATTTGGAGTTGTGGTTAAAAAATTATAGATGTTTTAATTACAGGGACTATTCTGCAAAACTTCCAATTAAATTTAAAATAGAAAAGGAATTACACGCTGGCGCTGACGCGGATGCTGACGAGGCACGACGTGGCGCTGACGTGGCTGCCAC
This sequence comes from Poa annua, assembly GCA_026929855.1. Classification (NCBI taxonomy): domain Eukaryota; kingdom Viridiplantae; phylum Streptophyta; class Magnoliopsida; order Poales; family Poaceae; genus Poa; species Poa annua. The sequence continues at coordinate 243,919,312 of CM049426.1, read as the reverse complement.
GCGGCGCTGACTGGATTAAGTCAACAGATCTGGGCCGTCAGATCTGGATCTGGCGGTCCAGATCTGTCCGTACCGATTCGTGTAATAAGATCTAATCTGGTGCGTTGGGAGGGGATCGGACGGCTCACCGAGCTTGACCAGAAGATGGCGGCGCTCCGGTCACCGAAGACGAAGGGGACGGCGGCGCGGCCTCGGGCGTGCATCGATTCGTCGCTCCGGCGATCCCCCCGGCTCGGGAAAACGACGACGACGCGCGGAGCGAGGTGGGAAACTCGATGGAGACGGTGGCGTGGTCCCGTTCGTCCTGGGGAGGGAGAGCTGCTCGGTCAAAGCCACGGCGACTCCGGTGAGGTCCGGTCGTGCACGATGCTCTCGAATCACTACAGGAAACAACCGAACGCGTGACTTAGGAGATGCCCACGAGGACGGCATGGAAGAGGAGAGAGTCAGGGGCATCGGGGAAGGCTCACCTCGCCGGGGAACAAAGAAAAATGGCGGCGGAGGCGATGAACTCCGGTGAGCCGAAACGGCGGCCCGGGGGCACTTCGAGCTAGGTTTTCTCGGGGAAAATATGCGGCGAGGTCTGGGCTTTATAAGGACGCATCTACGGAAACTAATCCCGCAAGAAACGGAGAGGATTTGACGCTGATTCGAATCAAACCTCGAGCGCAATTTTCGGACAGAGGTTGAAGATGAGCTCACGTCATCGCTGACGTCAGCGATTTTCCTTTTTCTGATTTTTTTCAATTAATTCATAACTTTTGATTTAAATGTCCAAATGATGTCAAATAAATTTCTAAAAATTTGTAATATTATTATCTTTGTGTTAAACCAGTTGTGGGCATGTTTTGAATATTTTTGAAAAATAATATTTTGAAATATTGATTAAATACAAATTTGACACTTAAAGTCAAATTTGAATTTCTATCTTAATTAAATTTTCTTTTGGCTAACTAAAATTTGTAAAATACCCACATTCCACTATGTTTGAATTTAAGTTATTTAAACTTGTTTTACTGAATCATTCCTCTTTATTTTGGCATAATATTAAAGAACTAAATATAACTAATTTGAAGTAAATGGGAAATATAATGAAATCCATTTTTAATTATAAATGTTTTGTACACCATTATGTTTCATATTATGCTTATTCATTTGAAAACTTCATAACAACTTTGGAAAAGATTTTTGATTTAATTCTTTTCTTATATAGCATATATATTCATGAAAATCATTTCATGTTTTGAAAAATCATTTAAGCAAATGAAATGTTTATTTTGATAATTCATTAATTATAAAACATAAGAAGTTTTAGAGTTATGAATCATAAACTTATAATTTCCAAAACTATAATTTGAATTTAGTTAAATGAATGGAAACCATTTGGCAAAAATATACCATTTTTAAATAGTCTTGAATTTATGATTAGATATGGCTAAGTGGTTGAGATCAATTATTTATAGGTAAATTATTTTATTAAAATAAAATGGTTTGAAGTTTATTAAACATTTTTCAATTTATAAAATGAGGCTTAAGAAAATACAATGCATAATAAATTGTTTAACTTGAAACTACTTTTGAAAATAATGACCTTTGCAAATTGGTTGAAATCTTTTATAGTTAGTTTTCTTATGCATTTATTATTTTATTTTAATCAAAACAAAAGTTTTAAATTTTAGTGAATTTTGAACATTCCAAAATGTTGGGATGTTACAAAGTCTATGGTTCCTCATCTTTGTTGAGAAGCACGCCATATTTTGTCTTTTCTTACAATCATATACCCCTATTTATCTAAGTTACCTAATTTCTAGCTCCGTACAAAGGTTCAAACTAGTAGATACTTGCAGCTTTCGAGCCAACAAAAAGCAAATATCAACTTTTTGCGCCACCTAGTTCCTTTACTTTTGATTACTTATATGTGGTTCGCCTAGTAGTATGTCTTTGGCGCCAACATGTTGGTTTTGGTTTCTGATTCTAAACATATGGTACTAGCCCTGGTTGTTTCAGCTAAAGTTCCCGGCTGAGTTTTGCCAACATACAAAAAGTCAAGCATATAAGTCAAAAGAAAATTAAGCCGGGTCAAATTAAACAAACAAAGTCTAGTTAAGTAGCAAAATAAAGTTAGCTGGCTCCCGCCTAGCAGTACATCTCCAAAAGTTATTTACAAAATAATACAAGTTGAGAAAACATTGTTTCAGGGGCAGGAGGAGGCTAGCCGCCAAGAAGCACAAAAGGAGGACGCCGACAATCACGACATTGGCTCGGGGGCTGCCAACTTTAGGCATGGGGGCTGTCAACTTCAGCCCTAGAGCTATCGCTCCCCTCCGCCTCTGCCGTGGCGGCAACTTCGACATCTCCAGCATGCGGCACAGGATGGCGCCGGTAGAAGACCGTCGTGTCCACCATGTCGGCAACACGCGTGGCGTAGCCGGCAACGCTGTTCAGCACAGCGGCCGACTGGACCTCGCTATCGTCTTCATAGGAAGACGGCATGCCCTCGTTGACGACGTCGATCTCGGCCTCAGGGTAGTGGGCCATGAACAAGCCAAGTTGTAACATCCCAACATTTATAATGTTCAAAAATCACTAAAATTTAAAACTTTTTTTTTGATTAAAATAAAATATTAAAATGCATAAGAAAACTAACTATGAAAGACTTCAAACATATTGAAAGAGTTTAATATTTCAAACATCTCAGTTTATCATTATTTTCAAAAGTTGTTTCAAGTTAAATAATTTATTATCCATTGTAATTATTAAAACCTCAATATCTAATTTGACAAATGTTTTACAAACCTTCAAACCATTGCCTTGTAATAAAAAGTTTCTTTATAATTATTTGATTTAAATAACCTAGCCATAGCTATTCATAAATTAAAATAATATTTAGAAGTTTTAAACATGATCTATTTGCCAAATGGTTTTCATTCTTCTTAAGTTCAAAACACAGTGTTGGAAATTACAAGTCTATAGTTTATAACTTTAAAACTTCATAAATTTAAATTAATGAATTATCCAAATAAACATTTCATTTGCTTAAATGATTTCCATTTATTTTCAAAACATAAAATGATGAATATATCCTACATAAGAAATGAATTAAATCTAAAATCTTTTCCAAAGTTGCTTTATGAAATGTTCAAATGAATTTGCATTATATAAAATATAATGGTGCACAAAATAAAATTGAATTAAAGTTGAATACATTATATTTCCTATTATTTTAAAAATTATTTATATTTAGTTATTTTACTATTTTGCCAAATTAAAGATGACTGATTACAGCAAAATAAGTTTAAATAACTTGAATTCAAACATATTTGAATGTGGGTAATTTCATAAATTTTATTTAACGCCAAATGAATTATAAAATCCCTAATTTCAATGTTAACCTAAAATAGGCAAAATTGTAGTTTTTGAATAATGCAAAATATTTATTTTTCAAAAGTTTTCTAAACATGCCCACTAATGTTTTAAAACATAGATATGAATTTTACAAATTTTGAGAAATTGATTTGACTTCATTTGGAGTTATAAATCAAAAGTTATAAAGGAAATAAATAAATCAGAAAAGAAAAAGAAAAATACCTGACATGCGGGACCCACCTGTCAGGGGGTCGCCCTTCTTCAACCTCTGCCCCAAATCGCGCCCGAGACCGCCGGAGTTTCCTTTTCCAAATCCGCACGATTTAGGCATAAATTCAACGCCTCTCCTGCCCCTACTTAAACCCCCCGAACCCTCCGTTATTTTCCCCTCGAAACCCTAGCAATCCTGCCACCAAGATGCCCGCAGTCCTCCGCTTCCATCCGCCGTTTCCGCCGGCGAACTCCTTCGTTTCCGGTGAGCCTCTGCAACCCCAAGTCCTCCTGACCTTCCTATTCGCATTAGTTTCTTCTTGCGCTTCTCACTGACACCTTGGTTTGGTCTTTCCCCCTCTGGAGCGAGCAGTTCGTCCACGAACGGAGACCACCGCCGCCGGTTTCTACTCCGATGAGGAATTACCGAGGAACGCAAACGCGACGAGGTCGCCGAGCACGCCATCGACGCCGCCTCGTCTCCCCCGATCCTCTCGTACATCCCTACATTCACCTAAGCTCGTAGAATGCGAATGCGAGCGACACCGGCGATGTCGCCGCCACGGATAGGTCGCCGGAGTCATCTCCGACCGGTCGCGCCGCTAGTTCGTGGCTTTTAGATCTCAGTCGTCCGATCTGTTTTAAACGCCCTCGATTAGATCTAATTATTCGAATCGGTACGATATGTTTAGATCCGTCAGATCTAGATCCAACCACTTATCCAGCTCAGCGACCACGTCAGCGCCACGTCGTTGCCTCGTCAGCAGCCACGTTGGAAAATACTTTTCATATTTCTTTTTAATTGTCTGTTTTGCAGAAACACCCTTGTCACTTAGAATAGTTATAACATTTTACTCACATATCCAAATTCAAATATTTTTATATATTTGGAAAGCCCTTGACATGTAGAATATTTTAGATCTGCCAAAATTAACATATGACTTAGTTTAAAATATTCAAATTTCAAATGGTGAATTTGAGTATTTTTGTCATAAATTTAAATCTGTAAATTCAAAAATTGCAAATAAAATTGTTTTAGAGACTTTGGAATATTTGTAATTTGATGCCTCTGTTATAAAATAATTTTGAGTAGTATTTGAATGATTTTATAGTTATATATTTAATTTGAATAGTTTGACTATTTTTGACATAACTATTAATAGAAATATTATTTTTGATTAAATCAAATTAAATGCCCCCTGTGTATTAACACTATTATTAAAATTTAGTTATAAAAATTTAATCATAGAAAACTTTAATCTTATATGTATTCCTCTTATTATATTTTCCAAAAATAGAAATTAATTAAATAGCATTTATAAATTCATGCATATTTATAAAGAAATCACAAAAGTTATTTTGATACTTTCTTGTGATTAAAAAGTGCATTTCATGCATAACTTATTTTATTATATAGTTATACTCCTAATAGGAAAGCCTCTGCATCATTTTATCTAAGTTAAGATTATTTTCAAACTTAGTATTTTGATAAAGTGCTATGCACATAGACACTTAGAATTTTCAACATGGTGCTAGAATACTAATGAAGGACTTAGAAGAAAACAAGACTCCAGAAGTATCTCCAAGGAGTAGAAGCACTTAGAAGAAAAATCAAGAAGAAGTTCATGAAGACCAACCAGAAAATATTTTCTAAGTCTTGCTTCCTCTCTCTTTCTTTTCTCCCTTCGTCTCTGAGACTTCATGAAGACTAAGTTAAATCGAAGACCAGTCTAGGTGATACAAAAATCATCAAGTCTGAAGATTATCCAAGTCTACCAAGAATTCAATCAAGACATCACCTAGGAGAATATTACAAGTCTGGAGATGAAGCCTGGAAGACCAACTACATCTTTCTTTCTTTCTTTTCCCTCTTTCCTAATCTTGTCTTTCACTTAAGACTTAAACAATTTTGATCATATTATTACCATCTTGAAGTTTGTTGGATCCTAGCAGCATAGTGAGATGAAGCGGCCTGGAGACAAACCTTACATGTCCACGTACATGAGACTTGTTCCACAATAAGTGGCTGGCCGGGTGTCTGTCTCTCTCACTATAGTCAATATCCAATTTATAAAGAGTTAATAATAAAAGTTGATCACCTTATAGACTTAGTATTTTCTCTAAGTATTTTTACACATCATGACTAAGCCATTAGAGTGCTTATTCAAGATGAACTATAACAAAGTATTTTATTCAACGTATGACCTTAGTCCTTAGTCATTTTGACACCCATTTTTGCTTTGCATTAACTTAAAATATTTTCTTAGCATGACATACATCTCTAGTCCTTAGGAATATTTTGCACCACGTGCATAAACATAATTTCCTTAGAAGTTTTATGAAACCTGTCTGTTCACTATGTATGTGCATGTATGTTTGATGATTGTTGTTTGTTTCTTGTTGTATTGTTGTTTGCCTATATTGTTAGATTGAACGGAGAGCTCCGAATAACGTTGAAAAGAGTTTGTGAGCAAAGACATCATTCAAAGGTAAGTGTCACACCTCATAAACTTCCTATTATTTTCTATATGCATTACTTAGTGTATTTTTTATATAAGCATGTGTAGGATAGTATTGCTATGCTAAACCTGTGTAGAATCCCTTATTCATGTGTCTAGGTTCCTATGCAATACTTAGTAGAATTATTGATGCTATGAAAATATTGTTTTGTGAAAATCTAAATTCTACTAAGTTAATAATGAAACACCTGGGTGGTAAAAGGTTGTATGGTGGCGAAGTTGAGTGGCTACTCAGGCCCATGTCTATGGTTCCTGGAGTACGTGCACTTGTGAACGGCCACCCAGGAACAGAGGAATCTGAAGAACTCCGAGTGACGATTGCTTCCAGTGCATCCATTGCCATATGGGCTCTAGCTTGATCAATTATGTTGCGTGGACTCTCTTCGGCTTGACAAGCAGATGTAGAGGGTGTTAGGTGGAACGGGTCAAGCCAGGTGGGAGGGAAAATGCTTCTGAACGATCTCGTCTCATTCTTCTCCTTTTCGTTATCACAATAAGTGTGTAAAGGATAGTTTGGGTTGAATGGGTACAATGGTGAACGTGCACAACCTCTGCCGAGTATAAAACTAAGTACTTAGTCGTGTCCCCGGTACGGACAATTTGAGCAGCTGATCACGGACGTCAACGGAGGATTCCACCATTCCAACTTCAAAAATAAAACTTGATGGGTGAACAAGGGTAGAATGAGACAGTGGTTTTCATGCCGCGAATGTCTCGAATAGAAGAAAAGTGTTTTCCAAAGAGTTAGGAAAAATTGGCTTTATGCAAAACAGGCTTGAACTCCACCAGCCAAATAAGCATATAGGTTATTAGAGTTATTCCACTAAGTGTCCACCATAGTGTCACTTGCCAGACTCCATTTTTAATGGAATCTGACCCACGTTGTTGCAATATTTTTCTTATTGCAGATTGATCAGATGACGAGTGAGGTTTCGATTAAAGGTTTCGAGTCTACAACCAACATGTTTTCGCCTGTGGCAACATGAAGTTGATGGTGACTCACTACTATTGTATTTCCGCTGTGTACTATTTCCAAGCTAGCTTTATGCTATGCAACTTGTATTGATTATTTTGTAAGTCTGGATCATCGATGTAATAAAATTGATACTTTGTTGTGATATTAAATCGTAAACGGTGTGTGCAAACGATTCGATCCAGGGATTTGCACTATTCACAGGTATCTACCTTATTTAAAGTGCAGGTACGCTACACAAGCGCAGTCTTGGCACCGCCCCGCGCCGCCGACTTCAACGAGCTCTTGTGTACCTTCGTTGCTTGCTTCAGCATGCTGGGCACGTCGCTGAAGTTAGTAGGCTCCTGGCTATCCGAAGAGATGAAGAACTTGGTGGCAAACCGCTTGGACGCCGCCAATGTCTCGGTGATCAGCTGACCCAGACGCGCAAGGTGATCTAGGCGGGGGCTGACAACCTTGTCATCGCCTAAGCCGGCAGCAACTTCATAAAAAATAAAGACATCATAGTTAGCCAAAACTATAATATTCTTCTTGACGACAAGGTGAAGATTTAGATAAGCTTACCAAGGACCGAGTTATGGAAGACGGACAGCTAGATCATATGAGCTGCCACCGCGTCCTCTCAGGTTTTTGCCCGAGAAGTCTGCTTGGATATTTCCTCAGCAGCCGCCTTCTTTGCGTCCTCCAACCTTTTGTGCAGGCTATCCAGCTCGCCTGTTAGCTGGCTAGTCTCCTGCGCAAATTTAAGTTGCTGGGCCTCAATCTCCTTCTGGTGCGCCTCCTTCATCGCCGAGTTGGTGGCCGCCAGATCAGAGGCTTCATTCATAATAGCTTACATGTCAGTAGACGCCTTCAATATATCTTGGGCAAGATCTAACAGTTCAACAATACGAATAAGCCGGCTAAATGATTGGTGGAAGCAAACGTAACATGGTCGAAGGAAAAAACATAGTGTTTTTACCTTCATCCTTTTTGCGGGCTGCCTCCAAGTCGGCAATCCGCGCGTCCTTGGCATCGCAATCTTTCTTCAGATCGCGATACCGCTTGTTCATCTCCGCCCTGGAGGAGATGAGCTCGACATTGGCGGTGAGGCCGCCATGTGGAGATAGTCAGTAGCATACAACATATTGTCAGAAAAACCACTCAGCCGGCAATAATTTCATCACATTGCCACCTAAGTGCTCGGGGGGAATGACTATGTGTACGCTACCAAGTGCCAAAATGACAACTTATCGCAACATCGCCCTCCAAGTCGGTGAAGGCCTTGGCGGCGAAGTCGGCAAAGGCCAAGGATGACTCCTTGGCGTCCTTCAGACACGCCCAGGGGTCCCTGACCCTACCGCCTTCGGAAGCTGGGGCTGCCCTTGGCGGCCCACCGGCAACCTCCTCCATTAGCTCCTCCTTGGCAGCGCGCGATTGGCCGTCATCATTGGCCGCAGCCTCAACCGAAGGAGAAGGGGCGCTGGCAGCACGACCAGTAGAGTAGGTCCTTGGCAGCGGGCTTGAAGCCGGAGCCTGGGGCTGGAGCCGCCTACGAGCATCGCTCATAAAGCCGCTGGCCTGGGGCTGCGGAGTTGGCGGCACGGTTGCGGGGGAAGTGTCAAGAGGCCGCTTTCCCCTTGACAGCAGGGACTTGGCCGGCAACTTGGAGGTCGCGACCCATTCCCTGGCAATAAGGCAAAGTTAGCCAGATGAACACCATCACTGAAGAGGACCGACAAATGAATAAGGCTGGAATATTTACCTTCGGGGGTTGTGAATCCCTGCGTTCTCGTCGTCGTTGACGAGCACCGGCTCAGTGGCCGATGCGGTCCGTTATCTCCTCTCGGCGTTAACCGTAGAGGAGGAAGCGTCGGACGCCTTGCGCTTCTTGGTCTTCCTGGCTCCCGGTTCATAAAAGGCTGGAGCCAGGTCATTCTCCCCCAAGGAGGAGAGCTACATAAACCAAAAGGGACAAGTGTTAAGGAAAATTATAACAAGCCAGCAAAGCCGTCAAAGAAGGGCAAAAGTAGAAATGCTTACCTTAAGGGGAGGATTGTTGTGTGTGTGCATGGAACACCCTCCACCGCCTTCACGGTCCCTGCTTTGACAAGGCGGCGAAGTCGGGCCGCCAATTCAGCAGTTGGTAACTCCTTCTCGCTCACGCGAAGAGGAGCCGTGTCAGTGGCGAATACTGACACATCCTGTACGGGTTGTACCATAGAGGCAGAATCTGCCGGGACAGCCTGCAAAGCACCGTATCTACCCCGTCCAGTAACGGGGCGTCCATCGTCCGGGTGAGAAACTCTATCCGGCTTTCCACAAGGTGGAGCTCCTCCGTCAACTTGGGAACCGCCTCGTCCCAGCATGGCTTGGGTGTTGGCGACGCGTTGACCAACTCCGGGATGCCGATTTGGCGACCGACGGCCGCCATATCCTGGCAATAAAAATAGGTGGAGGTCCAACCTTTGACGGACTCAATATAGGGTATCTTACGATACCATTGACGTCCTTGGCGGCAGTTGAAAGTAACACTGCCGCAGGTTGCCAGACCCCCATCCGGCACAGTCAGACGCCGGCAACGGAAACAAAATCTAAAGAAGTGTAAACTAGGTTTGATGCCTAGAAACCCTCGAATAGAGTTGTAAAGCCGGCTAAGACTAGTATGCTACTGGGCGCTATGTTGTGGGGCTGAAGGTCGTACTGATCTAACACCTCACTATAAAAGGTGGAAGGTGGCAGAGCCATTCCCCTAACAAGATGGCAGGTGAAGATTACCCGCTCGCCGGCTTTTGGAGCCGGAACGACGTCGCCAAAAGCGGACCGCCAACCACAGTCGTCTTGGGTTGGTAGGTAGTCAGCTTCCTTGAGGTCCTTGAGGACTTCATCATCGACCACGGAGGGGAGCCAGTAGCGGGACCCAAGCTCCGCGGGCTCCTCCTCGGCGGCGGCGGCTGCTTTGTTGGCTGCCACCGGAATGGTTGAGGACGAGGGCGCGGATGTCGCCGCTGCACGGTCGGGCGCGGCCGGAGTAGATCACGATGGTGCGGAGGAGGAAATGCCCGCGCGCGCCGCCGCGGAGTGCGACACTCCGCCGCCCATCGCCGATGTTGCGATAGGCTCCGTCGCGGGCTCGCTCGCCATCGCCGTTGTAGATGACTTTGGGTCAGAGGCCATCGCCGTGCGCGGAGACGCTGGAGTCGAGGTGGTCGCCGGAGTTTTTGTCTCGGGGGTGGCGAAGAGTTCGGGAGAGCAAGAGGCAAAGACAAGAGAGAGAGTGTGTGTGAAGGAAGAAGAAGGACGTATCGCCTCCCTATATATAGGCCGGGCGTTGAGATATGTGCAACGGACGAGAAGGTGGACACATGGCGATCATCCATACGACCACGAGCCAGCACACGATCACACGATCTCCACAACTCCTCTTTTCCCGCGAACTGCAATCATGACTCGTTCCGTTTGGTTTCAAAGTCTCGTGGACCAAATGACGTCATCCGTCAACTATGAGTTTGACTAGCCGTTAAGGATCAGGCTTTCATAAGAAGCTATCCGACAAGTTGAGCTAAGCCGTCTTTCCCATGTCGGATAAAGGAGGCCGTGTTCCAGAACTCTATGGTACGAGTTCCCCATTATTTTCAGAATGGTTCAAGTCCTGCAGCCGCCAACATTGAAGAATGAAGATCAAGAAGAAGCCGGCACCTGGAGAACTTCAACCTTTCTAGGGGCTAATGTTGGGGATATACCAAGTGGGGGTATCTCTGACATGGATCAATCCGGCTAGTCCAGGGTGGCCCAAGGGTGGTAAGGCTGATGCCTGCCGGGCGGCCCAGATAGCTGACGTACAAGGAAGTAGGCGGACGGTCCAAGAAAGGCGGAAGGCCGAAGCCCATCAAGCCACCAAGCCCAAGACGGAAGGCGGCAACTAAGCCGGCTAGGTCTAGGACTCTGTTTACTTGCCGGACAAGTACTTACCTTGTAACCCGGGGTCTGCCCGTCTATATAAGCTGGCCACCGGGAAGCCTTTAGGGCACGCTCTAATACGCAACATACTCATTGTAACATGTTCACGGCAATTTGCTTTATAGTGAATTATAGCAGCACGTAGGGTCTCGCCACCTCTGCGAGATCTGAAGTATCGCCATGTTCGATCCCGACCTCGACGACTCCAGCCTTCTTCCCCACAATCCATCCATAGGCTAGAGGACCCCCGTTTCCTATCAACTATGTAGATACACCGACACTTCCCTAGAAAAATAATTAAGATACCTTTTGATTCTATTGTTCGTTCAAATTATGGTGTTGATGCGTCATCTCTTGATAATACTTAAGTTTTACTCTTTGTGCCTAGCTCAAAGGCGTTAAACAAAAGCGCTTATGGGAGACAACCCACTTTTATTTCCTGTTATATTATTTTATTTTACTTGTGTCAAGGACTTGTCCTACCTCTGTATAAATTCCTTTGTATCTTTATTTTATTGTAATGTTGTGTCAAGTTAAGCCTCTAGTTGAAAGTTGATGCTAAATTTCAATTCCTGCGCATAAACAGATTTCTGCTGTTCACCGTTAAATTCATATCACTTCACTGGAACGTCAGAAAAATCTGCCATTTTTTGTGAATAATTCCCAGATGTATACGCAACTTTCATTAGTTTTGAGTTTTCTGATATGAGAGGGTTAAGTGCCACGAAAATAATCGTCTTTAAGGACTGTTCTATTTTTGACAGATCCTGTCATTTATTTGCAATGCCTCTTTTGCTATTTTTGATTGGATATTTGTATCCTATGAAGTATCAGTGGCTGTAGCTAATGTACAGTAGCATTGGTAGCAATTGTGTTACTACATAATATCATAATTTTTTGTGCACTAACCCTCTAATGAAGTTTACTCTAAGTTTGGTGTGGAGGAAGTTTTTAAGGATCAAGAGAGAAGGATGATATAATGTGATCAAGAGGATAGTAATGCCAAAGTTTGGGGATGCCCCAATGGTTCACCCCAATATAATTCAAGAAGACTCAAGCATCAAACCTTGGGGGTGCCCACTGCATCCCCTTCTTCATCGACAAACTATCAGGTCCTTTCTAGTGAAACTATATTTTAATTCTGTCACATCTTATGTGTTTATCTTGAAGCGTCTGTTTGTTTTTGTTTTTGTTATTTTCATTCTCTGAATAAAATGGATCCTAGAATTCTTTTGTGTGGGAGAGAGACACGCTCCATTTTTTTCTTATGAATACTCATATTCTTCACTTATAATCGTTAAGTATTCTTTTCATGTTATTGGTTGCTCTCTAGCTGTTGTTTTGCATGCATCTCTTGCTAGAGCTTTTAGCTTTGTTACATCATACTCTCATATCTCATTGTTTAATTACTCTGAGAGTTTATCTTTTAAATAAGTTGATTGGTGTTTGGTTGAGAACAGAAAATGCTAAATGTGGTAGATGGAATAATTAAATGATTCATAATCTTGTAGATCATTAAATTGTGTCACTTGAATCATTGATGTTGTTTTGAGATATTAATTTTCTTAATGGTAAACATGATGGTCTAGCAAAGTGGAATGATTAAATGGTTGGTCTAGAGAAACTTTAAGAATGTGCCACACTTAAATTTCCAATTGATTGCATAATGGTATATGACTTCTACTTGCCTAAAGCAACCGTAATAACTTTATGTTATGCGCTACGGTCAGGTCCCTAACAGTGACTTGTTCATTTGCCACTGCACCCCCAGGAGTAATTTTCATTATGTGTTGCATGATCATACTTTTATTTTCATTATTGTGAGTTCTAAAACTACGCTTTTCATGGCACTTCCACCACCATATTGCTAGCCTCTTCGGTACTTTGCATTGCCCTTTCTCACATTTAGAGTTGGTGCATTTTTCGCGGGTACAGACAAACTCGTGGGAGATCTTCTTCTTGTTCTCCTACACATAAGCCAAATATCTTCCTTAAAACATCCACCATACCTACCTACTACATCATTTCAATAGCTATTCCGAGATATATTGCCATGCAACATCCATCTTACATTACATGACTTGTTTTCATTCATTACTTATTTATTGCTTTGCATGTTTCTATAAAGCTGATGTGTGGTTTTACCCATGTTACGCTAGATCATTGCATAACCTGCTACACTGGTAGAGGCACCGTTATCATATGCATTCTTATGGCACATTCATATTAGTTACTTATATCATCAGTATGTTGTCATATCATTTGTGTGTTGTCTTATATCATATATCATATTAGTGTGCTTGCCCCTAAAAGTGAAAAGATCCATGGAGGCCATCGAAAAGAGAAACAAAAAAAGAAAAAGAAAAAAAGAAAAAAATAAGAAGAAAGAGAAAAAGGGGGCAGCATTACTATTCTTTATCGCACACTTGTGCTCATGTTATAGCACCATATCCTCTTTAGTCGTCACTTGTGCTCATATTATAGCACCATATCATCTATAGTCATCACTTGTGCTCATGTTATAGCACCATATAATTTATGATCGTCATTTGTGCTCATGTTTAGCACCTTTAGTACATATGACAAAGTTTTCATGTCTTAGTTGCATAACTATGTGGGGAACTTTTCACTATAGAACTTGGCTTGTATATTCTAATGATGAGCCTCCTCAAAAGTGCTCTAGGTTTTCGTGAGCAAGCAAGTTGGATGCACCCCCACTATTTCCATTGGAGAGCTTTCATATACTTATAGCTCCATGTGCATCCGCTGTGTGGCAATCACTACTCCTTGCATAGTTTCGATTGTTCTCTTGTCTAATGATCATTTATAGCTTTGTGAGCCTTTTTTCCGTTGGCCTTCCAAACCTCCGTTAACATTCTCTTAGCCATAACATTCTGTTGCCAGGAACCAACTTTGAACGCTTGCTTGTTTCTTTTGAACAAATAATGTATTGATCTTCTACGTGCATATTGATATTGCTTGACTTGATCCTTTCATTAAGTTGTCATGTTTGTTGGAAGCATTAGATGATTATATTGTTGTGCTTGAAGCTTAAATCATTTTTAATATCTGCTTTGCACAATTGATTGCTATCTAGAACTATATCAATTAAAGCTTTGCTTGCTTCACTTGCTTGTTTATTTATTACTCATTTGATATCAATATAAACTATACCTTTATTCATTTTATCTCAGTTTACATGCCTTACATTATTAGATGATCAAGATTGTGTTTAAGCATGTCACTTCAGATATTATTTTTCTTTTATCGTTCTTGCCTACTCGGGACGAGTAGAACTAAGCTTGGGGATGTTGATACGTATCCAATGTATCCATAATTTCTTATGTTCCATGCTATGTTATATCATGTTATTACATGTTTTATATGCATTTTATATAGTTTTATGCATTTTTTGGGACTAACCTATTAACAAGATGCCAAAGTGCCAGTTCCATGTTTTCTGCTATTTTTGGTTTCAGAAAAGTACTTAAAGAAATATTCTCGGAATTGGAAATAAAAGATCCTGGATTATTTTTGGAATATTTGCGTCACGAGGAACCGAAGACGAGACGGAGAAGAGCCACGAGGCGCCCACACCACCTCGTGGCGTGGGCCCCATGCTGGCCGCGCCAGGAGGTGATGTGGGGCCCTCGGGCACCCACGGGCATCGCCCTTTCGCCCGTAAATAGCCCCTGACCTAAAAACGATCGCACGATATTCACTTTTTCGTCCACGGTCCCGAGCCGCCGCCATCGTCAACACCACTTCGGGAGAGATTGGAACTTCTCCCCGACACCCTGCTAGGAGGGGGAATCGTCCCCGGAGGCTTCTACGTCGCCATGACCTAGTCTATCCTTGGACTACGGGTCAATAGCAATAGCTAGATGGTTGTCTTCTCCTCTTGTGCTATCATGTTTAGATCTTGTGAGCTGCCTATCATGATCAAGATCATCTTTATGTAATTCTCCATGTTGTGTTTGCTGGGATCCAATGAATATTGAGTACTAAAGTTATTGCTTCATAATATATCATGTGTGTGTTATTTAATGATCTTGCATGCTCTCTGTTACTGGTGTGTGCTTTGGCCAAGTAGATGCTCGTAACTCCAAGAGGGGGTATTTATGCTCGATAGTGGGTTCATGTCTCTATTAAATCTGGGGCAGTGAAAGAAAGCTCTAAGGTTGTAGATGTACTGTTGCTACTAGGGATAAAACAATAGTACTTTATATAAGGATGATGTTACTTACTTACTTTACACAATGTGCTTAAGGCGATAATCTGTTGCATGCAACTTAGTACTGAAAGGGGTGCGGACGCTAACAAGAAGGTGTATTATTAGTCATAGATGCGGTTGGAACGGTCTATGTATATTGTTGTAATGCCCGAATGAATCTCACACTAGACATCATAACGTTAGTATATGCATTGGGTTGCTCATCATTATTCTGCCAATTGCCTAGTTGTAATTTGTTTACCACGCATGATTGAATGTTATTATTATTTATGAAGAGACACCACTAGTGAACTGTGGACCCCGGTATGTCGTCCCAGTGAGGACCATGGTGTGCAGAGCCCACTCTCCACAGCCCTCGCACACGACAGACCTGACGAAACGACTAAGGATCTAGCTATCGCTTGGAGAGACTCTCGAGAGGCAATTCCTCTCGAGGGCCTGAAGAGGAAGCTAGGGCCTGAAGAGGACCCCCTCACTTCAAGAGGCTCCGCAAGGCTCCAGCCGCTTGGAGAGGAGTCAACGCAAATCCCTCCACAAGGCCACCGAGGCCCTGTGGAGACACTTCGCGGCTAAGCAACCGCTGTAGGGCGCACATGGCCTTTGCAACAGCCACAGAGTGACGTGCGCGTCTGCAGACAGTGACGCGGGCGCCGCAGTTGCCATTCTGGTGATTAAAGGAGTCAACAAATCTGCGCCACCACAGTCGGACAGCGAAACCTTCCTCTTTATTGATAAAGCGGCTGGACGGCGCAACGCTCCAAGAAGATCGTCATCGTGGGCTCCGCCACGATCGTTGCAGCGCCTGCTGGCCGTTCTGCATGAACTGCGAGTTGTCGGCCACCGCGGCTGCTTTAGCACGGATGGACCGAGTCCATGAACTCTTCTGCGGCGGTGAACTCCACTCCTTTGCGCCACTGCCATGTGGGAACCCATCCTCTGCGTAAAGTGCAAGGATGAGGCACGGGGCGCCTATAAAAGGAGCAGGAGCTCCTCCGTAGCAGGGGATCGCATTCTGAATCCTTGGAACCCTTGCCAAGAGCGTAGGATAGCCAACTAACTTGAGGAGGAAGAAGACCATAGCTTCCCTCTTCAAGCACCAAACTGCCTCAAGAGAGCCCTCGGCAAGCTCATTGTGTTGTAACCTCTGCAGTGCAATAAAGACAAGCAGGAGTAGTGGTGTTACCTCCTCCTGAGGGTCGTGAACCTGGGTAGGGGCTGGTGTCCTTCTCTGTTGTGTCACTCCTCTTCAGGATCGACGAGCATCGTCACTGTGCCTCTCGAGGGTCGTTTGACCTCCACGTTCAGTCCCCCTTCGAACTACACTTCGGGGGTGTGACTATCCCTGTTCTGTGGGAGTCACTCTCCGACACGGTCCTTCTCATTAATCTGATAAAACCACAACTGCAAACCTGTTATTTTCTGCAAACAAACATCTTTCTTCCACACATACGTTTAATCTTTTGTTACAGCAAGCCGGTGGGATTGACACCCTCACCGTTGAGTTGGGATAAAATACTTTGATTGTTTGTGTGCAGGCTCCATGTTCGTTGCTGACACTGGTGGGGCGCCGTGCCAACGTCGCTGCTAACAACCTCGGGGGAAACGTTCATCTCCTACTGGTTCGATAACTTTGGTTTCATAACTGAGGGAAAACTTGTTGCCGCACTACTTCACACCTTCCTCTTGGGGTCTCCCAACAACACATGCTCGTGCTCATCAAAGGATTTTATGGCATCCATGTAGTGCATCAGACACCTTGATTTGGGAGGATTTCAAGGAAGGTTTTCGTAATGCTCATATCTCCATGGGTATTATAAATCTGAAGCAGGAAGAGTTTTGCAATCTACGTCAGGGAAACTGAAGTCTTAAGGAGTACATGGATGACTTTCATGCCTTGTCTCGATATGCTCCTGAGGACATTGACACAGATGCAAAGAGGAAGGCAAAATTTCTCAAGGGACTTAGTGATGAGCTGAAGATACCGCTGACTATTGCTTATGCCCCAAACTATCAGATACTTCTTGATCAAGCCATCACCCTTGAAGATAGTATAAAGAAAGCTGAAAACAGGAAGAGGAAGACGAACAAGCACTCCTCTGAACCTTCATTCAAGAAACACTTTGTTCATGATGGGAACCATGGTTATAAACATGGAAACTACACTGGGGGCAACTTCCACAAACATGGACACAATCACAATGGAGGATTCAAGGGAAACAATGGAGGATCCAATGGGGGACTCAAAGGGAATGGAAATGTTGGAAATAATCATAACAGTGGACATCATCGCCCAAATTTTGAAAAGAAGGTTCTCAGCCAAGTGCTATGTTACAAGGGCAACAATTAGGGACATTATGCTAATGAATGCCCTGAGAAGAGAGTGGACACTCCAACCAAGCCCAATCCTTTCAACAAGGGACATGTGAACCACATCAATGTTGAAGAAGTCCTTGATGAACCTGATGCTGTGATTGGTACATTCCTAATCAATTCTTGTCCAACATTAATTTTATTTGATACCGAAGCATCTCATTCATTCATATTAAGAGCATTTGTTAACAAACATGGGCTAGCGGTTGAAAACTTTGGGTGTCCAATTAGAGTGAGTTCCCCGGGAGGAGAAATGTTGGTGTCATCTGGGTGTAGACAACTAAATCTTGAGATTGGAAAGCATCAGTTTCCAGCAGACTTAATCATCCTAGAAACCCAAGGTCTAGATTCATTCTAGTGATGGATTGGATTACTCAATTTGAAGGAATCATAGATTGTGCAAATAGAGCAATCACCCTCACCACTCCAGAAAACAAGAAGATCAGATTTAAGTCAAAATTTGAAATCAAGAAGGTTAGGCTTAATTCTCTTAAGGGGGTTAGCCTTGGCGATGTACTCATAGTAAGAGAATACCCAGATGTGTTTCCTGAAGAACTACCAGGAATGCCACCCTATAGAGAGGTTGAGTTTCTCACTGAGCTTAAACCAGGCACAGGGCCCATAGCCAAGAGGCCATACCCAATGGCAACAGATGAACTGAAGGAACTCAAGAAACGGTTAGAGGAACAGTTACAGAAAGGTTTTATCCGTCCAAGTTCTTCACCTTGGGGAGCACCAATCTTGTTTGTTCAGAAGAAAGATAGTACTCAGAGGCTAGTCATGGACAATAGAGCTTTGAATGAAGTAACCATTAAGAACAAATACCCACTTCCTAGAATCAATGACCTCTTTGACCAATTGAAAGGAGCTTGTGTGTTCTCAAAAATTGATCTCAAATCTGGATACTTTCAGATGAAGGTTAGGGAGTTAGACATAACTAAGACTGCTTTCACCACCTGATACGGTATGTATGAGTACACAGTTATGCCTTTTGGCTTAACCAATGCGCCAGGATATTTCATGAATATGATGAATAAAGTGTTCATGGATTTCTTAGACAAGTTTGTCGTTGTGTCCATCGATGACATCTTAATTTACTCCAAAAGCCATGAAGAACATAAGGAACATCTGCATCAAATTTTGCAAAGTCTTAGAGAGCACAAGTTATATGACAAGTTCAGCAAATGTGAGTTTTGGCTGGATCAAGTTGGATTCCTAGGACACATTGTGTCTAAGGATGGAATAGCGGTAGACCCAGAAAAGGTTTCAGTTGTCACCAACTGGGAGTCACCCAAGAATGTGGGAGAAATTCGTAGTTTTCTAGGACTAACAGGATACTATAGGAGATTCATTGAAAATTTCTCCAAAATTGCTAAGGCCTTAACAGAATTGCTACAAAAGGAGAAGAAGTTTGTGTGGACCGAGGAGTGTGAAACTAGTTTTAAAGAATTGAAGAAACGTTTAGTATCAGCACCTGTTCTATGTTTACCTGATTTAGAGAAAGATTTCCAAGTGTACTGCGATGCTTCGCATCGGGGACTCGGAGGTGTGTTGATGCAAGAAGGCAAAGTGGTGCCATATACCTCAAGGCAGCTCAAGAAGCATGAAGTCCACTACCCCACACACGACATAGAATTAGTAGTTGTAGTACATGCTCTAAAGACATGGAGGCCATATCTTAGGGGAAAACGTTGTGAAGTATTCACAGATCATAAAAGTCTTAAATACTTCTTCACACAGAAGGAAATGAACATGCGTCAAAGGAGATGGCTGGAATTGATTAAGGACAATGACTTGAGTTTGCAATATTACCCAGGAAAAGCCAAAGTGGTAGCGGATGCCTTGAGTCATAAAACTTATGTTAACTGTAACATCCTAGGATTTTTTAAATTCTGAAAAATCAGAAAAATTAAAAACTTTTTGAAAACTATTTGTATGTCGATTTGAAAACAAAATTCATGCATGCATTCATCATTTTCTTGCATTGTTTATATTTGAAATTACAATGGTTGAAATATTATTTCCACTTGAAAATCTATTTGAGAAAATATTAAAAACAAAATAATGATTATGCTATTTATCTTATTTTACTTTAATATTTTGATTGTAATGATTAGAAATAATTATTTTCATATGTTCACAATTATGGTACCTAATTTTATTTAGCCATAAGTAAATTGACTAAATTTCTATTTTCAAATTTGACAAAAGTGTCAAATTTGCATTAAATCAAATATTCAAAATTAATATTTTTAAAAAGTGGTCAAAACATGTCCATAAATGTTTTAAACTAAAGATATGATTTTTAGAAATTTTTAAAAATTAATTTCACTTAATTTGGAGTTTTAAAACAAAAGATATGAAAAAATAAGGAAAAGAAAACGAATCGGTCCCAGCAGGCCGGCCCAAGACTGGCAGAACCGAACCGAGTTGATTGCATCATATCCAACTCAAACTCTGAAAATTCGTTTTTCCAACCACCTCTCATTCAAACACGTTTATCTTGAGAAATATAACTCCAAATCCGGATCCGCTTGATCCTACGCGTTCACAACTCCGAGCTCTATCTATTCCACCATCCCTCCGCCTATATAAACCCATGTAGCCTCCGGCATCTCTTTTACTCTTTTCGTTCCACAGAAACCCGAATTAGCGAAATAGTATTTCGTTCGTTTGATGAACAAAACCATCTCCAATCGCGACGGGGCCTTAATCATTGTTGTAGATCTCGTCGATACCTTTCCATCCCAATAAGTCTCAACTCTTTTTATCAAGCGTGGAGGAAGAATTTCGAATCGTCATCCAGTAGATCTGAAGTTGTATTTTTCAGATCTCTTCGCACTCGTTGCGCCAAATCGAATTTCCTCCGGTGAAAAGGTAGATCTACTCTATATATACAACTTTCATGTTGACAACTTTTTATTTTAACGTTGTTCGAGTAACCAAACCATCTCAAAGGTTTGGGACGACAATACGAAAGTTGTTCCCCTGATCGAGACCTTTCTTTTGCCCAAGATTCATCTTATTTGGTTCAGCGAGCTGAGAGATATTTGCGTTTGAAGTTTCGGATCAGAAAGGTATTTTGCGATTTGTGACACATCTATTTATCCACTTATGTTATAATTCTGATAATTAGAAAGATCACGTAATTTTCTACAACTTTCGTTAAGCGTGTTTTTCCATCCGAGCAACTTTATTTTTGGTCAAATTCGTAGTCAAATCCCAGTCAGCCTGCCACGTCAGCGAGTCAATTCCCACGTCAGCGGTCAGAGTCAACAGTCAACCGAAGACCGGCAGTTTTGCAGAAAAACCCTAGATTTTAGACCTATCACTAATTTTTATTGGCTTGGACAAAAGTTTCAAACTTTATATTTTTGGAAAGCTTATTACTAATAGAAACTTTTGGCATCATTACTTTTATGTTTTGGCAAATTAAAATTTGTTGAAATTCAAAAGTGGCATTAATGATAATTTGAACATAACTTCAAATTTAAAATTTAAAATTTATCAAACTCTTTTGCTATAAATTTGAATGTCTAAATACTGGCCATAGGAATACTCAAATAAAGTTTTGTAGAATAATTTTCTATGGTTTGGTAATTTAATATTGATTAAATACTTTTAAGTGTTGTTTTAATGATTAAAATTGATTAAAAATTTATTAAAAATTATTTTCATCATCTATTCGAATTATAAAGTACTTATTCATATTATGACTACTCTGGTATTAAAATGTACTTAGAAATATTTTGCCTCTTTAAACAAAATAAATTCTTCCTTAGAAAATATTTGATAACTATTTTTCTACAACACTCTTCCTTAGAAAAATTTCAACATCTTAAAGATGCTAAATCTTTTCCTTAGAAAATTTTAGCATCTAGAAAACTTAGTTGCTTTATTTTGTTAAGTGTTGTACTTAGAAATAAATTGCATTGCATGCATGGCATATCTATTGTATAGTTATACTCCTTATAGTAAAACTCCTTCCTTATTTTCCCTAAGTTAGGATTATTTTTCAACATAGTGTTTTGGTAAAGTGCTATGCACTTAAACACTTGAGATTCTTAACATGAAGACTAGAAGGCCAATGAAGACTTAGCCAAGAAAAACAAAACTCTGAAGGCATCTCCAAGAAGCAAAAAACACTTAGAAGAAAATCAAGAGGAACTGCAAGAAGACCATCCCCCTTTATTTCTCTAAGTCTTTCTCTCGTCTTGTCTTTCTCTTAGACTTCGTGGTGGCTAAGTTATATCCAAGACAATTCTGAAGAATCATCAATACTGAAGAATCATCAAGTCTAAAAAATCAAAGTCTACAAAAGTTTAATGAAGACATCACATCAAGGAGAAAGTTACGAGGAAGCATAGAAGAAAAATTACATCTTTTCTTTATCTTTTTCCGCCTTACTATTCTTCTTTCACGTTGGACATAAACCAAGTCCTTAGTGATTATGACCAAGTCCTTAGAGTGCAAATTGAAGATGAAGAAAACTACAAGTGAGTTGAAGATTTCAAGACCAAGCATGTGAAGACTTGTAGCAGCATTACAACTTATTCAAGTTGATTTATAGCAAAGTTATTATGTCCAACCTATGACCTTGGTACTTAGTAATTTTGACTAACACACTTGCCCTGCATTAACTTAGAATAATTGCATGGCATGACATGCATCTCTAGTCCTTAAGAATATTTATCAGATCATGCATGTCATATTTTTCTAAGTGTTGCATTTATGCTTGTATGTTTATTTGGGGCTTGTTTGACTTGTTAGAAAATTTGGAGAGAAACGAAGGCTTTTGCAACTAATACTCCTGCTCTCCCTGTTGCCAAGGCAAGTGGCACACCCTCATAAACTTCTATGCATTACTTAATGTATTTCTTATATGCATGTGTTGGATAGTATTGCTATGCTAAAACTACTATATCCCTTACACTAGTTGTGTCTAGAATCCCATTGATAACTTGGTAGAAATATTGATGCTATGCAAAAGTTGTTTTATGAAAAGTTAATTTCTACTAAGTTAAGAATGAAACTCCTGGGTGGAATTGGTTGTATGTGGTTTTTGTTGAGTGTTGTCTCTTAGGGGTGACCTCTAAGGGATGGTCACTTGTGGACGGCCACCCAGGGAACAAAAGGATCTGAAGAACTCCAAGTGAAGATTGCTTCTAGTGCAACCATTACTCAATGGGCTCTGGCTAGATGGATGAAGTTACGTGGACTCGCCCCGGCCTGACAGGTGGTGGTAGAGGTTTTGTAGGTGGAGCGCGTCAGGCCGTTATGGGGTGGGAGAATGCTTCTGAAAAGTCTCGTCTCAACTCTCTCATTTTCCTTAGCACAAATGGTGTGCTTGAGGATAGTTTGGGTTTGTTGGGTCTAATGGTGAAAGTGCACAACCTCTGCAGAGTGTAAAACTAAGTACTTAGTCGTGTCCCCGGTTACGGGCAATTTTGAGCAGCTGATCAAGGACGTCAACGGAGGATCCTATCATTCCAATTTCTAAGTTAAAATTTGATGGGTGAACAAGGGAAGATGAGATTATGGTTTTCATGCCATACTCATCTTGATTTCAAGAAAAGTGTTTTCAAAAGAGTAGGAAAAATTGGCTTTATGCAAATTAGCCTTGAACTCCACCAGCCAAATATGCATATAGGCTATAGAGTGATTCCATTAAGTGTCCACCATAGTGTCACTTGCCAGACTCCATTTTTAATGTAATCTGACCCACTCTGTTGCAAAAATTATTTCTTACAGGTTTTTCAGATGACGAGTGAGGTTTTCGTTAAGGGATTTCGAGTCTGCAACCAACATGTTTTTTCCTGTGGCAACATGAAGATGGAGACGCATTGCTGTCTTATTTCCGCTGTTTACTCTTTCAAAGCTAGCTTTATGCTATGCAATTTGTAAACAATATTTAGTAAGTCTAGATCATCGATGTAATAAAATTGATACTTTGTTGTGATATTACATCGTAAACTGTGTGTGCAAACGAATCGATCCAGTGGTTTGCACTATACACAGGTACCTGCCATATTTTTAAGTGCAGGTACGTTACATTAACGGACTCACGGCAGGGGAATTGCTAGAAGACCTATGCAAAGGACTCAAGGATCTGAGGCTAGAGATAGTACCTGAAGGTTATGTAGCCTCTCTGGAAGTGCAACCTCTTCTGATGGACAAAATCAAAGAGGGTCAGAAGAGACAAAGTGATGAATGAAATCAATAAAAACTTAAGTGAAGGCAAGGCCAAAGGTTTTTTACTAGATTAATAAGGCACAGTATGGTTCAAGGAACGAATTTGTGTCCCAGAAGATGTTGATCTCAGAAAGTTAATACTTCAGAAAGCTCATGACTCACCTTACTCCATACACCCGGGTAACACCAAGATTTATATGGATATGAAGGAAAGGTTCTAGTGGAACTATTTGAAAAGAGATATTGCTGAGTATATTGCTAAGTGTGATGTGTGTAGCCGTGTGAAGGCTGAGCATCAGTAGCCAGCAGGATTACTTCAACCTCTGCCAGTACCCGACTGGAAATGGGATTAGATTGGGATGGACTTCATCACAGGTCTACCCAGAACCAAGTCTGGTTATGATTCTATATGGGTTATTGTTGATCGTTTGACCAAGGTAGCCCATTTCATGCCAGTAAAGAAAACTTACACCAGTGCTAAGCTAGCAGATATCTACATGAAGAGAATAGTATGTTTGCATGGAGTCCCTAAGAAGATTGTGTCAGATAGAGGCACTCAATTCACTTCTCATTTCTAGAAGCAGATACACGAAGTCCTTGGAACTAGGCTAGAGTTTAGCACAGCCTTTCACCCACAAACTGATGGATAGACTGAAAGGGTAAATCAAATTTTGGAGGACATCCTGAGACCATGTGCTTTAGACTATAAGTCTAGTTGGGATGACAATCTCCCCTATGATGAGTTCTCTTATAATAACAGTTATCAAGCCAGCATAGAGATGGCACCATTTGAAGCTTTGTATGGAAGAAAATGCACTACCCCACTTTTGTGGAGTGGAGTAGGAGAAAGAAGACTGTTAGGTCCTGATATAATCGAAGAAGCTGAAAAAAAGGTCAGGCTGATTAAGGACAGATTGAAGACAGCTCAATCCCGGTAGAAAAGTTATGTCGATTCCAAACGAAGAGAAGTCACTTACGATATTGAAGATAGACCTATCTTAGAGTCTCACCCCTTCGTGGAGTGAAGAGGTTTGGAATCAAAGGAAAACTGTCACCAAGATTCATTGGACCCTATAAGGTTTTGTCACGTAAAGGAGAAGTGGCATATGAGTTGGAACTACAGGAAGAACTTTCCGCAGTTCACAATGTTTTCCATGTTAGTCAGCTGAAAAAGTGTCACCCTGAAATGGCAGAAACTCCGCTGAGATACACTGCCCCTAGAAGAAGTTCAGCTGGAAAGCGATCTCACCTATGAAGAAAAACCCATAAAAAATTTGGAGACAGCTGAGAGTATTACCAGAACTAAGATCAGCAAGTTTTGCAAAGTGCAATGGAATCACCATTCAGAAGAAGAAGCAACTTGGGAAAGGCAAGATGACCTCAAGGAAGAACATCCTCACCTATTTGCTAGCTAATCCAAATCTCGAGGGCGAGATTCATCTTAAGGGGGTTAGTCTTGAAACATCCTAATGTTCAAAAAAAACTTCCAAATTGCATCAATTGCATGCATCATGTCATTGCATTTTTCATTTGCACCATTATTTATAAATGTTGAAAGAATTAAAAACTATTATTTATAAAAATATTACAAAATGCTTCAAATGGTTTAGTTTGGTAAAGATAAGTTTTACAAAATTTTATATGAAACAAAAGTTATGAAATTTTAGAAAAGAAAAAGGAAAGGAAATGAAAAAAAAAGAAAAGAGAGATAACCAAGCCAGGCCAGCCTCGGCCCACCCCCTATCTAACGCGCATAAGCTAAGGCCCAGCAATAGCCCAGCCGGCCTCTCTCCCCTCTCTCTCCCTGACGAGCGCGACCCGCTCACTGACATACCTGTGACGTATCTCCCCTAACCTCCCGAAAGAGATCCTCTCGGTTACGATTGATCCCGAACTCGAGATTGACTCCAGATCGTTTAAACGATTCTATCACGTGCCCCCGCCCTCCATAAATACCCCAGCCCTGCCACCTCTTTCCGCAACCCCAAACCCTAGCCACCTCGCCTCAAGGCTGCTTGAACCAAGCTCGACGCCGCCGCCATTGCCGACGATGTGATTTGCAAGTTCTAGTGAGTGTCAACCTCCCCGAGCCCTCTCTTTTGTCCCATATTCCATGCCTCGTCCGTGCACACCCGTATGACATCGACGTTCATCTCTTTCCGCAACAGAACGCGCCATCGGTGAGCAAATGAAGGAAGCCGCCGTCGTCATCTTCGGCGAGCAGTTGGAGGAGAAGGAGCACACTCCCGAGCCCGTCGTCGCGCCACTATCACCTCCTCGACCTCCCGATCGTCTTGGTACATTCCATCCGTTCCCGCTCATATTAGATCGCACGGAACACGATGTCGCCGCCGTACTGTTTAGGTCACCGGAGTTCTCTGGTGAATAGCGTCGCCGGGTTTTGTCTGTTTTATTTTACACCGTTCGATCGAGTTTCAACGCGTTAGATTAGATCTACTCGCGAAGAGGTACTGACGAATCGAAGCTTGCCACGTCATCCCGAAGACCGCCGATTCCGTCCGCGCCGCGTCGCGGCGTTTGTCCAGCATCTGTCCGCGAAGTCGCCGAGCCAACCAGGATGTCAGACCCTGAATTCAAGCTACACAAACGAAACGTATCGGTTGGGCCACACAACAAAGACCATACTGGGGTTACCAATCCCAGGAAACAAGCAGGCCATGCTCGGAATGGATCATCCGCCGACAGCTCTTGGCGACCCCAACGTCACATACGTTTCCAGATTGTGCACGCAAGAACCCAAAAAGTCTTCCAACTCGTATACTTCAACCATACACACATGGTATACGAGTCGGATTTTTAACAAGTTGAAACCACAGAATAAACCTAAGACACAAAGAAAGGAAATAATATCCAAAAGCTCTCACTGAGCAAAATATAGCGAATGGCACCAATCAGAGGACACATGTCCCAACATTACATCATGCAGCGGAAACAAACCGGTCTGAGTACACACAAGAAGCAAAGGGCTCAAAGCCGAAACGGAAAAGAAGGCCCATCCACGCAGTCCACCAGGAAGTAGCCCAGGGGAACTCTAACTACTCGTCGTAGATCTCGTCGTCGAACTACACGTAGTATCCACCAACCTGGTCGAGCGAAGGATCCTCAACTGCAGAAAAACCACAGCCCGCGAAAGGGTCAATAAACCGAAGCGTATCGAACAAGCTTAAGCTAACAGGTTACAAAACTGTAAGATTCCATAAGTATGGGGTAAGTGTACTTAGCGGCAACAACACTAGCAACGTAAAGAGACACGCTAAAACTCCCGTCTAATTAGAGAGGGATGAGAGAGCGTTTAAGTAACCATCTACAACTAACACCAGTCATAACCCATTCTCGAATTAACACCGTCAACGAAGTATGAGGAAGCAATTCTATATTACTACCATTTAGGGTGTAAGTAATTCTATATTACTAGTCAACTTAATTAACAATGATTAGGTGTAAGTTGTCTAGATCTTGTTAGCCAGCATCATCACCAAAGTCGTCCATAACCGTGGACACGGCTCATCGATAAGATTATACCCTGCAGAGGTGCACTACAGTACCCATACTCGCATGATCAACCCAGTCAAAAACATTAGGGCCTCTCAACACGACTCATTCCTTCACTACAGCAAGTCCAAGTGCCACCCATATGAGTTGTTACCCGCGTCAGGAGTCCGGCCGAATCTCAATTGCGGACTCATTAGTTTGTGTCTGCGCGCCATGCGGCTCAAACCACGGTAGGAACTGTCCGCTACGCGCGCACCACCCCTATATGACCCCCCGTATCAAGTAACCTCTCATCGATCATCATCATCATGCACATGCATATGAGCGAATGGAAAACCCGAACTACTTGCGGCACATGGACGAGTTGTGGATCCGTTCAAAGTCGAGGGGGGCTCCATTGGGCCACCCACAAGTGGTTAGTGCGCTCAAAATTGGATCCGAGGACAAAATCTCAGTTCCTAGGTCGACACTGAGCAGAACAAAGCACCTCGCAAGGCCTTCCGCCTGGTGCCTTATCTTTTAATTATAGATCCCCAATATAAGACATCAATTTATTATATAGGAACAGAATATCATACTAAGCATATGAAGTAACGACAAAGGAACGACTCGCTCAACCAATTCTAAGCATGCACTACGACTCGCAAAGGCCAACAGATAAACATGCAAGGGGTTATGGGTTGTGGGGATAAAGCTGTATAGGCTGCAGGATAAACATGGGATAGGATCGCAGTTCAAGAATCGATAACTAGGATAGCATAGATCAAAAGGCAAGAATGAAAACCAAACAATCGTGTAACCGGTTAGCAGAAGCTTTTCTGGCAGCTCGTGGCCTGGCACAAAAGCTGGAACCTCAGTATCGTAGGTACTCGCAGCAGGCACGTCGTCGTCTACCCAAACAGAGCCAAACATAGACAATAGGAAACAATAATCAATACAGTGAAATGCGCAAGCAAATGTTGGTGCAATATGGTATCAGATGATTAGGTCATATCAAAGCGGGGATGGAATCCCGGCAAAAGATTAGGGTGCAAGTTATTAGTGTAGCCAACAATTTAAATGTTACTTAATATAGTAGAAGTGGTGATCAAATTAATTTATAAGGAATAGGCATTAATTACTTAATTGCCCAACACATTACATATTTAGGAATTAATTGCAATTTATTTATCTTCAACTCAAATTAAATATTTATTAGCATGGCAAGAGATGGTATAAAAGATATGAGCATATTAAATGGAATTAGGGCATTATATATTTATTACCCCACATATTCCATCTTCAATTAATAATTGCATTTGTTGAATTAAACTAGGCATTTGAAATAAGTGATGCAAAATGACATAAGAATGTGATATTAATGTTTATTGCATTTTTCTGATATAAAAACATATAAAGTTTATTTAATTTGGAGTTATATATTAAAAGTTATGCATTTTATAAGTGTAGGGGTGTTTCTGAAATACCCCGGGACTTATCCGTGATGGAAACAGTAACTGGAAGGGTTCAGGTGCAAAAGACAGAAGCCAGGGGGTCTCGGTGCAAAAATCCAGATCCAGATCTGGATCTGGTCGAGTTGCACCGCGGCTGACCTTAGCCAGTGCGGCTGACCAGCGGGACCCGCGCGCCAGCCTGGCGCTGACGGGGCGCGAGTTGCTGCGCTGGCCCGGGCTGTCGCTGACGAGCGGGCCCGGGTTGTCAGGGCGCGGGGCAAAAATTGGAGTTTTTTCCCTGCCCCGGGCGAGTCTCAAACTCGTGCGCGCGCGGTGGTTAGCACGGTGTTGTTAGCCAGCGGGTTAGAGTAGTTTAGTGATAGGATTAGGTTAAGATTTGTTTTAAACAACGAAAAGTTTCGTTCTTTGCCTCTGACGAAACTGAAGAAGAACGGGTGCTGACGAACTGAACGAAGAACAGCGCGCGGCGGAAAGAAACTCGACGCCGGTGACCTCCTGCGAGCGGCGCTGCGCGTGCGGCCGTGTGCGATGGATGTGCGTGACCGGGGTTCTGTTTCCGGTACACGTTTCGAAGAAAAGGAACCTGCGGTCGTCGTTTTCATGCTCGACAGGTACGGCAGGGGCGCGCCCGCAGCGTGCTCGCCGGCGCAGCAGAAAGCTCCGACGAAACGCGGTGAAATCGAAGGGAGAAGGAAGGGGTTCCGACTGCGGCTCACCGAGGGAGGTTGTTGGCGAGAGGAGGGCGGTTGCGGCGGCCGGAGGCGAGCGAACGGTGCGGGGAGGAAGCGGTGGTGCTCGGACCGGCGTTGGGGAAGACGAGGCCTGCGCGGACGTGCTCGCTGCTCCCGGGTCCAGCTCCTGGTCGACGAAGGCGGAGTAGCTCGTGGCGTAGCTGCTGGCGAGAAATCGAGGAAGGAGGAGGCAGGGTTCACGCGGGGGCCGAGCTTGGCGCCTCGGTCTCCATGGCGTTGGCGTGCGCGTGGGAAGCGTGCGGCGGCGGGGAGAGGGAGAATTAGGGTTAGGGTTCCTCCGGGGGCGCACAAATAGGGGAGGGGAGAGTGGGGGCGAGCAGTTAGCGTGGGGGCGGCATGGCAGCCACTGCCATTGCCATGCCTCGCTGGAAAGGTGAGCTCTGCTTGCTCGTCCTTACGAAGAAGGGGATTGGAGCGGGCCGGTGTGGATCGGCTGTGGGCTGAGTTGGGCCGTGGTGGCCCAGCTCGGCCAGGAACTTTTATTTTTCTTCTCTGCTTATCTTTCCCTTTTTAAACATTCTGATTTTTGTATTTTAAAGAAAAACAAATAAGAGAAAAGGCATACAAAAACTTTTGAACAATTTTTACAAGTTTCAAATTAGTCATATTAATATCTTATTTGATTATTTATAAATAATTTGAAACTTCAAATGAATTTATTTTGAAAGCATTTGAATTCAAAAATAAGAATTTAAATTTGTAATTTGAATTTGATACACATAAAAAAAAGAATTTAAACACATATGGAATGATGACATGACTATCCATTTTTATTGCACACAAAATTAGAATGTTACAAACGGGCTGTTACAACACTCCCCCCCTCAAAGGAATCACGCCCCGAGATTCTTCATGGAGCAACGAAGAGATTGGGGTACTCGGCACGTCAGAATGATGAGACCATTGAACCTTGTAGAACTTGACAGTGTTGTTACGGGTGCGACGTTCAGATTCGTCAAGAATGCGAATCGGTTGTTCCACATAAGAGAGATCTTCTCGAAGTTCAATTGATCCATGATCAACTGCACGACCTGAATCTTGGAAGCACTTCTTGAGTTGTGACACGTGGAAGACATCGTGCACTTTGGAGAGGTTTGGAGGAAGTTCCACACGGTAAGCCAATTCACCACGCATTGAAAGAACGTTGAAAGGCCCAACATAAGGCGGAGCGAGCTTGCCTTTGATGCCAAAGCGTTGCGTGCCTCTCAACGGAGTGACACGAAGGTAAGCTTGATCACCAGGTGCATAGACCATGTCCCTGTGCTTGCTATCATAATAGCTTTTCTGCCGAGACTGGGCAATCTTCAGATTATCACGAATGATGCGAACCTTTTCCTCCGCCTCCTGGATAATGTCAGGACCAAAGAATTGACGTTCACCAGCTTGAGACCAATTCAGAGGAGTTTTGCATTTGCGGCCATAGAGAGCTTCGAAGGGAGCCATGCCTAGACTTGCTTGGAAGCTATTGTTGTAGGAGAACTCAGCATACGGAAGGCAATCCTCGCATTTCATGCCAAAGGAGATAACACAAGCTCTGAGCATATCCTCCAGAATTTGGTTCACTCTTTCAACCTGTCCACTTGTCTGCGGATGGTAAGTTGTGCTGAACAGAAGTTTAGTACCCAAGGCTTTCTGAAAGCTATCCCAAAATCGAGAAGTGAAGATACTTCCGTGATCCGAGCTTATTGCCAAAGGAACACCATGTAAAGGAACCAGTCTTGTCATATAGAGTTCTGCCAACTGACTAGCTGATACTGTCTCTTTGACTGGGAAGAAGTGAGCCACTTTGGAGAGACAATCAATGACAACAAAGATTGCATCGTTGCCTTTCTTGGACTTTGGAAACCCAGTAACGAAGTCCATCTCGATCTTGTCCCATTTCCATTCAGGAATTTGCAGTGGTTGAAGAAGTCCAGGTGGTCTCTGATGAATTGCCTTGACACGACAGCAAACATCACAATGAGACACATAGCGAGCAATTTCACGCTTTATCCTGATCCACCAATAGATTGACTTGAGATCCTGTTACATCTTTGTGCTGCCAGGGTGGATAGAAAGCGGAGTATCATGAGCCTCCTTGAGAATGAGTTCTTTAGCTGTCAAGTTTGGGCACTACAATGCGTTCTTCAAACAGCAAGGTACCCTTGTCATCGAGAGAGAAACTCTTGTACTTATCCTTGCCAATGTTGTCTTTGATATTCTTGACACCAGAATCACGCAACTGTGCGGCACGGATCTTATCCTCAAGTGTAGGAGCGGCAATCAAGTTTGCAAGATAACCAGAAGGAACCACTTGAAGATTGAGCTTCTTGAATTCTTCGTGAAGAGGAGGTTGGAGTTCCTCAACCATGAGGTTGTTGCAATAGGACTTGCGACTGAGAGCATCAGCCATTACATTAGCTTTGCCTGGAGTGTAAGAGATGGTAAGATCGTAATCTGAGAGTTTCTCAAGCCACCTTGTTTGCCTGAGGTTCAAGTCTGGTTGAGTGAAGAGATATTTGAGACTCTTGTGATCAGTGAAGATCTCACAGCTGTGCCCCAACAAATAAGGTCTCCAAGCCTTGAGGGCATACATGATTGCTGCAAGTTCAAGATCATGTGTAGGATAGTTGAGCTCATGAGGCTGCAACTGGCGAGATGCATAAGCCACAACTTTGCGTTCTTGCATGAGGAATGCGCCTAGTCCTTGAAGAGATGCATCGCAGAATATTTGGAAAGGTTTGGAAGTGTCTGGGCCAACTAGAACAGGAGTAGCAGTGAGTTTAGCTTTCAAGAGATTGAAACTCTCATCACACTTTGGAGTCCAAAGAAACTTTCTATCCTTCCTAGTAAGATCGGTGAGAGGCTTAGCAATTTTGGAGAAGTTCTCAACAAAACGACGGCAATAGCTAGCCATGCCAAGGAAACTCCTGACTTGTTTCACCGATGTAGGAGGCAACCATTCAACAATGGCCTTCAATTTTTCTGGATCCATAGAAATGCCTTCGGAAGAGATAACATGACCAAGGTAGGATACTTTAGGAAGCCAGAATTCACACTTGGAGAACTTGGCGTAGAGACGGTGTTCTCGGAGTTTCAACAAGATAAGACGTAGATGTTCTCCGTGTTCTTCCTCGGTTTTGGAATAGATAAGAATGTCATCGAGATAGACTACCACGAACTTATCGAGGTATTCCATGAAAACGAAGTTCATGAGACGTGAGAAAGTCGTCGGAGCATTTGTGAGACCGAAAGACATGACAGTGTATTCATAGAGGCCATAGCGAGTGGTGAAAGCTGTCTTTGGAATGTCTTCTTTGCGGATCTTGATCTGGTGATAACCTGACCTCAAGTCCAACTTGGAGAAAACCTTAGCACCAGCCTGTTGATCAAACAGGTCATTGATGCGAGGGAGAGGATACTTGTTCTTGATGGTTTTCTTGTTCAGAGGACGGTAGTCAACAACCAGTCGCTCAGTCGTGTCCCTCTTTTTGACAAACAGAGTAGGACAACCCCAAGGAGAAGTACTAGGTTGAATATGACCTTTACTTTCCAACTCCTCTAGTTGTCTCTTAAGCTCAGCCAGTTCTTTGTGGCCCATCTTGTAAGGACGTTTGGAGATAGGAGCAGTGCCTGGTTCTAGTTCAATAACGAACTCCACGGCTCTGTCAGGTGGCATACCTGGTAATTCTTCAGGAAAGACGTCAGGAAAGTCTCGGACCACCGGAATGGCTTCTATGGAAGGAAGTGGATCAACATTGAGAGCGAAAAGCTGAGCTGAAGAGGTTTGGTTTGGAGAATAGACTATCTGTCCAGAAGGATGAGAAAGAGTTACAGTCTTTGTGGAACAGTCTATCTTAGCTTGATTGGCCTTCAACCAATCCATGCCCAGAATGACATCAATATCAGAATTGCCGAGAATTATTAGAGATGCCAAGAAGATATGGCCTCCAATTTGGATTTCATTGTCGTGGCTTATCTTGGAAGAAGTCATTTGCATGCCGGGAGAAATGACACTAAGACCATTGGACATAGACTCGAAAGAGAGATCATGCATTTGTGCAAAAGCTTGTGATGCAAAAGAATGCGATGCGCCTGTGTCAAATAACACTTTAGCAGGAATATGATTAACAGGGAGTATACCAAGGACAACTTCTGGAGCTTCCTCTGCTTCATCAGCCCTGATGTGGTTCACCCGCGCAGCACGTGCCGGAGGCCTGGTGTTGGGGACGAAAGGCCTAGTATGGGCAGGTGCGCGGACCATCGCCTGAGTTGGAGCAGGGTGAGGTGGTGGAGGAAGTGTACGGGTCTCCGGGCAGTTGTTGGAGTAGTGGCCCGGTTTCCCGCACTGGTAGCAGGTCACGTTGGGTCGAGCGCCCGTTGGCCTTGGCGGTCCTCCGAAACCCCTCATAGCAAGAGCCGGGTTCGGTGGGCGAGGCGCGAGTCCTGGAGGTCCTGGCACGTAGGTAGCTCGTGCGAAGGCGCTGTTAGGCACCCAGAGCCGACGCTTCTGAGTAGGAGCGGCGGCGATTGACGATGAAGAAGAGTTGCTCTCACGAGAGTGCTTGCGCGAATCCTCGAAGACCTTGCGCCCATGCTCCTCATTGAGCGCGATGTTGACGAGGTCCCCGAAGTTGTCGGCCTTGGCGAGGTTCAGCTTGTACTTGAGCGCTGGGTTGAAACCATTGCGGAACTTGGCCATCTTCTTGACCTCAGGGTTCACCTCATCTCCAGTGTAACGAGCAAGGCGATTGAACTTGCCATTGTACTCCATCACGTCCATCTTGCCTTGCGTCAGCGAGTTAAACTGCTCGCGCATCCTGTCCATGAGACCTTCTGGGATGTGGTGGCGCAGGAAGGTTGTCTTGAAATCCCCCCAAGTGGTAACCACCCCGGGAGCTCTCATGGCCTGAAAGTTTTCCCACCATGAGGCAGACTTGCCCCTAAGCAGGTAGGACACGTAAGGCACCTTGTCGTGCTCAGCCACGTGGGCGATAGCAAGGGTCCTTTCCATCTCACGAAGCCAATCATCAGCTTCCAGCGGCTCAGTGGGGGAAGCGAAGTTCCTTGGGCCCAGACCGAGGAAGTCCTTGACGGTCACACGTGCATTGCCTTTATTGCGATGCCCGTGGTTGTTCTGGTAGGCTTGGTTCTCGGCCATTTGAGCCAGAACTTGGGTCATCTGACCAAGCAACTCAGTGATTGGAGGCGGTTGTGGTGCGTCTTCCGCATTGCGGTTGTTCCTGGTGTTCGTCATCCTGGAGACATTGGATATTAGAACATCGACAAGATACATAAAGCCAGGGAAAAACTTGGAAAGTCGAATTCTTGCTCAGAAGAACAGTTGCAAACTGTAGGATAACAAGGATAAGCTTCTCATAGCAAAGGTTCATAACCATACACTTAGTTAGCCATCAGTACAACCACCAAGGTTTCAGTACTACAAGGACATCTACTAGTACAAAGTTAACCATCCGTACAACCAACACGGTTTCGGTACAAAGGATAGCTAGTACAACAAAGGAAAAGATACAACTCGAAGACTAGCTCTCGCTTCCCTCAGAAGACGAAACTATGTGGCGGCGATGGGTGTAGCGATGATCGCAGTACACGTGGTACTCTCGCACAATGCGTCGAAACTCAACGGAGTAGGCGTCTGGCGTCTGTTTCCCGTACAGCAGTGGTCCAACGTGGTCTGGATCAGTAGTGATCAGAGGACCACGCTCTGGAGTGTATCCACCCACAGCAGACAGATGACTCGGAAAAGCGAGCTGGAACCTCGGGAAACCGTCTGGTGTGACGTTCCTCCTGTCGTACTGACCCAGGTGAGAGAGTGCCTGGTGCAGCTGCTGACGGACTGCTGCTAGCTCCAAGCGTAGAGTCCCATCAACTGAGTCTGAAGGCTGGCCAAACTGCGCGGTCTTGTCCAGAACCTTGAGCTCGTACTGAGAGTCCGTGTAGGGGTAGTATGGAACGTAGCAGAACGGATGGTTGTTGAAGCAGTAGTAGTCCCTGCGCAGAGCCAGAGCTGCATCGTAAGCTGCTAAGTGTACTGCCATGTCCACAGTGGAAGCCTCAGCCACGTGCTTGTGCACAGTATCACCATCATCTCCGCTGATCCAAACAGCAGCTCTGTAGAAGTTCTGTCCGTAATCTCTGGGGATCTCGGACGCCTGGTACTCCGGGAGGAAGCTGAAACCGACATAGTCAACCATGCTTCTGAGAAGCTTCGGGTAACCGGTAGTCTGCTCACAGTGGGTCTTACGCACCACCTGGGCGTGCGCCATCTACATAGCAGTTTGAAGTAGAAGTTAGCCTCCGGAAACCAAAAAGGATTGATTGCACGGAAAGAATTGTACAATGACAAGGAGATGACTTCCAGTGAAAGGTAGGACAACAAATGATTGATTCAAGACTAAAACTGAACATAGCCGAAGAAGTTGATAACTACCAAAACGACAAAAGCAACCTTCAACACCTGCAACTATGGTACTACGGAAAACCCAGAACACGTGATGTCCTAAAAATTTTAAAATTAAGGTGAGAAGGGAATTATCGTAACACTTCCTTACCAGAAGAACATGGAGGGTGGGTGGGGAAAGAAGTAAAAGAACAGAATTCCTACTCTCACGTTTAAGATTTTCCTGATAACTACAAAATAATTTTTCTAGACTCAACAACGACCAGTAGAAGGGAACATGAGGGCGTTTAGGTTCTGATACCAACTGTCAGACCCTGAATTCAAGCTACACAAACGAAACGTATCGGTTGGGCCACACAACCAAGAACATACTGGGATTACCAATCCCAGGAAACAAGCAGGCCATGCTCGGAATGGATCATCGGCCGACAGCTCTTGGCGACCCCAACGTCACATACGTTTTCAGATTGTGCACGCAAGAACCCAAAAAGTCTTCCAACTCGTATACTTCAACCATACACACATGGTATACGAGTCGGATTTTTAACAAATTGAAACCATAGAATAAACCTAAGACACAAAGAAAGGAAATAATATCCAAAAGCTCTCACTGAGCCAAATATAGCGAATGGCACCAATCAGAGGACACATGTCCCAACATTACATCATGCGGCGGAAACAAACCGGTCTGAGTACAGACAAGAAGCAAAGGGCTCAAAGCCGAAACGGAAAAGAAGGCCCATCCACGCAGTCCACCAAGAAGTAGCCCAGGGGAACTCTAACTACTCGTCGTAGATCTCGTCGTCGAACTCCACGTAGTATCCACCAACCTGGTCGAGCGAACGATCCTCAACTGCAGAAAAACCACAGCCCGCGAACGGGTCAATACACCGAAGCGTATCGAACAAGCTTAAGCTAACAGGTTACAAAACTGTAAGATTCCCAAAGTATGGGGTAAGTGTACTTAGCGGCGGCAGCACTAGCAACGTAAAGAGACACGCTAAAACTCCCGTCTAATTAGAGAGGGATGAGAGAAAGTTTGAGTAACCATCTACAACTAACACCAGTCATAACCCATTCTCGAATTAACCCCCTCAACCAAGTATGAGGAAGCAATCCGGGAATACTCACACGTTAACAATTTTAATTACCATTTAGGGTGTAAGTAATTCTATATTACTAGTCAACTTAATTAACAATGATTAGGTGTAAGTTGTCTAGATCTTGTTAGCCAGCATCATCACCAAAGTCGTCCATAACCGTGGACACGGCTCATCGATAAGATTATACCCTGCAGGGGTGCACTACAGTACCCATACTCGCATGATCAACCCAGTCAAAAACATAAGGGCCTCTCAACACGACTCATTCCTTCACTACAGCAAGTCCAAGTGCCACCCATATGAGTTGTTACCCGCGTCAGGAGTTCGGCCGAATCTCAATTGCGGACTCATTAGTTTGTGTTTGCGCGTCATGCGGCTCAAACCACAGTAGGAACTGTCCGCTACGCGCGCACCACCCCTATATGACCCCCCGTATCAAGTAACCTCTCATCGATCATCATCATCATGCACATGCATATGAGAGAATGGAAAACCCGAACTACTTGCGGCACATGGACGAGCTGCGGATCCGTTCAAAGTCGAGGGGGGCTCCATTGGGCCACCCACAAGTGGTTAGTGCGCTCAAAATTGGATCCGAGGGCAAAATCTCAGTTCCTAGGTCGACACTGAGCAGGACAAAGCACCTCGCAAGGCCTTCTGCCTGGTGCCTTATCTTTTAGTTATAGATCCCCAATATAAGGCAACAGTTTATTATAGGGGAACAGAATATCATACTAAGCATATGAAGTAACGACAAAGGAACGACTCTCTCAACCAATTCTAAGCATGCACTACGACTCGCAAAGGCCAACAGATAAACATGCAAGGGGTTATGGGTTGTGGGGATAAAGTTGTATAGGCTGCAGGATAAACATGTGATAGGATCGCAGTTCAAGAATTGATAACTAGGATAGTATAGATCAAAAGGCAAGAATGAAAACCAAACAATCGTGTAACCGGTTAGCAGAAGCTTTCCTGGCAGCTCGTGGCCTGGCACAAAAGCTGGAACCTCAGTATCGTAGGTACTCGCAGCAGGCACGTCGTCGTCTACCCAAAGAGAGCCAAAGACAGACAATAGGAAACAATAATCAATACAGAGAAATGCGCAAACAAATGTTGGTGCAATATGGTATGAGATGATTAGGTCATATTAAAGCGGGGATGGAATCCCGGCAAAAGATTAGGGTGCAAGTTATTAGTGTAGCCAACAATTTAAATGTTACTTAATATAGTAGAGGTGGTGATCAAATTAATTTATAAGGAATAGGCATTAATTACTTAATTGCCCAACACATTACATATTTAGGAATTAATTGCAATTTATTTATCTTCAACTCAAATTAAATATTTATTAGCATGGCAAGATATGGTATAAAATATATGAGCATATTAAATGGAATTAGGGCATTATATATTTATTACCCCACATATTCCATCTTCAATTAATAATTGCATTTGTTGAATTAAACTAGGCATTTGAAATAAGTGATGCAAAATGACATAAGAATGTGATATTAATGTTTATTGCATTTTTCTGATATAAAAACATATAAAGTTTATTTAATTTGGAGTTATATATTAAAAGTTATGCATTTTATAAGTGTAGTGGTGTTTCTGAAAATATCCCGGGACTTATCCGTGATGGAAACAGTAACTGGAAGGGTTCAGGTGCAAAAGACAGAAGCCAGGGGGTCTCGGTGCAAAAATCCAGATCTGGATCTAGTCGAGTTGCACCGCGGCTGACCTTAGCCAGTGCGGCTGACCAGCGGGACCCGCGCGCCAGCCTGGCGCTGACGGGGCGCGAGTTGCTGCGCTGGCCCGGGCTGTCGCTAACGAGCGGGCCCGGGTTGTCAGGGCGCGGGGCAAAAATTGGGGTTTTTTCCCTGCCCCGGGCGAGTCTCGAACTCGTGCGCGCGCGGTGGTTAGCACGGTGTTTTTAGCCAGCGGGTTAGAGTAGTTTAGTGATAGGATTAGGTTAAGATTTGTTTTAAACAACGAAAAGTTTCGTTCTTTGCCTCTGACAAAACTGAAGAAGAGCGGGTGCTGACGAACTGAACGAAGAACAGCGCGCGGCGGAAAGAAACTCGACGACGGCGACCTCCTGCGAGCGGCGCTGCGCGTGCGGCCGTGTGCGATGGATTCGTGCGTGACCGGGGTTCTGTTTCCGGTACTCGTTTCGAAGAAAAGGAACCCGCGGTCGTCGTTTTCATGCTCGACAGGTACGGCAGGGGCGCGCCCGCGGCGTGCTCGTCGGCGCAGCAGAAAGCTCCAGCGAAACGCGGTGAAATCGAAGGGAGAAGGAAGGGGTTCCGACTGCGGCTCACCGAGGGAGGTTGTTGGTGAGAGGAGGGCGGTTGCGGCGGCCGGAGGTGAGCGAACGGTGCGGGGAGGAAGCGGTGGTGCTCGGACCGACGTTGGGGAAGACGAGGCATGCGCGGACGTGCTCGCTGCTTCCGGGTCCAGCTCCTAGTCGACGAAGGCGGAGTAGCTCGTGGCGTAGCTGCTGGCGAGAAATCGAGGAAGGAGGAGGCAGGGTTCACGCGGGGGCCAAGCTTGGCGCCTCGGTCTCCATGGCGTTGGCTTGCGCGTGGGGAGCGTGCGTGTAGGGTACCTGCACTTTAAATAAGGCAGATACCTGTGTATAGTGCAAATCCCTGGATCGATTCATTTGCACACACAGTTTACGATGTAATATCACAACAAAGCATCCATTATATTACATCGATGATCCAGAATTACAAAATATTTAATACAAGTTGCATAGCATAAAGCTAGCATTGACAAAGTACACAGCGGAATACAATAGC
Organism: Poa annua; assembly: GCA_026929855.1. NCBI lineage: Eukaryota > Viridiplantae > Streptophyta > Magnoliopsida > Poales > Poaceae > Poa > Poa annua. The sequence goes on along the minus strand of CM049426.1, from coordinate 243,879,480 downwards.
AGTGAGTCTCTAATAACTTTCATGCTGCCACAGGCGAAAACATGTTGGTTGTAGACTCGAAACCTTTACGAAACCTCACTCGTCATCTGATCAAATCTGCAATAAGAAAAATATTGCAACAACGTGGGTCAGATTCCATTAAAAATGGAGTCTGGCAAGTGACACTATGGTGGACACTTAAGGAATAACTCTAAGGCCTATATGAATATTTGGCTGGTGGAGCTCAAGGCTAATTTGCATAAAGCCAATTTTTCCTACTCTTTTGAAAACACTTTTCTTCTATTCGAGACATCCGTGGCATGAAATCCACTGTCTCATTCTACCCTTGTTCACCCATCAAATTTTATCTCTGAAGTTGGAATTATGGAATCCTCTGTTGACGTCCTTGATCAGCTGCTCAAAATTGTCCGTAACCGGGGACACGGCTAAGTACTTAGTTTTACACTCTGCAGAGGTTGTGCACTTTCACCATTGTACCCATTCAACCCAAGGTATCCTTTACACACCATTTGTGATAAGGAAAGGAGAGAATGAGACGAGATCTTTCAGAAGCATTTTCCCTCCCCATACTGGCTTGACCCGTTCCACCTAACATCCCCCTACATCTGCTTGTCAAGCCGGAGAGAGTCCACGCAACATAATTGATCAAGCCAGAGCCCATATGGCAATGGCTGCACTGGAAGCAATCGTCACTTGGAGTTCCTTCAGATTCCTCTGTTCCTGGGTGGCCGTTCTCAAGTGTACATACTCTATAGGAACCATAGAAATGGACCGAGTAGCCACTAAACATAAACCATCCGACCAATTACCACCCAGGTGTTTCATTCTTAACTTAGTAGAATTTAGATTTTCACAAAACAACATTTGCATAGCATCAATAATTCTACTAAGTATTGCATAGGTACCTAGACACAGGTATAAGGGATTCTACACAGGTTTAGCATAGCAACACATGCATTTAAAAATACACTAAGTAATGCATATAAAAATAGGAAGTTTATGAGGTGTGCCACTTGCCTTTGAATGTTGTCGTTGTTCACAACTCTTTTCAACAACGAACGTTTGCTCTCCGTTTAATCTAAACAATATAAACAAACAACAATACAACAATCATAAAACAACACAACACCTACAAACAAGTTTCTTAAACTTCTAAGGAAAACATGACATGCATGATATGAAAGTTATTTCTAAGGACTAGAGATGCATGCCATGCCATGAAAAATCTTTTAAGTTAATGCAAGGCAAATAGGTTGGTCCAAAAGGACTAAGGGCTAAGGTCATAAGTTGAATAAAATATTTTGTTTTATATCATCTTGAATAAGCACTCTAATGGCTTAGTCTTGATGTGCAAAATACTTAGAGAAAATTACTAGCTCTATTCTTCGAGGTGATCAACAATTATTATCGACTCTTTGTAAATTGGATATTCACTAAAGTGAGAGAGACAGACACCCGGCCAGCCACTTAAATTGTGGAACAGGTCTCATGTACGTGGACATGTAAGGTTTGTTTCCAGGCCGCTTCATCTCACTATGCCGCTAGGATCCAACAACTTCAAGATGATAATATCATGATCAAAATTGTTTAAGTCAAATGTGAAAGACAAGATTAGGAAAGAGGGAAAAGATAGAAGAAAGATGTAGTTGTCCTCCAGGCTTCATCTCCAGACTTGTAATATTCTCCTTGATGATGTTTTGATTGAGCTCTTGGTAGTCTCGATGAATCTTCAGACTTGATGATTCTTGTATCCTCGAAGCTGGTCTTGGATTTACTTAGTCTACATGAAGTCTCAGAGGAGAGGGAAAGACAGAGAGAAAGACTTAGAGAATGGAAAGAGATTGGTCTTCTTGAACTTCTGCTCACTTTTCTTCTAAGTGCTTGACATCTTTGAGGATGCTTCCAGAGTTTGTTTTCTTCTAAGTCCTTCATGAAGTCTCAAGAAAAGAAAGAGGGAGAGAGCAAGACTTGGAAAAATATTTGTTGGTTGGTCTTCATGAACTTCTTCTTGATTTTCTTCTAAGTGTTTCTACTCCTTGAAGATCCTTCTGAAGTCTTGTTTTTGGCTAAGTCCTGTTGGTCTTCCAGCTCCATGTTGAAAATCCTAAGTGTATAGTGTATAGCATTTTTTTCCAAAATACAAGTTTGAAAATAATCCTAACTTAGAGAAAATGGGGAGGAGTTTTTCTTATGGAAAATGATACTATAAAATGTGCTATGCATGAAATGCAATTTTTAAATCACAAGAAACATAAAAATAACTTTTGTGATTTTCTTTATAAATATGCATGAATTTATAAATGCAATTTAATGAATTTCTGATTTTGGAAAATATACTAAAAGTAATAAATATAAGATTAAAGTTTCCTATAACTAAATTTTTATAACAAAATTTCATAATTAATGTTAATAGACAGAGAGCATTTAATTAAATCTATTGCAATTGGATTTAATCAAAAATAATGTTTATATTAAAAGTTATTTCAAAATTAGTCAAACTATTCAAATTAAACACACAACCATGAAATCATTCAAACATTACTCAAAAATATTTTTATAGCAGTAGCATTAATTTACATATATTCCAAAGTTTCTAAAACATATTCATTTGCAATTTTTGGATTTATAGATTTAAAGTTATTACAAATATACTCAAATTCACCATTTGAATATTTTATAGTAAGTCAAATTTGAATTTTGTGAGATCCAAATTATTCTACACATCCAGAGCTTTCCAAATATATAAAAATTATTGAATTTGGAGTTGTGGTTAAAAAGTTATGGATGTTTTAATTACAGGGACTAATAAACAATTTTTCCAATTAAAAATAAAATAGAAAATTTAAATACACGCTGGCGCTGACGTGTATTAGTCACAGATCTGGGCCGTCAGATCTGGATCTGACGGTCCAGATCAGATCGTACCGTTTCATCTGAGGCATCTAATCTACGCCGTTGGATTTCAATCGGATGGTTCACCTCGCTCTGACCGGAAGGGGGCGGCGCCGGTGGCCGGAATAGTCGAGGACGGCGGCGCTCCGCTCGGGTGTGGACGCCGGTGACGCTCCGGTGCTCCCCCGGACGAACGGCGGTGTCGACGACGTGCAGCTCGTCGCGGCGATGCAGATGGTGGTGACGGCGTCGTGTCGCGCTTCCTGGCGCGGCCGGCAGCGGCGGACGGAGTGCGGCGGCGCTCCGGGCGATCCGGTCGAGCACGGGGCGCTCGACTCGCTGCACGAAACCACCGAACACGAGGCTTAGGAGATTCGCGCGACAATGGGGAAGCGAGGGGGGGGGAATGAGACGGCTTCGGAGGCTCGGGGCTCACCGGAAACTGCGGAGGACGGCGGCGGAGGAGACGAACTCCGGCGAGCTTTCCAGCGGCCTGGTGGCGTGATTTAGTTAGGGTTTCGAGGGGGAAAAGACGCGGCGGGGTCCGGGGATTATATAGGGGGCTTCGGAGATCGTATCCCGCACGAATCGGAGAGGAAATCGTCTCCGATTCAATTTCCATATCCTGCGCTTCGTTCGGTTAGAGGAAGAAGAAGATCTGCTGACGTCAGCATGACGTCAGCCGATATTTTCTTTTCTGATTTTTATTTCTTTAATTCATATCTTTTGATTTAAATGTCCAAATGATGTCAAATTAATTTCTAAAAATTTGTAAAAATAATATCTTGCTGTTAAACCAGTTGTGGGTATGTTTTGAATATTTTTGAAATTTAGTATTTTGAAATATTGCTTAATTACAAATTTGACACTTAAAGTCAAATTTGAATTTCTATCTCATTTAAATTTTCCTTTGGCTAAAATAAATTTGTAAAAATACCCACATTTCAATATGTTTGGGTTTAAGTTATTTAAACTCATTTTCAATTTCTAAATTCATTTTTGGCTTTGGTATAATTATTAATGATATAACACAACTATATGAAAATGAAAAAGAGAAGATATAATGTATTCATTTTTAATTGAAAATAATTTGAGCAACATTATATTTTATAATATGATAATGCATTTGCAACTTCATAACAACTTTGGACAAGACCTTTGTTTTAATTTTATTCTTATTTAGAATCCATTAATCATTTCATGCTTTGAAACATACATGAAATTCATTTAAGCATATGAAATGTTTATTTGGCTAATTCATTAATTTAAATTCTATGAGGTTTTAAAGTTATACACTATAGGCTTATAATTTCCAAACTATATTTTGAACTTAGTTAAAGGAATGAAAACCATTTAGTAATTATATACCATTTTGAATAATCTGATATTTATGATTAGATATAGCTAAGTGGTTTAATTCAGATACTTATAAAGAACTAATTTATTTAAAATAAAATGGATTGTAGTTTGTAACATATTTGTCAAATTATATTTTAAGGTTTTGAAACACAGTGGATAATAAAATGTTTAAACTGTGTCATTGGAAATATTAAACTCCATTTTGAAGTCTTTTATAGTTGGTTTTCTCATACATTTAATATTGTATTTTAATAAAAAGAAAAGTTTTAAATTTTAGTGATTTTTGAACATTATAAAATGTTGGGATGTTACAGACTACCACCCTTAAAAGGAATCTCGTCCCCGAGATTCGGAGAGGCTAGAAAGACAAAGCAAAAGCTTGAGTGATTCTGATAACTCGAGATGTTTTGAGAGATGAAATTTCTGACATGAAACTTGAAAACTTGGCAGTGAATAAATTTTCTAATTGGGGAGGCTAGAAGATTGTTTGGGATCTCTGGGTTTAATAAGTTGGGTTTGAATATTTTAGGTGGCTACCACCCTTAAAAGAAATTTTTGTGGTCAGTATAGAAACTTTGTTTAATCTTGTTTATTTCTCTGATGTAGAGCGTACAAGTATTCAAAATACAATGGCATGTGGTGGATCCAGAAGTTTTAGCACTCACGTTTTCCACTCGGTCCTTGGAGAGATTTATCCTTCTTCCTCTCAGGGCACTTATCAGCATAATGTCCCTTATCTTTGCACTTGTAGCAACTTATGTGGCTAAGAACTTTCTTGGACTTTAAGCTTTTGTCCTTGTTCCTCCATGGTCTTCATGAGAGACTGTTGCATTCCTTGCTTGGTTTGCTGGGTAGCTTGTTGCACCAAGGGATAAAGTTGACACTGGGTTGGAACATGGTTTGTTCCTTCACACAAGAAGCAAGTAACCTGACTTGTGAGGCATCCTTTAACTAGATGTCTGGTATGACCATGGGGCCACTCATCAGGACATTCTTTGGACGTATGTCCTATCTCTCCGCAAGTTTTGCATGCCTTTGGTTTGGTCATAAGGTCCTCTTCAAATTCACTATGGTTTTGATCAATCTTAGGCAGGTGGTCATTGATCAACTTCCACAGCTGTCTATGGTTCTCAAATAGTAGTTGCATAGTTGTATGCAATTCATTGGTGTTGGTATTGGGGTGAGACATCTGTTTGGTTTAGAAAGCAATGTGTTGAATTATTTGTACTTATGGGGGAATCCTAGTTCAATAAAACAAAACAAGGCAACCAATCTATAACATAATCAATCAACATCTAACAAACATCAAGCAACAAGGTTCACAACAAACAAACAATCTAGTATTGTCATATAGCCAAGTTGATATGATCAATACACTAACACGATATCGTCATTCTATTTTTGGTGGTGGTTAAATCTACCTCCTTCATGACTGCTTCAAGTTCTTGTTCAACTTTCTTGGATATCTTAGAAGTGTTGGTCGAAACCTGGTCCTTCAGTGGTCTTCCATGCATGCAGAACTTCATGATTAATCGTAGCTTTTCCATATGAGGCAGTAGAATCAGGCTTAGACTATAAGAACATGGTCATCTAGAAAAAGAGAAGAGGTTTTTAGAAGATTGATAGTAGATGAGAATAAGAGAAAGACATAGTGAAAAGATTTGTTTTTAGAAAAGTGAATGAAAATAGATTTTCGATCCTATAGTCAGACCTATTTCTATCCAGACTTAGGGGTTTCGAACCTACAGGCAACACAGTGCTCTGATACCATCTGTAGGGTACCTGCACTTTAAATAAGGCAGATACCTGTGTATAGTGCAAATCCCTGGATCGATTCATTTGCACACACAGTTTACGATGTAATATCACAACAAAGCATCCATTATATTACATCGATGATCCAGAATTACAAAATATTTAATACAAGTTGCATAGCATAAAGCTAGCATTGACAAAGTACACAGCGGAATACAATAGCAGTGAGTCTCTAATAACTTTCATGCTGCCACAGGCGAAAACATGTTGGTTGTAGACTCGAAACCTTTACGAAACCTCACTCGTCATCTGATCAAATCTGCAATAAGAAAAATATTGCAACAACGTGGGTCAGATTCCATTAAAAATGGAGTCTGGCAAGTGACACTATGGTGGACACTTAAGGAATAACTCTAAGGCCTATATGAATATTTGGCTGGTGGAGCTCAAGGCTAATTTGCATAAAGCCAATTTTTCCTACTCTTTTGAAAACACTTTTCTTCTATTCGAGACATCCGTGGCATGAAATCCACTGTCTCATTCTACCCTTGTTCACCCATCAAATTTTATCTCTGAAGTTGGAATTATGGAATCCTCTGTTGACGTCCTTGATCAGCTGCTCAAAATTGTCCGTAACCGGGGACACGGCTAAGTACTTAGTTTTACACTCTGCAGAGGTTGTGCACTTTCACCATTGTACCCATTCAACCCAAGGTATCCTTTACACACCATTTGTGATAAGGAAAGGAGAGAATGAGACGAGATCTTTCAGAAGCATTTTCCCTCCCCATACTGGCTTGACCCGTTCCACCTAACATCCCCCTACATCTGCTTGTCAAGCCGGAGAGAGTCCACGCAACATAATTGATCAAGCCAGAGCCCATATGGCAATGGCTGCACTGGAAGCAATCGTCACTTGGAGTTCCTTCAGATTCCTCTGTTCCTGGGTGGCCGTTCTCAAGTGTACATACTCTATAGGAACCATAGAAATGGACCGAGTAGCCACTCAACATAAACCATCCGACCAATTACCACCCAGGTGTTTCATTCTTAACTTAGTAGAATTTATATTTTCACAAAACAACATTTGCATAGCATCAATAATTCTACTAAGTATTGCATAGGTACCTAGACACAGGTATAAGGGATTCTACACAGGTTTAGCATAGCAACACGTGCATTTAAAAATACACTAAGTAATGCATATAAAAATAGGAAGTTTATGAGGTGTGCCACTTGCCTTTGAATGTTGTCGTTGTTCACAACTCTTTTCAACAACGAACGTTTGCTCTCCGTTTAATCTAAACAATATAAACAAACAACAATACAACAATCATAAAACAACACAACACCTACAAACAAGTTTCTTAAACTTCTAAGGAAAACATGACATGCATGATATGAAAGTTATTTCTAAGGACTAGAGATGCATGCCATGCCATGAAAAATCTTTTAAGTTAATGCAAGGCAAATAGGTTGGTCCAAAAGGACTAAGGGCTAAGGTCATAAGTTGAATAAAATATTTTGTTTTATATCATCTTGAATAAGCACTCTAATGGCTTAGTCTTGATGTGCAAAATACTTAGAGAAAATTACTAGCTCTATTCTTCGAGGTGATCAACAATTATTATCGACTCTTTGTAAATTGGATATTCACTAAAGTGAGAGAGACAGACACCCGGCCAGCCACTTAAATTGTGGAACAGGTCTCATGTACGTGGACATGTAAGGTTTGTTTCCAGGCCGCTTCATCTCACTATGCCGCTAGGATCCAACAACTTCAAGATGATAATATCATGATCAAAATTGTTTAAGTCAAATGTGAAAGACAAGATTAGGAAAGAGGGAAAAGATAGAAGAAAGATGTAGTTGTCCTCCAGGCTTCATCTCCAGACTTGTAATATTCTCCTTGATGATTTTTTGATTGAGCTCTTGGTAGTCTCGATGAATCTTCAGACTTGATGATTCTTGTATCCTCGAAGCTGGTCTTGGATTTACTTAGTCTTCATGAAGTCTCAGAGGAGAGGGAAAGACAGAGAGAAAGACTTAGAGAATGGAAAGAGATTGGTCTTCTTGAACTTATGCTCACTTTTCTTCTAAGTGCTTGACATCTTTGAGGATGCTTCCAGAGTTTGTTTTCTTCTAAGTCCTTCATGAAGTCTCAAGAAAAGAAAGAGGGAGAGAGCAAGACTTGGAAAAATATTTGCTGGTTGGTCTTCATGAACTTCTTGATTTTCTTCTAAGTGTTTCTACTCCTTGAAGATCCTTCTGAAGTCTTGTTTTTGGCTAAGTCCTGTTGGTCTTCCAGCTCCATGTTGAAAATCCTAAGTGTATAGTGTATAGCATTTTTTCCAAAATACAAGTTTGAAAATAATCCTAACTTAGAGAAAATGGGGAGGAGTTTTTCTTATGGAAAATGATACTATAAAATGTGCTATGCATGAAATGCAATTTTTAAATCACAAGAAACATAAAAATAACTTTTGTGATTTTCTTTATAAATATGCATGAATTTATAAATGCAATTTAATGAATTTCTGATTTTGGAAAATATACTAAAAGTAATAAATATAAGATTAAAGTTTCCAATAACTAAATTTTTATAACAAAATTTCATAATTAATGTTAATAGACAGAGAGCATTTAATTAAATCTATTGCAATTGGATTTAATCAAAAATAATGTTTATATTAAAAGTTATTTCAAAATTAGTCAAACTATTCAAATTAAACACACAACCATGAAATCATTCAAACATTACTCAAAAATATTTTTATAGCAGTAGCATAATTTACATATATTCCAAAGTTTCTAAAACATATTCATTTGCAATTTTTGGATTTATAGATTTAAAGTTATTACAAATATACTCAAATTCACCATTTGAAATTTGAATATTTTATACTAAGTCAAATTTGAATTTTGTGAGATTCAAATTATTCTACTTATCTAGAGCTTTCCAAATATATAAAAATTATTGAATTTGGAGTTGTGGTTAAAAAGTTATGGATGTTTTAATTACAGGGACTAATCTGCAATTTTTCCAATTAAAAATAAAATAGAAAATTTAAATACACGCTGGCGCTGACGTGTATTAGTCACAGATCTGGGCCGTCAGATCTGGATCTGACGGTCCAGATCAGATCGTACCGTTTCATCTGAGGCATCTAATCTACGCCGTTGGATTTCAATCGGATGGTTCACCTCGCTCTGACCGGAAGGGGGCGGCGCCGGTGGCCGGAATAGTCGAGGACGGCGGCGCTCCGCTCGGGTGTGGACGCCGGTGACGCTCCGGTGCTCCCCCGGACGAATGGCGGTGTCGACGACGTGCAGCTCGTCGCGGCGATGCAGATGGTGGTGACGGCGTCGTGTCGCGCTTCCTGGCGCGGCCGGCAGCGGCGGACGGAGTGCGGCGGCGCTCCGGGCGATCCGGTCGAGCACGGGGCGCTCGACTCGCTGCACGAAACCACCGAACACGAGGCTTAGGAGGTGCACACGACGATGGGGAAGCGAGGGGGGGAATGAGAGGGCTTCGGAGGCTCGGGGCTCACCGGAAACTGCGGAGGACGGCGGCGGAGGAGACGAACTCCAGCGAGCTTTCCAGCGGCCTGGTGGCGTGATTTAGTTAGGGTTTCGAGGGGGAAAAGACGCGGCGGGGTCCGGGGATTATATAGGGGGCTTCGGAGATCGTATCCCGTACGAATCGGAGAGGAAATCGTCTCCGATTCAATTTCCATATCCTGCGCTTCGTTCGGTTAGAGGAAGAAGAAGATCTGCTGACGACAGCATGACGTCAGCCGATATTTTCTTTTCTGATTTTTATTTCTTTAATTCATATCTTTTGATTTAAATGTCCAAATGATGTCAAATTAATTTCTAAAAATTTGTAAAAATAATATCTTGCTGTTAAACCAGTTGTGGGTATGTTTTGAATATTTTTGAAATTTAGTATTTTGAAATATTGCTTAATTACAAATTTGACACTTAAAGTCAAATTTGAATTTCTATCTCATTTAAATTTTCCTTTGGCTAAAATAAATTTGTAAAAATACCCACATTTCAATATGTTTGGGTTTAAGTTATTTAAACTCATTTTCAATTTCTAAATTCATTTTTGGCTTTGGTATAATTATTAATGATATAACACAACTATATGAAAATGAAAAAGAGAAGATATAATGTATTCATTTTTAATTGAAAATAATTTGAGCAACATTATATTTTATAATATGATAATGCATTTGAAACTTTATAACAACTTTGGACAAGACCTTTGTTTTAATTTTATTCTTATTTAGAATCCATTAATCATTTCATGCTTTGAAACATACATGAAATTCATTTAAGCAAATGAAATGTTTATTTGGCTAATTCATTAATTTAAATTCTATGAGGTTTTAAAGTTATACACTATAGGCTTATAATTTCCAAACTATATTTTGAACTTAGTTAAAGGAATGAAAACCATTTAGTAATTATATACCATTTTGAATAATCTGATATTTATGATTAGATATAGCTAAGTGGTTTAATTCAGATACTTATAAAGAACTAATTTATTTAAAATAAAATGGATTGTAGTTTGTAACATATTTGTCAAATTATATTTTAAGGTTTTGAAACACAGTGGATAATAAAATGTTTAAACTGTGTCATTGGAAATATTAAACTCCATTTTGAAGTCTTTTATAGTTGGTTTTCTCATACATTTAATATTGTATTTTAATAAAAAGAAAAGTTTTAAATTTTAGTGATTTTTGAACATTATAAAATGTTGGGATGTTACAGACTACCACCCTTAAAAGGAATCTCGTCCCCGAGATTCGGAGAGGCTAGAAAGACAAAGCAAAAGCTTGAGTGATTCTGATAACTCGAGATGTTTTGAGAGATGAAATTTCTGACATGAAACTTGAAAACTTGGCAGTGAATAAATTTTCTAATTGGGGAGGCTAGAAGATTGTTTGGGATCTCTGGGTTTAATAAGTTGGGTTTGAATATTTTAGGTGGCTACCACCCTTAAAAGAAATTTTTGTGGTCAGTATAGAAACTTTGTTTAATCTTGTTTATTTCTCTGATGTAGAGCGTACAAGTATTCAAAATACAATGGCATGTGGTGGATCCAGAAGTTTTAGCACTCACGTTTTCCACTCGGTCCTTGGAGAGATTTATCCTTCTTCCTCTCAGGGCACTTATCAGCATAATGTCCCTTATCTTTGCACTTGTAGCAACTTATGTGGCTAAGAACTTTCTTGGACTTTAAGCTTTTGTCCTTGTTCCTCCAGGGTCTTCATGAGAGACTGTTGCATTCCTTGCTTGGTTTGCTGGGTAGCTTGTTGCACCAAGGGATAAAGTTGACACTGGGTTGGAACATGGTTTGTTCCTTCACACAAGAAGCAAGTAACCTGACTTGTGAGGCATCCTTTAACTAGATGTCTGGTATGACCATGGGGCCACTCATCAGGACATTCTTTGGACGTATGTCCTATCTCTCCGCAAGTTTTGCATGCCTTTGGTTTGGTCATAAGGTCCTCTTCAAATTCACTATGGTTTTGATCAATCTTAGGCAGGTGGTCATTGATCAACTTCCACAGCTGTCTATGGTTCTCAAATAGTAGTTGCATAGTTGTATGCAATTCATTGGTGTTGGTATTGGGGTGAGACATCTGTTTGGTTTAGAAAGCAATGTGTTGAATTATTTGTACTTATGGGGGAATCCTAGTTCAATAAAACAAAACAAGGCAACCAATCTATAACATAATCAATCAACATCTAACAAACATCAAGCAACAAGGTTCACAACAAACAAACAATCTAGTATTGTCATATAGCCAAGTTGATATGATCAATACACTAACACGATATCGTCATTCTATTTTTGGTGGTGGTTAAATCTACCTCCTTCATGACTGCTTCAAGTTCTTGTTCAACTTTCTTGGATATCTTAGAAGTGTTGGTCGAAACCTGGTCCTTCAGTGGTCTTCCATGCATGCAGAACTTCATGATTAATCGTAGCTTTTCCATATGAGGCAGTAGAATCAGGCTTAGACTATAAGAACATGGTCATCTAGAAAAAGAGAAGAGGTTTTTAGAAGATTGATAGTAGATGAGAATAAGAGAAAGACATAGTGAAAAGGCATACAAAAACTTTTGAACAATTTTTACAAGTTTCAAATTAGTCATATTAATATCTTATTTGATTATTTATAAATAATTTGAAACTTCAAATGAATTTATTTTGAAAGTATTTGAATTCAAAAATAAGAATTTAAATTTGTAATTTGAATTTGATACACATAAAAAAAGAATGCAACCACATATGGAATGATGACATGACTATCCATTTTTATTGCACACAAAATTGGAAAGTTACAAACGGGCTGTTACACAGGAGCTGCCACGTCGGCCGAGGACCTCTGCGTGAAGATTATATTCAGTTTCTTCACAGATTAGCCCCTGCAATTTGACTTCATCATTAATTTTTAACCCTTTATCCAAAAATTATAAAAAAGTTGTTCTGGAAAGCTCATGAACTATAGAAATCTTTGGCATCATTATATTTATATTTTGTCGAAATAATTTTGTTTAAAAACAGAAGTGGCATTGATGGTAATTTAAGCATAACTATAAACTAAAAATATATTCTTCGTCAAACTCTTTTGCTATGAACTTGAATGACTAAATATTGGCTATAGGAATACTCCAATATTTTTGTTTAGTTTATTTATGTGCTTTGTGCAATTATTTTGATTAAATGCTTTCTAGACATTTTCTAGTGATTAAAATTAATTAGAAAATTAATTAAAATTGATTTTCTTCATGTATTCAAATTATAAGAAGACTTAGTCATTTTTAGGGCACTTTTGCCACAGAAAGTACTTAGAAAATATTTGAGGATTTATTTAACTAAAAGTGCTAATTTCTTCCTTAGAAAATTTTCACATTTAGAAAACTTGGTTGTTTATTTTGCTAAGTGTTGTCCTTAGAAATTATTTGGATTTTAATGTTTCTAGTCCTTAGTAAATATTCGACCCCAAGTGTGTGACTTTGGTCCTTAGTCATTTTGGACTAACAAAACTTGCCTCGCATCAACTCACATATGTTTCATGGCATGGCATGCATCTAGTCCTTGGAAATATTCTTCCACATCATACATGGCATATTTTCCTTAATGGTTTTTGTGAAACTTGTTTGTTTATGTTATATTGTTTGTTGTGTTAGAATTTTCGGAGAGGAACGAGGACTGCAGTTGTTGTTGATGTTCTGCTTGTTGCCAAGGCAAGTGGCACACCCCCATTAAATTCCTAAGTATTTTCTATGCATGACTTAGTTATTTTCCTATGCATGTGTAGGACTTAGTAGATTTGCTATGCAAAACTTAGAACTCCCTACTCCCTTTAGTCTAGGAACCTATATAATGACTTAGTAGAATTATTGATGCTATGCAAAAGTGTTTTACTAAAAGGCTTAAATTCTACTAAGTTAATGTATCACCTGGGTGGAAATTGTTTTGAATGGTTTATGTTGAGTGTTATTCCTTAGGGGTGATCTCTAAGGGATGGCCACCCAGGGTAATAAAGGGACCAATGTTTTCTCTAAGTGAATATTGCTTCTCGGGCAACCTTTAGTCAATGGGCTCTGGCTAGATGGAGTAAGTTGCGTGGACTCGGCCCGACTTGACAGGTGGTGGTAGATGGTTAGCTTGGATCGCGTCAAGTCTGCGAGGGACGGGAAGATGCTTCTCAAAAGTCTCGTCTCAACTCTCTCATTTTCCTTAGCACAATTTGAGTGCTTGAGAATAGTTTGGGTTTGTTGGGTCTAATGGTGAAAGTGCACAACCTCTGCAGAGATAAAAACTAAGTACTTAGTCGTGTCCCCGGTTACGGACAATTTGAGCAGCTGATCAGGGATTCAACGGAGGCTCCCAACATTCTAATTTCTTAAGTTAAAACTTGATGGGGAAACAAGGGTAGAAAGACTATGGTTTTCAAGCCATATTGTCTCATACTTTGATGAAAAGTTTTTACAAAAAGATAGGCAAAAACTGGCTTTATGCATAATAGCCTTGACCTCCACCAGCCAAATAAGCATATAGGCTATAGAGTTTTCCCCTAAGTGTCCACCATAGTGTCACTTGCTAGACTCCATTTATAATGGAATCTGACCCGCTTTGTTGCAAATTATTGCTTGTTGCAGAAATTTCTAACGAAGAGTAAGGACTATGTTTGGGTTTCGAGTCTGCACCAACATGTTTTCGCCTGTGGCGTTTCATGAAGATGGAGGCTCATTGAAGATTTATTTCCGCTGCTTTATTGTTTGAGCTAGCTTTAAGCTATGCAAAGATGTATTGAACTATTTATTTTACCAAGTCTGGATTATTCGTGTAATATTGATACAATGTTGTGATATTCATCATAAACTGTGTGTGCAAATGAAGCGATCCAGGGGTTTGCACTATACACACGTACCTGCCATATTTTTAAGTGCAGGTACATTAGAAATTGCAGTAGAAATCGTGCACCACCGACATAGACAACATAGCATATTGAAAAGTTTGATCCTCCACAAAACGCTCTAATCCTACATTGGACAAGAAAGTATGGAAATCATGTGCAAGCCATGCAACCTCCATGAACTGAGAGCACAGGTAGATAGCAGGGAATACTCCTTCTTCCTTATGAACTTTCATCTTCCCTTGCACCACTATCTCACTTGGATCTAGTGCATATGAATTCCACTCCATGTTCTGAAATTTTTGACAATCATCATAAAAATTGATTTTTAGCCAACTAAATGAAGGGAAACTACTATAGTGACTTGCTAGAGGCTTAAGCATGCATCAAAACTAGTTATTTCAACGTAGAACAAGCATTCCAACTCACTAAACAAGATATCTACAGCAGAAAAATACTTCATATATACACCACTAAACAAAATTCTACTTGGATATTCGGAGAAGTCACATACCGGAGAGTAGATGCCCCAAATTTCAGCAATAGAAATTGGCTGAATATGGAGATCAAAATCTCAGGAGATGAGCAGCAAAAACATGAGTTTGAGCTAGGCAAAAGTGATTTTTCGGGCAAGAGGAAGGGAAAGGAAGGAGAGAGAGAAAATGGGGGTCACTTGGCTGTCGCGCCACCATGTGGTGTGGCCCACATGGCCACCCAGGTTGCTCTCTAGCACTCCCAGGTTCCTCCTCAAAAAATATGATTTTTGATATAAAATTTTAATTTTCTGAGAAATTTTATTTTTCACATTTTACGGTATTTTGCATCATTAAATTCAATATCGATAAATATTTTCTAACACCAAATAAAACTAAATATTGCAAAGTAATTAACATTACAGTAGGTAAAACAAGAATGAGTGAAAGAAAATTGTTTAGCCTCTTTATGCATTTAAAATGCACTTGTTAAAAAGGTTGATCAAGTCTTGCCACCAAATGAATTTTATATGTCATAAAAGATTTAAACCATATGAGAAACTCGTGTTCCCTTATATTGAATTGGTATCGATCCAATCATGAGAGTTATGTATTCTTTTTTATATGGGCAATCAATACTTCCCACTCTAGTAGACCTCAAATTGGTGATTGTATTAACTCCAGGCATTTTATCAACTTTCTAGGGAAAATAAACAATAGCTTCTTGTCATGAACATTAAAACTAACTTTTCTTTATTGCAATCAGTAACAACCCCTGCAGTATTTAGAAAAGGTCTTCCAAGAATAATAGACATATTATCATCTTCAGGCATTTCAAGAACAACAAAGTCAGCCATAATTAAACAATTGGTAGTTATTTGAACAGGAACATTCTCACAAATTCCAACAGGAACATCAGTAGATTTATTAGCCATTTGTAAAGATATATCAGTAGGTATCAATTTATCAAGGTAAAGTCTCTTGTAAAGAGAGAAAGGCATAACACTTACTCCAGCTCCCAAATCACATAGCGAAGTTTTAACATAATTATTTTTGATGGAGCAAGGAATAGTTGGTATACCTGGATCACCCAGCTTCTTTGGAACCTTGCCATTGAAAGAGTAATTAGGAAGCATAGTAGATATTTCCTCATTAGGATTTTTCCTTTTGTTAGTCACAATATCTTTCATATATTTAGAATAAGGAGGCAACTTAATAGCACCAGTCAAAGGAATTTGCAAGAACAATGGTTTCATCCAATCATAGAATTTATTATAATGTTCTTCCTCTTTTGTTTTAAGTTTCTTGGCAAGAAAAGGCATTGGTTTTTGGACCCAAGGTTCTCTTTCATTACCATGTTTCTTAGTAATAAAATCTTCTTTAGTGTACTTTTTATTTTTAGCATTCTTTTCAAGTTCCTCTTCTAATTCTTCTCCATCCGAATTAGCATTCTTATCATTATCATTGTTATTAGCATTATCATTGTTGTGTTCATTACCACTTTCAGTTTCACCATCAGAAACAGATATACCATTAGGATCATTAAAAGGTTCAGAGGATTCTACAACAGTTTTATGTTTCTTTTTCTTTCTCTTAGAAGGAGTACTAGGTTCATTAACTCGTTGAGAATCTTGTTTAATTCTTTCTAATGTCCTTTAGGATACAAAGGATCTGAAGGGGTTCCGGTGCAGAAAACAATAATTTTTCTAGCGTATGAACACCCTAACTAGCCAGGATCTAACTATCTAGTACATGTGATAACGGCGGCGGAACGGGTTACATTACCTCCATGTAGGCCGATATCAGGGATTACGCTCCCGCACAAGCGTTGACGATGAAGTCGTACGTAGCCGACCTTGAGGTCGCGGAGAACTTGCCGCAACGATGTAGACGATGACGTCGGGGTGTCGACGAAGACCTGCGTCGACGGGCGTCGGGCGGAAGGTGGCAAGGCGCCGGCGGCTGGGGGGTGGCGCCGGCGGCAGGGCAGCGGCATGGCTGCTGGGTGGGCGAGACGACGTCGCCCAGGCTCCTCAAATGTGGTGCCTCCGAGCACTCGCAAACATACGGAGCTTAACAACAACCCCCGGTCATTCAGATCCAGCTGAAATCGCAGGGGTAGATCTTTTCTGAAATCCCGCAGGGCAACGGCACCCGACGGTATAGCGTTGGTGGAGAGAGGGGGCAAAACGAGCGGAGAAGCAACTCGGCCGGCCTGCTATACAATTAATTGTATTTTTCTGTGAATTAATCCAATTAGTATGCCTTGCTATATAAACGGGGAGGGGGTGTTCCAACACCTTGCCTCCCCCATGTGGGACTAAAGGAGAGGGAGGGGGAGGCCGGCCACACCATGCATGGTGCGTGGTGGCCATGGGCCCCACCCCATGTTGGTTCGGCCCCCACATGGGCCCCTCTTGGCCCATTAAGTGGGCTTCCGTCTTTTTCTCCTTTTTAATTTAA
Organism: Poa annua; assembly: GCA_026929855.1. Taxonomy (NCBI): domain Eukaryota; kingdom Viridiplantae; phylum Streptophyta; class Magnoliopsida; order Poales; family Poaceae; genus Poa; species Poa annua. Next base: position 243,862,088 of record CM049426.1, on the reverse strand, counting down.
TAATTAAATTAATATAAAATATAATTAATTCATAATTAATATATTTAAATACTATTTAATATCCTGTGACCCTGAAACATTTTCCGGACCACCCGAATATCTTTCGGACATTCCTGGAACCATTCCAAACCTTCCCGGAACTCCTTCCTGACCACCGGAACTCTTTCCGGATCATTTCTCTCTCTCCAATAAAATCCTATATTATTCATGAACCTTTCTCCAGGTGTCGTTAAGACCTTAAGTTTGTTACGCTACGGTTCGAGAACACTCCAGACATGGTCGAGACACTCCGCTCACCAATGACCGCCAGGGATGCCTGGATGCATATAACGGCCCCTGTGCATTCTACGAATATCGTCGTTGAACCATAAACATATATCCATTCCCTTTGTTTCTACGATACTACCTTGTCCGAGATATGGTCGTAGACATCCGATGTCCTTGTTGTATCTCGTTACCAACAAAGGTTATTACCTCGTCTGTGATATTACATCTTCATGACCTACTCATAAGCTGCGCAGCTATATAGATGCAATCTCATCGAGTGGGCCCAGAGTATCTTTCCATTACAAAAATGAACAAATCCCGCTCTTGATCCTTACGTCTCAACACTTTTTCGGGATACCCAAGATGGACACCGTTATTGTCATGCTATATAAGACACAACGTTTGATGCTCTCAAAGTGCCCCTACGAAGTAGCAATAAGTACGGTCTCACGGTCTAAGGAATAAGCTATCATATTACTCATCTATTGCAAATGACAAACATCATAATACGATCTTATTGCAATTTTTTGCGTATGTCCATCACCTTATTCTGCTAATAAGATGACCCCATTGTCAACCGACGTCATTGTCCTTGATCGGGAATCTCGATCAACTGTTGCCCAATGGACTAGTTTATATAGAAGCTCACTAGGGACTCTGGTTGTCTATGTGTCACACGTGTATTAATAATTCCGATTAATACAGTTATAGCATAATACAAAAACCTATTATAAACTTATGAGATAATGCAATAAATACTACTTATTTATTTGCCTCTAGGGCATATCTCCTTCAGTCTTCCACTTGCACTAGAGTACAAATAAACTAGCTGCATCTTACTTCATCAAAAACCCCATATCAAATAAGCGTTATATGATAATGCTTGCTTGTGTAAGAGTGTTACTCTGACAATCTATACAATACATAATTGTGCGTTCTTTTGCGATCAATTGATATCAACTTGTTTGATATCAACATGTTATCTAATAACATATATACAAATACCATAACTGAGTGAGACTTCTGTTTCCCAGCGCTTACTCTGATTCTGTTAACCAGATAATTGCCTTGAAAACACACTCAGTCATAGAGAGGTCCTTGTAACAATTACAACCTCGTGATATCTATATATACTTTCACACCAATGTAGAAAACTTGACATACCACTGTCAATTTAAAAACTAATACACTTCTACTAACAGTTCTAAATTTACTTTTACAACTGTTCTTCTTCCAAGAACATCTGTCATATTTCATTGAGCAAATAATATGGTTTCTGTATGATGTCTAATATCACATAATAGACCAACATGTCATACAACCACTATTACCGTGAATCATTACTCTTAATGATTGATTGGATTTCCAAGGACTATTCTTTGGTTTTATTCTATTCTGACTCCTCGGATATAATCCAAAACAACTCGACAATCTATTTAAAATTCCCGTTCTATTCCAAATAGACACTAACTTTCAAATAGTTTCACAACTTTATATTTCTAATTAATTATACTGGTACAATTCACAATGTGTCATTTACACAAGATGAATTCGGCTCCCACTCAAATTATGTCTCCACATATTTGAGAACACGAGCTCCCACTCAAAAACATGTCATCTACATATTTGAGGGTCTAAGCTCCCACTCAAAAATATGTCCTTTACATATTTTACCTGAGTAAACTAACTTTGACTCCCACTTAAATTCACAATTTATCTCGACATTTTGGTCAAACCAAAATCATTGATCTCTTATCAATTCGAATTCAATACAAACTACAGTATTCCATTAATGCAAATCCCACAGACTTCAAGTATGTCTACATTAATGTAGTCAACAAATTTGATCTTGTCCAAAACACCTTTCTTGACAAAATATGCTTTCACGTCTTTCTTATAGTTACATTTCTCACATAACACTTTATGTGATGATCAAGAAATCTTATTTCTCCAAAAGGAATTATTGCAACATTTACTGTTTTAAGCCTTTCTAAATGTAACTTGGATTTTTAGGCTCAAAAGCCTTCGTTCGTATTCTGATATTTTCTCAACTTTCTTTGTATTCATAAGGTGCACCTTGATCTGTCAACAAGATCTGAAACACTTAATATTATGATGTGACCTGACAGCAATATTAAATATAACAGCACTTTATTTAGAAGCTTCTTTCATGAAAACGTTATGATCTTCACGAAGAGGATTGCAAGCAGAAAACAAGTTTCTAGTCTCCTTCACTCTTAATCATCAAATTTTCATTTGTAGACATATATCTTTTGGAACACTTTCCAATATTCTACTTTTATGAATATAGGTCTGACACCTTATTTCATGCTTCTAATTCCATTAACCATGATTCGAAAAATCATATTTTCCTCGGAATTACATAGACAACAATACAAGCTTTGTTTCTATTGGGTTTTGGAATACACTCTCATCCAATGTGAGTAATCTACAAAGAACTATTCGTGTATATTCTGAATAATCGTATAATCATATACATAACGACACTATTGCCGATCACACGAATTATCATTGAAAAACATCTATTTTCTAAAGTGGACATCGACTATAATGTTTCGAACATATTAAGAGATTCTAAGACAGATTCTGAAAGACCACACTTTATCTGAAATATAGTATGATTACAATACTTCACATATCACCATATATGATATTATAATATTGTGAAACTAACTTCCACAAGTCTTTTGTGTTGAAACCATAATTCAAAATATTTTCCTTTGATCGAATCTTGTGAATACAATATTCACTAATCTTTCTTCTGAAAAACCCCATTTGATCTTTTATCAAATTAATTTCAGACTCATGATTTATTATGCAAATACACTTATTTACCAATAATCGTAGAAGAATTTGGATCAAGGAAAAAGTCACCATATAATTAATTTAATAATCATTTGAAATGACTCTTAATTAATTTCCTTTCGTATTGACACTTTAATACTAATTTTAAACTTAATCAATTCGGCACATGAAATACTTAAATAGATCAAAAGTATCTATTACTTCTTTCATTGCCTTTATGATCAAATTCGATGGTGTTTGTTCTAGTAACAAAAACTTTTATTCCTTGCACACATAATTTTATCATTCCCGCTATTATAAATGTATATCATACGCATAATGTATTTGAGATGTGATACAAATTACTCATAATATAAAACAAATGCTTTGTTTCATAACATAAAACAACTGATTTGTTCCATATGAATAACTATGTCTTGTAACATTCAAGACACCAAACTAGATCACACTCTCACTATTACAAAATGTCTTAAAAAAAACTATTGATGATAACTAATATGATATCTCGAGGACATGAGCACTACTGGCCATCAACTTCCTTGCTTGCCATCACTTGTGCACTGTCACGTCACCCATCGCCGCATACTTATGATGAACAGGGATTGTTTCATAAACGGAACAAGTATCGAAATACTTTTCATCAAGTATGAGAAGAATACATTTATATCTTTGTATATCAAATATACCCGTAGCGTCGAAGAACTCTTCTTCGATGGAATCAACTTTCAGAGATTTGAACTTGTTCACAAACGTGAAGAAGCTCATCGTGTCTCTATAGCATATTCACGCACATGCTCTTCATAGCTAGGAGGCAAAGATATAAGCGCGGTCTCTATTGCACTAGAGTCCGCTATCTAGAAGTCGTAGATATTCGTAAGCCTGAAGTAGATGTCATACAACTTCTTCAAATGAGTCTCCAGATAGGTATGCTCCCCATGTGAATGGTCCGGGACTTTCTAAGCTGTCTGAACTGCTCAAGACTCAATTCATCTTTGAAGTGTCCTTTGATCGCATCAATCACGACATATGGCTCCATGTGTTGAAACAACTTTCAACTCTGGTGCAAGGCATACGCTCATGACGACCTCTACTTCTATGAAAATATCATGATGCTTACGGAACTCATCATCTTCCTCCTTGCTAGCAGAATCATCTGGTATGTCTCCTAACTTATGTTCTAGGACATATAGGATGTTTGTTGTGTTGGAGAATGTTTCTAAAACCAACGTAACAGCTGATAAAGTTGGACCCGTCGGCTTCTAAGGTAGAATCCGGGCTCTTGAGAAAGTAACCGCAGTATAGTTGCGTAGTCTACAGGTGTGATTGCAAAAGAGGTAAGGTAAAGTTTATAATATATGTGATTTTTAGTTTATAATCATATTATCAAACACACTCCACTCAAATTATTATCCCTAAAATAATAATAGCGATTACACGACCCCCATCCACCATACCACCCCCGATCGTCACGGCCGGCGGCACAGCTTCAAAGGTGGACATAAAATGTCGATCACAACAACTCTGTGACGCATTCTCGATCTTTCAATCTTCCCGTATTATGAGGCCATATCTGCATACGCTAGGCTCTCCAATCAAACCTCGAAGACTATGCGCGTGTAACATGGCTTACACCCACTGTATGCGAACGACGATATGTCTGACACCCGATCGTCACGGCCTACCTCATAACGTAGAACTTTCTTGGTGGTGCGCAACGAGGGAGAACACGATTTTGGTATTTGTTAGGGATCATCCTATTTATGATGCTACCGTTGTATATCTAACATATAATCAATCAATAGGATGCACACACAACAACACACAATCAAATGATGCAATGAAGTGCGATGTGACATGGTCGATGCGCCTGGACCTCCAAGGCGCCATGTGCCTGGCCCTGGGCGCTTCGGCATGGCTCCGAGTCTACGGTGCCCTCCATTGCCTTCGACAGTACGAGTAATATCAAACTTACCGTAACCATGTCATATAAAATAACGCCTCTACAAAAAAAAGTTAGACGACTCTACCTTTATTTAATTTTGCAAGTTTTACGTGGCATATAGGCTTATTCGTAAGAGAACCGCTTCCCTATGTACGAACTTGTACCACAACGTCGATGATATAATTGCATATTTAAGCATCCCTTGCATGTTTAAGCATCCCTTTCGGGCCCTCCATTGAAAATGCTTTGCCGACTAAAGAGAGAGAAACAGACACCCGCCAGCCACAGATACGGTGCAAGCCGTATGACACTAGTGGAACCAGTCTCGCGTAAGCGTACGCGTAAAGTCGGTCCAGGCCGCTTCATCAACTCAATACCGAATGCATCGCAAGTGCATGCTAGAGGGTAGCAAATATAACAAAGATGTCCTCATTCAACATGAGTACTAAGCGTACCAGCAGTACTACGCATAGATAGGCTCTAATACCACTGAAGGGGTTCCGGTCCAGAAAACAATAATTTTCTAGCGTATGAACACCCTAACTAGCCAGGATCTATCTATCTAGTACATGTGATAACGGCGGCGGAACGGGTTACATTACCTCCATGTAGACCCATAGCGGGGATTACGCTCCCGCACAAGCGTTGAGGATGAAGTCGTACGTAGCCGACCTCGAGGTCGTGGAGAACTTGCCGCGACGATGTAGACGATGACGCCGGGGTGTCGACGAAGACCTGCGTCGACGGGCGTCGGGCGGAAGATGGCGAGGCGCCGGCGGCTGGGGGGTGGCGCTGGCGGCAGGGCTGCTGGGTGGGCGAGACGATGTCGCCCAGGCTCCTCAAATGTGGTGCCTCCGAGCACTCGCAAACATACGGAGCTTAACAACAACCCCCGGTCATTCAGATCCAGCTGAAACCGCAGGGGTAGAACTTTTCTGGAATACCGCAGGGCAACGACGCCCGACGGTATAGCTTTGGTGGAGAGAGGGGGCAAAACGGGTGGAGAAGCAACTCGGCTGGCCTACTATTCAATTAATTGTATTTTTCTATGAATTAATCCAATTAATATGGCTTGCTATAGAAAGGGGGGAGGGGGTGTGTAAACTGAAGGGAATATGCCCGGCACTTAAAAAACATAGTTTATAGGCAATGTCCCAATCGTTTATTATATGTTTTACACCGTGCTATAACTGTATTAAGCGAAAACATTAATACAGGTGTGGTAGATAAAACAACCAGGTCCCTAGTAGCCTCTACTAAGACTAGTTTCATTGCGCGATTGATGATCGAGGTTTTCTGATCATAGGGCATGGCGCCGGTCGGCAATGGAAGTCATATCGTTAGGTGTAACGATGTGATGGACATACCCAGTATTTATAGGACATAGTCATTACGCCTTAAGACCGTGAGACCAACTCTTGATGTTATTCCTGAAAGATACTTTGATCGCACCAAACGTCATATCTTATCTAGTGTGACAATAACGGTGATACTTTTGGGTATCGGAAAGGGGTAGTTGAGACGAGGGGTCAACACCGGGATTTGTCAGTCCGCATAGCCGGATAGATACTCTAGGGCCCACTCGGTGAGATTATGTCAAATGAGTTTGCAAACATGTGACTAGGTCACTAGCTGACATAATATCATAGACGAGTAGAAGATAGCGATGTCGGTAACGAGATCATGCTAGGTATGGAGATATCTGACAATGATGCTCGGACGCGCTAAGTATCGACATGACAAAGGGTTTAAGACTAGACGTCCAGGTTTGATAGATGAAAGGCATTCGTTATATCACAGGGATTAATTCATGGGGTCCAGGCCTACGAGTTAGTCATTGATCGGAGAGGAGTCTCGATCATGTCTGTTATTATATCGAACCGCTAGGGTAACACACTAAAGGGGTTTCGACAAGACAACCGGAAAGGAAAGAGATCACCGGGAACGTCTCGGGAATGGTCCGATGGAGATCGGGCAGCAACGAAAGAGATTTCGAGCTAGAATAAATTATATATAATATGTTTGATATTAATTAGTGTAATTAATGTCTAAATATGATTTTATATATTTATTTTCGAATTTATTTAGACTGATTTCCCTAAATGGGCCTTCTGGTGGAAAGAAGGCCCATGGGGGGAAAAACCCTCAAGGGAATTTTGTGGGGAGGCTTGGCCGGCCTAGGTGGGCCAAATAGGGCCCACCTAGGGCCGGCGCACCAAGGCTAGACGCACCAGGCAATGGGGGATAGTCCCACATTGCCTGGCTGGCAAGGTTGGCCCCCCTGGGAGCCTATACAAGAAGGAGCACCCCTGGCCTTTTAATTCACCAATTAATTCCTCAATTCTCTCTCGATCCCGTGATTCCCTTTGTCGGAGTTGCGCCGAGTTGAGAGGGGGATCTCTTCCACCATAGCCGCTGCAGCGCTGCTTGTGATCCGGTCCAAGTCTTCCGCTGCTCGTCCTAGACTGGAGCTTCGGAGGCCATCGTCTCCATTGTATGTGTGTATAACCCTGCGAGGTGCTGCGCTAGCGGTACTCGGAGGCCTACTTCCTCCACCCGACCTCGGGGTCATCATCGTCGTCTTCGTCGCGCCGAGTTCTTCGCGACCTAGAGGTCGGCTACGTCGTCTTCGTCGTCAACGCTTGTGCGGGAGCGCAATCCCCGCTATTCGGTCTACGAGGGTATGTATTCTGATCTCTGCCGTACTTCTATATCAGCATAGTGTAGATCTTGGCTAGTTTAAGGATATCGTTGCTAGGAAAATATTTGTTTTCTGGACACGATCCCCTACAGTGGTATCAGAGCCGATCTATCGTAGATATAGTTGTACGGTGTTAGAACCCGTGTTCTGCACGGGGGCACCGTTCCTGTTATTTTCTACCCTCTAGCGTGCACTTGTGATTCCAGCGGCACCGAGTTGATGAAGCGGCCCGGACCGACTTTACGCGTAAGCTTACGCGATACTGGTTCCACTACTGACATACGGCTTGTACCGTATATGTGGCTGGCGGGTGCTTGTTTCTCTCTCTTTAGTTGGTCTTGCATTTTCAATGGAGGGCCCGAAAGGGATGCTTAAACATGCAATTATTGGATCGTTGTTGTGGCCATAAGGTTCGTAGGTATGAAACAGTTCTATTTACGACAGCCCCAAGCCACGTAAAATATGCAAAAGATAAAGTAGAAGCGTCTAACTTTATTTTGCAGGGGCTATGTGATATGGTCAAGATAGGTTTGATAAATTGTTTATAAACTGCGGGCGCCAAGAAGACCATAGCGCAATGGACTATATCACATCGCATTACATATGATGTTTTGTGTGCATCTTATATTGTGTGATTATATATATTAGTATATATTAGTTACGCAGCGGTAATTATATAAGATGATCCCTTCAAAATACCACCAGTGTTCTCCCTCCAACGCGCACCACCAAGAAAGTTCTACGTTATGAGGCAAGCCGTGATGATCGGGTGTCAGACATATCGTCGTTCGCATACAGTGGGTGTAAGCCATGTTGCGCAAGCGTTAGCGTGGAGATTATAGTGGCGAGCCTAGCATATGCAGATATGGCCTCGGAACACGGAGGCCGAAAGGTCGAGCATGAGTCACAGAGTTGTTGTGATTGACAATTTTCTACCCTTGAAGTTGTGTTGCCGGCTCTGACGATGAGGGGTGGTGCAATGGATCGGGGTCGTGTAATCACTTAAACGACCAGGAGGGATGTTCGTTTGAGTGGGAGTTCGGATAGTTATTTTCTAAAATACTAGAACTCAGAATATAATGACAGAGTCTGTTCTGCAAACCTTTGTAGACATTAACCATTGTGATAGCATATTCTAAAATTAGGCGCATTCCTACGATTGAGAAACTTAAAAGGTTGGGTCCAAACTTCATAGTTTTATACTTTAGCTTGAGGATACTCCTTGTTTAAACCGTTAGCTCTTTGTGTTACAATACCCGCTAGGAGATAAACCCGGAGATTCCGCTAACAAAAGATAATTTGGATTATCAGATTTTGTGCGGATGATATCGTCATAGTCCAGTGTATGCTATGATCTCTGCCATAGAGAACCAATGGTGGGTACGAGTTATTGGATCGTGAACATATGAGATGGTCGCTAAACTCGGGGTACCCCTAAGGTTGGGTTGATGAAGTTTATCAGTACGTTGACTGATTGTCTTCTCAACCAAGATGGAAGAGAATACACACATTGAGGGAGCATGTGGCAGTCATACTTAATGACATATGTTCATACTTGATGAACATTGAGACGCCTCGCTCAGTTTGATCACTGGATGACAGACATCATTGCCAAGTGCAAATCCTCTGTCATAGACTATGTCATGCAAGGGGAATCGTTCACCTTCATGGTTCTTGATTACGATGGAAGTATCAAGAAGATGAAACAGATCGCCGGAAGTCATCGATGATGATGGTGTATATATGATATACATGTTATGAATGTTTTAGCTAAGCAAGTACTCGCAGTAGAGACTAAGTTTTGAACTAGTCATGTTTTATGAAAACCAGGTTTACTGCTTGAGTAGCTTGAAAGGATGAGGCGACATTGCGTGTTGATAATGGCAGACCAGTTGTTGTGCTGGCCATAGACACTCTCCCTCTAGATCTACCATTTGGGTAAATTCTTTATGATCGCCTGTTAGAATGATCGTTATAAGTGTGTCTCCTCTAGCGAGACACTTGTTCATATATGTTAGTGAAAAATTCGTTGTCCTATACTTATGAAGTAATGATCATATGCCGATTTGAATTTAGATGGTAGAAGCTCCCACATTCATAATATTAATGCCAAAGGATACAAACTTAATAAAGACACCACATATGTGTGGCACTACCGTTTAATTCATGTCAATGTTATAGTCAATGCATTAGCTCCATACCGGATGGATCTACAAGTCCTAAGATTTGATCTTTTGACACTTGCAAAATAAATGTGACACCGTTTTCGGAAAACGGGCATATAACTTATTGATAGTCATGTATATAAATGTATGTGGTTCAATGAAGTAATTGACGGGTAGTGGAGACCTTTATTTCGTGAACTTCACTGAACGTTTTGAGTATAGCTTGTTGAGAATCATGCATATGGGTGTATGTGAATCAATGAAGTACTTTAACGTGTAGTGGAAGTATTTATTTCAAAGACTTCATGAACATTCGAGTAGATATATGGATATCCACTCGGGGAATGTTGGCCTGGAAATTTTGATTCGATCAAACAAGTTCAGAATGAAGTAGGAAATAAACTTAACGAGAAAATCAAATTCCCACGATACAGATCGAGGAAATGAAGATTTGAGTTATAATGTTGGCACATCATTGGAAGACTTGTGAGAAGAGTTCCACAAATTACGTCGCATGGAACACCATAGTGTTATGGTGTGTTAGGACGTCGTAATTGCACTCTATCGGATAGTGTGTGGTAAATAAATCTCTTACCGAATTATTGTGATCGTTAGAGTCATATGGTAGAAACGTAACACTCACGTTAGATAATAGGGAAACCATTTGAATCTATCGGGTTATGACTCCCTAGAAGTGGGGGTAGTCACTTCCTGAAGTGTAGTTCGTGAAGGGGATTGAACGCGGAGGTCAAGACCGTCGAGGGACCCGGCGACGTTGCTCGCCGGACCTGAAGACGAAGCACCCACTGCAGAGAAAGACACCGGCCCGTACCCATGTTCACGGCCCTCGTGAGGAGTTAAGACCACTACTCCTGCTTGTCTGTATTGAGTTATGGAGTTTACAGTACAACCGGCCTTGCCGAAAGCCCCCTTGAAGCAGTTCTTGCCTGGGGGGGGGGGGGGGTGATGACCTTCTTCCTCCTCCAGACAGAGGCTATCCTACTTGGGATCGCTAGGGTTTACAAGCGTTGTGGAATCAGAAAGGCCGACCCTCTCTACGATGGAAGTCTTGTCCCTTTTATAGGCGCCTCCAGCGCTCTCCTTCTGCTTGGCCTTCGAGGTGGTTCCCACATGGCAGAGGCATGGCGGAGCAGAAGTCCATCGCGGCCCGTTCGTCCATGGACGCGGTCCATTGCTGATAAAGGTGGGCGCGGTGGCCGACCAGCAGCCGACCACGCAGTTCTGCTGCAGGGGAGGTAGTCTCTGAGGTGGAGCCCACGATGACGTTCTCCGTTGGAGGGTTACGCCGTCCACCTTCTTTATCGCCAGAGTAGAAGGTCCTGGCAGTTCCGCAGCAGGCGGCGCGGCTTTATTGACCCCTTTATCGCCTAAAACGGCAACGGGGGTGCTTGCGTCACCACGTGGGCGTGGCAGGGGCCACGTGCGTCTTGCCGTACTTCCTTGGCCGCGACGTTTCCCTTCAGGCCGGAGGAGTCCTAAGGGGGGTTCCTGTTGGATTCCCTCGAGGCGCGCTGGCACCTCTGGAGGGTTCCTTGAAGCGAGGGATCCCCTGAGGCCCTCGTTTCCTCTTCAGGCCCTCGAGGAGAATTGCCTCTCGAGAGTCCCGCCAGGTAGTGATGCATGGTCCTTAGTCGTTTCGTCTGACTGGCCAGCGTGCCAGTCCTGGGGGAGTAGGCTCTCCATACCCCAGTTCCCACTGGGCCGACAGTAGCCCCCGGGCCCACGATGGGCACGATTGAGCCCATGGGCTCAGGCAAAGCGTCGTGGGCCCTTAGTACCCAGCCGGCCCGAGCCACGTGGCACTTGGACGAATAAAGGTCTCGCGCGATCCGGGGCGTGAGTCGTGGGGGGTCTCACCACGCCCCGGTAACTGCTCCTTGAGGAGACATAAAGCACGAGCGCAGCGGCAGGGAGCCGTTACCGTTTCCAAACCTTCTCGCAGATGTTTTCGCCTCCTAGAGCTCTCCGCCTCCGCTCTCTCCTGCGATTCTCCTTTCTCCGTCTCCTTCAATCCTCCAAGCCCGCGACGATGAGCCCCCTCAAGAGCAAGGGCAAGGCCGCCGCGGGGTCTTCCTCCTAGGCGGAGGTCCCTGAGGTCGTGCAGGGCGTGGCTAAGGGTGGGCGTTCAGTCTTTTCGGTTAGTTCGGTTCGGTCTTTAAGAATTTCGGTCATCTAGAAAATGATACCCGTAATAAATTCGGTCTTTCCGGTTTTCTGTTATTCGGTCTTCCGTCTATTTGGTTCGGTCTTCGGTCATGACCAAATAGACCAAAATCTAGTGCGCAAGAAGAGGAATCGGCGCCTGGTAATGGGAGAGTGGGAAGCGATCGACTGGTCTCTCACGCACGGAGAATCTACGTTACACGGGGCTAGGATACTCGGTTGTTAGGCATAGAGACTATATAGTATGCTTGGTTCCGTAGTTGGGACTATAGAATATATGTACATAAACTAGGCTGGCACACAAATTTGGCTGCTATAGTATGTAATTCTCTCAAAATAAAATAAAATTGGTCTTTCGGTCTATTCGGGTTATCTATAAGTGATGACCAAATTTCTGATATAATTTCGGTCTTTTCTAATTTGCTACCCAAATTTCTATCGGTCTTTTCTAATTTGATACCCAAATTTCTATCGGACTTTTTGGTCTCGGTCTTTTCAGTTTCGGTCTCGGTCTTTTCGGTTTCGGTTTTCGGTCTTCGGTTTTTATGCCCACCCTAAGGCGTGGCGCTGCTGGGCGTTCGCGTCAACGAGAAGGCGCTTGCCAAGGTCCGGTTCCTGGTTGCGGACCGGCCGAACGAGCATGGCGCCACCGCCCTGAAGCCCGCGGCGCATGGGAAGCGCCCGCGAGGGTACTTCCCGATCTTCCAACATTGCCTCGCCGCAGGACTGATGCCGCCCTTCTCGCCGTTCCTGGAGGCAGTGCTGGCAATCTATCAGGTGCAGTTATTGCACCTGCATCCCGACTCCATCCTCATCCTTGCCGTCTTCGCCTACCTCTGCGAGGCGTATCTGGGCCTGGAGCCCACGGTGGGGCTGTTCCGGTGCTTCTACGCGCTCCGGATCACGGCGTAGAACGAGCGCTCAGGGTGCGTCTCGTTCCGCATCGTCGACGGCATGGGGAGCGTCTATATCCCCATGTTCTGGAGCGAGAACAAGGCCATCACCTCGGTGACGAAGAAGGTGGATGACTTCCGCCAGAAGTGGTTCTTCGTTGGGGTGGAGCGTCCCTGCGCCTTCCTCGAGGTCCCCGACGAGCCTCCGGTGAACAACTCCCACTGAAGCAAGGACACCTTCGACGGCGCGAGGAATGTAAGCCTGATGGGGTGCCTGAGCTTCCTCTGCGAGGATGGCCTCACGGGGCAGATGATCGTGGCGGACTTCGTGACGCGCCGCATCGCGCCCCTTCAGGCACACTCGGTGCCCATGTGAATGTACTCGGGTCCGAGCGACAAGATGCGGCTTCATGCCGAGGACAACAACAAGGACACCGTCGACAACGTCCTATCCGCGCTCTTCGTCAATCCATCGGTGCCTGCCGTGGACCAGCTCTCCGCGACACTCCGGCCTCTTCATCAATACAACTTGACGGAGCGCATGGACATCCTGGAGGGGATGCCTCCATTCACCCTGACAGGCCAGGCGGACTTGGAGTTGCCGACCCTAGCCATGCGGGGAGCCGAAGAGGCATATTCTCCCTCGGCCTCAGGAGCCGGCCTAGGTGAGGAGGAGGCCACGGCCGGGGAGGTGTCTTCTTCGAGGGCTGGGACGTTCACTGACGAGGTTTGCGACATCTCGTCAGGTGACGATGACGCCTTCGTGGTGGCCCCCTCGCGCCCCGTGGAGGAGGAGGCTGAGGAAGAGGAGGCCTCTCCAGGGAGGCGCGGTCCCCGCACCAAAGCCGTCGTGGACCGCTTGGGGGCGAGACCGTCTGACGTCCCCTCGAAAAGGAAAGCGGTGATGCCCCCGCGAGGCCTGGATCCAAGACCTTCCCCTCACGGCGCTCGCCAGGCTTGACGTGGGTCGATGATGGCGCCCCCCCTTAAGGGTAAGTGTTTGTGACTCCTGGTCACTTGCGTTTTGTTTTCTCTCTTTTTTACTTCGCCCTTTACTGAATATCTTTTCTTAGGCTTTTGCCAGTGATCTTGTGCCTGCGAAGCGCCATAGGCTTCGCAAGGCTGTTGAGGTGAAGAGAGCCACGGCAGAGACCGTGGCTGACGAGGCCACGAGGCCTGTGGAGACGGCCTCCGCAGACCCCCCCTGAGGGGATGCCTCAATCAGAGGCGGATGCGCCTCAGGTGGGGGCGACAGAGCCTCAGGCGTCTGTGCCTCAGGCGGGGACGACGGAGCCTCGGGCGGAGGGGGGAACGCCATGCCCAGAGGCACCTACACCGCCCCTGAGCCGAGGGTGGTGGAAACCACGGCGGAGAGGGCTTCCACGCCGCCACGCGCTCCTACTCCTCCTCACGCGGTTACGCCTCCGCGTGAGGCAACTCCGCCGCGCGAAGCAACGCCGCCACGTGTGTCGACGCCACCGCGCGTGCCTACCTCACCGTCTGCGCCCACTGCTCCCGTGGCGCCTACGACGGAAGCGCGCGACACACCAGCTGGCGCGGGCGCGTCCACTGAGGGAGATTCTTCTTCGCCTCCTCGTCAAGCTGGAACCGAGGAGCGCCCTGGCGCCGCGGGGCCCAAAGAGGATGCCGGCGCGGGCACAGGCGGAGCCCAGGTTAGCCCCCGAGCTCTCCCCGAGGCCGGACCCTCGGGACTCGACGCCGGAGCCGGGCCCTCCACGAGTCGGGAACTGGTCCTTCGAGGTTGGGACTGGAGCGCGGGGCGCCGTGAGGTCGCCTTCGGCCTCGTGAGAGAATCCCACCTCGCACTCGGGGACATATGGCTCGCTCGGCAGCAGGAGGAGCTGGCAAGGTCGTGGGCATCCTTCCATACGGCGGTCGAGGCGCGCCGGCTGGAGGACTTGGCGCTGCAGGCGGCGCGCGAGGAGGCCACCCGCTTCGCCAAGGAGATCCGCGAGGGGGCCATCCGCGACGCCGCAGAGCTCCTCGAGCCCCTCCAAGCGGAACGTGACGCCGCAGCGGAGCTCCTGCGCAAGGCCAAGGCGGAGTGCGAGGCGAGGGAGGGCTCGCTAGCGCAGAAGCGCCGCGAGCTGGACCAGCTGGAGTCCCAGCTGCTCTCCGCCCATCAGGCCGCGCAGGCCGCTCTGTAGGAAGACCGCAAGGGCTTTGCCGAGCGCGAGCGACAGCTGGCCCTCAATGAGAAAGAGTTGCGGCAGCACGAGGAGCAACTCCTTCAGGTGGAGAAAGACTTAGCCGCCCAGCGCGAAGCCCTCGAGGAGCGCGAAGGAGACCTGACCAAGGCGATATCGAAGTACGACGAGAACGTCACTGCCAGAAGCTCGCTTATGAGCGTTTCGAGCGGCGTTTCACCGAGAAGAAGAAGGAGGCCGAGGACGCCCTCGCGGAGCGCGAGAAGCAATTCCGCACGTCCACCTCCCAGAAGTATCGCAACCTGGCCCAGACGCAAGAGGACCGACTCAAGGCCAAGCACGCCACGGATGCTCAGCGGATCGCCGAGCTCGAGAGGGCCAACTCCAAGCTGGAGGCTCGCCTCAAGCACGCCAAGGACGGTCGTCGCCGAGCGGAGGAGGCCCACACCGAGGCAGTCCAGAACCTCAATTCCTTGGCCAAGACGTGGAGGAGCAGGTGGCCCCTGCGATGGAGCGGGCGGCGGAGGCGTCGGACTCAGCCCAGGCGTCTCGCGCGCTCACGAAGCAGCGTGAGCGCATGTTCGAGGCCTTCGTTGCTCGTGGTAACGAGCTTGCTGCGCAGCTTGGCGCGGACACGCCGCACACCGACGTCCGAGGCCGTGGCGATGCTGCCATGTACCTGGTCTACTTCGACCAGCTCTTCGCGGCACTCGAGGGCCCCGTCGCCGAGCTTTGCGAGATGATCGAGGACGAGAGCCGGCAGCTCCTGGGGGTGGTTGTTGATCGCATCTTCACCAACCTCAGTCTCCTCACGCCAGGCTTCGACCTCTCCTCCGTGATAGAGGCTTCTCAAGGCGAGGACGCGCAGCGGGTCTCCAGTTCCCTCCGCGAGCAAGTTGACGCCTTCTGCAACCGCTTCAGGTGTGCGGAGGTTGCGGCAGAGGACAGCGAGGCGGAGGCCCGCTCTGCCGAGATCGAGGAGGGTGCCGTGGAGGAGGTCCAAGGCGACGCTGCTTCCCCTGAGCCACACCTTATTGCGCCTGCGTGCGCTTGTATCTGAAACAATCTTGTGTTTAGATATTTTAAGACCTTTTGGCCTGTAATATACTCGTTATTGCTATTTGTATTTAGCTTGATTGCCCCTCGAGAGGTCTCTCTGGACTCATCTTCTATTTGCTCTCTGCGTCGATAGGACCCATCTCTTCGTGCCATGACTCCGCCGCTTTGGTACGAAGGAGCAATGACTCCGCAAGGCCCAGGGGAGTTTAGGCCTAGGAGAGGTAAGAGCCCTGAGTCGCGATGCTCAAGTGCCCCCCTTAGACGTGCGAGTAGTCCATGAAGCATAAGGGCAAGCGAAGTCGCTTGAGGGGCAAACGTGCGCTAGAGGGTGAGAAAACGATCCTAAGGCGTGGGTGCGAGACTTAGCTTCTCGGGGTTTTCGCCCTATATAGTCTTTTTGCCTGGCGAGGAGGCTCTCTTGAGGGATCATCCCCGGGTGTCTCCTCAGGCTTGTGGGGGCTTATGTTCCCTGTAGATGTTAGAGGCGCGAACCCAAACGCTGGAACACGGTTCAAGGGACTCGTGCGTGCTTGTAGGTCCCCTCAGGCGTTCCTCGCAAGTAGAGTAAGTACCAAGGTCCTCTGTAGAGATGGCGTGTTTGTGGGATCTTGCCCTCCAGCCAGAGCTCGGACTCTTGGATTTTGCAGTGCTGCTGGTGTATCATTTGAGGCACTGGCACCGTACTCAGCCCCCGCTCGCGAGGTACGCATGTGGAGAGATATAAGCGCACACTTCAACAAAGTAATGCGTAAAATAAAACTCACCAAATATATTACATAACAGTGCCGAGGCGCTAAGTTCACTTGGGAACGAAATTGTTTCATTATGCTTGGGGTTGCCTAGTTAATGTTTTGACCAAGTCAACGCATGGGGACCACCCATTAGTGGCAGAGACTCTCAACGGCCTGAGGTGGCTCGTTACATGGAGAGCTCGGAGGGTTGACCCTCGAGAGAAGCCTTTGGAGCTTCGAGGTTTAAGCCGTGAGCTTTTAACCTCTAGAGACAAAAAGTACTTGGAGGTTGAGCCTTAAGCTGCCTCTTCCGCCAGATGTCTTGACGTGACAATGATCACGGGCGTGACGATGATCACGTTCTTAGTTTGTTCCTTCTGGAGACAAAAAGTTGTGTGAGGTTTAAGCCGTGAGCATTTAACCTCTTGAGAGCTTGGAGGTTGAGCCGTAAGCTGCCTCTTCCGCTAGATGTCTTGACGTGACAATGATCACGGGCGTGACGATGATCACAGGTAGAACTTGCGTAGGTGCATGATGTTCCATGGATTCTTGACGGAGACGTCGTCTTGAGTCTCGAGGCGAGCCGCGCCAGGCCTGGCGATGTGGGTGACCCTGTAGGGGCCTTCCCACATTCGGGACAGCTTGTGGAGACCTTCCCTGGAGAGGATTCGCCTGAGGACGAGATCGCCTGCCTCCAGGGTACGTGAGCGCACGTTGCGGCTGTGGTAGCATCTCAGGTCCTGCTGGTATTTGGCCGCCCGTAGGGCGGCGCGGCGTCGTAGTCCTTCAAGGAGCAGCAGGTCGTCGTTGTGGAGGTCCTCTTGCTGGCCCTCGTTAAAGGCGAGGACCCGCAGGGATCCATGTTTTATCTCTGTGGGGAGGACTGCTTCGGCTCCATAGACGAGGGCGAACGGCGTTTCTCCCGTAGTCTTGGGTGGCGTTGTGCGGATGGACCAGAGCACCAAAGGTAGCTCGTTGATCCAGCCCTTGTCGTGGCCTTTGAGGATATCGAAGGTCCTGGTCTTTAGACCATTGAGGACTTCTGCGTTTGCGCACTCAGCCTGTCCGTTACTTTGCGGATGGGCGACTGAGGCGAAGCAGTGCTTGATGCCCATTCTTTCGCAATAGGCTCTGAAGATGTCGCTGGTGAATTGTGAGCCATTGTCGATGATGATGCGGTTAGGCACTCCGAAGCGGCAGACCAGGCCCCTGATGAACTTCACCGCCGCGCCTGCTGTGATTGTGCGCATCGCCTCCACTTCAGGCCACTTAGTGAACTTGTCGATGGCCACGAAGAGGTAGCGATATCCGCCCTGCGCTGTTGGGAAGTGTACCACGATGTCCAGCCCCCAGACCGCGAACGGCCAGGATAGCGGAATGGTCTGTAACCCCAGCGCAGGTTGGTGGATTTGCTTGGCGTGGAATTGGCAGGCTTCACATGCTTGGACGACGTCCTATGCAGCCTGAAGTGCTTGATGCCAGTAGAATCCGCTCCTGAAGACTTTGCCCGCGAGGGTGCGGGCGCACGAATAGTGGCCGCATTCCCCGCTGTGGATGTCTTTGATCAGCAGTTTGCCTTCTTCAGGAGGCACGCATTTGAGCGCGGTGCCGTTTGGGCGCTTGCGGTAGAGATTTCCTTTGAGGATTTTGTAAGATTTTGCTTGGCGGGCGATTCGCTCCGCTTCGACATCTTCCTCGGGAAGGATCCCTCTGTCGAGGTAGTCTTTGATCTCGTCAATCCATCCTGCTTCTTGATGCACCGCTGTGAGCAACAGATGCTCCCCTGTTGGGGGCCCACAGTTTGGCGCCCCGTTTGCAGGTGGTGGTGGGAGCGCTTCATCTGTGCTTGCGGGCTTGGCCTCTTGAGGCTGCTCTATGGATGCTTTGACGAGCCTTTCTTCAAGGACGCCCGGCGGCTGAGCTTGCCTCTTTGATGCGCGCTTGGCGATGTCATCAGCCTCTTGGTTCTCCTTTCTTGGGATGTGTATGAGCTCCATTCCTCTGAAGTGCTTCTCCAGCCTACGGACCTCTTCAAGGTATGCGGCCATGTGGTCGTCCTTAGGCTTAGAGCTTTTGTTGGAGAAGTTGACAAGCACCTGGGAGTCGCTCTTGATGAGTAAGTGCTTGATGCCTAGGGCGATTGCGGCGTAGGCCAGCAAGCAGGCCTTCGTACTCAACGATATTGTTGGAGATCTTGTCGATCCCGAAGCACAGCTGGACCGCGTAATATAGCTTGTCGCCCTTTGGTGAGATAAGGACCACGCCAGCCCCACCATGGCGACAAGCAAAAGCTCCGTCGAACTTCATGGTCTAGTGGCTGAGCATTCTGTCTCCACAGGGCTCTTGTTCTTCTCCCAAAGGCTCTTCAGGGGTTGTGTCAGTCCATTCGGCGACAAAGTCTGCCAGCGCTCTTCCTTTGATTACCCTTGTGGTATCAAAGCGCAAATTGAATGGCTGTATCTCAATATTCCATCCTGCGACACGATCTGTGGCATTTGGGTTGCGCAGGATTTGCTCCAGGGGGAAAGAGGTGACCACCATGATGGGGTGTCCCTGGAAGTAGTGTTGCAGCTTTCTTGAGGCGATGAGGAGTGCGAGGAGGAGCTTCTGCTGCATCGTATATCGCTCGCGAGCATCGCGCAGTACTGTGCTGACGAAGTAGACTGGATGTTCGACAAGAGTAGTTTGTGTAGCCTTCGTGTGCCAAATGTCGGGTTATGACTCCCTAGAAGAGGGGGTAGTCACTTCCTGAAGTGTAGTTCGTGAAGGGGATTGAACGCGGAGGTCAAGACCCTCGAGGGACCCGGCGACATTGCTCACCAGACCTGAAGACGAAGCACCCACTGCAGAGAAAGACACCGGCCCGTACCCAGGTTCACGGCCCTCGTGAGGAGGTAAGACCGCTACTCCTGCTTGTCTGTATTGAGTTATGGAGTTTACAGTACAACCGGCCTTGCCGAAAGCCCCCTTGAGGCAGTTCTTGCCTGGGGGGGGGGAGATGATGACCTTCTTCCTCCTCCAGGCAGAGGCTATCCTACTTGGGATCGCTAGGGTTTACAAGCGTTGTGGAATCAGAAAGGCCGGCCCTCTCTACGATGGAAGTCTTTTCCCTTTTATAGGCGCCTCCGGCGCTCTCCTTCTACTTGGCCTTCGAGGCCTTCCCACATGGCAGGGGCATGGCGGAGCAGGAGTCCACCGTGGCCCGTTCGTCCATGGACGCGGTCCATTGCTGATAAACGTGGGCGCGGTGGCCGACCAGCAGCCGACCGCGCAGTTCTGCTGCAGGGGAGGTAGTCTCTGAGTTGGATCCCACGATGACGTTCTACGTTGGAGGGTTGCGCCGTCCACCTGCTTTATCGCCAGAGTAGAAGGTCCTGGCAGTTCCGCAGAAGGCGGCGCGGCTTTATTGACCCCTTTATCGCCTAAAATGGCAACGGGGGTGCTTGTGTCACCACGTGGGCGTGGCAGGGGCCACGTGCGTCTTGTCGTACTTCCTTGGCCGCGACGTTTCCCTTCAGGCCGGAGGAGTCCTAAGGGGGGTTCCTGTTGGATTCCCTCGAGGCGCACTGGCGCCTCGGGAGGGTCCCTTGAAGCGAGGGATCCCCTGAGGCCCTCGTTTCCTCTTCAGTCCCTCGAGGGGAATTGCCTCTCGAGGGTCCCGCCAGACAGTGATGCCTGGTCCTTAGTCGTTTTGACTGACTGGCCAGCGTGCGAGGCCTGGGGGGAGTGGGCTCTCCATACCCCAGTTCCCACTGGGCCGACAGAATCCATGGAGACAATACCATACGAGTGATGGCATGGATTTTTAGCCTGGATTGTCGTTTCAGCAATTTAGTGCTTCGATATGATCGAACTTAAAATGGATTAATCTTTGTAGTATACCCTACCTAAAGAGTTAGTTGGGTACATGTCTCGCGACATAGGCAAAACTGTTGCCGGGATATACCTCGTGAAAGAAATAGTTTCTTGTCCAAGTGTATAAGTGAGAAAGAAAGTAGAGAAAGACGAAGTTGGTGAACTTCCTCTCCAGACGTCAGAGTGGTGCAACCGAAGGTGTTTTCGGTGTCAGGCTCCACAGCTTGAAAAAGCTGATGATTCAACATCATGATGTTCTGAGCTCATATTAAGAGCGTAGGCATACGAGGTTGTGTTCCACACTGTGTGTTGCGACAATCTTGTTATGAAGGTCATATTAATGGAATATGACAGACCTACGAACTACGAAGAAGAGATGGTAGACCTAAGTCCGAGAAATGGCTATGAGTCATTTATGATCCGAAATAAAATCCATATACGATTACCAGGTAATGACTTGGGAGATCTTCTTGATGGCATCTAGGATGTTAATAGTATATGGAATATTATGAGAGAGTAGACATTGAGCAGATTCGATTTGTCGTGAAACAGTTCCGACAGATTCAAAAGTTGACCACATGAGAGTTTGTCTCAAGTGGCGAAGCCTAAATCTATTCTGGGTCGTTTAGCAATCACTATAATTTCGAATGAGAAATGATAGATGGATAAGGAAACCATGTTTCTTAATTGTGTTATTAAGAAAGAGTTGGTGATCCTCAGGATGCTAAACATGTATGCAAACTTCAGTTGTCCATTCATGGGCTGAAGCAAGCATATTGGAGCTGGAATCTTCACTTTGATAATGTGATCAAAGGATTTTGGAGTTGTCCAAAATAGTTGAAGAAACCTACATTTTCAAAGAAGTGAGTGGGAGCAAAGTAGCTTTCCTTGATCTTATATGCGGAAGGCATATTTGAGTGGGAGCTAAGTAGCTTTCCTTGATCTTATATGCGGAAGGCATATTTGAGTCGGAGCTAGGTGTCATTCGTGATTTTGTATGTAACGACATATTGAATGACACAGATCCACTAGTAGAGTGTAAAGGATTATTTAAGTGATCAAATTTTCTATGAAATAAAGTTAGGAGTATTAGGCATCTGATTTATAATTGTATAGATCAGAAGGGGCTTAATAACATTAGGTCGGAATGTTTTCTAAGTCAAGATTCTGAAGTGTTTCAGAATAGGACAAGCGAAGAAAGAGGTTCTTGCTTGTATGACTAGGTAAAATATTAAGTTTATCTTGGCTTTCTCAGTGATAGAAAATGATGTTCGACATTCTCTATGTATCAGACATAGAGTCTATCAGACTGAAAGCTCGACTTGGTGTGACCCGAGTTCTAGGTTGAAGAACAGGTTCTAGAGTGATCCTTGTGTGGATCAATGAACAAACGTTAAGTTTATTCTTTAGTGTCTATGAGAACTGAAGAATGTTTTCTAGTAAAGGGTAAGAGTGGAAAGAAAACTTGCCGTAAAGCGGTTACGATGATGCAAGTTATGACACTGACCCATACGACTAGAAATCTCATATAGGAGATGTCCTTTATTTCGAAGATAGACATGGTTAGTTTGCGAAGTCGCGTATGAATGCAATGTCGCATAATCTACATAGGTATAGAAATATATCGCGACTTTAGAAGTAGCAAGTGTGATTGGACTGAGCAGTTTTCGGGGCATTTATGGTCTCCTTAATAGATCTCTTAGACTTTTAAGGCCCATGTTGCGCGAATGTTCGAGTCTCACTCCATCCACTAAGATATATTTCACCGTCATCGTAAGATACGGGATGATGTCAAACTAGATGATATAGAAGTGTTGCAAAGCACATATAGGTCTCAATGTGTGAGATCTATTGACTGTATTCCTCTTCCACGAGGCGAGCAGGCACCAAGATGCTATGGGTGTTGAGTATTTACCAAGTTTTAAACTAGATTAAGTGTTACTCTAGTACAAGTGGGAGACTGAAGGGAATATGCCCTAGAGGCACTTAATAAACATAGTTTATTGGCAATATCCCAATCGTTCATTATATGTTTTACACCATGCTATAACTGTATTAAGCGAAAACATTAATACAGGTGTGGTAGATAAAACAACCAGGTCCCTAGTAGCCTCTACTAAGACTAGTTTCATTGCGCGATTGATGATCGAGGTGTTCCGATCATAGTGCATGGCGCCGGTCGGCAATGGAAGTCATATCGTTAGGTGTAACGATGTGATGGACATACCCAGTATTTATAGGACATAGTCATTACACCTTAAAACCGTGAGACCAAATCTTATTGTTATTCCTAGAAGATACTTTGATCGCACGAAACGTCATATCTTATCTAGTGTGACAATAACGGTGATACTTTTGGGTATCGGAAAGGGGTAGTTGAGACGAGGGGTCAACAGCGCGATTTGTCAGTCCGCATAGCCGGATAGATACTCTAGGGCCCACTCGGTGAGATTATGTCAAATGATTTTGCAAACATGTGACTAGGTCACCAGCTGACATAATATCATAGACGAGTAGAAGATAGCGATGTCGGTAACGAGATCATGCTAGGTATGGAGATATCTGAGAATGATGCTCGGACGCGCTAAGTATCGACATGACAAAGGGTTTAAGACTAGACGTCCAGGTTTGATAGATGAAAGTCATTCGTTATATCACAGGGATTAATTCATGGGGTCCAGGCCTACGAGTTAGTCATTGATCGGAGAGGAGTCTCGATCATGTCAGTTATTATATCGAACCGCTAGGGTAACACACTTAAGGGGTTTCGACAAGACAACCGGAAAGGAAAGAGATCACCGGGAACGTCACGGGAATGGTCCGATGGAGATCGGGCAGCGACGAAAGAGTTTTCGGAGCTAGAATAAATTATATATAATATATTTGATATTAATTAGTGTAATTAATGTCTAAATATGATTTTATATATTTATTTTCGAATTTATTTAGGCTGATTTCCCTAAATGGGCCTTCCGGTGGAAAGAAGGCCCATGGGGGGGAAAAACCCTCAAGGGAATTTTGGGGGGAGGCTTGGTCGGCCTAGGTGGGCCAAATGGGGGCCACCTAGGGCCGACGCACCAAGGCTAGCCACACCAGGCAATGGGGGATAGTCCCACATTGCCTGGCTGGCAAGGTTGGCTCCCCCTGGAGCCTATATAAGAAGGGGCACTCCTGGCTTTTTAATTCACCAATTAATTCCCCAATTCTCTCTCGATCTCGTGATTCCCTTTGTCGGAGTTGCGCCGAGTTAGGGGTATCTCTTCCACCATAGCCCGCTGCCACGTTGCTGCTGTTCCGGTCCAAGTCTTCCGCTGCTCGTTCTGGACTGGAGCTTCGGAGGCCGTCGTCTCCGTCGTATGTGTGTAACACCCTGTGAGGTGCTGTGCTAGCGGTACTCGGAGGCCTACTTCCTCCACCCGACCTCGGGGTCATCTTCGTCCTTCGCGACCTAGAGGTCGGCTACGTCATCTTCGTCGTCAACGCTTGTGCGGGAGCGTAATCTCCGCTATTCGGTCTACAAGGGTATGTATTCCGATCTCCGCCGTACTTCTATATCTGCATAGTGTAGATCTTGGCTAGTTTAAGGATATCGTTGCTAGGAAATTTTTTATTTTCTGCACACGATCCCCTACATAAATACCTTGCCTCCCCCATGTGGGACTAAAGGAGAGGGATGGGGGAGGCCGACCGCACCAGGCATGGTGCGAGGTGGCCATGGGCCCCACGCCATGTTGGTTCAGCCCCCAGATGGGCCCCTCTTGGCCCATTAAGTAGGCTTCCCCCTTTTTCTCCTTTTTAATTTAATAATTAAATTAATATAGAATATAATTAATTCAAAATTAATATATTTAAATACTATTTAATATCCCGTGACCCTGAAACATTTTTCGGACCACTCGAACATCTTTCAGACATTCCTGGAACCATTCCAGACCTTCCCGGAACTCCTTCCGGACCACCGGAACTCTTTCCTGATCATTTCTCTCTCTCCAATAAAATCCTATATTATTACAGAACCTTTCTCCAGGTGTCGTTAAGACCTTAAGTTTGTTACGCTACGGTTCGAGAACACTCCAGGCATGGTCGAGACACTCCGCTCACCAATGACCGCCAGGGATGCCTGGATGCATATGACGGCCCCTGTGCATTCTACGAATATTGTTGTTGAACCATAAACATGATATGCATTCCCTTTGTTTCTATGATACTACCTTGTCCGAGATATGATCATAGACATCCGATGTCCTTGTTGTATCTCGTTACCGACAAAGGTTATTAACTCGTCTGTGATATTACATCTCCATGACCTAGTCATAAGCTCCGCAGCTATATAGATGCAATCTCATAGAGTGGGCCGAGAGTATCTTTCCATTACAAGAATGAACAAATCCCGCTCTTGATCCTTACGTCTCAACACTCTTTCGGGATGCCCAAGATGAACACCGTTATTGTCATGCTATATAAGACACAATGTTTGATGCTCTCAAAGTACCCCTACGAAGTAGCAATAAGTACGGTCTCACGGTCTAAGGAATAAGCTATCATATTACTCATCTATTGCAAATGACAAACATCGTAATACGATCTTATTGCAATACTTTGGGTATGTACATCACCTTATTCTGCTAATAAGATGACCCCATTATCAACCGACGTCATTGTCCTTGATCGGGAATCTCGATTAACTGTTGCCCAATGGACTAGTTTATATACAGGCTCACTAGGGACTCTGGTTGTCTATGTATCACACGTGTATTAATAATTCCGATTAATACAGTTATACCATAATACAAAATCCTATTATAAACTTATGAGATAATGCAATAAATACTACTTATTTATTTGCCTCTAGGACATATCTCCTTCAGGATCTTGAGTACATTTACCACCTCTAGTTGTTACTTCACAAACAAGTTTTTCTTTAGCCATAGAGGCATTTACGAGCAATTCTTTTTGCACTTTAGTGAGTTGATCTATTTGAGTTTGAACCATATGAATGTGTTTAATGAGTACCTTAACATCATTAGAAGTTATATCAACAATATCATGCAAATCACTAATAGCACGAGAATTTTCCATTAAATAATTCTCTATTCTCATATTAAAATTGAATTGCTTAGTAATAAAAGTGTCAAATTCATCTAAGCATTGAGCAGGAGGTTTAGAGTAAGGGATATCTCCATCATCAAACCTTTGGAGAGAGTGTACCTCAATTACGGTTGAAGGAGGAATTGGCTTACATAATTCTTTAATAGGAGGTAAGTACTTCACATCTTCAGATTTAATACCACTCTCCTTAAGAGATCTTTTAGCTTCTTTCATTGTTTGTTCATTTAATTCAATCATACCTCCCTTCTTCGGTGTTGGTGATGGTGTTGGAGTAGGTTCAGGAATATCCCAATTATCATTATTCTTGCATATCATGGCTAATAATTCTTCAGCCTCTTCGGGAGTCATTTTCCTGAAAACACAACTAGCAAAACTATACAAGTATGTCCTAGATTCAACAGTTAGTCCACTATAAAATAAATCAAGCAGATCATTTTCCTCCAAATCATGGTTCGACTGGCCTCTTAAACCGGAACAAAAGCGTGTCCAAGCTTTAGGCAATTTCTCATCTTCATCTTGATTAAAATTATTGATTCTTAACAAATCATCATGTTGAGCACTAGCAGGAAAATATTTCTTAAAGAAAGCATCAAGCCAACCCTTGGGACTAGTGATGGAGCCAGGAGAAAAATTACTATACCAGGTTTTAGCTTCTCCTTTTAATGAGGAAAGGAAATATTTTAGCAACAAAGTAAGTGCTATTTTCATGTCCTCGGCAAATATTCCACTTAAATCTGACAATACATTCATGTGTTCTACAGCACTTTCATTTTCAGTTCCACAAAAAGTGTTCTCTTTCAACAATAGCTATATGAGCCAAATCAAGAGAGAGATCATATGCTTTATCTTTAATGTTTATGGGAGATGTAGCAAACTTAGCATCAGGAGATAATTTATATCTAATAACACGTTTTTCAACAAGATTTGTAATAGCACTACCATCTTTAATAGCATTAATTTCTTCAACAAGAGCATCATCAAGATCCACATACATATCATCACGATCATCATAATTATTACGAGTCATTTCAGGTGAATTAACAGGTGCTTAAGCATTTTCATCAGGAATTTCAGCATTTTCAATTTGTTTAGATTTAGCAATAGTATCATCTAAAAAGGGACCTAATGAACCAGTTTCATCAAGAGCAGTAGAAGCATCATCATAAGTAATTCAGATTCAGCAGTAGTAACAGAACGTGCAGGTTGTGGTGGTGTAACAAGCTTACTCAACACAGACAGAGAATCAAGAGCAGCAGCGGAGTTCAGAGTTGTACCTTTCCTTGTAGGGGAAGGCACGATGGGAAACTTCTTATCAGTATTTCTTCCCATGATGAATAAATTCCAGCGAACAATATCACACTCAGATGGGCTTACGAACAAAGCTATGCTCCCCGGCAACGGCGCCAGAAAATAGTCTTGATGACCCACAAGTATAGGGGATCACAAAAGTCTTCGAGGGAAGTAAAACCTAATTTATTTATTCGACACAAGGGGAGCCAAAGAATATTTATGAGCTTTAACATATGATTTGTGAGATCAGCTGCACCTGTGAATAGACTTGCTCGAGAGAGATTATCAGCAGCAACAGTTTTATAACTGAGACAGTAGTAAAATAGTAGCAGCAGTAGAAATAAGACATCGATTATGATTGCAGTAGACAGCAGGATTAAAATACTGTAGGCATAGGGACGGATGTACGGGCGTTGCATGGATAAGATAATTCATGTAATATCATAGCATAGTCATTTGAGGATAAATAAGATAAAACATCCAAGTATTAACTAATCATAAGCATGTATTCCAATTTAGTTGTGCGTGCTCGCAATGAGAATCTTGCACAACATCTTTTCTCCTGCCTGCCCGTTTGCAGCGGGGCCTCTAGGGAAACTATTAGCAATTAAGGTACTCCTTTTAATAAAGTACCGGGAGAAAAGCATTAACATTCCTTGAACACTTGTGATCCTCACATCACAGTAATTCCCTCCGGTTATCCCAATTATTGTCACTTTGGGGCCATCGGTTCTGGACAATAATATGTGTATACAATAATTATCCTCATGATACAATAATATGTTCAGATCTGAAATCATTGCACTCGAGCCCTAGTGTCAAGCATGAAGCATAACAAGTTGCAACAATGACGTAATACACCGATAACGGATACTAGGCACCATGCCGTAATGATATTACAACTATTACATGAATGATCTCATCCAATCCCTACCATCCCCTCAAGCCTACAACGATGGATTACTCACACATGGATGGGGGAAACATGGATGGTTGATGGAGAGGCGGTGGCGATGACGATGGCGATGATCCCCTTCGATTCCCCGTCCCGGAAGGGTACCAGAACAGAGACTTCTGGTCCCCGAACTAGGGTTCGCGGTGGCGGCGGCGAACGGAGATGTTTCTGGAAAAAGTAGATACCTCCGTGCGTTTTTAGGTCAGGAGGGTTAAGTAGCCGCGAGGGGGTCGCGAGGGGGTGACCGAGGCGGCCACACCTGGTCCTCGCGCGGCCAGGGCCCACCTGCGCCAGCATGTGGTGTGGGCGCCTGGTCGCCCTCCTCCGTTTGGTCTTCCGGCTCCTGGACTCTTCGAGTGAAAAAATGACTTCCACGTGTTTTCTGGTGTTTTCCATAAAGTTGAATTTCTGCACAAAAACGAGACACCATGGCAATTCTGATGAAAACAGCGTTAGTCTGTGTTAGTTGCATTCAAAACACACAAATTAGAGGTAAAACAATAGCAAAAGTGTTCAGGAAAGTAAATACTTTTGGACGTATCAGGCACCCACCTCAAGCCCGTTGCCTGTTCAAGGTAAGCACCACATCCGTCCCAGACTATGCATCTCCTGTCTGAAATCCCCTTTTTTATTTCCTGAGATGTACAGATTCTAGTGTCATTTTTATGTAGAGTTCTGATATAAATAGCATGTAAAATGTCTTGTGCATATGAATTCCTACCTCTTTTATGTCTCCAACACCTTATATTAAAATTTTAGTAGATGTTGTTAAGTGAACCAATCAATTTGTAATTTCTAATTTGCTTTGAACCTTCGGAATTTGTGTTGTCTTTGTACCTATCAATTTTTTATTTGCTTCGAACCTATTTATTGATTTGAACCAATAAATTTTTAGTGTCTTGATGAACCTATCAATTTGTATTGTTTGGTCGTATATGTTTGTAATTAATTATGTTGTTTGTGTGGCAGAAGGATATTCCAGGTGATGAAGATGATGAAGAATATGATAATTTCATGATTGTTGTTGCCGCCTATGGCAACCTATCCTCTGAGAAGTTGCCGTATGGACCGCAAAGAAATCGAAAGATAACAGGTATTCAATGGGTGGAACACAAAGAAGCGAATGCACAAGTTTTCTATTCCTTGTTCAGAATGAGGAGGTTTGTGTTTTATCCATTGCTTGATCCATGGTTGGAACCTATGACCTTACATCGAGTTGCAACATGTCCGCAAAAGAAGCATTGTCACTCTTTTATGGTCGGTGGGGACTTGTCAAACGGCTGATATTGTTGTTGATCGATTTGAACATAGTCGGTCTACAGTTAGCAAAAAGTTTTATGAAGTTCTAGACTGTGTAGACCGCATGGCTGGTGACTACATTAGGCCAAAAGATAGAAATTTCACCGAAGTGCATCCTAAAATGCAAACTAGTAGATTTTGGCCTCATTTCAAGGATGTCATTGGTGCTATATATGGAACACACATTAAAGTTATTATGCCAAGTTCTCTAGAGGTACAACACAGAAACAGGCACGGTGCTACAAGTCAAAATGTGATGACAATTTGTGATTTTGATTTGAGGTCACTTTTGTTGTTGTTGGATGGCCCGGATCAGTTCATGACACACATGTATGGGCGGATGCTCAAGTGTCATATCCCCATTATCCTCACCCCCCCGATAGGTAATCATTTGTGTACATGTTTTTTAATGTTTCCTTACATCTTATATGTTCGCTAATAAATCTTATATGTTCGCTAATAAGTTCTTTTTCATTTCAACACAGGAAAATACTATCTTGTCGATTCAAGATACCCAAACTAACAAAGAGAGACGTTCAACTACCGTCATTCATCAGCGTGAAACTCGGTCGAATGAGCATTTGGGTGTCTCAAAATGAAATTTCGAATACTTGAAAGCATACCTCGTCGACCACCTGAGCGCCAAAATATGATAATTACCGCTTGCATGTGTCTACACAACTACATTCGTGACAGCAATCCACGTGATCAACATTTTGACATGTTTGATGTCGGATGATAGGTTTAGGAGGAGAGTACTTCATATCCTAGTGCTCCACCCGAAGATGATGGTTCTTACATGAAAGGGATCCATGATGATATTGCTATGAGTGTGTTTCCCTAAAAATTATTAGACTATATTTCCCTATTTTCTAGGGACGAGAACATTGCATGTCCTTTCTTTTATTTAAGTTGTAATCAACTAAGAATGAATCCTTTTCTATTTTCATATTTATGGCGGATGAATGTGATGATTGAAATGTTATTTTGTGATCACACATGCGAAAACAACATAAACGAATTCAAATTTGTTAAATTCGAACATCAATTTATCGCAAGGACGTTCCAGACTTTTCTACAACTCAGACAATAAGCTAGGACAGGGGAAGCCCAAAAGAACTGGACTGTAATTTCTGCTTAGTTTAAATCCGCAGTAGTTTATTTGGACAGCTCAGATAGGGTGGCTTATGCAAAAGCTGCAACTCAAAAGAACTGCGCCTTAGAGGGTGTTTGGTTAGGCTTTTAAGTTGGCTTTTGCTTTTGGCTTATAAGCCATAAAAGCACCTCAATAGGTGCTTTTGGCTTTTGGCTTTTGGCTTATAACATAGTGTAACATAATCCAAAAGCCAAAAGCCAAAAGCACCTATTTAGGTGCTTTTATGGCTTATAAGCCAAAACCAAAAGCCAAGAAAAAAGTCTAACCAAAGACCCTCTTACTCACATTGCCCTAGTGAGGCTGCTTCGATCCCTTCAGATTTCTCAAAACCAAGTGTGAAAGACAGCCTCGAAACAGAGATCAGAAACAAGGCTTTGCACAGACATACCTAATGAAAAAACTTCTTAAATGTATATTAAAAAAATTGAGGTGTATATCTGGACATGTAATGTTCACACAAAACGCGGAAAAATGTCATTTTTTGTGGAATTTGTAGTAATGCGCACAAAAAAGTTCCACTCATTGAAGATCTTAGGCACACAATTACTTTTTTCCAAAGAGACTAATAGGGTAAGGTGGGGGTTGGTTTTAAGGCCTTTTTCTGGTTCTTATCTTGGCTTGACAGTTCCAATCCAAAGGACATCGCTCCAAAACTCTCTAAGTTGTCTCGGCAAAAAAAAAAACCAGGAAATTTGGTGCATGACACCCTGACCGGGTCCAAATAGATTGCTAACATTTGTGTGGACAATTTCTAGGTGGATCATACTCTTTGTTCATCAACCTTTGGGGTCTTCTGACGGGCGTCGCTCTCACCCACGCATCAAATACTCTATGATCTGGACCTCATTGTAAATGGGTCTTACTCGGCGACCTCAGCATACAAGACACAATTATCACAACTCCTCTCCTTGTTCATTCAAGAACATTGTTTTGAAGAACTGGGCACCGTCAAAATGCCATTTTTGCCTGACTTGTTGTTGAGAGCAGGTTGTGGATCTCAAACCGCCTTGCTATTCGCGGTTAGCCCCATCTTCAACATGCTAACTCGGCGGATGTAATCCTGAAACTGGTAGACACCTTTGGTTCGAATATCGCTACCCAAACGGAGCTAGTTGGCGGCAGCCTCCTGGCTCTCATCCTCTTGACCCACCTTGGTTTTTTGTGCTGCAATAGTGACATGCCTTGGTTGCCACCCCATCCTCTTCCCCCTAGAGCCTCAAGACCGCCATCATGCTGATTTATTGAGAATTTTGGAAGGAGCGAAACACGCGTGTCTTCAACAACCTATGCTCAGTGTGGGCCATTATGTTACAACAGATAAATTAAAAAGGAGAATAAGAACTTGATATTTGCCCGTGTGAATAAGATTATGAAATTAATTTGTTGATTTTTTTTCGGTCGACCCTTTACCTCTTTGGTGGCCTAGGCCACTCTGTGTATATATGTCAAAGCTTTTTGCCTTGTTTAAAAAAAACGAGGATCAATAGTCAAGACTTCCAAAATGAGACGAACGAGTAATACATGGGATAGTGCCGTCGACCGTCGTGCCGATGAAAGAACACTGCACCGTCTTGCCCATACTTCATTGGTCCCTTCGGCTCAGATGGACGTCACATGATATGCAGCGTTGTAAAGTTCCATTGTAAGGACCAGTCTTTTATATTAGAATGGTTGGTGGAGACGAGGTCTCTTGTCAATTGTGATCGTTTTCCAGCAACAGTGTGTCTTAGCCAAGGTTTATGGTTACAGCAGAATTTTTTCCCCGAGAGGGGTCG
Organism: Poa annua; assembly: GCA_026929855.1. Classification (NCBI taxonomy): domain Eukaryota; kingdom Viridiplantae; phylum Streptophyta; class Magnoliopsida; order Poales; family Poaceae; genus Poa; species Poa annua. The sequence continues at coordinate 243,829,713 of CM049426.1, read as the reverse complement.
GGATATCCGATTACCGTGGATACTAAAAAATTCTGACAGACGAATTTGAAAACCTCAATTAAAAACTCAATTATTGATTGACAATACAACTATTTATTGAGAGTTTTCATTAAATTCAAAAAAATTGAGATTTTTTATCATGTATGAAAATTTCCCGGGGTGCTCGGGACCGGTAATCAAAACCAGTGTAGCTTCGGCCGTTATCTAAGTGACAACGAATCAATTATACAACAACAGATGTATAATATGCTACTAAACCAAATAATTAAAGAATTATTAATATTTAACAAGGGCATCTATATATCTATATATTAAGGGGAATGAATATGGGGTTCTCTCCGCGCTCGAAACTTGGACCGTTAAATCGAGATCGGACGGCCCAATTCCACCGATTCATGCGATGAACAGTGCCACGCGCACTTTTGCAGAAAAGCATTCGAAAGATCGCAACCGCGCCCCGCAGTCCACCACTTTACACGCCGAGGGACCTATCTACGATTCTTGACAACTTGATGGACTTTTATGCAAATAAAAACCACCCCACTTCCCCCCTCCCTCCTCTCTCTCCCGCGACCTCCGGGTCGCCACCGGCGCCGCCGCGCCGCTGCTGCTCCCCGCCTCTCCGGTCAGATCAAAGGGGACGGGAGCTACGCCGTCGCTCCCTCTGCCTCCTCGCTAAAAATCAGTTGCCGAGCCGCCTCCTCCGCGCCGGGATTGTCCGCGACGAGCTCCGCCACCGCCGCCAGCCCCACGCGCGCCGCCAGCGTCGCTTTGGCGACCAAATAGCGGTGGCGCCGCCTCTCCCGACAAGCCCGCATCTGCGCGCGTCCGCCGTGGCCAGCCGCGCGACCCAGCTCGCGCTGGTTCGACGCCGGCATGGTCAGCGCCGCCGCGGCCGCGTCTGCCCTAGCTGGCGCACGGTGACGTCAGCCGACGTCACCGTTGGTCCCACGTGTCAGCGGCTCCTCTATTTTCCCAAAAAACAGAAAATGGTTAAATAAAGAAAATTTAATAACTTAAAACTGGTACATCAGAAAAATATGGAAAAAATACCAAAATGACCACAATGAAAAGACCTAATTACTTATGTGAAGAATGAAAAACATGTTGAAGTTTCGAAACATTTCAAATTTGGCCAAATTTCAACCCCACCTCTTTTAAACATAAATCATAAAATATCACAATAACCACAGAAAACATACCTAAAAATATACTAAAATGACTAGAAGAAAAAGACCTAATTACTTACGGAAAAAAATAAATGCATTTGAAAGTTCAGAAACAACACAAATTTGAACAAATTTTAAAACCATTCCTTCTAATATTTGCCAACAAAATATAAAAAAAGAAATGTCCGACAAAGAAAATACATAATTACTTGTGACACATGTACCCCATTTGAAAGTTCCAATTTGGTGTCAATTTAGACACAAAAAATTCAAAATGTTGATTACTGAAAACTTATATCCTTAAATATAACCATCAAAGCAAATATACCAAAAATATTAATACCAAAATTCACACCACGGGCACGGCGTGCCGCGCCGCCAAATTCAACTAGTCCTGAAATAGGGATTAAGATTTTGCTACGCTGAAGTGATTTTCCCTATGCTATAAGACGTTTAATTTTGTTTCATTTTCATGTAATAACATGTTATGATCCAAAAATCACAATCAGAGGTCTTGGTAACTAAGACCAGCCACTATGTTGGCTCAAAGCGATTCATTGAAGCCTTTGAATCGGTTCGCTACATAGTAGGACATCGCTTCATCGCATCTGGCAAAAAAAACGACGTAACTTGTTGGTTCGATTCATTCCAATAAACAATAATTCTTTACCGATGCATGCATGTCAGTGCATGGCAAGGAGAAGTTCCGTCCACGTGAATGGATTGGGAAGGGAGTAAAAAATATTATTTTATCTAACTTGGACCCATCCCTATAACTTGGTGCGGTTCCATACATAGCAGCAAAAAGAGACCGAATTAAACTCTGACACATTTTGCTATGAGTGCACGTCCAACGCATAGCTTGAAGCCGCTGCCCCGCAGGTCCACGTCGGTTCGGTTGTCAGAGTCTAGGTTCCGGTACTGCCCTATATTTGACAGGGACTCTTCTGCAGGAGGCAACCTCCTCCGAAGAAAAGTTGAGGAGAGAGGAAAGCAAGGGAGAGAGAAGGAGAGAAAACAGGGCATGCTTTTTAAGAAAGATGGTGATTGAAGGACACTCCCTGCGGTGGCTTCAGCTTTTGGTGTTGGATGAAAATAAAATTAACGGCTGCCTCTTTTTTCCATACCTACGTGTAAAGCATGAGGCAGTGGGAAACGGTGGCTTCCGCTGCTCGTGCCCTGAACCGGCGAAACATAGATGGCCTAATGGTTCTGCTTCATGCTGTTCAGGCAGCTACGGCTGAAATGGACAGGGAACAGACAGTCAATCATTGGCTTGGTTCCACCACCAACATTCCTTGGACTGTTTTACTTAACTTGAGCAACACAGCCACATCGGCCAGCCAGCTCCGGTTCTTGGATGTACTGATAAGTGATAACATAGAGTACCATAACAAACACCAGCAGAGTAATGGCCATTGCTTTCTTCCTCCTAATCGTCGCCATCAAATGAGATCACAGGCAACCCTATCCTATCCCCCTAGCCGGAATCAAATCATTCAAAGTTAAAATGGCGACAAGACACGGTCAAGTCAATTCTGCTCCTACAATGATCTACTGGAATCTTCACCCGACCTTGATCAATTACACGTGACACAATCACACGAGACAAGTAAGGCAATTAATGGCGGCTGTGTGTATATGTACACTAGCTGCCAGTCCACCCGGACCCGGACGCCTCATCCCGTCATCCGTAAGCCTTGGGCATTCCAAGGAGATTGAACGAAGGATAGAGAGATTAGAGAGTGGTTGCGGCCGGCCATGAAGGGTGGCGCGCACGGGTTTGACGGCTCGGCCTTCCGGGAGTGCTTCTCCCTCTCGTGGCGGAACCCCTACGTCCTCCGCCTCGCCTTCTCCGCCGGCATCGGCGGCCTCCTCTTCGGCTACAACACCGGCGTCATCTCCAGAGCGCTGCTCTACATCCGCGACGATTTCCGGTCGGTCGACAAGAACAAATGGCTACAGGTAATTCAATTGGCAATCGATATACTATTGCTTTCGGGTGACCAGGAAAATTTGGAAAAGAATCGATCGAAATATGTAATTATGTTGGCGAATTATGAAAATATGACTGACAGTGAGACTGCGATGTATGGTTGGTGTAGGAAATGATCGTGAGCATGGCGGTGGCCGGTGCGATCATCGGCGCGGCGGTCGGCGGCTGGGCCAACGACCGGTTTGGGCGGCGGACGTCCATCCTCATGGCCGACCTGCTCTTCTTCGCGGGTGCGGCTGTCATGGCGTCGGTCACGGGCCCCGCGCAGCTCGTGGTCGGCCGCGTCTTCGTCGGCTTCGGCGTCGGCATGGCCTCCATGACGGCACCGCTCTACATCTCCGAGGCGTCGCCAGCCAGGATCAGAGGCACAACGGCTTCCTCATCACCGGCGGCCAGTTCTTGTCCTACCTCATCAACCTCGCCTTCACCAAGGCGCCGGGCACGTGGAGGTGGATGCTCGGAGTCGCCGGCCTCCCTGCCGTGTTCCAGTTCGTCCTCATGCTCTTCCTCCCTGAATCGCCAAGATGGCTTTACAGAAAGGTAGCGAGTATTTTTCTCTTAGTTTCATTTTATCCTTACACTGAAATAAACTGGGCCATGTTACAATGCCAGGGTGGAGGAAGCAGAGGCGATCCTGCGGAAGATATACACGATCGAGGAGGAGGTGGCGAGGGAGATGGAGGAGTTGAAGGAGTCGGTAGAGGCGGAGGTGCAGGAGCGGGGGTCGTCGGAGAAGGTAAGCCTGGCGGCGCTGGTAAAGACGAAGACGGTGAGGCGGGGGCTGGTGGCCGGGGTGGGGATGTAGGTGTTTCAGCAGCTGGTGGGCATCAACACGGTGATGTACTACATCCCCACCATCGTGCAGCTCGCCGGGTTCGCCTCCAACCAAACGGCGCTCGTGCTGTCGCTCGTCACCTCCGGCCTCAACACGCTCGGCTCCATCGTCAGCATCTACTTCATCGACCGCACCGGCCGGAGGAAGCTTCTGGTGATCAGCCTCGTCGGTGTCATAGCCTCGCTCGCTCTGCTCTCCGCCGTGTTCCACGAGACCACCTCCCACTCCCCCGCCGTCAGCCCTGTCGAGACCAGCCACTTCGACGGCTCGCTCACCTGCCCAGACTACCGGACAAGCAGCTCCGGCTGGGACTGCACCCGTTGTCTCAAGGCCAGTTCGACGGAGTGCGGCTTCTGCGCGTCCGGCGCCGGCAGCAAGCTCCTTCCCGGCGCGTGCCTGCTGTCTAATTCGACGGTGCGCGACACGTGCCACGGAGAGGGCCGGCTGTGGTACACGCGCGGGTGCCCGAGCCGCTACGGCTGGCTGGCCATGGTCGGGTTGGCGCTGTACATAGCCTTCTTCTCGCTCGGGATGGGGACGGTGCCCTGGATCGTGAACTCGGAGATCTACCCGCTGCGGCACCGTGGCGTGTGCGGCGGCGTGGCGGCGACGGCGAACTGGGTGTCGAACCTGGTCGTGGCGCAGTCGTTCCTGTCGCTGACGGAGGCCATCGGCCCCGCTTGGACCTTCCTCATCTTCGGGTGCATGTCCGTTGCGGCGCTCGCCTTCGTGCTCGTCTGCGTGCCGGAGACCAAGGGGCTCCCCATCGAGGAGGTGGAGAACATGCTGGAGAGGCGGGAGCCATCCCCCTCCCGGATCTCGCGTGGCGGCGGATCTGGGTTGACGAACTCGAAGCTGAAGTTGTTCCAGGAAGACGAAGGAGATGCAGCGGGAGCTGGATGGAGGCTCCACGGAGTTCGAGGTCCGGCGACTTCCCTTCCGCCAGGGGACGTCTTCTGATCCAAGGCTTGAAGGAAGACGCGGGGGCGGCGCGCCACCGGCACGTTCTGCTCTTCGTCGGCGTCTCTGGGTTGCAGAAGGACTGTACTGTAATTTCTGTCTTTCTCGAGGTTCTTTCTGTAATGTTCTTCCTGTAATAACTTCTGGTTTCCTCGCAAAAAAAAGGTTCAGGGCACCGCGTGGCCACGACGGCGGCGAGCTGCCTGACGGCGATAAGAAAGACGGCGTGTGATTGCCATATCCGCACCTTTCATTTCATGTAGCGCACGAACGAGACAGTGGGTAGTGGTCCGTGAAAATTTAGGTCATGTGACACTTTGGAGAGTGGAGACACGCCAAATCCGGATCTGAAGTAGTACTACAGTAGTGTTTTTCAAAGATTCTTTATGAACTCCTTGTTTGTTGTTTTGAAAATGAATCTTTATGAACAAGCAACGGAATTGGGAAATAAAAAGCTGGAAACTTCAAGAAGAGATACACCCTTCGTCAAAATTTGGTCGCAAATTGGCTCTCACATGAATCGCTTCATTGGATAGACCGTGTTGATTTGTTTTGTTTGGGGTCGTTTGTCTACTTACCCCGTCAACCAATTTTAAACCCTTATTATTTTTTAAATATTTCATAGAGTTTTGTAGGACACAAATCCTATGAAATTCTCCATGCATATTTTTTCGATTCATATTAGACCTGTTATAATGTTGTAGTAAGTTTTTGCTAAATCAAATTGCGGCCATGGACACTTTCAAGGTTTGCCTAATATGATTAAGATGAGTCTTTTCAGAATAATCATGAAACTATATTGAATTCAAGGAAAACTTGAAGTCTCGATATATATGCCCTTGGTCGAAACAAGTCAGTTTTATTGGGTTGGTAGTGCTAACGAGTGGTTGATAATCACATATATTTTGATGTTTCTCGCGTCCATCTACTTAACCTTGAAATTTATAGAAAGCTTATCTGATTGAAATAATTTCCTTACAATGCTAGGAGGGAAGGACTTGAATTCCTAAAAAATCTTCTTGTGCATCATGTTTTATTTTTTACATGGTTTTAATCCACTCGATGTATTTACTTTTTATCTTTAGTGGGCATTCTCCCGTGCTAGTTTTTATCGTTTTAATTTAGTAGGATTTAAGCGTACATGTCATTTAAGGAATCCCATTAACCATAAGAGGTCTTATAATCTCGGGGGAACTTCTAATGTCACCACATATAAGTTCATTTTTGTTGGCATTGGCGTGTTACTTGGAGTTCCTCGTAAGCTACTCAGTTTTGTTACATTTGTAACTTGTACTAGTAAAAAATGTCGATTGGGCCATGAAGAGATGGACGAGTTGTTGATTGGTTTAGTCTTAAAATCCAGTATAGTTCTACAAACTATCGAGGGTTCAAATTGCTCTTTCTCGTTTTGCTTATTGAATATGCTTGTTTTTTAATCTTTATTACGTGCCATATCTTCCTTCCATAGAAACAAATAAATGGCTCATCTAGATGGAGCTAGTTGACCAAAAAAAGATATAAATAAAACATTAGAACGGTTATAAATAAGAAAATTAGTTAAGTGAGTTCATGTAAAGAACATATTCCAACTCACCATCTGTTGCTTCTCCCCTCCACTTTTATCATGTCTACTTAACTAACGGGAGTATGGATCATTCAGAAACTTACTCCGTACACGATAAACTAAACAACCCACATTGGAGAATTTTAGCTGAATTTTCTGATAAAGGTTAGATTTGTCAGATTTCTCACTACAGCTGTATGCAAAAGAAGAAAATATTCCTGCCAAAACGATTTGAAATGAAGAGGTGCTAGATTACACACAACAGGAGAAGAAATATAATCGCAAGTGAAAATAAATTACGAGATCTTCGCTCGGCTCGCGCGCGGCGAGGCGAATCGAATAATCGCGCGCGCATCCGCGCCTTCCCCGATCGTATCGGTTGAGTTTCCCGCTCCCTCTCTCGCGCCTCTCTTCCACGAAAACCCGCCCTCTCCTTGCGAGCCTAGCTGCCTAGGGTTCTTGTGCCCCGCCCCTCCCAATCGCCGCTCCTCGTCGTCTGTGTTCTTCGATTGGATGGCAGCCAACGAGGAGCTCGCTCAGATCGACATCTCCACGGAGGTACACCACACATAGATCCTCCCCTTTTCCCAATCGGACCTCGGCACGCAAGGTGTTTGACGTTTTGACCAGCCCGAACCGTGCCCTGCAGGAGAAGGACAAGCTGGTGGCCGAGGTGATGCGCTACGCACTCTTCAAGACGCACCAGACCTCCGGCTGCCCCATCAAGCGGGAGGAGCTCACCCAGATCATCACCAAGAACTATCGCCAGCGCGCCCTCCCGGCGCTCGTCATCAACGAAGCCGGGGACAGACTCGCCGACACCTTCGGCTACGAGATGAGGGAGCTCCAGAGGACCCGCGCCCCTTCCACCCGATCCGGACGTCCCCCCGCACAGCAGCTCAGTAAGCTCGCTTCGTGGTTTCTCTGTTCTCCCACGGCAGCGGGGATCTTTGTTGATGGTGTAGTAAGGTGGAATTTTGTTCAGATTAATCATTGGGTTGTGTTTAGGTAACGTGGATGCGAAGAGCTACGTCCTGGTAAGTAAACTGGACCCCGAGGTGTACAGCAAATATGTCGAGGACAAGGAGCGTGCCCATGTGTCTGGCTTCACTTTTGTTGTCATAAGTATCGTTCATGTCGCGGGTGGGAGGATCCTTGAAGGTCGGGATCACTTTTCTTTTCTTGGCCACAGTCGTGATGTTTTACCGTTTGATGTTTCTGATTTTTCCAATCATGTTTCAGAGGACCTTTGGCATCAGCTAAAACGTCTGGGCTTGAATGAGAATGATGAGGACCACCCTCTTCACGGTAACAATAAGCAAGCGCTTGAGCTACTAGTGCAGCAAAGGTTCGTGGTATCTTCAGTATGTGTTACAGAATCAGTATTTCATTGGCGACATTTGTGTTTGATTTACTATCTTTATTAGGTACTTGCTGAAGGAGAAAATTGCTGGCCCTGAAGGCCATTTCATTACTTATGAGCTTGCCGAGAGGGCATTGGATGAATCCATCAGTTCGAAGCTTAAAGAATACATTTCTCAGGTATGTAAAACCATCAGCATTTATGTATAGTACTAACAGAAGTCTTGCTTTGTTTCCTAAAGTAGTACAGAGAATCAACCTGTCAAAGTAATGCATGATTCGTACTGTGATATATCCTGTCACAGTAACGTGTGAGCTTTTAATCTGTCGTTCTCCATTGCATGCAACATCAAAAGTTATACAATATTTGTTAAAAAGGTGTGACATTATCCTGAAAATGGTGACTTCAGACATGCCCATGTTTGGGTATGAGCCCAACTTTGCTCTACCATAGGCATGTTTAGCTTAAACTTTTATCAACTAGCTCGGGGGTTTTACATAGTGCGAGGACTCATGATTAAGATTGAGATTTTTTACACTACCTTGTATTCCTACTAAGAGGGGTAGTTTAACCATCTTTTTTCTTTTCTTCTTATGACTTTCTTTTACGGGCCGATTCATAAGCGACCTCCCATCTTTCAAGTCAGTGCTCGGCTCTTCGTCTCTTCCGCTACTAAGCACACTACTCCTGATCCTTCGCATTCGCACACATGGCTCCTCTTTTCTGCACAACCTCTGCGGCGCTACTGCTCTTCTTCACAAACCTCATATGTCACCGCCACCAGCTGTATCGGCCCACTAATCTGCACACCCGCTGACTTTGCATGGCCTGACGGGTAAACCTGCTAGTCATCGAGGTGCTCCTCTGACTCGGCAACCTGGAGGTTAGCTTTGGAGGCATGGTCACACTTCACATCCTCTACCTTCTCCGGCACCGATAAAGTGCTAGATCAGCGTCACTTTTTTCGTCACAGACGAAGAGTCGTGGACGATTGGGGATTTTACATACAATGCAATTTTGATTTTTGTTAATCATTATTCATATCTCTACTGGTTTTTCAGCCAACATGTATACCACATGCTTGGCAAAAAAATCTCCACGTTTCTAGAAGCATTCTAGGTACACGCATATCTATTGATCACCACCAGACGCCATTTACGTCCAGGAAGCAAAAACAAATCCAATTTGTATTTTGTAGGCAAAAGCTAGTTCAATTGCTAAGCAGAAATCAGTATCTATTAACCTACGTGATATCTGTCGAGTAAATATTCAGTGAAGAATTAGGTGCAGAAGATAGTTCATCAAGTACGGCCCATGAGGATGCTGAGGCCTTGGACTGGAACTGCAACTGTGTTGCTGCTGGGCCACCGTTGCCTCCACATAACTCACGTACCGCTTCGTCAATGGGTCGTCATGTTCTTCATCTCCCTCTCATCTTCCTCAGACACACGTGTTCAACCTCAAACAGTTCAGCCTTTAGATCCATGGTGATGCACACTACATATATGGGATTTGGGGGCCCTGTGCGGTCGCTCACCTCGCACACCCTCATCGACGGCCCTGTTCAGAAGTACAACTGACAACTAGCTGATGTATAGCTGTCATTTAGCTTATAAGGATGATCCTTTTTTTTTCGAATCACCAGGGTTTTTGAATGCCCAGATAGAGCAATTAGGTGCAAGTAAAAAAATGGTGTGTATCTTTTCTGAATTTAGTGTAAAACGTAGAGCATAGGTCATAGCACTTCTATCCAGTTCTGTTTCCAAATATTGTCCATAAGCAACAGAAAACAAAGGTATATTATTCACAAACCAGAAAATTAAATAACACCAACATGCCGGACAATCGGTGACAGCTTTGCCATGATTCGTCGTTTGGCCACCCAATGTTGTCCATGGTACACTAGGCTCCTCAAGTCACCGAATGCTTGCACCGTCCCTGGTTGCATCTCTGGCGTGCTCTCCCAAGGACCGTGGCCTGAGCCACCCCATCGACGATGTGTTCCTGACTTCCTGCACCACCCTGTGAAACTAACCTGGTGGAACCCTTGTAAATCACCGCGTCACCAGTGCTTTAAGACCTCTATTCAGTTACGATTTTACCCTTTGGATGATGGTACACCCTGATAATTTGTTACTGTAGGGTACTGTGAAAGAGCTATCAAGATTACCTGACACGAGCCATTTGTACGCATTAGATTTGCCTGTTGCTGCCCATAGCAAAATCTTAGGTGTAATTTGTTTCCTTAATGCCAACCTGTCGCTTGTAAAACTAACCATTGGGGTAGGCAAATTTCCTCCTGAATGACCATGTCATTGTAGAGTTAGACCATGTCAGAGTCCACCCAAAATAATATTTTTTTAATTTAGCACAGCGGGTAGCTAAATCTTGGGCATAATTTATTTCCTTAATGTCAACTTTTCGCTTGTAAAACAAACCATTGGGGTTGGCAAATTTTCTTCTTGAATAGTTGAATGCCTTTGCCATTGTAGAATTAGCCCATGTCAGGGTCCACCAGAAATATATTGTAAGAAGACTGGTTTGATCTGTTTGAACAGTCCTATTTTTGCCATTGATTAGGTTGTGGGCACAAGCACTGCTACAGCATAGTGAAGTGGACACGTTATGACAATCGGCAGGTATTTCTCTAAAACCACTTGTCATTCCTGAAACAAGACGATATGCCTTATTATCTGCCTTCAGTCATAACCACCAATCAATTTCCTTGACCAATCCTTCAGGCCGGCCTAAGTTGATGGGTATAAGGTGGCGAGACTTGAGAGTCATGGCGAGTAGTCATCTTGTAGAGACTTGGTGGAGGCTTTTTAAGGGCTTTGTATAGGAGAGGACATGGTGTGCCCCTCGACTAGGATAGATTGGTGTTTTGGATCAGAAAAAACAAGAGATTAGCTTTTGGAGAAACCGATTTGTATGCGCATTCATCGTTGGAGCTTCAAATCTATATAAAATGATTGCATGCATATTTTGCCGGTTGTTCTGTGGCTGGAAAGCACATATTATTTTGGGTAGGGGATGCACATGTTGTGGGTGGCACTACGTGGAGGCCGGCCTTTATGAAGGTCCGTTCCACCGCGTGCCGCAGCGGCCCCCCGCGGTTCCCAGTCGGCGTGCGTACAAAACGAGGCCCCCGTGCTTTCTGGCGCTGTTAAGGTACTGGTAGGGAATTGTCTCTATAGCACATGAACTGTAACAATTATCTGGATTACAAGACGAACTGGAGTAGGATCTAGGTATCTATTACACGAAACAAGTCACCGCCGCCGCCGCCGCCGTTTCCGTGATCCCGAGGATGCCCTGATCCGAGGTAGGTGGCCAGTTTATATAGCAGGTCGCTGGTTCACGTCTCCCACTCGCTTCCCAGATATCTGCGGTTGGGCTGCACGAGTCTGGTGGACCGGCCTCGTCGCATGTTGAGGCCCATCTCTGCCTCGGCTCCTGTAGTTGTAGTAGGACACCTGACATCCCCTTTTCCTTGAGAATCGGCTTGCCCCCAAGCCGGTGAAGACGGAAATCGTTGCTGCAATTCTTGTTTATCTTCCCAGGTGATATCAATGTCGTTTGGTTCTGACCACTGGACCTGCACTTGTTCTCGTCGGCCGGTAGGACCTCGACGCCAGCGGTGCCCAATGATCTTTGCAGGAATAGAAATGGCATCAGTAATGGATGGAAGAGTTACAGAAGCTGATGTACCTGGTCGAAGGACCTTCCGCAATTGGGAGACATGAAAAACAGGGTGCACTCTTGACTCTGGTGGCAATTCGACCTCATAAGCCACTGGATTGATCGCCCGAATGATAGAATAAGGACCAAAGTATTTAAAGGACAGTTTGTGGTTTGCACGCCTTGCCACTGATGATTGGACGTACGGCTGGAGCTTGACAAAGACCTCTTCACCCTGCTGGAATGTTCTCTCGGTGCGCTTCTTGTCAGCTTGAGCTTTCATCTGTTGCTTCGCACGGTGCAGATTGTGTTGCAAGAGTTCCTGCATCAGCCGTCGCTCCCCGAGCCATTCCTCTAACGAAGGTGTTGTGCATGTGGATACCTCAGAAATGCCCCAGTGCCTGGGTTCCTTGCCATATAACGCCACAAACGGTGACATTTTAATTGCAGAATGAAAGCGTGTATTATACCAATATTCGGCCAGTGACAAGTAGCTGCTCCATTTGTTTGGTGTTGCATGTGTGAAACAACGCAAATAGCTTTCCACACATTGATTTACCCGTTCGGATTGTCCGTCTGTTTGGGGATGATACGCGGAGCTCATGCGCAACTCGCTACCCAGCAAACCGAACAATTCACGCCAGAATCTGCTGTTGAAAATTGGGTCTCTGTCAGACACCATGAAAATATTGTCCATATATGCTGCAGCTACTTTAGCTGCTGTGAAAGGATGATGTAGGGGAATAAAATGTGCATAGTGTGTGAATTTGTCCACAACGACCATGATACAATTAGCAGAACCTGATGTTGGAAGCCGTCCATTGTGATTGTCTTCCAAGAAGCATCAGGTGTTGGTAGTGGTTCAAGAAGTCCCGGGTACTTCACTCTCTCTGGTTTTGCTTGTTGGCATGTGAGACATGTCTGTACGAAATTCTTAACCTGAATCTTCATTTTTGGCCAAGCAAATAATTTCCTGAGTTTGCTGTAAGTTACCGGAAAACCGGAATGCCCCCCTACTTTGCTGGAGTGAAAAGCTGTTATCACCTTGCTTTGCAACTCGGCCATACCTCCCAACCAAATCCTGTTTCTAAAGTACAGAATGTTGTTCTTCCATGTGAACCTTCCTTTTGGATCAGGTCCTTGCGCAAGTTTGTTTATCCATTTAGCTGCCTGTGCATTGGTGTGGTAATTATGCTTCAACTCATCTAACCAAGCTGGCTGACAAGTAGTGATGGCGTTCAGAGAAGTCATCTCTGAGTGTGTTCTCCTTGATAAAGCGTCAGCGACGAGGTTTTCGGGTCCTTTCCTGTAGCTAATTTTGTACTGGAGGCCAAGGAGTTTAGTTAACGCTTTTTGCTGCCACACAGTTGTCAACTTCTGGTCATCCAGGTGCACTAAGCTTCTCTGATCTGTTCTGATAAGGAATTCTCTATGCTGCAGGTAAGGTCGCCATTGCTCGATCGCCATTAGTACTGCCAAGCATTCCTTTTCGTATGTTGAGAGGCCTCTGTTCCTGGGCCCCAGTGGTTTGCTCATGTATGCCACCGGATGACCATCTTGCTGGAGTACTGCCCCTACTCCTGTACCGCAAGCATCAGTGTCTATCACGAATTGTCTACTGAAGTTGGGCAACTGAAGAACTGGTACTTCTACTAATTTTTGCTTTAGTAACTGAAAAGCTGTTTCACATTCTGTTGTCCACACAAATGGCATACTCTTTTTAAGAAGGTTGAATAGAGGACGAGCAATTATACTGAAATGCTCTACAAATTTTCTGTAGTAGCCTACAAATCCCAGAAAGCGGCGGATGTCTTTGATGTTCAAGGGTACTGGCCAGCTGACAACCTTGCTGATTTTCTCTGGATCTGATGATACCCTATGTTGATCAATGACATGTCCTAGATATGCAATTCTTGTCTGCCCGAAGGAACATTTGGATTGTTTGACCTTCCACTGATCACGTCGCAACAGCTCAAGTACAGCCTTCACGTGTTGTGTATGTTCTACCAGGTTCTTGCTATACACCAAAATCTCATCAAAGAAGACCACAACACACTTGCGAAGCAATGGTTGTAGTGTGGTGTTCATTGCGCCCAGAAAGGTTGCGGGAGCTCCTGCAAGACCAAACGGCATTACGGTGTACTCCCAATGACCCGAATGTGTTTGAAATGCAGTTTTAAACTCCTCCCCCAAAGCCAATCGTATTTGGTGGTATCCGGCACGCGAGCCCCTGTTAACTCATCCAACAATTCGTCGATAATCGGCACTGGGTATTTGCTCACCACTGTCATTATGTTGAGTGCATGATAATCGACGTATAATCTCCAAGTACCGTCCTTCTTCTTCACCAGAATGGCTGGGGAAGAAAATTGGCTTGAACTGCGCTTAATTACGCCTGACTCTAGCATCTCCGCCACTTGGAGTTCAATCTCTGTTTTCATTTCTGGTTTATGGCGGTAAGCGTGCATGTTGACTGGTTGAGCCCCTGGCATTAGTGGGATCTTGTGGTCACATTCTCGCCTTGGTGGTAAAGTCGTGGGATTGATGAACACATCACCAAATTCATTGATGAGAGCTTGAATTTGTTCAGGGACCAATTCCTCCACCTGCGTTGTTTCTCCGAGGGCATACAGGTGCACCAAATGAGCCACTGAATTCTGACGACACAAAGTTGATAATTCAGCAGCGGATATTGTTGAACATTGTATCTGATCAGCCTTGTGACCTTGTAATATGATTGCACCTTGTGACATCTGAATATGCACTGTCTTCTGTACGCAGTTGATATTGGGGTTGTGTTCAAGCCAGTCCATGCCCAAGATGATATCAAAATGACCTAGTGGAATAATTTTGAGATCAGTGGTGAAAGTTGCTCCTTGTGCTGACCATTCACATGCAGGTATGAAACTGGAGCATCTATGCTGCGATCCATCAGCTACCTTTACAAGACAAGGTTTTTCCAATGGCTTACTTACTGATAATGAATCAGCTAAGTGTTGGTTGATGAATGATGTGGAGCTACCTGAATCCACAAGGATTAGTACTTCATGATCAGCCACGAACGCCTGCAACTGAATTACACCAGAGTTTCCCTCTGCCACTCCATTCACAGCATGTAAAGAGAGAGAACATATCAACGCTGTGTTGTCCTGAACCTCTACGTCACTATCAGGTCCTGCAATTTCTTCCTGAGAGAAAAGAGCCATTAGCTCCTCCACAACGTGCATTTGAACAGTTGGTGGGCATATGTGGTCATGTCCCCAACGTTCTCCACATGTGAAACAGAGTCCCTTGGCTCTTCTATAATTTTTTAGAGCTGTCATCTTGTCATCTGATCCACTACGAGCTGCTTCTATGCCTCTTGTATCTGCTGACCGAGTAATTGGTGTTGTTGGTGATCTAACATTGGGCTGAGATGTGCTTCTGTTAGAAAACCTGATGAAACGATGTTCAGGAGGTTTTGGTGGTGAATTGCTGGCCCCTTCTGCAACTTCTTGCAACAAGGCCAGAGCACAAGCAGTGTCCAGATCTGCCGGTCGTTGGACCATGATGACTGCTCGAATTTCCTTGTGTAGGCCCTCGATAAAACGTGTCAAAAAATAATATGGATGAGTATCTTCTGAATATGAAACCAGATGATTCACAAGAACATCAAACCGTTCTATGTACTCTGCTACTGTAGAAGTTTGCTTAATTGTGTAAAATTGCCGGATCAGCATCTGGTGTCTATCTCTACCAAAACGAGTAGCTAACAAAGATGTGAAAGAAAACCAGTCTAGAGTAGCTAATTTTTTCTGGACAGATTGAAGCCATATGCCCGCTGCTCCCCAGAAGTGCAATATAGCCATGGAAACCCAGTATAGCAAACATGAAAAAGTACTGTTCCGCCAAGGTTTTCCATAAATTTGGGTTATCTCCGGTGAACTGTGGGAATGGCATGGTGGGAGCATTCTTGCCTAATCCAGCAATGATTTGATTTGCTACTAAATGAGATTCGCCTGGACGTACAACCATCGGTGACTGCAAGGACAACATACCCGTGACCGGAGGTGACGACGGTGAAGTTGTGTTCACCGCCGTCAAGCCCCCGGAGTCGATGTTGTCATGGTGGTCATCAGACCCGTGGATCACCTCGCCGTTGAGGAGCACGGCCGAGGTCGCGCCGAGATGAGCTGGCGCTGGTCCACCTGCAGCTCTTGTTGGGAGGGGCTGCGCGCTGGAGATTCGCCACCGCCTCCTGGAGTTTGGCGAGTCGTGATTCCAGATCAGGCTTCCAGTCCGTGAGCTCGCGGATTTGTGCATATTGCGATGTGATCTGCTTGATCAATCCATCCCGACTGGCCATCAGCGTTGTGGTGTTGGCTACTGCCGCGTCCGTGCGCGTGATGAGGTCTGCTTGCATCCGATCAAGGTAGGCGCGAAGAGCTGGATCCATGGCCTCGTGGAGTCGGCGACGATTCTCGGTCGTCCTCCTTGTCTCCAGAGTGACGAGCAGAAGTAGATCGAAACGGCTCTGATACCAGATGTTAATGTACCGGTAGAGAATTGTCTCTATAACACATGAACTGTAACAATTATCTGGATTACAAGACGAATTGGAATAGGATCTAGGTATCTATTACATGAAACAAGTCGTCGCCGCCGCCGCCGCCGTTTTGGTGATCCCGAGGATGCCCTGGTCCGAGGTAGGTGGCCAGTTTATATAGCAGGTCGCTGGTTCACGTCTCCCACTCGCTTCCCTGATATCGGCGGTTGGGCTGCACGAGTCTGGTGGACCGGCCTCGTCGCATGTTGAGGCCCATCTCTGCCTCGGCTCCTGTAGTTGTAGTAGGACACCTGACAAGCGCGCGTGCGTACGAGCATGCAGCCGCATGTCTCTTTTGTCGTTCCTAGATTTAAATTAGATATGTGACATAGAATTGTACAAACCATGTACAAAAATAAACTTAACCAGTATAGTTATACATATATAATTATTACACAGATCACGTTGTATATATCATGTTGTACAACTACACATCAGGTTGTACAGATCATGTCGTACAACTATACACCAGGTTAAACAGAATATGGTTAAACGTATAACTACACAGATCATGTTGTACATATTAGATTGTACGTACAACTACACTCAGTTTCAGTTGGATGTGGTTGTACGAACTATACACAATTCAAAGTAAAAAAAAAATTTCGTCGAAACCCATCAATAATGAATCTAGTTTTAAAGATCTTGACGCGATGTTTTTAAAAGTGAAAACGGTTTGTAATTTGGATAAACAGTTCTCAAAATATTTCATTTAAAACGAATCTTAAAATATATGCACGTACCCTATGTGCACCACCAACAAGCCGCCACTTGTCACACGCAGAGAAAATGTGAAAATTGAAAATGGAAAGCGAAGTGGACAGAAATAGACCTTCGCGAGGAAGCTTTTTTTTTTAAAGATTTCTCCATGTTGTCCTCTGCTAGTCTGCTACGAGTACGAGACTTCAAATGCACCCGCACAAACCTCCGGCCTGTAATTGCTGAAAGTCTAGCCCAGCGTGGCCTTTCCTTGGGCCTCGATTGCCAAGCTGCTTAGTCGAATTTCTTGAACGAGAAAAATTTACGAATGATCACTGAACTCATTCCGTGCATGTAAATTTGTCATTAAAATTAGAAAATGATATTTATGGGTACTTAAACTTATTCCGTCGCTGTACGTATGGTCATTAAGCGGTTTGACGTATGTATTTTGGTCACGTGTCAGCATTTGTACCGTAAAATGGTTGCCTGGTTGCACGCAGCGGCCAATCTCACTGCTACGGCCACCACCAGGGGCAAAGCTAGAGCAAAAGGTTATTGGGTTCAACTCTTGTTATTGTAGTGTAATCGTCTACTAACTAAAAATATCACAAAGTAATTTAATAGTATTTTGATAGATTTTATTGTGTTCATATGAACCCAGAGGTTATACAGATCAGATCCGGGTTCTTCTCCGCGCGCATCACCATCATTTACACGATATCACCGATGCAGACGTGCTTCCACTGGGTTGGGGCGAAATCAAACTGGGCATCCGCTTCGGGGATAGGACGGCGCCGAGACGGTTATTCTCTGCGCAATTAGACCAGTGGCGGCGCCAGTCCTCGTAGACGTCCTTGACGGCGCTGACGGTGAGGACGAAGGCGAACGGCATGACGGAGGCGCTGCGCCCGAAGACGTCGAGCTGGGGGAGCTGGTTGAGCTCAGCGATGACGGGGGGACGTAGATGTAGGCGAGATGGTGGAATTGCTCGAACAGTTTGCGGGTCAGGAATGTGAGCGGCGAGTACTTGGCCATGCGCATGGTGTTCCCGGCGAACTCGAGATGCTCGTTGGTGCGTTCCGCGTTGTCGACGCACACCAACCGCCCGTCCTCGTCGCCCAGCTCCTTGTGCGACATGGACATGGCAAATCTCCCGCGCACGTCAGGGTCAATTTTGACCGGCAGACTGGATGGCGAATGGACACGGCGAGCACGGACGAGTTTAAGAAATAGGGGAGAGGCGAAACAGAGTAGATAAATTAATGACGATGACGGAATTGGCAAAAATACGTACGCTAAACCGCCTAATAGCCTAATAACCGTACGTGCAGCGATGGAATAAGCTTAAGCGTCCGAAAATATCATTTGCTGAGTTTAATGACAAATTTGCACACACCGAACAAGTTCAGTGACCATTCGTGAATTTTTCTCTTCTTGGACTGAGCAGGCAAATTTGTGTTTTCATGTAACCCATCCAAACTCCACACGGCTTTTCTGCCAATCTTTTGCTTCCTCAGTTCGTCACATCTAACACCTATTCCTGCACTAGTCATGTGTTTTTCATGTACCTGGATCGGAAGGGCTCCTTAGATTCAGCTTAAGTCTCCCTTATCATTATTCCCAGGCAGACCTAGTAACCCTGCTATTGACAGCTGACAGCATAGCATCATGCCTGCATGCTGGTAGTTTGGTGATACCTGATGTCTGCCTGGTGATACCTGATGTCTGCCTGATCAGTAGGCTGGCATATTAATCCAAGCAGTGTGGGGCTTGTATTGTAAGTAAATCAATCATGGCAAAAATGTTGGAGAAGATAATATTGAGAATTATTAGGTGGACATGCTTAATTGAGCAGCTTTCTGCTCACAATGAGCAAGTACAAAATTCCTTCAGAACATCTTCAGTTTCTTTGGTACAGAGGACATGCGCCTCAGACGTTAAGCATGTATTTTTTTTACTGAACATTAAACATGCATGATTTTTTTTGTAGAGAAAACACACGAAGACATTTCAGATCTAATTCATATCAAGGAAACATTATGATAAGAACAACCAACGTTGCAAAATTAAACAACTGACAACCACAACGAACACTTAACAAACTGCAATCGCTTCTCTCCCCGCCCTATGACACATAACTCAAAATGAACCTTGTGACGAGACCCCATGGCATTTGAAGACTGCAACTAAGCCCGCCCCTTGAGAGGGGTCAAAGAAAACGTCAATCGAACATCACCGGGCCACACCCAAGCTTGTCGAGGCTATGATCTGGGGTAACCACTCCTCGAGAGCTTGGGGGACAGCACCGAGCCAACCATCCTGCATAGTAAGGAAAACAAAGGTCCATCCTCATCCTCAGCTAGATCTTACATAGCCATTGATGTTGACAACACTTTCAACATGCCTCCACAGATGAATGGAAACCATTGGCCTAGGTAAGCCCCTCAAAGAAGATTATTTGGATAACAGTCGACACCACGACCTCTACATGAAAGGAAGTACACATCCAACGAAAAACGGAGTGTACCCCTACATGCAGTGGAGGAGCTTGACCAAAATCATAGACTGCACCGAAAGAGAATAACTGAGAGCTATATAAAAAAGAAGTCGGGTTCTTATTATTATCTTACCATCTAGGAGTCGGCAAGATGAAACTCACATGCACGGTTTTGCATGAGAAGAGGAAATAAGTGATCTTTCTTTTCTATCGGTATGCCTCTTCTTTTGGCTCATGTCCAATATGATTTATTGTTGTTAGTGTAGTGACTAGTATGTTGATTTGAAATAAGAAAATTATCAAGTAAATAGTTCGACAATTTGCCAGTATAAACATTGCTGTGGACAAGAAATAAGAGCCCTTTTGGTACCCTCAAATAAACCACAGCCATTAATTTCCGTCCATCTAAAGATTAAAAACGTTTCATACTAGTGCTTAAAGGATGACTAGTACAAATCATACTACTGGTACAAAATCGGAGACTCTCCAGATGGGCCCTGGCCCAATACAGTACAAGGCTGCTGCTGGCTCATTACAAAGTTCAGGATGCCCTCGCCACGATTTTCTTCTCAAAAAAGGAAAAAAATCGATTCACCATTCATCAGAGAAATCCCCAATTTCCAGATGGGTAGATTGTCCACGCCTCCGATAACAAGTGCAGCACCATGCCGAGCACCCAGCTCTGGTCCTCACCGGCGACTAATCCGGCAGCCACGAAGTCGCTGAGCACCTCAATCAGGAGGCGCGGCAGGTGCCCTCATGAGGTCGACTGATGCGACGACGGTGGCTCTACGCAGACAAGTGGCGCATCTATGATTGGAGACCAAGAATGGCAGCCACGATCCAGTTAACTCATTCCTCTTCCCTGACTTTCCCTCATTCCCATCATTTTTTTTTGCCTTATTTCCCTTGGAGAAGGTTTCGTGTGTTGGAACGATGAGAGTGGCTGCACTAGATTTGTGATGGAATTTGTGTTATTGGGTTCATAATCATGTGCGCCTCGACTGGATTTATGGAATTCATTTGTTGTATGGCTATAGGAATTAGTGCGATCTGATAAATCGAAAACAGCAGGTGTGCGTTTCAGAAATGCAGATAGAAGCGGAGTTATAACATGAGATGCTTGATATGTGTGATCAAGCCTAGAGCACGTGCATTATACATGTACAGATTCAGGTAGCATTTTTGTGCTCAAATAGAAGGGTGATACATTGGAATTGCTGGTACTTTGACATGTTAGCACGGATCGATTTTCACCCTGCATCAGTGTACAGATCAATAACCAGCAAACAAAACTGAGACGTCAACACTACCAGATCGAACTCTGTTTGTGAACAGAAAATTTAATTGTGATAGTTTAAGGATCGTGGTTGATTACAGTGATTAAATATGTGATTATTTTGAGAGATCCAATGAGATTACCATTTCCTTAGCACTTACGATATTTTATCCTTGGCATGCACTCTGTTTGTAATGTCTTGTGTATTGAAACAGAAAAAGGAAAAAAAGTACATAAATGTGAGGATCAAGTTTCTAGAGAGGTTACTCAGCAAGATATATTTTCAACTCTGATAGGACACCGAAAGAATTACAATCACATTGCCTTCTAGTCTTCATGACAGTCCCGGACTATTACAAGGAGGTAATCCTGCTCCCTGGTTTCATATGCAAAGAGTCATGAAAAAAGCTATCTTCTAACCTGATATTTGAATTGTAGGAGAATTGCTATGGCCATGGCTGGAGATGGTGCATTACAACCACCTTTAACAACTACTGCATTTCCAGCGAGACCTAATTTGGTTGTGCCGTCAAGTTCAAATGCATGCAAGAAAAAATTAACTCCAGATAGGAGGAAACTGTAATACTAGCTAATTTAACTAATGCATCATTGACGCTATTCCCTTCTTCTCATATGGGCCGAGTAGAAGGCACAGAACTGCATCATGATTCGACAGTGCTGACAGCAGAGCAATCAGATTCGATGATCACCTTCGACGGGTGGAAATTGCTGATATACTTCATGCTATATCGAATGACACTGGCTTCAGTTCCTTCAGGTTTAGTGCAGACCTGTAGTTTCACCAATAAGACTGAAAATTGTGAAGTTAAGCCAAGACTGAAAATTGTGTAGTTCCTTCAGGTTTAGACAGGATCAAATCGAAAACAAGGAACAAATGATAAACTGGCAGCATAACAAATAAGACTGAAAATTGTGAAGTTAAGCCAAGAAAAAACTTACGAGTTCTAACATGCTAACCACAACATCCTAAACATTTCACATGAAAAAGCATATAAAAGCTGACTTGGGATGTAAGCTGAAGGTTTGAAAAATCACCGCCATGCCAAATCAGACCATACATTAGTCAAGAAGAGAAATTTAGAAGGATAAAACGAGAAGCGAATGCCCGTATGCTCATATTAAGAAATTCAATCATTATTTCCCCTTGTGCTTTAAGGATTTATCAAAAGCCCATGTAGAATACCGAATCGCAGACATTGATCCAATCATCCAACACAATTGTTTTTTCATAAAAAAGCTAGAGAAGATATTATATGCGCATGCACCAGTCACAAGAAATGTAATGATCTTTAACATGAATGGGGTAGTGGATCTAGCACATGCATCAATGCTTCTTCATAGTATTTTAGCTATATAAGCCCAGGTTGAGCAACATGCAGACACCAATATGAAGAGGAAACGATACAAAGTGAGACACTGTGCAGAACTATCCGTCTCAAGTTGATGCTTGATCACAATGACAGATATTATTGAACGGGAAACATTGCACCATATGGATTATAGACTGACTGTGTTCAGTTGGCAATTATGACGAGCAGTACAAGATGCAATTGCAAATGCTAATTGATCATAATGACTGGAGAGCAGAGAGGAGGATCATAGTGGTGTGCGTGCGTGCTAGAGGCGGCGCCGTCGAGATAGGAGAAGGGGTTGGCGGTGGCGGCGCTAGAATTGGTCTCGTTCTTCAAAACCGCCCGGCTGAGAGCTGGCTATTTTTTTTTCTTTCCAAATTACCTCTAAGGGGCCTCTTGGGCCGAATCTCTCTCAGCCGTCAGATCAAACCATACTACTCATATTTATAAAATGTACCGTAAAAGTTGCCAGAAATAAACATATAGTGTAGTGCATAAGAAAATGCATAGTAAATTTATGTGAGTCCATCTGGGTGGAAATAACTAATTTACCAGCACGTAAACAAATTAATGAAAATAGGAGGACATCTGAGTAACGCTCACAATGAGACTTTGGTGGGAAGTTATTAAAACATTCAGTTAACTAACAAGGCTAGCATGCGATAATGTAACCAACAAAGATAGTATATATTTTTAAACCGTAACAAGTAGGCAGCCAATGCGGCACCGAAACCTGGCCACCCGGCTGCCAACTGGAACTTGACAGGTGGTGTAAGCCTAACAAAGCTACTGCAAACCATCCCACTTGGTTCATTAGATTAGGGTCGAGACTCGAGAGTATATATAATTACACAGATTAGACTATACAAGAGTGTTAGTCAGGCACCGGATCTGCTAGTGAATAAACAGGATTAGTCACGACACTCATCAATGCCCGAGCACATCTAGGATCTAAAGTAAAGCGCAGGCTTTTGTGCAATTGTTTATTTTTAACCCCTCTCATGGCATCTTCTTCTCCGGCAAACTACCGCGGCTTCGTCCACGCGTCGCTCTCTTTTATCTAAGGAGGGAATAAGGCATGCGCTTTGCCGATCAATTAGAGGAGAAAAGGCCATCAAACGTCTCGGATCATCTGTGGATTTGCAACATGAGGGAGCCATGACCCCCCTTAGAAATGGA
The DNA here is from genome assembly GCA_026929855.1 of Poa annua. Classification (NCBI taxonomy): domain Eukaryota; kingdom Viridiplantae; phylum Streptophyta; class Magnoliopsida; order Poales; family Poaceae; genus Poa; species Poa annua. The sequence continues at coordinate 243,806,530 of CM049426.1, read as the reverse complement.
TAACTATGTTGTAGGCTTGTGTAGGCATATAACTAGGTTCTAGTTAACTTAGGAACAAATTAGTGGGGTATCTGTACTATATTATCCTAATGAATTGGCCCAATGCTACCCACCTTCTTGTGGTATGGGTAATATAAATGGGAGTACGCGAATACGCATCTCAAGCTGTTGGATATTGTTCTTTTCATGAGCCATCTTTTGATCTTTGCCTCTCCTGTACGGGCAGCTACCACTTGTCAACTTTATCTCTTCTGTTTGCCCGACCCTACATTGATCTATCGAAGAGGCGCATGATCTTGCGGGATCTATCTTCACGGGGACAGTAGTGTCATTTTAGTCAGGTGATTTGGATAGAGTAACTCATAATGTACCCCAAGCATCTTGCTTTAGTGCTGCCTGGTGTCATGGTGCCTCATCTTTTGAAGCAAATTGGTAATTAAGGTGTCATGGCTTTCCACCATATAAATTCGGCCTGGGTGCCAAGCTCGTCCTTGTGGTTCTGCGTTTATTCTACATATTGTAAAAAATTCTGAACTAAAAAATGGGTCAAAGCTTATCATGTAGATTGTTTTTGACAGTCAAAAGTTTCTAAAATGGTAGGTGGAATTTATTCTACCCAGCGATATAAAGATACATTATTATCGAATTGGGAACAATACACATAATAATATGAAAACTTCCTGCCAATATCAGCAGTAGTACTCCTGCAAACATTATTATTTATAATAGTTTCCCACACTAAAAACATTGTTATCACTACTCCATTGATCTTCATTGCATATGTACTGCCAGCATTAGGGCTTGTTTTTCGCCCGTTGATCTAGCTTTATTTGCACGACTCAATATTCAGATGCTTTTCTAGATTGGAGCCTATGAATAGGAGTTGTACTATCTGAAAGGCAGTTGACCACCTAGAGGGGGGGGGGGGGGTGAATAGGTGGTGACCAATTTTTATGTCTTTTTCAGTTTTAGGCTAGCGGAAAGTAAGTTGTCTATATGTGCAACTACGTGTTACAAGTGATAGACAACAAAAAAACTAAGCAAATACATGAATTTAAGATGCGGTAAAGGAGAGTGGAACAAGACAACCGTAGGAACTCGAAGACGGCGATTTTATCCCGAGTTCCACCACATAGGTGTACGTCTCGTTGGAGAGGTGTGAGCTACCACAAAGGTTTGCTCAACGCCACAAAGGCCTCACCCTATTCTCCTGTGAATTCGACCACAAAGGTGCGAATCCACGCTTCCAATAAGGACTCCTTTAAGGGCGGAGAAGGTCCCGTACAAATTCGTGAGGCACACACCCACAACTGAATTGGGGGCTCTCACAATGACCACAACAGGTCACTTCCACAAAGGAAACCACAAAGGATCAAAACACACAAGATTGAACCTAGCTATCCACAAAGGAACCCTAGATCCGTTGCCCCTCAAGATATAGAGGAGGGAAATCAAAACGCTTCGGTGGAGTTGTAGATCGATGTTTCTCCCTTAGATCCCCAAGTATCAAATGATTTGAGTGGCTAGATTGGGAGATCCGGAAGAAACAAGCTTCAGCACCAATGGAGGAGAGAGAAAACGAGAAGGTTAAACTGCTGGAGGTAGGTGGAGGGGTATTTATACCCCTCCCCAAATTCTGCCTGTTGTACAGCCGCCAGCTCGGAGATCTCCGGGTTGAGGTCCGGAGATCTCCGGTCTCCGGAAATCTCCGGCAGAATTTCCGGCTGAGTGGAGCTCGAGGTCAGTGCTGATTGGTCTTCTTGACTTGGTAGAAAATCTTCTGCCACTTGGAGATCTCCGGACTAGGGATCGGAAATCTCCGAGCGCCAGAAATCTCCTAGAACATTTCCGGCTAAACTCGAAATGGAGTCAGTGCGCATCTGAGTTCTTGACTTGGTGAAATTCTTCTGTCACTCGAAGATCTCCGGACTGGGGCTCGGATATCTCTGAGCGCCGGAAATCTCCTAGAGCATTTCTGGCTAAACTTGAAATGGAGTCAGTGCGCATCTGAGATATTGACTTAGTGGAAATCTTGATTAGCTCGGAGATCTCCGGTCTGGGGACCGGAAACCTCTGAGTTCCGGAAATCTCCTGACTGATTTCCCGATGAAAGACCATACTGAAAATTTGGCAATATAAGTATTCACTTTATCAACCGACCTGTACTAGAACCTGCATTCTTCATCACAAACATTAGAACACCTTTTGTGTTGTCATTAGTCACCAAAATATGGGAGTACAAAGAATGTACTTTCAATCTCCCCCTTTTTGACGAATGATGACAACACGAAAGGAGAACGGATTTGCAAAATATAGACGGAGCTCCCCCTAAGTAAGTGCACTATTTTTAGATGTTTTGGAATACATGCACATTCCTTAGGATCAACACTCCCCCTCGATTTTACAAACCACGCAAGCAAACAAATATAACAATACATAATAGAACGAATAACTTGAGCAACATAGATATTACAATAGAGGTTTAAAGGTACTCATGTCTCACACACATGACGAGATAAAACAAACCAATAAGAGGGAGCACTTAAGACAAAACGAAGGAAAAACAACACGAAGTTCTCCCAACCCATGCAAATCCCAAGAGTCCTAAAGAGATACTTCTCCCCCTTTGGCATCAAGATACCAAAAAGGGAGGAGGTTCCACTAACGGCCCATGACTCGTCGGAACCCTGCTCGGCCTCCTCATCCCCCTCATCATCATCATCATCATACTCAAGATCACTGTCCTCTGGCACTGCATCATCCCAATCAAAGGTGAGACCATCGGCATTCCAATCCTTGAATGGAATAACGGGCTTCAAAGGGTGCCTTGGAGCAGGCATCTTCAAATGAGACATAATCTCCTCTTGACGCTTCATAATGCGATGATTCTGAGAGTAGATGGAGTAGTTCTCACTGTGAATGCAACAGTTCATATTCATGATCTTCTCAATTGCCCGTACAACCCATGGGCGACTCTTCTTGGCAGCTTTCTTGATGTTGGGATTGGTAGGAACCCGAGATGGACCACCAAAAATCTCATCCTCATTGATATCTTGCATGGAGGCTTGTTGTTGAACAACATGAGCAGATTTCTGGATTAGCAGGGCTGCCTTGTGGGGCTGACAACCAAGAGCTGCATCAAAGTCATCACCATCTTGCTCGGAGAGCTTGTAGAGCCTCTTGATGAGCAACATCACATAGGGAGCATATGGAGAAACTTTCCTCTCAAAAACTGCTAGATTCATCTCCTGGAAAATGAAGTCCATGACATCCACCTTCTAGGCATCCTGCTCAACCTCATACTCCCCAAGATAGGCCGCATGAGCCTTGGCCATCAAGTTAACTAGAGCCCTGGCAATATTGTCCGCATTGCCAGCAATGGGAGCAATGGTCCAACGGAACATGCGAAGCAATATATCATAAGTAGGTAGGAGTCCATACTGAGAGCCAATTTTACCTCCAGGCTGGTATAGATCAGTCATGACATGCTTGTTGTAGGACATGCCATGGACGTGCATGCGGGCACCAGCTGGAATAGAGAGACCACTTAAAGGACAGCCAAGAATCCGAGCAAACTCATGGTAAGTGGAGGTCAAGCGCTGCTTGCCAGACATCCAAGTCATCCCAATATCCTCAGAAGAGTCAAACACCACAGTAGCATAAAATTGATGGATGAGAGATACATTGTAGCTGCACTCGGTCCTCATCAAATGCTCCAAACCCAGAACTCGGCAGACCTGGACTGCTCCCCCAAAATAATCAGCCTTCTTTATTAACTTGTCGAAGTCAATCCACTTCATCAGACAAATAGGCTTATCAATGGAGAACTTCTGATAAACTTCCCTATAGAGCCATGCCATCTCGGTGCAGAAAAACTTGGGATCATCAGATTCCATGTTGTAAGATAGCTCACTTCGCCAATTGCGAAAACTGCCTTTGTTGAAATCCTCAAGGCGGAGCTTGGGCCTCTTCTTCTTGCTTGGCCCTGTGTCTCTCTTGAGCAGAGCTGCAGACTCAGCGGGTGTGCTATCTTCACTCGAGGACCTGCTGGGAGGGCGAGAATGAACTGGTTTGGCCCTCCCTCGTTGAGCTATTTGCTTGACACGGCCAAGAGGATTGGAACCTGCAAACACACAACATAGAGAGGATAGAAAGTATATGGGGTAAGCACTCATGTCCGAGAAGGAAAATGGAACGTACTAGAGAAGTTTAAGCAATCAAAGTTTCTGTCCTTAGCTGATTTTATTCTGAGTAGGCCGGAGATTTCCGGGTCTGACTCGGAGATATCCGGTCTACACGAATTTTGACAGATTTGAACAAAATCTATGAATGAAAATCTGAATCGGCTAGGTTAAACGAAAACAAGTTTCGTCCTAGATTTGAAATATGAGGAGTTACCGGAAGACATTGCGAAAAGCGAGCGGATGGAAACGAAGCCCTCGACAAGGAGAAGCAGATCCGAGAAGCATGCGAGAATCCCTTGGACGAACCACCCGCAGCAAGGATCACAAGAACGAGGAGCATTTCAGAGTAGAGAGAGGATTAGGGCACGGGGTGGATGAACTGGCCGAACCGGCCAGTCCACCCGTGCCCTAATATAGACAGGCCAATTTGAACCGGAGATTTCCGGACTGAGGCTCGGAGATCTCCGGGTGCCGGAATTTCCGGGGCTATTTCCGAATCAGATTCACCTGAGGTCAGTGCCGAATCTGATTTGGACTTAACCCTGGAAATTTCTGCACGTTCGGAGATTTCCGGCTCTAATTCCGATTCATCTTCGACGGGGTGCAGTGTCGAATTTGAAAAATGACTTAGGTGCTGAAAAATCGCAGGGGCCGGAGATTTTCGAGTCTCAGCCGGAAATTTCCGAGACTATTTCCGGTCAATAATCATCATAGGTCAGTGCTGATTTTTGAACAGACTTAGTCTCGAAATTCTCTGGTAGACCGGAGATTTCCGAGTGAGGCTCGGAGATTTTCGTTCAACTCCAAAAACTCCAGGAACAAAAATCAATAAGAGGAAATGAGTGGGGAAAAGCATATTTAAAATATAGTGAAAGGCTTATGATAGATACTCAAACTGTATAAAGAAGACACACTCAAGTTGCAAGAAACATAAATCAAAAGAGAACACCAACAAGAGTGTGTTTTCCCAAAAGAACCAAAGACAATGCAAGTGAAAATAAAAAATAAAACCAAATAGTTTCCAAAAACTTCAAGAAGAGTGTTGGTGGCCGAAACCACCGTGTATGAGTTGTAGCATGGCACCGCGAAGATATATCTTGGGTCCATAACTACATCTCACCATTGAAGCTCACAAATTAGATTTAATTTGAAGTTTTAGCAATGATACCTCACTATATGCATAATAGGGGGAGGAAGAGTCCAATGTATTACGAAAACACTCTCCCTAAGTCCATGCGTACCTCTAGTTCTAATAAAGCCTTAAACGTTAGAGAGTGTGCACGGAATTCAAGCCAAGGCCCGAGAATCTATGATATTGAGCTCATTCCTCAAGTAGCAAAAACAGGCTTCATCAAGGGGCTTCGTGAAGATATCCGGCAATTGATCACTTGTACCAACATATGATAGATCAATATCTCCTCGTGCAACGTGATCACGGATGAAATGATGACGAATCTCAATCTGCTTGATCCTTGAATGTTGCACCGGATTGTATGAAATTTTGATGGCACTCTCATTATCACATAAAGGCGGCACTTTGTCCAAGAGGACACCATAATCCTTTAAAGTTTGCCACATCCAAAGAAGTTGAGTACACCCGCTTGCGGCGGCGACGTACTCGGCTTCCGCCGTGGATAATGAGATGCAATTTTGTTTCTTCGAGGACCAACTCATCAAAATCTTCCAAGAAATTGTCACGTCCCGGATGTGGACTTCCTATCATCAATGTCGCCCGCCCAATCGGAGTCGGACATGGTGCCATCTTTGGGATACCACAACCCAAAGCAAGGGGTATGCACCAAATATCTGAAGATTCTCTTCACGGCCATCAAATAACTTTCCTTAGGTGCGGCTTGATAACGAGCACACACTCCAACGCTTAAAACGATATCGGGCCTAGATGCAAATAAATAAAGGAGAGACCCAATCATAGAACGATACTCTTTTTGGTCTACCTCTTTACCGTCGGGGTTGAGTTGGAGGTGGCACTTGGTTTGCATAAGAGTAGGCACACCATTTAGGCCAAGCAACTTAAACTTCTTGATCATATCTTGAATGTACTTGGCTTGACAAATAAAAGTCCCTTCCCTCATTTGCTTGATCTCAAAACCGAGAAAGAACTTGAGTTCACCCATCATGGACATCTCGAACTTGTCGGTCATTAGCTTGGAGAACTCAATTGAACACACGGTTAGTAGAACCGAAGATAATGTCATCGACATGTAATTGACAAATGAAGAGTTCACCATTAACCTTTTTAGTAAAAAGAGTGGGATCGATTACCCCAACCTCAAATCCACGGTCTACCAAGAACTCTCTCAAGTTCTTGTACCATGCACGGTGGGCTTGTTTAAGGCCATAGAGAGCTTTGTCCAAGACATAGACGTGGTGAGGATGGTTGGGGTTCTCAAAACCCGGGGGTTGTTTAACATACACAAGTTCTTGCAAGGGACCATTAAGAAAAGCACTTTCTACGTCCATTTGTTGCGATTTGAAACCATGATGATATGCATAAGCGATGAGAATACATATCGATTCGAGTCTTGCGACCGGTGCGAAAGTTTCTCCAAAGTCGATGCCTTCGACTTGAGAAAAACCTTGAGCCACCAATCGCGCCTTGTTCCTTACAACGATACCATGTTCATCTTGCTTGTTCTTGAAGATCCACTTTGTGCCAATAGCGTTGCGGCAATCTTTGGGCTTCTCAACTAGGCGCCAAACTTTGTTGCGCTCGAAGTTGTTAAGTTCTTCATGCATAGCCCCTAGCCAATCGGGATCTTCAAGAGCATCGAATACTTTCTTGGGCTCGACCATGGAAATGTGTGCTTGATGCTCACTAAAGTGAGCCAATTGACTTCGTGTAGAGACCTTTGCTCGTATATCACCGATGACCTTGTCGAGAGATAAAGCTCTTAGTTCCAATGACTTTCCAAAGAGAGCTTGATGACGAGTTTAAATTGCCGCCCTTGTTGTGGGGACAATCTCTTGACCATTTTGGTCCTTTGGATCCTCGTCTTGACCTTCTTGAGGGCCTTGATCATCATGAGAAACGTCTTCAAGTGGTGGTGGAGAATGATCTTGCCCTTGAGAAGAACTTGGAGAAGTGGAACCATCTTCGATAATCTTGATAGGGGAGGCATCATCTACTTGTTGATGAAGATCTTGTTGAGACTCAACATGGGCTTCATTTTGAGAAGAGGTAGCTTGTTCTTGTTGAGGAAGATCTTGAGATTGTTCTTGAGGGGATTCATCATTTGCTATGGGTGAGTCACCTTGTGGCACTTGTGAAGATGAGGTCTCCTTGATAGAAGAGCTTGAGCTTTCTTGAACAACTTCTTGATGAACTTCAATGGGGCGAAGGAAACCCACTCCCATCTTCTTAATGGCATCAAAAGGTTGTTCATCACCTACATCAAAAACACCAACTTGCTCCACTTGGGAGCCATCATTTTCATCGAATTCCACACTACAAGATTCTATGGTAATCTGGGAGGATTTATCAAAGACTCTATAAGTGTGGGACTCGCTACCATATCCAACAAATATCCCCTCAATTGATTTAGAGCAGAACTTACCCAACCGGACACCCTTTACGAGATAATAGCACTTACATCCAAACACTCGGAAGTAGCCAATGTTGGGTTTGTTGCCGGTAAGGATCTCATATTTTTTGAAGGCCATTACCGTAGGGAAACCCCCTACGGTGTAGATTTTAAATTAATGAAGGTGCAAGAGAAATGCACCAACTGATCAACAGTTCACCGAGTACAAAGTTCAGGGGGGCAGGAAAGGAAATGAATAAGAAAAATACATGGCCTTCAAAAAGTAAGATGGATCCACTCTAAAAGAAGAGACACTAAGGCGGGTTTAACCCTAAACTGATGAAGTAATAAATCATGTTGGCATCTAACTCGCCATCTCCCAGCAGAGCACGGCAGGTCCTTGAAGATAAGGTCGTTTCGACACTTCCAAATATTCCACGCCACAGCTGCAACCACTTCCATAAAACATGGTCCAACAAACGCCGTATTGGCTTCCATCATTCGTGGAGAAATCCTCATGTTCATTCGCCAAGAAATGCCCACCTTTGTCCAGCAGCTCACTGCAAAAGGGCAAGTGAAGAACAGATGATCCCGGTCCTCCAGCGTATGAGAATTACAAAGAACACAATGTGGCCCACCATCAAACTGCCAATGCTTGCGGATCATAAGGTCTTTGGTATTCAGTCGATCAAACAAAAGTAGCCACAGGAACACTCTAAGCTTAGGTAAACATCTGGAAGCCCATATCAAATCCAGACTGCGATCTGTAGGAGCTTTACTGAAGATGAACTGATAATACTTTGCTGATGAGTAGGCGGAATTCCCCCAAGCAAAAGAGCGGGCATCAAGAGAGTTTGCCTGAAGCTGCACCAATATTAGGATATCAGATAAGTGCATCCGTTCCTCGTGGGCTTGTACAGAGATTGGAAGGGCCAACAGTCTTGAAGGATCCCCAAACTGAACAACGACCGATGCAACCGATAAATCCTCATCCAATACATAGGAGAACAAATGTGGGAATCGTTCAGATAGCAGGTTGGATCCATGCCAAAAATCCTTCCAAAACAAAGTGGACGTACCATCTCCCACATGGGTGATCGTGATGATTCTGTAGATATTGATGAGACTAAAAATATCCCGCCACCAAAAGGAACCGCGTACGGATTGGGCGTGGGGAGGCCCCTCTCCATACAAAGACCACACCAATTTGACCCAAGGTATATCATATTTGCAAAAGAATTTGTGCAGCTGCTTCAAAAGAAGACCAGAATTCTGAATTTCCAAGTTGATAATCCCAAGATCTCCATGTCTCTTGGGCCGACAGATCAAGTCCCAAGCAGCGAGAGAATGAGTGGTGCCACTGTCCTCCTCTTTCGCCCACAGGCAATGTCTTCTTCCACGGTTAAAATTTTTGATGATGGCTTTCGGGACTTTAAGCGAGCAAAGAAAGTGAGTAGGGAGTGAAGATAAAACAGAGTTCACAAATGTCACCCGACCACCATAGTCTAGGAATCGAGCAGTGGCATTGAGACGCCTCTCCAGCTGATCAACCAGAGGGGAAAAATCATTCACCGAGGGGCGAGTAGTGCCTAAAGGCAGCCCTAAGTAAGGGAATGGCAAAGAGCCGGTGACACATCCAAAGGTCGCAGCCAGTGACTGAAGCCTGTCAGCAGAAATATTGATGGGCATCATCGAGGTTTTGGAGTAGTTCACGAGCAGCCCGGTAGCATTGGAGAATCTTTGAATCACCTCCTTCAAGGTTTGGAGTTGGATAGGGCAGGCTTGAACAATGAGCAAAGTATCATCGGCGTATTGGACAATTGGAAAGTCCGTGTTGGGCAGCGGTAGAGGCGCCAAAAGAGAACCATCCTGGGCAAGTTTATTGATCATAGATTGCAGCAGATCAGCGCCTTCAACGAAGAGGATCGGAGAAAGGGGGTCACCTTGTCGAACACCACGACGGCAAGGGAATTTCCTACCAGGGACCCCATTGAGCAGTACTGAAGAGAAACCAGTCGAGAAAATGGATTTAATCCACCCGAGCCACCTATTATCATAGCCTTTACACCGAAGAATCTCCAAGAGAGCATTATGGCCAATGGTGTCGAAAGCTTTAGCAAAATCAAGTTTGAGAATAACTGCTTCAGATCCTGTCTTCTTCACTTGATCGATGTACTCATAAGCCCACGCAATACAGTCTTGCATTGTGCGGGTTTTCAGAAAACCATACTGATTCACATGGACCAGACTGAGGATCTTTTTCTGAAGGCGATTGGCCAGCAGCTTTGTGATCAGTTTAAAGCAGGTGTTTAGCAGAGAAATTGGCCTAAAATCATTAGGGCACTCTGGCGCATTAATCTTGGGAATCAAGGTGATGAAGGCATCATTAATGCTTTGAAGGTTAATAGTCCCCTGCCAGAAGTCATCTATCATCCGATAGAAATCATACTTGATGATCGGCCAACACACTTTCACAAATAAGCCGTTGAAACCATCAGGCCCGGGAGCTTTATCCGAGGGGAGGTCCGCCACAGCCTCGTCAATCTCTTTGTGAGTAAACTGAACCGAGAGAACCTCTAGACCTTCCACTGGATGAATATAATCCAAAAAATTGAAAGAAGGATCAAGCTGAACCACCGTGCCAAGTCTCTCTCTGAAAGAGGATCGCAGAATACCCGCCTTGTCATGGTGATCAGTTGCAATGGAGCCGTCTGGACGAGTTAGAGAGGAGATGGTGTTTTTTCTGTATCGGATGGTCGCCATGGCATGGAAGAAGGCCGAATTTTCACTGCCAAATTTGGCCCAACGGGCCGTGCATCTCTTTTTCCAATAATCTTGCTTGCAAAGTAACAGATTGCTTAGTCGAGACTTAACGATGTTGCAAAAATTCCACTCAGTAATATCCAAAGACCGTTGTTCTTCAATCTCATCTATCATAAAGATGGTTGAGTTACAGTTCTCCACCAATTTGTTTAGAACAGAGATACTGGTGGACCACTGACGAAGTCCTTTTCGCAATAGTTTTAGCTTGGCAGAGATGCATTTAGCTCCATCACCCCAACAATGAATGTCCCAGATTCGGGCTACCACATCCAAAAATCCAGGCATTCTGATCCAATGATTTTCAAACCGAAAAACTGCCGCTTTTGGGATAGAAGTACTGATAGTGATCACACAAGGGACATGATCCGAGGTTGGACGAGCAAGAGGATGAACGAGTGTATTGGGGAATTTAAGCGTCCAGTTAGCTGTCGTAAAGAACCAATCAAGCTGCTCCAAAAGAGGAACATATTGCATATTACTCCAAGTATAGGGACGACCCTTGATAGGTAGTTCAATGAGGCCAAGATAGCTGATGACTTCGTTGAAAGTAGCAATATCAGTCATGTTGGCACCTGGACGGTTGCGGCTATCCGAATAACGATAGAAGTTGAAATCCCCCATAAAGATCCAGAGATCCTCATCATTAATATCCATGCTAAACAGCCAAGCAATAAAGTTCTCGCGAGCTATACCCTCACATGGGCCATAGACATTGACCAGGAAGAAGTTCTCAGCCGATATCGAAGAAGTGAAGTGAATGACAATACCAAAAGATTCATGTAACACTATAGTACCAGTAAATATGCTGCCCACCCAGATGATGAGCAAGCCCCCTGAAGCACCCTCCGAGGGGATGAAAGCATATTTGTCAAATCTTTTTGGAGCAAATTGCTTAATGAAATTCAACGATAAGTCCTCTTTTTTTGTTTCCTGAAAACACACTATAGCGGCAAGACTCTCTTCGATTTTGTTGCGCACAAGTGGCCATTTATCAGACAAGTTTAACCCACGGATATTCCAACACATAATTCTCCATAAACGATTCAGAGCAGCCATAGGTACAAAATAGGAGTCACAAGATAAAGTCTTAAACCCACAGACCAGTACGGACTAAAATAGTTCAGATCAAATAAAGATAAACGATCTAGAGGATAGCCAAAAGACACAGACTCCACACGCACACCGCCGTAGCAAACACTAGAGACAGTAAAACGATGAAGAGCCATCAAGTGTGCTTCGCCTGACGAAGACGCGCCTCTGAGAGGTCATCCGGGTCGATGTGGCAGTCCTCAACGCCTATGCGCTGCATCTCTGAGATCTGGAGCACTGCTGGAGGAGTAGCAGGTGGAACCCTGGAGGTACGACGCCTCAATGACTCTGGAACAGCAATATGCATTAGACCTGATTCACAGAAGCGCGGAGAGCGACGAACTTGGGTCAAGATATAAGGGGTTTCAGGCTTACGCGTGCGCGTACGAGGAGGCAGGTGAACAGAGTCAGAATTAGATGCTGTGGGCACAATCAGTGAGGAGGAAGGGTCCACGTCCATGCTCTGATCATTCACATAACCAAGTTGAAGAAGATCCATGGCATCAGCAGACGGCAGTTGCTCAGAGCTATCTGTAGTCTCAATATAAGGAACAATGTCTGCAAGAACGCCTGGGCTTGTCATGGGCTCAAAATAAGAGGCCACCAGTCCAGAAATCTCAAAAGAAGCCCAACCAGAGAAGCCAGATGGGGCCATGAGGCCCAGATTGAGCCACCAATTGGATTGTTGGTCATAACGGACGCAAGCAACAAACTGGAATTCAGAAGAGGCCATCTGAACCAAATGATGCCGGACAAGTACTTACCTTGTACCCTGGGGTCTGGCCGCCTATATAAGCCGGCTACCAGGGAGCCTTTAGGGCAGACAACTTCAATAGGCATCATACCCATTGTAACCTGTTCACGGCTATTGCCTCATAGTGAATTATAGCAGCACGTAGGATCTCGCCACCGCTGTGGGATCCGAAGTTGGGTAAACTCGCCGTGTTCAATCCCGTCCTCGACGACACCAACCTTCTTCCCCACAATCCATACGTAGGCTAGAGGACCCCCGTCTTCTATCAATTATGTCGATACCACGACGGTTGGCGCCCACCGTGGGGCATAAGGTTCCTGGCGTCACGTTCCAGGCGGGAACACTTGGCGGCGTGGGCAAGCAGATCGCCGTCGATCGCGTCACAAGATATGGCGGTCATAGCTACGTCAACTCGGATGAGTCCTGGATCCCGGCGGACGACTACCTTATCGGATGCGCAATCGTACCGATCAGAGGGATCGACGTCTTCATCGGGTACACGCCAGAGGCGTACGGCCTACCGCGTTTCTACAACCCCACCCACCAACCCTTCGACCAAGCAGTCGACCGGCAAGATGGATCTGAGTCCGCCTTCTCCCAGGAGTCGGCCGAATCTGATTTCCACTTCGTCGGAGATGTCGGACTGGGATCAGACTCCCAGCCGGAAAACAACGATCCTGAGTCAATCCTCCCTGCTCTACAGGAAGATGCGATGTCAGATGCCGGATCCAGATCTACCGTTCAAGTCAACGTAGACTCTGACTCCGATGATGATGCTAGTCTCTTCGAAGAGAAGATCAAAACCCGCTTTTCCAGTGGTAATCCGGCTCCCTCAGAGGGCACAACGGATACTGACATGCCTGACAAGCTGGCTATGATGGTTGTTGTCGGTCACGAGACAACCCAGTTACTTCGGAGGCGCAAAACAAGCCGGCGGAAGATGCCGGCGACACCACTGCCGGCCAACTCATTGAAAGTTCCGACAAGGTGCGCGCGAAGAAGAAAGCTGGCCTCGAGAAAGGCGGCAGCAGCAAACCCACGGATTTGCTCTCCGTCATCAAAGAAGTAGACGAGATCATGAATACTCCGGTGAATAAAGACACCCCACTCGACGCAGTGGAAGAGCTTAGGCTTAACATGCTTAAGCACTCTGACTTCCTGCGAAAAAGAGAGGAGCACGTTGAGAGCCTTGCGAAGAAGATCGAGAAAGAACAGGAGAAGATGTCGGCCAAAACAAGCCGGCAACTCTTCGAGGAGAAAATGTCATCAAAAAACCGCCGTGGAAAAGAGCCGCCTGCGCAAACAACAACAGCGGCTCAAGATCTAGGGTTCGACTGGCGCACGGCACCATAGCGTGTGGACAGAAGGGGAGATGTTGTCTTATGCACCCCGGTCCTCAACGCGGCCGCCGCGCTAGATACCCTGGACGACAACACTTACACGGCGGAAGAGAAGCTGGCCAATGCAAGACACTTCATAAGCAAGGCCCTAGAACAATAAGCTCGCGCTGATTCCTATGGCCATATGGCGGATGCCCGAGGGGGAGACCTAGAGTCCAAGTCGGGAAAGTGCAAAGCTGCACCCGGCGCCGACCCCGATGGCCCGTCTGGCTCCAGTAGCCATGGCGACAAAAGGAAGGCAACGCCACCTCCAAAGAAGACGCCACCGCCAAAAGCAAGGCGGGACGAGAATTCAAGGACAGGAAGCAGAGGAGACCTGCCACCTCCATCCCAGCCAAGACGCGACAATGGCGGTAGCCGGAACAACAGGCCGCCGCCTAGAAAAGATGTCGGCAACGACCCTCCCAGGAGAGGCCGAAGCCGATCTCCGCAGCGTAGCACTGGCAGCAAGAAGGGAGAGGAGGTAGAAGGGCCCAGGCGCAGCATAAGCCGGGCAGCGCAGGACGAGCCGGACGCAAATAGAGGCGCACGGCAGCTCGATCCAAAAGACGCACGACACCGCCTACAAGACATAGCAAGAGGAAAGGAGCCGCTATACTCTGGACCAAAGTGCTTCGGTGACGCCATCCGCAGAGAGCCGTTCCCTAAGGACATGACATCAGTGTCAAAAAACTGTTCTAGGTACAACGGCCTCGTTAAGCCGGACTCATGGCTATCCGATTATGCCATGGCCATAGAAATTGCCGGCGGGAGCAGCCATATTGCCGTCCGCTACTTACCTCTCATGTTGGAAGGCACGGCAAGAGCTTGGATCGACAACCTTCCTGAAAAGTCCATCCATAGCTGGTACGACATGGAAAAGGTTTTCTCCCAGCACTTCCAAGGAACATACAAGCGTCCAAATACCTACACGGATTTGCAGCGCTGTATCCAAAAGCCGGACGAAACCATGAAAGACTTTGTCAGCCGTTGGATATCCGAAAAAGCCAACTGTCATGGTGTTTCGGACGCACAGGCTATCCACGCCTTCTACACGGGCCTATAGAAGAAGTCCTTGCTCCGTCATAGGCTCGTCCACGAGCAAATCACGGACCTTGGTGAGATGCTCAACCTGGCCGCCCAATACGCGGCGGCGGATGACGACGCCCGGGACGATGACCCAGACGTCAACATCATACCAAAGCGGAACAACAAGCGCAAGAAGGCGGCGGATGACAAAGCCGGGCCTTCCAATGAGGTAGCCGCAACATTCCAAGGAAACGCCGGCAAAAAGAAGTGGAAAAATAAGAAAGATAGTCGTGAAGCCGGCTCAGGGCCTAAGGCGGCGCGAATCACTTATTAACAGGCAAAGCTTTTGCCATGTCCCATCCACGCCTCATTGGGCAAGGTCAACCATATGCTTGGAGAGTGCCGTTTCATGGACGACTTCAAAAAGGATCCCACAGTCGGCTGGAAGTCAAAGAAGTCAAAGAAGAACGACAAGAAAGACAGCAAGGAGGATGAGGATGACGACGACATGTCTATCTCAAGCGAAGATGACGCAGCCGCCAAGAAAAAGAAGCCGTATCCAAAGGTCAAAGAATCTCTTGTGTGCTTTGTCGGCACGCCTTCGGCTAAGGCGGATAAGGCGGAAATGCGCGAACTCAACGCGACAATGCCAGACGTCCCTCAGTACTTGAACTGGTCTGAGGCAACGATCACTTGGGACCGGTCCGACCACCCTGATCACGTTCCTCACCCAGGAAAGTACGCCCTTGTCGTCGATCCCATTGTCGACAACTTCAGACTTACAAAAGTACTTATGGATGGCGGCAGCAGCCTCAACATCCTGTACTATGACACACTAAGCCGCATGAACCTATCAGAGGATCAGCTGGACCGCAGCAACCTCACCTTTCATGGCATAGTGCCCGGTAGGCAAGCAAAGTCAACGGGGAGCATCAGGCTGAAGGTAACTTTCGGACCAAAAGAGAACTACCGCTCAGAGTTCCTTCGGTTCGAAGTTGTCCCCTTCAAAAGCGCCTATCATGCAATCTTCGGACGACCGGCTTTCGCCAAGTTCATGGCAAGGCCGTGCTACATATACAGCAAGCTTAAAATGCCGGGGAAAACGGAACCATCACGATTTCCGACAACTTCAAGAAAGCCAAGGAGTGCGAGCGTGGCATGGCCGCCTTCGCAGAAGCCGTCATCCATAAGGAAGAACTCGCGCTGCTCGGGGCGGATTCAGACAACTCCATGCCAAAGCCAAAGATGGATGTCAAGAAGACTTTCGAAGGTTCAGAAGACACCAAAAAGGCGGACCTCATCCCAGGTGACAAGTCTAAGCAAGTTGTCATCGGCTCCAACCTTGACAGCAAATAGGAAGGCGCGCTCGTCGAGTTCCTCCGTGAGAATCGTGACATCTTTGCATGGTCGCCTTCCGACATGCCTGGTTTATCGAGGGAACTTGCCGAGCACTCGCTCAACATCATAAAAGGGTCCAAGCCGGTGAAGCAAGCAACAAGAAGCTTTGGAGATGAGAGACGCAAGGCTATAGGAAAGGAGATAAATAGGCTGAAGGCCGCCAATTTCATAAAATAAGTTGTACACACCGATTGGGTGGCAAATCCTGTACTTGTCCCAAAGAAGAATAACGAGCTGAGGATGTGTATTGACTATACCGGTGTTAACAAGTGCTGCCCAAAGGATGAAGGGAATATGCCCTAGAGGCACTTAATAAACATAGTTTATTGGCAATATCCCAATCGTTCATTATATGTTTTACACCATGCTATAACTGTATTAAGCGAAAACATTAATACATGTGTGGTAGATAAACAACCAGGTCCCTAGTAGCCTCTACTAAGACTAGTTTCGTTGCGCGATTGATGATCGAGGTTTTCCGATCATAGGGCATGGCACCGGTCGGCAATGGAAGTCATATCGTTAGGAGTAACGATGTGATGGACGTACCCAGTATTTATAGGACATAGTCATTACGCCTTAAGACCGTGAGACCAACTCTTATTGTTATTCCTGGAAGATACTTTGATCGCACCAAACGTCGTATCTTATTTAGTATGACAATAACGGTGATACTTTTGGGTATCGAAAAGGAGTAGTTGAGACGAGGGGTCAATAGCGGGATTTGTCAGTCCGCATAGCCGGATAAATACTCTAGGGCCCACTCGGTGAGATTATGTCAAATGAGTTTGCAAACATGTGACTAGGTCACCAGCTGACATAATATCATAGACGAGTAGAAGATAGCGATGTCGGTAACGAGATCATGCTAGGTATGGAGATATCTGAGAATGATGCTCGGACACGCTAAGTATCGCCATGACAAAGGGTTTAAGTCTATACGTCCAGGTTTGATAGATGAAAGTCATTCGTTATATCACAGGGATTAATTCATGGGGTCCAGGCCTACGAGTTAGTCGTCGATCATAGAGGAGTCTTGGTCATACCTGTTATTATATCGAACCGCTAGGGTAACACACTTAAGGGGTTTCGACAAGACAACCGGAAAGAAAAGAGATCACCGGGAGCGTCCCGGGAGGGGTCCGATGGAGATCGGGCAGCGCCGAAAGAGTTTTCGGAGCTAGGAAAAATTATATATATTATGTTTGATATTAATTAGTGTAATTAATATGCAAATATGATTTTATATATTTATTTTCGAATTTATTTAGGCTGATTTCCCTAAATGGGCCTTCTGGTCGAAAGAAGGCCCATGGGGGGGAAAACCCTCAAGGGAATTTTGTGGGGGAGGCTTGGCCGGCCTAGGTGGGCCAAATGGGGCCCACCTAGGGCCGGCGCACCAGCCTTGGCCGAACCAGGCATGTGGGATAGTCCCACATTGCCTGACTGGCAAGGTTGGCTCCCCCTGGGAGCCTATATAAGAAGGGGCACCCCTGGCCTTTTAATTCACCAATTAATTCCCAATTTCTCTCTCGATCTCGTGGTTCCCTTGTCGGAGCCGCGCCGAGTAGAGGAGGGGGATCTCTTCCACCATAGCCCGCTGCCGCGCTGCTGGTGTTCCGGTCCAAGTCTTCCGCTGCTCGTCCTAGACTGGAGCTTCGGAGGCCGTCGTCTCCACCGTATGTGTGTGACGCCCTGCGAGGTGCTGCGCTAGCGGTACTCGGAGGCCTACTTCCTCCACCCGACCTCGGGGTCATCTTCGTCGTCTTCGTCGCGCCGAGTTCTCCGCGACCTAGAGGTCGGCTACGTCGTCTTCGTCGTCAACGCTTAAGCGGGAGCGTATTCCCCGCTATTCGGTCTACGAGGGTATGTATTCCGATCTCCGCCGTACTTCTATATCTGCATAGTGTAGATCCTGGCTAGTTTAAGGATATCGTTGCTAGGAATTTTTTTTTGTTTTCTGCACACGATCCCCTTCAGTGGTATCAGAGCCGATCTATCGTAGATATAGCTGTACGCTGTTAGAACCCGTGTTCTGCACGGGGGCACCGTTCCTGTTATTTGCTACCCTCTAGCGTGCACTTGTGATTCCAGCGGCATCGAGTTGATGAAGCGGCCCGGACCGACTTTACGCGTACGCTTACGCGAGACTGGTTCCACTACTGACATACGGCTTGTACCGTATCTGTGGCTGGCGGGTGCTTGTTTCTCTCTCTTTAGTTGGTCTTGCATTTTCAATGGAGGGCCCGAAAGGGATGCTTAAACATGCAATTATTGGATCGTTGTTGTGGTCATAAGGTTCGTAGGTATGAAGCGGTTCTATTTACGACAGCCCAAAGCCACGTAAAATATGCAAAAGATAAAGTAGAAGTGTCTAACTTTATTTTGCAGGGGCTATGTGATATGGTCAAGGTAGGTTTATTAAATTGTTTATAAACTGCGGGCGCCAAGAAGACCATGGCGCAATGGACTATATCACATTGCATTACATTTGATGTTTTATGTGCATCTTATATTGTGTGATTGTGTGTATAGTATACATTAGTTACACGGCGGTAGCTATATAAGATGATCCCTTCAAAATACCACCAGTGTTCTCCCTCCAACGCGCACCACCAAGAAAGTTCTACGTTATGAGGCAGGCCGTGATGATCGGGTGTCTGACATCTCGTCGTTCGCATACAGTGGGTGTAAGCCATGTTGCACAAGCGTCAGCGTGGAGGTTTTTGGTGGCGAGGCTAGCATATTCAGAAATATGGCCTCGGAACAGGAAGACCGAAAGGTCGAGCACGAGTCACAAAATTGGTGTGGCGGACATTTGTCTACTCTTGAAGTTGTGCCGCCGGCTCTGATGATGAGGGGTGGTGCAATGGATGGGGGTCGTGTAATCTCTTAAACGACCAGGAGGGATGTTCGTTTGAGTGGGAGTTCGGATAGTTATTTTCAAAATTACTAGAACTCAGAATATAATGAACAGAGTCTGTTTTGCAAACCTTTGTAGATATTAACCATTGTGATAGCATCTTTTCAAATCAGGCGCATTCCTGCGATTGAGAAACTTAAAAGGTTGGGTCCAAACTTCATAGTTTTATACTTTAGCTTGAGGATACTCCTTGTTTAAACCGTTAGCTCTTTGTGATACAATACCCGCTAGGAGATAAACCTGGAGATTCCGCTAGCAAAAGATAATTTGGATTATCGGATTTTGAGCGGATGATATCATCATAGTCCAGTGTATGCTATGATTTCTGCCATAGAGAACCAACGGTGGGTACGAGTTATTGGATCGCGGACATATGATATGGTCGCTAAAACTCGGGGTACCCCTAAAGTTGGGTTGATGAAGTTTATCAGTACGTTGACTGATTGTCTTCTCAACCAAGATGGAAGAGAATACACACATTGAGAGAGCACGTGGCGGTCATACTTAATGACATATGTTCATGATTAATGAACATTGAGACGCCTCGCTCAGCTCAATCACTGGATGACAGACATCGTTGCCAAGTGCAAATCCTCTTTCATAGACAATGTCATGCAAGGGGAATCGTTCACCTTCATGGTTCTTGATTACGGTGGAAGTATCAAGAAGATGAAACAGATCGCCGGAAGTCATCAATGATGATGGTGTATATATGATATACATGTTAAGAATGTTTTAGCTAAGCAAGTACTCGCAGTAGTGACTAAGTTTTGGACTAGTCATGTTTTGTGAAAAACCAGGTTTACTGCTTGAGTAGCTTAAAAGGATGAGGCGACATTGCGTGTTGATAATGGCAATCAAGTTGTTGTGATGGCCATAGACACTCTCCCTCTAGATCTACCATTTGGGTAAATTCTTTATGATCGGGTGTTGGTATGATCGTTACAAGTGTGTCTCCTCTAGCGAGACACTTGTTCATACATGATAGTGACAAATTGGTGTCCTATATTTATGAAGTAATGATCATATGCCGAATTGAATTTAGATGGTAGAAGCTCCCACATTCATAATATTAATGCCAAAGGATACAAACTTAATAAAGACACCACATATGTGTGGCACTACCGTTTAGTCATGTCAATGTTATATGCATTAGCTCCACACTGGATGGACCTACAAGTCCTAAGATTTGATCTTTTGACACTTGCAAAATAACTGTGACACCGTTTTTGAAAAACGGGCATATAACTTATTGATAGTCATACATGGAGATGTATGTGGTTCAATGAAGTAATTGACGGGTAGTGGAGACCTTTATTTCGTGAACTTCACTGAACGTTTTGAGTATAGCTTGTTGAGAATCATGCATATAGGTGTATGTGAATCAATGAAGTACTTTAACGTGTAGTGAAAGTCTTTATTTCATAGACTTCATGAATATTCCGAGTAGATATATGGATATCCACTCCGGGGAATGTTAGTCTGAATTTTTGATTCGATCAAACGAAGTTCAGAATGAAGTAGGAAATAACCTTAACAAGAAAATCAAATTCCCGCGATGCAAATCGAGGATTGAAGATTTGAGTTATAATGTTAGCACATCATTGGAAGACTTGTGAGAAATTGGTGTCCTATATTTATGAAGTAATGATCATATGCCGAATTGAATTTAGATGGTAGAAGCTCCCACATTCATAATATTAATGCCAAAGGATACAAACTTAATAAAGACACCACATATGTGTGGCACTACCGTTTAGTCATGTCAATGTTATATGCATTAGCTCCACACTGGATGGACCTACAAGTCCTAAGATTTGATCTTTTGACACTTGCAAAATAACTGTGACACCGTTTTTGAAAAACGGGCATATAACTTATTGATAGTCATACATGGAGATGTATGTGGTTCAATGAAGTAATTGACGGGTAGTGGAGACCTTTATTTCGTGAACTTCACTGAACGTTTTGAGTATAGCTTGTTGAGAATCATGCATATAGGTGTATGTGAATCAATGAAGTACTTTAACGTGTAGTGAAAGTCTTTATTTCATAGACTTCATGAATATTCCGAGTAGATATATGGATATCCACTCCGGGGAATGTTAGTCTGAATTTTTGATTCGATCAAACGAAGTTCAGAATGAAGTAGGAAATAACCTTAACAAGAAAATCAAATTCCCGCGATGCAAATCGAGGAATGAAGATTTGAGTTATAATGTTGGCACATCATTGGAAGACTTGTGAGAAGAGTTCCACAAATTACGTCGCATGGAACACCATAGTGTTATGGTGTGTTAGGACGTCGTAATCACACCCTATCGGATAGTGTGTGGTAAATGAATCTCTTACCGAATTATTGTAATCATTAGAGTCATATGGTAGAAACGTAAACACTCACGTTAGCAAATAGGGAAACCATTTGAATCCATGGAGACAATACCATACGAGTGATGGCATGGCTTTTGGGCCTGGATTGTCGTTTCAGCAATTTAGTGTTTCGATGTAATCGAACCTAAAATGGATTAATCTTTGTAGTATACCCTACCTAAAGAGTTAGCTGGGTACATGTCTCACGACATAGGCAAAATCTTTGCCGGGATATACCTTGCGAAAGAAATAGTTTCTTGTCCGAGGGTATAAGTGAGAAAGAAAGTAGAGCAAGACGAAGTTGGTGAACTTCTTCTCCAAACATCAGAGTGGCGCAATCGAAAGTGTTTTCGGTGTCAGGCCCCACAGCTTGAAAAAGCTAATGATTCAATATCATGATGTTCTGAGCTCATACTAAGAGCGTAGGCATACGAGGTTGTGTTCCACACTGTGTGTTACGACAATCTTGTTATGGAGGTCATATTAATGGAATATGATAGACCTACGAACTACGAAGAAGATATGGTGGACCTAAGTCCGAGAAATGGCTATGAGTCATTTATGATCCGAAATAAAATCCATATACGATTACCAGGTATTGACTTGGGAGATCTTCTTGATGGCATCTAGGATGTTAATAGTATATGGAATTTTATGAGAGAGTAGACATTGAGCAGATTCGATTTGTCGTGAAACAGTTCCGACAGACCACATGGGAGTTTGTCTCAAGTGGCGAAGCCTAAATCTATTCTGGGTCGTTTAGCAATTACTATAATTTCGAATGAGAAATTCATAGATGGATGAGAAAACCATGGTTCTTAATAGTGTCATTAAGAATGGTTTGTAATCCTGAGGATGCTAAACATGTGTGCAATTTTCGGTTGTCCATTCATGGGCAGAAGCAAGCATATCGGAGCTGTAATCTTCACTTTGATAATGTGATCAAAGGATTTTGGAGTTGTCCAAAATAGTTGAAGAAACCTACATTTGCAAAGAAGTGAGTGGGAGCAAAGTAGCTTTCCTTGATCTTATATGCGGAAGGCATATTTGAGTGGGAGCTAAGTAGCTTTTCCTGGATCTTATATGCGGAAGGCATATTTGAGTGGGAGCTAGGTGTCATTCGTGATTTTGTATGTAAGGACATATTGAATGACACAGATCCTCTAGTAGAGTGTAAATGATTATTTAAGTGATTAAATTTTCTGTGAAATGAAGTTAGGAGTATTAGGCATCCGATTTATAATTGTATAGATCAGAGGGGGCTTAATAACATTAAGTCGGAGTATTTCCTAAGTCAGGATTCTGAAGTGTTTCAGAAAAGGACAAGCGAAGAAAGAGGTTCTTGCTTGTATGACTAGGTAAAAGATTAAGTTAATCTTGGCTTTTTCAGTGATAGAAAATGATGTTCGACATTCTCTATGTATCACCCATAGAGTCTATCAGGCTGAAAGCTCGACTTGGTGTGACCCGAGTTCTTGGTTCAAGAACAGGTTCTAGAGTGATCCTTGTGTGGATCAATGAACAAACGTTAAGTTTATTCTTCAGTGTCTATGAGAACTGAAGATAGGTTTTCTAGTAACGGGTAAGAGTGGAATGGCAACTTGCCGTAAAGCGGTTACGATGATGCAAGTTATTACACTAACCCATACGACTAGAAATATCATATAGGAGATGTCCTTTATTTTGAAGATAGACATGGTTAGTTTGCGAAGTCGCATATGAATGCACTGTCGCACAATCTACATAGGTATAGAAATATATCGCGACTTTAGAAGTAGCAAGTGTGATTGGACTGAGCAGTTTTCCGAGCGTAGGTGGTCCCCTTAATAGATCTCTTAGACTTTTAAGGCGCATGCTACGCGAATGCTCGAGTCTCACTCCATACACTGGGATATATTTCACCGTCATCGTAAGATACGGGTTGATGTCAAACTAGGTGACATAGAAGTGTTGCAAAGCACATATAGGTCTCAATGTGTGAGGTCTATTGACTGTATTCCTCTTCCACGAGGCGAGCAGGCACCAAGATGCTATGGGTGTTGAGCTTTTACCAGGTTGTAAACTAGATTAAGTGTTACTCTAGTGCAAGTGGGAGACTGAAGGGAATATGCCCTAGAGGCACTTAATAAACATAGTTTATTGGCAATATCCCAATCGTTCATTATATGTTTTACACCATGCTATAACTGTATTAAGCGAAAACATTAATACATGTGTGGTAGATAAACAACCAGGTCCCTAGTAGCCTCTACTAAGACTAGTTTCGTTGCGCGATTGATGATCGAGGTTTTCCGATCATAGGGCATGGCACCGGTCGGCAATGGAAGTCATATCGTTAGGAGTAACGATGTGATGGACGTACCCAGTATTTATAGGACATAGTCATTACGCCTTAAGACCGTGAGACCAACTCTTATTGTTATTCCTGGAAGATACTTTGATCGCACCAAACGTCGTATCTTATTTAGTATGACAATAACGGTGATACTTTTGGGTATCGAAAAGGAGTAGTTGAGACGAGGGGTCAACAGCGGGATTTGTCAGTCCGCATAGCCGGATAGATACTCTAGGGCCCACTCGGTGAGATTATGTCAAATGAGTTTGCAAACATGTGACTAGGTCACCAGCTGACATAATATCATAGACGAGTAGAAGATAGCGATGTCGGTAACGAGATCATGCTAGGTATGGAGATATCTGAGAATGATGCTCGGACACGCTAAGTATCGCCATGACAAAGGGTTTAAGTCTATACGTCCAGGTTTGATAGATGAAAGTCATTCGTTATATCACAGGGATTAATTCATGGGGTCCAGGCCTACGAGTTAGTCGTCGATCATAGAGGAGTCTTGGTCATACCTGTTATTATATCGAACCGCTAGGGTAACACACTTAAGGGGTTTCGACAAGACAACCGGAAAGAAAAGAGATCACCGGGAGCGTCCCGGGAGGGGTCCGATGGAGATCGGGCAGCGCCGAAAGAGTTTTCGGAGCTAGGAAAAATTATATATATTATGTTTGATATTAATTAGTGTAATTAATATGCAAATATGATTTTATATATTTATTTTCGAATTTATTTAGGCTGATTTCCCTAAATGGGCCTTCTGATCGAAAGAAGGCCCATGGGGGGGAAAACCCTCAAGGGAATTTTGTGGGGGAGGCTTGGCCGGCCTAGGTGGGCCAAATGGGGCCCACCTAGGGCCGGCGCACCAGCCTTGGCCGAACCAGGCATGTGGGATAGTCCCACATTGCCTGACTGGCAAGGTTGGCTCCCCCTGGGAGCCTATATAAGAAGGGGCACCCCTGGCCTTTTAATTCACCAATTAATTCCCAATTTCTCTCTCGATCTCGTGGTTCCCTTGTCGGAGCCGCGCCGAGTAGAGGAGGGGGATCTCTTCCACCATAGCCCGCTGCCGCGCTGCTGGTGTTCCGGTCCAAGTCTTCCGCTGCTCGTCCTGGACTGGAGCTTCGGAGGCCGTCGTCTCCACCGTATGTGTGTGACGCCCTGCGAGGTGCTGCGCTAGCGGTACTCGGAGGCCTACTTCCTCCACCCGACCTCGGGGTCATCTTCGTCGTCTTCGTCGCGCCGAGTTCTCCGCGACCTAGAGGTCGGCTACGTCGTCTTCGTCCTCAACGCTTGTGCGGGAGCGTAATCCCCGCTATTCGGTCTACGAGGGTATGTATTCCGATCTCCGCCGTACTTCTATATCTGCATAGTGTAGATCTTGGCTAGTTTAAGGATATCGTTGCTAGGATTTTTTTTTGTTTTCTGCACACGATCCCCTTCAAAGGATCCCTTTGCGCTGCCTAGAATTGACCAAGTCGTAGACTCCACAGCAGGCTCCGAGCTGCTTTGTTTTCTGGACGCCTACTCAGGATACCACCAAATCAAGATGAGAGAGTCAGATCAGCTGAAAACATCTTTCACAACTCCATACGGGACTTTCTGCTACATCACAATGCCTTTCGGCCTGAAGAATGCAGGGGCAACATACCAGCGCTGTATGCAAAATTGCCTGCACGAACAGATCGGCCGCAATGTTCACGTCTACGTAGACGACATCGCGGTAATGTCAAAAAAGAAGGCAGATCTCCTAGAGGACTTGGAAGAAACTTTTCAGAATCTCCGGAGGTATCAAATGAAGCTCAATCCCGCCAAGTGCGTTTTTGGCGTCCCAGCCGGCAAATTGCTCGGGTTTATCGTCTCAGAACGAGGGATCGAGGTTAACCTGGAGAAGATCAAGGCCATCCAAAACATATCCAGACCTACTTGTCTGAAGGACGTGCAACGCCTAGCCGGATCGGCAGCAGCCGTCAGTCGTTTCATAAGCCGCCTAGGGGAAAAGGCAATGCCTCTCTACCGGCTATTGAAGAAATCCGACAACTTCGAGTGGACAACAGAGGCAGATGCCGCCTTGCAGCAACTTAAGGAGGCCCTCACATCCGCTCCAATATTGGCAGCACCTCGATCACAGGAACCAATGCTGCTGTACGTCGCGGCAACAGGAGCTGTTGTCAGCGTTGTCTTGGCTGTGGAAAGAAAGGAGAACGAAGCCGCGGCGTGTGAGAAGCGACCGGTCTACTTCATCAGTGAAGTGTTCTCCGCCTCCAAGCAGAGGTATCCGCATTACCAAAAGCTGGCTTACGGTGTATTCTTCGCCGCCAGAAAGCTTAGGCATTACTTCCAGGAACACACAGTGACAGTAGTCAGCAAGGTACCGTTGGGAGACATAATCAACAATGCAGAGGCAACAGGTCGAGTCGCCAAATGGGGCATCGAACTTGCCGCCTTTGATATAGTCTATAAACCACAGACCGCCATTAAGTCTCAAGCGCTTGCAGACTTTGTCGCCGACTAGACAGAGGCCATGGAGGAAACGACACTCCCCGAATCAGAATATTGGGTCATGCACTTTGACGGATCAAAGATGCTCAAAGGCTCGGGGGGGCTGGAGTCGTCCTACGCACGCCTAAAGGTGACAAGCTTAGCTACGTGTTACAAATCCACTTCACAGCAACCAACAATGTTGCCGAGTACGAAGCCTTGCTTCATGGGTTACACGTGGCAAACGACCTAGGCGTCAAAAGAATCCTCTGTTATGGCGACTCAGATTTGGTCGCGCAGCAAGTAAGCGGAACATGGGATGCGAAAAGCGCAACAATGGCGGCTTATAGAGCCAAAGTTGACGAATTCACAAAAAACTTCGTAGGCTACGAAGTCCGGCATGTTCCAAGAGCTGAGAATGAGGCGGCGGACACACTTGCAAGACTAGGATCGGAACGCAAAAAGGTACCAAAATATATCTTCCTGGAGCATTTGCACAAGCCATCCATTAAAGGCGCCGATTTGATGGACCCCGACGCAGAAGAACCGGTAGAAGCGGCAAGTCTCGCTGTCTACTTAACACAGCCGGATTGGACAGTCCCATATCTCGATTTTCTAATCGACAAAAAGTTGCCGGAGGACGATGAGGTGCTAAAGAGGCAGATCATAAGGCGAGCCAAGGCATTCACGATAATAAAAGGCGAGCTATACAAGCGAAGCACTTGCGACATCTATCAGCGGTGCATACAGCCGGAAGAAGGCCGGGAAATTCTAAAGGACATACATATTGGCACCTGCGGGCATCATGCTTCCGCCAGGTCCATTGTATCCAAAGCTTTCCGCCAAGGTTTCTACTGGCTCACCGCCAAAGAAGACGCCGAGAACATCGTGAAGACATGCAAAGGCTGCCAGTTGTACGCTCGTCAACCTCACTTGCCGGCATAGGAGCTAAGGACGATCCCAATCACCTGGCTGTTCGCGGTCTGGGGCTTAGACATGGTGGGTCCCTTCAAAAAGGCGAGTGGTGGGTACACCCACTATTGGTCGCTGTCGACAAGTTCACCAAATGGGTCGAGGCTAAACCGATCAGCAAACTTGACGCACGAACAGCCACCAATTTTCTCTGGGGGATTATCTCTCGGTTTGGAGTTCCACACAGCATTATCACCGATAATGGCAGCAATCTGTCTCAAGGCGACATAGAAGAATACTGCAGCGATCTGGGTATCCGGCTTGATTTGGCATCCGTGTCACACCCTCAATCCAATGGACAAGTAGAGCGTACAAACGGCCTAGTCTTATCAGGACTTAAGCCTCGTCTCGAAGCTCTATTACACAGGGCAGCCGACGCTTGGGCAGATGAGTTACAGTCGGTACTATGGAGTTTGCGCACAACACCAAACAGGTCCACCGGCTACACTCCTTTCTTCTTAGTATATGGCGCTGAGGCAGTGCTACCTACCGACATGAAGTACGATTCCCCAAGAGTTCAAGCCTATATCGAGCAAGACGTAGAAGGTGCAAGACAGGATAGCCTAGACCTGCTAGACGAAGAAAGAGACGTCCCTCTCCATCGCTCCGCCTTGTACCAGCAACAACTTCGCCGCTATCATAGCCGGAGAGTGCGGAAGCGAAGCTTCAGAACAGGTGACCTGGTTCTCCGCCTAATTCAAGACAGAAAAGGCTTGCACAAGTTATCCCCGCCATGGGAAGGACCGTTTATAGTCACAAAGGCGATGCTCAATGGTTCCTACTACCTAGCCGACATCCGCGACGAAGACGAAAAGAAAATGCGCAAGAAGGCGGCAGGAAAAACGGGAACCAAGCGCAAAAAAGGCATTGACGATCCGTTCGAGCAAACAAGACGGCCTTGGAATATTGAGCAGCTACGTCCTTTCTACACTTAGCAATTTATAATTGTAATAAGTTAAATATGATTATGAAATAAAAGTCTATGGTTCCTCATCTGTGTTGAGAAGCATGCCATCTTTTGTCTTTTCTTGCAATCATATTCCCCCTATGTATCTAAGTTACCTATTTTCTAGCTCCGTGCAAAGGTTCAAACTGGTAGATACTTGCAGCTTTCGAGCCAACCCAAAGCAAAAATAAACTTTTTGCGCCGCCTAATTCCTTTACCTCTGATTACTTATATGTGGTTCGCCTAGTAGTATGTCTTTGACACTAACATGTTGGCTTTGGTCTCTGATTCTAAACGCATGGTTTAGCCCTGGTTGTTTCAGCTAAAGTTACCGGCTGAGGTCTCGTCAACATACAAAAAGTTAAGCATATAAGTCAGGGTAAAATTAAGGCGGGCCATATAAATAAAGACAAAATAAAACTTGTCAGCTAGTTTCCGCCTAACAAAGCAGCAACAAAAGTATATACAAATATTACAAGTCAATGTTGCATTGTTTCAGGGGCCGACAAGCAAGGCTGATAGGAGGCAAGGACAGAAAAGATATGGCTCGGGGGAGCATCTACATCAGGCTTGGGGGCTGACAACCTCAGCCCCGGAACTGTCACTCCCCTCCGCCTCGGCCGCGCCGGCAGCTTCAGCTCCCTCTCCGCCAGGCACAGGATGGCGCCGGTAGAAGATTGAAGTATCAACCATGTCCGCAACATGCGTGGCGTAGCCGGCAACGCTGTCAAGAACAGCGGCCGGCTCAACCTCGCTGCCGTCTTCATACGTTGACGGCATGCCTTCGGTGACGGCTTCTATCTCCGCCTCGGGGTAGTGCGCCATGAATAAACCAAGCGCGTTCTTGGCACCACCCCGCGCCGCCGATTTCAGCGAGCTCTTATGCAGCTTGGTCGCCTGCTCCAAGATAGCGGGCACGTCGCTGAACTCGGTCGGTTCCTGGCTGCCGGAGGAGGTGAAGAACTTGGCGGCAAACCGCTTGGACGCCGCCAAAGTCTCGGTGATCAGCTCGCCTAGACGCGCAAGGCGATCCAGGCGGGGGCTGACAACCTTGTCATCGCCTAAGCCGGCGGGAACTGCATAAAAAATGAAGCCATCAGTTTGGCTCAGGCTAAAGCAAAATGGCAAAATCAAATAAGGAGTAGGAAATTACCAAGGACCGAGTTATGGAAGGCGGACAGCTCAATCATGTGAGTTGCCAGCGCAGCCTCAGCGGTTTGGGCGCGAGAAGTCTGCTTGGAGATTTCCTCGGCAGCCGTCTTCTCCGCCTCCGCCAACTTGTTGCGCAGGCTTTCCAGCTCACCAGTGAGCTGGCTAGATTCCTGCGCAAACTTGAGTTGCTGGGCCTCCATCTCCTTCTGATGAGCCTCCTTCAACTCCAAGTTGGTGGCCGCCAAGTCTGAAGCTTCATTCATAAGAGCTTGCATATCAGTGGACGCCTTCAGAATATCCTGGTCGTGGTCTAGCAGTTCTACAAATATGGATTCGCTAACTAAATGATTGACGGCAACATAAGTCGAAAGTATAGTTGAAGGCAAGGAGGATTAACCCTACCCTCATCTTTTTTGCGGGCCGCCTCCAACTCGGCAATCCGCAGGTCCTTGGCCTCGCAGTCCTTCTTCAGGTCACGGCACCGCTGGTTTATCTCGGCCCGGGAGGAGAGGAGCTGGACGTTGGCAGACACAAGGCCCTGCAGGACAAACAAAGGCATACAACATATTGTCGAGTAACCACTAAGCCGGCAGTCAATAATTCTTTTATTTTTTGACTTGCCATCTAAGTGCTCGGGGGAAAGACTATGTATATGCCGGAGTGGTAAGAACTCACAGATAGGTCGCCCTCCAAGTCGGCAAAGGCCTGCGAGGCGAAGTTGGCAAAAGCCAAAGTTGACTCCTTGGCCTCCTTAAAGGTGGACCAAGGGTCCCTGACCCTGCCGCCTCCCGCAGTCGGGTTGCCCTCCGAGACCCGCCGGCAGTCGACTCCAGCAACCCTTCGTTGGCGGCGCGCGATTGAGTGGCATCATCGGCCGTAGCCTCAGCCAGCAGTAGGGGAGTTTTGGGCACGCGGTCGGCGGAAGGGGACCTTGGCGGAGCGCCTGAAGCCGGAGCCGGGGGCTGACGACGAGCGTCGCCCATAAAGCTGCCGGCGTGGAGCTGAGGAGTTGGCGGCACGGTGGCCGGCGAGCCGCCTTGCGGCCGCTTACCTTTGCCAAGAAGCCTGGTCGTCAACCGGGAGGTTGCGACCCTTTCCCTGTCAATAAAAAGCAAGCACAGTCAATTGGGTGCCAGTATTAAAAAAGGTTTGTCGTCTATCAAAGGCAAAATTGGGTACCTTCGGGGGATGTTAATCCCCACGTTCTCGCCAAGGTTGGCGAGAGCCGGCTCGGTAGCCGACGCGATCCGTTTCTTCCTCTCGGCATTCACCGTGGAGGAAGCGGCGCCGGACGCCTTGCGCTTCTTCGTCTTCCCGGCTTCCGACTCGTAGAAGTCGGGAGCCAGGTCATCCTCCCCCAAGGCGGAGATCTGGAAAAGAAGACAAGTTTAGTGGAGCTCAATTTTAGCCGGCGAAGCTATCAAACAAGGGGCAAGGAAGAAGATATTTACCTCGAGGGGAGGGTTGTCGTGGGTGTGCATGGGCACGCCCTCCACCGCCTTCACCAGCCCCGCCTTGACAAGGCTGCAGAGCCGGAACGCCAGGTCGGCAACCAGCAACATCTCTTCGCTCACGCGAAGAGAGGCCGTGTCAGTAGGCGAGTACTGACACATCTTGTGCGGTCTGTACCGCAGGGGGAGAATCTGCCGGCCGAGCCAGTAGATGACGGTGTCGACCCCATCCAGCAGAGGGGGAGCCATCATCCGCGTGAGGAATTCAATCCGCCTCTGAATAAGGCGGAGTTCCTCCGTCAACTTGGGCACCGCCTCGTCCCAGCATGGCCGAGGCATGGGTGGCGCGTTGACGAATGCCGGGATGCCGACTTGGCGGCCCGGGGCTGCCATATCTTGGCAGTAGAAGAACGTGGAGGTCCAGCCCTTGACGGACTCAAGGTATGGTATCTTAGGATACCATTGGCGGCCCTGGCGGTAGTTGAAGGTGACACTGCCGCAGGTTGCCAGCCCACCATCCGGCACCGTCTGTCGCCGGCAACGAAAGCAATATCTGAAGAAGTCTAAACTAGGCCTAATACCTAGGTAGCCTTCGAACAGAGTTGTGAAGCCGGCTAGGACTAATATGCTATTGGGTGCTATGTTGTGGGGCTGGAGCCCATAGTGATCTAGAACCTCGCTAAAAAAGGCGGAAGGCGGAAGCGCCATTCCCATGACGTCTCCGAAGGCGGCCCTCCACCGGCAATCCTCCCGAGTGGGGAGGTAGCCGACAGCCTCCAAATCTTGGAGGGCATCTTCGTCGATGATGGAAGGTAGCCAGTAGCGGGACCCGAGGTCCGCCGCTTCCTCTTCCTCGTCGACGGGGGCGCCCGCCGTCGTCATCATCGCGGTAGTTGGTGGAGGAGCCGAAGGACCCGCCGCTGGCGCGCGCGCGGTGGAAGCCCGAGGGGCGACGGTGGCGACATTGCCCGTCGCCGCCGTCACGGGACGAGTTATTGCGCCGCCCATCGCCGTCGCGGGCGCGGTCTCGATCGCCGGACCGCTCGACGCCGTGGAGAGGGTCTGGCCGGTGGACATCGCCGCGAGGAGAGGTCGTCGGAGAAGAGGAGTTCACCGGAGTTCGCTCGGAAGCAAGAAGCGGAGAAGTGGAAAGGGCAAGAGCGCACGGAGAGCAAAGGCAGGGTGGTGAAAATGGACCGTTTGGCTACCTACCTATAGGGCCAGGCGTTGCTCCCTGTGCAACGGTGTTTTTAGTCGGACACGTGTCCAACATCCGTTGCAGCACACGATTGCACGATCTCCACGCCTCCTCTTTTCCCGCAATTTGTGATCATGGCGAGATTCCCGCCTAGACTGTTTTCAAACTGTCGTGAGCTGGCTAGGTGGAGACCGCCAAGAAGGATGCTCGGCAGGATTGCCGAGCAGCCGTCTTTTCCCATGATGGATGAAGGCGGCCGCATGTCAATATCAAGACACGCATGCCTCGTTGATTTTCAGAATGGTTCAAGTCCTGCAGCCGCCAACTTTGGCAGATGAAGAATCAAGAAGAAGCCGGCGCCTGGAGAACTTCAACCTTTCTGGGGGCTAATGTTGGGGATATATCAACTAGGGGTATAACCAACATGGATCTATCCGGCTAGTCCAGGGTGGCCCAAGGGTGGTAAGGCCGAAGCCTGCCGGGCGGCCCAGATAGCTGACGTACAAGGAAGTAGGCGGACGGTACAAGGAAGGTGGAAGGCCGAAGCACATCAGGCCACCAAGCCCAAGACGGAAGGCGGCAACTAAGCCGGCTAGGTCTAGGACTCTGTTTACTTGCCGGACAAGTACTTACCTTGTGCCCTGGGGTCTGGCCGCCTATATAAGCCGGCCACCAGGGAGCCTTTAGGGCAGACAACTTCAAAAGGCATCATACCCATTGTAACCTGTTCACGGCTATTGCCTCATAGTGAATTATAGCAGCACGTAGGATCTCGCCACCGCTGTGGGATCCGAAGCTGGGTAAACTCGCCGTGTTCAATCCCGTCCTCGACGACACCAACCTTCTTCCCCACAATCCATACGTAGGCTAGAGGACCCCCGTCTTCTATCAATTATGCCGATACCACGACACGTCAACAATCACGAGGCAATACTTCTTCCCCAAGACTTATCTCCGGAATTGGTCCAAATAGATCAACATGAAGGAGCTCCAAAATCCGGGACGGAGATATGATGGTCTTACTTGGATGAGGAATGCCATGCATCTTGCCTTCCACACAAACTCTACAAATTCGATCCCTTGAAAAGAAAACATGATCTTTTAGTCCAAGGATATGGCCACCCTTGTGAAGACTTTGCAAAGTGCGCATGTTTACGTGGGCTAGTCGGCGATGCCAAAGCCAGACCACGTCGACTTTTCCGAAGAGACACATGGCTTGAGTAGTGGTGGCTCCGGAGAAGTCCACCACATAAAGCTCATGCTCCACGTTTCCCACGAAAGCCACTCTTAGCGACTTGCTCCACAAGAGGACCACAATGTCTTTATCAAAGAAGGGAGAGATCCCCAACTTTGTTAAGGCACGAACCGATAACAAATTATAGCCAAGAGATTCAACAAGCATAACATTGACAAGAGTAATGTCGACGGCAACTACCACTTTGCCAAGCCCGGTTACCTTAGACCTTGATAAGTCACCAAACGTCACGGTTACTTGATCTACATTAGGTTTCAACTCCGTGACAAGTTCTTTGCTCCCGGTCATATGACTTGTACATCCACTATCAATTATCCATTTTGAACCACCAGGAGCAAGGTCCTACAAGAGATCAATTCTTGCATTTAGCAACCCATTGCTTCACAATGGGTGCTTTGTGGTTCCACTATCAATTATCCATTTTGAACCACCGGGAGCAAGGTCCTACAAGAGATCAATTCTTGCATTTAGCAACCCATTGCTTCACAATGGGTGCTTTGTGGTTAGCGACAAGAGACTTAGGAACCCAAATAGCATATGAAATAAAACCATAGTAGGGTCCAATGTAACGAGCACAAACATTCCCATGATAATCGACATATAAAGCATAGTTAGGGTTGTTGTCCCCGGCGTGATATTTACGAGTAGGCTTGCCCCTTGAGGCATTCCTACTCGCAAGACCGTCCTTGGATTGAATGGAGTCGGCCTTCTTGGCTTGGATGGGGTTGACGCTCTTGGGAATTCCCTTCTTGGCATTCATCTTCATGGGAGGCACATGTCCAAGGCCTCCCTTCCCTTGTCGAGTGTGAGGCTCCATGATGGGAGTCTCAACAACTTGCTTACCCTTGAGAAAGATGATTTTGGATGTGGAGGCCTTAGCAATCTCCTTCTTCAACCTAGCATTCTCGTTCACAAGATTAGCATTATCACACGAACAATTAGAGGCAGAGATGCTAAGAGAGTCAAGGTTAGTTAGCCGAGTTTGGAGTTTAGCATAAGACTTTTTTAGAAGAGCATGTTCACTCTCCAAAGCCTTGTGAGCTATGACGAGCTTCTCCATGTCCTCAACGAGTCTAACATGCCCAACCGCAAAATCGGCTTTATCTTGTTGAGCCACCTTGAATTTAGCAAAGTACATATCACGATCCTTAATGAGCTTAGCATGTGAGGAGTTATGAGTTTCCTCAATAATTTCAAGTTGCTACTCAAGACGTGCATGAGACTCTTCAACCTCCTCAAGAGAGGACTTCAAATAAGATAGAGAAATAGCGTCTTCTCTTTCTATCTTACCCTTCTCTTCATTGAGATGCTCTAGCTCACCAATACGAGCCATGAGGGCACCAACATGTTTCTTTCTATCACCTTGCAAGTTAGTGATAAAAGAGTCGAAGGCCACAAGCTCTTGCTTGATTTGAAGGCTAGAGGCATCATCAAGCTCATTCATTTCATTCATGAGAGTGGAAGAGGATGAAGGTACCTCTGATGCCTTGGCCATAAGACATCTTGAGCTCTTGGTGATGGAGTTCTCATTTGGCGACGTGAATAGATATGATGAAGAGCTTGTCGTAGTTGAAGGAGTTCTTGTCGTTGATGAGGGAGTTCTTGTTGTTGATGAAGGAGCGGTAGGTGTTGATGTGGTGGCAAGGGCCGCCACTTCATTTGGCGTTTCTTCCTCCGACTCTTCATCATCGGTGGGGTACTCCTCTTGAGTCAACAACACGATGCGAGGCTTCTTGTGAAGAGGCCTCTTCTTTCCATAGGCCTTCTTGGGAGGCATCTTGGTTTTATCCTTGAGCACTAGACGTCCACCATGCTCTTCTCTTTTCTCATAAGGGCAATCGGAGACAAAATGGAACTTGTCTTGACAATTGTAATATGTCCTTGACTTGGAGGGTGAGACCCTATCGGCTTGAGATGGACTCTTGTCAACTCGCATCTTGCCTCTTGAAGGGTTGTTCCAAAATGTGCGAGACGCAAGAGCGATATGATCATTGTAAGCAATCTTGAGTGCTTCCTCGGACATGGCGGCAAAGCTTCTAAGATCATCATCGTTGTCTTCCTCAACGGTAGCCTTCAAATCAAGGTTGGTTGTGCCTCTTTGCATTCCAAGAGCCCTTTCCCTTGCGTCTTGAGAATTCTTCGTGTCCACCTTATACACGGCCATCTCATGCATAACCTCATTAGACGTCATGAGATGGTAGTTATGTCTTCCTTGAAGACTCTTGACGTCGGTTGGCTCACATGACATCAAAGAGCTCACATACTTCCTCTTGATCCATGCATCATCAATATGAGAGGCACCAGCTTCTCGAAAGCTTGTGGCTATGGTCACCAATCTTCTATACATCATCTCATGGTATTCACCATCAAGCTTGAAGAAGCCCTCGGCTTCATTGCTCAAAGAGTCATAACGGTTCCTCCTCATGCTATCATTTCCAACGAACAACTCGGATAAAGCATCCCATGTATTCTTGGCGGTGGTGAGGTGTTGGATGAGAGACATGTCCTTGTTCCCAACCGCCTTTTGGATCATGTAGAGAGCGGTGGTATCAAGTTGAGCCTCCACCACTTCTCTTCTTGTTAAGTTGGTCGGATCATGCGGCTTGTATCCAACTTGAATGATGCGTCACAACTCGATTGAAGAGCTGCACACATGAGACTTCATCACATATTGCCATTGAGAGAATGTGTAATCTTTAAGCAATGGGGGATCACTCCTATGAGAAACTTGCAGATGCGGAATAATGGGATCGGGGGGTATGGTATTGGGACGGGGGAGGAGTGGCGTTGTAGCCTTTAGGCACTTCATCTTGGGAAGATGGAGTGTTTTGATGGTTTGAGGAACTAGTGGCATCACCCTTCCATTCCAAAGGCAATTTCTTTCCCTTTATCAATTGGGGGTCCATATCTTGAGTAATGCCCGGAAGCACCGGAGGCTTTGAGGGCAATGCAAGAGAGGTTTCCTTAGATGTCTTGAGAGACTCAAGCATCTCATGAAACTTCTTGAACTCGGGTTGTATGGACGATGTCAACTTTGTTTCCAAAGAGTTGATATCGGCCATAGTGGCACCTTTCTCTTGCATTGCCGCCAAAGTCGCGGCGTCCGCTTCGGTAACCTCGTTCGGGTCAACTTGTATTGTCCAAGGTTGGTCTCAAGCGGTAAAGCTTTTAAGAGACAACCTGACTCTGATACCAATTGAACGACAGTTGACCACCTAGAGGGGGGGAGGGTGAATAGTGAAGGAGATATTCCCTAGAGGCAATTAATAAAGTGTATTCTTTATCATATCTCGTTTGTTCATAATAGGTTTTTGTGTCATGCTAGAACCGTATTAAGCGGAAACATTAATGCGGGTGTGATACGTAAACAACCAGGTCCCTAGTAGCCTCTACTAAGACTAGTTTCGTTGCGTGATTGATGATCGAGGTTTCCCGGTCATGGGGCATGGCGCCGGTGGGCAATGAGAGTCATATCGCTAGAGAACGATGTGATGGACATACCCAGATTTGGAGAACGTAGTCGTTACACCTTTGTAGCGCCCCATATTTTAAAAAAAGATGGAACATCTGTGTTATGTGCTAGTCCCTGGATCACTGCCAGCACCACAGTACAAAATATATAGTATCATTGCATAAGTATCAAAATACTACATCGAGATCCAAAAATAGCCAAGTATAGCTTTATTACAAGGTGCATAGTCATGAAGACTAGCTAAAATATTCAGAGTTCACAACGAAAATAAAAGCAATGGGCCTCCTCTTCTAGCATACGCCACAAACAGACATGTTGGGTGTAGAATTCGAGTCCAAACTTACTCCTCATCAGAATTACCTGCACATTTGAATATGCAGCCCCCGTAGGAGGTCAATACAATGAAGTATTGGCAAGTGACTATGGTGGATAAATTATGACAAGTCTATTCTATATGCATATTTGGCTTGGTGGATTTGTAGGCTATTTTGCAGAAAGCCAGTTTTCTCCTAACTTTTGTAAAACACTTTTGTATCTCAAAGACTTGGCACCAAGGGATGAAGCCCAAGTGCACCAATAATTCTTTCCTTAGTCAAATTTTACTTTACGAAAACCATGTTGAGATTATTCCGTCCATCCTTGTCCAGTTGCTCGAAGTTGTCCATCACCGGGGACACTGCTGAGTACTCAGTTTGTCGACTCTGCAGAGGTTGTGCACTTTCACCTTAAGACTCAATTTGTCCGAGAAATCCTATACACGCGGAGTGTATTATGGAAAGGAGAGAATTGAGACAAGAACTTTCAGAAGAAGAATGCAACCATACTAGCAAGACCCGTTCCACCTATCAACTCTACATCTGCTTGTCAAGCTGACAGGTTGCACTCTCACAACTTAGTAGTTCTAGACAGAGCCCATTGTCAGAAGGCTGCACGGAAAGCTTCTAAACTTGGAGGGACTTAGAAATCTCTTTGTTCCTGGGTGGCCGTCCACAAGTGCGCTTCTGGGTGACAACCACCATACTCATGGCCCTAAGTAGAATAGAAATTCATCCTAGGCAAAGACAACCACAAGCATGGTCCCAAAAGCCACTCAACATAAACCAAACAACCAATTCCACCCAGAAGTGCATTCAAGGTTTTAACACTTAGCAATAATTCTATATCATGATAAGTAAACTCCTTTATAGCATAGCTAAGCATCTAATAAAACTTTTGGTGGCTGCATGGGGAGGGATGGCTACACACTACTAGGATATTTTCAAAGTGTAAACTAACTTAACATTATAAGATAGTATCGAAATTTCCCTATCATGCATACTACTCAAAATCTACTAATAATGCATATAGAAAACATAGGATAGATTATGAATGTCACTTGCCTTGGTAACAAGAGGAACAAGCACAGCAAGAATAACAATCACAAGGACCTTCCTCCTCTTCACAATCTAGAGACAAACAATAACACTAAATAAACACACAAGCATAACACTTAAAATATCAAGACAAAAATATGTATGCATGCTTAATATGCAATGAACTTAATAAGACCTCATAATTACCATTTTAATTTCTCTGTTATTAATGCATGAAATGCAATGATCCATATTTTAATATTTTATTTAATCATTTAAAATATTGAGCATATTAGTAGTTTTAAGTTCTAAAACCAATTTCTTTAAGTCTATTATGAGAAGTTTCATATAAAAATCATGTTACACTCTCTGGACAGAGGGCATTAATAAATCTCTAAAACAATTGGATTTATTTGGAAAGAGATTTTATTAATTAAGTTATAGATTTAATATCCGAAAGCTAAACAATTAAATTCCGCAATTTATTATACACTAAAAGGATAAACTAATGAAACCATATTAAACTACACGAGCAGAGCTTCACGTGGATATAAAATTCATCAAATTTGGATGAACAGAACAAAAGTTATGAAATTTGTAAGTTTGTCTTGTTTTCTGTTTTTAAAACAATTTCTCTGCGAAAATAGAAAAATAAAGATGCCACGCGGCGCTCGCTGATTGGCCGATACCGGTTCGGCGCGGATCGCGTACGCGAACGGTACGATCTGTTTTAAATCTAACGCTCCAGATCCATCCGATCTAGATCCATTGGATCTAGATCCGACGGCCGAAATCAAAAGGGGGCGAACGGGCGGCGCGGTTCGCCGGCGAACTCGTGTCCGCGGCGGCGCCATCGTCGGCATCGCTTGACTTCGTGTTCTACGGCTAAGGAGAGAGGGAAACTCATACCACTGGACGCGGATCGTCGTGGCGAGCTTGATGGCGTGGTAGGCGCGGTCGAGATGGCCCTTCTCCTCCCCTGCGTGCTCGTCGGAGATGCGCGGCGGACGGCGGCGTTGGGTCGTCGAAGGATCAGTCGCCCTGGTGCACAAGAGGACGCCGGAGCAAGTCCGTTAGATGCGTACGGAGACGGGGAGTCGCAGAGGGGGTGTGGGGGTGGAGCTCGGGTGCTGGACTCACCGGAACGATGCAAAACGCGGCGGCGGCAATGTCGGAGATGAACTCTCGTTTTCCGCGATTTTGGCGAGTATTGGTTAGGGTTTTTGGACGCGAGAGACGGCGGCGGAGAGGGGGTTTATATGGGGACGTAGGGGAGCGATTAAACCGCGATTTAACAACGGATTTTGATCCGATTCGATATAGGGTTCGGTAGACTTCGTGTTCTTCACGACGGAGGAGATGACATGTGGGCCCCGTCTGGCAGTGAGAGAGGGAGTGAGGTGGGCTGGTTGCTGGGCCGTTAGCTCGTGCGCGCGCGGCGGATAGCAGAGGGGGGTCGGCCCAACTAGCTCGACACATTTTTTTTCTTTTGTTTAAAATCTTTTTCAAACAATTTGATTTTTAAAACTTATCAAAACATTTCAGAAAAATTCATAAAAATATGTTTTGAAAAGCTAATTTAATTTATAACTTTTTGATATCATTTTGTTAAATAAATAAAATAATAGAATACACATTTGTATAAGGAGCTCAAATAGACCTCTTTAATGAAAACAATTTTATTTAACTTTATAATTAAAATTCAATTTACTCCTTATGATTTCAATGCCCTACTTATATGATGCATGATGCATGAATGCAAAGTTTTAAATTTTTGAGAAATTTGGGATGTTACAGACTAACCCCCTTAAGAAGAAGCTCGCCCTCGAGCTTCGGAAAGGTCAGCAAATAGGTGTGGGTGGTCTTCTCGGAGGTCATCCTCTCGTTCCCAGGTGGCTTCGTCTTCGGTGTGATGATTCCACTGGACCTTGCAAAACTTGATGGTTTTGGTACGGGTGACTCTTTCTTCTGTCTGTAATATCTTGATGGGCTTCTCTTCGTATGTCAGTTCACTCTCCAATTGTACCTCCTCGAGGGGTACAGTATCCTTTAAGGGAACTCCCATCATCTCGGGATGACATTTCTTCAACTGACTGACATGGAACACATTATGAACAGCAGACAGCACTTCAGGTAGCTCTAACTCATATGCCACTTCACCTTTGCGAGACAGAATTTTGAATGGTCCAATGAATCGAGGTGCTAACTTTCCCTTGATTCCAAACCTCTTCACACCCCGAAGTGGTGACACCCTTAAATAGGTTCTATCTCCCACTTCATAGGTGACTTCTCTACGCTTGGAATCTGCGTAGCTTTTCTGGCGTGACTGTGCTATTTTCAATCTGTCCTTAATCAGCCTGACTTTCTCTTCAGCATCCTGTATTATATCAGGCCCAAAGAAACTCCGTTCTCCTACACCACTCCACAACAGTGGGGTTGTGCATTTCTTTCCATATAAGGCTTCAAACGGTTCCATCTCAATGCTAACTTGGTAACTATTGTTGTAGGAGAACTCAGCGTATGGCAAATTATCATCCCAACTAGATCCATAGTCGAGCGCACAAGCTCTTAACATATCTTCTAAAATCTGATTCACTCATTCAGTCTGACCATCTGTTTGCGGGTGGAAAGCCGTACTGAATTCCAATCTGGTTCCCAAAGATTCATGCAACTGCTTCCAGAAATGAGAAGTGAACTGGGTCCCCCTATCAGACACGATACTCTTAGGAACGCCGTGAAGGCAAACAATTCTCTTCATATAAATATCGGCTAACTTTGCACTAGTATAAGTGGTCTTCACGGGTATGAAGTGAGCTATTTTGGTTAGGCGACAAACAATAACCCAAATAGAATCATAACCCGATCTGGTCCTTGGTAATCCAGTGATGAAGTCCATCCCAATGGAATCCCACTTCCAATCCGGTACTTTCAAAGGTTGTAAGAGTCCTGCTGGTTTCTGATGTTCTGCCTTTACTCGACTACATACATCACACTTAGCGATGTATTCCGCTATTTCTCT
The DNA here is from genome assembly GCA_026929855.1 of Poa annua. NCBI lineage: Eukaryota > Viridiplantae > Streptophyta > Magnoliopsida > Poales > Poaceae > Poa > Poa annua. Next base: position 243,765,394 of record CM049426.1, on the reverse strand, counting down.
CTTCAGATTATTCCACCAAAATCTCTCTTTCACATCCATATACATCTTCGTATTTCCCGGATGAATTGAATAAGGTGTTTCATGAGCTTCTTGCAGAATTAACTTCCTAATATCAGGGTCATTGGCCACACATACACGTTTTTCAAACCACAAAATCCCCTGCTCATCCTCATGAAATCCTTTAGCTTTTCCAGCTCTTAAATTGACTTTGATCTCTTCTATTTCCTTGTCTCCTTTCTGAGCTTCACGTATCTTGTCCATCAAAGTGGGCTGTACAACTAATGAGGTTACAAACCCTTCAGGTACTACTTCCAATCTGAGGTCCTTGAATGCCTTGCATAAATCCTCGGGTAATTCTCCTGCTGTAAGGTCATTCACATACACCTTACGACTTAGAGCATCTGCTACCACATTAGCTTTTCCCGGATGGTATTGAAGACTTAAATCATAATCTTTAATAAGTTCCAACCATCTTCTTTGTCTCATATTCAATTCCTTCTGTGTAAATATGTATTTCAAACTTTTATGGTCCGTGAATACCTCACATCTTTTTCCCATTAGGTAGGGTCTCCAAGTTTTCAGGGCATGCACTACTGATGCTAACTCGAGATCATGAGTTGGATAATTTGCTTCATGTTTCTTGAGTTGTCTAGAGGCATAAGATGCCACTCTGCCTTCCTGCATCAACACACTTCCCGAGCCTTGGATTGAAGCATCACAGTATACTTGGAATTCCTTCTCCAAATCAGGTAAACATAGAACTGGGGCTGAAACCAGACGTTTCTTCAACTCCTGAAAACTGGCTTCGCATGCCTCTGTCCACTCAAATTTCTTCTCCTTCTTTAATAATTCCGTCAAGGCCTTGGCAATCTTGGAGAAGTTTTCAATGAATCGTCGGTAGTATCCTGCTAGGCCCAGAAAACTTCGTAATTCACCAACATTCTTCGGCGGTTCCCAATTAGTTACAGCTGAAACTTTTTCAGGATCCACTGCTATACCTTCCTTGGACACCACATGGCCTAAAAATCCGACTTGTTCTAACCAAAACTCACACTTGCTGTACTTGGCATACAACTTATGTTCACGTAGTCTCTGCAATACCTGACGCAAGTGCTCTTCATGTTCTTGGTGACTCTTGGAGTAGATTAGAATATCATCTATGAACACGACCACAAACGTATCCAGAAAATCCATGAACACTTTATTCATCATATTCATGAAATAGGATGGTGCATTGGTTAATCCAAAATGCATTACTGTGTACTCATAAGAGCCATACTCGTAACAAATGCAGTTTTGGGTATATCCATTTCTCTAACTTTCATTTGGAGGTACCCCGATCGAAGATCGATCTTTGAGAAAACACAAGCACCTTCCAGTTGATCAAATAGTTCATTTATCTTGGGTAACGGGTACTTGTTTTTGATAGTTTGCTCGTTTATATCTCTGTAATCCGTGACTAGCCTCTGGGTTTGATCCTTCTTTTTAACAAATAAGACTGGTGCTCCCCATGGCGATGAACTTGGACGAATGAATCCTTTCTGGATATGTTCCTCCAATTGCTTCTTGAGCTCTTTCAATTCATCGACGGCCATAGGATAAGGTCTTTTAGCTATTGGTCCTGTTCCCGGCTTCAGTTCGATGAGAAACTCTACATCTCTATCGGGTGGCATTCCCGGTAGTTCCTCCGGAAAACATCTGGGTATTCCTTGACGATAAGCACATCACCAAGGCTAACCCCCTTAAGAGAATTTAGCCTAACCTTCTTAAGTTCGAAAGTTGATCGGAACTTAATCTTCCTTTTCTCTGGGGTGGTGAGGGTGATTGCTCTATTTGCACAATCTATGATTCCTTCAAAACGAGTCATCCAATCCATTCCGATGATAACATCCAAACCTTGGGTTTCTAGGATGACTAAGTCTGTTGGGAAGGGGTGTTTTCCGATTTGCAAGTCTAACTGCCTACACCCGGAATTTATTAGCAACTCTCCTCCAGGTGAACTTACCCTAATAGGTTTTCCTAGACTTTCCTCAGCTAACCCATGTTTGTTAACAAAAGCTCTTGATATGAATGAATGAGATGCTCCAGTATCAAATAAAACTAATGCTGGGAAGGAGTTGAGCAAGAACGTACCAATCACAGCATCAGGGTCATCATGAACTTCTTCCACATTGATGTGGTTCACTTGTCCCTTCTGGAAAGGATTGGGCTTGGAATTTTCATCAGCTTTCTTCTCTGGGCATTCAGTTGCATAATGTCCTGTCTTCTTGCACTTGTAGCAGGTCACATGAGACAAGTCTTTCTTCCCTTCATGTTTAGGACGGTGATTACCATTCCCATGATTATGGCCATGATGATGGTTTCCCCTGGATCCACCATTATTTCCATTGTATCCTCCATTGCCTCCTTTGTTCCCTCCATTGTGGTTATGACCATGATGTTTTTGGCCACTACCAGTGTTGGAGTGGTTCCAGGGTTTATGGCTACTGACTTCAGAGGTGTGTTTCTTATATGTCCCTTCAGAATGAACCTTACTTGCACTAAACTTCCTCTTCCTATTCTCTTCCTTTCTTATGTTGTTGTCCAAGGTGATAGCTTGATCCAGCAGAGCTGGATAGTTTGGAGTATATGCCACAGACAAATGTATCTTCAGTTCTCCCTTAAGTCCATTGAGGAACTTTTCCTTCCTCTTTGCATCAGTATCAATGTCCTCTGGTGCATACCTTGATAGCATACAGAAGTCATCCATATACTCCTTCAGAGTTCTACCTCCTTGCCTCAAGCTGCGAAATTCGTCTTTCTTCAGGTTCATTATACCTGAGGAGATGTGAGCATTCCGGAAGCCTTCCTTGAACGCATCCCAAGTCATGCCATCCAAAGGATGAGTCACTTGATAATTCTCCCACCACAATGCTGCGGGTCCTTCCAACAGGTGTGCAGTGAACCTCACTTTTTCTGCCTCAGAACATTCACAAGTTACTAAGTCCTTGTTGACTGAACGGAGCCAATCATCCGCCACTATTGGTTCAGTAGCAGAGGAGAACTTATTAGGCCTAAGCCTTAGGAATCTAGCAAGTCTGTCCACTGGGGGTGGGGGTGGAGGTGGCGGGTTGTTGTTGTTGTTGTTGGTTGCTGCAATGAACTGACTCATCATATTCATTAACTGAGCTTGAGCGGCCATCAGTTGTTGCATGACGTCGTCGTTGTTGGTGTCACGACGAGGAGGCATCTGTAGGGTTTTTCAGCATAGATGAGTGAAAGATAGACATAACTAAGAGAAGAAAAATCCTACCCATGCACAAAGCAACCAAGTCAACACAATCAACACTCATAAGACAACTTAAAAAGAAAAAGTCTACTTAACAAAACAAAACAAGTATTCTAAGTTGATTTAAAAAAAACAACAGAGTCTACAAACCAAACATTCTATCATTGTCACACCACAAGTTGGAGATCAATGTTTTAAAAGAACGACGAACTAAACGAGGGGGAATATGGTGGTCCAACTACTAAGTCTAAACTTCGTCCATGACGTCTCCTTCATCTCTTCGATTTCCTCGATGGTGATGCCTTCCTTCGTAAGGATCTCCTTGTAGTCATTCACCTCCTTCTCCAAGGCCTCATTCTTCTCCTGTAACATTGTCGTCTCACGGTGCAGAGTCTCGATTGCTTCCTTTTCCAGGACTTCAATCTTCTCTTGTCGCATTCTCTTCTCACGGCGTAGAGTCTCGATCAAATCTCGATCAGCTTCGAACTCGACGTCGTTGCTCAGAATTTCATCCTTCAAGGTCTTGATCTCCTTGTTCTTGTCTCCAATTCTCTTTTCTTGATTTTGGAACTTCTTCTCTTGAGCTCGGAATTTCTCCTCTTGAGCGTTGGCCACCTCTTCTTGGCTTCAATCTTCTTTTGAGTCTCCTTGACTTGTGCCATTATTTCATCATTCTTCAACAGCTCATTGCGTCTATCCTCTTCTAGTTGCCAGAGATGAAGTTCTAAGTCTTGGAGATATGGGTACAAAGGTTCTGGTTTGTTTTTGTCTTCCTCGCTAACACAGTAAGGAATCCCATGTTCGTCATGTTGGCCAAGGTGAGCAAAATAGTGGTCTTTTAACCCCTCTTGGTATTGCAAGCAAAGACGTCCTATTAGCTCCTGTGTGACGAGATTCAGCCTTTTCTCCAAGGAGTCACTAATCGACTTGTACTGAATGTCTTCGTTCTTGGGTTCAGTCTGGCGCCCTTGTTGGTAAAGGCGAATTCCCCATAAGTCTTCTTTGTTGAAGTGCTTCAGCTGGCTAGCCTTGATGATGGGTATTGGAAGTGCCAACAGTTCTACTAACTCTAGAAGATATCTTCCAAAGCGCATGTCCTTGAAGTCCTCCGCGGTTTGATACATGAAGAACGACATCCTTAAGTGATAAAGGTAGAGTTTATTAAAACAAGACAAGGTAAGATATACTAATCGTGGTGTACTTAAGTACTTAGAGAAAAAGAAGTTCTTTTCTAATAGGTGATCAACACTATTATCAACTCTTTTGTAAGTCGGATATTCACTATAGTGAGAGAGACAGACACCCGGTCAGCCACTTATAATTGTGGAACAGGTCTCATGTACGCGGACATGTAAGGTTAGTCCCGGGCCGCTTCATCCCACTATGCCGTTCGGATCCAACATACTTCAAAGATGGTAATATTATGATCAAAAATAGGCTTAACAAATCCTAAGGGCTCGAACCTACAGGCAACACTTTTGCTCTGATACCATTTTGTAGCGCCCCATCTTTTAAAAAAAGATGGAACATCTGTGTTATGTGCTAGTCCCTGGATCACTGCCAGCACCACAGTACAAAATATATAGTATCATTGCATAAGTATCAAAATACTACATCGAGATCCAAAAATAGCCAAGTATAGCTTTATTACAAGGTGCATAGTCATGAAGACTAGCTAAAATATTCAGAGTTCACAACGAAAATAAAAGCAATGGGCCTCCTCTTCTAGCATACGCCACAAGCAGACATGTTGGGTGTAGAATTCGAGTCCAAACTTACTCCTCATCAGAATTACCTGCACATTTGAATATGCAGCCCCCGTAGGAGGTCAATACAATGAAGTATTGGCAAGTGACTATGGTGGATAAATTATGACAAGTCTATTCTATATGCATATTTGGCTTGGTGGAGTTTGTAGGCTATTTTGCAGAAAGCCAGTTTTCTCCTAACTTTTGTAAAACACTTTTGTATCTCAAAGACTTGGCACCAAGGGATGAAGCCCAAGTGCACCAATAATTCTTTCCTTAGTCAAATTTTACTTTACGAAAACCATGTTGAGATTCTTTCGTCCATCCTTGTCCAGTTGCTCGAAGTTGTCCATCACCGGGGACACGGCTGAGTACTCAGTTTGTCGACTCTGCAGAGGTTGTGCACTTTCACCTTAAGACTCAATTTGTCCGAGAAATCCTATACACGCGGAGTGTATTATGGAAAGGAGAGAATTGAGACAAGAACTTTCAGAAGAAGAATGCAACCATACTAGCAAGACCCGTTCCACCTATCAACTCTACATCTGTTGTCAAGCTGACAGGTTGCACTCTCACAACTTAGTAGTTCTAGACAGAGCCCATTGTCAGAAGGCTGCACGGAAAGCTTCTAAACTTGGAGGGACTTAGAAATCTCTTTGTTCCTGGGTGGCCGTCCACAAGTGCGCTTCTGGGTGACAACCACCATACTCATGGCCCTAAGTAGAATAGAAATTCATCCTAGGCAAAGACAACCACAAGCATGGTCCCAAAAGCCACTCAACATAAACCAAACAACCAATTCCACCCAGAAGTGCATTCAAGGTTTTAACACTTAGCAATAATTCTATATCATGATAAGTAAACTCCTTTATAGCATAGCTAAGCATCTAATAAAACTTTTGGTGGCTGCATGGGGAGGGATGGCTACACACTACTAGGATATTTTCAAAGTGTAAACTAACTTAACATTATAAGATAGTATCGAAATTTCCCTATCATGCATACTACTCAAAATCTACTAATAATGCATATAGAAAACATAGGATAGATTATGAATGTCACTTGCCTTGGTAACAAGAGGAACAAACACAGCAAGAATAACAATCACAAGGACCTTCCTCCTCTTCACAATCTAGAGACAAACAATAACACTAAATAAACACACAAGCATAACACTTAAAATATCAAGACAAAAATATGTATGCATGCTTAATATGCAATGAACTTAATAAGACCTCATAATTACCATTTTAATTTCTCTGTTATTAATGCATGAAATGCAATGATCCATATTTTAATATTTTATTTAATCATTTAAAATATTGAGCATATTAGTAGTTTTAAGTTCTAAAACCAATTTCTTTAAGTCTATTATGAGAAGTTTCATATAAAAATCATGTTACACTCTCTGGACAGAGGGCATTAATAAATCTCTAAAACAATTGGATTTATTTGGAAAGAGATTTTATTAATTAAGTTATAGATTTAATATCCGAAAGCTAAACAATTAAATTTCGCAATTTATTATACACTAAAAGGATAAACTAATGAAACCATATTAAACTACACGAGCAGAGCTTCACGTGGATATAAAATTCATCAAATTTGGATGAACAGAACAAAAGTTATGAAATTTGTAAGTTTGTCTTGTTTTCTGTTTTTAAAACAATTTCTCTGCGAAAATAGAAAAATAAAGATGCCACGCGGCGCTCGCTGATTGGCCGATACCGGTTCGGCGCGGATCGCGTACGCGAACCGTACGATCTGTTTTAAATCTAACGCTCCAGATCCATCCGATCTAGATCCATTGGATCTAGATCCGACGGCCGAAATCAAAAGGGGGCGAACGGGCGGCGCGGTTCGCCGGCGAACTCGTGTCCGCGGCGGCGCCATCGTCGGCATCGCTTGACTTCGTGTTCTACGGCTAAGGAGAGAGGGAAACTCATACCACTGGACGCGGATCGTCGTGGCGAGCTTGATGGCGTGGTAGGCGCGGTCGAGATGGCCCTTCTCCTCCCCTGCGTGCTCGTCGGAGATGCGCGGCGGACGGCGGCGTTGGGTCGTCGAAGGATCAGTCGCCCTGGTGCACAAGAGGACGCCGGAGCAAGTCCGTTAGATGCGTACGGAGACGGGGAGTCGCAGAGGGGGTGTGGGGGTGGAGCTCGGGTGCTGGACTCACCGGAACGATGCAAAACGCGGCGGCGGCAATGTCGGAGATGAACTCTCGTTTTCCGCGATTTTGGCGAGTATTGGTTAGGGTTTTTGGACGCGAGAGACGGCGGCGGAGAGGGGGTTTATATGGGGACGTAGGGGAGCGATTAAACCGCGATTTAACAACGGATTTTGATCCGATTCGATATAGGGTTCGGTAGACTTCGTGTTCTTCACGACGGAGGAGATGACATGTGGGCCCCGTCTGACAGTGAGAGAGGGAGTGAGGTGGGCTGGTTGCTGGGCCGTTAGCTCGTGCGCGCGCGGCGGATAGCAGAGGGGGGTCGGCCCAACTAGCCCGACACATTTTTTTTCCTTTTGTTTAAAATCTTTTTCAAACAATTTGATTTTTAAAACTTATCAAAACATTTCAGAAAAATTCATAAAAATATGTTTTGAAAAGCTAATTTAATTTATAACTTTTTGATATCATTTTGCTAAATAAATAAAATAATAGAATACACATTTGTATAAGGAGCTCAAATAGACCTCTTTAATGAAAACAATTTTATTTAACTTTATAATTAAAATTCAATTTACTCCTTATGATTTCAATGCCCTACTTATATGATGCATGATGCATGAATGCAAAGTTTTAAATTTTTGAGAAATTTGGGATGTTACAGACTAACCCCCTTAAGAAGAAGCTCGCCCTCGAGCTTCGGAAAGGTCAGCAAATAGGTGTGGGTGGTCTTCTCGGAGGTCATCCTCTCGTTCCCAGTTCCCAGGTGGCTTCGTCTTCGGTGTGATGATTCCACTGGACCTTGCAAAACTCTCAGGTGGCTTCGTCTTCGTATGTCAGGTCACTCTCCAATTGTACCTCCTCGAGGGGTACAGTATCCTTTAAGGGAACTCCCATCATCTCGGGATGACATTTCTTCAACTGACTGACATGGAACACATTATGAACAGCAGACAGCACTTCAGGTAGCTCTAACTCATATGCCACTTCACCTTTGCGAGACATAATTTTGAATGGTCCAATGAATCGAGGTGCTAACTTTCCCTTGATTCCAAACCTCTTCACACCCCGAAGAGGTGACACCCTTAAATAGGTTCTATCTCCCACTTCATAGGTGACTTCTCTACGCTTGGAATCTGCGTAGCTTTTCTGGCGTGACTGTGCTATTTTCAATCTGTCCTTAATCAGCCTGACTTTCTCTTCAGCATCCTGTATTATATCAGGCCCAAAGAAACTCCGTTCTCCTACACCACTCCACAACAGTGGGGTTGTGCATTTCTTTCCATATAAGGCTTCAAACGGTGCCATCTCAATGCTAACTTGGTAACTATTGTTGTAGGAGAACTCAGCGTATGGCAAATTATCATCCCAACTAGATCCATAGTCGAGCGCACAAGCTCTTAACATATCTTCTAAAATCTGATTCACTCTTTCAGTCTGACCATCTGTTTGCGGGTGGAAAGCCGTACTGAATTCCAATCTGGTTCCCAAAGATTCATGCAACTGCTTCCAGAAATGAGAAGTGAACTGGGTCCCCCTATTAGACATGATACTCTTAGGAACGCCGTGAAGGCAAACAATTCTCTTCATGTAAATATCGGCTAACTTTGCACTAGTATAAGTGGTCTTCACGGGTATGAAGTGAGCTATTTTGGTTAGGCGACAAACAATAACCCAAATAGAATCATAACCCGATCTGGTCCTTGGTAATCCAGTGATGAAATCCATCCCAATGGAATCCCACTTCCAATCCGGTACTTTCAAAGGTTGTAAGAGTCCTGCTGGTTTTTGATGTTCTGCCTTTACTCGACTACATACATCACACTTAGCGATGTATTCCGCTATTTCTCTCTTCAGATTATTCCACCAAAATCTCTCTTTCACATCCATATACATCTTCGTATTTCCCGGATGAATTGAATAAGGTGTTTCATGAATTGAACAAGACCGTTGATTTCAAGAAGTCCGGTGGCAAGGGAAAACAGAGCTGGAAGTCCCGGAGGGAGGCAAAGTTGGCTGCCAAGCCCAGGACTAACAGGTCTGGTCCCAGAGCTAGCATGGAGTGTTTCTACTGCAAGGGGAAGGGTCACTGGAAGCGCAACTGCCCCAAGTATCTGGAGGATAGGAAGTCTGGCAAGACGGTCGACAAAGAGAAAGGTATATTTGATATACATGTTATAGATGTGTACCTTACATCCGCCCGGAGCAATACGTGGGTATTTGATACTGGTTCTGTTGCTCATATATGTAACTCTCAGGAGGAGTTACGGAATAGAAGGCGGCTGGCGAAGGATGAGGTGACGATGCGCGTCGGCAACGGATCGAGAGTCGACGTGGTGGCTGTCGGCACGCTCCCTTTGCATCTACCATCGGGATTAGTTTTGGTTTTAAATAAATGTTATTTTGTGCCATCCTTGAGTGTAAACATTATAAGTGGGTCTTGCCTGTTACAAGACGGTTATTCATTTAAATCAGTGTCAAGCAATTGTGCTATTTATATGAATGATATCTTTTATGTCGATGCTCCCGAGAATAACGGTTTATTCTTGTTGAATCTCGATCGTAGTACTCACATCCATAACATAGAAGCCAAACGAATTAAGTGTAGTGACGATACCGCCATGTTTTTGTGGCATTGCCGTCTTGGTCATATTGGTATAAAGCGCATGAAGCGACTCCACTCCGATGGACTCTTGGACTCGTTGGATTTCGGATCCCTCGATACATGCGAACCATGCCTCATGGGCAAAATGACCAGGACACCGTTCAAAGGTTTTGTTAAACGGGCGTCGGATTTGTTGGGGATCATACATACAGATGTGTGTGGACCGATGAGCGTTTCGACACGCAATGGTTATCGTTACTTCGTCACCTTCACTGATGACTTGAGTAGATACGGTTATATCTATTTGATGAAACACAAGTCTGAAACGTTTGAAAAGTTCAAAGAATTCCAGAGTGAAGTTGAGAATCAGCTTGATAGGAAAATCAAGCATCTCCGGTCCGATCGCGGTGGAGAGTACTTGAGTTTTGAGTTTGGCACACATCTGAAGAGTTGTGGCATAGTGCCCCAACTTACGCCCGCCGGAACGCCGCAGCGAAACGGTGTGTCCGAGCGACGTAATCGTACTCTACTGGATAGTGTCCGATCTATGATGTCTCTTACCGATCTGCCAGTGTCCTTCTGGGGTTATGCGTTAGAAACAGCCGCATTCATTTTAAATAGGGCTCCGTCCAAGTCCGTTGAAACGACGCCGTATGAATTATGGTATGGCCAAAAGCCTAAGTTATCGTTTCTGAAGGTTTGGGGTTGTGAGGCGTACGTTAAGAAACTGCAGCCCGACAAACTCGAACCGAAGTCGGAGAAAGTCGTCTTTGTAGGATATCCGCGGGAAACCGTTGGGTACACCTTCTACAACCAAGCTGAGGGCAAAACTTTTGTCGCGAAGACCGGTGCCTTTCTAGAGAAGGAGTTTCTCGCGAAAGGAGTAAGTGGGAGGAAGGTAGACCTCGATGAAATCGTTGATCCTGAACTCGAGATTCCGAGTGGTGCAACGGAAGCAATTCCGGAAATGTCCTCCGTGGAAGGAGTGGGAGAAACTGTCGAGGAAGATGTTCTACCTCGTAGGTCTGGTAGATCTCGGATCCCACCAGAATGGTATGGCAACATGGTTTGCACCGTCATGCTAGTCGAGCAAGACGAACCTACGAACTACAAGGAGGCGATGGAGAGTCTAGAGTCCGAGAAATGGCTTGAAGCCATGAAATCCGAAATAGGATCCATGTACGATAGCAAAGTGTGGACTTTGGTAGATATTCCCGAAGGGCGCAAGGCCGTCGAGAATAAGTGGATCTTTAAGAAGAAGACTGATGCTGATGGTAATGTGACCGTCTATAAAGCTCGGCTTGTCGCAAAGGGTTTCCGACAAGTTCATGGAATTGACTACGATGAAACTTTTTCACCGGTAGCGATGCTTAAGTCTATTCGGATTTTGTTAGCGGTAGCTGCCTACTATGATTATGAAATCTGGCAGATGGACGTCAAAACGGCCTTCCTAAATGGAAACATTGAGGAAGAGTTGTACATGGTACAGCCAGAAGGTTTTGTCGATCCAGGAAATGCTAACAAGGTGTGCAAGCTTCAGCGATCCATCTATGGATTGAAGCAGGCATCTCGGAGCTGGAATCTTCGCTTTGATGAGGTAATCAAAGGTTTTGGATTTATCCAGAATGTGGAAGAGACCTGTATTTACAAGAAAATGAGTGGGATCTCGGTTGTGTTCTTAGCACTGTATGTTGACGACATATTGCTGATTGGGAATGATGTGAAACTTCTGAATAGCGTGAAGGAATATTTAAGCAGTAAATTTTCCATGAAGGACTTAGGAGAAGCTGCGTATGTTTTAGGCATAAAAATATATCGCGATAGATCAAGGCGCCTATTAGCACTAAGTCAGAGTACTTATCTTGATAAAATACTGAAGCGTTTCCGTATGGAGAAGGCAAAGAAGGGTTCTCTGCCGGTTATCAAGAATAAGATATTGTGAAAGGCGCAGTGTCCGGTGACGGAACTGGGTAAGGCCGAAATGACGAAACATCCTTATGCTTCAGCCATAGGATCGATCATGTATGCAATGTTGAGTACTAGACCGGATGTGGCATTAGCTCTAAGTTTGACAAGCCGGTTCGAGAGTAATCCTGGAATGCCGCATTGGGTAGCTGTTAAGAGCATTCTTAAGTATCTCAATAAGACAAAGGAAATGTTCCTTGTGTATGGTGGCTGCGATGAAGAACTTGGCGTAACGGGTTACGTAGATGCAAGTTTCTGCTCAGACCCCGATGACTGTAAGTCACAGACAGGTTACGTGTTCAAGGTGAATGGAGGCGCCGTGTGCTGGAGAAGTGGGAAGCAACCCATAGTCGCACAATCTACAATGGAGTCGGAGTATATCGCTGCTTGCGAAGCCACGAATGAAGCTGTGTGGCTGAGGAAGTTCGTCATCGAACTTGGAGTGTTCCCGAGCGTGCAAGACCCCGTGATCCTCTTCTGCGACAATACAGGTGCTATTGCGAACGCCAAGGAGCCAAGGTCTCACTCCACCGCCAAACACATTCTCCGACGCTTCCATGTGATACGTCAGTACGTACAAGGAGGCGATGTGAATATTTACAAAGTGCATACAGATCTGAATGTGGCAGATCCGCTGACGAAGCCTCTTCCGCTTGATAAGCATGAAAAGCACCAGTTAGCTATGGGTGTTAAGCTTTTACCAAGTTGTAATCTAGATTAAGTTGTACTCTAGTGCAAGTGGGAGACTGAAGGAGATATGCCCTAGAGTCAATTAATAAAGTGTATTCTTTATCATATCTCGTTTGTTCATAATAGGTTTTTGTGTCATGCTAGAACCGTATTAAGCGGAAACATTAATGCGAGTGTGATACGTAAACAACCAGGTCCCTAGTAGCCTCTACTAAGACTAGTTTCGTTGCGTGATTGATGATCGAGGTTTCCCGGTCATGGGGCATGGCGCCAGTCGGCAATGAGAGTCATATCGCTAGAGAACGATGTGACGGACATACCCAGATTTGGAGAACGTAGTCGTTACACCTTTGACCGTGAGATCAACTCTTATTGTTATTCCTGGAAGATACTTTGATTGCACCAAACGTCGTATCTTATTTAGTATGACAATAACGGTGATACTTTTGGGTATCGGAAAGGAGTAGTTGAGACGAGGGGTCAAGAGCGGGATTTGCCTGTCCGCATAGCAGGATAGATACTCTCGGTCCCACTCGGTGAGATCATGTCTAATGAGCTTGCAAGCATGTGACTAGGTCACGGAGACATGAGATCATGAACGAGTAGAAGGTAGCGTCGTCGGTAACGCGGTCGGGATTAGGTATGGAGATATCTATGGAACGACGCTCGGACGTGCTAAGTATCGCTATGGCAAAAGGTTTAAGACTTTGCGTTTAGGTTTGATAGATGAAAGTCATTCGTTATATCACAGGGATTAATTCATGGGGTCCAGGCCTACGAGTTAGTCGTTGATCATAGAGGAGTCTTGGTCATACCTGTTATTATATCGAACCGCTAGGGTAACACACTTAAGGGGTTTCGACAAGACAACCGGAAAGGAAGGAGATCACCCGGAGCGTCCCGGGAGGGGTCCGATGGAGATCGGGCAGCGCCGAAAGAGTTTTCGGAGCTAGGAAAAATTATATATATTATGTTTGATATTAATTAGTGTAATTAATATGCAAATATGATTTATATATTTATTTTCGAATTTATTTAGGCTGATTTTCCTAAATGGGCCTTCTGGTCGAAAGAAGGCCCAAGAGGGGGAAAAATCCCTAGGGGATTCGGTGGGGGCCAAGGTGGCCGGCCTGGATGGGCCAAGGGGCCCACCAGGGGGCCGGCGCACCAAGGCCAGCCGCACCAGGCATGTGGGGATAGTCCCACATTGCCTGGCTGGCAAGGTTGGCTCCCCCTGGGAGCCTATATAAGAATGGGCACCCTTGGCCTTTTAATTCACCAATTAATTCCCGATTTCTCTCTCGATCTCGTGGTTCCCAAGTTGGAGCCGCGCCGAGCTGAGGAAGGGGGGCTCTCTTCCACCATAGCCCGCTGCCGCGCTGCTGGTGTTCCGGTCCAAGTCTTCCGCTGCTCGTCCTGGACTGGAGCTTCGGAGGCCGTCGTCTCCACCGTACGTGTGCGACTCCCTGCGAGGTGCTGCGCTAGCGGTACTCGGAGGTCTGCTTCCTCTACACGACCTTGAGGTCGGCTTCGTCGGTCTTCATCGACAACGTTTGTGCGGGAACGTAATCCCCGCTTTCGGTCTACAAGGGTACGTATTCCGATCTCCGTTCGTACTACTATATCTGCATATAATAGATCTTGGCATGCTTTTAGGATATCGTTGGTAGGAAATTTTTTGTTTTCTGCACACGATCCCCTTCAAATAGGTTGTGGACATTTTTTTATGTCTTTTTCAGTTTTAGGCTAGCGGAAAGTAAGTTGTCTATATGTGCAACTAGGTGATACAAGTGATAGACAAGAAAGAAACTAAACAAGTACAGGAATTTAAGATGCGGTAAAGGAGAGTGGAACAAGACAACCGTAGGAACTCGAAGACGGTGATTTTATCCGAGTTCCACCACATAGGTGTACGTCTCGTTGGAGGGGTGTGAGCTACCACAAAGGTTTGCTCAACGCCACAAAGGTCTCACCCTATTCTCTTGTGAATTCGACCACAAAGGTGCGAATCCACGTTTCCAGTAAGGACTCCTTTAAGGGCGGAGAAGGTCCCGTACAAATTCGTGAGGCACACACCCACAACTGAATTGGGGGCTCTCACAATGACCACAACAGGTCACTTCCATAAAGGAAACCACAAAGGATCAAAACACACAAGATTGAACCTAGCTATCCACAAAGGAAACCTAGATCCGTTGCCCCTCAAGATATAGAGGGGGGAAATCAAAACGCTTCGGTGGAGTTGTAGATCGGTGTCTTCTCCCTCAGATCCCCAAGTATCAAATGATTTGAGTGGCTAGATTGGGAGATCCGGAAGAAACAAGCCTCAACACAAATGGAGGAGAGAGAAAACGAGAAGGTTAAACTGCTGGAGGTAGGTGAAGGGGTATTTATACCCCTCCCCAAATTCTGCCTATTGTACAGCCGCCAGCTCGGAGATCTCCGGGTTGAGGTCCGGAGATCTCCGGTCTCCGGAAATCTCCGGCAGAATTTCCGGCTGAGTGGAGCTTGAGGTCAGTGCTGATTGGTCTTCTTGACTTGGTAGAAAATCTTCTGCCACTCGGAGATCTCCGGACTGGGGCTCAAAAATCTGCGAGCGTCGAAAATCTCCTAGAGCATTTCCGGCTAAACTCGAAATGGAGTCAGTGCGCATCTGAGTTCTTGACTTGGTGAAATTCTTCTGTCACTCGGAGATCTCCGGACTGGGGCTCGGAAATCTCCGAGCACCAGAAATCTCCTAGAGCATTTCCGGCTAAACTTGAAATGGAGTCAGTGCGCATCTGAGATATTGACTTAGTGGAAATCTTGATTAGCTCGGAGATCTCCGGTCTGGGGACCGGAAATCTCCGAGTTCCGGAAATCTCCTAACTGATTTCCTGATGAAAGACCAAGTGAGACAGTGCTGAAAATTAGGCAATATAAGTATTCACTTTATCAACCGACCTGTACTAGAACCTGCATTCTTCGTCACAAACATTAGAACACCTTTTGTGTTATCATTAGTCACCAAAATATGGGAGTGCAAAGAATGCACTTTCACTATCTTACTCTTTATATCTTGCAAATTGCTAGGAAAGCGCTTAGAGATTCGTGACACGGCATTCTTTACAAGAAAAGTAGAAGAGTGGTGCAGCTGGTACCATGCTTGCACATAAACCGTCACCTCTCTCTAATTAGTTCAGTAAACAATTGGAACAGGACCTAACCTCACCTGAAACAATATCATACTACTCAAGTACCTGAAACAATATCATACTACTCAAGTAGGAGCAGTAGCAAACTAGGGTTCTATGATCTCCCTCACAAGTGTCAAGTACGTTACAAGTTTAGATACATCCACTTCTGCACAAGTGGAATCATCTAATATGGAACAAAAGGAGCAATAACTAAGACCGTTAAGTTGCTGCAAACCATGTACACATGCCATATTTTGTGTTGCAACACTTTCAGATCCATACATGACTAAACATATACAAATTGATATGAATAATTAGATTAATCCAAGGGCAGTTCATAAAGTTCAGCCCAACTGATATTGTGCTACTTTGCAAGCTCACAAGATTGAACAAAACTTGATAATGTATTTTTTTACTCATGATAAATGGTATTATATGTTCGAAGATATATCAATTATTTATGGTAAGCTAGTCAATTATCCTATCGTGACTTTAACCATGTTGCTAAACTAAACAACATGTCTATCTATTCTGAACAACCTCTTATAGCACGTGGATAATGTAGGAATGTTGGAAATTTTTCACTGAGATGGTTTAACTCCTGCAGGAATACAGAAAAAGTGCAACCAATAGGGAAATGCTAGAAGGAACATAGGTACGCAGGCTTATTAAAACTGACCAAAAAACTTATCCTTAAGTTCTAATTTTTTTGAAATAAATGACGCACATCCATGAATTTTTGCTAAAATAGTATGCACGCGTGTGCGACCTGCACGAAAATGAGAAAATGCTCTAACTTAAGATATGTAACTTAAACTATAGCCTGATCATTTTGTAATGTTGCATAGGTTTCATACGGTCATGTTTAAGTTTCAAAATTTACATGCAGATGCATGTTTGTATCCAATTCTATGCAAGCATGCTTGCTTTCGTATTTTTCTTAAACTTAAATGATGTCGGTTTTCTTAAAATCGAGTTTACATGTAATTCCTTCTAAATCTAAAGGAGTGATAAGTGTACTCCAATGAATCACAAATATCAATGATGCCATATTGTTGGAGTGGTGAAACACGGGGCTCTCACTTTTCCCATTCCTTCTCTCTCCTCCCCTCTTTTAGAGAGTCTCCTTGCGGCGCCCGACGCCTCTCCCCGTCATATCTGGCGGCGTTGTCGGTCAGAGATGGTGGGGAAGGGGCGGCCGTATCTCTCCTCTACATTAGTATACTAGTACTTGTAGGTCTTGGCCTATGTGCCGTCTCGATGCTAGGCCGTTTAGGGTTTGACAACAGGGGCTCCCGAGTTGCTACTGGCTCTTCTTTGGTGGTGCTGGGTTGTCTCGTCTTGCTCTACAGGTTGGAGGCGATGAGCTCCTACGCCCTCTCGAAGAATCCCACAATAAAACTCGTCTGTGAAGATCTCTTGGGCCAAAATCTCGAGCTCGTTGTCCTCTCTCCTCGTGGTCGTCGCAAAGCTCTAAAGGCAGTGGCGGCTGCTCTTTGCTTGTAATCCTCTGATATGAAGGGTGCTGCGTGAAGAGTGGAGGGAGCTTCCGATTCTCCTTCCCTCTCTCTGGATTTGGAGGTTTTGTTGTTGTCCGCTCCGATCTTCGGCAACCGTCGAGGTGATGGAGGGCAAATTTGACCAATTTGACCCTTTTTTGCATTCATTTCACAAAATAGACCAAAATTTAAAAAAATTGTGGATCTAACCCTTTTGCACGGCGCCCGTCCCCGGAGCGTCGTGTTCTTCGTTACGACGCCGTGGTCAAAAGCGTCGTGGACTTCGCCAGCATGACGTGCGTAGGCTCATAGAGAGCAAGTACAGTGCCCCATATGGGGGCGCCGTACCATACAACACAACGCCCCGGTCTGGGCTGTTGTACCACAGCATGCCCACGGATAGTACAACATCATGGCCGGGCATACTGTACAGTTTGCGTGCTTATTTTTGCTCGCCTCAGAAGGTTGATAAAATAAACTAGGCTAGGTACAACAAGAACCATGTTGTAGCCCAGTGGCAAGTTGTGTGCTTCTTGTGTCATGTGTTCTTGAGTTCAACTCCTTGCTAATACATAAAAATCTTTTCCCCTTTATTCAACCAATATATACAGTAAGTTATACTAAACATAAAAATATATCTTTTTTCTGTTTTTCACATAAGAACGTTACAAATTTTGTAATATGTTGTTTATTGTTTTTCTTTTGTTTTTTCTGTTTATTGTTGTATATGATGGTTGAGTAAAAAAGAAAAAAACATCGGGATTTTTTTAATGTAGTATCTGGAATCGAACTTACGACCAAACAAATTAAACATCACACCTCGAACCACTGTGATACACAATGAATACAATGTAATGGCTATGTATCTGGACTTTCTTTGTACTCTTCCCGCCTTTAGACAATGAGCTAAAAAACAAAAGAAAAACAATAAACAACATATTACAAAATTTGCAACGCTCTTACTTATGTGAAAAACAGAAAAAAGATATATTTTTATGTTTAGTATAACTTACTGTATATGTTGGTTGAGCGAGAAAGAAAAAACATCAAATAAAGGGGAAAAGATTTTTATGCACTAGCAAGGAGTTGAACACATGACACAAGCATCACACAACTTGCCACTAGGCTACAACATGGTTCATGATGTATCCAGCCTAGTTTATTTTATCAACCTTGTGAGGCGAGCAAAAATAAGCACGCAAACTGTATTGTATGCTCGGCCATGCTGTTATACTGTCTATGGGCACGCTGTGGTACAACACCCCAGCCTGGCGCGTTGTGTTCTGTGGTACGGCGTCCCCATATGGGGTGTTGTACTTGCTACCTGCGGGTCCACGCACGCCACGCTGGCAAAGTCCACGACGCCTTTGACCACGGCGTCGTAACGAAAAACACGGCGCCTCGGGGGCGGGCGCCGTGCAAAAGGGTCAGATCCGCAATTTTTTGAGAATTTAGTTCATTTTGTGAAATGAATGTAAAAATGGGTTAAATTGATCAAATTTGCCGTGATGGAGGTCAAGACTCGTGGCGGCGGCAATGTCGATCTTCTCATCGGGGCCACAATCTTCACCCGTTGGGGATTTACCGATGCTTTCAAGCTCTCACGTCATCGGATCTACAGGCCGTAGAGTAGCCCTCTGTTAAATTCCTCGTAGCCCAAGTGTGGCAAGAATGGAGGCAGTACATTTTCATCACAGCGCCCAGGTCGTCTTCGTCAACATGGTGCTGCAGGAGGATGAACGTCGGCGAGTTCACCCTAAGTGGTTCAGTCCCCAGTGGTGGTCATGCTGGTATCGTGTCAGAGTTGAGTTCTGGGCCTAACTGTAATTTTTTATTTTTTTCCTTGGTGTCCTCCATCCAGGGACTGCTTTGTATTTTCCAGTTTTTATGTGTCCTGTTCTGGCCCTTCTGAATCCTTAACCGTGAAAAAAAAATGGTTGGAGTCGCAGGGCAAAAAATGGTGTGTGCACCCGCACCTGCCAATCTGCCATCAAAGATAGGTGAAAGGTGCGAAGTATCGGGCTCAGCTCAATAACTGTTTGGCCCCGGAAGCCACCCTGTACTGACTGTCTGACTGCGTAGAGGTTGCATGATTAAAAACAAGGGGGGCATAGGCATATGCATTCAACTTCGAGCCTACTCTCTCTCTCGCACCCCTGTTGCTCCACAGGAAATTTTTGTTCCACATCTGCATCTTGGGTCTGACCTGGCACTGCCAGAACTGTACTACTGATCATATTGTTTCTGCATTGTCCAGTTACATGTGCAAAAGAGCCAACTATTTCCCGACTTATCATTATTGCAATGCACAACTTTATAGTACACAAGTCTATTCATGGTCCGATTGTGGAGGAAATAAAGGTGCCACTGAAGGAGTTCGATGATGGTCAAGCACGTTCGCCGTAATTGCAACTCGGCTGCGCATGTGGTAGCTAAGGAAGGATTAGATAAGAAGTGTAGTATGGTTTGGATGGATGTTCCACCGAACTGGCTTGTAAACGTGTTGGGTTCTGATTTGGTTTAGTTAATATATGGTAAACTCTAAAAAAATGATCTGAACAAAAAAGAGTTAGAGAAGATCAAGAACATTAGAATAGCGTCCACAAATTCCCAATGAACTGCCACAAACAAATGCCAGGTATGGAACGTTACAGAATGTTCATAGATAGTATCAGTTGGTTCTTCAAGTTATAAGGAAATTTTCCAGGTACAGTTTGAATTGACTTAGTCCAAACAGACGATAGATGACCGACAAACACTTCCTGGGCACTCTTATGGATGCTTTTCAGTTTTTAGCACACTCATCAGAGAACTATGAGTTTGTATGTTCAAGACAGAACTATGAGTTTATCTGTTGAAGATAGAACCATGATCTGTGATAACATGCTAAGGAGTTCAAAAATATATATACTAACCATATCACATATCAACCATCAGAATCTGAACCATCCTAAGACAATTGTTCTTTCAGAGTTAGACTAATTATATGATAAAACATCTGGGCAGAAAAATGATGGTTTGTCCATAGCCTTGTGAACAACATGATTAACTGCCGCTCTGTTACAATAGTCATGCTTAAAAATAGTTTGTTCTCATTCTAAATTAAAAGTGATCTAAATAAACTGAAAAATTGTGTGCAAAGATCAATTCTGTTAGGTAAAGAAGGACAACATATAATTGAGAATATTACTTTGAACACTCTAAAAACCTGAATTCACTTTATTAATACATGAACGATTGCCCGAGCAAGTCAAACATTGCAAATCACAACACTTGTCAGGCTGCTATCTGTACTTTGGTGACATATCAGTTGGACAACATATCACGCACCACCATCCTCAACCAGCCAACCTCCTTTATTTAGAGAAGATGAAACCTCACGTTTCCCATCTTGTGCGAATGAAAGAATCATTAGCAGCAGGCAAGACAAATGATAGTAAAGCTTCTCTGTTAATTGAATCCGACCATGATGACTCAAACATGTCATGGGAATAATCAGCACCGATCCCCTCAGCCGCTGACCTAAAAGCATTACAGAATGTGTTCCTCTGAACTGCTCCAAGTCTTGGCTTCCCACACACACCCTATGGTCAGCACCTTCTCAAGCTCCCTGATTAATGGTTCATCCTTGCACCCCTCTCCTTCGGTGCATCCATGAGAAAGAAGCAGAACTTTGAAGCGCATGAGGGGGTGACACAGTTTAAGCTTAGCAATGTCCATTTGGGTCATCAAGCTTCACCCACCTGAGGCACTCCATATGAATCTAGACTTGGTGATGGCTGACCTTCCCTGCGTCAGTATTGCCCTGTGTATCTCAATCGCAGATTGTATCTCAATCCAGGAGCAGCTTCAGCTTGTTCAGGCCGCTGACCGCGAGCTGACCAGAAACACGAATCTACGGCCGGGGAGGTCGGAGGAAGCCGAGAGTGGCCGAACCGAGCTCGATGGCGGGCGACCGGAGGCGACGAAGATGGGGACGATTCGGATGACGAAGCCGTGGAGCATTGCCCGGACGATTCCGGTGCCGTCGTGGTGTTCCGGCACCCAATCTTGGGCGAGGTGAGAGAGGGAGAGGCTGTGCACCTCCCCGTGCCCTTCCATTCGACCTGGGGGCGCGGAGCGACGGCGGCGGCGGCGTCGAGGGCGCGCGACGGAGAAGAACGGGTGGGGGGGATTGTGCGTGGCTATTTTGCACAAAAGCCTGTGAGGTTATAGGTAATTAGAAGTACGTCTTTCTCTATTGTAATTTGTGAACTGTGGGTCAGGGGCTCGATATCCGAAGGGCTTTTGTATAAAAAGGCGCGGTGACTAGTGGAAACCGGGGACGGCCGGCCGGCTACCGGAGACGTGGCACAATTTGATTGGCTAAAAAGACCGAGCTACAATAACTCGCATTTTAGGGGTGAGTTTGGCTTCATCTTAGCCGTCCATGACGCGGATCGGACGGCTAGCGTTAATCAGGCGAGGTGGAGGCCAGAATCAGATGCAAATCTGACCAACTTTTATATATAATACCTATGTTTAATTTCTTAGTACAAATATCTTAAAATTCAAATCTCTGAGTTCATTGGGACTAGGTAGGTAAATGGAGTTCATAGGTCGATGGTCACCACTAAGCTTTGTGAATACTATATTGCTTTTAGATTCCTCCCTGTGGAAAATAGTAGTACGTTGATTGATTCATCATTTGTTGTGAAGATAATGTACTCTCTCAATTAGAAAACTGAAGAAAGTGTACTTGATATTCTGAGCTTCTAGTTTTCTTTAGTTCTCTTATGATAATAGCACAAAAAATTGGTTCTCCTTGTTGCTCTCTTTTTTTTAACATAAAAGTTAAAATCACCCTGGTCCAGGACTACTTTCTTTTGTCCCAGAGATATAGAAAAATAATGTTACTCTTCTCGTAGTACGCTACCAAATGTGTAAACTATTTTCTTGGTCCCATGAAAAGACATGAAGCTTACAATAGTTTTTTGGGAAAAGCCAAGCATGTTTAAATATCTAGTTGACTTCACTCCTTCCATCTTTGTTTATATCAAATCATTTGACTTTTAGAAAATTTAATGTCACAATGTATTGTAAACAGTGTGCCCAAGCAAAAAAATAACATGACAATTTAATATGACCACATTAATTGACTCTTCATGTCTCTTATCTTCTCGTCTACTTCCCCTTTCTTATCACGTACAGTACCTACAGCACTAGTAAATACTTTTTAAAAAACAATGTGCCATGCTTCAAAATTTGGAAAATAGTAATATGCGGTACATAATGTGTATTGTTATTATTACTATGGATGATTATTTTACTAATATAGTTATACAAGGCGGCTGCTACAAAATAGTAAATTGATTCCAGATAATGTTCTTTCATGAGAATCTAACTGTCACGAGCATGGGTCGCCATCAGAATCAGATCATTTTTACAAACCTAAGCCAATAGCTTTACTTTGTAATTGCGTCGGGAGTGAAGATTTTAAGAAAACACCTTAAGCAAGGCCGTCTCTTACATCTCATGTCTTAAAAGTTGACGTTTGGACATCAAACATATTCCAAAATATAATTTGAAAATCATCTTAATTTACTACAATATAGTTGGATAGACAATATAAGTTGTTATATTATGGAAGTGTTATTTTTTTTGACAATTCATACATACGACTTTGCACATCCCATGATAACTTTTTTACCATATTGATGCTCAAAGCTGTTCAAGTTTGACCAAAATGATGTCCAAAAGTTCCTTTTTAGGCCTTCTTTGGATCAAAGGATTTTGAAAGCAAAGGAATAGGAGAAGTGGAGGATTCGGGTGGACGACATCTTCAATCCTATGGAATGCTAATGTACACAAATTGATAAAGAAGAGCCTTTGGCTGCACCATAGGAATAGTACAGGAACTGCATGTATAAAAAACTAGTAATATTTTTTAGTTTGGGTTTCAAACAAGTGACGTGTGTTGTTAATTGCAGCCAGGGGCACGAATCAGCATTGCATGTTTTGGCGCGAGAACACAGCACCCAGTCTCTTTTCCCGCCAGGAAAATTTCCTAGAGCTCAGACCTAATGCCTAAAATCCTCTGGGATCAACATCTTAGGAAGGCAATTCTCAGGAATTTCAAGGTCACAATCCTTTGATCCAAACACGTTCCAGAGGATACAATCCTTAGGACTGAAATCCTGTAAAAATCCTGTGAAATTTCTGTGATCCAAAGGAGGCCTTATGTGCATTGCTAGTAATTAATAGTGCATGCATGCAGTGATTCCATTCAAATGAACAATGCAAGAGCATCTCCAGCTCGCGTCCCCGGTTTTAGTACCATGTATCGAGCAAAACTACGCAGGTATGTAGATATCATGGTATGTATCCACGTAAATTCGATTTTCTAAATTTTGAGACTTTTAAAAACATTTTCGTTTTCCTTAAAATCAGGATCACCAAACAATTATCCTTTCTCCAAGAGAAGGTAGTACTACGCGAGAAGCTACTACAATATCGTTGGGTAACTTTCCCTTAGGCAAGGAACAAATGCTTTGCCAGCCCATTCTTCTCGTTAGGACAATAATTGGAGCTTGTGGTGGCGCGTGATGGCGGCTCCTCTATGCTATGCGTAGCTACTCAGTTCGATATGGGAGAAAAATGTGTGTGAAAAGCAAATGCGATGCATGTGCAAGAAAAGGCAAGAGAAATCGTGGTGCCCTTTTCTTCTTCTGCTAGCTTCCTCTAACATGTAAGGCGACGAGAGTGAGATGGCAACTTGTCAAGAACACTGTACGGCCATGAGCTAGCTGCACTGAACATGAGGTTAACGCTGTACCTTCGTGTTCCCAGCGAGCATATGCAAACACTGTGAGCTACTGTTATGCCAAGCTCTTTCGGTTACCAACAGTACGCACATATAATTGCCAGTAATTGTTGATTAGCACATGTTGCATGTGTTATTTGAAATTTTCAAGACATTTGTGTCACAATTAAAAAAATGCGTTCATGTTAGTTTACGGGACCTGTAGCCGTAGCACGCATGGCTTATGCACGAGATCCTTTCCAATTGCATATTTTATACAAATAAAGGGTATTCTAGTGCTCATAAATCACACGGATACTTACATTCAGAAAAAAAATCACACGGATACAAAATATCTTATCTCTGCATATGACTAGCAGACAAACCGAAAACATATAAAAAATTATAACATGGGATGTACAATAATCATAGAGAGCTGGTGCAAACTTAGCCTAAAATTAACAAAGACACGAAATGCTGAGAATACATCAACACTTGTTGATAGAGGCTGCTGAAATATTGAGTCTTTTAGCCCATTATCAATTTCTGAAAATCCCTAAGCCCCATGTTATCATGGCATGTGTTGGGAGTTTAGTCCCATACTACTAGTTGGATGAGATGTGCATCAGCTTATATACTGAAACACTACTACTAGTATGAGTTGGTATGAGGTATGAGGAGAATGGTTGTGTACCACATGCGCTCCTCCTCCTCCGCCGCCTGCCTCGCCTCGCCTCGTCACGACACGACACGCCGCGGGTTGCGGGAATCTCGCCGAGCCGATGTATTCTTTTTGTCACGTAGGAATAATATGTGTACGGTCATGCGTTTTTCCCTTAATGGAAAATGAATACGAAGTTGAAACGTCTGTCTTAAGTGCTCTTAAGTACGACCGTTTTCAGAATTCATTTGCCTTAACGGAATTAATTGTGCGTGTTTCTGTTGGACCTCTCGCCTCCTGCGTCGCGTGTATAAAGGAGAGGTCGCTCCTCTCTTGCAACATCAGACAACAAAACCATCCGCCCACAGTCGCCACCGTCGTTCCTCCTCGCTGTAGTTGCCATCGTTGACCCCATCCCGTCCGCCGCGTACACGGTCGACGGGAGAGCAGGCCTCCGAAACCCCGCCTCTCCGTTTCCTGTATGGGAGAGGGACGATTAGATTTTTGGTGAGCGTCTCTTACGCGACTGCTCGCCAATCTTCATCCACTACGTCGGCTACTTCCTCTACTTCAACTACGTCCTCCTCGCCTTCGTCATCACCATGAGCACTGACGCCGAGATCGAGAAGGCTGCCGCTGAGAAGAGGGCTGCCGACGACGCTGCTGCTTCCGCTTCGGCCAATTGGCCAACTGTCGGGTATGATGTGTTCATACCTCTTCTAATTATTTCCATGTTTGTAGTACTAGTCACATGTGTAGATGTTTCTACTATCTATCTAGTACATAGTCTTATCATCAAGTTTTAATACGTCATTACCACTGTTTATGCCATGTTCATGATTCATTATTGGATTAGTTCAATCGAACAATTGCCTATATTCTCAACAATCCAAAAACCTAATTTGTGTAGGCAATTTTCGGTCAATGGTTTTGCTGCTGCACTGAAACCAGTCCCGTTTACGGGCACATATTTTAAGCGTTGGCAAACCAAAACCATCTTATGGCTCACTGCGATGAACGTGTTCTGGGTCGCCGGTGTCACTCCCACTGAAACGATTACTCCTGAACAGGAGAAGGCGTTTAGGGATGCCACCGTCGTCTTTATTGGAGCCGTTCTGAGCGTGATCAGAGATAAGTTGGTTCACGCATATTTACATGTGCGGGTTGCCAAAGACTTATGGGAGGCGCTCGAATCTAAATTCGGCGCAGCTGATGCTGGAAGCGAGATGTACACTATAGAGCAGTTCCATGATTACAAGATGGTTGATAACCGTTCTATATTGGAACAAGCTCATGAGATACAGTGCATCGCTAAGGAGCTTGAGCTTCTGAAGTGTGTGTTACCGAGCAATTTTGTCGCGGGATGCATAATCGCTAAGCTGCCCAACTCCTGGAGGAACTTTGCTACTACTCTGAAACATCAGAGGCGTGAATTCTCTGTTGAGGATGTCATTAGCCATCTGAGTGTTGAGCATAATTCAAGGGCAAAGGACTCGCATGGAAAAGGCGAAGGTGCTTCTGTTGCCAATATGGTACAGAAGAACTTCAACTCCCACAAGCACAAGGGAAAAATTGTCGTCCAACAGAATACCGACTTCAAAAAGAAGGGTAACAAACCTTTCAAGAAGGATAAGAAGAAAGGTGCATGCTACACCTGTGGTTCAGAGGAACATTGGGCTCCTAAGTTCCCGAAGAAGTTCAGGAAACCAGGACAAGACCCCAAGTCTATCAACATGATCGTGAGCAACAATGAGAACGGTGCATCCGGGTACGGTAATTTGTTTACTGTATTTTCAGTTTTTCAGTCTAACTAATGGTGGATTGATACTGGTGCAAATACTCATGTGTGTGCTGACATTTCATTGTTTTCTTCCTATCAGGTCACAGGGAACGAATCCGTATTGATGGGGAATGGCGCGAGTGCTTCTGTTCTTGGTGTTGGCACGGTCGATCTGAAGTTTACTTCAGGAAGGAGCGTGCAGCTCAAGAACGTTCAACATGTCCCCGCCATCAAGAAGAATCTCGTTAGTGGCTCCCTTCTATGTAGAGAAGGGTTTAAGTTGGTATTCGATTCTAATAAAGTAGTTGTTACGAAATATGGACTATTTGTTGGAAAAGGTTATGAATGCGGAGGCATGTTCCGATTTTCTCTTGCTGATTTTTGTAATAAAGTCGTGAACAATATTCATTCGAATGTTAATGAAACAGAAGTTTGGCATTCACGTCTTTTTCACATTGGTTTCGGTTCTATGACGCGACTAGGAAAACTAAGTTTAATCCCATCTTTCACTTTAGCCAAAGGTTCTAAATGTCTCTCGTGTGTTCAATCAAAGCAACCTCGCAAGCCTCATAAAGCTGCGGAGGAAAGACACTTGACACCGTTAGAACTTATACATTCTGATCTTTGTGAGATGAATGGTGTATTGACTAAAGGTGGAAAGAGATACTTCATGACACTGATAGATGATTCAACTATATTTTGTTATGTATATTTGTTAAGCACTAAAGATGAGGCTCTGCACTACTTTAAAATCTATAAGGCAGAAGTTGAGAATCAACTTGAAAATAAAATTAAACACATCCGGTCAGATCGTGGTGGAGAGTACTTCTCATGAGAGGACGCCTCCCTATTCTCCCCAGTCAAATGGGGTAGCCAAACGGAAAAACCGTACTCTAACTGATTTGGTTAACGCCATGTTAGATACATCGGGATTATCCAAGGCATGGTGGGGGGAGGCGATATTGACGTCATGTCATGTCCTGAATAAAGTTCCGACAAAAGACAATGAGATTACTCCCTATGATCAATGGGAGAAGAGAAGGACAACACTCTCATACTTACGTACTTGGGGCTGTTTGGCGAAATTCAATGTGCCGATCCCCAAAAAGCGTAAGCTTGGACCTAAGACCGTGGACTGTGTTAATTTGGGCTACGCTAAGAATAGCGTTGGCTATAGATTCTTGGTAGTGAAATCTGATGTACCTGACGTGAAGGTCAGTACGATTATGGAGTCTAAAGATGCTACTTTCTTTGAGGATGTTTATCCTATGAAAGATATGCAAAGCACTTCTAGACAGGAATCTGAGGAAACTCCTGAGCCTGCCATTCCTATGGAATATTATGAACAAACCGATGATGAAAATCCTGAGAAGGATGATGAGGAAACCCTTGGTAGGGGCAAGCGACAAAGGACTGCAAAGTCCTTTGGCGATGATTTTCTCGTGTACCTTGTGGATGACACTCCCACTTCTATTTCAGAGGCTTATGCATCTTCGAATGCTGATTACTGGAAAGAAGCAGTCCGTAGCGAGATGGATTCCATCATGGCTAACGGGACATGGGAAATTACTGAACGTCCTTACGGTTGTAAACCGTTGGGATGTAATTGGGTGTTCAAAAAGAAGCTTAGACCCGATGGTACGATTAAAAAGTACAAGGCTAGGCTTGTGGCCAAGGGCTATGCCTAGAAAGAAGAGGAAGATTTCTTCGATACTTACTCACCTGTTGCCAGACTGACCACCATATGAGTTTTACTCTCGTTGGCGGCCTCGCATGGTCTTCTCATCCATCAAATGGATGTTAAGACGGTTTTCCTAAATGGAGAGCTAGACGAGGAAATCTATATGCAACAGCCAGATGGCTTTGTATTAGATGGTCAGGAAGGAAAGGTATGTAAGTTACTGAAATCCTTATATGGCCTGAAACAAGCGCCTGAGCAATGGCATGAGAAATTCAATACAACTTTAACCTCTGCCGATTTTGTTGTTAATGAAGCTGACAAATGCGTGTACTATCGCCATGGTGGGGGCGAAGGAGTTATACTGTGCTTGTATGTTGATGACATACTGATTTTTGGGACCAACCTCGAAGTCATTGAGGAGATTAAGTCTTTTCTATCTCAGAACTTTGAGATGAAGGACCTTGGTGTGGCTGATGTTATTCTCAACATCAAGCTACGGAGAGATAATGAGGGTGGGATAACTCTAATCCCGTTACGTTGAGAAGATTTTGAGTCGATTTGGATATTCGGACTGAAAAACTTGTCCAATGCCTTATGATCCTAGTGTGCAAATTCGAAAGTTTAATGGCACAGCTAAGGATCAACTAAGGTACTCTCAAGTAATTGGTTCTCTCATGTACCTAGCTAGCACGACAAGGCCTCACATCATGTTTGCTGTTTGCAAACTTAGCCGGTTTGTTTCCAATCCGGGTGATGTGCATTGGCATGCTATCGAAAGAATTATGCGCTACTTGAAAGGTACTGAGAACTACGGACTTCACTATTCCGGAAGCCCGTCAGTGCTTGAAGGGTACTGTGATGCGAATTGGATCTCTGATGCTGATGAGATGAAAGCCACAAAAGGGTATGTGTTTACTCTTGGAGGTGGTGTTGTTTCCTGGAAGTCTTGCAAGCAAACGATCCTGACGAGATCGACAATGGTAGCAGAATTAACAGCATTGGACACATCTGGTGTCGAAGCAGGATGGCTTCGAGATCTTTTTATGGACTTGCCAGTGGTTGAAAAGCCAGTTCCGGCTATCCTAATGAACTGTGATAACCAAACAGTGATTGTTAATGTTAAGAGTTCAAAGGACAACATGCAGTCCAACAAACACATAAGAATAAGATTAAAATCTGTTAGACATTTAAGAAACTCCGGAATTATAGCGTTGGATTATATCCAGTCGGCTAAGAATCTGGCAGATCCCTTTACTAAAGGGCTATCACGTGTTGTGATAGAAAATGCATCGAGGGAGATGGGTATGAAACCCACATGAGTTGCCATGGTAGTAACCCAACCTATGTGATCGGAGATCCCGTGAATTAGGACCTGGGAAAAGAAGCTAGTGGTTAACTGAAGAGAGTAAAACCTTTCCTAACCCACTCCGTTGGAGATGCAATACTCTCGGTAACTGTATGGTAGGTTGACATATGTCTTAATGTGTTCCAAAGCTTTGCATAATCAAGACTGTGACGCCCGAAAATCGGTACTATGTAGATTTAAGCGATTCTGCCGAAATCCGCATAATAACGATTTTAGGTCGCCCACCAGACATAATGTGCATGCCGAAACATGCGCATTATGTGGGTGGAATTGTGATAACATTACAACAGTTCCGATACATCCACAAGTACAACAAAAGATATAATTACAAGAACGACTCGAACGAGTCAAGATACAAATGATACAATACAAAGATACAAATGACAGCGGAAGCAAAATTGTATCCGACTACGGATAAGATGCAAATTGGACTAAGAGTCCTGAAGATAAGCGATGGCGCCATATCCCTGCCCAGCCAAGCCGGAGGGATTCCCAAGCTAACGTCGTCAGACTTCAAACCTGTTAACTGCACATAAAGCACATCCCAAAAGAGGGTCAGGGCACTCCATGGCAAACAAAACCGACTCGCCTACTTTCTACACCATCTTCAAAATATAGGGGAGGTGGACTTAGCGGTAGCAACACTAGCAACCTAAAGAGACACGCTACAACTTCCGTCTAATCAGAGAGGGATAAGAGAGGGCATAAGATGAACATCTACAACTAACACCAAACATAACCCATTCTCGGATTAACCCCCTCAACCAAGTATGAGGAAGCAATTCAGGTATACTCACACATTGAACAATTTTAGTTACAAGTTATTGTGAAAGTAATTCTATATTACTAGTCAGGTTAATTAACAATGATTAGGAGTAAGTTGTCTATGATCTTATTAGCCAGCATCATCACCAAGTCGTCCATAACCGTGGACACGACTCATCGATAAGATTATACCCTGCAGGGGTGCACTACTGGACCCGTACTCGTTCGATAAACCCAAAAAATGCAACCATAAGGAAGGGCATCTCAACACGGAAAATCTCTTCTCTACAACCCATCCAGGGAACCGCATGATTGTGTGCACGGCTAATCAGGTCCAGTGCCCACGGGACCGACCTTCATAGCACTCTAAGAACGTGCCACCCTATATGAGAATCGACTACTCCATCATCATGAGATCGTTAGGTAACCATATGCATGCATCAAATGGAAAGCCCGAACTACTTGCGGCACCCTGGATAAGAAGCGGATTAGATCGAAGCCGCGGGGGGCTCCATAGGGCCTCCCACAAGCGGTTAGTGCGCTCAAAATTGGATCCGAGGACAAGAACTGAGTTCCTAGGTCGACACTTAGCATAACAAAGCACCTCGCAAGTCCTTCCGCCGGTGCCTTATCTTTTAATTATAATACCCCAATATAAGACAACAATTTATTAAGGTAGAATAATCTATCATGCTAAGCATATGGAAAATAAAGACCAACATACGACTCGCACAAACAACTCTAAGCATGCACTACAACTCACAAGGCTAACATATAAACATACAACATGTGATGGGATGTGGGGATAAAGTTGTATGGGCTGCAG
The DNA here is from genome assembly GCA_026929855.1 of Poa annua. Classification (NCBI taxonomy): domain Eukaryota; kingdom Viridiplantae; phylum Streptophyta; class Magnoliopsida; order Poales; family Poaceae; genus Poa; species Poa annua. The sequence continues at coordinate 243,734,410 of CM049426.1, read as the reverse complement.
GATAAACATGTGATGGGATCGCAATTCAAGAATCGAATACTAGGGTAGCAGAGATCAACGGCAGGAATGAAAAACAATGTACAGGTAAACAAGCAAACTTTGCTTCCCTAGAATCCCGCATGGAATCAAATCTTGTCGTTGCTCACCCATCTCAACGTCTTATCCGCGAAGAAGCAACAAACACTGGAAAGCGTAAAAGATGCATTTTACAACTACGGCAAAAGATCCAGGATGATCATATGAGAATGATGCATGACATGGCAAGATGCAAAACAATGCAGATAATCCAAATTAAGCGGGATAGCAACCCCGACAATTAATATTTAGGTGCAAGTTATTTATTTACCAGCAATATGAAATGTTGGTTAGCATGAAAAGACATGGCATGGGTGATCTAATTAAATGAAATGGAATGGGGCTATGATTAAATAAAGCCCAACACATTTCATATTTAATTATTTAGGTGCACCAAAATAAATTACACTAAGCAATTAAATTAAAAGATGCAAAATGGAATAAAAATGGCATATTAATGTTCCTTGAATTTTTTTGATCAAAATAGATATAAAGTTTGTATTTTTTGGATAAGTAAAACAAAAGATATATAATATACAAGATTGCACATTTTCTGAAAAAGAGAAAAGAGAGAGATAAAAAGTGGGTTTTATGCCTCCACAAGGATTTTACCTCGGGCCTGCTGTAAGTGGAGAAAGGGGTACAACCACTGGACTCATTAGGTGATGGTGATATTACTCCGACGCCTCTGTATATGATTGTTGGTCTGTTAACTGAACTTTGCCTGACGGACAAAAGAAAGAAAAGAGGAACTATCGGTGGAGGCTGGGAATCGACCTCATGACCCGCACGTTGTGGAATCAGGAGCGCAAACACTGGGCTATGGACCGGTTGCTGTTAACAACAGGAAGCGGATTCTATATGAACCGACGTGCGGAGGTTAACTGAATCAAAGTTTCAGATTTGCAGACACACACGAGACCAGCGGACGGAAGACGGACGAAGCCGGCGACGATCTACTCGGGTCGCGCGATGGCGAGCACACAAAGCAAGGGGAGAGGAGGGGAAAAGGGTCCCAGAGGCGCGACTCACCTAGGGGAGGTCGGGGTCGAAGCCGAGTGCTCGGAGGAGGCTGAAATCGAGGTAGGGAAGAGAAGGACGGAGAGCTTCGCGTCGGGGAAGAAGGACTCGAAGGAGGCGCTGCCGGCGGTTCCAGCACCGCCTCTTCAGCATGGACGAAGAGGACGCTGCGGCGGTTCCATTCCTGGTCTCAGAAGCTCCTGGGGATGTTTATGGAGACGGCTCGGTGAGCTCCAAGCTCCGGCCATGGTGGTGTTTAGGTGGGGAGAAGAAACAGGGAGAAGGAGATGGGGAAGAAGAGGGTGGCGACGCTGAGGGAGGAGAGGAGGGGGCGGCTAGGTTTAGGGTTCGAGGAGGGGGATTTAAAGGAGAGGGGAGCAGGTGAGGAGGTGGGGACTCCATGGCAGGGAGAGGAAGGAGATCACGTTCTCCTCCTGTTCTCTGGTACGGATGAAGGAAGGAGATAAGGAAGAGGTGGGCTGGGCTGAGTTGGGCCTCCTGCTCTCTCTTTTTTTTTCCAATTACCAGAAAAAAAGAGATAAGAGGGAAAAGAAAAGAAGTCCAAGATTTTATAAACTAGTTTTCAAAACCTTTGTTATTTAAAATACCTTTGGAATTGTTCACAAATATTATCTTGAGGTTGTATTTAAAATAGAGAGAGATTTATTATTTGTGAGACAAAATAGATTTGCATAAAATATTATTTTGAGCTATAATAAAATATGCAATTGATTAAGAGCGTGATGATGTCATGATGATGCAAAAAAGAAAACAAAAAATTTCTAATTTGGGAAAAATCTCGGGGCGTTACAATCGACACCACTAACAAGGGATCACGTCCCACGATCCACGCCGAGACCACAAGAAGAGAGGGGTAACTATCGAGTCTTCAGGCTCCGTGAAGAACTTCTCGACACCACTAACAAGGGATTGTTGCTCCACCCAGAAATTGTCGACACCACTAACAAAAGAGTTGATCACGTCGATGAAGATTCCCGAAGATCGAACCCTAATAGGATAAAGGCAAGAAAACGTCCACCCACACGTAGGATCCTAAACTTTGAAAGTTGGATAAGAGAAGAGACTCCAAATCAAATAAGGTAAGAGGAGAAATATAATAGAGGTAAGGAATAAAAAGAATCCTTTTGAGATATTTTTTCAAAAATAATTGAAGTCAAATAGTTTCGACACTCTAGAAACAACGACCATTAGCGAGGTTATCCTACAGGTTTTTGTGGACCCGCTGCTTCGATAACAATTTGTATCGAAAGAACAAGGAGATCGAAACCAAGGCTCTGATACCACTTTGTGACGCCCGAAAATCGGTACTATGTAGATTTAAGCAATCCCGCGAAAATCCGCATAATAACGATTTTAGGTTGCCCACCAGACATAATGTGCACGTTGAAACATGCGCATTATGTGGGTGGAATTGTGATAACATTACAACAGTTCCGATACATCCACAAGTACAACAAAAGATATAATTACAAGAACGACTCGAACGAGTCAAGATACAAATGATACAATACAAAGATACAAATGACAGCGGAAGCAAAATAGTATCCGACTACGGATAAGATGCAAATTGGACTAAGAGTCCTGAAGATAAGCGATGGCGCCATATCCCTGCCCTGCCAAGCCGGAGGGATTACCAAGCTAACGTCGTCAGACTTCAAACTTGTTAACTGCACATAAAGCACATCCCAAAAGAGGGCCAGGGCACTCCCTGGCAAGCAAAACCGACTTGCCTACTTTCTACACCATCTCCCAAAATATAGGGGAGGTGGACTTAGCGGCAGCAGCACTAGCAACCTAAAGAGACACACTACAACTTCCGTCTAATCAGAGAGGGATAAGAGAGCGCATAAGATGAACATCTACAACTAACACCAAACATAACCCATTCTCGGATTAAACCCCTCAACTAAGTATGAGGAAGCAATTCGGGTATACTCACACGTTGAACAATTTTAGTTACAAGTTATTGTGAAAGTAGTTCTATGTTACTAGTCAGGTTAATTAACAATGATTAGGTGTAAGTTGTCTATGATATTATTAGCCAGCATCATCACCAAGTCGTCCATAACCGTGGACACGGCTCATCGATAAGATTATAACCTGCAGGGGTGCACTACTGGACCCGTACTCGTTCGATCAACCCCAAAAATGCAAACCAGAAGGAAGGGCATCTCAACTCGGCAAATCTATTCTCTACAACCCATCCAGGGAACCGCATGATTGTGTGCACGGCTAATCAGGTCCAGTGCCCGCGGGATCAAACTTCATAGCACTCTAAGAACGTGCCACCCTATATGAGAATCGACTACTCCATCATCATGAGATCGTTAGGTAACCATATGCATGCATCAAATGGAAAGCCCGAACTACTTGCGGCGCCCTGGATAAGAAGCGGATTAGATCGAAGCCGCGGGGGGCTCGATAGGGCCTCCCACAAGCGGTTAGTGCGCTCAAAATTGGATCCGAGGACAAGAACTGAGTTCCTAGGTCGACACTTAGCAGAGCAAAGCACCTCGCAAGTCCTTCCGCCGGTGCCTTATCTTATAATTATAATACCCCAATATAAGACAACCGTTTATTAAGAAAGAATAATCTATCATGCTAAGCATATGGAAAATAAGGACCAACATACGACTCGCACAAACAACTCTAAGCATGCACTACGACTAGCAAGGCTAACAGATAAACATACAACAGGTGATGGGATGTGGGGATAAAGCTGTATGGGATGCAGGATAAACATGTGATGGGATCGCAATTCAAGAATCAAATACTAGGGTAGCAAAGATCAACGGCAGGAATGAAAAACAATGTATAGGTAAACAAGCAAACTTTGCTTGCCTAGAATCTCGCATGGAAGCAGATCTTGTCGTTACTCACCCATCTCAACGTCTTATCCGCGAAGAAGCAACAAACACTGGAAAGCGTAAAAGATGCATTTTACAACTACAGCAAAAGATCCAGCATGATCATATGAGAATGATGCATGACATGGCAAGATGCAAAACAATGCAGGTAATCCAAATTAAGCGGGATAGCAACCCCGACAATTAATATTTAGGTGCAAGTTATTTATTTACCAGCAATATTAAATGTTGGTTAGCATGACAACACATGGCATGGGTGATCTAATTAAATGAAATGAAATGGGGCTATGATTAAATAAAGCCCAACACATTTCATATTTAATTATTTAGGTGCACCAAAATAAATTACACTAAGCAATTAAATTAAAAGATGCAAAATGGAAAAAAATGACATATTAATTTTCCTTGAATTTTTCTGATCAAAATAGATATAAAGTTTGTATTATTTGGATAAGCAAAACAAAAGATATATAATATACAAGATTGCACATTTTCTGAAAAAGAGAAAACAAAGAGATAAAAAGTGAGTTTTATGCCTCCACAAGGATTTTACCTCGGGCCTGCTGAAAGTGGAGAAAGGGGTACAACCACTGGACTGATTAGGTGATGGCGATATTACTCCGACGCCTCTGTATATGATTGTTGGTCTGTTAACTGAACTTTGCCTGACGGACAAAAGAAAGAAAAGAGGAACTTTCGGTGGAGGCTGGGAATCGACCTCATGACCCGCACGTTGTGGAATCAGGAGCACGAACACTGGGCTATGGACCGGTTGCTGTTAACAACATGAAGCGGATTCTATATGAACCGACGTGCGGAGGTTAACTGAATCAAAGTTTCAGATTTGCAGACACACACGAGAGCAGCAGACGGAAGACGGACGAAGCCGGCGACGATCTACTCGGGCCGCGCGATGGCGAGCACACAAAGCAAGGGGAGAGGAGGGGAAAAGGGTCCCAGAGGCGCGGCTCACCTAGGGGAGGTCGGGGTCGAAGCCGAGTGCTCTGAGGAGGCCGAAATCGAGGTAGGGAAGAGAAGGACGGAGAGCTTCGCGTCGGGGAAGAAGGACTCGAAGGAGGCGCTGCCGGCGGTTCCAGCACCGCCTCTTCAGCATGGACGGAGAGGACGCTGCGGCGGTTCCATTCCCGGTCTCAGAAGCTCCTGGGGATGTCCATGGAGACGGCTCGGTGAGCTCCAAGCTCCGGCCATGGGGAGAAGAAACAGGGAGAAGGAGATGGGGAAGAAGAGGGTGGCGGCGCTGAGGGAGGAGAGGAGGGGGCGGGTAGGTTTAGGGTTCGAGGAAGGGGATTTAAAGGAGAGGGGAGCAGGTGGGGACTCCATGGCAGGGAGAGGAAGGAGATCACGTTCTCCTCCTGTTCTCTTGTACGGATGAAGGAAGGAGATAAGGAGGAGGTGGGCTGGGCTAAGTTGGGCCTGCTGCTCTCTTTTTTTCCAATTACCAGAAAAAAAGAGAAAAAGAGATAAGAGGGAAAATAAAAGAAGTCCAAGATTTTATAAACTAGTTTTCAAAACCTTTGTGATTTAAAATACCTTTGGAATTGTTCACAAATATTATCTTGAGGTTGTATTTAAAATAGAGAGAGAGATTTATTATTTGTGAGACAAAATAGATTTGCATAAAATATTATTTTGAGCTATAATAACATATGCAATTGATTAAAAGCGTGATGATGTCATGATGATACAAAAAGGAAAACAAACAATTTCTAATTTGGGAAAAATCCCGGGGCGTTACAAAGACGCTATCCTACAGAGCGATATTTGGAGGAACACACCTATATGAACCTGACTGCTGGTCACCGTTTATGAGATTAGGGTGATCTCTAGTAAGTTTATGAATAGGTCTGGAGTGACTAATATGCTCCACCCGAGGGGTCAACCTTCGGCAGCCTATTACTGGTAAGACAGTTAGTGAAGCTACTTTACGCCAAACTGACAATTCAAGGCCTAGTCCATTGTCAGTTGTGAAGGAGTGTAGCTAATTGCTCTAGGTGGAGTTCAACCTTAACATGTCTCTACTAAAAATACTGGTATATCAAAAGAGTGTTTGGAACGGATGACAACTTCATAGATCTTTGAGATCTGGTGGGGGATTGCTGAAATATTGGGCCTTTTAGCCCATTATCAATTCCTGTAAATCCCTAAGGCTCATGTTGTCATGGCATGTGGTGGGAGTTTAGTCCCATACTGCTAGTTGGATGAGATGTGCATCAGCTTATATACTGAGGCACTCTACTACTAGTATGAATTGGTATGAGGTATGAGGAGAATGACTGTTTACCACACGCTCGCTCCTCCTCCTCCGTCGCCCGCCTCGCCACGCTTCGCCTCGTCACGACACGTCACGTCACGTCACGACGCGCCGCGGGTTGCGGGAATCTCGCTGAGCCGATGTATTCTTTTTGTCACGCAGGAATAAAATGTGTACGGTCATGAAACGTTTTTCCCTTAATGGAAAATGAATACAAAGTTGAAACGTCTGTCTTAAGTGCTCTTAAGTGCGACCGTTTCCAGAATTCATTTGCCTTAATGGAATTAATTGTGCGTGTTTGTGTTGGATCTCTCGCCTCCTGTGCTGCGTGTATAAAAGAGAGGTCGCTCCTCTCTTGCAAACATCAGACAACAGAACCATCCGCCCACAGCCGCCACTGTCGTTCCTCCTCGCTGTAGTTGCCATCGTTGACCCCATCCCGTCCGCCGCATACACGGTCGATGGGAGAGCAGGCCTCCGAAACCCCGCCTCTTCGTTTCCTGTACGGGAGAGGGGCGATTAGGTTTTTGGGGAGCGTCTCTTACGCGGCTGCTCGCCAATCTTCATCCACTACGTCGGCTACATCCTCTACTTCAACTACGTCCTCGTCGCCTTTGTCATCACCATGAGCACTGACGCCGAGATCAAGAAGGCTGCCGCTGACAAGAGGGCTGCCGACGACGCTGCTGCTTCCGCGTCGGCCAATTGGCCAACTATCGGGTATGATGTGTTCATACCTCTCCTAATTATTTACATGTTTGTAGTACTAGTCACATGTGTAGATGTTTCTACTATTTGTCTAGTACATAGTCTTATCATCAAGTTTCAGTACGTCATTAACACTGTTTATGCCATGTTCATGATTCATTATTGGATTAGTTTAATCGAACAATTGCCTATATTCTCAACAGAGGCGGATATTGAATTCAACCCAAAACAAGTCGCGAGTTTTTAGTGTTGCGTGCAGTACTGCTGCATCAACATATATGGATCCAAATGTTGTACAGGGGGTGAGAAAAAAGTTGCAACTTGTTTCAACGATAGGGACAGAAGATAAAGAGCGAAGTCGGCGGCAAATCATTCAAATTATCGATCAACGCAGCATCATGCATACGAACATTGTGCCTTCTTTCAAGGGGTGTTGCCCGGCAGATTCACGAGAGTAGGCCATGGCAATAATCAACGTCTCAAAAATAATCTTTTGTTCGGAAAATATGAGACTGCGCACATTCGACGCCAGTGCCATGAGATGAAGGTCTTCACTAGGGTTTGATAATCCCAAACTATGAGGGGGATGAAGTGAATCACGGAGATGGAGATGGTGTTGGAGTTGATGGAGATGTTGATGTTGATGGAGATGCCTCCCCTTACGCCAAGGAGGAGAGGTGATGATGATGGCAACAAATTACGCTTCTCCGAGAAAATTGCAAAATACCACCATAATTGTGCCTAGGGTTTCAAAAAACCACCACGTATTCAATTTTTATCAAAAAACACCGGTATTGCGTAATGCGGTAACAAAAAACATTGATCGTCTATTTTAAGTCAGTTAACCCTCTTTCTGACAAGTGGATCCGTTTGTCAGGTCAACGTGGCATGTGTATTTTTTGAAAAAGACCTTTCCTTTCTTTTATTCTTCTTTTCTTTTCTTCTTACTGTCACATGTTCAGAACGTATTCCCGGAGCTCGGCCTCTCCCCACCGCTCCGGCGCTGGCTTGATGGTTGTGGCCGGCCAAATCAAATCTGGAGGATCTGGCGAGCTGGAGGGCAACGAGCTGGAGGGAGGGGCGGCCAGCCAGCCGGCAAGCTGGAGCAGGGCACAGGAGGCGGGGCGCAAACGGAGTCAGAGAGGCAGCCGGCGGGCGGCGGCTCGGCGTCCGACGACTCGGTGGTCTTCCGTCAGAGAGGCAGCCGACCTCTCCCTGTGCTCGGCGCGTGGAGGACGACCGGGCCATCTGCTACCGAGGGCGGGTGTGTTGGCGGGGGTTGAGGACGCCCGTGCCTCCCGCCGCCGGAGGCGATTGCTCACTACGGGGCCGTCCGCCGCCGAGGGGGGCCGCTCCCTGAGCTGGCCGAGGTTGAGTACGCCTGGCTTGCCGCCTAGATTTAGGACTCCCGCTTGGATTTAGGCGACCGCACACTCTGTTTGCCGAGGTTGATGACGCCGGTGCCTCCCACCGCCGGAGACGATTTCTCACTACGGGGCCGTCCGCCGCCGAGGGGACGCTCCCTGTGCTGGCCGAGTTGAGGACGCCGGTGCCTCCCGCGGCTGAGGGCGACCGCACAGTGTCCGACGCCGAGGACGGCCGCTCCCTGTGCTGGATGATGTTGAGGACGCCATTGCCGCCCACCGCCAAGGGCGGCCACTCCCTGTGGTCCGGTGCTCGTTGAGAGCTGCCGCTCCCTGAGTTCCTCCCGCCGGAGCAGCGCGGTGGCTGCGGTGGAACCTTTTTTTCTTAATTTAGGGATGGGGAATCAGAAGATACAATATATATAAAGATCTTTTTTGTAAAATGAACATGAAACGTAAGCCTCTGCCACCGGGGTCCACCACAATTATATTTGAAAGTTCTTTATTAGAACGGGCTGGCAGACATATTAGTGTTTCTTGCGACTGTTAGACTGGAAAAGAGTGTTTTTTGATAAAATTTGAAAACATGGTGGTTTTTTGAAACCCTAGGCACAATTGTGGTGGTTTTCTGCAATTAACTCCCCTTCTCCCGAGGTACCAGAACAGAAGGATCTGCCTTCTCCCGGAGTAGTAGAGAAGTTTTGCCTTTGTCGCCGCATCTATAAATCGTTGGAAAAATATTGCGTAATTTTTCTAGCAAAATTGTGGTGGCGTGGTTAAAACGGAAGGTCAAAATGATGCCCGAGGGACAAACGAGCACATGTGACACAGTTCCACCTTTAGGCCGTGCGACCTGGTATCTTGTCGAGCCTCGTGGCTCCTCCTGGCCGGATCTTTCCCTCATGGTTGTTCTGCCGATGAAAAACTGGCGTGATATATTTCCTTCAATTATTGGACGTCCTGAAGGTTCCTGAAACATCAAAACATGAAAAAGGGGTTTTATGCCTCCCAGAAATTAAATACCAAACGAGGGGATTTTATATGAAAGTCCAAGGAAACATCTAAACATGTATTCATTGTAATAGAACAATGCAAATAACATCTTAAAACAATAATATAAGTTGCTAAAATGATGATGCAAAATGCACATATCAGTAGGCTAATTTAGCGTACCTGCACTTTAAATAAGGCAGATACTTGTGTATAGTGCAAATCCCTGGATCGATTCATTTGCACACACAGTTTACGATGTAATATCACAACAAAGCGTCAATTTTATTACATCGATGATCAAGAATTACAAAATATTCGATACAAGTTGCATAGCATAAAGCTAGCATGAAAAAAGTACACAGCGGAAATACAATAGCAGTGGGTATCCAACAACTTCATGTTTCCATAGGCGAAAACATGTTGGTTGTAGACTCGAAACCTATAAACAAAACCTCACTCGTCATCTGATCAATCTGCAATAAGAAAAATATTGCAACAACGTGGGTCAGATTCCATTAAAAATGGAGTCTGGCAAGTGACACTATGGTGGACACTTAATGAAATAACTCTAAAGCCTATATGCATATTTGGCCGGTGGAGTTCAAGGCTATTTTGCATAAAGCCAATTTTTCCTATCTTTTTGGAAAACACTTTCTTCAAATCAAGACAAGTATGGCATGAAAACCATAAATCTCATCTTCCCTTGTTCACCCATCAAGTTTTATTTCTGAAGTTGGAATGATGGAATCCTCCGTTGACGTCCTCGTTCAGCTGCTCAATTGTCCGTTTCCGGGGACACGGCTAAGTACTTAGATTTTTAACTCTGCAGAGGTTGTGCACGTTCACCATTGTACCCATTCAACCCAGGTTATACTTTACACACCATTTGTGATAAGGAAAGGAGAAGAATGAGACGAGATCTTTCAGAAGCATTTTCCCTCCCACTCTGGCCTGACGCGCTCCACCTACAAACCACTACCACCACCTGTCAGGCCGGGGAGAGTCCACGCAGCTTAGTTGATCAAGCCAGAGCCCATATTGGCAATGGCTGCACGAGAAGCAATCTTCACTTGGAGTTCTTCAGATTCCTTTGCTCCTGGGTGGCCTTCCACAAGTGAATATTCCACAGGTAAATCCCCTGGGAACAACACTCAACTCATACAGCCAAGCAACCAATTTCCACCCAGGTGTTTGATTAAAACTTAGTAGACTTTATCTCTTTCATCAAAATAGTTTTGCATAGCATCACTATTCTACTAAGTATTTTCATAGGAACCTAGACACAGGAATAAAGAGGTCTAACATGGCTTGCATAGCAATACTATCCTACACATGCTTATAGAAAATAATCTACTCATGCATAGAAAAATAATAGGACTTTTATGGGGGTGTGCCACTTGCCTTTGAATGTTGTCGTTGTTCACAAACTCTATTCAACAACGAACGTTTGCTCTCCGTTCAATCTAAACAATATAAGAAAACAACAATACAACAATCAACAAACAACAATCATCAATCATACATGCACATACGTAGTTAACAAATAAGTTTCATAACACTTCTAAGGAAAACATGTTATGCATGATATGCAAGTTATTTCTAAGGACTAGAGATGCATGTCATGCCATGAAATTCTTTTAAGTTAATGCAAGGCAATTAGGTTGGTCAAAATGACTAAGAACTAAAGTCATAGGTTGGGCAAAATACTTTGTTATAAATCATCTTGAATAAGCACTCAATGACTTAGTCATGATGTGCATAACTACTTAGAGAAAATACTAACTCTATTCTTCAAGGTGATCAACAATTATTAACAACTCTTGTTAAATTGGATATTCACTATAGTGAGAGAGACAGACACCCGGCCAGCCACTTAAATTGTGGAACAGGTCTCATGTACGTGGACATGTTAGGTTAGTTTCCAGGCCGCTTCATCTCACTATGCCGCTAGGATCCAACAAACTTCAAGATGGTAATAACATGATCAAAAATCGTTTATGTCTAAAGTGAAAGATAAGATTAGAAAAGAGGGAAAAGATAGAAAGAAAGATGTAGTTGTCCTCCAGGCTTCATCTCCAGACTTGTAACTTTCTTCTGGATGATGTCTTGATTGAACTCTTGGTAGTCTTGATGAATCTTCAGACTTGATGATTTTTGTATCACCTAGGTTGGTCTTGGATTTACTTGGTCTTCATGAAATCTCAGAGAAGGAGGGAGAAAGAAAGAGGGACAAGACTTAGAAAATATTTCTGGTTGGTCTTCATAAACTTCTTCTTGATCTTTCTTCTAAGTTCTTCTACTCCTTGGAGATACTTCTGGAGTCTTGTTTTGGCTAAGTCCTTCATTGGTCTTCTAGCTCCATGTTGAAAATCCTAAGAGTCTAAGTGTATCACTTTACCAAAATGCTAAGTTGAAAAAATTTCTAACTTAGAGAAAATGGGGAAAGAGTTTTCTTATGGGAAAAATATATCTATATGTGAAAATAAGTTATGCATGCAATGCACTTTTAAATCCTAAGAAATATCATACAAAATTTGTGATATTTATAAAGCATGCATTAGGCTATAAATGCAATTTAATTAATTTCTATTTTTGGAAAATATAAAAAAAGGAAACATATACATTAAAGTTTTATGTGAATTAATTTTTATAGCACAATTTTCTTATAAATGTTGTTAATAGATGGAAGGGTTTTAAATAAATTTATAGCAATTGGATTTAGTCAAAATAAAGTTTCTATTAATAGTTATGTCAAATTTACTAAATATCATATTTTAAATTTGAATAAATCTAAATTTCTCAAGGTTGGAAAATAACATAACTAGCACAATCTATAGGTCATGGGCTTTTCAAAGATATTTTATTTACAAATTTTGACCTTACAGAATTAAAACTATAATTAAAATAATGTTTTACATGTTTCTATAAATATCAAGTTAGTGCACGACTAAAATACAAGTTTTTATTATACCACTATTTTCTACATGTTCATACGATTCCATAGACTACAAAAACATCAAAAACGGAGTTATGGTTGATTTAATATGAATTTTGAAAGTTATGTCTAGTCAGAAAAACGAAAACGGAAAATAGCTAACACAACAGTCGCGCGGCGCGATGCTATTGTATCAAACAAGTCATCTAATCTACACCGCTGGATCAAGATCTAAGGGCTTACAGCGAGATGGTCTGGAGGTGGCGGCGCGGTTCACCGGAGTTGAGGGAGACGGCAGCGCCGGCGTCGGATGGAGGTCGGAGACGACGTTCCCGTGGTTCTCCGGACGTGTAGAGGGGTTCCCCGTATGCGGCGCGTCGCGACGGAGAGGATGGTGGCTTCGACGTTGAGCGGCGCGCCTCGGTGCGGCGCGGAGGAGCGGCCGGAGTGCGTCGGGCGTCGGCGAGCTTCGGCGTGCTTGCCCCGAGCGTTTTGGTCGTGGAGGAGAGGCGAGGATGGGTCGAGGGGGTGCGCACGGGCAAGGCGGACGGAATGGAGGTGGTCTCGGTGCTCGGAGGTCGCCTCACCTCGCCGGAATCAATGAAATCGTCTGTGGATGTGAAGAACTCCGACGAGCAAATTCGTCGGCCTAGTGGCGTATTGGAGAGGGCTTTTGGGGGAGAATGGAGGAGGAGGTCGAGTGCTTTATATAGAATCCGACGGTGCTTGATTTGGTGCAGTAATTTGCCCGCAATCAATCGGACATTAATTTCGACCAAAAACGTCCATGTTTAATGGCGGACGAAATTAGAGCAATTTAGGGCATTTAAGAGAGGGCTTTTATGGGGGAATGAAAGAGGAGATCAAGGGCTTTAATTAGAAACAAACGGTGCGTCATTTGGGGCTCTAAATTAACGGGAATCAATTCGGGAAGTTTGCACGGGAGCTGATTTCACGTTTCTTGGTTCTGGAGCTTGAAGACGACGCTGACGTCATCGTTTTTTTTCATTCTGATTTTTCTTATTTCTTTCATAACTTTTGATTTAAGACTTCAAATCAAGTCAAATAAATTTCTAAAAGTTTGTAAAAATAATATCTGTGTGTTAAACCAGTTGTGGGCATATTTTGAACACTTTTCAAAAATCAAATTTTTTGCATTATTGATTAATTACAAATTTGCCACTTAATGTCAAATTTGAAAACATGGCTTAAATAATTTTGTTTTTGGCGAAATAAAATTTATAAAATACAACACTTATATAAGTTTAAAATTAAGTTATTTAAACTCATTTTCCAACATTAAATCATTTTTGGCTTTAGTACAACGTTAAAAATCATAACACCACTATTCGCAATGAAAAGGGGAATATAATGAATGTATTTTTAATTGAAAATAATTTGTGCACCATTATATTTTATATTATGATAATTCATTTGAAAACCTTATAACAACTTTGGAAAAGATTTTTGATTTAATTCATTTCTTATATAGAAAATATATTCATGAAAGTCATTTAATGTTTTGAAAATAAATGAAAATCATTTAAGCTAATGAAATGTTTATTTGGGTTGTTAAGTAGTTATAGAATCTATGAGATTTTAAAGTTATATGCTATAGACTTGTAATATCCAAACTATGTTTTGAACTCAGGTAAATGAATAATAATCTTTTGGCAAATAGACAATGTTTTCAATAGTTTAAAATAACACTTGTAATTATTATTTTAATTTATTTATAGCTAAGGCTAAGTGGTTGAAATCAATTACTTATAAGTAAACTATTTACTTAAAATAAAATAGTTTTTACTTTATAAAACATTTGTCAAATTACATATTAAGGTTTTGAAATACAATAGATAATTTAATGTTTAATTGGAAATAACTTTTGAAAATAATGACACAATGGAAATTTTGAAATAATAGACCTTTTGAAATTGGTTGAAGTCTTTTATAGTTGGTTTCCTTATGCATTTAAAGTTTTATTTTAATCAAAAACAAAAGTTTAATTTTTTTAGTGATTTTAAACATTCCAAAGTATTGGGATGTTACAGCTAATAGAGTCCCTGTCACATAGCCTTCCCTGCAAATGAACGAAAAGCAATATGGTGAGCAAACCCCTCGGTGTATATATTACAATAATTGTAGCCTCTTTTCTCTAAAATGAATTCGAGCAACACCCCGCTTTCTCGACGACCGTATAACTCTCCATCAACCAAAATGTACATCTTAACCTGACGGGCGATGCGTTATGCTTTCGCATTGTCCTCATGAAAGTCTTGGTAGTACAAGTATTGCAAGATATCTTCCGCCCAAGCCAGAAACGTGGGCCTTGAAGCCATGACTCGGTGTGCTTCCGAACGTTCCCTTGCCTGTGGATCGGGATCCATCTCCGGGACGTGCTCCCCACCCGGGGGGGGGGGGGGGGGGGGGGGCTGTTCCGGGAGGCGGAACAACCGAAGTATTGGTAAGGAATTCCACAAAGGCCGTGGGTGGAACTGGATCCCGAAGGGCTGCAATCTTGGATACTCATCTGCAACAAAGTTATCTCCGCGTAGAATATGTTCCATTTGGAGTCCTTTGAAGCACAATTCCATAGCTCGAACTAATTGGACGCACACCTTCATGCGTGGGCCATCGTACTCTTTGTTGACATGTCGGATAACGAGTTGAGAATCTCCCCTACAACTAACCGCAGAATCCCAAGCCCTGTTGAGGCCCTGATGCACACGGTAGTGTTTTGTTGGGAGACCCCAAGAGGAAGGTATGATGAGTGCAGCAGGAAGTTTCACTCAGTTATGAAACCAAGGTTATCGAACCAGTAGGAAATCAGAATTCCCTCGAGGTGGCAACAACGTCAGAAAAGATCTTGGCGTGTAGTTGACGTGAAACCTGCGCACAACATAATCAAGATACTTTGTCCCAACTTAACAGTTAGGTTGTCAATCTCACTGGCTTGTTGTAACAAAGGATTAAACGTATGTGTGGAGGAATGGTGTTTGTTTACAGAGAATGAAAGTAACAGGTTTACAGTAGGTGGTTTTATCATATTAAAGAAAAGGACCGGGGTCCACAGTTCACTTGTGGTGTCTCTCCATAAATAATAATAATAACAATCATGCGGGTAAACAAATTATAGCTGGGAAATTGATTGAATAAATAAGTGCATAACAATGCATATACTAATGTCATGATGTCTAGTGTGAGATTCATTTGGGCATTACAACAATATAAATCGACCGTTCCAACCGCATCTATGACTAATAATCCACCTTCCGGTTAGCGTCTGCACCCCTTTCAGAATTAAGTTGCAAGCAACAGATTATCGCCTTAAGCACTGTGTGTAAAGTAAGTAAGTAACATCATTCTTAGACAAAGTACTACTGTTTTATCCCTAGTAGAAACAATACATCTACAACCTTAGAGATTTCTATCACTACCCTAGATTAAATAGAGACATGAACCTACTATCGAGCATAAATACCCCCTCTTGGAGTCACAAGCATCTACTTGGCCAGAGCATCTACTAGCAACGGAGAGCATGCAAGATCATAAATAGCACACACATAATATATTATGAGCAAATGACTTAGTACTCAATATTCATCGGATCCCAGCAGACACAACATGAAGTATGACATAACAAAGATCTTGATCATGATAGGCAGCTCAAAAGACCTAAACATGATAGTACAAGAGGAGAAGACAACCATCTAGCTACTGCTATGGACCCGTAGTCCAAGGGTGGACTACTCACGCATCAGTCCGGAGGTGGGCATGGTGATGTAGAGCCCTCCGGTGATGATTCCCCCTCCCAGCAGGGTTCCGACGAGAGCTTCTGATCTCCCCTGAAGTGGTGTTGACGAAGGCGGCGGCTCAGGAGTTCGTGGAGGAATAATTTTCTTCGTCTAGGTCTTAAGTTTTCCGGGGCTGATGCTTTCTACGTCTTGTTGGGAGACCCCAAGCGGAAGGTGTTAAGTAGTACAGCAGTAAGATTTCGCTCAGTTATGAAACCAAGGTTATCGAACCAGTAGGAAATGAGAATTCCCTCGAGGTGTCAACGGTGCCAGAAATTCTTTGGTGATGCTAAGTTGACGTGGAGCCTGCACACAACACAATCAAGATACTTTGTCCCAACTTAACGGTGAGGGTGTCAATCTCACCGGCTTGCTGTAACAAAGGATTAAACATATGTGTGGAAGAATAATGTTTGTTTGCAGAGAATGAAAGTAAAAGGTTTGCAGTAGGTGATTCATCAGATTAAAGAAAAGGACCAGGGTCCACAGTTTACTAGTGGTGTCTCTCCATAAATTACAGCTGGGCAATTGATAGAATAACGAAGTGCATAACAATGCATATACTAATGTCATGATGTCTAGTGTGAGATTCATTTGGGCATTACAACAATATACATAGACCGTTCCAACCACATCTATGACTAATAATCCAGCTTCCGGTTAGCGTCCGCACCCCTTTCAGTATTAAGTTGCAAGCAACAGATTATCGCCTTAAGCACTGCATGTAAAGTTAGTAAGTAACATCATCCTTAGACAAATTACTACTGTTTTATCCCTAGTAGCAACAGTACATCTACAACCTTAGAGCTTTTTTTCACTACCCCAGATTAAATAGAGACATGAACCTACTATCGAGCATAAATACCCCCTCTTGGAGTCACAAGCATCTACTTGGCCAGAGCATCTACTAGCAACGGAGAGCATGAAGATCGTAAATAGCACACACATAATATATTATGAAGCAAATGACTTAGTACTCAATACTCACCGGATCCAAGCAAACACAACATGGAGTATTACATAACGATGATCTTGATCATGATAGGCAGCTCACAAGATCTAAACATGATAGCACAAGAGGACAAGGCAACCATCTAGCTACTGCTATGGACCCGTAGTCCAAGGGTGAACTACTCATGCATCAGTCCGGAGGCGGGCATGGTGACGTAGAGCCCTCTGGTGTCGATTCCCCCACTCGGAGAGTGCCAAGAAGAGATTCTAATCTCCCCCGAAGTGGTGTTGACGAAGGCGGCGGCTCAGGTATCCATTGAGGAAATATTTTCTTGGTAGGTATCTTAGATTTTCGGGGGGGGGGGGGGGGGGGGTATAAGTAGGCGAAAAGAAGCCTGTCGCGCGAGCACGTGGTGCCGCCGCCTCGGCCGTCCACTTCGTGTCGTCTTCGGTCTTCTGGAACGTTCCCAAATAAAAAAAAACTTAAGAAAAGAAATCATCTCATTCCGACAATATTTTCTTAAGTACTTTTCTGAAACAAAAAATAACAGAAAGCAGGGAACTGGCACTGTGGCATCTTGTTAATAGGTTAGTCCCAGAAAATGCATAAAACCATATAAAATACATATAAAACATGTAATAATTGGTATAATATTTGCATGGAACATAAGAAATTATATATACGTTGGACAAGCTTAGTTCTACTCGTCCCGAGTAGGCAAGAACGATAAAAGAATAATTTCTGATGTGACATGCTTTCAGACAATCTTGATCATATAATAATATAAGGCATGTAAACTGAGATCAAGTAAATAAGGTTTGTAGTTTATATTGATATCAAATGAGTAATAAATAAACAAGTAGGCAAAGCAAAGCAAAGCTTTCAATGATATAGTACTAGTGAGTAATCAACCGTGCAAAGTAGATATTACAGATGATTTAAGCTTCATGAACAATAATATAATCATCTAATGCTTCCAACAAACATGACAACTTTGTGAAAGGATCAAGTCAAACAATAACAAGCGTTCAATGTTGGTTCCTGGCACCAGGATGTTTTGGCTAAGAGAATGTTAAGGGGGGTTGGAATGCCAACGGAAGAAAATCTCACAAAGCTACAAATGATCATTAGACAAGAGGAAGTCTTACAATCGAAGCTATGCAAGGAGAGTGATTGCCACACAACGGATGCACATATAGCTATAAGTGTATGAAAGCTCTCCAATGGAACTAGTGGGGGTGCACCCAACTTGCTTGCTCACGAAAACCTACAACACTTTTGAGGAGGCTCATCATTGGAATATACAGGCCAAATTCTATAGTTTAAAGTTCCCCACATAGTTATGCAAGACATCAAAACTCTCTCATATGGAGTAAAGGTGCAAACATGAGCACAAAATGATGATCATATATGATATGGTGCTATAACATGAGCACAAGTGATTACTATGAATGATATGGTGCTGTAACATGAGCACACGTGTGTCATAAAGAATAGAAATGCTGCTCCTTTTTTATTTTTATTTCTTTCTTTCCTTTATCTCTTTTTTTCTCTTTCTTTTTTGTTTCTCTTTTCGATTGCCTCCATGCCTTTTTTCACTTTTAGGGGCAAGCATTCTAATATGATGATATGGAAACACACTATTGACACAAGTAACTAATATGAATAAGACATAATGTATATGAAACTGTGAAAGAGCATTTTCGGTCTCCTGAGTTTTGGATAGTAATGACAAAACGGAAAGGATGTTTAACGGTGTGCCTAAGTATTTCAGATACTACATCGCCTTGAAGAACAAAAAGGATGAAGATCAACCGGATTAAAGAGAGAGTTGGCTGACAGTTTTTCCTTTCCTGTCAGGCCGGAAGTTCAAGTGATGTGACCGGAAGTTCCGGCCAACGGGACAAAATTTCTGGGCCTGCACCGGACTCTGGTTGGTCAGAAAACGGCTAAGTCCTTTAGGATTTCAGCTCTGGCAAAGGCGGAACTTTGGCCGGATCTTTCCGGACGACCGGAAGTTCCGGCCTACCACTGGAAGTTCCGACCCAGACAAACGTGAAAATCGGCTAAGTCAAAACTTGCCTGTGCATGGGCAAAGCCGGAACTTTGTCCGGAGATTTGATCGGATCTTTCCGGGCAACCGGAAGTTCTGGTCTACTCACCGGAAGTTCCTGTGCTGAATAGCAGAGAAATCTGCTAAGTCAAGAATTGCTCGCGCACGGGCAAAGCCGGAACTTTGGCCGGAACTTTGGACGGATCTTTCCGGGCTACCGGAAGTTCCGACCAGACCACCGGAAGTTCCGGTGCTGAACAAGCCAGGATTTTCGCTAAGTCTGGATTGCCTACGCCCTGGCCAAGCCGGAAGTTCTACCGGAACTTTGGCCGGAACTTTCCGGGTGACCGGAAGTTCCGGCTTAAGTGACCGGAAGTTCCGGCCTGCGCGCAGTAAAAAACGGCTAGTTCTTGGAGGGGCTATAAATACCCCTCCACCTACCTCCAGCCATTTCAGCTTGTACACTCTCTCTTTTCATAAATGTGGTGAAGCTCAAATCTTCAAGATCTCCCAACTACTCCACCCAAACTCGTTGATCTTTGGAGGAGCGAAGGAAAAGGCCTAGATCTATTACTTCACCGAACCGTTTTGTAATCTTCCCCCATTCACTTGGGGATTTCGAGTCTAGGATTTCCTCTAGGAAAACCTAGATCTCACCATTGTTGGTACTTGGTGTAAGCTTGACCTTTTGTGGTATTGACCTTTTGTGGTCATCTTGAGAGCCCCCAATTAAGTTGTGGGTGTGTGCCTCAAGCGTTTGTAAGGGATTCGATCTCCGACCTAAAAGGGGATCAATAGTGGAAGGTGAACTCGCAACCTTTGTGGTTGAGTTCATCGGAGAAGAATGTGAGCCTTTGTGGCGTTGCGGCTAATCTGTTGTGGTGGCGCACACCTCTCCAACGAGACGTACACCGTTGGGTGGAACTCGGGATTACCTATTCGTCTCCGCGTGCTTCACTTGGTTCTCCTTATCCTTACTCCCTTACTTGCTTGTCTTGTGCTCGTGTTTATCTTGTTCTTGCTTAGCTTGTCATTTAGGTAAATTCACCATAGTTGCATATCTAGAGAATTTACCTTTGTGTTGAGTCTAAATTTGAAAAAACTTAAAATTTGTACTAGAACCTATCCCCCCCCTCTAGGTGTCGGATTCCCGTTCAATTGGTATCAGAGCCAGGTTCACTTTTAAGGGCTTAACCGCCTGAGTGCAACGATGACGGAATCCGATGCCGAGAGGGCCGCCCATGAGAAATTAGAGGCGGATACAGAGGCGTTAGCGAAAGGGGCAACCATGGCCGATCTTATAGATATGAGATCGTCCTTGGAGGCCCAACTCCTCAAGATGAATGAGATGCTCATGGCACTCTTGAAGTTCTAAGGAGCCCGAGGCTACTTCTCCCTCTCCTCCTTCTAAGGAGCACGGTGAGAACTCTAAGGATTCATCCTCGGATGGGTCCAAAGATGTTCCTCCGAATGCTTTCCCCGGGAAGGCGGAAAAGGATGAATAACCTAGATCCTCTAATACCCCCAAAGGAGAGGAATTTCATGAAGTTAACCATAATTACTCTCCTAACCCTCCTATCCCTCACCCACATGTAAACTTTAGGAGTGACCCTCCTAAGCTCAAGCCTACTCATTTTTCTCAATGGCAATTTCAAATGAAGTCTCATTTATGTAGTGCCTCCATTGAGCTATGGCGCATCATTGAAGAAGGATTCAAGACCAATGATCCAACCAACTTGACAAGGAGAGAGGTGGTTGATAGTCAACTCAATGCCACCGCTCTTCATCAACTCCAAATAGCCGTTGGAGAGAAGGACATGCCTCTCATTCATCAATTATCCACCGCCAAAGAAGTGTGGAATGCTATTTCCGACATCTTCGTCGGTAATGAGAGCATGAAGAAGAACCGGTATGATGCCTTGTGCAATGAGGTGGAAGGGTTCTACAAGTTGGATGGAAAAGGACATGAGGACATGTACCATAGGTTGGTGTTGATTGCTAACCCTTTCAAGAACCTCGGTGCGGTCTACATTGATGACGCTTGGATCAAGAGGAAGTTCAGGACCGCTCTCTTGCCCTTTGAGGAAACGGACTTGAAGACACTGCAAGGAAGACATGACTTCGCAAAGATGACATCCAATGAAGTCATGTAAGAGATGACCGCTTAAAAGGTTGCCTCCAAGATTGCTCAAGACGCAAGAGCAAGAGTCATTGGGATGCACAAGCATGCCTCAATTGCTTTGAAGGCCACCGTTGAAGAAGAGGATGAAGATGAGTATGATGATCAAGTCGAGCTATCTAGTGAGACACTCTCAAGTACTCTCACCCAACACATGGGTCTTGCGGCAATAACTTTTTGGAAGAACCCCGGAAAGGCCAAAGCTAGGATTGACAAGAAGTTCCCCTCCAATGGAGGAAAGCCATGCAACAAGGTGAGGCTTTGCTATAATTGTGATGCCAAAAGCCATTTTGTTGTAGATTGCCCATGGGAAAGAAGAGAGGACCATGGTGGGAGGCTCGTGGCCAAGACGAAGGGCAAGGGGCCTATGCCCATGAAGAAGCCCTTCTTCAAGAAGAACCAAAAGATTATCTTTGTGACCCAAGAGCAATATCCCACCGATGATGAAGATAGTGACAAGGAGGACACCCCAACGCAAGTGGCCACACTAGCCATTTCTTCTACACCTCCGTCACTCTTCTCGTCACCAAATGAGAGCCCCATCATCAAGAATGCAAGATGTCTTATGGCAAAGACATCCGAGGTAAAATTGTCCCCCACCTCCATATCCCATGATATTGATGATGATATGAGTCTTGAAGTCAAGAAATAAATTATTGTCTTTGATAAATTCATGACTAACTTGCAAGGAGAAGGAAATAAACACTTTGGATCGATTATGAGTCGTATAGGTGAGCTTGAGGATGATCTTGAGTTAAAAGGTGAGATTGAGAGAGAGGATGCTCACACTAAGGTATCTCTCCAATCCTCCCTTGAAGATGAACAAGAAGCTCATGCTCTCCTTAAAGAGCAACTTGCCAAGATCACCAAGGATCGTGATCTTTACTTTGCTAAATGTAAAATTGTGCACAATGAAAAGTCCGAGCTTGTAGTTGCTCATGCTAGACTTTGTGAAGACTTCGAGTCACTTGGAAATACTCACAAGGTGTTGACAAGTGATCACGAACATGTTCTCAAGTCGCGTGATCAACTCCAAACTCGGATATCTACTCTTGAGAAACCTAGAACTTCTAATCCTTTAAATGCTAATGCAAATGTTGTTAAGGATAATGCTAGGGTGTTGTTTGTTCCATCCATGGCAACCGCGCCCAAGATATCTCTTGATAAAGGTAAGGGGACACTCAGTACTCCTCTTCATGAGCGAGTGCCCACAAAGGTAAAGAAGGTCTAGGCTATGTTGCTAAGGAGAATAAGAAGATCAAGAAGAAGGCCAAGCCCGCACAAGGCAAGAAAGATGACATTGCTAGTGGAAAGTCCACAAGGGGCACTCCTACTCGTGATGACTTTGCAGGCATATCTAACCCCAATTATGCCTTATATGTTGATTATTATGGGCATGTCTATGCTAGATACATTAGTCCTTTTGATGGCTATAATGAATATGCTATTTGGGTCCCAAAGACCCTTGTTGCTAACCAAAAGGAACCCATTGCAAAATGGGTACCTAACTCAAAGAATTGATTGTGTGTAGGGCCTTGCTTCCGGAGGATCGAAATGGATAATTGATAGTGGGTGCACTAGTCATATGACCGAAAGCAAGGGGATTATAATGGCGTTGAAGCCAAATGATGATCAAATGACCGTTACATATGGTGACAATTCAAAGTCTAAGGTAATAGGGCTCGACAAGGTGGTAGTGGCACCGGACATCACTCTTGTGAATGTCTTGCTTGTCGAGTCCCTAGGTTTCAACTTGATCTCGGTTCATTCTCTAACTTGTTTGGGCTATACCGTTATCTTCTAAAAAGAAATGATTATCCTTATGCGGAGCAAGTCTCTCAAAGTGTCTTTCGTTGGTTACGTTGAGAA
Organism: Poa annua; assembly: GCA_026929855.1. Taxonomy (NCBI): domain Eukaryota; kingdom Viridiplantae; phylum Streptophyta; class Magnoliopsida; order Poales; family Poaceae; genus Poa; species Poa annua. The sequence goes on along the minus strand of CM049426.1, from coordinate 243,711,308 downwards.
TGGGCTCTATGTGGTTGAATTCTCCGGAGTCACCACTTCCCATGAACTGTGCTTATTCGCTAAGGCGGACTTGAGTTGGTTATGGCATCGCCGACTAGCCCATGTCAATATGAGGACTTTGCAAAGTCTCCAAAAGGGTGGCCATATCATAGGACTAAAAGACCATGTTTCTTTCTCGAAGGATCGAATGTGTAGGGCTTGTGTTGAAGGAAAAATGCATGACATCCACCATCCAAGCAATACCATCATTTCATCAACGAGGGTATTGGAGCTTCTCCATGTTGACCTCTTTGGTCCCATTCCGGAAGCTAGTCTTGGTGGCAAGAAATATTGCTTGGTGATTGTTGATGACTATTCAAGATACACATGGGTTTTCTTCTTCAAGTCGAAGGCGGAGACCCAACAAACTATCATCGACTTCTCCAATGAAGCTCAACGTCAACATAATGTCCCAATCTTGGTGATAAGAAGTGACAATGGTTCCGAGTTTAAGAACTGCACCTTGAACGAGTTCCTTAGTGAAGAAGGGATTCGTCATCAATATTCCGCTACTTATACTCCCCAACAAAATGGTGTAGCCGAAAGGAAGAACCGCACACTTATTGAGATGGCAAGATCGATGATGGCCGAGTTCAAGTCCCCAGACAACTTATGGGCCGAAGCCGTCAACACCGCTTGCCATTCGTCCAACCGGCTCTTCTTTTGCAAAGGACTCAAGATACCTTATGAAGTGCTTACCGGGAACAAGCCCAACATCTCTTACTTCCGAGTTTTTGGTTGTAAGTGTTTCTATCTCATCAAAGGTGTTCGTTTAGGCAAGTTTGATTCTAAGTCTCTTGAAGGGACGTTTGTGGGCTACAGTTCCGAATCCCACACTTATAGAGTCTATGACAAGGCCTCGCGCATTATCATAGAAACTTGTAGTGTGGTGTTCGATGAGAATGACGGCTCCCTTGTGGAGCAAAGTGGTGTTTCCGATAAAGGTGATGATCAACCTCAAGATGCTCTCTGAAGGATGGGTTTGGGCATTCACCGCCCCGTCGAACTCTATTATGAGGTTGCTCAACAAGGTTCAAGCTCTACGCAAGCAGTGACTACCACCTCACAAGAAACCCCCGACAACAACACGCCTCAACAAGAAAGAGCACAAGAACCTCCGACTGCCCCTGAAGTTTCCGGTGGACCGGAACTTCCGGTCTTCGGTCCGGAACTTCGGGTGTCCACACAGGAACTTCCGCCCCCCATGACCGGAATTTCCGGCGCCACAGATATTCCAGGTGGCAGTCCTCCCCAAGGCCAAGATCAACCTCCTCCTTCATCGCTCACACCTTTCGTTGATCAAGGCAATCAAGACCGTCAAGGTGGAGACATGAATGATCAAGATGATCAAGCTATCCCCCCCCACCACAAGGAGGGAAATCGAGATCCGCCGCTTGAATAGGGTTGGCACCTCACAAGAATTGAGAGCTCTATCTCTTGGCAAGGTGCTTGGTGATGAGAGAAGCAAGGTCTCTACCCGAAGACAACTTGCAAGCTTTAGTGAACATCAAGCTCACATCTCCATGGTGGAAACCAAGAAAGTCTTTGAAGCTCTTGAAGATAAAGATTGGCTTGATGCTATGCATGAAGAACTCAACAACTTCGAGCGCAACAAAGTGTGGAAGTTGGTGTAAAGACCCAAAGATTGCCGCAATGTTATCGGCACCAAGTGGATATTCATGAACAAGCAAGATGAACATGGCATGGTGGTGAGGAACAAGGCAAGATTGGTAGCTCAAGGTTACTCCCAAATTTAAGGAATTGACTTTGGAGAAACCTACACGCCCGTGGCTCGTCTGGAGTCAATTCGTATACTTCTTGCCTATGCCTCTCATTATAACTTTAAGTTACAACAAATGGATGTTAAATTCGCTTTTCTTAATGGTCCACTAAATGAACTTGTTTATGTTAAGCAACCACCGGGGTTTGAGGACCTCAAGTATCCGAACCATGTCTACAAGTTGGATAAGGAACTCTATGGCCTTAAACAAGCCCCACGTGCGTGGTATGAGCACCTTAGAGAACTACTTGTAGACCGTGGGTTACAAGTTGGGGAAATCGACCCCACCCTTTTTACTAAGAAAGCAAATGGAGAGCTTTTCATTTGTCAATTATATGTGGATGACATTATATTTGGGTCTACTAACAAAGCATTTAATACATAATTCTCCAAGCTTATGACTGGCATGTTTGAGATGTCCATGATGGGTGAGATGAAGTTCTTCCTCGGTTTTGAGATCAAGCAATTAAAGGAAGGAACCTTCATCAACCAAGCTAAATACATTCAAGACATGCTCTAGAAGTATGGGTTGCTTGAGCTCAAGGGTGCCTCTACTCCAATGCAAACCAAATGCCACCTTGAGCTCAACCCCAAAGGTAAGGATGTGGATCAAAAGGTATATCGATCCATGATTGGATCCTTTCTCTACCTCTGTGCATCTAGACCGGATATAGTGCTAGCCATAGGAGTGTGTGCAAGATATCAAGCGGCTCCTAAAGAAAGCCATGATATGGCTGTGAAGAGAATCATTAGATATTTGGCTTATACCCCAACCTATGGATTGTGATATCCCAAGGATGCACATTTCTCACTATGTGATTTCACGGATTCCGATTGGGCGGGAGATCAAGATGATAGGAAGTCAACCTCCGGTGCTTGTCAATTTATTGGGAGGTCCTTGGTAAGTTGGTCTTCTAAGAAGCAAAATTGTATATCTCTCTCCACCGCTGAAGCCGAGTATGTTGTCGCTGCAAGTTGTTGCACTCAGTTGCTATGGATGAGGCAAACTTTAAAGGAGTACAAAGTCGATTGCGACAAAGTGCCTCTTCTATGTGACAATGAAAGTGCCATCAAGATTGCTTACAACCCGGTGCAACATTCAAGAACCAAGCATATTGAGACCAGCCACCATTTCATAAGGGATCATGTGGCGCGAGGAGATATTGACTTATCATATGTGGGCACAAGGGATCGATTGGCGGATATCTTTATGAAGCCCCTTGAGGAAGGAAGGTTTTGCTTTTTGAGGAATGAGCTCAGTATCATTGATTCGAGGTCCTTACCTTGATCGCTTGCACACTACCCTAGCTCGTAATCGCATATTATCTTGTCTAGATGTAGGCATGGACATAGGGGGAGTGCGGTCCTAATACATTGGACCATCCGTCCTCCCATTATGCCGATAGCAAGTGTTCTTTTATCTCTATATTCATTCTCATGTCTATTTGAGCTAAAACGACGAGTAGTAGTTTGTACCCAAGATATATCTTCGCGGTGACATGCCCAACACTCCAACATGGTGGCTTCGGCCACCGACCTCTTCCTATTTTTAGGAAGAATTGGTTTTAATGACTTATTCTTGGCTTTCATTTGCATCTACTTGGTTTTATGGAAAACACACTCAAGTTGGTCTTCTCGAGAGCTTATTGCATTTTGCAATTTGAGTGTGAAGTACCATCATCAGTTTGGATTTCTCACCTAAGCCTTTCCCCCTTAGAACCTTGCTATTCCACCGCTCATGTCCATTTTGATTTGCGTTTCCAGAAAATTTGGTTTAGTTTTCCTTAAGTCCGGAAATTCCGGGTCTCAGACCGGAACTTCCGGTGCTCAGGAAACTCCAGCACTTCACCCTGCGGCTAAGTCCAGATTTCTCCACTCCCTGGAGAAACCGGAACTTTGCCCGGAAGAAGTGCCGGAAGTTCCGGCCTGGCCTACAGGCCGAAACTTCCGGTGCCAGGAAATTTCCCGCAGTTCCTCCAGCGGCTAAGTCCGGAATTCTCCACCCCCTGGAGAAGTCGGAACTTTGCCCGAAAGAACGGCCGGAAGTTTCCGGAGCACCGGAACTTCCGGTCCCGAGGATCGGAACTTCCGGCTTAAGTGGCTCGGGTCTAGTGAACTGGTTCTTTTGAACTATTCTTCACCCCCGCGCCGCCCAAATCTTCTCTCTCCTCTCCCGAGCCCTAGAACTCCAACAAATCACTCCGAGGCCTTCCGACCTTGGATTCCTTCGGTTCAAAGCCCGATATGCATCTCCTCGTCGAGGGGATTCGTTTTCTCCAATCACTTTTTACCATGGACTTCGGTAATGTATTCTATTTTCAAATCTAGGACGAATCTCACTTCGTTTAACCTAGTGGATTTAGAACATATTATTTCGATTCCTTTGGTAGAAACCATCCATTAGGCTTGGCCTACAATCAGCAACAATTTGAATTTTAGTTGAAATTTCTTGAAGTTATATGGAACTTCTGGTTTTCAGCCTGAAACTCGGAACTTCCGGCCTACAGGCCGGAACTTCCGGTGCCTGGAAAATTCCAGCACTTCCTCCTGCGGCTAAGTACGGAATTCTCCAACTCCTGGAGAAACCGGATCTTTTCCCGGAAGAACTGCCGGAAGGCTCCGGGGCACCGGAACTTCTGGTCGAAAGGAAGGGAACTTCCGGTCCCATGGACCGGAACTTCCGGCCCCGGGGACCGGAACTTTCAGCCTGAAACCGGAACTTCCGTACTAAAATCAGAAAATTTCAAACTAATTCAATTTTTTGCTGGATCTTGTTTCCTTGGAGATGAGTGCATATCCCCGTGCTTCCTTCTATGTCTATGTTGTGTACACGGAGGTGCAGGTAGTCACGCAGGGAGCCGTCGTGGTCGGGCCATGAAGCAGGTTGTCTAGAGACGTGCAAGTCGTGGGCCAGAACCCGAAGAAGAAGAGGAGATCTTGTCTGAGGAAGAACATCAGCCAGATCCAGCCTGGGGTCAGTCATCTGCAGCACCTTCCAGCAATAATAACAAAGGGCCGGCTGTCTCAGTTCTGCGCATGACTGCCCGCAGACTTCTACACCTGGAGGTGCTCCTTTGACTATGCCAATCCATTGGAGCACCGGATTTTTCACAGCTTGGACATCAAGCAACTCCATGCTGAGCTCTACTACGGCTTCTCTGAGAAGAAGCGCGTGTGTCCCATGCAGCCCATTGAGTTTGAGTATCTTGAGAAGAAGCGCAGCTATACTGTTGTGGATGCTCTTGGTCTTCGGCCTCTCATGACCCGTCAGTGCAACTACAACATTCCTTTGATTCATCAGTTCTTCTCCACTGTCGTGTTTGATGACTCCCCCAACATTGGGATGACTTGGATGTCCGGGAAATTCAGACTTCAGGCTTCTTTCAAGGATTTGGCTGCGCTACTTGGTTACCCCTTCAATGGGTTGGATGAGCATGTTGGTTTGAGACTGCATAATGATGATGACCGCTATGACAAGAACGACATGGTAGAATACTATGAGACTAATGACACTATTGGTGGCACCCAAGGCTTGAAGCCCGTCTATGACATTGTCCTTCGGATGTTTCGCCACTCCATTGCTCGAAGTTTTGGGAACAATGATGCTATTCGTCGAGTACTTGTTCATCTCATGGCATTGGCAAGCTAACCATACCTCTCAGACTCTGTGCCCGGGCCCAACTCATTCTCCTTTGATGTCATGGACTTCATTTTCCGCGAGATGCACTATGCTATCTTCCACAGGAAGGTGTCCCCCTTTGCTCCCTACATCATGTTGCTCACCATGACTGGTTTCCTTTCACCCCTGAGGAGAAGATAGATGTGGACGCTGCCCTTGAATGCACCCTCCACAAGCCTGTTCGCCTGCACATGAAGAAATCCCACGTGGCTGCCCCAACTCGCCCCATGGGTACTTATGATGATGAGGAAGCCACCACTGGACGGAACCGTAAACCTTCCGACCCCAACATCAAGAAAGCAGCAAAGAAGAAGCTTTCGTGGCTTGTGAGGGCTCTTGAGAAGATTATGCACATTGGCTCGTGTCTGCACAGGGAGGATTATGCTATGTATGATCAGAACCACGCCATCCTCACCAACCAGTCCGCTATCATGTCTCACCTAAAGATGCCCAACCCACTGTCTCCTCCTCCTCCTCCTCTCGTCGAGTACAGGCATTGGAACGCAGGAGGGATTGACTGGAACATCCATGCGCCAGAAGATCTCACAGATGATGACGATGCTATGGAGGAAGATGTGACAGGATTGGACCATGGCTCCGACTGACTTTGGGGCGTTAGCATCGATCTTCTTCCTTTTTGGTGTTGCAAGATGCCAAAGGTGTGACGCCCGAAAATTGGTACTATGTAGATTTAAGCGATCCCGCCGAAATCCGCATAATAACGATTTTAGGTCGCCCACCAGACATAATGTGCAGGCCGAAACATGCGCATTATGTGGGTGGAATTGTGATAACATTACAACAGTTCCGATACATCCACAAATACAACAGAAGATATATAATTTACAACAACGACTCGAACGAGTCAAGATACAAATGATACAATACAAAGATTCAAATGACAGCGGAAGCAAAATAGTATCCGACTACGGATAAGATGCAAATTGGACTAAGAGTCCTGAAGATAAACGATGGCGCCATATCCCTGCCCAGCCAAGCCGGAGGGATTCCCAAGCTAACGTCGTCGGACTTCAAACATGTTGACTGCACATAAAGCACAACCCAAAAGAGGGTCAGGGCACTCCCTGGCAAGCAAAACCGACTTGCCTACTTTCTACACCATCTCCCAAAATATAGGGGAGGTGGACTTAGCGGCAGCAGCACTAGCAACCTAAAGAGACACGCTATAACTTCCGTCTAATCAGAGAGGGATAAGAGAGCGCATAAGATAACCAAATACTACTAACACCAATCATAACCCTTTATCGGATTAACCCCCTCAACCAAGTATGAGGAATCAATTCGGGAAAACTCACACATTGAACAGTTTTAGTTACCATTTATTGTGAAAGTAATTCTATATTACTAGTCAAATTAATTAACATTAGTTAGGTGTAAGTTGTCTAGATCTTGTTAGCCAGCATCATCACCAAGTCGTCCATAACCGTGGACACGGCTCATCGATAAGATTATACCCTGCAGGGGTGCACTACTGGACCCATACTCACAGGATCAACCCAGTCAAAAACATTAGGGCCTTTCAACCCAACTCTTTTCCTTAACCGCAACAAGTCCAGGAGCCACGGGAGATATGCTGGTCCCGGCCAAAAGGGTGCGGACTCCCGCAGGACACACCCCTCCGCACCAACAGGCCGCGCCCTATATGCATGTAAGAAGGCACACCGCCAAAGTAAAATACTGCACTAGTATCGATGCATATGAGACAAAGGGAAAACCCGAACTAGGTGCGGCTCCCGGACAAGTTGAAGTTCCAGTCAAAGTCGAGGGGGGCTCCATAGGGCCTCCCACAAGTGGTTAGTGCGCTCAAAATTGGATCCGAGGACAAAATCTCAGTTCCTAGGTCGACACTTAGCAGAACAAAGCACCTCGCAAGGCCTTCCGCCGGTGCCTTATCTTTTAATTATAATACCCTAATATAAGACAACATTTTATTAAGATAGAATAATCTATCAGCTAAGCATATGAAATAAAGGCCAACATACTACTCGCACAAACAAATCTAAGCATGCGCTACGACTCGCAAGGCTAACAGATAAACATACACTAGGTATTAGGTTGTGGGGATAAAGCTGTATAGGCTGCAGGATAAACATGTGATGGGATCGCAGATTCAAGAATCGATTACTAGGGTAGCATAGATCAACGGCAGGAATGAAAAACAATGTATAGGTAAACAAGCAAACTTTGCTTGCCTGGAATCCCGCATGGAAGCAGATCTTGTCGTTGCTCACACATCTCAACGTCTTATCCACGAAGAAGCAACAAACACTGGAAAGCGTAAAAGATGCATTTTACATCTACGGCAAAAGATCCAGCATGATCATATGACAATGATGCATGGCATGGCAAGATGCAATACAAATGCAATTAATCCAAATTAAGCGGAAAGCAATCCCGACAATTAATATTTAGGTGCAAGTTATTTATCTACTCAACAATATTAAATGTTGGTCAACATGGTAACACATGGCATGGGTGATCTAATTAAATTAAATGGAATAGGGCATTATATATTTATTACCACACACATTCCATATTTATTTAGGTGCAACAATTATATTACACTAAGAAATTAAAATAAAAGATGCAAAATGGCATAAGAATGACATATTAATGTTTATTGCATTTTTCTGATATTAAAACATATAAAGGTTATTTTATTTGGAGTTATAGAATTAAAGTTATTGCATTTTTAGTTGTAGGGGTGTTTCTGAAATTCCCAGGGACTTATCCGTGATAGAAAAGTAGCAGGAGAGGTCCTCTGTGCAAAAACTGGGAACCAGGGGCTCCGGTGCAAAATTACAGCGCCTCGGCTTTTTATCACCGGGCGCAGACCTAGCCATAGCGGCTGTCGTACGGGCCCGAGCGCCAGCATGGCGCTGACGAGGCGCGGGACCGCTACGCTGACCCGGGCAGTCACTGACGAGCGGGCCCGGGCTGTCAGTGGCGCGGGGCAAAAACTGGCCTTTTAAACCACCGGGCCGGGATTCGAACCGGAGACGCGCGTTGCGCGGATCGATCGGTGCTGGTAGCTAGAAAGGCTCGGTGGGGGTTCTTGTTAGGATTAGCTACGATTTGTTTTTAACCGAACCAAGTTTCTATTTTTTTCCTTACTGCAAACTGAAACAGAGAATAGTTTGTGACGAAACTGAAAAACAACAGCGCGCGGCGGCGGAAGTTCTAGCGCCGGCGGCGACCAAGACCTGGCGGTGCTGCCCTGGTGTGCGCGTGCGGGTGCGGGGTGGGTGGTGATACCGTTTCCATCCTCGGAAGGGAGGGAGGAGGACAACATTCCCGTGTCCGTGCTCAACATGGCGACGATGGACGGAACACCGGTGAGGTCCGTTGACGAGCTCGGCGGTACGTGAAGGACACGAGCTGGGGAAGAGGGGGGAACGGGAGAGCGGCTCACATAGGGGGGTGTCGGAGGAGGAGTTCTTGCTCGAGGAGGGACGGAGGCGGAAATTTTCCGGCGGCGGACGTCGTCGGTCATGAAGAAGACGAGGACGATCTCGACCGATTACAGCGACCCCAGCTCAATCCCTTCGACGGAGACGTTGCGGACATCGAGGCTCTGCTCCTGGGCTGCTTCACGAGCCTTCGACGGCACCGGAGTGGTGGGGGGACGGCGTGGTGCTCCGGTGCTTTTTTCGGTGGAGAAAACCAGGGAGAGAAGGGAGAGGGAGGAGATGGTGGCGGCGGCGGCTGAGAGGGGAGGCTAGAGGGGGATCTAGGGTTACCAGGGGGAGCTGGGTGCGGCTAAGATGGGGAGGAGGGGTAGTGGTTGGAGGTGCACATGGGGGGCTCCATGGCTGCCTCGCTTTCCCCTCTGTGTGTTGACCGTACGGAGGTGGGGAAAAGTGGAAGTTGGGTTGGGTCAAGAGCTAGATGGGCCAAGTGGGCTTCGGCCAGGGAAAAAGAAGGTGGGCCAGTAGGAAAGAAGTGGCCCAGGTTTTGTTTTTCTTCTCCTTTTATTATTTTTCTTTTTAATTCTTTTCTGTTTTTGCATTTAGAACAAAATAGAAAAAGAATTGTATAAAGAAACTTTACAAAATAGTTTTAGGTTTAAAAAGGCAATTTAATGAATTAGTTTTGATAATATTTGCAATATATCTGAATTACACATTTTAATTAATTTGAAAAGCATTTGAAATTAATTGTGGGAAAAGAATTTAAAAGCGAGTTTAGATTTAAATGCAATAAAATAAAATGATGTGACAAAAGCATGATGATATGATGACATGATGATGCAAAAAGAAAAACAAAAAAAATCTAATTTGGGATAAATCCCGGGACGTTACAAAAGGGGGAGAAGTTTATTTATTAGAACTCCTCGGGGATTTGCAAGGGTGGCAGCATAAGCCGTTTACCTTTTCATTTGCATTTCAACTTGTGCTTCTTGAATGTTTTTAGTTGTGTTGTTTGGAACTCTATCTTTTAGCATATGGTAAGACATGTGAGACATTTGTGATGTAATAACTTTAGTCTTGTCTTATCTTATCTTATTATGTCAGCAAGTTATGCTATCTATTCTTCTATGTGATGAACTTGCTAGGATTGTATAAGATAGGGGGAGCTGTGATCCTAAATAGATGTGCACTTGTATTCAAACACAATATTTAATAGTGCACATATTTAGGGGGAGCCCGTCTATTTTTTTGCAAATGCTTTGTCCCGCTTGTGTTGTCATCTCTAACCAAAAAGGGGGAGATTGAAAGAGGATTTTCGGTCTCCTGAGTTTTGGATAGTAATGACAACATGAAAAGGATGTTTAACGATGTGCCTAAGTATTTCAGATACTACATCGCCTTGAAAAACAAAAAGGATGAAGATCAACCGGATTAAAGAGAGAGTTGGCTGGTAGTTTTTCCTGTCCTGTCAGGCCGGAAGTTCCAGTGCTGTGACCGGAAGTTCTGGCCTACGGGACGGAATTTCCGGGCCTGCACCGAACAATTCTGGTTGGTCAGAAAACGGCTAAGTCCTTTAGGATTTCAGCTCTGGCAAAGGCGGAACTTTGGCCGGATCTTTCCGAACGACCGGAAGTTCCGGCCTACCACCGGAAGTTCCGACCCAGACAAACGTGAAAATCGGCTAAGTCAAAACTTGCATGCGCACGGGCAAATCCGAAACTTTGTCTGGAGATTTGACCGGATCTTTCCGGGCAACCAGAACTTCCGGTCTACTCACCGGAAGTTCCGGTGCTGAATAGCAGAGAAATCTACTAAGTCAGGAATTGCTCGCGCACGGGCAAAGGCGAAAGTTTGGCCGGATCTTTACGGGCTACCAGAAGTTCCGGCCAGACCACCGGAAGTTCAGGTGCTGAACAAGCCAGGATTTTCTCTAAGTCTGGATTGCCTGCGCCCTGGCCAAGCCGGAAGTTCTACCAGAACTTTGGCCGAAACTTTCGGGTGACCGGAAGTTCTGGCTTAAGTGACCGGAAGTTTCGACCTGCGCGCAGCGAAAAACGGCTAGTTCTTGGCGGGGCTATAAATACCCCTCCACCTACCTTCAGCCATTTCAGCTCGTACACTCTCTCTCTTCATAAAATGTGCTGAAGCTCAAATCTTCAAGTTCTCCCAACTCCTCCACCCGAACTCGTTGATCTTTGGAGGAGCGAAGGAGAAGGCCCCGATCTACTACTACACCGAAGCGTTTTGTAATCTTCCCCCATTCACTTGGTGATTTCGAGTCTAGGGTTTCCTCTAGGAAAACCTAGATCTCACCATTGTTGGTACTTGGTGTAAGCTTGACCTTTTGTGGTCTTGACCTTTTGTGGCCATCTTGAGAGCCCCCAATTAAGTTGTGGGTCTTGACTCAGTAGTTTGTAAGGGATTCGATCTCCGCCCTAAAAGGGGATCAATAGTGGAAGGTGAACTCGCAACCTTTGTGGTTGAGTTCATCGGAGAAGAAGGTGAGCCTTTGTGCCGTTGCGGCTAATCTGTTGTGGTAGCGCACACCTCTCCAACGAGACGTACACCGTTGGGTGGAACTCGGGATTACCTATTCGTCTCCGCGTGCTTCACTTGGTTCTCCTTATCCTTACTCCCTTACTTGCTTGTCTTGTGCTCGTGTTTATCTTGTTTTTGCTTAGCTTGTCATTTAGGTAAATTCACCATAGTTGCATATCTAGAGAATTTACCTTTGTGTTGAGCCTAAATTTGAAAAGACTTAAAATTTGTACTAGCACCTATCCCCCCCCTCTAGGTGCCGGATTCCCATTCAAACTTTGACTCTGCCAGTGTAGCAGGTTATGCAATGATCTAGCGTAACATGGGTAAAACCACACATCAGCTGTATAGAATCATGTAAAGCAATATATAAATAATGAATGACAATAAGTCATGTAATGTAAGATGAATGTTGTATGGCAATATATCTTGGACCAGCTATGAAAATGCTGTACTAGGTAGGTATGGTGGATATTTTGAGGAAGATATTTCACTTATGTGTAGGAGAACATGATGAAGATCTCCCACGATTTTTGGATGTACCCGCGAAGTATGCACCAACTCTCAATGTGAAAAAGGGCAATGGAAAGTACCGAAGAGGCTAGCAATATGGTGGTGGAAGTGCCATCAAAACCGTAGCTTGAGAACTCACAAGTAAAAAGATTCAAAATAAAAATATGATCTTACAAGGCATAATGAAAATCACTCCAAGAGAGTTCGTGGCAAATGACAAGTCACTGTTGGCTACCCTGACCGTAGCGCATAACGCAAAGTCATTACGAATGCTTTTACCATGTAGAAGTCATATACCATTATGCTATCAACTGGATATTTAAGTGTGGCACATCTTCAAGTTTTTCTAGACCAACCATTAATCATTCCACTTTACTAAACCATCATGTTTACCATTAAGAAAATTAATATCTCAAAACAACATCAATGATTCAAGTGACACAATTTAATGATCTACAAGATTATGTATCATTTAGTTATACCATCTACCACACTTAGCATTTTATGTTCTTAACCAACCACCAATCAACTTATTTAAAAGATAAAATCTCCAAGTAATTAAACAATGATATATGAGAGTATGACATAAGAAAGCTAACAGCTCTAGCAAGAGATGCATGAAAAACAAGAGCTAGAAAGCATAGCAGTAGCTAGAGAAGAATACACAACAAATATAAGTGAAGAATACGAGTATTCATAAGAAAAAGCGGAGCGTGTCTCTCGCCCACAAAGGAATGCTAGGGCACATTTTGTTCAGAGAATGAAAATAACAGGAAAAAAAACAAAAACAAACAGACGCTTCAATAAAAGCACATAAGATGTGGCGGAATTAAAATATAGTTTCACAAGAAAGGGCCTGATAGTTTGTTGATGAAGAAGGGGATGCCTTGGGCATCCCCAAGGTTTGACGCTTGATTCTTCTTGAAATATGTTGGGGGTGACCCACCGGGGCATCCCCAAGATTTGTCTCTACTATCTTCTTGATCACATCATATCATCCTCCTCTCGATCCTTGAAAACTTGCTCCACACCAAACTTAGAGTAAACTTCATTAGAGGGTTAGTGCACAATAAAAAATTATGATGTTCCGTAGGAACACAATTGCTACCAATGCTACTGGACATTAGCTACAGCCACTGATACTTCATGGAACAAAAAGATCCAATCAAAATAGCAAAAGAGGCATTGCAAAATAAATGGCAGAATCTGTCAAAAACAGAACAGTCCGTAAAGACAAAAAAAATTGAGGCACTTAACTTACTCAGATCAGAAAACTCAAAACTAATGAAAACTACATATATATCTGAGGATTATGCACAAACAATCCCAGGTCATTTTGATTTTTCTGTGAATATACATGAATATAACGGTGGACAGCAGAAAGTTGTTTCTGCACAGGAATCCAAATCTAGCATCAATTTTCAACTAGAGGCTTAACTTGACACAACAATAAAGTAAAGATACAAAGGAATTTATACATAGGTAAGCAAACTCCTTGACACAACAAAATTAAATAACAGTAATAAAAATTGGGTTGTCTCCCATAAGCGTTTTTCTTTAACGCCTTTCAGCTAGGCACAAAAAGCAAAACTCAAGTATTATCAAGAGATGAAGCATCAACACCATAATTTGAACGAACAATAGAATTAAAAGTTAGCTTCATTCTTTTCCTAGGGAAGTGTTCCATACCTTTCTTGAGTGGGAATTGGTATTTAATAGTTCCTTCTTTCATGTCAATAATAACACCAACAGTTCTAAGAAAAGGTCTTCCCAACACAATTGGACAAGATGGGTTGCATTCAATATCCAAGACAATAAAATTAACGGGGACAAGGTTATTGTTAACCATAAGAAGAACATCATTGAATCTCCCCAAAGGTTTCTTCATAGCATTATCAGCAAGAAAAACATCCAAATAGCAATGTTCCAATGGTGGCAAATCAGGCATATCATAGAGCTCTTTAGGCATAACAAAAATAATTGCACCAAGGTCGCACAAAGCATTCCAATCAAATTTAACTACTTTAATTTTAATGATGGGCTCCTAACCATCTTATAACTTCTTAGGGATAGAAGTTTCAAGTTTTAATTTATCTCCCTTAACTTTAATGAGAGCATTTGTAATATGAGTAGTAAAAGCCAAATTTAGAGAGCTAGCATTAGGACTTGTGGCTAGGTTTTGCAAGAACTTAATAACTTCAGAGACATTACAATTATCAAAATTATTATCATCAAAGCAAACCGAACCACATTCTCCCATGTTCTTAAAAATTTCAGCACTTTTATCAACACTAGTTCAGCAGTTTTAGGCAATTTTAACTTTTTGGAAGAAGTAGAGGAGCCATTTCCAACACCAACTATGTTACAATTAATAGTAGGAGGCTTACTACTCTGTGAAATAATATTGTTTTCATAGGTAGTAATAGTAACAACTTTAACAATATTATCCTCTTTAGCTAGTTCTTTCTCTCTTTCCAATCTAGCATGCAACTGGGCCATCATCCTAACATTTTCATCAATTCGAACTTGGATGGAATTAATTTTTTAGCAAAGGGATTACTCTCTTTAGTTTTATTAGTCATGAATTTAGATTTTAAAAGATCAACATCAAGGACAAGACTACCAACTTTAGAGGCAGGTATATATATTTTCCCAAGCTTTTCCTCAACAGTTTTATTAAAAGAAGTTTGTGTAGTGATTAAATCTTTTAACATGGTTTCAAGTTTAGAGGAGTTGCTCCTATTATTTCTATAAGAATTACCATAAGAATTAGCATAACCATAACTATTATTAGAAGGATATGGCTTATAGTTATTATTACCATAATTGATCCTATATGCATTGTTGTTGAAATTGTTATTTAATAAAGTTCACATCAACATGCTCTTATTGTGCAACTAAAGAAGCTAAGGGAACATTATTTGGATCAACATGAGATTTACCATTCACAAGCATAGACATAATAATATCAATCTTTTCACACAAGGAGGAGGTCTGTTCAACAGAATTTACCTTCTTACATTGAGGTGCCCTTTCAGTATGCCATTCATAATAATTCACCATCATATCATCTATAAGTTTTGTTGCAGCCCCCAAAGTGATGGACATAAAGGTACCTCCAGCAGCCGAATCCAATAAGTTTCTTGAAAAAAAATTCAGTCCTGCATAAAAGGTTTGGATGATCATCCAAGCAGTCAGTCCATGGGTTGGGCAATTTTTAATCAAATATTTCATTCTTTCCCAAGCTTGAGAAACATGTTCATTATCAAGTTGTTTAAAATTCATGATGCTACTTCTTAGAGAAATAATCTTAGCAGGAGGATAGTATTTTCCAATAAAAGCATCTTTGCATTAAATCCATGAATCAATACTATTTCTCGGTAATGAAAGCAACCATTCTTTAGCTCTACCTCTCAAAGAGAAGGGAAATAATTTCAGTTTTATGATATCACCATCTATGTCTTTATATTTTTGCATTTCACATAGTTCTACAAAATTATTTAGATGGGCATCAACATCATCAGAACTAACACCAGAAAATTGCTCTCTCATAACAAGGTTTAACAAAGCAGGTTTAATTTCAAAGAATTCTGCTTTAGATGAAGGTGGAGCAATAGGTGTGCATATAAAATCATTATTGTTGGTTCTAGTAAAGTCACGCAACTAAGTATTCTCAGCAGGACTCATTTTAGCAATTTAAATAACAAATCGAAATAACAATAATAGAAAAACTGAAAATTAAATACCAAACCAAAATCAAAAAAAACAATGCAAGTAACTAATTTTTTTTGTGTTTTTGATATTAAGCAAACAATACAATAATACAAATAAACTAAGCAAGACAATAACAAATAAAAAGATTGGAAGTGAGAGACTCCCCTCGTAGAAGAATTTTTCAAATCCCCGGCAACGGCGCCAAAAATTCTTGATGCTTTCTACGTGTTGTTGGGAGACCCCAAAAGGATGGTATGAAGTACTGCAACAACAATATTTCCCTCAGTTATGAAACCAAGGTTATCGAACCAGTAGGAAATGAGAATTCCCTGGAGGTGTCAATGGCGCCAGACATTCTTTGGTGATGCTAAGTTGACGTGGAGCCTGCACACAACACAATTAAGATACTTTGCCCCAACATAACAGTGAGGGTGTCAATCTCACCGGCTTGCTGTAACAAAGGATTAAACGTATGTGTTGAAGAATAATGTTTGTTTGTAGAGAATGAAAGTAACATAATTGCAGTAGGAGATTTATCGGATTAAAGAAAAAGATCGGGGTCCATAGTTCACTAGTGGTGTCTCTCCGTAAATAATAATAACATTCATGCAGGTAAACAAATTACAACTGGGCAATTGATAGAATAACGAAGTGCATAACAATGCATATACTAATATCAGAATGTCTAGTGTGAGATTCACTTGGGCATTACAACAATATACATAGACGGTTCCAACCGCATCTATGACTAATAATCCACCTTCCGGTTAGCGTCTGCACCCCTTTTAGTATTAAGTTGCAAGCAACAAATTATCGCCTTAAGCACTGCGTGTAAAGTAAGTAAGTAAGTAACATCATCCTTAGACAAAGTATTATTGTTTTATCCCTAGTAGCAACAATACATCTACAACCTTAGAGCTTTCTGTCACTACCCCAGATTAAATAGAGACATGAACCTACTATCGAGCATAAATACCCCCTCTTGGAGTCACAAGCATCTACTTGGCCAGAGCATCTACTAGCAATGGAGAGCATGCACGATCATAAATAGCACACTAGTTCTACTCGTCCCGAGTAGGGAAGAACGATTAAAAGAATAATTTATGAAGTGACATGCTTTCACACAATCTTGATCATATAATAATGTAATGTTCAGGTTATGAATGAAGTGATTCAAGGCAATGATCTATAGTTTGCTAACAAATAGAAAAGGTGTAAACGACTACATCATATAAGTAAAAACTTTTTATGAATAGTACTTTCAAACAAGCATAAAAAATATTTGCATAAGAGTTAACTCATAAAGCAATATTATCTAAGTAAAAGAGCACTGAAGCAACACAAAGGAAGATATAAGTTTTAGTATTGGCTTTCAACTTTTAACATGTATATCATATAGATAGTTGTCAACACAAAGAAATATAACAAGTGCAATAAGTAAGTATATATGAATTGTTGCACACTGTTGACACAAGTGTTTGCTTCGGGGATATAGAAAGAAGTAGAGAAACTAACTCAACATAAAGTAAAAGATGGACCCTTCACAGAGGGAAGTAGGGATACACGCATGTGCTAGAGCTTCTTATTTTATAGATTTTCGAAATAATATAGACAGCATAAAAGTAAGTTTTTAGCAGCGTTTGTCGTTGTCAACAAATGGTAATGGGCACTCTACCCCCCTTGTCAACCAGACTTTTTTAAGAACGGCTCCCATAAATGATGTTATTTCTACCCAAGGGCAGATCATCCCTCTCTTTATTTTGTTTACACATGTAGTTTGGAACTAGTATCATTGCTTGACTGATTAGTTCAGGGCAAAAATGTGAAGAGAATGCATCGGTTAAAGTTGTAATTAATTGGGACTGGGCACCCCATTTGCCAGCTCTTTTTGCAAAGTTAATGGATAAGCGGTGTATATGCCACTAGTCCGGTTGGTGAAAGTCTGTCTAAAAGCAAATGACAAGGTTGATATCCGTAACACCACATACTTCCTCATGAGCTAATAAAAATTGACACAAATAAGGGATAATAAATTTTGAATGAAAGGTACACATGGATAATTTACTTGGAATGACAGAAAATACCATGTAGTAGGTAGGTATGGGGGACACAAATGGCATGGGTTTTGGCTCAAGGTATTGGATGCACGAGAAGTATTCCTCTCAGTACAAGGATTTATAAAACACAAGTATAAACAATTGCAACAATACGTATATAAAAACATATTGCAAGCATTATAAAACTCTACATTGTCTTCCTTGTTGTTCAGACACTTTAACTGGAAAATATCTAGACCTTAGAGATACCAAACATGCAAACCAAATTTCAACAAGTTTTACGGTAGTTCTTCACTAATAGGTTTTAACTACATGATGTAAAAGCTTAAACATGATCTACCTGAGAGCTCAAAACAATTGCCAAGCACCACAACATACAAGATAACAATCAATAAGTGATTTATATCTTTTCTTTATACCTTCTACCACATTTAGCATTTTATGTTTCCAACCAAACACCAATGAACTTATTTAAAACATAAACTCTCCAAGTATTAAACAATGAAGCTAGAGAGTATAACATATGAGAACTAACAGCTCTAGCAAGAGATGCATAAAAATTAAGAGCTAGAAAGTATTGAAGTAACAATCCAACGAGTATTCATAAGAAAAACCGGAGCGTGTCTCTCTCCCACACAAGAAATGCTAGGGTCCATTTTATTCAGATAATGAAAATAAAAAAAACAAGAACAAAAACAAACAGACGCTTCAAGCAAATCACATAAGATGTGACGGAATTAAAATATAGTTTCAGTAGAAAGGACCTGATAGTTTGTTGATGAAGAAGGGGATGCCTTGGGCATCCCCAAGCTTTGACGCTTGAGTCTTCTTGAATATGTTGGGGGTGAACCACCGGGGCATCCCCAAGATTTGCCTTTACTATCTTCTTGATCACATCATATCATCCTTTTCTCTTGATCCTTCAAAACTTTCTCTACACCAAACTTAGAGTAAACTTCATTAGAGGGTTAGTGCATAATCAAAAATTATCATATTATGTAGGAAAACAATTGCTACCAATGCTACTGGACATTAGCTACAGCCACTGATACTTTATGGAACAAAAAGATCCAATCAAAATAGCAAAATAGGCATTGCAAAATAAATGGCAGAATCTGTCAAAAACAGAACAATCCGAAAAGACGAATTTGTTCGAGGCACTTAACTTGCTTAGATAAGAAAACTCAAAACTAATGAAAGTTGCATATATATCTGAGGATCACGCAACAAAAAAAACCACAAGGTCATTTTGATGTTTATGTGAAGAGTTATGAATTTAACGGTGATTAGCAGAAAAACTGTTTTTGCGCAGGAATCTAAATTTAGCATCAACTTTCTACTAGAGGATTAACTTGACACAACAATGCAATAAAGTAAAGATATAAAGGAATTTCTATAGAGGTGAGCATGTTCCTTGACACAACAAAATAAAATAACAGGAAATAAAATAGTTGGTTGTCTCCCATAAGCTCTTTCTTTATAGCCATTAAGATAGGCATAGTGATTTTTATGATTCTCTCATAAAAATAAGAGTTGAAAAACATAGGAGAGCATCAAGAGGTAAACATCAAACACATTTAAGTATAACCCACTTTCTATGCAAAGGAATCTTGTAAAGAAACAAGTCATGAAAGCACAAAGCAATAAGCATAGGAAAGCAAAACAAGTGCAACTTTAAAAATTTCAACATAAAGAGGGGAAACTTAATATTGTTGAGATACATAAGACCATGTTTCCCTCTCTCATAATAACTTTCAGTAGTACAAATAAATTCAACCATATAAACACAAGAATCATTCAACTTAGATAACATAGGCACATAAAGAGGATCATTAAATTTATTTTGGAATTCATTAGCATGCTTCCCTCTTTCAAAATTGTTATTAAGATCAATATCAAGTTTAAGATCATGGTTGCAACAAAGATTTGGAACTAGAGACAATTGCAAACCACATAAGTAATTCTCAACATAAGCAATTTTCTCCTCCATGGTGTAATTAGGAGAATTCAAGAACAAAGTAGGACTCTTATGAGTAAGAGTATCATCACACGCAACAATTATATCATTTTTATCCTCACATAAATAAGAAACTACTTATAAACATAAAGGATTATTAATAATCATATGACCATCATCTAAAGCATTATCATATAGCATATTTAAACAATACTCATCATTATCATCAATAAGATCACTTGTAGCATCATGAATAAAATTTACAATATAACTATCACAAAAACATTCTTATCATGAGCCACATGCATAAAAGAATTAATACTCTCCACATAAGCATAGTCATTTTTATTAATTGTAGTGGGAGCAAATTCAATAAAATAGTTACCATTATTATTCTCGTCACTATAATCATCAAATATAGGAGGCTATTGTAATCATAATTAACTTTCTCCTCAATAGTAGGCGGACAAAAATATCACAATGATTATAATTATCATATATTGGAGGCAAGGTGTCATCAAAGAAAAATTTCTCCTCCGTGCTTGGGGGACTAAAAATATCATGCTCATCAAAACCAACTCCCCCAAGCTTAGACTTTTCCATAGCATTAGCAATAATAGTGTCCATAGAATTTATACTAATAACATTACTACCACTATTATGCAAACAAACTTCCATAGGTTTTTAAATTTTATCTTCAAAACTATCATGTCCTAATGCAATATAAATTTCATAGAGAACTCTAATTTTGTTGTTGTTTTCCATTAGCCTAACTAGTGAAAATAAAAACAAGAAACAAAAATTAATAACTGCAAAATCTAAAGGAGATACCTTCAAGCGCTCACCTCCCCGGCAACGGCCCCAGAAAATAGCTTGATGTCTACGCACGCTTCTATTCTCGTAGACAGTGTTGGGCCTCCAAGAGCAGAGGTTTGTAGAACATCAGCAAGTTTACCTTAAGTGAATCACCCAAGGTATATCGAACTCAGGGAGGTAGAGGTCAAAGATAACCCTCTCGAACAACCCTGTAATTAAGATACGAGAAGTTTCTTGTGTCCCCAACACACCCAATACACTTGTCAGATGTATAGGTGCACTAGTTGTCGTGGTGGTGTCACGGCAGATGCCATAGGATGGCTAATGTGTGGGGCCAATGGACGCTGGTGGATCCAGGAAGGGCTAGCGAGCTAGAGAGCTCACACGGTAGGAGATGCCGGAATGCTCAAGATCACCAAAGAACACACTCAAAGATCTAACAAATCCAAACAAATGCACGAAGGCAAAGTCACACACACACGATGTACCCAGGTTCGGGCCCCTCGTGAGGAGGTAACACCCCTACTCCTGCCTATCCTCTCAATATAAGTATGGCACAAGATCTACAACATGCTCCTTGATCTCTTCGGGTGATGAACTTGATGAACTAGATCAACTAGAAGAACTAGAAAGGAGGAGGGAATAATTGCTCTAGGAGTAAATGAGACTATAGTTTTGGCCCTCAAGTTGGTCATGTCTTCACCGAAGCAGTTATGGCGCCTTTTATAGAGTTCCGGCCGGGAGGGCCGGAAACCCTAATCCGGCACGGTCCCACCAGACAGGGCTAACGGTTATGTCGACACCGGCTAGTGCGACCTAGCCGCCGTGCTATCCGGTATAGCCCTACCGTCATCATTCCGGCAAGGACTGCAGGCGCCGTCCTGGATCATGATTGTCCCCTTGTCAGAGACAAGACATGTCTCCGTCCATGCCTAGTATCCTTTTCCGGATTGCCGGGCTAGGCATGTCCGATCTTGTCGTAGCGTCGTTGTATCGGCTGACACGCTCCAGTGTCAGACGGGAGGTGACCATGCTTCCATGTCAGGAGGAATGGGACTTCCCCCCTTGTCAGGCGGAAAAGCCTGCACCAGATCTCTGACTTCCAACCGACATGCCCCCATGTCGGTCTCCTCCTTGTTCAATTCGGCATGTCCTTCCTGCACACCAAAGATAGCTTGCCAAGACCGAGATAAGTGAGTCGGTTAGTATCTACCCGGGGAGCCTATCCGGTTTATCTGGGTTCTCCTCTACCCGGGATCCTACCGGGGGACTCCAACAGACCGTGGGGTCCGACACCCTTCCCCGTTGCGTCCGAGTTCCACCCCTGCTCCGGACTACCACTCAGGATGAGTACTTCTAGGCTTAGCCTCCCGATAATGTCTTAGGCTGTTACCAAATACATCTTCGGGAAGCTAGTTCTTAGAGGAACCATCCGTTGGTGCTTATGCTGCCCCGAAGGCGTGGGGGGCTATTTATAGTTTCCAGGGGTGACCCTTGCGCCCCCCAAGAGACACCTTGGGCCCAACCACCTTCGAATGGTCAAGTTGCCCCTTCGGTGCACCATAGGACGACCCTTGCTCTGTCCAAAGGTCAATCACTGTTACCATACCGCTGATCTGTACCGGGATCTGCCCTACCCGGGGGGCAGCCCCCCGACACTAGTCCCCGAAGGTGGTGCTGTACAACGACTTAAGTTGATGTGCGGGATCGGCTTTAATAAGAAAACCAACCAAGAAGTCAAAAACAACTTTCGCCCTTGGGAGCGGGATGACTTTTACCGACATCTTTTTTCTCCCGAGATCCGTTCGCCCGGGAAGGTCTATCCGGGGAAGGAGACTATCCCGACTCCTACCCGGATCTGGGCATAACAACCCGCACCTCGTTTCTTGTTCTTGACAAAAGTTCCTCTGCCAGGGGGTCCCACCCGAGGTCCTGTCATAACAGAAAGACACTTGAGTGCTTCTTGACTTAATGCGACGCTGCCCGGGTTCGCGAGCCGTGATCCGTACTCGATCCGAAGCCCAACCGTTGGGTTCGTGTGGCCTGCGGTGTGGTCGCGAGAATTGCTCCGCGTGTTGCCACGTGTCGGATTCGGCACAGCCCGATCCCACCCACGATTTGAGAGATTGTGGGCGGGAAAGTCGGGGAACCGTTCCGGAGCTCCCCATAAATAGGGGATCGGAACGGTCCCTTCTTCTTCTTCCCCAATCTCCCTCTTTCCTCGCGACTGCCCCGAGCGCTCCGCCGCCGCCGCGCCCGAAGCCTGAGCATCGCTGCCGCAGCCCGCCCCCGGAGCTCCACCATCGGTCCGCGACAGTCTCGCGCCTCGGTGCCATCTTCTCCTCCGGTGAGTGCCCCCATTCCCTCCGGTGAACCTCTTCCATTCCGGCGACGCTTCGTGTTTTGTTCATGAGTTCTTCTGAACCTCCACGAACTACCCACTGATTTGGCTCGGTAGACCTTTATCTTAACGCCCTGAGTGGGATTTGTCCATGCTGTGCACCGCAGATGGTGATGTTGGCTATGCTCTCGCCTTCATCCCCACTTCCCAAACCTTGCACGTTGAACTAGTGGGTAGATGGGGATCCGAGACCGCTCATGCCGGTGGGTCGGGTGCCGCCGTCAAGAAGAGCAAGATCACCAAGCAGCCGGGCGACAAGCCTCCCCGGCGTAGGAGAGGTCCTCCCACCGTGTCCTCTGGGTACGACCTTCTCGCCTCAAGTTATTCTATTTTGGTTTCTTCCGAGGTCCTTTCTGACATGTCTATTACAGCGCGGCTCTCGACATTCTGCCGTCCGCGGGTTCCCGTCCTCCGGGGTCCCGATCTCCTAGCCCATCCCGGGCTGCCCCTTCTCCACCTCGGCGTCAATCGCAGGACGTCGATCGTCCTGAATCCGGTCTTGTGCTTACCGAAGTTGCGACTCCTCGCGCCTCTATCGGTGTTGGGACTCCGGGTGTCTAGGCTACCGAGGTCCCGGCACAGTCCACTGCGGCGACCGAGGACGTCGTCCTTCCGGATACCCCGCGCCGAGTGTCTCCTCAACTCGATGTAGACATGCCGAGTCCTCCGCGGCAGGTTGTACCAGTGCCTCTACCCGGCTAGCTCCACACAAAACCCCGCCGCCGAAGCAGCCCACACCTCCTCCTTCGCGCCAACCTGATCTTTCAGCCGGGAAATCGCGCAGCCAGGCCTCCGGGCAAAATATTGCCCCTGCTAAGCCCAACGCTCCTCCGAAGTCCTCAACCCAGGACTTGGCCCTAAGCAAGGGTTCTTCTGCTTCGGGTAAGTTTTCTTGGTTACCGCCACCTCCTGCCGAGATCCCCACTGCTGCCTTGCAGGCCCTGCGAGCATCCGTAAGCTCCTTCGTGTCCCCAGGATCCTGGGAGGTCGTTACAGCGAGCGCGTCCTCCACGACCGGCTTGCGCGTTGTTGAAGAGTACAACCAGGCCTGGATTGCTGCCGATGCCTCCAAGGTCGCGGGGGATTTGCACGCTGCCGGCTCGAGCCGCAGGGCTCAAGCTCTGCACTCTTCAAGTGGTTGTGCTGGATGTTACCCAGGTTGTTAATGTAAGTTTCCTTCTTTTACCCTTACTAAGCTTTATTCTTATATCCCCACTAGTCCCCGAGAAGAGTGCTTAGTGCTCTAGACTCCACCGAGTAGCAGATCACTAGGCTCTAATCTGAACAAGAAAAGTCACTTCTCAGTGCCCGAGATCCTTTCCACCGAATTGGTCCATAACTGTGAATCTCAAATAAGTGCTTTGTTATCTTTCTCGCTGAAGTCCCCGAGACTGATATCGGACATACATTGCTTACAGGACTGCAGCAAAAAACGCAGCAGCGTCTTCCACCAGCTTCTCGCTGATTTCGGTCAGTCCAAGAGGTCAGAGGGGGGACTTCGGGAGGAGCGGGACGCCGCGCGAAGGATCTCGGTGGATCAAAAATCCGCCTTATCTGACGCTCAATCCGAGATCGCGCGGCTAAGCGCCGAGCTGGAGAAGGCCAAGTCCACTGCTGCAGACTTGAAGACGCACATTGTGGACGCTACCAAGAAGCAGAAGGAAATGTTGGACCAAGCCGAGGCGCGCGCCCACCTGGCCGAGACCGAGTTAGCCCTTCTCCGGTCGAAGCAAGATGCTTGGCTGACCGAGCTCACCGGACTAAACCGGGATATGAACAGTAAGTTCACTGAGTTCTCTTTTTTCGTCCTCCTCTTTTTGCCGATATCGCCTCATGGCTTGTCTATGTGACAGTTCTCCTTTCTAAAGGACACTTTGAGCACTCCCGAGAAGCTGCCAACCTTGCGATTGCTGCCGCACGGGAGAAGCGCGCCGGAAAGGGTCCTGTCTCGGACTCATGGGACATCGATGACCATCTCATCGCCCTGAAGGCCCGGATGGTACCTCTCCGGTCGATCGGCACCGAGCTCCTCAGCGCGGCTGTCCACGCGCATGGCGCCCTGTGGCCTGGCGTTTCTGGCTCTCTCTCGGTCGCCGAACTGGCCACCGCGCTCCAGGATGCCGGTAACCGGCTTCACGCCTGGAACGGTCCGGTGCTCGTGCCGGTGCCGACCAAGCATTGAAGCATGTGCTGAGCTGGTATGAGGGGCTCGATCTCAAAGTGATCAAGAGCATGCGCGTCGTCTCGGAGTGGTACACGGACCCGACCAAGATTCAGCTACGCCAAAAGACTGCTCATCGTCTCGCCGGCGTGGCGGATCCCGGCGCCTTCATCACGAGCCTCATTGCTTCTAACTCCGAGTCAGACTATGAAGACGACGGCGAGACGGGGGATACCGGTGATGCGGCCGCCGAGACAGGCGCAGCTACCGAGACCGTGGCTTCCTGGGATGCAGCTGCTCCCCCGCCACCCGAGATCCCTCAGACCGAGGCGAATGTGGCTGCTCCGGATACCACTGCCAGTGCGGAGGAGACCGTCATCATCGCTCCCTCTGCTGATCAATCCGAGAAGCCAGCTTCCCCTACTGCTCCTTGATTGTGCTGCCAAAAACACTTAAGTGTAGAAACATTAAATCCCCGGGATGCCGGGTTCGTAATATACATTTTTAACTCGTACTCTATTCCTCCCTACGCAAGACAAGTTATGCCGGTTTATTTTGCTACGAGTCCCCGAGTTCCTTTTCATGTATGCCGTAGCTAGGCAAATTCTGCTCTTGTCTACCATTTCAGTGTTCGACAGTCGAGTCACGAAATTCAGTTTACGGTATACATTACTTATAAATATCCGAGTTCCAGTTGTTAAATTCCCGACATAATAAAATAAACAACCGGATAAGTAAGACGCATATGCCGGAAAAGTTCCTATTCCGAGTCCCCGAGTTCGTTTTCGTGTTTCCCACATTTGATGCTCTTTGCTCTTGACTACCATTTCGGCGTTCGTCAGTCGAGTCACAAGATTATTTCACATGACATACATTACTTCGACTTAGAAACCGAGTTCAGAACTTGTCCGACATCTATTAAACAAAAAGAAATAAGTACAAGGCAGTCCCCGGGTTCCTCCCTGGGTTGCCAACACGCACAGAATAAATAAACAGGAAATTTAAAGGGGCACAAAAGTAGGCAGTCCCCGGGTTCCTCCCGAAGATGCCGACATGCAAGTTAGGATAAATAACACATTTTGGCCAGGCAGTCCCCGAGTAACACCTCGGGGTGCCGAAATTTCATTGATAAAAAATCGAGATACATACATTGCGCCCTTTAAGTGAAAAAGGGACGAAGCAAGGCTATATTCCATGGCCGCTTGGTCTCCTCACCAGATTTGTCCATTACACATTTTCTAGCTTCCTGTGCATCTACAAGGTAATAAGAATCATTATGCAATGTCTTGCTTACAACAAAAGGACCCTCCCATGGAGGCGAGAGTTTATGCATCCCGGCTGTGCGTTGGATGAGGCTTAGCACGAGATCCCCTTCTTGGAATACTCTGGGATGCACTTTCAGGCTATGATAGCGACGGAGGTTCTGCTGATAAATTGCAGACCGAGACAATGCCAATTCTCTTGCTTCCTCGAGCAAGTCAACATCGTCCTCCCGGGCTTCCTTTGCCTCGGTCTCGGTGAACATTGTAACCCTTGGTGCATCATACTATTGTCGGTTGGAAGCACGGCT
The DNA here is from genome assembly GCA_026929855.1 of Poa annua. Classification (NCBI taxonomy): domain Eukaryota; kingdom Viridiplantae; phylum Streptophyta; class Magnoliopsida; order Poales; family Poaceae; genus Poa; species Poa annua. The sequence goes on along the minus strand of CM049426.1, from coordinate 243,684,652 downwards.
TCGGCACCATACACCATGAAGAATGGCGTATACCCGGTAGATCTATTCGGTGTGGTCCGGAGACCCGACAACACTGCCGGTATCTCCTCTATCCAACATCCCGGAGTTCTCAACAGTGGCTCGATCAGGCGGGCTTTGATGCCGGCCAGGACCAATGCATTTGCTCTCTCGACTTGCCCGTTTGCTTCCGGGTGGGCTACTGATGCCACATCCAACCGGAATCTTTTCTCCGCACAAAACCGAGAAAACTCCCCCACAGCAAAGTTGGTACCATTATCTGTGATGATGTTGTGCGGGTACCCGTATCTCAAGATGATGTCCTTCAAGAACTGGACCGAGGTGTGTCCGTCACATTTCCGGATTGGTTTGACCTCTATCCATTTGGTAAACTTGTCCACCATGACCAGCATGTGTGTCATATTACCCCTTGCCGGCTTGAACTGCCCGACCATGTCCAAGCACCATACTGCAAATGGCCAAGTGATAGGGATTGTTTTCAGTGTTGATGCCGTCATGTGTATTCTGTGGGCAAACCTCTGGCACTCTCCTCATTTTCGGACAATGTCCTCTGCTTGCTGCAAGGCAGTGAGCCAATAGAACCCATGCCGGAATACTTTCGCCACCAGCGCCCGAGATGATGCATGATGTCCACATTCTCCCTGGTGTATTTCCAACAGCATCTCTTGGCCCTCCTCAGGCTCAACACATCTCTGGAGCACCTCAGTGACACTTCTCTTGTATAGCTCTTGATTGATGATGGTGTATGCCTTGGATCTCCGCAGTATCTGATGGGCTTCCACCTCGTTCTCCGGTAGGGTTCCATCCGATATGTATGCCATGATGGGTTGTGCCCATCCCGGGACAGGTCGAACCGGGAACAAGGGAGCATCTATGTCCATTGGCTCTGCCGACATCACCTCCATAGACATGCCGTTTGCCATCTCCGAGCTCTGTGGTGCAGTCCCCGGGTTCAATGCAGTGCTCCCGAGTTCCACCTCCATAGGTATAGCTTCTGAACCAGGTTCCTTGGGGATGAAGATAGAATCCGACTCCGGTGAGGGCTGGATAGACGGCTTCCTCATATGCTCAAGAGCGATGTCGGGTGGGATGGCATCCCGGGATGACCCTAGCTTGGACAACACATATGCTGCTTCGTTTTCCCCTCTGGGTATGTGCTTGAATTCGCAGCCTTCAAAAAATCCGGATATTTTCTGCACATCGAACCGATATAAGGCCATGTTGGCGTCAATCGCATCCCAGTTCCCTGATACCTGCTGCACTACGAGGTCGGAATCACCGAAACACTCTATCCGACGGATACCGACTTCCTTGGCGACATTCAGTCAATGGACCAAAGCCTCGTACTCGGCAACATTGTTAGATGCCCGGAAATGAATTTTTAATACATACTTCATCACATCTTGTTTCGGTGAGGTGAGGACTACTCCGGCACCCAATCCGATCTTGGCCTTGGAACCATCGAAATGCATTCTCCAGAAGTTGTAGTCGGGAATTGGAGGTTCATACTGCATCTCGGCCCAGTCCACCAAGAAGTCCGGCAGCGCATGCGACTTAATGGTGTCGCGTCTCTCGTATGCCGGAGCGTACGGAGACAAGTGGATGGCCCATTTGGCAACTCTGCCGCTAGCATCCTTACAGCCGATGATCTCGGCGAGGGGAGCTTCGCATACCACCGTGATCGGGTGTTCTTGGAAATAGTGCTTGAGCTTGGTGACTGCCAGGTATACCCCGTATGCCATCTTCTGATAGTGCGGGTAGTTCTGTTTGGATGTCGAGATCACCTCGCTCAGATAGTACACCGGTCTTTGTATCAGCTTATCCCCTTCTTCTCTTTCCACTACGATGGCTACACTCACTACCCGGTTACTGGCGGCTATGTACAGCTGCATAGGCTCCTAGGGCAATGGGGATGCCAACACTGGTGTTGTTGAGAGCATCTTTTTCAAATCATTGAACGCCGCATCAGCCTGCGGGGTCCATACAAATGTTTTGCTCCTCTTCATCAATTGATACAAGGGCAAGGCCTTCTCACCTAGTCGGCTCACAAACCGACTTAGGGATGCCAGACAGCCTGTAAATTTCTGCACATCTTTGAGACGTACCGGTAACTTCATGCTTTCAATCGCCCGTATTTTACCCGGGTTGAACTCTATCCCCCGGCTTGATATGAGGAAACCGAGTAGCTTGCCTGCCGGAACACCGAATGTACATTTGTCCGGATTCAACTTCATCCGGAATCTCCTTAAATTTTTAAATGTCTCCCTCAGATCATCGATCAGAGAGGATTTTTCTTTTGTTTTTATGACTATGTCATCGACATAGACTTCGGCATTCCGGCCTATTTGATCATGTAAACATTTTTGCATGCATCTCTGGTATGTAGCACCAGCATTTCTCAAACCAAAAGTCATGACACGATAGCAATAAGCCCCATACGGGGTAATAAAGTCAGTTTTCAATTGATCGTCCGGATTCAAAGGTATCTGGTGGAAACCAGAATAGGCATCTAAAAAAGTCAAAAGCTCACTCCCGGCAGTGGAATCGATCACTTGATCTATCCGGGGAATGGAAACGGATCTTTCGGGCATGCCTTGTTGAGGTTGGTGAAGTCGATGCACATGCGCCACACCTTAAGCAGGAGGGGATCATCTTTCTTCTTCTCTACCAGGACCGGATTTGATATCCAATCCGGATGCAGCACTTCCATCACGAACCCGGCAGCTAGAAGTACTGCGAGATGTTCCATGATAGCAGCTCTTCTCTCATCCGAGAGGCGCCTCGTCGGTTGCTTCACCGGCTTCGCGTCAGGCCTGACGAATAGTGAGTGCTCAGCCAACTCCCTCGGAACTCCTTGCAGATCGTCTTTCGACCACGCAAAAGCATCCCGATTCTCACGGAGGAAGTCGACGAGCTCGCCTTCCTATTTGCTGTCCAGGTTGCTGCCAATGATGACCTGGCGCTCCGGGTTGCTGGGGTCAACTCCCACCTTCTTGGTCTCCTTTGGTGCCTGGAATGAGGCGTTCTGCTCCGGGTTCACCATCCCGGGGATGCCGAGTTGCGAGGTCTTGGCCAGTGCAACTACTTGCTGAATTCTCTTCTTCTCCTCAGCAATGACCAGGGACTCGGCTAAGTTTGAGTCGGCCGATGCACAGTCCATGGAGCGCTTGTGGTCTCCCGCTATGGTGATCACCTCATTTGGACCCGACATCTTCATCTTCAGGTATCCCATGTGAGTGGAGATCATGAATTTGGCCAGTGTCGGCCTACCAATAAGCGCATGATATGGACTTTCGAGATCCACGACCTCGAACTCCAAGCTCTCAGTCCGGCAGTTCTCCGGGGTTCCAAATAATACCTCAACCCAAATTTTGCCCATAGGGGAGCAGGAGACTCCGGGCACAATGTCGTGAAATGTGGTCTCGGTTGGGAGCAGCGTGTTCATGGACATCCCCAGATTCAGCATGGTATCCTTGTACATAATGTTAATGGCACTGCCATCGTCAATTAGAACCCGGCTGAAGCGAACGTTGAGGCTTGGTACGACAAAGGTCGGGTCTACCACCAGAGCATAGCCACCAGGCTTGGGCATAACCCGGGGATGATCCTTCCGACTCCAAGTGATCTCCATCTCGGACCAATGCAGGAACTTGGGCACCGCCGGGATCACAACATTTACCTCTAGAGCACGCTGCCGCACACTCTTCCGGTCCGTAGGCTCGGTCACGAAGACCACATAACTTTGATGTGCCTCCCGGTAGTTGCCCTGCTGGTGTCCGGATTGGTTACTCGGACCAGCACCATTGTCATTCCTCCTGTGCACCATATTCACAGGTCTGGGAGGGGGTCCCTGGGTGGGTTGACTAATCCGGACTGCATTGGCACCGGATAGTGGTGGAGGGGGTCTCGGGATATTGGGCCGTGATGCCGGAGCGTTCGGCCGAGTAGCCCCCGTGCTGCCCTCCTGCAACGTGCGCTGATACCAGCTGCATTGCCGGGTAGAGTGGTTTGCAGGCTTGTTGGATTCCAACGTATGGTAGCAGCATGGCTTGTTCAGCATCTCTTCATACGTGAGGGGTTTCTTTTGGTCCACCCAAGTTTTCTGTACTTCCTGGCTCTGACCCCAAGCTGGGCCAGTCACTTTTTGCCGCTGATTATTTCCGGCATCCCCCTGATCTCAACCAACTACTGCGACATGCTGCGAGGCATAGTGGAACTCGGGTTGGTTCCTCTTCTGGACGAAATCGTGGCGATCATGGCTTCTGCTCGACCCCGAGCGCTGATTCCCCGTATTCCTCCTGTTGGAGTGTCCGACATCCACCAGGGGTTGCATGGGGTCTCCAAGCGTGTAGGTGTCGGCGATGCGCATGGTTTCTGCCAAGGTTGTCGGCATCTTCCTTTGCAGCTTTTGCCAAAGCATAGAGCCATGCCGACATCCTTGTGCAAACCACGATATGGCCTGTGCCTCGACAACCCCTTCGCAAGTATTGCGAATGTTGCTCCACCGAGTAAGGTACTCTCGGTCAGATCCATTGCTCCTCTGCTTGCAGATGGCAAGCTGCTGAGGTCGGTTGGGCCTCTTGTACGTGCTGGTGAAGTTGCTGATGAAGGCCTCCTCGAAATCCAACCAACAGTCTATGCTGCCGGTCCTCAAGTTATTTAGCCAGATCCTGGCAGGTCCTTCCAACATCTGCGGCACATATCGTACTGCCCAACGTCTGTTTCCACCGGCTATGCTTACTGCAGTTACATAGTCGGTTAACCAATCCTCCGGCTTCGAGCTGCCGTCATAGGTCTTGGCACCCCGGTTGAGCTGAAAATTTCGCACAGCCGGCTCCCGCATAATCCGAGGTCCGAAGCAAGCAGGTCCCGGAGGGCCTTGCTCTTCAACCAACTCAGATTGGTGAATCCGGTCGAGCCTGATCCGGGCATCAGCTGGATCTAGCTGTCGAGTTCCTATTCGAGATCCCAAGGGATTCTCGTTAGGCTGGTATCCGAGTTGCTGCAACCTCGAGTTGCCATCGTCATGCCTGTTAAACACCGGAACTATGGCTTGCTGTGGAACAGAGGCGGCATCTCTCTACCGGTTTCCCTGACTTTGTGGTGGATTCGGAGGTGGATTGCCACGGTTAGCCGGGACATTGTTTCCTACACCCCGGTTACCACCGCCATGGCTACCCTGAGCCTGACCGGGATTGTTCTGTCCGGCTTGCTGAACTCCGGCAAAGGCCGGGTCGTATGTCTGCAATTGCTTGTTTCTCCCGGAACCTCGGCTCCAGCTCCGTCTTTTGCTCTTGCTCCGACTCGGATGCGGAGACGAAGCCTCTCCGCCCGATTTGTTGCTCTCGTCCCTAGCCGAGTACACCTGGGACCCAGCACCCGGGTTCTTCTTCTTGAAGGCTTTGTTCTGCCGGTTAGCCTCTACGACTAACTCGTTGACCCGCTCTTGTTGCTTGCGTAGAGCTTCCCCGGATAGCCGGCCAACTCAGCCATAGCTGCCTCGGCACCCCTAAGAGTTTTGGCAGGTGAGTTGTACACAGGTTTCTCTGCCGAGATCATTCTATCCGACCTGCTATGGCCAGGCGCTACGCCACCCGCCAACTCATCATTCACCATTCTGCCCTTCTTGCGCAGGTCAGCAATGCGCTTGTCCCGGGAGTCTATCTTAGGGAACCCGTGAGCTGCATTGTACTCACGGAGACTAGCACTAAGTTCACGCCGGATCTCGGTGATTCTTGGGCCTCCGCGAGCAGTAACCTGCGCTGCTCGTCCAAATCAGCCGATGTGACTTGGGTATCAACGTCAACTGTCAAAGGGACAGCCAACTTGGCGACTAGACCCGAGAGGGGATCCAGGCGGCGACGAGGGTGGGACGGCTGGGGGTCGCCATCTCGGGCAGCACCCTTCTCCTGCGGAGGTTTTGCCAACCGAACTCGGTTACTACCGGCATCGCCGTCGGGAGCGTCCTGGAACACCTCCTCGGTTACCCTGACCATCATGACCACGACACAGCCCGCGGGGCGATCGGTACGCTGATCCCGGGTGGCGCGGAGCATGGGGGGATCCTCAGCCTTTAGGACAATGTCCGGATAGATGCAAATGACCTCGGTGGCGACGTAGGTGGTGAAGCCTCCGAAGTCGATGAGGCATCCGTTCGATAGAAAGGGCTTATTTCGGAAGCAACCGGCATTGTCGCTGACGAAATCCATCTCGCCCAGCCTGACAACCAGGCCGGAGAGAACTCGGATGCCGGACCGAACGGTGGAACCCGTCCGGATGTGTACACCAGCCAGCGCCTCTACCTGCCCCACGGTGGGCGCCAACTGTCGTGGTGGTGTCACGGCAGATGCCATAGGATGGCTAATGTGTGGGGCCGATGGACGCTGGTGGATCCGGGGAGGGCTAGCGAGCTAGAGAGCTCACACGGTAGGAGATGCCGGAATGTTCAAGATCACCAAAGAACACACTCAAAGATCTAACAAATCCATACAAATGCACGAAGGCAAAGTCACACGCACGATGTACCTAGGTTCGGGGCCCTCGTGAGGAGGTAACACCCCTACTCCTGCCTATCCTCTCAATATAAGTATGGCACAAGATCTACAACATGCTCCTTGAGCTCTTCGGGTGATGAACTAGTTGAACTAGATCAACTAGAAGAACTAGAAAGGAGGAGGGAATAACTGCTCTAGGAGTAAATGAGACTATAGTTTTGGCCCTCAAGTTGGTCATGTCTTCACCGAAGCAGTTATGGCGCCTTTTATAGAGTTCCGGCCGGGAGGGCCGGAAACCGTAATCCGGCACGGTCCCACCAGACAGGGTTAACGGTTATGTCGATACCGGCTAGTGTGACCTAGCCGCCGTGCTATCCGGTATAGCCCTGCCGTCATCATTCTGGCAAGGACTGCAGGCGCCGTCCTGGATCATCATTGTCCCCTTGTCAGAGACAAGACATGTCTTCGCCCATGCCTAGTAGCCTTTTCCGGATTGCTGCGCTAGGCATGTCCGATCTTGTCGTAGCGTCATCGTACCGGCTGACACGCTCCCGTGTCAGACGGGAGGTGACCATGCTTCCATGTCAGGAGGAATGGGACTTCCCCCCGTGTCAGGCGGAAAAGCCTGCACCAGATCTGTGACTTCCAACCGACATGCCCCCATGTCGGTCTCCTCCTTGTTCAGTTCGGCATGTCCTTCCTGCACACCAAAGATAGCTTGCCAGGACCGAGATAAGTGAGTCGGTTAGTATCTACCCGGGGAGCCTATCCGGTTTATCCGGGTTCTCCTCTACCCGGGATCTTACCGGGGGACTCCGACATACCGTGGGTTCCGACACCCTTCCCAGTTGCGTCCGAGTTCCACCCCTGCTCCGGACTACCACTCAGGATGAGTACTTCTAGGCCTAGCCTCCCAAAGATGTCTTAGGCTGTTACCAAAGAAATCTTCGAGAAGCTAGTTCTTAGAGGAACCATCCGCTGGTGTTTATGCTCCCCCGAAGGCGTGGGGGGGGGGGCTATTTATAGTTTTCAGGGGTGACCCTTGCGCCCCCCAAGAGACACCTTGGGCCCAACCACTTTCGAAAGGTCAAGCTGCCCTTCGGTGCACCATAGGATGGCCCTTGCGCTGTCCAAAGGTCAATCACTGTTACCATACCGCTGATCTATACCGGGATCTGCCCTACCCGGGGGGCAGCCCCCGACCCTAGTTATGCGAAGAGATAGTGAAATACAAGTAATATGGATGATTATAAGTAGTAATTGCAATCTGTAATAAAAATGGCAGCAAGCAAACATGTAGCAGAACTTGTTGGAAACGTTGTTTTGATGCTTAGAAACAAGGTCTAGGGATCCTAGTTTCACCAAAGGACATTCTCAACAATTACATCAATGTTAAATAAATAAGCACTACTCTCAAACACTCTCATGTTGGATAACAAACACCATTTATTGTGTAGGGCTACAAGAGCCCCCTCAAAGTCAGAGTAAACTAACACAAAAAATGTCATAAAGGAATCACACATGGTGCACACAATGTCAACATTACAACCGTGAATAATCCCGGAGTTCATATTAAATTAACCTCTAGAGTGCATAATAGATAAAGAGTAGCATCACATATTCAACTAGATTACAAATCTCATGATCACATAAAGATCACATGGGAGAGAGAGAGAGATAAACCACATGGCTACCGTAGATCCCGCAGCCTCGGCGGGAGAACTACTCACTCCTCATCGTAGGAGTCAGCAACGGCGATGGAGATGGTGGTGGAGTCGATGGAGATGACTCTGGGGGCAATTCCCCGTCCCGGTAGGGTGCCGGAACAGAGACTTATGTCCCCCGAATTGGTGATGACGACAACGGCGGCTCGGGACCCGTGGAGGAAATATTGGACACCCTGATAGGGTTTTTGGTTCAGAAGGTATTTCTCGGTGAAAGGGTGAGGTCGGTGAAGGCCCGAGGGGCCCACACCTTTTGCTCCCGCGGCCAGGAAGCCTGTCGCGCGAGCACGTGGTGCCGCCACCTCGTCCGTCCACTTCGTGTCGTCTTCAGTCTTCTGGAACATTCCCAATTAAAAATGAACTTCAGAAAAGAAATCATCTGATTCCGACAATATTTCCTTAAGTACTTTTGTGAAACCAAAAACAGCAGAAAACAGGGAACTGGCACTATGGCATCTTGTTACTAGGTTAGTCCCAGAAAATGCATAAAACTATATGAAATGCATATAAAACATGTAATAAGTTGGTATAATATAACATGGAACATAAAAATTATAGATACGTTGGAGGCGTATAACACATACATAATATATTATGAAGCAAATGACTTAGTACTCAATATTCATCAGATCCAACAAAAACAACATGGAGAATTACATAAAGATGATCTTGATCATGATAGGCAACTCACAAGATCTAAACATGATAGCACAAGAGTAGAAGACAACCATCTAGCTACTGTTGTGGACCCGTAGTCCAAGGGTAGACTACTCACGCATCAGTCCGGAAGCGGTCATGGCGACGTAGAGGCCTCCGGGGACGATTCCCCCTCCCGGCAGGGTGCCGGGGAGCAGTTCTGATCTCTCTCGAATTGGTGTTGACGACTGCGGCGGCTCGAGACCAGTGGAGGAAAAAATGAACATCGTATGATTTTTTAAGTTTTAGGGGGTTCTTATAGGCGAAAGTGAAAGTGCATTCTTTGCACTCCAATATTTTGGTCACTAATGACAACACAAAAGGTGTTCTAATGTTTGTGATGAATTATGCAGGTGCTAGTACAGGTTGGTGGATAAGAGTGAACACTTAAATTTCCTGGTTTCAGTACTGCATCACTTGGTTTTTCACCAGGAAATCCAGCAGGAGATTTCCGGATCCCGGAGATTTCTGGTCCCTAGTCAGGAGATCTCCGAGCTGAACAAGAATTTCACCAAGTCAAGAACTCCACAGCGCACTGACTGCAAATCGTGTTTAGCCGGAAATGCTCCCAGAGATTTCCGGTGCTCGGAGATTTCCGTGCCCCAATCTGGAGATCTCCGAGTGGCAGAAGTTTTTCGACTAAGTCCAGATTGTTTGAGCGCACTGACTCCAACTCAAGCTAAGCCGGAAATGCTCTGGGAGATTTCCGACGCTCGGAGATTTCCGAGCCCAAGTCCGGAGATCTCCGAGTGACAGAGGATTTTCTGCTAAGTCTAGAAGATCAATCAGCACTGACCCCAAGCCCAGCTTAACCGGAAATACTACCGGAGATATCCGGAGATCTCCGGACCTCAACCCGGAGATTTCGGAGCTTGCGGCTGTACAACGAGCAGAATTTGGGGAGGGGTATAAATACCCCTCCACCTACCTCCAGTGGTTTAAGCTTCTAGATTCTCTCTCTTCCATTGGTGTTGAAGCTCGTTTCTTCCGGATCTCCCAATCTAGCCACTCAAATCCTTTGATACTTGGGGATCCGAGGTAGAAGCCGCCGATCTACAACTCCACCGAAGCGTTTTGATTTCCCCCCTTTGTTTCTTGAGGGGCAACGAATCTAGGGTTCCTTTGTGGATAGCTAGGTTCAATCTTGTGTGTTTTGATCCTTTGTGGATTCCTTTGTGGAAGTGACCTGTTGTGGTCATTGTGAGAGCCCCCAATTCAGTTGTGGGTGTGTGCCTCAAGAATTTGTACATGACCTTCTCCGCCCTTAAAGGAGTCCTTAGTGGAATCGTGGATTCGCACGTTTGTGGTCGAATTCACAGGAGAATAGGGTGAGGCCTTTGTGGCGTTGAGCAAACCTTTGTGGTAGCTCACACCCCTCCAACGAGACGTACACCTATGTGGTGGAACTCGGGATAAAATCGCCATCTTCGAGTTTCTATGGTTGTCTTGTTCCACTCTCCTTTACAACATCTTCAATTCCTATACTTGCTTAGTTTCTTTGTTGTCTATCAGTTGTATCACCTAGTCGCACATATAGACAACTTACTTTTCGATAGCCTAAAACTGAAAAAGTGTAGTGACCTCACCTTTTATTATAAGGTGGAAGTCCCTGTGTTAATGTGCTAGTCCCCGGATCAAATGCTAGCACCACAGTTTAAGATTTATATCATGCAGAAGTGTCAAATACTTTATAAAATCGCATGATCCAGTGTTACAAATATCTCTTACAACTTGCATAACCTGAAAAGGCTAGCAAAATTCAAAGATCAGCAGCGGAAAACAGTAGATAAAATGAGCCTCATCATCTTCATGTGCCACAGGCATAGCATGTTGGTTGTAGACTCGAAATCCTATCGAATGCTCACTCGTCGTCTGTCGAATCTGCAAGGTTTAGTTGCAGCCTAGCTATAAAGGGTCAGCACAATTGAATTGTGGTGGAAAGTGACTTTAATTTCTAATATTGCACTAAGCTATATCTATATGTATATTTGGCTGGTGGAGCTCAAGGCTATTGCGAAAGCAAGTTTTCTCCTACTTTTTTATAAACACTTTTTTGTAACAATAATCTCTCTCTATGAGACATCTCGGACAAATCCATGTCTTCTACCCATGTTCACCCATCAAAGTTTCATTAAGAAATTGGAATGAAGAGATTTTAAGAAGATAGCCTTGTGTAGTCACTCAATTGTCCGGTGTCGGGGACATGGCTAAGATCTTAGGTTTTAACTCTCGAGAGTGTGTGCACTTCCACCATTAGACTCAATCAACCAAACTATCCTCTACACTCATTTAGTGAGAAGGAAAATGAGAAGATCAAGACGAGACTTTTCAGAAGTTGCTTTCCCATGATCATACTAAGAGATTACCACCATCCTATCAACTCTACCACCATCAATCTCTTGACCCAGGTCCACATCAACTTACTCCATCAAGACAGAGCCCATATTGACCAATGGTTGCACAATAAGAAACTAAACTCAGTGTAAACTTAAATCTCATAGCCCTGGGTGGCCTTCCACAAGTGAGCAACTCAGGTTAACACCGCATATCATGGCCCCAAGTAAGTGAAAACTATCTTGGGCGAAGACAACCATGAAACTTGGCCCTGAGTAGCCACTCAACTTGAAACCTCCTCGATCGACCCAATCCACCCAGGCGTTAAATTAATTTAGTGGAAATTTTCATTTATCACATCAACCATAAAACAATCATTTTTGCAGCATGTACTTCCACTAAATTATAATAGGTGTCTACTGGAATTTTCTAAGGGATAACCTAACAGGTTTGCATAGCATACAACAATTCCCACAAAAACCTATCATGCATACTATTTGCAAATACTGCTTAAAAAATACTAGTAATGCAATAGGATAAAAATAGTAGGTGTTTTATGAAGTCACTTGCGTGATGAATGATGTCACTTCTCACACACTCTTTGTCACAACGAACGTTGCACTCCGTTCAATCTATACAGTAAAAAGACATCCAATAAACAAGCAATTCAACAAACACATAACATTCAAGAATCAAATAACCTAAAAAAAACTTAGGAAGGGATTTGGTAAAGGGTGTAACAAAATTCAATATGGAAAACGAATTAATGTGATCGAGTTAAGGGTTTGCCAATTTGTTTAGGGATGGTCTTGATTCCAACAGTTTACAAAAATGAATGCCGAGATGGTTTGGAAACAAAATTAAAAGTAAGGTTTGAAATTTTAAGTTAGCCAACATATTTAAATACAGTTACACAAGTCTATGAATTTAAAACTAAGTCAAAAATGCTCAAACTCCTAATTTGAAAATTGAATCTATTTAGAAAAGTCAAATTTGAAATTTAAAAGTTCCAGCAGATTCTACTGGTCAAGGGCTTTGATTTGATATAAAATTTGTCAAATATGGAGTTGTGGTTAAAAAGTTATGAGAGTTTGAATTTACAGGGACTAATTTGTAAAACTACCGATTTAATTTAATTAGGAAAACAATTTCTGACGTGGCTGCTGACCGGGCGCTGACTGGATTAAGTGGATTTGATCTGAGCCGCAGGATTTAGATCTAACGGGCGAGAACAAAACGTACCGGTTCGATCTGGTCGATCTAATCTCGCGCGTCAAACACAGATCGGGCGGTAAGGAGAGGGGCTCACCGTGGCGACGCGGGGTGGTCGCCGGAGATGGAGAGGAACGGCGTCGCTGTCTCGGGTGTGGACGGAGGCGAGGTTGCGGGGCTCCCCCGACCTCCTGGAGCTGCCGACGACGTTCAGAGGAGGGCGGCGTGTCGATGGTGGTGACGCCGAGCCCGCGTGCGTCTGGGGATGGCCAGGGCGTGCGGCCGGAGGTGCTCGGACGGCAGCGAGCTTCGGAGGTGCTTGCCCCTCACGATTTGGACGTGGAGGAGATGCGAAGACGGGTCGAGGGGGGTGCACACGGCGCGGGGAGGAAGAGGGGGGTCTCTAGGTGCTCGGGAGAGTGGTTATCTCGCCAGAAAAGGAAAAGAGGGACGGCGGCTTGGACGAACTCCGGCGAGGGTTTGTGGGTAGCCTGGGGCCGTTCGGGCTAGGGTTCTTCGGGGAAAAGAGAGAGGAGGGGCAGGGGGTCTTATAGGCACACTCGGAGAATTCAATCCCGCGAGTTTCGCCCGTGATTTGATCCGCAATGAAGAGAGGAGTTTCGACCGGAATTCACGCCGGAGGTTGAAGATGAAGCTGACGTCATCGCTGACGTCTGCGATTTTCCTTTTTCTGATTTTTCCAATTAATTCATAACTTTTGATTTAAATGTCCAAATGATGTCAAATAAAATTCTAAAAATTTGTAAAAATAATATCTTTGTGTTAAACCAGTTGTGGGCACATTTCGAAAAAATTTGAAAATTAATATTTTGAAATATTCATTAAATACAAATTTGACACTTTATGTTAACTTTAAAACTAGGCTTTAATTAATTTTATTTTTGGCTAAAATAAATTCTATGAAATACCCACATTCAAATATGTTTTAATTCAAGTTATTTAAACTCATTTTAAAATACTAAATTCATTTTGGCTTTAGTATTATTAAATAGTATAACACAACTATATGAAAATGAAAAAGGGAAATATAATGTATTCATTTTGTAATTTGTGCACCATTATATTTTATATTAAGATAATTTATTTTAAAACTTCATAACAACTTTGAAAAAGATTTTATATTTAATTCATTGCTTATATAGTTTTGAAAATCATTTTATGTTTTGAAGATAAATGAAAATCATTTAAGCTAATGAAATGTTTATTTGGATAATTCATTAATTATAAAATATATGAAGTTTTAAAGTTATGAATTATAAACTTATAATTTCCAAAACTTTAATTTGAATTTAGTTAAATGAATGAAAACCATTTGGCAAAAATACCATTTAAAATAGTCTTGAATTTATGAATAGATATGGCTAAGTGGTTGAAAATCAATTGCTTATAAGTAAACTATTTTATTAGAATACAATGGTTTGAAGTTTGTAAAATATTTTTCAAATTACATATTAAGGTTAATGAAATACAATGGATAATAAAATGTTTACTTGAACAACTTTTGAAAATAATGATGCATTGAGATATTTGAAATATTAAACTCTTTCAATATGTTTGAAGTCTTTCATAGTTGGTTTTCTTATGCATTTAATGTTTTATTTTAATCAGAAACAAAAGTTTTAAATTTTAGTGATTTTTGAACATTATAAAATGTTGGGATGTTACAAAAAGACATAAAATTGGTCACCACCTATTCACCCCCACCGCCCCCCCCCCTCTAGGTGGTCAACTGCCATTCAATTGGTATCACAGCCAAGTTGTCTCTTAAAAGCTTCACCGCTTGAGACCAACCTTGGACAATGCAAGTTAACCCGAAAGAGGTTACCGAAACGAACGCCGCGACTTTGACGGCAATGCAAGAGAAAGGTACCACTATGGCCGATATCAACTCTTTGGAAACAAAGTTGACATCGTCCATACAAACCGAGTTCAAGAAGTTTCATGATATGCTTGAGGCTCTCAAGACATCCAAGGAAACCTCTCTTGCATTTCCCTCAAAGCCTCCGTTGCTTCCGGGCATTACTCACGATGTGGACCCCGAATTGATAAAGGGAAAGCAATTGCCTTTGGATGGGAAGGGTGATGCTAGTAGTTCCTCAAACCATAAAAACACTCCATCTTCCCAAGATGAAGTGCCTAAAGGCTACAACGCCACTCCTCCCCCATCCCAATACCATACCCCTGATCCCATTATTCCTCATCCGCAAGTTTCTCATAGGGGTGATCCCTCATTGCTTAAAGATTACACATTACACATTCTCTCAATGACAATATGTGATGAAGTCTCATGTGTGCAACTCTTCAATCGAGTTGTGGTGCATCATTCAAGTTGGATACAAGCCGCATGATCCGACCAACTAGACAAGAAGAGAAGTGGTGGAAGCTCAACTTGATGCCACCGCTCTACATGATCCAAAAGGCGGTTGGGAACAAGGACATGTCTCTCATCCAACACCTCACCACCGCCAAGGAGACATGGGATGAGCTATCTGAGTTGTTCGTTGGGAATGATAGCATGAGGAGGAACCACTATGACTCTTTGAGCAATGAAGCCGAGGGTTTTTACAAGCTTGATGGTGAAGACCATGAGATGATGTATCGAAAATTGGTGACCATAGCCACAATCTTTCGAGAAGTTGGTGCCTCTCATATTGATTGTCAGACCCTGAATTCAAGTTACACAAACAAAACGTATCGGTTGGGCCACACAACCAAGAACATACTGGGGTTACCAATCCCAGGAAGAATCAGGCCATGCTCGGAATGGATCATCGGCCGACAGTTCTTGGCGACCCCAAGGTCACATACGTTTCCAGATTGTGCACGCAAGAACCCAAAAAGTCTTCCAACTCGTATACTTCAAACATGCACACATGGTATACGAGTCGGATTTTTAACAAGTTGAAACCACAGAATAAACCTAAGACACAAAGAAAGGAAATAATATCCAAAAGCTCTCACTGAGCAAAATATATCAAATGGCACCAATCAGAGGACACATGTCCCAACATTACATCAAGCAGCGGAAACAAACCAGTCTGAGTACAGACAAGAAGCAAAGGGCTCAAGGCCGAAACGAAAAAGAAGGCCCATCCACGCAGTCCACCAGGAAGTAGCCCAGGGGAACTCTAACTACTCATCGTAGCTCTCGTCGTCGAACTCCACGTAGTATCCACCCAACTGGTCGAGCGAAGGATCCTCAACTGCAGAAAAACCACAGCCCGCGAACGGGTCAATACACCGAAGCGTATCGAACAAGCTTAAGCTAACAGGTTACAAAACTGTAAGATTCCCAAAATATGGGGGTAAGTGTACTTAGCGGCAGCAGCACTAGCAAACTAAAGAGACACGCTAGAACTTCCGTCTAATTAGAGAGGGATAAGAGAGCGTTTAAATATCCACCTACAACTGACACCAGTCATAACCCATTCTCGAATTAACCCCCTCAACCAAGTATGAGGAAGCAATCCGGGAAAACCCACACTTAACAATTTTAGTTACCATTTAGGGTGTAAGTAATGCTATATTACTAGTCACATTAATTAACAAGGATTAGGTGTAAGTTGTATAGATCTTGTTAGCCAGCATCATCACCAAAGTCGTCCATAACCGTGGACACGGCTCATCGATAAGATTATACCCTGCAGGGGTGCACTACAGTACCCATACTCGCATGATCAACCCGTGAGGATCTCTCAACACGACTCATTCCTTCTCTACAGCAAGTCCAAGTGCCACCCATATGAGTTGTTACCCGCGTCAGGAGTCCGGCCGAATCTCAATTGCGGACTCATTAGTTTGTGACTACGCCACCATGCGGCTCAAACCACAGTAGGAACTGTCCGCTACGCGACGTACCACCCCTGTATGACCCCCCGTATCAAGTAACCTCTCATCGATCATCATCATCATGCACATGCATATGAGCGAATGGAAAACCCGAACTACTTGCGGCACATGGACGAGCTGCGGATCCGTTCAAAGTCGAGGGGGGCTCCATTGGGCCACCCACAAGTGGTTAGTGCGCTCAAAAATTGGATCCGAGGACAAAATCTCAGTTCCTAGGTCGACACTGAGCAGAACAAAGCACCTCGCAAGGCCTTCCGCCTGGTGCCTTATCTTTTAATTATAGAACCCCAAAATAAGACAGCAGTTTATTATAGTAGAACCATATATCATACTAAGCATATGAGATAAAGACAAAGGAACGACTCGCTCAACCAATCCTAAGCATGCACTACGACTCGCAAAGGCCAACAGATAAACATGCAAGGGGTTATGGGTTGTGGGGATATAGCTGTATAGGCTGCGGTAAAAACATGTGATGGGATCGCAATTCAAGAAACGATAACTAGGATAGCATAGATCAAAAGGCAGGAATGAAAACCCGACAATCGTGTAACCGGTTAGCAAAAGCTTGCCTGGCAGCTCGTAGCCTGGCACGATAGCTGGAACCTCAGTGTCGTAGGTACTCGCAGCAGACACGTCGTCGTCTACCCAAAGAGAGCCAAACACAAACAATAGGAAACAATAATCAATACAGAGAAATGCGCAAACAAATGATGATGCGACATGGTATGAGATGATTAGGTCATATTAAAGCGGGGATGAAATCCCGGCAAAAGATTAGGGTTCAAGTTATTTGTGTAGCCATTAATTTAAATGTTACTTAATATAGCAGAAGTGGTGATCCAATTAATTTAAAATGGAAAAGACATTAATTACTTAATTGCCCAACACATTCCACATTTAGGAATTAATTGCAATTGATTTATTTTTAACTCAAATTAAATATTTATTAGCATGGCAAGGTATGGTATAAAAGGTATGAGCATATTAAATGGAATTAGGGTATTATATAACTATTACCCCTCATACTCCATATTTACTTAATTAATTGCATTTGTTAATTTAAACTCAGCATTTAAAAATAAATGATGCAAAAAGACATAAGAATGTTATAATAATGTTCATTGCATTTTTCTGATATAAAAACATATAAAGTTTATTTAATTTGGAGTTATAAATTAAAAGTTATGCATTTTATAAGTGTAGGGGTGTTTCTGAAATATCCAGGGACCTGTTCGTGATGGAAACAGTAACTAGAAGGGTTCAGGTGCAAAAGACAGAAACCAGGGGGTCTCGGTGCAAAAATCCAGATCCAGATCTGGATCTGGTCGATTTGCACCGCGGCTGATCTTAGCCACAGCGGCTGACCAGCGGGACCCGCGCGCCAGCCTGGCGCTGACGGGGCACGGTAGCTGCGCTGGCCCGGCTGTCGCTGACGAGCGGGCCCGGGATGTCAGGGCGCGGGGCAAAAATTGGGGTTTTCTCTGCCCCGGGCGAGATTCGAACGCGCGACACGCTCGGACAAGGATTAGCGCGGCTGCGTTAGCCAGTAGGTTAGGTAGCGATTAGTGATAGGTTTAGAAGGTTTTGCCTTAACGCGTTTTAAGAAAAACAGGGGGCTCTGGTTTGTTTCTCTGACGAAACTGACGGACAGCACACATACAGCGCGCAGCGGCGGCAAGAAACTCGCCGGCGGCGACATTCCCAGCGGCGCTAGGCGCGTTCGTGAGGCGGGGTGCTCGCGGCGAAGTGTGATCTTCTGGTTCCCATGCTCGACAGTGAAGGGGGGTGCCTCGAGGCCTCTCGTTCTTGCTCGACATGGTTCGGGGACGCACGGTCCGCGACTAAACACTCCGGCGCCGGCCAAATTACGGCGAACGGAGGCGAGAATGAAGGGGGAAAGAAGGGGAAACGGTGGCGCAGCTCACCAGGAGGCGGATGGCGAACGGAGGGGAGTCGAGGTGGTCGGAGACGAGCAGACGGTGCTCGGGGAGGCGAGGCGGAGCTCGGGGGCCGCGCGGTCGTCGTGGAAGAAGAAGAAGGAGTGGTGCCTCCCGTCCGTCCTGCGCGCGTCGAGGGTGAAGAGGAGGTCGGGGAGGCGCTGCTGGCGTGCGGGGGAAGGAGATGGCGGCCGGAGTCAGACGTAGGCGAGCTCGGGCCCGACGGCCATGGCGACGGCGATGCGGAAGCTAGGGAGCAAGCGGCGGCGGGGAGGAGGAAGATTAGGGCTAGGGTTAGGGTTTCGGCCAGATAAATAGGAGAGAGGAGAGGAGGTGGCAGTGGGGAGAGCTGTGGGGCGAGCTTGGCAGAGGTAGAGAGGCGCCATGGTCGTCCTCCACGCTGTAAAGCGAGTCCTCCGTACGGAGGTGGGGGACGAGAGATGTGGGTCGGGCTGGGCCAGGTAGTGGCCCAGTTCGGCCAGGAGAGCCTCTCCCCATATTTTTTTTTCTGGTTTTGATTTCTTTTTAAAACTTTTCTGTTTTTGTATTTTTTAAAAACAAATCAGAAAGGAACCTCATGAAAACTTTTGAGCAATTTTTGCTAGTTTCAAATTAGACATATTAATTATTGGTTTAATTATTTATAAGTAATTTGAAACTTTATTTGAAATAGTTGAAAAGCATTTGAATTTAAAATAAGGATTTAAATTTGTAATTTGCATTTGATGCACAAAATTAAATAAAAGCAAGCACTTATGGAATGATGACATGATACAACATTTTTATTGCACACCAAAAAGGAAAGTTACAGTAGGGTTGTTACATTGATGATGCATGGATCAAGAGGAAGTATGTGAGCTCTATGATGTCATGTGAGCCAACCAACGTCAAGAGTCTTCAAAGAAGTCACAACTACCATCTCATGACGTCTAATGAGGTGATGCAAGAGATGGTCGTATTCAAGGTGGCCACGAAGAATGCTCAAGACGCAAGGGCAAGGGCTCTTGGAATGCAAAGAGGCACAACCAACCTTGCCTTGAAGGCTACCGTTGAGGAAGATAACGATGATGATCTTGGAAGCTTTGTCGCCATGTCCGAGGAAGCACTCAAGATTGCTTACAACGATCATCTCGCTCTTGCGGCTCGCACCTTTTGGAACAACCCTTCAAGAGGCAAGATGCGATTTGACAAGAGTCCACCTCAAGCCGATAGGGTCTCACCCTCCAAGTAAAGGACATGTTACAATTGTCAAGACAAGTTTCATTTCGTCGCCGATTGTCCTTATGATAAAAGAGAAAAGCATGGTGTACGTCTAGTGCTCAAGGACAAAGCCAAGATACCTCCCAAGAAGGCCTATGTAAAGAAGAGGCCTCTTCACAAGAAGCCTCGCATCATGTTGTTGACCCAAGAGGAGTACCCCACCGATGATGAAGAGTCGGACGAAGAAATGCCAAATGAAGTGGCGGCACTTTCCACCACATCAACACCAACCGCTCCTTCATCAACGACAAGAACTCCCTCATCAACAACAAGAACTCCTCCAACTACGACAAGCTCTTCATCATCTCTATTCACGTCGCCAAATGAGAACTCCATCACCAAGAGCTCAAGATGTCTTATGGTCAAGGCATCGGAGGTACCTTCATCCTCTTCCTCTCTCATGAATGAAATGAATGAGCTTGATGATGCCTATAGCCTTCATATCAAGGAAGAGCTCGTTGCCTTTGATTCCTTCATCACTAACTTGCACTGGGAGAGCAAGAAACACGTTGGTGCTCTTATGGCTCGTATTGGTGAGTTAGAGCACCTTAATGAAGAGAAGGGTAAGATTGAAATGGAGGACTCTATTTATCTATCCTATTTGAGATCCTCTCTTGAGGAGGTTGAAGAGTCTCATGCTCGTCTTGAAGAGCAACTTGAAACTATTGAGGAAACTCATAACTCCTCGCATGCCAAGCTCATTAAAGATCGTGACATGTACTTTGCTAAATTTAAGGTGGCTCAACAAGATAAAGCCGAATTTGCGGCTGGGCATGTTAGACTCATTGAGGACATGGAGAAGCTTGTCATAGCCCACAAGGCTTTGGAGAGTGAACATGCTCTTCTAAAGGAGTCTCATGCTCAACTCCAAACTCGGCTAACTAACCTTGACTCTCCTAGCATCTCTACCTCTGTTTGTTCTTGTGATGATGCTAATCTTGTGAAGGAGAATGCTAGGTTGAAGAATGAGATTGGTAAGGCCTCCACATCCAAAATCATCCCATCGTGGAGCCTCACACTCGACAAGGGAAGGAAGGACTTGGATATGTGCCTCCCATGAAGATGAATGCCAAGAAGGGTATTCCCAAGAGAGTCAACCCCATCCAAGCCAAGAAGGCCGACTCCATTCAATCCAAGGATGATCTTACGAGTAGGAATGCCTCAAGGGGCAAGCGTACTCGTAAAGATCACGCCGGGGACAACAATCCTAACTATGCTTTATATGTTGATTATTATGGGAATGTTTGTGCTCGTTACATTGGACCCTACTATGGTTTTATTTCATATGCTATTTGGGTTCCTAAGTCTCTTGTCGCTAACCATAAAGCACCCATTGTGAAGCAATGGGTTGCTAAATGCAAGAATTGATCTATTGTAGGACCTTGCTCCCGGTGGTTCAAAATGGATAATTGATAGTGGATGTACAAGTCATATGACCGGGAGCAAAGAACTCGTCACGGAGTTGAAACCTAATGTAGATCAAGTAACCGTGACGTTTGGTGACTTATCAAGGTTTAAGGTAACCGGGCTTGGCAAAGTGGTAGTTGCCCCCGACATTACTCTTGTCAATGTTATGCTTGTTGAATCTCTTGGCTATAATTTGTTATCGGTTCGTGCCTTAACAAAGTTGGGTATCTCTCCCTTCTTTGATAAGGACGTTGTGGTCCTCTTGTGTAGCAAGTCGCTAAGAGTGGCTTTCGTGGGATACGTGGAGCATGAGCTTTATGTGGTGGACTTCTGCGGAGCCACCACTACTCAAGCCATGTGTCTCTTTGGAAAAGCCGACGTGGGTTGGCTTTGGCATCGCCGGCTAGCCCATGTAAACATGCGCACTTTCCAAAGATTTCACAAGGGTAGCCACATCCTTGGATAAAAAGATCATGTTTTCTTTTCAAGGGATCGAGTTTGTAGAGCTTGTGTGGAAGGCAAGATGCATGATATTCCTCATCCAAGCAAGACCACCATATCTTCATCCCGGATTTTGGAGCTCCTTCATGTTGATCTATTTGGACCAATTCCGGAGATAAGCCTTGGTGGCAAGAAATATTGCCTCGTGATTGTTGATGACTATTCAAGGTATACATGGGTCTATTTCTTCAAGACCAAGGATGAGACTCAACAAGTCTTCATCGACTTCTCAAAGGAGGTTCAACGCCAACATGACCTCCCCATATTGGTTGTTCGAAGTGACAATGGGTCGGAATTCAAGAACTACACCCTTAACGACTTTCTTAGTGAAGAAGACATTCGTCACCAATATTCCGCTGCATATACTCCTCAACAAAATGGCGTTGCCGAAAGGAAGAACCGGAATCTCATCGACATGGCAAGATCTATGTTGGCTAAGTTCAAGTCTCCCATCAACTTTTGGGCGGAGGCTATTTCCATCGCGTGTCACTCATCAAACCGCCTCTACTTCTGCAAGGGCTTGAAGAAGACTCCATATGAGATCCTTACCGGCAACAAACCCAACATTGGCTACTTCCGAGTGTTTGGATGTAAGTGCTATTATCTCGTCAAGGGTGTCTGGTTGGGTAAGTTTCACTCTAAATCAATTGAGGGGATATTTGTTGGCTATGGTAGCGAGTCCCACACTTATAGAGTCTTTGATAAATCCTCCTGGATTATCATAGAATCTTGTAGTGTGGAATTCGATGAAAATGATGGCTCCCAAGTGGAGCAAGTTGGTGTTTGTGATGTAGGTGATGAACAACCTTTTGATGCCATTAAGAAGATGGGAGTAGGCTTTCTTCGCCCCGTTGAAGTTCATCAAGAAATTGTTCAAGAAGGCTCAAGCTCTTCTATCAAGGAGACCTCACCGTCACAAGAGCCACAAGGTGGCTCACCCATAGCAAATGATGAATCCCCTCAAGAACAATCTCAAGATCTTCCTCAACAAGAGCATGCTACTTCTTCTCAAGATGAAGCCCATGATGAGCCTCAACAAGATCTTTTTCAACAAAAAGATCATGCCTCCCCCACCAAGATTATTGAAGATAACTCCACTTCTCCAAGTTCTACTCTAGGGCAAGATCATCCTTCCCCACCACATGAAGAAGCTTATCATGATGATCAAGGCCCTCAAGAAGGTCAAGACGAGGATCCAAAGGACCAAGATGGTTAAGAGATTGTCCCCACAACAAGGGCGGCAATTGAAACTCGTCGTCAATCTCGCTTTGCAAAGTCATTGGAACTAAGGGCATTATCTCTCGACAAGGTCATTGGCGATATACGAGCAAGGGTCTCCACACGAAGTCAATTAGCTCACTATAGTGAGCTTCAAGCGCACATTTCCATGGTCGAGCCCAAGAAAGTATTTGATGCTCTTGAAGATTCCGATTGGCTAGGTTCTATGCATGAAGAGCTTAACAACTTCGAGCGCAACAAAGTGTGGCGCCTAGTTGAGAAGCCCAAGGAGTGCCACAACATTATTGGCACTAAGTGGATCTTCAAGAATAAGCAAGATGAACATGGTAACGTTGTGAGCAACAAGGCGCGGTTGGTGGCTCAAGGTTTTTCTCAAGTCGAAGGCATTGACTTCGGAGAAACTTTCCCGTCGGTCGCAAGACTCGAATCGATACATATTCTCATCGCTTATGCATCTCTTCATGGTTTCAAATTTCAACAAATGGACGTAAAAAGTGCATTTCTTAATGGTCCTTTGCAAGAACTTGCGTATGTGAAACAACCACCGGGTTTTGAGAACCCCAACCATCCTCACCACGTCTATGTCTTGGACAAAGCTCTCTATGGCCTTAAACAAGCCCCCCGTGCATGGTACGAGCACTTGAGAGAGTTCTTGGTAGACCGTGGATTTGAGGTTGGGGTAATCGATCCCACTCTTTTTACTAAAAAGGTCAATGGTGAACTCTTCATTTGTCAATTATATGTCAATGACATTATCTTCGGTTCTACTAACCGTGTGTTCAATGATGAGTTTTCCAAGCTAATGACCGACAAGTTCGAGATGTCCATGATAGGTGAACTCAAGTTCTTTCTCGGTTTTGAGATCAAGCAATTGATGGAAGGGACTTTCATTTGTCAAGCCAAGTACATTCAAGATATGATCAAGAAGTTCAAGTTGCTTGGACTAAATGGTGTGCCTACTCCCATGCAAACCAAGTGCCACCTCCAGCTCAACCCCGACGGTAAAGAGGTAGACCAAAAGGAGTATCGTTCTATGATTGGGTCTCTTCTTTACTTCTGTGCGTCTAGGCCCCATATCGTTTTAAGCGTTAGAGTGTGTGCTCGTTATCAAGCCGCGCCTAAGGAAAGTCATTTGATGGCCGTGAAGAGAATCTTCAGATATTTGGTTCATACCCTTTGTTTCGGGTTGTGGTATCCCAAAGATGGCACCATGTCTCTTTGTGGATACACCGACTCCGATTGGGCGGGCGACATTGATGATAGTAAGTCTACATCCGGGAACGTGTCAATTTCTTGGAAGATCTTTGGTGAGTTGGTCCTCGAAGAAACAAAATTGCATCTCATTATCCACGGCGGAAGCCGAGTACGTCGCCGCCACAAGCGGGTGTACTCAACTTCTTTGGATGCGGCAAACTTTAAAGGATTACGGTGTCCTATTGGACAAAGTGTCGCTTTTATGTCATAATGAGAGTGCCATCAAAATTGCATACAATCCGGTGCAACATTCAAGGACCAAGCACATTGAGATTCGCCATCATTTCATCCCCGATCATGTGGCACGAGGAGATATTGATCTATCATATGTTGGTACAAGGGATCAATTGGCGGACATCTTCACGAAGCCCCTTGATGAAGCCCGCTTTTGCTACTTGAGGAATGAGCTCAATATCATAGATTCTCGGGCCTTGGCATGATATCCTTGCACACTCTCCAAAGTTTAAGGCTTTATTAGAACTAGAGGCACACATGGACTTAGGGGGAGTGTTTTCCTAATAGATTGGATTCTTCCTCCTCCTATTATGCATATAGTAATGTATCATTGCTAAAACTTCAAATTAAATCTAATTTGTGAGCTTCAATGTTGAGATGTAGTTATGGACCCAAGATATATCTTCGCGGTGCCATGCTACAACTCATACACGGTGGCTTCAGACACCAACACTTCTTCTTGAAGTTTATGGATTTTATTTGGTTTTATTTTTTGATCTTCACTTGCATTGTCTTTGGTTCTTTTGGGAAAACATATGTTTCTTGCAACTTGAGTGTGACTTCTTTCTTCAGTTTGTGTATCTATCCTAACCGTTTCACTATCTTCAAACATGCTTTTCCCCACTCATGTCCTCTTGTTGTTCTTCTTGTTCCTAGAGTTTTGGAGTTGAACAAAAATCTCCGAGCCATACTCGGAAATCTCCGGTTTATCAGAAAATTTCGAGACTAAGTCTGTTAATGTGATGATTTTTGACCGAAAATAGTCCCGGAAATTTCCGGTGCCCAGAAATTTCCGGCTGAGACTCAGAAATCTCCGACCCCTGCGATTTCTTAGCACCTAAGTCTTTTTCAAATTCGGCACTGACCTCAGGCGAAGCTGAATCGGAATTAGAGCCGGATATTACGGGGTCCGGAAATCTCCGGTCCGATGTCCGGACATCTCCGAGCGTGCCAAAAATTCCGTTGCTAAGTCCAAATCAGATTCCGCACTGACCTCAGGCGAACCTGATTCGGAAATAGCCCCGGAAATCTCCGGCAGCCGGAGATCTCCGAGCCGCAGTCCGGAAATCTCCAGTTCAAATGGCCCAAGCTATATAAGGGCACGGGTGGACTGGCCGGTTCGGCCAGTTCATCCACCCCGTGCCCTATTCCTCTTTTCCTCCGAAAATCTCCTTCGTGATTCGATCTTTGCTGCGGGAGTTTCGTCCGAGGGATTCTCGCGTGCTTCTCGGATCTACTTCTCCTTGTCGAGGGCTTCGATTCCATCTGCTCGCTTTTCGTAATGTCTTCCGGTAACTCCTCGTATTTTAAATCTAGGACGAAACTTGTTTTTGTTTAACCTAGCCGATTTAGGAGGTTGTTATTTGTTTCCTTTAGTAGAATTGCTCCTCTAGGCATACTCTACCTTCCACGTGCACAGGTATGTTTTTCATTCATAGATTTTGTTCATATCTGTCAAATTTCGTGCAGACAGGATATATCCGACCCTGACTCGGACATATCCGGACCCCGGAAATCTCCGAGTCAGACCCAGAAATCTCCGGCCTGTTCAGAATTAAATCAGCTAATGACAGAAACTTTGATTGCTTAACTTCTCTTGTAAGTTCCATTTGCCTTCTCGGACATGAGTGCTTACCCCATATGATTTCTATCTTATCTATGTTGTGTGTTTGCAGGTTCCAATACTCGTGGCCGTGTCAAGAAAATCGCTCAATGAGGGAGGGGCAAACCAGTTCATTCTCGCCCTCCCAGCGGGTCCTCGAGTGAAGATAGCAACCCCCCCCCCCCCCCTCCCTGAGTCTGCAGCTCTACTCAACAGAGCCACAGGGCCAAGCAAGAAGAAGAGGCCCGAGCTCTGCATTGAGGACTTCAACAAAGGCACTTTTCGCAAGTGACGAAGTGAGCTATCTTACAACCTGGATTCTGATTATCCAAAGTTCTTCTGCACCGAGATGGCATGGCTCTATAGGGAAGTATATCAGAAGTTCTCCATTGACAAGCCCATTTTCCCCATGAAGTGGATTGATTTCGACAAGTTGACGAAGAAGGATGATTATTTTTGAGGGAGCTGTCCAGGTCTGTCGCGATCTGGGCTTGGAGCACTTGATGAGGACCGAGTGCAGCTGCAATGTTTCTCTTATCCATCAGTTTTATGCTATTGTGGTGTTTGACTCTTCTGAGGATATTGGGATGACTTGGATGTCTGGCAAGCAGCGCTTGACCTCCTCTTTCCGTGAGTTTGCTCAGATTCTTGGCTGCCCTTTCAGTGGACTCTCTGTACCAGCTGGTGCCCGAATGCACGTCCATGGTGTGTCCTACAACAAGCATATAATGTCTGATCTATACCAGCCCGGAGGTAAAATTGGCTCTCAATATGGACTCCTACCCACTTATGACATCTTGCTCCGCATGTTCCGGTGGACCATTGCTCCAATTGCCGGCAATGCGGACAATATTGTCGGGGCTCTAGTTAACTTGATGGCCAAGGATCATGCGGCCTATGTTGGGGAGTATGAGGTTGAGCAGGGAGTTTACAAGGTGGATGTCATGGACTTCATTTTCCAAGAGATGAACCAAGCAGTTTAGGAGAGGAAAGTTCCTCCCTATGCTCCCTATGTGATGATGCTCATCAAGACGCTCTACAATCTCTCTGAGCAAGATGGTGATGACTTTGATGAAGCTCTTGGTTGTCAGCCCCACAAGGCAGCCTTGCTAATCCAGAAATCTGCTCATGTTGTCCAACAACAAGCCTCCATGCAAGATTTCACCGAGGATGATATGTTTGGTGGTCCATCTCAGGTTCCTACCAATCCCAACATCAAGAAAGTTGCGAAGAAGAGTCGCCCATGGATTGTTCGAGCAATTGAGAAGGTCCTCCAGATGAACTGCTGCATACACAGTGAGAACTACTCCATCTACTCTCAAAATCATCGCATTATGAAGCACCAAGAGGAAATTATGTCTCATTTGAAGATGTCTGCTCCAAAGAATCCTTTGAGGCCCCTGATTCCGTTCAAGGATTAAAATGCCGATGGCCTCAACTTTGATTGGGATGATGATGTTCCCGAGGACAGTGATCTTGAGTATGATGATGATGATGATGTTGAGGAGGAGTATGAGGAGGCCGAGCAGGGTTCCGACTCTTGAGTCATGGGACGTTAGTGGAAACTCCTCCCTTTTTGGAATCTTGATGCCAAAGGGGGAGAAGTATCTCGAATTAGGACCCACGGGATTTGCATAGGTTGGGAGCGCTTCGTTGTCTTCCTTTCGTTTTGTCTTAAGTGCTCCCTCTTATTGGTTGTTTTATCTCGTCATGTGTGTGAGACATGAGTACCTTTGAACCTCCTATTGTAATAACTATGTTGCTCAAGTTATTTGCTACTATTGTTTATTTTTGTATATTTTGCTTTCGGGGTTTGTAAAATCTAGGGGAGTGTTGATCCTAAGGAATGTGCATTTTGAATTCGAAAAACATCCTAAAATAATGCACATACTTAGTGGGAGCTCCGTCTATATTTTGCAAATCCGTTCTCCTTTCGTGTTGTCATGATTCGCCAAAAAGGGGGAGATTGAAAGTGGATTCTTTGCACTCCCATATTTTGGTGACTAATGACAACACAAAAGGTGTTCTAATGTTTTTGATGAACTATGCAGGTTCTAGTACAAGTTGGTGGATAGGAGTGAACACTTAAATTGCCTGGTTTTCCGTACTGCATCACTTGGTTTTTCACCAGGAAATCCAGCAGGAGATTTCCGGTCCCCAGTCCGGAGATCTCCGAGCTGAACAAGAATTTCACCAAGTCAAGAACTCGAGAGTGCTCCCAGAGAGTTCTGGTGCTCAGAGATTTACGTGCCCCAATTGGTCACCACCTATTCACCCCCCCCCCCCTCTAGGTGGTCAACTGTCGTTCAGAAAGGGCGAGGTCGGTGGGCGGCCGACGCCGCGTCACCACATGCTGTCATGGGCCCAGGCCTTAGAGCTTTCTGTCACTGCCCCGGATTTAATAGAGACATGAACCCACTATCGAGCATAAATACACCCTATTGGAGTTACGACCATCTACTTGGCCAAAGCACACACAAATAACGGAGAGACTGCAAGTTCATTAAATAGCACACACATGATATATTATGAAGCAATAACTTTAGTACTCAATATTCATCGGGTCCCAGCAAACACAACATGAAGTATTACATAACGATGATCTTGATCATGATAGGCAGCTCACAAGATCTGTCGGGTTATCACTCCCACGGAACATGGGTGGTTACTTCCTGAAGAGTAGTTCGTGAAGGGGATTGAATGCGGAGGTCAAGACCCTCGAGAGGCACGACGACGGTGCTCGCCAGGCCTGGAGAGGAACACCCGCGACAGAGAAAGACACCAGCCCGTACCCAGGTTCACGACCCTCAGGAGGAGGTAAGATCGCTACTCCTGCTTGTCTGTATTGCACTGTGGAGGTTACAATACCACTGAGCTTGCCGAGGGCTCTCTTGAGGCAGTTCGTGCCTGGGGAGGGAAGCAATGGTCTTCTTCCTCCTCCAGCCGAAAGCTATTCTACTCAGCCGAGCTAGGGTTTACAAGTGTTCTCCTCGCAATTGGCCGACCTTCTCTACTGTGGAGGTCTTGCTCCTTTTATAGGCGCCGCAGGCGTCTTTCTTCCGCTTGGCGTCCAAGGTGGGCTCCCACACGGCAGCGGCGTGAAGGAGTTGGAGTCCACCGCTGCGGGATCATTTAGGACGCGGTCCATCGTCGATAAAGTTAGGCGCGGTGGCCGACAAGCTGCAGACCACGTAGAACAGCTCGCAGTGTCTGCAGTCTCCGGAGTGGAGCCCACGATGACGATCTTCTTGGAGTGTTGCGCCGTCCAGCCGCTTTATCATCAGAGAGGAAGGTACCAGCTGTCCTGGCGCAGCCGGCGCAACTTTATTGACTCCTTTATCACCAAAACGGCAAGGGGAGCGCCTACGTCACCCTGCGGGTACGGCAGAGGCCATGTGCGTCATGCCGTACTTCCTTGGCCGCGAAGTTTCCCCACAGGCCTAGGGCGGCCTGTGGAAGGGTTTCTGTTGACTTCCCTCAAGGCGCGTTGCGCCTCGGGACGGTCTCCTGAAGCGCGGGTCCTCTTCAGGCCCTCGAGGGGGTTTGCCTCTCGAGGGTCTCTCCAAGCGATAGCTTGGTCCTTAGCCGTTTCGTCTGATCGGCCCGCGTGCGGGGCCTGGGGAGAGTGTGCTCTTCATACCCCAGTCTCCACTGGGCCGACAGTAGCCCCCGGGCCCGCGATGGGCGCGATTGAGCCCATGGGCGCAGGCGGAGCGTCGTGGGCCCAAAGTGCCCGGCCGGCCCGAGCCACGCGTCACTCGGACGAGTAACGGTCGCGCACGATCTGGGGCGTGCGTCGTGGGGGGTCCCACCATGCCCCGGTAACTGCTCCTTGAGGGGACATAAAGCCCGAGCGCCGGAGCAGGGAGCCGTTACTGTTTCCAATTCTTCTCGCAGAAGCATCCGCCATCTTGAGCTCTCCGCCTCCGCTCTCTTCTCCTTTCTCCTCCAGCGACACCCAAAGCTCAAGCGATGAGTCCCGCCAAGAGCAAAGGCAAGCCTGCCACGGGGTCCTCTTCCCAGGCGGGGGCCGCCGAGGTCGTGCACGGCGCGGCTCTGCTGGGTGTGCGCGTTAATGACAAGGCACTCGCCAAGGTCCGCTTCCTGGTAGCGGACCGGACGAACGAGCACGGCGCCACCGCTCTGAAGCCCGCGGCGCACGGAAAACGCCCGCGAGGGTATTTCCCGATATTCCAGCACTGCCTCGCCGCCGAGCTGGTGCCGCCATTCTCGCCGTTCCTGGAGGCTGTACTGGCGTTCTACCAGGTGCAGTTGCTGCATCTGCACCCCAACTCTATGCTCATCCTCGCCGTCTTTGCATACCTCTGCGAGGCATACCTGGGCTTGGAGCCCACGGTGGGGCTCTTCCGGTGCTTCTACGCGCTCCGGAACACGGCGAAGAACGAGCGCTCCGGGTGTGTCTCGTTCCGCATCATCGACGGCACGGGGAGCGTCTACATCCCCATGTCGTCGAGTGACGGCAAGGCCGTCACCTCGTTGACGAAGAAAGTGGACGACTTCCACCATAAGTGGTTCTTCTACGGGGTGGAGCATCCCTGCGCCTTCCTCGAGGTCCCCGATGAGCCGCCGCTGAAGAACTCCCACTGGGGAAAGGCGTCTTTCGACGGCGCGAAGAACGCGAGCGTGATGGGACGCCTGAGTTTTCTCCGCGAGGAGGGCCTCACGGGCCAGACCATTGTGGCCGATTTTGTGACGGGCCGCATCGCTCCCCTTCAGGCACACTCGTTCCCCATGTGGATGTACTCTGGCCAAACGACAAGATGCGGCTCCATCGTGAGGACAACGACAAGGACACCGTCGACAACGTCCTGTCCGCGCTCTTCATCAACCCGATGGAGCCTGCCGCGGATCAGCTCCCCATCACGCTCCAGCCTCTCCATCAATACAACATGAACGAGCGCATGGCCATCTTGGAGGGGATGCCTCCATTCACCCCGGCAGGCTTGGCTGGGATGGAGGTGCCGTTGCCAGCGGCGCGAGGAGCGGAGGGAGCGGATTCTCCCTCGGCCTCGGGAGCTGGGCTAGGCGAGGAGGAGGTCGCGGCAGGGGAGGTGTCTTCTTAAAGAGCCGGGCCATTTACTGACGAGGTTTGTAACATCTCGTCAGGCGATGACGACGCCTTTGTGGTGGCGCCCTTGCGCCCCGTGGAGGAGGAGAGCGAGAACGGGGAGGGCTCCGAACGGAGGCCACGCCGGGGCGGCGCGAGCCACGCACCAAGGCGGTCGTGGACCGCTCTGGGGCAAGGCCATCTGACGTCCCCTCTAAGAGGAAAAAGGTGACGCCTCCGGAGGGGTCAGGCGCTCGGACCATGCCCTCCTGGCGCTCGCCAGGCCTGGCGTAGGTCGACACCGGCGCTGCACCGTCCGTGTAAGTGTTCATGGCACTTGGTCGTTTGCATCCCGTATATTTTTTTCTTTATCATCTCTTGAAGGTCTTTTCTTGGTTTTTGCCAGTGATCTTGTGCCTGCGAAGCGCCGTAGGCTTCGCAAGGCTGCAGATGTGAAGAGAGCCACGGCTGAGGCCGTGGCTGAAGAGGCCACGAGGCCTGTGGAGACGGCCTCCACATGCCCCACTGAGAAGGTGCCTCAAGGGGAGGCGGTCGCGCCTCGGGCAGAGGCTCCAGAGCCTCAGGCGGAGGAGGACGCGCCTCGCCCAGAGGCCTCTAGGCCGCCCCCCGAGCCAACGGTGGTGGAGGCTTCGGAGGAGAGGATCTCCACTCCTCCTCGCGTTCCTACTCCCCCTCGCGAGGTCACGCCTCAGCGCGAGATGACTCCACCGCGCGAGCCAACGTCGCCACCTGCGCCAATTCTGCCACGCGCGCCCATGGCTCCTGCGCAGCCAGGAGCTGAGGCGAGCGAGACGCCACAGGGCGCGGGCGAGTCCGCAGGAGGAGATTCTTCATTCGGCTGCAGGGGATGAGCGCCCGGCTGACGCGGACGCCGAGGAGGACGCTGGCGCGGGCGGGGACGGAGCACAGCCTAGCCCCCGAGCGCACCCCGGGGCCAGGCTCTCGGAACTTGACGCCGGGGCTGGACCCTCGACAAGCCAAGACCTGGTCCTCCGTGGCTGGGACTGGAGTGTAGGGCGCCGCGAGGTCGCCTTTGGCCTCGTGAGGGAGTCCCTAGAGGGCCTGGAGGCGCATCTCGGCCTTGGGGACATACAACTCGCCCAGCAGCGGGAGGAGCTCGCGAGGTCGTGGGCGTCCTTCAATGCGGTTGTCGAGGCCCGCCGGCAGGAGGACTTGGCGCTGCAGGGCGCGCGCGAGGATGCCACCCGGTTCGCCAAGGAGGTCCGCGAGGGGGGCATCCGTGACGCCGCAGAACTCCTTGCGCCCCTCCAAGAGGAATGCGACGCCGCTCCTGATCTCCTGCGCGCAGCAACGGCCGAGCGCGAGGCTATGGAGGGCTCGTTGGCGCAAAAACGCCGCGAGCTGAGCCAGCTGGAGGCCCAGCTTCTCTCTGCCCATCAGGCCGTGCAGGGGACCCTGGAGGAGGACCGCAAAAGGCTCGCCGAGCGCGAGCGGCAGCTGGCCCTCAAGGAGAGGGATGTGCGGCTACGCGACGAGCAGCGATTCCAGGCGGAAAACGCGCTTGCCACCCAGCGCGAGGGCCTTCAGGCGCGCGAGGCGGACCTGGCCTAGACGCTCCACCAGTACGACGAGAACGTCGCTGCCCAGAAGCGTGCTTATGAGCGCTTCGAGCAGCGATTTGCTAAGAAGAAGAAAGAGGCGGAGGACGCCCTCATGGAGCGCGAGAAGTAGTATAGGCTGTCCAAGGCCCAGGAGTACCGCGACATGGCCCAGAAGCAGGAGGACCGCTTCCAGGCTCGGCACGCCGCTGACGCTCAGCGGATTGCTGAGCTTGAGAAGGCCAACTCCAAGCTAGAGGCCCTCCTCAAGCGTGCCAAGGATGGTCGACGCCGGGCGGAGGAGGCCCGCAGGGAGGCCGTCCATGACCTCAACACCCTGGCCAAGGACATGGAGGAGCAGGTGGCTCCCACGATGGAGCGGGCGACGAGGTGGCTGACTCTGCCGCGGCGGCTCGTGCGCTCACGAGGCAACGAGAGCGCATGTTCAAAGCGCTGGTCGCCCGGGGTAACTGAAAGAGCATTTTCCCTCATGTGTGGTTTTGGTAATTGAATGACAATCTCTATGGACTAATGTTTGCTTTTGAGATATCATTATAGATCATGTCCATGGAATTGTGGAGTTCATGTGTTGGACTCTTGAAGCTTATTGCAAGTATGTCTTGAAGATTCAAGACATCATCTTAGTGAAGAAAGATGAGTTGTGCAAGACCAAGAGAAGCTTTCTCGAAAAGATCCCATGCTTGGTGCTTGCAATGGATACATGAAGACGAAGCTTAGCGAGACTCTCCCATTGTGAGCATGGGGGAGTATTTGGAGAAGTCTTCATCAAGCAAGTGTTTGGACGCGCAATCAAGAAAGATGACCCACTTGAAGAGATCAAGATAGTCATCATCCAACTCAAGTGGAATGCTCAAGGCAAAGGTATGATCTTGATAGGGCTATAGGATAGATAGGCGTACTATCAAGAGGGGCTCTCAAGTTAGTAACTTGATCGCATTCTTGTGGAGAGCTCAAACCTTTGCATACTTGGCATATCATGTTTCTTGGTTCTTATTTGGCTTTTATGTTGGTGAGGAATTAGAGCTTGGTTCATCTCCATGTCAAGCTCTTGTTCATCGAAATCGGTTTTACTTTGGACAACTTGTTGCGTTTTCTGTGGCGGAAATATTGCTGGTTCTACCTTGAGGAAAGTCCCACACCTTGCCATGTGTGGAGATTTTACTCTATTTATGGGATGCAATATTTCAGTGGCTTTTTGTTGGGTAGTCATCGTCGCTATCTTTCCAACAAAATTGGTCTCACCTCATTTGGAGTTCATTTGCAAAAGTTATAGCAGTTTTCGTTTCGGTGTTCTGCTGTTTCGGATTATTGGGGCCGGATATTCCGCCCTACCGGAATTTCCGGTTCCGCAGCTCATCCAAGAAAACGGCTAAGGAAAGGAGAAAAAGGGTTCTGACTCCAGTCGGAAATTGTGCTCGGAAATTTCCATATACCGGAATTTCCGAGTGCCCCCAGAAAAGTCCTCCAGAAATGGCTAAAGAAAAGTTTGGTTTTGCTTCTGACTCCAGCCGGAATTTCAGAGCTCTCTTAGACCGGAATTTCCGGGTGACCGGAATTTCCGGGTCTCTCTAGACCGGAATTTCCGAGTCTAACTTATACCGGAATTTCCGAGTGTCGAAACAGCCAACGGCTATATTTCCTGGAGGGGTATAAATACCTCTCCCCTTCTTCTTCCTCAAAAAATAAAAGGCAGCACGACTTTCCCCTCTCTCCTACTCCATTGTTGACCTTGGAAAGCTCACTTCCCTCTCAATCCCTCCATTGAATCTTCCATATTCTTTAGGGAAAGTTGAGAGGAGATCTAGATCTACAATCCTACCAATCCATCTCTCCTCTAAGTGAGGGGAACTTAGTGGATCTAGTTCTTGGAGTTCCTTTGTGGTTCTTCTTCTTTGTTCTTCCTCTCTTCTCCCCCCATAAGCATTAGTTGCTTTTGGTGGGATTTGGGAGTGAAGGATTTGACTCCTTTGTGGTTTCCTTTGTTCTTCATCTCTTATTCCCCCATAAACATTTGTTGTTGTGTTGGAATTTGAGAGTGAAGGACTTGAGCACTTCGTGTGCTCTTGCCATTGCATTTGCATCGGTTTGAGCCCTCCACGAGGATTCGTGGTGGTATTACTTGTGAGCTTGTTACTCTTGGGTCATTGGACCCTAGACGCCTTTTGTGGCCGGCCTTTTGTGGCCAAGACCTTTTGTGGTCACTTGAGAGCCCCCAATTAAGTTGTGGGTGTGTGCCTCAAGTCTTGGGAGCCCCCAATTAAGTTGTGGGTGTGTGCCTCAAGAGTTGTACGGGATTCGATCTCCGCCCCAAAGGAGATCAGTAGTGGAAGGTGAACTCGAACCTTTTGTGGTTGAGTTCATCAGGAGAAGAAGGTGAGCCTTTGTGGCGTTGCGGCTAACCTGTTGTGGTTGCGCACACCTCTCCAAACGAGACGTACACCTTTGGGTGGAACTCGGGAATACATCCTCGTCTCCGCGTGCCTCGGTTATCTCTATACCCGAGCTCTTTACTTATGCACTTTACATTGTGATAGCCTTCGTGCTTGAAGTCATATATCTTGCTATCATCTTGTTACTAGTATTGCTTAGCTTAAGTTGTTGGTGCACATAGGTGAGCCTAGTTTATATATCTAGGTTGTATGCTTGTTAAAGTAAACCTCTAGTTTTATTCCGCCTTTATCAAGCATACCGAAATTTCCGGGTCATTTGTGTACCGGATATTCCGGCTACTCGGAATTTCCGGTCACTCTTGGACCGGATATTCCGGCTCCTCGAAAAAGTTTTAAATCGCCTATTCACCCCCCCCCCCCCCTCTAGGCGACGTCTATCCGTTCAGTAACGAGCTTGCCGCCCAGCTTGGCGCGGAGGCGCCACACGCCGA
Source organism: Poa annua (assembly GCA_026929855.1). NCBI lineage: Eukaryota > Viridiplantae > Streptophyta > Magnoliopsida > Poales > Poaceae > Poa > Poa annua. The sequence continues at coordinate 243,649,316 of CM049426.1, read as the reverse complement.
TGTTCGGGGCCGTGCCGATGCTGCCATATACCTGGTCTACTTCGACCAGCTATTCACGACGCTCGAGGGCCCTGTCGCTGATCTTCGCCAAGTGATAGAGGACGAGAGCCGGCAGCTCCTGGGGGTGGTCGTCGACTGCATCTTCACCAACCTCAGGATCCTCATGCCAGGCTTTGACCTCTCCACCGTGACGGAGGCTCGTCAAAGCGAGGACGCGCGGTGGGTCTCCAACTCCCTCCGTGAGCAAGTCGATGCTTTCTGGAACCGCTTCAGGCGTGCGGAGGCCGTTGCGGAGGACAGCGAGGAAGAGGCCTCCTCTGTCGAGACCGAGGAGGGCGCAGTGGAGGAGGTCCAGGATGATGAGGGTTCCGCCTGAGCTGTTTGTCATTGTGCCTGTGTGCGCTTGTATCTGAAACAATTTTATGTTTAGACATTTGCGATCTTTGGGCATGTAATATACTCTTGTTTGCAATTTGCTACTAGATTTCTTGCCCCTCGAGAGGTCTCTTTGGACTCATCTTCATGTCTATTTGTTCTCTACGTCGATAGGCAACATCACTTCGTGCCATGACTCCACCACTTCGGTATGCTAGAGCAATGACTGTGCAAGGTCGGGGGGAGTTTAGGCCTAGGAGAGGTAAGAGCCCTGAGTCGCGATGCTCAAGTGCCCCCCTTAGACGTACGAGTATTCCATGAAGCGTAAGGGAAAGCGAAGTCGCCTGAGGGGCAAACGTGTGCTAGTGGGGGGAAAAGCTCTTTAAGGCGTGGGTGCGAGACTTAGCTTCTCGAGGTTTTCGCCCTGTAGAGGTTTTTTGCCTGGCGAGGAGGTCCTCTTGAGGGATCGTTCCTGGACGCCTCCTCAGGCTTGCGGGAGCATTTCTTCCCTGTAGATGTTAGAGAGGCGAAACCAAACACTGGTGCATGGTATAGGGGACTCGTGCGTGCTTATAGGCCCCCTCAGGCGTTCCTCGCGAGGAGAGTAAGTACCAAGGTCCTCTGTAGAGATGGCGTGTTTGTGGGATCTTGCCCTCCAACTAGAGCTTGGATCTTTGGATTTTGCAGTGCTGCTGGTGTGTCGTTTGAGGCACTGGCACCATTCTCAGCCCCCGCTCGTGAGGTACGCATGTGGAGAGATATAAGCGCACATTTCAATGAAGTAATGCGTAAATAAAACTCACGACCGAATATTACATAGCGGCGCCGTCGCGCTAAGTTCACTTGGGAACGAAATTGTCTCATTATGCTTGGAGTTGCCAAGTAAATGTTTTGACCATGTCGAGGCATGGGGACCACCCATTAGTGGTAGAGACTCTCAACGGCCTGAGGTGGCTCGTTTCATGGAGAGCTCGGAGGGTTGACCCTCGAGATAAGCCTTTGGAGCTTGGAGGTTTAAGCCGTGAGCTTTTAACCTCTGGAGACAAAAATGGTTGGAGGTTGAGCCGTAAGATGCCTCTTCCGCCAGATGTCTTGACGTGACAATGATCACGGGCGTGATGATGATCACGTTTGCGTTTGTTCCTTCTAGAGACAAATTTTTTTGGGAGGTTTAAGTCGTGAGATTTTAACCTCTAGAGACAAAAAATTCTTGGAGGTTGAGTCGTAAGCTACCTCTTCCACTAGATGCCTTGACGTGACAATGATGAACGGATAGACGTCGCCTAGAGGGGGGGGGGTGAATAGGCGATTTAATAAAATTTCCGAGGAGCCGGAATATCCGGTCCAAGAATGACCCGGAAATTCCGGTATGCTTGATAAAGGCGGAATAAAACTAGAGGTTTACTTTAACAAGCATACAACCTAGATATAAATACTAGGCTCACCTATGTGCACCAACAACTTATGCTAAGCAATACAAGTAACAAGATGATAGCAAGATATATGACTTCAAGCACGAAGGCTATCACAATGTAAAGTGCATAAGTAAGGGGCTCGGGTATAGAAATAACCGAGGCACGCGGAGACGAGGAAGTATTCCCGAGTTCCACCCAAAGGGTGTACGTCTCGTTTGGAGAGGTGTGCGCAACCACAACAGGTTAGCCGCAACGCCACAAAGGCTCACCTTCTTCTCCTGATGAACTCAACCACAAAAGGTTGCGAGTTCACCTTCCACTATTGATCTCCTTTGGGGCGGAGATCGAATCCCGTACAACTCTTGAGGCACACACCCACAACTTAATTGGGGGCTCCCAAGTCTTGAGGCACACACCCACAACTTAATTGGGGGCTCTCAAGTGACCACAAAAGGTCTTGACCACAAAAGGTCTTGGCCACAAAAGGCCGGCCCCAAAAGGCGTCTAGGGTCCAAAGACCCAAGAGTAACAGGCTCACAAGTATCACCACCATGAATCCTCGTGGAGGGCTCAGACCGATGCAAATGCAATGGCAAGAGAACACGAAGTGCTCAAGTCCTTCACTCTCAAATTCCAACACAACAACAAATGTTTATGGGGAATAAGAGAGGAAGAACAAAGGAAACCACAAAGGAGTCAAATCCTTCACTCCCAAATCCCACCAAAAGCAACTAATGTTTCTGGGGGGAGAAGAGAGGAAAAACAAAGGAGAAGAACCACAAAGGAACTCCAAGAACTAGATCCACTAGGTTCCCCTCACTTAGAGGAGAGATGGATTGGTAGGATTGTAGATCTATATATCCTCTCAACTTTCCCTAAAGAATATAGAAGATTCAATGGAGGGATTGAGAGGGAAGTGAGCTTTCCAAGATCAACAATGGAGTAGGAGAGAGGGGAAAAACGTGTTGCCTTGGGTTGGCTGGGGAAGAAGAAGGGGAGGGATATTTATACCCCTCCAGGAAATATAGCCGTTGGCTGTTTCGACACTCGGAAATTCCGGTATAAGTGAGACTCGGAAATTCCGGTTACCCGGAAATTCCGAGTCCATGAAATTTCCGAGCTGAAAATCCGGCTGGAGTGAGAAGCAAAACCAAACTTTTCCTTAGCCATTTCTGGAGGACTTTTCTGGGGGCACTCGGAAATTCCGGTAGACGGAAATTTCCGAGCACAATTTCCGGTTCGAGTCAGAACCAAAAGTCCTTCTTTCCTTAGCCAAAACTGGAGGGCTTTCTGGGTGCACTCGGAAATTCCGGTAGACGGAAATTTCCGAGCACAATTTCCGACTGGAGTCAGAACCCTTTTTCTCCTTTCCTTAGCCGTTTTCTTGCTGGGGGCACTCGGAAATTCCGGTAGACGGAAATTTCCGAGCACAATTTCCGGTTCGAGTCAGAACCAAAAGTCCTTCTTTCCTTAGCCAAAACTGGAGGGCTTTCTGGGTGCACTCGGAAATTCCGGTAGACGGAAATTCCGGTAGACGGAAATTTCCGAGCACAATTTCCGACTGGAGTCAGAACCCTTTTTCTCCTTTCCTTAGCCGTTTTCTTGGATGAGCTGGGGAACCGGAAATTCCGGTAGAGCGGAATATCCGGCCCCAATAATCCGAATCAGCAAAACACCGAAACGAAAAATGCTATAACTTTTGCAAATGAACTCCAAATGAGGTGAGACCAATTTTGTTGGAAAGATAGCGACGATGAGCACCCAACAAAAAGAGTAAAATCACCACACATGGCAAGGTGTGGGACTTTCCTCATGGTAGAACCGACAATATTTCCGCCATCGAAAACGCAACAAGTTGTCCAAAGTAAAACCGATTTCGATGAACAAGAGCTTGACATGGAGATGAACCAAGCTCTAACTCCTCACCGCCATAAAAGCCAACCCCTCTTGATAGTACGCCTATCTATCCTATAGCCCTATCAAGATCATACCTTTTGTAACATCCCAATTTTAGAAAAATTTAAAACTTTTGCATCCATGCATCATCATCATTAAACTGGTCATATGAATCACATAAAATTTGAATTTAATTATTTAAATATGTTTTTAATTGACTTCATGTCCTTAAAATTGTTATTTTGAATTTATAATAATGTTCCTTTTATTCTATTTTTACTTTGGACAAAAATAATGTCAAAAGGATCTATTCTTCATAAGCTTTTCAAATTATATTTTTATGAATTTTTCTGAGAAGTTTTAATATAGTTTTGAATTTGTTTTATACTTAAAAGATTTAAAAACAGAAAAGAATTTTCAAAAAGAAAAATGGAGTCGGGCCAGCCAGTGGGCCGAAGCCCACTAGCTATCTACCGCGCGCGCGACGCGATCCAGCCTGCCAACGGCCCGTCCCCGCCCGCGCGCGCGCGCTCACTCGCTGACAGGTGGGCCCCACCTGTCATCCCCGTCCCAGCGACCCCTTCTTCCCCAAATCACGCCCACGACCTAGCCGAGAAACGGCCGAATCAATTCGATTGATTCCCGGCGATTTACTCACCCATTTAACTCGTCGTTGCTCCTATAAGAACCCCCTCGACCCCCTCTTCGTTTTGCCCCAAGCCCCGTACCCCGAGAGCCACCAGGCCGCCCACGGGCATCCCCGGAGCTCCGTCGTTGCCGACGGCAAGTTCAACTAACTCCGGTGAGTTGTGACCTCCTCGAGCCCTCTCTTCACTCCCAATCGTTTCACTTTGTCTTTGCGCACCTTGGTGACAAGGTCTCGGATGTTCTTTCAGAGCCAAACTCCGTGTCCGTGCTCACCGACGAGAACCTCCGCCGTGCACATCTCCGGCGAGCAACCAGAGGAGGCAGGAAGAGCTACGACCCCCACCACTTTGCCAACAACATCGCCTCGACGCCCTCTACCCGTAGGTATGACCCACTCGTCTCGGAACGCAGTAGAACGTCTAGAACGTGCGATGCCGTGCGTGTCGCCGCCGCGCGCGCTGCTCCGGCGAGGTCCTCCGGCGACCTAGCGCCGCCCGTTGTTGGTCAACGCATGTAGGCCGTACGATCTCCATCCTACGGTTAGGATTAGATCTTCTTAAGCGAAACGGTACGGTTGATCTGGACCGCCAGATCCGGATCTGACGGCCCAGATCGAATCACTTAAACACGTCAGCATGCCCAGTCAGCGCACAGTCAGCGCCCAGTCAGCGCTGACGAGTAATTTCTTTTTCCCATTTTATTTAATTTGGTAGTTTTGTAGAAAACACCCTGCATACTGTTTTTATCACTACTTTTTATCTGTTTATCCAAATTTAAATATTTTTATATATTTGAGATCCTTGGAACCAGTAGAACACTTTGGCATCATTTGTTTTCTGTTTTGACACACACAAAATTTTCAAATATTTTTTAGAGTAGTTTAAGTGTTTTTGACATAACTTTAGTTAGAAAATTTATTTTTGAGTAAATCAAATTGCTAACAACTTGTTTAGATGCCCTCTGCCCAAATGGAATTTTTACAAAATTGATTTTGAAATTTTATTTAAGTGAACTAAAGTCCTTGTCATTAACCCTTTATTCATGATTAAATAATAGAAACAAATCAAAAATGTATTCATGCATATATCATGAAAATCCAAAGGGATACTTTTATTAGTTTCTAGACGTTGGAAATAAATTGTTGCATCTCATCTCATGCATAGCATATATCTTCTTTGTATGAACCTTTGCTTGTGTGTTTATGTGTGGCTCTTTATTTCTTTGTTAGACTATTCGGAGGGAAACGAGAATCTTTGCAACTGTAACTGCTGCACTCCCGGTTGCCAAGGCAAGTGGCACACCCCCATAAAAGTCCTATTATTTTTCTATGCATGAGTAGATTATTTTCTATAAGCATGTGTAGGATAGTATTGCTATGCAAGCCATGTTAGACCTCTTTATTCCTGTGTCTAGGTTCCTATGAAAATACTTAGTAGAATAGTGATGCTATGCAAAACTATTTTGATGAAAGAGATAAAGTCTACTACGTTTTAATCAAACACCTGGGTGGAAATTGGTTGCTTGGTTGTATGAGTTGAGTGTTGTTCCCAGGGGATTTACCTCTGGAATATTCACTTGTGGAAGGCCACCCAGGAGCAAAGGAATCTGAAGAACTCCAAGTGAAGATTGCTTCTCGTGCAGCCATTGCCAATATGGGCTCTGGCTTGATCTACTAAGCTGCGTGGACTCTCCCCGGCCTGACAGGTGGTGGTAGTGGTTTGTAGGTGGAGCGCGTCAGGCCAGAGTGGGAGGGAAAATGCTTCTGAAAGATCTCGTCTCATTCTTCTCCTTTCCTTATCACAAATGGTGTGTAAAGGATAACCTGGGTTGAATGGGTACAATGGTGAACGTGCACAACCTCAGCAGAGTTAAAAATCTAAGTACTTAGCCGTGTCCCCGGAAACGGACAATTGAGCAGCTGAACGAGGATGTCAACGGAGGATTCCACCATTCCAACTTCAAAAATATAAAACTTGATGGGTGAACAAGGGTAGAATGAGACAGTGGATTTCATGCCACGGATGTCTCGAATAGAAGAAAAGTGTTTTCCAAAAAGTTAGGGAAAAACTTGCTTTCTGCAAAATAGCCTTGAGCTCCACCAGCCAAATAAGCATATAGGTCATAGAGTTATTCCTCTAAGTGTCTACCATAGTGTCACTTGCTAGTTCCATTTTAATGGTTCTGACCCACGTTGTTGCAATATATATCTTATTGCAGACTGTCCTGATGATGAGTGAAAGTTTTACTAAGGGTTTCGAGTCTTCAACCAACATGCTCGCCTGTGGCACATGATGATGTTTGGGGACTCCATGAAGAATAAATTTTCCGTTGTTTACTCAGTGTACTGCTAGCTGTATGCTATGCAAATTTGTAATGAATATTTTCTTAGTCTGGATCAGCGCTGTAATAAATTGATACTTTGTTGTGATATTACATCGTAACTGTGTGTGCAAACGAATCGATCCAGGGATTTGCACTATACACAGGTATCTGCCATATTTTAGGTGCAGGTACACTACAGATGGTATCAGAGCAATGTGTTGCATGTAGGTTCGAGCCCTTAGGATTGGAAAAACCTTTTGATCATAGTATTAACTACTTAAGTATTTTTGGATCCTAGCGGCATAGTGAGATGAAGCGGCCTGGAAACAAACCTTACATGTCCGCGTACATGAGACCTGTTCCACAATTAAGTGGCTGGCCGGGTGTCTGTCTCTCTCACTATAGTGAATATCCAATTTACAAAGAGTTGTTTATATTTGTTGATCACATTGAGATTTGACTTAGTTTTGACTCTAATTTAATAATACACTTATGACTAGTACCTCCTTACCTTACACATTTCTTGTTTTTAAATTCTTTTCTTTCTTCCTAAAGGATGACGAGCTTCCACTTCACCACTGCGGAGGACTTCGAGGACACCTGTTTTGGCTGCTACCTTCTCGACATCGGCGAGAAGATAGGTTTACCGCTACCTCAAGTTAAGGGCTTCATCCTGAAGAAGTTTAACAAGGAGGGCTGTTGGGGAATAAAAGCAACTCAGCCAGGACGTGGAGAAGAGCCCCCGTTGGAAATCAAAATGGTTAGTGACTCCAAAGAAAAAGGACTCAATCTCGTCATGCAGGACCTGATTGGACGTCTCTGCGGACGCTATAGCACAGAGTTGAGGGGCCACTACTCCATTTTCTTTGGAAGGAGAAACGAGGAGGGAGAACCACACCTCTTTGATGTTGGAGATAGAGGCAAAGCAAAGCCCCTTAGTCTGTATTTCCAGGAGTTGGAGGTCCTCGTCACAGAACTTTATGAGGATAGACGCACTGAACTTCTGAAGAACGATGAGTTGTGTGCCTTACTCAAGGAGAACGAGGAAAAGATGAAAGCTCAAGAGGAAGTGACTAAGGCCGAAGAAGAAAGTTTGCTTCACAAGAGGAGAAATACAAGAGACAGGAGAAAAGGGTTCAAGAGAAAAACAAGACTATCAGAGAACAGAAGGCAGAACTCGAGAGCAATGAAGTCGAGTTTGAAGCTGATAGTGACTTGATCAAGCGTCTTCGTACCGAGAAAAGGGAACTGCAAGAGAAGAACTCTACCCTGGAGAAAGAAGTGAAGGAATTAAGGGAAGTACTCGACAATGAAGGAATCGAGATTCAGGAAATTGAAGAAGAAGAAGACGACATGGTCTAGTAGTTCGTTAGCGAGACTACCATTTATTTACATCTCATCGTTATCTTAGTCTTGTATTGACCTATCAACTTGTGATAAGGCAGTACCTTCCATTGTATTCCGAGGAACCTAGCGTTTTATTTTCCAAAACTCTCATGTCTGATTAATTCAAAGTTTTGAGTTGTGTGATGTTTGTTTGTTCTTTAGGTTGTTTGTTTGTTGGGGTAATCTTTCTCTTTAGACCTTTCCGTCTAAAAACTCACCTATACAAATCACAGATGCCTCCCCGTCGTACGCCCGATAACAACAACAACAACAACAACAACAACAACAACAACAACAACAACAACAACAACAACAACAACAACAACAACAACAACAACAACAACAACAACAACAACAACAACAACAACAACAAGAACAACAACAACAAGCACAACAACAATGATGCTATACAACAGTTGATGGCTGCTCAAGCTCAGCTAATGAGTATGATGACCCAGTTCATTGCGGCAACCAACAACAATAACAACAACCACAACCCGCCTCCGCCACCACCCCCAATGTGGATAGACTTACCAGATTTCTGAGGCTCCGACCGAACAAGTTCTCCACTGCAACTGAACCAATTGTGGCAGATGACTGGCTGCGTTCAGTGGACAGGGATCTGGTGACTTGTGAATGTACTGACGCTGAGAAGGTGAGGTTCACCACTCATCTGTTGGAAGGACCAGCAATCCAGTGGTGGGAAACCTATCAAATCACCCACCCACTAGAAACCATGACTTGGGAAAATTTCAAGGAAGGTTTTCGTAATGCTCATATCTCCTTGGGCATTATGAACTTGAAGCAGGAAGAGTTCAGAAACCTGAGACAAGGAAACAGGAGCCTTAAGGAGTACATGGCTGATTTCCATGCCCTTTCCCGTTATGCCTCTGAAGACATTAACACCGAGGCAAAGAGGAAGGCAAAATTCATAAATGGGCTGAGTGACGAGCTGAAGATCCCTTTGACAGTGGCATACGCCCCAAATTATCAGACTCTCCTAGATCAGGCTATCATACTAGAGGATAACATCAAGAAGGCTGAAAATAGGAAGAGAAAGTTGAATGTTCACAAACCCCATTCTGAGACTTCTTTCAAGAAACCTTTCCCTCAAGATGCAAACCAGAGTTATAAACCTGGTCACTATCCTAGTGGAGGAAGCAACCACAAACATCATGGTCACAACCATGGTGGTGGTTTCAAGGAAAACAATGGGAATCACAAGGGAAATGGAAATGCTGGCCACAACAATGGACAACATCACCCAAACCCCGAATATAAGAAAGATATCAGCCAAGTCCTATGCTTCAAGTGCAATATCAAGGGTCACTACGCCACTGACTGCCCTGAAAAGAAGGCCGCAGAAGCTGCCAAGCCCAATCCCTTCCAGAAAGGACAGGTGAACCACATCAATGTGGAAGAAGTGTACGATGAACCTGATGTTGTCATTGGTACGTTCTTGCTAAATTCATGCCCAGCATTAGTTTTATTTGATACTGGAGCATCGCATTCTTTCATTTCAAGAGCTTTTGTAAACAAACATGGGTTAATAGTGGAAAATATAGGAAGCCCCATTAGAGTAAGCTCTCTGGGCGGAGAGATGCTAGTAACCTCTGGCTGTAGACAGTTGAGTCTGAAGATTGGAAAGCATCAGTTTCCTACGGACTTGATCATCCTGGAAACACAAGGCCTGGATGTTATCATAGGGATGGATTGGATGACCCGCTATGCAGGAATCATAGACTGCGCAAATAGAACCATCACTCTCACCACTCCAGAAGGCTCGAAGATCAACTTTAGATCAAAGTTCGAACTAAAGAAGGTTAGGCTTAATTCTCTTAAGGGGGTTAGTCTCGGTGAGGTCCTTATAGTTAAGGAATACCCTGACGTGTTTCCGGAAGAACTACCAGGAATGCCACCCGATAAAGATGTAGAGTTCCTCATAGAACTAAAACCGGGGACAGGACCAATTGCCAAAAGGCCCTACCCAATGGCAACTGATGAACTGAAAGAACTCAAGAAACAACTGGAAGAGTTTATGCATAAAGGCTTTATCCGTCCAAGTTCATCACCCTGGGGAACCCCCATTCTTTTTGTCAAGAAGAAGGATAGTACTCAGAGATTAGTCACCGATTACCGTGACATAAATGAGCATACAATTAAGAACAAGTATTCGCTACCCAAAATCAATGAACTGTTCGATCAACTAGAAGGGGCTGTCGTCTTCTCCAAGATCGATCTCAGATCAGGGTACTTTCAGATGAAAGTCAGAGAGATGGATATACCCAAGACTGCTTTCGTTACAAGATATGGATCGTATGAGTACACGGTAATGCCTTTTGGGTTAACCAATGCTCCAGCCTATTTCATGAATATGAAGAATAAGGTGTTTATGGATTTTCTGGAAAAGTTTGTTGTTGTCTTCATCGATGACATCTTAGTCTACTCCAAAAGTCACAAAGAACACGAAGAACATTTACGTTTGGTATTGCAAAGGCTCCGAGAGCATAAATTATATGCTAAGTTCAACAAGTGTGAATTCTGGTTAAAACAAGTAGGATTTCTAGGACACCTGGTGTCTAAAGATGGGATAGCAGTGGACCCTGAAAAAGTTGCTGTTGTGACAAATTGGGAATCGCCCAAAAATGTGGGAGAAATCCGCAGTTTTCTAGGACTGGCAGGGGACTACCGGAGATTCATTGAAAACTTCTCCAAGATTGCCAAGGCCTTGACTGAACTACTGAAGAAGGGAAAGAAATTTGAGTGGACGGAAGCTTGTGAGATCAGTTTTCAGGAATTAAAGAAGCGCTTGGTGTCGGCACCAGTATTATGCTTACCAGATCTAGAGAAAGACTTCCAGGTTTATTGCGACGCTTCATATCGCGGCCTAGGAAGCGTATTGATGCAAGAAGGCAAAGTAGTGTCTTACGCCTCAAGACAACTCAAAAATCATGAAGTAAACTACCCCACTCATGATTTAGAGTTAGCTTCTGTGGTGCATGCGCTAAAGATATGGAGGCCATATTTATGGGGAAAGAGATGTGAAGTTTTTACGGATCATAAAAGCCTCAAGTATTTCTTTACTCAGAAGGAATTAAACATGCGACAAAGGAGATGGTTAGAATTGATCAAAGACTATGATTTAAGTCTACAGTACCACCCAGGGAAATCCAACGTAGTGGCTGATGCCTTGAGCCGTAAGACTTATGTAAACGGACTCACGGCAGGAGAATTGCCGGAAGATCTTTGTAAGGGGTTTAAGGACCTTCGATTAGAGGTGGTACCTGAAGGATTCATAGCATCCTTAGAAGTTCAACCTCTTCTATTTAACAAAATCAAGACAGCTCGGTTAGAGGATAAAGCAGTAAAAGAAATCAAGAAGAACCTAAGCGAAGGTAAGGCCAGAGATTTTAGAGAAGATGAAGAAGGAACCGTGTGGTATAAAGAACGCATTTGTGTTCCTGACAATGCCGACCTCGGGAAGTTAATACTTCAAGAAGCTCATGACTCACCTTATTCCATACATCCGGGTAACACCAAGATGTATATGGATGTAAAGGAGAGGTCGTGTGAAAGCGGAACACCAAAAACCAGCAGGGTTGCTACAACCGTTACCAGTACCAGATTGGAAATGGGAACAGATTGGTATGGATTTTATCACGGGTCTGCCCAGGACTAAATCAGGGTATGATTCTATATGGGTTATAGTCGATCGACTGACGAAAGTATCTCAATTTATACCCGTAAAGACTACATACACTAGTGCCAAACTAGCTGACATCTACATGAAGAGGATTGTGTGTCTACATGGTGTTCCCAAGAAAATTGTGTCGGATAGGGGTACTCAGTTTACTTCCCATTTCTGGAATCAATTACATGAGTCTCTGGGAACTAGATTGGAGTTTAGTACAGCGTTTCATCCGCAGACGGATGGACAGACAGAAAGAGTAAATCAGATCCTAGAAGATATGCTGAGAGCATGCGCTCTAGATTATAAGTCAAGCTGGGATGATAATCTTCCATATGCCGAGTTCTCTTACAACAACAGCTATCAAGCGAGCATAGAGATGTCACCATTTGAAGCCCTGTATAGGAGAAAGTGCACTACCCCACTACTGTGGAGTGGCGTAGAGGAACGTAGTTTGTTCGGCCCAGACATAATCAAGGAGGCCGAGGAAAAAGTCAGGTTGATTAAGGACCGTTTAAAGATAGCACAATCCAGACAGCAAAGTTATGCGGACTCCAAAAGAAGAGAAGTCACGTATGAAGTGGGTGATCGAGTCTATCTCCGAGTTTCACCTATGCGGGGAGTTAAAAGATTTGGAATCAAAGGAAAGTTGGCACCTAGATTTATTGGACCCTTCAAGGTATTATCCCGCCAAGGAGAGATCACCTATGAATTGGAACTCCCGGAAGCACTTTCCGCGGTTCACAGTGTGTTTCATGTCAGCCAACTGAAGAAATGTCACCCAGAAATGGCAGAAACACTGTTAAGAGATACGGTGCCACTAGAGGAAGTACAACTACAAAGTGATCTCACTTATGAAGAAAAACCAATAAAAATTTTGGAGACAGCAGAACGTGTCACCCGAACCAAGACCATCAAATTCTGTAAAGTACAGTGGAATCACCATTCAGAAGAGGAAGTAACTTGGGAAAGAGAAGATGACCTTAAAGAAGATCACCCTCACCTTTTTGCTAGCCAATCCGAATCTCGAGGGCGAGATTCATCTCAAGGGGGTTAGGTTTGTAACATCCCAATTTTTAGAAAAATTTAAAACTTTTGCATCCATGCATCATCATCATTAAACTGGTCATATGAATCACATAAAATTTGAATTTAATTATTTAAATATGTTTTTAATTGACTTTATGTCCTTAAAATTGTTATTTTGAATTTATAATAATGTTCCTTTTATTCTATTTTTACTTTGGACAAAAATAATGTCAAAAGGATCTATTCTTCATAAGCTTTTCAAATTATATTTTTATGAATTTTTCTGAGAAGTTTTAATATAGTTTTGAATTTGTTTTATACTTAAAAGATTTAAAAACAGAAAAGAATTTTCAAAAAGAAAAATGGAGTCGGGCCAGCCAGTGGGCCGAAGCCCACTAGCTATGTACCACGCGCGCGACGCGATCCAGCCCGCCAGCGGCCCGTCTCCGCCCGCACGCGCGCGCTCACTCGCTGACAGGTGGGCCCCACCTGTCATCCCCGTCCCGGCGACCCCTTCTTCCCAAAATCACGCCCACGACCTAGCCGAGAAACGGCCGAATCAATTCGATTGATTCCCGGCGATTTACTCACCCATTTAACTCGTCGTTGCTCCTATAAGAACCCCCTCGACCCCCTCTCCGTTTTGCCCCAAGCCCCGTACCCCGAGAGCCACCAGGCTGCCCACGAGCATCCCCGGAGCTCCGCCGTTACCGACGGCAAGTTAAACGAACTCCGGTGAGCTGTGACCTCCTCGAGCCCTCTCTTCAATCCCAATCGTTTCACTTTGTCTTTGCGCACCTTGGTCGCAAGGTCTCGGGTGTTCTTTCACAGCCAAACTCCGTGTCCGTGCTCACCGACGAGAACCTCCGCCGTGCGCATATCCCGCGAGCAACCAGAGGAGGCAGGAAGAGCTACGACCCCCACAACTTCGCCAACAACATCGCCTCGACGCCCTCTACCCGTAGGTATGACCCACTCGTCTCAGAACGCAGTAGAACGTCTAGAACGTGCGATACCGTGCGTGTCGCCGCCGCGCGCTGCTCCGGCGAGGTCCTCCGGCGACCTAGCGCCGCCCGTTGTTGGTCAACGCGTGTAGGCCGTACGATCTCGATCCTACGGTTAGGATTAGATCTTCTTAAGCGAAACGGTACGGTTGATCTGGACCGCCAGATCCAGATCTGACGGCCCAGATCGAATCACTTAAACACGTCAGCATGCCCAGTCAGCGCACAGTCAGCGCCCAGTCAGCGCTGACGTGTAATTTCTTTTTCCCATTTTATTTAATTTGGTAGTTTTGCAGAAAACACCCAGCATACTGTTTTTATCACTATTTTTTATCTGTTTATCCAAATTTAAATATTTTTATATATTTGAGATCCTTGGAACCAGTAGAACACTTTGACATCATTTGTTTTCTGTTTTGACACACACAAAATTTTCAAATATTTTTGAGAGTAGTTTAAGTGTTTTTGACATAACTTTAGTTAGAAAATTTATTTTTGAGTAAATCAAATTGCTAACAACTTGTTTAGATGCCCTCTGCCCAAATGGAATTTTTACAAAATTGATTTTGAAATTTATTTAAGTGAACTAAAGTCCTTGTCATTAACCCTTTATTCATGATTAAATAATAGAAACAAATCAAAAATTTATTCATGCATATATCATGAAAATCCAAAGGGATACTTTTATTAGTTTCTAGACGTTGGAAATAAATTGTTGCATCTCATCTCATGCATAGCATATATCTTCTTTGTATGAACCTTTGCTTGTGTGTTTATGTGTGGCTCTTTATTTCTTTGTTAGACTATTCGGAGGGAAACGAGAATCTTTGCAACTGTAACTGCTGCACTCCCGGTTGCCAAGGCAAGTGGCACACCCCCATAAAAGTCCTATTATTTTTCTATGCATGAGTAGATTATTTTCTATAAGCATGTGTAGGATAGTATTGCTATGCAAGCCATGTTAGACCTCTTTATTCATGTGTCTAGGTTCCTATGAAAATACTTAGTAGAATAGTGATGCTATGCAAAACTATTTTGATGAAAGAGATAAAGTCTACTAAGTTTTAATCAAACACCTGGGTGGAAATTGGTTGCTTGGCTGTATGAGTTGAGTGTTGTTCACAGAGGATTTACCTGTGGAATATTCACTTGTGGAAGGTCACCCAGGAGCAAAGGAATCGGAAGAACTCCAAGTGAAGATTGCTTCTCGTGCAGCCATTGCCAATATGGGCTCTGGCCTTATCAACTAAGCTGCGTGGACTCTCCCCGGCCTGACAGGTGGTGGTAGTGGTTTGTAGGTGGAGCGCGTCAGGCCAGAGTGGGAGGGAAAATGCTTCTGAAAGATCTCGTCTCATTCTTCCCCTTTCCTTATCACAAATGGTGTGTAAAGGATAACCTGGGTTGAATGGGTACAATGGTGAACGTGCACAACCTCAGCAGAGTTAAAAATCTAAGTACTTAGCCGTGTCCCCGGAAACGGACAATTGAGCAGCTGAACGAGGATGTCAACGGAGGATTCCACCATTCCAACTTCAAAAATATAAAACTTGATGGGTGAACAAGGGTAGAATGAGACAGTGGATTTCATGCCACGGATGTCTCGAATAGAAGAAAAGTGTTTTCCAAAAAGTTAGGGAAAAACTTGCTTTCTGCAAAATAGCTTTGAGCTCCACCAGCCAAATAAGCATATAGGTCATAGAGTTATTCCTCTAAGTGTCCACCATAGTGTCACTTGCCAGTTCCATTTTAATGGTTCTGACCCACATTGTTGCAATATATATCTTATTGCAGACTGTCCTGATGATGAGTGAAAGTTTTACTAAGGGTTTCGAGTCTTCAACCAACATGCTCGCCTGTGGCACATGATGATGTTTGGGGACTCCATGAAGAATAAATTTTCCGTTGTTTACTCTGTGTACTGCTAGCTGTATGCTATGCAAATTTGTAATGAATATTTTCTAAGTCTGGATCAGCGTTGTTATAAATTGATACTTTGTTGTGATATTACATCGTAACTGTGTGTGCAAACGAATCGATCCAGGGATTTGCACTATACACAGGTATCTGCCATATTTTAGGTGCAGGTACACTACACCTTTGCCTTGAGCATTCCACTTGAGTTGGATGATGACTATCTTGATCTCTTCAAGTGGTTCATCTTTCTTGATTGCGCGTCCAAGCACATGCTTGATGAAGACTTCTCCAAATACTCCCCCATGCTCACAATGGGAGAGTCTCGCTTAGCTCCATCTTCATGTATCCATTGCAAGCACCAAGCATAGGATCTCTTCAATAAACTTCTCTTGGTCTTGGTCTTGCACATCTTACCTTGATAACGATCACCACATGACGTCATCCTCCATGAGCTATATGAGATCTTCATTTGATGCAAGCCCATGGGAAGATAGCTAACCTCATATAATGATACCACACACACATATATCATGGGTTAGTTCACAAAGCTATGCGGACAAGTGTTTACCATCCCAAGAGATACATGATCGCTCTTGGTACATCTTGTAGCTTTGTGTGTTGATCAACATCTTGATCAACCTTGTATCTTCCAACATTTCTTCACTAATATGATGTCTTGAATCCTTCAAGACATACTTGCAATATGCTCCACTCAACACATAAGCTTCAAGAGTCCAACACATGAACTCCACAATTCCATGGACATGATCTATAATGATATCTCAATGCAAACATTAGTCCATAGAGATTGTCATTCAATTACCAAAACCACACATGAGGGAAAATGCTCTTTCAAATGATCACGGGCATGACAATGATCACGGGTAGAACTTGCGCAGGTGCATGATGTTCCATGGGTTTTTGATGGGGATGCCATCTTGAGTCTCGAGACGAGCCGCGCCAGGCCTGGAGATGTGGGTGACCCTGTAGGGACCTTCCCACATCGGTGAAAGCTTGTGGAGGCCTTCTCTTGAGAGGATTCGCCTGAGGACGAGATCGCCTGCCTCCAGGGTACGCGAGCGCACGTTGCGGCTGTGGTAGCGTCTCAGGTCCTGCTGGTACTTGGCCAACCGGAGGGCGGCGCGGCATCGTAGTCCCTCGAGGAGTAGCAGGTCGTCATTGTGGAGGTCCTCTTGCTGGTCCTCGTTAAAGGCAAGGACCCGTGGGGATCCATGCTTTATCTCTGTGGGGAGGACTGCTTCGGCTCCATAGACGAGGGCGAACGGTGTTTCCCCTGTAGGCTTGGGTGGCGTTGTGCGGATGGACTAGAGCACCGAAGGGAGCTCGCTGATCCAGCCCTTGCCGTGGCCTTTGAGGATATCGAAGGTCCTGGTCTTTAGGCCCTTGAGGACTTCTGCGTTTGCTCGCTCAGCCTGTCCGTTGTTCTGCGGATGAGCGACTGAGGCGAAGCAGAGCTTGATGCCCATCCTTTCGCAGTAAGCTCTGAAGATGCCACTGGTGAATTGGGAGCCAATGTCGATGATGATGCGGTTAGGCACTCCGAAGTGGCAGACCAGACCTCTGATGAATTTCACCGCCACGCCTGCTGTAATTGTGCGCGTCGCCTCCACTTCGGGCCACTTAGTGAACTTGTTGATGGCCACGAAGAGGTAGCGATATCCCCCTTGCGCTGTTGGGAAATGTCCCAGGATGTCCAGCCCCCAGACCGCGAACGGCCAGGAGAGCGGAATGGTCTGTAGCCCCAGCGCAGGTTGGTGGATTTGCTTGGCGTGGAATTGGCAAGCTTCACATGCTTTAACGATGTCAACTACATCCTAAAGTGCTTGAGGCCAGTAGAAGCCGCTCCTGAAGACTTTGCCTGTGAGGGTGCGGGCGCACGAATGGTGGCCGCATTCCCCGCTGTGGATGTCCTTGATCAGCATTTTGTCTTCTTCAGGAGGAACGCACTTGAGCGCAATGCCATTTGGGCGCTTGCGGTAGAGATGTCCTCCGAGGATGTGGTAAGATTTTGCCTGGCGGGCGATTCACTCCGCTTCAACATCTTCCTCGGGAAGGGTCCCTTTGTCGAGGTAGCCTTTGATCTCGTCAATCCATCCTGCTTCTTGATGCACCGCTGTGAGCAACAGACGCTCCCCTATAGGGGGGCCCGCAATCGGGAGCCTTGTTTGCAGGTGGTGGCGGGAGCGCTTCGTCTGTACTTGCGGGCATGGCCTCTTGAGGCTGTTTTATGGATGCCTTGACGAGTCTTTCTTCAAAGACGCCTGGCAGCTGACCTTGCCTCTTTGATGCGCGTTTTGCGATGTCATCAGCCTCTTGGTTCTCCTTTCTTGGGATGTGCATGAGCTCCATTCCCCTGAAGTACTTCTCAAGCCTACGGACCTCTTCGAGGTATGCTGCCATGTGGTCATCCTAAGCCGTATATCTTTTGTTGGAGAAGTTGACGAGCAGCTGGGAGTCGCCCTTGATGAGCAGGTGCTTGATGCCTAGAGAGATTGCAGCGCATAGGCCAGCAAGCAGGCCTTCGTACTCAGCGATATTGTTGGAGATCTTGTCGATTCCGAAGCACAGCTGGACCGCGTAATATAGCTTGTAGCCTTTTGGTGAGATCAAGACCACGCCAGCCCCACCGTGGCGACAAGCGAAAGCTCCGTCGAACTTCATGGTCCAGTGGCTTGGCATTTTCTCTCCAGAGGGCTCTTGTTCTTCTCCCCAAGGCTCTTCAGGGGTTGGGTCAGTCCATTCGGCGACGAAGTCTGTCAGCGCTCTTCCTTTGATTACCCTTGTGGTATCAAAGCGCAAATTGAATGGATGTAGCTCTATATTCCATCCTGCGACACGATCTGTGACGTTAGGGTTGCGCAGGATCTGCTCCAGGGGAAAAGAGGTGATCACCATGATGCGGTGCCCCTGGAAATAGTGTCGCAGCTTTCTTGAGGCGATGAGGAGCGGAACGAGGAGCTTCTGCTGCATTGTGTACCACTCGCGAGCATCGCGCAGTACTGTGCTGACGAATTAGACTGGATGCTCGACAAGGGTTGTCAGTTTAGTCTTGGTGCACTCTGCCTGAATGGGCTCTGCTGGGCCCTCATGGGGGTTGGCATGTGGAGGCTCTTTGGGGGCCTCGAGGGGGTTGGCCTGTGGAGGCTCTTCAGAGGCCCTGGCGGGATCATCCTGTAGCGGTTGACTTAGGGTAGGCCCCGCTTGTGGCTTTGGGCCTGGCGGTGGGTTTGCGAGGCCTATTCCTTTGTCGAGCTCTTCATCAGGGGTTTTTGGCTTTGGAGTGGTTGCACTCTTCTTGTGAGTACTAGCTCTTCCCTTTCTACCACAAACACCTTCAAGTGCTCGCCTGTTCTTGGGGCGACCATGACTGGTGGGCTGGCTAGGTACCTCTTCAAGTACTCAAATGCTTTTTCCGCTTCAGGGGTCCACTTGAAAGTGCCGGTTCTTTTCATGATCTTGAAGAACGGCAGGGCTCTTTCGCCGAACTTGGAGATGAATCTACCCAAGCTGGCCATGCAGCCTGCTAGGCGTTGCATTTCCTTGAGCAGGCATGGAGGTTGCATTTCCTCTATGGCCTTGATTTTGTCAGGGTTTGACTCTATGCCCCGGTGGGACATGAGGAAACCAAGCAACTTGCCTGAAGGCACTCCGAAGAAGCACTTGGCAGGGTTGAGCTTGATGTTCACCTTGCGCAAGCTCACGAAAGTCTCTTCAAGGTCCCTGAGGAGAGTATTTCCCTCTCGAGATTTTACGACAATGTCATCGACATAAGCCTCGGCATTTCAGCCCATTTGCTCGCCAAGCGCTATCCTCATTATCCTCTGGAAAGTGGCTTCGGCGTTTTTTAGGCCGAAGTGCATGCAGACATAGCAATACACACCGCAAGGGGTGAGGAAAGCCGTCTTCTCCTCATCTTCCTTAGCAATTTTTATCTGACGATAACCAGCGAAGGCATCGAGGAAGCAGAGGAGGGTCGCAGCCTACCGTGGAGTACACAATCTGGTCGATTCTTGGCATGGGAGAAGGGTCCTTGGGGCGAGCCTTGTTCACATCAGTGTAGTCGATGCAGAGGCGGCCTCCTCCGGCGGGTTTTGGGATGACCACGCCGTTGGAGAGCCAAGTGGGGTGTGCGACTTCGCGGACGACCTTTCCCCCTTTTAGCTTCTCGACCTCTTTGACGATGAATGCTTGCTTCTCGGGGGCTTGTTTTCTTGCTTTTTGCTTGATGGGGCGCGCGTTTGGATACACGGCTAAGTGGTGCTCGATCACCTCCCTCGGTACACCGGGCATATCTGACGGTGTCCACGCGAACATGTCAGAGTTTGCCCGGAGGTAGGCGACGAGCGCACTTTCCTATTTTGGAGGCAGCGCAGCGCCAATGGTGACGCTAGCCCCCGAGCCCTCAGCCCCCGAGCTGCTGGAGCTTAGAGAGATTTTCTTTGTAGCGGCTGACTCCTGGGAGAACAGCTGCTTCTTCTTCTTGGGTCTCTCGAGAGGCTCCATGTCCTCGTCTGCGGGGAACTCCATGGCGGCTGCCTTGTAGGCCGTCTCGACAGCGCGCGTGGCATCCAGGACATGTCCACGGATGGTGATTGTGCCAGCGCTGCCGGGGATCTTGACCATGTTGTAGGCATGATGCGTGACGGCCATGAATTTCGCGAGTGCGGGGTAGCCGAGGATGGCGTTGTACGGCAGGCCAATGTGCGCAACGTCGAAGTCGATGTGCTCGGTGCGGTAGTTTTCCTCGCTTCCGAAGGTGACGGCGAGCCTGACCTGCCCCAGAGGCTCGATCGAGCCGCTGGTGACTCCCGTGAAGGGCCTAGAGGGCATGAGCCGCTCGTAGGGCACTTGAAGCGCTTCGAACGTCTCAATAGAGATGACATTCAGGCCTGCTCCACCATCAATGAGCGTCTTGGAGACGGCGAAGTTGTCGATGGTGGGGCTACAGACCAGCGGGAGGGTTCCAACAGTCTTGGTGGACTTGGGGTGGTCTTGAGCGTCGAAAGCGATGGTGTACTGCGACCACTCGAGGGGCCTGGAGGTCTCGAGGCTGGGGAGGTCGGCATTGAGCTCGCGGGCGAACTGCTTGAACTGATTGTTTGACTTGGGCGCATGTGCTCCACCGAGGATGTAGGTCATGGCGCCTCTTGGAGCTTGATAGCCACCATCTTCCTCGTCAGGGAGGTTGCCATTCCTCTCCGCAGCGTTGGCCTTGTTGCCAGATGGTTTCTGGTAGCAGCTCTTGCGCCCACTTCCACGGTAGCCACGGCCTCGACCGCGGCTGACACTGCCTTCTGCTTGCTCGCGCTCTTTGCTCAACCTCTTGAGGTCGAAGCAAGTCTCGGTAGAGTGACCGCGCTGTTGTGGTAGATGCAGAATGGGCGGTGGTCGTCTTTCCTCTCCCCAGGCTCGGGAGATTCCTTGTGGGTGCCCTTCGCGTCAAGCTCTGCCGCGAGGACCGCGGTGGCCTTGCGCTTGGTATCCTCCTTCTTCTTCTGACTCCTGGACCCCTCAGCGTGCTTGTCCCCTCTCGAGGACATATTGACGAAGAGGAGTCCAAATTCAGCCTTGGCGCATTTGTCCGCTAGGTCGAACAGCTTCACCACAGAGGTGAGCTTGTCGTGGATACCCAGCTTCTCGAGCATCCTGCTGTTGGTGACGCCCTCGCGGAAGGCGGCGATGAAGTGTCAGGAATGTTCGGGATCTTGTTGTGCACTTCGCTGAAGCGCTGGATGTACTTGCGGAGGGTCTCATCCTTCTTCTGCACCACAGCGCGCAGGTCGTTGTGGATGAGAGCACGCTCGTACGTCCCCTTGAAGTTGGAGACGAACTGCTTGCAGAGCTCCTCCCAAGAGTTCACTGAGTCCTCGGGGAGGTTCAGGAGCCATGACAGCGCAGAGTCGCGAAGCGCTTGGGAGAACCAGTTGGCCATGACCTTGTCGTCTCCGCCTGCCGCTTGGATGGAGGTGGTGTAGAGCTGCAGGAACTCGATGGGGTTGCTGGAGCCGTCGTAGCCCTTGGGGAGAGCCGTCCTGAACTTCGGGGGCCAAACCACGCAGCGCAGGGAGCGGGTGAACGCCATGCAACCGGTGGCGTACGTGGCGACCCCATGCTGCAGCGCGCTGCGGTTCTGCTGGCCCGCCTGCCCGATTTCTTCCATGAGCATGTTCTGGCGGTTGCGCTCGAGCTCCATCCCCACGCGAGCGTCTGGCGCGGTGCGCTGCACGATCAAGCAATCGTGCGGCGAGGACGCGTGCGAGGCAGCCCTCTGCGTCGCAGCCGGTGCAGGCCCTAGCGGGGGCGAAGGCACGTCTGGCGCGGCCGTGCCCGCGAGGGAGGGGTGGACGATGGACTGCGACGGAGCGGGGCACGTCGTGGCAATGCCGACGAGGTGGTTGAGGCGCTCCAGCCACTGCTCGTGGGCCTCAGCGGTAGGCTGATAGCGGAGAAGTTCTTGCGCCATGAGCAGTGCGGTGTGCGGCGCGGGGTCCGTCCTGCCTGGACCGGAGCCGCTCGGACGCCGCGTCGGGTGTGACGACTACGCGTCCTCCTGGTGCTCGGAATTGTGCTCGGGCTCTTCCGCATGAGGGCCCGAGTTGGCGCGCTCTTCGCGGTGGGGTCGCCCCCGTCGTGCGCATGTGGCCGTGGCGCCAGGCGTGACGCGCGCGCCTTCAGGTGCGCTCCGGTGGGCGCGGGCGGCGCGGGTAGCGCGGGTGTTCACCATGGCGCGGAGGCGGCTCTAAGGTCGTTGACGCGTCTCAATCCCCTACCTGGCACGCCAAATGTCGGGTTATGACTCCCACGGAACAGGGGTGGTCACTTCCTGAAGAGTAGTTCGTGAAGGGGATTGAACGCGGAGGTCAAGACCCTCGAGAGGCACGACAATGGTGCTCGCCGGGCCTGAAGAGGAACACCCACGACAGAGAAAGACACCAGCCCGTACCCAGGTTCACGGCCCTCAGGAGGAGGTAAGACCGCTACTCCTGCTTGTCTCTATTGCACTGTGGAGGTTACAGTACAACTGAGCTTGCCGAGGGCTCTCTTCCTCCTCCTCCAACCGAAAGCTATTCTGGGGAGGGAGGCAATGGTCTTCTTCCTCCTCCAGCCGAAAGCTATTCTACTCAGCCAAGCTAGGGTTTACAAGTGTTCTCCTCGCAATTGGTCGACCTTCTCTACGGTGGAGGTCTTGCTCCTTTTATAGGCGCCACAGGCGTCTTTCTTCCGCTTGGCGTCCAAGGAGGGCTCCCACACGGCAGTGGCGTGAAGGAGTTGGAGTCCACCGCTGCGGGATCGTTCATGGACGCGGTCCATCGTCGATAAAGTTGGGCGCGGTGGCCGACAAGCTGCAGACCGCACAGAACAACTCACAGGGTCCGCAGTCTCCGGAGTGGAGCCCACGATGACGATCTTCTTGTAGTCTTGCGCCGTCCAGCCGCTTTATCATCAGAGAGGAAGTTACCGGCTGTCCTGGCGCAGCCGGCGCAACTTTATTGACTCCTTTATCACCAAAACGGCAAAGGGAGCGCCTGCGTCACCCTGCGGGTACGGCAGAGGCCATGTGCGTCCTGCCGTACTTCCTTGGCCGCGAAGTTTCCCCACAGGCCTAGGGCGGCATGTGGAGGGGTTTCTGTTGACTTCCCTCCAGGCGCGTTGCGCCTCGGGAGGGTCTCCTGAAGCGCGGGTCCTCTTCAGGCCCTTGCTTTCTCTTCAGGCCCTCGAGGGGGTTTACCTCTCGAGGGTCTCTCCAAGCAATAGCTTGGTCCTTAGCCGTTTCGTCTGATCGGCCCGCGTGCGGGGCCTGGGGAGAGTGGGCTCTTCATACCCCAGTCTCCACTGGGCCGACAAGATCTAAACATGATAGCACAAGAGGAGAAGACAACCATCTAGCTACTGCTATGGACCCGTAGTCCAAGGGTGAACTACTCACACATCAGTCCGGAGGCGGGCATGGTGACATAGAGCCCTCTAGTGTCGATCCCCCTCCCGACAGGGTGCCGGAAAGAGATTTTGATCTCCCCCGAAGTGGTGTTGACGAAGACGGCGGCTCAGGTATCGCCTGGGTATGGTGACGGCGCCTCGGTGCCCTTCTTCGTTTCCTTTTCAGAGTTCTGGAACGTTCCCAGGAAAATAGGGGCTTTGGAAAAGAAATCGTCCAATTTCGAGAATATTTCCTTAAGTACTTTTCTGAAACCAAAAACAACAGAAAACAGGGAACTGACACTATGGCATCTTGTTAATAGGCTAGTCCCAGAAAATGCATAAACCATATAAAATGCATATAAACATGTCATAAGTGGTATAATATAAGCATGGAAAATTATAGATACGTTGGAGACGTATCAGGGGCTTTAAGTAGACGAAATAGCGAAGGCGATGGAGGGCCGAGGCGCCCTAACCATGTGCTCGCGCGGCTCCAGGTCCTGCCGCGTTTGGACCAGGTATGGGCCCCTCGGTCCCCGTCTTCGTTTCTCTTCCGGACTTCTGGAACATGTCGAACAAAATAGGAGCTTTGGAAAAGAAATCGTTCAATTCCAAGAATATTTCCTTAAGTGGTTTTCTGAAGCGAAAAACAACAGAAAATAGGGAACTGGCACTATGGCATCTTGTTAATAGGTTAGTCCCAAAAAATGCATAAAACCATATAAAATGCATATAAAACATGTCATAAGTGGTATAATATAAGCATGAAACATAATAAATTATAGATATGTTGGAGACGTATCAGGCCCCGAGCCCGGCCAACATGCCCTCGTGATGTTGTTAGAGTACTTCCCCTTCTCAAAATCTATTTGCATAACATAATCTTCAACTGCTCCCCAGTTGGAGATTAAATGATAACGCCATTTAATGATAACGTCGGCTCGAGCACCTTTGTAAGAGAAGGCTCTATCGAAGTACACGATCCACCGGTCAGGATCCCCGGACTCGGGTAGAGTAAACTCCTGCTCGGGTTCTTCCAACGGAGTGGGAGTCGAATTTGTCCACTCGGCCAAGAATTTCGCCAATCCTTCCCTTGATTGCCTTGTTGTTGTCGAATCGAATGTTGAAATGCGAGAGCTCCACTACCCACTCAACCACCCTGCTGGGTGCATGTTGTTGGATAACACGCGTTGTAGAGGGTAAGAGGTGCGTACCGTGATTGGGTGTGCCTCGAAATAGTGCCTCAACTTCCAGGCAGCCAAGAGTACTCCCAAAATTATCTTCTGGATCTCAAGATACCGCTTCCGAGCATCACGTTGGACAAAGCAGACATAATACACGGGCATTTGGACGACGAGTGTATTAAAGACAATATCATGTGTACTTGCCTTCTTCCTTTATTGATCTTGCTCCCGCTCTGCCACCAACACGCCGCTCACTGTCTGGTTTGTGGCGGCTAGGTAGAGAAAGATTGATTCTTTGGGTCTTGGATCCACCAAGACCGGTGGGGAAGTCAAGTACTTCATCAAGCCTTGTAGTGCCTCTTAACTCTCGGAGTCCATCGGAATGGTCCCTTTCGCTTAAGCAACTGGAAAACGGGCAGAGTCCATTCTCCCAGCCGAGATATAAAGTGTCCTAGTGTGGTAAGACACCCATTGAGGTGGTGTACATCCTTGATTCAGCGTGTAGTTTGGTTGGCTTCGATAGCTTTGATCTTGTCTGGATTTGGCTCAAATACTATTTAGTTTATTTAAATTTTGTTTGAACTTTGTAAAATTTCTCAAGTTCCAATGAAATGTCACAAATTCGTTTCAATTTCGTGGTTCAATTTTTTTTTTGAAGAATACCGTCGGTGATGGAGGCGCTTCCAATAGCGTGTGCCCGGCAAACTTGCCGGACGGTCGAGCGCCGGTGGAGTTTGTAATTATCTCTGTAGCACCGGTGGAAGGGCGGCGGCCGGCGTTAGCGCGCCGTTGCTTTCGGACGTATCACTCTCTGGTCGTCGCGATTGACGTGACCGCGAGCCAGCAATGCCAATTGCCATCGAAGTACATGGATTGACCGCCAGGCGTTGCCAATGCGGCGGCCGGGACGCGCTCCGACAGCGTGCATGTATGTGCCAATGCGACGGGACGCGCTCCGACTGCGGTGGCCGGCGGCCGGTACCGTTAGAAAGGACTGGGGTTGTACTATGCCTACGTCTACGGCGGCGCATCGCCCTCGGGCGAAACGGGGAAGACGACGGCTTGCTCACCTTGCTGGCTGGAAAATTGGCAATGGCTACAACTGGTGCCTATCCCGATAGTCTCTGTAGACGATAAGCCGGTCGCCACGCCCCTACCGCCTCGTTCTGCACACCTCCACTCTCGTCCTACTCCTGGATGACCCCCTCATAAAATCAATCGGGAGACCTCTCTCTCTCTCCCTCGTCCCGTCCCACTCACACTGCCCCCTTCTTCCCTCGCCGCGCCGTGCACCCGCGCCACTCCACTCCACTCCACTCCAGGACACGACGAAGCGGGATCGCCCTCGCCCGCCGCAGATCTGCGCCGCTCACTCCACGCGCTCTCTCGCTCCCCGCTCCCCGTCCTGCTCCCACCGGCTGGCTGAATTTCGCTACCAATGCGCTCTGGGTAGGGCACGAGAGCCACTGCCGGCGGGCTGCCGGGGACGGAGGAGGAGGACGGGCAATTCACATCGGGATGGAGCTCGGCAGCGGCCGCAAGCGGGCCAGGCCGGATGATGACCAGGGCCAAGAGGAGGCGCCGAAGAGGCTGGCCCTCGTGCCGTGGCCGCCGCACCAGCAGCACCCCTCCTCTCGGATCTACCGCGTCTCGCGGGGCTCCGGCGGCAAGGACCGCCACAGCAAGGTCTACACGGCAAAGGGCATCCGCGACCGCCGCGTCCGCCTATCCGTCGCCACAGCCATCCAGTTCTACGACCTGCAGGACCGCCTCGGCTACGACCAGCCCAGCAAGGCCGTCGAGTGGCTCATCAAGGCCGCCGCCGCCGCAATAGACAAGCTCCCTTCGCTCGACGCCACCGCCTTCCCCAACCACCCGGCTTCCGCCAACAACAACAAGCCCAGGGAACAACCTCCTCCTGCTGCTGCTGACGCTGCTGACGCGGAGGCGCAGCCCCAGCAGCAGCTCACGAGATCGGGCTGCAGCAGCACCTCCGAGACAAGCAAGGGCTCCGTCCTCTCGCTCTCTCGCTCCGACAGCCGCGTCAAGGCCAGGGAGCGAGCGCGCGACCGGAGCGCCTCTGTGAAGGACAAGGACGACTCCGTCACCGTGGGCGCCGGCCGACGCGCCCCCGCCTCGGCGCAGGCGGCTTCCTTCACGGAGCTGCTCACTGGACTGGCCACAAGCGCCGCCGCCGCCGCAACCACAACCCCGGCTGTCGCTGACCACAAGCAGCAGCAGCACAATTCGTGGCAGCAGATGACCGCGTCCGCCACCGCCGACCACCTCGGCTTCACCCAGCCCCGGAAATCTGGCCACGGGATGCCCCACGCCTTCGCCTCCCCGGCCCCGCACCTGGCCAACATTGCGCCCATCGCCATGGCGCCCGCGCAGCAATTCAGCTTGACACCTGGCGGCGAGCAACAGACGGAGATGACGCACTTCTCCTTCTTTCAGGACCACTTCATGCCCGTCCATGCGGCGCCGCCGTCAGGTCCGGCGATAGACTACAACCTCAACTTCTCCATGTCCTCGGGTCTCGTGGGTGTCAATAGTAGGGGGACCCTTCAGTCCAATTCACAGCCTCACCTCTCCAGCCACCACCACCACCAGCAGCTCCAGAGGCTGTCCGCTCCACTGGATGCTCCGCACATACCCTTCCTGTTCAGCCCGGCCGTCACGGTGGCCTCGCCCACCACGGCGGACAGCCACTTCGCTGTGGCCGCCGCGTTGCAGCTCTGGGACGGGTTCAGGCACTCCGACATGAAGGAGAAGGGCAAGAACTGAGATCAATCAATAACCGCGCAATGCAGCCCTCCATTCGGATGGTAAGTGATGAAATGCATCTGCTTCCTTTGCTTTTTGGCTGCTTGTGTTTTAAGGCCTTTGTTTAAGGCTAGGATGCTCGCCCATTTGCCTATTTGATATGATTACCTCCCCCTTTTGGTGGTTCTCGAGGTGGCCTTGCGCAATTGACGAGTGTCAAAGCTTTAGGGGGAGGGAGCATTAAGCTGAACTTTTACAACAGGTGTCAATTCGCTACTCACTGCTGAGGCATCTGTTTTGGTGTTCTGTTCCCCCCAACGATTATGTCACATGAGACAGGCCAATCGCACGGTTTCAGGTTACCCGGCATAGGATTTTTAATGCCTTAAATTGTAGTAAGCCTAGGTACGTTGGTGTGATGTAGCACTACTATTGCATGAAGGAGATCAGCTATATCATCAAATGCATGAACAGGAAATGCAGAATGATTAATAAAATACCTAGATAGGATTGTCATGTAGTCTAAACGCATATCTGAAAGGCTTTTGACAGGTTCAGGAACAAGCTTAGGCACAGCTGAGCATTTCTTTTTCTGTTTCCTAGTTCAGCAAACAATGGAATGTTTTCAGTAGTGGCGAAAACCTTAACATGAATGCTATTTTTATTAGAACTACATGACTATGCATCTTAAAGTTGAACTGCCCATCTTAGTAACTTTTATATTTATTGATGAGATGCTCTGGAACTTGACCTGACGAGTAGAGCTAGATTTCTTTTCGTTGATAAGTTGGAATGTGTCTGTGTTCTCAGGTCTCGTTTAAAGTACAATGGGATTTAGTAACAAAGTGAAAGTTAATCTTCTTTTTGTTAGATCAGTCTTGAAAACGGGGTTCGTTCGGTATTCAATGATCAGAAGCTATTTGTTGAGCATAGCAAATAATAGAGAATGGGCCATAATATTCAGATAAATTATGATGATTAAAGAGTGATGCTAATGCAACCATATAAGTATTTTGTAGAAACGTGGGGCAAAAGCTTTGCCCCATTATGTTAAATAAGAGAGAGCAACCATAGAAGTATGAAAATCTGTATACGGAAACTATCATTATGGATTATCTAATCTATGGTAAATATGAGAAAAGTTGGTAGGTCTAACTATTAGTTCTTTGCTTAAAAAGATCACATTGTGTGATATGATATACATAGACCAAGCGAAAAATATATATCTTATCGAAGTACAAACCAAATGGCATAATCTTCTCAGACTCAAGATATTTCACGACACTATTCAGTGCTAAGTACAAAATGATGAAATGACTGGTATGATCATGCTGTCTAAACTTGATTACCCTTGGAAAATTTCACTGTAAACTTCCAGGTGATAATCCTGGAGTATTAAAAGAATTCACTCATGATGAAATAACTACATTCTAACATATCAGAAATCATTCACACCATGAAAGGTTATATTTAAGGCACATGGTTCATGGGTTCTTACCTAATTTTCACAGCCCTTGGTTACATAATATTATGTAATGCATACTCATGTCTGTTAAAAATAAGCTATAAATCTGAAACTTTTTAGCCTATTCCTTGTGAAACGTGGGAAGTTGTGTTGAACATTTTGGTGCGATAGTGACTCCAGATATAAGACCAACTGTGACCTATGGCTTCCTAAGAATCTCTTAAATTAGCTAACACAGCTTAGTATTAATTCACCTGTGGCCTATGGCATTTAAAGTATAGTTGCGTTTAGATTTGTGTACTTCTCTTTCTAGGAAGAATGTACTTACACCAATGGGTAACTGAGTTAATGAAAAAAAGTTCATTTATCTAATCTTCATACAGCTTAAGTTTGTTAGAATATGTTCTCAGATTCATTAAGTGATGTACTATATCTCAACTATATCAAGATTATAGTTTTTACTTAAAGATAGAAGCATTTGGTAACTTGCTTTTTGACATAATTGTTCCCTGATACTTGATAGGGAAATGTGATAAATGCTACTGCAAATCAATCATGCTATGATGAAAAGGTCTAGTAACCATTATATAGCAGAGCGTGATATCTTGTGGTTGCCTTTAATGATGCCATATAAAATTATAATGGGAGCTAGACCCTTGGATCTTATTGATTTTGGTTTTTCTTTCCGTATTTAAAGAAAGTCCCTCCACCTCGAAACATTATGTGCATGGCTCAAAACTGAGCACTTAAAATGACCCTATCTAAGGACTTGTTTATCCAGCATTTACAGCCTTGAAAGTAGGCTTATCAAGAAAATATGATCAATCGGCTAAAAGGTGGTTTCTTAGCATAGTTAACTACAACTTAGGTCGGTGGCTTGTGACTTGTGAGGCTTTAGTTTTGACCCGGCCTATGAAATGTGTTTACCAAATTAGTACCTATGCGGCTATGCCCACTAACCGAACTCACCAGATTAGACTAAATTAAGCTGATCAAGCTCTTATGCTATTTGAACAAAGCTTGAATCAGTTTGCAATTTCTTCATATTATGCTCCCTAAAGTGCCTATACTCTGGCCTTTCCAGTAAAGCTGGTCTCAGCCTGCATTCTATTTTCACCGCCAAAACTTTGACGAATTATTTACTGGCCACTGAGTTATAACCTTAACGAAGTATAATTGCTAGAACAAGAATCTGTTGTAAAATAACGATATTTCAGTGTTGTGGTTTACCACGTTCCTCTGGACCCTGGAACATATATACACAATATAGTTGCCCAAAGCTGTTTTGAAGTATATATTGGCATTATGCTTTTCATGGACCTGAGAGGCCAAACGTACAGGTGTAATAATCCCAGGACGTTATGTTCACCCGCCAATAGAAACGTCCCTACTGTGATTTTATTGACGTTCGGAGAACTGTTCCAATGCCCTTACCAAGATTGACCAAATGAGTGTTCTGCTAAAGTAAAGTCATATGGACCATCATAGGTGCACAGTCTTGGCCTTTTCATAACATTGTTTGAGAACATGTGCATGTTTTGCGATTGGTGTAACATTTCAACTGTAGATTAAAAAGTAGCATACTCCTTTATCTGATGGAAATTGTCATTGTTTGACAGGACGTGAAGACAGCAAATAGTCATGACATGATCCGTGAGGTCCATCCATTGCTTGAATGTTCTGTAAGTGCACTGGGATTATTATCTGCATTCATATTAGCAGCCATCATCCGCTCATGTACCGTGGTCATCGAAGAACCTCATCATCGTTACTCAGATGATCTTGTTTTTTTTTCTGCCTGTTGTATTAGTTTTGTTTGTCGAGGCGAGTATTTCGGGAGCAAGAAGTTGCTGGAGTGCCTTTACCATGCTTTGCATTCGAAAACTTTGTGGACGGATGCATGGCGCCGCCCTGAACAGGCAGCTCTTTTGACCTTGTGGGATCAGTTATCCCTGTCAAATATTCTTGTTCTCTGTAGTGTTTGGTGTGACAGAACTCATTGATCCGATCAATCAGATAAACTATGTATGCGGTGTAAGCCTGTATCTACCTCTACCTTGTGCTGAACATATTGCTCTAACCTTTTGAATCCTGGGCCAGCTTTTGGGGATGCAAAATTGCCCATTTGGATGCTTGGGCCGGCCTGCTTGCATAGCATGAACTTTAAACCAGTGCTCAGTAAGGCCTTGGAGGAACGGCAGTTTCTGTGTGGCCAGGACCTGGCGAGCTCCTAGTGTGGCAGTCTCGCATGCGTTGCGAAGTGTGGTAGAGATGATGTTTCGGCATAACTCCCTCACCGTCTACCTGACAACTCTCACGTCTCGGCCTCTCCGCTCCGATGGACGCCGCCCCTGTAGTGGCCATTCCGGCACCCCCACCGCTCACCAGAAGTGGGTGGATGTTGTTGGTGGTAAGGGCATCTCCAGTCGTCCCCAGGAGGTTTTTTTAGCGTCGGCGGAAGCAAAAAACGCCGTTTTTGCACCAGCCGGCCCCCCAGAAGTCCAGTTAGCACCGTTTCGGTGGAAAATAGCGTCAACGTCCACAGCCTAAACCCAGCCCACTAGGTTCGGCGGGGGGGGGGGGGGAGGGGGGCGAAATGGCGCAAAACGCGACGTGGGCCAGCGCTGTCAGCGTCGCGGGAAAAAATCCGCCCGTGCTCGTCTTCTCGGCTACCGCGTCGGTCAAAGGCTGCCGGAGTAATGGCGTGGCGGGTGGTCAGTGAGCTCCCCCAGTCAAAGGTTGCCGGAGTTAATGGCGTGACGCGTTCACGCGGCGCACAGTAGTGGCCACCCACCGCTCCGCCCCTTCGCCTGGCCGCGCGGCGCTATAAAATCCCCCGAGCCTCGACGACCATCGCCATTCCTCTCTCCCCGCTTCTGCTTCTGCCTCACACCTCTCTCCTCTCCTCCACCACTGCGACCTAGCCGCCATGGCCTACAGCCCCGCAGATGCCGCCGCCTTGAAAGGCTGGGGCCGCCGCCACCTCCACAAAGAGGAGGCATGGGCGTTGTACCGCGCGGGCTACCCATGCCCTCCGAACATGCGCGTCCCTAGCGCCTCCGCCGGGCAGGGGGTGGCAGCTCAGCGTGGGAGGCATCCCCGTGCCCCCTGTTCCTGTCGGCGAGCAATTCAGGGCGGCAATCGCCGAGGTCCGCGCCACCCTCACTCCACACCAGGCCGCCGAACGCCGCTGGAGGGGGGACGACAACGATGGCTTCTGGTCGGAGTATTTACGGCGCCGCCACGACAAGGACGTCGCCGACCACGGCAACAACGACCCAGTGGAGAGCCGCTGCAACTCCACCGGGCACAAGCGGTGGTGGGGCGGCGAGCACCGGACCTTGCCGTGGGTCCTGGATTACATCGAGCGCGGCAACGAGCCCCAGCTGACGATGTCGTCGCGCTCATGGATGCCGTGCCGGATGGGCGCGGGCTCATCCTCCTTCTCCTCCTCCTCCGGCGCCGCGACCGCACCGGCGCTGGCGGGGACAAGGTACGCGTCCCTCTCTCCTCCGCTGGCGGGGATATGCTACGCCTCCCTCACACCTCCCCTCCTGAACTCCGGGCGCCCTGCGCCTCGCAGCGGCGCCCTCCGCATCGGCGAACCAGCACCACCGCGCGCTGGTCGACATCTCCCCCGCGACGCATCAAGCCGAAGCGCGAGCCGGAGCCGGTGGAGGAGCATGAGGCGGAGTGGCCCGGCCTGAAGGAGGCCCAAGAATCCTCCTTCAACACCGTTCAGCCGGCGGACCCGGCGTTCGCCGAGGAAGCCTCGGCGAACACACGGAGCAAGATATGGAGCGCCAACTCCTCGCTGAGGTGGAGACGAACCACGCTCGCGCCGCCGCCCGCCGCCGCATCCCTCCCCCTCCGCGCCGGTCCCTACGTGATCCTCGACCCCGACAGCAAGGAAGAGGAGGTGCAGCGGACCCTGTAGCAGAGCAGGTGGTACCACGATGGCGAAGGCCTGAGCGGGTGGGGCGACGCCGGCGAAGGCCCGAGCGGGTGCCGCAAGGACGACGACAGCTCCGACGATGACAGCGGCGACCCCGACTACACCCAGGCGATCGCCGCCAGCCTCGGCATGTTCCAGTAGTATTTAGTTTGAATGAAATTTAAATGAAATCGTCTGGCTTTGAATGAAATTTCGCCTCTTTCCTGCTCGGCATTTTTTTTGAATCCCATGGGCCGAAACTTGGGCTAGACACGAATGGTAAACGCCCCCCCCCCACCCCCGAGTTCCGGATTCACGCCGCGGCGGTCGCAAAAATCCGGCGTTTTGGGTCCTGGGGGGGCGCAACGACTGGAGATGCCCGAAGGCGCTGACGCATTTAGCACAAATGCTGAAAGTACTGTTTATACGTCTCCAACGTATCCATAATTTCTTGTGTTCCATGCTATGTTATATCCTACTATTACATGTTTTATATGCATTTTATATAGTTTTATGCATTTTCTGAGACTAACCTATTAACAAGATGCCATAGTGCCAGTTCCCTGTTTTCTGCTGTTTTTGGTTTCAGAAAAGCTTTTAAGGAAATATTTGTGAAGGGAATATGCCCTAGAGGCACTTAATAAACATAGTTTATTGGCAATATCCCAATCGTTCATTATATGTTTTATACCATGCTATAACTGTATTAAGAGAAAACATTAATACAGGTGTGGTAGATAAACAACCAGGTCCCTAGTAGCCTCTACTAAGACTAGTTTCATTGCGCGATTGATGATCGAGGTTTTCCGATCATAGGGCATGGCGCCGGTCGGCAATGGAAGTCATATCGTTAGGAGTAACGATGTGATGGACATACCCAGTATTTATAGGACATAGTCATTACGCCTTAAGACCGTGAGATCAACTCTTATTGTTATCCCTGAAAGATACTTTGATCGCACCAAACGTCGCATCTTATCTAGTGTGACAATAACGGTGATACTTTTGGGTATCGGAAGGGGGTAGTTGAGACGAGGGGTCAACAGCGGGATTTGTCAGTCCGCATAGCCGGATAGATACTCTAGGGCCCACTCGGTGAGATTATGTCAAATGAGTTTGCAAACATGTGACTAGGTCACCAGCTGACATAATATCATAGACGAGTAGAAGATAGCGATGTCGGTAACGAGATCATGCTAGGTATGGAGATATCTGAGAATGATGCTCGGACACGCTAAGTATCGCCATGACAAAGGGTTTAAGACTATACGTCCAGGTTTGATAGATGAAAGTCATTCGTTATATCACAGGGATTAATTCATGGGGTCCAGGCCTACGAGTTAGTCGTCGATCATAGAGGAGTCTTGATCGTACCTGTTATATATCGAACCGCTAGGGTAACACACTTAAGGGGTTTCGACAAGACAACCGGAAAGGAAAGAGATCACCGGGAGCCCCGGGAGGGGTCCGATGGAGATCGGGAAGCGCCGAAAGAGTTTTCGGAGCTAGGAAAAATTATATATATTATGTTTGATATTAATTAGTGTAATTAATATGTAAATATGATTTTATATATTTATTTTCGAATTTATTTAGGCTGATTTCCCTAAATGGGCCTTCTGGTCGAAAGAATGCCCAAGAGGGGGAAAATCCTCAAGGGGATTTTGTGGGGGAGGCTTGGCCGGCCTAGGTGGGCCAAATGGGGCCCACCTAGGGCCGGCGCACCAGCCTTGGCCGAACCAGGCATGTGGGATAGTCCCACATTGCCTGGCTGGCAAGGTTGGCTCCCCCTGGGAGCCTATATAAGAAAGGGCACCCCTGGCCTTTTAATTCACCAATTAATTCCCAATTTCTCTCTCGATCTCGTGGTTCCCTTGTCGGAGCCGCACCGAGTAGAGGTGGGGGATCTCTTCCACCATAGCCCGCTGCCGCGCTGCTGGTGTTCTGGTCGAAGTCTTCCGCTGCTCGTCCTGGACTGGAGCTTCGGAGGCCGTCGTCTCCACCGTATGTGTGTGACGCCCTGCGAGGTGCTGCGCTAGCGGTACTCGGAGGCCTACTTCCTCCATCCGACCTCGGGGTCATCTTCGTCGTCTTCGTGGCGCCGAGTTCTTCGCGACCTAGAGGTCGGATACGTCGTCTTCGTCGTCAACGCTTGTGCGGGAGCGTAATCCCCGCTATTCGGTCTATGAGGGTATGTATTCCGATCTCCGCCGTACTACTATATCTGCATAGTGTAGATCTTGGCTAGTTTAAGGATATCGTTGCTAGGAAATTTTTTGTTTTCTGCACACGATCCCCTTCATTGGTATCAGAGCCGATCTATCGTAGATATAGCTGTACGCTGTTAGAACCCGTGTTCTACATGGGGGCACCGTTCCTGTTATTTGCTACCCTGTAGCGTGCACTTGTGATTCCAGTGGCATCGAGTTGATGAAGCGGCCCGGACCAACTTTACGCGTACGCTTACGCGAGACTGGTTCCACTACTGACATACGGCTTGTACCGTATCTGTTGCTGGCGGGTGCGTGTTTCTCTCTCTTTAGTTGGTCTTGCATTTTCAATGGAGGGCCCGAAAGGGATGCTTAAACATGCAATTATTGGATCGTTGTTGTGGTCATAAGGTTCATAGGTATGAAGCGGTTCTATTTACGAAAGCCCCGAGCCACGTAAAATATGCAAAAGATAGAGTAGAAGCGTCTAACTTTATTTTGCAGGGGCTATGTGATATGGTCAAGGTAGGTTTATTAAATTGTTTATAAACTGCGCGCGCCAAGAAGACCATGGCGCAATGGACTATATCACATTGCATTACATTTGATGTTTTGTGTGCATCTTATATTGTGTGATTGTGTGTATAGTATACATTAGTTACACGGCGGTAGCTATATAAGATGATCCCTTCAAAATACCACTAGTGTTCTCCCTCCAACGCGCACCACCAAGAAAGTTCTACGTTATGAGGCAGGCCGTGATGATCGGGTGTCAGACATATCTTCGTTCGCATACGGTGGGTGTAAGCCATGTTGCACAAGCGTCAGCGTGGAGGTTTTTGGTGGTGAGCCTAGCATATTCAGAAATATGGCCTCGGAACAGGGAGACCGAAAGGTCGAGCACGAGTCACAAAATTGGTGTGGCGGACTTTTTTCTACTCTTGAAGTTGTGCCGCCGGCTCTGATGATGAGGGGTGGTGCAATGGATGGGGGTCGTGTAATCGCTTAAACGACCAGGAGGGATGTTCGTTTGAGTGGGAGTTCGGATAGTTATTTTCTAAAATACTAGAACTCAGAATATAATGAACAGAGTCTGTTTTGCAAACCTTTGTAGATATTAACCAATGTGATAGCATCTTTTCAAATTAGGCGCATTCCTGCGATTGAGAAACTTAAAAGGTTGGGTCCAAACTTCATAGTTTTATGCTTTAGCTTGAGGATACTCCTTGTTTAAACCGTTAGCTCTTTGTGTTAAAATAACCGCTAGGAGATAAACCCGGAGATTCCGCTAACAAAAGATAATTTTGATTATCAGATTTTGTGCGGATGATATCATCATAGTCCAGTGTATGCTATGATCTCTGCCATAAAGAACCAACGGTGGGTACGAGTTTTTAGATCGCGAACATTTGGTCGCTAAACTCGGGGTACCTCTATAGTTGGGTTGATGAAGTTTATCAGTACGTTGACTGATTGTCTTCTCAACCAAGATGGAAGAGAATGCACACATTGAGGGAGCACGTGGCGGTCATACTTAACGACATATGTTCATGATTAATGAACATTGAGACGCCTCGCTCAGCTCAATCACTGGATGACAGACATCGTTGCCAAGTGCAAATCCTCTGTCATAGACTATGTCATGTAAGGGGAATCGTTCACCTTCATGGTTCTTGATTACGGTGGAAGTATCAAGAAGATGAAACAGATCGCCAGAAGTCATCAATGATGATGGTGTATATATGATATACATGTTATGAATGTTTTAGCTAAGCAAGTACTCGCAGTAGTGACTAACTAGTCATGTTTTGTGAAAAACCAGGTTTACTGCTTGAGTAGCTTGAAAGGATGAGGCGACATTGCGTGTTGATAATGGCAATCAAGTTGTTGTGATGGCTGTAGACACTCTCCCTCTAGATCTACCATTTGAATAAATTCTTTATGATCGGGTGTTGGTATGATCGTTACGAGTGTGTCTCCTCTAGCGAGACACTTGTTCATACATGATAGTGACAAATTGGTGTCCTATATTTATGAAGTAATGATCATATGCCGATTTGAATCTAGATGGTAGTAGCTCCCACATTCATAGTATTAATGCCAAATGATACAAACTTAATAAAGACACCACATATGTGTGGCACTACCGTTTAATCATGTCAATGTTATATGCATTAGCTCCACACTGGATGGACCTACAAGTCCTAAGATTTGATCTTTTGACACTTTAAAAAAAACTGTGATACCGTTTTCGGAAAACGGGCATATAACTTATTGATAGTCATACATGGAGATTTATGTGGTTCAATGAAGTAATTGAGGGGTAGTGGAGACCTTTATTTCGTGAACTTCACTGAACATTTTGAGTATAGCTTGTTGAGAATCATGCATATGGGTGTATGTGAATCAATGAAGTACTTTAACGTGTAGTGGAAGTATTTATTTCATAAACTTCATGAACATTCGAATAGATATATGAATATCCACTCGGGGAATGTTGGCCTGGAAATTTTGATTCAATCAAACAAGTCCAGAATGAAGTAGGAAATAAACTTAACAAGAAAATCAAATTCCCGCGATGCATATCGAGGAATGAAGATTTGAGTTATAATGTTGGCACATCATTGGAAGACTTGTGAGAAGAGTTCCATAAATTACGTCGCATGGAACACCATAGTGTTATGGTGTGTTAGGGCGTCGTAATTGCACCCTATCAGATAGAGTGTGGTAAATAAATCTCTTACCGAATTATTGTGATCATTAGAGTCATATGGTAGAAACGTAAACACTCACGTTAGCAAATAGGTAAACCATTTGAATCCATGGAGACAATATCATATGAGTAATGGTGTGGCTTTTAGCCTGGATTGTCGTTTCAGCAATTTAGTGTTTCGATGTAATCGAACCTAAAATGGATTAATCTTTGTAGTATACCCTACCTAAAGAGTTAGTTCGGTACATGTCTCACGATATAGGTAAAATCTTTGCCGGGATAT
Organism: Poa annua; assembly: GCA_026929855.1. Taxonomy (NCBI): domain Eukaryota; kingdom Viridiplantae; phylum Streptophyta; class Magnoliopsida; order Poales; family Poaceae; genus Poa; species Poa annua. The sequence goes on along the minus strand of CM049426.1, from coordinate 243,611,143 downwards.
ACCTTGCGAAAGAAATAGTTTCTTGTCCGAGGGTATAAGTGAGAAAGAAAGTAGAGCAAGACGAAGTTGGTGAACTTCTTCTCCAAACATCAGAGTGGCGCAATCGAAAGTGTTTTCGGTGTCAGACCCCACAGCTTGAAAAAGCTAATGATTCAAGATCATGATGTTCTGAGCTCATACTAAGAGCGTAGGCATACGAGGTTGTGTTCCACACTGTGTGTTACGACAATCTTGTTATGAAGGTCATATTAATGGAATATGATAGACCTACGAACTACGAAGAAGAGATGGTGGACCTAAGTCCGAGAAATGGCTGTGAGTCATTTGTGATCCGAAATAAAATCCATATACGATTACCAGGTATTGACTTGGGAGATCTTCTTGATGGCATCTAGGATGTTAATAGTATATGGAATTTTATGAGAGAGTAGACATTGAGCAGATTCGATTTGTCGTGAAACAGTTCCGACAGACCACATGAGAGTTTGTCTCAAGTGGCGAAGCCTAAATCTATTCTGGGTCGTTTAGCAATTACTATAATTTCGGATGAGAAATTGATAGATGGATGAGAAAACCATGGTTCTTAATAGTGTAATTAAGAATGGTTTGTAATCCTGAGGATGCTGAACATGTGTGCAAACTTCGGTTGTCCATTCATGGGCAGAAACAAGCATATCGGAGCTGGAATCTTCACTTTGATAGTGTGATCAAAGGATTTTGGAGTTGTCTAAAATAGTTGAAGAAACCTACATTTGCAAAGAAGTGAGTGGGAGCTAAGTAGCTTTTCCTTAATCTTATATGCGGAAGGCATATTTGAGTGGGAGCTAAGTAGCTTTTCCTTGATCTTATATGCGGAAGGCATATTTGAGTGGGAGCTAGGTGTCATTCGTGATTTGGTATGTAACAACATATTGAATGACACAGATCCTCTAGTAGAGTGTAAAGGATTATTTAAGTGATTAAATTTTCTATGAAATGAAGTTAGGAGTATTAGGCATCCGATTTATAATTGTATAGATCAGAAGGGGCTTAATAACATTAAGTCGGAGTATTTCCTAAGTCAGGATTCTGAAGTGTTTCAGAAAAGGACAAGCGAAGAAAGAGGTTCTTGCTTGTATGACTAGGGAAAAGATTAAGTTAATCTTGGCTTTTTCAGTGATAGAAAATGATGTTCGACATTCTCTATGTATCACACATATAGTCTATCAGGCTGAAAGCTCGACTTGGTGTGACCCGAGTTCTTGGTTCAAGAACAGGTTCTAGAGTGATCCTTGTGTGGATCAATGAACAAACGTTAAGTTTATTCTTCAGTGTCTATGAGAACTGAAGATAGGTTTTCTAGTAACGGGTAAGAGTGGAATGACAACTTGCCGTAAAGCGGTTACGATGATGCAAGTTATTACACTGACCCATACGACTAGAAATCTCATATAGGAGATGTCCTTTATTTTGAAGAAAGACATGGTTAGTTTGCGAAGCCGCATATGAATGCACTGTCGCACAATCTACATAGGTATAGAAATATATCGCGACTTTAGAAGTAGCAAGTGTGATTGGACTGAGCAGTTTTCCGGGCGTAGGTGGTCCCCTTAATAGGTCTCTTAGACTTTTAAGGCGCATGCTACGCGAATGCTCGAGTCTCACTCCATCCACTCGGATATATTTCACCGTCATCGTAAGATACGGGTTGATGTCAAACTAGGTGACATAGAAGTGTTGCAAAGCACATATAGGTTTCAATGTGTGAGATCTATTGACTGTATTCCTCTTCCACGAGGCGAGCAGGCACCAAGATGCTATGGGTGTTGAGCTTTTACCAAGTTGTAAACTAGATTAAGTGTTACTCGAGTGCAAGTGGGAGACTGAAGGGAATATGCCCTAGAGGCACTTAATAAACATAGTTTATTGGCAATATCCCAATCGTTCATCATATGTTTTATACCATGCTTTAACTGTATTAAGCGAAAACATTAATACAGGCGTGGTAGATAAACAACCAGGTCCCTAGTAGCCTCTACTAAGACAAGTTTCATTGCGCGATTGATGATCGAGGTTTTCCGATCATAGGGCATGGCGCCGGTCGGCAATGGAAGTCATATCGTTAGGAGTAACGATGTGATGGACATACCCAGTATTTATAGGACATAGTCATTACGCCTTAAGACCGTGAGATCAACTCTTATTGTTATCCCTGAAAGATACTTTGATCGCACCAAACGTCGCATCTTATCTAGTGTGACAATAACGGTGATACTTTTGGGTATCGGAAGGGGGTAGTTGAGACGAGGGGTCAACAGCGGGATTTGTCAGTCCGCATAGTCGGATAGATACTCTAGGGCCCACTCGGTGAGATTATGTCAAATGAGTTTGCAAACATGTGACTAGGTCACCAGCTGACATAATATCATAGACGAGTAGAAGATAGCGATGTAGGTAACGAGATCATGCTAGGTATGGAGATATCTGAGAATGATGCTCGGACACGCTAAGTATCGCCATGACAAAGGGTTTAAGACTATACGTCCAGGTTTGATAGATGAAAGTCATTCGTTATATCACAGGGATTAATTCATGGGGTCCAGGCCTACGAGTTAGTCGTCGATCATAGAGGAGTCTTGATCGTACCTGTTATTATATCGAACCGCTAGGGTAACACACTTAAGGGGTTTCGACAAGACAACCGGAAAGGAAAGAGATCACCGGGAGCGTCCCGGGAGGGGTCCGATGGAGATCAGGAAGCGCCGAAAGAGTTTTCGGAGCTAGGAAAAATTATATATATTATGTTTGATATTAATTAGTGTAATTAATATGCAAATATGATTTTATATATTTATTTTCGAATTTATTTAGGCTGATTTCCCTAAATGGGCTTTCTGGTCGAAAGAAGGCCCAAGAGGGGGAAAATCCTCAAGGGGATTTTGTGGGGGAGGCTTGGCCGGCCTAGGTGGGCCAAATGGGGCCCACCTAGGGCCGGCGCACCAGCCTAAGCCGAACCAGGCATGTGGGATAGTCCCACATTGCCTGGCTGGCAAGGTTGGCTCCCCCTGGGAGCCTATATAAGAAAGGGCACCCCTGGCCTTTTAATTCACCAATTAATTCCCAATTTCTCTCTCGATCTCGTGGTTCCCTTGTCGGAGCCGCGCCGAGTAGAGGAGGGGGATCTCTTCCACCATAGCCCGCTGCCGCGCTGCTGGTGTTCCGGTCCAAGTCTTCCGCTGCTCGTCCTGGACTGGAGCTTCGGAGGCCGTCGTCTCCACCGTATGTGTGTGACGCCCTGCGAGGTGCTGCGCTAGCGGTACTCGGAGGCCTACTTCCTCCATCCGACCTCGGGGTCATCTTCGTCGTCTTCGTCGCGCCGAGTTCTTCACGACCTAGAGGTCGGCTACGTCATCTTCGTCGTCAACGCTTGTGCGGGAGCGTAATCCCCGCTATTCGGTCTACGAGGGTATGTATTCCGATCTCCGCCGTACTACTATATCTGCATAGTGTAGATCTTGGCTAGTTTAAGGATATAGTTGCTAGGAAAATTTTTGTTTTCTGCACACGATCCCCTTCAATTTGCCAAATTTGAAACGAGTTAACAAGGATTTATTTTTGGAATATTTGCGTCCAGGAAAACCGAAAATGAGACGAAGAGGCGGCCTCATCACCTGGTGGCGCGGCCCCACTGCCTACCGCGCCAGGAGGTGAGGAGGGCCCCTCGGTCGCCCACCGACCTAGCTCTTTCGCCCATATAAACTGAAGGGAATCGTGTGCAGAAAACAAAAAATTTCCTACCAACGATATCCTAAAAGCATGCCAAGATCTATTCTATGCAGATATAGTAGTACGAACGGAGATCGGAATACATACCCTTGTAGACCGAAAGCGGGATTACGTTCCCGCACAAAAGTTGTCGATGAAGACCGACGAAGCCGACCTCAAGGTCGTGTAGAGGAAGCAGACCTCCGAGTACCGCTAGCGCCGCAACTCGCAGGGCGTCACACACGTACGGTGGAGACGACGGCCTCTGAAGCTCCAGTCCAGGACGAGCAGCGGAAGACTTGGACCGGAACACCAGCAGCGCGGCAGCGGGATATGGTGGAAGAGATCCCCCTCTCAACTCGGCGCAACTCCGACAAAGGGAATCACGAAATCGAGAGAGAACTAGGGAATTAATTGGTGAATTAAAAGGCCAGGGGTGCCCCTCTATATAAAGGCTCTTGGGGGGAGCCAACCTTGCCAGCCAGGCAATGTGGGACTAAACCCCACATGCCTGGTGCGGCATGGGCAGGTGCGCCGGCCCTGGTGGGCCCCTTTTGGCCCACCTAGGCCGGCCATGCCCCCCCCCCCACCGAATTCCCTTGGGGATTTTCCCCCCATGGGCCTTCTTTCCACTAGAAGGCCCATTTAGGAAAATCAGACTTAATAAATTCGAAAATAAATATATAAAATCAGATTTACATATTAATTACACTAATTAATATCAAACATATTATATATAATTTATTCTAGCTCCGAAAACTCTTTCGTCGCTGCCCGATCTCAATCGGACCTCTCCCGGGACGTTCCCGGTGATCTCTTTCCTTTCCGGTTGTCTTGTCGAAACCCCTTAAGTGTGTTACCCTAGCGGTTCGATATAATAACAGGTATGATTAAGACTCCTCTATGATAACCGACTAACTCGTAGGCCTGGACCCCATGAATTAATCCCTGTGATATAACGAATGACTTTCATCTATCAAACCTGAACGAAAGTCTTAAACCTTTTGCCATGGCGATACTTAGCGTGTCCGAGCGTCGTTCCATATATATCTCCATACCTAATCTCGACCTCGTTACTGACAATGCTATCTTCTACTCGTCCATGATCTCATGTCTTCGTGACCTAGTCACATGCTTGCAAGCTCATTAGACATGATCTCACCGAGTGGGCCCGAGAGTATCTATCCTGCTATGTGGACTGGCAAATCCCGCTCTTGACCCCTCGTCTCAACTACTCCTTTCCGATACCCAAAAGTATCACCGTTATTGCCATACTATATAAGACACGACGTTTGGTGCGATCAAAGTATCTTCCAGGAATAACAATAAGAGTTGATCTCACGGTCAAAGGCGTAACGACTACGTCCTCCAAATCTAGGTACGTCCATCACATCGTTCTCCAACGATATGACTCCCATTGCCAACCGGCGCCATGCCCCATGATCGGGAAACCTCGATCATCAATCGCGCAACAAAACTAGTCTTAGTAGAGGCTACTAGGGACCTGGTTGTTCACGCATCACACCCGTATTAATGTTTCCGCTTAATACGGTTATAGCATGACACACAAACCTATTATGAACAAACGAGATATGATAAAGAATACACTTTATTAATATCCTCTAGGGCATATCTCCTTCAGTCTCCCACTTGCACTAGAGTACAAATTAATCTAGATTACAACTTGGTAAAAGCTTAATACCCATAGCTAACTGGTGTTTTTCATGCTTATCAAGCGAGAGAGGCTTCGTCAGCGGATCTGCCACATTCAGATCCGTATGCACTTTGCAAATCTTCACATCGCCTCCTTGTACGTACTGACGTATCACATGGAAGCGTCGGAGAATGTGTTTGGGGGTGGAGTGAGACCTTGGCTCCTTGGCGTTAGCAATGGCACCCGTATTGTCACAGAAGAGGATCACGGGGTCTTGCACGCTCGGGAACACTCCAAGTTCGATGACAAACTTCCTCAGCCACACAGCTTCATTCGTGGCTTCGCAAGCAGCAATGTACTCTGACTCCATTGTAGATTGTGCGACAATGGGTTGCTTCCCACTTCTCCAGCACACGGCGCCTCCATTCACCTTGAACACATAACCTGTCTGTGACTTAGAGTCATCGGGGTCTGAGCAGAAACTTGCATCCACGTAACCAATTACGCCAAGTTCTTCATCGCAGCCACCATACACAAGAAACATTTCCTTTGTCTTATTGAGATACTGAATGCTCTTAACAGCTATCTAATGCGCCATTCGATTACTCTGGAACCGGCTTGTCAAACTTAGAGCTAATGCCACATCCGGTCTAGTACTCAACATTGCATACATGATCGATCCTATGGCTGAAGCATAAGAATGTTTAGTCATATCGGCCTTATCCAGTTCCGTTACCGGACAATGTGCCTTCCGCAATATTTTATTCTTGATAACTGACAGAGAACTCTTCTTTGCCTTCTCCATACTGAAACGCTTCCGTATTTTATCAAGATAAATACTCTGACTCAACGCTAATAGGCGCCTTGATCTATCACGATAGATTTTTATGCCTAAGACGTATGCAGCTTCTCCTAAGTCCTTCATGGAAAATTTACTGTTTAAATATTCCTTCACGCTATTCAGAAGTTCCACATCATTCCCAATCAGCAATATGTCATCTACATATAGTGCTAAGAACACAACCAAGCTCCCACTCATTTTCTTGTAAATGCAGGTCTCTTCCAAATTTTGGATAAATCCAAAACCTTTGATTACCTTATCAAAACGAAGATTCCAGCTTCGACATGCCTGCTTCAATCCATAGATGGATCGCTGAAGCTTGCATACCTTGTTAGCATTCCCTGGATCGACAAAACTTTCCGGTTGTACCATGTACAACTCTTACTCAATGTTTCCATTTAGGAAGGCTGTTTTGACGTCCATCTGCCAGATTTCATAATCGTAATAGGCAGCTACTGCTAACAAAATCGGAATAGACTTAAGCATCGCTACCGGTGAAAAAGTTTCATCGTAGTCAATCCCATGAACTTGTCGTAATCCTTTTGCGACAAGCCGAGCTTTATAGACGGTCACATTACCATCAGCATCAGTCTTCTTCTTAAAGATCCATTTATTCTCGACGGCCTTGCGCCCTTCGGGAATATCCATCAAAGTCCACACTTTGTTGTCATACATGGATCCTATTTCGGATTTCATGGCTTCAAGCCATTTCTTGGACTCTAGACTCGCCATCGCCTCCTTGTAGTTCGTAGGTTCGTCTTGTTCAACTAACATGACGGTGCAAACCATGTTGCCATACCATTCTGGTGCGATCCGAGATCTACCAGACCTACGAGGTAGAATACGTTCCTCGACAGTTTCTCCCACTCCTTCCACGGAGGACGTTTCCGGAATTGCTTCCGTTGCGCCACTCGGAATCTCGAGTTCAGGATCCACGATTTCATCGAGGTCTACCTTCCTCCCACTTACTACTTTCGCGAGAAACTCCTTCTCTAGAAAGGTACCGGTCTTCGCGAAAAAAGTTTTGCCCTCAGCTTGGTTGTAGAAGGTGTACCCACTGGTTTCCCGCGGATACCCTACAAAGACGACTTTCTCCGAATTCGGTTCGAGTTTGTCGGGCTGTAGTTTCTTAACATACGCCTCACAACCCCAAACCTTCAGAAACGATTACTTAGGCTTTTGGCCATACCATAATTCATACGGTGTCGTTTCAACGGATTTGGACGGAGCCCTATTTAAAATGAATGCGGTTGTTTCTAACGCATAACCCCAGAAGGACACGGGCAAATCGGTAAGAGACATCATAGATCGAACACTATCCAGTAGAGTACGATTACGTCGCTCGGACACGCCGTTACACTGCGGTGTTCCGGCTGGCATAAGTTGGGGTACTATGCCACAACTCTTCAGATGTGTGCCAAACTCAAAACTCAAATACTCGCCACCACGATCGGATCAGAGGTGTTTGATTTTCTTATTAAGCTGATTCTCAGCTTCACTCTGGAATTCTTTGAACTTTTCAAAAGTTTCAGACTTGTGTTTCATCAAGTAGATATAACCGTATCTACTCAAGTTATCAGTGAAGGTGACGAAGTAACGATAACCATTGCGTGTCGAAACGCTCATCGGTCCGCACACATCTGTATGTATGATCCCCAATAAATCTGACGCCCGTTCAACGAAACCTTTGAACGATGTCTTGGTCATTTTTCCCATAAGGCATGGTTCGCATGTATCGAGGGATCCGAAATCCAACGAGTCCAAAAGTCCATCAGAGTGGAGTTGCTTCATGCGCTTTACACCAATATGACCAAGACGGCAATGCCACATATACATGGCGGTATCATTACTACACTTAATCCGTTTGGCTTCTATGTTATGGATGTGGGTACTACGATCAAGATTCAACAAGAATAAACCATTATTCTCGGGAGCATCAACATAAAAGATATCATTCATATAAATAGCACAACTGCTTGATACTGATTTAAATGAATAACCGTCTTGTAACAGGCAAGACCCACTTATAATGTTTACACTCAAGGATGGCACAAAATAACACTTATTTAAAACCAAAACTAATCCCGATGGTAGATGTAGAGGGAACGTGCCGACAGCCACCACGTCGACTCTCGATCCGTTGCCGACGCGCATCGTCACCTCATTCTTCGCCAGCCGCCGTCTATTCCGTAACTCCTCCTGAGAGTTACATATATGAGCAACAGAACCAGTATCAAATACCCACGTGTTGCTCCGGGCGGATGTAAATTACACATCTATAACATGTATATCAAATATACCTTGCTCTTTGTCGACCGTTTTGCCAGACTTCCTATACTCCAGGTACTTGGGGCAGTTGCGCTCAGGTGATCCGATGGTCACCACCATCTTCTCCAGCTTGATTTCTAATTCGGCCACTTCGAGCATATTTAGGATTTCCGACAGGGGTTTTGACGTCCCTTTCATGCCGTAGTCCATGATGGCGTTCTTATAGCTAGGGGGCAGAGAAATCAGCACCCTATCAATAACCACCTCTTCTGGGATCACACTTCCCAGATCACTCAGAAGGCGAACGCAGCCAAAAAACTTGGCTAAGTGCTTGCTTATATTGCCGTTCTCTTCCATCTGGGCTGAGAAGAAAAGCACAGATGCTTCGAATCTCTCAGCCTTGACTTGTCGTGCAAAAACAATCATGAGTTCAGTGATTATATCATAAGCACCCTTGTTCACGAATTGGTTTTGCACGTCAGCCTCCATGGCAAAGAGCATGCCACTCTGGACATAAGAAGAAATCTCCGCCTTAACCTCATGGACATTCCTTTTGGATTTCCGAGGCGGTGTTTGTAAGATCACCTAAGGGGGCATCAAGGATGTAGGCCACCTTGTGGGTTTCAAGAATGGACTTCAGGTCGCGGAACCAGGACACGAAGTTAGACCTATCGGTCTTAAGCTTCTCTTTCTCAATGAACAGGTTTAGTTTAAAGGAGGGGTGAGACATCTGAAAGAACATTTCTTAATCCCTTGTGTTTTGAGTGTTAGTTAACAATACCAATGATGTACTAATCCTATTGCTAAGTATTTCAGTTTGTGTGAGTTGCATATCACTTACTCCAAAGCCAAAATGTACAGAAAAAGAGTTTCTGGAATTCTTCCCAGAACCGCAATATTGGAGCCGGATATTTCCAGGGATCGGAATTTCCGGGTCTCCTATTTCTACCAGAAAAGTGGCTAAGGAAAAGTTCTAAAGTGGTTCTGACTCCGACCGGAAAATCAACTCGGAAATTTCATCAACTCGGAATTTCCGGGTCACCCAGAAAACCACTCCAGAATTTGGCTAAGTAAAGAAGAGGAAGACGTTCTGACTCCAACCGGAAAATCAGCTCGGAAATTTCACTGACTCGGAATTTCCGGGCAACCCTCAGAAACTTGAAGAAATTTGGCTAAGTCAAGAAGTCGAAGATGTTCTGATCTCAACCGGAAATTCAGCTCGGAGATTTCATAGCACCGGATATTCCGGGTGACTCGGAATTTCCGGGAGTGACTTATACCGGAATCTCCGAGTTATCGAGACAGCCAACGGCCAGATTTTGGGAGGGGGTATAAATACCCCCCCCCACTCACTCAAGAACATCTAGCTCTCAGATTTTCTCTTTCCTACACTTCTTGAAAGCTCAAATCATCAAGATCTTCCAATCCCTCCACCCAAATCCGTTGATCTTTGGAGGATTGAAGGAGAAGGCCCCGATCTACATCTTCACCGAAGGGATTTACATTTCTTCCCCATTCACTTGGGGATTTCGTGGCTAGGGTTTCCGGTGGGAAAACCTAGTTCACCATTGTTGTACTCTTGGTATTGCCTTGACTTTTTGTGGTCATCTTGAGAGCCCCCAATTAAGTTGTGGGTGTGTGCCTCAAGCGTTTGTAAGGGATTCGATCTCCGCCCTAAAAGGGGATCAATAGTGGAAGGTGAACTTGCAACCTTTGTGGTTGAGTTCATCGGAGAAGAAGGTGAGCCTTTGTAGCGTTGCGGCTAACCTGTTGTGGTAGCGCACACCTCTCCAACGAGACGTACACCCTTGGGTGGAACTCGGGATTACATCTTCGTCTCCGCGTGCTTCACTTGGTTCCTCTTATCATTGCTCCCTTACTTGCTCGTATTGTACTCTAGTTTTCCGTTGTATTGCTTAGCTTGTCATTTTGGTAAATTCACCATAGTTGCATATCTAGAGAATTTACCTTTGTGTTGAGCCTAAACTTGAAAAGTCCTAAAATTTGTAATAGCACCTATTCACCCCCCCCTCTAGGTGTCGGATTCCCGTTCAACATCTACAAAGGAATTTGCAACAACATAAGACTTTGTTCATAATAGTTTTGAGTTATAGTAGTTTTAGAAAATAACTAACATAACTCCCACTCAAACGAACATCCCTCCTGGTCGTTTAAGCGATTACACGACCCCCATCCATTGCACCACCCCTCATCATCAGAGCCGGCGGCACAACTTCAAGAGTAGACAAAAGTGACTCGTGCTCGACCTTTCGGTCTCCCTGTTCCGAGGCCATATCTGCATATGCTAGGCTCGCCACCAAAAACTCCACGCTGACGCTTGTGCAACATGGCTTACACCCACTGTATGCGAACGACGAAATGTCTGACACCCGATCATCACGGCATGCCTGTAACGCCCCGGGATTTATCCCCTTTTGTTTTGTGAGTTTTCTTTTTTGCATCGACATAGCATCGCATTGCATCGCATTAATTTAATTGTTGCATTTAAATTTAATTTCCACAATTAAATTCAAATGCATTTCAAATTAATTAAAAATGTGTTATTTTCAAATCTTTTAAAAATGTAAAAAACTAGTTTATTAAATTCGCTAGTTAAAACTAAAAATATTTTGTAAAGGTTTCGTATTCAAATTCCTTTTCGTTTTTGTTTTAAAAATAGAAAACAAAAAATAATAAAGGGAGAGCAATAAAAACCCAAGCCCACCAAACTCTAGGGTTTCCCCTTGAAAATTTTTTCCCACCCCCTGAAAATTTGCAGCCACCCTCCTCCTTTTTCTGGGATTTTGCAAAAGGTCCTCCAACCCACTTTGCTTCTTTTTCCCCTTCCTTTTTCTCTTCTTTTCTTTTTTCCTTTCTTTCTTTCCTTCCTTTCTTCTTCTTTTCTTTCCTTTTTTCTCTCCTCTTTCCTTCCTTTCTCTCCCGCACCGCACGGGAGTTTCCTTCTCTCTTTCCTTTTCTCTTCTTCTCCTTCCCGCCCGCACCAAGCGCCTCCCGAGCTCGTGCCCACCGGCCCCGTTCCCTCCCCAGCGCCGCGCCGCCCGACCGCCTCCGGGCACCCTTCGCGCGCGCGCCTCGAGCCCGCACCAACCGCCGCCTCCGAGCCGAGCTCACCGCGCCCCGGCCTCTTCCGGCCGCCTCCCGCGCGTCCCTGCTCCGGCCACCGTCTCCGGCCGCCTCGCCGCCGCGCGTCCTCCGTGCCGAGCCGCCGCCGCGCCGCCTGCTCCCCGCCTCCACGCGCGCGCGCTCCGCACGCCTCTGCGCGCCCGCCGCCGCCGTGCCCCGCGCGCCCCCTGCTCTGCCCCGCGCCGGCCGCCGCCGCCCTCCGCTCGCGCCTCCCGCCACCGCTGTCGGCCCCTGCGCCGTCGGTCGCCGCCGCCCCCACGCGCCCGCCGCCACGCGCCGCCGTCGCCGCTTGCGCTCGCTGCCGCGCGTCCTCCGCCGCCGCCGCAGCGCGCGCCGCCGTCGCCCCTTGCGCTCGCTGCCGCGCGCCCTCCGCCGCCGCCGCAGCGCGCGCCGCCGTCCGAGCGCTTTCTCCCCTTCTCCGCCTCCCGCGCGTGCCGTCGCGCCCCCGGGCTCCTCGCTGCCGCCGCACACCTCCGCCCCGCGCAACCCCGTGCCTCCACTCCGCTTCACCGTCTCCGTCCGGTGGCCTCCCCGCGTCCGCCGCACGCCGGGTGTTTGACGCAATGCCCGCAAGGCCCCGGCGTCTTTTGTTGTCCGCGTTTGTCCACCCTTCGAGGTGCTGCATGCCCGTGCGTTTTTCCTTCCGGTGTCCATTTGCCGTGCTCCTCCGTGCCCGCGCCCGTCAACGAGGATGACCGAGTACGACTACCCGACCACTTCCACGACACCGACAAACGCGATGCCCCGGTTCCGCGACGGCTACTTCCCCGATGTCGACTACTTCCTCTACGGACCGAAGACGTCGTTTTCGAACCCTAGTTCACCTGATCCGACGTTCGAACCCAAACCCTAACCCTATACCTATTTTATTAAATATCATCTATCTTGTGCATATCGCATCATAATTGCATGTGTTGCATCTCTTGGGTTTGCGGGTGTAGCAAATCACCTAAATAATTCAATATGGAATGTGTGGGGTAATAAATATATAATGCCCTATTCCATTTAATTTAATTAGATCACCCATGCCATGTGTTGCCATGCTAACCAACATTTAATATTGCTGGTAAATAAATGAGTTGCACCTAAATATTAATTGTCGGAATCCCGGTTCCGCTAAGTTTGGATTAAGTGCATCTCGCATTGCAACCTGCCATGTCATTCATTTGTCCCATGATCATGCTGGATCTTTTGCCGTAGTTGTAAAATGCATCTTTTGCGCTTCCAGTGTTTGTTTCTTCTTCGCGGATACGACGTTGAGATGTGTGAGTAACGACAAGATCTGCTTCCATGCGGGATTCCAGGCAAGCAAAGTTTGCTTGTTTACCTATACATTGTCTTTCATTCCTGCCGTTGATCTCTGCTACCCTAGTATTCGATTCTTTATCGCGATCCCATCACATGTTATCCTGCAGCCTATACAACTTTATCCCCACAACCCATAACTCCTTGTATGTTTATCTGTTGGCCTTGCGAGTCGTAGCGCATGCTTAGAGTTGGTTGTGCGAGTCGTCCGTTGGTCTTATGTTTCATCTGTTTAGTATGATAGATTGTTCTACTTTAATAAAATGATATCTTGTGTTGGGGTATTATAATTAAATGATAAGGCACCAGGCGGAAGGCCTTGCGAGGTGTTTTGTTCTGCTCAGTGTCGACCTAGGAGCTGAGATTTTGTCCTTGGATCCAATTTTGAGCGCACTAACCACTTGTGGGAGGCCCTATGGAGCCCCCCTCGACTTTGAACGGATCTACAGCTTGTCCATGTGCCGCAAGTAGTTCGGGTTTTCCATTTGCTCATATGCATGTGCATGATGATGTTGATGATGATGATGATGATGAGAGGTTATGTGATACGGGGGGTCATATAGGTGCGGTACGACACGAAGCGGACAATTCCTACTGTGGTTTGAGCCGCATGGTGCCGTAGTCGCAAACTAATGAGTCCGCAATTGAGATTCGGCCGGACTCCTGACGCGGGTAACAACTCATATGGGTGGCACTTGGACTTGCTGTAGTATAAGTCGTGTTGAGAAGCCATGATGCTTTCTTGGGTTGATCATGCGAGTATGGGTACAATAGTGCACCCCTGCAGGGTATAATCCTATCGATGAGCTGTGTCCACGGTTATGGACGACTTTGCACCTACTTAAAGTTAATTAATTTGACTAGTAATATAGAATTACTTTCACAATAAATTATAATTAAAACTGTTCAACGTGTGAGTTTCCCGAATTGCTTCCTCATATTTGGTTGAGGGGGTTAATTCGAGAATGGGTTATGTTTGGTGTTAGTTGTAGATGGTTACCTTGTGCGCTCTCTTATCCCTCTCTGATTAGACGGAAGTTGTAGCGTGTCTCTTTAGGTTGCTAGTGCTGCTGCCGCTAAGTCCACCTCCCCTATATTTTGGGAGATGGTGTAGAAAGTAGGCAAGTCGGTTTTGCTTGCTAGGGAGTGCCCTGACCCTATTTTGGGATGTGCTTTATGTGCAGTCAACAGGTTTAAAGCCTGACGATGTTAGCTTGGGAATCCCTCCGGCTTGGCTGGGCAGTGATATGGCGTCATCGCTTATCTTTAGGACTCTTAGTCCAATTTGCCTCTTATCCGAAGTCGGATACTATTTTGCTTCCGCTGTCATTTGAATCTTTGTATTGTATCATTTGTATCTTGACTCGTTCGAGTCGTTGTTGTATATTGTATATATCTTATGTTGTATTTGTGGATGTATCGGAACTATTGTAATGTTATCACAATTCCACCCACATAATGCGCATGTTTCGGCGTGCACATTATGTCTGGTGGGCGACCTAAAATCGTTATTATGCGGATTTCGGCGGGATCGCTTAAATCTACATAGTACCGATTTTAGGGCGTCACACTGCCTCATAACGTAGAACTTTCTTGGTGGTGCGCGTTGGAGGGAGAACACTAGTGGTATTTTGAAGGGATCATCTTATATAGCTACCGCTGTGTAACTAATATATACTATATATACAATCACACAATATAAGATGCACACAAAACATCAAATGTAATGCAATGTGATATAGTCCAATGCGCCATGATCTTCTTGACGCCCGCAGTTTATAAACAATTTAATAAACCTACCTTGACCATATCACATTGCCCCTACAAAATAAAGTTAGACGCTTCTACTTTATCTTTTGCATATTTTACGTGTCTTGGGGCTTTCGTAAATAGAACCGCTTCATACCAACGAACCTTATGACCACAACAACGATCCAATAATTGCATGTTTAAGCATCCCTTTCGGGTCCTCAATTGAAAATGCGAAGACCAACTAAAGAGAGAGAGAAACTGGCACCCGCCAGCCACAGATACGGTACAAGCCGTATGACAGTAGTGGAACCAGTCTCGCGTAAGCGTACGCGTAAAGTCGGTTCGGGCCGCTTCGTCAACTTAATGCCGCTGGAATCACAAGTGCACGCTAGAGGGTAGCAAATAACATGAACGGTGCCCCCGTGCAGAACACGGGTCTAACAGCGTACAACTATATCTACGCTAGATCGGCTCTGATACCACTGAAGGGGATCGTGTGTAGAAAACAAAAAATTTCCTACCAACGATATCCTAAAAGCATGCCAAGATCTATTCTATGCAGATATAGTAGTACGAACGGAGATCGGAATACATACCCTTGTAGACCGAAAGCGGGATTACGTTCCCGCACAAACGTTGTCGATGAAGACCGACGAAGCCGAGCTCAAGGTCGTGTAGAGGAAGCAGACCTCCGAGTACCGCTAGCGCAGCACCTCGCAGGGCGTCACACACGTACGGTGGAGGCGACGGCCTCCGAAGCTCCAGTCCAGGACGAGCAGCGGAAGACTTGGACCGGAACACCAGCAGCGCGGCAGCGGGCTATGGTGGAAGAGATCCCCCTCTCAACTCGGCGCAACTCCAACAATGGGAATCACGAAATCGAGAGAGAATTAGGGAATTAATTGGTGAATTAAAACGCTAGGGGTGCCCCTCTATATAAAGGCTCCTGGGGGGAGCCAACCTTGCCAGCCAGGGAATGTGGGACTAACCTCCACATGCCTGGTGCGGCATGGGCAGGTGCGCCGGCCCTGGTGGGCCCCTTTTGGCCCACCTAGGCCGGCCATGCCCCCCCCCCCCCCCCACCGAATTCCCTTGGGGATTTTCCCCCCATGAGCCTTCTTACCACTAGAAGGCCCATTTAGGAAAATCAGCCTTAATAAATTCGAAAATAAATATATAAAATCATATTTGCATATTAATTACACTAATTAATATCAAACATATTATATATAATTTATTCTAGCTCCGAAAACTCTTTCGTCGCTGCCCGATCTCAATCGGACCTCTCCCGGGACGTTCCCGGTGATCTCTTTCATTTCCGGTTGTCTTGTCGAAACCCCTTAAGTGTGTTACCCTAGCGGTTCGATATAATAACAGGTATGATCAAGACTCCTCTATGATCAACGACAAACTCGTAGGCCTGGACCCCATGAATTAATCCCTGTGATATAACGAATGACTTTCATCTATCAAACATGAACGCAAAGTCTTAAACCTTTTGCCGTGGCGATACTTAGCGTGTCCGAGCGTCGTTCCATAGATATCTCCATACCTAATCTCGACCTCGTTACTGATAACGCTATCTTCTACTCGTCCATTATCTCATGTCTCCGTGACCTAGTCACATGCTTGCAAGCTCATTAAACATGATCTCACCGAGTGGGCCCGATAGTATCTATCCTGCTATGCAGACTGGCAAATCCCGCTCTTGACCCCTCGTCTCAACTACTCCTTTCCGATACCCAAAAGTATCACCGTTATTTTCATACTATATAAGACACGAGTTTTGGTGCGATCAAAGTATTTTCCAGGAATAACAATAAGAGTTGATCTCATGGTCAAAGGCGTAACGACTACGTCCTCCAAATCTGGGTACGTCCATCACGTCGTTCTCCAACGATATGAGTCCCATTGCCGACCGGCGCCATCCCACATGATCGGGAAACCTCGATCATCAATCGCGCAACGAAACTAGTCTTACTAGAGGCTACTAGGGACCTGATTGTTCACGCATCACACCTGTATTAATGTTTCCGCTTAATACGACTATATCATGACACAAAAACCTATTACGAACAAACGAGATATGATAAAGAATACACTTTATTAATTGCCTCTAGGGCATATCTCCTTCATAAACCCCCATGGCCTAAAAACAGAGCAGAGTTGAATACTTTTTCCTCCACGGGTCTCGAGCCACCGCCGTCGTCACCACCACTTCTGGAGAGATCAAAACTGCTCCCCGGCACCCTGCCGGGAGGGAGAATCGTCCCCGGAGGCTTCTACGTCGCCATGACCGCCTTCGGACAGATGCGAGAGTAGTCTACCTTGGACTACGGCTCCATAGCAGTAGCTAGATGGTTGTCTTCTCCTCTTGTGCTATCATGTTTAGATCTTGTGAGCTGCCTATCATGATCAAGATCATATTTATGTAATTCTCCATGTTGTGTTTGCTGGGATCTAATGAATATTGAGTACTAAAGTTATTGCTTCATAATATATCATGTATGTGCTATTTAATGATCTTGCATGCTCTCCGTTACTTGTGTATGCTCTGGCCAAGTAGATGCTCGTAACTCCAAGAGGGGGTATTTATGCTCGATAGTAGGTTCATGTCTCTATTTAATATGGGGCAGTGATAGAAAGCTCTAAGATTGTAGATGCTACTAGGGATAAAATAATAGTACTTTATCTAATGATGATGTTACTTTACTTACTTTACACGCAGTGCTTAAGGCGATAATTTGTTGCATGCAACTTAATACTGAAAGGGGTGCATACGCTAACCGGAAGGTGGATTATTAGTCATAGATGCGGTTGGAATTGTCTATGTATATTGTTGTATTGCCCGAATGAATCTCACACTAGAGACCATATCATTAGTATATGCATTGGGTTGCTCATCAGTATTCTATCAATTGCCTAGCTGTAATTTGTTTACCAC
Organism: Poa annua; assembly: GCA_026929855.1. NCBI lineage: Eukaryota > Viridiplantae > Streptophyta > Magnoliopsida > Poales > Poaceae > Poa > Poa annua. The sequence goes on along the minus strand of CM049426.1, from coordinate 243,593,491 downwards.
GCATGAATGAATGTTATTATTATTTGGGGAATCACAAAACGCGCGCATGCGCTATCTCTGACGCGCGGCGCACACGGCTGTCTGGCTGTTGAGCTACACCTTTACGTGTTGCTGTGGCACATGCAAACCTTTTTCCAATCTTAAAAAACACATAGCTTTCAAACCGAACGTCCAAATAAAAATCCGTTTTCACCAGCGTGTTCCTCATGAAAAGAGTTTCGAAACTAGATCCCATATGAGCATTTTTCTGATAACTATTTCTGAAAAGCAATTTTGTATTATATATTTGCTTTTCTGTCATCCAAGAAGTTGCTTTTCATAATAGAACCTATGTAGTCCAAACTCATCAGCCACACGTAAATCTATTTGAAATTATGAAACACATAATTTTTTAACCAAATGCCAAATTAAAATTGGTCTTCAAAGTAGTGTTCCTTGTGACCGAGATTTTCAAAAAACAACTTTCTTTCCCAAAAAGAAATTTTATTGTAAATACTTGCTTTTCAGCCAAGAAGTTGCTTTATAATAGGAAGTTGATAGACAACATAGAATCAAAATGCTTTTCTATCATGAAATCAACAAGTTGGTCCTTGCTTGTATAAAACACAAACTCTCCTTCTCTTCATATTTTTTATGAAATATACATTTACTTGATAGGCAAATTTATTGGTTGAGACACGTTTTTCAAGCATATACATTTCCTTTTCTCTCATGTTCTGAATTCTAAAGCAACTTTCATGACAAGAACAAAGTTTGTACTCTAAATTTTCCTTTTCTTTTATAAACAATAAATAATGTGAAGATGAGTGGGGGATATGTTTTCTAATCCAAGCAATGGTCAATTTGTTGGTTTATGAGAGACTATCATGCTACTTGGCATGAGACATTCAAAACAATATCTCCTACTTATATACTCTGATGGATATTTTCTAAAAGCAACTTATAGATAGAAAAACATGTTTTTACCATGAACTTACTCTACCGTAATAGAAAGTTGCTTTTTGGAAAATAATTATCGAAACATGTCCATGGGGATCTAGTTTTGTAGATCTGGTCGCGAGGAACAGTACGGTCAAAACCGTTTTTGATTTGGAAGCTTGGTTTGAAAGTTATGTGTTTTTTAAAAATTTAAACTATTATGTACTCTTACAAGTGCGCTCTGGAGTGAGGGAATCTTTTTATTTGACGCGTGCGCCCTGCGCTGTAAGAGCGCGCGTGCGCCACCAAGTAGGGTCCTTATTATTTATGGAGAGACACCACTAGTGAACTGTGGACCCCGGTCCTTCTCATTAATCTGATAAAACCACAACTGGAAACCTGTTACTTTCTGCGAACAAACATCTTTGTTCCACACATACGGTTAATCTTTTGTTACAGTAAGCCGGTGGGATTGACACCCTCACCGTTGAGTTGGGGAAAAATACTTTGATTATGTTGTGTGCAGATTCCCCGTCTCCGACGCCACACCAAAAATTTCTGGCGCCGTTGACACCTCGAGGGGAACGTTCATCTCCTACTGGTTCGATAACCTTGGTTTCATAACTGTAAGAAATATTGCTGCTCTGCTACTTCACACCCTACTCTTGGGGATTCACCAACCACACGCTTAGCAACCATCAAAAATTTCTGGCGCCGTTGCCGGGGAGATTTGTGCATTCTTCACGAGGGGAGTTTTCGTACTTCCAATCTTTTTATTTTGTTATTATCTTGATTAGTTTATTTTTATCACTGTCTTGTTTACTTAATATCAAAATACAAAAAAAATAGTTACTTGCATTCCTTTTATTATTTCGGTTTGCTATTTTATTTTCAGTTTTGTTGCTTTGTTTATTTCGGTTTGTCATTATTTTCTTTAATATTGCTATTTAAATTGCTAAAATGAGTTCCGATGAAAATACTAAGTTGTGTGACTATACAAGCACCAACAATAATGATTTTATATGCACACATATTGCTTCACCTGCATCTAAAGCTGAGTTCTTTGAAATTAAACATGCTTTATTGGATCTTGTTATGAGAGAGAAATTCTCTGGTGTTAGTTCTGATGATGTTGCTGCTCATCTAAATAACTTTTTTGAATTATCTGAAATGCAAAATATAAGGATATAGATGGATGTATTATAAAACTGAAACTATTTTCTTTCTCTTTGAGAGGAAGAGCTAAAGAATGGTTGCTTACATTGCCTAAGAATAATATTGATTCATGGATTAAATGCAAAGATGTTTTCATTGGAAAATACTATCCTCCTGCTAAAGTTATTTCTCTAAGAAATATTATCATGAATTTTAAACAACTTGATAATGAACATGTTGCTCAAACTTGGGAATGATGAAATCTATGATAACGATAATTTCCCAACCCATGGACTGACCTTATATGCAGGACTAAATTTTTCTTCAAGAAACTTAGGATTCAGCTGCAGAAGGTACCTTTATATCCATCACTTTGGGGGCTGCAACAAAACTCTTGAATGATATGATGATGTATTATTTGGAATGGCATACGGAGAGGACACCCCAAGGTAAGAAGGTAAATTCTGTTGAATAAACCTCCTCTTTGAGTGAAAAAATTGATATTATTATGTCTATGCTTGCTAGTGGTAAATCCCATATTGATCCTAATAATGTTCCCTTAGCTTATTTAGTTGTACAAGAAGAGCATGTTGATGTAAACTTTATTAAAAACAACAATACAATGCATATAGAAACAACTATGGTAACAACAACTATAATCTCTATCATCCTAATAATGACAACTCTTATGGTAATTATTATAACAACAATAGTACTACCACCTCTGAACTTAAAACCATGCTAAGAGCACGTCCAGCAGTTCCCCTAAAAAGTCTCCCCTATATGTGTATGTAGGGGATTTCACCTAAAAAATTCTCCCCTAAAAATTGCTCAATTCCGACAGTTCCCCTAAAACACCCTCCTATTAAATATTTTTAGAATATTCTATAACTACCAGCCGTTAGTCGTGAGCCGATCGATCCATCCGCAAACTGATCGCTGCCTTGACCGAGTGCACCTGGACACCGGCCAGCGGCAGAACCGATCGATCCATGATCGATATAGCTGATATTGATCGCTGCCTTGACCGAGTTAATCTAGACACCGGTCGTCGGCAGAACTGATCAATCCATGATCGCTGTAGCTGATCGGAACTAATCAAACATTGGATCGCTGCTAGCTAGCTGATCGTTCTGCGGAAACTGATTGCTCCAACGATAGCTCCCAATGATCGCTGCTAGCTGATCGCTGCTAGCATCTGGACACCTGTGGCAGCTCCGTGGAGAGCAGACAAATTGACATATGCAGCTCTAATGTTTTTAAATTAATAAAGCAGTTCACATGGAGAGTAGACCCATTGACATATGTATATGTAATATTTTTAAATTAGTAAATCTTGTAACGTGGTCTAGTTCAAAGATAGTCTTACATGGTTCAAAGATAATAGTTCATACAGTTCCAAGATAATGCAAACAAACGTAGAGTTCTTGTTCAAGACAAGTTTCGATGGCGCTTAATGATCTGTCTCTCCCTTAATTTGTAGAACTCTTATTCTTCCTCGCCCATGCCACTAATGTCCATGCACGTAATTTTGCTTTCCTCTGCCGCTGTCAAGCGTTGTTCCGCCATTCTCATAATCTGAATCTTTTCTTCTTCCAATGCCACCTTTTTTTTCCCTTTAGTGCAAGTTTATTTCTTTCTTCTACCAACCTTTCTTCTTCTCTTTGCTTGTCCACTGCCATGATGAGCTCAAATCGCTCTTGTCTTTTTGACTCCTTAGTCTCCAACATACCACCGAACGACTCCATGGCAGTACTTCCACCTATAGTTCCAGAACTACTAGCTCGGTGTAGTGCTTCTTTTGCACTCTTCTGTCCAATTGGCCTTTTCGAGAGAGATGTAGTTTCATCCTCAAACACACTAGCTGCAGCCGATGATGAACCTGGAGTATCCATGCATGATGTGTTCTGTTTTTTCACTTGCGGCCGAGATTTCCACTTCTCAGTGTTTTCCAACTTATTAAAGCAATGCATCAATCCAAATGATTTATTTTCCCTTGTCATCATTGACATACTTATCTAGTGCTTGAGAAAGCTGCATTCATACACATGCATCAGTACACCAAACTTATGGACATAACACATAATCTAGTAAAATTATGAACCAAGCAAAACATTTATGTTTACCTTATTATCCCACGTCATCCCACTTTGGTTTCTAGCAAGAACCTGAGCATAACATGCACAGAACTTGCTCACTTGTTCATTAATAACATCCCAACGATGTTGAAGAGAGCTTTGTGTTCTATCGGAGTCTTCAGTCTTATTAGCATGGAAGTAAGCATTTATCCTTTTCCAATAGCAATCACGAGATTGGTCGACTGTGATGATTGGATCTTGAGTTATCTCAAGGTATGCATCACACAAAGTCAAGTCTTCAGCCTTGCTGAATTTTTTTGCCTCTTATTACCGCTTGATTTTGAAGCCCTTGTTTTCTTTGTGCTTGCTTTTACAAGAGGCGTAGCTTCTTGAGACCCTTCAAGATCAATGTGTTCTACTTCCTGCCCTTCTAGATCGACGTGTTGTTGTTCATGCCCTTCGGGAGCGATGTTATGTTCTTCATTCCCTTGAGGCCACTGCAAACCATTCAATCCGGATCCACTTTGCAAAAGATCAAAATAACTCTGATTGTCCATCACAAAAATCTGAAACATAAACAAAAAGGTAACTACTATCAACATATTGCATTATCAAAAAACTCACAAATAGTGGGCATTAATTTATACAGCAATTATGCGATGCAATATGTGTGTTTGTAGTTCTGTGTCTACAGCCCAATATATTAACTTATTTAAGAACAACTGCACTCTATACAGCCCAATTCATTGATACTACATCTCTGTAAAAAAACATTGTTGGGTTGGTTCTGAAAAACTAAGCACTTTTCAGGAGTTCATGAAAGCTTAACTGGTACAAATGTTCTGGACACCATATCATTGGTGGAACTGATATAAATATATTAGAAAATCAGGACTGAAATATCAAAACAAATTGCTAATTAGGCACATCTTCTATGTGTTATAACGGGCTGTGTTTACTCGATTAGGACTTCAAATCAGGACTAGTCACAAGCTTCAAATCAGGACTAATTAGACACCATATCAGTTAGAACTTTGCACCTAACAACGCTGAATGATGTAAATTAAGGATATTCTGTGTAATCCCTGAAGAACGGGCTGTGTTTACTCGATTAGGTTGGGCAGCCATAGAAATTTGGAGCTCAAGGTCATATTTTCTGAATACACCGGAAGAATTAAAACCCGCATTCAGACAGGGGAATGATCATATGTCACTCTGTCAGCCCTTGAGCTTTGAAATGCTTAATTTATCCATCGTTGTAGAGAGAAAAAGCTTGTGAAGAAAAAGAACAACATGATGGCAGCACGAAGAACGGAGACCAAAGACTGCCTGCACTGCATTATTTACTCAACCTTTTTCACCGGGCATGCATAGATGCATGAACTGACTACCGCGGTTCATGCCAGAGGGCAGGGCGCGCTGCCGTCCGGCATGGCGATGCAGCCCTGGTGGACGGGCTCTGGGCTCGGGGCCGTGTCTCCGGCCATCGTGGCGCCGGGGAGCGGAGCTTGGATCCCTGTCGAGCAACCCGCTTGGTGGTGGTGGTGCGACCAAGCGCGCAGCGCTCGATGATGCATGTGCGGAGAGCAGCGAGGATTCAAGGAGATCAGGGGAACACGGAGGGGCCGCAGGGAGGAGGAGGCCAGGAGCCGGCGGCGCGCGTAGGAGGAGACGGACGCGGAGGCGGCGGGGCGTGTAGGAGGAGGCGGATGCGGCGGCGGCGGAGAGGGATAGGGACAGCGGCAACGACTACAGTCGGAGGATGAGGGACGGAAGATTACCTATCGAGCGAGCGCGGGAGGAAACTTTGGTCGCGAGCAGTTCCTCGCCTCGCCTCGGGACGCCGAGATAGGGGAGCTTCCACCTCCCCTACAAGTCGGGGAAAGGAGAGAGCTGGATCGGGGACGCAGATAGATGGGGGAAGGTTTGAGGGAACTGTTGGGCTCTTCTTTTTAGAATTTTACCCCTAAAATAGGTATAGGAGAGGGTTTAGGGGAACTGCTGGACTTGCTCTAAGATATTTTATCACTACACAAACTTTGTTTAATAAAACTTTTTAGGAAAAGCTTGGGAAAATTGATATTCTTGCGTCTAAAGTTGATAGTCTTGTCCTTGATGTTGATCTTTTAAAATCTAAAGTTATGCCTACTCAAACTAAAGAGAATAAACCTTTAATGTCATCCAAATTCAATTTGATGAAAATGTTAGATCAATGACTCAATTACGTGCTAGATGGGAAAGAGAACTAGAGAAATAGGCTAATGTTGCTAATTTTTTTTACTATTACTACCTCTGAAAATAATGGTGTTTGACATGTTAGTAAGCCTCCTACTATCCATGGTAACATAGTTGGTGTTATAAATATCTCCTCTACTTTCTCCAAAAAATTAAAATTGACTAAAACTGCTGAAACTAGTGTTGACAAAAGTGCTGAAATTTTTAAGAACGTGAGAGAATATGGTTCGGTTTGCTTTGATGATAATAATTTTGATTTTGATAATTGTAATATCTCTGAAATTATCAAGTTTTTACAAAAAATGGCCACAAGTCCTAATGCTAGCTCTCTTAATTTGGCTTTTACTGCTCATATTATAAATGCTCTCATTAAAGTTAGGGAAGATAAATTAAAACTTGAATCTTCTATCCCTAGGAAGTTAGAAGATGGTTGAGAGCCCATCAATAAGATGAAAATAGATAATTTTTGTTTCAATGCTTTGTGTGACCTTGGTGCAAGTATTTCTATTATGTCTAAAAAGCTCTATGATATGTTTGACTTGCCACCATTGGAACATTGTTATTTGGATATTTTTCTTGCTGATAATGCTTTGAAGAAACCTTTGGGGAGGATCAATGATATTCCTATTATGGTTAATGATAACCTGGTCCCCTTTGATTTTATTGTCTTAAACATTAAATGCAATTCATCTTGTCCAATTGTGTTGGGAAGACCCTTTCTGAGAACTGTGGGTGATATTACTGATATGAAAGAAGGTACCATCAAGTACCAAATACCACTCAAGAAAGGTATGGAACAGTTACCTAGTAAAAGAATGAAGCTACCTTTTTATTCTATTGTTCGTTCAAATTATGGTGTTGATGCTTCATCTCTTGATAATACTTGAGTTTTACTTTGTGCCTATCTCAAAGGCGTTAAATAAAAGCGCTTATGGGAGACAACCCACTTTTATTTCCTATTATTTTATTTTGTTTTTATTGTGTTAAGGACTTGTCATATCTCTGTAGCAATTCCTTTGTATCTTATTTTTATTGCAATGTTGTGTCAAGTTAAGCCTCTAGTCGAAAGTTGATGCTTAAATTCAATTCCTGTGCTGAAACAGATTTCTTCTATCCACCGTAAAATTCATATCTCCCTATTTGAACGTCAGAAAAATCTGCTATTTTTTGTGCGCATTCCTCAGATGTATACGCAAATTTCATTAGTTTTGCTTTTTCTGATATGTGCAAGTTAAGTGCCTCAAAAAATTTGTCTTTACGGACTGTTCTGTTTTTGACAGATTCTGTCATTTTATTTTGAAATGCCTCTTTTGCTATTTTGATTGGATCTTTTTATCCTATTAAGTATCAGTGGCTGTAGCTAATGTCCAGTAGCAATGGTAGCAATTGTGTTCCTACAGAATATCATAATTATTTGTGCACTAGCCCTCTAATGAAGTTAGTCTAAGTTTGGTGTGGAGGAAGTTTTCAAGGATCAAGAGAGAAGGATGATATAATGTGATCAAGAGGATAGTAAAGCCAAAGCTTGGGGATGCCCCGGTGGTTCACTCAAATATAATTCAAGAATACTCATGCGTCAAAGCTTGGGGATGCCCAAGGCATCCCCTTCTTCATCAACAAACTATCAGATCCTTTCTAGTGAAACTATATTTTAATTCCGTCACGTGCTTATCTTGAAGCGTTTGTTTGTTTTTGCTTTTGGTATTTTCATTCTCTGAATAAAATGGATCCTCGCATTCTTTTGTGTGGGAGAGAGACACGCCCAGCTTTTTCATATGAATACTCGTTTTCTTCACTTATATTTGTTGAGTATTCGTTTTTTGTTATCGTTTGCTCTCTAGCTCTTGTTTTGCATGCATCTCTTGTTAGAGCTGTTAGCTTTGTTATGTTATACTATCATATCTCATTGTTTAATTAATTGGAGAGTTTATCTTTTAAATAAGTTGATCGGTGTTTTTGGTTGAGAACAGAAAATGCTAAATGTGGTAGATGGTATAATTAAATGATACATTAATCTTGTAGATCATTAAACTGTGTCACTTGAATCATTGATGTTGTTTTGAGATATTAATTTGCTTAATGGTAAACATGATGATCTAGTAAAGTGGAATTATTAAATGGTTGGTCTAGAGAAACTTGAAAACTGTGCCACACCTAAATTTACAGTTGATTGCATAATCGTATATGACTTCTATTTGTCAACCGTAATGACCTTATGTTATGCGCTACGGTCGAGGAAGACAATGGTGACTTTGTCATTCGCCACGATCCCTCTAGGAGTAATTCATTATGCCTTGCATGATCATATTTTTATTTGAAATCTTTTTACTTGTGAGTTCTAAAACTGCGGTTTTCATGTCACTTCCACCACCATATTGCTAGCCTCTTCGGTACTTTGCTTTGCCCTTTCTCACATTGAGAGTTGGTGCATTTTTCACGGGTACATCCAAACTCGTGGGAGATCTTCATCTTGTTCTCCTACACATAAGCCAAATATCTTCCTCAAAACATCCATCATACCTACCTACTACAGCATTTTCATAGCTGTTCCGAGATATATTTACATGCAACATCCATCTTACATTACATGACTTGTTGTCATTCATTACTTTTTTATTACTCTGCGTGTTTCTATAAAGCTGATGTATGGTTTTACCCATGTTACGCTAGAGCACTTCATAACCTTCTACACTGGCAGAGGAACCGTTGTCATATGTATTCTTATGGCACATTCATATTAGTTACTTGTATCATCAGTATGTTGTTTTATCATCATTAGTGTGTTGCCATATATCATATATCGTATTAGGATGCTTGCCCCTAAAAGTAAAAAGAGCCATGGAGGCCATCGAAAAGAGAAACAGAAAAAGAAAAAATATAGAAAAAATATAGAAAAAAGATAAAAAAAAGAAAAGAAAAAATAAAGAAATAAAAGAAATAAAAATGGGGCAGCATTACTATTCTTTATCACACACTTGTGCTTATGTTATAGCACCATATCATTTATAGTCATCACTTGTGCTCATGTTATAGCACCATATCATTTGTGCTCATGTTTAGCACCTTTACTCCATATGAGAGTTTTCATGTCTTAGTTGCATAACTATGTGGGGAAATTTACACTATAGAACTTGGTTTGTATATTCCAATGATGAGCCTCCTCAAAAGTGTTCTAGGTTTCGGTGAGCAAGCAAGTTGGATGCACACCCACTAGTTCCATTGGAGAGCTTTCATATACTTATAGCTCATTGTGCATCCGTTGTGTGGCAATCACTACTCCTTACATAGCTTCGATTGTATGACTTTCTCTGTCTAATGATCATCTACAACTTTGTGAGCCTTTCTTCCGTTGGCCTTCCAAACCTCCATTAAAATTCTCTTAGCCATGACATCCTGGTGCCAGGAACCAACGTTGAACGCTTGCTTGTTTCTTTTGAACAAATAATATATTGATCTTCTACGTGCATATTGCTATTACTTGACTTGATCTTTTCATTAAGATGTCGTTTGTTGGAAGCATTAGATGATTATATTGTTGTGCTTCAATCTTAAATCATCTTCAATATCTACTTTGTACAGTTGATTGCTATCTAGTACTATATCATTGAAAGCTTTGCTTGCTTCACCTACTTGTTTATTCATTACTCGTTTGATATCAATATGAACTACAACCCTTATTCATTTGATCTCAGTTTACGTGCCTTACATTATTACATGATCAAGATTGTGTTTGAGCATGTCACTTCAGAAATTATTCTTCTTTTATCGTTCTTGCCTACTCGGGACGAGTAGAACTAAGCTTGGGGATGTTGATATGTCTCCAACGTATCCATAATTTCTTGTGTTCCATGCTATGTTATATCATATTATTACATTTTTTATATGCATTTTATATAGTTTTATGCATTTTCTGGAACTAACCTATTAACAAGATGCCATAGTGCCAGTTCCATGTTTTCTGCTGTTTTTGGTTTCAGAAAAGCTCTTAAGGAAATATCCGCCAAATTGGAAACGAGTCAACTAGGATTTATTTTTGGAATATTTGCGTCCAGGAAAACCAAAAACGAGATGAAGAGGGGCCGCGAGGTGGCCTCATCACCTGGTGACGCGGCCCCACTGTCTGCCGCGCCAGGAGGTGAGGAGGGCCCCTCGGGCGCCCACCTACCTAGGTCTTTCGCCCATATAAACCCCCCTGACCTAAAAATAGAGCACAATTGAATACTTTTTCCTCCACGGGTCCCGAGCCGCCGCCGTCGTCACCACCACTTCGGGAGAGATCAGATTTGCTCCCCGGCACCCTACCGGAAGGGGGAATCATCCCCAGAGGCTTCTACGTCGCCATGACCACCTCCAGACTGATGCGTGAGTAGTCTACCTTGGACTACGGCTCCATAGCAGTAGCTAGATGGTTGTCTTCTCCTCTTGTGCTATCATGGTTAGATCTTGTGAGCTGCCTATCATGATCAAGATCATCTTTATGTAATTCTCCATGTTGTGTTTGTTGGGATCCGATGAATATTGAGTACTAAAGTTATTGCTTCATAATATATCATGTGTGTGCTATTTAATGATCTTGCATGCTCTCCGTTACTTGTGTATGCTCTGGCCAAGTAGATGCTCGTAACTCCAAGAGGGGGTATTTATGCTCGATAGTAGGTTCATGTCTCTATTTAATCTGGGGCAGTGATAGAAAGCTCTAAGGTTGTAGATGTACTGTTGCTACTAGGGATAAAACAGTAGTATTTTATCTCAGGATGATGTTACTTACTTACTTTACACGCAGTGCTTAAGGCGATAATCTGTTGCATGCAACTTAATACTGAAAGGGGTGCGGACGCTAACCAGAAGGTGGATTATTAGTCATAGATGCGGTTGGACGGTCTATGTATATTGTTGAAATGCACGAATGAATCTCACACTAGACACCATATCATTAGTATATGCATTGGGTTGCTCATCAGTATTCTGTCAATCGCCTAGCTGTAATTTGTTTACCACGCATGGATGAATGCTATTATTATTTATAGAGAGACACCACTAGTGAACTGTGGACCCTGGTCCTTCTCATAAATCTGATAAAACCACAACTGCAAACCCTTTTTGCAAACAAACATCTTTCTTCCACACATACGTTTAATTTTTTGTTACAGCAAGCCGGTGGGATTGCCACCCTCACCGTTGAGTTGGGGTAAAATACTTTGATTGTGTTGTGTGCAGATTCCACGTCTCTGACGCCACACCAAGAATTTCTGGCGCCGTCGAGGGGAACGTTCATCTCCTACTAGTTCGATAACCTTGCTTTCATAACTGAGAGAAATCTTGCTGCTCTGCTGAAAGAGCATTCTATAGTAAACCCTTGTTTTGGTGCTCATGACAACACAACCTGTGATCTAACATTGCTGTTAAAGTTTGCAGGATGTTTGTAAGATGTTAGCAAAAAAGAGAGTATCAAAACGGGCGCAGCAGAAGGCCTCCAGCAAGCCTTGCTCCAGGCAGCGGTAGTACCGCTGGCTTCAGCGGTAGTACCGCTGCACTGGTCTCTCTCCAGTGCACGAGGCAGTACCTGGCTGCCGCTAGCGGTACCGTCCGAGGTACCGCCGTTTTCGGCGCTCTGTTTCTAAGAGCGGTACCTCGAGCGGTGCCAGAGCGATAGTACCGGGCTCGAGCGGTACTACCGGCTCATCCAGCGGTAGTACCGCCGCTCTCCGCACTGGCCAGAGCCTAGCTCGGAACGCTGGCTGCCGCTGGCGGTACCGCCCGAGGTATTGCCGATTTCGGCGCTCTGTTTCCCAGAGCGGTACCTCGAGCGGTACCGGAGCGGTACTACCGGCCTCCAGCGGTACTACCGGATCATCCAGCGGTTGTACTGTTGTGTGTTTTTCTCGTGCAGATTCGAGGCCTGCTAGTGCCTAGGTGCCGTTGGTGGTACCACCCGAGGTGACGCCGTTTTCGGCTGTCTGTTTCGATGAGCGGTACCTCCAGCGGTACCAGTGCGGTACCACCGTCACCTCCAACGGTACTACCGGCCCTCCTGGCGGTAGTACCGCCACGAAGATTTGGATCTCCTGTGCTGCCGCCGAAGAAGCCAAGGGCTGGTTTCAAAGTGCCAGCGGTACTACCGGCCCTCCCAGCGGTAGTACCGATGCGTAAGTTCCTGCTTCCAACGACCTGTTTTTGGAGGAGCTATAAAAGGACCCCTTCACCTACCTTTGAAGACTTGATCTTCTACACTCTCTCACCTCCATTACTATGAAGCTTCGAGCTTCAAGATCCCCCAATCCTCCCACTCAAACTTGTTGACCTTTGGAGGATTGAAGGAGAAAGCACCGATCTACATCGTCACCAAACCGTTCTTCATTCCCCCCCCCCCCCCCATTCACTTGGGGATTTCGTGGCTAGGGTTTCCGGTAGGAAAACCTAGTTCACCATTGTTGTAATATTGGTGGTCCTTGACCTTTTGTGGTCATCTTTAGAGCCCCCAATTAAGTTGTGGTTGAGTGCCTCAAGCGTTTGTAAGGGATTCGATCTCCGCCCTAAAAAGGGATCAATAGTGGAAGGTGAACTCGCAACCTTTGTGGTTGAGTTCATCGGAGAAGAAGGTGAGCCTTTGTGGCGTTGCGGCTAACCTGTTGTGGTAGCGCACACCTCTCCAACGAGACGTACACCCTTGGGTGGAACTCGGGATTAAATCTTCGTCTCCGCGTGCTTCACTTGGTTCCCCTTATCCTTACTCCCTTACTTGCTTGTCTTGTACTCTTGTTTATCTTGTTATTGCTTAGTTTGTTGTTTAGGCAAATTCACCATAGTTGCATATCTAGAGAATTTACCATTGTGTTGAGCCTAAATTTGAAAAGACCTAAAATTTGTAAAAGCACCTATTCACCCCGCCCCTCTAGGTGACGGATTCCCGTTCAATTGGTATCAGAGACAGGTTCACTTTTAAGGGATTAACCGCCTAAGTGCAACGATGACGGAATCCGATGCCGGGAAGGCCGCCCGTGAGAAATTAGAGGCGGAGACGGAGGCATTAGCCAAAGGGGCAACCATGGCCGATCTTATAGATATGAGATCGTCCTTGGAGGCCCAACTCCTCAAGACGAATTAGATGCTCATGGCACTCTTGAATTCTAAGGAGCCTGAGGCTACTTCTCCCTCTCCTCCTTCTAAGGAGCACGGTGAGAGCTCTAAGGATTCATCTTCGGATGGGTCCAAAGATGTTCCTCCGAATGCTTCCCCCGGGAAGGCGGAAAAGGATGAATCACCTAGCTCCTCTAATACCCCCAAAGGAGAGGAATTTCATAATGTTATAGTTACTCTCCTAACCCTCCTATCCCTCACCCTCATGTAAAATTTAGAAGTGATCCTCCTAAGCTCAAACCTTCTCATTTCTCTCAATGGCAATTTCAAATGAAGTCTCATTTATGTAGTGCCTCCATTGAGCTATGGCGCATCATTGAAGAAGGATTCAAGGCCCATGATCCAACCAACTTGACAAGGAGAGAGGTGGTTAATAGTCAACTCAATGCCACCGCTCTTCATCAACTCCAAATGTCCGTTGGAGAGAAGGACATGCCTCTCATTCAACAATTCTCCACCGCCAAAGAAGTGTGGAATGCTATTTCTGACATCTTCGTCGGCAATGAGAGCATGAAGAAGAACCGGTATGATGCCTTGTGCAATGAGGTGGAAGGGTTGTACAAGTTGGATGGATAAAGTCATGAGGACATGTACCGGAGGTTGGTATTGATTGCTAACACTTTTAAGAACCTTGGTGCGGTCTACATTGATGACGCTTGGATCAAGAGGAAGTTCGTGACCAAACTCTTGCCCTTTGAGGAAACGGACTTGAAGACACTCCAAGGGAGACATGACTTCGCGAAGATGACATCCAATGAAGTCATGCAAGAGATGACCGCTTACAAGGTGGCCTCCAAGATTGGACAAGATGAAGAGCAAGAGCCATAGGGATGCGCAAGCATGCCTCAATTGCTTTGAAGGCCACCGTTGAAGAAGAGGATGAAGATGAGTATAATAATCAAATCGAGCTATCTAGTGAGACACTCTCAAGTACTCTCACCCAACACATGGATCTTGCGGCAAGAACTTAATGGAAGAACCCCGGAAGGGCCAAAGCTAGGATTGACAAGAAGTTCCCCTCCAATGGAGGAAAGCCAAGCAACAAGGTGAGGCTTTGCTATAATTGTGATGACAAAAGCCACTTTGTTGTAGATTGCCCATGGGAAAGAAGAGAGGATCATGGTGGGAGGCTCGTGGCCAAGACGAACGGCAAGCCCATGAAGAAGCCCTTCTTCAAGAAGAACCAAAAGATTGTCTTTGGTGACCCATGAGCAATATCCCACCGATGATGAAGATAGTGACAAGGAGGACACCCCAACGCAAGTGGTCGCTCTAGCCATTTCCTCTACACCTCCGTCACTCTTATCCTCACCAAATGAGAGCCCCATCATCAAGAATGCAGGATGTCTTATGGAAAAGACATCCGAGGTAAAATTGTCCCCTACCTCCATATCCCATGATATTGATGATGTTATGAGTCTTGAAGTCAAGAAAGAAATTATTGCTTTTGATAAATTCATGACTAACTTGCAAGGAGAATGAAAGAAACACTTTGGCTCGATTATGAGTCGTATAGGTGAGCTTGAGGATGAGCTTGAGTGAAAAGGTGAGATTGAGAGAGAGGATGCTCACACAAAGGTGCCTCTCCAATCCTCCCTTGAAGATGAACAAGAAGCTCATGCTCTCCTTAAGGAGCAACTTGCTAAGATCACTAAGGATCGTGATGTTTACTTTGCTAGATGTAAAATTGTGCAAAATGAAAAGTCCGAGCTTGTAGTTGCTCATGCTAGACTTTGCGAAGACTTCGAGTCACTTGAAAATACTCACAAGGTATTGACAAGTGATCACGAACGTCTCCTCAAGTCTCGTGATCAACTCCAAACTCGGATATCTACTCTTGAGAAACCTAGCACTTCTACTCCTTTGAATACTAATGCAAATTTTGTCAAGGATAAAGCTAGAGTTTTGTTTGTTCCCTCCATGGCAACCGAGCCCAAGACCTCTCTCGATAAAGGTAAGGGGACACTCACTACTCCTCTTCATGAGCGAGTGCCCCACAAGGGTAAAGAAGGTCTAGGATATGTTGCTAAGGAGAAGAAGAAGATCAACAAGAAGTCCAAGCCCGCACAAGCCAAGAAAGATGACATTGCGAGTGGAAATGCCACAAGGGGCACTCCCACTCGTCATGACTTTGCGGGCATATCTAACTCCAATTATGCTTTATATGTTGATTATTATGGGGATGTCTATGCTAGATACATTGGTCCTTTTGATGGCTATACTGAATATGCTATTTGGGTCCCAAAGACCCTTGTTGCTAACCAAAAGGCACCCATTGCAAAATGGGTACCTAAATCAAAGAATTGATTGTGTGTAGGGCCTTGCTTCCGGAGGATTGAAATGGATAATTGATAGTGGGTGCACTAGTCATATGACAGGAAGTAAGGAGATTGCAATGGAGTTGAAGCCTAATGATGATCAAATGACCGTTACATATGGTGACAATTCAAAGTCTAAGTAATAGGGCTCGGCAAGGTGGTAGTGGCACCGGACATCAACTTGTGAATGTCTTGCTTGTCGAGTCCCTAGGTTTCAACTTGATCTCGGTGCATTCTTTAACTTGTTTGGGTTATACCGTTATCTTTGAAAAGAAAATGGTTATACTTATGCGGAGCAAGTCTCTCAATGTGTCTTTCGTTGGCTACGTTGAGAATGGGCTCTATGTGGTTGACTTCTCCGGAGTCACCACTTCCCATGCAATGTGCCTATTCGCAAAGGATGACTTGGGTTGGCAATGTCATCGCCGACTAGCCCATGTCAACATGAGGACTTTGCAAAGTCTCCACAAGTGTGGCCATATCCTAGGACTAAAAGACCATGTTTCTTTCCCGAAGGATCGAATGTGTAGGGCTTGTGTTGAAGGAAAAATGCATGCCATCCACCATCCAAGCAAGACCATCATTTCATCAACGAGGGTTTTGGAGCTTCTCCATGTTGACCTCTTTGGTCACATTCCGGAAGCTAGTCTTGGTGGCAAGAAATATTGCTTGGTGATTGTTGATGACTATTCAAGATACACATGGGTTTTCTTCTTCAAGTTGAAGGCGGAGACTCAACAAACTATCATCGACATCTCCAATGAAGCTCAACGTCATCACAATGTCCCAATCTTGGTGATAAGAAGTGACAATGGTTCCGAGTTCAAGAACTACACCTTGAACGAGTTCCTTAGTGAAGAAGGGATTCGTCATCAATATTCCGCTGCTTATACTCCCCAACAAAATGGTGTAGCCGAAAGGAAGAATCACACACTCATTGAGATGGCAAGATTGATGATGGTCGAGTTCAAGTCCCCTCACAACTTTTGGGCTGAAGCCGTCAACACCGCTTGTCATTCATCCAACCGGCTCTTCTTTCGCAAAGGACTCATAAAGACACCTTATGAAGTGCTTACCGGGAACAAGCCCAACATCTCTTAGTTCTGAGTTTTTGGTTGTAAGTGTTTCTATCTCATCAAAGGTGTTCGTTTAGGCAAGTTTGATTCTAAGTCTCTTAAAGGGACTTTTGTTGGTTACGGTGCCAAATCCCATACTTATAGAGTCTATGACAAGGCCTCGCGCATTATCATTGAAACTTGTAGTGTGTTATTCGATGAGAATGGCGGCTCCCTTGTGGAGCAAAGTGGTGTTTCCGATGTAGGTGATGATCAACCTCAAGATGCTATCCGAAGGATGGGTTTGGGCATTCACCGCCCCGTCGAACTCTATTATGAGGTTGCTCAACAAGGTTCTAGCTCTACGCAAGTGGTGGCTACTCCCTCACAAGAAGCACCCGACAACAACACCATGCCCAACACGCCTATTCAAGAAGAAGTACAAGAATCTCCGGCCGCCCCCGATATTTCCATTGACTCGGAACTTCCGGCTCCCAACGCCAGACCCTCCGGTGCCATGGATAGTACGGATGGCAGCCCTCCCCAAGGCCAAGGTCAACCCCCTTCTTCATCGACAACTCCTTTGGTTGATCAAGGCCATCAAGACCGTCAAGACGGAGACATGAATGATCAAGATGATCAAGCTATTCCCCCCACCACAAGGAGAGAAATCGAGATCCGCCGCTTGAATAGGGTTGGCACCTCACAAGAATTGAGAGCTATATCTCTTGACAAGGTGCTTGGTGATGTGACAAGCAAGGTCTCTACCCGAAGACAACTTGCAATCTTTAGTGAACATCAAGCTTACATCTCCATGGTGAAACCCAAGAAAGTCTTTGAAGCTCTTGAAGATAAAGATTGGCTTGATGATATGCATGAAGAACTCAACAACTTCGAGCGCAACAAAGTGTGGAAGTTGGTGGAAAGACCCAAAGATTGCCACAATGTTATCGGCACCAAGTGGATATTCAAGAACAAGAAAGATGAACATGGCATGGTGGTGAGGAACAAGGCAAGATTAGTAGCTCAAAGTTACTCCCAAATTGAAGGCATTGACTTTGGAGAAACCTACGCGCCCGTGGCTTGTCTTGAGTCAATTCGTATACTTCTTGCCTATGCCTCTCATCATAATTTAAGTTACAACAAATGGATGTTAAATCCGCTTTTCTTAATGATCCACTAAATGAACTTGTTTATGTTAAGAAACCACCGGGGTTTGAGGACATCAAGTATCCGAACCATGTCTACAAGTTGGATAAGGCACTCTATGGCCTTAAACAAGCCCCACGTGCGTGGTATGAGCACCTTAGAGAACTACTTGTAGACCGTGGGTTCCAAGTTCGGGAAATCTACCCCACCCTTTTTACTAAGAAAGTAAATGGAGAGCTTTTCATTTGTCAATTTTATGTGGATGACATTATATTTGGGTCTACTAACAAAGAATTTAACGAAGAATTCTCCAAGCTTATGACTGACAGGTTTGAGATGTCTATGATGGGTGAGATGAAGTTCTTCCTATGATTTGAGATCAAACAATTGAAGGAAGGAACGTTCATCAACCAAGCAAAGTACATTCAAGACATGCTCAAGAAGTATGGGTTGCTTGAGCTCAAATGTGCCTCTACCCCAATGCAAACAAAATGCCACCTTGAGCTCAACCCCAAGGGTAAGGATGTGGATCAAAAGGTATATCGCTACATGATTGGATCTCTTCTTTACCTTTGTGCATCTAGACCAGATATAGTGCTAGCCGTAGGAGTGTGTGCAAGATATCAAGCGGATCCTAAAGAAAGCCATGATATGGCGGTTAAGAGAATCTTTAGATATTTGGCTTATACCCCAACCTATGGATTGTGGTACCCCAAGGATGCACATTTATCATTATGTGGGTACACGGATTCCGATTGGGCGGGAGATCAAGATGATAGGAAGTCAACCTCCGGTGCTTGTCAATTTATTGGGAGGTCCTTGGTAAGTTGGTCTTCTAAGAAGCAAAATTGTATATATCTCTCCACCGCCGAAGCCGAGTATGTTGTCGCTGCAAGTTGTTGCACTCAATTGCTATGGATGAGGCCAACTTTAAAGGAGTACGGAGTCGATTGCGACAAAGTGCCTCTTCTATGTGACAATGAAAGTGCCATCAGGATTGCTTACAACCCGGTGCAACATTCAAGAACCGCATATTGAGATCCGCCACCATTTCATAAGAGATCATGTGGCCCGAGGAGATATCGACTTATCATATGTGGGCACAGGGGATCAATTGGCGGATATCTTCACGAAGCCCCTTGAGGAAGGAAGGTTTTGCCTTTTTAGTAATGAGCTCAATATCATTGATTCGAGGTCCTTAGCTTGATCGCTTGCACACTCACCTAGGACGTAATTGCATCTTATCTTGTCTAGATGTAGGCATGGACATAGGGGGAGTGCGGTCCTAATACATTGGACCATCCCTCCCCCATTATGCCGATAGCAAGTGTTCTTTTAACTCTATATTCATTCTTATGTCTAAATGTGCTAAAATGACGAGTATTGGTTATGTACCCAAGATATATCTTTGCGGTGACATGCCATACGCTCCAACATGGTGGCCTCGGCCACCGCCCTCTTCTCCATGTAAGAAGAGTTGGATTTCATGTTTTTCGTGGAGTTCTTTTTGCCCTCTCTTGGTTTGTGGGAAACACACTCATTTTGGTCTTCGTGAGTTTAATGCTTTTTTGCAAAGTGAGTGTGAACAACCACTCTCAGTTTGAGTTTCTATCCTAAGCCCCAACTCGCCCCCCAAAAGCCATTTTCTCTCAATGCTCTGTTCCATACTCTTGGTTGTGTGGGTGGTCGGAACCGGTGTGAAAAACGTGTTGTGGGCATCATTTTGAGCCACAATTCCTTTTTTCCCAGGCGTGGGTACTACCAGTCACCCTAGCGGTACTACCGCTGCATCGCACAAGCGGTACTACCGCGGTCACCAGCGGTACTACCTTGCGTAGCGGCAGCTCCGCTCGGGCGCCCGGTTCTTACTACCGCTGGACCGAGCAGTACTACCGCCGCGGGATTTTTTGGTCGATAAGGGCACAAGGCTGGGCTGTTTGGAGAGGATAACCTCTCACTTCCCCCAACCCCATCTCCTTCTCCTCCACTTCCCCGCCGCCGCCGGCCACTCCACCGTCGGGAAGAGCTCTCCTCGGCCTAGGACCTCGTGCTCCTTGCTCCGAGAGGATTCCATCATCTCTTCTCCTCCTCGATCCTTCACCATGAGCTCCGGTAAGCCAAATCCCTCTCTCTAATCTAGTAAATGGATAGAGATGAAATTAGTGCTTCCTTTTGGATTTGTGGTTGAAGGAGTTGGTAGAGATGCTTCTTTATGGATTTAGAACAATGTGTACAAGTTTCATGGAAAGTTATAGGCTAGATTTAAAGTTTCGATCTTAGATTTGTTGGATAAACCCTAGATAGGTCTATTTCTTGTCTTAAAGCTTTACATCTACCAATGTTGCACCTCCAAACCCGAATGTGACACTTTACACCCTTCCTAGAATTTTGTATCATTGTGTTCTTCATTCATAATTCATGGAATTTGTGCATTCTCATCTATATGCTTTCCATCTCAATCTCTTCTTAGGTAGCGGTCGTTCCAAGTCCACGGCAAGTAGGAAGAAGCAAAAGTCCGCTCCCTCCGATGACGCGCAAGATGCACTCGACAATTTGCAACGTCGGAAGTATCCGGCCCCAACCAAGTCCATTCCCAAGCGCCCAAATACAGCTAGTCAGCTCAGTGAGTCCGAGGTCGCGATAAAGAGGGCGGTGGATTTCTATGTGATCGATCGTATGGATCAAGTCCCCTCTGTCCGTGGAAAGAACCCTCATTTTCACAACTCCTTCCAAGAAGAATGTTACCGTGAGATCCTTTTGAAGAAACCAACGGACAACACCATCACTCAACATCACATCAACATCGAGTACATGAGATCGAAGCCCAACTACTTTGGTGAGGCTTTGGAGATTTGTGAGGAGTTTGATCTTTTCCACATCATGGAACTTGAGCAAGACTATGATGAGGAGATTGTGGCGCAGTTCTTGGCAACCGTACACATGGGTAATGAGACAACGAGGAGAATCAAGTGGATGACCAAGGAAAAAGTGTTTGAAGCTTCTTGGGAAGATATTGCCGAGTCTCTCAACTATCAAGAGTTTGGACCTGTCCCTCCGGAAGAGTTTGACGAGACCCACTTTTGTGTTCACTTCATTGGTGGGAGTGCTTACGGAGTCGAGAAGCTTGCCCCCCTTTACAACCCCGTTAGCGCGGATAAATGGAAGTTTGGAGATTCCAAAGGCCTATACCCCACTTGGCACATCATGCACCGCATCTACCGCGAGACAATCAATCCAAAGGTGGGCAACATCGATGAGATCCATGGCTACTTGAAGAACTTGATGGTCCTCACCATGGAAATGAAAGGTCAAGGCAAGAAACTTGATGTGATGGACTACATTTGGCATGAGCTTTGGCATGTGATTAGCAAGAAGAAGAACATCTCCTTTGCTCCCTTGATCATGAGGATTGTGGTGTGGAAGTGGCTTGAGCACAATGACATTGATGACCTCGGTGACACCGAGAAGTGGACTCCACACAAGGGCAAGAGACTCCTTATCAAGCCACACAAGCTCAAGCCTAGCAAGGAGGTGGATGAAGAAGTCGGGCCCTCCAATGCCTCCAAAGGTGGTTCTTTCTCATGGATGGCTCGTGCGATGAAGAAGATCTTCAAGGTGTCCAAGAAAGTTGAGCGACACCAATTTGATGTTCATGAGGAGAAGATCAAGGCTCGCCAAGCCGAGGTTGCTCGCCGTCGTGCCGAAGGGGAAGATGTGCCTTCTAGGTCCGAGCAAAACATACGCACTTGGGATGAATGGCAAGCAAAGGACGACAAGGGAGAAATCATTGTGTGGTCAAGCCCCGAGCATGACGATGCTTCTTCCTCTCACCCGGACTGGGAACCTTGGCGCGTGTAGACTCGATCTTTTCCTTTTTGGTGCTTTGGTGCAAAAGGGGGAGAGATAACTATTAGGTTGCTCTCCGGGAATTTGCAGGGTGGTGTCACGAGCTCTTTTTTCTCTTATTTTGACCCTTTTAAGCTTGTGAACACCTAAATTTATTTGCTTGTGAAACTCCTATATGTTTGCATGGTGTAAGACATGTTGATCCTATTATCTTCCTTTAAGTTGCTCACTTGTCCCTTGGATATTCTTGCATTTGTGGTTGATTTAATTGTGGCATGGGATGCAAAATTTAGGGGGAGCATTGATCCTAGATGTTGTGCATTTGTGTATTCAAAGCATTCTAAAAAGTATGCACACATCTAGGGGGAGCTCCGTCGAAAATTTGTGAACTCTCGCCGTTTATGTTGTGTTGTCATCAAACACCAAAAAGGGGGAGACTGAAAGAGCATTCTCTAGTAAACCCTTGCTTTGGTGCTAATGACAACACAATCTGTGATCTAACATTGCTGTTAAAGTTTGCAGGATGTTTGTAAGATGTTACCAAAAAGGAGAGTATCAAAACGGCGCAGCAGAAGGCCTCCAGCAAACCTTGCTCCAGGCAGCGGTAGTACCGCTGGCATCAGCAATACCGCTGCACTGGTCTCTCTCCAGTGCACGGGGCAGTACCAGGCTGCCGCTAGCGGTACCGCCCGAGGTACCGCCGTTTTCGGCGCTCTGTTTCTAAGAGCGGTACCTCAAACGGTACCAGAGCGGTAGTACCGGGCTCGAGCGGTACTACCGGCTCATCCAGCAGCAGTACCGCCGCTCTCCGCACTGGCCAGAGCCCAGCTCAGAGCGTTGTCTGCCGCTGGCGGTACCGCCCGAGGTACCGCCGATTTCGGCGCTCTGTTTCCCAGAGCGGTACCGGAGCGGTACTACCGGCCTCCAGCGGTACTACCGCTTTTATCCAGCGGTAGTACCGTTGTGTGTTTTTCTCGTGCAGATTTGAGGCCTGCTAGTGCCCAGGTGCCGTTGGTGGTACCACCCGAGATACCGCCGTTTTTGGGTGTCTGTTTCGATGAGCGGTACCTCCAGCGGTACCAGTGCGGTACCACCATCACCTCCAACGGTACTACCGGCCCTCCTGGCGGTAGTACCGCCACGAAGATCTGGATCTCCTGTGCTACCACCGAAGAAGCAAAGGGCTGGTTTCAAAGTGCCAGCGGTAATACCGGCCCTCCCAGCGGTAGTACCGCTGCGTAAGTTCCTGCTTCCAACGGCTAGTTTTTGGAGGATCTGTAAAAGGACCCCTTCACCTACCTTTGAAGACTTGAGCTTTTACACTCTCTCACCTCCATTACTACGAAGGTTTGAGCTCCAAGATCTCCCAATCCTCCCACTCAAACTTGTTGACCTTTGGAGGATTGAAGGAGAAAGCACCCATCTACATCGTCACCAAAGCGTTCTTCATTTCCCCCCCATTCACTTGGGGATTTCATGGCTAGGGTTTCCGGTAGGAAAACCTAGTTCACCATTGTTCTAATCTTGGTGATCCTTGACCTTTTGTGGTCATCTTGAGAGCCTCAGTTAAGTTGTGGGTGAGTGCCTCAAGCGTTTGTAAGGGATTCGATCTCCGCCCTAAAAGGGGATCAATAGTGGAAGGTGAACTCGCAAACTTTGTGATTGAGTTCATCGGAGAAGAAGCTGAGCCTTTGTGGCGTTGCGGCTAACCTGTTGTGGTAGCGCACACCTCTCCAACGAGACGTACACCCTTGGGTGGAACGCGGGGTTACATCTTCGTCTTCGCGTGCTTCACTTGGTTCCCCTTATCCTTACTCCCTTACTTGCTTGTCTTGTACTCTTGTTTATCTTGTTATTGCTTAGTTTGTCATATAGGTAAATTCACCGTAGTTGCATATCTAGAGAATTTACCTTTGTGTTGAGCCTAAATTTGAAAAGACCTAAAATTTGTAATAGCACATATTCACCCCCCCCCCTCTAGGTGCCGGATTCCCGCTCATCTGCTACTTCACACCCTCCTTTTTGGGATTCACCAACCACACACTTAGCAACCATCAACTGTCGGCCGTTCTTCTCGACTGTGCCCGAGCTCTGGTTGCGCATGTAGCGACACCATCAGCGGTTGGGGCTTCATCTTCGAGGCCACCACCCAATGGTAGAAAGATGTCGTCGTCGGCATTGTGTTTCCAATCTGGCGACACGGGTTTCTTCTTCGACGCCGGCGGGAGGACTGACGCTCTCATTGCTAGCGTATTATTAATTCTCTTTTAGGTCATCAGACGCTAGATTATGTCCTAATTTAGATTTGGGTTAGGGTTAGTGTCGCATTTGGGGTTTTCTCTTATCCGATTTAGCTTGAACTTGTTTAGACACCGTGTAGATGTGTATGCTCTTGTGTACAATCAGTGGCGGACCCATTATTGAAGTTAGCTAGCCGGAGCGAACAATTTAGGACAACTTTTTTATGCATAAATGCAAGTGTATCCAACACAATAAACTGTCTCAAATGATTTTAGTTTTCGGATAATATTCAACTACTAAGAACATGAACATGTAAAAGAAGAAAAAAAACTCCAATATGACCCGCTGGTTGCTTCACTATGACCCAAAACTCCAAGTAGAACCATAATCTCCTTAAGTTGAAGAAGGAATACAAGGTGGTCGAGGTAAATGTGCTCGGCGATTTCTGAAGGCATGAAAATGAACCATAATCTCCTTGTCCTCAATGTTTTATACCATGCTTCTTTGAAATCCCGAAAATCTTTTCCAATTTTTGTGCGTGGATAAACATGACCAATCAAATGACACGGACCTTTCGACAAATACGCCCTCTTATGTCATCTCTAATCTCTGAGGTAGGGTATTCTTCAATCTGCCTTCGGATTCCCGGGACAGCAATCATATCAGCTAGATTAAACATAGCATGTTGTGGAGTTTCCTACATGATTTGAGACCAAAATTAAGTTCTATGGGCAAAACTAATACCAAAATTTAGAGGTGAATCGCCAAATGGATCAATACCTCAGGCTGTTGGTTCTCATCGCGCCCCTCTTGCGGTTGATTAACCATGCGCCATCTCCTCCTGTCACCGGTGCCGGAGCTGCTGTTGCTGCCTCATCTTCTTTTTCTATTTCCTCTTCCTCAAGGTGCAGGGCAATTAAGTCGGCCTCCTCATCTAGCTTTTCCATCTCCAGGTCGTCCATGGCCGGAAACGCGGTGGCCGGCGGCGCCGGCCAGGTTCCGACGAGCAGACTGCAGCAGGGCACGCCGACGGCTGCTGGTCGTGGTTGGGGGCGTGGGATCGTGGATTTGAGCTAGGGATTGAGAATTGGGAGGCAACAAGGTGGGAATTTTTACTCCAATCGATTCACCGGGTGACAGGCTCCTGCCGTGTGGTGAATACATGGTGTGCTGAAAATAGAAAATGGTCCTTTCAATGCTCACTTAAGTCCACAAAGGGCAGCCCTTCTAGCCCATTATTACCTTCTTCTCCCCTGAACATACCAGTTCGACCGCATCGCATGAAAACTGAAAGTTGTTGACCTGGGGTACCCTTCTCTTCACCAGGAGATCCGGGGGGCGCCCCTGCGCGCCCCTATGGTGGGTCCGCCACTGTGTACAATCCATGTAGATATGTATCTTCTTATACATCTGTAGGGATTGTAGGATCCATGTAGGTCTACCATTTCTTGCATGTTCTTGTTCTAATTATAGTCCATCTGAATGTCCATATGTGTCATCGGCTTGCATGTTCTAGTTCTAGTGGTTGAGCTTGGGTCATGTGAACTTAGTTTGTTCCTTTGTTTTATTTCTTGCTACTTACTTAGATATTTTCTTTTTCATTTTCCTTATTCGTCTTTTTATTCTTTTCATATTTATTTTCATAATTTGTTCCTTTTCTTTTTATTCTTTTCATATTTATTTCCTTGCTACTTACTTAGATGTTCCAACCTCCAATTAGATGTTAAATTCCTTTTTTTGAACTGATGTTAAATTCCTTTTTTTGAACTGATGTTAAATTCTCATTCCTCTTCAACTCGTGTTTTGTTACACAAAAACTAAAATTTTGTTCTTCAATAGTCGTGATTCGTTCCTTGTGTTTAAACTTTGACCCATATCTTAATTTCTTGTTCCTCTAGAGCTCGTGTTTTTTCGCATAGCCTAAATTTTTGTTCCTACAATAGTCATGATTTTTTTTGTCCTGTTTAAACTTTGTTCCATATGTTAAATTCTTGTTCCTCTTGAACTCGTGTTTTGTTCCACATAGACTAAAATTTGTTCGTACAATAGTCTTTTTTGTTCCTCTTATTTCAAATTTGTTCCATATGTTAAATTCTTGTTCCTATTGAACTCGTGTTTTGTTCCCCATAGACAAAAAAATTGTTCCTATAATAGTCGGATTTGTTTCTCATGTTTAAACTTTGTTCCATATGTTAAATTCTTGTTCCTTTTGAACTCGTGTTTTGTTCCACATAGACTAATTTTTTCCCTACAATATTCGTATTTTGTTTATTGCGTTTAAAATTTGCTCCATATGTTAAATTCGTGTTCCTCTTGAACTCGTGTTTGTTCCACACAGAATAACATTTTATTCCTATAATAGTCATTATTTTTTCCTCCTGTTTAAACTTTGTTAAATATGTTAAATTTTTGTTCCTCTTGGTCTTGTGTTTTGTTTCTACAATATTCATGTTTTGTTCTTCATGTTTAAAGTTTGTTCCATACGTTAAATTCTTGTTCCTCTTGAACTCGTGTTTTGTTCCACGTAGACTAAAATTTTGTGCCTCCTATTTAAACATTGTTCTATATGCTAAATATTTTTTTGACAGGATATGTTAAATTCATGTTCCTCTTGTACTCATGTTTTGTTTCACATAGTTTTATTTTGTGGTTCTATAATAGTCGTGATTTGTTTCTCGTGTTTAAACTTTGTTCCTCTTAAACTCGTGTTTCGTACTCGTGACAAATGTAGCCTTTTTTGCTTTCACTCATATATGGAGAACTATGCAGCAAACTGATCAAAATGCTAGTGAAACGGTCTTTTCCTTCACATTCGTGAAAAAGCAGACTTTGTTCCCACTATTTGTTCCCTTCTGTATTTCTGGAAAAAAAAGTAGTCCTTGTTCTTACTACTAGATGATACCCCGCACGTTGTTGTGGGACATTGGAATGAATAAGTTGCTTTGTAAAGAGCTATAAGGGATAAAGAAAATACTATTAACCAAATGCTCTATAACCCATGATTTCACACATACTGGTATTCTAGTAAATTTAGGCAAGACATTTCAATATAACCTTCAAAACACAAAGTAAATTTTGTACGCCTACTTATGTATGTTGAAGAAATGGCAAGAGTGAAGGGAATATGCCCTAGAGGCACTTAATAAACATAGTTTATTGGCAATATCCCAATTGTTCATTATATGTTTTATACCATGCTATAACTGAAATTAAGCGAAAACATTTATACATGTGTGGTAGAAAAACAACCAGGTCCCTAGTTGTAACATCCCAACATTTTGGAATGTTCAAAAATCACTAAAATTTAAAACTTTTGTTTTGATTAAAATAAAATATTAAAATGCATAAGAAAACTAATGGCTATTTCCAATTAAACATTACATTATTTCAAAATAAAATATAAAAAAGTCGATTATATAAACTTTTGTTTTGATTAAAATAAAATATAAAAAAGTCGATTATTTCAAAATTCCCAAAGTGTCATTATTTTCGAAAGTTATTTCCAATTGAACATTACATTATCCATTGTATTTCAAAAACCTTAATATGTAATTTGACAAATGTTTTATAAAGTACAAACCATTTTATTTTAAGTAAATAGTTACTTATAAGTAACTGATTTCAACCACTTAGCCTTAGCTATAAATAAATAAAAATAAAAATTTACAAGTGTTATTTCAAACTATTGAAAACATTGTCTATTTGCGAGAAGATTATTATTCATTTTACATGAGTTCAAAACATAAATTGGATATTACAAGTCTATAGTTTATAACTTAAAACCTCATAGATTTTATAATTACTTAACAACCCAAATAAACATTTCATTAGCTTAAATGATTTTCATTTATTTTCAAAACATGAAATGATTAATATACTCTATATAAGGAATACATTGAATCTAAAATCTTTTTCAAAGTTGTTTTGTGAAGTTCATATGATTTATCTTAATATGAAATATAATGGTGCATAAAATAAAATTGAATTAAAATTGAATCCAATATATTTCCAATTACCTTAAAAATATTTATATTCTATTACTATACCAAAAAATAAAAGTCAATGGTTACTAAAAATGTGTTTAAAATAACTTAATATCAACCATATAAGAATGTGGTAATTTCATAAATTTAATTTATCCCCAAATGAAATTATTAAATTAAAATTTTCAAAATAGACCAAAAAGGGCAAATTTGCATTTTATGAATATTTTAACATAATTAATTTTAAAAAGTTTTCAAAACATACCCACTAATATTTTAAAGCAAAGATATGATTTTTGCAAAATTAAAGAAACTAATTAGAAATTATTTGGATTCATAATTCAAAAGTTATTTAAAAATCCAGAAAACAGAAAAGGAAAAGAACAAAAAAAGGGAGAGAAAGATCAACTGGGCCGAAGCCCATCAGCTTCTCCTTCAACGTCAGATTCTTCTTCAACGTCTGGCCGAGAACCACGCCCGAAATCGCCGGCAAATTCCTTCCTCAATCCGCAGGATTAAGGCACCAAATTAACGCTAGGTCGTTGCTATATAAACCCCCACGAATCCCTCCCTCGGAGCCCCCGAAAACCCTAGCCAAGTCGCCGTCGGGCTGCCAAATTTTGCTCGCCGGAGTCTGTGGTGCCGCCGCCGCGATTTCTCCAAATTCAGCCACGGTAGCACGCCCCCGAGCCCGAGAACCACCCCCACTTCCTTTCCCACGCCGTGCGCACCCCCTAGAACCTCCCTAACCACTCCTCCGCGTCCGAATCAAGTAGGCCGAGCTCACCAAACACCGCCGGAGACCGTGGCCGCTCCGCCACCTCTCCTTACCACTCCGGGAAGGAGCAGGCCCCGCCAACGGGCTCATCGACACCGCCGCGACAAGCCGCATGTCGTCGTGGCGAACAGACAGATGCCTACGGGTAGGCTAATTTGTGGGGCCGATGGACACTAGGGGATCTCGGGGAGGGATTGCGCGATGAACTCGCACGCAGGTAAACACAACCGACACAGGAACACAAGGATTTACCCTGCTTCGGGGCTCTCGTGAGGAGATAAAACCCCTACTGCAGCATCTAGCCTACTCGGTATATTTCCTCTCTTACTATCCGGGCTACAACACGCTCCATGAGCTGCTACACTTGCCTCCATGAGGTCTTGAGAGCAAATGAGAAGGGGGGAAATGAAGTGGTGGGGTGGTGGTCTCCTCTCTCCCCCTCCCCCTGGTGCCCTTTATATAGGAGAGCCCAGGGGACAAGCCGGAGACAAGAAAACAGAAAACACTATGCGCGGTACACTGTTCACGATTTGACTGATGGGGTCTTGTCGGCACTGTTCACGATGTCAGCGGCAGTGTACTGTTGTCACATCCGTCGCACTGTAGCGGTACTGTAGCCCTGCTGGACATGTACAGGATTTTGTCTTCTAGCGTCCGTCTTCCACATCTCTACGTCTTCTTTTTAACTTCTTACGTAGAAGTGGTTCGTACCCAGCTCCACCGAGAAAGCCTTCGAGTCTTCCATTTTGGCCCATGCTCCGGTGACACACCTAGCCCATCCGGATTGGACTAACTCAGCCACCGAGATGAGGAGCCCGGGGCGTGGCCGGGTCCTAGTCTTGCCGAGACAGCACAAAAATGACCGAAGGCACCCGAAGCAAGTTAGGACGGAGCTGTCCTCGCACGTAGCGGCTCGGGATTGCACGCCAGCGAAGGCCTCCGAGACGAAGAGGGAGCTCTCGGGACGCGGGCGACCGAGGTCGAGCTCGGTAGAGCTCTTCGGCGTCGGGCGCAGCGTCGGGCGCATCCGGGGTGCGGCCAAGGCGCGGCCAAGGCGCGGAGGTGCAGCCGTTGCCGGGAGGCCTGCCGGGGAAGCGCGGCCGGAGACGGGAAGATGCCGGAGGCGTGCTCGGGCGGCGGGGATGCGCCGTGCCGGGGACGGCCGATGCCGGAGCAGGGGCGGAGCCACCGAGATGAAGGCGAGCTCGAACGGCCGGGCGCGAGGAGGACGACGCTGCCGGCTATGGTCGGGGGTGGGCCAAGGTTGAGGAAGCCGAAGGCGTGCCATGCCGGGGAGGAACTCGGGCATCTCGGAGGCGAGGGGACCCAGCCGGACCAAGGTGGAGGTCGGGGACGCGCCGTGTCGGGGGAGAGCTCGGGGGAGGAGCCGGTGTCGGGGGCGAGGTGCGGTGCAGCGGTACTCGAGGCGAGTCGTTCGTGACCGAGAAGAGGGGGTCATGGGCTCGTGGCTGCTTCGATCTTGGGACGAGGCGTTGACCGAGAAGAGGAGATGTCGAAGAAACTCTGGGCCAGCCCGAGATGCCCTATATTTTTCCACCGGCTTAGATTCACTTCGGCCCATCCAAGAAATTCCGGCCTGGGCATTGCTAAATTCAGCCCATATCCCCTCTTATCCCTTTTCTTTACTCCTTCATCATTTAAATGTGCTTTTACCTGCAACATTGAGACAACAGCCCCATACCCTCAGGGTACCGGGGAAGTACATCCCCGACACTAGTCCCCGAGTTTATGGGGGATTCACAGAATCGCGCATCAACTTAAAAAAAAACAAATACTCACAGGAATTTTCCATACCTAAAGCCTTGTTATTAGAGGTCTCGGGGATCACATCCCCGACACTAGTCCCCGAGGCTGCGGGGGACTCGCAGAGTCGCGCGCAGACTTAGAAGAAATCTCAACCTCATCGTTTTCACCTGCTCCACCGAGTACCTGCAAAAATACAATCATATGCCGGTTCCTTAGCCACTCTGGGCGTTTTACCGACATAGATGTCTTCGGCCACCGCCGGTCTGACACAAACACACAACACATGCCGGCGTTTAGCCACTCTGGGTGTATACCGACACGGACGCCTCATGTGCCGGCGTTTAGCCACTCCGGGCGTATACCGACACAGAGTCTCATGTGCCGGCGTTAAGCCACTCTAGGCGTATACCGACACAGACGCCTACACACAATGTCACATAGGTATCTCGGGTGTTTCGGTATCTCGGTATGTCGGTATGCTGGCCCCTCTGGGCATATCACACATGTTTCGGTATCTCTGGTGTTGCCTTTAGCGAATTTTGATAAACCGAAACAAATGACGATTTGGAAATATTGCCCGATGCCATGATACATTGGCGAACCGAAATAAACGGGGATCTGGGGCTATGGCATGATGCCGCGGTATAATGGCGAGCCGACATGAATAGCGATATGGAGATATTGCAGTATGCCATGATATACTGGCGAACCGAAATAAACGGGGATCTGGAAATTTTGCGTGATACCGCGATATGTGGGCCAACTGATACCATAGATCATATGCAATATAATTTGAGAAAATAATCAACCATAAGATGGATCCAAGATAACCGATATAATCAAGACTCTCGACATGAGTATCCTCGCGGTAAAACCGATATCACCTTTCAACGTTAGTTAGGACATATATATTTTAATAAAGACAGAAAATAACTCTAGCAGCAAACCACACAATAGGACAGAGACTCGGTTTCCACCGAGTCCCCGGGTAAATTTTCAGATATAGCAGGAAGACAAAGGAGCCCGGCAGTCCCCGAGTCCAGTTTCGGGATGCCGGCTCACAAACTACACAACAGGAACCAAGATACGCCAAGCATATAAATAAATACAAACTGAGCAACTCTACCGACTTAGCATGCAAGGTAGAACTAAACGGTAAGCGAGTCCCCGGGTCAAGACATCTCGCCATCGGGGAAAAACAGATAGATGACAAACAGGTGAAACAGGGCAGTCCCCGGGTTATGATATCTCGCTCCCGGGTAAACAATTAAATTAAGCATGCATGGGCAGCTCCCGAATAAATCTAAGATAACATAATTGCAAGGTACATATGACGATACTCACGGAGCACATGAGCGGTTGGGGATGTCAGAGATGACATAACCCGGGTAACTGGTGTGCAACTGGCAGGGGTCCATTGATGATGAGTGTCGGGGTAGACTCCGGCGGCTGGTGCCCGTGATGCAGGGATGCTGGTTTGGGATGTCGATGACCGGTTTCCGCGATGCGGGGACGTCGATGACCTCCACCCGCGGTGCAGGGATGTCGGAGACGTCTACCCGCAGCGCAGGGATGTCGGCGACCTCTACCCGCAGAGCAGGGACGTCGGCGACCTCAACCCGTGGCGCAGGGATGTCGGCGAACTCAACCCGCCGCGCAGGGATGTCAGCGACCTCTACCCGCAGAGCAGGGACGTCGGCGACCTCAACCCGTGGCGCAGGATGTCAGTGACCACTGCCCGCAGCGTAGGGATCCCGGATTTAGGATCCCGGATTTCGGGATGCCGGTGACCGCTACCCGCGGCGCAGGATGTTAGTGACCACTGCCCGCAGCGTAGGGATCCCGGTTTTAGGATCCAGGATTTGGGATGCCGCTCTCCGCTACCCGCGGCGCAGGATGTTAGTGACCACTGCCCGCAGCGTAGGGATCCCGGTTTTAGGATCCCGGATTTGGGATGCCGCTGTCCGCTACCCGCGGCGCAGGATGTCAGTGACCACTGCCCGCAGCGTAGGGATCCCGGATTTAGGATCCCGGATTTCGGGATGCCGGTGTCCGCTACCCGCGGCGCAGGATGTCAGTGACCACTGCCCGCAGAGTAGGGATCCCGGATTTAGGATCCCGGATTTGGGACGTCGGGTCCCGTCCGAAATTGTTCCCGCAAGCGCCACTCTGCCCCACGGTGGGCGCCAACTGTCGTCGTGGCGAACAGACAGATGCCTACGGGTAGGCTAATTTGTGGGGCCGATGGACACTAGGGGATCTCGGGGAGGGATTGCGCGATGAACTCGCGCGCAGGTAAACACAACCGACACAGGGACACAAGGATTTACCCTGCTTCGGGGCTCTCGTGAGGAGATAAAACCCTTACTGCAGCATCTAGCCTACTCGGTATATTTCCTCTCTTACTATCCGGGCTACAACACGCTCCATGAGCTGCTACACTTGCCTCCATGAGGTCTTGAGAGAAAATGAGAAGGGGGGAAATGAAGTGGTGGGGTGGTGGTCTCCTCTCTCCCCCTCCCCCTGGTGCCCTTTATATAGGAGAGCCCAGGGGACAAGCCGGGGACAAGAAAACAGAAAACACTATGCGCGGTACACTGTTCAGGATTTGACTGATGGGGTCTTGTCGGCACTGTTCACGATGTCAGCGGCAGTGTACTGTTGTCACATCCGTCGCACTGTAGCGGTACTGTAGCCCTGCTGGACATGTACAGGATTTTGTCTTCTAGCGTCCGTCTTCCACATCTCTACGTCTT
This sequence comes from Poa annua, assembly GCA_026929855.1. NCBI lineage: Eukaryota > Viridiplantae > Streptophyta > Magnoliopsida > Poales > Poaceae > Poa > Poa annua. The sequence goes on along the minus strand of CM049426.1, from coordinate 243,560,075 downwards.
CTTTTTAACTTCTTACGGAGAAGTGGTTCGTACCCAGCTCCATCGAGAAAGCCTTCGAGTCTTCCATTTTGGCCCATGCTCCGGTGACACACCTAGCCCATCCGGATTGGACTAACTCAGCCACCGAGATGAGGAGCCCGGGGCGTGGCCGGGTCCTAGTCTTGCCGAGACAGCAGAAAAATGACCGAAGGCACCCGAAGCAAGTTAGGACGGAGCTGTCCTCGCACGTAGCGGCTCGGGATTGCACGCCAGCGAAGGCCTCCGAGACGAAGAGGGAGCTCTCGGGACGCGGGCGATCGAGGTCGAGCTCGGTAGAGCTCTTCGGCGTCGGGCGCAGCGTCGGGCGCATCCGGGGTGCGGCCAAGGCGCGGCCAAGGCGCGGAGGTGCAGCCGTTGCCGGGAGGCCTGCCAGGGAAGCGCGGCCGGAGACGGGAAGATGCCGGAGGCGGAGGCGTGCTCGGGCGGCGGGGATGCGCCGTGCCGGGGACGGCCGGGGTCGGGGGCGCGCTCGGGCGGCGGGGATGCGCCGTGTCGGGGACGGCCGATGCCGGAGCAGGGGCGGAGCCATCGAGATGAAGGCGAGCTCGAACGGCCGGGCGCGAGGAGGACGACGCTGCCGGCTATAGTCGGGGGCAGGCCAAGGTTGAGGAAGCCGAAGGCGTGCCATGCCAGGGAGGAACTCGGGCATCTCGGAGGCGAGGGGACCCAGCCGGACCGAGGTGGAGGTCGGGGACGCGCCGTGTCGGGGGAGAGCTCGGGGGAGGAGCCGGTGACGGGGGCGAGGTGCGGTGCAGCGGTACTCGAGGCGAGCCGTTCGTGACCGAGAAGAGGGGGTCATGGGCTCGTGGCTGCTTCGATCTGGGGACGAGGCGTTGACCTAGAAGAGGAGATGTCGAAGAAACCCTGGGCCAGCCCGAGATGCCCTATATTTGTCCACCGGCTTAGATTCACTTCGGCCCATCCAAGAAATTCCGGCCTGGGCATTGCTAAATTCAGCCCATATCCCCTCTTATCCCTTTTCTTTACTCCTTCATCATTTAAATGTGCTTTTACCTGCAACATTGAGACAACAGCCCCATACCCTCAGGGTACCGGGGAAGTACATCCCCGACACCGCACGCCTCCGTCGCCTCCGTTCGTCCGGGGGAGCACCGTAGCACCGTCCCCGTCCACGCCGAGCCGCACCACCGCCATCTCCATCGTCTCCGGCGAGACTGCGCCGCCACGGTATGGTCAGCCGTCCCCAGCCATCCGATCTGCAATCTACGGTGTAGATTAGAAGTTTTAATCCAACCGGTACGGACAGATCTGGACCGCCAGATCCAGATCTGACGGCCCAGATCTGTTCACTTATCCACGTCGGATCCCAGTCAGCAGCCCAGTCAGCGCCCAGTCAGCGCTGACGTGTAAAATCCTTTTCACGATTTAATTAATTGGCAGTTTTGCAGAAAAGCCCCTTTCTATTCAAACTATGATATCTTTTTCTCTGTTTATCCAAATTCAAATATTTTTATATATTTGGAAAGCACTCGACATGTAAAATATTTTGGATCTGCCAAAATTCAAATTTGACTTAGTTTAAAATATTCAAATTTCAAATGGAAGATTTGAGTATATTTGTCATAACTTTAAATCTATAATTCCAAAAATTGCAAATAAAATTGTTTTAGAAACTTTAGAATATTTTTAAATTAATGCCACTGCTATAAAATAATTTTGAGAAATATTTGAATGAAATCATAGTTATATATTTAATTTGAATAGTTTGAGTATTTTCAACATAACTATTAATAGAAATATTATTTTTGATTAAATCAAATTGCTATCAATTTAATTAAATGCTCCCTATCTATTAACACTAATTATAAAATTTTGTTATAAATTTGTTTAAAGAAAACTTTAATCATATAATTATTCCTTTTATTATATTTTCCAAAAATAGAAATTAATTAAATTGCATTTATAGCCTAATGCATACTTTATAAATATCACAAATTTTGTATGATATTTCTTAGGATTTAAAAGTGCACTGCATGCATAACTTATTTTCTCATATAGATATATTTCCATAGGAAATCTCTTCATTATTTTTCTCTAAGTTAGGAATATTTCCAAACTTAGTATTTTGGTAAAAGTGCTATGCACTAGACACTTAGTATTTTTAACATGGAGCTAGAAGGCCAAGGAAGAACTTAGCCAAACAAGACTTCAGAAGAATCTTCAAGGAGTAGAAGCACTTAGAAGAAATTCAAGAAGAAGTTCATGAAGACTAACCGGCAAATATTTTCTAAGTCTTGCTTCCTCTTTCCTTCTTTTCTCCCTCCTTCTCTGAGACTTCATGAAGACTAAGTAAATCCAAGACCAGCCTAGGTGATACAAAAATCATCAAGTCCGAAGATTATTCAAGTCTACCAAGAATTCAATCAAGCCATCACCAAGGAGAATATTACAAGTCTGGAGATGAAGCCTGGAGGACAACTACATCTTTCTTCTATCTTTTCCCTCTTTTCTAATCTTGTCTTTTACATTTGACTTAAACAATTTTTGATCATATTATTACCATCTTGAAGTTTGTTGGATCCTAGCGGCATAGTGAGATGAAGCGGCCTGGAGATAAACCATACATGTCCACGTACATGAGACCTGTCCCACAACTTAAGTGGTTGGTCGGGTGTCTGTCTCTCTCACTATAGTGAATATCCAATTTACAAAGAGTTGATAATAATAGCTGATCACCTTGAAGAATAGACTTAGTATTTTCTCTAAATATTTCTACACATCAAGACTAAGCCATTAGAGGGCTTATTCAAGATGATATAAAACAAAATATTATATTCAACTTATGACTTTAGTCCTTAGTCATTTTGACCAACTTAATTGCATTGCATTAACTTAAAAGAATTTCATGGCATGACATGCATTTCTAGTCCTTAGAAATAATTTGCATATCATGCATGTCATGTTTTCCTTAGAAGTTTAAGAAACTTGTTTGTATGTGTTGTGTTGTTTTGTTTTATGATTGTTGTACTGTTGTTTGTTTATATTGTTTAGACTGAACGGAGAGAACCGAGTTCGTTGAAAAGAGTTTGTGAGTAAAGACTTCATTTCAAAGGCAAGTGGCACACCTCATAAACTTCCTATTATTTCTATATGCATTACTTAGTGTATTTTATATGCATGAGTAGGATAGTATTGTTGTGCTAAACCTGTGTAGAATTCCCTTACTCCTGTGTCTAGGTTCCTATATCATACTTAGCAGAAATATTGATGCTATGCAATTGATGAAAAGTTTTACAAAATGTTAAGTGACTACTCAGGGCTATGCTCATGGTTGTCGTCGCCTAGGATGAATTTCTATTCTACTTAGGGCCGTGAGCATGGTGGTTGTCAACCTGGGGGTACACATCCACTAAGTTAATGAAACACCTGGGTGGATTGGTTGAATGGTTTATGTTGAGTGGCTACTCAGGACTGTGCTTGTGGTTGTCTTCGCCTAAGGTAGTTTCTACTATACTTGGGGCCATGAGCATGGGGGTTGTCAACCTGAGAGTGCACTTATGGATGGCCACCCAGGGAACAGAGGAATCTAAAGAACGCCAGTGACGATTGCTTCCAGTGCAGCCATTGCCATATGGGCTCTGGCTTGATCAATTATGTTGCATGGACTCTCTCCGACTTGGCAAGCAGATGTAGGGGGTGTTAGGTGGAACGGGTCAAGGCAGGTGGGAGGGAAAATGCTTCTGAAAGATCTCGTCTCATTCTTCTCCTTTCCTTATCACAAATGGTGTGTAAAGGATAATTTGGGTTGAATGGGTACAATGGTGAACGTGCACAACCTCTGCAGAGTGTAAAACTAAGTACTTAGTCGTGTCCCCGGTACGGACAATTTGAGCAGCTGATCACGGACGTCAACGGAGGATTCCATCATTCCAACTTCAAAATAAAATTTGATGGGTGAACAAGGGAAGATGAGATTTATGATTTTCATGCCATACTTGTCTTGATTTGAAGAAAGTGTTTTCCAAAGAGATAGGAAAAATTGGCTTTATGCAAAATAGCCTTGAACTCCACCAGCCAAATATGCATATAGGCTATAGAGTTATTCCATTAACTGTCCACCATAGTGTCACTTGCCAGACTCCATTTTTTATGGAATATGACCCACGTTGTTGCAGTATTTTTCTTATTGCAGATTGATTAAATGACGAGTGAGGTTTCGTTTAAAGGTTTCGAGTCTACAACCAACATGTTTTCGCCTGTGGCAGCATGAAAGTGATAGAGACTCACTGCTATTGTATTTCCGCTGTGTACTATTTCAAAGCTAGCTTTATGCTATGCAACTTGTAATGAATATTTTGTAAGTCTGGGTCATCGATGTAATAAAAATTGACACTTTGTTGTGATATTACATCGTAAACTGTGTGTGCAAATGAATCGATTCAGGGATTTGCACTATACACAGGTATCTGCCTTATCTAAAGTGCAGGTACGCTACAGATGGTATCAGAGCACTGTGTTGCCTGTAGGTTCAAAACCCTAGGTTTGGATAGAAATAGGATTTGGCCATAGGATTAAAAAAATTTATTTCATTCAGTTTGCTGAAAATAAGAACTTTTCAAACATTATTCTTGTAACTATCTTATCTATTTCCTTTCTAAGATTCTTCTCTTGTTTCTTTAGATGACCGCCCTCATTGAAGCACTCAAGAAAGGACTAGTGATGACCATGACCTTGGAATGCGAGAATGAGTTCCCAAGAGCACTTAAGGATAACATGAGGAGTTTGGGTTTGGAACGAGAAGTAGTATACAAAGGTTTTCCTTTCAAGGATGAAGGTCAAGAGTATTCGTGGGTGCAAGTCCATCTATACATGAGCAAAGAAGCTGACCACAATACTGAGGGTGACTGCATGTTCACGAACCCAATACTTCACACATCATTCTTTGATTCAGCAAGAAATGCAGCATGGAGAGCTATCGAGTACCTTGCAGAAAGACTTCATTATAGACTTCACAACACCCAGAAGTATCTTGAAGAACTCAAGGTAGTGGAAGAGGAACTCGAAGCACTCAAGAAAAAGACAGATTAGACCACCTACCCATTAGAATAACGAGATCCGATGATGTATTGACCTATCAAATTGTGGTATGGCAGTACTATCAATTTTTTCTTTCAATGACATTGGTGTGTTTCGTTCGATAAACGATTAGTTGATCTCTCAAAATAAGTTTGAAAACTTTTCACATATGTGTTTGCCTGTGTTTGAACCTTGTTGCTTGATGCTTGTTAGATGTTGTTTGTAATGATTTGTATTGATCTTATTGTATAAGTTAGAATGTTTGACTATCAACAAAACTTTTCTTTTAAGGGTGGTAGCCACCCAGATATTTCTAACCCAGCTGCCTTAAACCCAGAGATCCCAAACCATCTTTCTTTCGAGCCTCCCCAATCAGAAAATTCATCCCCTGCTAGTTTCCAGTTTCCATGTCAGAAATTTCATTTCTCAAAACATCCCGAGTTATCAGAATCATTCAAGCATTTGCTTTGTCTTCCTAGCCTCTCCGAATCTCGGGGACGAGATCCCTTTTAAGGGTGGTAGTCTGTAACATCCCAACATTTTGGAATGTTCAAAAATCACTAAAATTAAAAACTTTTGTTTTGATTAAAATAAAATATTAAAATGCATAAGAAAACTAACTATAAAAGACTTCAACCAATTTGAAAAAGTCTATTATTTCAAAATTCCCAATGTGTCATTATTTTCAAAAGTTATTTCCAATTAAACATTACATTATCTATTGTATTTCAAAAACCTTAATATGTAATTTGACAAATGTTTTATAAAGTACAAACCATTTTATTTTAAGTAAATAGTTACTTATAAGTAATTTATTTCAACCACTTAGCCTTAGCTATAAATAAATAAAAATAAAAATTACAAGTGTTATTTTAAAATATTAAAAACATTGTCTATTTGCCAGAAGATTATTATTCATTTACCTGAGTTCAAAACATAAATTGGATATTACAAGTCTATAGTTTATAACTTAAAACCTCATAGATTTTATAATTACTTAACAACCCAAATAAACATTTCATTAGCTTAAATGATTTTCATTTATTTTCAAAACATGAAATGATTAATATACTCTATATAAGGAATACATTGAATCTAAAATCTTTTTCAAAGTTATTTTGTGCAGTTCATATGATTTATATTAATATGAAATATAATGGTGCATAAAATAAAATTTAATTAAAATTGAATCCAATATATTTCCAATTACCTTAAAAATATTTATATTCTATTACTATACCAAAAATAAAAGTGAATGGTTACTAAAAATGTGTTTAAAATAACTTAATATCAACCATATAAGAATGTGGTAATTTCATAAATTTAATTTATCCCCAAATGAAATTATTAAATTAATATTTTCAAAATAGACCAAATAGGGCAAATTTGCATTTTATGATTATTTCAACATAATTAATTTTAAAAAGTTTTCAAAACATACCCACTAATGTTTTAAAGCAAAGATATGATTTTTGCAAAATTAAAGAAACTAATTAGAAATTATTTGGATTCATAATTCAAAAGTTATTTTAAAATCCAGAAAACAGAAAAGGAAAAGAACGAAAAAAAGGGAGAGAAAGATCAACTGGGCCGAAGGTCCCACACGTCAGGTTCTTCTTCAACGTCTGGCCGAGAACCACGCCCGAAATCGCCGGCAAATTCCTTCGTCAATCCGTAGGATTAAGGCACCAAATTAACGCTAGGTCGTTGCTATATAAACCCCCACGAATCCCTCCCTCGGAGCCCCTGAAAACCCTAGCCAAGTCGCCGTCGGGCTGCCAAATTTTGCTCGCCGGAGTCCGTGGTGCCGCCGCGACGATTTCTACAAATTCAGCCACGTAGCACGCCCCCGAGCCCGAGAACCACCCCCACTTCCTTTCCCACGCCGTGCGCACCCCCTAGAACCTCCCTAACCACTCCTCCGCGTCCGAATCAAGTAGGCCGAGCTCGCCGAACACCGTCGGAGACCGTGGCCGCTCCGCCACCTCTCCTCACCACTCCGGGGAAGAAGCAGGCCCCGCCAACGGGCTCATCGACACCGCCGCGACGAGTCGCACGCCTCCGTCGCCTCCGTTCGTCCGGGGGAGCGCCGTCCCCGTCCTTGCCGAGCCGCACCACCGCCATCTCCATCGTCTCCGGCGAGACTGTGCCGCCACGGTATGGTCAGCCGTCCCCAGCCATTCGATCTGCAATCTACGGTGTAGATTAGAAGTTTTAATCCAACCAGTACGGACAGATCTGGACCGCCAGATCCAGATCTGACGGCCCAGATCTGTTCAGTTATCCACGTCGGATCCCAGTCAGCAGCCCAGTCAGGGCACAGTCAGCGCCCAGTCAGCACTGACGTGTAAAATCATTTTCACGATTTAACTAATTGGCAGTGTTGCAGAAAAGCCCCTGTCTATTTAAACTATCATATATTTTTCTCTGTTTATCCAAATTCAAATATTTTTATATATTTGGAAAGCCCTCGACATGTAGAATATTTTGGATCTGCCAAAATTCAAATTTGACTTAGTTTAAAATATTCAAATTTCAAATGGAAGATTTGAGTATATTTGTCATAACTTTAAATCTATAATTTCAAAAATTGCAAATAAAATTGTTTTAGAAACTTTAGAATATTTTTAAATTAATGCCACTGCTATAAAATAATTTTGAGTAATATTTGAATGAAATCATAGTTATATATTTAATTTGAATAGTTTGAGTATTTTCAACATAACTATTAATAGAAATATATTTTTTGATTAAATCAAATTGCTATAAATTTAATTAAATGCTCCCTGTCTATTAACACTAATTATAAAATTTTGTTATAAAATTTAGTTAAAGAAAACTTTAATCTTATAATTATTCCTTTTATTATATTTTCCAAAAATAGAAATTAATTAAATTGCATTTATAGCCTAATGCATACTTTATAAATATCACAATTTTTGTATGATATTTCTGAGGATTTAAAAGTGCACTGCATGCATAACTTATTTTCTCATATAGATATATTTCCATAGGAAATCTCTTCATTATTTTTCTCTAAGTTAAGAATATTTCCAAACTTAGTATTTTGGTAAAAGTGCTATGCACTAGACACTTAGTATTTTTAACATGGAGCTAGAAGGCCAAGGAAGAACTTAGCCAAACAAGACTTCAGAAGAATCTTCAAGGAGTAGAAGCACTTAGAAGAAATTCAAGAAGAAGTTCATGAAGACTAACCGGCAAATATTTTCTAAGTCTTGCTTCCTCTTTCCTTCTTTTCTCCCTCCTTCTCTGAGACTTCATCAAGACTAAGTAAATCCAAGACCAGCCTAGGTGATACAAAAATCATCAAGTCCGAAGATTATTCAAGTCTACCAAGAATTCAATCAAGACATCACCAAGGAGAATATTACAAGTCTGGAGATGAAGCCTGGAGGACAACTACATCTTTCTTCTATCTTTTCCCTCTTTTCTAATCTTGTCTTTCACATTTGACTTAAACAATTTTTGATCATATTATTACCATCTTGAAGTTTGTTGGATCCTAGCGGCATAGTGAGATGAAGCGGCCTGGAGACAAACCTTACATGTCCACGTACATGAGACCTGTCCCACAACTTAAGTGGCTGGCCGGGTGTCTGTCTCTCTCACTATAGTGAATATCCAATTTACAAAGAGTTGATAATAATTGCTGATCACCTTGAAGAATAGACTTAGTATTTTCTCTAAATATTTCTACACATCAAGACTAAGCCATTAGAGGGCTTATTCAAGATGATACAAAACAAAATATTATATTCAACTTATGACTTTAGTCCTTAGTAATTTTGACCAACCTAATTGCATTGCATTAACTTACAAGAATTTCATGTCATGACATGCATTTCTAGTCCTTAGAAATAATTTGCATATCATGCATGTCATGTTTTCCTTAGAAGTTTAAGAAACTTGTTTGTATGTGTTGTGTTGTTTTGTTTTATGATTGTTGTACTGTTGTTTGTTTATATTGTTTAGACTGAACGGAGAGAACCGAGTTCGTTGAAAAGAGTTTGTGAGTAAAGACTTCATTTCAAAGGCAAGTGGCACACCTCATAAACTTCCTATTATTTCTATATGCATTACTTAGTGTATTTTTATATGCATGAGTAGGATAGTATTGTTGTGCTAAACCTGTGTAGAATTCCCTTACTCCTGTGTCTAGGTTCCTATATCATACTTAGCAGAAATATTGATGCTATGCAATTGATGAAAAGTTTTACAAAATGTTAAGTGACTACTCAGGGCTGTGCTCATGGTTGTCGTCGCCTAGGATGAATTTCTATTCTACTTAGGGCCGTGAGCATGGTGGTTGTCAACCTGGGGGTACACATCCACTAAGTTAATGAAACACATGGGTGGATTGGTTGAATGGTTTATGTTGAGTGGCTACTCAGGACTGTGCTTGTGGTTGTCTTCGCCTAAGGTAGTGTCTACTATACTTGGGGCCATGAGCATGGGGGTTGTCAACCTGAGAGTGCACTTGTGGATGGCCACCCAGGGAACAGAGGAATCTGAAGAACGCCAGTGACGATTGCTTCCAGTGCAGCCATTGCCATATGGGTTCTGGCTTGATCAATTATGTTGCGTGGACTCTCTCCGACTTGACAAGCAGATGTAGGGGGTGTTAGGTGGACCGGGTCAAGGCAGGTGGGCGGGAAAATGCTTCTGAAAGATCTCGTCTCATTCTTCTCCTTTCGTTATCTCAAATGGTGTGTAAAGGATAATTTGGGTTGAATGGGTACAATGGTGAACGTGTACAACCTTTGCAGAGTGTAAAACTAAGTACTTAGCCGTGTCCCCGGTACGGACAATTTGAGCAGCTGATCACGGACGTCAACGGAGGATTCCATCATTCCAACTTTAGAAATAAAATTTGATGGGTGAACAAGGGAAGATGAGATTTATGGTTTTCATGCCATACTTGTCTTGATTTTAAGAAAGTGTTTTCCAAAGAGATAGGAAAAATTGGCTTTATGCAAAATAGCCTTGAACTCCACCAGCCAAATATGCATATAGGCTATAGAGTTATTCCATTAAGTGTCCACCATAGTGTCACTTGCCAGACTCCATTTTTAATGGAATCTGACCCACGTTGTTGCAGTATTTTTCTTATTGCAGATTGATTAAATGACGAGTGAGGTTTCGTTTAAATGTTTCGAGTCTACAACCAACATGTTTCCGCCTGTGGCAGCATGAAAGTGATAGAGACTCACTGCTATTGGCTTTTTCAGTGATAGAAAATGATGTTCGACATTCTCTATGTATCACACATAGAGTCTATCAGACTGAAAGCTCGACTTGGTGTGACCCGAGTTCTTGGTTGAAGAACAGGTTCTAGAGTGATCCTTGTGTGGATCAATGAACAAACGTTAAGTTTATTCTTCAGTGTCTATGAGAACTGAAGATATGTTTTCTAGTAAAGGGTAAGAGTGGAAATACAACTTGCCGTAAAGCGGTTACGATGATGCAAGTTATGACACTGACCCATACGACTAGAAATCTCATATAGGAGATGTCCTTTATTTGAAGATATACATGGTTAGTTTGTGAAGTCGCATATGAATGCACTGTCGCATAATCTGCATAGGTACAGAAATATATCGCGACTTCAGAAGTAGCAAGTGTGATTGGACTGAGCAGTTTTCGGGGCGTATGTGGTCTCCTTAATAGATCTCTTAGACTTTTAAGGCCCATGCTGCACGAATGTTCGAGTCTCACTCCATCCACTAGGATATATTTCACCGTCATCGTGAGATACGGGTTGATGTCAAACTAGGTGACATAGAAGTGTTGCAAAGCACATATAGATCTCAATGTGTGAGATCTATTGACTGTATTCCTCTTCCACGAGGCGAGCAGGCACCAAGATGCTATGAGTGTTGAGCTTTTACCAAGTTGTAAACTAGATTAAGTGTTACTCTAGTGCAAGTGGGCGACTGAAGGGAATATGCCCTAGAGGCACTTAATAAACATAGTTTATTGGCAATATCCCAATTGTTCATTATATGTTTTATACCATGCTATAACTGTATTAAGCGAAAACATTAATACAGGTGTGGTAGAAAAACAACCAGGTCCCTAGTAGCCTCTACTAAGACTAGTTTCGTTGCGCGATTGATGATCGAGGTTTTCCGATCATAGGGCATGGCGCCGGTCGGCAATGGAAGTCATATCGTTAGGTGTAACGATGTGATGGACATACCCAGTATTTATAGGACATAGTCATTACGCCTTAAGACCGTGAGATCAACTCTTATTGTTATCCCTGGAAGATACTTTGATCGCACCAAACGTCATATCTTATATAGTGTGACAATGATAGGTGATACTTTTGGGTATCGGAAGGGGGTAGTTGAGACGAGGGGTCAACAGCGGGATTTGTCAGTCCGCATAGCCGGATAGATACTCTAGGGCCCACTCGGTGAGATTATGTCAAAGAGTTTGCAAACATGTGACTAGGTCAACAGCTGACATAATATCATAGACGAGTAGAAGATAGCGATGTCGGTAATGAGATCATGCTAGGTATGGAGATATCTGAGAATGATGCTCGGACACGCTAAGTATCGCCGTGACAAAGGGTTTAAGACTATACGTCCAGGTTGATAGATGAAAGTCATTCGTTATCAGGGATTAATTCATGGGGTCCAGGCCTACGAGTTAGTCATTGATCATAGAGGAGTCTTGATCATACATGTTATTATATCGAACCGCTAGGGTAACACACTTAAGGGGTTTCGACAAGACAAGCGGAAAGGAAAGAGATCAACGGGAACGTCCCGGGAATGGTCCGATGGAGATCGGGCAGCGATGAAATAGTTTTCGGAGCTAGAATAAATTATATCTAATATGTTTAATATTAATTAGTGTAATTAATGATTAAATATGATTTTATATATTTATTTTCGAATTTTTAAAGGCTGGTTTCCCTAAATGGGACTTCTGGTGGAAAGAAGGCCCATGAGGGGGCGAAAGTCCCCCCAGGGCTTCGGATTGAGGGAGGGCCGGCCTAGGTGGGCCAAATGGGGCCCACCTAGGGCCGGCGCACCCTCTTTGGCCGCACCAGGCAATGGGGGATAGTCCCACATTGCCTGGCTGGCAAGGTTGGCTCCCCCTCGGAGCCTATATAAGAAGGGGCACCCGTGGCCTTTTCATTCACCAATTAATTCTCTAATTCTCTCTCGATCTCGTGATTCCCTTTGTCGTTGTCGCGCCGAGTAGAGGAGGGGGATCTCTTCCACCATAGCCCGCTGCCGCGCTGCTGGTGTTCCGGTCCAAGTCTTCCGCTGCTCGTCCTGGACTGGAGTTTTGGAGGCCGTCGTCTCCACCGTATGTGTGTGACGCCCTGCGAGGTGCTGCGCTAGCGGTACTCGGAGGCATACTTCCTCCACCCGACCTTGAGGTCATCTTCGTCGTCTTCGTCGCGCCGAGTTCTCCGCGACCTAGAGGTCGGCTATGGCGTCTTCATCGTCAACGCTTGTGCGGGAGCGTAATCCCCGCTATTCGGTCTACGAGGGTATGTATTCCGATCTCCGCCGCACTACTATATCTGCATAGTGTAGATCTTGGCTAGTTTAAGGATATCGTTGCTAGGAAAAAAAAATTGCACACGATCCCCTTCAGTGGTATCAGAGCCGATCTATCGTAGATATAGCTGTATGCTGTTAGAACCCGTGTTCTGCACGGGGGCACCGTTCTGTTATTTGCTACCCTCTAGCGTGCACTTGTGATTCCAGCGGCATCAAGTTGATAAAGCGGCCCGGACCGACTTTACGCGTACGCTTACGCGAGACTGGTTCCACTACTGACATACGGCTTGTACCGTATTTATGGCTGGCGGGTGCCTGTTTCTCTCTCTTTAGTTGGTCTTGCATTTTCAATGGAGGGCCCGAAAGGGATGCTTATACATGCAATTATTGGATCATTGTTGTGGTCATAAGGTTCGTAGGTATGAAGCGGTTCTATTTACGACAGCCCAAAGCCACGTAAAATATGCAAAAGATAAAGTAGAAGTGTCTAACTTTATTTTGCAGGGGCTATGTGATATGGTCAAGGTAGATTTATTAAATTGTTATACACTGCGGGCGCCAAGAAGACCATGGCGCAATGGACTATATCACATTGCATTACATTTGATGTTTTGTGTGCATCTTATATTGTGTGATTGTATATATAGTATATATTAGTTACACGGCGGTAGCTTTATAAGATGATCCCTTCAAAATACCACTAGTGTTCTCCCTCCAACGCGCACCACCAAGAAAGTTCTACGTTATGAGACAGGCCGTGATGATCGGGTGTCAGACATCTCGTCGTTCGCGTACAGTGGGTGTAAGCCATGTTGCGCAAGCGTCAGCGTGGAGGTTTTTGGTGGCGAGCCTAGCATATTCAGAAATATGGCCTCGGAACAGGGAGACCGAAAGGTCGAGCACGAGTCACAAAATTGGTTTGGCGGACAATTGTCTACTCTTGAAGTTGTGCCGCCGGCTCTGATGATGAGGGGTGGTGCAATGGATGGGGGTCGTGTAATCGCTTAAACGACCAGGAGGGATGTTCGTTTGAGTGGGAGTTCAGATAGTTATTTTCTAAAATACTAGAACTCAGAATATAATGAACAGAGTCTGTTTTGCAAACATTTGTAGATATTAACCATTGTGATAGCATCTTTTCAAATTAGGCGCATTCCTGCGATTGAGAAACTTAAAAGGTTGGGTCCAAACTTCATAGTTTTATGCTTTAGCTTGAGGATACTCCTTGTTTAAACCGTTAGCTCTTTGTGTCACAATACCCGCTAGGAGATAACCCCGGAGATTCCGCTGACAAAAGATAATTTGGATTATCAGATTTTGTGCGGATGATATCATCATAGTACAGTGTATGCTATGATCTCTGCCATAGAGAACCAACGGTGGGTACGAGTTTTAGGTCGCGAACATATGATATGGTCGCTAAACTCGGGGTACCCCAAACGTTGGGTTGATGAAGTTTATCAGTACGTTGACTGATTGTCTTCTCAACCAAGATGGAAGAGAATACACACATTGAGGGAGCACGTGGCGGTCATACTTAATGACATATGTTCATACTTAATGAACATTGAGACGCATCGCTCAGCTCAATCATTGGATGACATACATCGTTGCCAAGTGCAAATCCTCTATCATAGACTATGTCATGCAAGGGGAATCGTTCACCTTCATGGTTCTTGATTACGGTGGAAGTATCAAGAAAATGAAACAGATCGCCGGATGTCATCAATGCTTATGGTGTATATATGATATACATGTTATGAATGTTTTAGCTAAGCAAGTACTCGCAGTAGTGACTAAGTTTTGAACTAGTCATGTTTTGTGAAAACCAGGTTTACTGCTTGAGTAGCTTGAAAGGATGAGGCGACATTGCGTGTTGATAATGGCAGTCAAGTTGTTGTGATGGCCATAGACACTCTCCCTCTAGATCTACCATTTGAATAAATTCTTATGATCGCCTGTTAGTATGATCGTTACAAGTGTGTCTCCTCTAGCGAGACACTTGTTCATACATGATAGTGACAAATTTGGTGTCCTATATTTATGACGTAATGATCATATGCGGATTTGAATTTAGATGGTAGAAGCTCCCACATTCATAATATTAATGCCAAAGGATACAAACTTAATAAAGACACCACATGTGTGTGGCACTACCGTTTAGTCATGTCAATGTTATAGTCAATGCATTAGCTCCATACCGGATGGATCTACAAGTCCTAAGATTTGATCTTTTGACACTTGCAAAATAACCGTGACACCGTTTTCGGAAAGCGGGCATATAACTTATTGATAGTCATACATAGAGATGTATGTGGTTCAATGAAGTAATTGACGGGTAGTGGAGACCTTTATTTCGTGAACTTCACTGACCGTTTTGAGTATAGCTTGTTGAGAATCGTGCATATGGGTGTATGTGAATCAATGAAGTACTTTAACGTGTAGTGGAAGTCTTTATTTCATAGACTTCATGAATATTCCGAGTAGATATATGGATATCCACTCCGGGGAATGTTAGTCTGAAATTTTGATTCGATCAAACAAAGTTCAGAGTGAAGCAGGAAATAAACTTAACAAGAAAATCAAATTCCCGCGATGCAGATCGAGGAAATAAAGATTTGAATTATAATGTTGGCACATCATTGGAAGACTTGTGAGAAGAATTCCACAAATTACGTCGCATGGAACACCATAGTTTCATGGTGTGTTAGGACGTCGTAATTGCACCCTATCGGATAGTGTGTGGTAAATGAATCTCTTACCGAATTATTGTGATCATTAGAGTCACATGGTAGAAACGTAAACACTCACGTTAGCAAATAGGGAAACCATTTGAATCCATGGAGACAATACCATACGAGTGATGCCATGGCTTTTGAGCCTAGATTGTCGTTTCAGCAATTTAGTGTTTCGATGTAATTGAACCTAAAATGGATTAATCTTTGTAGTATACCCTACCTAAAGAGTTAGTTGGGTACATGTCTCACGACATAGGCAAAATCTTTGCCGGGATATACCTTGCGAAAGAAATAGTTTCTTGTCCAAGGGTATAAGTGAGAAAGAAAGTAGAGCGAGACGAAGTTGGTGAACTTCCTCTCCAGACATCAGAGTGGCGCAACCGAAAGTGTCTTTGGTGTCAGGCTCCACAGCTTGAAAAAGCTGATGATTCAAGATCATGATGTTCTGAGCTCATACTAAGAGCGTAGGCATACGAGGTTGTGTTCCACACTATGTGTTACGACAATCTTGTTATGAAGGTCATATTAATGGAATATGATAGACCTACGAACTACGAAGAAGAGATGGTGGACCTAAGTCCGAGAAATGGCTATGAGTCATTTATGATCTGAAATAAAATCCACATACGATTACCAGGTAATGACTTGGGAGATCTTGATGGCATCTAGGATGTTAATAGTATATGGAATTTTATGAGAGAATAGACATTGAGAAGGATCGATTTGTCGTGAAACAGTTCCGACATATTCAAAAGTTGACCACATGAGAGTTTGTCTCAAGTGACGAAGCCTAAATCTATTCTGGGTCATTTAGCAATCACTATAATTTCGAATGAGAAATTGATAGATGGATAAGGAAACCATGTTTCTTAATAGTGTCATTAAAAAAGAGTTGGTGATCCTGAGGATGCTAAACATATATGCAAACTTTAGTGGTCCATTCATGGGCTGAAGCAAGCATATCGGAGCTGGAATCTTCACTTTGATAATGTGATCAAAGCATTTTGGAGTTGTCAAAAATAGGGTAAGAAACCTACATTTGCAAAGAAGTGAGTGGGAGCAAAGTAGCTTTCCTTGATCTTATATGCGGAAGGCATATTTGAGTGGGAGCTAAATAGCTTTTCCTTGATCATATATGCGGAAGGCATATTTGAGTGGGAGCTAGGTGTTATTCGTGATTTTGTATGTAACGACATATTGAATGACATGGATCCTCTAGTAGAGTGTAAAGAATTATTTAAGTGATTAAATTTTCTATGAAATAAAGTTAGGAGTATTAGGCATCCGATTTATAATTGTATAGATCGTAAGGGGCTTAATAACATTCAGTCGGAATATTTCCTTAGTCAAGATTCTGAAGTGTTTCAGAATAGGACAAGCAATGGAAGAGGTTCTTGCTTGTATGACTAGGTAAAATATTAAGTTTATCTTGACTTTTTCAGTGATAGAAAATGATGTTCGACATTCTCTATGTATCACACATAGAGTCTATCAGACTGAAAGCTCGACTTGGTGTGACCCGAGTTCTTGGTTGAAGAACAGGTTCTAGAGTGATCCTTGTGTGGATCAATGAACAAACGTTAAGTTTATTCTTCAGTGTCTATGAGAACTGAAGATATGTTTTCTAGTAAAGGGTAAGAGTGGAAAGACAACTTGCCTTAAAGCGGTTACGATGATGCAAGTTATGACACTGACCCATACGACTAGAAATCTCATATAGGAGATGTCCTTTATTTGAAGATATACATGGTTAGTTTGTGAAGTCGCATATGAATGCACTGTCGCATAATCTGCATAGGTACAGAAATATATCGCGACTTCAGAAGTAGCAAGTGTGATTGGACTGAGCAGTTTTCGGGGCGTATGTGGTCTCCTTAATAGATCTCTTAGACTTTTAAGGCCCATGCTGCACGAATGTTCGAGTCTCACTCCATCCACTAGGATATATTTCACCGTCATCGTGAGATACGGGTTGATGTCAAACTAGGTGACATAGAAGTGTTGCAAAGCACATATAGATCTCAATGTGTGAGATCTATTGACTGTATTCCTCTTCCACGAGGCGAGCAGGCACCAAGATGCTATGAGTGTTGAGCTTTTACCAAGTTGTAAACTAGATTAAGTGTTACTCTAGTGCAAGTGGGCGATTGAAGGGAATATGCCCTAGAGGCACTTAATAAACATAGTTTATTGGCAATATCCCAATTGTTCATTATATGTTTTATACCATGCTATAACTGTATTAAGCGAAAACATTAATACAGGTGTGATAGAAAAACAACCAGGTCCCTAGTAGGCTCTACTAAGACTAGTTTCGTTGCGCGATTGATGATCGAGGTTTTCCGATCATAGGGCATGGCGCCGGTCGGCAATGGAAGTCATATCGTTAGGTGTAACGATGTGATGGGCATACCCAGTATTTAAAGGACATTGTCATTACGCCTTAAGACCGTGAGATCAACTCTTATTGTTATCCCTGGAAGATACTTTGATCGCACCAAACGTCATATCTTATATAGTGTGACAATGATAGGTGATACTTTTAGGTATCGGAAGGGGGTAGTTGAGACGAGGGGTCAACAGCGGGATTTGTCAGTCCGCATAGCCGGATAGATACTCTAGGGCCCACTCGGTGAGATTATGTCAAATGAGTTTGCAAACATGTGACTAGGTCACCAGCTGACATAATATCATAGACGAGTAGAAGATAGCGATGTCGGTAACGAGATCATGCTATGTATGGAGATATCTGAGAATGATGCTCGGACACGCTAAGTATCGCCATGACAAAGGGTTTAAGACTATACGTCCAGGTTTGATAGATGAAAGTCATTCGTTATATCATAGGGATTAATTCATGGGGTCCAGGCCTACGAGTTAGTCATTGATCATAGAGGAGTCTTCATCATACTTGTTATTATATCGAACCGCTAGGGTAACACACTTAAGGGGTTTCGACAAGACAACCGGAAAGGAAAGAGATCAACGGGAACGTCCCGGGAATGGTCCGATGGAGATCGGGCAGCGACGAAATAGTTTTCGGAGCTAGAATAAATTAAATATAATATTTTTAATATTAATAAGTGTAATTAATGGTTAAATATGATTTTATATATTTATTTTCGAATTTTTAAAGGCTGGTTTCCCTAAATGGGCCTTCTGGTGGAAAGAAGGCCCATGAGGGGGCGAAGTCCCCCCAGGGCTTCGGATTGAGGGAGGGCCGGCCTAGGTGGGCCAAATGGGGCCCACCTAGGGCCAGCGCACCCACTTTGGCCGCACCAGGCAATGGGGGATAGTCCCACATTGTCTGGCTGGCAAGGTTGGCTCCCCCTGGGAGCCTATATAGGAAGGGGCACCCCTGGCCTTTTAATTCACCAATTAATTCCCTAATTCTCTCTCGATCTCGTGATTCCCTTTGTCGGAGTCACGCCGAATAGAGGAGGGGGATCTCTTCCACCATAGCCCGCTGCCGCGCTGCTGGTGTTCCGGTCCAAGTCTTCCGCTGCTCGTCCTGGACTGGAGTTTCGGAGGCCGTCGTCTCCACCGTATGTGTGTGACGCCCTGCGAGGTGCTGCGCTAGCGGTACTCGGAGGCCTACTTCCTCCACCCGACCTTGAGGCCATCTTCGTCGTCTTCGTCGCGCCGAGTTCTCCGCGACCTAGAGGTCGGCTACGGCGTCTTCATCGTCAACGCTTTTGCGGGAGCGTAATCCCCGCTATTCGGTCTACGAGGGTATGTATTCCGATCTCCGCCGCACTACTATATCTGCATAGTGTAGATCTTGGCTAGTTTAAGGATATCGTTGCTAGGAATTTTTTTTATTTTCTGCACACGATCCCCTTTAAAGAGTACCACCATATGTAAAGTCACTCATATATGCATAGAATCAAGGAGTGCTACTATTTATTAACCATTCAACAAAGCGTAACTTATATACATGAGTCAAAGCACATGTTCAATCCAACTATATATGCATGAGTCTACAATTTGAGATAAATACTATATTATCTCTTTGGCTCTCCAATATCTGTAAATTAGTAAAAACCTTTCAATAGTTAAAACCAAATGGAGAGACAATGTAGTACAAAATTTCTGAAATTGTTAACAACATGAGAAGCTGAAAATGTCTTAGAGGTGCGCCTACTGTTGTATACACCCACAATGCTAACTGATTATAAAAGCATTTATTGACCGAGCAGCTGATTTCACCTTCATAAGAATTTATGTAACATCTAATTGCATACTTGATTTCCTGAGTGAATACTTTTTCTGCAAAAAATATATCGAGAGAGGAAATGGACAGAGAAAATGAGAAGAGTTTCTAGCTTAGAAGAACTGATATGCTGAATCATACAATACTAACTGTAACTCGTACCAAAATTCAGGAAATAAACGAAGAAAAGATTCATCCAAGTTGGCTTTCTATGCAGAACCGAAGAACATCGAAGAAGCAAAATAACACACCTAGTGTCTGAAGCTTGATCGCGTGAAATTTCATAAACATGTTTTATGATGAGATAAATATATCTGAAAAGGCGCCCATGAAAACGATTATGGGAACCAATTAACTTCAGGCATGTAAATGCACATATATTGCAAAAGACATTTTTAGTGATATGCGAAAGTATGTTCAGATACTTTCTTACCTTAGGAATAACTCATCAAGACAACAATAAGTATAGTACTCCATGAGATGAAGGGCCAGATGTAGGTTCACCTTGGTAAAGAAAAAGGAAATCAGACCAAATTAGGTTGATCCTTATATTTACCGTAATACTTAACCATCCCGGAAACGCGGAGGTTTAGTTTTGCTTGAGTATGCACAACCCGTTCAAAAATAGTAAATATAATATGAATGATCAAGAAATTAAGGACATACTTTAAGGGCCATTATCTTACCTGGATTGTGGTATACGGAAGATCATATCAACAATCTGATATGCAAGGAGAAGTAGAAAAACAAACTGCATACGACGTGGATAAATTTCCATGGATATGCACATCCCTAAGCTACACAACGGTGAAACTGTTGTCCTTGAGCTCCCCGGCGGGTCGCTGGATGAGGGCGTGTGAGGCTTGGCTAGAAGAAGGGACAGGATTGGGAGTGAGAATGGGAAATGCTTTGGTTCCAGATATGCTAATGCTAATAGGAATGTACGTGGCCAGATGTTATAAGAGATGAATAATCAATCAAGGGTTACAATTTATATATAGAAGTGGAGACGAAAGCACCAAAGTCATTAGTGAGATTCTTAAGAGAGGCTGAACGTGGATGATTATTAAGGAAAATGAAGACTCTTCGATTGGTATTTGCTATGTGGCCTCACCACCGAGCTCACAAGATCATTAGTGAGAGGCACATATTTAGTGACCGGTTGTTTTTTTATGGCTGATAAGAGAAATTTGATCACACGTGGCAAGTTAGGATTGGTCGGGTATGCTCGATGAGGTGGATAGTCTGCATGTCCAGAGAAATTCTTGTATTGGGTCTTTGCTATTTAGATATAAAAGATTTATTCCAAAAAAATGCTAACGAAACGGTCTTGTTCCTCCATATTCGTGGAAAAGTACTCCTCGTTTCCACTATTTCTTGTTCCCGCTATTTGTTCCCAAATGCTAGCAAACCGGTCGTGTTCCTCCCCATTCATTAAAAAGCAGTCCTTATTTCAACTATTTGTTCCCAAAAGTATCACTTTCGTTACCAGCGCACTTGTTTTTTCGTAACAGGTGCGCTACTTTAGTCCCAACTCGAAAGATTAATAAGATGCACACCAACTTACATACCTCGCTTTGTCCACCCTTATACGAGCAACACGAAGTCACTCAATATTGTTTGACAAGCAGGACCCACAATTGAAGGAAGGAAAAGGAAAATAAAACTTTTAAAACGTATGAAAGAAAGGAACAATGAAGCATATCAGTGTTGTCTAGTTGGGCCGGCCCAATCGGGCGAAAGGAGAGCAGAGATCGCAGGGTACGAGGGGGGATGACATGGGCTACGCCTATTTGACGACCAGGCCGTGCGCTAATAACGTACGACCATCCCCAGACGCGCTTTGGACCCGGCTCATTAACAGAGGAAGCGGACGAGCGAGGAAGAAGACCGGCGCGGCTAGGCCGAGCCAATTCCTAGCTGCCGCATACCATGGCGTTAGCGTGGCTCCGCGCACCCCCCAGGCGGAGTGAGCCGGCCCATTAAGCGCTAGATTTCGTTTCTTTTTTTCTTTTTCTTTTTCTTTTTCATTTTCTTTTTCTTTTTCTTTTTTGGCTGTTTCTTTCAGTTTTTCCATTATCTTTCTGTTTTTTAATATATTTAAAATGTTCAAAATTAAAAATGTTCAAACATAAATTTGTTTAGTTTTTGAAAATAATTTAAATTTTAGTAATGTTTTCTGTATTTTGAGAAATGTTCAACTTTAGTAATTTTAAAATGTTCTTGTTCAAAACCAAAAATTGTTCAGTTTCAATAAAAATCAAATTTGAAATTATTAATTTAAATAATGTTCAGTTATAGAAATGTTCATAACTAAAAAAAGTCGAAATTTAAAAAAGTTCATAAAGGGCATGCCCATTAGTGCGCAGGAACGTGGGAGGGGAGTGCGCGGAGCTGCGCTCAGTCCACGCAGTGCGGAAACTAGGCGCCCCCACAGGCCGAGACACCGGCGACAACGCGTAGCGGAGAAGGCAAGGTCGAGGAGGAATCTCAGGCCGAGGCGGCGCCGGCGACGCCGTGGCGGAGAAGGTGGCCTGCGAGGAGAAACTTAACGGAGGGTGGGGGTGCTCGCCGGCGACGAGCTCTGTGGTGGTGGTGGTGTGTGGGGGGGGTGGTGGGGGGGATTTAGAGGGATGGCCGACCGGTGGTGGGCTGCCGTTGGAGGGCGGGGCGCAGAGGCGGCGCAGTAGAGGTGCCGAGCGCGGGGGGCGGGAGTTGGCGGCCTGGCCGGTGGCGGCGGGCGGCTTGAGGAAGAAGAGGAAGAGGTGTGGTGAAGCCGGAGGAGCAAGAAGAAGCCGGGGGTGGGGGTGTGACGGACACGGAGCATGTGCGGTGGAGACGGAGGAGGAAGAAAGCGGGGCGGGGGTCAGGGGTGGTCGTGCAGTAGACCAGGTCGGGAAATAGGGCACCCGGTGACCCGCGAGTCGTGAGGAAGAAGCCGCAGACCTGACGTCGGACCAGACCAATCACTGAAAGAGCAAAGTCTATCTATTACTATTACCCCTATATATAAAGGCCGCTCATATTGGAGCTCTCTCCGCGCTCGCATCCAGAGCCGTCCGATCGAGATCGGACGGCCGAAATTGCCCGATTCGACAGATGAACAGTTATGAACAGTAACAAGGCGCTTTTGTACCCGCCCGCCGAGGACCTAGGTGCAAATACCATAAAACACAAGGGTTTTTCTAAAAAAGTGTCTGCACACAGCCCCCCTCCTTCCTCTCTCCCGCGACCTCCGAGTCGCCGGCGCCGCCGCCGCACCCGCATAATCCCCCTTCCTTCTCGCTCCCGCGATTACGCTGCCGCCTCCACCACAGATAGGGTTAGCCGCGCGGGTGGAGGCGCTGGAGGCGGCCCTGAGGGCGGCGCCGCGCGGTTGGAGGCGCTAGGGCGGCGGCGGAGGGAACGGCGCTTGTGGGCCGCGCTGATGGAGGCGATATACCATCCCGATCTGCGAAGTGGCGCCGCCGTCGGCAAGCGCATCTGGGCGCAGGGGACGGCTCCGGCTCTAGACGTCATTTTCATTCCCCATCTCCATTCTGACTGCAACAACTGCAGGGACGATTTCTGGTGGGAGACAGAGATTGAGCGGGGGGAACTCTGCAACTTGCCGGCGAACTAGCCCACGTCCTCTCCGGCCGGCCGGCAGCGCCACGGCTTCGACAAGACGATGCCTCAGATCGAGCGCCCAGCGCCCGGCGGCGACCCAGCACACGTCCTCTACGGCCGGCCGGCAGTCGAGCGGATGAGCACTCCAGCAGCATGCCAGCAGTTCCCGGCCTCCCCCTCACCAACAAGCTAGACTTTGTGGTTGTTTATGGTATGATTATCACCCTGATTTTCCAAAAATTGGTGGTCGTCTTGCTTCTGTAGTTCTGGTTGTCGCTGGGCTCACATCAGATCCAATTTTCCTCCAGATTGGATTGCTTACTTTAGTCTACTACTACATCTGCCGTTTTATAAGGACAAGTTTTTCTTAATTCTGTGCAGATCAAGAGAAAGGAAACATGCAGGCTTCATCAGTCAGGGACATGGCTCCCAAACTTTATTAATGGAAAATCCTCACATGTGTTGACCCTATCTGCAAGAACTGGGATCTGCAAACAGTACATGACACTAATATGAGCTACGCTTATTATTGTAGACCTTCAGGTGATGTTCTGTAGCTCTCAGAATTAAAATTATTCTTGCTCCTTTTTTTTGATACATACACTCCATTTCTTAAGCTCATTTGTTTGTCCCTCTGTCCACGATATTTTACCTTGCATTATGGTCAATAAATAATTCTCATAGATGCTCATCCAGTTCTGTTTTTAGGATCTCACCAATGGATATAGGTAAGGTCTAGAATTTAAGAGCGGATATGAATGCCAATGTGGAAGATATGAATGCCAAATTCAGAAGTTCTGTAAGGTCATTCGTATTTCTTGCTGTGATGGTCAGTTAAAAAACATGTGTTTCCTTTGTGTAGATTCTTACAAAACTAGATTACTTTGTATTTTCAATCAGCAACGTTTAGCATAGCATCTGTACCGGAATTGCTTTAGAACCCAGTAGCAAATACACTTTCACCCTTTTTCAGCTTCGAGACAGGCTCATTGACAATTCTGTATCTCACATGATTAACATTCTGCAGAGAAAAATAAAAACAAGAGGAATATTGGACAGTTGAGTTAAAAAAATGAAATGTCCATTTGCGATTTATATTTTTTTTCTTAATTTCTTTGTTGAAGCAGGTTTGGCAGTGTGGTGAATATATAAGCCACTGGAGGGGGAGCTGATGGATCAATTATTGTTTGCGCCAGAAGCACATGATCATCATCCATTTCTTAAAAGGGGATGCTCAAAATATGTTGCCTTCAAGGTATGAACTATATCTTTGTTGCCACTTCGTTAGCAGGAAACGATGCATGAATTTCATCGGCAATACTTACGAGTTTTTTGGGGCATATAGCCAGCAGGGAAATTTAAGTTTGGTTTACTGAATATGCCAGCAGTGTGAGAAACAGTAATTCGTTTGCATCATGTGTTGCATCAATTTGATGGTTAATGATATGACTTCTTGAGGCATATAGCTACCAACAAGATTTTGAATGTCCATTCAATGTACTAGCTTACAGTTTGTTAAGGCATATAGCTATCAAGTAAATTTCTATTACCCCTATTTATTAAGGGGGAGATTTTCATGCCCTCACATCGATCGATTACTATTCCTATGAACAGTAATGAATAGTATTTTCGTCCCGCGCCGTCGGCCCCTGATCTGACGGTTTGTGCTGCATTTTTGCGCAGAAGCCCTTACTACATCTAGAATAACTAGCGCAATTTATTATGAATTTCGTACTGCGACAGAATAGTCTCCATGACAAGTTTATAGAATCGGAGGTAGTAATAAATAATTGGATGTTTTCGATATTTTGTTTCAGAATGACTTTATGAATGTACGTTGAACTGGTGCTTTTCTTAGTCATGTCTTTTCTTCTAGACTACTCACCCCTTCTCTTCTCCCTGCCTTGGTCAAGATTCTTTTCTAGACCAGCTCAGAATTCTGTCGCTCCTCCAGTAATGTCAAGATTTCTTTCCCAGATTTTCTAAGGTTTCTTTTCCTTCTGATTTTTTCAGGAATTGTGTTATCGGCCAAGCTCACATGATGCAAGATTTGGAGGTTTTCATGAATGGAGCAAGGAGAAACTGAGGATCAAATAAGACTGGGTCTAGCCTTTCAATGTAGGATTATTCTCTTCGGTGACACAGTTAAGATAATTATGATGTGCTTAGCTTGATTCAGTAGAGTTCATGGTTTAGCAACATTTTAATTGTTGTGCTAACTTCGGTTTCTATATAGTACTTTTGAAGATAAAAAGGTGTCTGAACTATTAATACAAACTAAGGACCCTTTAGATACATCAATCATAACCATGAAACTGAAGTGTGCAGATCTTCTAATATAAACATATTATGATACTTCTAAGTAAATAAATGTTTAAGCCTGTTTGGAACATACTACAACCTGATTAGTAGAAATAATCTGCTCTGCAAAGAAAGATCAATAGTGCAAGATGCAGCCATGGCATTCACATTTCTGATTGGTTCAACTTCACCCTGTTAATTAAGAACTAATTGATACTTCATTCAGTCCTATCATAATAGATTTCCTCTGACATGATACAGTTTACTGCACCTAAATATTCAGTATCATATAGACTTGCTTTCCTACACAACATTTCTCATAATTCTCTTTTTGTGGTTGCTATGAGTATACCAAAATGTTTCATTATGGCGCATTCCGTGGATAGTTTTTATGTGTTCTTTATCCCTAGCATCATGTGTTGTTGTGCGTGTTTATGCTAGGATATGTATATGCAAAAATTTAGCATGATGTATTGTTTGGAAAGTGCGGTCCTACCGTTTACTTTCTCTAACCAATATATACAGAGTTTCCCTTATAGATGTTATATTATGTAAGTTTCTGATTGCGATAAGAGTCAAGAGTGCTTACCCCTATCTTACCTTTTTCAGGGTTGCCCTTATAGATATTTAAGTGTACAACTTCTAACACCAAAGCAGCTATCTCAGCTAATCAAGATACCATCCAATCTTTGATCATATCGATGTCTTGCTGAGACTCTACCAACCCAGAATAGATGTCGTCTAAATGTTTGTACCGCCACTTCGGCCACCATGTTGATCAGGCCATTATGAAGATTTTTCTTCGAAATACTTAGTGTTCTGTAGATGAATCTCCTCTGTCAATCTTTATACATACGACCATCATGTTGTCTAATGTAACCCCATATAATCTTATATATGTGAAACCTCATATGCATCATGTTTAGTTTTTCCGGCAAACCATATCGACTATTCAAATAAATCAATTGTATGAGTTAAAAGTGCCACTTCTTCTAGCAACCTATATTATTCAGTTAAAACTGAGTAAAACACAATTTCAAAAAAAAAACTGAGTAAAACACAATAAAAAAATTATCATTAAGAATTTTCCCAAAAATAACATATAAAGGACGGCACGATCCGCGTGTCCTCAGCGACCCGAACATTGTTCATTCGATTTTTCTTCCAATCAGGACGCGCCACGTCACTTTTTTTGCAGAAAAGCGCCTCGAAGAACTGCTCCGTGCACCGCGGTCCACCCTTTACAGTACCCAGGGACCAGTTCACAAATATTGGAAAGTTCATACTTTTATGTAAATTTACCACCGCAGAAACACCCCTCCTCCTCTCTCCCTCACGACTGTGAGCTCGCCGCCGCCGCCGGCCAATGTCGCCGCTGGGCGCGTCCCCACCCAGATCGAGGGTCGTAGGGAGCTGCGCCGCCTCGGCCTCCACCTCCTGGCCGTCGGACGTTTACCGGAGCGGCCGAAATCACCCGGAATCATCGCTGCCGTCCTCCGGGTGTACCGCCGCGCTTTCGGCTGCCGACGGCGTCTTCGATGACCATTCGGCTCCACCCGCCGCCCACCCGCTTCGCCTCCGCATCCTCTAGCTCATCCGCGCGGTCGGAGCCTTGCAGGCATCCGCGCGAGCGACCTCGCCGGCCGCTCCGCCACCGCTCACGGCAGGGCTACCGTCACCCGTCGGCCGCTGACGGGTGGGTCCCGCTGTCAGCGACTCCAAAATAACAGAAAACAATAAAAAAATCGAACAAATCATATCTTTTCAAATCCAGTTCAAACAAATGCAAAAAATATACCAAAATTTGCAGATTTTTTTTTCTTTTCCACTACCACATTTACATACCTTTTCACACAACATAAAAAGTAATTACCACAAAATGAAATTCAAACGATTCGTATCTTCTCATGTGTGTTCCAGAAAACAAATACCAAAAAATAAAGAAAAAATAAACTTCTTTACAACCAATATAATTACATGTATTTTTATAATAACATAAAACCAAGTTACACGGTTTTTCCTATAAGAGCGATATCTTTTGATGTGAAATTCAAAAAAAAGTTGAAGAAAAATATATTTCAACATTTACATGCATTTGGACAAGCAAAGAATAACAGTCAGAAGATATGACATACTTTCCCGTGCTATATATAAAGGTTACAAAAAAACAAATTGGGTAGGTTACACTGAGCAATTTTCACAGATTAAACAATTTTAAAACATGTGTTTCGTTGAATTACACTTCGAACCTATCGTAATCTAAACATATGTATATCATTGTCTTGATTTTTTTTCATACACGGGCACGGCACGGCCGCGCCAACTCCACTAGTATACAATACTAGTTGAATTCCCGTGCGTTGCTACGGACTAATAAACACAAAAAATGTAGAGAAATAATTAATCATTTTTTATTTTAAGGATGAGAGTTTCATCAACAATATATATGAATATGTCACACAAAATATTGTGTCACACAAATTTCCTTTACTCTAATTACAAAGAACAGTTCGATATTAAGAAGACTACTTTCAGACATCAAAGGCATGGGAAACCTCGAGTGCTGCTTTGCCCCTACAACAGATCTTTGGACAACAGTGCAATTAGACCGGCAGAGCCCATCAAAGTACCTGTCAGATGCAAGTTCAAAACATTTAATCCAAAATGTATCTCATGTATTAAAACAAACACCTAGGAGACCATTATACTACAGAAAAGCACCCACATATGTGTAGCCCGAATGGCATGATTAGTCACCAAAATAACATATTCCCTTCTCATTTATGAACAAAAAATCATATTATACAAGATTTATCCTGGTTTAGGGAAGGTTAAACCAAATTTCAGGAGACTGAGACGGGTAGAGGATCAGTACGAGTCCACGTCATTTGTGGTTGAAATAAAAATAAGTCAAATTTGCAGATCCATGCATATCCTATGGATTTGTAACTGGTGCAGAAGATGATTGGAACAAATACAATACTGAACCTCTCAAGCATTCTATCAATCATATGCACTAATAACTGAAAGTTTTAGATACCTTGGAGGAGCAGTACGTTGTAGAGCTAATTGTAAGGGAACACGGTGGAGTCGCAGGGCAGGGCGGCCAGCGGCGCTTGGGTGTGGGCTGTGGCGAGGCGTTGGGAGGGCGGCCAGAGGCATTGGGGCGTGGGCGTGAGGCGTGGACGGTGTTGTAGGGTAGGGTGTGGGCCGCGGCAAGACGTTGGGGCGGGCGGTCAGAGGCGCTGGGGCGTGGATGGCTAGCGGCGCAAGGACATGGGCAGCTGCGTGCGGACGGACGAGCTGGAGCAGGCTGCCAAAAGCTTTAGGGCGTGGGTGGCCAGAGGCGCTAGGGCGTGGGCGGTCAGAGGCGCGGGGGTTAGACTAGGGAAAGGTGGCATCTATTTCGTGGTCTCACGCGTGAGCTGTTGTCGTCACGTGGACACGTAAATTGAGGCGGTCCCGCACATGGATAGATCCAGATTCAAATCTAGATGTAGATCTAGATCTATTATTAAATTTGTACAAAACACAAACTATGATAATACATCAACGCAGAACGGGATGTATAACAACGTAGACCGGGCTGTATAACAACACAGACCGGGTTGTACAGCAACACAAATCAGTTTGTATGTACAGCAACCCCGACCGGGTTGTATAGCAACGGAGACCGCGTTGTACAGCAACGGACCGCGTTGTACAGCAACAAAAACCGGGTTGTACAGCAACACACATACCGGGTTGTACAGCAACATACACCGGGTTGTACAGCAACACAGGACATGTTGTATGTAGAAATACATTCGGGTTGTACAAACAACTACACGTAGCAAGTTGTACGTACAAATACAAAATTCAGTTTGTACGTACGACTACACTTAGGGTGTACAAAACATACACAATCCGAAGTACAAAAAAAAAGTTTGTCGAAACCTATCAATATGGGATCTAGTTTTGAAGATCTCGACGCGAGGAGTTCAAAAGTGAAAACGGTTCGTAAATTGGATAAACGGTTCTCAAGATATTTCGTTTTTAAAAAACGAATCTCAAAATAAATGCATGTACAACCCTCTGCCCACCACCAGGGAGCTGCCACTTGTCACCGCTTGGAGAAAAGGTGGGAGTAGAAACAAATGAAATTGCGACACTTGTCAGCACCGGAGCGCACGCGCGTGGAGCTTTGCGAAGGGAACCCTTTTTCTAAGAATTTCCGAGGCGCGGGCGGCAGCGTGGAGAGACGGGGTCAGGAGTCGTGGAAAGATAAACGGGCCGGCCCATACCAGCAATCGCGCAGAAGCAGAGTCGATCGATCGGCAGACCATCGGCGAGACGTTTTCCTCCCGGAGGGTACCAAGTACCAACTCCCATTTAATAGTAAAGAAAAATCTAACCATTGTCCTACGTCAGCCACACATCCTCGAAACAAAAGAAGAAGAAAATCCCCGGGAAAAAGTAGTGGTAGCCACAACCCACAGCAATTCCCCAACCCCAACGATCGAGCGCCCCCATATATCTAGCGAGCGCAGCCTCGACGCGACAACTCCTGTGGCGCGATTCCGGTGACTACTCCATTTTGTTGACAAGCTCCTTCACATACAAGGGCGAGGCCCCCGTCGAGTGCTCCGCTTTATCTCCGATATCTGATGCATCATGCGATTTCTCCATCTCCCTCCGTCATTCCGCGTCGCCATTTTGATTCGGGGATCAGCAATATGGAAGGGACTCATCCTGGCTTTGACTCCTCCGTCGGTATGTCTATTAATCTTCCGCTCAGTAGAAAAATACTCTTTTTGAACCCGACGGGAGATGAGAGCTATTGTATACTAAATCTGAGTCAATTAATTTAGAACGAAGGGAGTAGCTCAGTTTGTTGATTTTTAGGAAGATTTATGTTTTTCCCCTCGGTTACTTGCCTTAATAAGTCGATTTTCCTTCCGAAATACAGAAAGATGCAGTTTTTTATGTGTGTTCCCGTGTAAATTTTGCTCCTTTTCCCCATTGGTGTCGCTTGTAGCATCGCTCGAATCGGATTGCCAAACTTTCAGATGTACTACTTTCCGGATTGGTTTTCTTCGAGTGCACGACTATGAGCTTGTTGCTTGCCCGAGTTGAATTCAGCTTTCCACTTGGTTTTCCGGTTCCCTTTGAGACACGGAGTTAGTCCTGGTAGAATCATAGATACATATATTGGATCGTTTGTTTACTATGCTATATGATTTTTATTCATTTGATCGCAAGCACATAACCGGAAGTATTCAATTACTATGGCAGCACCATATTGTTGGTCGGACCTCCCAATTCATCTCGTCCTCAGCATCCTGCAACGCCTTGAGATTCCCCAAGCCCTCGCATTTGCAACCTTTGCACATCATGGTGCTCGGCGGCCACAGTTGCTGGCATCCCACGTTCTCCCAGACCATGGCTGGTGTCTTGGGCCAACTTCCTCGAGCAAATGGAATTCCAGGTGAAATCCGGGATGAACTGGGTCTAGCAAAAGCAACCTGCAAGTTCCGCCATCTACTGGATGTCGACAAAGTTTACAATGTTAAATTTCCAAAGGGTTGCTTCATTGCATGTTGTGGAGCCTCCCACGGATGGTTGTTTCTGGTAAATGACCTCTCCAATATTGTTGTGTTCAACCCTTTCACCTCGTCCATGATCCCTCTCCCTCCAATCACGGATTTCGCATGTGTGAGGGCAGTCTATGACAGCGGAGGAAATTTGAAACATTATCTTTTTGCAGGAGTCACAGTCTATCAAACAAATTATCTAGGAACATGGTTTTATCAGAAGGCCGTGTTATCCTGCAGCCCGTCTAATGGTGGTGATTACATTGCCATGGTCATCCATGGTGATGTTGATTGGATTTCTTTTGTTAGGGCAGGAGAGACATGGTGGACAACTGCTTCAGTGTTGGGTACAGGCAAGACAGATCGGTACACTGACTGTGCGTACCACAATGGGAGGTTCTACATCATGACGTTGGAAGGAAGAGTAGATAAGTGGGATCTTGATGCACCGGATGGACCAACAAAGGAGGCGATTATTGAACATAGGCACCATGGACCTGTTATTACTAGACAACTGGTGTCTACACTGTGGGGTGATCTCTTGCAAGTCCGTGTAATTTAAACGCGAAGAGTAGGTACCCAGATAATGTCAAGTTCCAGATTCGCAAGGTTGATCTCAAAGGATGTAAAAATGTATCCAAGAAGGACTTGGGAGATCATGCAATTTTCATTGGACTGAACCACTCGGCATGTTTACCCACAAAGAACCTCCCTGGTGTATGATCTCAGTTCATCTATTTCTCTGCTCCCTGGATGACATGGATATTTGATTATTTGAGACGGATTCATGACTGGGGAGGTGTAAGGGCCTACGACCCCCAAAAAGGACGTTCAAGAGGGTTTTCCCCTTTGGAGGTATGTGTGGTTCTCTGAGCATTCTTTACCCTTCTGAGGTATGGATCACTCCGAATATTTGAGTGAATATGACGGGTGTGTCTTGAGAAAAAAAAAGTAGAACATTATTATTTGGAAGTTGGGACGGACGGAGTAGTATGTGGAGGTCGCCCAATAAAGTTACTCTCTCCGATCCATATTAATGGACTCAACTTTGTCAAGATTCATATGTATCTAGTTAAGCGTTTAGACTAGATGCATTCGTATCTAGATAAAGTTGAGTCCATTAATATGGATCAGAGGGAGTACGTGGATTAATTAAAGATTTGTGAAGACCTGGGTCGCCTATTGCTGCTATGTGGAGTGGATGTTTATTCTTAAAGCATGTATGGTATATATCTCTATTACTCCCTCCTTCCAAGAATAGATGTCGTGACGGCATTTTTACAAAAAAAAACTGACAGTTTTGCCGACATAACCCGCAGTCCAAAACGCATCGTTCTCTTTCCTTCCCTTCCGCGCGATCCACCGGCGAACTTGATCCACTGGTGTGCTCGACCCCGGCCGCCTGCTCCATAGCCTCACCGCGCTCCGGCCACCCGCTCCACCTCTTCTCGCCGCCTGATCTTCTTCTCGCCGCCTCATCCCTTCACAGCGACCAGATCGCATCAAGTAGGGGAGATCAAGAGGAAAAGGATCCCCTTTCCTTCCAAGGGCGCAACATGTCGTCATGTGACCGGCAGCTGGCGCATCAAGGTCGTAGACGGCGCCCTCCATTTGTATGTACACTCTGCACTACCTCATCTCGAAATAATCTTGGCCACCATTCGGAGGGACGCCGCGGAGGGAGCTGATTGCGACCGAGATCGACCGCGGCGGCGGGCTCTCACGTTTGTCGCTCGGCCCCGACGAGCTTTGGCCCGGCGTGTCCAACTACGTGTTGCATGCCCTCTCATGGGGGAAGGAACAAGATCCTGCTCTGCTCATGTATTTCCTCGGACTCCGGCGGGGGATCCTACCGGGAGGTCATATGCGCCGCACAACTCAGGTGGTTCCAGAGGCAGTCTCACTTCTTCAATCCGGACGGCAGGTCAGAAACTAACTTGCTAAGAGTGTGTTTACTCATCAAGTGGGGAATTGGCATGTTGCAAATTCGTTCTGGGCAATCCCCTAATTTTTTTATTATGGGAAAATTGGCATAATAAGAACGTGCAGTAGTAGCAATACCAGCAACAGCACAAATGGGTGCTTGAACCAGCAGAAACACAATCAATCTGAGATATTAATTCACAATCAATCTGAGATATCACTTGTATAGTGCATATGATAATCTGGTGTTTTTGATTGTAGATCATATAGTGCTTTTGATTATAGATCATCTAATTGTGTCATCAGGTTGTACAATGGTTGATCAGCTAGTAGTATCATCACGTTGTAGATCATCTAGTCCTCAATGGTTGGTCAGCTAGTAGTATCGTCAGGTCATAGATCATCTAGTTGTACAATGGTTGGTCAGCTAGGAGAATTTGGAGCTGTTGTTGATGGTGATACAGATTAAATGAACAACCTGGTTGACATGTTCTCAAGTAGTATTCAGCTCCGGTGTTTTGAAACATTATTAATCCCCTACTGTTTTACATCTGCAGCATCAGATGTTGCCAGGCGTCGAAGGAATCCTAAATGAAGTGGAACTCTGAATGTTGCCAGATCTTGCCATTTGCATTCTCCGACGAGGCAGGCTCAGCAAATAGTAGATAGGTTGCAGCAAGTGTGTGCGCGCGCAAGTGTGCCAATTTGCCATGTGGTCAAACCCACCAACGTCTGCACCAAGGGCTGTCAACTGCCGCAAGAAGAAGTGTGGTCACAACAACTAGTTGAGGCCCAAGAAGAAGATCAAGAGCTAGAGTCAGAGTTTAAGCTTTCGTATCTGTTAGTAGTATGCATGTACCAGAGAAAGTAGTGAATAGGTAGCAGCAAGTGTGTGTGCGCGTGTTAGTTCACAACTCTTGTTGTATCTGTGGAATTAATAAAATGAAAGGAAATAAATGAGACATCTTGGGACTCAGCTTCAGTGACTTGTAAATTTGTAATGCACAAGAATCAAACTTTTCAGAAAAATTGAAAGCATTCCAATGCAACATAAATACTTTGTTTTGTATTCTCTATAAAGTTCTTCCTATTTTCTGGGTGACTTGTGCGCTACAAGTCACCTAAGCTGAGTCCGACATCTTGCAGCTATATTTTCCTGGGCACCTCGTGGAGCACCTACCTACAGACCAAAAGGAAGCCACGACGTCCCCTAAATGCGAGTTAGGGTTTTTTGTCCTCTGGCGGCGGCAGTTTCTCCGAGAGTTTTCCCTGTGTTCGTCCCCGGCGAGCTCCTGGGCCCTAGATCCCTCCTGTTCCGTTGGGCGCTGTGCTTGTCCTGCTCCCAGGGTCTCGAGGGCGCCTCAAGGTTCTCTGTGCGATCGGCAATGGCGGATCAAGCAGAAGCTAGTGGTTCTTCTGGACCACGATCGGAGGGGGTTGAAGATCTCCTTGGCAGGCTTAATCTGATTGATGATGAACAAGATGAGTTTATCTGGGAAGAAGAAGAAGTCGTTGAATCGGTGGAGGTCGCGAAGTGGCTGGCGATCGCTAGGGTTCACACGATGAAGGGGTTCATCCCAAGTGCTCTCTTTGGCGACATGCGTTCAGCGTGGAATTCGGCAAAAGAAGTTAAGTGGGGTCGAATCGAAAATAATTTATTTACACTGCAATTCGGGTGCTTGGCACACTGGAACATGGCGACGAAGCAGGGTCCTTGGCTGTTCCGTAACCAAGCTCTGCTGATCCAAGAATATGATGGTTTTGAAAACCCTAAATCGGTAGTGTTGGATAAATTGGACGTCTAGGCGAGGTGTTGAAGCTGACTGACAATTGCCTCAAGGTGTTGGTCATCAAGGGGCTCTGCAGAACGGTAGGCGAAGCGAAAGAAGTTCAGATCAAATTGCCGGCTGGGTTTGTTGGTGAGTTTGTTCAAATTAGGGTTTGGATTGATGTGAACAAGAAGCTATCTAGATTTGTTTCTATGACTAAAAATCAGAAGAAGGAGTATTATCAAGTTCAGTATGAAAAGCTTCCTGTTTTTTGTGGATTTTGTGGTTTGATGGGACACTGGCATCAAGCATGTGGAACGGGAGAGCATGATGAACAGAGGCTGGAATGGGGTAGCTTTATTCTGGTTGATGGGGGTAGAGGCAGAGGTCGAGGCCGAGGGGTTGGACGTCGCAATTCTGGTGGCCGAGCTCCGTCTAGAGGCCGGGGCCGTGGAAGGTCAGACTTTTATGATTCTGAAGAAAACAACTTTGCTAACAATGGTGGCCGGACGCCTGATCCTGAGGTAGAACGAGACGGGCTGGGGAAAGAAATTCCTTCAAGAAAAAGACTAAACTTTGGCTCATTAAGTGATGTTGTTGGGGAGAATCAGGAGAAGGAGAACAAGCTACAACTGGCAGTAATTGATGATGGACTAAACAAGGAGGGGGTTGACAATCTCGTTGTTTCCTCGACACCAGAAGATGGACAGCCGCCCAAGAGAACAAGAAGATCTTATGAGGATAAAAAGGAGGTTGACCGGACGCAATGAAAATCCTGAGCCTGAACGGTCGTGGCCTCAAAAAGGTCACGACGGTCCGGGCACTGCTGAAATTGGTGGTGTTGCCCGGACATTGTTTTTATGTCAGAAACTCATCTCGATAAGTGGCCGCCAGAATGTTTACGTCGTAAGTTGGAGATGGATTTCAAGGAGGTGGTGTGTAGTGATGGGAGAAATGGCGGTCTCCTTCTACTTTGGAAGAAAGAGGTTACTGTTTCTTTGCGTCATAAAGCGAGAAACTACATTGATGTTTTTGTGGGTAGCAGGCAGGATAATGTTTGGCGGTTCACGGGCTTGTATGGGGAACCTCGCTGGCAGGACAAGTACAAGACCTGGCAGGATCTGAGAGATCTCCATGCCGCAGTTAGACTAACTTGGTTGGTTATGGGAGACATGAATGAAATCCTATATCAATTTTAGAAGGAAGGCGGTAACCCTCGGCCTAACCATTTCATGCAAGACTTTAGGTCAGCTATTGAGGATTGCAATTTTACTGATTGTGGGTATGTTGGAGAGAAATTTACTTGGCATAGGGGTGGTATCATAGAAAGGCTAGATCGAGCTCTAGCGAATGACACATGGAATAACAGATTTGTTGGTGCTGTTCTTCAGAATCTGGAGTATGGCCGATCAGATCATCGTCCAATTTTGATGTGCTCAGAGGGGGAAGAGCATCAGGAGATCTGTGGGCATTCTTTCCCGCGGTTTGAGGCAAAGTGGTTGAAGGAGACTAGCTTCCAACAAGTTGTGGAGAATGCACGGGCTCGCTATTCGAGGCATGCGGGAGCTAAAGGGTTGGCAGGTAAATTGGCGTCGGTCCATGAGTGTTTGCACCAATAGGACCGTAATATTCTTCAGAAGATTAATAAGAAGATCCGAACTGTTCAAAAGGATTTTGAAAGGGTTGCGTGAGGCCCGTTGACTGATGAAGATGTTGCAAAGCAGAAAGAACTAGCTCAGGAACTTGAATTCCTTCTCGATCAGGACGAAGTCCGGTGGGCACAGAGGAGCAGATTGAATTGGTTGCAACACGCAGATAAAAATACAACTTATTTTCATAATTTTGCGAGTGCACGTCGGAAGAAAAACATGATAAATAAGCTAAAGGATGACTCGGGTGCTTGGAGGGAAGGTAACACTGTCTTAAATCCTATGATATCCCAATATTTTGCGGGATTATTCTCTACTGAAGTTGAAGAACCAGATCCCATTGTGCTTGATAAAGTTGTTCCGAAAGTCTCTGAAACTATGAACGTTGATCTGTTGAATCCGTACTCAGCTGAGGATGTGAAGAAAGCTTTGTTCTCCATTGGCGACATGAAGGCCCCAGGTACGGATGGTCTACATGCTATCTTTTTCAAAATGCTGGAATGTGTTGGGTGCAGATTTAACTGAGGAAGTCTTAATGGCGATCAACACCAAATCTATTCCGCCTAGTTGGAATGATATTATTATTGTCCTCATCCCGAAGGTGTCTGATCCTGAGCGTATTACTCAATACCGGCATATAAGTCTGTGCAATGTTTTATACAAAGTGATCTCGAAGATGATCCCGCTGAGGCTTAAGGTAATTCTTGATGAGGTTATTTCTCCTGTCCAGAGTGCCTTTGTTCCGGGAAGACTTATTACGGATAATATCCTTCTTGCTTATAAGAGTACGCATACAATTAAAAATAAGAAGGGCAAATGGGGTTATTGTGCTGTTAATCTTAATATGCACAAAGCCTATGATCGAGTTGAGTGGAATTTCTTGGAAAGCATGCTGGTTCGGCTAGGTTTTGATCAGAGATATGTGGATCTTCTTATGGCGTGTGTTCGTTCTGTTTCGTACAAGATCCGGTTCAATAATCAGGAGACGGAGGGCTTTATCCCTAGCCGAGGGCTTCGACAGGGAGATTCGATGTCTCCGTATTTGTTTCTTATTTGTGCAGAGAGTCTGTCAAGTTTACTGGCTCATAAACAGGAGGTTCGTGGTATAGAAGGAGTTAGAGTTTGGAGAAATGCACCATCAGCCTCGCATTTACTTTTCGCTGATGATTCTTTAATCCTTATGAAAGCAGATATGACTAATGCAACCTCATTGAGACAGGTTCTTGATCTCTGTTGTGCAAGTTCAGGACAAATGGTTAGCGAGGCAAAATGCAGCATTTTCTTTAGCCCTAATGTGAATGTTGATATGAAGGCTCAGATTTGCACAAAACTGAATATCTTGACCGAGGCTATCTCAGATAAGTACTTAGGCCTACCGGCCATGGTGGGCTTAGACATGGCTGATAGTTTTATTCATCTTCTGGAAAGGATTATAAAAAGGCTGGCGGTTTGGAATGAGAAACTGCTATCTATGGGAGGAAAAGAAATTCTTTTGAAGGCGGTTATCCAATCTATACCTGTTTTTGCTATGACTGTATTTCAAATCCCGATTGGTTTGTGTAAAGAGATGACTGATGCTATTTCAAGCTTCTGGTGGGGAGATAGTGAGGACCGTAAAAAGATGCATTGGATGGCATGGTGGCGAATGAGTATTCCTAAAAAAGATGGCGGGATGGGGTTCCATGATCTTCACTCTTTTAATCTGGTCATGCTTGCAAAACAATCCTGGAGGCTAATTACCAAGCCAGACTCTTTATGTGCTCAAGTTTTATGGGCGAAGTATGCAATGTGTTGAAGGCAGGGCCGAAGGGTGGATCCTCATTCACTTGGCAAAGTATAGTTGCAGGGATACATACTTTTAAAAGAGGACACATCTGGTGAGTTGGCTCTGGTGAAAATATTTATATTTGGGAAGACCATTGGGTTCTGGATAGTCACTCGAGGATGATTATTTCTCCGAGGGGGCATTGTTTGCTTCAAACGGTTAATGAGCTGATTGATCCTTTGACACATACGTGGGATGTTTTGACTCTCCAGGAGAACTTCCTTCCGATTGATGTGGTTAGAATCCAGAAAATTCCCCTCAGCGATAATATGATGGATGATTTTATTGCTTGGCATCTGACTAAAACATACACCTTCTCGCTTGGATCAGCTTATTATGCCCAATGGAACCATGCCTTTGGCTCTAGATTTTCTCTCCCTGATAGTCAAGGAAACGTGCAACGCAACCCTGTTTGGGAGATTCTTTGGAAATTACAGGTTCCGTCAAAAGTAAAGATTTTTGCTTGGAAAGCATTACATGGTACTCTTCCTGGACTGTCTATTCTGGCCAATAGGCATATCAAAACGACGGCCCAGTGTCCAATCTGCTGCAAAGGACCGGAGGACATAAAGTATTGGATATGATGTTCGACTGTATGCGAGCTCGTGAGGTATGGCGTGAGTTAGGCATCTTTGATTTCATTTCTTCTGTGCTTCCAGGAGAGCGATCGGGTTCAGTGATTCTGGAGGAAATATTGCGAAACAAAATCCCAACGACTGCCAGCTTGGGGCGAGTTGATCTAAAGGGGGCTATTGTTGTGGGCGCCTGGTATATCTGGTGGCAAAGGCGTGAGGCGGTTAAAGGAGCTTTAGTGGCTCCTGCAAATTGTACTGGCTTTTCTATACTTGCTCTGGGAGCAAACTTTCTGGGTGCAGCTAGTGGAGGCCCCCCACATGCAATAACGTGGACAAAACCTAAGGTAAACTCATATAACCTGAATATTGACGCTTGCTTCTTTCCTAATGGTGATGGTGCTGCTGGTGCGGTGTTGAGGAATGACAAAGGTGAGGCGGTGGCTGGTGGGTACTGGCCCATGAGGAATTTATTGGATGCTACTACATCTAAAACCACGGATCTTCAAAGAGGGTTGATGTTAACTGAAAATTTGGGTTGCTTCCCTGTGACTATTGAGACTGATTCGGTAGAGTTGTGTCAAGCGTTTAATGGTGAGATCGAAGTTTGGAGTCGGTACACAGCTATCATGGTGGATTGCTTTCAGAGAGTGTCAAGAATTGGAACGATCCACTAGTAGAAAACATGCTAAAGGACCAAACTCCAAAACCCCATTTGTCCCGGTCGTACTGCAAACCGGGACAGATGGGGCATAAAACGCGCCGGGCAGTTCAGGCGACACTCATTTGTCCCGGTTCGTGGCTGGAACCGGGACAAATGAGGTAGCACCCGCAGGCGACACCCATTTGTCCCGGTTCCAGTCACGAACCGGGACAAATGTCCTGGTTTCAGTTACGCGCCACCGCCGCGTTTTTCCGACGCGCACGGAAGACGAGCGGCGCCGGCGATTCCTCTGCCCTCCGGCGATTCCTCTGCCCTCCGCCGGCGATTCATCTTCCTCTCCGGAGCTATAAAATGCACTGCACAGTACGACTCCTCCACACACCATTTCTCCGGCCATCTCTCCTCTCTTTTCTCCGTC
Organism: Poa annua; assembly: GCA_026929855.1. Lineage (NCBI taxonomy): Eukaryota > Viridiplantae > Streptophyta > Magnoliopsida > Poales > Poaceae > Poa > Poa annua. The sequence continues at coordinate 243,520,198 of CM049426.1, read as the reverse complement.
CACGTACACCATTTCCTATGGAGCCACTCGTGCCTCGGTCCGATGAGTTTTACGGCTACGAGAAGGAAGGCATGCGGTTCAAGGTGTGGGTCACCCTTCGTGCATGGCGCGTGGAGAAGTGGATCGGCGACGTGAAGAACAACTTCCTCGACGCCGCTCCGATCAAAGCCGTTGGACTCGATTGCGAGTTCACCGACCCTCGACGGAAGGATACTCCGCAGCGCGCCGCCGTTCTTCAACTCTCGGTGGCGACCGAGACTCTTGTCTTCCAAATTTGCAAAGCTGATCGGGTGCCACAGGTCCTCGTGGATTTCTTAGGTGACGAGACAATCAAATTCTACGGCGTGGCAATCCATAATGACATGAAGATGCTAGCCTACTACGGAATTATTATTCGGTCCGCGGTCGACCTGCAGAGGGATCGCCGAAACCCTAGCGGCAATTTTACTCCTAGTCTATATGCTCTCTCTAATGCGGTCATTGGGACAAATCTTGAGAAGAAGAAGAAATACAAGAAAAGGAAGTACACAGACGACGACAAGGAAGACACGTTACAAAAAGACCTAATTTTCGGATGGGGCAACGTTCCATTGAGCTACGATCAAGTCGTATATGCTGCTTTAGACGCTCGCCTTGGCTTCGAGATTGCACGGAAATGGGATAGTCTACGCGGCTATAATACGGAAAATGATCATCTTAATGTCGGTGATGAGTAGACTATCTATGTATTCCGTTTGTCAAATATTCTGTGTGCACGTGTTCTCTTGTATTGACCGAAATATATCTAAAGTTATTAGTTAGTCAAATTCAAACATTTTTCATATTCATAGTTTTTCCAAAATCCAAAGTTTGCAAAAGTTATTTAAAACAGAAAACAGAAAAAGAAAATATAAAAAATGAAAAAACCTCCATCTGTCCCGGTTTCAGTCTCAAACCGGGACAAATGGGCCTCCTTGTTGTCCTGGTTTGTGACTGAAACCGGGACAAATGGGGGGGTGCCTATATATACTGAAACCGGAATAGGGTACGTTAACAATTCATTCAAACTTGTTCACTTTTCAAATTGAATTATTTTCATAATGGTTGATATATTGGTGTTGATCTCCTTTTTAGTTTGAGACGATCCGGAACAGGCTTGATGCAAAAGACCGCCTACTACCAATCGCGGAGGAAATTGCGGGCTTTCTGCTTGACTATGTCATAAAGCCAGGCGCAGAATGCAGTATAATCCGGCCGCCAAAAAAGACCATCCCGAGGAAAAAATAGGGTCTAATGCTTCTCTTTCATGTAATGATCTCTGTTTGTAAATATTTAGACATGATCTTCCGATTGTAAATATTTGTTTGGGAGAACTCGTGTACTAGTAGTATTCATGACTATATCCCGAGGAAAAAATCGTGTATTCATAATATATATTACATAGTAACGTATAATATGCAACTCGATCTTGTTTGAAATGAAACATAAATGAAAAAACACAAACACAAAAGAATCAGTAACATAAATAGAAAACAGAAACAAAAATAAAAATAAAAAACAGGAAACAAAATAAAAGAAACAAAAAAAACATATACACTGTCCCGGTTCGTATTACGAACCGGGACAAATGAGTCGCAGCCAGAGGCTGCCTTGATTGGCCACGTGGCCCCCCTATTGGTCCCGGGCCGTGGCGTGCCCGGGACAAATAGGGGAGGCTATTTGTCCCGAACACGCTGTCCCGTGCGCGTGACCGGGACAAAAAGCCCTCACGGCCCGGGACCAGTGGCCTGTTTTGCTCTAGTGATCACAGTCTAGTCCTCTGGTTGAGATGCTAACTAGGTGGCGCATAAACTAGCTAGGTTTGCTTTTGAGTATAATTCCTTTTCTGTTTGGGACGGCGATCCCCTAGCTTTATTCTCCCTGATGTAATTAAAGATGTAACTATGTTTGAACTCTAAGACCAACAAGTTTCAGACGCGCTCTTTTTTCTATCAGGATATCTACGGGGGCTCAAGGGTTTTTAATGAGGCAGCTTACTTGTGGTGTGGTTTTTTATATATTAGATGACCCGTTGCGCGACTGCGCAACTGCCGGATGCAAAAACTATATAGTTGACGTGTAATATTTTAATTTGCTTACTATAATGTAATAAGCATGTGTGTGCATATAAATAGGAAGAGAAAGGATATAGCAAAGACGAAAAAATTTAGAATTATTGCATGTCTTCATTAAAGTGTGAATGACTGGTTTTTTTTATAAGTTAAAGTAAGCAAATCAAAGAAATCAGGTACCATTTATTTGAAAATAGGATCTCACCGATTAATAATCTTATTATTTGCCCTTACATAATCGTATAAAAACAATGTATACTGCTGCAGGTTCTTTAAAATTCTTGTTACAATGGCACAACACTCATACCATCTTTTAGAAATCACGTAAATTTGTCATTTATCTACTCCCCTTCTTTGGAACAGACCCAAGATCTTTGGACTTCCACTTGGTATTGCCCAACAAATGAAAAGGGTGGTCTTTTATTGATTGGAGAAACAAAGAAATAGTGGATATTCATATCAAGATTGATACTGAAACTACAAATCAGGAAAGAACAAAGAGAAAGTATGGGAAGACAAGCTGTTATCACTAAACTTCAAATCAGTTCTTGGCTTGGCACTGGGATCAATCACACCATCTCCCTCAAATAAACTCATGGCGAGCACCGACCTTGACCAGATCAAATGAAAATAAATATATAAGCAAGATCTCCCTAAATAAATATATAAGCAAGATCTCCCTAATGTCGGTTAACTGCATAGTGTGGTTTCAACTTAGGGATGCATCTGGTACTCTAGAAATTTAGATAACTCAAACTCATAGATCGATAGATGCAATTTTACACTTGCTTTGAGTTATCCCAATTTTACACTTGCTTCGAGTTATCCAGGGGATGTGTTGGTTGAATTTATAGGCCTGGCACCTTCAAATAAAGAATCCCATGGACATAGCTTACGATTTATCTCATTGCCTAATTCATCAAACACTTGGTATACATAAGCTTATAAGATAAACTCACCTAAAATCAACTCCAAACATTCAGTAATATCGTAAAATCTATATATTACCTTGCGGAGAAGACCATTATACGTCCTACCCCCATTTATTGAGATGATGATTTTCTCTCCAACTTCAGAACCAAAGAAAATATTTGTAAGGTGTCTTACCTTCTCTAGCATGTGGCGCACATAAAGAAGACAAAAATGCATGAACAACCTGATGAATATACTTGGCAATATTTCTGCGGTAGTACTTGGCTCGATAAAACATGTTTGTAGGCAAAAAAGTTAACTGACTTAGGAAACAATACAACTGCATCCTTATTCCTAAGAAGAAAGTACATGTATAACAGTAAACCCGCGATTAATCAGCTCAATGTAATATTTAGTCAAATATTCAAGTTTCCAAAATTTAGTAAACATTAGAACCGGAAATAATATCTAAAAAAACATGTTTCTTTGCTCAGCAACACTCAAGCTTTTGATTAGTGTAAAAAAGAACACATACAGACTGACAAATAAAAAAAATATTGATGAGTCTCCAAGTGGAGACAAAAAAGTCAGATATTTGGTTAGTAAAATCAAAATAAATCGGTTTCAAACAGACCGACAAGAACAGACCTACCGCCGGATCAGTGTTAAAGAGAAAAAAATAAAAGTAAGCATGTCTAAGCACCAACCGTCCTCAACATGTAATCAGGTCCTTGGATGGAGAAAGAATAAGATTAATGACTGAGCAATAATATATGACTAAAGGTGGAGAAATAATAAGATTAGTGAAAGAGCATTTTCCCTCATGTGTGGTTTTGGTAATTGAATGAAAATCTCTATGGACTAATGTTTGCATTGAGATATCATTATAGATCATGTCCATGGAATTGTGGAGTTCATGTGTTGGACTCTTGAAGCTTATGTGTTGAGTGGAACATATTGCAAGTATGTCTTGAAGGATTCAAGACATCATATTAGTGAAGAAATGTTGGAAGATACAAGGTTGATCAAGATGTTGATCAACACACAAAGCTACAAGATGTACCAAGAGCGATCATGTATCTCTTGGGATGGTAAACACTTGTCCGCATAGCTTTGTGAACTAACCCATGATATATGTGTGTGTGGTATCTTTATATGAGGTTAGGTATCTTCCCATGGGCTTGCATCAAATGAAGATTTCATATAGCTCATGGAGGATGACACCATGTGGTGATCGTCATCGAGTTCAACAAGTGCAAGACCAAGAGAAGCTTCTTGAAGAGATCCTATGCTTGGAACTTGCTATGGATACATGAAGACGGAGCCTAGCGAGACTCTCCCATTATTGATATGGGGAAGTATTTGGAGAAGTCTTCATCAAGCATGTGCTTGGACGGGCAATCAAGAAAGATGAACCACTTGAAGATATCAAGATAGTCATCATCTAACTCAAGTGGAATGCTCAAGGCAAAGGTATGATCTTGATAGGGCTATAGGATAGATAGGCGTACTATCAAGAGAGGCTCTCAAGTGAGTAACTTGATCGCATCGTTGTGGAGAGATCAAACCTTTGCATATTTGGCATATCATATTTCTTGGTTCTTATTTGACTTTTATCCTTGTGAGTAATTAGAGCTTGGTTCATCTCCATGTCAAGCTCTAGTTCATCGAAAACGGTTTTACTTTGGAAAACTTGTTGCGTTTTTTATGTTTGAGGTTTTATCGGTTGTTCTTTTATCTAGAGATCTTTCATTTCCCCATTTGGTTTTAACCTCACTTGTTGTACTATGATGTTTCTCTGCATGATCTTATAGAGCTCTTCGTGGTGATTCCAACGAGCCAAAAATCATCGAAAACGGAGTTCGTATGGTCAAGATATCATTGTTTTCGTGTTGACGTTTTGACTAGGGGCGGAAGTTCCGGCCGGCCGGAAAGTTCCGGCCAAACTTCCGCCCAAACTTCCGGTTTGACCAGAGAACACTTCCCGGGCGCGTTTTGGGGTGTTTGGGGGTCCGGAAGTTCCGGGGCCCGAGTGGGAAATACTGCCCCCAACGGGCAGATTTGTTGGGAACCTATTTAAGGGGTCATCTTCCCCAATGGTTCCCAAGTTTTGGCGCTCTCTCTTCTCCTCCATTGTTGATCTCCAAAGATTTGAGATCTCTCAATCCCTCCAATGATTCTTGCTATTTCTTGAGGGAAAAGAGAGAGGAGATCTAGATCCACATTTCCACCAATCCATCTCTCCTCTAAGTGACGGGAACCTAGTGGGTCTAGATCTTGGAGTTCCTTTGTGGTTCTTCTCCTTTGTTCTTCCTCTCTTCTCCCCCCATAAGCATTAGTTGCTTTTGGTGGGATTTGGGAGTGAAGGATTTGACTCCTTTGTGGTTTCCTTTGTTCTTCCTCTCTTATTCCCCCATAAGCATTTGTTGCTTTGTTGGAATTTGAGAGTGAAGGACTTGAGCACTTTGTGTGCTCTTGCCATTGCATTTGCATCGGTTTGAGCCCTCCGCGAGGATTCATGGTGGTGATACTTGTGAGTTTGTTACTCTTGGGTCCTTGGACCCTAGACGCCTTTTGTGGCCGGCCTTTTGTGGCCAAGACCTTTTGTGGTCATCTTGAGAGCCCCCAATTAATTTGTGGGTGTGTGCCTCAAGACTTGGCAGCCCCCAATTAAGTTGTGGGTGTGTGCCTCAATAGTGTTGTACGGGATTCGATCTCCGCCCCAAAGGAGATCAATAGTGGAAGGTGAACTCGCAACCTTTTGTGGTTGAGTTCATCAGGAGAAGAAGGTGAGCCTTTGTGGCGTTACGGCTAACCTGTTGTGGTTGCGCACACCTCTCCAAACGAGATGTACACCCTTTGGGTGGAACTCGGGAATACATCCTCGTCTCCGCGTGCCTCGGTTATTTCTATAACCGAGCTATTTACTTATGCACTTTATATTGTGATAGCCTTCGTGCTTGAAGTCATCTATCTTGCTATAACCTTGTTACTTCTATTGCTTAGCATAAGTTGTTGGTGCACATAGGTGAGCCTAGTATTTATATCTAGGTTGTATGCTTGTTAAAGTAAACCTCTAGTTTTATTCCGCCTTTATCAAGCATACTGGAATATCCGGGTCTTTCTTGGACCGGATAATCCGGCTTCTCGAAAAAGTTTTTAAATCGCCTATTCACCCCCCCCCCCCCTCTAGGCGACGTCTATCCGTTCAATTGGTATCAGAGCCAGGTTATCTCATTATTAGGACTAACCGCCTAGAGATAAAGATGTCGTTTAGAGATCTAGTGCACAATCCCACTTATAGATTCGATGGCACAAATTATGATGTTTGGAAAATTCGCATGCTTAATCTTTCTAGAGACATGGGTTCAAATTTAGAGAGTATTGTAGATATGAGTTTTTCTCCTCCAAAGGATTCACAAGAATTATCTTTAGAGGATGGGAAAAACTCTTATGTCGATACTCTAGCATCTAATGGTCTTATATGTGCTTTGAGCGATATAGTCCTTACGTCAATCATGCCTTTTTGGAGCGCTCATGAATTATGGACAAAAATTCAAGATATATATGAGGTGTCCAACATTTCCAAGGATGATTGTCCTCCTTCCACATCCAGTCGTGATGAGCTCACGTCTTCTTCCACTTCACCGACATGTGGTTTGCCACAAGGTAATGATATGGTGAGTGGTGATAGAAATTGCATTTTTGATGGTGAATCTACTATTGACTATACTTCACACTCATCTTATTGCAATGCTCTATCTTTGGACTTAAACACCTCTAGCACTTCAAATGTCATAAATGCTAGTGTTGATAGTGAAGGAGATATGCCCTAGAGGCAATTAATAAAGTGTATTCTTTATCATATCTCGTTTGTTCATAATAGGTTTTTGTGTCATGCTAGAACCGTATTAAGCGGAAACATTAATGCGGGTGTGATACGTAAACAACCAGGTCCCTAGTAGCCTCTACTAAGACTAGTTTCGTTGCGCGATTGATGATCGAGGTTTCCCGGTCATGGGGCATGGCGCCGGTCGGCAATGAGAGCCATATCGCTAGAGAGCGATGTGATGGACATACCCAGATTTGGAGAACGTAGTCGTTACGCCTTTGACCGTGAGATCAACTCTTATTGATATTCCCGGAAGATACTTTGATTGCACCAAACGTCGTATCTTATTTAGTATGACAATAACGGTGATACTTTTGGGTATTGGAAAGGAGTATTGAGACGAGGGGTCAAGAGTGGGATTTGCCAGTCCGCGTAGCAGGATAGATACTCTTGGGCCCACTCGGTGAGATCATGTCTAATGAGCTTGCAAGCATGTGACTAGGTCATGGAGACATGAGATCATGAACGAGTAGAAGATAGCGTCGTCGGTAACGAGGTCGGGATTAGGTATGGAGATATCTATGGAACGACACTCGGATGTGCTAAGTATCGCTATGGCAAAAGGTCTAAGACTTCACGTTCAGGTTTGATAGATGAAAGTCATTCGTTATATCTCAGGGATTAATTCATGGGGTCCAGGCCTACGAGTTAGTCGTTGATCATTGAGGAGTCTTGATCATACCTGATATTATATCGAACCGCTAGGGTAACACACTTAAGGGGTTTCGACAAGACAACCGGAAAGGAAGGAGATCACCGGGAGCGTCCCGGGAGAGGTCCGATGGAGATCGGGCAGCACCGAAAGAGTTTTCGGAGCTAGGAAATATTATATATATTATGTTTGATATTAATTAGTGTTATTAATATGCAAATATGATTTTATATATTTATTTTCGAATTTATTAAGGCAGATTTCCCTAAATGGGCCTTCCGGACGAAAGAAGGCCCAAGAGGGGAAAATTCCCTAGGGGAATTCGGTGGGGGCCAGGAGGGCCGGCCTAGGTGGGCCACAAGGGGCCCACCAGGGGGCCGGCGCACTCCCTTGGCCGAACCAGGCTATGTGGGGATAGTCCCACATTGCCTGGCTGGCAAGGTAGGCTCCCCTTGGGAGCCTATATAAGAAGGGGCACCCCCAGCCTTTTAATTCACCAATTAATTCCCGATTTCTCTCTCGATCTCGTGGTTCCCAAGTTGGAGCCGCGCCGAGCAAGAGGATCCGGGGATCTCCTCCACCATAGCCCGCTGCCGCGCTGCTGGTGTTCCGGTCCAAATCTTCCGCTGCTCGTCCTGGACTGGAGCTTCGGAGGCGTCGTCTCCACCGTACGTGTGCGACTCCTTGCGAGGTGCTGCGCTAGCGGTACTCGGAGGCCTGCTTCCTCTACACGACCTTGAGGTCGGCTTCGTCGGTCTGCATCGACAACGTTTGTGCGGGAACGTAATCCCCGCTTTCGGTCTACAAGGGTACGTATTCCGATCTCCGTTCGTACTACTATATCTGCATAGAATAGATCTTGGCTAGTTTAAGGATATCGTTGCTAGGAAAATTATTGTTTTCTGCCCACGATCCACTTCAGTGGTATCAGAGCCGATCTATCGTAAGATATAGCTGTACGCTGTTAGAACCCGTGCTCTGCACGGGGGCACCGTTCCTGTTATTTGCTACCCTCTAGCGTGCACTTGTGTATTCCAGCGGCATTGAGTTGATGAAGCGGCCCGGACCGACTTTACGCGTACGCTTACGCGAGACTGGTTCCACTACTGACATACGGCTTGTACCGTATCTGTGGCTGGCGGGTGACAGTTTCTCTCTCTTTAGTTGGTCTTCGCATTTTCAATGGAGGGCCCGAAAGGGATGCTTAAACATGCAATTATTGGATCGTTGTTGTGGTCATAAGATTCGTAGGTATGAAGCGGTTCTATTTACGAAAGCCCCAAGCCACGTAAAACATGCAAAAGATAAAGTAGAAGCGTCTAACTTTATTTTGTAGGGGCTATGTGATATGGTCAAGGTAGGTTTATTAAATTGTTTATAAACTGCGGGCGCCAAGAAGACCATGGCGCGATGGACTATATCACATTGCATTACATTTGATGTTTTGTGTGCATCTTATTTTTGTGTGATTGTGTGTTACACGGCGGTAGCTGAATAAGATGATCCCTTCAAAATACCACTAGTGTTCTCCCTCCAACGCGCACCACCAATAAAGTTCTACGTTATGAGGCAGGCCGTGATGATCGGGTGTCAGACATATCTTCGTTCCCATACGGTGGGTGTAAGCCATGTTGCACAAGCGTCAGCGTGGAGGTCTTTGGTGGCGATCCTAGCATACTCAGAGGTATGGCCTCGGAACAGGAAGGCCGAAAGGCCGAGCACGAGTCACAAAATTGGTGTGACGGACGATTTTGTCTACTCTTGAAGTTGTGCCGCCGGCTTTGATGATGAGGGGTGGTGCAATGGATCGTGTAATCGCTTAAACGACCAGGAGGGATGTTCGTTTGAGTGGTAGTTATGTTAGTTATTTTCTAAAATACTATAACTCAAAATTATTATGAACAAAAGTCTTATGTTGTTGCAAATTCCATTGTAGATGTCTCGCCCCTCGTTTAACCTAGGTCTGTTCCTTGAGAAAGAAAAGCTTAAGACCAATGGGTCAAACTTCATGGCCTGGTTCCGCAACCTGAGGATCCTCCTCACTCCCCATAGGGTGGCCTACGTCATTGAGGCCACCATAGGTGACCCTCCTGCAGATGATGCCTCTGAGGATGAGAAGAAGGTCTTCCAGACCCGATCAGAGGATTCTGCCTTTGTCGAGAGTGGCATGCTCTACGCCATGGAAGCCGACCTGCAGAAGCGCTTTGAGAAGATGAGCGCCTTTGAGATCATCTCGGATCTTAAGGCTGTCTTTGCGCCGCAGGCTAAGGCTGAGAGATATGAGGCTTCTGAGCTTTTCTTCTCAGCCAAGATGGAAGAGCATAGCAGTGTGAGCGAGCATGTAGTCAAGATGTCTGGCTACGTTCAACGCCTGAATGCTCTGGAGTGCAAGATTCCCGATGAGCTGGCGATTGACAGGGTGTTGCAATCGTTGCCACCAAGCTACAAAGGCTTCGTCATGAACTACAACATGCAGGGCATGGCTAAGTCCCTGGGTGAAGTGTTCGTGATGCTCAAGACTGCTGAGGTAGAGATTAAGAAGGAGCACACGCTGTTGATGGTCAACAAGACCGTTGATTTCAAGAAGTCCGGTGGCAAGGGAAAGCAGAGCTGGAAGTCCCGGAGGGAGGCAAAGTTGGCTGCCAAGCCCAGGACTAACAGGTCTGGTCCCAGAGCTAGCGTGGAGTGTTTCTACTGCAAGGGGAAGGGTCACTGGAAGCGCAACTGCCCCAAGTATCTAGAGGATAGGAAGTCTAGCAAGACGGTCGACAAAGAGAAAGGTATATTTGATATACATGTTATAGATGTGTACCTTACATCCGCCCGGAGCAATACATGGGTATTTGATACTGGTTCTGTTGCTCATATATGTAACTCTCAGGAGGAGTTACGGAATAGAAGGCGGCTGGCGAAGGATGAGGTGACGATGCGCGTCGGCAACGGATCGAGAGTCGACGTGGTGACTGTCGGCACGCTCCCTCTGCATCTACCACCGGGATTAGTTTTGGTTTTAAATAAATGTTATTTTGTGCCATCCTTGAGTGTAAACATTATAAGTGGGTCTTGCCTGTTACAAGACGGTTATTCATTTAAATCAGTGTCAAGCAATTGTGCTATTTATATGAATGATATCTTTTATGTTGATGCTCCCGAGAATAACGGTTTATTCTTGTTGAATCTCGATCGTAGTACTCACATCCATAACATAGAAGCCAAACAAATTAAGTGTAGTGACGATACCGCCATGTTTTTGTGGCATTGCCGTCTTGGTCATATTGGTATAAAGCGCATGAAGCGACTCCACTCCGATGGACTCTTGGACTCGTTGGATTTCGGATCCCTCGATACATGCGAACCATGCCTCATGGGCAAAATGACCAGGACACCGTTCAAAGGTTTCGTTGAACGGGTGTCGGATTTGTTGGGGATCATACATACATATGTGTGTGGACCGATGAGCGTTTCGACACGCAATGGTTATCGTTACTTCGTCACCTTCACTGATGACTTGAGTAGATACGGTTATATCTATTTGATGAAACACAAGTCTGAAACGTTTGAAAAGTTCAAAGAATTCCAGAGTGAAGTTGAGAATCAGCTTAATAGGAAAATCAAGCATCTCCAGTCCGATCGCGGTGGAGAGTACTTGAGTTTTGAGTTTGGCACACATCTGAAAAGTTGTGGCATAGTGCCCCAACTTACGCCAGCTGGAACGCCACAGCGTAACGGTGTGTCCGAGCGACGTAGTCGTACTCTACTGGATAGTGTCCGATCTATGATGTCTCTTACCGATCTGCCAGTGTCCTTCTGGGGTTATGCGTTAGAAACAGCCGCATTCATTTTAAATAGGGCTCCGTCCAAGTCCGTTGAAACGACGCCGTATGAATTATGGTATGGCCAAAAGCCTAAGTTATCGTTTCTGGAGGTTTGGGGTTGTGAGGCGTACGTTAAGAAACTACAGCCCGACAAACTCGAGCCGAAGTCGGAGAAAGTCGTCTTTGTAGGATATCCGCGGGAAACCGTTGGGTACACCTTCTACAACCAAGCTGAGGGCAAAACTTTTGTCGCGAAGACCGGTGGCTTTCTAGAGAAGGAATTTCTCGCGAAAGGAGTAAGTGGGAGGAAGGTAGACCTCGATGAAATCGTTGATCCTGAACTCGAGATTCCGAGTGGCGCAACGGAAGCAATTCCGGAAACGTCCTCCGTGGAAGGAGTGGGAGAAAGTGTCGAGGAAGATGTTCTACCTCGTAGGTCTGGTAGATCTCGGATCGCACCAGAATGGTGTGGCAATATGGTTTGCACCGTCATGCTAGTTGAGCAAGACGAACCTACGAACTACAAGGAGGCGATGGAGAGTCTAGAGTCCGAGAAATGGCTTGAAGCCATGAAATCCGAAATAGGATCCATGTACGATAACAAAGTGTGGACTTTGGTAGATATTCCCGAAGGGCGCAAGGCCGTCGAGAATAAGTGGATCTTTAAGAAGAAGACGGATGCTGATGGTAATGTGACCGTCTCTAAAGCTCGGCTTGTCGCAAAGGGTTTCCGACAAGTTCATGGAATTGATTACGATGAAACTTTTTCACCGGTAGCGATGCTTAAGTCTATTCGGATTTTATTAGCGGTAGCTGCCTACTATGATTATGAAATCTGGCAGATGGACGTCAAAACGGCCTTCCTGAATGGAAACATTGAGGAAGAGTTGTACATGGTACAGCCGGAAGGTTTTGTCGATCCAGGAAGTGCTAACAAGGTGTGCAAGCTTCAGCGATCCATTTATGGATTGAAGCAGGCATCTCGGAGCTGGAATCTTCGCTTTGATGAGGTAATCAAAGGTTTTGGATTTATCCAGAATGTGGAAGAGACCTGTATTTACAAGAAAATGAGTGGGAGCTCGGTTGTGTTCTTAGCACTGTATGTTGACGACATATTGCTAATAGGGAATGATGTGGAACTTCTGAATAGCGTGAAGGAATATTTAAACAGTAAGTTTTCCATGAAGGACTTAGGAGAAGCTGCGTATGTTTTAGGCATAAAAATCTACCGTGATAGATCAAGGCGCCTATTAGCACTAAGTCAGAGTACTTATCTTGATAAAATATTGAAGCGTTTTCATATGGAGAAGGCAAAGAAGGGTTCTCTGCCGGTTATCAGGAATAAGATATTGCGTAAGGCGCGGTGTCCGGTGACGGAACTGGGTAAGGCCGAAATGACGAAACATCCTTATGCTTCAGCCATAGGATCGATCATGTATGCAATGTTGAGTACTAGACCGGATGTGGCATTAGCTCTAAGTTTGACAAGCCGGTTCCAGAGTAATCCTAGAATGCCGCATTGGGTAGCTGTTAAGAGCATTCTTAAGTATCTCAATAAGACAAAGGAAATGTTCCTTGTGTATGGTGGTTGCGATGAGGAACTTGGCGTAACGGGTTACGTAGATGCAAGTTTCTGCTCAGACCCCGATGACTGTAAGTCACAGACAGGTTACGTGTTCAAGGTGAATGGAGGCGCCGTGTGCTGGAGAAGTGGGAAGCAACCCATAGTCGCACAATCTACAATGGAGTCGGAGTACATTGCTGCCTGCGAGGCCGCGAATGAAGCTGTGTGGCTGAGGAAGTTCGTCTTCGAACTTGGAGTGTTCCCGAGCGTGCAAGACCCCGTGGTCCTCTTCTGCGACAATACGGGTGCCATTGCGAACGCCAAGGATCCAAGGTCTCATTCCACCGCCAAACACATTCTCCGACGCTTCCACGTGATACGTCAGTACATACAAGGAGGCGATGTGAAGATTTGCAAAGTGCATACGGATCTGAATGTGGCAGATCCGCTGACAAAGCCTCTCCCGCTTGATAAGCATGAACAACACCAGTTAGCTATGGGTGTTAGGCTTTTACCAAGTTGTAATCCAGATTAAATTGTACTCTAGTGCAAGTGGGAGACTGAAGGAGATATGCCCTAGAGGCAATTAATAAAGTGTATTCTTTATCATATCTCGTTTGTTCATAATAGGTTTTTGTGTCATGATAGAACCGTATTAAGCGGAAACATTAATGCGGGTGTGATACGTAAACAACCAGGTCCCTAGTAGCCTCTACTAAGACTAGTTTCGTTGCGCGATTGATGATCGAGGTTTCCCGGTCATGGGGCATGGCGCCGGTCGGCAATGAGAGTCATATCGCTAGAGAGCGATGTGATGGACATACCCAGATTTGGAGAACGTAGTCGTTACGCCTTTGACCGTGAGATCAACTCTTATTGATATTCCCGGAAGATACTTTGATTGCACCAAACGTCATATCTTATTTAGTATGACAATAACGGTGATACTTTTGGGTATTGGAAAGGAGTATTGAGACAAGGGGTCAAGAGCGGGATTTGCCAGTCCGCATAGCAGGATAGATACTCTTGGGCCCACTCGGTGAGATCATGTCTAATGAGCTTGCAAGCATGTGACTAGGTCACGGAGACATGAGATCATGAACGAGTAGAAGATAGCGTCGTCGGTAACGAGGTCGGGATTAGGTATGGAGATATCTATGGAACGACACTCGGACGTGCTAAGTATCGCTATGGCAAAAGGTCTAAGACTTCACGTTCAAGTTTGATAGATGAAAGTCATTCGTTATATCTCAGGGATTAATTCATGGGGTCCAGGCCTACGAGTTAGTCGTTGATCATTGAGGAGTCTTGATCATACCTGATATTATATCGAACCGCTAGGGTAACACACTTAAGGGGTTTCGACAAGACAACCGGAAAGGAAGGAGATCACCGGGAGCGTCCCGGGAGAGGTCCGATGGAGATCGGCCAGCACCGAAAGAGTTTTCGGAGCTAGGAAATATTATATATATTATGTTTGATATTAATTAGTGTTATTAATATGCAAATATGATTTTATATATTTATTTTCGAATTTATTAAGGCAGATTTCCCTAAATGGGCCTTCCGGACGAAAGAAGGCCCAAGAGGGGAAAATTCCCTAGGGGAATTCGGTGGGGGCCAGGAGGGCCGGCCTAGGTGGGCCAGAAGGGGCCCACCAGGGGGCCGGCGCACTCCCTTGGCCGAACCAGGCTATGTGGGGATAGTCCCACATTGTCTGGCTGGCAAGGTAGGCTCCCCTTGGGAGCCTATATAAGAAGGGGCACCCCCAGCCTTTTAATTCACCAATTAATTCCCGATTTCTCTCTCGATCTCGTGGTTCCCAAGTTGGAGCCGCGCCGAGCAAGAGGATCCGGGGATCTCCTCCACCATAGCCCGCTGCCGCGCTGCTGGTGTTCTGGTCCAAGTCTTCCGCTGCTCGTCCTGGACTGGAGCTTCAGAGGCGTCGTCTCCACCGTACGTGTGCGACTCCCTGCGAGGTGCTGCGCTAGCGGTACTCGGAGGCCTGCTTCCTCTACACGACCTTGAGGTCGGCTTCGTCGGTCTGCATCGACAACGTTTGTGCGGGAACGTAATCCCCGCTTTCGGTCTACAAGGGTACGTATTCCGATCTCCGTTCGTACTACTATATCTGCATAGAATAGATCTTGGCTAGTTTAAGGATATCGTTGCTAGGAAAATTATTGTTTTCTGCCCACGATCCCCTTCAGATAGTCCTTGCATATCATGTAGTAGTTGCTTAACTAAATCTCATGATGATATGCTTTCCTTGTCTTGTTTCCATGATCAAAATGTCTCTACTTCCTCTAGTACTTGTTTGGCTAACAATGTAGAGGAATCCCAACAATTGTTGGAACAAGACATGGAGCTCATTGGTGTTTCAAGTAATTCTTCATCGTCTTCATCCACTACTCACCTTTGCCTTATGGCTAAGGAGTTTAAGGTATCTCCTACCGTTCACTCCAATATATCTCATGATGATAATGATGATGATGATCTAATTAAGGAGAAGTTTGATATTGTCTCTCATGCTCTCTTAAATAATAAAAATGCTCATGAGAACTTCTTAGAAATCATGACTACACTTTTTGAGCTTAAGGAGACCTTTGAGGCTATGGAGACCCGTTGTCATGAAGGGTGGGGTCTTGCTCGTGATTCCGCGGGTGAGGTCCACAATCTTGAGAATGCTCCTGAGGAAGAGCAAGAAACTCGGGTTGCTCTCGAGGAGAGATTGGAATCTAGCGAGGAGTTAACCAATGAAGTAATTGCTAAACTCACTAAATAACATGACCATGCTATTGCTAAATGTAATGTGTTTAGTAAAGAAATTGCTAAGTTAAACAATGAGCTTGTCATGTTGTCTCCTTCCACTTCTAATGATAATGATGCTTGTGCTACTAACTCCACTTTGTGTGAAGCATCTATTTTGAAGGAGAATGTTGAGCTAAGAGCTCAACTTGATTTGCTAACTAGTAAGTATGGGAAGTTTGAAGAAACTCATGAAAAGCTTTTTAGCTCAAATGAGGATCTCCTAGCATCCCATGCTAAGTTAAAGTTAGCTCATGAGGCGGTCACTACGAAGGTAAAATCTTGTGAGCCTCTTGTGAACACTAGCACAAACTTTACTTCTAATGCATTATTGCCATGTGCTAGTTCTTGTAATTCATCCACTCATAAAATTGCTACATCTTTTGATGAATTACTTTCCTTTCCTTGTTGCTCTAACAATGTAGCTACTACTTCCTCTAGTATATGTGTTGAAACTAACCATGTAGAGGAACTGAAAGAGCTCAAGGCACAAGTCACTTCCTTGAAGAAAGACTTGAAGAAGTGTCATGAAGGGAAGTCCACCCTCGACAACATGTTGAGAGTGCAACGACTTCCTCATGACAAGAGTGGACTTGGATTCAACTCCAACAGCAAGAACAAGTCCAAGAACAAGATGAAGCACAAGTTCGTCAAGAAGAAGGGCCAAGAAAAAGTTATTGATTCGGCCAAGATTGTGTGCTTCAAGTGCAAGGTTGAAGGGCACCATTTGAGATCTTGCCCTTTGAAGAAGAAGCCTCCTAGTAAGAAGCAACAAGGGAAGCAACCTCAAGTCCAAACTCAAGCTTCCCAAGTTGAAGAACCTTCCCTTCCCAAGAAGAAAGGTAAAAGCCGCCTTTGCTACAAATGTCGTGGGAAGGATCACTTTGCTTCTTCATGCACTCATGGTACCTTATCTAACCCTTCTACTATTGATAATGTTCATTCTCTTCGGAAGGATAAGGTTGGCAATGTGTTTGCCAAAGTTATTGGTACTCAAAGTGGTGTCAATAAAAGAACCATTTGGGTTGCCAAGCCTATTGTGACTAACCTCTTAGGACCCAACTTGGTTGGGGACCAACAAGCTAAAGGTGTAAACGGAGGACATTGGAGACTTGACTACATCATGAAGAATTAAGGGATCTTCATCATTCATATTCTCTCAAGTCAAGTCAATTGGATTATATTGTCTTAACCTATATCCAATGCTCCTCCTTGCGGTAACTTGTATTTACTTCATATGTACTCATTGAAAGTTACTTGCACCATTGCATGTGTTTGGTTTTGTGCCTTACTAGTGATTCATATGTGTTCTGCGCTCTACTTACTTATGTTGAGTAATCAAGCTTGTGTATGTTGGTTTGCACACCATGTATGTTTGAGCCTCTTGTCTACTTGCTTTCATCTTAATTGACTCTTTTAGGGATTTTAATGGACTATCCCATTTTGGGGGAGTGATGTGCTTTTTGGTAACTCGCCACCCTAAAATGTGTATTCATGAGGAATACCACTTAGTAGTGATATTTAAATATTATCTACTCTCTTTGTGGTAAGTCTTACTCATGAGAAATTCAAATTCTAATGTCCATTAATTATCTCTTGTTGGATTTCTTTTTCCTCTTGTTAAAAAGAATGGATTATCACATTATGGGGGAGTAATAAGCTATGTTCATATTACAAGCCTAGAAAATGTGAACATGTGAGGTAGTGTCACCTAGAGTTGATATTGTTGATTATCTTGTTCCTAGGTGGCATGGTACTCAAACAAGTTCCATATTTGCTTAAATTCTTTTTGATCACCCATCTTTCGGTATCTTGTTTGTGAGAGAGTTTCTTGATGCTTAGTATGATCATCGATTATTTGAAGCCATCAAGAATCTCTAGATAAGCATGGTTTTCAATTCTTTTATCTTGCCACATGCTTATGTTTTGTGAATATGATCTTGAATACATATATGTCATATACCACCGAGAAATGTCTCCATACAATCATTGTCTTTGACAAGTGATAATTATATTTGTGGTAAATTTATTGATCATATTTACATTGGCTATTGTTCTTAAGTTGTAGTATTCTATCGCCAAGTTTGTTTTGGTTTAACCATCCTTTTGTCCTCTTTGCTTCATTTGTATCCTTTTGTTGCTCTACTCATAATTTGTGTTGTGCTTACTTGAGTTAGGAAAAGCAAGGAACCCATTGTTTTGTATTTACATTCGAAGACTTTATTCTAAGTAATGCACCATCCTTGGGGGAGCTATCCTACATTGAGTAGAACATCATCCTTTTCAATTGTTATCGGGTCTTATTGCTTTCCTGAACTTTGTGCTCAAAAGGATATATGGAGGGTAATGATCCCACTTGTGTGCATTTTGTATTTACATACAAGATCTCAAATAATGCACTAATCATGGGGAAGCTACTCTATACTCCTTAGAACACTATTCTTTAAATTGGTTTGGTATCTTATTGCTCTTCTTGAACATGATTAATGCTTTAACAATATATATGGAGAGTGATGATCTCATTTGTGTGCATTTTGTATTCAAATACAAGATCATAAGTAATGCACTAATCTTGGGGGAGCAATCCTATACGTTATTGAATATTAGTTATCTTCAATTGGTTTTTGATCCCGATGACATGTTTCTTTGAAAGACAAACATTTTTCGTCTTGGTACTTTGTGCCATCATGAAAATTGTAGAGGGCTTGGTTTATTTGTTGAAACCTTACTCCTCTTTGTGGAGTTGGCTATATCATCCCACGGTTCTTAGTGTACCTTCTTGGATGAGATGAAACCTTCGAGCATGTTTGCTTGTTTTATTTCTTATGCTCATTGGTTTAGCCTTGACCTTGTTTTCATTTGATATATTTTCATATTGGTTTCTCCAATCATGTGTTGGTTTGAGTCTTTGATACAATGAGGACAAATCCTTCTCTTGCCACACTTTTGTGTAGCTTCTTGATTTAGTTGGTGTTTTGTCCAAATTGTATCTCGTTTGGTTCTTGAAAGTTTTGTGTATGCATATTTACTATTTGTATATCTTGTGGCATGCTTACTTTCCTTGATCCAATATATAGGATAAACTCCATCAAATCCTAAATGACTAAGATGTGCATGAAATTCTATTTCATATCAATATGCACATATTTATGTGGAGTTTGTCCTATGTATTGTAGTTGGTCTAACTACTTTGGACCCAATTAGTTTGGGTACCATAGTGTACTTGATTTGTTTTAGGTACATGGGAGATGCATTGGAAGCTTGCCTCTTTTTAAAGAAGATGTCTTCACCATGTGCTTCTTGGAGTCAAGCTTGGATGATTGTGAACTCTCATCTTCTACACCGTCAATGCTATCTCGGTAACAAGTATCTAACTCATGCATATACTTCTAGCTCTCAACCTTGTGTAGGTTGTTCTTTGGCATGAGTTTATCTAAGTTGCATTTGATATGGTTTTTGCAAAGTTTCTTTCAAAATATCTTCATTGCTAATGTGAGTAAGACGGGATGATTACACATCAAGGGGATTTATATAATCATCTTCATGATTCACCGATCCCCAATATGTTAATCTAGCAAATTCATTTCAAAGTCTCTCATGTGCAATATTGATGAATTCTCATAAATCATTTGCCTTATGTGTGGTTTTGGTAATTCATTTCAAAGTCTCTCATGTGCAATAAGTGCATTTGATTTCACTCATATCATGAGAAATGCATAAATCATGAAGGAGATCTTATTATGTTACCTTTCCAAAGCTTTTCGCCCATTTCGGCAATCGTTGCCAATGGGGGAGAAGTTTTGGAGGGTTGTATGGAATTGGCTTTGTACTTTGGTTTATTCTTAAGTATTTGCCTTTCTTGCCTTTGCATTTGTTTCTTGGTTTTATATATAGTGGAAACTCCACCATCGGTAATGGTTGACAATATATGCAATGAATTCATGTTCATACACTCATGCATAAATTATGGGGGAGTTTGCTCTATATATATGGATGGACTAACATCACATACCTTTGTAGTATTTGATGTTAGTGCAACCATTCTTGTTAGTTAAATTCCATATTTTAAACCCTCTCAAAAGAGATTGTCATCAATTACCAAAATGTGGGAGATTGAAAGAGCATTTTCCCTCATGTGTGGTTTTGGTAATTGAATGACAATCTCTATGGACTAATGTTTGCATTGAGATATCATTATAGATCATGTCCATGGAATTGTGGAGTTCATGTGTTGGACTCTTGAAGCTTATGTGTTGAGTGGAGCATATTGCAAGTATGTCTTGAAGGATTCAAGACATCATATTAGTGAAGAAATGTTGGAAGATACAAGGTTGATCAAGATGTTGATCAACACACAAAGCTACAAGATGTACCAAGAGCGATCATGTATCTCTTGGGATGGTAAACACTTGTCCGCATAGCTTTGTGAACTAACCCATGATATATGTGTGTGTGGTATCTTTATATGAGGTTAGGTATCTTGCCATGGGCTTGCATCAAATGAATATTTCATATAGCTCATGGAGGATGACGCCATGTGGTGATCGTCATCGAGTTCAACAAGTGCAAGACCAAGAGAATCTTCTTGAAGATATCCTATGCTTGGAACTTGCTATGGATACATGAAGACGGAGCCTAGCGGGACTCTCCCATTATTGATATGGGGAAGTATTTGGAGAAGTCTTCATCAAGCATGTGCTTGGACGCGCAATCAAGAAAGATGAACCACTTGAAGATATCAAGATAGTCATCATCTAACTCAAGTGGAATGCTCAAGGCAAAGGTATGATCTTGATAGGGCTATAGGATAGATAGGCATACTATCAAGAGAGGCTCTCAAGTGAGTAACTTGATCGCATCGTTGTGGAGAGTTCAAACCTTTGCATATTTGGCATATCATATTTCTTGGTTCTTATTTGACTTTTATCCTTGTGAGTAATTAGAGCTTGGTTCATCTTCATGGCAAGCTCTAGTTCATCGAAAACGGTTTTTCTTTGGAAAACTTGTTGCGTTTTTTATGTTTGAGGTTTTATCGGTTGTTCTTTTATCTAGAGATCTTTCATTTCCCCATTTGGTTTTAACCTCACTTGTTGGACTATTATGTTTCTCTACATGATCTTATAGAGCTCTTTGTGGTGATTCCAACGAGCCAAAAATCATCGAAAACGGAGTTCGTATGGTCAAGATATCATCGTTTTCGTGTTGACGTTTCGGCCAGGGGCGGAAGTTCCGGCCGACCGGAAAGTTCCGGCCAAACTTCCGCCCAAACTTCCGGTTTGACCAGAGAACACTTCCCGGGCGCGTTTTGGGGTGTTTGGGGGTCCGGAAGTTCCGGGGTATGCCCGGAACTTCCGGCCCGAGTGGGAAAAACTGCCCCCAACGGGCAGATTTGTTGGGAACCTATTTAAGGGGTCATCTTCCCCAATGGTTCCCAAGTTTTTGCGCTCTCTCTCCTCCTCCATTGTTGATCTCCAAAGCTTTGAGATCTCTCAATCCCTCCAATGATTCTTGCTATTTCTTGAGGGAAAAGAGAGAGGATATCTAGATCCACATTTCCACCAATCCATCTCTCCTCTAAGTGAGGGGAACCTAGTGGGTCTAGATCTTGGAGTTCCTTTGTGGTTCTTCTCCTTTGTTCTTCCTCTCTTCTCCCCCCATAAGCATTAGTTGCTTTTGGTGGGATTTGACTCCTTTGTGGTTTCCTTTGTTCTTCCTCTCTTATTCCCCATAAGCATTTGTTGCTTTGTTGGAATTTGAGAGTGAAGGACTTGAGCACTTTGTGTGCTCTTGCCATTGCATTTGCATCGGTTTGAGCCCTCCACGAGGATTCGTGGTGGTGATACTTGTGAGTTTGTTACTCTTGGGTCCTTGGATCCTAGACGCCTTTTGTGGCCAAGACCTTTTGTGGTCATCTTGAGAGCCCCCAATTAAGTTGTGGGTGTGTGCCTCAATAGTGTTGTACGGGATTCGATCTCCGCCCCAAAGGAGATCAATAGTGGAAGGTGAACTCGCAACCTTTTGTGGTTGAGTTCATCAGGAGAAGAAGGTGAGCCTTTGTGGCGTTGCGGCTAACCTGTTGTGGTTGCGCACACCTCTCCAAACGAGATGTACACCCTTTGGGTGGAACTCGGGAATACATCCTCGTCTCTGCGTGCCTCGGTTATTTCTATACCCGAGCTATTTACTTATGCACTTTATATTGTGATAGCCTTCGTGCTTGAATTCATCTATCTTGCTATTGAAGGGGTTACGGTGCAGAAAACAATAATTTTCTAGCGA
The DNA here is from genome assembly GCA_026929855.1 of Poa annua. Classification (NCBI taxonomy): domain Eukaryota; kingdom Viridiplantae; phylum Streptophyta; class Magnoliopsida; order Poales; family Poaceae; genus Poa; species Poa annua. The sequence goes on along the minus strand of CM049426.1, from coordinate 243,498,186 downwards.
ACGAAACCCTAACTAGCCAGGATCTATCTATCTAGTACATGCGATAACGGTGGCGGAACGGGTTACATTACCTCCATGTAGACCGATAGCGGGGATTACGCTCCCGCACAAGCGTTGACGATGAAGTCGTACGTAGCCGACCTCGAGGTCGCGGAGAACTTGCCGCGATGTCGAAGTCGATGACGCCGGGGTGTCGACGATGATCTGCGTCGACGGGCGTCGGGCGGAAGAAGGCAGAGCGCCAGCACCAGGGCTGGTGCGCCGGCAGCAGAGGGGGGAGGCGTGACGGCTGCAGGGGGCGAGACGACGTCACCCAAGCTCCTCAAAAGAGTAGCCTCCGAGCACTCGCAAACATACGGAGCTTAGCGACAACTCCCGGTCATTCAGATCCAGCTGAAATCGCAGGAGTAGATCTTATCTGGAATCCCGCAGAGCAACGGCGCTCTGCGGTATGGCTTACGTGGAGAGAGACCCTCTTCCTCAGCTCGGCGCGGCTCCAACTTGGGAACCACGAGATCGAGAGAGAAATTGGGAATTAATTGAATTTCCTGTGAATTAAATCAATTAATATGCCTTGGTATATAAAGGGGGAAGGGGGTGTGCAAACTCCTTGGCTCCCCCATGTGGGACTAAAGGAGGAGGGGGGGTTGGTGCGCCCCCACCATGGGCCGGCCGAACCCCCATGGGGCCCACCCCCCTTGTGGGGTGCGGCTCCCCCCTCTTGGGCCCTCTCAGGGCCCATGTAGGTGGGAGCCCCCTTTTTCCTTTATTTAATTAATATTAAATTAATATAAAAATCCCATTAATTCATAATTAATATATTTATATATAATTCAATATCCCGTGACTCCGAAACTATTTCGGAACCACCCGAACAACTTTCGGACATTCCCGGAACCATTCCATACCTCACCGGAACTCCTTCCGGACCACCGGAACTCTTTCCGGATCATTTCTTTCTCTCCAACAAAAAACCTATAAATTCTAGAACCTATCTCCTAGCGTCGCTAAGACCTTAAGTTTGTTACGCTACGGTTCGGGAACACTCCAGACATGGTCGAGACACTCTGCTCACCAATGATCGTCAGGGATACCTGGAAATATATGACGACCCCTGTGCATTCCACGAATATCGTCGTTGAACCATAAGTATGATATTCATTCCCTTTGTCTCTGCGATACTACCTTGTCCGAGATATGATCGTAGACACACCGATGCCTTTGCTGTATCTCGTTACCGACGAAGGTTATTAACTCGTCTGCGATATTACATCTCCATGACCTAGTCATAAGCTGCGCAGCTATATAGATGCAATATCACCGAGTGGGCCCAGAGTATCTTTCCATTACTAGAATGAACAAATCCCGCTCTTGATCCTTACGTCTCGATGCTCTTTCGGAATACCCAAGATGGACACCGTTATTGTCATGCTATATAAGACACAACGTTTGATGCTCTCAAAGCACTCCTACGAAGCAACAATAAGTACGGTCTCACGGTCTAAGGAATAAGCTATCATACTCTTATCTATTGCAAATGACAAACATCGTAATACGATCTTATTGCAATACTTTGCGTATGTCCATCACCTTATTCTACTAACAAGATGACCCCATTGTCAACCGACGTCATTGTCCTTGATCGGGAATCTCGATCAACTGTTGCCCAATGGACTAGCTCATATAGAGGCTTGCTAGGGACCTGGTTGTCTATGTATCACACGTGTATTAATAATTCCGATTAATACAGTTATTGCATAATACATAAACCTATTATAAACTTATGAGATAACGCAATAAATACTACTTATTTATTTGCCTCTAGGGCATATCTCCTTCAGTCTCCCACTTGCACTAGAGTACAAATAAACTAGTTGCATTTTACTTTATCAGAATCCCTTATCAAATAAGAATCATTTGATAATGCTTGCTCGTGGAAAAGTGTTACTGCACAGTCCATGATTGTACATGCTTTTGCGATTCACTGGTATCAACTTGTTTGATATCACCATGTTGTCTAACAACATATGTGCAAATACCGTAACTAAGTGAGACTTCTGCTTCCCAGCGCTTACTCTGATTATACTAACCAGATAACTGCTCTGAAAAACACACTTAGCCATGCAGAGCCCCTTGTAACAATTACAAACTCGCGATATCTACATACTTTCACATCAATGTAGAAAACTTGACATTCAAATGTCAATCCCTTAACTAGCGCACTTCTACTTCCAGTAAATTCCAAATTTTACTTTCATAATTGTTCTTTATTCCAAGAACATCGGTTATATTTCATCGAGCAGATAATATGGTTTCTGTATGATGTCTAATATTACATAATAGACCCACATGTCATACAACCATTACTTTCACGCATCATTACTCTTAATGATCAATTGGATTCCAAAGGACCATCCTTTTGATTCTATTCTGACTCCTCAGATATAATCCAACACAACTCGACTAACTATTTAAAATTCCCGTTCTATTTCAAAATAGACACTAACTTTTAAATAGTTTTACAACTTCATCATATTCTATTGGTACAGTTTCACAATGTGTTAACTACACAAGATGAATTCGACTCCCACTCAAATTATGTCTCCACATATTTGACAACACGAGCTCCCACTCAAAAACGTGTCATCCACATATTTGAGTTCCTGAGCTCCCACTCAAAAATTATGTTCTTCACATATTTCACCTGAGTGAACCAACTATGACTCCCACTTAAATCGACATCTTGGTTAAACCAAAATCATTGATCTACTATCAATTCGAATTTAATACAAACTACAGTATTACATTAATACAAATCCCTCAGACTTCAAGCATGTCTACATAAATGTAGTCAACAAATTTGATCTTGTCCAAGACACATTTCTTGACAAGACATGCTACCGCGTCTTTCTAATAGTCACATTTCTCATATAACACCTTATATGACAATTAAACAATCTTATTCCTCTAATAAGAATTGCAGCAACAATTACTCTCTTAATCCTTTCAAATGCAACTTTGGATTTCCAGGCTCAAAAAGCCTTTGTTCGTATTCCGATATTTTCTCAACTTTCTTTGTATTCATAAAGTGCACCTTGATCTGTCAACAAGATCCTAAATACTTAATACAGTGTTGTGACCTGACAACAATATTAAATATAATAGCACTTTATTTAGAAGTTTCTTTTATGAAAATATTATGATCTTTATAAAGAGGATTGCAAGCAGAAAACAATTTTCTAGTCTCCCTCACTCTTAATCACTAAACTTTCATTAGCAGACATATACTCTTTGGAACATCTTCCAACATAAGTCTGACACTTTTATTCCAAACTTCTAATTTCAATCCATAAACCATAATTCGAAAAGTCATCTTTTCTCGGAATTACATAGACAACAAACTGAACTTTGTTTCTATTTGGTTTTGGAATACACTCTCATCCAATGCGAGCAATCTACAAAGAACCACTCATGTATATTCCGAATTATCGCATAATCATATACGTGTCGACACTACTGTCGATCCTACGAGTTCTCGTTGAGAAAAATATCTATTTTCTAAAGTGGACATCGACTATAATGTTTCGAACGTATTAGGAGATTCTAAGACTGATTCTGACAGGCCACACTTTATTTAAAATAGAGCATGATTATAATTCCCCACATATGATTATATATGACATTATAATTTTGTGAAACTAATTTCCACAAGTCTTTTGTGTTGAAACCATAATTCAAAAATATTGTCCATTGATCGAATCTTGTGAATACAATATTCACTAATCTTTCTTCTGAAAAACCCCATTTGATCTATTATCAAATTAATTTCAGACTCCATAATTTGTCGGGCAAATACTCCTATTTACCAAAATCATGGAACAATTCGGATCATGCAATAACACCATTGATTTATCATTTAAAAATGACTCTCAATCAATTCCTCTAGTATTGTAGCTTCAATACTGCATTTCAAACTTAATCAATTTTGGCACTCGAAATACTTAAATGGACCAAAGTTATCCATTACTTCTTTCATTGCCTTTATGACTAAATTCGATGGTGTTTGCTCTTTGGACACATAATTTTATCATTCCCGCTATTATAAATGTATATCATACGCATAATGTAATTGAGATGTGATGCAAATTACTCATAACATGAAACAACTGCTTTGTTCCATAACATAAAACAACTGATGTGTTCTATATGAATAATTATGTCTTGTAACATTCAAGACACCAAACTAGATCACATTCTCACTATTACAAAATGTCTTATCAAAAACTATTGATGATAACTAATATGATACCTCGAGGGCGTGAGCACTACTGGCTATGAACTTGCTATCACTCGTGCACTGTCACGTCACCCTTCGCCACATACTTGTGATAATCAGGGACTGTTTCACAAACAGAACAATTATCAAACACTTTTCATCAAGTATGAGAAGAATACATTTATATCTTCGTATATCAAATATACCCATAGCGTCGAAGAACTTTTCTTCGATGAATCAACTTTTAGAGATGTTCACGAACGTGAAGAAGCTCACCGTGTCTCTATAGCATATTCACGCACATGCTATTCACAGCTAGGAGGTAAAGCACAATCTCTATTGCACTGGAGTTCGCTATCTAGAAATCGTAGATATTCGTAATCCTGAAGTAGATGTCACACAACTTCTTCAACTGAGTCTCCAGACAGGTATGCTCCCCATGTGAATGGTCCGGAACTTTCTAAGCTGTCTGAACCGCTCAAGACTCAATTCATCTTTGAAGTGACCTCTGATCGCATCAATCACGACATATGGCTCCATGTGTTGAAACAACTTTCAACTCAGGTGCTAGGCATACGCTCATGACGATCGTCACTTCCATGAACATGTCATGATGCTTACGGAACTCATCATCTTGCTCCTTGCTATCAGAATCATCTTGTCTAACTCCTAACTAATGTTCTAGCACATATAGGATGTTTGTTGTGTTTGGACAATGTTTCTAAAACCAATGCACCAGCTGATGAAGTTGGACCCGTCGGCTTCCAAGGTAGAATCCGAGCTCTTGAAGAAGTAACCGAAGCGTAGTTCCGTAGTCTCCAGATGTGATCGCAAAAGAGGTAAGATAAGTTTATAATATATAGGTGAGTTTTAGTTCTATAATCTCATTATCAAAAACACACCACACCAAGATTATTATCCCTAAAAATAATAATGGCGATTACACGACCCTCATCCACCACACTACCCCCGATCATCACGGCCGGCAGCACAGCTTCAAAGGTGGACATAACATGTCGATCACAACAACTCTGTGACTCGTGCTCGATCTTTCGGTCTTCCCGTGTTCCGAGGCCATACCTCTGAGTATGCTAGGCTCGCCAATCAAACCTCGAAGACCCTACGCGTGCAACATGGCTTACACCCACTGTATGCGAACGACGAGATGTGTGACACCCAATCATCACGGCCTGACTCATAACGTAGAACTTTCTTGGTGGTGCGCAACGAGGGAGAACACAATTTTGGTATTTGTTAGGGATCATCCTATTTATGATGCTACCGTTGTATATCTAGCATATAAGCAATCAATAGGATGCACACACAACAGCACACAATAATGATGCAATGAAGTGCGATGTGACATGGTCGATGCGCTTGGACCTTCATGGCGCCATGTGCCTGGCCCCCGGCGCCCCGGCATGGCTCCGAGTCTACAGAGCCCTCCATTGCCTTCGACACTACGAGTAATATCAAAACTTACCGTAACCATGTCGCATAAAATAACGCCTCTGCAAAACAAAGTTAGACGCCTCTAGCTTTATTTAGTTTTGCAAGTTTTACGTGGCAAATAGGCTTATTCGTAAGAGAATCGCTTCCCTACCTACGAACTTTGTACCACAACGTCGATCGTATAATTGCATGTTTAAGCATCCCTTTCGGGCCCTCCATTGAAAATGCTTTGCCAACTAGAGAGAGAGAAACAGACACCCGCCAGCCACAGCTACGGTGCAAGCCGTATGTCAGTAGTGGAACCAGTCTTGCGTAAGCGTACGCGTAAAGTCGGTCCGGGCCGCTTCATCAACTCAATACCGAAGGCATCGCAAGTGCACGCTAGAGGGTAGCAAATATAAGAAATACGCCCTCATTCAACATGAGTTCTAACCGTACCAGCAGTACTACGCATAGATCGGCTCTTATACCACTGAAGGGGTTACGGTGCAGAAAACAATAATTTTCTAGCGAACGAAACCCTAACTAGCCAGGATCTATCTATCTAGTACATGCGTTAACGGTGGCGGAACGGGTTACATTACATCCATGTAGACCGATAGCGGGGATTACGCTCCCGCACAAGCGTTGACGATGAAGTCGTACGTAGCCGACCTCGAGGTCGCGGAGAACTTGTCGCGATGTCGAAGTCGATGACGCCGGGGTGTCGACGATGATCTGCGTCGACGGGCGTCGGGCGGAAGAAGGCAGAGCGCCAGCACCAGGGCTGGTGCGCCGGCAGCAGAGGGGGGAGGCGCGACGGCTGCAGGGGGCGAGACAACGTCACCCAAGCTCCTCAAAAGAGTAGCCTCCGAGCACTCGCAAACATACGGAGCTTAGCGACAACTCCCGGTCATTCAGATCCAGTTGAAATCGCAGGAGTAGATCTTATCTGGAATCCCGCAGAGCAACGGCGCTCTGCGGTATGGCTTAGGTGGAGAGAGACCCTCTTCCTCAGCTCGGCGCGGCTCCAACTTGGGAACCACGAGATCGAGAGAGAAATTGGGAATTAATTGAATTTCCTGTGAATTAAATCAATTAATATGCCTTGGTATATAAAGGGGGAAGGGGGTGTGCAAACTCCTTGGCTCCCCCATGTGGGATTAAAGGAGGAGGGGGGGTTGGTGCGCCCCCACCATGGGCCGGCCGAACCCCCATGGGGCCCACCCCCCTTGTGGGGTGCGGCTCCCCCCTCTTGGGCCCTCTCAGGGCCCATGTAGGTGGGAGCCCCCTTTTTCCTTTATTTAATTAATATTAAATTAATATAAAAATCCCATTAATTCATAATTAATATATTTATATATAATTCAATATCCCGTGACTCCGAAACTATTTCGGAACCACCCGAACAACTTTCGGACATTCCCGGAACCATTCCATACCTCACCGGAACTCCTTCCGGACCACCGGAACTCTTTCCGGATCATTTCTTTCTCTCCAACAAAAAACCTATAAATTCTAGAACCTATCTCCTAGCGTCGCTAAGACCTTAAGTTTGTTACGCTACGGTTCGGGAACACTCCAGACATGGTCGAGACACTCTGCTCACCAATGATCGTCAGGGATACCTGGAAATATATGACGACCCCTGTGCATTCCACGAATATCGTCGTTGAACCATAAGTATGATATTCATTCCCTTTGTCTCTGCGATACTACCTTGTCCGAGATATGATCGTAGACACACCGATGCCTTTGCTGTATCTCGTTACCGACGAAGGTTATTAACTCGTCTGCGATATTACATCTCCATGACCTAGTCATAAGCTGCGCAGCTATATAGATGCAATATCACCGAGTGGGCCCAGAGTATCTTTCCATTACTAGAATGAACAAATCCCGCTCTTGATCCTTACGTCTCGATGCTCTTTCGGAATACCCAAGATGGACACCGTTATTGTCATGCTATATAAGACACAACGTTTGATGCTCTCAAAGCACTCCTACGAAGCAACAATAAGTACGGTCTCACGGTCTAAGGAATAAGCTATCATACTCTTATCTATTGCAAATGACAAACATCGTAATACGATCTTATTGCAATACTTTGCGTATGTCCATCACCTTATTCTACTAACAAGATGACCCCATTGTCAACCGACGTCATTGTCCTTGATCGGGAATCTCGATCAACTGTTGCCCAATGGACTAGCTCATATAGAGGCTTGCTAGGGACCTGGTTGTCTATGTATCACACGTGTATTAATAATTCCGATTAATACAGTTATTGCATAATACATAAACCTATTATAAACTTATGAGATAACGCAATAAATACTACTTATTTATTTGCCTCTAGGGCATATCTCCTTCAGCTATTACCTTGTTACTTCTATTGCTTAGCATAAGTTGTTGGTGCACATAGGTGAGCCTAGTATTTATATCTAGGTTGTATGCTTGTTAAAGTAAACCTCTAGTTTTATTCCGCCTTTATCAAGCATACCGGAATATCCGGGTCTTTCTTGGACCGGATATCCGGCTTCTCGAAAAAGTTTTTAAATCGCCTATTCACCCCCCCTCTAGGCGACGTCTATCCGTTCAATTAGTAACAAAGATAATGAATGGAAGTTAAGTCAATTTGAATGACAAAGAGAAAGTAACAAAGACAAACATGTAATCATTTGTAAAGAAATAGCACACATGTTCACAATTTGAATGTGGAAAAATGGTAAGCAAATCTGGCAACTGGACCAAGCTCTTCCAAACAAAAAAATAATTGCACATTCGCTAGTGTATACAGAAAGAACATAACTGTGCACTCAGATAAGCTGGGAGCAATAGAGCAACTCCATTCTGGTAGGCCCTCCATCTGAAGAAGCTCAGCATCGACAGCACAACTACTATGGGTACCGGCAATTTCCCTCCACATGAAAATAGTGGCCACTGATCAGAAGAAATTAATGAGCTCATAAAGATACATCACATGGTATTGCAAGCAAATAGAAGTTTGCACTAAGTGAGAGAAGTGAAATACTGAAGCAAATTGTACAGAAAGAACATCACTGTGCACTCACATAAGCTGGGAGCAAGAGAGAAACTCCATTCTAGTAGGCCCTCCATCTAAAGAAGCATAGCATTCTGGTAGGCCCTCCATAGAACCTAACTATGCGTTCTAATGTACTAATCCTAACACTGATGTGTCACACATGAATGGATTGCTTCATCATTAGCTAGAAGAAACAACTTAAGATTTTAGTACCTAACACTAATTATCTATCAAGATCAACGATGCCAAGCGATCAAAACATTATGGATTTAGGGATAAATGCATATGCAAGAGTACCTCTAAACACCGCTGAGCAGACCACTCGGTGAGCAACTCATGAGCAGAACGAGACTCAAACTCCTCCATACTCATCTTCGGCTTCATACATGCAGCAGTGAACATCTCCACTAATAGTTGCTAATGCAAATGGAGCAATTCTTTCTCGAAACACCAATAAATCTGCAAAGCAATCAACAACACAAAAGCCAGTTAGTAAGAAAATCCAGAGAGAGGGGTAGGGATTCCAAATGGGCACTTGGACAGGAAGATGGGTAGCAAACATATCCAACCTGAGTCATCAGAGAGCAGAGAATGGGCTTGGAAGGGGAAGGGAGGGCCATCAATTTGCACAGTGGCAGTCTTCACAAGGGTCTGAGTCCTCACAATCTCATTGTTTGACGCTACAATCTCATCTGGTTCCAACAGACAGTCCATAGAACCATATGGAGCCAAGAGTTGTTCTTTGGTGCACTTCTTCTCGACGGTACAAATAGGATTCAAATCACATTGTAACTTCAGCATGGATTTATACCACTCATCAAGAGGAGTTGAACAAACTAAGATGTATCATTTCGATATGAGCTTCACATCCCACCTTCTGAAAATATTTGACCTGCAGCTGGGTGAAAATATTTGACCTACATCAGAACAGTTCTTAATATACGCTAAATTCATATATAGATCATCATCTTAGATATTAATTAACCTTTTTAAATTGTGCATTTTCTGAAGTCTTTATTTTCAAACATCAAATTGATTGGTAGTGATCCTAAGCTGCAACTTTATTTACCATTGGATAAGATTTAGTGTGCTTTTAATTAAGCTTGAACGCTGATTGTTTATTTGGTCGTTGCAAAGTCTGATGATTTTAGAGTAGTTACCGGTATCGCTAATGCTTGATTGTTGCCTATCTTGTAATTTAGAAATTAAGATTTCACGGAATATATGCAAGGTGCATACGTGTGGGGAACATAGTAAGTTTGTAAATCCAAAATAAAACAAAATGGTTTGAGAACAAAGTTGCCTGGCTGGTTAGGAAGCTAGTGCAAACAGATGGCTTCTGTGTTGCCAAACATATGACACCATCTACATGAGGTTAGCTGAGACATAAGGTTAGCCCTCATACGTGATCAGCAGAGAATCAATCGGGTCTATAAACTACCAGCTCTACATAGAAGCTACCAGAGGCAATGCATATGCAATACATAAATCTTCACAGAACATACCGAAAGCAGACAGAAATCCCAAAGCCGGTAGAGGCGATCATGCCACTCACATGCGGGCTGTTGAGCATGTCAATCACCAATGTAGTAGTACCGCCTGATCATGTACACATGCGATGAAATAAACAAAAACAGAGAAGACTACAATACATTCTAGAAATAAACAGGGATTCACTATAGAACAAAAAATACACAAACCACAAAACCCAGGAGTAGAACTAAGAAATATTTCAACCGTATGAAGAGAAATCAGAGTACCACCACGCAATGAGACAAAATATATGCACAATGGTTATTAAGTACGCAATTATCCAAAACCTTTGCTGCATAATTGGAGAAGAAGCAGACCTAGTCTAGAGATTAATGAAGTTGTTGGCTTCTAACACCACAAAGCCCTTGCTATGGGTTTGCAGCGCAATGAATTATATGATGCTGGTAATGGAAAATAAACCTCTACGATTTAGCACATGCACCATATCATATATGCTAATTCAACTTCTAAGAAATGCATCAACCCAAGTAACTGAATGTGTCATTTTAAGCACACATATTAATTCAACAGCTAAAATAAACACATCAATCAAGATAACTGAATACACCTAGTTAAGCAGATGTTAAATCAGTTGTGCAAAAAGAAAATATATCAAGCTAACAGCCCAGCTGGGATAATAGACCAAATCAGTTTTGATGACTCATCCATATGTGAAATTCCTAAGGACCATCCATATGCGAAATAAGAGAGACTAAGAAAATAATACAGTCTTATTCCCGGCAGTTGCGCAGTCGCACAACGGGTCATGCATCCTCAGCTACGAATAATGTGCACTATGTAGAATGCCATGTATATCATCTACATATGCAACATTATATGCATCCTCAGCTACAATGAGCTTGATGGGATGTATCTCAGTTATTAGTTTATCATCTGATTATGTAGAGTATTCTCGAGGGAACACCCAAGATATAAACTTACTAAGGCTTTTACAATATTTAGTTAAGCTCAATTCAACTCAAGTTCTAAAGTCAGGCTCTGGATTTCGACGTTTTACTTAATAAAATCAACACAATCGAAATCATGAAAGTTATTTTTTGACAGAAAACCCAAGATTTTTTAGTCCAAGAGAATTATTAGCTAACTTTGTATTAATGCCCACAAGTGGCAAGGTAAGCCCAAGATAGATCCAGTGTTTACATTATCAACTCCTTATTCAAAGCAAAAAGGGCTACTGGAGATGAAGACGAAGCACTTAAAATTTGAACATAATGTTGTAATACATAATTACATAGCACTGTGTATGAAACTATGAATACTGGAATACACTAAACCGTAGTGCATCATGAACACCATGTTTTCCATGATAATAGAGTTAGCTGCTCCGCTGTGACTTGCATAATAGCCTCATATATAAAAAAAAGATAAATGACTCATAACTAAATGCAAGATCCAATACAGCTGCATGCTTGCTTCAAATGTCGGAAAAAGAAACAGCTTAAATAAGAATGGCTTAGTGATCAAAATACATAGCAAATGGAGAGAAAGTAACAACAAGATAAACCTAGAATACACTTACACAGAAGGAATTAATATGTGGAATTTCTCGTACCAGCAGGACAGACATAACTACCGCTTAGCCATCTAATACTTGCAGTAAAACCATATGATGGGAAACAATAATTGAGACACAAACAAAAGGAAATATTTTGTAGAACAGTAAGACACAAGCAAATAATCATGAACCAACAAATGGGTTGTTAGGAAAGCCATATCGACATTCATAGTGAAGAAATCAAAGGGGGGATGTATTCACCTGGATGATGGCCCGTCGGTGGAGAGAAGCATCTTGTCGAAGTGATGTGTACAAAAAAACTCCAGAATAACATGATTGCACAGATGGTTCTCCTCTAGTACCTTCGTCCAGATACATGAGATGGGCTAAAATCACAAGATCAACTATGCAATCAATTAACTAAAACTACTAAATAACAAAAAATGTACTCCTACTTCACATTTAAATCGGAAAGGTATTGAACGGGGGGAGGGGAAGCACCTGAGAAAGAGGGGAGGACAGGAGCAGTTGCTCTCACTTCGGCCGGTGAGAACGGACATGCCGACAAGGTGGCCTGCACCGGTGGGGATGGAGGCGGCGGCTACGTGGCCCGGATGGTCTGGAGGGAGGAGCCCGTGGCTCAGTGAAGGGCGTCGGCAGGTCGCTCGGTGCCGCTGCCACTGCTGTCCGCTGCACCTCGCCACCGCCGGCGTCCGCTGCATCTCGCCACCGCCGGCGTCTGCTGCATCTCGCCACCGCCGGCGTGTGCTAACTAAAGTGCATGTTAGTTCAGATGGTCATACTGCAAATGGAAGCTACTCATTCGCTCTGGCATGCATAGACACTAAGTGAATAGAGTCCAATCAGTCAACAGTATATACACTTCTTAATAGACTGCATATGACATAGTGAAAAAGAAATGTACAATTAACATAAGTTGGCAATGATGAAAAGGTTCATTGATATAAATAAAGCTCATGTGAAATCATGACACATATTATGGTGGCCAACATTGTCAAAAGGTGTCCTCAACAAACCAGTTGACTATCATCCTGTGAAATGTCCAACAACAATGTCAATCTGCAATGGAGCAATTGCTTACAGACATTCTTACAAACACACATAGAAATTTTCTAAAAAGAAAGAGAGCCTGGGCAACGAATACATGGAACCAGCAAGAGTAACCAAATATAATTTGTATGTGTCCACCAAAACTAACACATGAGAGTTATGTACCTTGCAAGCAGGAGCAGATGCTGGAGCAGATGCTACTGTCCATCGTCCATAGGCTGCTTCCTCCTAGCTTGAGAGAGCAACACGTCAATCAAAATACAATCAAATCAGGAGGGCCTGAGCGAGCAGCAACCCTCAGAATCGAACGAATTCAGGAAGTCCTCAGCAAGCTTCAACCCACAGCGAAGGCCGCTAGAGGCCACAACGCGCCTGAAGGCTTGCCGCCGTGCTGTGCCATGGCAAGAAGAGAAGGGGAAAAGAGCGCAGAGCACCGCGTCGCCCATGGAGTATACCACCACAACCGCCACACTCCATGTCACCACCCACGCAGGTCAGCTCGGGGGCGCGCTAGCCAGCTCGGCACCTCCCATGTCGCCACCCACGCAGGTGGCTGGACGCGTGGCTCCCTCCCCGCGGCAGGTCGCCGGACGCGCGGCTCCCTCCGTCGGCACGTCGCCGGAAGCGCGGCTCCCTCGCTGCTGCACGTTGCCGGACGCACGCTTCTCACCCCGCCGCACGTCGTCGGGCGAGCGACTGCCTCCCCGATTCCATGCCGCCGGAGGAGAGGCGGGCGGAGGGGTTGGCGCTGGCGGCCTCGGCGGAAGAAGCATCTAGCCACCGCCGCCGTCCGCTGCATCTCGCCGCCGCCCATCTCGCCGCCGCCGCTGTGGGCTGGGAGGATGAGACGCGGGAGGCGGCGCGAGGAGAGGCGGCGCGAGGATGATGAGGAGAAAATGGATTGGGGGAGGAGAGACTGGACGCGAGTGGCTAGGTTTTCTGCTGGTTTTGTGTCACGAGTCACGACACTGAGTGGGTGAAACTGACAGACACCGACGGGGCTGGTCTCGCCCACCGATTTGTGGGTCCAGTCTGCAACTTGCCCCACATTGTTATGCACAAACGAGGCAACACGGAGTAGAAACAAACGTACCACATTCAACGGCTGTGATGAAAAGTGGGAGGCAAAGTTACTATTCATAAGACCGATCGGACGGCTCACATTCGTCTGAAGGGGCAAACCCTCTCATATGGAGGGTAGGCTCTCAACCTTTATTGAAGTAACAAGATCATGTAGGCGCGCGTTGCTGCGCCCATCCATTAGGTAAATATATTGTTAGGAATGAATAAAAATATAATTTGAATCTTAACATGGATACTTATGAACGAAAAGAGGAGGTACATGGAAGTGCAAAGTAACGGACCTTGGTGTCAGGAAGTTGTACAAAAATACCACAATCCAATCAACCAGAAAAGATCCAATATTTGGTTGAGGAAATTGAACTGAACAATATAATCTGCAATACAATTTAATTTAAAGTATAGGGCCTAAGCGCCTGACACATGATGAACATACAAATGTTGGGTATAAAAGGGGGTCGTTTGGAGGATATATGGGAAAGAAAGCAACCTACCAGTCCACCATACAACCATTGCTCCAGAAGGTGTTGCTGTCGGAATGGGAAATGTGAATTTAGAAAGTATGATGCGACGGAAGAATATATAGAGCTATTAACTGAAGGTGATGAGCAGAGTAATAGTAAGGTACCTTCAGCACTCGTCACAAGCGAGCTGCGCAAGAGATAGCTGCCATCATTCTCTTCGCCATCCATCTTTGATTTGGATCAAGCAGTTGATACAACTGCTGAGCTCATAGTTCATGACTTCCTACAGTGTGTATCGGTTCCGTTTTTCAGTTGAAATAATAAAATTTGTACGAAGAACTCCAGGTCTATCATAATGGCAAATTTTACAGTACCCTGGTACTCCACAACCAGCCCGTGGAGTACCCATCGATTTGACGGTACGTGATGAAAGAAGGGTGTATTGGTCGTTTTGCCTCCCTTCCCGATTACCCAGAAGCAGCCGTTTGTCCGGTAAAAAAGAATGAGCAGTTTGAGATTGTTTTTAACATCCGTCTCGCCGTTGCCATGGATCTATTCGCCGCCGACGTCATCGATTTACTGCAATCTTGCCGGCGAGATTCTGATCGAGTTTTCCTGATTGACCCGTCTTCGCCATGATCGCTCGCTTCCCGCCGCCGGCCATCTCCGCCGCGATCGACCGCCATGGTCGTGCCGCCGTCCCGGTCGATGGTCCCTCCCTACTCCAACGCTCGCTCGTGTGCAGATGGATGGTCCCTCCTTCCCCTACACGCACCGCACGCAGGATCCACCTTGACTGCCCTCGCGCCGTCAGCATGTTGGTTCTTACCTTAGTGCTAGTGTGATATTCATAGCAGGAGATAGTAAATATAGTACTATAGTGTTTAGATGCTGCTCTGATGCTATTACCCTGCCATGCGACATGCTATATAGTGCGAAGAACAAGATCAAAGTAGGAGGGATGTCAGCAAAACTAGACGCAATTCCTGCTCCACGAACTATTTGCAAAAAATAGAAGAATCTAGAACATGTTCCCAGTCCCAGGAGCTCGAGTTCTGAAGAGTAGATCAGCCTTATGGCACAACAAACCTGTTTTACTTCAACTATTGTTCATGTTAGGCCAAAAAATAAGTTCGTGTGTGTAACTTTGTATGCAATAAGCTTCGTCAGACGCCGGGCCATTTGGCATGTTGAAGTCACCAAACATCAAAGACCATATATATACTCCATCGTTTCAAAGAGGAACATGTTCAGCAGAGGTAGTAAACTTGACATAATTAAATATCTGCAGAGGTGCATTTTATTAAGTCTCAAATTTGAAAGAGAAGTCCGATCTAACACAAAAATACCAACAACACCTTAAATTTTACTCAGTACTCTGTCGAGGACAGAGTGGCTGTTCAGCAACACAAAAATACCACATGAGATATGCATATTACTCAACCAAATGGGGATATCATAACATGTTTCTGAGCAAGTTAGATAAACTCTGAAAAAGTACATGATATATCCACGCAGACTATGAAACATCATTGTCACCAGGCCGATAAGATTCAGTTGACTGATAGCACTGTACTTGTACTTCACTGCAAGAAAATACTCTAGCGGTAACCAGCATGCATTACAACTACATCAGATCGGGTACATCAAATACATAATGCGCTCAAAATCACATCTCGATCAATTCAGGGCAAAATGCAGCCTGTAGAGGCCCCAGATCTCTCCCGTTGCTCACATCTTAGGCCTGCTCAGCAGCGGCCCGTACGGCCCCTGACCGGCGGAAACAATCAGCCAGAGGAGGCGACTGGCGAGGTGTAGCCGTGCAGGAACGCGCATACGTCGAGCGGCTGACGTTTATCATCCCTCTACCTCGTCGCTGCAGGGAGCCAAAGCCCCTAATCTTGCCCCGGACGTTGGCTCTCCTCGGCGGGAATGGCCGCTACAGCAGCCGCTCGGCACCTCGTCGTCCTCCTCGCCGGCCTCAACACGGTAATGCTACAGCTGAAATTACCCTTCTATCCCTGTGGTGGAGGTACTCCTCCGGCTTGGTTGAGTTTTCAAGCTGGTACTCCACGGGCCGATTCGGAAGTACCAGCGCACACGAGCCATTGGATCGCTTCAAACGGACGGTCCCAATTAATTTCGGGGTACAGTAAAAGTTCTCATAATAATAGACTTATAAATGCAATGCACTGGTTCCAAAATATGGTATTGAAGATAGATATTATATACTTAAGTAAACATTATCTAGCTGGTAAGCATATTTTTGACTGGCGGAGGATGGAGCATGGAGTTTAAGAATATGGATACTTATCTGTTGATGGAATGGCGGCGGGAGGGGCAATGATGTGAAGAGTTGGGCCGCCAATCGCCATAGTTTGTCTGCTCGGCAGCTTCGTTAAGGGAGGCTTCCTACTCCTTTGCTTCAAGGAGTAGATGTAGCATGACATACAGCCATGCAGGTTCGATTGTTTTTAGCCTCCATCTGGATTTTGCACACCGGACCACCAAATAGACCTATGTTAATTAAGACCATTGTACAATCCGAAGCTCTCATATAGTCTAAACATGATTTGCCTTTTTTTGTGTGAGCTAAAGGATAAGTTATTTCAGTTCTGCAATTCGACAAATGAAGCAACAGGAATGTATCAGTAAGAGGAGATATACCACTGAAAACCACGAATCGTGTGGACTGCTGCTGCGATGAGCTAACTGTTCACATGACCTTCACAACAAATACCAGATAGAGGGATTCATCTGTCATGCAATGTATGTGGGCAGAGCACGCTCTGAACGCTGATCAATCTAAATGTCCTGATGGCCTGTTGCAATAGAGAATGATTCGTTGCAGTCTAGGACCTGTACACATCGGAGCGCTTCCTCCCTATTTGGATCAGCTTTGTTCAGACATCACCCGATAAATGTCCTCAAAGGAAGGGCAACGATATGCCCAAAAATTGGGGGTGGCCTCAGGATCGATGAAGCGGTGGAGGAGATCAATGGAAGGAGGCTGCCGCCATCCTTAGTATCCACATTGTCGGTGTCGACGTACGAGGCGGCGGAAGCGCACGATCGGAGAGGGCGAGAAGGGGAGAAGCCAGAGGGAGATCGATCGATCAACTCCAATGGTTCGGTCGTGGGCTTTGTACAGGCAATACAGGCCCAAATGAACCGCGGATTTGATCCCCGGAGGAGCGTCCTAGGACATACGGCTCATGTTGAATCTAACGGCCAGAAATAGCTAGATCGGTAAGATGGACGGCACTGGATGTTGGTGGCGTGAAATAGCTCCTAAGTGTCTCAGTTTTAATCTCTATCTCTATCTCTTCTCTATCTCTATCTCTACTATATAATATGCCTTAAGGTGAGGCGTCGTACGTCGCGCCTATTTTTCAATTTGGTCCCTCGCGATCTGAGAAATAAACCCGAAATTCACACATACCGTTTCGTTTATTACCTTAGTCATGGAAATTATATACTTAAGCCCCTGTGAAACCTGAAAAACAATATACGGTCCGCTCCAAATCCCCATCTTTCTCCTCGGCCATGGCAAGCAGGCGGCGGAGGGGATTGAGGGGCGGTGGTGAGGAGGGAGGGAAGGGGCCGGATGTGAGGACCGTCCGGACGCCCCGTGAAGATCCGAATCAGAGAGAAGGAGCACCCCCACGTTGTGAAAATGGCATCTACATCTCGCGTCGTGTCCATGGGCACCGTACCTTAGTCTTCTCTCTATCTCATCCCCATCTTGAGCCGCCGACCGTCGTTGCGATTCCGGCCGACCTTCAAGCGGAGGAAGCCACCGTAGACCTCGTCTTCTACCACCACACCACCATCTGCCAGTGAGACTACAACAGACCCGAGTCAGCGGGCGAGGCGGGATGACGAGACGACGCCTACAAGAAGCAGGGCAGCGGCGTGTAGATTACCCAGACAACCGTGTTGACAGGGCTGAAGAAGAGCATGTCGCACGGTTCCAGTGGGTCAAGGGCGACTGGGTGAGGTGTACAAGAAGAAGAAAAACAAAGACGCAGCCGGGGATGCTGGGTTCCTCAGCTCTGACCGTGGTTGGGGCGTGCTTGAGAATTCAATCTCGGTGCATGCCATGCCACGGCTCGGGCTGGGGCTAGCCGGGGTCAGAGGAGTTGCAGCACACATACATGCTACAGCTGGAGGGGTGTGTGTGGGGTTCGTGCTCGATCTGGTCGGGGACTAGAGCTAGATAGGGCTGGCCGGCTGGGGGAGGCAGATGGTTCTGAAGCTTCAGCCTAAGCGACGTCGGCGTGGATCTTGGAGTGAATTGGAGCTCAGCTCGAGGTTGCTGAAGACTGAAGAGAAATTAGCCTCGTCGCTAGCAGCTCTTTTTTTTAATCGTCGCTAGCATCTCTGTTTGCATGGGAAGAGAAGAGATTATCGGTCACCATAACCTATGCTGTGGAGACCAGGTATCGTTCGGTTCAGGGGTTTACATTGTCCGTGTTGCAGTAGCAGTACAAAGTACAAACGTGGCTGGAGCACCCGGTGTGCCATTCAAACAATGGAGCTGACCTGTCCATGAGCCGACCTAGGATCTGGCTATTATCTATTTCTATGTATTTCCATATTATGTTCAATAATTTGTTTGACGAAATTTGTAAAGATGTAACTGAAAAGATCATAAATTACATTCTCCAAAAATTTAGTGAGTAGCAGCCGTTTGACCATGTTGTTCTTATGGAAACATTTGAGCACCCAGCGCCGTATAAATAGCTACTTGCCCATGAAAGTAAAAAACATCTTGGACTAAGTGATTCAACATAAATTAACGAGAAATTAAAGTCAAATGCACAAACATGTTGATGTACAGTCGTACGCCGAACCTCAGATCTGAGATGTACACCCGAACATACGGCGCCAGTGCAATTGCGGTAGCGGACGCCCTCCTCCGACTACCACATGAGGAAGATACGTCTCCGTTGTTCTATTGCGTCTGAGTTCATTAGTTTTCATGACATTGTCTTCGTAGCAACGCACGGGTATTTTTTTTTGGTATGCACCCGTTTTCGATTCAAGCTCGAGTCCTCTACTATAGCACGTCTCAATCCAATATAGTCTTAGCTACCGTCCCACTTTCAAGAAACATGTTCTAGCGAAGACATGTTATTACATGTATAGAAAATAATTCATATATTTTGTTTCAATTTTTGTAGCCTTACATTCATTGTAATTTTCTTGATCATGATCCTTGTACACACACAAAAAAATATTTACATAATGTCACATTTCCCTCCCGTTGCAACGTATAGGCATTTTAATATTATTGTATAAGAAATGGTTTGCCCATAGCAAGCGCACGGGGCATTTTACTATGTCCCTAATATGGAAAAAAAGCCACGACGCGGAGTGTGTCCCGGGGTCAAGCCTGCGTGCCTGAGCATGGCATGCTTTCAATCATGTTCCGTGGTCCGGCCGCGTACGTAGCTACTGCATTTCACAGTGTATTTCAGATTTAAAAAACAAATAAATCTTTAAAAGGAGAAATATGACAAATTATAAAGAAAATAGTGTAATGTGTGGCAAATTATAAAAGACAGGGTAAAATGTGTCAAATTATAAAGATGCAAAGTAAAATGTGGCAAATAATAAAATCTCCCGCGGACACTCATCTATTATATACTCACTCCATCCACAAATAATTGTCTCAAATTTATCAAAAATTAGATGTATCTGTACATAAAACTTATTTAGATATATCCATTTTATGGTAAAATTGAGACACTTATATTTATTTATGGACGGAGGGAGTAGTGAAAAGTATTACCATAAAAAACAAATTTAGTTTTGACAGGTTAAAAGAAAATTAATAATAATATAAAAGATTCTCTGTACTCCGTAGTAGGTCACACCAAATTGCCCTATTACAATCAAACGGTCCGAGCCTATCATCACCGAATGGGGAACTCCCGGCGCCCCGCCGCCGCCTCGGCGCCGGCGTCGGACCTGGAGGTAGGCTTCGCGAAGCTGCAGGGCGAGGACTTCGAGTACTACATGCAGACCTATTCCATCATCCTCGGCCGCCACAGCCGCAAGAAGAACCAGCACGACGACGGCACCCCGGACGACGTCGACGTGGACCTCGGCATCCTCGGCGGCGGCATGAACGTCTCCCGTCGTCACGCGCGCATATACTACGACTTTGCGCGCCGCCGCTTTGCGCTGGAGGTGCTCGGCAAGAACGGCTGCCTCGTCGAGGGCGTCCTCCACGTGCCCGGCTCGGCCCCCGTCAAGCTCGACTCCCAGGACCTCCTCCAGATGGGGGAAGCCCAGTTCTATTTCCTCCTCCCGTCCCGCTCCGTCTTCGACACGGATGCTGCTCGCCGTGCCGCAGTCCCCCGACTTCTACCGCCTCCTTCCTCCGACGAGGACGAGGAGGATGAGGAAGATGATGCTCTGGAAGGACAAGAAGAGCCTGCTGCGGCGGCTAAGCGATCAAGGAACGGAGACGCCGGCCGACCCGCTGGTCAGTATTTCAGTCTTGGGGTACCTTGATGCCTGTTTAATTGAGAAGCCTCTCGTTTATGTATTGACATTAGATTGCTGCCCCTCGAGATGTCTTCGCAACCATCAGCAAAATCGCTAGGATATGCCACACAGATGCTTATCTCTATGGGGAGAGAATATCCAATTGGATATGTCCTTTGTTGTGGCAATGCTGTTAATTTGTTACTGTGTACCTCAACTGTACTGGATAGGTTCGTATAAATGTTTGTCTTTGGTTTCTTCTAAAAAATAGGGTAGTAGTTACAGTACTAGGAAGCATATTGAATTTTGTTGATGTTGTATTTGAATGATTACAAGTCTTACTGGAAATCCGTGGCTTAATTTTTAGGACTTAAATATTATGTGTGTGTCATCAGCCATTTCTGTTATATATGTTGGTCGATCTTATTTTCTTGTGCTGTCGTTTGCTCCATGGGTACACAGTACTATATTGACTAGTATAAGGTTATAAAGGGATGGTAGCAGAATGTTTTCATATGTTATTCGTGAAATCATAAACTTTCAACGATTACTTCAATGAGTTGCATATGTGCCTTTGGCAGTTCTTTCTAGTTTCTTGTAAACATTTTCTTAAATGATCTTAGAATGGCTGTTATTGGCGGATTTCAGTTTGCTTACATTGCCATTATGTTTAGTTCTTTACGCCACGTATTCGAACACTTGACTTGATGCCTTATTTTCTGTTGGAGTAAGAACTTTCTCTGATGGCATATTGTGTCTATTCTGCTAGATTAGTCATTAAGCCTTGCAAAAGAAGTCATTTGAAAATATCCAGGTAATGCGATTTGACATGTACAGTAGATATATGTGCATCTTTTATCTGAGAAGATATAATCTGGGCTTCATTAATTCTTATATGCTTAGGATTATAAGCAGTAAACTCCTCAATTTCTTTCTTAAGTTCCTTGCTACATTGCATAATCTTCTGTTGTGATTACTCACTGTATGGGTGCAATTTTAATCATACACCGAGTATATCTGTTCTTGAGAGTTGAGATGCTGTGACTGCAAACTGAGTTATCTGCTTTTTTTCGATTTTGGATGCTGATATACTAACGTATCATTCTTAGATTTCAAAATCTTCCCTAGTTTGCTAATCCCTTTGATTAACACCATAGTCTTGGTAGCATATGGGAGGCGTGCCTGTGGCAAGTGAAACTGGGTCGGCAAACAAAGTAGCCCAAAGTTCACTTGCACATTGGTATTTTACTATTTTGTGATCTCTTGAAAGTTGAAATAGTAGCAGTGGCCACTGGCCAGTGTATCCTAA
This sequence comes from Poa annua, assembly GCA_026929855.1. Lineage (NCBI taxonomy): Eukaryota > Viridiplantae > Streptophyta > Magnoliopsida > Poales > Poaceae > Poa > Poa annua. The sequence continues at coordinate 243,475,962 of CM049426.1, read as the reverse complement.
GCAAAGGTTTTCAGTTGAGGCCTCATAAATGTCCTGATGCTTATGTATGGTTTGTCGTAGAATAGTCACAAGGGACTATGCTTGAAGAGGATCGAACACTGGGGGTTTTGAAGCAACGTCAAACGAGCTCGGCAAGCTCGACGGCTAGGAGAAAACACGACAGAGAGTGATACGTGAGCTACCTAGGTTCAGGCCACCATGTAGATGTAATACCCTACTACAGCTTTGTTGTATTGCTTGCACAGCTTCACGAGGTTACAGTGGGGAGTGTCGTATGGAACTAGGGTTCCGAAAAAACAAGTGCGAACCCTTAGCAAGGTAGATGCCTCTCCCCTTTTATGGGCGCACTGGCTCCTTTTTTCCCAACTCCATGGCGGGAAAGGGTAGCCACAATGCGCCAAAGGAGGGACCAGCTCACTTTCCTATGCTGATAAAGCCACCGTCCATGGCAGGGATGACCTGCGCACTGGTGATGGTGGCGTTGTCTCTTCTAGTCTGCGGCTCTGGTCCCGGGCTTCTTGCACCAAAGCGGCCTGCTTTGGAGCTGGCGGAGGGGGGCAGCACGGCTTGCCGGCCTGCCTTAGCATCAAAGGGGTATGTCTTGGTCCTGGACGTTTGGTGAGTCGGCCCCTTTAATCACTGAAATGGCAAGCTTTGGCGCCTTCGCCTGTCGCACGGAGGTTGGAGACGTCATCCGTCGCAGAGGAGTACCTCTCTGCGCTGGGGTCGGCGGCACATGCTCTGTCGGGAGTGACGGACTGAGTAGCGTGCTCCTCCTCGCGAAGCGCCTTCAGGCCCCCCTGCCTCACGAGCTGGTCACCCATACCCTCGGGAGGGTACCCCTCACGAGGTGTCACGCTCCTCCAAGTATGGCTTGTTTGCTGAGACTTGGTTGGGCCCTGGGCCGGCATTAGACTGGAGCCTCAGGTAAAAACAGGCCGCTATACCCCTGGGTCCATAGGCCCGACATGGTTGTGTTAAAATATGGATCATTTCTCTTGTTACTGAACAATCTAACTCATGAAGTTGATTTCAAATACTTATGTAGTGAACTGGTAGTCCGTTATATTACTGCATTTGCGTTGCGCTAATGCCCTAACGAATAACCCCAGATTAAAGTGTCAATATCTATGCTGCTTTTTAATAAACAGTTAAATTCTTGCTGAGTATGTTCTGGAGATATGAATGGTAGAATTTATTATAAAAACTAAATGTGTTTTGAATAATGGGAATGCTACAATCAGTTGGAAAAGTGTGATGTGCTCTGAATTGTAATAAACTTACAAGCTAAATAATCATGATTTGGAATGGGAAAATGCGTACAGTTATGTATTAATCCACCACAGCTCAACCTACTTTGAGCGACATCATGCTTAACCAGCGGCCTTATACCTCCACAACCATGAATAATTTGTTTTGAAGTGGTTAAAAATAAATTTTATAAAGATCTCCGTCCTTGTTTTGTAAGAGATGTTTCAGCAAGATTTAAATCTTGTACTCCGTATAAGGTTGTATCAGAGATTAAGTCCATTCAATAGGAGGTAGTTTGGGTGAGACGTGAGTAAGATTGAATTAGAAGATAGTGGGATTTTTTTCATGTGACAGACGAGAGTTGTCACACAATCATCACCACCGCCAAGGTTCACCAGCTCCCATTTTATATTGAAGAAGACAACGACATAGACATTGGTGTGGTTTGTTGGGAGATTATTCCTTCCATACGTATGTACATGATCCTTGAAGTGATGACACCAGCCTGTGATGCTATTCAGACGTTATAATTAGTTTGGAAAGCTGGTCACTATGCATTTATTGAAGTGGTTTTACTGACTTGTATACATGCTGTGTGCAAAGTTGTGAAGGATGCGAAAATGGGACTCGTTTATCTCACTTTTCTCCATTTTATTCATGTGTAGTAGAAATTTTGTCCAATATTTTATACTACACATACACAAAATGAGGGAAAAGTGGGATAAACGGGTCCCGTCTTCGCATCCCTAAAAGTTGTCATGACATATGGTACGACCAATATCAATAGATGATAGCTGAGATGTTAACTACAGATGTTGACAAGTAGTGATGCATTTTAAAAAAATCAGAAGGAAAGGGTGTATGAACCTTGAGCAATTGCCATTTTAATTTGGATCATTGTTTGCCCATTATCTAGTTTTCTATTGAAATTATTGTCCCCATTATCTTGTTTTCGATGGAAGTAGAGTTGAGACTTAAGTTTGCCCAGAATACACTTACACAGCCCAATTATGAGTACTTTTCTATTGCTATATTCACATACCTATCCATTGATATTAACTGCTGTGATGTGAGCTGCATTTATTTATTTTATTGTGGATCAAGATGAGCAATAAACTGACCTTTTTATTGGCTTGAAATGTATATGAGAAATCCAAATGCAGTTTAGACATTTGTATGATTGTATTTTGGTTATCTTCACCAATTTTATTGCAATTGTTATGTTTGTTTCATTCCATGATTTCACATGCTATCACTTCTTTCAGTTATTATCTGAAAATTTACTCAAATTACTTTAATAGAGCGTCAAAACAGTTAGTAATTTTGTAATTCTGTGCAGCAAGAAGGTCAGAGGCAGGATCAAAGGGTTATAGGGAAGCAGATAACCAACAACTGTTGCAGTTGGAAGAGAAAGATGTTATCTCCTCCACTGCTACTATTATAGCTGATCTCTGTGGACCTCAGGAATGCGTGCCTATGGACAAGCTTCATGAAGTGGTAATTTTCTCTAATCTCATTTTCTTATAAAACCAATCAGTATGCACTATATTTGTTAATGTTTGGCCGGACTAGTCATTCCACTTCAGATAATGATATGAACTTATTGCGCTTTCAGTTGTCCATAGGAAATTATTTTATTATACAATTGCATATAGCAACACAACATGTTTGTGGGCCACCATTGGTAACAAGACATTTCTGACTCGTGGTGTCTCTTGGGCTTTAGAAGCTGGTATAGTTGCAACCAGCTCTTAGTCTATAATTGCTCCAGCGCTGATTTCATGAAGGTCTGGAATACTTATTATCTGTTAATATCAGGGTGGATTGTTAGCTGATAGTTCAATGCAGTTAGTCAACTGTTAGTTTCTTTGATGGGTTTATTTCTGGGGTTATGTGGAGTTCTGCTGGTTGCTTTGTCTTATCTCTTTCATGCTCCTACTTTCATGATGAGTTTGTCATATTCTATGTCTGGTCTTAATTTGCCAGCTTTTGATATTTGTTGAAACTTGTTGTGTCCATTCTGACAAGAACACTTTGTTTTAGATGTTTGAGAAGTATGGCAACTTATGGCATCACAACAGGGTGCGGAAATATTTGACGTCGGAAGACTGGCCTGAGAGTGAAACTGGGGGTAGACCATGGCATGGACTGTCAGTGCTGTTAAGGAAGTACCCAGAGCAATTTCTGATCAACATAAGGAAAGCAGGGCGACAAAGCACTGAGTTTGTCTCTTTGCTTTCACTGCAACCATGACAAGTTTCTACAGATATCTCCTTATGTCTCATACAGGTTGGAGCATTCTTTTTTTTTGGCTTCTACTGTAGGCAGTGAGAACCAGCTCAGGGTAGACATAGATTTGCCGGTTAGATCTTGTCGTTCGTATTTTATAGGGATATGTACATGCATTGTGCAGAGCAGTTACCTCTGCAATTCTGTAGTGTTAAAATGGTGGAAATCCACATATTTGTTGATCTGCCTGTCTTTTTCTTTGGTTGACATCCAGAGTGTATCTCGATTTCGGGTAGGACTAATTATTTATTGCTGGAGAAGTAGAACATAATTTTGAAAGGGCCATTCAGAAAATAGTTTTGAAAGCAATCTGTTTAGCCAGGAAAAAACTAGATCTTGCTATAATGATCTCGTATTGTCTCCCATCCAAGCAGGAGCTATACATTTTTCATGAAAAGTGGGCCTGAACCAAATTGGACTGAGGCAAATTTGAGTAAAAGAGTTAAAATCTGAGGGTGTAAAACTTAAAGGACGCCTAGCTGATTCCTCCAGAACTCAAAAAACATAAATTCCAAATCTAGTTAGGCTCGATGTTTGGTTAGACTTTTTTCTTGGCTTTTGGCTTTAGCTTATAAGCTACAAAAGCATATAATTAGGTGTTTTTAACTTTTGTCTTTTAGCTTATGTTGCATTATGGTATAAACCAAAAGTCAAAAGCAGTTTAGGACAAAAGCCAAAAGTCAAAAGCACCTATTTAGATACTTTTGTGTCTTATAACTTATAAGGCAAAGCCAAAAACCGAATTAAAAGCCTAACCGAACACCCTCGAATTCATGGCGCCGCATGTCTACTGTCCTCCGCTGACCCCTCCCTGCTCAGCTCAACCCACGCCGCCAATCCTCACCATATCAGGAGCAGTGCATACAGGGGCGGACCCAGGATTTAGACTTGGGGGGTGGGTGGGGGGGGGGGGGGGGGGGGGGGGGCGAGCAACGAAAACCTCAGAACCGGTCGATGTCTCCACGAGGCGGCCGATCACGATGGCACTGTTAGGTCAAGTATATTAAGATATATGCGTCTAAAATAAAACCCAGTATTAAACAAATGTTTGGCTATAAACTAACATATATATATTATCATAAATATTAAAATTAGTGAGCAAATTGTCATACGCATAGCAACAAGATAGCTATTATTTTCACTAATTTAAATATACGTATAATGATATTGAATCCCCAATTTTACTAATTTTATTTGGGTATAAGTAATACAACATACAATGATTAGGTATGGCCATTAGTAGTTTAGTACGTATTAGTATGATCTACTCAAAATGAAATGAAATAGAGCAATGAATAGATAAGTACCCAACATATTTCATATTTATTATTTAGGTGAATTATTAAAATACAACTAAAGAACAAGATGCAAGATATGGATGGCAAATTAATATTCACTATATTTTGCAGATCAAAATTCATATATAACATATTTCATATTAAGCTATATAATAAAAGATATGAATATATTCACAATTTGCAAAATAAAAGGAAAAAAGAAGCATGTCTAGGATTTGAACATGGCTCTCCCAGGGAGAAGTAACAGTCACGCTACCACTAGGCAACGACATGAATTTTGATTGCTTATGCATCTTATGGAACATGAAGGGTAAAAACAACTGGATCCGAACAAATATGCACTAGTCGCCACTGAAATATTTCTTGAGGGGGGCGAAAGGTTGGCACATAGAAGCCCCGCTTCCATTTTTTGTTTGTCCGCTTGAAGAAAAATGCATGACTTTATAGGACTGTTGTGCATACGATGTTCCAGTAGACATACTTGAATTCAGTTCGTACAGTTACCAACGGGCAACATTCCAAGATTCAATTGTTTCCACTTTGATGGTGTACAACCAAACATGTCGACATGCAACAAAACCAAATTTACAACAGATATATGGTCTGCTGTGTAGTACAAATTTACAACACATAACATACAGATGCTGCAAAAACGAAAGCAAGCAAAATAGTTTCTAGAGTTTTGGCCTATTTTAAGGGAGATATTTTTTTATCAGGTATATAACTACTACTTTGGAACGCATATGCAGGACTTGGTAACAGCATAAATATCATGAAAGTAAATATGTGCATAAATAGCGAGAATTTCCATGTTAATTAAATGGAGAGAATGCAAACCATTAAAAACAACAATTTATTCCATTTCACACTCGGCATTAGAGCTATCATGAGTATTCTGAAGCATGTATAGTAGAAGGACTAGCAAGCTATCTTCAGTTAGTTCAGATCAGTAAAGAAATACCTTGGTGAAAAATTAAAGAGCGATCATCATTTGTGAGCCTGTCATTTTCTCCTCTCGGCACGAAACCGCCATAAATTTTTATCAGTCTTACAAGCAGTTATTTTAGATGGACATATGCATTACATTCTTCCTCAAAAATATGAATCTGATATTAACTGAACTATGGTTCAAAGATCTAATTTTCCTCAACTAGTCAATGTCAGTTATATATATACCTAATATATAATAGGGGCCAAGATTCAGCCCCAATCCTGCTTCCACGTCGCCCCCCATTCCCTGCCCGTTCGATCAGCGCAATCAACAGTCCAGATCCGGCCACGCCTGCCCCTCCCGCTTGGGAACTGTTCATTTCCTATTTTTAACCAATAGGACGCCGACACGTCGCCCGGTCACTGTCCGGTCGTCCCCGGTGACCGACCGCGCCTGTTTTGCAGAAAAGACCTCCGAACATCAACTTACCGCTCTGCAATCCATTTTTAAGCGTACCGAAGGGCTGTTATATAAATTCGTCAAACCTCACAGGCTTTTCTACAAAAATGTCCCAATATCCCCCTCCCCCTTCCTCTCGCGCGACCTTGAGGTCGCCGCCGCCACGCGCCCCCGCGCCGACCTTCGTCCTTATCCTCTCGCCCCTCCTCCACTCCATCCGTGCCCCGCCTCCCACGACCGTCGCTTCAAGCTCTCCCTCCGTTGTCCGCCTCCTTCCATCTCTTGCATCTCTCTTCCCTCCGATCTCAGATCCCACGCCGCCTCTCTTCATGCCCGCCGCGTGACGTAGAGCAGAGCTGCCGATGGAGCGCTGAGGATCGACGCCAGGGAGAGTTGAGGCCCGTGGTGCTGTTGTGTACAGGGAGTGAGAGACAGAGGGAAGGTCGGCAGCTGGTGCTGCAGTTTAGGGCAGAGGAGAGGCCGGGGAAAGAGCGCGGCGCGGCGTCTTGTGCAGCCCATGGCGGTATGGAAACAGGTCATGTTCTTCTCTTCCTCCACCGATGCAGTTTAACTGACCTCCAGTTTTTCTGTGCACATGCTTCCAGGAAAATGAGGAACTACCGAGTTTGAATTTCTGTGTTGCAGCCCGAAGGTATATTCTCCTGTTTTGGTCCGCCCATCGGCCCATGTGTATTTTCTGCTAAATTTTTGTTGCCATATGTATGGACAGTGATCATGGTTCCGTTTTTCGCGACAGTGATCATTGTTCACTGCTATGTGCGTGTGTGTTTGTACACAGTAAAAGGAGGAGGCCCCGATGTTTTCAGTTTAGATGAAAATATGTTCTTCAGTTTTTTACAATTTTGTGACATTGAAGCAAATAGATGTATGAAGGCCCAATTTTCCCGATGTTTTCAGTTTAGATGACAATATGGTTTCCAGTTTTTTACAATTTTGTGACATTGAAGCAAACGGGTGTATGAAGGCCCAATTTTAATTCTTAGTATTGTCTTACTATTTCAGAGGTGATTGTTTCGTGTCTGTGCACTACTGTGTCATGGTGAACGTGTAAACAGAAAGAGCAAACAAAGAATTAGTAGCAGGAAGATCCCTTCAAGTTACTGATGCATAAAAGACATAGTTTTACGATTCTAATAAGTTTGTTTGCAATTTAGTATCATGGATGGATGCTTGATCTTGCGGTTAGTTTGAATAAGTGCAATAATGTACTGTACGATTTTTCAGAGAACATAACACAGAGAAGATCTAATTTGAGTCGGTTACAGAATCAACTCCACAATTGCAAGAGCAACATAAAAGGCGTCTAGCTAGAGGTTTGACAAGCTGTCACCTCGAGTTTGATCTTCCTGCTAGCATCCTATGTTGAAAACCTGAAAGAATAGAGTGGTCTTAATTTTTTGATCTCCATGGGTGAAAATACTTTTCATGTAAGCAGTTCTATTTGGGGTTCAGCCACTAAGCTGAAGTATGCCACGCAGTTTAAAGTACTCTGCTGTGCCTACTCTTGGTGTGCATCCACAGAAGGATCATCGTTCTCCAAAGGATTTTTAGGTAATTCTCTGTCTTAACATTCAGGTTTGATCATGCAAAGTTAGATACGTAGCAAGTAAATAATGTATACTCTATCTGCAGACCAGAAGTGACATTTGGTTTATTTGAACTTGACATATTCTGAAGCTCACAAGAATATTCAGTGTCACAACTTTTTTACAATAATGGAAGCTGACCAAATTAACGATTTGCCATGTGGTCGAAAAATTTCTACTATAATGATAATATATCACAACTTGCTTTACCCTTGAGTAACACCCATCAATTTGATAGTAAGATGTTAAATTGTTCATATTCAGATAATTTGATTATCTTTCCTTTTGTTGGCTTGACCATACCAACGCAAATCTCAGGCAAGTGAATCAAAAGTACCAAACTTTGTGTGTGCTGCCAAAACTTTAGTCACTCCGCTTTGAAGTTGATCAGTCACTTACTCTCGCCCTGATGTAGAGACTGAAGCTGCCGTTTTGAGAAAGGCTCCAATCAGTTCTATGATTCAAGGGTGCATGCACATTTCAAGAGAAAATCTGAAGCTATAACTCTTATGAAGGCTCAAGTTTGGATTTTAGAGTACCTACTGAAAGTAATTTAATAAAATAAATGCAGACACGGCTGTTAACTTAAATGTGGATTTGTTTGGAAGGCATAGTTTCATCACTTATCATTATCATATACTGTCATAACCCAACTTATTTTATCCATAGTTCTTTCACACTCACAACACTAGTATACTTAAACATTAGGTTATGCTGTAACTTGATGTACCTTTGGAAATGAAGGAGCGCTGGATCAGCCTTAATGATTTTACTCTCGGCATCTATTCTTTATTCTGAATTTTAGTACTGCCCATTTTGCACACTACATATTGTTAGCACTGCTGGATTATTGCTTTAGATTAACTATAGACAGCAACTCTTTTCAAATAGAATGATGATGACACCTGATAGTCACTCACTTGGTGAGGTTACTGCAATTTTGTACTATTATGTACAAATATGTACTTTGGTTTTCTAATATGCATATTGTATTTTGTATAACAATTTATTTCACTCTGGAATATGCATCAAATACATTGTTGAACTAATAATTTACTTACACTCTAGAAGATGTCTTGGCTAATTGTTCTCTGGATTTGTCCAACTGCTTGCTTTTCCCTCTTGGTTCATGAATTTACTTCTTGCTTGCACTTGCATTTGTTTTCCTGTTTTTGGGACTCCCATTCATGGGAGAAATGGTGTGCTTCTTACTAACTCTTTCTCCCATGGACAAAGTTTCATTCAAAATAGCAGTCGTGTGGGTACTCTAAATCATAGTATTAGTAGCATGTATATACAATGATTAATCTGTAGTTGTTAAAAAATTAATTCGTAGAACAATCAATTTAAGTTATCTATAATCAGTCATCTAAATTACGTTTTTTGTGTAACATTTTCTGAAACTTTGAATCCATTTTCATGTTGCAGTCCTACTAATAGTGTCACTATGTAGTCCAAACACTTGCTAATCCACTTCATCTCTAATCATTGAATCCCCGCTTAATCTCCTTTATGACACTGACACCTGAATAATTATTAAATATGCACATTACAAAAAAATTAAATTCATTTACTTCAGGGTGCGGCGTGGCCGCGCGAACATCCACTAGTCTAGAATTAATGGATCAAATGGAAAAGTGGTAAGAGGACAGGTGAAAGGGCATGTCCCTTCTTAAGATTTTGGTTAATATGACACTCGAGTTAGTGAGGACTAATGCTATCTCTAAAAGTGTATTCTCAGGTTTTAGTCCGCTCGTATGATGATGGTTGGAGATTGGAGGCCCCTCATTTTTGGATTATCAAGTGACGGTGTTATTTATATCCTTCTCTATTTACTTCTTGAGTCAATAGGTTCACCGCACTATTAAGGGGGGTATCTTGTTGTTTTCATTGGGGATGAACTCTTGCAACTCTATTTCATATCCCTTTCCATACACCTCCTAAAGCCTCCACAAAATATTAGAAAGTTTAATATATTTGTCTCTTGAAATATTGGGCATGTTCAGGAAACTGCTCATCCGGTATGGGATCCGGTATACTGGATCTGGTATCGGATGGGCCCGGAATCAATTCCGGGTGCAAACCGGACGATTCCAGGGACTAGCCGGTTTGCACTCCGGAATTCATTCCGGACCCATCCGGTACACAGTCCGGTGCAAACCAGAATCCATACCAGGTGGACCAGTTTTTCTACATAACGGCCAGATTTTAGTAGACAAGTATATAAGCCCACCTCTTCTTCTCCAAGAGGTAAGTCAACCAGTTCCAAACACGAAAAAGGCTAAGCTCTCTCTCCTCCATTGTTGTTGACTCCAAAATCTCTCTAGCCCTCCACTCAAACTCAAATCCCTTTGGTGAAAACCAAGAGGAGGTCTAGATCTTTGATTCCACCGAGCCAAAAGTGATTCCCCCTTGAGTTCATCAAGTTGCTTGTTACTCTTGAGTTTTGTTGAAACCCTAGGCGGCTAGGGTCGCCCGGAAGCTTCCGGGTTGTGGTTCTTGCTTCGGGAAAGTTTGTAAAGGTTCGGAGGCCGCCTCAATGCCTACCAATAGTGGATTGAGCTCTTCCTTCGTGGAAGAGGCTCAAGGAGAAGAAGGTGAGCCTTCGTGGCGCTCGGGTGTCCTTCGTGGTATCCCGCATCTCTCCAACGTGACGTACTTCTCTCTCAAGAGAAGGAACACGGGTTATATCTTCGTCTCCGCGTGCCTCGGTTATTTCTATCCGAGCTCATTCACTATTGTTGTTTTATTTGTGATAGCCTTCGTGCTTGAAGTATTGTATTGCATCATATAGGTTGTTTCATCTAGTTGTTAGGCACATCTTATTTATCCGCATAGCCTAAAACTTGTGAAAAGAAAAGTAAAATTTGTAGAAACCTATTCACCCCCCCTCTAGGTTACCATCTCGGTCCTTTCAATTGGTATCAGAGCCGAGGTCTCTTTTTAAGGGCTTCACCGCTTTAAGAGCGAGATGGATTATCTTTCTGAAGAGGAGTTAGCAAGGAAAGCTAAGGAGGACAAGTGGGCCTCCCGTGAAGCTGCCCTTCAGAAAACCATTGAGGATCGTGTGAACAAGAACTTTGAATTATATGTGGCTAATGAAGTTGAGAAGCGTTTGGCCGCCATATCTCTTTCCCCCGACACTAGCACTAGTGGCGATGGAAAGGATAAGGTGGAGAGCGCTCCCTCAACCAAACTTACCCCCGCATACGGCGCCGTTGGTCACACGTATCCTCTCCCCCCTATCTCATTGCCAAACATGATTAATGGTGGTGCCCCACCCATGTATGATGGAACTCACTTTTCCTTTTGGAAATCTTCTATGGAATCTTATCTTCGCAGTATGTGCGAGGAGCTTTGGGACATTGTTGAGCAAGGCTTTGTGCCCATGGATGCAAATATCTTGACGCCTAATGAACGGGTACTTCGGCAACTCAATTTCACGGCCCTTGACAAGATTCTGTGTGCTCTTCCAAAAAGTCTCTACAATCAAGTTCACCGCATTGAGTCCGCCAAGGAGTTGTGGGATAGAGTTGTGATTCTTCAAGAAGGAACATCCATCACCCAAAAGACCAACTATGAATATGCCAAGAGGGAGATGGATTTATTTGTGATCAAGGATGGTGAGAGCCTTAGAGATGCCTACTCAAGACTTGACGTTCTTCGTGTAAAGATCCAAGGCCTTGGGTGCGACAAATACAATGATGGGTTTGATGTGAATGATGAGTTTATCAAGAACAAGATTTGTCAAATAATTGCTCCCGATGACAAGCAAATGGCTCTCATGATGCAAGTCTTGGATGCCAAGAAGGCTATGTCTCCGGATGACCTTATCTCCTTCTTCATTGCCAACCAAACTATGGTTGATCAAGGAAACCAAACAAGACAACTTGTCCGCGCCATGAACTCTCCCAACCTTGCTTTGAAGGCCAAGGCGACTCGTGTTGTTGAGGAAGAATATGAAGAAGAAGTTGAGCTTGAAGAGATGACTTCAACGAGTGAGCTACCGGTGGATCTTGCCTTCTTTGCTAGGAAGTGGGGCAAGAACTTCATGAACAAGAATGCAAGTCTCCCAAAGAACACATGGAGGAATTGGTACAATTGTGATCAACCGGGTCATTTCTCCGACAAGTGTCCCTATGAGAAAAGAGAAGACAAGCCTAAGTATGACAAGGAGGCAAGGAAGAAGCTTCTCCCCAACCCCATCAACAAGAGAATAGAAGGCAAAGCTTTTGTTGGGGTCGAGTACATGTCCGATGATGAAGAGAAAGAGGAAGATGCACAAGTTGGAGTAGCCGGTCTAGCTCATGCTAAGCCTGGCTCCTTATTCACATATGACTATACCAAGGACTACGCATCTCCCTCCAAGAAGTGTCTCATGGCAAGATTGACAAAGGGGGGAGAGGATGATCAAGATGAAGTAGCCAAGTTGGAGTGTGGACTTGGGTCCTCTCTCCCCTACGACAACACCAAAGACTACACCTCTACCTCCAAGAAGAAATCCCAAAAATGCCTCATGGCAAAGGGACCAAAGGTGCCTACTCCTTCAAATGCTCCTATCTTTAATGCTAAGCCACCTTTATCTTCTCATGAGTTAGACAATATTGATGAGGATGGAAATGCTAGGATGCTTGCTTTGCATAAAGTTATGTGCTCACTACGTGGTGATTCTTTATCTCAATTAGAGTACTTAATGGACACCGTCTCTTCACGTGACGATACCATTGAGGAACTTGAATCCAATATTGATGATGGGTAACTCTTTTACTCTATCTCAACAATTGGAAACTTATAAGGTTGACAAAGCTAAAGATGTTGATTCAATTGATAGGGCACTTGAAATGTCTCAAGTACTTGATGCTTCTAAAAAGAAACTTGAGGTTGCTCATGCCTCTCTCACTAAGGATTTTGAACACCTTGAGAATGCCCATAAGCTTATCAAGGATGAGTTCATGAAACTTGAGGAGAAGTATGATCAACTTCGAGCTAGTTATGATAAGTCTCTTGGTTCTTCAAGTGCTCCCATTATTGTTGAAAATATTGCTAGTACTTCTAACCTCTTGAATGGTCAAGTCTCACTTGTTGAGAAAAATAAGAAGTTGAAGGTGCAACTCAAGAAGGAACGTATTATATATAGTCAAGGTGAGAAGACTCTAAATGAGATTCTTGCTAAACAAAAGATGAGAGCTCCACATCAAGGACTTGGTTACACCACAATGAAGAATGGTAAGGAGAAGGCCAATCCTTTAAAGAATGTTAACTTTGTGCGTGAAGGACACAAGGAGGTTGACAAATGCAAGAAAGTTGTGGTTGAAGAAAGTGTCTATAAGGAAAATTCTAACCAACTTCCGCGAGAAAAGCTAACCCATCTTATGTGTTGTGTAAGGACACAAGAGGAGATGTTTATGCTAAATTTATTGGTCCCCGTAATGCTTTTAGATGGTACTCGATCCAAAATCCCTTGTTTCTAATGCTAAGGAACCCATTGCTAAATGGGTTACTAAATCCAAGAATTGATTGTGTGTAGGGATATCTCTCCGGTGGCCCTAAATGGGTGTTTGATAGTGGATGCACTCATCATATGGCCGGAGAAAAGGAGTTGCTTGAGCGTTTCATTGAAGATGTCAACCGCACCTCCTACATCACTTTTGGAGATAATACAAAGCAAAAGGTATTGGGATACGGCAAGGTGGAAATCACGAAAGACGTGTCTCTCGAGAATGTCATGCTTGTTGAATCCCTTGGTTACAACTTACTTTCCATAAACAATCTTACAAACATTGGTTATGATTGCTATTTTACTAAAGATAAGGTGATAGTCTTTAGGAGTGATAATCTCAAATTGGCCTTTGTTGGGCATATTGAGGACGGTCTTTATGTGGCTGATTTCTCGCAAGAGAACCCCTCTTCCTCACTATGCCTAATGGCCAAGGTTGACAAGGGTTGGCTTTGGCATCGCCGGCTAGGCCATGTCAACATGAGAAATCTTAAATTACTCCTAAAAGATGATCACGTTATTGGACTAACCGATGTTGACTTTGAACGAGATCGTGTGTGTAGTGCATGCATAGCCGGGAAGCAAAAGGGCAAGGCTCACCCCTCCAAGAGCATCGTCACCACCTTTAGGCCATTGGAGCTCCTTCATTTGGATCTCTTTGGGCCTTCCAATTATGACACTCTTGGCGGGAAGAAGTTTGGTCTTGTGATCGTGGATGACTACTCAAGGTACACTTGGGTATTTCTCCTAAAGTCCAAGGATGAGACCCAAAAATGCTTCATCGACTTTGCCACTCAAGCTAAACGTCAATATGATGAGAAGATCAAGGCAATTCGAACCGACAATGGCACCGAATTCAAGAACTACACCATGCAAGATTTTGTTGATTGGGAAGGTATCAAGTATCAATACTCTTCACCTTACACACCCCAACAAAATGGTGTTGTGGAGAAGAAGAACCGGACAATCATTGAGATGGCAAGAACTATGTTGAATGAATTCAATTCACCCTACAACTTTTCGGGTGAAGCCATCGCCACCGCCGTTCATGCTACAAACCGGCTCTTCCTTCACTCCTTCCACAACAAGACCGCCTACGAGCTTCTCACCGGAAACAAGCCCAACGTCAAGTACTTCCGCGTCTTTGGATGCAAATGCTTCTTCAAGAACAAGAAAGAGAGGCTTGGTAAATTCGAATCTAGAACTATTGAGGGTATTTTTGTTGGATATGCATCGGATTCCCACACCTATAGATTCTACAATAGTTCCTCGGGAAGGATTGAAGAATCTTGTGATGTGGATTTCGATGAGAATAATGGCTCCCAAAAGGAGCAAGTTGTTTCACGTGATGTAGGTGATGAAGATCCTTCTCAAGTCATTAAGACAATGGGCATTGGGCACATCTTGCCTCATGAGACTCATCAAGCTCAAAATCAAGATCAAGCCTTTCATGAAGAAGGACCAAGCTCAACCCCCATGGAGAATGACTCAACTCAAGTGGAGCCTAGCTCAACTCAAGAAGAGTCAAACTCAACACAAGAAGAGCTACCAACTACACCACAAGTTCAACAAGAATCTCACGAAGATAATCATGTCCAAGATCAAACGCCAAGTCCTCAACTCCTTGACATTTTTCAAGAAGAAGAACAAGATGGACCTAGCTCTCAAGATCAAGCTCAAGTTGATCCCCAAGAACTAGAACGTCTAAAAGGAGAGTTTGTTGATTACAAGGGCATCACAAGAAACATAAAAGCCACAAGAAAAGCAAGTGGGATGCAAGTCTACAAGATACTCGGGAGCATATCAAAAGGAGTACTCACTCGTAAAAAGTTAAAACACTTAGCCAACTTTATCAAGCATCACTCGTTTATCTCTCGTTTTGAACCTCGTAAGGTACAAGAGGCCTTACAAGACCCCGATTGGATCATGGCTATGCAAGAAGAACTTGAATGCTTCACCCGCAATGATGTATGGTCACTCGTGGATAAACCACAAGATCATAGGATCAACGTCATTGGAACCAAATGGGTCTTCAAGAACAAGCAAGACGAAAATGGAGTCGTCATTCGAAACAAGGCAAGGTTAGTGGCGCAAGGGTTTGCACAAATAGAAGGTATGGATTTTGATGACACCTTTGCGCCCGTGGCTCGCCTTGAAGCTATTCGTCTCTTGCTTGCATTTGCCTCTTTTCATGAATTCAAGCTTTATCAAATGGATGTGAAAAGTGCATTTCTTAATGGTTCTTTGAAAGAGGAGGCATATGTTGCACAACCCCTGGGTTTCGAGGACCCCAAATTCCCCAACCGTGTGTATAAACTCCATAAGGCACTCTACGGTCTCAAGCAAGCTCCAAGTGCTTGGTACGAGCACCTTAGGGATTTTCTACTCAGGGATGGGTTTGAAATTGGGAAAGTCGACTCCACCCTTTTTACCCAGCGGTTTAAGGATGGTGGTATTTTCATTTGCCAAATCTATGTTGATGATATCATTTTCGGTGGTTCATTTGAACGCCATAACAAAGCTTTCTCCGAGTTGATGACTAGGAAATTCGAGATGTCCATGATGGGAGAGTTGAAGTATTTCCTTGGATTCAAAATGCCCATGGAGACTAATGGACAACTAGGGGCATGTAAGAACGAGAAGGATGCGGACATAAAGGTATACCATTCCATGATTGGCTCTTTGTTTTATCTTTGTGCATCTAGACCGGATATCATGTTTAGTGTTGGAATGTGTGCTTGTTTTCAATCCGCTCCAAAGGAGAGCCACCTTGTGGCGGTCAAACGGATTTTTAGGTACCTTGTTCTCACTCCAACTCTCGGGTTTTGGTATCCAAAGGGATCTACTTTTGTTCTCCATGACTATTCGGACTCCGATTGGGCCGGTGACAAAGTAGATCGGAAGTCTACCTCCGGGGCTTGCCACTTTATTGGCCGGTCATTGGTGAGTTGGTCATCCAAGAAACAAAACTCCATTTCCCTATCCACCGCCAAAGCCGAATACATCGCCGCGTCATCTTGTTGCGCTCATCTTGCGTGCGGCTCTTCTGGTGCTGTAAGTCAACAATTTCTAAAGTCCAATTGGACTTGGATGGATTTGGACAGTAGAACTTGGACTTGGATGGATTTGGGTAATATAGAACTGTTTGTGGACTGAAGCTGGATTGGGTCAATTTGGGCTGGACGCTAGCTGGATTTCTACGCTCTGGACCTGGACCGTGATCTAGTTCCACATATAGCGAGGGCCATCGTGCGAGACATGGAAACTTATCTGCTAGTGATGAACGTGCGAGCGAAGAGGATCGTCTAGGAGCTCAGGGGACTGCGGTTGACCTAGCTCCCGGTTGTTGCGAGCGACTTTTTCCACTCCTGCAAGGGTTATCCGGCGTATCTGGAGCGCGTCGCCAAGCTGCTCCACTCGATTCGCCCGTGGGTGGATCGAGCCATTCGTCTGGCGGGGGAGAAGGTCGCGCGCCTTGCGGTGACTCACCTGGTCTCCGCTTTTAAGCGGCGTCATCCTGCCATCTCCCTGTTTGTGGAGATGGAAGATTCTCCCCCGGGAGTGGCGCCTTCGCCGGGCTTTGATGATGAGGTGGAGAAGATCATGGGGCGCTTCTCCGTCGAGGGAGGGCAGTGAGCTGCTGAGCACCCTGAATGCCAGGAACAACAACCGAGTGTCGTGAACTGTGTTTCCATGTAGTGCCAGAGGGCAAACTTAACTTTTAATGCTTTTGAATATATGTAGCCTTTGCTCGTATTGAATTGTCTATTTTATACCTGTGGAGGTTTGACGCTCTCGGGAAGGTTTTTCCGGCCAAAGCACTAAACAGCCGTGTACCCCCGGGTCACCCGGTGGGCCGACACAAGGCGCAACCCCCCAAAATAACCATCGTTCCTGGCCGCACAATCATCAGCCCGTGACCCCGCCGCTAGAGGGAAACGAACAACGGTGCCCGGGAAGGTGCTGCCGCAGGTTTACGCCCGCATTCTAGCCAAAGTATAAGGAGACAAAACAAGTGAGGTGAATGCACTTAGCTCGATTTGTAGAATCGTCTGGCTATCTCGGTAATTAGTCGCGCTGCTTCCACCGAGGGGTTGAGACCTTCTGGGTTCCTTCACCAGACATAGAAATCCTTCCGGCAAGAAGACCCGAAAATGCTTGCTGACGTAATGGAGACCTCGTCCAAAGACCTCTGGTTTCGTTTTCCAGATAAAGAAATCCTTCCGATGGGAGTAGCCCCCGATATTTGTGCTTTATTACTTGTAATAGAGGATAATCTCTTTTTTTTTTAAGACAGTCTAAGATTTTTTTGCTCTCTCCCGATGGGAGTTCCACTCGGCCATTTTTTGGGTGCATGGTTTGATTTTGCTTTCAGTCGCAAGACTTTTAAATTCTAGATTCTCCTTTTGTCCAGTCGGAAATAACATCGACTTTTGTTTTATGCGCTTGGTTCATCTGCCAGGCGAATGATGTCATGCGTGACACCCTTGGCGTGTGAATAATAGTTTAACGAGACGTGACATGGTGGGCCCATCCCTTTGACCGCGGCGGACGCCGGTTCAGTTCTTATTTGACCTGACGTGGTGAGATTTTCGCAGGCGTGATGATGGTCTCCTCGGTTTGCACGCGTAGTGGGCGGCGTGGCCTGCGACGGTTGCTCTCCGATTGCGCCACGTGTCATGGTAGTTTTGTTCGGACGGCTGCGATGAATTATCTTGTTATGGTAAATACGGGTTTCTCCGCTGCGGATTAATTTTACCCTGCCATTTGCCTTTGCCTTCCTTGCTTCATCTTCTTCCTCGCGCGTGTGTTTGATCTCCTTTTGCTCTTGCATCCTATCCTCCGCCATGGCCCCAGATAAGAGTTCTGTTGCGTCTGCCTCCGTGATTGCGACCATGGCTGGCAAGAAAAGGAAGGAGCCAGCTGCTACTGCCGTCCCCACCGCTCTGAAGAAAGAGTCTGGCGGCTGATCAGGGGCAGTTATGACAGAGAAAAAGCTGGCGGCTCTCCGCAAGGATGGTCTACTTCCGCCAGTCAAAGAGATTGCGGTCCGTGCTACGGGCTAGGAGAACTTCCCCGTGCCACTCTCAGGCGAGCGGGTATGTTTCGCTGAGTTCCTCCCAGAGGCTTTGGTTTCTCGCTGCATGATTTCGTGTGCGGGCTTTTGTATGCTTACGGGATACAAATCCTTGATCTGGTCCCCAATGGTGTCTTGCACATTGCCTGTTTCATGGTGATGTGCGAGCGCTTTTTGGGGGTATCTCCTAGCTGTGCACTTTGGAAGTCCATTTTCCAAGTGCGTCCCATGGCCCGCAATGGCCGTGTGAACCCAGTTGGTGGCGTCGGCTTCCAGGTCAAGAGCTGTTGTAAGTACTTCAATTTGAAGGCAGTCGATTCTGCTCAAGGATGGAGGACCAAGTGATTCTACGTCCCCGTGAATCAGGTGGTCCTTCCCGCCTTTTCGACTTGAACCACCCTGATACGTCTCCAACATATCATATTACATGTTTATACGCATTTTATATAGTTTTATGCATTTTCTCGGACTAACGTATTAACAAGATGCCACAGTGCGAGTTCCCTGTTTTCTGCTGTTTTTGGTTTCATAAAACTACTTGAGAAAATATTCTCGGAATTGGACGATTTCTTTTCTGAATTCCGTTTTTCATCGGGAATGTTTCAGAGAGTCGAACACGAGACGAAGTGGGCGACCGAGGAGCCGCCACAACGTGCTCGCGCGGCAGCACTCCTGGCCGCGCGAGGAAATGATGTGGGCCCCTCGGGGCCCCACCGACCTCGCCCTTTCGCGTACATATACCCCCAGACTAAAAACCCTAGCACGGTGTTCATATTTTCCTCCACGGGTCCCGTGCCGCCGCTGTCGTCAACACCAATTTGGGAGAGATCAGAACTTCTCCCCGGCACCCTGTCGGGAGGGGGAATCATCACCGGAGGGCTCTACATCACCATGCCCACCTCCGGACTGATGCGTGAGTACTCTACCCTTGGACTACGGGTCCATAGCAGTAGCTAGATGGTTGTCTTCTCCTCTTGTGCTATCATGTTTAGATCTTGTGAGCTACCTATCATGATCAAGATCACCCTTATGTAATACTTCATGTTGTGTTTGCTGGGATCCGATGAATATTGAGTACTAAAGTTATTGCTTCGTGATATATCATGTGTGTGCTATTTAATGATCTTGCATGCTCTCCGTTACTAGTAGATGCTCTGGCCAAGTAGATGCTTGTGACTCCAAGAGGGGGTATTTATGCTCGATAGTAGATTCATGTCTCTATTTAATCTGGGGCGGTGACTGCTAGCTCTAAGGTTGTAGATTTCCTGTTGTTACTAGGGATAAAACAATAGTACTTTGTCTAAGGATGATGTTAAATAGTTACTTTACACACAATGTTTAAGGCGATAATCTGTTGCATCCAACTTAATACTGAAAGGGGTGCGGACGCTAACCGGAAGGTGGATTATTAGTCATAGATGCGGTTGGAACAGTCTATGTATATTTTTGTAATGCCCGAATGAATCTCACACTCGACATCATAGTATATGCATTGGTTTCCTTATCATTATTCTATCAATTGTCCAACTGTAATTTGTTTACCCGCATGAATATTATTATTATTTATGGAGATACACCACTAGTGAACTGTGGACCCCGATCCTTCTCTTCGATCTGATAAACCACAAACTGCAAACCTGTTATTTTCTGCAAACAAACATCTTTCTTCCACACATACGTTTAATCCTTTGTTACAACAAGCCGGTGAGATTGACAACCTCACTGTTAAGTTGGGCCAAAGTATCTTGATTGTTTGTGTGCAAGCTCCACGTCAACTACGTCCAGCACTTTTCTGGCGCCGTTGATACCTCGGGGGAATTCATCGTCTCCTACTGGTTCGATAACCTTGGTTATAACTGAGGGAAATTTGCTGCTGCACTACTTCATACCTTCCTCTTGGGGTCTCCCAACAACACACCCACCGTGTGCGTCAAGCTCTTTTCTGGCGCCGTTGCCGGGGAGATTTGAAGATTCAACTGCGAGGGGAGTTTTCGCACTTCCAATATTTTTATTTTGTTATTGTCTTGCTTAGTTTATTTCATTACTGTCTTGTTTGCTTAATATCAAAAATACTAAAAAATTAGTTACTTGCATTAATTTGCTTATTTCGGTTTAGCTTTTTATTTTCAGTTTTTCTTACTTTGTTTTTTTCGGTTTTGCAAATTTTATTTCAGTTTTGTTATTTTGGTTTGATTATTAATTTGTTAAAATGAGTACTGCTGAGAATACTAAGTTGTGTGACTTTACTAGCACCAACAACAATGATATTATGTGCACACCTATTGCTCCACCTGCATCTAAAGCAGAATTTTTTGAAATTAAACCTGCTTTGTTGAACCTTGTTATGGGGAGCAATTTTCTGGTATTAGTTCTGATGATGCTGCTTCCCATCTAAATAATTTTGTTGAACTATGTGAAATGCAAAATTATAAGGATGTAGATGGTGATGTCATAAAACTGAAATTATTTCCTTTCTCTTTGAGAGGAAGAGCTAAAGAATGGTTGCTTTCATTGCCTAGGAATAGTATTGATTCATGGATTAAATGCAAAGATGCTTTTATTGGAAAATACTATCCTCCTTCTAAGATTATTTTCACTAAGAAGTAGTATCATGAATTTTAAACCAATTGATAATGAACATGTTGCTCTAGCTTGGGAAAGAATGAAATCTTTAATTAAGAATTCCCTACCCATGGACTGACTGCTTGGATGATCATCCAAACCTTTTACGCAGGACCGAATTTTTCTTCAAGAAACTTATTGGATTCGGCTGCTGGAGGTACTTTTATGTCCACCACCTTGGGGGCTGCACCAAAACTCTTGGATGATATGATGGTGAAATATTCTCAATGGCATACAGAAAGGACACCTCAAGGTAAGAAGGTAAATTCTGTCGAAGAATCCTCTTCCTTGAGTGAGAAGATTGATATTATTATGTATATGCTTGCAAATGGTAAATCACATGTTGATCCAAATGATCTTCCTTTATTTTCTTTAGTTGCACAAGAATATGTCGGCCCAGTGAGGACTGGGGTGTGCAGAGCCCACTCTCCTCAGGCCTCGCACGCTGACATATCAGACGAAACGACTAAGGACCAAGCCACCGCTTGGAGAGACCCTCGAGAGGCAACTCCTCTTGAGGGTCTGAAGAGGAAGCCAGGGTCCGAGGAGGACCATGCGCTTCAAGAGAGTCCCCAAGGATCACTTTGCCTGGAGAAAAGTCCACGGAAACCTCTCCACAGGCCTCCACGGCCCTGTGGAGACACTTCGCGGCCAAGCAAGTGCTGCAGGGTGCACATGGCCTCTCCAGCAGCCGCAGAGTGACGCAAGCACTCCAGTTGCCGTTCTGGTGATAAAGGAGTCAACAAATCTGTGCCGCCCACTCCAGGACAGCTGGGGCTTTCCTCTATGGTGATAAAGCGGCTGGACGGCGCAACGCTCCAAGAAGATCGTCATCGTGGGCTCCACCCCTCCCACTACAACCCCTACGAGCCGTCCTGCGCGGTCTGCAGCCTGTCGGCGACCACGCCCAACTTTATCGCGGATGGACCGTGTCCAGGGAGGTTTCGACAATGGTGGACTCCATCTCCTCTGCGCCACCGCCCTCTGGGAGCCCACCTTGAGCGTACTGCTCAAGGAAGATGCTCGGGGCGTCTATAAAGGAGAAAGAGCTCCACCATAGAGAAGGATCGGCCAATTGCTTGCTAAACACTTGTAACCCTAGCCGAGCAAGTAGGATAGCCAACTACTGGAGGAGGAAGACAACCATTGTGTCCCTCTCCAAGCACAAAACTGCCTCGAGAGAGCCCTCGGCAAGCTCATTGTTCTGGAAACTCTGAAGTGCAATACAGACAAGCAGGAGTAGCGGTGTTACCTCCTTCTTAAGCCCGTGAAACTGGGTACCGGCCGGTGTCTATCTCTGTCGTGATTGTCTCTCTCCAGGCCCGGCGAGCACCGTCGGCGTGCCTCACGAGGGTTGTTTGACCTCCGTGTTCAATCCCCCTTTCGAACTACTCTTCAGGGTGTGACTATCCTTATTCCGTGGGAGTCACTCTCCGACATTTGACGCGCCAGGCAGGGGACCGAGGCGCGTCAACGACCTTCGATCCGCCTCCGCGCCATGACGGACACACGCGCTACTCGCGCTGCCCGCGCCAAAAGACGCGCGCCAGAAGGAGCTTGCGCCGCGCCCGGCGCAACCGCCACGCGCGGATGGCGGGGACGTCCCCGCAGTGAGGAGCGCGCCAACTCCGGCCCTCATGTGGAGGAGCCGGAGCACGACGCCGAGCATCAGGAGGACGCGCAGTCCTCGCACTCGACGCAGCGCCCGAGCGGCTCCGCCCCAGGAAGGACGGACCCCGTGCCGCACACCGCCATGCTCATGGCGCAAGAACTTCTCCGCTACCAGCCTACCGCTGAGTCCCACGAGCAGTGGCTGGAGCGCCTCAACCACCTCGTCAGCATCGCCATGACTAGTCCCGCTCCGTCGCAGTCCATCGTGCACCACTCCCTCGCGGGCATGGCTGCGCTGACGCGCCTCCGTCTCCTCCAGGGCCCGCACCGGCCGCGGCGCAGAGGGCTGCCTACCACGCGTCCTCGCCTCACGACTGCCTGATCGTACAATGTACCGCGCCAGATGCACGCATGGGGATGGAGCTCCAGCGTAACCGCCAGAACCGCCTCGTGGAAGAAATTGGCCAAGCGGGACAGCAGAACCGCGGCGCGCTGCAGCACGGAGTCGCCACGTACGCCACGGGCTGCATGGCGTTCAACCGCTCCCTGGGCCGCGTGGTCTGGCCCCCGAAGTTCAGGTCAGCTCTCCCCAAGGGCTACGACGGATCCAGCAACCCCATCGAGTTCCTGGAGCTGTACACCACCTCCATCCAGGCGGCAGACGGAGACGACAAGGTCCTAGCCAACTGGTTCTCCCACGCGCTTCGCGACTGCGCTATCGTGGCTCCTGAACCTCCCGGAGGACTCTGTGAACTCTTGGGAGGAGCTCTGCAAGCAGTTCGACTTCAACTTTAAGGGGACATACGAGCGCGCGCTCACCCACAACGACCTGCGCGTTGTTGTGCAAAAGAAGGATGAGACCCTCCGCAAGTACATCCAGCGATTCAGCCAAGTGCGCAACAACATCCCGAACATCCCTGGCACCCAAGTCATCGCCGCCTTTCGCGAGGGCATCACGAACAACAGGATGCTCGAGAAGTTGGCATCCACGACAAGCTCACTTCTCTAGTGAAGTTGTTCGACTTGGCTGACAAGTGCGCCAAGGCTGAAGAGGGGTCCAAGAGCCACAAGAAGAAGAAGGAGCCCAAGCGCAAGGCCACCGCGGTCCTCGCAGCCGAGCTTGACGCTAAGGGCACCCGCAGGGACTCCCCTGAGCCTGGGGAGAGAAAGGACGACCATCGTCCATTCTGCATCTACCACAACATGCGCGGCCACTCTACGGAGACCTGCTTCGACCTCAAAAGGGTGAGCAAGGAGCGCGAACAAGCAGAGGGCAGCGGCAGCAGCGGTCGAGGTCGTGGCTACCGTGGAGGCGGACGCAAGGGCGGCTACCAGAAGCCATCAGGCAATCAGGCCAACGCCGCTGAGAAGAACGGTAACCTCCCCGACGATGAAGATGGAGGCTACCAAGCCCCGAGAGGCGCAATTGCCTGCATCCTCGGTGGGGCACAAGCGCCCAAATCGAACAACCAGTTCAAACAGTTCGCTCGCGAGCTCAACGCCGCCGTCCCCTGTGTCGAGACCTCCAGGCCCCTCAAGTGGTCGAAGTACACCATCTCCTTCGACGCTCAGGACCACCCCAAGTCCACCAAGACTGTTGGAACCCTCCCGCTGGTCTGTAGCCCCACCATCGACAACATCACCGTCTCCAAGACGCTCATCAATGGCGGTGCAGGCCTGAATGTCATCTCAATCGAGACGTTCGAAGCGCTGCAGGTGCCTTACGAGTGGCTCATGCCCTCTAGGCCCTTCACGGGAATCACCAGCGGCTCAATCGATCCTCTGGGGCAGGTCAGGCTTGCTGTCACCTTCGGTAACGAGGAGAATTACCGTACTGAGCACATCGACTTCGATGTTGCGCACATCGGCCTGCCGTACAACGCCATCCTCGGCTACCCCGCCCTCGCGAACTTCATGGCCGTCACGCATCATGCCTACAACATTGTCGAGATTCCCGGCAGCGCTGGCACAATCACCATCCGTGGACATGTTCTGGATGCTACGCGCGTTGTCGAGACAGCCTACAAGGCAACCGCCATGGAATTCCCTGCTGATGAGGACACGGAGCCTCTCGAGAGGCCCTGGAAGAAGAAACATCTGTTATGTCAGGAGCCAGCCGCCACGAAGAAGGTCTCTCTGAGCTCCAACAGCTCGGGGGCTGAGGGCTCGGGGGCTAGCATCACCATTGGCACTGCTCTGCCTCCCAAATAGGAAAGCGCGCTCGTCGCCTTCCTCCGGGCAAACTCTGACATGTTCGCATGGACTACGTAAGACATGTCCGGTGTACCGAGGGAGGTGATTGAGCACCACCTGACCGAGTGTCCAAACGCACGCCCTGTCAAGCAAAAGGCAAGAAAGCAAGACCCCGAGAAGCAAGCATTCATCGTCAAAGAGGTCGAGAAGCTAAAAGCGGACAAATTCGTCCGCGAAATCGCGCACCCCACTTGGCTCTCCAACGGCGTGGTTGTACCAAAACCCGCCGGAGGAGGCTGCCTCTGCATCGATTACACTGATGTCAACAAGGCCTGCCCCAAGGACCCTTATCCCATGCCAAGAATCGACCAGATCGTGGACTCCACGGCAGGCTGCGACCTCCTCTACTTTCTCGATGCCTTCTCTGGTTATCACCAGATCAAGATGGCTTAGGAAGACGAGGAAAAGACGGCATTCCTCACCCCTTGTGGTGTGTATTTCTATGTCTGCATGGCCTTCGGCGTGAAAAACGCTGGCGCCACCTTCCAGAGGCTCATGAGGATAGCCCTTGGCGAGCAAATGGGGAGAAATGCAGAGGCTTACGTCGATGACATCGTCGTCAAGTCTCGAGAGGGAGATAACCTCCTCAGGGACCTTGAAGAGACCTTCGCCAGCCTGCGCAAGGTGAACATCAAGCTCAACCCCGCCAAGTGCGTCTTCGGAGTGCCTTCAGGAAAATTGCTTGGTTTCCTCGTGTCCCACCGGGGAATAGAGACAAATCCTGACAAGATCAAGGCCATAGAAGAAATGCAACCTCCCCGCTGGCTCAAGGACATGCAACGCCTATTAGACTGCATGGCCAGCTTGGGCCGCTTTATCTCCAAGTTCGGCGAGAGAGCCCTGCCTTTCTTCAAGATCATGAAGAGGTCTGGCACCTTCAAGTGGACGCCTGAAGCGGAAAAAGGCTTTGAGGACTTGAAGAGGTACTTGGCCAGCCCACCATCCATGGTTTCCCCAAAGACAAGCGAGCACCTGAAGCTATATCTATCAGCCACTACACAGACTGCCAGCGCCGTCCTGGTGGTAGAAAGAGAAGAGCATGTCCTCCACAAGAAGAGTGCAACCACTCCAAAGCCAAAGCCGCCTGACGAGGAGCTCGACAAAGGGACAGGCCCCACAAACCCACCACCAGGCCCAGAGCCACAAGCGGAGCCTGCTCCAAGTCCTGATCTCGCCAAGAAGCCTGAAGAGCTTCCACATGCTAACCTCGCCAAAAAGCCTAAAGAGCCTCCACAGGCTGATCTCGCCAAGGAGCCTGAAGAGCCTCCCCAGGCAGACAGCGTTGCGCCTAAACTGACAACCCTTGTCGAGCATCATGTCTACTTCGTAAGTCCAGTAATGAGGGATGCTCGGGAACGGTACACAATGCAGCAAAAGCTCCTCATTGCTCTCCACATCGCAGCTAGGAAGCTACGACACTACTTCCAGGGACACGCCATCACGGTGGTCACCTCATTTCCCCTGGAGCAGATCATGGACAACCCTAACGCCACAAACCCTGTCGCGGGATGGAACATAGAGCTACAACCATTCAACTTGCGCTTCGATACCACAGGGGTCATCAAAGGGAGAGCGCTGACAGACTTTGTCGCCGAATGGACTGATCCAACCCCTGAAGAGCCTCTAGGAGAGGAGCCAGAGCCCTCTGGAGACAAAATGCCCAGCCACTGGACCATGAAGTTCGACGGAGCTTTCGCCTGCCGCCATGGCGGGGCTGGCGTCGACCTAATCTCGCCCAAGGGTGACAAGCTCTATTATGCGGTCCAGCTGTGCTTCGCGATCGACAAGATCTCCAATAACATTGCTGAGTACGAGGGATTTCTCGCCGGCCTATGTGCCGCCATCACTCTAAGCGTCAAGCATCTGCTCATCAATGTCGACTCCCAGCTGCTCGTCAACTTCTCCAACAAGAGCCACAAGCCTAAGGATGACCACATGGCCGCATACCTTGAAGAGATCCGCAGGCTTGAGAAGCACTTCAGGGGCATGGAGCTCATGCACTTCCCAAGGAAAGAAAATCAAGAGGCCGATGACATCGCCAAGCGCGCATCAAGGAGGCGAGCTCAACTGCCAGGCGTCTTTGAAGAGAGACTCGTCAAGGCATCCATAAAGTAGCCTCAAGAGGTCATGACCACAAGCACAGACGAAGTGCTCCCGCCACCACCCACAACTGGGACTCCCGATTGCGGCCCCCAGACAGGGGAGCGCCTCTTGCTCACTGCGGTGCATCAAGAGACATGCTGGATCGACAAGCTCAAGGACTACCTCACCAAGTGAATCCTCCCCGAGGAAGATGTTGAAGCAGAGCGAATCGCTCGTCAGGAAAAATCCTACCACATCCTCGAGGGAGATCTCTACCGCAAGCGCCCAAATGGCATCGCGCTAAAATGCGTCCCTCCTGAAGAAGGCAGAATGCTGATCAAGGACATCCACTGCGGGGAGTGTGGCCACCATTCGTGCGCCCACACCCTCGTAGGCAATGTCTTCAGGAGTGGCTTCTACTGGCCTCACGCACTTCAGGATGCAGTTGACATCGTCCAAGCATGTGAAGCTTGCCAATTCCACGCCAAGCAAATCCATCAGCCCGCGCTGGGGCTACAGACCATCCTGCTCTCCTGGCCATTCACGGTCTGGGGGCTGGACATCTTGGGACCATTCCCAACAGCGCAAGGGGGCTATCTCTACCTCTTCGTGGCCATCGACAAGTTCACCAAATGGCCCGAGGTGGAGGCGACGTGCACAATTCCAGAAGGCGCGGTGCTGAAATTTATCAGAGGCTTGGTCTGCCGCTTCGCAGTGCCTAATCGCATCATCACCGACAATGGCTCACAATTCACCAGTGGCATCTTCAGGGCTTACTGCGAGAAAATGGGCATCAAGCTCTGCTTCGCCTCGGTCGCTCATCTACAGAGCAATGGCCAAGCCGAGCGAGAAAATGCAGAAGTCCTCAAGGGCCTAAAGACCAGGAACTTCAACATCCTCAAGGGCCACGGCAAAGGCTGGATCAGCGAGCTTCCTTCGGTGCTCTGGCCCATCCGCACAACGCCACCCAAGCCCACGGAAGAAACACCTTTCGCCCTCGTCTATTGAGCCGAAGCAGTCCTCCCCACAGAGATTAAACATGGATCCCTACGGGTCCTTTCTTTTAATGAGGACGAGCAAGAGGATCTGCACAACGATGACATGCTGCTTCTCGAGGGACTACGCCGCCGTGCCGCCCGTAGGGCGGCAAAATACCAGCAGGAGCTGTGACGCTAACATAGCCACAACGTGTGTTCACGCACACTGGAGACAGGTGATCTTGTCCTTAGGCGAATCCTCTCTAGTGAAGGCCTCCACAAGCTATCACCCATGTGGGAAGGCCCCTACAGGGTCACCCACATCGCCAGGCCTAGCGCAGCTCGCCTCGAGACTCAAGGCGGCATCCCGTCAAAAACTCGTGGAGCATCATGCACCTGCGCAAGTTCTACCCGTGATCATCGTCACGCCCGTGATCATTGTCACGTCAAGACATCTAGTAGAAGAGGCAGCTTACGGCTCAACCTCCAAGCATTTTTTGTCTCTAGAGGTTAAAATCTCACGGCTTAAACCTCCAAGCTCCAAAGGCTTCTCTCGAGGGTCAACCCTCCAAGCTCTCCATGTAACGAGCCACCTCAGGCCGTAGAGAGTCTCTGCCACTAATGGGTGGTCCCCATGCCTTGACATGGTCAAAACATTAACTTGGCAAATCCAAGCATAATGAGACAATTTTGTTTCTAAGTTAACTTTGCGCTACGGCTCCGCTATTTTATTTGGTGGTGAGTTTATTTCCGCATTATTTTCTCAAAAATGTGCGCTTATATCTCTCCACATGCGTACCTCGCGAGCGGGGGCTGAGTATGGTGACAGTGTCTCAAATGACACACCAGCAGCACTGCAAAATCCAAGGATCCAAGCTCTGGTTGGAGGGCAAGCTCCCACAAATACGCCATCTCTACAGAGGACCTTGGTACTTACTCTCCTCGCGAGGAACGCCTGAGGGGACCTATAAGAGCGCACGTGTCCCCAGAACCGTGTACAAGCGTTTGGGTTCGCCCCTCTAACATCTACGGGGAAGAAATGTCCCTGCAAGACTGAGGAGGCAACAGGGGAAAAGCCCCTAAAGAGGACCCCCTCGCCAGGCAAAAACCTCTACAGGGCAAAAAGGCCTCGATAAGCTAAGTCTCGCACCCATGCCTCGAGAGCCTTTTTCCTCCGCAAGCACACATTTGTCTCTCGAGCGATCTCGCTTTCCCTTGTACTTTGTGGACTACTCGTACGTCTAAGGGGGGCACTTAAGCATCGCGACTCAGGGCTCTTACCTCTCCAAGGCTTAAACTCCCCCCGGCCTTGCTAAGTCATTGCTCTAGCATACCGAAGTGGCGGAGTCATGGCGCGAAGAGACGGGTCCTAACAACGCAGAGAACACATAGACATGAAAATAAGACAAAGGGGACCTCTCGAGGGGACACAAGCTAAAAACAAGTTACCAAAGAGAATATATTACATGCCCAAAAGATGCATAGTGTCTAAACATGAAACTGTTTCAGATACTAGCGCACGAAGGCACAATAAACAAAGCTCAGGCGGAGTCCGCGCCATCGTGCACCTCCTCTTCGGCACCCTCCTCCGTCTCGGCTGTAGCGGCCTCCTCCTCGCTCTCCTCCGCAGCGACCTCCGCACGCGTCAACCTGCTCGCGGAGGGAGTTGGAGACCCGCCACACGTCCTCGCCCTGACGAGCCTCAGTCACGGTGGAGAGGTCGAAGCCCTTCGTCAGGAGCCTGAGGTTGGTGAAGAGGCGATGTCGGGGGGCTGCCCCCCGGGTAGGGCAGATCCCGGCACAATTCTGCAGTATGACAATAGTGTTTGACCTTTGGAGAGTGCAAGGGCCACCCTTTGGTGCACTGGAGGGGTAACTTGACCTTTCGGAGCTGGTTAGGCCCAAGTTGTCTCTTGGGGGACGCAATGGCCATCCGTGGAATCTATAAATAGCGCCCCCCCCCCCAAGGCCCTCAGAGCGGCATAAGCCCAAGCAGATGTTTCCTCTAAGAACTAGCTTCTCGAAGATGTCTTTGGTAGCAGCCTAAGACATCTTCGGGAGGCTAGGCCTAGAGCTTCTTATCCTAAGTGCTACTCGGGTACATCCGGAAAGGATCTCGGAGGCTCCGAGTAAACTACCCGGTTGAGAAGATCCCGGGTGAACCGGATAGACTCCCTGGGTAGGTGAGAAGGGTCCAAGCTCGTTCCCCGAGTACATGCTAACCGACATATAAATCTCGGTCCTAGCAGGTTGTTCAGTGTGTACAGGGAAGACTTATAGGAGGGAGCAAGGAGGTAGCCGGCATGAGAGATGCCGGTGGGACGTCAACGGTCCGGAGCAGGCTTTCCCGCCTGGCGCGGGGGGAAGTCCCATCCCCCCTGACACGGAAGCATGGTCACCTCCCGCCTGACACGGAAGTATGGTCACCTACCGCCAGACACGGGAGCGTGTCAGCCGGTACGATAACGGTACGACAAGATCGGACATGCCTAGCTCGGCAATCCGGAAAAGGCTACTCGGGATGGGCAAAGACATGTCTTGTCTCTGACAGAGGGACAATGATGTTCCAGGACGGCGCCTGCTGTCCTTGCCGGAATGATGACGGCAGGGCTATGCCGGATAGCTCGGCGGCTAGGTCGCACTAGCCAGTGTCGACATAACCGTTAGGCCTGTCTGCTGGGGCCATCCCGGATTAGGGTTTCCGGCCCTCCCGGCCGGAACTCTATAAAAGGCGCCATAACTGCTCCTGTGGGGGAGAGACCAACTTGGAAGCCAAAACCTTAGTATCATTTACTCCTAGGGCATTTACTCCTCCCTCTCTCTAGGTCATCTTGTTCATCGTGTTCATCACCGAAAGAGCTCCAAGAGCATATTGTACATTTTGTTCCACACTTATATTGAGAGGAAAGGCAGGAGTAGGGGTGTTACCTCCCCACGAGGGCCCCGAACCTGGGTACATCGTGTGTGTATGTTCCCTGCTTTCGTGCAGTTGTTCGTATTTACTAGATCTTCTCTCATTCCTTACGGTTGTGTTTGTTGTTCTTCGGAGATCCCGGTTATTCCGGCATCCTCCTTCGTGTGAGCTCCTTATCTCGCTAGCCCTCCCCGGATCCACCAGCGTCCATCAGCCCCATACTTTAGCCATCCTGTGGCATCTGCCGTGACACCACCACGACAGTTGGCGCCCACCGTGGGGCAGACCGAGGCGCTGGCTGGTGTACACATCCGGACGGGTTCCTCCGTTCGCTCCGGCATAAGAGTTCTCTCCGGCCTGGTTGTCAGGCTGGGCGAGATGGATTTTGTTAGTGACAATGCCAGTTGCTTCCGGAACAAGCCCTTCCGGGCCGACGGATGCCTCATCGACTTTGGCGTCTTCACTACCTACGTCGCCACCAAGGTCATCTGCAGCTACCCGGACGTTGTCCTGGAGGCTGAAGATCCCCCCATGCTCCGCGCCGCCCGGGGTCTGCATATCGATCGCCCCGCGGGCTGCGTCGCGGTCATGATGGTCGGGGTGACCGAGGAGGTGTTCCAGGATGCCCCCGATGGCGATGCCGGCACTCACCTGGTTCGGTTAGCAAAACCTCCGCAGGAGAGAGGTGCTGCCCGAGACGGTGATCCTCAACCATCTCACCCTCGTCGCCGCCTGGATCCCCTCTCGGGTCAGGTGGCCAAACTGGTTGTCCCTGTGGCAGTAGATGTGGATACCCAAGTCACCTCGGCTGATTTGGACGAGCAGCACAAGTTGCTGCTCGCGGAGGCACAAGAGATCGCCGAGATCCGGCGTGAACTTAGTGCCAGCCTCCGGGAGTACAACTCACGGGTTCCCCAAGATAGACTCTCGGGACAAGCGCATTGCTGACCTGCGCAAGAAGGGCAGAATGGTGAATGATGAGTTGGCGGGTAGCGCAGCGCCCAGTCACAGCAGGTCGGATAGCATGGTCTCGGCAGAGAAGCCGGTGTACAGATCGCCTGCCAAGACTCTTAGGGCTGCCGAGGCAGCTATGGCCGAGTTGGCAGGACTATCCGGAGAAGCCCTGCGTAAGCAACAAGAGCGGGTCAATGAGTTAGTCATAGAGGCTAACCGGCAGAACAGGGCCTTCAAGAAGAAGAACCCGGGAGCTTGTAACATCCCAAATTTTGCAAAAATTTAAAACTTTGCATTCAAGCATCATTCATCATTATGCATAAAACTACATCACAAAAATATTAAATAAAACTTCAAATTATAAATTAGAATAAACTATAATTCCATAAAGTGTTCACTTAAAACTCCTTAAATAAATAAAATATTATCAAATTATTTATGGGTAAGTATAATGTCAAAAAGTCCCATTTTTAATAACCTTTCCAAAACATATTTTTATGAATTTTTCTGAAATGTTTTGAATAGGTTTAAAAATCATATTTGAAATCAGTGTTTAAAAACAGGAAATAATTCTTTTAAAAAGAAAAGGAAATCGGGCCGGCCCGTTGGCTATCTGCCGCGCACGCGTAGCCTACCAGCCCGCCAGCGGCCCAGCGCCCCGCGCTCTCGCTCGCAGTCGCAGATAGGTGGGACCCACCTGTCATCACCCCCGCGGAAACGTTCGTCCCCAAATCACGCCTCCGACCCCGACCGAAAACTCCGATTTGATTCGCACGATTATGGACGATTTACTGCTCCATTTATCTCGCATCCTCTCCCTACTAATAGCCCTCCTCGCTCTCGTCCGATTGCCCCAAACCACACCTCCCGAGAGCCCCTAGGCTGCCCGCTCGAGCTCACGCAATCCCGCCGTCGCCGTCGGCAAGAACTCCGCCGCCCGAGCAACTCCGGCCACCTCGGACCTCCTCTCCACCTCCCTTCGCTCCCTGTGAACCGTACGCATCGATTTGACACGGTGGGGCGTGTGTTTTTGCAGCGAATCCCCGCATCCGTCCACGACCGAGAGGAACCGTCGTCGTGCGCAACTCCGGCGAGCTCTTCCGGGGAGACGAGGACGGTCCGGTCATCGCCACCGCGCCATCACCCTCCCCTCGACATCGCGCATCCCCGGGTGAGCTCCGTTCCCTCCTAGCATCGTAGAACGCCTCGGGCGCAAACGCCGGCCATGGCTCCGCCGCGCCCCGCGCGTCTCCGGCGGTCGCGCCACCCGTTTTTGGTCAACGAATTGTGGGCCGTTAGATCTAGATCCAGCGGATCTAGATCTATCTAATCTCGCGCGTCCATTTTAAATTAGATCGGACGACTCGCGCTGCGATCCGCGTCGAAACGGTACCATCCAATAGGAACACGCCACGTAGCCCCTATTATTTCTTTTTTTCGCAGGAATTTTATAAATAAAACAGAAAATGTGCAAAACTTAGAAAATTCATAACTTTTGTTCTGTAAATCCAAATTCGGTAAATTTTATATCCACGGATAGCCCTGCTAGTGTAGTTTGTTCTATAAATTGTGTATGCCTCAGAGGAGTATTTCGGCTATTAAAATAATAACTTAAATAATAAAAATAATTTGGAAATAAATTTAATTGTTTTAGGGAATTATCAATCCCCTCTGTCCAGCAAATTTAATAAATGTCTTAAATTAAAATTTTCATAAAGCAATAAAAATTATAATCATAGAAATCAAGTTTTGCTATGTTGTTTTCAATTATTTAATTGATGAACAAAATAAGAAATTCCTAGAAATTATATTTCATACATTTAATAGCAGAGGAATAAAAATTAGTAATGAGTGTGTCCTATTTTCCTAGCATATCATTCATGCATACATATTTATGTTTGGTGTTGAGATGATATTGTGTTGGTATTTATTTTATTTATTGCTTGTGCTAGATTGTGAAGAAGAGGAAGGGTTTGCTTGTGATTGTTATTCTTGTTATGCTTGCTCCTCCTGTTACCAAGGCAAGTGACATTCACACAATATCCCATATTTTCTATATGCATAAGTAGTATATTTTGAGTAGTGTGCATGATAGGGATTTTTGATTTATTTAATAATGCTAAGTTAGTTTGTATTTTACAAATATCCTAGTAGTGTGTAGCCACCCTTTTCCTAAGCAGCCATGAAAATATTTTATTAGTTGCTTAGCCATGCTATAAAAATGTTTACCATGTTATGGAAATGTTTCTAAGTGTTAAAATCTAAAATATACATCTGGGTGGAATTGGTTGTTATGGTTTATGTTGAGTGGCTTTTGGGACTATGCTTGTGGTTGTCATCGCCTAGGATGAATGTCTATTCTACTTAGGGCCACGAGTATGGTGGTTGTTACCCAGAAGTACACTTGTGGATGGCCACCCAGGAACGAAGAGATTACTAAGTCCCTCCAAGTTTAGAAGCTTCTCGTGCAGCCTTTTGACAATGGGCTCTGTCTAGAATGATTAAGTTGTGGGAGTAAAACCTGTCAGCTTGACAAGCAGATGTAGAGATGATAGGTGGAACGGGTCTTGCTAGTATGGTTGCATTCTTCTTCTGAAAGTTCTTGTCTCAATTCTCTCCTTTCCATAATACACTCCGCGTGTATAGGATTTCTCGGACAAATTGAGTCTAAAGGTGAAAGTCCACAACCTCTGCAGAGTCGACAATCTGAGTTCTCAGCCGTGTCCCTGGAAATAGACTACTTCGAGCAACTGGACAAGGATGGGCAGAAGAATCTCAACACTGTTTTCATAAAGTAAAATTTGACTAAGGAATGAATTGTTGGTACACTTGGGCTTTATCCCTTGGTGCCAAGTCTTCGAGAAATAAAAGTGTTTTACAAAATGATAGGAGAAAACTTGCTTTCTGCAAATAGCCTTCAACCCCACAAAGCCAAAAATGCATATAGATGTTAGACTTGCTAGTATATATCCACCATAGTCACTTGCCAATACATCATTGTATTGACCTCCTTCGGGGGCTGCATATTCCAATGTGCAGGTAATTCTGATGCTGAATGATTTTGGCTCGAGTCTACACCCAACATGACTGCCTGTGGCACATGCTTGAAGATGAGGCTCAATGTTATTTCGCTTTCGCTATGAACTCTAAACTTTAGCTAGCCTTCATGGCTATGCCAATTGTAATAAAGCAATATTTGGCTATTATTTTTGGATCTCGTTGTAGCAATTTTAATACTTATGCAATGGTACTTTATATTTTGTACTGTGGTGCTGGCAGTGATCCAGGGACTAGCACATAACACAGGTGTTCCAACTTTAATAAAAGTTGGGGTGCTACAAAATGGTATCAGAGCAAAGTGTTGCCTGTAGGTTTGAGCCCCTAGGATTGGTTAAGCCTCTTTTTGGTCATAATGTTACCATCTTTGAAGTATGTTGGATTCTAACGGCATGGTGGGATGAAGCGGCCCGGGACAAACTTTACATGTCCACGTACATGAGACCTGTTCCACAATATAAGTGGCTGGCTGGGTGTCTGTCTCTCTCACTATAGTGAAAAATCCAATTTACGAAGAGTTGTTAATATCTGTTGATCACCTTAGGATTTTTGACTTAGTATCCTCCTAAATTAATAATACACACCATGACTAGTACTTCCTTACCTTATGCAATTCTTGTTTTAATTTCCTTTCTTTCCTACCTAAAGGATGACGAGCTTTCACTTCACCACTGCGGAGGACTTCGAAAACACCCGTTTTGGCTGTTACCTTCTCGACATCGGTGAGAAGATAGGGTTACCACTACCCCAAGTAAAGGGCTTCATTCTGAAGAAGTTTAACAAAGACGGTTGCTGGGGAATAAAAGCAACACAGCCAGGACGTGGAGAGGAGCCCCCACTGGAGATCAAAATGGTTAGTGACTCCAAAGACAAAGGGCTCAATCTAGTCATGCAAGATTTGATTGGGCGCCTCTGCGGACGCTACAGCATAGAGTTGAGGGGCCACTACTCCATTTTCTTTGGAAGGAGAAACGAGGATGGAGAACCTTACCTGTATGATGTCGGAGAAAGAGGCAAGGCAAAACCCCTTAGCCTTTATTTCCAGGAGCTGGAAATCCTTGTCACCGAACTGTATGAAGATCGACGCACCGAGCTCCTGAAGAACGATGAGTTATGTGCCTTACTTAAGGAGAACGAAGAGAAGGTGAAGGTTCAAGAGGAAGTGACTAAGGCACAGGAAGAGAGATTCGCTGCACAAGAGGAGAAGTACATGAGACAAGAGAAAAGAGTTCAAGAGAAGAACAAGACTATCAGGGAACAAAAGGCAGAACTCGAGAGCAATGAAGTCGAGTTCGAGGCTGATAGTGACTTGATCAAAAGGCTTCGTACTGAGAAGAGAGAGCTGCAAGAGAAGAACCTTGCCCTGGAGAAAGAAGTAAAGGAACTCAAGGATGTACTCGCCAATGAAGGAATCGAGATTCAGGAAATTGAAGAGGAGGAAGAGGACATGGTCGAGTAGTTAGTTAGTGAGACTACCATTTATCATACACCTCATTGTCTTGGTCTTGTATTGACCTACCAACTTGTGGTAAGGCAGTACATTCCCTTGTATCCTCGGAACCTCGCGAGTTTATTTTCCAAACTTTTATATCGCTTTCCTTAAACCAAAGGTTTTGATTTGTTTGCTGATTGTTTTTTATAAGTGGTGTGTTGTTGATGGTGTGCTTGACTGGATTGTTTTGTGCATGGGTAGGATTCCTCCTTATAGTTCTATCTATCTTTTACTCATCCCTACAAAAACCCCACAAATGCCTCCACGTCGTGATACCGACAACAGCGAAGCTATGCAACAGCTGATGGCAGCTCAAGCCCAACTGATGACTATGATGACCCAGTTCATTGCACTAACCAACAACAACAACAACAACAATAACAACCATCCACCACCACCCCCACCTCCTGTGGACAGACTTGCAAGATTTCTCAGGCTTAGACCTAATAAGTTCTCCTCTGCTACTGAACCCATAGTGGCGGATGACTGGCTCCGTTCAGTCAACAAGGACTTAGTAACCTGTGAGTGTTCTGAGGCAGAAAAGGTGAGGTTCACTGCTCACCTATTGGAAGGACCTGCTGCCATGTGGTGGGAGACCTATCAAGTGACCCATCCCTTGGATGGCATGACTTGGGATGCGTTCAAGGATGGTTTCCGCAATGCTCACATCTCCTCTGGCATAATGAATCTGAAGAAGGAGGAGTTTCGTAGCTTGAGGCAGGGAGGTAGAACTCTGAAGGAGTATATGGATGACTTCTGTACGCTATCAAGGTACGCACCAGAAGACATCGACACTGATGCTAGGAGGAAGGCCAAATTCCTTAATGGACTTCGGGGAGAACTAAAGATACCTTTGTCTGTTGCATATGCTCCTAACTATCAGATTTTGCTGGATCAGGCAATCACCCTGGACAATAACATCAGAAAGAAAGATCATAGGAAGAGGAAGTTTGGTGCAAGTAAAGGTAACACTGAAGGGACTCATAAGAAACCACACACCTCAGAAGTCAGTGGCCATAAACCCTGGAACTACTCCAACAATGGTAGTGGCCAAAAGCATCATGGTCATAACCACAATGGAGGGTACAAAGGAAATAATGGTGGGTTCAAGGGAAACCATCACCATGGCCATAATCATGGAAATGATAATCCCTGTCCTAACACTGAAGGGAAGAAAGACTTGTCTAATGTGACTTGCTTCAAGTGCAAGAAGACAGGACACTATGCTACTGATTGCCCAGAGAGAAAGGCCGATGAAAATTCCAAGCCCAATCCTTTCCAGAAGGGACAAGTAAATCACCTCAACATGGAAGAAGTTCATGATGAACCTGACGCTGTGATTGGTAAGTTCCTGCTCAATTCTTTTTCAGCATTGGTCTTATTTGATACTGGAGCATCGCATTCATTCATATCAAGAGCTTTTGTAAACAAACATGGGCTAGCCGAGGAAAGCTTAGGAAAACCTATTAGAGTGAGTTCACCTGGGGGTGAGATGATAGTAAATTCAGGCTGTAGGCAGTTAGAATTAAGGATTGGAAAATATCTTTTTCCAGCAGACTTAGTCATCCTAGAAACCAAAGGTTTGGATGTTATCATCGGAATGGATTGGATGACCCGTTTTGAAGGAATCATAGACTGTGCAAACAGAGCTATCACCCTCACCACCCCAGAAAAACAAAAGATTAAATTCAGATCAACTTTCAAACTTAAGAAAGTTAGGCTAAATTCTCTTAAGGGGGTTAGCCTTGGTGATGTGCTGATTGTCCAAGAGTACCCAGATGTATTCCCAGAAGAATTACCCGGAATGCCACCTGATAGAGATGTGGAATTTCTCATTGAACTAAAACCGGGTACCGGACCAATAGCCAAGAGACCTTACCCAATGGCCGTCGATGAACTGAAAGAACTCAAGAAGCAACTAGAGGAACACCTTCTGAAAGGATTTATCCGTCCAAGTTCTTCGCCCTGGGGAGCGCCAGTTCTTTTTGTCAAAAAGAAAGATCAAACCCAGAGACTAGTCACGGACTACAGAGATATAAATGAACACACCATCAAGAACAAGTATCCGTTACCCAAGATAAATGAATTATTTGATCAATTGAAAGGTGCATGTGTGTTCTCCAAGATTGTAGCGTACCTGCACTTTTAATAAGGCAGATACCTGTGTATAGTGCAAATCCCTGGATCGATTCATTTGCACACACAGTTTACGATGTAATATCACAACAAAGCATCAATTATATTACATCGATGATCCATAATTACAAAATATTTGTTACAAGTTGCATAGCGTAAAGCTAGCATTGACAAGGTACACAGCGGAATACAATAGCAGTGAGTCTCTAATAACTTTCATGCGGCCACAGGCGAAAACATGTTGGTTGTAGACTCGAAACCTTTCAACGAAACCTCACTCGTCATCTGATTAAATCTGCAATAAGAAAAATATTGCAACAACGTGGGTCAGATTCCATTAAAAATGGAGTCTGGCAAGTGACACTATGGTGGACACTTATGGAATAACTCTAAAACCTATATGAATATTTGGCTGGTGGAGCTCAAGGCTAATTTGCATAAAGCCAATTTTTCCTACTCTTTTGAAAAACACTTTTCTTCTATTCGAGACATCCGTGGCATGAAATCCACTGTCTCATTCTACCCTTGTTCACCCATCAAGTTTTATTTCTGAAGTTGGAATGGTGGAATCCTCCGTTGACGTCCTTGATCAGCTGCTCAAATTGTCCGTAACCGGGGACACGGCTAAGTACTTAGTTTTACACTCTGCAGAGGTTGTGCACTTTCACCATTGTACCCATTCAACCCAAGGCATCCTTTACACACCATTTGTGATAAGGAAAGGAGAGAATGAGACGAGATCTTTCATAAGCATTTTCCCTCCCCATACTGGCTTGACCCGTTCCACCTAACATCCCCCTACATCTGCTTGTCAAGCCGGAGAGAGTCCATGCAACATAATTGATCAAGCCAGAGCCCATATGGCAATGGCTGCACTGGAAGCAATCGTCACTTGGAGTTCCTTCAGATTCCTCTGTTCCTGGATGGCCGTTCTCAAGTGTACATACTCTTTAGGAACCATAGAAGTGGACCGAGTAGCCACTCAACATAAACCATCCGACCAATTACCACCCAGGTGTTTCATTCTTAACTTAGTAGAATTTAGATTTTCACAAAACAACATTTGCATAGCATCAATAATTCTACTAAGTATTGCATAGGTACCTAGACACAGGTATAAGGGATTCTACACAGGTTTAGCATAGCAACACATGCATTTAAAAATACACTAAGTAATGCATAAAAATAGGAAGTTTATGAGGTGTGCCACTTGCCTTTGAATGTTGTCGTTGTTCACAAACTCTTTTCAACAACGAACGTTTGCTCTCCGTTTAATCTAAACAATATAAGCAAGCAACAATACAACAATCAACAGCAAGCACAAATCCACAATGCAAACAAACACATACTAGATGAATAAATAAGTTTTATAAAACTTTCTAAGGATAATATGTTTATGCATGATGTGCAAAATATTCCTAAGGCTAGACATGCCTTTTCATACCATGGAAATCTTTTAAGTTTATGCAAGGCAAATGTGTTGTCCAAAAGGACTAAGGGCTAAAGTCTTAAGTGGGATAAACATACTTTGTTTTATATCTTTTTGAAACAAGCACTCTAATGGCTTAGCCATGATGTGCAAAATACTTAGAGAAAAATACTAAGTCATTTGTTCAAGATGATCAACAATTATTATCAACTCTTTGTAAATTGGACATTCACTATAGTGAGAGAGACAGACACCCGGCCAGCCACTTAAATTGTGGAACAGGTCTCGTGTACGTGGACATGTAAGGTTTGTTTCCAGGCCGCTTCATCCCACTATGCTGCTAGGATCCAACAACTTCAAGATGATAACATCATGATCAAAATTTGTTTAAGTCTAAAAGACAACATTAAGAAAGAGGGAAAAGATAGAAAGAAGATGTAGTTGTCCTCCAGGCTTCCTCTCCAGACTTGTAACTTTCTTCTGGATGATGTCTTGATTGAGTTCTTGGTAGTCTTGATGAATCTTCAGACTTGATGGTTCTTGTATCCTCGAGGCTGGTCTTGATTTTACTTAGTCTTCATGAAATCTCAGAGGAGAAGAAAAGACAGAGAGAAAGACTTAGAGAATAGAAAGGGGGTTGGCCTTCTTGAACTTCTTCTCACTTTTCTTCTAAGTGCTTGCCATCTTTGAGAATGCTTCCAGAGTCTGTTTTCTTCTAAGTCCTTCATGAAGTCTCAGAGAAAAGAAAGAGAGAGAGAGAGCAAGACTTGGAAAATATTTCTGGTTGGTCTTCATGAACTTCTTCTTGATTTTCTTCTAAGTGTTTCTTTTCCTTGAAGATACTTCTGAAGTCTTGTTTCTGGCTAAGTCCTTCAATGGTCTTCTAGCTCCATCTTGAAAACTACTAAGTGTCTAGTGCATAGCACTTCTCACAAAATACTAAGTTTGAAAATAATCCTAACTTAGAGAAAACTATTGAAGAGGGGTTTTCCTTTGAGAATTATATCTACAATATAAAATATGCAATGAATGAAATGCAATTTTAAATCACAAGAAACATCAAAATATCTTTTGTGATTTCTTTATAAATATGCATAAGTTTATAAATGCAATTTAATAAATTTCTAGTTTTGGAAAATATAATAACATAAATACTTATAAGATTAAAGTTTCCTATGATTAAATTTTTATAACAAAATTTTATAATTAATGTTAATAGACAGAAAGCATTTAATTAAATCTATTGCAATTGGATTTAATCAAAAATAATGTTTCTATTAAAAGTTATTTCAAAATTAGTCAAACTATTCAAATTAAACACACAACTATGAAATCATTCAAAAATTACTCAAAAATATTTTATAGCAGTGGTATTAATTTACAAATATTCCAAAGTTTCTAAAACATATTTATTTGCAATTTTTTGATTTATAGATTTAAAGTTATTACAAATATACTCAAATCTCCATTTGAATTTTGAATATTTTATACTAAGTCAAATTTGAATTTTGTCAGATCCAAAATATTCTACACATCCAGAGCTTTCCAAATATATAAAAATTATTAAATTTGGAGTTGTGGTTAAAAAGTTGTGAGAGATCTAAGTGATAGGGGTGTTTCTGTAAAATTGCCAATTAAATTTAATTAAGGAAATTGTTTTCCACGTGGCAGCTGACTAGGCAGTGACGTGGCTGCCACGCGGCGCTGACGTGGATAAGTGGAGCGATCTGGATCGTCAGATCCAGATCCAACGGATCAAAACAGATACCGCTTCGGATTTAAACAGATCTAATTCTAGCCCTTGATCGCAGATCGGACGGTGCTGGGGGTGTGGACCTTACCGGGCGGCGCAGCTCGCCGGAGTTGGAGCGGACGACGGCGGTGCTCTCGGGCGAGGACGCTCCGGTCGATCCCGTACTTCCCCGGATGAACGGAGGGCAGCCCCGAGCGCAGCGCGTCGCGGGGAGGGCGATGGAGAGGTCGGTTGGTGGCGGGGGGGGGGGGGGGGGGGGGGCTCTGGTGCTCGAGTTACTCCTCGCCGGAGTTGCGGTGGCGGCGGCCAGCCCCTGTCGATGACGGGGACGGCGTTCTGGCGCACGAAAGCAATACGGCCGAGTTAGAAAAAGATGCGCAGAGGGAAAATAAGGAGAAAGAGAGTAGTGGGAGGGCTCGGGAGGTCTCGTACTCGCCGGAGTTGGAGAAACTTGCCGTCGGTAATGGACGCACGGCGGCGGCGTTTGCGGCCAGCCTGGGGGCGCAATTAGGTTAGGGCGAGAGGGGAACTGCGGAGGAGGGGGAGGGCTACTTATAGGACCGAACGGAAGAACGAAATCACGTACAATGCGCTCGGATTTTGGAAAGGATCGGAGATGAAGATCTCGGGCGCGGTTTTCTCTGGAGGTTGACGATGATGACGTCAGCGATGACGTCATCCAGGTAATTCTTTTCTGTTTTTATTTATTTAATTCATATCTTTTGATTTATAACTCCAAATGATGTCAAATTAATTTCTAAAAATTTGTAAAAATAATATCTTGCTGTTAAACCAGTTGTGGGTATGTTTTGAATATTTTTGAAAATTAGTATTTTGAAATATTGCTTAATTACAAATTTGACACTTAAAGTCAAATTTGAATTTCTTCCTCATTTAAATTTTCCTTTGGCTATAATAAATTTGTAAAAATACCCTCATCTCAATATGTTTGAATTTAAGTTAAACTTATTTTGCTGAAATCATTTATCTTTATTTTGGCAATATATTAAAGAACACA
The DNA here is from genome assembly GCA_026929855.1 of Poa annua. Classification (NCBI taxonomy): domain Eukaryota; kingdom Viridiplantae; phylum Streptophyta; class Magnoliopsida; order Poales; family Poaceae; genus Poa; species Poa annua. Next base: position 243,433,255 of record CM049426.1, on the reverse strand, counting down.
TATAACAATGTTTTAGGAAATGTGAAATATAGGGTATTCATTTTTAATTGAAAATAATTTGTGCAACATTATATTTTAATTATGATAATTCATTTGAAAACTTCATAACAACTTTGGAAAGGATTTTTTTTTAATTCTATTCTTATTTATAATATATTAATCATTTCATGCTTTGAGAATAGATGAAATTCCTTTAAGCAAAAGAAATGTTTATTTGGCTAATTCAGTAATTTAAATTCTATGAAGTTGTAAAGTTATACACTATAGGCTTATAATTTCCAAACTATATTTTGAACATAGTTAAAGGAATGAAAAACCATTTAGTAGTTATATAACCTTTTGAATAATCTTGTAATTAAGTGGTTTAATTCAAATACTTATAAAGAACTAATTTATTTAAAATAAAATGAATTGTAGTTTGTAAAATATTTATCAAATTGTATTTTAAGGTTTTTGAAATACAGTGAATAATAAAATGTTTAAACTGTGACATTTGAAATATTAAACTCTTTCAATAAGTTTGGAGTCTTTTATAGTTGGTTTCCTTATGCATTTAATATTTTATTTTAATAAAAAGAAAAGTTTTAAATTTTAGTGATTTTTGAACATTTCAAAATGTTGGGATGTTACAAAGATTGATCTTCGACCAGGATATCTCCAAATGAAGGTTAGAGAGATGGATATACCAAAAACAACGTTTGTTACAAGATATGGCTCTTATGAGTATACAGTAATGCCATTTGGATTAACCAATGCTCCAGCTTATTTCATGAATATGAGAAGAAATTTGAGTGGACTGACGCATGCGAAGCCAGTTTTAAGGAGTTAAAGAAACGACTAGTTTCAGCCCCAGTTCTATGCTTACCTGATTTAGAGAAAGAATTCCAAGTATACTGTGATGCTTCATGCCAAGGCCTGAGAAGTGTGCTGATGCAAGAAGGCAGAGTGGCATCTTATGCCTCTAGACAGCTCAAGAAACATGAAAGAAATTATCCCACTCATGATCTCGAGTTAGCCTCAGTAGTACATGTCCTGCAAACTTGGAGACCCTACCTAATGGGAAAAGGATGTGAAGTGTTCACTGACCACAAAAGTTTGAAGTATATTTTTACTCAGAAAATATTGAACATGAGGCAGAGAAGATGGTTAGAACTTATCAAGGATTATGACCTAAGTCTTCAATACCATCCTGGAAAGGCTAATGTAGTAGCTGATGCCCTGAGTCGTAAGGTTTATTTGAATGGCCTCACGGCAGGAGAAATACCTGAGGATTTATGCAGGGCATTCAAGGACCTTCGATTGGAAGTGGTACCAGATGGTTTTGTAGCCTCGTTGGTAGTACAACCAAATTTGATGGACAATATACGTGAAGCTCAGAAGGGAGACAAGGATATGAAGAAATCAAAGCCAATTTGAGAGCAGGAAAAGCCAAGGGATTTCATGAAGATGAGCAAGGAACCTTGTGGTTTGAAAAACGTGTATGTGTGGCAAATGATCCTGATCTTAGGAAGTTAATTCTGCAAGAAGCCCATGAAACACCTTACTCCATTCATCCAGGAAATACCAAAATGTATATGGATGTGAAGGAGAGATTTTGGTGGAACAATCTGAAAAGGCTGAGCATCAGAAACCAGCAGGACTTTTGCAACCTTTGAAGGTACCGGACTGGAAGTGGGATTCTATTGGGATGGATTTCATCACCGGGTTACCAAGGACCAGATCAGGGTATGATTCTATTTGGGTTATTGTTTGTCGCTTAACCAAAATCGCTCACTTTATACCTGTGAAGACCACCTATACCAGCGCAAAGCTAGCTGATATTTACATGAAGAGGATTGTGTGCCTACACGGCGTCCCCAAGAGTATCGTGTCCGATAGAGGGACCCAGTTCACATCCCATTTTTGGAAGCAGTTGCATGAATCACTGGGAACTAGATTGGAATTCAGTACGGCATTTCACCCGCAAACGGACGGCCAGACTGAAAGAGTAAATAAGATTCTAGAAGATATGTTAAGAGCTTGTGCGCTTGATTATGGGTCTAGTTGGGATGACAATCTACCCTATGCCGAGTTCTCCTACAATAACAGTTACCAAGCTAGCATTGAGATGGCACCATTTGAGGGTTTATATGGGAAGAAATACACAACCCCATTGTTGTGGAGTGGTGTAGGAGAACGAAGTTTCTTTGGACCTGATATAATCCAAGAAGCTGAAGAGAAGGTCAGACTAATTAAAGATAGATTGAAGATAGCACAGTCACGCCAGAAAAGCTACGCGGATTCTAAACGTAGAGAAGTCGCCTACGAGGTGGGCGATAGAACCTATCTTAGAGTGTCGCCACTCAGGGGTGTAAAGAGGTTTGGAATTAAAGGAAAATTAGCACCTCGGTTTATTGGACCTTTTAAAATTCTGTCTCGTAAGGGTGAAGTAGCATATGAGTTAGAACTAACAGAAACTCCGTCTGCGGTTCATAATGTGTTCCATGTCAGTCAGCTGAAGAAATGTCACCCCGAGATGATGGGAGTTCCTTTAAAGGATACTGTACCCCTTGAAGAAGTACAATTGGAGAGTGACCTGACCTACGAAGAGAAACCCATCAAGATATTGCAGACCGCAGAAAGAGTCACCCGTACCAAAACCATCAAGTTTTGTAAAGTCCAATGGAACCATCACACCGAGGAAGAAGCCACCTGGGCACGTGAGGATGACCTCCGAAAAGACCATCCACACCTATTTGCTGATCTTTCCGAAGCTCGAGGGCGAGCTTCCTCTTAAGGGGGTTAGTCTATAACATCCCAAATTTTGCAAAAATTTAAAACTTTGCATTCAAGCATCATTCATCATTAGGCATAAAACTACATCACAAAAATATTAAATAAAATTTCAAATTATAAATTTTAATAAACTATAATTCCATAAAGTGTTCACTTAAAACTCCTTAAATAAATAAAATATTATCAAATTATTTATGGGTAAGTATAATGTCAAAAAGTCCCATTTTTAATAACCTTTCCAAAACATATTTTTATGAATTTTTCTGAAATGTTTTGAATAGGTTTAAAAATCATATTTGAAATCAGTGTTTAAAAACAGGAAATAATTCTTTTAAAAAGAAAAGGAAATCGGGCCGGCCCGTTGGCTATCTGCCGCGCACGCGTAGCCTACCAGCCCGCCAGCGGCCCAGCGCCCCGCGCTCTCGCTCGCAGTCGGTGACAGGTGGGACCCACCTGTCATCACCACCGCGGAAACGTTCGTCCCCAAATCACGCCTCCGACCCCGACTGAAAACGCCGATTTGATTCACACGATTATGAACGATTTACTTCTCCATTTATCCCGCATCCTCTCCCTACTAATAGCCCTCCTTGATCTCGTCTGATTGCCCCAAACCACACCTCCCGAGAGCCCCTAGGCTGCCCGCTAGAGCTCACGCAATCCCGCCGTCGCCGTCGGTAAGAACTCCGCCGCCCGAGCAACTCCGGCCACCTCGGACCTCCTCTCCACCTCCCTTCGCTCCCTGTGAACCGTACGCATCGATTTGACACGGTGGGGCGTGTGTTTTTGCAGCGAAACCCCGCATCCGTCCACGACCGAGAGGAGCCGTCGTCGTGCGCAACTCCGGCGAGCTCTTCCGGGGAGAAGAGGACGCTCCGGTCATCGCCACCGCGCCATCGCCCTCCCCTCGACGTCGCGCATCCCCTGGTGAGCTCCGTTCCCTCCTAGCACCGTAGAACGCCTCGGGCGCAAACGCCGGCCATGGCTCCGCCGCGCCCCGCGCGTCTCCGACGACCGCGCCGCCCGTTTTTGGTCAACGAATTGTGGGTCGTTAGATCTAGATCGACGGATCTAGATCTATCTAATCTCGCGCGTCCATTTTAAATTAGATCGGACGGCTCGCGCTGCGATCCGCGTCGAAACGGTACCGTCCAATAGGAACACGCCACGTAGCCCCTGTTATTTCTTTTTTTCGCAGGAATTTTATAAATAAAACAGAAAATGTGCAAAACTTAGAAAATTCATAAATTTTGTTTTGTAAATCCAGATTCGGTAAATTTTATATCCACGGATAGACCTGCTAGTGTAGTTTCTTTCTACATCCTTTAGTTTCCTTTTGACAAATTATAAATTGTGTATGCCTCAGAGGAGTATTTCGGCTATTAAAATAATAACTTAAATAATACAAATAATTTGGAAATAAATTTAATTGTTTTAGGGAATTATCAATCCCCTCTGTCCAGCAAATTTAATAAATGTATTAAATGAAAATTTCATAAAGCAATAAAAATTATAATCATAGAAATCAAGTTTTGCTATGTTGTTTTCAATTATTTAATTGATGAACAAAATAAGAAATTCCTAGAAATTATATTTCATACATTTAATAACAGAGGAATAAAAATTAGTAATGAGTGTGTCCTATTTTCCTAGCATATAATTCATGCATACATATTTATGTTTGGTGTTGAGATGATATTGTGTTGGTATTTATTTTATTTATTGCTTGTGCTAGATTGTGAAGAAGAGGAAGGGTTTGCTTGTGATTGTTATTCTTGTTGTGCTTGCTCCTCCTGTTACCAAGGCAAGTGACATTCATACAATATCCCATATTTTCTATATGCATAAGTAGTATATTTTGAGTAGTGTGCATGATAGGGATTTTTGATTTATTTTATAATGCTAAGTTAGTTTGTATTTTACAAATATCCTAGTAGTGTGTAGCCACCCTTTTCCTAAGCAGCCATGAAAATATTTTATTAGTTGCTTAGCCATGCTATAAAAATGTTTACCATGTTATGGAAATGTTTCTAAGTGTTAAAATCTAAAATATACATCTGGGTGGAATTGGTTGTTATGGTTTATGTTGAGTGGCTTTTGGGACTATGCTTGTGGTTGTCATCGCCTAGGATGAATGTCTATTCTACTTAGGGCCACGAGTATGGTGGTTGTTACCCAGAAGTACACTTGTGGATGGCCACCCAGGAACGAAGAGATTACTAAGTCCCTCCAAGTTTAGAAGCTTCCCGTGCAGCCTTTTGACAATAGGCTCTGTCTAGAATGATTAAGTTGTGGGAGTGCAACCTGTCAGCTTGACAAGCAGATGTAGAGATGATAGGTGGAACGGGTCTTGCTAGTATGGTTGCATTCTTCTTCTGAAAGTTCTTGTCTCAATTCTCTCCTTTCCATAATACACTCCGCGTGTATAGGATTTCTCGGACAAATTGAGTCTAAAGGTGAAAGTGCACAACCTCTGCTGAGTCGACAATCTGAGTTCTCAGCCGTGTCCTCGGAAATGGACTACTTCGAGCAACTGGACAAGGATGGGCAGAAGAATCTCAACACTGTTTTTATAAAGTAAAATTTGACTAAGGAATGAATTGTTGGTACACTTGGGCTTTATCCCTTGGTGCCAAGTCTTCGAGAAATAAAAGTGTTTTACAAAATGATAGGAGAAAACTTGCTTTCTGCAAATAGCCTTCAACCCCACAAAGCCAAAAATGCATATAGATGTTAGACTTGCCAGTATATATCCACCATAGTCACTTGCCAATACATCATTGTATTGACCTCCTTCGGGGGCTGCATATTCCAATGTGCAGGTAATTCTGATGTTGAATGATTTTGGCTCGAGTCTACACCCAACATGACTGCCTGTGGCGCATGCTTGAAGATGAGGCTCAATGTTATTTTGCTTTCGCTGTGAACTCTAAACTTTAGCTAGCCTTCATGGCTACGCAAATTGTAATAAAGCCATATTTGGCTATTATTTTTGGATCTCGTTGTAGCAATTTTAATACTTATGCAATGGTACTTTATATTTTGTACTGTGGTGCTGGCAGTGATCCAGGGACTAGCACATAACACAGGTGTTCCAACTTTAATAAAAGTTGGGGTGCTACAGAGCTTGATCCCAGGTCTATTCGGCTAAGGCCGATAGCAACAGATCGGGCGAAGAGGCTTCGTCTCCGCATCCGAGTAGAAGCAAGAGCAAGAGCAAGAGCTGGAGCCGGAGCAGGGGTTCCGGGAAAAACAAGCAGTTACAGGCGTATGACCCGGCCTTTGCCGGAGTGCAGCAAGCCGGACGAAACAATCCCGGCCAAGCTCAGGGTAGCCATGATGGTGGTAACCAGGGTGTAGGAAACAATGCTGCGGCAAGCCGTGGCAATCCACCCCGGTATCCACCACAAAATCAGGGAGACCGGCAGAGAGAGGCCGCTTCTGTTCCGCAGCAAGCCATAGTTCCTGTGGTTAACAGACATGATGATGGTAACTCGAGGTTGCAGCAACTCGGATACCAGCCTAACAAGAATCCATTGGGATCTCGAATAGGAACTCGACAGCTAGATCCCGCTGATGCCCGGATCAGGTTGGACCGGATTCACCAATCCGAGTTGGTCGAAGAACAAGGTCCTCTGGGACCTACTTACTTTGGACCTCGGATCATGAGGGAACCGGCTGTGCGAAACTTCCAGCTCAACCGGGGTGCCAATACCTATAACGGCAGCTCGAAGCCGGAGGACTGGCTAACCGACTATGTAACTGTAGTAAGCATAGCTGGTGGAAACAGACGCTGGGCGGTACGATATGTACCGCAGATGTTTTAAGGACCCGCCAGAATCTGGCTGAACAACTTGAGGACTGGCAGCATAGACTGCTGGTTGGATTTCGAGGAGGCCTTCATCAGCAATTTCACCAGCACATACAAGAGACCCAACTGACCTCAGCAGCTCGCCATCTGCCGGCAAAGGAGCAACGAAACTGACCGTGAGTACCTGACTCGGTGGAGTAACATTCGCAATTCTTGCGAAGGAGTTATTGAGGCACATGCCATCTCGTGGTTCGCGCAGGGATCCCGGCATGGCTCTATGCTTTGGCAAAAGCTGCAAAGGAAGATGCCGACAACTTTGGCAGAGACCGTGCGCATCGCCGACACCTACACGCTTGGAGATCCCATGCAACCCCTAGTGGATGTCGGAGACACCAACAGGAGGAATGCGGAAACTTAGCGTTCGGGGCCGAGCAGAAGCCATGATCGCCACGATTTCGGCCCGAAAAGGAGCTAGCCCGAGTTCCACTATGCCTCGCAGCACGTTGCAGCGGTTGGCCGAGACCAGGAGGATGACGGCAGCAATCAGCGGCAGAAAACAACTGGCCCGACTTGAGGTCAGAGCCAGGAGGGGCAGAAAACTTGGGTGGACCAAAAGAAGCCCCTGACGTATGAAGAGATGCTGAACAAGCCATGCTGCTATCATACGTTGGAGGCCAACAATCCTGCAAACCACTCTACCCGGCAATGCAGCTGGTATCAGTGCACATTGCAAGAGGGCAGCGCGGGGGCTACTCGGCCAAACGCTCCGGCGTCGCGACCGAATATCCCGAGACCCCCTCCACCGCTATCCTGTGCCAATGCAGTCCGGGCTAATCCACCCAACCAGGGACCCCCTCCCAGACCGGTAAACATGGTACACACCCGGAATGATAATGGCGCTGGTCCGAGTAACCAACCCGGACACCAACAAGGCAACTACCGGGAGGCACATCAGAGCTATGTGGTCTTCGTGACCGAGCCCACTGACCGAAAGAGTGTGCGACAGCGCGCTCTGGAGGTAAATGCGGTGATCTCGGAGGTGACCGAGTTCCTGCACTGGTCCGAGATGGAGATCACTTGGAGCCGGAAGGATCACCCCCGGATTATGCCTAAGCCTGGTGGCTATGCTTTGGTAGAAGACCCGACATTTGTCGGACCGAGACTCAACGTTCGCTTCAGCCGGGTACTAATTGACAATGGCAGCGCCATTAACATTATGTACAAGGATACCATGCTGAAGCTGGGGGTGTCCCTGAACACCTTACTCCCAACCGAGACGACCTTCCATGGCATTGTGCCCGGCGTCTCTTGCTCACCCATGGGAAAGATTTGGGTCGAGGTACTGTTTGGAACCCGGGAAAACTGCCGGACCGAGAGCCTGGAATTCGAGGTAGTAGATCTCGAGAATCCATATCATGCACTGATCGGCAGACCAGCGTTGGCTAAGTTCATGATCTCCACTCACATGGGATACCTGAAGATGAAGATGCTGGGCCCTAACGGCGTGATTACCATCTCGGGGGATTACAAGCGCTCCATGGAGTGTGCATCTGCCGGCTTGAGTTTAGCCGAGTCCCTGGTGATAGCTGAGGAGAAGAAGAGGATCCAGCAAGTGGTGATGCTGGCCAAGACATCCCAACTCGGAATGCCCGGGATGGCGAACCCGGAGGAGAACGCCTCATTCCAGCCACCAAAGGAGACCAAGAAAGTGGGGGTTGACCCCAGGTACCCGGAGCGCCAGGTCATCATTGGCAACAACCTGGACAGCAAATAGGAAGGCGAGCTCGTCGACTTCCTCCGTGAGAATCGGGATGCTTTTGCGTGGTCGAGTGACGATCTGCAAGGCGTTCCGAGGGAGTTGGCTGAGCACTCACTGTTTGTCAGGCCGGATGCAAAGCCAGTGAAGCAACCAACTAGGCGCCTCTCGGATGAAAGAAGAGCGGCAATCATGGAGCATATCGCAATACTGCTGGCTGCCGGATTCGTGATGGAAGTACTGCACCCGGATTGGATTTCGAATCCGGTTCTGGTAGAGAAGAAGAAGGATGATCCCCTCCTGCTGATTGTGTGGCGCATGTGCATCGACTTCACCAACATCAACAAGGCCTGCCCGAAAGATCCTTTTCCACTCCCCCGGATAGATCAAATGATCGATTCCACTGCCGGGAGTGAGCTTTTGACTTTTCTAGATGCCTATTCCGGTTTTCACCAGATACCTTTGAATCCGAATGATCAATTGAGAACTGCTTTTATCACCCCGTATGGGGCTTATTGCTATCGTGTCATGACTTTTGGTCTGAGAAATGCTGGTGCTACATACCAGAGGTGCATGCAAAAATGTTTGCATGACCAGATAGGCCGGAATGCCGAAGTCTATGTCGATGACATAGTCATAAAGACAAAACAAAAAACCTTTCTGATCGATGATCTAAGGGAAACATTTAGAAACTTAAGGAGATTTCGGATGCACATTCGGTGTTCCGGCAGGAAAACTACTCGGTTTCCTCATTTCAAGCAGGGGAATTGAGGTCAATCCGGGTAAGATACGGGCAATCGAGAGCATGAAATTGCCGACACGCCTCAAAGACGTGCAAAACTTTACTGGTTGCTTGGCATCCCTAAGTCGGTTTGTGAGCCGACTAGGGGAGAAGGCCTTACCCTTGTACCAGCTGATGAAAAAGAGTAAAAACTTCGTGTGGACCCCGCAGGCTGATGCGGCGTTCAATGACTTGAAGAGAATGTTGTCATCAGCACCAGTGTTGGCATCCCCATTGTCCAAGGAGCCTATGTTGCTGTACATTGCTGCACTAACCGGGTAGTAAGTGTAGCCATTGTTGTGGAAAGAGAAGAAGGGGACAAGCTGATACAGAGGCAGGTAGATTACTTGAGCGAGGTGATCTCGGAATCCAAGCAAAACTACCCGCATTATCAGAAGATGGCATATGGGGTGTACCTAGAAGTAACCAAGCTCAAGCACTATTTCCAAGAACACCCAATCACAGTGGTGTGCGAGGCTCCCCAAGCCGAAATCATCGGTTGCAAGGATGCTAGCGGCCGGGTTGCCAAATGGGCCATCTAGTTGTCTCCGTACGCTCCGGCATACGAGAGACGTGACGCCATTAAGTCGCAGGCTTTGCCGGACTTCTTGGTGGACTGGGCCGAGATGCAGTACGAGCCTCCAGCTCCCGACTACAATTTCTGGAGGATGCATTTCGATGGTTCCGAAGCCAAGATCGGATTGGGTGCCGGAGTAGTTCTCACCTCACCGAAGCAAGATGTGCTGAAGTATGTGCTGCAAATTCACTTCCGGGCATCCAATAATGTCGCCGAATATGAAGCCTTGGTTCATGGACTGAATGTAGCCAAGGAAATCGGCATCCGCCGGACAGAGTGTTTCGGTGACTCCGACCTCGTGGTACAGCAGGTGTCGGGGAACTGGGATGCGATTGACGCCAACATGGCCTTGTATCGGGTCCATGTGCAGAAAATATCTGGATTTTTCGAAGGCTGCGAGTTCAAGCACATACCCAGAGGGGAAAACGAGGCAGCAGATGTGTTGTCCAAGCTAGGGTCATCTCGGGAGGCCATCCCACCCGGGATCGATCTAGAACATCTGAGGAAGCCGTCTATCCAGCCTTCGCCCGAGTCGGATTCCATTTTCATCCCCAAGGAACATGGTTCGGAAGCTGTACCTACGGAGATGGAAGTCGGGAACATTGTGTTGAACCCGGGGACTGCGTCACGGGACGCGGAAAGGCTAAATAGCATGATGATGGAGGTAATGTTGGCAGAACCAATGGACATAGATGCCCCCATATTCCCGGTTCGACCTGTCCCGGGATGGGCACAATCCATCATGGCATACATATCGGATGGAACCCTCCCGGAGAACGAAGTAGAAGCCCGGCAAATACTGAGAAGATCCAAGGCATACACCGTCATCAACCAAGAGCTGTACAAGAGAAGTGTCACCGAGATGCTCCAAAGGTGTGTGGAACCCGAGGAAGGCCAAGAGATGCTATTGGAAATACACCAAGGGGAGTGTGGACATCATGCATCCTCTCGGGCACTGGTGGCAAAAGTGTTCCGGCATGGGTTCTACTGGCTTACTGCCTTGCAGCATGCAGAATACATTGTGCGTAAGTGTGGAGGGTGCCAGAGGTTTGCCCACCGGATACATATGCCGGCATCAGCACTGAAAACAATCCCTATCACTTGGCCATTCGCAGTATGGTGCTTGGACATGGTCGGGCAATTTAAGCCGGCAAGGGGCAATATGACGCACATGCTGGTCATGGTCGACAAGTTTACAAAATGGATAGAGGTCAAACCAATCCGGAAGTGTGACGGACACACCTCGGTTCAATTCTTGAAAGACATCATCTTGAGATACGGATACCCGAACAACATCATCACGGATAATGGCACCAATTTTGCTATGGGGGAGTTCGCTCGATTTTGTGCTGAGAAGAGAATCCGGTTGGATGTGGCATCAGTGGCCCACCCGGAAGCATACGGGCAAGTCGAGAGAGCAAATGCCTTGGTCTTGGCCGGCATCAAAGCCCGCTTGATAGAGCCACTGTTGAGAACTCTGGGGTGTTGGAAAGAGGAGATACCGGCAGTGTTGTGGGGTCTCCGAACCACACCGAATAGATCTACCGGGTACACACCATTCTTCATGGTATACGGTGCCAAAGTCGTGCTTCCAACCGACATCCAGTATGACTCACCAAGGGTTACAATGTTCACCGAGACCGAGGCAAAGGAAGCCCGGGAAGATGATGTGGACTTGCTCGAGGAAGCAAGAGAATTGGCACTGTCTCGGTCGGCAATTTATCAGCAGAACCTCCGTCGCTATCATAGCCGGAAAGTGCATCCCGGAGTATTCCGAGAAGGGGATCTTGTGCTAAGGCTTATCCAACGCACAACCGGGATGTAGCGTACCTGCACTTTAAATAAGGCAGATACCTGTGTATAGTGCAAATCCCTGGATCGATTCATTTGCACACACAGTTTACGATGTAATATCACAACACAACATCAATTATATTACATCGATGATCCAGAATTACAAAAGATTGGATACAAATTGCATAGCATAAAGCTAGCATTGAAAAGTACACAGCGGAAATACAATAGCAGTGAGTCTCTATAACTTTCATGCTGCCACAGGCGAAAACATGTTGGTTGTAGACTCAAAACCTTTAACGAAACCTCACACGTCTTCTGATCAAATCTGAAATAAGAAAAATATTGCAACAACGTGGGTCAGATTCCATTAAAAATGGAGTCTGGCAAGTGACACTATGGTGGACACTTAAGGAAATAACTCTAAAGCCTATATGCATATTTGGCTGGTGGAGCTCAAGGCTAATTTGCATAAAGCCAATTTTTCCTACTCTTTTGAAAACACTTTTCTTGAAATCCACATGAGTATGGCATGAAAACCATAAATCTCATCTTCCCTTGTTCACCCATCAAGTTTTATTCTGAAGTTGGAATGGTGGAATCCTCCGTTGACATCCTTGATCAGCTGCTCATAATTGTCCGTAACCGGGGACACGGCTAAGTACTTAGTTTTACACTCTGCAGAGGTTGTGCACTTTCACCATTGTACCCATTCAACCCAAGGTATCCTTTACACACCATTTGTGATAAGGAAAGGAGAGAATGAGACGAGATCTTTCAGAAGCATTTTCCCTCCCACCTGGCTTGACCCGTTCCACCTAACATCCCCCTACATCTGCTTGTCAAGCCGGAGAGAGTCCACGCAACATAATTGATCAAGCCAAAGCCCATATGGCAATGGCTGCACTGGAAGCAATCGTCACTCGGAGTTCTTCAGATTCCTCTGTTCCTGGGTGGCCATTCACAAGTGTACATACTCCAGGAACCATAGACATGGACCTGAGTAGCCACTCAACATAACCCATGCAACCAATTACCACCCAGGTGTTTCATTCTTAACTTAGTAGAATTTAGATTTTCACAAAACAACATTTGCATAGAAACAATAATTCTACTAAGTATTGCATAGGAACCTAGACACAGGTATAAGGGATTCTACACAGGTTTAGCATAGCAACACATGCATATAAAAATACACTAAGTAATGCATATAAAAATAGGAAGTTTATGAGGTGTGCCACTTGCCTTTGAATGTTGTCGTTGTTCACAAACTCTTTTCAACAACGAACGTTTGCTCTCCGTTTAATCTAAACAATAATAGCAAACCAACAATACCACAATCAACAAACACAATCATCACACATACCTGCTCATATCAAATGAACAACAAGTTTTGTAAAACTCCTAAGGAAAACATGTCATGTATGATATGCAAATTATTTCTAAGGGCTAGAGATGCATGTTATGCTATGAAAATCTCCTAAGTTAATGCAAGGCAAATAGGTGGGTCAAGAATGACTAAGGACTAAGGTCTTAAGTGGGATAAACATACTTTGTTTTATATCTTCTTGAAACAAGCACTCAAATGGCTTAGCCATGATGTGCAAAATACTTAGGGAAAAATACTAAGTCATTTGTTCAAGATGATCAACAATTATTATCAACTCTTTGTAAATTGGACATTCACTATAGTGAGAGAGACAGACACCCGACCAGCCACTTAAATTGTGGAACAGGTCTCATGTACGTGGACATGTAAGGTTTGTTTCCAGGCCGCTTCATCTCACTATGCTGCTAGGATCCAACAACTTCAAGATGATAACATCACGATCAAAATTTGTTTAAGTCTAAAGGACAAGATTAGGAAAGAGGGAAAGATAGATAGAAAGATGTAGTTGTCCTCCAGGATTCATCTCCAGACTGGTAACTTTCTTCTGGATGATGTTTGATTGGGCTCTTGGTAGTCTTGATGAATCTTCAGACTTGATGATTCTTGTATCCTCGAGGCTGGTCTTGGATTCACTTAGTCTTCATGAAGTCTCAGAGGAGAAGAAAAGACAGAGATAGAGACTTAGAGAATAAAAGGGGGTTGGCCTTCTTGAACTTCTTATCACTTTTCTTCTAAGTGCTTGACATCTTTGGAATGCTTCCAGAGTCTGTTTTCTCCTAAGTCCTTCATGAACTTCTTCTTGATTTTCTTCTAAGTGTTTCTTCTCCTTGAAGATATTTCTGAAGTCTTATTTTTGGCTAAGTCCTTCCTTGGTCTTCCAGCTCCATGTTGAAATTCCTAAGTGTCTAGTGTATAGCACTTTTCCAAAATACTAAGTTTGAAAATAATTCCTAACTTAGAGAAAACTAATGAAGAGGGGTTTTCCTATGAGAATAAAATATGCTATGAATGAAATGAAATTTTAAATCACAAGAAACATCAAAATAACTTTTGTGTTTTCTTTATACATATGCATGAATTTATAAATGCAATTTAATTAATTTAAAATTTTGGAAAATATAATAAAAGGAATAATTATAAGATTAAAGTTTCCTATGACTAAATTTTTATAACCAAATTTTATAATTAGTGTTAATAGACAGAGAGCATTTAATTAAATCTATTGCAATTGGATTTAATCCAAAAATAATGTTTCTATTAAAAGTTATTTAAACAAAATAGTCAAATTTATTCAAATTGAACACACAACTATGAAATCATTCAAAAATTACTCAAAATTATTTTATAGCAGTGGCATTAATTTACAAATATTCTAAGGTTTCTAAAACATATTTATTTGCAATTTTTGGATTTATAGATTTAAAGTTATTACAAATATACTCAAATTCACCATTTGAAATTTGAATATTTTATACTAAGTCAAATTTGAATTTTGTCAGATCCAAAATATTTTACATGTCAAGAGCTTTCCAAATATATAAATATTATTAAATTTGGAGTTGTGGTTAAAAAGTTATAGATGTTTTAATTCCAGGGACTAATCTGCAAATTTTCCAATTAAAAATTAAAATAGAAAATGAATTACACGCTGGCGCTGACTGTGCCGTGACGTGGCGCTGACGTGGCTGCCACGCGGTGCTGACTGGATAAGTTATAGATCTGGGCCGTCCAGATTTAGATCTACGGCAGACAGTCACCGTACCGGTTCGAAATAAGCAGATCTAATCTCGTGCGTCGATAGAAGATCTGACGGTCAAGAGGCGCTGACCTGAGGGTGGCGCCGCGATTATTGCCGGCGATGAGGACGACGGCGGCGCGGCTTCGTTTGACGACGGATTCGTCGCTCCGGTGATTCCCCGGGCGTGGGACGAGTGTCAAACGATTCCCCGTGGCACGGCGAGTTGGATGGGGTGGTCGGCGTCGACTCGCGCGTCCTCTACTGCGACTGGCCGTGGTCGGGGTACGGCGGGTCCGGCGAGCTCCACACACGACGATTTGCTGCGAAGGAGATCGAGGGAAGGGTCAGGGAGATGCGTGTCGATACGGGGAAGAGGATGGAGGGGCTTTCGGCCAAGGGCTCGGCTCACCTCATCGGGAACGGGACGAATACGGCGGCGGAGATGGCTAACTCCGGCGAGCTTTTCCGGCGGCCTGGCGGCGTGATTTGAAGAAAGACGAGGGGGAAAAGACGCGGCGCGGGCTGGGGTATTTATGGGGGCGGGGAGGAGATAAAATCTCGTTCGAAAACGGCCCGGGATCGTCTCCGGATCGATGCGGATTTCTAGCAGGAGTTGGTTTCGGAGGTTGAAGATGATCTGCTGACGTCAGCATGACGTCAGCAAATATTTTCTTTTTCTGATTTAATTCATATCTTTTGATTTAAATGTCCAAATGATGTCAAATTAATTTCTAAAAATTTGTAAAAATAATATCTTGCTATTAAACCAGTTGTGGGTATGTTTTGAATATTTTTGAAAATTAGTATTTTGAAATATTGCTTAATTACAAATTTGACACTTAAAGTCAAATTTGAATTTCTATCTCATTTAAATTTTCCTTTGGCTAAAATAAATTTGTAAAATACCCACATTTCAATATGTTTGAATTTAAGTTATTTAAACTCATTTTTAATTTTTAAATTCATTTTTTGGCTTTGGTATAATTATTAATGACATAACACAACTATATGAAAATGGAAAAGATAATGTATCCCTTTTTAATTGAAAATAATTTGTGCAACATTATATTTTATGCATGTGAAACTTCATAACAACTTTGGACAAGACCTTTATTTTAATTTTATTTTTATTTAGAATCTATTAATCATTTCCTGTTTTGAAAAATAGATGAAATTCATTTAAGCCAATGAAGTGTTTATTTGGCTAATTCATTAATTTAATATCCATGAAGTTTTAAAGTTATACACTATAGGCTTATAATTTCCAAACTATATTTTGAACTTAGTTAAAGGAATGAAAACCATTTAGTAATTATATACCATTTTGAATAATCTTATATTTATGAATAGATATGGCTAAGTGGTTTAATTTAAATACTTATAAAGAAACTAATTTATTAAAAAAAAATGGATTGTGGTTGGTAAACTATTTGTCAAATTGTATTTTAAGGTTTTTGAAATACAGTGGATAATAAGATGTTTAAACTGTGACATTTGAAATATTAAACTCATGTTTGAAGTCTTTCATAGTTGGTTTCCTTATGCATTTAATATTTTATTTTAATAAAAAGAAAAGTTTTAAATTTTAGTGATTTTTGAATATTATAAAATGTTGGGATGTTACAGACTACCACCCTTAAAAGGAATCTCGTCCCCGAGATTCGGAGAAGCTGAAGAGAAAGCAAAGGCTTGAATGATTCTGATAACTCGAGATGTTTTGAGAAATGAAATTTCTGACATGGAAACTTGAAAACTTGTAGGGAATAAATTTTCTAATTGGGAAGGCTAGAAGATTGTTTGGGATCTTTGGGTTTAATAAGTTGGGTTTGAATATTCTAGGTGGCTACCACCCTTAAAAGAAAAGTTTTGGTGATAATTAAACATTCTAATGCACAACCAAAAATCAAGAAAATCCATTACAAACATCATCTAACAACATCAAGCAACAAAGTTCAAACACAAGCAACACATACGTAAAACTTCAAACTTCTTTTGAGAAATCGAACTAATCGTTTATCGAACGAAAGGTTGGGGAAGTACAAAAGCAACAGTACTGCCATACCACAATTTGATAGGTCAATACTCTCAATTGATACGATAAGCTAAATAAGATAATGGTGGTCTCTCTAACATGGTTTTGATTGCTACACTTATCCCTCCTAATTATTACGCTTGCGTTTTATTGCGTGGTTCTTTGCCACAGGCGTGACTTCTTCCTCAGTTGACTCTTCAAACAACACCTCTTAGGGGTCTCCTTCCACTGGTCCTTCCTCCTTCGTAGCTGCAGATACAGTCACATCTCCAGTGCCTTGGTCACCTCCTTCTTCAGCTACTGGCGGTGGTGGAGGTGGAATGAGTTGCGCCTCAAGCATGGCAATCTGCTCATCCTTGCCAAGGTTCTCCAAATGTAGGTCATGGATGAGTTCCTCCAACTGACCAATAAGATTTTCAGAAGTCTGGAGTTCTTGGGTCTTTGCGTGTATCACGGCTTGTGCATGATCCGCGACGTCATAAGCCTGTTGGACCCTCCTGGTCAGGCAGTTGATGAGATAATCCAAGTCTTCAAACGTCTTGTTAACGAGGGGCAGGTCCAGGCGATTTCCCGTGTGAGCCATCGAGAGACCATGTGCATTCCTCTTCCCAAAGGCACGGAAGGGCGATCCTGGTGCTAGCTTGAATCGATACTTGTAACACAAACAAGCCATTAAGTCCACCATAGCTATATTCACTCCCTCAATCCACTCTGGGTAGTAGATGACATAGTCCACGGGCTCGAAGTCTGTCATCGTAGGATCCGGGGTCATGATGGTGCGTATTTCCCAACGTATCCCATGGGGTATGTTGGTCTCCTCCTTCCTTCCTCGGAAATAGGGTGGTGGTAGCTTCAATACACTTGTCAATCTAAACAGCTTCCTCCCGAAGATGAAACCAGACAAAACTCCAGCATACGCAGTCTCAGTGTACTCTCCCATCTAAAATTTTGAACAGGTAAGAGTATTAGAATTTAAAAGAAAAGGGAAAGATGCAAGACAAGATAAACAATGTAAAACAATATTAAAGGAAATTTCAAAATTTACTCATGTTTTGGAAACCTAGTTTAGTTAACTATTTAACCTTTGGGTCTTAGTCCAATCCTAGGGGTTTCGAACCTACAGGCAACACAGTGCTCTGATACCATCTGTAGCGTACCTGCACTTTAAATAAGGCAGATACCTGTGTATAGTGCAAATCCCTGGATCGATCATTTGCACACACAGTTTACGATGTAATATCACAACACAGCATCAATTATATTACATCGATGATCCAGAATAACAAAAGATTGGATACAAATTGCATAGCATAAAGCTAGCATTGAAAAGTACACAGCGGAAATACAATAGCAGTGAGTCTCTATAACTTTCATGCTGCCACAGGCGAAAACATGTTGGTTGTAGACTCGAAACCTTTAACGAAACCTCACACGTCTTCTGATCAAATCTGCAATAAGAAAAATATTGCAACAACGTGGGTCAGATTCCATTAAAAATGGAGTCTGGCAAGTGACACTATGGTGGACACTTAAGGAAATAACTCTAAAGCCTATATGCATATTTGGCTGGTGGAGCTCAAGGCTAATTTGCATAAAGCCAATTTTTCCTACTCTTTTGAAAACACTTTTCTTGAAATCCAGATGAGTATGGCATGAAAACCATAAATCTCATCTTCCCTTGTCCACCCATCAAGTTTTATTCTGAAGTTGGAATGGTGGAATCCTCCGTTGACGTCCTTGATCAGCTGCTCATAATTGTCCGTAACCGGGGACACGGCTAAGTACTTAGTTTTACACTCTGCAGAGGTTGTGCACTTTCACCATTGTACCCATTCAACCCAAGGTATCCTTTACACACCATTTGTGATAAGGAAAGGAGAGAATGAGACGAGATCTTTCAGAAGCATTTTCCCTCCCACCTGGCTTGACCCGTTCCACCTAACATCCCCCTACATCTGCTTGTCAAGCCGGAGAGAGTCCACGCAACATAATTGATCAAGCCAGAGCCCATATGGCAATGGCTGCACTGGAAGCAATCGTCACTCGGAGTTCTTCAGATTCCTCTGTTCCTGGGTGGCCATTCACAAGTGTACATACTCCAGGAACCATAGACATGGACCTGAGTAGCCACTCAACATAACCCATGCAACCAATTACCACCCAGGTGTTTCATTCTTAACTTAGTAGAATTTAGATTTTCACAAAACAACATTTGCATAGCAACAATAATTCTACTAAGTATTGCATAGGAACCTAGACACAGGTATAAGGGATTCTACACAGGTTTAGCATAGCAACACATGCATATAAAAATACACTAATTAATGCATATAAAAATAGGAAGTTTATGAGGTGTGCCACTTGCCTTTGAATGTTGTCGTTGTTCACAAACTCTTTTCAACAACGAACGTTTGCTCTCCGTTTAATCTAAACAATAATAGCAAACCAACAATACCACAATCAACAAACACAATCATCACACATACCTGCTCATATCAAATGAACAACAAGTTTTGTAAAACTCCTAAGGAAAACATGTCATGTATGATATGCAATTTATTTCTAAGGGCTAGAGATGCATGTTATGCTATGAAAATCTCCTAAGTTAATGCAAGGCAAATAGGTGGGTCAAGAATGACTAAGGACTAAGGTCTTAAGTTGGATAAACATACTTTGTTTTATATCTTCTTGAAACAAGCACTCAAATGGCTTAGCCATGATGTGCAAAATACTTAGGGAAAAATACTAAGTCATTTGTTCAAGATGATCAACAATTATTATCAACTCTTTGTAAATTGGACATTCACTATAGTGAGAGAGACAGACACCCGGCCAGCCACTTAAATTGTGGAACAGGTCTCATGTACGTGGACATGTAAGGTTTGTTTCCAGGCCGCTTCATCTCACTATGCTGCTAGGATCCAACAACTTCAAGATGATAACATCACGATCAAAATTTGTTTAAGTCTAAAGGACAAGATTAGGAAAGAGGGAAAGATAGATAGAAAGATGTAGTTGTCCTCCAGGATTCATCTCCAGACTGGTAACTTTCTTCTGGATGATGTTTGATTGGGCTCTTGGTAGTCTTGATGAATCTTCAGACTTGATGATTCTTGTATCCTCGAGGCTGGTCTTGGATTCACTTAGTCTTCATGAAGTCTCAGAGGAGAAGAAAAGACAGAGATAGAGACTTAGAGAATAAAAGGGGGTTGGCCTTCTTGAACTTCTTCTCACTTTTCTTCTAAGTGCTTGACATCTTTGGAATGCTTCCAGAGTCTGTTTTCTCTTAAGTCCTTCATGAACTTCTTCTTGATTTTCTTCTAAGTGTTTCTTCTCCTTAAGATATTTCTGAAGTCTTATTTTTGGCTAAGTCCTTCCTTGGTCTTCCAGCTCCATGTTGAAATTCCTAAGTGTCTAGTGTATAGCACTTTTTCCAAAATACTAAGTTTGAAAATAATTCCTAACTTAGAGAAAACTAATGAAGAGGGGTTTTCCTATGAGAATAAAATATGCTATGAATTAAATGAAATTTTAAATCACAAGAAACATCAAAATAACTTTTGTGTTTTCTTTATACATATGCATGAATTTATAAATGGAATTTAATTAATTTCAAATTTTGGAAAATATAATAAAAGGAATAATTATAAGATTAAAGTTTCCTATGACTAAATTTTTATAACCAAATTTTATAATTAGTGTTAATAGACAGAGAGCATTTAATTAAATCTATTGCAATTGGATTTAATCCAAAAATAATGTTTCTATTAAAAGTTATTTAAACAAAATAGTCAAATTTATTCAAATTGAACACACAACTATGAAATCATTCAAAAATTACTCAAAATTATTTTATAGCAGTGGCATTAATTTACAAATATTCTAAGGTTTCTAAAACATATTTATTTGCAACTTTTGGATTTATAGATTTAAAGTTATTACAAATATACTCAAATTCACCATTTGAAATTTGAATATTTTATACTAAGTCAAATTTGAATTTTGTCAGATCCAAAATATTCTACATGTCAAGAGCTTTCCAAATATATAAATATTATTAAATTTGGAGTTGTGATTAAAAATTTATAGATGTTTTAATTCCAGGGACTAATCTGCAAATTTTCCAATTAAAAATTAAAATAGAAAATGAATTACAGGCTGGCGCTGACTGTGCCGTGACGTGGCGCTGACGTGGCTGCCACGTGGCGCTGACTGGATAAGTTATAGATCTGGGCCGTCCAGATTTAGATCTACGGCAGACAGTCACCGTACCGGTTCAAAATAAGCAAATCTAATCTCGTGCGTCGATAGAAGATCTGACGGTCAAGAGGCGCTGACCTGAGGGTGGCGGCGCGATGGTTGCCGGCGATGAGGACGACGGCGGCGCGGCTTCGGTTGACGACGGATTCGTCGCTCCGGTGATTCCCCGGGCGTGGGACGAGTGTCAAACGATTCCCTGTGGCATGGCGAGTTGGATGGGGTGGTCGGCGTCGACTCGCGCGTCCTCTACTGCGACTAGCCGTGGTCGGGGTACGGCGGGTCCGGCGAGCTCCACACACGACGATTTGCTGCGAAGGAGATCGAGGGAAGGGTCAGGGAGATGCGTGTCGATACGGGGAAGAGGATGGAGGGGCTTTCGGCCAAGGGCTCGTCTCACCTCGTCGGGAACGGGACGAATACGGCGGCGGAGATGGCTAACTCCGGCGAGCTTTTCCGGTGGCCTGGCGGCGTGATTTGAAGAGAGACGAGGGGGAAAAGACGCGGCGCGGGCTGGGGTATTTATGGGGGCGGGGAGGAGATAAAATCTCGTTCGAAAACGGCCCGGGATCGTCTCCGGATCGATGCGGATTTCTAGCAGGAGTTGGTTTCGGAGGTTGAAGATGATCTGCTGACGTCAGCATGACGTCAGCAAATATTTTCTTTTTCTGATTTAATTCATATCTTTTGATTTAAATGTCCAAATGATGTCAAATTAATTTCTAAAAATTTGTAAAAATAATATCATGCTATTAAACCAGTTGTGGGTATGTTTTGAATATTTTTGAAAATTAGTATTTTGAAATATTGCTTAATTACAAATTTGACACTTAAAGTCAAATTTGAATTTCTATCTCATTTAAATTTTCCTTTGGCTAAAATAAATTTGTAAAAATACTCACATTTCAATATGTTTGAATTTAAGTTATTTAAACTCATTTTTAATTTCTAAATTCATTTTTGGCTCTGGTATAATTATTAATGACATAACACAACTATATGAAAATGGAAAAGATAATGTATCCCTTTTTAATTGAAAATAATTTGTGCAACATTATATTTTATTCATAACAACTTTGGACAAGACCTTTATTTTAATTTTATTTTTATTTAGAATCTATTAATCATTTCCTGTTTTGAAAAATAGATGAAATTCATTTAAGCCAATGAAGTGTTTATTTGGCTAATTCATTAATTTAAATTCCATGAAGTTTTAAAGTTATACACTATAGGCTTATAATTTCCAAACTATATTTTGAACTTAGTTAAAGGAATGAAAACCATTTAGTAATTATATACCATTTTGAATAATCTTATATTTATGAATAGATATGGCTAAGTGGTTTAATTTAAATACTTATAAAGAAACTAATTTATTAAAAAAAATGGATTGTGGTTGGTAAACTATTTGTCAAATTGTATTTTAAGGTTTTTGAAATACAGTGGATAATAAGATGTTTAAACTGTGACATTTGAAATATTAAACTCATGTTTGAAGTCTTTCATAGTTGGTTTCCTTATGCATTTAATATTTTATTTTAATAAAAAGAAAAGTTTTAAATTTTAGTGATTTTTGAATATTATAAAATGTTGGGATGTTACACGGGATGCATAAACTCTCACCTCCATGGGAGGGTCCTTTTGTTGTAAGCAGGGCATTACACAATTATTTTTATTACCTTGTAGATGCACAGGAAGCTAGAAAAGGTGTAATGGACAAAGCCGGTGAGGAAACCAAGCGGCCATGGAATGTAGCCTTGCTTCGTCCCATTTACACTTAAGGGGTGCATTGTATGTATCTCGGTTTCTCTATCAATGAAATTTCGGCACCCCGAGGTGTTACTCGGGGAATGCCCGCCCAGAATTGTCTTTTATCTTCACTTACATGTCGGTACCCTCGGGAGGAACCCGTGGACTGTCTCGTTTTATACATCTGTTTTTCTATTATCATTTTATGCATGTCGGCAACCCAGGGAGGAACCCGGGGACTGCCTTGTATCTATTTTTGGTTTAGTGTATGCCGGGCAAGTTCCGAGATCGATTTGTTAGTCGGAGTAATAGATGTCATGTAAAATAATGTTGTGACTCGACTGACGAACACCGAAATGGTAGTCAAGAGCAGAGAGCATCAAATGTGGAAAACACGAAAACGATCTCAGGGACTCGGAATAGGAACTTCTCCGGCATATGCGTCTTGCTCGTCCAGTTGTTTATTTTGTTATGTCAGAAATATAGCAAACTGGAACTCGGATATTCATAAGTAAGGTATACTGTAAATGGAATTTCGTGACTCGACTGTCGAACACCGAAATGGTAGACAAGAGCAGAAATTGCCTAACTACCGTAAACGTGAAAATGAACTCGGGGACTTGTTGCAAAATATACCGGCATAACGGGTTTGCATAAGAAGGAGCAGAGTACGAATTAAAAAATATATATTACAGTTGCACCCGGCATCCCGGGGATCTAATGTTTCTACACTTAGTGTTTTAGGCAGTGGGGGAAGCCGGTTTCTCAGGCGCGTCGGCAGAGGGAGTGGTGACAATGGTTTCCTCCACACAACCAGTGGTACCCGGAGCCTCCGGGTGCACCTCGGCGTGAGAGGTCTCGGGTGGCGAAGGAGCAGCAGCTTCCCAGGAGGCCTCAGTCGCGGTAGCAGCGCCGGTAGCAGCGTTATCGCCCTCAGGGATCTCGGCCTCCGCATCTCCGGTCTCACCCGTCTCACCGTCATCCTCATAGTCTGACTCGGAGTCAGATTGTAACATCCCAACATTTTATAATGTTTAAAAATCACTAAATTTAAAAAATTTCTTTTTATTAAAAATAAATATTAAAATGCCTAAGAAAACCAACTATAAAAGACTTCAAACATATTGAAAGGATTTAATATTTCAAGCATGATTTATTTGCCAATTGGTTTCTATTCCTTCAACTAAGTTCAAAACATAGTGTATTTTATAGCTTCAATAACTTCATATAAACATTTCATTAGCTTAAATGATTGTCATTTATTTTCAAAACATAAAATGATTTTCATATTTTCTATATAAGAAATGAATTAAATCTAAAATGTTTTCCAAAGTTGTTATAAGATTTTCAAATGAATTTTCATAATATAAAATACAATGGTGCACAAATTATTTTCAATTAAAAATGAATACCTTATATTTCCCATTTCCTTAAAATTATTTATATTTAGTTCTTTAATATTATGCCAAAATAAAGATGAATGATTTCAGCAAAATAAGTTTAAATAACTTAAATTCAAACATATTTGAATGTGGGTATTTCATAGAATTTATTTTAGTCAAAAATAAAACTAATTAAACCCTAATTTCAAATATACCATAAAGTGTCAAAATTTGCATTAATCAATATTTCAAAATTATTATTTTTGAAAATTGTTTAAAACATGCCCACAACTGGTTTAACACAAAGATAATAATTTTACGAATTTTTAGAAATTTGTTTGACTTCATTTGGAGTTTTAAATCAAAAGTTATTAAGAAAATAGAAAATCAGAAAAGGAAAAAGAAAAATCCCTGACAGTGAGACCCACCTGTCAGGGGAGGTAGTCTTCTTCCTATAGCCAGAAATCACGCCCGAAAATTGCTCCGATCCCGTTTCCAAAATTCGAGCGAGTTCTACAGGATTTGCTCCCTCTCCTGCCCCTACTTAAACCCCGCACCCTCCTCGATCATTCCCCTCTCCTTCCTCTCGAAAACGCGCCGCCAGGCCGGAGAAATCACTCGCCGGAGTAAGCCGTTTCCGCCGCCGTTCTTCCTCTGCCCCCGGTGAGATAAGCATGCCCCCGCGCCCGAGAACCCCTCCACCCTCTTCCTCTAATCCCTATGCATCTCCTAAGCCTATTCTCTACCCTGCCCTCGCAGCAAATCAAGCGGTTGGTGCTCGACCCGAGAGTCGCCGCCGTAACCTCCACTCCGGCCGTGCATCGTCGCCGTTCGGCAGAGCAATCAGCGCCGCCACCATGCCCACCGTCTTCCCCGCGATCCGCAGCACCTCGTCGTCGTCATCTCGTGTGCAGGGGAGCAGCGCACCGACGGGAGCGTCCACGCCCGAGCCGAACGCCGCCGTCCCCTCCATCTCCGGTGACTCGCGCCGCCAGCTGCCGACCAAACCGAGGTGAGCCGTCCGGTCTGTTTTCTGCGGCGAGGATTATATCGCAGTATCGAATCGGTAGGATTTGATCTGGACCGCCAGATCCAGATCTGACGGTCCAGATCGAATCACTTAACCACGTCAGTGCCTACGTGGCACGTACAGTCAGCGCTGACGCGTTAAATGATTTTTATCGATTTATTTAATTTGGCAGTTTGCACAAAAGCCCCTGTCTATTCAAACTATCATATCTTTTTCTATGTTTATCCAAATTCAAATATTTTTATATATTTGGAAAGCCCTCGACATGTAGAATACTTTGGATCTGCCAAAATTCGAATTTGACTTAGTTTAAAATATTCAAATTTCAAAAGGAAGATTTGAGGATATTTGTCATGACTTTAAATCTATAATTCCAAAAATTGCAAATAAAATTGTTTTAGAAACTCTAGAATATTTGTAGTGTGAAGACTCTGTTATAAAATATTTTTGAGTAAAATTTGAATGAATTCATAGTTATATATTTAATTTGAATAGTTTGAGTATTATCCACATAACTATTAATAAAAATATTATTTTTGACTAAATCAAATTGCTATAAATTTAATTAAATGCCCCTGTCTATTAACACTATTTATAAAATTATTTTAAAAAAATTTAATCATAGAAAACTTTAATCCTATAATTATTCCTTATATTATACTTTCCAAAAATAGAAATTAATTAAATTGCATTTATAAATTCATGCATATTTATAAAGAAATCACAAAAGTTATTTTGATACTTTCTTGTGATTAAAAGTGCATTTCATGCATAACTTATTTTATTATATAGTTATACTCCCCATAGGAAAACTCCTCCATTATTTTCTCTAAGTTAGGATTATTTTCAAACTTAGCATTTTGGTAAAGTTCTACACTTAGACACTTAGTAATTTTCAACATGGAGCTAGAAGACCAATGAAGGACTTAGCCAAAACAAGACTTCAGAAGTATCTCCAAGGAGTAGAAGCACTTAGAAGAAAGATCAAGAAGAAGTTCATGAAGACCAACCAGAAATATTTTCTAAGTCTTGCTCCCTCTTTCTTTCGTTTCTCCCTCCTTCTTGTCTGAGACTTCATGAAGACTAAGTAAATCCAAGACCAGCCTAGGTGATACAAAAATCATCAAGTCTGAAGATTATTCAAGTCTACCAAGAATTCAACCAAGACATCAGCAAGGAGAATATGACAAGTCTGGAGATGAAGCCTGGAAGATCAACTACATCTTTCTTTCTATCTTTTCCCTCTTTCCTAATCTTGTCTTTCACATTTGACATAAACAATTTTGATCATGATATTATCATCTTGAAGTTTGTTGGATCCTAGCGGCATAGTGAGATGAAGTGGCCTGGAGACAAACCTTACATGTCCACGTACATGAGACCTGTCCCACAACTTAAGTGGCTGGCCGGGTGTCTGTCTCTCTCACTATAGTGAATATCCAATTTACAAAGAGTTGAAAATAATTGTTGATCACTTCGAAGAATAGAGTTAGTATTTTCTCTAAGTAGTTATACACTTCATGACTAAGTCATTAAAGTGCTTATTCAAGATAGATTTATAACGAAGTAATTTTGAGTTTAGCCCTTAGTCCTTTTGGACCAACCTATTTGCCCTACATTAACTTAAAATATTTTCATGGCATGAAAAGCATTCCTAGCTCTTAGGAATATTTTGCATATCATGCATGACATGTTTTCCTTAGAAGTTTATGAAACTTGTTTGTTCACTATGTATGTGCATGTATGTTTGATGATTGTTGTTTGTTGATTGATGTATTGTTGTTTGCTTATATTGTTTAGATTGAACGGAGAGCAAACGTTCGTTGTTGAAAAGAGTTTGTGAACAACGACAACATTCAAAGGCAAGTGGCACACCTCATAAACTTCCTATTATTTCTATATGCATTACTTAGTGTATTTTTATATGCATGTGTAGGATAGTATGGCTATGCTAAACCTGTGTAGAATTCCTTATTCCTGTGTCTAGGTTCCTATGCAATACTTAGTAGAATTATTGATGCTATGCAAATGATGTTTTGTGAAATCTAAATTCTACTAAGCTAAGAATGAAACACCTGGGTGGTAAAAGGTTGTATGGTGGCGAAGTTGAGTGGGTACTCAGGCCCATGTCTATGGTTCCTGGAGTACGTGCACTTGTTAACGGCCACCCAGGATTAGAGGAATCTGAAGAACTCCGAGTGACGATTGCTTCCAGTGCAGCCATTGCCATATGGGCTCTGGCTTGATCAATTATGTTGCGTGGACTCTCTCCGTCTTGACAAGAAGATGTAGGGGGATGTGAGGTGGAACGGGTCAAGCCAGAGTGGGAGGGAAAATGCTTCTGAAAGATCTCTTCTCATTCTTCTCCTTTCCTTATCACAAATGGTGTGTAGAGGATAGTTGGGTTGAATGGGTACAATGGTGAAAGTGCACAACCTGTGTAGAGTTAAAATCTAAGTACTTAGCCGTGTCCCCGGTACGGACAATTTGAGCAACTGATCACGGACGTCAACGGAGGATTCCACCACTCCAACTTCAGAAATAAAACTTGATGGGTGAACAAGGGAAGATGAGATTATGGTTTTCATGCCATACTTGTCTTGATTTGAAGAAAGATTTTTCCAAAGAGATAGGAAAAATTGGCTTTATGCAAAATAGCATTGAACTCCACCAGCCAAATATGCATATAGGCTATAGAGTTATTCCATTAAGTGTCCACCATAGTGTCACTTGCCAGACTCCATTTTTAATGGAATCTGACCCACGTTGTTGCAATATTTTTTTCTTATTGCAGATTGTTCAGATGACGAGTGAGGTTTCGTTTATAGGTTTCGAGTCTACAACCAACATGTTTTTGCCTGTGGCAACATGAAGTTGTTGGAGACCCGCTGCTATTGTATTTCCGCTGTGCACTTTTTCAATGCTAGATTTATGCTATGCAACTTGTATCAAATATTTTGTAAGACTGGATCATCGATGTAATAAAATTGATACTTTGTTGTGATATTACATCGTAAACTGTGTGTGCAAACGAATTGATCCAGGGATTTGCACTATACATAGGTATCTGCCTTATTTAAAGTGCAGGTACGCTACACAGAAGCAATAAGGCTCGTGGTGAAGACGCAGGTGTCGGCCAAGGACGCGACGCGATGGGCAACCTCTTGGCGTTGCTGGATCTTGGCCGGGTCGGTGTACCACGGCGAGATGGTGCGCAGCCGCTGGATCACGTCAAGGTCGAGCCCCTCGTACCAGCTGAGCACATGGGTCAGGACTTGGTCAGCGCCAGCCCGCGCACCGGAGCGCTTCCAAGCATGGAGTCGCTTGCTGGCATCTCGGAGCGCGGTCGCCAGTTCACTAACCGAGAGGGTCGTGGTGACACCAGGCCATAGAGCACCATGGACATGGACAGCCGCGCTGATTAGCTCGGTCCCGATCGACCGGAGAGGTACTATCCGGGCCTTCAGGGCGGTGAGGTGGTCCTCAATATCCCACGAGTCCGAAATAGGACCCTTCCCGGCGCGCTTCTCGCGGGCGGCAGCAACTGCAAGGTTGGCGGCTTCTCGGGAATGCTCAAAATGTCCTTTAAAGAGAAGAGCTGTCAAGCGACCAACACATGAGAGTGATAGCAACAAATAAAGAAAGCAAAAGAAAAGGATCTCGATGAACTTACTATTCTGGTCCCGGTTTAAACCGGTGAGCTCGGTAAGCCAGCCATCCGCCTTCGACCGGAGAAGGGCCAACTCGGTCTTGGCGAGGTGCGCGCGCGCCTCGGAATTGTCCAAGGTTTCCTTCTGCTTCTTGGTCGCGTCCAAAAAACGTGCCTTCAAGTCAGTAGCGGCGGACTTGGACTTCTCCACCTCGGTGTTTAGCCGCAGGATCTCGGACTGAGCCTCCGATAAGGCAGATTTTTGGTCTACCGAAACCTTTTGCGCGGCGTTGCGCTCCTCCCAGAGTCGCTCCTCTAACTTCTTGGACTGACCGAAGTCAGCAAGAAGCTGGTGGAAGACGCTGCTGTTCTTGCTAAAGTTGTCCTGTGTCAAAAAGTTGTCCGATATCAGAACTCGGGAAGGATACCGGGGACTCGGGGTTATCCGGGATCCACACTTGCTAAACAACTCAACTAGTTATTTTTTCTAAGATTGGAGCCTAGTGGTCTGCTACTCGGTGGAGCCTAGAGCACTAAGCACAAATCTCGGGGACTAGTGGGGATGGAAGATTTAAACTTTGGAAAAAGTAGAAGGAGGAAACTTACATCGATAACCCGGGTGACATCCAGTGCGGCCACCTGGAGAGCGTGAAGGGCTTGGGCGCTGCGGCTCGAACCGGCAGCATGCAAGTCCCCCACAATCTCGGAGGCGTCAACGGCGAGCCAGGCCTTGTTGTATTCTTCAATAACACGCAGGCCAGGCGCGCTCGCGGCAACGATCTCCCGGGATCCTGGAGACACAAAGGAGCTTACGGTTGCTCGCAGCGCCTGCAGGGCGGCAGTGGGGATCTCGGCAGGAGGTGGCGGTAATCCGGAAAACTTACCCGAGGTAGAGGAACCCTTGCTTAGGGCCAAGTCTTGGGTCAAAGATTTCGGAGGGGCGCTGGGCTTGGCAGGAGCTATCTTCTGCCCGGAGGCCTGGTTGCGCGAGTTCCCGGCAGGAAGAGCAGCTTGCCGGGAGGAAGCAGTAGACGGCTTCGGCGGCGGGGTCTTGTATGAACCCAACCGGGACGAGGCGCGCGGCACGACTTGACGCGGAGGACTCGGCGTCTCGAACTCAAGGTGGGACACCTGCCGCGGGCTATCCAGAAGAATGGTATCCTCGGCCGCAGAGCTAGGCGGTACCAGGACCTCAGTCTCCCCGGGATGGACCTCCGGAGCCGCGACCTCGGGTAGCACAGGATCAGGCGCAGGGTGCTCGCCGTCCGGAACTGGATGCCGAGCTGGAGAAGGAGCAGCCCGGGAGGGGCTAGGAGTGCGGGATCCCGGAGGATGGGAACCCACGGAAACCGGGATGTCAAGAGCCTCCCTATAATGAACATGTCAAAAAAGACCGCGGAAGAAACCAAAGTCAGATGACTCAAAGCAAGCAATCATACCCGGAATCTATAGTGGGGGGACCTTTCCGTCGCCGAGGAGGTTTATCTCCCGGCTGCTTGTTCTGCCTGCTCTTCTTTGTGGCACCACCAGATCCACCGGCATGGGTGATGTTGGAGCCCGCGCGTTTGCGGTTCTCGGCGCGCTTCGTCACGGCCGCTGATCTCGGAACTACTGGCGGAGCGCAGTAGAGGGGAAGAACATCAATCACATCGAGTATTTGACATTCGTCGTCATCATGATCGTCAGATGCAATGTGGATAGCCTCTGGAGTTGAGGGCTTACCCGGGGCAGCAGCGCGGGCTAGAGGAATTGCGAGGTAATCCTCGCCGTTGGGATCCTCCGCCGGTGTAACGCCCCGTGATTTATCCCAATTTAGTTTTTGTTTGTTTTATTTTCTTTTGCATCATCATATCATCATACCATCATGCAATTGTCAATTCATTTGTTTAATTGCATTTAAATTTAATTCAACTCCATTTAAATTCTTTTCCACTTTTAAATCTAATTGCAAATCAAATGAATTTAAATGTGGTATTTAAATTCTTTTTCAATTATTGAAACTAATATATTAAATTGTGTATTTTGAAAATAATAATTATTTGACAAAAGTTGTATATCTTTGCTTCTTCTATTTTATTTAAAAACATAAAACATAATTGAATTAAATAGAAGAAAGAAAAGGGCAGAGGGAGAAAAACATTTTTTTCCTGGGCCGAAACCCCTCCTGGCCCATCTCTTCTAGCCCATCTCCTTCTCCTTCCTCCTCCGTACGACCAGAGACCTTTAACCGAGGCAATGGTGATCCGCACCTGCTCCCTCCACCTTTCCCACATACTTAGCCACCCTCCACCCCAGCTCTGAAACCCTAAGCTCTTCTCCCTGCTGCGCCGCCGTCGCCTCCCCTTTCTTCCCCATCTCCTTCTCTCCTTTTTCTTTCACCACCGTTTTATACACCAGAGCACCTCACCGTCGCACCGAGGCTCGGGGGCTGTCGAAGGAGCGCAGAGGAGCCCTGGCGCACCGCGTCGTCGCCGCCAACCTCCTCCCCGGTAGGAATCACGCCGGGCACCCGAGAGAGCGACGAGCTCCTCTCCGTCTTCCCAACACCGGAGAAGGCCGCCGCTCGAATTCGACGCTTCCCGAGCTCCCCGAGACGAACAACTCCATCGAGCACCTCCCGGTGAGCCCCCTGGTTCCATCCCCGCTCTCCCCCACTCGATCTGTGGCCGGAAACGTCAAACCCGTCACCGGAATCCTCCGTTCTCCGCCATGGCCGAGCTCCAAGCTCCAGGCTTTGGGCCTTCCCCTTCCTTCCCGGAACGATCTGCATGTCCCCGTTCCCACACGCGCTGCAAGAACCACCCCCACGCACTCAGGCACGCCCGCAAGAACAGCCCGAACGATGCCGCCCGATTTTTCTTCGTCGCCGTCGTTGCCTCTGTTCTCCGAATCTGATGAGATTCAGTTTCGTCAGAGAACTGTGTTTCGTCTTCGTGTTAAAAACAAACTTTTGCTTAGTGTCTCAACATCACCCGATCTGGTCCCTTGGCTAGCGCAGCGATCCCTCCGTGCAGCGCGCGTCGCCGGTTTGATCTCCCGTGGGCGCGTTGACCAGAAAAGCCCCCCTTTTTTAGTTTTTCTCCACCACTGACATATCGGGCCCACCGGTCAGCAGCCCACCGTGCCAGCGCAGCGTGCACCCGCCAACATGGCGCACAGGCCCGCATGTCATCCTCCCTGGGTCTGTTTCCCTTGGTGAGAAAAGTTCTAGAAAACAGAAATCGCTGGGAGATTTACACAGAGCCCCCTACACCTTCTGCTTTAGCATTTAAAACCTCACTGACATGTTTTACAATCACAAACAGGTCCTGTCTTTTGCAGAAACACCCCTAGAATTAAAATGTTAATATCTTTTAATCTATAACTCCCAATAAAATAATATTTATATGTTTATTTATCAGAAAAATGCAAGGAATATTAATATGCCATTTGTATGTCATTTTGCCTCTGTTATTTTAATTGCTTAGTGTAATTTGTTAATTACAACTAAATAATTAAATATGGAATGTTAGGGGTAATAAATATATAATGCCCTATTCCATTTAATTTAATTAGATCACCCATGCCATGTGTTGCCATGTTATCCAACATTTAATATTGCTGGTAAATAAATAAATTGCACCTAAATATTAATTGCCGGGAAGGTTTCCCGCTTAATTTGGATTAATAGCTTTTGTATTGCATCTTGCCATGTCATGCATCATTCTCACATGATTATGCTGGATCTTTGTCGTAGTTATAAAATGCATCTTTTACGCTTTTCAGTGTTTGTTGCTTCTTCGCGGATAAGACGTTGAGATGTGTGAGCAACGACAAGATCTGCTTCCATGCGGGATTCCAGGCAAGCAAAGTTTGCTCGTTTACCTCTACATTGTCTTTCAGTATTCGATTCTATATCGCGATCCCATCACATGTTTATCCTGCAGCCCATACAGCTTTATCCCCACATCCCATCACCTGTTGTATGTTTATCTATTAGCCTTGCGAGTCGTAGCGCATGCTTAGAGTTGGTTGTGCGAGTCGTCTGTTGGTCTTATGTTTCATCTGCTTAGTATGATAGATTATTCTACCTTAATAAAATGTTGTCTTATATTGGGGTATTATAATTAAAATATAAGGCACCGGCGGAAGGCCTTGCGAGGTGCTTTGTTCTGCTCAGTGTCGACCTAGAAACTGAGATCTTGCTCCCCTAATCCAAGACTTAGCGCACTAACCACTTGTGGGAGGCCCTATGGAGCCCCCCTCGACTTTGACTGGAACTTCAACTTATCCGGGAGCCACACCTTGTTCGGGTTTTCCATTTTCTCATATGCATTGATGATACTAGTGTAGTATTTTACTTTGGCGGTGTGCCTTGTTACATGCATATAGGGCGCGGCCTGTTGGTGCGGAGGGGTGTGTCCTGCGGGAGTCCGCACCCTTTTGGCCGCGACCGGCATAGCTCCCGTGGCTCCTAGACTTGTTACGGTGAAGAAAAAGAGTTGGGTTGAAAGGCCCTAATGTTTTTGACTGGGTTGATCATGCGAGTATGGGTCCAGTAGTGCACCCCTGCAGGGTATAATCTTATCGATGAGCCGCGTCCGCGGTTATGGACAACTTGGTGCGTTGCCGACTAATGAGATCTAGACAACTTACACCTTAATAAAGTTAATTAATTTGACTAGTAATATAGAATTACTTTCGCAATGAATGGTAACTAAAATTGTTCAATGTGTGAGTTTCCCGAATTGCTTCCTCATATTTGGTTGAGGGGGTTAATCTGAGAATGGGTTATGATTGGTGTTAGTAGTAGCTGTTTACTTATGCGCTCTCTTATCCCTCTCTAATTAGACGGAAGTTGTAGCGTGTCTCTTTAGGTTGCTAGTGCTGCTGCCGCTAAGTCCACCTCCCCTATATTTTGGAAGATGGTGTAGAAAGTAGGCAAGTCGGTTTTGCTTGCTAGGGAGTGCCCTGATCCTCTTTTGGGATGTGCCTTATGTGCAGTCAACAGGTTTGAAGTCTGACGACGTTAGCTTGGGAATCCCTCCGGCTTGGCTGGGCAGGGATATGGCGCCATCGCTTATCTTCAGGACTCTTAGTCCAATTTGCATCTTATCCTTAGACGGATACCATTTTGCTTCCGCTGTCATTTGACTCTTTGTATTGTAACATTTGTATCTTGACTCGTTCGAGTCGTTGTTGTATTTATATCTTCTATTGTATTTGTGGATGTATCGGAACTATTGTAATGTTATCACAATTCCACCCACATAATGCGCATGTTTCGATGTGCACATTATGTCTGGTGGGCGACCAAAAATCGTTATTATGCGGATTTCGGCGGAAGCGCTTAAATCAACATAGTACCGATTTTCGGGCGTCACAGCCGGCATCTCCTTCGGTGTCGCGAAGTCCTGAGCGAATTTTCCACCGGCATGCATCGCCTCCTCCTCTGTCTGACGCTCGAACAGCTGCAGGAATAAGTCATTACATGACAACCATGTCGATTTCCAGCAGTACCCGGGTGCAAATGGAATTTGGCGGAAGGCAGATACAAGCACCTGCTTCAGTGGTTTCTTGCGGGTACCGGCAACCCGGCCCCACGAATAATCCGCCGGCATCTGCGTTCGAGCGATAGCTCGAACGCACCGCCGGACTGCAGCTTTGTCTAGCGGGAAGATGCTGGTTCTCGTGGGGTCATATACCCCACTCATGTCGCACATCTTATGCACTCGGGTCTGTAGAGGGCAGATGCGGCGGATGATAAAGCAGCACAGGAGGTCATCCGAGGTCAGGCTATCCGTAAGGAAGTTTAGGACGTCGTGCATACATCTTACCTCCTTAGTATCCGGGAGCCTATTCCAGCGATCGAACTCGCGGGGAGGACCCATGACGAACTCGGGCAAGTTGATGAAATCCGGGGAAGCGGATCCCGGAGAGTCTCCCGAGGCCTCCCGGTTCTTCACATAGAAGAAGCTCCGTTGCCACTTCCGGCATGATTCCAGCCCCTGGACCTTGGGGAATCCGGAATCGGCGCGGGGGATGATCGTTGCTGCCCCGCAATCAACAAGGTCTTTGACCTTCTTGTCCGGGTTTGGGATGATTTGCCGGCGGAGGATGAAGTACTTGGCCCAGAGATCCACGAAGGGCCAAATACCGAGATACCCTTTCGTGTACGTGGATAAGACGGAGAGCATCATAATTGCGTTGGCCGGAAGGTGATGAGATTGGAGGTCGTAAGTGTCGAGGAAGTCACGGAAGAAGGGGCTAGCCGGAAGCCCAAACCCCCGCTCGAAATGCGTGAGGGACACAACATATTCACCGGGTTGGGGTTCCGGCTGGACCTCACCACTCGGAAGTAGGCTCTCGACATGTGGCGGGATCCGGTGTGTCCGGTATAACCATTCGAGATCCTCCTCGGTGGTCTCGGATCCATCCCAGCACCCCCGGACACTATCGTCACCCATCTCGGAAGGCCCGGAGGACATATCAGAGATACTCTGCAGGCGGAGTGGTAGTTAGTCGAGTTAGTATGCCGGTAACGGAAGACCCCGGATTAGAAACTCCTAACAACAACCGGGTTCCTAGTAGACAGATCTACCACAGCCGAACTAATAAGAATTAATCGGCGCAAGAATGCCCGGGCAAAGAATGAAGATGAAGTAGTGCGGATCGAAACTAAGGCATGGGATACGCCACCGGCGACGCCGCGCCAAGCGCGCTCGCCGGCGGCGGCGTGGTTCGTGGAGGCGCGAAGTCACGGGCTAGTACAGTGGTTCGTCACCGTAAGGAAGATCGCCGGAGAAAAGGGAGAGACTCACCGAAGAGGTTGGCACCGAGGCGCGAGAGATCCGGTGCCCGATGGTGGAGACGAATGGCTCCGGCGGCGGACGACAACGGCGGTGCTCAAGGTCCGGGCACGGCGACGGTGCTGCTCGAACTACGGTCGCGGCGGCGGCGGAGCGCTCGAGACGGTGCGGGAGAGATAGAAGTTTGGGGAAGAAGAGGAGGTGACCGCTCCGATCCCCTATTTATGAGGAGATCCGGAGCGGTTTCCGACTTTCCCGCCCACGATCTCCCAAATCGTGGGTGGGATCGGTTTGTGCCGAGCAACACGTGGCGCCACCCGAAGCGCTCGATCCGGCCACACCATGGGCCACATACCCCCAACGGTTGGAATTCGGATCTCATGTGGCTCGAGCACCATGGGCGAACCCGAGCAGACGTGCGCGAAGTCAAAAACACTCAAGTGTTTCTATGGCTCGACAAGACCTCGGGTGGGACCCTCCCCCTGGAGAGGAATCTTCTCCGGCACGAGTAATGAAATGTACCGGCATGACCATACCCGGTTGAGGTCCTAAAGGCTATCTAGTTGCCCGAGCAGGGCCTCCCGGTTGAAAAGATCTCGGGGAAAGGATCTCGGTGAAAGTCATCTCGGCACCAAGGCTGAAGATTGTTCCTTGCTGGTTTGAATGATTTTTCTTCTTAAAGCTGATCCCCCACATCGTCTTGGGTCGCTGCACAGCACCAGTTTCGGGGACTAGTGTCGGGGGGCTGCCCCCCGGGTAGGGCATATCCCGGCACAATTCTGCAGTATGACAACAGTGTTTGACCTTTGGAGAGTGCAAGGGCCACCCTTTGGTGCACTGGAGGGGTAACTTGACCTTTCGGAGCTGGTTAAGCCCAAGTTGTCTCTTGGGAGACGCAATGGCCATCCGTGGAATCTATAAATAGCCCTCCCTGGCCCTCAGAGCGGCATAAGCCCAAGCGGATGGTTCCTCTAAGAACTAGCTTCTCGAAGATGTCTTTGGTATCAGCCCAAGACATCTTCGAGAGGCTAGGCCTAGAGCTTCTCATCCTAAGTGCTACTCGGGTACATCCGGAAAGGATGTCGGAGGCTCCGGGTAAACTCCCCTGTGGAGAAGTTCCCGGGTGAACCGGATAGACTCCCCGGGTAGGTGAGAAGGGTCCAAGCTCGTTCCCCGAGTACAAGCTAACCGACATATAAATCTCGGTCCTAGCAGGTTGTTCAGTGTGAACAGGGAAGACTTATAGGAGGGAGCAAGGAGGTAGCCGGCATGGGAGATGCCGGTGGGACGTCAACGGTCCGGAGCAGGCTTTCCCGCCTGGCGCGGGGGGAAGTCCCATCCCCCTGACACGGAAGCATGGTCACCTCCCGCCTCACACAGAAGCATGGTCACCTCCCGCCTGACACGGGAGCGTGTCAGCTGGTACGATAACGGTACGACAAGATCGGACATGCCTAGCCCGGCAATCCGGAAAAGGCTACTCGGGATGGGCAAAGACATGTCTTGTCTCTGACAGAGGGACAATGATGTTCCAGGACGGCGCCTGCTTTCCTTGCCGGAATGATAACGGCAGGGCTATGCCGGATAGCTCGGCGGCTAGGTCGCACTAGCCAGTGTTGACATAACCGTTAGGCCTGTCTGGTGGGGCCATCCCGGATTAGGGTTTCTGGCCCTCCCGGCCGGAACTCTATAAAAGGCGCCATAACTGCTCATGTGGGGGAGAGACCAACTTGGAAGCCAAAACCTTAGTATCATTTACTCCTAGGGCATTTACTCCTCCCTCTCTCTAGTTCATCTTGTTCATCGTGTTCATGACCGAAAGAGCTCCAAGAGTATATTGTAGATTTTGTTCCACACTTATATTGAGAGGAAAGGCAGGAGTAGGGGTGTTACCTCCCCACAAGGGCCCCGAAACTGGGTACATCGTGTGTGTATGTTCCCTGCCTTCATGCAGTTGTTCGTATTTACGAGATCTTCTCTCATTACTTACGGTTGTGTTTGTTGTTCTTCGGAGATCCCGGTTATTCCGGCATCCTCCTTCGTGTGAGCTCCTTAGCTCGCTAGCCCTCCCCGGATCCACCAGCGTCCATCGGCCCCATACTTTAGCCATCATATGGCATCTGCCGTGACACCACCACGACAGGCGATCAACGACCTCGCCCAGGAGCTGGCGGCTCTCGACCTCGATCACCTCGCGGAGATCAGCGACGGGGCTCTCGAGCGCCGTGAAGAGCTGGTCGAAGTAGACCAGGTACATGGCGACGTCGCCGCGGCCTCGGACCTCCGAGTTATGCGCGCCTGCTCCAACCTGGGCCATAAGCTCGTTGCGACGGGTCACATGCGCTGGGACATGCGATCCCGCTTCTTCGTGAGCACGCGAGCCGCATGCGCGGTGTTCGCAGCCTCCGCCACCTGCTCAGCCACGGGGCCCACCTGCTCCTCCACGTCCTTGAGAGGGAGTTCAGGTCCAGGACAGCAGCCCTGGGACCGTCCTCGTCTTGGCGGTAGGCCTCCTTAGCGCGCTTGAGGCTGGTTTCGAGCTTGGAGTTGGCCTTCTCAAGTTCCACGATCCGCCTGGCTGCAGTAGCGTGCTTGGCCTCGAAGCGGTCCTCCTGCTTCTTGGTCTTGTCGCAGTACGTCTGCAGGGTGGTCTTCCTGAACTCCTTCTCACGCTCCGCAATGGCGTCCTCCGCCTCCTTCTTCTTCTCGGCGTACCTCCGCTCGAACCGCTCCAGGGCTTGCTTCTGGAGCGCCTGAGCCAGGTTCCCCTCGCGCGCCTTGAGCTCCTCGCGCAGGGTGGCGAGCTCGCCTTCCGCCTGGAGCCGCTGCTCGTCGCGCAGCAGCACGTCCTTCTCTTTGGAGGCCAGCTGCCGCTCGCGCTCTGCCAAGCTCTTGGGGTCCACCTCCAGGGTCTCCTGCGCTGCTTGGTGGAACGAGAGGAGCTGGGTCTCCAGCTGAGACAGCTCGCGGTGCTTCTGCGCCAGCGAGCCCTCCATGGACTCGCGCTCGGCTTTCACCTCCGCCAGGAGCGCAGCAGCCGCGTCGCGCTCGTCCTAGAGGGGCCCAAGGAGCTCGTCGGAGTCGCTGATGGCCCCTCGCGGACCTCCTTGGCGAAGCGGACAGCCTCCTCGCGCGCGGCTTGAAGCGCCTGATCCTCCTGGCGGCGGGCCTCTACTGCGGCGTGGAAGGACGCCCACGCCCTTGCAAGCTCGTCGCGCTGCCGAGCGAGCTGCACATCCTCCAGAGCCAGGTGCGCCTCCAGGCCCTCCAGAGACTCCCTCGCGTGGTGGGGTAGGCTCACGCGGTGGCGTGGTCGCGCGACGCGAAGTAGGGGCGCGCGGAGGGGTAGCAACCCGCTCCTCCTGCGGCTCCACCACCATCTACTCGGGAGGTGTCGCCGCTGCCTCCTCCGCCTGGGGCGCTGCAGCTCTCGCCTGAGGCACAGCTGCCTCCGCTTGAGGCGCAACCTCCTCCGCCTGAGGCATCTCCTCGGTTGGATGTCTCCACATGCCTTGCGGCCTCCTCAGCCACGGCCTCAGCCGTGGCCTCAGCCGTGGCCCTCTTCACCTCTGCTGCCTTGCGAAGCTTACGGCGCTTCGCAGGCACAAGATCACTGGCAAGCACCAAAGAAAGATCTTCAGAAAAGGATAAATAAGAAAAGAGAAAAAATCGAACAGCCAAGTCCTAGAAGCACTTACCTAGACGACTTTGCGCTGGTGTCGACCCACGCCAAGCCTGGCGAGCGCCAGGAGGGCTAGTCCTTGGCTCCTGACCCCTCTGGTGGCGCCTCGGCTTTCCTCTTGGACGGGATGTCAGACGGCCTCGCCCCAAACCGGTCCACGGCCGCCTTGGTGCGTGGCTCGCGCTGCCCTGGCACGGCCTCCGCGTCAGAGGCCCCCTTCTCTGCCTCCTCCTCCACGAGGAGCGAGGGCACCACCAAGAAGGCGTCGTCATCGCCTGACAAGATGTCGAAAATCTCATCAGTGAAGGGCCAGGCCCTTGAAGAGGACACCTCCCCTGCCGAGGCCTCCTCCTCGCCTCGCCCAGCTCCAGAGGCAGAGGGCAAGTCTGCTCCCTCCGCTTCCTGCACCACCGGCACAGGCACCTCCTTCCCCGCCGGGCCTGACGGGGTAAACAAGGGCATCCCCTCCAGGATGGCCAGGCGCTAAGTCATGTTGTACTGGTGCAGAGACCGGAGCGTGATGGAGAGCTTGTCCATGGCGGGCACCACCGGGTTGATGAAGAGTGCGGATAGGACATTGTCGCCTGTGTCCTTGTCGTTGTCCTCACGCTGGAGCCGCATCTTGTCCTGGGGGCCGGAGTACATCCACATGGGCGTCGCATGCGCCTGAAGGGGAGCAATGCGGCGCGTTACGAAGTCCGCAACGATGATTTTCCCCGTGAGGCCCTCCTCGCGAAGATAGCTCAGGCGGCCCATCAAGATTGTGTTCTGCGCGCCGCTGAAGGGGGCCTTGCCCCAGTTCGAGTTCTTCACGGGCGGCGCGTTAGGGACCTCGAGGAAGGCGTATGGCTGCTCCACCCCGACGAAGAACCATCGTTGGTGGAAGTCGTCCACCTTCTTCGTCACCGAAGTGACGACCTTGCCCTCTCTCCATGACATGGGAATGTAAACACTCCCCATGCCATCCACGATGCGGAACGAGACGCATCCAGCGCGCTTATTCTTCGCCGTGTTCCGGAGCTCGTAGAAGCACCGGAAGAGACCCACAGTAGGCTCCAGGCCCAAGTACGCCTCGCAGATGTAGGCGAACACGGCGAGGATGAGGACGGAGTTGGGGTGGAGGTGCAACAACTGAATCTGGTAGAAGGCCAGCACCGCCTACAAGAATGTAGAAAATGGCGGCACCAACCCTACGGAGACGCAGTGCTGGAAGACCGGGGTGTTTCCCATGCGCCGCGGCCTTGAGCGCGGTAGGGCCGTGCTCGTTGGTCAGGTCCGCCACCAGAAAGCGGACCTTGGCGAGCACCTTGTCGTTGACGCGCACCCCGAGCAGCGCCGTGCCGTCCGCGACCTCGGCAGGCGCCGCCTGCGAAGAGGACCCCGCGGCTGCCTTGCCCTTGTTCTTGGTTGGATTCATCGCCGAAGAATGAGTAGGTCGCGGCGGCGAAAGAAGCTGGAGGAGAAAGGAGACGAGAGCACCGGAGAGCAGGAGCGAAGGGCTCAAGATGGAGAAGGCTTCTGCGAGAAGAAATGGAAACAGTAACATCTCCCTGCCCCGACGCTCAGACTTTATGTCTCGTCAAGGAGCAGTTACCGGGGCGCAGTGGGACCCCCCACGACGTGCGCCCCAGATCGTGTGCGATCGTTACTCGCCTGATTGACGCGTGGCTCGAGCCGGCCGGACACTTTGGGCCCACAACGCTCCAACTGCTCCCATGGGCTTAGTCGCGCCCATCGCGCGCCCGGCGGCTACTCTCGGCCCAGTGAGGACTGTGGTGTGCAGAGCCCACTCTCCTTAGGCCTCGCACGCTGACAGATCAGACGAAACGACTAAGGACCAAGCCACCGCTTGGAGAGACCCCCGAGAGGCAACTCCTCTTGAGGGCCTGAAGAGGAAGGCGGGGCCTGAAGAGGACCACACGCTTCAGGAGACTCCCCAGGGATCACTTTGCCTGGAGAGAAGTCCACGGAAACCTCTCCACAGACCTCCGCGACCCTGTGGAGACACTTCGCGGCGAAGTAAGTGTTGCAGGGCGCACATGGCCTTTGCACCA
Source organism: Poa annua (assembly GCA_026929855.1). Taxonomy (NCBI): domain Eukaryota; kingdom Viridiplantae; phylum Streptophyta; class Magnoliopsida; order Poales; family Poaceae; genus Poa; species Poa annua. Next base: position 243,392,010 of record CM049426.1, on the reverse strand, counting down.
GCCGCAGAGTGATGCAAGCACTCCAGTTGCCGTTCTGGTGATAAAGGAGTCAACAAAGCTACGCCGCCCGCGCCAGGACAGCTGGGGCTTTCCTCTTTGGTGATAAAGCGGCTGGACGGTGCAACACTCCAAGAATATCGTCATCGTGGGCTCCACCCATGCCACTGCAACCCCTGCGAGCCGTCCTGCACGGTTTGCATCCTGTCGGCCACCGCGCCCAACTTTATCACGGATGGACCGCGTCCAGGGAGGTTTCGGCTATGGTGAAATCCATCTCCTCCGTGCCACCGCCCTGTGGAGCCCACCATGAACGTACTGCTCAAGGAAGATGCCCGAGGTGTCTATTAAAAGAGCAAGAGCTCCACCGTAGAGAAGGACCGGCCAATTGCTTGCTAAACACTTGTAACCCTAGCCGAGCGAGTAGGATAGCCAACTGCTGGAGGAGGAAGACAACCGTTGTGTCCCTCTCCAAGCACAAAACTGCCTCGAGAGAGCCCTCGTCAAGCTCATTGTACTATCACATCTGCAGTGCAATACAGACAAGCAGGAGTAGCGGTGTTACCTCCTTCTGAGGGCCGTGAACCTGGGTACGGGCCGGTGTCCATATCTATCGTGATTGTCTCTCTCCAGGCCCGGCGAGCACCGTCGTCGTGCCACTCGAGGTTTGTTTGACCTCCGTGTTCAATCCCCCTTTCGAACTACTCTCCAGGGTGTGACTATCCTATTCCGTGGGAGTCACTCTCCGACAGAAGAGCATGTTGCTGTGAACTTTATTAAAAACAACAAGTTCAACAACAATGCCTATAGGAACAATTATGGTAATAACAACTACAAGCCCTATCCTCCAAATAATGGTAATTCTTATGGTAACTCTTATGGTAATTCCTATGGTAAAATGCCTAGTGAGGAAAGGATTCTAGAGATTGAAAAAGCTACTCAAATTTATGCAAAACCAATATGAGCAAAATGAAGTGTTCACTAAAACCATGGAAGAACAATCTAATATGTTGAGAAACAGTAGTCATGAAATGGAAAATTTAAATAGGGAGATTTCGGGTCTCCAAGGAAAAATGACTAATGTTGAAACTTGTATTTCCTCTATGTCTGCAGCACAATCTTCTTTAATTAATAAAATGACAGCTAAACCTGAAAATATTGATGATAATCGCTTTGCTACTGCTAATGTTGTCCAAGTTAAAATAGATGAAAATGTTAGGATGATGACCCCATTACGTGCTAGATGGGAAAGAGAGAAAGAACTAGATAAATGGCTAATGTTGCTAAAGTTTTTACTATTACTACCTCTAAAAATAATGGTGTTTCACATGTTAGTAAGACTCCTTATATCAATGGTAACATAGTTGGTGTTGGAAATGTCTCCTCTACTTCGTCTAAAAATCTGAATTGCCTAAAACTGCTGAAACTAGTGTTGATAGAAGTGCTGAAATTTTTAAGAACATGGGAGGATGTGGTTTGGTTTGCTCTGCTGATAATAATTTTGATTTTGATAATTGTAATATCTCTGAAGTTATTAAGTTCTTGCAAAAGTTGGCCACAAGTCCTAATGCTAGCTCTCTTAATTTGGCTTTTCTACTCATATTACAAATGCTCTCATTAAAGCTAGGGAAGATAAATTAAGACTTGAAGCTTCTATCCCTAAGAAGTTATAAGATGGTTGGGAACCCATCATTAAAATGAAAGTAGATAAATTTTATTGCAGTGCTTTGTGTGACCTTGGTGCAAGTATTTTTGTTATGCCTAAAAAGCACTATGATATGTTTGCTTTGCCACCATAGGAACATTGCTATTTGGATGTTTTTCTTGCTGATAATGCTTTGAATAAACCTTTTGTAGCGCCCCATCTTTTAAATAAAGATGGAACACCTGTGTTATGTGCTAGTCCCTGGATCACTGCCAGCACCACAGTACAAAATAGATAGTATCATTGCATAAGTATCAAATTCCTACAACGAGATCCAAAAATAGCTAAGTATAGCTTTATTACAAAGTGCATAGTCATGAATACTAGCTAAAATATTCAGAGTTCACAACGAAAGTAATAGCAATGAGCCTCTTCTTCAAGCATGCGCCACAGGCAGACATGTTGGGTGTAGACTCGAGTCCAAACTCATTCCTCATCAGAATTACCTGCACATTTGAATATGCAGCCCCCGAAGGAGGTCAATACAATGAAGTATTGGCAAGTGACTATGGTGGATAATTTATGACAAGTCTAATTCTATATGCATATTTGGCTTGGTGGAGTTGTAGGCTATTTTGCAGAAAGCCAGTTTTCTCCTATCTTTTGTAAAACAATGTTGTTTCTCAAAGACTTGGCACCAAGGGATGAAGCCCAAGTGCACCAACAATTCTTTCCTTGGTCAAATTTTACTTTATGAAAACTATGATGAGATTCTTCCGTCCATCCTTGTCCAGTTGCTCGAAGTAGTCCATGACCGGGGACACGGCTGAGTACTCAGAATGTCGACTCTGCAGAGGTTGTGCACTTTCACCTTGAGACTCAATTAACCCAAACATCCTATACCCGCGGAGTGCATTAAGGAAAGGAGAGAATTGAGACAAGAACTTTCAGAAGAAGAATGCAACCATACTAGCAAGACCCGTTCCACCTACCAACTCTACATCTGCTTGTCAAGCTGACAGGTTGCACTCTCACAACTTAGTAATTCTAGACAGAGCCCATTGTCAAAAGGCTGCACGGGAAGCTTCTAAACTTGGAGGGACTTAGAAATCTCTTTGTTCCTGGGTGGCCGTCCACAAGTGCGCTTCTGGGTGACAACCACCATGCTCATGGCCCTAAGTAGAATAGACATTCATCCTAGGCAACGACAACCACAAGCATAGTCCCAAAAGCCACTCAACATAAACCAAACAACCAATTCCACCCAGGTGTGCATTTAAAGTTTAACACTTAGCAATATTTCTATAACATGGTAAGTAAACACTTTTTATAGCATAGCTAAGCATCTAATAAAAACTTTTGATGGCTGCATGGGAAGGGATGGCTACACACTACTAGGATATTTTCAAAGTGTAAACTAACTTAGCATTATAAGATAGTTAAAAAATTCCCTATCATGCATACTACTCAAAAATCTACTAATAATGCATATAGAAAACATTGGGTAGATTATGAATGTCACTTGTCTTGGTAACAAGAGGAACAAGCACAGCAAGAATAACAATCACAAGAAGGGGCTTCCTCCTCTTCACAATCTAGAGACAAACAATAAAAATAAATAAACACACAAACACAACACTTAAAAATATCAAGACAATAATATGTATGCATGCTTGATATGCAATGAATTTAACAAGACAAAATAATTACCATTTTATTTCCTCTGTTATTAATGCATGAAATGCAATGATCAACATTTTATTATTTTATTTAATCATTTAAATTATTGAGCATAACATAGAAATATTAAGCCCTACAACCAAATTCTTTGATTCTATTATGAAAAGTTTCAATTAAAATCCAAGTTACACTCCCTGGACAGAGGACAATACTAAAATTTTAAAACAATTGGATTTATTTGGAAAACATTTTTATTATTTAAGTTTTAAATTTAATAGCCGAAATACTCCTCGGATAAAAACACAAATTATAATTTATCAAAAGAAAAAACAAATAATGTAGAAATAATCTACACTAGCAGGGCTATTTGTAGATATAAAGTTTATCAAATTTGGACTTACAGATCAATAGTTATGAATTTCTCAAGTTTTAACATATTTTATGTTTTTATTTATTAATTCTGCCGAAAATAGAAAAAGGAGGTGCCACGCGGCGCCCTCTGATTGGCTGATACCGCTTCGCTCAGATCGCGATTGCTAACCGTCCGATCTAAATAACGGTGGACGCTCCAGATCAACTGATCTACATCCATTGGATCTAGATCCAACGCTCCACGCGACTCGGGCCAAAAGCAGGCGGCGCGACCGCCGGAGTTCATCCGAGCGCGCCGGCGCCATCGCCGGAGTTGCTGCTACCGTTAAACGAAGCAAGATCGGAGGGGGTTTTGCTCACCACTCGATGCGGAACGACGTGGCGATCTCTATGGCGCGGTAGGTGCTGCCGATGTGGTCTGCTCCTCCCTTCGCTTGCTCGTCGGAGAAGAACGACGGACGGCGGCGGCGGGTCGTCGACGGATACGTCGCCCTGGTGCATAAAAAGAGACAGGAGCATCCCGTTAGGTGCGTACGAGGGCAGGGAGTCGCAGAGGGGTGTTGGGGTGGTGCTCGGGGGTGCCGTACTCACTGGAACGGGACGAATCGCGGCGGCGGCAATGGCGGATATGGGAGCTCGAGTTCACGCGATTACGACGAGTAGTGGTTAGGGTTTTGTGGGCGGGGAACGGCGGCGGAGATGGAGGTTTATATGGTGGCCGCTAGGGAACAAATCCCGCAAGGATCGGAGCGGAAAAATCCACCGGATCGAGCCGTATCCCGCGCGGACTCCGCTTCGGAGGTTGAAGATCCACCTGACAGGTGGGTCCCACCTGTCAGCGTGAGGAGAGGGAAATGGGCTGCTGCTGGGTTGCTATCCGCTGCGCGCGCGACAGTTAGCAGATGGGCTAGGCCCAGTTAGCTTGTTACAGATTTTTTTATTTAAACTCTTTTTCTGTTTTGAACCTTTTTAATACAATTTGATTTTTAAATCTTATCAACACATTTCAGAAAAATTCTTAAAAATATGTTTTGAAAAGCTAATTTAATTTAGAACTTTTTAATACCATTTTGCCAGATAAATAATTTAATAAAATACAAATTAATATAAGGAGTTCAAATAAACCTCTTTATGGAATGTAAATTCATTTAAACTTATGATTAAATTTGAAATTATTCTTTATGTGATTTCAATGCTATGCCTATATGATGCATGATGCATGAATGCAAGGTTTTAAATTTTTGAGAAATTTGGGATGTTACACCTTTGGGGAGAGTCAATGATGTTCCTATTATGGTTAATAATAACCTGGTCCCCGTTGATTCCATTGTCTTGGATATTGAATGCTTCCATCTTGTCCAGTTGTGTTGGGAAGGCCTTTTCTTAGAACTGTGGGTGCTATTATTGATATGAAAGAAGGTACCATAAAGTACCAACTCCCACTCAAGAAAGGTATGGAAAACTTCCCTAGGAAAATAATGAAGCTACCTTTTGATTCTATTGTTCGTTCAAATTATGGTGTTGATGCTTCACCTCTTGATAATACTTGAGTTTTACTTTCTGTGCCTAGCTGAAAGATGTTAAACAAAATCGCTTATGGGAGACAACCCACTTTTTATTCCTGTTATTTTATTTTGTTATGTCAAGGAGTTTGTTTACCTCTGTAGCAATTCCTTTGTATCTTTACTTTATTGCATTGTTGTATCAAGCTAAACCTCTAGTTGAAAGTTGATGCTAAATTTGGATTCCTGCGCAGAAACAGTTTTCTGTTGTTCACCGTTTAAGTCGTAACTCTTCACTGCAAAATCCAAATAATCTGCCATTTGTTGTGCGTAATCCTCAGATATATATGCAACTTTTATTAGTTTTGAGTATTCTGATTTGAGTAAGTAAGTGCCTCGAAAAATCTCGTCTTACTGACTGTTCTGTTTTTGATAGATTTTTCCATTTTTTTTGCAATGCCACTTTTGCTATTTTGATTGGATCTTTTTATCCTATGAAGTATCAGTGGATGTAGCTAATGTCCAGTAGCATTGTAGAAATTGTTTTCCTACAGAATATCATATTTTTTCATGCACTAACCCTCTAATGAAGTTTACTCTAAGTTTGGTGTGGACGAAGTTTTCAAGGATCAAGAGAGAAAGATGATATAATGTGATCAAGAGGATAGTAAAGCCAAAGCTTGGGGATGCCCCGGTGGTTCACCCCCAATATATTTTAGGAAGACTCAAGCGTTAAAGCTTGGGGATGCCAAAGGCATCCCGTTCTTCATCAACAAACTATCAGGTTATTTCTAGTGAAACTATATTTTAATTCCGCCACATCTTATGTACTTTTCTTGAAGCGTCTGTTTGTTTTTGTTATTTTCAATCTCTGAATAAAATGGATCTTGGCATTCCTTTGTGGGAGAGAGACACACTCCTCTTTTTATTATGAATACTCGTATTCTTCACATATATTTGTTGAGTATTCTTTTCAAGCTACTGCTATGCTTTCTAGCTCTTGTTTTTCATGCATCTCTTGCTAGAGCTGTTAGCTATATTATATCATACTCTCATACTCTCATTGTTTAATTACTTGGAGAGTTTATCTTTTAAATAAGTTGATTGGTGTTTGGTTGAGAACAGAAAATGCTAAAAGTGGTAGATGGTATAACTAAATGATACATAATCTTGTAGATCATAAAATTGTGTCACTTGAATCATTGATGTTGTTTTGAGATATTAATTTTCTTAATGGTAAACATGATGGTTTAGTAAAGTGTAATGATTAATGGTTGGTCTCGAAAAACTTGAAGTTGTGCCACACTTAAATTTCCAATTGATTGCATAATGATATATGACTTCTATTAGCTAATGGCAACCGTAATGACTTTGTGTTATGCGCTACGGTCGGGTCCCCAACAATGACTTGCTCATTTGCCACAACACCTCTTGGAGTGATTTTCATTATGTTTTGTAATATCATATATTTATTTGGAATCTTTTTACTTGTGAGTTCTAAAACTGTGGTTTTCATGGCACTTCTACCACCATATTGCTAGCCTCTTCGGTACTTTGCATTGCCCTTTATCACATTGAAATTGGTGCATACTTCGCGGGTATATCCAAACTCGTGGGAGATCTTCATCTTGTTCTCCTACACATAAGCCAAATATCTTCCTCAAAACATCCACCATACCTTCCTACTACAACATTTCCATAGCTGTTCCAAGATATTGCCATGCAACATCCATCTTACATTACATGACTTGTTGTCATTCATTACTTATATATTGCTTTGCATGATTCTATAAAGCTGATGTGTGGTTTTACCCATGTTACGCTAGATCATTGCATAACCTGCTACACTGGCAGAGGCATCATTGTCATACATATTATGTCATACTCATATTAGTTACTTATATGATCAGTATGTTGTCATATCATCATTAGTGTGTTGTCATATCATCATATTACGATGCTTGCCCCTAAAAGTGAAAAGAGCCATGGAGGCCATCGAAAAGAGAAACAGGAAAAGAAAAAATATAGAAAAAAAGAAAAAAAAGAAAGAAATAAAAAAATAAAAAAGGGGGCAGCATTACTATTCTTTATCACACTCGTGTGCTCATGTTTAGCACCTTTACTCCATACTAGGGAGTTTTCATGTCTTACTTGCATAACTATATGGAGAACTTTACACTATAGAACTTGGCTTGTATATTCCAATAATGAGCCTCCTCAAAAGTGCTCTACGTCTTCGTGAGCAAGCAAGTTGGATGCACCCTCACTAGTTCCACTGGAGAGCTTTTATATACTTATAGCTCTATGTGCATCCGTTGTGTGGCAATCAGTACTCCTAGCATAGCTTTGATTATAAGACTTCCTCTTGTCTAATGATTACTTGCAGCTTTGTGAGACTTTCTTCTGTTGGCCTTCCAAAACCCCGTTAACATTCTCTTAGCCAAAATATCCTGGTGCCAGGAACCAACGTTGAACGCTGATGACCCACAAGTATAGGGGATCGCAACAGTCTTCGAGGGAAGTAAAACCTATATTTATTGATTCAACACAAGGGGAGCCAATGAATATTTATAAGCTTTAACAGATGATCTGCCAGATCAGCTGCACTTGTGAATAGACTTGCTCGTGACAGATTATCAGTAGCAACAATTTTATAGAAGAGACAGTAGCGAAATAACAGTAGCAGGAGAATTGAGACATCGATTGTGAATGATGTAGACAGCAGGATTAAAATATTGTAGGCATAGGGACTGATGTACGGGCGTTGCATAGATAAGATAATTCATGTAATATCATAGCATAGGCATTTGCAGATAAATAATATAAAGCATCCAAGTGTTAACTAATCATAAGCATGTATTCCAATTTAGTTGTGCGTGCTCGCAATGAGAAACTTGCACATCATCTTTTGTCCCGTCAGCCGGTTTGCAGCGGGGCCTCTAGGGATACTACTGGCAATTAAGGTACTCCTTTTAATAAAGTACTGGAGCAAAGCATTAACATTCCGTGAACACTTGTGATCCTCACATCATAGCCATTCCCTCCGGTTATCCCAATTGCTGTCACTTTGGGGCCATCGGTTCCGGACAATAATATGTGTATACAACTCATAGATATGATCCAAAACAATAATCATGCTCATGATATAATAATATGTTCAGATCTGAAATCATGGCACTCGCGCCCTAGTGTCAAGCATTAAGCATAACAAGTTGCAACAATGATATAAAACCAATGAAAAAATAGCGCGCTATATCGACGTTTATAGCGCGTTATAGCATTTTTGAGGAGGCTACGCAATATTTAGCCTAAAATGCTCGCTACGGCGCTACGCGCGCTATATACGCGCTATACCGTGCTATAATATAGCATATAGCGCGCTACAAAAAACTGGATAACTGGATCTGGATCTCATTGGCCCAAACAAAAGCCCACCACCCATCTTCAAAAGTCCAGCTCCCAAACTACTAGGAAGAACATAAAAAAGAAAGAGAGTTCCTAGTAAGAGCTCCCAATCTCCCAACCTCCTATGAACATGATGATATACAAGTTGAATGATCAACATCACAAGTAAAGAGAGTTCCTAGGAAGAAGATCCTTCCTGTCTTCGGCTGTAATGATGATGGTGTGCAATCTGGTTGTTCGTCTAGTGAAGAAAAAGATGAACACAATATTTCTGATTAATGTTATACACTACAATCTGGTGGCTCGGTTTTAGATCTTGTTATTTTGTTCATGGATTTATATCTCCTATTTTATGTTTGTGCCATGAATCTGGTTAAGTGGATTGGTTCAGGCTATATATTACAATTTTTTGTCAAACGCTATTTCAAAAATAGCACGCTATAACACGCTATAGCGTTTGTAGCATTTTGAAAAGGGCCACGCTATATTTTGTAGCGCGCTATTTTTTCATTGTATAAAACACCGATAACGGATACTAGGCACCATGCCCTAACGATATTACGACTATTACATGAATGATCTCATCCAATCCCTACCATCCCCTCAAGCCTACAGCGGTGGATTACTCACACATGGATAGGGGAAACATGTATGGTTGATGGAGAGGCATTGGCGATCACGATTGCGATGATCCCCTTCGATTGCCCGTCCCGGCAGGGTGCCGGAACAGAGACTTCTGGTCCCCGAACTAGGGTTCGCGATGGCGGCGGCGTACGGTGATGTTTCGTGGAAAAGTGTATACCCCCCGTGGGTTTTTAGGTAAGGAGAGTTAAGTAGCCGCGAGGGGGTCGCGAGGAGGTGGCCGAGGGGGTCCCACCCCCTGCTGGCACGGCCAGGGCCCACCCACGCCAGGAGGTGGTGTGGCGGCCTCGTGCCTCCTTTCCGTTTGGTCTTCGTGGTTCCTGGTCCTCCTCGGATAGAAAATAACTTCCAGATGTTTTTTGGCCTTTTTACCATAAAGTTGATATTTCTGCACAAAAACGAGACACTAGGGTAATTCTGCTGAAAACAACGTTAGTTGCATTAAAAACACCCAAATTAGAGGTAAAACAATAGCAAAAGTGTTCGGGAAAGTAGATACGTTTTGGACATATGAAGTCCCCCAAGCTTAGCTTATTGCTTGTCCTCAAGAAATTCAGTTAACAACTGAGTGCGATAAAAGAACTTTCACGAACGCATTTGCTCATGTGATGTAAATATTCTCATTATGAGGACAAATGCTTAGACTCTTCATAGTAAGACATATATAAACGGTGTCACCTAATAGTTATGTAAACCATGAAAACATGCCAATTATACCGATGATAAATAACATGAAACATATCAATTCACAGGATTGCAAGGCTCATAAGAAAGTATGATAAAGTGGTATCTCGCTTGCGAAAATGGAACAGCAAAACATAAATGCTCAGGCACCTCTGAGTTTCAAGGGAACACTATATATAAAGATATCAAAGATAAAAGCATCAAGATTTCACCGCGGTTAGGTCAAAGAATGTGCTAGAGTTCTTGTTATCTTCCATACTAAGCAAGTTGAGAGCGGTTCCGATTATTTTTAAAACAAAGCACTTATAATATGCATCTTTATATTCATTTTGATAGCTTGACAATCATCCCCACCTTGCTAACAAACCATGGCTAACCGAATCCTCGGGTGCCCACCAAACAATCTCAAACCATGGAGGAGTGCCTATTTTTATTTTCTCAAATCCTTTTTTTGATATTATAATGGTCTAACCAGCCCTTTGCAAAATTAATGACGAGCAGATGTAGCATGCAAGTCAATTACTTAATTAGTATGGAAGATAAAAATACCAACTACCACTTCCTCATGAGCTCAAAACAGTGGGCCAAATTAAGAAGTGTTTGAAGGTTTTAAAGGTAGCACATGCGAATTTACTTGAATGGTTTGAAATTGCCATGCATAGGTATTTATGGTGGACTCTTTGGAATAACTTGGTTTTCAGGGATTTGAAAGCACAAGCATTTTCAGCTTAGTACAAGTGGAGGTTAGCAAAAGATGGGAAATCGACAATTCAAGAGAGCAATAACCGTCATAATCATGCTTGTGAGAAAATAGAATTAACAGAGGCATAATAAAGATACAAGAACTATGAGGAAAAATATGTCATCAAGACTTAATTGACTTTTTGTTTTTAGTCATAACATGTGTAAACATGTGCCAAGTCAATTCAAATGAATTATTAAGAGGAGGATACCACAATGTCATATTCTATTATGAGCAAAACAATGCAAGCAAATATCAATAGAAACATGACATCCATCATAAATAAATTGGAAACGATCATAAGAGAACACGAACTACTAAGAATCCACCAATCTACATATATCTTATGCGAACCATCTAAGCATGCTCACATGAATGAGAATATGTACAAAAATGAGAAAAAAAATAGAGATCATTACCAGCCTCTTACCCAACTCGAAATTGTCATAGATCAAAATAATTGCCTTATCACTTGTGTGCTTGAAAGATATGAGATAATAACCAAGCTCCATGGAGTAACTAAAGGTAATGACCTCTGAAACAAACTATACAAAACCAAAGAGAAACAACAAATATTTTTGGGTTTTCGGATTAAGGAACTAAAAACAGAACAACCAGCAAAGACAAATTTTTTCGAGAACCTTAACATGCCCAGATTAGAAAACTCACAAACTAATTAATGTTGCGTACACATCCCAAAAATATGCACACGAAATTTCAGGTAATTCCGATGTTTCTGTTAAAATTTATGAATTTAATGATGGACGGCAGAAATTTCTTCGTGCCAGGAGGTGGCGTGGCGGCCTCGTGCCTCCTCTCCGTTTGGTCTTCGTGGTTCCTGGTCCTCCTCGGATAGAAAATGACTTCCAGATGTTTTTTAGCCTTTTTCCATAAAGTTGATATTTCTGCACAAAAACGAGACACCAGGGTAATTCTGCTAGCGTTAGTCCGCGGTAGTTGCATTCAAAACACCCAAATTAGTGGTAAAACAATAGAAAAAGTGTTCGGGAAAGTACATACGTTTTGGACGTATCAAACGCTTGCTTATTTCTTTTGAACAAATATTGAGTTGATCTTCTACGTGCATATTTATATTGCTTGACTTGATCCTTTCACAAAGTTGTCATGTTTGTTGGAAGCAATAGATGATTATATTGTTGTGCTTGAAGCTTAAATCATCTCTAATATCTACTTTGCACAGTTGATTGCTATCTAGTACTATATCATTGAAAGCTTTGCTTTGTTTTGCCTAATTGTTTATTTGTTACTCATTTGATATCAATATAAACTACAACCCTTATTCATTTGATCTCAGTTTACATGCCTTACATTATTACGTGATCAAGATTGTGTGAAAGCATGTCACTTCAGAAATTATTATTCCTTTATCGTTCTTGCCTACTCGGGACGAGTAGAACTAAGCTTGGGGATGTTGATACGTCTCCAACGTATCTATAATATTTTATGTTCCATGCTATATTATACGAAGTTATTACATGTTTTATTCGCATTTCATATAGTTTTATGCATTTTCTAGGACTAACCTATTAAAAAGATGCCACAATGTCAGTTCCCTGTTTTTCTGTTGTTTTTGGTTTCAGAAAAGTACTTAAGGAAATATTCTCGGAATTGGATGATTTCTTTTCTGAAATCCGTTTTTCACCGGGAACATTCCAGAAAGTCGAACACGAGACGAAGTGGGCGGCCAAGGAGCCGCCACCACGTGCTCGCCCGACAGCACTCCTGGCCGAGCGAAGAACTGATGTTGGCCCCTCAGGGCGCCACCGACCTCGCCCTTTCGCCTACATATACCCCCCAGACTAAAAAACCTAGCACGGTATTCATATTTTCCTCCACGGGTCCCGAGCCACTGCCATCGTCAACACCAATTCGAGAGAGATCAGAACTTCTCCCCGACACCCTGCCGGGAGGGGGAATCATCACCGGAGGGCTCCACGTCACCATGCCCGCCTCTGGACTGATGCCTGAGTAGTCTACCCTTGGACTACGGGTCCATAGTGGTACATAGATGGTTGTTTCTCCTTTTGTTCTATCATGTTTAGATCTTGTGAGCTGCCTATCATGATCAAGATCACCGTTATGTAATAATTCATGTTGTGTTTGCTAGAATCCGATGAATATTGAGTACTAAATTTATTGCTTCATAATATATCACGTGTGTGGTATTTAATGATCTTGCATGCTCTCAGTTACTAGTAGATGCTCTGGCCAAGTAGATGCTTGTGACTCCAATAGGGGGTATTTATGCTCGATAGTAGGTTCATGTCTCTATTTAATATGGGGTGGTGACAGCTAGCTCTAAGGTTGTAGATGTACTGTTGCAACTAGGGATAAAATAGTAGTACTTTGTCTAAGGATGATGTTACTTACTTACTTACTGTACACACAGTGCTCAAGGTGATAATCTATTGCTTGCAACCTAATACTGAAAGGGGTGCGGACACTAACCGGAAGGTGGATTATTAGTCATAGATACGGTTGGAACGGTCTATGTATATTGTTGTAATGCCCGAATCTCACATTGGACATCATAACGTTAGTATATGCATTGATTTGCTCATTATTATTCTATCAATTGCCAAGTTGTAAATTGTTTACCCGCATGAATGTTATTTTTACTTACGGAGAGACACCACTAGTGAATTGTGGACCCCGGTCCTTCTCTTTCATTTGATAAACCACAAACTTCAAACCTGTTACTTTCTACAAACAAACATCTTTCTTCCACAAATACGTTTAATCCTTTGTTACAGCAAGCCGGTGAGATTTATAACCTCACTATTATGTTGGGGCAAAGTATCTTGATTGTTTGTGTGCAAGCTCCACGTCAACTTCGTCCAGCACTTTTCTGGCGCCATTGATAACTCGGGGGAATTCATCATCTCCTACTGGTTCGATAACCTTGGTTCCATAACTGAGCGAAATTAGCTGCTGCACTACTTCATACCTTCCTCTTGGGGTCTGACAACAACACACCCACCATGTTCATCACAGCCCCAAGAAGACGAAGGCATGGGGGCACACTCTCTCGCCAGCCAAAGAGCAAGAGGATGTCCCCTTTTGACGAGGGTTGAAGAGCTGCTGGATACCGTCAAGGGTATCTAGTTGATCTCCGTCTTCCTGAAGCGTCATGTGTGTCCCTTATGTCTACGCACGCTTCTGTTCTCGTAGATAGTGTTGGGCCTCCAAGAGCAGAGGTTTGTAGAACAGCAGCAAGTTTCCCTTAAGTGGATCACCCAAGGTATTTCGAACTCAGGGAGGTAGAGGTCAAAGATATTCCTCTCAACCAACCCTGCAATTAAGATACAAAAAGTCTCTTGTGTCCCCAACACACCCAATACACTTGTCAGATGTATAGGTGCACTAGCTATGCGAAGAGATAGTGAAATACAAGTAATATGGATGATTATAAGTAGTATTTGAAATCTGTAATAAAAATGGCAGCAGGCAAACATGTAGCAGAACTTGTTAGAAACGGTGTTTTAATGCTTAGAAACAAGGCCTAGGGATCCTACTTTCACCAGTGGACATTCTCAACATTGACATAAAAGTTAAATAAATAAACACTACTCTCAAACACTCTCATGTTGTATAACAAACACCATTTATTGTAAAGGGCTACAAGAGCACCCTCAAAGGGAATCACACACGGTGCACACACTGTCACCATTACACACGTGAATAACCGTGGAGTTCATATTAAAGTAACCTCTAGAGTGCATAATAGACAAAGAGTACCATCAAATATTCAACAACATTACAAAGCTTATGATCACATATAGATCACATCATGGGAGAGAGATATAAACCACACGGCTTCTGTAGATCCCGCAGCCCCGGGGGAGAACTACTCACTCCTCATCATAGGAGTCAGGAACGGCGATGGAGATGGCTCTGGGGCAATTCCCCGTCCAGGCAGGGTGCCGGAACAAAGGCTTGAGTCCCCCGAATCTTGTCGGCGATGGCGGCGGCGTTCGGGACCCGTGGAGGAAGAAGTGTCTAACCGTGCTCTGTGTTTAGGTCAGGGGGTTTATATGGGTTAAAGACCTAGGTCGGTGGGCGCCCGAGGGGCTCTCCTCACCTCCTGGCGCGACAGGCATGTGGGCCGCGCCACCAGGTGATGAGGCCGCCTCGCGGCCCCTCTTCGTCTCGTCTTCGGTTTTCCTGGACGGAAATATTCCAAACATAAATCTTGGTTGGCTCGTTTCCAATTTGGCGGATATTTCCTTAAGAGCTTTTCTGAAACCAAAAACAGCAGAAAACAGGGAACTAGCACCGTGGCATCTTGTTAATAGGTTAGTCCCAGAAAATGCATAAAACTATATAAAATGCATATAAAACATGTAATAATATGATATAACATAGCATGCAACACAAGAAATAATGGATATGTTGGAGACGTATCAACATCCCCAAGCATAGTTCTACTCGTCCCGAGTAGGCAAGAACGATAAAAGAAGAATAATTTCTGAAGTGACATGCTTAAACACAATCTTGAAGATGTAAGGCATTTAAACTGAGATCAAATGAATAAGGGTGTAGTTTATATTGATATCAACGAGTAATGAATAAACAAGTAGGTGAGACAAGCAAAGCTTTCAATGATAGAGTACTAGATAGCAATCAACTGTGCAAAGTAGATATTAAAGATGATTTAAGCTTCAAGCACAACAATATAATCATCTAATGCTTCCAACAAACATGACAACTTAATGAAAGGATCAAGTCAAGCAATATCAATATGTACGTAGAAGATCAATATATTATTTGTTCAAAAGAAACAAGCAAGCGTTCAACGTTGGTTCCTGGCACCAGGATGTTATGGCTAAGAGAATGTTAACAGAGGTTTGGAAGGCCAACAGAAGAAAGGCTCACAAAGCTATAGATGATCATTAAACAAGAGAAAGTCATACAATCGAAGCTATGCAAGGAGTAGTGATTGCCATACAACGGATGCACAATGAGCTAAAAGTATATGAAAGCTCTCCAATGGAACTAGTGGGTGTGCATCCAACTTGCTTGCTCACGAAGATCTAGAGCACTTTTGAGGAGGCTCATCATTGGAATATACAAGCCAAGTTCTATAGTGTAAAGTTCCCCACATAGTCATGCAACTAAGACATGAAAACTCTCTCATATGGAGTAAAGGTGCTAAACATGAGCACAAATGATAATCTCAAATGATATGGTGCTATAACATTAGCACAAGTGATGGCTATAAATGATATGGTGCTATAACATAAGCACAAGTGTGTGATAAAGAATAGTAATGCTGCCCCTTTTTTATTTCTTTCTTTCTCTTTTTTTTCCTTTCTTTTTCTCTTTTTCTATTTTTTTCCTTTTTCCGTTTCTCTTTTCGATGACCTCCATGGCTCTTTTCACTTTTAGGGGCAAGCATCCTAATATGATATATGATACTCCCTCTGTTCCTAAATGTAAGAGCTATAGTTTTCTGCACGGATATTAAGACATGAGTATTTGACATACTATGACTCATTTGTTTTAGACAAAATTCAGAAGAGAGGACTCCCTAATAGACAACAAATGAAAACAATCCATAAAATCAGTCTGTTCGAGAATGAAACTCACTTTTTTATCGGTAAATTCATCCAAAAATCGTTGTAAACCATATATTTTGGAATTTTTTCCAAAAAACTATAGCTCTTACATTATGGAATGGAGGGAGTATATGAAAACACACTAATGATGATAAAACAACATACTGATGATACATGTAACTTATATGAATGTGCCATAAGAATATATATGACAACGGTGCCTCTACCAGTGTAGCCGGTTATGAAGTGATCTAGCGTAAAATGAGTAAAACCACACATCAGCTTTATAGAAACACGCAAAGCAATAAATAAGTAACGAATGACAACAAGTCATGTAATGTAAGATGGATGTTGCATGACAATATATCTCGAAACAACTATGGAAATGCTGTAGTAGGGATGGTGGATGTTTTGAGTAAGATATTTGGCTTATGTGTAGGAGAACAAGATGAAGATCTCCCACGAGTTTGGATGTACCCGCGAAAAATGCACCAACTCTCAATGTGAGAAAGGGCAAAGCAAAGAACCGAAGAGGCTAGCAATATGATGGTGGAAGTGCCATGAAAACCGCAGTTTTAGAACTCACAAGTAAAAAGGTTCCAAATAAAAATTTGATCATAAGGCATAATGAAAATTACTCCTAGGGGTGCTGTAGAAAATGAACAAGTCACTGTTGGGGACCCGACCATAGCGCATAACATAAAGTCATTACAATTGCTTTAGGCAAATAGAAGTCATATACCATTATGCAATCAACTGGAAATTTATGTGTGGCACAGTTTTAAACTTTCTCTAGACCAACCATTTAACCATTCCACTTTACTGGACCATGATGTTTACCATTAAGAAAATTAATATCTCAAAACAACATCAATGATTCAAGTGACACAATTTAATGAACTACAAGATTATGAATCATTTAATTATACCATCTACCACATTTAGCATTTTCTGTTCTCAACCAAACACCAATCAACTTATTTAAAAGATACACTCTCCAAGTAATTAAACAATGAGACATCAGAGTATAATATAACAAAGCTAAAAGCTCTATCTAGAGATGCATGAAAAACAAGAGCCAGAGAGCAAACGATAACAAAAGATGAATACTCAACGAATATAAGTGAAGAATACGAGTATTCAAAAGAAAAAGCGGAGCGTGTCTCTCTCCCGCACAAAAGAATGCTAGGATCCATAATATTCAGAGAATGGAAATAACAAAAAGAAAACCAAACAGACGCTTCAAAAAAAACACATAAGATGTGGCGGAATCAAAATATAGTTTCACTAGAAAAGACATGATAGTTTGTCGATTAAGAAGCGGATGCCTTGGGCATCCCCAAGCTTTGACGCATGAGTCTTTTTGAATTATATTGGGGGTGAACCACCGGGGCATCACCAAGCTTTGGCGTTACTATCCTCTTGATCACATTATATCATCCTTCTCTCTTGATCCTTGAAAACTTTCTCCACACAAAACTTAGAGTAAAATTCATTAGAGGGTTAGTGCACAAAAAATTATGATATTATGTAGAAACATAATTGCTACCAATTCTACTTGACATTATCTAGAGCCACTGATACTTCATAGGATAAAAATATCCAATAAAAATATCAAAAGAGGCATTGTGAAATAAATGGCAGAATCTGTCAAAAACATAACAGTCCGCAAAGACGAATTTTTTCGAGACACTTAACTTGCTCAGATCAGAAAACAGAAAACTACTGAAAGTTGCATATATATATGTCGATTACGCTCAAAAAAGGGCAAATTTTTCTGACTTTCCAATGAAGAGTTATGAATTTAACGGTGAACAGTAGATATCTGTTTATGCGCAGGAATTGAAATTTAGTATCAACTTTCAACCAGAGGCTTAACTTGACACAACATTGAATAAAATAAATATACGAAGGATTTTTTACAGAGGTAGGACAAGTCCTTGACGCAAACAAAAGAAAATAATAGGAAATAAAAGAGGGTTGTCTCCCATAAGCGCTTTTGTTTAAATCCTTTGAGCTAGGCAAGGAGATTCGTATGATGCTCTCATAAAAATGAGAGTTGAAAAACAATGGAGAGCATAAAGAGGTACACATAAAACATATTTAAGCCTAACCATCTTCCTATGCAAAGGAGTCTTGTAAAAAAAAAGTGATGAAAGCACAAAACAATAAGCATAGGAAAGCAAAACAAGTGCAACTTCAAAATTTTCAACATAAAGTGGGGAAACTTAATATTGTGGAGATACATAAAACCATGTTTCCGTCTCTCATAATAACTTTCTGTAGTAAAAATAAATTAAACCATATAACAACAAGAATCAATGAACTTAGACAATATAGGCACATAAAGAGGATCATTAAATTTATTTTGGAATTCATTAGCATGCTTCCCTCTTTCAAAAAAGTTACTAAGTCAATATCAAGTTTAAGATCATGGTTGAAACAAAGATTTGAAACTAGAAACAATTGCAAACCATACAAGTATTTCTCAATATAAGCAAACTTCTCCTCCATGGTGTAACTTGGATAATTCAATAACAAAGTAGGACTCTCGTGAGTAAGAGTACCATCACAAGCATCAATTATATAATTTTTATCCTCACCTAAATAAGTAAAAACTTCTAAACATAGAGGATTATCAAAAAGCATAGGACCATCATCTAAAGCATTATCATATAGCATATTTAAGCAATACTCATCATTATCATCAATAAGTTCACTTGTAGCATCATGAATAAAATTTATAACATAATTATCACATAAAACATTCTTATCATGAGCCACATGCATAAAAGAATTAATACTCTCCACATAAGCATAGTCATTCTTAGTAATTGTAGCGGGAGCAAATTCAACAAAAAGACTATCATTATTATTCTCATCACCATGATCATCAAATAGAGGAGGCATATCATAATCAACATAAAATATATCCTCAACAATAGGTGGACCGAAAATATCACAATGATTATAATTATAATATATTGGAGGCAAGGTATCATCAAAGAAAAATTTCTCCTCCGTGCTTCGGGGACTAAAAATATCCTGCTCATCAAAACCAACGTCCACAAGCTTAGAATTTTCCATAGCCTTAGAAATAATAGTGTGCAAAGAATTTACACTAATAACATTGCTACTAGCATGCATATAAAGTTCTATAGGTTTTTTAATTTTCTCTTCAAATACTTCATGTCGTAGCTCAAGATAAATTTCATAGAGATCTCTAATTTTATTGTTGTTTTCCATTAGCCTAACTAGTGAAAATAAAAACATGAACTTATAGTAATAACTGCAGAATCTAAAGGAGATACCTTCAAGCGCTCACCTCCCCGGCAACGGCGCCAGAAAATAGCTTGATGTCTACGCACGCTTCTGTTCTCGTAGATAGTGTTGGGCCTCCAAGAGCAGAGGTTTTTAGAACATCTGCAAGTTTCCCTTAAGTGGATCACCCAAGGTATATCGAACTCAGGGAGGTAGAGGTCAAACATATTCCACTCAAGCAACCTGCAATTAATATACAAAAAGTCTCTTGTGTCCCCAACACACCCAATACACTTGTAAGATGTATAGGTGCACTAGCTATGCGAAGAGATAGTGAAATACAAGTAATATGGATGATTATAAGTAGTATTTGCAATCTGTAATAAAAATGGCAGCAAGCAAACATGTAGCAAAACTTGTTGGAAACGGTGTTTTCATGCTTAGAAACAAGGCCTAGGGATCCTACTTTCACCAGTGGACATTCTCAACATTGACATCAAAGTTAAATAAACAAACACTACTCTTAAACACTCTCATGTTGTATAAAAAACACCATTCATTGTGTAGGGATACAAGAGCACCCTCAAAGTCGGAGTAAACCAACACCAGCAATGTCAAAGGGAATCACACACGGTGCACATACTGTCACCATTACACACGTGAATAACCCCGGAGTTCATATTAAAGTAACCTCTAGAGTGCATAATAGACAAAGAGTAGCATCACATATTCAACTAGATTACAAATCTCATGATGACATAAAGATCTCATCATGGGAGAGAGAGAGATAAACCACATGGCTTCCGTAGATCCCGCAGGCCCGGGGGAGAACTACTCACTCCTCATCATAGGAGTCCGCAACGGCGATGGAGATGGTGGTGGAGTCAATGGAGATGGCTCCGGGGGCAATTCCCCGTCCCGGCAGGGTGTCGGAACAAATACTTGTGTCCCCCGAATATTGTCAGTGATGGCGGCGGCGTTCGGGACCCGTGGAGGAAAAAGTGTCTAACCGTGCTCTGTTTTTAGGTCAGGGGGTTTATATGGGTTTAAGACCTAGGTCGGTGTGCACCCGAGGGGCTCTCCTCACCTCCTGGCGCGGCAGGCATGTGTGTCGTGCCACCAGGTGATGAGGCCGCCTCACGGCCCCTCTTCGTCTCGTCTTCGGTTTTCCTGGACGGAAATATTCCAAACATAAATCCTGGTTGGCTCGTTTCCAATTTGGCGGATATTCCCTTAAGAGCTTTTCTGAAACCAAAAACAGCAGAAAACAGGGAACTGGCACTGTGGCATCTTGTTAATAGGTTAGTCCCAGAAAATGCATAAAACTATATAAAATGCATATAAAACATGTAATAACATGATATAACATCGCATGGAACACAAGAAATTATGGATACGTTGGATACGTATCAACATCACCAAGCATAGTTCTACTCGTCCCGAGTAGGCAAGATCTATAAAAGAAGAATAATTTCTAAAGTGACATGCTTAAACACAATCTTGATCATGTAATAATGTAAGGCATTTAAACTGATATCAAATGAATAAAGGTGTAGTTTATATTGATATAAAACGAGTAATAAATAAACAATTAGGTGAAGCAAGCAAAACTTTCAATGATAAAGTACTAGATAGCAATCAACTATGCAAAGTAGATCTTAAATATGATTTAAGCTTCAAGCACAACAATATAATCATCTAATGCTTCCAACAAACATGACAACTTAATGAAAGGATCAAGTCAAGCAATATCAATATGCACGTAGAAGATCAATATGTTATTTGTTCAAAAGAAAAAAGCAAGCGTTCAACGTTGGTTCCTGCCACCATGATGTTATGGCTAAGAGAATATTAAAGGAGGTTTGGAAGGCCAACCGAAGAAAGGCTCACAAAGCTATAGATGATCATTAGACAAGAGAAAGTCATACAATGGAATCTATATGAAAGCTCTCCAATGGAACTAGTGGGGGTGCATTAACCTTGCTTGCTCACGAAGACCTAGAGCACTTTTGAGGAGGCTCATCATTGGAATATACAAGCCAAGTTCTATAGTGTAAAGTTCCCCACATAGTCATGCAACTAAGACATGAAAACTCTCTCATATGGAGTAAAGGTGCTGAGCACAAATGACAATCACAAATGATATGGTGCTATAACATTAGCACAAGTGATGGCTATAAATGATATGGTGCTATAACATAAGCACAAGTGTGTGATAAAGAATAGTAATGCTGCCCCTTTTTTTTATTTCTTTCTTTCTCTTTTTTTCGTTTATTTTTCTCTTTTTTCTATTTTTTTTTTCTTTTTCTATTTTTCTTTTCGATGGCCTCCATGGCTATTTTCAGTATTAGGGGCAAGCATCCTAATGTGATATATGCTATATGACAACACACTAATGATGATAAAACAACATACTGATGATACATGTAACTAATATGAATGTGCCATAAGAATATATATGACAACGATGCCTCTGCCAGTGTAGCAGGTTATGCAGTGATCTAGCGTAACATGCGTAAAACCACACATCAGCTTTATAGAAACACGCAAAGAAATAAATAAGTAACAAATGACAACAAGTCATGTAATGTAAGATGGATGTTGCATGACAATATATCTCGAAACAACTATGAAAATGTTGTAGTAGGTAGGTATGGTGGAGGTTTTGAGTAAGATATTTGGCTTATGTGTAGGAGAACAAGATGAAGATCTCCCACGAGTTTGGATGTACCCGCGAAAAATGCACCAACTCTCAGTGTGAGAAAGGGCAAAGCAAAGAACCGAAGAGTCTAGCAATATGGTGGTGGAAGTGCCATCAAAACCGTAGTTTTAGAACTCACAAGTAAAAAGATTTCAAATAAAAATTTGATCATAAGGCATAATGAAAATTACTCCTAGGGTTGCTGTGGAAAATGAAAAAGTCACTGTTGGGGACCCGACCGTAGCGCATAACATAAAGTCATTACGGTTGCTTTAGGCAAATAGAAGTCATATACCATTATGCAATCAACTGGAAATTTAAGTGTGGCACAGTTTTCAAGTTTCTATAGACCAACCATTTAATCGTTCCACTTTACTAGACCGTCATGTTTACCATTAAGAAAATTAATATCTCAAAACAACATCAATGATTCAAGTGACACAATTTAATTATCTACAACATTATGAATAATTTAATTATACCATCTACCACATTTAGCATTTTCTGTTCTCAACCAAACACCAATCAACTTATTTAAAAGATAAACTCTCCAAGTAATTAAACAATGAGACATGAGAGTATAATATAACAAAGCTAAAAGCTCTAACTAGAGATGCATGAAAAACAAGAGCTAGAGAGCAAACAATAACAAAAGACGAATACTCAATGAATATAAGTGAAGAATACAAGTATTCAAAAGAAAAAGCGGAGCATGTCTCTCTCCCACACAAAATAATGCTAGGATCCATATTATTCAGAGAATGAAAATAACAAAAACAAACAGACGCTTCAAGAAAAACACATAAGATGTGGCGGAATTAAAATATAGTTTCACTAGAAAGGACATGATAGTTTGTCGATCAAGAAGGGGATGCCTTGGGTATCCCCAAGATTTGAAGCTTGAGTCTTCTTGAATTATATTGGGGGTGAACCACCGGGGCATCCCCAAGCTTTGGCGTTACTATTCTCTTGATCACATTATATCATCCTTCTCTCTTGATCTTTGAAAACTTCTCCACACCAAACTTAGAGTAAACTTCATTAGAGGGTTAGTGCACAAAAAATTATGATATTCTGTAGAAACATAATTTCTACCAATCCTACTAGACATTATCTAGAGCCACAAATACTTCATAGGATAAAAAGATCCAATCAAAATAGCAAAAGAGGCATTGCGAAATAAATGGCAGAATCTGTCAAAAACATAACAGTCCGTAAAGATGAATTTTTTCGAGACACTTAACTTGCTCAGATCAGAAAACTCAAAACTAATGAAAGTTGCATATATATCTGAGGATTACGCTTAAAAAGGGCAGTTTTTTCTGACGTTCCAATGAAGAGTTATGAATTTAACGGTGAACAACAGAAATCTGTTTACGCGAAGGAATTGAAATTTAGCATCAACTTTCAACCAGAGGCTTCACTTGACACAACATTACAATAAAATAAATATACAAAGGAATTTTTACAGAGGTAGGACAAGTCCTTGGCGCAAACAAAATAAAATAACAAGAAATAAAAGTGGGTTGTCTCCCATAAGCGCTTTTTTTAAAATCCTTTTAGCTAGGCAAGGAGATTTGTGTTTATCTCTCATAAAAATGAGAGTTGAAAAACTGTCGGCCCAGTGAGAACTGGGGTATGGAGAGCCCATTCCCCTAGTCCTCGCACGCGGGCCAGTCGGACGAAACAACTAAGAACCAGGCATCACCGCCTGGCGGGACCCTCGAGAGGCAATTCCCCTCGAGGGCCTTAGGAGGAAACGAGGGCCTCCCGAGGCGCCAGCACGCCTCGAGGGAGCCCCGCAGGAATCTCCCCTCAGGCCTTCCCGCGCCTGAGGGGAAACGTCGCGGCCAAGTAAGCACATCAAGATGCATGTGGCTCTGCCACGCACATGCCGTGTCGCACGCACCCCCGTCGCTGTCCTTGGCGATAAAGTGGTCAACAAAGCAGCTCCACCTGCTGCGCAGCTGCCAGGACCTTCTACTATGACGATAAAGCGGGTGGACAGCACAACCCTCCAAAGAAGGACGTCATCGTGGGCTCCACCGCAGACACTGCCCTCCCTGCGGGCAGTACAGCGCGGTCGGCCGCCGGTCGGCCACCGCGCCCACCTTTACTAGCAATGGACCGAGTCCATGGACGGATGGAGCACAGTGGACTTCTACACCACCCTGCCACTGGCATGTGGGAACCACCTGGAAGGCCAAGCCGAAGGAGAAGGCCAGAGACGCCTATAAAAGGGGCAAGACGTCCATCGTAGCGCGGGCGGGCTCTAGGCACGCTGCAACCCTTGTAAACCCTAGCTATACTTGGGAGGAAAGCCTCGGCCCTTTGGAGGAAGAAGACGATCGCTTCCCTCCCCAGGCAACAGCTGCCTCAAGGGGGCTTTCGGCAAGCTCCATTATACTGTAACCTTCCACATCTAATACAGACAAGCAGGAGTAGCGGTTTTACCTCCCCACGAGGGCCGTGAACCTGGGTAAAGGTTGGTGTCTCCCTTCGTGTGTGTGTGTCTTCTTCAGGTCCGGCGAGCAACGTCGCAGAGCCACTCGAGGGTCTAGATGTCGGGGGGCTGCCCCCTGGGTAGGGAAAATCCCGGAATAACTCAGTAATATGCCAACAGTACTTGACCTTTGGCGAGAGCAGGGGACACCCACTGGTGTGCTGAAGGGGCAACTTGACCCTTGAGCGCTGGAAGAGTGCAAAATGCCTCCTGGCAGGCGCAAGGGTCAGCTCTAACAGCTATAAATAGACACCCCCAGCCTTCACAATGGCAGCACAAGCATCAGCGGATGGTTCCTCTAAGAACTAGCTTCTCGAAGATGTCTTTGCTGATAGGCTAAGACATCTTTGGGAGGCTAGGCCTAGAGATACTCATCCTGAGGCGAACTCGGCTGCACCCGGAAAGGATCTCGGATCTTGGACTCTGAGGAAACTCCCGGAGGAGGTGTATTCGGTTTTGCCGGATAGGCAATTCGGGTAAGTACTAACTGGAACATCTATCTCGGTCCTGAACTTGTGCAGGAAGGACTCACGAGGTCGAGCAAGAAGATGACCGGCACGAGGGACCCCGGTAGGCCGTCAACGGTCTGTAGCAGGCTTTCCCGCCTGATGCGGGGGGGAAGTACCTTTCCGTCTGACACAGAAGCATGGTTACCTCCCGTCTGACACGGAAGCATGGTCACCTCCCGCCTCACACGGGAGCGCGTCAGCCGGTACGACAACGGTACGACAAGACACGACCTGCCTAGCCCGGCAATCCGGAAAAGGCTATCCGGGATGGGCCAAGACATGTCCTGTCGCTGACAGGGGGACAATGATGTTCCAGGACGGCGCCTGTTGTCCTTGCCGAGATGATGACGAAGGGGCTACGCCGGATAGCGCGGCGACTAGGTCGCACTAGCCGGTGACGACATGCCGGTTAGGCCTGTCCGGTGGGGCCAAGCCGGTTTAGGGTTTCCGGTCCTCCTGGCCGGAACCCTATAAAAGGGGCCATAACTGCTTCTGTGAAAGAGAGACCAACTTGGGAGCCAAAGCTGTAGTTGCATTTATTCCCATAGCAGTTATTTCTTCATACCTTGAGTTCTTCTAGTTCTTTGTGTTCTTCACTTCGAGAGGTCTAAGAGCAAGTTGTAGCCCTTATACCACAGTTATATAGAGAGGAAAGGTAGGAGTAGGGGTGTTACCTCCTCACGAGGGCCCTGAACCTGGGTATATCGTCTGTGTGTTGAGTGCCTTCATGCATTTGTTCTTGTTTGTTAGATCTTCCCTCTAGCGTATTGCTCTTGTTTCTAGTTTTTGGGAGATCTCGGTTATACCGGGATCCTCCCCGTGTGGGCTATTCAGCTCGCTATCCCTCCCCGGATCCACCAACGTCCATCGGCCCCACACATTAGCCATCCTATGGCATCTGCCGTGACACCACCACGACAGTTGGCGCCCACCGTGTGGCTGACAGAGGCGTTGGCTGGTGTACACATCCGGACGGGCTCCCCCGTTCACTTCGACTTTCGGGTTCTCTCTGGCCTAGTCGTAAGGCTAGGTGAGATGGAATTCGTTAGCGACAACGCAGTGTGCTTCCGGAACAGACACTTTCCGGTGAACGGGTGCCTCATTGACTTTGGTAGTTTCACCACCTACGTCGCCACCGAAGTTATCTGTAGCTACCCGGACGTGGTCCTGGAAGCTGAGGATCCCCCCATGCTCTGCGCTACTTGGGGTCTGCGTGCCGGTCACTCCCCGAGTTCCGTCGCGGTGATGATGGTCGGGGCAACCGAGGAGGAGTACCAAGACGCTGACGGCGATGCCGGGAGCGGCCACGTCCGTTTGGCCAAACCTCCTCAGGAAAGAGGTGCGGCCCGAGATGACGATCCACAACCGTCCCAGCCACGTCGTCGCCCGGATCCCCTCTCGGGTCTGGTGGCCAAGTTGGCTGTCCCTGTGACTGCTAAAGCTGACACCCAGGCCACTTCGGCTGATTTGGAGGAGCAGCGTAGGTTGCTACTCGCTGAAGCACAGGAGATCGCCGAGATCCGTCGCGAGCTCAATGCTAGCCTCCGGGAGTACAATGCAGCTCACGGATTCCTTAAGGTAGACTCCCGGGACAAGCGCATTGCGGAGCTGCGCAAGAAAGGAAGGATGGTGAATGATGAGTTGGCGGGTGGAGCCGCCACCAGTCACACGGGTACCTGATCTCGGCGGGGAAACCTGTGTACAGTTCGCCGGCGAAAACTCTTAGGGCTGCCGAAGCCGCCATGGCCGAGTTGGTAGGGTTATCCGGTGAGGCTCTGCGCAAACAATAGGAACGGGTGAACGAGTTGGTGATCGAGGCCAACCGGCAGAACCAGGCCTTCAAGAAGAAGAACCCCGGGGCAGGATCCCAAGTGCACTCAGCTAGACCCAATAGCCAGAAATCGGACGGAGAGGCCTCTTCCCCGCATCCGAGAAGAAGCAAGAGCAAGAGCAAGAGCCGGAGCCGTAGTCGGGGTTCCGGGAAGAACAAGCAGTTGCAGGCCTATGATCCGGCCTTCGCCGGCATCCAGCAAGCCGGGCAGCGTAACTCGGGGCAGGCGGGAAGTACCCGTGAGGGTGGCAACCTGGGTGTAGGAAACAATAACCCGGCTAGCCGTGGTAATCCACCCCGGAACCCTCCTCATGTTCAGGGAAACCCGCAGAGGGAGGTCGCCTCTGTTCCGCAGCAGGCTGTGATCCGGCGCAAGACAGGCTCAACGATGGCAACTCGAGACTGCAGCAGCTCGGATACCAGCCCGATGAGAATCCTTTGGGATCTCGGATAGGGACCAGACAGCTGAATCCGGCAGATGCCAGATTCCGGCTCGACCGAATTCACCAATCCGAGCTAGTGGAAGAACAAGGACCTCCGGGACCTGCCTGCTTTGGACCCCGGATCATGCGGGAGCCGCCTGTACGGAATTTTCAGCTCAACCGGGGTGCTAAGACCTATGACGGCAGCAAGAAGCCGGATGACTGGCTAACCGACTATGTAACTGCAGTAAGCATAGCCGGTGGAAACAGACGCTGGGCGGTACGATACGTACCGCAGATGTTGGAAGGACCCGCCCGAATCTGGTTGAACAACTTGAGAACTGGCAGCATAGACTGTTGGTTAGATTTCGAGGAGGCATTTATCAGCAACTTCACCAGCACGTACAAAAGGCCAAACAGGACTCAACAGCTCGCCATCTGTAGGCAAAGGAGCAAGGAGACTGACCGGGAGTACCTTACCCGGTGGAGCAATATTCGCAATTCTTGCGAAGGAGTGGTAGAGGCACAGGCCATCTCTTGGTTTGCACAAGGGTGCCGGCATGGCTCGATGCTGTGGCAGAAATTGCAAAGGAAGATGCCGGCGACCTTGGCAGAGACCATGCGCATCGCCGATACCTACACGCTTGGAGATCCCATGCAACCCCTGGTGGATGTCGGTGACTCCAACAGGAGGAATGCGGGACCTCAGCGTTCGGGACCGAGCAGGAGCCATGATCGCCAGGATTTTGGCCAGAAAAGGAATCAGCCCGAGTACCACCATGCCGCACAGCACGTCGCGGCAGTGACCCGGGAGCAAGAGGATGCCGGCAACAGTCAGCGTCAAAATACAAGTGGCCCGGCTTGGGGTCAGAGTCAGGAAGTGCAAAAGACTTGGGTGGAACAAAAGAAGCCCCTGACGTATGAAGAGATGCTGAACAAGCCATGCTGCTACCATACCCTGGAGGCCAACAAGCCAGCAAACCACTCTACTCGACAGTGCAGCTGGTATCAGCGCACATTGCAGGAGGGCAGCTCGGGAGCTGTTCGGCCGAGTGCTCCGGCATCTCGGCCCAACATTCCGAGACCCCCTCCTCCGACATCGGGGGCCAACGCTATCCGAATCAATCAGCCTCAGCGAGGACCCCCACCTCGGCCGGTGAATGTGGTGCACACCCGGAACGACAACGGTGCAGGCCCCAGTAACGAAGCCGGACAGCTGCAGGGCAACTACCGGGAGGCACATCAAAGCTATGTTGTCTTCGTGACCGAGCCCACTGACCGGAGGAGTGTGAGACAGCATGCCCTGGAGGTGAACGCCGTGATCCCGGCGGTGCCCAAGTTCTTGCACTGGTCCGAGATGGAGATCTCGTGGAGCCGGAAGGATCACCCCAGGGTTATGCCTAAGCCGGGGGCGTACGCCTTGGTGGTGGACCCAACCTTTGTCGGACCAAGCCTCAATGTCCGCTTCAGCCGGGTTATGATCGACAATGGCAGTGCCATTAACATCATGTACAAGGACACGATGCTGAAGCTGGGGGTGTCCATGAAGACCTTGTTGCCTACCGAGACAACCTTCCACGGCATTGTGCCCGGAGTCTCTTGCTCACCCATGGGAAAAATCTGGGTTGAAGTGCTATTCGGAACCCGGGAGAACTGCCGAACCGAGAGCTTGGAATTTGAGGTCGTGGACCTCAAAAGCCCGTATCACGCACTGATCGGCAGGCCAGCCCTGGCCAAGTTCATGATCTCAACTCATATGGGCTACCTAAAGATGAAGATGCCGGGACCTAACAGCGTAATCACCATGTCGGGAGACCACAAGCTCTCCATGGAGTGTGCCTCGGCGGGATCATGCTTAGCTGAGTCCCTGGTGATCGCGGAAGAAAATAAGAGGATCCAGCAGGTGGTGGTGATGGCCAAGACCTCCCAACTCGGGATGCCCGGGATGGTGAACCCGGAGCAGGGTGCATCATTCCAACTCCCCAAGGAGACCAAGAAGGTGGGTGTGGACCCCAGCAACCCGGAGTGCCAAGCTATCATTGGCAGCAACCTGGATAGCAAATAGGAAGGCGAGCTCGTCGACTTCCTCCGTGAGAATCGGGATGCTTTTGCGTGGTCAAGTGACGATCTGCAAGGTGTCCCGAGGGAGTTGGCTAGGCACTCTCTGTTTGTTAGACCAGACGCAAAGCCGGTAAAGCAACCAACTAGGTGCCTCTCGGATGAAAGAAGAGCTGCTGTCATGGAGCATCTGGCTATACTGCTGGCCGCCGGATTCATAATGGAAGTACTGCACCCGGATTGGATATCAAATCCGGTCCTAATAGAGAAGAAGAAGGATGATCCCCTCCTGCTTAAGGTGTGGCGCATGTGCATCGACTTCACCAACCTCAACAAAGCATGCCCGAAGGACCCCTTTCCACTGCCCCGGATAGATCAAGTGATAGATTCCACTGCCGGGAGTGAACTTTTGACTTTTTAGATGCCTATTCTGGTTTTCACCAGATACCTTTGAATCCAGATGATCAATTGAAAACTGCTTTTATTACCCCTTATGGAGCTTATTGCTATCGTGTCACGACTTTCGGTTTGAGAAACGCTGGTGCTACATACCAGAGGTGCATGCAAAAGTGTTTGCACGACCAGATAGGCCGCAATGCCGAAGTCTATGTCGATGACATAGTCATAAAAACGAAAGAAAAGACCTCACTGATAGATGATCTGAGGGAGACATTTAAGAACTTAAGAAGATTCCGGATGAAATTGAACCCGGATAAGTGCACATTTGGTGTTCCGACGGGGAAGTTACTCGGTTTCCTCATCTCAAGCCGGGGAATTGAGGTCAACCCGGGTAAAATTCGTGCTATCGAGAGCATGAAATTGCCTGTACGTCTCAAAGATGTGCAGAAGTTCACTGGTTGTCTTGCATCCCTAAGTCGGTTTGTGAGTCGACTTGGAGAGAAGGCCTTGCCCCTGTACCAGTTGATGAAGAAAAGCAAAACATTTGTTTGGACCCCGCAGGCCGATGCGGCGTTCAACGATTTGAAGAGAATGCTTTCAACAGCACCCGTGTTGGCATCCCCGTTACCCAAAGAACCTATGCTGCTGTATATTGCTGCCACCAATCGAGTATTCAGTGTGGCAATGGTGGTAGAGAGGGAAGAAGGGGGCAAGCTGATACAAAGACCGGTGTATTACCTCAGTCAGGTGATACCTCAGTCAGGTGATCTCGGAATCCAAGCAGAACTACCCGCACTACCAGAAGATGGCGTATGGAGTATACATGACAGTGACCAAGCTCAAGCACTACTTTCAAGAGCACCCGATCACAGGGGTGTGCGAGGCTCCTCTGGCCGAGATCATCGGTTGCAAGGACGCTAGCGGCCGGGTAGCCAGATGGGCCATCCAGTTGTCTCCATACGCTCCGGCGTATGAGAGACGAGATGCCATCAGTCGCAGGCGCTGCCGAACTTTTTGGTAGACTGGGCTGAGATGCAAAATGAACCTCCGATGCCGGATTATAATTTCTGGAGGATGCATTTCGATGGCTCCAAGGCTAAGATCGGGTTGGGTGCCGGAGTGGTCCTCACTTCACCAAAACAAGATGTGCTGAAGTATGTTCTGCAAATTCATTTCCGGGCATCCAAAAACGTTGCAGAATATGAGGCCTTGGTTCATGGACTGAATGTCGCCAGGGAGATTGGCATCCGCCGGATAGAGTGTTTCGGTGACTCCGATCTCGTAGTGCAACAGGTGTCGGGGAATTGGGATGCGCTTGATGCAAACATGGCCTTGTACAGATTCCATGTGCAGAAAATATCCGGATTTTTTGAAGGATGCGAGTTCAAGCACATACCCAGAGGAGAAAACGAGGCAGCAGATGTCTTGTCCAAGCTAGGGTCATCTCGAGATGCCATCCCACCCGGGATCGCTCTTGAACATTTGAGGAAGCCATCTATTCAACCCTCACCCGAGTCGGATTCTATCTTCATCCCCAAGGAGCCTAGTTCGGATGCCGTGCCCATGGAAATAGATGTCGGGAGCATCACATCGAACCCGGGGACTGCGTCACTATGCTCAGAGAGGCAAAGAAAGATGATGATGGAGGTGATGTCGGCAGAGCCAATGGACATAGACGCTCCCGTGTTCCCGGTTCGACCTGTCCCGGGATGGGCACATCCCATTATGGCTTACATATTAGAGGGAACCCTCCCGGAGAATGAAGTGAAAGCCCGGCAGATAATGCAAAGGTCGAAAGCATACACTGTCATCAATCAAGAGTTGTACAAGAGAAGTGTCACTGAGGTACTCCAGAGATGTGTGGAACCGGCAAAAGAACAAGAGATGCTCCTCGAAATACATCAGGGGGAGTGTGAACATCATGCATCATCCCGAGCCCTGGTGGCAAAAGTGTTCCGACATGGGTTCTACTGGCCCATTGCGTTGCAAGAGGCAGAAGACATTGTCCGGAAGTGTGGAGGATGCCAGAGGTTTGCTCACCGGATACATATGCCTGCGTCAGCACTGAAGACAATCCCTATCACTTGGCCATTCGCAGTATGGTGTTTGGATATGGTCGGGCAATTCAAACCGGCACGAGGCAATATGACGCACATACTGGTCATGGTAGATAAATTCACCAAGTGGATAGAGGTCAAGCCAATCCGGAAGTGTGATGGACACACCGCTGTGCAATTCCTGAAAGACATCATCTTGAGATACGGGTACCCGCACATCATTATCACGGATAATGGCACCAATTTTGCTGTGGGGGAATTCGCTCGATTTTGTGCAGAGAAGGGAATCCGGCTGGATGTAGCATCAGTTGCACACCCGGAAGCAAACGGGCAAGTCGAAAGAGCAAATGCTTTGGTCTTGGCCGGCATCGAAGCCCGTTTGATCGAGCCACTGTTGAGAACTCCGGGATGCTGGATAGAGGAGTTACCGGCAGTTTTATGGGGTCTCCGGACTACACCGAATAGATCTACCGGGTAGACGCCATTCTTCATGGTATACGGTGCCGAGGCAGTACTCCCAACCGACATACAATATGATTCACCGAGAGTAACAAAGTTCACCGAGACCGAGGCAAGGGAGGCCCGAGAAAATGATGTTGATTTACTTGAGGAGGCAAGAGAATTGGCACTTTCTCGGTCTGCAATTTACCAGCAAAACCTCCGCCGCTATCATAGCCGGAAGGTGCACCCGAGAGTGTTCCGAGAAGCATATCTTGTGCTAAGGCCCATCCAACGCACGGCCGGAATGCATAAGCTGTCACCTCCATGGGAGGGACCTTTCGTGATAAGCAGGGCATTGCACAATGATTCTTATTACCTTGTAGATGCACAGGAAGCTAGGAAAGGTGTAATGGACAAATCCGGAGAGGAAACCAAATGCCCATGGAATGTAGCTCTACTTCGACCCTTTTACACATAAAGGGCTCAGTGTATGATGTATTTCAGTTTTTTTTGTATTAATGAAAGTAAGGCACCCCGGGAGGAACCCGGGGACTGCCCCGTTGTGTGCCCATTTACTTTGTCCACTTTATTTGTTATTTCATACCGGCATCCCGGGAAGGAACCCGGGGACTGCCGAGTACCTAGTTCTTGTGTTATTTGTATGCCGGGAAAGTTCCGAATTCGATTCTCAAAGTCAGAGTAACGTATGTCATGTGAAATCATCTTGTGACTCGACTGACGCACGCCGAAATGGTAGTCAAGAGCAAAGAGAATCAAATGTGGGGAACACGAAAATGGCCTCGGGGACTCGGAACAGGAACTTATCCGGCATACCTGTTTTTGCTAACCCAGTTATTTTTTATGTCGGGAATTCGGTTAGATAGAACTCGGATTTTCTTAAGTAATGTATGCCGTGTATGGAGTTTTGTGACTCGAGTGTCGAACGCCGAAATGGTAGACAAGAGCAGAAATTGCCTAAGTGCGGTAAACATGAAAAGGAACCCGGGGACTCATGATAGAATAAACCGGCATAACTTGTTCTAATAGATAAATTAGTACGGAACATAAATGTTGATGGTATATATTACATTTTGCACCCGGCATCCCGGGGATTTAACAGTTCTACTCGTAAAGATTTCTAAGTACTAGGGGAAACCGGCTTCTCGGCGACAGCAGCAGCGGGAGCAGCAGTGGCGGCGTCCTCAGCACCGGCAGCGGTACTCGGGGCATCTGGGCGCACCTCGGCCGCGGAGGCCTCGGGGGGCGAAGGAGTTGAAGCATCCCGGGCAACCACGGTCTCGGCGGCGTCAGCAGAAGCAGCATCATCCTCCTCCGGGATCTCAGCATCCGCGTCGTCGATCGCACCGGCTTCGTCGTCATCCTCGTAGTCGGACTCGGAGTCGGAAGCGACGACGCTGGCGGTGAAGGCGCGAATATTGGACCAAGAGGCGATGCGATGCGCCACCTCTTGTCGCCGCTGGACCTTAGCCGGATCGCTGCACCACGGCGAGATCGTCCACAGGCGCTGGATCACGTCCAGATCGAGACCTTCGTACCAGCTCAGTACTTGGGTCAAGACCTGATCGGCACCAGCCCGCGCACCGGAGCGTTTCCAAGCGTGGACACGCCTCCCGGCACCTCGGAGTGCGCTCGTGAGTTCGCCGACCGAGAGTGTCGCGCTGACACCCGGCCACAGCGGACCGTGAACGTGGATCGCGGCGCTGAGCAGCTCCGTCCCGATCGACCGGAGGGGCACTATCCGGGCCTTCAGGGCAGTGAGGTGATCCTCAATGTCCCAAGCATCCGAGACAGCGCAACAGTAAAGAAAGAGAGCAAGGAAAGGAGGGGGATGTCGGTCCACTTACTGTTAAGATCCCGGTTCAATACAGTTAGCTCGGAGAGCCAAGTATCGGCCCGTGACCGGAGAAGAGCCAGCCCGGTCTTGGCGAGATGTGCGCGCTCCTCGGACTGGTCCAAGGTCTCCTTTTTCTTCTTCGTCGCCTCCACGAAGCGCGTCTTCATGTCGGTCGCAGCAGATCTGGCCTTTTCAAGCTCGCCATTGAGCCGCGCAATCTCGGCTTGCGCAGTAGCAAGCGCAGCCTTCGGATCCACCGAAATTTTGCGCGCGGCATCTTGCTCCTCCCGGAGGCGCCCCTCGCACTTCTTGGACTGACCGAGGTCAGCAAGAACCCGGTGGAAGATGCTGCCACGTTTCTTGCTGCACTCCTGAAATCAAGACAAAGAAGGATGAGTCAATCTTAGAAAAGATTTAAGGGACTAGTGGAGATGGACCAATTTTTGAAACAAGCTTCCCGGTTGGGAGGATCTCTGGTATTTTCTCTAAGATTGAAGCCTAGTGGTCTGCTATTCGGTGGAATCTAGAACACTAAGCAGCAATCTCGGGGACTAGTGGGGAAGGAACAAATATTTATTGGAGAAGGAAAGGGAACAAACTTACCTCGGTCACCCGAGTAACATCCAGCGCGGCCACCTGGAGAGCGTGCAGAGCTTGAGCGTTGCGGCTAGGGCCGGCAGCGTGCAAGTCCCCCGCGGTCTCGGAGGCGTCAGCGGCAATCCAGGCCTGGTTGTATTCGTCAACAACGTATATGCCGGAGCCGCCAGGCGCGCGAGCAGCAACAATTTCCCGGGATCCTGAAGGCACAAAGGAGCTTACGGTTGCTCGCAGCGTCCGCAGGGAAGCAGTAGGGATCTCGGCGGGAGGTGGCGGTAACGGTGAAAACTTACCCGGGCGCAGGGCCAAGTCTTGGGCCGAAGATGTCGGCGCAGCAGTAGGTTGGGCAGAAATGGTTTTCTGCCCGGCAACCTTGGTGCGCGCTTTCGCGGCAGGCTGATCAGCTGGTCGGGAAGAGACGGCGGGCTGTTTCTCCGGGGCTGTCTTGTTCACATCTTGCCGGGAGGGACCGCTCGGCACGGGCCGCCGGGGAGGGCTCATGATCTCCGCCTCGAGCCCGGGCACCCTGCGCGGACTCTCCGGAAGAAGGATGTCTTCCGAGGTAGTCGTGGCCTGAACTGGAGTCTCGTCGACCACCGGACGAGTATCCGGAGCCGCGGGAGCAGGCGGTGCGGCACCAGAAGCGGGAGGCTCGCTCCTTCGGGCGGAAGGACGAGGTGGAGAAGAGGCAACCCGAGGCGGGCTGGGAGTCCGGGATCCAGGTGGACGGGAGACAAAGGATGACGGGAGGTCGAGTGCGTCCCTGAAAGAAATATATCAGTAAAAAACTTCAGGAAAAGACAAGGTCATGTAGCATGAAGCAAAGAAAATGTACCCGGAATCCACAGTGGGAGGACCTTTCCTCCGGCGTCGAGGCTTCTCGGACGTTTGTTTGTTCGGCTTGCTCCTTTTGGGGGGATTGCCGAAATCATCGGCGGCATCGGTGTCGGAAGCCACGCGCTTCCGGCTCTCGGCACGTTTGGTCGCGGCCGTAGGTTTCGGAACCACTGCTGAAGCCCAGTTGAGGGGGAGAGCGTCAATCACATCGAGAATTTGACAGCCAATCTCATCCTCTTCATCCGAAGAAATCGAAAAAGCCTCTGAGGTTGAAGGGTTACCCGGGGCAGCAGCTTTGACTAGAGGAATGGCGAGATGGTCCTCGCAGTCGGGATCCTCTCTCGGCATCTCTTCCGGTGCTGGGAAGTTCGGCGCAAAATTCCCGTTGGCGTGGATAGCGTCCTCCTCGGTTTGCCGCTCGAATAACTGCGCAAATAAATCACCACATGACAACCATGTCGGTTTCCAGCAGAACCCGGGTGCGAATGCAAGTCTACGAAAGGCAGACAGGAGCACCTGTTTCAGGGTTTTTTTCCGGGATCCCCCGATGGCACCCCAGGCGTAGTCATCCGACATCTTCGTCCGAGCAATAGCTCGAACGCGTCGGACGACCGCAGCATGGTCTAACCCAAAAATACTGGTCCTGGTAGGGTCTAAGTTCCCGGCCATATGGCACATCTTGTGCACTCGGGTTTGGAGGGGGCAGACGCGGCGAATGATGAAGCAACGCAGGAGGTCATCGCCAGTCATCTTGTCGGTTAGCACGTTAAGGACGTCGTGCATACACCTGACTTCCTCGGTGTCGGGGGAACCGTTTCCAGAGGTTGAATTTGCGGGGAGGACCAATGGCGAACTCCGGCAGGTTTATGAAATCCGGATTCGAGGATCCCGGAGCATCTCCGAGCTCTCCCGGTTCTTCACATAGAAGAAGTTGCGCTGCCACTTCCGGTAGGATTCTAGTCCTTTGACTATAGGGAATCCGGAGTCAGCACGGGGGATGATGGTGGCAGCTCCGCAGTCGACCAAGTCTTTTAGTTTCTGATCCGGATTGGGGATGACTTGGCGACGAAGGATGATTTACCTGGCCCAGAGATCCAGGAACGGCCATACGCCAAGATATGTTTCCGAGTAGGTGGTGAAGACCGAAAGCATCATGATGGCGTTAGCTGGGAGATGATGGGGTTGGAGGTTGTAGGTGTCGA
This sequence comes from Poa annua, assembly GCA_026929855.1. NCBI lineage: Eukaryota > Viridiplantae > Streptophyta > Magnoliopsida > Poales > Poaceae > Poa > Poa annua. Next base: position 243,355,089 of record CM049426.1, on the reverse strand, counting down.
GGAAGTCGCGGAAGAAGGGGCTAGCCGGAAGCCCAAACCCGCGCTCGAAGAGCGTGAGGAATACAACGTATTCCCCGGGTTGGGATTCCGGTTGAACCTCGTTGTAGCGTACCTGCTAAGGCAGATACCTGTGTATAGTGCAAATCCCTGGATCGATTCATTTGCACACACAGTTTACGATGTAATATCACAACAAAGCGTCAATTTTATTACATCGATGATCCAGAATTACAAAATATTTGATACAAGTTGCATAGCATAAAGCTAGCATTGAAAAGTACACAGCGGAAATACAATAGCAGTGAGTCTCTATAACTTTCATGCTGCCACAGGCGAAAACATGTTGGTTGTAGACTCGAAACCTTTAAACGAAACCTCACTCGTCATGTGATCAAATCTGCAATAAGAAAAATATTGCAACAACGTGGGTCAGATTCCATTAAAATGGAGTCTGGCAAGTGACACTATGGTGGACACTTAATGGAATAACTCTAAAGCCTATATGCATATTTGGCTGGTGGAGTTCAAGGCTAATTTGCATAAAGCCAATTTTTCCTACTCTTTTGAAAACACTTTTCTTGAAATCAAGACGAGTATGGCATGAAAACCATAAATCTCATCTTCCCTTGTTCACCCATCAAGTTTTAGTTCTGAAGTTGGCATGATGGAATCCTCCGTTGACGTCCATGATCAGCTGCTCAAATTGTCCGTACCGGGGACACGGCTAAGTACTTAGTTTTACACACTGCAGAGGTTGTGCACGTTCACCATTGTACCCATTCAACCCAAATTATCCTTTACACACCATTTGTGATAAGGAAAGGAGAGAATGAGACGAGATCTTTCAGAAGCATTTTCCCTCCCACTCTGGCTTGACCCGTTCCACCTAACATCCCCCTACATCTGCTTGTCCAGCCTGAGAGAGTCCATGCAACGTAATTGATCAAGCCAGAGCCCATATGGCAATGGCTGCACTGGAAGCAATCGTCACTCGGAGTTCTTCAGATTCCTCTGTTCCTGGGTGGCCATTCACAAGTGTACATACTCCAGGAACCATAGACATGGACCTGAGTAGCCACTCAACATAAACCATACAACCACTTACCACCCAGGTGTTTCATTCTTAACTTAGTAGAATTTAGATTTTCACAAAACAACATTTGCATAGCATCAAGAATTCTACTAAGTATTGCATAGGAACCTAGACACGGGAATAAGGAATTCTACACAGGTTTAGCATAGCAATACTATCCTACACATGCATATAAAAATACACTAAGTAATGCATACAGAAATAGGAAGTTTATGAGGTGTGCCACTTGCCTTTGAATGTTGTCGTTGTTCACAACTCTTTTCAACGATACTCGGGACTCTCCGTTCAATCTAACAGTATAGACAAGCAACAATACAACAATCAACAGCAAGCACAACTCCACAATGCATACAAACACATACTAGATGAATAAATAAGTTTTATTAAACTTTCTAAGGAAAATATGTTTATGCATGATGTGCAAAATATTCCTAAGGGCTAGAAATACTTTTTTTTTCATGCCATGAAAATCTTTTAAGTTAATGCAAGGCAAATAGGTGGGTCAAGAATGACTAAGGACTAAGGTCTTAAGTTGGGTAAACATACTTTGTTTTATATCTTCTTAAAACAAGCACTCTAATGGCTTAGCCATGATGTGCAAAATACTTAGAGAAAAATACTAAGTCTATAAGGTGATCAACAATTACTATCAACTCTTTGTAAATTGGATATTTGCTAAAGTGAGAGAGACAGACACCCGGCCAGCCACTTAAATTGTGGAACAGGTCTCATGTACGTGGACATGTAAGGTTTGTTTCCAGGCCGCTTCATCCCACTATGCCGCTAGGATCCAACAACTTCAAGATGATAACATCATGATCAAAATTTGTTTAAGTCTAAAAGACAAGATTAGGAAAGAGGGAAAGATAGAAAGAAAGATGTAGTTGTCCTCCAGGCTTCATCTCCAGACTTGTAACTTTCTTCTGGATGATGTCTTGATTGAGTTCTTGTTAGTCTTGATGAATCTTCAGACTTGATGGTTCTTGTATCCTCGAGGCTGGTCTTGGATTTACTTAGTCTTCATGAAGTCTAACAGAAGAAGAAGGGAGAAAGAAGAAAGAGGAAGAAAGACTTAGAAAATATTTCTGGTTGGCCTTCATGAACTTCTTCTTGATCTTTCTTCTAAGTGCTTCCACTCCTTGGAGATTCTTCTGGAGTCTTGTTTGGCTAAGTCTTTCCTTGGTCTTCCAGCTCCATGTTGAAAATTACTAAGTGTCTAAGTGTAGCACTTCGCAAATATGCTAAGTTGAAATGATCCTAACTTAGAGAAAACTAATGAAGAGGAGTTTTCCTATGAGAATAAAATATGCTATGAATGAAATGAAATTTTAAATCACAAGAAACATAATACTAATTTTTGTGAATTTTATAAAATAAGCATAAAGTTATAATTGCAATTTAATTAGTTTTTAATTTGCAAAACATAATAAAAATAAACATATAGATTAAAGTTTTATGTGATTTATATTTTATAACACAATTTTCTTTATAGATGGTGTAAATAGCCAGAGGTGGTTTAATTATATTTAATGCAATTTGATTTAATCAAAAATAATATTTCTATTAATAGTTATGTTGAAAATATTCAAACTATTCAAATTAAATATATAACTATGAATTCATTCAAAAATCACTCAAAAATATTCTATAGCAGTGGCATTAATTTAAAAAATATTCTAAAGTTTCTAAAACAATTTTATTTGCAATTTTTGGATTTATAGATTTAAAGTTATTACAAATATACTCAAATTTCCCATTTGAAATTTGAATATTTTATACTAAGTAAAATTTGAATTTTGAACGATCTAAAATAATCTACAGGTCAAGAGCTTTCCAAAAATATAAAAATTATTAAATTTGGAGTTGTGGTTAAAAAGTTATAGATGTTTTAATTACAGGGACTAATCTGCAAAACTTCCAATAAAAATTAAAAAAGAAAATGATTTACACGCTGGCGCTGACGCGGACGCTGACGAGGCGCTGACGCGGATGCCGACGTGTCCTTCCCTGATTCGCTGATACCCCTTCGTTTAAGTCATTCTGTTCCAGCCGTCGGATCGAGATCTAAAGGTGTAGATCTATTCTACTAAGTCCGGGCGGCGCGGTTCGCCGGAGTAACTCCGGTGACCTAATCCCGCGGCGGCGACACGCCGGTGACGTGCGTTTCCGATGATCTACAACCTAAAAGGACTAGCGGAGCGTACCGTGATGAAGAGGAGATCTAGGCGAGGTCGATGGCGTGCTCGTGGTCCTCGGCGCTTCCTCGTTCTTCGGCAATACCTCGTCGGAGTTGCGCACGGTGGCGGGGAGCTTCGGTCACGGACGGATCGCTCGTTCTGCTGCGTAATAAGCTACCGCGCCAAGTCAGGAAGGTGCATCAGATCATGGTGAAGCTAAGAGGGTGGATGAGAGGGGCTAGATCGATCGAAGCTCACCGGAAATCGTCGAAGACGCCGACGACAATGGCGACACGGCGGGGACGATTGTGGGCAGCCTGGAGGCGATGAGCTAGGGTTTTCGAGTGCGGGAGAGGGAGGTGGAGGTGGGGTTTAAATAGGGGGCGTCAGGAGATCATATGCCGCAAGAATCGTGGTCGTTTCCGGATCGATCTCTTCCGGTTCATGATCTGTTTGTTGAGATACGGGAGGAGGGAGATGACATGTGGGTCTCGCGCGTCAGTGAGAGGAGGAAGGAGATGGGCCGCTGCTGGGCTACTGGCGGCTGCGCGCCCGGGAGAAAGCGGATGGGCTTCGGCCCAGTTGGCTCGGCTGTTCTTTTTTTTTTGACAAATCATTTTCTGTTTTCAAACTTTTAATTCAAAATTGATTTTTAAACTTAACCAAACCTTTTCATAAAAATTCATAAAAATATGTTTTGGAAAGCTAATTGAATTTAGAACTTTTTGGTAGTATTCTTGCCCAAAATAAAAATTAATAAATTGGAATATTTTGACAGATGCAATTTAACATGTTTTATGGAATAATTTCCAAAACAAACATATCATTAAATATTAAATTTCAAACTATTATTTAATTTAAGCCACAAGATGAACTGGTGTTTATGCATGAATGCATGAGTGCAATGCTTGCAATGATTGAATCCTCTTTCAAAGGTAACATTATGTTTTATATTAAGATAAATCATTTGAACTTCATAAACAACCTTGGAAAATATTTTTGATTTAATTCTTTTCTTATATAGAATACATATTCATGAAAATCATTTTAGGTGTTGAAAATAAATGGAATTCATTTTAAGCTATGAAATGTTTATTTGGATAATCCATGTTTTAAATAGTTTAAAAAGAACACTTGTAAATATTATTTTAATTTATGAATAGCTATGGCTATGTGGTTGGAATCAATTTCTTATAAGTAAACTATTTACTTAAAATAAAATGGATTGTAGTTTGTAAAATATTTGTCAACTACACTTTTAGGTTTTTGAAATACAGTGGATAATAAAATGTTTAAACTGTGACATTTGAAATATTAAACTCTTTCAATAACTTTGAAGTCTTTTATAGTTGGTTTCCTTATGCATTTAATGTTTTATTTTAATAAAAAGAAAAGTTTTAAATTTTAGTGATTTTTGAATATTGTAAAATGTTGGGATGTTACACTCGTCCTCCGGGAGACGGCTCTCAACTTCTGGCGGAATCCGGTGAGTCCGGTACAGCCAGTCCAGGTCCTCCTGTTTGGTCTCGGATCCATCCCAGCACCCCGGGATACTTTCTTCACCCATGCCGGAGAAGTCCGCAGATGTATCCGGGTTACTCTGCAGGCGCAGCGGCAGTTAGTCGAAATTAGTCTACCGGGAGCTAAGATACCGGATCACAAACTCCTAGAGACAACCGGGTTCGTGGCAAGTAAGATCTACCGCGCGCTAGTAAATCAAGACTAAAAGGAGGAAAATAGGCTCGGACTAAACTCAAACAGGGCATAGTGCGGGCAAAAGGACTAGGTCCTACAGCGACTATGCATCCCCACCGCGCACCCCATGCGCGCCGCGCGAATCGTGCTCGCCGGCGGCGGCGCAGCCGCGCATGTGTTAGGGCACGACCAAGCACAACGCATTGTTCCCGTGGAAGAAAGATTCATCGGGGCGGAGAGAAGAGCTCACCGGAGAGAGTGAGGCCGGTGATGCGCAAGAAGAACGGCGGCGTTCGGGCTCCGGCGACCAACGAGAGCGGCGACGTTCGGGCTCCGGACACGGCTACGGCGGCGCGCTCGAGATGACGGTGACGAAGGTGTGAAGGAGAGGAAGAAGAGGAGGTGACCGTTCCGGTCCCCTATTTATGGGGGGATTCCGGAGCGGTTTCCAATTTTCCCGCCCACGATCTCTCCGATCATGGGTGGGATCCGTTCTGTGCAGCGTGGCACGTGGCGCTCACCGGAGCGCCCGATCCGGCCACACCGAGGGCCACACGGCCCCAACGGTTGGACTTCGGATCGGCTGCGGCTCCCAGCGCACGAACCCGAGCAGCGGCGTGCTCGATCAGAAGCACTCGAGTGCGCTTCTGATCAGACAGGACGTCGGGTGGGACCCAGCTCGCGATCTCAAATTCAATGCAGAGCCAACGGTCAAGATTCACTAGGGCTGCAATATCCAGTGACGGGCATCGCCTTCCGGTTGAAACGATCTCGGTATGAGGATCTCGGGAAAAACCGATCTCGGCATCTAGTCGGAGGATGATATCATATGTTCTCAGAAGATAGTTGTTATTAAAGCTGATCCTGCACATCATCCGAGGTCAATGCACAGCACCAGCTTCGGGGACTAGTGTCGGGGGGCTGCCCCCCGGGTAGGGAAAATCCCGGAGTAACTCAGCAATATGCTAACAGTACTTGACCTTTGGCGAGAGCAAGGGACACCCACTGGTGTGCTGAAGGGGCAACTTGACCCTTGAGCGCTGGAAGAGTGCAAAATGCCTCCTGGCAGGCGCAAGGGTCAGCTCTAACAGCTATAAATAGACACCCCCGACCTTCACAATGGCAGCACAAGCATCAGCGGATGGTTCCTCTAAGAACTAGCTTCTCGAAGATGTCTTTGCTGATAGGCTAAGACATCTTTGGGAGGCTAGGCCTAGAGATACTCATCCTGAGGCGAACTCGGCTGCACCCGGAAAGGATCTCGGATCTTGGACTCCGAGGAAACTCCCAGAAGGAGGTGTATTCGGTTTTGCCGGATAGGCAATTCGGGTAAGTACTACCGGAACATCTATCTCGGTCCTGAACTTGTGCAGGAAGGACTCACGAGGTCGAGCAAGAAGATGACCGGCACGAGGGACCCCGGTAGGCCGTCAACGGTCTGTAGCAGGCTTTCCCCCCTGATGCGGGGGGAAGTACCTTTCCGTCTGACACGGAAGCATGGTCACCTCCCGCCTGACACAGAAGCATGGTCACCTCCCGCCTGACACGGGAGCGCGTCAGCCGGTACGACAACGGTACGACAAGACACGACCTGCCTAGCCCGGCAATCCGGAAAAGGCTATCCGGGATGGGCCAAGACATGTCCTGTCGCTGACAGGGGGACAATGATGTTCCAGGACGGCGCCTGCTGTCCTTGCCGAGATGATGACGAAGGGGCTACGCCGGATAGCGCGGCGACTAGGTCGCACTAGCCGGTGACGACATGCCGGTTAGGCCTGTCCGGTGGGGCCAAGCCGGTTTAGGGTTTCCGGTCCTCCTGGCCGGAACCCTATAAAAGGCGCCATAACTGCTTCTGTGAAAGAGAGACCAACTTGGGAGCCAAAGCTGTAGTTGCATTTATTCCCATAGCAGTTATTTCTTCATACCTTGAGTTCTTCTAGTTCTTTGTGTTCTTCACTTCGAGAGGTCTAAGAGCAAGTTGTAGCCCTTATACCACAGTTATATAGAGAGGAAAGGCAGGAGTAGGGGTGTTACCTCCTCACGAGGGCCCTGAACCTGGGTATATCGTTTGTGTGTTGAGTGCCTTCGTGCAATTGTTCTTGTTTGTTAGATCTTCCCTCTAGCGTATTGCTCTTGTTTCTGGTTCTTGGGAGATCTCGGTTATACCGGGATCCTCCCCGTGGGGGCTATTCAGCTCGCTATCCCTCCCCGGATCCACCAACGTCCATCGGCCCCACACATTAGCCATCCTATGGCATCTGCCGTGACACCACCACGACACTAGACCTCCGTGTTCAATCGCCTTCACGAACTACACTTCAGGAAGTGACTACCCCCGGTTCTTGGGAGTCATAACCCGACATTTGGCGCGCCAGGTAGGGGATTGAGGCGCGTCTACAACCTTCGAGTTCGTCTCCGCGCCATGGTGAACACCCGCGCCGCCCGCATCGCCCGCTCAAACCGACGTGCGCCCGTGGGAGCACGCGCGCCGCCAGGCGCCGCGACCACCCGCGAACTTCGGGGACAGCCCCGCCGCGGAGAGCGCGTCCCTTCCGGCCCGCACGCTGAAGCGTCGGAACACAACTCCGAGCACCAGGAAGACGCGCAGTCGTCGCACGCGACGCAGCGACCGAGCGGTTCCGACCCTGGGAGGACGGACCCGGCGCCCCACACCGTGCTGCTCATGGCGCAGGAGCTGCTACGCTACCAGCCCACCGCTGAGGCCCACGAGCAGTGGCTCCAATGCCTCAACCACCTCGTCGGCATCGCCACGACGCGCCCTGCTCCATCGCAGTCCAACATGCACCCCTCTCTCGCGGGCACGGTCACAACAAATGCGCCTCCGCCACCTCCGGGGCCTGCACCGGCTGCGGCTCGAAAGGCTGCTTCACACGCGACCTCGCCGCACGACTGCATGATCGTGCAGCGCACCGTGCCCGACGCCCGCGTGGGAATGGAGTTCCAGCGAGACCGCCAGAACAGGCTCGTGGAGGAGATTGGCCAGGCGGGCTAGCAGTACCACGGCGCGCTTCAGCACGGGGTCGCCACGTACGCCTCAGGCTGCATGGCGTTCACCCATTCTCTTCGCCGCGTGGTCTGGCCCCCAAAGTTCCGGCCTGCCCTCCCCACGGGCTACGACGGCTCCAGCAACCCCATCGAGTTCCTGCAGCTCTACACCACCTCCATCCAAGCTGCGAGAGGAGATGACAAGGTCATGGCTAACTGGTTCTCTCACGCGCTTCGCGACTCCGCGCTGTCGTGGCTCCTGAATCTCCCTGAGGACTCTGTGAACTCCTGGGAGGAGCTCTGCAAGCAGTCCGTCTCCAACTTCAAGGGGACGTACGAGTGCGCCCTCACCCACAACGACTTGCGCACTGTGGTGCAGAGGAAGGATGAGACGTTTCTCAAGTACATCCAGCGCTTCAGCCAAGTGCGCAACAAGATCCCGAACATCCCCGACACTCAAGTCATCGCCACCTTCCGCGAGGGCGTCACGAACAGCAGGATGCTAGAGAAGCTGGGGATCCACGACAAGCTCACCTCTGTGGTCAAGCTGTTCGACTTAGCGGACAAGTGCGCCAAGGCTGAAGAGGGACTCCTCTTCGTAAAGCTGTCCTCGAGAGGAGACGATCACGCTGAGGGGTCCAGGAGCCATAAGAAGAAAGAGGCCAAGGAGGAGCCCAAGCGCAAGGCTACCGCAGTTCTTGCGGCAGAGCCTGACGCAAAGGGCACCCGCAGGGACTCCCCTGAGCCTGGAGAAATAAGAGATGATCACCGCCCGTTCTGCATCTACCACAACAGGCGCGGTCACTCCACGGAGTCTTGCTTCGACCTCAAAAGGTTGAGCAAGGAGCGCGAGCAAGCAGAAGGCAGTGGTAGCCGTGGCCGAGGCCGTGGCTACCGCGGGAGCGAACGCAAGGGCGGCTACCAGAAACCGTCCGGAAATCAGGCAACGCCGCGGCAAAGAACGGAACCTCCCTGACGAGGAAGACGGCGGCTACCAAGCCCCGAGAGCTGCCATTGCTTGCATCCTCGGGGGGGCGCAGGCGCCGAAGTCGAACAACCAGTTCAAGCAGTTCGCCCGCGATCTCAACGCCGCCCTCCCAAGCACGGAAACCTCCAGGCCCCTCAAGTGGTCACAGTACACCATCGCCTTCGACGCTCAGGACCACCCCAAGTCCACCAATACTGTTGGAACCCTCCCGCTGGTCTGCACCCCCACCATCGACAATGTGGCTGTCTCCAAGACGCTCATCGATGGTGGAGCAGGCCTGAACGTTATCTCTATAGATACGTTCGAAGCACTTCAAGTACCCTACGAGCGGCTTATGCCCTCGAGGCCCTTCACGGGGGTCACCAGCGGCTCGATCGAGCCTCTAGGCCAGGTCAGGCTTGCCGTCACCTTCGGGAGCGAGGAAAATTACCGCACCGAGCACATCGACTTCGATGTCGCGCACATCGGCCTGCCGTACAACGCAATCCTCGGCTGCTCCGCGCTTGCAAAGTTCATGGCTGTCACGCACCATGCGTACAACATGGTCAAGATCCCCGGCAGCGCCGGCATGATAACCATACGCGGGCATGTCCTGGACGCTACGCGCGCTGTTGAGATGGCCTATAAGACCGCCGCCATGGCCTTCCCCCCAGAAGAGGACCAAGAGCCTCTCGAGAGGCCCAAGAAGAAGAAGCAGTTGTTCTCCCAAGAGGCAACTGCTGCCAAGAAGATCTCTCTGAGCTCAGGTAGCTCGGGGGCAGAAGGCTCGGGGGCTAGCGTCACCATTGGCGCCGCGCTGCCTCCCAATTAGGAAAGCACGCTCGTCGCCTTCCTCCAGGCAAACTCTGACATGTTCGCATGGACACCGTAAGATATGTCTGGTGTACCGAGGGAGGTGATCGAGCACCACTTGGCCGTGTGCCCAAACGCGCGCCCCGTCAAGCAAAAAGCAAGAAAGCAAGCCCCCGAGAAGCAAGCATTCATCGTCAAGGAGGTCGAAAAACTCAAAGCGGAAAAAGTCGTTCGCGAAGTCGTGCATCCCACTTGGCTCTCCAACGGCGTGGTAGTCCCAAAGCCCGCCGGAGGAGGCCGTCTCTGCATCGACTACACTGATGTAAACAAGGCCTGCCCCAAAGACCCTTATGCCATGCCCAGAATTGACCAGATTGTGGACTCCACGGCAGGCGGCGACCTCCTCTGTTTCCTTGATGCCTTCTCTCGTTGTCACCAGATAAAAATGGCTAAGGAGGACGAGGAGAAGACGACTTTCCTCACCCCATGCGGTGCGTATTGCTACGTCTGCATGCCCTTTGGCCTAAAAATGTCGGAGCCACTTTCAAGAGGAAGATGAGGATAGCACTTGGCGGGCAAATGGGGAGAAACGCCGAAGCATACGTCGATGACATTGTCGTAAAGTCCCGAGAAGGAAATACACTCCTCGAAAACCTTGAAGAAACCTTTGCCAGCCTGCGCAAGGTGAACATCAAGCTCAGCCCCGCCAAGTGCGTCTTTGGAGTCCCTTCAAGCAAATTGATTGGGTTCCTCGTGTCTCATCGAGGTATAGAGGCAAACCTAGACAAAATCAAGGCCATAGAGGACATGCAACCTCCACGCAGGCTCAAGGACATGCAACGCCTGGCAGGCTGCATGGCCAGCTTGGGCCGATTCATCTCCAAGTTCGGTGAAAGAGCCCTGCCGTTCTTCAAGATCATGAAAAGAACGGGCACTTTCAAGTGAACCCCTAAAGCTGAAAAAGCATTTGAGGACTTGAAGAAGTATCTAGCCAGCCCGCCAGTAATGGTCGCCCCAAGGCCTATCGAGCACATGAAGCTGTACTTATCAGCTACTCCACAAACATCCAGTGCTGTCCTTGTAGTGGAAAGAGAAGAGCCATTACTCCACAAGAAGAGTGCAACCACTCCAAAGAAAAAGCCTCGTGATAAGGAGCTCGAAGAAGAGGAAGCACTAACAAACCCAACGCCAGGCCCAAAGCCTCTTGAGGCCAACCCCCTCGAGGCACAAGTCAAGCCCCTTGAGGCCAACCCCCTCGAGGCACAATTCAATCCACTTGAGGCCAACCCCCACGAGGCACAGGGCAAGCCCCCTGAGGCAAACCCCCTCGAGGGTCAAGCTGTGCCACCTCAGGCGAAAGACGCCAAGGCAACAGGAACTACCCTCGTCGAGCATCCAGTTTACTTCGTCAGCACAGTGATGCGTGATGCTCGCGAGCGGTATACGATGAAGCAGAAGCTTCTCCTCGCGCTACGCGTCGCCTCAAGAAAGCTGCGACACTACTTCCAGGGGCACCCCATCACGGCGGTCACTTCTTTCCCCCTGGAGCAAATCCTGCGCAACCCAAACGCAACAGATCGTGTCGCGGGATGGAACGTCGAGCTACATCCATTCAATTTGCGCTTTGATACCACAAGGGTAATCAAAGGAAGAGCGCTGGCTAACTTCGTCGCCGAATGGACTGACCCAACCCCTGAAGAGCCCCTGGGAGAAGAGCACGAGCCCTCTGGAGCCGCTATGCCCAGCCACTGGACCATGAAGTTCGACGGAGCTTTCGCCCAAGGGAGACAAGTTGTATTACGCAGTCCAGCTGTGCTTCGGAATCGACAAGATATCCAACAACATCGCCGAATATGAAGGGTTGCTCGCTGGCCTACGCGCCGCGATCGCCCTAGGCTTCAAGCATATACTCATCAAGGGCGACTCCCAGCTGCTCGTCAACTTCTCCAACAAAATCTACAAGCCTAAGGACGACCACATGGCCGCATACCTTGAAGAGGTCCGTAGGCTCGAGAAGAACTTCAGGGGAATGGAGCTCATACACATCCCAAGAAAGGAATATCAAGAAGCTGATGACATCGCCAAGCGCGTCTCAAAGAGACAAGCTTAGCCGCCAGGTGTTTTTGAATAAAGGCTCGTCAAGGCATCCATAAAGCAGCCCCTAGAGGCCCTGCCCGCAAGCACAGACAAAGTGCTCCCGCCACCCCCTGCAAGCGGAGCCCCAGCCTGCGGGCCTCCCACAGGGGAGCGTCTGTTGCTCACAGCGGTGCACCAAGAAACAGGATGGATTGACGAGATCAAGGACTACCTCTGCAAACGGATCCTTCCCGAGGAAGATGTTGAAGCGGAGCGAATTCCCCGCCAAGCAAAATCATATCAAATCCTCGAAGGAGTCCTCTATCGCAAGCGCCCAAATGGCATCGCACTCAAATGCGTCCCTCCTGAAGAAGGAAAACAGCTAATTAAGGACATCCACAGCGGGGAATGCGGCCACCATTCGTGCGCCCGCACCCTCACAGGCAAAATCTTCAGGAGCAGATTCTACTGGCCTCAAGCGCTTCAAGATGCAGAGGACATCATTCAAGCTTGTGAAGCCTGCCAATTCCACGCCAAGCAAATCCACCAACCAGCGCTGGGGCTACAGACCATTCCGCTCTCGTGGCCGTTTGCGGTCTGGGGGTTGGACATCCTGGGACACTTCCCAACGGCGCAAGGTGGATATCGCTACCTCTTCGTGGCCATTGACAAGTTCACAAAATGGCCTGAAGTGGAGGCGACGCGCACAATCACAGCAGGCGCGGCGGTGAAATTCATCACAGGCTTAGTCTGCCGCTTCGGAGTGCCTAACCGCATCATCACCGATAATGGCACACAATTCACCAGTGGCATCTTCAGAGCCTATTGTGAAAGGATGGGCATCAAGATCTGCTTCGCCTTAGTCGCCCATCCGCAAAGCAACTGACAGGCCGAGCGCGCAAATGCAGAGGTCCTCAAAGGCCTAAAGACCATGACCTTCGATATCCTCAAGGGCCACGGCAAGGGCTGGATCAACGAGCTACCCTCGGTGCTCTGGTCCATCCGTACCACGCCACCCAAGCCCACCGAGGAAACACCGTTCGCACTCGTCTATGGAGCCGAAGCAGTACTGCCCACAGAGATAAAGCATGGATCCCCACGGGTCCTTGCCTTTAACGAGGACCAGTAAGAGGACCTCCACAACGACGACCTGCTGCTCCTTGAAGGGCTAAGACGCCGCGCGGCCCTCCGGGCGGCCAGATACCAGCAGGACCTGAGGCGCTACCACAGCCGCAACGTGCGGTCGCGCACCCTGGAGGCAGGCGACCTCGTCCTCAGGCGAATCCTCTCCGGGGAAGGCCTCCACAAGCTGTCCCCGATGTGGGAAGGTCCCTACAGGGTCACCCACATCGCCTAGCCTGGCGCGGCTCGCCTCGAGACGCAGGATGGCATCCCCGTCAAGAATCCATGAAACATCACGCACCTACGCAAGTTCTACCCGTTATCATTGTCACGTCAGGGCATGTAGTGAAAGAGGCAGCCCACGGCTCAACCTCCAAGCACTTTTTTGTCCTTCAAGGTTAAAAGGTCAAGGCTTAAACATCTCAAACCTTTGTATCCACAAGGAACAAGTTAAAAACGTGATTATCGTCACGCACGTGATCATTGTCACGTCGAGACTTCAAGCGAACGAGGCAGCCTACGGCTCAACCTCCAAGCATTTGTTGTCTCTAGAGGTTAAAACGCCAACGGCTTAAACCTCCAAAACATTTTTGCACCCTTAGGGAAAAAACACAAAACAGTGGTCATTGCCACACCCGTGATCATTGTCACGTCGAGACTTCAAGCGAACGAGGCAGCCTACGGCTCAACCTCCAAGCATGGTCGTCTCTAGAGGTTAAAATGCTCACGGCTTAAACCTCAAAAAATATGCTTTGTCTCCCAAAAAGGAACAAACGCAACCGTGGTCATTGCCACACCCGTGATCATTGTCACGTTGAGACTTTAAGCGGACGAGGCAGCGTACGGCTCAACCTCCAAGCATTTTCGTCTCTAGGGGTTAAAATGCTCACGACTTAAACCTCCAAAAACATGCTTTGTCTCCTAAAGGAACAAATGCAACCGTGGTCATTGCCACGCCCGTGATCATTGTCACGTCAAGACCACGGGCGGAAGAGGCAGCCTACGGCTAAAACTCCAAGCACCCGTGTCTCTAAAGCCCCCGCAGGCCGTTGAGAGTGTCGCCCACTAATAGGTGGTCCCCATGCCTCGACATGGTCAGAACATTAACTTGGCACCCCAAGCTTAATGACTCAATTTAGTTCCCAAGTGAACTTCGCGCCTCGACGCCGTTTTAAAAAAAAATCGTTTGGGGTTTTTTTTATTTCCGCATTACTCTGTTAAAGTGTGCGCTTATATCTCTCCTCATGCGTACCTCACGAGTAGGGGCTGAGTACGGTGCCAGTGCCTCAAATGACACACCAGTGGCACTCCAAAATCCAAGAGTCCGAGCTCTGGCTGGAGGGCAAGATCCCACAAACACGCCATCTCTCCAAAGGACCTTGGTACTTACTCTCCTCGCAAGGAACACCTAAGGGGACCTATAAGTGCGCACGAGCCCTTTGTGCCGTGTTCCAGCGTTTGGGTTCGCCCCTTTAACATATGCAGGGAAATCCCCCCACAAGCCTGAAGGGGCATCCAGGAGCGACACCTCAAGTGGGCAACCTCGCTAGGCGAAAAGCATCCTCAGGAGCGACCCCTCAAGCGGGCAACCTCGCCAGGCGAAAAGCCTCCTCAGGAGTGACCCCTCAAGCGGGCAACCTCGCCAGGCAAAAGGCGTTCGCAGGGCGAAAACCTCAAGAAGCTAAGTCTCGCACCCACGCTTTAAGAGCATTTTTCTCTCCCTAGCGCGCGTTCGCCCCTCAAGCGACTTCCCTTTCCCTTACGCTTCATGGACAACTCGCACGTCTAAGGGGGGCACTTGAGCTTCGTGACTCAGGGCTCTAACCTCTCCTAGGCCTAACCCCTCCCCCCCCCTGGCCTTGCAGAGTCATCGCTCCTGCGTACCGAGGTGGCGGAGTCATGACACGAGGAGATGGGACCTACCGACGCAGAGAACAAACAGACATGAAGCTGAGCCCAAAGAGACATCACGAGGGGCAAACAAGCTTCAATTAAACAGCAATTAAAAAGTATATTACAGGCGAGAGGTCTTATAAATGCATTTGCGGCAATGCGTCTTTGATTACAACAACAATAACATCACCAATACGAGCATATCGCTGATTACCAGCAGCTCCTATGACTCGAATTCACATCAATTTTCGGAAGCAAAGCCAGCTTTCAGTCACAGGAAGACAGGAGCAAGCCAGCTCATAGGCTATGGGTTTAGGTTTCTGAGATGCCAGTAAGGGACGCTTGATTGTCTAGAAACATAGGACACACAGCTGTCGCAGATACGAGCGCACGCACGCGCAGTAAAGAAAGGCTCATGGGGAAGCATCACCGCCTTGGGCCTCCTCCGCAGCACCCTCTTCATCCTCGGCGGGGCAGGCGTCCTCCTCGCTGTCTTCAGCTGCAACCTCCGTGCGCCTGAAGCGGTTGCAGAAGGCGTCAACCTGCTCACGGAGGGAACCGGAGACCCGCCGCGCGTCCTCGCCTTGAGCAGCCTCTGTGACGGAGGAGATGTCGAAGCCTAGCGTGAGGAGCTTGAGGTTGGTGAAGATGCGATCCACAACCACCCCCAGGAGTTGCCGGCTCTCGTCTTCAATCAGCTCGCGAAGCTCGGCGACGGGACCCTCGAGCGCCTCGAAGAGCTGGTCGAAGTAGACAAGGTACATGGCAGCATCGCCGCGGCCCCGAGCGTTGGTGTGCGGCACATCTGCCCCAAGCCGCGCGGCGAGCTCGTTGCCACGAGCGACCAACGCCTCAAACATGCGTTCGTGCTGCTTTGAGAGCGCGCGAGCGGCAGTAGCAGAGTCGGAGGCCTCCGCCACCCGCTGCATCGCTGGGGCCACCTGCTCCTCCACGTCCTTGGCCAAGGTGTTGAGGTCATGGACAGCTTCAGTGCGAGCCTCCTCCGCTCGGCGACGGGCATCCTTGGCGCGCTTGAGGCGTTCCTCCAGCTTGGAGTTGGCCTTCTCAAGCTCGGCGATCCGCCGAGAATCCGCGGCGTGCTTGACCTTGAAGCGCTCCTCCTGTGCCAGGGTCAAATCACGGTACTTCTGAGAAGTGGAATTGTGGAATTGCTTCTCTCGCTCCGCGAGGGCGTCCTCGGCCTCTTTCTTCTTCTCGGCGAAACACCGCTCGAAGCGCTCGTAAGCTATCTTCTGGGCAGCGACGTTTTCGTCGTACTTCACGGTCGCCTGGGCCAGGTCTCCTTCACGCTCCTCCAGGGCCTCGCGTTGGGCAACCAGGTCCTTCTCCGCCTGGAGGCGCTGCTCCTCGCGCTGCTGCAGCTCCTTCTCCTTGAGGGCCAGCTGCCGCTCACGCTCGGCAAAAACCTGGCGGTCCTTCTCCAGAACTGCCGAAGCGGCCTGGTGGGCGGAGAGCAGCTGGGTCTCCAGCTGGCCTAGCTCACGCCGTTTCTGCACCAGCAACCCCTCCATCGCCTCGCGCTCTGCCCTGGCCTCGCGCAAGAGCTCCGCCGCGGCATGACGTTCCGCCTGGAGAGGGTTAAGGAGCTCCGCAGCGTCGCGAATAGCCCCCTCCCGGACCTCCTTGGCGAAGCGGGTCGCCTCTTCGCGCACAGTTTGCAGCGCCGCATCCTCCAGCCGGCGCGCCTCGACTGCCCCATGGAGGGACGCCCATGACTTCGCCAACTCCTCCTGCCGCCGAGCAAGCCAGATGTCCCCGAGGGCGAGGTGAGCCTCTAATCCCTCCAGGGATTCACTAACAAGGCCGAAGGCGACCTCGCGGCGCCCCACGCTCCAGTCCCAGCCGCGAAGCGCTAGTGCCTGGCTCGAGGAGGGCCCGGCCCCAGCATCGAGTCTCGCAGGAGCAGCTGTGGGGAGAGCTCGGGGGCTAGCCTGAGCCTCGCCCGCATCTTCTTCAGGCTCCGCAGCCACGGGACGCACCTCGCCTCCGTCTTGGCGAGGAGGAGAGAAGGAATCTCCCCCAGCAGACGCGCCCGCACTTGCTGGAGCCTCGCGCATCTCCGTCGTAGGCTGCGCGGAAGCAGCGGGTGCAGGCGGCAGGGAAGGCACGCGCGGGGGCGTCGGTGCGCGAGGCGGCGTTGGTTCGCGCGGCGGTGTGGGCTCGCGCGGAGGCGTGGCCGCGCGAGGAGAAGAAGAGGTGCGAGGCGGCGCGGAAGTCCTCTCCTCAGGGCCTTCCGCTCCCAGAGGCTCGCGGGGCGCTATAGGCACATCTGGGCATGATGCGCCCTCTTTCGCCTGAGGCCCTGCCGCCCCCGCCAGGGGCGCAGCTTGCACCACTTGAGGCGCCTCCTCAAGGGGGATCACGGGGGCTGCCTCCACAGGCCTCGCGGCCTCGTCAGCCACGGCCTCTGCCGTGGCGCTCTTCACCTCGGATGCCTTGCGGAGCTTGCGGCGCTTCGCGGGCGCAAAGGCACTGACAGGAGCCCAAGAAGAGACTTCAGGAAAAAGAAATGCAAGGGAGAAAGCTAAAAGACGAATGAGCCAAAGTTGTGAGTACTAAACCTGAAGGTAGGGCGCCAGCATCGACCCACGCCAGGCCTGGCGAACGGCACGAAGGGAAAGGCTTGGAAGCAGGCTTTGCAGGGGGCGCCTCTGCCTTCCTCTTGGAAGGGACGTCAGACGGCCTCGCCCCTGGGTTGTCCACGGCGGCCTTGGTGCGAGCCCCGCGCCTTCCTGGTGAGGCCTTCGCGCCCGAGGCCTCCCGTTCCTCAGCCTCCTCCTCCACGGGGCGCGAGGGCGCCACCACGAAGGCGTTTTCATCGCCTGACGAGATATCGCAAATCTCGTCAGTAAATGGCCCAGCTCTCGAAGAGGATACCTCCCCAGTCGCGGCCTCCTCCTCTCCTAAGCCAGCTCCTGAGGCCGTGGGAGAGTCGGCCCCCTCTGCTCCCCGCGCGACCGGCATCGGCACCTCGAGGTCCGCCTGGCATGTCGGGGTGAATGGAGGCATTCCCTCCAAGAGGTGCATGCGCTCCGTCAGGTTATATTGATGAAGGGGCCGGAGCGCTGCAGGGAGCTCATCCACGGGAAGCACCGATGGGTTGACGAAGAGCGCGGAGAGGACGTCGTCGACGGCGTCCTTGTCGTTGTTCTCGGCGTGAAGCCGCATCTTGTCCTTCGGCCCCGAGTACATCCACATGGGGACCGAATGCCTCTGAAGGGGCGCGATGCGGCGCGTCACGAAGTCCGCGACGACCATCTTCCCCGTGAGGCCCTCCTCGTGGAGGAAACTCAGACGCCCCATCAGGCTCACGTTCGTGGGGGCGTCGAAGGTGGCCTTGCCCCAATTGGAGTTGTTCACCGGGGGCTCGTCGGGGACCTCGAGGAAAGCACAGGGACGCTCCACCCCAACATAGAACCACTTCTGGCGGAAGTCGTCCACCTTCTTCGTCACCGAGGTGATGGCCTTGCCGTCGTTCCAAGACATAGGGATGTAGACGCTCCCCATGCCATCGACGATGCGGAACGAGACGCACCCAGAGCGCTCGTTCTTCGCCGTGTTCTGGAGTGCGTAGAAGCACCGGAACAGCCCCACCGTGGGCTCCAGGCCCAGGTAGGCCTCGCAAAGGTAGGCGAAGACGGCGAGGATCAGGAAGGAATTGGGGTGCAGGTGCAGCAGCTGGACCTGGTAGAACGCCAGCACCGCCTCCAAGAACGGCGAGAACGGCGGCACCAGGCCCGTAGCCAGACAGTGCTGGAAGACCGGGAAGAACCCTCACGGGCGCTTCCCGTGCGCCGCGGGCTTCAGGGCGGTGGCACCGTGCTCGTTCGTCCGGTCCGCCACCAGGTGTCGGACCCTGGCGAGCGCCTTCTCGTTGACGCGCACGCCCAGCAGTGCCGCGCCTACCACGGTCTCAGTGGCCTCTGTCTGGGAGAAAGACCCCGCAGCGGCCTTACTCTTGCTCTTGAGTGGGCTCATCGTCACGTGGGCGGAAGCCTGGAGGAGTTGGAGGTCAAAGATTCGCAGGAGAGATCGGAGGCGGAGAGCTCTGTAGAGCGGAAATTCCTGCGATAATGTTTGGAAACGATAACGGCTCCCTTCCGCCTCGCTCGGGCTTTATGTCACCTCGAGGAGCAGTTACCGGGACGTGGGGGGACCCCCAAGACTCGCGCCCCGGATCGTGCGAGACCGTTATTCGTTCAAGGCCCACGACGCTTCGCCTGAGCCCATGGGCTCAATCGCGCTCATCATGGGCCCGGGGGCTACTGTCGGCCCAGTGAGAACTGGTGTATGGAGAGCCCATTCCCCCCAGGCCTCGCACGCGGGCCAGTCGGACGAAACAACTAAGGACCAGGCATCACCGCCTGGCGGGACCCTCGAGAGGCAATTCCCCTCGAGGCACTGAGGAGGAAACGAGGGCCTCAAGGGACCTCTCGCCTCAGGGGACCCTCCCGAGGCGCCAACACGCCTCGAGGGAACCCCGCAGGAATCTCCCCTCAGGCCTCCCCGCGCCTGAGGGGAAACGTCGCGGCCAAGGAAGCACGGCAAGATGCACGTGGCCTCTGCCACGCACATGCCGTGTCGCACGCACCCCCGTCGCTGTCCTTGGCGATAAAGTGGTCAACAAAGCAGCTCCACCTGCTGCGCAGCTGCCAGGACCTTCTACTCTGACGATAAAGCGGGTGGACAGCACAACCCTCCAATGGAGGACGTCATCGTGGGCTCCACCGCAGAGACTGCCCTCCATGCGGGCAGTACAGCGCGGTCGGCCGCCGGTCGGCCACCGCGCCCACCTTTACTAGCAATGGACCGAGTCCATGGACGAATGGAGCACGGTGGACTTCTACACCACCCTGCCACTGGCATGTGGGAACCACCTGGAAGGCCAAGCCGAAGGAGAAGGCCAGAGACGCCTATAAAAGGGGCAAGACGTCCATCGTAGCGCGGGTAGGCTCTAGGCACGCTGCAACCCTTGTAAACCCTAGCTATACTTGGGAGGAAAGCGTCGGCCCTAAGGAGGAAGAAGACGATCGCTTCCCTCCCCATGCAAGAGCTGCCTCAAGGGGGCTTTCGGCAAGCTCCAATGTACTGTAACCTTCCACATCTAATACAGACAAGCAGGAGTAGCGGTTTTACCTCCCCACGAGGGCCGTGAACCTGGGTAAAGGCTGGTGTCTCCCTTCGTGTGTGTGTGTCCTCTTTGGGTCCGGCGAGCAACGTCGCGGAGCCACTCGAGGGTCTAGACCTCCGTGTTCAATCCCCTTCACGAACTACACTTCAGGAAGTGACTACCCCCGGTTCTTGGAAGTAATAACCCGACAAAAACAAAGGAGAGCATCAAGAGGTACACATAAAACATATTTAATTCTAACCATCTTCCTATGCAAAGGAGTCTTGTAAAGAAAAAAGTCATGAAAGCACAAAACAATAAGCATAGGAAAGCAAAACAAGTGCAACTTCAAAATTTTCAACATAAAGAGGGGAAACTTAATATTGTGGAGATACATAAAATCATGTTTCCGTCTCTCATAATAACTTTCTGTAGTCAAAATAAATTCAACCATATAACCACAAGAATCATTGAACTTAGACAGTATAGGCACATAACGAGGATCATTAAATTTATTTTTGAATTCATTAGCATGCTTCCCTCTTTCAAAATAGTTACTAAGATCATTATCAAGTTTTAGATCATGATTGAAACAAAGATTTGAAACTAGAAACAATTGCAAACCACACAAGTATTTCTCAACATAAGCAAACTTCTCCTCCATGGTGAAACTTTGCGAATTCAATAACAAAGTAGGACTCTCATGATTAAGAGTACCCTCACAAGCACCAATTATATCATTTTTATCCTCACCTAAATAAGTAAAAACTTCTAAACATAGAGGATTATCAAAAAGCATAGGACCATCATCTAAAGCATTATCATATAGCATATTTAAGCAATACTCATCATTATCATCAATAAGTTCACTTCTAGCATCATGAATAAAATTTATAACATAATTATGACATAAAACATTCTTATCATGAGCCACATGCATAAAAGAATTAATACTCTCGACATAAGCATAGTCATTCTTAGTAATTGTAGTGGGAGCAAATTTAACAAAAAAACCTGTCATTATTATTCTCATCACCATGATCATCAAATAGAGGAGGCATATCATAATCAACATAAAATATATCCTCTACAATAGGTGGACCAAAAATATCACAATGATTATAATTATCATATATTGGAGGCAAGGTATCATCAAAGAAAAATTTCTCCTCCATGCTTGGGGGAGTAAAAATATCATGCTCATCAAAACCAACTTCCCCAAGCTTAGACTTTTCCATAGCCTTAGAAATAATAGTGTCCAAAGAATTTATACTAATATCATTGTTGTAGCATGCATATAAAGTTCCATAGGTTTTTTAATTTTCTCTTCAAACACTTCATGTCCTAGCTCAAGATAAATTTCATAGAGATCTCTAATTTTGTTGTTGTTTTCCATTAGCCTAACTAGTGAAAATAGAAACAAGAAACTAAAAGTAATAACTGCAAAATCTAAAGGAGATACTTTCAAGCGCTCACCTCCCCGGCAACGGCGCCAGAAAATAGCTTGATGTCTACGCACGCTTCTGTTCTCGTAGACAGTGTTGGGCCTCCAAGAGCAGAGGTTTGTAGAACATCTGCAAGTTTCCCTTAAGTGGATCACCCAAGGTATATCGAACTCAGTGAGGTAGAGGTCAAACATATTCCTCTCAAGCAACATGCAATTAAGATACAAAAAGTCTCTTGTGTCCCCAACAAACCCAATACACTTGTCAGATGTATAGGTGCACTAGCTATGTGAAGAGATAGTGAAATAAAGGTAATATGTATGATTATAAGTAGTATTTGCAATCTGTAATAAAAATGGCAGCAAGCAAACATGTAGCAAAACTTGTTGGAAACGGTGTTTTAATGCTTAGAAACAAGGCCTAGGGATCCTACTTTCACCAGTGGACATTCTCAACATTGACATCAAAGTTAAATAAACAAACACTACTCTCAAACACTCTCATGTTGTATAACAAACACCATTCCTTGTGTAGGGATACAAGAGCACCCTCAAAGTCGGAGTAAACCAACACCAGCAATGTCATAAAGCGAATCACACACGGTGCACACACTGTCACCATTACACACGTGAATAACCCCGGAGTTCATATTAAAGTAAACTCTAGAGTGCATAATAGACGAAGAGTAGCATCATATATTCAACTAGATTACAAAGCTCATGATCACATAAAGATCACATCATGGGAGAGAGAGATAAACCACATGGCTTCCGTAGATCCCGCGGGCCCGGGGGAGAACTACTCACTCCTCATCATAGGAGTCAGCAATGGCGATGGAGATGGTGGTGGAGTCGATGGAGATGGCTCCGAGGGAAATTCCCCGTCCCGGCAGAGTGCCAGAACAGAGACTTGTGTCCCCCGAATCTTGTAGGCGATGGCGGCGGCGTTCGGGACCCGTGGAGGAAAAAGTGTCTAACCGTGCTCTGTTTTTAGGTCAGGGGGGTTTATATGGGTGAAAGACCTAGGTCGGTGGCATGTGGGCTGCGCCACCAGGTGATGAGGCCGCCTCGTGGCCCCTCTTCGTCCCGTCTTCGGTTTTCCTGGACGCAAATATTCCAAAAATAAATCCTGGTTGGCTCGTTTCCAATTTGGCGGATATTTCCTTAAGAGCTTTTCTGAAACCAAAAACAGCAGAAAACAGGGAACTGACACTGTTGCATCTTGTTAATAGGTTAGTCCCAGAAAATGCATAAAACTATATAAAATGCATATAAAACATGTAATAACATGATATAACATAACATGGAACACAATAATTTATGGATACGTTGGAGACGTATCAGTCCCCTCTAGCGGCCCGCCCACCCGATGTGGCAATATGAGGGCACGCACGATGCTACCAGGATGAGTGATGTGGAGTTGTCGGCTAACGAGCTGTACACTCTTGTGAAGTCGATAACCAGCTATAAAGCTGATGATGTTATCGACTCTACATTCTCCACCACTCCCTTTAGAATGGAGGAATCCCTTCCTAAAGTAAGTAGTCCTCGACATGTATGCATATGTTCTTTGCTTATTGTCGATGTTTGAGTGGTATATGTTACTTATGCCTTTTGGTTGTTCGCCTGCTTTGCTTCTTATCGGGGCATTCGACCGCGGCCTCGCTCCCTCCACTTCCTGAAGCTGGTCATGTTGGGGAGGCGACTATGCTGAAGGAAGGGGATAAACCTGTCCACTCCTTGCCCACTGCCAACTCCTCCTCTTCGGAGGGGACCGAAGTGGATGGAAAAGGTGCTGAGCCCATCCTTAAGCGTCATCATCTGCAACATGCGAGTGAGGACAAGGATATGGTGGACTCTGGCACATCTTTTCCTGTGAGGGTTGTGTCACCTCTGGCCTAGCGATCGCCGCCGCCCTCCACTCGCCAGTATGGCTTTGGAGGTCCTTGTTTTGATGATGATCTCAGTTCAGACGAGGACGAGCAGACCTAGTCTTTTTTGACTATATCAAACTTTGCTTCATCTGCTTTTTTTTGCTTATGTTGCTCGTCTGATTTTCAACTTTCTTTTGTCTTATTCATCTTAGCAGTGACCGGGTGCCTAGTCCTCCAGCCACACCGGCGACTGCGACTTCTTCTCCTACTGCGGGAACGGCAGTCATCCCCGTTTTGACTGCCGGTCTTGTGCTAGAGGTCCCAACGCCGCCTACCGTTGCTTCGACTGCCGCGCCCTCCTCTTCGTCGGCACCATCCTGGCTAGAGCATGTGAGCCCTTTTTATTGTATCTTAGTGTACCTTTCGTGATTCGGAGCTTTTGTGCATTATATGTGTTTTATTTTTCTAGCCTGCCCGTGAGTGGCCTTGCTGCCTTTGGCCATGCTTTCGCGCAGTCGGAGGAGGAGCGAGTTATTCTCCGCTCTCGGCTGGACGAGCTAAGCTGTAAGTATTTGTCCTCTTTTGAATGTGTTTCTCCTTTTTGTACCCTTTTTTGGTGACTGATATATTTGCTTTTTTAAGGGGACAAGGCTGCCCTTGAATCTCGGTTGGCTGAT
Source organism: Poa annua (assembly GCA_026929855.1). NCBI lineage: Eukaryota > Viridiplantae > Streptophyta > Magnoliopsida > Poales > Poaceae > Poa > Poa annua. Next base: position 243,331,121 of record CM049426.1, on the reverse strand, counting down.
GTGGAGAAGGCCCTCTCTTCCCAGATGTCTATTGCCAAGAAGGAGCTTGATAAGGTGCGTCTCATAGTCCTTGCTTCTGAGCAAGAGCGTGCCAAGCGAATGCTTGGGTTTGTGCATTCGCTCGAAGGTAAAGACGATTTGTGTCTTGTGTTCGTATTTGTCTTTTTCTCTTTGGCTCTTCTTCTGAAGCTTTTGCTTTTGTGCTTTTCCTTAGGTTCTTCTTCTTCCGGTTCTGGTAGCATGGCGAGTGACACCTGAAAGGGCATGTGCCCTCATGTATGGTTTTGGTAATTAATGACACTCCCTTAGGACTAATGTGTGTTTTGAGCATATTGCAAGTATGGCTTGAAGTTATCAAGACATCACCTATATGAAGAAAGATGGTATCTTCCATGGGCTTGCAACAAGAAGATCCATTAATTTAGCTCATGGAGGATGATGTCATGCCATGATCGTCATCATGGTTGACAAGTGCAAGACCAAGGGAAGCATGTCAGAGACATGAAGACGAAGCTAAGCGAGACTCTCCCGTAATGGAGTATGGGGGAGTATATGGAGGAGTCTTCATGAAGCATGTGCTAGCAAGGGCAATCAAGAAAGGTGGTCCACTTGAAGAGATCAAGATCGTCATCATCTAGCTCAAGTGAAATGCTCAAGGCAAAGGTATAATCTTGATAGGGCTATAGGATAGATAGGCGTACTATCAAGAGGGGCTCTCGAGTGAGTAACTTGATCGAATCTTCATGGAGAGATCATACCTTTGCATACTTAGCATATCATCTTTCTTGTTTCTTATTTGGCTTTTCTCCTTGTGAGGTTTTGGATCTTGTTGTGATCTTCATAACAAGCTCAAGTTCATCAAAAACAAAGTTCGTTTGAAAAGCTTCTTGGTTTTTTATGTTGGAGGTTTTACCGGTTGTTCCTTTTTCGAGAGGTTTTATGTTTCCCCATTTGGTTTTAACCTCCCATCTTCGACTATAATGTTTCTCTTCATTATCTTGTAGAGTTCTTCGTTGTGATTACAACGAGCCAAAAATCATCCAAAACGGAGTTCGGATGGTCAAAATATTGTCGTTTTCGTGTTGGTATTTCTGCAGTTTTCGGGTGCTCGGAAATCTCCGAACCGGGCTCGGAGATTTCCAAATCGGGCGGATTTCAGTACTGATGTCGCCCAGAAAACTTCGGAGATCTTTCCGGAAATCTCCGGGGTCAGAAATCTCCGGACCTAGGCCTGAAATCTCCGGTCTGAGCTGCTGTAACGGCTAGATTTGTGGGAGGGGTATAAATACCCCTCCCATTCTTCTTCCTTGAGCGAGCACGACTTTCCCCTCTCTCTCTTGCCATTGTTGACCTTGGGAAAGCTTGCCCTCTCACAAATCCTCCCATGATTCTTGAATATCTTTGAGGCAAAACTGAGAGGAGATCTAGATCTACAATTCTACCAATACATCTCTCCTCTAAGTGAGGGGAACATCGTGGATTTATATCTTTGAGTTCCATTGTGGTTCTCCCCCTTTGTTCTTGCTCGATCTCTCTTATCCCCCCATGAGCATTAGTTTCTTGTCGTGGGATTTGGGAGTGTAGGATTTGTCTACTTTGTGGTTTCTTGGTTCTTCCTCTCTTATTCCCCCATAAGCATTTGTTGCTTTGTTGGAATTTGAGAGTGAAGGACTTGAGCACTTTGTGTGTTCTTGCCATTGCATCTTGCATTGGTTTGAGCCCTCCACGAGGATTCGTGGTGGTGAATTTTGTGAGCTTGTTACTCTTGTGTCTTGGACCCTAGACGCCTTAGTGGCCGCCTTTGTGGCATAGGACCTTTTGTGGTCAAGGCCTTTGTGGGTAGTTGGGACCTTTGTGTTCAAGACCTCGTGTGGTCAATTGGGAGCCCCCAATTCGGTCGTGGGTGTGTGCCCCAAGGTTTCTGTACGGAATTGTTCTCCGCCCCAAAGGAGTTCATAGTGGAAGGTGGACTCGGACCTTTGTGGTCGAGTTCATCGGAGAATAAGGTGAGGCCTTTGTGGCGTTGAGCAAACCTGTTGTGCTTGCTCACACCTCTCCAACGAGACGTTCACCTTTTGTGGTGGAACTCGGGAATACATCATCGTCTCCGCGTGCCTCGGTTATCCCTATACCCGAGCTCTTTACTTATGCACTTTACTTTGTGATAGCCATCGTGCTTGAAGTCCTTTACCTTGCTATCCCTTTGTTGTGTGTCTTGCTTAGCATAAGTTTTTGGTGCACATAGGCGAACCTAGTATATTTAGATTGTGTCATTGATAAGTTAAACACTAAGTTTTATTTCGCATTTATCAAGACTAAATTGTAAAAAGTGTTCCTCGCCTATTCACCCCCCCCCCCTCTAGGCGACGTCTTTCCTTTCAATTGGTATCAGAGCTAGGTTATCTCATAATTAGGCTTTACCGCCTGGAGATAAAGATGTCATTTAGAGAATTAATGCACAATCCCACTTATATATTCGATGGCACTAATTATGATGTTTGGAAAATTCGCATGCTTAATATCTTTAGGGACATGGATCCAAATTTAGAGAAAATTGTAGATATGGGTTTTTCTCCTCCAAAGGATTCCCAAGAATTATCTTTAGAGGATGAGAAAAACTCTTATCTCGATACTCTAGCTTGGAATGGTCTTATCTATGTTTTGAGCGATGTAGTTCTTGCGTCAATCATGCCTTGTCGGACCGCTCATGAATTATGGACAAAGCTTGAAGATATATATGATGTGTCCAAGACTACCAAGGATGATTGTCCTCCTTCCACCTCCAACCGGGATGAGCTCACATCTTCTTCCACTTCACCAACATGTGGCTTGCCAAAAGGTAATGATATGGTGAGTGGTGATAGAGATTGCATTCTTGATGGTGAATCTACTATTGATCATATTTCTCACCCATCTTATTGCAATGCTCTATCTTTGGACTTAAACTACTCTAGCACCATAAATGCCTTACATGCTAGTGTCTATAGTCCTTGCATATCATGTAGTAGATGCTTAACTAAATCACATGATGATATGCTTTCCTCGTCTTGTTGCCATGATAAAAATGTTTCTATTTCCTCTAGTACCTATTTGACTAACAATGTAGAAGAATCCAAACAATTGTTTGAACAAGACATGGACCTCAATGGTGCTTCAAGTAATTCTTCATCTTCCTCATCCATTACTCACTTTTGCCTTATGGCTAAGGAGTCTAAGGTATCTCCTACCTTGAATTCCAATACATTTAATGATGATGATATTAATGATGAAAGTGATAATGATGCCTCCATTGAAAAGAACTTTGATATTGTCTCTCATGCTCTTTTAAAGAAAAAGCATGCCCATGATAGCTTCCTAGAAATCATGACCATTCTTATTGAGCTCAAGGAGACAATTGAGGCCTAGGAGACTCATTGTGATGAATTTGGGGTCTTGCTCGTGATTCCGCGGGTGAGATCCACAATCTTGAGATTGGTCTTAAGGAAGAGCAAGAAACTCGAGTTTCTCTTGAGGAGAAGCTAGAAACTAGTTAGGAGTTAAATAATGAAATGATTGCTAAACTCACTAAAAAATGTGACCATGCTCTTTCCAAGCTAAAAATGGGAAAATCCAAATCTCTTGAGGATACTCTTACTTTAGAATTATCTAAAGTAATAGAAACCTGTGATAGAGCTCTTGAGGAAGCAATCGACTTCAAAAGAAAGTATAATGAGCTTGTTAAATTGTCCTCTTCTATTCCCAATGATAATGATGCTTGTGATACTAACTCCATTTCTTGTGAAGCATCTATTTTGAAGGAGAATGTTGAGCTAAGGGCTCAACTTGAGTTGCTATCTAGCAACTATGGGAAGTTGGAGGAAAATCATGAAAAGCTTTCGAGCTGTAATGATGATCTTCTAGCATCCCATGCTAGGCTAGAGGTTGCTCTTGAGGCAATTTGTAGAAAGGTAAAATCTTGTGAGCCTCTTGTGATCACTAGCACAATTTCTAGTAAAAAATACTTTATTGCCATGTGCTAGTTCTAGTAATTCATCCACTCACAACATTGTTACATCTTGTGATGAATTACTCTCCATGCCTTGTTGCTCTAACAATGTAGCATCTACTTCCTCGAGTATTTGTGTTGATACTAACCATGTAGAGGAAATCAATGAGCTCAAGGCACAAGTCACTTCTTTGAAGAAAGACTTGATCAAGGGTCATGAAGGGAAGTCCACCCTCGACAAGATGTTGAGAGCGCGAAGACTTCCTCATGACAAGAGTGGACTTGGATTCAACTCCAATATCAAGAACAATTCCATTGACAATATGAACCACAAGTTCATCAAGAAGAAGGGTCAAGATCAAGCTATTGATTCGGCCAAGATTGTGTGCTTCAAGTGCAAGGTCGAAGGGCACCATGTTAGATCTTGCCCCTTGAAGAAGAAGAAGTCTCTTAGTGAGAAGCAACAAGGGAAGAACCTCAAGTTCAAACTCAAGCTTCGCAAGTTAAAGGATCTTCACTCCCAAAGAAGAAAAGAAAATGTCGAGTGTGCTACACATGTCGTGGGAAGGATCACTTAGCCCTCTTCATGCACACATGGTAACTTATCCAACATTGGGTTGCCAAGCCTATTGTGACTAACCTCTTAGGACCAAACTTGGTTGGGGACCAACAAGCTAAAACTTGATCAATAGGTGAAAATGGAGGACATTGGAGACTTGACTACATCATGAAGAATTAAGGGATCTTCATCATTCATATACTCTCAAGTCAAGTCAATTGGATTATATTGTCTTAGGATATATCCAATGCTCCTCCTTGCGGTAACTTGTATTTAATTCATATGTACTCATTGAAAGTTACTTGCACCCTTGCATGTGTTTTGTTTTGTACCTTACTAGTGTTTTATTTGTGTTGTGCACTCTACTTACTTTTGACTGAGTAATCAAGCTTGTGTATGATGGTTTGCACACCATGTATGTTTTTTAGCCTCTTGTCTATATGCTTTCATCTTAATTGGCTCTTTTAGGGATTTTAATGGACTATCTCATTTTTGGGAGTGATGTGCCTTTTGGTAACTCATTATCCTAAAAATGTGTATACAAGAGGAATACCACTTAGTGGTGATATTTGAATATTATCTACTCCCTTTGTGGTATGTCTTACTCATGAGAAATTTAAATTCTAATGTCCATTAATTATCTCTTGTTGGATTTCTTTTTCCTCTTGTTAATAAAGAATGGATTATCACATTATGTGGGAGTAATAAGCTATGTGCATATTACAAGCCTAGAAAATGTGAACATGTGAGGTAGTGTCATCTAGAGTTGATATTGTTGATTATCTTGTTCCTAGGTGGCATGGTACTCAAACAAGTTCCATATTTTCTTAAATGCATTTTGTTCACCCATCTTTTGGTATCTTGTTTGTGAGAGAGTTTCTTGATGCTTAGTATGATCATTGAATATGTGAAGTCATCAAGAATCTCTAGATAAGCATGTTTTTCAATTCTTATATTTTTTCACATGCTTATGTTTTGTGAATATGATCTTGAATACATTTATATGTCATGAACCACCGAGAACTATCTATATACAATCATTGTCTTTGACAAGTGATAATTATATTTGTGGTAAATGTATTGATCATATTTACATTGGCTTTTGTTCATAAATTGTCTTATTCTATCGCCAAGTTTGTTTTGGTCTAACCACCCTTTTGTCATCCTTGCTTCATTTGGATATTTTTGTTGCTCTACTCATTTTGTGTTGTGCTTTCTTTAGTTAGGACAAGTAAGGATCCCATTGTTGTGCATTTATATTCGAAGAATCAATTCTATGTAATGCACCATCCTTGGGGGAGCTATCCTACATTGAGTAGAACATCATCCTTTTAATTGTTATCGGGTCTTATTGCTTTTCTTGAACTTTGTGCTCAAAAGGATATATGGAGGGTAATGATCCCACTTGTGTGCATTTTGTATTTACTTACAAGATCTCAAATAATGCACTAATCATTGGGAAGCAACTCTATTATTTTTAGAACACTATTCTTTAAAGTTGTTTGGTATCTTATTCCCTTCTTTGAACATGACTAGTGTTTTAACGATATACATGGAGAGCAATGACTCCATTTATGTGCATTTTGTATTCTTATACAAGATCATATAATGCACCACTTGTGGGGGAGAAATCCTATATACTTTTGAACATTAGTTGTCTTCAATTGATATTTGGTCTTTTCTTATTGGTGTTGGATCCCGATGACGTGTCTCGTTGGAAGACAAACATTGTTCGTGTCTTGGTACTTTTGTGCCATCACGATAAGTGTAGAGGGTCTTGGTTTATTCTATGAAACCTTTTTCTCCTATGTGGAATTGGCTACCTCATTCCTTTTCTTTTAGTCTATCTTCTTGAATGAGATAAACTTTTGAGCATGTTTATTGGACGCATTTCTTTTGCTCAATAGTTTTGGTCTTGACCTATTTTCAATTGATATCTTTTCTCTTTGGTTTCTCCAATCATGTGTTGATTCGATTGTTGGGATATAATGTGGACATTTCTTTTTCTTGTCACATTTTTGTGTAGCTTCTTGATTTAATTGGTATTTTGTCCAAAATTATATCTCTTTTGGTTCTTGAAAGTTTTTTGCATGCATATTTACTATATACATATTTTGTCATGCTTACTTTCCTTGTTCCAATATATAGTATAAACTCCACTAAATCCTAAATGGCTAAGATGTGCTTGAAATTCAATTTCATATCAATAGGCACATATTTATGTGTAGTTTGTTCTTTTGTTGTATTTGTTCTAACTACTTTGTACCCAATGAGTTTGGGTACTACTTTGTACTTAAATTTGTTTTAGGTACATTGGAGATGCATTGGAAGCTTGTCTCGATTACAAGGAGAAAGTCCTCATCATGTGCCTTTTGAGCCAAGCTTGGATGATCATGAGCACCTACCTTCTACTTCTTCAATGTTATCTCGGTAACAAGTATCTATCTCATGCATACTCTTCTATCCCTCAACCTTGTGTAGGTTGTTTCTTGGCATGAGTCTCTCGAGTTGCTTTTGATATGTTTTTTGCAAAGTTCCCTTCAAATCGTCTTTATTACAAATATGAGCAAGCCGGGATGATTACATAGTAAAGGGAACATACTTGATCATGTTCATGATTCATCAATTCCAACTATGTTAATCTAGCAATTCTTCTTAATTTGTCTCATATGCAATATGGATGAATTTTCAAAATCATTTGCCGCTTGAGAGAGTGTTTACCATTCTCAAAGCATCTCAACTATCACTTATTATTTTGGGTATTTGAGATACTTTGAAGAGTGTGTGTTGGAAGTCTTCCTAAAAATTTAGCTTTGTGCTATGGGTCTAGGCAAAATTCTTATTGGTTTATTTTGACTTCCAAGTGAATATCAGGTTCTTTACCTAGTACCTATTTTTTTGTGTTCATGTATCTTTGTGGACTTAGTGCCTACTTGGAAACTTATATACATGAGATTAGGTACATCTTTAATTGATATTCAAAATCTTTATTGATCACCTTTATTGCTCTCTTGATCATTTGGTGATCTCTAAAAGGCACAAGCTTTGCATTTGATTTGGTATCCTCTTGCCTCTTAATAAGCTTGTGAAACTATTTGATGTGTTTTCTTTGGTGTGCTTGTATGCGAAATACATGATATGCACTATGTGCCACATACCTCGAAAGACTATGGGGATACCTAGGCTCATCCTTCTTAGTCTCCTAACATGTGTTTCCATATTACATCCAACCTTTCCCGTTTGAGCAAGTCTTTAATTGTCTCGTTTCTTTTCGTTTACTCAACATTTGTTTGTTGCAAAGTGTGTTCTTTCCTTTTCCATCTATGCACTCTTGCACTTGTTGTTCAAATTAATCTAGGAAGGAAAGAGGATTCCATGTTTCACAACCTATATTGAATTACAAATTCTTCATTGTGCATGTACCTTGGGGAGTTCCATCTTGATTCATTTGAACACTTGATTGCTTTTATCATAACATCTTCTTGTGTCCAATTGGTTTTTGGATCATTTGATTGCATCCTTCGTGTTGCAATTGGTATCTTTCTATTTTATTTTCTATTGATATCTTTTCTTTTGCATTCCTTGAATCCTCAATATAATTTGACCCCCTCCATGTATTCGTTATTGGATATATGCATATTATTTTCACTCATATTATGAGAAATGCATAATTTATGGGAAGCTCTTATTATATTGGCCTTCTAGATTTTTCTCCCATTCCGGCAATGGATGCCAATGGGGGAGAGATTTAGAGGGTTTTAAGGGATTTAGTTCTTATCTCTTGCAACCTTGCTTTGCTTAGTGTATTGAATGGTTGTTTTTAATTCCTTATATAAACCCTCTTAAAAGGGATTGTCATCAATTACCAAAATGGGGGAGATTGAAAGGGCATGTGCCCTCATGTATGGTTTTGGTAATTAATGACAATCCCTAAGGACTAATGTGTGTTTTGAGCATATTGCAAGTATGGCATCACCTATATGAAGAAAGATGATATCTTCCATGGGCTTGCAACAAGAAGATCCATTAATTTAGCTCATGGAGGATGATGTCATGCCATGATCGTCATCATGGTTGACAAGTGCAAGACCAAGGGAAGCATGTCGGAGACATGAAGACGAAACTAAGCGAGACTCTCCCATAATGGAGTATGGCGGAGTATATGGAGAAGTCTTCATGAAGCATGTGCTAGCAAGCGCAATAAAGAAAGGTGGTCCACTTGAAGATATCAAGATCGTCATCCTCTAGCTCAAGTGGAATGCTCAAGGCAAAGGTATGATCTTGATAGGGCTAATGGATAGAAAGGCGTACTATCAAGAGGGGCTCTCGAGTGAGTAACTTGATCGAATCTTCATGGAGAGCTCAAACCTTTGCATACTTAGCATATCATCTTTCTTGTTTCTTATTTGGCTTTTATCCTTGTGAGGTTTTGGAGCTTGTTGTGATCTTCATAACAAGATCAAGTTCATCAAAAACAAAGTTCGTTTGAAAAGCTTCTTGGTTTTTTATGTTGGAGGTTTTATCGGTTGTTCCTTTTTCAAGAGGTTTTATGTTTTCCCATTTGGTTTTAACCTCCCATCTTGGACTATGATGTTTCTCTTTACTATCTTGTAGAGTTCTTCGTTGTGATTACAACGAGCCAAAAATCATCAAAAACGGAGTTCGGATGGTCAAGATATTGTCGTTTTCGTGTTGGTATTTCTGCAGTTTTCGGGTGCTCGGAAATCTCCAAATCGGGCTCGGAGATTTCCGAGTCGAGCGGATTTCAGTACCGAGCTTAGAAAACTTCGGAGATCTTTCCGGAAATCTCCGGGGGTCGGAAATCTCCGGCCCTAGGCCTGAAATCTCCGGTCTGAGCTGCTGTAACGGCTAGATTTGTGGGAGGGGTATAAATAACCCTCCCCTTCTTCTTCCTTGAGCGAGCACGACTTTCCCCTCTCTCTCTTGCCATCGTTGACCTTGGGAAAGCTTGCCTCCTCTCAAATCCTCTCATGATTCTTGCATATCTTTGAGGGAAAAGTGAGAGGAGATCTAGATCTACAATTCTACCAATCCATCTCTCCTCTAAGTGAGGGGAACATAGTGGATTTAGATCTTTGAGTTCCTTTGTGGTTCTCCCCCTTTGTTCTTGCTCTCTCTTATCCCCCCATAAGCATTAGTTGCTTGTGGTGGGATTTGGGAGTGTAGGATCTGTCTACTTTGTAGTTTCTTGGTTCTTCCTCTCTTATTCCCCCATAAGCATTTGTTGCTTTGTTGGAATTTGAGAGTGAAGGACTTGAGCACTTTGTGTGTTCTTGCCATTGCATCTTGCATCGGTTTGAGCCCTCCACGAGGATTCGTGGTGGTGAATTTCGTGAGCTTGTTACTCTTGGGTCTTGGACCCTAGACGCCTTAGTAGCCGCCTTTGTGGCATAGGACCTTTTGTGGTCAAGGCCTTTGTGGGTAGTTGGGACCTTTGTGGTCAAGACCTCTTGTGGTCAATTGGGATCCCCCAATTCGGTTGTGGGTGTGTGCCCCAAGGTTGTTATACGGGATTGTTCTCCACCCCAAAGGAGTTCATAGTGGAAGGTGGACTCGGACCTTTGTGGTCGAGTTCATCGGAGAAGAAGGTGAGGCCTTTGTGGCGTTGAGCAAACCTGTTGTTGTTGCTCACACCTCTCCAACGAGACGTACACCTTTTGTAACGTACCTGCACTTAAAAATATGGCAGGTACCTGTGTATAGTGCAAACCCCTGGATCGATTCGTTTGCACACACAGTTTACGATAGAATATCACAACAAAGTATCAATTTTATTACATCGATGATCCAGACTTACAAAAATAAATAGTTCGATACATATTTGCATAGCTTAAAGCTAGCTCAAAACAATAAAGCAACGGAAATAAATCTTCAATGAGCCTCCAACTTCATGATACGCCAGAGGCGAAAACATGTTGGTGCAGACTCGAAACCCAAACGTAGTCCTTACTCTTCGTCAGAAATTTCTGCAACAAATAATAATTTGCAACAGAGTGGGTCAGATTCCATTAAAAATGGAGTCTGGCAAATGACACTATGGTGGACACTTAATGGAATAACTCTATAGCCTATATGCATATTTGGCTGGTGGAGTTCAAGGCTAATTTGCATAAAGCCAATTTTTCCTACTTTTTTTTAAAACACTTTTCTTGAAATCAAGACAAGTATGGCATCAAAACCATAATCTCATCTTCCCTTGTTCACCCATCAACTTTTAACTTAGAAATTGGAATGTTGGGAGCCTCTGTTGAATCCTTGATCAGCTGCTCAGATTGTCCGTAACCGGGGACATGGCTAAGTACTTAGTTTTACACTCTGCAGAGGTTGTGCACTTTCACCACGAGACCCAAACAACCCTTCTGTCCTTGACTCTCATGTAGTGAAAAGGAAAGGAGAAGCCTGAGACGAGACCTTTGGGGAAAAGTCAAGGCAGAGCCATTATACCACGTGGCTGCACTGGAAACATCTTCACTTGGAGAAAACTTTGGTCCGTTTGTTCCTGGGTGGCCATCCTCAAGTGTACGTACTCAGGTTCACTCATCTAAATGAGCCTGGGTCTTAGCCAGGTGCACCCACCTAAATGAGCCTAAGCAGCCACTCAACTCTAACCTCCATCCTCTTGCCACATCCACCCAGAAGTATCTTTAACTTAGTAGAAATTAACTTTTCGCAAAACAACTTTTGCATAGCATCAATATTTCTACCAAGTTACCCATTGGATACTAGACACAACTAGTGTAAGGGATATAGTAGTTTCTGCATAGCAATACTATCCAACACATGCATATAAGAAACACACTAAGTAATGCATAGAAGATACTTAGGAAATTTATGAAGGTGTGCCACTTGCCTTGGCAACAAGAAGAATAGCAACAGCAGCTGCAACAGTTGTCGTTTCCCTCCGAAATTTCTAACACATCAAACAAGGCCAAATAAACATACAAACAAAATAACAATACAAAAATATGCTATGCATGATGTGCAAAATATTTCTAAGAACTAGAGATGCATGCCATGCCAAGAAATTATTCTAAGTTAATGCAAGGCAAGTGTGTTAGCCAAATAGGACTAAGCACCAAGGTCATAAAATCAATTGCTATAAGTCAACTCGACTAAGTTGTAAGACTGCTCCTAGTCTTCGTCATGTTTGATTCTTGGATTCTTCAACTCCTTTGTAGTTTCCTTCATCTTCAGTTAGCACTCTAAGGGCTTAGTCAAAATCACTAAGGACTTGGTTTATTGTCCAAAGTGGAAGAAGAATAGGAAGGCAGAAAAGAGACAGAGAAGATATAGTTGGTCTTCCAGGCTCTCCTTGGTGTTATGTCTTCATTGAAATATGGTGGACTCTGGTTCTTCAGACTTGATGAATCTTCAGGCTTGATGGTTTTAGTGTTACCAGGGCTGGTATTGAATATAACTTAGAAAAGGAGAGAGAGAGAGACTGTGACGCCCTAAAATCGGTACTATGTAGATTTAAGCGCTCCCGCCGAAATCCGCATAATAACGATTTTAGGTCGCCCACCAGACATAATGTGCACGCCGAAACATGCGCATTATGTGGGTGGAATTGTGATAACAATACAACAGTTCCGATACATCCGCAAATACAACAGAAGACATAATACAACAACGACTCGAACGAGTCAAGATACAAATATACAATACAAAGATACAAATGACAGCGGAAGCAGAAAAGTATCCGACTACGGATAAGAAGCAAATTGGACTAAGAGTCCTGAAGATAAGCAATGGCGCCATATCCCTGCCCAGCCAAGCCGGAGGGATTCCCAAGCTAACGTCGTCGGACTTCAAACCTGTTGACTGCACATAAAGCACAACCCAAAAGAGGGTCAGGGCACTCCCTGGCAAGCAAAACCGACTTGCGTACTTTCTACACCATCTCCCAGAATATAGGGGAGGTGGACTTAGCGGCAGCAGCACTAGATCCCTAAAGAGACACGCTACAACTTCCGTCTAATTAGAGAGGGATAAGAGAGCGCATAAGGTAAACATCTACAACTAACACCAAACATAACCCATTCTCGAATTAACCCCCTCAACCAAATATGAGGAAGCAATTCGGGAAACTCACACATTGAACAGTTTTAGTTATAATTTATGGTGAAAGTAATTCTATGTTACTAGACAATTTAATTAACATTAATTAAGTGTAAGTTGTCTAGATCTTGTTAGCCAGCATCATCACCAAAGTCGTCCATAACCGTGGACACGGCTCATCGATAAGATTATACCCTGCAGGGGTGCACTACTGTACCCATACTCGCATGATCAACCCAAGCAAGCATCAGGGCTTCTCAACACGACTTATTCCTTCACTACAGCAAGTCCAAGTGCCACCCATATGAGTTGTTACCCGCGTCAAGAGTCCGGCCGAATCTCAATTGCGGACTCATTAGTTTGTGTCCACGCGCCATGCGGCTCAAACCACAGTAGGAACTGTCCGCTTCGCGCGCACCACCCCTATATGACCCCCCGTATCACATACCCTCTCAACAATCATCATCATCGTGCACAAGCATATGCGCAAATGGAAAACCCGAACTAGTTGCGGCACATGGACAAGCTGAAGATCCGTTCAAAGTCGAGGGGGGCTCCATAGGGCCTCCCACAAGTGGTTAGTGCGCTCAAAATTGGAACCGAGGACAAAATCTCAGTTCCTAGGTCGACACTGAGCAGAACAAAGCACCTCGCAAGGCCTTCCGCCTGGTGCCTTATCTTTTAATTATAATACTCCAATACAAGACAAAATTTTATTAAGGTAGAAGAATCTATCATACTAAGCAGATGAAACATAAGACCAACAGACGACTCGCACAAACAACTCTAAGCATGCGCTACGACTCGCAAGGCCAACAGATAAACATGCAACGGGTATTAGGTTGTGGGGATAAAGCTGTATGGGCTGCAGGATAAACATGTGATGGGATCGCGATAAGAATCGAATACTAGGGTAGCAGAGATCAACGACAGGAATGAAAGACAATGTATAGGTAAACAAGAAAATTTTGCTTGCCTGGAATCCCGCATGGAAGCAGATCTTGTCGTTGCTCACACATCTCAACGTCTTATCCGCGAAGAAGCAACAAACACTGGAAAGCGTAAAAGATGCATTTTACAACTACGGCAAAAGATTCAACATGATCATACGAGAATGATGCATGGCATGGCAAGATGCTATACAGTGCAGGTAATCCAAATTAAGCGGGAAAGCAACCCCGACAATTAATATTTAGGTGCAAATTATTTATTTACCAACAATATTAACTGTTGTTTAACATGGCAACACATGGCATGGGTGATATAATTAAATTAAATGGAATAGGGCATTATACATTTATTACCCCACTCATTCCATATTTAATTATTTAGTTGCAATTAACAAAGTATACTAAGTAATTAAAATAACAGATGCAAAATGGCATACAAATGGAATATTAATATTCATTGCATTTTTCTGATATAAAAACATATAAAGATTACTTTATTTGGAATTGTAGAAATAAAGTTATTAACAATTTAAGTTTAGGGTGTTTTCTGTAAATGTCAGGGACTTGTCCGTGACGAAACATTTTCTGTTAGGGTTCTCTGTGCAAAACCGAAAGAACAGGGGGCTCTGTAGCGCCCCATCTTTAAATAAAGATGGAACCCCTGTGTTATGTGCTAGTCCCTGGATCACTGCTAGCACCACAGTACAAAATATATAGTATCATTGCATAAGTATCAAAATACTACATCGAGATCCAAAAATAGCCAAGTATAGCTTTATTACAAAGTGCATAGTCATGAAGACTAGCTAAAATATTCAGAGTTCACAACAAAAGTAAAAGCAATGGGCCTTCTCTTCTAGCGTAAGCCACGAGCAGACATGTTGGGTGTAGAATCGAGTCCAAACTTACTCCTCATCAGAATTACCTGCACATTTGAATATGCAGCCCCCGAAGGAGGTCAATACAATGAAGTATTGGCAAGTGACTATGGTGGATAAATTATGACAAGTCTAATTCTATATGCATATTTGGCTAGGTGGAGTTTGTAGGCTATTTTGCAGAAAGCCAGTTTTCTCCTATCTTTTGTAAAACACTTTTGTATCTCAAAGACTTGGCACCAAGGGATGAAGCCCAAGTGCACCAATAATTCTTTCCTTAGTCAATTTTTACTTTATGAAAACCATGTTGAGATTCTTCCGTCCATCCTTGTCCAGTTGCTCGAAGTTGTCCATCACCGGGGACACGGCTGAGTACTCAGTTTGTCGACTCTGCAGAGGTTGTGCACTTTCACCTTAAGACTCAATTTGTCCGAGAAATCCTATACACGCGGAGTGTATTATGGAAAGGAGAGAATTGAGACAAGAACTTTCAGAAGAAGAATGCAACCATACTAGCAAGACCCGTTCCACCTATCAACTCTACATCTGCTTGTCAAGCTGACAGGTTGCACTCTCACAACTTAGTAGTTCTAGACAGAGCCCATTGTTAGAAGGCTGCACGGAAAGCTTCTAAACTTGGAGGGAATTAGAAATCTCTTTGTTCCTGGGTGGCCGTCCACAAGTGTACTTCTGGGTGAAAACCACCATACTCATGGCCCTAAGTAGAATAGAAATTCATCCTAGGCGAAGACAACCACAAGCATGGTCCCAAAAGCTACTCAACATAAACCAAACAACCAATTCCACCCAGAAGTGCATTCAAAGTTTTAACACTTAGCAATAATTCTATAACATGATAAGTAAACTCCTTTATAGCATAGCTAAGCATCTAATAAAACTTTTGGTGGCTGCATGGGGAGGGGTGGCTACACACTAATAGGATATTTTCAAAGTGTAAACTAACTTAACATTATAAGATAGTATCCAAAATTTCCCTATCATGCATACTACTCAAAAATCTAATAATAATGCATATAGAAAACATAGGATAGATTATGAATGTCACTTGCCTTGGTAACAAGAGGAACAAGCACAGCAAGAATAACAATCACAAGGACCTTCCTCCTCTTCACAATCTAGAGACAAACAATAACAACTAAATAAACACACAAGCATAGCACTTAAAATATCAATACAAAATATGTATGCATTCTTACTATGCAATGAACTTAACAAGACCAAATAATTACTATTTGAATTTCTCTGTTATTCATGCATGAAAATGCAATGCCCAATATTTTAAATATTTTCATTAATCATTTAAATAATGAGCATATTAGTAGTTTTAAATTCTAAAACCATTTTCTTAAAGTCTAATAGAATAAGTTTCAATTAAAACTCATGTTACATTCTCTGGACAGAGGGCATTAATATAACTCCAAAACAATTGGATTTATTTGGAGAGGAAATTTATTAATTAAGTTATAGATTTAATATCCGAAAGTTAAACAATTTAATTTCGCAATTTAATATGCACTAAAAGGATAACTAATGAAACCATATTAAACTACACGAGCAGAGCTTCACGTGGATATAAAATTCATCAAATTTGGATGAACAGATCAAAAGTTATGATTTTTGTAAGTTTGTGTTATTTTTTGTTTTTAAAACAAATTCTCTGCCGAAATAGAAAATAAAATCGCCACGCGGCGCTTGCTGATTGGCCGATACCGTTTCGCGCGGATCGCGTACGAGGACCGTCCGATCTATTTTAATCTAACGCGCCAGATCAGATGGACGAAACGGTAAGCAAGATTCAATCTCGCCCGTCCGATCTCGAACAAACCGCTCGGATCTAAAGTGAGTATCGCGGCCGGCCGGAGCACGCCGGAGATCTCGTGCCCGCGGCGGCGCCCTCGTCGGCAAACGCGTTTCCGGCGATCTACGTTGTGCGAGCAAGAACGACTCATACCGTTGGGAAGAGGAGGTCAAGGCGGAGCTGTTGGCGCGGCAGAAATCTTCGACAGCCTTCCCTTCTCCTCCTAGAGCTCGCCGGAGATGGAAACGGCGGCGGCTTGCTTCGGTTGAACACGTACACGGCGATCTGGTGCCAAAGAATAGCGGAGAAGGTGTCAGGGACGTGCGCGTGCTCACTGGGAATCGAAAGGGAGTCGCGGGAGGGTTTGAGGGGCTCGGTACTCACCGGAGATCGAGAAATTTGGCGGCGGTAATGGCGGACGGCGGCGAGCTTTTTCTGAGCGGCCTGGGGGCTATTCCCTAGGGTTCTGGTGTTCGGGAGAGGCGGTATAAGGGGGGGTTTATATGGGGGCGTAGGGAGCGATTTCCTCGCGATTTTCTCAACTGATTTTGATCCGAAAGAAGCTAGGGTTCGGTAGGATTCGAGTTCGTGTTCTACACGAGTTGGGGGAGAGGGATGACATGCGGGCCCCGGCTGGCAGCGAGAGAGGGAGTGAGATGGGCCGTGGCGTGGGCTTCTGCACTGCGCGCGCGGCGGATAGCGAGGGAATGCAGTGGGCTTCGGCCCAGTTGGGTCGTCTCCCCTTTTTTTTTAATAAAACATTTACTGATTTCAAACCTTTAATTCAAATTTGATTTTTAAAACTTATCAAAACATTTCAGAAAAATTCATAAAAATATGTTTTGAAAAGCTAATTTAATTTATGAGTTTTTGATATCATTTTGTTAGATAAATAAAATAATAAAATACAGATTTGTAAGAGGAGCTCAAATAAACCTCTTTAATGAAAGCAATTCTATTTAACATTATAATTAAAATTCAATCTACTCCTTATGTGATTTCAATGCCATACTTTTATGATGCATTATGCATGGATGCAAAGTTTTAAATTTTTGAGAAATTTGGGATGTTACATACTAACCCCCTTAAGAAGAAGCTCGCCCTCGAGCTTCGGAAAGGTCAGCAAATAGGTGTGGGTGGTCCTCTCGGAGGTCATCCTCTCGTTCCCAGGTGGCTTCGTCTTTGGTGTGATGATTCCACTGGACCGTGCAAAACTTGATGGTTTTGGTACGGGTGACTCTTTCTGCTGTCTGTAATATCTTGATGGGCTTCTCTTCGTATGTCAGGTCACTCTCCAATCGTACCTCCTTGAGGGGTACAGTATCCTTTAAGGGAACTCCCATCATCTCAGGATGACATTTCTTCAACTGACTGGCATGGAACACATTATGCACAGCAGACAGTACTTCAGGTAGTTCTAACTCATATGCCACTTCACCTTTGCGAGACAAAATTTTGAATGGTCCAATGAATCGAGGTGCTAACTTTCCTTTGATTCCAAATCTTTTCACACCCCGAAGTGGTGACACCCTTAAATAGGTTCTATCTCCCACTTCATAGGTGACTTCTCTACGCTTGGAATATGCATAGCTTTTCTGGCGTGATTGTGCTATTTTCAATCTGTCCTTAATCAGCCTGACTTTCTCTTCAGCATCCTGTATTATATCAGGCCCAAAGAAACTCCGTTCTCCTACACCACTCCACAACAGTGGGGTTGTGCATTTCTTTCCATATAAGGCTTCAAACGGTGCCATCTCAATGCTGACTTGGTAACTATTGTTGTAGGAGAACTCAGCGTATGGTAAATTATCATCCCAACTAGATCCATAGTCAAGCGCACAAGCTCTTAACATATCTTCTAAAATCTGATTCACTCTTTCAGTCTGACCATCTGTTTGCGGGTGGAAAGCCGTACTGAATTCCAATCTGGTTCCCAAAGATTCATGCAACTGCTTCCAGAAATGAGAAGTGAACTGGGTCCCTCTATCAGACACGATACTCTTAGGAACGCCGTGAAGGCACACAATTCTCTTCATGTAAATATCGGCTAGCTTTGCACTAGTATAAGTAGTCTTCACGGGTATGAAGTGAGCTATTTTGGTTAGGCGACAAACAATAACCCAAATAGAATCATAACCCGATCTGGTCCTTGGTAATCCAGTGATGAAGTCCATCCCAATTGAATCCCACTTCCAATCCGGTACTTTCAAAGGTTGTAAGAGTCCTGCTGGTTTCTGATGTTCTGCCTTTACCCGACTACATACATCACACTTAGCGATGTATTCTGCTATTTCTCTCTTCAGATTATTCCACCAAAATCTTTCTTTCACATCCATATACATCTTTGTATTTCCCGGATGAATTGAATAAGGTGTTTCATGAGCTTCTTGCAGAATTAACTTCCTAAGGTCAGGGTCATTGGCCACACATACCCGTTTTTCAAACCACAAAATTCCCTGCTCATCCTCATGAAATCCTTTAGCTTTTCCAGCTCTTAAATTGACTTTGATCTCTTCTATTTCCTTGTCTCCTTTCTGAGCTTCACGTATCTTGTCCATCAAAGTGGGCTGTACCACTAATGAGGTTACAAACCCTTCAGGTACTACTTCCAACCTGAGGTCCTTAAATGCCTTACATAAATCCTCGGGTAATTCTCCTGCTGTAAGGCCATTCACATACACTTTTCGGCTCAGAGCATCTGCTACCACATTAGCTTTTCCCGGATGGTATTGAAGGCTTAGATCATAATCTTTAATAAGTTCCAACCATCTTCTTTGTCTCATATTCAATTCCTTCTGTGTAAATATGTACTTCAAACTTTTGTGGTCCGTGAATACCTCACACCTTTTTCCCATCAGGTAGGGTCTCCAAGTTTTCAGAGAATGCACTACTGATGCTAACTCGAGATCATGAGTTGGATAATTTGCTTCATGTTTCTTGAGTTGTCTAGAGGCATAAGATGCCACTCTGCCTTCCTGCATCAACACACTTCCCAAGCCTTGGCGTGAAGCATCACAGTATACTTGGAATTCCTTCTCCAAATCAGGTAAACATAGAACTGGGGCTGAAACCAGACGTTTCTTCAACTCCTGAAAACTGGCTTCGCATGCCTCTGTCCACTCAAATTTCTTCTCCTTCTTTAATAATTCCGTCAAGGCCTTGGCAATCTTGGAGAAGTTTTCAATGAATCGTCGGTAGTATCCTGCTAGGCCCAGGAAACTTCGTAATTCACCAACATTCTTCGGCGGTTCCCAATTAGTTACAGCTGAAACCTTTTCAGGATCCACCGCTATACCTTCCTTGGACACCACATGGCCTAAAAATCCGACTTGTTCTAACCAAAACTCACACTTGCTGTACTTGGCATACAACTTATGTTCACGTAGTCTCTGCAATACCTGACGCAAGTGCTCTTCATGTTCTTGGTGACTCTTGGAGTAGATTAGAATATCATCTATGAACACGACCACAAACTTATCCAGAAAATCCATGAACACTTTATTCATCATATTCATGAAATAAGCTGGTGCATTGGTTAATCCAAAAGGCATTACTGTGTACTCATAAGAGCCATATCTCGTAACAAATGCAGTTTTGGGTATATCCATTTCTCTAACTTTCATTTGGAGGTACCCCGATCGAAGATCGATCTTTGAGAAAACACAAGCACCTTCCAGTTGATCAAATAGTTCATTTATCTTGGGTAACGGGTACTTGTTTTTGATAGTTTGCTCGTTTATATCTCTGTAATCGGTGACTAGCCTCTGGGTTTGATCCTTCTTCTTAACAAATAAGACTGGTGCTCCCCATGGCGATGAACTTGGACGAATGAATCCTTTCTGGATATGTTCTTCTAATTGCTTCTTGAGCTCTTTCAATTCATCGACGGCCGTAGGATAAGGTCTTTTAGCTATTGGCCCTGTTCCCGGCTTCAGTTCGATGAGAAACTCTACATCCCTATCGGGTGGCATTCCCGGTAGTTCCTCCGGAAAAACATCTGGGTATTCCTTGACGATAAGCACATCTCCAAGGCTAACCCCCTTAAGAGAATTTAGCCTAACCTTCTTAAGTTCGAAAGTTGATCGGAACTTAATCTTCCTTTTCTCCGGGGTGGTGAGAGTGATTGCTCTATTTGCACAATCTATGATTCCTTCAAAACGAGTCATCCAATCCATTCCGATGATAACATCCAATCCTTGGGTCTCTAGGATGACTAAGTCTGTTGGGAAGGTGTGTTTTCCAGTTTGCAAGTCTAACTGCCTACACCCGGAATTTACTAGCATCTCTCCTCCAGGTGAACTTACCCTAATAGGTTTTCCTAGACTTTCCTCAGCTAACCCATGTTTGTTAACAAAAGCTCTTGATATGAACGAATGAGATGCTCCAGTATCAAATAAAACTAATGCTGGAAAGGAGTTGAGCAAGAACGTACCAATCACAGCATCAGGTTCATCATGAACTTCTTCCACATTGATGTGGTTCACTTGTCCCTTCTGGAAAGGATTGGGCTTGGAATTTTCATCAGCTTTCTTCTCTGGGCAATCAGTTGCATAATGTCCTGTCTTCTTGCATTTGTAGCAGGTCACATGAGACAAGTCTTTCTTCCCTTCATGGTTAGGACGGTGATTACCATTCCCATGATTATGACCATGATGATGGTTTCCCCTGGATCCACCATTATTTCCATTGTATCCTCCATTGCTTCCTTTGTTCCCTCCATTGTGGTTATGACCATGATGTTTTTGGCCACTACCAGTGTTGGAGTGATTCCAGGGTTTATGACTACTGACTTCAGTGGTGTGTTTCTTATATGCCCCTTCAGAATGAACCTTACTTGCACTGAACTTCCTCTTCCTATTCTCTTCCTTTCTTATGTTGTTGTCCAAAGTGATAGCTTGATCCAGCAGAGCTTGATAGTTTGGAGTATATGCTACAGACAAAGGTATCTTCAGTTCTCCCTTAAGTCCATTGAGGAACTTTTCCTTCCTCTTTGCATCAGTATCGATGTCCTCTGGTGCATACCTTGATAGCATACAGAAGTCATCCATATACTCCTTCAGAGTTCTACCTCCTTGCCTCAAGCTGCGAAATTCATCTTTCTTCAGGTTCATTATACCTGAGGAGATGTGAGCATTCCGAAAGCCTTCCTTGAACGCATCCCAAGTCATGCCGTCCAAAGGATGAGTCACTTGATAATTTTCCCACCACAATGCTGCGGGTCCTTCCAACAGGTGTGCAGTGAACCTTACTTTTTCTGCCTCAGAACATTCACAAGTTACTAAGTCCTTGTTGACTGAACGGAGCCAATCATCCGCCACTATTGGTTCAGTAGCAGAGGAGAACTTATTAGGCCTAAGCCTTAGGAATCTAGCAAGTCTGTCCACTGGGGGTGGGGGTGGAGGTGGTGGGTTGTTGTTGTTGTGGTTGTTGTTGTTGTTGTTGTTGGTTGCTGCAATGAACTGAGTCATCATATTCATCAACTGAGCTTGAGCGGCCATCAGTTGTTGCATGACGTCGTCGTTGCTGGTATCACGACGAGGAGGCATCTGTAGGGTTTTTCAGCATAGATGAGTGAAAGATAGACAGAACTAGAAGAAAAATCCTACCCATGCACAAAGCAACCAAGTCAACACCAACAACACTCATAAGACAACTTAAAAGGAAAAGTCTACTTAGAAAAATCAAACAAATAGTCTACAATGATAAAAACAACAGAGTCTGCAAACCAAACAATTCTATCATTGTCACACCACAAGTTGGAGATCAATGTTTTAAAAAGAACGACGAACTAAACGAGGGAGAACATGGTGGTCCAACTACTAAGTCTAAACTTCGTCCATGACGTCTCCTTCATCTTCCTCCACTTCCTCGATGGTGATGCCTTCCTTAGTAAGAATCTCCTTGTAGTCATTCACCTCCTTCTCCAAGGCTTCATTCTTCTCCTGTAACATTGTCGTCTCACGGTGCAGAGTCTCGATTGCTTCTTTCTCCAGGACTTCAATCTTCTCTTGTAGTATTCTCTTCTCACGGCGTAGAGTCTCGATCAAATCTCGATCAGCTTCGAACTCGACGTCGTTGCTCTGGATTTCATCCTTCAAGGTCCTGATCTCCTTGTTCTTGTCTCTAATTCTCTTTTCTTGGCTTTGAAACTTCTTCTCTTGAGCTCGGAACTTCTCCTCTTGAGCGTTGGCCACCTCTTCTTGGGCATCAATCTTCTTTTGAGTCTCCTTGACTTGCGCCATTATTTCATCGTTCTTCAACAACTCATTGCGTCTATCTTCTTCTAGTTGCCAGAGGTGAAGTTCTAAGTCTTGGAGATATGGGTACAAAGCTTCTGGTTTGTTTTTGTCTTCGTCGCTAATACAGTAAGGAATCCCATGTTCGTAACGTTGGCCAAGGTGAGCAAAGTAGTGGTCTTTTAACTCTTCTTGGTATTGCAAGCAAAGACGTCCTATTAGCTCCTGCGTGACGAGATTCAGCCCTTTCTCCAAGGAGTCACTAATCGACTTGTACTGGATGTCTTCGGTCTTGGGTTCAGTCTGGCGCCCTTGTTGGTAAAGGCGAATTCCCCATACGTCTTCTTTGTTGAAGTGCTTCAGCTGGCTTGCCTTGATGATGGGTGTTGGAAGTGCCAACAGTTCTACCAACTCTAGAAGATATCTTCCAAAGCGCATGTCCTTGAAGTCCTCCGCGGTTTGATACATGAAGAACGACATCCTTAAGTGATAAAGGTAGAGTTTATTAAAACAAGACAAAGGTAAGATATACGAATTGTGGTGTACTTAAGTACTTAGAGAAAAGAAGTTCTTTTCTAACAGGTGATCAATACTATTATCAACTCTTTTGTAAGTCGGATATTCACTATAGTGAGAGAGACAGACACCCGGCCAGCCACTTATAATTGTGGAACAGGTCTCATGTACGCGGACATGTAAGGTTAGTCTCGGGCCGCTTCATCCCACTATGCCGTTAGGATCCAACATACTTCAAAGATGGTAATATTATGATCAAAAAGGAGGCTTAACCAATCCTAAGGGCTCGAACCTACATGCAACACTTTTGCACTGATACCATTTTGTAGCGCCCCATCTTTAAATAAAGATGGAACCCCTGTGTTATGTGCTAGTCCCTGGATCACTGCTAGGACCACAGTACAAAATATATAGTATCATTGCATAAGTATCAAAATACTACATCGAGATCCAAAAATAGCCAAGTATAGCTTTATTACAAAGTGCATAGTCATGAAGACTAGCTAAAATATTCAGAGTTCACAACGAAAGTAAAAGCAATGGGCCTTCTCTTCTAGCGTAAGCCACGAGCAGACATGTTGGGTGTAGAATCGAGTCCAAACTTACTCCTCATCAGAATTACCTGCACATTTGAATATGCAGCCCCCGAAGGAGGTCAATACAATGAAGTATTGGCAAGTGACTATGGTGGATAAATTATGACAAGTCTAATTCTATATGCATATTTGGCTAGGTGGAGTTTGTAGGCTATTTTGCAGAAAGCCAGTTTTCTCCTATCTTTTGTAAAACACTTTTGTATCTCAAAGACTTGGCACCAAGGGATGAAGCCCAAGTGCACCAATAATTCTTTCCTTAGTCAATTTTTACTTTATGAAAACCATGTTGAGATTCTTCCGTCCATCCTTGTCCAGTTGCTCGAAGTTGTCCATCACCGGGGACACGGCTGAGTACTCAGTTTGTCGACTCTGCAGAGGTTGTGCACTTTCACCTTAAGACTCAATTTGTCCGAGAAATCCTATACACGCGGAGTGTATTATGGAAAGGAGAGAATTGAGACAAGAACTTTCAGAAGAAGAATGCAACCATACTAGCAAGACCCGTTCCACCTATCAACTCTACATCTGCTTGTCAAGCTGACAGGTTGCACTCTCACAACTTAGTAGTTCTAGACAGAGCCCATTGTCAGAAGGCTGCACGGAAAGCTTCTAAACTTGGAGGTACTTAGAAATCTCTTTGTTCCTGGGTGGCCGTCCACAAGTGTACTTCTGGGTGAAAACCACCATACTCATGGCCCTAAGTAGAATAGAAATTCATCCTAGGCGAAGACAACCACAAGCATGGTCCCAAAAGCCACTCAACATAAACCAAACAACCAATTCCACCCAGAAGTGCATTCAAAGTTTTAACACTTAGCAATAATTCTATAACATGATAAGTAAACTCCTTTATAGCATAGCTAAGCATCTAATAAAACTTTTGGTGGCTGCATGGGGAGGGGTGGCTACACACTAATAGGATATTTTCAAAGTGTAAACTAACTTAACATTATAAGATAGTATCCAAAATTTCCCTATCATGCATACTACTCAAAAATCTAATAATAATGCATATAGAAAACATAGGATAGATTATGAATGTCACTTGCCTTGGTAACAAGAGGAACAAGCACAGCAAGAATAACAATCACAAGGACCTTCCTCCTCTTCACAATCTAGAGACAAACAATAACAACTAAATAAACACACAAGCATAGCACTTAAAATATCAATACAAAATATGTATGCATGCTTACTATGCAATGAACTTAACAAGACCAAATAATTACTATTTGAATTTCTCTGTTATTCATGCATGAAAATGCAATGCCCAATATTTTAAATATTTTCATTAATCATTTAAATAATGAGCATATTAGTAGTTTTAAATTCTAAAACCATTTTCTTAAAGTCTATTAGAAGAAGTTTCAATTAAAACTCATGTTACATTCTCTGGACAGAGGGCATTAATATAACTCCAAAACAATTGGATTTATTTGGAGAGAAAATTTATTAATTAAGTTATAGATTTAATATCCGAAAGTTAAACAATTTAATTTCGCAATTTAATATGCACTACAAGTATAAACTAATGAAACCATATTAAACTACACGAGCAGAGCTTCACGTGGATATAAAATTCATCAAATTTGGATGAACAGATCAAAAGTTATGATTTTTGTAAGTTTGTGTTATTTTCTGTTTTTAAAACAAATTCTCTGCCGAAATAGAAAATAAAATCGCCACGCGGCGCTTGCTGATTGGCCGATACCGTTTCGCGCGGATCGCGTACGAGGACCGTCCGATCTATTTTAATCTAACGCGCCAGATCAGATGGACGAAACGGTAAGCAAGATTCAATCTCGCCCGTCCGATCTCGAACAAACCGCTCGGATCTAAAGTGAGTATCGCGGCCGGCCGGAGCACGCCGGAGATCTCGTGCCCGCGGCGGCGCCCTCGTCGGCAAACGCGTTTCCGGCGATCTACGTTGTGCGAGCAAGAACGACTCATACCGTTGGGAAGCGGAGCTGTTGGCGCGGCAGAAATCTTCGACGGCCTTCCCTTCTCCTCCTAGAGCTCGCCGGAGATGGAAACGGCGGCGGCTTGCTTCGGTTGAACACGTACACGGCGATCTGGTGCCAAAGAATAGCGGAGAAGGTGTCAGGGACGTGCGCGTGCTCACTGGGAATCGAAAGGGAGTCGCGGGAGGGTTTGAGGGGCTCGGTACTCACCGGAGATCGAGAAATTTGGCGGCGGTAATGGCGGACGGCGGCGAGCTTTTTCTGAGCGGCCTGGGGGCTATTCCCTAGGGTTCTGGTGTTCGGGAGAGGCGGTAGAAGGGGGGGTTTATATGGGGGCGTAGGGAGCGATTTCCTCGCGATTTTCTCAACTGATTTTGATCCGAAAGAAGCTAGGGTTCGGTAGGATTCGAGTTCGTGTTCTACACGAGTTGGGGGAGAGGGATGACATGCGGGCCCCGGCTGGCAGCGAGAGAGGGAGTGAGATGGGCCGTGGCGTGGGCTTCTGCACTGCGCGCGCGGCGGACAGCAAGGGAATGCAGTGGGCTTCGGCCCAGTTGGGTCGTCTCCCCTTTTTTTTTTTAATAAAACATTTTCTGATTTCAAACCTTTAATTCAAATTTGATTTTTAAAACTTATCAAAACATTTCAGAAAAATTCATAAAAATATGTTTTGAAAAGCTAATTTAATTTATGACTTTTTTATATCATTTTGTTAGATAAATAAAATAATAAAATACAGATTTGTAAGAGGAGCTCAAATAAACCTCTTTAATGAAAGCAATTCTATTTAACATTATAATTAAAATTCAATCTACTCCTTATGTGATTTCAATGCCATACTTTTATGATGCATGATGCATGGATGCAAAGTTTTAAATTTTTGAGAAATTTGGGATGTTAAAGGCTCGGTGTAAGAAGTCCAGTCCCTCTGGACTTTTCTCACCGGAGAAGAACTCACCCGTGAGGCTGTCCAGTGGGGCCAGGGATGACTGGGTGCTGACGGGGCACTGTGGGCTCCCGCGGTCACTGACCGGTGGGACCCACGTGTCAGTGCGTGAAGAGAAACAAAAGAGGCCTTTTTATTCAACGCGGCCGTGTGAGGGAATCGAACTCGCGATGCGACGCGCATGGATCCAGCGACGCGCTGCTAGCCAGGAGATGGGGTGTGCGGGATGTTGAAGAACTAGGCTTGGAAACCTTTTTGTACGGAGACTAAGCTCTCGCAACCTGACGAAACTGAACCCCAAAACGGGGACAGTGTGCTACGACGGAGAACCGACGACGGCGACCACGAACGGCGGTGTCGCGGCTGCCGTGTGCGTGCGCAGATGTGGGAGTGGGTGTGGTGTGTGGGTGTGTGCGCTCTGAGACAGATGGGGAGGACGCACGGGCTCAACCGTGCCCGTGCCCGTGCGCTTGTCGGCGGCCATGGCGGAGTCGGAGGAAGGCGAGCACAGACTCGGCGAGTTCGGTGCGGAAACTAGAAGAGGGGAGGGGAGAACGGGCGAGCAGCTCACGTAGGGGGTGCCGGGGGAGTCGATCGTGCGCGAGGACGACCGGAGGCGAGTAATTTCGACGGCGCGCTCCGCCGGAGTCGGGGACGAGGTGGACGAGGGCGACGCTTGCGGCGATCCTGGATTCAATTCCCCGCACGCAGACGAAGCTGACGGGGAGGCAGCGCTTCGTGGCTTGGAGGAGCTCCCTCGCCGGCACCGGAGATGCCTCTCGTCGACGAGGTGGTGATGGAGGTACAGTGGATGAAAAGAACAAGGAAAAGAACGAGGAGGAAGAAGGGGTTATGGTGCGGCGGCGCTGAGAGGGAAAGAGGAAAGGAGGGCGAGTTAGGGTTCGGGGGAGAGAGCAGGGGCCGGCTAAGAAGGAGAGAGGGGAGCAGGTGGGGGAAGCACATGGCCGTGGGGCCCATGGCTGGCTTTCTCCTCTCCTCTGCTGTAAAGTGTACGGGAAGAAGACATGGGCTTGGCTGGGCTGGGCCAAGGAGAGGGAGGCTGGAGGTAAGTGGGCTTCAGGCCCAGGGAGGGTTTCTTTCTCTGAAAAAAAAATGTTATTTCTCTTTTAAATGTTTTTCTGTTTTTGTATTCTAAAACAAAAATAGAAAATAATTTGTATAAAGAAACTTTATAGAAAGGCCTTAGTGTTTAAATAGGCAATTTAATAAATTAGTTTTGATAATATTTGCAAAAGATTTAAAATACACATTTTAATTAATTTGAAATGCATTTGAATTCAAATTATGTGATTTGAATTTAAAGGGAGTTTAAATTTAAATGTAATAAATTAAATGAAGTGACCAATGCATGATGAAATGATGACATGATGATGCACAAAAGAAAAACAACAAAAATCTAATTGGGGATAAAACCCGGGGCGTTAAAACCGACACCACTAACAAGGGATCGCGTCCCGCGATCCACGCCAAGACCACAAGAAGAGAGGGGTATCTATCGAGTGTTCACGCTCCGGGATGAACTTCTCGACACCACTAACAAGGGATTGTTGCTCCACCTTGAAATTCTCGACACCACTAACAAGGGATTGTTGCTCACGACGAAGACGACTCTGAAAGATCGAACCTAATAGGATAAAAGGTAAGAAATCGTCCACCCACACGTAGGATCCTAAAACTTTGAAAGTTTGTATAAGAGAAGAGACTCCAAAACAAGTAAGGTAAGAGGAGAAATAGAATAGAGGTAAGGAATAAAAAGAATCCTATTGAGATATTTTTCTAAAAATATTTTTTGTCAAATAGTTTTGACACTCTAAAAACAACGACCGTTAGCGAGGTTATCCTACAGGCTTTTGCGGACCCGCTGCTTCGATAACCATTCGTATCGAAACAACAAGGAGATCGAAACCAAGTCTCTGATACCACTTTGTGACGCCCTAAAATCAGTACTATGTAGATTTAAGCGCTCCCGCCGAAATCCGCATAATAACGATTTTAGGTCGCCCACCAGACATAATGTGCACGCCGAAACATGCGCATTATGTGGGTGGAAGTGTGATAACAATACAACAGTTCCGATACACCCACAAATACACCAGAAGACATAATACAACAACGACTTGAACGAGTCAAGATACAAATATACAATACACAGATACAAATGACAGCGGAAGCAGAAAAGTATCCGACTACGGATAAGAAGCAAATTGGACTAAGAGTCCTGAAGATAAGCAATGGCGCCATATCCCTGCCCAGCCAAGCCGGAGGGATTCCCAAGCTAACGTTGTCGGACTTCAAACCTGTTGACTGCACATAAAGCAGAACCCAAAAGAGAGTCAGGGCACTCCCTGGCAAGCAAAACCGACTTGCCTATTTTCTACACCATCTCCCAAAATATAGGGGAGGTGGACTTAGCGGCAGCAGCACTAGCAACCTAAAGAGACACGCTACAACTTCCGTCTAATTAGAGAGG
This sequence comes from Poa annua, assembly GCA_026929855.1. Taxonomy (NCBI): domain Eukaryota; kingdom Viridiplantae; phylum Streptophyta; class Magnoliopsida; order Poales; family Poaceae; genus Poa; species Poa annua. Next base: position 243,302,105 of record CM049426.1, on the reverse strand, counting down.
GATAAGAGAGCGCATAAGGTAAACATCTACAACTAACACCAAACATAACCCATTCTCAAATTAACCCCCTCAACCAAATATGAGGAAGCAATTCGGGAAACTCACACATTGAACAGTTTTAGTTATAATTTATGGTGAAAGTAATTCTATGTTACTAGACAATTTAATTAACATTAATTAAGTGTAAGTTGTCTAGATCTTATTAGCCAGCATCATCACCAAAGTCGTCCATAACCGTGGACACGGCTCATCGATAAGATTATACCCTGCAGGGGTGCACTACTGTACCATACTCGCATGATCAACCCAAGCAAGCATCAGGGCTTCTCAACACGACTTATTCCTGCACTACAGCAAGTCCAAGTGCCACCCATATGAGTTGTTACCCGCGTCAAGAGTCCGGCCGAATATCAATTGCGGACTCATTAGTTTGTGTCCACGCGCCATGCGGCTCAAACCACAGTAGGAACTGTCCGCTTCGCGCGCACCACCCCTATATGACCCCCCGTATCACATACCCTCTCAACAATCATCATCATCGTGCACAAGCATATGCGCAAATGGAAAACCCGAACTAGTTGCGGCACATGGACAAGCTGAAGATCCGTTCAAAGTCGAGGGGGGCTCCATAGGGCCTCCCACAAGTGGTTTGTGCGCTCAAAATTGGATCCGAGGACAAAATCTCAGTTCCTAGGTCGACACTGAGCAGAACAAAGCACCTCGCAAGGCCTTCCGCCTGGTGCCTTATCTTTTAATTATAATACTCCAATACAAGACAACATTTTATTAAGGTAGAAGAATCTATCATACTAAGCAGATGAAACATAAGACCAACAGACAACTCGCACAAAAAACTCTAAGCATGCGCTACGACTCGCAAGGCCAACAGATAAACATGCAACGGGTATTAGTTTGTGGGGATAAAGCTGTATGGGCAGCAGGATAAACATGTGATGGGATCGCGATAAGAATCGAATACTAGGGTAGCAGAGATCAACGGCAGAAATGAAAGACAATGTATAGGTAAACAAGCAAATTTTGCTTGCCTCGAATCCCGCATGGAAGCAGATCTTGTCGTTGCTCACACATCTTAACGTTTTATCCGCGAAGAAGCAACAAACACTGGAAAGCGTAAAAGATGCATTTTACAACTACGGCAAAAGATTCAGCATGATCATACGAGAATGATGCATGGCATGGTAAGATGCTATACAGTGCAGGTAATCCAAATTAAGCGGGAAAGCAACCCCGACAATTAATATTTAGGTGCAAATTATTTATTTACCAACAATATTAACTGTTGTTTAACATGGCAACACATGGCATGGGTGATCTAATTAAATTAATTGGAATAGGGCATTATACATTTATTACCCCACTCATTCCATATTTAATTATTTAGTTGCAATTAACAAAGTATACTAAGTAATTAAAATAACAGATGCAAAATGGCATACAAATGGCATATTAATATTCATTGCATTTTTCTGATATAAAAACATATAAAGATTACTTTATTTGGAGTTGTAGAAATAAAGTTATTAACAATTTAAGTTTAGGGTGTTTTCTGTAAATGTCAGGGACTTGTCCATGAGGAAACATTTTCTGTTAGGGTTCTCTGTGCAAAACCGAAAGAACAGGGGGCTCGGTGTAAGAAGTCCAGTCCCTCTGGACTTTTCTCACCGGAGAAGAACTCACCCGTGAGGCTGTCCAGTGGGGCCAGGGATGACTGGGTGCTGACGGGGCACTGTGGGCTCCCGCGGTCACTGACCGGTGGGACCCACGTGTCAGTGCGTGAAGAGAAACAAAAGAGGCCTTTTTATTGAACGCGGCCGTGTGAGGGAATCGAACTCGGGATGCGACGCGCATGGATCCAGCGACGCGCTGCTAGCCAGGGGATGGGGTGTGCGGGATGTTGAAGAACTAGGCTTGGAAACCTTTTTGTACGGAGACTAAGCTCTCGCAACCTGACGAAACTGAACCCCAAAACGGGGACAGTGCGCTACGCCGGAGAACCGATGACGGCGACCACGAACGGCGGTGTCGCGGCTGCCGTGTGCGTGCGCATATGTGGGAGTGGGTGTGGTGTGTGGGTGTGTGCGCTCTGAGACAGATGGGGAGGACGCACGGGCTCAACCGTGCCCGTGCCCGTGCGCTTGTCGGTGGCCATGGCGGAGTCGGAGGAAGGCGAGCACGGACTCGGCGAGTTCGGTGCGGAAACTAGAAGAGGGGAGGGGAGAACGGGCGAGCAGCTCACGTAGGGGGTGCCGGGGGAGTCGATCGTGCGCGAGGACGACCGGAGGCGAGTAATTTCGACGGCGCGCTCCGCCGGAGTCGGGGACGAGGTGGACGAGGGCGACGCTTGCGGCGATCCTGGATTCAATTCCCCGCACGCAGACGAAGCTGACGGGGAGGCAGCGCTTCGGGGCTTGGAGGAGCTCCCTCGCCGGCACCGGAGATGCCTCTCGTCGACGAGGTGGTGATGGAGGTACAGTGGATGAAAAGAACAAGGAAAAGAACAAGGAGGAAGAAGGGGTTATGGTGCGGCGGCGCTGAGAGGGAAAGAGGAAAGGAGGGCGAGTTAGGGTTCGGGGGAGAGAGCAGGGGCCGGCTAAGAAGGAGAGAGGGGAACAGGTGGGGGAAGCACATGGCCGTGGGGGCCATGGCTGGCTTTCTCCTCTGCTCTACTGTAAAGTGTACGGGAAGAAGACAGGGGCTTGGCTGGGCTGGGCCAAGGAGAGGGAGGTTGGAGGTAAGTGGGCTTCAGGCCCAGGGAGGGTTTCTTTCTGTGAAAAAAAATGTTATTTCTCTTTTAAATGTTTTTCTGTTTTTGTATTCTAAAAAAAAAATAGAAAATAATTTGTATAAAGAAACTTTATAGAAAGGCCTTAGTGTTTAAATAGGCAATTTAATAAATTAGTTTTTATAATATTTGCAAAAGATTTAAAATACACATTTTAATTAATTTGAAATGCATTTGAATTCAAATTGTGTGATTTGAATTTAAAGGGAGTTTAAATTTAAATGTAATAAATTAAATGAAGTGACCAATGCATGATGAAATGATGACATGATGATGCACAAAAGAAAAACAACAAAAATCTTATTGGGGATAAAACCCGGGGCGTTACAAAGACTTAGAGAAATAAAGGGGGATGGTCTTCTTGAAGTTCCTCTTGATTTTCTTCTAAGTGTATTTTGCTTCTTGGAGATGCCTTCGGAGTTTTGTTTTCTTGGCTAAGTCTTCATGTTTAGAATCCCCAGTGTCTAAGTGTATAGCACTTTACCAAAACAACTATTTCTAAAAATAATCCCAACTTACAGAAAACAATAACTATGCAATAAATATGCTATGCATGCAATGCAATGTTTAATCACTATAATGTGACTAAGTACTTTATAATTTTGAATAGATGATGAAATTAATTTTAATATATTTTTAAATAATTTTTATTCATTATAATATCATTTAAAGTATTAAATCAATATTATTTACAAAATAAAGAGAAAATTATTCTACAAAAATTAGTAGAAAATTCCTACTACAAATACTTAGTCATTCAAATTAATAGCAGTTGGATTTACTCAAAAATAACATTTCTATCAAAAGTTATGTCAAAATTACTCAAACTTTATTCAATTTAAAATTATGATTTTGAAATAGTCCAAATAATACTGAAAAATCTTTTCTAACAGTGGAATCATATAACACATACTCTAAGGTTTTAAAATAGTTTTATTTAAAATTTTTGGACTTGTGGATTTACATCTAAGTCAAATTTACTCAAACTCTTAATTTGAAATTTGAATAATTTTAAACAAACTCAAAACAGAAAAATAACAGTGCTAAAATATTCTACATGTCGAGGGCTTTCCAAAAATATAAAGTTTGTTAAATTTGGCCAAACCAGTAAAACGTAGTGATAGATTTAATTTTCAGGTGCTAAACTGTGAAGAAAACAAATAAAATCTTCACGTTGAGGTCCCTGGGCGACGTGGCGGCTCCTGATTGGTGCGGGACTTCGCGGGCGGATTCGGGATAAGTGGCGCGAACGCGGACGGGATCTACGCGGCCAGGGCTACGTGGCGCCTCCCCATTGGGTGATACCGCTTCGCGTAAGTGGTTCGTTTCAAGCCGTCCGATCAAAATCCAACCGTTCGGATCTAAAGCCAGTGACGCGGCCGGCCGGAATAGTCTCCGATGACCTCATCCCGCGGTGGCGCCATTGTCGGCATAAGCGTTTCCGACGAGATATGACGAGAGAGCAAGAACGGCACGTACCGCTACGAAGAGGAGGTCGAGGCGGAGACGGTGGCGCGACAGGGGTCTTCGGCGTGCTTCCCTTCTCCTCCTAATGCTCGCCGGAGATGGAGACGGCGACGGTTTGCTTCGGTTGATCACGGACGCGATGATCGGAGTTTGAAGATTTTGGCGGCGGGAGTGGCGTCGGATGCGGCTCGATCTCGAACAGCCTGGAGGCGGGCTGGTTAGGATTTCGAGTGCGAGAAAGGGCGGTGGAGTCGTGGCTTAAAAAGGACGGCACGAGTGGTCTTGTTCCACAAGAAATCGTGAAGATTGCATCGTGTTTGTCTCGAACTCCTCCGGATAGAAATCGTGTTCTGTTGAGATTTTGCTGGGGAAGAAGATGAGGTGGGGCCGGGCTGTCAGCGACTGAGGGGGGGGGGAGATGGGCTGCTGCTAGGCTTCTGCGCTGCGCGCACGGGAGGGAGAGAAGTGGGCTTCGGCCCAGATTGGGTCGGGCTGTTCTTCTCTTTTTTTTTTGACAAATCATTTTCTGTTTTCAAACTTTTAATTAAAATTTGATTTTAAAACTTAACCAAAACTTTTCAGAAAAATTCATAAAAATATGTTTTGAAAAGCTTGTTTAATTTAGAACTTCTTGGTAGTATTCTTGCCCAAAATAAAAATTAATAAATTGGAATATTATAAAAGATACAACTAACATGTTTATGGAATAATTTCCAAAACAAACATATAAATAAATATTAAATTTCAAACTCTTATTTAATTTAAGCAACAAGATGAAATGATGTTGATGCATGAATGCATGAGTGCATGAATGCAAGGATTGAATTTTATTTTCAAAGTAACATACACAGTAATTTTTTAAAAGTTTTAAATTTTTCTGATTTTTAAATTCCTAGGATGTTACAGACTATCACCCTTAAAAGGAATCTCGTCCTCGAGTTTCGAGAAGGCTAGCAAAAGGTTGTGACTGATTTTACTGGGTGGGCTACCACCCTTAAAAGAAATCTTCGTTGGTATTGAAACTTCAATATGAAAACTTGATTTAAAATGTACCGTTCACTTCCTCCACGGTGATGTGATTCACATATCCTTTATCAAAAGGATTTGTCTTCACAGCGGCTTCGGCCCCTTTCTTTTCTGGGCAGTCAGTGGAGTAGTGTCCTTGCTTCTTGCGGTTGTAACATGTGATATGATTGAGGTTTTTCTTGGGTTCCCCATTTGGGCGGTGATTGTGGTTAGGAGCATCGTGTCCGTTTCCCTTGAATCCACCATTGTGTTCATGATGCTTGTGGTTGCTTCCTCCACTATGGTGGTTTCCAAGTTTGTGACCATGGTTCCCATCATGAACAAAATGGTTTCTGAATGAGGGTTCAGAGGAGTGCTTGTTCATCTTTCTCTTCCTGTTTTCAGCTTTCTTCATGCTATCTTCAAGGGTGATTGCTTGATCAAGAAGTATCTGATAGTTTGGAGCATAAGCAACCGTCAGAGGTATCTTCAGCTCATCACATAGTCCATGAGAAATTTTGCCTTCCTCTTTGCATCTGTATCAATGTCCTCAGTAGCATATCAAGACAAGACATGAAAGTCATCCATGTACTCCTTAAGACTTATGTTACCCTGACGCAGATTGCGAAACTCCTCCTGTTTCAGATTCATAATCCCCGTGGAGACATGAGCATTACGAAATCCTTCCTTGAATTCCTCCCAGGTCAAAGTGTCCAATGGGTGAGTAATCTGATAAGTTTCCCACCATTGGGCAGCAGGTCCTTCGAAAGATGTGCGGTGAACCTGACTTTCTCAGCATCATCACATTCAGTTGTCACCAGATCCTTTTGCACAGAACGCAGCCAGTCATCAACTACCATTGGCTCAGTTGAGGTTGAGAACTTGTTTGGCCTAAGCCTCAGAAATCTGGTAAGCCTGTCCACTTGGGGAGGTGGTGGCGGTGGAGGATTGTTGTTCTTGTTATTATTGTTGTGGCTCGCTGCAATAAACTGAGTCATCATAGTCATCAACTGGGCTTGGGCGGCCATCAACTGCTGCATAGCATCATTGTTGTTGTTGTTGTTCCCAGGAGCACGTCGGGGAGGCATCTGTGGGTTTTAGCATAGATGAGTAAAAGATAGACAGATCTAGGAGAAAATTTCCTACCCATACAAGCAATTGCACAATCAACCACAATCATTAAATTTCCAAACTTGTTTTTGAAAAGCCTAACTAATCGTTTTCGAACGAAGTACACCGATATTATAGAGAACACATACGATGATACTGCCATACCACAATTTGATAGGTCAATACATCATTAGGATCTCGTTACTCTAACGGATAGGTGGTCTAGTCTATGTCCTTCCTGAGTGCATCAAGTTCCTCTCCTATTTCCTTGAGTTCAACAAGATACTTTTGGGTGTTATGAAGCCTAAATCGAAGTCTTCTTCCAAGGTTCTCGATGGCTTCGCATGCTGCACTTCTTGCTGAGTCAAAGAATGATGTGTAAAGTATTGGGTTGGTGAACATGCAGTAGTCTTTGGTCTTGTGGTTATCTTCTTTGGTTTTGTATAGATGGAGTTGCACCCACCAATACTCTTGACCTTCACCCATGAAAGGAAATCCCTTGTATACTGCTTCTCCTTCAAAGCCCAAGCTCTTCATGTTATCTTTAAGTGCTTTTGGAAAATCAGTCTCACATTGTAGGGTCATGGTCATCACTGGTCCCTTCTTGAGTGATTCAAAGAGGTTGGTCATCTAAAAAGAAGATATAGTATTTTTAGAAAGCAAATAGATAAGATAGTTACAAGAAGGAAAATTAGTAAAGTTTTGTTTTAGCAAACTGAATAAAAATAGATTTTCAATCCTATGGTCAAACCTATTTCTATCCAAACTTAGGGGTTTCGAACCTACAGGCAACACAGTGCTCTGATACCATCTGTAACGTACCTGCACTTAAAAATATGGCAGGTACCTGTGTATAGTGCAAACCCCTGGATCGATTCGTTTGAGCACACAGTTTACGATGTAATATCACAACAAAGTATCAATTTTATTACATCGATGATCCAGACTTACAAAAATAAATAGTTCGATACATATTTGCATAGCTTAAAGCTAGCTCAAAACAATAAAGCAACGGAAATAAATCTTCAATGAGCCTCCAACTTCATGATACGCAACAGGCGAAAACATGTTGGTGCAGACTCGAAACCCAAACGTAGTCCTTACTCTTCGTCAGAAATTTCTGCAACAAATAATAATTTGCAACAAAGTGGGTCAGATTCCATTAAAAATGGAGTCTGGCAAGTGACACTATGGTGGACACTTAATGGAATAACTCTATAGCCTATATGCATATTTGGCTGGTGGAGTTCAAGGATAATTTGCATAAAGCCAATTTTTCCTACTTTTTTTGAAAACACTTTTCTTGAAATCAGGACAAGTATGGCATGAAAACCATAATCTCATCTTCCCTTGTTCACCCATCAACTTTTAACTTAGAAATTGGAATGTTGGGAGCCTCCGTTGAATCCTTGATCAGTTGCTCAGATTGTCCGTAACCGGGGACACGGCTAAGTACTTAGTTTTACACTCTGCAGAGGTTGTGCACTTTCACCACGAGACCCAAACAACCCTTCTGTCCTTGACCCTCATGTAGTGAAAAGGAAAGGAGAAGCCTGAGACGAGACCTTTGGGGAAAAGTCAAGGCAGAGCCATTATACCACGTGGCTGCACTGGAAACATCTTCACTTGGAGAAAACTTTGGTCCCTTTGTTCCTGGGTGGCCATCCTCAAGTGTACGTACTCAGGTTCACTCATCTAAATGAGCCTGGGTCTTAGCCAGGTGCACCCACCTAAATGAGCCTAAGCAGCCACTCAACTCTAACCTCCATCCTCTTGCCACATCCACCCAGAAGTATCTTTAACTTAGTAGAAATTAACTTTTCACAAAACAACTTTTGCGTAGCATCAATATTTCTACCAAGTTACCCACAGGATACTAGACACAACTAGTGTAAGGGATATAGTAGTTTCTGCATAGCAATACTATCCAACACATGCATATAAGAAACACACTAAGTAATGCATAGAAGATACTTAGGAAATTTATGAAGGTGTGCCACTTGCCTTGGCAACAAGAAGAATAGCAACAGCAGCTGCAACAGTTGTCGTTTCCCTCCGAAATTTCTAACACATCAAACAAGGCCAAATAAACATACAAACAAAATAACAATACAAAAATATGCTATGCATGATGTGCAAAATATTTCTAAGAACTAGAGATGCATGCCATGCCAAGAAATTATTCTTAGTTAATGCAAGGCAAGTGTGTTAGCCAAATACGACTAAGGACCAAGGTCATAAAATCAATTGCTATAAGTCAACTCGACTAAGTTGTAAGTATGCTCCTAGTCTTCGTCATGTTTGATTCTTGAATTCTTCAACTCCTTTGTAGTTTCCTTCATCTTCAGTTAGCACTCTAAGGGCTTAGTCAAAATCACTAAGGACTTGGTTTATTGTCCAAAGTGGAAGAAGAATAGGAAGGCAGAAAAGATACAGAGAAGATATAGTTGGTCTTCCAGGCTCTCCTTGGTGTTATGTCTTCATTGAAATATGGTGGACTCTGGTTCTTCAGACTTGATGAATCTTCAGGCTTGATGGTTTTAGTGTTACCATGGCTGGTATTGAATATAACTTAGAAAAGGAGAGAGAGAAAGACTTAGAGAAATAAAGGGGGATGGTCTTCTTGAAGTTCCTCTTGATTTTCTTCTAAGTGTATTTTGCTTCTTGGAGATGCCTTTGGAGTTTTGTTTTCTTGGCTAAGTCTTCATGTTCAGAATCCCCAGTGTCTAAGTGTATAGCACTTTACCAAAACAACTATTTCTAAAAATAATCCCAACTTACAGAAAACAATAACTATGCAATAAATATGCTATGCATGCAATGCAATGTTTAATCACAAGAAAACATCAAACTTGATAAAGTTTTCTAATGAAGGAAATTACTTTGTTTGAGAAGGCAAAATATTTCTAAATACTTTTTGTGACCAAAGTGGTCATAATATGACTAAGTACTTTATAATTTCGAATAGATGATGAAATTAATTTTAATATATTTTTAAATAATTTTTATTCATTATAATATCATTTAAAGTATTAAATCAATATTATTTACAAAATAAAGGGAAAATTATTCTACAAAAATTAGTAGAAAATTCCTACTACAAATACTTAGTCATTCAAATTAATAGCAGTTGGATTTACTCAAAAATAACATTTCTATCAAAAGTTATGTCAAAATTACTCAAACTTTATTCAATTTAAAATTATGATTTTGAAATAGTCCAAATAATACTGAAAAATATTTTCTAACAGTGGAATCATATAACACATACTCTAAGGTTTTAAAATAATTTTATTTAAAATTTTTGGACTTGTGGATTTACATCTAAGTCAAATTTACTCAAACTCTTAATTTGAAATTTGAATAATTTTAAACAAACTGAAAACAGAAAAATAACAGTGCTAAAATATTCTACATGTCGAGGGCTTTCCTAAAATATAAGTTTGTTAAATTTGGCCAAACCAGTAAAACGTAGTGATAGATTTAATTTTCAGGGGCTAAACTGTGAAGAAAACAAATAAAATCTTCATGTTGAGGTCCCTGGGCGACGTGGCGGCTCCTGATTGGTGCGGGACTTCGCGGGCGGATGCGAGATAAGTGGCGCGGACGCGGACGGGATCTATGCGGCCAGGGCTACGTGGCGCCTCCCCATTGGGTGATACCGCTTCGCGTAAGTGGTTCGTTTCAAGCCGTCCGATCAAAATCCAACCGTTCGGATCTAAAGCCAGTGACGCGGCCGGCCGGAATAGTCTCCGATGACCTCATCCCGCGGTGGCGCCATTGTCGGCATAAGCGTTTCCGACGAGATATGACGAGCGGGCAAGAACGACACGTACCGCTACAAAGAGGAGCTCGAGGCGGAGACGGTGGCGCGACAGGGGTCTTCGGCGTGCTTCCCTTCTCCTCCTAATGCTCGCCGGAGATGGAGACGGCGGCGGTTTGCTTTGGTTGATCACGTACGCGATGATCGGAGTTTGAAGATTTTGGCGGCGGCAGTGGCGTCAGATGCGGCTCGACCTCGAACAGCCTGGAGGCGGGCTGGTTAGGATTTCGAGTGCGAGAAAGGGTGGTGGAGTCGTGGCTTAAATAGGACGGCACGAGTGGTCTTGTTCCACAAGATATCGTGAAGATTGCATCGTGTTTGTCTCGAACTCCTCCGGATAGAAATCGTGTTCTGTTGAGATTTTGTTGGGGAAGAAGATGAGGTGGGGCCGGGCTGTCAGCGACTGAGGGGGGGGGGGGGAAGATGGGCTGCTGCTGGGCTTCTGCGTTGCGCGCACGGGAGGGAGAGAAGTGGGCTTCAGCCCAGATTGGGTCGGGCTGTTCTTCTTTTTTTTTTTGACAAATCATTTTCTGTTTTCAAACTTTTAATTCAAATTTGATTTTAAAACTTAACCAAAACTTTTCAGAACAATTCATAAAAATATGTTTTGAAAAGCTTGTTTAATTTAGAACTTCTTGGTAGTATTCTTGCCCAAAATAAAAATTAATAAATTGGAATATTATTAAAGATACAACTAACATGTTTATGGAATAATTTCCAAAACAAACATATAAATAAATATTAAATTTCAAACTCTTATTTAATTTAAGCAACAAGATGAAATGATGTTGATGCATGAATGCATGAGTGCATGAATGCAATGCTTGAATTTTCTTTTCAAAGTAACATACACAGTAATTTTTAAAAGTTTTAAATTTTTCTGATTTTTAAATTCCTAGGATGTTACACCTTTTGTGGTGGAACTCGGGAATACATCATCGTCTCTGCGTGCCTCGGTTATCCCTATACCCGAGCTCTTTACTTATGCACTTTACTTTGTGATAGTCATCGTGCTTGAAGTCCTTTACCTTGCTATCCCTTTGTTGTTTGTCTTGCTTAGCATAAGTAGTTGGTGCACATAGGTGAACCTAGTATATTTAGGTTGTGTCATTGATAAGTTAAACACTAAGTTTTATTCCGCATTTATCAAGCCTAAATTGTAAAAAGTGTACCTCGCCTATTCACTCCCCCCTCTAGGCGACGTCTTTCCTTTCAACACCTTGTCACTTGACAAAGTTATCGACCAAGTCGGCGCGACTATTCACCACGCCAAGGGTTCCCTGGACACATCAGTCCAGACCCTTGGTGATGTCTTCAAGGAGGTGCTGCCATCTGCACAAGCGCCTTCAACTGTGGCTGGTTTCACCGTGCAGCTGGGGCCAGAGTCGAAGACTTTGAAGGCTTTTGCGCGTGAGCTGACGGTGCACGACTCAGATTCTACCCTCAAGCTTCTTCTTGGGAATGGTTTGGCTGTCGATTATGAAACTTCTATGTCCGACTTCCCTAAGAAGTTGGACGGAAACCTGCTAACCTGAAGAAGCTGGGTCCCCGCATATCCCGCCTTGTCAAGGAGAGCATTGCGACAATGGAGCGTAGAGCAGCAGTTATTGCCGCCGCGCGTAAAGATGGATCTGAGTCGACTGCTCAGGCTTAGGCGACGCGTTTTTTGTTTTATTGTTTTTGTAATATATGACGTGTTCTGTGCGCATTGTGACTATCTTATTGGAATATAGCTTTTTTGGTGCCGGTTTGTGCATTTGTGTTCCCTTTGTCTATGATATATCCTGCTTCCCTCGTCTGACGTTTATGATTGTTTCTCAGTCGGATGATTCCTCTCCCAAGAAGATTCTTCAACTAGGCGATGATGCCCGTTCTTCTGGCCAGTCGAAGAACGATGCCAAGTTTCTAGCTTATGCAAAGAAGAAGGTGGTACAACTGGAGCGAGAGCTAAAAACAGCTCATGTGGAAATAAAGGCCCTTAAGGAAAGGCCTGCCTTTTCCACTCAAAGAGACGTGTATATTCTCGGGGAGATGGATGACTCGAAGAGGCAGCTCGAAGGTATTGAACTTGTCGACTGCTCTTTTGTGTATGCATGAGCTTCCCTTTTAGCGTCTCAGCTGATTTTTCTATCTTGCCCTTAGTATTTGTGGATGACTCCATAGCCGAAGACGCACGTGTAACAGATCGTCTGGATGACGCGACTGTGGATGCCGTCACCGGTCCCCAACACTTCTAGCTTAATAAGTATCATGCTACTTTGAAGGATCGCGTGTGGCGTGGCGCCATTCTACTCGAGCGTTGCAGGGCGGCTCTTATGCGAGTGAACCATTATCTGTTCCCCCGAAGGTCCGCAACCTCAAAGTATTCATGCTCTAGTTGACTTGTTTCGTGCCGCCGAGCCAGCCCGGGAGGCTGTGAGCCGACGGGTTATCCTTTCGGCTAATGCGGCGTTTGCATATATGCGGAGTCAAGATCGTATGCGTGCCTCTTCTTCTTCATCTCGATCTGAACTTCGACTGAGGAGTGAGGATTTGGAGCAGACTCTTGTTCCTGCTGAGAGGGTGATAGGTCGAGTGCATAAGTAGCTAATAGACTCTAACTTGCCTTTGAAGGATGAGGAAGCCTAGTTTTTGTTTTGATATGCTTCCCAATTCTTTCAGATGAGTTTGTGTATGATGTATAATGTATGAATCCAGCCCCCGAGCGTAACGAGTGGGGTTTTGTTGTAATATGTGTATGATCCATGTTCATGATAGAAATATTTTGAAGAAATATTTCTTGCGTCTCAGCCCTCGAGCCAATCGAGTGGCTGTTTTGTGTTCTCTGACGTCTTTAAGGTTTTGTCTTCCCAATTCCATAGCGTTCGAGCTATTTTGTGTATCTTGATTACGGTGCAGCCCCCTGAGCATATCGAGTGGGATGTGCTGAGTGGAATGTTGATAATTGATGAATTGGGAGGATAGCTGATCACCAGGAGACTTAGAATTTTTTTGGTATGCTTCTGCTTCGTACATTGTTTTATGAGCAGTTGTGATGCTATTGTGTATTTGAGCCTTCAATCCTAGTTCCCGAATATATGGAGTGCCCAGCCCTTGAGTGGGGCATTTTTGTTTTATCGGAAAGATAAATTATGCGAGGAGAGTATGGACAAAAGTATTCTCTTTATAGATATTGACCAGCAAGCCGCCTCATTAAATATCTTCCAGTCCCCTTAGGTACCCTGGTAAGTGTAACATCCCAGGATTTATCCCCAATTAGATTTTTAATGTCTTACTTTTTGCATCATCATGTCATCATATCATCATACATTTGTCACTTCATTTACTTTTATTGCATTTAAATTTAAATCACACCCTTCAAATTAAAATTTCCCCTTTTAAATTCAAATGCAAATCAAATTAATTTGAATGTGTTATTTAAATTCTTTTCAAATATTCAAACTAATATATTAAATTGTGTATTTTGAAATTATAAATATTTGTCAAAAGTTTTTATATCCTTTCTTTTCTATTTTGAATAAACACAAAAGAAACAAAAGCAGAAGGAAAAAACCCTAAAAGGGCCAAAGCCCACTTACCTGGGCCAAACCCTGCCCACCCTTGGCCCATCTTCTTCTGGCCCAAGCCCACGAATCCCTATCTTCTTCCTGTACGGTCAGAGGCGAGCAGAGCTCGACCTTTACAGCGAGGCATGGCTGCCCCCACCTTTCCCCTCCTACTTAGCCGACCCCCTCCTCTGCCCTAACCCTAGATCGCCCCTCTCCCCCATCCGCCGCCACCACTCTTCCTCCTCCAACCTCTGTTCCTTTTCCCCCAAAGGAAAAAGTCCACCGGAGACCACCTCACCGTGGCGGGGTTGCTCGGGCGCCGTCGAACCAACGAGTGGAGGCCCAGGAGATGCGACTCTTCATCGCCGTCCTCTTCCTCCGAGACGATTGAAGCCAGGAGCGCCACACGCGTCGACCTCGTCCCCTTCGTCTCTGACCCCGGCGGAGCGCGCCGCCGCAATCCCTCCCCTCCGGTCGTCCTCGGGCTCGAACCTCTACTCCAGCACCCTCCCCGTGAGCTATTCTTTCAATCCCCGCCTTCCCCTCCTCTTTTCGCGGTCGGTTTCACCGAATTGGTCCTCGGCCTCCCTCCGCCTCCGCCATGGCCGCGGCGCACCCGCCGGAGCACGGACCCGGGCTCGAGCACAAACGCGCCCCATGCCTCCTCTTCCCTCGGAGTACACACTCGCACAAACTGCACACGCACGCACACTCACGCGTCCCGCGCCGCTCCGTGCAGATCAACGCCGGCGGCCGATTTCAGTCCGCCGTGCTCTCTGTTTTTCCCGTGCTTCAGTTTCGTCAGAACGCTAGGCTCTTTAGTCGTGTTAAAAATTGTGGCCACTTCCTCTAACAACAACACCGAGCCGGACTCCTGGTCAACAACACCGTTCGCTCGCCCACACGCGCGCTCGCGAGTTCGATTCCCCGGGGCGCGATGGAAAAATGCCGCCTTTTTCTCCATTTGTTCCGCCCACTGACAGGCGGGCCCCGCTGGTCAGTTACCGCGGGAGCCCGCACAGCACACCCGCGCCAGTGAGGCCAGCCGGGCCCGCACGGCAGCCTCCGAGGTGGGTCGCCCTTCGGTGAGAAAAGACCGAGAGATTTTCTCTGCACAGGAACTTACACCGAGCCCCCTAGCTTCTCAGTTTTAGTGCCTTAGCCCCCACCGACACATATTCTATCACGAACAAGTCCCTGTCATTTACAGAAACACCCCTAAACTTAATTTGCTAATAACTTTATTTCTATAACTCCAAATTTAATAATCTTTATATGTTTATTTATCAGAAAAATATGCCATTTGTATGCCATTTTTCATATGTTATTTTAATTGCTTTGTATAATTTGTTAATTGCAACTAAATAATTAACTGTGAAATGTGTGGGGTAATAAATATATAATTCCCTATTCCATTTAATTTAATTGGATCACCCATGCCATGTGTTGCCATGCTAACCAACATTTAATATTGCTTGTAAATAAATAAGGTGCACCTAAATATTAATTGTCGGGGTTACTTTCCCGCTTGATTTGGATTACCTGCATTGTATCGCATCTTGCCATGCCATGCATCATTCTCGTATGATCATGTTGAATCTTTTGCCGTAGTTGTAAAATGCATCTTTTACGCTTTCCAGTATTTGTTGCTTCTTCGTGGATACGACGTTGAGATGTGTGAGCAACGACAAGATTTGCTTCCATGCGGGATTCCAGGCAAGCAAAGTTTGCTTGTTTACCTATACATTGTCTTTCATTCCTGCCGTTGATCTCTACTACCCTAGTATTCGATTCTTTATCGCGATCCCATCACATGTTATCCTGCAGCCCATACAGCTTTATCCCCACAACCTACACCTGTTGTATGTTTATCTGTTGGCCTTGCGAGTCGTAGCGCTGAAGGGGTTCCGGTGCAAAAAACAATAATTTTTCTAGCGTATGAAACCCTAACTAGCCAGAATCTATCTATCTAGTACATACGATAACGGTGGCGGAACGGGTTACATTACCTCCATGTAGACCGATAGCGGGCATTACGGTCCCGCACAAGCGTTGACGATGAAGTCGTACGTAGCCGACCTCGAGGTCGCTGAGAACTTGCCGCGATGAAGTAGACGATGACGCCGGGGTGTCGACGATGACCTTCGTCAACGTGCGTCGGGTGTCGGGCGGAAGATGGCGAGGTGCCGGCGGCAAGGGGGGTGCGCCGTCGGCAAGGGGGGGGAGGCGGCGCGACGGCTGCAGGTGGGCGAGACGATGTTGCCCGGGCTCCTCAAAAGAGTCGCCTCCGAGCACTTGCAAACATACGGAGCTTAACAACAACCCCCGGTCATTCAGATCCAGCTGAAATCGCAGGGGTAGAACTTATTAGGAATTCCGCAAGGCAACGGTGCCCAGCGGTATAGCTTAGGTGGAGAGAGGGGCAAAACGAGCGGAGAAGCAACTCGGCCGGCCTGCTATACAATTAATTGTATTTTCTAATGAATTAATCCAATTAATTTGCCTTGCTATATAAAGGGGGGAGGGGGTGTGCAAACACTTTGCCTCCCCCATGTGGGACTAAAGGAGAAGAGGGGGGCCCAAGCCTCCCCTTCCTTGCTTGGTGCGGCTCCCCCTCTTGGGCCCTCTTAGGGCCCATGTAGGTGGAAGCCCCCTTTTTTCCTTTATTTAATTAATCTTAAATTAATATATAATATAATTAATTCATAATTAATATATTTAAATACTATTTAATATCGCGTGACTCCGAAACATTTTCCGAACCACCCGAACAACTTTCCGACATCCCTGGAACCATTCCAGACCTTCTCAGAACTCCTTCCGGACCACCGGAACTCTTTCCGGATCATTTCTCTCTCTCCAACAAAATCCTATAGTATTCCAGATCCTATCTCCTAGTGTCGTTAAGACCTTAAGTTTGTTACGCTACGGTTCGAGAACACTCCAGACATGGTCGAGACACTCCGCTCACCAATGACCTTCAGGGATATCTGGATGTATATGATGGCCCCTGTGCATTCCATGAATATCGTCGTTGAACCATAAATATGATATTCATTCCCTTTGTTTCGGCGATACTACCTTGTCCGAGATATGATCGTTGACATCCGATGCCTTTGTTGTATCTCGTTACCGACAAAGGTTTATTAACTCGTCTGTGATATTACATCTCCATGACCTAGTCATAAGCTGCGCAGCTATATAGATATAATCTCACCGAGTGGGCCCAGAGTATCTTTCCATTACAACAATGAACAAATCCCGCTCTTGATCCTTACGTCTCGATGTTCTTTCGGAATACCCAAGATGGACACCGTTATTGTCATGCTATATAAGACACAACGTTTGATGCTCTCAAAGCACCCCTACGAAGCATCAATAAGTACGGTCTCACGGTCTAAGGAATAAGCTATCACATTCTTATCTATTGCAAATGACAAACATCGTAATACGATCTTATTGCAATACTTTGCGTATGTCCACCATCTTATTCAATTAATAAGATGACCCCAATTTCAACCGGCGTCATTGTCCTTGATCGGGAATCTCGATCAACTGTTGCCCAATGGACTAGTTCATATAGAGGCTTACTAGGGACCTGATTGTCTATCTATCACACGTGTATTAATAATTCCGATTAATACAGTTATAGCATAATACACAGACCTATTATAAACTTATGAGATAACGCAATAAATACTACTTATTTATTTGCCTCTAGAGCATATCTGCTTCGAGCGCATGCTTAGAGTTGATTGTGCGAGTCGTCTGTTGGTCCTTTATTTCATATACTTAGAATGATAGAGGGTCTACCTTAATAAAATGTTGTCATATGTTGGGTATTATAATTAAAAGATAAGGCACCGGCGGAAGGCCTTGCGAGGTGATTTGTTTTGCTAAGTGTCGACCTAGGAGCTGAGATTTTGTCCTCGAATCCAATTTTGAGTGCACTAACCGCTTGTGGGAGGCCCTATGGAGCCCCCACGCAGCTTCGATCTAATCTGCCTCTTATTCAGGGCGCCGCATGTAGTTTGGGCTTTCCACTTGATGCATGCATATGGTTACATAACGATCTCATTATGATGGAGTAGTCGATTCTCTTATAGGGTGGCATGTTCTTAGAGTGCTATGAAGGTTGATCCTGCGGGCACTTGACCTGATTAGCCGTGCACACAATCATGCGGTTCCCTGGATGGGTTGTAGAGAAGAGATTTGCTGTGTTGAGATGCCCTACCTTCTGAATTTGTTTTTGGGGTTGATCGAACGAGTATGGGTCCAGTAGTGCACCCCTGCAGGGTATAATCTTATCGATGAGCCGTGTCCATGGTTATGGACGACTTGGTGTTGATGCTGGCTAACAAGATCTAGACAACTTACACCTAATCATTGTTAATTAATTTGGCTAGTAATATAGAATCACTTTCACAATAAATGGTAACTAAAACTGTTCAATGTGTGAGTTTCCCGAATTGCTTCCTCATACTTGGTTGAGGGGGTTAATCCGAGAATGGGTTATATTTGGTGTTAGTTGTAGTTGTTTACTTAAGCGCTCTCTTATCCCTCTCTAATTAGACGGAAGTTTTAGCGTGTCTCTTTAAGTTGCTAGTGCTATTGCCGCTAAGTCCACCTCCCCTATTGTAACATCCCAAAAATTGTAACTTTCCTAATTTGTATGCTTGTGGTCTAATATAGTGTGACATCATGGCATCTTTCATTTTGAATTGCATTTCAATTAAATAAATTACTTTCAAATTTCAAATCCCATATTTAATTTCAAATGCTTCTTCAAATGAAGTTTCCAAATATTAATAAAGAATCAAACTAGTAAATTAGTTTTACTATTTTGAATCTTTTAAAATTGTGCAAAGGTTTTTATCATGTGTATTTTCTGTTTTGTTTTAAAAAGAAAAATCCAGAAAAGTTTAAAATAAAAAGAAAGGCAGAAAGCAAAAAAAAAAGAGGAGAGGGGACTCTCCTGGCCAAACCGGGCCAGTCCCTGGCCCACCTAAGCCCAGCACGCCAGCCCGGCCCGCTTCCCCCACTCATCCCCTTCCTCCGTACGGACGAGTTCCACGCTGGCCATGGCGCTGGCTCGCTGCCTCTCTGCCCCCACTCGCCCATGCCCTTTTCCCTCTCTCTCTTTAACCCGCAGCACCACCCCCTAACCCTAATCTTTACCCATCTCGCGCCGCCGCCCCCTGTTCTCTTTCCTCTCTGCTCCCAGCAAGAACCGTAGCCCCCTCTGAAGATCGACGACCACCGCTCGCCTCCGGTCTCCCCCGAGTCCCATTCTTCCACCGACGAACCCCCCCCCCCCCCCCCCCCCCCCACGGTGAGCTTCCTCGGCCCGCTCCTATCTCCCCTCCGTTTAGACTCCGTAGCGCCCCAATGGCGTCAGCTCAAGCGACCTCGCGCCACGGCCGCCCGCACGTACCGAGCACGGGTTTGAATCCCCCAACGCCTCCCCTTCGATTCTGAGAGCGGGAATGGAATGCCCCATGCTCCCGCACGCCATCCCCCACTCACACGCCTCCCGCGCCACCCTAACCAGGTCACCGGCGCCTGCTCTTTCCGCCGTCGCCGGTCGGGTTCAGGTTTCAGTTCGTGAGGAACGTGTACAGTTTTTCAGTTTTCGTCCGAGACATCCACGAGTTGCGGTACAAAAACGAAGCAGATCTATTCTTAACATAAACACCACCGAGCCGCAGTGGCTAGCAGTGCCATCCTCGCGCCGCGCGAGCGCGCGAGTTCGATCCCCCTGTGCGCAATGAAAATAAAAACCCAATTTTTTCCCTTGCCCTCCCACTGACAGGCGGGTCCCCCGGGTCCCCCTTGTCATGGACTTCCAGAGAGAGAGAGGCGCTGGCTTCTTGCACTGAGCCCCCTGCTCTATGTTTTTTTGCTTTAGCCCTCACAGAAAACTTTTATCATCACAAACAGGTCCCTGCAATTTCAGAAACACCCCTACAACTAAAAATACAATAACTTTATTTCTACAACTCCAAATAAAATAATCTTTACATGTTTTAATATCAGAAAAATGCAATGAACATGAATATAACATTATTATGTCATTTTGCATCATTTATTTTTAATTCTTAGTTTAATTTAACAAATGCAAATAGGGAATGTGTGGGGTAATAAACATATAATGCCTAATTCCATTTAATTTGATCTTATCATCAACACCGTGTCTTGCCATGCTAAAAAACATTTAATTGATGTGTAGATGAATAATTTACACTTAAATAATAAATATGGGATGTGTTGGACAAATATTTAATTATTTCCTATTCCACATAAATTGACTAGATCACCCTGCCATGCTATTTATGCTAAACAACATTTAATTTGTTGGTTACACAAATAATTTGCCCCATAATTAATTGCCTGAATTTCTTCCTTGCCTTAATATGACCTAATCATCTCATACCATAATGCACCTCCAATTTTTTGCATTGATTACTTTTCCTATTGTCTAAGGTTTTACTCTTCTCTGGGTAGACGACGACGTGTCTGCTGCCGATACTTTCTTCCTT
This sequence comes from Poa annua, assembly GCA_026929855.1. Lineage (NCBI taxonomy): Eukaryota > Viridiplantae > Streptophyta > Magnoliopsida > Poales > Poaceae > Poa > Poa annua. The sequence goes on along the minus strand of CM049426.1, from coordinate 243,281,810 downwards.
GAGGTTCCAGCTTTTGTGCCGGGCCACGAGCTGCCAGGCAAGCTTCTGCTAACCGGTTACACGATTGTTTGGTTTTCATCCTTGCCTTTTGATCTATGCTATCCTAGTTACGATTCCTGAATTGCGATCCCATCATATGTTTATCCTGCAGCCCATACAGCTTTATCCCCACACCCTATCACATGTTGTATGTTTATCTATTAGCCTTGCGACTCGTAGTGCATGCTTAAGGTTGGTTCTGCGAGTCTGTTTGTCCTATGTCATTTATAATTAGCATGATAGATTGTCTACTTTAATAAAATGTTATCTTATGTTGGGAATTATATTAAAAAGACAAGGCACCGGCGGAAGGCATTGCGAGGTGCTTTGTTCTGCTAAGTGTCGACCTAGGAACTCAGTTCTTGTTCTCGGATCCAATTTTGAGCGCACTAACCGCTTGTGGGAGGCCTTATGGAGCCCCCCGCGGCTTCGATCTAATCCTCTTCTTATCCAGGGCACCGCAAGTAGTTCGGGCTTTCCATTTGATGCATGCATATGGTTACATAACGATCTCATCATGATGGGGTAGTCGATCCTCATATAGGGTGGCACGTTCTTCGAGTGCTATGAAGGTTGATCCCGCGGGCACTTGACCTGATAAGCCGTGCACACAATCATGTTGTTCCCTGGATGGGTTGTAGAGAAGAGATTTGGCGTGTTGAGATGCCCTACCTTCTGGCTTTGCTTTTGGCGTTGATCGAGCGAGTACGGGTCCAGTAGTGCACCCCTACAGGGTATAATCTTACCGATGAGCCGTTTCTACGGTTATGGACGACTTGGTGATGATGCTGGCTAATAAGATCATAGACAACTTATACCTAATCATTGTTAATTAACCTGACTAGTAATATAGAATTACTTTCACGATAACTGGTAACTAAAATTGTTTAATGTGTGAGTATTCCCGAATTACTTCCTCATACTTGGTTGAGTGGATTAATCCGAGAATGGGTTATGATTGGTGCTTGTTGTAGATGGTTATGTTATGCGCTCTCTTATTCCTCTCTAAATTAGACGAAAGTTATAGCGTGTCTCTATTAGGTTGCTAGTGCTGCTGCCGCTAAGTCCACCTAACCCCATACTTTGTGAGTCTTTCAGTTTTGTAACTTGTTAACTTAAGCTTGTTCTATACGCTCCGGTGTATTGACCCGTTCGCGGGCTGTGGTTTTTCTGCAGTTTAGGATTCTCCGTACGACCAGGTTGGTGGTTACTTCGTGGAGTTCGACGACGAGATATGCGATGAGTAGTTAGAGTTCCCCTGGGCTTCTTCCTCGTGGACCGCGTGGATGGGCCTTCTCTATTCCGTTTCGGCCTTGAGCCCTTTGCTTCTTGTCTGTACTCAGACCGGCTTGTTTTCCGTTGCAGGATGTATTGTTGGGACATGTGTCCTCTGATTGGTGACATTCGATATATTTGCTCAGTGAGAGCGTTGGATAATTATTTCCTTTCTTTGTGTCTTAGGTTTATTCTGTGGTTGCAACCTGTTAAAAATCGACTCGTATACCATGCGTGTATGATTCAAGTCTACGAGTTGGTAGGATTTTGGGTTCTTGCGTCCACAATCTAGAGACGTATTTGTCGTTGGGGTCGCCAGGAGCTGTCGGCCGATGATCCATTCCGAGCCAGGCCTGCCTGTTTCCTGGGTTGGTATTACCCAATATGCTCCTGGTTGTGTGGCCCAACCGATACGTTTTGTTTGTGTAGCCTGAATTCAGGGTCTGACAGTTGGTATCAGAGCCTAAACGCCCTCAGGTTCCCTTCTACTGGTCGTTGTTTGAGTCAAGAAAAATATTTTGTATCTATAAGGAAATTCTTAAACGTGACAGTAGGAATTATGTTCTTTTACTTCTTTCCCCACCCACCCTCCCTGTTCTTCTGGTAAGGAAGTGTTACGATATTTTCCCTTCTCACCTAAATTTTAAAATTAGGACATCACGTGTTCTGGGTTTCTGTAGTACCATATTTGCGGGTGTCTTCAAGGTGGTGCTCTTCGTTTCAACAGTTATCAACCTCTTTGGCTACGTTCAGTTTCATTCTTGAATCAATCAGTTGTTTCTCCTCTTTTGGTGGAGTTACGTCAAGCTCAATTTTTTTCCTCGTTCTAGTGCTAGTCTTCGTTCTTACCTCTCTTTAAACCTTTCTGGAAGTGAACAAAATGACGTACCATGATAGATGGCCATGTCTCGTTCTATGTTATCCTTTCTTGCAATCTGAAGTAATCCTTTAAGCACTTACATTGGATTTTGTCTATCCGATTGTGGTGTTAACGTTGTGTCCTCCTCAGGATGGAGAGTGGCGAAGAAGATACTCAAATGCCATCCGAAATGAGGCAAGTGTTGTCTCAGATGACGCAAGTTTTGAGTCACATTCAGCATAACCAAGACCAGGACAACTGTTGTGTGACATATGTAGAGTTCCTCCAGCTCAACCCACGCACGTTTGATGTTCCCTCTGAGCCACTCGATGCTGATGATTGGTTGCGTGAGATGAACAATGCTCTGGCTGTTTCTCATGTGTCCGATGAGGACCATGTTCCGTTTGTGTCCTATCTTCTCCGCGGAAAATCCATGTCTTGGTGGGAGAACTTCCAACAGTTACGAGCATCAGGTGTTGTTATCACTTGGGATGAGTTCAAGGAGGCTTTCAAACGCCACCATATTCCCGATGGGGTCATGGAAAAAAAAAGCATGATGAATTCTATGACTTGACTCAGGGAAGCATGTCCGTGCTGGACTATCAAGCTGAGTTCAACCGTCTGGCTCGCTATGCTCAAGATGGGGTATCAACTGATGCCCAGAAGCAAGCCAAATTTCGCAGCGGTCTAAGCCCAAATCTGAAGTATGCACTCACCTTGTTCAAGTGCGTTAGCTTTGAAGAGCTCGTGAACACAGCTCTCCGGGAAGAATTTGGTCGTGAAATGTTTGAAGAATCTCGAAAACATGCTCTTGGAGGTGCTTCTTCTTCAGCAAACACCATGCCTCCACAGAAGCGTAGGCTTTGGGTTCCATATGCATCTCCAAATCAACCCACCTATCTTCCAAGCTCTTTAGGGTTCACTCCTCGTCCGCCCTCTGTAATGTTTCCTACAAGAGGTTCTCAAGCTCAGAAAAGGCCAAGTGTTCAAATTCCGCCAAAGCCAGTGACTTCAAAAACCTGCTTCAAGTGCGGTGATCCAGGCCATATCTCTATCCATTGTCCCCAAAACAAGCTTCATAAGAAACAAGCTCGTTCTTCTCCAACACAAGATTTAGTCTGTGCTTTCCCCAGCAATATGCATACAGCTAGGAGTGGAAGGGTGAACCACCTCAACACCAAAGAGGCAGAGGAAGCTCCAGAAGCAGTAATGGGCAAACTCCTAGTTAACTCTTTTCCTGCTAAGGTATTGTTCGATACTGGAGCATCTCATTCTTGTGTGTCAGTAACCTTCGCTGAAACAACGCAACTTCCTCTAGATCCCTTATCTACTCCACTCGTGATCCATTCTCCGGGAACGCAAATGCAGACTTCCAGTTTAAGCCATGGAAGCCAAATTCAAATTGGAGGTCATTTGTTCCTTGCTTCCTTAATTCTTCTGGGTAACTCAGACATTGATGTCATTCTAGGCATGGATTGGTTGAAGGCCAACAAAGCTAAGATAGACTGTTCCACAAAGACTGTAACTCTTTCTCATCATTCTGGACAGATAGTCTATTCTCCAAATCAAACCTCTTCAGCTCAGCTTTTCGCTCTCAATGTTCATCCTCTCCCTGCTATGGAAGATATACCGGTGGTCCGAGATTTTCCTAACGTCTTTCCTCAAGAATTGCAAGGCATACCGCCTGACAGAGCCGTGGAGTTCGTTATTGAACTAGAACCAGACACTGCTCCTATCTCCAAACGTCCTTACAAGATGGGCCCTAAAGAACATGCTGAACTTAAGAGACAGCTAGAAGAGTTGGAAAGAAAAGGTCACATCCAACCTAGTACTTCTCCTTGGGGTTGTCCTACTCTTTTTGTCAAAAAGAGGGACACGACTGCGCGACTGGTTGTTGACTACCGTCCTCTGAACAAGAAAACCATCAAGAACAAGTATCCCCTTCCTCGCATCAATGATCTTTTCGATCAACTGGCAGCCACCAAAGTTTTCTCCAAGTTGGACTTGAGGTCAGGTTATCACCAGATCAAGATCCGCAAAGAAGAAATTCCAAAGACAGCTTTCACCACTCGTTATGGACTCTATGAATACACTGTCATGTCCTTCGGTCTCACAAATGATCCGGTGACTTTCTCACGTCTCATGAACTTTGTTTTCATGGAATACCTCGACAAGTTTGTGGTAGTCTATCTCGATGACATTCTTATCTATTCCAAAACCGAAGAAGTACACGGAGAACATCTACGTCTTATCTTGTTGAAACTCCGAGAACATCGTCTCTACGCCAAGTTCTCCAAGTGTGAATTTTGTCTTCCTAAAGTATGCTACCTTGGTCATGTCACCTCTTCTGAAGGTATTTCTGTTGATCCAGAAAAAGTGAAGGCCATTGTTGAATGGTTGCCTCCTACAACGGTGAAACAAGTCAGGAGTTTCCTTGGCATGACTAGCTATTGCCGTCGATTTGTTGAGAACTTCTCCAAAATCGCTAAGCCTCTCACCGATCTTACTAGGAAGGATAGAAAGTTTCTTGAGACTCCAAAATGTGATGAGAGCTTGTAGCGTACCTGCACCTAAAATATGGCAGATACCTGTGTATAGTGCAAATCCCTGGATCGATTCGTTTGCACAGACAGTTACGATGTAATATCACAACAAAGTATCAATTTATTCAACGCTGATCCATACTTAGAAAATGTTCATTACAAATTTGCATAGCATACAGCTAGCAGTACACAGAGTAAACAACGGAAAATTTATTCTTCATGGAGTTCCCAAACATCATCATGTGCCACAGGCGAGCATGTTGGTTGAAGACTCGAAACACTTAGTAAAACATTCACTCATCATCAGGACAGTCTGCAATAAGATATATATTGCAACAACGTGGGTCAGAACCATTAAAATGGAACTGGCAAGTGACACTATGGTGGACACTTAGAGGAATAACTCTATGACCTATATGCTTATTTGGCTGGTGGAGCTCAAGGCTATTTTGCAGAAAGCAAGTTTTTCCCTAACTTTTTGGAAAACACTTTTCTTCTATTCGAGACATCCGTGGCATGAAATCCACTGTCTCATTCTGCCCTTGTTCACCCATCAAGTTTTTAATTTATAAGTTGGAATGGTGGAATCCTCCGTTGACATCCTCGTTCAGCTGCTCAATTGTCCGTTTCCGGGGACACGGCTAAGTACTTAGATTTAACTCTGCAGAGGTTGTGCATGTTCACCATTGTACCCATTCAACCCAGGTTATCCTTTACACACCATTTGTGATAAGGAAAGGAAAGAATGAGACGAGATCTTTCAGAAGCATTTTCCCTCCCACTCTGGCCTGACGCGCTCCACCTACAAATCCTCTACCACCACCTGTCAGGCCGGGGAGAGTCCATGCAGCTTAGTTGATCAAGCCAGAGCCCATATTGGCAATGGCTGCACGAGAAACAATCTTCACTTGGAGTTCATCAGATTCCTTTGCTCCTGGGAGGCCTTCCACAAGTGAATATTCCACAGGTAAAACCCCTGTGAACAACACTCAACTCATATAGCCAAGCAACCAATTTCCACCCAGGTGTTTGATTAAAACTTAGTAGACTTATCTTTTCATCAAAATAGTTTTTGCATAGCATCACTATTCTACTAAGTAATTTCATAGGAACCTAGACACAGGAATAAAGAGATCTATCATGGCTTGCATAGCAATGCTGTCCTACACATGCTTATAGAAAATACTCTACTCATGCATAGGAATAATAGGACTTTTATGGGGGTGTGCCACTTGCCTTGGCATCGGTAGTGCAGCAGTTACAGTTGCAAAGATTCTCGTTTCCCTCCGAATAGTCTAACAAAGAAATAAAGAGCCACACATAAACACACAAGCAAAGGTTCATTGAAAGAAGATATATGCTATGCATGAGATGAGATGCAACAATTTATTTCCAACGTCTAGAAACTATCCCTTTGGATTTTCATGATATATGCATGAATAAATTTTTGATTTGTTTCTATTATTTAATCATGAATAAAGGGTTAATGACAAGGACTTTAGTTCACTTAAATAAAATTTCGAAATTAAATTTTGTAAAAATGACATTTGGGCAGAGGGCATATAAACAAGTTGTTTGCAATTTGATTTACTCAAAAATAAATTTTCTAACTAAAGTTATGTCAAAAACACTTAAACTACTCTAAAAAATATTTGAAAATTTTGTGTGTATCAAAACAGAAAACAAATGATGCCAAAGTGTTCTACTGGTTCCAAGGATCTCAATTATATAAAAATATTTAAATTTGGATAAACAGATAAAAAGTAGTGATAAAAACAGTATGCAGGGTGTTTTCTGCAAAACTGCCAAATTAAATAAAATGGGAAAAAGAAATTACACGTCAGCGCTGACTGTGCGTTGACTGGGCATGCTGACGTGTTTAAGTGATTTGGTCTGGGCCGTCAGATCTGAATCTGGCGGTTCAGATCAACCGTACCGTTTCGTTTAAAAAGATCTAATCCTAACCGTAGGATCGAGATCGTACGGCCTACACGCGTTGACCAACAACGAGCGGCGCTAGGTCGCCGGAGGACCTCGCCGGAGCAGCGCGCGCGGCGGAGACACGCACGGCATCGCACGTTCTAGACGTTCTACTGCGTTCCGAGACACGTGAGTCATACCTAAGGGTAGAGGGTGTCGAGGCGACGTTGTTGGCGAAGTAGTGGAGATCGTAGCTCCTCCTGCCTCCTCTGGTTGCTCGCCGGAGATGCGCACGGCGGAGGTTCTCGTCGGTGAGCACGGACACGGAGTTTGGCTGCGTAAGAACACACGAGACCTTGTCACCAAGGTGCGCAATGACAAAGTGAAACGATTGGGAGTGAAGAGAGGGCTCGAGGAGGTCGCAGCTCACCGGAGTTCGTTGAACTTGCCGTCGGCAACGGCGGAGCTCCGGGGATGCTCGTGGGCGGCCTGGTGGCTCTCGGCGTACGGGGCTTGGGGCAAAACGGAGAGGAGGTCAAGGGGGTTCTTATAGGAGCAACGGCGAGTTAAATGGGTGAGTAAATCGCCGGGAATCAATCGAATTGATTCGGCCGTTTCTCGGCTAGGTCGTGGGCGTGATTTGGGGAAGAAGGGGTCGCCAGGACGGGGATGACAGGTGGGGCCCACCTGTCTGCGAGTGACCACGCGCGCGCGGGCGGGGACGGGCCGCTGGCGGGCTGGATTGCGTCGCGCGCGCGGTAGATAGCTAGTGGGCTTCGGCCCACTGGCTGGCCCGACTCTATTTTTCTTTTTGAATTTTTTTTTCTGTTTTTAAATCTTTTGATTATAAAACAAATTCAAAACTATATTAAAACTTCTCAGAAAAATTCATAAAAATATAATTTGAAAAGCTTATGAAAAATAGATCATTTTGACATTATTTTTGTCTAAAGTAAAAATAGAATAAAAGGAACATTATTATAAATTCAAAATAACAATTTTAAGGACATAAAGTCAATTAAAACATATTTAAATAATTAAATTCAAATTTTATGTAATTCACATGACAAGTTTAATGATGATGATGATGCATGGATGCAAAAGTTTTAAATTTTTCTGAAAATTGGGATGTTACAAACCTAACCCCCTTAAGATGAATCTCGCCCTCGAGATTCGGATTGGCTAGCAAATAGGTGAGGGTGATCTTCTTTAAGGTCATCTTCTCTTTCCCAAGTTGCTTCCTCTTCTGAATGGTGATTCCACTGTACTTTACAGAATTTGATGGTCTTGGTTCGGGTGACACGTTCTGCTGTCTTCAAAATCTTTATTGCTTTTTCTTCATAAGTGAGATCACTTTCTAGTTGTACTTCCTCTAGTGGCACCGTATCTCTTAGCAGTGTTTCTGCCATTTCTGGGTGACATTTCTTCAGCTGGCTGACATGAAACACACTGTGAACCGCGGAAAGTGCTTCCGGGAGTTCCAATTCATAGGCGACCTCTCCTTTGCGGGATAATACCTTGAAGGGTCCAATAAATCTAGGTGCCAACTTTCCTTTGATTCCAAATCTTTTAACTCCCCACATAGGTGAAACTCGGAGATAGACTCGATCACCCACTTCATACGTGACTTCTCTCCTTTTGGAGTCCGCTTAACTTTTCTGTCTGGATTGTGCTATCTTTAAACGGTCTTTAATCAACCTGACTTTTTCCTCAGCCTCCTTGATTATGTCTGGTCCGAACAAACTACGTTCCCCTACGCCACTCCACAGTAGTGGGGTAGTGCACTTTCTCCCATACAGGGCTTCAAATGGCGACATCTCTATGCTCGCTTGATAGCTGTTGTTGTAAGAGAACTCGGCATATGGAAGATTATCATCCCAGCTTGACTTATAATCTAGAGCGCATGCTCTCAGCATATCTTCTAGGATCTGATTTACTCTTTCTGTCTGTCCATCCATCTGCGGATGAAACGCTGTACTAAACTCCAATCTAGTTCCCAGAGACTCATGTAATTGATTCCAGAAATGGGAAGTAAACTGAGTACCCCTATCCGACACAATTTTCTTGGGAACACCATGTAGACACACAATCCTCTTCATGTAGATGTCAGCTAGTTTGGCACTAGTGTAAGTAGTCTTTACGGGTATAAAGTGGGATACTTTCGTCAGCCGATCGACTATAACGCATATAGAATCATACCCTGATTTAGTCCTGGGTAGACCCGTGATGAAATCCATACCAATATGTTCCCATTTCCAATCTTGTACTGGTAACGGTTGTAGCAACCCTGCTGGTTTTTGGTGTTCCGCTTTCACACGACTGCAGACGTCACACTTTGCAATGTATTCTGCAATATCACGTTTCAAGTTGATCCACCAATACCTCTCCTTTACATCCATATACATCTTGGTGTTACCCGGATGTATGGAATAAGGTGAGTCATGAGCTTCTTGAAGTATTAACTTCCTGAGGTCGGCATTGCCAGGAACACAAATGCGTTCTTTATACCACACGGTTCCTTCTTCATCTTCTCTAAAATTTCTGGCCTTACCTTCGCTTAGGTTCTTCTTGATTTCTTTTACTACTTTATCCTCTAACTGAGCTGTCTTGATTTTCTTAAATAGAAGAGGTTGAACTTCTAAGGATGCTATGAATCCTTCAGGTACCACCTCTAATCGAAGGTCCTTAAACCCCTTACAAAGATCTTCCGGCAATTCCCCTGCCGTGAGTCCGTTTACATAAGTCTTACGGCTCAAGGCATCAGCCACTACATTGGCTTTCCCTGGGTGGTACTGTAGACTTAAATCATAGTCTTTGATCAATTCTAACCATCTCCTTTGACGCATGTTTAATTCCTTCTGAGTAAAGAAATACTTGAGGCTTTTATGATCCGTAAAAACTTCACATCTGTTTCCCCATAAATATGGCCTCCATATCTTTAGCGCATGCACCACATAAGCTAACTCTAAATCATGAGTAGGGTAGTTTACTTCATGATTTTTGAGTTGTCTTGAGGCGTAAGACACTACTTTGCCTTCTTGCATCAATACGCTTCCTAGGCCGCGATATGAAGCGTCGCAATAAACCTGGAAGTCTTTCTCTAGATCTGGTAAGCATAACACTGGTGCCGACACCAAGCGCTTCTTTAATTCCTGAAAACTGATCTCACAAGCTTCCGTCCACTCAAATTTCTTTCCCTTCTTCAGTAGTTCAGTCAAGGCCTTGGCAATCTTGGAGAAGTTTTCAATGAATCTCCGGTAGTACCCTGCCAGTCCTAGAAAACTGCGGATTTCCCCCACATTTTTGGGCGATTCCCAATTTGTCACAGCAGCAACTTTTTCAGGGTCCACTGCTATCCCATCTTTAGACACCAGGTGTCCTAGAAATCCTACTTGTTTTAACCAGAATTCACACTTGTTGAACTTAGCATATAATTTATGCTCTCGGAGCCTTTGCAATACCAGACGTAAATGTTATTCGTGTTCTTTGTGACTTCTTGCGTAGACTAAGATGTCATCGATGAAGACAACAACAAACTTGTCCAGAAAATCCATAAACACCTTATTCATCATATTCATGAAATAGGCTGGAGCATTGGTTAACCCAAAAGGCATTACCGTGTACTCATACGATCCATATCTTGTAACGAAAGCAGTCTTGGGTATATCCATCTCTCTGACTTTCATCTGAAAGTACCCTGATCTGAGATCGATCTTGGAGAAGACGACAGCCCCTTCTAGTTGATCGAACAGTTCATTGATTTTGGGTAGCGGATACTTGTTCTTGATTGTATGCTCATTTATGTCACGGTAATCGGTGACTAATCACTGAGTACTATCCTTCTTCTTGACAAAAAGAATCGGGGCTCCCCAGGGTGATGAACTTGGACGGATAAAGCCTTTCTGCATAAACTCTTCCAGTTGTTTCTTGAGTTCTTTCAGTTCATCAGTTGCCATTGGGTAGGGCCTTTTAGCAATTGGTCCTGTCCCCGGTTTTAGTTCTATGAGGAACTCTACATCTCTATCGGGTGGCATTCCTGGTAGTTCTTGCGGAAACACGTCAGGGTATTCCTTAACTATAAGGACCTCACCGAGACTAACCCCCTTAAGAGAATTTAGCCTAACCTTCTTTAGTTCAAACTTTGATCTAAAGTTGATCTTCGAGCCTTCTGGAGTGGTGAGAGTGATGGTTCTATTTGCGCAGTCTATGATTCCTGCATAGCGGGTCATCCAATCCATCCCTATGATAACATCCAGGCCTTGTGTTTCCAGGATGATCAAGTCCGTAGGAAACTGATGCTTTCCAATCTTCAGACTCAACTGTCTACAGCCAGAGGTTACTAGCATCTCTCCGCCCGGAGAGGTTACTCTAATGGGGCTTCCTATATTTTCCACTACTAACCCATGTTTGTTTACAAAAGCTCTTGAAATGAAAGAATGCGATGCTCCAGTATCAAATAAAACTAATGCTGGGCATGAATTTAGCAAGAACGTACCAATGACAGCATCAGGTTCATCGTACACTTCTTCCACATTGATGTGGTTCACCTGTCCTTTCTGGAAGGGATTGGGCTTGGCAGCTTCTGCGGCCTTCTTTTCGGGGCAGTCAGTGGCGTAGTGACCCTTGTTATTGCACTTGAAGCATAGGACTTGGCTGATATCTTTCTTATATTCGGGGTTTGGGCGATGTTGTCCATTGTTGTGGCCAGCATTTCCATTTCCCTTGTGATTCCCATTGTTTCCCTTGAAACCACCACTATGGTTGTGACCATGATGTTTATGGTTGCTTCCTCCACTAGGATAGTGACCAGGTTTATAACTCGGGTTTGCATCTTGAGGGAAAGATCTCCTGAAAGAAGTCTCAGAATGGGGTTTGTGAACATTCAACTTTCTCTTCCTATTTTCAGCCTTATTGATGTTATCCTCTAGTATGATAGCCTGATCTAGGAGAGTCTGATAATTTGGGGCGTATGCCACTGTCAAAGGGATCTTCAGCTCGTCACTCAGCCCATTTAGGAATTTTGCCTTCCTCTTTGCCTCGGTGTTAATATCTTCAGAGGCATAACGGGAAAGGGCATGGAAATCATCCATGTACTCCTTAAGGCTCTTGTTTCCTTGTCTCAGGTTTCTGAACTCTTCCTGCTTCAAGTTCATAATTCCCGAGGCGATATGAGCATTACGAAAACCTTCCTTGAAATTTTCCCAAGTCATGGTTTCTAGTCGGTGGGTGATTTGATAGGTTTCCCACCACTGGATTGCTGGTCCTTCCAACAGATGAGTGGTGAACCTCACCTTCTCAGCGTCAGTACATTCACAAGTCACCAGATCCCTGTCCACTGAACGCAGCCAGTCATCTGCCACAATGGGTTCAGTTGCAGTGCAGAACTTGTTCGGTCGGAGCCTCAAAAATCTGGTAAGTCTATCCACATGGGGGGTGGTGGCGGAGGCGGGTTGTGGTTGTTGTTGTTGTTGGTTGCCGCAATGAACTGGGTCATCATAGTCATTAGCTGAGCTTGAGCAGCCATCAACTGTTGTATAGCATCATTGTTGTTGTGGTCGTTGTTGTTGTTGTTATCGGGCGTACGACGGGGAGGCATCTGTGATTTGTATAGGTGAGCTTTTAGACGGAAAGGTCAAATGAGAAAGATTACCCCAACAAACAAACAACCTAAGGAACAAACAAACATCACACAACTCAAAACTTTGGATTAATCAGACATGAGAGTTTTGGAAAATAAAACGTGAGGTTCCTCGGAATACAATGGAAGGTACTGCCTTATCACAAGTTGATAGGTCAATACAAGACTAAGATAACGATGAGGTGTAAATAAATGGTAGTCTCGCTAACGAACTACTCGACCATGTCGTCTTCTTCTTCTTCTTCAATTTCCTGAATCTCGATTCCTTCATTGTCGAGTACTTCCCTTAATTCCTTCACTTCTTTCTCTAGGGCTGAGTTCTTCTCTTGCAGTTCCCTTTTCTCGGTACGAAGACGCTTGATCAAGTCACTATCAGCTTCAAACTCGACTTCATTGCTCTCGAGTTCTGCCTTCTGTTCTCTGATAGTCTTGTTTTTCTCTTGAACCCTTTTCTCCTGTCTCTTGTATTTCTCCTCTTGTGAAGCAAACTTTTTTTCTTGGGCCTTAGTCACTTCCTCTTGAGCTTTTATCTTTTCCTCGTTCTCCTTGAGTAAGGCACACAACTCATCGTTCTTCAGAAGTTCAGTGCGTCTATCCTCATACAGTTCTGTGACGAGGACCTCCAACTCCTGGAAATACAGACTAAGGGGTTTTGCTTTGCCTCTATCTCCAACATCAAAGAGGTATGGTTCTCCCTCCTCATTTCTCCTTCCAAAGAAAATGGAGTAGTGGCCCCTCAACTCTGCGCTATAGCGTCCGCAGAGACGTCCAATCAGGTCCTGCATGACGAGATTGAGTCCTTTTTCTTTGGAGTCACTAACCATTTTGATTTCCAACAGGGGCTCTTCTCCACGTCCTGGCTGAGTTGCTTTTATTCCCCAACAACCCTCCTTGTTGAACTTCTTCAGGATGAAGCCCTTAACTTTAGGTAGCGGTAAACCTATCTTCTCGCCGATGTCGAGAAGGTAGCAGCCAAAACGGGTGTCCTCGAAGTCCTCCGCAGTGGTGAAGTGGAAGCTCGTCATCTTTTAGGAAGAAAGAAAAGAATTTAAAACAAGAAATGTGTAAGGTAAGGAGGTACTAGTCATAAGTGTATTATTAAATTAGAGTCAAAACTAAGTCAAATCTCAATGTGATCAACAAATATAAACAACTCTTTGTAAATTGGATATTCACTATAGTGAGAGAGACAGACACCCGGCCAGCCAATTAATTGTGGAACAGGTCTCATGTACGCGGACATGTAAGGTTTTTTTCCAGGCCGCTTCATCTCACTATGCCGCTAGGATCCAAAAATACTTAAGTAGTCAATACTATGATCAAAGGTTTTTCCAATCCTAAGGGCTCGAACCTACAGGCAACACAGTGCTCTGATACCATCTGTAGCGTACCTGCATCTAAAATATGGCAGATACCTGTGTATAGTGCAAATCCCTGGATGGATTCGTTTGCACACACAGTGACGATGTAATATCACAACAAACTATCAATTTATTACAACGCTGATCCAGACTTAGAAAATATTCATTACAAATTTGCATAGCATACAGCTAGCAGTACAAAGAGTAAACAACGGAAATTTATTCTTCATGGAGTCCCCAAACATCATCATGTGCCACAGGCGAGCATGTTGGTTGAAGACTCGAAACCCTTAGTAAAACATTCACTCATCATCAGGACAGTCTGCAATAAGATATATATTGCAACAACGTGGGTCAGAACCATTAAAATGGAACTGGCAAGTGACACTATGGTGGACACTTAGAGGAATAACTCTATGACCTATATGCTTATTTGGCTGGTGGAGCTCAAGGCTATTTTGCAGAAAGCAAGTTTTTCCCTAACTTTTTGGAAAACACTTTTCTTCTATTCGAGACATCCGTGGCATGAAATCCACTGTCTCATTCTACCCTTGTTCACCCATCAAGTTTTTAATTTATAAGTTGGAATGGTGGAATCCTCCGTTGACATCCTCGTTCAACTGCTCAATTGTCCGTTTCCGGGGACACGGCTAAGTACTTAGATTTAACTCTGCAGAGGTTGTGCACGTTCACCATTGTACCCATTCAACTAGGTTATCCTTTACACACCATTTGTGATAAGGAAAGGAAAGAATGAGACGAGATCTTTCAGAAGCATTTTCCCTCCCACTCTGGCCTGACGCGCTCCACCTACAAATCCTCTACCACCACCTGTCAGGCCGGGGAGAGTCCATGCAGCTTAGTTGATCAAGCCAGAGCCCATATTGGCAATGGTTGCACGAGAAACAATCTTCACTTGGAGTTCTTCAGATTCCTTTGCTCCTGGGTGGCCTTCCACAAGTGAATATTCCACAGGTAAAACCCCTGGGAACAACACTCAACTCATACAGCCAAGCAACCAATTTCCACCCAGGTGTTTGATTAAAACTTAGTAGACTTATCTTTTCATCAAAATAGTTTTTGCATAGCATCACTATTCTACTAAGTAATTTCATAGGAACCTAGACACAGGAATAAAGAGATCTATCATGGCTTGCATAGCAATGCTATCCTACACATGCTTATAGAAAATACTCTACTCATGCATAGGAATAATAGGAATTTTATGGGGGTGTGCCACTTGCCTTGGCAATCGGGAGTGTAGGAGTTACAGTTGCAAAGATTCTCGTTTCCCTCCGAATAGTCTAACAAAGAAATAAAGAGCCACACATAAACACACAAGCAAAGGTTCATACAAAGAAGATATATGCTATGCATGAGATGAGATGCAACAATTTATTTCCAACGTCTAGAAACTATCCCTTTGGATTTTCATGATATATGCATGAATAAATTTTTGATTTGTTTCTATTATTTAATCATGAATAAAGGGTTAATGACAAGGACTTTAGTTCACTTAAATAAAATTTCGAAATTAAAATTTTTAAAAATGACATTTGGGCAGAGGGCATCTAAACAAGTTGTTAGCAATTTGATTTACTCAAAAATAAATTTTCTAACTAAAGTTATGTCAAAAACACTTAAACTACTTTCAAAAATATTTGAAAATTTTCTGTGTGTCAAAACAGATAACAAATGATGCCAAAGTGTTCTACTGGTTACAAGGATCTCAATTATATAAAAATAATTAAATTTGGATAAACAGATAAAAAGTAGTGATAAAAACAGTATGCAGGGTGTTTTCTGCAAAACTGCCAAATTAAATAAAATGGGAAAAGAAATTACACGTCAGAGCTGACTGGGCGCGGACTGTGCGCTGACTGGGCATGATGACGTGTTTAAGTGATTTGGTCTGGGCCGTCAGATCTGATCGAGATCGTACGGCCTACACGCGTTGACCAACAACGGGCGGCGCTAGGTCGCCGGAGGACCTCGCCGGAGCAGCGCGCGCGGCGGCGACACACACGGCATCGCACGTTCTAGACGTTCTACTGCGTTCCGAGACATGTGAGTCATACCTACGGTTAGAGGGCGTCGAGGCGACGTTGTTGGCTAAGTAGTGGAGATCGTAGCTCCTCCTGTCTCCTCTGGTTGCTCGCCGGAGATGCGCACGGCGGAGGTTCTCGTCGGTGAGCACGGACACGGAGTTTGGCTGCGTAAGAACACATGAGACCTTGTCACCAAGGTGCGCAATGAGAAAGTGAAACGATTGGGAGTGAAGAGAGGGCTCGAGGAGGTCGCAGCTCACCGGAGTTCGTTGAACTTGCCGTCGGCAACGGCGGAGCTCCGGGGATGCTCGTGGGCGGCCTGGTGGCTCTCGGGGTACGGGGCTTGGGGCAAAACGGAGAGGGGGTCGAGGGGGTTCTTATAGGAGCAACGGCGAGTTAAATGGGTGAGTAAATCGCCGGGAATCAATCGAATTGATTCGGCCGTTTCTCGGCTAGGTCGTGGGCGTGATTTGGGGAAGAAGGGGTCGCCGGGACGGGGATGACAGGTGGGGCCCACCTGTCGGTGAGTGAGCGCGCGCGGGGACGGGCCGCTGGCGGGCTGGATTGCGTCGCGCACGCGGTAGATAGCTAGTGGGCTTCGGCCCACTGGCTGGCCCCACTCTATTTTTCTTTTTGAATTTTTTTTTCTGTTTTTAAATCTTTTGATTATAAAACAAATTCAAAACTATATTAAAACTTCTCAGAAAAATTCATAAAAATATAATTTGAAAAGCTTATGAAAAATAGATCCTTTTGACATTATTTTTGTCTAAAGTAAAAATAGAATAAAAGGAACATTATTATAAATTCAATATTTTAATTTTAAGGACATAAAGTCAATTAAAACATATTTAAATAATTAAATTCAAATTTTATGTAATTCATATGACAAGTTTAATGATGATGATGCATGGATGCAAAAGTTTTAAATTTTTCTGAAAATTGGGATGTTATAGAGCTTCAATCTATTGAAAGCTAAACTCACTTCTACTCCTGTTCTAGTTGGCCCAGACACTTCCAAACCTTTCCAAATCTTCTGCGATGCATCCCTTCAAGGACTAGGCGCAGTCCTCATGCAAGAATGCAAAGTTGTGGCTTATGCATCTCGTCAGTTGCAGCCTCATGAGCTCAACTATCCTACACATGATCTTGAACTTGCAACAGTCATGTATTCCATAAAGTCTTGGAGACCCTATTTGTTGGGGCACGGCTGTGAGATCTTCACCGACCACAAGAGTCTCAAATATCTCTTCACTCAACTAGATTTGAACCTCAGGCAAACAAGGTGGCTTGAGAAGCTCTCAAATTATGATCTCACCATCTCTTACACTCCAGGCAAAGCTAATGTAATCGCTGATGCTCTCAGTCGAAAGTCCTATTGCAACAACCTCATGGTTGAGGACATCCAACCTCCTCTTCACGAAGAATTCAAAAAGCTCAATCTTCAAGTGGTTCCTTCTGGTTATCTTGCAAACTTGATTGCCACTCCTACACTTGAGGAAAAGATCCGTGCCGCACAGTTGCGCGATTCTGGTGTTAAGAATATAAAAGACAACATCGGCAAGGATAAGTACAAGAGTTTCTCTCTCGATGACAAGGGTACCTTGCTCTTTGAAGAACGCATTGTAGTGCCCAAGCTTGACAGCTTAAGAGAGCTCATTCTCAAGGAGGCTCATGATACTCCGCTTTCTATTCACCCTGGCAGCACAAAGATGTACCAGGATCTCAAGTCAATCTATTGGTGGACCAGGATGAAGGGTGAAATTGCTCGCTATGTGTCTCAGTGTGATGTTTGCTGTCGTGTCAAGGCAGTTCATCAGAGACCACCTGGACTTCTTCAACCATTGCAAATTCCTGAGTAGAAATGGGACAAGATCGAGATGGACTTCTTTACTGGGTTTCCAAAGTCCAAGAAAGGCAACAATGCAATCTTTGTTGTCATTGATCGTCTCTCCAGAGTGGATCACTTCTTCCCAGTTAAAGAGACAATCTCAGCTAGTCAGTTGGCAGAACTCTATATGACAAGACTGGTTCCGCTACATGGTGTTCCTTTGGCAATAAGGTCAGATCGTGGAAGTATCTTCACTTCTCGATTTTGGGATAGCTTTCAGAAATCCTTGGGTACCAAACTTCTGTTCAGCACAGCTTACCATCCGCAGACAAGTGGACAGGTTGAAAGAGTGAATCAAATTCTGGAGGATATGCTCAGAGCTTGTGTTATCTCCTTTGGCATGTAATGGGAGGATTGCCTTCCGTATTCTGAGTTCTCCTACAACAACAACTTCCAAGCAAGTCTAGGCATGGCTCCCTTTGAAGCTCTCTATGGCCGCAAATGCAGAACTCCTTTGAATTGGCTCAAGCTGGTGAACGTCAATTCTTTGGTCCTGACATTATCCAGGAGGCTGGGGAAAAGGTCGCATCATTCGTGATAATCTGAAGATTGCCCAGTCTCGGCAGAAAAGCTATTATGATAGCAAGCACAGGGACATGGTCTATGCACCTGGTGATCAAGCTTACCTTCGTGTCACTCCTCTGAGAGGCACGCAACGCTTTGGCATCAAAGGCAAGCTCGCTTTCAACGTTCTTTCAAGGCATGGCGATTTTGCTTACCATCTGGAACTTCCTCCAAACCTCTCCAAAGTGCATGATGTCTTCCATGTGTCACAACTCAAGAAGTGCTTTCAAGATCCAGGACGTGCAGTTGATCATGGATCAATTGAACTTCGAGAAGATTTGTCTGATGTGGAACAACCGATTCGCATTCTTGACGAAGCTGAACGTCGCACCCGTAACAACAATGTCAAGTTCTACAAGGTTCGATGGTCTCATCATTCTGACAAGGAAGCTACATGGGAACGTGAAGACCACCTCCGTGCCGAGTATCCCGACCTCTTCGTTCCTCCATGAAGAATCTCGGGGCGTGATTCCTTTGAGGGGGGGGGGAGTGTTGTAACATCCCAAAAAGTGTAACTTTCCTAATTTGTATGCTTGTGGTGTAATAAAGTGTGACATCATGGCATCTTTCATTTTGGATTGCATTTCAATTAAATAAATTACTTTCAAATTTCAAATCCCATATTTAATTTCAAATGTTTTTTCAAATAAATTTCAAATGAAGTTTCCAAATATTTATAAAGAATCAAACTAGTAAATTAGCTTTACTATTTTGAAACTTTTAAAATTGTGCAAAAGTTTTTATCATGTTTATTTTCAGTTTTGTTTTAAAAAGAAAAATCCAGAAAAGTTTAAAATAAAAAGAAAGGCGGAAAACAAAACAAAGAGGAGAGGGGACTCTCCTGGCCGAACTGGGCCACTCCCTGGCCCACCTAAGCCCAGCACGCCAGCCCGGCCTGCTTCCCTCACTCATCCCCTTCCTCCGTACGGACGAATTCCACGCTGGCCATGGCGCTGGCTCGCTGCCCCTCTGCCCCCACTCGCACATGCCCTTTTCCTTCTCTCTCCTTAACCCGCAGCACCACCACCAAACCCTAATATTTTCCCATCTCGCGCAGCCTCCCCCTGTTCTCTTTCCTCTCTGCTCCAACCAAGAACCGTAGCCCCCTCTGAAGATCGACGACCACCGCTCGCCTCCGGTCTACCCTGAGTCCCATTCTTTCGCCGACGAACCCCCCCACGGTGAGCCTCCTCGGACCCTCCTATCTCCCCTCTGTTTAGACTCCGTAGCGACCTAATGGCGTCAGCTCTGGCGACCTCGCGCCACGGCCGCCCGCACGTACCGAGCACGGGTTTGAATCCCCCAACGCCTCCCCTTTGATTCCGAGAGTGGGAATAGAATGCCCCATGCTCCCGCACGCCAGCCCCCACTCACACGCCTCCCGCGCCACCCTAACCAGGTCACCGACGCTCACTCTTTCCGCCGTCGCCGGTCGGGTTCAGGTTTCAGTTCGTCAGGAACGTCTGCAGTTTTTCAGTTTTCGTCCGAGACATCCACGGGTTGCGGTACAAAAACGAAGCAGATCTGTTCTTAACACAAGCACCACCGAGCCGCAGTGGCTAGCAGCACCATTCTCGCGCCGCACGAGCGCGCTAGTTCGATCCCCCTGTGCGCAATGGAATAAAAACCCATTTTTTTCCCTTGCCCTCCCACTGATAGGCGGGTCCCCCTTGTCATGGACTTCCAGAGAGAGAGAGGCGCTGGCTTCTTGCATTAAGCCCCATGCTCTCTGTTTTTTTGCTTTAGCCCTCACAGAAAACTTTTATCATCACGAACAGGTCCCTGCAATTTCAGAAACACCCCTACAACTAAAAATACAATAACTTTATTTCTACAACTCCAAATAAAATAATCTTTACATGTTTTAATATCAGAAAAATGCAATGAACATGAATATAACATTATTATGTCATTTTGCATCATTTATTTTTAATTCTTAGTTTAATTTAACAAATGCAAATAGGGAATGTGTGGGGTAATAAACATATAATGCCTAATTCCATTTAATTTGATCTTATCATCAACACCGTGTCTTGCCATGCTAAAAAACATTTAATTGATGTGTAGATGAATAATTTGCACTTAAATAATAAATATGGTATGTGTTGGGCAAATATTTAATTATTGCCTATTCCACATAAATTGACTAGATCACCCTGCCATGCAATATATATGCTAAACAACATTTAATTTGTTAGTTACACAAATAATTTGCCCCATAATTAATTGTCGGGATTTCTTCCCTGCCTTAATATGACCTAATCATCTAATTCCATAACGCACCTCCAATTATTTGTGCATTTGCTTTGTATTGATTACGTTTCCTATTGTCTTTGTTTTTACTCTTCTCTGGGTAGACGACGACATGTCTGCTGTCGATACTTTCTTCCTTGAGATTCCAGCTTTCGTGTCAGGCCACGAGCTGCCAGGCAAGCTTCTGCTAACCGGTTAGACGATTGTTTGGTTTTCATACTTGCCTTTTGATCTATGCTATCCTAGTTACGATTCCTGAATTGCGATCCCATCATATGTTTATCCTGCAGCCCATACAACTTTATCCCCATATCCTATCACCTGTTGTATGTTTATCTGTTAGCCTTGCGAGTCGTAGTGCATGCTTAAGGTTGGTTCTGCGAGTCTGTTTGTCCTATGTAATTTACACTTAGCATGATAGATTTTCTACTTTAATAAAATGTTATCTTCTGTTGGGAATTATAATTAAAAGATAAGGCACCAGCAGAAGGCCTTACGAGGTGTTTTGTTCTGCTAAGTGTCAACCTAGGAACTCAGTTCTTGTCCTCGGATCCAATTTTGAGCGCACTAACCGCTTGTGGGAGGCCCTATGGAGCCCCCCACGGCTTCGGCCGAATCCGTTTCTTATCCAGGGCGCCGCAAGTAGTTCGGGCTTTCCATTTGATGCATGCATATGGTTACATAACGATCTCATGATGATGGAGTAGTCGATTCTCATATAGGGTGGCACGTTCTTAGAGTGCTATGAAGGTTGATACCTTGGGCACTTGACATGATTAGCCGTGCACACAATCATGCGGTTCCCTGGATGGGTTGTAGAGAAGAGATTTGCCGTGTTGAGATGCCCTACCTTCTGGCTTTGCTTTTGGGGTTGATCAAACTGAAGGAGATATGCCCTAGAGGCAATTAATAAAGTGTATTCTTTATCATATCTCGTTTGTTCAAAATAGGTTCTTGTGTCATGCTATAACCATATTAAGCGGAAACATTAATACGGGTGTGATGCGTAAACAACCAGGTCCCTAGTAGCCTCTACTTAGACTAGTTTCGTTGCGCGATTGATGATCGAGGTTTCCCGATCATGGGGCATGGCGCCGGTCGGCAATGGGAGTCATATCGTTGGAGAACGATGTGATGGACATACGCAGATTTGGAGAACATAGTCGTTACGCCTTTGACCGTGAGATCAACTCTTATTGTTATTCCTGGAAGATACTTTGATCGCACCAAACGTCGTATCTTATATAGTATGACAATAACGGTGATACTTTTGGGTATCGGAAAGGAGTAGTTGAGACGAGGTGTCAAGAGCGGGATTTTCCAGTCCGCATAGCAGGATAGATACTCTAGGGCCCACTCGGTGAGATCATGTCTAATGAGCTTGCAAGCATGTGACTATGTCACGGAGACATGAGATCATAGACGAGTAGAAGATAGCGTTGTCGGTAACGAGGTCATGCTAGGTATCGAGATATCTATGGAACGACTCTCGGACACGCTAAGTATCGCTATGGCAAAAGGTTTAAGACTTTGCGTTCAGGTTTGATAGATGAAAGTCATTCGTTATATCACAGGGATTAATTCATGGGGTCCAGGCCTACGAGTTAGTCGTTGATCATAGAGGAGTCTTGATCAAACCTGTTATTATATTGAACCGCTAGGGTAACACACTTAAGGGGTTTCTACAATTACAACCGGAAAGGAAAGAGATCACCGGGAATGTCCCGGGAGGGGTCCGATGGAGATCGGGCAGCGACGAAAGAGTTTTCAGAGCTAGAATAAATTATATATAATATGTTTGATATTAATTAGTGTAATTAATGTGCAAATATGATTCTATATATTTATTTTCGAATTTATTTAGACTGATTTCCCTAAATGGGCCTTCTGGTCGAAAGAAGGACCAAGAGGGGGAAAATCCCCAAGAGGATTCAGTGGGGGGCTTGGGGGCCGACCCAAGTGGGCCAAGGGGCCCACTAGGGGGCCGGCGCACCCAGCCATGCCGCACTAGGCATGTGGGATTAGTCCCACATTGCCTGGTGAGGAGGTTGGCTCCCCCCTGGGAGCCTATATAAGAAGGGGCACCCCTGGCCTTTTAATTCACCAATTAATTCCCGAATTCTTTCTGGATTTTGTGATTCCCTTTGTTGGAGTTGCGCCGAGTTGAGGGGGGATCTCTTCCACCATAGCCCGATGTCGCGTTGCTGGTGTTCCGGTCCAAGTCTTCTGCTGCTCGTCCTGGACTGGAGCTTCGGAGGCCGTCGTCTCCACCGTACGTGTGGGACGCCCTGCGAGGTGCTGCGCTAGCGGTACTCGGAGGTGTGCTTCCTCTTCACGACCTTGAGGTCGGCTTCGTCGGTCTTCATCGACAACGTTTGTGCGGGAACGTAATCCCCGCTTTCGGTCTACAAGGGTATGTATTCCGATCTCCGTTCGTACTACTATATCTGCATAGAATAGATCTTGGCATGTTTTAGGATATCGTTGGTAGGAAATTTTTTGTTTTCTGCACACGATCCCCTTCAGTGGTATCAGAGCCGATCTATCGTAGATATAGCTGTACGCTGTTAGAACCCGTGTTCTACACGGGGGCACTGTTCCTGTTATTTGCTACCCTCTAGCGTGCACTTGTGATTCCAGTGGCATCGAGTTGATGAAGCGGCCCGGACCGTCTTTACGCGTACGCTTATGAGAGACTGGTTCCACTACTGACATACGGCTTGTACCGTATCTGTGGCTGGCGGGTGTCAGTTTCTCTCTCTTTAGTTGGTCTTTGCATTTTCAATGGAGGGCCCGAAAGGGATGGTTAAACATGCAATTATTGGATCGTTGTTGTGGTCATAAGATTCGTAGGTATGAAGCGGTTCTATTTACGAAAGCCCAAGGCCACGTAAAATATGCAAAAGATAAAGTAGAAGCGTCTAACTTTATTTTGCAGGGGCTATGTGATATGGTCAACGTAGGTTTATTAAATTGTTTATAAACTGCGGGCGCCAAGAAGACCATGGTGCAATGGACTATATAACATTGCATTACATTTGATGTATTGTGTGCATCTTATATTGTGTGATTATATATATAGTATATATTAGTTATGCGGCGGTAGTTATATAAGATGATCCCTTCAAAAAATACCACTAGTGTTCTCCCTCCAACGCGCACCACCAAGAAAGTTCTACGTTATGAGGCAGGCCGTGATGATCGGATGTCAGACATATCGTCATTCACATATAGTGGGTGCAAGCCATGTTGCACAAGCGTCAGCGTGGAGGTTATGGTGGCGAGCCTAGCATATGCAGATATGGCCTTGGAACAGGGAGACCGAAAGGTCGAGCACGAGTCACAAAATTGGTGTGGCAGACATTTGTCTACTCTTGAAGTTGTGACGCCGACTCTGATGATGAGGGGTGGTGCAATGGATGGGGGTCGTGTAATCGCTTAAACGACAGGAGGGATGTTTGTTTGAGTGGTAATTATGTTAGTTATTTTCTAAAAATACTATAACTCAAAATTATTATGAACAAAGTCTTATGTTGTTGCAAATTCCATTGTAGATGTCTCACCCCTCCTTTAACCTAAACTTGTTCATTGAGAAAGAGAAGCTTAAGACCGATGGGTCTAACTTCGTGTCCTGGTTCCGCGACCTGAAGTCCATTCTTGAAACCCACAAGGTGGCCTACATCCTTGATGCCCCCTTAGGTGATCTTCCAAACACCGCCTCGGAAATCGAAAGGAATGTTCCATGAGGTTAAGGCGGAGATTTCTTCTCATGTCCAGAGTGGCATGCTTTTTGCCATGGAGGCTGACCTGCAAAACCAATTCGTGAACAAGGGTGCTTATGATATAATCACTGAACTCATGATTGTTTTTGCACGAGAAGTCAAGGCTGAGAGGTTCGAAGCATCTGTGCTTTCCTTCTCAGCCCAGATGGAAGAGAATGGCAATATAAGCGAGCACTTAGCCAAGGTTTTTGGTTGCGTTCACCTTCTGAGTGATCTGGGAAATGTGATCCTAGAAGAGGTGGTTATTGATAGGGTGCTGATTTCTCTGCCCCCTAGCTATAAGAACACCATCGTGGACTACGGCATGAAAGGGACGTCAAAACCCCTGTCGGAAATCCTAAAGATGCTCGAAGTGGCCGAATTAGAAATCAAGCTGGAGTAGATGGTGGTGACCATCGGATCACCTGAGCGCAACTGTCCCAAGTACACGGAGGATAGGAAGTCTGGCAAGACGGTGGACAAAGAGTAAGGTATATTTGATATACATGTTATAGATATGTACCTTACATCCGCCCGGAGCAACACGTGGGTATTTGATACTGGTTCTGTTGCTCATATATGTAACTCTCAGGAGGAGTTACGGAATAGACGTCGGCTGGCTAAGGATGAGGTGACGATGCGCGTCGGCAGCGGATAGAGAGTCGACGTGGTGGCTGTCGGCACGCTCCCTCTACATCTACCACCGGGATTAGTTTTGGTTTTAAATAAGTGTTATTTTGTACCATCCTTGAGTGTAAACATTATAAGTGGGTCTTGCCTGTTACAAGACGGTTATTCATTTAAATCAGTATCAAGCAGTTGTGCTATTTATATGAATGATATCTTTTATGTTGATGCTCCCAAGAATAATGGTTTATTCTTGTTGAATCTCGATCGTAGTACTCACATCCATAGCATAGAAGCCAAACGGATTAAGTGTAGTGATGATACCGCCATGTATATGTGGCCTTGCCGTCTGGGTCATATTGGTGTAAAGCGCATGAAGAAACTCCACTCCGATGGACTTTTGCACTCGTTGGATTTCGGATCCCTCGATACATGCGAACCATGCCTTATGGGCAAAATGACCAAGACACCGTTCAAAGGTTTCGTTGAACGGCGTCGGATTTATTGGGGATCATACATACAGATGTGTGTGGACCGATGAGCGTTTCGACACACAATGGTTATCGTTACTTCGTCACCTTCACTGATGACTTGAGTAGATACGGTTATATCTACTTGATGAAACACAAGTCTGAAACTTTTGAAAAGTTCAAAGAATTCCAAAGTGAAGTTGAGAATCAGCTTAACAAGAAAATCAAGCACCTCCGATCTGATCGTGGTGGCGAGTATTTGAGCTTTAAGTTTGGCACACATCTGAAGAGTTGTGGCATAGTACCCCAACTTACGCCGGCCAGAACACCGCAGCGTAACGGCGTGTCCGAGCGACGTAATCGTACTCTACTGGATAGTGTTCGATCTATGATGTCTCTTACCGATTTGCCCGTGTCCTTCTGGGGTTATGCGTTAGAAACAACCGCATTCATTTTAAATAGGGCTCCGTCCAAATCCGTTGAAACGACACCGTATGAATTATGGTATGGCCAGAAGCCTAAGTTATCGTTTCTGAAGGTTTGGGGTTGTGAGGCGTATGTTAAGAAACTACAGCCCGACAAACTCGAACCGAAGTTGGAGAAAGTCGTCTTTGTATGGTATCCGCGGGAAACCATTGGGTACACCTTCTACAACCAAGCTGAGGGCAAAACTTTTGTCACGAAGACCGGTACCTTTCTGGAGAAGGAGTTTCTCGCGAAAGGAGTAAGTGGGAGGAAGGTAGACCTCGATGAGATCGTTGATCCTGAACTCGAGATTCCGAGTGGCGCGACGGAAGCAATTCTGAAAACGTCCTCCGTGGAAGGAGTGGGAGAAACTGTCGAGGAAAGTATTCTACCTCGTAGGTCTGGTAGATCTCGGATCGCACCAGAATGGTATGGCAACATGGTTTGCACCGTCATGTTAGTTGAACAAGACGAACCTATGAACTAGAAGGAGGCGATGGCGAGTCTAGAGTCAGAGAAAGGGCTTGAAGCCATGAAATCCGAAATAGGATCCATGTATGATAACAAAGTGTGGACTTTGATGGATATTCCCGAAGGGCGCAAGGCCATCGAGAATAAATGGATCTTTAAGAAGAAGACTGATGCTAACGGTAATGTGACCGTCTATAAAGCTCGGCTTGTCGCAAAAGGTTTCCGACAAGTTCATGGGATTGACTATGATGAAACTTTTTCACCGGTAGCGATGCTTAAGTCTATTCGAATTTTGTTAGCAGTTGCTTCCTATTATGATTATGAAATCTGGCAGATGGACGTCAAAACAGCCTTCCTAAATGGAAACAATGAGGAAGAGTTGTACATGGTACAACCGGAAGGTTTTGTCGATTCAGGAAATGCTGACAAGGTGTGCAAGCTTCAGCGATCCATCTATGGATTGAAGCAAATATCTTGGAGGTGGAATCTTCGCTTTGATGAGGTAATCAAAGGTTTTGGATTTGTCCAAAATTTGGAAGAGACATGCATTTACAAGAAAATGAGTGGGAGCTCGGTTGTGTTCTTAGCACTATATGTAGATGACATATTGCTGATTGGGAATGGTGTGGAACTTCTGAATAGCGTGAAGGAATATTTAAACAGTAAATTTTCCATGAAGGACTTAGCTGAAGCTGCATACGTTTTAGGCATAAAAATCTATCGTGATCGATCATGGCGCCTATTAGCATTGAGTCAGAGTACTTATCTTGATAAAATACTGAAGCGTTTCGGTATGGAGAAGGCAAAGAAGGGTTCTCTGCCAGTTATCAAGAATAAAATATTGCGGAAGGCATAGTGTCCGGTAACGGAACTGGATAAGGCCGATATGACTAAACATCCTTATGCTTCAGCCATAGGATCGATCATGTATGCAATGTTGAGTACTAGACCGGATGTGGCATTAGCTCTAAGTTTGACAAGCCGGTCCCAGAGTAATCCTAGAATGGCGCATTGGATAGCTGTTAAGAGCATTCTTAAGTATCTCAATAAGACAAAGGAAATGTTCCTTGTCTATGGTGGCTGCGATGAAGAACTTGGCGTAACAGGTTACGTGGATGCAAGTTTCTGCTCAGACCCCGATGACTTTAAGTCACAGACAGGTTATGTCTTCAAGGTGAATGGAGTCGGAGTACATTGCTGCTTGCGAAGCCGCGAATGAAGTTGTGTGGCTGAGGAAGTTCGTCATCGAACTTGGAGTGTTCCCGAGCGTGCAAGACCCTGTGATCCTCTTCTGCGACAATACGGGTGCCAGTGCCAACACCAAGGAGCCAAGGTCTCACTCCACCGCCAAACACATTCTCCGACGCTTCCATGTGATACGTCAGTACGTACAAGGAGGCGATGTGAAGATTTGCAAAGTGCATACGGATCTGAATGTGGCAGATCCGCTAACAAAGCCTCTCCCGCTTGACAAGCATGAAAAACACCAGTTAGCTATGGGTGTTAAGCTTTTACCAAGTTGTAATCTAGATTAATTTGTACTCTAGTGCAAGTGGGAGACTGAAGGAGATATGCCCTAGAGGCAATTAATAAAGTGTATTCTTTATCATATCTCGTTTGTTCATAATAGGTTTTTGTGTCATGCTATAACCGTATTAAGCGGAAACATTAATACGGGTGTGATGCGTAAATAACCAGGTCCCTAGTAGCCTCTACTAAGACTAGTTTCGTTGCGCGATTGATGATCGAGGTTTCCCAATCATGGGGCATGGCGCCGGTCGGCAATGGGAGTCATATCGTTGGAGAACGATGTGATGGACATACCCAGATTTGGAGGACGTAGTCGTTACGCCTTTGACCGTGAGATCAACTCTTAATTTTATTCCTGAAAGATACTTTGATCGCACCAAACGTCGTATCTTATATATTATGACAATAACGGTGATACTTTTGGGTATCGGAAAGGAGTAGTTGAGACGAGGGGTCAAGAGCGGGATTTGCAAGTCCGCATAGCAGGATAGATACTCTAGGGTCCACTCGGTGAGATCATGTCTAATGAGCTTGCAAGCATGTGACTAGGTCACAGAGACATGAGATCATAGACGAGTAGAAGATAGCGTTGTCGGTAATGAGGTTATGGAACGACTCTCGGACACGCTAAGTATCGCTATGGCAAAAGGTTTAAGACTTTGCGTTCAGGTTTGATAGATGAAAGTCATTCGTTATATCACAGGGATTAATTCATGGGGTCCAGGCCTACGAGTTAGTCGTTGATCATAGAGGAGTCTTGATCATACATGTTATTATATCGAACAGCTAGGGTAACACACTTAAGGGGTTTCGACAAGACAACCGGAAAGGAAAGAGATCACCGGGAATGTCCCTGGAGGGGTCCGATGGAGATCAGGCAGCGACGAAAGAGTTTTCGGAGCTAGAATAAATTATATATAATATGTTTGATATTAACTAGTGTAATTAATGTGCAAATATGATTTTATATATTTATTTTCGAATTTATTTAGGCTGATTTCCCTAAATGGGCCTTCTGGTCGATAGAAGGCCCAAGAGGGGGAAAATCCCCAAGAGGATTCGGTGGGGGTTTGGGGGCCGACCCAAGTGGGCCAAGTGGCCCACTAGGGGGGCGGCGCACCCAGACATGCCGCACCAGGCATGTGGGATTAGTCCCACATTGCCTGGTGAGGAGGTTGGCTCCCCCCTGGGAGCCTATATAAGAAGGGGCACCCCTGGCCTTTTAATTCACCAATTAATTCCCGAATTCTCTCTCGATTTCGTGATTCCCTTTGTTGGAGTTGCGCCGAGTTGAGAAGGGGATCTCTTCCACCATAGCCCGCTGCCGCGCTGCTGGTGTTCCGGTCCAAGTCTTCCGCTGCTCGTCCTGGACTGGAGCTTCGGAGGCCGTCGTCTCCATCGTACGTGTGTGACGTCCTGCGAGGTGCTGCGCTAGCGGTACTCGGAGGTCTGCTTCCTCTTCACGACCTTGAGGTCGGCTTCGTCGGTCTTCATCGACAATGTCTGTACTCAGACCGGCTTGCTTTCCGCTGCATGATGTATTGTTGGGACATGTGTCCTCTGAT
The DNA here is from genome assembly GCA_026929855.1 of Poa annua. Classification (NCBI taxonomy): domain Eukaryota; kingdom Viridiplantae; phylum Streptophyta; class Magnoliopsida; order Poales; family Poaceae; genus Poa; species Poa annua. The sequence goes on along the minus strand of CM049426.1, from coordinate 243,252,530 downwards.
TGGTGACATTCGATATATTTGCTCGGTGAGAGCGTTGGATAATTATTTCCTTTCTTTGTGTCTTAGGATTATTCTGTGGTTTCCAACCTGTTAAAAATCGACTCGTATGCCATGCGTGTATGATTGAAGTATACGAGTTGGTAGGATATTGGGTTCTTGTGTGCACAATCTTGAGACGTATCTGTCGTTGGGGTCGCCAGGAGCTGTCGGCCGATGATCCATTTCGAGCCAGGCCTGCATGTTTCCTGGGTTGGTATTACCTAGTATGCTCCTGGTTGTGTGGCCCAACCGATACGTTTTGTTTGTGTATCCTGAATTCAGGGTCTGACACCTGTATTTTGGAGATGGTGTAGAAAGTAGGCAAGTCGGTTTTTCTTGCCATTGGGTGCCCTGATCCTCTTTTGGGTTGTGCTTTATGTGCAGTCAACAGGTTTGAAGTCTGACGACGTTAGCTTGGGAATCCCTCCGGCTTGGCTGGGCAGGGATACGGCGCCATCGCTTATCTTCAGGACTCTTAGTACAATTTGCATCTTATCCGTAGTCGGATACTATTTTGCTTCCCCTGTCATTTGTATATTTGTATTGTATCATTTGTATCTTGACTCGTTCGAGTCGTGGTTGTATATTATATCTTTGTTGTATTTGTGGATGTATCGGAACTGTTGTAATGTTATCACAAATCCACCCACATAATGCGCATGTTTTGACGTGCACATTATGTCTGGTGGGCGACCTAAAATCGTTACTATGCGGATTTTGGCGGGATCACTTAAATCTACATACCGATTTTCGGGCTTCACAGTAAGGAAAAGAGCGCGTCGGAAACCTGCTGACCTTTTGATACATATGCTTTTGTTACATCGACTAGATGTGTTTGCTAAATATTGGTGGCCCTAGATGATCACGCTCCTTGGACTGTGTGGTACCCCTTGTTGGTGCGGTGTCTTTGATATGTATGCCCATGCCGAGAGGCCCTTCGTCTGATTCAGTCAAAGTATCTGGTTTTCTCCATGAAAGGAGTTTGTCCGTGGCGGTTTGATATGTCTTGTTTACGAAGTCTTGAGTGGCAATAGCGCTTTTGTATCCTGAGCTTCTTGCTTGTGCTTGCTATCTTGTGCTGAGCCGTTTATGAGTATGCAGTTTGGGATTCCCAAGTTGAAGATGATAGTGGTATCTTTTGTAATTACCGTTGTGCTCTTGCCCGGTGTCGTGGAGCTAGTTGTGGTTGCAATTGTTCCAAGTGGAGGATCGTGTTTTTCTGGTTTCTTGACAAGGACGACTATCGCCCGAGTGGTCTGCGGATGCCATCTTTTGATTGATCTGTGATTCACTCGCCTGAAGAAGGTGTCTGGCGGTAGTCGCGCCTTTGCCGCCCTGATGACCCACAAGTATAGGGGATCGCAACAGTCTTCGAGGGAAGTAAAACCCAAATTTATTGATTCGACACAAGGGGAGCCAAAGAATATTTATAAGATTTAATAGATGATTTGTCAGATCAGCTACACCTGTGAATAGACTTGCTCGATACAGATTATCAGTAGCAAAAGTTTTATAGCAGTGAAAGTAGTGAAATAACAACAGCAGTAGAAGTAAGACATCAATTGTGATTGCGGTATACAGCAGGATTAAAATACTGTAGGCAAAGGGACAGATGTACGGGCGTTGCATGGATAAGATAATTCATGTGATATCATAGCAGCATTTGCAGATAAATAATATAAAGCATCCAAGTATTAACTAATAATAAGCATGTATTCCAATTTAGTTGTGCGTGCTCGCAATGAGAAACATGCACAACATCTTTTGTCCTGCCAGCCCATTTGCAGCGGGACCTCTAGGGAAACTAGTGGCAATTAAAGTACTCCTTTTAATAAAGTACATGAGCAAATCATTAACATTCTGTGAACACATGTGATCCTCACATCACTGCCATTCCCTCCGGTTATCCCAATTGATGTCACTTTGGGGCCATCGGTTCCGGACAATAATATGTGTATACAACTCATAGATATGATCGAAAACAATAATTATTCTCATGATACAATAACATGTTCAGATCTAGAATCATTGCACTCGGGCTCTAGTGTCAAGCATTAAGCATAACAAGTTGCAACACTGACGTAAAACACCGATAACAGATACTAGCTAGGCACCATGCCCTAACGATATTACAACTATTACATGAATGATCTCATCCAATCCCTACCATCCCCTCAACCCTACAGCGGTGGATTACTCAATCATGGATGGGGGAAACATGGATGGTTGATGGAGAGGCGTTGGCGATGACGATGGTGATGATCCCCTTCGATTCCCCGTCCCGGCAGGGTGCCGGAACAGAGACTTCTGGTCCCCGAACTAGGGTTCGCGATGGCGGCGGCGTACAGAGATGTTCCCTGGAAAAGTGGATACCGCCCGTGGGTTTGTAGGTCGGGAGGGTTAAGTAGCAGCGTGGGGGTCGCGAGGAGGCGACCGAGGAAGCCCCACCCTGTCATCACGCGGCCAGGAGCCTGCCGCGCGAGCAGGTGGTGTGGAGCCCTCGTGGCTCCTCTGCGTTTGATCTTCGTGGTTCCTGGACCCTTCCGGATAGAAAATGACTTCCAGGTGTTTTTCGGGCTTTTTCCATAAAGTTGATATTTCTGCACAAAAAAGAGACACTAGGGTAATTCTACTGAAAACGGCGTTAGTCTGCGTTAGTTGCATTCAAAACACACAAATTAGAGGTAAAACAATAGCAAAAGTGTTCGGGAAAGTAGATACGTTTTGGGCGTATCAACTCCCCCCAAGCTTAGCTTATTGCTTGTCCTCAAGCAATTCAGTTAACAACTGAGTGCGATAAAAGAACTTTCAGGAACTCGTTTGCTCATGTGATGTAAATATTCTCATTATGAGGACAAATGCTTGGACTATTCATAATAAGACATATATAAACGGTGTCACCCAATAGTTATGTAAACCATGAAAAGATGCCAATTATACTGATGATAAATAACATGAAACATATCAATTCATAGGATTGCAAGACTCATAAGAAAGTATGATAAAGTGGTATCTCGCTTTCCCAAATGGAACAACAAAACATAAATGCCCAGGCACCTATGAGTTTCAAGGGAAGACTAGAGATAAAGATATAAAAGATAAAAGCATCAAGATTACAGCAGTTAACATATTAAGGGACAAGCACATTACACTAAGAATGACAATTATGCTCTCAAGAGGGTGCTCAAAGAAGGATGGTGAGTCAACAGTAAAGTAAAAGATATGCCTTTCATTGAGGGAAGTAGGGATTCAACATGTGCTAGAGCTTCTTATCATTTGAAAACAGAGGTAAAATTGTTTTTGAGCGGTGGTTGCTTGGTCAACGAATGGCAATAGAGTTCTTGTTATCTTCCATACTAAGCAAGTTGAGAGCGGTTCCGAATTATTTTTAAAACAAGGAAATTATAATATGCATCTTTATATTCATTTTGATAGCTTGGCACTCCTCCCAACCTTGCTAACATAACCATGGCTAACCGAATCCTCGGGTGCCCACCAAACAATCTCAAACAATGGAGGAGTGCCCATTTTTATTTTCTCAAATCTTTTTGATATTGTAATGGTCTAACCAGCCCTTTGCAAAATTAGTTACGAGCAGATGTAGCATGCAAGTCAATCCTTAATTAGTTTGGAAGATAACAAGCCCAACTACTACTTCCTCATGAGCTCAAAATAGTGACACAAATTGAGAAGTGTTTGAAGGTTTTAAAGGTAGCACATGCGAATTTACTTTAATGGTTTGAAATGCCATGCATAGGTGTTTATGGTGGACTCTTTGGAATAACTTAGTTTTCAGGGATTTCGAAGCACAAGCATTTTCAGCTTAGTACAAGTGGAGGCTAGCATAAGATGGGAAAGCGACAATTTAAGAGAGCAATAACCGTCATAATCATGCTTGCGACGAAATAAAATTAACGGTGGCATAAAAATGATACTAGAACTCTGAGGAAAAATATGTCACCAAGGCTTAATTAACTTTCTGTTTTCGGTCATAGCATGTGTAAACATGTGCCAAGTCAATTATTCAGAGGAGGATACCAAAATGTCATATTCTATTGTGACCAAAACAATGCAATCAAATATCCATAGAAACATAACATCCATCATAAATAAATTGGATACGATCATAAGAGAACACCAATCAACATATACCTTATGCGAACCATCTAAGCATGCTCACATGAATGAGTATATGTACAAAAAAGAGAAACAAATAGAGTTCATAACCAGCCTCTTACCCAACTAGAATTGTCATAGATCATCATAATTGTCTTATCACTTGTGTGCTTGAAAGATATGAAATAATAACCAAGCTCCATGGAGTAACTGAAGGTAATGACCTCTGAAACAAACTATACACTAAAGAAAAGTTATGAATTAAACGGTGGACAGCAGAAATCTATCCCTGCTCGAAACAACACACAACAAAGCAAAATATGTTTGTGTTTTTGCATATTGAACTGAAATAAATACTAAGCATATTAAAACTACACACTAAAGAAAACCAGCAAGAGAAATAACGAAAATCTTTTTGGTGTTTTTGAGTTTATGGAAAGCAAACAAAGCATGAACAAATGAAGAAAATTAAAACGAACATGAATATACAAAGTACCGAATGATAATGATATGTAATTGAGTGTGCTATCGGTATACCTCCCCCCAAGCTTTGGCTTTTGGCCTAAGTGGAGATCAGCCCCAATGTCCCCATCCGTCGGTACCGCCAGGGTAGGTCGAAGAGCTTTCCCTGTAGTATGAGCTCGAGGATGCACCGGCGTGGTACCCAGTGTAATCCTCATCCGGTAGCTCCTCCACGCGGTGCGCCAGGTGAAAATCCAGCATTCTCAACTGCTGCTCCAACTCCACCATCGAGTACGATCATGGTCTCCTGTTAAGACTGAACAAAGAGGGTTGTGGCAAGGGGACCTCCTTTTCACGATCGTTAGCAAAAACGACCCTAAACACAATGTTCTCCAAAGTGGACCTGTTAGTGAAAACTTTATGGCTTTTCATTGCAGCAAGGTCTAGATAACAAGGAGCAAGTTGTGTATCATTACGATCAATATACATCCCCAACTATTCAACAATGCGCAAGGCAATATTACCTCCAAAGATGGGGCCCCTAGAAGCTAAGCGGCGAGCAATCAAAGAACCAAGGTTATACGGGAATTCACTGTCAGCCAAGTGAGGACTGGGGTGTGCAGAGCCCACTCTCCTCAGGCCTTGCACGCTGGCAGATTAGACGAAACGACTAAGGACCAAGCCACCGCTCGGAGAGACCCTCGAGAGGCAACTCCTCTTGAGGGCCTGAAGAGGAAGCCAAGGCCTAAAGAGGACCACGCGCTTCAAGAGACTCCCCAAGGCTCACTTCGTCTGGAGAGAAGTCAACGGAAACCTCTCCACAGGCCTCCGCGGCCTTGTGGAGACACTTCGCGGCCAAGCAAGCGCTGTAGGGCGCACATGGCCTCTGCAGCAGCCGCAGAGTGACGCCAGCACTCTAGTTGCCGTTCTGTTGATAAAGGAGACAACAAAGCTGCGCCTCCCGCCCAGGATAGCTAGGACTTTCCGCTTTGGTGATAAAGCGGCTGGACGGCGCAACGCTCGAAGAAGATCGTCATCGTGGGCTCCACCACGGCCACTGCAACCCCTGTGAGGTGTTCTGCGCGGTCTGCTGCTGGTCGGCCACCGCGCCCAACTTTATCGCAGATGGACCGCGTCTAGGGAGGTTTCGGGAACGGTGGACTCCATCTACTCCGCACCACTTCCCCGTGGGAGCCCACCTCGAACGCCCTGTGCAAGGAAAATGCTGGAGGCGGCTATAAAAGGAGCAAGAGCTCCACTGTAGAGAGAAGATGGTCCAATTTCTTGCTAAACCCTTGTAACCCTAGGACAATCGAGTAGAACAGCCAACTGCTGGAGGAGGAAGACAACCATTGAGTCCCTCTCCAAGCACAAAACTGCCTCAAGAGAGCCCTCAGCAAGCTCATTGTACTAAAATCTCTACAGTGCAATATAGACAAGCAGGAGTAGCGGTGTTACCTCCTCCTGAGGGACGTGAAGCCTCTCTGTCGTGATAGTCCCTCTCCTGGCCCGACGAGCACCGTCGTCGTGCCTCTCGAGGGTTGTTTGACCTCCGTGTTCAATCCCCTTTCGCACTACACTTCAGTGTGTGACTATCCCTGTTCCGTGGGAGTCACTCTCCGACACTTGGCACGCCAGGTAGGGGCTTGAGGCGCGTCAACGACCTTCGAGCCACCCCCACGCCATGACGGACACCCGCGCTACTCGCGCTGCCCGCGCCAATAGACGCGCGCCAGAAGGAGCTTGCGCCGCTTCGGCGCCACCGCCACGCACGGACGGCAGGGACGTCCCCGCCATGAGGAGCGCGCCAACTCCGGCCCTCATGTGGAGGAGCCCGAGCACGACGCCGAACATCAGGAGGACGTGTAGTCCTCGCACCCGACGCAGCGCCCGAGCGGCTCCGCCCCAGGAAGGACGGACCCCATGCCACACATCGCCCTGCTCATGGCGCAAGAACTTCTCCGCTACCAGCCTACCGCTGAGGCCCATGAGAAGTGGCTGGAGCGCCTCAACCACCTCGTCGGCATCGCCACGACTTGCCCTACTCCATCGCAGTCCATGGTGCACCACTCCCTCGCGGGCATGGCTGCGCCAGACGCGCCTCCACCTCTTCCAGGGCCCGCACCGGCCGCGACGCAGAGGGCTGCCTCCCACGCATCCTCGCCTCACGAGTGCCTGATCATACAGCGCACCGCGCCAGACGCGTGCGTGGGGATGGAGATCTAGCGCAACCGCCAGAACCACCTCGTGGAAGAAATTGGCCAAGCGGGCCAGCAGAACCGCGGCACGCTGCAGCACGGGGTCGCCACGGGCTGCATGGCGTTCACCCGCTCCCTGCGCCGCGTGGTCTGGCGCACGAAGTTCAGGCCGGCTCTTCCCAAGGGCTACGACGGCTCCAGCAACCCCATCGAGTTCCTGCAGCTCTACACCACCTCCATCCAGGCAGCAGGCGGAGACAACAAGGTCATGGCCAACTGGTTCTCCCACGCGCTTTGTGACTCTGCGTTGTCGTGGCTCCTGAACCTCCCGGAGGACTGTTAACTCTTGAGAGGAGCTCTGCAAGCAGTTCGTCTCCAACTTCAAGGGGACATACGAGCGCGTGCTCACCCACAACGACCTGCGTGCTATGGTGCAGAAGAAGGATGAGACCCTCCGCAAGTACATCCAGCACTTCAGCCAAGTGCGAAACAAGATCCCGAACATCCCTGACACCCAAGTCATCACCGCCTTCCGCGAGGGTGTCACGAACAGCAGGATGCTCGAGAATTTGGGCATCCACGACAAGCTCACCTCTGTGGTGAAACTGTTCGAATTGGCTGACAAGTGCGCCAAGGCTGAAGAGGGACTTCTCTTCGTCAAAATGTCCTCGCGGGGGACGACCAGCTGAGGGGTCCAAGAGCCACAAGAAAAAGGAGGAGCCCAAGCGCAAGGCCACCGTGTCCTCGCGGCATAGCCTGACGCCAAGGGCACCAGCGGGGACTCCCCTGAGCCTGGGGAGAGAAAGGACGACCATCGTCCATTCTGCATCTACCACAAAAGGCGCGGCCACTCTACGGAGACCTGCTTGGACCTCAAGAGCCTGAGCAAGGAGCACGAACAAGCAGAGTGCAGTGGCAGCCACGGTCGAGGCCGTGGCTACCGTGAAGGCGGACGCAAGAGCGGCAACCAGAAACCACCAGGGAATCAGGCCAATGCCACTGAGAAGAACGGCAACCTCCCCGACGAGGAAGATGGAGGCTACCAAGCCCCGAGAGGCGCTATTGCCTGCATCCTCGGTGGGGCACATGCGCCCAAATCGAACACCCAGTTCAAGCAGGTCGCTCGCGAGCTCAACGCCACCCTGCCCTGTGTCGAGACCTCCAGGCTCCTAAAGTGGTCGCAGTACACCATCGCCTTCGACGCTCATGACCACCCCAAGTCCACCAAGACTGTTGGAACCTTCCCGCTGGTCTGCAGTCCCACCATCGACAACATCGCCGTCTCCAAGACGCTCATCGATGGTGGTGCATGCCTGAATGTCATCTCAATCAAGACGTTTGAAGCGCTTCAAGTGCCATACGAGCGGCTCATGCCCTCTAGACCCTTCACGAGAGTCACCAGCAGCTGAATCGAACCTCTGGGGCAGGTCGGGCTTGCCGTCACCTTCGGCAACGAGGAGAATAACCGCACTGAGCACATCGACTTTGATGTTGCGCTCATCGGCATGCCGTACAACGCCATCCTCGGCCACCCCGCCCTCGCAAAGTTCATGGCAGTCACACATCATGCCTACAACATGGTCAAAATTCCCGGCAGCGCGGGCTCCATCACCATCCGTGGACATGTCCTGGATGCTACGCGCGCTGTCGAGACAGCCTACAAGGTGGCTGCCATGGAATTCACTACTGATGAGGACATGGAGCCTCTCGAGAGGCCCAAGAAGAAGAAGAAGCAGTTGTTCTCTCGGGAGCCAACCTCCACGAAGAAGGTCTCTCTGAGCTCCAGCAGCTCGGGGTCTGAGGGCTCTGGGGCTAGCGTCACCATAGGCGCTGCTCTGCCTCCCATATAGGAAAGCGCGCTCGTCGCCTTCCTCTAGGCAAACTCTGACATGTTCACGTGGACTCCGTCAGACCTGTCCGGTGTACCGAGGGAGGTGATTGAGCACCACTTTGATGTGTGTCCAAACGCACGTCCCATCAAGCAAAAGGCAAGAAAGAAAGCCCCCGAGAAGCAAGCATCCATCGTCAAAGAGGTCGAGAAGCTAAAAGCGGCAAAAGTCGTCCGTGAAGTCATGGACCCCACTTGGCTCTCCAATGGTGTGGTTGTCCCAAAACCCGCCGGAGGAGGCCGCCTCTGCATCGATTACAATGATGTCAACAAGGCCTGCCCCAAGGACCCTTATCCCATGCCAAGAATCGACCAGATCATGGACTCCACGACATGTTGCGACCTCCTCTGCTTTCTCGATGCTTTCTCTGGTTATCACCATATCAAGATGGCTAAGGAAGACGAGGAGCAGACGGCATTCCTCACGCCATGTCGTGTGTATTGCTATGTCTGCATGCCCTTTGGCCTGAAAAATGCTAGCGCCACCTTCCAGAGGCTCATGAGGATAGCCATTGGCGAGCAAATGGGCAGAAATGCAGAGGCTTACGTCGATGACATCGTCGTCAAGTCTCGAGAGGGAGATACCCTCCTCTGGGACCTTGAAGAGACCTTCGCCAGCCTGCGCAAGGTGAACATCAAGCTCAAACCCACCAAGTGATTCTTCGGAGTGCCTTCAGGCAAACTGCTTGGTTTCCTCGTGTCCCACCGAGGCATAGAGGCAAATCCTGCCAAGATCAAGGCCATAGAGGAAATGCACCGCTGGCTCAAGGACATGTAACGCCTAGCATGCTACATGGCCAGCTAGGGCCGCTTCATCTCCAAGTTTGGCGAGAGAGTCCTGCCCTTCTACAAAATCATGAAGAGGTCTGGCACCTTCAAGTGGACGCCTGAAGCGGAAAAAGCCTTTGAGGACTTGAAGAGATACTTGGCCAGCCCACCAGTCATGGTTGCCCCAAGGACAGGCGAGCACCTGAAGCTGTATCTATCAGCCACTCCATAGACCGCCAGCGCCGTCCTGGTGGTAGAAAGAGAAGAGCCAGTCCTCCACAAGAAGAGTGCAACCACTCCAAAGACAAACCGCCTGAACAGGAGCTCGACAAAGGGACAGGCTCCACAAACCCACCGCCAGGCCCAGAGCCACAAGCGGAGCCTGCCCCAAGTCCCGATCTCGCCAAGAAGCTTGAAGAGCCTCCACAGGCTGATCTCGCCAAGGAGCCTAAAGATCCTCCACATGCCAACCCCCTTGAGGGACCTAAAGAGCCTCCCCAGGCAGATAGCGCTGGGCCTAAACTCATAACCCTTGTCGAGCATCTTGTCTACTTCGCCCTTAGAGTACTGCGGGATGCTCTGGAACGGTATACAATGCAACATATGCTCCTCATTGCCCTCCTCATCGCCTCAAGGAAGCTGCGACACTACTTCCAGGGACACTCCATCACGGTGGTCACCTCTTTCCCCCTGGAGCAGATCCTGCGCAACCCTAACGCCTCAGACCGTGTCATGGGATGGACCATAGAGCTACATCCATTCAACTTGCGCTTCGATGCCACAAGGGTCATCAAAGGAAGAGCGCTGGCGGACTTTGTCGCCGAATGGACTTTTCCAACCCCTGAAGAGCCTCTAGGAGATGAGCCAGAGCCCTCTAGAGAGAAAATGCCCAGCCACTGGACCATGAAGTTTGACGGAGCTTTCGCATGCCGCCATGGTGGGGCTGGCGTTGTCCTGATCTCACCCAAGGGTGACAAACTCTATTACTTGGTCCAGCTGTGCTTCAGGATCGACAAGATCTCCAACAACATTGCTGAGTACGAGGGCCGTCTCGCCGGCCAACGTGCCGACATCGCTCTAGGCATCAAGCACCTACTCATCAAGGGCGACTCCCAGCTACTCGTCAACTTCTCCAACAAGAGCTACAAGCCTAAGTACGACCACATGGCCGCATACCTTGAAGAGGTCTGTAGGCTTGAGAAGCACTTCAGCATGGAGCTCATGCACATCCCAAGGAAGGAAAATCAAGAGGCTGATGACAACGCCAAGCGCGCATCAAGGAGGCAAGCTCAGCTGCCAGGCATCTTTGAAGAGAGACTCGTCAAGGCGTCCATAAAGCAGCCTCAAGAGGCCATGCCCGCAAGCACAGACGAAGTGCTCCCGCCACCACCTACAACTGGGGCTCCCAATTGCGGCCCCCAGACAGGGGAGCGTCTGTTGCTCATAGCGGTGCGTCATGAGACAGGCCGGATCGACGAGCTCAAGGACTATCTCGCCAAGGGAATCCTCCCCGAGGAAGATATCGAAGCAGAGCGAATCGCTCGCCAGGAAAAATCCAACCACATCCTCGAGGGAGATCTCTACCGCAAGCGCCCAAATGGCATCACACTCAAATGCGTCCCTCCTGAAGAAGGCAGAATGCTGTTCCAGGACATCCACTGCGGGGAGTGTGGCCACCATTCGTGCGCCCGCAACCTCGCAGGCAAGGTCTTCAGCAGTGGCTTCAACTGGCCTTAAGCACTTCAGGATGCAGTTGACATCGTCCAAGCATGCAAAGCCTGCCAATTCCACGCCAAGCAAATCCATTAGCCCGCGCGGGGGCTACAGACCATCCCGCTCTCCTGGCCGTTCGCGGTCTGGGGGCTAGACATCTTGGGACCATTCCCAACAGCGCAAGGGAGCTATCGCTACCTCTTCGTGGCCATCGACAAGTTCACCAAATGGACCGAGGTGGAGGCGACGCGCACAATTCCAGCAGGCGCGGCGGTGAAATTTATCAGAGTCCTGGTCTGCCGCTTCGGAGTGCCTAATCGCATCATCACCGACAATGGCTCACAATTCACTAGTGGCATCTTCAGGGCTTACTGCAAAAAAGTGGGCATCAAGCTCTGCTTCGCCTCGGTCGCTCATCCACAAAGCAATGGCCAAGCCGAGCGAGCAAATGCAGAAGTCCTCAAGGGCCTAAAGACCACGACCTTCAACATCCTCAAGTGCCACGGCAAAGGCTGGATCAGCGAGCTTCCTTCGGTGCTCTGGTCCATCCGCACAACGCCGCCCAAGCCTACGGGAGAAACACCGTTCGCCCTCGTCTATGGAGCCGAAGCAGTCCTCCCCACGGAGATTAAGCATGGATCCCCAAGGGTCCTTGCCTTTAACGAGGACGAGAAAGAGGATCTCCACAACGACGACCTGCTGCTTCTCGAGGGACTACGCCGCCGCGCCGCCCAACGGGCGGCAAAATACCAGCAGGACCTATGACGCTACCATAGCCGCAACATGCGCTCGCGCACACTGGAGACATGTGATCTCGTCCTTAGGCGAATCCTCTCCAGGGAATGCCTCCACAAGCTGTCACCCATGTTAGAAGGCCCCTACAGGGTCCCCACATCGCCGTGCCTGGCGCGGCTCGCCTCGAGACTCAAGGCGGCATCCCCGTCAAAAATCCGTGGAACATCATGCACCTGCGCAAGTTCTACCCGTGATCATCGTCACGCCCGTGATCATTGTAATGTCAAGACATCTGGCTAAAGAGGCAGCTTACGACTCAACCTCCAAGCATTTTTTTGACTCCAGAAGGATAAAATGCACACGTGATCATCGTCACACCCATGATCATTGTCACGTCAAGACATCTGGCGGAAGAGGTAGCTTACGGCTCAACCTCCAAGTATTTTTTGTCTCTAGAGGCTAAAAGCTCACGGCTTAAACCTCCAAGCTCCAAAGGCTTCTCTCGAGGGTAAACCCTCCGATCTCTCCATGTAACGAGCCACCTCAGGCCGTAGAGAGTCTCTGCCACTAATGGGTGGTCCCCATGCTGTCGGTAGTGACTCCCACGGAATAGGGGTGGTCACTTCCTGAAGAGTAGTTCGTGAAGGGGATTGAACACGGAGGTCAAGACCCTCGAGAGGCACGATGGCAATGCTCGCCGGGTCTGGAGAGGAACACCCACGACAGAGATGGACACCGGACCGTACCCAGGTTCACGTCCCTCAGGAGGAGGTAAAACCGCTACTCCTGCTTGTCTGCATTGCACTGCAAGGGTTCTAGTACAACTGAGCTTGCCGAGGGCTCTCTTGAGGCAGTTCGTGCTTGGAGAGGGACGCAATGGTCGTCTTCCTCGTCCAACCGAACACTATCCTACTTGCAGGGCTAGGGTTTACAAGTTCTTAGCAAGCAATTGGTCGACCCTTTCCTACGGTGGAGCTCCTGCTCCTTTTATAGGCGCCACGGGCATCTTCCTCGCGCAGGGCGTCCAAGGTGGGTTCCCGCACGGCAGTAGCGCGAAGGAGCTGGAGTTCACCGCGGCTGAATCCTTCATGGACGCGGTCCATTGGCGATAAAGTTGGGCGAAGTGGCCGACAGGTTGCAGACCGTGCAGAATGGCTCGCAGGGGTTGCAGAGATCGGGGTGGAGCCCACGATGACGATCTTCTTGGAGTGTTGCGCCGTACAGCCGCTTTATCATCAGAGAGGAAAGTCCCAGCTGTCTTGGCGCAGGCGGCGCAACTTTATTGACCCCTTTATCACAAAAACGGCAAAGGGAGTGCCCGCGTCACTCTGTGGTTGCGGCAGAGGCCATGTGGGCCCTGCAGTACTTCCTTAGCCGCAAAGCTTCCTCGCAGGCCCGGGGCAGCCCGTGGAGAGATTTCTGTTGACTTCTCTCCAGGCGCACGGCGCCTCGGGAGAGTCTCTTGAAGCATAGGTCCCCTTCAGGCCTTCGCTTCCTCTTCAGGCCCTCAAGAGGATTTGCCTCTCGAGGGTCTCTTTAAGCGGTGGCTTGGTCCTTAGTCGTTTTGTCTGATCTGTCCGTGTGCGCGGCCTGGGGAGAGTGGGCTATTCATACCCCAGTCTTCACTGGGCCGACAGTAGCCCCCGAGCCCGCGATTGGCGTGATTGAGCCCATGGGCGCAGGCGGAGCATCGTGGGCCCAAAGTCCCCGGCCGGCCCGAGCCACGCGTCACTCAGACGGGTAACGGTCGCGCACGATCTGGGGCGTGCATCGTGGGGGGGGGGGTCCCACCACGCCCCGGTAACTGCTCCTTGAAGAGACATAAAGCCTGAGCGCCGGCGCAGGGAGCCGTTACTGTTTCCATTCCTTCTCGTAGAAGTCTCCGTCATTCTCGAGCTCTCCGCCTCCACTCTGTAGCTCTTTCTGCTCCTCTCGCCTCCAGCGACACACCAAACCACGGCGATGAGTCCCGCCAAGAACAAGGGCAAGCGGCTGCGGGATCCTTTTCCCAGGCGGAGCCTGCCGAGGTCGCGCATAGCGTGACACTGCTCGGCGTGCGCATCAACGACAAGGCGCTCGCCAAGGTCCGCTTCCTGGTGGCGGACCGGACGAACGAGCATGGCGCCACTACGCTCAAGCCTGCAGCGCACGAGAAACACCCGCGAGGGTTTTTTCCGGTCTTCCGGCACTGCGTCTCTGCCTGGCTGGTGCCGCCGTTCTCTCAGTTCCTGGAGGCGGTGCTGGCATTCTACCAGATCCAGCTACTGCATCTTCACCCCAACTCCGTTCTCATCCTCGCTGTGTTCGCCTACCTCTGCGAGGCGTACTTGGGCCTGGAGCCCACAGTGGGGCTTTTCTGGTGCTTCTACACGCTCTGGAACACGACAAAGAACGAGCGCTCATGCTGCGTCTCGTTCCACATCGTAGACGACATGGGGTGCATTTACATCCCCATGTCATGGAGCGACGGCAAGGCCGTTACTTCGGTGACGAAGAAGGTGGACGACTTCCGCCAGTGGTGGTTCTTCGTCGTGGTGGAGCACCCCTACGCCTTCCTCGAGGTCCCTGGCGCGCCGCCCGTGAAGAACTCCCATTGGGGCAAGGCGTCCTTCGACGGCACGCGGAACGCGAGCTTCATGGGCCGCCTGAGCTTCCTTCGCGATGAGGGCCTCACGGAGCAGATCATCGTGGCGTACTTCGTGACACGCCACATCGCTCCCCTTCAGGCGCACTCGGTGTCCATGTGGATGTACTCCAGGCCTCATGACAAGATGCGGCTCCACCGCGAGGACAACGACAAGGACACCGTCGACAACATCCTATCTGCGCTCTTCATCAACCCGGTGGTGCCTGCCGTGGACCAGCTCCCTGTCACACTCCAGCCCCTCCACCAATACAACAGGACCGAGCGCATAGCCATCTTGGAGGGGACGCCTTTGTTTACCCCAGCAGGCCAGGCGGGGAAGGAGGTGCCGGTGCCGGTGGTGCAGGAAGCAAAGGGAGCAGACTCTCCCTCAGCCTTGGGAGCCGGGCAAGGCGAGGAGGAGGCCGCGACGGGGAGGTGTCCTCTTCGAGGCCTGGGCCATTCACTGACGATATTTGCGCCATCTCGTCAGGTGATGATGACGCCTTCGTGGTGGCGCCCTCGCGCCTCGTGGAGGAGGAGGATGAGGAGAGGGAGGTCTCCGACGCGGGGGCCACTCTGGGGCGGCGCGAGCCCCGCACCAAGGCCGCCGTGGGGCGGTCTGGGGCGAAGCCGTCCGACTTCCCCTCCAAGAGGAAGGCCGTGGCGCCTCCGGAGGGGTGTGGCGCCAGGACCACGCCCTCCTGGCGCTCGCCAGGCCTGGCGTGGGTCGACACCGGCGCTCAGCCGTCCGGGTAAGTGTCTCTTGCACTCGGTCGTTCAACTCTTTCTCTTTTTCTATTTATCCTCTCTTGAAGATGCTTCCTTGGTTTTTGTCAGTTATCTTGTTCCTGCGAAGCGCCGTAAGCTTCGCAACGCAGCAGATGTGAAGAGAGCCATGGCTGAGGCCGTGGCTGAAGAGGCCATGAGGCCTGTGGAGATGGCCTCCACACGTCCTACTAAGGAGGTGCCTCAAGGGGAGGCGATTGCGCCTCGGGCGGAGGCTGCTGCGCCTCGTCCAGAGGCCTCTGCGCCGCCCCCCGAGCCAATGGTGATGGAGGCTGTAGAGGAGGAGAAGGTCGCCACTCCTCCTCGAGCCCCTACTCCACCTCGCGCGGCCACACCACCGCGCGAGCCAACCGGCCGCGCGAGCCCATTCCGCCGCATCAGCCAACTCCGTTGCACGAGCCCACGCCTCTCCGCCCCGTTTCGCTGCATGGGGTGTGCACGAGGCTGGTGCGGGCGCCGAGGAGGCTTCTGGCGCGGCCAGGGACGGAGTACAGCCTAGCCCCCGAGCGTGCTCCGGGGCCAGGCTCTCGGGCCTCGACACCGCGGCTGGGCCCTCGACAAGCCAAGACCTGGTCCTCCGCGGCTGGGACTGGAGCGCTGGGCACCGTGAGGTCGCCTTTCGCCTCGTGAGGGTGTCCCTAGAGGGCTTGGAGGTGCACCTCGCCCTCGAGGACATACATCTCACCCAGCAGCGCGAGGAGCTGGCAAGGGCTTGGGCGTCCTTGAACGTAGCCGTTGAGGCCCGTCACCAAGAGTACTTGGTGGTGCATGCCGCGCGCGAGGAGTCCATCCGCTTCGCCAAGAAGATCCGCGAGGGGGCATCCGCGACGCCTCTGAACTTCTCGCGCCCCTCCAGGAGGAGCGTGACGCCTCTGCCGAGCTCCTGTCCGCGGCGACGGCCAAGCGCGAAGCCATGGAGGGCTCACTGTCGCAAAAGCGCCGCGAGCTGGGCCATCTGGAGACCCAGCTTCTCTCCACCCACCAGGCCGCGCAGGAAACCCTGGAGGAGGACCGCAAGGGCCTAGCCGAGCACGAGCGGCAGCTGGCCCTCAAGGAGAAAGAAGTGCGGTTGTGCGACGAGCAGCGGCTTCAGGCGGAGAGTGCGCTCGCCATCCAGCGCGAAGAGCTCGAGGCGCACGAAGGGGACCTGGCCTAGGCGCTCCAGCAGTACGACGAGAACGTCGCCACCCAGAAACGCGCTTTGGAGCGCTTCGAGCAGCGGTATGCTGAGAAGAAGGAAGCGGACGACGCCCTCCTAGAGCGCGAGAAGCAGTACAGGTTGAATAAATCCCAGGAGTACCACGACTTGGCCAAGAAGAAGGAGTATCACTTCAAGGCCAGACGCGCCAAGGAAGGTCAACGCCTGGCGGAGGAGGCCCTCAGCGCGGCCATCCAGGACCTTAACACCCTCGCCAAGGATGTGGAGGAGCAGGTGGCTCCCGCGATGGAGCAGGCGACGGAGGCTGCGGACACCGCCAAGGCGGCCCGTGCGCTCACGAGGCAGCGGGAGCGCATGTTCGAGGCGGTGGTCGCCCGGGGCAATGAGCTCGCCGCCCAGCTTGGCGCGGACGCGCCGCACGCCGAGGTCCGAGGCCGTGGTGATACTGCCATGTACCTGGTCTACTTCGACCAGCTCTTCACGGCGCTCAAGGGCCCTGTCGCTGACCTCCGCGAGATGATCGAGGACGAGAGCCGGCAGCTCCTGGTGCTGGTCGTTGACCGCATCTTCACCAACCTCAGGATCTTCACGCCGGGCTTTGACCTCTCCACCGTGACGGAAGCTCGTCAAGGCGAGGACGTGCGGCGGGCTCCAACTCCCTCCGCGAGCAAGTCGATGCCTTCTGCAACCGCTTCAACGTGCGGAGGTCGCCGCGGAGGATAGCGAGGAGGGGGTCGCTTCAGCCGAGACCGAGGAGGGCGCAGTGGAGGATGTGCAGGACGGCGCTGACTCCGCCTGAGCTGTGGTCATTGCGCATGTGTGCGCTTGTATCTGAAACAATCTTATGTTTAGACATTATGCGACTTTTGGGCATGTAATATATTCTTGTTCGCAATTTGCTTCTAGCTTGCTTGCCCCTCGAGAGGTCCCTTTGGACTTATCTTTAAATCTATGGGTTCTCTGCGTCGTTAGGACCCGTCTCTTCGTGCCATGACTCCGCCACTTCGGTATGCTAGAGCAATGACTCAGCAAGGCCGGGGGGAGTTTAAACCTAGGAGAGGTAAGAGCCCTGAGTCGCGATGCTCAAGTTCCCCCCTTAGACGTACGAGTAGTCCATGAAGTATAAGGGAAAGCGAAGTCGCTTGAGGGGCAAACGTGCGCTTGCGGAGGAAAAAAGGCTCTCGAGGCATGGGTGCGAGACTTAGCTTCTCGAGGCTTTTTCCCTGAAGAGGTTTTTGCCTGGCGAGGAGGTCCTCTCTAGGTGTTTTTCCCGGATGCCTCCTCAAACTTGTGGGGACATTTCTTCCCTGTAAATGTTAGAGGGGCGAACCCAAATGCTTGTGCACGGTACTGAGGACTCGTGCGTGCTTATAGGTCCCCTCCGGCGTTCCTCGCGAGGAGAGTAAGTACCAAGGTCCTTTGTAGAGATGGCGTGTTTGTGGGGCTTGCCCTCCAGCTAGAGCTCAGATCCTTGGGTTTTGCAATGCTGCTGGTGTGTCATTTGAGGCACTAGCACCGTACTTATCCCCCGCTCATGAGGTGCGCATGTGGAGACATATAAGCGCACATTTTAATGAAGTAATGCGTAAATAAAACTCACCACCAAATATTACATAGCGGCGCCGTAGCGCTAAGTTTACTTAGGAACAAAATTGTCTCATTATGCTTGGAGTTGCCAAGTTAATGTTTTGACCATGTCGACGCATGGGGACCACCCATTAGTGCCAGAGACTCTCTACGGCCTGAGGTGGCTCGTTACATGGAGAACTCAGAGGGTTGATGAAAGAACATTTCTTAATCCCTAGTGTTTTGTGTGTTAGTTAACAATACTTATGATGTACTAATAGAATGCTAAGTATTTCAGCTTGTATGTGATTTATGTTCATATGCATCAAAGCCAAAAATGCGAAGAAGAAGTTGTTCTGGAATTGTTCGAGGAACCGGAATATTTGAGCCGGAAATTCCCACGGCCGGAATTTCCGGTTCACCAGAACTTCACAGAAAATGGCTAAGTCAAGGTTGAGAAAGTGTTCTGATCTCAACCGGAAATTGTGACCGGAAATTTCAATCTAGCGGAAATTCCGGTTGCACCCAGAAGAGTTCATAGAAAATGGCTAAGTCAAGAATAAGAAGTGTTCTGATCTCAACCGAAAATTGTGCTCGGAAATTTCCATTCACCGGAATTTCCGAGTGCACCTTGAAGAACATTGGAGAAAACTGCTAAGGAAAGAAGAGGAATAGGTTCTGACTCCAGCCGGAAATTCCAGTCGGAAATTTCAATTCTCTGGAAATTCCTTGTGACCGGAATTTCCGGTGTTGACTTATACCGGAATTTCCGGGTGGTCGACACAGGCAACGGTCAAAAAAGGGGAGGGACTATAAATATCCCCTCACTCACTCAAGAACAGCCAGCTCTCAGATTTTCTCTCTCCTACTATTCTTGAAAGCTCAAATCATCAAGATCTCCCAATCCCTCCACCCAAATTCGTTGATCTTTGGAGGATTGGAGGAGAAGGCCCGGATCTACATTTTCAGCGAAGGAATTTGCATTTCCTCCCCATTCACTTGGGGATTTTGTGGCTAGGGTTTCCGGTGGGAAAACCTAGTTCACCATTGTTGTAATCTTGGTGTTGCCTTGACCTTTTGTGGTCCTTGACCTGTTGTGGTCATCATGAGAGCCCCAATTAAGTTGTGGGTGCGTGCCTCAAGCGTTTGTAAGGGATTCGATCTCCGCCCTAAAAGGGGATCAATAGTGGAAGGTGAACTCGCAACCTTTGTGGTTGAGTTCATCGGAGAAGAAGGTGAGCCTTTGTGGCGTTGCGGCTAACCTGTTGTGATAGCGCACACCTCTCCAAACGAGACGTACACCCTTGGGTGGAACTCGGGATTACATCTTCGTCTCCGCGTGCTTCACTCGGTTCCTCTTATCATTGCTCCCTTACTTTCTTGTCTTGTTAGCTTATTTATCTTGTTATTGCTTACATTGTCATTTAGGTAAATTCACCATAGTTGCATATCTAGAGAATTTACCTTTGTGTTGAGCCTAAATTTGAAAAGACCTAAAATTTGTAATAGCACCTATTCACCCCCCCCCCCCCTCTAGGTGCCGGATTCCCGTTCAGTTGACCCTCGAGAGAAGCCTTTGGAGATTGGAGGTTTAAGCCGTGAGCTTTTAACCTCTAGAGACAAAAAATGCTTGGAGGTTGAGCCCTAAGCTGCCTCTTCCTCCAGATGTCTTGACGTGACAATGATCACGGGCGTGACAACGATCACGTTTGGTTTTTATCCTTCTAGAGACAAAAATTTCTTGGAGGTTGAGGCGTAAGCTGCCTCTTCCGCCAGATGTCTTGACGTGACAATGATCACGGGCGTGACAATGATCACGTTTGCTTTTTATCCTTCTGGAGACAAAAAATGCTTGGAGGTTGAGCCGTAAGCTGCCTCTTCCGCCAGATGTCTGGACGTGACAATGATCACGGGCGTGACAATGATCACGGGTAGAACTTGCGTAGGTGCATGATGTTCCATGGATTCTTGACGGGAATGCCGTCTTGAGTTTCGAGGGAAGCCGCACGAGGCCTGGCGATGTGGGTGACCCTGTAGGGGCCTTCCCACATCGGTGACAGCATGTGTAGGCCTTCCCTGGAGAGGATTTGCCTGAGGACGAGATCGCCTTTCTCCAGCGTGCGTGAGCGCACGTTGTGGCTGTGGTAGCGTCGCAGGTCCTGCTGGTATTTTGCCGCCTGGTGGGCGGCACAGCGGCGTAGTCCCTCGAGGAGCAGCAGGTCGTCGTTGTGGAGATCCTCTTGCTCGTCCTCGTTAAAGGCAAGGACCCGTGGGGATCCATGCTTTATCTCTGTGGGGGGGACTGCTTCGGCTCCATAGACGAGGGCGAACGGTGTTTCCCCTGTAGGCTTTGGTGGCGTTGTTCGGATGGACTAGAGCACCGAGGGGAGCTCGCTGATCCAGCCCTTGCTGTGGCCCTTGAGGATGTCGAAGGTCCTGGTCTTTAGGCCCTTGAGGACTTCTCCGTTTGCTCGCTCGGCCTTCCCATTGCTCTTTGGATGAGCGACCGAGGCCAAGCATAGCTTGATGCCCATCTTTTCGCAGTAAGTCCTGAATATGTCACTGGTGAATTGTGAGCCGTTGTCGGTGATGATGCGGTTAGGCACTCCGAAGCGGCAGACCAGGCCTTTGATGAATTTCACCGCCGCGCCTGCTGGAATTGTGCGCGTCGCCTCCACTTCGGGCCACTTGGTGAACTTGTCGATGGCCACAAAGAGGTAGCGATATCCCCCTTGCGCTGTTGGGAATGGTCCAAGGATGTCCAACCCCCAGACCGCGAACGGCCAGGAGAGAGGAATGGTCTGTAGCCCCAGCGCAGGTTGGTGGATTTGCTTGGCAATTGGCAAGCTTCACATGCTTGAACGATGTCAACTGCATCCTGAAGTGCTTGAGGCCAGTAGAAGCCGCTTCTAAAGACTTTGCCTGCGAGGGTGCGGGCGCACGAGTGGTGGCCGCACTCCCCGCTGTGGATGTCCTTGATCAGCATTTTGCCTTCTTCAGGAGGGACGCATTTGAGCGCGATGCTGTTTGGTCGCTTGCGGTAGAGATTTCCTTCGAGGATGTGGTAGGATTTTGCTCCGCTTCAACATCTTTGCTTCAACATCTTCCTCGGGAAGGATCCCTTTGGCGAGGTAGTCTTTGATCTCGTCAATCCAGCCCGTTTCTTGATGCGCCGCTGTAAGCAACAGACGTTCCCCTGTAGGGGGCCGACAATCGGGAGCCCCAACTGTAGGTGGTGGCGGGAGCGATTCATCTGCGCTTGCGAGCATGGCCTCTTGAGGTTGTTTTATGAATGACTTGACAAGTCTTTCTTCAAAGACGCCTGGCAGCTGAGCTTGCCTCTTTGACGTGCGTTTTGTGATGTCATCAGCCTCTTGATTTTCTTTCCTTGGGATGTGCATGAGCTCCATTCCCCTGAAGTGCTTCGCAAGCCTGCGGACCTCTTCAAGGTATGCGGCCATGTGGTCGTCCTTAGGCTTGTAGCTCTTGTTGGAGAAGTTTACTAGCAGCTGGGAGTCGCCCTTGATGAGTAGGTGCTTGATGCCCAAAGTGACTGCGGCACGTAGGGCAGCGAGCAGGCCTTCGTACTCAGCAATATTGTTCGAGATCTTGTCGATTCCGAAGCACAGCTGGACCGTGTAATAGAGCTTGTCGCCCTTAGGTGAGCTCAAGACCACGCCAGCCCCACCGTGACGACAAGCGAAAGCTCTCTCGAACTTCATGGTCTAGTGGCTGGGCATTTTGTCTCCAGAGGGCTCTTGTTCTTCTCCTAAAGGCTCTTCAGGGGTTGGATCGGTCCATTCGGCGACGAAGTCTACCAGCGCTCTTCCTTTGATTACCCTTGTGGTATCAAAACGCAAGTTGAATGGTTGTAGCTCTATGTTCCATCCTGCGACATGATCTGTGGCGTTAGGGTTGCGCAGGATCTGCTCCAGGGGAAAAGTGTCGCGGTATCGGCATAATTGATAGGAGACGGGGGTCCTCTAGCCTACGTATGGATTGTGGGGAAGAAGGTTGGAGTCATCGAGGACGGGATTGAACACGGCGAGTTTACCCAGCTTCGGATCCCGCAGCTGTGGCGAGATCCTACGTGATGCTATAATTCACTATGAGGCGAATAGCCGTGAACAGGTTACAAAGTGTATGATGTGTATGGAAGCGTGCCCTAAAGGCTTCCTGGTGGCCGGCTTATATAGGCGGCCAGACCCCAGGATACAAGGAAAGTACTTGTCTGACAAATAAACAGAGTCCTAGAACTAGCCGGATTAGTTTCTGCCTTCCGTCTTGGGCATTGTGGCTTGATGGGCTTCGGCCTTCCGCCTTCCTTGGACCGTCCGCCTACTTCCTTGTACTTCAGCTATCCGGGCCACCCGGAAGGCTTCAGCCTTACCACCATTGGGCCACCCTGGACTAGCCAGATTGATCCATGTTAGAGATACGCCTAGTAGGTATATCCCCACCATTATCCCCCAGAAAGGTTGACGTTCTCCAGGCGCCGCCTTCTTCTTGATTCTTCACTCTTCAATGTTGGCGGCTGAAGGGCTTGAACCATTCTGAAAATAATGGGGAACGTGTACCTCAACGTTGGCACACGGCCGCCTTTAGCGGCAAGTCACACATATCTTTGACGGATGACGCCAGTTGGGTCACGACAGTTTGAAACCAAACGGAGCGAAAATCACGCCATGATTGCAAATCGCGGGAAAAGGGGAGTCATGGTGATCGTGCGAGCATGCATTGCTCTGCGGTAGTGGATGGCCGACACGTGTCCCGCTAATTGAGCCGTTGCAAAGAGAGCAACGCCCGGACCTATAAATAGGGAGCCAAGCAGTTCATTTTCTTCCTCCACTCTTGCTCTCCTCCGTCCTTTGCTCTCCCGCACACTTGCTCTTCCGAGCTTTCTTGCCTCCACCGAGCGAACTCCGGCGAGCACCTCCCTTCCGGCGACATCCACGCGCGGCGACGTCCACCATACAAAACACCACACCGGCGGCGTCCGGCAAACCTGCGACCGAGCCGACCGCGGCTACGGCGATGGGCGGCGCGGTGTCGCGCTCTGCGGCGGCGCACAAGGGTATTCCCCCCGCCGCCCCATATTCAACATCGGCCACGTATGCTCGCGCGGCGGCGCCCTCGTCTTCCACCACGCCGGCGGTGGCTGGCGGCGCGCCTGTCGACGAGAAGGAGGAACCAGCCGACCTCGGGTCACGCTACTGGCTCCCCTACATTGTCGAAGAAGACGTACTCAAGGCCCTGGAGGCAGCCAGCTACCTCCCGACTCGGGAAGACTGCAACTGGCGGCCCGCCTTCGGGGATGTCGTCCCCGCTCCAAAAGTCGGCGAGCGGGTAATCCTCACCTCCCACCTAGTCAGGGGAATGGCCTTGCCGCCTTCCGCCTTCTATAGCGAGGTGTTAGATCATTATGGGCTCCAGTCCAACAACATAGCGCCCAATAGCATACTAGTCTTAGCCGGCTTCGCAGCTTTATTTAAGGGCTCTCTAGGTATTAGGCCTAGTTTAGATTTCTTCAGATATTACTTCCGTTGCCGGCGTCAGATTGTGCCGGACGGCGGACTAGCAACCAGCGGCAGTATTACTTTCAACTGCCGCCAAGGACGCTAATGGTATCCCAAGATACCATACATCAAGTCCGTCAAGGGCTGGACGTCCACCTTCTTCTACAGCCAAGACATGGTAGCACCGGGGCGCCAATTTGGCGTCCCGGACTTTGTCAACGCGCCGCCTATGCCCAGGCCATGCTAGGAGGAGGCGGTCCCCAAGTTAACAGAGGAGCTCCGCCTTATTCAAAGGCGGATCGAGTTCCTCACTCGCACGATGGTTCCGCCCTTGCTGGATGGGGTGGACACCATGATTTGCTGGCTTAGCCGACAAATACTGCCTCTATGGTATAGCCCGCACAAGATGTGTCAATATTCGCCTACTGCCACAGATTCTCTTCGCATAAGCAAAGAGGGGTTACCAGCTGCCGACTTGGCGGCCCGACTTTGCAGCCTTGTCAAATCAGGGCTGGTGAAGGCGGTGGAGGGCGTGCCCATGCACGCCCACGACAACCCTCCCCTCGAGTTAGACAATTCTCTTTGTTGCCCTTCTTTGGCGGCTCTGCCGGCTTACCTTCGTCTTCTTAACACTTGCTCTTGCTTGGTTAACAGCTCTCTACTCTAGGGGGGAATGACCTGGCTGCCGACTCGAGTCGGAAGACGGGAAAACCTAGAAGCACAAGGCGTCCGGCGCTGCTTCCTCTAAGGCTAATGCCGAGAGGAAGAAACGGACCGCAACGGCTACTGTGTCGGTGCTCGTCGACCTTGACGAGAACACGGGGATTAACATCCCCCAAGGGTACCCATTTCCGCCTTAATGAGTTGTCGGCCTTCTTTATTACTGGTGTTTATCTGGCTGACTTTGCTTTGTCGCTAGGGAGCGGGTGGCAACTTCCAAGTTGCCGTCCAAGTCCCTTTTGTCCAGGGAAACGGCCTCAGGGCAACTCACCGGCGGCTGTGCCGCCAACTTCTCAACCCCGGGCCGGCGGCTTCATGAGCGAGGCCTGCCGCCAGCCCCAGGCTCCGGCTTCTAGCCCGCCGCCAAGGACCTCGATGACTTTAAGTCACAGACAGGTTATGTCTTCAAGGTGAATGGAGTCGGAGTACATTGCTGCTTGCGAAGCCGCGAATGAAGTTGTGTGGCTGAGGAAGTTCGTCATCGAACTTGGAGTGTTCCCGAGCGTGCAAGACCCTGTGATCCTCTTCTGCGACAATACGGGTGCCAGTGCCAACACCAAGGAACCAAGGTCTCACTCCACCGCCAAACACATTCTCCGACGCTTCCATGTGATACGTCAGTACGTACAAGGAGGCGATGTGAAGATTTGCAAAGTGCATACGGATCTGAATGTGGCAGATCCGCTAACAAAGCCTCTCCCGCTTGACAAGCATGAAAAACACCAGTTAGCTATGGGTGTTAAGCTTTTACCAAGTTGTAATCTAGATTAATTTGTACTCTAGTGCAAGTGGGAGACTGAAGGAGATATGCCCTAGAGGCAATTAATAAAGTGTATTCTTTATCATATCTCGTTTGTTCATAATAGGTTTTTGTGTCATGCTATAACCGTATTAAGCGGAAACATTAATACGGGTGTGATGCGTAAATAACCAGGTCCCTAGTAGCCTCTACTAAGACTAGTTTCGTTGCGCGATTGATGATCGAGGTTTCCCAATCATGGGGCATGGCGCCGGTCGGCAATGGGAGTCATATCGTTGGAGAACGATGTGATGGACATACCCAGATTTGGAGGACGTAGTCGTTACGCCTTTGACCGTGAGATCAACTCTTATTGTTATTCCTGAAAGATACTTTGATCGCACCAAACGTCGTATCTTATATATTATGACAATAACGGTGATACTTTTGGGTATCGGAAAGGAGTAGTTGAGACGAGGGGTCAAGAGCGGGATTTGCAAGTCCGCATAGCAGGATAGATACTCTAGGGCCCACTCGGTGAGATCATGTCTAATGAGCTTGCAAGCATGTGACTAGGTCACAGAGACATGAGATCATAGACGAGTAGAAGATAGCGTTGTCGGTAATGAGGTTATGGAACGACTCTCGGACACGCTAAGTATCGCTATGGCAAAAGGTTTAAGACTTTGCGTTCAGGTTTGATAGATGAAAGTCATTCGTTATATCACAGGGATTAATTCATGGGGTCCAGGCCTACGAGTTAGTCGTTGATCATAGAGGAGTCTTGATCATACATGTTATTATATCGAACAGCTAGGGTAACACACTTAAGGGGTTTCGACAAGACAACCGGAAAGGAAAGAGATCACCGGGAATGTCCCTGGAGGGGTCCGATGGAGATCAGGCAGCGACGAAAGAGTTTTCGGAGCTAGAATAAATTATATATAATATGTTTGATATTAACTAGTGTAATTAATGTGCAAATATGATTTTATATATTTATTTTCGAATTTATTTTGGCTGATTTCCCTAAATGGGCCTTCTGGTCGATAGAAGGCCCAAGAGGGGGAAAATCCCCAAGAGGATTCGGTGGGGGTTTGGGGGCCGACCCAAGTGGGCCAAGTGGCCCACTAGGGGGGCGGTGCACCCAGCCATGCCGCACCAGGCATGTGGGATTAGTCCCACATTGCCTGGTGAGGAGGTTGGCTCCCCCCTGGGAGCCTATATAAGAAGGGGCACCCCTGGCCTTTTAATTCACCAATTAATTCCCGAATTCTCTCTCGATTTCGTGATTCCCTTTGTTGGAGTTGCGCCGAGTTGAGAAGGGGATCTCTTCCACCATAGCCCGCTGCCGCGCTGCTGGTGTTCCGGTCCAAGTCTTCCGCTGCTCGTCCTGGACTGGAGCTTCGGAGGCCGTCGTCTCCATCGTACGTGTGTGACGTCCTGCGAGGTGCTGCGCTAGCGGTACTCGGAGGTCTGCTTCCTCTTCACGACCTTGAGGTCGGCTTCGTCGGTCTTCATCGACAATGTCTGTACTCAGACCGGCTTGCTTTCCGCTGCATGATGTATTGTTGGGACATGTGTCCTCTGATTGGTGACATTCGATATATTTGCTCGGTGAGAGCGTTGGATAATTATTTCCTTTCTTTGTGTCTTAGGATTATTCTGTGGTTTCCAACCTGTTAAAAATCGACTCGTATGCCATGCGTGTATGATTGAAGTATACGAGTTGGTAGGATATTGGGTTCTTGCGTGCACAATCTTGAGACGTATCTGTCGTTGGGGTCGCCAGGAGCTGTCGGCCGATGATCCATTTCGAGCCAGGCCTGCATGTTTCCTGGGTTGGTATTACCCAGTATGCTCCTGGTTGTGTGGCCCAACCGATACGTTTTTTTTGTGTATCCTGAATTCAGGGTCTGACACCTGTATTTTGGAGATGGTGTAGAAAGTAGGCAAGTCGGTTTTGCTTGCCATTGGGTGCCCTGATCCTCTTTTGGGTTGTGCTTTATGTGCAGTCAACAGGTTTGAAGTCTGACGACGTTAGCTTGGGAATCCCTCCGGCTTGGCTGGGCAGGGATACGGCGCCATCGCTTATCTTCAGGACTCTTAGTACAATTTGCATCTTATCCGTAGTCGGATACTATTTTGCTTCCCCTGTCATTTGTATATTTGTATTGTATCATTTGTATCTTGACTCGTTCGAGTCGTGGTTGTATATTATATCTTTGTTGTATTTGTGGATGTATCGAAACTGTTGTAATGTTATCACAAATCCACCCACATAATGCGCATGTTTTGACGTGCACATTATGTCTGGTGGGCGACCTAAAATCGTTACTATGCGGATTTTGGCGGGATCGCTTAAATCTACATACCGATTTTCGGGCGTCACAGTAAGGAAAAGAGCGCGTCGGAAACCTGCTGACCTTTTTGATACATATGCTTTTGTTACATCGACTAGATGTGTTTGCTAAATATTGGTGGCCCTAGATGATCACGCTCCTTGGACTGTGTGGTACCCCTTGTTGGTGCGGTGTCTTTGATATGTATGCCCATGCCGAGAGGCCCTTCGTCTGATTCAGTCGAAGTATCTGGTTTTCTCCATGAAAGGAGTTTGTCCGTGGCGGTTTGATATGTCTTGTTTACGAAGTCTTGAGTGGCAATAGCGCTTTTGTATCCTGAGCTTCTTGCTTGTGCTTGCTATCTTGTGCTGAGCCGTTTATGAGTATGCAGTTTGGGATTCCCAAGTTGAAGATGATAGTGGTATCTTTTGTAATTACCGTTGTGCTCTTGCCCGGTGTCGTGGAGCTAGTTGTGGTTGCAATTGTTCCAAGTGGAGGATCGTGTTTTTCTGGTTTCTTGACAAGGACGACTATCGCCCGAGTGGTCTGCGGATGCCATCTTTTGATTGATCTGTGATTCACTCGCCTGAAGAAGGTGTCTGGCGGTAGTCGCGCCTTTGCCGCCCTGATGACCCACAAGTATAGGGGATCGCAACAGTCTTCGAGGGAAGTAAAACCCAAATTTATTGATTCGACACAAGGGGAGCCAAAGAATATTTATAAGATTTAATAGATGATTTGTCAGATCAGCTACACCTGTGAATAGACTTGCTCGATACAGATTATCAGTAGCAAAAGTTTTATAGCAGTGAAAGTAGTGAAATAACAACAGCAGTAGAAGTAAGACATCAATTGTGATTGCGGTATACAGCAGGATTAAAATACTGTAGGCAAAGGGACATATGTACGGGCGTTGCATGGATAAGATAATTCATGTGATATCATAGCAGCATTTGCAGATAAATAATATAAAGCATCCAAGTATTAACTAATAATAAGCATGTATTCCAATTTAGTTGTGCGTGCTCGCAATGAGAAACATGCACAACATCTTTTGTCCTGCCAGCCCATTTGCAGCGGGACCTCTAGGGAAACTAGTGTCAATTAAAGTACTCCTTTTAATAAAGTACATGAGCAAATCATTAACATTCTGTGAACACATGTGATCCTCACATCACTGCCATTCCCTCCGGTTATCCCAATTGATGTCACTTTGGGGCCATCGGTTCCGGACAATAATATGTGTATACAACTCATAGATATGATCGAAAACAATAATTATTCTCATGATACAATAACATGTTCAGATCTAGAATCATTGCACTCGGGCTCTAGTGTCAAGCATTAAGCATAACAAGTTGCAACACTGACGTAAAACACCGATAACAGATACTAGCTAGGCACCATGCCCTAACGATATTACAACTATTACATGAATGATCTCATCCAATCCCTACCATCCCCTCAACCCTACAGCGGTGGATTACTCAATCATGGATGGGGGAAACATGGATGGTTGATGGAGAGGCGTTGGCGATGACGATGGTGATGATCCCCTTCGATTCCCCGTCCCGGCAGGGTGCCGGAACAGAGACTTCTGGTCCCCGAACTAGGGTTCGCGATGGCGGCGGCGTACATAGATGTTCCCTGGAAAAGTGGATACCGCCCGTGGGTTTGTAGGTCGGGAGGGTTAAGTAGCAGCGTGGGGGTCGCGAGGAGGCGACCGAGGAAGCCCCACCCTGTCATCACGCGGCCAGGAGCCTGCCGCGCGAGCAGGTGGTGTGGAGCCCTCGTGGCTCCTCTGCGTTTGATCTTCGTGGTTCCTGGACCCTTCTGGATAGAAAATGATTTCCAGGTGTTTTTCGGGCTTTTTCCATAAAGTTGATATTTCTGCACAAAAAAGAGACACTAGGGTAATTCTACTGAAAACGGCGTTAGTCTGCGTTAGTAGCATTCAAAACACACAAATTAGAGGTAAAACAATAGCAAAAGTGTTCGGGAAAGTAGATACGTTTTGGGCGTATCAACTCCCCCCAAGCTTAGCTTATTGCTTGTCCTCAAGCAATTCAGTTAACAACTGAGTGCGATAAAAGAACTTTCAGGAACTCGTTTGCTCATGTGATGTAAATATTCTCATTATGAGGACAAATGCTTGGACTATTCATAATAAGACATATATAAACGGTGTCACCCAATAGTTATGTAAACCATGAAAAGATGCCAATTATACTGATGATAAATAACATGAAACATATCAATTCATAGGATTGCAAGACTCATAAGAAAGTATGATAAAGTGGTATCTCGCTTGCCCAAATGGAACAACAAAACATAAATGCCCAGGCACCTATGAGTTTCAAGGGAAGACTAGAGATAAAGATATAAAAGATAAAAGCATCAAGATTACAACAGTTAACATATTAAGGGACAAGCACATTACACTAAGAATGACAATTATGCTCTCAAGAGGGTGCTCAAAGAAGGATGGTGAGTCAACAGTAAAGTAAAAGATATGCCTTTCATTGAGGGAAGTAGGGATTCAACATGTGCTAGAGCTTCTTATCATTTGAAAACAGAGGTAAAATTGTTTTTGAGCGGTGGTTGCTTGGTCAACGAATGGCAATAGAGTTCTTGTTATCTTCCATACTAAGCAAGTTGAGAGCGGTTCCGAATTATTTTTAAAACAAGGAAATTATAATATGCATCTTTATATTCATTTTGATAGCTTGGCACTCCTCCCAACCTTGCTAACATAACCATGGCTAACCGAATCCTCGGGTGCCCACCAAACAATCTCAAACAATGGAGGAGTGCCCATTTTTATTTTCTCAAATCTTTTTGATATTGTAATGGTCTAACCAGCCCTTTGCAAAATTAGTTACGAGCAGATGTAGCATGCAAGTCAATCCTTAATTAGTTTGGAAGATAACAAGCCCAACTACTACTTCCTCATGAGCTCAAAATAGTGACACAAATTGAGAAGTGTTTGAAGGTTTTAAAGGTAGCACATGCGAATTTACTTTAATGGTTTGAAATGCCATGCATAGGTGTTTATGGTGGACTCTTTGGAATAACTTAGTTTTCAGGGATTTCGAAGCACAAGCATTTTCAGCTTAGTACAAGTGGAGGCTAGCATAAGATGGGAAAGCGACAATTTAAGAGAGCAATAACCGTCATAATCATGCTTGCGACGAAATAAAATTAACGGTGGCATAAAAATGATACTAGAACTCTGAGGCAAAATATGTCATCAAGGCTTAATTAACTTTCTGTTTTCGGTCATAGCATGTGTAAACATGTGCCAAGTCAATTATTCAGAGGAGGATACCAAAATGTCATATTCTATTGTGACCAAAACAATGCAATCAAATATCCATAGAAACATAACATCCATCATAAATAAATTGGATACGATCATAAGAGAACACCAATCAACATATACCTTATGCGAACCATCTAAGCATGCTCACATGAATGAGTATATGTACAAAAAAGAGAAACAAATAGAGTTCATAACCAGCCTCTTACCCAACTAGAATTGTCATAGATCATCATAATTGTCTTATCACTTGTGTGCTTGAAAGATATGAAATAATAACCAAGCTCCATGGAGTAACTGAAGGTAATGACCTCTGAAACAAACTATACACTAAAGAAAAGTTATGAATTAAACGGTGGACAGCAGAAATCTATCCCTGCTCGAAACAACACACAACAAAGCAAAATATGTTTGTGTTTTTGCATATTGAACTGAAATAAATACTAAGCATATTAAAACTACACACTAAAGAAAACCAGCAAGAGAAATAACGAAAATCTTTTTGGTGTTTTTGAGTTTATGGAAAGCAAACAAAGCATGAACAAATGAAGAAAATTAAAACGAACATGAATATACAAAGTACCGAATGATAATGATATGTAATTGAGTGTGCTATCGGTATACCTCCCCCCAAGCTTTGGCTTTTGGCCTAAGTGGAGATCAGCCCCAATGTCCCCATCCGTCGGTACCGCCAGGGTAGGTCGAAGAGCTTTCCCTGTAGTATGAGCTCGAGGATGCACCGGCGTGGTACCCAGTGTAATCCTCATCCGGTAGCTCCTCCACGCGGTGCGCCAGGTGAAAATCCAGCATTCTCAACTGCTGCTCCAACTCCACCATCGAGTACGATCATGGTCTCCTGTTAAGACTGAACAAAGAGGGTTGTGGCAAGGGGACCTCCTTTTCACGATCGTTAGCAAAAACGACCCTAAACACAATGTTCTCCAAAGTGGACCTGTTAGTGAAAACTTTATGGCTTTTCATTGCAGCAAGGTCTAGATAACAAGGAGCAAGTTGTGTATCATTACGATCAATATACATCCCCAACTATTCAACAATGCGCAAGGCAATATTACCTCCAAAGATGGGGCCCCTAGAAGCTAAGCGGCGAGCAATCAAAGAACCAAGGTTATACGGGAATTCACTGTCAGCCAAGTGAGGACTGGGGTGTGCAGAGCCCACTCTCCTCAGGCCTTGCACGCTGGCAGATTAGACGAAACGACTAAGGACCAAGCCACCGCTCGGAGAGACCCTCGAGAGGCAACTCCTCTTGAGGGCCTGAAGAGGAAGCCAAGGCCTAAAGAGGACCACGCGCTTCAAGAGACTCCCCAAGGCTCACTTCGTCTGGAGAGAAGTCAACGGAAACCTCTCCACAGGCCTCCGCGGCCTTGTGGAGACACTTCGCGGCCAAGCAAGCGCTGTAGGGCGCACATGGCCTCTGCAGCAGCCGCAGAGTGACGCCAGCACTCTAGTTGCCGTTCTGTTGATAAAGGAGACAACAAAGCTGCGCCTCCCGCCCAGGATAGCTAGGACTTTCCGCTTTGGTGATAAAGCGGCTGGACGGCGCAACGCTCGAAGAAGATCGTCATCGTGGGCTCCACCACGGCCACTGCAACCCCTGTGAGGTGTTCTGCGCGGTCTGCTACTGGTCGGCCACCGCGCCCAACTTTATCGCAGATGGACCGCGTCTAGGGAGGTTTCGGGAACGGTGGACTCCATCTACTCCGCACCACTTCCCCGTGGGAGCCCACCTCGAACGCCCTGTGCAAGGAAAATGCTGGAGGCGGCTATAAAAGGAGCAAGAGCTCCACTGTAGAGAGAAGATGGTCCAATTTCTTGCTAAACCCTTGTAACCCTAGGACAATCGAGTAGAACAGCCAACTGCTGGAGGAGGAAGACAACCATTGAGTCCCTCTCCAAGCACAAAACTGCCTCAAGAGAGCCCTCAGCAAGCTCATTGTACTAAAATCTCTACAGTGCAATATAGACAAGCAGGAGTAGCGGTGTTACCTCCTCCTGAGGGCCGTGAAGCCTCTCTGTCGTGATAGTCCCTCTCCTGGCCCGACGAGCACCGTCGTCGTGCCTCTCGAGGGTTGTTTGACCTCCGTGTTCAATCCCCTTTCGCACTACACTTCAGGGTGTGACTATCCCTGTTCCGTGGGAGTCACTCTCCGACACTTGGCACGCCAGGTAGGGGCTTGAGGCGCGTCAACGACCTTCGAGCCACCCCCACGCCATGACGGACACCCGTGCTACTCGCGCTGCCCGCGCCAATAGACGCGCGCCAGAAGGAGCTTGCGCCACTTCGGCGCCACCGCCACGCACGGACGGCAGGGACGTCCCCGCCATGAGGAGCGCGCCAACTCCGGCCCTCATGTGGAGGAGCCCGAGCACGACGCCGAACATCAGGAGGACGTGTAGTCCTCGCACCCGACGCAGCGCCCGAGCGGCTCCGCCCCAGGAAGGACGGACCCCATGCCACACATCGCCCTGCTCATGGCGCAAGAACTTCTCCGCTACCAGCCTACCGCTGAGGCCCATGAGAAGTGGCTGGAGCGCCTCAACCACCTCGTCCGCATCGCCACGACTTGCCCTACTCCATCGCAGTCCATGGTGCACCGCTCCCTCGCGGGCATGGCTGCGCCAGACACGCCTCCACCTCTTCCAGGGCCCGCACCGGCCGCGACACAGAGGGCTGCCTCCCACGCATCCTCGCCTCACGAGTGCCTGATCATACAGCGCACCGCGCCAGACGCGTGCGTGGGGATGGAGATCTAGCGCAACCGCCAGAACCACCTCGTGGAAGAAATTGGCCAAGCGGGCCAGCAGAACCGCGGCACGCTGCAGCACGGGGTCGCCACGGGCTGCATGGCGTTCACCCGCTCCCTGCGCCGCGTGGTCTGGCGCACGAAGTTCAGGCCGGCTCTTCCCAAGGGCTACGACGGCTCCAGCAACCCCATCGAGTTCCTGCAGCTCTACACCACCTCCATCCAGGCAGCAGGCGGAGACAACAAGGTCATGGCCAACTGGTTCTCCCACG
Organism: Poa annua; assembly: GCA_026929855.1. Classification (NCBI taxonomy): domain Eukaryota; kingdom Viridiplantae; phylum Streptophyta; class Magnoliopsida; order Poales; family Poaceae; genus Poa; species Poa annua. The sequence continues at coordinate 243,218,801 of CM049426.1, read as the reverse complement.
CGCTTTGTGACTCTGCGTTGTCGTGGCTCCTGAACCTCCCGGAGGACTGTTAACTCTTGAGAGGAGCTCTGCAAGCAGTTCGTCTCCAACTTCAAGGGGACATACGAGCGCGTGCTCACCCACAACGATCTGCGTGCTATGGTGCAGAAGAAGGATGAGACCCTCCGCAAGTACATCCAGCACTTCAGCCAAGTGCGAAACAAGATCCCGAACATCCCTGACACCCAAGTCATCACCGCCTTCCGCGAGGGTGTCACGAACAGCAGGATGCTCGAGAATTTGGGCATCCACGACAAGCTCACCTCTGTAGTGAAACTGTTCGAATTGGCTGACAAGTGCGCCAAGGCTGAAGAGGGACTTCTCTTCGTCAAAATGTCCTCGCGGGGGACGACCAGCTGAGGGGTCCAAGAGCCACAAGAAAAAGGAGGAGCCCAAGCGCAAGGCCACCGTGTCCTCGCGGCATAGCCTGACGCCAAGGGCACCAGCGGGGACTCCCCTGAGCCTGGGGAGAGAAAGGACGACCATCGTCCATTCTGCATCTACCACAAAAGGCGCGGCCACTCTACGGAGACCTGCTTGGACCTCAAGAGCCTGAGCAAGGAGCACGAACAAGCAGAGTGCAGTGGCAGCCACGGTCGAGGTCGTGGCTACCGTGAAGGCGGATGCAAGAGCGGCAACCAGAAACCACCAGGGAATCAGGCCAATGCCACTGAGAAGAACGACAACCTCCCCGACGAGGAAGATGGAGGCTACCAAGCCCCGAGAGGCGCTATTGCCTGCATCCTCGGTGGGGCACATGCGCCCAAATCGAACACCCAGTTCAAGCAGGTCGCTCGCGAGCTCAACGCCACCCTCCCCTGTGTCGAGACCTCCAGGCTCCTAAAGTGGTCGCAGTACACCATCGCCTTCGACGCTCATGACCACCCCAAGTCCACCAAGACTGTTGGAACCTTCCCGCTGGTCTGCAGTCCCACCATCGACAACATCGCCGTCTCCAAGACGCTCATCGATGGTGGTGCATGCCTGAATGTCATCTCAATCAAGACGTTTGAAGCGCTTCAAGTGCCATACGAGCGGCTCATGCCCTCTAGACCCTTCACGAGAGTCACCAGCAGCTGAATCGAACCTCTGCGGCAGGTCGGGCTTGCCGTCACCTTCGGCAACGAGGAGAATAACCGCACTGAGCACATCGACTTTGATGTTGCGCACATCGGCATGCCGTACAACGCCATCCTCGGCCACCCCGCCCTCGCAAAGTTCATGGCAGTCACACATCATGCCTACAACATGGTCAAAATTCCCGGCAGCGCGGGCTCCATCACCATCCGTGGACATGTCCTGGATGCTACGCGCGCTGTCGAGACAGCCTACAAGGTGGCTGCCATGGAATTCACTACTGATGAGGACATGGAGCCTCTCGAGAGGCCCAAGAAGAAGAAGAAGCAGTTGTTCTCTCGGGAGCCAACCTCCACGAAGAAGGTCTCTCTGAGCTCCAGCAGCTCGGGGTCTGAGGGCTCTGGGGCTAGCGTCACCATAGGCGCTGCTCTGCCTCCATATAGGAAAGCGCGCTCGTCGCCTTCCTCTAGGCAAACTCTGACATGTTCACGTGGACTCCGTCAGACCTGTCCGGTGTACCGAGGGAGGTGATTGAGCACCACTTTGATGTGTGTCCAAACGCACGCCCCATCAAGCAAAAGGCAAGAAAGAAAGCCCCCGAGAAGCAAGCATCCATCGTCAAAGAGGTCGAGAAGCTAAAAGCGGCAAAAGTCGTCCGTGAAGTCATGGACCCCACTTGGCTCTCCAATGGTGTGGTTGTCCCAAAACCCGCCGGAGGAGGCCGCCTCTGCATCGATTACAATGATGTCAACAAGGCCTGCCCCAAGGACCCTTATCCCATGCCAAGAATCGACCAGATCATGGACTCCACGACATGTTGCGACCTCCTCTGCTTTCTCGATGCTTTCTCTGGTTATCACCATATCAAGATGGCTAAGGAAGACGAGGAGCAGACGACATTCCTCACGCCATGTCGTGTGTATTGCTATGTCTGCATGCCCTTTGGCCTGAAAAATGCTAGCGCCACCTTCCAGAGGCTCATGAGGATAGCCATTGGCGAGCAAATGGGCAGAAATGCAGAGCCTTACGTCGATGACATCGTCGTCAAGTCTCGAGAGGGAGATACCCTCCTCTGGGACCTTGAAGAGACCTTCGGCAGCCTGCGCAAGGTGAACATCAAGCTCAAACCCACCAAGTGATTCTTCGGAGTGCCTTCAGGCAAACTGCTTGGTTTCCTCGTGTCCCACCGAGGCATAGAGGCAAATCCTGCCAAGATCAAGGCCATAGAGGAAATGCACCGCTGGCTCAAGGACATGTAACGCCTAGCATGCTACATGGCCAGCTAGGGCCGCTTCATCTCCAAGTTTGGCGAGAGAGTCCTGCCCTTCTACAAAATCATGAAGAGGTCTGGCACCTTCAAGTGGACGCCTGAAGCGGAAAAAGCCTTTGAGGACTTGAAGAGATACTTGGCCAGCCCACCAGTCATGGTTGCCCCAAGGACAGGCGAGCACCTGAAGCTGTATCTATCAGCCACTCCATAGACCGCCAGCGCCGTCCTGGTGGTAGAAAGAGAAGAGCCAGTCCTCCACAAGAAGAGTGCAACCACTCCAAAGACAAACCGCCTGAACAGGAGCTCGACAAAGGGACAGGCTCCACAAACCCACCGCCAGGCCCAGAGCCACAAGCGGAGCCTGCCCCAAGTCCCGATCTCGCCAAGAAGCTTGAAGAGCCTCCACAGGCTGATCTCGCCAAGGAGCCTAAAGATCCTCCACATGCCAACCCCCTTGAGGGCCCTAAAGAGCCTCCCCAGGCAGATAGCGCTGGGCCTAAACTCATAACCCTTGTCGAGCATCCTGTCTACTTCGCCCTTACAGTACTGCGGGATGCTCTGGAACGGTATACAATGCAACATATGCTCCTCATTGCCCTCCTCATCGCCTCAAGGAAGCTGCGACACTACTTCCAGGGACACTCCATCACGGTGGTCACCTCTTTCCCCCTGGAGCAGATCCTGCGCAACCCTAACGCCTCAGACCGTGTCATGGGATGGACCATAGAGCTACATCCATTCAACTTGCGCTTCGATGCCACAAGGGTCATCAAAGGAAGAGCGCTGGCGGACTTTGTCGCCGAATGGACTTTTCCAACCCCTGAAGAGCCTCTAGGAGATGAGCCAGAGCCCTCTAGAGAGAAAATGCCCAGCCACTGGACCATGAAGTTTGACGGAGCTTTCGCATGCCGCCATGGTGGGGCTGGCGTTGTCCTGATCTCACCCAAGGGTGACAAACTCTATTACTTGGTCCAGCTGTGCTTCAGGATCGACAAGATCTCCAACAACATTGCTGAGTACGAGGGCCGTCTCGCCGGCCAACGTGCCGACATCGCTCTAGGCATCAAGCACCTACTCATCAAGGGCGACTCCCAGCTACTCGTCAACTTCTCCAACAAGAGCTACAAGCCTAAGTACGACCACATGGCCGCATACCTTGAAGAGGTCCGTAGGCTTGAGAAGCACTTCAGCATGGAGCTCATGCACAGCCCAAGGAAGGAAAATCAAGAGGCTGATGACAACGCCAAGCGCGCATCAAGGAGGCAAGCTCAGCTGCCAGGCATCTTTGAAGAGAGACTCGTCAAGGTGTCCATAAAGCAGCCTCAAGAGGCCATGCCCGCAAGCACAGACGAAGTGCTCCCGCCACCACCTACAACTGGGGCTCCCAATTGCGGCCCCCAGACAGGGGAGCGTCTGTTGCTCATAGCGGTGCGTCATGAGACAGGCCGGATCGACGAGCTCAAGGACTATCTCGCCAAGGGAATCCTCCCCGAGGAAGATATCGAAGCAGAGCGAATCGCTCGCCAGGCAAAATCCAACCACATCCTCGAGGGAGATCTCTACCGCAAGCGCCCAAATGGCATCACACTCAAATGCGTCCCTCCTGAAGAAGGCAGAATGCTGTTCCAGGACATCCACTGCGGGGAGTGTGGCCACCATTCGTGCGCCCGCACCCTCGCAGGCAAGGTCTTCAGGAGTGGCTTCTAGTGGCCTCAAGCACTTCAGGATGCAGTTGACATCGTCCAAGCATGCAAAGCCTGCCAATTCCACGCCAAGCAAATCCATCAGCCCGCGCGGGGGCTACAGACTATCCCGCTCTCCTGGCCGTTCGCGGTCTGGGGGCTAGACATCTTGGGACCATTCCCAACAGCGCAAGGGAGCTATCGCTACCTCTTCGTGGCCATCGACAAGTTCACCAAATGGACCGAGGTGGAGGCGACGCGCACAATTCCAGCAGGCGCGGCGGTGAAATTTATCAGAGTCCTGGTCTGCCGCTTCGGAGTGCCTAATCGCATCATCACCGACAATGGCTCACAATTCACTAGTGGCATCTTCAGGGCTTACTGCAAAAAAGTGGGCATCAAGCTCTGCTTCGCCTCGGTCGCTCATCCACAAAGCAATGGCCAAGCCGAGCGAGCAAATGCAGAAGTCCTCAAGGGCCTAAAGACCACGACCTTCAACATCCTCAAGTGCCACGGCAAAGGCTGGATCAGCGAGCTTCCTTCGGTGCTCTGGTCCATCCGCACAACGCCGCCCAAGCCTACGGGAGAAACACCGTTCGCCCTCGTCTATGGAGCCGAAGCAGTCCTCCCCACGGAGATTAAGCATGGATCCCCAAGGGTCCTTGCCTTTAACGAGGACGAGAAAGAGGATCTCCACAACGACGACCTGCTGCTTCTCGAGGGACTACGCCGCCGCGCCGCCCAACGTGCGGCAAAATACCAGCAGGACCTATGACGCTACCATAGCCGCAACATGCGCTCGCGCACACTGGAGACATGTGATCTCGTCCTTAGGCGAATCCTCTCCAGGGAATGCCTCCACAAGCTGTCACCCATGTTAGAAGGCCCCTACAGGGTCCCCACATCGCCATGCCTGGCGCGGCTCGCCTCGAGACTCAAGGCGGCATCCCCGTCAAAAATCCGTGGAACATCATGCACCTGCGCAAGTTCTACCCGTGATCATCGTCACGCCCGTGATCATTGTAATGTCAAGACATCTGGCTAAAGAGGCAGCTTACGACTCAACCTCCAAGCATTTTTTTGACTCCAGAAGGATAAAATGCAGACGTGATCATCGTCACACCCATGATCATTGTCACGTCAAGACATCTGGCGGAAGAGGTAGCTTACGGCTCAACCTCCAAGTATTTTTTGTCTCTAGAGGCTAAAAGCTCACGGCTTAAACCTCCAAGCTCCAAAGGCTTCTCTCGAGGGTAAACCCTCCGATCTCTCCATGTAACGAGCCACCTCAGGCCGTAGAGAGTCTCTGCCACTAATGGGTGGTCCCCATGCTATCGGTAGTGACTCCCACGGAATAGGGGTGGTCACTTCCTGAAGAGTAGTTCGTGAAGGGGATTGAACACGGAGGTCAAGACCCTCGAGAGGCACGATGGCAATGCTCGCCGGGTCTGGAGAGGAACACCCACGACAGAGATGGACACCGGACCGTACCCAGGTTCACGTCCCTCAGGAGGAGGTAAAACCGCTACTCCTGCTTGTCTGCATTGCACTGCAAGGGTTCTAGTACAACTGAGCTTGCCGAGGGCTCTCTTGAGGCAGTTCGTGCTTGGAGAGGGACGCAATGGTCGTCTTCCTCGTCCAACCGAACACTATCCTACTTGCAGGGCTAGGGTTTACAAGTTCTTAGCAAGCAATTGGTCGACCCTTTCCTACGGTGGAGCTCCTGCTCCTTTTATAGGCGCCACGGGCATCTTCCTCGCGCAGGGCGTCCAAGGTGGGTTCCCGCACGGCAGTAGCGCGAAGGAGCTGGAGTTCACCGCGGCTGAATCCTTCATGGACGCGGTCCATTGGCGATAAAGTTGGGCGAAGTGGCCGACAGGTTGCAGACCGTGCAGAATGGCTCGCAGGGGTTGCAGAGATCGGGGTGGAGCCCACGATGACGATCTTCTTGGAGTGTTGCGCCGTACAGCCGCTTTATCATCAGAGAGGAAAGTCCCAGCTGTCTTGGCGCAGGCGGCGCAACTTTATTGACCCCTTTATCACAAAAACGGAAAAGGGAGTGCCTGCGTCACTCTGTGGTTGCGGCAGAGGCCATGTGGGCCCTGCAGTACTTCCTTAGCCGCAAAGCTTCCTCGCAGGCCCGGGGCAGCCTGTGGAGAGATTTCTGTTGACTTCTCTCCAGGCGCACGGCGCCTCGGGAGAGTCTCTTGAAGCATAGGTCCCCTTCAGGCCTTCGCTTCCTCTTCAGGCCCTCAAGAGGATTTGCCTCTCGAGGGTCTCTCCAAGCGGTGGCTTGGTCCTTAGTCGTTTTGTCTGATCTGTCCGTGCGCGCGGCCTGGGGAGAGTGGGCTATTCATACCCCAGTCTTCACTGGGCCGACAGTAGCCCCCGAGCCCGCGATTGGCGTGATTGAGCCCATGGGCGCAGGCGGAGCATCGTGGGCCCAAAGTCCCCGGCCGGCCCGAGCCACGCGTCACTCAGACGGGTAACGGTCGCGCACGATCTGGGGCGTGCATCGTGGGGGGGGGGGTCCCACCACGCCCCGGTAACTGCTCCTTGAAGAGACATAAAGCCTGAGCGCCGGCGCAGGGAGCCGTTACTGTTTCCATTCCTTCTCGTAGAAGTCTTCGTCATTCTCGAGCTCTCCGCCTCCACTCTGTAGCTCTTTCTGCTCCTCTCGCCTCCAGCGACACACCAAACCACGGCGATGAGTCCCGCCAAGAACAAGGGCAAGCGGCTGCGGGATCCTTTTCCCAGGCGGAGCCTGCCGAGGTCGCGCATAGCGTGACACTGCTCGGCGTGCGCATCAACGACAAGGCGCTCGCCAAGGTCCGCTTCCTGGTGGCGGACCGGACGAACGAGCATGGCGCCACTGCGCTCAAGCCTGCAGCGCACGAGAAACACCCGCGAGGGTTTTTTCCGGTCTTTCGGCACTGCGTCTCTGCCTGGCTGGTGCCGCCGTTCTCTCAGTTCCTGGAGGCGGTGCTGGCATTCTACCAGATCCAGCTACTGCATCTTCACGCCAACTCCGTTCTCATCCTCGCTGTGTTCGCCTACCTCTGCGAGGCGTACTTGGGCCTGGAGCCCACAGTGGGGCTTTTCTGGTGCTTCTACACGCTCTGGAACACGACAAAGAACGAGCGCTCGTGCTGCGTCTCGTTCCACATCGTAGACGACATGGGGTGCATTTACATCCCCATGTCATGGAGCGACGGCAAGGCCGTTACTTCGGTGACGAAGAAGGTGGACGACTTCCGCCAGTGGTGGTTCTTCGTCGTGGTGGAGCACCCCTACGCCTTCCTCGAGGTCCCTGGCGCGCCGCCCGTGAAGAACTCCCATTGGGGCAAGGCGTCCTTCGACGGCACGCGGAACGCGAGCTTCATGGGCCGCCTGAGCTTCCTTCGCGATGAGGGCCTCACGGAGCAGATCATCGTGGCGTACTTCGTGACGCGCCACATCGCTCCCCTTCAGGCGCACTCGGTGTCCATGTGGATGTACTCCATGCCTCATGACAAGATGCGGCTCCACCGCGAGGACAACGACAAGGACACCGTCGACAACATCCTATCTGCGCTCTTCATCAACCCGGTGGTGCCTGCCGTGGACCAGCTCCCTGTCACACTCCAGCCCCTCCACCAATACAACAGGACCGAGCGCATAGCCATCTTGGAGGGGACGCCTTTGTTTACCCCAGCAGGCCAGGCGGGGAAGGAGGTGCCGGTGCCGGTGGTGCAGGAAGCAAAGGGAGCAGACTCTCCCTCAGCCTTGGGAGCCGGGCAAGGCGAGGAGGAGGCCGCGACGGGGAGGTGTCCTCTTCGAGGCCTGGGCCATTCACTGACGATATTTGCGCCATCTCGTCAGGTGATGATGATGCCTTCGTGGTGGCGCCCTCGCGCCTCGTGGAGGAGAAGGATGAGGAGAGGGAGGTCTCCGACGCGGGGGCCACTCTGGGGCGGCGCGAGCCCCGCACCAAGGCCGCCGTGGGGCGGTCTGGGGCGAAGCCGTCCGACTTCCCCTCCAAGAGGAAGGCCGTGGCGCCTCCGGAGGGGTGTGGCGCCAGGACCACGCCCTCCTGGCGCTCGCCAGGCCTGGCGTGGGTCGACACCGGCGCTCAGCCGTCCGGGTAAGTGTCTCTTGCACTCGGTCGTTCAACTCTTTCTCTTTTTCTATTTATCCTCTCTTGAAGATGCTTCCTTGGTTTTTGTCAGTTATCTTGTTCCTGCGAAGCGCCGTAAGCTTCGCAACGCAGCAGATGTGAAGAGAGCCATGGCTGAGGCCGTGGCTGAAGAGGCCATGAGGCCTGTGGAGATGGCCTCCACACGTCCTACTAAGGAGGTGCCTCAAGGGGAGGCGATTGCGCCTCGGGCGGAGGCTGCTGCGCCTCGTCCAGAGGCCTCTGCGCCGCCCCCCGAGCCAATGGTGATGGAGGCTGTAGAGGAGGAGTAGGTCGCCACTCCTCCTCGAGCCCCTACTCCACCTCGCGCGGCCACACCACCGCGCGAGCCAACCGGCCGCGCGAGCCCATTCCGCCGCATCAGCCAACTCCGTTGCACGAGCCCACGCCTCTCCGCCCCGTTTCGCTGCATGGGGTGTGCACGAGGCTGGTGCGGGCGCCGAGGAGGCTTCTGGCACGGCCAGGGACGGAGTACAGCCTAGCCCCCGAGCGTGCTCCGGGGCCAGGCTCTCGGGCCTCGACACCGCGGCTGGGCCCTCGACAAGCCAAGACCTGGTCCTCCGCGGCTGGGACTGGAGCGCTGGGCACCGTGAGGTCGCCTTTCGCCTCGTGAGGGTGTCCCTAGAGGGCTTGGAGGTGCACCTCGCCCTCGAGGACATACATCTCACCCAGCAGCGGGAGGAGCTGGCAAGGGCTTGGGCGTCCTTGAACGTAGCCGTTGAGGCCCGTCACCAAGAGTACTTGGTGGTGCATGCCGCGCGCGAGGAGTCCATCCGCTTCGCCAAGAAGATCCGCGAGGGGGCATCCGCGACGCCTCTGAACTTCTCGCGCCCCTCCAGGAGGAGCGTGACGCCTCTGCCGAGCTCCTGTCCGCGGCGACGGCCAAGCGCGAAGCCATGGAGGGCTCACTGTCGCAAAAGCGCCGCGAGCTGGGCCATCTGGAGACCCAGCTTCTCTCCACCCACCAGGCCGCGCAGGAAACCCTGGAGGAGGACCGCAAGGGCCTAGCCGAGCGCGAGCGGCAGCTGGCCCTCAAGGAGAAAGAAGTGCGGTTGTGCGACGAGTAGCGGCTTCAGGCGGAGAGTGCGCTCGCCATCCAGCGCGAAGAGCTCGAGGCGCACGAAGGGGACCTGGCCTAGGCGCTCCAGCAGTACGACGAGAACGTCGCCACCCAGAAACGCGCTTTGGAGCGCTTCGAGCAGCGGTATGCTGAGAAGAAGAAGGAAGCGGACGACGCCCTCCTGGAGCGCGAGAAGCAGTACAGGTTGAATAAATCCCAGGAGTACCACGACTTGGCCAAGAAGAAGGAGTATCACTTCAAGGCCAGACGCGCCAAGGAAGGTCAACGCCTGGCGGAGGAGGCCCTCAGCGCGGCCATCCAGGACCTTAACACCCTCGCCAAGGATGTGGAGGAGCAGGTGGCTCCCGCGATGGAGCAGGCGACGGAGGCTGCGGACACCGCCAAGGCGGCCCGTGCGCTCACGAGGCAGCGGGAGCGCATGTTCGAGGCGGTGGTCGCCCGGGGCAATGAGCTCGCCGCCCAGCTTGGCGCGGACGCGCCGCACGCCGAGGTCCGAGGCCGTGGTGATGCTGCCATGTACCTGGTCTACTTCGACCAGCTCTTCACGGCGCTCAAGGGCCCTGTCGCTGACCTCCGCGAGATGATCGAGGACGAGAGCCGGCAGCTCCTGGTGCTGGTCGTTGACCGCATCTTCACCAACCTCAGGATCTTCACGCCGGGCTTTGACCTCTCCACCGTGACGGAAGCTCGTCAAGGCGAGGACGTGCGGCGGGCTCCAACTCCCTCCGCGAGCAAGTCGATGCCTTCTGCAACCGCTTCAACGTGCGGAGGTCGCCGCGGAGGATAGCGAGGAGGGGGTCGCTTCAGCCGAGACCGAGGAGGGCGCAGTGGAGGATGTGCAGGACGGCGCTGACTCCGCCTGAGCTGTGGTCATTGCGCATGTGTGCGCTTGTATCTGAAACAATCTTATGTTTAGACATTATGCGACTTTTGGGCATGTAATATATTCTTGTTCGCAATTTGCTTCTAGCTTGCTTGCCCCTCGAGAGGTCCCTTTGGACTTATCTTTAAATCTATGGGTTCTCTGCGTCGTTAGGACCCGTCTCTTCGTGCCATGACTCCGCCACTTCGGTATGCTAGAGCAATGACTCAGCAAGGCCGGGGGGAGTTTAAACCTAGGAGAGGTAAGAGCCCTGAGTCGCGATGCTCAAGTTCCCTCCTTAGACGTACGAGTAGTCCATGAAGTATAAGGGAAAGCGAAGTCGCTTGAGGGGCAAACGTGCGCTTGCGGAGGAAAAAAGGCTCTCGAGGCATGGGTGCGAGACTTAGCTTCTCGAGGCTTTTTCCCTGAAGAGGTTTTTGCCTGGCGAGGAGGTCCTCTCTAGGTGTTTTTCCCGGATGCCTCCTCAAACTTGTGGGGACATTTCTTCCCTGTAAATGTTAGAGGGGCGAACCCAAATGCTTGTGCACGGTACTGAGGACTCGTGCGTGCTTATAGGTCCCCTCCGGCGTTCCTCGCGAGGAGAGTAAGTACCAAGGTCCTTTGTAGAGATGGCGTGTTTGTGGGGCTTGCCCTCCAGCTAGAGCTCAGATCCTTGGGTTTTGCAATGCTGCTGGTGTGTCATTTGAGGCACTAGCACCGTACTTAGCCCCCGCTCATGAGGTGCGCATGTGGAGACATATAAGCGCACATTTTAATGAAGTAATGCGTAAATAAAACTCACCACCAAATATTACATAGCGGCGCCGTAGCGCTAAGTTTACTTAGGAACAAAATTGTCTCATTATGCTTGGAGTTGCCAAGTTAATGTTTTGACCATGTCGACGCATGGGGACCACCCATTAGTGCCAGAGACTCTCTACGGCCTGAGGTGGCTCGTTACATGGAGAACTCAGAGGGTTGATGAAAGAACATTTCTTAATCCCTAGTGTTTTGTGTGTTAGTTAACAATACTTATGATGTACTAATAGAATGCTAAGTATTTCAGCTTGTATGTGATTTATGTTCATATGCATCAAAGCCAAAAATGCGAAGAAGAAGTTGTTCTGGAATTGTTCGAGGAACCGGAATATTTGAGCCGGAAATTCCCAGGGCCGGAATTTCCGGTTCACCAGAACTTCACAGAAAATGGCTAAGTCAAGGTTGAGAAAGTGTTCTGATCTCAACCGGAAATTGTGACCGGAAATTTCAATCTAGCGGAAATTCCGGTTGCACCCAGAAGAGTTCACAGAAAATGGCTAAGTCAAGAATAAGAAGTGTTCTGATCTCAACCGGAAATTGTGCTCGGAAATTTCCATTCACCGGAATTTCCGAGTACACCTTGAAGAACATTGGAGAAAACTGCTAAGGAAAGAAGAGGAATAGGTTCTGACTCCAGCCGGAAATTCCAGTCGGAAATTTCAATTCTCTGGAAATTCCTTGTGACCGGAATTTCCGGTGTTGACTTATACCGGAATTTCCGGGTGGTCGACACAGGCAACGGTCAAAAAAGGGGAGGGACTATAAATATCCCCTCACTCACTCAAGAACAGCCAGCTCTCAGATTTTCTCTCTCCTACTATTCTTGAAAGCTCAAATCATCAAGATCTCCCAATCCCTCCACCCAAATTCGTTGATGTTTGGAGGATTGGAGGAGAAGGCCCGGATCTACATCTTCAGCGAAGGAATTTGCATTTCCTCCCCATTCACTTGGGGATTTTGTGGCTAGGGTTTCCGGTGGGAAAACCTAGTTCACCATTGTTGTAATCTTGGTGTTGCCTTGACCTTTTGTGGTCCTTGACCTGTTGTGGTCATCATGAGAGCCCCAATTAAGTTGTGGGTGCGTGCCTCAAGCGTTTGTAAGGGATTCGATCTCCGCCCTAAAAGGGGATCAATAGTGGAAGGTGAACTCGCAACCTTTGTGGTTGAGTTCATCGGAGAAGAAGGTGAGCCTTTGTGGCGTTGCGGCTAACCTGTTGTGATAGCGCACACCTCTCCAAACGAGACGTACACCCTTGGGTGGAACTCGGGATTACATCTTCGTCTCCGCGTGCTTCACTCGGTTCCTCTTATCATTGCTCCCTTACTTGCTTGTCTTGTTAGCTTATTTATCTTGTTATTGCTTACATTGTCATTTAGGTAAATTCACCATAGTTGCATATCTAGAGAATTTACCTTTGTGTTGAGCCTAAATTTGAAAAGACCTAAAATTTGTAATAGCACCTATTCACCCCCCCTCTAGGTGCCGGATTCCCGTTCAGTTGACCCTCGAGAGAAGCCTTTGGAGATTGGAGGTTTAAGCCGTGAGCTTTTAACCTCTAGAGACAAAAAATGCTTGGAGGTTGAGCCCTAAGCTGCCTCTTCCTCCAGATGTCTTGACGTGACAATGATCACGGGCGTGACAACGATCACGTTTGGTTTTTATCCTTCTAGAGACAAAAATTTCTTGGAGGTTGAGGCGTAAGCTGCCTCTTCCGCCAGATGTCTTGACGTGACAATGATCACGGGCGTGACAATGATCACGTTTGCTTTTTATCCTTCTGGAGACAAAAAATGCTTGGAGGTTGAGCCGTAAGCTGCCGCTTCCGCCAGATGTCTTGACGTGACAATGATCACGGGCGTGACAATGATCACGAGTAGAACTTGCGTAGGTGCATGATGTTCCATGGATTCTTGACGGGAATGCCGTCTTGAGTTTCGAGGGAAGCCGCACGAGGCCTGGCGATGTGGGTGACCCTGTAGGGGCCTTCCCACATCAGTGACAGCATGTGTAGGCCTTCCCTGGAGAGGATTTGCCTGAGGACGAGATCGCCTTTCTCCAGCGTGCGTGAGCGCACGTTGTGGCTGTGGTAGCGTCGCAGGTCCTGCTGGTATTTTGCCGCCTGGTGGGCGGCACAGCGGCGTAGTCCCTCGAGGAGCAGCAGGTCGTCGTTGTGGAGATCCTCTTGCTCGTCCTCGTTAAAGGCAAGGACCCGTGGGGATCCATGCTTTATCTCTGTGGGGGGGACTGCTTCGGCTCCATAGACGAGGGCGAACGGTGTTTCCCCTGTAGGCTTTGGTGGCGTTGTTCGGATGGACTAGAGCACCGAGGGGAGCTCGCTGATCCAGCCCTTGCTGTGGCCCTTGAGGATGTCGAAGGTCCTGGTCTTTAGGCCCTTGAGGACTTCTCCGTTTGCTCGCTCGGCCTTCCCATTGCTCTTTGGATGAGCGACCGAGGCCAAGCATAGCTTGATGCCCATCTTTTCGCAGTAAGTCCTGAATATGTCACTGGTGAATTGTGAGCCGTTGTCGGTGATGATGCGGTTAGGCACTCCGAAGCGGCAGACCAGGCCTTTGATGAATTTCACCGCCGCGCCTGCTGGAATTGTGCGCGTCGCCTCCACTTCGGGCCACTTGGTGAACTTGTCGATGGCCACAAAGAGGTAGCGATATCCCCCTTGCGCTGTTGGGAATGGTCCAAGGATGTCCAACCCCCAGACCGCGAACGGCCAGGAGAGAGGAATGGTCTGTAGCCCCAGCGCAGGTTGGTGGATTTGCTTGGCAATTGGCAAGCTTCACATGCTTGAACGATGTCAACTGCATCCTGAAGTGCTTGAGGCCAGTAGGAGCCGCTTCTAAAGACTTTGCCTGCGAGGGTGCGGGCGCACGAGTGGTGGCCGCACTCCCCACTGTGGATGTCCTTGATCAGCATTTTGCCTTCTTCAGGAGGGACGCATTTGAGCACGATGCCGTTTGGTCGCTTGCGGTAGAGATTTCCTTCGAGGATGTGGTAGGATTTTGCTCCGCTTCAACATCTTTGCTTCAACATCTTCCTCGGGAAGGATCCCTTTGGCGAGGTAGTCTTTGATCTCGTCAATCCAGCCCGTTTCTTGATGCGCCGCTGTAAGCAACAGACGTTCCCCTGTAGGGGGCCGACAATCGGGAGCCCCAACTGTAGGTGGTGGCGGGAGCGATTCATCTGCGCTTGCGAGCATGGCCTCTTGAGGTTGTTTTATGAATGACTTGACAAGTCTTTCTTCAAAGACGCCTGGCAGCTGAGCTTGCCTCTTTGACGTGCGTTTTGTGATGTCATCAGCCTCTTGATTTTCTTTCCTTGGGATGTGCATGAGCTCCATTCCCCTGAAGTGCTTCGCAAGCCTGCGGACCTCTTCAAGGTATGCGGCCATGTGGTCGTCCTTAGGCTTGTAGCTCTTGTTGGAGAAGTTTACTAGCAGCTGGGAGTCGCCCTTGATGAGTAGGTGCTTGATGCCCAAAGTGACTGCGGCACGTAGGGCAGCGAGCAGGCCTTCGTACTCAGCAATATTGTTCGAGATCTTGTCGATTCCGAAGCACAGCTGGACCGTGTAATAGAGCTTGTCGCCCTTAGGTGAGCTCAAGACCACGCCAGCCCCACCGTGACGACAAGCGAAAGCTCTCTCGAACTTCATGGTCTAGTGGCTGGGCATTTTGTCTCCAGAGGGCTCTTGTTCTTCTCCTAAAGGCTCTTCAGGGGTTGGATCGGTCCATTCGGCGACGAAGTCTACCAGCGCTCTTCCTTTGATTACCCTTGTGGTATCAAAACGCAAGTTGAATGGTTGTAGCTCTATGTTCCATCCTGCGACATGATCTGTGGCGTTAGGGTTGCGCAGGATCTGCTCCAGGGGAAAAGTGTCGTGGTATCGACATAATTGATAGGAGAAGGGGGTCCTCTAGCCTACGTATGGATTGTGGGGAAGAAGGTTGGAGTCATCGAGGACGGGATTGAACACGGCGAGTTTACCCAGCTTCGGATCCCGCAGCTGTGGCGAGATCCTACGTGATGCTATAATTCACTATGAGGCGAATAGCCGTGAACAGGTTACAAAGTGTATGATGTGTATGGAAGCGTGCCCTAAAGGCTTCCTGGTGGCCGGCTTATATAGGCGGCCAGACCCCAGGATACAAGGAAAGTACTTGTCTGACAAATAAACAGAGTCCTAGAACTAGCCGGATTAGTTTCTGCCTTCCGTCTTGGGCATTGTGGCTTGATGGGCTTCGGCCTTCCGCCTTCCTTGGACCGTCCGCCTACTTCCTTGTACTTCAGCTATCCGGGCCACCCGGAAGGCTTCAGCCTTACCACCATTGGGCCACCCTGGACTAGCCAGATTGATCCATGTTAGAGATAAGCCTAGTAGGTATATCCCCACCATTAGCCCCCAGAAAGGTTGACGTTCTCCAGGCGCCGCCTTCTTCTTGATTCTTCACTCTTCAATGTTGGCGGCTGAAGGGCTTGAACCATTCTGAAAATAATGGGGAACGTGTACCTCAACGTTGGCACACGGCCGCCTTTAGCGGCAAGTCACACATATCTTTGACGGATGACGCCAGTTGGGTCACGACAGTTTGAAACCAAACGGAGCGAAAATCACGCCATGATTGCAAATCGCGGGAAAAGGGGAGTCATGGTGATCGTGCGAGCATGCATTGCTCTGCGGCAGTGGATGGCCGACACGTGTCCCGCTAATTGAGCCGTTGCAAAGAGAGCAACGCCCGGACCTATAAATAGGGAGCCAAGCAGTTCATTTTCTTCCTCCACTCTTGCTCTCCTCCGTCCTTTGCTCTCCCGCGCACTTGCTCTTCCGAGCTTTCTTGCCTCCACCGAGCGAACTCCGGCGAGCACCTCCCTTCCGGCGACATCCACGCGCGGTGACGTCCACCATACAAAACACCACACCGGCGGCGTCCGGCGAACCTGCGACCGAGCCGACCGCGGCTACGGCGATGGGCGGCGCGGTGTCGCGCTCTGCGGCGGCGCACAAGGGTATTCCCCCCGCCGCCCCATATTCAACATCGGCCACGTATGCTCGCGCGGCGGCGCCCTCGTCTTCCACCACGCCGGCGGTGGCTGGCGGCGCGCCTGTCGACGAGAAGGAGGAACCAGCCGACCTCGGGTCACGCTACTGGCTCCCCTACATTGTCGAAGAAGACGTACTCAAGGCCCTGGAGGCAGCCAGCTACCTCCCGACTCGGGAAGACTGCAACTGGCGGCCCGCCTTCGGGGATGTCGTCCCCGCTCCAAAAGTCGGCGAGCGGGTAATCCTCACCTCCCACCTAGTCAGGGGAATGGCCTTGCCGCCTTCCGCCTTCTATAGCGAGGTGTTAGATCATTATGGGCTCCAGTCCAACAACATAGCGCCCAATAGCATACTAGTCTTAGCCGGCTTCGCAGCTTTATTTAAGGGCTCTCTAGGTATTAGGCCTAGTTTAGATTTCTTCAGATATTACTTCCGTTGCCGGCGTCAGATTGTGCCGGACGGCGGACTAGCAACCAGCGGCAGTATTACTTTCAACTGCCGCCAAGGACGCTAATGGTATCCCAAGATACCATACATCAAGTCCGTCAAGGGCTGGACGTCCACCTTCTTCTACAGCCAAGACATGGTAGCACCGGGGCGCCAATTTGGCGTCCCGGACTTTGTCAACGCGCCGCCTATGCCCAGGCCATGCTAGAAGGAGGCGGTCCCCAAGTTAACAGAGGAGCTCCGCCTTATTCAAAGGCGGATCGAGTTCCTCACTCGCACGATGGTTCCGCCCTTGCTGGATGGGGTGGACACCATGATTTGCTGGCTTAGCCGACAAATACTGCCTCTATGGTATAGCCCGCACAAGATGTGTCAATATTCGCCTACTGCCACAGCTTCTCTTCGCATAAGCAAAGAGGGGTTACCAGCTGCCGACTTGGCGGCCCGACTTTGCAGCCTTGTCAAATCAGGGCTGGTGAAGGCGGTGGAGGGCGTGCCCATG
Source organism: Poa annua (assembly GCA_026929855.1). Classification (NCBI taxonomy): domain Eukaryota; kingdom Viridiplantae; phylum Streptophyta; class Magnoliopsida; order Poales; family Poaceae; genus Poa; species Poa annua. The sequence continues at coordinate 243,201,797 of CM049426.1, read as the reverse complement.
CACACCCATGACAACCCTCCCCTCGAGTTAGACAATTCTCTTTGTTGCCCTTCTTTGGCGGCTCTGCCGGCTTACCTTCGTCTTCTTAACACTTGCTCTTGCTTGGTTAACAGCTCTCTACTCTAGGGGGGAATGACCTGGCTGCCGACTCGAGTCGGAAGACGGGAAAACCTAGAAGCACAAGGCGTCCGGCGCTGCTTCCTCTAAGGCTAATGCCGAGAGGAAGAAACGGACCGCAACGGCTACTGTGTCGGTGCTCGTCGACCTTGACGAGAACACGGGGATTAACATCCCCCAAGGGTACCCATTTCCGCCTTAATGAGTTGTCGGCCTTCTTTATTACTGGTGTTTATCTGGCTGACTTTGCTTTGTCGCTAGGGAGCGGGTGGCAACTTCCAAGTTGCCGTCCAAGTCCCTTTTGTCCAGGGAAACGGCCCCAGGGCAACTCACCGGCGGCTGTGCCGCCAACTTCTCAACCCCGGGCCGGCGGCTTCATGAGCGAGGCCTGCCGCCAGCCCCAGGCTCCGGCTTCTAGCCCGCCGCCAAGGACCTCCTCTACTGGCCGTGCAACCAGCACTTCCTTTCCAACGGCTGAGGCTACGGCCAATGAAGCCGTCCGATCGCGCGCCGCCAAGGAGGAATTGCTTGAGGAGGTTGCCGGTGGGCTGCGAAGGGTAGCCCCAGGTTCCGGAGGCGGCCGAGTTAGGGATCCCTGGGCAACCTGTAAGGAGGCCAAGGAATTCACCCAGGGTTTTGCCGACTTCGCCGCCCAGACTTTTGCCGACTTGGAGGGCGATATTGCTGTAAGTTGTCTTTTTGGAACTTGGTAGCATATACATAGTCTTCCCCCCCCCCCGAGCACTTAGATGGCAAATCAATGATATTGGTTGCAATCTTAGTGGTTTTTTGACAATATGTTATATGCCTTTGTCATTGTCCGCAAGGCGTCCTGTCCGCCAACGTGGATCTTATCTCTTCCAGGTCGGATATAAACAAGCGGTATCGCGATTTGAAAAAAGATTGCGATGCCAAGGATGCGCGGATTGCCGACTTGGAAGCGGCCCGCTAGAAGGATGAAGGTACAATCACTGAGTATTTTTTGCCTTCCGCCATGTTTTGTGTTTGCTGTCGCCAATCATTTAGCTAGTAAATCCATATTGTAGAATTGCTAGATCACGCCCAGGATATACTGAAGGCGTGTACTGATATGCAAGCTATTATGAATGAAGCCTCTGATTTGGTGGCCGCCAACTTGGCGATGAAGGAGGAGCATCAGAAGGAGATGGAGGCCCAGCAGATGAAGTTTGCGCATGAGTCTTGCCAGCTTACCGGAGAGCTGGATAGCCTGCGCAAAAAATTGGCAGATGCAGAGAAGGCGGCTGCTGAGGAGATATCCAAGCAGTCTTCTCGCACCCAGACTACGGAGGATGCGGTGGCAGCTCACATGATTGAGTTGTCCGCCTTCCATAACTTGGTCCTTGGTAAGCTGTTCCTCACTCTTCATCTTTGCCGTCAGTTTGTTAGCTTGAGCCAAACTGACGCTTTTATTTTTTGATACAGTTGCTGCCGGCTTAGGCGATGACAAGGTTGTCAGCCCCCGCCTAGATCGCCTTGCGCGTCTGCGTGAGCTGATCACCGAGACTTTGGCGGCGTCCAAGCGGTTTGCCACCAAGTTCTTCATCTCCTTCGGCAGCCAGGAGCCAGCCGAGTTCAGCGATGTGCCCAGCATGCTGGAGAAAGCCACGAAGCTACACAAGAGCTCGCTGAAGTCAGCGGCGCGGGGTGCTGCCAAGGCTGCGCTAGGCTTATTCATGGCGCACTACCCCGAGGCGGAGATAGGAGTTGTGACCGAAGGCATGTCGTCTACTTATGAAGACGGCAGCGAGGTCCAGCCGGCTGAGGTGCTTAACAGTATTGCCGACTATGCCACGCGGGTTGCCGACATGGTGGACACGACGGTTGTCAGACCCTGAATTCAGGGTACAGAAACAAAATGTATCGGTTGGGCCACACAACCAAGAGCATACTGCGGATTACCAATCCCGGGAAACAGGCAGGCCAGGCTCGGAATGGATCATCGGCCGACAGCTCTTGGCGACCCCAACGTCACATACATTTCAAGAATGTGCACGCAAGAACCTAAAAAGTCTTCCAACTCGTATCCTTACACCTTACACACATGGTATACGAGTTGGATTCTTAACAAGTTGAAACCACAGAATAAACCTAAGACACAAAGAAAGGAAATAATTTATCCAAAAGCTCTCACTGAGCAAAATATATCGAATAGCACCAATCAGAGGACACATGTCCCAACATTACATCATGCAGCGGAAAACAAACCGGTCTGAGTATAGACAAGAAGCAAAGGGCTCAAGGCCAAAACGGAAAAGAAGGCCCATCCACGCGGTCCACCAGGTAGTAGCCCAGGGGAACTCTAACTACTCGTCGTAGATCTCGTCGTCGAACTCCACGTAGTATCCACCCACCTGGTCGTTCGGAGAACCCTCAACTGCAGAAAAATCATAGCCCGCGAACGGATGAATACACCGAAGCGTATCGAACAAGCTTAAGCTAACAGGTTACAAAACGGTAAGACTCCCAAAGTATGGGGTTAAGTGGACTTAGCGGCAGCAGCACTAGCAACCTAATAGAGACACGCTATAACTTCCGTCTAGGTTAGACAGGGATAAGAGAGCGCATAAGATAACCATCTACAACTAACACCAATCATAACCCATTCTCGGATTAACCCCCTCAAGTATGAGGAAGCAATTCGGGAATACTCAGACATTGAACAATTTTAGTTACAAGTTATTGTGAAAGTAATTCTATATTACTAGTCAGGTTAATTAACAATGATTAGGTGTAAGTTGTCTATGATATTATTAGCCAGCATCATCACCGTGTCGTCCATAACCGTGGACACGGCTCATCGATAAGATTATACCCTGCAGGGGTGCACTACTGGACCCGTACTCGTTCGATCAACCCCAAAAATGCAAACCAGAAGGTAGGGCATCTCAACACGACAAATCTCTTGTCTACAACCCATCCATGGAACCGCATGATTGTGTGCACGGCTAATCAGGTCCAGTGCCCGCGGGATTGACCTTCATAGCACTCTAAGAACGTGCCACCCTATATGAAAATCGACTACTCCATCATCCTGAGATCGTTAGGTAACCATATGCATGCATCAAATGGAAAGCCCGAACTACTTGCGGCGCCCTGCATAAGAAGCGGTTTAGATCGAAGCCGCGGGGGGCTCCATAGGGCCACCCACAAGCGGTTAGTGCGCTCAAAATTGGATCCGAGGACAAGAACTGAGTTCCTAGGTCGACACTTAGCATAACAAAGCACCTCGCAAAGCCTTCCGCCGGTGCCTTATCTTTTAATTATAATTCCCAACAGAAGATAATATTTTATTAAAGTAGACATTCTATCATGCTAAGTATAAGAGACATAGGACAAACAGACTCGCAGAACCAACCTTAAGCATGCACTACGACTCGCAAGGCTAACAGATAAACATACAACAAGTAATGGGGTGTGGGGATATAGCTTTATGGGCTGGAGGATAAGCATATGATGGGATCGCAATTTAAGAATCGATAACTAGGATAGCATATATCAAAAGGCAAGAATGAAAACCAAACAATCGTGTACCCGGTTAGCGGAAGCTTGCCTGGCAGCTCGTGCCCGGCACAAAAGCTGGAAACTCAAGGATGAACGTATCGACAGCAGACACGTCGTCGTCTACCAAGTGAAGAGCAAAATAGAGACAATAGGCAACAATATCAATAAAATTAAATGCGCAAACAATTGGTGTTGCAAAAGGTATGAGATGATTAGGTCATATTAGTGCGGGGATGAAATCCCCGTAATTAATTATGGTGCAAGTTATTTGGGTAACCAACAAATTAAATGTTGCTTAACATATATAGCATGGCATGGTGATTTGATCAATTTAAATAGAGTAGGCAATAATTAAATATTTGCCCAACACATTCCATATTTATTAGTTAGATCAATTTTATTTTTCTACACAACAAATTAAATGTTTATTAGCATAGCAAGACATTGTATAAAAGATAAGAGCAACATAAATGGAATTAGCGTATTATATAATTATTACCCCTCACATTCCATATTTAATTATTTAGTTGCATTTGTTAAATTAAACTAATCAATCAAATTAAATGTTGTAAAATGACATAAGAATGTCATAATGTTGTTCATTGAATTTTCTGATATTAAAACATATAAAGATTATTAATTTTGGAGTTATAGAAATAAAGATATTGCATTTAGTTAGAGGGGGTGTTTCTGCAATTAGACAGGGACTCATCCGTGATGGAAGAAGTTTCTGTGAGGGTTAAAGTGTGGAAACCGGAGAGCAGGGGGCTCAGTGCAAGAAACCAGATCCGATCTGTCTTTGGAGTGTATGACAGGGGGGACCCACATGTCAGCGAGCTAAAACAGAGAAAAGGTTTTGGCTTTTATTCATCTAAGCCGGGGATCGAACCCACGCGCGCGCGAGTGCGGGAGATCGGCGCTTCTAGCCACGGGGTTTGGTATAGTGTTGCTGTTAGATTAGGGGTTAGTGTAGCTTTAGGAAGAAAAAGGCCACGGTTTTCCTGCTGACAAAACTGACGAACAATGATAGTGGGCAGCGGTGGGAGATCGGACGCCGGCGACCTCATCTCGGGCGGCGCCGCTGCGGGCTACTGCGTGTGGGTGCGGGAAGAGCCGGTGCGTTTGTGCTAGTGCTTGGGGGTGGGAAAGGAGGACGCGCATGAGGCATATGTGCTCGTGCTCGTGCGGAGCGGCATGGCCGTGGGCGATGCGTCTCCGGCGCCGGCGTAACCACGGCTAACGGAGGCGAACGGGAAAGGGGGAAGAGAACGAAGAGAGGCGGCTCACCGAGGGGGTTCGTCAGCAAGGGGACAAGCTCGGGAGAGACGGGGACGGCGAGACGGAGTCGGGGAAGAAGGGCAGAGTCCGCGGTGGCGTCGGGGGAACGCGATATAGACAAAGGCGTCTCCGGCGAACATCTAACGCCTCCTTCAGCGAGTTGGCAGAGGGAGTAGTGGGGGTCCCATTCCTGGCCTCCTCTGAGCATGGCGAAGACCACGGCGGCAGGGCGCCGACGATCTTCAGAGCTGCTCCGTCGGCTTCTCGTGGATGCAGAGAAAAGAAAAGGTGAAAAAAAGGGAAGGTGGCGGCGCTGGGCAGAGGGAAGAAAGAAGGGGGCCTAGGGTTTGGGGAGGCTGCGGCTTAAGGAGAGAGGGGAGAAGCAGGGCATCGGGGCAGTGGGGGCGCGCTGCAGCGTCTCAACGCCATGGCGACGTGGAAAGGGGGGCGTACGGAGGTAGGAGTTGAGGGAAAACGGGTTGGAGTTGGGCCTCTTGGCCCACTTCGGCCAGAGAGAGCCCTCTCTGCATTTTTTTTGTATTCTTTTCTTTTCCTTTTAAAACTTTTCTGAATTTGTATTCTTATAACAAAACAGAAAATAAACATGATAAAAATCTTTTGGATATTTTTATTAGTTTAAAAATAGTAAAACTAATTTACTAGTTTGATTCTTTATTAATATTTTTAAACTTCATTTGAAATTTATTTGAAAAAGCATTTGAAATTAAATATGGTATTTGAAATTTGAAAGTAATTTATTTAATTGAAATGCAATTCCAAAATGAAAGATGTATGATGTCACACTATATTACAGCACAATCATACAATTTAGGAAAGCTACAATTTTGGGATGTTACAACGGTCTTCTATCGGCGCCATCCTGTGCCGGCTGCTGGAGAAGCTGCAGCTGCCCATACGGCCGAGGCGGAGGGGAGCGATAGCTCTGGGGCTGACGTTGTCAGCCCCCAAGCCTAATATGGGCGGCCCCCGAGCCAAAGTCGTTGTTGTCGGCTCAGTTTTTTTATCTTGACGGCCAGCCTCCTCCTGCCCCTGAAACAATCATATCTCAACTTGTAATATTTGTAAATACTTTTGGGAGATGTACTACTAGGCGGGAAGCCAGCAAACTTGTTTTATTTTGCTACTTAAGTAGGCTTTTCCCCGTCTTTATTTGGCCCGCCTTAATTTTATTTTGACTTATATGCTTGACCGTTTGTATGTTGGCAAAACCTCAGCCATGAACTTTAGCTGAAACAACCAGGGCTAGTACCATGAGTTTAGAATTAGGAACCAAAGCCAACATGTTGGCGCCAAAGACATACTACTAGGCGAACCACATATAAGTAATCAAAGTAAAGGAATTAGGAGGTGCAAAAAGTTGATTTTTGCTTTGGTTTGGCTCGAAAGCTGCAAGTATCTACCAGTTTGAACCTTTGCACGGAGCGAGAAAATAGGTAACTTAGATAATTAGGGGATATATGATTGTAAGAAAAGACAAAAGATGGCATGCTTCTCAACACAGATGAGGAACCACAAACTTTTATTTCATAATCATATATAACTTATTACAATTATAAATTGCTAAGTCTAGAAACGACGTAGCTGCTCAATGTTCCAATGTAACATCCCAATATTTTGGAAAGTTTGAAAATCACTAAAATTTGAAACTTTATTTTATTAAAATAAAACACTAGAATTATAATAGAAACCATTATATTTGGCAAGATGATTTTAAAATTATTCAAATACTCCGTCATCTTACAAAAAGTTTCATTAGTTGATTTTGAATATTTAACTTTTGACTAATTATTAAACTCAGAAAAACCATCTTTAAAAAGTGCCTTAATGTTATTTAAAAGCATGCCTTACTTGCAAAATGGTTTTCATTATTTTACCTGAGTTCAAAACATAGTTTTTGGAAATTTCAAGTCTATAGTTTATATCTTTAAAACTTCATTGATTTTATAATTAATGATTTATCCAATTAGGCATTTCATTAATTTTCAAAACATAAAAATGATTTTCATGAATATAGTCAATATAAGAAATGGAATAAATCTACAATCTTTTCCAAAGGTATTTTATAGAGTTTTCAAATGATTTATCATAATATTAAAAACGTAATGGTGCACAAAAAAATTTGAATTAAAAATGAATACATTACATTTCCCTTTTTCAATTCCAATAGATGTGTTATGTTATTTAAGATTGTACTAAAACCCAAAATGTTTTAATATTGGAAAATGATTTTAATTAACTTAATGTAAAAACTTATATAAGTGTTGTATTTTTATAAATTTTATTTAGCCCTAAATGAAATTATTTAAGCCATGTTTTCAATTTGACATTAAGTGTCAAATTTGTATTTAATCAATAATTCAAAATTTTGATTTTTGAAAAGTGTTCAAAACATGCCCACAACTGGTTTAACACAAAGATATTATTTTTACGAATTTTTAGAAATTTATTTGACTTCATTTGAACACTTAAAACAAAAGATATGAAATAAACAAGAAAAATCAGAAAAAGAAAAAAGAAAATTGCTGACGTCAGCGATAACGTCAGCATCGTCTTCAACCTCCAGAACCAGGAACGCACGCACAAACCGCTCACGTACCTTACCGATTTGATTCCCGGTGTTTTACTCCACCAAATCACGCATCGTTTTTTCCTAATTAAAACCCTTGAGATCCTCTTTCATTCCCTCACAAAAGTCCTCTCCAAAACGCTCCAAGATGCTCTAATTTCGTCCGCCATTAGGCATGGCTGTTTTTGGTCGAAATTAAGCTTCAATGGATTGCGGGAGATTTACTCCACCAAACTTTGCACCGTTTCTTCCTATAGATAGCCCTCGGCCTCCTCCATCATTGCCCCCAAAACCCCCTCTCCGAATTGCCCCCAGGCCGGAGAATTTGCTCGCCGGAGTTCTTCACATCCACGGCCGATTTCTTTGATTCCAGCGAGGTGAGGCGACCCCCTGGGCCGAGAACCCTCTCCTCTTTCTCCCCACCCCCGTGCGCATCTACTGACCCCGTCTTACCTCTTTTAACACAGAGGAGACGTGGAGTTCGTGCTCACCGAGCTCGCCGGTGACCCGAGCTTCTCCGGCGGAACGTCCATGCCACTCCCGGACACCCGCCACAACGTCGACGCCACCATCCTCTCCGTCGCGACGCGCCGCATACAGGGAGCCCCTCCACATGTCCGTAGAACCACGGGAACGTCGTCTCCGACCTCCACCCGACGCCGGCGCCGCCGTCTCCCTCAACTCCGGCGAACCGCGCCGCCACCTCCAGACCATCTCGCTGTAAGCCCTTAGATCTTGATACAGCGGTGCAAATTAGATGACTTGTTTGAATCGGTATCGGCCAGTAGCCTCGCGCCGCGTGACTGTTGTGTCAGCTATTTTTCATTTTCGTTTTTCTACCTATTTTAGAAATAAAACTTCCAAAATTTGTATCAAATCTACCGTAACTCCGTTTTCGATGTTTTTGTAGTCTATGGAATCGTATGAACGTGTAGAAAACAGTGGTATAATAAAAACTTATATTTTAGTCGTGCACTAACTTGGTATTTACAAAAACATGTAAAACATTATTTTAATTATAGTTTTAATTATGTAAGGTCAAAATTTGTAAATAAAATATCTTTGAAAATCCCATGACCTGTAGATTGTTTTAGTTATGTTGTTTTCCAACCTTGAGAAATTAAGATTTATTTAAATTCAAAATATGATGTTTGAGTAAATTTGACATAACTTTTGATAGAAACATTATTTTTGATTAAATCCAATTGCTAGAAATTTATTTCAATCCCCTCTGTCTATTAACACTATTTATAAAAAAATTTATAAAAATTTAATCATAGAAAAATTTAATCTTATATTTATTCCTTTATTATATTTTCCTATAATAGAAATTAATTAAAATTGCATTTATAGCTTCATGCATACTTTATAAATAAATAAAAAATTAGTATGATATTTCTTATGATTAAAAAGTACATTGTATGCATAAAATATTTTACCATATAGTTATACTCCTCTTAGGAAACTTCTTCATTATTTTCTCTAAGTTAGGATTATTTTCAGCTTAGTATTTTGGTAAAGTGCTATGCACTTAGACACTAAGGATTTTCGACATGGAGCTAGAAGACCAATGAAGGACTTAGCCAAAACAAGACTTCAGAAGTATCTCCAAGGAGAAGAAGCACTTAGAAGAAAATCAAGAAGAAGTTCATGAAGACCAACCAGCAATATTTTCTAAGTATTGCTTCCTCTCTCTCTCTTTCTTTTCTCCCTTCTTCTCTGAGACTTCATGAAGACTAAGTTAAATCCAAGACTAACCCAGGTGATACAAAAATCATTAAGTCTGAAGATTATTCCAGTCTACCAAGAATTCGAGCAAGACATCACCAAGGAGAAAGTTACAAGTCTGGAGATGAAGCCTGGAAGACCAACTACATCTTTCTTTCTATATTTTCCCTCTTTCCTAATCTTGTCTTTCACTTTAGACATAAACATTTTTGATCATGTTATTACCATCTTGAAGTTGTTGCATCCTTGCGGCATAGTGAGATGAAGCGGCCTGGAGACAAACCTTACATGTCCACGTACATCAGATCTGTTCCAAAATTTAAGTGGCTGGCCGGGTGTCTGTCTCTCTCACTATAGTGAATATCCAATTTACGAAGAGTTGTTAATAATTGTTGATCACCTTGAAGAATAGACTTAGTATTTTCTCTAAGTAGATATGCACATCATGACTAAGTCATTAGAGTGCTCATTCAAGATAAATTATAGCAAAGGTATTTTATCCAACTCCTAACCTTAGTCCTTAGTCATTTTGACCAACACATTTCATCGCATTAACTTAAAAGATTTTTCATGGCATGACATGCATCTCTAGTACTTAGAAATAATTTGCATATCATGCATGACATGTTTTCCTTAGAAGTTTATGAAACTTGTTTGTTCATTATGTATGCTTGTATGTGTTGTGTTGTTTTGTTTTATGATTGTGGTATTGTTGTTTTCCTATATTGTTAGATTGAACGGAGAGCTCCGAATAACGTTGAAAAGAGTTTGTGAGCAAAGACATCATACAAAGGCAAGTGACACACCTGATAAACTTCCTACTATTCTCTATATGCATTACTTAGTGTATTTTTATATCAGAATGTGTAGGATAGTATTGCTATGCTAAACCTAAGTAGAAATTCCTTATTCCCGTGTCTAGGCTCCTATGCAATACTTAGTAGAATTATTGATGCTATGCAAATATTGTTTTGTGAAAACCTAAATTCTACTAAGTTAAGAATGAAACACCTGGGTGGTAAGAGGTTGTATGGTTTATGTTGAGTGGCTACTTAGGCCATGTCTATGGTTCCTGGAGTACGTACACTTGAGAATGGCCACCCAGGAACAGAGGAATCTGAAGAACTCCGAGTGACGATTGCTTCCAGTGCAGCCATTGCCAATGGGCTCTGGCTTGATCAACTATGTTGCGTGGACTCTCTCCGGCTTGACAAGCAGATGTAGAGGGTGTTAGGTGGAACGGGTCAAGCCAGGTGGGAGGGAAAATGCTTCTGAACGATCTCGTCTCATTCTTCTCCTTTTCCTTATCACTATAAGTGTGTAAAGGATAGTTTGGGTTGAATGGGTACAATGGTGAACGTGCACAACCTCTGCAGAGTGTAAAACTAAGTACTTAGTCGTGTCCCCGGTACGGACAATTTGAGCAGCTGATCACGGACGTCAACGGAGGATTCCACCATTCCAACTTCAGAAATAAAACTTGATGGGTGAACAAGGGAAGATGAGATTTCTGGTTTTCATGCCATACTTGTCTTGATTTGAAGAAAGTGTTTTCCAAAGAGATAGGAAAAATTGGCTTTATGCAAAATAGCCTTGAACTCCACCAGCCAAATATGCATATAGGCTATAGAGTTATTCCATTAAGTGTCCACCATAGTGTCACTTGCCAGACTCCATTTTTAATGGAATCTGACCCACGTTGTTGCAATATTTTTCTTATTGCAGATTGTTCAGATGACGAGTGAGGTTACGTTTATAGTTTTCGAGTCTACAACCAACATGTTTTCTCCTGTGGCAACATGAAGTTGTTGGAGACCCACTGCTATTGTATTTCCGCTGTGTACTTTTTCAATGCTAGCTTTATGCTATGCAACTTGTATCGAATGTTTTGCAAGTCTGGATCATCGATGTAATAAAATTGATACTTTGTTGTGATATTACATCGTAAACTGTGTGTGCAAACGAATCGATCCAGGGATTCGCACTATACACATGTATCTGCCTTATTTAAAGTGCAGGTACGCTACACCGATATTCGGAGAAGCTAGAAGGACAAGGCAAATGCTTGAATGATTCTGATAACTCGAGAGGTTTTGAAAAAATAAATATTTTGATATGGATCTTGAAAACTTTTGTTTTAAGCTCACAAAGGGGTTGTGCAAGAAAGTCACGACAGTAATGTCAAAATACTGGTATGCTGGATCACTTGATAAACGTGGTATGGATTGGCAATCATGGGACAAATTGGTAGTTCCAAATTTAAAGGAGGTCTCGGGTTCAGAGATTTGCAGTTGTTTAACGATGCTATGTTGGCAAAACAGGCATGGCGTTTACTTGTTCAACCGGACAGTTTATGTGCAAGAGTGCTGAGGGGGCGGTATTATCCTGATGGAGATTTTTTGCAATCCAATTGTCCAGCGGGTGCCTCGGCAACGTGGAGGGCGATTACTCAAGGAAAGCGAGTTCTGGTAAAAGGCCTGATCAGGCGTATTGGTAATGGACGAACTACAGAAGTTTGGCATGACAAATGGATTTCAAATGGTGGTTCGTTGAAGCCAATGGGGAGGATCTCGGATGATCCAGTGCAGCTAGTGTCTGCCCTAATTGTTGAAGGCACGGGCCACTGGAATGTGCAGCGCATACAGAGCCTGTTTACGGCGCCTGATGCAATGGCAGTTTTGTCTATGCCAAGACCGAAGGTGCAGTTTGAAGATCTTTGGGCTTGGGCGTATGAGAAGTCGGGCCTTTTTTCAGTACGTTCAGCGTACCGCATGTTGCTGGATGAGGTAGCGGCAGAGGAGGTGCAAGCTAGCAGCTCCTCAGGGAACGAGGAGACCTGGAAGGCGTTGTGGAAATTAAAAGTACAACAAAAAATTCGTATATTCTGGTGGAGGGTTGTAAAGAATTTGTTGCCTTCATTTGGGGAGTTGAAGAGGAGGCATGTGATGGAAGATGCGGCCTGTCCTATGTGTGGATGCAATGAGGAGTCTTTATTTCATTTGCTTGTTCAATGCAATCATGCAAAATTGTTCTGGAATGAGGCACTGGAGTTTTTTGAAGTGAAACTGCCAAAACTGCACCCGCTTACGTGGTCTAGGGACATTCTGGATCCGGAGTTGGTGACCAAGAGTGAGGCTGCTATCATGGTCACGGTGATGTGGGCAATTTGGACTAATAGGAACAGCTATACACATGACAAGGTAGTATATCAACCGAGACGGTCTATGGAATTAGTAAAGGAGTTGGTTCGCTCTTTGGATGTACCAACACCTGATACGGCTCCTGCTGTGGAAATACAAAGGTGGTCTCCCCCGGAGAGGGGATGGATGAAGCTAAATTCTGATGAAGCAATAAGTTCTCAGCTAGGCTGTGCGGCCACTGGGATTGTTGCAAGGAATGATGCTGGAGTTTTCTGTCATGCGCGTAGTGTGAAGTACGAAGGAATGAATGATCCGCTGACCATTGAGTTACTAGCATGCAGGGATGTTGTTGAACTGGCAGTGGAGTTGGGCTACCAGAATGTGGTTGTTGAAACAGACTGTCAGAACGCGTGCTCAATTTGGGAGAAAAAGGATGATAGATCGGTCGGAGGGCTTCTATGTCGGGAGATGCGTGGCTATCTCCAATACATGCAGGGGTTCAAGCTTACGTTCGTAAAGAGGAGTGCAAATTCAGCGGCCCACCGCTGTGCTAGGGAGGCTCTCTCCCAGGAAAACGAGCGTGTAGACTTCCATGTAGTCCCTGTTAATCTGATTGACGTCTTGCAATCAGATTTGTACCCGTCAATTAATTAATAAAATGCCTAGAGGGCGGTCTCAAAAAAAAACTATAGGTTGTAATTTCAACACTATGTTTTTGATCTTAGTTGAAATAATGAAAAACCATTTGGCAAATAGATCATGTTTTAATTTGTTTAAAATAACACTTGTAAATATTATTTTAATTTATGAATAGCTATGGCTAAGTGGTTGAAATCAAATAATTATAAAGAACCTTTTTATTACAAGGAAAATATTTGAAATTTTGTAAAACATTTGTCCAATTACATATTTAGGTTTTAAGAAATACAATGGATAAGAAATTGTTTAACTTGAAACAACTTTTGAAAGTAATGATAAACAGAGATATTCGAAATATTAAATCTTCTCAATATGTTTGAAGTCTTTTGTAGTTGGTTTTCTTATGCATTTAATGTTTTATTTTTAATCAAAAAAAAGTTTTAAATTTTTGTGATTTTTGAACATTATAAAAATGTTGGGATGCTACAGGTTGTTGCCATTATCAGTGATAATGCTGTGTGGAACTCCGAACCGAGAGATAATTCCCCAGAGGAAATTGGTGGCTGTTCGTGCGTCAAGTTTGCTGATCGGCTTGGCCTCGACCCATTTAGTGAACTTGTCGACATCGACCAATAGGAGAGTATACCCACCACGTGCCTTCTTGAAGGGACCAACCATGTCTAAGCCGCAGACCGCGAACGGCCAAGTGATTGGAATTGTCCTGAGCTCTTGTGCCGGCATGTGAGGTTGGCGGTCGTACAACTGGCAGCCTTTACATGTTTTCACGATGAGCTCGGCGTCTTCTTTGGCGGTTAGCTAACCTTGGCGGAAAACTTTGGACACAATGGACCTAGCAGAGGCGTGATGCCCGCAAGTGCCGATATGTATGTCCTTCAGAATTTCCCGGCCTTCTTCTGGCAGTATGCACCGCTGATAGATACCGCACGTGCTTTGCTTGTATAGCTCGCCTTTGATTATTGTGAATGCTTTGGCTCGCCTTATGATCTGCCTTTTCAACACCTCATCGTCCTCCGGCAACTTCTGGTCGATTAAGAAATCGAGGTATGGGATAGTCCAATCCGGCTGTACCAAGTAGACGGCAAGAATTGCCACTTCTACTGGTTCTTCTGCATCGGGGTCCAACAAGTCGGCGCCCTTAATGGACGGCTTATGCAAATGTTACAGGAAAATGTCCTTTGGCACTTTTTTGCGTTCTGACCCGGGTCTGGCGAGGGTGTATGCCGCCTCGTTCTCAGCTCTTGGAACATGCCATACTTCGTAGCCCATGAATTTTTTGGCGAAATCATCAACTTTGGCCCTGTACGTCGCCATTGTTGTACTCTTCGCTTCCCATGTGCCGCATACTTGCTGCGCGACTAAATCGAAGTCGCCATAACAGAGGATTCTATTGACGCCAAGGTCGTTTGCCACATGTAACCCATGAAGCAAAGCTTCATACTCTGCGACGTTATTGGTTGCTGTGAAATGAATCTGCAATACGTAGCTGAGCTTGTCACCTTTGGGTGTGCGCAGAACAACTCCGGCCCCCGAGCCTTTTAGCATCTTTGGCCCATCAAAGTGCATGACCCAATATGCTGACTCGGGGAGTACTATTTCCTCCATGGCTTCTGTCCAATCGGCAACAAAGTCTGCAAGTGCTTGAGTCTTAATGGCGGTCCGTGGTTTGTAGAATATATCGAAGGCGGCAAGCTCGATGCCCCATTTGGCAACTCGGCCTGTTGCCTCTGCGTTGTTGATTATGTCTCCCAACGGTGCCCTGCTGACTACTGTCACTGTGTGCTCCTGGAAGTAATGACTAAGCTTTCTGGCGGCGAAGGATACACCATAAGCCAGCTTTTGATAACGTGGATACCTCCTCTTGGAGGCGGAGAAGACTGCACTGATGAAGTACACCGGACGTTGCTCAGACGTCGTGGCTTCGCTTTCCTTTCTTTCCACAGCCAAGAAAACGTTGACAACTGCTCCAGTTGCCGTGATGTAGAGCAGCATTGGTTCCTGCGATCGAGGTGCTGCCAATATTGGAGCGGATACGAGAGCCTCCTTAAGTTGCTGTAAGGCGGCATCTGCTGTCCACTCAAAATTGTCGGATTTCTTCAATAGCCGGTAGAAGGGCATTGCCTTTTCTCCGAGGCGGCTTATGAAACGACTAACGGCTGCCGCCGATCCGGCTAAGTGTTGCACGTCCTTCAGACAAGTAGGTCTGGATATGTTTTGGATAGCCTTGATCTTCTCCGGATTAACTTCGATCCCTCGTTCTGAGACGATAAATCCGAGAAGTTTGCTGGCTGGAACGCCAAAAACACACTTCGAGGGATTGAGTTTCATCTGGTATTTTCGGAGATTCTCAAAAGTTTCATCCAAATCCTCTAGGAGATCCGCCTTCTTTTTCTACATCACCACAATGTCGTATACGTAGACGTGAACACTGCGGCCGATCTGTTCGTGCAGCCAATTTTGCATATAGCGCTGGTATGTTGCCCCTGCATTCTTCAGGCCAAAAGGCATCATGATGTAGCAGAAAGTCCCGTATGGAGTGGTGAAAGATGTTTTCAGTTGATCCGACTCCCTCATCTTGATTTGGTGGTACCCTGAGTAGGCGTCCAAAAAACAAAGTTGCTCGGAGCCTGCTCTGGAGTCTACGACCTGGTCAATTCTAGGCAGCGCAAAGGGATCCTTTGGGAAACACTTGTTAACACCGGTATAGTCGATACACATCCTCGGCTCTTTATTCTTCTTTGGGACAAGTACAGGATTTCCCACCCAATCAGTGTGTACAACTTCTTTTATAAAATTGGCGGCCTTCAGCATCTTTATCTCCTTTCTTATAGCCTTGCGTCTCTCATCACCAAAGCGTCTTGTTTCTTGCTTCACCGGCTTGGATCCCTTTATGACGTTGAGTGAGTGCTCGGCATGTTCCCTCGGTACACCAGGCATGTCGGATGGCGACCATGCAAAGATGTCGCGATTCTCACGGAGGAACTTGACGAGCGCGCCTTCCTATTTGTTGTCGAGGTTGGAGTCGATGACAACTTGCTTAGACTTGTCACCAGGGATGAGGTCTGCCTTGTTGGTGTCTTCTGAAGCTTCAAAGGTCTTATTGCCATCAATCTTTGGCTTGGGCATGGAGTTGTTCTGGTCCGCCTTAAGTAGCGCGAGTTCTTCCTTGTGTATGACGACTTCTTCGAAGGCGGCCATGCCACGCTCACACTCCTTAGCTTTCTTGAAGTTGCCGGAAATCGTGATGGTTCCATTTTCCTGTAACACCCCAAATTTTGGAAGCAACAAAAACTTAATCATAAAAAGATCCAAAATTCCGAGGCAACAAAAACTTTTTGAAATGTCTTGTTAATGGATGTGCTTTCCCTTGTATGCTATGTTTGTCGAGTTGTGTTTTGGTGTTTTTGTTGATGACTTCTAAGTAACAACCATCTAAAACTCAAAACAAGTTATTATATGACCTCTGAGGTCAATGTTTTAACAAGTGAAATAGTCCACATATCTTCTCCCATTCTCTTTTTAATAAACTCTATTTTTACCCTGATGTTTTGATTTTAGCAACCACCCAAAGTATATATATCATTTGAGAGACTAACAGTTTTCCAACAAAACTATTTGTTTGCAAGACTATAAAGGACTATATAATAAGTCCTAATATATTTTGAGTTTTTATATATATGGCTCAAATTAACAACTCTCTTTTAAGAACCCCATCTCTATTTCTCTTGGAAAATCAATTCCAAGAATGTTTGTTTAATTCTTTTCCTACCAAAATTACCCTATTGATCACCTCCTCACAAATGTTTTTGATTTATTTTAAAAGTATGGTTAGTGATACAATTGTGTGGGTGTTTATATATTTGTATGTGTGGTTGACCTAGATGTTATGTGGTCCAATTGTTTCCCATAAGTGTGATATTTTATGTGTGTCATGTGGGGTGTATGAGACAACATTTTAGTTATATAATTTAATTGAGATCATTCATGCTTAAAATGTTGTGTCATATGGTTGTGGTGTGTTTAACCTTTGATTATTATGTTGATTTTAGGAGAAACTCAAAGATTATCCTTTTTCAAATAAGAAACAACTATCTTCATTTCCATTAGTTTTTAGCATTTCTAGAGCATGACTACTGTAGTTTATTTCATTCATTTTGGGAATGCCACTCATCTAACCTCATCCTTATCATCTCTACTATCCACCCATAACCTTATTTAAAATATTCAAAAATGTTTGATCATTAATTCTTGATTGGGTTGAGTGCTAAAATTTAAAGTGGCCATATCTCTTTTATAACATAACAACTTGCCATTTTTGTGTTTAGTGCATGTTGAGACCTTTTGACCTAAGCTCTTAAACCAAATGCTGCACCGTTACCCCTTCTGATTAACCTGTCTTGTCTCTAATTTTTCTTGTCAAAGATTTGACTTATCCATGTTAGCAAAGTGGGCTACTCAAATCAGCCACAAATCCTCTTAATCTAAAACCTTCACTCCCCTCCTCCCAAAACATGATTTTAGTCTAGAATTGGATACCAACCTGCCCCTGGATCCCTTGGTCTCACCCCCCTGTCAAACCCTAGCCCCAAACCTTTTGTCCTGTTCTTTTGGAACTTCTGTCGAGCACCTTTCATATAGGAGACAACAAAGCAATTACCTCTCCTCCTCCATCAACTTGGAGACAGTGGCTAGCATCCAAAGCTGGCAACAGCACCAGCTGACGCTCCTCCACCGCCCCTGTCGCCCAATCCCCTCCCAGTGCACCCCTCTCTCTCTCTCTCGTGCCCATGCCTTGATGTCCAAACCGGCCATCCTATGGGAAAAGAGCCCCGAGCCACTCTCCTCTCTTCTCTCCTTGCCATTCCACCTCCCACAAGCCTCCTCCACCTTCCTGTGCACTCCCGAGCGAGGTCTTGCTCTGGCACGGCCAGGAACGGCCGTGAACCACAGCTCGGCCCGAGCTCTTTCGAGCATGCTCGCCGTCGACTTCGTCCCTCTCCTCTCTATCTCTTTGCACTGCCTCGCTCCCCTCTCTCTGGTCTACCTCCCTGACACCTCTTCTGACCTGCAGGAGCACGGGAACCACCGAGGACGCGACATGGCCGTGACGGGCATCGTCGGCCTAGCCTCCGTTCCATGGCGCGCATGCGCATGGCTAGTCATTCCGCGACCTCCCCTCGACTCCCTCGGGCATCCGCGTCCACCTCGACCTCTCCTCGTCATCCGTCGCGACCCCTAGGTGAGCTACCCATAGCCATGGCCGGTTCTAGGTTTCCCCCTCCGGTCTGAGCGTTGTAAGGAAGAAGATGAGTCAGAGCCGTCCATCTCTTGATCTGCGGCCACCGTTTGAAGTTCCTGGATCTAATCTGGGTCGTCCAGATCCGATCCGATCCGTTGCGCGCAGTGCAGCGGGCCGGCCCAGCTTGCCCGCTCGGCCCGTGGCCAGATCCGTCCCTTTTGCTCTTTTCCTTTTAAGCCATTTTATTCTCTGTTTATTTTCCAGAGAATTGATAGCTCAGCTTTAATTCATTTGTGGGAGATCTGTGCATGCAAAAATTTTCAACTAAATTTTGTTGGATTTCTGTGTGTTTTCTTGACCATATGGCACTGGCCTTTCTCAAAAATATTTTTGTATGTGTGCTCTATGTCCAATCTTGTAAAAAGTGCAATTTTTACCATTTACTTAATAACTTGAGTTTTATAAATCCAAATCTTGCAAACTTTAGTTCTATGGAAAGCCAGTGAGAATACCTACCTAGATCTATAAGCCTTACATGCAGGAGAGATGTCTAAATAAAGTTCTGTAAAGTTTAAATATGACATCAGTAGATATTTGATGAATTTTATATCTTTATTTAAAATTCTTTTTGGAGTAAATCCAATTGCATGTGGTAGATATTGGTATTAGCTATCATATACTAGCTTGGTAGAGTTTTTCATCTTATATTTTGCTCTTGGTAGATTATTTGCTTAAACAGTAGGTTATCACACTTTAAAATGGATATTCATTTTTTCTGTTATTTGCATGTATCTAGTTTTACTTGTTGGTGCTTTATATGTTTATGCAAATGGTTTAGGAATATTTTTGTGTAGCACCTATGTGTTTTTTTTATCATACCACACTGGTTTTGTCTCAAAAATATTTATTCTTTGTGTTGCACATTAAATCAAGTAAAAAGTATGTTATTCACTTAAAATGGAATATCTTGAGTTGGGAGTGTCCAAATGGGGTGAATCCTATTTCTACAGAAATCTTAAGGAAATACCTATCCATAGAAATTAACCTTGCATACAGGAGATTCCTAAATATGAAACTATGTTCATTATGGTTTTGAGACTAGTAGCATTTGTATGATTTTTAACCCATGATCAGTAATAACTTTTGATGCTAATCCATTTTCCCTAACTTCCTTTAGCTACTAGAAGTACTGTGGTAGACGGATTCTACTTTATGAACATTATCTTAGGAGTTATGATTTACCCACAAAAACAACAACTTTTGGATAATGGAAATATTAGCTTTTAATCATCTGTTCTTAACAAATGTGAATTCTATAAACATTACTAATCATATTTTGAAGATCAGAACCTTAACTCAATAATATTTACTTGATTAAACCACTTTTATAATGTGTGGTGCATGGTTTACTTATATTTAGCATTTAATAATAACATCATTTGTGTTTATATGCTTTGCTTGTGGGTATGTTCGTGTGTTATGTTTTATCTCTTTAAACATCATCTTATTTACCCAATAAATGTAATAAGTTAATTCCCTGTTTTACTTGAATTGTTGTGTGTTGATGTGCTTAGTAACTCATAAGTCCAGAAACTTAGGTTATTCTTTAATAGACTTAATAAATTCCATGAAAGTATTGCTAGTCCCTTCACATCTGAGTTTCACATAGTTCATCATGTTTCCTAGGAGTTGCACTAATTTCATTTGTGTGTTATGCATGTGAATGATTGTTTGGTGTTAAATTTTATCCAGTCGTTCCTTGTGTTTTGCAATGCTTAATATATGACTTTCTTATTTTGGGTTGTTGTCAACACTTGGTTGCCATGTGATTGTTTGTTTATTGGTTGAAGTGACCTTAATTGTGATGTCCTATTAAATAAGCCTAATGCATCATTTTAGCTCTTATTCATAAACTTGTCTGGACACTGGTGTTACCATTGTTTGTCGTCTAGTTACTTGATAGTAGGTGTTTCTTGAGCTAGTAGCATGTTTGCATGTGAGTGTGCTCAATGCTAGTGTTAATGTTAACACTTGCTTGTGTATTAAGATACTTTTGTCTGAAGTATTTCCGGAACTATTAAGATACTTTTGTCTGAAGTATTTCCTGAACTACTAAGATACTTTTGTCTGAAGTGTTTCCTGCAGCTATTATAACAACTCTTGTTAAATGATATAATAACCCTAAGTGATGTGTCGTTTTAGTGTCTGTAGAAGTACCTTTTTAATACTCACAGTTGTTGTGTATATTTCCTTAGGAGGATCTGTTGTTTATCTTAGCTCTTTGGACTTTGTTGTTTGTTGTTGTTTAGCTAAAGGAGTTGTTTGTTTTTGATTGTTGGCTTAATGTCTTGTGCAACGCTTGCTGTTGTTATGTCCTTGTGGCATTGTCTTGTATTCTGAGTTTGTTCCTCGTTCTGTTTACGACGTTAGATACGACCGGGAAGGAACTGGAAGTGAGGAGTGAGCCTGAGGAGCATCAAGACCAAGACCAAGGACATATTGCTGAGCCAGGCAAGCCACCTCACCACTATAATGAATCCTACTATTTTATCAATCATGGTTTTGTTTTCAAAATAAAATGATGCATGTTTCACTTCTTTTGTGGTACCTTGCCACCCAAAAACTATTTTACAAAATATTGTTTGGCCAAAGTTATCTGCTAGAATACTGTAGGTATTACAAACAGAGTTTTACGTGATGAGCCTTGTTGTTGAAGGCTCCATCAAAAAGATTAAGATTTCTAGTAGACTACTTTCATCTACTTATCTCAAAACTATAGGATGGGGACCTATTTGATAAAAATGTTTTATGGAGGAAAACCCGAGCTGCTGGGAGCAATCGGCGCGCAAGTGTTTTATTAAAACCCGAGTTGCTGGAAGCAATCAGAGATGTTTGCGAAAACCCGAGCTGCTGGGAGTAGTCGGAGAAGAAAGTGTTTTGAAAAACAAAGTGTGACCCTAGCTGCCGCTTGAACAATTAAACCGTGCAACCACATTACCTCAAAATGGGCACGAGGCTTAACGGAAGCTTGTTGGTGTTGGTATTCGAATATTCCTCAATGGGCTAGATGGGGTTAGAGTCCCCGGAACCGAATGCTGCCAGGGAATGGGCATACAGAGTGTGGACTTCGTGTGCCACCGGGAAGCAACGGTGGGTCTCCTGTCATGGCGGTGTGAGACTAGGGGAAACCGGATCGATACGGCTAGCTCACTCGGTGCCGGGGAGAACAAACCCACTCGAAGAGGATATTTTTGTACCAGCATTAATGTAAGGACCCCTCGGACAAGTCCGATCTGCCCACGTTATGTAAGAGATCACGATCCCAATGATCAGTGCATCGCAATCACATAACCAACATAGGTATCAAAGAGTTACATCATTCAAGTCGTACGAATAAAAGTCTTACAACACATAGACGGTCATACGACCAAAGTCAACAAACTTCGTCACGCAGGACGGAATTAACTAAGATAGCGGAAGCTCGTGGCTAGGTACGGCTCTTAACATCTCCGAGCGCAGATTCCCACAAGTGCAGTTGACCGGTGACAGCTAGGTGGCGAAGTCGTCGTCATACACCTCCTCCTCGATGTAGGCCTCCTCATTGTAATCTGGACATTTGAATATCCAGGGACAGAGCCACATGAGTACAATTACGTACTCGCAAGACCACCTCTAGGCTTAAATTCTCATGATAATGCAAGAAAAACACATTTCGAGAACTGGGAAGGCTCCTGAATACAACTACAGGGCTTACTTTGGAAAACAATGATTTCAAACATAGAGAATACGACATCTCTATATCTTTGTTGAAGAAAAACATTTAGAGATAGAATTATCTTCTCTTAGATATAGCAAGGACATATCCAAGTTCAAAAACGTTATTTTGTAAAACCTTTAAAAACACTAGGATAGGGGTAACCCTTTTTCCTTCCTTGAGGTCGGACTGGTTGTCTCCCCGAGATCAACCATCCTTGCCCAAATTCCGTACCTCCCAGGTACCACTTTATTGCCTCCTCGTTTTCCTTCGAAAACCTTCCTCTTTTGAAACCATAAAACATCTAGCATGCCTAGTGGGACCTTCCCAATCGTCCATGACCGCGGACGCGGCTATTCGAATAGGTTTATACTCTGCAGAGGTTGTACACTTTCACCACAAGATTCGGATGGTCTGCCGTGGATCAACCACGTACTGTACAGAGACAGCATGCACACATCAGACGGCCAATCCTATGTTCCACTATGTTAACGCTGGTACAAGAGTATCCTCTTCGAGTGGGTTTGTTCTCCCCGGCACCGAGTCAGCTAGCCGTATCGATCCGGTTTTCCCTAGTCTCACACCGCCACGACAGGAGACCCACCGTTGCTTCCCGGTCGCACACGAAGTCCACACTCTGTATGCCCATTCCCTGGCAGCATTCGGTTCCGGGGACTCTAACCCCATCTAGCCCATTGAGGAATACTCGAATACCAACACCAACAAGCTTCCGTTAAGCCTCGTGCCCATTTTGAGGTAATGTGGTTGCACGGGTTAATTGTTCAAGCGACAGCTAGGGTCACACTTTGTTTTTCAAAACACCTTCTTCTCCGACTACTCCCAGCAGCTCGGGTTTTCGCAAACACCTCTGATTGCTCCCAGCAACTCGGGTTTTAATAAAACACTTGCTCGCCGATTGCTCCCAGCAGCTCGGGTTTTCCTCCATAAAAACATTTTTATCAAACAGGTCCCCATCCTATAGTTTTGAGGTAAGATAACAGAATACACTATTTGAAAACTTAATCTTCTTTATAGAGCCTTCAAGGACAAGACTCATCAAGAAAAACTCTTTTTATAATACCTACAGCTAATCTAGTAGATAACTTTGGCCAAACAATATTTTGTAAAAATAGTTTTCGGGTGGCAAGGTGCCACAAAGGAAGGAAAACATGCATTATTTTATTTTTGAAAACAAAACATGCTTGATAAAATACTAGGAATCATTATAGTGGGGAGGTGGGCTTGCCTTGCTCAAAGTACTGTCCCTGGTCTTGCTCTTCAGCGTAGTCGTGCTCAGCTACCTCGTACTGCTCTTCCCCGGGTTGCGATTCTACCGTAACATGAAAAACATACGAGACTAGCGTAAGTCCTAAAATGCGAGTTGATAACAATCTAAAGTATATCAACAAACAACAAGCATCACAAACAGAAAACACAACTAATGCATTCAATATTTATTAGGGGCTGTTTACATGGTTTAAGCATAACTCTTAAGTTACTGCTCCTAAAATTAAACCCTTCTACCACATTACGGCTGACACACATGTGGAGCTCTGAAAATTAGCTGTGCATGAAAATCTATCACCAAACAAGAATTAAAAATCAGATAAGAGCTAGTGATGTCAAATTTAAGCATAAGATAGGTTCAGTTTTATAGATCTCCTGAATTCATAATTAGCCTTTCTGGTGAGATATGAGTTTTCTCTTTAAGTGGAGATTTTATTCATCAAATTTGGATACTCCTAGCTCAAGTTATCCCAGTTTTAAAATAGAGTATACTTCTGACCATTATCTAAGTGCAGAAAATAATAAGAATTATTTTGGTGTCAATCCAGTGGGGTGAGTTAAATAAAACTTGTGGCTATCCCACAACAATATCCCCAACATTTATAAATTGACAGAGGTGGCTCCACCAATTAAAACTAGACATGTCATGATCTCTGAAATTTCAGAAATGCAAATTTAAGAGACTATCTCCCTGTTTTTCAGGGATTTATTCACCAAGAAATAACTAATTACTGGAAAAATCTACATTTGTATTATATGATACCTCCAACACATATCTAACACTTCCAATTGGATTTACTTCAAAAAGTGTTTTTATTGAAGAATTAAAAATCCCCAAACACCTACTGATGTTAATCTTATACTGAATATAACTTTTTCTAGGGTAATCCCCTGGATGCTAGATTTACCAATATTGATAGGCATTATTACAAGCTTTCCAACAGATCCAAGATTGCATGATTTGGATTTACAGAACTCAAGTTATTTAACAAATGGTGTAATAGATGCTTTTTACTAGATCTATTTTAACACTCAACATGAAACACATTTTGGACCAAATCCAATGCCACATGGTTAAGAAAACGTGCATGCATGTTACAAAATTAATCCCATCATTTTAGCCACTCTAGATTTATCACAAATGAATAAAAGCTAGACTAGAGATTCTCTGAAAAAATTAACAGGAAAAAGAATTCCTAAAAGAAAAAGGGCCGAACGGCCGGATCTGACGCCGGGCCGAGGTGGCGAGCTGGGCCGGCCCGGATACGGAGCGCGCGCTGGAGAAGGGTTGGCTGCCGTGGATCGGAGATCCAACGGTCAGGAATAGAACCAAGAGGTTCAAATGCGAGCCGCAGATCCGAAAACGGACGGATCTCGTCCATCGTCTACCTCCCGACAGGAAATGACGACCAGAGAACGAAAAGAAGGAGGCGGGGACGAGGGCCTCACCTAGGGTGACTCTGGGCCACGTTCGGGAGAGGGAGGGGGACGAGGAGTTGATGGGGAAGTCTT
Source organism: Poa annua (assembly GCA_026929855.1). Taxonomy (NCBI): domain Eukaryota; kingdom Viridiplantae; phylum Streptophyta; class Magnoliopsida; order Poales; family Poaceae; genus Poa; species Poa annua. The sequence goes on along the minus strand of CM049426.1, from coordinate 243,176,976 downwards.
GGCTACACGCGGGATCGGCAGGGGAGCTCCGTATCCGCGACTACGACATGGCCTCCGAGCTCCGGTCGAGGATGAGTACGACGCCCACGGAGTTTCTCTGCGCAAAAGAGAGGGTGGGGGAGTTAGATCTCGGCGAGACGTGCTCGAGGGGCCAAAAATGGAGAAGTATGGTGGAGAGAAGCGACGACTACAGCGATTTTCTTCCGTCGGCTACCGAGGTGAGATTCTTCGTCTCCTGGACAAATGAGCATGAGAGCTCGAGCGAGGGACTGAGGGAGTGGAGTGTGGGAGGTAGGGGATCGTTTGGGACGAGAGAAATAGAGAGGGGAGGCCGCGGACGCGAGTTGGCCTCGATGTTGGTTTCTAGGGTTTTCCTCGGGTCCGAGGGAGAGAGGTGAGTTTGGGGCGTGTCCATTGGCTGGGGAGGGCGGTGGAGAGGTGCAGGGGAACGTTGGTCGGCCAGGGACGTGTCCAGACCAGTAGGAGCGAAGGGGTGAGCTCGGGTTGGGCAATGGAGAGAAAAAGGTGAGGGATGAGTGGAGGAGAGGGGAAAGGAGAGGCTGGCCGGTGGGGTAGGGCATGGGGGGTGTTGTCCCTTCTTCACCAGCAGAGAGGGTGGAGAGAGAGATCGAGGGGGGGGGGGATTTAGATAGGGTTCGGTTTAGATTAGGTTCTTCTTCTCCTCCAATTTCTTTTAAAATCCTAAGGAAAATTTTGAACATGAAAATTCAAAACAAAAGATGAACAAACACTAGCTAATGGTAGAACTTGCTAAATTTAGTGTTTGCTAATTAATTCCCTAAATAACAGATGAGAGAAATAAAATCAGAAAAGAAAAGATGAGCTAATGGTCATTGATATTTGATGCACACTTAAACTACTGATAAATATGTGCAAACAAGTCCTTTTGAGCAAACTTGAACAGGGTGTGAAACTATAGATTCCTTAGACCAAAATGTTTCAGATGCATGTCAAAAACCATTTATGGTTTGCTTAATAATAGCTCTTAGTTTGGCTAAGTTTTAACAACCATGAAGATCCTAATAGTGGATATTTTATTTTAGTTGTTGTGGTTTTAGTGTTTTCAATTATCATGGAATGTTAGTGACACACAACAAGCATAAGGTGTGCAAGCAAATTAAATCATTACTCAAACTTCTACACACCAAAATTTCTGCAATAGGTGAAAACCTAGAATAACACCACAATGTTAAAGCTAAGAGAATTGGGGTGTTACAGACCTTCCCATCTTAGGAGAATCTCGTCCCCGAGATTCCAGATTTGAAGAAGAAAGAAAACCAGGAAATTTACGCTCCAAATAATCTTCACGCTCCCATGTGGCTTCTTCCTCCGAATGGTTGCTCCATTGGATCTTCAGGAATCTGATCTTCCACCTTCGGGTCAGACGGACGTCCTCAGCGAGAACACGAAGTGGTCGTTCTCGATAGGTGAGATCATGGTTGAGATCAATGGTTTGATTATCTACCTCCTGATATGAATGAGTATCACCAGGAACTTGCAGACACTTCCGGAGTAGAGATACATGAAATACATCATGGAATTCCGACAGATGGGGTGGCAGGTCTAGCTGATAAGATACTTCTCCCCTACGACTGATCACCTTAAAAGGGCCAATATACCTTGGTGCTAATTTCCCCTTGACATGGAAACTTTGCATTCCCTTGAGTGGTGTAATGCGCAAGTAGACCATATCTCCTTCCTTAGGGTACCTTGCTCAAGGAAATACAGAATGGCGACTCCCTCTCCCACCTGTGGCGAAAACCATGGCGACACCATGGCGATCTAGGCCCCTCTTCCACCCACCCTCGCCGGCGTATACTCCATCGCCAGCGACCACCCACCCCTTCCCTTCGTCATGGATGCGCTGCTCCACTGGGATTTCTCTCCGGGTTTGGCAGTTGCAAGGCAGGTTTGTCTCAAGTTTGGCTCAATGGTACACTTCTCTCCCTCCCCATCCTCTCGGGAATTCTTCTTGGTGGCTTCTTTTTCGTCGGCATCCTTCCCTCTTACTGAAGAATCTGTTGGTCTTGCACTTGAGTGTTGTATTGGAGGGGATCGCAAGGGTTTCAATGTTTTCAAATTAAGTGATCACCGCTTTCGGTTCTCGGTGGCTTCAAATCAAGTGGGTCATTTCATCTATGGTCTTCAAAACCGAATTTGGCCGGATTTTATCTGTCACTTTTCTTTGTTCCGAGGAGTTCATCCAAGGGTCTCTGTTTTTATTCATAACACCAATTGGAGTTCCACCTAACAAAACCTGGACCTTGCTCAAAGAAGTGCGACAAACTGGAAGCCAAATCTGAATTTTCTCAAGAAAAGTGCAGCCTCTGATCAGGGTTTATCTTCCCATTTGGAATTGAAAAAGTTTGGGCTCTCTACTCTGGATAATTCAAATATTTTGAAATTCAGTTCTTGGGATTCTATTCCGTTAATTGCTGAGCGTCAAGATCGGACCATAATTAAAGATCTCTATTTCGGCAGTTTCTCAAATCCGATTATTTTGGATCAGCCGGTTACCTCTAAACGGATTTATGCTAATGAGTCTTTTTTTGAAAAGCTATGTGGCAATCTCCCTCCTATTACTCTGGAGCATATCCTGGATTGCCGGCAGGCTGGTTATGCGGATCATCACATTATGGAGGCGATCAATTTGTCGATTCCGGTTCTCCCGCCTACTAAAATCATTTACAAAGTGTTGGGCCGATGTGGGCGTTGTAGTCTCACAGACCATCTCCAGGTCAATTGTCCTGGGGTTTGCAGAGCCTGCCAGCAAGTGGGCCACAGATGTAAAGATTGCGTCGCTCAGCCCAATAAGCAAACTCTGGAGGATCTCCGTAAGGAGAAAAAATCAGAACAACACCTCGGCCCATTTAAAGTGCGTCAGGTTTGGAGGCCCAAGAAGAAGCAAGTTCCAAATAGAAAAAATACGGTGGCCCGTAAAATCTGGGTTCCGAAACAAAAATTGGAAAGAATCAATTTACCAAGCAGCGACCTCCTCGAGACTGCCCCTTCATCTTCGCCTCTGTTTCCCCAAGCTACAGTTCCGCCGCCCTTCTGCAATCTCGCAATGGAAAATTTCCCCGCAAATCCACTAGCCTTCCTCCCGGATGGGATGACCATCGAACAAGGCCCGGCTGATAGGATCATCAGATCAAGACTTGTGGTGGATTCTACTCCCCCTCTCCGCCATGATAACATCGTGATTGCGGAGACAAATCACTTTGTCCCCATCCAGATGCGACAGCAGATGCGCTTGGCAATCAGAGGTACACTGAATGATTCTGGCTATACTGTTAGACATTTTGAAGATCACCCGTTTGGCATTGGTAGTTTCACTTTTGCGAATACCCTGACGGCGGATGTAGTGGTTGGTTTAACCTTTGAGCTTACTGAGGAAACAACTGTCACCTTTGTTAGACATGATGCTGCTAAAAACATGAGGCTCACCACCTTTGGAAGGGAGACTTGGATCCTATTTTTAGGTTTTCCCCTAGATTATCAAACCAGCCATTATATTAACAAAGCTGTCGACGATTTTGGTCTACTCACATTGGCACCGACCAAGGGAAAATACTGCTTATGTTCTTGCTAAGGTATGGTTAGTTGATCCAAAATTTGTGCCCAAGAGTCTAGTGGTCACACAAATGGGAGGTACAAGGATGAGCTGGACGGTTCCTGTTTACATGCTTCGAAGCTCCGACTGGAATGCACACCTAGGTGCTGTTCCCATGGCCACTGAAGATCCTGAACCTGGCAATGGTGTGCCACATCCACTGCATGGACCAGAAGTTACAGCAGAGCAGATTTACCAGCACCAGTTGAATGTTTGGATGCAAATGAACCAACAACAGGGCCCACCCAACAACCCACAGAACAACAACCAACATCACCATGCAATGCAACATCAACAGCAACAAGTGCAACAAGATGTTACCATGACTGAAGCAGAAATAGGTCTTGATCCTTCACAGCTACCACTTGTCAATTTCCAAACTATCCTTGGAGAGCAGGGAGTTCACTTTATTGCTGGAGTCCCACCACCAAGGAATAACACAACTGATAGCCCTATGCAGGCTTACCATGAGGCTGTGATGGAATCTGAACCATCAACACCTGAAGAAGATCCCATGGTGATTAACATGATGATCACTAGGCCACAAGACATGTATTCAGTCACTTTTGCCTCTTATGCAGCATTGCCTTTGAATGTTTTCAGCTGCAAGCAACTCCCTTGGTCACCAGTGTATCTTGACAATTCCTTCCACTTTGATTCACAGTTGTTCATGACTAAAACCATGTGTTTCGAGATGGTCGGTGAAGCCTTTGATCTATGGATCAATAGGCAGCAAAAGAGCTCAGTTGTAATTGAGGAGATACCTGAAGAAAACTCTGTTTGTGAGAACGTTGAAAGTTGCTCTACTTCGGTGTCACTCAAGCCTACCAAACAAATCAAGAAAAAGAATGCAGCGCCAACAGTCACTACCCTTGTCAGAAGGAGCACAAGATCTACCGGATATAATGGCTTCAAGCCATCCTCAGTTACTGACATTAAGAAGACTCAATCCAAGGTTAAAGCAAGGACCGTACCAGGAGTGCAACTGAAGTTCACTGAAGAAGATACCTCTGGACAGATACCTCCTGCAACTGCACTCAAAACGATCCAGGACATTGGCATTAACCTCTGTGGCATTGCACCTGTGATGCTCTCTCCTCAGAAGCTCCTTCAGGACCCAGAGGAAGAAACACCTGATGCTTAATTACTCTGTTCCATTGTTATTGTAATAATGAGTACCTTAAAGCATTGGTTGGTTTTATGTTGGAACATTATGGGGTTAAATTCTAAAGCTAAGCAGTTAGCTTTAGCAAATGCTATCGAACTAAGTGGTTGTGCTATTATCTGTTTGCAAGAGACTAAGATGGTGCACTTTGATTTTGCCTTTATTAAGTCATGTTGCCCGAAAAGATTTGATGATTTTTCTTATGTCCCTTCTAATGGTGCTTCTGGTGGAATTATAATTATCTGGAATAGTTCTTTATTCTCGGGTATGGTTATGCACTGTCAGCCTTTCGTATTATCTGTGCACTTTACATCTACTATTTCAGCTCAGTCCTGGACTTTGGTAAACATCTATGGGCCCTGCCAAGGAGAGATGAGAGATATCTTTGTTGATTGGCTTTTTGATCTCAATATTCCCGTTGATGAAGATTGGCTATTTCTTGGTGACTTTAATTTCATTAGGTCACCAGATAATAGAAATAAGCCTAGCGGTAATGTGCATGATATGCTTACCTTTAATGATTTCATCAGAGAACAAAATCTAATTGAATTGCCAATCAAATGCAGGAAATATACGTGGAGTAATATGCAAGATTCACCTCTACTCGAGCAACTGGATTGGTTCCTTACTAGTATGCACTGGACAACTATATACCCAGCTACATTTGTGACACCTCAAGGGAAGCCTATCTCTGATCATGCCCCCTGTGTGGTTTCTATAAAAACAAAAATTCCAGCAGCGAAGTGTTTTCGCTTTGAAAATTATTGGATAGCACATCCTGGGTTTTTAGATACGGTCAAGCAAAGCTGGGAGAAGAGCACGTACAAGAATAACAGTGCAGCAAACTTGAATGCAAAGATGAAACGTTTGAGATATGATCTTAAAAAATGGAGCAAGAAAATATCAAAGTTGGCGATTTGTATTGCCAATTCAAATAAAGCATTACTAGAACTGGATAATCTGGAAAATGCTCGGCCACTCACCATCCCAGAGGTAAATTTCAGGAAAATTCTGAAGGAGCATTTATTAAATTTATTGGATTTTCAAAAGAAATATTGGAAGAAAAGATGTACAGTTAGATGGACAAAATTTGGTGATGAGAACTCTAAATTCTTTCAATCAATTGCCACATAAAGATATAGGAGAAACTATATAAAATCCTTGGTCAATAGTGATGGTATTGAGGTTACTTCACATGAAGCTAAAGAGAAAGTTATCTTTGACACATATAAAGATAGGCTGGGCTCCTGCAATAACCCAGAAATGTTGTTTGATCTTCAACACCTGATTCAACCAGTACCAGGTCTAGAAGAGCTCTCTACTCCTTTCACCACTGAAGAAATTGATCAGGTCATCAAAACAATGCCAATTGATAAGGCGCCAGGTCCTGATGGATTTAATGGACAATTCCTGAAAACATGTTGGCACATTATTAAGCAGGATATATACAAGATTTGCTTTGACTTCTATGAAGGCACAATGGACCTGGAAAGCATCAATATGGGCCACATTACATTGGTTCCTAAAACTGCATCACCAAAAGGTATCAATGACTACCGACCAATCACTCTTCTAAATTGCTGTCTAAAGATCATCACTAAAATTCTTGCCAATAGATTGCAAAAGAAAGTTTTAAACATTGTACACAAGAATCAATATCGATTTCTCAAAGGGAGAACAATTCATGATTGCTTAGCCTGGGCTTTTGAATTTTTGCATCAATGTGAGACCTCCAAACAAGAAATTATTCTGTTAAAATTGGACTTTGCTAAATCTTTCGATACAATTGATCAGGGGGCTATGTTAAAAATTATGAAACAAATGGGATTCGATCAGAAATGGTTAAAATGGATATCCATGCTTTTTGGTTCTGCAAAGTCAGTTGTGCTGCTCAATGGTGTACCTGGAAGGCAATTCTTTTGCAAGCGAGGAGTCAGACAGGGGACCCTTTATCACCTCTTATTTTTGTTCTGGTGGCTGGCCTGTTACAGAGTGCCATTAATAAACATTTCAGAGAACAAATGCTGCAGGCCCCTTTTTCCCTAGACCTAAATATGGATTTTCCAGTTGTCCAATATGCTGATGACACTCTTATTATTATGAAAGCATGTGATGCTCAACTGGTTGTCATGCAAGATATCCTACGAAAGTATGCTGCTTCAACTTGATTGCATATTAACTATATCAAATCTCTCCTCATTCCTATTAACATGGATCCAGACAGAACTCAAGCCATTGCACAACTTCTGGGATGCACAATTGGAAAAATGCCTTTCACCTACCTTGGGTTCCCCCTCGGAACAACCAAGCCCTCACTTCAAGAAATGATGCCACTGGTTGATAGAATAGAGAGAAGGGTGACTGCTAATTTCATGATGATGCAATATAGTGGAAGAGTGACAGTGATTAATTCCCTGCTCACTTCGATTGCCATGTTCTCAATGTGCTCTCTTCAAATACATCCTAAAATTCTGGAACATATTGAAAAAATAAGGAAGCACTGCCTCTGGGACAAAAAAATTGAGCATGGAGTTAAAACTAATTATTTAGTTGCAAGGGAAAGAGTATGTATGCCAAAAAAGAAAGGTGGCCTTGGGGTGCTCAATCTCAAGGTTCAGAATGAAGCTCCTCTACTCAAATATCTGGACAAGTTCTACAATAAAGTTGATACACCTTGGGTCACATTAATCTGGAAGGCCTACTACACTGATAAAGTCCCACACACAATGGACCCATGTGGATCATTCTGGTGGAGAAGTGTTTTCAAACTGAGCCCAATTTTCAGAGGTGTTGCAACTTGTACTGTATCCTGTGGACAATCGGTTTTGCTTTGGAAAGATGTCTGGTTGGATGAGCCAATAATGGATAAATATCCGCGATCTTACTCCTTCTGTAAAGATGAAGATACCTCCGTGGCCAAATTCCTGACTGCTACAACTCTTGCAGAAAACTTCCATTTACCGCTATCACCTGATGCTTTAGCAGAACTTCGTGGTTTGCAACACAATTCTAGAGATTGGACCTTAAGCCAGAGTGAGCCGGACCAATGGATTTACCCATGGGGATCCAGATTTACCTCCAGCCAATACTATCAGTTCTACTTCAGAAATGTGATCTCACATGATGCTTTCAAGTGGATTTGGAAATCCAAGAGCACTCCCAAGATTAAGTTCTTCTGCTGGCTTCTCTTTGCTGGTCGGTTGAATACTAGAAACATGCTTCGAAGGAAAAATTTAATTATCCAGGGCACATACTCTTGCCCAATGTGCCAAGCCAATATTGAGGAAACTGTTGAACATTTATTCTTCAAATGCACCTTTGCTTCACGCTGTTGGACAAAGCTGCAGATTAATTGGGGTCAAAATGATCACAGATTGGAACTTATATCATCTACAAGACAAACCTATCACAAACCTATGTTTATGGAAACCTTCATGACTGCTGCTTGGGGGATTTGGAAAGAAAGAAATGATCTGGTCTTCAACAATATAACTCCAAGCACTCATTCCTGGAAAAAACGTTTTACCACAGACTTCTCCCTTCTGGTTCATAGGACCAAGACTGAACTGCACCCTTTCATTGTATATCTTTGCTCCCTCTTGTAACTCTATTATAGCTCCTCCCCTTCTCAGGATGGCCAATCAGCCACCTTTCATTGTAATTATGTAACTATCCTGCTCTCTTTTAATATATGGTGATGTGGAGGCAGTAGGGGGGCATTCCCTTACTGTCATAAAGTTTCAAAAAAAATAAAATATCTCCTTCCTTGAAGTTGAGTTCACGCCTTCTGGAATCTGCATAACTTTTCTGCCGGGATTGGGCGGCCTTAAGACGGTCGCGAATGAGTTGAACTTGCTCTTCGGCTTCTCTCAGGGTGTCGACTCCAAAAATTTGGCTATCTCCGGTTTGCGACCAATTCAAGGGGGTACGGCACTTGCGCCCGTACAAAGCCTCAAACGGTGCCATCCTTAGGCTGGCTTGATAGCTGTTGTTGTACGAGAATTCGGCAAACGGCAAGCAATTCTCCCATTTGGCCCCATAAGCTAACACACAAGACCTCAACATATCTTCAAGGATCTGATTGACTCTTTCAGTTTGTCCTCCTGTCTGAGGGTGGTACGCAGTACTGAAAAAGTGCTTCGTTCCGAGTTCCTCTTGGAGCTTAGTCCAAAAACGAGAGGTGAATTGAGTTCCTCGGTCAGACACGATAGTCTGAGGTACTCCATGAAGGCTGACGATACGAGTTATTTAAAGGTCCGCAAGTTGATCGGCTCGATGACGAGTGCTTACCGGGAGAAAATGTGCAACCTTGGTGAGTCTATCCACAATGACCAAATGGCAACATGCCCACGATTGGACCGGGGCAACCCAGTGATGAAATCCATGCCGATCTCATCCCATTTCCACTCGGGCAGCTTGAGAGGTTGAAGTAATCCAGCGGGTCGCTGATGCTCTGCTTTGACCCTTTGGCAGATATCGCAATGTTGGACGAACAGTGCAATCTCGCGCTTCATGTCGTGCCACCAGAAATTCTGCTTCAAATCCTGGTACATCTTGGTTCCACCGGGGTGGATAGAATACAATGTCTTGTGAGCCTCCTTCATAATTAACTGCTTCAAAACAGGGTCTGAAGGTACGCAGATGCGTCCCTTATACCAAAGAGTACCGTCAGAGTCGATGGTGAACCCAGGGACGTCCTCTTTGTCCAATCTTCTCTTGATGCCCTCAATGCTTTCGTGACCTTTCTGTGCTTGCTTGATCTACTCCCATAAGGTGGGTTGCAGCAGGAGTTGATCGACTGCCCCATAGCTGACCACCTCAATACCCATCTTATCCAGCTCTTCCCAGAGTTCTGGCCGTTGAACCTTGATCAGGGAGTTGAATGAACACGGCTGACGACTAAGGGCATCAGCTACAACGTTAGCTTTTCCAGGGTGGTAATGGATGTCCAAGTCATAATCCTTGATGAGTTCTATCCATCTTCGTTGCCTCATGTTCAAGTCCCTCTGGGTGAAGATGTACTTCAGGCTCTTGTGATCGGTGTAAATTTCGCAACGGTTGCCCATCAGAAAGTGCCTCCATGTCTTGAGTGCATGGACCACAGCAGCAAGCTCTAGGTCATGGGTTGGGTAATTTTGCTCATGCTTGCGGAGTTGTCGCGACGAGTAGGAAATTACCTTGCCCTCTTGCATAAGGACACAGCCAAGTCCAAGTTTGGAGGCATCACAATATACCACAAAATCCTTGGTCACATCTGGCATGGTTAAGATAGGTGCGGTAGTAAGGCGCTTTTTCAGCTCCTGGAAGTTGGCTTCACATTTGTCGGTCCAAAAGAACTTCTGGTCCTTCTTCAATAGTTGGGTAAGGGGCTTTGCGATGCTTGAGAATCCCTCAACAAACTTGCGGTAATAACCGGCTAATCCAAGAATGGACCTTACTTCGGTTTGGTTGGTGGGGGTTGGGAATTCAAGAATGGACTTGATGTGGGTAGGGTCTACAGATATCCCTCCAGCTGAAATAACGTGGCCGAGAAAGCCTACTTCTTTCAACCAAAACTAGCACTTACTGAACTTAGCATACAACTGGTGTTCTCGTAGGGTACCGAGAACCAACCTTAGATGCTCTCCATGCTCCTCTTCTGACTTGGAATAAATCAAGATGTCGTCAATAAATACAACCACAAATTTATCAAAGTAATCCATGAACACCTCGTTCATGAGATTCATGAAATAGGCTGGAGCATTGGTCAGGCCAAAAGACATCACTGTGTACTCGAACAATCCGTAACGAGTGACAAAGGCCGTCTTAGGGATATCAAATTCTCTGACTTTCAACTGATGGTAACCGGTGCGGAGATCAATCTTGGAGAAGACTCGAGGTCCATTGAGTTGATCAAACAGATCTTCATTCTTGGGTAGGGGGTATTTGTTTTTAATAGTCACATCATTTAACTTACAGTAATCCACACACAAATGGGTGGTACCGTCTCTCTTATCCACGAAGATGATGGGTGACCCCCAGGGTGACGCACTTGGGCGTATCATACCCTTCCTAAGTAGGTCATCCAACTGTTTCTTTAGCTCTTCCAATTCTTCAGGATTCATCCGGTACGGTTTCTGAGCGATAGGCCCAGTACCGGGTACCAGCTCAATAATGAACTCAATATCCCTATCCGGTGGCATTCCGGGCAACTCTTCGGGAAAAACATCGGGATAGTCACAAACTACCGGTACCTCATCCAAAATGGCTCCCGCTACACTTTTATGGCAATGACTTGAGGTGGAGTGGTAGGTTGAGAAGTGTGTAATCTCTTCTCCTTCCGGTGTGGTCAGGGTGACAGATTTGTTAGTGCAATCTATTATCCCTCGATTTACTGCCATACAATCCATTCCTAAAACCACTTCTATCACTTGCTTCCCTAATACCACTAGGCCTGCATGGAATCGGGCTCCCTGAATTTCCACAGGAGTCTCCTTGCAAGACAAAATGGCTTTGGTAGTGGCCCCCGGAATTTGTACCCTCATAGGACGATGCATCACAGTTGGGATCATACCACTCTTCCTGACAAACGGCTCCGTAACGAAAGAATGGGAAGCTCCCGAATCAAACAAAACTGAGGCAGAAACTGAGTTGACAGGGAACGTACCCATAACCAGGTCTGGTGCCTCCTGGGCTTCTTCTGCGCTGACATGGTTTAGATGGCCTCGGGTAACAGGGGCTGCTTTCTTGGGATACGGGTTCTTGCCTCCAGGTGGTATGCTAGAGCAATGACTCAGCAAGGTCGGGGGGAGTTTAAGCCTTGGAGAGGTAAGAGCCCTAAGTCGCGATGCTCAAGTGCCCCCCTTAGACGGACGAGTAGTCCATGAAGTACAAGGGAAAGCGAAATCGCTCGAGGGACAAACGAGTGCTTGCGGAGGAAAAAAGGCTCTCGAGGCTTGGGTGCGAGACTTAGCTTCTCGAGGCTTTTTGCCCTGTAGAGGTTTTTGCCTGGCGAGGAGGTCCTCTTCAGTGGCTTTTCCCCTGTTGCCTCCTCAGGCTTGCAGGGACATTTCTTCCCTATAGATGTTAGAGGGGCGAACCCAAACGCTAGCACACGGTACTGGGGACTCGTGCGCGCTTATAGGTCCCCTCAGGCGTTCCTCTCAAGGAGAGTAATTACCAAGGTCCTCTGTAGAGATGGCGTGTTTGTGGGAGCTTGCCCTCCAGCGAGAGCTTGGATCCTTGGATTTTGCAGTGCTGCTGGTGTGTCATTTAAGGCACTAGCACCGTACTCAGCCCCCGCTCGCGAGGTGCGTATGCGGAGAGATATAAGCGAACATTTTTTATAAAATAATATGGAAATAAAACTCACCACCAAATATTACATAGCGGCGCCGTAGCGCAAAGTTCACTTAGGAACGAAATTTTCTCATTATGCTTGGAGTTGCCAAGTTAATGTTTTGACCATGTCGAGGCATGTGTCGGCCAAGTGAAGACTGGGGTATGAAGAGCCCACTCTCCCCAAGCCTCGCGCACGGACAAATCAGACGAAACGACTAAGGACCAAGCCACCGCTTGGAGAGACCATCGAGAGGCAAATCATGTTGAGGGCCTGAAGAGGAAGCGAAGGCCTGAAGGGGGCCTGCGCTTTAAAAGACTCTCCCAATGCGCCATGCGTCTGGAGAGAAGTCAACAAAAATCCCTCCACGGGCCGCCCCGGGCCTGCACGGAAGCTTCACGGGCAAGGAAGTACTACAGGTCGCACATGGCATCTGCCGCAACCGCAGAGTGACACGGGCACTCCCTTTGCCGTTTTGGTGATAAAGGGGTCAATAAAGTTGCGCCGTCTGCGCCAGGACAGCTGGGACTTTCCTCTCTGATTATAAAGCGGCTAGACGGCGCAACACTACAAGAAGATCATCATCATGGGCTCCACCCCGATCTCTGCAACCCCTGCGAGCCGTTCTGTGCGGTCTACAACCTGTCGGCCACCGCGCCCAACTTTATCGGCAATGGACCGCGTCCATGAAGGATTCAGCCGCGGTGGACTCCAACTCCTCCGCGCCACTGCCGTGTGGGAACCCATCTTGAACGCCCTGCGCGAGGAAGACGCCCGTTGCGCCTATAAAAGGAGCAGGAGCTCCACCGTACGAAAGGGTCAGCCAATTGCTTGCTAAACACTTGAAAACCCTAGCCCTGCTAGTAGGATTGTGTTCGGCTGGACGACGAAGACGACCATTGCGTCCCTCTCCAAGCACGAACTGCCTCAAGAGAGCCCTCGGCAAGCTCAGTTGTACTGGAACCCTTGCAGTGCAATGCAGACAAGCAGGAGTAGCGGTTTTACCTCCTCATGAGGGCCGTGAACCTGGGTACGGGCCAATGTCCATCTCTGTCGTGGGTGTTCCTCTCCAGGCCCAAGCCCGACGAGCATCGCCGTCGTGTCTCTCGAGGGTCTTGACCTCCGTGTTCAATCCCCTTCACTAACTTGAGCTAGAAGTGTCCAAATTTGATGAATAAAATCTCCACTTAAAGAGAAAACTCATATCTCACGACGCCACGGCCACGCGCGTACGACGGGGACGACCCCGCCGTGAAGAGCGCGCCAACTCGGGCCCTCATGTGGAGGAGCCCGAGCACAACGCCGAGCACGAGGAGGACGCGCAGTCGTCGCACCCGACGCAGCGCCCAAGCGGCTCCGGCCCAGGGAGGACGGACCCCGCGCCGCACACCGCTCTGCTCATGGCGCAAGAACTTCTCTGCTATCAGCCTACCGCTCAGGAACACGAGCAGTGGCTAGAGCGCCTCAACCACCTCGTCGGCATCGCCACGACTCGCCCCGCTCCGTCGCAGTCCGTCGTGCACCCCTCACTCGCGGGCATGGTTGCGCCTGACGCGCCTCCGCCTCCACCAGGGCATGCACCGATTGCGACGCAGAGGGTAGCCTCCCACACGTCCTCGCCTCACGACTGCTTGATCGTGTAGCGCACCGCGCCAGACGTGCGCGTGGCGATGGAGCTCCAGCGCAACCTTCAGAACCGCCTCGTAGAAGAAATCGGCCAGGCGGGCCAGCAGAACCGCAGGGCGCTGCAGTACGGGTTCGCCCCGTACGCCACCAGCTGCATGGCGTTCACCCTCTCCCTACGCCGCGTGGTATAGCACCCAAAGTTCTGGCCGGCTCTCCCCAAGGGCTACGACGGCTCTAGCAACCCCATCGAGTTCCTGCAGCTCTACACCACCTCCATCCAGGCGGCCGGCGGAGACGACAAGGTCATGGCCAACTGGTTCTCCCACGCGCTTTGCGACTCTGCGCTGTCGTGGCTCCTGAACCTCCCTGAGAACTCTGTGAACTCTTGGGAGGAGCTCTGCAAGCAGTTCGTACGAGCGCATGCTCACCCAAAACGACCTGCGCTGTGGTGCAGAAGAAGGATGAAACCCTCCGCAAGTACATCCAGCGCTTCAGCCAAGTGCGCAACAAGATCTCGAACATCCCTGACACCCAAGTCATCGCCCCTTTCGCGAGGGCGTCACCTACAGCAGGATGCTCGAGAAGCTGGGTATCCACAACAAGCTCACCTCTACGGTGACGCTGTTCGACCTGGCTGACAAGTGCGCCAAGGCTGAGGAGGGACTCCTCTTCGTCAAGATGTCCTACAGAGGGGACGAGCACGCTGAGGGGTCAAGGAATCAAAAGAAGAAGGAGGAGCCCAAGTGCAAGGCCACCTTGGTCCTCGCAGCACAGCCTGACACTAAGGCACCCGCAGGGACTCTCCCGAGTCGGGGGAGAGAAAATATGACCATCGCCAATTCTGCATCTACCACAACAGAAGCGGTCACTCTACATAGACTTGCTTCGACCTCAAGAGGCTGAGCAAAGAGCGTGAACAAGCAGAGGGTAGCGGCAGCCGCGGTCGAGGCCGTGGTTTCCGCGGCAGCGGGCGCAAGGGCGGCTACCAAAGGCCATCTGGCAATCAGGCCAACGCTGCGGAGAGGAACGACAACCTCCCTGACGAGGAAGATGGAGGCTATCAAGCTCCAAGGGGCGCCATTGCTTGCATCCTCGGTGGGGCACATGCGCCCAAGTCGAACAATCAGTTCAAGCAGTTCGCTCGCCAGCTCAACGCCGCCCTCCCCATCTTCGAGACCTCCAGGCCCCTCAAATGGTCGCAGTACACCATCGCCTTCGACGCTCAGGACCACCCCAAGTCCACCAAGACTGTTGAAACCCTCCCGCTGGTCTACAGCCCCACCATCGACAACATCGCCGTCTCCAAGACGCTCATTGGTGGTGGAGCAGCCATGAATGTCATCTCCATTGTGACGTTCGAGGCGCTTCAAGTGCCCTACGAGCGACTCATGCCACCCTAGGCCCTTCACGGGAGTCACCAGCGGCTCGGTCGAGCCTCTGGGGCAGGTCAGGCTTGCCGTCACCTTCGGCAGCGAGGAAAACTACCGCACCGAGCACATCGACTTCGATGTTGCGAACATCGGCTTGCTAGATAACACCATCCTCGGCTACCCCGCCCTCGCGAAATTCATGGTCGTTACGCATCATGCCTACAACATGGTCAAGATTCCCGGCAGCGCTTGCACAACCACCATCCGTGGACATGTCCTGGATGCTACGCGCGCTGTCGAGACAGCCTACAAGGCAGCCGCCATGGAGTTCCCTGCTGATGAAGATATGGAGCCTCTCGAGAGACCCAAGAAGAAGAAGCAGGTGTTCTCCCAGGAGCCAGCCGCTGCAAAGAAAGTCTCTCTAAGTTCCAGCAGCTCAGGGACTGAAGGCTCGGGGGCTAGCGTAACCATTGGCGCTGCGCTGCCTCCCAAATAGGAAAGCACGCTCGTCGCCTTCCTCCGGGCAAACTCTGACATGTTCGCGTGGAATCCGTCAGATATGTCCGGTGTACCGAGGGAGGTGATTGAGCACCACTTAGTTGTGTGTCCAAACGCACACCCCGTCAAGCAAAAGGCAAGGAAGCAAGCCCCCGAGAAGCAAGCATTCATCGTCAAAGAGGTCGAGAAGCTAAAAGCGGCAAATGTCGTCTGCGAAGTCGCGCACCCAACTTGGCTCTCTAACGGCGTGGTCGTCCCAAAACCCGCCGGAGGAGTCCGCCTCTTCATCGACTACACTGATGTGAACAAGGCTTGCCCCAAAGACCCTTATCCCATGCCAAGAATCGACCAGATCGTGGACTCCACGGCAGGCTGCGTCCTACTCTGGTTCCTCGATGCCTTCTCTGGTTATCACCAGATAAAAATGGCTAAGGAAGATGAGGAGAAGACGGCATTCCTCACCCCTTGCGGTGTGTATTGCTATGTCTGCATGCGCTTCGGCCTGAAGAACGCTAGAGCCACTTTCATGAGGCTCATGAGGATAGCGCTTGGCGAGCAAAGTGGCAGAAATGCCGAGGCTTACGTCGATGACATCGTCGTCAAGTCTCGAGAGCGAGATACTCTCCTATGCGACATAGAAGAGTCTTTCGCCAACTTGCGCAAGGTGAACATCAAGCTCAACGCCGCCAAGGGCGTCTTCGGAGTTCCTTCAGGAAAATTGCTTGGTTTCCTCGTGTCCCACCGAGGCATAGAGGCAAACCCTGACAAAATAAAGGCCAAAGAGGAAATGCAACCTCCACGCCGACTCAAGGATATGCAGCGTCTAGCAGGCTGCATGGCCAAGTTGGGTAGATTCATCTCCAAGTTTGGTGAGAGAGCTCTGCCATTCTTCAAGATCATGAAGAGAACTGGCACCTTCAAGTGGATGCCTGAAGCGGAAAAAGCCTTTGAGGACTTGAAGAGGTACCTGGCCAGCCCACCAGTCATGGTTGCCCCAAGGACAGGCGAGCACCTGAAGCTGTATCTATCAGCCACTCCACAGACCGCCAGTGTTGTCCTGGTGGTAGAATGAAAAGAGACAGTCCTCCACAAGAAGAGTGCAACCACTCCAAAGCCAAAACCGCCCGACAAAGAGCTCGACAAAGGAGCAGGCCCCACAAACCCAACGCTAGGCACAAAGCCGTAAGCGGAGCCTGCCCCAAGTCAATCGCTACAGGACGATCTCGCCAGGGAGCCTGAAGAGCCTCCACAGGCCAACCCCCTTGAGGGCCCTACAGAGCCTACTCAGGCAGAGTGCGCCAAGACTAAACAGACAACCCTTGTCGAGCATCTAGTCTACTTCGTCAAGTCTCGAGAGGGAGATACTCTCCTATGCAACCTAGAATAGTCTTTCGCCAGCTTGCGCAAGGTGAACATCAAGCTCAACGCCGCCAAGGGCGTCTTCGGAGTTCCTTCAGGCAAATTGCTTGGTTTCCTCGTGTCCCACCGAGGCATAGAGGCAAACCCTGACAAAATAAAGGCCATAGAGGAAATGCAACCTCCACGCCGACTCAAGGATATGCAGCGTCTAGCAGGCTGCATGGCCAACTTGGGTAGATTCATCTCCAAGTTTGGTGAGAGAGCTCTGCGATTCTTCAAGATCATGAAGAGAACTGGCACCTTCAAATGGATGCCTGAACCGGAAAAAGCCTTTGAGGACTTGAAGAGGTACCTGGACAGCCCACCATTCATGGTTGCCCCAAGGACAGGCGAGCACCTGAAGCTGTATCTATCAGCCACTCCACAGATCGCCAGTGATGTCCTGGTGGTAGAATGAAAAGAGACAGTCCTCCACAAGAAGAGTGCAACCACTCCAAAGCCAAAACCGCCCGACAAAGAGCTCGACAAAGGAGCAGGCCCCACAAACCCAACGCCAGGCACAAAGCCGTAAGCGGAGCCTGCCCCAAGTCAATCACTACAGGACGATCTCGCCAGGGAGCCTGAAGAGCCTCCACAGGCCAACCCCCTTGAGGGCCCTGCAGAGCCTCCTCAGGCAGAGTGCGCCAAGACTAAACAGACAACCCTTCGCGAGTGGTTCACAATGCAACAGAAGCTCCTCATCGCGCTCCTCATCGCCTCAAGAAAGCTGCGACACTACTTCCAGGGGCACCCCATCAAGGTGGTCAACTCTTTTTGTTAGGGATATACCAACTAGGGGTATCTCTAACATGGATCAATCCGGCTAGTCCAGGGTGGCCCAAGGGTGGTAAGGCTGAAGCCTGCCGGGCGGCCCAGATAGCTGACGTACAAGGAAGTAGGCGGACGGTCCAAGGAAGGCGGAAGGCCGAAGCCCATCAAGCCACCAAGCCCAAGACGGAAGGCGGCAACTAAGCCGGCAAGGTCTAGGACTCTGTTTACTTGCCGAACAAGTGCTTGCCTTGTATCCTGGGGTCTGGTCACCTATATAAGCCGGCCACCAGGAAGTCTTTAGGGCACGCTTCAATACGCATCATACACATTGTAACCTGTTCACGGCTATTCGCCTCATAGTGAATTATAGCAGCACGTAGTATCTCACCACCGCTACGGGATCCGAAGCTGGGTAAACTCGCCGTGTTCAATCCCGTCCTCGACGACTACAACCTTCTTCCCCACAATCCATACGTAGGCTAGAGGACCCCCGTCTCCTATCAATTATGCCGATACCACGACAGTTGGCGCCCACCGTGGGGCATTAGGTTCCTGGCGTCACTTTCCAGGCGGGAACACTTGGCGGCATGGGAAAGCAGATCGCCGTCGACCGCGTCACAAGGTATGGCGGCCACAGCTACGTCAACTCCGATGAGTCCTGGCTCCCGGCGGACGACTACCTTATCGGGTGCACAATCGTACCGATCGGAGGGATTGACGTCTTCATCGGGTACACGCCATAGGCGTACGGCCTAACGCGCTTTTACGACCCCACCCACCAACCCTTTGACCAAGCAGTCGACCGACAAGATGGATCTGAATCCGCCTTCTCCCAGGAGTCGGCCGGATCTGACTTCCACTTCGTCGGAGTTGTCGGACTGGGATCCGAATCCCAGCCAGAAAACAACGATCCTGAGTCAATCCTTCCTACTCTCCAGGAGGATGCGATGTCAGATGCCGGATCCAGATCTACCGTTCAAGTCAACATAGATTCGGATTCTGATGATAATGCTAGTCTCTTCGAAGAGAGAATCAAAAACTGCTTTTCCAGTGATAATCCGGTTCCTTCAGAGAACACAACGGATACGGACATGCCTGATAAGCTGGCTATGATGATTGTCATCGGTCATGAGTCAACCCCAGTAGCTTCTGAAACGCAAGATAAACCGACAGAAGATGTCGGCAACACCGTTACCGGTCAACTCATTGACGGTTCCGACGAGGTGCGGGCAAAGAAGAAAACTGGTCTCGAAAAAGGCGGCAGCAGCAAACCCACGGATTTGCTCTCCATCATCAAAGAAGTGGACGAAATCATGAACACTCCGGTGAACAAGGATACCCCACTCGACGAAGTGGAAGAACTTAGGCTTAATATGCTTAAGCACTCTGACTTCCTGCGCAGAAGAGAGGAGCATGTTGAGTGCCTTGCAAAGAAGATCGAGAAGGAGCAAGAAAAGATGTCGGCAAAACTGAGCCGGCAGCTCTTCGAGGAAAAAAGGTCATCAAAAAACCGCCGTGATAAGCAGCCGCCAATTCGTGCAACAACTGCAGCTCAAGATCTTGGGTTTGACTGGCGCGCATCACCATAGCGCGTGGACAGAAGGGGGGATGTTGTCTTCTGCACCCCCATCCTTAACGCTGCTGCTACACTAGAGACCCTAGACGACAAGACTTACACAGCGGAGGAAAAGGTGGCCAACGCAAGACACTTCATGAGCAAGGCCCTAGAACATCAAGCTCGCCCTGACTCCTATGGCCACAAGGCGGATGCCGGCGGGGGAGATCTAGAATCCAAGTCAGGTAAGTGCAAAGCCGCACCTGGCGCTGACCCCGAAGGCCCGTCCGGCTCCTGTAGCCATGGCAACAAAAGGAAAGCAACGCCACCTCCAAAGAAGACGCCACCGCCAAAACCAAGGCGGGACGAGAACTCGCGGACAGGAAGCAGAGGAGACCTGCAACCTCCAACCCAGCCAAGGCGCGGTAATGGCGGTAGCCGGGACAACGGCAAGCCGCATAAAAAAGATACCGCCAACGACCCTCCCAGGAGAGGTCGAAGCCGGTCTCCGCAGCGTAGCACCGGCAGCAAAAGGAAGGAGACGGCAGATGGGCCCAGGCACAACGTAAGCAAGGCAGCGCTGGACGAGCCAAACGCCAACAGAGGCGGACAGCAACTCGATCCAAAATACGCACGGCATCGCCTAAAAGACATAGCTAGAGGAAGGGAGCCGCTATACTCTGGCCCAAAGTGCTTTGGCGACGCCATCCGCAGAGAGCCATTCCCCAAGGACATGACATCAGTGTCTAAATACTGTCCTAGGTACAACGGCCTCGTTAAGCCGGATTCGTGGCTAGCCGATCTTGCAATGGCCATAGAAATTGCCAGTGGAAGCAATCACATTGTCGTCCGCTACCTACCTCTCATGTTAGAAGGCAGGGCAAGGGCTTGGATCGACAACCTTCCCGAAAAGTCTATCCATAGCTGGTACGACATGGAAAAGGTTTTCTCCCAGCACTTCCAAGGAACATACGAGCGTCCAAATACCTACATGGATTTGCAACGCTGTATTCAGAAGCCGGACGAAACCATGACAGATTTTGTCAGCCGTTGGATCTCCGAAAAGGCCAACTGTCATGGTGTTTCAGACGCACAGGCTATCCATGCCTTCTACACGGGCCTACAGAAAAAGTCCCTGCTCTATCACCGGCTTGTCCGCGAGAAAGTCACGGACCTTGGCGAGATGCTCAACCTAGCCGCCCAATACGCGGCAACAGATGATGACGCACATGACGATGATCCAGACGTCAGCACCGCGCCAAGGCGGAACAACAAACGCAAGCAAGCAATGGAACACAAAGCCGGGCCTTCTAACGAGGTAGCCGTCGCGTTCCAAGGGAACGCCGGCAAAAATAAGTGGAAGAACAAGAAAGATAACTGTGACGCTGGCTCAGGCCCTAAGGCGGCACACATCACTTACGAGAAGGCAAAACTTTTCCCATGCCCCATCCACGCCTCACTCGGCAAGGTCAACCATATGCTCAGCGAGTGCCGTTTCATGGACCACTTCAAAAAGGATCCCAAAGTTGGCTGGAAGTCAAAAAAGTCAAAGAAGTACGACAAGAAAGAGAACAAGGATGACGAGGATGACGATGACATGTCAATCTCAAGCGATGACGACGTTGCCGCCAAGAAAAAGAAGCCATACCCGAAGGTCAAAGAATCACTCGTGTGCTTTGTCGGCACGCCTACGGCTAAGGCAGACAAGGTGGAGATGCGCGAACTCAACGCGACAATGTCGGACGTCCCTCCGTATTTGAACTGGTCCGAGGCGGCAATCACTTGGGACCGGTCCGACCCTGATCATGTCCCTCACCCCGGTAAATACGCCCTTGTCGGCGACCCCATTGTTGACAACTTCAGGCTCACAAAAGTACTCATGGATGGCGGCAGCAGCCTCAACATCCCGTACTATGATACACTAAGCCGCATGAACTTGTCTGAGGATCAGCTTGATCATAGAAACCTCACTTTTCATGGCATAGTGCCCGGTAGACAAGCAAAGTCAATGGGGAGATTAGGCTGAAGGTAACTTTTGGACCAAAGGAGACTATCGCTCAGAGTTCCTCCGGTTTGAAGTTGTCCCCTTAAAAAGCGCCTACCATGCAATCTTCGGACGACCGGTTTTGCCAAATTAATGGCAAGGCCGTGCTACATATATAACAAGCTTAAGATGCCGGGGGAAATGTGAGGACCCCTCTGACTAACCGTCAGAGATGCCCACGTTATGTAAACAGATCACGATCCCAATGATCAGTGCATCGCGATCACATAAACAACATGGTATACAAAGTTACATCATACAACTCGAATAGTATAAGACTTACATAAATAATGGTCTCATGACCAAGTCTGCAAACATCGTCGCACTTGACGAATATTAACTAAGGTTCAGCGGAAGCTTCGGCTAGCGTCGACCCTCGTCACGTCCTGATGCTTTCCCACAAAGCAGTTGAGCGGGACACTCTGTTGGCGTAGTCGTCGGCATACTCCTCCTACTTGTCGTACATTTCTTCATTTCAACCTGGACGTTTGAATATCCAGGGACACAGCCATATGAGTACATTTACGTACTCGCAAGACCACCTCTAAGGCTTAAGTTTTCATGATAATGCAAGAAAACACTTTTCGAAAACTGGGATAGCTGCTATATACGACTATAGGGTTTTGTTTTTGAATACCATGATTTTAGACATAGAGAATACAACATCTCTATATCTTTGTTGAAGAAAAACATTTAGAGATAGAATTCTCTTCTCTTAGATATAGCAAGGAAATATCCAAGTTCAAAACTTTCTTTTGTAAATTTTTATCAAAACACTAGGATAGGGGTAACCCTTTTTCCAGACTTGAGGTCGGACTGGTTGTCTCCCCGAGATCAACCATCCTTGCCCAAATTCCGTACCTCCCAGGTACCACTTTATGCCTCCTTGCTTTCCTTTGAAAACATTTATCTTTTGAAACCATAAAACATCCAGCATGCCTAGTGGGACCTTCCCAACCGTCCATGACCGCGGACGCAGCTATTCGAATAGATTTACACTCTGCAGAGGTTGTACACTTTTCCCACAAGATTCGGATGGTCTGCCGTGGATCAACCACAGACTGTACAAAGACAGCATGCACACATCAGACGGCCAATCCTAATTTCCACTATGTTAATTGTAACACCCCAATTCTCTTAGCTTTAGCATTGTGGTGTCATTCTAGGTTTTCACCTGTTGTAGAAATTTTGGTGTGTAGAAGTTTGAGTAATGATTTAATTTGCTTGCACACCTTATGCTTGTTGTGTGTCACTAACATTCCATGATAATTGAAAACACTAAAACCACAACAACTAAAATAAAATATCCACTATTAGGATCTTCATGGTTGTTAAAACTTAGCCAAACTAAGAGCTATAATTAAGCAAACCATAAATGGTTTTTGACATGCATCTGAAACATTTTGGTCTAAGGAATCTATAGTTTCACACCCTGTTCAAGTTTGCTCAAAAGGACTCGTTTGCACATATTTATCACTAGTTTAAGTGTGCATCAAATATCAATGACCATTAGCTCATCTTTTCTTTTCTGATTTTATTTCTCTCATCTGTTATTTAGGGAATTAATTAGCAAACACTAAATTTAGCAAGTTCTACCATTAGCTAGTGTTTGTTCATCTTTTGTTTTGAATTTTCATGTTCAAAATTTTCCTTAGGATTTTAAAAGAAATTGGAGGACAAGAAGAACCTAATCTAAACCGAACCCTATCTAAACCCCCCCCCCCCTCGATCTCTCTCTCTCCACCCTCTCTGCTGGTGAAGAAGGGGACAGCACCCCCCATGCCCTACCCCACCGGCCAGCCTCTCCTTTCCCCTCTCCTCCACTCATCCCTCACCTTTTTCTCTCCATTGCCCAACCCGACCTCACCCCCTTCGCTCCTACTGGTCTGGACACGTCCCTGGCCGACCAACGTTCCCCTGCACCTCTCCACCGCCCTCCCCAGCCAATGGACACGCCCCAAACTCACCTCTCTCCCCAGACCCGAGGAAAACACTAGAAACCAACATCGAGGCCAACTCGCGTCCGCGGCCTCCCCTCTCTATTTCTCTCGTCCCAAACGATCCCCTACCTCCCACACTCCACTCCCTCAGTCCCTCGCTCGAGCTCTCATGCTCATTTGTCCAGGAGACAAAGAATCTCACCTCGGTAGCCGACGGAAGAAAATCGCCGTAGACGTCGCTTCTCTCCACCATCCTTCTCCATTTTTGGCCCCTCGAGCACGTCTCGCCGAGATCTAACTCCCCCACCCTCTCTTTTGCGCAGAGAAACTCCGTGGGCGTCGTACTCATCCTCGACCGGAGCTCGGAGGCATGTCGTAGTCGCGGATACAGAGCTCCCCTGCCGATCCCGCGTGTAGCCAAGACTTCCCCATCGACTCCTCGTCCCCCTCCCTCTCCCGAACGTGGCCCAGAGTCGCCCTAGGTGAGGCCCTCGTCCCCGCCTCCTTCTTTTCGTTCTCTGGTCGTCATTTCCTGTCGGGAGGTAGACGATGGACGAGATCCGTCCGTTTTCGGATCTGCGGCTCACATTTGAACCTCTTGGTTCTATTCCTGACCGTTGGATCTCCGATCCACGGCAGCGTAACCCTTCGCCAGCGCGCTCTCCGTACCCGGGCCGGCCCAGCTCGCCACCTCGGCCCGGCGCCAGATCCGGCCTTTCGGCCCTTTTTCTTTTAGGAATTCTTTTTCCTGTTAATTTTTCCAGAGAATCTCTAGTCTAGCTTTTATTCATTTGTGATAAATCTAGAGTGGCTAAAATGATGGGATTAATTTTTTAACATGCATGCACGTTTTCTTAACCATGTGGCATTGGATTTGGTCCAAAATGTGTTTCCTGTTGAGTGTTAAAATAGATCTAGTAAAAAGCATCTATTACATCATTTGTTAAATAACTTGAATTCTTTAAATCCAAATCATGCAATCTTGGATCTGTTGGAAAGCTTGTAATAATGCCTATCGAGATTAGTAAATCTTGCATGCAGGGGATTACCCTAGCAAAAGTTATATTCAGTATAAGATTAACATCAGTAGGTGTTTGGGGATTTTTAATTCTTCAATAAAAACACTTTTTGAAGTAAATCCAATTGGAAGTGTTAGATATGTGTTGGAGGTATCATATACTACAAATGTAGATTTTTCCAGTAATTAGTTATTTCTTGGTGAATAAATCCCTGAAAAACAGGGAGATAGTCTCTTAAATTTGCATTCCTGAAATTTCAGAGATCATGACATGTCTAGTTTTAATTAGTGGAGCCACCTCTGTCAGTAGATAAATGTTGGGGATATTGTTGTGGGATAGCCTTAAGTTTTATCTAACTCACCCCACTCGATTGACAACAAAATAATTCTTATTATTTTCTGCACTTAGATAATGGTCAGAAGTATACTCTATTTTAAAACTGGGATAACTTGAGCTAGAAGTGTCCAAATTTGATGAATAAAATCTCCACTTAAAGAGAAAACTCATATCTCACGACGCCACGGCCACGCGCGTACGACGGGGACGACCCCGCCGTGAAGAGCGCGCCAACTCGGGCCCTCATGTGGAGGAGCCCGAGCACAACGCCGAGCACGAGGAGGACACGCAGTCGTCGCACCCGACGCAGCGCCCAAGCGGCTCCGGCCCAGGGAGGACGGACCCCGCGCCGCACACCGCTCTGCTCATGGCGCAAGAACTTCTCCGCTATCAGCCTACCGCTCAGGCACACGAGCAGTGGCTAGAGCGCCTCAACCACCTCGTCGGCATCGCCACGACTCGCCCCGCTCCGTCGTAGTCCGTCGTGCACCCCTCACTCGCAGGCATGGTTGCGCCTGAGGCGCCTCCGCCTCCACCAGGGCATGCACCGATTGCGACGCAGAGGGTAGCCTCCCACACGTCCTCGCCTCACGACTGCTTGATCGTGTAGCGCACCACGCCAGACGTGCGCGTGGCGATGGAGCTCCAGCGCAACATTCAGAACCGCCTCGTAGAAGAAATCGGCCAGGCGGGCCAGCAGAACCGCAGCGCGCTGCAGTACGGGGTCGCCCCGTACGCCACCAGCTGCATGGCGTTCACCCTCTCCCTACGCCGCGTGGTATGGCACCCAAAGTTCTGGCCGGCTCTCCCCAAGGGCTACGACGGCTCTAGCAACCCCATCGAGTTCCTGCAGCTCTACACCACCTCCATCCAGGCGGCCGGCGGAGACGACAAGGTCATGGACAACTGGTTCTCCCACGCGCTTTGCGACTCTGCGCTGTCGTGGCTCCTGAACCTCCCTGAGAACTCTGTGAACTCTTGGTAGGAGCTCTGCAAGCAGTTCGTACGAGCGCATGCTCACCCAAAACGACTTGCGCTGTGGTGCAGAAGAAGGATGAAACCCTCCGCAAGTACATCCAGCGCTTCAGCCAAGTGCGCAACAAGATCTCGAACATCCCTGACACCCAAGTCATCGCCCCTTTCGCGAGGGCGTCACCTACAGCAGGATGCTCGAGAAGCTGGGTATCCACGACAAGCTCACCTCTACGGTGACGCTGTTCGACCTGGCTGACAAGTGCGCCAAGGCTGAGGAGGGACTCCTCTTCGTCAAGATGTCCTACAGAGGGGACGAGCACGCTGAGGGGTCCAGGAATCAAAAGAAGAAGGAGGAGCCCAAGTGCAAGGCCACCTTGGTCCTCGCGGCACAGCCTGACACTAAGGCACCCGCAGGGACTCTCCCGAGTCGGGGGAGAGAAAATATGACCATCGCCAATTCTGCATCTACCACAACAGAAGCGGTCACTCTACAGAGACTTGCTTCGACCTCAAGAGGCTGAGCAAAGAGCGTGAACAAGCAGAGGGTAGCGGCAGCCGCGGTCGAGGCCGTGGTTTCCGCGGCAGCGGGCGCAAGGGCGGCTACCAAAGGCCATCTGGCAATCAGGCCAACGCTGCAGAGAGGAACGACAACCTCCCTGACGAGGAAGATGGAGGCTATCAAGCTCCAAGGGGCGCCATTGCTTGCATCCTCGGTGGGGCACATGCGCCCAAGTCGAACAATCAGTTCAAGCAGTTCGCTCGCGAGCTCAATGCCGCCCTCCCCATCTTCGAGACCTCCAGGCCCCTCAAATGGTCGCAGTACACCATCGCCTTCGACGCTCAGGACCACCCCAAGTCCACCAAGACTGTTGAAACCCTCCCGCTGGTCTACAGCCCCACCATCGACAACATCGCCGTCTCCAAGACGCTCATTGGTGGTGGAGCAGCCCTGAATGTCATCTCCATTGTGACGTTCGAGGCGCTTCAAGTGCCCTACGAGCGACTCATGCCACCCTAGGCCCTTCACGGGAGTCACCAGCGGCTCGGTCGAGCCTCTGGGGCAGGTCAGGCTTGCCGTCACCTTCGGCAGCGAGGAAAACTACCGCACCGAGCACATCGACTTCGATGTTGCGCACATCGGCTTGCTAGATAACACCATCCTCGGCTACCCCGCCCTCGCGAAATTCATGGTCGTTACGCATCATGCCTACAACATGGTCAAGATTCCCGGCAGCGCTGGCACAACCACCATCCGTGGACATGTCCTGGATGCTACGCGCGCTGTCGAGACAGCCTACAAGGCAGCCGCCATGGAGTTCCCTGCTGATGAAGATATGGAGCCTCTCGAGAGACCCAAGAAGAAGAAGCAGGTGTTCTCCCAGGAGCCAGCCGCTGCAAAGAAAGTCTCTCTAAGTTCCAGCAGCTCAGGGGCTAGCGTAACCATTGGCGCTGCGCTGCCTCCCAAATAGGAAAGCACGCTCGTCGCCTTCCTCCGGGCAAACTCTGACATGTTCGCGTGGAATCCGTCAGATATGTCCGGTGTACCGAGGGAGGTGATTGAGCACCACTTAGTTGTGTGTCCAAACGCACGCCCCGTCAAGCAAAAGGCAAGGAAGCAAGCCCCCGAGAAGCAAGCATTCATCGTCAAAGAGGTCGAGAAGCTAAAAGCGGCAAATGTCGTCTGCGAAGTCGCGCACCCAACTTGGCTCTCCAACGGCGTGGTCGTCCCAAAACCCGCCGGAGGAGTCCGCCTCTGCATCGACTACACTGATGTGAACAAGGCTTGCCCCAAAGACCCTTATCCCATGCCAAGAATCGACCAGATCGTGGACTCCACGGCAGGCTGCGTCCTACTCTGGTTCCTCGATGCCTTCTCTGGTTATCACCAGATAAAAATGGCTAAGGAAGACGAGGAGAAGACGGCATTCCTCACCCCTTGCGGTGTGTATTGCTATGTCTGCATGCCCTTCGGCCTGAAGAACGCTAGAGCCACTTTCATGAGGCTCATGAGGATAGCGCTTGGCGAGCAAAGTGGCAGAAATGCCGAGGCTTACGTCGATGACATCGTCGTCAAGTCTCGAGAGCGAGATACTCTCCTATGCGACATAGAAGAGTCTTTCGCCAACTTGCGCAAGGTGAACATCAAGCTCAACGCCGCCAAGGGCGTCTTCGGAGTTCCTTCAGGAAAATTGCTTGGTTTCCTCGTGTCCCACTGAGGCATAGAGGCAAACCCTGACAAAATAAAGGCCAAAGAGGAAATGCAACCTCCACGCCGACTCAAGGATATGCAGCGTCTAGCAGGCTGCATGGCCAAGTTGGGTAGATTCATCTCCAAGTTTGGTGAGAGAGCTCTGCCATTCTTCAAGATCATGAAGAGAACTGGCACCTTCAAGTGGATGCCTGAAGCGGAAAAAGCCTTTGAGGACTTGAAGAGGTACCTGGCCAGCCCACCAGTCATGGTTGCCCCAAGGACAGGCGAGCACCTGAAGCTGTATCTATCAGCCACTCCACAGACCGCCAGTGTTGTCCTGGTGGTAGAATGAAAAGAGACAGTCCTCCACAAGAAGAGTGCAACCACTCCAAAGCCAAAACCGCCCGACAAAGAGCTCGACAAAGGAGCAGGCCCCACAAACCCAACACTAGGCACAAAGCCGTAAGCGGAGCCTGCCCCAAGTCAATCGCTACAGGACGATCTCGCCAGGGAGCCTGAAGAGCCTCCACAGGCCAACCCCCTTGAGGGCCCTACAGAGCCTACTCAGGCAGAGTGCGCCAAGACTAAACAGACAACCCTCGTCGAGCATCTAGTCTACTTCGTCAAGTCTCGAGAGGGAGATACTCTCCTATGCAACCTAGAATAGTCTTTCGCCAGCTTGCGCAAGGTGAACATCAAGCTCAACGCCGCCAAGGGCGTCTTCGGAGTTCCTTCAGGCAAATTGCTTGGTTTCCTCGTGTCCCACCGAGGCATAGAGGCAAACCCTGACAAAATCAAGGCCATAGAGGAAATGCAACCTCCACGCCGACTCAAGGATATGCAGCGTCTAGCAGGCTGCATGGCCAACTTGGGTAGATTCATCTCCAAGTTTGGTGAGAGAGCTCTGCGATTCTTCAAGATCATGAAGAGAACTGGCACCTTCAAATGGATGCCTGAACCGGAAAAAGCCTTTGAGGACTTGAAGAGGTACCTGGACAGCCCACCATTCATGGTTGCCCCAAGGACAGGCGAGCACCTGAAGCTGTATCTATCAGCCACTCCACAGATCGCCAGTGATGTCCTGGTGGTAGAATGAAAAGAGACAGTCCTCCACAAGAAGAGTGCAACCACTCCAAAGCCAAAACCGCCCGACAAAGAGCTCGACAAAGGAGCAGGCCCCACAAACCCAACGCCAGGCACAAAGCCGTAAGCGGAGCCTGCCCCAAGTCAATCACTACAGGACGATCTCGCCAGGGAGCCTGAAGAGCCTCCACAGGCCAACCCCCTTGAGGGCCCTGCAGAGCCTCCTCAGGCAGAGTGCGCCAAGACTAAACAGACAACCCTTCGCGAGTGGTTCACAATGCAACAGAAGCTCCTCATCGCGCTCCTCATCGCCTCAAGAAAGCTGCGACACTACTTCCAGGGGCACCCCATCAAGGTGGTCAACTCTTTTTGTTGGGGATATACCAACTAGGGGTATCTCTAACATGGATCAATCCGGCTAGTCCAGGGTGGCCCAAGGGTGGTAAGGCTGAAGCCTGCCGGGTGGCCCAGATAGCTGACGTACAAGGAAGTAGGCGGACGGTCCAAGGAAGGCGGAAGGCCGAAGCCCATCAAGCCACCAAGCCCAAGACGGAAGGCGGCAACTAAGCCGGCAAGGTCTAGGACTTTGTTTACTTGCCGAACAAGTGCTTGCCTTGTATCCTGGGGTCTGGTCACCTATATAAGCCGGCCACCAGGAAGCCTTTAGGGCACGCTTCAATACGCATCATACACATTGTAACCTATTCACGGCTATTCGCCTCATAGTGAATTATAGCAGCACGTAGGATCTCGCCACCGCTACGGGATCCGAAGCTGGGTAAACTCGCCGTGTTCAATCCCGTCCTCGACGACTCCAACCTTCTTCCCCACAATCCATACGTAGGCTAGAGGACCCCCGTCTCCTATCAATTATGCCGATACCACGACAGTTGGCGCCCACCGTGGGGCATTAGGTTCCTGGCGTCACTTTCCAGGCGGGAACACTTGGCGGCATGGGAAAGCAGATCGCCGTCGACCGCGTCACAAGGTATGGCGGCCACAGCTACGTCAACTCCGATGAGTCCTGGCTCCCGGCGGACGACTACCTTATCGGGTGCACAATCGTACCGATCGGAGGGATTGACGTCTTCATCGGGTACACGCCATAGGCGTACGGCCTAACGCGCTTTTACGACCCCACCCACCAACCCTTCGACCAAGCAGTCGACCGACAAGATGGATCTGAATCCGCCTTCTCCCAGGAGTCGGCCGGATCTGACTTCCACTTCGTCGGAGTTGTCGGACTGGGATCCGAATCCCAGCCGGAAAACAACGATCCTGAGTCAATCCTTCCTACTCTCCAGGAGGATGCGATGTCAGATGCCGGATCCAGATCTACCGTTCAAGTCAACATAGATTCGGATTCTGATGATAATGCTAGTCTCTTCGAAGAGAGAATCAAAAACTGCTTTTCCAGTAATAATCCGGTTCCTTCAGAGAACACAACAGATACGGACATGCCTGATAAGATGGCTATGATGATTGTCATCGGTCACGAGTCAACCCCAGTAGCTTCTGAAACGCAAGATAAACCGACAGAAGATGTCGGCAACACCGTTACCGGTCAACTCATTGACGGTTCCGACGAGGTGCGGGCAAAGAAGAAAACTGGTCTCGAAAAAGGCGGCAGCAGCAAACCCACGGATTTGCTCTCCATCATCAAAGAAGTGGACGAAATCATGAACACTCCGGTGAACAAGGATACCCCACTCGACGAAGTGGAAGAATTTAGGCTTAATATGCTTAAGCACTCTGACTTCCTGCGCAGAAGAGAGGAGCATGTTGAGTGCCTTGCAAAGAAGATCGAGAAGGAGCAAGAAAAGATGTCGGCAAAACTGAGACGGCAGCTCTTCGAGGAAAAAAGGTCATCAAAAAACCGCCGTGATAAGCAGCCGCCAATTCGTGCAACAACTGCAGCTCAAGATCTTGGGTTTGACTGGCGCGCATCACCATAGCGTGTGGACAGAAGGGGGGATGTTGTCTTCTGCACCCCCATCCTTAACGCTGCTGCTACACTAGAGACCCTAGACGACAAGACTTACACAGCGGAGGAAAAGGTGGCCAACGCAAGACACTTCATGAGCAAGGCCCTAGAACATCAAGCTCGCCCTGACTCCTATGGCCACAAGGCGGATGCCGGCGGGGGAGATCTAGAATCCAAGTCAGGTAAGTGCAAAGCCGCACCTGGCGCTGACCCCGAAGGCCCGTCCGGCTCCAGTAGCCATGGCAACAAAAGGAAAGCAACGCCACCTCCAAAGAAGACGCCACCGCCAAAACCAAGGCGGGACGAGAACTCGCGGACAGGAAGCAGAGGAGACCTGCAACCTCCAACCCAGCCAAGGCGCGGTAATGGCGGTAGCCGGGACAACGGCAAGCCGCATAAAAAAGATACCGCCAACGACCCTCCCAGGAGAGGTCGAAGCCGGTCTACGCAGCGCAGCACCGGCAGCAAAAGGAAGGAGACGGCAGATGGGCCCAGGCACAACGTAAGCAAGGCAGCGCTGGACGAGCCAAACGCCAACAGAGGCGGACAGCAACTCGATCCAAAATACGCACGACATCGCTGACGAGGTTCTAACTCGTCAAGTCCCAGGGTTGTACACCCCGGGTTGATTGATGGGGAGATAGGAGAGTGCAAGGTGATCACGACGGCTGACAAGCGAGGTTTACCCAGGTTCAGGCTCCCGGAGGATAACACCCTACTCCTGCTTGTCTGGTTATTGATGCGAGTAGCGATTACAATGACGAGATTACGATCTCGCTAGGGTTTGTGGTTCTGAGCGTGCGTGTCCTCTAGGACGGGCAACCCTCCTGGCTTTATAGGCAGCCAGGTCTCGGGTTGTTGGTACAGATACGGCAGGTTAAAGTCCTAACCAAGTTGGACTAGGATATGAGATAGCCCGAGTGGGCCTTCTGCGGGCCTTTCCATCCTTGGCGCGGCCCAGGTAGCCTCACCGTGG
This sequence comes from Poa annua, assembly GCA_026929855.1. Classification (NCBI taxonomy): domain Eukaryota; kingdom Viridiplantae; phylum Streptophyta; class Magnoliopsida; order Poales; family Poaceae; genus Poa; species Poa annua. The sequence continues at coordinate 243,145,093 of CM049426.1, read as the reverse complement.
GCTACCCGCAAGGTAGCCCCACGTCAGTAGCCCCCGAGTACTTGATCGAGTCTCAGAGTCGGACAAAGGACTCCTTCTTCCTGGACGCGCCATTGGATTGCTTGATCTTGAGCCTGAACTCGAATTTCTTCAGTCGAACCAGCCTCTCCCGATGGGAGTAATCTTGTGCAGTCGAATTACTTTGACTTCTTCTTGTGAATCTTGCTTCTATTCAGCCTGCTTTGGCTTACTTGTTGGATTGGTTCGGCTGCTTGAGCTTATTGTACAGATCACTCGAAAGGTTTCTTCGGGTGCTCAGATCACTGGTTGATCTTACCTTGTTGATTTCAGCTGCGAAGCTTACCACTCGAATGAATCTGTCGAGTTTCTTCGGTTGGTTTCGGAGCCGTTGGCTTGATGACGTCACTGATGATGGTTTTGCTGCACGCCTCTGCGCCCGATGGGACATGACGTGGTGGGCTCCGCTGTCAGAGATGACCACGCCCACAGCTGTCACGTCCCCGAACTGGGCGCGAAATTTGCGCGGCGCGGCGACGACGCCTCGGTTCTCGTGCGTAGTGGAGGAAGTTGGCGGCGACGATTGGCTTCTCCGTGCGACACGTGGACGGCTGGATGCCTTCGCTCGGAGCCCTTGCGCGATGGACGGTTGAGATGCCGGTCCTCGAGGAATAAGTACTGCGCCCTGGCGTTTGGGATGTCATCTTCTCCAATCCATTCTTTCCTTTTCCTCTCCTCTTGCGCTCTGCCATTGCCGCCGCCGTCCCGAGCTCAAAGCAATTTCTCCCCGCACCCTCCGACCTGAGCGATGGGCAAGCCGAAGGGCACTGCTGGCTCCTCCGCCGCCGCTGTCGATGACGCCGGGTTGATGAAGAAGCCCGAGGGCGACTGGCAGAGGTTGACGACGAAGAAGACTGATTTCGAGCTGCTCCGCGCGCAGGGCCTGCTGCCACCTGCGGGGGAAGTCCAGGTACGAGTCCCCGGCAAAGAAGCGTTTCCCACTCCTCGCGATGGGGAGCGCGTTTGCTTCGCGGACTTCGTTCCGCGTGGCTTCGGGTTCCCCATGCACGATTTTGTGCGCGGGCTCCTGTACGCCTATGGGGTTCAGATCCATGATCTGACCCCCAATGGCGTCCTGAGCATCGCGGGCTTCATCGTGTTATGCGAGTGCTTCCTGGGCGTCGCGCCCCACTGGGGCCTGTGGAAGTCGCTCTTCCTCGTTCGCAAGAACGTAGGGAAGAGTGGGCGGACCTTCCCAGTGGGCGGCTTCGGAATCCAGGTGCGCGGTGATACCGCGTACTTCCAGATGATGAAGTCGGACTCCGTCCAAGGGTGGCGCCGGAGATGGTTCTACGTCCAGTCGAACGACGACGGACTGGACGCCTTCGATGGCAAGCGCGGACCGCGGAAGACTGGCGCCTGGGCGCACCCACTGTCCGCCGTGGAGAAGGAGGCTGTGCGGCCCCTGCTGACCTTGCTGCAAGAGCTGACCCAGACCCTTGGGCGTGAGGCGGGTGGTGTCTTTCTGATGGCCACCTTCTTCCGCCTTCGGGTGCAGCCTCTCCGCGCCCGGCCCTACCCGATGTGGGCCGCCGAGGGCGTTAGCGCCAGGCCGCTCGATGACGAGGAGGTGGAGGCCAACGTCAGGTCCATCACCAACCTTCGAGCCGCGGACGCCTGCAACGTCACGTGCCCCGTGGCTCCTTACGGGGCTGCGAACCCCGTTCCTGAGGTGAGTATGGTCTTGCTCTATTTTTGTACTTGTTCGACTTGAGTCTACTTTGCATTTTGATTCGACTTGCGTCTACTTTGCTTTAGGGTCGGGCTCTGTTCATCAGCTACCCTCCTCTCCCTGAGAACGGACCCGACGATGAGTCGAAGTTCGTCGAGGAGGAGGACGAGGATGAAGAAATCCCTTCCGCACATTCTCCCCGCGACGAGGTGGAGGAGGAAGACGAAGTGGTAGAACCCGCGAAGAAGAAGCGGAAGCTTCCGAGTCGCGGCGAGTCTGCCACCGCGTCGTCGCCTGCCAGGGGTGTGGATGTTGCCGAGGAGGAGGCCGTGGCGACGTCCCCGGGTGCGCAATCTTCGGGTGGCTGGGAGGAACCTCTCAACGTTCCTCCCGTCAGCTCTGCAGCGCCACGGTCCTTCGTGCGGATGCCCTCGCCCTCTCTGTCGAGCTTCGACGACGCCAGCTCCCCCAGGTTAGTTTCTTTGCGACATGTCCTTCGAGTAGTACTTTGTAGGTTCGTCGTTGAGTTGTCTTGTATTCTTGATTTTGGTGTAGGCACCGCTCTGACGACGTCGGCTCCCCCCTTCGGGACACGGAGCTTACTTCTGGCCCTTCGACTGGGCTGGAGACGCCTACGGTGGTGGAGAAGGCGCATGTTGAGGCTGCCGGCCTGGCCTCGTCTAGCCGGGCTCCCCCTTCGACTGCCGAGGACCTTGAGCTCCTGGACCACGTAAGTCTTCTCTTGTTTTTCTGGTATTCTTGATTTCTCATCGGGTGCGCGATCAGCGCTCCCGATGGGAGTAGCCCCCGAAGGTGTGGGTGACTAGTATAGTCGCCCGCAACTTTATTGATACCTTGCTCTTTTTATTTTCAGCCGTACTATCGCCAGCAGCTTGACGCAGCCGCGGCTTATGTTCGCCTGGAGAAGGAGAGGGACCAACTGCGTTCCTCGCTGGACCAGGCTACTGGCCGGGTGGATGAGATTGAGAAGGCTCTTCGTGAGTCTCAAGAGCGGGAGCTGGCGCGGGTCGCCCATGAGAAAACTCAAATCGGTCGCCTCCTTTCACTCGCCGCTGCTCTTGGGGGTGAGTATCAGCTTGACGCTTACTGAGTTTTCGTTCCTTTTCTTGTCCTGACTTTGAGTTATGGCGCAGAGACTTGCGGTGGAGCTCCTCCCGAAGACGCGTCGAGTGACACGGTCGACTTGGCGACCGCGGTTGGCTTCTTCGACCGCGTCTGCGCCTACGCCTCGGATGCCCTGAAGAAGTCTTCCGCCGCGTTGGAGAAGTCGACCGGAGCCCTGGCCGTGGTGCATCAAAGCATTTTTCCGGGCAGCCAGCCGCCAGCGACCGTGGACGCTCTGGCTGCACCGTTTGGGGACGCGACCACCATCGCCGACTTCACGCGGTCGCAGATGGTACGCGGCTCCGAGCTCACCTTCCAGCTCCTTTTAGGCCACCAAGTTCCAGGTGACTTCGAGAAGATCGTCAGCGGTTTTCCTCGCAAGCCTGATGGTCGGACCGCGTCGTTGAGTGGCGTGAAGGAGCGCGCCTCGCAGCTGGCTGCGCAGCTTGTGGCACTCTTCGAGAGGGCCCTTGCTAGGGCGACTGAAGCGGCTGCTCGGAAGGGCCGCTCCCGGTCGCAGTCCGCGGCCTTAGAGTAGGCATAGGTGTAGGGATGTAGCAGTCGCTGTGGCTTGTATTTTGAGCTCCCTGTGTGTAATGGATATTGCCCTGTCGGGTCTTTTGCTCTTCAGTATTCATTTTGCTGACTTTCTGTCTTCTGAGCTCAACTGTGTTTGGCAGTCGTACTTCTGTATTGACTCTGCGTATTTCTGACAGAGTGACATGCGCGATGATGCTCCGCCTTCTCCCTTGGCCGAGCCGAGTGGCGCGGCTTCCTCTTCGGGTGGTCGCCGTCGTCGGGCGGCGCCGGCTCCTCCGCGCAGTGCGAATGACCAGCGGGTAATCACCTACTTGAAGAACAAGGTGGTGGAGCTTGAGGCGACCCTGAAGAATACGGAGCGGATGTTGCAGCGCTCCCAGTCGCATCCCACGGCGGAGTTCTCACGTCGTGAAGATTTTTTGCTTGGAGAGATGGACTTGATCAGTCGGCAGCTGCAGGGTATGTATCATGTTGGCGGCTGCCGTCGCTGTTGTTTGTCCTTCTCCTTCTGACTTGCAGTTCGTGTGCGCAGATGTTAATCCCGATTGGGAGGCCGAGCGGGCTCGCGTTGAAGAGCGAGTCACCCGAGAGGCGTCCGGCGACTCCTATGAAGCTCGCCAGTTCTGGGTGAACAAGTCGAGGGGGCGCGTCCTTGCCACGATGCTTGATCGAACGTGGCGCGCTGCCGCTCTTCTGGAGAGCTGCCGGAAGACACTTTGGCACGTCAACCGCGTGTACTTCCCGCATAATGCGCAGCCGAACGGGTTGCCTGCCTTGCTGGAGAGGTTCCGTGATGGCGAAGGGCTGAAGGAAGTAGTCGACGCTCAGCTTGTGGCTGGTGCAAACGCGGCGCTGGCATATGTTCGGATGCACCGGCCACATCTTCCGCTTGAGCGGGTGCTTGAAGGCCTGCCAGGTGACGACGACTTCGACGAGACCTCGCCGGCTGCGCGCCGGATTATTCGGCAAGTTCAGGACTTGAGCGAGCGGCTTGTAGGTCCTCTCGATGCGCCAAAGGCTGAGCCTGCCGTTTAAAGTAGCTGACGTCTGATGTACAGGGTTAGCTATAGAAGGCAAATTTGCTTGTGTAAATATAATGTAACAGGTTACAGCACTTTTTCGAGTAATGAGAATTGCTATGTTTACTCGAAAGTGAGGGTGCCTGATTCGACCTGTGTGGCGCAGCTGCCGAGTATGCCAAGCAGTGGCCTAGGTTTTTCAAGTGTTACCTGTATGCCGCGGTCCCTGGTTTTATCAGGTGGCGACTGAGGAATTTGTAACTTGACCTGTGCGGCGCAACCCCCGAGTCGTTCAGGTGGTGGCCTAGGATTTTGATTAATTCCTGTCTGGCGCAGTCCCCGAGTAGGTCGAGTGACAGCCTAGGGATGACAAGTGTGACCTGTGTGGCGCGTCCCCCGAGTATGTCGGGTGGTGACCTAGGATTTGGAACTTGACCTGTGCAGCGCAGCCCCCGAGTAGGTTCGAGTGGCGGCCGAGGATTTTTCTGAGTCCTGTTTGGCGTAGCCCCCGAGTAAGTCGAGTGGTAGCCTAGGATTGCAAGTGTGACCTGTGTGGCGCAGCCCCCGAGTATGTCGGGTGGTGACCTAGGATTTTGAACTTGACCTGTGCAGCGCAGCCCCCGAGTAGGTTCGAGTGGCGGCCGAGGATTTTTGATTCTGTGCTTGTGTGGCGCAGCCCCCGAGTAAGTTGGGTGGCGGCCTAAGCTTTTATTTCAACCTGTATGGCGCAGCCCCCGAGTGGTTCGGGTGGCGACCTAGGATTTTTGGCGTGCTTGTATGGCGTAGCCCCCGAGTGGTTCGGGTAGCGGCCTAAGCTATTATTTCAACCTGTGTGGTCAGCCCCCGAGTGGATCAAGTGGCTGCCTAGGATTTTTGAGCTTCTTGAGTGACGGGGAAGAGGAGACAGTTTTTCTTCAAGTCACTTTATTGATTCATGCGAACAGGCCGCCTCATTAAAAACCCTCCAGTCCCCGCAGGTACCCTGGTAAGGAAAAGAGTGCGTCTGAAACCTGCCGCGTTGCCTTTCTTGTACAATGCTTGATTTGAACTAGGCGTAGAACCGGCGGAGTTGTGCTACGTTCCACGGGTTGCTGCAGTCTGCTCCTGTCTTCGAGTCTTTTAGGCGGTATGCTCCATTGCCTATTGCTTCTGTTACGATGTACGGGCCCTCCCATGGGGAAGCGAGCTTGTGCACCTTCTTTTGCTTGAGTCGAAGAACCAGGTCGCCTGCCACGAACGCTCTTGGTCGCAACCTCCGAGTATGATAATTACGCAGGTCCTGCTGATACACGGCTGATCGTGCTAGGGCGATGTCGCGTGCTTCGTCCAGGGTGTCTCTGCTGTCTTCGAGTGCTTCCTCTGCGTCTGACTCGTCGTAGGCGACTACTCTTGGTGCGTCAAACTTGATGTCGCAGGGGAGGACCGCCTCTGCGCCGTACACCATGAAGAATGGCGTGTACTGGGTAGATCTATTCGGCGTTGTTCGCAGACTCCAGAGGACTGGTGGCAGTTCTTCCACCCATGTGCCCGCTGCGCGTTTTAGGGGTACGCGCAGTCGCTTCTTGATGCCGTTGCAGACTAAGCCATTGGCCTTCTCTACTTGTCCGTTGGATTGCGGGTGCGAGACAGACGCGTAGTTGAGCTTGATCCCCTGTTCTGAGCAGAAGTCTTTGAATTCCTCGGCTGTGAAGTTCGAGCCGTTGTCGGTGATGATCCCATTAGGTACTCCGAACCTGAAGATGATCGACCTGATGAAGTTGACCGCTGTGGACGCAGTCGAACTTGTGATGGGCACGGCTTCGATCCACTTTGTGAATTTATCGACTGCGACCAGGAGGTGGGTATGACCTCCGGGTGAGGATTTCTTCAGCGGGCCCACCATGTCCAGGCCCCATTGGGCGAAGGGCCAGGCTAGTGGTATTGTTTTGAGCTCTGATGCTGGGGCGTGCGGCTTGTTGGCAAATTCCTGGCACCCTGTGCATTTCTTCACCAGCTCCTCAGCGTCCTGCATGGCTGTGAGCCAATAGAATCCGGCTCGTAGCGCCTTGGCCACCAGTGCTCGGCTGCTTGCGTGATGTCCGCATGTACCCGCGTGAATGTCGAGTAGGATGGCTTGGCCGTCGACTGGATGTATGCACCTTTGCAGGATTCCTGATATGCTTCTTTTGTAGAGTTCCCCGTTGATGACGGTGAAACTTTTGGAGCGTCTGATGATGCGCTTTGCTTCGACTGGGTTAGCTGGCAGCTTCTGATGCAGTATGTATGCCAGGTATGGTCCTGTCCATGTGGCTTCGACTAGCATGACTTCCATGGGGACCTTGTCTTGGCTTGGCGGGTTGACATCGCCTTTTGTGGTTGCAGTGCTTGCTGTACCCTGAGTCTTGATGGATCTTTGTGTGATGCACTCGAGGAAAACGCCGGGTGGGACTGGCACCCTGTCCGAGCCCATGTTAGCTAGGGCGTCGGCTTCCTCGTTGCTTTCACGTCCGATGTGTCGCAGCTCGCAGCCGTCGAAGTTTCCTTCCATCTGATTGTAGAGGTCTCTGTAGGCTATCATGTTGTCAGCGATGGCGTCGCAGGACTTCATGGTTTGCTGTACCACCAGGTAGGAGTCGCCGTAGATCATGAGGTGCGTAGCGCCGCAGTTCTTGGCCATCCGCATGCCGTGGATCAGGGCCTCGTACTCGGCTTCGTTGTTGGATGGCTTCGGGAAGTCCATCTGCAGGACATACTTGAGCTTGTCGCCTTTGGGGGAAATGAGCACGACTCCTGCTCCGGCTGACTTGAATTTCTTGGAGCCGTCAAAGTACATTGTCCATGCGTTGGACAGGTCGGGGATGTTCGGTAGCTGGGCTTCTATCCACTCAGTGGTGAACTCTGGGAGGACTTGGGCCTTGATGGACTTCGGGTGAGCATACTTCAGCCCCCATGGTCCTAGCTCGACAACCCACTTGGCGACTCGTCCTGTCGCGCGCTGATTTGTGAGGATGTCTGCTAGTCCGGAGGAGCTTACCACCGTGATCGGGTGCTCGGAGAAGTAGTGGACGACCTTTCTGGAGGTCATGAAGACTCCGTATGCCAGCTTCTGGTAATGCGGGTAATTCTGCTTGGACAAGGTGCGCACCTCGCTAAGGTAGTAGACGGGCCTCTGCACCGGGTGACTGTGCCCTTCTTCTTCGCGTTCGACTACGAGCACCGTGCTCACCACCCTGTTTGTTGCTGAGACGTACAGGTAGAGCGGCTCGTTTTCCAGTGGTGCCACGAGGACCGGGGAGGTTGTCAGCGTCTTCTTGAGATGGTCGAATGCGTCCTGCGCCTCTTGCGTCCACTCGAACTTGTCGGACTTCTTCATCAGTTGGTAGAAGGGTAAGTCCTTTTCTCCCAACTTACTAACGAACCGGCTAAGGGCTGCGACTCGGCCGGCTAATCGTTGCACCTCCCTGAGCTTCGTGGGTGCTGGCATTGTGAGTATGTTCTGCACCTTCTCGGGATTTGCTTCGATTCCTCTTGCGGATACAAGGTACCCTAGTAGCTCTTCGGCTGGCACGCCGAATACGTACTTCTCTGGATTGAGTTTGATTTGGTAGACGTCCAGTGCGGCGAAGACCTTGCGTAGGTCGTCGACTAGGGTATCCTCCTTCCTGGTTGTGACGACGATATCGTCGACGTAGACTTGGACGATCTGCCCGATTAGCCCCTTGAGGCATGCTTGCATTGTCCGCTGGTACGTGGCACCTGCGTTCTTTAACCCGAACGGCATCGTCTGGTAGCAGAAAACGCCGTCGGGTGTAATGAAAGCCGTCTTATCTTCGTCCTCGACCTTCAGCCTGATCTGCTGGTAACCTGAGTAGGCGTCCAGAAAAGATAGGCGTTCGCATCCTGCAGTCGAGTCGATGATCTGGTCTATCCGCGGGAGCGGGAAGTGGTCTTTGGGGCAGCATTTGTTGACTGCGGTGAAGTCCACGCACATGCGTAGTTTCTTCGTCTTCTTTTTCTCAACAAGGACCGGGTTAGCGACCCAGTCCGAGTCCTTGATCTCTCGGATGAACTTGGCGTGCAACAATCTGTCGACTTCCATGGTGATAGCGTCTCGTTTGGGTCCTGAGAAGCGTCGCATGGATTGCTTGACAGGTCTTGCGTCCGCGTGGACTTTCAGAGAGTGCTCGGCGAGTTCCCTGGGTATCCCCGGCATGTCAGAAGGTTGCCATGCGAAGATTTTCCAGTTCTCACGTAGGAACTCGACGAGCGCGCTTTCCTACGCGGGTGTCAGGCTTGATGAGACCTTGACTGTCTTTCCGCTGTCCGTCGGATGGACCTGGTGGGTGACGGTGTCATCATTCGTGTTGAACGCTGCGTCTTTGGCAGGCTTCTTGCGAGCCGGGAAGATGGTCTTGTCGTTGTCGGCTGATATGGCTTTGAACCGCTCTTCGACGCCGAAGGACTCGGAGATTTTGGCAAACTCGCGGTCGCAGCTGTTGGAGAGCCCAAAGTCGCCGCGGACGGTGATCACTCCTTTTGGCCCGGGTAACTTTATCATCAGGTAGGCGTAGTGGGGTACTGCCATGAACCTGGAAAAGCTTGGGCGTCCGAGGATGGCGTGGTATTGTGACTTCCAGTCGACGACCTCAAAATCTATCGACTCCTTCCTGAAGTGCTCGGGTGTACCGAGGATGACGTCGAGTGTGATTGTTCCCATGGGCGTGATTGGCTGCCCTGGTACTATGCCGTGGAAGGTGGTCTCCGACTCCGGCAATTTCTCTGTCGACCTGTTCATTCGCCTGAGGGTGTCGGCGAATATGATGTTGATGCCGCTGCCCCCGTCCAGGAACACTTTCTTCAGGCTGTAGTCGCCGATCAAAGCCTCAATCACGAGTGCGGCGTGCCCTGGTCGGACTACCTCCGCTGGGTGATCTGCCCTGGAAAATGTGATTGGTGTCTCCGACCCGCGCAGGTAGTCTGGTACCGCGCGCGGGCTGTTGATGGCTTGAAGTACCTGGCGTGTGATGATTTTCTGCCTCCTGTTCGACGGGGGTCCCTTCTGGATCATGTTCAACTGTCCCGTGCGGCTGGGTACGCGTCGGCACCTTGTTGCTGCTGCGGCTGGGGGAACGCTCCTGCCGCCTGCACTTGATTGTTGTTGGCGGGTGCTGCCTGGATGGCTAGCTGCGGCGCCGCTTGTATGGCCTGCACTGGGGCGATGATTTGCTGCATGGCATGGTAGATCTTTCTTGCTTTGCGGCAATCTTTCAACAGGTGGTTTGAACCCCACTTTCCTGTTGCCGGGTTGCGGAACGAGTGATGTTTACAAGGTTGCATCAGTTCCTCTGCCGGGGTTAACGGGCGCTTCCACTCACGCTTCTGACCTCCATCGCTGTGGTCGATGCTGCTGCTGCCACGGTTGTACTGGCTCGAGCTGGGCTGTCGACTTTGCTCGTGTGGTCTGCTGCCCTCACGCTTGACCTCGCGGGGAGTTTCATAACCCGCCGCTACTAACTTGATTGAGTCGTGCGTGTATCGTGCTTTCCTCTTCTGACGCGACTCGCGCCAGTTGCTTGTTTCGCCTTCCTTTTTGGGAGAAGTCTCGCGGACGTAGTCCTCTCCTTCAGCCCATTGGTTGGCTGTCTTCATTAACTCTATTGTGGTCTTTGGCTGGAGCCTACCAAATTCCTCCCGGAGGTCGCGGCGAGCAACGCCATGCATGAAGGCGTCCATCACCCTGTCCTCTGATACGGGTTCCATGGTGTTGCGGAGGAGTGTCCACCTTTGGATGTAAGATCGGAGCGACTCGTCTTTCCCTTGCTTGCAGGCTTGCAACTCGATGTAGGTCGTCGGTCTGGCGAACGTTCCCGAGAAACTTTTGATGAAGTTGTCCTGGAACTCTTCCCAGGTTCGGAAAGAATCTTTGGGTTGGCTTGTGAGCCACCCGCGTGCAGAGTCTGTCCGCATGAGCTGGATGTACTGCATTGCCGTGGTCGATGTTCCGCCTTGGCAGGTGCAAGCAATAAGGTAATCCTCGAGCCATAGCTTCGGGTCTTGCTTCCCGTCGTACTTTGGTGTGCCCGCCGTCAACTTGAAGCCCTTAGGCATGCGGGTGTCGCGGATGTTGAAGGAGAAACATGCCGCGCCACATGGCTCGAAGTCGCGGTCGGCGTGGTCGTTTGTGTGTGCCGCGCTAGCCGAACGTTCCTTGCGACTGCGGTCCACCGTCTTCTGCGTCAGGACGTCACGGAGGTCCTTGATCGGCTGTTGTTGCGCCGCCGGGATACCCGACGTCGTTGGTTCGCGAGCTTGGCTACCTGGCCCCTTGGCCGCTAGAGCTTCTTCGATTGCCCTTATGGAGGCAATTTGTTGTTTGTGGAGGAGGGAGCGCGTGTCACCCTCCGGTGGCTGCGTGAGCCGAAGGTACGTCTCGACTGCTATTAAGGCAGCGTTTGCTGTTTTTGGGACGGGTATCCCGTTTTCATCTTCGGTGACGAAGGAAGAGTCGAGGTTGCGGGTGAGCCTTGTTCGATCAGCTTCTCCCATGTGGGGGATACGGGCTCTGGTTCGCCGTGCTCCCTGATTCACCTCTGTGGAGGATGTGAAGGAGAGAGCAGCTCGCCTGGCACTCGACGCATCCGCGTCTCTCTTGCGCCTGAGAAGTTCGGCCTTTTCGGTGCGAATTCGTTCGCCTTCCTTGCGTAGCAAGTACTGGACTGCCAGGTGATCGTCTCGAGATGCGTTGGGTGGCGGGAACGTGCCCTCGTCCACATGCTTCATTGCTTGGATCGCCATATCACGCGTGATGACAAGCTTCGTCTGGTCCGGCATGTCCACCTCTAGTGGGTATGCGGGTTCGTCGTCGTCGTCATGCGGCGCTGTGCCGGCCATGAAGACCTGCCTGGGGTAGGCATGGATTGGAGAGTTGGTGCTGCCGCTGCTACTTATGTCACCCGCTTCTTGCTCGGGGTCGAAAATTGCTGCCACGTGGCGCGCGGCGCATCCGCTGTCGCGTCTCTTCGCGATTGTCCATGTGCCCGCACTCGACGGGGCGAGTGCGAGTGGCTTGGGGTAGACTTGGGACTTCCAAGAAGATGAGGGCACGCGTGACGTTGATGTCGGACGCGAGCCCCCGGTCGCACGCACGGGCGCGATGGGAGAGGTGGGTCTTGACATGATTGATCGCGCGATCGAGGTTGGGGTAGTAGACTCGACTCGCGTGGTCGGTGCCGAGATTGTCGATGTAGATGTCCTCTTCGCGGGTACAGCTGTCGCAAACCTTGCGGGTGCGGCAGATGCGATCTTCGCGGGTCCGGCGGGCGCGATCTCCGCGGGTGCGGCAGATGTGATCTTCGCGGGTCCAGCGGTTGCGATCTCCGCGGGTGCGGCAGATGCGATCTTCGCGGGTCCAGCACCCGCGATCTCCGCGGGTGCGGCAGATGCGATCTCCGCGGGTGCGGCAGATGCGATCTTCGCGGGTCCAGCGGGCGCGGTGGTTGGCGATTTCGACGATGTCGCCGCGCGTAACGCCGTAATCGTAGACCTGAGTATGCCACGACTATCGATGCAACAGAATATGGAGCCGAAGGTGATGTGTATACCTTTGTCCAGATCCGCGTACACCGATTGATGGGCTTTTGAGTGGATGACGTACTCGAAGGAGCCGAATCGGATCGACTCCCTGATGGCGGGTGCGCCGATCTTCATTGCGGATGGAGCCAGCGTGACCATGATCCTAGCACTTGGTTGAATTTCCCACAAACGGCGCCAATTGACGAGGTTCTAACTCGGCAAGTCCCAGGGTTGTACACCCCGGGTTGATTGATGGGGAGATAGGAGAGTGCAAGGTGATCACGACGGCTGACAAGCGAGGTTTACCCAGGTTCAGGCTCCCGGAGGATAACACCCTACTCCTGCTTGTCTGGTTATTGATGCGAGTAGCGATTACAATGACGAGATTACGATCTCGCTAGGGTTTGTGGTTCTGAGCGTGCGTGTCCTCTAGGACGGGCAACCCTCCTGGCTTTATAGGCAGCCAGGTCTCGGGTTGTTGGTACAGATACGGCAGGTTAAAGTCCTAACCAAGTTGGACTAGGATATGAGATAGCCCGAGTGGGCCTTCTGCGGGCCTTTCCATCCTTGGCGCGGCCCAGGTAGCCTCGCCGTGGGCTACCCGCAAGGTAGCCCCACGTCAATCGCCTACAAGACATAGCTAGAGGAAGGGAGCCGCTATACTCTGGCCCAAAGTGCTTTGGCGACGCCATCCGCAGAGAGCCATTCCCCAAGGACATGACATCAGTGTCTAAATACTGTCCTAGGTACAACGGCCTCGTTAAGCCGGATTCGTGGCTAGCCGATCTTGCAATGGCCATAGAAATTGCCAGTGGAAGCAATCACATTGTCGTCCGCTACCTACCTCTCATGTTAGAAGGCAGGGCAAGGGCTTGGATCGACAACCTTCCCGAAAAGTCTATCCATAGCTGGTACGACATGGAAAAGGTTTTCTCCCAGCACTTCCAAGGAACATACAAGCGTCCAAATACCTACATGGATTTTCAACGCTGTATTCAGAAGCCGGACGAAACCATGACAGATTTTGTCAGCCGTTGGATCTCCGAAAAGGCCAACTGTCATGGTGTTTCAGACGCACAGGCTATCCATTCCTTCTACACGGGCCTACAGAAAAAGTCCCTGCTCTGTCACCGGCTTGTCCGCGAGAAAGTCACGGACCTTGGCGAGATGCTCAACCTAGCCGCCCAATATGCGGCAACAGATGATGACGCACATGACGATGATCCATACGTCAGCACCGCGCCAAGGCGGAACAACAAACGCAAGCAAGCAATGGAACACAAAGCCGGGCCTTCTAACAAGGTAGCCGTCGCGTTCCAAGGGAACGCTGGCAAAAAGAAGTGGAAGAACAAGAAAGATAACCGTGACGCTGGCTCAGGCCCTAAGGCGGCACACATCACTTACGAGCAGGCAAAACTTTTCCCATGCCCCATCCACGCCTCACTCGGCAAGGTCAACCATATGCTCAGCGAGTGTCGTTTCATGGACCACTTCAAAAAGGATCCCAAAGTTGGCTGGAAGTCAAAAAAGTCAAAGAAGTACGACAAGAAAGAGAACAAGGATGACGAGGATGACGATGACATGTCAATCTCAAGCGATGACGACGTTGCCACCAAGAAAAAGAAGCCATACCCGAAGGTCAAAGAATCACTCGTGTGCTTTGTCGGCACGCCTACGGCTAAGGCAGACAAGGTGGAGATGTGCGAACTCAACGCGACAATGTCGGACGTCCCTCCGTATTTGAACTGGTCCGAGGCGGCAATCACTTGGGACCGGTCCGACCCTGATCATGTCCCTCACCCCGGTAAATACGCCCTTGTCGGCGACCCCATTGTTGACAACTTCAGGCTCACAAAAGTACTCATGGATGGCGGCAGCAGCCTCAACATCCCGTACTATGATACACTAAGCCGCATGAACTTGTCTGAGGATCAGCTTGATCATAGCAACCTCACTTTTCATGGCATAGTGCCCGGTAGACAAGCAAAGTCAATGGGGAGATTAGGCTGAAGGTAACTTTTGGACCAAAGGAGAACTATCGCTCAGAGTTCCTCCGGTTTGAAGTTGTCCCCTTAAAAAGCGCCTACCATGCAATCTTCGGACGACCGGTTTTGCCAAATTAATGGCAAGGCCGTGCTACATATATAACAAGCTTAAGATGCCGGGGGAAATGTGAGGACCCCTCTGACTAACCGTCAGAGATGCCCACGTTATGTAAATAGATCACGATCCCAATGATCAGTGCATCGCGATCACATAAACAGCATGGTATACAAAGTTACATCATACAACTCGAATAGTATAAGACTTACATAAATAATGGTCTCATGACCAAGTCTGCAAACATCGTCGCACTTGACGAATATTAACTAAGGTTCAGCGGAAGCTTCGGCTAGCGTCGACCCTCGTCACGTCCTGACGCATTCCCACAAAGCAGTTGAGCGGGACACTCTGTTGGCGTAGTCGTCGGCATACTCCTCCTACTTGTCGTACATTTGTTCATTTCAACCTGGACGTTTGAATATCCATGGACACAGCCATATGAGTACATTTACGTACTCGCAAGACCACCTCTAAGGCTTAAGTTTTCATGATAATGCAAGAAAACACTTTTCGAAAACTGGGATAGCTGCTATATACGACTATAGGGTTTTGTTTTTGAATACCATGATTTTAGACATAGAGAATACAACATCTCTATATCTTTGTTGAAGAAAAACATTTAGAGATAGAATTCTCTTCTCTTAGATATAGCAAGGAAATATCCAAGTTCAAAACTTTCTTTTGTAAAATTTTATCAAAACACTAGGATAGGGGTAACCCTTTTTCCAGACTTGAGGTCGGACTGGTTGTCTCCCCGAGATCAACCATCCTTGCCCAAATTCCGTACCTCCCAGGTACCACTTTATGCCTCCTTGCTTTCCTTTGAAAACATTTATCTTTTGAAACCATAAAACATCCAGCATGCCTAGTGGGACCTTCCCAACCGTCCATGACCGCGGACGCGGCTATTCGAATAGATTTACACTCTGCAGAGGTTGTACACTTTTCCCACAAGATTCGGATGGTCTGCCGTGGATCAACCACAGACTGTACAAAGACAGCATGCACACATCAGACGGCCAATCCTAATTTCCACTATGTTAATTGTAACACCCCAATTCTCTTAACTTTAGCATTGTGGTGTCATTCAAGGGTTTCACCTGTTGCAGAAATTTTGGTGTGTAGAAGTTTGAGTAATGATTTAATTTGCTTGCACACCTTATGCTTGTTGTGTGTCACTAACATTCCATGATAATTGAAAACACTAAAACCACAACAACTAAAATAAAATATCCACTATTAGGATCTTCATGGTTGTTAAAACTTAGCCAAACTAAGAGCTATTATTAAGCAAACCATAAATGGTTTTTGACATGCATCTGAAACATTTTGGTCTAAGGAATCTATAGTTTCACACTCTGTTCAAGTTTGCTCAAAAGGACTTGTTTGCACATATTTATCACTAGTTTAAGTGTGCATCAAATATCAATGACCATTAGCTCATCTTTTCTTTTCTGATTTTATTTCTCTCATCTGTTATTTAGGGAATTAATTAGCAAACACTAAATTTAGCAAGTTCTACCATTAGCTAGTGTTTGTTCATCTTTTGTTTTGAATTTTCATGTTCAAAATTTTCCTTAGGATTTTAAAAGAAATTGGAGGAGAAGAAGAACCTAATCTAAACCGAACCCTATCTAAACCCCCCCCCCCCCCCTCGATCTCTCTCTCTCCACCCTCTCTGCTGGTGAAGAAGGGGACAGCACCCCCCATGCCCTACCCCACCGGCCAGCCTCTCCTTTCCCCTCTCCTCCACTCATCCCTCACCTTTTTCTCTCCATTGCCCAACCCGACCTCACCCCCTTCGCTCCTACTGGTCTGGACACGTCCCTGGCCGACCAACGTTCCCCTGCACCTCTCCACCGCCCTCCCCAGCCAATGGACATGCCCCAAACTCACCTCTCTCCCTCAGACCCGAGGAAAACACTAGAAACCAACATCGAGGCCAACTCGCGTCCGCGGCCTCCCCTCTCTATTTCTCTCGTCCCAAACGATCCCCTACCTCCCACACTCCACTCCCTCAGTCCCTCGCTCGAGCTCTCATGCTCATTTGTCCAGGAGACAAAGAATCTTACCTCGGTAGCCGACGGAAGAAAATCGCCGTAGACGTCGCTTCTCTCCACCATCCTTCTCCATTTTTGGCCCCTCGAGCACGTCTCGCCGAGATCTAACTCCCCCACCCTCTCTTTTGCGCAGAGAAACTCCGTGGGCGTCGTACTCATCCTCGACCGGAGCTCGGAGGCATGTCGTAGTCGCGGATACAGAGCTCCCCTGCCGATCCCGCGTGTAGCCAAGACTTCCCCATCGACTCCTCGTCCCCCTCCCTCTCCCGAACGTGGCCCAGAGTCGCCCTAGGTGAGGCCCTCGTCCCCGCCTCCTTCTTTTCATTCTCTGGTCGTCATTTCCTGTCGGGAGGTAGACGATGGACGAGATCCGTCCGTTTTCGGATCTGCGGCTCGCATTTGAACCTCTTGGTTCTATTCCTGACCGTTGGATCTCCGATCCACGGCAGCGTAACCCTTCGCCAGCGCGCTCTCCGTACCCGGGCCGGCCCAGCTCGCCACCTCGGCCCGGCGCCAGATCCGGCCTTTCGGCCCTTTTTCTTTTAGGAATTCTTTTTCCTGTTAATTTTTCCAGAGAATCTCTAGTCTAGCTTTTATTCATTTGTGATAAATCTAGAGTGGCTAAAATGATGGGATTAATTTTTTAACATGCATGCACGTTTTCTTAACCATGTGGCATTGGATTTGGTCCAAAATGTGTTTCCTGTTGAGTGTTAAAATAGATCTAGTAAAAAGCATCTATTACATCATTTGTTAAATAACTTGAATTATTTAAATCCAAATCATGCAATCTTGGATCTGTTGGAAAGCTTGTAATAATGCCTATCGAGATTAGTAAATCTTGCATGCAGGGGATTACCCTAGCAAAAGTTATATTCAGTATAAGATTAACATCAGTAGGTGTTTGGGGATTTTTAATTCTTCAATAAAAACACTTTTTGAAGTAAATCCAATTGGAAGTGTTAGATATGTGTTGGAGGTATCATATACTACAAATGTAGATTTTTCCAGTAATTAGTTATTTCTTGGTGAATAAATCCCTGAAAAACAGGGAGATAGTCTCTTAAATTTGCATTCCTGAAATTTCAGAGATCATGACATGTCTAGTTTTAATTAGTGGAGCCACCTCTGTCAATAGATAAATGTTGGGGATATTGTTGTGGGATAGCTTTAAGTTTTTATCTAACTCACCCCACTCGATTGACAACAAAATAATTCTTATTATTTTCTGCACTTAGATAATGGTCAGAAGTATACTCTATTTTAAAACTGGGATAACTTGAGCTAGAAGTATCCAAATTTGATGAATAAAATCTCCACTTAAAGAGAAAACTCATATCTCACCAGAAAGGCTAATTATGCATTCAGGAGATCTATAAAACTGAACCTATCTTCTGCATAAATTTGACATCAGTAGCTCTTATCTGATTTTTAATTCTTGTTTGGTGATAGATTTTAATGCACAGCTAATTTTCAGAGCTCCACATGTGTGTCAGCTGTAATGTGGTCGAAGGGTTTAATTTTACGAGCAGTACCTTAAGAGTTATGCTTAAACCATGTAAACAGCCCCTAATAAATATTGAATGCATTAGTTGTGTTTTCTGTCTGTGATGCTTGTTGTTTGTTGATATACTTTAGATTGTTATCAACTCGCATTTTAGGACTTATGCTAGTCTCGTCTGTTTTTCATGTTACGGTAGAATCGCAACCCGAGGAAGACCAGTACGAGGTAGCTGAGCACGACTACGCTGAAGAGCAAGACCAGGGACAGTACTTTGAGCAAGGCAAGCCAACCTCCCCAATATAATGATTCCTAGTATTTTATCAAGCATGTTTTGTTTTCAAAAATAAAATAATGCATGTTTTACTTCCTTTGTGGCACCTTGCCACCCGAAAAATATTCTTACAAAATATTGTTTGGCCAAAGTTATCTACTAGATTAGCTGTAGATATTATAAAAAGAGTTTTTCTTGATGAGTCTTGTCCTTGAAGGCTCTATAAAGAAGATTAAGTTTTCAAATAGTGTATTTTGTTATCTTACCTCAAAACTATAGGATGGGGACCTGTTTGATAAAAATGTTTTATGGAGGAAAACCCGAGCTGCTGGGAGCAATCGGCGAGCAAGTGTTTTATTAAAACCCGAGTTGCTGGGAGCAATCGGAGTTGTTTGCGAAAACCCGAGCTGCTGGGAGTAGTCGGAGAAGAAGGTGTTTTGAAAAACAAAGTGTGACCCTAGCTGCCGCTTGAACAATTAACCCGTGCAACCACATTACCTCAAAATGGGCACGAGGCTTAACGGAAGCTTGTTGGTGTTGGTATTCGAGTATTCCTCAATGGGCTAGATGGGGTTAGAGTCCACGGAACCGAATGCTGCCAGGGAATGGGCATACAGAGTGTGGACTTCGTGTGCCACCGGGAAGCAACGGTGGGTCTCCTGTCGTGACGGTGTGAGACTAGGGAAAACCGGATCGATATAGCTAGCTCACTCGGTGCCGGGGAGAACAAACCCACTCGAAGAATATACTCTTGTACCAACGTTAACATAGTGGAACTTAGGATTGGCCGTCTGATGTGTGCATGCCGTCTCTGTACAGTCCGTGGTTGATCCACGGCAGACCATCCGAATCTTGTGGTGAAAGTGTACAACCTCTACAGAGTATAACTCTATTCGAATAGCCGCGTCCGCGGTCATGGACGGTTGGGAAGGTCCCACTAGGCATGCTGGATGTTTTATGGTTTCAAAAGAGGAAGGTTGTCGAAGGAAAACGAGGAGGCAATAAAGTGGTACCTGGGAGGTACGGAATTTGGGCAAGGATGGTTGATCTCGGGGAGACAACCAGTCCGACCTCAAGGAAGGAAAAAGGGTTACCCCTATCCTAGTGTTTTTAAAGGTTTTACAAAATAACGTTTTTGAACTTGGATATGTCCTTGCTATATCTGAGAGAAGAGAATTCTATCTCTAAATGTTTTTCTTCAACAAAGATATAGAGATGTCGTATTCTCTATGTTTGAAATCATTGTTTTCCAAAGTAAGCCCTGTAGTTGTATTCAGGAGCCTTCCCAATTCTCGAAATGTGTTTTTCTTGCATTATTATGAGAATTTAAGCCTAGAGGTTGTCTTGCGAGTACGTAATCGTACTCATGTGGCTCTGTCCCTGGATATTCAAATGTCCAGATTACAATGAGGAGGCCTACATCGAGGAGGAGGTGTATGACGACGACTTCGCCACCTAGCTGTCACCGGTCAACTGCACTTGTGGGAATCTGCGCTCGGAGATGTTTAGAGCCGTCGCTAGCCACGAGCTTCCGCTATCTTAGTTAATTCCGTCCTGCGTGACGAAGTTTGTTGACTTTGGTCGTATGACCGTCTATGTGTTGTAAGACTTTTATTCGTACGACTTGAATGATGTAACTCTTTGATACCTATGTTGGTTATGTGATTGCGATGCACTGATCATTGGGATCGTGATCTCTTACATAACGTGGGCATCTCGGACTTGTCCGAGCGGTCCTTACAGACTTGGTATCAGAGCCATCGTTGACCTTAGGAGACTTTAGCTAGGTTGGGCGTCGACGTCACGCAAAAAAGTTTTCCTAAATAGTTAGGAGAGAAATACTTAAAAATGTGCAGAATATACTGCTACTCCTCCCTCCCCTCTGTTATTACTCACTGACTAATATTATACCTGCATTAAATCTTATGATTTTACCTGTTTAAAATTTTGTACATCGTTCACTAATTAAACCTCCATTTAAAATTCTGTGTAGATGAGCGGAGAGTTCTCGTCGTCTATTCAGTTGGGAGCTGTGCCCGACACTGGAGTTTCGCGTCTGTTCCAGGCAGACCTACTCCAGCTGACCAGGCACCTGAGGCGTCGGCTACCTGAGCTGCTGATTGGACATTTTCTGCCCATGGTGGGAGACGAGATGTCCTGGACTGTGAGGTGCATCCTTCGAGGATCATTGGTGCCACCCTTCGCCGAGGAGCTGATTGAGGATGCCCTTGCATCGACTCAGATGGGGGCGTTCGTCACCTTGCTGCAGAGAGCTCTCGCCCACTTGGTGTGTGCTCATAGTTCCGAGTTGGGCGGCACCCGCTTTGAGTTTTACTCTGGCTTGGACGAGCAGAGTAACCCTGTGCCGCCGCGTCCCCACCCCACTTTCGGGAACCACTTGGCCGAGCTGGGACTCCTCGTCGAGTACACCCAGTCCCAGTTGGTCACTAGTCGGTTCGAGAGTGACCTCCACCGTCTTAATCACGACAGAGCTGAGGTGCGGATCTCGGCAGCTGAGCTGAGGATCGAGGACTTGGAGGCACAACTCAAGGCGTCCCAGGACAAGCTGAAGACCGTGGAGCTGAAGCTCAAGACCTTGGAGGAGCGCTTAGTGGAGTCCCAGGCAGAGCTCAAGATAGAGCGCAAGGAGCGCCGTTCCACCTTTACGCGCCTCCAGACTACTCGCTTCTACATGTTCCAGCTTGACGGGATGGTTGACATGCTCAGGTCGACCGTTGATGCCCGTGACGAGCGGATCAGCGAGCTGGAGAGCGAGGTGGAGGCTCTGAGCAAGGATAAGGACGATCTCCTGCCTGATGATGAGGACCCTACGGAGGATATGGATATGGAGCCCGTGAGCGAGCAGGACGACGACGACCTTCGAGGCGAGGACGGTGAGGACTCGGGAGCTGTGATGTCTGAGGACGAGGACCCCGACGAGCCACCCTTTGACAGTGACGCTGCCGTGGACGTGGAGTAGTTAGTTGCGCAGTATCTTTTGGGTTAGGACCGAACCATCGCGATAAGTGGATGCGATTGTGTGGTCTAGTTAGCATGTGTGTGTCTGGATGATTGTAAGAACTATGTCAGTCAGTGCTTTGTGGTTGTGCACTATGCGATGATGCTTTTGGAACCTTGCTATGGGATGGAATCATGTCTTCTTAGGAGTATTGTCTTGCTGAAATTTGTACGTTTTTGTGTATGCTTGATGAACCCTTTTTTCAAAACCTGTTTTAAAATTTCTAAGTAGAATAATTAATGTGTGTTTTATTCTGGAATTCAGAATGGCAAGGGAACCACCCCCACCACCCGAGCCATCTATGGCTCAAGTGCTCCGTCTTCTCATGGAGGATCGCGAGGCAGCTCGCACCGAGAGGAATGCCAACCTTGCCACCCTGCAGCATCTTGCTCAGATTGCCGTCAATCAGAATGGCGACCAAGGGAATGAAGAACCCCGCTCCAAGCTTCGTGACTTTCAGAACCCCAATCCTCCAGTTTTCTCCAAGAGTGAAGTGCCACTAGATGCCGATGACTGGATCTGTACTATAGAGAACAACCTGAGGGTCGCCCAAGTCGGTGACAACGAGAAGGTGGTCTACGCCACTCACTACCTCTCTGGTTCTGCCCGAGCGTGGTGGGAGGCCATTCGTGCTCTGTTGCCGCCAGAGGAAGTTGTGGCTTGGCTAGCGTTCAAGACCAAGTTCTTGAAGCGTTATGTGCCCTCTGGACTCGTCAGTATCATGCGGGAGAAGTTCTTGTAGCTCAAGCAAGGCGGGATGTCGGTGAATGAGTACTTGGAGAAGTTTACTTCACTAGCGAGGTATGCGCCCACCGATACCGATACTGAGGACAAGAAGAAAGAGAGGTTCATGAATGGACTTCATGATGAGATGCAGTGCATTCTGGTGGTGATGCCTTTCACCGACCTGGAATCCTTGGCGGATGCAGCCATTATGATGGAGCACAAACGCAAGGCTTCGTTTGACAACCGCAAGCGTCGCCAACTGATGCAGCAAGGCAGTAGCAGCAGCAGCCCAACTGGAAGTTATCCCCGTCCACGCCCTTCACCTCCACCGAGGCCTTCTTATCCATCAACAAGGCCTCCAACCTTTGCACCAAGACCCAGCTACTCTCCTCGCCCGCCTGCACCTCGTCCTGGAAGTGGTTCCAACCCCGGCCTCAACTTTAACAGGCCGCCTGCTCCGAAGCCCACAGGAGGATGTTTCACTTGTGGACAGCCTGGACACTTCTCGCGGGAGTGTCCCACTAGACAGCCCGCCGGTGGTCGCCCCAATGCGACAAAGATGAACCAAGAGCCACCCCGTCCACCTGGAGGCAAGAACCCGTATCCCAAGAATGGGTCATGGCGCAAAGAGACGGGTCCTTACGACGTAGAGAACACATAGACATGAAAATAAGACAAAAGGGACCTCTCGAGGGGCACACAAGCTAGAAACAAGTTACCAAAGAGAATATGTTACATGCCCAAAAGATGCATAGTGTCTAAACATGAAACGGTTTCAGATACAAGCGCACAAAGGCGCAATAGTCAGGCTCAGGCAGAGTCCGCGCCATCGTGCTCCTCCTCTGCGGCACCCTCTTCCATCTCGGCAGGGGCGGCTTCCTCCTCGCTCTCCTTCGCAGCGACCTCAGCGCGCTTGAAGCGGTTGTAGAAGACGTCGACCTGCTCGCGGAGGGAGTTGGAGACCCGCCACACATCGTCGCCCGAACGAGGCTCAGTCACGGTGGAGAGGTCGAAGCCCGGCATGAGGAGCCTGAGGTTGGTGAAGAGGCGATCAACGACCACACCCAGGAGTTGGCGGCTCTCTACCTCGATCAACTCACGAAGATCAGCGACGAGACTCTCGAGCGCCTTGAAGAGCTGGTCGAAGTAGACCAGGTACATAGCGGCGTCGCCGCGGCCTCGGACCTCAGAGTGCGGCACCTCCGCTCCAAACTGGGCCGCAAGCTCGTTTCCACGAGTCACCAGCGCGTGGAACATGCGCTCTCGCTGCTTTGCTAGCACGCGAGCCGCATGCGCGGTGTCCGCAGCCTCCGCCACCTGCTAAGCCATGGGGCCCACTTGCCCCTCCACGTCCTTCACAAGGGCGTTCGTCCAGGACGGCAGCCTTGCGACCATCCTCGGCTTGGTGGTAGGCCTCCTTGGCGCGCTTGAGGCGGGTTTCGAGCTTGGAGTTGGCCTTCTCGAGATCCGTGATCCGCCTGGCATCCGTGGTGTGCTTGGCCCCGAAGCGGTCCTCCTGCTTCTTGGCCTTGTTGCGGTACGCCTTGAGGGTGGTCTTCTTGAACTCCTTGTCACGCTCCACAAGGGCGTCCTCCGCCTCCTTCTTCGTCTCGGCGTACCGCCGCTCGAAGCGCTCCAGGGCTTTCTTCTGGGTGATGACGTTCCCGTCATATTTCTGGAGCGCCTGGGGCCAAGTTCCCCTCACGCACCTCGAGCTCTTTACGCAGGGTGGCGAGCTCGCCTTCCGCCTGGAGCCACTGCTCGTCGCGCAACAACACGTCCTTCTGTTTGGAAGCCAGGTGCCGCTCGCGCTCCGCCAAGCTCTTGCGGTCCTCCTCCAAGGTATCCTGAGCGACTTGGTGGACCGAGAGGAGCTGGGTCTCCAACTGAGACAGCTCGCGGCGCTTCTGCACCAGCGAGCCCTCCATGGTTTCACGCTCAGGCTTCACCTCCGCCAGGAGCACAGCAGCCACGTCGCGCTCGTCCTGGAGGGGCCCAAGGAGCTCGTCGGTGTCGCGGATGGCCCCCCTCATGGATCTCCTTGGCGAAGCGGACATCCTCCTCGCATGCGGCCTGCAGCGCCTGGTCCTCCTGGCGGCGGGCCTCTACCGCGGCGTGGAAGGACGCCCATGCCCCCGCAAGCTCGTCGCGCTGCCGAGCGAGCTGAGCATCCTCCAGAGCCAGGTGTGCCTCCAGGCCCTCTGGAGAATCCCTCACGAGGCCGAAGGCAACCTCGCGGTGCTCCGCGCTCTAGTCCCAGCCGCGATGGACCAGGTCGCGGCGCGTGGAGGGCCCCGCCCCGGCGTCGAGCCTGGAGAACCTGACCTCAGGGCGTGGCTGGGAGCTAGGCTGTGCTCCGTCTCCCAAGGCGCCCAAGCTAGCCTAGCCGCCCTCGCCATCTTTGTGCGTCCTTGCTTGCGGCTCGCTCCCTGCAGCGGCACGCGGCGGAGACGAAGGAGCTCCCCCCGCAAACTCGCCAGAGCCTGACGGCCCCTGGCCCTCCTCGGCCTCTGGCTGCTCGGGAGGCGTGGACGCGCAGGGCTGAGTAGCCGCGCGGGCTGGCGTTGCCTCGCGGGCTGGCGTGGCCTTGTGCGCTGGAATCAGCTCGCGCGATGGCGTGGCCGCACGAGAGGGAGTAGGGGCACGAGGAGGGGTGGCAACCCACTTCTCCTGCGGTTCCACCACCATCTGCTCTGGAGGCGGCGCTGCTGCCTCCGCCTGAGGCGCTGCAGCTCCGCCTGAGGCATAGCTACCTCCGCTTGACGCGCATCCTCCTCCGCCTGAGGCATCTCTTCAGTTGGGCCTGTGGAGGCCGTCTCCACAGGCCTCGCGGCCTCCTTAGCCACGGCCTCAGACGTGGCTCTCTTCACCTCTGCTGCCTTGGGAAGCTTATGGCGCTTCATAGGCACAAGATCACTAGCAAGCACCAGGGAAAGATCTTCAGGAAAGGATAAGGAAGAAAAGAGCAAGAATCAAACAACCAAGTGCTAGAAACACTTACCCAGACGGCTTGGCGCCGGTGTCGACCCTTGCCAAGCCTGGCGAGCGCCAGGAGGGCTTGGCCTTGGCCCCTGACCCTTCCGGGGGTGCCTCGGCCTTCCTCTTGGAAGGGACATCAGACGGCCTCGCCCCAGGACCGGTCCACGGCCGCCTTGGTGGGTGGCTCACACCGCCCCGGCGTGGACTCCTCGTCCGAGGCCTCCTCCTCTACCTCCTCCTCTTCCACAGGGCGTGAGGGCGCCACCACGAAGGCGTTGTCATCGCCTGACGAGATGTCACAAATCTCGTCAGTGAAGGGCCCGGCCCTTGAAAAGGACACCTCCTCTGTCGCGGCCTCTTTCTTGCCTCGCCCAGCTCCAGAGGCAAAGGGCAACTCTGCTCACTCCTCTTCCTGCACCACCGGCACATGCACCTCCTTCCCCGCCGGACCTGCCGAGGTAAACGAGGGCATCCCCTCCAGGATGGCCAGGCGCTCGGTCATGTTGTACAGATGTAGCGGCCGGAGCCTGATCAGGAGCTGGTCCGTAGCAGGCACCACTGGGTTGATGAAGAGCGCGGATAGGACGTTGTCGACGGTGTCCTTGTCGTTGTCCTCGCGGTGGAGTCGCATCTTGTCCTAGGGGCCGGAGTACATCCACATGGGCGTCGAGTGCGCCTGAAGGGGAGCAATGCGACGCGTCACGAAGTCCGCGACGATGATTTTCCTTGTGAGGCCCTCCTCACGGAGGTAGCTCAAGCGGCCCATCAAGATAGCGTTATGCGCGCCGCTGAAGGGGGCTTTTCCCTAGTTTGAGTTCTTCACAGGCGGCGCGTCAGGAACCTCGAGGAAGGCGCAGGGCTACCTCGAGGAAGTGACGGCCTTGCCCTCGCTCCACGACATGGGAATTTAGACACCCCCCATGCCGTCCACGATGCGGAATGAAACACATCAAGAGCGCTCATTCTTTGCCGTATTACGGAGCGCATAGAAGCACCGAAAGAGACCCGCCGTTGGCTCCAGGCCCAAGTACGCCTCGCAGAGGTAGGCGAATACGGCGAGGATGAGGATGGAGTTGGGGTGGAGGTGCAGCAGCTGGATCTGGTAGAAGGCCAGCACCGCCTCCAAGAAGGGAGAGAACGGCAGCACCAACCCCGTCGCAACGCAGTGCTGGAAGACCGGGAAAAACCCTCGCGGGTGTTTCCGGTGCGCTGCGGCCTTGAGCACGGTAGGGCCATACTCGTTGATCCAGTCCGCCACCAGAAAATGGACCTTGGCGAGTGACTCGTCATTGACGCGCACCCCGAGGAGCGCCGCGCCATCCGCAACGTCGGCAGGCGCCGCCTGAGATGAAGACCCCGCGGCCACCTTGCCTTTGTTCTTGGCTGGACTCATCGCCGGAGGTGGGTTGGTCGTGGCGGTGAAAGAAGCTAGATTAGAAAGGAGACGAGAGCGCCGGAGAGCAGGACCGAAAGGCTCGAGACGGAGAAGGCTTCTGCGAGATCGACGCCTATAAAAGGAGATTGAACGACCTGCGCAAGGAAGATGCTGGAGGCGCCTATAAAAGGAGCAAGAGCTCGACCGTAGAGAGAAGATCGGCCAATTTCTTGCTAAACCCTTGTAACCCTAGGACAAGCGAGTAGAACAGCCAACTGCTCGAGGAGGAAGATGACCATTGAGTCCCTCTCCAAGCACAAAATTGTCGCAAGAGAGCCCTCGGCAAGCTCATTGTATTGTAGTCTCTGTAGTGCAATGCAGACAAGCAGGAGTAGCGGTGTTACCTCCTCCTGAGGACCGTGAACCTGGGTAGGGGCCGGTGTCCATCTTTGTTGTGATAGTCCCTCTCGAGACCCGACAAGCACCGTCGTCGTGCCTCTCGAGCGTTGTTTGACCTCCGTGTTCAATCCCCTTTCGAACTAATCTTCAGGGTGTGCCTATCCCTGTTCCGTGGGAGTCACTCTCCGACATTCACCCTTAAGGGCACCCATAAGAAATGCAAGCTGCAAGTTAGAAACATTGCTAGTGTTCTCCCTACCAAGTACACTTGTGGCAATATAGTAGGCAAAATATTTGATAGCTGGGAATTGGATGTTCCTTATCTTTCCACGTTGTGCGGAGCGGGTGTCTTCGTTGGTCACCTCTTGGTAGGTTTGTGCCAACTCCGGGGGATTCCCAACAATCCTTATTGATGTACCCACATTCGATGTACCTATCACCCCACAAAATTCCTACAAGGTTAAGCTAACATGCACATCATATATCTTGAAAGAAATAGCCTTCCCATAAGACTTGGTGTTAAAAGTGAAAGCCTCCGAAAAAGTCTTGGTGAGCCAATAGTATTGGGGCCTCTCATCCATCATGTAGGAGGTCAAGCCTACACTCTCCACAAGAGTTCGGAAATTTTCGAGTAAACTTGTAGCACGAAGGAAATTGTTACATGGGTGAGATGCGGAGTGTGGAATTCCTCGTTGTAGGAATGCCTAACACGAGTGGCAGCCCTTAGAGGCGTTGTCCTCCTCTGAAAATCTCCCTCAAACATGTCATCAAAGTCATGGTTATGCATCTTCCTTTTCTGAAATTTTCAACAAACATCATAAGAAATCATTTTTTAGCCAACAAAATATAGGGAAACTACTATAGTGACTTGCCAGAGGCTTAAGCATGCATCAAAACTAGTTATTTCAACTTAGAACAAGCATTCAAACTCACTAAACAAGATATCTACATCAGCAAAATACTTCATATATACACCACTAAACAAAATTCTACGTGGATATTCGGAGGAGTCACATACCGGAGAACAGATGCACCAAATTTCAGCGACAGAAATCGGCTAAATGTTGAGATCGAAATCAGAGGAGATGAGCAGCAAGAACACGAGTTTGAGCTATCCAAAAGTGATTTTTCGGGCAAGAGGGAGGCAGGGGAAGGAGAGAGAGAGAGTAAGTGGGGGGGGGGGGCTGTGAGCCCCACACCATGTGTTGGCGCGGCCAAGAGGCTGTCGTGCCACCATGTGGTGTGGTGGCCCTGTGGGTCCCCTTGGTTGATCTCTGGCACTTCCAGAAGCCTCCTCGGAAAATATGTTTATTGATATAAAAAAATTAATTTTCTGAGAAACTTTATTTTTCTTCATTTTCTGGTATTTTGCATTATTAAATTCAATATTGAAAAATTATTTTCTAACAACAAATTCAACTAAACAATGCAAACTAAATAACATTACAGTAGGTAAAACAAGAATGAGAGAAGAAATTTTCTTAGCCTCTTTATGTATTTAAAATGCACTTGTTAACAAGGTTGATGAAGTCTTGCCACCAAATGAATTTTATATGACATAAAAGATTTAAACCATATGTGACACTCATGTTACCTTATATTGAATTGGTATGGATCCTATCATGAGAGTTTTG
The DNA here is from genome assembly GCA_026929855.1 of Poa annua. Lineage (NCBI taxonomy): Eukaryota > Viridiplantae > Streptophyta > Magnoliopsida > Poales > Poaceae > Poa > Poa annua. The sequence continues at coordinate 243,117,059 of CM049426.1, read as the reverse complement.
TATTCTTCTTTATATGGGCAATCAATACTTCCCACTCTAATAGACCTCATATTGGTAATTGTATTAACTCCACGCATTCTATGAACTTTCTTGGGACAATAAACATTATGCTCCTTGTCATGAACATTAAACAGTATGCAATCAATAACAGCCGCTGCAGTATTTAGAAAATGTCTTCCAAGAATAATAGACATATTATCATCTTCAGGCATTTCAAGAACTATAAAGTCAATCATAATTAAACAATTGGTAGTTATTTGAACATGAACATCCTCACAAATTCCAACAGGAATAGTAGTAGATTTATCAGCCATTTTCAAAGATATATGAGAAGGTATCAATTTATCAAGATAAAGTCTCTTGAAAAGAGAAAAAGGCATAACACTCACTCCAGCTCTCAAATCACATAGAGCAGTTTTAACATAGTTATTTTTGATAGGGAGAGGAATAGTTGGTATACCTGGATCACCCAACTTCTTTGGAACCTTTCTATTGAAAGAGTAATTAGCAAGCATAGTAGATATTTCCTCATTAGGAATTTTCCTTTTTTAGTCACATTATATTTCATAGATTTAGAATAAGGAGGCAACTTAATAGCATCAGTCAAAGGAATTTGCAAGAACAATGGTTTCATCCAATCACAAAATTCATTATAATGTTCTTCCACTTTTGTTTTAAGTTTCTTAGCAGGAAAAGGCATTGGTTTTTGGACCCAAGGTTCTCTTTCATTACCATGTTTCTTAGCAATAAAATCTTCTTTAGTGTACTTTTTATTTTTAGCATGCTTTTTAGGTTCCTCTTCTATTTCTTCTACATCCGAATTGGAATTTTTTTCATTATCATTGTTATTTGCATTATCATTGTTGTGTTCATTACCACTTTCAGTTTCAGCATCAGAAACAGATATACTATTAGGATCATTAACAGGTTAAGAGGATTCTACAACAGTTTTATGTTTCTTTTTCTTTTTCCTAGAAGGAGTACTAGGTTCTCGTTGAGAATCTTGTTCAATTATTTTATAATGTCCTTCGGGATATAAAGGATCTTGAGTAGATTTACCACCTCTAGTTGTTACTTCACAAACAAGTTTTTGTTTAGATATAGAGGCATTCGCTAGAATTCTTTTTGCACTTTAGTGAGTTGATCAATTTGAGTTGGAACCATATGAAAGTGTTTAATGAGCACTTTAACATCATTAGAAGTTCTATCAACAATATCATGCAAATCGCTAATAGCACGAGAATTTTCCATTAGATGATTCTCTATTCTCATATTAAAATTGCATGGCTTAGTAATAAAATCATCAAATTCATCTAAGCATTGAGCAGGAGGTTTAGAATAAGGGATATCTCTATCATCAAACCTTTGGAGAGAGTGTACCTCAATTACAGTTCAAGGAGGAATAGGCTTACATAATTCTTCAATAGGAGGTAAATGCTTCACATCTTCAGATTTAATACCACTCTCCTTAAGATATCTTTTAGCTTCCTTCATCGTTTCTTCATTTAATTCAATCGTACCCCTCTTCTTCGGTGTTGGTGGTGGCATTGGAGTAGGTTCAGGAATATCCCAATCATCATTATTCTTGCATATCATAGTAAATAATTCCTCAGCTTCTTCGGGAGTCCTTTTCTTGAAAACACAACTAGCAAAACTATCCAGGTATGTCCTAGATTCAGAAGTTAGTCCACTATAAAATATATCAAGTAGATCATTTTTCTCCAAATCATGGTTCGGTTGGCCCCTTAAGATGGAACATAAGCGTGTCCAAGCTTTGGGAAATTTCTCATCTTCATCTTGATTAAAATTATAGATTTATAACGAAGCATCTTGTTGAGCACTAGCAGGAAAATATTTTTGAAAGAAAGCATCAAGCAAACCCTTAGGACTAGTGATGGAACCAGGAGACACATTATTATACCAGGTTTTAGCTTCTCCTTTTAATGAGAAAGGAAATATTTTAGCAACAAAGTAAGTGCGTCTTTTAATATCCTCAGCAAATATTCCACTTAAATCAGACAATACATTCATGCGTTCTACAACACTTTCATTTTCTGTTCCACAAAAAGGTTCTCTTTCAACAATAGCGATATGAGACAAATCAAGAGAGAAATCATAAGCTTTATCTTTAATGTTTATAGGAGATGTAGCAAATTTAGCATAAGGAAATAATTTATATATAACAACGCGTTTTTCAACAAGTTTTTTAATAGCACTAGCATCTTTAATAGCATTAATTTCTTCAACAAGAGCATCATCAAGATCCACATACATATCATCAAGCTCATCATTAGTATCACGAGTAAATTCAGGTGAATTAACAGGTGTTTTAGCATTTTCATTAGGAATTTCAGCATTTTCAATTTGTTTAGATTTAGAAATAGTAGCATCTAAAAAGGTGCCTAATGAACCGGTTTCATCAAGAACAGTAGAAGCATCATCATAAGTAATTTCAGATTCAGCAGTAGCAACAGAACGTGCAGGTTGTGGTGCTGTAACAACCTTACTTAACACAGACGGAGAATCAAGAGCAGCATCGGAGTTCAGAGGTGTACCTTTCCTTGTAGTGGATGACACGATGGGAAACTTCTTGTCAACATTTCTTCCCATGATGAATAAATTCCAGCGAACAATATCACACTTAGGTGGGCTTACAAATAAAGTATGCTCCCCGGCAACAGCGCCAGAATATAGTCTTGATGACCCACAACTATAGGGGATCGCAACAGTCTTCTACGGAAGGAAAATCCAAATTTAATAATTCGACACAAGGGGAGCCAAAGAATACTTATAAGTTTTAACAGATGATTTGTCAGATCAGCTGCACCTGTGAATAGACTTGCTCGAGACAGATTATCAGTAGCAACAGTTTTATAGCAGTGAAAGTAGTGAAATATCAACAAAAGTAGAAGTAAGACAGCGATTGTGATTACGGTAGACAGCAGGATTAAAATACTGTAGGCATAGGGTCGGATGTAGAGGCATTGCATGGATAAAATTATTCATGTAATATCATAGCATAGGCATTTGCAGATTGTAGCGTACCGGCACTTAAAAATATGGCAGGTACCTGTGTATAGTGCAAATCCCTGGATCGATTCATTTGCACACACAGTTTACGATGAATATCACAACATTGTATCAATATTACACGATTAATTCAGACTTGGTAAAATAAATATTTCAATACATCTTTGCATAGCTTAAAGCTAGCTCAAAATAAAGCAGCGGAAATAAATCTTCAATGAGCCTCCATCTTCATGATACGCCACAGGCGAAAACATGTTGGTGCAGACTCGAAACCCAAACGTAGTCCTTACTCTTCATCGGAAATTTCTGCAACAAATAATTATTTGCAACAGAGTGGGTCAGATTCCATTAAAAATGGAGTCTGGCAAGTGACACTATAGTGGACACTTACTGGAATAACTCTATAGCCTATATGCATATTTGGTTGGTGGAGTTCAAGGCTATTTTGCGTAAAGCCAGTTTTATCCTATCACTTGATAAAACAATTTCAACATCATGATTGGTAACACTGGCAAGTTCCAGTGAACCAAAATATGGCCCATCCTTGCATGCACTCTCAGGTAAAAAACCCCACATACTATGGTCCTAAGTATAGTGAAAACTATCTTAGGTGAAAACCCCCATAGACATGGTCCTGAGTAGCTCACCCATCTAAGTGTACCCTCAGGTAAAAACCACCACATAACATGGTCCTAGGTATAGTAGAAACTATCTTAGGTGATAACCCCCATGAACACGGTCCTGAGTAGTTCACTATTGTTCATCTATCAAAATTTTATTTAAGAAATTAGAATGTTGGGAATCCTCCGTTGGCGTCCTTGATCAGTTGAAGTCTTCACCTGGAGTTCTTCTCTTCGAGTTCTTCACTTCTTTCCATTCCCTTTGTTCCTGGGTGGCCTTCCACAATTGTGCTCTCAGGTGAAAACCCCCACGTTCATGATCCTATGTATAGTAGAAACTATCTTAGGTAAAAACCCCCATGGACATGGTCCTGAGTAGCCACTCAACATAAACCAAACAACCAATCCACCCAGATGATTCATTAACTTAGTGGACGTGCACTCCCAGGTGAAAACCCCCACATACTATGATCCTAAATATAGTATAAACTATCTCAAGTGAAAGCCCTCATAAAAAATGGTCCCGAGTAGTCACTTAACATTTTATTAAAATCTTTCATCAATTGCATAGCATCAAAAATTCTACTAAGTCATTTCATAGGTACCTAGACACAATGGAATAGGGGATTCTAAACATGTTTTGCATAGCAATACTACTAAGTCCTTCCCATGCTTAAGAAAATAAACTACTCATGCATATAAAAAATACTTAGGAGATTTATGAATGTGCCACTTGCCTTGGCAACCAGAAGAATAGCAACAAAAACTGCAACTGTTGTCGCTTCCCTCCAGAATTTCTAACACATCAAACAAAACACACATAAACATACAAACAAAAATAACAATACATAAATATGTTATGCATGATGAGCAAAATACTTAGAGAAATACTAAGTCTATTTTTCAAGGTGATCAACAATTATTATCAACTCTTTGTAAACTGGATATTCACTATAGTGAGAGAGACAGACACCCGTCCAGCCACTTAAGTTGTGGAACAGGTCTCATGTACGTGGACATGTAAGGTTAGTATCCAGGCCGCTTCATCTCACTATGCCGCTAGGATCCAACGAACTTAAAGATGGTAATAACATGATCAAAAATTGTTTATGTCTAAAGTGAAAGACAAGATTTAGGAAAGAGGGAACAGATAGAGAGAAGAACATAGAATCTTATCCTTGCTTCCTTTTCTTCTTGATGTGATGACTTCATTGCAATTTTGTAGACTTGATGGCTTTGAAGACTTCATGGTGTTCATGGCTTCCAGGTTGGTCTTCATGACTTCTTCTTGATTTTCTTATAAGTGCTTCTACTCCTTGAAGATACTTATGAAGTCTTGTTTTCTCTAAGTCCTTCATTGGCCTTCTAGCTCCATGTTGAAAATACTAAGTGTCTAGTGCATAACACTTTTACCAAAATACTAAGTTTGAAAATAATCCTAATTTAGAGAAAAATAATGAAGAGGTTTTCCTTTGAGAAGTATAACTATATAATAAAATAAGTTATGCATGAGGTGCACTTTTTAATCATAAGAAACATCATACTAAATTTGTGATAATTATAAAGTATGCATTAGGCTATAAATGCAATTTAATTAATTTCTGTTTTTGGAAAATATAATAAAAGGAATTACATATAAGATTAAAGTTTTATGTGATTAAATTTTATTAAAAAATTTATAATATTAATAGACATAGGGTATTTATATAAATTTTATAGTAATTGAATTTAATAAAAAAAATGTTTCTATTAATAGTTATGTTGAAAATAGTCAAACTATTCAAATAAAATATATAACTATCAAATCATTCAAATACTACTCAAACATATTTTATAGCATTGGCATCAATTTACAAATATTCCAAAGTTTATAAAACAATTTTATTTGCAATTTTTTGAATTTATAAATTTAAAGTTATGACAAATATACTCAAATCCTCCATTTGAAATTTGAATAATTTAAACTAAGTCAAAATTGACTTTTGGCAGATCTAAAATATTTTACATGTCAAGGGCTTTCCAAATATATAAAAATATTTGAATTTGGATGTGTGAGTAAAAAGTTATAACAATTCTAATTGGCTGGGGCTTATCTGCAAAAGTGCCAAATAAATTTAAAGAAGAAAATCATTTTCTGACGTGGCAGCTGACTGGGCGCTGACTGGGTGCTGACTGGGCTGCTGACGTGGTAAGTCATCAGATCTGGATCTGACGGCTGAGATGTACTCATACCGGTTCGGAGGATGGATCTAATCGTGGTCGTGGAAAATGAATCGGAGGTGTGTGGACCCCTCTGACTGCCCGTCAGAGTTGCCCACGTTATGTAAACAGATCACAATCCCAATGATCAGTGCATCACGATCACATAACCAACATGGTATACAAATTACATCATACAACTCGAATAGAATAAGACTTACATAAATACTGGTCACATGACCAAGTATGCAAACATCGTCGCACATGAAGAAAATGAACTAAGGTACAACGGAAGATTTCGACTAGCGTCGGCCCTCGTCACGTCTTGACGCATTCCCACAGAGCAATTGAGCGAGACACTCAGTTGGCGTAATAGTCGGCGTACTCCTCCTTCTTGTCGTATCTCTCCTCATTGAAAACCTGGACGTTTGAATATACAGGGACATAGCCATATGAGTACATTTACGTACTCGCAAGACCACCTCTAAGGCTTAAGTTTTCATGATAATGCAAGAAAACACTTTTCGAAAACTGGGATAGCTGCTATATACGACTATAGGGCTTAGTTTTCGAATACCATGATTTTAGGCATAGAGAATACGACATCTCTATATGTTTGTTGAAGAAAAACATTTAGAGATAGAATTCTCTTCTCTTAGATATAGCAAAGACATATCCAAGTTCAAAACTTTCTTTTGTAAAACTTTGTCAAAACACTAGGATAGGGGTAACCCTTTTTCCTGACTTGAGATCGGACTGGTTGTCTCCCCGAGATCAACCATCCTTACCCAAATTCCGTACCTCCCAGGTACCACTTTGCCACCTCCTTGTTTTCCTTCGAAAACCTTTCTCTTTTGAAATCATAAAATAACCAGCATGCCTAGTGGGACTTTTCCAACCGTCCTTCACCGCGGACGCGGCTATTCGAATAGATTTACACTCTGCAGAGGTTGCACACTTTACCCACACCTATCGGTCATTCCGCCGTGTCTGCCACGGCCCGTCATACGACAGCATGCGGGGGATCCGGATAAAATGATCAAAGCTTTCCACTATGACCACCCTAGTGTCGGGGCCTCACGGTAGGTTTGTTCTCCTCGGCACCGTGTGCTCCACTAGACCTCTTGGTCTTTTCTCGGGACGCCACACCGCCACGTCAGGAGACCTGCCGTAATCGTCCGGCTGCTGATCCGCAGCAGTGTATTGTCTCTTCCGGACGACAACCCGGCTTCGAGGGCCCAGCCCTCATAGAAAGTATGAGAACCCCAACACTAAAACAGACAAGCTTCCGGCTAAGCCCTACCCATGTCAGGTAGTGTGGTTGCACGGGTTAATTGTTCAAGCGGCAGCTAGGGTCACACTTTGTTTTTCAAAACACACTCTCCTCCGACTACTCCCAGCAGCTCGGGTTTTCGCAAACACCTTCGATTGCTCCCAGCAACTCGGGTTTTAAGAAAACACTTGCTCGCCGATTGCTCCCAGCAACTCGGGTTTTCCTCCGTAAAACAATTTTATCAAATAGGTTCCCATCCTATAGTTTTGAGATAAGTAGATGAAAGAAGTCTACTAGAAAACTTAATCTTCTTGATGGAGCCTTCAACAACAAGGCTCATCAAGTAAAAACTTATTTTTGGTAACACCTAGAATATTTCTAGTAGATAGCTTTGGCCAAACAATATTTTGTAAAACTAGTTTTTGGGTGGCAAGGTACCACAAAAGAAATAAAACATGAATTATTTTATTTTAAAACAAAACATGCTTTGTAAATAGTAGGATTTGCATAAGGGTGGTGAGGTGGGCTTGCCTGGCTCAGCAACAAGTCCTTGGTCTTGATCTTGATGTTCCTCAAGTTCATTTCTCACTTCCCGTTCCTTCCCAATCGTATCTAACGTCGTAAACAGGAAAATGAACCACACTTAGAATACAAGACAAAGCTACAAGGACATACTAAACAACAAGCATTGCACAAGACAGTAAGCTAACAATCGAGAGCAAACAACTCCTTAAGCTAAACAAAAACAAACAACATAGTCCATAGAGCTAAGACAAACATCATATACAATTAAGAAGATATACACATCGACCTTATTTGCTAAAAAGGTAGTGTTAACAGAACACTAAAGCAATTCGTCTCTTAGGGTGATTAGATCATTTAACAAGAGCTGTTATATTAGTTTCAGGAAATACTTCAGACAAAAGCATCTTAGCAGTTCAGGAAATACTTCAGACAAAAGTATCTTAATAGTTCAAGAAATACTTCAGACAAAAGTATATTAATTGTTTAGTAAATACTTCAGGCAAAAGTATCTTAACATTCAAGCAAGTATTGATATTAACACTAGCATTAAGCCTACTCACATGCAAACATGTTACTAGCTAAAGAAACACCTACTAACAAGTAACTAAGCGACAAACAATGGTAACACCACTGTCCAACAAGTTTATGACTAAGAGCTAAAATGGTGCATTAAGACTATTTAATAAGACATTGCAATTAATACCACTTCAACAATTAAACCAAACAATCACAAAGTAAACAAGTGTTGACAGCAATTCTTGAAGTGAACAAACCATACAACAATTATTACAAAGCACAAACAATTACTGTATAGCATTTAACACTAATTACGTCCACATGCATAATACCCAGGTAAAGTTAGTGCAAGTCCTAGGAAACAAGATGAACTATGTGAAAACTCAAAAGTGAATGTGCTAACAATACTTTTAGGAAATTCATTAAGGTGATTAAAGGATAACCTAAGTTTCTGTACTTAAGAGTAACTAAGCACACCAACACATAACAATTGAGGTAAAACAGGAATTTATCTCATCACACTTATTAGATTAATAAGATGATGTTTTAAAGAGATTTAACATAACATACCAACATACCCACAAGCAAAGCATAAAAACACAATAGATGTTATTATTAGGGTACAAAGTGAATAACGCTAAACATATGTAAACAATGCACCACATATTATAAAAGTGTTTCAACCTAATTATTATGGTTGAGTTAAGGTCCTGATCTTCAAGAGTTGATTAGCAATATTTTTACAATTCACATTTGCTAAGAACAGATGAATAAAAACTAATATTTGTATTAGCCAAATGTTGCTATTTTGGGAGATAAATCATAACTCCTAATATAATGTTCAAAAAGTAGAATCCTTCTACCACAGTACACCTAGAAACCATATGAAGTGGAGAAAATTGGATTTGCATAATAAGCTATTACAAGGTAGTGGCTAAAAATCATGCAAATGCTACTGGTCTCAAAACCGAAAGGATAGTAGTTTCAGTTTTAAGTATCTCTTAGATGCAACACAAATTTCTATGGATAGGTACTGGTTTTTATATTTCTGTAAAAATTGGATTCATTTAATTTGGACACTCCTAGCTCCATATATTTCAGTTTTAGTGGAACACACACATTTTACCAATAATAGTGTGTAGCACAATATATGATTTACTTTTAGACAGATCGAACTTTGCATGATAAACAAAATGCATAAGTACCACACAAAAATACTCCTACACCATTTGAATAAACATATAAAGCACAAACAAGTAAAACTAGATACATGCAAATAACAGAAAATAAGAATACCCATTTTAAAGTGTAATAACCTACTGTTTTAGAAACTAATCTACCAAGAGCAAAATATAAGAGGTAAAATTCTACCAAGCTATGATATGATAGCTAATACTAATATCTACCACATGCAATTGGATTTACTCCAAAAAGTATTTTTAATAATGAACTTAAAATCCCCAAAGTGGTACAGGTGTCAATCTTAAACATGATAGAACTTTATGTATAGACATCTCCTACTTGCAAGATTTATAGGTATTCTCCTATTCTTTCCATAGAACTAAAGTTTGCTAATTTTGGATCTATAAAACTCAGGTTATTAAGTAAATGGTGAAAATTCCACTTTTTACAAGATTGAACATAGAGCACACATACAAACATATTTTTGAGAAGGGCCAGTGCCACATGGTGGAGAAAACACATAGCAATTCAATGAAATTTATTTTGAAAATTTATCATGCACAGATCCACCAGAAATGAATAAAAGCTGCACTGCATGAATAATAGGAAAATGGATCAGGAAAAAAAAGAAGAGGCGGGCCGGATCTGCCGGAGATGGGCCGGCAGAGGCAGGCCGGCCCAGAGCGCAGCACGCACATCTCAGGCGGTACGTCACCGCCAGATCGCGAACAGACGGTAGGGATTAGATCCGGAGGGGTTCAAACACGACCATTGATCAGGAAATCGACGGCCCCCGGCTCGTCTTCTTCCTCGCGATGGTGCGGAAGTGAACCAGACGAGAGAAGGAGAGGGCACAGACGATGAGCTCACCTAGGGTCGCGAATGAGGAAGGGGAGGGGCCCAAATGGATGCGGTAGGTCGGGGATGGCCTCGGGTGGGCGCAGAACTCGCCGGAGAGCTACTGGTTGAAGGGAACGGCGAGGAAGCTCGGCTCGGCCATGGTGACGTTACGGCGGTTCCAGGGATCCTGAAAACGCATGAGGATATCAAACTGGTAGCCCGAGAGGAGGGGAACGAGGTGGTGTAGAGGGACAGAGATGGGAGGGAAGGCATTGACGGAGAGCATGCTCGGATTCTCTGGACCCGAGCGACATTTTCCTGCGCGATTCCGAGAGGAAGAGAGGGAGAGCTCGCACGGTCTCGCCAGAGGTGAGGTAGTGGAGTGAGAGGAAGGGAATGGGCAAGGAGAGGGTGGCCGGTTGGGGTGTTTTCGGGCATGGGCAGAGGGAGAGAGGGCATTAGCCAGAGATTGGCTCGGGGAGGCAGTGCACAATGATGCCTCCCGCTGCAGCACCCCTTTGGACAGTAGCCCATGTCCTGGAGTCGTTGGAGGGGTGGAATAAGGGAGGGGTGTTCTCTGTCTGCCAGGTGTTTGACAGAATGCCCAGGCCAGAAATAAACAGAGAGAGGGGAGGTTCTAGGGTTAGCCAGGGCAAGGGAAAAAGCTCAAGAGGGTGTGGGAGGGTCCAATACACGTCCAAGATCAGATTAGGGGGAGAGAGGAGTGGAGGTTAGGGTTTTGAATAATTTTAGGCTAATTGAACTTAGTCTCAAAACTTGGATGATTAAGTTATTCCTTTGACCAGAAAATTAAGATACAAAGTGGGTTGATTAGTGGGCATAAAAGTTTAGCCTTTGGTTTATAAGTTTAGGTCAAAGGGGTTCAATAACAACTATAAACAAAAAGGGCAAATTGCTATGTTCAAAACTGGATATGGTCACCTTAAGATTATGCACTCAACTAAAGCAAGAATAAGTGATCAAGCATTTTTGAAAGTAATCAAGAATGATAAAAGTGGGAAGTAGAGGTGATGAGGATAAAGTTAGGTGAGATGCATTTCCAAATTTTAATGAATAAACACTAATTGGCTTGTTCTAGAAATGCTACAAATTAACATGAGTGAAGATATATTTTCTACCATTTTGAAATAGAAATTTAGGAAATAGCAACACCAAACAATCTTACGAAAGGGAAAACATTCCATTCATGCAAGACAAACAAATCAAACACTTATATCCCCTTTTAAACCATAACATTAAATGTGAACTCATAAAACACCACATGAACTCTCATAAAATAACAAACTCATGGGAAAAAATTTAAGTTCATAACATATAGGGCAACCACACATACAAATAGATAAACACCCACACAATTGGATCACTAACCATACTTTTAATATAAATCAAAAATATTGGTGAGGAGGTGATCAACAGAATCAAAACAGGGTATATTTGGTAGGAAAAAAATTAAACCAGTATAAGGTGGGGTGGTGATCATAATGATCTAGACATGGTTCTTGGTATAAATAGAATTACTCCAACATGTTGAGCATTGATTTCTAGAGGCTAATTAATATGGTGTTTTGGAAAAAAGATTTGATAATGCTAGCAACATGTTAAAAACAAATATAATTTAAGACTTATTATGTGGTCCTATATAGTTTTGCAACATGTAGTTTTTAGGAATATTGTATGTATCTCAAATGATATATATTTTGGGTGGTTGCTAAAATCAAAGGAAATGTAGTTTGTTTCTCAAATCAGGTAGGAGGAGATATAGGAATGATTTTACTTGCCATAACATTGATATCAGATGTCATATTATAACTAGGTTGAGTTTTAGGGTTGATAGCTAGAGAGGTTATCAACACAAACACAAAGCACAACATGACCAAAAGAGTAATCAGTGGATAAATACATCCATTGACAAGACATTTCAAAAAGTTTTTGTTGCCTCAGAATTTTGGATCATTTATAATTAAGTTGTTGTCTGCTTCCAAAATTTGGGGCGTTACAGGAGGGCTCACATTGCATGGACCATAAGGTGGCGGCGCCGGTGGCCGGAGATGTCGAGGACGGCGGCGCTCCGCTCAGGCGTGGACGGCGCAGTCGCTCCGGTGGATCCCGGGAACATGGAAGACCACCTCCAGATGTAGCGCGGTACGGCGGTTCGGATGGGGGTGGTGGCCTCGAGCATTTCGTCCTCGAGCGGTGGGGAGAGGCGTCCGGAGTGCGATGGCGACGGAGCTCTCCGGTTGGTGCTCGGCTTCGTCGTTCGGCTGCGGTAGGAATAACAAAAATAAATCAGGAGATGCGCAAGGACAAGGGGAGGAGGATGGAGGAGGTCTTGGACTCGGGGGAGGCTCACCTCGCCGGGGAACAAAGAAAAACGGCGGCGGGTACCGAGGAGTTCCGGCGAGCTTTTCCTGCAGCCTGGGGGCACGGTTTTGAGTGGGATGAGAGGGGAATCCGAGCAGAGGAGTAGGGGATTAAGAGGGGAGGAGGGGGCGATGATTGCTCCCTTTAATCGCTCGAATTGAAGAGGAATGAATCCGGCCATTTCGGGCGAGGTCGGGGGCGTGGTTTCGGGCTGGAGGAAGACGACGATGACGTCAGCAGTGACGTCATCAATTTTTCTTTTTCTGTTTTTCTTTTTAATTCATATATTTTGATTTAAGACTCCAAATCCATTCAAATAAAATTCTAAAAATTTGTAAAAGCAATATCTTTGTGTTAAACCAGTTGTGGGCATGTTTTGAAAGATTTTGAAAATTAATATTTTGAAATATTCATAAAATGCAAAATTGCCCATTTAGGTCAACTTTGAAATTAGTAATTTAGTAAATTCATTTTAGGTTAATAAAATTTATGAAATTACCCACATTGAAATATGTTTGAATTTAAGTTATTTAAACTTATTTTGCTGAAATCATTCATCTTTATTTTGGCATGACATTAAAATAACTAAATATAAATAATTTTAAGGAAATGGGAAATGTAATAAATTCCATTTTTAATTCTAAATTTTTTGTGCACCATTATGTTTTATATTATGTTTATTCATTTGAAAACTCCAAAACATACCTTTGGAAACGATTTTAGATTCAATTCATTTCCTATATAGAGTACATTAATTATTTCATGTTTTGAAAATAAATGAAAATCATTTAACCTAATGAAAGGTTTATTTGGATAATTGTAAGGACCCCTCGAAGCAAGTCTGAGGTGTCCACGTTATGTAAAAGATCACGATCCCAATGATCAGTGCATCGCAATCACATAACCAACAAAGGTATCAAAGAGTTACATCATTCAAGTCGTACGAATAAAAGTCTTACAACACATAGACGGTCATACGACCAAAGTCAACAAACCTCGTCACGCAGGACGGAATTAACTAAGATGGCGGAAGTTCGTGGCTAGTGACGGCTCTTAACATCTCCGAGCGCTGATCCCACAATTGCAGTTGACCGGTGACAACTAAGTGGCGAAGTCGTTATCATACACCTCCTCCTCGACGTAAGCCTCCTGAGTGAAATCTGGACATTTGAATATCCAGGGACGAAGCCATATGAGTACAGTTACGTACTCGCAAGACCACCTCTAGTTTTGTAGTTCATGGACATGCAAGTAAAACATTTTTTAAAAAATCTAGGATGGCTCCTATATAAGACTTAGTTTTCGAATACCATGGTTTTAGACATAGAGAATATGACATCTCTGTATCTTTGTTGAAGAAAACATTTAGAGATAGAATTCTCTTCTCTTAGATATAACAATGACATATCTAAGTTCAAAACTTTCTTTTGTAAAACTTTGTCAAAACTAGGATAGGGGTAACCCTTTTTCCTGACTTGAGATCAGACTGATTGTCTCCCCGAGACCAATCATCCTCACCCAAATTCCGTACCTCCCAGGTACCACTTTGTTGCCTCCTTGTTTCCTTCGAAAACATTTCTGTTTCGAAACCATAAAACAACCACCATGCCTTGTAGGACCTTTCCAACCATCCATGACCGCGGACGCGGCTATCCGAATAGATTTACACTCTGCAGAGGTTGCACACTTTACCCATACCAATCGGTCCTTCCGCCGTGTCTGCCACGGCCCGTCATACAACAGCATGCGGGGGTCCGGATAAGACGATCAAATCTTTCCACTATGACCACCCTGGTATTGGGGCCTCCCGGTAGGTTTGTTCTCCTCGGCACCGCGTGCTCCACTAGACCTCTTGGTCTTTCCTCGGGACGCCACATCACCACGTCAGGAGACCCGCCGTAATCGTCCGGCTGTTGGTCCTCAACAGTGTATTGTCTCTTCCGGACGACAACCCGGCTTCAAGGGCCCAGCCCCCATAGAAAGTATGAGAGCCCCAACACCAAAACAGACAAGCTTCCGGCTAAGCCCTACCCATGTCAGGTAATGTGGCTGCACGTGTTAATTGTTCGGGCGGCAGCTAGGGTCACACTTTGTTTTTCAAAACACTTTCTCCTCCGACTACTCCCAGCAGCTCGGGTTTTCTCAAACATCTCCGATTGCTCCCAGCAACTCGGGTTTTAATAAAACACTTGCTCGCCGATTGCTCCCAGCAAATCGGGTTTTCCTCCGTAAAACAGTTTTTTCAAATGGGTTCCCATCCTAAAGTTTTGAGATAAGGAAATAAGAGTTCACTTCTAGAAAACTTAATCTTTTTGATGGAGCCTTCAACAACAAGACTCACCAACTAAACTCCTTTTGTAACACCTATAATATTCTAGTAGATAACTTTGGCCAAGCAATATTTTGTAAAATAGTTTTCGGGTGGCAAGGTACCACAAAAGAAATAAAACATGCATTATTTTATTTTGAAAATAAAAACATGCTTGATAAAAATAATAGGATTCATTATAGTGGTGAGGTGGCTTGCCTTGCTCCGAGTACTGCCCCTGGTCTTGCTCTTCTCCGTAGTTGTGCTCAGCTACCTCGGATTGCTCTTCCTCGGATTGCGGTTCTACCGTAACATGAAAACAAACGAGACTAGTGTAAATCCTAAAATGCAAGTTGATAACAATCTAAAGTATAATAACAAACAATAAGCATCACAAAACAGAACCACCTATCGGAGGGATTCACTCTATTGTAAACACAAACACAACAAAACACACCAGACACAAAGGGTTGCCTTATGGCACAAAAAAAAGGGGTTATGCTATTCACAAACAAGGATAATAACCACAACACTAATGTTGTTTTAAAAGCAAAAGTAAGGGTTTCTTATAGATTCTTGGTTGCTAATTAGGTAGCTTTTAAACACAAGCTTGCTCTTATTCAAAACAGAGAATATAAATAATGCATTTAAATAGTGATCATGGGGCTGTTTAGATGAAAAAAGGCATAACTCCTAAGGTACTGTTCCTAAAATTAAACCCTTCTACTACATTACTCCTAACTACTATATGAAGTCCTGAAAATTGGTTGTGCATGAAAATCTATCACCAAACAAAAACTAAAAATCAGCTAAGAGCTACTGGTGTCAAAACCAAAAAGTATGTAGTTTATGTGTTAGATATCTCCTGCATGCAAGGATAATTTCTGTGGATAGATACGGATTTTTTCTTTCTGTAGAAATTTGATTTACTTAATTTGGACACTCCTAGCTTAAGTTATTACAGATCGAGTGAAAAGTAAAGTTCTTACCATTTTTAATGTACAGAAGAAGATATACATTCTTTTGATGTCAAACCAACTTCTCCTGTTCAAGAAAACTCGTGGGTATCCAACAAAAATACTCCTAAAATTTTAGCACAAACAGATCTGACACAAACTATTTAATCCTAGCACATGCATTTAACAGAAACTAGAAATGATTAAAACTTCGGAATAAAAGCGACCGTGGGCCGAAAAAGGGCCAAATCTAGGAGACAGGGCAGCGCACTGCTGGGCCGGCCCAGGTCACGGGCCAGCTCGCCGAACAGGTAAGTTACCCTCAGATCTAGATCTGATGGCCAGAAACAGATCTCAGGACAAGCAATCTGAACCGTTGATCTACAGATGGACGACAACTGCTCTTCTTCTTCCTCTGAAAGCCTAGGGACGAACCAGAGAAGAGGAAAGGAGGGGTGTGGATGATGCGGTCACCAAGGGCGACCCTAGGTCACGTGCGGGGTTGAGGATGGTGGAGGAGACCAAGGGAAGGCCTTGGTGGCGCTCGGCCAAGGCGGGGAAACTCCACGCTCGCGGCTATGGCCCCATCTCCGATTACTGGTAGAGGACGAGGACGACGGACTCGGGCACCTAGAATAATAAAGGGGACAAGGGTGAGGTGGGCCTGGAAAAGTGGTTGCAGAGGGACAAAAATGGACAGGAACGGTGGAGGGAGTCGCCGGCTAACGCCGTTTTCGTCGGCGGTTACCGAGGAAGAAACTCGGCGTCTCCCGGGAAACAAGAGAGCGAGAGCTCGAGCTGGGCTACGAGGGAGAGGAGAGGGGATTGGTGTGTGTCTCGGGAGGGGGGGGAATGAGCAGAGGGGAGGCACGGTGCGAGTTAAAACGAGGGGATAGTTTTCTAAGGTTCCACGGGCATGGGCGACAAGGGAGTGTGCATGGGGCAAGACCATTGGCTCTGGAGGGCGGTGGGGGAGAGACAGAGAGGTCGTGTTCGGGTTGAGGCGTGTCTTGACCAGTGGAAGAGGAGGGAGTGATCTCTCGTCGGCTGGTTTGGAGGGAGGAGAGATGTGAGTGGTCAATAGTGTGGTGGTGTGGCTGCCAAGTGGGCCAGGGTCGAGGGAGGTGCTGGTCTTCTCTCATGAGATCGAGAGAGTGATTAGGGTTGAGAGAGAGAGATGTTTAGGTGATTTAGGGTAAATAGCAAAAGTTGCACTGGATTAATTTGGTGTCATGCTTACCACTGAATATTAAGAAAACAGTGGCTTGATGAAAGATAAAAAGAATTATCCAAGCTAGAACAGGTGATGGAGAAGAGAGAGGTTTAAGTGCATTGCCCAAAGGGGTCCTGGTGTGCTTAGGGGAGGGAGTGCAAAAGTGAATCTAACACTGCTCAAATGGTCACAATATTCTGGTGCCTACAAAATCTTGTGGGTTTTAGGTTTTAACAAGTTAGTTAATGCTTAAATAAATCATGCCACAAAATTATATATACAAAGCATCACTTTGGTTCAAATGCATGTCAAGAATCACACAAGGAGTTCTTAATCTTAAGCCCTAGATTTGCTAAGTTTTAACAGGCACGAAGATCCTAATAGTTGATGTTTTATTTTAGTTGTTGAGTGTTTTTAGTGTTTTCTACCCTCTTAGAGGCTAGTGGAACTCAACAAGCATAATGGGTGCAACAAGATATCTCATGCCTCAAAATTCTACACACACAAAAGTTTTTGCTAAGGTTGAAAATCTAGGCTAACACCACAATTAATGCTAAGAGAATTGGGGTGTTACAATAATCCATTAATTATAAAATATATGAAGTTATTAAAGTTATAAACTATAGACTTGTAATCTCCAAAACTATGTTTTGAACTTAGTTAAAGGAATGAAAACCATTTGGCAAATAAATCATGTTTTAAGTAGTTTAAAAGAACATTTGTAAATGATATTTTAATTTATGAATTGCTATGGCTAAGTGGTAGAAATTACTTTCTTATAAGGAAACTATTTTATTAAAATGAAATTGTTTGAAGTTTATAAAACAATTGTCAAATTTACATATTAAGGTTTTTGAACTACAATAAGAAATGTAATGTTTAACTAGAAACCACTTTTGAAAATAATATTAAACTGAGATATTTGAAATATTAAACCCTTTCAATATGTTTGAAGTCCTTTTGTAGTTGGTTTTCTTATGTATTTTAATATTTTATTTTAATCAAGACAAAAGTTTTAAATTTTAGTGATTTTTTAACATGGTAAAATGTTGGGATGTTACAGACTACCACCCTTAAAAGGAATCTCGTCCTCGAGATTCGGAGAGGCTAGAAAGAAAAGCAACTACTTGGAATGATTACTCACGAGGTTTTGAGAAATGGTATCTTGAAAACTTGCAGGGGATGAATTTTATGATTGGGGAGGCTAGAAGGAAAGATAGTTTGGGATCTCGGGGTTTAAGCAGCTGGGTTTGAATTATCTGGGTGGCTACCACCCTTAAAAGAAATTTTTGTTGATAGTTAAACATTTTAATGCGCAAAAGAAAATACGGGCAATTCATTACAAACAATCTCTAACAAACCTCAAGCAACAAGGTTCAACACAAGCAAACACATACGTGAAAATTTCAAACTTCTTTTGAGAAATGCAACTAATCGTTTATCGAATGAAACACATCAATGTCATGGAAGACTAAATTGATAGTATTGCCATACCACAATTTGATAGGTCAATACATCAAAGGATCTCGTTATTATAATGGGTAGGTGGTCTAATCTATCCTTTTCTTGAGTGCCTCGAGTTCTTCTTCTACTTCCCTGAGTTCTTCAAGATACTTCTGGGTGTTGTGAAGTCTAAAACGAAGTCTTTCTGCAAGGTACTCGATGGCTCTCCATGCTGCATTTCTTGCTGAATCAAAAAATGAAGTGTGAAGTATTGGGTTGGTGCACATGCAGTCACCCTCATTCTTGTGGTCAGCTTCTTTGCTCGTGTATAGATGGACTTGCACCCACCAGTACTCTTGGCCTTCATCCACGAAAGGAAAACCTTTGTATACTGCTTCTTCTTCAAAACCTAATCTCTTCATGTTATCCTTAAGTGCTCTTGGATACTCTGTCTCAAATTCCAAGGTCATGGTCATCACTGGTCCCTTCTTGAGTGATTCAATGAGGGCGGTCATCAAAAATACAAGAAGAGAAGATACTTAGAAGGAAAATAGTTAAGATAGTTACGAGAATGATGTTTGAAAAGTTCTTATTTTCAGAAACTGAATGAAATAGATTTTTAATCCTATGGCCAAATCCTATTTCTATTCAAACCTAGGGTTTCGAACCTACAGGCAACACAGGGCTCTGATACCATCTGTAGCGTACCGACACTTAAAAATATGGCAGGTACCTGTGTATAGTGCAAACCCCTGGATCGATTCATTTGCACACACAGTTTATGATGAATATCACAACATTGTATCAATATTACACGATTAATCCAGACTTGGTAAATAAATAGTTCGATACATCTTTGCATAGCTTAAAGCTAGCTCAAAACAATAAAGCAGCGGAAATAAATCTTCAATGAGCCTCCATCTTCATGATACGCCACAGGCGAAAACATGTTGGTGCAGACTCGAAACCCAAACGTAGTCCTTACTCTTCGTCAGAAATTTCTGCAACAAATAATAATTTGCAACAGAGCGGGTCAGATTCCATTAAAAATGGAGTCTGGCAAGTGACACTATGGTGGACACTTACTGGAATAACTCTATAGGCTATATGCATATTTGGCTGGTGGAGTTCAAGGCTATTTTGCGTAAAGCCAGTTTTATCCTATCACTTTATAAAACAGTTTCAACATCATAATTGGCAACACTGGCAAGTTCAAGTGAACCAAAAGATGGCCCATCCTTGAATGCACTCTCAGGTAAAAACCCCCACATAGTTATAATATTAATAGACAGAGGGTATTTAATTAAATTTTATAGTAGTTGGATTTAATCAAAAAATAATAATGTTTCTATTCATAGTTATGTTAAAAATAGTCAAACTATTCAAATAAAATATATAACTATCAAATCATTCAAATACTACTCAAAAATATTTTATAGCGGTGGTATCAATTTACAAATATTCCAAAGTTTCTAAAACAATTTTATTTGCAATTTTCGAATTTATAAATTTAAAGTTATGACAAATATACTCAAATCCTCCATTTGAAATTTAAATAATTTAAACTAAGTTAAATTTGAATTTTGGCAGATCTAAATATTCTACATGTCAAGGGCTTTCCAAATATATAAAAATATTCTAATTTGAATGTGTGAGTAAAAAGTTATAACAATTCTAAGTGGCAGGGGCTTATCTGCAAAAGTGCCAAATAAATTTAAATAAGAAAATCATTTTCTGACGTGGCACCTGACTGGGCGCTGACTGGGTGCTGACTGGGCTGCTGACATGGTTAAGTTATCTGATCTGGATCGTTGGATCTGGATCTGACGGCTGGGATCTACTGATACCGGTTCGGAGGATGGATCTAATCGTGGCGGTGGAAAATGAATCGGAGGTGTAACATCCCAACATTTTATAATGTTCAAAAATCACTAAAAAATTAAAAAATTTGTTTCTGATTAAAATAAAACATTAAATGCATAAGAAAACCAACTATGAAAGACTTCAAACATATTGAAAGAGTTTAATATTTCAAATATCTCAATGTATCATTATTTTCAAAAGTTGTGCAAGTAAACATTTTATTATCCATTGTATTTAATTAACCTTAATATGTAATTTGACAAATATTATACAAACTTCAAACCATTGTATTCTAATAAAGTAGTTTACTTATAAGCAATTTATTTTCAACCAATTAGCCATATCTATTAATAAATTCAAGACTATTTTAAATGGTATTTTTGCCAAATGGTTTTCATTCATTTAACTATATTGAAACTAAAGTTTCGGAAATTATAAGTTTATAATTCATAACTTCAAAACTTCATATATTTTATAATCAATGAATTGTCCAAATAAACATTTCATTAGCTTAAATGATTTTCATTTATCTTCAAAACATAAAATGATTTTCATGAATATATGTTCTATATAAGAAATGAATTAAATCTAAAATCTTTTTCAAAGTTGTTATGAAGTTTTAAAATAAATTATCTTAATACAAAATATAATGGTGCACAAATTATTTTGATTTAAAAATGAATACATTATATTTCCCTTTTTCATTTTCATATAGTTGTGTTATACTATTTAATAATAATAAAGCCAAAAATCAATTTAGTATTTGAAATGAGTTTAAATAACTTGAATTCAAACATATTTGAATATGGGTATTTCATAGAATATATTTTAGCCAAAAATAAAGTTAATTAAACCTTAGTTTTAAATTTAACATAAAGTGTCAAATTTGTATTTAATGAATATTTCAAAATATTAAATTTCAATTTTTTTCAAAATGTTCCCACAGCTGGTTTAACACAAAGATATTATTTTTACAAATTTTTTGAATTTTATTTGACATCATTTGGACATTTAAATCAAAAGTTATGAATTAATTGGAAAAATCAGAATAAGGAAAATCGTGACGTCAGCGATGACGTCAGCTTCATCTTCAACCTCCGGCGTGAATTCCGGCCGAAACTCGTCTCTTCATTGCGGATCAAATCACGGGCGAAACTCGCGGGATTGAATTCTCCGAGTGTGCCTATAAGACCCCCTGCCCCTCATCTCTTTTCCCCGAAGAACCCTAGCCCGAGCGCCCCCAGGCTGTCCACAAACCCTGGCCAGAGTTCGTCTGAGCCGCCGGCCCTCTTTGCCTTTTCCGGCGAGATAACCACTCCCCCGAGCACCTAGAGCCCCCCTCCTTCCTCCCCGCGCCGTGTGCACCCCCCTCGACCCGTCTTCGCATCTCCTCCACGTCCAAATCGTGAGGGGCAAGCACCTCCTAAGCTCGCCGCCGTCTGAGCACCTCCGGCTGCACGCCCTGGCCATCCCCAGACGCGCGCGGGCTCGGCGTCACCACCATTGACAACGCCGCCCTCCGCTGAACATCGTCGGCAGCTCCAGGAGGCCGGGGGAGCCCCGCAACCTTGCCGCCGTCCACGACGAGACATCGCCGCCGTTCCTCTCCATCTCCGGCGACCACCCCGCGCTGCCACGGTGAGCCCCTCTCCTGACCGCCCGATCAATTTTTGACGCGCGAGATTAGATCCACCAGATCGAACTAGTACGTTTTGTTCTCTCCCGTTAGATCTAAATCCTGCGGCTCAGATCAAATCCACTTAATCCAGTCAGCAGCCCAGTCAGCGCCCAGTCAGTGCCCAGTCAGCAGCCACGTCAGAAATTGTTTTCCTAATTAATTTAAATCGGCGGTTTTACAAATTAGTCCATGTAAATTCAAACTCTCATAAGTTTTTAACCACAACTCCAAGTTTGACTAATTTATATCAAATTAAAGCCCATGACCAGTAGAATCTGCTGGAACTTTTAAATTTCAAATTTGGCTTTTCTAAATAGATTCAATTTTCAAATTAGGAGTCTAAGCATTTTTTACTTAGTTTACAATTCATAAGTACAAAATTTGCAAATAAAATATTTTTGGAAAGCTTAAGATATGAAGAATAATGATCCACTATGTAAAGTAATATTTGAATAATTTAAAAATGAATTTAAAATTCAGAAACTTATTTTGGTTAAATTTGGCATAGTGTAAATATTTATTAATATGTTTAAATTATTTCCTTTGCACAAATGTCATAAATAATTGTCCTTGTTCAGAGAAATTCAAATCCATGTTTATCAACTTATTTCATAACATTAATATGTAAGTGCTGTTTAAAAACCTTTTCAATTTCATTAGAACATTTATAGGTGTTTAAAATTGTTAATGTTTAACTAGGAGTAAAAATTTGATTTTTAAAAAAATTGATGCCAATTTAAATAACTAGATTATTAATTTATTGATATGAACATTTAAGTTGGATTTAAAATGACTTGTTATGTTACTTTAATAGAATTTGAAATTTAAATTATGTTTAAACCTTTCTCGAAGTTAATGTGTGATCATTTTGAACAAGTTTAACACAAAGTCTCATTAAATAAATTTTGAAACATAGACTAGTGTAACTGTATTTAAATATGTTGGCTAACTTAAAATTGCAAACCTTAATTTTAATTTGTTTTCAAACCATCTCGGGATTCATTTTTGTAAACTATTGGAATCAAGACCATCCCTAAACAAATTGGCAAACCCTTAACTCGATCACGTTAATTTGTTTTCCATATTGAATTTTGTTACACCCTTTACCAAATCCATTGCTCCTAAGTTTTTTTTACGTTATTTGATTCTTGAATGTTATGTGTTTGTTGAATTGCTTGTTTATTGGATGTCTTTTTACTGTATAGATTGAACGGAGTGCAACGTTTGTTGTGACAAAGAGTGTGTGAGAAACGACATCAGGAAAGTGACTTCATAAAACACCTACTATTTTTATCCTATTCTATTACTAGTATTTTTAAGCAGTATTTGCAAATAGTATGCATGATAGGTTTTTGTGGGAATTGTTGTATGCTATGCAAACCTGTTAGGTTACCCCTTAGAAAATTCCAGTAGACACCTATTATAATTTAGTGGAAGTACATGCTGCAAAAATGATTGTTTTATGGTTGATGTGATAAATGAAAATTTTCACTAAATTAATTTAACGCCTGGGTGGATTGGGTCGATCGAGGAGGTTTCAAGTTGAGTGGCTACTCAGGGCAAGTTTCATGGTTGTCTTCGCCCAAGATAGTTTTCACTTACTTGGGGCCATGATATGCGGTGTTAACCTGAGTTGCTCACTTGTGCAAGGCCACCCAGGGCTATGAGATTTAAGTTTACCTTGAGTTTAGTTGCTTATCGTGCAACCATTGGTCAATATGGGCTCTGTCTTGATGGAGTAAGTTGATGTGGACCTGGGTCAAGAGATTGATGGTGGTAGAGTTGATAGGATGGTGGTAATCTCTTAGTATGATCATGGGAAAGCAACTTCTGAAAAGTCTCGTCTTGATATTCTCATTTTCCTTCTCAATAAATGAGTGTCAAGGATAGTTTGGGTTGATTGAGTCTAATGGTGAAAGTGCACACACTCTCGAGAGTTAAAACCTAAGATCTTAGCCGTGTCCCCGACATCAGACAATTGAGTGACTACACAAGGCTGTCTTCTGAAAATCTCTTCATTCCAATTTCTTAATAAAACTTTGATGGGTGAACATGGGTAGAAGAAATGGATTTGTCCAAGATGTCTCATAAAGAGAGATTATTGTTACAAAAAAGTGTTTATCAAAAAGTAGGAGAAAACTTGCTTTGCGAAATAGCCTTGAGCTCCACCAGCCAAATATACATATAGATATAGCTTAGTGGAATATTAGAAATTAAAGTCACTTGCCACCACAATTCAATTGTGCTGACCCATTATAGCTGGGCTGCAACCAAAACCTTGCAGATTCGACAGACGACGAGTGAGCATTCGATAGGATTTCGAGTCTACAACCAACATGCTATGCCTGTGGCACATGAAGATGATGAGGCTCATTGTATCTACTGTTTTCCGCTGCTGCTCTTTGAAATTTGCTAGCCTTTTCAGGTTATGCAAGTTGTAAGAGATATTTGTAACACTGGATCATGCGATTTAATAAAGTATTTGACACTTATGCATGATATACATCTTAAACTGTGGTGCTAGCATTTGATCCAGGGACTAGCACATTAACACAGGGACTTCCACCTTATAATAAAAGGTGAGGTCACTACAGGAGGGCTCACATTGCATGGACCAATGGTGGCGGCGCCGGTGGCCGGAGATGTCGAGGACGGCGGCGCTCCGCTCGGGCATGGACGGCGCAGTCCCTCCGGTGGATCCCGGGCTCATGGAAGACCACCTCCAGATGTAGCGCGGTACGGCGGTTCGGATGGGGGTGGTGGCCTCGAGCAGTTCGTCCTGTAGCGGTAGGGAGAGGCGTCCGGAGTGCGACGGCGACGAACTCTCCGGTTGGTGCTCGGCTTCGTCGTTCGCCTGCGGTAGGGATAACAAAAAAAATATCAGGGAGACGCGCAAGGACAAGGGGAGGAGGATGGAGGAGGTCTTGCACTCGGGGGAGGCTCACCTTGCCGGGGAACAAAGAAAAACGGCGGCGGGTACCGAGGAGTTCCGGCGAGCTTTTCCGGCAGCCTGGGGGCACGGTTTTGAGTGGGATGAGAGGGGAATCCGAGCGGAGGAGTAGGGGATTAAGAGGGGAGGAGGGGGCGTTGATTGGACCCTTTAATCGCTCGAATTTAAGAGGAATGAATCCGGCCGTTTCGGGCGAGGTCGGGGGCGTGGTTTCCGGCTGGAGGAAGACGACGATGACGACAGCAGTGACGTCATCAATTTTTTATTTTTCTGTTTTTCTTTTTAATTCATATCTTTTGATTTAAGACTCCAAATCCATTCAAATAAATTTCTAAAAATTTGTAAAAGCAATATCTTTGTGTTAAACCAGTTGTGGGCATGTTTTGAAAGATTTTAAAAATTAATATTTTGAAATATTCATAAAATGCAAAATTGCCCATTTAGGTCAAATGTGAAATTAGTAATTTAGTAAATTCATTTTAGGTTAATAAAATTTATGAAATTACCCACATTGAAATATGTTTAAATTTAAGTTATTTAAACTTATTTTTCTGAAATCATTCATCTTTGTTTTGGCATAACATTAAAATAACTAAATATAAATAATTTTAAGGAAATGGGAAATATAATAAATTCCATTTTTAATTCTAAATGTTTTGTGCACCATTATGTTTTATATTATGTTTATTCATTTGAAAACTCCAAAACATACCTTTGGAAAAGATTTTAGATTCAATTCATTTCTTATATAGAGTACATTAATTATTTCATGTTTTGAAAATAAATGAAAATCATTTGAGCTAATGAAATGTTTATTTGGATAATACATTAATTATAACATATATGAAGTTATTAAAGTTCTAAACTATAGACTTGTAATCTCCAAAACTATTTTTTGAACTTAGTTAAAAGAATGAAAACCATTTGGCAAATAAATCATGTTTTAAATAGTTTAAAAGAACATTTGTTAATGATATTTTAATTTATGAATTGCTATGGCTAAGTGGTAGAAATTACTTTGTTATAAGGAAACTATTTTATTAAAATGAAATGGTTTGAAGTTTATAAAACAATTGTCAAATTTACATATTAAGGTTTTTGAAATACAATAAGAAATGTAATGTTTAACTAGAAACCACTTTGTAGTCCTTTTGTAGTTGGTTTTCTGATGTATTTTAATATTTTATTTTAATCAAAACAAAAGTTTTAAATTTTAGTGATTTTTGAACATTGTAAAATGTTGGGATGTTACACAGATAAATAATATAAAGCATCCAAGTATTCACTAATCATAAGCATGTATTCGAATTTAGTTATGCGTGCTCACAATGAGAAACTTGCACAACATCTTTTGTCCTGCCAGCCCGTTTGCAGCGGGGCCTCTAGGGAAACTACTGGCAATTAAGGTACTCCTTTTAAGAAAGTACCGGAACAAAGCATTAACATTTCATGAACACACGTGTGATCCTCACATGACAGTCATTCCCTCCGGTTATCCCAATTGTTGTCACTTTGGGGCCATCGGTTCCGGACAATAATATGTGTATACAACTCATAGATATGATCTAAAACAATAATTATTCTCATGATACAATAACATGTTCAGATCTGAAATCATCGCACTCGGACCCTAGTGTCAAGCATTAAGCATAACAAGTTGAAACAATGACGTAAAACACCGATAACGGATACTAGGCACCATGCCCTAACGATATTACAACTATTACATGAATTATCTCATCCAATCTTTACCATCCCCTCAAGCCTACAGCGGTGGATTACTCACACATGGATGGGGGAAACATGGATGATTGATGGAGAGGCGTTGGCGATGATGCTGATCCTCTTCGATTCCCCGTCCCGGCAGGGTGCCGGAACATAGACTCCTGGTCCCGGAACTAGGGGTTGTGATGGCGGCGTACGGAGATGTTCCCTGGAAAAGTGGATACCCCCGTGGGTTTTTAGGTCAGGAGGGTTAAGTAGCCGTGAGGGGGTCGCGAGGAGGTGACCGAGGCAGCCCCACCCTATCCTCACGCGGCCAAGAGCCTGCCGTGCGAGCAGGTGGTGTGGAGCCCTCGTGGCTCCTCTCGGTATGGTCTTCGTGGTTCCTAGACCCTTGCGGATAGAAAATGACTTCCAGGTGTTTTTCGGGCTTTTTCCATAAAGTCTATATTTCTGCACAAAAGGAGACACTAGGGTAATTCTACTGAAAACAACGTTAGTCTGCGTTAGTTGCATTCAAAACCCACAGATTAGAGGTGAAACAATAGCAAAAGTGTTCGGGAAAGTAGATACGTTTTGGACGTATCACGCCCCGATATTGGCTAACTTGATTGCTTGCGTGTGCGAGTGCGTGTTAAATTCTGCAGTTCGCAACTGCGGAATCTTTTGTGCAGTAGGTTGTAGTAGTCTTTATACCTGGCCAGTTTATCCGTCCTAACCCTTCTTGTTCCTGTTATATTTTGCGCGATTATGCAGAAGTTTCGTCGAACGACAATGTCTTGTGCTCCTGAAGCTTTGGCTAGTCGCATGCCTTGGAACAAGCCTTCGTAGTCTACTTCAACTTTGGATGGAGATGGGAAATCAATTTGTAAGATATAACTAACTCGCTCCCCGTTGGGTGTTATGAGTATCATACCTACGCATGTGCCTCTGTTCGCTTTTGACCCATCGAAGTATATCATCCAAGTGTTGGAATTGTTTGGCTCTTCCTCTGTTTGCGCGTGATACGTCTCCAATGTATCTATAATTTCTTATGTTCCATGCTATATTATACCATGTTATTTCATGTTTTGTATGCATTTTACATAGTTTTATGCATTTTCTGGGACTAACCTATTAACAAGATGCCACAATGTGAGTTCCCTGTTTTCTGCTGTTTTTAGTTTCGGAAAAGTACTTACGGAAATATTCTCGGAATTGAACGATTTCTTTTCCAAAGTATGTTTTTAATTAGGAACGTTCCAGAAGACCGAAGACGACACGAAGTGGACGGCCGAGGCGCCGCCAACACGTGCTCGTGCGGCCCCACTTCTGGCCACGCGAGCAACAGGTGTGGGGCCATCGGGCCTCCACCGCCTTCGCCCTTTCGCCTACTTAAAGCCCCTGAAAACCTAAAATACCTACGATGTTCATTATTTCCTCCACTAGTCCCGAGCCGCCACCGTCGTCAACACCAATTCGGGAGAGATCAGAACTTCTCCCCGGCACCCTTCCGTGAGGCGGAATCGTCCTTGGAGGCCTCTACGTCACCATGACCGTCTACGGACTTATGCGTGAGTAGTCTACCCTTCGACAACGGGTCCATATAAGTAGCTAGATGCCTGTCTTCCCCACTTGTGCTATCATGTTTAGATCTTGTGAGCTGCATGTGTGCTTTTTAATGATCTTGCATGCTCTCCATTATTTGTGTATGCTGTGGCCAAGTAGATGCTTGTGACTCGAAGAGGGGGTATTTATGCTCGATAGTAGGTTCATGTCTCTATTTAATTTGGGGTGGTGACAGCTTGCTCTAAGGTTGTAGATGTACTGTTGCTACTAGGGATAAAACAGTTGTTGGAGAGTGACTCCCACGGAACAGGGATAGTCACACCCTGAATAGTAGTTCGGAGGGGGATTGAACACAGAGGTCAAACTACCCTCGAGAGGCATGAAGATGGTGCTCGCCGGGCCTAGAGAGGGACAACACGACAGAGATGAACGCCAGCCCGTAACCAGGTTCACGGCCCTCAGGAGGAGGTAACAACGCTACTCCTGCTTCTCTGTATTGCACTGTGAGGGTTACAGTACAATGAGCTTGCCGAGGGCTCTCTTGAGGCAGTTTGGTGCTTGGAGAGGGAAGCTATGGTCTTCTTCCTCCTCGAGCAATTGGCTATCATACGCGCTGGGCTAGGGTTCCAAGCGTTCAGAATGCGATTAGCCGATCCTCTGCTACAGTGGAGCTCCTGCTCCTTTTATAGGCGCCTCGGGCCTCTTCCTTGCGCTGTACGCAGTGGGTGGGTTCCCATAGGGCAGTGGCGCAAAGGAGAGGGAGTCCACCGCCACAGAAATGTCCATGGACACGGTCCATCTGTGCTAAAGTTGGGCGCGGTGGCCGACAAGCTGCAGCATGCGCATAACGGCTAGCAGGCGTTGCAGGGGTCATGGCGAAGCCCACGATGACGATCTTTTTGGAGCGTTGTCCAGCTGCTTTATCACCAAAGAGGAAAGTCCTGGCTGTCCTGGCGCGGGCGGCGCAGCTTTGTAGACTCCTTTATCACCAGAATGGCAACTGCGACCCTCGCGTCACTCTGCGGCTGCTGCAGAGGCCTTGTGCATCCTGCAGCGCTAGCTTAGCCGTGAAGTGTCTCCACAGGGTCACGGTGGCCTGTGGAGGGGTTTTTGTTCACTTCTCTCCATGCGAGTAGAGCCTTGGGGAGTCTCTTGAAGCGCAGAGTCCTCCTCAGGCCCTCGCTTCCTCTTCAGGCCCTCAAGAGGTGTGGCCTCTCGAGGGTCTCTCCAAGCGGAGGCTTGGTCCTTACTCGTTTCGTCAAATTTGTCATGTGCGAGGCCTGTGAAGAGTGGGCTCACCCTGGTCCTCACTGGGCCGATAGTAGCCCCCGGGCACAGGATGGGCGCGGCCAACCCCATGGATGCAGCCGGAGCGTCGTGGGCCCAAAGGGTCTGGCCGGCCCGTGCCACACGTCACTCAGTTGAGTAACGGTCACGCATTATCTGGGGCGTGCGTCGTGGGGGGTCCCACCGCGCCCCGGTAACTGCTCCTCGGCGGGACATAAAGCCTGCGCGCCGCGGCTGGAAGACGTTACTGCTTCCCATTCTTCTCGCAGAAGCCTCGTTCGTCTCGAGCTCTCCGCTTCCGCTTTCTGGCGCGCTCGTCTCCTTCTTCCTCCAGTTTCCTTGGCCGCCGTGCTCAACTCTTCCTCGGCGATGAGTCCCGCCAAGAACAAGGGTAAGGAGGCCGTGGCGTCCTCTTCACAGGCGGCGGCTGCTGCGGTTGCGCACGGCGCGACATTGTTAGGGGTGCGCTTCTAGAACACGTCCCTCAACAAGGTCCGCTTCATGGTGGCGGACCGGACCAATGAGCATGGCCCTACAGCGCTCTGGGCCGCGGCGCACGCAAAACGCCCGCGGGGGTTTTTCCCCATCTTCCAGCACTGCGTTGCTGCAGGGCTGGTGCCGCCGTTTTCTTCGTTCCTGGAGGTAGTACTGGCATTCTACCAGATCCAGCTGCTACACCTCAACCCAAACTCCGTCCTCATCCTCGCCATCTTCGCCTACCTCTGCAAGGCGTACCTGGGCGTGGAGCCCACTGTGGGCCTCTTCTGATGCTTCTACGTGCTCTGGAACACGGCGAAGAACGAGCGCTCCGGGTGCGTCTCCTTTCGCATCGTGGACGGCATGGGGAGTGTCTATATCCCCATGTTGTGGAAGGAGGACAAGGCCGTCACTGCGGTGACGAAGAAGGTGTACGACTTCCGCCAGTGGTGGTTCTACGTCGGGGTGGAGAAGGCCAGCGCCTTCCTCGAGGTCCCTGACGCGCCGCCCGTGAAGAACTCGCACTGGGGAAAGGCCCCCTTCAGCGGCGCGGACAAGCAATTTTGTCGGGCCGCCTAAGCTACCTCCGGGAGGAGGGCCTCACGGGGCAGATCATCGTGGCGGACTTCGTGACGCGCCGCATTGCTCCTCTACAGGCGCACGCGACGCCGATGTGGATGTACTCCGGCCCCCAGGACAAGATGCGGCTCCACCGTGAGGACAACGACAAGGATGCAGTGGAATGCGTCCTGTCTGCCCTCTTCATCAACCCGGTGGGGCCTTCCATGGAGGCACTCCCACTCACGCTCCGGCCCCTGCTCCAGCTCAATATGACCGAGCGCCTGGCTATCCTGGAGGGGATGCCCTCCTTCACCCCGTCAGGTCCAACGGGAAAGGTGATGCCTGTGACAGTGGTGCAGGAGGCGGAGGGCGTAGAGTCGCCCTCTGCCTCAGGAGCTGGGCGAGGCGAGGAGGAGGCCGCGGCAAATCCCTCCGCAGGGGAGGTGTCCTCTTCAAGGGTCGGGCCCTTTACTGACGACATATACGATATCTCGTCAGGTGATGATGATGACGCCATCGTGGTGGCGCCTTCGCGCCCCATGGAGGAGGAGGAGGAGGACGTCAATGACGAGGCGCCCGCCGCGGGGTGGCTAGAGCCCCGGTCCAAGGCGGCTAGCGACAGGCCTGGCGCGAGGCCATCGGACGTCCCCTCCAAGAGCAAAGCTGAGGCGCCCCCGGAGGGGTCTTGCGCCAAGGCCAAACCCCCCTGGGGCTCGCCAGGCTTGGCGTGGGTCGACACCGGCGCCAAGCAGTCTGGGTAAATGCTTCTAGCTTTTAGTTGCTTGAGTCTTGTTCTTTCTCTTTTCATCCTTTCCTGAAGATCTTTCACTGGTGCTTGCCAGTGACCTTTTGCCTGCGAAGCGCCGT
This sequence comes from Poa annua, assembly GCA_026929855.1. NCBI lineage: Eukaryota > Viridiplantae > Streptophyta > Magnoliopsida > Poales > Poaceae > Poa > Poa annua. Next base: position 243,085,619 of record CM049426.1, on the reverse strand, counting down.
AAGCTTCGCAAGGCAGCTGAAGTGAAGAGAGCCACGGCTGAGGTCGTGGCTTAGGAGGCCACGAGGCCTGTGGATACGGGCTCCACAGGCCCAACTTAAGAAATGTCCCAATCGGAGGCGGTTGTGCCTCAGGCGGAGGCAACAGCGCCGCCTCCCGAACAGATGGTGGTGGAGACGCAGGAGGAGCGGGTTGCTACCACTCCTCGCGCTCCCACTCGGCCTCGCACGGCCACGCCACCGCGTGAGCCAACTCCAGCCTGCGAGGCAACCCCAACGCGCGCGGCTACTCCACCCCGCACGGCCACGCCTCCCGCGCAACCGGAGGCTGAAGCGGGTCAGGGCTTGCCTGGCGCTGGCGATCCTGCAGGTGGAGCTCCTTCGTCTCCGCTGCGCCCCGCTGTGGGAGGCGAGCCGCGGGAGAGGACGTGCCAAGATGGCGAGGGCGGCGAGGGCGGCGAGGCCAGCTTGGGCGCCGCGGGGGACGGCGCGAGGTCGAGCCCCCAGGCACGCCCTGACGCCCCGTTCTCCAGGCTTGACGCTGGACTAGGCCGCGACCTGGTCCTTAGTGGCTGGGACTAGAGCACGGGGCACCGCGAGGTCGCCTTCCGCCTCGTGAGGGAGTCTATGGAGGGCCTGGAGGCGCATCTTGCCCTTGAGGACGTGCAACTCGCCCAGCAGCGCGATGAGCTCGCAGGGGCATGGGCGTCCTTCCACGCCGCGGTTGAAGCCCGCCTCCAGGAGGATCTGGCACTTAAGGCCACGCGCGAGGAGGTCGTCCGCTTCACCAAGGAGATCCGCGAGGGGGCCATCCGCGACGCAGACGAGCTCCTTGCTCCCCTCCAGCATGAGCGCAACGCCGCAGCTGAACTCCTCTCTGAGGTGAAGGCCGAGCGCGAAGCCATGGAGGGCTCGCTGGTACAGAAGCGCCGCGACCTCTCCGCACACCAGGCCGCGCAGGAAAGTTTGGAGGAGGACCGCAAGAGCCTGGCCGATCGCGAGCGGCAGCTGGCCTCCAAGGAGAAGGACGTGCTGCTGCGCGACGAACAGCGGCTCCAGGCGGAGAACGAGCTCACCACCAAGCGCGAAGAGCTCGAGGCGCGCGAGGGGAACCTTGCTTAGGCGCTCCTGAAATACGACGAGAACATCGCCGCCAGTAGAGGTTCACTGAGAAGAAGAAGGAGGCGGAGAAGGACCTCGCGGAGCGCGAGAAGGAGTACAGGCAGGCGACCACCCAAGCGTACCGTGACAAGGCCAAGAAGCAGGAGGACCGCTTCAAGGCCAAGCACGCTACTGCCGCCAGGCAGATCGCGGAGCTTGAGAAGGCCAACTCCAAGCTTGAGGTCCGCCTCCAGCGCGCCAAGGAGGACCATCGCCGGGCTGAGGACGGTCGCAGGACGACAATATTGGACCTGAAGTCACTCGTCAAGGACGTGGAGGGGCAGGTGGCCCCCATAGTCGAGCAGGTGGCGAAGGCAACGGACACCGCGCAGATGGCTCGCGTGCTCACGAAGCAGCTGGAGCGCATGTTCCTGGCGCGGGTGTCCAGGGGCAACGAGCTCGCTGCCGTGCTTGGCGTGGAGGCGCCACACACCAAGGTTCGAGGTCGTGGCGATGTTGCCATGTACCTGGTTTACTTCGACCAGCTCTTCACGACACTCGAGAGCCATATCGCTGATCTCCGCGAGGTGATCGAGGTCGAGAGCCGCCAGCTCCTGGTGGTGGTCGTTGACCGCATCTTCACCAACCTCCGGCTCTTCACGCCTTGCTTTGACCTCTCCACGGTGACCGAGGCTCGCGAGGGCGACGAGGTGTGGCGGGTCTCCATCTCCCTTCGTGAGCAGGCCGAGGCCTTCAGCAACAGCTTCAAGCGCACGGAGGTTGCTGCGGACGAGAGCGAGGAGGCCGCCCTTGCCGAGACGGAGGAAGAGCACGATGGCGCGGACACCGCCTGACCCTTGCTTATTGCGCACTTGAGCGCTTGTATCTGAAACAGTTTTATGTTTAGACATTGTGCACTTTGAGCATGTAATATACTCTTTGAGCAATTTATGCTAGCTCGTGTGCCCCTCGAGAGGCCCCTTTTGTCTTACTTTCATGTCTATGTTTTCTCTGCGTCGTTAGGACCTGTCTCTTCGCGCTATGACCTTGCCACTGCGGTAAGCTAGAGAAAAGACTCAGCAAGGCCGGGGGAGTTTAAGGCTTGGAGAGGTAAGAGCCTTGAGTCGTGATGCTCAAGTGCCCCCCCTTTGACGTGCGAGTAGTCCATGAAACACAAGGGAAAACGAAATCGCTCGTGGGACAAACTTATGCATGTGGTGGAAAAAGGCTCTCGAGGCCTGAGTGCGGGACTTAGCTTCTCGAGGCTTTTGCCCTGTAGAGGTTTTTTGCCTGGCGAGGAGGTCCTCTTCAAGGGTTTTTGCCCGGTTGCCTCCTCGGGCTTGTAGGGACGCTTATTTACTGTAGATGTTGGAGAGGCGAACCCAAACGCTTGTACATGGTAGTGGGAACTCATGCACACTTATAGGTCTCCTCAGTCGTTCCTCGCGAGGATAGTAAGTACCAAGGTCCTTTGTGGAGATGGCGTGTTTGTGGGAGCTTTCCCTCCAACCAGAGCTCGGATCCTTGGGTTTTGTAGTGCTGCTGGTGTGTCATTTGAGGCACTGGCACCATACTCAGCCCCCGCTCGCGAGGTGCGCATGGGGAAAGATATAAGCGCACATTGAAAAACAATAATGCGGGAATAAACTCACCACCAAAATATTACATAGCGGCGCCGTGGCGCAAAGTTCACTTAGGAACGAAATTATCTCATTATGCTTGGAGTTGCCAAGTTAATGTATTTATCCATGTCAAGGCATGGGGACCACCCATTAGTGGCAGAGACTCTCTACGACATGAGGTGGCTCGTTACATGGAGAGCTCGGAGGGTTGACCATCGAGAGAAGCCTTTGGGGCTTGGAGGTTTAAGCCGTGAGCTTTTAACCTCTAGAGACAAAAAATTCTTGGAGGTAGAGCCGTAAGCTTCCTCTTCAGCCAGATGTCTTGACGTGACAATGATCACGGGCGTGAAAATGATCACGGGTAGAACTTGCATAAGTGCATGATGTTGCATGGATTTCTGACGAGGATGCCGTCTTGAGTCTCGAGGCGAGCCGCGCCAGGCCTGGCGATGTGGGTGACCCTGTAGGGTCCTTCCCACATGGGTGATAGCGTGTGGAGGCCTTCCCTGGAGAGGATTCACCTGAGGATGAGATCGCCTGTGTCCAGGGTGCGCGAGCGCACGTTGCGGCTGTGGTAATGTTTCAGGTCCTGCTGGTATTTTGGCACCCGGAGGGCGGCACAACGGCATAGTCCTTCGAGGAGCTGCAGGTCGTAGTTGTGGAGGTCCTCTTGATCGCCCTCATTGAAGGCAAGGATCCGTGGGGATCCATGCTTGATCTCTGTAGGGAGGATTTCTTCGGCTCCGTAGACGAGGGCGAACGGTGTTTCCCCGGTAGGCTTAGGCGGCGTGGTGCGGATGGACCAAAGCACCAAAGGGAGCTCGCTGATCCAGCACTTTTCGTGGCCTTTGAGGATGTTGAAGGTCCTGGTCTTCAAGCCCTTGAGGACTTCTACGTTTGCGCGCTCGACTTGGCCATTGCTCTGTGGGTGAGCTACCGAGGCAAAGCAGAGCTTGATGCCCAGTTTCTCGCAGTAAGCCCTGAAGATGCCGCTTGTGAATTGTGAGCCGTTGTTGGTAATTATGCGATTAGCCACTCCGAAGCGGCAGACCAGGCCTCTGAAGAACTTCACCGCTGCGCCTGCTGGAATTGTGCTCGTCGCCTCAACCTCGCGCCACTTGGTGAACTTGTCGATGGCCACGAAGAGGTAGCGATAGCCCCCTTGCGTTGTTGGAAATGGTCCCAAGATGTCCAGCCCCCAGAACGTGAACAATCAGGAGAGCGGGATGGTTTGAAGTCCCAGCGCGGGCTGATGTATTTGCTTGGCGTGGAACTGGCAGGCTTCGCAAGCTTGAATGATGTCAACTACATCCTGAAGTGCTTGCGGCCAGTAGAAGCCACTCCTGAAGACCTTGCCTTCGAGGGTGCGGGCGCACGAATGGTGGCCGCATTCCCCTCTGTGGCCTTGACAAAGCTTGTTCCTTCTTCAGGAGGGACGCATTTGAGCGCGATGCCATTTGGGCGCTTGCGGTAGATATCTCACTCGAGGATGTGGTTGGATTTTGCCTGGCGAGAGATTCGCTCGGATTCGACATCTTCCTCGTGGAGGATCCCCTTGGCGAGGTAGTCCTTGAGCTCATCGATCCAGCCTTGTCGGGGGGCTGCCCCCGGGTAGGGGCAGATCCCGGAATATCTCAGCAGTGTGCCAACAGTACTTGACCTTTGGCATGAGCAAGGGACACCCCCTGGTGTGCTGAAGGGGCAACTTGACCCTTGAGCGCTGCGAGAGTGCAAGGTGCCTCCTGGCAGGCGCAAGGGTCAGCTCTAGCAGCTATAAATAGACACCCCCGACCCTCACAATCGCAGCACAAGCATAAGCGGGTGGTTCCTCTAAGAACTAGCTTCTCGAAGATGTCTTTGCTGATAGGCTAAGACATCTTCGGGAGGCTAGGCCTAGAGATACTCATCCTGGGACGGGCTCGGACGCCTCCGGAAAGGATCCCGGATCTCGGGCTCCGAGAAGACTCCCGGAAGGAGGTGTACTCGGTTTTACCGAATAGATGGTCCGGGTAAGTGCTAACCGGAGTGTATGTCTCGGTCTTGATCTTGTGTAGGAGAGGCTCACAGTGGCAAGCGAGGAGGTAGCCGGCGTGAGGGCTTCCGGTAGGCCGTCAACGGTCTATAACAGGCTTTCCCGTCTGTTGCGGGGGGAAGTACCATTCCGCCTGGCACGGAAGCATGGTCACCTCCCGCCTGACACGGAAGCATGTTCACCTCCCGCCTGACACGGGAGCGCGTCAGCCGGTACGACCACGGTACGACAAGACCTGACGTGCCTAGCCCGGCAATCCGGAAAAGGCTATCCGGGATGGGCCAAGACATCTCTTGTCTCTGGCAGGGGGACAATGATGGTTCAGGACGGCGCCTGCTTTCCTTATCGAGATGATGACGCAGGGGCTATGCCGGATAGCGCGGCGACTAGCTCACGCTAGCCGGTGACGACATGCCGGTTAGGCCTGTCCGGTGGGGCCAAGCCGATTTAGGGTTTCCAGCCCTCCTGGCCGGAACTCTATAAAAGGCGCCATAACTGCCCCTGTGAAGCAGAGACCAACTTGGGAGCCAAAACTATAGTCACATTTACTCTTAGAGCATTTACTTCTTCACACCTTGAGTTCATCTAGTTCTTTGTACTCCTCCCTTTGAGAGATCTAGCAGCAGTTTGTAACTCTTGTACCACAGCTATATAGAGAGGAAAGGCAGGAGTAGGGGTGTTACCTCCTCACGAGGGCCCTGAACCTGGGTATATCGTGTGTGTGTTGTGTGCCTTCGCGCATTTGTTCGTGTTTGTTAGATCTTCCCCCTCGCACTTTGATCTTGTTTCTTGTTCCTGGGAGATCTCGGTCATACCGGGATCCTCCTTGCGTGGGCTATTCAGCTCGCTATCCCTCCCCGGATCCACCAACGTCCATCGGCCCCACACATTAGCCATCCTATGGTATCTGCCGTGACACCACCACGACAGTTGGCGCCCACCGTGGGGAAGACAGAGGCGTTGGCTGGTGTACACATCCGGACGGGATCCCCCGTTCTCTTCGACGTTCGGGTTCTCTCTGGCCTGGTCGTAAGGCTAGGGGAGATGGACTTCGTCTGCAACAACGCAGGATGCTTCCAGAACAGACCTTTTCCGGTGAACGGATGCCTCATTGACTTTGGTGGTTTCACCACCTACGTCGCCACCGAAATTACCTATAGCTACCCGGACGTGGTCCTTGAAGCTGAGGACCCTCCAATGCTCTGTGCTGCTCGGGGTCTGCGTGCCGGTCGCCCCCCGAGTTCCGTCGCTGTAATGATGATCAGGGCAACCGAGGAGGAGTACCAGGACGCTGACGGCGATACCGGGAGCGGCCACATCCGTTTTGCTAAGCCCCCGCAGGAAAATGCTGCGGCCCGGGATGGCGATCCACAGCCGTCCCAGCCGCGGCGTCGTCCGGATCCCCTCTCGGGCCTGGTGGCCAAATTGGCTGTACCTGTAGCTGCTGAAAAGGACACCCAGGCCACCTCGGCTGAGTTGGAGGAGCAGCGGAGGTTGCTACTCGCTGAGGCGCAGGAGATCGCCGAGATCCGTCGCGAGCTCAACGCTAGCCTCCGGGAGTACAATGCAGCTCATGGATTTCTTAAGATAGACTCCCGGGACAAGCGCATCGCGGATCTGCGCAAGAAAGGAAGAATGGTAAATGAGGAGCTGGCAGGTGGAGCCACTACCAGTCACACGGGAAGCCGGATTTCAGCGGGGAAGCCGGTGTACAGCTCACCAGCGAAGACTCTTAGGGCTGCCGAAGCCGCCATGGCCGAGCTGGTGGGGTTATCCGGTGAGGCCCTACGAAAGCAGCAGGAGCGGGTAAACGAGTTGGTAATTGAGGCCAACCGTCAGAATCAGGCCTTCAAAAAGAAGAACCCCGGGGCAGGATCCCAAGTGCACTCGGCAAGACCCAATAGCCAGAAATCGGACGGGGAGGCCTCTTCCCCGCATCCGAGCAGAAGCAAGAGCAAAAGCAAGAGCCGGAGCCGGAGTCGAGGTTCCGGGAAGAACAAGCAGCTACAAACCTATGACCCGACCTTCGCCGGTATCCAGCAAGCCGGGCAAGTCGGACAACGTAACTCGGGGCAGGCGGGAAGTACCCGTGAGGATGGTAACCTGGGTGTAGGAAACAATAACCCGGTCGGCCGTGGTAATCCACCCCGGAACCCTCCTCATGTTCAGGGAAACCCACAGAGGGAGGTCGCCTCAGTTCCCCAGCAGGCCGTGATCCCTGCGCAAAACAGGCTCGACGATGGCAACTGGAGGCTGCAGCAGCTCGGGTATCAGCCAGACGAGAACCCTTTGGGATCTCAGATAGGAACCAGGCAGCTGAACCCGGCAGATGCCAGATTCCGGCTCGACCGGATTCACCAATCCGAGTTGGTGGAAGAGCAAGGACCTCCGGGACCTGCCTGCTTCGGACCTCGGATCATGCAGGAACCACCTGTTCGGAACTTTCAGCTCAACAGAGGTGCCAAGACCTATGACGGCAGCAAGAAGCCGGAGGACTGGCTAACTGACTATGTAACAGCAGTAAGCATAGCCGGTGGAAATAGACGATGGGCAGTACGATACGTACCGCAGATGTTGGAAGGACCCGCCCGGATCTGGTTGAACAACCTGAGAGCTGGCAGCATAGACTGCTGGTTAGACTTTGAGGAAGCATTCATCAGCAACTTCACCAGCACGTACAAAAGGCCTAACAGGCCTCAACAGCTCGCCATCTGTAGGCAAAGGAGCAACGAGACCGACCGGGAGTACCTTACCCGGTGGAGCAATATTCGCAACTCTTGCGAAGGAGTGGTAGAGGCACAGGCCATCTCCTGGTTTGCACAAGGATGCCGGCATGGCTCTATGCTGTGGCAGAAGTTGCAAAGAAAGATGCCAACGACCTTGGCAGAGACCATGCGCATCGCCGATACCTATACGCTTGGAGATCCCATGCAACCCCTGGTGGATGTCGGTGACTCCAACAGGAGGAATGCGGGACCTCAGCGTTCAGGACCGAGCAGGAGCCATGATCGCCAAGATTTTGGCCAGAAGAGAAATCAGCCCGAGTATCACCATGCCGCACAGCACGTCGCAGCAGTGACCCGGGAGACGGAGTATGCCGGCAACAGCCAACGTCAAAAGACAAGTGGCCCGGCTTGGGGTCAGAGTCAGGAGGTTTAAAAGACCTGGGTGGAACAAAAGAAGCCCCTGACATATGAAGAGATGCTGACCAAGCCATGCTGCTACCATAGTCTGGAGGCCAAGAAGCCAGCGAATCATTCTACTCGGCAATGCAGTTGGTACCAGCGCACGTTGCAGGAAGGCAGCTCGGGAGCTATTCGACAGAGTGCTCCGGCATCTCGGCCCAATATCCCGAGACCCCCTCCTCCGACATCGGGGGCCAACGCTGTCCGAATCAACCCGCCTCCGCGAGGACCCCCACCTCGGCCAGTCAATCTAGTGCACACCCGGAACGACAGCGGTGCAGGCCCCAGTAATCAAGCCGAACAGCAGCAGAGCAACTACCGGGAGGCACATCAAAGTTATGTGGTTTTCGTAACCGAACCCACTGACCGGAGAAGTGTGCGGCAGCGTGCCTTGGAGGTGAATGTTGTGATCCCGGCCGTGCCCAAGTTCTTGCACTGGTCCGAGATGGAGATCACATGGAGCCGGAAGGATCACCCCAGGGTTATGCCTAAGCCGGGGGCCTATGCTTTGGTGGTGGACCCAACTTTTGTCGGACCCAACCTCAACGTCCGCTTCAGCCGGGTTCTGATCGACAATGGCAGTGCCATTAACATCATGTACAAGGACACGATGCTGAAGTTGGGAGTGTCCATGAACACCTTACTGCCTACCGAGACAACCTTCCACGGCATTGTGCCCGGAGTCTCTTGCTCACCCATGGGAAAGATCTGGGTTGAGGTGCTATTCGGAACTCGGGAGAACTGCCGAACCGAGGCCCATATCACGCACTGATCGGCAGGCCAGCCCTGGCCAAGTTCATGATCTCAACTCACATGGGCTACCTCAAGATGAACATGCCGGGACCTAACGGCGTAATCAACATCTCGGGAGACCACAAGCGTTCCATGGAGTGTGCCTCGGCGGGGTCATGCTTAGCTGAATCCCTGGTGATCGCAGAAGAGAAGAAGAGAATCCATTAGGTGGTGGCAATGGCCAAGACCTCCCAACTCGGAATGCCCGGGATGGTGAACCCGGAGCAGGGTGCGTCATTTCAGCCCCCCAAGGAGACCAAGAAGGTGTGTGTGGACCCCAGCAACCCGGAGCGCCAAGTTATCATTGGCAACAACCTGGACAGCAAATAGGAAGGCGAGCTCGTCGACTTCCTCCGTGAGAATCAGGATGCTTTTGCGTGGTCGAGTGACGATCTGCAAGGCGTCCCGAGGGAGTTGGCTGAGCACTCTCTGTTTGTTAGACCGGATGCGAAGCCGGTGAAGCAACCAACTAGGCGCCTCTCGGATGAAAGGAGTGCCGCGGTCATGGAGCATCTGGCTATACTGCTGGCTGTGGGATTCATAATGGAGGTGCTGCACCCGGATTGGATATCGAATCCGGTCTTGGTAGAGAAGAAGAAGGATGATCCCCTCCTGCTTAAGGTGTGGTGCATGTGCATCGACTTCACCAACCTCAACAAAGCATGCCCGAAGGACCCCTTTCCATTACCCCGGATAGATCAAGTTATAGATTCCACTGCCGGGAGTGAGCTTTTGACTTTTTTAGATGCCTGTTCTGGTTTTCACCAGATACCTTTGAATCCGGATGATCAATTGAAAACTGCTTTTATTACCCCTTATGGGGCTTATTGCTATCGTGTCATGACTTTCGGTTTGAGGAATGCTGGTGCTACATACCAGAGGTGCATGCAGAAATGTTTGCATGACCAGATAGGCCGAAATGCCGAGGTCTATGTCGATGACATAGTCATAAAAACAAAAGAAAAGGCCTCACTAATAGATGATCTTTGGGAAACATTTAAGAACTTAAAAAGATTCCGGATGAAGTTGAACCCGGATAAGTGCACATTTGGGGTCCGGCGGGGAAATTACTCGGTTTCCTCATCTCAAGCCGGGGAATCGAGGTCAACCCGGGTAAAATTCGTGCCATCGAAAGCATGAAGCTGCCCGTGCGTCTCAAAGATGTGCAGAAGTTTACCGGATGTCTTGCATCCCTAAGTCGGTTTGTGAGTCGACTTGGGGAGAAGGCCTTGCCCCTGTACCAACTAATGAAGAAGAGCAAGACATTTGTTTGGACCTCGCAGGCTGACGCGGCGTTCAACGATTTGAAGAGAATGCTCTCAACAGCACCCGTGTTGGCATCCCCATTGCCCAAGGAACCTATGCTGCTGTATATTGCCGCAACCAACCGAGTAGTCAGTGTGGCAATGGTGGTAGAAAGGGAGGAAGGAGGCAAGCTGATACAGAGGCCGGTGTATTACCTCAGTGAGGTGATCTCGGAATCCAAGCAGAACTACCCGCACTACCAGAAAATGGCGTATGGGGTGTACATGGCAGTGACCAAACTCAAGCACTACTTTCAGGAACACCCGATCACAGTGGTATGCGAAGCTCCTCTGGCCGAGATCATCGGTTGCAAGGACGCTAGCGGCCGGGTAGCCAAATGGGCCATCCAGTTGTCTCCATACGCTCCGGCGTATGAGAGACGAGATGCCATCAAGTCGTAGGCGCTGCCGGACTTTTTGGTGGACTGGGCCGAGATGCAGTATGAACCTTCGATGCCGGATTACAATTTTTGGAGGATGCATTTTGATGGCTCAAAGGCTAAGATCGGATTGGGTGCCGGTGTGGTCCTCACTTCCCCGAAACAAGATGTACTGAAGTATGTGCTACAAATTCATTTTAGGGCATCCAACAATGTCGCAGAATATGAGGCTTTAGTTCATGGACTGAACGTCGCCAAGGAGATCGGCATCCGCCGGATAGAGTGTTTTGGTGACTCCGACCTCGTAGTGCAACAGGTGTCGGGGAATTGGGATGCCCTCGATGCAAACATGGCCTTATACAGGTTTCATGTGCAGAAAATATCCGGATTTTTTGAAGGATGCGAGTTCAAGCATATACCCAGAGGAGAAAACGAGGCAGCAGATGTCTTGTCCAAGCTAGGATCGTCTCGGGATGCCATCCCACCCGGGATAGCTCTGGAGCATTTGAGGAAGCCATCTATTCAACCCTCACCCGAGTCGGATTCTATCTTCATCCCCAAGGAACCTGGTGCAGATGCAGTGCCCATGGAAGTAGATGTCGGGAGCATCACATCGAACCCGGGGACTGCATCACAGTGCTCAGAAAGGCAAAGAAAGATGATGATGGAGGTGATGTCGGCAGAGACAATGGACGTAGACGCTCCCGTGTTCCCGGTTCGACCTATCCCGGGATGGGCACAACCCATTATGGCTTATATCTTGGAAGGAACCCTCCCGGAAAATGAACTGGAAGCCCGGCAGATAATGCGAAGGTCAAAAGCATACACCGTCATCAATCAAGAGTTATACAAGAGGAGTGTCACTGAGGTACTCCAGAGGTGTGTAGAACCGGCAGAAGGACAAGAGATGCTACTGGAAATACATCAGGGGGAATGTGGACATCATGCATCATCCCGGGCCCTGGTGGCGAAAGTGTTCCGGCATGGGTTCTACTGGCCTACTGCGCTGCAGCAAGCAGAAGATATTGTCCGGAAGTGTGGAGGATGCCAGAGGTTTGCTCACCGGATACATATGCCGGCGTCAGCACTGAAGACCATCCCTATCACTTGGCCATTCGCAGTATGGTGTTTGGATATGGTCGGGCAGTTCAAGCCGGCAAGAGGCAATATGACACATATACTGGTGATGGTGGACAAATTTACCAAGTGGATAGAGGTCAAGCCAATCCGGAAGTGCGATGGACACACCGCTGTGCAATTCCTGAAAGACATCATCTTGAGATACGGGTATCCGCACAGCATTATCACGGATAATGGCACCAACTTTGCTGTGGGGGAATTCGCTCGATTTTGTGCTGAGAAGGGAATCCGGCTGGATGTAGCATCAGTTGCACACCCGGAAGCAAATGGGCAAGTCGAAAGAGCAAATGCCTTAGTCTTAGCCGGCATCAAAGCTCGTTTGATCGAACCACTATTGAGAACTCCGGGATGCTGGATAGAGGAGTTACCGGCGGTATTATGGGGTCTCCGGACTACACCGAATAGATCTACCGGGTACACACCATTTTTTATGGTATACGGTGCCGAGGCAGTACTCCCGACCGACATACAATATGATGCCCCGAGAGTGACAATGTTCACCGAGACCGAGGCAAAGGAGGCCCGAGAAGATGATGTAGATTTACTCGAAGAGGCAAGAGAATTGGCACTATCTCGGTCTGCAATTTATCAACAAAATCTCCGTCGTTATCATAGCCGGAAAGTACACCCGAGGGTGTTCCGGGAAGGGGATCTTGTGCTGAGGCTCATCCAACGCACAGCTGGAATGCATAAATTGTCACCTCCATGGGAGGGACCTTTTGAGATAAGCAGGGCATTGCACAATGATTCTTATTACCTTGTAGATGCACAGGAGGCTAGGAAAGGTGTAATGGACAAATCCAGTGAGGAAACCAAGCGTCCATGGAATGTAGCGCTACTTTGCCCCTTTTACACGTAAAGGGCTCAATGTATGTTGTATCTCAGTTTTTAGTATTAATGAAAGTAAGGCACCCCGGGAGGAACCCGGGGACTACCTGGTTATGTGCGTGTCGTGTTTTCATTTTTGTCAAGTTCATTTGTTGTTTTATACCGGCATCTCGGGAAGGAACCCGGGGACTGCCGGGTTGCTATCTTTTATGTTATTTGTATGCCGGGAAAGTTCCGAGTTCGATTCTCAAAGTCAAAGTAATGTATATCATGTGAAATCATCTTGTGACTCGACTGACGCACGCCGAAATGGTAGTCAAGAGCTAAGAGAGGGAAAGTGGGAAACACGAAAATGGTCTCGGGGACTCGGAGTAGGAACTTATCCGGCATACCTGTTTTTTACTCACTCAGTTATTTTTTATGTCGGGAATTCGGTTAGTCAGAACTCGGATTGTTTTAAGTAATGTATGCCGTATGTGGAGTTTTGTGACTCGACTGTCGAACGCCGAAATGGTAGACAAGAGCAGAAATTAACTAAGTACGGTAAACATGAAAGGCAATTCGGGAACTCATAACAGAATAAATTGACATAAGTTGTTCGGATAGATAGCTCAGTGCGAAACGAGAATAATATAAGTGTATATTACATCCTACACCCGGCATCCCGGGGACTTAACAAATCTACTCTTAAATACTTCTAAGTGATAGGGGATGTCGGCTTCTCGACGAGGGCACCAGCAGAAGGAACGACCTCGGGAGGAGCAGCAGCAGGAGCAGCAGTCCCGGTGGCATCAACAGCAGCAACGGTCTGGGGAGAAGCGGCAGGAGCAGCTTCGGCTTCAGTTCCGGCAACGCCACTCGGGGCGTCGGGGCGCACCTCGGTCTGGAAGGCCTCGGGTCTCGGCAAAGTTGTAGCATCCCGAGGAATCACGGTCTCGGGCGCAACACCGGAGGCAGCGTCGTCTTCCTCCGGAATCGCGTCATCCGCATCGCCGGTCGCGCCGGTGTCTTCGTCATCCTCATAATCTGATTCGGAATCAGAAGGAACGGCACTGGCGGTGAAGGCGCGGATGCTGGCCCACGAGGCGATGAGATGCGCCACCTCTTGTCGGCGCTCGACCTTTGCCGGATCGCTGCACCACGGCGAAATCGTCCGCAGGCGCTGGATCGCCTCCAGATCAAGACCTTCGTACCAGCTAAGTACTTGGGTCAAGACCTGGTCGGCACCAGCCCGCGCACCGGAACGCTTCCAAGCGTGGAGGCGCCTCCCAGCACACCGGAGTGCGCTCGCGAGCTCGGCAACCGAAAGCGTCGCGCGGATACTCGGCCACAGTGCGCCGTGGACGTGGACCGCAGCGCTAAGCAGCTCCGTCCCGATAGACCGAAGAGGCACTATCCGGGCCTTCAGGGCGGTGAGATGATCCTCGATATCCCAGGCATCCGAGACAGGGCCCTTCCCGGCGCGCTTCTCTCGCGCGGCAGCAACGGCAAGGGCGGCAGCATCGCAGGAGTGCTCGAATTCTCCTTTAAAAAGAAGAGCTGTCAAGCGGCTAGGTCATAAGAAAAGCAACAGCAAAGAAAGAAAGCAACAAGAGAAGAGGGATGTCGGTCCACTTGCTGTTAAGATCCCGGTTCAGTACAGTGAGCTCGGAGAGCCAAGTATCGGACCGTGACCGGAGGAGAGCCAACTCGGTCTCGGCAAGATGCGCACGCTCCTCGGACTGGTCCAAGGTTTCCTTTTGCTTCTTTGTCGCCTCGATGAAGCGCGTCTTTATCTCGGTCGCAACAGCCTTGACTTTTTCGAGCTCGCCGTTGAGTCGCGCGATATCGGCTTGCGCGGTGGCAAGTGCGGCCTTCTGGTCTACCGAGACCTTGCGCGCGGCATCTCGCTCCTCCCGGAGGCGCCCCTCGCACTTCTTGGACTGACCGAGGTCAGCAAGAACTCGGTTGAAGATGCTGCAGCGTTTCTTGCTGCACTCCTGAAATCAAGACAAAGAAGGAGGAATCAGCCGGGGAAAAATGTAAGGAAATCGGGAGAGTACGGGATCTCTAGCACATAAAAAGCTACCCGGATGGGAGGATCTCGGGGACTCGGTCTCCGAGTCCTGAAATTTTCTCTAAGATTGGAACCTAGTGATCTGCTATTCGGTGGAATCTAGAGCACTAAGCACCAATCTCGGGGACTAGTGGTTATAAAGGAAATTTTGAAACAAGCTACCCGAATGGGAGGATCTCGGGGACTCGTTAACCGAGTCCTGGAATTTTCTCTAAGATTGGAGCCCAGTGATCTGCTATTCGGTGGAATCTAGAGCACTAAGCACCAATCTCGGGGACTAGTGGTTATAAAGGAAATTTTGAAACAAGCTACCCGGATGGGAGGATCTCGGGGACTCGTTATCCGAGTCCTGGAATTTTTTCTAAGATTGGAGCCCAGTGATCTGCTATTCGGTGGAATCTAGAACACTAAGCACAAATCTCGGGGACTAGTGGTGGTGGAAGGAACAAATATTTTTTGGTGAAAGAAATAGAACAAGCTTACCTCGGTCACCCGAGTAACATCCAGCGCGGCCACCTGGAGAGCGTGCAGAGCTTGGGCGTTGCGGCTTGGGCCTGCAGCGTGCAAGTCTCCCGCGGTCTCGGAGGCGTCGGCGGCAAGCCAGGCCTGGTTGTATTCGTCAACAACCTGTATGCCGGAGCCGCCGGGCGCGCGGGTAGCAGCAATATCCCGGGATCCTGAAGGCACAAAGGAGCTAACGGTTGCTCGCAACATCCGCAAGGCAGCAGTAGGGATCTCGGCGGGAGGCGGTGGTAACGATGAAAACGTACCCGTGCGCAGCACCAAATCTTGGGCCGAGGATGTCGGGGCAGTTGCAGGCTTGGCAGAAGTTGTTTTCTGCCCAGCAAACTTGGGGCGCGACTTCGCGACAGGTTGATCAGCTGGCCGGGAGGAGACTGCGGGCCGTTTCTCCGGAGCAGTCTTGTCCGAAGCTTGCCG
The DNA here is from genome assembly GCA_026929855.1 of Poa annua. Lineage (NCBI taxonomy): Eukaryota > Viridiplantae > Streptophyta > Magnoliopsida > Poales > Poaceae > Poa > Poa annua. Next base: position 243,070,243 of record CM049426.1, on the reverse strand, counting down.
GGAGGGACCGCTTGGCACGGACTGCCGGGGAAGGCTCAAGATCTCCGCCTCAAGCCCGGGCACCCGGCGCGGACTTTCCGGAAGAAGAATGTCTCCCGAGGTGGTCGTAACCTGCACCAGGATCTCATCGATCACCGGGCAAGCATCCGGAGTCACGACGGTAGCCGGTGCGGCACCGGAGGCAGCAGGCTCGCTTCCTCGAGTAGAAGGGCGAGGATGAGAAGGGGAAGCCCGAGCCGGGCTAGGAGTCCGAGTTCCGGGAGGAGGAGGAATAGAAGGGCGAGGAGGAGAAGGAGGTCGAGTGCGTCCCTGAAAGAAAATATCTCAGTAATAATTTATGGAGAAGGCAAAATCATATGGCATAAGGCAAGGAGAATGTACCCGGAGTCCACAGTGGGAGGGCCCCTTTGCCGCCGCCGAGGAGGCTTCTCGGCCGTTTGTTTATTCGGCTTGCTCCTCTTGGGGGGGTTGCCGGAGTTATCGGCAGCCTCGGTGTCGGAAGCCGCGCGCTTCCGGCTCTCGGCGCGTTTGGTCCCGGCCGTCGGCTTCGGAACCACTGCTGAGGCCTAGTTGAGAGGGAGAGCGTCAATTACATCAAGAATTTGGCAGTCAATCTCATCCTCATCATCCGAAGAAATGGAAACTGCCTCTGAGGTTGAAGGGTTACCCGGGGCAGCAGCTTTGACTAGAGGAATGGCGAGATGGTCCTCGCCGTCGGGGTCCTTTCTCGGCATCTTAGCCGGCACCGGGATGTTCGGCACGAAATTCCCGTTGGCGTGGACTGCCTCCTCCTCGGCTTGCCGCTCGAATAACTGCGCAAACAAATCACCACATGATGACCGTGTCGGTTTCCAGGTGAACGCGAGTACGGATGCGATTGAACGAAAGACAGACAGGAGCACCTGTTTTAATGGTTTTTTCCGGGATCCCCCAATGACACCCCAAACATACTCATCCGACATCTTCGTCCGAGCAATAGCTCGGACACGTCGGACGACCGCGGGATGGTCCAGAGGGAAAATACTGGTCCTGGTGGGGTCATAGCTCCCATCCATATGGCACATCTTGTGCACTCGGGTTTGCAGAGGGCAGACGCGGCGGATAATGAAGCAGCGCAAGAGATCGTCGCCGGTCATCTTGTTGGTCAGCGCCGCGAGGACGTCGTGCATACACTTGACCTCTTCGGTGTCGGGGAACCGTTTCCAGAGATTGAACTTGCGAGGAGGACCATTGACGAACTCCGGCAAATTTATGAAATCCGGATTCGAGGATCCCGGACCATCTCCCGAGTTCTCCCGATTCTTCACGTAGAAGAAGCTGCGCTGCCACTTCCGGCAGGATTCTAGTCCTTTGACTATAGGGAATCCGGAGTCAGCACGAGGGATGATGGTGGCCGCTCCGCAATCGACCAAGTCTTTTACTTTCTGATCCGGGTTGGGGATGACTTGGCGACGAAGGATGAAATACCTGGCCCAAAGATCCAGGAAGGGCCATACGCCGAGATATGCTTCCGTATACGTGGTGAAGACCGAAAGCATCATAATGGCGTTAGCTGGGAGGTGATGCGGTTGGAGGCTGTAGGTGTCGAGGAAGTCGCGGAAGAAGGGGCTAGCCGGAAGCCCAAACCCACGCTCGATATGCGTAAGGAATACAACGTATTCCCCGGGTTGGGGTTCCGGCTGAACCTCGCCCTCTGGAAGAAGGCTCTCGACTTCTGGCGGAATCCGGTGAGTCCGGTACAGCCAGTCCAGGTCCCATTGTTTGGTCTCGGATCCATCCCAGCACCCCCGGATACTTTCTTCACCCATGTCGGAGAAGTCTGCAGGTGTATCCGGGCTACTCTGCAGGCGCAGCGGCGGTTAGTCGGAATTAGTCTACCGGGAACTAAGATGCTGGATCGCAAACTGCTAAACACAACCGGGTTCCTGGCAAGTAAGATCTACCGTGTGCTAAAAAATCAAAACAAAAGGGAGGAAAAAAGGTGCGGGCTAAACTCAAACGAAGCAAAGTGCGAGCAAAAGGCGTAGGTCCTACAGCAACTAGCATCACCGCCGTGCACCCCGTGCGCGCCGCTCAAGTCGTGCTCACCGGCGGCGGCGCAACTGCGCACGTGTTAGGGCGAGACCGAAGGCGAGCGATTATTCTACCAGAGGAGATCATCGGAGCGGGGAGAGCAACTCACCGGAGAAGAGGAGATCGGTGACGGCGAGGGCGACGGCGTTCGGGCTCCGGAGAACAGCGAGGGCGGCGGCGTTCGGGCGACGAATGCAGCGGCGGCGATGCGCTCGAGACAATGGCGGAGGAGAAGCAAGGAAGAGGAAGGAGGAGAGGAGACCGTTCCGGTCCCCTATTTATGGGGGGGATTCCGGAGCGGTTCCCAGTTTTCCCGCCCACGATCTCCACGATCGTGGGTGGGATCTGTTTTGCGCAACGCGCCACGTGGCGCTAGCCGGAACGCCCGATCCAGCCACACCGAGGGTCACACGGCCCCAACGGTTGGACTCCGGATCGGCTGCGGCTCCCGGCGCAGGAACCCAAGCGACAGCGTGCTCGTGCAGAAGCACTCGAGTGCATTTCTGCTCAGACGGGACGTCGTGTGGGGCCCAGCTCGCAGTCTCGAGTTCAGCACGAAGCCAACGGTCAAGATTCACTGAGACTGCATTATCCGGTTGCAGGCTTCGCCTCCCGGTTAAAACAGTCTCGGTAAGGACGTCTCGGGAGAAATCAATCTCGGCAAGAAAACGGAGGGTGATGTCATGTGTTCTCGGAAGATAGTTGTTGTTTAAAGCTGATCCCGCACATCATCCGGGGTCGCTGTGCAGCACCAGCTTCGGGGACTAGTGTCGGGGGGCTGCCCCCCGGGTAGGGGCAGATCCCGGAATATCTCAGCAGTGTGCCAACAGTACTTGACCTTTGGCATGAGCAAGGGACAACCCCTGGTGTGCTGAAGGGGCAACTTGACCCTTGAGCGCTGCGAGAGTGCAAGGTGCCTCCTGGCAGGCGCAAGGGTCAGCTCTAGCAGCTATAAATAGACACCCCCGACCCTCACAATCGCAGCACAAGCATAAGCGGGTGGTTCCTCTAAGAACTAGCTTCTCGAAGATGTCTTTGCTGATAGGCTAAGACATCTTCGGGAGGCTAGGCCTAGAGATACTCATCCTGGGACGGGCTCGGACGCCTCCGGAAAGGATCCCGGATCTCGGGCTCCGAGAAGACTCCCGGAAGGAGGTGTACTCGGTTTTACCGAATAGATGGTCCGGGTAAGTGCTAACCGGAGTGTATGTCTCGGTCTTGATCTTGTGTAGGAGAGGCTCACAGTGGCAAGCGAGGAGGTAGCCGGCGTGAGGGCTTCCGGTAGGCCGTCAACGGTCTATAGCAGGCTTTCCCGTCTGTTGCAGGGGGAAGTACCATTCCGCCTGGCACGGAAGCATGGTCACCTCCCGCCTGACACGGAAGCATGGTCACCTCCCGCCTGACACGGGAGCGCGTCAGCTGGTACGACCACGGTACGACAAGACCTGACGTGCCTAGCCCGGCAATCCGGAAAAGGCTATCCGGGATGGGCCAAGACATGTCTTGTCTCTGGCAGGGGGACAATGATGGTTCAGGACGGCGCCTGCTGTCCTTATCGAGATGATGACGCAGGGGCTATGCCGGATAGCGCGGCGACTAGCTCACGCTAGCCGGTGACGACATGCCGGTTAGGCCTGTCCGGTGGGGCCAAGCCGATTTAGGGTTTCCAGGCCTCCTGGCCGGAACTCTATAAAAGGCGCCATAACTGCCCCTGTGAAGCAGAGACCAACTTGGGAGCCAAAACTATAGTCACATTTACTCTTAGAGCATTTACTTCTTCACACCTTGAGTTCATCTAGTTCTTTGTACTCCTCCCTTTGAGAGATCTAGCAGCAGTTTGTAACTCTTGTACCACAGCTATATAGAGAGGAAAGGCAGGAGTAGGGGTGTTACCTCCTCACGAGGGCCCTGAACCTGGGTATATCGTGTGTGTGTTGTGTGCCTTCGCGCATTTGTTCGTGTTTGTTAGATCTTCCCCCTCGCACTTTGATCTTGTTTCTTGTTCCTGGGAGATCTCGGTCATACCGGGATCCTCCTTGCGTGGGCTATTCAGCTCGCTATCCCTCCCCGGATCCACCAACGTCCATCGGCCCCACACATTAGCCATCCTATGGAATCTGCCGTGACACCACCACGACAAGCCTGTTTCTTGATGCGCCGCTGTGAGTAACAGGCGCTCCTCTGTCTGGGGTCCATAGTCGGGAGCCCCAGTTCTACGCGGTGGTGGGAGTGCTTCGTCTGTGCTTGCGGGCATGGCCTCTTGAGGCTGCTTTATGGCTTTATGAATGCCTTGACGAGTCTTTCTTCAAAGACGCCTGGCAGCTGGGCTTGCCTCCTTGAAGCGTGCTTGGCTATGTCATCAGCCTCTTGATTTTCCTTCCTCGGGATGTGCATGAGCTCCATGCCCCTGAAGTGCTTCTCAAGCCTACGGACCTCTTCAAGGTATGTAGCCATGTGGTCGTCCTTAGGCTTGTATCTCTTGTTGGAGAAGTTAACGAGCAGTTGGGAGTCGCCCTTGATGAGCAGGTCCTTGACGCCTAGAGCGATGGCGGCTAGTAGGCCGGCGAGCAAGCCCTCGTACTCAGCAATGTTGTCACCCTTGGGCGAGATCAGGAGGACGCCAGCCCCACCATTGCAGCAGGCGAAGGCTCCATCGAACTTCATGGTCTAGTGGCTGGGCATTTTTTCTCCAGAGGGCTCTGGCTCTTCTCCTAGAGGCTCTTCAGGGGTTGGATCAGTCCATTCGGCGAAGTCTGCCAGCGCTCTTCCTTTGATGACCCTTGTGGTATCGAAGTGCAAGTTGAATGGTTGTAGCTCTATGTTCCATCCCGCGACACGGTCTGTTGTGTTAGAGTTGCGCAGGATCTGCTTTAGAGGAAATGAGGAGACCACCGTGATGGAGTGTCACTGGAAGTAGTGTCGCTGCTTCCTTGAGGCAATGAGGAGCGCAATGATGAGCTTCTGCTGCATTGTGTACAGTTCCCGGGCATCCCGCAGTACTGTACTGATGAAGTAGACGAGATGCTCGACAAGGGTTGTCAATTTAGTTGCAACGCTGTCTGCCTGAAGGGGCTCTTCAGGCCCCTTGGCGAGATCAGCTTGTAGAGGCTCTTTAGGCCTCTTGGCGAGATCGGCCTGTGGAGGCTCTTCAGGCCCCTTGGCGAGATGAGGACTTGGGGCAGACTCAGCTTGTGGCTCTGGGCCTGGCTGTGGGTGTGTGAAGCCTGCCCCTTTGTCGATCTCTTCCTCAGGCGGTTTTGGCTTTGGAGTGGTTGCGCTCTTCTTGTGGAGGACTGTCTCTTCTCTTTCTACCACCAGGACGGCGCTGGCGATCTGTGGAGTGGCTGATAAGTACAGCTTCAGATGCTCACATGTCCTTGGGCAACCATTACTAGTGGGCTGGCCAAATACCTCCTCAAGTCCTCAAAGGCTTTTTCCGCTTCAGGCGTCCACTTGAAGGTGCCAGATTTCTTCATGATCTTGAAGAAAGGTAGGGCTCTCTCGCCGAACTTGGAGATGAAGCGGCCCAAGCTGGCCATGCAGCCTGCAAGGCGTTGCATGTGCATGAGCCGGCGAGGAGGCTGCATTTCCTCTATGGCCTTGATCTTGTCAGTATTTGCCTCTATGCCATGGTGTGACACGAGGAAACCAAGCAATTTGCCTGAGGGCACTCTGAAGATGCATTTGGCGGGGTTGAGCTTGATGTTCACCTTGCGCAGGATGGCGAACGTCTCTTCAAGGTCCCTGAGGAGAGTATCTCCCTCTCAAGACTTGACGACGATGTAATCGACGTATGCCTCTGCATTTCTGCCCATTTGCTCGCAAAGGGCTATCCTCATGAGCCACTGGAAGGAGGCGCAAGTGTTTTTCAGGCCGAAGGGCATGCATACATAGCAATACACACCACAAGGGGTGAGGAATGCCGTCTTCTCCTCGTCTTCCTTAGCCATTTTGATAAGGTGATAACCAGAGAAGGCATCGAGGAAGCAGAGGAGGTCGCAGCCTGCCGTGGAGTCCATGATCTGGTCGATCCTTGGCATGGGGTATGGGTCCTTGGGGCAGGCCTTGTTGACATCAGTGTAGTCGATGCAGAGGCGGCCTCCTCTGGAGGGCTTTGGGACAACCACGTCGTTGGAGAGCCAAGTGGGTGCGCGAATTCGCGGACAACATTTGCCGCTTTGAGCTTCTCGACCTCTTTGACGATAAATGCTTGCTTCTCGGGGGCTTGCTTTCTTGCCTTTTCCTTGACGGGGTGTGCGTTTGGACACACGGCTAAGTGGTGCTCAATCACCTCCCTCGGTACACCGGACATATCTGACGGAGTCCACGCGAATATGTCAGAGTTTGCCCGGAGGAAGGCGACGAGCGCGCCTTCCTATTTGGGAGGCAGAGTTGCGCCAATGGTGACGCTAGCCCCCGAGCTGCTGGCACTCAGGGAGACGTTCTTCGTGGAAGCTGGCTCCTAAGAGAACATCTAATTCTTTTTCTTGGGCCTCTCCAGAGGCTCCATGTCACTAGTAGAGAACAAGTCATAGGACCAAACAGAAATACTCCATTTGTCCCGGTCGTATTACAAACCGGGACAATTGGGGCCAAATAGTTGGTCTTAGCCTCCATGCGCTTTAAAATCGAATCTTTTGTCTCGGTTCCAGCCACGAACCGGGACAAAAGGTCATCGGACCCCATTTGTCCCGGTTCCAGCCACGAACCGGGACAAAAGTTAGGTGCATATATATTTAAAAAATGTTTTGACACTTAAAAAAATTCATTTTTAACACTTAAAAAATAGAAAATGATATTTATGAAAATAATTTGAATATTCCCTTCGGCATGATTGTTTACTATATCAAGATGCACTCATTTGTGGAATACGAGACCTTTTCATAAATAATTTGAAGAATATGAATTAGATTCAAATAATCAACATAAACTCATTTTACTAAGAGAAATTAGGTAGAAATCAATGAAAAATCTAATACTTGGGGATAATTCATCATATGTGTACTAGTTTCAATGAAAAATAAATAGGTGCCATTTTTCATCATATTTTTTGTACTTTGTTCACAAAAAAGTCATTTTTCGCACTTAAAAAAATGGAAAATGATATTTATGAATCTAACATGAAGAATCCCTTTGGCATGATTGTTTCATATACCAATATGCACCTATTTGTGAAATATGAGATCTGTGTCATAAACAATGTCGTGCAAATGACCATAACTTGATCATTTGGTCTGAAATTTGAAACTTCTAGATGTTTATAGATGATAGATTGTTTTGTGAGCACTTTTTTTTACAAATTTTGTCAAAAATCAAGTTTATCATTTTTCATGCCAACTATTACACATATAATTAAGGACACCATGCCAAAGGATATCCTTTTTTGAGATGTTTATCGTTTTTTTCCGTTAAAACGATCAAAATGGTCGCGGTGAGCTATTCATCAAAAGAGGTAAATTTTTGTAGAATTATCAAAATTTATGTGATATAACCAATAGTTGTGTACCTTAAAATGATTTTTCCAAAAGATTAAGACAAAACTATCAAATAGTTGTAGTTCAAATTTGAATTAGTTTCAAATAATCGACATAAACTCATTTAACTAGGCGAAATTAGATAGAAATCAAGAAAAAACCTAATACTTGGGGATTATCCATAATATGTGTTCTAGTTTCCATGAAAATTAAATGGATGTTATTTTTCATCATATTGTTTGTACTTTGTCCACAAAAAAAAGTCATTATTCGCACTCAAAAAATGGAAAATGATATTTATGAAAATAATTTGAACAATTCCTTTGAAATGATTGTTTATTATACCAATGTGCACCTATTTGTGGAATATGAGATCTGAATCACAAACTATGCTGTGAAAATGACCATAACTTGTTCATTTGGCTTGAAACTTCTAAATGCTTATAGATGATAGACCTATTTGTAATATTTGTTCTGCAATTTTTTTCAAAAATCAAGTTTATCATTTTTCATGGCAAATAGTACACATATAAGGATCCCATGCCAAAGGATATCCTTTTTTGAGATGCTTATCGTTTTATTTCATTTTTTCGTTAAAACAATCAGAATGGTCGCGATGACTATTCATCAAAAGAGATAAATTTTTTAGAATTATCAATGTTTCTGTGATATAACCAATAGTTGTGTACATTAAAATGATTTTTTCAAAAGATTAAGACCAAACTATCAAATAGTTGTAGTTCAAATTTGAATTAGTTTCGAATAATCGACATAAACTCATTTAACTAAGCGAAATTAGGTATAAATCAAGGAAAAAACTAATACTTGGGGAGTGTACTTGTTTCCATGAAAAATAAATGGGTGCCATTTTTCATTATATTTATTATACTTTGTTCAAAAAAGTCATTTTTCGCACTTAAAAATGGAAAATTATATTTATGAAAATGTTTATAGATGATAGATTGTTTTGTGAACACTTTTTTTTGCAAATTTTGTCGAAAATCAAGTTTATGTTTTTCATGGCAATTAGTAGACATAAAAGGACCCCATGCCAAAGGATATCCTTTTTTGAGATGTTTATCATTTTATTTCATTTTTTCATTAAAATGATCAAAATGGTCGCGATGACTATTCATCAAAAGAGCTAAGATTTTCTAGAATTAGCAATTTTTTGTGATATAACCAATAGTTGTGTACCTTAAAATTATTTTTCCAAAAGATTAAAACCAAACTATCAAATAGGTGTAGTTCAAATTTTAATTAGTTTCGAATAATCAACATAAACTCATTTAACTAGGCGAAATTAGCTAAAAATCAAGCAAAAACCTAATACTTGACGATTATCCATCATATGTGTACTAGTTTCCATGAAAATTAAATGGGTGCCATTTGGCATCATATTTTTTGTACTTTGTTCACAAAAAATCATTTTCCGCATTTCAAAAATTGAAAATGATATTTATGAAAATATTTAAAGAATCATTTTAGCATGATTGTTTATTATACCAACATGCACCTATTTGTGCAGTATGAGATCTTTATCACAAATTATGCCGTGGAAATGACCATAACTTGATCATTTGACTTGAAATCTCTAGATGTTTATAGATGAAAGACCTTTTGTGAAGATTTTTTTGGAAACTTTGTGAAAATTAAGTTTATCATTTTTCATAGCAACTAGAACACGTTTAAGGACCCCATGCCAAAGGATATCCTTTTTTGGGGTGTTTATCACTTTATTTATTTTTCTGTAAAATCGATCAAAATGGTCACCATGACTATCTATGTTTCTGTAATGCAAAAGATTATTTGGATGTCATATTGGAAATCCTCTAATTTTTTGATCAATTTAGAAATTTTATTTGTTGAATTCTGATTTAAGGTTTTAAAGATACCAATTATTCCATACTAAATGAAAAAGGCAAAAATAAAGTAATATTTATTTTATAATTATTTATTACAATATTATTATTATTCTATATTCATTGTTGTTTATTCAACTTAATTTTTATAATACAAGTAATGAAAAAGTATAACATGTTGACCGAGTGGTTAATATGATTGATAAGATAGTAATATCAGTAAGTTCTCAGTTCTCTCTTAGTATCTAATTTGAAAGGAATCTAAATGTTAAGCGTGCGGGGTTGGAGTAGTTTGAGGATGGGTGACCGAACGGGAAGTTTGACTTGATATTAAATGTGTAGTTAGTAATGAAGTGTGTGAGTTAGTAGGTAATTAAATGTGTGACTAAGTGAGAAAAAAAAATAGAAAACATGAAAGAAAAAGAAAAACATAATAGCAGCCAGCAATATGAACCGGGAAACAAATACGAAAGAAAAAGAAAAACAAAAAAAGGAAAAAAAAACACTATTGTCCGGGGTCGTAATACGAACTGGGACAAATAGCCTCCGGCAAAAAGACGGACCGGCGCGGCCACGTGCCCCCCAATTGGCCCTGGGTCGTGGCGTGACCGGGACAAAAAGCCACCCTATTTGTCCCGAGCACGTTGTCCCGGGAGCGTGCCCGGGACAAATAGCCCATACGGCCCGGGACCAATAGCATATTCTGCTCTAGTGTGTCCTCCGCAGCCGGAAATGCCATGGCGGCTGCCTTGTAGGTTGTCGCGACGGCGCGCGTGGCGTCCAGGATGTGGCCATGGATGGAGATGGTGGCAGCGCTGCCGGGGATCTTGACCATGTTGTAGGCATGGTGTGTGACGACCATGAACTTCGTGAGGGCGGGGTAGCCGAGCATGGCATTGTACGGCAAGCTGGTGTGTGTGACGTCGAAGTCGATGAGCTCGGTGCGGTAGTTCTTCTGCGTGCCAAAGGTGACAATGAGGCCGACCTGCCCCAGAGGCTCGATGGATCCACTGGTGACTCCCATGAAGGGCCTAGAGGGCATGAGCCACTCGTAGGGCACTTGAAGCGTCTCGAAAGTCTTGATCAAGATAACGTTCAGGTCTGCACCTCCATCGATGAGTGTCTTGGAGACGGCGATGTTGTTGATGGTGGGGGAGCAGACCAGCGAGAGGGTTCCAACAGTCTTGGTAGACTTGGGGTGGTCTTGCGCGTCGAAAGCGATGGTGTACTGCGACCACTTGAGGGGCCTGGAGGTCTCGACGCTGGGGAGCGCGGCGTTGAGCTCGCGAGTGTTCGACTTGGGCGCCTGAGCCCCGCCGAGGATGCAGGCCATAGCCCCTCTCGGGGCCTGGTAGCCCCAATCTTCCTCATCAGGGAGGTTGCCGTTTTTCTCGGCGGTGTTGGCCTGAGTGCTAGGTGACTTTTGGTAGCCGCCCTTGCGTCCGCCTCCGCGGTAACCACGGCTTGCTCGTGCTCCTTGCTCACCCTCTTGAGGTCGAAACAGGTCTCAGTAGAGTGGCCCTGCCTGTTGTGGTAGGCGCAGAATGGACGGTCGTCCTCCTTCTTCTCGCCAGGCTCGAGGGAGCCCCTTCGGGAGCCCTTTGCATCAGGCTCTGCCGCGAGGACTGCGGTGGCCTTGCGCTTGGGATCCTCCTTCTTCTTGTGGCTCTTGGACCCCTCGCCAGGGTCGTCTCCCCGCAAGCTTATCTTGACAAAGAGGAGTCCCTCTTCAGCCTTGGCGCACTTGTCCGCCAGATCGAACAGATTCACCACAAAGGTGAGCTTCTCGTGGATGCCGAGCTTCTCGAGCATCCTGCGATTCGTGACGTCATCGTGGAAGGCAGCGATGACCTGGGTGTCAGGGATGTTTGGAATCTTGTTCCGCACCTGGCTGAAGCGCTGGATGTACTTGTGGAGGGTCTCGTCTTTCTTCTGCACCACAGCGTGCAGGTCGTTGTGGGTGAGTGCACGCTCCTACGTGCCCTTGAAGTTGGCGACGAACTGCTTGCAGAGCTCTTCCCACGTGCCCACAGAGTCCTCAGGGAGGTTCAGGAACCACGACAACGCAGAGTAGCGAAGCGAGTGGGAGAACCAGTTATCCATGACCTTGTCATCTCCTCCTGCATCTTGGATGGAGGTGGTGTAGAGATTCAGGAACTCAACAGGGTTGCTGGAGACGTCGTAGACCTTGGGGAGGGTTGGCCTGAACTTCTAAGGCCAGACCACGCGGCGCAGGGAGCGGGTGAACGCCAGGCAGCCCGAGGCGTACATGGCGTCCCCGTTATACAGAGCCGCACGGTTCTGCTGGCCCGCTTGGCCAATCTCCTCCACGAGACGGTTCTGGCGGTCCCGCTGGCGCTCCATCCCCACGCGCGTGTCCGGTGCAGTGCGCTGCACGATTTGGTAATCGAGCGGCGAGGATGCGTACGAGGCAGCTCTGTGTGTCGCGGCCGGAGCAGGTTCTAGAGGTGGTGGAGGCGCGTCATGCGCAGCCGTGCCCGTGAGGGAGTGGCACACAATCGACCGCGACGGGGCGGAGCGAGTGGTGGCGATGCCTACAAGGTGGTTGAGGCGTTCCAGCCACTGCTCGTGAGCCTCTGTAGTAGGACGGTAGCGGAGAAGTTCTTGCGCTATGAGCAGAGCTGTGTGCGGGGCTGGCTTCGCGCATCCTTGAGACAAGGCGCTCTGGTGCTGCGTCCTGCGTGAGGACTACGCGTAGGCCTGGTGCTCGGGGTGCTCCTCCCCGTTGTGCTCGGGCTCGCTTTCGGGGTGTTCCACGTGCGGCTCGGTGTTGGCGCGCTCCTCACGGTGGGGGCGACCCCGTCGTCCACGACTGGCGGTGGCGGCAGGCGCGGTGTTGGTTCCTTCGGGTGCGCGCCTGCTGGCACGAGCGGCGCGAGTGTCCGTCATGGCGCGGAGGTGGCTCGAAGGTCGTTGACGCGCCTCAATCCCTTACCTCGCGCGCCAAATGTCAGAGAGTGACTCCCACGGAACAGGGATAGTAACACCCTGAAGAGTAGTTCGAAGGGGGATTGAACACGGAGGTCAAACAACCCTCGGGAGGCACGACGACGGTGCTCGCCGTTTCTAGAGAGGGACAACACGACAGAGATGAATGTCAGCCCGTACCTAGCTTCACGTCCCTCAAGAGGAGGTAACACCGCTACTCATGCTTGTCTGTATTGCACTGCGAGGGTTATAGTACAATGAGCTTGCCGAGGGCTCTCTTGAGGCAGTTTGGTGCTTGGAGAGGGAACTAATGCCTTCTTCCTCCTCGAGCACTTGGCTATCCTACGCGCTTGGCTAGGGTTCCAAGGGTTCAGAATGCGATTAGCTGTTCCCCTGCTACGGTGGAGCTCCTGCTCCTTTTATAGGCGCCTCGGGCCTCTTCCTTGCGATGTACGCAGAGGGTGGGTTCCCACAGGGCAGTGGTGCAAAGGAGAGGGAGTCCACCGCGCAGAAATGTCCATGGACACGGTCCATCCGTGCTAAAGTTGGGCGCGGTGGCCGACAAGCTGCAAACTGCGCAGAACGGCTCGCAGGCGATGTAGGAGTCATGGCGGAGCCCATGATGACGATCTTCTTGTAGCGTTGCGCCGTCCAGCCGCTTTATCACCAAAGAGGAAAGTCCTGGCTGTCCTGACGCGGGCAGCGCAGCTTTGTTGACTCCTTTATCACCAGAATGGCAACTGCGACGCTCACGTCACTCTAAGACTGATGCAGAGGCAATGTGCACCCTGCAGCGCTAGCTTAGCCGCGAAGTGTCTCCACAGGGCCGCGGTGGCCTGTGGAGGGGTTTCTGTTGACTTCTCTCCAGGCGAGTAGAGCCTTGGGGAGTCTCTTGAAGTGCATGGTTCTCTTCAGGCCCTCGCTTGCTCTTCAGGCAATCAAGAGGTGTTGCCTCTCGAGAGTCTCTCCAAGCGGAGGCTTGGTCCTTAGTCCTTTTGTCGAATTTGTCGCATGCGAGGCCTGTGGAGAGTGGGCTCTGCACACCATGGTCCTCACTGGGCCGACAATAGTTGTACTTTGTCTAAGGATGATGTTACTTACTTACTATACACAAAGTGCTTAAGGCAATAATCTATTGCATGCAACTTAATACTGAAAGGGGTGCGAACTCTAACTGGAAGGTGTATTATTAGTCATAGATGCGGTTGGAACGGTCTATGTATATTTTTGTAATGCCCGACTGAATCTCACACTAGACATTATAACGTTAGTATATGCATTGGTTTGCTCATCATTATTCTATCAATTGCCCAGTTGTAATTTGTTTACCCGCATGAATGTTATTATTATTTATGGAAAGACACCACTTGTGAACTGTGGACCCCGGTCCTTCTCTTTAATCTGACAAAACCACAACTGCAAACCTGTTACTTTCTGCAAACAAACATCTTTCTTCCACACATACGTTTAATCCTTTGTTACAGCAAGCCAGTGAGAATGACAACCTCACTTTTAAGTTGGGGCAAGTATCTTGATTATTTGTGTGCAGGCTCCACGTCAACTACGTCAAGCACTTTCCTGGCGCAGTTGATACCTCCGGGGAATTCTCATTTCCTACTGGTTCGAGAACCTTGGTTTCAAAACTGAGGGAAATTTCCTGCTGCACTACTTCATACCTTCCTCTTGGGGTCTCACAACAACACACCCACCGTGTGCATCCACGCGCTTTCTTCTTTTGTTGACTCGACTGTCCATATGACATTTACTTCATGTACAACGGATGCGACTGCATGTTTCTTAGGCTCTTGCTCCATTGTGATATCTCTCTCGATTGTCCATCTGGGAGTTGTTATGTACCAAATGCTTCTGAGATTTTGCAGAAGTCTCTGTCGCAAGCATCTGATTTTTGAAAGTTTTCATTGACTGTGATTACTCCTTTTGGGCCTGACATTTAGAGCTTGAGGTACGCGTAATGTTGTACGGCCATGAATCTTGCAAACGCCGGTCGTTCGAGTATGGCGTGGTATTGTGATTTCCAGTCGACGACTTCGAAGTCGATCAACTCGCTTCTGAAGTGCGTTGCCTCCCCAAACGTGACGTCGAGTTGTATTGTGCCTTCGGGCTGTATGGCTTTGCCCGGTACAATACTGTGGAAAGTATATGCAGATTGTGGAAGATTTTAAACTGACATGTTCATTCGACAAAGCGTGTCGGCGAATATTATGTTAAGCCGCTGCCTCCATCCATGAATATTTTTGTCATGGCATATCCTCCAATTTGAGCTTCAAGTACTAGAGCGGCGTGTCCCGGCCGATAGATTGATGGTGGGTGGTCTTCTAGATTGAAGGCAATTGTCGTTTCTGACCCCCTTAAAAATTCTGGTATGGCGGTGATAACCCACAAGTATAGGGGATCGCAACAGTCTTCAAGGGAAGTAAAACCCAAATTATTGATTCGACACAAGGGGAGACGAAGAATACTTATAAGTCTTAAGAGCGGAGTTGTCAATTCAGCTGCACCTGGAAAAGAACTAGTAACAGGGGTGATGTGAAAGCAGCAGTAATATGACAGCAGTAGTAATAGTAACACAGAGACAATAGCACCAAAGAATAGTTGCTTGCGTGGAGTTGACGGGAAAGCAATGATGATGACAGAAGGACCGGGTTTCCCAGCTATCTACACTAGTGGTAACTCTCAAAAACAAGTGCGGGTGAACAAATTACAGTTGGGCAATTGGCAGTATTTAAATAACATTAAGTAAGAATATCCAGATTATTAATTATATAGGCATGTTTTCCATATATAGTTGTGCGTGCTCGCAATGAGAACTTGCATAACATCTTTTGTCCTGTCAGCCCGTTTGCAGCGGGGCCTCTAGGGAAACTACTGGCAATTAAGGTACTCCTTTTAATAGAGCACCAGAGCAAAGGATTAACACTTGGTGAAAACATGTGATCCTCACATCACAGCCATTCCCTCTGGTCATCCCAATTGCTGTCACTTTGGGGCAATCGGTTCCGGACAATAACATGTGCATACAACTTGTAGATACAATCTAAGCAATAAATATAGAGCTCAAATCTAAGATCATGCCACTCGTGCACTAGTGACAAGCATTAAACATAACAAGATTGCAGCAACAATAACTTCATAAACTTATATAGATAGACTGATCATAATGTAATAATTCATCGGATTCCAACAAACACAACACAGATTACATCATATGAATCTCCATCATGTAAGGCAGCTCATGAGAACATTGTATTGAAGTACATGGGAGAGAGAGTATGAACTAGCTACAAATAAGAACCCGTAGTCCATGGGGGGACTACTCACAAACCATCATCGAGTCAAAGTGGAGGCAGTGGAGTCGATGGAGATGGCTCCGGGGGTCAATCCCCGTCCCGGCAGGGTGCCGGAACAGGAACTTCTGACCCCAAAAACTTGTCGATGATGGCGGCGTCGCTCGGGACCCGTGGAGGAAAATATGAACATCATCCGATTTTTAGGTTTTGGGGGGGGGGGTACTTATAGGCAAAAGGGCGAGGTCGGTGGAGGCCTGAGGGCCCCACACCTGGTGCTCGCGCGACCAGGCCTACAACCGCGCGAGCACGTGGTGGCGGCGCCTCGGCGCCCCACTTCGTGTCGTCTTTGGTCTTCTGGAACATTCATAATCCAAAGATAATTCCAGGATAAAAATTGTCCAATTCCGAGAATATTTTCTTAAGTACTTTTCTGAAACCAAAAACTGCAGAAAACAGGGAACTCACACTTTGACATCTTGTTAATAGGTTAGTCCCAGAAAATGCATAAAACTATATATAATGCATATAACACATGTAATAACATGGTATAATATAGCATGGAACATAAGAAATTGTAGATACGTTGGAGACGTATCAACATCCCCAATCTTAGTTCTACTCTTCCCGAGTAGGCAAGAATGATAGAAAGAATAATTTCTAAAGTGACATGCTTTCACACAATCTTGATCATATAATATTGTAAGGCTCATGTTATGAATAAAATGACTCAAGGCAACGATCTATAATTTGCTAACAAATAGACAAGGAGTAAACAACTACATCATATAAGTAAAAACTCTTTATGAATAGTACTTCCAAACGAGCATCAATAAGATTTGCATAAGAGTTAACTCGTAAAGAATATTATCTAAGTAAAAGAGCATTGAAGCAACACAAAGGAACATACAAGTTTCAGCATTGGCTTTCAACTTTGAACATGTATATCATATAGATAGTTGCCATTACAAAGGAATATAACAAGTGTAATAAGTAAGCATATAAGAATTGTTATACACAGTTGACACAAGTGTTTGCTTCGGGGATAGAAAGAAGTAGGTACACTGACTCAACATAAAATAAAAGATAGGCCCTTCGTAGAGGGAAGCAGGGATACAAGCATGTGCTAGAGCTTCTTAGTTTTATAGGTTTGCGAAATTTAGAGCATAAAAGTAAGTTTTGAGCGGTGTTTGTCGCTGTCAACGAATGGTAATGGGCACTCTACCCCCCTTGGCAACCAAACTTTCAAGAGGGGCTCCCATGAAGGACGTTATTTCTACCAGCAAGGCAGATCATCCCTATTTCCTCTTTTGTTTACACATGTAGTTTATAACTAGTATCATTGCTTGGCTGATTAGATCAGGGTAAAAATGTGAAGAGAATGCGGCAGTTAAAGTTGTAATTAATTGGGACTGGGCACCCCTTTTGCCAGCTCTTTTTGCAAAATTAATGGATAAGCGGTGTATATGCCACTAGTCCGGTTGGTGAAAGTCTGTATAAAAGCAAATGACAAGGTTGATATCCATAACACCACATACTTCCTCATGAGCTAATAAACATTGAAACAAATAAGGGATGATAAGTTTTGAATAAAAGATAGCTGATACTTCTCCAACGTATCCATAATTTCTTGTGTTCCATGCTATGTTATACCATATTATTACATGTCTTATATGCATTTTATACAGTTTTATGCATTTTCTAGGACAGACCTATTAACAAGATGCCATAGTGCCAGTTCCCTGTTTTCTGCTGTTTTTGGTTTCAGAAAAGCTCTTAAGGAAATATCTGTCAAATTGGAAATGAGCCAACCAGGATTTATTTTTGGAATATTTGCGTCCAGGAAAACCGAAGAAAAGACGAAGAGGGGCCGCGAGGCACCCTCATCACCTGGTGGCATGGCCCACATGCCTGCCGCGCCAGGAGGTGAGGAGAGCCCCTCGGGCGCCCACCGACCTAGGTCTTTCGCCTACAAATACCCCCTTGACCTAAAAACAGAGTACAGTTGAACACTTTTTCCTCCACGGGTCCCGAGCCGCCATCGTCACCACCACTTCGGGAGAGATCAGAACTGCTCCCCGGCACCCTGCCGAGAGGGGGAATCGTCCCCGGAGGCCTCTACGTCACCATGACCACCTCCGGACTGATGCGTGAGTAGTCTAACTTGGACTACGGGTCCATAGCAGTAGCTAGATGGTTGTCTTCTCCTCTTGTGATATCATGTTTAGATCTTGTGAGCTGCCTATCATGATCAAGATCATCTTTATGTAATTCTCCATGTTGTGTTTGCTGGGATCCGATGAATATTGAGTACTAAAGTTATTGCTTCATAATATATCATGTGTGTGCTATTTAATGATCTTGCATGATCTCCGTTACTTGTGTATGCTCTAGCCAAGTAGATGCTCGTAACTCCAAGAGGGGGTATTTATGCTCGATAGTAGGTTCATGTCTCTATTTAATCGGGGGCAGTGACATAAAGCTCTAAGGTTGTAGATGTACTGTTGCTAATAGGGATAAAAAAGTAGTACTATATCTAAGGATGATGTTATTTTCTTACTTTACATGCAGTGCTTAAGGCGATAATCTGTTGCATGCAACTTAATACTGAAAGGGGTGCGGACGCTAACCGGAAGGTGGATTATTAGTCATAGATACGGTTGGAACGGTCTATGTATATTGTTTTAGTGCCTAAATGAATCTCACACTAGACACCATATCATTAGTATATGCATTGGGTTGCTCATCATTATTCTATCAATTGCCTAGCAATTTGTTTACCACGTATGGATGAATGTTATTATTATTTATGGAGAGACACCACTAGTGAAATGTGGACCCCGGTTGTCGGAGTATCGGCATAATTGATAGGAGACGGGGGTCCTCTAGCCTATGTATGGATTGTGGGGAAGAAGGCTGGAGTCGTCGAGGACGGGATTGGACACGGCGAGTTTACCCAGCTTCGGATCCCGCACCGGCGGCGAGATCCTACGTGCTGCTATATGTAGTGTACCTGCACCTTAAATATGGCAGATATCTGTGTATAGTGCAAATCCCTGGATCGAATCGTTTGCACACACAGTTACGATGTAATATCACAACAAAGTATCAATTTATTACAACGTTGATCCAGACTTAGAAAATATTCATTACAAATTTGCATAGCATAAAGCTAGCAGTAAACAGAGTAAACAACGGAAAATTTATTCTTCGTGGAGTCCCCAAACATCATCATGTGCCACAGGCGAGCATGTTGGTTGAAGACTCAAAACCCTTAGTAAAACTTTCACTCATCATCAGGACAGTCTGCAATAAGATATATATTGCAACAACGTGGGTCAGAACCATTAAAATGGAACTGGCAAGTGACACTATGGTGGACACTTAAAGGAATAACTCTATGACCTATATGCTTATTTGGCTGGTGGAGCTCAAGGCTATTTTGCAGAAAGCAAGTTTTTCCCTAACTTTTTGAAAACACTTTTCTTCTATTCGAGACATCCGTGGCATGAAATCCACTGTCTCATTCTACCCTTGTTCACCCATCAAGTTTTAAATTTATAAGTTGGAATGGTGGAATCCTCCGTTGACATCCTCGTTCAGCTGCTCAATTGTCCATTTCCGGGGACACGGCTAAGTACTTAGATTTTAACTCTACAGAGGTTGTGCACGTTCACCATTGTACCCATTCATCCCAGGTTATCCTTTACACACCATTTGTGATAAGGAAAGGAAAGAATGAGACGAGATCTTTCAGAAGCATTTTTTCTCCCACTCTGGCCTGACGCGCTCCACCTACAAATCCTCTACCACCACCTGTCAGGCCGGGGAGAGTCCACACAGCTTAGTTGATCAAGCCAGAGCCCATATTGGCAATGGCTGCACGAGAAGCAATCTTCACTTGGAGTTCTTCAGATTCCTTTGCTCCTGGGTGGCCTTCCACAAGTGAATATTCCACAGGTAAATCCCCTAGGAACAACACTCAACTCATACAGCCAAGCAACCAAATTCCACCCAGGTATTTGATTAAAACTTAGTAGACTTTATCTCTTTCATCAAAATAGTTTTTGCATAGCATCACTATTCTACTAAGTAATTTCATAGGAACCTGGACACAGGAATAAAGAGATCTATCATGGATTGCATAGCAATGCTATCCTACACATGCTTATAGAAAATACTCTACTCATGCATAGAAATAATAGGAATTTTATGGGGGTGTGCCACTTGCCTTGGCAATCGGGAGTGCAGCAGTTACAGTTGCAAAGATTCTCGTTTCCCTCTGAATAGTCTAACAGAGAAATAAAGAGCCACACATAAACACACAAACAAAGGTTCATACAAAGAAGATATATGCTATGCATGGGATGAGATGCAACAATTTATTTCCAACGTCTAGAAACTATCCCTTTGGATTTTCATGATATATGCATGAACAAATTTTTGATTTGTTTCTATTATTTAATCATGAATAAAGGGTTAATGACAAGGACTTTAGTTCACTTAAATAAAATTTCGAAATTAAATTTTGTAAAAATGACATTTGGGCAGAGGGCATCTAAACAAGTTGTTAGCAATTTGATTTACTCAAAAATAAATTTTATAACCAAAGTTATGTCAAAAACACTTAAACTACTCTCAAAAATATTTGAAACTTTTGTGTGTTTCAAAACAGAAAACAAATGATGCCAAAGTGTTCTACTGGTTCCAAGGATCTCAAATATATAAAAATATTTAAATTTGGATAAACAGATAAAAAGTAGTGATAAAAACAGTATGCAGGGTGTTTTCTGCAAAACTGCCAAATTAAATAAAATAGGAAAAAGAAATTACACGTCAGCGCTGACGGGGCGCTGACTGTGCGATGACTGGGCATGCTGACGTGTTTAAGTGATTTGATCTGGGCCGTCAGATCTGGATCTGGCGGTCCAGATCCACCGTACCGTAGGATCGAGATCGTACGGCCTACACGCGTTGACCAAAAACTGGCGGCGCTAGGTCACCGGAGGACCTCGCCGGAGACGCGCGCGCGGCGGCGACACGCACGGCATCGCACATTCTCGATGTTCTACTGCGTTCCGAGACGAGCGGGTCATACCTACGGGTAGAGGGCGTCGAGGCGACGTCGTTGGCGAAGTGGTGGGGCTCGTAGCTCCTCCTGCCTCCTCTGGTTGCTCGCCGGAGTTGCTGCGGGCGGCGGCTTGCTTCGGTCGTGGACGTCCTCCTCGAACTGCGGCGGAAAGGAATGAACGAAGTTGTCACCGGGACGCGCACGGCTACGGGGAGTCGAGAGATATACTAGGGGTGACCAGAGGAGCTCGGGACTCACCGGAGTTCAAGATTTTGGTCGGCGGCAGTCGCGGCACGGCGGCGGAAAAATGCGGCAGCCTGGGAGCTCCCGTGCTGCGGTTTCTAGGGCAAAACAAAGAGGAGCTCGGGGGCTATTTGTAGGCGTATGCGAGGCAATGAATCGTGTCCTTAATGGCTCGAATTAACGAGGAGGAATCGCCAGCCGGAGGTTACCGTGGACGTGCGCTTGATTTTGGGGAAGAAGACCGGGTCGGGGATGACAGGTGGGACCCACCTGTCGGCGAGTGAGCGCGCGCGGGCGGGGACGGGCCGCTGGCGGGCAAGGTTGCGTCGCGCGCGCGGTAGATAGCTAGTGGGCTTCGGCCCACTGACTGGCCCGACTCTATTTTTCTTTTTGAAAATTCTTTTCTGTTTTTAAATCTTTTGATTACAAAACAAATTCAAAACTATATTAAAACTTCTCAGAAAAATTCATAAAAATATAATTTGAAAAGCTTATGAAAAATAGATCCTTTTGTCATTATTTTTGTCTAAAGTAAAAATAGAATAAAAGGAACATTATTATAAATTCAAAATAACAATTTTAGGGACATAAATTCAATTAAAACATATTTAAATAATTAAATTCACATTTTATGTAATTCTTATGACAAGTTTATTGATGATGATGCATGGATGCAATCTTTTGATTATAAAACAAATTCAAAACTATATTAAAACTTCTCAGAAAAAATCATAAAAATATAATTTGAAAAGCTTATGAAAAATATATCCTTTTGTCATTATTTTTGTCTAAAATAAAAATAGAATAAAAGGAACATTATTATAAATTCAAAATAACAATTTTAGGGACATAAATTCAATTAAAACATATTTAAATAATTAAATTCACATTTTATGTAATTCTTATGACAAGTTTAATGATGATGATGCATGGATGCAAAAGTTTTAAATTTTTCTGAAAATTGGGATGTTACAAACCTAACCCCCTTAAGATGAATCTCGCCCTCGAGATTCGGATTGGCTAGCAAATAGGTGAGGGTGATCTTCTTTAAGGTCATCTTCTCTTTCCCAAGTTGCTTCCTCTTCTGAATGGTGATTCCACTGTACTTTACAGAATTTGATGGTCTTGGTTCGGGTGACACGTTCTGCTGTCTCCAAAATCTTTATTGGTTTTTCTTCATAAGTGAGATCACTTTCTAGTTGTACTTCCTCTAGTGGCACCGTATCTCTTAGCAGTGTTTCTGCCATTTCTGGGTGACATTTCTTCAGCTGGCTGACATGAAACACACTGTGAACCGCGGAAAGTGCTTCCGGGAGTTCCAATTCATAGGCGACCTCCCCTTTGCGGGATAATACCTTGAAGGGTCCAATAAATCTAGGTGCCAACTTTCCTTTGATTCCAAATCTTTTAACTCCCCGCATAGGTGAAACTCGGAGATAGACTCGATCACCCACTTCATACGTGACTTCTCTCCTTTTGGAGTCCGCATAACTTTTCTGTCTGGATTGTGCTATCTTTAAACGGTCTTTAATCAACCTGACTTTTTCCTCAGCCTCCTTGATTATGTCTGGTCCGAACAAACTACGCTCCCCTACGCCACTCCATAGTAGTGGGGTAGTGCACTTTCTCCCATACAGGGCTTCAAATGGTGACATCTCTATGCTCGCTTGATAGCTGTTGTTGTAAGAGAACTCGGCATATGGAAGATTATCATCCCAGCTTGACTTATAATCTAGAGCGCATGCTCTCAGCATATCTTCTAGGATCTGATTTACTCTTTCTGTCTGTCCATCCGTCTGCCGATGAAATGTTGTACTAAACTCCAATCTAGTTCCCAGAGACTCATGTAATTGATTCCAGAAATGGGAAGTAAACTGAGTACCCCTATCCGACACAATTTTCTTGGGAACACCATGTAGACACACAATCCTCTTCATGTAGATGTCAGCTAGTTTGGCACTAGTGTAAGTAGTCTTTACGGGTATAAAGTGGGATAATTTCGTCAGCCGATCGACTATAACCCATATAGAATCATACCCTGATTTAGTCCTCGGTAGACCCGTGATGAAATCCATACCAATCTGTTCCGATTTCCAATCTGGTACTGGTAACGGTTGTAGCAACCCTGCTGGTTTTTGGTGTTCCGCTTTCACACGACTGCAGACGTCACACTTTGCAATGTATTCTGCAATATCACGTTTCAAGTTGATCCACCAATACCTCTCCTTTACATCCATATACATCTTGGTGTTACCCGGATGTATGGAATAAGGTGAGTCATGAGCTTCTTGAAGTATTAACTTCCTGAGGTCGACATTGTCAGGAACACAAATGCGTTCTTTATACCACACGGTTCCTTCTTCATCTTCTCTAAAATCTCTGGCCTTACCTTCGCTTAGGTTCTTCTTGATTTCTTTTACTGCTTTATCCTCTAACTGAGCTGTCTTGATTTTGTTAAATAGAAGAGGTTGAACTTCTAAGGATGCTATGAATCCTTCAGGTACCACCTCTAATCGAAGGTCCTTAAACCCCTTACAAAGATCTTCCGGTAATTCCCCTGTCGTGAGTCCGTTTACATAAGTCTTACGGCTCAAGGCATCAGCCACTACATTGGCTTTCCCTGGGTGGTACTGTAGACTTAAATCATAGTCTTTGATCAATTCTAACCATCTCCTTTGACGCATGTTTAATTCCTTCTGAGTAAAGAAATACTTGAGGCTTTTATGATTCGTAAAACTTCACATCTCTTTCCCCATAAATATGGCCTCCATATCTTTAGTGCATGCACCACAGAAGCTAACTCTAAATCATGAGTAGGGTAGTTTACTTCATGATTTTTGAGTTGTCTTGAGGCGTAAGACACTACTTTGCCTTCTTGCATCAATACGCTTCCTAGGCCGCGATATGAAGCGTCGCAATAAACCTGGAAGTCTTTCTCTAGATCTGGTAAGCATAGTACTGGTGCCGACACCAAGCGCTTCTTTAATTCCTGAAAACTGATCTCACAAGCTTCCGTCCACTCAAATTTCTTTCCCTTCTTCAGTAGTTCAGTCAAGGCCTTGGCAATCTTGGAGAAGTTTTCAATGAATCTCCGGTAGTACCCTGCCAGTCCTAGAAAACTGCGGATTTCTCCCACATTTTTGGGCGATTCCCAATTTGTCACAGCAGCAACTTTTTCCGGGTCCACTGCTATCCCATCCTTAGACACCAGGTGTCCTAGAAATCCTACTTGTTTTAACCAGAATTCACACTTGTTGAACTTAGCATATAATTTATGCTCTCGGAGCCTTTGCAATACCAGACGTAAATGTTCTTCGTGTTCTTTGTGACTTTTGGAGTAGACTAAGATGTCATCGATGAAGACAACAACAAACTTGTCCAGAAAATCCATAAACACCTTATTCATCATATTCATGAAATAGGCTGGAGCATTGGTTAACCCAAAAGGCATTACCGTGTACTCATACGATCCATATCTTGTAACGAAAGCAGTCTTGGGTATATCCATCTCTCTGACTTTCATCTGAAAGTACCCTGATCTGAGATCGATCTTGGAGAAGATGACAGCCCCTTCTAGTTGATCGAACAGTTCATTGATTTTGGGTAGCGGATACTTGTTCTTGATTGTATGCTCATTTATGTCACGGTAATCGGTGACTAATCTCTGAGTACTATCCTTCTTCTTGACAAAAAGAATCGAGGCTCCCTAGGGTGATGAACTTGGACGGATAAAGCCTTTCTGCATAAACTCTTCCAGTTGTTTCTTGAGTTCTTTCAGTTCATCAGTTGCCATTGCGTAGGGCCTTTTAGCAATGGGTCCTGTCCCCGGTTTTAGTTCTATGAGGAACTCTACATCTCTATCGGGTGGCATTCCTGGTAGTTCTTCCGGAAACACGTCAGGGTATTCCTTAACTATAAGGACCTCACCGAGACTAACCCCCTTAAGAGAATTTAGCCTAACCTTCTTTAGTTCAAACTTTGATCTAAAGTTGATCTTCGAGCCTTCTGGAGTGGTGAGAGTGATGGTTCTATTTGCGCAGTCTATGATTCCTGCATAGCGGGTCATCCAATCCATCCCTATGATAGCATCCAGGCCTTGTGTTTCCACGATGATCAAGTCCGTAGGAAACTGATGCTTTCCAATCTTCAGACTCAACTGTCTACAGCCAGAGGTTACTAGCATCTCTCCGCTCGGAGAGCTTACTCTAATGGGGCTTCCTATATTTTCCACTACTAACCCATGTTTGTTTACAAAAGCTCTTGAAATGAAAGAATGCGATGCTCCAGTATCAAATAAAACTAATGCTGGGCATGAATTTAGCAAGAACGTACCAATGACAACATCATGTTCATCGTACACTTCTTACACATTGATGTGGTTCACCTGTCCTTTCTGGAAGGGATTGGGCTTGGCAGCTTCTGCGGCCTTCTTTTCGGGGCAGTCAGTGGCGTAGTGACCCTTGTTATTGCACTTGAAGCATAGGACTTGGCTGATATCTTTCTTATATTCGGGGTTTGGGCTATGTTGTCCAGTGTTGTGGCCAGCATTTCCATTTCCCTTGTGATTCCCATTGTTTCGCTTGAAACCACCACTATGGTTGTGACCATGATGTTTATGGTTGCTTCCTCCACTAGGATAGTGACCAGGTTTATAACTCGGGTTTGCATCTTGAGGGAAAGACCTCTTGAAAGAAGTCTCAGAATGGGGTTTGTGAACATTCAACTTTCTCTTCCTATTTTCAGCCTTCTTGATGTTATCCTCTAGTATGATAGCCTGATCTAGGAGAGTCTGATAATTTGGGGCGTATGCCACTGTCAAAGGGATCTTCAGCTCGTCACTCAGCCCATTTAGGAATTTTTCCTTCCTCTTTGCCTCGGTGTTAATGTCTTCAGAGGCATAACGGGAAAGGGCATGGAAATCAGCCATGTACTCCTTAAGGCTCCTGTTTCCTTGTCTCAGGTTTCTGAACTCTTCCTGCTTCAAGTTCATAATGCCTGAGGAGATATGAGCATTACGAAAACCTTCCTTGAAATTTTCCCAAGTCATGGTTTCTAGTGGGTGGGTGATTTGATAGGTTTCCCACCACTGGATCGCTGGTCCTTCCAACAGATGAGTGGTGAACCTCACCTTCTCAGCTTCAGTACATTCACAAGTCACCAGATCCCTGTCCACTGAACGCAGCCAGTCATCTGCCACAATGGGTTCAGTTGCAGTGGAGAACTTGTTCGGTCGGAGTCTCAGAAATCTGGTAAGTCTATCCACATGGGGGTGGTGGTGGCGGAGGCGGGTTGTGGTTGTTGTGGTTGTTGGTTGCCGCAATGAACTGGGTCATCATAGTCATTAGCTGAGATTGAGCAGCCATTAACTGTTGTATAGCATCATTGTTGTTGTGGTCGTTGTTGTTGTTGTTGTTGTTGTGATCGGGCGTACGACGGGGAGGCATCTGTGATTTGTATAGGTGAGTTTTTAGACGGAAAGATCTAATGGAAAAATTACCCCAACAAACAAACCACCTAAGGAAAAAAACAAACATCACACAACTCAAAACTTTGGATAAATCAGACATGAGAGTTTTGGAAAAATATAGCGCGAGGTTCCTCGGAATACAATGGAAGGTACTGCCTTATCACAAGTTGATAGGTCAATACAAGACTAAGATAACGATGAGGTGTAAATAAATGGTAGTCTCGCTAACGAACTACTCGACCATGTCGTCTTCTTCTTCTTCAATCTCCTGAATCTCGATTCCTTCATTGTCGAGTACTTCCCTTAATTCCTTCACTTCTTTCTCTAGGGCAGAGTTCTTCTCTTGCAGTTCCCTTTTCTCGGTACGAAGACGCTTGATCAAGTCACTATCAGCTTCAAACTCGACTTCATTTCTCTCGAGTTCTGCCTTCTGTTCTCTGATAGTCTTGTTTTTCTCTTGAACCCTTTTCTCCTGTCTCTTGTATTTCTCCTCTTGTGAAGCAAACTTTTCTACTTGGGCCTTAGCCACTTCCTCTTGAGCTTTTATCTTTTCCTCGTTATCCTTGAGTAAGGCACACAACTCATCGTTCTTCAGAAGTTCAGTGCGTCTATCCTCATAAAGTTCTGTGACGAGGACCTCCAACTCCTCGAAATACAGACTAAGGGGCTTTGCTTTGCCTCTATCTCCAACATCAAAGAGGTATGGTTCTCCCTCCTCATTTCTCCTTCCAAAGAAAATGGAGTAGTGGCCCCTCAACTCTGTGCTATAGCGTCCGCAGAGACGTCCAATCAGGTCCTGCATGACGAGACTGAGTCCTTTTTCTTTGGAGTCACTAACCATTTTGATTTCCAACGGGGGCTCTTCTCCACGTCCTGGCTGAGTTGCTTTTATTCCCCAACAGCCTTCCTTGTTAAACTTCTTCAGGATGAAGCCCTTAACTTGAGGTAGCGGTAAACCTATCTTCTCGCCGATGTCGAGAAGGTAGCAGCCAAAACGGGTGTCCTCGAAGTCCTCCGCAGTGGTGAAGTGGAAGCTCGTCATCCTTTAGGAAGAAGAAAGAATTTTAAAACAAGAAATGTGTAAGGTAAGGAGGTACTAGTCATAAGTGTATTATTAAATTAGAGTCAAAACTAAGTCAAATCTCAATGTGATCAACAAATATAAACAACTCTTGTAAATTGGATATTCACTATAGTGAGAGAGAGAGACACCCGGCCAGCCACTTAATTGTGGAACAGGTCTCATGTACGCGGACATGTAAGGTTTGTTTCCAGGCCGCTTCATCTCACTATGCCGCTAGGATCCAAAAATACTTAAGTAGTCAATACTATGATCAAAAAGGTTTTTCCAATCCTAAGGGCTCGAACCTACAGGCAACACAATGCTCTGATACCATCTGTAGTGTACCTGCACCTAAAATATGGCAGATACCTGTGTATAGTGCAAATACCTGGATCGAATCGTTTGCACACACAACTACGATGTAATATCACAACAAAGTATCAATTTATTACAACGCTGATCCATACTTAGAAAATATTCATTACAAATTTGCATAGCATAAAGCTAGCAGTAAACAGAGTAAACAACGGAAAATTTATTCTTCGTGGAGTCCCCAAACATCATCATGTGCCACAGGCGAGCATGTTGGTTGAAGACTCGAAACCCTTAGTAAAACTTTCACTCATCATCAGGACAGTCTACAATAAGATATATATTGCAACAACGTGGGTCAGAACCATTAAAATGGAACTGGCAAGTGACACTATGGTGGACACTTAAAGGAATAACTCTATGACCTATATGCTTATTTGGCTGGTGGAGCTCAAGGCTATTTTGCAGAAAGCAAGTTTTTCCCTAACTTTTTGAAAACACTTTTCATCTATTCGAGACATCCGTGGCATGAAATCCACTGTCTCATTCTACCCTAGTTCACCCATCAAGTTTTAAATTTATAAGTTGGAATGGTGGAATCCTCCGTTGACATCCTCGTTCAGCTGCTCAATTGTCCGTTTCCGGGGACACGGCTAAGTACTTAGATTTTAACTCTGCAGAGGTTGTGCACGTTCACCATTGTACCCATTCAACCCAGGTTATCCTTTACACACCATTTGTGATAAGGAAAGGAAAGAATGAGACGAGATCTTTCAGAAGCATTTTCCCTCCCACTCTGGCCTGACGCGCTCCACCTACAAATCCTCTACCACCACCTGTCAGGCCGGGGAGAGTCCACGCAGCTTAGTTGATCAAGCCAGAGCCCATATTGGCAATGGCTGCGGGAGAAGCAATCTTCACTTGGAGTTCTTCAGATTCCTTTGCTCCTGGGTGGCCTTCCACAAGTGAATATTCCACAGGTAAATCCCCTGGGAACAACACTCAACTCATACAGCCAAGCAACCAAATTCCACCCAGGTATTTGATTAAAACTTAGTAGACTTTATCTCTTTCATCAAAATAGTTTGCATAGCATCACTATTCTACTAAGTAATTTCATAGGGACCTAGACACAGGAATAAAGAGATCTATCATGGCTTGCATAGCAATGCTATCCTACACATGCTTATAGAAAATACTCTACTCATGCATAGAAATAATAGGACTTTTATGGGGGTGTGCCACTTGCCTTGGCAATCGGTAGTGCAGCAGTTACAGTTGCAAAGATTCTCGTTTCCCTCCGAATAGTCTAACAGAGAAATAAAGATCCACACATAAACACACAAACAAAGGTTCATACAAAGAAGATATATGCTATGCATGGGATGAGATGCAACAATTTATTTCCAACGTCTAGAAACTATCCCTTTGGATTTTCATGATATATGCATGAACAAATTTTTGATTTGTGTCTATTATTTAATCATGAATAAAGGGTTAATGACAAGGACTTTAGTTCACTTAAATAAAATTTCGAAATTAAATTTTGTAAAAATGACATTTGGGCAGAGGGCATCTAAACAAGTTGTTAGCAATTTGATTTACTCAAAAATAAATTTTATAACCAAAGTTATGTAAAAAACACTTAAACTACTCTCAAAAATATTTGAAAATTTTGTGTGTGTCAAAACAGAAAACAAATGATGCCAAAGTGTTCTACTGGTTCCAAGGATCTCAAATATATAAAAATATTTAAATTTGGATAAACGGATGAAAAGTAGTGATAAAAACAGTATGCATGGTGTTTTCTGCAAAACTGCCAAATTAAATAAAATAGGAAAAAGAAATTACACGTCAGCGCTGACGGGGCGCTGACTGTGCGCTGACTGGGCATGCTGACGTGTTTAAGTGATTTGATCTGGCCGTCAGATCTGGATCTGGCGGTCCAGATCCACCGTACCGTTTCGTTTAAAAAGATCTAATCCTAACCGTAGGATCGAGATCGTACGGCCTAAACGCGTTGACCAAAAACTGGCGGCGCTAGGTCACCGGAGGACCTCGCCAGAGACGCGCGCGGCGGCGATACGCACGGCATCGTACATTCTTGATGTTCTACTGCGTTCCGAGACGAGCGGGTCATACATACGGGTAGAGGTCGTCGAGGCGACGTCGTTGGCGAAGTGGTGGGGCTCGTAGCTCCTCCTGCCTCCTCTGGTTGCTCGCCGGAGTTGCTGCGGGTGGCGGCTTGCTTCGGTCGTGGACGTCCTCCTCGAACTGCTGCGGAAAGGAATGAACGAAGTTGTCACCGGGAGGCGCTCGGCTACGGGGAGTCGAGAGAGATACTAGGGGTGACCAGAGGAGCTCGGGACTCACCGGAGTTCAATATTTTGGCCGGCGGCAGTCGCGGCATGGCGGCGGACAAATGCGGCAGCCTGGGAGCTCCCGTGCTGCGGTTTCTAGGGCAAAACGAAGAGGAGCTCGGGGGCTATTTGTAGGCGTGTGCGAGGCAATGAATTGTGTCCTTAATGGCTCGAATTAACGAGGAGGAATCGCCGGCCGAAGGTTACCGTGGACGTGCGCGTGATTTTGGGGAAGAAGACCGGGTCGGGGATGACAGGTGGGACCCACCTGTCGGCGAGTGAGCGCGCGCGCGGGCGGGGACGGGCCGCTGGCGGGCTGGGTTGCGTCGCGCGCGCGGTAGATAGCTAGTGGGCTTCGACCCACTGACTGGCCCGACTTTATTTTTCTTTTTGAAAATTCTTTTTCTGTTTTTAAATCTTTTGATTATAAAACAAATTCAAAACTATATTAAAACTTCTCAGAAAAATTCATAAAAATATAATTTGAAAAGCTTATGAAAAATAGATCCTTTTTTCATTATTTTTGTCTAAAGTAAAAATATAATAAAAGGAACATTATTATAAATTCAAAATAACAATTTTAGGGATATAAATTCAATTAAAACATATTTAAATAATTAAATTCACAATGTAATTCTTATGAAAAGTTTAATGATGATGATGCATGGATGCAATCTTTTGATTATAAAACAAATTCAAAACTATATTAAAACTTCTTAGAAAAATTCATAAAAATATAATTTGAAAAGCTTATGAAAAATAGATCCTTTTGTCATTATTTTTGTCTAAAGTAAAAATAGAATAAAAGGAACATTATTATAAATTCAAAATAACAATTTTAGGGACATAAATTCAATTAAAACATATTTAAATAATTAAATTCACATTTTATGTAATTCTTATGACAAGTTTAATGATGATG
Organism: Poa annua; assembly: GCA_026929855.1. Classification (NCBI taxonomy): domain Eukaryota; kingdom Viridiplantae; phylum Streptophyta; class Magnoliopsida; order Poales; family Poaceae; genus Poa; species Poa annua. Next base: position 243,039,142 of record CM049426.1, on the reverse strand, counting down.
ATGCATGGATGCAAAAGTTTTAAATTTTTCTGAAAATTGGGATGTTACACTATAATTCACTATAAGGCAATAGCCGTGAAAAGGTTACAATGTGTATGATGCGTGCCCTAAAGGCTTCCTGGTGGCCGGCTTATATAGGCGGCCAGACCCCAGGATACAAGGTAAGTACTTGTCCGGCAAGTAAACAGAGTACTAGACCTAGCCGGCTTAGTTGTCGCCTTATGTCTTGGGCTTGATCGCTTGATAGGCTTCGGCCTTCCACCTTCCTTGGATCATCCGCCTACTTCCTTGTACGTCAGCTATCTGGGCCGCCCGGCAGGCTTCAGCCTTACCACCCTTGCGCCACCCTGGACTAGCCAGATTGATCCATGTCAGAGATACCCCTACTTGGTATATCCCCAACATTAGCCCCCAAAAAGGTTGAAGTTCTCCAGGCGCCAGCTTCTTCTTGATTCTTCGTTCTTCAATGTTGGTGGCTGCAGGGCTTGAACAATTCTGAAAATAGTGGGGAACGTGTACCTCAATGTTGGCACACGGCCGCCTTTATCCGACATGGGAAAGACGGCTTAGTAAAACTTGCCAGATAGCTTCACGAGAAAGCCTGATCCTTGGCGGCAAATCAAACCCATGTTTAATGGATGACGCTAGTTGGCTCACGACAGTATGAACCAAACAGAACGAAAATCACGCCATGATTGCAGATCACGGGAAAAGAGGAGTTGTGGTGATCGTGCGAGCATGCATTGTTCTGCGGCACCGGATGGTCGACACGTGTCCGGCTAATCGAGCCGTTGCACAGAGAGCAACGCCCAGGCCTATAAATAGGTAGCCGAGGGGTCCATTCCCTTCCTTCGCACTTCACCTCTGCTGCCCTTTGCTCTCCCGCGCACTCGCTCTCCCGAGCTTTCTTGCCACCACCGAGAGAAACTCCGGCGAACGCTGTTTCTCCGGCGACCTTCATGCGCGGCGATGGCCACCGAACCTCAAGCCACCACATCAGCGGCGTCCAGCGAACTCCACGGCGGCGCACGCGGGCATTCCCGCCGCCGCCCCGTCTTCTACTCCGGCCGCGCACGCCCGTGCGGCGGCGACCACGGCACCCTCGTGTTGCACCGCGCCGGTGGCGGCCAGCGGCGCACCTGCCATGAAGAGGAGGAGCCAGCCAAACTCAGGTTGCGCTACTGGCTCCCCTCCGTGGTGGACGAAGATGCCCTCAAGGACCTGGAGGCGGCCGGCTACCGGCCAACCCGGGAAGACTGCAGCTGCCTGCCCGCCTTTGGGGACGTCTTCCCGGCTCCGAAAGCCGGCGAGCGGGTAATCCTCAACTCCCACTTAGTTAGGGGAATGGCCTTGCCGCCTTCCGCCTTTTATATCGAGGTGATGGATCATTATGGGCTCCAGCACCACAACACAGCGCCCAATAGCATCTTAGTCTTAGCTGGCTTCACAGCTCTATTTGAGGGCTATCTAGGTATTAGGCCTAGTTTAGATTTCTTCTGATATTGCTTTCGTTGCCGGCGCCAGACCGTGCCGGACGGAGGACTGGCAACCTGCGGCAGTATCACTTTCAACTGCCTCCAAGGACGCCAATGGTATCCCATGATACCATACATCGAGTCCGTCAAGGGCTGGACCTACACATTCTTCTACTGCCAAGACATGGAGCGCCGGGGCGTCAATTTGGCGTGCCGGACTTTGTCAACGCGCCGCCTATGCCCAAGCCATGCTGGGACGAGGCGGTCCCCAAGTTGACAGAGGAGCTCCGCCTTATCAAAAGGACGATGGCTCCCCCCTTGCTGGACGGGGTGGACACCGTCATCTGCCGGCTTAGCCGGGAAATACTGCCCTTGCGGTATTGCCCGCATAAGATGTGTCAGTATTCGCCTACTGCAACAGCTTCTCTTCGCGTAAGCGAAGAGGGGTTACTAGCTGCCGAATTGGCGGTCCGACTTCGCAGCCTTGTCAAATCAGGGCTGGTGAAGGCGGTGGAGGGCATGCCCATGGACACCCACGACAACCCTCCCCTCGAGGTAGACATTTCTCTTTTTCCCCTTTTTTGGCGGCTTTGCCGGCTTACTCGAGTCCTCCTTAACACTTATTCTTTTTTGGTTAATAGCTCTCTGCTCTGGGAGAGAACGACCTGGCTCCTAACTTTTACGAGCCGGGAGCCGGGAAAACCAAGAAGCGCAAGGCGTCCGACGCTGCTTCTTCTACGGCTAACGCTGAGAGGAAGAAACGGACCGCAACGGCTACCGAGCCGGTGCTCGTCGACCTCGACGAGAACGCGGGGATTAACATCACCCGAAAGTACTCTTTTCCGCCTTAGTCAATTGTCGTCCTTCTTCATTGCTGGTGTTCATCTGGCTAACTTTGCTTTGTCGCTAGGGAGCGAGTGGCAACTTGCAAGTTCTCGGCCAAGTCCCTTTTGTCCAGGGGGAAGCGGCCCCTTGGCACTTCTCCGGCAACCATGCCGCCAACTCCTCAGCCCCAGGCCGGCGACTTCATGAGTGACCCCCGCTGTCCGCGCCAGCCCCAGGTTCCGGCTTCTAGTCCACCGCCAAGGACCTCCTCTGCTAGGCGCGCGACCATCGCTTCTTTTCCATCGGCTGAGGCTACGGCCAATGAAGCCGTCCGATCACGCGCCGCCAAGGAGGAGCTTGTGGAGGTTGCCGGTGGGCCGCGAAGGGCAGCCCCGGCTGATGGAGGCGGCAGGGTTAGGGACCCCTGGGAGTCCTTTAAGGAGGCCAAGGAATCCACCCTGGCCTTTGCCGACTTTGCCGCCCAGACCTTTGCCGACCTTGAGGGTGACATTGCTGTAAGTTGTCTCTCTAGAACTTGGTAGCATATACATAGTCTTTCCCCCCGAGCACTTAGATTGCAAATCAATGATATTGGTTGTCGGCTTAGTGATTTTTTGACAATATGTTGTATGCTTCTGTCTGTGTCCACAGGGCGTCCTGTCCGCCAATGTTGAGCTAACCTCCTCCAGGTCAGAGATAAACAAGCGGTGTCGCGATCTGAAAAAAGATTGTGATGCCAAGGATGCGCGGATTGCCGACTTGGAAGCGGCACGCAAGAAAGATAAAGGTAAAATCAATGAGTTTTATCCTTCTTCCATGTTTGTGTTTGCTGTCGCCAATCATTTAGCTAGCATATCCATATTGTAGAACTGCTAGATCACGCCCAGGATATACTGAAGGCGTCTACTGATATGCAAGCTATTATGAATGAAGCCTCTGATCTGGCGGCTGCCAACCTGGCGATGAAGGAGGAGCACCGGAAGGAGATGGAGGCGCAAGAAATTGAGTTTGTGCAGGAGACTAGTCGGCTAACCGGAGAGCTAGATAGCATGCGCAAGAAATTGGAGGAGGCGGAGAAGGCGGCTGCTGAAGAGATATCCAAGCAGACTTCTCCTGTTAAGACTGCGGAGGATGAGGTGGCAGCTCACATGATCGAGTTGTCCACCTTCCATAACTTGGTCCTTGGTATGCTTTATCCTCATTCTTCAACTTTGTCGTCCGCTTGTCAGCCTGAGCCAAACTGACGTTTTTAGTTTTTGATACCAGTTGCTGCCGGCTGAGGCGATGACAAGGTTGTCAGCCCCCGCCTAGATCGCCTTGCGCGTCTGGGTGAGCTGATCACCGAGACTTTGGCGACGTCCAAGCAGTTTGCCGCCAAGTTCTTCATCTCCTCATACAGCTAGGAGCCCGCCGAGTTCAGCGATGTGCCCAACATGCTGGAGCAAGCCACGAAGCTACACAAGAGATCGCTGAAGTCGGCGGCGCGGGGTGGTGCTAAGACTGCGATAAGATTATTCATGGCGCACTACCCCGAGGTGGAGATAGAAGTCGTCACCGAGGGCATACCATCTACCTATGAAGACGGCAGCGAGGTCCAGCCGGCTGCTGTACTGAACAGTGTTGCCGTCTACGCCATGTGGGTTGACGACATGGTTGACACGACGGTCTTCTATCGGCGCCATCCTCTGCCAGTTGCTAGAGAAGCTGGAGCTGTCGACGCGGTCAAGGCGGAGGGGAGCGATAGTTCTGGGGCTGAGGTTGTCAGCCCCCAAGCCTAATATAGGCGGCCCCGGAGCCAAAGTCGTTGTTGCCGGCTCCCTTTATTCTTTCTTGACGGCTAGCCTTCTCCTGCCCCTGAAACAATTATATCTCAACTTGTAATATTTGTAAATATCGTTTGGAGATGTACTGCTAGGTGGAAAGCTAGCTAACTTGTTTTATTGTGCTACTTAAGTAGGCTTTGATCTTTTTTATTTGGCCCGCTTTCATTTTATTTTGACTTATATGATTGACTGTTTTTATGTTGGCAAAATCTCAGCCGGGAACTTTAGCTGAAACAACCAGGGTTAGTAACATAAGTTTAGAATCAGGAACCAAAGCCAACATGTTGGCGACACACTACTAGGCGAACCACATATAAGTAATCAAAAGTAAAGTAATTAGGCGGTGCAAAAAAGTTGATTTGTGCTTTGGGTTGGCTTGAAAGCTGCAAGTATCTACCAGTTTGAACCTTTGCATGGAGCTAGAAATTAGGTAACTTACATATATAGGGATATATGATTGCAAGAAAAGACAAAAGATGGCACACTTCTCAACACAGATGAGGAACCACAAACTTTTATTTCATAATCATATATAACTTATTACAATTATAAAAGTCTAAGTGTAGAAAGGACGTAGCTGCTTAATGTTCCAAGGTCGTCTTGTTTGCAACGGGTCGTCAATGCCTCTTTTACGCTTGGTTTCTCCTTCCTGCCGCCTTCTAGCGCCTTTTCTTTTCTTCTACATCACGAGTGTCGGATAGGTAGTAGGAACCATTGAGCAGCGCCTTTGTGACTATAAACGGTCCTTCCCATGGCGGGGATAGCTTGTGCAAGCCTTTTTTGTCTTTAATTAGGCGGAGAACCAGGTCACCTATTCGGAAGCCTCGCTTCCGCACTCTCCGGCTATGATAGCGGCGAAGTTGTTGCTGGTACAAGGCGGAGCGATGTAGAGAAACATCTCTTTCTTCATCTAACAAGTCTAGGCTATCCTGTCTTGCACCCTCTACGTCTTGCTCGATCTAGGCTTGAACTCTTGGGGAATCGTATTTCATGTCGGTGGGTAGCACCACCTCTGTGCCATATACTAAGAAGAAAGGAGTGTAGCCGGTAGATCTATTTGGCGTTGTGCGCAAACTCCAGAGTATGGACTGTAGCTCTTCTGCCCAAGCGCCGGCTGCCCTATGTAATGGAGCTTCGAGACGGGGCTTGAGTCCGGAGAGGACTAAACCGTTTGTACGCTCTACTTGTCCATTTGATTGAGGGTGCGACACAGATGCCAAATCAAGCCGGATACCTAGATCATGGCAGTATTTTTCGATGTCGCCTTGAGACAGGTTGCTTCCATTATCAGTGATAATGCTGTGTGGAACTCCGAACCGAGAGATAATTCCCCAGAGGAAATTGGTGGTTGTTTGCGCGTCAAGTTTGCTAATCGGCTTGGCCTCGACCCATTTGGTGAACTTGTCGACAGCGACCAATAGGTGGGTATACCCACCTTGTGCCTTCTTGAAGGGACCCGCCATGTCTAAGCCCCAGACCGCGAACGGCCAAGTGATTGGAATCGTCCTGAGTTCTTGTGCCGGCATGTGAGGTTGGCGGGCGTACAACTGGCAGCCTTTGCATGTTTTCACGATGTGCTTAGCGTCTTCTTTGGCGGTTAGCCAGTAGAAACCTTGGCATAAAGCTTTGGACACAATGGACCTGGCAGAGGCGTGATGCCCGCAAGTGCCGATATGTATGTCCTTCAGAATTTACCGGCCTTCTTCTGGCAATATGCACCGCTGATAGATACCGCATGTGCTTCGCTTGTATAGCTCGCCTTTGATGATTGTGAATGCTTTGGCTCGCCTTATGATCTGCCTTTTCAACACCTCATCGTCCTCCGGCAACTTCTGGTCGACTAAAATATCGAGATATGGGACAGTCCAATCCGGCTGTACCAAGTAGACGACAAGACTTGCCACTTCTACTGGTTCTTCTGCATCGGGGTCCAACAAGTCGGCGCCCTTAATGGACGGCTTGTGCAAATGTTCCAGGAAAATGTCCTTCGGCACTTTTTTGCGTTCTGACCCGAGTCTAGCGAGGGTGTCTGCCGCCTCGTTCTCAGCTCTTGGAATATTCCGGACTTCATAGCCCATGAAATTTTTGGTGAATTCGTCAACTTTGGCCCTGTAAGCCGCCATTTTTGCACTCTTCGCGTCCCATGTGCCGCTTACTTGTTGTGCGACTAAGTCGGAGTCGCCATAACAAAGGATTCTCTTGATGCCAAGGTCGTTTGCCACATGTAGCCCGTGAAGTAAAGCTTCATACTCTGCGACGTTATTGGTTGATGTGAAATGAATCTGCAATACGTAGCTGAGCTTATCACCTTTGGGTGTGCGTAAAACAACTCCAGCCCCCAAGCCTTTGAGCATCTTTGATCCGTCAAAGTGCATGACCCAATATTCTCACTCGGGGAGCACTGTTTCCTCCATGGCTTCTGTCCAGTCGGCAACAAAGTCTGCAAGTGCTTGAGTCTTAATGGCGGTCCGTGGTTTGTAGACTATATCGAAGGCGGCAAGCTCGATGCCCCGTTTGGCAACTCGACCTGTTGTCTCTGCGTTATTGATTATGTCTCCCAATGATGCCCTGCTGACTACCGTCACTGTGTGCTCCATAAGCCAGCTTTCTGGCGGCGGAGAATACACCATAAGCCAGCTTTTGGTAACGTGGATACCTCTGCTTGGAGGCGGAGAAGACTTCACTGATGAAGTAGACCGGACGTTGCTCAGAAGTTGCGGCTTCGCTTTCCTTTCTTTCCACAGCCAAGACAACACTGACAACTGCTCCAGTTGCCACGATGTAGAGCATAATTGGTTCCTGCGATCAAGGTGCTGCCAATATGGGAGCGGATACGAGAGCCTCCTTAAGTTGCTGTAAGGCGGCATCTGCTTCTGCTGTCCACTCAAATTTGCCAGATTTCTTCAATAGCCGCTAGAGGGGCATTGCCTTTTCTCCGAGGCGGCTTATGAAACGAATGACGGCTGCCGCCGATCCGGCTAAGTGTTGCACGTCCTTCTGACAAGTAGGTCATGATATGTTTTGGATAGCCTTGATCTTCTCCGGGTTAACTTCGATCCCTTGTCCTAAGACGATATATCCAAATAGTTTGTCGGCTGGAACGCCAAAAATACACTTGGCGGGATTGAGATTCATCTGGTATTTCCAGAGATTCTGAAAAGTTTCTTCCAAATCCTCTAGGAGATCGGCCTTCTTTTTCGACATCACCGCAATGTCGTCAACATAGACATGAACATTATGGCCGATCTGTTCATGTAGGCAATTTTGCATACAGCGCTGGTATGTTGCCCCTGCATTCTTCAGGCCAAAAGGCATCGTGATGTAGCAGAAAGTCCCGTATGGAGTGGTGAAGATGTTTTCAGCTGATCTGACTCCCTCATCTTGATTTGGTGGTACCCCGACTAGGCGTCCAAAAAACAAAACAGCTCGGAGCCTGCCGTGGAGTCTACGACATGGTCAATTCTAGACAGAGCAAAGAGATCCTTTGGGCAGCATGTGTTAACACCGGTATAGTTGATACAAATCCTCATCTCTTTATTCTTCTTTGGAACAAGTACATGATTTGCCACCCAATCGGTGTGTACAACTTCTTTTATGAAATTGGCGGCCCTTAGCCTATTTATCTCCTTTCCTATAGCCTTGCATCTCTCATCACCAAAGCGTCTTGTTGCTTGCTTCACCGGCTTAGATCCCTTGATGACGTTGAGTGAGTGCTCGGCAAGTTCACTCGGTACACCAGGCATATCGGATGGTGACCATGCAAAGATGTCACAATTCTCACAGAGGAACTCGACGAGCGCGCCTTTGTATTTGCTGTCCAGGTTGGAGCCGATGACGACTTGCTTAGACTTATTGCCTGGGATGAGGTCCGCCTTTTTGGTGTCTTCTGAAGCTTCGAAGGTCTTCTTTACATCAACCTTTGGCTTGGGTATGGAGTTGTATGGGTCCGCCTTAAGTAGTGCGAGTTCTTCTTTGTGGATGACGGCTTCTGCGAAGGCGGCCATGCCACGCTCACACTCCTTAGCTTTCTTGAAGTTGTCGGAGACCGTGATGGTTCCATGTTCCCCCGGCATCTTAAGCTTGATGTATATATAGCACAGCCTTTCCATAAACTTGGCGAAAGCTGGTCGTCCGAAGATTGCATGATAGGCACTTTTGAAGGGGACAACTTCGAACCGGAGGAACTCTGAGCGGTAGTTCCCCTTTGATCCAAAAGTTACCTTCAGCTTGATGCTCCCCATTGACTTTGCTTGTCTGCCGGGCACTATGCCATGAAAAGTGAGGTTGCTATGATCAAGATGATCCTCAGACAAGTTCATGCGGCTTAGTGTATCATAGTACAGGATGTTGAGGCTGTTGTTGCCATCCATGAGTACTTTTGTGAGCCTGAAGTTCTCGACAATGGGGTCGACGACAAGGGCGTATTTGCCCGGGTGAGGGACATGATCAGGGTGATCAGACCGGTCCCAAGTGATTGCATCCTCGGACCAATTCAAATACTGAGAGACGTCCGACATTGTCGTGTTGAGTTCGCGCATCTCTGCCTTGTCCGCCTTAACCGAATGTGTGCCGACAAAGCACACGAGTGATTCTTTGACCTTCGGGGACGACTTTTTTCCTTGGCGACGACGTCGTCATCGCTTGAGATTGACATGTCGTCGTCATCCTCGTCGTCCTTGTTGTCTTTCTTGTCGTACCTCTTTGACTTTTTTAATTCCAGCCAACGGTGGGGTCCTTTTTGAAGTCTTCCATGAAGCGGCACTCGCTATGCATGTGGTTGACTTTGCCAAGTGAGGCGTGGATGGGGCATGGAAGAAGTTTTGCCTACTCGTAAGTGATGCGTGCCGCCTTAGGGCCTGAGCCAGCGTCACGGTTATCTTTCTTGTTTTTCAACTTCTTTTTGCCGGCGTTCCCATGGAATGCGACTGCTACCTCGTTAGATGGCCCGGCTTTGTCTTCCGTTGCTTGCTTGCGTTTGTTATTCCGCCTTGGCGGGTTGCTGACGTCCGGATCAGCGTCACGTGCGTTGTCGTCTGCTGCCACGTACTGGGCGGCTAGGTTCAGCATCTCGCCAAGGTCCGTGACTTGCTCGCGGACGAGCCGGTGACGGAGTAAGGACTTCTTCTGTAGGCCCGTGTAGAAGGCATGGATAGCCTGTGCGTCCGAAACACCATGACAATTGGCCTTATCGGAGATCCAACGGCTGACAAAATCTGTCCTGATTTCGTCCGGCTTCTGAACACAACGTTGCAAATCCGTGTAGGTATTTGGACGTTTGTATGTTCCTTGGAATTGCTGGGAGAAAAACTTTTTCATGTTGTACCAGCTGTGGATAGACTTTTCGGGAAGGTTGTCGATCCAAGCCCTTGCTGTGCCTTCCAACATGAGAGGTAGGTAGCGGACGTCAATGTGATTTCTTCCGCCGGCAATCTCTATGGCCATGGCATAGTCGGCTAGCCATGAATCCAGCTTAACGAGGCCGTTGTACCTAGGACAATTTTTAGACACTGATGTCATGTCCTTGGGGAACGGCTCTCTCCGGATGGCATCGCCAAAGCACTTTGGGCCAGAGTATAACAGCTCCCTTCCTCTTGCTATGTCTTGTAGGCGATGTCTTGCGTCTTTTGGATCGAGTTGTTGTCCGCCTCTATTGGCATTTGGCTCGTCCTGGGCTGCCCGGCTTACGCTGCTCCTGGGCCCATCTGTCGCCTCCTTCCTTTTGCTGCCGGTGCTGCGCTATGGAGACCGGCTTCGACCTCTCCTGGGAGTGTCATTGTCGGCATCTATTTTAGGCGGCTGGCCGTTATCCCGGCTACCGCCATCACCGCGCCTTGGCTGGGCTGGAGGTGGCAGGTCCCCTCTGCTTCCTGTTCGCGAGTTCTCGTCCCGCCTTGGTTTTGGCGGTGGCGTTGCTTTCCTTTTGTCACCATGGCTACTGGAGCCGGACGGGCCTTCGGGGTCAACGCCAGGTGCGGCTTTGCACTTTCCTGACTTGCATTCTAGATCTCCTCCACAGGTATCCGCCATATGGTCATAGGAGTCAGCGCGAGCTTGCTGTTCTAAGGCCATGCTCATGAAGTGTCTTGCATTAGCAACCTTTTCCTCCGTTGTGTAAGTCTTGTCGTTTAGGGTGTCAAGCGCAGCAGCGGCGTTAAGGATGGGGGTGCAGAAGACAACATCCCCCCTTCTGTCCGTACGCTGTGGTGTTGTGCTCCAGTCAAACCCTAGATCTTGAGCTGCTGTGGTCGCACGAATTGGCGGCTCCTCATCACGGCGGTTTTTGATGACCTTTTTTCTTCGAAGAGCTTCTTGTTCAGTTTTGCCGACATCTTTTTTTGCTCCTTCTCGATCTCCTTGGCAAGGCTCTCAACATGGTCCTCTCTTCTGTGCAGGAAGTCAGAGTGCTTAAGCATATTAAGCCTAAGTTCTTCCACTTCGTCGAGTGGGGTATCTTTATTCACCGGAGTGTTCATGATTTCGTCTACATCCTTGATGACGGAGAGCAATTCCGTGGGTTTGCTACTGCCGCCTTTTTCGAGACCAGTTTTTTTCTTCGCGCACACCTTGTCGGAACCGTCAATGAATTGACCGACGACGGTAGATCTGGATCCGGCATCTGACATCGCATCCTCTTGAAGAGCAGGAAGAATTGACTCAGGATCGTTGTTTTCCGGCTGGGAGTCGGATCCCAGTCCGACAACTCCGACGAAGTGGAAGTCAGATCCGGCCGACTCCTGAGAGAAGGCGGATTCAGATCCATCTTGCCGGTCGACTGCTTGGTCGAAGGGTTGTTGGGTGGGATCGTAGAAACGCGGTAGACCGTACGCCTCTGGCGTGTACCCGATGAAGACGTGAATCCCTCCGATCGGTATGATTGCGCATCTGATGAGGTAGTCATCCGCCGGGAGCCAGGACTCATCTGATTTGACGTAGTTGTGGCCGCCATACCTTGTGACGCGGCCGACGGCGATCTGCTTGCCCACGCCGCCAGGTGTTCCCGCCTGGAACGTGACGTCAGAAACCTTATGACCCACGGTGGGGCCAACTGTCGGAGTATCGGCATAATTGATAGGAGACGGGGGTCCTCTAGCCTACCTATGGATTGTGGGGAAGAAGGCTGGAGTCGTCGAGAACGGGATTGAACACAGTGAGTTTACCCAGCTTCGGATCCCGCAGCGGTGGCGAGATCCTACGTGCTGCTATAATTCACTATAAGGCAATAGTCGTGAATAGGTTATAAAGGCTTCCTGGTGGCCGGCTTATATAAGCGGCCAGACCCCAGAATACAACGTAAGTACTTGTACGGCAAGTAAACAGAGTCCTAGACCTAGCCGGCTTAGTTGTCGCCTTCCGTCTTGGGCTTGATGGCTTGATGGGATTCGGCCTTCCGCCTTCCTTGGACCGTCCGCCTACTTCCTTATACGTCAGCTATCTGGGCCGCTCGGCAGGCTTCAACCTTACCACCCTTGGGCCACCCTAGACTAGCCAGATTGATCCATGTCAGAGATACCCCCACTTGGTATATCCCCACACTGGTCCTTCTCATTTATCTGATAAACCACAACTACAACCCTGTTACTTTCTCCAAACATACATCTTTCTTCCATACATACGTTTAATCCTTCGTTACAATAAGCCGGTGAGATTGACAACCTCACTGTTATGTTTGGGCAAAGTATCTTGATTGTTTGTGTGCAGGCTCCACGTCAACCACCAGGAAGCATCTTTCTGGCGCCTTGACACCTCAAGGGAATCCTTCATCTCCTACTGGTTCGATAACCTTGGTTTCATACTGAGGTAAACTTGCTGCTGCACTACTTCACACCTTCCTCTTGGGGTCTCCCAACAACACACCCAGCGTGTGGATCAAGCATTTTTCTGGCGCCGCTGCCGGGGAGACAAGCATTCCTTCACGAGGGGAGTTTTCGCACTTCCAATCTTTTTATTTTATATTTTCTTGCTTAGTTTATTTTTATTACTGTTTTGTTGTCTTAATATCAAAAACAAAAAAATATAGTTACTTGCATTACTTTTTATATTTCGTTTTGCACTTTTATTTTCAGTTTTGTTGCTTTGTTTATTTCGGTTTAGCATTACCTCTTTTTATTTTGTTATTTCGGTTTGTTATTTAATTTGCTAAAATGAGTTCCGCTGAAAATACTAAGTTGTATGACTGTACAAGCACCAACAATAATGAATTTTATATGCACACCTATTGCTCCACCTGCATCTAACGCCGAGTTCTTTGAAATTAAACCTGGTTTATTGAACCTTGTTATGAGAGAGAATTTCTCTAGTGTTAGTTCTGATGATGTTGCTGCCCATCTAAATTATTTTTTTGAATTATGTGAAATGCAAAAATATAAGGATATAGATGGTGATATTATAAAACTGAAATTATTTCCTTTCTCCTTGAGAGGAAGAGCTAAACAATGGTTGCTTTCATTGCCTAGGAATAGTATTGATTCATGGATTAAATGCAAAGATGGTTTCATTGGAAAATCCTATCTTCATGCTAAGATTATTTCTCTAAGAAGTAGCATCATGAATTTTAAACAACTTGATAATGAACATGTTTCTCAAGCTTGGGAAAGAATGAAATCTATGATAAAGAACTGCCCAACCCATGGACTGACTTCTTGGATGATCATCCAAACCTTTTATGCAGGACTGAATTTTTCTTCAAGAAAATTATAGGATTCGACTGCGGGAGGTACCTTTATGTCCATCACTTTGGGGGCTGCAATAAAACTCTTGGATGATATGATGGTGAATTATTCTGAATGGCATACGGAGAGGACACCTCAAGGAAAGAAGGTAAATTCTGTTGAAGAAACCTCCTCTTTGAGTGAAAAGAATCATATTATTATGTCTATGTTTGCTAGTGGTAAATCCTATATTGATCCCAATAATGTTCCTTTAGCTTCAATTTTAAAAGCAACAATTTTAACAACAATGCCTATAGGAACAACTATGCTAATAACAACAATCAAGCCTAGCTAAAAGGCATTAAAGAAAGCGCTTTTGGAAGGCAACCCCTTACTGTTATTTTAATTTGTTTTGCTTGTGTTAAGGAACATGCCTACCTTTGTAGCAATTCCTTTATATCTTATTTTTATTGCAATGTTGTGTCAAGTTAAGCCTCTAGTTGAAAGTTGATGCTTAAATTCAATTCCTGTGCTGAAACAGATTTCTAATGTCCACCGTAAATTTCATATCTCCCTACTGAAACGTCAGAAAATCTGCCCTTTTTCATGCGCAATCCTAAGATGTATATGCAACTTTCATTAGTTTTGAGTTTTCTGATCTGAGCAAGTTAAGTGCCTCGAAAAAATTGTCTGTACGGACTGTTCTGTTTTTGACAGATTCTGCCATTTTCTTTTGCAATGCCTCTTTTGTTATTTTGATTGGATTTTTTATCATATTAAGTATCAGTGGCTGTAGCTAATGTCCAGTAGTATTGGTAGCAATTGTGTTTCTACAGAATATCATAATTGTTTGTTCACTAACCCTTTAATGAAGTTACTCTAAGTTTGGTGTGGAGGAAGTTTGCAAGGATCAAGAGAAGAGGATGATAGAATGTGATCAAGTGGATAGTAAAGTCAAAGCTTGGGGATGCCCCGGTTGTTCACCCCAAAATAATTCAAGAAGACTCAAGCGTCAAACCTTGGGGATGCCCAAGGCATCCCCTTCTTCATCGACAAACTATCAGGTCCTTTCTAGTCAAACTATATTTTAATTCTATCACATCTTATGTGCTTATCTTGAAGCGTCTGTTTGTTTTTTTTTTGTTTTTTTATTTCTTTTAATAAATATGGATCCTAGCATTCTTTTGTGTGGGAGAGAGACACGCTCCAGTTTTTCATATAAATACTCGTATTCTTCACTTATATTTGTTGAGTATTCGTCTTTTGTTATCGTTTGCTCTCTAGCTCTTGTTTTTCATGCATCTCTTGTTAGAGCTGTTAGCTTTGTTATGTTATAGTCTCATATCTCATTGTTTAATTAGTTGGAGAGTTTCTCTTTTAAATAAGTTGATTAGTGTTTGGTTGAGAACAGAAAATGCTAAATGTGGTAGATGGTATAATTAAATGATACATTAATCTTGTAGATCATTAAATTGTGTCACTTATCATTGATGTTGTTAGATATTAATTTTCTTAACGTTAAACATGATGGTCTAGTAAAGTGGAATGATTAAATGGTTGGTCTAGATAAACTTGAAAACTGTGCCACACTTAAATTTCCAGTTGGTCGCATAATGGTATATGACTTCTATTTGCCTAAAGCAACCGTAATGACTTTATGTCATGCGCTACGGTCGGCTCCCCAATAGTGGCTTGTTCATTTTCCACAACACCCCTAGGATTAATTTTCATTATGCCTTGCATGATCATATTTTTATTTGAAATATTTTTACTCGTGAGTTCTAAAACTGCGGTTTTTCATGGCACTTCCACCACCATATTGCTAGCCTCTTCGGTACTTTGCTTTGCCCTTTCTCACACTGAGAGTTGGTGCATTTTTCGCGGGTACATCCAAACTCGTGGGAGATCTTCATCTTGTTCTCCTACACATAAGCCAAATATCTTCCTCAAAACAGTCACCATACCTACCTACTACAGCATTTCCATAGCTATTCCGAGATATATTGCCATGCAACATCCATCTTACATTACATGACTTGTTGTCATTCATTGCTTATTTCTTGCTTTGCGTGTTTCTATAAAGCTGATGTGTGGTTTTACCCATGTTACGCTAGAGCACTTCATAACCTGCTACACTGACACATGCACCATTGTCATATGTATTCTTATGGCACATTCATATTAGTTACTTATATCATCAGTATGTTGTTTTATCATCATTAGTGTGTTGTCATATATCATATTAGGATGCTTGCCCATAAAAGTGCAAAAAGCCAAGGAGGCCATCGAAAAGAGAAACAGAAAAATAAAAAAAAAAGAGAAAAAGGAAAGAAGAAGAATAAAAGAAAGAAAGAAATAAAAAGGGGGCAGAATTACTATTCTGTAACGTCCCCAAATTTGCTATTTGGTAATTAAGATTTGTTTGTGCATCATTTGCATCTAATTAAATTGTGCACAAAATTTGAGTTTAAAAAATTAAAAGAGAAAACACTTAAGTGGCTAAACCACTTGTTATTCTAAATGTGTTAAAAGAATTTCAAATTTTTTAAAATCCAAAGTTGCCAATGGCTTCCTTGTGAAATTATGAGTCTCCTGGTATTTTTGTACAAATTTTCTGGTTACAAAAAGGCCCTCAAATCTTTATTTTTCTAAGGCAAGGCCCTGTTTTAAATGTTTATGTGGTTCTCCAAAAGTTCAGGGGGTTTTTCAGAAAAACAGTCTGTCGTCTTCAACCTTCTCTTCCCGAGCGCGCGCTGTCGTGTCCTCCGCCGTCCGTCGCCCTCCCCTGCGTCAAGATCCCCGCCGCCGACGTCGAGACCCCTACAGTACCTCTGCCGCCGCCTGGAAGAAGACCGTTGCTCTTTCTCTTCTCTTATTCTCCCCAATTATCGAAACCCTAGCTACCGGAGAACCTCACGTTCCGCCGGCGATTGTCGCCGTTTCCGGCCACCCCGGCCCTCCACGAGATACTCTGGAGGTCCTCCGTCCTCCCCTCTTCCTCCTCGATGAGCTGTGCTTGCCGGAGAGCAAGAAATCGACGAAATCGGGCCATCTCCTCCAAGTCCGGCCGCCGGCCTCCGCGGACCATCCCGGCCGTTCGCCGCCTCCCCGTGCTTCTCCGATGCATCCATGATATTCCTGGTGAGCCTCCGGTCCCCGCGGACCCCTCCGCTCGCTCCCTCTCCCTCTGGTTCCTCTGGTCGCCATGCGCCGCCGTCGTGTTCCTCTCCGGCGAGCTCACCGCCGCCTCCGGCGACCATCCGCTAGCGGCGCCGCCCGTTCCGGGTCGCCCGCACTCTGGCGCGTCTAGCGCGTGTGGTCGCGCTGCTCCTTGCACCCTCCCTCGACGGATTCGTGCTCGACAGGGAGCAATTCTCCATTGCTTACGTCAGCTGACGTCAGTGCCTCCTTTTCCTTTTCTTTATCTTTTCTAATTTGATTTAATTCTATTATCTGTAATTCTTTTATTTATGACAGGTGGGTCCCCTTGTCAGAATTTTATTCATTTCCAAATAATGTTCTATGTAATTAATAAATTTATGACATGTGGGTCCAATATTATTTATTTAAATTCATAAATATTTAAAATGGAATTAACAAATGGTTTAAATTGAATTAAACTTGTTTAATCTTTGGAAATTCATAAGTAATTCATTTTAAATCAGAAAAATGTGATTAATATATCAAAATTTGCAGAAAAATAAGATCTATTTAATTATGTCCAAATCATGCATATTTAAACTACTTTGAACCATGTCTATAATAGAGGAATAAATTACACCATTTCCTTTAATTATGGAGTTTGTCGAATGACACCTCTCGGGCATTCGCACTCCATTTAAAATGTCCTTCCATCTATAAGATTTACATTTCAATACTTTAACTTGTCATGTCATGCATTGTGCGCATTGCATCGATGCCATGGTTGAATGTTGTTTCCCGTTTCTTTTCCGGTATTCCGTTTTTCGCGGTAGAATGCGAATCCGAAGTGGAGTTTGACAACACCGAAGGCTTGATGGATCATCGACGACATACTCAAGCAGGAATTCATGAAGGGTTATTTCTGGTTATCTCGATCAAGTGAAGCCGAAGATATCCAAAAGCGTTATATCTTGTTATCGAAGAGCAAGGCAAGCATAACCTCTTATCTGCACATATAAGATTTCAAAGTATTTGCTTCTGGTATTATGCATGCGATTCAAATGTGGTTTTGAGTTGAGGTTTAAAGTGTCATAAGTGTTGCATCGCGAGAGTCTGCTATGCTTAGCCCTACTAAGATCTTTCCTCTGTTCCATCCGGTTGATGAACTAGAGCTGTGAAGGATGACGTGGAATGATCGAAGATGTGTTGAATATGCTAAAGACTTGGATGAGAGGCCACAATGGGGTTGTGGTGGGTTGTCTCGTTCTTGTCGATACTTGGAACTGAGTTCTTGGGTTCGGAACCAAGACTAGTCGTGCATCCACACAGGGCATTCATTTTCCCCTCGGCTCCAACTTGTCTAGCCTACTACGTGAAGCCACTAGTTCGAGTGTTCCATTTGCGTGTGAGGTAAAAAGAAAAGAAGGATGGATGATGATTAGGGCTGGGGCAACAGGGCTGCGGTCCAGATGTTGACCCTGGCAACCCGCACTAGAGACCGCTGCGCGTGGTCAGATCTACTGCTGTGGCTCATGGACATAGGCGAGGCTTGGGAAAGGTCGTGGCCAATCCTCCTGCCGGCACTCCCCGGAAGAGTGCTAATAGCTGCCGTATCGGTTGGTTGGCGTGTGTGGGTAGTTACACCCCCTGCAGGGTAAATCTTTTCGGAAAGCCGTGTCCACGGTTATGGACGACTTGGTACCTTATTTCGGTGATCATAGACAACTATAATCTAAGTATAAAACTTGCCAACTAAGAGCGGATCGCTTCCTCGGGTTGAGCGAGGGGGTGATCCTGGTGGGTGGTACAACTCATGATGATCTGGTGGAGATTAAAGATGTGGATGAAGCTTGTGTTTCACTCTCTTATCCCTTTCTAAAAAGTCTACTGATGCGAGATTCTCTCCTCCCTCGATTTGAAAATAAAGATGGCTTTATGCAAAAGACATTCATGAATACTCTCTGAACGAGCAGATATATAGCAGGTTAAATAAGTCTTGTTGAGTACCTCCTGTACTCAGCCTTGCGCAATTATTTGGACAAGTGTGTTTTCTAGACATCGACATCGATGAGTAGGTTGGGGTTCCCAGACGGCAGCCTGGAATTTATGGACTGGGACGTCGCCGTTATGCTTTGGCCTCTTAGGCCTTTTGTCGGTTTTGCTATGTCTAATAGCATAATTTGCCTTCCGTTGTATTGGTGATTGACAGGTCAGTGACCTTATTTTGGTGATATTTGCTTCTTCGCTCTGTTAAGAGCTTAATATATTGTTTCTTGTGTTGTAGGGTCTCTGTTGTGTTACCGGTTTTCAACTGTTGGCTTCCTAGATCTATGTTAGGCTTATCCCAGATTAAGGTCTCGGATTTGACTACCGTGGCTCTTGGGGGTGCTACAGGTTTTGGTATCAGAGCAGGACCGTCTGTAGGAAAACCTTTCTATTGGTCGATGTTGAGTCTAGAGGTTGTGAAAAAAAATTCAAAGCTAAAACTATTTACCAAAAATCTAAATAGGCTTCTTTTTACTCCTTATCTGGTATCGCTCTAATTCTGGGTCAGCTTACCTTGTTTTGGGTAAAACGCTTTGCTCACTCTTTCTCTTGGTCATTCAAAATATAGGTGCATCAAGTGCAGGTCGTTTCTCAGCCAAGTTGACCTAGTATTAAGTTTTCTGGAGTCTGGTGTGTTCTTTGATCCGTCTTCCTCTCATTTGTAATGAGAGATTCCTTTCCCTATTGATCTCTCAACCTTGTCATTTCTGCATCATTCTATTCCAATGTTACAGATTCCTTTTACTTTTAAGATCTCCTTTTCTTCTTTTGATACTTCGGAAGCTGTGGTTGGTCTCTGAAGATATCTCGTGTTTACTACATCGGTGTGCCTTTGTGACACTCGAATGGTAGTTACTCCTTCTTTCGTTTTTCATCCTGGACTTGAACCGAAGGTCCCAGATTGTGCTGTTGGTGGTGTGTTGAGTCATGTTGGTTGTTAGCCATGTGAAGCTCACTCTATCAGTACATGATGCTGACCTTTAACCCAAGATCCATCTTGTTGATCCCCGAGGAATGCTTGCAACCTCAGAAGGGCTAGTAATGCCAATTCTAGCTATCCTTCCAGGTGGTGGTTTTGTCGTAATTGACCTACGACATCCAAGGTTTACTCCTTCCACTAGCTTTGGCAGAGGTTCTGCTATGGAATCAAAAGGATCCCGACAAGAGTGCTCTTTATGAGTCTCGCATCTAAGTTGGTGACTCTGCCACACCTTTCTTATTCAAACAAGTTATCAGATGTATGCTAACTTGAGCATCTGCATCTCAGGATTTTCCTGAGCATGTTTCTCTTCTTCCGCCATGTTCTGACTCGTGTATGCCACTTGGCATCCAAGTTGTAAATGTGCATTGGTGTACTAATGGATGCTGCTCTTGGGGTCCATCGTGACATTCCACCTCGGGATGTCAGGGAGAAACAAACTCCCGTACCTCGTCCATTACAGGACCAGGTCAAAGTGTTGTAGTCCGCAGATTAAGATGCTTCGTTTGCTTCTAATCTGTTCCATCTCAAGGTGTCACCATCTTGTATATCAAAAGGTCGTGATGTGTCTCATGACTTTATTGATGCAGTGATGCTTTTCACGTCCTTACTCACACTTTTCTCCTAGCTGCTCGTGCTCGGAATGCTATGGCGAGTGTATTGATGTGATTATCAAATATTCTTAGCAAATTTTCATTGCTTTGACATATAAGGGCATTGAGTTAAAACGAGAATTGCAAAGATAAGGAAGTGTGTATTATTAATTTAGAAGAATACTAAGTCAAAATCCTAAGGTGATCAACATATATTAACAACTCTTCGTAAATTGGATTTTTCACTATAGTGAGAGAGACAGACACCCGGCCAACCACTTATATTGTGGAACAGGTCTCATGTACGCGGACATGTAAAGTCACAGTACGCGAACAGGTCTTATATTGTAATACCACAATACAACGTCAAAATTATTACAACCAAGAAAGAATGATCCAAAAACAATATTCCTTACAACTTTGCATAGCTGAAGCGCTAGCTAAATAAATAAATAGTTCACAAATTATTTCAGTGTTCATACGCAAAACTAAGGATAACATGGAGCTACATCATCTCCATAAAGCCACTGGCAATCATGTTGGTTTTAGCTCGAAGACGACCCCTTACTCCTCATCTGAACAATCTGCAAGGTTTAGTTGCTGTAGCACCCCAACTTTTATTAAAGTTGGAACACCTGTGTTATGTGCTAGTCCCTGGATCACTGCTAGCACCACAGTACAAAATATAGGATATCATTGCATAAGTATTAAATTGCTACAACGAGATCCAAAAATATTAGCCAAGTATAGCTTTATTACAAGTTTGCATAGCCATGAAGGCTAGCTAAAATTCAGAGTTCACAACGAAAGCAAATAACAATGATGCCTCAGCTTCAAGCATGCGCCACATGCAGACATGTTGGGTGTAGACTCGAGTCCAAATCTTATTCCTCATCAGAATTACCTGCACATTTGAATATGCAGCCCCCGAAGGAGGTCAATACAATGATGTATTGGCAAGTGACTATGGTAGATATAAACGACAAGTCTATAGTCTATATGCATATCTGGCTTGGTGGGGTTGGAGGCTATTTTGCAGAAAGCAAGTTTTCTCCTATCATTTGTAAAACATTTTATTCATCAAGACTTGGCACCAAGGGACAAAGCCCAAGTGCACCAACAATTCTTTCCTTAGTCAATTTTACTTTACGAAAACAGTGTTGAGATTCTTCCGCCCATCCTTGTCCAGCTGCTCGAAGTAGTCCATTACCGGGGACACGGCTAAGTACTTAGTTTTAACTCTGCAGAGGTTGTGCACTTTCACCTTTAGAATCAATTTGTCCGAGAATTCCTATACACGCGGAGTGTATTATGGAAAGGAGAGAATTGAGACAAGAACTTTCAGAAGAAGAATGCAACCATACTAGCAAGACCCGTTCCACCTATCATCTCTACATCTGCTTGTCAAGCTGACAGGTTGCACTCCCACAACTTAATCATTCTAGAGAGAGCCCATTGTCAAAAGGCTGCACGGGAAGCTTCTAAACTTGGAGGGACTTGGTAATCTCTTCGTTCCTGGGTGGCCATCCACAAGTGTACTTCTGGGTAACAACCACCATACTCATGGCCCTAAGTAGAATAGACATTCATCCTAGGCGATGACAACCACAAGCATAGTCCCAAAAGCCACTCAACATAAACCATAACAACCAATTCCACCCAGATGTGCATTTTAGATTTTAACACTTAGAAACATTTCCATAACATGGTAAACATTTTTATAGCATGGCTAAGCAACTAATAAAATCTTTTCATGGCTGCTTAGGAAAAGGGTGGCTACACACTACTAGGATATTTGTAAAATACAAACTAACTTAGCATTATAAAATAAATCAAAAAATTCCTATCATGCACACTACTCAAAATATACTACTTATTGTAACACCCCAATTCTCTTAGCCTTAGCATTGTGGTGTTATTCTAGGTTTTTCACCTCTTACAGAGAATTTGGTGTGTGCTGAAACTTGAGTCAAGACTTAATTTGCTCACATATCTTATGCTTGTTGTGTGTCATTAACATTCCATGATAATTGAAAACACTCAAAACACAACAACAAAAATAAAATCTCCATTATTAGGATCTTCATGGTTGTTAAAACTTAGCCAAACTAGGAGCCATTATTAAGCAAACCCAAAATGAATTTTTGGCATGTCTTTGAAACATTTCCATCTAGGTCACATATACTTCCATACCCTGTTCTAAGTTATCACAAATAAACTTGTTTGCATATTATTCTCACTAGCTTTTGTAGCCATCAAAATAACATGACCATTTGAGTGGTTCTTTTCTTTATCACCAAAAGTTCTCTTTTCTTTAAAAGCTAAATGAGATAACTAAATTAGGCTTTTGAAAATTCAGTACCCTCTCTTATTTTAGGTAAGTTTGGGGAGTTGACTCATTTTAATTTTGTGGGTCATGTTGGAACTTTTCAACTTAGGATCTTAAATTTATTTGAGCAAAATACTCAAACTTCTCACCTTTTCTTTCTCTCTCACTCCTTTCCACACCACCTGCTGAGAAGGAGAGCAGCAACCTCACCCCTGGCCCCACTTGTCATGGACTAGGGCCAACCTCTCTTCTCTCTTTTCTCTCTTTTTCCACCCAATCCGAGCTCCCCTCCTCTCTTCCCACTGGCTAGATCCCCTGTCCCCTCTCCACCGCCCACCTGAGACAGTAAGAGCAAAGGAGACGCTCCCCTCCCTCTCTCCTGCCCGAGCCAACCCTAGATCGGGTGAGCTCGTTAAAGACACCCCGAGCACCTCCCCTGCTCATTTCTCTCCCTCCAGAGCACCTCTCCACCCCACTCCTCTCCTCCCTGGCGAAAACCACCAAGCTCTCCCCCTCTTTCGCCCTGTAGACGAGAATTTTCACCTCGGTGGCCGACGAGAGGAATCTGCCGTAGCTCTCGTTTCTCTCAGCCATTCTTCGCCATTCTTGGTTCCCTGGCTTCCCCTCCTATGGATCTAACTCCTCTCCCCTCCTTTGGCTCTGTTGCAGCTCGAGAACGTCTGGTTCGTCCTCGACCCGAGGAGAGCGCCGTCGTCCCCATCTCGAACTCCGACGTTGCATGCGAGCTTTGAGACCACCCCTGAGCTCCCCTTCGACGCCGCGTTCACCTCCGACCTCCCCCTCATCCGTGCGCGAGCCCTAGGTGAGCCCTCCGTGCTCGGCATCGCCTTCTCGAGCTCTGCTCATGTTTTTCGCGGACGGGAGGAAGACGATGGCCTGGAGCCGTCGATCTTCTGATCTGCGGTCGTGTTTGAACCGCGCCCGGTCTGTCCGTGGCCGTTGGATCTCAGATCCACGGTCGCTTACCGCTTCGCCGGCGCGCGCGCAGCGCTTGGGCCGGCCCAGCTCGTCCCCGCGCTGCTCTGCTTCGCAGCTGGGCCGATCTGGCCCAGATCTGGCCGTTCAGCCTGTTTCTCTTTTATCCTTTTTCTGATTATTTTTCCAGTAAATCTAGAGCTTAGCTTTAATTCATTTGTGGTAAATCTATAGCAGATAAAATTATGAGATTAATTTTGTATCATGCATGCACGTTTTCTTAACCATGTGGCATTGGTTTTGGTCCAAAATATGTTTCTGTTGTTTGGTAAAATAGATTTAGTCAGAAGTGTCTAATACACCATTTGTTTAATAACTTGTGTTCTGTAAATCCAAATCATGCAATCTTGGATCTGTTGAAAATCTTGTAAAAATGTATATCCATATTGGTCAATATTGCATGCAGGGGATTTATCTAGCAAATGTTACTTCTACTCCAAGAATGACATCAGTAGGTGTTTAGGGATTTTTAACTCTTAAATGGAAACACTTTTTGAAGTAAATCCAATTGGAAGTGGTAGATATGTGTTGGAGGTATCACATACTACAAATATGGATTTTTCCAGTAACTTGATAATTCTTAGTGAATAAATCCCCAAACAACAGTGAAATAATCTCTTTATTTGCATTTCTGAAATTTCAGAGATTACAACATGTATAGTTTTAATTGGTGGAGCCCCCTATGTCCATAAAAATATGTTAAGGATAATTTTGTGGGATAGCCACAGATTTTATCTAACTCACCCCACTGGATTGAACCCAAAATAAGTCTTATTATTTTCTGCACATAGAAAATGGTCAGAAGTATACTTATTTTTAAAACTGGTATAACTTGATCTAGGAGTATCCAAATCTGATAGACAAAATCTCCACTTAAAGAGAAAACTCATATCTCACCAGAAAGTTAAATTATGCATTCAGGAGATCAGTAAAACTGAACCTATCCTCTGTTGGAGTTTGACATCAGTAGCTCTTGTCCGATTTTTAATTCTTTTATGGTAATAGATTTCCATGCACAGCTAATTTTCAGAGCCCCACCTAATTGCTAGGAATAATGTGGTAGAAGGGTTTGATTTTAGGAACAATACCTTAAGAGTTATGCTTAAAACTTTTAAACAGCCCCAAATGGCTATTGAATGCATTAGTTGTGTTTCCTGTTTGCGATGCTTGTTGTTTGTTGACATGTTTTAGATTGTTATCAACTCGCATTCTAGGACTTACCTTAGTCTCGTTTGTTTTCATGTTACGATAGAAACGCAACCCGAGGAAGAACAGTACGAAGTAGCTGAGCACGACTACGCTGAAGAACAAGACCAGGGGCAGTACTTTGAGCAAGGCAAGCCCACCTCACCACCTTTATGCAAACCCTACTATTTACAAAGCATGTTTTGTTTTAAAATAAAATAATGCATGTTTTATTTCTTTTGTGGCACCTTGCCACCCGAAAACTATTTTTTTTCAAAATATTGTTTGGCCAAAGTTATATACTAGAATAGTTGTAGGTATTATAAGAAGAGTTTTACTTGTTGAGTCTTGTCATTGAAGGCTCTATAAAGAAGTTTAAGTTTTCAAATAGAATACTCTGTTATCTTACCTCAAAAACTATAGGATGGGAACCCGTTTGGTAAAACTATTTTATGGAGGAAAACCTGAGTTGCTGGGAGCAATCAGCGAGTCAGAACTGTTTTATGAAAACCCGAGATGCTGAGAGCATTCAGAGATGTTGCGAAAACCCGAGCTGCTGGGAGCAGTCGGATATGGAAGTTTAATTTCGAAGTCCCTGCTGCCGGCGGAACAATTAACCCGTGCAACCACACTACCTGACATGGGTAGGGCTTAGCCGGAAGCTTGTCTGTTTTAGTGTTGGGACTCTCATACTTTCTATGAGGGCTGGGCCCTCGAAGCCGGGTTGTCGTCTGGAAGAGACAATACACTGTTGAGGACCAACAGCCGGACGATTACGGCAGGTCTCCTGACGTGGCGGTGTGGCGTCCCGAGGAAAGACCAAGAGGTCTAGTGGAGCACACGGTGCCGAGGAGAACAAACCTACCGGGAGGCCCCGACACTAGGGTGGTCATAGTGGAAAGCTTTGATCGTGTTATCCGGACCCCCGCATGTTGTCGTATGACGGGGCGTGGCAGACACGGCGGAATGACCGATAGGTGTGGGTAAAGTGTGCAACCTCTGCAGAGTGTAAATCTATTCGAATAGCCGTGTCCGCGGTCATGGACGGTTGGAAAGGCCACACTGGGCGTCTGGAGAAAGAAGTTGTTTTATGAAGGAAAAATGCTTATGTGGAAATCAGGAGGTACCTGGGAGGTACGGAATTTGGGTGAGGATGATTGATCTCGGGGAGACAACCAGTCCGACCTCAAGGAAGGAAAAAGGGTTACCCCTATCCTAGTGATTTTAAAGTTTTGAACTTGGACATGTCCTTGCTATATCTAAGAGAAGAGAATTCTATCTCTAAATGTTTTCTTCAACAAAGATATAGAGATGTCGCATTTCAGCGAAGAGAATTCTATCTCTAAATGTTTTCTTCAACAAAGATATAGAGATGTCGTGTTCTCTATGTCCAAAGTCATGGTATTCGAAAACTAAGCCCTATAGTCATATATAGCAGCCATCCCAGTTTTCGAAAAGTGTTTTTCTTGCATTATCATGAAAACTTAAGCCTTAGAGGTGGTCTTGCGAGTACGTAATTGTACTCATGTGGCTCTGTCCCTGGATATTCAAATGTCCAGATTTCAATGAGGAGGCTTGCATCGAGGAGGAGGTGTACGACGACGACTTTGCCGCCTAGCTGTCACCGGTCAACTGCACTTGTGGGAATCTGCGCTCGGAGATGTTAAGAGCCCTCGCTAGCCACGAGCTTCCGCTATCGTAGTAATTACGTCCTGTGTGACGAGGTTTGATGACTTTGGTCGTAAGACCGTTTATGTGTTGTAAGACTTTTTATTCGTACGACTTGAATGATGTAACTCTTTGATACCTATGTTGGTTATGTGATTGCGATGCACTGATCATTGGGATCGTGATCTCTTACATAATGTGGGCATCTCGGACTCGTCCGAGGGGTCCTCACAGACTTGGTATCAGAGCCATCGTTGACCTTAGGAGACTTTAGTTAGGTTGGGCGTCGACGTCACGCAAAAATGTTTTTCCGTCATAGCTAGGAGAAAAATACTTAAAAATGTGCTAAATATACTGCTACTCCTCCCTCCCCTCTGATAGTACTCACTGGTTAATTTTATACCTGCATTAAATCTTATGATTTTACCTGTTT
The DNA here is from genome assembly GCA_026929855.1 of Poa annua. Lineage (NCBI taxonomy): Eukaryota > Viridiplantae > Streptophyta > Magnoliopsida > Poales > Poaceae > Poa > Poa annua. The sequence goes on along the minus strand of CM049426.1, from coordinate 243,013,001 downwards.
AAAATTTGGTACATCGTTCACTAATTAAACCTCCATTTAAAATTTTGTGTAGATGAGCGGAGAGTTCTCGTCGTCGATTCAGTTGGGAGCGGTGCCAGACACCGGAGTTTCGCGTCAGTTCCAGGCCGATTTACTCCAGCTGACTAGACACCTGAGGCGTCCGCTACCAGAGCTGCTGATTGGACGTTGTCTGCCCATGGTGGGAGATGAGATGTCCTGGACCGTGAGGAGCATTCTTCGAGGACCATTGGTGCCACCTTTTGCCGAGGAGCTGATTGAGGATGCCCTTGCATCGACTTAGATGGGAGCATTCGTCACCGCGCTGCAGAGGGCTCTTGCCCGCTTGGTTTGTGCTCACAGTTCCGAGCTGGGCGGCACCCGCTTTGAGTTTTACTCTGGCTTGGACGAGCAGAGTAACCCTGTGCCACCGCGTCCCCACCCTACTTTCGGGAACCACTTGGCCGAGCTGGGACTCTTCGTCGAGTACACCCAGTCCTAGCTGGTCACTAGTCGGTTCGAGAGTGACCTTCACCATCTTAATCATGACGGAGCGGAGGTGCGGATCTCAGCAGCTGAGCAGAGGATTGAGGACTTGGAGGCGCAACTCAAGGCATCTCAGGACAAGCTGAAGGCCGTGGAGCTGAAGCTCAAGACCTCGGAGGAGCACTTAGTGGAGTCCCAATCAGAGCTGAAGATAGAGCGCAAGGAGCGCCGTTCTACCTTTGCACGTCTCCAGACTACTCGCTTCTACAGGTTTCAGCTTGACGGGATGGTTGACATGCTCAAGTCGACCCTTGATGCCCGTGATGAGAGGATCATCGAGCTGGAGAGCGAGGTGGAGGCCCTGAGCAAGGAGAATGACGATCTCCTACCGGTGGATGAGGACCCTACAGAGGACATGGATATGGAGCCTGTGAGCGAGCAGGATGACGACGACTTGCGAGACGAGGGCGGTGAGGACTCGGGAGCTGTTATGTCTGAGGACGAGGACCCCGAGGAGCCACCCTTTGATAGTGATGCTGCCGTGGACGTGGAGTAGATAGCTGCGTAGTATCTTTTGGGTTAGCACCGAACCATCGCGATAATTGGATGCGATTGTGTGGTCTAGTTAGCATGTGTGTGTCTGGATGAATGTAAGAACCATGTCAGTCCGTGTTTTGTGGTTGTGCACTATGTGATGATGCTTTTGGAACCTTGCTATGGAATGGAATCATGCCTTCTTAGGAGTAATACTTTGTGGTAATTTGTATGCTTGATGAACTCTTTTATCAAAACCTGTGTTAGAAGCTTCTAAGTAGAGAAATTAATAAGTGTTTATTCTGAAATTCAGAATGGCAAGGGATCCACCACCACCCCCACCACCTGAGCCATCTATGGCTCAAGTACTCCGTCTTCTCATGGAGGATCGCGAGGCAGCTCGCGCTGAGAGGAATGCCAATCTAGCTACCCTGCAACATCTGGCTCAGATTGCCGTCAACCAGAATGGCGGCCAAGGAAATGAGGAACCCCGCTCCAAGCTTCGTGACTTTCAGAACACCAATCCTCCAGTTTTCTCCAAAAGTGAAGTGCCACTAGATGCTGATGACTGGATCCGTACCATTGGGAACAACCTGAGGGTCGCCCAAGTGGGCGAAAATGAGAAGGTGGTATATGCCACTCACTACCTCTCTGGTTCTGCCCGAGCATGGTGGGAGGCCCTTCGTGCTCTTTTGCCACCGGAGGAAGTTGTGGCTTGGCCTGCATTCAAGACCAAGTTCTTGAAGCGTTACGTGCCCTCTGGACTCGTCAGCATCATGCGAGAAAGATTCCTGCAACTCAAGCAAGGTAGTATGTCTGTGAGCGAGTACTTGGAGAAGTTTACTTCTCTAGCAAGGTATGCGCCCACTGATACCGATACTGAGGACAAGAAGAAAGAGAGGTTCGTGAATGGACTTCATGATGAGATGCAGTGCGTTCTGGTGGTGATGCCTTTCACCGACCTGGAGTCCTTGGCTGATGCAGCCATTATGATGGAGCACAAGCGCAAGGCTTCGTTTGACAACCGCAAGCGTCGCCAATTGATGCAGCAAGGCAGTAGCAGCAGCAGTCCAACTGGAAGTTATCTTCGTCCGCGCCCTTCACCCCCACCGAGACCTTCTTATCCATCACCAAGGCCTCCAACATTTGCGCCAAGACCCAGCTACTCTTCTCGCCCGCCTTCACCTCGTCCTGGAGGTGGTTCCAACCCCGGCCTCAACTTTAACAGGCCGCCTGCTCCGAAGCCCACAGGAGGATGTTTCACTTGTGGACAGCCTGGACATTTCTCGCGGGATTGCCCCACTAGACAGCCCGCTGGTGGTCGCCCCAATGCGACAAAGATGAACCAAGGGCCACCCCGTCCACCTGGAGGCAAGAACCCGTATCCCAAGAAAGCAGCCCCTGTCACCCTAGGTCATCTGAACCATATCAGCGCAGAAGAAGCCCAGGAGGCACCAGACCTGGTTATGCGTACGTTCCCTGTCAACTCAGTTCCTGCCTCAGTTTTGTTTGATTCTGGAGCTTCCCATTCTTTCGTTACGGAGCCATTTGTTAGGAAAAGTGGTATGGTTCAAACTTTGTTGAATCGTCCAATGAGAGTGCAAATTCCGGGGGCCACTACTAAAGCCATTGTATCTTGCAAGGAGGCTCCTGTGGAAATTCAAGGAGCCCGATTCCATGCAGACCTAGTGGTATTAGGAAAGCAAGGGATAGAAGTGGTTTTAGGAATGGATTGGATGGCAGTAAACCGAGGAAAAATAGATTGCACTAACAAGTCTGTCACCCTAACCACCCCGGAAGGCGAAGAGATTACACACTTCTCGACCTACCACTCCACCTCGAGTCATTGCCATCAGAGTGTAGTGGGAGCCATATTGGAAGAAGTACCGGTAGTGTGTGAGTTTCCGGATGTTTTTCCCGAAGAGTTGCCCGGAATGCCACCGGATAGGGATATTGAGTTCATTATCGAGTTGGTACCCGGTACTGGTCCTATAGCTCAAAAACCTTACCGAATGAACCCAGAAGAATTGGAGGAATTAAAGAAACAGTTGGATGACCTACTTAGGAAGGGTATGATACGCCCTAGTGCGTCACCCTGGGGGTCACCAATCATCTTCGTGGATAAAAGAGACGGTACCACTCGGTTGTGTGTGGATTACCGTAAGTTAAATGACGTGACTATTAAGAACAAATACCCCCTACCCAAGATTGAAGATCTGTTTGATCAACTCAATGGAGCTCGAGTCTTCTCCAAGATCGATCTCCGCACCGGTTACCATCAATTGAAAGTCAGAGAATCTGATATCCCTAAAACAGCCTTTGTCACTCGTTATGGATTGTTCGAGTACACAGTGATGTCATTTGGCCTGACCAATGCTCCTGCCTATTTCATGAATCTCATGAACAAGGTGTTCATGGAGTACTTGGATAAATTTATGGTTGTCTTTATCGACGACATCTTGATTTATTCCAAGTCTGAAGAGGAGCATGAAGAGCATCTGAGGCTGGTTCTCGGTACCTTACGAGAACACCAGTTGTATGCTAAGTTCAGTAAGTGCCAGTTCTGGTTGAAAGAAGTAGGCTTTCTCTGCCACGTTATTTTAGCCGGAGGGATATCGGCAGACCCTACCCACATCAAGTCCATTCTGGAATTCCCAACCCCCACCAACCAAACCGAAGTAAGGTCCATTCTTGGATTAGCCGGGTATTACCGCAAGTTTGTTGAGGGGTTCTCAAGCACCACAAAGCCCCTTACCCAACTATTGAAGAAGGATCAGAAGTTCATTTGGTCCGACAAGTGTGAAGCCAGCTTCCAGGAACTGAAGAAGCGCCTTACTACCGCACCTATCTTAACCATGCCTGACGTGACCAAGGATTTTGTGGTCTATTGCGACGCCTCCAAACTCGGACTTGGTTGTGTCCTTATGCAAGAGGGCAAGGTGATTTCTTACTCGTCGCGACAACTCCGCAAGCATGAGCAGAATTACCCAACCCATGATCTAGAGCTTGCTGCAGTGGTCCATGCACTCAAGACCTGGCGGCACTTTCTGATGGGCAACCGTTGCGAAATTTACACCGATCACAAGAGCCTGAAGTACATCTTCACCCAGAGGGATTTGAACATGAGGCAAAGAAGATGGATAGAACTCATCAAGGATTACGACTTGGACATCCATTACCACCCCGGAAAGGCTAACGTTGTAGCGGATGCCCTTAGTCGTCAGCCGTGTTCATTCAACTCCCTGATTAGAGTTCGACGGCCAGAACTCTGGGAAGAGCTGGATAAGTTGGGTATTGAGGTGGTCAGCTATGGGGCAGTCGATCAACTCCTGTTGCAACCCACCTTATGGGAGCAGATTAAGCAAGCACAAAAAGGTCACGAAAGCATTGAGGGCATCAAGAGAAGATTGGACAAAGAGGAAGTCCCTGGGTTCACCATCGACTCTGACGGTATTCTTTGGTATAAGGGACGCATCTGCGTACCTTCAGACCCTGTTTTGAAGCAGTTAATTATGAAGGAGGCTCACGAGACTTTGTATTCTATCCACCCCGGTGGAACCAAGATGTACCAGGATTTGAAGCAGAATTTTTGGTGGCATGGCATGAAGCGCGAGATTGCACTCTTCGTACAGAATTGTGATATCTGCCAACGGGTCAAAGCAGAGCATCAGCGCCCCGCTGGATTACTTCAACCTCTCAAATTGCCCGTGTGGAAGTGGGATGAGGTCGGCATGGATTTTATCACTGGATTGCCCCGGTCCAATCGCGGGCATGACGCCATATGGGTTATCGTGGATAGGCTTACTAAGGTAGCACACTTTTTGACAGTAAGGACCACGCATCGATCGGATCAGCTTGCGGATCTCTACATGTCACGTATTGTCAGCCTTCATGGAATACCTAAGACTATCGTGTCTGATCGAGGAACCCAATTCACCTCTCGTTTCTGGTTCAAGCTGCATGAAGCCATGGGAACGAAGCTCTTTTTCAGTACTGCGTATCACCCGCAGACAGGAGGTCAAACGGAAAGAGTAAATCAGATCTTTGAGGATATGCTGAGGTCTTGTGTGTTAGCTTATGGAGCCAAATGGGAGTGTTGCTTGCCGTTTGCTGAGTTTTCATACAACAACAGCTATCAAGTCAGTCTGAAAATGGCACCCTTTGAGGCTTTGTACGGGCGCTGATGCCGTACACCCTTGAACTGGTCGCAAACTGGGGACAGTCAAATCTTTGGAGTTGATACCTTGAGGGAAGCCGAGGAGCAAGTTCAACTCATTCGCGACCGCCTTAAGGCCGCCCAATCCAGACAGAAAAGTTACGCAGATTCCAGGAGGCGTGAACTTAACTTCAAGGAAGGAGATATGGTTTACTTGCGGGTTACACCACTCAAGGGAATGCAACGTTTCCATGTAAAGGGGAAATTAGCACCAAGGTACATTGGCCCTTTTAAAGTGGTCTGTCGCAGAGGAGAAGTGTCTTATCAGCTAGACCTGCCGCCCCATCTGTCAGGATTCCATGATGTTTTTCATGTATCTCTACTCCGGAAGTGTCTGCAAATTCCTGGCAATACTCATTCCTATCAGGAGGTTGATCACCACACCATTGATCTCAATCATGATCTCACCTATCGAGAACGACCACTTCGTGTTCTCGCTGAAGACGTCCGTCTGACACGGAGGCGGAAGATCAAATTCCTAAAGGTCCAATGGAGCAACCATTCGGAAGAAGAAGCCACCTGGGAGCGTGAAGATTACTTGGAGCATGAATTCCCTGGGTTTCTCTCTTCTTCAAATCTGGAATCTCGGGGACGAGATTCTCCTAGGGGGGGAAGGTCTGTAACACCCCAATTCTCTTAGCCTTAGCATTGTGGTGTTATTCTAGGTTTTTCACCTCTTACAGAGAATTTGGTGTGTGCTGAAACTTGAGTCAAGACTTAATTTGCTCACATATCTTATGCTTGTTGTGTGTCATTAACATTCCATGATAATTGAAAACACTCAAAACACAACAACAAAAATAAAATCTCCATTATTAGGATCTTCATGGTTGTTAAAACTTAGCCAAACTAGGAGCCATTATTAAGCAAACCCAAAATGAATTTTTGGCATGTCTTTGAAACATTTCCATCTAGGTCACATATACTTCCATACCCTGTTCTAAGTTATCACAAATAAACTTGTTTGCATATTATTCTCACTAGCTTTTGTAGCCATCAAAATAACATGACCATTTGAGTGGTTCTTTTCTTTATCACCAAAAGTTCTCTTTTCTTTAAAAGCTAAATGAGATAACTAAATTAGGCTTTTGAAAATTCAGTACCCTCTCTTATTTTAGGTAAGTTTGGGGAGTTGACTCATTTTAATTTTGTGGGTCATGTTGGAACTTTTCAACTTAGGATCTTAAATTTATTTGAGCAAAATACTCAAACTTCTCACCTTTTCTTTCTCTCTCACTCCTTTCCACACCACCTGCTGAGAAGGAGAGCAGCAACCTCACCCCTGGCCCCACTTGTCATGGACTAGGGCCAACCTCTCTTCTCTCTTTTCTCTCTTTTTCCACCCAATCCGAGCTCCCCTCCTCTCTTCCCACTGGCTAGAGCTGGTCATCCCGACCAGCATCTCCCCTGTCCCCTCTCCACCGCCCACCTGAGCCAGTAAGAGCAAAGGAGACGCTCCCCTCCCTCTCTCCTGCCCGAGCCAACCCTAGATCGGGTGAGCTCGTTAAAGCCACCCCGAGCACCTCCCCTGCTCATTTCTCTCCCTCCAGAGCACCTCTCCACCCCACTCCTCTCCTCCCTGGCAAAAACCACCAAGCTCTCCCCCTCTTTCGCCCTGTAGACGAGAAGTTCTACCTCGGTGACCGACGAGAGGAATCTGCTGTAGCTCTCGTTTCTCTGAGCCATTCTTCGCCATTCTTGGTTCCCTGGCTTCCCCTCCTCTGGATCTAACTCCTCTCCCCTCCTTTGGCTCTGTTGCAGCTCGAGAACGTCTGGTTCGTCCTCGACCCGAGGAGAGCGCCGTCGTCCCCATCTCGAACTCCGACGTTGCATCGAGCTTTGAGACCACCCCTGAGCTCCCCTTCGACGCCGCGTTCACCTCCGACCTCCCCCTCATCCGTGCGCGAGCCCTAGGTGAGCCCTCCGTGCTCGGCATCGCCTTCTCGAGCTCTGCTCATGTTCTTCGCGGACGGGAGGAAGACGATGGCCTCGAGCCGTCGATCTTCTGATCTGCGGTCGTGTTTGAACCGCGCCCGGTCTGTCCGTGGCCGTTGGATCTCAGATCCACGGTCTCTTACCGCTTCGCCGGGGCGCGCGCAGCGCTTGGGCCGGCCCAGCTCGTCCCCGCGCTGCTCTGCTTCGCAGCTGGGCCGATCTGGCCCAGATCTAGCCGTTTGGCCTGTTTCTCTTTTATCCTTTTTCTGATTATTTTTCCGGTAAATCTAGAGCTTAGCTTTAATTCATTTGTGGTAAATCTATAGCAGATAAAATTATGAGATTAATTTTGTATCATGCATGCACGTTTTCTTAACCATGTGGCATTGGTTTTGGTCCAAAATATGTTTTCTGTTGTTTGGTAAAATAGATTTAGTCAGAAGTGTCTAATACACCATTTGTTTAATAACTTGTGTTCTGTAAATCCAAATCATGCAATCTTGGATCTGTTGAAAAGCTTGTAAAAATGTCTATCCATATTGGTCAATCTTGCATGCAGGGGATTTATCTAGAAAATGTTACTTCTACTCCAAGAATGACATCAGTAGGTGTTTAGGGATTTTTAACTCTTAAATGGAAACACTTTTTGAAGTAAATCCAATTGGAAGTGGTAGATATGTGTTGGAGGTATCACATACTACAAATATGGATTTTTCCAGTAACTTGATAATTCTTAGTGAATAAATCCCCAAACAACAGTGAAATAATCTCTTTATTTGCATTTCTGAAATTTCAGAGATTACAACATGTCTAGTTTTAATTGGTGGAGCCCCCTATGTCCATAAAAATATGTTAAGGATAATTTTGTGGGATAGCCACAGGTTTTATCTAACTCACCCCACTGGATTGAACCCAAAATAAGTCTTATTATTTTCTGCACATAGAAAATGGTCAGAAGTATACTTATTTTTAAAACTGGTATAACTTGAGCTAGGAGTATCCAAATCTGATAGAAAAAATCTGCACTTAAAGAGAAAACTCATATATCACCAGAAAGTTAAATTATGCATTCAGGAGATCAATAAAACTGAACCTATCCTCTGTTGGAGTTTGACATCAGTAGCTCTTGTCTGATTTTTAATTCTTTTATGGTAATAGATTTCCATGCACAGCTAATTTTCAGAGCCCCACCTAATTGCTAGGAATAATGTGGTAGAAGGGTTTGATTTTAGGAACAGTACATTAAGAGTTATGCTTAAAACTATTAAACAGCCCCAAATGGCTATTGGATGCATTAGTTGTGTTTTCTGTTTGCGATGCTTGTTGTTTGTTGACATGTTTTAGATTGTTATCAACTCGCATTCTAGGACTTACGTTAGTCTCGTTTGTTTTCATGTTACGATAGAATCGCAACCCGAGGAAGAACAGTACGAAGTAGCTGAGCACGACTACGCTGAAGAACAAGACCAAGGGCAGTACTTTGAGCAAGGCAAGCCCACCTCACCACCTTTATGCAAACCCTACTATTTACAAAGCATGTTTTGTTTTAAAATAAAATAATGCATGTTTTATTTCTTTTGTGGCACCTTGCCACCCGAAAACTATTTTTTTCAAAATATTGTTTGGCCAAAGTTATATACTAGAATAGCTGTAGGTATTATAAGAAGAGTTTTACTTGTTGAGTCTTGTCATTGAAGGCTCTATAAAGAAGATTAAGTTTTCAAATAGTATACTCTGTTATCTTACCTCAAAAACTATAGGATGGGAACCCGTTTGGTAAAAATATTTTATGGAGGAAAACCTGAGTTGCTGGGAGCAATCAGCGAGTCAGAACTGTTTTATGAAAACCCGAGATGCTGAGAGCATTCGGAGATGTTGCGAAAACCCGAGCTGCTGGGAGCAGTCGGAGATGGAAGTTTAATTTCGAAGTCCCTGCTGCCGCCCGAACAATTAACCCGTGCAACCACACTACCTGACATGGGTAGGGCTTAGCCGGAAGCTTGTCTGTTTTAGTGTTGGGACTCTCATACTTTCTATGAGGGCTGGGCCCTCGAAGCCGGGTTGTCGTCTGGAAGAGACAATACACTGTTGAGGACCAACAGCCGGACGATTACGGCAGGTCTCCTGACGTGGCGGTGTGGCGTCCCGAGGAAAGACCAAGAGGTCTAGTGGAGCACACGGTGCCGGGGAGAACAAACCTACCGGGAGGCCCCGACACTAGGGTGGTCATAGTGGAAAGCTTTGATCGTGTTATCCGGACCCCCGCATGTTGTCGTATGACGGGGCGTGGCAGACACGGCGGAATGACCGATAGGTGTGGGTAAAGTGTGCAACCTCTGCAGAGTGTAAATCTATTCGAATAGCCGTGTCCGCGGTCATGGACGGTTGGAAAGGCCACACTGGGCGTCTGGAGAAAGAAGTTGTTTTATGAAGGAAAAATGCTTATGTGGAAATCAGGAGGTACCTGGGAGGTACGGAATTTGGGTGAGGATGATTGATCTCGGGGAGACAACCAGTCCGACCTCAAGGAAGGAAAAAGGGTTACCCCTATCCTAGTGATTTTAAAGTTTTGAACTTGGATATGTCCTTGCTATATCTAAGAGAAGAGAATTCTATCTCTAAATGTTTTCTTCAACAAAGATATAGAGATGTCGCATTTCAGCGAAGAGAATTCTATCTCCAAATGTTTTCTTCAACAAAGATATAGAGATGTCGTGTTCTCTATGTCCAAAGTCATGGTATTCGAAAACTAAGCCCTATAGTCGTATATAGCAGCCATCCCAGTTTTCGAAAAGTGTTTTTCTTGCATTATCATGAAAACTTAAGCCTTAGAGGTGGTCTTGCGAGTACGTAATTGTACTCATGTGGCTCTGTCCCTGGATATTCAAATGTCCAGATTTCAATGAGGAGGCTTGCATCGAGGAGGAGGTGTACGACGACGACTTTGCCGCCTAGCTGTCACCGGTCAACTGCACTTGTGGGAATCTGCGCTCGGAGATGTTAAGAGCCGTCGCTAGCCATGAGCTTCCGCTATCGTAGTAATTACGTCTTGTGTGACGAGGTTTGATGACTTTGGTCGTAAGACCGTTTATGTGTTGTAAGACTTTTTATTCGTACGACTTGAATGATGTAACTCTTTGATACCTATGTTGGTTATGTGATTGCGATGCACTGATCATTGGGATCGTGATCTCTTACATAACGTGGGCATCTCGGACTCGTCCGAGGGGTCCTCACACTTATGCATATAGAAAATGTGGGATATTGTATGACTGCCACTTGCCTTGGTAACAGGAGGAGCAAGCACAACAAGAATAACAATCACAAGCAAGCCCTTCCTCTTCTTCACAATCTAGCACAAGCAATAAATAAAATAAATACCAACACAATATCATCTCAACACCAAACATAAATATGTATGCATGAATGATATGCTAGGAAAATAGGACACACTTATTACTAATTTTTATTCCTCTGTTATTAAATGTATGAAATATAATTTCTAGGAATTTCTTATATTGTTCATCAATTAAATAATTGAAAACAATATAGCAAAACTTGATTTCTATAATTATAATTTTTATTGTTTTATGAAAATTTTCATTTAAGACATTTATTAAAATTGCTGGACAGAGGGGATTGATAATACCCTAAAACAATTAAATTTATTTCCAAATTATTTTTATTATTTAAGTTATTATTTTAATAGCCGAAATACTCCTCTGAGGCATACACAATTTATAATTTGTCAAAAGGAAAAATAAATGATGTAGAAATAAACTACACTAGCAGGGCTATCCGTGGATATAAAATTTACCGAATTTGGATTTACATAAGAAAAGTTATGAATTTTCTAAGTTTTGCACATTTTCTGTTTTATTTATAAAATTCCTGCGAAAAAAGAAATAACAGGGGCTACGTGGCGTGTTCCTATTGGACGGTACCGTTTCGACTCGGATCGCAGCGCGAGCCGTCCGATCTAATTTAAAATGGACGCGTGAGATTAGATAGATCTAGATCCGTTGGATCTAGATCTAACGGCCCACAATTCGTTGACCAAAAACGGGTGGTGCGGTCGCCGGAGCTCACCCGACCGCGGCGGCGCCACGGCCGGCGTTGGGCGCTCGTGCGTTCTAGAGGCTACGGGACGAGAGAATCTTACCGAGGCGTAGCGGACGTCGAGGCGGAGTCGATGGCGCGTTGGTGGTCGTCGGCGTTGTCTTCTCCTCCTCGTATAGCTCGCCGGAGTTGCTTGCGGCGGCGGTTCCTCTCGGGCGTGGACGAAGACAACGACTCGCTGCGAAACGGGGCACGAGACCGTGTCAAAAGATGCGCAAGGACGAAGGAAAACAAGGGGAGGGGATGAGAGGGTCCGGGATGACCGGGGTGCACCGTACGGTGATCTTTTCCCGGCGGAATGGCGGCGGCGGAAACACGATCCCGAGCTCTCTGGCGGTGGAGCGGCTAGGGTTTTGGGCGCGGAGGGATGCGGCGGGGGTGGGGGTTTAAGTAGGGGGCGCGGGGGAGCAAACCTCGCGCTGATTTCGCTCGGGAATCACGGTCGGCTCTGATTCGAATCGGGCGCGATCTCCGGCGGGAGGAAGACGAACCTGACAGGTGGGTCCCACCTGTCAGCGAGAGGAGGAAGGAGATGGGCTGCGTGGGCTGGCTTGGGCCGTGTTCGTACGCGCGCGCGCGGTAAATAGCCACAGGCCGGCCCGATTTCTTTTCCTTTTTAATAAAATTAATATCTGTTTTAAATACTGATTTCAAAAATGATTTTAAACCTATTCAAAATATATCAGAAAAATTCATAAAAATATGTTTTGGAAAGGTTATCAAAATTAGAACTTTTTAATATTATACTTTCCCATAAATAAGTTGCTAAAATAATATTTTCTTAAAGGGGTCTAAATAAACATTTTCTAAAGTTATAGATTATTAAATCTTATAATTTGATGTTTTATTTTTATATCTTTGTGCTGAAATTTTATGTCTATGGATGAATGATGCATGAATGCAAAGTTTTAAATTTTTGCAAAATTTGGGATGTTACAGTTGTAGCCCAGCTATAAAGGGTCAGCACAATTGAATTGCGGTGGCAAGTGACTTTAATTACTAATATTCTACTAAGCTATATCTATATGCTTATTTGGCTGGTGGATCTCAAGGCTATTGCGCAAAGAAAGTTTTCTCCTACTTTTGGTAAACAGTTTTTGAAATAATAACTTCTCTTTATGAGACATCCTGGACGAATCCGTGTCTCCTACCCATGTTCACCCATCAAATTATTATTAATAAATTAGAATGAAGAGATTTTCAGTAGACAGCCTTGTGAAGTCACTCAAATTGTCCGATGCCGGGGACACGGCTAAGATATTAGGTTTTGACTCTCGAGAGTGTGTGCACTTTCACCATTAGACCCAATCAACCCAAACTATCCTCTACACTCATTTAGCGAGGAGGAAAAGGAGAAGATCGAGACGAGACTTTTTAGAAGTTGTCTTCCCGAGTCGACGGAGTCCACTGCCCAACCTATCCCAGCTACCACCCTTGGAACATCCGACCCAGGTCAACATCACCATACTCCATAAAGACATATCCCACATTACTAATGGTTGCACTATAAGCGACTAAACGCAGTGCAACATAAAATTTCATAACCCTGGGTGGCCATCCACAAGTGAGCAAACACAGACCGCCGCAGAACCGACGCTTGAGTAGCCACTCAACTTGAAACCTCCTCTATCGAACCAATCCACCCAGGCGGTAAATTAATTAGTCAAATTTTCATAAAACAATCATTTTTGCAGCATTTACTTCCACTAAATTATAATAGGTAACTAATAGGATAGTCTAAGGGATATACTATGGTCTGCATAGCACACTATAATTCTAATTAAAAAAAACTGCCATGCATACTACTTGAAAATACTAGTAATGCAATAGGATAAAAATAGTGGGTATTTTATGAAGTCACTTGCCTTGGCAATTGTCCTTTCTCTCACACTCTTGTCCAAGTCAAACGTTACTCCCCGATTCAAACTATACAGTAGAGTGCATCCAATAAACAAGCAATTCAACAACCACATAACATAAAGAAACAAACAAGCATACAAGTCTTCGCAAAAGGGTTTGGTCATGGGTGCCACATAATTCAATATGCAAAAATAATTAATGTGATTGCGTTTAGGTTATTGTCATTTTGGTCCAGGGTATGGTATGAAGTCAAATTGGACATTTTCAATTTGAAAGGATTTGAAAGGGTGATCAAAAGATCCCAATTATTGGTCTTTAAAAGTTTATGCAAAAGAAAGGTCATGATGGTTTAAACCCAATATACATTCAAGGATTTCTTAATTTTATCATATGTAAACATTTTAATTCTCAACTTAATTGTTCATAGTATGAAATAAATAACCTAGTTATTTGCACTAGCATAATGTTTTAAATCACATTTTTATTAGCATCTAAATAAACAATAACATTTATAAACACTTATAAATTTACTAATATCATTTAAAAATGTTTTAAACAAACCTTACATATTAATGTTATGAAATAGATTAATAAACATGAATTTGCGTTTCTCCGGACATGGACAATTTTTTTTGTCATTCGTGTAAAGAAAATAATTTTAATACATAAATAAAACTTATACTATGCCAAAATTAATCAAAAAAGGTCTCTGATTTTTAAATTCATTTTAATTTTTTCAAACATTATTTAGAACAGTGGATCATTATTCCTCATATCTGAAGCTTTCCAAAAATATTTTATTTGCAAATTTTGGACTTATGAATTTGAAAATAAGTAAAAAATGTTCAAACTCCTAATTTGAAAATTGAATCATTTTAGACTAGTCAAATTTGAATTTTAAAAGTTCCAGAAGATTCTACTTGTCAAGGGCTTTAATATAATATAAAATTTGTCCAATTTCTATCAAGGGTTAAAAAGTTATGATAAATCTAAGTGGCAGGGACTTTTCTGCAAAACAGACAATTAAAATCTATCCAGGAATAAAACAGAAAAAGGCTGGCCACATGGCGTGCTACGATTGGCTGGGCTCGGCTGGGCTCGGCTTAAGCCATGGCTCGGCTCCGTTTGATCTGGATCGTCAGATCCAGATCGGATAGTCCAGATCTAACCGTACCGATTCGGAAAAACAGATCTAATCTAGGCCGCACGTTTTAGATCAGACGGATCTGGGAGTGTGGGAAATTACCTGGCGGCACCGGTGACCAGAGGCGAAGATGGCGGCGGCGATGTGGCTCGGGCTCGGTCCAAAACGGCGTCTCGATGGTCTTCTTGCTCGGCGGAGGTGACGGCGAGGTGCGGCGCGCCACGAGGAGGTCGATGGTGTAGGCGGCGGTGCTGATTGCCTCCTGGACGAACGTAGCGGCATGGGCGGAGGCGCTTGGTCACCGACAAACTCCGTTCGCGCACAGACTCGATGAAAGGCTGCGTAAAAGGAGCGGGGAAGGGGTGTGAGGAGATGCGCAAGACATGGGGAGTCAGAGGGACACGGTATCGGTGAAGGACACGAGCTTGCCTCGCCGGGTTTGAAGAAAATCACAGCGGCGGCCGTGCAACTCCGGCGAGTGATGGTGACGACCTGGTGGCGCTCCAGTTAGGGTTTTTGGGGGCAAAAGAACCGCGGCGTGAGTTGTATTTATAGGGTCAAAAAGGGGAAAAAAACTCTGCGTAAATCGCTCGGATTTGAGTTGGGGATCGGAGATGGATTTCGGGAAAGATTTCCGAAATGGAGGTTGAAGACACGCTAACGTCACCGGTGATGTCACAAGTATTTTTCTTTTCTGTTTTTCTTAATTCTTTTATAACTTTGGATTTAAGTGTCCAATTCGAGCCAAATAAATTTGTAAAATTTTGTAAAAAACCTATCTTTTTTTAAATCATTTGTGGGTATGTTTTGAACACTTTTTAAATATCAAAATTTTGACATATTGATTAAATACACATTTTGCCAATTTGGAAATATGGCTTTAATAAGATTATTTGTGGCTAAATAAAATTTATTTAATTTTCAACACTTACATAAGTTTTTCATTAAGTTATTTAAACTAAATTTTGAGTTTAGTAATATTTTAAATAACATAACATAACTATTGAAATGAAAGGGAAATATAATGTATTCATTTTTAATTCAAAATAATTTGTGCACCATTGAGTTTTGTAATATGATAAATCATTTGAAAATTGTGTATAGAAATTTTGTAAAATACTTTATCTTTATTGATTTTGTTTTTATAAGATATTCCTGAATTTTATTTTTATGTTTTGAGAGTTGATGGATGAATTTAAAATCATACCATGCTTATTAAAGTAATTATAATCTTACAGTCTAGAAAGTTTTAAAGATATTAACGCCAGATTGTGATTCCCAATACTATATTTAAACTTAGGAAAAAGAATAAAAATCATTTTAGAATTGGATGCTTTAAATAACATAAGCACTTTGTAATTATGGTTTATAGAGTTTATGGATAGCTATGGCTAAGTGATTAAAATCAAATACTTATAAAGAAACCTTTCATTACAAATGTTTTTGTAAGTTTCTAAATCATTTGTCAAAATACATAATGAGGTTTTAAGAAATACAATGGATACTAAAATGTTTAACTTGAACAACTTTTGAAAATAGTGGTTAACTGAGATATTTGAAATATTAAACTATTTGCAGATGCTTGAATCTTTTATATTTGGTTTTCTTATGCATTTTAATATTTATTTTAATTAAACAGAAGTTTAAATTTATAGTGATTTTTAAACCTTCCAAAATATTGGGATGTTACAGACTACCACCCTTAAACGGAACCCCGACCCCGAGATTCGAGATGGCTAGAAGAAAAATGGGTTTGGAAAACTGGTTTATAGCATCTGGGTGGCTACCACCCTTAAAATAATTTCAAGTCATACAAACCACACATCAAGCAATCAAGCACATTCACAGCTCAAGGTTCAAAACCACTCAATTTTAATAATCTTGAAACTCGAAGTTTTAATTCTCAAGTCTGAAAACGATTTAGGTTTCAAGATAAACACACTAGTACTGCCATATCACATTTGATAGGTCAATACACTAAATTGATACGATAATCTAAATAAGATAAATGGAGATCCCTCTAATGTTGCTTGAGTTGCTTCACTTATTCTTCTTGGGTCTCACGCTTGCGCTTCATAGCGCGGTTATTCACCACAGGTGTGGCTTCTTCCTCACTTGACCCTTAAAAAAGCACCTTTTCGGGGTCTTCTTCCTCATGTTCTTCCTCCTTTACAGTTGCAGATACAGCCTCATCCCTAGTGCCTTTGTCACCTCCTTTTCCAGCTACCGGCGGTGGCGGTGGAGGTGGGTTGAGTTGTGCTTGAAGTGTGGCGCTCTGCTCATCTTTGTCAAGGTTCTGCAACTGTAAGTCATGGATGTGTTCCTCCATATGGCCAATAATGGTATTAGAAGTCTGGAGTTCTTGGGTTTGTGCGTGTATGACGGCTCGGGCATGATCCGCGATGTCATAAGCTTATTGAACCTTCTTGGTCAGGAGTTGATGAGAAAATCCATGTCTTCAAACATTTTGTTGATGATGGGCCAGGTCCAAACGATTTCCCGTGTGAGCCAACGAGTGGCATGTGCATCTCTCTTCCCAAAGGCATGGAAGGGCGATTCCGGTGGTAGATTGTTGCGATACTTGTGACGCAAACGGGCATTAAGTCAACCATTGCTACGTTCACGCCTTCAATCCACTCTAGGTAGTAGGTGACATTGTCCACGGGCTCAAAGTGCGGCATCGTGGAATCTGGGGTCATGATTGTGCGGATTACCCAACGCGTCACATTAGGTATGTTGGTCTCCTCCTTCCTTCCTCGGAAATAGGGCGGTGGAAGCTTCAATTGACTTGTCAACATGGACAGCTGCCTTCCAAAGATGAACTCCGACATAACTCCAGGATACGCGGTCTCAGTGTACTAACTCCCATCTAAAATTTTGAAAGGGTAAGAATATTAGAATTAAAGTTGAAAACGTAGAAAGATACAAGACAAGTAAAATAATGTAAAAATAGAAAATAAACTTTCAAAATTTCTCAAATTCGAAATCTAATATTTTTTAAATATTTGACTTTTGGTTTCTATCCAATCCTAGGGGTTTCGAGCCTACAGGCAACATTATGCTCTGATACCATCTGAAGCACCCTTGCTTAAGAGAGCAATGGTGCATATGAATCGTGCGGAAGACATGGATCAAATAAGTCTCGCATTCTCCAATAAGATGTAATATCACAGTACAACGTTAAAATTATTACAACCGAGAACGAATGATCCAAAAAAAACATTCCTTATAACTTTGCATAGCTGAAGCGCTAGCTAAATAAATAAATAGTTCACAAATTATTTCAGAGTTCATACGCAAAACTAAGGATAACAAGGAGCTACATCATTTCCATGAAGCCACTGGCAATCATGTTGGTTGTAGCTCGAAGACGACCCCCGTACTCCTCATCTGAAGAATCTGCAAGGTTTAGTTGTAGCCCAGCTATAAAGGGTCAGCACAATTGAATTGTGGTGGCAAGTGACTTCATAAAATACACACTATCTTTATCCTATTGCATTACTAGTATTTTCAAGTAGTATGAATGACAAGTTTTTTTTAAATAGAATTATAGTGTGCTAGGCAGACCATAGTATATCCCATAGACTATCCTATTAGTTACCTATTATAATTTAGTGGAAGTAAATGCTGCAAAAATGATTGTTTATGGTATATGTGATAAGTGAAAATTCCACTAATTAATTTACCGCCTGGGTGGATTGGTTCGATAGAGGAGGTTTCAAGTTGAGGGGCTACTCAGGGGTCGGTTTTGCGGCGGCCTTAGTTTGCTCACTTGTGGATGGCCACCCAAGGCTATGAGATTTGATGTTGCACTGCGTTTAGTCGCTTAAAGTGCAACCATTAGTCATATGGGCTCTGTCTTGATGGAGTATGTTCATGTTGACCTGGGTCGGATGCTCCAAGGGTGGTAGCTGGGATAGGTTAGACAGTGGACTCCGTCGACTCGGGAAGACAACTTCTGAAAAGTCTCGTCTCGATCTTCTCCTCTTCCTCCTCACTAAATGAGTGTAGAGGATAGTTTGTGTTGATTGGGTCTAATGGTGAAAGTGCACACACTCTCGAGTGTCAAAACCTAAGATCTTAGCCGTGTTCCCGGCATCAGACAATTTGAGTGACTTCACAAGGCTGTCTACTGAAAATATCTTCATTCCAATTTATTAATAATAATTTTACGGGTGAACATGGGTAGGAGACACAGATTCGTCCAGGATGTCTCATAAAGTGAAGTTATTGTTTCAAAAACTGTTTATCAAAAGTAGGAGAAAACTTGCTTTCCGCAATAGCCTTGAGCTCCACCAGCCAAATAAGCATATAGATATAGCTTAGTAGAATTTTAGTAATTAAAGTCACTTGCCACCACAATTCAATTGTGCTGACCCTTTATAGCTGGGCTGCAACTAAACCTTGTAGATTGTTCGGATGAGGAGTAAGGGGGTCGTCTTCGAGCTACAACCAACATGATTGCCAGTGGCTTCATGGAGATGATGTAGCTCCATGTTATCCTTAGTTTTGCGTATGAACTCTGAAATAATTTGTGAACTATTTATTTATTTAGCTAGCGCTTCAGCTATGCAAAGTTGTAAGGAGTATTTTTACATTGTACAGTGATATTACATATTATTGGAGAATGCGAGACTTATTTGATCCATGTCTTCCGCATGATTCATGTACACCATTGCTTTCTTAAGCAAGAGTGCTACACGCTCCAAGTAAAGAACATAAGATGTGACGGAATTAAAATATAGTTTCACTAGAGATGATCTGATAAGTTGTTGATGAAGAAGGGGATGACTTGGGTATCCCCATACTTTGACGCTTGAGTCTTGTTGAAATATGCTTGGGTGACCCACGGGGGAATCCCCAAGCTTAGTCTCTTTCATCTTCTTGATCACATCATATCATCCTTCTCTCTTGATCCTTGAAAACTTCCTTCACACCAAACTTCTCATAAACTTCATTAGAGGAGTAAGTATTCAAACACATTAATCCACTTTGGTACTGTTGTTACACAATTCAACAATTAAAGAAAACATTAGCTACAGCCCTCCATGATAGAGAATCTTGCTTAAAGTCCACAAGAGACAATGCAAAAAAACAGAGACAGAATCTGTCAAAACAGAAGAGCCAGTAAAGATGAATTTTTTCGAGCCACTTAACTTGCTCAGATAAGAAAACTTAAAACTAATGAAAGTTGCGTACATATCTTAGGATAAGGCTCAAAAAATCCCAGGTCATTTTAAATGTTCTGTAAAGAGTTATGAATTTACGGTGATCAGTAGAAAAATTGTTCCTGCGCAGAAATCCAAATGTAGTATCAACTTCCTACTAGAGACTTTCTTGGCACAACTATACAATAAAATAAAGATACAAAGGAGTTGTTATATAGGTAACATAAATAAAACTTGGGTTGCCTCCCATAAGCGCTTTTCTTTAATGCCTTTTAGCTAGACTTGATAGTTCCAATGATGCTCTCATGAGAATAGAAAATAAAGCAAAAGGAGCATCAAGAAGAAAATACAAAACACATTTATGTCTAACCCACTTCCTATGCATAGGAATCTTGTATACAAATAAATTCACAAAGAACAAAGTGAAAAGCATAGGAAGATAAAAAAGAGTAACTTCAAAAAATTTCAGCATATAGAGAGGTGTTTTAATACCATGAAAAATTCTATAACCATATTTTCCTCTCATAATAATTTTCAGTAGCATCATGGATAAACTCAACAACATAACTATCACACTAAGCATGATTTTCATGATCTACAAACACATAATTTTTATCAAGCTCCATAATAGTGGGATACAAACTTTCAAACCCACTTTCAACAATTTTATAACAAGATGATTGATCATTCTCAAGGTATATGGGACTCCAAGATAAAGACAAGACCTCTCCAATCCCATTTTCAATACTAGTAAAAAGAATATTATCAAGTAACATAGGACCATCATCTAGAGCTTTATCATAAACATTTTTCTAAGCAAACTTCTTCATTACCATGCATTTCAAATTTATCCATAAATAAAGGATTTTCATTAGATTTATCAAAATAGCATGGATTATCATATATAGCAGTAGCATAAGTATTTTCACAAGTTTTACTCATAGGTGATATTTCAAGAGAATCCACAGGAACATAACATTCATCCTCCTTTGGTAAGCATGGGGGACAATTAAATAGTGTAAGGCATGAAGAGTTACTCTTATTAGAAGGTAGACATGGGTAGCTACTCCATTATTTCTCCTTTTGTTTTTCACTCTCATCCTCTTTTTCATCTAATGACCTTTCAGGTTCATCAATTTCTTCTTCCACGGGTTCCTACAAATTGTGGATTCATTCTTGTGCATTAATGAGTCTCCCTTTATAATCAATGATATAACAATTATTGCTGAAATATCCTATGCAATAATTAAGGATAGAAATAACATAATCTTTAAGTGTATTACAAGCAGCACAGGTTTCATAATTTTAGACATGAAGGATTCTATTTCAGAAGGTCTCATAAATATAACAAATTGTTCTACTTATTCAAATCCAAGATCAATATAGTTATTCCAATGATAGTTCACAATTAAAACTTCTTTACTAAAGCCACATTTGAATTTAAGATGTTTATTATCCTGTTTAGAGCAACAGTTTATATCATGGCGTTTAAGCAAAATTTTAGCAAGTGTATTCAACTTTCCTAACACGCCTCTCATGACTTTTCCCTTATATGATTCTCTATACTTCATGTATAATTCATTAAGTTCCATAGCATATCTAGCATGTTCTTCCATAACAACAACTTTTTTATTTTCGGTTTTTCAAATTTTTACGGTTTTTCGGGTATATAAAAATAAAACAAGACAAAATAAACTAAAAAATAGACAAAAATAAACTAAACAAAATACAACTAAACATAAATAAACTAAGCACAAATAAACTAGACAAGAAAATAAAATAAAATAAAATAAAACAGAGAGAGAGGTAGAGTGTTCTCCCCATGTGAACTTATGAGTAGAGCTATGCCTCCCCGGCAACGGCGCCAGAAAATAGTCTTGATAACCCACAAGTATAGGGGATCACAACAGTCTTCGAGGGAAGTAAAACCCAAATTTATTGATTCGACACAAGGGGATACGAAGAATGCTTATAAGTCTTAACAGCGGAGTTGTCAATTCAGCTGCACCTGAAAAAGCACTTGTAACAGGGGTGATGTGAAAGGAGCAGTAATATGAAAGCAGTAGTAACAGTAACACAGAGACAATAGCACCAGAGAATATTTGCTTGCGTGGAGTTGACAGGGAAGCAATGATGATGACAGAAGGACTGGGGTTCCCAGCTTTCTACACTAGTGGTAACTGTCAAGAACAAGTGTCGGGTGAACAACTTACAGTTTGGCAATCGACAGTATTGAAATAACATTAAGTGAGAATATCCAGATTATTAATTATATAGGCATGTTTCCATATATAGTTGTGCGTGCTCGCAATGAGAAATTTGTCTAACATCTTTTGTCCTGCCAGCCCTTTTGCAGCGGGGCCTCTAGGGAAACTACTGGCAATTAAGGTACTCCTTTTAATAGAGCACCGGAGCAGAGCATTAACACTTGGTGAAAACATGTGATCCTCACATCACAGCCATTCCCTCCGGTTATCCCAATTGTTGTCACTTTGGGGCCATCGGTTCCGGACAATAACATGTGCATGCAACTTGTAGATACAATCTAAGAAATAAATATAGAGCTCAAATCTAAGATCATGCCACTCGTGCACTAGTGACAAGCATTAAACATAACAAGATTGCAGCAACAATAACTTCATAAACTTATATAGATAGACTGATCATAATGTAACAATTCATCGGATCCCAACAAAAACAACATAGATTACATCATATGGTAGAGAGAGTATGAATCTTAATCATGTAAGGCAGCTCATGAGAACATTGTATTGAAGTACATGGGAGAGAGAGTATGAACTAGCTACAGCCAAGAACCCGTAGTCCATGGGGGGACTACTCACAAACCATCATGGAGTCAAAGTGGAGGTGGTGGAGTCGATGGAGATGGCTCCGGGGGTCAATCCCCGTCCCGGAAGGGTGCCGGAACAGGAACTTCTGACCCCCGAAACATGTCCGCGATGGCGGCGGCGCTCGGGACCCGTGGAGGAAAATATGAACACCGTCCGATTTTTAGGTTTTTTGGGGGTACTTATAGGCGAAAGGGCGAGGTCGGTGGAGTCCAGAGGTCCCCACACCTGGTGCTCCACTTCGTGTCGTCTTCGGTCTTCTGTAACGTTCATAATCCAAAAATAATTCTAGGATAAAAATTGTCCAATTACAAGAATATTTCCTTAAGTTCTTTTATGAAACCAAAAATAGCATAAAACAGAGAACTGACACTTTGGCATCTTGTTAATACGTTAGTCCCAAAAAATACATAAAACTATTTAGAATGCATATGAAACATGTAATAACATGGTATAATATAGCATGGAACATAAGAAATTATAGATACGTTGGAGACGTATCAGGCGGGTGGTGCCATAACTGTCATGTTGACATGTCGAGTGTGAAGTTTTGTTGTCTTTTAGAAGGACGTCCCTTTTGCATCATGTACATGTGCCCCTTGGGTTTTGGATACTGATTGTACATGTTGTGTGATATGTGGTGTATGGCGCCTGCCATCTGGTTACTTGTGTCGTGTGGTGGTGGAGGCGGTAGAGCTGCGACTGGCTGTGGTGGTGCTGCATAAGATGACCGAGCGGTTGGTGGTTGGTCCGTTCTGAGCCGCTTCATGTAATTTGCCGCTATTTGTTCGAATTGGCGGCAATTTCCCATTGTATGAGTTGATGTCAACCGCCTAGTCGCTGGATCTTTGAACATGTGGAGTCTGCACTCATCTTCCATTTTTTCTTGAAATGACTTTTCAATTCTTGGATCTTAACGTCTTTGCTAGTCTTGTCTCCTATATCCTCCATGTTGACCACGGTCCCTGTTGTCACGACGGTCGACTGGTCGATCGTCTCGATAGTTGTTGCTTCGTGTGTCTCTACGATCCTCTTTTCGACTGTTATGTCGATCGTCTGGTTTGCTATTATCCCGGGTGCGATCACTGTTAGAATCCAGCCGCTACGAATTTGACTTTGTCTTTGCTTCCATGATCATAATCGCACCTTCTTCGTCAGTCGTCCCTGTCCCGGCGTTCTCGACTGTCTCGATGGTCGCGACTATCACAGCGATCGCGATGATTTTGTGGTGAGTGTGGGGTTTTGCTTTGAACTGCATCTTCACCATCCGCCCACTCGGTTGCCAGCTTCATGAGTTCTGCCATGTTTTTTGGTTTTTGCCGACCAAGTGCCTCCCTGAAGTCTTTTCTGTAAACTCCCATTGTGAAAGCGTCCATGGCCCGGTCTTCTGATATTGCGCTAACTGAGACTCGTATGGCAGTCCACCTTCTGACATATGCCATGAATGTTTCATCTGACCTTTGCTTGCATGCCCGCAGCTCTTCGAATGTCTTTGGTCGTTCGTAGAGAGGATCGAAATATTTTATGAAGTCTTCTTTGAAATGGTCCCAGAAGTCGTAGGCTCCTTCGGGTAGTGACTTGAGCCAGTCGTGAGTTGTGCCTTCAAGCATCAGTTGCAAATATTGCAGTGTTGTTGTGGTTATTCCTCGTTGGCATACGACTGCCAGCTTGTAGTCCTCGAGCCAGTCGAAGGGCTCTTGTGTGGAATTAAATTTTGGCATGGCGGGTAGACCAAATTTCTTGGGTAATTTAGCCTCACGGATCCGTCGAGTGAAGCATTGTGCTCCGCATGGACCTATACCGTGGTTGTCAGGTGAGTCTCAACTGTTTGATCTTCTTGATCTGCTCCGCGAGCGGCTCCTTGATCTGCGACGGCCAGAACTCTTTCTTGTACTGCTTCGTGGAGAGCTGCGACTGTGATGACCTCGTGAGTAACTTCTGCTGCGTCCTTGCCTTCTCCCATTTGCTAGTTCGTTCGCCATGATTTCTGGAGCTTTCATCTGCAGGAGGTACATCTCCTCAGCTGGATCTCCTGCTGGTGGTTTTCCTGCTTGGAGGTATGCTCCTATGGGTATGAGTGCGCCCTCGGCTATCTTAGGTAAGAGTATGCCTCCTGAGTCGAGTGTCATGAATGAGTGATCTAGGTTTCGAGTGACTCCTGCTCTTTCCTCGGGGATCCTTTCGAATCTGGATTTGTGTCTTTCTTCTATTGCTCCTGTAGAGCTAATAGACAGTTGTCGTGTAAGAGCACTTGATATGCTTGCCTGCTTCCTTCTCTCTTCGAGTACTGCTTTAGGCGCTGTGTTTCTTGCTAGTTGAAGTAGTTTTAGGCCGTTAGTGAATCTGGCGTCGCATCTGCTGGCATCATTATTCCATCTTCGATGACCTTCGTTATTTTTGCGGCCATCTCGGTTGTGATGATCATATTGGTTGTGCCGTCTGGCAGTGTAACCATGCATGGGTATTCGATTGGCCTTTGACTAGCTGTTGTCGCTGATGTTTCTACGGCAAACACCACACAAACCTCCCATGGCCTTAATGAAGGATGTGCGTCAGTTGTGCGAGTATCAAGTGTTGCTTCAGTTTCATCATCCTGATCCATGTATGCATTTTTGTTTTTGCTATTTTGAGTGTCACGCGACTGCTTTGTGGGTCCGTCGTAGTCGGTGAAAGCGTCATGAAGAGCTTTGATCTCTGGATCGACGAAGTCGGTCAGATGTATGTTGTGCTCTGGAGGCTCGTCATACTCGGAGAGATGGAAGCTTTCTTCCGGATTATTAATGACCCACAAGTATAGTGGATCGCAACAGTCTTCGAGGGAAGTAAAACCCAAATTTATTGATTCGACACAAGGGGAGCCAAAGAATATTTATAAGATTTAGCAGATGATTTGTCAGAACAGCTGCACCTATGAATAGACTTGCTCGAGACAGATTATCAGTAGCAACAGTTTTATAGCAGAGACAGTAGTGAAATAACAGTAGCAAGAGAACTGAGACATCGATTGTGATTGATTTAGACAGCAGGATTAAAATACTGTTGGCATAGAGACGAATGTACGGACGTTGCTTCGATAAGATAATTCATGTAATATCATACCATAGACATTTGTAGATAAATAATATAAACCATCCAAGTGTTAACTAATCATAAGCATGTATTTCAATTTAGTTATGCGTGCTCGCAATGAGAAACTTGCACATCATCTTTTGTCCTGCCAGCCCGTTTGCAGCGGGGCCTTGTGACGCCCCAAAATCGGTACTATGTAGATTTAAGCGATCCCGCCGAAATCCGCATAATAATGATTTTAGGTCGCCCACTAGACATAATGTGCTCGCCGAAACATGCGCATTATGTGGGTGGAATTGTGATAACATTACAACAGTTCTGATGCATCCACAACAACAACAGAAGATATAATGCAACAACGACTCGAACGAGTCAAGATACAAATGATACAATAAAAAGATACAAATGGCAGTGGAAGCAAAATAGTATCCAACTACGGATAAGATGCAAATTGGACAAAGGGTCCTGAAGATAACCGATGGCATCATATCCCTGCCCAGACCATGCCGGAGGGATTCCCAAGCTAACGTCGTCATACTTCAAACCTGTTAACTGCACATGAATACAACTCATATACATGGGTAAATATATCGGTAATGATAGCAAGGCAAGCATTTAGGAGAGTTCTAACGAATGTGTAATATGCATTCCGAACAGGTGAGCGCATCTCCTTAGGAAGGTATAGCGGCATCGCGCAAGATCTAGACAACTACATAGACAGACTAGAACTTTCATCTAATTAGAGAGGGATAAGAGAGCGCATAAGTAACCAACTACAACTAACACCAATCATAGCCCATTCTCGGATTAACCCCCTCAACCAAGTATGAGGAAGCAATTAGGGAAACTCACACATTAAACAGTTTTAGTTACCATTTATTATGGAAGTAATTCTATATTACTAGTCAAGTTAATTAACATTAGTTAGGTGCAAGTTGTCTAGATCTTGTTAGCCAGCATCATCACCAAGTCGTCCAAAACCGTGAACGCGGCTCATCGATAAGACTATACCCTGCAGGGGTGCACTACTGGACCCATACTCGTTCGATCAACCCCAAAAAGCAAGCCCGAAGGTAGAGTATCTCAACACGGCAAATCTCTTCTCTACAACCCATCCAGAGAACCGCATGATTGCGCGCACGGTTACTCAGCCCCATACCCGGAACTTCCTAAGACTCTAAGAATGTGCCGCCCTATATGAGAATCGACTACTCCATCATCATGAGATCGTTATGTAACCATATGCATGCATCAAATGGAAAGCCCGAACTACTTGCGGCGCCCTGGATAAGAAGCAGATTAGATCGAAGCCGCGGGGGGCTCCATTGGGCCTCCCACAAGTGGTTAGTGCGCTCGTACTTGGATTCGAGGACAAAATCTCAGTTCCTAGGTCGACACTTAGCAGAATAAAGCACCTCGCAAGGCCTTCCGCCGGTGCCTTATCTTTTAATTATAATACCCAACATAAGATAGCATTGTATTAAAGTAGAACGTTCTAACATACTAAGCATGCGAAACATAGGACATATAGACGACTCGCGCAACCAACTCTTAGCATGCGCTACGACTCGCAGGCCAACAAGTAAACAAACAACAGTTTATAGGATGTGGAGGGGGGGATATATTAGGCTGCAAGGTAAACATGGAATAGGATCGAGACAGAAGCATCGTATCACAAGGCTAGACATAGAGGCAAATGGCATGCATAGGTGATCAAAGGGGAAACGCTTGCCTAGAATCCCGCATGGAAGAAGATCTTTTCGTTGCTCACACATCTCAACATCTTATCCGCGAAGAAGCGATAAACACTGGAAAGCGTAAAAGATGCATCTTACAACTACGACAAAAGATCCAGCATGATCATGAGAATGATGCATGGCATGGCAAGATGCAATACGAGATGCACTTAATAAAAACTAAGCGGAACCAGGATTCCGACAATTAATATTTAGGTTCAAGTTATTTATCTAGCCATGAATGTTAAATGTTCATTAACATGGCAAGACATGGCATAGATGATCTAGTCAAATTAAATGGGATAGGGCATTACATAATTAATTATCCCAACACATCCCATATTTATATTTAGGTGCAACTAACCAATTATACTAATAAATTAATTAAAAGATGCAACATGGCATAAGCATGAAATATTAATGTTCATTGCATTTTTTGTGATAAATATACATATAAAGATTATTTAATTTGGAGTTATAGAATAAAAGTTATTGCTAAAACAAGTCTAGGGTTGTTTCTGCAAAAGGTAGGGACCTGTTTGTTATGGAAAACGTGTCGGTGAGGGCTTAAGTGCGAAACCAGAGAGCATAGGGGGCCGGTGCAAGATTCCCAGGCGCATCTATCACTGACCGGTGGGTCCCAGCTGTCAGCGTGTGAAGGAAAGGTGTCAGACCTCAGGCTACATAAACAAAACATATCGGTTGGGCCACACATCTAGGAGCATACTGGGGTTACCCAACCCAGGAATAAAAGTAGACCTGGCTCGGAATGGATCATCGGCCGACAGCTTCTAGCGACCCCAACGTCATATACGTCTCAAGATTGTGCACGTAAGAACCCAAAAGCCCTAACAACTCGTATACTTCAATTATACAAGCATGGTATACGAGTCGATTTTGAACAGTTTGGAAACCACAGGATAAATCTAATATACAAAGAAAGGAAATAATTATCCAACGCTCTCACTGAGCAAATATATCGACTGTCACCAAGCAGAGGACACATGTCCCAACATTACATCATGCAGCGGAAAACAAGCCGGTCTGAGTACAGACAAGAAGCAAAGGGCACAAGGCCGAAACGAAAAGACTAGGCCCATCCACGCGGTCCGCCAGGAAGAAGCCCCGGGGAACTCTAACTACTCGTCGAAGATCTCGTCGTTGAACCCCACGTAGTAGCCACCCACCTGGTCGTACGGAGAATCCTCAACTGCAGAGAAAACCACAGCCCGCGAACGGGTCAATACACTGGAGCGTATCGAACAAGCTTAAGCTAACAAGTTACAAAACTCAAAGACTCCCAAAGTATGGATTAGGTGAACTTAGCAGCAGCAGCACTAGCAACCTAAAGAGACACGCTACAACTTTCGTCTAATTAGAGGGGGATAAGAGAGTGCATTACTAGCCAACTACAACTAACTCTAATCATAACCCATTCTCGAATTAACCCCCTCAACCAAGTATGAGGAAGCAATTAGGATAACTCACACATTATTCAGTTTTTTAGTTACCATTTATAGTGAAAGTAATGCTATATTATTAGTCAAGTTAATCAACAATGATTAGGTGTAAGTTGTGTAGATCTTGTTGGCCAGTATCATCACCAAGTCGTCCATAACCGTGGACACGGCTCATCGATAATATTATACCCTGCAGGGGTGCACTACTGTACCCATACTCGCATGATCAACCCAGTAAAAAACATTAGGGCCTCTCAACACGACTCGTTCCTTCACTACAACAAGTTCAAGTGCCACCCATATGAGTTGTCACCCGCTCCAGGAGTCCGGCCGAATCTCAATCACGGACTCATTAGTTTGCGACTACGCCGCCACGCGGCTCAAACCACAATAGGAATTGTCCGCTTCGCTTCGTACCGACCCTGTATGACCCCCCATATCAAGTAACCTCTCATCGAACTTCATCATTCACATGCATATGAGAAAATGGAAAACCCGAACTACTTCTGGCACATGGACGAGCTTAGGATCCGTTCAAAGTTGAGGGGGGCTCCATTGTGCCATCAACAAGTTGTTAGTGCGCTCAAAATTGGATCCGGGGACAAAATCTCAGTTCCTAGGTCGACACTGAGCAGAACAAAGCACCTCGCAAGGTCTTCCGCCTGGTTCCTTATCTTTTAATTATAATACCCCAACATAAGACAACAGTTTATTAAAGAAGAACAATCTATCATACTAAGCATATGAGATAAAAGAACAGACGGACGACTCGCACAACCAAATCTAAGCATGCACTCCGACTCGCAAAGGCCAACAGATAAACATGCAAGGGGTTATAGGTTGTGGGGATATAGCTGTATAGGCTGCAGGATAAACATGTGATGCGATCGCAGGTTAAGAAACGGTATCTAGGATAACATAGATCAAAAGGCAAGGATGAAAACCAAACAATCGTGTAAATGGTTAGCAGAAGCTTGCCTGGCAGCTCGTAGCCTGGCACGAAAGCTGGAACCTCAGTATCATAGATACTCACAGCAGGCACGTCGTCGTCTACCCACAGAAAAGCCAAGCACAAAAAATAGGAAACATAATCAATAAATGGAATGCGCAAACAATTGATATGACAAATGGCATGCGATGATTAGGTCTGTAACATCCCAGCATTTTATAATGTTCAAAAATCACTAAAATTTAAAACTTTTCTTTTTACTAAAATAAAATATTAAATGCATAAGAAAACCAACTATGAAAGACTTCAAACTTATTGGAACAAGTTTAATATTTCAAATATCTCACTTTATCATTATTGTCCAAAGTTGTTTATGAAGTTTTCAAATGATTTATCTTAAATATAAAATATAATGGTGCACAAAATAATTTGAATTAAAAATGAGTGCATTACATTTTCTCTTTTCATTACAATTAGTTGTAGTGTGATATTTAAAAATCTATTAAAGCTAAAATTTATTTAATATTGGAATATGAGTTTAAATAACTTAAATTCAACCATTTTGAATATGGGTATTTCATAGAATGTATTTTAGCCAAAAATAAAATTAATTAAACCCTAGTTTTAAATTTAACATAAAGTGTCAAATTTGGATTTAAACAATATTTAAAAATATTATTTTTCAAAAATGTTCAAAACATTCCTACAACTGGTTTAACACAAAGATAATAATTTTACAAATTTTAGAAATTTGTTTGACCTCATTTGGAGTTATAAATCAAAAGTTATAAAAGAAATAAATAAAACAGAAAAGAAAAAGAGAAAAATCTGACATTGGGACCCACCTGTCAGGAGCAAGGCTTCTTCAAGCTCCGGCCGGGAACCACGCCCACGACCGAGCCGAAAACGGCCGATTTTAATCCCTAGATTGTGCGCGATTAAGACCACGGTTTCTTCATCCGTTTGATTCTTTAAAGAGCCGACGAGCCCGACTCACTTTCCCCTCTACTCCCCCTCCATTTCGTGCCCCGAGGTTCTCCAATTTGCTCGCCGGACTTCATTGAGCCGCCGGCCTTTTTCCTTCGAACTCCGGTGAGGAAGCAAGCCCCCACCCCTGAGACCCCCTCCACTCTCCTCCCCTCGCTCGTGCGCACCCGCGGACGCTTTCCCCGTGTCTCCTCTGCTACCAATCGTGCGGGGCACGGACAACCGAAGCTCGCTGGCGCCCGAGCCCCTTCGGCCACGCCTCCACGGAGCTCCGGAGCGCCCGAGACGACGCCGTCACCTCCATCTTCTTCGACACGACGCGCCGCACCATACGTCATCTCCGCGAGCCTAGGAGACCACCGGATCCTCGAGTTCGTCCATCGCCGAGCCGCGCCACCGTCTTCTTCGCCACCGGCCACCCCGCGCCGCCGGTGAGCACCTTCCTCTCTCTGAGCCCTCCGATCTTCAACGTACGGCGTAGATTAGAAGTTTAAAACGAATCGGTACGAGCCGTTTAGATCCGTCCGATCCAGATCCAATGGCCTAGATTTGTTGACTTAATCCAGTCAGCGCCACGTCAACGGCCACGTCACTGCCCAGTCAGCGCTGACGTGGAATATGTTTTCTTTTAATTGTTTAAATGGCAGTTTTGCAGAAATGCCCCTGTCACTTAGATCTGTCATAACTTTTTAACCACTTATCCAAATTCAAATATTTTTACATATTTGGAAAGCCCTTGACATGTAGAATATTTTGGATCTGCCAAAATTCAAATTTGACTTAGTTTAAAATATTCAAATTTCAAATGGTGAATTTGAGTATTTTTGTCATAACTTTAAATCTGTAAATTCAAAAATTGCAAATAAAATTGTTTTAGAAACTTTAGAATATTTGTAAATTGATGCCTCTGATATAAAATACTTTTGAGTAATAATTGAAGGAGTTCCTAATTTTATATATTTAATTTGAATAGTTGAGTATTTTCAACATAACTATTAATAGAAATGTTATTTTTGATTAAATCAAATTGCAATAAATTTAATTAAAATCACCTCTGGCTATGAATACCATTTATAAAAATTCTGTTATAAAATATAAATCACATAAAAACTTTAATCTATACGTTTCCTTTTATTATGTTTGGCAAAATTAAGAACTAATTAAATTGCAAATTATAACTTTATGCATACTTTATAAATATCACAAAAATTAGTATTATGTTTCTTGTGATTTAAAATTGCATTTCATGCATAGCATATTTTATTTTGTAGTTATGTTTTACGTAAGAAAACTCCTCCCCCATTTTCTCTAAGTTAAGGATTATTTTCAACTTAGCATTTTGGTAAAAGTGTTATACACATAGACACTTAGGATTTTCAACATGGAGCTAGAAGACCAATGAAGGACTTAGAAGAAAACAGACTCTTGAAGCATCCCAAAGTTGTCAAGCACTTAGAAGAAAAGTGAGAAGAAGTTCAAGAAGGCCAACCTCCCTTCTATTCCCTAAGTCTTTCTCTCTGTCCTTTCTTCTTCCCTGAGACTTCATGAAGACTAAGTAAATCCAAGACCAGCCTAGGTGATACAAGAATCATCAAGTATGGAGATGAAACCTGGAAGAAAACTACATCTTTATTTCTATCTTTTCCCTCTTTCCTAATCTTGTCTTTCACATTTGACTTAAACAATTTTTGATCATGATATTATCATCTTGAAGTTTGTTGGATCCTAGCGGCATAGTGAGATGAAGCCGCCTGGAAACTAACCTTACATGTCCACGTACATGAGACTTGTTCCACAATTTAAGTGGCTGGCCGGGTGTCTGTCTCTCTCACTTTAGTGAATATCCAATTTACAAAGAGTTGATAATAATGGTTGATCACCTTATAGACTTAGTATTTTTCTCCAAGTATTTTGCACATCATGGCTAAGCCATTAGAGTGCTTGTTTCAAGATGATATAAAACAAAGTATTTCACCCAACTCCTAACCTTAGTCCCTAGTCTTTCGACCAACACATTTCCTTGCATTAACTTAAAAGATTTTTCAAGGCATGACATGCATTTCTAGTCCTTAGAAATGAATTGCATACCATGCATGTCATGCTTTCCTTAGAAGTTTAAGAAACTTGTTTGTATGTGTTGTGTTGTTTTATGATTGATGTATGGTTGTTTGTTTGTATTGTTTAGACTGAACGGAGAGACCCGAGTTCGTTGAAAAGAGTTTGTGAGTAAAGACTGCATTCAAAGGCAAGTGGCACACCTCATAAACTTCCTAGTATTTTCTATATGCATTACTTAGTGTATTTTGATATAAGCATGTGTAGGATAGTATTGCTATGCTAAACCTGTGTAGAAATTCCTTATTCCTGTGTCTAGGCTCCTATGCAATACTTAGTAGATCTATTGATGCTATGCAAATGTTGTTTTGTGAAAATCTAAATTCTACTAAGTTAAGAATGAAACACCTGGGTGGTAAGTGGTTGTATGGTTTATGTTGAGTGGCTACTCAGGTCCATGTCTATGGTTCCTGGAGTATGTACACTTGTGAATGGCCACCCAGGAACAGAGGAATCTGAAGAACTCCGAGTGACGATTGCTTCCAGTGCAGCCATTGCCATATGGGCTCTGGCTTGATCAATTATGTTGCGTGGACTCTCTCCGGCTTGACAAGCAGATGTAGGGGGATGTTAGGTGGAACGGGTCAAGCCAGAGTGGGAGGGAAAATGCTTCTGAAAGATCTCGTCTCATTCTTCTCCTTTCCTTATCACAAATGGTGTGTAAAGGATACCTTGGGTTGAATGGGTACAATGGTGAACGTGCACAACCTCTGCAGAGTGTAAAACTAAGTACTTAGCCGTGTCCCCGGTACGGACAATTTGAGCAGCTGATCACGGACGTCAACGGAGGATTCCATCATTGCAACTTCAGAAATAAAACTTGATGGGTGAACAAGGGAAGATGAGATTTATGGTTTTCATGCCATACTCGTCTTGATTTCAAGAAAAGTGTTTTCAAAAGAGTAGGAAAAATTGGCTTTATGCAAATTAGCCTTGAACTCCACCAGCCAAATATGCATATAGGCTTTAGAGTTATTCCATTAAGTGTCCACCATAGTGTCACTTGCCAGACTCCATTTTTAATGGAATCTGGCCCATGTTGTTGCGATATTTTTCTTATTGCAGATTGTTCAGATGACGAGTGAGGTTTCGTTTATAGGTTTCGAGTCTACAACCAACATGTTTTCGCCTGTGGCAACATGAAGTTGTTGGAGACCCACTGCTATTGTATTTCCGCTGTGTACTTTTTCAATGCTAGCTTTATGCTATGCAACTTGTATCGAATATTTTGTAATTCTGGATGATCGATGTAATAAAATTGACGCTTTGTTGTGATATTACATCGTAAACTGTGTGTGCAAATGAATCGATCCAGTGATTTGCACTATACACAGGTATCTGCCTTATTTAAAGTGCAGGTACGCTACAGATGGTATCAGAGCACTGTGTTGCTGTAGGTTCGAAAACCTAGGTTTGGATTGAAATAGGATTTGACCATAGGATTGAAAATCTATTTTATTCACTTTTCTAAAAACAAAACTTTTCATTTTATCTTCCTCATACTCTCATCTACTATCAACCTTTTGAAAACATCTTATCTTTTTCTAGATGACCATGTTCTTGTAGTCTAAGTCTGATTCTGCTGCCTCATATGGAAGAGCTACGATTAATCATGAAGTTCTACATGCATGGAAGACCACTGAAGAACCAGGATTCGACCAACACTTCGAAGATATCCATAAAAGTTGAACAAGAACTTGAAGCACTTGCGAAGGAGGTAGATCTGACCACCACCTAAAAAGAATGACGATATCGTGTTAGTGTATTCATCATATCAACTTGGCTATATGACAATACTAGATTGTTTGTTTGTTGTGAACCTTGTTGCTTGATGTTTGTTAGATATTGATTGATTTTGTTATAGATTGGTTGCCTTGTTTTGTTTTATTCAACTAGGATTCCTCCATAGTAAAAATAATTCAACCCATTGCTTTCTAAACCAAACAGATGTCTCACCCCAATACCAACACCAATGATTTGCATACAACTATGCGACTACTTCTAGAGAACCAGAGTCAGCTGTGGAAGTTGATCAATGACCAACTGCCTAAGATTGATCAAAACCATAGTGATTTTGAAGAGAACCTTATGACCAAACTAAAGGCATGCAAAACTTGTGGAGAGATAGGACATACGTCCAAAGAATGTCCTGATGAGTGTCCCCATGGTCATACCAGACATCCAGTTAGGGAATGCCCCACAAGTCAAATTTCTTGCTTTTTGTGTGAAGCAACAAATCACGTTCCAACGCAGTATCAACTCTACCCCGTGGTGCAAGAAGTCAGTCAGCAAGCCAAAAAGGAGATGCAACAAAATCTCATGAAGCATGTGGAAGTACAAGAAAACAAGGAGGAACACAAAAGAGATACTAGCCATATAACATGTTTTACCTGTGGAGAACTAGGACATTATTCATGGGACTGCAAAGAGAAAAGGATTGGTCAAGATACTGAACAAAATCTTCATCAAAATGAGATTGTGGATCATACTAAGGTGAAAAATGAAATAAGAGTAAGGTCACTTCCGAAGATATCCAAAAGTACCTCCAAGTGTTGCTATAAGTGTGAAGGCGATCACCTAGCTCGAAATTGTCACATCAAACGAGACTGGACTTCTTTAATTGAGATAGAATATAGCAAACAAGATTTGGAAGAACTGTTAGCCCTGGAAACACCAAAGAAGAAGAAGAACTTAAGTGACGTAATTTGCTACAAATGTAAGGACAAGGGACATTATGCCAATAAGTGCCCAGTAAAGATGAAGGAGAATTGCCTTATCCGCTCGCACAAGAAGATCACCAGTCCCGTGACATGCCGCAGATGCCCTGAGAAGAAGAAGGATAAATCTCTCCAAGGACCGAGTGGAAAACGTGAGCGCTAAAACTTTCTGTATCCACCACAAGCCATTGTATTTTGAATACTTGTACGCTCTACATCAGAGAAATAAACAAGATTAAACCAAGTTTCTAGACTGACCACAAAAACTTCTTTTAAGGGTGGTAGCCACCCAGATAATTCAAATCCAATTGCTTAAACTCAAAAATCATAAGCTATCTTTCTTTCTACCCTCCTAATCAGAAAAATCATTCGCCGCTAATTTTCAAGTTTCCATGTCAGAAATTTATTTCTCAAAACATCTAGAGCTATCAGAATCATTTCAAGCATTTGCTTTGTCTTTCTAGCTTCTTCGAATCTCGAGGACGAGATTCCTTTTAAGGGTGGTAGTCTGTAACATCCCAGCATTTTATAATGTTCAAAAATCACTAAAATTTAAAACTTTTCTTTTTACTAAAATAAAATATTAAATGCATAAGAAAACCAACTATGAAAGACTTCAAACTTATTGGAAAAAGTTTAATATTTCAAATATCTCACTTTATCATTATTGTCCAAAGTTGTTTATGAAGTTTTCAAATGATTTATCTTAAATATAAAATATAATGGTGCACAAAATAATTTGAATTAAAAATGAGTACATTACATTTTCTCTTTTCATTACAATTAGTTGTAATGTGATATTTTAAAATCTATTAAAGCTAAAATTTATTTAATATTGGAATATGAGTTTAAATAACTTAAATTCAAACATTTTGAATATGGGTATTTCATAGAATGTATTTTAGCCAAAAATAAAATTAATTAAACCCTAGTTTCAAATTTAACATAAAGTGTCAAATTTGGATTTAAACAATATTTCAAAATATTATTTTTCAAAAATGTTCAAAACATTCCTACAACTGTTTTAACACAAAGATAATAATTTTACAAATTTTTAGAAATTTTTTTGACCTATATAAATCAAAAGTTATAAAAGAAATAAATAAAACAGAAAAGAAAAAGAGAAAAATCTGACAGTGGGACCCACCTGTCAGGAGCAAGGCTTCTTCAAGCTCCGGCCGGGAACCACGCCCACGACCGAGCCGAAAACGGCCGATTTTAATCCCTTGATTGCGCGCGATTAAAACCACGGTTTCTTCATCCGTTTGATTCTATAAAGAGCCGACGAGCCCGACTCACTTTCCCCTCTACTCCCCCTCCATTTCATGCCCCGAGGTTCTCCAATTTGCTCGCCGGACTTCATTGAGCCGCCGGCCTTTTTCCTTCGAACTCCGGCGAGGAAGCAAGCCCCCACCCCTGAGACCCCCTCCACTCTCCTCCCCTCGCTCGTGCGCACCCGCGGACGCTTTCCCCGTGTCTCCTCTGCTACCAATCGTGCGGGGCACGGACAACCGAAGCTCGCCGGCGCCCGAGCCCCTTCGGCCACGCCTCCACGGAGCTCCGGAGCGCCCGAGACGACGCTGTCACGTCCATCTTCTACGACACGACGCGCCGCACCAGACGTCATCTCCGCGAGCCTAGGAGACCACCGGATCCTCGAGTTCGCCCATCGCCGATCCGCGCCACCGTCGTCTTCGCCTCTGGCCACCCCGCGCCGCCGTTGAGCACCTTCCTCTCTCTAAGCCCTCCGATCTTCAACGTACGGCGTAGATTAGAAGTTTAAAACGAATCGGTACGGGTCGTTTAGATCCGTCCGATCCAGATCCAATGGCCTAGATTTGTTGAATTAATCCAGTCAGCGCCACGTCAACGGCCACGTCACTGCCCAGTCAGCGCTGACGTGGAATTTGTTTTCTTTTAATTGTTTAAATGGCAGTTTTTCAGAAAAGCCCCTGTCACTTAGATCTGTCATAACTTTTTAACCACTTATCCAAATACAAATATTTTTACATATTTGGAAAGCCCTTGACATGTAGAATATTTTGGATCTGCCAAAATTCAAATTTGACTTAGTTTAAAATATTCAAATTTCAAATGGTGAATTTGAGTATTTTTGTCATAACTTTAAATCTGTAAATTCAAAAATTGCAAATAAAATTGTTTTAGAAACTTTAGAATATTTGTAAATTGATGCCTCTGATATAAAATACTTTTGAGTAATAATTGAAGGAGTTCCTAATTTTATATATTTAATTTGAATAGTTGAGTATTTTCAACATAACTATTAATAGAAATGTTATTTTTGATTAAATCAAATTGCAATAAATTTAATTAAAATCACCTTTGGCTATGAACACCATTTATTAAAATTCTGTTATAAAATATAAATCACATAAAAACTTTAATCTATACGTTTCCTTTTATTATGTTTGGCAAAATTAAGATCTAATTAAATTGCAAATTATAACTTTATACATACTTTATAAACATCACAAAAATTAGTATTATGTTTCTTGTGATTTAAAATTGCATTTCATGCATAGCATATTTTATTTTGTAGTTATATTTTACATAAGAAAACTCCTCCCCCATTTTCTCTAAGTTAAGGATTATTTTCAACTTAGCATTTTGGTAAAAGTTTTATACACATAGACACTTAGGATTTTCAACATGGAGCTAGAAGACCAATGAAGGACTTAGAAGAAAACAGACTCTTGAAGCATCCCAAAGTTGTCAAGCACTTAGAAGAAAAGTGAGAAGAAGTTCAAGAAGGCCAACCTCCCTTCTATTCCCTAAGTCTTTCTCTCTGTCCTTTCTTCTTCCCTGAGACTTCATGAAGACTAAGTAAATCCAAGACCAGCCTAGGTGATACAAGAATCATCAAGTATGGAGATGAAACCTGGAAGACAACTACATCTTTATTTCTATCTTTTCCCTCTTTCCTAATCTTGTCTTTCACATTTGACTTAAACAATTTTTGATCATGATATTATCATCTTGAAGTTTGTTGGATCCTAGCGGCATAGTGAGATGAAGCCGCCTGGAAACTAACCTTACATGTCCACGTACATGAGACCTGTTCCACAATTTAAGTGGCTGGCCGGGTGTCTGTCTCTCTCACTTTAGTGAATATCCAATTTACAAAGAGTTGATAATAATGGTTGATCACCTTATAGACTTAGTATTTTTCTCCAAGTATTTTGCACATCATGGCTAAGCCATTAGAGTGCTTGTTTCAAGATGATATAAAACAAAGTATTTCACCCAACTCCTAACCTTAGTCCCTAGTCTTTCGACCAACACATTTCCTTGCATTAACTTAAAAGATTTTTCAAGGCATGACATGCATTTCTAGTCCTTAGAAATGAATTGCATACCATGCATGTCATGCTTTCCTTAGAAGTTTAAGAAACTTGTTTGTATGTGTTGTGTTGTTTTATGATTGATGTATGGTTGTTTGTTTGTATTGTTTAGACTGAATGGAGAGACCCGAGTTCGTTGAAAAGAGTTTGTGAGTAAAGACTGCATTCAAAGGCAAGTGGCACACCTCATAAACTTCCTATTATTTTCTATATGCATTACTTAGTGTATTTTGATATAAGCATGTGTAGGATAGTATTGCTATGCTAAACCTGTGTAGAAATTCCTTATTCCTGTGTCTAGGCTCCTATGCAATACTTAGTAGATCTATTGATGCTATGCAAATGTTGTTTTGTAAAAATCTAAATTCTACTAAGTTAAGAATGAAACACCTGGGTGGTAAGTGGTTGTATGGTTTATGTTGAGTGGCTACTCAGGTCCATTTCTATGGTTTCTGGAGAATGTACACTTGTGAATGGCCACCTAGGAACAGAGGAATCTGAAGAACTCCGAGTGACGATTGCTTCCAGTGCAGCCATTGCCATATGGGCTCTGGCTTGATCAATTATGTTGCGTGGACTCTCTCCGGCTTGACAAGCAGATGTAGGGGGGTGTTAGGTGGAACGGGTCAAGCCAGAGTGGGAGGGAAAATGCTTCTGAAAGATCTCGTCTCATTCTTCTCCTTTCCTTATCACAAATGGTGTGTAAAGGATACCTTGGGTTGAATGGGTACAATGGTGAACGTGCACAACCTCTGCAGAGTGTAAAACTAAGTACTTAGCCGTTTCCCCGGTACAGACAACTTGAGCAGCTGATCACGGACGTCAACGGAGGATTCCATCATTCCAACTTCAGAAATAAAACTTGATGGGTGAACAAGGGAAGATGAGATTTATCGTTTTCATGCCATACTCGTCTTGATTTCAAGAAAAGTGTTTTCAAAAGAGTAGGAAAAATTGGCTTTATGCAAATTAGCCTTGAACTCCACCAGCCAAATATGCATATAGGCTTTAGAGTTATTCCATTAAGTGGCCACCATAGTGTCACTTGCCAGACTCCATTTTTAATGGAATCTGACCCACGTTGTTGCGATATTTTTCTTATTGCAGATTGTTCAGATGACGAGTGAGGTTTCGTTTATAGGTTTCGAGTCTACAACCAACATGTTTTCGCCTGTGGAAACATGAAGTTGTTGGAGACCCACTGCTATTGTATTTCCGCTGTGTACTTTTTCAATGCAAGCTTTATGCTATGCAACTTGTATCGAATATTTTATAATTCTGGATCATCGATGTAATAAAATTGACGCTTTGTTGTGATATTACATCGTAAACTGTGTGTGCAAATGAATCGATCCAGGGATTTGCACTATACACAGGTATCTGCCTTATTTAAAGTGCAGGTACGCTACAAGGTCAAATTAAAGCGGGGATGAAATCCCTGCAATTAATTATGGTGCAAATTATTTATCTACACATCAAATTAAATGTTTATTAGCATGGCAAGACATGGCATAAATGGAATGAGCAAATTACATGGAATTAGCGCATTATATATTTATTACCCCATACATTCCATATGTAATTATTAAGTTGCATTTGTTAAGTTAAACTAAGCATTTAAAATAAATGATGCAAAATGACATAAGATTATTATATTAATGTTCATTGCATTTTTTTGATATTAAAACATATAAAGATTATTTTATTTGGAGTTATAGATTTAAAGTTATTGCATTTTTAATGTTAGGGGTGTTTCCGAAAAAGTCCAGGGACTTACCCGTGATAGCGCAAGGTTCTGTGAGGGCTAAAGTGTGGAAAACAGAGAGCAGGGGGCTCGGTGTAAAATTTCATGCGCCCCTGGATTTTCTCATCGAGCGCAAGCCTACCTAGAGAGACAGACGAGTGGGACCATCGCCAGCTCGGCGCTGACTGGAATGCCCCTGGCCTGGCCGGTCGTTGACCGGTGGGCTAGGACTGCCAGTGGCGCAGGGAAAAAATGGGGCTTTTTATCCACTGCCCCGGGGTTCGAACTTGGGAGCGAGGGGGCGAGCACACGGATCGGATCGACGCGGTAGCCAGAGGACCAGTTCGTGTTGTTGAACACAAAGGAGACATAATTGCTTTTGAACCAAACTTAGCGTTGCTACTACTGACGAAACTGAAAGTTTCGTCTCTGACGAAACTGAAGACAGAGGACGCCGGCGGCGGAAAAAAGGACTCCGGCAACCTCCTGGGCGGCGTTGGCAGTGTACGCGGGCCTGCGTGCGTGCGGTAGGTGTGGGGGGTAGCGTGCGGGTGCTAAGACTCGAAGGGGGATGCTCGTATACTCGAGGCGTGCCCGTGAACTCGTGTGTGCGCTGCGGCCATGGCGTTGCCGGCGGCAACATCGTCCAAATTGAGCCGTCCAGAGCAACAATCCGAGGGGGGAGGAGGGGGAACGGGCGCGTCTCACCTCAGGGGCGGTTATGGCGAGAGGAGGGAGGTTGTGGTGGCCGCAGAACGACCGGACAGTGCTCGGAGAACGACAGAGTCACGACGGCGTCGGAGAAGGACGGGGTGGCTGCATGCGTCCGTGGCTTCCGTTTCCGTACGCGTTGGTGAAGAAGAAGGAGAGGTGGAGCGCGCTCCCTGGCGTGCGGAGGACGCAGGGGACGGCGTATATTAGCCGGAGGCGAGCTAGTGCCTCCCGGCCATGTCGACGGTGAAGTGAGTCGAGCAAGCGGCGGCGGGGCGGAAGAATTCTAGGGTTAGGGTTTTTCCGGGGGTGCGGCTCGATTAATAGAGGGAGGAGGAGGTGGGGGCAAGCAGTGGGGGTGAGAGGGCAGTGGGGGAGGCCATGGCGTCGAGCTGTAAAGCGCCTTCGTCTCCTCGTACGTACGAGGAAGGAGATGGGGGAGGTGGGCCAGTCGGGCTGGGATGGGCCGAATGTGGCCCAGTTTAGCCAGTTAAGTCTCTCTCTGCCTTTTTTTGTTTTCTGCTTTTTCCTTTTTCTTTTATTCTTTTCTGGTTTTGTATTTTTATAACAAAACAGAAAATAAACATGAGAAAAACTTTTGAACAATTTAATAGTTTCAAAATAGTCAAATTAAATCACTGGTTTAGTTATTTGTAAATATTTTAAAACTTCATTTTAATTTATTTGAAAAAGCATTTGAATTTAAATAAGAAAATTAAATTTGGAATTTGAAGCAAAATATTTAATTAAATGCAACCACATATGGAATGATGACATGATGATCCACTTTATTGCACAAGCAAGCACACATTTTAGGAAAGTTACATTTGGGATGTTACAACACTCCCCCCCTCAAAGGAATCACGCCCCGAGATTCTTCATGGAGCAACGAAGAGGTCGGGATACTCGGCACGTAGGTGGTCTTCACGTTCCCATGAAACTTCCTTGTCAGAATGATGAGACCATTGAACCTTGTAGAACTTGACAGTGTTGTTCCGGGTGCGACGTTCAGCTTCGTCGAGAATGCGAATCGTTTTTTCCACATAAGAGAGATCTTCTCGAAGTTCAATTGATCCATGATCAACTGCACGTCCTGGATCTTGGAAGCACTTCTTGAGTTGTGACACGTGGAAGACATCGTGCACTTTGGAGAGGTTTGGAGGAAGTTTCAGACGGTAAGCCAATTCACCACGCC
The DNA here is from genome assembly GCA_026929855.1 of Poa annua. Lineage (NCBI taxonomy): Eukaryota > Viridiplantae > Streptophyta > Magnoliopsida > Poales > Poaceae > Poa > Poa annua. The sequence continues at coordinate 242,970,648 of CM049426.1, read as the reverse complement.
TTGAAAGAACATTGAACGGCCCAACATAACGCGGAGCGAGCTTGCCTTTTATGCTAAAGTGTTGCGTGCCTCTCAGAGGAGTGACACTAAGATAAGCTTGATCACCAGGTGCATAGACCATGTCCCTGTGCTTGCTATAATAGTAGCTTTTTCTGACGAGATTGGGCAATCTTCAGATTGTCACAAATGACGCGAACCTTTTCTTCAGCCTCCTGGATAATGCAGGGCCAAAGAATTGACGTTCACCAGCTTGAGACCAATTCAGAGGAGTTATGCATTTGCGGCCATAGGGAGCTTCAAAGGGAGCCATGCCTAGACTTGCTTGGAAGCTGTTGTTGTAGGAGAACTCAGCATACGGAAGGCAATCCTCTCATTTCATGCCAATGGAGATAACACAAGCTCTGAGCATATCCTCCAGAATTTGATTCACTCTTTCAACCTGTCCACTTGTCTGCGGATGGTAAGCTGTGCTAAACAGAAGTTTGGTACCCAAGGCTTTCTGAAAGCTATCCCAAAATCGAGAAGTGAAGATACTTCCACGATCTGAGCTTATTGCCAACGGAACACCATGTAGAGGAACCAGTCTTGTCATATATAGTTCTGCCAACTGACAAGCTGAGACTGTCTCTTTGACTGGGAAGAAGTGAGCCACTTTGGAGATACGGTCAATGACAACAGAGATTGCATCGTTGCCTTTCTTGGACTTTGGAAACCCAGTAACGAAGTCCATCTCGATCTTGTCCCATTTCCACTCAGAATTTGCAGTGGTTGAAGAAGTCCATGTGATCTCTGATGAACTGCCTTGACACGACAGCAAACATCACACTGAGACACATAGCAAGCGATTTCACGCTTCATCCTGGTCCACCAATAGATTGACTTGAGATCCTGGTACATCTTTGTGCTTCCAGGGTGGATAGAAAGCGGAGTATCATGAGCCTCCTTGAGAATGAGCTCTCTTAAGCTATCAAGCTTGGGCACTACAATGCGTCCTTCAAAGAGCAAGGTACCCTTGTCATCGAGAGAGAAACTCTTGTACTTATCCTTGCCGATGTTGGCTGTGATATTCTTAACACCAGAATCACGCAACTGTGCGGCACAGATTTTATCCTCAAGTGTAGGAGTGGCAACCAAGCTTGTAAGATAACCAGAAGGAACCACTTGAAGATTGAGCTTCTTGAATTCTTCGTGAAGAGGAGGTTGGATGCCCTCAACCATGAGGTTGTTGCAATAGGACTTGCGACTAAGAGCATCAGCCATTACATTAGCTTTGCCTGGAGTGTAGGAGATGGTTAGATCGTAATCTGAGAGTTTCTCAAGCCACCTTGTTTGCCAGGTTCAAATCTGGTTGAGTGAAGAGATATTTGAGACTCTTGTGCTCGGTGAAGACCTCACAACTGTGCCCCAACAAATAAGGTCTCCAAGCCTTGAGGGCATACATGATTGCTGCAAGTTCAAGATCATGTGTTGGATAGTTGAGCTCATGAGGCTGCAACTGACAAGATGCATAAGCCACAACTTTGCCTTCTTGCATGAGGACTGAGCCTAGTCCTTGAAGAGATGCATCGCAAAAGATTTGGAAAGGTTTGGAAGTGTCTGGGCCAACTAGAATAGGAGAAGAAGTGAGTTTAGCTTTCAAGAGATTGAAGCTCTCATCACACTTTGGAGTCCAAAGAAACTTTCTATCCTTCCTAGTAAGATCGGTGAGAGGCTTAGTGATTTTTGAGAAGCTCTCAACAAATCGACGGCAATAGCTAGCCATGCCAAGGAAGCTCTTGACTTGTTTGACCGTTGTAGGAGGCAACCATTCAACAATGGCCTTCACCTTTTATGGATCAACAGAAATGCCTTCAGATGAGATGACGTGACCAAGGTAGGTTACTTTAGGAAGCCAGAATTCACACTTGGAGAACTTGGCGTAGAGACGATGTTCTCGGAGTTTCAACAAGATAAGACGTAGATGTTCTCCGTGTTCCTCCTCGGATTTGGAATAGATAAAAATGTCAACGAGATAGACTACCACGAACTTATCGAGGTATTCCATGAAAACGAAGTTCATCAGACGTGAGAAAGTCGCAGGAGCATTTGTGAGACCGCAAGACATGACAGTGTACTCATAGAGACCATAACGAGTGGTGAAAGCTGTCTTTGGAATGTCTTCTTTGCGGATCTTGATCTGATGATAACCTGACCTCAAGTCCAACTTGGAGAAAACCTTTGCACCAGCGAATTGATCGAACAGGTCATTGATGCGAGTAAGCGGATAATTGTTCTTGATGGTTTTCTTGTTCAGAGGACGGTAGTAAACAACCAGTCGCACAGTCGTGTCCCTCTTTTTGACAAACTGAGTAGGACAACCCCAAGGAGAAGTACTAGGTTGGATGTGACCTTTACTTTCCAACTCTTCTAGCTGTCTCTTAAGCTCAGCCAGTTCTTTGGGGCCCATCTTGTAAGGACGTTTGGAGATAGGAGCAGTGCCTGGTCTAGTTCAATAACAAACTCCACGACTCTGTCAGGTTGGCATGCCTGGTAATTCTTCAGGAAAGACGTCAGGAAAGTCTCGGACCAACGGAATAGCTTCTATGCAAGGAAGAGGATCAACATTGAGAGCGAAAAGCTGAGCTGAAGAGGTATGGTTTGGAGAATAGACTATCTGTCCAGAAGGATGAGAAAGAGTTACAGTCTTTGTGGAACATTCTATCTTAGCTTGATTGGCCTTCAACCAATCCATGCCCAGAATGACATCAAATCTAAATTGCCGAGAATTATTAGAGATGCCAAGAACATGTTGCCTCCATTTTGGATTTCGTTGTCGTGGCTTATCTTGGAAGAAGTCATCTGAACGCCAGGGAAGTGACAGTGAGATTGCTCAAGAGGGGTTCGTGAGGTAACTATGAGTTACAGCAAACTTAGTTGAAACGAAAGAATGAGATGCTCCTGTATCGAACAACATCCTAGAAGAGATAGAGTTGACGGGTAGTGTACCAAGAACAACTTCTGGAGCTTCTTCTGCTACCTCAGCCATGTTGTGTTCACCCGCGCAGCACGTGCCGGAGGCCTGTTGTTAGAGACGAAAGGCCTAGTCGGGGCAGGTGCGTGGACCATCGCCTGAGTTGGAGCAGGGCGAGGTGGTGGTGGAGGAAGACGGGTCTTTGGACAATTGTTGGAGTAGTGGCCCGGTTTTCCGCACTTGTAGCAGGTCACGTTGCGGCGAGCGCCCGTTGGCCTTGGCTGTCATCCGAAACCCCTCATAGCAAGAGCCGGGTTCGGTGGGCGAGGCGCGAGTCCTGGAGGTCCTGGAACGTAGGTAGCTCGTGCGAAGGCGCTGTTAGGCACCCAGATCCGACGCTTCTGATTATGAGCGGCGCCGATTGAGGATGAAGAAGAGTTGCTCTCACGAGAGCGCTTGCGCGACTCCTCGAAGATCTTGCGCCCATGCTCCTCGTTGAGCGTGATGTTGACGAGGTCCTCGAAGTTATCAGCCTTGACGAGGTTCAGCTTGTACTTGAGCGTGGGGTTGAAACCCTTGCGGAACTTGGCCATTTTCTTGACCTCAGTGTTCACCTCATCTCCAGCGTAACGAGCAAGGCGACTGAACTCGCCATTGTACTCCATCACGTCCATCTTGCCTTGCGTCAGCGAGTTAAACTGCTCGCGCATTCTGTCCATGAGACCTCCTGGGATGTGGTGGCGCAGGAAGGCTGTCTTGAAATCCCCCCAAGTGGTGACCACCCCGGGAGCTCTCATTGCCTGGAAGTTCTCCCACCATGAGGCAGACTTGCCCCTCAGCAGGTAAGACACGTAAGGAACCTTGTCTTTCTCAGCCACGTGGGCGATAGCAAGGGTCCTTTCCATCTCGCGAAGCCAATCATCAGCTTCCATCGGCTCAGTGGGGGAAGCAAAGTTCCTTGGGCCCAGACTGAGGAAGTCCTTGACGGTCACACGTGCATTGCTTTCATTGTGATGCCCATGGTTGTTCTGGTAGGCTTGGTCCTCAGCCATTTGAGCCAGAACTTGGGTCATCTGCCCAAGCAACGCAGTGATCGGTCGCAGCTCATTGTCTTCCGCATTGCAGTTGTTCTTGGTGTTCGTCATCCTGGAGACATTGGATATTAGAACAGCAACAAGGTACGTAAAGCCAGGGAAAAACTTGGAAAGTACAATTCTTGCTCAGAAAACAGTAGCAAATTGTAGGATAACAAGGATAAGCTTCTCATGGAAAAGGATCACAACAAGACACTTAGTTAGCCATCAGTACAACCACCAAGGTTTCAGTACTAAAAGGACAGCTACTAGTACAAAGTTAACCATCCGTACAACCAACACGGTTTCAGTACAAAAGGACAGCTACTACAACAAAGGAAAAGATACATCACGAAACTAGCTCGCACTTCCCTCGGAAGACGAAACTGTGCACTCCTCTCCGGTGATGCGATATGTGTAACGGCGGTCAACGTACACGTGGTACTCCGGCACAACACGACGTACCTCGCAGAAGTAGGCATCTGGCGTCTGTCTCCCGTACAGCTGTGGTCCAACGTGGTATGGAGAAGTAGGGATCAGTGGACCATGTTCTGGAGTGTATCCGCCCACAGCAGACAGGCAACTCGGTGGTGTGAGCTGGAACCTCAGGAAAGCGTCCAGTGTGACGTTTCCCCTGTCGTACTGAACGAGGTGAGAGAGTGGCCGCTGCAGCTGCTGACGGACTGCTGCTAGCTCCAAGCGTAGAGCTCCAGCAACTGAGTCTGAAGACTGATCAAACTGAGCGGTCCTGTCAAGAACATCGGTCTCGTACTGAGATTCCGTGTAGGGGAAGTATGGAACATAGAAGAACAGAGGGTAGTCGAAACAGTAGTAGTCCCTGCGCAGAGGTAGAGCTGCATCATAAGCTGCCAAGTGTACTACCATGTCCACAGTGGAAGCTGCAGCCTCGTGCTTGTACACAGTAACACCATCATCTCCCCTGATCCAAACTGTAGCACTGTAGGAGGTCTGTCCGAAACCTCTGGGGATCTCGAACACCTGGTACTCCGGAAGATAGCGGAAACCGACATAGTCAGTCATGCCTCTGAGAAGATTCGGGTAACTGGTAGTCCGATCGCAGTTGGTCATACACACCACCTGATAGTGCGCCATCTACATAGCAGTTTGAAGTAGAAGTTAGCCCCCGAAAACAAAAGGATTGATTGCACATAATAGATTGTACAATGACAAAGAGATGATTCAAATGAAAGGTAGAGCAACAACGGATTGATTCAAGATTGAAACTGAACATAGCCGAAGAGGTTGATAACTACCAAAACCACAAAAACAACCTTCAAACACCTACAACTATGGTACTACGGACAACCCAGAACACGTGATGTCCTATTTTTAAATTAGAGATGAGAAGGGAAAAACATCGTAACACTTCCTTACCAGAAGAACAGGGAGGGTGGGTCGGAAAAGAAGTAAAAGAACAGAATTCCTACTCTCACGTTTAAGAATTTCCTGATAACTACAAAATATTTTTCTAGACTCAAACAACGACTATTAGAAGGGAACCTGAGTGAGTTTAGGCTCTGATACCAACTGTCAGACCCTCAATTCAGGCTACACAAACAAAACGTATCGGTTGGGCCACACATCTAGGAGCATACTGGGTTACCCAACCCAGGAATAGAAGTAGGCCTGGCTCGGAATGGATCATCGGCCGACAACTCCTAGCGACCCCAACGTCACATACGTCTCAAGATTGTGCACGCAAGAACCCAAAAGTCCTACCAACTCGTATACTTCAATCATACATGCATGGTATACGAGTCGATTTTGAACAGGTTGGAAACCACAGGATAAACCTAAGACATAAAGAAAGGAAATAATTATCCAACGCTCTCACTGAGCAAATATATCGAATGTCACCAAGCAGAGGACACATGTCCCAACATTACATCATGCAGCAGAAAACAAGCCGGTCTGAGTACATACAAGAAGCAAAGGGCACAAGGCCGAAACAAAAAGAGAAGGCCCATCCACGCGGTCCGCCAGGAAGAAGCCAAGGGGAACTCTAACTACTCGTCGTAGATCTCGTCGTCGAACTCCACGTAGTAGCCACCCACATGGTCGTACGGAGAATCCTCAACTGTAGAGAGAACCAGAGCCCGCGAACGGGTCAATACACCGGAGCGTATCGAACAAGCTTAAGCTAACAAGTTACAAACCTGAAAGACTCCCAAAGTATGGATTAGGTGGACTTAGCGGCAGCAGGACTAGCAACCTAAAGAGACACGCTACAACTTCCGTCTAATTAGAGGGGGATAAGAGAGCGCATTAGTAGCCAACTACAACTAAATCCAATCATAACCCATTCTCGAATTAACCCCCTCAACCAAGTATGAGGAAGCAATTAGGGAAACTCACACATTATTCAGTTTTTTAGTTACCATTTATAGTGAAAGTAATGCTATATTATTAGTCAAGTTAATCAACAATGATTAGGTGTAAGTTGTCTAGATCTTGTTGGCCAGTATCATCACCAAGTCGTCCATAACCGTGGACACGGCTCATCGATAAGATTATACCCTGCAGGGGTGCACTACTTTACCCATACTCGCATGATCAACCCAGTAAAAAACATTAGGGCCTCTCCACACGAATCATTCCTTCACTACAACAAGTCCAAGTGCCACCCATATGAGTTGTCACCCGCGTCAGGAGTCCGGCAGAATCTCAATCACCGACTCATTAGTTTGCGACTACGACGCCATGCGGCTCAAACCACAGTAGGAACTGTCCGCTTTGCGTCGTACCGCCCCTGTATGACCCCCCATATCAAGTAACTGTAACATCCCAACATTTTATAATGTTCAAAAATCACTAAAATTTAAAACTTTTCTTTTATTAAAATAAAATATTAAATGCATAAGAAAACCAACTATGAAAGACTTCAAACATATTGAAAAAGTTAATATTTCAAATATCTCAGTTTATCTTTATTTTCAAAAGTTGTTTCAAGTTAATAGATTTTATTATCCATTGTAATTATTAAAAGCTCAATATCTAATTTGACAAATGTTTTACAAATCTTCAAACCATATTCATGAAATAAAAGGTTTCTTTATAAGTATTTGATTTCAACCACTTAGCAATAGCAATTCATAAATTAAAATAATATTTACAAGTGTTCTTTTAAACTATTTAAAATATGATCTAACTGTCAAATGGTTTTCATTATTTCAACTAAGTTCAAGAACATAGTGTAGAAATTACAACCTATAGTTTATACCTTTAACAACTTCATAATAAATAGATTATCTAAATAAACATTTCATTAGATTAAAATGATCTTCATGTATTTTCAAAACATACAATGATGTTCATGAATATATATTCTTTATAAGAAAAAAATTAAATCTAAAAATATATTCTTAAGATATGTTATAAAGTTTCAAATGAATTATCATAATATAAAACTTAATGGTGCACACAATATTTTGAATTCAAAAAAGAATGCATTATATTTTCCCTTTCTATTTCAAATAAATGTGTTATGTTTTTAATAGTGTACTAAAGATAAAAATGATTTAATATTGGAATACGAGTAAGTAACTTAAATTCAAACATGTTTAAATGTGGGTAATTTTATAAATTTTGTTTAACCCAAATGAATTATTAAATCTCTAATTTCAAAGTTGACCTAAATGGGCAAATTTGCATTTTATGATTATTTTAAATTATTAATTTTCAAAAATGTTCAAAACATACCCACAACTGGTTTAACACAAAGATAATGATTTTACAAATTTTTAGAAATTTATTTAACTTGATTTGGAGCTATAAATCAGAAAATATAAATTAAAAAAAATCAAATAAAAAAATTCAAAAAAGAAAAAAAAAGCAGCGCAGCACAGCACAGCGCGCGGCACAGCACAGCACACAGCGCAGCGCAGCGGCCAGCTGGGCCGGCCGGTCGGCCGGCCTTCCCTCGTGCGTGCGCACGACGCGCCGGCCCACCTTGCTAATTGAGCCACACCCACACCCAGTTTTAGCCTATATATAGATCCCAGGTGTATGGGTAAAATCACAAATAAAATTCGGGTTGAACCATTTATTTTGGTTTGACTAGAATAAAATAAAATATTTATTTATCTCCGGTGGGATTTCTATTGGTGGGATTTCTCTTCTTCTCTCTCGACGGCGCTTCTCACACAACGGAGGTACTGCGCATATCTTCTTTTTTCCCCCTTTTATATTTAGTTTTATAGAGTAGTTTTTGTAAAATAATTTAGACTACGAATTTAGTAGTAGTATATCTTCCGTAGCGTAGTTCGGAGTAGTTTGAGAACTTAGTCTAGTGTAGTATTTACTCGTACACTGTACGATCCGTTTTTAGATCGAGTAGTGTCGTAACTTTAGCTATTTTGCTTTTTGATCCTACGGATATAGTTAGTTTGTCTAAACCAACATGTTCCACCAATCACCATCTTGCCTCTTTGCCTAGCTGTTTTCTGGGTTGACCCCAATAGGAAATTCGTGTGCAGATTTTGTAGAAACACCCCTATAACTTAAAACTCTCATAACTTTTTAACCACATGTCCAAATTGGATGAACTTTATGTCTATGAAAAGCTCTTGACATGTAGAATCTTTTGGCACTATTATTTTCCAACCTTGACTAGTTTAAACTCGATTCAAATGTTCAAATGCATGATTTAAGTAAATTGGACATAGATATTATTGTGTATGTCCAAGAAATTTTTAAATGAAATATTTTTGGAATCATTAAGATGTAGAGTAAGTATTTGATTATACATTATATTGACCAACCTTAAAATGATTTAGTGTACAAATTTGATTTTAAAACTTGATGCCAATTTAAATAACTAGAATATTAATTCATTGATATGAACTTTTAAGTTTGGATTTAAAATGATTTGTTATGTTACTTTAATGAAACTTGAAATTTAAATTAGGTTAAAACCTTTTCCAAGGTTAATGTGTGATCATTTGAACAAGTTTAACACAATGTCTCATTAAATCAATTTTGAAACATAGACTTGTGTATTTGTATTTAAATATGCTGGATAACTTAAAATTGCGAACCTTGCTTTTAAATTGTTTTCAAACCATCTCGACATTCATTGGTGTAAATCTTTTCAAGACCATCCCCTGACCAAAATGGCAAACCCTTAACTCAATCACATTAATTCCTTTTGCATATCAAATTATGTGATACCCTTGACCAAACCCTGTGCTAAGCCTTTTTACGCTGGTTTGCTTTAAATTGTTATGTGCTTGTTGAATTGCTTGTTCATTGTATGTCTGTTTACTTTATAGATTGAACGGAGTTCAACGTTCGTTGTCGACAATGAGTGAGTTAGAAACGACAACATTCATCAGGCAAGTGACTTCATAAAATACCTACTATTTTATTTTATTGCATATCTAGTGTTTTCAAACAGTATTTGCAAAAGTAGTATGCATGATAGGTTTTGGGAGATTGTAGTATGCTATGCAAACCTTTTAGGTTTCCCCTTAGAAATGCCAGATTATACCCCTATTATAATTTAGTGGAAGCACCTGCTGCAAAAATGATTGTTTTATGATTGTTGTGATAAATGAAAATTTCCACTAAATTAATTTAACGCCTGGGTGGATTGGGTCGATCTTCAAGTTGAGTGGCTTCTCAGGGCAAAGTTTCATGGTTGTCTTCGCACAGGATAGTTTCTACTTACTTGGGGCCATGATATGCGGTGTTAACCTGAGTTGCTCACTTGTGGTAGGCCACCCAGGGCTATGAGATTTAAGTTTACACTGAGTCTAGTTGCTTATCGTGCAACCATTGGTCAATATGGGCTCTGTCTTGATGGAGTAAGTTGATGTGGACCTGGGTCAAGAGATTGATGGTGGTAGAGTTGATAGGATGGTGGTAATCTCTTAGTATGATCATGGGAAAGCAACTTCTGAAAAGTCTCGTCTTGATCTTCTCATTTTCCTTCTCACTAAAGGAGTGTAGAGGATAGTTTGGGTTGATCGAGTCTAATGGTGAAAGTGCACACCCTCTCGAGAGTTAAAAACCTAAGATCTTAGCCGTGTCCCCGGCATCGGACAATTTGAGTAACTAAACAAGGTTGTGTTCTGAAAATCTCTTCATTCCAATTTCTTAATAAAACTTTGATGGGTGAACATGGGTAGGAGACATGGATTTGTCTCGAGATCGTCTTATAAAGAGAAGATATTGTTTCAAAAAGTTGTTTACCAAAAGTAGGAGACATGGATTTGTCTCGAGATTGTTTATAAAGAGAAGATATAGTTTCAAAAAGTTGTTTACCAAAAGTAGGAGAAAACTTGCTTTGCGCAATAGCCTTGAGCTCCACCAGCCAAATAAGCATATAGATATAGCTTAGTAGAATATTAGCTTTCAAAAGTCACTTGCCACCACAATTCAATTGTGCTGACCCTTTATAACTGGGCTGCAACTAAACCTTGCAGATTCGACAGACAACGAGTGAGTATTCGATAGGATTTCGAGTCTACAACCAACATGCTTTGCCTGTGGCACATGAAGATGACGAGGCTCATTGTATCTACTATTTTCCGCTGCTACTCTTGGAAATTTTGCTAGCCTTTTCAGGTTATGCAAGTTGTAAGAGATATTTGTAACACTGGATCATGCGATTTAATAAAGTATTTGACACTTTTGCATGATATACATTTTAAACTCTGGTGCTAGCATTTGATCCAGGGACTAGCACATTAACACAGGGACTTCCACCTTATAATAGAAGGTGAGGTCACTACAGTAACCTCTCATCGAACATCATCATTCAGATGCATATGAGCAAATGGAAAACCCGAACTACTTGCGGCACATCCGTTCAAAGTCGAGGGGGGCTCCGTTTTGCCTCCCACAAGTGGTTAGTGCGCTAAAATTGGATCCGAGGACAAAATCTCAGTTCGTAGGTCGACACTGAGCAGAACAAACCACCTCGCAAGGCCTTCCGTCTGGTTCCTTATCTTTTAATTATAATACCCCAACATAAGACAACAGTTTATTAAAGAAGAACAATCTATCATACTAAGCATATGAGATAAAAGAACAGACGGACGACTCGCACAACCAAATCTAAGCATGCACTACGACTCGCAAAGGCCAACAGATAAACATGCAAGGGGTTATAGGTTGTGGGGATATAGCTGTATAGGCTGCAGGATAAACATGTGATGGGATTGCAGTTTAAGAAACGGTATCTAGGATAGCATAGATCAAAAGGCAAGGATGAAAACCAAACAATCGTGTAACAGGTTAGCAGAAGCTTGTCTGGCAGCTCGTAGCCTGGCACGAAAGCTGGACCTCAGTATCGTAGGTACTCGCAGCAGGCACGTCGTCGTCTACCCAGAGAAAATCCAAACAAAGACAATAGGAAACATATTCAATAAATGGAATGCGTAAACAATTGATGTGACAAATGGCATGCGATGATTAGGTCACATTAAAGCGGGGACGAAATCCCGACAATTAATTATGGTACAAATTATTTATCTACACATCAAATTAAATGTTTATTAGCATGGCAAGACATGGCATAAATGGTATGAGCAAATTAAATGGAATTAGGGCATTATATATTTATTACCCCACACATTCCATATGTAATTATTTAGTTGCATTTGTTAAGTTAAACTAAGCATTTAAATAAATGATGCAAAATGACATAAGAATATTATATTAATGTTCATTGCATTTTTCTGATATTAAAACATATAAATATTATTTTATTTGGAGTTATAGATTTAAAGTTATTGCATTTTTAATGTTAGGGGTGTTTCTGAAAAAGTCCAGGGACTTATCCGTGATAGCGCAAGGTTCTGTGAGGTCTAAAGTGTGGAAAACAAAGAGCAGGGGGCTCGGTGTACAATTTCATGCGCCCCTAGCTTTTCTCACCGAGCGCAAACCTACCCAGAGAGACAGACGCGTGGGACCATCGCAAGCTCGGCGCTGACTGGACTGCCCCTGGCCTGGCCAGTCGCTGACCGGTGGGCCAGGTCTGTTAGTGGCGCGGGCAAAAAAATGGGCCTTTTTATCCACTGCCCCGGGGTTTCAAACTCGGGAGCGAGGGGGCGAGCACACATATCGGATCGACGCGGTAGCCAGAGGACCAGTTCGTGCTGTTGAACACAAAGGAGACATATTTGCTTTTGAAGCTAACCTAGCGTTGCTACTACTGACGAAACTGGAGACAGAGGACGCCGGCGGCGGAAAAAAGGACTCCGATGACCTCCTGGGCGGCGTTGGGAGTGTACGCGGGCCTTTGTGCGTGCGGTAGGTGTGGGGGGTATTGTGCGGGTGCTAAGACTCAAAGGGGATGCTCGTAGCCTCGAGGCGTGCACGTGAACGCGCGAGTGCGCCGCGACCACGGCGTTGCCGGCGGCGGCGTCATCCAAATTGAGCCGTCCAGAGCAACAATCCGAGGGGGAAGGAGGGGGAACGGGCGTGTCTCACCTCTTGGCGGTTATGGCGAGAGGAGGGAGGTCGTGGTGGCCGGAGAACGACCGGACGGTGCTCGGAGAATGACGGAGTCGCGGCGACGTCGCAGAAGGACGCGGTGGCTGCTTCCAACCATGGCTCCCGTTCCCGTACGCGTCGACAGAGAAGAAGGAGAGGTGGAGGCGCGCTCCCTAGCGTGCGGAGGACGGAGGGGAGCTAGTGCCTCCCGGCCATGTCGACGGCGAAGCGAGTGGAGCGAGCGGCGGCGGGGCGGAAGAATTCTAGGGTTAGGGTTTTTTCGAGGGTGCGGCTCGATTAATAGAGGGAGGATGAGGTGGGGGCGAGAGGGCAGTGGGCGAGGCCATGGCGTCGAGCTGTAAAGCGCCTTCGTCTCCTCGTCCGTACGAGGAAGGAGATGCGGGAGGTGGGCCGGTCCGGCTGGGCTGGGCCGAACGTGGCCCAGTTTAGCCAGGTAAGTCTCTCTCTGCCTTTTTTTTATTTTCTGCTTTTTTTCCTTTTTCTTTTATTCTTTTCTGGTTTTGTATTTTTAAAACAAAACAAAAAATTAACATGACAAAAACTTTTGAACAATTTTAATAGTTTCAAAATAGTCAAATTAAATCACTGGTTTGATTATTTGTAAATATTTTGAAACTTCATTTGAATTTTTTTGAAAAAGCATTTAAATTTAAATATGAAACTTAAATTTGGAATTTGAATTTGAAGAAAAATATTTAATTAAATGCAAACACATATGGAATGATGACATGATGATCCACTTTATTGCACAAGCAAGCACACATTTTAGGAAAGTTACATTTTGAATGTTACAAAAGGAAAAAGGGGGGGGGGGGGGGTTCAAAATAGTCAAATTAAATCACTGGTTTGATTATTTGTAAATATTTTGAAACTTCATTTGAATTTTTTTGAAAAAGCATTTAAATTTAAATATGAAACTTAAATTTGGAATTTGAATTTGAAGAAAAATATTTAATTAAATGCAAACACATATGGAATGATGACATGATGATCCACTTTATTGCACAAGCAAGCACACATTTTAGGAAAGTTACATTTTGAATGTTACAAAAGGAAAAAGGGGGGGGGGGGGCTTTTTATTCACAACGCAGCCAAGGGGATTCGAACTCGCGGCTGCGCGCACGGGAGAGCGATGCGCTGCGCTAGCCACTGGAGCTGGTGCGTGTTGGTGTTAGCATAGGAGCTCGTTTGTTTAAGTAGCGAATCGGGGCGCAGTTTCCTGACAAAACTGAACCACGACCGGAGACAGCGCACAGCGGAGAAGAACGACGCCCACCATGAACGGATGGCGCTGGGAGCGGGTGGGTGAGTGCGGGTGCGAGTGGGCTTGCTCGTGGTGTAGTGTGTGTGTGCTCGAGGCGTGGAGTGGTGCGGGGTGCGAACGGAGGAGGAAAAATAGGGGGCAAAGCTTCTCTTTCATCCATGGCGGGCCGGAACCATCTCATGCACGGCGGCGACTTCTCCGGCGAGAATTCGAGGGGGGGAAACGGCGGGGATGGAACCGGAGGCTCACCGGGAGGGGCTCCGGGTAGTTGTACGGCTCGGGAACGAACGAGAGCGATGATTTCGGCGGCGGAGGGTCGCCGACCGTGGGGAAGAAGAGGATGATGGCCACAGATACATGGGCTCCTTGCCTAATTCCTTAGGCTTACACGTACTGGACGACGAGGAGGAGCTCCAGGGCTTGCAGGATATCCTTTGACGGTGCCCGAGCGGCGGCGCGACGGTGAGGGTCTCCGGTGGCTTTTTTGGTGGAAAAGAAAACAGAGAAGGGAGGAAGAAGAAGAGGGGAAGGGGCGGGGGCGGGATGGGAGAGGGGAAACAGGGGCTAGGGTTAGGGTTTGGAGGAGGGGGTCGGGCTTTAAGGTGGGGGAGAGCAGGTGAGGTGTGGGGGAAATGGGGGAAAAGGTTCACGCTAGGTGCGTGTCTCTCTGTACGGATGGAGGAATGGGATGAAAAAGTGGGCTGGCCCAAGAAGAGGTGAATTCGGCCCAGATAGGATTTTTTCCTGGAATTCCAAAACTAGAAAAGAAAAAGGAAAGAAAGAAACAAAATAAAAAAGAAAAGAGGGAAGCAAGACTTATGCAAATATTTTTATAGACAAAAATACATTTGCAATTATTTCCAATTACAGTTTGAAGCTTTTGTTTAAAAAAAAGAAAAAGAGAGAGACTTATTATTTGAGAGACAAAATAGGGTTTGCATAAATAACATTTTTGAGTTTTATCAAAATATGCAAAGGTGATTAAATGCATGATGACATCATGATGATGCAAAAAGAAAACAAACAAAATCTCATTGGGGAAAATCCTAGGGCGTTATAGGCCTCTAGGGAAAACTACTGGCAATTAAGTTACTCCTTTTAATAGAGTACCGGAGCAAAGCAATCACATTCCGTGAACACATGTGATCCTCACATCATGTAGCGTACCTGCACTTAGAATAAGGCAGATACGTGTGTATAGTGCAAATCCCTGGATCGATTTGTTTGCACACACTGTTTACGATGTAATATCACAACAAAGTATCATTTTTATTACATCGATGATCCAGACTTACAAAATATTCATTACAAGTTGCATACCATAAAGCTAGCTTTGAAATAGTACACAGCGGAAATACAATAGCAGTGGGTCTCCAATAACTTCATGTTGCCACAGGCGAAAACATGTTGGTTGCAGACTCGAAACCTTTAAACGAAACCTCACTCGTCATCTGATCAAGCTGCAATAGGAAAAAATATTGCAACAACGTGGGTCAGATTCCATTAAAAATGGAGTCTGGCAAGTGACACTATGGTGGACACTTAATGGAATAACTCTATAGCCTATATGCATATTTGGCTGGTGGAGTTCAAGGCTATTTTGCATAAAGCCAATTTTTCCTTTCTCTTTGGAAAACACTTTCTTCAAATCAAGACAAGTATGGCATGAAAACCATAATCTCATCTTCCCTTGTTCACCCATCAAGTTTTATTTCTGAAGTTGGAATGGTGGAATCCTCCGTTGACGTACGTGACCAGCTGCTCAAATTGTCCGTACACGGGACACGACTAAGTACTTAGTTTTACACTCTGCGGAGGTTGTGCACGTTCACCATTGGACCCATTCAACCCAAACTATCCTTTACACGCTTATAGTGATAAGGAAAGGAGAAGAATGAGACGAGATCTTTCAGAAACATTTTCCCTCCCACTCTGGCCTGACGCGCTCCACCTACAAACCACTACCTCCACCTGTCAGGCCGGGGCAAGTCCACGCAGCTTAGTTGATCAAGCCAGAGCCCATATTGGCAATGGCTGCACGAGAAGCAATCTTTACTCGGAGTTCTTCAGATTCCTCTGTTCCTGGGTGGCTATCAACAAGTGAATATCCCACAGGTAAATCCCCTGGGGACAACACTCAACTCATACATCCAAGCAACCAATTCCACCCAGGTGTTGGATTATAACTTAGTATAATTTAACATTTCATCAAAAATAGTTTTGCATCGCATCACAATTCTACTAAGTATTTTCATAGGAACCTAGACACAGGAATAAGGAAGTCTAAACATGGCTTGCATAGCAATACTATCGTACACATGCTTATAGAAAATAATCTACTCATGAAGAGAAAAATAATAGGACTTTTATGGGGGTGTGCCACATGCCTTTGAATGTTGTCGTTGTTCACAAACTCTTTTCAACGATACTCGGAACTCTCCGTTCAGTCTAAACAGTATAAACAAACAACAATACAACAATCATAAAACAAAACAACACAACACATACAAGTATACATAATGAACAAACAAGTTTCATAACTTCTAAGGAAAACATGTCATGCATGATATGCAAATTATTTCTAAGGACTAGAGATGCATGTCATGCCATGAAATTCTTTTAAGTTAATGCAAGGCAATTAGGTTGGTCAAAATGACTAAGGACTAAAGTCATAGGTTGGACAAAATACTTTGTTATAAATCATCTTGAATAAGCACTCAATGACTTAGTCATGATGTGCATAACTACTTAGAGAAAATACTAACTCTATTCTTCAAGGTGATCAACAATTATTAACAACTCTTGGTAAATTGGATATTCACTATAGTGAGAGAGACAGACACCCGGCCAGCCACTTAAATTGTGGAACAGGTCTCATGTACGTGGACATGTAAGGTTAGTTTCCAGGCCGCTTCATCTCACAATGCCGCTAGGATCCAACAAACTTCAAGATGGTAATAACATGATCAAAAACCGTTTATGTCTAAAGTGAAAGATAAGATTAAGAAAGAGGGAAAATATAGTAAGAATGATGTAGTTGGTCTTCCAGGCTTCATCTCCAGACTTGTAGTATTCTCCTTGGTGATGTCTTGATTGAATTCTTGGTAGACTTGAATAATCTTCAGACTTGATGATGTTTGTATCACCTAGGCTGGTCTTGGATTTAACTTAGTCTTCAAGAGGTCTAAGATAAGAAAGGAGAAATGAAAGAGAGAGGGAGCAAGACTTAGAAAATATTTCTTGTTGGTCTTCATGAACTTCCTCTTGATTTTTCTTCTAAGTGCTTCTACTTCTTGGAGATTCTTCTGGAGTCTTGTTTTGACTAAGTCCTTCATTGGTCTTCTAGCTCCATGTTGAAAATCCTAAGTGTCTAAGTGTATCACTTTACCAAAATGCTAAGTTGAAAATATTTCTAACTTAGAGAAAATGGGGAAGGAGTTTTCTTATGGGAAATATAACTACAAAATAAAATATGATATGCATGAAATGCAATTTTTAATCACATGAACAATTATGCTAATGCAATTTAATTAGTTTCTATTTTCACAAAATATAATAAAGGAATAAATATAAGATTAAAGTTTTATGTGATTTAAATTTTTATAAGAAAATTTTATAATTAGTATTAATAGATAGAGTGGATTTAAATAATTTATAGCAATTTGATTTACTCAAAAATAATGTTTATATCAAAAGTTATGTCAAATTTACTCAAACATCATATTTTGAATTTCAATAAATCTAAGTTTCTCAAGGTTGGAAAACAACAGAACTAGCACAATCTATAGGTCATGGGCTTTTCAAAGATATTTTATTTACAAATTTTGAACTTACGAAATTAAAACTATAATTAAAATAATGTTTTACATGTTTATGTAAATACCAAGTTAGTGCACGACTAAAATACAAGTTTTTAATATACCACTATTTTCTACATGTTCATACGATTCTTTTCTACATGTTCATACGATTCCATAGACTAGAAAAACATCAAAAACGGAGTTACGGTTGATTTAATATGAATTTTGAAAGTTATGTCTAGTCAGAAAAACGAAAATATTGAATAGGTGACCTATGACGTTTTTCTAATGGCTGCTACCCTTCATCAAGTGATATGTACGTAACAAGATAGAAAGAAGATAAACATCAGCTCACCGGCGAGAGGAGATGACGGCGTCGGTGGATCGGCCGGGCGGACGCGGACGGACGCGGACGGTCGGCCTGCTATGGTCGTCGGCGACGGGTGTGGACGGCGACGACGTTTCGGATGCTCCCGGACGCGAGGGATATGACGGCGACGCGCGTATGGACACGGCGGAGCGGAAGACGGTGTCGGAGTTGAGCGGCGATTCCCGGAGCTGCGTAGAGAGGCAGACGGAGTGGCGACAGCGACGATGACCTTCGGGTCGAGTTCGGCTCCACGATTTGGCTGTGGAAATGAAGCAAGGAGGGTGTTTAAAGGA
This sequence comes from Poa annua, assembly GCA_026929855.1. Lineage (NCBI taxonomy): Eukaryota > Viridiplantae > Streptophyta > Magnoliopsida > Poales > Poaceae > Poa > Poa annua. The sequence continues at coordinate 242,952,417 of CM049426.1, read as the reverse complement.
GCACACGGATGTGGGAAAAAGTAAGGACCAAGAATCGGCGGCGGGGACTCACTCTACTCGCCGGAATCAAGAAATACGGTGGCGGTCGAGCGGAACTCCGGCGAACAAATTCATCGGTCTAGGGGCGTATTGGAGAGGGCTTTTGGGGGGGAATGGAGGAGGAGGTCGAGGGCTTTATATAGAATTCGACGGTGCTTGATTTGGTGCAGTAATTTGCTCGTAATCAATCGGACATTAAATTCAACAAAAAACGCTCATGTTTAATGACGGACGAAATTAGACCAATTTAGTGCGTTTAAGAGAGGGTTTTTATGGGGGAATGAAAGAGGAGATCAAGGGCTTTAATTAGAAACAAACGGTGCATCATTTGGGGTTCTAAATCAACGGGAATCAATTCGGGAAGGAGGCACGGTGAGCAGTTTTCGCGTGCGTGCGGGAGCTGGAAGACGACGCTGACGTCATCATGACATCAGCATTTTTTTCTTTTTTTTTTCTGATTTTTCTTATTTCTTTCATAACTTTTGATTTAAGACTCCAAATCAAGTCAAATAAATTTCTACGAATTTGTAAAAATAATATCTTTGTGTTAAACCAGTTGTGGGCATGTTTTGAACACTTTTCAAAAATCAAAATTTTGAATTATTGATTAATTACAAATTTTCCACTTAATGTCAAATTTGAAAACATGGCTTAAATAATTTCGTTTTTGGCTAAATAAAATTTATAAAAATACAACACTTATATTAGTTTAAAATTATGTTATTTAAACTCATTTTCCAATATTAAATAATTTTTGTCTATAGTACAATATTAAATAACATCACACATTTATTTGAAATGAAAAGGGAAATATAATGTATTCATTTTTAATTCAAAATATTTTGTGCACCATTATATTTTATATTATGATAATTCATTTGAAAACCTTATAACAACTTTGGAAAAGATTTTTGATTTAATTCATTTCTTATATAGAAAATATATTCATGAAAGTCATTTCATGTTTTGGAAATAAATGAAAATCATTTAAGCTAATGAAATGTTTATTTTGGTTGTTAAGTAATTCTAAAATCTATGAGGTTTTAAGTTATAAACTATAGACTTGTAAATCCAAATTATGTTTTGAACTCAGGTAAATGAATAATAATCTTTTAGCAAATAGACAATGTTTTCAATAGTTTAAAATAACACTTGTAATTAATATTTTAATTTATTTATAGCTAAGGCTAAGTGGTTGAAATCAATTACTTATAAGTAAACTATTTACTTAAAATAAAATGGTTTGTACTTTATAAAACATTTGGCAAATTACATATTAAGGTTTTTGAAATACAATGAATAATTTAATGTTTAATTGGAATTAACTTTTGAAAATAATGACACAATGGAAATTTTGAAATAATAGACTTTTTCAAATTGGTTGAAGTCTTTTATAGTTTGATTCCTTAAGCATTTAAAGTTTTATTTTAATCAAAAACAAAATTTTAATTTTTTAGTGATTTTTCAACATTCTAAAGTATTGGGATGTTACACATCATAGTCATTCCCTCCGGTTATCCCAAATTCTGTCACTTTGGGGCCATCGGTTCCGGACAATACTATGTGTATACAACTCATAGATATGATCCAAAACAATAATTATTCTCATGATATAATAATATGTTCAGATCTGAAATCATGCACTCAGTCCCTAGTGTCAAGCATTAAGCATAACAAGTTGCAACAATGACGTAAAACACCGATAACGGATACTAGGCACCATGCCCTAATGATATTACAGCTATTACATGAGTGATCTCATCCAATCCCTACCATCCCCTCGAGCCTACATCGGTGGATTACACACAGATGGTTGGGGGAAACATGGATGGTTGATGCAGAGGCGTTGGCGATGACGATGGCGCTGATCCCCTTCAATTCCCCGTCCCGGCAGGGTAACGGAACAGAGACTTCTGGTCCCCGATCTAGGGTTCACGATGGCGGCGGCATACGGTGATGTTTCGTGGAAAAGTGGACACCCCCCGTGTGTTTTTAGGTCAGGAGGGTTAAGTAGCCGCGAGGGGGTCGCGAGGATGTGGCCGAGGGGGTCCCACCCGTGCCAGGAGGTGATGTGGCGGCCTCGTACCTCCTCTCCGTTTGGTCTTCGTGGTTACTGGTCCTCCTCAGATAGAAAATGACTTCCAGATGTTTTTTGGCCTTTTTACATAGAGTTGATATTTCTGCACAAAAACGAGACACTAGGGTAATTCTGCTGAAAATAGCGTTAGTCCGCGTTAGTTTCATTCTAAACATCCAAATTTGAGGTAAAACAATAGCAAAATTATTCGGGAAAGTAGATACGTTTTGGACGTATCAACTCCCCCAAGCTTAGCGTATTGCTTGTCCTCAAGCAATTCAGTTAACAACTGAGTGCGATAAAAGAACTTTCAGGAACTCATTTGCTTATGTGATGTAAATATTCTCATTATGAGGACAAATGCTTAGACTATTCATAATAAGACTTATATAAACGGTGTGACCCAATAGTTATGTAAACCATGAAAAGATGCCAATTATACCGATCATAAATAACATGAAACATATCAATTCATAGGATTGCAAGGCTCATAAGAAAGTGTGGTAAAGTGGTATCTCGCTTGCCCGAATGGAACAGCAAAACATAAATGCCTAGGCACCTCTGAGTTTCAAAGAAAGACTAGTGATAAAGATATCAAAGATAAAAGCATCAAGATTACACCGCCGTTAACATATTAAGGGACAAGCACATTACACTAAGAATGACAATTATGCTCTCAAGAAAGTGCTCAAAGAAGGATGGTGACTCAATAGTAAAGTAAAAGATATGCCCTTCACTGAGGGAAGTAGGGATTCAACATGCGCTAGAGCTTCTTATCATTTTGAAAACAGAGGTAAGATTGTTTTTGAGTAGTGATTGTTATGTCAACGATGGCAATAGAGTTCTTGTTATCTTCCATACTAAGCAAGTTGAGAGCGGTTCCAATTATTTTTAAAACAAAGCACTTATAATATGCATATTTATATTCATTTTGATAGCTTGACACTCCTCCCCACCTAGCTAACAAACCATGGCTAACCGGATACTCGGGTGCCCACCAAACAATCTGAAACCATGGAGGAGTGCCTATTTTATTTTCTCAAATCCTTTTTTTATATTATAATGGTCTAACCAGCCCTTTGCAAAATTAGTGATGAGCAGAAGTAGCATGCAAGTCAATTACTTAATTAGTACGGAAGATAACAAGCCCAACTACTACTTCCTCATGAGCTCGAAACAGTGGCACAAATTAAGAAGTGTTTGAAGATTTTAAAGATAGCACATGCAAATTTACTTGAATGGCTTGAAATGTCCATGCATAGGTGTTTATGGTGGACTCTTTGGAATAACTTGGTTTTCAGGGATTTGGAAGCACACGCATTTTTAGCTTAGTACAAGTGGAGGCTACCAAAAGATGGGAAAGCGACAATTGAAGAGAGCAATAACCGTCATAATCATGCTTGCGACAAAATAGAATTAAAGGAGACATACAAATGATACTAGAACTCTGAGGCAAAATATATCATCAAGGCTTAATTGACTTTTTGTTTTAGTCATAACATGTGTAAACCTGTGTCAAGTCAATTCAAATGAGTTATTCAGAGGAGGATACCACAATGTAATATTCTTTTAAGAGCAAAACAATGCAACCAAATATCCATAGAAACATGACATCCATCATAAATAAATTGGAAACGATTATAAGAAAACACGAAGTACTAAGATTCCACCAATAAAAATGTACCTTATGTGAACCATCTAAGCATGCTCACATGAATGAGTATATGTACAAAAATGAGAGACAAATAGAGTTCATTACCAACCTCTTACCCAACTCGAAATTGTCATATATCATCATAATTGCCTTATCACTTGTGTGCTTGAAAGATATGAGATGATAACCAAGCTCCATGGAGTAACTTAAGGTAATGACCTCTGAAAAAAACTATACAAAACCAAAGAGAAATAACAAATATTTTTGGGTTTTCGGATTTAGGAACTAAAAAACATAACAGGAAGCAAAGAAGATTTTTTTCGAGGACCTTAACATGCCCAGATCAGAAAAATCAAAACTGATGAAAGTTTCGTACACGTCCCAGACGTATGCACATGAAATTTCAGGTCATTCCGATGTTTCTGTGAAAAGTTATGAATTTAACGTGGGACAGCCAAAATCTGTCCCTGCGCAAAACAACACGCAACAAAGCATTTTTTTTTTGTGTTTTTGCATATTGAACTGATATAATTACTAAGCATATTAATACTAGATACTAAAACAAACTAGCAAGAGAAATAACAAAAATCTTTTGGTATTTTTGAGTTTATAGAAAGCAAATAAAGCATGAACAAATGAAAGAAAGAAAACTAAAACGAAACATGTATATACAAAGTACCGAATGATATGATATGTAAATATGTGTGCTATCGGTATACCTCCCCCCAAGCTTATGCTTTTGGCCTAAGTTGGGATCAGCCCCACGGTGCCCATTCGTGGGTGTTGTCATAGTACGACGAGGAGCTTTTCCCATTGTATGAGCTCGAGGACGTGCCGGCGTGGTATCCGGTGTAATCCTCCTCTGGTGGCTATTGCCTGCGATGCGCCTGGTGAAAACCAAGCGCGCTCAACTGTTCCTCCAACTCCACCACCGAGTACGACCATGGCCTCCTGTTAAGACTGAACAAAGAAGGTTGTGGCAAGGGGACCTCCTTTTCACGATCGTTAGCAAAAATGACCCTAAACACAATGTTCTCCAAGGTGGAGCTGTTAGTGACGAATTTATGGCCTTTCATTGCAGCAAGGTCAAGATAACAAGGAGAAAGTTGGATATCATTAGGATCAATAGGCAGCCCCAAATATTCAGCAATACGTGAGGCAATAATGCCTCCAAAAATGGGCCCCCTAGCAGCTAAACGGCGAGCAATCAAAGAACAAAGGTTATACGGGACTTCACCCTTAAGGGAACCCGTAAGAAATGAAAGCTGCAAGTTAGAAACATTGCTAGTGTTTTCCCTACCAAGTACACTAGTGGCAATATAGTAGGAAAAATATTTGATAGCTGGGAATTGGATGTTCCTTACCTTGCCGCGTTGTGCGTAGCGGGTGTCATTGTTGGTCACCTCTTGGTAGATTTGTGCCAACTCCGGGGGATTCCCAATAATTCTCACTTATGTCCCAATGATAGTTGTACCTATTACCCCACAAAATTCCTGCAAGGTTAGGCTACAAGGCATATCATATATTTTGAAAGAAATAGCCTTCCCATAAGACTTGGTGTTAAAAGTGAAAGTCTCCGAAAAAGTCTTGGTAAGCCTATAGTATTGGGGCCTCTCATCCATCATGTAGGAGGTTAAGCCTACATTCTCAACAAGAGTTGGGAAATCCTCGAATAAACCTGCATCACGAAGGAAATTATTACATGGGTGAGATGCAGAGTGTGGAACTCCCGCATCTCCCTCATCTCCAAACGTCGGTGCTAGGATCTCCTCGTTGTAGGACTGCCTAACACGAGTGGCATCCCTTAGAGGCCTTGTCCTCCTCTGAAAATCTCCCTCAAACACCTTAGCAAAGTCACGGTTATGCATCTTCCTTTTCTGAAATTTTCAACAAACATCATAAAAATCGATTTTTAGCCAACTAAATGAAGGGGAACTACTATAGTGACTTGCTAGAGGCTTAAGCATGCATCAAAACTAGTTATTTCAACTTAGAACAAGCATTCAAACTCACTAGACAAGATACTTACAGCAGCAAAATACTTCATATATACACCACTAAACAAAATTCTACTTGGATATATGGAGGAGTCACATACCGGATAGGAGATGCACCAAATTTCAACAACATAAATTGTCTTAATGTGGAGATCAAAATCTCAGGAAATGAGCAGCAAGAACATGAGTTTGAGATATCCAGGAGTGATTTTTCGGGTAAGAGGAAGGTAGGGGAAGGAGAGAGAGCAAGTAGGGGGCATGTGGGCCCCACACCATGTGCTGGCGCGTCTAGATGGCTGCCGCGCCACCATGTGGTGGGTAGGCCCTGTGGGTCGCCCTGTTGGTTCTCTGGCACTTCCAGGAGCCTACTCGAAAAATATGATTTTTCATATAAAAAAATTAATTTTCTGAGAAACTTGATTTTTTTTCATTTTCTGGTATTTTGCATTACTTGAATTTAATACTGAAAAATTATTTTCTAACAACAAATTCACTTAGACATTACAAACTAAATAACATTACAGTAGGTATAACAAGGATGAGAGAAAGAAAATTATTTATCCTCTTTATGTATTTAAAATGCACTTGTTAACAAGGTTGATCATGTCTTGCCACCAAATGAATTTTATATGACATAAAAGATTTAAACCATATGCGACACTCATGTTACCTTATATTGAATTGGTACGGATCCAATCATGAGAGTTTTGTATTCTTCTTTATATGGGAAATCAATACTTCTCACTCTAATAGACCTCATATTGGTAATTGTATTAACTCTAGACATTGTATCAACCTCCCGTGGAAAATAAACAATATGCTCCTTGTCATGAAAATTAAAAGTAACTTTTACTTTATTGCAATCAATAACAGCCCCTGCGGTATTTAGTAAATGTCTTCCAAGAATAATAGACATATTATCATCTTCACGCATTTCAAGAACAACAAAGTCAGTCATAATTAAGCAATTGGTAGTTATTTGAACAGGAACATCCTCACAAATTCCAACAGGAACAACAATAGATATATCAGCCATTCCCAAAGATATATCAGTAGGTATCAATTTATCATGGTAAAGTCTCTTGTAAAGAGAGAAAGGCATAACACTTACTCCAGCGCCCAAATCACATAGAACAAATTTAACATAATTATTTTTGATAGAGCAAGAAATAGTTGGTATACCTGGATCACCCAGCTTCTTTGGAACCTTGCCATTGAAAGAGTAATTAGCAAGCATAGTAGATATTTCCTCATTAGGAATTTTTCTTTTGTTAGTCACAATATCTTTCATATATTTAGAATAAGGAGGCAACTTAATAGCATCAGTCAAAGGAATTTGCAAGAACAATGGTTTGATCCAATCACAAAATTTATTACAATGTTCTTCCTCTTTAGTTTTAAGTTTCTTAGCAGGAAAAGGCATTGGTTTTTGGACCCAAGGTTCTCTTTCATTACCATGTTTCTCAGCAATAAAATCTTCTTTAGTGTACTTTTTTATTTTTCACATGTTTTTCAAGTTCTTCCTCTATTTCTTCCTGATCCGAATTAACAATTTTATCATTATCATTGTTATTAGCATTATCATTGTTGTGTTCATTACCATTTTCAGTTTCAGCATCATAAACAGATATAATATTAGGATCATTAACAGGTTCAGCGAATTCTACAACAGTTTTATGTTTATTTTTCTTTTTCCTAGAAGGAGTACTAGATTCATTAACTCGTTGAGAATCTTGTTCAATTCTTTTATAATGTCCTTTAGGATACAAAGGGTCTTGAGTAGACTTACTGCCTCTAGTGTTACTTCAAAAACAAGTTTTTCTTTAGCTATAGAGTTATTTACTAGAAATTCTTTTTGCACTTTAGTGAGTTGATCTATTTGAACCATATGAAAGTGTTTAATGAGCACTTTAACATCATTAGAAGTTATATCAACAATATCATGCAAATCACTAATAGCACGAGAATTTTCCATTAAATGATTCTCTATTCTCATATTAAAATTGCATTGCTTAGTAATGAAATAATCAAATTCTTCTAAACACTGAGAATGAGGTTTAGAATAAGGGATATCTCTATCATCAAACCATTGGAGAGAGTGTACCTCAATTACAGTTGAAGGAGGAATTGACTTACATAATTCTTCAATAGGAGGTAAATACTTCACATCTTTAGATTTAATACCACTTTCTTGAAGAGATCTGGTAGCTTCCCTCATCGTTTGTTCATTTAATTCAATCATACCCCTCTTCTTTGGTGTTGGTGGTGGTGTTCAAGTAGGTTCAGGAATATCCCAATCATCATTATTGTTGCATATCGTAGCCAATAATTCTTCAGCTTCTTCGGGAGTCCTTTTCCTGAAAGCACAAGTAGCAAAACTATCCAGGTATGTCCTAGATTCAAGAGTTAGTCCATTATAAAATATGTCAAGTAGATCATTTTTCTCCAAATCATGGTTCGGCTGGCCTCTTAATATGGAACAAAAACGTGTCACAGCTTTGGGTAATTTATCATCTTCATCTTGATTAAAATTATAGATTCTTAACAAAGCATCATGTTGAGCACTAGTAGGAAAATATTTTTGAAAGAAAGCATCAAGCAAACCCTTTGAACTAGTGATGGAGCCAGGAGACAAATTATTATACCAGGTTTTAGCTTCTCCTTTTAATGAGAAAGGAAATATTTTAGCAACAAAGGAAGTGCGTCTTTTAATATCCTCGACAAATATTCCACTTAAATAAGACAATACCTTCATGTGTTCTACATCACTTTCATTTTTAGTTCCACAAAAAGGTTCTCTTTCAACAATAGCTATATGAGCCAAATCAAGAGAGAAATCATAATCTTTATCTTTAATGTTTATAGGAGATGTAGCAAATTTAGCATCAGGAGATAATTTATATCTAACAACACGTTTTTCAACAAGTTTTTTAAAGGCACTAGCATATTTCATAGCATTATTTTCTTTAACGAGAGCATCATCAAGATCAACATATATATCATCACGCTCATCATACGAGTAAATTCAGGTGAATTAACAGGTGTTTCAGCATTTTCAATTTGTTTAGATTTAGCAATAGTAGCATCTTAAAAGGAACCTAATGAACAAGTTTCATCAACAATAGTAGAAGCATCATCATAAGTAATTTCGGATTCAGCTGTAGTAACAGAACGTGCAGGGTGTGGTGGTGTAACAAGCTTACTTAACACAGACGGAGAATCAAGAGCAGCAGCGGAGTTCAGAGTTGTACCATTCCTTGTAGTGGATGGCACGATGGGAAACTTCTTATCAGTATTCCTTCCCATGATGAATAATTTCCAGCGAACAGTATCACACTCAGGTGGGCTTACAAATAATTCTATGCTCCCCGGCAACGGCGCTAGAAAATAGTATTGATGACCCACAAGTATAGGGGATCGCAACAGTCTTCGAGGGAAGTAAAACCCAAATTTATTGATTCGACATAAGGGAAGCCAAAGAATATTTATAAGCTTTAACAGATGATTTGTCAGATGAGCTGCACCTGTGAATAGACTTGCTCGAGACAGATTATCAGTAGCAACGGTTTCATAGCAGAGACAACAGTGAAATAACAGTAGCAGGAGAACTCAGACATCGATTAAGATGTATGTATACAACGTGATTAAAATACTGGAGGCATAGGGACAGATGTACGGCCGTTGCATGGATAAGATAATTCATGTAATATCATAGTATAGGCATTTGCATATAAATAATATAAAGCAACCAAGTGTTACTAATCATAAGCATGTATTCCAATTTAGTTGTGCGTGCTCGCAATGAGAAACTTGAACATCATCTTTTGTCCTGCTAGCCCGCAGCGGGGCCTCTAGGGAAGCTACTGGTAATTAAGATACTCCTTTTGATAAAGTACCAGAGCAAAGCATTAACATTCTGGGAACACATGTGATCCTCACATCATAGCCATTCCCTCCAGTTATGCCAATTGTTGTCACTTTGGGGCCATCGGTTCCGGACAATAATATATGTATACAACTCATAATTATTCTCATGATATAATAATATATTCAGATCTGAAATCATGGCACTCGGGCCCTAGTGTCAAGCATTAAGCATAACAAGTTGCAACAATGACGTAGAACACCGATAACGGATACTAGCACCATGCCCTAATGATATTACAGCTATTACATGAGTGATCTCATCCAATACCTACCATCCCCTCAAGCCTACAGCGGTGGATTACTCACAGATGGATGGGGGAAACATGGATGGTTGATGGAGAGGCGTTGGCGATGACGATGGCGATGATCCCCTTTGATTCCCCGTCCCGTCAGGGTGCCAGAACAGAGACTTCTGGTCCCCGAACAGAGACTTTTGATGGCGTACGGTGATGTTTCGTGGAAAAGAGGATACCCCCGTGGGTTTTTAGGTCAGGAGGGTTAAGTAGCCGCGAGGGGGTCGCGAGGAGGTGGCTGAGGGGGTCCCAGCCCCTACTTGCGCGGCAAGGGCCCAGCCGCGCCAGGAGGTGGTGTGGCGGCCTCGTGCCTCCTCTCCGTGTGGTCTTCGTGATTCCTAGTCCTCCTCGGATAGAAAATGACTTCTAGATGTTTTTTGGCTTTTTTCCATAAAGTTGATATTTCTACACAAAAACGAGACACCAGAGTAATTCTGTTAAAAACAGCGTTAGTCCGCGTTAGTTGCATACAAAACACTCAAATTAGAGGTAAAAACAATAGCAAATGTGTTCGGAAAAGTTGATACGTTTTGGACGTATCAATTATCGATCTGCATGCAATCTTCGACTGGACCGATCTGAGGGTTTGACTGTACTTCTTCTTCTAGCTGGTATTGTGCTATGAACTTGTTGAATTCCTTTGTGGACATGAATTCCGCCATGGATCCTGATGATGAGATCAGGATGATTTGTTATGTAGTAGGTCCTGTGTCCTCTGCTGATGCTGTTGAGATGTCCAGATCCTCGACTGGTTTATGCGGGGTAGTCGATTGACCTTCGTCTTCAGGGAATTCATCTGCCATGAATTTGTTAAATTCTTCTGATGACATCGACCCTGTTGGAGATTTGGGTGGATGGATCAGGTCGAGCTGTGGTGAGACGGCCTCCTTTCTAGTTGAAGGTGCGATCGCCATCGATTTCTCCTGGAGTGGCACAGTGGTGATCTCTTCGGCTAAGTCCTGCACACTAAACTTATCAACGAAAAAGTTATGTCCTCCAATGGTTAGATCAAATCCTAAACTGAGATAGGAGTAGATCTCTTGAGTTGCGGGTGCATATGGCCTGATCCATGTTGGCGATGCTGGTTTTGGCAAGTGGTCTCCTATGGCCTGGATGCGATCTGAAGTCGCTGATGTGTATCCCTTTGATGAAGTAGGCGAGTGGCTGTTTGCATCTAGGACCGAAATATCCGTAGTCCAACACTACCTTTTCCTACATACGGCGTCAATTGACGAGGGGTGTCCCCATCAATACCCATGGTTGCTAGCCTAGGGTGAGAGTTATGAGGTAGAGAACGCGTAGTGTTGGTAGATTCGTCGGCTGACAAGCGGGAATTACCCAGGTTCAGGGCCTTGACTGAGGTAACACCCCTACTTCCTGCCTATCTGTTATTGATTGTGAATATGCGAAGAGTACAAGGGTCTAGCAAGATGTCGATCTTGCTAGGGTTTGGTGGTTGTGATCGGGCGTGTCCTTGATCGCCCACCCTCCTGTCCTTTCAATAGAGGTACAGGTCTCGGGCAGTAACCGACTAGGACTACAGATATGGAAAGTATGACCGACTATGCCTATCTATGGAACAATCTTTGACTTGGGCTTCACTTGTTGGGCTTCCTCAGTCTATTGACAATTGGGCTTTAGTCATCACCTGCACCAGGTACCCACACGAAGGGGTACCCGTTTGTTATAACCTCATCAGCTTCTGTCCTTCGTAGGAGCTCAGCTGCGGCTGCTGTTGGTTCCCGCGCCCTACCATGGAAGCGAGGCCGTGCCCGCGGAGCGGACCGAGGTGCCGGGAGCAGAGGTTTTTCTGCCCCGGGAGGAGGGGCGGCTTGCAGACTTTGTCGCATGGGAGCGAAAGTTTACCAAGCGCAAACAAGAGCTGGAGGTTCGGACAGGGGCGCTGGACAGCGTGGAGGCTCGAGGCTGGGAGAGAGATTGTCCGCTTAGCCTGAAGCTGGAGGAAAGCGAAGCCCGTCTGGACGAAGGAATCGCGAGCGTGGATGCTTGGGCGCGTCAAGAGGTTGGTGACAAGAACGGGCAGGTCTCTCGGCTTTCTGAGCGAGTGGACTGATTGTCCAAGGATCTTGAGGATATGCAGCGGGACCAGGACGCTGCCTGGCGTGACCTTCAGAAGGCCTTGGAGGGCCTGGATAAGCAGAAGAAGCTGGCTGGCGATCTGGCGACCTGAGTCGCCAGGCTGAAAGGAGTGGTGGCAGACCGTGAAGGTCAGCTTGTGCGAGGAGCCGCACTTCGCAAGAACGAGATACAAGAGTTGGAAGCCATGAAGGCTGATCTCACGACATCGAAAAATGCGGCCCGGGTGCGTCAGGACCAATTGTTCGGGCAACTAAAGGTGGCCCTGGGTAAGCGAGACCAGGCGAGGGCCATCTTGCGAGACCTGGTGACTAATCTACCAGTGATGAACGTGCGGGCGAAGAGGATCGTCCAGGAGCACAGGGGACTGCGGTTGACCCAGCTCCCGGTCGTTGTGAGCGACTTTTCCGACTCCTGCAAGGGTTATCCGGCGTTTCGTGAGCGCGTCGCCGAGCTGCTCCACTCGATTCGCCCGTGGGTGGATCGAGCCACTCGTCTGGCCGAGGAGAAGGTCATGCGCCTTGTGGTGACCCACATGTTCTCTGCCCTTAAGCGGCGGCATCCTGCCATCTCCCTGTTTGCGGACATGGAAGATGCTCCCCCGGGAGTGGCGCCTTCCTCGGGATTTGATGATGAGGTGGAGAAGATCATGGGGCGCTTCTCCGTCGTGGAAGGGCAGTGAGCTGTTGAGCACCGTTCTGGGGGCTGCCCCCGGGGTAGGGCAGAACCCGGGACAAATCAGCATAATGCCTACAGGAAATGACCTTTGGAGAGTGCATAGGGCTGCCCCTTGGTATTCTGAAGGGCAACTTGACCTTTGGCGGTGGCTAGGGCCAGAGTGTCTCTTGGGGACATCAGGGGTCATCTGCAGAGAATATAAATAGACCCCCAGACCCTGAGGGCGGCATAAGCATCAGCAGAGGGTTCCTCTAAGAACCAGTTTCTTGAAGATGTCTTTGGTGAAAGCCTAAGACTTCTTCGTGAAACTGGGCCTAGAGATACTCCTCTTATGTGGCATCCCGGATTCTAAGTGGAGCCCGATGTCGACAGGAATGGTCATCCGGCATGAAGTTATGTCGGGGTCGGCCAACATGGTCTCAGGTAGAGGAGAACCTGGGGAGCCCGACAAGGATCCCGGGATGAGTGTAACCAACTTCCGTATTTCGGATTGGCATGTTTGTCTTTCTTGTGGGGGAAGGGGGAGTAAGACTCCCGAAGTATAACACGGGCATCCGGCATGTCGGGCAAAGGTCAATGTGCAGGGCCAGGCTTTCCGCCTGGCACAGGGGAAATCATATCCCTCCTGACAAGGAAGCATAGTCACCTCCTGCCTGACATGGGGGTGTGTCAGCCGGTACGACGCCGCCGGGACAAGATCGGACATGCCTAGGCCGGCAATCCAGAAAAGGCTACTAGGCATGGGCAAAGACATGTCTTGTCTCTGAGAAGGGGATAATGATGAACCAGGACGGCGCACGCAATACTTTCCGACATGATGACGGTAGGGCTATGTCGGATAGCTCGGCGGCTAGGTCGCACTAGCTGGTGTCGACATAACCGTTGGCCAGCTCGGATCTGACTAGTGGGACCCGGTCGGATTAGGGTTTCCGGTGGTTCCGGCAAGAACTCTATAAAAGGCGCCATAACTCCTCCAGTGGAGGGACGACCAACTTGTGTGCCAAAACTATAGTCTCATTTACTCCTAGAGCATTTACTCCCTCTCTCTCTCTCTAGTTCATCCAGTTCATCACCGAAACAGCTCAAGGAGCAGCTTGTAGATCTTGTGACATCTTTATATTGAGAGGAAAGGCAGGAGTAGGGGTCTTACCTCCTCACGAAGGCCCCGAACCTGGGTATATCGTGTGTGTTTGTGTGCCTTCGTGCATTTTCTTGCGGTTTGGAGATGTTTGTGTGTATCTTTCGGTGTTCTCGAGTGTTCTTGAGGTTCTTCCTTCACCTCCTCCCGGACTTAGCCATTCTCGCGTGTGTTTTGGAGTTCCTTCCCATGTGAGCTTCTCAGCTCGCTACCCCTCCCCGGATCCACCAGCGTCCATCGCCCCCACACATTAGCCATCCTATGGCATCTGCCGTGATACCACCATGACAGTTGCCACCCACCGTGGGGCCGATAGAGGCGCTAGCTGGTGTACAGATCCGGACGGGTTCCGGTATCCACTCCGACATCCGTGTCCTCTCCGGCCTCGTCGTTAGGTGCGGCGAGATGGACTTCGTCAGCGACAACGCCGGCTGCTTCCGGAACAGGCCCTTCCTAGCCAACGGCTGCATCATCGACTTCGGCGCCTTCACCACCTACGTCGCCACCTAGATCGTTGGCGCCTATCCGGACATCATGCTGGAGGCCGAGGACCCTCCTGCTTTCCGTGCCGCCCAGGATCGGCGTACCGATCGCCCCGTGAGCTGCGTCGAAATCATGATGGCCGGGGCACTCAAATAATTCTTCGAGGATGCAGCCAACGGCGACGCTCATGCCGGTCGGGCGCGTGCGGCAAAACCTCCACAGGAGAGGGAGGGCGCCCGGGATAGGTATCCCCGAACCCTCCCAGCAGCGCCGTAGCCCGGATCCCCTCTCGGGTCTGGTCGCGAAGTTAGCAGTCCCGTTGGCAGCTAATGCTGACACCGAGGTGACCGTACTGATTTAGAGGAACAACGAACGCTGTTGCATGAGGAGGCTCAGGAGATCGCCAAAATTCGGCGTGAGCTCAGTGCTAGCCTCCGTGAGTACAATGCAGCTCAAGGATTCCCTAGGATAGAATCCCGGGATAAGAGCATTGCTGATTGGCGCAAGAAAGGCAGGGTGGTGAACGATGAGTTGGCTGGTGGTGCCGCACCTAGCCATAGCAGAATAGCAAGCCATGCCTCGGCTGACAAGCCGGTGTATAGCTCACCAGCCAAAAGATTTAGGGCTGCATAGGCAGCGATGGCCGAGTTGGCTGGGCTAACCGGGGAAGCCCTGCGTAAGCTGCAAGAGCGGGTTAACGAGCTGGTCATTGAGGCTAGGGCCGAGAGCAACAGATCGTGGGGAGAGGCTTCCTCTCCTCATCCCAGCAGAAGCCGTAGCCGGAGTGGTTGTTCCGGAAAGAACAAACAGCTGCAGGCATATGACCTGGCCTTTGCCGGAATACAGCAAGTCGGGTAGAACAATGTCGTTCGTGCCTAGAGCGATCACGGCAGCGGTAACCGGGGTGTAGGAAACAATAACCCGGCTAGACAAAGTAATCAACCTCGGAATCCATCACGGAACAGGGGAAACCGGCAAAGGGAGGCTGCTTCTGTGCCGCAGCATGCAGTGGTTCCGGTGAATAACCAGCATGATGACGGTAACTCGAGGTTGCAGCAACTCGGGTACCAGGCCAACGAGAATCCGCTGGGATCTTGGATAGGAACTCGGCAGTTGGACCCCTTTGATGCACGATTCCGGTTGGACCGGCATCAACAGTACGAGTTGATAGTGAAGGGGTTCCGGTGCAGAAAACAATAATTTTGCTAGCGTATGAAACCCTAACTAGCCAGGATCTATCTATCTAGTACATGTGATGACGGTGGCGGAACGGGTTACATTACCTCCATGTAGACCGATAGCGGGGATTACGCTCCCGCACAAGCTTTGACGATGAAGTCGTACGTCGCCGACCTCGAGTTCATGGAGAACTTGCCGCGATGATGTAGACGATGACGTCGGGGTGTCGACGATGACCTGCGTCGACGGGCGTCGGGCGGAAGATGGTGAGGTGCCGGCGACGGGGGGAGGTGGCGCCGGCGGCAGGGCAGCGGCAGGGCTGCTAGGTGGGCGAGACGACGTCGCCCTGGCTCCTCAAAAGTGGTGCCTCCGAGCACTCGCGAACATACGGAGCTTAACAACAACCCTCGGTCATTCAGATCCACCTGAAATCACAGGGGTAGAACTTTTCTGGAATCCCGCAGAGCAACGGCGCCCGGCGGTATAGCTTTGGTGGAGAGAGCGGGCAAAATGGGCGGAGAAGCAACTCGGCCAGCCTGCTATACAATTAATTATATTTTTCTGTAATTAATCCAAATAATATTCCTTGCTATATAAAGGGGGGAGGGGGTGTGCAAACACCTTGCCTCCCCCATGTGGGACTAAGGGAAAAGGAGGGGGAAGGGGGTTCGGCCGGCTCTCCTAGTCCGAATTGGACTAGGGGCCCAATCCCCCTTTCCTCCTTGGTTGGTGCGGCTCCCTCTTGGGCCCTCTCAGGGCCCATGTAGGTGGGTCCCCCCTTTTTTCCTTTATTATTTAATAATTAAACTAATATAAAATATAATTAATTCATAATTAATACATTTAAATACTATTTAATATCCCGTGACTCCAAAACATTTTCCGAACCACCTGAACAACTTACGGACATTCCTGAAACCCTTCCAGACCTTCCCGGAACTCCTTCCGGACCACCGGAACTCTTTGCGGATCATTTCTCTCTCTCCAAAAATTCCTATATTATTCCAGAACCTTTCTCCCGGTGTTGTTAAGACCTTAAGTTTGTTACGCTACGTTTCGAGAACACTCCAGACATGGTCGAGACACTCCGCTCACCAACGACCGCCAGGGATACCTGGATGCATATGACGATCCCTGTGCATTCTACGAATATCGTCGTTGAACCATAAACATGATATTCATTCCCTTTGTTTCTGTGATACTACCTTGTCCGAGATATGATCGTAGACATCCGATGTCATTGTTGTATCTCGTTACCGACAGAGGTTATTAACTCGTCTATGATATTACATCTCCATGACCTAGTCATAAGTTGCGCAGCTATATAGATGCAATCACACCGAGTTGGCCCAGAGTATCTTTCCATTACAAGAATGAACAAATCCCGCTCTTGATCCTTACATCTCAACACTCTTTCGGGATACCCAAGATGAACACCGTTATTTTCATGCTAAATAAGAAACAACGTTTGATGCTATCAAAGTACCCTTACGAAGCAGCGATAAGTACGGTCTCACGGTCTAAGGAATAAGCTATCATATTGCTCATCTATTGCAAATGACAAACATCGTAATACGATCTTATTGCAATAATTTGCGTATGTCCATCACCTTATTCAACTAATAAGGTGACCCCATTGTCAACAGAAGTCATTGTCCTTGATCGTGAATCTCGATCAACTGTTGCCCAATGGACTAGTTTATATAGAGGCTCACTAGGGACTCTGGTTGTCTATGTATCACACGTGTATTAATAATTCCATTTAATACAGTTATAGCACAATACACCTATTATAAACTTATGAGATAATGCAATAAATACTACTTATTTATTTGCCTCTAGGGCATATCTCCTTCAGTCTGCCACTTGCACTAGAGTACAAATAAACTAGCTGCATTTTACTTTATCAAAATCCCTTATCAAATAAGTGTCATATGGTAATGCTTGCTTGTGGAAGAGTGTTACTCTAACAATCTGTACAATACATAATTGTGCGTTCTTTTGCGATTCATTGATATCAACTTGTTTGATATCATTATGTTATCCAATAACATATATATACAAATACCGTAACCAAATACCGTAATCATGTTACTCTGATTCTGTCAACAAGATAATTGACTTGAAAACACACTCAGTCATAGAGAGCTCCTTGTAACAATTACAACCTCGCGATATCTATATACTTTCACACCTATGTAGAAAACTTGACACTCCAATGTCAATCTAATAACTAATACACTTCTACTTCCAGTAAATTCTAAATTTACTTTTATAATTGTTCTTCTTCTTAAGAACATCAGTCATATTTCATTGAGCTGATAATATGGTTTCTGTATGATGTCTAATATCACATAATAGACCAACATGTCATACAACCACTATTACCGTGCATCATTACTCTTAATGATTAATTGGATCTCCAAGGACCATCCTTTGGTTTTAATCTATTCTGACTCCTCAGATATAATTCAAAATAACTCGACGAACTATTTAAAATCCATGTTCTATTCCAAGTAGACACTTCAAATAGTTTCACAACTTCATCTTTCTAATTAATTTTACTGGTACAATTCACAATGTGTCGTTTACACAAGATGAATTCGACTCCCACTCAAATTATGTCTCCACACATTTGAGAACACGAGCTCCCACTCAAAAACATGTCATCTACATATTTGAGGGTCTAAGCTCCCACTCAAAAATATTTCCTTACATATTCCACCTGAGTAAACTAACTTTGACTCCCACTTAAATTCACAATTTATCTCGACATTTTGGTCAAACCAAAATCATTGATCTCTTATCAATTCGAATTCAATACAAACCAAAGTATTACATTAATAAAATCCCACAGACTTCAAGCATGTCTACATTAACGTAGTCAACAAATTTGATTTTGTCCAAGACACTTTTCTTGACAAAACATGCTTTCACGTCTTTCTTATAGTTACATTTCCCATATAACACTTTATATGATAATTAGAGCAATATTATTCCTCTAATAAGAATTATAGCAACAATTACTATTTTAATCCTTTCAAATGTAACTTGGATTTTCGAGCTGAAAAGACTTTGTTCGTATTCTCATATTTTCTCAACTTTCTTTGTATTCATAAAGTGCACCTTGATTTGTCAACAAGATCTGAAACACTTAATATTATGCTGTAACCTCACAGCAATATTAAGTATAACAGCACTTTATTTAGAAGCTTCTTTCATGAGAGGATTGGAAGCAGAAAACAATTTTCTAGACTCCTTCACTTTTAATCACCAAATTTTCATTTGTATACATATGCCTTTTGGAACACTTTCCAATATTCTACTTTTATGAATATAGGTCTGACACCTTATTTCAAGCTTCTAATTCCAATCCATAAACCATAATTCGAAAAATCATATTTTCGTCGAGATTACATAGACAATAAACCAAGTGTTGTTTCTATTTGGTTTTGGAATACACTCTCATCCAATGCGAGCAATCTACAAAGAAATATTCATGTATATTCTGAATTATCGTATAATCATATACATAACTAAACTTTTGTCGATCACACGACTTCTCGTTGAGAAAAAATATCTATTTTCTAAAGTGGACATCGACTATAATGTTTCGAACATATTAAGTGATTCTAAGACAGATTCTGAGAGACTACACTTTATCTAAAATAGAGTATGACTATAATACCTCACATATCACCATATATGATATTATAATATTGTGAAACGAATTTTCACAAGTCCTTTGTGTTGAAACCATAATTCAAAAATATTGTCCTTTGATCGAATCTTGTGAATACGATATTCACTAATCTTTCTTCTGAAAAACCCCATTTGATCTTTTATCAAATTAATTTCAGACTCATGATTTATTATGCAAATACACTAATAATCATAGAAGAATTCGGATCAAGCTTGGACGCATAATTTTATCATTCCCGCTATTATAAATGTATATCATACGCGTAATGTAATTGAGATGTGATACAAATTACTCATAATATAAAACAACTGCTTTGTTTCATAACATAAAACAACAGATTTGTTCTATATGAAGAACTATGTCTTGTAACATTCAAGACACCAAACTATATCACACTCTCACTATTACAAAATGTCTTATCAAAAACTATTGATGATAACTAATATGATATCTCGAGGGCATGAGCACTACTAGCCATCAACTTGCCATCACTTGTGCACTGTCACGTCACCCATCGCCGCATACTTGTGATAATCAGGGACTGTTTCATAAACAGAACAAGTATCAAATACTTTTCATCAAGTATGAGAAGAATACATTTATATCTTCGTATATCAAATACACCCGTAGCGTCGAAGAACTCTTCTTCGATGGAATCAACTTTTAGAGATTTGAACTTGTTCACGAACATGAAGAAGCTCATCGTGTCTCTATAGCATATTCACGCACATGCTCTTCATAGCTAGGAGGCAAAGCGCAATCTCTATTGCACTAGGGTTCGCTATCTAGAAATCGTAGATATTCGTAAGCCTGAAGTAGATGTCATACAACTTCTTCAAACGAGTCTCTAGACAGGTATGCTCCCCATGTGAATGGTCCGGAACTTTCTAAGCTGTCTGAACTGCTCAAGAATCAATTCATCTTTGAAGTGTCCTTTGATCGCATCAATCACGACATATGGCTCCATGTGTTGAAACAACTTTCAACTCTGGTGCTAGGCATACGCTCATGACGACCTCCACTTTTATGAAAATATCATGATGCTTACGGAACTCATCATCTTCCTTCTTGCTAGCAGAATCATCTGGTCTATCTCCTAACTTATGTTCTAGGACATATAGGATGTTTGTTTTGTTTGGAGAATGTTTCTAAAACCAATGTACTAGCTGATGAAGTTGGACTCGTCGGCTTCTAAGGTAGAATCCGGGCTCTTAAGGAAGTAACCGAAGTATAGTTTTGTAGTCTACAGATGTGATCGCAAAAGAGGTAAGGTAAAGTTTATAATATATGTGAGTTTTAGTTTATAATCATATTATCAAGCACACTCCACTAAAATTATTATCCTTAAAATAATAATAGCGATCACACGACCCCTATCCACCATACCACCCATGATCGTCACGGCCGGCGGCACAGCTTCAAAGGTGCACATAAAATGTCGATCACAACAACTCTGTGACTCATGCTCGATCTTTCGATCTTCCCGTGTTCCGAGGCCATATCTGCATATGCTAGGCTCGCCAATCAAACCTCGAAGACCCTGCGTGTGCAACACGTCTTACACCCACTATATGTGAACGACGATATATCTGACACCCGATCGTTACGGCCTGCCTCGTAACGTAGAACTTTCTTGGTGGTGCGCAACGAGGGAGAACACAATTTTGGTATTTGTTAGGGATCATCCTATTTATGATGCTACCGTTGTATATCTAGCATATAAGCAATCAATAGGATGCACACACAACAGCACACAATCAAATGATGCAATGAAGTGCGATGTGACATGGTCGATGCGTCTGGACCTCCATGGCGCCATGTGCCTGGCCCCGGCGCCTCGGGATAGCTCCGAGTCTACGGAGCCCTCCATTGCCTTCGACAGTACGAGTAATATCAAACTTACCGTAACCATGTCACATAAAATATTGCCTCTGCAAAACAAAGTTAGATGCTTCTACCTTTATTTAGTTTTGCAAGTTTTTACGTGGCATATAGGCTTATTCGTATGAGAACCACTTCCCTAACTACGAACTCTGTACCACAACGTCGATCGTATAATTGCATGTTTAAGCATCCCTTTCGGGCCCTCCATTGAAAATGCTTTGCCGACTAGAGAGAAAGAAACATACACCCGCCAGCCACAGATACGGTGCAAGCCGTATGTCAGTAGTGGAACTAGTCTCGCGTAAGCGTACGCGTAAAGTCGGTCCGGGCCGCTTCATCAACTCAATACCGAAGGCATCGCAAGTGCACGCTAGAGGGTAGCAAATGTAAGAAAGACGTCCTCATTCAACATGAGTTCTAACCGTACCAGCAGTACTACGCATAGATCGGCTCTAATACGACTGAAGGGGTTCCGGTGCAGAAAATCATAATTTTTCTAGCGCATGAAACCCTAAGTAGCCAGGATCTATCTATCTAGTACATGTGATGACGGTGGCGGAACGGGTTACATTACCTCCATGTAGACCGATAGCGGGGATTACTCTCCCGCACAAGCGTTGACGATGAAGTCGTATGTAGCCGACCTCGAGGTCGCGGGAGATGGTGAGGCGACGGGGGGGGGGGGGGGGGGGAGGTGGTGCCCGCGGCAGGGCAGCGACAGGGCTGCTGGGTGGGCGAGGCGACGTCGCCCAGGATCCTAAAAAGTGGTGCCTCCGAGCACTCGCAAACATACGGATATTAACAACAACCCCCGGTCATTCAGATCCAGCTGAAATCGTAGGGGTAGAACTTTTCTGGAATCCCGGAGAGCAACGGCGCCCGGCGGTATAGCTTTGGTGGAGAGAGCAGGCAAAACAGGCGGAGAATCAACTCGGCCGGCATGATATACAATTAATTGTATTTTTCTGTAATTAATCCAATTAATATGCCTTGCTATATAAAGGGGGGAGGGGGTGTGCAAACACCTTGCCTCCCCCATGTGGGACTTTAAGGAAAAGGAGGGGGAAGGGGGTTCGGCCGGCTCTCCTAGTCCAAATTGGACTAAGGGCCCAAGCCCCCTTTCCTCCTTGGTTGGTGCGGCTCCCTCTTGGGCCCTCTTAGGGCCCATGTAGGTGGCTGCCCCTTTTTCCTTTATTATTTAATAATTAAATTAATATAAAATATAATTAATTCATAAGTAATATATTTAAATACTATTTAATATCCCGTGACTCCGAAACATTTTCCGAACCACCCGAACAACTTTCGGAAATTCCTGGAACCCTTCCAGACCTTCCCGGAACTCCTTCCGGACCACCAGAACTCTTTCCGGATCATTTCTCTCTCTCCAAAAAAATCCTATATTATTCCAGAACCTTTCTCCCGGTGTCGTTAAGACCTTAAGTTTGTTATGCTACGGTTCGAGAACACTCCAGACATGGTCGAGACACTCCGCTCACCAATGACCGCCAGGGATACCTGGATGCATATGACGGTCCCTGTGCATTCTACGAATATCTTCGTTGAACCATAAACATGATATTCATTCCCTTTGTTTATGCGATACTACCTTGTCCGAGCTATGATCGTAGACATCCGATGTCCTTGTTGTATCTCGTTACCGACAAAGGTTATTAACTCGTCTATGATATTACATCTCCCTGACCTAATCATAAGCTGCGAGTTATATAGATGCAATCTCACCGAGGGGGCCCAGAGTATATTTCCATTACAAGAATGAACAAATCCCGCTCTTGATCCTTACGTCTCAACACTCTTTCGGGATACCCAAGATAAACACCGTTATTGTCATGCTAAATAAGACACAACGTTTGATGCTCTCAAAGTACCCTTACGAAGCAGCGATAAGTACGGTCTCACGGTCTAAGGAATAAGCTATCATATTACTCATCTATTGCAAATGACAAACATTGTAATACGATCTTATTGCAATATTTTGCGTATGTCTGTCACCTTATTCAACTAATAAGGTGACCCCATTGTCAACCGACGTCATTGTCCTTGATCGGGAATCTCGATCAACTGTTGCCCAATGGACTAGTTTATATAGAGGCTCACTAGGGACTCTGGTTGTCTATGCATCACACGTGTACTAATAATTCCAATTAATACAGTTATAGCATAATACACAAACCTATTATAAACTTATTAGATAATGCAATAAATACCACTTATTTATTTGCCTCTAGGGCATATCTCCTTCAGATAGAGGAACAAGGCCCTCGGGGACTAGCATGCTTTGGACGCCGAATCATGAAGGAGATGCCGGTGCGTCATTTCCAGCTCAACCGGAGTGCCAAGACTTATGCCAGCAGCTCGAAGCCGGACGATTGGCTCACCGACTATGTAACTGCAGTAAGTATAGCCAGAGGAAACTGACGTTGGGCGGTGAGATATGTGCCCAGATGTTGGAGAGTCCGGCCAGGATCTGGCTGAACAACCTGAGTGCTGACAGCATAGATTGTTGGTTAGATTTCGAAGAGGCCTTCATCAGCAACTTCACCATCACCTACAAGAGGCCTAACCGACCTCAACAGCTTGCCATTTGTAAGCAGAGGGACAACGAGACTGACCGAGATTACCTTACTTGGTGGAGCAACATTCGCAACTCTTGAGAAGGGGTAGTTGAGGCGCAAGCTATATCTTCGTTTGCGCAGCGATGCCGGCATGGCTCCATGCAGTGGTAGAAACTGAAGAAGATGATGCCAACTACTTTGTCCGAGACGATGCGCATCGCCGACACATACACTCTCGGTGATCGAATGCAACCTCTGGTAGATGTCAGAGACTCGAGCAGGAGGAACTCGGGGAACCACAGTTCCGGGCCGAACATAAATCATGAGCACCAGGATTTCAGCCAAAAAAGAAAGCAGCCCGACTTCCACTATGCTTCACACACAGTAGGCCGAGATCAAGGGGATGCCGGCGGAGGCCAGCGTCAGAAAGTGGATGGCCCAGCTTGGGGTCAAAGCCAAGAGGTGCAGAAGACCTGGGTGGACCAGAGGAAGCCGCTGACCTATGAGGAGATGTTGGACAAGCCCGACTATTACCACACTTTGGAGTCCAACAAGCCAGCGAATCACTCTACCCGGCAATGCAGCTGGTACCAGCGCACGTTGAGGGAAGGGGGTGCCGGAACGACTCGCCCGAACATTCCGGCAGCTCGGCCAAACATCCCGAGACCTCCAGCGCCGCTGTCGGGAGCCAATGCTGTCCGAGTTAAGCAACCCGCTCAGAGGCCACCGGCCCCGAGACCGGTAAAGATGGTGAATATCAGAAATGGAAATGATGCTGGACCAAGAAACCAAGCTGGGTACCAGCAGGTCAACTACCGGTATGCTCACCAGAGCTATGTGGTCGTCATGACCCAGCCCACCGACAGGAAGAGTATGCGTCAGCGTGCACTAGAAGTAAACGATGTGATTCCGGCTGTGCCCAAGTTCTTGCTCTGGTCCGAGATGGAGATCACACGGAGCCACAATGCGCTGGTGGTGGACCAGACCTTTGTTGGGCCAAATCTCAACGTATGGTTCAGCCGAGTTCTGATCGACAATGGTAGTGCCATTACCATCATGTACAAGGACACCATGCTGAAGCTGGGAATATCCATGAACACACTGCTGCCCACCGAGACGACTTTCCATGGCATTGTGCCGGGAGTTTCTTGCTCTCCTATGGGAAAATTAAATATTGGTTGAGGTGTTGTTCGCTACTCGGGAGAACTGCAGAATCGAGAGTTTGGAATTCGAGGTGGTGGATCTCGAAAGCTCATACCATGCCCTGATCGTCAGGCCAGCCCTGGCCAAGTTCATGATCTCCACTCACATGGGCTACCAGAAGAAGATGTCGGGTCTGAATGGCGTAATGACCATCTCGGGTGACCACAAGCGCTCCATGGAGTGCGCATCTACCAGCTCAACTCTGGCCTAGTCTCTCATCATCGCAGAGGAGAAGAGGAGAATCCAGCAGGTGGTGGCGCTGGCCAAGATATCACAACTCGGCATGCCCGGGATGGTGAACCCAGAGCAGACTGCCTCATTCCAAGTACCCAAGGAGACCAAGAAGGTGGAGATTGACCCGGCTAACCCCGAGCGCTGTGTTATCATTGGCAACAACCTGGACAGAAAATAGGAAGGCGAGCTTGTCAACTTCCTCCGTGAGAATCGAGATGCTTTTGCTTGGTCGAATGACGACTTGCAAGGGGTTCCGAGGGAGTTGGCCGAGCACTCTCTGTTCGTTAGGCCTGATGCGAAGCCGATGAAGCAGCCGACTAGGTGCCTCTCGGATGAAAGAAGAGCGGCAAACATGGAGCATCTCCTGCTCGCCGTCGGATTCGTGATGGAAGTACTGCATACAATCTGGATATCTAATCCGGTACTGGTTGAGAAGAAGAAAGATGATCCCCTCCTCCTCAAGGTGTGGCGCATGTGCATCGACTTCACTAATCTCAACAAGGCATGCCCAAAGGACCCCTTGCCACTCCCCCGGATAGATCAAGTGATAGATTCCACTGCCGGGAGTGAGCTTTTGTAACATCCCAACATTTTATAATATTCAAAAATCACTAAAATTTAAAAGTTTTCTTTTATTAAAATAAAATATTAAATGCATAAGGAAACCAACTATGAAAGACTCCAAACTCATTGAAAGAGTTTAATATTCAAATGTCTCACTTTAAACATTACATTATCCATTATATTTCAAAACCCTTAATATGTAAATTGATGAATGATTGAAAAACCTTCAAACCAATTTCATGAAATAAAAAGTTTCCTCATAAGTATATGATTCCAACCACATAGCCATAGCTATTCATAAATTAAAATAATATTTACAAGTGTTCTTTTTAAACTATTTAAAACATGATCTATTTGTCAAATAGTTATCATCCTTTCCACTAGTTAAAAAAACTTAGTGTTTAAATTACACCCTATAGTTTATAACTCTAATAAGTTCATATAGTTTATAAATGGATTATCCAAATAAACATTTCATTAGCTTAAAATGAATTCCATGAATATATATATTCTATATAAGAAAAGAATTAAATCTAAAATCTTTTCCAAGGTTGTTTATGAAGTTTCAAATGATTTATCTTAATATAAAATATAAGGTTACACAAAATAAAATTTAATGAACATTAGAATCCATTATATTTCCTATTACCTTAAAAAAAAATTATTATATTATGCTTCTATTAAACCGAAATAAAGATGCATGTTTAAGAAAATGTGTTTAAATAGCATAAATTCAAACATAATTGAATATGGGTATTTCATATAATTTACTTAGCCAAAATTAAAAGTAATTAAACCCTAGTTTTAAATTAAACATAAAGTGTCAATTTTACATTTAATCAATATTTCAAATTTATTATTTTTGAAAAGTGTTCAAAACACTCCCACAATTGGTTTAACAGAAAGATAATAATTTTAAAAAAATTTAGAATTTTGTTTGACCTCATTTGGACATTCAAATCAAAAGTTATGAATTAAATAAAAGAAATCAGAAAAATAAAAAAGGAAAATTCCGGATGACGTCATCGCTGACATCACGTCTTCTTCAACCTCCGTCCGAAAATCTCGCCCCCGATTCCTCTCCAAATCCGGCGAGATCGACGCGCAATTGGTTCCCTCCTCCTGCCTTATAAAACCCCCACGTCCCCGCCTCCATTTCCCCTCTGCCTCCTCTTCAAATCGCGCCGCCAGGCTCAAGAAATCGCTCGCCGGAGTCCGCACCATCCGCCTCCGTTTTTCTTCAACCACCGGCGAGGTGAGCCACCCCCTCGCACCAGGTATGGTCAATCGCCCGGAGCCGTCCG
Organism: Poa annua; assembly: GCA_026929855.1. Classification (NCBI taxonomy): domain Eukaryota; kingdom Viridiplantae; phylum Streptophyta; class Magnoliopsida; order Poales; family Poaceae; genus Poa; species Poa annua. The sequence goes on along the minus strand of CM049426.1, from coordinate 242,925,387 downwards.
ATCTAGTTTTTACGGCCCAGATTAGAAGTCTCAGACGAACCGGTACGAATAGATCTGGACCGCCAGATCCAGATCTGACGGCCCAGATCTGTGACTTATCCACGTCAGCGTGCCTCGTCAGCATCCAGTCAGCATCCGCGTCAGCATTTATTTTCCTAATAAAATTTAAATTGGCAGTTTTACAGAAAAGACCCTGTAACTTAGAATTGGTATAACTTTTTACTCACACATCCAAATTCAAATATTTTTATATATTTGGAAAGCCCTTGACATGTATAATATTTTGGATCTGCCAAAATTAAAATTTGACTTAGTTTAAAATATTCAAATTTCAAATGGTGGATTTGAGTATTTTTGTACTAACTTTAAATCTATAATTCCAAAAATTGCAAATAAAATTGTTTCAGAAACGTTGGAATATTTGTAAATTGATGCCACTGCTATAAAATATTTTTGAGTAATTTTTGAATGAATTCATAGTTATATATTTAATTTCAATAGTTTGAGTATTTTCAACATAACTATTATTAAAAATATTAATTTGATTAAAGTAAATGGCTATAAATTTAATTATAATGCCCCTGTCTATTAACACTATTTATAAAATTATATTATAAAAATTTAATCATAGAAAACTTTAATATTATAATTATTCCTTTTATTATATTTTCCAAAATTAGAAATTAATTAAATTGCATTTATAAATTCATGCATATTTATAAAGAAACCACCATTTATAATTGATACTTTGTTGTGATATTACATCGTAAACTGTGTGTGCAAACGAATCGATCCAGGGATTTGCACTATACACAGGTATCTGCCTTATTTAAAGTGCAGGTACGCTACAGATGGTATCAGAGCACTGTGTTGCCTGTAGGTTCGAAACCCTAGGTTTGGATAGAAATAGGATTTGACCATAGGATTGAAAATCTATTTTTCTTCACTTTTCTAAAAACAAAACTTTTCACTATGTCTTCTTCGTATTCTCATCTACTATCAACCTTCTAAAAACCTCTTATCTTTTTCTAGATGACCATGTTCTTATAGTCTAAGTCTGATTCTGCTGCCTCATATGGAAAAGCTACGATTAATCATGAAGTTCTGCATGCATGGAAGACCACTGAAGAACCAGGTTTCGACCAACACTTCTAAGATATCCAAGAAAGTTGAACAAGAACTTGAAGCAGTCATGAAGGAGGTAGATTTGACCACCACCAAAATAGAATGACGATATCGTGTTAGTGTATTGATCATATCAACTTGGCTATATGACAATACTAGATTGTTTGTTTGTTGTGAACCTTGTTGCTTGATGTTTGTTAGATGATGTTTGTAATGGATCACCTTGATTTTCGGTTGTGCATTAGAATGTTTAATTATCAACAAAACTTTTCTTTTAAGGGTGGTAGCCACCTAGATAATTCAAACCCAGTCGCTTAAACCCAGAGATCTCAAACCATCTTTCTTTTTATCCTCCTAATCATAAAAATCATCCCCTGCCAGTTTTCAAGTTTCCATGTCAGAAATTTCATTTCCCGAAACATCCCGAGTTATCAGAATCAATCAAGCATTTGCTTTGTCTTTATAGCCTCTCCGAATCTCGGGGACGAGATTCCTTTTAAGGGTGGTAGTCTGTAACATCCCAACATTTTATAATATTCAAAAATCACTAAAATTTAAAACTTTTCTTTTATTAAAATAAAATATTAAATGCATAAGGAAACCAACTATGAAAGACTCCAAACTCATTGAAAGAGTTTAATATTCAAATGTCTCACTTTAAACATTACATTATCCATTGTATTTCAAAACCCTTAATATGTAAATTGATGAATGATTGAAAAACCTTCAAACCAATTTCATGAAATAAAAAGTTTCCTCATAAGTATATGATTCCAACCACATAGCCATAGCTATTCATAAATTAAAATAATATTTACAAGTGTTCTTTTTAAACTATTTAAAACATGATCTATTTGTCAAATAGTTTTTCATCCTTTCCACTAGTTAAAAAACTTAGTGTTTAAATTACACCCTATAGTTTATAACTCTAATAAATTCATATAGTTTATAAATGGATTATCCAAATAAACATTTCATTAGCTTAAAATGAATTCCATGAATATATATATTCTATATAAGAAAAGAATTAAATCTAAAATCTTTTCCAAGGTTGTTTATGAAGTTTCAAATGATTTATCTTAATATAAATATAAGGTTGCACAAAATAAAATTTAATTAACATTAGAATCCATTATATTTCCTATTACCTTAAATTTTTTTATTATTATATTATGCTTCTATTAAACCAAAATAAAGATGCATGTTTAAGAAAATGTGTTTAAATAACTTAAATTCAAACATAATTGAATATGGGTATTTCATATAATTTATTTAGCCAAAATTAAAATTAATTAAACCCTAGTTTTAAATTAAACATAAAGTGTCAATTTTACATTTAATCAATATTTCTAATTTATTATTTTTGAAAAGTGTTCAAAACACTCCCACAATTGGTTTAACATAAAGATAATAATTTTACAAATTTTTAGAATTTTGTTTGACCTCATTTGGACATTCAAATCAAAAGTTATGAATTAAATAAAAGAAATCAGAAAAATTAAAAAGGAAAATTCCGGATGACGTCATCGCTGACATCACGTCTTCTTCAACCTCCGTCCGAAACTCTCGCCCCCGATTCCTCTCCAAATCCGGCGAGATCGACGCGCAATTGGTTCCCTCCTCCTGCCCTATAAAACCCCCACGTCCCCGCCTCCATTTCCCCTCTGCCTCCTCTTCATATCGTGCCGCCAGGCTCAAGAAATCGCTCGCCGGAGTCCGCACCATCCGCCGCCGTTTTTCTTCAACCACCGGCGAGGTGAGCCACCCCCTCGCGCCAGAGACCCCTCCTCCTCTTTCTCTGGACCATGCGCACCCTCCAACCCCTTCCTTGCTTCGTATCCGCAGCAGTTCATCGGGGAAGAGCTCAACCGAAGAATCGTCGGCGCCATAGCTTCTCCTCCCGCACCTCCCTGCCGTTCCAAGAAGAACGCGACGACGACCTTGGACCCATCGTCTCCAGCACACCGCGCCGCACCTCTCCGTGCCCTCGGCGATCCCGGAGACCCCCCGGAGCGTCGAATCCGTCCACGGCCGAGCCACCGCCGCCGTCCCCTCCATCTCCGGCGAGGAGCGCGCCGCCCAGGTATGGTCAATCGCCCAGAGCCGTCCGATCTAGTTTTTACGGCCCAGATTAGAAGTCTCAGACGAACCGGTACGAATAGATCTAGACCACCAGATCCAGATCTCACGGCCCAGATCTGTGACTTATCCACGTCAGCGTGCCTCGTCAGCATCCAGTCAGCATCCAGTCAGCATTTATTTTCTTAATAAAATTTAAATTGCCAGTTTTACAGAAAAGACCCTGTAACTTAGAATTGGTATAACTTTTTACTCACACATCCAAATTCAAATATTTTTATATATTTGGAAAGCCCTTGACATGTAGAATATTTTGGATCTGCCAAAATTCAAATTTGTCTTAGTTTAAAATATTCAAATTTCAAATGGTGGATTTGAGTATTTTTGTAATAACTTTAAATCTGTAATTCCAAAAATTGCAAATAAATTGTTTCAGAAACCTTGGAATATTTGTAAATTGATGCCACTGCTATAAAATATTTTTGAGTAATTTTTGAATGAATTCATAGTTATATATTTAATTTGAATAGTTTTAGTATTTTGATTAAAGTAAATGGCTATAAATTTAATTAAAATGCCCCTGTCTATTAACACTATTTATAAAATTATATTATAAAAATTTAATCATAGAAAACTTTAATATTATAATTATTCCTTTAATATATTTTCCAAAATTAGAAATTAATTAAATTGCATTTATAAATTCATGCATATTTATAAAGAAATCACAAAAGTCATTTTTATGTTTCTTGTGATTTAAAATTTCATTTCATTCATAGCATATTTTATTCCCATAGGAAAACCCCTCTTCATTAGTTTTCTCTAAGTTAGGATCATTTCAACTTAGCATATTTGTGAAGTGCTACACTTAGACACTTAGTAATTTTCAACATGGAGCTGGAAGACCAATGAAGGACTTAGCCAAACAAGACTCCAGAAGAATCTCCAAGGAGTGGAAGCACTTAGAAGAAAGATCAAGAAGAAGTTCATGAAGACCAACCAGAAATATTTTCTAAGTCTTTCTTCCTCCTTCTTCTTTCTCCCTCCTTCTTCTGTTAGACTTCATGATGACTAAGTAAATCAAAGACCAGCCTCGAGGATACAAGAATCATCAAGTCTGAAGATTCAACAAGACTACCAAGAGCTCAATCAAGACATCATCCAGAAGAAAGTTACAAGTCTGGAGATGAAGCCTGGAGGACAACTACATCCTTCCTTCTATCTTTTCCCTCTTTCCTAATCTTGTCTTTAGACTTAAACAAAGTTTGATCACGAGGTTATCATCTTTGAAGTTTGTTGGATCCTAACGGCATAGTAAGATGAAGCGGCCTGGAGACAAACCTTACATGTCCACGTACATGAGACCTGTTCCACAATTTAAGTGGCTGGCCGGGTGTCTGTCTCTCTCACTATAGTGAATAGTTATATATAAAAATATTAATTTTGATTAAAGTAAATGGCTATAAATTTAATTAAAATGCCCCTGTCTATTAACACTATTTATAAAATTATATTATAAAAATTTAATCATAGAAAACTTTAATATTATAATTATTCCTTTTATTATATTTTCCAAAATTAGAAATTAATTAAATTGCATTTATAAATTCATGCATATTTATAAAGAAATCACAAAAGTCATTTTTATGTTTCTTGTGATTTAAAATTTCATTTCATTCATAGCATATTTTATTCCCATAGGAAAACCCCTCTTCATTAGTTTTCTCTAAGTTAGGATCATTTCAACTTAGCATATTTGTGAATTGCTACACTTAGACACTTAGTAATTTTCAACATGGAGCTGGAAGACCAATGAAGGACTTAGCCAAACAAGACTCCAGAAGAATCTCCAAGGAGTGGAAGCACTTAGAAGAAAGATCAAGAAGAAGTTCATGAAGACCAACCAGAAATATTTTCTAAGTCTTTCTTCCTCCTTCTTCTTTCTCCCTCCTTCTTCTGTTAGACTTCATGATGACTAAGTAAATCAAAGACCAGCCTCGAGGATACAAGAATCATCAAGTCTGAAGATTCATCAAGACTACCAAGAGCTCAATCAAGTCATCATCCAGAAGAAAGTTACAAGTCTGGAGATGAAGCCTGGAGGACAACTACATCCTTCCTTCTATCTTTTCCCTCTTTCCTAATCTTGTCCTTAGACTTAAACAAAGTTTGATCATGAGGTTATCATCTTTGAAGTTTCTTGGATCCTAACGGCATAGTGAGATGAAGCGGCCTGGAGACAAACCTTACATGTCCACGTACATGAGACATGTTCCACAATTTAAGTAGCTGGTCGGGTGTCTGTCTCTCTCACTATAGTGAATGTCCAATTTACAAAGAGTTGATAATAATTGTTGATCATCTTGAACAAATGACTTAGTATTTACTCTAAATATTTCTACACATCAGGACTAAGCCATTAGAGTGCTTATTCAAGATGATATAAAACAAAATATTTTATTCAACTTATGACCTTAGCCCTTAGTCCTTTTGGACCAACCTATTTGCCTGGCATTAACTTAAAAGATTTTCATGGCATGAAAAAGCATTTCTAGCCCTTAGGAATATTTTGCACATCATGCATAAACATATTTTCCTTAGAAAGTTTTATTAAACTTATTTATTCATCTAGTATGTGTTTGTATGCATTGTGGAGTTGTGCTTGCTGTTGATTGTTGTATTGTTGCTTGTCTATACTGTTAGATTGAACGGAGAGTCCCGAGTATCGTTGAAAAGAGTTGTGAACAACGACAACATTCAAAGGCAAGTGGCACACCTCATAAACTTCCTATGATTTCTATATGCATTACTTAGTGTATTGTTATATGCATGTGTAGGATAGTATTGCTATGCTAAACCTGTGTAGAATTTCTTATTCCTGTGTCTAGGTTCCTATGCAATACTTAGTAGAATTATTGATGCTATGCAAATGTTGTTTTGTGAAAATCTGAATTCTACTAAGTTAAGAACGAAACACCTGGGTGGTAAGTGGTTGTATGGTTTATGTTGAGTGGCTACTCAGGTCCATGTCTATGGTTCCTGGAGTATGTACACTTGTGAATGGGCACCCAGGAACAGAGGAATCTGAAGAACTCCGAGTGACGATTGCTTCCAGTGCAGCCATTGCCATATGGGCTCTGGCTTGATCAATTATGTTGCGTGGACTCTCTCCGGCTTGACAAGCAGATGTAGGGGGATGTTAGGTGGAACGGGTCAAGCCAGAGTGGGAGGGAAAATGCTTCTGAAAGATCTCGTCTCATTCTCTCCTTTCCTTATCACAAATGGTGTGTAAAGGATACCTTGGGTTGAATGGGTACAATGGTGAACCTGCACAACCTCTGCAGAGTGTAAAACTAAGTACTTAGCCGTGTCCCCGGAAACGGACAATTGAGCAGCTGAACGAGGACGTCAACGGAGGATTCCATCATTCCAACTTCAGAAATAAAACTTGATGGGTGAACAAGGGAAGATGAGATTTATGGTTTTCATGCCATACTCGTCTTGATTTCAAGAAAAGTGTTTTCAAAAGAGTAGGAAAAATTGGCTTTGTGCAAATTAGCCTTGAACTCCACCAGCCAAATATGCATATAGGCTTTAGAGTTATTCCATTAAGTGTCCACCATAGTGTCACTTGCCAGACTCCATTTTTAATGGAATCTGACCCACTCTGTTGCAAAATTTTATTTGTTACAGGTTATTCAAATGACGAGTGAGGTTTCGTTAAGGGATTTCGAGTCTGCAACCAACATGTTTTCGCCTGTGGCAACATGAAGTTGTTGGAGACCCACTGCTATTGTATTTTTGCTGTTTACTCTTTCGAAGCTAGCTTTATGCTATGCAACTTGTATTGAATATTTTGTAAGTCTGGATCATCAATGTAATAAAATTGATACTTTGTTGTGATATTACATCGTAAACTGTGTGTGCAAACGAATCGATCCAGGGATTTGCACTATACACAGGTATCTGCCTTATTTAAAGTGCAGGTACGCTACAGCTTTTGACTTTTTTAGATGCTTATTCTTGTTTCCACCAGATACCTTTGAATCTGGATGATCAATTGAAAACTTCTTTTATTACCCTGTACGGGGCTTATTGCTATTGTGTCATGACTTTTGGTTTGAGGAATGCTGGTGCTACATACCATAGTGGTATGCAAAAATGCTTGCATAACTAGATAGGCCAGAATGTCGAGGTCTATGTCAATGACATAGTCATAAAAACAAAAGAAAAATCTACTCTGATCGATGATCGGAGAGAAACATTCAAAAACTTACGAAAGTTCCGGATGAAACTGAACCAAACAAATGTACCTTTGGGGTCCCGGCAGGAAAATTACTCGGGTTCCTAGTGTCAAGTCGGGGAATTGAGGTCAACCCGGGCAAGATACGCTCTATAGAGAGCATGAAGTTGCCAACACGTGTTAAGGATGTGCAGAAATTCAGTGGTTGTCTGGCATCCCTAAGTCGGTTTGTCAGCCGACTAGGGGAGAAGGCCTTGCCTCTGTATCAGTTGATGATAAAGAGCAAAACCTTTGTATGGACCCCGCAAGCATATGCGGCGTTCAATGATTTGAAGAAAATGCTCTCAACGACACCAGTGTTGGCATCCCCATTGCCCAGGGAACCCATGTTACTATATATCGCATCCACAAACCGGGTGGTGGGTGTGGCAATGGTGGTAGAAAGAGAAGAAGGGGACAAGGTAATACAGATACCGGTGTACTATCTGAGTGAAGTGATCTCGACATCCAAGAAGAACTACCCGCATTACAAGAAGATGGCATACGGGGTGTACCTGGCGGTCACCAAGTTGAAGCACTACTTCCAAGGGCATCCAATTACGGTGGTATGCGAAACTCCTCTGGCCCAGATCATAGGCTGCAAAGATGCAACCAGCCGAGTTGCCAAATGGGCCATCCAGTTGTTTCCGTATGCTCCGACATACGAGAGACGAGACGCCATTAAGTCGCATGCGCTACCGGACTTCTTGGTGGACTGGGCGGAGATGCAGTATGAACCCCCACTTCCCGACTTCAATTTTTGGAAGATGCATTTCGATGGTTCCAAGGCAAAGATTGGATTGGGTGCCGGAGTGGTCCTCACCTCGCCAAGCAAGATGTGCTGAAATATGAGCTGCAAATCCACTTCCGGGCATCTAACAACGTGGCCGAGTATGAAGCACTGGTGCATGGTCTCAATGTCACCAAGGAAATTGGTATCCGCCGGATAGAGTGCTTTGGTGATTCCGACTTGGTGGTGCAGCAGGTGTCGTGGAACTGGGATGCGATTGATGCCAACATGGCATCATATCGGTTTCATGTGTAGAAGTTATCCGGATTTTTTGAAGGCTGCGAGTTCAAGCACATACCAAGAGGAGAGAATGAAGCCGCAGATGTGTTGTCCAAGTTGGGGTCATCTCGGGATGCCATCCCACCCGGCATCGCTTTGGAACACCTGAGGAAACCATCCATTCAACCGTCACCCGAGTCAGAGTCAATCTTTATCCCTAAGGATCCCGAATCGGAAGCTGTGCCTTTGGAGGTAGAAGTCGGGAGCACCTCACTGAACCCGGGGACTGCACCGGTGAACTCGGGGACTCGACATGGTGTGCAAGCGGAGGTGATGTCGGCTGAGCCAATGGATATAGATGCACCCGTGTTCCCCGTCCGGCCAGTACCAGGTTGGGCACAGCCCATCATGGCATACATATCGGATGGCACCCTTCTGAAGGACGAGGTGGAAGCCAGGCAAGTGTTGCAATGATCCAAGGCCTACACCATCATCAACCAAGATCTCTACAACAGAATTGTCACCGAGGTGCTACAACGATGTGTTGAGCCAGAAGAAGGGCAAGAGATGCTGCTAGAGATACATCAAGGGGAATGTGGGCACCATGCTTCCTCCCGGGCATTGGTTGCAAAGGTATTTTAGCATGGGTTGTATTGGCTCACGACTTTGCAGCAGGTAGAGGATATTGTCCGGAAGTGTGGAGGATGCCAGAAATTTGCCCACAAGATACATATGTCGGCTTCAGCGCTGAAGACGATTCCTATCACTTGGCCATTTGCTGTATGGTGCTTGGACATGGTGGGACAATTCAAGCCGGCGCGAGGCAACATGACTCACATGCTAGTGATGGTGGACAAGTTCACCAAATGGATAGAAATCAAGCTAATCCGGAAATATGATGGGCACACCTCGGTTTTATTCTTGAAGGATATCATTTTGAGGTATGGCTACCCACACAACATCATCACAGATACCGGCACCAATTTTGCTGTGGGTGAATTCGCTCGGTTCTGTGCGGAGAAGAGAATCCGGCTGGACGAGAGAATGATGTCGATTTGCTCGAAGAAGCCCGAGAGAATGATGTCGATTTGCTCGAAGAAGCAAGAGAATTGGCCTTATCTAGGTCCGCGATTTACCTGCAGAACCTCCGTCGCTATCATAGCCAGAAGGTGCATCCCCGAGTATTTCGGTAGGGAGATCTTGTATTGAGGCTCATACAACACACTTCCGGCATGCATAAGCTTTCACCTCCTTGGGAGGGGCCTTTTGTTCTAAGCAGAGCATTGCACAACGACTCTTATTACCTTGTAGATGCGCAAGAGGCTAGAAAAGGTGTAATGGACAAAGCCGGTGAGGAGACCAAACGCCCATGGAATGTAGCCCTACTCCAACCCTTTTACACATAAAGGGTGCAGTGTATGTATCTCAGTCTCTTACTAATGAAATGTCGGCACCCCGAGAAGTTACTCGGGGACTGCCTCGCTCAATTTATGGTTGTGCTTGTCAAAGTTGCATGTCGGCATCTTCGGGAAGATCTCGGGGAATGCCTTTTTTATTTCAATATTATCTATTTGTTATTTGCATGCCGGCAACCCAGAGAGGAACTTGGAGGCTGCCTTGGTTCTCATTACTTATATTGGTCGCATGCCGGAAACACTATGAACCCGGTTTCAGAGCCAAAGTAATGTATGCCATTTGAAATAATCTTGTCACGCGATGAACGAACGCCGAAATGGTAGTCAAGATCCAAGAGCATCGAACATGGTGAACACGAAAACAAACTCGGGGACTTGATTTGGAAGTTTTTTCGGCATGTGTTTTACTAACCCGGTTTATATCTATGTTTGTTATGTCGGATAATTTCAAACTCGAACTCGGATATTTGTAAGTATTGTATGTTGTAAACGGGGTTTCGTGACTCGACTGTCGAACGCCTGTATGGTAGACAAGAGATGAAATCACCTAACCACGGTAAACAAGAAAGTGAACCCGGGGACTTGGTGCGAAATATACCGGCATAATCTACTCCTTGGTAAAAAAAAAGTCAACTGAGATAGCAAGAGCAATCTAAATTGTATATATTACATCAGCACCCGGGATTTCGGGGATTTAACGTTTAGATGGCAAAGTATTTTTTTTCAGACAAAAGGCATAACAGGGGATGTCGGGCTAGACCCGAGTTACTCAAGGCGCAACAGGGGATGTCGGCTTCTCGACGTTGACGGGGGCGCTTGGCTCGGCCGCGGTCTTCTCAGCATCACCGGCAGTAGTGGACGCGGTTGCGATCTTCTCGGAGGACCTGATCTCGGCTGGCTGGAAGTCGACGACACCTTCGTCGATGGCGGTCTCGGTGGCCTCTGCAGTCTCGCCGACTCGCCAGCACCGGCTTCCGACATCTCGGGCTCCGGACCGGCATCACCCTCACAGGCTTAATCGGCATAGTCTGACTCCGAGTCAGACTCGACGAGGCTCGTGATGAAGGAGTCAGGATCTGCCCAACCCGCAAGCCGAGGCGATGTCTCTTGCCGCAGCTTGATCTTGGCGGGATCAGTATACCACGGGGTGACGATGCGCAACATCTTGATCACCTCCAGATCGAGACCCTCGTACCAGCTTAGCACATGCTGCAGGACTTGGTCGGCGCCGGCACAAGCAGATGACCGTTTCCAAGCGATCAACCAGCTTCCGGCATCCTGCAGAGCCGCGGCCAAGTCGGTGACCGAGGGCGGGGCGACAACGCCTAGCCATAACGCTCCATGCGCATGGACGGCTGCGCTGAGGAGCCCGGTCCCAATGGTACGGAGTGGGACTATCCGGGTCTTCAATGCGATAAGATGATCGTCAATATCCCACGCATCGGAAGCCGGATCCTTCCCTGCTCTTTTTTGCCGAGCGGCCGTGATCGCAAGAGTGGCAGCTTCTCGGGAGTGCTCAAAATGCCCTTGAGAAAGAAGAATTGTCACCGGAACAAGCCAAGGAGATGTCAGAGCATAGGTAGACGGAAATAAGAAGTCGGAGACACTTACTGTTCATCTCCCGGTTGATGCCGGTGAGCTCGGTCAGCCAGGCATCCTGTATGGACCGAAGAAGGGCCAACTCGATCTCTGCCGCGTCGGCACGCTCCTCGGTCTGGTCCAGGGTCTGCTTCTGTTTCTTGCTGCCCTCAACGAAGCCCTTCTTCAGGTCATCACCCGCACTCTTGGCCTTCTCGAGCTCACCGTTCAGGCGCGCGATCTCGGCATGCGCATCGGTCAGCGCAGATTTTGATCTATGGTGATCTTACGCGCGGAGTCCCTTTCCCGCAGCAGCTGCTCCTGCGACTTTTTGGCCTGGCTGAAGTTGGCGAGTAGCGTGTGGAAGATGCTACTGTAATTCTTGGCACACTCCTGGAAAATGGTAAATCCGACATCAGTCTCGGGGACTTCGGTTTGGCTGGAGGTTAAAAAAATTTCAAGATCCGCACTCGGGGGTCTACTACTCGGTGGAATTTTGATATCCAAGGACGGATCTTGGGGATTGAAGATTGAATTTTTTTCAAGATCCACACTCAGGGATCTGCTACTAGGTGGAGTTTTGATACCCAAGCACGGATCTCGGGGACTGGAGAGTAGATATACGGGACTTACATCCTCTACTCGGGTAGCTTCCAGAACCGCCACCTGGAGCGCGTGCATGGATTGCAGACTCCGGCTCAAGCCAACGGCATGTCGGTCTCCCGAGATGGTGGACACGGTCTCGGCGGTGTCGGCGGCAATCCATGCCGCGTTGTACTCATCAACCATGATCAAACCGGCAACGGTCGCCACGCCCAGTGAACCGGATCCCCGGGATCCTGCAACTATTTATTTTGGCTAAATAAAATTTGTAAAATACCCATATTCAAATATGTTTGAATTTAAGTTATTTAAACTCATTTGCTTTAACCATTCATCTTTATTTTGGTATAATAGTGGAATAACTAAATATAAGTAATTTTTAAAGTAATAGGAAATATAATGGATTCAATTCTAATTAAATTTTATTTTGTGCAACTATATATTTTATATTAAGATAAATCATTTGAAAACTTCATAAAACAACTTTGGAAAAGATTTTAGATTTATTTCATTTCTTATATAGAATATATGAAGTTATTAAAGTTATAAACTGTAGGGTTTTAATTTCAACACTATGTTTTGAACTTTTTGCAATTATACCATGTTTGAAATAGTTGTAATATTATTTTAATTTATGATTAGCCATGGCTAAGTGGTTGAAATCAAATACTTACAAAGAAATTTTTTATTACATGAAAATGGTTTGAAATTTTGTAAAACATTTGTCAATTTATATACTGAGGTTTTAAGAAAATACAATGGAATAATAAAATGTTTAACTTGAACAACTTTTGTAAATAATGATGCATTGAGATATTTGAATTAATAAACTCTTTCAATAAGTTTGAAGTCTTTCATAGTTCGTTTTCTTATGCACTTTATGTTTTATTTTAATCAAAAAACAAAAGTTTTAAATTTTAGTGATTTTCAAACATTTTAAAATGTTGGGATGTTACAAGAGGTGAAGGCACTTAGCTCGATTTGTAGAATCGTCCGGCTATCTAAGTAATTAGTCTCACTATCACCGAGGCGGGTCTTCTACGCCATGTTTCGGACGCAATTCTTGTATGTCTGCCCCACACGGCAAAAAACATAGTCTTGAGCCGAGATAGCCAATTCCCGGCTCTGACCCGTAGTGCCACCCTGGGTCTTTCTGGCCGAGGCCGGTCCAGGGACCACTCTCGCTCCACTACTCGGAGCATGTCATTCAGACGATCCGGCGGCTTGCTGACGTAGTGTAGACGCCGGTCCAGGGATGTTCATTTTTCTTCCAATACTCGGAGCTCGTCACTCAAACGATCCGGCGACTTGCTGTGTAGTGAGGACGCCGGTCCAGGGACCTCTCTGGACTTCTTCTCTAGATACAAAAATGCTTCCGGCGAGAAGACCCGGAAATACTTGCTGACGTAATGGAGACGTCGGTCCGGAGACCTCTGGACTTCTTCTCCAGACATAGATATCCTTCCAGCGAGAAGACCCGGAAATGCTTGCTGACTTAATGGAGACGTCAGTCCAGAGACCTTCTGGGTTCCTTTTCCAGATATAGAAATGCTTCCGGCAAGAAGACCCGGAAATACTTGCTGACGTATTGGAGACGTCGGTTCAGGGACCCATCAGAAAAATCCGTTTCCACCTAACCACTCGGGTTTGAGAGGTAGAGACTAATCTCATTTTTATTGATGGGTCACAGGTGCCAGATCCACAATTAAAGAAGCGTCAGGCCTAGTTTCCTATGAGACCATCAATCGAGAAATCCAATACTTAGGAGATGATGCTTCTAGCCCAATCTGAATGGTGACCATGCGCCCGGGGAGTTCCCACAATCCATCCGAGGTGCTACCCGGGGGAATATCTTGCAAGAGGGCGGTACTCTGAGTGGGCTGCTAGAAGGTTGGTTGGCCGCTTCCCGAGGAACTATCTGTCTGCGTGGAGGCATCGGAAGAGGCCTGAGATGGTTTTACTTTCTCGGATACCCGGGAGACTGATTTGGCCTTCCGCGCTGACTTGGAAGGGCATTCCCGGATAAGGTGTCCGAACTGTCCATAAGCGTAGCACTCTCCTCTGTTGTTCAGGCGGCAATTGTCGTTCCTGAACTGCCAACAATTTTCAAGGTTGTGGTTGGCCAATTGGTGGTCTCCGCACCAGACTGCTGGCTTGCCATTTTTCTTGGCGGGGGGGGGGGGGGGGGGGGGGGGAATGTGGATCTCCTGGTGTGTGTATTCGCTGATACCTTCTTCTGGTGAATTGCCTTCCCTGATCCCAACAGAGCCCTCATTCCAGGGGAGCGGCTCAATGAGCTGAGCTGTCGGGCAAGCTTCCATGGATCCCCCTTGTCCTAGTGGGAAAAGGTCAGGCTTGGCGTCTAGGGTGAGCTCCTTGGATCCACCTTTGCCAACCAAGCGGCTAGCGTGATCAACCGGGGGAACGAACTTGACTCCAAAAGCTCGGCCTTCTGCTGGTGGAGTAGAAGATCCATCAAAGATATAACCAAGGCCAGGATGTTCGAGCGCCCCGTGGACTTTGAGGCAAGCCAAGAAAGACGACACAAACTGGGCTTGATGTAGTCTTCAAGGGCCGATCTCGTCACTGGGTGATCACTCTGTGTGGCGTGTTGTTAGGAGACCCCAACAGGAAGGTATGAAGAGTGTAGCCGCAAGTTTCTCTCAGTTATAAAACCAAGGTTATCGAACCAGTAGGAAATGAGAATTCCCTCGAGGTATCAACGGCGCCAGAAAAGTGCTGGACGTACTTGACGTGGAACGTGCACACTACACAACCAAGATACTTTGCCCCAACTTAACTGTGAGGTTTTCAATCTCACCGGCTTGTTGTAACAAAGGATTAAACGTATGTGTGGAAGAAAGATGTTTGTTTGTAGAAAGTAACAAGTTTGCAGTTGGTGGTTTATCAGATTAAAGAGAAGGACCGGGGACCACAGTCCACTAGTGGTGTCTCTCCATAAATAATAATAACATTCATGTGGGTAAACAAATTACAGCTGGGCAATTGATAGAATAATGATGAGCAAACCAATGCATATACTAACGTTATGATGTATAGTATGAGATGCATTCGGCATCACAACAATATACATAGACCGTTCCAACCGCATCTATGACTAATAGTCCACCTTCCGGTTAGCGTCCACACCCCTTCCAGTATTAAGTTGCATGCAACAGATTATCGCCTTTAGCAATGTGTGTAAAGTAAGTAAGTAACATAATCCTTAGACAAAGTACTACTGTTTTATCCCTAGTAGAAACAGTACATCTACAACCTTAGAGCTAGCTGTCACCACCCCATATTAAATAGAGACATGAACCTACTATCGAGCATAAATACCCCCTCTTGGAGTTACAAGCATCTACTTGGCCAGAGCATACACAAGTAACAGAGAGCATGCAAGATCATTAAATAGCACACACATGATATATTATGAAGCAATAACTTTAGTACTCAATATTCATCGGATCCCACAAACACAACATGAAGTATTACATAACCGTGATCTTGATCATGATAGGCAGCTCAGCTCACAAGATCTAAACATGATAGCACAAGAGGAGAAGACAACCATCTAGATACTGCTATGGACCCATAGTCCAAGGGTAGACTACTCACGCATCAGTCTAGAGGCAGTCATGGCGACGTAGAGGCCTCCGGGGACGATTCCCCCTCCCGGCAGGGTGCGCGGGAGAAGTTCTGATCTCTCCCGAATTGGTGTTGACGACGGCGGTGGCTCGGGACCCGTGGAGGAAAATATGAACACCGTGCTAGGGTTTTTAGTCTGGGGGTATATGTAGGCGAAAGGGCAAAGGCGGGTGGCGACCCGAGGGGCCCACAGCTGGTCCTCGCGCGGCTCCAGGTCCTGCCGTGCAAGCACGTGGTGGCGCCGCCTCGATGCCCCAGTGCGTCTCGTGTTCGACTTTCTGGAACGTTCCCTATGAAAAACGGACTTCTGGATAAAAATCGTTTAATTCCGAGAATATTTCTTTAAGTACTTTTCTGAAACCAAAAACAGCAGAAAACAGGGAACTGGCACTATGACATCTTGTTAATAGGTTAGTCCCAGAAAATTCATAAAACCATATAAAATGCATATAAAACATTTAATAACTTGGTATAATATAGCATGGAACATAAGAAATTATAGATACTTTGGAGATGTATCAAGACGTCGACGTGGCCTCTTCTCCTCCAAGTATCCGTCGCCGGGTTGGTGGGATCTCTGCCACCTTTGGGGAAAGCTGCGGCAGAGACTGACAGTGGGTATGTGGTGTGCCCCTTGACGTGCCTTGCTTTCCAAGCCTTCTGGCGCCTTCTACCGTCTTCTGGGATGAGGTGCAAGCCTTATCTTCTCCTTGTGCGGCCTTGTACCCGGGAGGGAGCCTGGACCTGTCGGGGCTCACGCCTTCTGGGGTCTTCTCTTCGATCTGAGGTGCAGGGGACCCGGGGGCCCTGCACCTGGCGAGGTGCTTGTGGCGAGGGTGCACCCGCCAAGCCTCGCGCTGAGCCTTGGCCTTGCTTGTCTTGGGTTTGGGCACACAGGCGGTGGACCCACTTGGGGAGCTCCAGGGGAACCCCATGTTTCACTGCTACGACAGGTACTATGTGCAATTAAGGGAGATCCGAACAATCAAATGTACCCAATTGTGTGGGATATAGTTGAAGGGGAAAGTCATGACAATTGGTACTGGTTTTTGTCTCTTTTTCAGAAGGACATCGTACTATATATAAAGGACCGCAACAATCGCGCCCTCTCCACGCCCTAGCTATTGTTCATTCCGATTTATAGCCTATCGCACCGGTCACCGCCATGTAGCGCGTCATACCGGTCACCGCGGATCTTTTACAAAAAAGCCACTGAAAGATCGAAGCAGTGCAACGCGGTCCGAACTTCTGCACAGCATAGGACCTGTACGTGAATACGGAAAACTTCAGATGCTTTTTTGAAAAAACGACCACACATTTCCCCCTTCCCCTTCTTCTCTATGGCGATCTCGGGGTCGCCGCCGCCGCGCCACCGTAGATCGACGACCATTGCGACGTTCGCCGCCGCACCCTCTGTATCCTCGGTGGAGATCGTCCGCCGGGACGCGACAATGGCGTCGGAATCGTCCAGGCGGAGCTGCGCGTCCACCGCCGCGTCCGCGCATCACCGGCGATGCTCCGGTGACCTTTAGTTGGCGGCGCCACCACCCGAAGGCATCCCGCAGCCGCGCGCATCCGGCGCGCTAGCCCACGCGCTCCAGCTCGCCTCCGGTGGACGCCGGCATCGTCCGTGCTGCTGCGGCCGCCGCAGGGCAGATCCGCCCATCGGTGACGTCAGCATGATGTCCCCGTGGTCCCGGGTGTTAGCCTCCGTTCCTTTTTCCCTTAGGAAAAGAATCCCAAAAATACTTGCTTCTAATATAACAATAACTATAAATATATCCATCAAAAAATTATGAAAAAAATATCAAAATGACCACAAACAAAAAACCTAATTATCTATGGCAAAATATAAAACATTTGAAAGTTTCAAAATGATGTGAAATTAGAAAAAATTCAAATCCATTTATTCTAGATTAAGTTGATGTGAATTTAGACAAAATTCAAATCCATTTACTCTAGATTGTGTTTCATTGTTAGGTTTAACTATCTCCATCAAATACGGGTCAATTGGTTATGTGCCATACCTAGCTGAATTCTATCGGTCTATATCATACCTACGCTGTTTCTCTGGTCTGTGCCCTGGTTTGCTCGCATATCGGCCAAACGCTCGTTTCCCTCTGGTCAACCTCCTTTGACCCGCACTTGGCCTGACTGGTGGGGTCGGGCTGACGCGGCTCGGCTCGGGCTGACTGGAGTAGTACGTCATCCTCCTCCAAGTGGGACCGCTCAAGTGGGGACAGGAAGGGACGAGTCTGACGCCCAAATTTGGGTATCTCCGCCCCAATTAACACCGAATTAACTGAATTAACACTAAATTAACTGGATTAACAATTTAGTGAAACTGCTACTACTAATTGAAACTCGATTAATAATAGGATTCATAACACGATTTGAAAACTGAAACTTGATTTATAACTCGAATTGAAATTGCTACTAGTAATTTAAACTTGATTATATTACGATTAACAATTACAAAAGATTAGCAGTGCATGCAACTAATGCACTGCTACTGCTACTATGACGCTCGCCGGGCGCGGCTCCTACGCGTGCTGCCTCTTAGGCGGTGGTCCGTCATCGGAGGAGTCGTCCTCCTCCTCCTCCTCTGCCTCCTCCTCGACCTCATCCTCCTCCTCCTCCTCGACCTCCTCCTCCTTCTCCATGTCCTTGTCCTCGTCGTTGTCGTCCTTCTCCTCCTCGTCGCCCTTGTTCAACTCCGGGTCTGAGTCCTCCTCCTCGGACCCGTGGTGAACGTCGTCGTCATCGCTGGAGTCGGGGTCGGACCCCTCGCCGTCGCCGCCGCTTTGGTCGGCGTCGGACCCCTCGACGTCGTTGTCGTTGCTGGAGCCGCCGCCATTCCTGTGGCCGTGGCCCTCCTCCCACCACTCGATCGGGTTGCCCTCCCCATCGGAGTCGCTCGGGATGGCTGGGTTCTTCCACCAAGGCTCGTCGTCCGACGACATTGTTGTTGGAGAGAAGTGGTGGTTGGGGTTTTTCACAGAGATGAGAGAAGAGCGAGTGAACGGCAATGGCAATGCGCATTGGGGTTTTTATTAGTGAAGGGATAACTGCTCGTGATGAATTCACTACCGCCGGCGTGTAAATCGATAACCGCGCTTGGGCACTGAACAGGCGCATCTCTTGGTTTTCTTGCCAACGGTAGTGTAAATATGACAACACAATGCACACTGGGATTTTATTCGCAATGATGACATCGTGTGACCGCGCTTCACATCTAGTCGAAGTGACATGACTGTAAATGTTTACCACGTCATCTGGTGCCCCTATATGTGTCGAGTACAACTGTCAAACAGTTGATGCGCGTCGTCGTTCTTGTCAAATTTACTGCAGTTGGAGACGAGACGTTGTGAGCCATCTACACGTATCAGAAGCATTTGTTGCTAGAACTGACGCGATTAATTTTCTTTTTATGTGCAAATATCTGGACACGAACTAGACACGTATCGGTGCATCCGTGTCAACACAGCAAGCGCAATCTAGACACGAACTGGACGTGAACTTGCACCCACAATGCGCGCTCTGTGTAGTTACGAGATCTAAACGTGTGTAGACCTTGTTTATCAACTTGAATCATTTGAATATTTGTTATTGTACTTCTGTCGAACAAGTTAAGTGCGCACTCTGGACGCGGTCAGAGCGTGCCCGGCGTGCTCTGGGCGCGAACAGGCGAACATTTGTGTAAAATTTGTACGCAAACTGGGCCTAGACAATTCTTAGTCACTCTTAAAAGATACTTTCATGAGTATTTTGAAATTATCATGTTGCAATTCCCATTTGCACATTTGAGGTATGTGATATCACATGAGATACTCGCCCTTCTCATTTGAATGTATGTAGACCATGTTTTTCAACATGAGTCGTTAGTATCTGACATATTAAGACTATGTGCATCGAATTTTCATTTTCTCGATAATTTTTAAATTTATTATGTTTATTTCAAATTTGGTCAAACCTAAGTTTGACCAACATTTAAACAAGTTTAAAACATGAAAATGAAAAATTAAGCATGGGTTCTTCTTAGTCACACCAAAACGAATCTTTTGTGAGGTTTTTCAAAATTTCATGTTGCAATTCGAAAACCACTTCTCTCCAACCTTAGACCTCATTGTTTGAGTTATGCAATATCACATGATCTCCATGCCCTTCTCCTTTTAAATGTATGTAGAACATGTTTTCCAACTTGTGTCGTTAGTATATGACATAATACGACTATATGCGCATGATTTTCCTTTTTTTTACATTTGTTTGAATATTTGAAGCTCATTTCAAATGTCGATCAAACTACAGCCGTCCGATTTTCTCTAGAAGGAATATGCAGCCGGCCGATTTCCTCCGGAGGGAATCTACAGACGATCGGTGAGAAGCTCGTTCTTCGATCTGATTTGACGCGCGCGTAGGAAAAGGGCTGAACACCCGCTGACGAGTGGACCCAACGGGGATTTTTGGCTCGCCCACCCCCATTTGCCTCAGTGAGATCAAATGGGTATTTTGGCGCACCAAATGCGGATTTTGGTTGTTGCCCGTCGTAAATAAATTGGTATTTTGGCAAACCAAATGGGGATAGCGATGAGCTTACTCAAATCTGGCTTGAATCCATATAAATTTTCAAATGAGCTTGGACTCGCTGAAAAATGTGTTTCAAATGAGCTCCAAAGGTAGGATAAACGGCCTCATTTCTAAGCCAAAAACAGTGGACTGGCTGAAAATTGTCAAACTGAAGTGAATTTACACTCACAATTGGAAACGTCAAGCACAAGGCCATTGCCCTTAATAAATGTTGGGGATATACCAAGTGGGGTTATCTCTGGCATAGATCAATCCGGCAAGTCCACGGTGGCCCAAGGATGGTAAGGATGATGCTTGCCGGGCGGACCAGATAGCTGACGTACAAGGAAGTAGGCGGACGGTCCAAGGAAGGCGGAAGGCCAAAGCCCATCAAGCCACCAAGCCCAAGACGGAAGGCGGCAACTAAGTCGGCTAGGTCTAGGACTCTGTTTACTTGCCGAACAAGTACTTACCTTGTATCCTGGGGTTTGGCCGCCTATATAAGCAGGCAACCAGGAATCCATTAGGGCACGCATCAATACGCTCCAATACTCATTGTAACCTGTTCACGGCTATTGCCTTATAGTGAATTATAGCAGCACGTAGGGTCTCGCCACCGTTGCGAGATCTGAAGCTGGGTAACATCATCGTGTTCAATCCAGACCTCGACGACACCAGCCTTCTTCCCCACATCCATCCGTAGGCTAGAGGACCCCCGTCTCCTATCAATTATGCATATACTTACTGTGGGGCATAAGGTTTCTGGCGTCACGTTCCAGGCGGGAACACTTGGCGGCATGGGCAAGCAGATCGCCGTCAGCCGCGTCACAAGATATGGCAGCCACAGCTACGTCAACTCAGATGAGTCCTGGCTCCCGACGGATGACTACCTCATCGGGTGCGCAATCGTGCCGATCGGAGGGATTGACGTCTCCATCGGGTACACGCTAGAGGCGTACGGCCTACCGCGTTTCTACAACCCCACCCACCAACCCTTCAACCAAGCAGTCGACCGGCAAGATGAATCTGAATCCGCCTTCTCTCAGGAGTCGGCCGGATCTGACTTCCACTTTGTCGGAGTTGTCGGACTGGGACCGACTCCCAGCCAGAAAATAACGACCCTGAATCAATTCTTCCTGCTCTTCAGGAGGATGCGACGTCAGATGCCGGATCCAGATCTACCGTTCGAGTCAACGTAGATTCTGATTCTGATGATGATGCTAGTCTCTTCGAAGAGAGAATCAAAAACCGCTTTTCTAGTGATAATCCGGTTCCTTCAGAGAACACAGCGGATACAGATATGCCTTATAAGCTGGCTATGATGGTTGTCATCGGTCATGAGTCAACCCCAGTCGCTTCTGAGCCACAAGATAAGCTGGCGGAAGATGCCGGCAACACCATTGTCGGCCAACTCATTGACATTTCCGACAAGGTGCGTGCGAAGAAAACTGCTCTCGAAAATGGCGGCAGCAGCAAGCCCACGGATTTGCTCTCCGTCATCAAGGAAGTGGACGAAATCATGAACACTCCGGTGAATAAGGATACCCCACTTGACGAAGTGGAATAACTTAGGATTAATATGCTTAAGCACTCTGACTTCCTGCGCAGAAGAGAGGAGCATGTTGAGAGTCTTGCGAAGAAGATCGAGAAGGAGTAAGAGAATATGTCGGCAAAACTGAACTAGAAACTCTTCGAAGAAAAAAGGTCATCAAGAAACCGCCGTGATAAAGAGACGCCAATCCGTGCGACCACAACACCTCAAGATCTAGGGTTTGACTGGCGCACAGCACCGCTGCTTACGGACAGAAGGGGGGATGTTTTCTTCTGCACCCCCATCCTTAACGCTGCTACCGCACTAGACACCCTAGACGACAAGACTTACACAACGGAGGAAAAGGTGGCCAATGCAAGACACTTCATGAGCAAGGCCTTAGAACAGCAAGCTCGCGCTGACTCCTACGGCCACATGGCGGAGGCCCGCGGGGGAGATCTAGAATACAAGTCAGGAAAGTGCAAAGCCGCACCTGGCGCTGACCACGAAGGCCCGTCCGGCTCCAGTAGCCATGGCGACAAAAGGAAAGCAACGCCACCTCCAAAAAAGATGCCACTGCCAAAACCAAGGCGGGACGAGAACTCGCGGACAGGATGCAGAGGTGACATGCCACCTCCAACTCAGCCAAGGCGCGGTGATGGCGGTAGTCGGGATAACGGCCAGCCACCTAAAAAAGATGCCGGTAACGACCCTCCCAGAGGTCGAAGCCAGTCTCCGCAGCGCAGCACCGGCAGCAAGAGGAAGGAGGCGACAGATGGGCCCAGGCACAGCATAAGGCGGGCAGCGCAGGACGAGGAAAACACCAATAGGGTCGGACAACAGCTCGATCCAAAATACGCAAGACACCGCCTACAAGAGATAGCAAGAGGAAGGGAGCCGCTATACTCTGGCAACGCCATCCGCAGAGAGCCGTTTCCCAAGGACATGACATCAGTGTCTAAAAATTGTCCTAGCTACAACGGCCTCGTTAAGCCGGACTCGTGGCTAGCCGACTATGCCATGGCCATAGAGATTGCCGGCGGAAGCAACCACATTGTTGTCCACTACCTATCTCTAATGTTAGAAGGCACGGCAAGGGCTTGGATCGACAACCTTCTAGAAAAGTCTATCCACCTCTGGTACGAAATGGAAAAGGTGTTCTCCTAGCACTTCCAAGGAACATACAAGCGTCCAAACACCTACACGGGTTTGCAACGTTGTGTTCAGAAGACAGACGAAACCATGACAGATTTTGTCAGCCGTTGGATCTCAGAAAAGGCCAACTGTCATGGTGTTTTGGACGCTCAGGCTATCCATGCCTTCTACACGGGCCTACAGAAGAAACGCGCAATATGCTCAACCTTGCCGCCCAATATGCGGCAGCAGACGACGACGCCCGTGACGATGATCCGGATGTCAGCACCGCGACAAGGAGGAATAACAAGCGC
This sequence comes from Poa annua, assembly GCA_026929855.1. Taxonomy (NCBI): domain Eukaryota; kingdom Viridiplantae; phylum Streptophyta; class Magnoliopsida; order Poales; family Poaceae; genus Poa; species Poa annua. The sequence goes on along the minus strand of CM049426.1, from coordinate 242,902,100 downwards.
AGACAAGCAACGAAAGACAAAGCCGGGCCATCCAACGAGGTTGCCGTCGCGTTCCCAGGAAACGCCGGCAAAAAGAAGTGGAAAAATAAGAAAGATAACCGTGACGCCGGCTCAGGCCCTAAGGCGGCGCGTATCACTTACGAGCAGGCAAAAATTATGCCATGCCCAATCCACGAAAAGCTCGGCAAGGTCAACCATATGCTCAGCGAGTCCCGCTTCATGGACGACTTCAAAAAGGACCCCACGGTTGGCTGGAAGTCAAAGAAGTACGACAAAAATGACCGCAAGAACGACGAGGAGGACGACGACATGTCAATCTCAAGCGGTGATGACGCCTCCGCCAAGAAAAAGAAGCCCTACCCGAAGGTCAAGGAGTCACTCGTGTGCTTTGTCGGCACACCTTCGGCTAAGGCGGACAAGACGGAGATGCGTGAGCTCAACGCGACAATGGCGGACGTCCCACAGTATTTGAACTGGTCCGAGGCGGCAATCACTTGGGATTGGTCTGATCACCCTAATTATGTCCTCCACCCAGGCAATTACGCCCTTGTTGTCGACCCCATTGTCGACAACTTCAGGCTCACAAAAGTACTGATGGATGGCGGCAGCAGCCTCAACATCCTGTACTATGATACACTAAGCCGCATAACTTGTCTGAGGATCAGCTTGACCATAGCAACCTCAGTTTTAATGGCATAGTGCCCGGCAGACAGGCAAAGTCAATGGGAAGCACCAGGCTGAAGGAAACTTTTGGACCAGAAGAGAACTACCCCTCAGAGTTCCTCCGGTTTGAAGTTGTCCCCTTCAAAATTGCCTATCATGCTATCTTCGAACGACCGGCTTTTGCCAAGTTCATGGCAAGGCCATGCTATATATACATCAAGCTTAAGATGTCGGGGGAACATGGAACAATCACGGTTTCCGGCAACTTCAAGAAAGCTAAGGAATGTGAGCGTGGTATGCGCCTTCGCAAAAGCCATCATCCACAAAGAAGAGCTAGCACTACTTAAGGCGGACAAGGACAACTCCATGCCCAAGCAAAAAGTTGATGTCAAGAAGACCTTTGAAGCTTCAGAAGACACCAAGAAGGCGGACCTCATCCCAGGCGATAAATCCAAGCAAGTTCTCATCGGCTCCAACTTGGACATCAAATAGGAAGGCGCGCTCGTCGAGTTCCTCCGTGAGAATCGTGACATCTTTGCAAGGTCGACATCCGACATGTCTGGTGTACCGAGGGAACTTGCTGAGCACTCGCTCAATATTATCAAGGGATCAAAGCCGGTGAAACAAGCAACAAGACGCTTTGGTGATGAGAGACGCAAGGCTATAGGGAAGGAGATTAATAGGTTGAGGGACGCAAATTTCATAAAGAAGTTGTACACACCGATTGGGTGGCAAATCCTGTACTTGTTCCAGAGAAGAATAAATAGCTGAGGATGTGTATCAACTATACCGGTGTGAACAAGTGTTGCCCAAAGGATCCCTTTGCGCTGCCTAGAATTGACCAGGTCGTAGACTCCACAGCAGGCTCCGAGCTGCTTTGTTTTCTGGACACCTACTCAGGATACCACCAAATCAAGATGAGGGAGTCAGATCAACTGAAAACATATTTCACCACTCCATACGGGACTTTCTGCTATATCACGATGCCTTTTTGACTGAAGAATGCAGAGGCAACATACCAGCGTTGTATGCAAAATTGCCTGCATGAACAGATCGGCTGCAATGTTCACGTCTATGTTGACGACATTGCGGTGATGTCGAAAAAGAAGGCGGATCTCCTAGAGGACTTGGGAGAAACTTTTTAGAATCTCCGGAAATACCAAATGAAGCTCAATCCTGCTAAGTTTATTTTCGGTGTCCCAACCGCCAAACTTGGTTTTATAATCTCAGAACGAGGGATCGAAGTCAACCCGGAGAAGATCAAGACTATCCAAAACATATCCAGGCCAACCTGTCTAAAGGACGTGCAACGCCTAGCCGGATCGGCGGCAGCCGTCAGTCGTTTCATAAGCCGCCTGGGAGAAAAGGCAATGCTTCTCTACCAGCTATTGAAGAAATCCAACAACTTCGAATGGACAGCAGAAGCAGATGCCGCCTTATAGCAACTTAAGGAGGCTCTTGTATCCGCTCCCATATTGGCAGCACCTCGATCGCAGGAACCAATGTTGCTATACATCGCAGCACTGGAGCAGTTGTCAGCGTTGTATTGGCTGTGGAAAAAAAGGAAAGCGAAGCCGCGACGTCTGAGCAACGTCCGGTCTACTTCATCAGTGAAGTCTTCTCCGCCTCCAAGCAGAGGTATCCAGATTACCAAAAGCTGGCTTATGGTGTATTCTTTGACGAAAGAAAGCTTAGGCATTATTTCCAGGAGCACACAGTGACGGTAGTCAGCAGGTACCGTTGGGAGACATAATCAATAACGCAGAGGCAACAGGCCGAGTCGCCAAGTGGGGCATCGATCTTGTCGCCTTCGATATAGTCTACAAACGACAGACCGCCATTAAGACTCAAGCACTTGTAGACTTTGTTGCCAACTGGACAGAGGCCATGGAGGAAACAGTACTCCCCGAGTCATGCACTTTGACGAATCAAAGATGCTCAAAGGCTCGGGGGCTGGAGTTGTTTTGCGCACACCCAAAGGTGATAAGCTCAGCTACGTATTGCAGATTCATTTCACAGCAACCAATAACGTCACAGAGTATGAAGCTTTGCTTCACGTGCTACATGTGGCAAACGAGCTTGGCGTCAAGAGAATCCTCTGTTATGGTGACTCCGACTTAGTCGCACAACAAGTAAGCGGCACATGGGACACGAAGAGTGCAACAATGGCAGCTTACAGGGTCAAAGTTGACGAATTCGCCAAAAAATTCATGGGCTACGAAGTCCGGCATGTTCCCAGAGCTGAGAACGAGGCGGCTGACACCCTCGCCAGACTCGGGTCAGAACGCAAAAAAGTGTCAAAGGACATTTTTCTGGAACATTTGCACAAGCCGTCCATTAAGGGCGCCTACTTGTTGGACCCCGATGCAGAAGAACCAGTAGAAGTGGCAAGTCTTGCCGTCTACTTGGTCCAGCCGGATTGGACCGTCCCCTATCTTGATTTTTTAGTCGACCAGAAGTTGCCGGAAGACGTTGAGGTGTTGAAAAGGCAGATCATAAGGCGAGCCAAGGCATTCACAGTCATCAAAGGCGAGCTATATAAGCAAAGCACGTGCGGTATCTATCAGCGGTGCATATTGCCAGAAGAAGGCCGGGAAATTCTGAAAGACATACATATTGGCACTTGCGGGCACCATGCCTCCGCCAGGTCCATTGTATCCAAAGCTTTCCGCCAAGGTTTCTACTGGCTAACCGCCAAAGAAGATGCCGAATACATCGGGAAAACATGTAAAGGCTGCCAGTTGTATGCCCGCCAACCTCAATTGCCGGCACAAGAACTCAGGACAATTCCAATCAGTTGGCCGTTCGCAGTCTAGGGCTTAGACATGGTTGGTCCCTTCAAGAAGGCACGAGATGCGTATACCCACGTATTGGTCGATGTCGACAAGTTCACTAAATGGGTCGAAGCCAAGACGATCAGCAAACTTGACGCACGAACGACCACCAATTTCCTCTAGGGAATTATCTCTCGGTTCAGAGTTCCACATAGCATTATCAAAGATAATGGAAGCACTTTGTCTCAAGGTGACACTGAAGAATACTGCAATGATCTAGGCATCCGGCTTGATTTGGCATCCGTGTCACACACTCAATCAAATGGACAAGTAGAGCATACAAACGTCTTAGTCCTTTCCGGACTTAAGCCCCATCTCGAAGTTCCATTACATAGGGCAGCTGGCGCTTGGGCAGAAGAGCTACAGTCCGTACTCTGGAGTTTGCGTACAACGCCTAATAGATCTACCGGCTACACTCCTTTCTTCTTACTATATGGCATAGAGGCGGTGCTACCCACCGACATGAAATACGATTCTCCAAGAGTTAAAGCCTACATCGAGCAAGACGTAAAAGGTGCAAGACAGGACAACCTAGACGTGTTAGATGAAGAAAGAGACGTTGCTCTCCATCGCTCCGCCTTGTACAAGCAACAACTTCGCCGCTATCATAGCCGGAGAGTGTGGAAGCTAGGCTTCAGAACATGTGACCTGGTTCTCCGCCTAATTCAAGACAGAAAAGGCTTGCACAAGCTATCGCCGCCATGGGAAGAACCTTTTATAGTCACAAAGGCGCTGCTCAATGGTTCCTATTACCTATCCGACATCCGCGACGCAGAAGAAAAGAAAATGCGCAAGAAGGCGGCAGGAAGGAGAGGAACCAACGGTAAAAGAGGCATTGACGACCGTTCGAGCAAACAAGAAGGCCTTAGAACATTGAGCAGCTACGTCCTTCCTACACTGAGCAATTTATAATTGTATTAAGTTATATATGATTATGAAATAAAAGTCTATGGTTCCTCATCTGTGTTGAGAAGCATACCATCTTTTGTCTTTTCTTACAATCATATACCCCTATGTATCTAAGTTACCTAATTTCTAGCTCCGTAAAAAGGTTCAAACTGGTAGATACTTGAAGCTTTCGAGCCAACCCAAAGCAAAAATCAACTTTTTGCGCCGCCTAATACCTTTACTTTTGATTACTTATATGTGGTTCGTCTAGTAGTATGTCTTTGGCGCCAACATGTTGGCTTTGGTTCCTGATTCTAAACTTATGGTACTAGCCCTGGTTGTTCAGCTAAAGTTCCCGGCTGAGTTTTGCCAACATACAAACAGTCAAGCATATAAGTCAAAATAAAATTAAGGCGGGCCAAATAAAACAAAGCAAGTCTACTTAAGTAGCACAATAAATTAAGTTAGTTGGCTCCCCGCCTAGCAGTACATCTCCAAAAGTTATTTACAAATATTACAAGATGAGATATAATTGTTTCAGGGACAGGAGGAGGCTAGCCGTCAAGAAACAAAATAAAGGGCGCCGACAACAATGGCATTGTCTCGGGGGCCGCCTATACTAGTCTTGGGGGCTGACAACCTCAGCCCCGAGCTATCGCTCCCTTCCGCCTCTGCCGTGGCGGCAGCTCCACCTTCTTCAGCAGCCGGCACATGATGGCAACGATAGAAGACCGTCGTATCAACCATATCGGCAACCCGCGTGGCGTAGCCGATAATGTTGTTCAGTACAGCAGCCGGCTGGACCTCGCTGCCGTCTTCATAAGTAGACGGCATGCCCTCGGTGACGACATCTATCTCCGCCTCGGGGTAGTGCGCCATGAATAAGCCTAGCACAGTCTTGGCACCACCCCGCGCCGCCGACTTCAGCGAGCTTTTGTGTAGCTTCGTTGCTTGCTCCAGCATGTTGGGCACATCGCTGAAGTCGGCGGGCTCCTGGCTGTCAGAGGAGATGAAGAACTTGGTGGCAAACTGCTTGGACGCCGCCAAAGTCTCGGTGATCAACTCACTCAGGCGCGCAAGGCGATCTAGGCGGAGGCTGACAACCTTGTCATCGCCTAAGCCGGCAACAACTGTGTCAAAAAACAAAAACGTCACTTGGCCCAGACTAACAACTTAACTGACGACAAGGATGAGGAAAGAGGAAAAGCTTACCAAGGATCGAGTTATTGAAGGCGGACAACTCAATCATATGAGCTGCCACCGTGTCCTCCGCAGTCTTGGCGCGAGAAGTCTACTTCGATATTTCTTCAGCAGCCGCCTTCTCCGCCTCCGCCAATTTTTTGCGCAGGCTATCCAGCTCGCCGGTTAGCTGGCTAGTCTCCCGCGCAAACATCATTTGCTGCGCCTCCATCTCCTTCCGGTGCTCCTCCTTCATGGCCAAGTTGGCGCCTGCCAGATCAGAGGCTTCATTCATAATAGCTTGCATGTCAGTAGACTCCCTCAGTATATCATGGGCGTGATCTAGCAGTTCTACAATATGAATAAATTGGCTAAATGATTGGCGGAAGCACACATAAACATGGCAGAAAGGAAAACTTAGTGATTTTACCTTCATCTTTCTTGCGGCCCGCCTCCAAGTTGGCAATCCGCACGTCGTTAGCGTCGCAATCTTTTCAGATTGCGGTATCGCTTGTTTATCTCCGAGCTGGAAGAGATGAGCTCAACATTGGCGGTGAGGACGCTCTGTGGACACAAGCATACAACATATTGTCAAAAAACCTGCCAGACCCTGGATTCAGGCTACACAAACGAAACATATCGGTTGGGACACACAACCAATAACATACTGGGGTTACCAATCCCAGGAAACAAGCAGGCCAGGCTCGGAATGAATCATCGGCCGACAGCTCTTGGCGACCCCAACGTCATATACGTTTCAAGATTGTGCACGCAAGAACCCAAAAAGTCTTCCAACTCGTATACTTCAACCATACATGGTAACACATGGTATACGAGTCGGATTGTTAACAAGTTGAAACCACAGAATAAACCTAAGACACAAAGAAAGGATATAATTATTCAAAAGCTCTCACTGAGCAAAAAATAGCGAATGGCACCAATCAGAGGACACATGTCCCAACATTACATCATGCAGCGGAAGACAAGCCGGTCTAAGTACAGACAAGAAGCAAAGGGCTCAAAGCCGAAACGGAAAAGAAGGCCCATCCACGCGGTCCACTAGGAAGAAGCCCAGGGGAACTCTAACTACTCGTCGTAGATCTCGTCGTCTGTAACATCCCAAATTTTGCAAAAAATTTAAAACTTTGCATTCATGCATCATTCATCATTAGGCATAAAACTACTTCACAAAAATATTAAATAAAAACTTCAAATTATATATTTAAATATTTAAATAATCTATAATTCCATAAAGTGTTTACTTGAAACTCCTTAAATAAATAAAATGTTATCAATTTATTTATGGGCAAGTATAGTGTCAAAAAGTCCCATTTTTAATAACCTTTCCAAAAAATATTTTTATGAATTTTTCTGAAAAGTTTTGAATAGGTTTAAAAATCATATTTGAAATCAGTATTTAAAAACAGATATTATTTTCATTTAAAAAGAAAAGGAAAACGGGCCGGCCCGTTGGCTATCTGCCGCGCACGCGTAGCGCAACGGCCTAGCCCAACGCCCCGCGCTCTCAATCACAGTCGCTGACAGGTAGGACCCACCTGTCATCACCCCCGTGGAAACGTTCGTCCCCAAATCACGCCCCCGACCCCGACCGAAAACGCCAATTTGATTCGCACGATTATGGACGATTTACTGCTCCATTGATCTCGCATCCTCTCCCTACTAATACCCCTCCTCGCTCTCGTCCGATTGCCCCAAACCACACCTCCCGAGAGCCCCTAGGCTGCCCGCTCGAGCTCACGCAATCCCGTCGTCGCCGTCGGTAAGAACTCCGCCGCCCGAGCATCTCCGGCCACCTCGGACCTCCTCTCCACCTCCCTTCGCTCCCTGTGAACCGTGCGCATCGATTTGGCACGGTGGGGCGTGTATTTTTGCAGCGAAACCCCGCCTCCGTCCACGACCGAGAGGAACCGTCGCCGCGCACAACTCCGGCGAGCTTTTCCGGGGAGACGAGGACGCTCCGGTCATCGCCACCGCGCCATCGCCCTCCCCTCGACGTCGCACATCCCCTGGTGAGCTCCGTTCCCTCCTAGCACCGTAGAACGCCTGGGGCGCAAACGCCGGCCATGGCTCCGCTGCGCCCCGCGCGTCTCCGGCGACTCGCGCCGCCCGCGTTAGGTCAACACGTCCTGGACCGTTGGATCTAGATCCAACGGATCCGTTTTTATTTTTATTTTTATTTTCGTCTCTGCGATTAATCTGGCGCGTCTGTTTTCATTTAGATCTAACGGCTCTAGATCGCGATCCGCGTCGAACCGGTACGGGCGAATCAGATCGCGCCGCGTGGCCGATTCTTTTTCTTTTTCGAATAAAATTTAGAAATTAAAACAGAAAACTATTAAAACTTGCAAAATTCATAACTTTTAATCTGTAAGTCCAAAATTGATAAACTTTATGTCATTGGAAAGCCCTGCTCATGTAGTTTATTTATACATCATTTGTTTTTCCCTTTGACAAATTATAAATTGTCAAATTATCAGAGGATTATTTCGGCCATTAAAATAATAACTTAAATAATAAAAATGTTTTAGAAATAAATTTAAATCGTTTAGGATTGTATTATCTCCCTCTGTCCAGCAATATTATTGAATGACTTAATTGAAGATTTCATAAAACAATAAAAGTTGTAATTATAGAAATCAAAGTTTTAATATATTATTTTAAATTTAATTAATTGATAAATAAAATAAGAAATACCTAGAAATTATATTCATTCATTTAATGACAGAAAATAAAAATTATTAATAAGTGTGTCGTATTATCATAGCATATCATTCATGCACACATGTTTGTGTTTGGTGTTGTGTTGGTTTTGTGTTGGTATTTATTTTATTCATTGTTGTGCTAGATTGTGAAGAAGAGGAAGGACTTGCTTGTGATTGTTATTCTTGCTGTGCTTGTTCCTCCTGTTACCAAGGCAAGTGACATTCATACTATATCCCATATTTTCTATATGCATAAGTAGTATATTTTGAGTAGTGTGCATGATAGGTTTTTGGATTTATTCTATAATGCTAAGTTAGTTTGTATTTTACAAATATCCTAGTAGTGTGTAGCCACCCCTTCTCCTATGCAGCCATGAAAAGTTTTATTAGTTGCTTAGCTATGCTGTAAAAATTGTTACCCTATTTTGGAAATGTTTCTAAGTGTTAAAAATTTAAATACACATCTGGGTGGAATTGGTTGTTTGGTTTATGTTGAGTGGCTTTTGGGACTATGCTTGTGGTTGTCGTCGCCTAGGATGAATGTCTATTCTACTTAGGGCCATGAGTATGGTGTTTGTTACACAGAAGTGCACTTGTGGACGACCACCCAGGAACGAAGAGATTACCAAGTCCCTCCAAGTTTAGAAGCTTCCCGTGCAGCCTTTTGACAATGGGCTCTGTCTAGAATAACTAAGTTGTTAGGGTGCAACCTGTCAGCTTGACAAGCAGATGTAGAGTTGGTAGGTGGAACGGGTCTTGCTAGTATGGTTGCATCCTTCTTCTGAAAGTTCTTGTCTCAATTCTCTCCTTTCCTCAATACACTCCGTGTGTATAGGATTTTCGGGCTAATTGAGTCTAAAGGTGAAAGTGCACAACCTCTGCAGAGTCGACAAACTGAGTACTCAGCCGTGTCCTCGGAAATGGACTACTTCGAGCAACTGGACAAGGATGGGCAGAAGAATCTCAACACTGTTTTCGTAAAGTAAAATTTTGACTAAGGAAAGTATTGATGGTGCACTTGGGTTTTATCCCTTGGTGCCAAGCCTTGAGAAATAAAAGTGTTTTACAAAATGATAGGAGAAAACTTGCTTTCTGCAAATAGCCTCCAACCCCACCAAACCAAATATGCATATAGATTTTAGACTTGTCATTATACATCCACCATAGTCACTTGCCAATACATCATTGTATTGACCTCCTTCGGGGGTTGCATATTCAAATGTGCAGGAAATTCTGATGCTGAATGAGTATGGCTCGAGTCTACACCCAACATGACTGCCTGTGGTGCATGCTTGAAGATGAGGCTCAATGTTATTTTCGCTTTCGTTGTGAACTCAGAATTTAGCTAGCCTTCATGGCTATGCAAGTTGTAATAAAGCCATACTCGGCTATTATTTTTGGATCTTGTTGTAGTAATTTTAATACTTATGCAATGGTACTTTTTATTTTGTACTGTGGTGCTGGCAGTGATCCAGGGACTAGCACATCGTCCAACTCCGCGTAGTATCCACCAACCTGGTCGTGCGGAGAATCCTCAACTGCAGAAAAACCACAGCCCGCGAACGGGTCAATACACCGAAGCGTATCCAACAAGCTTAAGCTAACAGGTTACAAAACTGTAAGACTCCCAAAGTATGGGGTTAAGTGGACTTAGCGGCAGCAGCACTAGCAACCTAATTAGAGACACGCTACAACTCCCGTCTAAGTTAGAGAGGGATAAGAGAGCGCATAAGGTAACCATCTACAACTAACACCAATCATAACCCATTCTCGGATTAACCCCCTCAACCAAGTATGAGGAAGCAATTCGGGAATACTCACACATTGAACAAATTTTAGTTACCAGTTATTGTGAGAGTAATTCTATATTACTAGTCAGGTTAATTAACAATGATTAGGTGTAAGTTGTCTATGATCTTGTTAGCCAGCATCATCACCAAGTCGTCCATAACCGTGGACACGGCTCATCGATAAGATTATACCCTGCAGGGGTGCACTACTGGACTCGTACTGGTTTGATCAACCCCAATAGCAAAGCCAGAAGGTAGGTCATCTCAACACGGCAAATCTCTTCTCTACAACCCATCCAGGGAACCGCATGATTGTGTGCACGGCTAATCAGGTCCAGTGCCCGCGGGATCGACCTTCATAGCACTCTAAAAACGTGCCACCCTATATGAGAATCGACTACTCCATCATCATGAGATCGTTAGGTAACATATGCATGCATCAAATGGAAAGCCCGAACTACTTGCGGCGCCCTGGATAAGAAGCGGATTAGATCGAAGCCGCGGGGGGGCTCCATAGGGCCTCCCACAAGCGGTTAGTGCGCTCAAAATTGGATCCGAGGAAAAGAACTGAGTTCCTAGGTCGACACTTAGCAGAACAAAGCAACTCGCAAGGCCTTCCGCCGGTGCCTTATCTTTTAATTATAATACCCCAACAAAAGATAGCATTTTATTAAAGTAGACAATCTATCATGCTAAGTATAAATGAAATAGGACAAACAGACTCGCAGAACCAACCTTAAGCATGCACTACGACTCGCAAGGCTAACAAATAAACATACAACAGGTGATAGGATGTGGGGATAAAGCTGTATGGGCTGCAGGATAAATATATGATGGGATCGCAATTCAAGAATCATAACTAGGATAGCATAGATCAAAAGGCAAGGATGAAAATCAAACAATCGTGTAACCGGTTAGCAGAATCTTGCCTGGCAGCTCGTGGCCCGGCACAAAAGCTGAAATCTCAAGGATGAAAGTATCGACAGCAGACGCGTCGTCGTCTACCCAGAGAAGAGCAAAACACAGACAATAGGAAGCAGTATCAATAAAATGAAATGCGCAAACAATTGATGTTGCAATATGGTATGAGATGATTAGGTCATTTTAAAGCGGGGATGAAATCCCGGCAGAAAGATTAGTTTGCAATTTATTTATGTAACCAACAAATTAAATGTTGTTTAATATATATAGCATGGCATGGTGATCTAATTAATTTAAATGGAATAGGCAATAAATAAGTATTTGCCAACACATTCCATATTTATTAGTTAGATGCAATTTTATTTATCTACACAACAGATTAAATGTTTATTAGCATAGCAAGGCATGATACAGATGATAAGGGCAATTTAAATGGAATTAGGGCATAATATATTTATTACCCCACATATTCCATATTTAATTATGTAAGTGCATTTGTTAAATTAAACTAAGCATTTAAAATAAATGATGCAAAATGACATAAGAATGTGATATTAATGTTTATTGCATTTTTCTGATATAAAAACATATAAAGTTTATTTAATTTGGAGTTGCAGAAATACAGTTATTGCATTTTTAGTTCTAGGGTTGTTTTCGGAAATGTGCAGGGACCTATTCGTGATTGGAGAAATTCCTGGGAGGGCTAAAAGGCTAAGCAGGAAGTGCAGGGGGCTCTGTGTAATTTTCCCAGCCCCTCTGGACTTTTCTCACCGAACCGTGCGCTAGCCAGAGCGGCTGGCGTGTGGGGTCGCTGCGCTGGCGCCCACTGTCGTTGACAGGTGGGGCCGCGCTGTCAGCAGCGTGAAAAAAATGGGCTTTTTCCACACGCCCTGGAGGTTCGAACCCGAGATCTCGCGAGCACGGATGGCTCGGACGCGCTAGCCAGAAGAGCTGAAAAGTGTTGTTGCCAATCTACGCTACGAGTGTTCTTTAGACTGGAACCCGAAATGGAAACCTGACGAAACTGGAACTATGGAGCAGAGAACAGCGCGCGGCGGCCGGCAATCGGACGCCGGCGACCAACTCCGGGCGGCGCTGCGGGCGTGCGCGTGAGCGCGGGTTGCAGAGCGTGCGGGGACTTCATTTCTGTGCCCAGAGGCGACGGGGAGGCACGGGAAGTCTCGAGTTCTTGCTCGACGTCGTGCGGCCATGCGGTGTCTCCGGCGTGGGCGAAAAGAGACCGCCGGAGAAGAAAGGGGAGGGGGAAGAAGAGGGGACGGGGAGGACGAAGCTCACCGCGGGGCTCGTCGGGGGGAGTGCTCGGTGCGGGGAGGAGCAGATGAAGTTCGACGGCGGTGCTCTGGTGGCTCCGTGCGCAACAAGGAAAAGAGGGGCGGCGGCGTGAGGAGAGAGGGAAAAAAGGAGGCTTAGGGTTCCTGGGTTGGCGGCGCAAGGGGATAAGAAGATAGGGGAAGGGCATCGGGGCAGTGGGGCGTGCTGCAGCGAGGTGGGGGCGAGGTGAAGTGACCATGGCACTGTGCCTCGCTGGAAAGGGCGTACGGAGGTAGGGGATAGAATTAGTGGGTCGGGCTAGCTGGTTGCTGGGCCGAAGTTTGCCCAGTTCGGCCAGGCTCTCTCTCTCCCTCCATTTTTTCTTGTTTTCTGTTTTTATTTTTAATCCTTTCTCGTTTTGTCTTTTTAACACAAATCAGAAAAAGAAACATGACAAAAACTCTTAAACAATTTTTAATAGTTTCAAAATAGTCATATTAAAATATTGTTTGATTATTTATAAATAATTTGAAACTTCAATTGAATTTATTTGAAACACATTTGAATTTAAATATGAAACTTAAATTTGGAAAAAAAGAAATTTGAAACCATATATTTAATTAAAAGCAACCACACATGGAATGATGACATGAAGCTCCATTAGATTGCACACAAATTTGGAAAGTTACAAACGGGCTGTTACAACACCCCCCCCCCCCCACCCCCCAAAGGAATCACGCCCCGAGATTCTTCATGGAGCAACAAAGAGGTTGGGGTACTCGGCACAGAGGTGGTCTTCACGTTGTCAGAATGATGAGACCATTGAACCTTGTAGAACTTGACATTGTTGTTTCGGGTGCGACGTTCAGCTTCGTCAAGAATGCGAATCAGTTGTTCCACATAGGAGAGATCTTCTCGAAGTTCAATTGATCCATGATCAATTGCACGTCTTGGATCTTGGAAGCACTTCTTGAGTTGTGACACGTGGAAGACATCGTGCACTTTGGAGAGGTTTGGAGGAAGTTCCAGATGGTAAGCTAAATCACCACGCCTTGAAAGAACGTTGAAAGGGCCAACATAACGCGGAGCGAGCTTGCCTTTGATGCCAAAGCGTTGCGTGCCTCTCAGAGGAGTGACAGGAAGGTAAGCTTGATCACCAGGTGCATAGACCATGTCCCTGTGCTTGCTATCATAATAGCTTTTCTGCCGAGACTGGGAAATCTTCAGATTGTCACGAATGATGCGAACTTTTTCTTCAGCCTCTTGGATAATGTCAGGACCAAAGAATTGACGTTCACCAGCTTGAGACCAATTCAGAGGAGTTCTGCATTTGCGGCCATAGAGAGCTTCAAAGGGAGCCATGCCTAGACTTGCTTGGAAGCTGTTGTTGTAGGAGAACTCAGCATACGGAAGGCAATCCTCCCATTTCATGCCAAAGGAGATAACACAAGCTCTGAGCATATCCTCCAGAATTTGGTTCACTCTTTCAACCTGTCCACTTGTCTGTGGATGGTAAGCTGTGCTGAACAAAAGTTTGGTATCCAAGGCTTTCTGAAAGCTATCCCAAAATCGAGAAGTGAAGATACTTCCACAATTCGAGCTTAATGACAAAGGAACACCATGTAAAGGAACCAGTCTTGTCATATAGAGTTCTACCAACTGACTAGCTGATACTGTCTCTTTGACTGGGAAGAAGTGAGCCACTTGGGAGAGACGATCAATGACAACAAAGATTGCATCGTTGCCTTTCTTGGACTTTGGAAACCCAGTAACGAAGTCCATCTCGATCTTGTCCCATTTCCACTCAGGAATTTGCAATGGTTGAAGAAGTCCAGATGGTCTTTGATGAACTGCCTTGAAACGACAACAAACATCACACTGAGACACATAGCGAGCAATTTCACACTTCATCCTGGTCCACCATTAGATTGACTTGAGATCCTGGTACATCTTTGTGCTGCCAGGGTGGATAGAAAGCGGATTATCATGAGCCTCCTTGAGAATGATCTCTCTTAAGATGTCAAGCTTGGGCACTACAATGCGTTCTTCGAACAGCAAGGTACCATTGTCATCGAGAGAGAAACTCTTGTACTTATCCTTGCCAATGTTGTATTTGATATTCTTGACACCAGAATCACGCAACTGTGCGGCACGGATCTTATCCTCAAGTGTCGGAGTGGCAATCAAGTTTGCAAGATAACCAGAGGGAACCACTTGAAGATTGAGCTTCTTGAATTCTTCGTGAAGAGGAGGTTGGATGTCCTCAACCATGAGGTTGTTGCAATAGGACTTGCGACTGAGAGCATCAGCCGTTACATTAGCTTTGCCTGGAGTGTAAGAGATGGTAAGATCGTAATCTGAGAGCTTCTCAAGCCACCTTGTTTGCCTGAGGTTCAAATCTGGTTGAGTGAAGAGATATTTGAGACTCTTGTGATCAGTGCAGATCTCACAGCTGTGCCCCAACAAATAAGGTCTCCAAGCCTTGAGGGCATACATGATTGCTGCAAGTTCAAGATCATGTGTAGGATAGTTGAGCTCATGAGACTGCAACTGTCGAGATGCATAAGCCACAACTTTGCGTTCTTGCATGAGGACTGCACCTAGTCCTTGAAGAGATGCATCGCAGAAGATTTGGAAAGGTTTGGAAGTATCTGGGCCAACTAGAATAGGAGTAGAAGTGAGTTTAGCTTTCAAGAGATTGAAACTCTCATCACACTTTGGAGTCCAAAGAAACTTTCTATCCTTCCTAGTAAGATCGGTGAGAGGCTTAGCAATTTTGGAGAAGTTCTCAACAAATCGACGGCAATAGCTAGCCATGCCAAGGAAACTCCTGACTTGTTTCACCGATGTAGGAGGCAACCATTCAACAATGGCCTTCACTTTTTCTGGATCAACAGAAATGCCTCCAGAAGAGATGGCATGACCAAGGTAGGATACTTTAGGAAGAATTCACACTTGGAGAACTTGGCGTAGAGACGATGTTCTCGGAGTTTCAACAAGATAAGACGAAGATGTTCTCCGTGTTCTTCTTCGGTTTTGGAATAGATAAGAATGTCATCGAGATAGACTACCACGAACTTATCGAGGTATTCCATGAAAACGAAGTTCATGAGACGTGAGAAAGTCGCCGGAGCATTTGTGAGACCGAAAGACATGACAATGTATTCGTAGAGACCATAGCGAGTGGTGAAAGCTGTCTTAGGAATGTCTTCTTTGCGGATCTTGATCTGGTGATAACCTGACCTCAAGTCCAACTTGGAGAAAACCTTAGCACCAGCAAGTTGATAAAACAGGTCATTCATGCGAGGAAGGGGATACTTGTTCTTGATGGTTTTCTTGTTCAGAGGACGGTAGTCAACAACCAGTCGCTCAGTCGTGTCCCTCTTTTTGCCAAATAGAGTAGGACAACCCCAAGGAGAAGTACTAGGTTGGATATGACCTTTACTTTCCAACTCCTCTAGCTGTCTCTTAAGTTCAGCCAGTTCTTTGGGGCCCATCCTGTAAGGACGTTTGGAGATAGGAGCAGTGCCTGGTTCTAGTTCAGTAACTAACTCCACGGCTCTGTCAGGCGGCATGCCTGGCAATTCATCAGGAAAGACGTCAGGAAAGTGTCGGACCACCGGTATATCTTCCATAGCAGGAAGAGGATGAACATTGAGAGCGAAAAGCTGAGCTGAAGAGGTTTGATTTGGAGAATAGACTATCTGTCCAGAAGGATGAGAAAGAGATACAGTCTTTTTGGAACAGTCTATCTTAGCTTTGTTGGCCTTCAACCAATCCATGCCGAGAATGACATCAATGTCTGAGTTTCCCAGAAGAATTAAGGAAGCCAGGAACAAATGACCTCCAATTTGAATTTGGTTTCCATGGCTTACCATGGAGGTCTGCATTTGCGTTCCCGGAGAATGGATCACGAGTGGAGTAGATAAGGGATCTAGAGGCAGCTTCGTTGTTTCAGCGAAGGTTACTGACACACAAGAATGAGATGCTCCAGTATCGAACAATACCTTAGCAGGAAAAGAGTTAACTAGGAGTTTGCCCATTATAACTTCTGGAGCTTCCTCTGCCTCTTTGGCGTTGAGGTGGTTCACCCTTCCACTCCAAGCTGTAGGCAAATTGCTGGGGAAAGCACAAACTAAAGCTTGTGTTGGAGAAGAACGAGCTTGTTTCTTATGAAGCTTGTTTTGTGGACAATGGATAGAGATATGGCCTGGATCACCGCACTTGAAGCAGGATTTTTAAGTCACTGGCTTTGGCGGAATTTGAACACTTGGCCTTTTCTGAGCTTGAACCTCTTGTAGGAAACATTACGGAGGGAGGACAAGGAGTGAACCCTAAAGGGCTTGGAAGATAGGTGGGTTGAGTTGGAGATGCATATGGGACCCAAAGCCTACGCTTCTGTGGAGGCATTGTGTTTGCTGAAGAAGAAGAAGCACCTTCAAGAGCATGTTTTTGAGATTCTTCAAACATCTCACGACCAAATTCCTCCCGGAGAGCTGTGTTCACGAGCTCTTCAAAGTTAACGCACTTGAACAAGGTGAGTGCATACTTCAGATTTGGGCTTAGACCTCTGCGAAATTTGGCTTGCTTCTGGGCATCAGTTGATACCTCATCTTGAGCATAGCGAGCCAGACGGTTGAACTCAGCTTGATATTCCAGCACAGACAGGCTTCCCTGAGTCAAGTCATAGAATTCATCACGCTTTCTTTCCATGACCCCATCGGGAATATGGTGGCGTTTGAAAGCCTCCTTGAACTCATCCCAAGTGATAACAACACCTGGTACTCGTAACTGTTGGAAGTTCTCCCACCAAGACATGGATTTTCCGCGGAGAAGATAGGACACAAACGGAACACGGTCCTCATCAGACACATGAGAAACAGCCAGAGCATTTTTCATCTCACGCAGCCAGACGTCAGCATCAAGTGGCTCAGAGGGAACATCAAACGTGCGTGGGTTCAGCTGGAGGAACTTCACAATTGACACCCGGCAGTTGCCCTGGTTTTGGTTTTGCTGAATGTGACCCAAAACTTGCGTCATCTGAGACAGCACTTGCCTCATTTCGGATGGCATTTGAGTATCTTCTTCGCCACTCTCCATCCTGAGGAGGATACAACGTTAACACCATAATCGGATAAACAAAATCCAATGTAAGAGCTTAAAGGAACAACTTCAGATTGCTAAGAAAAGACAAAAGGAACAAGACATGGCCATCCATCATGGTACGCCACTTTGTTTACTTCTAGAAAGGTTTAAAGAGAGGTAAGAACGAAGACTAGCACTAGAACGAGGAAAACCAATTGAGCTTGACGTAAACTCCACCAAAGAGGAGGAACAACTGATTGATTCAAGAATGAAACTGAACGTAGCCGAAGAGGTTGATAACTGCTAAAACGAAGAGCACCACCTTGAAGACACCTGCAACTATGGTACTACAGAAACCCAGAACACGTGATGTCCTAATTTTAAAATTTAGGTGAGAAGGGAAATATCGTAACACTTCCTTACCAGAAGAACAGGGAGGGTGGGTGGGGATAGAAGTAAAAGAACATAATTCCTACTCTCACGTTTAAGAATTTCCTGACAGCTATAAAATAATTTTCTAGACTCAAACAACGACCAGTAGAAGGGAACCTGAGGGCGTTTAGGCTCTGATACCAATTGTCAGACCCTGGATTCAGGCTACACAAACGAAACGTATCGGTTGGGCCACACAACCAAGAACATACTAGGGTTACCAATCCCAGGAAACAAGCAGGCCAGGCTTGGAATGGATCATCGGCCGACAGCTCTTGGCGACCCCAACGTCACATACGTTTCAAGATTGTGCACGCAAGAACCCAAAAAGTCTTCCAACTCGTATACTTCAACCATACACACATGGTATACGAGTCGGATTTTTAACAAGTTGAAACCACAGAATAAACCTAAGACACAAAGAAAGGAAATAATTATTCAAAAGCTCTCACTGAGCAAAAAATAGCGAATGGCACCAATCAGAGGACACATGTCACAACATTACATCATGCAGCGGAAGACAAGCCGGTCTAAGTACAGACAAGAAGCAAAGGGCTCAAAGACGAAACGGAAAAGAAGGCCCATCCACGCGGTCCACCAGGAAGAAGCCCAGGGGAACTCTAACTACTCGTCGTAGATCTCGTCGTCGAACTCCTCGTAGTATCCACCAACCTGGTCGTGGGGAGAATCCTCAACTGCAGAAAAACCACAGCCCGCGAACGGGTCAATACACCGAAGCGTATCGAACAAGCTTAAGCTAACAGGTTACAAAACTGTAAGACTCCCAAAGTATGGGGTTAAGTGGACTTAGCGGCAGCAGCACTAGCAACCTAATTAGAGACACGCTACAACTCTCGTCTAAGTTAGAGAGGGATAAGAGAGCGCATAAGGTAACCATCTACAACTAACACCAATCATAAACCATTCTCGGATTAACCCCCTCAACCAAGTATGAGGAAGCAATTCAGGAATACTCACACATTGAACAAATTTTAGTTACCAGTTATTGTGAGAGTAATTCTATATTACTAGTCAGGTTAATTAACAATGATTAGGTGTAAGTTGTCTATGATCTTGTTAGCCAGCATCATCACCAAGTCGTCCATAACCGTGGACACGGCTCATCGATAAGATTATACCCTGCAGGGGTGCACTACTGGACCCGTACTGGTTCGATCAACCCCAAAAGCAAAGCCAGAAGGTAGGGCATATCAACACGGCAAATCTCTTCTCTACAACCCATCCAGGGAACCGCATGATTGTGTGCACGGCTAATCAGGTCCAGTGCCCACGGGATCGACCTTCATAGCACTCTAAGAACGTGCCACCCTATATGAGAATCGACTACTCCATCATCATGAGATCGTTAGGTAACATATGCATGCATCAAATGGAAAGCCCGAACTACTTGCGGCGCCCTGGATAAGAAGCGGATTAGATCGAAGCCGCGGGGGGGGGGGGGGGGGGGGGCTCCATAGGGCCTCCCACAAGCGGTTAGTGCGCTCAAAATTGGATCCGAGGACAAGAACTGAGTTCCTAGGTCGACACTTAGCAGAACAAAGCACCTCGCAAGGCCTTTCGCCGGTGCCTTATCTTTTAATTCTAATACCCCAACAAAAGATAGCAGTTTATTAAAGTATACAATCTATCATGCTAAGTATAAATGACATAGGACAGACTCGCAGAACCAACCTTAAGCATGCACTACGACTCGCAAGGCTAACAGATAAACATACAACAGGTGATAGGATGTGGGGATAAAGCTGTATGGGCTGCAGGATAAATATATGATGGGATCGCAATTCAAGAATCGTAACTATGATAGCATAGATCAAAAGGCAAGGATGAAAATTAAACAATCGTGTAACCGGTTAGCAAAATCTTGCCTGGCAGCTCGTGGCCCGGCACAAAAGCTGAAATCTCAAGGATGAAAGTATCACCAGCAGACGCGTCGTCTACCCAGAGAAGAGAAAAACACAGACAATAGGAATCAATATCAATAAAATGAAATGCGCAAACAATTGATGTTGCAATATGGTATGAGATGATTAGGTCATTTTAAAGCGGGGATGAAATCCCGGCAGAAAGATTAGGTTGCTATTTATTTATGTAACCAACAAATTAAATGTTGTTTAATATATATAGCATGGCATGGTGATCTAATTAATTTAAATGGAATAGGCAATAAATAAATATTTGCCCAACACATTCCATATTTATTAGTTAGATGCAATTTTATTTATCTACACAACAGATTAAATGTTTATTAGCATAGCAAGGCATGATACGGATGATAAGGGCAATTTAAATGGAATTAGGGCATTATATATTTATTACCCCGCATATTCCATATTTAATTATGTAAGTGCATTTGTTAAATTAAACTAAGCATTTAAAATAAATGATGCAAAATGACATAAGAATGTGATATTAATGTTTATTGCATTTTTCTGATATAAAAACATATAAAGTTTATTTAATTTGGAGTTGCAGAAATACAGTTATTGCATTTTTAGTTCTAGGGTTGTTTTCGGAAATGTGCAGGGACCTATTCGTGATTGGAGAAATTCCTGGGAGGGCTAAAAGGCTAAGCAGGAAGTGCAGGGGGCTCTGTGTAATTTTCCCAGCCCCTCTGGACTTTTCTCACCGAACCGTGCGCTAGCCAGAGCGGCTGGCGTGTGGGGTCGCTGCGCTGGCGCCCACTGTCGTTGACAGGTGGGGCCGCGCTGTCAGCAGCGTGAAAAAAATGGGCTTTTTCCACACGCCCTGGAGGTTCGAACCCGAGATCTCGCGAGCACGGATGGCTCGGACGCGCTAGCCAGAAGAGCTGAAAAGTGTTGTTGCCAATCTACGCTACGAGTGTTCTTTAGACTAGAACCCGAAATGGAAACCTGACGAAACTGGAACTATGGAGCAGAGAACAGCGCGCGGCGGCCGGCAATCGGACGCCGGCGACCAACTCCGGGCGGCGCTGCGGGCGTGCGCGTGAGCACAGGTTGCAGAGCGTGCGGGGACTTCATTTCTGTGCCCAGAGGCGACGGGGAGGCACGGGAAGTCTCGAGTTCTTGCTCGACGTCGTGCGGCCATGCGGTGTCTCCGGCGTGGGCGAAAAGAGAACGCCGGAGAAGAAAGGGGAGGGGGAAGAAGAGGGGACGGGGAGGACGAAGCTCACCGCGGGGCTCGTCGGGGGGAGTGCTCGGTGCGGGGAGGAGCAGATGAAGTTCGACGGCGGTGCTCTGGTGGCTCCGTGCGCAACAGGGAAAAGAGGGGCGGCGGCGTGAGGAGAGGGGGGAAAAGGAGGCTTAGGGTTCCTGGGTTGGCGGCGCAAGGGGATAAGAAGAGAGGGGAAGGGCATCGGGGCAGTGGGGCGTGCTGCAGCGAGGTGGGGGCGAGGTGAAGTGACCATGGCACTGTGCCTCGCTGGAAAGGGCGTACGGAGGTAGGGGATAGAATTAGTGGGGACTTCATTTCTGTGCCTAGAGGCGACCGGGAGGCACGGGAAGTCTCGAGTTCTTGCTCGACGTCGTGCGGCCGTGCAGTGTCTCCGGCGTGGGCGAAAAGAGACTGCCGGAGAAGAAAGGGGAGGGGGAAGAAGAGGGGACGGGGAGGACGGAGCTCACCGCGGGGCTCGTCGGGGGGAGTGCTTGGTGCGGGGAGGAGCGGATGAAGTTCGACGGCGGCGCTCCGGTGGCTCGGTGCGCAACAGGGAAAAGAGGGGCGGCGGCGTGAGGAGAGGGGAAAAAAAGGAGGCTTAGGGTTCCTCGGTTGGCGGCGCAAGGGGATAAGAAGAGTGGGAAGGGCATCGGGGCAGTGGGGCGCGCTGCAGCGAGGTGGGGGCGAGGTGCAGTGACCATGGCGTTGTGCCTCGCTGGAAAGGGCGTATGGAGGTAGGGGATAGGATTAGTTGGTCGGGCTGGCTGGTTGCTGGGCCGAAGTTGGCCCAGTTCGGCCAGGCTCTCTCTCTCCCTCCATTTTTTCTTGTTTTCTGTTTTTATTTTTAATCCTTTTTGGTTTTGTCTTTTTAACACAAATCAGAAAAAGAAACATGACAGAAACTCTTAAAAAAATTTAATAGTTTCAAAATAGTCATATTAAAATATTGTTTGATTATTTATAAATAATTTGAAACTTCAATTGAATTTATTTGCAACACATTTGAATTTAAATATGAAACTTAAATTTGGAAAAAAAGAAATTTGAAACCATATATTTAATTAAAAGCAACCACACATGGAATGATGACATGAAGATCCACTAGATTGCACACAAATTTGGAAAGTTACAAACGGGCTGTTACAAAACCACTTAGCCGGCAATCAATTCCATCGATTTGCCATCTAAGTGCTCGGGGGGAAGGACTATGCATATGCTACCAAGTGCCAAAAGACAACTTACAGCAATGTCGCCCTCCAAGTCTACGAAGGTCTTGGCGGCGAAGTCGGCAAAGGCCAAGGTCGATTCCTTGGCGTCCTTAAAGGACACCCAGGGATCCCTCACCCTGCCGCCTTCGGAAGCTGCGGCTGCCCTTGGCGGCCCACCGGCAACCTCCTCCGTCAGCTCCTCCTTGGCAATGCGTGATTGGCCGGCTTCATTGGCCGCAGCCTCGGCCGAAGGAGAAGGAGCGCTGGCAACACGGCCAGTAAAGGAGGTCCTTGGTGGCGGACTGGAAGCCGGAACCTGGGGCTGGTGTGGCCTGTGGGCATCGCTCATAAAGCCGCCAGCCTGGGGTTGAGGAGTTGGCGGCACGGTTGCTGGGGAAGTGCCGATAGGCCGCTTTCCCTTGGACAATAGGGACTTAGCCGGCAACTTGGAGGTTGCCACCCGCTCCCTGGCAGCAAAGCAAAGTTAGACAGATGAACACCAGCAATAAATAAGGCCGACAAGCGAATAAGGCGGAAATAATTACCTTCGGGGGATATTAATCCCGGCGTTCTCGTCGTCGTCGACGAGCACCGGCTCGGTAGCCGTTGCGGTCTGTTTCTTCCTCTCGGTGTTAGCCGTAGAGGAAGCAGCATCGGATGCCTTGCGCTTCTTCGTTTTCCTGGCTCCCGGCTCGTAAAAGTCGGGAGCCAGGTCGTTGTCCCCCAGAGCGGAGAGCTGCGTTAACCAAAAAAGGGCAAGTGTCAAGGGAAATTCAAGTAAGCCAGCAAAGCCGCCAAAAAGGGTAAAAAGGGAGATATCTACCTCAAGGGGAGGGTTGTCGTTGGTGTGCATGCGCACGCCCTCCACCGCCTTCACCAGCCCTGATTTGACAAGCCTGCTAAGTCGGGCCGCCAATTTGGCAGCCGGTAACCCCTCCTCGCTTACGCGGAGAGAGGCTGTGGCAGTAGGCGAATACTGACACATCTTATGCGGGCTATACCGCAAAGGCAGTATTTGCCGGCTAAGCCAACAGATGACGGTGTCCACCCCGTCCAGCAAGGGGGGAGCCATCGTCTTAGTGAGGAACTCGATCCGCCTTTGGATAAGGCGGAGCTCCTCCGTCAACTTGGGGACCGCCTCGTCCCAGCACGGCTTGGGCATAGGCGGCGTTTTGACAAAGTCCGGGACGCCAAATTGACGCCCCTGCGCTGCCATGTCTTGGAAGTAGAAGAAGGTGGAGGTCCAGCCCTTGACGGACTCGATGTATGGTATCTTAGGATACCATTGGCATCCTTGACGGCAGTTGAAAGTGACACTGCCGCAAGTTGCCAATCCTCCGTTCGGCACGGTCTGACGCCGACAACGAAAGCAGTATCTGAAGAAATCTAAACTAGCCCTTATACCTAGATGAAGGAGATATGCCCTAGAGGCAATTAATAAAGTGTATTCTTTATCATATCTCGTTTGTTCATAATAGGTTCTTGTGTCATGCTAGAACCGTATTAAGCAGAAACATTAATGCGGGTGTGATACGTAAACAACCAGGTCCCTAGTAGCCTCTACTAAGACTAGTTTCGTTGCGCGATTGATGATCGAGGTTTCCCGGTCATGGGGCATGGCGCCTGTCGGCAATTAGAGTCATATCGCTAGAGAGTGATGTGATGGACATACCCAGATTTGGAGAACGTTGTCGTTACGCCTTTGACCGTGAGATCAACTCTTATTGATATTCCCGGAAGATACTTTGATTGCACCAAACGTCGTATCTTATTTAGTATGACAATAACGGTGATACTTTTGGGTATCGGAAAGGAGTAGTTGAGACGAGGGGTCAAGAGCGGGATTTGCCAGTCCGCATAGCAGGATAGATACTCTCGGGCCCACTCGGTGAGATCATGTCTAATGAGCTTGCAAGCATGTGACTAGGTCACGGAGACATGAGATCATGAACGAGTACAAGATAGCGTCGTCAGTAATGAGGTCGGGATTAGGTATGGAGATATCTATGGAACGACGCTCGGACGTGCTAAGTATCGCTATGGCAAAAGGTCTAAGACTTCACGTTCAGGTTTGATAGATGAAAGTCATTTGTTATATCTCAGGGATTAATTCATGGGGTCCAGGCCTACGAGTTAGTCGTTGATCATTGAGGAGTCTTGATCATACCTGATATTATATCGAACCGCTAGGGTAACACACTTAAGGGGTTTTGATAAGACAACCGGAAAGGAAGGAGATCACCGGGAGCGTCCCGGGAGAGGTCCGATGGAGATCGGGCAGCGCCGAAAGAGTTTTCGGAGCTAGGAAAAATTATATATATTATGTTTGATATTAATTAGTGTTATTAATATGCAAATATGATTTTATATATTTATTTTCGAATTTATTAAGGCAGATTTCCCTAAATGGGCCTTCCGGACGAAAGAAGGCCCAAGAGGGGAAAATTCCCAAGGGGAATTCGGTGGGGGCCAGGAGGGGCTGCCCCAAGTGGGCCAAGGGCCCACCAAGGGGGCCGGGGCACCTCCCTAGCCGCACCAGGCTATGTGGGGATAGTCCCACATTGCCTGGCTGGCAAGGTAGGCTCCCCCTGGGAGCCTATATAAGAAGGGGCACCCCCAGCCTTTTAATTCACCAATTAATTCCCGATTTCTCTCTCGATCTCGTGGTTCCCAAGTCGGAGCCGCGCCGAGCTGAGGAAGAGGGGATCTCCTCCACCATAGCCCGCTGCCGCGCTGCTGGTGTTCCGGTCCAAGTCTTCCGCTGCTCGTCCTGGACTGGAGCTTCGGAGGCGTCGTCTCCACCGTACGTGTGCGACTCCCTGCGAGGTGCTGCGCTAGCGGTACTCGGAGGCCTGCTTGCTCTACACGACCTTGAGGTCGGCTTCATCGGTCTGCATCGACAACGTTTGTGCGGGAACGTAATCCCCGCTTTCGGTCTACAAGGGTACGTATTCCGATCTCTGTTCGTACTACTATATCTGCATAGAATAGATCTTGGCATGCTTCTAGGATATCGTCGGTAGGAAAATTTTTGTTTTCTGCACACGATCCCCTTCAGTGGTATCAGAGCCGATCTATCGTAGATATAGCTGTACGCAGTTAGAACCCGTGCTCTGCACGGGGGCACCGTTCCTGTTATTTGCTACCCTCTAGCGTGCACTTGTGTATTCCAGCGGCATTGAGTTGATGAAGCGGCCCGGACCGACTTTACGCGTACGCTTACGCGAGTCTGGTTCCACTACTGACATACGGCTTCTACCGTATCTGTGGCTGGCGGGTGCCTGTTTCTCTCTCTTTAGTTGGTCTTCGCATTTTCAATGGAGGGCCCGAAAGGGATGCTTAAACATGCAATTATTGGATCGTTGTTGTGGTCATAAGATTTGTAGGTATGAAGCGGTTCTATTTACGAAAGCCCCAAGCCACGTAAAATATGCAAAAGATAAAGTAGAAGCGTCTAACTTTATTTTGCAGGGGCTATGTGATATGGTCAAGGTAGGTTTATTAAATTGTTTATAAACTGCGGGCGCCAAGAAGACAATGGCGCGATGGACTATATCACATTGCATTACATTTGATGTTTTGTGTGCATCTTATTGTTGTGTGATTGTGTGTTACACGGCGGTAGCTGAATAAGATGATCCCTTCAAAATACCACTAGTGTTCTCCCTCCAACGCGCACCACCAAGAAAGTTCTACGTTATGAGGCAGGCCGTGATGATCGGGTGTCACACATCTCGTCGTTCGCATACAGTGGGTGTAAGCCATGTTGCACAAGCGTCAGCGTGGAGGTCTTTGGTGGCGAGCCTAGCATACTCAGAGGTATGGCCTCGGAACAGGAAGACCGAAAGGTCGAGCACGAGTCACAAAATTGGTGTGGCGGACGATTTTGTCTACTCTTGAAGTTGTGCCACCGGCTTTGATGATGAGGGGTGGTGCATTGGATGGGGGTCGTGTAATCGCTTAAACGACCAGGAGGGATGTTCGTTTGAGTGGGAGTTATGTTAGTTATTTTCTAAATACTATAACTCAAAATTATTATGAACAAAGTCTTATGTTGTTGCAAATTCCATTGTAGATGTCCCACCCCTCCTTTAACCTAAACCTGTTCATTGAGAAAGAGAAGCTCAAGACCGATGGGTCTAACTTCGTGTCCTGGTTCCGCGATCTGAAGTCCATCCTTGGAACCCACAAGGTGGCCTACATCCTTGATGCCCCCTTAGGTGATCTTCCAAGCACCGCCCCGGAAATCGAAAGGATTGTCCACGGGGTCAAGGCGGAGATTTCTTCTTATGTCCAGAGTGGCATGCTCTTTGCCATGGAGGCTGACCTGCAAAACCGCTTCATGAACAAGGGTGCTTATGATATAATCACTGAACTCATGGTTGTTTTTGCACGACAAGTCAATGCTGAGACGTACGAGGCAACTGTGCTTTTCTTCTCAGCCCAGATGGAAGAGCACGGCAATATCAGTGAGCACTTGGCCAAGTTGTTTGGCTGCGCTCGACTTCTGAGTGATCTGGGAAGTGTGATCCCAGAGGAGATGGTTATTGATAGGGCGCTGATTTCTCTGCCCCCTAGCTATAAGAACGCCATCGTGGACTACGGCATGAAAGGGACGTCAAAACCCCTGTCGGAAATCCTGAAGATGCTCGAAGTGGCCGAATTAGAAATCAAGCTGAACAAGATGGTTGTGACCATCGGATCACCTGAGCGCAACTGCCCCAAGTATCTGTAGGATAAGAAGTCTGGCAAGACGGTCGACAAAGAGCAAGGTATATTTGATATACATGTTATAGATGTGTACCTTACATCCGCCCGGAGCAATACGTGGGTATTTGATACTGGTTCTGTTGCTCATATATGTAACTCTCAGGAGGAGTTACGGAATAGAAGGCGGCTGGCGAAGGATGAGGTGACGATGCGCGTCGGCAACGGATCGAGAGTCGACGTGGTGGTTGTCGGCACGCTCCCTCTGCATCTACCATCGGGATTAGTTTTGGTTTTAAATAAATGTTATTTTGTGCAATCCTTTAGTGTAAACATTATTAGTGGGTCTTGCATGTTACAAGACGGTTATTCATTTAAATCAGTGTCAAGCAATTGTGCTATTTATATGAATGATATCTTTTATGTTGATGCTCCCGAGAATAACGGTTTATTCTTGTTGAATCTCGATCGTAGTACTCACATACATAACATAGAAGCCAAACGAATTAAGTGTAGTGACGATACCGCCATGTTTTTGTGGCATTGCCGTCTTGGTCATATTGGTATAAAGCGCATGAAGAGACTCCACTCCGATGGACTCTTGGACTCGTTGGATTTCGGATCCCTCGATACATGCGAACCAAGCCTCATGGGTAAAATGACCAGGACACCGTTCAAAGGTTTCGTTGAACGGGGGTCGGATTTGTTGGGGATCATACATACAAATGTGTGTGGACCGATGAGCGTTTCGACACGCAATGGTTATCGTTACTTCGTCACCTTCACTGATGACTTGAGTAGATACGGTTATATCTATTTGATGAAACACAAGTCTGAAACGTTTGAAAAGTTCAAAGAATTCCAGAGTGAAGTTGAGAATCAGCTTAATAGGAAAATCAAGCATCTCCGGTCCGATCGCGGTGGAGAGTACTTGAGTTTTGAGTTTGGCACACATCTGAAGAGTTGTGGCATAGTGCCCCAACTTACGCCCGCCGGAACGCCGCAGCGTAACGGTGTGTCCGAGCGACGTAATCGTACTCTACTGGATAGTGTCCGATCTATGATGTCTCTTACCAATCTGCCAGTGTCCTTCTGGGGTTATGCGTTAGAAACAGCCGCATTCATTTGAAATAGGGCTCCGTCCAAGTCCGTTGAAACGACGCCGTGTGAATTATGGTATGGCCAAAAGCCTAAGTTATCGTTTCTGAAGGTTTGGGGTTGTGAGGCGTATGTTAAGAAACTACAGCCCGACAAACTCGAACCAAAGTCGGAGAAAGTCGTCTTTGTAGGATATCCGCGGGAAACCGTTGGGTACACCTTCTACAACCAAGCTGAGGGCAAAACTTTTGTCGCGAAGACCGGTACCTTTCTAGAGAAGGAGTTTCTCGCGAAAGGAGTAAGTGGGAGGAAGGTAGACCTCGATGAAATCGTTAATCCTGAACTCGAGATTCCGAGTGGCGCAACGGAAGCAATTCCGGAAACGTCCTCCATGGAAGGAGTGGGAGAAACTGTCGAGGAAGATGTTCTACCTCGTAGGTCTGGTAGATCTCGGATCGCACCAGAATGGTATGGCAACATGGTTTGCACCGTCATGCTAGTCGAGCAAGACGAACCTACGAACTACAAGGAGGCGATGGAGAGTCTAGATTCCGAGAAATGGCTTGAAGCCATGAAATCTGAAATAGGATCCATGTATGATAACAAAGTGTGGACTTTGGTGGATATTCCCAAAGGGCGCAAGGCCGTCGAGAATAAGTGGATCTTTACGAAGAAGACTGATGTTGATGGTAATGTGACCGTCTATAAAGCTCGGCTTGTCGCAAAGGGTTTCCGACAAGTTCATGGATTTGATTACGATGAAACTTTTTCACCGGTAGCAATGCTTAAGTCTATTCGGATTTTGTTAGCGGTAGCTGCCTACTATGATTATGAAATCTGGCAGATGGACGTCAAAACGGCCTTCCTGAATGGAAACATTGAGGAAGAGTTGTACATGGTACAACCGGAAGGTTTTGTCGATCCAGGAAATGCTAACAAGGTGTGCAAGCTTCAGCGATCCATCTATGGATTGAAGCAGGCATCTCGGAGCTGGAATCTTCGCTTTGATGAGGTAATCAAAGGTTTTGGATTTATCCAGAATGTGGAAGAGACCTGTATTTACAAGAAAATGAGTGGGAGCTCGGTTGTGTTCTTAGCACTGTATGTTGACGACATATTGCTAATAGGGAATGATGTGGAACTTCTGAATAGCGTGAAGGAATATTTAAACAGTAAGTTTTCCATGAAGCACTTAGGAGAAGCTGCGTATGTTTTAGGCATAAAAATCTATCGTGATAGATCAAGGCGCCTATTAGCACTAAGTCGGAGTACTTATCTTGATAAAATACTGAAGCGTTTTCATATGGAGAAGTGTAACATCCCAAAAATATTAATATAATTAGTAATGCAAAAATGTGGGCCAACAAAAACTTTTCTTATAAAAATGTGTGTATGTTTAATTCTTGAGTGTTGCTTGTTGCATTGTTTGCAAGATTGTGGAATTCTAGCTCTAATTAAAAATTTGAAGAAAAGAAAACAAATAAAACAAACCACCAAAAACAAAACACCATGTGACAAATGTCACATTATTTTTCCAAATTAAGATATATAAATTTATTTTCTCACCAAAATCAATGGAGTAATATTATTGACACTCCTAGTTAATTTTTACAAACTATTCCCTTTCAAAAATTCAAATTCAAAACTTCAAATTCAAATTACAAATTCATGATTAAAATATTTCAAAATATTTCAAAAGGACTTTGTAACACTTACCAATAATATAGTTAGCCTAGATCCTAAGTTTAAGCCCAAAAGAATAAAGAGAAATAGGAAAATTAAAATAGCAAAATGCTACTGTTTTGGTTCAAGCAATTCATCAAACACCTGGTGATCACCACCTGTTCATCCCAAACCGAACCAAAATCCATGGATGATTTGATCAAATTTGATCAAATTGACGCAAGCCTCTGCCCTCACTCGTTTTGCCTCACTCCACTCGTCTCGCCGCACTCAAGAGCACGAGGATTTGGCCTCGGGAGCGCCAAGGAACGGCCGGAGACAGCCGCGGGCGCGCGCACGTCGTCATTATCGGCACTGTGGCCGCGCAGGCGCCGCGCCGTGCTGGCCGCTCCGTGCCCCCTCGCTCTCCCTCACCTCCTGGCTCCCTCGCGCGGCAGCAGCTCGCCCCAGCACGCCCCGACCGCGACGCGCCCGAGCCACGCCGTGCACGTCGTGCACCGCCCGAGCGCGCTCACGGCCGGCCCGCCCCGTCTCGCACGCGCAGCACGCGCCACGCCACCCCACCTTGCCCGCCTGGTCCCCCGAGCAGCCCGCAGCGTAGCCGCGCCCCTCCACCGGCCTACGGCGGCCTAGCACGGCCGCGGGCGCCTCTGCACCGCGTCCACCGTGCGCCGCCCGGCCGCTATAAAAGCCGCCCCGTGCCCTGCAATTCTCCACACCGCACCACAACCCCTTCCCCTCTCACACCACCCTCTCGAGCACCGCCTGGAGGGCGACGCCGTCGCCGCAGGGCCCCAGCCACCCGTGGGTCTCCTCGAGCTCGCCGTGCCCGAGGTAGACGACGACCACG
The DNA here is from genome assembly GCA_026929855.1 of Poa annua. Classification (NCBI taxonomy): domain Eukaryota; kingdom Viridiplantae; phylum Streptophyta; class Magnoliopsida; order Poales; family Poaceae; genus Poa; species Poa annua. The sequence continues at coordinate 242,871,614 of CM049426.1, read as the reverse complement.
GCACGGCCGTGCTACCCCTCCCCTTCCCTTCTCTCTGCCCTCAGCCCCTTCCCCTTGTTCGCCTCTCTCACCCACGCCCCTTTTCCCTCTGTCCCGTGCCCAGGATCGCCAGGGATCGCTCGCCGGAGTTCGAGCCCCGCCGCGGAAGAAGGAGATCGACGCCGTCGCCGCCAGGAGTGTCCCCGAGCCTCGTCTTCACGCCCTCGAGCTTCCCCGAGCCGCCGCACCCCCTCCTGCACCGTAGCCGTCGCCTCCCGAGCCCGTAGGTGAGCAGCCCGTCCTCGACGCCGTCGCCGGAGCCGCGGCGCCGCCCGATTTAGGTCGCCGGCGACGCGAGCGTCGTGGGCCGTTAGATCTAGATCCTACGGTAGCTTACCGGTTCGTTTTAATTAATAAAGATCTGACATGCGGGTCCCACACGTCAGGTTTAAATGAACCCCGCGCGCTCGCTGAGTCGCTGACCGGTGGGTCCCCTCTGTCAGATTTTTCAACATTATCCGTTCTGGATTTAAATTCGAATTTAAGTTTCATTTAAAAATCAGTACTGAACTCAAAATTAGAAAATCCATAACTTTAGATTTACAACTCCAAATTTAGCAAATCCAACTGTTCTGGAAAGCTTATGAAATTTCCTATCCAACCAAACTAGTTTCACCCCATTTGGATATATAATAAAAATACAATATTCAAAATACAGTAGCATGTTTAAATTTTAAACTTGTTTGTTTCTGATACTCTGATAATCCAAATTAGTTGAAACTAATTTTATTAGGTCACATTTAGCCATGGTTAGTCACCCCTAAAATGGTTTAATTTTTAGATGAATATAATTTAAATAATAGCCAAAACCATATTAATTGGCTTCTGGATTCAAAACAATGTGTAGGGAGTTTGGTAACTCCAAATGACCCAAACCCAATTGTGTCATCTTCTACACATCATTAGCTTTCTGTAGAATTTTAGTTCGTATTTTTGTGACAAACAGAACTCAAGCTATGCAATTAAACATGTGCAACAAGTTTCTGCCCTAATTAAAATACAAGGGAATAATGTTTAATTCAATTAAATTGAAACCACATGATATTGTTTGGTATGTGGAATGGTTAATTAGAACCTCTAAGAGTGTATTGCTATGATGATTGATTGAATAGGCTAGTGATTGTTTGTATTTGATTGATTGTGTATTAGACGAGAACGTTGCCGGATATATCGAGGAGGAGGGATTTGCAGAACCTGAAGACCAAGACCAAGATCACTTTGCCGAGCAAGGCAAGCTACTCTCTGAGCTTGCACCTAACTTATGCATCTAGATTTACAAATCATTTTCAAAAGCAAAGGTTTACAAAAACCCTTTTTTCAAAAGTATATAGAGATTATTTTGCCACCCTATGTAGAAGTAGATACTAAAACTATAGGATGGGAAAACAATGTTGTTTATTCAAAACTCCTTTGAAAACTTGTGTGGATATATAGCACCAAAATGTGGTGTTGAAATAAGGAAATGGAGAAAGATGGTTTTAGAAAAGCACATTGTGTCCTAGTACTCAGTCAAGCAACCGATACTCTGTGCGACCACATTTACCCACATATGGGAAAGGGCTTAGTCATATAGTTTGCTCTTATTAGTATGGGACACTGCATCAACAGAGATGACTCTGTTATGCATGAGGGAGTGGTTTGGTGACCTAACCCTGACCTGGGTCCTCGCTCAAAAATCTATGAGTAGATAAGGAGGAGGATGGAAGGATGTCCGTATACACCGCCAGATAAAACCTATGAGTCCTCACACTTAGGGTTTCCGACGGGAAACTGGACTAGGTGTAGTTGGAATGGTTCATAGGGGCAGGATCCTATACTAGCATGAGCAAAGGAAAGACTAGGGTCGGTGACTCAACTTCGCATACCACGAGTATGGCGAAGCGTGGCTGACACGATGAGTTATCGAATGAGTGTGGGAAAAGCGTGCTACCTCTGCAGAGGGTAATTAAACTATTCGAATAGCCGAGTCCTCGGATATGGACAGTTGAAGACCCTACTTAGACCATGTGCAAGTTTTTGGAAAAGAGTTGAGTTTAAAAAGAAAAAGGAAATGGAGAGTGTTCCATACACCTATACCAACGGATCGGTATGAGGTAGTTGGAAGGATATTGCCATAATGGTTTACGATCGGAAACAGGAGGAGTTTTGGAATAAAACTAATAAAATTGAGATATCTAGTAGTCATAATTTCCTTATCTTCTTCAACAAAGATACAGAGATGTTTAAAATAAATAAAAGTGAGAAACTAAAAATGGAACTAGACCACTCATGTTGGAGTAGCTTGCGAGTACATTCAAATGTACTCATACTAGTTTGCTTCTGGCTATTGTCGTAGCCAGACATGGAGGAGTACTACGCCCAGGAGGAATACGGCGACATCTATGCCAACTAAGGATCTTCATAAGTCGACTGCCTGTCGGGTCATCGCTAGGATTTGATGTCTACTACGCCTTATTTCCGCTGATTGTTTTGGTTTGGCCCTTGAAGGCACCTATGTAAGACTTGGTCTAGATGACCATTTTATGTAAGACTTTTATTCGGTATTGTAATGGATGTAAACTTTGGTATTCAATTCGGGTTATGTGCAAGGACAGACTGATCATGGGATCGTTGTGTTAAGCATAATCGGGTATTTCGGACAGTTAGTCCGGGGTCCCCACAGAATTGGTATCAGAGCCATCTCGACTTTAGGAGCCTTAGATTAGCATGGTCGTTAGGTAGTTATTGCAAAAGTTGAGTTTTAAAGAAAAAACAAAGTAAGAAATTAGTTTAAAACTGCTTATCTCTTACCCTCTCATTTGTGCAAAATTCTCTTCTTACCAACTACTAAGTTTTCTTTCATATTCATAAAAACTTGCCACACTTGTCATTTTAATAAACTTAAAAATCTGCTCACATATTGTCCCTTCCATTAAAAATTTGATATACTTGCCATCTCACTAACTTAAAAAATTTTGACTAAAAATTATAGATGGCGATCCATTTCACCGAGTTCGTTCAGCTGGAGAAGGACGGCAAGTTGATGTTCGAGAAGGACTTGTTCGAGTTGACCAAGCTGCTAGGTCGTCCCACTCCTGAGTTCAAGGGAGCCCAGGTGGACGCTCCCGGTAACGGGAACCTGTCCTGGTTGATCGAGGCGTCTGTTCGCGGGAACATCAAGTCCCCCGGATCCAGGGCACTCTCTTTCACCCTCATGGACGTCCACTGGGACGATGGACTGTGTCGTTCCATGCAGCGGATGCTATGCCGGCTTTGTGAGGAACACAAGGCGGAGCTGGTAAACTCTCGTTTCCAGTTCTACGGGAGGCGCACCATCGATGGACACCCAATTCGGTCCCCTCTGCACCCGACATTCGGAGAGTATATCCTGGACATGGAGATTATGCTCTTTCGCACCCAGGAGGATTTGAGGTGCGCTAGGCTTCGGTCTCACTTTGAGCGTCTCTCGCTCAAGGAGAGTCGCGAGAATGAGGCACAGCTGAAGACTGAGAAGGCCGCTCTTCTTAAGAAGGGAACCCAGATGAGGAAGACCATAGCGAAGCTCCGCAAGAAGGTTGCCGAGCAGGATGAGCTGATAGAGGATTTGGAGCTCCGTACTGACGAGATGGAGGAGGAGGGCGAGGATCTCCGCAAGGAGAACGACGCTTTCCTCAGTGACGATGACGACTATCTGGAGGAGATGAACGATGAGGATGAGGATGATGAGGATGAGGATGATGAGGAGGAGGATCCAGAGGAGCCACCCTACTAGTCCGATGCTGACATGGCAGAGCCTGAGGTTCCACCTCAGTAGGCGAGTTACTTGAGTTCTACCGCAGGATTAGGTTGACCCCCCCTATCGCTAGTAGAGTCAAAGTTGTGGTTCTTTTGGAACTTGCTATATGTACATTAGTTAGGGAGAATGTTGTAAGCTAGATTTGGATGAACTCTTGATGTAATGGTTGTGCTATGAAAGTGTGTGCTAGTCTTGTTAACATGTGTTAAATGTTTCCCTTATAATCCTTAGTAAATCAACCTCTACGTAAAAACCCATCTTCCCTTGGTCAAACCCCTTATATCCGGTGTGCTTCAGGATGGTGGACACTCGTCGCACCAACACGGATGGAGGAGCACCACCACCCCCACCGGACCCAACCACCGCCCAACTTCTGGCGCTCATCATGGAGGAATGCCAAGCTGCCCGGACTGAGCGTCAAGCTCATATCGCTGCCCTGCAACAGATAGCTGCCGCTCACAACAACAACAACAACCACCACAACAATGGCAATGGCAATGGCAATGGCAATGGCAATGGCAATGGCAATGGCAATGGTGAAGGAAATCAGCGGTCCACTTTGAGCAACTTCCAAAGGACCAACCCACCCACCTATTCCAAGGGACTTCACCCACTTGAGGCCGATGACTGGCTTCGCACCATTAACAACAACCTGGTAGTTGCAGCCGTGGGAGAACCTGAGAAGGTGCTGTATGCGACCCACTATCTTGCAGGACCAGCACGGTCTTGGTGGGAAGCTACCAAGGCTCTCCAGCAAGCTGGTTATGCTATCAGCTGGGATGATTTCCAGGAGAAGTTCCGCAAGAAGCACATTCCCCGCGGACTCATTGAGCGGAAGAAGGATGAATTCCGCAGGTTGCGGCAGGGAAGTAAGGATGTGGTCGGATACCTCGATGAGTTCACTGACTTGTCTCGGTATGCTCCTGATGACGTCGACACCGAGGGGAGGAAGATGGAGCGTTTCATGAACGGACTTCATGATGAACTGCAATGTGCCTTGGTTATCCATGACTTTGTTGATTTGGAATCACTGGTGGACAAGGCCATATAGTTGGAGACCAAGCGCAAATCCATGTTTGAGGGTCGTAAGAGGAGAATGATTGCCCAGGAAGGTTCGAGCAGTCAGAAACCTCGCACCCACCCACCAAACCCCAAGCCAGCATATAGACCACCACCAACTTCGCACCCCAGTTACCCTAAGCCCCCATACAACCCAAACAAGTTCAACCGTCCCAATGACAACACCCGTCCCGGAGGGAACTCTAGCAACCCCAACCTCAATGCCAATGTTGTCTGTTTCAATTGTGGCACCAAGGGTCACTACTCCAAGGCATGCCCCAATCCTAAGAAGAATGGTCCGCGCCCCGATGCACAGGCGCCGAACAACGGCCAAGGCCGCAATGGAAATGGCAAGAACCCCGCACCCTGCGGAAATGTGGCTGTTGCCAAGGGACGCCTGCACCACATCAATGCTGAAGAGGCCATGGATGCACCAGATGTTGTGATGGGTACGTTCCTTGTCAACTCAGTACCTGCAACTGTTCTGTTTGATTCTGGTGCTACTCATTCTTTTGTTACCCAAGAATTTGTTGCTAAGGGAGGTTTAGTCGGAAACCTCTTACCCAAACCCATGGTCATCCAAATCCCAGAATCCACCATAGATACCAAGTCATTTTGCCCGGACGTTTCCCTTGAGATCAAAGGGGAAAAGTTCCTAGTCGACTTAATCATCCTAGGAACCCAAGGAATAGATGTCATACTGGGTATGAATTGGTTAGCCAAGTACCATGGTCGAATTGACTGTGCCAGAAGAGCTGTAGCCCTCACCACCGACAAAGGAGTAGAAGTGGAGTATGTGTCAGAAACCAGTCGACCCCGACCGAGATGCCATGAGAGCATAGCTCGACCAGCCCTAGATGAGATCCGTGTTGTTCACCTGTTCCAAGATGTCTTTCCTGAAGAATTGCCTGGTATGCCACCGGATCGGGATATTGAGTTCATCATTGAACTTATCCCCGGGACAGCCCCCATATCCCAAAGGCCTTATCGGATGAATCCAGAAGAACTGGTTGAGTTGAAGAAGCAGTTAGCAGATATGCTCAGCAAAGGACTTATTCGCCCAAGTGCTTCACCCTGGGGATCACCCATTATTTTTGTGGATAAGAGAGATGGTACCACCCGCCTGTGCGTGGATTATCGCAGGTTAAATGATGTGACCATCAAAAACAAGTACCCTCTCCCAAAGATCGAGGATCTGTTCGATCAAATGAACGGAGCCCGAGTCTTCTCCAAGATCGATCTTCGGTCAGGGTATCATCAGTTAAGGATCCGAGAGACAAACATCCCCAAGACTGCCTTCACAACCCGTTACGGTTTATTTGAATACACCGTAATGTCCTTTGGTCTGACCAATGCCCCAGCCTATTTTATGAATCTCATGAACAAGATCTTCATGGAGTATCTTGACAAGTTCGTGGTAGTTTTCCTTGATGACATCCTTATTTACTCCAAAACTGAAGAAGAGCATGCTGAACACCTGCGTCTAGTTTTAGCAACCCTCCGAGAGCATCAGTTGTATGCCAAGTTTAGCAAGTGTGAGTTCTGGCTCAGTGAAGTCTCATTTCTCGGACATGTTGTGTCTGCGGGAGGAATTTCTGTAGACCCAGAGAAGATCCAAGCCATTGTGGACTGGAAAGCCCCAACTAGTGTGACTGAAATCCGAAGCTTTCTCGGACTAGCGGGATACTACCGCAAGTTCGTTGAGGGATTCTCCAGTATAGCCAAACCCCTTACCCAACTGCTGAAAAAGGACAAGAAATTTGAATGGACTCAGAAGTGTGAAGAGAGTTTCCAGGAATTAAAGAAGAGATTGACCTCAACCCCTGTCCTGATTATGCCAGACGTCACCAAGAGTTTCGACGTGTATTGCGATGCATCACGTCTAGGACTGGGTTGTGTTCTGATGCAAGAAGGCAAGGTGGTGTCGTATCTGTCTCGACAGTTGCGACCACATGAAGAGAACTACCCAACCCATGACCTGGAGTTAGCCGCTGTCGTTCTTGCTTTGAAGACGTGGCGCTCCTATCTGGCGGGACATCGCTGCGAGATTTATACGGATCATAAGAGCTTGAAGTATATCTTCACGCAGAGGGAGTTAAATTTGCGACAGAGAAGGTGGATGGAATTAATCAAGGATTATGATATCGGCATCAATTATCACCCTGGAAAGGCTAATGTAGTTGCCGATGCCCTTAGTCGCAAACCCTGCACCCTGAATGCCATGATCCAAGCAGAGCAGCCAGCCCTGTTTAAGGAGTTCAAAGATTTTGGACTAGAGCTTGTTAGCCACGGTTATCTCGCCCATTTAGAGTTAGCTCCAACTCTGATAGATCAAATCAAGGAGGCCCAGAAAGGTCATGAGAGCATAGAAGGAATCAAGAAGAAGGTTTCTCTCGGTAAAGCGCCTGGTTTTACCGAGGATGCAGAAGGAGTGTTGAGATTCAATGGTCGTATCTGTGTCCCCAATACCTCGGAACTCAAGGAGTTAATCCTAAGGGAAGCCCACGAGACCCCTTACTCAATCCACCCCGGCGGAACCAAGATGTACCAAGACCTTCGTGAAAGATTTTGGTGGCATGGAATGAAGCGAGAAATTGGTGCTTTCGTAGCCAAGTGTGATATTTGTCAGCGAGTCAAGGCTGAACATCAGCGACCCGCTGGATTGCTTCAACCCCTAAAGATTCCCGAGTGGAAGTGGGATGAGATTGGAATGGATTTTATCACCGGACTTCCAAGGTCCAACCGAGGCCATGACTCAATATGGGTCATCGTTGACAGGCTGACCAAAGTGGCCCATTTTATTCCCGTCCACACCACCTATAGGGGAAATCAGTTAGCAGACCTGTATATTTCCAGAATAGTAAGCCTGCATGGTGTGCCTAAGAGGATTGTATCAGATAGAGGCACACAATTCACCTCAAGGTTCTGGAAAGCCCTGCATGAAGCCCTCGGAACCAAGTTGGCATTTAGCACAGCATATCACCCCTAGACCGATGGCCAAACTGAACGAGTGAACCAGATATTAGAGGACATGCTTCGCGCATGTGTCCTAGCTTATGGATCCAAATGGGAAGATTGTCTTCCATTTGCAGAATTCTCATACAACAACAGTTACCAGTCTAGTCTGCAAATGGCCCCTTTTGAAGCCCTTTACGGCAAGAAGTGTCGTACACCCCTGAATTGGTCCGACACCGGAGAAGGCAAACTGTTTGGACCAGATACCCTCCGTGAAGCTGAAGAGCAAGTCCAGCTTATCCGAGAGCGACTCAAGACCGCCCAATCCCGTCAGAAGAGTTACGCTGATCCCAAGCGTCGTGATGTCACCTTCAATATCGGAGATTATGTCTATCTCCGAGTGACACCCCTTAAAGGAATGCAGCGTTTCCATGTCAAAGGAAAATTAGCGCCAAGGTATATTGGACCCTTCAAGATCCTTGCCCGTCGAGGAGAAGTGTCTTATCAACTGGAGTTGCCCCAAGAGTTAGAAGATTACCATGATGTTTTCCACATTTCCTTGCTCCGGAAGTGTCTTGAAGTTCCTGACCAGCCTGATGTTTTCAAAAACATCGATCACCAGTCCGTCGACCTGAATCAAGATCTGACTTATCGTGAGACGCCCCTCAAGATTCTCGACGAAGATGTTCGTCTCACCCGCAGGCGAGCAATCAAGTTCTACAAAGTCCAGTGGACTAACCACTCTGAAGATGAAGCAACTTGGGAACGTGAAGACTATCTTAGGAGCGAGTTTCCCAACCTCTTTAGTACCCAGGCCTAGCAAATCTCGGGACGAGATTTATTTTAAGGGGGGAAGTCAGTAACATCCCAAAAATATTAATATAATTAGTAATGCAAAAATGTGGGCCAACAAAAACTTTTCTTATAAAAATGTGTGTATGTTTAATTCTTGAGTGTTGCTTGTTGCATTGTTTGCAAGATTGTGAAATTCTAGCTCTAATTAAAAATTTGAAGAAAAGAAAACAAATAAAACAAACCACCAAAAACAAAACACCATGTGACAAATGTCACATTATTTTTCCAAATTAAGATATATAAATTTATTTTCTCACCAAAATCAATGGAGTAATATTATTGACACTCCTAGTTAATTTTTACAAACTATTCCCTTTCAAAAATTCAAATTCAAAACTTCAAATTCAAATTACAAATTCATGATTAAAATATTTCAAAATATTTCAAAAGGACTTTGTAATACTTACCAATAATATAGTTAGCCTAGATCCTAAGTTTAAGCCCAAAAGAATAAAGAGAAATAGGAAAATTAAAATAGCAAAATGCTACTGTTTTGGTTCAAGCAATTCATCAAACACCTGGTGATCACCACCTGTTCATCCCAAACCGAACCAAAATCCATGGATGATTTGATCAAATTTGATCAAATTGACGCAAGCCTCTGCCCTCACTCGTTTTGCCTCACTCCACTCGTCTCGCTGCACTCAAGAGCACGAGGATTTGGCCTCGGGAGCGCCAAGGAACGGCCAGAGACAGCCGCGGGCGCGCGCACGTCGCCATTGTCGGCACTGTGGCCGCGCAGGCGCCGCGCCGTGCTGGCCGCTCCGTGCCCCCTCGCTCTCCCTCACCTCCTGGCTCCCTCGCGCGGCAGCAGCTCGCCCCAGCACGCCCCGACCGCGACGCGCCCGAGCCACGCCGTGCACGTCGTGCACCGCCCGAGCGCGCTCACGGCCGGCCCGCCCCGTCTCGCACGCGCAGCACGCGCCACGCCACCCCACCTTGCCCGCCTGGTCCCCCGAGCAGCCCGCAGCGTAGCCGCGCCCCTCCACCGGCCTACGGCGGCCTAGCACGGCCGCGGGCGCCTCTGCACCGCGTCCACCGTGCGCCGCCCGGCCGCTATAAAAGCCGCCCCGTGCCCTGCAATTCTCCACACCGCACCACAACCCCTTCCCCTCTCACACCACCCTCTCGAGCACCACCTGGAGGGCGACGCCGTCGCCGCAGGGCCCCAGCCGCCCGTGGGTCTCCTCGAGCTCGCCGTGCCCGAGGTAGACGACGACCACGGCACGGCCGTGCTACCCCTCCCCTTCCCTTCTCTCTGCCCTCAGCCCCTTCCCCTTGTTCGCCTCTCTCACCCACGCCCCTTTTCCCTCTGTCCCGTGCCCAGGATCGCCAGGGATCGCTCGCCGGAGTTCGAGCCCCGCCGTGGAAGAAGGAGATCGACGCCGTCGCCGCCAGGAGTGTCCCCGAGCCTCGTCTTCACGCCCTCGAGCTTCCCCGAGCCACCGCACCCCCTCCTGCACCGTAGCCGTCGCCTCCCGAGCCCGTAGGTGAGCAGCCCGTCCTCGACGCCGTCGCCGGAGCCGCGGCGCCGCCCGATTTAGGTCGCCGGCGACGCGAGCGTCGTGGGCCGTTAGATCTAGATCCTACGGTAGCTTACCGGTTCGTTTTAATTAATAAAGATCTGACATGCGGGTCCCACACGTCAGGTTTAAATGAACCGCGCGCGCTCGCTGAGTCGCTGACTGGTGGGTCCCCTCTGTCAGATTTTTCAACATTATCCGTTCTGGATTTAAATTCAAATTTAAGTTTCATTTAAAAATCAGTACTGAACTCAAAATTAGAAAATCCATAACTTTAGATTTACAACTCCAAATTTAGCAAATCCAACTGTTCTGGAAAGCTTATGAAATTTCCTATCCAACCAAACTAGTTTCACCCCATTTGGATATATAATAAAAATACAATATTCAAAATACATTAGCATGTTTAAATTTTAAACTTGTTTGTTTCTGATACTCTGATAATCCAAATTAGTTGAAACTAATTTTATTAGGTCACATTTAGCCATGGTTAGTCACCCCTAAAATGGTTTAATTTTTAGATGAATATAATTTAAATAATAGCCAAAACCATATTAATTGGCTTCTGGATTCAAAACAATGTGTAGGGAGTTTGGTAACTCCAAATGACCCAAACCCAATTGTGTCATCTTCTACACATCATTAGCTTTCTGTAGAATTTTAGTTCGTATTTTTGTGACAAACAGAACTCAAGCTATGCAATTAAACATGTGCAACAAGTTTCTGCCCTAATTAAAATACAAGGGAATAATGTTTAATTCAATTAAATTGAAACCACATGATATTGTTTGGTATGTGGAATGGTTAATTAGAACCTCTAAGAGTGTATTGCTATGATGATTGATTGAATAGGCTAGTGATTGTTTGTATTTGATTGATTGTGTATTAGACGAGAACGTTGCCGGATATATCGAGGAGGAGGGATTTGCAGAACCTGAAGACCAAGACCAAGATCACTTTGCCGAGCAAGGCAAGCTACTCTCTGAGCTTGCACCTAACTTATGCATCTAGATTTACAAATCATTTTCAAAAGCAAAGGTTTACAAAAACCCTTTTTTCAAAAGTATATAGAGATTATTTTGCCACCCTATGTAGAAGTAGATACTAAAACTATAGGATGGGAAAACAATGTTGTTTATTCAAAACTCCTTTGAAAACTTGTGTGGATATATAGCACCAAAATGTGGTGTTGAAATAAGGAAATGGATAAAGATGGTTTTAGAAAAGCACATTGTGTCCTAGTACTCAGTCAAGCAACCGATACTCTGTGCGACCACATTTACCCACATATGGGAAAGGGCTTAGTCATATAGTTTGCTCTTATTAGTATGGGACACTGCATCAACAGAGATGACTCTGTTATGCATGAGGGAGTGGTTTGGTGACCTAACCCTGACCTGGGTCCTCGCTCAAAAATCTATGAGTAGATAAGGAGGAGGATAGAAGGATGTCCGTATACACCGCCAGATAAAACCTATGAGTCCTCACACTTAGGGTTTCCGACGGGAAACTGGACTAGGTGTAGATGGAATGGTTCATAGGGGCAGGATCCTATACTAGCATGAGCAAAGGAAAGACTAGGGTCGGTGACTCAACTTCGCATACCACGAGTATGGCGAAGCGTGGCTGACACGATGAGTTATCGAATGAGTGTGGGAAAAGCGTGCTACCTCTGCAGAGGGTAATTAAACTATTCGAATAGCCGAGTCCTCGGATATGGACAGTTGAAGACCCTACTTAGACCATGTGCAAGTTTTTGGAAAAGAGTTGAGTTTAAAAAGAAAAAGGAAATGGAGAGTGTTCCATACACCTATACCAACGGATCGGTATGAGGTAGTTGGAAGGATATTGCCATAATGGTTTACGATCGGAAACAGGAGGAGTTTTGGAATAAAACTAATAAAATTGAGATATCTAGTAGTCATAATTTCCTTATCTTCTTCAACAAAGATACAGAGATGTTTAAAATAAATAAAAGTGAGAAACTAAAAATGGAACTAGACCACTCATGTTGGAGTAGCTTGCGAGTACATTCAAATGTACTCATACTAGTTTGCTTCTGGCTATTGTCGTAGCCAGACATGGAGGAGTACTATGCCCAGGAGGAATACGGCGACATCTATGCCAACTAAGGATCTTCATAAGTCGACTGCCTGTCGGGTCATCGCTAGGATTTGATGTCTACTACGCCTTATTTCCGCTGATTGTTTTGGTTTGGCCCTTGAAGGCACCTATGTAAGACTTGGTCTAGATGACCATTTTATGTAAGACTTTTATTCGGTATTGTAATGGATGTAAACTTTGGTATTCAATTCGGGTTATGTGCAACGACAGACTGATCATGGGATCGTTGTGTTAAGCATAATCGGGTATTTCGGACAGTTAGTCCGGGGTCCCCACAAGAAGGCAAAGAAGGGTTCTCTTCCGGTTATCAAGAATAAGATATTGCGTAAGGCGCAGTGTCCGGTGACGGAACTGGGTAAGACCGAAATGACGAAACATCCTTATGATTCAGCCATAGGATCGATCATGTATGCAATGTTGAGTACTACACCGGATGTGGCATTAGCTCTAAGTTTGACAAGCCGGTTCCAGAGTAATCCTGGAATGCCGCATTGGGTAGCTGTTAAGAGCATTCTTAAGTATCTCAATAAGACAAAGGAAATGTTCCTTGTGTATGGTGGCTGCGATGAAGAACTTGGCGTAACGGGTTACGTAGATGCAAGTTTCTGCTCAGACCCCGATGACTGTAAGTCACAGACAGGTTACGTGTTCAAGGTGAATGGAGGCGCCGTGTGTTGGAGAAGTGGGAAGCAACCCATAGTCGCACAATCTACAATGGAGTCGGAGTACATTGCTGCCTGCGAGGACGCGAATGAAGCTGTGTGGCTGATGAAGTTCGTCATCGAACTTGGAGTGTTCCCGAGCGTGCAAGACCCCGTGATCCTCTTCTGCGACAATACGGGTGCCATTGCGAACGCCAAGGAGCCAAGGTCTCACTCCACCGCCAAACACATTCTCCGACGCTTCCATGTGATACGTCAGTACGTACAAGGAGGCGATGTGAAGATTTGCAAAGTGCATACGGATCTGAATGTGGCAGATCCGCTGACGAAGCCTCTCCCGCTTGATAAGCATGAACAGCACCAGTTAGCTATGGGTGTTAAGCTTTTACCAAGTTGTAATCTAGATTAAGTTGTACTCTAGTGCAAGTGGGAGACTGAAGGAGATATGCCCTCGAGGCAATTAATAAACTGTATTCTTTATCATATCTCGTTTGTTCATAATAGGTTTTTGTGTCATGCTAGAACCGTATTAAGCGGAAACATTAATGCGGGTGTGATACGTAAACAACCAGGTCCCTATTAGCCTCTACTAAGACTAGTTTCGTTGCGCGATTGATGATCGAGGTTTCCCGGTCATGGGGCATGGCGCCGATCGGCAATGAGAGTCATATCGCTAGAGAGCGATGTGATGGACATACCCAGATTTGGAGAACGTAGTCGTTACGCCTTTGACCGTGAGATCAACTCTTATTGATATTCCCGGAAGATACTTTGATTGCACCAAACGTCGTATCTTATTTAGTATGACAATTACGGTGATACTTTTGGGTATCGGAAAGGAGTAGTTGAGACGAGGGGTCAAGAGCGGGATTTGCCAGTTCGCATAGCAGGATAGATACTCTCGGGCCCACTCGGTGAGATCATGTCTAATGAGCTTGCAAGCATGTGACTAGGTCACGGAGACATGAGATCATGAACGAGTAGAAGATAGCGTCGTCAGTAACGAGGTCAGGATTAGGTATGGAGATATCTATGGAACGACGCTCAGACGTGCTAAGTATCGCTATGGCAAAAGGTCTAAGACTTCACGTTCAGGTTTGATAGATGAAAGTCATTCGTTATATCTCAGGGATTAATTCATGGGGTCCAGACCTACGAGTTAGTCGTTGATCATTGAGGAGTCTTGATCATACCTGATATTATATCGAACCGATAGGGTAACACACTTAAGGGGTTTTGACAAGACAACCGGAAAGGAAGGAGATCACCGGGAGCGTCCCGGGAGAGGTCCGATGGAGATCGGGCAGCGCCGAAAGAGTTTTCGGAGCTAGGAAAAATTATATATATTATGTTTTATATTAATTAGTGTTCTTAATATGCAAATATGATTTTATATATTTATTTTCGAATTTATTAAGGCAGATTTCCGTAAATGGGCCTTCCGGACGAAAGAAGGCCCAAGAGGGGAAAATTCCCAAGGGGAATTCGGTGGGGGCCAGGAGGGGCTGCCCCAAGTGGGCCAAGGGCCCACCAAGGGGGCCGGCGCACCTCCCTAGCCGCACCAGGCTATGTGGGGATAGTCCCACATTGCCTGGCTGGCAAGGTAGGCTCCCCCTGGGAGCCTATATAAGAAGGGGCACCCCCAGCCTTTTAATTCACCAATTAATTCCCGATTTCTCTCTCGATCTCGTGGTTCCCAAGTCGGAGCCGCGCCGAGCTGAGGAAGAGGGGATCTCCTCCACCATAGCCCGCTGCCGCGCTGCTGATGTTCCGGTCCAAGTCTTCCGCTGCTCGTCCTGGACTGGAGCTTCGGAGGCGTCGTCTCCACCGTACGTGTGCGACTCCCTGCGAGGTGCTGCGCTAGCGGTACTCGGAGGCCTGCTTCCTCTATACGACCTTGAGGTCGGCTTCGTCGGTCTGCATCGACAACGTTTGTGCGGGAACGTAATCCCCGCTTTCGGTCTACAAGGGTACGTATTCCGATCTCCGTTCGTACTACTATATCTGCATAGAATAGATCTTGGCATGCTTCTAGGATATCGTCGGTAGGAAATTTTTTGTTTTCTGCATACGATCCCCTTCACTAGATAGCCCTCAAATAGAGCTGTGAAGCCGGCTAAGACTAAAATGCTATTGGGCGCTATGTTGTGGGGCTGAAGCCCGTAGTGATCCAGCACCTCGCTATAAAAGGAGGAAGGCAGCAAATCCATTCCCCTAACTGCATGGTAGGTGAGGATTACCCGTTCGCCGGCTTTCGGAGCCGGGACGATATCCCCGAAGGCGGACCACCAACTGAAGTTTTTCCGGGTCGGCAAGTAGCCGGCCGTCTCCAAGTTCTTGAGGACTTCATCGCCCACCGCGGAGGGGAGCCAATAGCGCGACCCGAGGTCGGCTTGGTCCTCCTCTTCATCGGCGGGCGCGCCTGCGGCCGCCGCCGGCGCGGCTGATGACAAGGGTGCCGAGGCCGACGTCGAGGATCAGTGTCCATCACCGTGAGCAAGATCGCCGGAGAAGTGGAGGTCGTCGGAGTAGCTCGGGAGTGGCAAGAAGTTCGGGAAGGCGAGAGCACGGGAGATCAAAGGGCGACAGTGAGATGGAGTGCGGAGAAGGAAGATGAATGCCTCGGCTCCCTATTATAGGCCCACGCGTTACGATATGTGCAACGGCTCGAATAGTCGGACACGTGTCAGTCATCCGGACGCCATGGAACAGTGCACGTTCGCACGGTCACCACGACTCCTCTTTTCCCACGATTCGCAATCATGACACGATTTCGTTCCATTTTGGTTTCAAACTCTCGTGGACCAAATGACGTCATCCGTCAACCATGAGTTTGACTTGCCGCCAAGGATCAGGCTTTCTCAGAAAGCTATCCGGTAAGTTTTACTAAGTTGTCTTTCCCATGTCGGATAAAGGCGGCCGCGTGCTAACATTGTGGTACACGTTCCCCATTATTTTCAGAATGGTTCAAGCCCTGCAGCCGCCAATATTGAAGAATGAAGAATCAAGAAGAAGCCGGCGCCTGGACAACTTCAACCTTTCTGGGGGCTAATATTGGGGATATACCAAGTGGGGGTATCTCTGACATGGATCAATCCGGCTAGTCCAGGGTGGCCCAAGGGTGGTAAGGCTGATGCTTGTCGGGCGGCCCAGCTAGCTGACTTACAAGGAAGTACGCAGACGGTCCAAGGAAGGCGGAAGGTCGAAGCCCATCAAGCCACCAAGCCCAAGACGGAAGGCAGCAACTAAGCCGGCTAGGTCTAGTACTATGTTTACTTGCCGAACAAGTACTTACCTTCTATCCTGGGGTCTGGCCACCTATATAAGCCGGCCACAAGGAAGCCTTTAGGGCACGCATCAATACGCTCCAATACTCATTGCTTGTACTGACCTCACCTTTTATTATAAGGTGGAAGTCCCTGTGTTAATGTTCTAGTCCCTGGATCAAATGCTAGCACCACAGTTTAAGATGTATATCATGCAGAAGTGTTAAATAATTTATTAAATCGCATGATCCAGTGTTACAAATATCTCTTACAACTTGCATAACCTGAAAAGGCTAGCAAAATTCAAAGAGCAGCAGCGGAAAACAGTAGATACAATGAGCCTCATCATCTTCATGTGCCACAGGCATAGCATGTTGGTTGTAGACTCGAAATCCTATCGAATGCTCACTCGTCGTCTATCGAATCTGTAAGGTTTAGTTGCAGCCCAGCTATAAAGGGTCAGCACAATTGAATTGTGGTGGCAAGTGACTTTAATTTCTAATATTCCACTAAGCTATATCTATATGTATATTTGGCTGGTGGAGCTCAAGGCTATTGCGCAAAGCAAGTTTTCTCCTACTTTTTGATAAACACTTTTTGTAACAATAATCTCTCTTTATGAGACATCTCGGACAAATCCATGTCTTCTACCCATGTTCACCCATCAAAGTTTTATTAAGAAATTGGAATGAAGAGATTTTCAGAAGACAGCCTTGTGTAGTCACTCAATTGTCCGATGCCGGGGACACGGCTAAGATCTTAGGTTTTAACTCTCGAGAGTGTGTGCACTTTCACCATTAGACTCAATCAACCCAGACTATCCTCTACACTCATTTAGTGAGAAGGAAAAGGAGAAGATCAAGATGAGACTTTTTAGAAGTTGCTTTCCCATGATCGTACTAAGAGATTACCACCATCCTATCAACTCTACCACCATCAATCTCTTGACCCAGGTCCACATCAACTTACTCCATCAAGATAGAGCCCATATTGACCAATGGTTGCACGATAAGCAACTAAACTCAGTGTAAACTTAAATCTCATAGCCCTGGGTGGCCTTCCACAAGTGAGCAACTCAGGTTAACACCGCATATCATGGCCCCAAGTAATTGAAAACTATCTTGGGCGAAGACAACCATGAAACTTGGCCCTGAGTAGCCACTCAACTTGAAACCTCCTCGATCGACCCAATCCACCCAGGCGTTAAATTAATTTAGTGGAAATTTTCATTTATCACATCAACCATAAAACAATCATTTTTGCAGCATGTACTTCCACTAAATTATAATAGGTGTCTACTGGAATTTTCTAAGGGGTAACCTAACAGGTTTGCATAGCATACAACAATTCCCACAAAAACCTATCATGCATACTATTTGCAAATACTGCTTAAAAATATTAGTAATGCAATAGGATAAAAATAGTAGGTGTTTTATGAAGTCACTTGCCTGATGAATGATGTCGTTTCTCACACACTCTTTGTCACAACGAACGTTGCACTCCGTTCAATCGATACAGTAAAAAGACATCCAATAAACAACTAATTCAACAAACACATAACATTCAAGAATCAAATAACATAAAAAAAACTTAGCATGGGATTTGGTAAAGGGTGTAACAAAATTCAATATGGAAAACAAATTAATGTGATCGAGTTAAGGGTTTGCCAATTTGTTTAGGGATGGTCTTGATTCCAGCAGTTTACAAAAATGAATGCCGAGATGGTTTGAAAACAAATAAAAAGTAAGGTTCGCAATTTTAAGTTAGCCAACATATCTAAATACAGTTACACAATTCTATGTTTCAAAATATATTTAATGAGACTTTGTGTTAAACTTGTTCACAATGATCACACATTACCTTCGAGAAAGGTTTAAACATAATTTAAATTTCAAATTCTATTAAAGTAACATAACAAGTCATTTTAAATCCAACTTAAATGTTCATATCAATAAATTAATAATCTAGTTATTTAAATTGGCATCAATTTTTTTCTAAAATCAAATTTGTACTCCTAGTTAATCATTAACAATTTTAAACACCTATAAATGTTCTAATCAAATTGAAAAGGTTTTTAAACACCACTTACATATTAATGTTATGAAATAAGTTGATAAACATGGATTTTAATTTCTCTGAACAAGGACAATTATTGATGACATTTGTGCAAAGGAAATAATTTAAATATATTAATAAATATTTACACTATGCCAAATTTAACCAAAATAAGTTTCTGAATTTTAAATTCATTTTTAAATTATTCAAACTTTAATTTAAATAGTGGATCATTATTCTTCATATCTTAAGCTTTCCAAAAATATTTTATTTGCAAATTTTGGACTTATGAATTTAAAACTAAGTAAAAAATGCTCAAACTCCTAATTTGAAAATTGAGTCTATTTAGAAAAGTCAAATTTGAAATTTAAAAGTTCCAGGAGATTCTACTGGTCAAGGGCTTTAATTTGATATAAAATTTGTCAAATTTGGAGTTGTGGTTAAAAACTTATGAGAGTTTGAATTTACAGGGACTAATCTGTAAAACTGCCGATTTAATTTAATTAGGAAAAGAAATCTGACGTGGCTGCTGACTGGGCGCTGACTGGGCTGCTGACTGGATTAAGTGTATTTGATCTGAGCCGCAGGATTTAGATCTAACGGGCGAGAACAAAACGTACCGGTTCGATCTGGTGGATCTAATCTCGCGCATCAAAAACAGATCGGGCGGTCAGGAGAGGGGCTCACCGTGGCAGCGCGGGGTGGTCGCCGGAGACGGAGAGGAACGGCGGCGTTGTCTCGGGCGTGGACGGCGGCGAGGTTGCCGGGCTCCCCCGGCCTCCTGGAGCTGCCGACGACGTTCAGCGGAGGGCGGCGGAGTCGATGGTGGTGACACCGAGCCCGCGCGCGTCTGGGGATGGCCAGGGCGTGCGGTCGGAGGTGCTCGGACGGCGGCGAGCTTCGGAGGTGCTTGCCCCTCATGATTTGGATGTGGAGGAGATGCGAAGACGGGTCGAGGGGGGGTGCACACGGCGTAGGGAGGAAGAGGGGGGCTATAGGTGCTTGGGGGAGTGGTTATCTCGCCGGAAAAGGAAAAGAGGGCCGGCGGCTCAGACGAACTCCGGCGAGAGTTTGTGGAAAGCCTGGGGGCGCTCGGGCTAGGGTTCTTCGGGGAAAAGAGATAGGAGGGGAAGGGGGATCTTATAGGCACACTCGGAGAATTCAATCCCGCGAGTTTTGCCCGTGATTTGATCCGCAATGAAGAGAGGAGTTTCGGCCGGAATTCACGCCGGAGGTTGAAGATGAAGCTGACGTCATCGCTGACGTCAGCGATTTCCTTTTTCTTATTTTTCCAATTAATTCATAACTTTTGATTTAAATGTCCAAATGATGTCAAATAAAATTCAAAAAATTTGTAAAAATAATATCTTTGTGTTAAACCAGTTGTGGGCACATTTTGAAAAAATTTGAAAATTAATATTTTGAAATATTCATTAAATACACATTTGACACTTTATGTTAAATTTAAAACTACGGTTTAATTAATTTTATTTTTGGCTAAAATCAATTCTATGAAATACCCACATTCAAATATGTTTGCAGTTATTTAAACTCATTTTCAAATACTAAATTCATTTTTTTCTTTAGTATTATTAAATAGTATAACACAACTATATGAAAATGAAAAAGGGAAATATAATGTATTCATTTTTAATTCAAAATAATTTATGCACCATTATATTTTATATTAAGATAATTTATTTGAAAACTTCATAACAACTTTGAAAAAGATTTTAGATTTAATTCATTTCTTATATAGAACATATATTCATGAAAATCATTTTATGTTTTGAAGATAAATGAAAAAAATTTAAGCTAATGAAATGTTTATTTGGATAATTCATTAATTATAAAATATATGAAGTTTTAAAGTTATAAATTATAAACTTATAATTTCCAAAACTTTAATTTGAATTTAGTTAAATGAATGAAAACCATTTCACAAAAATACCATTTAAAATAGTCTTGAATTTATGAATAGATATGGCTAAGTGGTTGAAAATCAATTGCTTATAAGTAAACTATTTTATTAGAATACAATGGTATGAAGTTTGTAAAATATTTGTAAAATTACATATTAAGGTTAATGAAATAGAATGGATAATAAAATGTTTACTTGAACAACTTTAGAAAATAATGATACATTGAGATATTTGAAATATTAAACTCTTTCAATATGTTTGAAGTCTTTCATAGTTGGTTTTCTTATGCATTTAAAGTTTTATTTTGATCAGAAACTAAAGTTTTAAATTTCAGTGATTTTTGAACATTATAAAATGTTGGGATGTTACACATGTTCACGGCTATTGCCTTATAGTGAATTATAGCAGCACGTAGGATCTCGCCACCGTTGCGAGATGTGAAGCTGGGAACCTCGCCGTGTTCAATCCCGACCTCGACGACACCATCCTTCTTCGCCACATCCATCCGTAGGCTAGAGGACGCCCGTCTCCTATCAATTATGTCAATACTCCGACAATAAAGCAACTAATAACTAAAATGGACTACCACTCGTCCTCGTCATTGGAAACCTCCACCGTCTCGGTCTTGCCCTTGCCCTTGGCAACCACATCTTCTGAGGCGTTATTGTTCGACGCTGACCACATGTCCTCCTTATTCCCCTGGCTCTCCGAGTAGATCTTGAGCCGTTGCCTCTCAACGGCGGAATGCTTGGCAAGGTCCATGGCTTTCTGGTCGGCCATGGCCCAGGCCAAACCCGGGTCCAGCACCTCGTTGACCTCCTCATTCCAGTCCATGGTCCAGGGCATACCCTGGTCGTCCTGGTCGTCCTCGTCGGACAGATCGATGAGGGGAATGGGATCGGGCGCAATGGCCCTGCCCCTGCCCCTTGGACTTGGAGACTCCCCGTCCCATGCTGCTTCCCTCGCTCGCCACCTGCTCGAGCTTGGAGGAGTACGCGCACACCCACGCCCACGCCCACTCCCCATGCCGCTTCCCTCGCTAGCCTCAAGAAACCAAGGATAGGGGACGTGGCGGCGGCGGCGGTTCGAGCTGGGAGTCGAGCTTCCATCACCACGAGCCATGGGGAGATAAGGGACTGGGCGAAGGTGTCTTGGAGAGGAAGAGGGGATTTGTGAGCGCAACGAGCAAGGAGATGGCTCCTTTTAATTCCATATGCGGTCTCTGGACGGCGTCGCGGTCTAGAAGGCAGTAATGGCGACCGAAAATTAAGTCGGCTCCAGACAGCTCAGCTTGGAGCAAGACAGAGTAGGCAAGAGAGACGCGAGGACGGCGGAGCAGATGAGCATCCAGGGCGGCAGTGTAGGCGGAGAGGTAGATTTTTGCCGGCCAGGGGCCACACCATTGAAGGCGCGGCGAGCACAGGCATGGACGCACACGTACGGCTCCATGCATGATCTCCGTCGCCGCTGGCCCCACTTGCATGCATGCATGCTCTAAGGTCAAAGGCACGACCCCACTAGCCGACCCCACGAAATTCTGGCCGACCGGCGCCAGGCCGATCCCACCGGTTAAAGTAGGTTGACCAGAGGGAAACAAGCGTTTGGGCGATATGAGACAAACCAGGGCACATACCAGAAAAACAGCGCGGGTATGACACAGACCGATAAAACTCATCGAACCATGGCACGGAACCAATTGTCCCATCAAATAACCATCTAAAGAACATGAAAATGACCACACTTAAAAAGCATTATTACTCATGGGAGAATGCAAAACATTTGAAAATTTCGAAATGGTACAAATTTAGAATCCATTTCTTCTAATTACAGATCCGATTTAACTTAAACCTTATGCATTAGTAAACTATAGGAAAATTACAAAATGACCACACTAAAACAACTAATTACCTATGGGACAATGCACACCATTAAAAAGTTCCGAAACCATGTAAAATTAGACACGTTTCAAATCCAATCTGAATAATTAATAAACACACTGTTCTACAACCTTTTTAAATACATACATGATGCTTTCTAAGTGTGGTTGGTAAACCCCAAGAGCAAGGTGTGAAGTAGTGCAGAAGATAGAGTTCCCTCAGTTATGAAACCAAGGTTATCGAACCAGTAGGAGATGAGACTTCACTCGAGGTGTCAATGGCACCAGAGATTCTTGGAGGCATGTCGTTGACGTGGGGCCTGCACACAACACAATCAAAGTATTTTGTCCCAACTCAACGGTGAGGGTGTCAATCCCACCGGCTTGCAGTAAGAAAAGATTAAACGTATGTGAGGAAGAGAGTTGTGTGTTTGCAGAAAGTAACAGGTTTGCAGTTGTGGTTTTATCATATTAAAGAGAAGGACCGGGGTCCAAAGTTCACTAGTAATGATAACATTCATGCGGGTAAAGAAATTACAGATGGGCAATTGATAGAATAATGATGAGCAAACCAATGCATATACTAACGTTATAATGTCTAGTGTGAGATTCAATCGGGCATTACAACAATATACATAGACCGTTCCAATCGCATCGATGACTAATAATCCACCTTCCGGTTAGCGTCTGCACCCCTTTCAGTATTAAGTTGCATGCAACAGATTATCGCCTTAAGCATTGTGTAAAGTAAGTAACATCATCCTTAGATAAAGTACTATTGTTGTATCCCTAGTAGCAACAGTACATCTACAACCTTAGAGCTAGTTGTCACCACCCTAGATTAAATAGAGACATGAACCAACTATCGAGCATAAATACCCCCTCTTGGAGTCACAAGCTTCTACTTGGCTAGAGCAATACAAAAGTAACGGAGAGCATGCAAGATCATTTAATAGCACACACATGATATATTATGAAGCAATAACTTTAGTACTCAATATTCATCGGATCCCAGCAAACAGAACATGAAGAATTACATAACAGTGATCTTGATCATGATAGGCAGCTCACAAGATCTAAACATGATAGCACAAGAGGAGAAGACAACCATCTAGCTACTGCTACGGACCCGTAGTCCAAGGATAAACTACTCACGCATCAGTCCGGAGGCGGTCATGGCGACGCAGAGGCCTCCGGGAATGATTCCCCTTCCCGGCAGGGTGCCGGGGAGAAGTTCTGATCTCTCCCAAATTGGTGTTGACGACGGCGGCGGCTCGGGACCCGTGGAGGAAACAATGAAGACCGTATGATTTTTAGCTTTTTGGGGGGGTACTTGTAGGAGAAAGGGCGAGGTCGGTGGAGGCCCGAGGGGCCCACACCATGTGCTCGCGCGGGTCTAGGCCCTGCCGCGCGAGCACGTGGTGGCGGCGCCTCGGTGCCCCGCTTCATGTCATCTTCGGTCTTCTGGAACGTTTATAATCAAAAATAATTTCAGGATAAAAATTGTTCAATTCCGAGTATATTTCCTTAAGTACTTTTCTGAAACCAAAAACAGCAGAAAACAAGGAACTGGCACTTTGGCATCTTGTTAATAGGTTAGTCCCAGAAAATGCATAAAACTATATAAATTGCATATAAAACATGTAATAACATGGTATAATATAGCATAGAACATAAGAAATCATGGATACGTTGGAGACGTATCAACATCCCCAAGCTTCGTTCTACTCGTTCCGAGTAGGCAAGAACGATAAAAGAAGAATAATTTCTGAAGTGACATGCTTTAACACAATCTTGATCACGTAATAATGTAAGACATGTAAACTGAAATCAAATGAATAAGGGATGTAGTTTATAGTGATATCAAATGAGTAATAAATAAACAAGTAGGTAATGCAAAGCAAAGCTTTCAATGATATAGTACTAGATAGCAATCAACTGTGCAAAGTAGATATTAGAGATGATTTAAGCTTCAAGTACAACAATATAATCATCTAATGCTTCCAACAAACATGAAAACTTTGTGAAAGGATCAAGTCAAGTAATATCAATATGCACGTAGAAGATCAACTCCTTATTTGTTCAAAAGAAACAAGCAAGCGTTCAACGTTGGTTCCTGGCACCATCAAAGGAATATACAAGCCAAGTTCTATACTGTAAAGTTCCCCACATAGTTATGCAAGTAAGACATGAAAACTCTCTCATATGGAGTTCAAGTGCTAAACATGAGTACAAATTGAAGGGAATATGCCCTAGAGGCACTTAATAGAGATAGTTTACTAATCATATTCAAATTGTTCATTGTATTTTTTATACCATGCTATAACTATATTAAGCGGAAACATTAACACAGGTGTGGTAGATAAACAACCAGGTCCCTAGTAGCCTCTACTAAGACTAGTTTCGTTGCGCGATAGATGATCGAGGTTTTTCGATCATAGGGCATGGTGCCGGTCGGCAATGGAAGTCATGTCGTTGGTTGAATGATGTGATGGACATACCCATTATTTATAGGACATAGTCATTACGCCTTAAGACCGTGAGATCAACTCTTATTGTTATCCCTGTAAGATACTTTGATCGCACCAAACGTGATATCTTATATAGTGTGACAATGATAGGTGATACTTTTGGGTATCGGAAGGGGGTAGTTGAGATGAGGGGTCAATAGCGGGATTTGTCAGTCCGTATAGCCAGATAGATACTCTAGGGCCCACTTGGTGAGATTATGTCAAATGAGTTTGCAAACATGTGACTAGGTCACCAGCTGACATAATATCATAGACGAGTAGAAGATAGCGATGTCGGTAATGAGATCATGCTAGGTATGGAGATATCTGAGAATCATACTCGGACACGCTAAGTATTGATATGACAAAAGGTTTAAGACTAGACATCCAGGTTTGATAGATGAAAGTCATTCCTTATATCACAGGGATTAATTCATGGGGTCCAGGCCTACGAGTTATTCATTGATCGGAGAGGAGTCTCGATCATGTCTGTTATTCTATCGAACCGCTAGGGTAACACACTTAAGGGGTTTCGACAAGACAACCGGAAAGGAAAGAGATCACCGGGAATGTCCCAAGAATGGTCCGATGGAGATCGGGCAGCGACAAAATAGTTTTCAGAGCTAGAATAAATTATATATAATATATTTGATATTAATTAGTGTAATTAATGTTTAAATATGATTTATATATTTATTTTCGAATTTTTAAAGGCTGATTTCCCTAAATGGGCCTTCTAGTGGAAAGAAGGCCCAAGAGTGGGGGAATCCCCCCCCCCCCCCCCCCCCCCCAGGGATTCGGATTGGATGGGGCCGGCTAATAGGGCCCACCTAGAGCCGGCGCACTCCCCTAGCCGCACCAAGGCATGTGGGATAGTCCCACATTGCTTCGCTAGGGAGGTTGGCTCCCCCCGATAGCCTATAAAAGAAGGGGCACCCCTGGCCTTTTAATTCAACCAATTAATTATCTTATTTCTCCTCGATTTCGTGATTCCCTTTGATGAAGTTGAGCCGAGGAGGATGAGGGGATCTCTCCACCATAGCCCGCTGCTGCGCTGCTGGTGTTCCGGTCCAAGTCTTCCGCTTCTCGTCCTGGACTGGAGCTTCGGAGGCCGTCGTCTCCACCGTATGTGTAACACCCTGCGAGGTGATGTGCTAGCAGTGCTCGGAGGCCTACTTCCTCCACCCGACCTTGAGGTCATCTTCGTCGTCTTCGTCGCGTCGAGTTCTCCGCGACCTAGAGGTCGGCTACGTCGTCTTCGTTGTCAACGCTTGTGCGGGAGCGTATTCCCCGCTATTCGGTCTACGAGGGTATGTATTCCGATCTCCGGCGTACTTCTATATCTGCATAGTATAGATCTTGGCTAGTTTAAGGATATCGCCGATAGGAAAAAATTTGTTTTCTGCCTGCGATCCCCTTCACAAATGATGATCATAAATGATATGGTGCTATAACATGAGCAGAAGTGATGACTATAAATGATATGGTGCTATAACATTAGCACAAGTGTGTGATAAAGAATAGTAATGCTGCCCCTTTTTTTCTTTTTTCTATTTTTTTGTTTCTCTTTTCGATGGCCTCCATGGCTCTTTTCACTTTTAGGGGCAAGCATCCTAATATGATATATGACAACACACTAATGATGATATAACAACATACTGATGATACAAGTAACTAATATGAATGTGCCATAATATGCATATGACAATGGTGCCTATGCCAGTGTAGCCGGTTATGCAATGATCTATCGTAACATGGGTAAAACCACTCATCATCTTAATAGAATCACGCAAAGCAATATATAAGTAATGAATGACAACAAGTCATGTAATGTAAGATGGATGTTGCATGGCAATATATCTCGGAAGAGCTATGGAAATGCTGTAGTAGGTAGGTATGGTGGATGTTTTGAGGAAGATATGTGGCTTATGTGTAGGAGAACAAGATGAAGATCTCCCACGAGTTTGGATGTACCCGCAAAATATGCACTAACTCTCAATGTGAGAAAGGGCAAAGCAAAGTACCAAAGAGGCTAGCAATATGGTGGTGGAAGAGCCATGAAAACCGCAGTTTTAGAACTCACAAGTAAAATAATTCCAAATAAAAATATGATCTTACAAGGCATAATGAAAATCACTCCAAGAGGGATCGTGGCAAATGAAAAAGTCACTATTGTCTTCCCCGACCGTAGCGCATAACATAAAGTCATTACGGTTGCCTTAGGCAAATAGAAGTCATATACCATTATGCAATCAACTGGAAATTTAACTGTGGCACAACTTCAAGTTTTTCTAGACCAACCATTAATCATTCCACTTTACTAAACCATAATGTTCACCATTAAGCAAATTAATATCTCAAAACAACATCAATGATTCAAGTGATACAATTTAATGATCTACAAGATTATGTATCATTTAGTTATAGCATCAACCACTTTTAGCATTTTCTGTTCTCAACCAAACACCAATAACCTTATTTAAAAGATAAACTCTCCAAGTAATTAAACAATGAGATATGAGAATATGATATAATAAAGCTAACAACTCTAGCAAGAGATGCATGAAAAACAAGATCTAGAAAGCATAGCAGTAGCTAGAGAAGAATACTCAACGAATATAAGTGAAGAATACGAGTATTCATAAGAAAAAGCGG
Organism: Poa annua; assembly: GCA_026929855.1. Classification (NCBI taxonomy): domain Eukaryota; kingdom Viridiplantae; phylum Streptophyta; class Magnoliopsida; order Poales; family Poaceae; genus Poa; species Poa annua. The sequence continues at coordinate 242,844,338 of CM049426.1, read as the reverse complement.
AGCATGTCTCTCTCCCACACAAAAGAATGCTAGGATCCAATTTATTCAGAGAATGAAAGTAGCAAAAACAAAAACAAACAACGCTTCAAGAAAAGCACATAAGATGTGGCGGAATGAAAATATAGTTTCACTAGAAAGGACCTGATAGTTTGTTGATGAAGAAGGGGATGCCCTGGGCATCCCCAAGCTTTGACGCTTGAGTCTTCTTGAAATATATTGGGGTTGAACCATCGGGGCATCCCCAAGTTTTGGAGTTACTATCCTCTTGATCAGAGTATATCATCCTTCTCTCTTGATCCTTGAAAACTTCGTCCACACCAAACTTAGAGTAAACTTCATTGGTTACTGCATGAAAAAATTATGATATTATGAAAGAACACAATTGCTACCAATTCTACTGGACATTTGCTACAGCCACTGATACTTACTAGGATAAAAAAGATCCAATCAAAATAGCAAAAGAGGCATTGCAAAATAAATGGAATAATCTATCAAAAACAGAACGGTCTGTAAAGACGAATTTTTCGAGTCACTTAACTTGCTCAGATCACAAAACTCAAAATAATGAAAGTTCTATATATATCTGAGGATTACGCACAAAAAATAGAAGATTTTTCTGATGTTTCTGTGAAGAGTTATGAATTTAACGGTGAACAGCGGAAAAACTGTTTATGTCCAGGAATCCAAATTTAGCATCAACTTTCAACTAGAGGCTTATCTTTGTCGTGGATGTAATCCCTGGAACCCCTAAAAGCATGGCATTGGGTATGGAGATTTCTTGGTGACTATTTGTTTTAATAAGTCTATGTACGATTCTACAAATCCCCCATAGACCTCAGTAGCGGCGCAGCGCTCATCCCCGTCTCCCCCGACCTCGGACACGATCACGACATCCCCGACGTCTGGCGCATCTCGCCCTACAGCGCCGCCCGACTTCCTCGACCGGCCGCCCGCGCCTCCTTCTTCGACATGCCCTGCCCCGGCCACCTGAGACCCTCTCTGGCGTCTTCCCCAACCCCGGCAGCAACCGAGCTCGTCCCCGACCATCTCCTCGACCTCGCCCCCGACATCACGACGCCCGACATCGACTCCGCCCGCCTCGGTGCCCCGACATCGCCCGACATCGCCGCTCCCCCAACTCGGTCGCGCCCACCTCATCCGCACCGACATGGATGCGCCGCCGGCATCTCCTCTGCGGCGCGCCGCCTCCAAGTTCGGCCTCGGCCTCCCCGACACAAGCGCAGCTCGCCCGCAGCCTGGCCAGGTCGGATTCCCGGTCTGTTTCCATGGGCTGGGATCATCAACTCGGCCAGGCCAAGACTCCCCCATGCCGGCAGTCCAAGGTCTCCCCTGATTCTCCTCTGCTGCTCCTTCGTGTATTGTTCCACACGGACCAACACCTAGGGATAAGAAGAGAACAAGGAGGTACAGTGAACAAGGGTTTTTTTTTTGAAACGAAGTGGACAAGGGTTAGAAGACAAGGAAAAGGACGCAGAGGACGAATGTCGTGTTGTCCAGGACAGGTCCGGCGTGGCTACAGTGACACGGATGTGACTATAGTACACTGTGCCTGTGCAGTGAACAGTGTCGATTAGACCCCATTGGTCATGTCGTGAACAGTGCGCGTGGGCCACCCTTTGTACCCTGGACTCCTCTATATAAGAGCACCAGGGGGAGGCTGAGAATTCCAACCACGGCTCCCCCCGCAACCCCATTTTCCCCCATTCCATATGCTCACCAAAACCTCTTATAGGCAGATCTTGCTCAGCTCATGGAGCATCTTTTGTATCACGCCGGTACCAGTGAGAAATATACCACAAATAGGATAGATGCTGGAGTAGGGGTTTTATCTCCTCATGAGAGCCCCGAAGCAGGGTAAATCCTTGCGTCCCCGTGTCATTTATATTTATTTGTGTGTGCTACTTAGCGCGCTATCCCTCCCCGAAATCCTCTAGCGTCCATCTGGCCCCACAAATTAGCCATCCTATGGCATTTATCTGTTCACGACGACGACAATCTTGACACAACATTGGAATAAAATAAAGATACAAAGGAATTGCTACATAGGTATGACAAGTCCTTGACGCAATCAAAATAAAATAACATGAAATAAAAGTGGGTTGTCTCCCATAAGCGCTTTTGTTTAACGCCTTTGAGCTAGGCATTAAGAGTAAACTCAAGTATTATCAAGATCAAGAACAGAAACCCTTTCAACTATGCATTGTATTTTATCTATATAAGGTTCAGAGGTGCCCCTTTGATTTCTTTTAGGTTTACTACTTTCATCAAATGGGTTTTGAGGGACAATCCAATCAAAATTTTATTCCAAAGCTTCATGCATAGCTACAAGTTTAACAGGTATTGGCACTTTCATTTCCTCCCCTTTAGTTTGTTCGGTTTTAACCAATTTTTCAAGTGCATTCATAACATCTACACATGAGCATTGCATATCAAATCGATGAAAAACTTTCCTAGCTTCTATGGCAACATCACCAAATTATGTAAGCAAGGTTTGCATGATAAAATCTTTCTTTTGAAAATTTTTAACATTATGAAAATTAAGAAACATTTGTTGTATTAGGGGATGAAGGTTAACAAACCTAGTTTCCATCATGTGAACTAAAGAAGATGCAGCAGTTTCATAATTTGGGGCAAGTTATGCTATGGATTTCTCCTCAATATCACTTTTACTAACATAATTAAAGAATTCTTCCATATTTTCCTTCCCAATTATAGAACCACTACCTACTGCAAGATCTTCAAAAGTGTACTTAGGAAGCAGCATTATAACAAAAATAGAGCTAAAACCAAAATAACAAAATAAATAAAAATAACACAAACCGAAATAGCAAAAATAACAAAACTGAAAATAAATAACACAAACCGAAATAACAAAAGTAATGCAAGTAACTAATTTTTTTTATTTTTTATATTAAGCAAACAAGACAGTAATAAAAATAAACTAAGCAAGAAATAACAAAATAAAAAGATTGGAAGTGCGAAAACTCCACTCGCAGTGGAATGCTCAAATCCCGACAACGGTGCCAGAAATTCTTGATGCGTTCTGCGTCAAGTTTCGGGCGGGTAGTTGACAAGGGAGCTTGGTGTGGTTTTGCTTCTTTATGTCCCCGGCAACGGCGCCAGAAATTCTTGATGCTTTCTATGTGTGGTTGGTGAAACCCAAGAGGAAGGTGTGAAGTAGTGCAGCAGCAAGATTTCCCTCAGTTATGAAACCAAGTTTATCGAACCAGTAGGAGAGAGAATTCACTCGAGGTGTCAATGGCGCCAGAGATTCTTGGTGGCGTGTGTTTGACGTGGGGCCTGCACACAACACAATCAAAGTATTTTGTCCCAACTCAACGGTGAGGGTGTCAATCCCACCGGCTTGCCGTAACAAAAGATTGAACGTATGTGTGGAAGAAAGATGTTTGTTTGCATAAAGTAGCATGTTTGCAGTTGTGGTTTTATCAGATTAAAGAGAAGGCCGGGGTCCACAGTTCACTAGTGGTGTCTCTCCATAGATAATAATAACATTCATGCGGGTAAACAAATTATAGCTGGGCAATTGATAGAATGATGATGAGCAAACCAATGCATATACTAACGTTATGATGTCTACTGTGAGATTCATTCGGGCATTACAACAATATACATAGACCGTTCCAATCGCATCGACGACTAATAATCCACCTTCCGGTTAGCGTCCGCACCCCTTTCAGTATTAAGTTTCATTAAACGGATTATCGCCTTAAGCACTATGTGTAAAGTAAGAAAGTAACATCATCCTTAGATAAAGTACTACTGTTTTATCCCTAGTAGCAATAGTATATCTACAACCTTAGAGCTAGTTGTCACCACCCTAGATTTAATAGAGACATGAACCAACTATCGAGCATAAATACCCCCTCTTGGAGTCACAAGCATCTACTTGGCCAGAGCATACACAAGTAACGGAGAGCATACAAGATCATTAAATAGCACACACATGTTATATTATGAAGCAATAACTTTAGTACTCAATATTCATCGGATCCCAGCAAACACAACATGAAGAATTACATAACAGTGATCTTGATCATGATAGGCAGCTCACGAGATCTAAACATGATAGCACAAGAGGAGAAGATAACCATCTAGCTTATGCTATGGACCCGTAATCCAAGGGTAGACTCCTCATGCATCAGTCCGGAGGCGGTCATGGCGACGTAGAAGCCTCCGGGGACGGTTCCCGCTACCGGCAGGGTGCCGGGGAGAAGTTCTGATCTCTCCCCAATTGGTGTTGACGACGGCGGCGGCTCGAGACCCGTTGAGGTTATAATGAACACCTTATGATTTTAGGTTTTTGGGGGGTACTTGTAGGCGAAAGGACGAGGTCGGTGCAGGCCCGAGGGCCCCAGACCATGTGCTCGCACGGGTCCTGGCCCTGCCGTGCGAGCACATGGTGGCGGTGCCTCGATACCCCACTTCGTGTCGTCTTCGGTGTTTTGGAACATTCATAATTCAAAAATAATTCCAGGATAAAAATTGACCAATTATTTCCTTAAGTACTTTTCTGAAACCAAAAACAGCAGAAAATATGGAACTGACACTTTGGCATCTTTTTAATAGGTTAGTCTCAGAAAATGCATATAAAACATGTAATAAAATGGTATAATATAGCATGGAACATAAGAAATTATAGATACTTTGGAGACGTATCAATACACTACCAAAATTTCTTTCTAATTTCCACACGGGCGCGGCATGGCCGTGCCAAATCCCCTAGTATAAATCAATAACCAAGGAGATGGTTGGGTTATCCTTTTTGAGATCAGCAAAAGGGACTTATCAAGGCTATGAGTGAGGTAATTCCAGAAGCAGAGCACATAATATGTGCAAGGCATATTTATGCAAACTGGAGGAAGCAACACAGAGACAAGGCTTTCTAGAAACTCTTTTGGGCTTGTGCAAAATCGAGTGACAAAACACAGTTCAACTACAATAGGGCCAAGCTAGCACAAAAAACACCAGATTGTGCAAGGGATATGATGAAAACTGCCACGTTACATTGGTGTAGAGCTTTCTTTAAGCTTGGTTCCTTATGTGATTCTGTTGAAAATAATTTGTGTGGATCATTTAACAATGCTATTATGAGAGCCAGATTTTCTCTAGTTGTTCACTATCAGGAAAACGGCCTTTAGTGGCGCACCTAAAACGGCTTTCTGTGGCGCACCCACCATGCACCACAAAATCGTCACCACTAAAATTACAATTATGTGTCGCACCGGCCCATGCACCACAGAAAACTCAGAATTTGTGGCGCACTTCACAACCATGCGCCGCCGAATCTGTTTTCCAATTTTTTAAAAAACATATGCCTTCCCGGCGACGGAGACGGTGCCCGACGCGTCCTTGCCAGGTATCCTCGATGGAGCTTGCTCGCGCTGGGGAACGACACCGGGGCGGGAGGAGCTGGCGTCGGGGTAACGACGGGTCCGCTCCGACGTCCGGAGTAGGTGGACATTGAGCCGCCGCCGTAGCCGAAGAGCTGGGAGGAGACGGAGGAGGGTGAGGAGCGGGGTATGAGTCGGCCGGTCGTGTAGGAGCTGAAGCAGGAGGAGGTCGGTGGACAGCCGTTCCCCCCGAAGAAGGGAGAGCGCGTAGGAGGGGCGCGTGGTGGCGGCCGAACTCGCTGGACTTGAACTCCTAGCGCGCAGAGCACTTGAGGCGGAGCAGGAAGAGGTTCGCCTTGAGGTCCACCACCTCCTCCTCGAGCTTCTCCGTCTCCATGGCCGCCATTCTCACCCTTGTCGCCGCCTCGCGCCTCTCCAACAACCGCAGTGCCACGGCCAATCCCAGGAACCATGCCACCGATGCTCCGACAGTCCTGATGCCCCGCCAGCGGCGGCGAGGCCTTCTCGCGCAGCATGTTCCGGCGATGAGGCGGCGCGCGAAGCTGTTAGACCGGGAACAGGGAGGCTTGGCGGCGGCGAAGCGGCTCCGGGGATGGGTTCGTTGAGGTGGGGTTGGGGCGGCGGTTGATCTGGAAGGGGAAGCGGGGTGGCGCGAGGAGGTCGTGGAGGCGCTCGCATTCGGGTCGACGCTAGGCTAGAGGACGAGGAGGAGGAGGAGGGCTGAGGTGGTGGCCATGGCGGCGGTGGCTGTCGAGTGGAGCTGCGACTCTGCGTTTGCGCTCTCTGCTCGCGTTCTGCACTCCGGCAGTTTATCTGGTGGACTTGTGGCGGTTGTGGCGTGGTGAACATCGAAGGTGATACGTCTCAAAAGTATCTGTAATTTTTTAGGGATAATTGGTTCTGTGCCATACCTAGCTAAGTTTTATCAGTTTGTGCCATACCCGCGTTGTTTCTCTGTTATGTGCCCTGGTTTGCTCGCATATCGCCCAAACGCTCGTTTCCCTCTGGTCAACCTCCTTTGACCCGCACATGGCCTGACTGGTAGGGTCGTCCTGGCGCGGCTTGGTTGGAATTTCCTTTGGTCGGCGCTTTTTGAATTGGACCGTTGGTAGGTTTGAATCATCGTCTCCCCCCCAACCCCACCCCACCCCACCCCCCCCAAATTCCAATCGGACACGCCGCCCCGCGCCTTACCACCGCCGCTCTAGCGCCGCCGCGTCCGCCGATGGTGCGGCTTAATCTATCGATTAATCTATCGATTGTCTCGATTTCATGATGTATGTAGTTGAATACGGCTTCAATTTGACCTTTATCGCCATGAATTTTTTTCAATAGGATGAATCCAAATACCGCTTTTCGCTTGTCACTCGACTTTGCCAGTCGCTAGGAGGACGATCACGAGTTAGGCGGTCTTTTTTGGTATCAGTTGGTGAAGAAACATCATTTTCTCTAAAAGATTTGATTAATGCTATGTGTGCCATGTACAGCTGGCGGGCAGTTGATACTGTTGTTCTCAAATACTGGTCAATTGTGGAGGACAGTTTCATCCCACTGGCCGATGACACCGCAATTGCATAATTATTTGTTCAGAGCGCGACCGAGCGATTCTGTAAAATCAGGATTGAGGTGGTTCGGAAACGACTTGTACATGAATTGCGAAATACTTAAACAGGAAAGGGGCCAGCTGCTAATGCAAACCTTCCACCGTTACCTCGTAGTCAGCCCAGTGGCAGTACAAGTCTGTAACGCCCCGGGATTTATCCCCTTTTGATTTGTGAGTTTTTCTTTTTGCATCGACATGGCATCGCATTGCATCTCATTAATTTAATGTGTTGCATTTAATTAAATTTCCACAATTAAATTCAAAAGCATTTCAAATTAATTAAAAATGTGTTATTTTCAAATCTTTTAAAAATGTTAAAAATTAGATAATTAAATTGTCTATTGAAAACTAAAATTATTTGGTATAGGTTTCGTATTCAATTTCCTTTTCGTTTTTGTTTTAAAAATAGAAAAAGGGAAAAAATAAAGGGAGAAAAATAAAAGCCCAAGCTCACCTAAGCAAACCCTAGGGTTTCCTCCTGGAAACTTCTTTCCCACCCCCCTGGAATTTTGCAGCCACCCTCCTCTATTTTTCTGTAATTTTACAAAAGTCCTCCCACCTCTCTTTCTTTCTTTTTTCCCCTTCCTTTTTCTCTTCTTTTCTTTTTTCCTTTCTTTCTTCCTTTCTTCTTCTTTTTCTTTCCTTTTTTCTCTCCTCTTTCCTTCCTTTCTCCTTCCCGCACGCACGGGAGAAATCCTCCCAGCCCCAAGCTCCACCGAGCTCGAGCACACCAACCTCCCGAGCCCGCGCGCCCCAGCCGGCCCGACTCGCTCCCGAGCGCCGGCGTCGCCCGCGCCCTGCGCCGGCCATCTCCGGCCGCCCCAGCGCGCCTCCCGCTCGCGCGACTCCGGCTGCCCCGAGCCGCGCCGCCCCGCTGCTGCTCCGCCGCGCGCCGCCGCCTGCCGCCACCGTCGGCCGCTCGCCTCCCCCGCGCCTCCCCAGCGCCGGCAGCGCGCGCGCCTCTGGCCGCCGGCCGTGCACCCCGAGCTCCTCCTCCCGCACCCGGCACCGGCCCGTGCGCTGCGCCTCCGCACGCCCCGTCCCGCCGCGCTGCGCCGCCGTCCGCCCGTGCCGCGCCGCGCGCCCCCGAGCCGCCCCCGTGCGCCCGCGGGCTGCGCCCGTCACCGCCGCCTCCTTCGCCGTCGCTCGCCTCCGCGTGCACGCCGCCGCCTCCCGCACGCACACGTCCCCGCTTCCTCCTCTTCCGACCGAGTGCACGCCGTCTCCGTCCGGTGGCCTTCCCACGTCCGCCGCACGTCGGGTGTTCGACAAAATGTCCGCAAGACCCAGGCGTCGCAATTTTTGTCCGAGTTGTCCATCCTTCGAGGTGTTGCTACATGCGCGTGCGAGTGCCTCTTCCGGTGTCGCGTCGCCGTGACCGCCCGTGTTCGTGTCGCGGTGCCCGCCCGTGCGCGTTTTTTTCCGGTGTCCGTTGTCATGCTCCTACGTGCCCGCGCCCGTCAACGGTGATGACGGAGTACGACTACTTCCCGGCCACTTCCACGACACCGACAAACGACGATGCCCCGGTTCCGCGACGGCTACTTCCCCGACGTCGACTACTTCCTCTACCGACCGAAGACGTCGGTTTCAAATCCTAGTTCACCCAATCCGACGTACGGACCCAAACCCTAACCCTAAACCTATTTTATTAAATGTCATCTATCTTGTGCATCTCGCATCATACTTACATGTGTTCATCTCTTGGGTTGCGGGTATAGCAAATCACCTAAATAATAATTATGGAATGTGTGGGGTAATAAATATATAATGCCCTATTCCATTTAATTTAATTAGATCACCCATGACATGTGTTGCCATGCTAACCAACATTTAATATTGCTGGTAAATAAATAACTTGAACATAAATATTAATTGTCGGAATCCCGGTTCCGCTTAAATCGGATTAAGTGCATCTCGCAATGCAACTTGCCATGCCATGCATCATTCTCATATGATCATGCTGGATCTTTTGCCGTAGTTGTAAAATGCATCTTTACGCTTTCCAGTGTTTGTTGCTTCTTCGCGGATATGACGTTGAGATGTGTGAGCAACGACAAGATCCGCTTCCATGCGGGATTCCATGCAAGCAAAGTTTGCTTGTTTACCTATACATTGTCTTTCATTCCTGTCGTTGATCTCTGCTACCCTAGTATTCGATTCTTATCGCGATCCCATCACATGTTTATCATGCAGCCCATACAGCTTTATCCCCACATCCCATCACCTGTTGTTTGTTTATCTGTTGGCCTTGCGAGTCGTAGCGCATGCTTAGAGTTGATTGTGCGAGTCGTCTGTTGGTCTTATGTTTCATCTGCTTAGTATGATAGATTATTCTCTCTTAATAAAATGTTGTCTTATATTGGGGTATTATAATTAAAAGATAAGGCACCAGGCGGAAGGCCTTGCGAGGTGCTTTGTTCTGCTCAGTGTCGACCTAGGAACTGAGATTTTGTCCTCGGATCCAATTTTGAGCGCACTAACCACTTGTGGGAGGCCCTATGGAGCCCCCCTCGACTTTGAACGGATCTACAGCTTGTCCATGTGCCGCAACTAGTTCGGGTTTTCCATTTGCTCATATCCATGTGCATGATGATGACGATTCATGAGAGGTTACATGATACGGGGGGTCATATAGGTGTGGTGCGCGCGAAGCAGACAGTTCATACTGTGGTTTGAGTCGCATGGCGCGTGGACACAAACTAATGAGTCCGCAATTGAGATTCGGCCGGACTCTTGACGCGGGTAACAACTCATATGGGTGGCACTTGGACTTGCTGTAGTGAACGAATAAGTCGTGTTGAGAAGCCCTGATGCTTGCTTGGGTTGATCATGCGAGTATGGGTACAGTAGTGCACCCCTGCAGGGTATAATCTTATCGATGAGCCGTGTCCACGGTTATGGACGACTTTGGTGATGATGTTGGCTAACAAGATCTAGACAACTCACACCTAATCAATGTTAATTAATTTGACTAGTAATATAGAATTACTTACACAATAAATTATAATTAAAAACTGTTCAACGTGTGAGTTTCCCGAATTGCTTCCTCATACTTGGTTGAGGGGGTTAATTCGAGAATGGGTTATGTTTGGTGTTAGTTGTAGTTGTTTACTTATGCGCTCTCTTATCCCTCTCTGATTAGACGGAAGTCATAGCGTGTCTCTTTAGGTTGCTAGTATTGTTGCCGCTAAGTCCACCTCCCACATATTTTGGGAGATGGTGTAGAAAGTAGGCAAGCCGGTTTTGCTTGCCAGGGAGTGCCCTGACCCTCTTTTGGGTTATGCTTTATGTACAGTTAACAGGTTTGAAGTCTGACGACGTTAGCTTGGGAATCCCTCCGGCTTGGCTGGGCAGGGATATGGCGCCATTGCTTATCTTCAGGACTCTTAGTCCAATTTGCATCTTATCCGTAGTCAGATACTATTCTGCTTCCGCTGTCATTTGAATCTTTGTATTGAATTATTTGAATCTTGACTCGTTCGAGTCGTTGTTGTAATTATATCTGCTGTTGTATTTGTGGATGTATCGGAATTGTTGTAATGTTATCACAATTCCACCCACATAATGCGCATGTTTCGGCGTGCACATTATGTCTGGTGGGTGACTTAAAATCGTTATTATGCGGATTTCGGCGGGAACGCTTAAATCTACATAGTACCGATTTTAGGGCGTCACAAAGTCAGCCCTCCACTAGTAATTCAAGTCAGCCCACTGCAGCAGATGCTGAAGATGCTATGTGTTCAGACGATGAAGCCGACAATCGTGTGCCGCGAAACGACGATGAAGATGAGAATATGTCTCCTCAGTTTATTGATGAATTGGGCCATAGGGCCCCTACCACTATTCTTGTACAAGATAGTCCTAAAGAGGAGGAGGAGAATGCTGACATGATGATTGCAGATGAATACGATGGCGATGATATGCCAGATCTTGAATGGGATAGGAATGCTCCTACGCTTGTTGCAGGGACAAGATTCAAAAATATGGATGAACTTCGGTTAGCAGTTACAACGTCATGTCTCCTCAGCAACAATACTTTTGACATTGTGAAGAGTCAGAAAGACAGGTATACGGTTCAATACCCAGATGAGAGGTGCAAATGGAAGTTGCATGCCGTTCTTGTGGCAAAGAAGATTCGTGACAAACATGATGTGAAAAACATGGTAGAGATAAAGTATAACATGTATGGGCACACTTGTGCCCCTAAGGTGGACTGGAGAAAAGAAAAATTAGCAACCAAAGGGTGGCTGGCAAGTGAGATGACTCAAGCGCTAAGACAGGACCAAAGGCTTGGAGCAACTGCACTCTCCAAAGCAATCAGTGAAAAATATAAGTTGTCATCATCTCTGAATTACTCGAAGATATGGGAAGCTAGAGAACAGGCCCTAGCGAGGATAAGAGGCACTGCTTGGGAATATAGCTTTCAGTTGTTGTACGCATTCAAAGGTGAGGTGGAAAAGGCAAGTCCAGGTAGTGTGGTAGAAATCGATAATATGGTTGTGGGGTCCAAAGTGAATGGAAGTTTTGTTGAAAGAAATGTCTTCAGAAGGGCTTTTGTCTCTTTCAAGGCTTGCCATGAAGGGTTTTGTAAAGGTTGCAGGCCATATTTGGTTGTGGATGCAACTGCTCTAACTGGAAAATGGAAAGGAAAGGTTGTAGTTGCTTGTGTAGTTGATGGATACAACTCGCTTTTTCTAGTTTCTTTTGGTGTGGTGGAGGTGGAGAACGAGCAGAGCTGGAGGTGGTTTCTGGTCAATTTACACAAGGTTATAGGGGACCCTGCTGGATTGGTTATCCATACAGATGCTTGCAAGGGTTTGGAGAAAGTTGTAGGAATTATGTTTCCTCAAGCAGAGCATAGGGAATGTATGAGACATCTTGCTACTAATTTCAAGAAGCAATATAAGGGGAAAGTATTTGATGAAAACCTTCAGCCAGCATCGTACACATGCAGCGAGAAGAAGTATAGACACCACTTGAAGACCATGTACGCTGAAAATCCCACCGTCGAACCATACTTGGATGCACATCACGGAAAGCTATGGACGAGAAGCTTATTTGGAACATCTTGCAAGGTGGACTATGTGACAAGCAACGTTATTGAAAGTTTCAACGCAAAGATTAAGCATCTGAAAGGTCTAATGGTGTGGGAAATATTTGACAACATCAGGCAGTTGATAATGGAGAAGATGGTATTGCGCAATATAATTGCACACTCATATGATGGCCTTATCATCATCCCAAGTGTGATCAAGAATTTGCATGCACGAGGAAGAAATATGCAGGGTTTAATGAAAATGCAAAGATGCATAGGCCTATTAGCTGAGCTGACATATACATTCAAAGACCATGTTTGGAGGTATCCAGTGGATTTGGCAAACAAGAAATGTAGTTGCAAGCGATGGGAGCTCGGTGGCAAGCCATGTATGAAGGAGACATGCCCTAGAGGCAATTAATAAAGTGTATTTCTTTATCATATCTCGTTTGTTCATAATATGTTTTTGTGTCATGCTATAACCGTATTAAGCGGAAACATTAATACGGGTGTGATGCGTAAACAACCAGGTCCCTAGTAGCCTCTACTAAGACTAGTTTCCTTGCGCGATTGATGATCGAGGTTTCCCGATCATGGGGCATGGCGCCAGTCGGCAATGAAGTCATATTGTTAGTGGAACGATGTGATGGACATACCCATATTTGTAGGACGTAGTCATTACGCTTTCGACCGTGAGATCAACTCTTATTGTTATTACTGGAAGATACTTTGATCGCACCAACAAATGAAGAAGTTGAAACATTTCATGGTGCTGCCTTTTGTTTCAGGTATTTGATGACGATGATCAGTTCATGTATGAGTGGAGAGTTGAAACAAATGAAGAAGTTGATATTCAAAACTGAATTTAGTATGACCATGAGAACTAATCGTCTCACTCCTAGGCCACAATTGTCAATGTATGTGTAGCAGTTATGCTTTGTCGTGCAATACTTTAAGCCACCAAGAGAACACTCTTAGTTTTCTACACTGAAGTAAGTTCTAGATATGGGGATAGTGTGTTTTTCAATATTGTGCATAATGCTATTGCTGATAAATTAAGTGTAGGAACCATTCGACCAAAAATTATTCTTTGGTGTGTAGGTCAATCAAAACCTAGAAATATTCATTTATATAGCCTATTGCCGTGACGTCTCTCAACTGTCAAATATTAACTTTGCCATATTTACATTAACTTTCCTAGAATGTGTAATGTGAATAAGTTTTGGGAGCTACTGAATTTGAGCTTTACTGTGAATTATCTAGAAACATATTAGTAGCAAGTTATGGGAGTTAATGAGTTTTAATTTTAATGTGTACTCTAGAATACATATTAATGGCGTAGAAAAGTTATGGGAGTTAGTGAATTTGAATTTTACTGTGTACTCTAGAATGCATATTAATGGCGTAGAAATACCGTGACCTATTTTACTTGGAATAATGCAACCAGCTGAGAAATATGAGCATCATTTAGTATGAGTTTTACGCTAATATCATTCTGCATTTTCTCACCAAGGGCGCGGCGTGCCGCCCGCGCCGAATTCAACTAGTTTCTTTTACTCCCCCTCGCGGCTGCCCAGGGTGGGTCCCACCCCTCAGGCGGAGGTGTGTCTCGAGCTCAGGATTGGGATTGGGCCGGGCCCTGGGGGTCACGATAGTCAGGCTGGGTGGGATGGTCCCACATGTTAGGGGTTCAGGCGGGTTCCACGTGTCGGTGTGTGGGGCGGGTCCCGCATGTCAGGGGTGAGTGTGGATCTAGGTGTCATGGTGAGGTGGGACCTACATATAAGGCTGGATGAAGATGGGTCCATATATCATATTTGTCAACGGTTAACACATCTGTTATGCCCTAAAATCGGTACTATGTAGATTTAAGCGATCTCGCCGAAATCCGCATAATAACGATTTTAGGTCGCCCACCAGACATACAAAACATGCGTATTATGTGGGTGGAATTGTTATAACATTACAACAGTTCTAATACATGCACAAATATAACAGAAGATATAATACAACAACGAGTCGAACGAGTCAAGATACATTATACAATACAAAGATACAAATGACAACGGAAGCAGAATAGTATGCGACTACGGATAAGATGCAAATTAGACTAAGAGTTCTAAAGATAAGCAATGGCGTCATATCCCTGCCCAGCCAAGCCGGAGGGATTCCCAAGCTAACGTCGTATGACTTCAAACATGGTGACTGCACATAAAGCATAATCGAAAAGAGGGTCAGGGCACTCCCTGGCAAGCAAAACCGACTTGCCTACATTCTACACCATCTCCCAAAATATAGGGGAGGTGGACTTAGCGGCAGCAGCACTAGCAACCTAGAGAGACACGCTATAATTTCCGTCTAATCAGAAAGGGATAAGAGAGCGCATAAGTAAACAACTACAACTAACACCAAACATAACACATTCTCAAATTAACCCCCTCAACCAATATGAGGAAGCAATTCGGGAAACTCACAGATTGAACAGTTTTATTTATAATTTATGATGAGAGTAATTCTATATTATTAGTCAATTTAATTAACATTAATTAGGTGTAAGTTGTCTAGATCTTGTTAGCCAGCATCATCATCAAAGTCGTCCATAACCGTGGACACGGCTCATCGATAAGATTATACCATGCAGGGGTGCACTACTGTACTCATACTCGTATAATCAACCCAAGCAAGCATCAGGGCCTCTCAACACGACTCGTTCCTTCACTACAGCAAGTCCAAGTGCCACCCATATGAGTTGTTACCCGCGTCAAGAGTCCGACCGAATCTCAATTGCAGACTCATTAGTTTGTGTCCACACGCCATGCGGTTCAAACCACAGTAGGAACTGTCCGCTTCGCGCGTACCACCCCTATATGACCCCCCGTATCATGTAACCTCTCATCAATCATCATCATCATGCACATGTATATGAGCAAATGGAAAACCCGAACTAGTTGCGGCACGTGGACAAGCTGTAGATCCGTTCAAAGTCGAGGGGGGCTCCATAGGGCCTCCCACAAGTGGTTAGTGCGCTCAAAATTGGATCCGAGGACAAAATCTCAGTTCCTAGGTCGACACTGAGCAGAACAAAACACCTCGCAAGGCCTTCCGCCTGGTGCCTTATCATTTAATTATAATACACCAGCACAAGATAGCATTTTATTAAAGTAGAAAAATCTATCATACTAAGCAGATGAAACATAAGACCAACAGACGACTTGCACAGTCAACTCTAAACATACGCTACGACTCGCAAGGACAACAGATAAACAAACAACAGGTGATGGGATGTGGGGATAAACCTATATGGGCTGCAGGATAAACATGTGATGGGATCGCAATAAGAATCGAGTACTAGGGTAGCAGAGATCAACGGCAGGAATGAAAGACAATGTATAGGTAAACAAGCAAACTTTTCTTACATGGAATCCCGCATGGAAGCAGATCTTGTCCTTGCTCACACATCTCAACGTCTTATCCGCGAAGAAGCAACAAACACTAAAAAGCGCAAAATATGCATTTTACAACTACGGCAAAAAATCCAGCATGATCATGGGACAGATGAATGACATGGCAAGATGCAATGAGCGATGCACTTAATCCAAATTAAGCGGAACCGGGATTCCGACAATTAATATTTAGGTGCAAGTTATTTATTTAAAAGCAATATTAAATGTTGGTTAGCATGGCAACACATGGCATGGGTGATCTAATTAAATTAAATGGAATAGGGCATTATATATTTATTATCCCACACATTCCATATTGAATTATCTAGGTGATTTGCTACACCACCAAACCCCAGGGATGCAACACATGCAAGTATGATGCGATATGCACAAGATAGATGACATTTAATAAAATAGGTATAGGGTTAGGGTTTGAGTCCGTACGTCGGATCGGGTGAACCAGGGTTTGGAACCGACGTCTTTGGTCCGTAGAGGAAGTAGTCGCCGTCGTGGAAGTTGTCGTCGTTGAACCGGGGCATCGTCGGTTGAAGGAGATATGCCCTAGAGGCAATTAATAAAGTGTATTCTTTATCATATCTCGTTTGTTCATAATAGGTTTTTGTGTCATGCTAGAACCGTATTAAGCGGAAACATTAATGCGGGTGTGATACGTAAACAACCAGGTCCCTAGTAGCCTGTACTAAGACTAGTTTCGTTGCGCGATTGATGATCGAGGTTTCCCGGTCATGGGGCATGGCGCCAGTCGGCAATGAGAGTCATATCGCTAGAGAGCGATGTGATGGACATACCCAGATTTGGAGAACGTAGTCGTTACACCTTTGACCGTGAGATCAACTCTTATTGATATTCCCGGAAGATACTTTGATTGCACCAAACGTCGTATCTTATTTAGTATGACAATAACGGTGATACTTTTGGGTATCGGAAAGGAGTAGTTGAGACGAGGGGTCAAGAGCGGGATTTGCCAGTCCGCATAGCAGGATAGATACTCTCGGGCCCACTCGGTGAGATCTTGTCTAATGAGCTTGCAAGCATGTGACTAGGTCACGGAGACATGAGATCATGAACGAGTAGAAGATAGCGTCGTCGGTAACGAGGTCGGGATTAGGTATGGAGATATCTATGGAACGACACTCGGACGTGCTAAGTATCGCTATGGCAAAAGGTCTAAGACTTCACGTTCAGGTTTGATAGATGAAAGTCATTCGTTATATCTCAGGGATTAATTCATGGGGTCCAGGCCTACGGATTAGTCATTGATCATTGAGGAGTCTTGATCATACCTGATATTATATCGAACATCTAGGGTAACAAACTTAAGGGGTTTCGACAAGACAACCAGAAAGGAAAGAGATCACCGGGAGCGTCCCAGGAGAGGTTCGATGGAGATCGGGCAGCGCCGAAAGAGTTTTCGGAGCTAGGAAAAATTATATATATTATGTTTGATATTAATTAGTGTTATTAATATGCAAATATGATTTTATATATTTATTTTCGAATTTATTAAGGCAGATTTCCCTAAATGGGCCTTCCGTACGGAAGAAGGCCCAAGAGGGGGGGGGACCCCCTTGGGAATTCGGTGGGGGCTTGGAGGCCGGCCTAGGTGGGCCACAAGGGGCCCACCAGGGGGCCGGCGCACCCCCTTGGCCGAACCAGGCTATGTGGGGATAGTCCCACATTGCCTGGCTGGCAAGGTTGGCTCCCCTTGGGAGCCTATATAAGAAGGGGCACCCCCAGCCTTTTAATTCACCAATTAATTCCTGATTTCTCTCTCGATCTCGTGGTTCCCAAGTCGGAGCCGCGCCGAGCAAGAGAAAGAGGTGATCTCCTCCACCATAGCCCGCTGCCGCGATGCTGGTGTTCCGGTCCAAGTCTTCCGCTGCTCGTCCTGGACTGGAGCTTCGGAGGCGTCGTCTCCACCGTACGTGTGCGACTCCCTGCGAGGTGCTGCGCTAGCAGTACTCGGAGGCCTGCTTCCTCTACACGACCTTGAGGTCGGCTTCGTCGGTCTGCATCGACAACGTTTGTGCGGGAACGTAATCCCCGTTTTCGGTCTACAAGGGTAAGTATTCCGATCTCCGTTCGTACTACTATATCTGCATAGAATAGATCTTGGCTAGTTTAAGGATATCGTTGCTAGGAAATTTTTTGTTTTCTGCACACGATCCCCTTCACTCGTCACCGAGAACGCTATCTTCTACTCGTCTATGATCTCATGTCTCCGTGACCTAGTCACATGCTTGCAAGCTCATTAGACATGATCTCACCGAGTGGGCCCTAGAGTATCTATCCTGCTATGCGGACTGGCAAATCCCACTCTTGACCCCTCGTCTCAACTACTCCTTTCCGATACCCAAAAGTATCACTGTTATTGTCATACTATATAAGATACAACGTTTGGTGCGATCAAAGTATCTTCCAGGAATAACAATAAGAGTTGATCTCACGGTCAAAGGCGTAACGACTACGTCCTCCAAATCTGGGTATGTCCATACATCGTTCTCCAACGATATGACTCCCATTGCCGACCGGCGCCATGCCCCATGATCGGGAAACCTCGATCATCAATCGCGCAACGAAACTAGTCTTAGTAGAGGCTACTAGAGACCTGGTTGTTTACGCATCACACCCGTATTAACGTTTCCGCTTAATACGGTTATAGCATGACACAAAAACCTATTATGAACAAACGAGATATGATAAAGAATACACTTTATTAATTGCCTCTAGGGCATATCTCCTTCAGTCTCCCACTTGCACTAGAGTACAAATTAATCTAGATTACAACTTGATAAAAGCTTAACACCCATAACTAACTGGTGATTTCCATGCTTGTCAAGCGGGAGAGGCTTTGTCAGCGGATCTGCCACATTCAGATCCGTATGCAGTTTGCAAATCTTCACATCGCCTCCTTGTACGTACTAACGTATCACATGGAAGCGTCGGAGAATGTGTTTGGCGGTGGAGTGAGACCTTGGCTCCTTGGCGTTGGCAATGGCACTCGTATTGTCGCAGAAGAGGATCACGGGGTCTTGCACGCTCGGGAACACTCCAAGTTCGATGACGAACTTCCTCAGCCACACAGCTTCATTCGCGGCTTCGCAAGCAGCAATGTACTCTGACTCCATTGTAGATTGTGCGACAATGGGTTGCTTCCAACTTCTCCAGCACATGGCGCCCCCATTCACCTTGAACACATAACATATCTGTGACTTAGAGTCATCGGGGTCTGAGCAGAAACTTGCATCCACGTAACCTGTTACGCCAAGTTCTTCATCGCAGCCACCATAGACAAGGAACATTTCCTTTGTCTTATTTAGATACTTAAGAATGCTCTTAACAGCTATCCAATGCGCCATTCCAGGATTACTCTGGAACCGGCTTGTCAAACTTAGAGCTAATGCCACATCCGGTCTAGTACTCAACATTGCATACATGATCAATCCTATGGCTGAAGCATAAGGATGTTTAGTCATATCGGCCTTATCCAGTTCCGTTACCGGACACTGTGCCTTCCGCAATATTTTATTCTTGATAACCGGCAGAGAACCCTTCTTTGCCTTCTTCATACCGAAACGCTTCAGTATTTTATCTAGATAAGTACTCTGACTCAACGCTAATAGGCGCCTTGATCTATCACGATAGATTTTTATGCCTAAAACGTATGCAGCTTCTCCTAAGTCCTTCATGGAAAATTTACTGTTTAAATATTCCTTCACGCTATTCAGAATTTCCACATCATTCCCAATCAGCAATATGACATCTACATATAGTGCTAAGAACACAACCGAGCTCCCACTCATTTTCTTGTAAATGCAGGTCTCTTCCAAATTTTGGACAAATCCAAAACCTTTGATTACCTCATCAAAGCGAAGATTCCAGCTCCGAGATGCTTGCTTCAATCCATAGATGGATCGCTGAAGCTTGCACACCTTGTCAGCATTTCCCAGATCGACAAAACCTTCCGGTTGTACCATGTACAACTCTTTCTCAATGTTTCCATTTAGGAAGGCTGTTTTGACGTCCATCTGCCAGATTTCATAATCATAATAGGCAGCAACTGCTAACAAAATCCCAATAGACTTAAGCATCGCTACCGGTGAAAAAGTTTCATCGTAGTCAATCCCATGAACTTGTCGGAAACCTTTTGCGACAAGCCGAGCTTTATAGACGGTCACATTACCGTCAGCATCAGTCTTCTTCTTAAAGATCCATTTATTCTCGACGGCCTTGCGCCCTTCGGGAATATCCATCAAAGTCCACACTTTGTTATCATACATGCATCCTATTTCGGATTTCATGGCTTCAAGCCATTTCTCGGACTCTAGACTCGCCATCGCCTCCTTGTAGTTCGTAGGTTCGTCTTGTTCAACTAACATGACGGTGCAAACCATGTTGCCATACCATTCTGGTGCGATCCGAGATCTACCAGACCTACGAGGTAGAATACTTTCCTCGACAGTTTCTCCCACTCCTTCCACGGAGGACGTTTCCAGAATTGCTTCCGTCGCGCCACTCGGAATCTCGAGTTCAGGATCAACAATCTCATCAAGGTCTACCTTCCTCCCACTTACTCCTTTCGCGAGAAACTCCTTCTCTAGAAAGGTACCGGTCTTCGCGACAAAAGTTTTGCCCTCAGCTTGGTTGTAGAAGGTGTACCCAATGGTTTCCCGCGGATACCCTACAAAGACGACTTTCTCCGACTTCGGTTCGAGTTTGTCGGGCTGTAGTTTCTTAACATACGCCTCGCAACCCCAAACCTTCAGAAACGATAACTTAGGCTTCTGGCCATACCATAATTCATGCGCTGTCGTTTCAACGGATTTGGACGGAGCCCTATTTAAAATGAATGCGACTGTTTCTAACGCATAACCCCAGAAGGACAAGGGCAAATCGGTAAGAGACATCATAGATCGAACACTATCCAGTAGAGTACGATTACGTCGCTCGGACACGCCGTTACGCTGCGGTGTTCCGGCCGGCATAAGTTGGGGTACTATGCCACAACTCTTCAGATATGTGCCAAACTCAAATACTCGCCACCACGATCGGATCGGAGGTGCTTGATTTTCTTGTTAAGCTGATTCTCAACTTCACTTTGGAATTCTTTGAACTTTTCAAAAGTTTCAGACTTGTGTTTCATCAAGTAGATATAACCGTATCTACTCAAGTCATCAGTGAAGGTGATGAAGTAACGATAACCATTGCGTGTCGAAACGCTCATCGGTCCACACACATCTGTATGTATGATCCCCAATAAATCCGACGCCCGTTCAACGAAACCTTTGAACGGTGTCTTGGTCATTTTGCCCATAAGGCATGGTTCGCATGTATTGAGGGATCCGAAATCCAACGAGTCCAAAAGTCCATCGGAGTGGAGTTTCTTCATGCGCTTTACACCAATATGACCCAGACGGCAATGCCACATATACATGGCGGTATCATCACTACACTTAATCCGTTTGGCTTCTATGCTATGGATGTGAGTACTACGATCGAGATTCAACAAGAATAAACCATTATTCTCGGGAGCATCAACATAAAAGATATCATTCATATAAATAGCACAACTGCTTGATACTGATTTAAATGAATAACCGTCTTGTAACAGGCAAGACCCACTTATAATGTTTACACTCAAGGATGGTACAAAATAACACTTATTTAACCAAAACTAATCCCGATGGTAGATGTAGAGGGAGCGTGCCGATAGCCACCACATCGACTCTCAATCCGTTGCCGACGCGCATCGTCACCTCATACTTAGCCATCCGCCGTCTATTCCGTAACTCCTCCTGAGAGTTACATATATGAGCAACATAAGTAGTATCAAATACCCACGTGTTGCTCCGGGCGGATGTAAGGTACACATCTATAACATGTATATCAAATATACCTTGCTCTTTGTCGACCGTCTTGCCAGACTTCCTATCCTCCAGTTACTTGGGGCAGTTGTGCTTCCAGTGACATTTTCCCTTGCAGTAGAAGCACTCCACGCTAGCTCTGGGACCAGATCTGTTAGTCTTGGGCTTGGCAATCATCTTGCCCTCCCTCCTGGACTTCCAGCTCTGCTTTCCCTTACCACCGGATTTATTAAAATCGACGGTCTTGTTGACCATCAACAGCGTGTGCTCCTTCTTAATCTCCACCTCAGCAGTCTTGAGCATCACGAACACTTCACCCAGGGACTTAGCCATGCCCTGTATGTTGTAGTTCATGACGAAGCCTTTATAGCTAGGGGGCAACGATTGCAACACCCTGTCAATCGCCAGCTCATCTGGAATCTTGCATTCCAGAGCATTCAGGCGTTGAACGTAGCCAGACATCTTGACCACATGCTCGCTCACACTGCTATGCTCTTCCATCTTGGCCGAGAAGAAAAGCTCAGCTTCATATCTCTCAGCCTTAGACTGCGGCGCGAAGACAGCCTTGAGATCAGAAATAATCTCAAAGGCGCTCATCTTCTCGAAGCGCTTCTGCAGGTCGGTTTCCATGGCGTAGAGCATGCTACTCTGGACAAACCGAGAATCCTCCGATCTGGTCTGGAAGACGTTCTTCTCATCCTACGAGTCTTCATCTGCAGGAGGGTCACCTATGGCGGCCTCAATGACGTAGGCCACCCTATGGGGAGTGAGGAGGATCCTCAGGTTGTGGAACCAGGCCATGAAGTTTGACCCATTGGTCTTAAACTTTTCTTTCTCAAGGAACAGACCTAGGTTAAACGAGGGGCGAGACATCTACAATGGAATTTGCAACAACATAAGACTTTGTTCACAATAATTTTGAGTTATAGTATTTTTAGAAAATAACTAACATAACTCCCACTCAAACGAACATCCCTCCAGGTCGTTTAAGCGATTACACGACCCCCATCCACTGCACCACCCCTCATCATCAGAGCCGGCGGCACAACTTCAAGAGTAGACAAATGTCCGCCACACCAATTTTGTGACTCGTGCTCGACCTTTCGGTCTCCCTGTTCCGAGGCCATATCTGCATATGCTAGGCTCGCCACCATAACCTCCACGCCGACGCTTGTGCAACATGGCTTACACCCACTGTATGCGAACGACGATATGTCAGACACCCGATCATCACGGCCTGCCTCATAACGTAGAACTTTCTTGGTGGTGCGCGTTGGAGGGAGAACACTAGTGGTATTTCTGAAGGGATCATCTTATATAACTACCGCCGCGTAACTAATATAAACTATATATATAATCACACAATATAAGATGCACACAATACATCAAATGTAATGCAATGTGATATAGTCCATTGCGCCATGGTCTTCTTGGCGCCCGCAGTTTATAAACAATTTAATAAACCTACCTTGACCATATCACATAGCCCCTGCAAAATAAAGTTAGACGCTTCTACTTTATCTTTTGCACATTTTGCGTGGCTTGGGCTTTCGTAAATAGAACCACTTCATACCTACGAATCTTATGACCACAACAGCGATCCAATAATTGCATGTTTAAGCATCCCTTTTGGGCCCTCCATTGAAAATGCGAAGACCAACTAAAAAGAGAGAAACTGACACCCGCCAGCCATAGATACGGTACAAGCCGTATGTCAGTAATGGAACCAGTCTCGCGTAAGCGTACGCGTAAAGTCGGTCCGGGCCGCTTCATCAACTCGATGCCGCTGGAATCACAAGTGCACGCTAAAGGGTAGCAAATAACAGGAACGGTGCCCCCGTGCAGAACATGAGTTCTAACAGCGTACAACTATATCTACGATAGATCGGCTCCGATACCACTGAAGGGGATCGTGTGCAGAAAACAAAAATTTTCCTACCAACGATATCCTAAAACATGCCAAGATCTATTCTATGCAGATATAGTAGTACGAACGGAGATCGGAATACATACCCTTGTAGACCGAAAGCGGGGATTACGTTCCCGCACAAACATTGTCGATGAAGACCGACAAAGCCGACCTCAAGGTCGTGAAGAGGAAGTAGACCTCCGAGTACCGCTAGCGCAGCACCTCGCAGGTCGTCACACACGTACGGTGGAGACGACGGCCTCCGAAGCTCCAGTCCAGGACGAGCAGCGGAAGACTTGGACCAGAACACCAGCAGCGCGACAGCGGGCTATGGTGGAAGAGATCCCCCTCTCAACTCGGCGCAACTCCAACAAAGGGAAATCACGAAATCGAGAGAGAATTTGGGAATTAATTGGTGAATTAAAAGGCCAGGGGCGCCCCTTCTTATATAGGCTCCCAGGGGGGAGCCAACCTCCTCACCAGGCAATGTGGGACTAATCCCACATGCCTGGTGCGGCATGGCTGGGTGCACCGGCCCCCTAGTGGGCCCCTTGGCCCACTTGGGTCGGCCCCCAAGCCCCCCACCGAATCCTCTTGGGGATTTCCCCCTCTTGGGCCT
This sequence comes from Poa annua, assembly GCA_026929855.1. Classification (NCBI taxonomy): domain Eukaryota; kingdom Viridiplantae; phylum Streptophyta; class Magnoliopsida; order Poales; family Poaceae; genus Poa; species Poa annua. The sequence goes on along the minus strand of CM049426.1, from coordinate 242,820,448 downwards.
TCTTTCGACCAGAAGGCCCATTTAGGGAAATCAGCCTAAATAAATTCGAAAATAAATATATAAAATCATATTCGCACATTAATTACACTAATTAATATCAAACATATTATATATAATTTATTCTAGCTCCGAAAACTCTTTCGTCGCTGCCCGATCTCCATCAGACCCCTCCCGGGACATTCCCGGTGATCTCTTTCCTTTCCGGTTGTCTTGTCGAAACCCCTTAAGTGTGTTACCCTAGCGGTTCTATATAATAACAGGTATGATCAACACTCCTCTATGATCAACGACTAACTCGTAGGCCTGGACCCCATGAATTAATCCCTGTGATATAACGAATGACTTTCATCTATCAAACCTGAACGCAAAGTCTTAAACCTTTTGCCATAGCGATACTTAGAGTCGTTCCATAGATATCTCCATACCTAGCATGACCTCGTTACCGAGAACGCTATATTCTACTCGTTTATGATCTCATGTCTCCGTGACCTAGTCACATGCTTGCAATCTCATTAGACATGATCTCACCGAGTGGGCCCTAGAGTATCTATCCTGCTATGCGGACTGGCAAATCCCGCTCTTGACCCCTCGTCTCAACTACTCCTTTCCGATACCCAAAAGTATCACCATTATTGTCATACTATATAAGATACAACGTTTGGTGCGATCAAAGTATCTTCCAGGAATAACAATAAGAGTTGATCTCACGGTCAAAGGCGTAACGACTACGTCCTCCAGATCTGGGTATGTCCATCACATCGTTCTCCAACGATATGACTCACATTACCGACCGGCGCCATGCCCCATGATCGGGAAACCTCGATCATCAATCGCGCAACGAAACTAGTTTTAGTAGAGGCTACTAGGGACCTGGTTGTTTACGCATCACACCCGTATTAATGTTTCCACTTAATACGGTTATAGCATGACACAAAACCTATTATGCACAAACGAGATATGATAAAGAATACACTTTATTAATTGCCTCTAGGGCATATCTCCTTCATAGTAGAGAATAAGGCAAAGTGAGTTGATTGGTCTGGTACAATATGCCTCAGCATTTTCAAGAAACTCAAGTTAAATGTGAAGAGATGCACTGTGTTGTACAATGGAACTGAAGGGTTTGAGGTTATGGAAGGGCATAACAGAAGGTTAACTATCAACTTAGATACATACACTTACAGCTGCTTGGGACCTTCTGGTTTGCCTTGTTGTCATGCCATCAGTGCTATATACACAGTTAACAAAGAGTTAGATAATTATATTGCACCTTGCTACAAGATTAATGTGTATGACCAAGTATACATCCATGTGTTGGAACCAGTAGAAGGGAAAGAGAATTGGCCAATAGCCCCCAACCCTAGGCCATTTCCACCTCTTGGAAAGAAAAAAACAGAGCAAACCACCAACAGAAAGAAGAAGAGAAGAGCAAGAGAAACCAAAATGTAACAACTTATCAATGAAAGACATTAAAATCAGATTCTCATCATGTGGAGGAGAAAGCCATAATAAAAGAAAGTGCACAACTGATCCAGATGTTGTTAAGGAACATGCTCACATTAAGAAACTGATCTAGATGTTGTTAGGGAACATGCTCACATTAAGAAAACAGCCAAAATAAGTAAGAAAAAACAAGATAAACCAAATTAGGTATTTATTTATACATATTAGCTCCATTTTAGTAGTACTTGTTATTTCTTTTTCCTAAAAAAAGTGGTTCATACATGGAGGCTACTTCCACTGCCCAACAGCTACCGAAAGAGAGACATGTGTTGTATGTTGAGAAGAAGAGGAGGCAGCAGGCTAAACCATCAACCCAACCTGAACCAACAATACAGCCTCAGCCATCTATTCAACAGCAAGATCCTGTGATGAAGCAATTTGTTCCACCCAAAAAAATTGAGACAAAGTGAAGATGGACAAGGCAGTTCTCAACCATGTTCTTGACAAGCAAAACATAAATCATCACAGACAATTCCCATGTCATAAGTTTTCACAGAAAGTGCCCAAGTTTAGAAGAATGAACTGGTACTTGGGAGAAAAGCAAAAGAAAGCTTCAGATGCACAAGAAAAGTAAAATGGCAGTGCCCCTTTGCAAAAAATGTAACATTCAAGATTTTATAAGCTCTGTTTTTCAGTATGGTATGGAGATATAATATTATATTATAGATTTGAAGGATATTTCAATGTTTCTAAATAAGTTTGCTATACTATTTGTGTTAACATATAAAATTATCACAATTATCATCACCATATAAAATTTGCAAGGCATTTAAGATATTGAGTTGCTCTCTTACAAAATACAGAGTTCACGAACTACTCCTCTATCTACCAAAATATACAGACTACTACTACACACCGCGCACACCTCGAACCCATGACACATGCAGATCAGGAGGCAGCAGACGAGGATGAGCTGCTTGCTACTGCATCATCTGCTCCAGGTCAACCACTGTGATGTACCTAACTCCAACCCCGCGCACACCTCTGTACTTGACTATCCGGAGGAGGACATCCGACAGTGCCTGCGAGGAGGAACCCACCAAGGATGCCCCCCACAACCCGATAGCGAGCAATTGGTGCCGCATCGGCCTCCACCAGCCCCCCCTCCCCCCGCGCGCCTGCAGGCAACCCCCAAATGCAGGACCTCCAATTGCGGTGGCGGGCTGCATGGCGCTGATATGATTTGGGGAGGAAGAAGATAGAGAGGCGGAAGACAAAAATAAGAGGGGATCGATGTCTTCAGAAGTTGGGGGTGGGAGGTTATTTAGACCTCGCTGGTCAAAACCAGGGTCCGACATGTGCCAAAACCGCCTATAAACACAGGGGATCGATGTTTTCAGAAGTTGGGGGTGGGAGGTTATTTAGACCTCGCTGGTCAAAACCAGGGTCCGACATGTGCCAAAACCGCCTATAAACACACATCCTCTATGAGCATGGGTTATGTGGACTTATGGGTGGAGATTTTATGAGGAGGGCCGGGATACCAAACACGTTGTAAGTGACGCTGAGTGTTGGGTGTACAGTGGGCAACGTGGCCGAGACGACGGAGTGAAGAAGCAGACGCTACGCGGTGGGAGAAACGAAAACGAGTAGTAGGAGCGGACTCGGGATCTCTGGTCTCTGCTGACGTATCGCTCGCTGATATATCATATGATTTACTAGTACTGTATTTATTTCTCGGCGGCAAACGGACCGGAGATATTAAAAGTCGGCTGCGGGCGCGTGGGGTGCGGGGCCGGTGGAGAGGAGACTACTCGCACGCCAATGGCAGGTTCGTCGTTCCCCTCCTTCCTCAAACCCTAGCACCCTCCATGTCTCGATTAATTCCGTCGGTATTCGATACCTTGCTACCGGTGGAGATGCGCGGGCGCCATGGATGTGCCCCATATGCGGACGGTCTCTCGCCAATTTAGGGATTTGGGTGGGAATCGCCCCTGGGTGGAGCGGGGGAGAGAATCAGGGACGGTGGCTCAGAGCTCACGGCGTGTCAAGGAAAGAGCCCCTGGGTGGAGCCTCCTGTGTGGCCATCGACATGGGATTCAGGCCAGGGAGGAGGAGGGTCACCGCCGGGGAACTTTTGTTTTTATAAGATCTGGTCAGCAATGAAACTGCTCTGGTACACAATTGTCAGGGTCCCGGTTGGATCCGACGAAACTTGGATCAGGATGGGCATAGAGAGGATTTGTGATGTAGACTAGGTAATTTGCTGGATAAAATGAAGTACAGAATTTCTGTTCGGAGCTTCTTGCTCTTGTGTTTCTTTCTGGGGTCGTAGCTTTGCTCATCATTCTTTAGTTTACTGATGCATAACTGCCTATCTCCATTGCCGTGAGCCTGCTTTCGGTGATGCACCTATGGCATATCATAGAGCCTCTTATGTCATGAGATCGGGCTCACATATCCTCATTTCTCTATTATTGAGACCAATATTTGATCTTCACTCGGCAATGCCATCTCTAGGTGCACCACCGAAACCGTGGGAGCGTGCTGGGGCAGAGGGGACATCTGGTCCGGCACCTTTCAAGCCACCATCTGGTGGCAGCACTAGCGACGTCGTCGAAGCTTCTGGTACAGCCAAACCTGGAGAAACCATTGCTGCTACAAACGTTTCCGCCAATGTAAATAACACCATGTCGAGGCCTATGCCCCAACGGCCTTGGCAGCAGACAGGAGGCTATGGAAATTCTTATGGAGGTAATTGACTCTTTTAGTTTGTGTGGATGACTTACTTAGCAAACTAATGGTGGTCCTGATAATGTGACATTTCCTCTTATATAGGAGCAGGATATGGATCATCCAATATGTATAGTTCAGCTGGTGGATATGGTAATACTTATGGCAGCGGCGGGCTCTATGGGGGTAATAGCATGTACTCGAGCTATGGAGGAGGTGGTGGCCTCTATGGAAGTTCTGGGATGTACGGAGGTTCTGGCATGTATAGCAGTGGGATGGGAGGCTCTTACGGCGGTTACGGTATGGGTGGTATGGGTGGTATGGGCGGTATGGGTGGCATGGGAGCGATGGGGCCTTTTGGTAATCCAGACCCAAATTCGTTTGGACCTCCCGCGCCACCACCAGGTTTCTGGGTGTCCTTCCTACGAGTGGTATGATACTTATCCTATTATGGTTTGTTCTAATTGTCCAGACGCAAGTGCATATTGAAGCATGACAATTATCAAAATGTTCAGTTGTGTGAAATATGTTTATAATATGTATTGCTGCCCTAAGCAACCCAGTATTTAATTTTAAGTTTGTTTCTTGTAAATCCAGACTACCTACTTCATTTCACCCTGAAGCTCAGGCTGTTATGAAAATCTAGAGTGATTTACCTATTTTGATATTTGTAGTTATGTCTTATATGGTTGGTAGTGTACATTTTGGACCATTTATCTTGTTGATGCTGCTGTGTTTGTGTTACGCACTAGCCAGTAATATTTTCTTTGGAATAGAGATCTTATTACCTATATGCAGTAACACAATATCAAAGCTAATAGATAGGACATGTTCAAAGTTACATTAAATGTTATTCACAACACATGAATTATACTTTGATAGATTAATGTGTGCTTATTTTCCTGAGGACAATTCTTCACAACTATATCCTAAATTGGTGCAGATGCATGGTGCTGTCTCTTTCTTTGGGCGAGTTGCATTCCTTGTAGAACAGAATACACAAGCCTTCTATATGTTCATTACAGCTATGTTGCAGGTACAGTTATTGTATGCCTTCATTCTTGTTGCTTGTATTGGGTTTAAATAAGATGCTCATATCTGCAAATTGCTGTATCATGATTGCCACAGCTCTTTGATCGGTCTGGCATGCTTTACGGCGAGCTTGCAAGATTTGCCTTGCGACTGCTAGGAGTCCGAACAAAGTCAAAGAAGGGCCGTGTTCAGGGTGCCGAGGCTCCAGCCTTTGAGGGACCTGGTCAGCAGTTTTTGGAGGCACCCAAGGGGAACAACTCATGGGACAATGTTTGGGGAAACTAAAATGAATGGCTCCATGTGCTGTTTAAGTTTAAATTGTAACATACAGTTTGAAGGGAAGTTGCTCGAAGCTTATGGCAGCGGTGTATCAGAAAGCCAAGGGAAGTGCCTGTTCAGATGAATTATCTGTTGTAGTTACCAGAAAACTGAAGGGGTACTCAAGCGCCCTTTCTGTTTTTCCTGGTTTACATAAGGATGCCGAGGTATTTAGAGCATCTGTGTTGTATTGTATCTCTCTAGGGGTAAATAATACCTGTATCTTGGAAAGAATGGCGCAGAATGTATTGTGTTGCTTATCTGTTATGTTGATGTTTAACCGAAGCTGCCTTTGAAGTTATCGATGACACTTGAGTTGTACTTCAAATAGTATGTTGTCAAAAGTTTAAGATTACAAGGTTAGGCACAGAAGTAATCTTTGTTGTGGTAGCATAGCCAACGTAGACATGAGATGCATGCATCTACCTTGGCTAAATTCCAGTGACACTTACACTAGGAATAAGATGCAAACCGTGAAATCTCTTGTTACTACGGACTGCCCATAGGAAGAGGCTAGTGGACAAATTGCCACGTCCGAAGCACGCGAGCTCATCTGATAAATCAGCAATCAATCCTCAAACGCAAGCTGACACGATCGTGTCGTCTCCAACGAATATGAAACCGTTAAAAGAGAGAGAGAGAAAAAAAGGAGCCAGAAGAGAACAAATCCTGAAACTGAACTCCATTTTCTCGTCGGGATAAATCTGGCGATTTTCTAGGGAAGGAGTACGGCGTTGCAAGTGGATGAGGAAGCAGTGTAGGAGAGCCACCCTCTCTTCCCACCTCCAATTGCTCATCTCATCCATACACACCCCTGCTCCCTCTCTCTCTCTCTCTCTCTCTCGATATTTGCTCGATTATTCTCCATTGTTTGTCTGCACGCACACAAACCGCCCCATCTCTTATATCGTACTCATTCCACCACAAACTCCACTTCTTGCTCCTGAACCCACCTCCTTCCCTTGAGCCTTCAGGGGACAGTCTGCCACAGCCTCCTGATACGAGGTAAAACCTGAAGGAGGTTAAGAGGAATTATAATTTTGTTAGCAGCTTCTTGATTCAGATCTTGGGACACCGTTATGTTATTAGAATATGTTCTCGTTTTCAGTATATAAACATTCTTCAGCAAATGCCTCTCCCTTTTGCATGCAAATATTTGTATCTTCGAGTAACTAACTTGATTTGTTGTTTGTTATGGAGTGGTGCAGGTGGTGAGTAGCAGCTTAGAACAGCGAAATGGAAATCACCAATGTCACGGAGTACCAGGCCATCGCGAAGCAGAGGCTTCCCAAGATGATTTACGACTATTATGCATCGGGAGCAGAGGATGAGTGGACGCTCCAGGAGAACAGGGAGGCCTTCGCCAGGATCTTGTAAGCTGCCTATTCTTGGTTGATACCGATCCGCTTTGTTGCCTATGTATGGTATTGGTATCTGATAGTGTAATTGTGTAAGAGCACCACCCTGTGATAACTAATTCATATGTTCCATGGTTAAATCATACTCTAATACATACACCTTGTTCCGGTAGGTGATTTCTGCAAGGTTATTGAGTAAACATGTGTCCTGTGTGCATTTACTATCCTTGTGCTCAGTACAAACCGAGTTTTTTTAAACAATAATACAAACTAAGTAATAATTTAGCAGTTTTGGATCTCATATGTTAGAGCGACTCACCAGATAGCTAGAACCTGAACTAAGTAGTAACTGAAAAGGACCATGCTGACGTATTCGGTAGCGTATGCGTGTTTCAAGTTTACCAGCTTATTATGGGATGTTTCGGATTCATGGTATTTACCTACAGTTTCTTGTACTTACAGAGTAGATGCGAAGTTCCTATTTTCTAGACTTGGTTGCTCAAGTAATTTCTCAATACATCCTTTCAGAGCTACTATTGAATTACTAATCATCTCTTTGCATTTGTTTGGGTAGGTTCCGCCCACGCATACTGATTGATGTATCCAAAATCGACATGACAACAACTATTCTGGGATTCAAGCTCTCTATGCCCATCATGATTTCCCCTACTGCCATGCAGAAGATGGCTCACCCAGATGGTACCGTCTCTGAAGCTTCATTGTTGTGCTTAACTCAGCTATATGTTCTGTTGGAATATTAGGCACAATTTTCATGATTCATTCCAGTATATTAAACATTACTACAACAGCTACTAGCATGTTAATCTCGCAAATACTAGATGTATTAATTAACATGAACAACAGTAAAACGTCTACACACATAGACATACTAAATCGGCAGATAGGCACGTGATGAACGTACCGAACAACTGTAGATAAAGTAGTAGTAGTCGTGGTAGTTGTTGCAGCAGCAACAGCGACGGCAGCAGCTTCCTGAATGCGATGTCGACGTTGTTGACGAGCAGCCCGCGAGTCCGGCGAGCGTACAGGAAGGCGAGCCGTGATGAAGAGCTTGAGAGCAGTCGCGCGGAGCGCTTCCCAAAAACCTTATTCGCCCTCTCCCGTACAGGATCACAAGGACAAGGGTTTCGGAGACCTGCTGTCCCGTTCGCCGGTGCACGCCGGCGCTCGGGATGGAGTAGACTACGGTGGCGGCGCAAGGCACGAGGTGGCAAAACCTAGATTGGTTCGGGGTGTTTGCAGCGCATGCAGTGCCCGACTTTATATAGCGCGGCTAGGGAAAAACCCTAACGGGTACAACATGGGCCAAGTCCACGTCGCGCACGTTTAGGTCGGTTACAGTAGCCCACGATCCGGGAGCGACCCGAACCGACTATTTGTGACGCGTCCGTCCAAACCGTTTTTCCCAGACTGCAAAAATAAAGCTCGGCTCGACGAGATTCCCGCAACCCGCGACGCGTCGTGACGAGACGGACGGACGGGCGGGCGGGCGGTGCGTGCGTGCTTGCGAGCGGCGGCGGAGGAGGAGGAGCGCGTGAGAGAGCCTCATGTTCTCACAAGCTTACCAAGTAGCACAACACTCCACTATATAAGGTGGTGCCACTCCTCTTAAACTAGCAATGTGGGACTAAAATTTAGCTCCCACTCCACTCTCATGTGTGCTGCCATTTTTCCATGGGCTTTGAGATTTCAGAAATTGCTAATTGGGCTTCCCACTCATGGGCCCAAATTCTAACAATCCCCCACCAGATCTCAAATCCCATTTAGAGATGTTTGCCAGACCTCGAGTCTTGTTTATATACCAGTGTTTCAGCAGAGACTGTTAAGTTGAACTTCTGCCTAGAACCTTGAGCTACGTCTATTGGCAACTTGAACAATGGACGAACCTTGAATTGCAAGTTTGGTGCTTCTAGAGTTCACACAAAATTATAACTGGTACTTGGCTGCCAGTAGCCTACCCCGCGGGTGTAGCATATGCGTCATACTACCTGGTCTCTTCATGAGTTTACTAGAGATTACCCAAATCTCATAAATTGCGACGTTTAACAATTTGACTCATATAGGTGTGTTCTTTCAAGAATGCTCTGTAGAACAGCATCTTTGCTATGAATAGCCAACAGAACCACATTAAGGCATGCAGCCAACCTGCCTTACAGATTTTGAGAGTTGGGCATCTTAACATAGAGAGGGTTAGGTAATAACTCTCCTCTGTCACACCACTAGCTTGTTCTTCCCAGGTCCTAATTCACGAGATCTCCGATCACATAGGTTGGGTTACCACTATGGAGTAACGCTCACGGATCTCAACCCCATCTCCCTCGATGCACTTTCTATCACATTACGTGATAGTCCCATCGTAAAGGGATCTGCCAGGTTTTTGTCTGTTTGAATATACGAAACAGTTATTACTCCGGAGTTTCTCAATTTCCTGACAGACTTCAAACGTCTTTTAACGTGTCTTGATGACTTCGCGTTATCCTTAGCACTGTTCACTTTGACAATAACCGTTTGGTTGTCACAGTTCATAAGGATGGCCGGTAATGGTTGCTCAACCACCGGCAAGTCCATCAAGAGCTCACGCAGCCATTCTGCCTCAACAGAAGCTGTATCTAACGCAGTAAGTTCTGCTTCCATGGTTGACCTCGTCAATATGGTCTGTTTGCAAGACCTCCATGATACTGCGCCACCACCAAGAATAAACGCATATCCACTTGTGGCGTAGAGCTCATCAACATCTGAGATCCAGTTCGAATCACAATATCCCTCAAGCACAGCAGGGTGCCCTGAATAGTGAATCCCGTAACTCATTGTACCGTTCAAATAGCGCATGTCCCTTTCAAGTGCATGCCAATGATCAGTACCCGGGTTAGACATGAACCTGCTCAATTTGCTCACAGCAAAAGAGATATCAGGTCTCGTCGCGCTCGCAAGGTACATGAGTGAACCGACCACTTGAGAGTACCTCAATTGATCTCTCGTCTCTTTCTTGTTCTTTCTGAGTGTCACGCTGGGATCATAGGGTGTTGGAGAATGCTTGCTGTCTATAAAGCCGAATCGGCTCAAGACCTTCTCAACATAGTGTGATTGCGTTAACGTAATGGCACTCTCATCCCTAATCAGCTTGATGTTCAGAATCACATCAGCTTGTCCCAGATCTTTCATATCAAAGCTATTTGATAAGAAAGACTTGACCTCATTTATCACTATCATGCTTGTACCGAAAATTAGTATGTCGTCAACATACAAGCATAATATGACACTATCGCCCCCACCATGGCGATAGTACACACACCTATCAGCCTCATTAATGGCAAAGCCTGCAGACGTTAACGTTCTGTCAAACTTCTCATGCCATTGCTTAGGTGCTTGCTTCAGCCCATACAAAGATTTTAACAATTTGCACACCTTTCTCTCTTCACCTTTTACTACAAACCCATCAGGCTGATCCATATAGATTTCCTCTTCCAACTCTCCGTTAAGGAAAGCTGTCTTTACGTCCATTTGATGAAAGATCAGACCATAGGAGGCAGCCATGGAAAGTAGTACACGAATGGTGGTCAGTCTAGCGACAGGTGAATAGGTGTCAAAGTAATCTTCGCCTTCACGCTGAGTGTAACCCTTGGCTACAAGCCGTGCCTTGTACTTCTCAATAGTACCATCAGGCCTTAGCTTTTTCTTGAACACCCACTTACAACCCACAGGTTTGCAACTGTAGGGTCGTTCAGATAATTCTTAAGTTCCATTAGAAAGAATCGAGTCCATCTCATTATGGACAACTTCTTTCCAGTCATCCGCATCAGAAGATGCGAATGCCTCTGCAATGGACGTAGGGGTATTGTCCACAAGGTACACAATGAAATCATCACCAAAGGATTTTTCAATCCTCTGTCTCTTGCTCCTTTTGGGAGCTTCATTGTCATCCTTCTCAAGGACTTCCTCAACATGTGGTTGTTCAGAATAATAAACGGATGTACTAGATTCAGTAAATATCTCAGAAGAAATACTATCAGTGCTATGCATATCCTTCATAGGAAACATGTTCTCAAAAAATGTTGCATCACGAGATTCCATAATACTATCAACATGCATATCAGGTACCACAGATTTAACTACTAAAAATCTATAGCCGATGCTCCGCTGCCCAGAAAGACACAATCCACTGTCTTTGGTCCGAGTTTACGTTTCTTAGGAATTGGAACATTGACTTTCGCCAAGCACCCCCAAGTGCGTAAATAAGAAAGTGATGGTTTTCTCCCAGACCACTCCTCGTAAGGGGTCTTCTCTTTATTCTTGTTAGGAACTCTATTCAGGACATGACACGAAGTCAATAAAGCCTCCCCCCACCATGCCTTAGATAAACCAGCAGTGTCCAACATGGCGTTCACCAAGTCGGTCAGCGTGCGGTTTTTCCTCTCGGCAACCCCGTTTGATTGGGGAGAATAGGGAGGCGTCCTCTCATGAATAATACCATGTTCCTCACAGAATACATCAAATATTTTAGAGAAATACTCGCCACCACGATTCGACCTAAGACGTTTGATCTTTCTCTCTAGTTGATTTTCTACTTCGGCTTTGTAAATTTTAAAGTAGTCTAAAGCTTTATCTTTAGTTTGCAACAAATATATATAACAGAACCTAGTAGCATCATCGATTAAATTCATGAAATATTTCTTTCCACCTTTTGTCAACACGCCATTCATCTCACACAGATCCGAATGTACGAGTTCCAGGGGTGCTAAGTGTCTCTCCTAGGCTGCCTTGTGAGGATTTCGAGGTTGCTTTGATTGCACACAACTATGGCACTTGGAACCTTTGGCAATAGTGAAATTCGGAATTAAACTCATACTAGACAACTGAGACATCAAACCAAAATTAATGTGACATAAACGAGAATGCCAAACACTGGTATCATCGGAAACACCGCCACAAATATGGTTTACTGATTTATTACAGAAATCTGAAAGTGAAAAACGGAACAAGCCTCCGCACTCATAACCTTTACCAATAAATTGTCCAAACTTTGACACTACAACTTTATTGGACTCAAAGACTAACTTAAACCCATCTCTGCATAGAAGGGAACCGCTAACGAGATTCTTGTTCATAGTAGGGACATGCTGCACGTTCCTCAGCTGCACGATCTTCTCTGAAGTAAACTTCAGATCTACCGTGCCAACACCACGAACAGTAGCATGTGATCCATTCCCCATTAGGACGGAAGAATCCCGAGCGACCTGATAAGAAGTGAACAAAGAGATGTCAGCGCACACATGAACGTTATCACCCGTATCAATCCACCAACATGGAGAATGAAATACTGAAAGCACAAATGGTAAATTACCATACCCATCAGTATTGCTAGCGGTCACGATGTTGGCAGCCTTGGCCTTCTTCCCTTTCTTGTCTGCACGATCTGGACAGTCCACTGAGAAGTGGCCGAGCTCTCCACAGGTATAGCAACCTAGCTCAGACTTGTTCATCATCTTCTTCTTCTTCTTGAAAGAATTAGTCTTGGCAGGTACATTGAAAGCAGTCTTGTTCTTTCCTTTGTTCTTGCCGTGGTTATGGTTCTTCTGCACCATGTTGGCGCTAGAATGACCTTCACCACCTCTCTCAGCAGTGTCCTTAGCCCGAGCCTTCTCCTCAACATCAAGAGACGCTATCAGGTTTTCAACCGATATCTCCTGTCTCTTGTGTTTGAGAGATGTGGCGAAGTTCCTCCATGAAGAAGGCAACTTTGCAATAATGCACCCGGCCACAAACTTGTCAGGTAAGGCACACTTAGCATGCTCAAGCTCCTTCGCAATGCACTGTATCTCATGAGCCTGTTCGATTACAGAACAATTGTTAGCCATCCTGAAGTCATGAAAATTCTCCATGATGTACAGTTCATTGCCAGCATCTGCTACACCAAACTTAGCGTTCAGTGCCTCCCAGAGCTCTTTGCCATCTGAGATGTGCATGTACACATCAAACAGTTTGTTGCTAAGAACACTCAGAACGAGTCCCACAAAGGCAGTGTTGGTATCCTTGAACTTATTCTGATCCTCGTCAGATATAGCTCCTTCAGGTAAACCCTCACTGGCCTCGAACACTTTCAGAGATCGCAACCACGACGTGGTCTTGATCTTCCATCTCTTAAAATCCGCACCGGTCAACTTGTCCGGCCTCAGCGAATCAGATAGATGTCCCATGTTTAATTCAGGAAATTGCCTATAACACAAATAAGGTTTTTGGATTGTTGGAATATTAGGCACAATTTCCATGATTCATTCCAGTATATTAAACATTACTACAACAGCTACTAGCATGTTAATCTCGCAAATACTAGATGTATTAATTAACATGAACAACAGTAAAACGTCTACACACATAGACATACTAAATCGGCAGATAGGCACGTGATGAACGTACCGAACAACTGTAGATGAAGTAGTAGTAGTCGTAGTAGTCGTGGTAGTTGTTGCAGCAGCAGCAGCGACGGCAACAGCTTCCTGAAGGCGATGGCAACGTTGTTGACGAGCAGCCCGCGAGTCCGGCGAGCGTACAGGAAGGCGAGCCGTGATGAAGAGCTTGAGAGCAGTCGCGCGGAGCGCTTCCCAAAAACCTTATTCGCCCTCTCCCGTACAGGATCACAAGGACAAGGGTTTCGGGGACCTGCTGTCCCGTTCGCCGGTGCACGCCGGCGCTCGGGATGGAGTAGACTACGGTGGCGGCGCAAGGCACGAGGTGGCAAAACCTAGATTGGTTCGGGGTGTTTGCAGCGCACGCAGTGCCCGAGTTTCCACGTCGTGCACGTTTAGGTCGGTTACAGTAGCCCACGATCCGGGAGCGACCCAAACCGACTATCTGTGACGCGTCCGTCCAAACCGTTTTTCCCAGACTGCAAAAATAAAGCTCGGCTCGGCGAGATTCCCGCAACCCGCGGCGTGGCGCGTCGTGACGAGATGGACGGGCGGTGCGTGCGTGCGGCGGAGGAGCGCGTGAGAGAGCCTCATGTTCTCACAAGCTTACCAAGTAGCACAACACTCCACTATATAAGGTGGTGCCACTCCTATTAAACTAACAATGTGGGACTAAACTTTAGCTCCCACTCTACTCTCTTGTGTGCTGCCATTTTTCCATGGGCTTTGAGATTTCAGAAATTGCGAATTAGGCTTCCCACTCATGGGTCAAATTCTAACATGTTCTACACCAAATTAAAGCGCTGCTACAATTTAGAAATGATTGTGGCTTTGCTGAACATTGTTGACCTGAAACTGACATCTCTATCCTACTTTCAGGTGAGTATGCTACTGCCCGTGCAGCATCAGCAGCAGGCACTGTAATGGTATGTTGATCAAGTCCTTAGAACTTGTTCTCTACTGATATATTGAACAATCCAATGCTATGAGTATAATGCGGTGCTAAAGATACTGTTTTTTTTTTCAGACATTGTCGTCCTGGGCTACTTCAAGCGTTGAGGAGGTTGCCTCAACTGGACCAGGGATTCGTTTCTTCCAACTCTATGTAAATATATGTTGAACAGCTGCGACTATTAGATTATTTTCTGTAAAAAAAAACATAAAATTCTTTGTAGAATGTGGTTATTCAGGCTTCTGAATGACCATAGTTTATCCGAACTTTGTAGGTCTACAAAGACAGGAAGGTGGTCGAGCAGCTTGTGAGGAGAGCTGAAAGGGCTGGATTCAAGGCGATAGCGCTCACTGTGGATACCCCACGACTTGGCCGCAGAGAAGCTGATATCAAGAACAGGTACCATTGCCCTCTTCAGGGATTAAACACACCGGTCACCTCCGAATAATTACTACAGTCGGAACCAATACTATATGAAAACGCAATGTATGGACATAACACGGCGATACACCGAAAAGTAAGAAAAATATAACCTGTTTGTCAGGACTTTCAGTGAGTGATCTGCTTGTTGCTGATGCTGCTGCAGATTTGTCTTGCCACCAAATTTGACACTCAAGAACTTTGAAGGGTTAGACCTGGGGAAAATGGACCAGGTGCAGTCATCTTCCTGAACAGAATGCAACCCCTGCTTCTCTCATTTCTGTTTTCTAACTGAATCTCTATGTTCCGAGCAGGCCAATGATTCAGGACTGGCTTCATATGTCGCTGGGCAAATCGACCGGACCCTAAGCTGGAAGGTAAAATGATCTTACTTAGGCAGTTAGGCATGATCTGAATTTTTCTAATTGCTCTGATATTCTGTGCAACTCTGTTCTCATTCTACATAAAATTCTTTTCGGGTTATGCAGGATGTGAAGTGGCTGCAGAGCATCACGACGATGCCGATCCTGGTGAAGGGAGTGATCACGTCAGAGGACAGCAGGCTGGCCGTCGAGAACGGCGCGGCCGGGATCATCGTGTCCAACCACGGTGCCCGCCAGCTGGACTACGTCCCGGCAACCATCAGCGCCCTCGAGGAGGTCGTGAAGGCTGCTCGCGGGCAGATACCCGTCTTCCTGGACGGCGGAGTTCGCCGGGGCACCGACGTGTTCAAGGCGCTTGCTCTGGGTGCTGCCGGAGTCTTCGTAAGCTGCTCCTACCTACCTACTGAATTCAAGATTTCAGATTTGAAAACAGGATTACATCAACATTAATCTTCAAGTGAGGTGACGCCTATGCATGTCGATGTGTGCAGATCGGACGGCCTGTGGTGTTCTCGCTGGCAGCGGCGGGGGAGGCCGGGGTGAGCAACGTGCTGAAGATGCTGCGCGACGAGTTCGAGCTCACCATGGCGCTCAGCGGCTGCAGCTCGCTCGCCGACATCACCCGCAACCATGTCGTCACCGAGGCCGACAAGTTCGGCGTCATGCCGTCGCGCTTGTAAGGTCAGACCAGATCGTCATTCGCACACAAGTCGGTACGTCCGTCCTCGTTGCCGGCGGCCATATCTCGAATGCAAGAAATGGATGCATGATACGATACTGTAATTAATTTCGGATCCGATATGTGTTTTCACCTTTCCAATTGACATGATATCGATGGATCATAATTAATTACATTCGATGAGCTCTATCGGTGACAACTGACAACTAAATGGTTCTCTGGACGAAGAGGAAGAAACTGCAACCGTGGAGATATCCCTGTGACGAATCTAAAAAAAAGAAAGAAAGAAGAAGAAGAAGAAAAATGCCGCTGCGCATAGCAAACGACAAGACATGACACGTCAAAGGCTACAATTTCCGCTCAACCCAGCGAGGAGCGAGCACTCCATTTGAACACTGTCATTATACTATCAACATAACAAAAACAACCAGATTCTCATCTCAAAAAAAAAAGATCCTAAGTACGTGTCTCACAACTCGTCATGAATGATAGTCTAGGAGGGAATGGCCGACTGCCTCGCCTGCCGGCCGCCGGCGTACGGCGATCCTATGGCGGCGACCCTCGTCTTCCTCTTCTGCAGGAACTGCTGCAGCGACCGTTTCATTGACAGCCCCGCCGTGGCCGCTTGGCTGATCACCGGCGCCGCCCTCGCCACCTCCGCCGTTCGAGTTAGTCCTTGAATACACGGCGGGGAAACCGGTAGCGGAGCATGACATTGCGGCGCAAGCGGCTTTGGATTGTCGTCATCTCCACAGTGCGCCGCGGCAGTGTTGTTGTTGCTGGTGCTGCAGCAGCTGTCCTGCGGGTGGGGATCGGTGTCACTGCGCCGCTGCTGCTGCCGTCGATCGGCCAGAATTTGGTGGTTCGCCATGGTTATGATTGTCCTTGCCTGAGATCAATCAAATCAACAAGCTCATTAGTCACGCCAAATCAATTAGCAACATGTGTACGCAAAAATGTTAAACTATATTGTCTAGTATATATAAAAAGGTGGTGCGAGCAGAACTTGGCTGTGGCAAGATGGTTAGGAGGATGGTTGTATCCCCAGCCCACCAGAGTTTAAATTCCATCTTTGATGCTGATGTTTCTGCTTTAGGCGGAATATTCTTTCAGTAGGAGGCGACGTTCCCGTCAACAGCGAGACGCCTGTGGTGACTTCGTCAATCTCAAGACCCGCCAGCTCTCTCGGAGGTGCTCATAGGGGTAGGGTGTGCGTGCGTGAGTGCGTTCATAGAGATAAGTGTGTGCGCATATATATGAGCGCTTGCGTTGTACTGTGTTTCTCAAAAAAAAAAATGGTGCAAGCACGTGTTAATTGTTCAGAGACTTGGTTCCATTTTCTTGCTGTTCGCTGCTTTTTAAATACCGTATCGAAATATAACATGTTTTGGCATAAGATGTGTCCACGTATATTTAGACATATTTTAATGCTTTACATTTACGTATGACTGCGTGGTCAACTGCTCATCTTAATTACAACTCCACTGGCTAATGGCTCCACGTCTTATTTTGCCTTGTCCCCTTGATTTGGTACAGCACGTGCCGAAATTTTTGTACTACACGATTTTTCAACCAAATTAAGTCATCATAGTACAACAAGGAAAGAATCAATGAATATTTTAGTTTACCAAACAAACACGACCTTTTGTGTCTGCCTCCTCAAAATTTAGCTAGTTGAAAAATCAACATCTATATGACATTATCGATCTCTTTACCAATTTACGAACTTCTTCCAAGTCAGACTTCGGAGTTAAAAGGCTTGGGAGTTCGTATTGATCGTACCTTGTCAATTAGTTTGCTAATTAAGCTGCAAGATGTTTCTGTCAACTCTACCAAGTCGATTTAGTTCTTGACATCGTTTTACATGAAACTACTCGTGGACGTGGAGTCGTGTGGATCCATATTCGATTGAAAATGCATGATTTTGCCTTAATTATCTCCAAGATCGAGCTAAGCATATGCATGATAAGCGATGGTGGAACCTACCAGTACGTATCTGTGCAAGGTTTGAGCAAATCATGTGGGTAGGCTTTTGGTTCTCAATTACCTGAAGCTCGGTGACGTCGACGGCGCACACCCGGCCGTTGTAAAATATGGTCATGCTCCTCCTCGCCGCCGCCGCCGCGCTACTACCGCTGCTGCTCCCGGTCCGCAGTCGAAGGCTCAGCTCAACCGCTCCTTCGTCGTGCCGCTCCGCCACCGCGCTCCTGCTTCCCGCCGCCATTGATGCTGAAGCACGAGCTAGCTATAGCCTCCTAGCCGGCTGAGGAATACTGTATGTGGGAGATGAGATCGTTCAAGCCAGTGGGGTTTGGGCCCTCCCTCTTTTATACATGGCTCGTCTTCAGGAAACGTTGTGTGCGCAGGGCACGACGGCAGGCAACCGGGCCGGCGGTTTGGTTTGTTCGTTTCTTTTGCACGTGAAGAATGCGCGCGCGAGGGAAGTGGCGGCAAAAAAGCGGCCGCTAGCTGGAACCCTACTCCTGTTTTTCTTCTCATTTTTTCTCCCTTTGCTTGCTACGGAGTAGATGGTTGGGGCTTAATTTGGTGCTCTTGATTTGTCCAAACCACATACTAATCAGAGAGGAGGAGGAGGTCGATCGTGCATACTAGTAGTAGTAGACTTAATTGCGTGTTCTGATTCTTTTCGACCTGTTGTCGGCACGTGTATTCTCCCTTTCCGTCGAGGAGTCCGGCCGGTGCAGCTGTTGTCATATTTTCTTATTTCTTTGATATAAACTTCAATCGACTACTAAGATTGCACATCACGGAAAAGCTGAAATGCACCGGTCTGGTGGACAGGGGTGGAGCTAGACCAAAACTAACCCGTGGTGCATTACTCGTGGTCTACTAGAATTATGGAGAAATTTAAGCCATATGGAATGCAATAATCATGAGACCAGAGAATGCACAGACTAATTTTCAGGCTGATTACAAGGTTAAATATTGTTCTACCTAGTACCTGGTGTATGTGTATCATGAAAGGGCACGCTGTTGGGAGTCCCCACAGGATTTGGAGGAAAAAATCTCAAGGATCGAGAATTTGACACTTGTATTTTCTCTGTAAAAGAAAACCCAAATCTAAGTCTCCAACCACCCACGCACAATGCCCAAATCGCCAAGCTCCAACCACGAAGCAGGGCCTACCGGCATGGCACCAGAAGCAACTCCGTCGTGAGGGCGCGCGAGGAGCACGATTGCAACACATGGCTCGTCACCGATGAATACACTAGTTGCTGCATCACAACCAGCTTGTGGCAACATTAGTCATCGTTGCCGGCTTTGGCGCCGCCGCGAGCTTTCACCTTTGCTGACTGCCTCATTGCCATGAGACCCCCGCATATCTACATGCCTGGTCAACCCCTTGCTATGCAGTTTACTCACCGCTCCCTCTACCCTAGATAGCCCCACTTGTCCGCAAATCCCCATGGCTTCAGAGCAACAACTACATTCAGGCTCATTGCTCAGAGCAACACCAACATTCATGCTCCTCCTTTGGTACGGCCGTCGCCAGAGAAGAAGAATATCGCAGCGTATGCAACTCTGACTGTAACAGTTCAACATCGTCAGTCATCCTTGGTAGCACCGCCACCCTCCTAAGGTAGCACCGCCATCCTTCTTCGACAACATCGTCGCCCTCTTTTTGAAGCACCTCCAATTATCAGTTGCAGCATCGCCACTCTCCGCAGGGAGCAAGGCCACCCTCCCATGGGAGAACCGTCGTGCTCCGTCAAACACCGCCACCGTCCATTCAAAGCACCTCCATTGCTGACCTCTCATGGGAGCAATGACGTGCATTGTTGGCAGCATCGCCACACTCCGTTGACATCACCAGCGCCCTCCCATGGGATCACCATTGTGCTCCATAGCACCGGCGCGCTCCTTCGGCAGCACCATCACCCCTCCCATGGGAGCACCGTCGTGCTCCGTCGGTAGCACCATCACGGTCCTTCGGCAGCACCGCCACTCTCCCATGGGAGAACTGTTGTGCTCCTTATGCAGCACCGTTGTGCTCTCTTGGACCAATCTCCTCACAGTGCTGGCAGGACGGGATGGCGCCCAGCTTGCTGTAGCCCTAGATCTCGGCCACAATTGTACGGTAGTTGGATGATATACGCATTGCACCGCCTCATTGGAAAGGGAGGGGGAGGAGGTGCAGCGACCATGGATCACGGGGAGAGATTGGGCGACGCGAGGAGAAAGAGGAGAAATAAACATGACGTCGCGTCGGCGATGAAGAGTAGAAAATGTGAGGACCAAGGGAGTGTCAAAGAACATTTTGTGTATCCCCATGAGTTTTGTGTGTTAGACGACAACCCTAGAATTTATGTACCTGATGGTGTATTGAGTGTGCAGGAAAGATAAAAAAACATTCATTTAGATCAACACCAATGAAGCCTTTTGAGCAGTTCATCTGCTCAGGCCGGAGTCTCCGGCCTTTTTGGGCTCAGGGGCCGGAGTCTCCGGTCTCAAGGCTTTCGAAGAAAAGAGAGCCAACGACGGCACTCTCTGATGGGGGGCCCGGAGTGACCCCGGAGTCTCCGCCCTTGGAGACCGGAGTCTCCGGCCTCCAAGACCGGAGTCTCCGGTGTAAGTGGACTGCAACGACTATCTTTTGGGGAGGGGTATAAATATCCCGCCCCCTTCCTCCAGCCAAGCTGCTCGACCAGAAAAAGAGGAAGACCATTGTTGCAAGTCCAAAAATCACTAGATCTCACAATCCCTCCGTCCAAACTCGTTGATCTTTGGAGGATTGAAGGAGAAGGCATTGATCTACAACTTCACCGAGCCGTTCTTCATTTCCCCCTCATTCACTTGAGGGACCATTTCCTAGGGTTTCCACTAGGAAAACCTAGCTCATTGTTGTACTTACCTACTGTATTTGTGACAGATTATAGCTTTTCGGGAGCCCCCAAGCCCTTTGTGCGTCGTGCCCCGAATCATTGTTGTAAAGACTCCGGATTCCGCCTCGAAGGATTCCGATAGTGGAAAGTGGACCAAACCTTTGTGGTGCGGTTCACCGGAGATTTGGGTGAGCCCTTTGTGGCCGTTGAACCATTGTGTTGGTTCACACCTCTCCAGCGAGACGTACTCCCATTTAAGGGTGAAACTCGGGAATACATCCTTGTCGTCGCGTGCTTTCAGTTCGGTTACTTCTATCCTTGTTTACCGCCTTTATTATTGTATCTTGCTTAGTTGCTAGCTTGTCATATAGGTAAATTCACCGTAGTTGCATATCTAGAGAATTTACCTTTCGTATCAAGCCTAATTTGAAAAGGCACTAAAATTTGAATTAGCACTTATTCACCCCCCCCCCCCCCCCCTCTAGGTGTCATATCGATCCTTTCAATTGGTATCAGAGCCAAGCTTCTCTTGTTGGGTTTAACCGCCTAAGAGAAGTATGACACAAAGTGATGATGAGGCCGCAAGACTTGTTGAGGCTAATGAGTCCCTTAAAAAGGACAAAGCCACCGCGGCATCCATGGCCGATATAAAAGCTTTGGAAACAATTTTGACATCTACCATGGATGCTAAGTTCAATGAGTTTCGTGACTTGCTCAAGAAAATTGTTAAAGACAAGTCCTCATAAACATCCCACTTGAGGAAGCCTCTAACTCCGATGAGGGTGGTTCCAAGGAGAATAAAGAGCAAAAAGAGAAGGGGGTGGAAGCCAATGATAAGCCTAAATCATCTCCTACTTTGCATGAGGAGAAGGAAGGGTATCATGCCGTTCAGGGATGGTACTCTCCCGATCCAATTATCGCTACCCGCATAAACCCTTTAGGTCCTCCACCTAAGCTTAATGCATTAGCTTTTGCTAGTTGGCAACGCTGAATGAAATCTCATGTCAACAGTGCCTCCATCGAGCTTTGGAGGATTATTGAAGAAGGATACACGGTGGAGGATCCAAGCAACATGACCGAGAGAGAGTTCGCCGAAAAGCAACTAAATGCTTCCGCTCTCCACATGATTGAACTCTCCTTGAGCGACAACGACAAGCATCATGTTCTTCATGCCACCACCGCTAATGAAGCTTGTGATTGTCTTGAGCGTGCCTTCCTTGGAAATGATAGCATGAAGAGAAATATATATGAATCCTTGAGCAATGCTTCCGAAGGCTTTTACATGCTTGACAACGAGAACCATGAAGAGATGTATGGTAGACTCAAGACTCTTGCCAAAGCCTTTTATGATGTGGGAGCAACTTATGTGGATGATGCTTGGGTCAAGAGGAAGTATGTGAATGATCTCTTGCCTTCGGAGCCAATGGAGTTGAAGTCTATTCAAGGAAGATACAACTATCATCAAATGTCTTCCCATGAGGTTATGCAAGAAGTCCAAGCCTCCAAGGTTGCCACCAAGAATGCCGAAGATAATCGTGCTAGGGCCATGGGAATGAGACAAGGTCACTCACTTGCCTTGAAGGCCAAGGTGAATTGCATAAATGAGAATGATGAGATTGAAGCTTGTCCAAGCAACATTGCTCCACATGATCTTGAGCAAGACCTCAATGGTCACATTGCTCTTGCCACAAGAGTGTTTTGAAATGACCCGGCTAGTGCTAAAGCTCGTGTTGATCGAGATAACAACTCAAGTGGCAAGAAAAAGCTTGCCTCAAGGACAAAGACCTGCTATAATTGTCATGACAAGAATCACTACATAAGAGAGTGTCCTTATGAGAACCGTGAGCAAAATGGTGTGAAGCTTGTCCCAAAGGACCACTCAAAGTTGATTCAAAAGAATCCCGCAAGACCAAAGAAGCCTTTATTCAAGAAGGCACCAAGAATCGTGTTGGTAGCACAAAAAGAATATGCCACAAGTGAATCTGATGATGAAGACACACCTAATAAAGAGGTTGCCACATTGGCTATTGTATCCACTCCATCATCATCACCATCTCTCTTTGAATCCCCCAATGACAACGTCTCCACCAACAACGCACATTGCCTCATGGCTCATGTCACCGAGGTATCATCTCCCTCTCCTAAGACTACTCATGATCAATCTAGTCTTGAGATTAAGAAGGAGGTAGTTGCTTTCGATACTTTGGTGACTAACTTGCAAGGTGAAGCCAAAGAACATGTTGAGTCTCTCATGAGCCAATTATGTGCGGCCGAATAACTTCTTCAAGAAAAGAGTAAGATTGAGAGAAAGGATTCTCTCACCATTGCCTCTTTGAATGCTTCCATAGCATCTCTAAATGGCTCTCTTGATGAAGAAAGTGAATATAGAACCACTTAGGAAAGACTTGAGTCTCTTGATGCTAAAAATAATGAAATCATTAATAAAATCATTAAGGATAGAGATCATGTCTTTGCTAAATATAAAGTGATTAAAAAGGAGAAAGTTGAACTTGGGGTTGTGAATGCTAGACTTCTTGAGGATATGGATAAGCTTGTTAAAGCCTACAAGGTCTTGTAAACGACCCACTCCATCCTTGTTAAGTCACATGAGCAACTCCAAACTCAACTTTCTAAAACTTGCTCAACTAGTATAACTATTCGTCCTCGTGTTCATGAAAAAGTCATTGAAGAAAATGCTAGGTTGAATGTTATCTTGCTAAGGCCACTAGTACTAAGACCTCTATTCCCAGAGGTTAAGATAAGGGTATTGCTTATTTGTTTGAGCAAAAACCACACAAAGGGAAGGAGGGTCTTGGTTATGTGGTCGAGGCAAAGAATAAAGTGAGCAACACCAAGGAGAACAAGACCAAGCCCGCACAAGCCAAGACTTCCATTGCGGGTGGTAATGCCACGAGGGGCAAGACCACTCGTAGTGACTTTGCGGGGCATAACAATCCCAACTACATTCTTTATGTTGATTATTATGGTGATGTTTATGCAAAATATGTTGGTCCTTATGATGGTTACATTGATTACTCTATTTGGGTTCCTAAGACCCTTGTTGCTAACCGAAAGGGACCCATTGAGAAATGGGTACCTAAATGCAAGATATGATTTCTTGTAGGACTATGCTTCCGGTGGATCTAAATGGGCGGTTGATAGTGGATGCACTAGTCATATGACCGGAAGCAAGGAGATCATGACGGAGTTGAGACCAAATATCAATCAATCAACTGTCTCTTATGGTGACAAGTGCAAAGACGAGGTAAAGAGTCTCGGCAAGGTGGTAGTTGCAAAGGATATCACCCTTGTAAATGTCATGCTTGTCGAGTCTCTAGGTTACAATCTTATGTCCGTTCGTGCTCTTAATAAGATGAACTTTGATGTCCATTTTACTCTTGATATGGTGGTACTCTTGAGGAGCAAGACTCTAAAGGTCATGTTCGTTGGGTATGTTGAAATGCTTATTCGGAAAGGCCGACGTGGGGTGGTTGTGGCATCGCCGCTTGTCCCATGTCAATATGAGAACTTTGCAAAGTCTTCACAAGGGTGGCCACATTCTTGGACTAAATGAGAATGTTTCCTTTTCTAGAGATCGTCTTTGTAGGGCTTGTGTTGAAGGAAAGATGCATGATTCTTCCCATCCAAGCAAGACCATCATCTCATCAACAAGGATATTGGAACTTCTTCATGTTGATCTTTTTGGTGCCGTGCCTCAACCAAGTCTTGGTGGGAAGAAATATTGTTTGGTGATTGTTGATGACTATTCAAGATTCACTTGGGTTTTCTTCTTCAAGACAAAGGATGAAACTCAACAAACCGTCATCGATTTCTCCAATCAAGTTCTACGTCAACACAATCTTCCCATATTGGCCATTAGAAGTGAAAATGGCTCCGAGTTCAAGAACTACACCCTAAGTGAGTTTCTTAGTGATGAGGAATTCGACATCAATATTCCACTGCATATACCCCTCAACAAAATGGTGTATCCGAGAGGAAGAACCAGACTCTTATGGATATGGCTAGGCCCATGTTGGCGGAGTTTAAGCTCCACTCTTCTTGTGGGCCGAAGCTATCTCCACGGCGTGTAACTCATCCAACCGGTTATTCTTTCGCAAAGGAAAGAAGGAAACTCCTTATGAAATGATCACCGGCAACAAGCCCAACATCTCCTACTATCGAGTATTTGGTTGTAAGTGTTTCTACAAAATCAAAGATGTTCATCTTTCTAAGTTTGAAGTTAAAGCTTTAGAGGGTGTTTTGTTGGGTACGGTGCGAACTCTCACACTTATAGAGTCTACAACAAATCCTTAGGGAGAGTTGTAGAATCTTGTAGTGTGAGGTTCGATGAGAATGACGGCTCCCAAGTGGCGCAATTTCATGTTTGTGATGTAGATAATGAGGAACCTCAAGATGCCATAAGAAGAATGAGAGTTGGTTTCTATCGCCCCATTGAGATCCATCATGAGCCTCCTCAAGCAAGCACAAGCTCCACTCAAGTGGAGACTCCAATCATCACAAGTTGAAGTGGCACCTACTATGGAAGCAAATGAGACACCTATCCAATAGCAAGAACAAGTTCATCCTCATGTTGACAAAGAGACCACACAAGATTCAAGTTCTCCTATTGTCAACTCTAGTCAAGATCAACAACAACCATCTTCTCCCATTATTGAAAATGTGCAACAAGATGGTCATGCTCATCAAAACGGTCAAGACGGGGACTCAAATGATCTAGGTGATCAAGTCGAAATCCCTCGCAACAATGGGGTTATCGAAACCCGTCGTCAAAGAAGAGTCAAGAGAGATTTGGAAATCAAGTGTCACAAGCTTGAAGCCATCATTGGTGATGTAACTCGCAAGGTTTCTACAAGAGGTCAATTGTCAAGCTTTAGTGAACATAAAGCTCATATCTCTATGGTTGAACAAAAGAAAGTGTTTGAATCTCTTGAAGATCCGGATTGGTTGGAAGCCATGCATGAAGAACTCAATAACTTCAAGCGCAACAAAGTATGAAATCTAGTAGAAAAGCCAAAAGATTGCCGCAATGTTATAGGCACCAAGTGGATATTCAAGAACAAGCAAGATGAGCATGGAATGGTGGTAAGGAACAAGGCAAGATTGGTAGCTCAAGGGTACTCTCAAGTTGAAGGCATTAATTTTGGAGAGACCTATGCTCCCGTGGCTCGCCTTGAGTCCATCCGTATCCTTCTTTCCTATGCATCACATCACAATTTTAAGTTGCAACAAATGGATGTGAAAAGTGCATTTCTTAATGGTCCTTTAAAGCAGTTGGTATATGTAAAGCAACCCCGGGATTTAAGGATCCATACTTCCCAAACCATGTCTACAAGCTTGATAAGGCCCTCTATGGTCTCAAACAAGCACCTCGTGCTTGGTATGAGCACCTAAGAGAGCTATTGCTAGACCGTGGCTTTGAAGTGGGGCAAATCGATCCCACTCTCTTCACAAAGAGGGTAAAAGGGGAGCTTTCATATGCCAACTTTATGTTGATGATATTATATTTTCTCATCTAACAAAGCTTTCAATGATGAATTTTCAAAGCTTATGACGGATAGGTTCAAGATGTCCATGATGGGAGAGTTGAAGTTCTTCCTTGGTTTCGAAATCAACCAATTAAGTGGAGTGACTTTCATCTCTCAAGCCAATATATCCAAGACATGCTCAAGAGGTTCAATATGCAAGATGCTAAAGAGAAGAGGTATCCTATGCACACCAAATGTCATCTTGAACTTAGTCCAAAGGGTAAAGATGTCGATCAAAAACTCTATCGCTCTATGATTGGTTCTTTGCTTTATCTTTGTGCATCTAGACCCGATATTGTGTTGAGTGTAGGAGTGTGTGCAAGGTATGAAGCGGCTCCTAAAGATAGTCACTTGATAGCGGTGAATCGAATCTTCCGATATTTGGTTTATACCCCAATATTTGGTTTGTGGTATCCTAGGGGGTCTAACTTCTCTCTTGCCGGTTACACGGATTCGGATTGGGCCGGTTGCAAGGATGATAGGAATTCTACTTCCGCTGCATGTCAATTCCTTGAGAAGTCTTTGGTGAGTTGGTCCTCCAAGAAGCAAAATTGCATATCCTTATCCACCACCAAAGCCGAGTATGTGGCGGCCGCTAGTGCTTGCACTAAATTACTTTGGACGAGGCAAACTTTAAAGGAGTACGGTGTCCAATGTGACAAAGTGCCTCTTTTGTGTGACAATGAAAGTGCTATCAAGATTGGTCACAACCCGGTGGAGCACTCAAGAACGAACAATATTGAGATTCGTTATCATTTCATTCGTGATCATATCAACCGGGGTGACATTGAGCTTGGTTATATTCCCACGAAGATTCAACTTGCCGATATGTTCACAAAGCCACTTGATGAAGCAAGGTTCACATTTTTTAGGCATGAGCTAAATATCGTGGATTCTAGGAGTGTTGGTTGACTACCTTGCACGCACACCTCTATCTAAACTATTTATCTGATCTAGATGTAGGCATGGACATAGGGGGAGTACGGTCCTAATCCATTGGAGTATCCCTCCCCCATTATGCCGATAGTAAGAACCTATTTTGTCTCCATTGTTCATTGTTATGAATTGTGAGCTTAAATGATGAGTAGTGGCGGTGAACCCAATATATATATCTTCGCGGTGTCACACCACATACACTCATACATGGTGGCCTAGGCCACCAACATCTTCCTTGTGAAGATTTGGTCTTCATGGTGTGTTATTTGGTTTTCATTGCTTAATTCTTGCTCGTCTGGAAAATGCACTCAAGCGTTGCTTTTTAATGTCGTTATACATGTCCAAAATCATGGTGTATAGTACCATTTTCAGTGACTTTGTTTCTAACCCAAGCCTCCTCGCCTAAAACCATGCTCCTCTTGCCACATACATGTCCAAAATCCACATACCTGGCATTTTGGGGTCGTAGAGGCCGGAGACTCCGGTGTCTAGGACCGGAGAGTCCGGTCGGACCAGTGTCTCCACCCCAAACCACGGAGACTCCGGCTCGGCCGGAGACTCCGTTGTGTTTGGGCAGGAGACTCCGGTCTCAGCACTATTCACAGGGTTCTAAAGGGGATCGGGGTGGGAGTTGTTCTCACAACTCACACACACCCCGACGCCCAAACCTCCCCCTGCAGCCGCCCTCCGCCCCAGGTGCTCCTCCAGCCACTCCCCGGTGCCGGAATCCGCCGTGCCGCCGGCTTCCTCTCCTCCCAAGCGCCGGAGACTCTCCTCTCTGTCGTTTGCATCACCATCATGAAAGAAACGGGTACCCTCCTCTCTTGCTCTATGGATTCGTTACCTATCTAGTTTTGAGAAGTGTACTCGTTGAAATTCATGGTGTAGTATATTTGTGGTGGCAATGTACTTCCTAGGAAATTCGTGGGATAAGTTTTAACTCGGGTTCGACCTAGATTGGAATCCCCAGTCTCAGGCCGGAGACTCCACCCCCTGAGACCGGAGACTCCGCCCCCTGAGACCGGAGACTCCGGTCTAGATCATCTCCAAATTAAAACCAGTCACATGATTTCCTTCGTTTTGGATTCCTCTTGGACATGTATGCTTATCTATATGCTATCTCTCTACCTCTATTTCACAGCTAGCAAGCGGTACCCCGGTGCCTCATCATCATCCAAGATCAAGAAGACATCGTCTAAGAAGCAAGGGAGAGGCTACCTTGTCTATGATGAAGCAAGGGAGAGGCTACCTTGTCTATGATGAAGCCTCCGATCGGACTGTCCAGCGGAGTGTTTTGAATCAAGAACGTGCTGCTGAGGCACGTATGCTCAATCAAGAGGCTGCCCTTCAAAGGGAAGAAAGGGCCAAGAGGGCCGAGCTTGAGAATATCACCTCCGTCAAGAGTTTGAACAAGGAAGATTTCCGTACTATGAGGATGCAAAATTTATATGCTATGCCCAACAACTCCTCCGATGGACACTTTTGGAGAAAGGAGCAAGAGCTCATCATGAAGGAAATCTATGCTCATCTTGACCCAAAAGCTCGTGTGTGTCCCCAAAAGCCTTTGCACTTTCCAACCTTGGCCAAGAAGCAATATTTCGTGGAAGCTCTTTGGGTTGCAAGAAAGTTGGGACTAGAGCGCCTCATCTCCACCGTTCAAGATTATGATATCATCAAGGTGCAACAATTCTTTGCCACTCTTGTTCTTGGACCGGAAGAGGACACCAAGATGGCTTGGATTACCGGGCCCGCCCAATGCTCCGCCACTTTCTCCGAGTTTGGTCAACTCTTGGGCTATGAGTTCAAAGGAGTATCCACTCCGGCTGGTAGAAGAATGCATGTTGAGGGCCAATCCTATGATAAGAAGCTCCTCATCCCACTATGTGCTAGCAACGGTAATCTAGGAACAACCCGTGGTCTCAAGCCTATCTACAACATTTTGATCCGGTTGTTTTGTTGGAGCATTGCACGTCAAGCCGAAAATACGGTTGCCATCCGTGGGGCTCTATTCAACCTCATGCATCATGCTCACCGGGCTTATCTTGCCGGACCGGAGTGTCAAGGGTTTGAGATTGATGTGATGGACTTCTCGAGGAATGATATGTACATCACCCTCATTGAGAGGAAGAACCCAATGTATGCTCCATATGTTATGAAGCTCATTCTCTCAAGGCTCCAACTTCACGTCACACAAGTATGGAACTCTTCAAGTGTTTTCAATTCATAGCTCCTCTCAACGCACCTATGAAGAGATTGAGGAGGAAGAAGCTCCTAGGGCAAGAAGGAAGAATGCCACTCATTCCTCATCATTTTCGGGTGGGCGTACCCGTGTCAACAATGAGGTGAAGCGTGTATCTTGGTGGCAAAAGACTATGTTGTGCATGGGCATTGCGGTGCACAAGGAGAACCATCAAAACTATGTCTCCAACAAGAGGATCTTGTCTAACAAGGCCAAAATGATGAAGGAGATGTGCAGAATGAACAACGGTGGCCACACTCCTCCTCGTCCACAAGGTTCTCCGCCCTCCCCGCCATCCGAGCGCACCATCCCTCTTGAAGAATAGAAATGTGATACCTTCCCATGGGGTGATTTCCAAGATGTGTCCTCCATGCCTACCTCTTCTCGCAACACCGGCAAGGCTCCCATGACTTATGAAGAAGCGAGTGAGGAAGATAGTGAGGTAGATAATGAAGAGGCTAGTGTTGATGAGGATGATGATGAAAATGATGATGATGACGGTGACGCCGACGTCGACGAAGATGACTACGAGTGATTCCTAGTTTTGCACTTTTCCCTTTTTGGCGTTTCGATGCCAAAGGAGGAGAAGTAGTTCTATTAGGTTCTCACCGTGGGATTTGCATGGGCGGGTCACAAGCATGCTCTTTTATCATTTCGTTAAAGCTTGTGCCCCTTTTATTCTCGCTTGTTGAACTCTATTTGCTTTGTTAAATATTTGTAAGACTATGTTCTATTTGATCGTTGTGAGACCATGGATCATCTAGCCCAAGACTTATGGATTTTCTATCAATGGTTGAGATGGTGTTTATTATGGTGATATGTATCTTTGTGCATTGGATGTATTTCTTATTAAATATGCACAAGGTATGACTCTTTCCTCTCAATCCATTACTTTGTTGTTTGTCCAAAGTTTGTTATATTGCTCAGATATAATTGTGAGGTGTCTCTCCTATACATGTTGAACATTTGTATTCAAATGCAAACTACTTATATGCACACATGTAGGGGGAGCTCCTCAATTTTTTTTGATTAGTGTCGTTTGTGAATTATGTCTTATTGCAAATCCTAGTGTTGTCATCTAACACCAAAAAGGGGGAGATTGAAAGAACATTTTGTGTATCCCCATGAGTTTTGTGTGTTGGACGACAACCCTAAAATTTATGTATCTGATGGTGTATTGAGTGTGCAGGAAAGATAAAATAAAAATTCATTTAGATCAACACCAATGAAGCCTTTTGAGCAGTTCATCTGCTCAGGCCGGAGTCTCCAGCCTTTTTGGGCTCAGGGGCCGGAGTCTCCGGTCCCAAGGCTTTCGAAGAAAAGAGAGCCAAAGACGGCACTCTCTGATGGTGGGGGGGGGGGGGGGGGGGGGTCCGGAGTGACCCCGGAGTCTCCACCCTTGGAGACCGGAGTCTCCGGCCCTCCAAGACCGGAGTCTCCGCTGTAAGTGGACTGCAACGGCTATCTTTTGAGGAGGGGTATATATATCCCTCCCCCTTCCTCCAGCCAAGCTGCTCGAATAGAAAAAGAGAAACACCATTGTTGCAAGTCCAAGAATCACTAGATCTTTCAATCCCTCCGTCCAAACTCGTTGATCTTTGGAGGATTGAAGGAGAATGACTTGATCTACATATTCACCGAGTCGTTCTTCATTTTCCCCTCATTCACTTGAGGGACCATTTGCTAGGGTTTCCACTAGGAAAAACCTAGCCCATTGTTGTGCATACTATTGTCTTTGTGACATATTTTAGCTGTTCGGGAGCCCCCAATCCCTTTGTGGGTCGTGCCCCGAATCGTTGTTGTAAAGGCTCCGGATTCCGCCTCGAAGGATTCCGATAGTGGAAAGTGTACCAAACCTTTGTGGTGCGGTTCACCAGAGATTTGGGTGAGTACTTTGTGGTCGTTGAACCATTTTGTTGGTTCACACCTCTCGAACGAGACGTACTCTCATTTAAGGGAGGAACTCGGGAATACGTCCTTGTCGTCATGTGCTTTCACTTCGGTTACTTCTATCCTTGTTTACCGCCTTTACTATTGTATCTTGCTTAGTTGCTAGCTTGTCATATAGGTAAATTCAGCGTAGTTGCATATCTAGAGAATTTACCTTTCATGTCAAACCTAATTTGAAAAATAACTTAAATTTGAATTAGCACATTTCCCCCCTCTAGGTGTCATACCGATCATTTCAAAGTGGTCTATAGAATGATGAGACACGCCTAGTGGACCTGCTTGCCTCGCTGCCTGTACGTCACGAAAGTGGATGGGTGGCGCACGCACAAGGCGGAGGACGTGGAGCACACGATCCCCTGCTGATTTATAGCACTTTCCTTCCTGAAATGCAACCGTTCTAACAAAGTCCGCGGAGGATAAAAAATTCGAACGATGGAATGGTCAACAAAGGGGAGGCTTGTCTAATCAAGGGGGCGAGTCACCCCTGTCTACGACGAAACGACCGTAGAATTTAGGGGGTTTCCCTTGGCTTGATGTCATTTCTTGATGCGCTCAAACAAGAATGAGTATAGGATCATGCATTTTCTTATTCCTATAGTTTTTAGAATCCTGTAATCAAAGAGACCTGTAGCAAAGTGTTACCGACGCAAACTTTAATTCCAGGTCGATGAACGTTGCGTCGTGTGGTACACGTTTCAAATATATATTCACATAGAAGTTCGTTAATTGCGTACGAAGGGCACATGTTATGTCATTTCCTTGCCAATTAGGATCAGGCCTTGGTACAGTTTTATTAGAGATATCCAGCTGGCCTGGCAACGCCTTTAGGAAAAAGATCACTGAATTATCCGATATTTGATATCATTAGAAAAATGTTAACCTTTGCGAAGATCTCTTTCTGCTGGCAGCGTGCAGCATGGTCCCATCACGTGGACACGTAAACCGAGCCATCACATGGACACGTAAACCGAGCGACTTCCGCATATGTGATCTAGATTCAAATTTCAGATTTGGTTATACAGATGTATATCTATACAGATCAGGTTGAACATATCAGTTTGTATAGATTATGTGATACAACTACATATCAAGTTGTACAGATCAGGTCAAACGTACAACTACACATATCAGGTTGTACAGATCAGGTCGTACGACTACACAGATTAGGTTGTACATAACAGGGTTGAACGTACAACTACACAAATCAGGTTGTACGTACAACTATACTCAGATTCATTAGATGTACAACTACCTGGTATATACCAGGTTGTACGAACTATACATAATCCAAACTAAAAAAATTCATCAAAACCTATCAACAATGGATCAAAATTTAAAGATCTTGACGCGAGGAATTTAAAAGTGAAAGTGGTTCGTAATTCGGATAAACGGTTCTCAATATATTTCATTTTGAACAAACAAATCTCAAAATAAATGCATTTACCTACGCACTTGTCACACATGTAACAAAGATGGGAAACGAAAACGAACGAAATTTCGACACGTGTTGGTAGCGGAGCCCGCGTGCATGTACCTTCACGAATGGAGTCCTTTTTCTAAGGATTTCCTAGACATTTCCGACCTCCCTCCGTCATTCTCCTTAATCGGGAATCTCGATCAACTGTTGCCCAACGGACTAGTTTATATAGAGGCTCACTAGAGACTCTGGTTGTCTATGTATCACTCGTGTATTAATAATTTCGATTAATACAATTATAGCATAATACAAAGACATATTATAAACACTCGTGTATTAATAATTTCGATTAATACAATTATAGCATAATACAAAGACATATTATAAACGTAAGAGATAATGCGATAAATACTACTTATTTATTTGCCTCTGGGCATATCTTTTTTCAGTCTCCCACTTGCACTAGAGTACAAATAAACTAGCTGCATTTTACTTCATCAAAAACCCCTTATCAAATAGGCGTTATATGATAATGCTTGCTTGTGGAAGAGTGTTACTCTGACAATCTGTACAATACACGATTGTGCGTTCTTTTGCGATTCATTGATATCAACCCGTTTGATATCATCATGTTATCCAATAACATATATATACAAATACCGCAACTAAGTGAGACTTCTGTTTCCCAGCGCTTACTTTGATTCTGTTAACCAGATAATTGCTTTGCAAACACACTCAGTCATAGAAAATTATATGTAACATTTTCAATCTCGCGATATATATATACTTTCATACCGACGTAAAAGACTTGACACTTCAATGTCAATCTAATAACTAATACATTTCTATTTTCAGTAAATTCCAAATTTACTTTACCAATTGTTCTTCTTCTAAGAACATCGGTCATATTTCATCGAGCACATAATATGGTTTCTCTATTATGTCTAATATCATATAATAGACCAACATGTCATACAACCACTATTACCGTGTATCATTACTTTTAATGATTAATTGGATTTCCAAGGACCATCCTCTGGTTTTAATCTATTCTGACTCCTCAGATATAATCCAAAACAACTCGACTATCTATTTAAAATTCATGTTCTATTCCTAATAGACACTAACTTTAAATATTTTCGCAACTTCATCTTTCTCATAATTCTAATGTGTCATTTACATAAGATGAATTCGGCTCCCACTCAAATTATGACTCCATATATTTGAGAACACGAGCTCCCACTCAAAATATGTCATCTACAAATATGAGGGTCTAAGCTCCCACTCAAAAATATGTGTTTTACATATTCTACCCGAGTAACTAACCTTGACTCCCACTTAAATTCATAATTTATTTCGATATTTTGGTCAAACCAAAATCATTGATCTCTCATCAGTTCGAACTTAATACGAACTGTAGTATTCTATTAATACAAATTCCACAAATTTCAAACATGTCTACATTTATGTAGTCAACAAATTTGATTTTGTCCAAGATACATTTTTTGAAAAAAATATGCTTTCACGTCTTTCTTATAGTTATATTTCTTATATAACACTTTATATGATGATTAAGCAATCTTATTCCTTCAAAAATAATTATAGTAACATTTACTGTTTTAATCCTTCTAAATGTAACTTGGATTTTCAGGCTCAAAAGCCTATATTCGTATTATGATATTTTCTCAACTTTCTTTGTATTCATAAGGTGTATCAACAAGATCCGAAATATTTAATATCACACGGTGACCTGACAGCAAATATTAATATAACAACACCTTATTTGGAATCTTCATTCATGAAAATAAATCTTATCGAAGAGGACTGCAAGCAGAAAACAATTTTCAAGTCTCCTTCACTCTTATCATTAAATGTTTATTCGTAGACATGTACCTTTTGGAACATATTCCAATATTTTACTTTTATGAATAGGTCTGAAACATTATTTCAAACTTCTAATTCCATACACCATAATTCAAAAATCACATTTTCTCGGAATTACACAGTCAACAATACTAGTTTTGTTTCTGGTGGATTCTGAAATATATTCTCAACTAAGGTGAGCAATTTTCACACAACTATTCGTGTATATTTTGAATTATCGTATAATCATCTATACAATGACACTATTGTCAATCACATGAAACACTGTTGAAAAAACATCTCTTTTTCTAAAGTGGTCATCGACTATAACGCTTCGAACATATTAGGAGATTCTAAGACAGATTTTGAAAGACCACACTTTATCCAAAATAGAGTATGATTATAATATTCCACATATCACCATATCAGATATTATAATTCTGTGAAACGAATTTTCACAAGTCTTTTGTGTGAAAACCATAATTCAAAAATATTGTCTTTTGATCAAATGTTGTGAAGTAATCTTTCTTCTGAAAAACCCCTTTGGGAAAAAGATCCCTGAATTATCCGATATTTGATATCATTAGAAAAAGGTTAACCTTTGCGAAGATCTCTTTCTGCTGGCAGCGTGCAGCATTGTCCCATCACGTGGACACGTAAACCGAGCCATCACATGGACACGTAAACAGAGCGACTTCCGCATATGTGATCTAGATTCAAATTTCAGATTTGGTTATACAGATGTATATCTATACATATCAAGTTGTATAGATCAGGTTGAACAGATCAGTTTGTACAGATCAGGTGATACAACTAGAGATCAGGTTGTACAGATCAGGTCAAACGTACAACTAGATCAGGTCGTACAACTACACAGATTAAGTTGTACATAACAGGGTTGAACGTACAACTACACAAATTAGGTTGTACGTACAACTACACTCAGATTCAGTTAGATGTACAACTACCTGGTATATACCAGGTTGTATGAACTATAGACAATCCAAAATAAAAAAATTCATCAAAACCTATCAACAATGGACCAAATTTTTAAGATCTTGACGCGAGGAATTTAAAAGTGAAAGCGGTTCGTAATTCGGATAAACGGTTCTCAATATATTTCATTTTGAACAAACAAATCTCAAAATAAATGCATTTACAGCCCGCTGCGCACCACTAGCCAGTCACCACTTGTCACACATGTAACAAAGATGGGAAACGAAAACGAACGAAATTTCGACACGTGTTGGTAGCGGAGCCCGCGTGCATGTACCTTCACGAATAGAGTCCTTTTTCTAAGGATTTCCTAGACATTTCCGACCTCCCTCACAAGAAACACATGCGCCCGGAGCGTTCGGTAGTCCGGCCGTTCACATTTGGCACATATATATGTTTCCTGTTTTCCGGTAACGAGTAGCCTTGCACGTGCACGTCTCAATTAAAATTTGTGAGCATATACCCTTTCTATATTCCAAAGTAGTGATACTAATTTAGTATGATTAATTATCATTCAATACATAAAAAATAGTCAACGAGCAATATCCAACAAAATCACATACATGTTTAATACTACCTTCGATCCATAAAAATTGTCGTGAAATTGTTTCTCTCCAGTAGTTAAACATGACCGGAGGGATTAACTGGAAACTCATAAGAATGAAATGCGTTCAACAAAGTGTGGCTTATAGTTGTACATGTAGTAGCATTATAATGTTTTAATTATAGAACAGTTTTTCATAAAGTAGCATTATGCTGACATAGTCATAGATCAATGCCGTGTATCTATAACACAGCAAAGAGTAATATGTTCTTTTCTACAAAATTCCAATAGTTCCTCCACTTGACTTTCTCCAGGATGCCAACCATTGTCGACATGTCCTGTGGCTTAGGAAGTAGGAACTGCACTCGTAGTTCGCCGGCGAGGACGAGATTCTTTTTTACCTTGAAATGCTTCTGAGTGGCTCTGTATATACACACAAAAAAGAACATAGATATATACATGGCAGATGTTTTAGTTTTAGTCGGATAAAGATATGAAAACGAACATCTGGAGATGGTTCAATAGTAGACAATACATCGTGGATACTTTCACCAAGCACTAAATTAATTTCACCAAGTGATATAGAAATGAGCCTTGAGGCGATATATCAAAATCATTATCATGTATAACTACCAAGAAATATGGAAAATTATCAAGCACAGTTATATGAGATGCTTCAAACATTTGTCAAGATGCAAAGCATGAAGGCATATATTATGATAACTCTTTGAGTGAATAAAAATCTATTAAATTTTGAAGATCAAAGTTCTGATTTGCATTGAACAATAGAATTGATGTTTAATAGGTTCACTAAATACCAAACTATCCAAGAATGGCATATCATCTTGGTTGAGCACCTCGATGGTTCACCCAGGTTGAAGAAGAGGCCTGCCAATACCTAGTTATTCATATGTGACGAACACCACAAGCCAAATAAAGTTAATAACAAAGTGAATCTTTGCACTGTGCTGAGAAGATTGTAAAACTTGGCAACTTGAAATTATTAGAAAGCAAAGTCAGTTGCCACTGCAGGAAGGACTCTTGGAGAGTTCCAATCAATGGTACTCTAAGCGTCCGAGCAACACCGGCGGACACTGCTGCGAGTGCCCATACAGCACCGATGTCGCAACAGCAACGATTAGACATCGACTGGACACATCTAGCAAGATCTATGACAATCACATCGGCATGGTGAGCCTGTGGCATGGGTACTACCACGGGGAACCGGCAGCGAGGCTGAGCTTCTGGACCTTGAGGAAGTATTTCTGAGCGTGGATGTGTATCTGCACAAAACATAGTAAGATATAGATAGATAGAAGACCGGTTAAAGAAATGATTGACAAGAATTAAAGCATTCCAAGTCTCGAAAAGTTCTCCAACATTATGTAACAAATAGAAGAATACAAATGAATATATGAAAGCGCAAATAGCACATGATCAAGAGTTTTCAGATTTTGTCAAAATTATGGCTGAGCTATTCTCGAATTTATCAACAACTCACATCAGCTCCTATTCAGCTGAAAATTTAACAGTACATCAATAATAAATAGACCTTATGTAATTTTTTCAATATTTTCTGGTTACACAAATAAATTGAAAACAGAGAGAAGTTTAAGAAAAAACAGAGAGCAGTTTTTACATTCAGAAGCACATATGAGAGTTATGAAAATCATCCAATGTTTCAGTGGACCAAGTGTGAAAAAACTATAGAAGCAATTGAGCTGTATACACATGTATGTTTCACATTTGTATTATCCATATAATGTCATTGATGGAACAGTATATAAGAGAAATCAAAATAGATAGAATCTCAAAAAACAAAACCAAAATACTCCGCTCTTTTCTCGTCAGACAGTCGACAATACCAACTTTGACCACTTTGTTTTTTATTACCTTAACAAATCTGATTGACATGACCGGAGCCCCAAATAGCTTTAACACCTGAACACATCAAACATTATTACCTGGTAAAGTTATATATGCAAAGTAAAAAGCCATGATGCCACATATTATCGTACCTGCTATATGGGTGACTGAACCTGATACGGTTGTGATGGATCTTGTTGAGTAACCTGAGATGTAAAGTTTTTCTGAACAATTGGAGTTACACCTACAAATTATTGCGCATGGAAAATCAGCACTGCATTCAAATATTTGCAATCAAAAAACATGCATCCTATATTTATAGCACATCACCTTGTTCAGGCGCCCTATATTGTTATTGGATGACCCCCCGATTGTCCAAACAATAAGTATTTGATGTTAACGATTGTCAGTAACAGAGACGGAGCCCCATTCATATAACATAGATAATTGCAGTAGCAGAATATGGGCAATTTTCTGAAAACCACACATTTAGATGAGACTGGACACCAAGTGCAATTGAGATTCAGATACCTTGGATGGCCGCGACCCAGGCAGTGCCAATGCCAGCGGTGGGGGCGAATGGGAAGCACGGCGTCGTGCAGTGAGGAGGAGGCTTTCTGTGACGACGACGCCATGCTCCTGCAAGCAAGGTTGCGTCCTCTCGCGGTTTGTGGCGTTGTCGTCCAAGGCGGAGGTGGCGTCGTCGTCCCGGGCGGCGGTGGTGGAGGGGAACCGTGCGCCAACTAGGGTTTCGGCCCGAAGGAATAGAGGACGGGGAGGCAGGCCGGTGCTGGCTGGCTCGACCCGGACAGGGACGGGGCAGCGGCTGCCGGACTATAGCTGGCCAAATGAGACGGGCCAAATGGGGCAGCACGAGGCACGTCTTTTTTGGCCTGACCCAAGCACGGTACGACTTAAATGTGTCGCGGCACGGCACGGTTCCGTTAGTGTTTGGGCCTCTCTTCGATTTGAAGCACGCGGGCCAGCACGGCACGGCACGATTAACTATTTATATATATTTTTAAAGATTTTATACATATTTTTACTTATTTTTATTAAATTTTATAGCTATATTTTTTTTTTAATTTACAGCTATTTTTATCGTGCCGTGCCGTGCCCGACGTGCCGGCGTGCCTTATTCGTGCCGGCGTGCTCGTGCCTAACTTTAAAACACGACCCACGTGCCGGCCCGGCACGAATAGAATCGTGCCGCTATCGTGCCGTGCCGTTAGCGTGCCGTGCCTAGCGTGCCCGTGCCGTGCCGTGCCGTGCCGGCCCATTTGGCCAGCTATATGCCGGACTGGTGGCTAGGGTTTGGGTGGTGGGGTAGGGACGAGGAGAGGAGGGATGGGGACAAACCGCAGCCGTAAGGGGCGGCGAGTATAGATGCGTCCAGATCGTGCTGGTTTTCGTCCGCTCCAAAAAGTTAAAAGTTCCACCAGACTAATTGCTAGATGCAGACAGTAAATAGGTGGACGAATTGGGTCTAATTTTTAGGTGGAAGGAATGAAGGGGTTCCGGTGCAAAAAACAATAATTTTTCTAGCGTAAGAACGTCCTAACTAGTCAGGATCTAACTATCTAGTACATGCGATAACGAAGGCGGAACGGGTCACATTACCTCCATGTAGACAGATAGCGAGGATTATGCTCCCGCACAAGCGTTGCCGATGAAGTCGTACGTAGCCGACCTCAAGGTCACGTAGAACTTGGCGCGACGAAGTAGACGATGACGCGGTGATGTCGACGATGACCTGCGTCGACGGGCGTCGGGCGGAAGATGGCGTGGCGCCGGCGGCTGGGGGGGGGGGGGTGCGCCGGTGGCAGGGCAGCATTAGGGCTGCTGGATGGGCGAGATGACGTCGCCCAGGCTCCTCAAATGTGGCGCCTCCGAGTATTCGCAAGCATATGGAGCTTAACAACAACCCCTGGTCACTCAGATCCAGCTGAGATCGCAGGGGTAGAACTTATCTGGAATCCCGCAGGGCAACGGCGTCCGACGGTATAGCTTTGGTGGAGAGAGGAGGCAAAACGGGCGGAGAAACAGCTCGGCCGGCCCGCTACAATATTAATTGTATTTTTCTGTAATTAATCCAATTAATATGCCTTACTATATAAAGGGGGGGAAGGGGTGTGCAAACACCTTGCCTCCCCCATGTGGGACTAAAGGGAGGAGGAGGGTTCGGCCGGCCATCCTTGGCCGACTCGGACTGCCCCCCCCCCCCCCCCACTCCTTGTTTGGTGCGGTCCCCTCCATGGGCCTTTCTAGGCCCATTTAGGTGGGATGCTCCTTTTTCCCTTTTTTAATTAAAGTTAAATTAATATATTTAAATACTTTTAAAATATCCCGTGACTCCGAAACATTTTTCGAACCACCCGAACATCTTTCGGACACTCCCGGAACCATTTCAAACCTTGCCGGAACTCTTTCCGGACCACCGGAACTCTTTCCAGATCATCTCTCTCTCTTCAATAAAATCCTATAATATTCTCCAGGTGTCGTTAAGACCTTAAGTTTGTTACGCTACGGTTCGATAACACTCCAGACATGGTCGAGACCCTTCGCTCGCCAATGACCGCCAGGGATACCTGGATGCATATGACGGTCCCTGTACATTCTACGAATATCAGCGTTGAACCATAAACATGATATGCATTCCCTTTGTTTCTGCGATACTACCTTGTCCGAGATATGATCGTAGACATCCGATGCCTTGTTGTATCTCGTTACCGACATAGGTTATTAACTCGTCTGTGATATTACATCTCCATGACCTTGTCATAAGCCGCGCAACTATATAGATGCAATCTCACCGAGTGGGCCCAGAGTATCTTTCCATTACAAGAATGAACAAATCTTGCTCTTGATCCTTACGTCTTAACATACTCTTTCA
This sequence comes from Poa annua, assembly GCA_026929855.1. NCBI lineage: Eukaryota > Viridiplantae > Streptophyta > Magnoliopsida > Poales > Poaceae > Poa > Poa annua. The sequence continues at coordinate 242,779,611 of CM049426.1, read as the reverse complement.
GGATACCCAAGATGGACACCGTTATTGTCATGCTATATAAGACACAACGTTTGATGCTCTCAAAGTACCCCTACGAAGTAGCAATAAGTACGGTCTCACGGTGTAAGGAATAAGCTATCAATATTACTTATCTATTGCAAATGACAAACATTATAATACGATCTTATTGCAATACTTTGCGTATGTCCATCACCTTATTCTACTAATAAGTTGACCGCATTGTCCTTAATCGGGAATCTCGATCAATTGTTGCCCAACGGACTAGTTTATTTAGAGGCTCAATAGGGACTCTGGTTGTCTATGTATCACTCGTGTATTAATAATTTTGATTAATAAAATTATAGCATAATACAAAGACATATTATAAACGTAAGAGATAATGCGATAAATACTACTTATTTATTTGCCTCTAGGGCATATCTCTTTCAGTCTCCCACTTGCACTAGAGTACAAATAAACTAGCTGCATTTTACTTCATCAAAAACCCCTTATCAAATAGGCGTTATATGATAATGCTTGCTTGTGGAAGAGTGTTACTCTGACAATCTGTACAGTACACGATTGTGCATTCTTTTGCGATTCATTGATATCAACCCGTTTGATATCATCATGTTATCCAATAACATATATATACAAATACCGCAACTAAGTGAGACTTCTGTTTCCCAGCGCTTACTTTGATTCTGTTAACCAGATAATTGCTTTGCAAACACACTCAGTCATAGAAAATTATATGTAACATTTTCAATCTCGCGATATATATATACTTTCATACCGACGTAGAAGACTTGACACTTCAATGTCAATCTAATAACTAATACATTTCTACTTTCAGTAAATTCCAAATTTACTTTACCAACTGTTCTTCTTCTAAGAACATCGGTCATATTTCATCGAGCACATAATATGGTTTCTCTATGATGTCTAATATCATATAATAGACCAACATGTCATACAACAACTATTACCGTGTATCATTACTCTTAATGATTAATTGGATTTCCAAGGACCATCCTTTGGTTTTAATCTATTCTGACTCCTCAGATATAATCCAAAACAACTCGACTATCTATTTAAAATTCATGTTCTATTCCTAATAGACACTAACTTTAAATATTTTCGCAACTTCATCTTTCTCATAATTCTAATGTGTCATTTACATAAGATGAATTCGGCTCCCACTCAAATTATGACTCCACATATTTGAGAACACGAGCTCCCACTCAAAATATGTCATCTACAAATATGAGGGTCTAAGCTCCCACTCAAAAATATGTCCTTTACATATTCTACCCGAGTAAACTAACCTTGACTCCCACTTAAATTCATAATTTATTTCGACATTTTGGTCAAAACAAAATCATTGATCTCTCATCAATTAGAACTTAATACGAACTGTAGTATTCTATTAATACATTTCCACAAATTTCAAGCATGTCTACATTTATGTAGTCAACAAATTTGATTTTGTACAAGATACATTTCTTGACAAAATATGCTTTCACGTCTTTCTTATAGTTACATTTCTTATATAACACTTTATATGATGATTAAGCAATCTTATTCCTTCAAAAAGAATTATAGTAACATTTACTGTTTTAATCCTTCTAAATGTAACATGGATTTTCAGGCTCAAATGCCTATGTTCGTATTCTGATATTTTCTTAACTTTCTTTGTATTCATAAGGTGTATCTTGATCTGTCAACAAGATCCAAAATATTTAATATGACACGGTGACCTGACAGCAAATATTAATATAACAACACCTTATTTGGAAGCTTCATTCATGAAAATAAATCTTATCGAAGAGGACTGCAAGCAGAAAACAATTTTCAAGTCTCCTTCACTCTTATCATTAAATGTTTATTCGTACACATGTACCTTTTGGAACATATTCCAATATTCTACTTTTATGAATATAGGTCTGAAACATTATTTCAAGCTTCTAATTCCATACACCATAATTCGAAAATCACATTTTCTCGGAACTACACAGTCAACAATACAAGTTTTGTTTCTGTTGGATTCAGGAATATATTCTCAACTAAGGTGAGCAATTTACACACAACTATTTGTGTATATTTTGAATTATCGTATAATCATCTATACAATGACACTATTGTCAATCACATGAAACACTGTTGGAAAAACATCTATTTTCTAAAGTGGTCATCGGCTATAACGATTCGAACATATTAGGAGATTCTAAGTCAGATCTGAAAGACCACACTTTATCCAAAATAGAGTATGATTATAATATTCCACATATCACCATATCAAATATTATAATTCTGTGAAACGAATTTTCACAAGTCTTTTGTGTGGAAACCATAATTCAAAAATATTGTCCTTTGATAAAATCTTGTGAATACAATATTCAGTAATCTTTCTTCTGAAAAACCCCATTTGATCTTTTATCAAATTATTTTCAGACTCATGATTTATTATGTAAATACGCTTATTCACTAATAATCATAGAATAATTTGAATCAAATAAATTTCACCATACAATTAATTTAGCAATCATCCAATATGACTTTCAAATAATTTCCTCACATATTGATACTTCAATATCAAATTTTAAACTTAATCAATTTGGCACATGCAACTTTCAAATAGATCAAAGTATCTATTACTTCTTACATTGCTTTTATGATCAAATTCAATGGTGTTTGTTCCAGTAACAAAATCTTTTATTCCTTGGACAAATAATTTTATCATTCCCGCTTTTATGAATGTAAACCACGTTATCATACAAGTAATATAATTGAGATGTGAAAACTTTATTCATAATATAAAACAACTGGCTTGTTTCATAACATACAACCACTGAATTTGTCTTATTACATATATGAATAACGTTGTCTTGTAACAATCAAGACACTAAGTAAAATCACACTTTCTCACTATTACAAAAAAGGACTTATAAAAAACTATTAATGATAACTATGATAACTTGAGGACGTGAACACCACTGGCCATCAACTTCCTTGATTGCCATCATCAGCGCCAGGTCACATCATTATTCGCCACAGATAAGTTATAATCAGGACCTGTTTCATAAACATAACAAGTATCAAATACTTTATCACATATCAAGAGGCAAATACACTCATAATTCTGTATATCAAATATATACCTGTAGCGTCGAAGATTTCTCCTTCGATGGAATCAACTTCCAATGATTTGAACTCGGACACGAACTTGTACAAGTTCATATTGTCTGCCTTCAAAACATATTCGCGCACATGCTTCTCATAGCTTGGAGGCAGCGATATCAACACAGTCTGAAGGGTCATTTAATGGATTGCCCCTATCAGCCTTCTCGGACTCAGTTTTGCCCCTAGTTGCGAATCATCCTCAGTTTTGCCCCTAGTTCGTTCGCATGTACTAAGGTTTGCCCTCAACAGTAAGTTTGAAGTCTATTCCGTCTGAAGGCGTTACTGACAGTGGGTCCGTAACTTAGAGGTGAGACCAACTTGGTGAAGTTCTTACAGGTGGGCCCGCCCAACCTTCTCATCCCCAATCTGTTCGTGCGTGCCGGTGTTCTGTGCTTCGCCGCCACAGATTTTATAATTTCAGGAAAATGTTTGGATTTTCGAATTTTGAAAATACGATTTGAACTGTGCAAATTTGAATTTTAAGTTTGAAAAATTAGAAAATGTGAAAAAAAATCCAGGTGCTGCTAATGATATAGGAACCAACTTTACCAAAGCGATTTTTCAAATTCTTGTGTCGTTTGGCCTGTGTAAAAAAGACAAATTTCTAAATCTGACATCTAGATTGGAAATGAACAGTGTAGAATTCGAAAAAAGTTAACTTTCAGATTTAAGTGTGAAAAAATCTCCGATGTTGCCAATGTGAAACAACTTTGCCAAAACTATTTTCTAAATTATGATGCCGTTTGACCTGTGTAAAAAAAAATTCTAGATATGAGAGCTCGTGTAGAATTCAAAAAAAGTCAACTTCCAAATTTTAATGTGGAAAAAATCTCCGATGTTGCTAAAGATATAGGAAACAACTTTGCCAAAGCGATTTTCCAAATTTTTGTGACGTTTGACCTGTGTAAAAAAGATAAATTTCTTCATCGGATATCTAAATCTAGAAAACTGCAGAATTCGAAAAATGTCAACTTTCAAATTTAAATATGAAAAAAATCTTCGATGTTACCAATCATATAGTAAACAACTTTGCCAAAGTGATTTTCCAAATTCTTGTCTTGTTTGGCCGGTGTAAAATAAAAAAATCGTAAAACATTTTGCTATACGTGAGTTGATTGGTCGCTGGCTAGCTCGTATACGTGAACGCCGCAATGCTCGATTCACCTGCGTCCGACCTCACTTTCCACTCTATCGTTCTCAGAATGAACCGAGTGTCCTAACGGGCAAAGTGTTACGCGAGAGAGAGGATTTCTCCACGATCACAAGCGGGCAGCGCCGTTGGACTATCGTCGAATAGACTGAGTGCGCGATCTGAGCATGCCAATATTGGCATCAACATGTTCTCACCGATTCCCAACTAATTGGGAAGCAATTTTTATATGTTTGTTTACAACTTTCAAGTTATATGTGTTTGCTAGTTTTGAACTTCCCCTATCGTGGTTTCGTTAAAAACTAATCTAGTCCGACCTTGCAGTCCACTTAATTGTGCTAAGTGTGAACCGAGTGTCCTAATGGTTATGTTTTGACGCACGAGAGAGTGCTTCTTCGAATACCACGAGCGAGTGGAGCCGTCAAACTACTGTCGAACACCATGAGGGCGCGATCTTGACATGGTCATGTCGGTATCAGTATGGCCATTATCGTATCATAGTTTGTGATAAAGTTCCCATATTCAGCACATATTGCGTGTCATGGTATGGGAAACAACATCGCGGAAGCAATTTTTAAAATTATTTTTAGAAATATCATTTTCCATTTTTTAAGTGCAAAACATGACATTTGTTGTGAAGCAAGTACATAAAATATGGTCCAAAATGACACTCATTTAATTTTCACAAAGAGTAGTACATATTTGATGGATAATCCCAAAATATGAGAATTTTTCCTACTTTCTATCTAAACTTCCTTCTTTAATTGACTTTATGTCCATTTTTCGAAAGTAATTCAAATTTGAACTACAACTGTGTGATAGTTTACTCTGAAATTGTTACAAAAATAATTTTAAGTTACACAAGTAGTGGTTACAACATAGAACCTTCGATATTTTTTGAAAATTCGACTACCGTAGATGAATAGCCATGCTCTTCATTTTGACCATTTTTTGAAAGAAATGAGAAAAAGTGAAAAAATACTCAAAAAAAAGAAACCCTGTTGCATGGAGTCCTTTTATTTGTACTAGTTTGTAGGAAAAATGATAAACTTGATTTTTCACAAACTTTTCAAAACAATACTACACAAAAATGCCAATCATCTACAAACATGTATAAGTTTCAAGCCAAATGGCCAATGTATGGCCATTATCGTGTCATAGTTTTTGATAAAGTTCCCATATTCACCACACATGTGTGACATGGTATGGGAAACAACGTCACCGTAGCGATTTTTAAAATTATTTTTAGAAATATCATTTTCCATTTTTTAGGTGCTAAAAATGACATTTTTTGTGAAGCAAGTACATAAAATATGGTCCAAAATGACACCCATTTAATTTTCACAAATAGTAGTACATATTTGATGGATAATCCCTAAATATGAGAATTTTCCTTACTTTCTATCTAAATTCCCCCCTTTTACTGACTTTATGTCAATTTTTTAAAAATAATTCAAATTTGAACTATAACTGTGTGATAGTTTGCTCTGAAATTATTACAAAAATAATTTTAAGTTACACAAGTAGTGGTTACAACATAGAACCATCAATATTTTTTTATAAATTCGACCGCCTTAGATGAATAGCCATGCTCTCCATTTTGACCATTTCTTGAAAGAAATAAGAAAAAGTGAAAAATTACTAAAAAAAAAACCTTTTGGCATGAAGTCTTTTTATGTGTACTAGTTTTTAGGAAAAATTATAAACTTGATTTTTCACAAACTTTTCAAAACAATACTTCACAAAAATATAGGTTTTAGGCGAAAATGTCTCCTCCCACCTCGCTCCTCACTTCGGCTACCACCAACGCCGGCGTCCATGGCGCGACTCCCCTCCTCTAGGCTATGGAGAGCCTCCTTCACTGGGATTTTTCCCCGGGCCTTGCGCTCGCGGAGCAGGTGCGTCGACGTTTTGGCACCACGGTGCATTTCTCTCCCTCCCTTTTGGCAAAGGAGTTCTTCCTAGTCGCCTCCTTCTCCTATGCCTCCTTCCCTCTCTCGGATGATTCGGTTGGCCTGGCCCTCCAGTGCTGTCTTGGTGGTGTTTCGACTGGTTTTCGAGTTTTTAAGCTCTCTGATCGAAGGTTTCGTTTCTCGGTCTCGTCTAGCCATGTTGGTCATTTTATTTATCATTTGAGGGATAGAATTTGGCCGGACTTCATCTGTCACTTTAAGCTCTATCATGGAGATACTTCTGCGCTTGTGAATGCTGCAGCTGATGCTTGGTTGCAATCATCTCGGGATATTGAGGGTCCTCCTCGTAAATCTATAGCAGTTAAAACTGATCTCAACTATCTGCGACCATCCACCTCCTTTCCGTCTGCTCCTACGGCTCGGGTTCCTGAGACTTCTGTTGTACGGGTGGCTAGCTCCTCACGATCAACCACAGCAAGCTCGTATTTGGATCCTTCGCTCCATGTGACCAACCCCCACCCCTCAGATTTTCTCCTGTGGACTCCTCCGATCCGGACTCGGATCGTCTCAAGTTTGGCCAGTTCATGTTCCCGATCCCTTCTTCTCCGGACCTGGTTTGCTATCCTGCGAAATTCGCGGGGAAGAATTTTTGGCAAGTTTCTATTGCAGCTGATTATTCGGGATTCATTGGTTTGCTTGATCACATGCGTGATTTACGTGCGGCAGGTTATTCTGAGACTGAAATTCAGCAGACTCTTAATTTTTTTGGTCTCCCGCCCACTGATCTCGCATTATTAATTGCGGGTCGTTGCCTTATTTGCCATGAAAAGGTCTTCATCCAATGCTGTTTGTTTTTGTATCCGCTCGGCGAGTTCTACCAGTGTACCAGGGTCCAGGTGTGATGCCCCTGTGCACAATATTTCTGCTTTACCCGATACAAAACCCAGTACCACTGTTTTGGCAGATCCTCCCTCATGCTTCAAATGCTTAGACTTGGGCCACTTTCAACGTGACTGCACCAAAGATGTTAAGTGCTTGGGCTGCTACGGATGGGGACATATTGCTCGCTTCTGTCCTATTAATCCGCTCTGTGGGTTCTGCCATTTGTTGGGCCATAAGATTGAGGCCTGCCCGCAGATCCGGTGCCCTGCTTGTAAGGAACTGGTTCATATTAAATCTTCCTGTAACGGCAAGAAGAAGTGGGTTATTAGAAGGTCTTTTATTCAGAAAGATTCTCTTCCCCTGGCCTTCTCCCCTTCCAGTGACTTGCCTTCGACTAGCTTCGAGACGCCTCTTCCACAGTTGCCTCCGCCTCTTCCCACAACTTTTTCCCCTGCTCCCTCTCCTGTCCCATCCCCGCCGTCGCTCACCCCTTCAATGGCGAACTTCCCTGTACGTCCGTACGAGTTCATCTCGGAGCATGGAGGTGTGGAACGGGGGCCGGATGATCGGATTCAGCGTGCTTTGTTGGTGGTAAGCGATCCTCCGCTCTCTCATGAATGCTGCGCCATTGTTACCATGAACCCTATGATTGAAGACCATGAGAAGAGGCAGCACCTTGGGCGCATTGTGGATATTCTGGTTGAGGATTTTGAGCTAACTGTCCGTGATGCTGAAATCTCTGCCTTGGGTGTTGGATTAGTTACTTTCTCCTCCCCTTTGGTGAGTGACCGTATGGTACGCGAGAGCCCGCATGCCTTTGATGATGATTCCACCTTCTCTTTTGTGCGGCATGATGAGGGGCTCAATAGGCGCAACCCTGTGTTCCAGATTGATGCTTGGGTGATGTTCATGGCATTCCCACTTGATTATCAGACAGAATACTACATCAACAAGGCGGTTTCTCTATTTGGGCGTTTATCTTTGTGGCATCGACCTAATGAGAATCAATCGAGGGTGCTGGTGCGAGTTTTGTTCAAGGAAATTCGTCTAGTTCCTCACAGTCTGATTATTACTCGGCCTCCCTCTTTCCCGGGCATTGGTGCTTCCTGGACGGTGCCGATTTTTGTTCTGAACAGCAGAGTGTCTCACCCGGATCTGGTTAGCGATGAAGACCCTGCTCCTCCTATGAATGTGTCCCCCCACCCGGATGCCCTGCCGTATCTTACTATCATGCAAGAGTACCATCTGAACCTGCAACGTTTTAACCAGCAGCAAGCCCTTCAGGCGTGGAACCGGCGTGCTGACGCTCCGCTGCAGCAGGATGGATGGGGTGTCTGGCCAGTGCTACCCCCCTCCCTCGTGCATTTGCTGGTGTTAATTTGCGTGAAGTCTTTGGCTATGAGGGACCGTCCATGATGGATGGGGTAGAGGTTTCTGATAATGATTCTGATGATGCTATGGATGCTTGGAATGATCACATTTCAGATGTTGAAATAGCTCCTGACAATCTGATATCTGGAACTTTTGGACTTGGGTTCACTTTTGTCCGTGCTGGCGGCGCCCTTCTTGAGCTACCTGTCCCAGGCTTTACCTGCTTCCTCTCCTACCTGGGTTGGATGATGAAGAAAGTTTTCACTCGCTCGCTCTTGGATTCACCCTTCAGCAATCTTGAGTTCGATATTTCTGCTCTGCATCATTTGGTTCAGATGGCCTCTTCTGAATTCCAGTTTGCTGCTTGCGTCCGTTATGACGAACGATCCAATTGGTGGCTCAGTCTGGGCCTCTTGGCCCCATCTGGCTTCTCTGGTTGGGCTTCTTTTGAGATTACTGGACTGGTGGCCCCTTATTTTGAGCCCATGACAAGCCCAGGCGTTCTTGCAGACATTGTTTCTTCTGTTGAGACTACAGATAGCTCTGAGCAACTGCCGTCTGCTGATGCCATGGATCTTCTTCAACTTGGTTATGTGAATGATCAGAGCATGGACATGGACCCTGCCTCCTCACTGATTGTGCCCACATCATCTAACTCTGACTCTGTTCACCTGCCTCCTCGTACGCGTACGCGTAAGCCTGAAACTCCTTATATCTTGACCCAAGTTCGTCGCTCTCCGCGCTTCTGTGAATCAGGCCTAATGCATATTGCTGTACCAGAGTCATCGAGGCGCCGTACCTCCAGAGTTCCACCTGCTACTCCTCCAGCTGTGCTCCAGATCACAGAGATGCAACGCATAGGCGTTGAGGACTGCCACATCGACCCGGATGACCTCTCAGAGGCGCGTCTTCGTCAGGCGAAGCACACTTGATGTCTCTTCAGCGGTTTACTGTCTCTAGTGTTTGCTACGCCTGTGTGCGTGTGGAGTCTGTGTCTTTTGGCTATCCTCTAGATCGTTTATCTTTCTTTGATCTGAACTATTGTAGTCCATACTGGTCTGTGGGTTTAAGACTTTATCTTGTAATTCCTATTTTGTACCTATGGCTGCTCTGAACCGTTTATGGAGAATTATGTGTTGGAATATCCGTGGGTTAAACTTGTCTGATAAATGGCCACTTGTGCGCAACAAAATTGAAGAGAGTCTTGCCGCTATAGTGTGTTTCCAGGAAACAAAAAAAGGTGACTTCTCGTTGAATTTCATTAAACAATTTGCTCCAAAAAGATTTGACAAATATGCTTTCATTCCCTCGGAGGGTGCTTCAGGGGGCTTGCTTGTCATCTGGGTTGGCAGCATATTTGCTGGTACTGTAGTGTTACATGAATCTTTTGGTATTGTTATTCACTTCACTTCGTCGATATCGGCTGAGAACTTCTTCCTGGTCAATGTCTATGGCCCATGTGAGGGTATAGCTCGCGAGAACTTTATTGTTTGGCTGTTTAGCATGGATATTAATGATGAGGATCTCTGGATCTTTATGGGGGATTTCAATTTCTATCGTTATTCTGATAGACGCAACCGTCCAGGTGCCAACATGACTGACATTGCTACTTTCAACGAAGTCATCAGCTATCTTGGCCTCATTGAACTCCCTATCAAGGGTCGTGCCTATACTTGGAGTAATATGCAGTCTGTACCTCTATTGGAGCAGCTTGATTGGTTCTTTACGACAGCTAACTGGACGCTTAAATTCCCCAATACACTCGTTCATCCTCTTGCTCGCCCAACCTCGGATCATGTCCCCTGTGTGATCACTATCAGTACTTCTATCCCAAAAGCGGCAGTTTTTCGGTTTGAAAATCATTGGATCAGAATGCCTGGCTTTTTGGATGTGGTAGCCCGGATCTGGAACATTCATTGTTGGGGTGATGGGGCTAAATGCATCTCTGCCAAGCTCAAACTCTTGCGAAAAGGGCTTCGTCAGTGGTCCACCAGTATCTCTGTTCTAAACAAATTGGTGGAGAACTGTAATGCAACCATCTTTATGATTGATGAGATTGAAGAACATCGGTCTTTGGATATCACTGAGTGGAACTTTCGCAACATCGTAAAGTCTCGACTAAGCAATCTGTTACTTTGTAAGCAAGAGTATTGGAAAAAGAGATGCACGGCCCGTTGGGCCAATTTGGCAGTGAAAATTCTGCCTTCTTCCATGCCATGGCGACCATCCGATACAGAAAAAACACCATCTCTTCTCTAACTCGTCCAGACGGCTCCATTGCAACTGAACACCATGATAAGGCGGGCATTCTGCGATCCTCTTTCAGAGAGAGACTTGGCACGGGGGTTCAGCTTGATCCTTCTTTCAATTTTTTGGATTATATTCATCCAGTGGAAGGTCTGGAGGTTCTCTCGGTTCAGTTTACCCACAAAGAGATTGACGAGGCAGTGGCGGACCTCCCCTCGGATAAAGCTCCCGGGCCTGATGGTTTCAACGGCTTATTTGTGAAAGTGTGTTGGCCGATCATCAAGTATGATTTCTATCGGTTGATTGATGAATTTTGGCATGGAACTGTTTGAAGGGGATCGTGTGCAGAAAACAAAAAATTTCCTACCAACGATATCCTAGAAGCATGCCAAGATCTATTCTATGCAGATATAGTAGTACGAAAGGAGATCGGAATACGTACCCTTGTAGACCGAAAGCGGGATTACGTTCCCGCACAAACGTTGTCGATGAAGACCGACGAAGCCGACCTCATGGTCGTGTAGAGGAAGCAGGCCTCCGAGTACCGCTAGCGCAACACCTCACAGGGAGTCGCACACGTACGGTGGAGACGACGGCCTCCGAAGCTCCAGTCCAGGACGAGCAGCGGAAGACTTGGACCGGAACACCAGCAGCGCGGCAGCGGGCTATGGTGGAAGAGATCCCCCTTCCTCAGCTCGGCGCGGCTCCAACTTGGGAACCACGAGATCGAGAGAGAAATCGGGAATTAATTGGTGAATTAAAAGGCCAGGGGTGCCCCTTCTTATATAGGCTCCCAGGGGGGAGCCAACTTGCTAACCAGGCAATGTGGGACTAACCCCCACATGCCTGGTGCGGCATGGCTGGGTGCGCCGGCCCCCTAGTGGGCCCCTTGGCCCACTTGGGTCGGCCCCCAAGCCGCCCACCGAATTCCCCTTGGGAATTTTCCCCTCTTGGGCCTTCTTTCGACCAGAAGGCCCATTTAGGAAAATCAGCCTAAATAAATTCGAAAATAAATATATAAAATCAGATTTGCATATTAATTACACTAATTAATATCAAACATAATATATATAATTTTTCCTATCTCCGAAAACTCTTTCGGCGCTGCCCGATCTCCATCGGACCCCTCCCGGGACGCTCCCGGTGATCTCCTTTATTGTCATACTAATAAGATACGACGTTTGGTGCAATCAAAGTATCTTCCAGGAATAACAATAAGAGTTGATCTCACGGTCAAACGACTACGTTCTCCAAATCTGGGTATGTCCATCACATCGTTCTCTAGCGATATGACTCTCATTGCCGACCGGCGCCATGCCCCATGACCGGGAAACCTCGGTCATCAATCGCGCAACGAAACTAGTCTTAGTAGAGGCTACTAGGGACCTGATTGTTTACGTATCACACCCGCATTAATGTTTCCGCTTAATACGGTTCTAGCATGACACAAAAACCTATTATGAACAAACGAGATATGATAAAGAATACACTTTATTAATTGCCTCTAGGGCATATCTCCTTCAGTCTCCCACTTGCACTAGAGTACAACTTAATTTAGATTACAACTTGGTAAAAGCTTAACACCCATAGCTAACTGGTGCTTTTCATGCTTATCAAGCGGGAGAGGCTTCGTCAGCGGATCTGCCACATTCAGATCCGTATGCACTTTGCAAATCTTCACATCGCCTCCTTGTACGTACTGACGTATCACATGGAAGCGTAGGAGAATGTGTTTGGCGGTGGAGTGAGACCTTGGCTCCTTGGCGTTCGCAATGGCACACGTATTGTCGCAGAAGAGGATCACGGGGTCTTGCACGCTCGGGAACACTCCAAGTTTAATGACGAACTTCCTCAGCCACACAACTTCATTCACGACTTCGCAAGCAGCGATATACTCCGACTCCATTGTAGATTGTGCGACTATGGGTTGCTTCCCACTTCTCCAGCACACGGCGCCTCCATTCACCTTGAACACGTAACCTGTCTGTGACTTACAGTCATCGGGGTCTGAGCAGAAACTTGCATCTACATAACCCGTTACGCCAAGTTCTTCATCGCAGCCACCATACACAAGGAACATTTCCTTTGTCTTATTGAGATACTTAAGAATTCTCTTAACAGCTACCCAATGCGGCATTCCAGGATTACTCTGGAACCGGCTTGTCAAACTTAGAGCTAATGCCACATCCGGTCTAGTACTCAACATTGCATACATGATCGATCCTATGGCTGAAGCATAAGGATGTTTCGTCATTTCGGCCTTACCCAGTTCCGTCACCGGACACTGCGCCTTACGCAATATCTTATTCTTGATAACCGGCAGAGAACCCTTCTTTGCCTTCTCCATACGGAAACGCTTCAGTATTTTATCAAGATAAGTACTCTGACTTAGTGCTAATAGGCGCCTTGATCTATCGCGATAGATTTTTATGCCTAAAACATACGCAGCTTCTCCTAAGTCCTTCATGGAAAATTTACTGTTTAAATATTCCTTCACGCTATTCAGAAGTTTCACATCATTCCCAATCAGCAATATGTCGTCAACATACAGTGCTAAGAACACAACCGAGATCCCACTCATTTTCTTGTAAATACAGGTCTCTTCCACATTCTGGATAAATCCAAAACCTTTGATTACCTCATCAAAGCGAAGATTCCAGCTCCGAGATGCCTGCTTCAATCCATAGATGGATCGCTGAAGCTTGCACACCTTGTTAGCATTTCCTGGATCAACAAAACCTTCCGGCTGTACCATGTACAACTCTTCCTCAATGTTTCCATTTAGGAAGGCCGTTTTGACGTCCATCTGCCAGATTTCATAATCATAGTAGGAAGCTACCGCTAACAAAATCCGAATAGACTTAAGCATCCCTACCGGTGAAAAATTTTCATCGTAGTCAATTCCATGAACTTGTCGGAAACCCTTTGCGACAAGCCGAGCTTTATAGACGGTCACATTACCATCAGCATCAGTCTTCTTCTTAAAGATCCACTTATTCTCGACGGCCTTGCGCCCTTCGGGAATATCCATCAAAGTCCACACTTTGTTATCATACATGGATCCTATTTCGGATTTCATGGCTTCAAGACATTTCTCGGACTCTAGACTCGCCATCGCCTCCTTGTAGTTCGTAGGTTCGTCTTGCTCGACTAGCATGACGGTGCAAACCATGTTGCCATACCATTCTGGTGCGATCCGAGATCTACCAGACCTACGAGGTAGAACATCTTCCTCGACAGTTTCTCCCACTCCTTCCACGGAGGACGTTTCCGGAATTGCTTCCGTTGCGCCACTCGGAATCTCGAGTTCAGGATCAACGATTTCATCGAGGTCTACCTTCCTCCCACTTACTCCTTTCGCGAGAAACTCCTTCTCTAGAAAGGTACCGGTCTTCGCGAAAAAAGTTTTGCCCTCAGCTTGGTTGTAGAAGGTATACCCAACGGTTTCCCGCGGATATCCTACAAAGACGACTTTCTCCGACTTGGGTTCGAGTTTGTCGGGCTGTAGTTTCTTAACGTACGCCTCACAACCCCAAACCTTCAGAAACGATAACTTAGGCTTTTGGCCATACCATAATTCATACGGCGTCGTTTCAACGGACTTGGGCGGAGCCCTATTTAAAATGAATGCGGCTGTTTCTAACGCATAACCCCAGAAGGACACTGGCAGATCGGTAAGAGACATCATGGATCGAAGACTATCCAGTAGAGTACGATTACGTCGCTCGGACACGCCGTTACGCTGCGGTGTTCCGGCTGGCGTAAGTTGGGGTACTATGCCACAACTCTTCAGATGTGTGCCAAACTCAAAACTCAAGTATTCTCCACCGCGATCGGATCGGAGGTGCTTGATTTTCCTATTAAGCTGATTCTCAACTTCACTTTGGAATTCTTTGAACTTTTCAAACGTTTCAGACTTGTGTTTCATCAAATAGATATAACCGTATCTACTCAAGTCATCAGTGAAGGTGACGAAGTAACGATAACCATTGCGTGTCGAAACGCTCATCGGTCCACACACATCTGTATGTATGATCCCCAACAAATCCGACGCCCGTTCAACGAAACCTTTGAACGGTGTCCTGGTCATTTTGCCCATGAGGCATGGTTCGCATGTATCGAGGGATCCGAAATCCAACGAGTCCAAAAGTCCATCGGAGTGGAGTTGCTTCATGCGCTTTACACCAATATGACCAAGACGGCAATGCCACAAATACATGGCGGTATCGTCACTACACTTAATCCGTTTGGCTTCTATGTTATGGATGTGAGTACTACGATCGAGATTCAACAAGAATAAACCGTTATTCTCGGGAGCATCAACATAAAAGATATCATTCATATAAATAGGAGAAAATTGCACGCAACACCAATGTTTGGTGATAAAGTTGCACAAAACACAGAATCAAAACAGGTTTTGCGGCTAGCCCTAACTTTTGGTGTAATATGTTGCGGCAAGCCCAAATGAATATCTTAGTGTACTTAACAACTGAGAAAATTGCATACAACACCAATGTTTGGTGATAAAGTTGTACAAAACACAGAATTAAAATTATTTTTGCGGCTAATCCAATATTTGGTGTAATATGTTGCGGCTAGACCAAATAGATATCTTATGACTCTTAAGAACGTACTCCCTCCATTCTAAATTAATTAACTCGGATTTAGTTCAACTTGCACTAAATCTGAATTAATTAATTTAGAACGGAGGGAGTATCTGACAAGTGAGACTATAATTTTATATAATATAAGACAATTCTCCAAAATAGGTACCATGATAATTAAAAATTATTATGCTCAAACATGTCCTCACATTTTTAATTTTATCTATGCTAAAACAAAAAGTATTTCATTTTGAGATTTTTTTTGAAACTTTAAATTATATCACGGTGGCTGGCTATTTGTGGGGCTAGATTTATCGTAAATGTATTGTTTATCCATGTATGTGTCATATTTTAAATGCTAATTGGAATTTTAGATACTATTATAAAAAATGTAGAAAAACATGCCTCTATCTTCTTTTATCGTATAATTATGTTGTATATTTTTATAAATGTGATATGTAGTATTAAATCAGCCCCATTTGTTAGATAATTATTAAGTACACTAATACATCTATTTGGGATAGCCGCAACATATTACATCAAAAGTTGGGGCTTGCCGCAAAAGCTATTTTGATTATGTGTTTTGTGCAACTTTGTCACCAAACATTGGTGTTGTGTGCAATTTTCTCATATAAATAGCACAATTGCTTGACACTGATTTAAATGAATAACCGTCTTGTAACAGGAAAGACCCACTTATAATGTTTACACTCAAGGATGGCACAAAATAACACTTATTTAAAACCAAAACTAATCCCGATGGTAGATGTAGAGGGAGCGTGCCGACAGCCACCACGTCGACTCTCGATCCGTTGCCGACGCGCATCGTCACCTCATCCTTCGCCAGCCGCCGTCTATTCCGTAATTCCTCCTGAGAGTTACATATATGAGCAACATAACCAGTATCAAATACCCACGTGTTGCTCCGGGCGGATGTAAGGTACACATCTATAACATGTATATCAAATATACCTTGCTCTTTGTCGACCGTCTTGCCAGACTTCCTATCCTCCAGATACTTGGGGCAGTTGCGCTTCCAGTGACCCTTCCCCTTGCAGTAGAAACACTCCACGCTACCTCTGGGACCAGACCTGTTAGTCCTGGTCTTGGCAGCCAACTTTGCCTCCCTCCGGGACTTCCAGCTCTGCTTTCCCTTGCCACCGGACTTCTTGAAATCAACGGTCTTGTTGACCATCAACAGCGTGTGCTCCTTCTTAATCTCTACCTCAGCAGTCTTGAGCATCACGAACACTTCACCCAGGGACTTAGCCATTCCCTGCATGTTTTAGTTCATGACGAAGCCTTTGTAGCTTGGCGGCAACGATTGCAACACCCTGTCAATCGCCAGCTCATCGGGAATCTTGCATTCCAGAGCATTCAGGCGTTGAACGTAGCCAGACATCTTGACTACATGCTCGCTCACACTGCTATGCTCTTCCATCTTGGCTGAGAAGAAAAGCTCAGAAGCCTCATATCTCTCAGCCTTAGCCTGCGGCGCGAAGACAACCTTAAGATCCGAAATTATCTCAAAGGCGCTCATCTTCTCAAAGCGCTTCTGCAGGTCGGCTTCCATGGCGTAGAGCATGCCACTCCGGACAAAGGCAGAATCCTCCGATCGGGTCTGGAAGACCTTCTTCTCATCCTCAGAGGCATCATCTACAGGAGGGTCACCTATGGCGGCCTCAATGACGTAGGCCACCCTATGGGGAGTGAGGAGAATCCTCAGGTTGCGGAACCAGGCCATGAAGTTTGACCCATTGGTCTTAAGCTTTTCTTTCTCAAGGAACAGACCTAGGTTAAACGAGGGGCGAGACATCTACAATGGAATTTGCAACAACATAAGACTTTGTTCATAATAATTTTGAGTTATAGTATTTTAGAAAATAACTAACATAACTCCCACTCAAACGAACATCCCTCCTCGTCGTTTGAGCGATTACACGATCCCCATCCATTGCACCACCCCTCATCATCAAAGCCGGCGGCACAACTTCAAGAGTAGACAAAATCGTCCGCCACACCAATTTTGTGACTCGTGCTCGACCTTTTGGTCTTCCTGTTCCGAGGCCATACTTCTGAGTATGCTAGGCTCGCCACCAAAGACCTCCACGCTGACGCTTGTGCAACATGGCTTACACCCACTGTATACGAACGACGAGATGTCTGACACCCGTCATCACGGCCTGCCTCATAACGTAGAACTTTCTTGGTGGTGCGTGTTGGAGGGAGAACACTAGTGGTATTTTGAAGGGATCATCTTATTCAGCTATCGCCGTGTAACTAATGTATACTATACACACAATCACACAAAATAAGATGCACACAAAACATCAAATGTAATGCAATGTGATATAGTCCATTGCGCCATGGTCTTCTTGGCGCCCGCAGTTTATAAACAATTTAATAAACCTACCTTGACCATATCACATAGCCCCTGCAAAATAAAGTTAGACGCTTCTACTTTAACCGCTTCATACCTACGAATCTTATGACCACAACAACGATCCAATAATTGCATGTTTAAGCATCCCTTTCGGGCCCTCCATTGAAAATGTGAAGACCAACTAAAGAGAGAGAAACTGACACCCGCCAGCCACATATAAGGTACAAGCCATATGTCAGTAGTGGAACCAGTCTCGCGTAAGCGTACGCGTAAAGTCGGTCCAGGCCGCTTCATCAACTCAATGCCGCTGGAATACATAAGTGCACGCTAGAGGGTAGCAAATAACAGGAACGGTGCCCCCGTGCAGAGCACGGG
This sequence comes from Poa annua, assembly GCA_026929855.1. NCBI lineage: Eukaryota > Viridiplantae > Streptophyta > Magnoliopsida > Poales > Poaceae > Poa > Poa annua. Next base: position 242,761,524 of record CM049426.1, on the reverse strand, counting down.
TTCTAACAGCGTACAGCTATATCTACGATAGATCGGCTCTGATACCACTGAAGGGGATCGTATGCAGAAAACAAAATTTTTCCTACCAACGATATCCTAAAAGCATGCCAAGATCTATTCTATGCAGATATAGTAGTACGAACGGAGATCGGAATACATACCCTTGTAGACCGAAAGCGGGGATTACGTTCCCGCACAAACGTTGTCGATGAAGACCGACGAAGCCGACCTCAAGGTCGTGTAGAGGAAGCAGGCCTCCGAGTACCGCTAGCGCAACACCTCGCAGGGAGTCGCACACGTACGGTGGAGACGACGGCCTCCGAAGCTCCAGTCTAGGACGAGCAGCGGAAGACTTGGACCGGAACACCAGCAGCGCGGCAGTGGGCTATGGTGGAAGAGATCCCCCCTTCCTCAGCTCGGCGCGGCTCCAACTTGGGAACCACGAGATCGAGAGAGAAATCGGGAATTAATTGGTGAATTAAAAGGCCAGGGGTGCCCCTTCTTATATTGGCTCGCAGGGGGGAGCCAACTTGCTAACCAGGCAATGTGGGACTAACCCCCACATGCCTGGTGCGGCATGGCTGGGTGCGCCGGCCCCCTAGTGGGCCCCTTGGCCCACTTGGGTCGGCCCCCAAGCCCCCCACCGAATTCCCCTAATAAATTCGACCAGAAGGCCCATTTAGGGAAATCAGCCTAAATAAATTCGAAAATAAATATATAAAATCATATTTGCATATTAATTACACTAATTAATATCAAACATAATATATATAATTTTTCCTAGCTCCGAAAACTCTTTCGGCGCTGCCCGATCTCCATCGGACCCCTCCCGGGACGCTCCCGGTGATCTCCTTCCTTTCCGGTTGTCTTGTCGAAACCCCTTAAGTGTGTTACCCTAGCGGTTCGATATAATAACATGTATGATCAAGACTCCTCAATGATCAACGACTAACTCGTAGGCCTGGACCCCATGAATTAATCCCTGTGATATAATGAATGACTTTCATCTATCAAACCTGAACGTAAAGTCTTAGACCTTTTGCCATAGCGATACTTAGCACGTCCGAGCGTCGTTCCATAGATATCTCCATACCTAATCCCGACCTCGTTACCGACGACGCTATCTTCTACTCGTTCATGATCTCATGTCTCCGTGACCTAGTCACATGCTTGCAAGCTCATTAGACATGATCTCACCGAGTGGGCCCGAGAGTATCTATCCTGCTATGCGGACTGGCAAATCCCGCTCTTGACCCCTCGTCTCAACTACTCCTTTCGATACCCAAAAGTATCACCGTTATTGTCATACTAAATAAGATACGACGTTTGGTGCAATCAAAGTATATTCCAGGAATAACAATAAGAGTTGATCTCACGGTCAAAGGCGTAACGACTACGTTCTCCAAATCTGGGTATGTCCATCACATCGTTCTCTAGCGATATGACTCTCATTGCCGACCGGCGCCATGCCCCATGACCGGGAAACCTCGATCATCAATCGCGCAACGAAACTAGTCTTAGTAGAGGCTACTAGGGACCTGGTTGTTTACGTATCACACCCGCATTAATGTTTCCGCTTAATACGGTTCTAGCATGACACAAAAACCTATTATGAACAAACGAGATATGATAAAGAATACACTTTATTAATTGCCTCTAGGGCATATTTCCTTCACTGTTAACCTTCAAAGCATTAATGATGCCTTCATCACCTTGATCCCCAAGATTAATGCGCCAGAGTGCCGTAATGATTTTAGGCCGATTTCTCTGCTAAACACCTGCTTTAAACTGATCACAAAGCTGCTGGCCAATCGCCTTCAGAAAAAGATCCTCAGTCTGGTCCATGTGAATCAGTATGGCTTTTTGAAAACCCGCACAATACAAGGCTGTATTGCGTGGGCTTATGAGTACATCGATCAAGTGAAGAAGACCGGATCTGAAGCAGTTATTCTCAAACTTGATTTTGCTAAAGCTTTCGACACCATTGGCCATAATGATCTCTTGGAGATTCTTCGTTGTAAAGGCTATGATAGTCGGTGGCTCGGTTGGATTAAATCCATTTTCTCGACTGGTTTCTCTTCAGTACTGCTCAATGGGGTCCCTGGTAGGAAATTCCCTTGCCGTAGTGGTGTTCGACAAGGTGACCCCCTCTCCCCGATCCTCTTCGTTGAAGGCGTTGATCTGCTGCAATCTATGATCAACAAACTTGCCCTGGATGGTTCTCTTTTGGCGCCTCTACCGCTGCCCAACACGGACTTTCCAATTGTCCAATACGCCGACGATACTTTGCTCATTGTTCAAGCCTGCCCTATCCAACTTCAAACCTTGAAGGAGGTGATTCAAAGCTTCTCCAATGCTACCGGGCTGCTCGTGAACTACTCCAAAACCTCGATGATGCCCATCAATATTTCTGCTGACAGGGTTCAGTCGGTGGCTGCGACCTTTGGATGTGTCACCGGCTCTTTGCCATTTCCTTACTTAGGGCTACCTTTAGGCACTACTCGCCCCTCGGTGAATGATTTTTCCCCTCTGGTTGATCAGCTGGAGAGGCGCCTCAATGCCACTGCTCGATTCCTAGACTATGGTGGCCGGGTGACATTTGTGAACTCTGTTTTATCATCACTCCCTACTCACTTTATTTGCTCACTTAAAGTCCCGAAAGCCATCATCAAAATTTTTAACCGTGGAAGAAGACATTGCCTGTGGGCAAAAGAGGAGGACAGTGGCACCACTCATTCTCTCGCTGCTTGGGACTTGATCTGTCGGCCCAAGAGCCATGGAGGTCTTGGGATTATCAACTTGGAAATTCAGAATACTGGTCTTCTTTTGAAGCAGCTGCACAAATTCTTTTGCAAATCTGATATACCTTGGGTTAAATTGGTGTGGTCTTTGTATGGAGAGGGGCCTCCCCACGCCCAATCCGTGCGCGGTTCCTTTTGGTGGCGGGATATTTTTAGTCTCATCAACATCTACAGAAGCATCACGATCACCCGTGTGGGAGATGGTACATCCACTTTGTTTTGGAAGGATTTTTGGCATGGATCCAACCTGCTATCTAAAATGTATTGGATGAGGACTTATCGGTTGCATCAGTCGCTGTTCAGTTTGGTGATCCTTCAAGACTGTTAGCCCTTCCAATCTCTGTACAAGCCCACGAGGAACGGATGCACTTATCTGATATCCTAATATTGGTGCAGCTCCAGGCAAACTCTCTTGATGCCCGCTCCTTCGCTTGGGGGAATTCCGCCTACTCATCAGCAAAGTATTATAAGTTCATCTTCAGTAAAGCTCCTACAGATCGCAGTCTGGATTTGATATGGGCTTCCAGATGCTTGCCTAAGCTTAGAGTGTTCCAGTGGCTACTTATGTTTGATCGACTGAATACCAAAGACCTTATGATCCGCAAGCATTGGCAGTTTGATGGTGGGCCACATTGTGTTCTTTGTAATTCTCATACGCTGGAGGACCGGGATCATCTGTTCTTCACTTGCCCTTTTGCAGTGAGCTGCTGGACAAAGGTGGGCATTTCTTGGCTGATGAGCATGAGGATTTCTCCACGAATGATTGAAGCCAATTCGGCGTTTGTTGGACCATGTTTTATGGAAGTGGTTGCAGCTGTGGCGTGGAATATATGGAAGTGTCGAAACGACCTTATCTTCAAGGACCTGCCGTGCTCTGCCGGGAGATGGCGAGTTAGATGCCAACATGACTTATTACTTCATCAGTTTAGGGTTAAGCCCGCCTTAGTGACTCCTCTTATAGAGTGGATCCATCTTACTTTTTGAAGGCCATGCATTTTTCTTATTCATTTCCTTTCCTACCGCCCTGAATTTTGTACTCGGTGATCAGTTGGTCAGTTGGTGCATTTCTCTTGCACCTTCATTAATTTAAAATCTACACCGTAGGGGTTTTCCCTACGGTAATGGCCTTCAAAAAAAATATCAATCATCTACAAACATGTATAAGTTTCAAGCCAAATGACCAATGTATGGACATTATCGTATCATAGTTTGTGATAAAGTTCTCATATTCAGCACATATGTGTGCCATGGTATGGGAAACAACGTCGCTGAAGAGATTTTCAAAATTATTTTTAGAAATATTATTTTCCATTTTTAGGTGCTAAAAATGACATTTTTGTGAAGCAAGTATATAAAATAGGTCCAAAATGACACCCATTTAGTTTTCACAAAGAGTAGTACATATTAGATGGATAATCCATAAATATGATAATTTTCCTTACTTTCTATCTAAATTCCCCCCTTTTACTGACTTTATGTCAATTTTCCGAAAGTAATTCAAATTTGAACTACAACTGTGTGATAGTTTGCTCTGAAATTGTTACAAAATAATTTTAAGGTACACAAGTAGGGTTACAACATAGAACCGTCAATACTTTTTGAAAATTCGACCACTTTTGATGAATATCCATGCTCTCCATTTTGGCATAAAGTCAATTAAAGAGTGGAATTTAGATAGAAAGTAATGAAAAATCTCATATTTGGAGATTATCCATCAAATATATACTACTCTTTGTGAAAATTAAATGGGTATCATTTTGAACCATATTTTATGTACTTGCTTCACAAAAAATATCATTTTTAGCACTTAAAAAGTGGAAAAATGATATTTGTATTTTTTTTTGGAAAATTGCTTCGACGACGTTGTTTCCCATACCATGGCACATATATGTGCTGAATATAGGAACATTATCACAAACTATGACACGATAATGGCCATACTGATGCCGACATGACCATGTCAAGATCGCGTCCTTAAGGTGTTCCACCGTAGTTTGACGGCTCCACTCACTCGTGGTAGTCGAATAAGCCCTCTCTCGTGCGTCAAAACATACCCATTAGGACGCTCGGCTCACATTGAGCGCGATAAAGTGGACTGGCAAGTCGGACTAGATCTGTTTTTCACGAAAACAAGATATAGGAAGTTCAAAACTAGCAAACATGTATAACTGGAAAGTTGTAGCAAATCCAGTTCTATATACAAACATATAAAGATTTCTTCCCAATTAGGTGAGAATCGGTGGGAACATGCTGATGTCAACATTGGCATGCTCAGATCGCGCACTCAAGCTGTTCGACGATAATCCAAAGATGCGGCCCGCTTGTGATCGTGGAGAAACCCTCTCTCTCGTGTAACATCTTGCCCATTAGGACGGTAGGTTCATCCTAAGCACGGTAGAGTGGAAAGTGATGTTCGACGCAGGTGAATCGAGCACTGTGACGTTCACGTATACGAGCTAGCTAGCGACTTATCAACTCACGAATAACACAATGTTACTATTTTTTCATTTTACACAGGCCAAACGACAAAAGAATTTGAAAAATCGCTTTGGCAAAGTTGCTTAGTATATCATTGGCAACATCGGAGATTTTTTTCATATTTAAATTCGAAATTTAACTTTTTCGAATTCTGCACTTTTATATATCTAGATCGATATCAGATCTAAAAATTTATCTTTTTTACACAGGCCAAACGGCACAAGAATTTGGAAAATCGTTTTGTCAAAGTTGTTTCCTGTATTATTAGAAACATTGGAGATTTTTTTCACATTCAAATTCGAAAATTGACTTTTTTCGAATTCTACACTGTTCTAGATCTAGATTTCTGATCTGGATGTCGGATATAAAAAATTGTTTTTTTGCACAGGCCAAATGACACAAGAATTTAGAAAATCGCTTTGGCTAAGTTGTTTCCTATATCATTAGCAACACTTGGAATTTTTTTTCACATTTACGAGTTTTTCAAACTTGAAATTGAATTTGTACCGTTTGAATCTCTTTTCGGTCCCACAGTCAGATCCCACATGTCAGGAAGGCTAACGCCTAACGGAGACGGCTGGAGTCACGAAATAAATCCTTGTGAACAGAGTAGGGCAAAACTGAGCACGATTTGTGACTGAGGGCAAAACTGAGGTCTATGCCACAGCTGAGTGCAGCCTGATAAATAACCCCAGTCTGAATGGCACATGAATCCACCATACAGTAATCGAAGACATTTGTCAGGTTGAATTAGATGTCATACAACCTCTTCAAATGAGTCTTCAGACAGGTATGCTCCTCCATGTGAATGGTCTGGAACTTTCTAAGCTGCCTGAATTGCTCACGCCTCAATTCATCTTTGAAGTGTGTTTTGATCGCATCAATCATGACATATGGCTCCTTGTCTCGAAACAACTCTTTCAAGTCAGGTGCTAGGCATACGGTCATGGTGATCTCCACTTCTATGAATATGTCTCGACACCTACGGAATTCATATTCCTCCTCCTCGCTAGCAGAATCATCTGGTCTTTCTCCTAATGCTTCTTCGAGGACATATAGAATGTTGTTGTGTTGGAGAATGTTTCTAAAACCATTGTACCATCTGATGAAGTTGGACCCATCAGCTTCTAAGGTAGAATCCAGACTCTTAAGGAAGTAACCGCAGTACAGTTCCGTCTACAGATATGATCGCAAAAAGAGGTAAGGTAAAGTTTATAACATATGTGAGTTTTAGTTTATTATCATATTATCAAACACACTCCACTAAAATTATTATCCCTACAATAATAATAGCGATTTCACGACCCCCATCCACCACACTACCCCCGATCGTCACGGCCGGCAGCACAATTTCAAAGGTGGACATAAAATGTCGATCACAACAACTCTGTGACTAATGCTCGATCTTTCGATCTTCCCGTGTTCCGAGGCCATATCTGCATATGCTAGGCTCGCAATCAAACCTCGAAGACCCTGCGTGTGCAACATGGTTTACACCCACTGTATGCGAACGACGATATGTCTGACACCCGATCGTCACGACCTGCCTCATAACGTAGAACTTTCTTGGTGGTGCGCAACGAGGGAGAACACACTTTGGTATTTCTTAGGGATCATCCTCTTTTAAGATGCTACCGTTGTATATCTAACATATAAGCAATCAACATGATGCACACACAACAACACAATATCAACATAAAGGAATGAAGTGCGATGTGACATGGTCGATGCGCCTGGACCTCCATGGCGCCATGTGCCTGGCCCCGGGCGCCCCAGCATGGCTCTGAGTCTACGGTGCCCTCAATTGCCTCCGACAGTACGAGTAATATGAAACTTACCGTAACCATGTCACATAAAATAACGCCTCTGCAAAACAAAGTTAGACGCCTCTACCTTTATTTAGTTTTGCAAGTTTTACGTGACATATAGGCTTATTCGTAAGAGAACCGTTTCCCTACCTACGAACTTTGTACCACAACGTCGATCGTATAATTGCATGTTTAAGCATCCCTTTCGGGCCCTCCATTGAAAATGCTTTACCGACTAAAGAGAGAGAAACAAACACCCGCCAGCTACAATACGGTGCAAGCCGTATGTCAGTACTGGAACCAGTCTCGCGTAAGCGTACGCGTAAAGTCGGTCCGGGCCGCTTCATCAACTCAATACCGAAGGCATCACAAGTGCACGCTAGATGGTAGCAAATATAAGAAAGACCTCCTCATTCAACATGAGTTCTAACCGTACCAGCAGTACTACATATAGATCGGCTCTGATACCACTGAAGGGGTTCAGGTGCAGAAAACAATAATTTTTCTTACGTAAGAACGCCCTAACTAGCCATGATCTATCTATATAGTACATGCGATAACGGTGGCGGAACGGGTCACATTACCTCCATGAAGACCGATTGCGGGGATTACGCTCCCGCACAAGCGTTGCCGATGAAGTCGTACGTAGCCGACCTCAAAGTCGCAGAGAACTTGACGCGACAAAGTAGACGATGATGCGGCGATGTCGACGATGACCTGCGTCGACGGGCGTCGGGCGGAAGGTGGCGTGGCACCGGCGGCTTGGGGGGTGCGCCGTCGGCAGGGCAGCGGCATGGCAGCTGGGTGGGCGAGACAACATCGCCCAGACTCCTCAACTGTTGAAAGAGCATTTCCCCTCATGTGTGGTTTTGGTAATTAAATGACAATCTCTATAGACTAATGTTTGCATTGAGATATCTTTATAGATCGTGTCCATGGGAATAATGGAGTTCATGTGTTGGACTCTAGAAGCTTATTTGATGACCAAGATTCCATTCGAGGCTGTATATGATGGATGGTCATGGGTTGAGTTGAGCATATTGCAAGTATGTCTTGAAGTATTCAAGACATCATATTAGGGAAGAAATGTTGGAAGATACACGTTTGATCAAGATGTACCAAGAGGGATCTTGTATCTCTTGGGATGGTAAACACTTGTCCGTATAGCTTTGTGAACTAACCCATGATATATGTGTGTGTGGTATCTTTATATGAGGTTAGGTATCTTCCCATGGGCTTGCAACAAATGAAGATTCCATATAGCTCATGGAGGATGACGTCATATGGTGATCGTCATCAAGGTGAGATGTGCAAGACCAAGACAAGCTTCTTGAAGAGATCCTATTCTTGGAGCTTCCTATGGATACATGAAGACGGAGCCTAGCGAGACTCTCCCATTATGGGTATGGGGGAGTATTTGGAGAAGTCTTCATCAAGCATGTGCTTGGACGCGTAATAGAGAAATATGATACACTTGAAGAGATCAAGATAGTCATCATCTAACTCAAGTGGATTGCTCAAGGCAAAGATATGATCTTGATAGTGCTACAGAATAGATATGCGTACTATCAAGAGGGGCTCTCAAATGAGTTACTTGATCGCATCGTTGTGGAGAGCTCAACCCTTTGGCATATCATATTTATTGGTTTTTATTGGGCTTTTATCCTTTTGAGGAATTAGAGCTTTGGTTCATCTCCATTTTAAGCTCTAGTTCATCGAAAACGATTTTACTTTGGAAAACTTATTGCGTTTTTTATGTTGGAGTTTTTACCGGTTGTTCTCCTATCAGAGATCTTACATTTCCCCATTTAGTTTTAACCTCACTTGTTGGACTATGGTATTTCTGTGCATGATCTTATAGAGCTCTTCGTGGTGATTTCAACGAGCTAAAAATCATGAAAAACAGAGTTCGGATGGTCAAGATATCATCGTTTTCGTGTTGACGTTTCTGGCAGGGGCGGAAATTCCGGCCGTAGGCCGGGAGTTCCGTCCGACCGTAAAGATCCGGCCAAACTTCCGCCCAAACTTCCGGCTTGTCCAGAAAACACTTCCGGACACGTTTTGAGGTGTCCGGGGGGTCCCAAAGTTCCGGGGTAAGCCCGGAACTTCTGAACCGAGTGAGAAAAACTGTCCCCAACGGGTAGATTTATTGGGAACCTATTTAAGGGGTCATCTTCCCCAATGGTTCTCAAGTTTTGGTGCTCTCTCTCCTCCTCCATTGTTGACCTCCAAAGATTTGAGATCTCTCAGTCTATCCAATGATTCTTGCTATTTCTTGCGGGAAAATAGAGAGAAGATCCAGATCCACATTTCCACCATTCCATCTCTCCTCTAAGTGAGGAGAACCTAATGGGTCTAGATCTTGGAGTTCCTTTGTGGTTCTTCTCCTTTGTCTTTCTTCTCTTCTCCCCCCATAAGCATTAGTTGCTTTTGGTGGGATTTGTGAGTGAAGAATTTGACTCCTTTGTGGTTTCCTTTGTTCTTCCTCTCTTATTCCCCCATAAGCATTTGTTGCTTTGTGGGAATATGAGAGTGAAGGACTTGAGCACTTCGTTTGCTCTTGCCATTGCATTTGCATCGGTTTGAGCCCTCCACGAGGATTCGTGGTGGTGATATTTGTGAGCTTGTTACTCTTGGGTCATTGGACACTAGACGCCTTTTGTGGCCAAGACCTTTTGTGGTCACTTGAGAGCCCCCAATTAAGTTTTGGGTGTGTGTCTCAAGACTTGGGAGCCCCCAATTAAGTTGTGGGTGTGTGCCTCAAGAGTGTTGTACGGGATTCGATCTCCACCCCAAAGGAGATCGATAGTGGAAGGTGAACTCGCAACCTTTTGTGGTTGAGTTTATCAGGAGAAAAATGTGAGCCTTTGTGGCGTTGCGGCTAACCTGTTGTGGTTGCGCACACCTCTCCAAACGAGACGTACACCCTTTGGGTGCAACTCGGGAATACATCCTCGTCTCCGCGTGCCTCGGTTATTTCTATACCCGAGCTCTTTACTTATGCACTTTACATTGTGTTAGCCTTCGTGCTTTAAGTCATCTATCTTACTATCACCTTGTTACTTGTATTGCTTAGCATAAGTTGTTGGTGCACATAGGTGAGCCTAGTTTATTTATCTAGGTTGTATGCTTGTTAAAGTAAACCTCTAGTTTTATTCCGCCTTTATAAAGCATACCCGAATATCCGGGTCATTCTTGAACCGGATAATACGGCTTCTCGATTTTTTTTAAAATCGCCTATTCACCCCCATATAGGGGACGTATATCCGTTCAATTGGTATCATAGCCAAGTTATCTCATTATTAGGACTAACCGCCTAGAGATAAAGATGTCGTTTAGAGATCTAGTGCACAATCCCACTTATAAATTCGATGGCACAAATTATGATGTTTGGAAAATTTGCATGCTTAATCTTTGTAGAGACATGGGTTCAAATTTAGAGATTATTGTAGATATGGGTTTTTCTCCTCCAATGGATTCACAATAATTATCTTTAGAGAATGAGAAAAACTCTTATCTCGATACTCTAGCATCTCATGATCTTATATGTGCTTTGAGCGATGTAGTCCTTGCGTCAATCATGCCTTTTCGGAGCGCTCATGAATTATGGACAAAACTTTAAGATATATATGAGGTGTCCAACATTTCCAAGGATGATTTTCCTCCTTCCACATCCGATCGCGATGAGCTCACGACTTCCTCCACTTCACCGACATGTGGTTTGCCACAAGGTAATGATATGGTGAGTGGTGATAGAAATTGTAAACTTGATGGTGAATCCACTATTGACTATACTTCTCACCCATGTTATTGCAATGCTCTATCTTTGGACTTAAACACCTCTAGCACTTCAAATGTCTTAAATGCTAGTGTTGATAGTCCTTGCATATCATGTAGTAGTTGCTTAACTAAATCTCATGATGATATGCTTTCCTTGTCTTGTTGCCATGATCAAAATGATTCTATTTCCTCTAGGACTTGTTTGGCTAACAATGTATAGGAATCCCAACAATTGTTGGAACAAGACTTGGACCTCAATGGTGCTTCAAGTGTCTCCTCATCGTCTTCATCCACTACTCACTTTTGCCTTATGGGTAAGGAGTTTAAGGTATCTCCTACCGTGCACTCCAATATATCTCATGATGATGATAATGATGATGATCTAATTAAGGAGAAATTTTATATTGTCTCTCATGCTCTCTTAAATAATAAAAATGCTCATGAGAACTTCTTAGGAATCATGACTACCCTTTTTGAGCTCAAGGAGACCTTTGAGGACATGGAGACCCGTTTTCATGAAGTGTGGGGTCTTGCTCGTGATTCCACGGGTGAGGTCCACAATCTTGAGAATGCTCTTGAGGAAGAGCAAGAAACTCGGATTGCTCTCGAGGAGAGATTTGAAACTAGTGAGGAGTTAAACAATGAAGTAATTGCTAAACTCACTAAAGAACATGACCATGCTATTGCTAAATGTAATGTGCTTAGTAAAGAAAATGCTAAGTTAAATAATGAGCTTGCCATGTTTTCTTCTTCCATTTCTAATGTTAATGATGCTTGTGCTACTAACTCCACTTTGTGTGAAGCATCTATTTTAAAGGAGAATGTTGAGCTAAAGGCTCAACTTGATTTTCTAACTAGTAAGTATGGGAATTTGGAAGAAACTCATGAAAAACTTTTTACCTCTAATGAGGATCTTCTAACATCCCATGCTAGGCTAAAGTTAGCTCATGAGGCGGTCACTACGAAGGTAACATCTTGTGAGACTCTTGTGGGCACTAGCACAACTTCTACTTCTAATGCTTTATTGAAATGTGCTAGTACTAGTAATTCTACATCACATACTATTGCTAAATCTTGTGATTAATTACATTCCTTGCCTTGTTGCTCTAACAATGTAGCATCTATTTCCTCTAGTATTCGTGTTGAAACTAACCATGTAGAGGATCTCAAAGAGCTCAAGGCACAAGTCACTTCTTTGAAGAAAGACTTGAAGAAGTGTCATGAAGGGAAGTCCACCCTCGACAACATGTTGAGAGTGCAACAACTTCCTCATGACAAGAGTGGACTTGGATTCAACTCCAATAACAAGAACAAGTCCATTGTCAAGAAGAAGCACAAGTTCATCAAGAAGAAGGGCCAAGAACAAGTTATTGATTCAGCCAAGATTGTGTGCTTCAAGTGCAAGGTTGAGGGGCACCATGTTAGATCTTGCCCATTGAAGAATAAGCCTCTTAGTGAGAAGCAACAAGGGAAGCAACCTCAAGTTCAAACTCAAGCTTCCCAAGTTGAAGAACTTCCCCTTCCCAAGAAGAAAGGTAAAAGTCAACTTTGCTACAAATGTCGTGGGAAGGATCACTTTGCTTCTTCATGCACTCACGGTACCTTATCCAACCCCACTACTATCGATAATGTTCATTCTCTTCGGAACGATAAGGTTGGAAATGTATTTGCCAAAGTTATTAGTACTCAAAGTGGTGTCAAGAAAAGAACCATTTGGGTTGCCAAGCCTACTGTGACTAACCTCTTAGGACCCAACTTGGTTGGGGACCAACAAGCTAAAACTTGATCAATAGGTGTAAGCGGAGGACGTTGGAGACTTGACTACATCATGAAGAATTAAGGGATCTTCATCCTTCATATTCTCTTAAGTCAAGTCAATTGGATTATATTATCTTACCCTATATCCAATGCTCCTCCTTGCGGTAACTTGTATTTAATTCATCTGTGTACATTGAAAGTTACTTGCACCCCCGCATGTGTTTGGTTTTGTATCTTACTAGTGTTTTATATGTGTTGTGCACTCTACTTACTTTTGATTGAGTAATAAAGCTTGTGTATGTTGGTTTGCACACCATGTATGTTTTGAGCCTCTTGTCTATTTGCGTTCATTTTAATTGGCTCTTGTAGGGATATTAATGGACTATCCCATTTTGGGGGAGTGATGTGCTTTTTGGTAACTCACCACCCTAAAATGTGTATTCATGAGGAATACCACTTAGTGGTGATATTTCAATATTATCTACTCTCTTTGTGGTATGTCTTACTCATGATCTAATGTCCATTAATTATCTCTTGTTGGATTTCTTTTGCCTCGTGTTAAAAAGAATGGATTATCACATTATGGGGGAGTAATAAGCTATGTGCATATTACAAGCCTAGAAAATGTGAACATGTGAGGTAGTGTCACCTTGAGTTGATATTTGTTGATTATCTTGTTCCTAGGTGGCATGGTACTCAAACAAGTTCCATATTTGCTTAAATGCATTTTGTTCACCCATCTTTTGGTATCTTGTTTGTGAGGGAGTTTCTTGATGCTTAAGTATGATCATTGAATATGTGAAGTCATCAAGAATCTCTATATAAGCATGTTTTTCAATTCTTATCTTTTGCCACATGCTTTTTTTATGTGAATATGATCTTAAATATATATATGCCATGTATCACCGAGAACTATCTCCATACAATCATTGTCTTTGGCAAGTGATAATTATATTTGTGGTAAATTTATTGATCATATTCACATTGGATATTGTTCTTAAGTTGTCTTATTCTCTCGCCAAGTTTGTTTTGGTCTAACCACCCTTTGGTCATCCTTGCTTCATTTGGATCCTTCTGTTGCTCTACTCATAATTTATGTTGCGCTTTCTTGAGTTAGGACAAGCAAGGATCTCATTCTTGTGCATTTACATTCAAAGACTTAATTCTAAGTCATGCACCATCCTTGGGGGAGCTATCCTACATTGAGTAAGACATAAAACTTCTAAGGAAAATATGTCATGCATGATATGCAAATTATTTCTAAGGACTAGAGATGCATGTCATGCCATGGAAATCTTTTAAGTTTATGCAAGGCAAATGTGTCAATCAAAATGACTAAGGACTATGGTCATATGTTTGACAAAATAACTTTGTTATAATTCATCTTGAATAGGCACTCTAATGTCTTAGTCATGATGTGTAAAAGTACTTAGAGAAAATACTAAGTTTATTCTTCAAGGTGATCAACAATTATTATCAACTCTTTGTAAATTGGATATTCACTATAGTGAGAGAGATAGACACCCGGCCAGCCACTTAAATTGTGGAACATGTCTCATGTACGTGGACATGTAAGGTTTGTCTCCAGGCCGCTTCATCTCACTATGCCGCTAGGATCCAACAAACTTCAAGTGGGTAATAACATGATCAAAAATTGTTTTAAGTCTTAAGTGAAAGACAAGATTAGGAAAGAGGGAAAAGATAGAAGGAAATATGTAGTTGTCCTCCAGGCTTCATCTCCAGATTTGTAACATTCTCCTTGGTGATGTCTTGATTGAATTCTTGGTAGACTTGAATAATCTTCAGACTTGATGATTCTTGTATCCTCGAGGCTCGTCTTGGATTTTGAGTTCTCAGAGAAGAAGAAAAGGCAGAGAGAAAGACTTAGAGAATAAAAGGGAGGTTGGCCTTCTTGAACTTCTTCTCACTTTTCTCCTAAGTGCTTGACATCTTGAGGATGCTTCCAGAGTCTGTTTTCTTCTAAGTCCTTCATGAAGTCTCAGAGAAAAGAAAGAGAGAGAGAGAGCAAAACTTGGAAAATATTTCTGGTTAGTCTTCATGAACTTCCTCTTGATTTTTCTTCTAAGTGCTTCTACTTCTTGGAGATACTTCTGAAGTCTTGTTTTGGCTAAGTCCTTCAATGGCCTTCTAGCTCCATCTTGGAAATCCTAAGTGTCTAAGTGCATAGCACTTTACAAAAACACTAGGTTGAAAATAATCCTAACTTAGGGAAAATAAGGAAGGAGTTTTCCTATAAAGAGTATAACTATACAATAGATATGTCATGCATGCAATGCAATTTATTTCTAAGGACAACACTTAACAAAATAAAACAACTAAGTTTTCTAGATGCTAAAATATTCTAAGGAAAAGACTTAGCATCTTTAAGATGTTGAAATTTTTCTAAAGAAGAGTGTTGTCGAAAAATAGTTATCAATATTTTCTAACGAATAATTTATTTTGTTTAAAGAGGCAAAATATTTCTAAGTACATTTTAATACCAAAGTGGTTATAATATGACTAAGTACTTTATAATTCGAATAGATGATGAAAATAAATTTTAATAAATTTTTAATCAATTTTAATCATTAAAACAACACTTAAAAGTATTCAATCAATATTAATTATAAAATCATAGAAAATTATTCTACAAAAATTAGTAGAAAAATACTACTGCCAATACTTAGACATTCAAATTTATAGCAAAAGAGTTTGATAAATTTTAAATTCCAAATTTGAAGATATGTTTAAATTACCATTAATGCCACTTTTGAATTTTAACAAATTTTAATTTGACAAAACATAAAAGTAATGATGCCAAAAGTTTCTACGTGTCATAAGCTTTCCAAAAATATTTTATTTGTAAAATTTGACCAAACCAATAAAAAGTAGTAATAGATTTAAATTCTAGGATTTTTCTGTAAAACTGCCGGTTTTCGGTTGACTTTGACCGCTGACGTGGGAATTGACTCGCTGACGTGGCAGGCTGACTGGGATTTGACTACGAATTTGACCAAAAATAAAGTTGCTCGGATGGAAAAACACTCTTAACTAAAGTTATAGAAAATTACGTGTTCTTTCTAATTATCACAATTATAACATAAGTGGATGAATAGATTGGTCATAAATCTCAAAATACCTTTCTGGTCCGAAACTTCAAACGCAAACATCTCTCAGCTCGCTGAACCAAAAGAGGTGAGGCTTGGGGCAAAAGAAAGGTCTTGATCAGGGGAACAACTTTCGTATTGTCGTCCCAAACTTTTGAGATGGTTTGGTTACTCGAACAATATCAAGCACGATCTGTATTATACAGAAAATTACGTACGTTAAAATACAAAGTTGTCAACAGGAAAGTTGTAGATATAGAGTAGATCTACCTTTTCACCGGAGGAATTTCGATTTGGCGCAAAGAGCACGAAGAGATCTGAGAAATACGACTTCAGATCTGATGGATGACGATTCGAAATTCTTCCTCCACGCTTGATAAAAAGAGTTGAGCCTTATTGGGATGGAAATGTATCGACGAGATCGAAAACAATGATTAAGGCCCCATCGCGATTGGAGATGGTTTTGTTCGTCGAACGAACGAAATACTATTTCGCTGATTAGGGTTTTGGTGGAACGAAAAGAGTAAAAGAGATGCCGGCGGCTACAGGGGTTTATATAGGCGGAGGGATGGTGGAATAGATAGGGCTCGGAGTTGTGAACGCGTAGGATCAAGCGGATCCGGATTTGGAGTTATATTTCTCGAGATATACGTGTTTGAATGAAAGGTGGTTGGAAAAACGAATTTTCAGAGAGTTTGAATTGCATACGGGTCAGGTTCGGTTCAACCCAGTTTGGGCCGGCCGGCTGGGACCAATTCGTTTTTTTCTTATTTCTTTCATATCTTTTGTTTTAGAACTCCGAATTAAGTGAAATTAATTTCTAAAAAATTGTAAAAATTATATCTTTATTTTAAAACATTTATGGACATATTTTGACCACTTTTTAAAAATATTAATTTTGAATATTTGATTTAATGCAAATTTGTCACTTTTGTCAAATTTGAAAATAAAAATTTAGTCAATTTACTTATGGCTAAATAAAATTTGGTACCATAATTGTGAACATATGAAAATAATTATTTCTAATAATTACAATCAAAATATTAAAGTAAAATAAGATAAATAGCATAATCATTATTTTGTTTTTAATATTTTCTCAAATAGATTTTCAAGTGGAAATAATATTTCAACCATTGTAATTTCAAATATAAACAATGCAAGAAATGATGAATGCATGCATGAATTTTGTTTTCAAATCGACATACAAATATTTTTCAAAAAGTTTTTAATTTTTCTGATTTTTCAGAATTTGAAAAATCCTAGGATGTTACAATGAGTTTCTCTAAGTAGCATTTGATATGGTTTTTGCAAAGTTTCTTTCAAAATATCTTCTTTGCTAATGTGAGTAAGCCGGGATGATTACACATCAAGGGGATTTATATAATCATCTCCATGATTCACCAATCCCCAATATGTTAATCTAGCAAATTTATTTCAAAGTCTCTCATGTGCAATATTGATGAATTCTTATAAATCATTTGCCTTATGTGATATTTGTTTTGTGTCTCTAAGTATCACAACTATCACTTATCCTATGTTGGTATTTGTGATGCTTTGAGAACTTGGTGTTGGAAGTTCGTCAATACCTTCCAAGAAGAATTTGAGCTATGTGCTTTGCTTTTAAGCAAAAAATCTTTTCGGTGTATTTATGACTTCCTCTTGGATATCATGTGCTTTATCTTGTACCTACATTGTGTGTGCATGTTTCTTTGAGGACTTAGTGTCCACTTAGAAACTTATACACATGAGGGTAGTTACATATTTAATTGATATTCAAAATCCACCTTTTATTACTTTCTTGATTCTTTGGTGATCTCTAAAAGGCACAAGCTTTGTTTTTATATTGGTTTCACATTGCCTCTTAATAAGCTTGTGATCCTATTTGATTTATCCTCTTGGGTCTGCTTGTTTGCGAAATACATGATATGCACTATGTGCCTCATAATTTGAAAGACTATGGTGATGCTTAGGCACATCCTTGTTTAGTCTCCTAAAATGTATTTTCATGACACACCCATCCTTTCTCGTTTGATCAAGTCTTCATTTGTCACTTCTTTCTCTTGTTGCTCAACATATGTTTGTTGCAAGGTATACTTATTTTCTTAACTATACAATCTTGCACCTTTTTGTGTTTGAAAGAATCCAGGAGGAAGTGAGGATTCCATGTTGTGCACACTATATTGAAATGCAAATCCTTCATTGTGCACGTTCCTTGGGGAGTTCCCTCTTGATTTTTAGAACACTTGGTTGATCTTGTCATAATATCTTATTATGCTCAATTGGTTTTGGATCCCTTGATTGCTTGCTTCTTTGTGAATGCATTCTTCTTTTACAATTGATATCCTTCTAGTGGATTTCAATTGATATCTTTCTTGTGCAATTGTTGGATCCTCAATATAGTTTGATCCCCTCCATCTATTCGTCATTGGATAAGTGCATTTGATTTCACTCATATCATGAGAAATGCATAAATCATGGAGGAGATCTTATTATGTTACCTTTCTAAAGCTTTTCGCCAATTTCGGCAATTGTTGCCAATGGGGGAGAAGTTTTGGAGGGTTGTATGGAACTGGCTTTGTACTTTGGTTTCTTTTTCAGTATTTTGCCTTCCTTGCCTTTTCTTTTGTTGCTTGGTTTTATATATAGTGGAAACTCCACCATCGGTAATGGTTGACAATATATGCAATGAATTTATGTTCATACACACGTGCATAAATTATGGGGGAGTTTGCTCTATATATGTCGATGGACTAACATCACATACCTTTGCAGTATTTGATGTTAGTACAACCATTCTTGTTCGTTAAATTCCATATTATAAACCCTCTCAAAAGAGATTGTCATCAATTACCAAAATGGGGGAGATTGAAAGACCATTTCTCCTCATGTGTGGTTTTGGTAATTAAATGACAATCTCTATGGACTAATGTTTACATTGAGATATCTTTATAGATCGTGTCCATGGGAATAATGGAGTTCATGTGTTGGACTCTAGAATCTTATTTGATGACCAAGGTTCCATTCAAGGATGTATATGATGGATGGTCATGGGTTGAGTTGAGCATATTGCAAGTATGTCTTGAAGTATTCAAGACATCATATTAGGGAAGAAATGTTGGAAGATACAAGTTTGATCAAGATGTTGATCAACACACAAAGCTACAAGATATATCAAGAGGGATCTTGTATCTCTTGGGATGGTAAAAACTTGTCCGTATAGCTTTGTGAACTAACCCATGATATATGTGTGTGTGGTATCTTTATATGAGGTTAGGTATCTTCACATGGGCTTGCAACAAATGAAGATTCCATATAGCTCATGGAGGATGACGTCATATGGTGATCGTCATCAAGTGAGATGTGCAAGACCAAGAGAAGTTTCTTGAACAGATCCTATTCTTGGAGCTTGCTATGGATACATGGAGACGGAGCCTAGCGAGACTCTCCCATTATGGGTATGAGGGAGTATTTGGAGAAGTGTTCATCAAGCATGTGCTTGGACGCGTAATCAAGAAGTATGATACACTTGAAGAGATCAAGATAGTCATCATCTAACTCAAGTGGATTGATCAAGGCAACGATATGATCTTGATAGGGCTATAGGATAGATAGGCGTACTATCAAGAGGGGCTCTCAAATGAGTAACTTGATCGCATCGTCGTGGAGAGCTCAAACCTTTGCATACTTGGCATATCATATTTCATGGTTCTTATTTGGCTTTTATCCTTGTGAGGAATTAGAGATTTGGTTCATCTCCATGTCAATCTCTAGTTCATCGAAAACGGTTTTACTTTGGAAAACTTGTTGCGTTTTTTATGTTGGAGTTTTTACCGATTGTTCTCCTATCTAGAGAACTTACATTTCCCCATTTGGTTTTAACCTCACTTGTTGGACTATAATGTTTCTCTGCATGATCTTATAGAGCTCTTCGTGGTGATTCCAACGAGCCAAAAATCATCAAAAAAGGAGTTCAGATGGTCAATATATCATCGTATTTGTATTGACGTTTCTATCAGGGGCGGAAAGATCCGGCCAAACTTCCGCCCAAACTTCCGGCTTGTTCAGAAAACACTTCCCGGGTCCATTTTGGGGTGTCCGGGGGATCCGGAAGTTCCGGGGTAAGGCCGGAACTTCCGGCCCGAGTGAGAAAAACAGTCCCCAACGGGCAGATTTGTTGGGAACCTATTTAAGGGGTCATCTTCCCCAATGGTTCCCAAGTTTTGGTGCTCTCTCCTCCTCCATTGTTGACCTCCAAAGATTTGAGATCTCTCAATCCCTCATATGATTCTTGCTATTTCTTGAGGGAAAAGAGAGAGAAGATCTAGATCCACATTTCCACCATTCCATCTCTCCTCTAAGTGAGGGGAAGTCTAGATCTTCGAGTTCCTTTGTAGTTCTTCTCCTTTGTCCTTCCTCTTTTCTCCCCCCATAAGCATTAGTTGCTTTTGGTGGGATTTCTGAGTGAAGGATTTGGCTCCTTTGTGGTTTCCTTTGTTCTTCCTCTCTTATTCCCCATAAGCATTTGTTGCTTTGTTGGAATTTGAGAGTGAAGGACTTGAGCACTTCGCGTGCTCTTGCCATTGCATTTGCATCGGTTTGAGCCCTCCATGAGGATTCGTGGTGGTGATACTTGTGAGCTTGTTACTCTTCGTTCATTGGACCCTTGACGCCTTTTGTGGCCAAGACCTTTTGTGGTCACTTGAGAGCCCCCAATTAAGTTGTGGGTGTGTGCCTCAAGACTTGGGAGCCCCCAATTAAGTTGTGGGTGTGTGCCTCAAGAGTGTTGTACGAGATTCGATCTCCGCCCCAAAGGGGATCAATAGTGGAAGGTGAACTCGCAACCTTTTGTGGTTGAGTTCATCAGGAGAAGAAGGTGAGCCTTTGTGGCGCTGCGGCTAACCTTTTGTGGTTGCGCACACCTCTCCAAACGAGACGTACACCCTTTGGGTGGAACTCGGGAATATATCCTCGACTCCGCGTGACTCGGTTATTTCTATACCCGAGCTCTTTACTTATGCACTTTACATTGTGTTAGCCTTCGTGCTTGAAGTCATCTATCTTGCTATCACCTTGTTACTTGTATTTCTTAGCATAAGTTGTTGGTGCACATAGGTGAGCCTAGTTTATTTATCTAGGTTGTATGCTTGTTAAAATAAACCTCTAGTTTTATTCCGCCTTTATCAAGCATACCGGAATATCCGGGTCATTCTTGAACCGGATAGTCCGGCTTCTCAAAAAAGTTTTTAAATCGCC
The DNA here is from genome assembly GCA_026929855.1 of Poa annua. NCBI lineage: Eukaryota > Viridiplantae > Streptophyta > Magnoliopsida > Poales > Poaceae > Poa > Poa annua. The sequence goes on along the minus strand of CM049426.1, from coordinate 242,740,539 downwards.
TATTCACCCCCCCTCTAGGCGACGTCTATCCGTTCAACTGTGGCGCCTCCGAGTACTCGCAAGTATACGAAGCTTAACAACAACGCCCGGTCACTCAAATCCAGCTGAGATCGCAGGGGTAGAACTTTTCTGCAATCCCGCAGAGCAACGGCGCCCAGCGGTATAGCTTTGGTGGAGAGAGGAGGCAAAACGGGCAGAGAAACAGCTCGGCTGGACTGCTTCAATATTAATTGTATTTTTCTGTAATTAATCCAATTAATCTGCCTTGCTATATAAAGGGGGAGGGGGTGTGCAAACACCTTGCCTCCCCCATGTGGGACTAAAGGGAGGAGGAGGGGGGGGGGTACGGTCGGCCATCCTTGGCCGACTCGCACTGCCCCCCCCCCCCTTGTTTGGTGCGGTCCCCCCTCCTTGGGCCTTTCTAGGCCCATTTAGGTGGGATGCTCCTTTTTCCCTTTTAAAATTAAAATTAAATTAATATAAAATATAATTAATATATTAAATATTATTTAATATTACGTGACTCCGAAACATTTTTCGAACCACCCGAACATCTTTCGGACACTCCCGGAACCATTACAGACCTTCCCGGAACTCCTTCCGGACCATCAGAACTCTTTTCGGATCATCTCTCTTTCTCCAATAAAATCTTATAATATTTCAGAATCTTCTCCAGGTGTCGTTAAGACCTTAAGCTTGTTACGCTACGGTTCGAGAACAGTCCAGACATGGTCGAGACCCTTCGCTCGCCAATAACCGCCAGGGATACCTGGATGCATATGACGGTCCCTTTGCATTCTAAGAATATCGTCGTTGAACCATAAACATGATATTCATTCTCTTTGTTTCTGCGATACTACCTTGTCCGAGATATGATCGTATACCGACATAGGTTATTAACTCGTCCGTGATATTACATCTCCATGACCTAGTCATAAGCTGCGAAGCTATATAGATGTAATCTCACCGAGTGGGCCCAGAGTATCTTTTCATTACAAGAATGAACAAATCCCGCTCTTGTTCCTTACGTCTCAACATACTCTTTTGGGATACCCAAGATGGACACCGTTATTGTCATGCTATATAAGACATAACGTTTGATGCTCTCAAAGTACCCCTACGAAGTAGCAATAAAGTACGGTCTCACCGTCTAAGGAATAAACTATCATATTACTTATCTATTGCAAATGACAAACATCGTAATACAATCTTATTGCAATACTTTGCGTATGTCCATCACCTTATTCTACTAATAAGATGACCCCATTGTCAACCGACGTCATTGTCCTTGATCGAGAATCTCGATCAACTGTTACCTAACGGACTAGTTTATATAGAAGCTCACTAGGGACTCTGGTTGTCTATGTATCGCACGTGTATTAATAATCCCGATTAATACTGTTATAGCATAATACAAAGACATATTATAATCTTAACATATAATACGATAAATACTACTTATTTATTTGCCTCTAGGGCATATCTCCTTCAAGGAAATCTGTGTACATTATTCTGGGTGGCTGTAGAATTTTTTTTTGTTATAGTAGAGATGCTTGCAAGTTGTCTATTTTGAAGGGAAGGGGAAGTAGGTCAGTGTATGTACAGACTTTGTCATGTGCTTTCTACTACTAGAATAACGTCTACCCGATGGCTTTCTCGGCTTCTCCATTTGAGAATGTATTGGGATACGTTATAAATATAGATATATCTACTTTTAGATAAATGAAAGATATCTAATATGGAATTGATAAGTACAATTTAGCTAAGACTTTTATGGTAGACCGGACTTACTAAAATCATAAAAGAAAATAGAAGGCTTTTTCAGCGTACTATCTGAAAAATGGTATTGAAATCCATTTTTCTCGTAATGCGAGAATATGTATGGGGTGGATCAGAAGGCAGATTTATGAGCTGGACAACAAAAACTCAAACATGGGAAGAGGACACGTTCTATTTTGGAGAGTCCACACTAAATTTTAGTATGTTGGCTCGCTATATTTGCTATTCGTGAAATAGCACAACATGACCGTTCGCACACTATTTTTTCCGGCAAATCTGTCACATGAATGAGTTTTCCACTTTTAGGTTGTTTTCTAGTTCTCGTGGTGATGAACCACAATCTGCTTGTCGTTCTTCTGAATCGGATGATGACAACGCTAATACTGATGATTTTAAATAACTAATTTATTATATGTTATTACCCCGGTGGGATGTTGATGTTAAGCTGCTGCACAATTGAAAAACAATTTTGTATGTGGCTATTTATGTGCTGCTCTGCTATTTTTGGATGATATAATTTATTTTTATTGAAATCCTTTATTTTTATAGCTATATCTGGTATTATTTGTCAAAATGCTATCTGCAATGCAATTCAACACACTATTAGTTATGTACGAGCTCGCCGATATTTCTCTTAGCATGCTATTTATGAGGGTGATTAAAATGCTTCCAACTTGTACACCCATGTAGATAGAAACAAAAATTGTACGTGTTTTCAAAACTCACTTGAGTACTCCCTCTATATCAAAATAAGTGTTCTAAAATTGGCTAAAAATGAATGTATTTTGACATGTTTCATGTTTCATGTTTAGATACATCCATTGTTTTGATAAATTTAAAATAATTATTTGGAAAAGGAGTGAGTACTAGATACAGTCTTAGAAGATATCATGTTGACCTACATACATAACTGTAAAACGAATATGTGTACTCAATTTTTTTTTCTGGAAGGAACAAGCTAGCACGCGATACATTTTTTCTTAGAAAAACAGCACGCAATACATGACGGGACGACCGACTTTGCTGAAACAAGGTAGGCAGGCCGCCGTATCGTCTCATCTTTGTGGGTGCGTATCTGCCGCATGTTGTTCGCCCGGGTCTTCTTATGCTGATTTCTGTTTACGCACGTGCCAAATAAGAAGAAGGCTACGTGTGATATAGCGGCGAAGTCCTCAAAACAGGTTTACGTCCCGTTTTATAAATAAAACAACCATTCATAGTTTATAACCACAACCAGACGAGAAAAAAGTAGAAAGTGCGAGAGAATAAAAGTTTTGTTGGGCCACAGCACAAGAAAGCTAAGTGTAAAACAACTACTCCTGATACAAACTCTACACAGTAGAGCTCAACGGCTGAACGATGAGGAAAGAAGGCGTGCCGCGTTCAGGAGGACGGCACTGCCTGTCCCTCTGTCTAGACAACGGGTGCCACTACTGCAGGAAAGGCAAGAATTTGAAAACTGAGTCAGCAACCCGTACGAATCGTCCAAAGGGTTCAAGTCATTGCCGCGAACATCAACCAGAAAAGGGACCTCCTCCTCTCGGTATGGTTCGTCTGCACTACCAGGAACTCTGCCAAGTCAAGTGCCTGCCACTCAGGACCCAAGGCCTCAGCGAGGAAGCTCCACAGGAACGGAGCAGGGGGGCAGGAGAACAGGATATGGGTCCCCGTTTCGGGGACCGTACAAAGGGGACATGTGCCATCACCAGCTCCCAAACGCTTTGCCACCTCCACGCCCGAAGGTAGGCGGTCGTGGAGAATCTGCCAAGTAAAGATCTTGATCTTAAAAGGCAAAGACGTCTTCCAAAAATGCATAGTCCAAGATATCACAGGCACTCTAAATAGGGCCCGGTAAGCGGAGCCGACGGAGAAGTGCTTCGCCGGCGTAAGACTCCAAGCGACCGTATCCGGACTGTTAGACAGGGCTAGGGGGAGTGATGCGAGCATGGACCTCCAGCTCGCAACCTCCCCTGGACCGAACGTGTAATGCCCCAATCCATAAATTATACAGTGATGCTATGTGTCGGTGATCATGCTACATAATCGAAGGTTACTGGGGTTACCACTCCCAGGCCGAGTAAACATCGGCATGCGTGCTCGGCATGGATCATCGGCCACACAACCCTTCGATCATGCCATATCCAAAGCATAGCCCTCAAAGTATAATAAAGAGACTAAGACACCGGAACACCTGGCACATGACAGACCCTACGACTCAAGATTATATAGTTCAACTCTTAGTAGAGAAAGATAGCAAATATTACAATCAGAGGTCACTGACCCAACATTACAACAAGCGGAAGCAAATTAAGTTGTTCTAAACAACAAGATCCAAATATGGCCTAAGAGGCCTACATATAAACAGTTCCGTGCCAGCTGGTTCCTAGTTGCCCCAGGCTGCCACCCGGGAACCCCAGACTACTCGTCGATGTCAATAAAGAACCCACCTTCGGGGTAGGTAAAGTCCTCCTCTGAAACAAAAATAAACAAGGGTGAGTTCGACGAACTCAACAAGATTTTGAGCTATTACTGCTCCATGATTGGCTTTCAAGGTTTTATGGCTGTTTTGCGTAAAGCTGATTTTGTTCATAAAATATGACTCCAAGGCATCGACTATCAGAATATTTTCGAAGAGGGGTAAGAAGTAACTCTTTCTCTTTTGATTCACTTTCTCATCATCCACCACTGTACCTGTTCAACAAAGGCACCTCCCCGAATCACCCTCGAGGAAGTCAACCTAACAATCGTGAGTGGTACCTTTAGTACCCAGTTTTTAGTCATTCCGTTAAAATTATTCTATGATCCCTGAATTCGTCACCAAGTCGTCCTTAACCGTGGACACGGCTTTTCGAAAAGATTTATCCCTGCAGGGGGTGTACAATGTGAAAGGCGCCAGGTTCCCGAGGGACCTCCCAGCTCCTTATCCATGCGTACTGTCCGGCCCATTGCCTGATCATTTAGCTCTCTTCCTGGGAAAGCCGGCTGGGTGGGAGCGGCTACGACCTTTACCTCGCTTTGGACTAACCCAGGATCATCAGTGACTGGGGGACAAGTTCAGTGCCTCCAACACCCTGCCCCGCGGCCACTCATTTTCCTACCACCATAATCCTCATCTCAGTCTTGGCCACCATCTCAACACACGCGCAAATGGAAAGCCAAACTAGAGGACCCTCGGCTAGTCCGCCACAAGTTAGTCGGTCGATGAGGTTCCATATGCCCACGCATGGTAGCACGCTCAACTTGGCTCGAAGGCGAGAACTCGCACCGAGGCGGCGAGAACGAGACAACCCACCACATTCCATGTGGCCTCTCATCCCCACCTTTTAGCATTTTTTTAATTATTACCACAATTCTCCACCATCATCCGCGGAAATTCCACATCTGATCCCAACATGAATATCCATCGGACCACTAAGCAGTTAACTAAGCATGGCTAAGCAACGACCTAGCATAGTGAATTAATTCAGGACATCAACACAATCCTATGGATAATAGGAGGGAAAACAGGTAATGGCATCGGTAACTTAATGCAACTATAGGATACTCTAATCCAATCAAATTGACATTTGGAACCGCATGCAATATTATAGTGGAGAAAATAATTTGCATAAAGTAGGATAAGATATGCTAGAGGGTGGGGATCACGCTTGCCTTGCTCAGCAGGCGGGTAATACTGATCGTCGGGGTAATGTGGCGAGACCCCGATTTCTTGATCTATCGATGTTTAAAAACACCGGAAAGAACACAATCAATATAAGCAATTCATATGCAATGCGCAAACACATGATGGTATGACATTTTTAATGCACTGAATTACTATAATAAGTATATGACATTTAGAGGGGATGCTAGGCATAATTATTCAACGAGATAGGAAGATATAACTTCATTTTTAATTTTATGTTCTCCTAAGCTTTTAATTTAGGTAAAAATGCCTAAAATGATGTTGATGGTGAAGAACAAGTGCTTATGAGCAATTTGACTATAAGGGCACAATTTTAGCAATTGGAGAAATTTCTAATGAATTTAAGTTACTCTTTTTATTTATACCCCTTTCTTCATTTTAGCAAAACAGCAAAATACATTAACAGTAAAGGAATTGTGAATCATTCTATTAGATAGCCTTTATTTTTCTGATCATTTTGGTATATTATTTGCTAAATTTGGATAATTATTTTGAAAGTTATGAATTTCTAAAGTTTGAATCATTTTCTGCCTTTTTATTAATTCGCAGATTGAGGGCCCGGGCGTTTTTCACCGAGGCGCAGCGAACCCGAGCCACTGACGTGCGGGGCCAGGGGCCAGGTGGCGCTGACGCGGCGCGGGCGGGATCTGGGTCACTGGCGCGTGGGTCCGGGCTGTCAGCGCGGCCGGAGCGCACGGCCGTGGCGGACGCCGGCGGCGAGGTGCACGGGATCGGCGATCTACGGCGCCAGGGATCGTGCGGAGGGGCGCGTTCGACGCGCACGTGTACGGTGAGCAAAACGAGGGCGGCGCCGCTACTTAGATGTCGCCGGAGCGTGGTGCGCAGCGACGGCGAGCGGCGACCGGCGGCGAGCTACGGCGTCTACTCGTTCTAGGGGGAGAGGAGGAGAGAGGGGATGTCCGTTAGGACCGCAATCTCACCCTCGACACGTGCGGCTGCTCGGAGGAGAGGGAGGAGGTCGAGAACGGCGGCGAGCTTGCCGAGGCGCGGCGGCCGGAGAGGAAGAAGACGAGGACGTGGCGGTCAACCCCGAGCTCCCCGGCACGATTTCTTCAGCGTGGAGGTAGAAGGCGAGGCGGCGGTGCTCGTGGTGGTCGGGGCTGAGCTCGAGGTGGTCTCCAACGCCGGCGATTCGACGGCGGGCTACACTAGGGTTCGGCCATGGTGGGGGAAAAAGCAGAGGAAAAGATCGGGGGAGAGAGAGAGAGAGAGAGAGCGGCCTCGGTGGCCTCCTTATCCATGCGCAGGGCAGCAGAGGAGGAGGGGGGGGCCTGGGTGCGGCGCAGCGCAGCTCGACACGGCGACGGGGTGCGGCGCGAGCGACGAGCTCGGTCGCTACAGCGAAGAAGGAGATGACGTTTTTGCAAAGAACCCCCTGCCCGATTTATTACTCCTCACAAACAGGTCCTTTTTCCTTTCTTTTAAAACCAGTGCACTGTTTTGATTTAATTGAGGCAGTTAAACATTTCATAAAAATTTGAGAAAATTCAGGGAGCCTCCCCATACCATGTAGAGGCACCACAAAAATTGGCTCCTCAGAATAAAATGTTTTGATGCACTTTTGTTCAGAGGGGTTAATTAGGCATTTTGCTGAGATTTTCCATATGTTGCCACTTTAATAATTTGGAGACAATGCAAATATAATATTTGGAACCCTTGGAACTTCCTTGACAAATATGCAAGATTAAAGTTGTGAGTTGAAATGTTCATACTAGTAGCAAAATGATATGGATGCCATGATGCAATTACACAAAAGTGGAAAAATTACAGAGGTTTTCAGGTTTTAAACCTGGGGCTGTTACAGAACGTGCGGCGGAACCCAATGTTCCACTGTCCCTGCTGGAAGGCAGAATCAATCGACACCAAAGGTTCTGCACAAATCGCAAAAATATCCTGGAACACAGCTCTTAGCGGCCTTCCGCCAAACCAGGAGTCAAGGCAGAATAGGGTATCTCGTCCGTTACCTACGGATGAGACCGCCCCTAGTCTGATATGGTCCTTAATAGATTGGATGGCGTGCCAGAACTGGGACCCCTCTTTGCGCTCACACGCCATCAAGGGGCAACCCCTAAGATACTTGGCTTTGAACAAGTCAAGGAAGAGGCCCCCCTCACCCCCGAAGAATTCTCCACACCGAGCGTAGCATGAGGGCCTTGTTCATGTGTCGAGACGCAAGTATACCTATGCCCCCAAATTCCTTGGGGGCGCAAATATTGGCCCATTTCACCATGTGATACTTCTGCTTCCCAGATGACGCTTGCTAGAAGAATCTAGCCAACTCTTTGTCGAAACTAGCATGGACCCCGTCCGGCAAGATATACATCCCCATCATAAACATGGCGAGGCTAGACATGCACGAGTCAATCAAGATCGTTTTGCTACCCTTGGAGGTGAACCTCCCCTGCCAAGGTTCCGATTTTGATTTGACTCGTGCAACAAGGGGCTCAAAATCCTTAGAAAGTATTCGAGTGTCCCTGACCGGCATTCCCAGAGACGTAACTGGGAATGATGCCAACCTGCAATTCAGGTTGTCCGCGATCCTCTGCTGGTCTATCTCCGAGTACCCTAAAGCCACAACCTCGCTCTTGTCGAAGTTGATCTTGAGGCCTGACATGGCCTCAAAGCAAAGGAGTAAGACCTTGAGATTAATTATATACAGTTCCGACCCCTCTACCATGATGATAGTGTCATCAGCATACTTTAAGTGGGTCACACCTCCCCCCGGGACAAGATGTCCAACCACACCAGTGATGTGGTCGGCGGTCTTAGCACGCTCTAAGACCTCCGCAAGGGCATCCACCGAGGAGTTGAAAAGCATAGGGGAGATCGGATCCCCCTGCCTAACTCCACAGGTAGACCGAAAATAGGGACCTACTTCCCCATTCACATTAATGGCGGTGTTGCCGCTCATCACAAGTTGCATGATCCACCCAATCATCCTATCATCAACCCCCCTTCGCTCCAGAACCAAGCGGAGGAAGGCTCAGTCTAGGCGGTCGTACGCCTTCTGGAAATCTAGCTTGAGGAACACGCCTTTCTGGCGGCGTGTTTTCACCTCGTGAATAATCTCACTAAGAGCTACGATTCCATCGTGTATGAACCGGCCTTTTAAAAAGGCGAACTGGTAAGGATGCGTGATCCGGTCCAACACAGGGGCAAGTCTCACGGCACAAACCTTAGATAGGATCCTATAGATGACATTCAGGACAGTGATGGGACGAAATTGGCGGATATCCGTGGCTCTTACTACCTTGGGAATCAGGGTCACCACGCCAAAGTTCAGCCGTGATACCACCAATGTCCCAACATAAAACTCTTGGAACATAGGCATAATCACGGCCTTCGCCGCTTCCCAGAAAGTCTGGAAGAAGGCCACCGGAAGACCATCCGGCCCCGGGGCCGAATTGGCTTTCATCTCCATCACCGCCTTATGCACCTCTTCCGACAGGAATGGGAGGGTTAAGTCCGCATTCCCTGTCTGAGACTCTAGACCGCACCGGCCATAAGTCCACTGCTAGGGATACCTCGGAGCGGGGTCCAGCCGAGAAAAGCTCCTTATAAAAGGAGTAAATATGGGATGAGATCTCTGCCGGTACCTCCAGCAGGCGATCGTTCTCCCAGAGGCACGGAATCGAGCATTTCCTGCGATGGCCATTGGCTATCTCGTGGAAGTATGCCGTATTCGCGTCGACCTTGAGAAGATAGTTTTGGCAACTCCGCTGTCACCAAAACAGCTCCTCACCCTTGAAGATCTCCATAAGGGAGCTCTCCAACGCATACCGCTGGACCCATTGGTCAGCCGTCAGTCCAACCGAGTCCGGTGTACTGTCCAACTGTTGTATGTCTCGCAGTAGAGCCGCCTTCTGCTCTCGAAGGGCCGCACATTGGCTCCCCAACCCCTCATGAAGTGGCGCACCATATGTGCACAGTGGTGCCAGACATCCACTGCGTTGAAACTACGCAGAGGGTGGTCGGCAGCCCATGCCCACTTCAGGCGAACGGCCTCCACAAACCCTAGCTGACCTAGCCAGAAGTTTTCAAAGTGGAACCGGTTCAGCCTTGGCGGTACGGCGCCTCCAGATGACAACTGTAAGGGAGAGTGATCGGAACCTATCCTGGTGATCGCACGGAGTGAGCAAAGAGGGTATGCCATCTCCCAGTCGACTGAGGCGAGCACCCTATCCAGTACACTCCGAATGGGGTCTACTCGGTTATTCGACCAAGTGTAGCGTGCTCCCACCCTGCGGATCTCTCTAAGCGCGAGATCCGCAATGCAATCGTTGAACATCGTCATCCTCCTGGGGTCCACATTCGCCGAGTTCTTGTCCTCCGGGGCTCGAATCAAGTTGAAGTCCCCGACAATAACAAGTGGGGTGGAGCAGCGCTCCACCTTTGCGCTCAGCTCGGGGAGAAACGCTGGTGCTCTAGTATGGTCAACGGGGCCATACACAATGATCACCTCCCACCTGAAGGATGATTGTCTATGTATGATAAGCATGCGACATAGAACTCGCCCCGGTCCATATCCTCCACCTCGAAGGTCTCCTCCTTTACCCGAAGGAGGATACCCCCAGAGTGCCCACTAGCAGGGAGCCATTGCCACACAAATTTGTGTGGGCTAAGTCCCTGCAGCTTCTGAATGGAGAAGTCTTAGCGGATCGTCTCCTGAATCCCCACAATGTTCACGTCCTCTAGTCGTATGTAGTCCCTGAGCTGTTTGCGACGTCTGGGTTGCCCAAACCCCCGCATGTTCCAATCGAGTAATCTTATGATTGTATCCATCATGAAACAATGTTGGGGGGTAGTCCCCGTACGGGGGACGGATCGAGCTCTACCAGTAGCCGAGGGCTGTGACGGGTCCTTCGGAGGGCGTCCCCGTTTCTTTCCCACCTGGGGAAGAGCGGTGGGCGCGGCCTCACTAGGGGGGGGGGGGCGGAACGAGCTCTACTAGAAGACAAGGGCTTGAAGGGAATATGCCCTAGAGGCACTTAATAAACAAAGTTTATAGGCAATATCCCAATCATTCATTATATGTTTTATACCATGCTATAACTGTATTAAGCGAAAACATTAATACAAGTGTGGTAGATAAACAACCAGGTCCCTATTAGCCTCTACTAAGACTAGTTTCGTTGCGCGATTGATGATCAAGGTTTTCCGATCATAGGGCATGGCGCCGGTCGGCAATGGAAGTCATATCGTTAGGTGTAACGATGTGATGGACATACCCAGTATTTATAGGACATAGTCATTACGCCTTAAGACCGTGAGATCAACTCTTATTGTTATCCCTGGAAGATACTTTCATCGCACCAAACGTCATATCTTATATAGTGTGACAATGATAGGTGATACTTTTGGGTATCGGAAGGGGGTAGTTGAGACGAGGGGTCAACAGCGGGATTTGTCAGTCCGCATAGCCGGATAGATACTCTAGGGCCCACTCGGTGAGATTATGTCAAATGAGTTTGCAAACATGTGACTAGGTCACCAGCTGACATAATATCATAGACGAGTAGAAGATAGCGATGTCGGAAACGAGATCATGCTAGGTATGGAGATATCTGAGAATGATGCTCGGACACGCTAAGTATCGCCATGACAAAGGGTTTAAGACTAGACGTCCAGGTTTGATGGATGAAAGTCATTCGTTATATCACAGGGATTAATTCATGGGGTCCAGGCTTACGAGTTAGTCGTTGATCATAGAGGAGTCTTGATTGTACCTGTTATTATATCGAAGCACTAGGGTAACACACTTAAGGGGTTTCGACAAGACAACCGGAAAGGAAAGAGATCACCGGGAACGTCCCGGGAATGGTCCGATGGAGATCGGGCAGCGACGAAAGAGTTTTCGGAGCTAGAATAAATTATATATAATATTTTTGATATTAATTAGCGTAATTAATGTCTAAATATGATTTTATATATTTATTTTCGAATTTATTTAGGCTGATTTCCCTAAATGGGCCTTCTGGTCGAAAGAAGACCCATGGGGGGGGGGGGGGGGAACCCTCAAGGGAATTTTGTGGGGAGGCTTGGCCGTCCTAGGTGGGCCAAATGGGGCCCACCTAGGGCCAGCGCACCATCCCTAGCCACACCAAGGCTGTGGGATAGTCCCACATTGCCTGGCTAGGGAGGTTGGCTCCCCCCGGGAGCCTATATAAGAAGGGGCACCCCTGGCTTTTTAATTCACCAATTAATTCCCTAATTCTCTCTCGATCTCGTGATTCCCTTTGTCGGAGTTGCGCCGAGTAGAGGAGGGGGATCTCTTCCACCATAGCCCGCTGCCGCGCTGCTGGTGTTCCGGTCCAAGTCTTCCGCTGCTCGTCCTGGACTGGAGCTTCGGAGGCCGTCGTCTCCACCGTATGTGTGTGACGCCCTGCGAGGTGCTGCGCTAGCGGTACTCGGAGGTCTACTTCCTCCACCCGACCTCGGGGTCATCTTCGTCGTCTTCGTCGCGCCGAGTTCTTCGCGACCTAGAGGTCGGCTACGTCGTCTTCGTCGTCAACGCTTGTGCAGGAGCGTAATCCCCGCTATTCGGTCTACGAGGGTATGTATTCTGATCTCCGCCGTACTACTATATCTGTATAGTGTAGATCTTGGCTAGTTTAAGGATATCGTTGCTAGGAAATTTTTTGTTTTCTGCACTCGATCCCCTTCAGTGGTATCAGAGCCGATCTATCGTAGATATAGCTGTACGCTGTTAGAACCCGTATTCTGCACGGGGGCACCGTTCCTGTTATTTGCTACCCTCTAGCGTGCACTTGTGATTCCAGCGGCATCGAGTTGATGAAGCGGCCCGGACCGACTTTACGCGTACGCTTACGCGAGACTGGTTCCACTACTGACATACGGCATGTACCGTATCTGTGGCCGGCGGGTGCCTGTTTCTCTCTCTTTAGTTGGCTTTGCATTTTCAATGGAGGGCACGAAAGGGATGCTTAAACATGCAATTATTGGATCGTTGTTGTGGTCATAAGGTTTGTAGGTATGAAACAGTTCTATTTACGAAAGCCCCGAGCCACGTAAAATATGCAAAAGATAAAGTAGAAGCGTCTAACTTTATTTTGCAGGGGCTATGTGATATGGTCAAGGTAGGTTTATTAAATTGTTTATAAACTGCGGGCGCCAAGAAGACCATGGCGCAATGGACTATATCACATTGCATTACATTTGATGTTTTGTGTGCATCTTATATTGTGTGATTGTATATATAGTATATATTAGTTACACGGCGGTAGCTATATAAGATGATCCCTTCAAAATACCACTAGTGTTCTCCCTCCAACGCGCACCACCAACAAAGTTCTACGTTATGAGGCAGACCGTGATGATCGGGTGTCAGACATCTCGTCGTTCGCATACAGTGGGTGTAAGACATGTTGCACAAGCGTCAGCGTGGAGGTTTTGGTGGCGAGCCTAGCATATTCAGAAATATGGCCTCGGAACAGGGAGACCGAAAGGTCGAGCACGAGTCACAAAATTGGTGTGGCGGACAATTGTCTACTCTTGAAGTTGTGCCGCCGGCTCTGATGATGAGGGGTGGTGCAATGGATGGGGATCGTGTAATCGCTTAAATGACCAGGAGGGATGTTCGTTTGAGTGGGAGTTCGGATAGTTATTTTCTAAAATACTAGAACTCAGAATATAATGAACAGAGTCTGTTTTGCAAACCTTTGTAGATATTAACCATTGTGATAGCATCTTTTCAAATTAGGCGCATTCCTACGATTGAGAAATTTAAAAGGTTGGGTCCAAACTTCATAGTTTTATGCTTTATCTTGAGGATACTCCTAGTTTAAACCGTTAGCTCTTTGTGTTACAATACCCGCTAGGAGATAACCCCTGAGATTCCGCTGACAAAAGATAATTTGGATTATCGGATTTTGTGCGTCTGATATCATCATAGTCCGGTGCATGCTATGATCTCTGCCATAGAGAACCAACGGTGGGTACGAGTTTTTTAGATCGCGAACATATGATATGGTCGCTAAACTCGGGGTACCCCAAACGTTGGGTTGATGAAGTTTATCAGTACGTTGACTGATTGTCTTCTCAACCAAGATGGAAGAGAATACACACATTGAGGGAGCATGTGGCGGTCATACTTAATGACATATGTTCATACTTAATGAACATTGAGACGCCTCGCTCAGCTCGATCACTGGATGACAGACATCGTTGCCAAGTGCAAATCCTCTGTCATAGACTATGTCATGCAAGGGGAATCGTTCACCTTCATGGTTCTTGATTACGGTGGAAGTATCAAGAAAATGAAACAGATCGCCGGAAGTCATCAATGATGATGGTGTATATATGATATACATGTTATGAATGTTTTAGCTAAGCAAGTACTCGCAGTAGTGACTAAGTTTTGAACTAATCATGTTTTGTGAAAACCAGGTTTACTGCTTGAGTAGCTTGAAAGGATGAGGCGACATTGCGTGTTGATAATGGCAGTCAAGTTGTTGTGATGGCCATAGACACTCTCCCTCTAGATCTACCATTTGAATAAATTCTTTATGATCGTCTGTTAGTATGATCGTTACAAGTGTGTCTCCTCTAGCGAGACACTTGTTCTTACATGATAGTGACAAATTTGGTGTCCTATATTTATGAAGTAATGATCATATGCCGATTTGAATTTAGATGGTAGAAGCTCCCACATTCATAATATTAATGCCAAAGGATACAAACTTAATAAAGACACCACATGTGTGTGGCACTACCGTTTAGTCATGTCAATGTTATAGTCAATGCATTAGCTCCATACCGGATGGATCTACACGTCCTAAGATTTGATCTTTTGACACTTGCAAAATAATTGTGACACCGTTTTCGGAAAGCGGGCATATAACTTATTGATAGTCATACATAGAGATGTATGTGGTTCAATGAAGTAATTGACGGGTAGTGGAGACCTTTATTTCGTGAACTTCACTGAACGTTTTGAGTATAGCTTGTTGAGAATCGTGCATATGGGTGTATGTGAATCAATGAAGTACTTTAACGAGTAGTGGAAGTCTTTATTTCATAGACTTCATGAATATTCTGAGTAGATATATGGATATCCACTCCGGGGAATGTTAGTCTGAAATTTTGATTCGATCAAACAAAGTTCAGAATGAAGTAGGGAATAAACTTAACAAGAAAATCAAATTCCCGCGATGTAGATCGAGGAAATGAAGATTTGAGTTATAATGTTGGCACATCATTAGAAGACTTGTGAGAAGAGTTCCACAAATTACGTCGCATGGAACACCATAGTGTCATGGTGTGTTAGGACGTCGTAATTACACTCTATCGGATAGTGTGTGGTAAATAAATATCTTACCGAATTATTGTGATCATTAGAGTCATATGGTAGAAACGTAACACTCACGTTAGCAAATAGGGAAACCATTTGAATCCATGGAGACAATACCATACGCGTGATGGCATGGCTTTTAGCCTGGATTGTCGTTTCAGCAATTTAGGTTTTCGATGTGATCAAACCTAAAATGGATTAATCTTTGTAGTGTACCGTACCTAAAGAGTAAGTTGGGTACATGTCTCACGACATAGGCAAAACAGTTGCCGAGATATACCTTGCGAAAGAAATAGTTTCTTATCCGAGGGTATAAGTGAGAAAGAAAGTAGAGCAAGACGAAGTTGGTGAACTTCTTCTCCAGACATCAGAGTGGCGCAACCGAAAGTGTTTTCGGTGTCAGGCTCCACAGCTTGAAAAAACTGATGATTCAAGATCATGATGTTCTGAGCTCATACTAAGAGCGTAGGCATATGAGGTTGTGTTCCACACTGTGTGTTACGACAATCTTGTTATGAAGGTCATATTAATGGAATATGTTAGACCTACGAACTACGAAGAAGAGATGGTGGACCTAAGTCCGAGAAATGGCTATGAGTCATTTATGATCCGAAATAAAATTCATATACGATTACCAGGTAATGACTTGGGAGATCTTCTTGATGGCATCTAGGATTTTAATAGTATATGGAATTTTATGAGAGAATAGACATTGAGAAGGATCGATTTGTCGTGAAACAGTTCCGACAGATTCAAAAGTTGACCACATGAGAGTTTGTCTCAAGTGGTGAAGCCTAAATCTATTTTGGGTCGTTTAGCAATCACTATAATTTCGAATGAGAAATTGATAGATGGATAAGAAAACCATGTTTCTTAATAGTGTCATTAAGAATGGTTTGTAATCCTGAGGATGCTAAACATGTATGCAAACTTCGGTGGTCCATTCATGGGCTGAAGCAAGCATATCAGAGCTGGAATCTTCACTTTGATAATGTGATCAAAGGATTTTGGAGTTGTCCAAAATAGTTGAAGAAACCTACATTTGCAAAGAAGTGAGTGGGAGCAAAGTAGCTTTCCTTGATCTTATATGCGGAAGGCATATTTGAGTGGGAGCTAAGTAGCTTTTTCTTGATCTTATATGCGGAAGGCATATTTGAGTGGGAGTTAGGTGTCATTCGTGATTTTGTATGTAACGACATATTGAATGACACAGATCCTCTAGTAGAGTGTAAAGGATTATTTAAGTGATTAAATTTTCTATGAAATGAAGTTAGGAGTATTAGGCTCTGATTTATAATTGTATAGATCGTAAGGGTTTAATAACATTAAGTCGGAATATTTCCTTAGTCAAGATTCTGAAGTGTTTCAGAATAGGACAAGCAAAGAAAGAGGTTCTTACTTGTATGACTAGGTAAAATATTAAGTTTATCTTGGCATTTTCAGTTATAGCAAATGATGTTCGACATTATCTATGTATCAGTCATAGATGCTATCAGATTGAAAGCTCGACTTAGTGTGACCCAAGTTCTTGGTTGAAGAACATGTTCTAGAGTGATCCTTGTGTGGATCAATGAACAAACGTTAAGTTTATTCTTCAGTGTCTATGAGAACTGAAGATAGGTTTTCTAGTAAAGGGTAAGAGTAGAAATACAACTTGCCGTAAAGCGGTTACGATGATGCAAGTTATGACACTGAACCATGCGACTAGAAATCTCATATAGGAGATGTCCTTTATTTTGAAAATAGATATGGTTAGTTTGCGAAGTCGCATATGAATGCACTGTCGTATAATCTACATAGGTATAGAAATATATCGCCACTTCAGAAGTAGCAAGTGTGATTGGACTGAGCAGTTTTCCGAGCGTAGATGGTCCCCTTAATAGATCTCTTAGACTTTTAAGGCGCATGCTACGCGAATGCTCGAGTCTCACTCCATCCACTGGGATATATTCACCGTCATCGTGAGATACGGGATGATGTCAAACTAGATGACATACAAGTGTTGCAAAGCACATATAGGTCTCAATGTGTGAGATCTATTGACTGTATTCCTCTTCCACGAGGCGAGCAGGCACCAAGATGCTATGGGTGTTGAGCTTTTACCAAGTTGTAAACTAGATTAAGTGTTACTCTAGTGCAAGTGGGAGACTGAAGGGAATATGCCCTAGAGGCACTTAATAAAAAAAGTTTATTGGCAATATCCCAATCGTTCATTATATGTTTTATACCATGCTATAACTGTATTAAGAGAAAACATTAATACAGGTGTGGTAGATAAACAACCAGGTCCCTATTAGCCTCTACTAAGACTAGTTTCGTTGCGCGATTGATGATCAAGGTTTTCCGATCATAGGGCATGGCGCCGGTCGGCAATGGAAGTCATATCGTTAGGTGTAACGATGTGATGGACATACCCAGTATTTATAGGACATAGTCATTACGCCTTAAGACCGTGAGATCAACTCTTATTGTTATCCCTGGAAGATACTTTGATCGCACTAAACGTCATATCTTATATAGTGTGACAATGATAGGTGATACTTTTGGGTATCGGAAGGGGGTAGTTGAGACGAGGGGTCAACAACGGGATTTGTCAGTCCGCATAGCCGGATAGATACTCTAGGGCCCACTCGGTGAGATTATGTCAAATGAGCTTGCAAATATGTGACTAGGTCACCAGCTGACATAATATCATAGACGAGTAGAAGATAGCGATGTCGGAAACGAGATCATGCTAGGTATGGAGATATCTGAGAATGATGCTCGGACACGCTAAGTATCGCCATGACAAAGGGTTTAAGACTAGACGTCCAGGTTTGATAGATGAAAGTCATTCGTTATATCACAGGGATTAATTCATGGGGTCCAGGCCTACGAGTTAGTCGTTGATCATAGAGGAGTCTTGATCGTACCTGTTATTATATCGAATCGCTAGGGTAACACACTTAAGGGGTTTCGACAAGACAACCGGAAAGGAAAGAGATCACCGGGAACGTCCCGGGAATGGTCCGATGGAGATCGGGCAGCGACGGAAGAGTTTTCGGAGCTAGAATAAATTATATATAATAATTTTGATATTAATTAGTGTAATTAATGTCTAAATATGATTTTATATATTTATTTTCGAATTTATTTAGGCTGATTTCCCTAAATGGGCCTTCTGGTCGAAAGAAGACCCATGGGGGGGGGGGAAACCCTCAAGGGAATTTTGTGGGGAGGCTTGGCCGTCCTAGGTGGGCCAAATGGGGCCCACCTAGGGCCGGCGCACCATCCCTAGCCACACCAAGGCTGTGGGATAGTCCCACATTGCCTGGCTAGGGAGGTTGCCCCCCCGGGAGCCTATATAAGAAGGGGCACCCCTGGCTTTTTAATTCACCAATTAATTCCCTAATTCTCTCTCGATCTCGTGATTCCCTTTGTCGGAGTCGCGCCGAGTAGAGGAGGGGGGTATCTTCCACCATAGCCCGCTGTCGCGCTGCTGGTGTTCCGGTCCAAGTCTTCCGCTGCTCGTCCTGGACTGGAGCTTCGGAGGCCGTCGTCTCCACCGTATGTGTGTGACGCCCTGCGAGGTGCTGCGCTAGCGGTACTCGGAGGCCTACTTCCTGCACCCGACCTCGGGGTCATCTTCGTCGTCTTCGTCGCCCCGAGTTCTTCGCGACCTAGAGGTCGGCTACGTCGTCTTCGTCGTCAACGCTTGTGCGGGAGCGTAATCCCCGCTATTCGGTCTACGAGGGTATGTATTCTGATCTCCGCCGTACTACTATATCTGCATAGTGTAGATCTTGGCTAGTTTAAGGATATCGTTGCTAGGAATTTTTTTGTTTTCTGCACTCGATCCCCTTCAGGGCTGCAGGCCACCCTTTGGCGGCCGCTCGCGTTTCCTCCCCACCTAGGGAGAAACGATAGGAGGAGCCTCACTAAGGGGAGCCCTCGTCACGTTGGAGGCCGAGAGAGGCGACGCCTGCCTTGAGGAGGCAGGTTCAGGGGCCATCTCCCGCACTGGCTCGACCTGAGCTCGTGCGGCAGCAAGAGTCCCCTCGTACACCTCCTTCGCCTTGATGGAAGACACCTGCTCAAGTCTGGGGCCACGCTCGCCCCGAAAAACAATGCCACAATCGTCGGCCACCTGCACCAAGTGGTCCAAAGGGACCTTATATAGAACAGAAAATCTCAAACCCGAGGGAGGGGGAGGTGTGGAACGTAATGTACCTGCTAGACTCCGCCTGGCCACGGTCCTCCGGATCGCCAGCTCCTGAACTGTCGGCGCGGGCATCCCCAGCCCACCCCGTGCAGAGGCGAGCCTGGCACTGATGCGGGGTGTCTGGGGGCCGGTGCTGGCTGGCGGCTGGGGCGGCCCAGAGTAGTCTGTGTACCCCCCACAGGAGTGTCAGGGAGGACCGTGGGCAGCACACAGGTACTGGCCGCCGGAGTAGCCGGGACCGGAGGTGGTGACAGCGCTGGTGAGGTGGGAGTCGAACCTGGCGAGAGGTCATAGCAGAGAGCGCTAGCAGATCGCGACGACGACGGTGGGGCCACCTCCAGTCCCAAACTCCCACAGTCCTCCTCTGGCTCAGTAGGCAGCAGGCCAAGTGAAGAGGTGTCCAACCCTGGCAAGCCAAAGTTGGTGCCGTACTGAGCAAGAGGGGGTGTCACGAGAGTTGGGGGGTCAGGGCGCGAGGTCCGCGGGCGGTTGACGGGGGGCAGATTGGCCGGCGCACTCTGAGAGTGGACTGGCTCAGCTGGAGCAGGGTAGGGTGAAGGCGAAGATGCCTGCACCTGGGCCAGAGGGGCCTGAGCGGCGGTAGGAGCAGTGGCCACAGGGGGCACATGCGAAGATGCATGTGCCGAAGCCGGAAGGGCCTCAGCAGACGTAGCGGACAGCTGGTGATCGTCCAAGCCTGGGTCGTCGTCGTCGTCAGAGGGAGAGGCACTCGGGTCGTCCTCCTTGTCTGAGGAGTCCCTCACCGGGTCTGCCATAGCTGAGTGAGGGGGTTGTTCCCCCTCGCGGACCACCCGAGGTCCGCTCCCTGGTTCCCTCCCTGACCCCCAAAGTAGATCGGCGGCAAGTCCTCGCGGATCAGGTCTGGGTCGGGGAATGGGGAATAGGACTCGGAGACGGACTGGACCCTCACCAGGCAGGGAGTCAGTGTCAACCTCCTCAAGCCTACCCACCAACTGGGCCACCAGCGCGACCACGGACTGTGATCAAGCACACATACGTGTCAATCACTATGGGTAAGATGACTTACCATAGAGGCGAGAGTGTGGACTCTGGAGCACGACATTAATCTTTTTGTTCTTAGACGAGGGCGCCCACTAGCTGGCATTCTAATTTCTAAGTTGCCATATAAAAAAAAAACTTTAAGTTGCCCCTTCACAGTTTAACGAACATATACAATTATCCAACAATTGAAGATGAATAATATGTTCCCTGAAAAAATGTGTGTAGGTTTTGTTGACACGCTCCAAATAATACTTTCCGGCGTCATGCACGTTCTTTTGTTAATTCCAGTGGTTTTACTTGCACGAAATCAAATTGCGCCGTTCGTAATGTACCTGATACACGTGTGTGCATGGTAAAAATTTCGGAACAATTTTCTCCGACCAGAAATGATATGTCCATATTTGAGGTGTACACGGCCGTCGTCAGCACCATGGCCACTGAGCATCCCTCCAAACGCACCACCTCTCCCTGATGCTCCCTCCATCTTTGTAATCCTGATGGTTCGGCATTTCGGTCATTTCATCGATCGTCGTCGTGCCACTGCTTCCAATGTCTGTTTGTGGTTTCCGGCGAAGGAAGCTGCAGGAGGAGCGGATCTCGAGGTCGCGCTTCAGAGCTTCCTCCCTGTAGTTCAGACTCAGGTATCTCGGATGGTCAAGAAATCTGACGTTCTTCAGCCACAGCCTGAAGGCCTGAACGGGAGCAGAGGAGCGCCATCAAAGATTACATGAGCTTGTTTAACATCAATTGCTAAACTTTATGAGTAATAATCAACTCTGTTCTTGAAAAATATTAAGCATTTTGTAGAGACAATATATATTTTTTGAAACAAGGAAATACTTGCCATTATAGAGACGATTCAAAGCTATGGCAAGTCAACGACAATTTATTCTGGACGTAGTTAACATTAAAGGCGGCCAGTGTCCATAAACATGGAAATACACTTAGTGATGCAAAGGAAACTACAATTCACAGAGAAAATGCTAGTACAGTATCTGAACAAGTCATCACCGCTAGAGAAAATGGGTGCATCTGCTGAATTACTTGAAGACTAGCTTGTGGAAGAGCAGTAGAAGTAGAACCATCACAAATTTACAACAGCCAGTAATTTGACAATAGTTCTGAATAAAGTTTCAAAGATATTCTATGCCAGTGTAACCTCGAAATATGAGACGGAAAAAAAATTTCCAAGTTTACTTCGGGTTTTGCTACTACTGCTTGAGCAATGCTTACTTGCTAAGTACGGTTTCTAGGAGAAAAGTCTTTTGAGCATCTAACAGTTCACGACACTGAATTTTGTGATTGAGTGGACTCATCATGTAAATTTTGTGATTGAAGTGGATTCATCTTGTCCTAAAGAACATTAGCCATGAACCTTTATGGAAGCAACAGAAAAATAATTGTAACCTCTAAAGAGCATAACTTGAAGAATCTAATGTATTGTACGCAGACGAGTGGCGAACAGAATTCAGGATGATGGAATGGTCAGTGGAGCGTAAGTGCACGATGTCCAGTACATATTTCTCAACAATAAGGAAAGGAGGGAATAAGTACATATTGGATTAGAATTTGGAAGCAAAAGCATGGTTCTTTTTCTGGTTAACAGCCAAAAGTTACGTTTAAGAGGAGACAGTTTGAGGAATAACAATTGGATGACAGTGTCTTTTGCAATGTACAAGGGACATATTGAGACATGTTTCTCAAGTTTCTATTGGCAGGGATTTTCTCGCAAGGGGGTTATTCAGGTCATGAGACCTCCACTAGGACCAGAACTTCCCATACCAAAAGTGTGATCAAACCCCACAGTAGCCGCCAAGCCTTCCACTCGATACTTTGTTTGTTATTTGAATCTCCACCAGAGAACTGAGGCACACTCAGTAAAACGGGCATCTCACCTACCTAACAACGTAAAGTCAAGGAGGGATCATTTCCCCGTTGGCCACGTTTTATTTGAGTCTCCACCAAGCAAAGACTCGATGGCGCATTCTCAAAGTAGGCTCAGTCAACATGTGTCACCTATGAAGTGCTCTTCAGTCAGTGATGTTTTCCAATACATATGTTTAATGAAGCTAGGGTGATTCTATAGATAAGCTGAACTTTGTATTATCCTTTTGGTCTAGGCTATTTTGAACCTTTGTAACCTTTTTCAAATGTTCAGAAGCATCAGCTCTGAGAGGTGCAAAAAATCTGCTAAAGAATGGAATGCTACCTCCAGACTTTGAGACTGGCACGGCCAACAGGCAGCAATATGTTGTTCTGGTTTCCTATTCACAACTGTGCGCATTATCCTTTTATATTAATTTAAAAGGGAGGAATAAACCAAACTATGTTGATCTGATTCCAAAGCAAAGGTGCTGACATAATGTCTAAACAAAAATCCAATCATAGAGATCATCAAAAAGAGTATATTCCACATTTTACCCTCGATTCTGATATTGTAACATATTTTAATCCACTGAAATAATCATGTGACATGTTACCCCTTTGGTTTTGACCTTGTGACCGCCTTTGCCCTATTTAACTCTTTTCTCTAAATTGACAAGGTGGACCTCACGGCTCTTATACCATGTCAACTTTCATGCACTAGCCAACACAAGCAAAAGTCCGAACTGATGGAAAGGGCTAGGCAGTCGACACATACGGTAACAGTTACAAGGTCAAACTAAGGGTAAAACCGCTGCATGATTATTTAAATGGGGTAAAAGTGGAACATACCCTACTAAAACCTACAAGCTTTTCTTTAGATTTTCATTTGAAGAGATGTTGTAGGATCAAACAAAAACTCTTCATTAATCACCATTATCTGGTCATCTGTTAAACCAGTTGCCCTACCAAGAAAAGATACTTCAAAAATCAAATGGACACAACATGAGGATAACAAAGTAACCATCAAATCCATCTAAAAGGTATCTAAAGCACCCTCTATGAGGATAACGTTATATATGAGAATGCATCACAAATGTGAGAATGGTAACATAACAGGAGCATCGTATATCAGAATGATACCTCCCAGTATATCCCTGCAGCCACCTTATGAGGTATCAGCCAGAAGAATGTTGCTAGCTTAACCGAGTCACTCGTTTGGCCAACTAACTTGGCATGCAATGCTGCAGTAAAATAGTTCCCAAGTGTTGGATGTTGAACTGAAATAGCCACATAAAGATTATCCCCTGGAGCGTCAGCACGGATACTCCAATTGCCAAGCATATCCTACAACTCATGCAACAACAACAAAAAAGCCACTAAGAACATGTAATGGCAGTGAATTGAATATAACGAGTCAAATTACCAGAATCAAGACCAAGTAAACAATTAGTATAGGATATACACCATTGATCTCTAATTGTCCAGCAGAAAAGAATTATGTAATGAGCTCCATATGAAATAAGACTGAGACAAAAATGCTTTGCTTGAAAAAAGCTAGGCAAACAAAGTAACTTCCAACTAAAATTTTGTCAATTTTTCCTAGAAAGTTAACAATCCATCACGCCGCATTTTCCAAACGGACACTACCATATTCTAGCAGATTCTTGACAAAGGCCATACCATGAAGGGGCTGACATGCAAAGGCTTTGCAACGAGATCAGAACCCGGCTGGAAGGTAAACATCACCTTCTCCCCCCAGGGAGTATTTGTGACCTGGAACCGATAGCAAAGTAATAGACAATGAACACTGTTATAAATTAACTCAACACCAATCAATATGAATCCAACAAAGAGGAGAGGCCTCACTTCAGCAATGCACATCTTGAGGTCTTTATCCTGTTCTTCCACAGCCGCATCATAGCAGTAGTAGACGCTAAGCGGGTTCTGCTCGTACCCCACGCTCTTGGGTACCGTCAGGAGACGCCTTCATCAAACAAACAACTAACTACCTCACCTCCGTGCAAACGATAGTCTTCCAAAAGAATATACATATGCTCTGGCAATGCTTTTGCAACAGAATTTTCCATACCAAAAAGTTTGAGGTTTTCATTGTAGATAGAGTACAGAGACGGGTCCTTTACAAGAACTGTGTGTATCTACTTCGAAATTGTGTCAGAAAGTTGCAAAATGCATGAGGGGGCTTACACGGGGCCAGAGGTGGAGGCGATGCGGCGGGCATCGGCGGCGGAGAGGTAGCCGGGAAGCGGCAGGAGATCGAGGTCGATGAGGGCGTAGCGCACGGCGTACTCGAAGGCGTGCCCCGCCGGCCGTCGGCGAGAGTGCCGGACGCGGCCCTCGTAGAGCCGCGCGGCGCCACCGCCGCCTGGAGCGGGGCGGCTAGCGAAGGGGAGGCGGAGGAGGAGGAACAGGGAGAGGACGGTGGAGGTGAGGACGGTGGTGGTCAGGGAAGCCAGCAAGTAGAGCGCCTCCATTGCTGCTGCTTCGATCTCTAGATGAATTTTAAGGGAAAATTCAGTAGTAAGTATGACCCGTTTCTGATTATCTATAGTTAACTTTTTATTTGGAAAAGAATGAAACTGAATACATCTTAATTATGCGTGAAAGTTTAATAATTATCAGCAGCTAAAAACCATACCTGATACTAGCATAATCTGGAGCAGATAAATTGCACGTGACAATGTTTAAATTTCTGCAGATTTAGGAAATTTGTGACTGCGAAATGAATTCAGTTAGCTTTTTGAAGACTTTTCATGTAGTCTGGATCAAGGTTTGGAATTGATTTACATATTCCAGTTTACTTCAATGACACACCATTTCCGTTGGCTTGGTGATGGCCACAAGTCAAGAGGGCATTTGGGTTGGATTATTGTCTTCTTCTGGATTAGCATTTGTGGTGGATAATGCCTACACGTTTCTGGACTAGTACTTGATCATTGCTTGTACAATGGAAAACAAAAACATGGAAATTTGATCTCTCTGACTTCTTCAGTTTTCTGAACGTGGCTCTCCTTTTTCCAACACTTGATCTAACAAGTCTTTTTGGAAAATAATAAATATCAGAAAATTGCATCTGAATAGATAGATTAAATATGCAGTACTGTTGATTTCATAGGGGCTTGTGTGTCTGCGGAAACAACGCAAACTGGTTCTTGACAACTCCAGCACCAACTGCTATCTGAATTTTGATGACAATATAGCTATTTTTTAAAGGTAAAATAGCTCCCACAATAGAGATATTTTCAAATAACTCATGGATCCTTTCACCGATAAGCAAAATGTCACTTAGTGTGAAGAGTGACATGCAACAGAGAACAGACTTGTTCAGTACCCACAAACATCTACTCCTGCTAACGACAATGTCTTGAATTGTTTCTTTACTGAGACCCCACAAACACCTACTACTTACAACAATGTCTTGAATTATTTCTTTACTGAGACAACATTTACATATTATTGAACATAACAGGAGAATCTAATATACAGAATATACACATCACAGTCTATTATTTTTTAGAGTACGCAAAATGCGTACCTTATTTATATAGAAGGAGCAAAGAGTCAAATACAAAAAGGTAAGCCTGCCGAGAACTCCACACCACACGACAGACACAACCCACCCCCTCCGAAACAAACTAATGAACTACTCTCGCAAAAAAACTAAAACCTCCAAGCCCCGCAGCTCTCCAAAGATGCCACTCCGCTGTAATCTGCTCAACCAACCCGGTCACCGTGAATTGCCCACTAGGATTGTTGAACACCCTGGCATTTCTCTGCTTCCAAAGCCTCCAAGAAGTCAAAATGACGAAGGTATCAAAAGCCCTCCTAAGCTTGCCGGAAAAACCCCTCCGAGACCGAGACCACCAAAGTTCTAGCGAGTCTGTCAGTTGTGGCATCGCAAACTCCACACCCAAGGTCCTTGCGCACTGAAACCAGACTTCTCGCGCGTAGACACACCCTACCAGGATGTGGGAGACAGTATCTTCCGCTTGTAAGCACGTAAAGCAAGGTGAAATCTCCTCCTATAGTCCATGTCTGACTCGGCGATCTGATGTCCAGCCTGAACTGAAGAGCCAGCCAGGCGAACAACTTACACTTCAGCGGCGCCCCACGACTTCCAGATCCTTGCCGCGCCCGGCATGCGATCCTCCCTCCGGCAAAGAGCCTTATAAGTACTCTTTGCTGAGTAGACACCCGAAGGCGAGCAAGTCCATCTAAACTGGTCCGGCACTGTAGCATTTCCGACAAAGGATGTTAATTGAAGGAAAAGCTGCAAGCATTGCAGGACTCCATCTTCAGCAAGAACTCCACGGATGTCCTTTACCCAAGCGTGATCTTGCAAGGCCTCCCTCACCGAACGTCTGTTGGCGCAAGCAACAGAAACCGCCTTCACCACTAAGGGTGCAAATTCCGAAATCATACGTCCGTGCAACCATTTGTCCGTCCAGAAAAGGGTAGAAGCTCCATCACCCACACTGATTTCCACGAATTGGTTGAAAACCTTAGTAGCGTCCTTGTCCACCATCATATCTAGCCCTTGCCAAGGCCGAGAAAGATCAGTACGCCGAAGCCATTCCCATCTGACTCGCAAAGCAATTCCTTGCAACCTCAGGTTCTTCACTCCCAGCCCACCATAGGGCAAAGGCCTGCAGACCGAACTCCAAGATACCAGACACTGACCGCCGTGTGCAATCTCCTTCCCGGCCCAGAAGAAAGCTCGCAGCCACGCATTGACCTCCTCCAAAAGCCAAGCCGGCGGCTCCGCCACCAACAAGTGGTGGATAACATCACAGTCTATTATACAGTACATAATTCTAATGCCTGAGTGCTAATGACAGTAGGGTCATTCTACAGATCATCATCTATTGCTTGCAAGGCAAGCACAGTTATGTCCTGCAAACAATTACTCTAATGTATTCTTTCATCTGGCACAAAGGAAGACTCCATACAAATTTGTTTGACAAAGGCCACATTACAAATTTTCAACTTACCAACTGAGTAGAATGTACTCAGCAAAAGGTCAGACCAGTGTACAACCGTTTTGTTCAGTACCCACAAACATTTACTGATACAACATTTACAGATTTTATCAGTGTTTCTTGCTAGGGGTGTTGCTGATTGAGCCTGTCTGCACTCTTGTGGATAGTGGCTGTGATGATCCTGCTGGTGGTGCATCCCTTGATGGTGTTATGGGCCTCGGCGGTGTGTTGGTGTGCCCGTGCTCTGGTGACCTCCGGCCCAACACCTCTGCCCATCCTGCTTGTGCTCCGTTGTCGCAGCTGCTCGCCTTTGGTGTCTCACTTATAATCTCGTCGGTAGCTCTGTTTTCCGTTGGATGTGTGTAGTGCTTTGTTATAAGTTGGGTTCAACATCATGTACCTTTTCGCCCGTTCGTGGCTTTATTAATTAAACGCTGGGCTTCTCGCCTTTTATCTTAAAAAATAAGTCAGCCCGGTATACAACCGTTTTGTTCAGTACCCACAAACATCTACTCAGTCGGATACATAATAGGTGTCGTAATTTTGAACTACCCCCAGTTCAAAACTGTGACAGTCATTTTGGATTGGAGGGACTGAGGGAGTAGTAATTACAACATTGTCTTGATTACTTATCTACTGATACAACGTTTACAGATTATATACCACAGCAGGAAAGCATCTAATATACAGAATACAGCAGTTGTACAATGCAAATAAACGGTTTAAATAGACGATAAATTATACTTAGTAGATAATTGATCAGTTATGGTTGCTCTGCAGGTTACGAGAGCTTTAGAGGCAATTATGCATGCAAGATCTGACTGCTTGAAGGTGTGAGATCACTGAATGCCCTAGGAACGTCGACATCTTGCCAACGAATCAAGTAGCTCCAAGACCTAGGATTAGAACTGGTACCACTGCCAGATTGCTTCTTGATGTGGCCAATTGCTACTTGGAGACCTCGGCCGACAACGACAATCTTACTGTCCAGGCAACTCACAGACAAAGGTTTCATGATTCGCTCAGGCATAGGAGGGCCGTTTACAGAATCCCAGGAATCCGTCTGTGGATCATAGATCTTAACCTTCATCCTCTCGTACTCTGAAATGACGAACAACCGTTCGTCGATGACCACGCTCAATCCCGTCCACCCTTCGCGCATTCCAAGCGGCATCGCCTCCCAGCGGTCAACCTTTGGATCATACACCTGCCCTCTGGGCGAGGAGAAGAAAGGCCAGGCACAGCCTTCAGTGACATAGAGCCTGCCACTGATGACAGCAGAATCTGATGAAGCCATGTTCGTGCCCATGCTAGCAACCGGTTGCCAAACGCCCTTGACTGGATCAAGAACCTCCGCGGAATTCAGCTCAAACTGGTCCGTGCTATAGCCCCCGGCAACATAAACCTGTCCATCGATCACGCCACCACCAAAGAAAGACCGCGCCGAGAGCATCCGGGTCATCACTGTCCAGCGGTTCTGGTAGACATCATACTTGAGTACCAAGTGCAATGGGCAGTCCATGTCGGAGACCAGCCCACCGCAGACAAGAAGAGTGCCATCGCTGGGGATGGCGATACAGCCGAAGCCACGGGGGCAAGCCCGGTCCGGCCACGGCATGGTGGGAATTGTGTGCCAGGTTAAGCAGTTGAGGTCCAGCACCTTCCACTGTATCTTACCAGTGCAACGGTGGAACGCCAGGGTGAACAACCAGGGCGATCGGAAGCCCATCGCCTTCCTCTGCGTGAAGAACCGCGCCTTGTCGGCTAGGAGGTGGTGCCACCGTCGACACACGAGC
This sequence comes from Poa annua, assembly GCA_026929855.1. Lineage (NCBI taxonomy): Eukaryota > Viridiplantae > Streptophyta > Magnoliopsida > Poales > Poaceae > Poa > Poa annua. The sequence goes on along the minus strand of CM049426.1, from coordinate 242,711,861 downwards.
CTGCAGGCATCATGGGCCTCCACAGGTAGCCGGAGGAGGCAATTGAGCGCGGCGTCGTCCGGGAGGCCAGGTATGAGGGGTGTCTCCCATGAGGATTGATCAAAGTCAGAGGATAATGTAGGCGGTGGCAACGAGGAGGTTGACGCAAGCCAGAACTTGGGCGTCAGTTTCATCTGTAAATCGCCGAGCTTTTGGGCAGGAGACTGTTGAGATGAGACTCGAACGCGGCGCATACTCATCTCAAATTGCAAAATGGAGGAAAACACTAAAGACTACCCACTGAAAAGCCAGGAGATGAACAAGTCTTCTTCCCGCAGAACACTCTCCAATCTTGGTTCTATTATGGTGAGGATAATACCATTGACAACACTATTCCTGCACAAGGAAAAAATCCCCAATTTATTGGCCTCAAGTTGCCGAATTTTACACCCATGGCATTCCAAAGAAGAAGCTAACCTGATACGGATAGCCAGAATCAATCACTGTAGAACAAGAATGGAGTTAGAAGGAAGCCACAACTTTCCTCCTAAGAGACCTGATTTAAAATCAGGATTTCCCACGGAACAACTGCAAACTAACCAGTTCGTTAAACCTGCACCCTATTCAATTCACAGTCATTCTCAGCTAAATAGACACCAAGAAACCACCTCTAGCAGATATATTATACGAACAAGAAAAGGGGCAAACACCAATAAGTTTCTAATTCTTGCAGGAGCAACATGGGAATTGGGAATCATGATGGCACTTCCAAGAGAGGAAAAACAGAAGAAAGTAACCTGAATTGCTGAGAGAACATAAGCCTCCTTGGGGTCTGCAGGGGGCCTTCTCTCTTGCGTCTTTTCCCTGCCTGGTGGTGTGCTCTGACTGTGATTCAAGGAGGGGAGGTGTACAGGAGACGAAACGATCTTTGTTCCTTGAAAACAATACAAACCAGAGGGTGAGCAAAGCAGCTGAGCCGAAGCTTTCCTCATCTTCGGCCATTTCAACCCTTTTTCAGTGAGTGGGGTAGTGGGCCCCTGCATCTGTTGGACCTACCTACCCCCGCTTCATTTTCTAAAAACAATTCTACAGTTTAGTTGACAAAATGAATACGTAAAACATATCCTCATTTATTTGCAGGTAAACATATCCTCATTTTTTTTGAGAGAAAACATATCCTCATTTGGTTCTACCCATTTGGCTATTTGTAATATAGTAGATTAAAATGAATACGTAAAACATATCCTCATTTGTTTGCAGGCAAATAATGTTGCAGCATCCATAGCTATTTATATACAAATTTATCCTTAAATGCTGTCAACCTACTAGTACATATTTCTTGTTTGTATTTCCCCCCTGTAAGCACATGTGCTGACGGCGCAAGTTTAGTTGTGTTTACTCCGTTGATAGGAGTTGGTGCCTGCCAGCAAGTTGGTATCAACGACCAATCAATCATCTCCATATTCCACGAGAGGAAGAAGATACCCAAGAAAGCAGCATCCTTTCTATTCGGAATATGTACAAATCATGTACAGTATAGATAGAGATATGGAAACGAGATCCGGCGTTAGGTGAGCGGGGTTGGTCCATTCGTGACTCGTGAGCCTAACACATTAATCAGTGACTGATGACCAGAGCTTGTCCACTTGGGCTTGGGCAACACTAAACCGTGTGTTTGTGGCGCCAATTGTGATCATGCGGACTACCTACACCACGTGACACCGCTGTCATGTAGCACAATCCTCAAACTGTACAGGTTAGAAAAATGGAACTTCTGTTACATTTTTTTATTGCAGGTTGCGAGCCAGAAAATATTATCTTCGTTGAGTCGCAGAAGATAAACTAGGATACTGTTCTCACAAAATAAGAAAAAGAAGGAAAAGTAATCCATATTTTTTGGGTTTTTGGCAACCAAGGTTATGTGTGCTCCCAGGTTTTAGAAATCGATCGATTGAAAATCATACACGTGGCGAAATCATAGCTATCGTGCGGATACTAATATCAAGCAGGGTCTTGATAGGGCTATTGCAATTTTGGCTTGGCGTTCTCATATTCTTGCCTATAAGGCAATCAATGGGGATCCAAGACACTCTTATCATTGCCCTGTTATTGTGATCATGGAGGCTGAGTGCCGCAACCACAACTTTACTAGGGTGAAATGTCAGCTAAAGTTCGAGGCGAGATGGCTCGCGGAGGATCAATGTGACGAGATCGTCCATAATGTGTGGCACCTTGCCATGCTTTCGGGCAATGTGGAGGTTGCAGATGCCATTAAGAAAGTTGGGGCTGATCTGCATACCCGGAGAAAAGAGCTTCTACGTGATTTGCAGAATCACATCAAGAAAGTGAAGAAGGAACTAAATCGGTGTAGAAAGAAGGCTACTTCTGAGGAGCAGGTTGCTCTTGAACTCATGTTGTGATACAAGCTTGATCGGCTCCATGATCAAAAAAATATTTACTGGAAACAAGGAGCATGCCCACTGGTTGAAAGATGGAGATAGAAGCACCAGCTTTTTTCATGCATGTGCCTCCAAGAGAAGGAGAGTGAACACTTTGACTGCGCTGAAATCTGAAGATGGCGTTGTGGTGAAGGGAGAAGAGTAGTTGAGCTCCTTCATCTCCATTTTCTACAAGGATCTGTTCTCTTCAAGCGCTGGTACTAGAGAGGATGAGATCCTCTGGGCTGTTCCTAGTGTGGTTTCCCCGGATATGGTTTCTTTCCTGGGTAAGCCCTTTACTGCTAAGGAAATTAAACCGGCTCTGAATTCTATGGGCGATCTTAAAGCTCTCTTGGGCATGATGGAATGCCGGCTATTTTCTTCAAGCACTTTTGGCTCCTTTTTGGCGAGAAAGTTCAGCAAGAAGCTTTGCAGGTGCTCAACGACTGCCCTATTCCCGCAGATTGGAATGAGACTGTCATTGTCCTGATTCCAAAAGTGAAAAATCCGGACCACCTAAAAGATCTCAGACCTATTAGTCTTTGCAACTCAGTTTTCAAAATTGTCTCGAAGGTGGTTGCTTGCCGGCTGAAAGTTGTCCTTGATGATATTATTTCCCAGAATCATAGTGCCTTCGTTGCGGGGAGACTAATCACTGACAACATTCTCATTGCTTATGAGACCACCCATTTCATGCATCAACGAAAGGTGGCAGAGATGGTCTGGCTGCTGTTAAACTTGACATGAGCAAAGCTTTTGATCATGTTGAATGGTCTTTCTTGAAGAACTTAATGCTCAAAATGGATTTTAACTCGGGTTTCATGCAGCTGATTATGAATTGTGTTTCTTCGGTTACTTATAGAGTGAAAGTGAACAACTCTCTCACCGAGGTGATTGTCCCTCGGCGTGGCCTGGGCCAGGGCTGCCCTTTGTCTCCTTACATGTTTATCCTATGTGCTGAGGTGCTCTTGGCACTGTTCAGGAAAGCTGAGGAGGAGGGTTCTTTGTAGGGGGTGCAGGTTTGCCCAAGGCTCCTCGCATTAACCATCTCTTTTTTGCTGATGATTCTTTGATTTTCCTCAAGCCAAACAAATCCAGCGCTAGGAACTCCTTGATATTCTTGCCCTTTATGAGGAAAGGTACCTCAAAGGTGGCCAAGAGGAAGTTTATGTCCATACTTCATATTCAGGATGAAGCCTTCACCGGCCGCGGGCTTGCCGATTAATCTTGGTAGATAAAAAACCAAGGCTTTTGGTTATCTGAATGAAAGAATCTGGAAGAAAATTCAGGGCTAGAAGGTGAAAGTTTTATGTAGAGCTGGAAAAGATATTATCATCAATGATGTTGCACAAGATATCCCTCTTTATGCCATGTCTTGCTTTGATATTACAAAATCTTTTTGCGATGATATCAACTCTATGTCTGTAAGTATTGGTGGAATAATCAGGAGGAAGATCGCCATCACTTGCTTGGTTGGCAATGTCTCTCCAAATCAAAAGCCGAGGGTGGGCTTGTGACGAGGGGTGTCCCCATCAATACCCAATACTGATAGCCTAGGGTTAGAGTTATGTGGTAGAGAACACGTAGAGTTAGTAGATTCGTCGGCTGACAAGCGGGAGTTACCCAGTGACGAGGGTGTAACTCGACAAATCCCAGGGTTGTGCACCCCGGGTTGATTGAGGGGGAAAGAGAGGAGCGTTGCTGATCACGACGGCTAACAAGCAAGGTTTTACCCAGGTTCAGGCTCCCAGAGGATAACACCCTACTCCTGCTTGTCTGTTATTGATGGCGAGTTGCGATTACAATGGCGGCGAGATTGCAATCTCGCTAGGGTTTGTGGCGGTGGCTGTTGGCGTGTCCTCTAGGACGAGCAACCCTCCTGGCTTTATAGGTAGCCAGGTCTCGGGTGGTCGGTATCGATGGCGATTATAGATATGGAAGGTTATGAGACCTAACCGACTTGGACTAGGATACATTGTACCCCGAGTGGGCCTTCCGTGGGCCTCCCTGTGCTTTGCACGGCCCAGGTAGCCTCATCGTGGGCTAGTCGAAAGTTAGCCCCACGTCACCCAGGTTCAGGGCCTTTGACTGAGGTAACACCCCTACTTCCTTCTTGTCTGTATTGATTGTGAATATGCGGCGAGTACAATGGTCTAGCAAGATGTCTATCTTGCTAGGGTTTGGTGGTTCTGATTGGGCGTGTCCCTGATCGGCCACCCTCCTGTCCTTTATATAAGGGTACATGTCTCGGGTATGTAACCGACTAGGACTACAAGTATGGAAAGTCTAACCGACTATGTCTATCTATGGTAACAATCTTCGTCTTGGGATTCGCTTGTTGGGTTTCTTCAATCTATTGACAATTGGGCTATAGTCCTCATGTGCACCAGGTACCCACACGATAGGGTACCTGTTTGGTATAACCTCGTCATTAGCCCCCTAGTGCTTGGCTAATTCGGAGAATCAGTCATGGACTCACTACATAGTGGACGTCTCATGTTTATGCTTTTGACAGTATGTCTTTGTGTTTTGTGTTTTCGACTGTAAATTATGGCAAAGGATTTTGACTGAGTAGGACTGGATTTACTCGATGAGTCGAGACCAGTTAACTGCACTTGGGCAAAACCTTACTAGTCTTCAATTGACGTGGGGCTGCCTTGCGGGTAGCCCACGATGATGCTACCTGGGCCGCGCCAAGGATGGAAAGGCCCACAGGAGGCCCACGCGGGGTACCATGTAACCTAGTCCAAGTCGGTTAGGAAGCATAACCTGCCATATCTGTAGATGCCATCGGCACCAACCACCCGAGACCTGGCTGCCTATTAAGCCAGGAGGGTTGCCCGTCCCAGAGGACACGCTCATAACCACCATGACAAACCCTAGAGTGATCGCAATCTCGCTATTGTAATCGCTACTCGCATCAATAATCAGACAAGCAGGAGTAGGGTGTTATCCTCCGGGAGCCTGAACCTGGGTAAAACCTTGCTTGTCAGCCGTCGTGATCACCTTGCACTCATCTCTCTCCCCATCAATCAACCCGGGGTGCACAACCCTGGGACTTGTCGAGTTAACACCTCGTCAATTGGCGCCGTCTGTGGGAACGCAAACAAGTGCTAGGATCATGGTCGCACCGGCTCCATCCGCAATGAAGATCGGCGCATCCTCCATCAGGGAGTCGATCCGATTCGGCTCCTTCGAGTACGTCATCCACTCGCCAGCTCATCAATCGGTGTACGCCGATCTGGACAAAGGTATACACATCACCTTTGGCTCCATATTCTGCTGCATCGATAGTCGTGGCATACTCAGGTCTACGACTACTGCGCTACGCGCGACGGCGTCACCAAAATCGCGGACGACCATCGCGCCCGCCGGACCCGCTGAGATCACTTCTGCCGCACCAGCGGAGATCGCGACCGCCGGACCCGCGAAGATCGCATCTGCCGCACCCGCGGAGATCGCGACCGCCGGACCCGCGAAGATCGCATCTGCCGCACCCGCGGAGATCGCGACCGCCGGACCCGCAAAGATCGCATCTGCCGCACCCGCGGAGATCGCGACCGCCGAACCCGCGAAAATCGCATCTGCCGCACCCGCAGGGGTCGCGTCAGCTGCACCCGCGAAGAGGACATCTACATCGACAGTCTCGGCAACGGCTGCGCGAATCGAGTCTACTACCCCAACCTCGGTCGTGCGGTCGATCAAGTCAAGATCCACCTCGACCGTCGCACCCGCACGGGCGACAAGGGGCCCGCGTCCGACAGCCATGTCGCGCGCGCCCTCGTCTTCGTGGAAATCCCAGGTCTACCCCAAGCCAATCGCACTCGCTCCGGCGAGTGTGAGCACATGGACAATCGCGAAAAGACGCGACAGCGAGTGCGCCGCGCGCCACGTTGCAGCAATTTTCGACCCCGAGCAAGAAGCGGGCGACAGAAGCAGCAGCGGCAGCACCAACTCCCCAACTCAAGTCTACCCCAAGCAAGTCTTCATGGCCGGCACAGCACCGCATGACGACAAAGAAGAACCCGCATATCCACTAGAGGTGGACATGCCGGACCAGACTAAACTTGTCATCACGCGGGACATGGCGATCCAAGCCATGAAGCATGTGGACGAGGGCACGTTCCCCCCACCCAACGCACCTCGAGAAGACCACCTGGCGGTCCAGTACTTGCTACGCAAGGAAGGCGAACGAATTCGCGCCGAAAAAGCCGACCTGCTCAGGCGCAAAAGGGACGCGGATGCATCGAGTGCCAGGCGAGCCGCCCTCTCCTTTACATCCTCCACAGAGGTTAACCAAGGAGCACGGCGAACCAGAGCCCGTGTCCCCCACATGGCAGAAGCTGATCGAACAAGGCTCACCCGCAACCTCGACTCGTCCTTCGTCACCGAAGATGAAAACGGGATACCCGTCCCAAAGACGGCGAATGCCGCCCTGATCACAGTCGAGACATACCTCCGGCTCACACAGCCACCGGAGGGGGACGCACGCTCCCTTCACCACAAGCAACAAATTGCCTCCATAAGGGCAATCGAGGAAGCTCTGGCGGCCAAGGGGGCAAGTAACCGAGCGCACGAACCAACGACGTCGGGCATCCCAGCGGCGCAGCGGCAGCCAATCAAGGACCTTCGCGACGTCCTCACACAGAAGACGGTGGACCGCAACCGCAAGGAGCGCTCGGCTAGCGCGGCACACGCGGACGACCACGCTGACCGCGACTTCGAGCCGTGTGGCGCGGCATGCTTTAGCTTCAACATCCGCGACACCCGCATGCCTAAAGGCTTCAAGTTGACGGCTGGCACACCAAAGTACGACGGGAAGCAAGACCCAAAGCTGTGGCTCGAAGACTACCTCATCGCTTGCACCTGCCAAGGCGGAACGTCGACTACAGCAATGCAATACATCCAGCTCATGCTGACAGACTCGGCACGCGGGTGGCTCACAAGACAACCCAAAGACTCTTTCCGAACATGGGAAGAATTCCAGGATAATTTCATCAAAAGTTTCTCGGGAACATTCGCCAGGCCGACGACCTACATCGAGTTGCAGGCCTGCAAGCAAGGGAAGGATGAGTCGCTCCGCTCTTACATCCAGAGGTGGACACTCCTCCGCAATACTATGGAACCCGTATCAGAGGATCGAGTGATGGATGCCTTCATGCATGGCGTCGCTCGTCGCGACCTCCGGGAGGAATTCGGTAGGCTCCAGCTGAAGACCACAATAGAACTCATGAAGACAGCCAACCAATGGGCCGAAGGAGAGGACTACGTCCGCGAAACTTCTCCCAAAAAGGAAGGCGAAACAAGCAACTGGTGCGAGGCACGTCAAAAGAAGAAGGCACGTTACACCCACGATTCAATCGAATTAGTAGAGGCGGGTTATGAAACCCCCCGTGAGGACAAGCGTGACGGCAGCCGACAGTACGAGCAAAGTCGGCAGCCCAGCTCGAGTCAGTACAACCGTGGCAGCAGCAGCATCGGCCACAATGATGGAAGTCAGAAACGCGAGTGGAAGCGCCCGTTGACACCAGCAGAGGAACTGATGCAACCCTGTAAGCATCACTCGTTCCGCAACCCGGAAACAGGAAAGTGGGGTTCAAACCACCTGTTGAAGGATTGCCGCAAAGCAAGAAAGATCTACCATGCCATGCAGCAAATCATCGCCCCGGTGCAGGCCGTACAAGCGGCACCACAGCTAGCCATCCAGGCAGCACCCGCAAACAACAACCAAGTACAGGCGACATGAGCGTTCCCCCAGCCGCAGCAGCAGCAACAAGGTCCGTCGGCAGCAGCCGACACGTACCCAGCCACACGGGGATAGCTGAACATGATCTAGAAGGGACCCCCGTCGAACAGGCGGCAGAAAATCATCACACGCCAAGTACTTCAAGCCATCAACAGCCCGCGCGCGGTACCAGACTACCTGCGCGGGTCGGAGACACCAATCACATTTTCCAGGGCAGATCACCCAGCGGAGGTAGTCCGACCCGGGCACGCCGCACTCGTGATTGAGGCCTTGATCGGCGACTACAGCCTGAAGAAGGTATTCCTGGACGGAGGCAGCGGCATCAACATCATATTCGCCGACACCCTCAGACGAATGAACAGGTCGACAGAGAAATTGCCGGAATCGGAGACCACCTTCCACGGCATAGTACCAGGGCAAGCAATCACGCCCATGGGAACAATCACACTCGACGTCATCCTCGGTACACCCGAGCACTTCAGGAAGGAGTCGATAGACTTTGAGGTCGTCGACTGGAAGTCACAATACCACGCCATCCTCGGACGCCCAAGCTTTGCCAGGTTCATGGCAGTACCCCACTACGCCTACCTGATGATAAAGCTGCCCGGGCCGAAAGGAGTGATCACCGTCCGCGGCGACTTCGGGCTCTCCAACAGCTGCGACCGTGAGTTTGCCAAGATCTCCGAGTTCTTCGGCGTCGAAGAACACTTCAAGGCCATATCAGCCGACAACGACAAGACCATCTTCCCGGCTCGCAAGAAGCCTGCCAAAGACGCAGCGTTCAACATGAATGACGACACTGTCACCCACCAAGTCCATCCGACTGACAGCGGAAAGACGGTCAAGGTCTCATCGAGTCTGACCCCCGCATAGGAAGGCGCGCTCGTCGAGTTCCTACGTGAGAACTGGAAAATCTTTGCATGGCAACCTTCCGACATGCCAGGGATACCCAGGGAACTCGCCGAGCACTCTCTAAAAGTCCACAAAGATGCAAGACCAGTCAAGCAATCCATGCGACGCTTCTCAGGACCCAAACGAGACGCGATCACCATGGAAGTCGACAGATTACTGCACGCCAAGTTCATCCGAGAGATCAAGGACTCGGACTGGGTCGCCAACCCGGTTCTAGTTGAGAAAAAGAAGACGAAGAAACTACGCATGTGCGTTGACTTCACCGCAGTCAACAAATGCTGCCCCAAGGACCACTTCCCGCTCCCGCGGATAGACCAGATCATCGACTCGACTGCAGGTTGCGAACGCCTGTCCTTTCTGGATGCCTACTCAGGTTACCAGCAGATCAGGTTGAAAGTCGAGGACGAAGAGAAGACAACCTTCATCACACCCGACGGCGTTTTTTGCTACCAGACGATGCCGTTCGGGTTAAAGAACGCAGGTGCCACGTACCAGCGGACAATGCAAGCATGCCTCAAGGGGCTAATCGGGCAGATCGTCCAAGTCTACGTCGACGACATCGTCGTCACTACCCGGAAGGAGGATACCCTAGTCGACGACCTCCGCAAGGTCTTCGCCGCACTGGACGTGTATCAAATCAAGCTCAATCCAGAGAAGTGCGTGTTCGGCGTACCAGCCGGAGAGCTACTAGGGTACCTTGTATCCGCAAGAGGAATCGAAGCAAACACCGAGAAGGTGCAGAACATACTCACAATGCCAGCACCAACCAAGCTCAGGGAGGTGCAACGATTAGCTGGCCGAGTCGCAGCTCTCAGCCGGTTCATTAGTAAGTTGGGAGAGAAAGCCTTACCTTTCTACCAACTGATGAAGAAGTCATACAAGTTCGAGTGGACACAAGAGGCGCAGGACGCGTTCGACCATCTCAAGAAAACACTGACAACCTCTCTAGTCCTCGTGGCACCGCTGGAAAATGAGCCGCTCTACCTATACGTCTCAGCAACGAACAAGGTGGTGAGCACGGTGCTCGTAGTCGAACGCGAAGAAAAAGGGCACAGTCACCCGGTGCAGAGGCCCGTCTACTACCTTAGCGAAGTACTCACCTTGTCCAAGCAGAACTACCCTCATTACCAGAAGCTGGCATACGGAGTCTTCATGACCTCCAGAAAGGTCGTCCACTACTTCTCCGAGCACCCGATCACGGTGGTAAGCTCCTCTGGACTAGCAGACATTCTCACAAACTAGCGCGCGACAGGACGAGTCGCCAAGTGGGTTGTCGAACTAGGACCATGGGGGCTGAAGTATGCTCACCCGAAGTCCATCAAGGCCCAAGTTCTCCCAGAATTCACTACCGAGTGGATAGAAGCCCAACTACCAAATGCCCCCGACTTGTCCAACGCATGGACAATGTACTTTGATGGCTCCAAGAAATTCAAGTCAGCCGGGGCAGGAGTCGTGCTCATCTCCCCCAAAGGCGACAAGCTCAAGTATGTCCTACAGATGGATTTTCCGACGCCGTCCAACAACGAAGCCGAGTACGAGGCCCTGATCCACGGCATGCGGATGGCCAAGAACTGCGGCGCCACGCACCTCATGATCTACGGCGACTCCTACCTGGTGGTACAGCAAACCATGAAGTCCTGCGACGCCGTCGCCGACAACATGATCGCCTACAGAGACCTCTACAATCAGTTGGAAGGCAACTTCGACGGCTGCGAGCTGCGCCACATTGGCCGTGAAAGCAACGAGGAAGCCGACTTCCTCGCTAACATGGGCTCAGACAGGGTGCCAGTCCCACCCGGCGTCTTCCTCGAGTGCATCACACAGAGATCCATCAAGACTCAGAATACAGCAAGCACTGCAACAACAAAAGGCGACGCCAACCCGCCAAGCCAAGACAAGGTCCCCATGGAGGTCATGCTAGTCGAAGCCACATGGACAGGACCGTACCTGGCATACATACTACATCAGAAGCTGCCAGCCGACCCAGTCGAAGCAAAGCGCATCATCAGACGCTCCAAAAGTTTCACCGTCATCAACGGAGAACTCTACAAAAGAAGCATCTCAGGAATCCTGCAAAGGTGCATAGATCCAGTCGACGGCCAAGCCATCTTACTCGACATCCACGCGGGTACCTGCGGGCATCACGCCAGCAGTCGGGCACTGGTGGCCATGGCGCTACGAGCCGGGTTCTACTGGCTGACAGCCATGCAGGACGCCGAGGAGCTGGTGAAGAAATGCACAGGGTGCCAGGAATTTGCCAACAAGCCGCACGCGCCAGCATCAGAACTCAAAACAATACCATTAGCCTGGCCCTTTGCCCAATGGGGTCTGGACATGGTGGGCCCGCTGAAGAAATCCTCACCCGGAGGTCACACTCACCTCCTGGTTGCAGTCGATAAGTTCACAAAGTGGATCGAAGCCGTGCCCATCACAAGTTCGACTGCATCCACAGCGGTCAACTTCATCAGGTCAATCATCTTCAGGTTTGGAGTACCGAACGGGATCATCACCGACAATGGCTCGAACTTCACAGCCGAAGAATTCAAGGACTTCTGCTCAGAGCAGGGGATCAAGCTCAGCTACGCGTCGGTCTCGCACCCGCAATCCAACGGGCAAGTGGAGAAAGCCAACGGCCTCGTTTGCAACGGCATCAAGAAACGACTGCGCGTGCCCCTAAAACGCGCAGCGGGCGCATGGGTGGAAGAACTGCCATCGGTACTCTGGAGTCTGCGAACAACGCCAAACAGGTCCACCCAGTACACTCCATTATTCATGGTGTACGGTGCAGAAGCGGTCCTCCCCTGCGACATCAAGTTCGACGGACCGAGAGTAGTCGCCTACGACGAGTCAGATGCAGAGGAGGCACTCGAAGACTGCAGAGACACCTTGGATGAAGCGCGCGACATCGCCCTGGCACGATCAGCCGTGTATCAGCAGGACCTGCGCAATTATCACACTCGGAGGCTGCGACCAAGAGCGTTCGTTGCAGGCGACCTGGTTCTTCGACTCAAGCAAAAGAAGGTGCACAAGCTCGCTTCCCCATGGGAGGGCCCGTACATCGTAACAGAAGCAATAGGCAACGGAGCTTACCGCCTAAAGGCCTCGAAGACAGGAGCGGACTGCAGCAACCCGTGGAACGTAGCACAACTCCGCCGGTTCTACGCCTAGTTCAAAACAATCATTGTACAAGAAAATCAGCGCGGCAGGTTTCAGACGCACTCTTTCCCTTACCAGGGTACCTGAGGGGATTGGAAGGGTTTTAATGAGGCGGCATGTTCGCAAGAATCAATAAAGTGATTTGAAGAAAATCTGTCTCCTTTACCTGTCACTCAGAGGAAGCTCAAAAATACTAGGCCGCCACTCGAACCACTCGGGGGCTGCGCCACACAGGTTGAAATAAAAGCTTAGGCCGCTACCCGAACCACTCGGGGGCTGCGCCATACAAGCATGTCCAAAATCCTAGGTCGCCACCCGAACCACTCGGGGGCTGCGCCACACAGGTTGAAATAAAAGCTTAGGCCGCTACCCAACTTACTCGGGGGCTGCGCCATACAAGCATAAAGTCAAAAAATCCTAGGCCGTCACCCGACCGACTCGGGGGCTGCGCCATACAGGTCAAGTTCAAAATCCTAGGTCGCCACCCGACACACACGGGGGCTGCGCCACACAGGTCACACTTGTAACCCTAGGCTACCACTCGACTTACTCGGGGGCTACGCCAAACATGCCTTCTCAGAAAAATCCTCAGCCGCCACTCGAACCCACTCGGGGGCTGCGCTGCACAGGTCAAGTTCCAAATCCTAGGTCACCACCCGACATACTCGGGGGCTGCGCCAAACAGGTAACACTTGTAATCCTAGGCCGCCACTCGACCTACTCGGGGGCTGCGCCAGACAGGTCTTAGCCAAAATCCTAGGCCACCACTCGAGCGACTCGGGGGCTGCGCCATACAGGTCAAGTTACAAAAATCCTAAGTCGCCACCTGTTAAAATCAGAGACTGCGGCATACAGGTTACACTTGAAAAAACCTAGGCCGTTGCCTAGCATACTAGGCGACTGCGCCATACAGGTCGCAAATCAAAACTGGCATTTTCACTTTCGAGTAAACAGATCAACTCTCATAACTCGAAAGTACTTTAATCTGTTACATCGTACTTACACAGGCACATTTGCCCTCTATAGCTAACCCTGTACATCAGACGACAGCTACTCTAAACTGCAGGTTCAGCCTTCGGCGCATCAAGGGGACCTACAAGGCGCTCGCTCAGGTCCTGAACCTGCCGGATAATCCGGCGCGCAGCCGCTAAGGTCTCATCAAAGTCGTCGTCACCCGGCAGGCCCTCAAGCACCCTCTCAAGCGGAAGATGTGGCCGGTGCATCCGGACGTATGCCAGCGCCGCGTTCGCACCAGCCACAAGTTGGGCGTCGACAACCTCCTTCAGCCCTTCACCATCACGGAACCTCTCCAGCAAGGCAGACAACCCGTTCGGCTGCGCATTGTGCGGGAAGTACACACGGTTGATGTGCCAAAGTGTCTTCCGGCAGTTCTCCAGAAGAAAAGCAGTGCGCCACGTACGATCAAGCATGGTGGCAAGGACGCGCCCCCTCGACTGGTTCACCCAGAACTGTCGAGCTTCGTAGGAGTCGCCGGACGCCTCTCGGGTGACTCGCTCCTCAACGCGAGCCCGCTCGGCCTCCCAGTCGGGATTAACATCTGCGCGCATAAAATGCAAGTCAGAACGAGAAGGAAAGCCAACAAGGACGGCAACCGCCAAAGGGATACATACCTTGCAACTGACGAATGACCAGGTCGATCTCCCCAAGCAAAAAATCCTCACGTCGCGAGAACTCCGCCGTGGGATGCGACTGAGAATGGTGCAGCAGCCGCTCCGTATTCTTCAGGGTCGCCTCAAGCTCCACCACCTTGTTCTTCAGATATGTGATTATCCGCTGATCATTTACACTGCGTGGAGGAGCCGGCGCCGCCCGACGACGGCGAGCACCCGAAGAAGAAGCCGCGCCACTCGGCTCGGCCACTGGAGAAGGTGGAGCATCATCGCGCGCAACATTCTGCCAGGGATACGCAGAGTCAATACAATCATGCGACTGCGAAGCGCAGATCAACTCAGAAGAAAGAAAGTCAGCAAAATCAATATTGAAGACCAAAAGACCCGACAGGGTAATATTCATTACAAAGCATGAAGTTCAAAATACAGACCGCGGCGACTGCCGCATTCCTAAAACTACGCCTACTCTAAGGCTGCGGACCGCGACCGGGAACGGCCCTTCCGAGCGGCAGCCGCCTCGGTCGCCTTAGCAAGGGCCCTCTCGAAGAGTGCCACAAGCTGCGCGGCCAGCTGCGAGGCACGCTCCTTCACGCCACTCAGCGACGCGGTCCGGCCATCGGGTTTGCGAGGAAAACCGCCGACGACCTTCTCGAAGTCACCTGGAACTTGATGGCCTAATAGGAGCTGGAAGGTGAGCTCGGAGCCGCGTACCGTCTGCGACCGCGTGAAGTCGGCGATGGTGGTCGCGTCCTCAAACGGCGCAGCCAGGGCGTCCACGGTTGCCGGCGGCTGGTCGCCCGGGAAGATACTCTGATGCACCACGGTGAGGGCTCCAGTCGACTTCTGCAACGCGGCTGCAGACTTCTTCAGCGCGTCTGCGGCATAGGCACAGACCCGGTCGAGGAAGCCAACATCGGTCGCCAGGTCAACCGTGTCGCTCGACGCGTCTTCTGGAGGAGCCACCGCAAGTCTCTGCGCAAAAATTCAAAGTCAAGCAAAGAAAAAGATCAAAGACTCAGTAGGCGTCAAGCCGAAACTTACCCCCAAGAACACCGGCGAGTGAAAGGAGACGACCGACTTGAGTTTTCTCCTGGGCGACCCGCGCCAGCTCCCGCTCTCGAGACTCGTGAAGAGCCTTCTCAAGCTCATCAACCCGCCCAGTAGCCTGGTCCAGCGAGACACGCAGTTGTCCCCTCTCTTTCTCCAGGCGAACGTAAGCCGCGGCTGCGTCGAGCTGTTGGCGACAGTACGGCTGAAGCAAAAGCAAGATGTCAATAAAGTTGCGGGCGACTATACTAGTCACCCACACCTTCGGGGGCTACTCCGATCGGGAGCGCTGATCGCGCACCCGATGAAAAATCAAGAACGCAAGAAAAAGCATGGAAGACTTACGTGGTCCAGGAGTTCAAGGTCCTCTGCAGTCGAAGGAGGCACGCGGCTAGACGATGCAATGCCGGCAGGCTCAGCACGCACCTTCTCCACCACCACCGGCGTCCCCAGCCCAGTCGAAGGGGCGGATGTGTGCTCCACGTCCCGAAGGGGGGAGCTAACATTGTCAGAACGGTGGCTGCAGCAAAACCAAGCACACCTGTCAACTAAAACGTCGAAACCGCAAAGTACAACTCGAATGACACATCACAAAGAAGCTCACCTGGGGGTACCGGCGTCGTCGTAGCTCTCCAGGGAAGGCGAAGGCATCCGCGCGAAAGAACGAGGCGCTGCGGAGCTGACTGGAGGAACGTTCAGGGGTTACTCCCAGCCACCCGAGGATTGCGCACCCGGAGACGTCGCGACGACCTCCTCCTCAGTAACGTCGACATCCCGGGCAGGTGACGACGCAGTGGCAGAATCGCCGCGACTCGGCAGCTTCCGCTTCTTCCGCGCGGGTTCCTCCACTTCATCCTCCTCCTCCACCTCATCACGGGGAGAATGTGCGGAGGGAATCTCTTCGTCTTCGTCCTCCTCCTCGACAAACTTCGACTCATCGTCGGGTCCGTTCTCAGGAAGGGGAGGAAGGCTGATGAACAGAGCTCGACCCTGAAGCAAGTAGACACAAGTCGAATCAAAAAGAAAGGTAGACTCAAGTCGAACAAGGACAAAAGGAAAACAAGACAAGACTTACCTCTGGAACGGGGTTCGAGGCCCCGTAAGGAGAAATCGGGCACTTGACGTTGAACGTGTCCGCGGCTCGGAGGTTGGTGATGGACCTGACGTTGGCTTCCACCTCTTCATCATCCAGCGGCACGGCGCTGACCCCTTCGGCGGCCCACATCGGGTGAGGCCGGGCGCTGAGCGGCTGCACCCGAAGACGGAAGAAGGTGGCCATCAGAAAGACGCCACCCGCCTCGCGCCCAAGGGTCTTGGTCAGATCGCGCAGCAGGCCAAGCAAGGGCCGCACGGCCTCCTTCTCCACGGCGGACAGCGGGTGCGCCCAGGCGCCGGTCTTCCGCAGTCCACGCCCGCTGTCGAACGCGTCCATGCCGTCCTGGTTCGACTGGACGTAGAACCACCTTCGGCGCCATCCTTGGACGGAGTCGGCCTTCTTCATCTGGAAGTACGCGGTGTCACCACGCACCTGGATTCCGAAGCCGCCCACAGGGAAGGTCAACCTGCTCTTCCCCACGTTCTTGCGAACGAGGAAGAGCGACTTCCACAACGCCCAATGGGGCGCGACACCCAAGAAGCATTCGCAGAGCACGATGAAGCCCGCGATGCTCAAGACGCCATTGGGTGTCAGATCGTGGATCTGAACCCCATAGGCATACAAGAGACCGCGCACGAAATCGTGCATGGGGAACCCGAAGCCCCGCGGAAGGAAATCCGCGAAGCAAACACGTTCCCCATCGCGGGGAGTGGGGAAGACCTCCTTGCCAGGGACGCGTACCTGGACTTGGTCGGCAGGTGGCAGCAGACCCTGCGCGCGGAAACGCTCCACCTCGGCTTTCTTCACCGAGGACCTCTGCTAGTCGCCATCAGGTTTCTTCATCACCCCGGCTTCATCGGCGGCGGCGGAGGAGCCAGCGGCGCTCTTCGGCTTGCCCATGGTCAAGGTCGCAAGGTGTACGGACGGATTGCTCGGAGCTCGGGATGGCGGCGGAAATGGTAGAGCGCAGAGGAAAAGAAGCACAGAGCGATTGGAGAAGATGAAATCCCAAGCGTCAAGACACAGTACTTATGCCTTGAAGATCAGCATCTCAACCGTCCACCAAACAAGGGCTCCGAGCGGGCACATCTAACCGTCCACGTGTCGCACGGAGAAACCAACCGTCACCGCCCACTTCGTCCACTACACACGAAAACCGAAGCGTCGTCATCGTGCCGCGCAAATTTCGCGCCCACTTCGGAGACGTGACAACTGTGGACCGCGGTCAGTTCTGACAGCGGGGCCCACCACGTCACGTCCCATCGGGCGCAGAGGCGTGCAACAGATCGTCACCAATGACGTCATCAAGCCAACGGCTCCAAAATCAACTGAAGCAACTCGACAGAGTGATTCGAGCAGTAAGCTTCAAAGCTGAAATCAACAAGGTAGGATCAGCCAATGATCTGAGAACCCGAAGAAACCATTCGGGTGGCAACGCAGTAAGCTCGAGCAGCCGAATCCATCCACAAGTAAGCCAAACAGGCTGAGTAGAAGCAAGCTTCACAAGAAGATGAAGGCAAAGTAATTCGACTGCAAAGGTTACTCCCATCGGGAGTGGCCGGTTCGACTGAAGAAATCGAGTTCAAGATCAAGATCAAGCAATCCAATGGCGCGTCCAGGAGGAAGGAGTCCTTTGTCCGACTCTACGCTTCGACCAAGCACTCGGGGGCTACTGACGTGGGGCTGCCTTGCGGGTAGCCCACGATGATGCTACCTGGGCCGCGCCAAGGATGGAAAGGCCCACAGGAGGCCCACGCGGGGTACCATGTAACCTAGTCCAAGTCGGTTAGGAAGCATAACCTGCCATATCTGTAGATGCCATCGGCACCAACCACCCGAGACCTGGCTGCCTATAAAGCCAGGAGGGTTGCCCGTCCCAGAGGACACGCTCATAACCACCACGACAAACCCTAGCGAGATCGCAATCTCGCTATTGTAATCGCTACTCGCATCAATAATCAGACAAGCAGGAGTAGGGTGTTACCCTCCGGGAGCCTGAACCTGGGTAAAACCTTGCTTGTCAGCCGTCGTGATCACCTTGCACTCATCTCTCTCCCCATCAATCAACCCGGGGTGCACAACCCTGGGACTTGTCGAGTTAACACCTCGTCATCAATCAAGTTTGAGTCCTTGGGCTCGAATCTGGAACATACTTGACATACTTGACTCAGGCCACCTGATTGACTTACTGATTTGTTCTGCAGTTTTAACTTTGTTACCCAGCGCGTCTGCCAGGATTTTCATCGCATCTGTTGACGCGGAAAGTATAAGGACTTAACACTGCCGGAGTGGTCCTCAGCCCTACCCGATTGATCTGTGGGTCTTACCTTTGCATTTCATGCATGCAGCATCCGAGACGTCATCGACTGACTTTACTCGAGAATTCTTATGAATTTTCGCTTTTTGACTGAGGCGAGTCTGTTATTGACTGTTCGCTTTATGTCTTTTGATTCTATCGGGTGCACGACAGTGCTCCCGACGGGAGTAGCCCCCGAGATTGTGCTTTATTGCTTGTAATAGAGGATAATCTCAATTTTGTTTTTTATTTGTTTATGCCAGTCGAAGAATTTTTTGTTCACTCCCGATGGGAGTTTCACTCGACCATACTTTTGTGTTCTAATTTGATTTTGCAACTAGTCGTGAGACTTCTGATGTGAGAGATTCCTTTTTGTCCAGTCGAGCTTGTCGTCGACTTTTGCTTTATGTATTTTGCTTGTCTGCCAGAAAAATGATGTCAAACGTGACAGCTGTGGCGTGCGAGTAGGACTTTGACGGGACATGTCATGGTGGGCCCCTCTCTTTGACCATGGTGGACGTCGGTTCAGTTTTGATTTTACTTGACGTGGCGAGAGATTTTCGCAGGCGTGATAATGATTTTCCTCGTTTTGCGTGCGTAGTGGGCGGCGTGGTCTGGGACGGTTGCTCTCTGATGGCGCCACATGTTGTGGTGGTTTTGCACGGACGGCTGATATCAGCTCTCATGCCTTGGTAAATATGGATCTTGCCGCCATAGATTTTTTGACCCTAGCATTTGCTTTCTTCATCCTTGGTTCATCTTCTTCCTCGCGCGCGCTTGCTCTGCTCCTGCTCCTCCGCTCACCGTGCGTCATGGCCCCCAAAAAGAGTTCTGGTGCAACTGCGCCCGCCTCCTCGTCCACCATTGGCAAGAAGAGTAAGAGCGGCGTCTCTGCGACTGCTGCAGTCTCTGTCACCCTAAAGAAAGGATCGGGGGACTGGGTCCGGTCCACCATCACATAGAAGAAAGTGGCGGTGCTCCGGAAAGAGGGGCTGCAGACGCCAGCCGACAAGCTCGCCACCCACGCGCCCTCCAACAAGGAGGTCATCCCTGAGCCTCGTCCCAGTGAACGGGTATGTTTCGCTGAGTTCCTTCCTCGCGGATTTGGTTTCCCGCTGCATGACTTTGTGTGTGGGTTACTGTATGCTTACGGGACACAAATTCATGATCTGGTCCCCATGGTGATGTGCGAGTGCTTCTTGGGGGTATCCCATGATGTCTACGCATGCTTCTATTATCGTAGACAGCGTTGGGCCTCCACGAGCAGAGGTTTGTAGAACAGCAGCAAGTTTCCCTTAAGTGAATCTCCCAAGATATATCGAACTCAGGGAGGTAGAGGTCAAAGATATTCCTCTCAAGTTACCCTGTAATTAAGATACGAGAAGTCTCTTGTGTCCCCAAGACACCCAATACACTTGTCAGATGTATAGGTGCAAGAGCTATGCGAAGAGATACTGAAATACAAGTAATATGGATTATTATAAGTAGTAATTGCAATCTGTAACAAAAATGGCAGCAAGCAAACATGTTGCAGAACTTGTTGGAAATGGTGTTTTAATGTTTAGAAACAAGGCCTAGGGATCCTACTTTCACTAGTGGACATTCTCAAAAATGACATCAAAGTTAAATAAATAAACACTACTCTCAAACACTCTCATGTTGGATAACAAACACCATTCATTGTGTAGGGCTACAAGAGCACCCTCAAAGTCAGAGTAAACTAACACCAACAATGTCATAAAGGAATCACACACGATGCACACACTGTCACTATTACAACCGTGAATCACTCCGGAGTTCATATTAAAGTAACCTCTAGAGTGCATAATAGATAAAGAGTAACATCACATATTCAACTAGATTACAAAGCTCATGATCACATAAAGATCACATGGGAGAGAGAGATAGACCACATAGCTACCGTAGATCCCGCAGCCCCAGGGGATACTACCCACTCCTCATCATAGGAGTCAACAACGGCGATGAAGATGGCGGTAGTTGATGGAGATGGCTCCGGGGGAAATTCCCCGTCCCGGCAGAATGCTAGAACAGAGACTCCTGTCCCCTGAATCTTGTCTTCGATGGCGGCGGCGCTCTGGACCCGTGGAGGAAATATCGAACACTGTGCTAGGGTTTTGGTATGGGGGGGGGGGCGTATATGTAGGCGAAAGGGCGAGGTCGGTGGCGCCCTGAGGGGCCCACACCACGTGCTCGCGCCTCAAGATTCCCTGCGGCGCGAGCACGTGACGGCGCCGCCTCGGTCGCCCACTTCGTCTCGTGTTCGTTCTTCTGGAAGGTTCCCGATTAAAGACGAACTTTAGAAAAGAAACCGTCCTATTCCGAGAATATTTCTTTAAGTACTTTTCTGAAACAAAAAACAACAGAAAACATGGAACTGACACTTTGGCATCTTGTTAATAGGTTAGTCCCAGAAAATGCATAAAACTATATAAATGCATATAAAACATGTAATAACTTGGTATAATATAGCATGGAACATAAGAAATTATAGATATGTTGGAGACGTACCATCCCCTAGCTGGGCCCTCTGGAAGTCCATCTTCCAGGTGCGTCACATGGTCCGTAGTGGCTGTGTGAATCCCGTAGGGGGGGGGGGGGGTAAGGATTCCAGGTGCGAGGCGACTGCAAATACTTCAACTTGAAGACAGTCGACTCCGCACAAGGGTGGAGAACCAAGTGGTTCTACGTCCATGTTGATCAGGAAGTGCTCCCAGGATTTTCGACTGGGATTTCCGCTGTGAAGACGAAGGCATGGGAGCACGCTCTTTCGCCAGCCGAGAAGAAGGAGGCTGCTCCCCTTTTGAAGAAAGTCAGCGAACTGTTGAGTACCGTTCGAGGTATTCAGCTAATATATGTTTTCCTGAAGCGTCGTGTGTGTCCCCTCCAGCAACGTGCTCATCCTGTGTGGCAATATGAGGGTGCACATGACGCTACCAATGGAAAAAATATTGGCGGCACTCCGGAAAGAGGGGCTACTGCCACCAGCCGCCAAGCTCGCCGTCCGCGCTTCCTCCAACAAGGAGGTCCTCCCCGAGCCGCGCTCCTGCGAACGAGTATGTTTCACGGAGTTCCTTCCCCGTGGCCTTACATTCCCGCTTCATGATTTTGTGCGTGGGCAGCTGTAAGTACTTCAATTTGAAGGCAGTCGACTCCACGCAAGGATGGAGATCCAAGTGGTTCTACGTTCCCGTCGATCAGGAAGTGTAGCCAGGGTTTTCGACTGGGACTTCCCCTGTGAAGACGAAGGCATGTGAGCATACTCTTTCGCCTGCCGCGAAGAAAGAGGTTGCTCCCCTTTTGAAGAAGGTCAACGAACAGCTGAACACCGTTCGAGGTGTTCAGTTGATAAGCGTTTTCTTGAAGTGCAGTGTGTGTCCTCTCCAGTAACGCGCCCATCCCATGTGGGAGTATGAGGGCACACATGACGCTACCAGGGTGAGCAATGTGGAGTTGTCGCCAAACGAGCTGGACTCCCTTGTGAAGTCGATAACGAGCCACAAGGCCGACGATATCATGGACTATGACTTCCCCACATCTCCTTTTGATGTGAAGAATGCTTTTCCTGAAGTGAGTGTTTAATACTCTATGTTATGCTATTTAGCCTTTGTCTATTTTGTTCGAGTGGCGCGTTTGCTTTATGTTTGCTTTATTTCTTTTTATTTGCAGGGGCATTCAACTGTGACTTTCCTTCCTCCTCTTCCTGAGGCTGGTCCTACCGATGAAGCGACTGTGCTTGGTGAGGGGAAGAAACCTGTCGACTCCTTGCCGGCGGCTAATTCTTCTTCTTCAGAGGGAACCGAAGTCGAGGAAGAGAGTGAGGGCCAGAAGGAGGGCGAGTCTACTCCTGCTCCCGTCCTCAAGCGTCATCGGGCGCTTCGTGAAGATGTTTCGAGCTCTCACTCGAGAGATGGCGGGCGTGAGGAGCTTGCAGATTCCGGCACTTCCTCCCTTGTGAAGGAAGTTTCGCCTCTGGCCCGGCGCTCGCCGCCACCTTCTTCTGGCCTGATTGGCTTTGGGGGACCTTGTCTCGATGTCGATCCAATTTCAAACGAGGATGAACAAAGGTATGTACTCTTCTATGTGTGTGTGCTTTTGCTCCCTCTTTTTGTTGGCGCTTTACCTCATTTGTATGCGCTAGTATGTCAGCAATATTAGCGATGAGCGGGCGAACACTCCTCTAGTCGCGGCGGTAGTGGCTACGGCTCCACCCTTTGTTGTGGATAAGGCAGCTGGCGCTGTGGAGACCGCTGGAGTTGTGACTCCGACCGCCGGGCCATCAATTTCAACGACCCCTTCTTGGCTGGTGCACGTGAGGTTTTTAATGCTCTTGTGCGAGTTGATTTTTGTTATGATATGTGGCCTTACTTCATTTTGCAGCCTGCTCTAAGCGGCCTTGTTGCGGTTGGCGAAGCTTTTGTGCAGTCGGAGGAGGAACGAGTCACCCTCCGTGCTAGATTGGAAGAGTTGAGCCGTAAGTCTCTATGCTTTTTAGGCGTTTTTCCTTTTTATATCTTGTGACTGAGTGCTTTGTCCTTCCAGGAGACATGATTGTCCTTGAGAAGTGGCTAGCCGACGCGGAGAAGAGCCTTGCTGCCCAGCAGTCGTATGTGGAGAAAGAGCTTGAAAAAGCTCGGAACTCCACCGTCGAATGCGAGGTAGAACGCGCCAAGCGACTGCTTGGCTTTATGTGATCTTTAGGGGGTTAGTAAATTGCTGTTTGCACATGCAACCTTCTTTATTTTTTTCATCATACTGAGACTTTACCCTTTCGATTTTATGAAGGTTCTTCTTCTGCTTCTTATGGTGCGAAGAGTGACAATTTGTCACTTGACCGTCTGATCGAGCAGCTAGGCGCGGCCATCCATCATGCCAAGGGCTCTTTGGATACGTCCACCGGACCCTTGGTGTTATTTTCGAGGAAGTGATGTCGTCGTCTGAATTTCCTTCGACTACGCAAGGGTTTGCAGCTATGCTGGGCCTCGGCACGGCGACTATGAAGGCCTTCTCGCGTAGCATGACGGTACGTGGCTCGGCGTCCACCCTCCAGCTCCTTCTTGCTAACGATGCGACCATCGACTACGAGTGTATCTTGTCTGACTTCTCAAAGAAGCCAGACGGGAAGCCTCTGCCGTTGAAGGGAGTTGCTTAGCATGCTGCGCAGCTCTCCCGAGTTTGCGTTGACACCATGGAGCGTAGGGTAGCTGCGTGTGGTGTTAAGTCCAAGCCGCATTGGGATAGATTGAAGTCTGTATCCCGTAACTAGCTTTCTTATGTCCTGTAATAGTAACGTCCGTACGATGAGTGTGCCTCTGATACCTCTATGGTTTATGATATGAGCTTTTGTCATGTATTTCTTGTGTATGCCTCTTGTCTTGATACATTCTTGTGCCTGAGTTTTGCAATCACGTTTTTTGACAGCCAGTTTACTCCAGACCGGCTGAGGCTTCTCAGTCGCAGGTTGATACCTTAGCTTCTGCCAGTGCAGTCAATGATGCCAAGATCTTGGCTTATGCTAAGAAAATGGTCGTGAAGCTGGAGCAAGAGTTAAAAACCGCTCAGGCTGAGCTGAAGATACTCCGTGAGAGGCCAGTCCTTGCTACTCAGCGTGAGACGTATGTGCTTGGAGAACTGATCACTCGAATATGCAGCTCGAAGGTATTTTAACCAGTTGATTGCTTTTTTTAATTACGCGCGGTTTCTTGTTTATTTCTCCGTTTTGAATTTCTGCTC
Source organism: Poa annua (assembly GCA_026929855.1). Classification (NCBI taxonomy): domain Eukaryota; kingdom Viridiplantae; phylum Streptophyta; class Magnoliopsida; order Poales; family Poaceae; genus Poa; species Poa annua. The sequence continues at coordinate 242,687,809 of CM049426.1, read as the reverse complement.
GTCTATAGTTTTTTTATAACTTTGAGGATGGGGCGACGTGGGTCAGAGAGCGTTTGGATAATGCGACTCCTCCAGAATCTTTTCGAGTGCTCGTTCGAGAACTACGATCTTTGGCTCGGGCCCTTAGGGACACAGTAGTACCATTTCCATTGTGCGAAAGGTCGCGTCCTGGTAACCTCTCTGCCTTAAGTTAAAAAAGAAAAAAGAATAAAAACACGGATACATAACATAAAAAAAAGAATAAATAAGACGTTTTTCTCGATCGAGAATGTCTCAACGAAACGAATCTTTGAGAAGTACCGTTATCAAGCGTTGCCATACAAAGTTGCCTTTCCTGAAACTCAAACAACCTACTAGGCTAGGCTGGCTAAGTAAACCTCGGTGCCAGGAGGCCACCAGAATAAGCTCCCGCCTACGGTACTGTGCGGACCGGCCGCCGGATCAACTAAAGACTCTGGGCTTCCATCAAGCCACTACTACATCGATTTCCATTAATCCTCTCATACCTACTAATTGGTGTACCTGAGATGCCTAGAATCTCATTCATTTCTTTTTTAGAGAAAAAGTAGCTTCTACCCACAATGGCTAAAGCTACCTTGAATCAATCAATGAATGAATGATTCGTAACCCCCATGGGTTCGAGGACCCGTTGGTCAAAGGCATCAACTACCGTAGTCGCTACACCTCTGATGTCTTGCCCATTTTTTTAAGAAAGAGGACCAAGAAGAAGCGCTTTCTTGTCCACGTGAGTTCCCCCATGGATCCTGCCTTGCAGACGATTGTAGCCTTTAGAAAAGTGATTCTCCTGCTCTTGACTCATCAAGCCCTGGATGGATGGCAGTTCTAGCCGATCACGGGACCGCCTCTTTGTCCAATGTCTTTTTTTTTTTTAGAATCCTCCTTTTCGGTTTTCTGATTGGAATCAATGAACCAAGCAAAATTGTGTACCTGAGATGCATTTCCTCTGGCTCCTTAAAAAGACATTAGATAGACTGGATTAGAAGGATCCGTTATCCTAAAATTCTAAAAAGAACTTTACTTTCTAAAAATGAAAAAAGGAACTCGGCAAAATAGCCCCGTAACTTCGGGAGAAGGGAGAACGCCATCACCGGCCATCAACATTTTTTGGCTTGACGAGTACCACACCACTATACTCGGGACCCTGAAGGACTGTGTATGGTGCGGTGCTATTTTTACTCGAGCATTGTCGGTCAGCCCTTATGCGCGTAATCATTTCCTCTTCCCCGGAGGTCCGCAACCTCAGAGGATTTATGCGCTAGTAACCTTGTTTCGTATTGCGGAACCAATCCGGGAAGCCGTGACCCGAAAGGTTGTTCTTGGGGCCAACGCAGCTTTTGCGTATATGCGGAGTCGAGACCCGGGGCGTGCTTCTTCTTCAACTGGTTCTGAGTCTCGATTGAAAGAGGATGACTTGGAGCGAACTGCCGCTGCGGCTGAGAAGTTGATAGATCGTCTTCATAAGAAATTGATTGACTCCAACTTGCCTTTGAAGGATGAGGACGAGTAGAGTTTGTACTGGGCAGCTCCCGGGCCCTCGAGGAGGATGATGTAAAGTACAAAATGTATAAGTCCAGCCCCCGAGCCTATGGAGTGGGGTTTATAAAGATGTATTTTTTATATAGATATGTATATCTTCAGGATCAGAGCTTGTTGAGTGGGCCGTGTGATAGATTCTTTATGTACGATTGATGAATAATCGTATTGTGCTTCAGAATATCTTTATTCTGCTATTTCCTTGAAGACTATCCTTCGAGACTTTGATTTCAACGGAGTTTTGTTTTATTCATTCTTTGAGTGCTGCTCTGTACTGCTTTAAGCGCAGCTGACGAGGTTATACCAAACGGGCACCCTATCATGTGGGTACCTGATGCACGTGATGAGTATAGCCCAAATGTAAATAGACAGATGAAGCCCAACAAGCTATACCCAAGATGAAGATTATTATCGTAGATAGACATAGTCGGTTATACTTTCCATATTTGTAGTCCTAGTCGGTTACGTACCCGAGACATGTACCCCTATATAAAGGACAGGACGGTGACCGATCAAGGACACACCCAATCAGAACCACCAAACCCTAGCAAGATCGACATCTTGCTAAACCATTGTACTCGCCGCATATTCACAATCAATATAGATAGGAAGGAAGTAGGGGTGTTAACTCAGTCGAGGGACATGAACCTGGGTAATCCCCGCTTGTCAGCCGACGAATCTACCAACACTACGCGTTCTCTACCTCATAACTCTCACCCTAGTCTAGTAACCATGGGTATTGATGGGGACACCACTCGTCAATTGGCGCGTCTGTGGGAAGAACTATTGTTGGATCCACAAATTTTTCGGTTCTAGCTTCAAATGGCCACTCGCCGACTTCGTCCGAGGGATACACATCGTCGAATTCAGATCGCATCCAGCCCACGGGCAACCACTCGCCGAGATCACGAACAACATCGCCAAGGAGGATCAAGCCATATTCACCTAAAGCACAAGAAAACTACTCAAGTCTCAGTTCAGGATTCGACCAAATAGTTCGTGAACATAACTTTTTTGTTGATGAGTTTGGTGTGCAGGATCTAACCGACCAGATCGCGATTGGATCATCCAAGGAGAAGTCGACTACAATCATATCTTCACCAAACAAAGATGTCACCTCATCACAGATCGACTCGATCCCACTACCCGGATCCCAATGTAACATCCCAACATTTTATAATGTTTAAAAATCACTAAAATTTAATTTTTTTTGTTTGATTAAAACATTAAATGCATAAGAAAACCAACTATGAAAGACTTCAAACTTATTGAAAGAGTTTAATATTTCAAATATCTCAGTTTATCATTAGTTTCAAAAGTGGTTTCAAGTTAAACATTTTATTATCTATTGTATTTCTTAAAATCTCAATATCTAACTTGACAAATGTCTTACAAAATTTCAAACCATTTTCATGTAATAAAAAGTTTCTTTGTAAGTATTTGATTTCAACCACTTAGTCATAGCTATTCATAAATTAAAATAAATTTTTCAAGTGTTCTTTTAAACTATTTAAAAATGGTAGATTTGCAAAATGGTTTTATTCTTTTACCTGAAGTCAAAACATAGTTTTGTAAATGTCAAGTCTATAGTGTTTAACTTTAAAACTTCATAAATTTTATAATTAATGAATTATCCAATAGGCATTTCAACAAACTTAATTTTTGTTAATCAATTTGCAATACATAGAATGATTTCATGAATATATTCAATATAAGCAATGAATTAAACTAGAATATTTTACAAAGTTGTTTTATGGAGTTACAAATGTTTTATAATAATATAAAATCCAATGGTGCCCAAAATAATTGGAATTAAAAATAAATACATTATAATTTACTCTTCAATTCAAATAGTTGAGTTATGTTATTTAATATTATACTAAAGCCAAAAATGAATTTAATATTGGAAAATGAGTTTAAATAACTTAAATTTAAACATATTTGAATAAGGGTATTCTAAAAAGTTTATTTAGTAAAAAGGAAATTTAATTAAGCTATAATTTTAAATTTGACATTAAGGGTCAAATTTGTATTAAACCAATATTTCAAAAATATTAATTTTAAAAAGTTTTCAAAACATACCCACTAATGTTTTAAAGAATAGATATGAATTTTACAAATTTATAGAAATTAATTTGACATCATTTGGACACTAAAATCAAAAGATATTGATAAAATGGAAAATCAGAAAAAGAAAAATCGCTGACGTCATGCTGACGTCATCATCTTCAACCTCTGTCCTCAAACCCCGCCCGAAACTCTCTCCGATTCCTTTCAAAAATCCGAGCGATTCTTGCGGAATTGGTCCCCCCTCTGCCCCCTATTTAAACCCCACGACCCCCTCCCTCATTCCCCTCTCAAACCCTAACAAATCCCGCCCCCAGGCCGCCGGAATAGCTCGCCGGAGTTCATCCGCATCCGCCGCCGTATTCTTACTATTCCGGTGAATGGAGACCACCTTGAGCCCCCTCTCGCTCCCCTCCTTCTTACTTTTACCTTGCGCATCTCCTAAAGCTCGATTTAAAATTTTTCGTGCAGCGATTGGAGCACATTGTGCATGACCGAAGCTCGCCGGCGTTTGAGCACCTCCGGCCGCATCTCGCCGTCGTTCCAGGACGTGCGCGGGGTTGCCGAAACTTCCATCTTCTTCGCCACCTCACGCCTCTCCTCCCCATCGTCCTCTCGAGGACGGGGAGACACCGCAGGATCGCCGACATACACGCCCGAGCGTCGGGGCCGCCATCCCCATCGTCTCCGGCGACATTCCGCCACCACTTCCGTTCGGAGCGAGGTGAGCCGACCGATCTCCAATCTATGGTGTAGATTAGATCGGACTAGCAGTAGCCGTAGGCCTTTAGATCGTGATCCGACGGTTGGAGATAAATGACTTAAGCGAGGTGGTATGGGCCAATAGGATCTTGCCACGTCAGATCCAGTCAGCAGCCCAGTCAGCGCTGACGTGGAAAAGGAATTTCTCGATTTAGTTAATTGGCAGTTTTGTAGAAAAGACCCTGCACATTAGTTTTATCATATCTTTTTCTCTGTTTATCCAAATTCAAATATTTTTATATATTTGGAAAGCCCATGACATGTAGAGTATTTTAGATCTGTTAGAATTCAAATTTGAGTTAGTTTAAAATATTCAAATTTCAAATGGAGGATTTGAGTATATTTGTCATAATTTAAATCTATAAATCCAAAAATTGCAAATAAAATTGTTTTAGAAACTTTGGAATATTTATAATATGATGCCTCTGTTATAAAATATTTTTGAGTAGTATTTTAAAGATTTCATAGTTATATGTTTAATTTGAATTGTTGGAGTAATTTTGACATAACTCTTAATAGAAAAATCATTTTTGAATAAATCCAATTGCAATAAAAATTTATTTAAACCCCCTCTATCTATTAACACTATTTATAAAATGTTGTTATAAAAATTTAATCATAGAAAACTTTAATCTTAGATTTATTGATTTTGTTATATTTTGCAAAAATAGAAATTAATTAAATTACAATTATTACTTCGTGCATGTTTAAAAAAAATCACAAAAGTTGTTATGATGCTTTCTTGTGATTTAAAATTGCATTTCATGCATGGAATATTGTATTTTATAGTTATACTCCTCATAGGAAAACTTCTCACTTATTTTCTCTAAGTTAGGATTATTTTCAACTTAGTATTTTGGTAAAAGTGCTATGCATTAGACACTTAGGATTTTCAACATGTAGCTAGAAGGCCAATGAAGGACTTAGCCAAAACAAGACTTCAGAAGTATCTTCAAGGAGTAGAAGCACTTAGAAGAAAATAAAAAAGAAGTTCATAAAGACAAACCAGCAATATTTTCTAAGTCTTGCTTCCTCTCTCTCTCTCTCTCTCTCTCTCTCTCTCTCTCTCTCTCTTCTCCCTTCTTCTCTTATGCCTCTTGATGACTAAGTTATATTCAAGACCAACCTGGAGGCTATCCACACCATCAAGTCTTCAAAGCCATCAAGTCTACAAACCTGCAATGAAGTCATCCCATCAAGAAGAAAAGGAAGAAAGGAGAAGATTCTACATCCTTCTTTCTATATTTTCCTCTTTTCTAATCTTGTCTGTCACTTTAGACTTAAACAATTTTTGATCATATTATTACCATCTTGAAGTTGTTGGATCCTAGCGGCATAGTGAGATGAAGCGGCCTGGAGACTAACTTTACATGTCCACGTACATGAGACCTGTTCCACAATTTAAGTGGCTGGCCGGGTTTCTGTCTCTCTCACTATAGTGAATATCCTATTTACAAAGAGTTGATAATAATTGTTGATCACCTTGAAGAATAGACATAGTATTTTCTCTAAGTATTTATGCACATCATGGCCAAGCCATTAGAGTGCTTATTCAAGATGAGGTATAGCAAACTATTTTGTCCAACCTATGACCTTAGTCCTTAGTCACTTTTGACCAACCTATTTGCCTTGCATTAACTTAGAAGATTTTCATAGCATGACATGCTTCTCTAGTCCTTAGAAATAACTAGCATATCATGCATGACATGTTTTCCTTAGAAGTTTATGAAACTTGTTTGTTCATTATGTATGCTTGTATGTGTTGTGTTGTTTTGTTTTATGATTGTTGTATTGTTGTTTGTTTATATTGTTTAGACTGAACGGAGAGTTCCGAGTATCGTTGAAAAGAGTTTGAGAACAACGACAACATTCAAAGGCAAGTGGCACGCCTCATAAACTTCCTACTATTTTCTATATGCATTACTTAGTGTATTTTCAATAAGCATGTGTAGGATAGTATTGCTATGCAAGCCATGTTTAGATTCCCCTATTCCTGTGTCTAGGTTCCTATGCAATAGTTAGTAGAATTATTTGATGCTATGCAAATGTTGTTTTGTGAAAATCTAAATTCTACTAAGTTAAGAATGAAACACCTGGGTGGTAAGAGGTTGTATGGTTTATGTTAAGTGGCTACTCAGGCCATGTCTATGGTTCCAGGAGTACGTACACTTGTGAATGGCCACCCAGGAACATAGGAATCTGAAGAACTCCGAGTGACGATTGCTTCCAGTGCAGCCATTGCCAATGGGATCTGGCTTGATCAACTATGCTTCATGGACTCTCTCCGGCTTGACAAGCAGATGTAGAGGGTGTTTGGTGGAACGGGTCAAGCCAGGTGGGAGGGAAAATGCTTCTGAAAGATCTCGTCTCATTCTTCTCCTTTTCCTTATCACTATAAGTGTGTAAAGGATAGTTTGAGTTGAATGGGTACAATGGTGAACGTGCACAACCTCAATAGAGTGTAAAACTAAGTACTTAGCCGTGTCCTCGGTACGAACAATTTGAGCAGCTGATCACGGACGTCAACGGAGGATTCCACAATTCCAACTTCAGAAATAAAACTTGATGGGTAAACCAGGGTAGAATGAGACAGTGGTTTTCATGCCACGAATTTCTCGAATAGAAGAAAAGTGATTTCCAAAGAGTTAGGAAAAATTGGCTTTATGCAAAATAGCCTTGAACTCCACCGGCCAAATAAGCATATAGGTTATTAGAGTTATTCCACTAAGTGTCCACCATAGTGTCACTTGCCAGACTCCATTTTTAATGGAATCTGACCCACGTTGTTGCAATATTTTTCTTATTGCAGATTGCTCAGATGACGAGTGAGGTTTCGTTTAAAGGTTTCGAGTCTACAACCAACATGTTTTCGCCTGTGGCAACATGAATGTGATGGAGACTCACTGCTATTGTATTTCCGCTGTTTACTCTTCCAAAGCTAGCTTTATGCTATGCAAATTGTATATAATATTTTGTAACTCTGGATCATCGATGTAATAAAATTGATACTTTGTTGTGATATTACATCGTAAACTGTGTGTGCAAACGAATCGATCCAGTGATTTGCACTATACACAGGTATCTGCCTTATTCTAAGTGCAGGTACGCTACACCCAACCTCCTCCATGTCATCACGGGAATTCAACAAATTCATGGCAGAAGAATTCCCTGAAGATGAAGGCAAGTCGACTATCCAGCACAATCCAGTCGAAGATCTGATCATCGCGACACATCAACAGAAGGCATGGGAGTTGCTGCATCACAGATCAGTCCGATCTTGCTACTAGGATCTCCGGCAGAATCTATGTCAACAAAAGTTTTCAATGAGTTCATGGCACAAAACCAACTAGAAGAAGAAGTACAGTCAAACCTTCAAACCGATCCACTCGAAGACGTAAACGACTGCATGCGGACCGAGGATCTAGAAGAAAGTTTCCACGTCTCCGAGTATGACGAGCCTCCAGAAAACATCATACATCTGACCAACTTCATTGATCCGAAGATCCAAGCTCTTCGTGACGCCTGCATCGACTACAACGAACCCGTAGAGCAGTAGCGTGAAACATTTGTCAGCATCGGCACTCAAACCAGCAAAAACAAAAGCTCAGACATGTGATTTCTTGCAGGTGTGTGGTTGGGAAACCCCAAGAGGAAGGTGTGAAGTAGTGTAGCAACAAGATTTCCCTCAGTTATGAAACCAAGGTTATCAAACCAGTAGGAAATGAGAATTCTCTCGAGGTGTCAACGGCGCCAGAAATCTTGGTGCTAAGTTGACGTGGAGCCTGCACACAACACAATCAAAATATTTTGTCCCAACTCAACGGTGAGGGTGTCAATCCCACCGGCTTGCTGTAACAAAGGATTAAACGTATGTGTGGAAGAAAGATGTTTGTTTGCATAAAATAACAGGTTTGCAGTTGTTGGTTTATCAGATTAAATAAAAGGACCGGGGTCCACAGTTCACTAGTGGTATCTCTCCATAAATAATAATAACATTCATGCGGGAAAACAAATTACAACTGGAAAATTGATAGAATAAAGAAGTGCATAACAATGCATACACTAACGTTATGATGTTTAGTGTGAGATTCATTTGGGCATTACAACAATATACATAGACCGTTCCAACCGCATCTATGACTAATAATCCACCTTCCGTTTAGTGTTCACACCCCTTTCAGTATTAAATTGCATGCAACATATTATCGCCTTAAGCCCTGTTTGTAAAGTATGTAAGTAACATCATCCTTAGAGAAAGTAGTATTGTTTTATCCCTACTAGCAACAATACATCTACAACCTTAGAGCTAGCTGTCACCACCCCAGATTAAATAGAGACATGAACCTACTATATAGCATAAATACCCCCTCTTGGAGTCATAAGCATCTACTTGGCCAGAGCATCTACTAGTAACGGAGAACATGCAAGATCATTAATGTAACATCTCGATATTTTGGAATGTGTCAAAATCACAAAAAAATTAAACTTTTGTTTTTGCTTTAAAATAAAATATTCAAAACATAAGAGAAAACCAAATATAAAGAACATTTTATCACTTTACAAAGGATTTGACATTAAAATATTCAAGTAATCACTATATTGAAAATTGGAGTTTAGTTTAAAAATACTTTATCCAGAGTATTACTTAAATTCCATTATAGTTTGCAAAGATGCATTAAAAAATTGTAAGAGGTATATTCATTTCATAAAAAGTTTCATTTCAAGTATTTGATTTTAAACACTTCGCCTTGGCTATTTACAATTCCTAAAACCATAATTGCAAGGTGCTTTTAGTTATTAAAAATATTCCTCTTTCCAAAAACGGAAGTTTGGGATAAACTTTATGATTTAAAACTTCATGTTACCTTTGAGTGATTAACAAACATTGCAATACTATTTACTTGTTAAATCATGATCTATATTCATGAAAATGAATTTGATTTAAATATGCTATACAGGATATAGAAATTAAAACCTAAATAAATTACAAACCCTAAATAACAACTTTAATAGCGAAATGCATTTTTGGAACCTTGCAGGATTTATTATATTTTGAGACTTAATTTTTTTTCGGTTTGTTAACGAGTCCATCATAATCCATTTTTCAATTCAAATAATTGTGATATTTATATTTTACTTTTACTAAACCCAGAAATGACTTTGTGAAAACTTTAATTTAATTTGATAAAGTGAATATTAAACAGTTTCCAAATAATCAAAAATCCTTTTTTGCATTATATTCAAAAGCAAACCCATAATTCATCATCATGATTGCATCCTTGCATTTAAATCACAAATGTTTTGTATATTAAATCCACAGTTAAAACCATAAATAGACAATCTTAATATAAGATATTATGTTTGCTCCATACAATATTTGATTTACTAAATTATCTTTAGACTAAAGTATGACCAAAGTTTCCATTATGGACAAGTTATTCAAAACATTTTATATACAACTTTCTAGACTTTGTTCAAAGCCAAAATTGAGTTTTATTGAAAAAGGAGTTTAAAGAACTTATTTTCAAACAAATATATTTGTGGTATTTTCATAAATATAATTTAACCACAAATAATTAAGTAAAATCCCTAATTTCGAATTTAACATAAAGTGACATTTTTTTACATTTGAACAATTTTTTAAATTATTATATTTTTTAAAAAAGTATTCAAAACAAGTGTGAATGTTTTAGATCATAGATAATTTTTTTTAGAAATTTGTTTGACTTGATTTGGAATTATAAAACAAAAGATAAAAAAAGAAAGACCATGTAGGCGCAGCGCACCGGCCGGCCTGTTCCCTCGCGCGTGCGCACAACCTGGTTGCCTCCCTTTGCCTCTTTTTGGTCCCACCTTAGCAACATCCCCACCTAATTTTAGTCTATATATAGCCCCCATATGTATGGACAAAATCACAAATACAAATTCGGCTTGAACCATTTATTTTGATTTGATTAGAATAAAATAAAAAAATTATTTTATCTTCGGTGGGTTATCTATTGGTGGGATTTCTCTTCTTCTCTCTTGACGGTGTTTCTTACACAACGGAGGTACTGCGCATATTTTCTTTTTTCCGCATTTTATATTTAGTTTTGTAGAGTAGTTTTTTTAGTATAATTTAGCCTACAAATTTAGTAGGCGGAAAAATATTTTCCGTAGCGTAGTTTCTGAGTAGTTATAAATTTTAGTCTAGTTTTAGTCTAGCGTAGTACTTACTCGTACACCGTACGATCCGTTTTTAGATTGAGTAGGGTCATAACTTTAGCTACTTGCTTTTTGATCCTACGAATATAGTTAGTTTGTCTAAACCAACCTGTTCTAACCAATCACCTCATGCCACTTAGTCTAGTTGTTTTCTAGGTTGACCCCCAATAGAAAATTCGTATGCAGCTTTTGCAGAAACACCCCTAAAATTTCAAACTATCATATCTTTTTAACCACATGTTCAAATTTGACAAACTTTATGTCTATGGAAAGCTCTTGGCCTGTAAAATATTTTAGCACAGTTATATTTCAACTTTGACTAGTTTAGATTCGTTCAAATTTTCAAATGCATGATTTAACTAAATTGGACAAAGATTTTATTATGTATATCCAAGAATTTTTCAAATGAAATATTTTTGAAATCCTTAAGATATGTAGAATAAGTATTCGCTTATAAATTATGTTGACCAACTTCAAAATGAATTAGAAACCATAGATTCTTTTACTTAGCTTGGCATATTTTAAATTTATAATACTTTAAAGGGTTATTTATCAGGCTGCCCTCTGTTGTGGCATAGATCTCAGTTTTGCCCCCAGTCGCAAATCGTGCTCAGTTTTGCCTCTACTCCGTACACAAGGATTTATTCCGTCACTCCAGCCGTGTCCGTTAGCCTTTCTTACATGTGGGACCCAGAATACAACCGTTTTTTTTGACATTCAGAAGACAATCGTTGGTTGTGGGACCCAGAAGAGTTCCGTTGGCGCGTCTTGTGGGACCCAGTCGTTGACCGTTCGCTGGCGGCGGCGTGTGTTGTAAAAGCGGCGGAGCGTGTCCCCGGAGCTCACAGCGGTGAGCACGAATCAGCCAGAGGGTTTGGAATTGGAGGCGGGCACGCACTGAGGTTGTCGGCGACTCCTCTTGGTCGTAAGCAGCTGGGCGCGGGCAACCAATTGGGCGGTGTCGATGGGGAGCGCCGCCGACGGGAAGATCGACGTGGTCGGCGCAGCCGTCTGCTACAACTAAAGGGGCCGTGCGCGTAGGATCTGAGATCCCCTACGGCCCCGTCCGGTCGGGAATCGAGGTTGATGTCTACCTCTAGCTCTCGAGCCACGTCACGGATCGAGATTCCGGTGCGCATGGAGATGCCGATCTTCCTCTATCCGTGGTGTCAGGCGGACGTTATTCGGAGGATTTAACAGACAAGGAAGAACAGTAATCGGCCGTTCTACGTGTGCAAGGCTAATGGGGTAAGAATCAGAGCAATTTCACAAATTTAGTGCATCTAGAATGGGGTGAATCGGAGCAATTATACTAAATTGATCTGTTTGACATTATTGTAGATAACTTGTTTCTTTCTTTGAGTCAATGCTCTGGCCAAGAAGCCGACGGATGAACTGCTAGGCGAGCATGAAGAATGGTTGCGCATCATGCCACAGAGGGCAGCTGCGCGGCCGTAAAGCGAGCTCCGGGAGAATATACGGAGGGTGGAGCACGCATTGATGCTGTTGAGCTTAGGAGGTTGAACCAGAAGATTAAGCAGCTCGAAGAACAAACACAGATTCCGCTTTGCAATTACATTTGGCCATTTGTAGGTGTGCTAATCGCACTAGGTGAAATACTGAAATTGTATGGAAAGGCATGAATTTCGGGGAAATTTGTAAGTTTGAAATTGTATGAGAAGTTTCAAATTCAAAACATTTATGAATGAAATTTAGCTCTGAAACATACTGATAATCCTTAAAAAACAAAATTGGTTTCCGTTAAAAAAAGTGTGAATGCAATAATGGGCCAACTACACCAATTAGGCCCATTCGTAGAGGCCAAATGGGATTCTCTTAAAAAAAAAGGTGAGAAGGGTCCAAAATGAAGAAAAAAAATGGTGCGGCTGGGACTCGAACCCAGGACCGCGCTGTATTGTTGTCAATATGGTCGCGCTGGTAACCGGGAGGAGAATGAGGAGATGTTGGTACATGGAGGGAAGGAAGATAACTATAGTTACTGCATGACTTTGTTTATAAATTTGAAAATGCATTTTTGTACTAATTTTGTTTGTGACGTTGCTTAACCAGCTATGTAGTTATATCTTTGGGCACACATAAATTTGACGACGTTTTTTTGCACTAATTTTTTTTCACGTTCCCGAACCACTTGTGCATGACTTGGTTCAAAAATATAAACACACATTACATATATTAGCACGTAGGGGCATATATATATACCCACATTACATATGTTAGCACAGAGGGGCATATATACCCACATTACATATATTAAAATAAAAAGAGGACCCTAAACCCTAACTGCTGGTGCCCCTTCATCGGAGGGCGCCCTTCCGCCTGCCGGCTAGCCGTCGGTGGTTGCCTAATCCTTCACTCCACCGGCCTCCTTGCCGTCCACTCCACCGCTCTGTCCGCCCTCTCGCGTTCGTCTAGGGCCCGGGCATTGGACTCCCACATATCGTATTGCTCCCTTTCCCGGGACTTCCTTATGCGGCGCCGCACCCTCTTCTCCTCCATCTTCTCCTTCATCTTCTCCTCCCTCTTCTCCTCCCTCTTCTCCTTCTTCTCCAAGGCGGCGAGGAGGTCCTCGGTCTCCTTGTTGGAACGCTGGGTGATCCTCGCGACCTCGTCGGGGTCGGGGTTTTGAACGAAGTGGCCCTCGCGACCTCGTGACCTCTTCGGAGGTTTGTCGTCCTCGCTCACCGATCCTCCGTCGCCTCCCACCACCGGCGAGGGGTTGGGTGGTTTTCCTCGTCGCTGAGGGGCTCGGGGCTCGACGGGAGAGAGTAGGTCGACATGGTGGAGGGAGGATGAGCCAAAGGGGATGGAGAGGGATGAGAAGAAGGGAAGATGGCTGTGGCACTACTTAAAGACCCGATGAGTGTGAAATAAATGGGGTAGATGAAGAAGCAAGAGGCACAATGGACCAGAGTCTGGCTCTCTTTGCTTTAATTCTACACTACGAGCATGTAACATCTTAAAATTTCTTTCGTAGCTGCATGGCGAGCACGTATGCATGCAAACTATGGTGGCGATGTCCTGCAGACCCAGTTTAAGCAACACAAGACCAGTAGATCGACACTTATAACATCTCTAACGACTAGCGTCTAGCTAGCAAGTAAGCAAATCCTAGAGAAATTACACAAAACTAAAATCCTTAAGCAATGAGAAAAATAATGTCATCACAATCTGAACGAAACGGTGAACCCTAAATCTCATATCCAAAGAAAAATAATTCAGAGCAAAGAGAAAAGAAATCAGAGCAAAATCACTTCGTCACAATCTGAACAAAACGATGAACCCTAAATCTCATATCCAAGGAAAAATAATTCAGAGCAAAGAGAAAAAAAAATCAGAGCAAAATCATTTCGTCACAATCTGAAAATATCCAAAGAAATCTCGCGGCCCGCCTGTTTTCACCGGCCAATCAGGTGGCCGGAACCAACCTCTCGCAGATCGCTATCGGGAATCCTTCTAAAAGACCGTATCTGAGGGCTGTCGTTTGGCAGTAGGGTTTGATTGGACGGTTAGGGTGCGAGGGTAGGGTTTGATCAGATGCTGTGCTAGGATTCAAATGAGCATAATTAATTCAAAAAAATCAAAATGACATATGAGACCAGCGCCGAATGTTGTTATATGTGAAATAGTTGCTATAAAAAATAATAAACATGATATATGGATAATTGATCGAAAATGCTTTTCATAAAAGAGCTATCTTGTATAGACTTGTTTAGAGTTCAATAGTAGAGCGATGGGTTCAAATGAGCATAATTAATAAAAAAAAATCAAAATGACATGAGACCAGCGTCGATTGTTGTTATATGTGATATAGTTGCTATAAAAACTAATAAACTTGGTTTATCGATAATTGATCAAAAATGCTTTCCACGAAAGAGCTATCTTGTATATACTTGTTTAGAGTTCAATAATAGAGCGTTGGGTTCAAATGACCATATATAATTCAAAAAAAATCAAAATGACATGAGACCAGCGCCGAATGTTGTTATATGTGATATAGTTGCTCCTAAAATTTATTTGGATCATTTAGACAAGGTCGATTTTTTCATGAAATTACAAATGGGAGTGTTTACCCTAGCTTCGGACCTCATTTGAAGCACTTTTCTCATGAGAATAGGGTGATGGTTTCAAATGAGCATAATTAATTCAAAAAAATTCAAAATGACATGAAACCAGCTCCTCAAATTTCATGAAAACATAAATCCCACATCATTCAACACAATAGTAAGGGTTGTTTCATACAAATACAACATGATTCATAATGTTTCATAGAATTTTTGGCACTACTTTGCTCCTTGTGATTCTTGTGTTACTTGCTATCATTTTGCTCCTTGTGCTCCTTGTTATCACTGTGCTCACTGCTTCTTCTCTTCCCCTCTTGTGTGTCTTCTTCGAACAGACCATAGAGCTGAACAAAAAGTGAGCACAAGGTTTACATGAAGTGATATATGTACGACAAATTCAAAAATACCATATTTTTCAAAGTGAGAAGAACATTTACATACCTAGGAGTACTCAGAATCACAAATGGTTGGTCAACATCAGTTGGAGCATCATTTTCAGCATCATTTTCAGCATCTTTTGGCTCAACATTTGCAGCATCATCAAAATAATTATTTTGAGCATCATCACCAAAATAATAATTATATGCAGCATGATAATCAAACTCATCATTTGGAGAATCATTATCTGAATCATCATTTGGAGCAACATTTTCATCTTCTGTTGCATCCGGCTGCTGATCATGATTTTCATCAGAACTCTCTCCGAACGCTGGATCTACAACATTATCACTATACTTACCGAAATGACCAGACCCACCACACCTTTTGCACTTACGCTGCCTTGCTCCAAGTCCATCTCCTTCGCTGCGACGTCTGAACCGACTCTTCCTCGGTCTACCTGCTGCTCTCTTCAGAACTGAATCGCAAAGTCTGATCCAGGGTCCACTTTGTCCCACTGTTGTTTTCCCTCCAAAACAGGCAAGGCATGTGCATATGTGGCTCTGAACCTTGCAACAGAGTAGAACTCATGAAGATACTTGTAGCACTCCATCTTTTATATAAAGATGGAACACCTGTGTTATGTGCTAGTCCCTGGATCACTGCCAACACCACAGTACAAAATATATAGTATCATTGCATAAGTATCATATTACTACAACGAGATCCAAAAATAGCTAAGTATAGCTTTATTACAAAGTGCATAGCCATGAAGACTAGCTAGAATATTCAGAGTTCACAACAAAAGCAATAGCAAATGAGCCTCTTCTTCAAGCATGCGCCACAGGCAGACATGTTGGGTGTAGACTCGAGTCCAACTTATTCCTCATCTGAATTACCTGCACATTTGAATATGAAGCCCCCGAAGGAGGTCAATTCAATGAAGTATTGGCAAGTGACTATGGTGGATAATTTACGGCAAGTCTAATTCTATATGCATATTTGGTTTGGTGGAGTTGTAGGCTATTTTGCAGAAAGCAAGTTTTCTCCTATCTTTTGTAAACACTTTTGTTTCTCAAAGACTTGGCACCAAGGGATGAAGCCCAAGTGCACCAACAATTCTTTCCTTAGTCAAATTTTACTTTATGAAAACAGTGTTGAGATTCTTCCGTCCATCCTTGTCCAGCTGCTCGAAGTAGTCCATTTCCGGGGACACGGCTAAGTACTCAGATTGTCGACTCTGCAGAGGTTGTGCACTTTCACCTTTAGACTCAATTAACCCAAACATCCTATACACGCGGAGTGTATTAAGGAAAGGAGAGAACTGAGACAAGAACTTTAAGAAGAAGAATGCAACCATACTAGCAAGACCCGGTCCACCTACCAACTCTACATCTGCTTGTCAAGCTGACAGGTTGCACCCTCACAACTTAGTTATTCTAGACAGAGCCCATTGTCAAAAGGCTGCACGGGAAGCTTCTAAACTTGGAGGGACTTGGTAATCTCTTCGTTCCTAGGTGGCCGTCCACAAGTGCACTTCTAGGTAACAACCACCATGCTCATGGCCCTAAGTAGAATAGACATTCATCCTAGGCGACGACAACCACAAGCATAGCCCCAAAAGTCACTCAACATAAACCATAACAACCAATTCCACCCAGATGTGTATTTTAGATTTGAAACACTTAGAAATATCTCTATAACATGGTAAACATTTTAATAGCATAGCTAAGCAACTAATAAAACTTTTCATGGCTGCTTAGGAGAAAGGGTGGCTACACACTACTAGGATATTTGTAAAATACAAACTAACTTAGCATTATAAAATAAATAAAAAATCCCTATCATGCACACTACTCAAAATATACTACATATGCATATAGAAAATATTGGGTAGAATATGAATGTCACTTGCCTTGGTAACAGGAGGAACAAGCACGGCAAGAATAACAATCACAAGCAAGTCCTTCCTCTTCTTCACAATCTAGCGCAAGCAATGAATAAAATAAATACCAACACAATATCATCACAACATCAAACATAATCATGTATGCATGAATGATATGCTATGATGATGTTAGGACACCCTTATTAATATTTTTTTTCTTCTGTCATTAAATGAATGAAATATAATTTCTAGGTATTTCTTATTTTATTTATCAATTAAATAATTTTAAAATAATATAGTAAAACTTTGATTTCTATAATTACAACTTTTATTGTTTTATAAAAGTTTTCAATTAAGACATTTATTAATATTAATGGACATAGTGAATTAATACAATCCTAAAAATATTAAATTTATTTCTAAATCATTTTTATTATTTAAGTTATTATTTTAATAGCCGAAATACTCCTTTGATAATTATACAAATTATAATCTGTAAAAAGGAAAAACAAATGATGTAGAAATAAACTTCATGAGCAGGGCTATTCGTGGATATAAAATTTATAATTTGAACTTGTAGATCAAAAGTTACGAATTTTCTAAGTTTTGCATATTTTCTGTTTTATTTATAAAAATTCCTGCGAAAAGAAATAACAGGGGCTACGTGGCGCGATCTCATTGGTCGGTACCGCTTCGACGCGGATCGGCTGCGAGAGCCGTCCGATCTAATTTAAAATGGACGCGCAAGATCTAATCGATCTAGATCCATTGGATCTAGATCTACCGGTCCACGACCCGTTGACCAAAAACGGGCGGCGCAGTCGCCGGAGTTCGCCCGACCGCGGCGGCGCCACGGCCGGCGTTGTTCGTTCTCGCGTCCTACGGGGCTACAGAACGAACGGAGCTTACCGAGGCGTAGCGGACGTCGGGGCGGAGTCGATGGCGCGGTGGTGGTCGTCGGCGTGGTCTTCTCCTCCTCGTGCAGCTCGCTGGAGTTGCTTGCGGCGGCGGTTTCCCTCGGGCGTGGACAAATACGACGTTCGGCTGCAAAATAACCCGCGGGACAAAGTCAAAAACGTGCGCAACAAGGAGGGGAATCGAGGAGGGGCAAAGGCGAGCTCGGGGGTGGTCGGAGTACTCCGTACGGCGTTCTTTTCGGCGGCGGAGGTCCGAGCTCGCTCGCGAGCTGCCCGGCGGCGGAAGATTTAGGGTTTGGGTGCAGAGGGGTGCGGCGGAGGTGGGGGTTTAAATTTGGTTGCGCGGGGAGCAAGCCTCGCGCTGATTCCGCTCGGGAATCACGGCCGGTCTCCGATTTCGAATCGGGCGCGATCTCCGGCGGGAGGAAGACGAAGCTGACAGGTGGGTCCCACCTGTCAGCGAGAGGAGGGGGGAAATGGGCTGCGCGGGCTGGCTGGGCCATGTTCAGACGCGCGCGCGCGGTAGATAGCTAACGGGTCGGCCCGAAATCCTTTTCTTTTTAATGAAATTAATATCTGTTTTTAAATACTGATTTCAAAAATGATTTTTAAACCTATTCAAAACATTTCAGAAAAAATCATAAAAATATGTTTTGGAAAGGTTATTAAAAATGGAAACTTTTGACATTATACTTGCCCATAAATAAATTGATAAAAATAATATTTATTTAAAGGAGTTTAAATAACACTTTCTGGAATTGTAGATTATTTAATCTTATAATTTGATGTTTTATTTAGTAATTTTGTGATGTAGTTTTATATCCGTTGATGAATGATGCATGGATGCAAAGTTTTAATTTTGTGCAAAATTTTGGGATGTTACAATACCGTTGTATGTTCCCTACTGTACCTGGGAGAGAAGTGATGAAAAACAACACATGAATGCATGGCAACCCAGTTATCTGCCATTGCCTACAACTGCAAGTTCTAACTTCTATATCCACTGGATATCTCCAGTTTCTCTTCTCTCTATCCATTACTGATACCTCTGCTGTGCTATCTGACAATAGAATCATGCTCATTACCAGGCCTACTGTTTTCTGCTTCAAATCAGTCATCACCGAAGGGATAATAATGTGGCCCATGAATTTAGCCTCAGCTATTCCATCACGAAAATGAAACTTCTGCGCGTATTCTATCCTTATCTTGTCAAGCAAATCCACCAAATAAAGATCTATAAATTTCCGGATGGCTGCGTTGAAAGACTCTGCAATATTATTGTGCACATAATCAACTTTTCTCAGTTCACTCAATTGGCTTCTGGCCCATAACTTGGAGTGGTGTGTTTCCAAGTATTCCTTTATTTTGGCATTGGTGTATAACTGCATCATGTGGAAGTTGTGCTTCCTCACACTGCAAGTCAAAGATGCTGGCCATAAATTGTCTGTATATATCTTTCCTTTGAATTTCTTCACAAAATTTGCAGCAAGGTGACGAAAGCACTCCCTATGCTCTACTCCAGGGAACACATTGTCCACAACCAGTTCTAAACCTTTACATGCATCTTTCTGAATTACCAAGCCATTGGGATGTGCAATAGCCCGACGCAGATTCTGCAAAAACCAAGTCCAGCTCTCCTCGAACTCTATCTCTAGCACACCGTATGCAAGTGGAAATACAAAATTGTGCGCATCTACTGCACAAGCTGCTACTAACTGTCCTTTAAACCTGCTAGTGAGGAAAGTAGCATCAATAGCCAAATATGGCCTGCAGCCTGCCAAAAAACCTAGTTTACAAGCCTCAAAGCACACAAAAACCCTTCTAAACCATTCTTTGGTCCTTGTCACTCCCTTCAATGTGAACTCCACTGAGTGGTGATCAATTTCAACAATACTACCTGGGCTTGTCCTCTCCACTTCAGCTTTGAATGAATACAACAATTCAAAAGTTTCGTGCCAGTTACCATAGATAGATTCCATAGCTTTTTGTTTGCCATTGAAGACCCTCATGTATGGTAAATCCATCTTGAACTTGGCTCTGATGTTTGCCTGCAATTCCTTTGTACCAGCTTGATGGTTTTCTGTCACCCACTTCTTTACTGCTTCTGCCACTCATTTTGACTTGGCTCTACTGATTGTTTCCTTTCTGGGAGTTGATTCTTGGCATGTGTGGGTAAAAGGGTTCACTTTTACCTGAATATTCAAATTTTCCGCATTTTAGATGCATGCATCCTCCATTTACAACCCTCAGTCACACAATGCACTGTGTAACGTCATTTATCGCTCTTGTCAACGATAAAAGCATGTTCTGCCTTGATGCAGTAAGATACAACTGCATTTCTACACTCACTCATGGATGCAAAAATTGTACCTTCCAGCAACTGAGTGTTTTTAGGGTCCCACTGAACAGCTGGAAGGTCTTCCTCCTCATTTTCATCTTCATCTTCTTGCTCATAGTCACCATCATCTGGGATTTCAACAGCACGAGATGCCCGTCGTAAATTCTGAACAACATCAGAGTATAGCCTCTCTTCATCATCCCCAGATATGTTAGCATCAACCTCCACTTCAGTAGGTACCCTTCGGTTGTTGCCCACGCTTGTCGAGCCACCACGTCGCTTTGGATGAACTGAACTATTCTGGCTAGAAGTTGCTTTACGACGAGATGGTTCTGTCCGAGAAGATGAACTTGTCACCCTTGCATTACTCCTTAATGCCGGCACAACCACATTTACTTGCAGCCTCACCTTGAGACGATCTTCCTCCTTATGCTTAGCAAACATGGTAGCGAGTTCTGCATCATTGCTAATCTTGACCCAATCCATCCCCCCATCGTAGTATTTGAATTCCACTTCTTCATGCAAAGCCCAAGAATATGGGAAGCAAAGAACCTCCCCAAATTGACTAAATTCCCAATTGCAATCCATTGGCAGGTCATAATCGAAACCTCCCTGAAATTTCTTATGGGTGTTGTCTTCATTCATGATGTAGCGGTCCCTTCTAATGTTCTCCAAGAAAGCAAACCGCAACTCCATCCTAACCCACGAAAAAACAGAGACGCAATCAGCACAAGAAAAAATGGGAAGCTATTGCAGAAGAAGGCTATGTCCAATTGCAGAAATAGACCGCATCCTATGTATATCGACTGTTCAAATGCACAAACAAGCAAAAATTGGAAGCCTTACCCATCGGGAGCCCAGTCGTGGACGCGGCGGGTCTCCCACCCGACGCCAGAATCGCCAGCTACTCCAGGGTCGCTGCCGCAATCCATTTCGCCAACAACGTCCTTGTTGGATACAACAATCCCTCACCTATCAGCGCTCTGGCCGGGCGCACGGAAGGAGCCCCGCCACAGGTCGAGCAGGTGGCGGCCGCAGTGGCGGAACTGTAGCGTACCTGCTCTCAAAATAAGGCAGATACCTGTGTATAGTGCAAATCCCTGGATCGATTCATTTGCACACACAGTTACGATGTAATATCACAACAAAGCGTCAATTTTATTACATCGATGATCCAGAATTACAAAATATTCTTTACAAATTGCATAGCATAAAGCTAGCTTTGAAAAGTACACAGCGGAATTTCAATAGCAGTGAGCCTCTATAACTTTCATGCTGCCACAGGCGAAAACATGTTGGTTGTAGACTCGAAACCTTTCAACGAAACCTCACTCGTCATCTGATCAAATCTGCAATAAGAAAAATATTGCAACAACGTGGGTCAGATTCCATTAAAAATGGAGTCTGGAAAGTGACACTATGGTGGACACTTATGGAATAACTCTAAAGCCTATATGAATATTTGGCTGGTGGAGCTCAAGGCTAATTTGCATAAAGCCAATTTTTCCTATTCTTTTGAAAACACTTTTCTTGAAATCTCGACGAGTATGGCATGAAAACCATAAATCTCATCTTCCCTTGTTCACCCATCAACTTTTAACTTAGAAATTGGAATGGTGGAATCCTCCGTTGACGTCCTTGATCAGCTGCTCAAAATTGTCCGTAACCGGGGACACGGCTAAGTACTTAGTTTTACACTCTGCAGAGGTTGTGCACTTTCACCATTGTACCCATTCAACCCAAGGCATCCTTTACACACCATTTGTGATAAGGAAAGGAGAGAATGAGACGAGATCTTTCAGAAGCATTTTCCCTCCCCATGCTGGCTTGACCCGTTCCACCTAACATCCCCCTACATCTGCTTGTCAAGCCGGAGAGAGTCCACGCAACATATTTGATCAAGCCAGAGCCCATATGGCAATGGCTGCACTGGAAGCAATCGTCACTCGGAGTTCTTCAGATTCCTCTGTTCCTGGGTGGCCGTTCTCAAGTGTACATACTCTTTAGGAACCATAGAAATGGACCGAGTAGCCACTCAACATAAACCATCCGACCAATTACCACCCAGGTGTTTCATTAACTTAGTGGATGTGCACTCCCAGGTGAAAATCACCATGCTCACAGCCCTAAGTAGAATAGAAATTCATCCTAGGCGAAGACAGCCATGAGCACAGTCCTGAGTAGTCACTTAACATTTTGTAAAAACCTTTCATCAATTGCATAGCATCAATATTTCTGCTAAGTATGATATAGGAACCTAGACACAGGAATAAGGGATTCTACACAGGTTTAGCATAGCAACACATGCATATCAAAATACACTAAGTAATGCATAAAATAGGAAGTTTATGAGGTGTGCCACTTGCCTTTGAATGTTGTCGTTGTTCACAAACTCTTTTCAACAACGAACGTTTGCTCTCCGTTTAATCTAAACAATATAAGCAAACAACAATACAACAATCAACAGCAAGCCAAACTCACCATGCATACAAACACATACTAGATGAATAAATAAGTTTTATAAAACTTTCTAAGGAAAATATGTTTATGCATGATGTGTAAAATATTCCTAAGGCTAGAAATGCTTTTTCATGCCATGGAAATCTTTTAAGTTTATGCAAGGCAAATGTGTTGGTCCAAAAAGACTAAGGACTAAAGTATTAGGTTGGATAAACCTACTTTGTTTTATATCATCTTGAATAAGCACTCTAATGGCTTAGTCTTGATGTGCAACATACTTAGAGAAAAATACTAAGTCATTTGTTCAAGATGATCACAATTATTATCAACTCTTTGTAAGTTGGACATTCACTATAGTGAGAGAGACAGACACCCGGCCAGCCACTTAAATTGTGGAACAGGTCTCATGTACGTGGACATGTAAGGTTTGTTTCCAGGCCGCTTCATCCCACTATGCTGCTAGGATCCAACAACTTCAAGATGATAACATCATGATCAAAATTTGTTTAAGTCTAAAAGACAAGATTAGGAAAGAGGGAAAAGATAGAAAGAAAGATGTAGTTGTCCTCCAGGCTTCATCTCCAGACTGGTAACTTTCTTCTGGATGATATCTTGATTGAGCTCTTGGTAGTCTTGATGAATCTTCAGACTTGATGATTCTTGTATCCTCGAGGCTGGTCTTGGTTTTACTTAGTCTTCATGAAGTCTCAGAGGAGAAGAAAAGACAGCGAGAGAGACTTAGAGAATAAAAGGGGGTTGGCCTTCTTGAACTTCTTCTCACTTTTCTTCTAAGTGCTTGACATCTTGAGGATGCTTCCAGAGCCTGTTTTCTTCTAAGTCCTTCATGAACTTCTTCTTGATTTTCTTCTAAGTGTTTCTTCTCCTTGAAGATACTTCTGAAGTCTTGTTTTTGGCTAAGTCCTTCAATGGTCTTCTAGCTCCATCTTGAAAATTACTAAGTATCTAAGTGCATAGCATTTTTCCCAAAATACTAAGTTTGAAAATAATCCTAACTTAGAGAAAACTAAAGAAGAGGGGTTTTCCTATGAGAAAGAAATATGCTATGAAATGAAATTTTAAATCACAAGAAACATCCAAATAACTTTTGTGTTTTATTTATAAATATGCATGAATTTATAAATGCAATTTAATTAATTTCTAATTTTGGAAAATATACTAAAAGGAATAATTATAAGATTAAAGTTTCCTATGATTAGATTTTTATAACCAAATTTTTATAATTATTGTTAATAGACAGAGAGCATTTAATTAAATCTATTGCAATTGGATTTAATCAAAAATAATGTTTCTATTAAAAGTTATTTCAAGATTAGTCAAACTATTCAATTTAAACACACAACCATGAAATCATTCAAAAATTACTCAAAAGTATTTTTATAGCAGTAGCATTAATTTACATATATTCCAAAGTTTCTAAAACATATTTATTTGCAATTTTTGGATTTATAGATTTAAAGTTATTACAAATATACTCAATTTCACCATTTGAAATTTGAATATTTTATACTAAGTCTAATTTGAATTTTGTCTGGTCCAAATTATTCTACACATCCAGAGCTTTCCAAATATATAAAAATTATTAAATTTGGAGTTGTGGTTGAAAAGTTGTGAGAGATCTAAGTGACAGGGGTGTTTCTGCAAAACTGCCGATTAAATTTAATTACGAAATTGATTATACACGTCAGCGCTGACTGTGCGCTGACGGGGCATGCCACGTAGGCGCTGACGTGGTTAAGTTATCTGATCTGGGCCGTCAGATCTGGATCTGACGGTCCAGATCGGAGCGTACCCGTTCGTCCTCGACCATCTAATCTAAGCCGCAGAGATTCAATCAGACGGCGCAGGGAGCTCGGACCATACCGTGGCGGCGCAACGGTCACCGGCGACGAAGGAGATGGCGGCGCGGCTCCGGATCGGACGGCCTCGACGCTGGAGTTGCTCCCCGGACGAACGGCGGTGTCGACGACGTGCAGCTCGTCGCGGCGATGCAGATGGTGGCTACGGCGTCGTCTTTCCCTTCCTGGCGCGGCCGGTTGCGGCAGATGGAGTGCGGCGGCGCTCCGGGCGATCCGGTCGAGCACGGGGCGCTCGGCTTGCTGCACGAAATAACCGAACTCGGGGCTTAGGAGGTGCGCACGGCGAGGGGGAAGCGAGGGGGCGGGGGGGAAATGAGAGAGCTTTGGCGGCTCGGGGCTCACCGGAAACCGCAGAGGACGGCGGCGGAGGAGGGAACTCCGGCGAGCTCGAGCGGCGGCCTGGCGACGTCCTTGGGCTAGGGTTTTTGGGGCAAAAGACGCGGCGGGGTCCGGGGATTAAATAGGGGCTGCAGGAGATCGAATCCCGCACGAATCGGAGAAGATTTGGACTCCGATTCGATCTCCTTTTCCTGCGCTTCGTTCGGTTAGAGGTAGGAGATGATCTGCTGACGTCAGCATGACGTCAGCCAGTATTTTATTTTCTGATTTTATTTCTTTAATTCATATCTTTTGATTTAAATGTCCAAATGAGGTCAAATTAATTTCTAAAAATTTGTAAAAATAATATCTTGCTGTTAAACCAGTAGTGGGTATGTTTTGAACTCTTTTCAAAAATAATAATTTGGAATATTGATTAAAAGTGAAATTGACACTTTATGTTTAATTAAAACTAGGGTTTAAATAAATTTTAATCTTGGCTAAATAAATTATATGAAATACCCATCTTCAATTATGTTTGAATTTAAGTTATATAAAATTATATGAAATCATTTATCTTTATTTTGGCATAATATTAAAGAACACATATAACAATGTTTTAGGAAATGTGAAATATAGGGTATTCTTTTTTAATTGAAAATAATTTGTGCAACATTATATTTTAGTTATGATAATTCATTTGAAAACTTTATAACAACTTTGGAAAGGATTTTTGTTTTAATTCTATTCTTATTTAGAATATATTAATCCTTTCATGCTTTGAAAATAGATGAAATTCCTTTAAGCAAAAGAAATGTTTATTTGGCTAATTCAGTAATTTAAATTCTATGAAGTTGTAAAGTTATACACTATAGGCTTATAATTTCCAAACTATATTTTGAACTTAGTTACAGGAATGAAAACCATTTAGTAATTATATACCATTTTGAATAATCTTATATTTATGAATAGATATGGCTAAGTGGTTTAATTCAAATACTTATAAAGAAACTAATTTATTTAAAATAAAATGAATTTTAGTTTGTAACATTTTTGTCAAATTTTATTTTAAGGTTTTGAATTACATGGGATAATAAAATGTTTTAAACTGTGACATTTGAAATATTAAACTTTGAAGTCTTTTATAGTTGGTTTCCTTATGCATTTAATATTATATTTTAATAAAAAGAAAAGTTTTAAATTTTAGTGATTTTTGAACATTATAAAATGTTGGGATGTTACAGGAACGAGCGGTCCTAGTGGCGGAATAAGCAGTCGCGGGACGGTGGCGGCGAATCTGCTGGTGGTGCTCGATCTGGTGGCAAGGACGGCCGCGGCGGCGCAAGTGGTGGATTGGGCGGCGCAAATGGTGGATTGGCCGTGGCAGGGAAGCACAAATTGGGGATCAGGAGGTTGGGCAAGGCCCACCTGTAAGAAATGCACCCAGTCGGCCCCACCTCTACGTTTTTTTGTTTTTTAAATTAGGTCTCACCTCTGCGTTGGGCGGGCCCACCTGTAAGAACTGCACCAAGTTGGTCTCACCTCTAAGTTGCGGACCCACTGTCAGTAACGCCATCAGACGGAATAAACTTCAAACTTGCCGTCGAGGGCAAACCTTAATACGTGCGAATGAACTAGGGGCAAAACTGAGGATGATTCGCGACTAGGGGCAAAACTGAGTCTGAGAAGGCTTCTAGGTGCAATCCATTAAATGACCCTACTTTAAATTTTTTGTTTTGCCTAAATGTTACAATAAATTGTCCTTGTCTAGAGAAACTCAAATCCATATTTAGTAAATAATTTCATAACATAAAAATGTAAGAGTGTGCTAAAAACCTTTTCATTTTCATTAGAACATTTATAGGTGTTTATAATTGTTAATGATTAACTAGGTGTACAAATTTGATTTTAAAACCTGATGCCAATTTAAATAACTAGAATTATTAATTTATTGATATGAACATTTAAGTTTGAATTAAAAATGATTTGATATGTTACTTTAATAGAATTTTAAATGTAAATTATGTTTAAACCTTTTCCGAAGTTAATGTGTGATCACTTTGAACAAGTTTAACACAAAGTCTCATTAAATCAATTTTGAAACATAGACTTGTGTAATTGTATTTCAATATGTTGGATAACTTAAAATTGCAAACCTTGCTTTTAAATTGTTTTCAAACCATCTCGGCATTCATTTGTGTAAACTGTTTCAATCAAGACCATCCCTGACCAAATTGGCAAACCCTTAACTCGATCACATTAATTCGTTTTGCATATTGAATTATGTTACACCCTTTACCAAATCCCTTGCTAAGCCCTTTTTACGTTTGTTTGATTTTTGAATGTTATGTGCTTGTTGAATTGCTTTTTTATTGGATGTCTTTGTACTGTATAGATTAAACGGAGTGCAACAATCGTTGTGAAAAAGAGTGTGTGAGAAACGACAACATTGATCAGGCAAGTGATACCATAAAATCCTAATATTCTTACCTACTGCATTATTAGTGTTTTTCAGTAGTATGCATGATATGTTTACTACTGTTATATATTATGCTATGCAAACCTTTTTTGGATATCCATATGACCACCTTGGTAGTAACCTATTATAATTTAGTGGAAGTACATGCTGCAAAAATGATTGTTTTAGGTAGATGTGATAAGTGAAAATTACACTAAATTAATTTACCGCCTGGGTGGATTGGTTCGATCCAGGAGGTTTCAAGTTGAGTGGCTACTCAGCGGTCGGGTCTGCGGGGGCCTGAGTTGCTCACTTGTGGATGGCCACCCATGGCTTTGAGATTTGATGTTGCACTTGGTATAGTCGATTATCGTGCAACCATTAGTCATATGGGATCTGTCTTGATGGAGTATGTTGATGTTGACCTGGGTCGGATGTTCCAAGGGTGGTAGCTGGGATAGGTTGGGCAGTGGACTCCGTCGACTCGGGAAGAGAACTTCTGAAAAGTCTCGTCTCGATCTTCTCCTTTTCCTTCTCACCAAATGAGTGTAGAGGATAGTTTGGGTTGATAGAGTCTAATCGTGAAAGTGCACACACTCTCGAGAGTTAAAACCTAAGATCTTAGCCGTGTCCCCGGCATCGGACAATTGAGTGACTTCAAAAGTTTTAGTTTTGCCATTTATATCCACCATAGTATCACTTGCCACCACAATTCAATTGTGTTGACCCTTTATAGCTGGGCTGCAACTAAACCTTGCAGATTCGACAGCCGACGAGTGAGCATTCGATAGGATTTCGAGTCTACAACCAACATGCTTTGCCTGTGGCACATGAAGATGATGAGGCTCATTGTATCTACTGTTTTCCGCTGCTGCTCTTTGAATTTGCTAGCCTTTTCAGGTTATGCAAGTTGTAAGAGATATTTGTAACACTGGATCATGCGATTTAATAAAGTATTTGACACTTTTGCATGATATACATCTTAAACTGTGGTGCTAGCATTTGGTCCAGCGACTAACACATTAACACAGGGATTCCACCTTATAATAAAAGGTGAGGTCACTACAATTAAATACCACACACATGATATATTATGAAGCAATAACTTTAGTACTCAATATTCATAGGATCCCAGCAAACACAACATGAAGTATTACATAACGGTAATCTTGATCATGCTAGGCAGCTCACAAGATCTAAACATGATAGCACAAGAGGAGAAGACAACCATCTAGCTACTGCTATTGACCCGTAGTCCAAGGGTGTACTACTCATGCATCAGTCCAGAGGCGGGCATGGTGACGTAGAGCCCTTCGGAGTCGATTCCTCCTCCTGGCAGGGTGCCGGAGAGAAGTTCTGATCTCTCCCGAATTGCTATTGATGACGGCGGCGGCTCGGGACCCGTGGAGGAAATATTGAACATTGTGCTAGAGTTTTTGGTTCGGAGGGTATTTATAGGCGAAAGGACGAGGTCGGTGGAGGCCCGAGGGGCCCACACCTGTTGCTCACGCGGCAGCCGCGCGAGCACTTGGTGCCGCCTCCTCGGCCGTCCACTTCGTCTCGTCTTCGTTCTTCTGGAACGTTCCCAATTAAAAATGGACTTCAGAAAAGAAATCGTTCAATTCCAAGAATATTTACTTAAGTACTTTTCTGAAACCAAAAACAGAAGAAAACATGGAACTTGTACTGTGGCATCTTGTTAATAGGTTAGTCCCAGAAAATTCTTAAAACTATATAAAATGCATATAAAACATGTAATTACTTGGTAAAATATAGCATGGAACATAAGAACTTATAGATACGTTGGAGACGTATCAACATCCCCAAGCTTAGTTCAACTCATCCCAAGTAGGCAAGAACGATAAAAGAAGAATAATTTCTGAAGTTACATGCTTTAACACAATCTTGATCACGTAATAATGTAAGGCACGTAAACTGAGATAAAATGAATAAGAGCTATAGTTTATATTGTTATCAAATGAGTAATAAATAAATAAGTAGGTAAAGCAAAGCAAAGTTTTCAATGATATAGTACTAGATAGCAATCAACCGTCCAAAGTAGATACTAGAGATGATTTAAGCTTCAATCACAACAATATAATCATCTAATGCTTCCAACAAACATGACAACTTGGTGAAAGGATCAAGTCAAGCAATATCAATATGCACGCAGAAGATCAACTCTTTATTTGTTCAAAAGAAACAAGCAACCGTTCAACGTTGGTTCCTGGCACCTGGATGTTTAGGCTAAGAGAATGTTAAGGGGGGGTTTGGAAGGCCAACGGAAGATAGTCTCACAAAGCTGCAAGTGATCATTAGACAAGAGTAAGTCTTACAATCGAATAATTGCAAGGAGTAGTGATTTCCACACAACGGATGCACATGGAGCTATAAGTGTATGAAAGCTCTCCAATGGAACTAGTAGGGGTGCATCCAACTTGCTTGCTCACGAAGACCTAGAGCACTTTTGAGGAGGCTCATCATTGGAATATACAAGCCAAGTCCTATAGTGTAATGTTCCCCACATAGTTATGCAAGTAAGACATGAAAACTCTCTCATATGGAGTAAAGGTGCTAAACATGAGCACAAGTGTGTGAAAAAGAATAGTAATGCTGCCCCCCCTTTTTTTCTCTTTTTCTTTTATTTTTTTTATTTTTCTATTTCTCTTTTTGATGGCCTCCATGGCTCTTTTCACTTTTAGGGGCAAGCATCCTAATATGATGATATGACAACACACTATGATGATATGACAATATACTGATGATACAAGTAACTAATATGAATAAGACATAATATGTATATGAAAACGGTGCCTCTGCCAGTGTAGCAGGTTATGCAATGATCTAGCGTAACATGGGTAAAACCACACATCAGCTTTATACAATCATGCAAAGCAATATATGTAATGAATGACAACAAGTCATGTAATGTAAGATGGATGTTGGATGGCAATATATCTTAGAACAACTATGAAAATGCTGTAATAGGTAGGTATGGTGGATGTTTTGAGGAAGATATTTGGCTTATGTGTAGGAGAACAAGATGAAGATCTCCCACGAGTTTGGATGTACCCGCGAAGTATGCACCAACTCTGAATGTGAGAAAGGGCAATGCAAAGTACCGAAGAGGCTAGCAATATGGTGGCGGAAGTTCCATGAAAACCGCATCTTTAGAACTAACAAGAAAAAATATTCCAAAAAAAATGATCTTACAAGGCATAGTGAAAATCACTCCAGAAGGTGCTGTGGAAAATGAACAAGTCACTGTTCGGGACCTGACCATAGCGCATAACACAAAGTCATTACGGTTGCCATAGACATGAAGAAGTCATATATCATTATGCTATCAACTTGAAATTTAAGTGTGGCACACCTTCAAGTTTTTCTAGACCAACCATTAATCATTCCACTTTACTAAACGATCATGTTTACCTTTAAGCAAATTAATATCTCAAAACAACATCAATGATTCAAGTGACATAATTTAATGATCTACAAGATTATGTATCATTTAGTTATACCATCTACCACATTTAGCATTTTTTGTTCTTAACTAAACACCAATCAACATATTTAAAAGATAAACTCTCCAAGTAATTAAACAATGAGATATGAGAGTATGATATAATAAAGCTAACAGCTCTAGCAAGAGATGCGTGAAAAACAAGAGCTAGAAATCATTGTAGTAGCTAGAGAAGAATACTCAACAAATATAAGTGAAGAATACGAGTATTCATAAGAAAAAGCGGAGCGTGTCTCTCTCCCACAAAGGAATGCTAGGATCCATTTTATTCAGAGAACTAAAATAACAAAAACAAACAAATGCTTCAAGCAAAGCACATAAGATGTGACGGAATTAAACTACAATTTCATTTGGAAGGACCTGATAGTTTGTTGATGAAGAAGCGGATGCCTTGGGCATCCCCAAGCTTTGACGCTTGAGTCTTCTTGAAATATGTTGGGGGTGAACCATCGGGGCATCCCCAAGCTTTGGCTTTACTATCCTCTTGATAACATCATATCATCCTTCTCTCTCGATCCTTCAAAACTTCCTCCACACCAAACATAGAGTAAACTTCATTAGAGGGTTAGTGCACAAAATATTATGATATTATGTAGGAATACTGGACATTAGCTACAGCCACTGATACTTCATGGAATAAAAATATCCAATCAAAATAGCAAAAAAGGCATTGCAAAATAAATGGCAGAATCAATCAAAAACAGAACAATCCATAAAGACGAATTTTTTCGAGGCACTTAACTTGTGCTAATCATAAAGCTCAAAACGAATGAAAGTTGAAAATATATATCAGGATTACGCACAAAAAAGGGCAGGTCATTTGGAATTTTCTGTGAAGAGTTATGAATTAAATGGTGGACAGCAGCAAACTGTTTTTGCGCAGGAATCCAAATTTACCACCAACTTTTCACTAGAGGCTTAACTTGACACAACAATGAAATAAAATAAAGATACAAAGGAATTTCTACAGAGTTGAGAAAAATCCTTGACACAACAAAATAAAATAACAGGAATAAAAAATGGGTTGTCTCCCATAAGCGCTTTTCTTTAACGCCTTTCAACTAGGCACATAAGCGAAACTCAAGTATTATCAAGAATGAAGCATCAACACCATAATTTGAACGAACAATACACTCAAAAGGTAGCTTCATTCTTTTTCTAAGGAAGTGTTCCATACCTTTCTTGAATGGGAATTGGTACTTATAGTGCCTTCTTTCATATCAATAATAGCACCCACAGTTCTAAGAAAAGGTCTTCCCAACACAATTGGACAAGATGAATTGCATTCAATATTCAAGACAATGAAATCAACAGGGACCAGGTTATTATTAACCATAATAGGAACATCATTGACTCTCCCCAAAGGTTTCTTAGAGGATTATCAGCAAGAAAAACATCCAAATAGCAATGTTCCAATTGTGGCAAATCAAACATATCATAGAGGTTTTAGGCATAGCAGAAATACTTGCACCAAGGTCACACAAAGCATTGCAATCAAATTTATCTACTTTTATTTTAATGATGGGCTCCCAACCATCTTGTAACTTCTTAGGGATAGAAACTTCAAGTCTTAATTTATCTTCCCTAGCTTTAATGAGAGCTTTTTTAATATGAGTAGTAAAAACCAAATTTAGAGAGCTAGCATTAGGACTTGTGGCTAACTTTCACAAGAAATTAATACCTTCAGAGATATTACAATTATTAAAATCAAAATTATTATCATCAAAGCAAACCTAACCACATTCTCCCATGTTCTTAAAAATTTCAGCACTTTTATCAACACTAGTTTCAGCGGTTTTGGGCAATTTTAAATTTTTGTAAGAAGTAGAGGAGACATTTCCAACACGAACTATGTTACCACTGATAATAGGAGGCTTACTAGCATGTGAAACACCATTATTTTCAGAGATAGTAATAGTAAAAACTTTAGCATTAATAGCCTCTTTATCTATTTCTTTCTCTCTTTCCCATCTAGCATGTAATTGGGCCATCATCCTAACATTCTCATCTATTTGAACTTGAATGGCATTAGCAGTAGCAAAGAGATTTTCATCAATATTTTCAGGTTTAGCAGAAATTTTATTAATTAAAGAGGATTGTGCTTCAGACATAGAGGAAATACAAGTGCCAGCACTAGTCATTTTTCCTTGAAGACCCGAAATCTCCTTCTTTAAAATTCCATTTGGTAAGTAATGTTTATCAACATATTAGATTGTTCTTCCATGGTTTTAGTGAACTCTTTATTTTGCTCATATTGGTTTTGCATAAAAACTTTAGTAGCCTTTTCAATCTCTAGAATCCTTTCCTCACTAGGCATTTTACCATAAGAGGTACCATACGAATTACCATTATTAGGAGGATAGGGTTTGTAGTTGTTATTACCATAATTGTTCCTATAGGCATGGTTATTAAAATTGTTGTTTTTAATAAAGTTCACATCAACATGCTCTTCTTGTGCAACTAAAGAAGCTAAGGGAACATTATTTGGATCAACATGAGATTTACCATTCACAAGCATAGACATAATAATATCAATCTTTTCACTCAAGGAGGAGGTTTCTTCAATATAATTTACCTTCTTACCTTGAGGTGTACTTTCAGTATGCCATTGAGAATAATTCACTATCATATCATCCAAGAGTTTTGTTGCAACCCCCAGAGTGATGGACATACAGGTTCCTCCAGCAGCTGAATCCAATAGGTTTCTTGAAGAAAAATTCAGTCCTGCATAAGAGGTTTGGATAATCATCCAAGCAGTCAGTCCATGAGTTGGGCAATTCTTTATCAAGGATTTCATTCTTTCCCAAGCTTGAGCAACATGTTCATTATCAAGTTGTTTAAAATTCATGATGCTACTTCTTAGAGCAATAATCTTAGCAGGAGGATAGTCTTTGCCAATAAAAGCATCTTTGAATTTAATCCATGAAACAATACTATTCCTTGGCAATGAAAGCAACCATTCTTTAGCTCTTCCTCTCAAGGAGAAAGGAAATAATTTCAGTTTTATGATATCACCATCTATATCCTTATATTTTTGCTTTTCACATAGCTCAACAAAATTATTTAGATGGGCAGCAGCATCATCAGAACTAACACTAGAAAATTTATTTCTCATGACAAGGTTTAATAAAGCAGGTTTAATTTCAAAGAATTCTGCTTTAGATGCAGGTGGAGCAATAGGTGTGCATATAAAATAATTACTGTTGGTGCTAGTAAAGTCACACAACTTAGTATTCTCAACAGTACTCATTTTAGCAAATTAAATGACAAACCAAAATAAACAGTAATATAAAAACTGGAAATTAAATACTAAACCAAAATAAACAAGAGACAAAACTAAAAATAAAATAGCAAAACCGAAATAAGAAAAGTAATGCAAGTAACTACTTTTTTTGAATTTTTGATATTAAGCGAACAAGACAGTAATAAAAATAAACTAAGCAAGACAATACAAAAATAAAAGGATTGGAAGTGCGAAAACTCCCCTCGTGGAGAAAGCCTTAAATCCCCGGCAACGGCGCCATAAATTCTTGATTGCTTGCCGGTGTGTGGTTGGGAAACCCCAATAGGAAGGTCTGAAGTAGTGCAGTAGCAAGATTTCCCTCATTTACGGAACCAATGTTATCGAACCTGTAGGAAATGAGAATTCTCTTGAGGTGTCAACGGCGCCAGAAATCTTGGTGCTAAGTTGACGTGGAGCGTGCACACAACACAATCAAAATGTTTTGTCCCAACTCAATGGTGAGGGTGTCAATCCCACCGGCTTGCTATAACAAAGGATTAAACGTATGTGTGGAAGGAAGATGTTTGTTTGCAGAAAGTAACATGTTTGCAGTTGGTGGTTTATCAGATTAAAGAAAAGGACCGGGGTCCACAGTTCACTAGTGGTGTCTCTCCATAAATAATAATAACATTCAAGCGGGTAAACAAATTACAGCTGGGCAATTGATAGAATAAAAAAGTGCATAACAATGCATATACTAATGTTATGATTTCTGGTGTGAGATTCATTTGGGCATTACAACAATATACATAGACCGTTCCAACCGCATCTATAACTAATAATCCACCTCCCGGTTAGCGTCCGCACCCCTTTCAGTATTAAGTTGCATGCAACATATTATCGCCTTAAGCACTATGTGTAAAGTAAGTAAGTAACATCATCCTTAGACAAAGTACTACTGTTTTATCCCTAGCAGCAACAGTACATC
The DNA here is from genome assembly GCA_026929855.1 of Poa annua. Taxonomy (NCBI): domain Eukaryota; kingdom Viridiplantae; phylum Streptophyta; class Magnoliopsida; order Poales; family Poaceae; genus Poa; species Poa annua. The sequence continues at coordinate 242,652,772 of CM049426.1, read as the reverse complement.
TACAACCTTAGAGCTAGCTATCACCCCCCCCCAGATTAAATAGAGACATGAGCCTACAATCGAGCATAAATACCCCCTCTTGGATTCACAAGAATCTACTTGGCCAGAGCATCTACTAATAACGGAGAGCATGCAAGATCATTAAATAGCACACACATGATATATTGTGAAGCAATAACTTTAGTACTCAATATTCATCGGATCCCAGCAAACACAACATGAAGTATTACATAACAGTGATCTTGATCATGATAGGCAGCTCACAGGATCTAAACATGATAGCACAAGAGGAGAAGATAACCATCTAGATACTGCTATGAACCCGTAGTCCAAAGCTGAACTACTCACGCATTAGTCCGGAAGCGGGATGGTGACTTAGAGCCCTCCGAAGTCGATTCCCCCTCCCGGAAGGGTGCCGGGGAGAAGTTCTTATTTCTCCCGAATTGGTGTTGATGACGGCGGCGGCTCGGGACCCGTGGAGGAAATATTGAACACCGTGCTAGGGTTTTTGGTTCGGAGGGTATTTGTAGGCAAAAGGGCGAGGTCGTTGGAGGACCGAGGGGCCCACACCTGTTGCTCGCGCGAGCACGTGGTGCGGCCTCCTCTGCCGTCCACTTCGTGTCTTCTTCGGTCTTCTCTAATGTTCCCCATTAAAAACGGACTTCAGAAAAGAAATCGTTCAATTCCGAGAATATTTCCTTAAGTACTTTCCTGAAACCAAAAATAGCAGAAAACATAGAACTGGCACTGTAGCATCTTGTTAATAGGTTAGTCCTATAAAATGCATAAAACTATATAAAATGCATATAAAACATGTAATAACTTGGTATAATATAGCATGGAACATAAGAAATCATAGATACGTTGGAGACGTATCAACATGTACTGGGATAACGAAACTGAATCAATGCCTGACATATACAGCACACACACATGCCTTCCGGTCATTCCCCGGCAGGTCTATGTCGCGTTTAGCGCAGAAACTTCAGCGGCAGCTGCTAGCCGATGGCCAATGTAACATCCCAAAATTTTCAAATAATTAAAACTTCATATTCATGCATCATTCATCATATAGTCATGGCATTTAAATCACAAATGGAATATATTAAAATTTAATTATAAGTTTGAATAATTTATCTCCCATAAGAGAGGTGTATTTGAACTCCTCATAACATTTCTTATTTTATTTATTTTTCTAAATACTCCTAAAAAGTTATAATTTTAATAACCTTTCTGAAACAAATTTTTATAAATTTTTCTGAAATGTTTTAGTTGAGTTTAAAAATCATTTTTGATATTAGAGTTTTAAAACATAAATTGTTTTGACAACAAATAAATAGAGGAGAGGAATAAACGGAGCCGGCCCATTTTCTCCCTATCGCTCGAGCGTTGGGTATCGGCCCAGGAACAGCCCAACAACATCCCACGCTTCCCCCTTCTCATGCTGATAGGTGGGACCCACCTGTCAGGTGATCTTCAACCTCCGTCCGCGATTCCCGTCGGGAGATCCATCCGAAATCGGATCAAATCAACGTGATATTACCGCGATTTGTTTCCGGGGAGCGACCCTACTTATACCCCGCATCGCCGCCTCCCTTTTGCCCCAGAAAACCCTAACAAAATCGCCTACAGCCTGCCCGTCGCGAGCTCGCCGTCTCGCCATTCCCGCCGCCGCCAATCTTCGTGCACTGGTAAATTGCAACCCTCCCGTGCCTTTCTAACCTCCCTCTGCTGCTTCTTCTACTCGTGCGCACCTAATGGAGATGCCCCCTCTCATTTTCGTGCACCAGATCGACTCCTCCTTCCCCGACCCGACGCCGCCGTCCGCATCCGACTCCGGCGAGCAACCAGGGGGAGAACAGACCACCGCGACTTCGTCTGTCTCGCCATCAATCGCGCCTCGACGTCCTGCAACGTGCGGAAGTGCTCGATCTCCATCCCTCTGTGTATTTTGTTAGGTCGTTCATCGCCGGCGATGTCTCCGCCGTGACCCGAGAAAATTCCGGCACACCGGCGCCACCCGTCGCTAGGATAAGGAAGATTAGATCGAGCTCGTTGATTTCGTTTAGATCGGACGGTTAAGTTTCATGATCCGTGCGAAGCGGTACGAGCGAATCATAGATCGCCACGTAGCCCCTTCCTTTTCTATTTTCGGCACAATTTAGTAGATAAAAACAGAAAATATGTAAAACTTGTAAAATTCATATCTTTTGATCTGTAAGTCCAAATTTGATAAATTTTATATCCCTGCTAGTGTAGTTTATTTCTGCATCATTTGTTTTTCCTTTTGATAACTTTTAATTCGTGTAATTATCAGAATAGTATTTCGGCTATTTAAATTCATAACTTAAATTATAAAAATGCTTTTCTAATAAATTTAATTGTTTTAGATTTGCATCATTGTCGTCTGACCAGAAAGTTCAACTTGAGTTTTATTTGAAAACGTTTCATAAAAAAACGAAAGTTTATGGTTGTATAACTTTATTTTGCTATATTATTTTCCAATATGTAACTGATAATTAAAATAAGAAATTCCTGGAAATTGCATTTCATGCATTTAATAACAGAAAGTATAAAATGTTAATAAGTGTGTCTTGCTTTACTCATAGCACATCATGCATGCATACATGTTTATGTTTTGGTGCTTTAAGTGTTGTAATGTGTGTGTATTTATTTATTTTTATGTATTGCTCGTGCTATATTGTGAAGAGGAGGAAGGACTTGCTTGTGATTGATATTCTTGTTGTGCTTGCTCCTCTTGTTACCAAGTCAAGTGACATTAATGAACTACCCAATATTTCCTATATGCATTAGTAGAATATTTTGAGTAGAATGCATGATAAGAAAATTTTGTATTATTTTATTATGCTAAGTTAGCTATATGCTTTGCAAAATTCCTAGTAGTGTGTAGCTATCCTTTACCATGCAGCCAATTAAAAAGTTATAGTAGATGCTTAGCAAAGCTATAAAATTGTTTACATGCCATGTTATGGAAATATTTCTAAGTGTTAAACTTAAAATGCACACCTGGGTGGATTGGTTGGTATGGTTTATGTTGAGTGGCTATTTGGGACTATGCTTGTGGTTGTCGTCGCCTAGGACGAATTTCTATTCTACTTAGAGCTATGAGCATGGTGGTTTTCACCCAAAAGTGCACTTGTGGATGGCCACTCAGGAACAAAGAGATTACCAAGTCCCTCCAAGTTTAGATGCTTCCTGTGCAACCTTTTTACAATGGGCTCTGTCTAGAACAATTAAGTTGTGAGAGTTTAACCTTTCAGCTTGACAAGCAGATGTAGAGTTGGTAGGTGGAACGGGTCTTGCTAGTATGGTTGAATTCTTCTTCTGAATGTTCTTGTCTCAATTCTCTCCTTTCCTTAATGCACTCCACGTGTATAGGATGTCTCGGTTAATTGAGTCTAAAGGTGAAAGTGCACAAACTCTGCAGAGTCGACAATCTGATTTCTTAGTCGTGTCCCCGGTGATGGACTACTTCGAGCAGCTGGACAAGGATGGACGGAAGAATCTCAACATCGTTTTCAAGAAGTAAAATTTAATTAAGGAAAGAATTGTTGGTGCACTTGGGCTTCATCCCTTGGCGCCAAGTCTTTAAAAAACAAAAGTATTTTACATAAGATAGGAGAAAACTTGGTTTCTGCAAAAATAGCCTACAACTCCACCAAGAGAAATATGCATATAGAATTAGACTTGTTGTTTATTATCCAGCATAGTCACTTGCCAATACTTCATTGTATTGACCTCCTTCGGGGGCTGCATATTCAAATGTGCAGGTACTTCAGATGAAGAATAAGTTTGGACTCGAGTCTACACCCAACATGTCTGCCTGTGGCGCATGCTGGAAGATCATGCTCATTGTTATTGCTTTTGATGTGAACTCTAAATATTCTAGCTAGCCTTCATGGCTATGCACTTTGTAATAAAGCTATACTTAGTTATTTTTGGATCTCGTTGTAGTAAATTTATACTTATGCAATGATACTTTATATTTTGTACTGTCGTGCTGGCAGTGATCCAGGGACTAGCACTTAACACAGGTGTTCCATCTTTTAATAAAAGATGGGGCGCTACAAAATGGTATCAGAGCACAGTGTTGCCTGTAGGTTCGAGCCCTTGGGATTGGTTAAGCCCCTTTTTGATCATATAATTTCCATCTTTGAAGTATGTTGGATCCTAGCGGCATAGTGAGATGAAGCGGCCCAGGACTAACCTTACATGTCCGTGTACATGAGACATGTTCCACAATTATAAGTGGTTGGCCGGGTGTCTGTCTCTCTCACTATAGTGAATATCCAATTTACAAAGAGTTGATAATAGTGTTGATCACCTTGTAGACCCTTATTTTCTCTAAGTACTTATTTACATCATGACTAGTACTTCTTACCTTATGTATTCTGTTTTAACAATTTTTACTCTTATAACTTAAGGATGTCGTTCTTCATGTATCAAACCGCGGAGGAATTCAAAAGCATGAGTTTTGGAAGATATCTTCTGGAGTTGGTGGAACTACTGGCGCTTCCAACATCCATCATCAAGGAAAGTCCGCTGAAGCACTTCAACAAGGATGGCTTATGGGGAGTTCGCATCATGAAATTCGGGCGCCAGACTGAACCCAAGACCGAAGACATCCAGTACAAGTCGATTAGTGACTCCTTGGAGAAAGAACTTAATCTCGTCACGCAGGAGCTAATAGGACGTCTTTGTGGGCAATTCCAGGAGGAGTTAAAGGGCCACTACTTTTCTACCCAAGGCCAACGTGATGAAGATGGGATACCCTACCTTGTAAATGAGGAAGACAAAAGCAAACCAAACCCTTTGCACCCTTATCTTCAAGATTTAGAAATTCACCTCTAGCAACTAGAAGAGGATAGGCACGATGAGCTGTTGAAGAATGATGAAATAATGGCCCAAGTCATGGAGACTCAAAAGAAGATTGACGCCCAAGAAGAAGTGGCCAACGCTCAGGAGGAAAAATTCCGGGCTCAAGAGAAGAAGTTCCAAAATCAAGAGAAGAGAATTAGAGACAAGAACAAGGAGATAAAAAACTTGAAGGATGAAATTCTGAGCAACGACGTCGAGTTTGAAGCTGATCGAGATCTGATCGAGACTCTACACCGTGAGAAGAGAATGCTACAAGAGAAGATCGAAGCCCTAGAGAAGGAAGCGATCGAGACTCTGCGCCGTGAGAAGACGATGCTACAGGAGAAGAATGAAGCTTTAGAGAAGGAGGTGAATGACTACAAGGAGATCCTCATGAAGGAAGGCCTCACCATCGAGGAGGTCGAAGAAGATGAAGGAGGTGTCATGGACAAAGTTTATACTTAGTAGTTGGACCACCATGTTTTATCCTCGTTTAGCTCTTCGTTTTTAAAACATTGATCTCCATCTTGTGGTGTGACAATGTTAGAATGTTTTGGTTTGCAGACTTTGTCGTTTTATTTTATATACCTAGAATGCCTTTTTCGAATTGCTAAGGAAGTAAAGTTTAAAGTTGTTTATTGTTTGTTGATTGCTTGACTTGGTTTTTTGTGCATGGGTATGATTTTCCTTCTTTTAGTTCTATCTATATTTTACTCATCCATGCTGGAAAAACCCCACAGATGCCTCCTCGTCGTGATCCCGACAACAATGATGCCATGCATCAACTGATGGCCGGCCAAGCTCAGTTGATGACTACGATGACTCAGTTTATTGCAGCAACCAACAACGACAATAACAACAACAACAACCACAACCCGCCACCTCCACCACCATCACCTCAAGTGGACAGACTTGCGAGATTCCTAAGGCTTAGGCCTAATAAATTCTCCTCTTCTACTGAACCTATAGTGGCCGATGACTGGCTTCGCTCAGTCAACAAGGACTTAGTGACTTGTGAAGGGGATCATGTGCAACAAACAAAAAAATTCCAAGCAACGATATCCTTAAACTATCCAAGATCTACACTATGCAGATATAGTAGTACGGCGGAGATCGGAATACATACCCTCGTAGACCGAATAGCGGGGATTACGCTCCCGCACAAGCGTTGACGACGAAGACGACGTAGCCGACCTCTAGGTCGCGAAGAATTCGGCATGACGAACACGACGAAGATTACCCCGAGGTCGGCTGGAGGAAGTAGGCCTCCGAGTACCGCTAGCGCAGCACCTCGCAGGGCGTTACACATATACGGTGGAGACGACGGCCTCCGAAGCTCCAGTCCAAGACAAGCAGCGGAAGACTTGGACCGGAACACCAGCAGAGCGGCGGCGGGCTATGGTGGAAGAGATCCACCTTCTCTACTCGGCGCAACTCCGATAAAGGGAATCACGAGATCGAGAGAGAATTGGGGAATGAATTGGTGAATTAAAAGGCCAGGGGTGCCCCTTCTTATATAGGCTCCCAGGGGGAGCCAACCTTGCCAGCCAGGCAATGTGGGACTATCCCCCATTGCCTGGTGCGGCCAAGGGGAGTGCACCGGCTCTAGGTGGGCCCTATTTGGCCCACCTAGGCCGGCCTCCATCCAATCCGATGCCCTGGGGGGGCTTTCCCCCCTCATGGGCCTTCTTTCCACCAGAAGGCCCATTTAGGGAAACCAGCCTTTAATAATTCGAAAATAAATATATAAAATCATATTTAAATATTAATTACACTAATTAATATCAAACATATTATATATAATTTATTTTAGCTCCAAAAACTCTTTCGTCGCTGCCCGATCTCCATCGGACCATTCCTGGGACGTTCCCGGTGATCTCTTTCCTTTCTGATTGTCTTGTCGAAACCCCTTAAGTGTGTTACCCTAGCGGTTCAATATAATAACATGTACGATCAAGACTCCTCTATGATCAACGACTAACTCGTAGGCCTGTACCCCATGAATTAATCCCTGTGATATAACGAATGACTTTCATCTATCAAACCTAGACGTATAGTCTTAAACCCTTTGTCATGACGATACTTAGCGTGTCCGAGCATCATTCTCAGGTATCTCCATACCTAGCATGATCTCGTTACCGACATCGCTATATTCTACTCGTCTATGATATTATGTCAGCTGGTGACCTAGTCACATGTTTGCAAACTCATTTGACATAATCTCACCGAGTGGGCCCTAGAGTATCTATCCGGCTATGCGGACTGACAAATCCCGCGGTTGACCCCTCGTCTCAACTACTTCCTTCCGATACCCAAAAGTATCACCGTTATTGTCACACTATATAAGATATGACGTTTGGTGCGATCAAAGTATCTTGCAGGGATAACAATAAGAGTTGATCTCACGGTCTTAAGGCGTAATGACTATGTCCTATAAATACTGGGTATGTCCATCACATCGTTACACCTAACGATATGACTTCCATTGCCGACCGGCGCCATGCCCTATGATAGGAAAACCTCGATCATCAATCGCGCAATGAAACTAGTCTTAGTAGAGGCTACTAGGGACCTGGTTGTTTTATCTACCACACCTGTATTAATGTTTTCGCTTAATACAGTTATAGCATGGTGAAAAACATATAATGAACAATTGGGATATTGCCAATAAACTATGTTTATTAAGTGCCTCTAGGGTATATTCCCTTCAGTCTCCCACTTGCACTAGAGTCACACTTAATCTAGTTTACAACTTGGTAAAAGCTCAACACCCATAACATCTCGGTGCCTGCTCGCCTCGTGGAAGAGGAATACAGTCAATAGATCTCACACATTGAGACCTATATGTGCTTTGCAACACTTTTATGTCACCTAGTTTGACATCATCCCGTATCTTACGATGACGGTGAAATATATCCTAGTGGATGGAGTGAGACTCGAACATTCGCGTAGTATGGGCCTTAAAAGTCTAAGAGATCTATTAAGGGGACCACCTACGCTCGGAAAACTGCTCAATCCAATCACACTTGCTACTTCTGAAGTCGCGATCTATTTCTATACGTATATAGATTATGCGACAGTGCATTCATATGCGACTTCGCAAACTAACCATGTCTATCTTCAAAATAAAGGACATCTCCTATATGAGATTTCTAGTCATATGGGTCAGTGTCATAACTTGCATCATCGTAACCGCTTTACGGCAAGTTGTCTTTCCACTCTTACCCTTTACTAGAAAACATATCTTCAGTTCTCATAGACCCTGAAGAATAAACTTAACATTTGTTCATTGATCCACACAAGGATCACTCTAGAACCTGTTCTTCAACTAAGAACTTGGGTCACACTAAGTCGAGCTTTCAGTCTGATAGCATCTATGTCTGATACATAGATAATGTCGAACATCATTTTCTATTACTGAAAATGCCAAGATAAACTTATATTTTACCTAGTCATATAACCAAGAACCTCTTTCTTTGCTTGTCCTATTCGGAAACACTTCAGAATCTTGACTTAGGAAATATTCCGACTTAATGTTATTAAGCCCCTTACGATCTATAGAATTATAAATCGGATGCCTAATACTCCTAACTTCATTTCATAGAAAATTTAATCACTTAAATAATCCTTTACACTCAACTAGAGGATCTGTGTCATTCAATATGTCGTTACATACAAAATCACGAATGACACCTAGCTCCTACTCAAATATGCCTTCCGCATATAAGATCAAGGAAAAGCTACTTAGCTCCCACTCAAATATGCGTTCCGCATATAAGATCAAGGAAAGCTACTTTTCTCCCACTCACTTATTTGCAAATGTAGGTTTCTTCAACTATTTTGGACAACTCCAAAATCCTTTGATCACATTATCAAAGTGAAGATTCCAGCTCCGATATGCTTGCTTCAGCCCATGAATGGACCACTGAAGTTTGCATACTTGTTCAGCATCCTCAGGATCACCAACTCTTTCTTAATGACACTATTAAGAAACATGGTTTCCTTATCCATCTATCAATTTCTCATTCGAAATTATAGTGATTACTAAACGACCGAGAATAGATTTAGGCTTCGCCACTTGAGACAAACTCTCATGTGGTCAACTTTTGAATCTGTCGGAACTGTTTTGTAACATCCCAACATTATATAATGTTCAAAAATCACAAAAATTTGAAACTTTTCTTTTCATTAAAATAAAATATTAAATGCATAAGAAAACCAACTATGAAAGAGTTTAATTTTTCAAACATTACTTTCAAAAGTTGTTTCAAGTTAAAACATTTATTATCCATTGTTTTTCTGTAAAACCTCAATATCTAATTTGACAAATGTTTTACAAAACTTCAAACCATTGCCTGGTAATAAAAAGTTTCTATATAAGTATTGGATTTAAATAACCTAACCATAGCTATTCATAAATTGAAATTAATATTGAGAAGTATTCCTTTAAACTATTTAAATATAATCTATGTTGCCAAATGGTTTTCATCCTTCAACTAAGCACAAAATTTAGTTTGGAAACTATAAGCCTATAGTTATAACTTAAAAAAAACTCCATAAATTAAAATTAATGAATTATCCAAATAAGCATTTCATTTGCTTAAATGATTTTCATTATTTTTCAAAGCTTGAAATGATTAAATATATTCTAAATAAGAAATGAATTAAAAACTAAAAGCCTTTCCAAATTTGCTATGAAGTTTCAATTGACTTATCATAAATTAAAATATAATGGTGCACAAAATAATTTGAATTAAAAATGATTACATTACATTTCCTCCTTTCATTACAAATACTTGTAATATGATATTTAATAATCTATTAAAGCTAAAATCTATTTGATAATGGAATATGAGTCTAAATAACTTAAATTCAAACAATATTAGAATGTGGGTATTTTAAAAAAATTATTTAGCCAAAAGAAGATTTATTAAAATATATTTTCAAATTTGACTTTAAGTGTCAAATTTGTATTTTTTTTAGGCGCAAAACAGTAGGGAAAAATCCCTATTGTTTAATTTTCAATTTTCTCATTAACAGCTGTACAAATTACATGGAAAAGTTCATAAAGTATCCAACCATTGAGTCATCCCTTCCTTTAAGGAAGGTGTAGCTCTATGAAGAATCAATCTAAAAGAACAGATAAAGTCCTGGTAGCATGTCTCAAGACAAATTGGCTGAGAATCAAAAATACATCTGTTTCTATGGGTCCAAATGCTCCAGCAACCAATAATAAGGATTTCCTTATAGCGTATTAGCTTATGAGTTTTCTTGGCTTGAATCAACATGGAGAAGAGGTCCAGATCCGTATCCCATTCAAGATAAAGCTTCCACCACAAGTTTCTGCTGAAATCACATTCAAAGAATAGGTGAATATACTCTTCAGACATACCCTGTGAACATAGAACACAGTTATAGTTCTCAATGTGAAACTGTTTTCTGGCTAGGAGGTCTCTTGTGTTCAGTCTGTCTTGCAAAAGCAACCAAAAAAATATCTGATGTTTTGGCAGAACTCTGGATTTCCAGATCCACTGGAAGGGGGATGGTGCAGGATTGCTTGTCATTAAGGTATCATAAACCCTCTTACTCGAATAACTTTTTTTGCTGGATGACATAATCCACTTATCAGCAGTAGAGACATCCATGTGTCCTGTCAGCAAATTATTGAACTGGGCAAATTGATGAACAGCAGGTACTGACAGAGGGGTGTGAAACAAATCCAGTGTCTCCTCATCAGATAGAACAGCAAGAGCCTGTTTAATGGAAATGGATTGTGACTTTGCAAAGGAGTAAAGGTGAGGTAGTTTGTACCTAAGAATCTCATCAGACCACTTATCCATCCAGAGTCTTACAGTTCCACCCTCACCAGGGACACAAGCTGCCAATTCCAGGAAGCTATCAAATAACTTTAGGCAATCCTTCCACCAAAAAGAACCAACAGGCCTATTGTTTTGTGGTAATCTATCATTCTCATAATGAGCTTTCCATATAAGCTTAACCCATGGCAAATCTTCCTTATTCATGAACTTAAAGATGTACTTCATGAGTAGGGCAATATTTTGGGTTCTGAGGTCTAGGATGCCCAATCCTCCCAATTTCTTTGGCTTGCATACATTTTCCCATTTGACCAGACATTTACCTTTTTTGTGAATATCTTTGCCCCTCCAGAAGAAACCCCTGGTAGATCCCTCAATATAGTCCAGAAAACCCAAGGGCAGTTTCAATGTGCACATAGCAAAATTGGGAATAGCAGAAATGATGGATTTAATCACCACCAGTCGACCATCATAAGATAGTGTATCAGCAATGCCAACCAGCCTTCTATCAATCCTATGGATAATACCAATAAGGTCTTCCATCTTTGGTCTAGTAGTCCCCAGAGGTAGACCAAGGTAAGTAAAAGGTAAGGCTTCAATTTTACACCCCAGGACCATAGCCAGCTCAATACTTTTATCATGATCAACATTGATGGGTACCATAGAGGATTTATTGAAATTTATCTTCAATCCAGTAGATAATGAAAATTTATCCAGGATCAACTTCAACTTTCTCAGTTGTTCAACACATGCTGGCATAATAAGCAGAGTATCATCTGCATATTGAATTATGGGATAATCTAAGCCAAATGAACAAGACAGAGGCAAGTCAATCTCTCCTGATTGCCAAGCAGCGTTAATGACAAATTGGAGAAGCTCAGCTGCAGTCACAAACAGCAGTGGTGACAAAGGATCACCTTGTCTCACTCCTCTTTTACACCAAATTTTCTTCCCAGGTATACCATTTAAGAGAACTGAGGTGGAAGTAGAATGCAGTATTTTAGATATCCATCTCAGCCAAAGGTCTCCAAACCCTAAATGTTTAAGCATGAGCAGAATAGCCGAATATTCCACCTTGTCAAATGCTTTTTCAAAATCCAACTTCAAGATAATGATCTCTCTCTTAGACTTGTGACAGAGGTGAATGTATTCAAAAGCCCAAGCAAGACAGTCCTGAATGGTTCTATTCTTGATGAATCCATACTGGTTCTTGTGCAATGCTTGGATAATAACCCTCTGCATCCTATTGGCAAGCAGCTTGGTCAATAACTTCAAAGTAATACTGACCAGGGAGATAGGTCTATAATCATTTACAACTTCTAGGTCAGTTTTCTTAGGAATGAGGGTTATGAAGGCTGAATTGATACTAGAGATATCCAAATCACCCGCATAGAAACTAAAGCACAGCTGATAGAACTGTTCCTTAACTTGATCCCAACAACTTTTTAGGAAGGCTCCATTAAACCCATCAGGACCTGGTGATTTATCTGTTGGCATACATATTACAATGTCATCAATTTCTTCCTTTGTGAATGGTACTTCAAGGCTAGCAAAATCAATGTTATAGTTGGGAACAACAATGTTATCAAGATCAATCAGTACAACCAATCCGCTGTTTGAAAGACTGCCAAATAATTGCTGCTTTATCTTCATGATCACAAACCATACGACCATCCTCTGTGCTCAATATAGCAATATAATTACATCTGAAGCTTTTGGTAGCATAGGTATGAAAAAACCTTGTGTTTTCACCTCCCAATTTAGCCCATCTAATTTTAGCTCTACTGCGCCAATAAATCCTCTTGGCCTCCAGAAGATTGGACAAATGAGATTTAAGTACTCTTCTAAAATTTGATTCAATAATAGAGAGTAATCTTTGGTCCTCAAGACCATCCAATAAGGCCAGCACAAAGTTGCATGACTGAATCGTCTTACATAACTGAGACAAATTCTGACTCCATCTCTTCAATCCATATCTCAATGATTTCAGTCTCGCAGTAATATCCTGAGCAGTATTTTTAAAAGAACCCCGATGCTGCCAATTGTGGGATATAACCTGTGCAAAACCCTTCATCCCCAGCCAGAATTCCTCAAACCGAAAAATCTGAGCTTTTGGTACATGAATACCAATCTGTATCTTTATAGGGACATGATCAGATGATAATTTAGCTAGTGGGGTAGCAAGTGTGTTAGGGAATAAGGCAGTCCAGCTAGCAGATGTAAAGACCCAATCTAACTTTTCAAGTAGAGGATCTGCTTGCATATTACTCCAGGTAAATGATCTACCTTTAATTGGAATATCAATAAGATCATGTTGACTAATAAATCTGTTAAATGCAAGCATATTATTGATGTCTCCTCCAGGTCGGTTCCTATTATCAGGCCCCCTAATTAGATTAAAATCACCAAGTATCATCCAAAAATGCATTGGTTGTGTGTCAATATCCATGAGCCAATTAAGGAATAGAGATCTCTCAGCAGGCAGAGTCGGTCCATAGACATTTGTAAGGTACCAAACATGGCCAGTTATCTTACAGATCAGTTGAACAGTCACATGGAATTTAGAGGATGAAATCTCAGTGCCATCAAAAAGGTTCCCATTCCATATGGTTATTAAACCCCCAGAGCTTCCCACAGAAGGGGAGAACACAAATTTATTTAGACGTCTTGGGCAAAAGTTCCTGACATATTGAAGATCAAAGTGATCTTTTTTAGTTTCCTGGAAACAGATGATATTACAGTTTGACTCATTAATGTTCTACCTAATGTCATCCCATCTGGTCTGAGAATTAATCCCTCTCAGATTCCAATCTAAAATATTCCATTGTCTACTCATTGGAAACCAAAAGAGGGTTGTTTAACTCTGAGCAATATTAAAAAGCCCAGGGACAAGCAGAAAAAAATGGTAGAAACCATCCTCCAAGGATCTAATGGGAGCCAGCATATAATTACCAGATACAGCCCAAGTTGGATAAACAAAACCTCCCAAAGGATAACTGACTGTAAATAAAACTCAGAACAAGCAAACACAGACTTCTGAAAGCAGATTTCATCACCAGTTATCACACAAAATGCACTATGACCACAGAAGTGCATACAGCCAGGTTCACAAGTGTCCAAAAGACCATACTGACAGGTGCTAAGTTTAAGCTGATAGGATATCATATTACAAGCCAAAATACAATAAAAGAAACCCAGGTGAATGAAATACAAGAACCAGCAGCCCCCCTCTTCACATAAATTATTCGATGCTATCATTGGTACTGTCATAGTTCAAGCTATTCTCTGATACATCCTCAGGGTGCATCTGACAAGGTCCAGTAGCCAAAGCCTGGATAGTCTCAAGTGGGAGAAAAGGAGGAGGAGGCGCATTAGCATCCCTTATAACAACAGATAGAGTATCCTTGTCCTGATCTTCATTCTCATCCTCCTGGCCCTCAGTGCCAGAATCAGCTGGTATATCCTTATAGCCCTCCTTTAGCTTAGCAATTATGTGGCTTCTCCTGACTTGTTCCACCGACAGAATGGCTTTACCTTTTCTCTTCCTTGAGGTAGCAAGAGAGACAGATGTAGCAGCAGAGGTACCAAGTTGCTGATCAGCCTCTGGGAAGTTGCTAGCTGCAGCAATATGATCAGGTGGGTGTTGAGCTGCAACATTCTCTACTGCAGCAGAATTCTCAGATGAAATGTTGCTCATGTTGCCTAGGGAGTGGGCAAGCAGATTGCGTTCTGGAGGGAACACCTCCACAAAAATAGGCTGCACAGGAAGGGGAGCATCTTGTACAACTGGATGAACAACAGGCTCATTAACTGGGGCTTGGACAACAGGATGAACAACAGGCTCAATAACTGGGGCTAGCACATCATCAATCACAGGAGCATGAATGGGAGCAGGTACCACTGGTGCTGGTAAGACAGGGCTCTGTGGTGGGGTGACTAAAGCAGGCTCTTCATTAACTGGAGGGGCTGGTGGCACAACCTGAGCTTCTTCTTCATGATGCCACATAGCAAAACCATCAATTACAATAGGAACTGGATGTGGGTTTTCACCCTCAGGTGGGAGAGGATCTTCATCCCCAGCACCTGCTCCCAGCATACGTCTATTCAGAATGATGCAGGGACAGGACCAAGATCCACCATTGCCTTCCTCACTAAAGTTCTGCACCACAACAATACTGCCAGGAATCCTATCAATGTCAAAAGTCCTTATCTTCACAAGAATCCTAGCCTTGTTGGTATCATCTCTATTCCAAATCAAGAAGCGACCGTAAGGAGCAAAAGTGGAAATAATGATGTTAAGAGACCAACACTCTGGAGGAAAATTCAGGAGCATAAGCCATACATCATGGGTAAAAGTAGCAGCTCTGAAGTTCCTTCCTTTATCATGTTCGATGACACGCATCACAGTGTCACCAATGAAATAGGGGCTATTTCTAATAGCACTGTCACGGTCAATAACCCCATCAAATCTAACCATGGCGGCACCCATCGCACAACGACTGACTTGTCTAACCTCATAACCTCTCTGCACCATCTGAGCAGTGATCAGAGCAGAAGTACCTTCAAATTGCTCCCATGTCGGCTCTGGTTCGAGGAGGATGATCGCCCAATCGTCACATATCTCTGGAGTGGAACCGCCGATGACCACATAGCCCCGGTGCGGTCGGAGAGGGCTAAAAGGCTCATAACCTGCACCAGGAGGCAGGTGGGGGACAGGGTCGACGGGGTAGTTCGCCATCGCTACAATGCTGGCCGGAGACGACGGCGGTGGGCAGGCGGAGTTGCCGGTGCAGGGGAAGCCGGGGAGAACAGGGGAGGGTGTCGAAACAGTACTGTCGATTGGTCAAATTTGTATTTAATCAATATTTCAAAATATTATTTTTCAAAAATGTTCAAAACATTCCCACAACTGGTTTAACACAAAGATAATAATTTTACAAGTTTTTAGAAATTTGTTTGACCTCATTTGGGTTTATAAATCAAAAGAAAATAAATAAAACAGAAAAGAAAAAGAAAATAACCTGACAGCGGGACCCACCTGTCAGCCTAGCGTCGTCTTCAACCTCTGCTCAAATCGCGCCCGAGAAATCCCCCGGCGATCCCCTTCCATTTTCGAGCCGTGATCAACGCGAGCTTTTCCCCTCTGCCCCCTACAAATACCCAGATCCTCCTCCCCCTTTTCCCCCTCGAAAACCCTAGAAACCTCGCCACCGGGCTGCTCGAATTGGAGCCACCACCGCCGCCATTTCCGCCGCCATTTCTTCGGATTTCGGTGAGCACGATCGACCCCGAGCTCCCCCTCGTGCCTTCTACTCCTTCCCTTGACCGTGTGCGTCCGTCTGACATGGTCGTGTGCCCTTTCATGCGCTAGGTCAACGATACCGTGCGCAACCGAAGCACGTCGCCGCCACCCGCGACTCCGGCGAGCAAATGGAGGAGAAGGGGGGTACACCGGAGCTCATCACCACGCCAACGACTTCGCCTCGAGGCCCTCTACCCGTAGGTATGACCCGCTCGTCTCGGAACACAGTAGAACACCGGGAACGGCTGTTGCCGATGCGTCGCCGCCGCGGATGGAGGTCACCAGAGTAACTCCGGCCGGCCGCGCCGCTAGTTTTTGGGTCAACGCCCCTGGACCGTCCGATCTACCTTGTGCGACCTAGATTAGAAGTTTTAATCGAAACGGTACGAACAGATCTGGACCGCCAGATCCAGATCTGACGGCCCAGATCAATTTCTGACGGCCCAGATCCAATGACTTAACCACGTCAGCAGCCCAGTCAGCAGCACAGTCAGCGTCCTAGTCAGCGCCAGCGTGGATTTTCTTTTTCTAATTAAATTAAAATGGCAGTTTTGCAGAAAAGCCCCTGTCTATTCAAACTATCATATCTTTTTCTCTGTTTATCCAAATTCAAATATTTTTATATATTTGGAAAGCCCTCGACATGTAGAATATTTTGGATCTGCCAAAATTCAAATTTGACTTAGTTTAAAATATTCAAATTTCAAATGGTAAATTTGAGTGTTCTTATCATAACTTTAAATCTGTAAGTTCAAAAATTGCAAATAAAATTGTTTTAGAAACTCTAGAATAATTGTAAATTGATGACACTGCTATAAAATATTTTGATTAATGTTTGAATAAATTCATAGTAATATATATTTAATTTGAATAGTTTGAGTATTTTCAACATAACTATTAATGGAAATACTATTCTTGATTAAATCAAATTGCTATATATTTGATTAAATACTCCCTGTCTATTAACACTATTAATAAAATTAATTTATAAAAATATTAATCATAGAAAACTTTAATCTTAACCTTTTGTTATTTTCTACAAGGATCGAAATTTAATTAAATTGCAATTATAGCTAAATGCATACCTTATAAAATATCACAATGTTTGTATGATATTCTTAGGATTTAAAAATGCATTGCATGCATGACTTATCTTCACATGTAGTTATAATTTCCAAAATAAGACTCCTCCCTCATTCTCTCCAAGTCAGAAATATTTTCAAAGATTAGTAATTTCAACATGGAGCAAAAAAACCAATGAAGGGCTTAACCAAAACAAGACTCCAGAAGAATCTCCAAGTAGTAGAAGCACTTAGAAGAAAAATCAGGAAGAAGTTCATGAGAAAGTTACAAGTATGGAGAAGATTTCTAGAAAACCTACTACATCTTTCTTTCTATCTTTCCCCTCTTTCTTAATCTCATCCTTCGCTTTAGACATAAACGATTTTGATCATGTTATTACCATCTTGAAGTTTGTTGGGTCCTTGCGGCATAGTGAGATGAAGCGGCCTGGGAACAAACCTTACATGTCCACGTACATGAGACCTGTTCCACAATTTAAGTGGCTGGCCGGGTGTTTGTCTCTCTCACTATAGTGAATATCCAATTTACAAAGAGTTGATAATAATTGTTGATCACCTCGAAGAATTGAGTTAGTATTTTCTCTAAGTAATTTTTCCACATTCGAAACTAAGCCATTAGAGTACTTATTCAAGATGATATAAAACAAGATATTTTATTCAACTTATGACTTTAGTCCTTAGTCATTTTGACCAACCCATTTCCTTGCATTAACTTAAAGAATTTTCATGGCATGACATGCATTTCTAGTCCTTAGAAATAAATCGCATATCATACATGACATGCTTTCCTTAGAAGTTTTACAAAGCTTGTTTGTTCACTATGAATGTGCATGTTTGTTTGTTGATTGTTGTTTTGGTTGTTTGCTTATGTTGTTTAGATTGAACAGAGAGCAAACGATCGTTGTTGAATAGAGTTGTGAACAACGACAACATTCAAAGGCAAGTGGCACACCCCCATAAAAGTCCTATTATTTCTATGCATGAGTAGAGTATTTTCTATAAGCATGTGTAGGATAGCATTGCTATGCAAGCCATGATAGATCTCTTTATTCCTGTGTCTAGGTTCCTATGAAATTACTTAGTAGAATAGTGATGCTATGCAAAAACTATTTTGATGAAAAGATAAGTCTACTAAGTTTTAATCAAACACCTGGGTGGAAATTGGTTGCTTGGCTGTATGAGTTGAGTGTTGTTCCCAGGGGTTTTACCTGTGGAATATTCACTTGTGGAAGGCCACCTAGGAGCAAAGGAATCTGAAGAACTCCAAGTGAAGATTGTTTCTCGTGCAGCCATTGCCAATATGGGCTCTGGCTTGATCAACTAAGCTGCATGGACTCTCCCCGGCCTGACAGGTGGTGGTAGAGGATTTGTAGGTGGAGCGCGTCAGGCCAGAGTGGGAGGGAAAATGCTTCTGAAAGATCTCGTCTCATTCTTTCCTTTCCTTATCACAAATGGTGTGTAAAGGATAACCTGGGTTGAATGGGTACAATGGTGAACGTGCACAACCTCTGCAGAGTTAAATCTAAGTACTTAGCCGTGTCCCCGGAAACGTACAATTGAGCAGCTGAACGAGGATGTCAACGGAGGATTCCACCATTCCAACTTATAAATTAAAAACTTGATGGGTGAACAAGGGTAGAATGAGACAGTGGATTTCATGCCACGGATGTCTCGAATAGAAGAAAAGTGTTTTCCAAAAAGTTAGGGAAAAACTTGCTTTCTGCAAAATAGCCTTGAGCTCCACCAGCCAAATAAGCATATAGGTCATAGAGTTATTCCTCTAAGTGTCCACCATAGTGTCACTTGCGAGATCCATTTTAATGGTTCTGACCCACGTTGTTGCAATATATATCTTATTGCAGACTGTCCTGATGATGAGTGAATGTTTTACTAAGGGTTTCGAGTCTTCAACCAACATGCTCGCCTGTGGCACATGATGATGTTTGGGGACTCCATGAAGAATAAATTTTCCGTTGTTTACTCTGTGTACTGCTAGCTGTATGCTATGCAAATTTGTAATGAATATTTTCTAAGTTTGGATCAGCGTTGTAATAAATTGATACTTTGTTGTGATATTACATCGTAACTGTGTGTGCAAACGAATCGATCCAGTGATTTGCACTATACACAAGTATCTGCCATATTTTAGGTGCAGGTACGCTACAGATGGTATCAGAGCACTGTGTTGCCTGTAGGTTCGAAACCCTATGTTTGGATAGAAATAGGATTTGACCATAGGATTGAAAATCTATTTTATTCACTTTTCTTAAAACAAAACTTTTCATTTTATCTTCCTCATACTCTCATCTACTATCAACCTTCTGAAAACATCTTATCTTTTTCTAGATGACCATGTTCTTATAGTCTAAGTCTTATTCTGCAGCTTCATATGGAAAAGCTACAATGCAACATGAAGTTCTACATACATGGAAGACCACTGAAGAACCAGGATTCGACCAACACTTCGAAGATATCCAAGAAAGTTGAACAAGAACTTGAAGCACTCAAGAAAAGGATAGATTAGACCACCTACCCATTAGAATAACGAGATCCGATTATGTATTTGACCTATCAAATTGTGGTATGGCAGGGCCAGCCGCTGTTCTTGCTTGGCAAGGCCCTTGCGGTCCCCCTCCAGGGTTGCCTGCGCAGCCTGGTGGGCAGCGAGCAGCTAAGCCTCCAGTTGGCCCAGCTCGCGGCGCTTCTGCGCCAGCGAGCCCTCCATCGCCTCGCCTCAGCCGTGGCTTCGCGCAGGAGCTCGGCAGCGGCATCCCGTTCCTCTTGGAGGGGCGCAAGGAGTTCTGCAGCGTCGTGGATGGCCCCCTCGTGGATCTCCTTGGCGAAGCGGGTGGCCTCCTCACGTGCGGCCTGCAGCGCCAGGTCCTCCTGTCGGCGCGCCTCGACCACCGCATGGAAGGACGCCCACGACCTCGCGAGCTCCTCCCGCTGCTGGGCGAGCTATATGTCCCCGAGGGCGAGGTGCGCCTCGAAGCCCTCCAGGGACTCCCTCACGAGGCCGAAGGCGACCTCGCAGCGACCTGCGCTCCAGTCCCAGCCTCGAAGGACCAGCTCCTGGCTTGAGGAGGGCCCGGCTCTGGCGTCGAGCCCCGAGAGCCTGACCTCGGGGAGAGCTCGGGGGCTAGCCTGGGCTCCGCCCATGCCTGCGCCAGCGTCCTCTTCGGGGCCCGCGGCAGCAGGGCGCACATCACCTCCAGCTGGAAGAGGAGGCGAGGAAGAATCTCCCCGTGCGGACGCACCCGCGCCCGCTGGTGCCTCGCACGCTTCCGTCGCAGGCTGCACGGGAGATGTGGGCGCAGACGGCGGAGTGGGCGCACGCGGTGGCGTCGACACGCGCGGCGGATTTGGCTCGCGCGGCGGAGTTGCCTCGCGCGGAGGCGTAACCGCACGAGGGGGAGTAGGAGCACGAGGTGGTGTAGAGGCCCTCTCCTCCATGGTTTCCACCACCATTGGCTCGGGGGGCGGTGTAGGTGCCTCTGGGCGAGGCGCTTCCTCCTCCGCCTGAGGCTCTGCCGCCCCCACCTGAGGCGCAGCCGCCTCCACTTGAGGCGCCCCCTCAGTGGGGCCTGTGAAGGCCGTCTCCACAGGCCTCGTGGCCTCGTCAGCCACGGCCTCAGCCGTGGCTCTCTTCACGTCCGCAGCCTTGCGAAGCCTACGGCGCTTCGCAGGCACAAGATCGCTGGCGAAAAACCCAAGAAAAGACCTTCAAGAGAGGGCAAAACGAAGAGAAAAACAAGAACCAAAACGACCAGGCGTCATGAGAACTCACCCCGATGGAGCGGCGCCGGCGTCGACCCATGCCAGGCCTGGTGAGCACCAGGAGGGAAAGGTCTTGGCGCCTGACCCTTCCGGAGGCGCCACCGCTTTCCTCTTGGAGGCGACGTTGGATGGCCTCGCCCCCGAGTGGTCCACGACGGCCGTGGTGCGGGGCACACGCCTTCCAAGAGAGGCCTCCGCGTCAGAGGCCTCCCCTTCCTCAGCCTCCTCCTCCACGACGCGCGAGGGAGCCACCACGAAGGCATCATCATCACCTGACGAGATGTCGCAGACCTCGTCAGTGAATGGCCCGGCCCTCGAAGAAGACACCTCCCCTACTGTGGCCTCCTCCTCACCTAGACCAGCTCCTGAGGCCGACGGAGAGTCCGCCCCCTCCGCGCCCCGCGTGGCGGCCACTGGCACCTCCATCCCCGCCAGGCCCGTCGGGGTGAACGGAGGCATCCCCTCCAAGATGGCCATGCGCTCCGTCAAGTTGTACTGATGGAGAGGCCGGAGCGTCGTAGGGAGCCGATCCACGGCAGGCACCGCCGGGCTGACAAAGAGCGCGGACAGGACATTGTCGACGGTGTCCTGGTCGTTGTCTTCATTATGGAGCCGCATCTTGTCATTCGGCCCCGAGTACATCCACATGGGCACCGAATGTGCCTGGAGGGGACCGATGCGGCGCGTCACGAAGTCCGCCACGATGATCTGCCCCGTGAGGCCCTCCTCGCGAAGGAAACTCACGCGCCGCATCAAGCTCGCATTCCTCGCGCCGTCGAAGGTCGCCTTGCCCCCAATAAGAGTTCTTAAGCGGTGGCTCATCAGGGACCTCGAGGAAGGCGCAGGGATGCTCCACCCCGACGAAGAACCACTTCTGGCGGAAGTCGTCCACCTTCTTCGTCACCGAGGTGATGGCCTTGTTTTCGCTCGATGACATGGGGATATAGACACTCCCCATGTCGTCGACAATGCGGAATGAGACGCACCTGGAGCGCTCATTCTTCGCCGTGCTCCGGAGCGAGTAGAATCACCGGAACAACCCCACCGTGGGCTCCAAGCCCGGGTACGCCTCGCAGAGGTATGCGAACATGGTGAGGATGAGGATGGAGTTGGGGTGAAGATGCAGCAACTGCACCTGATAGAACGCCAGAACCACCTCCAGAAACAGCGAGAAGGGCGGCACCAACCCGGCGGCGAGGCAGTGCTGGAATATCGGGAAGTGCCCTCGCGGGCGTTTCCCATGCGCTGCGGGCTTCAGGGCGGTGGCGCCGTGTTCGTTCGTCCGGTCCGCCACCAGGTAGCGGACCTTGGCGAGAGCCTTCTCATTGACGCGCACGACCAACAGCGCCGCGCCCTGCACGACCTTGGAGGCCTCCGCTTTGGAAGAAGACCATGCGGCGGCTTTGCCCTTGCTCTTGAGGGGACTCATCGTCGCGGGCTCGGGGTGCCGAGGAAGACGGAAGGAAGAGAAATCGCAGGAGAGAGCGGAGGCGGAAAGCTCGAGACGGCGGAGGCTCCTGCGTGAAGGATTGGAAAAACAGTAACGACTCCCTGCTGCGACGCTCGGGCTTTATGTCCCCTCGAGGAGCAATTACCTGAACATGGTGGGACCCCCCACGACGCATGCTCCGGACCGTGCGCAATCGTTACTTGTCCGAGTGCCGCGTGGCTCGGGCCGGCCGGGCACTAAGGGCCCACGACATTTCACCTGAGCCCATGGGCTCAATCACGCCCATCGCGGTCCCGGGGGCTACTATCGGCCCAGTGGGAACTGGGGTATGGAGAGCCCACTCCCCCCAGGCCTCGCACGTGGGCTGAGCAGACCAAACGACTAAGGACCAAGCCTCGCCACCTGGCGGGACCCTTGAGAGGCAATTCCCCTCGAGAGCCTGAAGGGGAAGCGAGGGCCTCACTGAAGGGGTTACGGTGCAGAAAACAATATTTTTTCTAGCGAACGAAACCCTAACTAGCCAGGATCTATCAATCTAGTACATGCGATAACGGTGGCGGAACGGGTTACATTACCTCCATGTAGACCGATAGCGTGGATTACGCATCCGCACAAGCGTTGACGATGAAGTCGTACGTAGCCGACCTCGAGGTCGCGGAGAACTTGCCGCGATGACGAAGACGATGACGCCGGGGTGTCAACGATGATCTGCGTCGACGGGCGTTGGGCGGAAGAAGGCAGAGCGCCAGCACCAGGGGTGGTGCGCCGGCGGCAGAGGGGAGGGGGCCGCGGCGGCTGCGGGGGCGAGACGACGTCGCCCAGGCTACTCAAAAGGAGTTACCTCCGAGCACTCACAAACATACGGAGCTTAGCGACAACCCCCGGTCATTCAGATCTAGCTGAAATCGCAGGGGTAGATCTTATCTGGAATCCCACAGAGCAACGGCGCTCTGCGGTATAGCTTAGGTGGAGAGAGATTCCCCCTTCCTCAGCTCGGCGCGGCTCCGACTTGGGAACCACGAGATCGAGAGAGAAATCGGGAATTAATTGTATTTTCCAATGAATTAATCCAATTAATATGCCTTGCTATATAAAGGGGGGAGGGGGTGTGCAAACTCCCTAGCTCCCCCATGTGGGACTAAACAAAAGGAGAAGGGGGGGGGTTCGGCCCCCACATGGGCTGGCCGAACCAGCCAATGGGGCCCACCCCCCCTTGGTGGTGCGGCTCCCCCTCTTGGGCCCTCTCAGGGTCCATGTAGGTGGGAGCCCCCTTTTTCCTTTATTTAATTAATATTAAATTAATATAAAAATCCCATTAATTCATAATTAATATATTTATATATAATTCAATATCCCATGACTCCGAAACTATTTCGGACCACCCGGACAACTTTCGGACATTCCTGGAACCATTCCAGACCTCTCCGGAACTCCTTCCGGACCCCCGGAACTCTTTCCGGATGATTTCTCTCTCTCCAACAAATTCCTATAATATTCCAGAACCTATCTCCTGGTGTCGCTAAGACCTTAAGTTTGTTACGCTACGGTTCGAGAACACTCCAGACATGGTCGAGACACTCCGCTCACCAATGACCGTCAGGGATACCTGGAAGTATATGACGACCCCTGTGCATTCTACGAATATCGTCGTTGAACCATAAATATGACATTCATTCCCTTTGTCTCTGCGATACTACCTTGTCCGAGATATGATCGTAGACACACCGATGTCTTTGTTGTATCTCGTTACCGACGAAGGTTATTAACTTGTCTGCGATATTACATCTCCATGACCTAGTCATAAGCTGCACAGCTATACATATGCAATATCACCGAGAGGGCCCAAAGTATCTTTCCATTACAAGAATGAACAAATCCCGCTCTTGATCCTTACGTCTTGATGCTCTTTCGGAATACCCAAGATGGACACTGTTATTGTCATGCTATATAAGACACAACGTTTGATGCTCTCAAAGCACCCCTACGAAGCATTAATAAGTACGGTCTCACGGTCTAAGGAATGAGTTATCATATTCTTATCTATTGCAAATGACAAACATCGTAATACGATCTTATTGCAATACTTTGCGTATGTCCATCACCTTATTCAACTAACAAGATGACCCCATTGTCAACCGACGTCATTGTCCTTGATCGGGAATCTCGATCAACTGTTTCCCAATGGACTAGCTCATATAGAGGCTTGCTAGGGACCTGGTTGTCTATGTATCACACGTGTATTAATAATTCCGATTAATACAGAGCATAATACACAAACCTATTATAAACTTATGAGATAATGCAATAAATACTACTTATTTATTTGCCTCTAGGGCATATCTCCTTCAGTCTCCCACTTGCACTAGAGTACAAATAAACTAGCTGCATTTTACTTTATCAGAATCCCTTATCAAATAAGAATCATTTGATAATGCTTGCTTGTGGAAGAGTGTTACAGCACAATCCATGATTGTACATGCTTTTGCGATTCACTGACATCAACTTGCTTGATATCACTATGTTGTCTAACAACATATATGCAAATGCCGTAACTAAGTGAGACTTCTGTTTCCCAGCGCTTACTCTGATTATACTAACTAGATAACTGCCCTGAAAAACACACTCAGCCATACAGAGCCCCTTGTAACAATTACAAACTCGCGATATCTACAAACTTTCACACCAATGCAGAAAACTTGACATTCTATTGTCAGTCCAACAACTAACACACCTCTACTTCCAGTAAATTCTAAATTTATTTTCATAACTGCTCTTCTTCCAAGAACATCGGTTATACTTCATCGAGCAGATAATATGGTTTCTATATGATGTCTAATATTACATAATAGACCCACATGTCATACAACCATTACTTTCATGCATCATTACTCTTAATGATCAAGTGGATTCCAAAGGACCATCCTTTTGATTCTATTCTGACTCCTCAGATATAATCCAAAACAACTCGACTAACTGTTTAAAATTCGTTCTATTTCAAAATAGACACTAACTTTCAAATAGTTTCACAACTTCATCCTATTCTATTGGTACAGTATCACAATGTGTTAACTACACAAGATGAATTCGACTCCCACTCAAATTATGTCTCCACATATTTGATAACACGAGCTCCCACTCAAAAACGTGTCATCCACATATTTGAGTTCCTGAGCTCCCACTCAAAAATATGTTCTTTACATATTCCACCTGAGTAAACTAACATTGACTCCCACTTAAATCGACATTTTGGTCAAACCAAAATCATTGATCTATTATCAATTCGAGTTTAATACAAACTACAGTATTACATTAATACAAATCCCTCAGACTTCAAGCATGTCTACACAAATGTAGTCAACAAATTTGATCTTGTCCAAGAGACATTTCTTGACAAGACATGCTACCGCGTCTTTCTTATAGTCACATTTCTCATATAACACCTTATATGACGATTAAACAATCTTATTCCTCTAATAAGAATTGCAGCAACAATTACTCTCTTAATCCTTTCAAATGCAACTTTGGATTTCCAGGCTCAAAAAACCTTTGTTCGTATTCCGATATTTTCTCAACTTTCTTTGTATTCATAAAGTGCACCTTGATCTGTCAACAAGATCTGAAATACTTAATACAGTGCTGTGACCTGACAGCAATATTAAATATAACAACACTTTATTTAGAAGTTTCTTTCATGAAAATATTATGATCTTTATGAAGAGGATTGCAAGCGGAAAACAATTTTCTAGTCTCCCTCACTCTTAATCACTAAACTTTCATTAGCAGACATATACTCTTTGGAACACCTTCCAACATAGGTCTGACACTTTATTCCAAACTTCTAATTCCAATCCATAAACCATAATTCGAAAAATCATCTTTTTCTCGGAATTGCAAAGATAACAAACTGAACTTTGTTTCTAATTGGTTTTGGAATACACTCCCATTCAATGCAAGTATTCTACAAAGAACTATTCATGTATATACCGAATTATCGTGTAATCATATACATGTCGACACTACTGTCGATCTCACGAATTCTCGTTGAGAAAAATATCTATTTTCTAAAGTGGACATCGACTATAATGTTTTGAACATATTAGGAGATTCTAAGACAGATTCTGACAGACCACACTTTATTTAAAATAGAGCATGATTATAATTCCCACATATCACCATATATGACATTATAATATTGTGAAATGAATTTCCACAAGTCTTTTGTGTTGAAACCATAATTCAAAAATATTGTCCTTTGATCGAATTTTGTGAATACAATATTCACTAATCTTTCTTCTGAAAAACCCCATTTGATCTATTATCAAATTAATTTCAGACTCCATAATTTATCGGGCAAATACTCCTATTTACCAAAATCATGGAAGAATTCGGATCATGCAATAACACCATTGATTAATCATTTAAAAATGACTCTCAATCAATTTCCTCTAGTATTGCAACTTCAATACTGCATTTCAAACTTAATCAATTTTGGCACTGGAAATACTTAAATGGACCAAAATTATCCATTACTTCTTTCATTGCCTTTATGACTAAATTCGATGGTGTTTGTTCTTTGGACACATAATTTTATCATTCCCGCTATTATAAATGTATATCATACGCATAATATAATTGAGATGTGATGCAAATTACTCATAACATGAAACAACTGCTTTGTTTCATAACATAAAACAACTGATTTGTTCTATATGAATAATTATGTCTTGCAACATTCAAGACACCAACTAGATCACACTCTCACAATTACAAAATGTCTTATCAAAAACTATTGATGATAACTAATATGATATCTCGAGGGCGTGAGCACTACTGGCCATGAACTTGCCATCACTCGTGCGCTGTCACGTCACCCTTCGCCACATACTTGTGATAATCAGGGACTGTTTCACAAACAGAACAAGTATCAAATACTTTTCATCAAGTATGAGAAGAATACATTTATATCTTCGTATATCAAATATACCCGCAGCGTCGAAGAACTCTTCTTCGATGGAATCAACTTTTAGAGATTTGAACTTGTTCACAAATGTGAAGAAGCTCACCGTGTCTCTATATTATATTCACGCACATGCTATTTACAGCTAGGAGGTAAAGCACAATCTCTATTGCACCGGAGTTTGCTATCTAGAAATCGTAGATATTCGTAAGCCTGAAGTAGATGTCACACAACTTCTTCAACTGAGTCTCCAGACATGTATGCTCCCCATGTGAATGGTCCGGAACTTTCTAAGCTGTCTGAACTGCTCAAGACTCAATTCATCTTTGAAGTGACCTCTGATCGCATCAATCACGACATATGGCTCCATGTGTTGAAACAACTTTCAACTCAGGTGCTAGGCATACGCTCGTGACGACCTTCACTTCGATGAAAATATCATGATGCTTACGGAACTCATCATCTTGCTCCTTGCTATCAGAATCATCTGGTCTAACTCCTAACTAATGTTCTAGCACATATAGGATGTTTGTTGTGTTTGGAGAATGTTTCTAAAACCAATGTACCAGCTGATGAAGTTGGACCCGTCGGCTTCCAAGGTAGAATCCGAGCTCTTGAGGAAGCAACCGAAGTGTAGTTCCGCAGTCTCCAGATGTGATCGCAAAAGAGGTAAGATAAGTTTATAATATATATAGGTGAGTTTTAGTTCTATAATATCATTATAAAAAACACACCACACCAAGATTATTATCCCTAAAATTAATAATGGCGATTACACGACCCTCATCCACCACACTACCCCCGATCATCACGGCCGGCAGCATAGCTTCAAAGGTGGACATAACATGTCGATCACAACAACTCTATGACTCGTGCTCGATCTTTCGATCTTCCCGTGTTCCGAGGCCATACCTCTGAGTATGCTAGGCTCGCCAATCAAACCTCGAAGACCCTGCGCGTGCAACATGGCTTTCACCCACTGTATGCGAACGACGAGATGTGTGACACCCGATCATCACGGCCTGCCTCATAATGTAGAACTTTCTTGGTGGTGCGCAACGAGGGAGAACACAATTTTGGTATTTGTTAGGGATCATCCTATTTATGATGCTACCGTTGTATATCTAGCATATAAGCAATCAATAGGATGCACACACAACAGCACACAATAATGATGCAATGAAGTGCGATGTGACATGGTCGATGCGCCTGGACCTTCATGGCGCCATGTGCCTGGCCCCCGGCGCCCCGGCATGGCTCCGAGTCTACGGAGCCCTCCATTGCATCCGACAGTACGAGTAATATCAAAACTTACCGTAACCATGTCACATAAAATAACGCCTCTGCAAAAAAAAGTTAGACGCCTCTAGCTTTATTTAGTTTTGCAAGTTTTACGTGGCATATAGGCTTATTCGTAAGAGAATCGCTTCCCTACCTACAAACTTTGTACCACAACGTCGATCGTATAATTGCATGTTTAAGCATCCCTTTCGGGCCCTCTGTAGCGTACCTGCACTTTAAATAAGGCAGATACCTGTGTATAGTGCAAATCCCTGGATCGATTCATTTGCACACACAGTTTACAATGTAATATCACAACAAAGCGTCAATTTTATTACATCGATGATCCAGAATTACAAAATATTTAATACAAGTTGCATAGCATAAAGCTAGCATTGAAAAAGTACACAACGGAAATACAATAGCAGTGAGTCTCTATAACTTTCATGTTGCCACAGGCGAAAACATGTTGGTTGCAGACTCGAAATCCCTTAACGAAACCTCAGTTGTCATTTGAATAACCTGTAACAAATAAAATTTTGCAACAGAGTGGGTCAGATTCCATTAAAAATGGAGTCTGGCAAGTGACACTATGGTGGACACTTAAGGGAATAACTCTAAAGCCTATATGCATATTTGGCTGGTGGAGTTCAAGGCTCATTTGCATAAAGCAAATTTTTCCTACTCTTTTAAAAACACTTTTCTTGAAATCAAGGCGAGTATGGCATGAAAACCATAAATCTCATCTTCCCTTGTTCACCCATCAAGTTTTATTTCTGAAGTTGGAATGGTGGAATCCTCCGTTGACCTTTGAGAAAACACAAGCACCTTCCAGTTGATCAAATAGTTCATTTATCTTGGGTAACGGGTACTTGTTTTTGATAGTTTGCTCGTTTATATCTCTATAATCCGTGACTAGCCTCTGGGTTTGATCCTTCTTTTTAACAAATAAGACTGGTGCTCCCCATGGCGATGAACTTGGACGAATAAATCCTTTCTGGATATGCTCCTCTAGTTACTTCTTGAGCTCTTTCAATTCATCGACGGCCATAGGATAAGGTCTTTTAGCTATTGGCCCTGTTCCCGGCTTCAGTTCGATGAGAAACTCTACATCTCTATCGGGTGGCATTCCCGGTAGTTCCTCCGGAAAAACATCTGGGTATTCCTTGACGACAAGCACATCACCAAGGCTAACCCCCTTAAGAGAATTTAGCCTAACCTTCTTAAGTTCCAAGGTTGATCTGAACTTAATCTTCCTTTTCTCTGGGGTGGTGAGGGTGATTGCTCTATTTGCACAATCTATGATTCCTTCAAAACGAGTCATCCAATCCATTCCGATGATAACATCCAATCCTTCGGTTTCTAGGATGACTAAGTCTGTTGGGAAGGTGTGTTTTCCGATTTGCAAGTCTAACTGCCTACACCCTGAATTTACTATCATCTCTCCTCCAGGTGAACTTACCCTAATAGGTTTTCCTAGACTTTCCTCAGCTAACCCATGTTTGTTAACAAAAGCTCTTGATATGAATGAATGAGATGCTCCAGTATCAAATAAAACTAATGCTGGAAAGGAGTTGAGCAAGAACGTACCAATCACAGCATCAGGTTCATCATGAACTTCTTCCACATTGATGTGGTTCACTTGTCCCTTCTGGAAAGGATTGGGCTTGGAATTTTCATCAGCTTTCCTCTCTGGGCATTCAGTTGCATAATGTCTTGTCTTCTTGCACTTGAAGCAGGTCACATTAGACAAGTCTTTCTTCCCTTCATAGTTAGGACGGTGATTACCATTCCCATGATTATGGCCATGATGATGGTTTCCCTTGGATCCACCATTATTTCCATTGTATCCTCCATTGCTTCCTTTGTTTCCTCCATTGTGGTTATGACCATGATGTCTTTGTCCACTACCAGTATTGGAGTGATTCCAGGGTTTATGGCTACTGACTTCAGAGGTGTGTTGTTTCTTATATGTCCCTTCAGAATTAACCTTACTTGCACTGAACTTCCTCTTCCTATTCTCTTCCTTTCTTATGTTGTTGTCCAGGGTGATAGCTTGATCCAGCAGAGCTTGATAGTTTGGAGTATATGCCACAGACAAAGGTATATTCAGTTCTCCATTAAGTCCATTGAGGAACTTTTCCTCCCTCTTTGCATCAGTGTCAATGTCCTCTGGCGCATACCTTGATAGCATACAGAAGTCATCCATATACTCCTTCAGAGTTCTACCTCCTTGCCTCAAGCTGCGAAATTCCTCTTTCTTCAGGTTCATTATACCTGAGGAGATGTGAGCATTCCGGAAACCTTCCTTGAACGCATCCCAAGTCATGCCATCCAAAGGATGAGTCACTTGATAATTCTCCCACCACAATGCTGCGGGTCCTTCCAACAGGTGTGCAGTGAACCTCACTTTTTCTGCCTCAGAACATTCACAAGTTACTAAGTCCTTGTTGACTGAACGGAGCCAATCATCCGCCACTATTGGTTCAGTAGCAGAGGAGAACTTATTAGGCCTAAGTCTTAGGAATCTAGCAAGTCTGTCCACTAGGGGTGGTGGTGGAGGTGGCGGGTTGTTGTTGTTGTGGTTGTTGTTGTTGTTGTTGTTGTTGGTTGCTGCAATGAATTGAGTCATCATATTCATCAACTGAGCTTGAGCGGCCATCAGTTGTTGCATGACATCGTCGTTGTTGGTATCACGACGAGGAGGCATCTGTAGGGTTTTTCAGCATAGATGAGTGAAAGATAGACATAACTAAGAGAAGAAAAATCCTACCCATGCACAAAGCAACCAAGTCAACACAATCAACACTCATAAGACAACTTGAAAAGAAAAAAAAATCTACTTAGAAAAACGAAACAAATAATCTAAGTTGATTTAATAAAACCACAGAGTCTGCAAACCAAACATTCTATCATTGTCACACCACAAGTTGGAGATCAATGTTTTAAAAAGAACGACGAACTAAACGAGGGAGAATATGGTGGTCCAACTACTAAGTCTAAACTTCGTCCATAACGTCTCCTTCATCTTCTTCGACTTCCTCGATGGTGATGCCTTCCTTCGTAAGGATCTCCTTGTAGTCATTCACCTCCTTCTCCAAGGCCTCGTTCTTCTCCTGTAACTTTGTCGTCTCCCGGTGCAGAGTCTCGATTGCTTCCTTCTCCAGGACTTCAATCTTCTCTTGCAGCATTCTCTTCTCACGGCGTAGAGTCTCGATCAAATCTTGATCAGCTTCGAACTCGACGTCGTTGCTCAGAATTTCATCCTTCAAGGTCTTGATCTCCTTGTTCTTGTCCCTAATTCTCTTTTCTTGATTTTGGAACTTCTTCTCTTGAGCTCGGAACTTCTCCTCTTGAGCGTTGGCCACCTCTTCTTGGGCTTCGATCTTCTTTTGGGTCTCCTTGACTTGTGCCATTATTTCATCATTCTTCAACAGCTCATTGCGCCTATCCTCTTCTAGTTGCCAGAGGTGAAGTTCTAAGTCTTGGAGATATGGATACAAAGGTTCTTGTTTGTTTTTGTCTTCCTCGCTAACAAGGTAAGGAATCCCATGTTCGTCACGTTGGCCAAGGTGATAAAAGTAGTGGTCTTTTAACTCCTCCTGGAATTGCAAGCAAAGACGTCCTATTAGCTCCTGCGTGACGAGATTCAGCCCTTTCTCCAAGGAGTCACTAATCGACTTGTACTGGATGTCTTCGGTCTTGGGTTCAGTCTGGCGCCCTTGTTGGTAAAGGCGAATTCCCCATAAGTCTTCTTTGTTGAAGTGCTTCAGCTGGCTTGCCTTGATGATGGGTGTTGGAAGTGCCAACAGTTCTACCAACTCTAGAAGATATCTTCCAAAGCGCATGTCCTTGAAGTCCTCCGCGGTTTGATACATGAACAACGACATCCTTAAGTGATAAAGATAGAGTTTGTTAAACCAAGACAAGGTAAGATATACTAATTGTGGTGTACTTAAGTACTTAGAGAAAAAGAAGTTCTTTTCTAACAGGTGATCAACACTATTATCAACTCTTTGTAAGTCGGATATTCACTATAGTGAGAGAGACAGACGCCCGGCCAGCCACTTATAATTGTGGAACAGGTCTCATGTACGCGGACATGTAAGGTTAGTCCTGGGCCGCTTCATCCCACTATGCCGCTAGGATCCAACATACTTCAAAGATGGTAATTATTATGATCAAAAAGAGGCTTAACCAATCCTAAGGGCTCGAACCTACATGCAACACTTTTGCTCTGATACCATTTTGTAGCGCCCCATCTTTTAAATAAAGATGGAACACCTGTGTTATGTGCTAGTCCCTGGATCACTGCCAGCACCACAGTACAAAATATATAGTATCATTGCATAAGTATCAAAATACTACAACGAGATCCAAAAATAGCCAAGTATAGCTTTATTACAAAGTGCATAGTCATGAAGACTAGCTAAAATATTCAGAGTTCACAACGAAAATAAAAGCAATGGGCCTCCTCTTCTAGCATACGCCACAAGCAGACATGTTGGGTGTAGAATCGAGTCCAAACTTACTCCTCATCAGAATTACCTGCACATTTGAATATGCAGCCCCCGTAGGAGGTCAATACATTGAAGTATTGGCAAGTGACTATGGTGAAAAAATATGACAAGTATAATTCTATATGCATATTTGGCTTGGTGGAGTTTGTAGGCTATTTTGCAGAAAGCCAGTTTTCTCCTATCTTTTGTAAAACATTTTTGTTTCTCAAAGACTTGGCACCAAGGGATGAAGCCCAAGAGCACCAACAATTCTTTCCTTAGTCAAATTTTACTTTATGAAAACCATGTTGTGATTCTTCCGTCCATCCTTGTCCAGTTGCTCGAAGTAGTCCATCACCGGGGACACGGCTGAGTACTCAGTTTGTCGACTCTGCAGAGGTTGTGCACTTTCACCATAAGAATCAATCAACCCAGACATCCTATACACGCGGAGTGCATTAAGGAAAGGAGAGAATTGAGACAAGAACTTTCTGAAGAAGAATACAACCATACTAGCAAGACCCGTTCCACCTATCAACTCTACATCTGCTTGTCAAGCTGACAGGTTGCACTCTCACAACTTAGTAGTTCTAGACAGAGCCCATTGTCAGAAGGCTGCACGGGAAGCTTCTAAACTTGGAGGGACTTAGAAATCTCTTTGTTCCTGGGTGGCCGTCCACAAGTGCACTTCTGGGTGACAACCACCATACTCATGGCCCTAAGTAGAATAGAGATTCATCCTAGGCAAAGACAACCACAAGCATGGTCCCAAAAGCCACTCAACATAAACCAAGCAACCAATTCCACCCAGGTGTGCATTCAAAGTTTTAACACTTAGCAATATTTCTATAACATGATAAGTAAACACTTTTATAGCATAGCTAAGCATCTAATAAAACTTTTGGTGGCTGCATGGAGAGGGATGGCTACACACTACTAGGATATTTTCAAAGTGTAAACTAACTTAGCATTATAAGATAGTTCAAAATTTCCCTATCATGCATACTACTCAAAATCTACTAATAATGCATATAGAAAACATGGGGTAGATTATGAATGTCACTTGCCTTGGTAGCAAGAGGAACACGCACAGCAAGAATAACAATCACAAGGGTCTTCCTCCTCTTCACAATCTAGAGACAATTAATAAAACTAAATAAACATACAAGCATAACACTTAAAATATCAACACAAAAATATGTATGCATGCTTAGTATGCAATGAACTTAACAAAACCAAATAATTACCATTTTAATTTCTCTGTTATTAATGCATGAAATACAATGATCAATATTTTAATATTTTATTTAATCATTTAAAATATTGAGCATAATAGTAGTTTTAAGTTCTAAAACCAATTTCCTTAATTATATTATGAGAAATTTCAAATAAAACTCAGGTTGCACTCTCTGGACAGAGGACATTAATAAACTTCTAAAACAATTGGATTTATTTGGAAAGAAATTTTATTAATTAAGTTATAGATTTAATATCTGAAAGCTAAACAATTAAATTCCGCAATTTAGTATACACTAAAAGGATAAACTAATGTAACCATACTAAACTACACGAGCAGAGCTTCACGTGGATATAAAATTCATCAAATTTGGATGAACAGATCAAAAGTTATGAATTTTGTAAGTTTGTGTTGTTTTCTGTTTGTAAAACAATTTTTCAGCCGAAATAGAAACATAAATAGGCCACGCGGCGCGCTCCGATTGGACGATACCGGTTCGCCGCGGATCGGCACGGGAGCCGTCCGATCTAACTTACATCGGACGCTCCAGAATAGCGGGACGAAACGGTAAAGGAAAAAGAATCGTGCCCGTCCGATCTGGATCTAAGGGTCCAGATCTTAGGTCCAGATCGCACTGGCCAAAACGGGCGGCGCTGTTCGTCGGAGCGCCTCTGGTTGCGGCGGCGCCATGCCCGGCGTCGCACTCGCTGGCGATGTAAGACCCTAGGGGATGAACGGATCGTACACGAACATGCAGAGGCGCGAGGTAGCGTCGGTGGCGAGTTGGTCGTCGTTAAATCGCTTGGCTGCTCCCTGGATCGCTCGCCGGAGTGGCTGGTGGCAGCTCGCTTCGGTTGCGGATGAAGGTGACGAACCGCTGCGAACGAGGAGATTATAAGGTGTCACAGAGATGCGCACGGAGAAAGTAAAAAGAAATAACGAGAGAGGGGGGCTCGAGGTCGTCTGTAGCCACCGGAATCAGAAGCTTACAGCGGCGAAAACAGCGGACGGCGGCAGACGGTTTCCGAGCAGCCCGGGGGCGATCTTTTAGGGTTTTGGGGTTCGGGAGGAGGCGGCGGAGGGGGGGTTTATATGGGGAAGGAGGGAGCGATTAACTCGCGATTTTCCAACGGATTTTGATCCGAATCGATATAGGGTTCGGTGAGTTCGTGTTCTTCACGGCGGGGATGAAGATGACAAGTGGGCCCCGTCTGGAAGTGAGAGAGGGAGAGAGGTGGGCTGCGCGGTTGGTTTTGCTGGGCCGTTCCTTCGTGCGCGCGCGGCAGATAGCGGAGGGGCTCGGCCCAGCTAGCCCGAACACATTTTTTTCTTCTGTTTAAACCCTTTTTCAAACAATTTGATTTCTAAAACTTATCAAAACATTTCAGAAAAATTCATAAAAATATGTTTTGAAAAGCTAATTTAATTTATAACTTTTTGATATCATTTTGCTAAATAAATAAAATAATAAAATACAGATTTTTATAAGGAGCTCCAATAGACCTCTTTATTGAAAACAACTTTATTTAAACTTATAATGAAAATTCAATTTACACTTTATGTGATTTCAATGCCATGCTTATATGATGCATGATGCATGAATGCAAAGTTTTAAATTTTTGAGAAATTTGGGATGTTACACAGTAGGACATGAACGTTCCCCTCGAGGTGTCAACGGCGCCAGAAACTCTTGGTGTGGCGTCGGAGACGTGGAATCTGCACACAACACAATAAAAGTATTTTGCGCCAACTCAACGGTGAGGGTGTCAACCCCACCGGCTTGCTGTAGCAAAAGATTAAAGGTATGTGTGGAAGAAAGATCTTTGTTTGCAGAAAGTAACATTTTTGCAGTTGTGGTTTTATCAGATTAATGAGAAGGACCGGGGTCCACAGTTCACTAGTGGTGTCTCTCCATAAATAATAATAACATTCATCCATGCGTGGTAAACAAATTACAGCTAGGCAATTGACAGAATAATGATGAGCAACCCAATGCATATACTAATGAACACAGATTAAATAGAGACATGAACCTACTATCGAGCATAAATACCCCCTCTTAGAGTTACGAGCATCTAATTGGCCAGGGCATTCACAAGTAACAGAGAGCATGAACCGAACATTAAATAGCACACATATGATATATTATGAAGCAATAACTTTAGTACTCAATATTCATCGGATCCCAGCAAACACAACATGGAGAATTACATAAAGATGATCTTGATCATGATAGGAAGCTCACGAGATCTAAACATGATAGCACAAGAGGAGAAGACAACCATCTAGCTACTGCTATGGACCCGTAGTCCAAGGTAGACTACTCACGCATCAGTCCGGAGGCGGTCATGGCGACGTAAAGTCCTCCGGGGACGATTACTCCTCCCGGCAGGGTGCCGGTGAGCAGTTCTGATCTCTCCGGAAGTGGTGGTGACGACGGCGGCGACTCGGGACCCGTGAAGAAAAAAAGTATTCAACTGTGCTCTGTTTATAGGTCAGGGGGCTTTATATGGGCGAAAGACCTAGGACGGTGGGCGCCCGAGGGGGCCTTCTCACCTCCCGGCGCGGCTGGCAGTGGGGCCGCGCCAACAGGTGATGAGGCCGCCTTGCGGACCCTCTTCGTCTTGTATTCGGTTTTCCTGGACACAAATATTCCAAAAATAAATCCTGGTTGACTCGTTTCCAATTTGGCGGATATTTTATTAAGAGCTTTTCTGAACCAAAAATAGCAGAAAAGAGGGAACTGGCACTGTGGCATCTTGTCAATAGGTTAGTCCCAGAAAATGCATAAAACTATATATAATGCATATAAAACATGTAATAATATGATATAATATAGCATGAAACACAAGAAATTATGTATAAGTTGGAGACGTATCAGGCGGCGGCGGCTGCCCTTGGCGGCGGCTGCAGCCCGGTGGTGGCGGCGGCGGCGGCCCTTCGCGGCCACGACCACCCTTGGTGATGGGGATGGTGTTGAGCAGGTTCTCCTCCCCAAGAAGGCTGCCTGGGAGGAGGAAAATTCGTCGTCCTGGGGGGTTTTCACGACCTAGGGTTTCTTCCCTTATATTGACTCTCGGATTTCCGTCAACCCCTCTTGGGTCTCATGAAAACGGACATATATGAAACATCCGGACTCGGATTGGGCCAAATGTTTAGTGTAGGATTATGGAAACAAAATTTCCCACAACTTTGTATCACATTTGATTTCCATTTGACGTCATCGTCGGGGGTCAAACTGATGATCTCTATAAAAAGTTCTCAGGCAGATTTCAGGAAAGTCCTAATTCGAGTCCAACAAGGTTTTCTCTTGTATTCTTGATAATTTCTACACATCAAAGAGTAAAAAAATAACATTGTGCACATTTGCAACCATTAATAAGTTAGTCCAATAAGTGTTATAATATGATATAAAGTGTATATAAAACATGTGATAATTGGTATAATATAAGCATGGAACGTAAGAAATTATAGATACGTTGGAAACATATCAGAGCTCCAAAGTTAGGGTAAACGGCCTCATTTCTAAGCACAAACTTGGTGGACTCATCGTAAAAATGTGTTTCAAATGAGTTTCAAAGGTAGGGTAAACGGCCTCTGTCGAAGAGTGACTCCCACGGGACAGGGATAGTCACACCCTGAAGAGAATGTTCGGAAGGGGACTGAACGTGGAGGTCAAACAATCCTCGAGACGCGCGATGACGGTGCTCATCGAGCATGAAGAGGACTGGATGACAGAGATAGACACCAGTCCGTATCCAGGTTCATAGCCCTCAGAAGGGGGTAACACCGCTACTCCTGCTTGTCTGTATTGCACAGTAGATGGTTACATCACAATGAGCTTACCGAGGGCTCTTCTTAGGCAGTGCGGAGCTCGAAGAGGGAAGTTATGGTCTCCTTCCTCCTCAAGCCAGTTGTCTATCCTATGCTCTAGGCTAGTGCTCCAGAGCTTCAATGATCGATCCTCTGCTACAGAGGTGCTCCTACTCCGTTTATAGGCGCGCCGAGCCTCATCCTTGCACTTTATGCAGAGGATGGGTTCCCACATGGCAGTGGCGCCAAGGAGTAGGGTTCACCGCCGCGGAGTTGTTCATGGACTCGGTCCATCTGTCCAAAAGCCAGCCATGGTGGTCGACAATCCACCGTCCGCGCAGAACGGCCAACATGCGCCGCAGAGATCGAGGCAGAGCCCACGATGACGTTTCCCTTCGAGCGTTGCGCCGTCCATCCGCTTTATCACCAAAGAGGAAAGCTTCATAGTACGACTCCGGCGGCACAGCTTTTGACTCCTTTAATCACCATAATGGTAACTGCGGCGCCCGTGTCATCGTCTGTAGGCGCGTGCGTCACTCCGCGGCTGCTGTAGAGGCCACGTGCGCCCTGCGGCGGTTACTTCGTAGCGAAGTGTCTCCATAGGGTCTTGGTGGCCTTGTGGAGAGATTTGCGTTGACTCCTCTCCAGGCGAGCGGAGCCTTGTAGACTTCTAGAAGGGAGGGTGGCTTATTCAGGCCTTCGCTTCCTCTTCAGGCCCTCAAGAGGATTTGCCTCTCGAGAGTCTCTCCAAGCGGTGGCTTGGTCCTTAGTCATTTATTCGATGCTGTCGCGTGCGATGGCTGTGGAGAGTGGGCTCTGCACACCCTAGTCCTCACTGGGCTGACAGTAGCCCCGGGCCCAAGATGAGCGCGGCGGAGCCCATGGGCTCAGGCGAAACGTCATGGGCCCAAAGTGTCCAGCCGGCCCGAGACACGCGTCACGCGGTTGCACAACTGCAACACACGATCTCAGGGGCGTGCGTCGTGGGGGGTCCAACCACGCCCCGGTAACTGCTCATGACGAGACATAAAGCCTGCGCGCCACAGCGGAGAGCCGTTACTACTTCCATTCTTCGCCTCCAAACCTCCAATTTCAACCTCTCCGCCCGCACGCTCCAGAGAACTTTGCTCCGCTCCGCTCCCCCGTTCCTCTTCCAACGATGAGTCCGACCAAGGGCAAGGCGGCGAAGTCCACCGCGGAGGCGCACCAACGAGGTAGCGTTGGACAGGATCCGCCACCTGGTCGGGGGGCGGACCAACGATCATGGCGCCAGCGTGCTCCGGGCCGCGAAGCTCGGGAAGATCCTGAAGGTATTCTACCCCGCATTCCTTCACACTGTCGCCGCCGGGCTGGTGCCTCTATATTCGCCTTTCTTAGAAGCGGTTTTGGAGTTCTACCAGATCCAGCTTCTACACCTTCATCCCAATTCCATCCTTATCCTCTCCGTCTTCTCCTACCTCTGCGAGGCCTACCTGGGCGTGGAGCCCTCGGTGGCGCTCTTCCAGAGTATCTACGCGCTCCGGTGCTCCGCTGCCAATGAGTGGTCCGTTTGCATCTCCTTCCGCATCTTGGACGACATGTGGGGAGTCTACATTTCCATGTCCTAGAACGGGAACAAGCCTGTCACGGCAGTGGTGAAGAAGTTGGACGACTGATACGTCTCGAACGTATATATAATTTCTTATGTTCCATGCTATGTT
Source organism: Poa annua (assembly GCA_026929855.1). Taxonomy (NCBI): domain Eukaryota; kingdom Viridiplantae; phylum Streptophyta; class Magnoliopsida; order Poales; family Poaceae; genus Poa; species Poa annua. The sequence goes on along the minus strand of CM049426.1, from coordinate 242,612,980 downwards.
ATATTATGTTATTACATGTTTTATATGCATTTTAAATAGTTTTATGCATTTTTGGGGACTAACCTATTAACAAGATGCCAAAGTGCCTGTTTCTTGTTTTCTGCTGTTTTTGGTTTCAGAAAAGTACTTGAGGAAATATTCTCGGAATTCGAAAAGAAACATCCTGGAATTTTTTTTTTGGAAAATGAAGTTTCCAGAAGACTGAAGACTTGACGAAGTGGACGACCGATGGGCCGTCACCACCTCGTGGCGCAGCTCCCTTCTGAGCCGCGGGAGCAGGTGGTGACGTGGCCTCGGCCCTCCTTCGACCTCGCCCTTTCGCCTATAAGTACCCCCCAAAAACCTAAAAATCGCACAATGTTCATTATTTCCTCCATGGGTCCAGAGCGCCACCGCCATCGAAGACAAGATTCGGGGGACAGAAGTCTCTGTTCCGGCACCCTGCTGGTACGGGGAATTGCCCCCCGGAGCCATCTCCATCGACTCCTCCGCCATCTCCATCGCTGTTGCTGACTCCTATGATGAGGAGTGAGTAGTTCTCCCCCGGGCTGTGGGATCTACGGTAGCCATGTGGTTTATCTCTCTCTCCCATGTGATCTTTATGAGATGATGATCTTTGTAATCTAGTTGAATATGTGATGCTACTGTTTATCTACTATGCACTCTAGAGGTTACTTTAATATGAACTTCGCGTTATGTACGGTTTACCATACTACAGCATTTCCATTGCTGTTCCGAGATATATTGCCATGCAACACCCATCTTACATTACATGACTTGTTGTAATTCATTAATTATATATTGCTTTGCGTGATTCTATAAAGCTGATGTGTGGTTTTACCACTATTACCCTAGATCATTACATAACATGCTACACTGGCAGAGGCACCGTTGTCATATGCATTTTATGTCACATTCATATTAGTTACTTGTATCATCAATATGTTGTCATATCATCATTCGTGTGTTGTCATATATCATATATCATATTAGGATGCTTGCCCCTAAAAGTGAAAAGAGCCATGGAGGCCATCGAAAAGAGAAATAGAAAAAAGAAAACGAAAAAAGAGAAAAATAAGAAAGAAATAAAAAAGGCGACAACATTACTATTCTTTATCACACTTCTGCTTATGTTATAGCACCATATCATTTATAGTCATCACTTGTGCTCATGTTATAGCACCGTATCATTTGTGATCATCATTTGTGCTCATGTTTAGCACTTGTACACCATATGAGAGAGTTTTCATGTCTTAGTTGCATAACTATGTGGGGAACTTTACATTATAGAACTTGGCTTGTATATTCCAATGATGAGCCTCCCCAAAAGTTCTCTAGGTATTCATGAGCAAGCAAGTTGAATGCACCCCCACTAGTTCCATTGGAGAGCTTTCATATACTTATAGTTCCATGTGCATCTGTTGTGTGGCAATCACTACTCCTTGCATAGCTTCGATTGTAAGACTTTCTCTTGTCTAATGATCACTTGCAGCTTTGTGAGAGACTTTCTTCCATTGGACTTCCAAACCCCCCTTAACATTCTCTTAGCCAAAACATCCTGGTGCTAGGAACCAACGTCGAACGCTTGCTTGGTTCTTTTGAACAAATAAAGAGTTGATCTTCTACGTGCATATTGATATTGCTTGACCTGATCCTTTCATTAAGTTGTCATGTTTGTTGGAAGAATTAGATGATTATATTGTTTTGCTTGAAGCTTAAATCATCTTTAATATCTACTTTGCACAGTTGATTGCTATCTTGTACTATATCATTGAAAGCTTTGCTTGCTTTACATACTTGTTTATTTATTAGTCATTTGATATCAATATAAACTACAACCCTTATTCATTTGATCTCAGTTTACATGCCTTACATTATACGTGATCAAGATTGTGTTAAAGCATGTCACTTCATAAATTGTTCTTCTTTTATCGTTCTTGTCTACTCGGGGCGAGTAGAACTAAACTTGGGGATGTTGATACGTCTCCAACGTATCTATAATTTCTTATGTTCCATGCTATGTTGTATCATGTTATTACATGTTTTATATGCATTTTATATAGTTTTATGCATTTTCTGGGACTAACCTATTAACAAGATGCCAAAGTGCCAGTTCCCTTTTTTTTTGCTATTTTTGGTTTCAGAAAAGTACTTAAGGAAATATTCTCGGAATTCGAAAAGAAACATCCTGTAATTATTTGGAAAATGAAGGTTCTAGATGATCGAAGACTTGACGAAGTGGACGATCGAGGGGCCGTCACCACCTCGTGGTGCGGCTCCCTTCTGAGCCGCGCGAGCAGGTGGTGACGTGGCCTCGGCCCTCCACCGACCTCGCCCTTTCGCCTATAAGTACCCCCCAAAAATCTAAAAATCGCACGATGTTCATTATTTCCTCCACGGGTCCAGAGTGCTGCCGCCATCGAAGACAAGATTCGAGGGACATGAGTCTCTGTTTCGACACCCTGTCGGGACTGGGAAATGCCTCCGGAGCCATCTCCATCGACTCCACTGCCATCTCAATCGCCGTTGCTGACTCCTGTGATGAGGAATGAGTAACTCTCCCACGGGGCTGTGGGATCTACGGTAGCCATGTGGTTTATCTTTCTCTCCCATATGATCTTTATGTGATCATGAGCTTTGTAATCTAGTTGAATATGTGATGCTACTCTTTATCTATTATGCACTCTAGAGGTTACTTTAATATGAACTTCAGGTTATTCACGGTTGTAATGGTGACAGTGTGTGCACCGTGTGTGATTCCGTTATGAATTTGTTGGTGTTGGTTTACTCTGACTTTGAGGGTGCTCGTGTAGCACTACACAATGAACGGTGTTTGTTATCCAACATGAGAGTATGTTGGGAGTAGTGTTTATTTATTTAACTTTGATGTCATTGTTGAGAATGTCCACTGGTGAAAGTAGGATCCCTAGTCCTTGTTGCTAAGCATTAAAACACTGTTTCCAACAAGTTCTGCTACATCTTTGCCTGCTCCCATTTTTATTACAGATTGCAATTACTACTTATAATAATCCATATTACTTGTATTTCACTATCTCTTCGCATAGCTTGTGTACCTATACATCTGACAAGTGTATTGGGTGTGTTGGGGACACAAGAGACTTCCCGTATCTTAATTGCAGGGTTGCTTGAGAGGAATATCTTTGACCTCTACCTCCGTGAGTTCGATATACCTTGGGAGATCCACTTAAGGGAAACTTGTTGCTGTTCTACAAACCTCTGCTCTTGGAGGCCCAACACTGTCTACAAGAATACAAGCGTGCGTAGACATCAACGACTTCTGCCAGAACGGGTTCCTCATCGGTGTGGAGTCGCCCCTTCCTCGACGTCCCTGTCGCGCCGCAAGTCTGCTTTCTGCTGTGCGGAGAGCGCGAACCTGGTGGGCCGCTTGCACTATCTCTGTGAGGAGGGCCTCACGGGGCAGATGATCATGGCGGACCTCGTGGCGCGCCGCATTGCTTCGCTTCAGGCTCACAAGAAGCTGATGTGGATGTACTTGGGCCCGAGACCTGTACCTCTTGATAAAGGACAGGAGGGTGGCCGATCAAGGACACGCCCAATCAGAACCACCAAACCCTAGCAAGATCGACATCTTGCTAGACTTTGATACTCGCCGCATATTCACAATCAATAACAAACAGGCAGGAAGTAGGGGTGTTACCTCAGTCGAGGGCCCTGAACCTGGGTAATTCCTGCTTGTCATCCGATGAATCTACCAACACTACACGTTCTCTAGCAACCATGGGTATTGATGGGGACACCCCTCGTCAATTGGCACCGTCTATGGGAAGTGGTAGTGTTGGATCTACGGATACTTTGTTCCTAGTTGCAAACGACCACTCGCCGACTTCATCAAAGGGATACACATCAGCAGTTTCAGATCGCATCCAGTCCATTGGCGACCACTCGCCAAATCTAGCATCGCCAATCAGGATTAGGCCATATTCACCCGAAGCTCAAGAGATCTCCTCCAATCTTAGTTCAGGATTTGATCTAACCATCAGAGAACATAACTTTTTCGTTGATAAGTTTGGTGTGCAGGACTTAGCCGAACAGATTGCAACTGAGCCACTCTAGGAGAAACGGATAGTGATCGCTTTGTCAACTAGCGAGGACGCCATCTCACCGCAGGTCGACCTGATCCATCCACCCAAATCCCCAACGAAGTAGATGTCATCAAAAGAATCCAACAAATTCATGGCAGAAGAATTCTCTGAAGACGAAGGACAGTCGACTATCTAGCATAAACTAGTCAAAGATCTCGTCATCACAACAGCATCAGTAGAAGTCACGAGTGCAGATGCATCATAGATCAGCCCGATCTCATTATCAGGATCCATGGACGAATCCATGTCCAAAAGGGAATTCAACGAGTTCATAGCACAAAACCAGCCAGAGGAAGAAGTACAGTGAACCTTCATATTGGCCCAATCGAAGATTGCATCCAGATCGATAATCCGGAAGGAAGCTTCCATCTCTCTGAGTATGACGAGCCTCCAGAGGACAACATACATATGACCGACTTTGTTGATCCAGAGATCCAAGCTCTTCATGACGCTTTCATCGACTACGATGAACCCGCAGAGCAGTCGTGTGACACTCAAAATAGCAAAAACAAAAACGTAGACATGGACTGGGATGATGAAACTGAAGCAACACCCGATACTCGCAAAACTGACGCACATCCTTCAACCATGCCACAACATGTTTATGTGGCCTTCGCCGCAGAAACATCAGCATCAACAGCCAGTCAAAGGCTAACCGATCACCCTTGCACAGTCACACTGCCAGACGGGACAACCAATCTGATCATCACAACCACGATGGCCGTAAGCATAACAAAGGTCATCGAGGATGGCATAATGATGCCAGCAGACGTGACGCCAGATGAATTAACGTCCTACAACTACTTCAACTGGCAGGAAACACAACGCTTAAAGCACTACAGAGCAGCACTCGAAGAGAGAAGGAAGCAGGCAAGCATATCAAGTGCTAGCAAATGACAACTGTCTATTACCTCTTCGGGAGCAATAGAAGGAAGACACAGATCCAGATTCGAGAGGATCCCCGAGGAGGAAAGAGCGGGAGTTACTCGAAACCTAGACCACTCATTCATGGCACTCGACTCAGGGGACATACTCTTACCTAAGAAAGCCGAGGGCGCACTCATATCCATAGGAGCATACCTCCAAGCAGGAAAACCATCCGTAGGAGATCCAGGTGAGGAGATGTACCTTCAGCAGATGAAAGCTCAAGACATCGCGACAAAAGAACTAGAAGATGGGAAAAGGCGAGGACGCACCAGAAGTCACTCGAAAAATCATCACAGTCGCAGCCCTCCATGAACCAGAGCAAGGAAATGTTCTAGCCGCTGTCGATCAAGGAGCCGCTCGCGGAGCAGATCCAGAAGATCAAACAGTCGAGATTCACTCTTCAACCATGGCATTGCGGAGCACAATGTTTCACTCGACGGATTCGTGAGGCCAAGCTACCTAAGAAGTTTGGCCTACCTGCCATGCGAAAATTCAATTCCACACAAGTGCCCTCATGCTGGCTCGAGGACTACAAACTGGTAGCCGTATGCCAACGAGGAACAACCACAACAACACTTCAATACTTACAGCTGATGCTTGAAGGCACAAATCGCGACTGGCTCAAATCGCTGCCCGAAGGAGCTTACGACTCCTGGGACCACTTCAAAGAAGACTTCATAAAATATTTCGATCCTCTCTGTGATCGGCCAAAGATATTCGAGGAGCTGTGGGCATGCAAACAGAGGTTCGACGAAACACTCAGAGCATACATCAGAAGATGGACCGCGATACGCAACTCGGTCAAAAGAATATCAAAATATAGAGCCATGGACGCTTTCACAATGGGGGTCTACAGAAAGACTTCAAAGAGGAGCTTGGTCGACAACAACCAAAAATATGGCAGAACTCATGAAGTTGGTGACCGAGTGGGCAGACGGTGAAGATGCAGTTCAGAACAAAACCCCATACTCACAACAAAATCATAGCGATCGTCAGGACAGTCGCGACCGTCAGGACAGTCGAGACCGTCGACCATCCGGAGAGACGACAAGCAGAGAAGGCGCGACTACGATTACAGAAGCAAGGACAAAGTCAATTTCGTAGCAGCCGGATTCTCGCAGGATGATCGCACTCGAGATTATAGAAAAAAGACGATCGGCAAAACATTCAACACGAAGATCATCGAGATACACGAAATAGCAACTATGGAGACAACAGACCAGTCGACCACCGTGACAACATGGATCGTGCCCAACACGGAGGATATAGAAGACAATACTGGCAAAGATGCTCAGATCCAAGAGTAGATCAGGAAGAATAGAGAATCCATGGAGATTGCACTTGTTCAAAGACCCAACAACTGGAAAATTAACATCCAGCCATACTATCGATAACTGTCGCGAATTCGAGCAATTGACAGCCGATTATGCGAAGCGACTCAGAAGAAACACATCCGAGCATATGGTACCTGCGCAACAAGTCGCAACACTACCACCACCTTCGTCTTTCGACTCCAGCAATCAACTCACAGGAGCAGTACATTACGCACCACAAGGTGCGACAGAGCAATACCATTACCATCAGAGGCAAATGTACATGATCCAAAAAGGACAACCATCTAACAGACAACAAAAACTTCACACTAGACATGTCAATATGGCAGTCATGGCACCACCAGCCGTGCCAGATTACCTGCGCGGATCCGAAACTGTAATCACGTTCAGTCGAGAAGATCATCCACCATCTTTGTACAGGCCAGGTCACTCCGCCCTGGTACTCGAAGCTCAAATTGGCAGCTACACCATGACCAAAGTCTTTATGGATGGAGGAAGCGGCATCAATATCATCCTTGCCGACACACTGCGCCAGATGAATAGGTCAATCGACAATTTACTTCCATCATCAAATACTTTTCACGAAATAGTTCCAGGCAAGGCTATCATACCAAAAGGCACGATACAACTCGATATCACATTTGGAGACGGAGCACACTTTCGAACAGAGTCGATGGAGTTTGAAGTCATCCACTGAAGATCGCAATACCACGCCATACTAGGACGACCAATATTTGCTCGATTCATGGCAATATCACATTATGCATACCTTCAACTGAAGATGCCAGGACTAAAAGGAGTGATCACAATTAACGGAAACTTTCAAAGGTCAGACGCTTGCGACCACGACTTCAAATAGATCTCTGAGACGTTTGGAGCAAAACAAACACTGGAGGAACTCTCGCTTATCAATGACACAACATACATGCCAGACAACAAAGAGCAGGGTACCGACAAGACATTCAACACCGCAGATGATACACGACCACACCAGGTCCACCCGACTGACCCGTCAAAAACAGTCAAAGTGTCAACATGTCTGCCTCCCGCATAGGAAAGCGCGCTCGTCGAATTCCTCGGTGAGAACTGGGATATGTTTGCATGGTGCGTAGCCGACATGCCAGGCATACCAAGGTACTAGTAGAAAACAGGCTAACAGTCTCGGTTGGTAAGGGCCTCCTGTCCCGGTTTAGCAATCGGCACTTCGGTATCAGGACTAAACACCCCAACCTATAGTCGCGGTAGGATCTGCAACCAGGACAAAAAGGTATCCACGTGGGCGCGCATGCGAGCTGCTCGGCGTTTACTTTTTGTCCCGGTTTGTATTACAAACCGGGACTAATAAGTTCGAGGGGTTTTAGGTATTAGCATTTTTATTTTGTTTTCTGTTTTATTTATGATTTAAACTATTGTTTGTAAGCTACAATTATACACATCGATGCATATATTATATGAAGTGTCTAACAAGAATTGATCCATATATATTACATATCAAACAAGACTCGTATCAAGTTAAACATGTATCGTATATACAAAACCGTCGTCCCAACACGATCATTATTACATCAAAATCATTATTTACGGTTTATATTGTATTCTCCTGTTGGGGCTATGACCTCGTCAAGCAGAAATCCACAAACTTCCTCTTGAATTGCTCTAGAGCGTTGATATGGAGTGAGATGCTCTCGTTGATTCATTTGCTGGATATATCAAGAGAAGACGGTCAATAGAAATACATCAAGAGTTAAATTGTGAATTGATATGTAAATGCTTTACGTACCACCATATCTTCCGCGCACTGACATACATGCGCATATACTCGCAAACGTAATATCCACACAGACTTGTCGGCGGTGGCTGTCTCTCGCACTTTACGAAAATAGAGGTCATATCAAGTAATAATCAAACATGAAAATCCGATATTGAAACTAGAACTAAATAGAGTAATCTATGTCGGGTTATGACTCCCAAGAATCGGGCATAGTCACTTCCTGAAGTGTAGTTCATGAAGGGGATTGAACGCGGAGGTCTAGACCCTCGAGTGGCTCTACGACGTTGCTCACCGGACCCGAAGAAGACACGCACACGACAGAGGAAGACACCGGCCCTTACCCAGGTTCATGGCCCTCGTGAGGAGGTAAGACCGCTACTCCTGCTTGTCTGTATTCGATGATGGAGTTTACAGTACAGTGGAGTTTGCCGGAGGCCCCCTTGAGGCAGTTCTTGCCTGGGGAGGGAAGATATGATATTCTTCCTCCTCGGGCTCAAGGCTATCCTAACAAGAATTGCTAGGGTTTACAAGGGTTGTAGCACGCCAAGAGTCGACCCGTGCTACGAAGGATGTCTTCCTCCTTTTATAGGCGCCCCTGGCGCTCTCCTTCATCTTGGCCTTCAAGGTGGCTCCCACATGGCAGTGGCATGGTGGAGTTGGAGTCCACCACCGTCCGTTCGTCCATGGACGCGGTCCATTGCTGATAAAGGTGGGCGCGGTGGCCGACAAGCGGCCAACCGCGCTATACTGCCCGCAGAGAGGGCAGTCTCTGAGGTGGAGCCCACGATGACGTTCTCGTTTGGAGGGTTGTGCCGTCCACCCGCTTTATCGTCGGAGTAGAAGGTCCTGGCAGCTGCGCAGCAGGCGGAGCCGCTTTATTGACTCCTTTATCACCAAAACGGCAACGGGGGTGCTTGCGTCACCTCGTGGGCGTGGCAGAGGCCATGTGCGTCTCACCATACTTCCTTGGCCGCAACGTTTCCCTTCAGGCGCGGCGAGGCCTGAAGGGAGATTCCTGCGAGACTCCCCCGAGGCGAGCTGTCGCCTTGGGAGGGTCCCCTGAGGCGAGGGATCCCTTGAGGCCCTCGTTTCCTCTTCATGCCCTCGAGGGGAATTGCCTCTCGAGGATCCCGCCAGGCGGTGATGCCTGGTCCTTGGTCGTTTCGTCTGTCTGGCCAGCGTGCTGGGCCTGGAGGGAATGGGCTCTCCATACCCTAGTTCCGACTGGGCCGACAGTAGCCCTCTCAAGAGAAAGGGCAAGGCCGCCGCGGGTTCTTCCTCCCAAACAGAGGCCCCTGAGACCGTTGTGGGCGCGGCGCTGCAGGGCGTGTGCGTCAACGAGAAGGAGCTCGCCAAGGTCCGGTGCCTGGTGGCGGACCGGACAAACGAGCACGGCGCCACTGCCCTGAAGTCCGCGGCGCACGGGAAGCGCCCGCGCGGGTTCTTCCCGGTCTTCTAGCATTGCCTGGCTGCGGGACTGGTGTCGCCCTTCTCGCCGTTCCTGGAGGCGGTGCTGGCGTTCTATCAGGTGCAGCTGCTGCACCTGCACCCCAACTCCGTCCTCATCCTCGCCGTCTTCACCTACCTCTGCGAGGCGTACCTGAGCCTGGAGCCCACGGTGGGGCTGTTCCGGTGCTTCTACGCGCTCCGGATCACGGCGAAGAACAAACGCTCTGGGTGCGTCTCGTTCCGCATCGTCGACGGCATGGGGAGCGTCTACATCCCCATGTCTTGGAGCGAGGGCAAGGCCATCACTTCGGTGAAGAAGAAGGTCGACGACTACCGCCAGAAGTGGTTTTTTGTTGGGGTGGAGCGTCCCTGCGCCTTCCTCGAGGTCCCCGACGAGCCCCCGGTGAAGAACTCCCACTGGGGCAAGGCCACCTTTGACGGCGCCAGGAACGCGAGCTTGATGGGGCTCCTGAGCTTCCTCCGTGAGGAGGGCCTCACAGGGCAGATCATTGTCGTGAACTTCGTGACGCGTCGCATTGCGCCCCTCGAGGCACATTCGGTCCCCATATGGATGTACTCGGGGCCGAAGGACAAGTTGCGGCTTCACGTCAAGGACAACGACAAGGACGCCGTCGACAACGTCCTCTCCGCGCTCTTCGTCAATTCATCGGTGCTTCCCGTGGATGAGCTCCTCGTGGCGCTCCGGCCCCTTCACCAATACAATCTGACGGAGCGCATGGACCTCCTGGAGGGGATGCCTCCGTTCACCCCAACAGGCCAGGCAGACCTTGAGGCGCCGATGCCGGTCGCGCAGGAAGCGGAGGGGGCCTATTCTCCCTCGGCTTCAGGAGCTGGCCCAGGTGAGGAGGATGCCGCGACTGGGGAGGTTTCTTCTTCAAGGCCTGGTCCATTTACTGACGAGATTTTCGATATCTTGTCAGGCGATGAAGACGCCTTCGTGGTGGCGCCCTCGCGCCTCATGGATGAAGAGGCTGAGGAAGAGGAGGTTTCAGCCGCGGAGGCCTCTCCGGGAAGGCGCGGGCCTCGCACCAAAGCCGTCGTGGACCACTCGGGGAGAGGCCGTCTGACGTCCCCTCCAAGAGGAAAGCGGAGGCGCCACCTGCGAGGCCTGCTTCCAAGCCCTTCCCCTCATGGCGCTCGCCAGGCCTGGCGTGGGTCGACGCTAGCGCCCCCCTTTAAGGGTTAGTTCTCATAATCTTGGATCATTCGTCTTTTAGCTTTCTCTTTCGCTTTACTTTTCCTGAAGTATTTTCTTGGTCTCTTGCCAGTGACCTTGTACCTGCGAAGCGTCGCCGGCTTCGCAAGTCATCTGAGGTGAATAGCGCCACGATAGGGGCCGCGGCTGACGAGGCCGCGAGACCTGCGGAGGCGGCCTCCACGAGCCCCCTTGAGGGGGCGCCTCAAGCGGAGGCGGTTGTGCCCCAGGCGGGGCAGCATGGCCTTAGGTGGAGGAGGGCATGGCACGCCTAGAGACACCTGCACCGCCCCCCGAGCCTCTGGTGGTGGAAGGATCGGAGGAGACAATTTCCGCACCGCCTCGTGCTCCTACTCCTCCTCGGGCGGCTACGCCTCCGCGCGAACCAACGCCGCCGCATGCGTTGACGCCTCCGCGCGCGCCTACCCCACCACCTCCGGCCACTGCTCCCGTGCAACCTGCAAGGAAAGCGCGCGAGGCAGCAGCAGGCACAGGCGGACCTGCTGGGGGAGATGCTTCCTCGCCTGCTCGTCAAGCTATGACCAAGGAACGCCCCGCAGCTGCAGGGCCCGAAGAGGATACCGGCGCGGGCGCAAGCGAAGCTCAGGCTAGCCCCCAAGCTTTCCCCGAGGCCGGGCCCACGAGAGCCGTCGCTGCGGCCGGGCCCTCCACGAGCCAGGAGTTGGTCCTCCGCGGCTGGGACTGGAGCGCGGGGCGCCGCGAGGTCGCCTTCGGCCTCGTGAGGGAATCCTTGGAGGGCTTGGAGGCCACCTCACCCTCGGAGATATATGGCTCGCTCAGCGGCAGGTGGGGCTGGCGAAGTCATGGTCATCCTTCCACGCGGCGGTCGAAGCGCCCCGGCTGGAGGATGCGGCGCTGCAAGCCGCGCGTGAGGAGGCCACCCGCTTTGCCAAGGAGGTCCGCGAGGGGCCCATTTGCGACGCCGCGAAGCTCCTTGCGCCCCTCCAATCGGAACGTGACGCCGCAGAGGAGCTCCTGCAACAGGCCAAGGCTGAGCGCGAGGCGATGGAGGGCTCGCTGGCGCAGAAGCGCCACGAGTTGGGCCAGCTGGAGACCCAGATGCTCTCCGCCCACCAGGCCGCGCAGGTCGCTCTGGAGGAAGACCGCAAGGATTTTTCCAAGCGGGAGCGGCAGCTGGCCCTCAAGGAGAAGGAGCTGCAACAGCGTGAGGATAAGCGCCTTCAGGCGGAGAAGGACCTGGTCGCCCAACGCGAGGCCCTTGAGGAGCGCGAGGGAGACCTGGCCAAGGCGATCGTGAAGTAGGACGAAAACGTCGCTGCCTAGAAGATAGCTTACGAGCGCTTCGAGCGGCGTTTCGCCGAGAAGAAGAAGGAGGCCGATGACGCCCTCGGGGAGCGCGAAAAGCAATTTCGCAAGTCCACTTCTCAGAAGTACCGCTTCAAGGTAAAGCACGTCGCGGATGCTCGGCGGATCGCCAAGCTCGAGAGGGCCAACTCCAAGCTGGAGGCTCGTCTCAAGCGCGCCAAGGATGGTCGTCGCCGAGCGGAGGAGGCTCGCACCGAGGCAGTCCACAACCTCAACTCCTTGGCCAAGGACGTGGAGGAGCAAGTGGCCCCGGCGATGCAGCGGGCGACGGAGGCCTCGGACTCGTCCACTGCAGCTCGCGCGCTCTCGAAGCAGCGCGAGTGCATGTTTGAGGCGTTGGTCGCCCGTGGCAACGAGCTCGCCGCGCAGCAAGGCGAAGACGCGCCGCACACCAATGTTAGAGGCCGCGGCGATGCTGCCATGTACCTGGTCTACTTCGACCAGCTCTTCGAGGCGCTCGAGGGTCCCGTCGCCGAGCTTCGCGAGATGATCGAAGACGAGAGGCGGCAGCTCCTGGGGGTGGTTGTTGATCGCATCTTCACCAATCTCAAGCTCCTCACGTCAGGCTTCGACCTCTCCTCCCTCACAGAAGCTGCTCAAGGCGAGGACGCGCGGCGGGTCTCCGGTTCCCTCCGTGAGCAAGTTGACGCCTTCTGCAACCGCTTCAGGCGCGCGGAGGCTGTGGCTGAAGACAGCGAGGAGGAGACCTGCTCTGCCGAGGCCGAAGAGGGTGCCGCAGAAGAGGTCCCAGGCGGTGATGCTTCCCTCTGAGCCTTTCCTTATTGCGCCTACGAGCGCTTGTATCTGAAACAGTTGTGTGTTTAGATTTCTTAAGACCTTTGGCCTGTAATATACTCTTTAATGCATTTTAATTCGAGCTTGTCTGCCCCCCGTGAGGTCTCTTTGGACTCATCTTCATGTCTATTTGTTCTCTGCGTCGGTAGGTCCAATCTCTTCGTGCCATGACTACGCCACTTCGGTATGCAGGAGCATTGACTCCGCAAGCCGGGGGGAGTTTAGGCCTAGGAGAAGTAAGAGCCCTGAGTCGCGATGCTCAAGTGCCGCCCTTAGACGTGCGAGTAGTCCATGAAGCGTAAGGGAAAGCGAAGTCGCTTGAGGGGCAAACGTGCGCTAGCGGGAGAAAACGCTCTTAAGGCGTGCACGAGACTTAGCTTCTCGAGGTTTCCGCCCTGCAGAGGCTTTTCGCCTGGCGAGGTTGCCCACTTGAGGGGTCGCTCCTGGATGCCTCTTCAGGCTTGTGGGGGGCTTTTTCCCTGCAGATGTTAGAGGGGCGAACCCAAACGCTGGAACACGGTTCAAGGGACTCGTGCACGCTTATAGGTCCCCTCAGGCGTTCCTTGCGAGGAGAGTAAGTACCAAGGTCCTCTGTAGAGATGGCATATTTGTGAGATCTTGCCCTCCAGCCAGAGCTCGGACTCTTGGATTTTGCAGTGTTGCTGGTGTGTCATTTGAGGCACTGGCACCGTACTCAGCCCCCGCTCGCGAGGTACGCATGTGGAGAGATGTGAGCGCACACTTCAAGAGAGTAATGCGAAAATAAAACTCACCAAATACATTTTAAAGTGGCACCGAAGCGCTAAGTTCACTTGGGAACGAAATTGAGTCATTATGCTTGGGGTTGCCTAGTTAATGTTTTGACCATGTCGAGGCATGGGGACCACCCATTAGTGGCAGAGACTCTCAACGGCCTGAGGTGGCTCGTTAAATGGAGAGCTCGGAGGGTTTGCCCTCGAGAGAAGCCATTGGAGCTTGGAGGTTTAAGCCGTGAGCTTTTAACCTCTAGAGACAAAGACGCTTGGAGGTTGAGCCGTAGGCTGCCTCTTCCGCTAGGAGTCTCGACGTGACAATGATCACGGGCGTGTCAATGACCACGGTTGCCTTTGTTCCCTTAGGAGACAAAGCATGCTTTGGAGGTTTTAGCCGTGGGCTTTTAACCTCTAGAGACAAAGACGCTTGGAGGTTGAGCCGTAGGCTGCCTCTTCCGGTAGGAGTCTCGACGTGACAATGATCACGGGCGTGGCAATGACCACGGTTGCATTTGTTCCCTTAGGAGACAAAGCATGTTTTGGAGGTTTAAGCCGTGAGCATTTTAACCTCTAGAGACGAAAATGCTTGGAGGTTGAGTCGTAGGCTGCCTCTTCCGCTTGAAGCCTCTACGTGACAATGATCACGGGCTTGACAATGATCACGTTTTGCGTTTGTTCCCTTAGGAGACAAATCATGTTTTGGAGGTTTAAGCCGTGAGCATTTTAACCTCTAGAGTCAAAAATGCTTGGAGGTTGCGTTGTAGGCTGCCTCTTCTGCTAGAAGTCTCGACGTGACAATGATCATGGGCGTGACTATGATCACGTTTTTAATTTGTTCCTTGTGGATACAAAGATTTGTGAGGTTTAAGCCTTGAGCTTTTAACCTTGAGGGACAAAAAAGTGTTTGGAGGTTGAGGCGTGGGTTGCCTCTTTCGCTAAATGCCTTGACGTGACAATGATCACGGGTAGAACTTGCGTAGGTGCTTGCTGTTCCATGGATTCTTGACGGGGACGCCGTCTTGCGTCTCGAGGCGAGCCGCGCCAGGCCTGGCGATGTGGGTGACCCTGTAGGGACCTTCCCACATCGGCGACAGCTTGTGGAGGCCTTCCCTGGAGAGGATTCGCCTGAGGAGGAGATCACCTGCCTCCAGGGTGCGCGAGCGCAAGTTGCGGCTGTGGTAGCATCTCAGGTCCTGCTGGTATATGGCCGCCCGGAGGGCGGCGCGGCATCGTAGCCCTTCAAGGAGCAGTAGGTCGTCGTTGTGGAGGTCCTCTTGCTGGTCCTCGTTAAAGGCAAGGACCCGTGGGGATCCATGCTTTATCTCTGTTGGGAGGACTGCTTCGGCTTCATAGAAGAGGGCGAACGGTGTTTCCCCAGTGGCTTGGGTGGCGTGGTACGGATGGACCAGAGCACCGAGGGGAGCTCATTGATCCAGCCCTTGCCGTGGCCCTTGAGGATATCGAAGGTCCTGGTCTTTAGGCCTTTGAGGACCTCTGCGTTTGCGCGCTCAGCCTGTCCGTTGCTTTGCGGATGGGCGACTGAGGCGAAGCAGAGCTTGATGCCCATTCTTTCGCAGTAGGCTCTGAAGGTGCCACTGGTGAATTGGGAGCCATTGTCGTTGATGATGCGGTTAGGCACTCCGAAGCGGCAGACCAGGCCTCTGATGAATTTCACCGCCGCGCCTGCTGTGATTGTGCGCGTCGCCTCCACTTCAGGCCATTTTGTGAACTTGTCAATGGCCACGAAGAGGTAGCGATATCCACCTTGCGCCGTTCGGAAATGTCCCAGGATGTCCAGCCCCCAGACCGCAAACGGCCACGAGAGCGGAATGGTCTGTAGTCCCAGCGCTTGTTGGTGGATTTGCTTGGTGTGGAAATGGCAGGCTTCACATGTTTGAATGATGTCCATTGCATCTTGAAGCGCTTGAGGCCAGTAGAAGCCGCTCCTGAAGACCTTGCCTGTGAGGGCGCGGGCGCACGAATGGTGGCCGCATTCCCCGCTGTGGATGTCCTTGATCAGCAGTTTGCCTTCTTCAGGAGGGACGCATTTGAGCGCGACGCCGTTTGGGCGCTTGCGATAGAGAATTCCTTCGAGGATTTGGTACGATTTTGCTTGGCGGGCGATTCGCTCCGCTTCAACGTCTTCCTCGGGAAGGACCCCTTTGTGGAGGTAATCTTTGATCTCGTCGGTCCATTCTGTTTCTTGGTGCACCACTGTGAGCAACAGACGCTCCCCTGTAGGGGGCCCGCAGCCTGGAGCCCCGCCTGCAGGCGGTGGCGGGAGCGCTTCGTCTGTGCTTGCGGGCAGGGCCTCTTGGGGCTGCTTTATGGATGCCTTGACGAGCCTTTCTTCAAAGACACCTGGCGGCTGAGCTTGCCTCTTTGATGCGCGCTTGGCGATGTCATCATCCTCCTCGTTTTCTTTTCTTGGGATGTGCATGAGCTCCATTCCCCTGAAGTTCTTCTCAAGCCTACGGACCTCTTAGAGGTATGCGGCCATGTGGTCGTCCTTAGGCTTGTAGCTTTTGTTAGAGAAGTTGACGAGCAACTAGGAGTCTCCCTTGCTGAGTAGATGCTTGACGCCTAGGGGGATTGCAGCGCGTAGGCCGGCAAGCAATCCTTCATACTCGGCGATATTGTTGGATATCTTGTCGATTCCGAAGCACAGCTGGACTCCGTAATACAACTTGTTGCCTTTGGGGGAGATCAGGACTACGCCTGCCCCGCCGTGGCGACAAGCAAAAGCTCCGTCGAACTTCATGGTCCAGAGGCTGGGCATTGCGGCTCTAGAGGGCCCTTGCTCTTCTCCCAAAGGCTCTTCAGGGTTTGGGTCAGTCCATTCGGCGACGAAGTCAGCCAGCGCTCTTCCTTTGATAACCCTTGTGGTATCGAAGCGCAAATTGAATGGCTGTAGCTCAATGATCCACCCTGCGACACGATCTGTTGCGTTTGGGTTGCGCAGTATTTGCTCCAGGGGAAAAGAGGTGACCACTGTGATGGGGTGCCCCTAGAAGTAGTGTCGCAGCTTTCTTGAGGTGATGAGGAGTGCGAGGAGAAGCTTCTGCTGCATTGTATACCGCTCGCGAGCATCACGTAGTATTGTGCTGACGAAGTAGACTGGATGCTCGACGATGGTAGTTCCTGTAGACTCGGCGTCTTTTGCCTGAGGTGGCTCAGCTTGGCCCTCGAGGGGGTTTGCTTCAGGGGGCTAGGCCTGGGCCTCGAGGGGGTTGGCCTCAAGGGGTTTGCCCTGTGCCTCGAGGGGGTTGGCCTCAAAGGGCTTGCCCTGTGCCTCGAGGGGGTTGGCTTCGTGAGGCTCCTCAGGCTCCTCGGCATGAATTCCTTGCACTGGTGGACTTGGGGCGGCCCTCTCTTGGGGCTTTCGGCCGGCGGCGATTTTGTGAGGGCTGCCCTTTCGTCGAGCTCCTTATCAGGAGGCTTTTTCTTTGGAGTGGTTGCACTCTTCTTGTGGAGTACTAGCTCTTCTCTTTCCACCACAAGGACAACACTGGCTGTTTGCGGAGTAGTTGATAAGTATAGCTTCAGGTGCTCGCCATGCCTTGGGGCTTCAATTACTGGTGGGCTGGCCAGATAATTCTTCAAGTCCTCAAATGCTTTTTCAGCTTCAGGGGTCCACTTGAAAGTGCCTGTTCTTTTCATGATCTTGAAGAATGGCGGGGCTCTTTCGCCGAACTTGGAGATGAATCGACCCAAGCTGGCCATGCAGCCTGCCAGGCGTTGCATGTCCTTGAGCCTGCGCGGAGGTTGCATGTCTTCTATGGCCTTGATTTTGTCTGGGTTTGCCTCTATGCCTCGATGAGACAGGAGGAAACCAAGCAATTTGCCTGAAGGTACTCCAAAGACGCACTTGGCGGGGTTGAGCTTGATGTTCACCTTGCGCAGGCTGGCGAAGGTTTCTTCAAGGTCTCCGAGGAGAGTATTTCCTTCTCGTGATTTCACAACGATGTCATCGACATATGCTTCGGCATTCCGCCCCATTTGCCCGCCAAGGGCTATCCTCATCAACCTCTGGAAAGTGGCTCCGACATTTTTTAGGCCGAAGGGCATGCAGACGTAGCAATACACACCGCACGGATTGAGGAAAGCCGTCTTCTCCTCGTCCTCCTTAGCCATCTTTATCTGGTGATAACCAGAGAAGGCATCAAGAAAACAGAGAAGGTCGCAGCATGTCGTGGAGTCCACAATCTGGTCAATTCTGGGCATGGGATAAGGGTCTTTGGGGCAGGCCTTGTTTACATCAGTGTAGTCGATGCAGAGGCGGCCTCCTCCGGCGGGCTTTGGGACTACCACGTCGTTGGAGAGCCAAGTGGGATGCGCGACTTCGCGAACGACTTTTGCCGCTTTGAGCTTCTCGACCTCCTTGACGATGAATGCTTGCTTCTCGGGGGCTTGCTTTCTTGCTTTTTGCTTGACGGGGCGCGCGTTTGGGCACACGGCCAAGTGGTGCTCGATCACCTCCCTCGGTACACCAGACATATCTGACGGTGTCCATGCGAACATGTTAGTGTTTGCCTGGAGGAAGGCGACGAGCGCGCTTTCCTATTTGGGAGGCAGCGCGGCGCCAATGGTGACGCTACCCCCGAGCCTTCAGCCCCCGAGCTACTGGAGCTCAGAGATATTTTCTTGGTAGCAGCTGCCTCCTGGGAGAACAACTGCTTCTTCTTCTTGGGTCTTTCGAGAGGCTCTAGGTCCTCTTCTGCGGGAAAGCCATGGTGGCGGTCTTGTAGGCCGTCTCAACGGCGCGCGTAGCGTCCCAGACATGCCCACGGATGGTGATCGTGCCAGCGCTGCCGGGGATCTTGACCATGTTGTAGGCATGGTGCGTGACGGCCATGAACTTCGCGAGCGCGGGGTAGCCGAGGATGGCATTGTACGGCAGGCCGATGTGTGCTACATCGAAATCGATGTGCTTGGTGCGGTATTTTTCCTTGCTCCCAAAGGTGACGGCAAGCCTGACCTGGCCTAGAGGCTCGATCGAGCCGCTGGTGACCCCCGTGAAGGGCCTCGAGGGCATGAGCCGCTCGTAGGGCACTTGAAGCGCTTCGAACGTATCTTTGGAGATAACGTTCAGGCCTGCTCCGCCATCGATGAGAGTCTTGGAAACAGCCACGTTGTCGATGGTGGGGGTGCAGACCAGCGGGAGGGTTCCAACAATCTTGGTGGACTTGGGGTGGTCCTGAGCGTCGAAGGCGATGGTGTACTGCGACCACTTGAGGGGCGTTGAGCTCGCGGGCGAACTGCTTGAACTGGTTGTTCGACTTCGGCGCCTGCGCTCCCCCGAGGATGCAGGCAATGGCGCCTCTCGGGGCTTGGTAGCCGCCATCTTCCTCGTCAGGGAGGTTGCCGTTCTTTTCTGCGGCGTTGGCCTGATTTCCAAATGGTTTCTGGTAGCCGCCCTTGCGTCCGCTCCCGCGGTAACCACGGCCTCGGCCACGGCTACCACTGCCCTCTGCTTGGTCGCGCTCCTTGCTCAACCATTTGAGGTCGAAGCAGGAATCCGTAGAGTGGCCGCGCCTAATGTGGTAGATGCAGAAAGGGCGGTGGTCGTCTCTTCTCTCTCCAGGCTCGGGGGAGTCCCTGCGGGTGCCCTTCGCGTCAGGCTCTGCCGCGAGAACCGCGGTGGCCTTGCGCTTGGGCTCCTCCTTTTTCTTCAGGCTCTTGGACCCCTCAGCGTGATCGTCCCCTCTTGAGGACATCTTGACGAAGAGGAGTCCCTCTTCAGCCTTGGCGCACTTGTCAGCCAGGTCGAAAAGCTTGACCACATAGGTGAGCTTGTCGTGGATGCCCAGCTTCTCGAGCATCCTGCTGTTAGTGACGCCCTCGCGGAACGCGGCGATGACTTGGGTGTCAGGGATGTTCGGGATCTTGTTGCGCACTTGGCTGAAGCGCTGGATGTACTTGCGGAGCGTCTCATCCTTCTTCTGCACTACGGCGCGCAGATCGTTGTGGGTGAGGGCGCGCTCGTACGTCCCCTTGAAGTTGGAGACGAACTGCTTGCAGAGCTCCTCCCAGGAGTTCACGGAGTCCTCAGGGAGGTTCAGGAGCCACGACAGCGCAGAATCGCGAAGCGCGTGGGAGAACCAATTGGCCATGACCTTGTCATCTCCACCCGCAGCTTGGATGGAAGTGGTGTAGAGCTGCAAGAACTCCATGGGGTTGATGGAGCCGTCGTAGCCCTTGGGGAGAGCCGGCCTGAACTTCGGGGGCCAGACCATGCGACACAGAGAATGGTTGAACGCCATGCAGCCTGAGGCGTACGTAGCGACCCCGTGCTACAGCGCGCCGCGGTTCTTCTGACCCGCCTGGCCAATCTCCTCCACGAGCCTGTTCTGGCGGTCTTGCTGGCACTCCATCCCCACGCGAGCGTCGGGCGCGGTGCGCTGCACGATCAAGCGATCGTGCGGCAAGGACGCGTGCGAAGCAGCCCTCTGCGCCGCAGCCGGTGCAGGCCTCGGAGGTGGCGGAGGCGCGTTTTTCGCGACCGTGCCTGCGAGAGAGGGGCGCAGGTTGAACTGCGACGGAGCGGGGCGCGTCGTAGCGATGCCGACGAGGTGGTTGAGGCGTTGGAGCCACTGCTCGTGGGCGCCTCTGCGTGAGGGCCAGAAGGGACATGCTCTTCATGGCGGTGTCGGCCCCGCCGTGCGCGGGTGGTCGCGGTGCCTGGCGGCACGCATGCTCTCCAAGGCGCACGTCGGTTAACGCGGGCGACTCGGGTGGCGCGGGTGTTCACCATGGCGCGGAGACGAACTCGAAGGTTGTTGACGCGCCTCAATCCCCTACCTGGCGCGCCAAATGTCGGGTTATGACTCCCAAGAATGGGGGGTAGTCACTTCCTGAAGTGTGTTCGTGAAGGGGATTGAACGCGGAGGTCTAGACCCTCGAGTGGCTCCGCGACGTTGCTCGTCGGACCCGAAGTAGACACGCACACGACAGAGGAAGACACCGGCCCTTACCCAGGTTCACGGCCCTCGTGAGGAGGTAAGACCGATACTCCTGCTTGTCTGTATTCGATGATGGAGTTTACAGTACAGTGGAGTTTGCCGGAGGCCCCCTTGAGGCAGTTCTTGCCTGGGGAGGGAAGCGATGATCTTCTTCCTCCTCGGGCTCAAGGCTATCCTAACAAGAATTGCTAGGGTTTACAAGGGTTGTAGCACGCCAAGAGTCGACCCGTGCTACGATGGATGTCTTCCTCCTTTTATAGGCGCCTCTGGCGCTCTCCTTCGTCTTGGCCTTCAAGGTGGCTCCCACATGGCAGTGGCATGGTGGAGTTGTAGTCCATTTCCGTCCGTTCGTCCATGGACGCGGTCCATTGTTGATAAAGGTGGGCGCGGTGGCCGACAGGCGGCCGACCGCGCTGTACTGCCCGCAGATAGGGTAGTCTGTGAGGTGGAGCCCACGATGACGTTCTCGTTTGGAGGGTTGTGCCGTCCACCCGCTTTATCGTCAGAGTAGAAGGTCCTGGCATCTGCGCAGCATGCGGAGCCGCTTTATTGACTCCTTATCACCAAAACAGCAACGGGGGTGCTTGCGTCACCACGTGGGCGTGGCAGAGGCCATATGCGTCTCGCCGTACTTCCTTGGCCGCAACGTTTCCCTTCAGGCTCGGGGAGGCCTGAGGGGAGGTTCCTGCGGGACTCCCCCGAGGCGAGCTGTCGCCTTGGGAGGGTCTCCTGAGGCGAGGGATCCCTTGAGGCCCTCGTTTCCTCTTCAGGCCCTCGAGCGGAATTGCCTCTCGAGGATCCCGCCAGGCGGTGATGCCTGGTCCTTGGTCGTTTCGTCTGTCTGGCCAGCGTGCGGGGCCTGGAGGGAATGGGCTCTCCATACCCTAGTTCCCACTGGGCCGACAATCTACTTACGTTGATTAGCTGAAAAGTCAGCTCTGGTTTAAATTGACCTTCTCCACCACGTTTTATGAACCGCTTTCATACCCTGCCCCGGCAAAGAAAATGAATAAAGAATATATTCATAACTGGAACTTAGGAAATGAAGAAAATTAGTCAATATACTACCTCTGGAGCGTTTCAAAAATGTTATAGTAATCTGTCATGGGTCGATGTATGAGTCCTCGATCTGAACTTTCACCAAGTCAATTTCAATGTTGAAGAGAGTCCAGTGGTGGCTGTACATACACATCCGCACATAGAAGAGAATTCAGTAAATATTATCTCTAGCTAACCGCGATGAACCGTAGAAGAAAAAAAATAGCTGTGCCCGCAAACTTCGCGGATCCGTAAACCATTTTAAGGTCGCCCCGGGAATCTGCCCACGGGACTGCGAATTTGAAGGCTCGGAACCGTATTTCTCGGGAGCGGTTGGCGGGAGGGACATTTTAGCACTGCTGCATTCCCCACCTGTCGCCGCCTTCTGCCGCCCTTCCCCGCCCGTCCCGCCACTGCCAGAACGTCTCAAGAGGTCGCCGGCCACCGGATCTACCGTCCGAGAGCAAGCGGAGGTGCAACACTTCGGGAATCGCCGCCGCCAAGGTAAATCGCCGCCACCCGCTGGATCTAACGCAATCGCCGCCGTCGAGGTTAAACTCAGCTCTTCTTGTCCAATGCAGATGGATTTAACCCCGTGTGAGCCGTTCGTCCTCTCTGACTCTTCGTCCTCCGATGACGACGATGTGGACGACATGCTCTTCGAGGTGCGCTGGCAGCAGATGGTGGTTGCGGTCCTCGCCATGAAGGAGTTCGAGGACCCCTACTAACTGACACGACAAGGATCAAAAGCCTTCCGCCTCTGTATCCCGCGTAACCGCTTCTACGACAACCAACTGCTGATGCGCGACTACTTCACAGAGAACCCGACGTATCCGGCTCACATCTTCCATCGGAGGTACTAAATGCGCCGCTCTCTCTTTGTGAAGATTGTGAAAGCGTGTGACGAAAATTGCGGATATTTTACCCGTCGACGGAATGCTGCGGGCTTGCTAGGATTTAGTGCTTACCAAAAGATCTTGGCCGCAATGAGAGTGATTGCGTATGGAGTTCCGGCTGACCACGCCGATGAGTATCTTCGCATTGGTGAGGATACAACGATCGAGTAAGTTTGCACATTTGCGAAAACGATCATTCTTGTGTTCGGCAAAGAGTATCTTCGAGCACCCACCGAAGATGACACAAAGAGGTTGATTGCTGCCAATGAGAAGCGGGGTTGGCCGGGCATGCTAGGCATCATAGATTGTATGCATTGGACATGGAAAAACTGTCCAAAAGCTTGGCACGGGATATACTGCGGCAAGGGAGGCGATGCAACAATTGTGCTAGAGGCAGTTGCATCCGAGGATCTATGGATTTGGCATTACTTTTTCGGTTTGCCAGGCACGCTCAATGATATAAACATTTTGCAGAGGTCCCATCTTCTTCGTAGGCTAGCCGAAAGCGATGCTACCGCTTGCAACTTCACTGTTTATAGGCATGATTACACAAAGGGATACTATCTTGCCGATGGTATTTACCCTTTTTGGTGTACATTTGTGAAGACAATCTCCAAACCAAATGGAAAGAAGGAGGCAGAATTTGCTAGGGTACAAGAGGCTTGTCGAAAGGATATAGAGAGAGCATTCGGTGTCCTGAAATCTAGGTTTGCCATTGTGCGAGGACCTGCCCGTTTCTGGGACAAGAAGACCCTAAAGAACATCAAGACATGTTGTGTTATTCTTCACAACATGATTGTTGAAGATGAAAGGGACTTGAACTTGGATTTCTCTTATGACAATGTTGGCAGCTGTGTGAAGCCAGCAAGAAACTCGGATTCTGTACAAGCATTCCTTGAAACATACAGCGTGATTGGGAGTGAGGAGACCCACAAGCAACTGCAGCTAGACCTCATTGAGCACCATTGGCAGTTGCACAGGCAGTAATTTTTCATCTCGTTTGAGTTCATGTTTCATTTCGTTTCATTTTATTCATTTGAGTTCATGTATGATTGGTACTATTCTTTCCAAATGGCACATTTGTCTTGTAATATTGATGAGTCAACATTTTCATTGGATTATTGTTTGAGCTACGATAATATTTTTCATTGTCAAATATGTGATCATTGCTGAAAATGATGAATATTGCATGGTTTAAGGTTCACGAAAACGAGCCGTGCAATAGCAGTACCCGTAAAGCAAAACCTTAAAACATAATCAGAACCTGAAAACATAATATTCTGATTTAAGGTTCTGCTTTATGGGTATTGCTATTGCGCGACTCGTTTTCGCGAGAAAAACGTGACTTCCGTGAACCTTAAAATGGCTTTTAGGTTCAGAGATGCTAACCTGAAGTTGTACGGAAGTAATATATTCTTCTTGAAATGTTGTTTCTTCAAAAAATTGAGCAAGTTGTTCTCCGTTTCCCCTGAGTTTATTTGTAAGGTATGTACATGAACTCGATCTGGGTCAATGAACCCAACTTGATAAATCCGGTTCCTCCTACACTCAAGAATGTTCTGCATAGTAGCATACAAAAGAATGTAGTGAGTACAATTATATATTATAAGAAAATGATACGGTATTAGCTTTAATTAATCACTTATAAACAATAGCAGCTGATGATAGATTTGTCGAGAGCCTTCTGGTTGAATAACTGAAAGAGTTCGTCAAAGTCAATATGAATCGTACGTTCTGCCATGAAGTAATACTCATCTCTAAGTTTCACAGACAATATCTCGTCCCCGTCTGCTGAGGCATCCTTTTACCATTTATGTAATGCTCGCATTCTTGTAGGTAGGTTGGCCCATTCCTCCTTCGTGACCAGATCCTTCCCAAGGCGAGTGCAATGCATCGGGAGCTATGTCGGCCTCGGGAGCAATCACATACCCTTATGGTATCACAATCTTGGATGCCAACTTCAGCGGAGATACGTCGCGTCTCTTCTGCTTTGTTTTCTCAAGCCCCTCATTATATGCCTTGTCAATACAACGATCATAGTCCGATAGTAAGTTTAAAACATGTTGGGGTGGTTGAAAACAATGTTTCAGGAAGTACTCTATTTTTTTCGGATCAATTGATACGTCTGGCATGTTTTCCACGGGGGCCTTATAAGGGTAAGGAAACTTTGGAGGACTCTTGGGGACCTTTGGAAGCCGCGACAATTTCGCCTTAGTATGCGGAGGCGGGCACTTAGTCAAGTTACCCCACTTGACCTGGCTGATCTTCCGCTTTCCCGCCTTGTACTCAGCCGAAGAAGGTTCATGCGAAGAAGGTTCAGGCTGCTGACGCAGCGGCAAAGATCGAGGTGGAGTCATGTAGGTGTCGTCGTCCCTATCTAAGTTCATTGGACTTGGAGGTGGTGGAGGTGATAGAGACCGTGGCCCCTGCGTCGAGCCTGGAAATATGATGTATTTCTTTTTCCATAAAATAATTCCATGCTTGACTTCTTCCAGGGTCGCCTCCCCTTCGGGGCCAGGGTGGTCAATCTCCAATGTCTCGCATCCAGGTACAATTTCCTCCACCCCAACACGAGCATACCCAGCTGGAACCTCGCAGCAATGCCAACGCACTTCAGGATCAACTTTTAAAGCACATCTGACGACCACCTTCACAGATATGTTCTTCAATGGCTGGTGCAGCTCACATTCAGTCTTATCTTCGATATTATCCACGGGGTAGCGATCCATCGGTGACGCATCAACTTCTCCTTCATCGTCATGCAACCCCGTGGAAGCTACAGTGCTCCTCAGGTTAGATGGGCCATCAACTTCAGGATCTATGTAAATCTGGTCGGCATTTGAACGGCTTGAAAATTTCTCCTACATCTTCATATACATCGCAAAGAGCAGCTTGTTCCTTTCTTCCACCTTCTTAAGCCGGTCTGCCGCCTTCTGCTCCCTCCTCTTCGTTGCTAGTTCTCGGCTTCTATAAGTATGATAGTCCTCATAAAACCCCATCTTCCAAGGAACACCTCCATAGCCTCGTGTTCGTCCTCCCTTCTCAGGATTTCCGAGTGCCTTTGTCTGCTCGTCGTTCTCTCTATTCGGAATGAACATTCCCGCCTCCACCTCGGCTGATGTTTTTTTAAGATCATCGAAGGGAGTCAACATTGCTTTCTTCGTCGGATCACAAAATCATCCCATTGATCATGCAACCTCTCGTCTGTTTGCTTAAACTCCGGAGTAATTTTCCCACTCTTGACATACTTCGCCCACGTTCATTTTTTGTGGTTTTGGAATTGTTTGGCCATCTTCTTCAGGATCCACACCTTGACTTTGGCCTTCAAGGCCGTTGTTTGCTCCTCGGTGTCCATCGTCGGCAGAGTGAAATGTGATATCAGCTTGTCCCAAATAGAATTTTTCAATTCGTTAGAGACAAAACTTATTCCATCAGCTCTTGGCTTCTTCTATTCACGATGGGTGATCGGGATCATGTCCCTAACCAGAACTCCTGCTTGATTAGTAAATGCAGTCACGATGTTTATGGGCTCCAAATGTTCCCCATTGGCACTGACTATGTCAATAATCATATGTGTCTTCTCGTCCCACTTTTTGGTCGGGCCCTGTAACTGATCATCTCTACCATCATGGTCCATAGCTTCACTATAAAAAAAAGATTAAAAGCAAAACTAAAAATAATAAAGAATATATACGAGCAATACTAAACTATAAAGAATAAATACTCAACTTCACTAAATTTCACTAAGTCCTAAAACATTAAAGCTATACTAGCAATACTAAACAATATTTAAATTAAGCAATACTAAAACAATATTTATACTAATGCTATACTAGCAATATAACGCTAAACTATACTATAATATTCATGCTAAAGCTATACTATACAAATACTAAAGGGACAATTGGTATTGTGCCATGGTTCTCTGAGTTTTATCAGTCTGTGCCATACCCACGCTGTTTCTCTAGTATGTGCCCTGGTTTGCTCTCATATCGGCCAAACGCTCGTTTCCCTCTAGTCAACCTACTTTAACCGGTTGGGTCGGCCTGGTACGGCTCGGCCTGGAATGGCTTGATGCAGTACACAAACGTGAAGTTGGGAAAACCCCAAGAGGAAGGTGTGAAGTACTGTAGCAGCAAGATTTCCCTCACTTATGAAACCAAGGTTATCGAATCAGTAGGAGATGAACGTTCCCCTCGAGGTGTCAACGGCGCCAGAAACTCTTGTTGTGGCGTCGGAGACGTGGAATCTGCACACAACACAATCAAAGTATTTTGCCCCAACTCAACGGTGAGGTGTCAATCCCACGGGCTTGCTGTAACAGAAGTAACAGGTTTTGTCGGAGTATCGAAATAATTGATAGGAGACGGGGGTCCTCTAGCCTACGTAGGGATTGTGGGGAAGAAGGCTGGAGTCGTCGAGGACGGGATTGAACACAGTGAGTTTACCCAGCTTCGGACCCCGCAGCGGTGGCAAAATCCTGCGTGCTGCTATAATTCACTATGAGGCAATAGCCATGAACAGGTTACAATGTGTATGATGCGTATTGAAGCATGCCCTAAAGGCTTCCTGGGGGCCGGCTTATATAGGCGGCCAGACCCCTGATACAAGGTAAGTACTCGTCCGACAAGTAAGCAGAGTCCTAGATCTAACCGGCTAAGATGACGCCTTCTGTCTTGGGCTCGGTGTCCTGATGGGCTTCGGCCTTCCGCCTTCCTTGAACCGTCCGCCTACTTCCTTGTACGACAGCTATCTGGGCCTCCCGACAGGCTTCAGCCTTACCACCCTTGGGCCACCCTGGACTAGCCTGATTGATCCATGTTGGAGATACCCCTAGTTAGTATATCCCCAACATTAGCCCCTAGAAAGGTTGAAGTTCTCCAGCTGCCGGCTTCTTCTTGACTCTTCAGTCTGATGGGTTCGTAGCATAGAAAACAAAAAATTTCCTACGGTGTGAACAAACCAAAAGGCCAAGATCTAGTCTAGGAGATGCTCGTAACGAGTGGAACAAATTCCAAGAGAACTAACCCTCGAAGACCATAAGTGTTTCGAGAATAATTCTCGTGGATGATGTAGTCGTTCACTCGCCGATCTCAAGATCGTGGAGATGAGCGCTGAAACGGGCAGCGCCTCCGTACTCGGTCACACGTACGGTTTGATGACGACCTCCGTTCCCTTGATCCAACGGGCAGCGGAAGTAGTAGAACCACCGGAAACTCCAGCAACACGACGGCGTGTTGTGGTGGAGAAACTAATCGGCCATGGCTTTGCCAACCGGATGGCTGGAAGGTGGAGCAGCAGGAGGAGGGAGAGAGAGGCAAGTGTGTGGGGAGAGGGAGGTTACACCCCTCTTTATATAGGAGGGGGAGGGAGCCACGAATTTGGAGTGCCCCCACCTCTCCCCTCATCGTGTGAGTGGAGTCTCCACTCAACCCACTCATTCTCTCATACATTCCCACTCAAAATTCCAAGGGGTTTTCTTTATTAAATAAAACAATTTCATTTCTTTTTAATATTTGTTAATTCTATTAAAAAACATTAACACTTACCCCCTTGGTTTATTTGTTAATTCTATTAACAACCATTGACAATTAACTCCTTGAACTATTTCAATATTACCCGAAAGAATTTTGGTGCTATCCAAACTTTTCTCCGAAATTCCGTGTCTACCCAAAAGCGTCGACAAACCTTAAGTGTGTCACTCCATGGTTCGTGAATAATGTAGACATAATCGAGACACCTCTCCGATCAATAGTCAACAACGGGATTTGGGGATCTGTAATGACTCCTACATATTCGACGATGAATCTTGTGGTCGTGTGAACCAAAAACGTCATAACCAATTCCTTTTGTCTCGTGATATTTTACTTGTCCGAGATCCGATCATTGGTATCATCTATAACTTGTTTGATCTCGTTCCCAACAAGTACTCTTTACTCGTTCTATGATATGACATTCTCGTGACCTAGTCACGTGCTTGCAAGCGATGTCGATGTGATATCACCGAGAGGGCCCAGAGTATATCTCTCCGTCATCTGGATGGACAAATCCCACTTCTTGATCCATGAGCCTCAACTAATACTTTCGGAATACCCAACGCCACCTTTATAGTCACCCTGTTACGGTGTGACGTTTGATGTCATCAAAGCATTCTTCCAGTGTTAGTGATTGACATGATCTCATGGTCTAAGGATTAGGGTTACTTCGTATGCTCAGTACAACAATATAAACTTAATGACTTGATCGTATTGCTATACTTAATTTGGGTGTGTTCATCATATAATCCTCGTAATGACGTGATCCCGTTATTAACAACATTCAATGTTCATGATCAGGAAACCTTGATCATCAGTTAATCAACGAGCTAGTTAAACGAGAGGCGTTACTAGGAACTCTAATTTGTTCATTAGTCACACATGTATTAATGTTTCCGATTAATACAATTCTAGAATGAGAAATAAATATTTATCATAAACATGGAATAAGATAATAACCACTTTATTATTGCCTCTCGGGCATATTCCTTTCACAGTCTTCAATGTTGGCGGCTGCAGGGCTTGAACCATTCTGAAAATAATGGGGAAAGTGTACCTTAGCGTTTGCACACGGCCGCCTTTATCCGACATGGGAAAGACGGCTTAGTGAAACTTGCCGGATAGCTTCACGAGAAAGCTTGATCCTTCGCGGCAAGTTAAACCTATATTTGACGGATGACGCTAGTTGGTTCACGACAGTTTGAAACCAAACGGAGCGAAAATCACGCCATGATTGCGAATCGCGGGAAAAGAGGACTCGTGGTGATCGTGTGAGTGTGCATCGTTCTGCGTCAACGGTTGATCGACATGTGTCCGGCTAATTGAGCCGTTGCACAGAGAGCAACGCCCGAGCTTATAAATAGGGAGCCAAACGTTTCACTCTTCTCCTTCGCACTTCATCTCCTCTGTCCTTTGCTCTCCCGCGCGCATGCTCTCCTGAGCTTTCTTGCGACCTCTGAGAGAACTCCGGCGAGCACCTCCTCTTCGACGACCTCCACGCACGGTGATGTCCACCGGACCTCAAGCCACCACCTCGACGGCGTCTAGCGAGCTTGCGACGGAGACCACCGCGCCCACGACGATGGGCGGCGCGGCGTCCCGCTCCGCGGCAATTTCCGTCGCCACGCCACCTTCTACCTCGACCGCGCACGCCCGTGCAGCGGCGACATCGGCGCCCTCGTCTTCTACCACAGCGGCCGGCGGCGCGCCCATAAACGAGGAAGAGGAGCCCGCCGACCTCGGGTCACGCTACTGGCTCTCGTCCATTGTCGACGAGGAGGCGCTCAAGGAACTGGAGGCGGCCGACTGCCTGCCGACTCGGGAGGACTGCAGCTGGCGGCCCGCCTTCGGGGATGTTGTCCCGGATCCGAAAGCCGGCGAGCGGGTAATCATCACCTCCCACCTAGTTAGGTGAATGACTCTGCCACCTTCCGCCTTCTATAGCGAGGTGCTGGACCATTATGGGCTCCAGCCCCACAACATCGCGCCCAATAGCATATTAGTCTTAACCGGCTTCACAGCTCTATTTGAGGGCTATCTAGGTATGAGGCCTTGCTTAGATTTATTCAGATATTGCTTCCGTTGCTGGCGTCAGACCGTGCCGGATGGCGGACTGGCTACTTGTGGCAGTATCACTTTCAACTGCCGCCAAGGACGCCAATGGTATCCCAAGATACCATACATCAAGTCCGTCAAGGGCTGTACGTCCACCTTCTTCTACTGCCAAGACATGGCAGCACCGGACGTCAATTTGGCATTCCGGACTTTGTCAACATGCCGCCTATGCCGAGGCCATGCTGGGACGAGGCGGTCCCCAAGTTGACGGAGGAGCTCCGCCTTATCCAAAGGTGGATCGAGTTCCTCACTCGGACGATGGCTCCTCCCTTTCTGGACGGGGTGGACACCGTCATCTGCTGGCTTAGCCAGCAAATACTTCCTCTGCGGTATAGCCCGCATAAGAGGTGTCAGTATTCGCCTACTGCCACAGCTTCTCTTGGCGTAAGCGAAGAGGGGTTACCAGCTGCCGAATTGGCGGCCCGACTTCGCAGCCTTATCAAATCAGGGTTGGTTAAGGCGGTGGAGGGCATGCCCATGCACACCCACGACAACCCTCCCCTCGAGGTAGACATTTCTCTTTTTTGCCCTTCTTTGGCGGCTCTGCTGGCTTACTTGAATCTTCTTAACACTTGCTCTTTTCTTTTTGGTTAACAGCTCTCAGCTCTGGGGGAGATCGACCTGGCTACCGACCTTTTGCGATCCGGAAGCCAGAAAAACCAAGAAGCGCAAGGCGTCCGGCGCTGCTTCCTCTACGGCTAATGCTGAGAGAATGAAACGGACCGCAACGGCTACTGAGCCGGTGCTCGTCGATCTTGACGAGAACGTAGGGATTAACATCCCCCGAAGGTACTCATTTTCCGTCTTAGACATTTGTCGGCTTTCTTTATTACTAGTATTCATCTGGCTAACTTTACTTTGTTTCCAGCGAGCGGGTGACAACTTCCAAGTTGTCGGCCAAATCCCTTTTGTCCAGGGGAAAGCGGCCCCAGGGCAACTCACCGGTGACCATGCCGCCAACTCCTCAGCCCCGGGCCGGCGGCTTCATGAGGGACGCCCGTCGCCAGCCCCAGGTTCCGGCTTCTAGCCCGCCGCCAAGGACCTCCATCGGCTGAGGCTATGGCCAATGAAGCCTTCTGATCCCGTGCCGCCAAGGAGGAGTTGCTGGTGGAGGTTGCAGGCGGACCGCGAAGGGAAGGCCAAGCTGCTGGAGGCGGCCAGGTTAGGGACCCCTGGGAATCCTTTAAGGAGGCCAAGGAGTCCACCCTGGCTTTCGCCGACTTCGCCGCCTAGACTTTCGCCGACTTGGAGGGCAACATTGCTATAAGTTGTCTTTTTGGAACTTGGTGGCATATACATAGTCTCCCCCCACCCCCCCGCCGAGCACTTAGATGGAAAATCTATGATATTGATTGCCGGCTTAGTGGTTATTTGACAATATGTTATATGCCTTTGTTTTTGTTCGCAGGGCGTCCTATTCGCCAACATGGAGCTTATCTCCTCCAGGTCGGATATAAACAAGCGGTATCGCGATCTGAAAAAAGATTGCGATGCCAAGGATGCGCGGATTGCCGACTTGGACGCGGCCCGCAAGAAGGATGAAGGTAAAATAACTGAGTTTTTTTGCCTTCCGCCATGTTTTGTGTTTGCTGCCGCCAATCATTTAGCTAGTAAATCCATATTGTAGAACTGCTAGATCATGCCCAGGATATACTGAAGGCGTCTACTGATATGCAAGCTACTATGAATGAAGACTCTGATTTGGTGGCCGCCAACTTGGCGATGAAGGAGGAGCATCAGAAGGATATGGAGGCACAGCAGATGAAGTTTGCGCATGAGTCTAGCCAGCTAACCGGAGAGCTGGATAGCTCACGCAAAAAATTGGCGGAGGCGGAGAAGGCGACTGCTGAAGAGATAACCAAACAGACTTCTCGCGCCCAGACTGCGGAGGATGCGGTGGCAGCTCACATGATTGAGTTGTCCGCCTTCCATAACTCGGTCCTTGGTAAGC
Organism: Poa annua; assembly: GCA_026929855.1. Taxonomy (NCBI): domain Eukaryota; kingdom Viridiplantae; phylum Streptophyta; class Magnoliopsida; order Poales; family Poaceae; genus Poa; species Poa annua. Next base: position 242,580,769 of record CM049426.1, on the reverse strand, counting down.
TGTTCCTCACTCTTCATCTTTGTCGTCAGTTTGTTAGCCTGAGCCAAACTGACGTTTTTTCTTTTTTGGTACAGTTGCTGTTGGCTTAGGCGATGACAAGGTTGTCAGCCCCCGCCTAGATCGCCTTGCGCGTCTGGGTGAGCTGATCACCGAGACTTTGGCGGCGTCCAAGCGGTTTGCCGCCAAGTTCTTCATCTCCTCCGGCAGACAGGAGCCTGCCAAGTTTAGCATGTGCCCAGCATGCTGGAGCAAGCCACGAAGATACACAAGAGCTTGCTGAAGTCGGCGGCGTGGGGTGGTGCCAAAACTGCGCTAGGATTATTCATGGCGCACTACCCCGAGGCGGAGAAAGAAATCGTCACCGAGGGCATGCCGTCTACCTATGACGACGACAGCGAGGTTCGGCCGGCTGCTGTACTGAACAGTGTTGCCGGATACGCTACGCGGGTCGCCGACATGGTTGATACAACGATCTTCTATCGGCGCCATCCTGTGCCGGTTGCTGGAGAAGCTGGAGTTGCCGACACGGCCTAGGCGGAGGGGAGCAATAGCTCCGGGGCTGAAGTTGTCAGCCCCCAAGCCTAGTATAGGCGCCCCCCGAACCAAAGTCGTTGTTGCCGGCTCCTTTTGTTTTATCTTGACGACAGCCTCCTCCTTCCCATGAAACAATTATATCTCAACTTGTAATATTTGTAAATATCTTTTGGAGATGTACTGCTAGGCGGGAAGCCAGCGAACTTGTTTTTATTTTGCTATTTAAGTAGGATTTTGCCTTGTTTTACTTGGCCCACCTTAATTTTATTTTGACTTATATGCTTGACCGTTTGTATGTTGGCAAAATCTCAGCCGGGAACTTTAGCTGAAACAATCAGGGTTAGTACCATGAGTTCAGAATCAGGAACCAAAGACAACATGTTGGCGCCTAAGACATACTACTAGGCGAACCACATATAAGTAATCAAAGTAACGGAATTAGGCGGCACAAATTTTTTATTTTTGCTTTGGTTCGGCTCGAAAGCTGCAAGTATCTACTAGTTTGAACCTTTGCACGGAGCTAGCAAATAGGTAACTTAGATACATGGGGGATATATGATTGCAAGAAAAGACAAAAGATGGCATGCTTCTTAACACAGATGAGGAACCACAGACTTTTATTTCATAATCATATATAACTTATTACAATTGAAAATTGCTAAGTGTAGAAAGGACGTAGGTTCTCAATGTTCCAAAGCCGTCTTGTTTGCTCGAACGAGTCGTCAATGCCTCTTTTACGCCTGGTTCCTCTCCTTCCAGCCGCCTTCTTGCGCCTTTTCTTTTCTTCTTCGTAACGGATGTCGGTTAGGTAGTAGGAACCATTGAGCAGCGCCTTTGTGACTATAAACGGTCCTTCCCATGGCGGGGATAACTTGTGCAAGCCTTTTCTGTCTTGAATTAGACGGAGAACCAGGTCACCTGTTCTGAAGCCTCGCTCCTGCACTCTCCGGCTATGATAGCGGCAAAGTTGTTGCTGTTACAAGGTGGAGCGATGTAGAGCAACCTCTCTTTCTTCATCTAACAAGTCTAGGCTATCCTGTCTTGCACCTTCTACGTCTTGCTTGATGTAGGCTTGAACTCTTGGGGAATCGTATTTCATGTCGATGGGTAGCACCGCCTCTGCGCCATATACTAAGAAGAAAGGAGTGTAGCCGGTAGATCTATTTGGCGTTGTACGCAAACTCCACAGTACAGGCTGTAGCTCTTCTGACCAAGCGCTAGCTGTCCTATGTAACGGAGCATCAAGACGTGGCTTAAGTCCTGAGAGGACTAAGACGTTTGTACGCTCTACTTGTCCATTTGATTGAGGGTGTGACACAGATGCCAAATCAAGCCGGATGCCTAGATCACTGCAGTATTCTTCGATGTTGCCTTGAGTTAGGTTGCTGCCATTATCAGTGATAATGCTGTGTGGAACTCCGAACCGAGAGATAATTCCCTAGAGGAAATTGGTGGCTGTTCGTGCGTCAAGTTTGCTCATCGGCTTGGCCTCGACCCATTTAGTGAATTTGTCGACATCGACCAATAGGTGGGTATACCCACCACATGCCTTCTTGAAGGGACCAACCATGTCTAAACCCCAGACCGCGAACGGCCAAGTGATTGGAATTTTCCTGAGCTGTTGTGCCGGCATGTGAGGTTGGCGGGTGTACAGCTGGCAGCCTTTGCATGTTTTCACAATGTGTTCAGCGTCTTCTTTGGCAGTTATCCAGTAGAAACCTTGGCGGAAAGCTTTGGACACAATGGACCTGGCGGAGGCGTTATGCCCGCAAGTGCCAATGTGTATGTCCTTCAGAATTTCCCAGCCTTATTTTGGCAATATGCACCCCTGATAGATACTGCACGTGCTTCGTTTGTACAGCTCGCCTTTGATTATTGTGAATGCTTTGGCTCGCCTTATGATCTGCCTTTTCAACACCTCATCATCCTCCGGCAACTTCTGGTCGATTAAGAAATCGAGATATGGGACAGTCCAATCCGGCTGTACCAAGTAGACGGCAATACTTACCACTTCTACTGGTTCTTCTGCATCAGGGTCCAACAAGTCGGCGCCCTTAATGGACGGCTTATGCAAGTGTTACAGGAAAATGTCCTTCAGCACTTTTTTGCGTTTTGACCCGAGTCTGGCGAGGGTTTCTGCCGCCTCGTTCTCAGCTCTTGGAACATGCCGGACTTTGTAGCCCATTAATTTTTTGGCGAATTCGTCAACTTTGGCCCTGTAAGACGCCATTGTTGTACTCTTCGCGTCCCATGTGCCGCTTACTTGCTGTGCGACTAAATCAGAGTCGCCATAACATAGGATTCTCTTGACGCCAAGGTCGTTTGCCACATGTAGCCCGTGAAGCAAAGCTTCATACTCTGCGATGTTATTGGTTGCTGTGAAATGAATCTGCAATACGTAGCTGAGCTTGTCACCTTTGGGTGTGCGCAAAACAACTCCAGCTTGTGACGCCCCAAAATCGGTACAATGTAGATTTAAGCGCTCCCGCCGAAATCCGCATAATAACGATTTTAGGTCGCCCACCAGACATAATGTGCACGCCAAAACATGCGCATTATGTGGGTGGAATTGTGATAACATTACAACAGTTCCGATACATCCACAAATACAATAGAAGATATAATACAACAACGACTCGAACGAGTCAATATACAAATATTACAATACAAAGATATAAATGACAGAGGAAGCAAAATAGTATCCGACTACAGATAAGAAGCAAATTGGACAAAGAGTCCTGAAGATAAGCGATGGCGCCATATCCCTGCCCAGCCAAGCCGGAGGGATTCCCAAGCTAACATCGTCAGACTTCAAACCTGTTAACTGCACATAAAGCACAACCCAAAAGAGGGTCAGGGCACTCCCTAGCAAGCAAAACCGACTTGCCTACTTTCTACACCATCTCCCAAAATATAGGGGCGGTGGACTTAGCGGCAGCAGCACTAACAACCTAGAGAGACACGCTACAACTTCCGTCTAATTAGAGAGGGGTAAGAGAGCGCATAAGTAACCAACTACTACTAACACCAAACATAACCCATTCTCGGATTAACACCCTCCACCAAGCATGAGGAAGCAATTCGGGAAACTCACACGTTGAACAGTTTTAGTTACCATTTATTGTGAAAGTAATTCTATATTACTCGCATGATCAACCCAGTAAAAAACATTAGGGCCTTTCAACCCAACTCTTTTCCTTCGCCGCAACAAGTCCAAGGAGCCACGGGAGCTATGTTGGTCCAGGCCAAAAGGGTGCGGACTCCCGCAGGATACACCCCGCCGCACCAACAGGCCGCGCCCTTTATGCATGTAACAAGGCACACCGCCAAAGTAAAATACTACACTAGTATCAATGCATATGAGACAAATGGAAAACCCGAACTAGGTGCGGCTCCCGGACAAGTTGAAGTTCCAGTCAAAATCGAGGGGGGCTCCATAGGGCCTCCCACAAGTGGTTCGTGCGCTCAAAATTGGATCCGAGGAAAAAATCCCAGTGCCTAGGTCGACACTTAGCAGAACAAAGCACCTCGCAAGGCCTTCCGCCGGTGCCTTGTCCTTTAATTATAATACCCCAATATATGACATCATTTTATTAAGTTAGAATAATCTATCATGCTAAGCAGGTGAAATTCATAAGACATACAGAAGACTCGCACAAACAACTCTAAGCAGGCGCTACGACTCGCAAGGCTAACAGATAAACATACAACGCTCCGGAACTTTTCTCACCGCGGGGAAACCCAGCCAGGGTCGCTGACGAGCGGACCCAGCGCCCGCGTGGCTCTGGGTGGACTACGCTGCGCCCGCTGCGGGTACCACGCTGACTGACCAGTGGGCCCGCCCTGTCAGTGTGCGCAAATAAATCAAAAAGGGGGCTTCTTGCATCGCGCCCGTAAGGATCAAATGCGCGACGCGCTGGGCGAGCGCAAGGATCAGATCGGACGCGGTAGGCAGCAGAGCTGGATCGGTGTTGTTGATACCCTATGCAGCTGTTTCGTTTTAGCACAGACACGCAACGCGGTTTAACTGACGACACTGCATCTCGTCAAGAGTTTCAGAGAAACTCGTCCGAGACGAGCCGCGGCGAAAACACCAGTGACGACCCGTTCTGGGCTGCGCTGCGCCGTGAGGGGTGTGTGGAGTGCAATGGGTGTGGGATGGGAGGCGGGTGCGTGTGCGTGGGCAGGGGCGAAGGGGAGGACGCGAGGGAGCAGGAGCAGCTCGAGCTCGGCTCGCTGTTTCGGTCAATGGCGGGCCGGCGACAAGTCGTGGATCGAAATGTTGTTCCCGACAGTAAAACGAAGAGGGAAGAGAGGGAAAAAAGAAGCGGAGCTCACCGAGAGTGCGTCGGAGGAGCAGTTCGTGCGAGATAAAGGCGGAGGCGACGAAATTGCGGCGGTGGCGGGTCGCCGGTGCGAGGAAGAAAACAGACAAACTCGACGGCTACGGAGGCTTCCGGGGCGATTCCTTCGGGGTGCACGACGTGCTCGACGCGGCGGAGCTCCGGGGACTCCCAGCTTGGCTCGAGGACGAGGGTAGAGCCGGCTCGGTGTAGCTTCATGCCCTGGTCATGGTGGCGCTCGGGAGGAAGAAGAAGGGATAGCGGGTGGCGGCGGCGCTGTGGGGGGGAGAAGAGGTTAGGGTTCAGGGCTGCGGGGCTAAAAGGAGGAGAGGGGCAGGTTAGGCTCGGTGGGGTAGCCATGTGCGTGCTGCCTCGCGTGAAAGCGAGCTCTCCCTCTGTGTCCGTACGAAGAAGGAGATGGGGGGAGTGGGCTGGGCCAAGGGCTAGATGGCCAGGAGGTGGGCTTCGGCCAGGGTAAGTGGCTTCGGCCCAGGTAGGCTTTCTCCCTCTTTTTTTATTTTAAAAGTTTTGTTTTATTCTTTTCTGTTTTTATATTCTAAAACAAATAGAAAAGAATTTGAATAAAGAAACTTTACAAAAAAAATTAATTTCAAAATGGCAATTTAATAAACTAGTTTTTATAACATTTGCAAAATATTTGAATTACGCATTTTAATTAATTTGAAAAGCATTTGAATTTAAATGTGGAATTTGAATTTGAAGGGTGTGATTTAAATTTAAATGCAATAAAATAAATGAAGTGACAAATGCATAATGACATGATGATGCAAACATAAAAAAAATAAAAAACTAATTGGGGATAAATCCCGGGATGTTACAATCGACACCACTAACAAGGGATTGCGTCTCACGATCAACGCCGAGACCACAAGAAGAGAGGGGTAACTGACGAGTCTTCAGGCTCCGTGATGAACTTCTCGACACCACTAACAAGGGATTGTTGCTCCACCTTGAAATTCTCGACACCACTAACAAAAGGAGTTGCTCCGTCGATGCTGATTTCCGAAGATCGAACCTAATAGGATAAAAGGAAAGAAATCGTCCACCCACACGTAGGATCCTAAACTTTGAAAGTTTGGATAAGAGAAGAGACTCCAAAACAAATAAGATAAGAGGAGAAATAGAATTAGGTAAGGAGTAAAAAGAAACCTATTGAGATATTTTTCAAAATAATTTTAGTCAAATAGTTTTGACACTCTAGAAACAACGACCGTTATGCTACAAGGTTTTGCGGACCCGTTGCTTCGATAACCAATCGTATCGAAACAACAAGGAGATCGAAACCAAGGCTCTGATACCACTTTGTGACGCCCCAAAATCGGTACTATGTAGATTTAAGCGCTTCCGCCGAAATCCGCATAATAACGATTTTAGGTCGCCCACCAGACATAATGTGCACGCCGAAACATGCGCATAATATGGGTGGAATTGTGATAACATTACAACAGTTCCGATACATCCACAAATACAACAGAAGATATAATACAACAACGACTCGAACGAGTCAAGATACAAATATTACAATACAAATATACAAATGACAGCGGAAGCAAAATAGTATCCAACTACGGATAAGAAGCAAATTGGACTAAGAGTCCTGAAGATAAGTGATGGCGTCATATCCCTGCCCAGCCAAGCCGGAGGGATTCCCAAGCTAACGTCGTCAGACTTCGAACCTGTTAACTGCACATAAAGCACAACCCAAAAGAGGGTCAGGGCAATCCCTGGAAAGTAGAACCGACTTGCCTACTTTCTAGACCATCTCCCAAAATATAGGGGAGGTGGACTTAGCGGCAGCAGCACTAGCAATCTAGAGAGGCACGCTACAACTTCCGTCTAATTAGTGAGGGGTAATACAGCACATAAGTAACCAACTACTACTATCACCAAACATAACATATTCTCGGATTAAGCCCCTCAACCAAGCATGAGGAAGCAATTCAGGAAACTCACACGTTGAACAGTTTTAGTTACCATTTATTGTGAAAGTAATTCTTTATTACTAGTCAAATTAATTAACAATGATTAGGTGTAAGTGGTCTAGATCTTTTTAGCCAGCATCATCACCAAGTCGTCCATAACCGTGGACGCGGCTCATCGATAAGATTATACCATGCAGGGGTGCACTACTGTGTAACATCCCAATATTTTGTAATTTAAAAAAAAAATCACTAAAATTTAAAACTTTTGTTTTGATTAAAATAAAATATTAAAATGCCTAAGAAAACCAACTATAAAAGACTTCAAACATATTGAAAAGGTTTAATATTTCAAATGTCTCAATTTAACATTATTTTCAAAGGTTGTTTCAAGTAAACAATTTATTATCCATTGTAATTCTTAAAACCTCATATGTAATTTGACAAATGTGTTAGAAACTTTCAAACCATTTTATTGAAATAAAAAGTGTTTCTAAATAAGCATTTCATTCATTAATTCCCAAAACCTAAAATGATGAATATATTCTATATAAGAGATGAATTAAAACTAAAATCTTTTTCAAAGTTGTTTTATGAAATTTCATATGATTTATCCTAACATAAAATATAATGGTGCACAAAATAAAATTGAATCCAATATAATTCCTATTACCTTAAAATTATTTATATTCTACTAATATACCATGAATAAAAGTGAATGGTTACTAAAAATGAGTTTTAAATAACTTAATATCAACCATATAAGAATATGGTAATTTCATAAATTTAATTTAACCCCAAATGAAATTATTAAATTAATATTTTCAAAATTGACCTAAATGGGAAAATTTACATTTTATGAATATTTCAAAATAATTAATGTTAAAAAGTTTTAAAAACATACCCACTAATGTTTTAAAGCATATATATGAATTTTACAAATTTATAGAAATTAATTTGACATCATTTGGACAATTAAATCAAAAGATATGAATTAAATAAATAAAACAGAAAATGAAATTACCTCCCGACGTCAGCGATGACGTCATCGTCTTCCTCCTCCGGCGCAAATCACGCCCGAGATCGCCGGAGCTTCAATCCGCGCCGGGATGATCGCGTGATGTTCCCCTCAGTCCCCATATAAAGCCCAAGCACCTCCGCCACCTTTCCCCTCTCCCCCCCTCTGTTTGCACCCCCAGGCTGCTCACAATTGCTCGCCGGAGTTCCACGTAACCGCCGCCATGTTTCTTCGATTCCCGACGAGGTGAGCCACCCCCTCGCGTCCGAGACCCCCTCCCCCTCTTTCCCTGGACCTTGCGCACCACGTGATGCCCTTATTCGAATTTTTGTAGCTTTCCATCCTCGGATTCGAGATCAACCGGAGGTCGCCGGAGATCTTGCGTGTCCGTCTGTTCTAGGACCCGCGCGTGGCGGAAAAGTACAACATCACCTCCGCCACGTCGTGTCGGTCGCCTCCGTCGCCCCCTCGCTTCTAGGAGCCACCGGAGACCCGATTTCCCCAACACCTGAGCTCCAGCGCCGCCTCCTTCCTCGTCTTCGGCGAACTCCTCCGGCCGGTAATGTCTACGCCCGCCCCTAGCCCTCTAATCTGCAATCTACGGTTAGGATTAGATCCTTTAGTCGAATCGGTATGAGCTGACGAGATCAATTGGATCTGGAACAGACGATCCAGATCTAATTCATTTATCCACGTCAGCGCTGACTCAGCGTGCATAGTTAGCAGCCACGTCAGATCCAGTCAGCGCCCAGTCAACAGATCTGGCATTTTTGCAGAAAAACCCCTGCATATTCAAACCTTCATAACTTTTTAACCACTTATCCAAATTTGATAAATTTTATATATTTGGAAAGTCCTTGACATATAGAATATTTTAGATCTGTTAGAATTCAAATTTGAGTTAGTTTAAAATATTCAAATTTCAAATAGATGATTTGAGTATATTTGTAAAACTTTAAATCTATAAATCCAAAAATTGCAAATAAAATTGTTTTAGAGACTTGGGAATATTTGTAAATTGATGCCTATGTTATAAAATAATTTTGAGTGGTATTTGGATGAATTCGTAGTTACATATTTAAATTGAATAGTTTGAATATTTTTAACATAACTTTTAACCTAAACATTATTTTTGAATAAATCCAATTGCTATAAACTTATTTAAATCACCTATGTCTATTAATACTAATTACAAAATTTTGTTCTAAAAATTTAATCACATAAACTCTAATATTATATTTAACCCTTTTATTATATTTTGCAAAATTAGAAACTAATTAAATTGCAATTATAACTTTAGGCATACTTTATAAATATCACAGAAATTAGAATTATGTTTCTTATGATTTAAAATTACATTTCATGTATAGCATATTTTATTTTGTAGTTATATTTCCCAGAAGAAAACTCCTCCCCCATTTTCTCTAAGTTAGGATTATTTTCAACTTAGCATTTTGGTAAAGTGTTATACACCTAGACACTTAGGATTTTCAAGACGGAGCTAGAAGGCCATTGAACGACTTTGCAAAACAAGACTTCAGAAGCACCTTCAAGGAGCAGAAACACTTAGAAGAAACATCAAGAAGAAGTTCATGAAGACCAACCAGAAATATTTTCTAAGTCTTGTTCCCTCTCTCTTTCATTTCTCCTTTCTTCTCTTGGACCTCTTGAAGACTAAGTGAAATCCAAGACTAGCCTAGGTGATACAAAAAATCATCAAGTCTGAAGATTATTGAAGTCTACCAAGAATTCAATCAAGACATCATCTAGAAGAAAGTTACAAGTCTGGAGATGAAGCCTGGAGAACAACTACATCTTTCTTTCTATCGTTTCCCTCTTTCCTAATCTTGTCTTTCACTTAAGACTTAAACAATTATGATCATATTATTACCATCTTGAAGTTTGTTGGATCCTAGCAGCATAGTGAGATGAAGCGGCCTGGAGACAAACCTTACATGTCCACCTACATGAGACCTGTTCCACAATAAGTGGCTGGCCGGGTGTCTGTCTCTCTCAATATAGTGAATATCCAATTTACAAAGAGTTGATAATAAAAGTTGATCAACTTATAGACTTAGTATTTTCTCTAAGTATTTTTACACATCATGACTAAGCCATTAGAGTGCTTATTCAAGATGAACTATAACAAAGTATTTTATGCAACGTATGACCTTAGTCCTTAGTCATTTTGACACCCATTTTCGCTTGCATTAACTTAAAATATTTTCTTAGCATGACATACATCTCTAGTCCTTAGGAATATTTTGCACCTCATGCATAAACATAATTTCCTTAGAAATTTTATGAAACCTCTTTGTTCATTGTGTGCATGTATGTTTGATGATTGTTGTTTGTTGATTGTTGTATTGTTGTTTGCCTATACTGTTAGATTGAACGGAGAGCTCCGAATAACGTTGAAAAGAGTTGTGAGCAAAGACATCATTCAAAGGCAAGTGGCACCCCTCATAAACTTCCTATTATTTTCTATATGCATTACTAGTGTATTTTTATATAAGCATGTGTAGGATAGTATTGCTATGCTAGACCTGTGTAGAAATTCCTTACTCCAGTGTCTAGGTTCCGATAATACTTAGTAGATATATTGATGCTATGCAATTGATGAAAAGTTTTACAAAATATTAACTGACTACTCAGGGCCATGCTCATGGTTGTCGTCGCCTAGGATGAATGTCTATTCTATTTAGGGCCGTGAGCATGGTGATTTTTACCTGAGAGTGTACATTCACTAAGTTAATGAACCTCCTGGGTGGATTGGTTATATGGTGGCGAAGTTGCGTGGCTACTCCGGTCCATGTCTATGGTTCCTGGAGTATGTGCACTTGTGGATGGCCACCCAGGAAATAGAGGAATCTGAAGAACTCCGAGTGACGATTGCTTCCAGTGTAGCCATTGCCAATGGCTCTGGCTTGATCAATTATGTTGCGTGGACTCTCTCCGGCTTGACAAGCAGATGTAGGGGGTGTTAGGTGGAACGGGTAAAGCCAGAGTGGGAGGGAAAATGCTTCTGAAAGATCTCGTCTCATTCTTCTCCTTTTCCTTATCACTATAAGTGTGTAAAGGATAGTTTGGGTTGAATGGGTACAATGGTGAACGTGCACAACCTCTGCAGAGTGTAAAACTAAGTACTTATCCGTGTCCCCGGTACGGACAATTTGAGCAGCTGATCACGGACGTCAACGGAGGATTCCACCATTCCAACTTCAGAAATAAAACTTGATGGGTGAACAAGGGTAGAATGAGACCGTGGTTTTCATGCCAAAGGTGTCTCGAATAGAAGAAAGGTATTTTCCAAAGAGATAGGAAAAATTGGCTTTATGCAAAATAGCATTGAACTCCACCAGCCAAATAAGTATATAGGTTATTAGAGTTATTCCAATAAGTGTCCACCATAGTGTCACTTGCCAGACTCCATTTTTTATGGAATCTGACCCACGTTGTTGCAATATCTTCTTATTGCAGATTGATTAGATGACGAGTGAGGTTTCGTTTAAAGTTTTGAGTCTACAACCAACATGTTTTTCGCCTGTGGCAACATGAAGTTGTTGGAGACCCACTGCTATTGTATTTCTGCTGTGTACTATTTCAAAGCTAGCTTTATGCTATGCAACTTGTAATGAATATTTTGTAAGTCTGGATCATCGATGTAATAAAATTCATACTTTGTTGTGATATTACATGGTAAACCGTGTGTGCAAACGAATCGATCCAGGGATTTGCACTATACACAGGTATCTGCCTTATTTAAAGTGCAGGTACGCTACAGATGGTATCAGAGCACTGTGTTGCCTGTAGGTTCGAAACCCTAGGTTTGGATAGAAATAGGATTTGGCCATAGGATTGAAAATTTATTTCATTCAGTTTGCTAAAAATAAGAACTTTTCAAACATCATTCTTGTAACTATCTTAACTATTTCATTTCTAAGTTTCTTCTCTTGTTTTCTTTAGATGACTGCCCTCATTGAATCACTCAAGAAGGGACCAGTGATGTTCATGACCTTGGAATGTGAGACAGAGTTTCCATGAGCACTTAAGGATAACATGAAGAGCTTAGGTTTTGAATGAGAAGCAGTATACAAAGGTTTTCCTTTCATGGATGAAGGCCAAGAGTATTGGTCGGTGCAAGTCCATCTCTACAGAAGCAAAGAAGATGACCAAAAGACTGAGGGTGACTGCATGTTCACCAATCCAATACTTCATACCTCATTCTTTGATTCAGCAAGAAATGCAGCATGGAGAGCCATCGAGTACCTTGCAGAAAGACTTCATTTTAGGCTCCACAACACCCAGAAGTATCTTGAGGAACTCAAGGAAGTGGAGGAAGAACTCGAGGCACTCAAGAAAAAGATAGATTAGACCACCTATCCCATTAGAATAACGAGATTCATTGATGTATTGACCTATCAAATTGTGGTATGGAAATACTGTCAATTTTGTCTCTCCATGACAATGGTATGATTCGTTCGATAAACGAGTAGTTCGAACTCTCAAAAGAAATTTGAAAATTTTCACGTATGTGTTTGTTTGTATTTGAACCTTGATTGGTTGTTTGTGTTAGAGATAGGTTGCCTTGTTTTGAATTTATTGAATTAGGATTTCTCCATAGTACATATAATCCAACTCATTTATTTTCTAAAATAAGCAGATGTCTCACCCCAATATCAACAACAATGAATTGCACACAACAATGCGACTACTATTCGAGGACCAGAATCAGCTGTGGAATTTGATCAATGATCAACTGCCTAAGATGGATCAAAACCATAGTGTTTTTGAAGAGGATCTTATGACCAAACTAAAGGCATGCAAAACTTGTGGAAAGATAGGACATACGTCCAAAGAATGTCCTGATGAGTGGCGCCATGGTCATACCAGACATCTAGTTAAAGGATGCCCCACAAGTCAGGTTACTTGCTTCCTGTGTGAAGGAACAAACCATGTCCCAATTCCGTGCCAACTTTATCCGTTGGTGCAACAAGCTATCCAGCAAACCAAGCAGGGAATGCAACAGTCTCTCATGAAGACCCTGGAGGAACAAAGACAAAAGGTTAAATCCAAGAAAGATCTTAGCAACATAAGTTGCTACAAGTGCAAAGCTAAGGGATATTACGTTGATAAATGCCCTGAGTGGAAGAAGGATAAGTCTCTCCAAGGACCGAGTGGACAACGTAAGTATTATAACTTGTCGTATCACCACATGCCATTGCATTTTAAATACTAGTACACTCTACACCAGAAAAATAAACAAGATTAAACCAAGTTTCTAGACTGACCACAAATATTTCTTTTAAGGGTGGTAGCCACCCAGATAATTCTAACCCAGCTGCCTTAAACCCAGAGATCCCAAACCATCTTTCTTTCTGGTCTCCCCAATCAGAAAAATCAACCCCTGCCAGCTCTCAAAGTTTCCATGTCAAAACATTTACATTTCTCAAACCTCTCAAGTTATCAGAATCATTCCAGCAGTTGCTTTTCTTTCTAGCTTCTCCGAATCTCGGGGACGAGATTCCTTTTAAGGGTGGTAGTCTGTAACATCCCAATATTTTGGAATGTTTAAAAAAATCACTAAAATTTAAAACTTTTGTTTTGATTAAAATAAAATATTAAAATTCCTAAGAAAACCAACTATAAAAGACTTCAAACATATTGAAAAGGTTTAATATTTCAAATGTCTCAATTTAACATTATTTTCAAAGGTTGTTTCAAGTAAACAATTTATTATCCATTGTAATTCTTAAAACCTCAATATATAATTTGACAAATGTATTACAAACTTTCAAACCATTTTATTGAAATAAAAAGTGTTTCTAAATAAGCATTGCATTCATTAATTTCCAAAACCTAAAATGATGAATATATTCTATATAAGAGATGAATTAAAACTAAAATCTTTTTCAAAGTTGTTTTATGAAATTTCATATGATTTATCCTAATATAAAATATAATGGTGCACAAAATAAAATTGAATTAAATTGAATCCAATATAATTCCTATTACTTTAAAATCTAAAAAATATATACATGGGTGTGCACCAAGCTCTCCCAAGCGTTTGGCGTTCCGAGCCTTCCGATCGTCCCTACGAAGCGATCTTCACCGTCCGTTTTGCTGCTGACATTTCACTCCGATTTTTGGTCCCACCGGTCATTGACTTAGTGGGTGGACAACTCGGTACACAAAGCTCTCTTCTCAGCGATTGGTCACTCCGAACCGTCTGATCTGAGGATCCGCTTCCGCTTCAATCTAGGCCGTCCATTTCTCAGACAAAACTACCCCACTGGAAACCCTAGCCGCCACCCCGGTCTCTCCTCTCCCTCATGACTTTGTCTCTTTCCCGATCCTCTTCTCCTCCTATCCCCTCCCGATCCAATCTCGTTGTCGCCGTCACCGTGCTCAGCTCGCCCTGACCCGGCCCCTCGACCGAAGAGGTCTGTTTGCTGCTGCTCTGTGCCTCCATGTCTTCCTCGACGTGCTACCGAAGGATTACGGGCGGCTGTGCTCCATCTCTCCCTTACACACTTAGGTACTCTCTCTATTCCTTCCTCTTCGCACGCACAGGTTGTGGCGCAGCCGCGGGAGCGCCTTTAAGGAGTTGTGCTCTACTCCGGTTTGTGGGGAAGGAGGGCAGCCTGCAGCATATCTGCTTGGCCTATTTTCCCTCTTCTTCCCAATCCGCTGGAGGTTGTACGCATCCACGGCCAGCAGTGCTAAAATTTGATTGGAAGATCCCAGGTCTCTATCTGCCCCCTGCCCCCAGGTTCCCATCAGTTTCTTTGTGGATGAGCTGAGAGGTCGGCTCAGCTTGGCAGGGAGGATGGATGATTTATATAGCAGATATGTTCTTCTTTGTTGTGCATCTCATTTTACCCTCTGATCTTGATTAAGCCCAGAACATCTCATCTTGATCTGTTTTTATATATGCATACACGCTGTTTGATAAAATCCTAGCTAATATTAATGGATGAAATATTTAAGGCCCATCAAGCTATTTGTGACTCAGGTATTTAAGGAGACTGGGATACTAAGTAGAGAGCTTTCATTTGTGATTATGTTCAACACTTCTATCCATCTCCACTGAAATTGATTTTTTCTGTTAACAGGTTCAGCTAGGCATGAAGCCTAACAGGTAATACAAGTGTCCACACGTAATATGATAACCAGCCTAGCTTTCATTGTGATACCGTGGCTGTTACAGCTAGGCATTGAGCAAATAATCTGTGCACTGATCAACCTAACCTATCAAGGCTAATTATCATATTTATTTAATACCGATTGCTTTCTCTAATGTCCAGTTGGCTCCTAAATTTGTGGCTGTGGAGAACTGGAGAGGTGCCTTTCTGTCCCAAATTATTGTTGTGCATTTGCCCATTTAACTTCATATGACTATGATTTCACCATATTAAGTAATTCAGGGCGCAGGGTCTGAAACACTATATTATTCTGATTGCTGGATCTGAAAATGCTTGGTGAGTTTCTTCCCACACTTGAGAAGACATCTTGAAAATTTTGCACTCTATCGCTGAGAGTATGAGAATTATGAATATAGCAGCGTCTTCGCATTGTTATCATGTGGTTTTTCATACCCATGTTTGTACTTTTATGTTAGTGCTCATACCCATGTTTGTGCTTTCATGTGAGTGCTCATACCCATGTTCGTGTTGTGATATAACCTATTTATTTCAAACAATATAACTTGAGTTATTATTTATTCTTTCTGTTAGTATTTACACTACAGGTGATACTCAATTTGTAGATTTAAATGTTAATATAAGTTATGAAGAACAGCAAGTATAGTCTCGCCTTTCCTATTTTTCTATGGTATTACTTATATTTTGTTATTTTCCTGTGCTATATTAATATTAGGATCTTTCGATCTTCATGTTACGTTTCTCATGATTTTAAGGCGTCTCTCTTTGATGCTTAGGCAATACTTGGGTCGCAACGCATTGCATTAGGCCCTGTATTTTTCCTATATGGGTAGTTGTTGTAGCATGTTTTCCCTCTTTTTCATTCTTAATTTCTCTCCACTCATGTTCCTATGTGCATTTCTTTTTCAGGTTGCTTAGGGCAAAAGAAATTGGCACCATTTTTCCTTCTACAAAGATTACCATGCTTACAGGTAATAAACTGATCCATCCTTACTGCTTCTTTTTAGGAGTGCGTAAGAATAACTATTGTTTAGGTGTAGAGTTTAACTATTTAGTGCTTCCATCCAGGGCCAAAGTAATAGCTTCATTGGCTACACAAGATTAAAGCTTCCCTTGTTCTAGAGTGGCAATCGGTCACCGAGCACACCATGGTATTCCCCACTTGAGATACGTTGTTTTTTCCTTCTCAATTTGAACTATTTGTGGCAGAAATTGAGTATAATTTCTCTTTATGGTGCATTGAACTTCAGATTATCTTCTTTTATCAGGAATAGGTTGCGTGCTTGCTCCGAGTAAAGCAGAGTTAAGTGGCGAGGGATGGTGGATCCAGCGGAGGCCATGCTGGTCAAAGGCTGTCCTGCGGTAGCTATGGTGCTCCTTCTTTCCTTGTGAGAGGTTGAGAGCCACCTCACCTTCATAAGGGTCTCAGTTCTCCACCTAGAAATGAGTTGATTTAGTTTTGAAATTAGCTCTTCTTTTGCCCAAGCACCTTCCCCCAAATGATTTAAAATCACTCGTGTTTTAGATTACCTAGAGAAATCTGATAAAAGGGATGATTACCAAAAAAAATTGTTATATTATTATGATATTAATCTTGAGAAGCTAACATCGATCCAGAAAGGTAACCAGCTGGCCTGGTTACCATGTTTATATGTGTGGTTCAGCTGATCCTCTATTAGATTCTGAGTCCACCACTCCTACCGTACCTACTGTTTGGTTCAGCTGGTCCTCTTTATTAGTATATGTTTGCCGCTGTGTATTTATCCTGCCATTGTAGCTAAAACATTGTACCATTTTTGGCCTGAAAGGTAACTAGCTGGCTACCATGCTTATATGTATTGGCTTGCCTCTGATACTGCCTCCCCACCTGATGTTTGAAGTATTGATAATTTGTTTTCAAGTGGACCACAACCTGGTTTATATATTATGTGTGCCCCTGGATTTACTTAATGTCGGTTATTTGTACTTAATATACCAGAGTACTCCCTCCTTCTCGGTCTCTACGTATCCCGAGGTTTTAAATTTAAGCAACATAATATGATCTATATATGATGAAAAAATATCATTAGAGCAATTAGATTTTATATTTTCTTATGATATAATTTTTTATAATTTAAAAGGAATATAATGTTAGTTAGATTGACAACCTAGGGATACGTAGAGGACTTATAAACCCGAACGGAGGGAGTATATTTTCTTGAGTTGGATCGCGATAGTTGCATTTGGAGAGTATTAGGTAGTATTATTTTAAAACCAGGTGGTATTCACCGAGTTGGATTGGGATAGTTGCATTTGGAGAGTGTTAGGGCGTTTAGCCTGTTGTGAGGTACTGATATTTCCACATTCCCTTCTTTTTTGTAGGAACACATGGCGGTAACACTGTGAGGCTGTTTCTGGATCAATTCCTCTGCCTAAACTGCTGGGGTAAGTTCTGTTTCTTTAACTTTCCAAATAATAGTCTGTTGTCTTTTATATGTACTGTATAACACTAGAGGATATATCGATCGGGAATAACCTTTAGCTCTGTTTGCTCTGCTTCATATTCAGTCCAGTTGCATAAAATCTAGGGAGTTTTTTTTTAATTTCAATTCAGCGTGCTGCGGTACGAGAATCCTTTGATGAACACAAACATTGACAGGTATACCATGGTACCAGCTTCACTATACCTGGGTTTTACTGCGTCCATCATTTGGGTTGGACAGGTAATACTATTCCTTTCCACAAAACTATATATCTACTATCCATTTTACATATATTCCTGTCCAAGCTGAGTACAAAACAGTTAAGCTTACAACGGTTGCAAGATGATCTTACGGTATAATGACAGATTATATCGATCTAATTATACACTTAAAACTGAAATAGGGTAAAAATAGACTGACTTTTGTCCTTCAGGATTGATCTTGTGTTCTCTTTTTAGCACATAATTAAAATTAACACATCTAATTTTGTGCTTTGAGCTTCTTTCAGTTTCAGGTAGCCAACGACTATTAGTTTTTGAAGAGTTGCACATATTTTTGGAACAAAAGTTAGTGAGGTGCCACCAAGCTGGACCAGGGGAGAGGAGCTCAATATCCTCCGCTCATGTGCTCAAGGGTAGAGCACTTTCTGCACCTCTGCTTAGGTTGAAATGTTTGCCTATTATGTCTTTAGGTCAATGTATTTGACTGAATGTGTTGTCTTGGAAGATTATGCTCTGCCTGTAAACATAATCCATCGGTAATGCTTACCTAATTGTGATGATCAATACACTTTCAGATGTTCATACTGCTTGAAGCATAGTGTCCACCTATTTGTGCGCAAGCTGATGAAGCCGTCCGATGTTTGACCCTTAAGATGAATGAACCGGTGAGCCTGTTAATCCTTTTGTCATCCATCGTATGCAATGGACTAAAGCAATATCGATCTTATGTAATGGTCTACAACAATATCTGCTACTGTACATGGTTTTGGTATTCATGTAAATCTTTGATAAGACATGAATCTCACTTTATATCATTTATGTGTTTGCATTTAATTATTTGTACATGTTTGTCTATGTTGCCATCCACGTCTAAGGGTTAGCTTTTAAGACTATTTATTTTGATGTTGTCGATAACTACATTAACAAAATAAATACTAAAAATAACAATATTTCTTTCCTGTTTAAGATAACCCAACCACGCCTACACAGTATCGTTCATACAAATGACGACGAAAAATGCGTTCGACCTGGGTTTATAAATTATTTCAAACCAGGTTGGATGCGGCAAGCCGCGCCTCAAATCTAGTTATTTATATTCTCCTAATATACCAGGAATAAAAGTGAATGGTTACTAAAAATGAGTTTTAAATAACTTAATATCAACCGTATAAGAATGTGGTAATTTCATAAATTTAATTTAACCCCAAATGAAATTATTAAATTAATATTTTCAAAATTGACCTAGATGGGCAAATTTGCATTTTATGAATATTTCAAAATAATTAGTTTTAAAAAGTTTTCAAAACATTCCCACTAATGTTTGAAAACATAGATATGAATTTCACAAATTTATAGAAATTAATTTGACATCATTTGGACAATTAAATCAAAAGATATGAATTAAATAAATAAAACAGAAAAGGAAATTATCTGCTGACG
This sequence comes from Poa annua, assembly GCA_026929855.1. Lineage (NCBI taxonomy): Eukaryota > Viridiplantae > Streptophyta > Magnoliopsida > Poales > Poaceae > Poa > Poa annua. The sequence goes on along the minus strand of CM049426.1, from coordinate 242,561,648 downwards.
TCAGCGATGACGTCATCGTCTTCCTCCTCCGGCGCAAATCACGCCGGAGATCGCTGGAGCTCCAATCCGCGCCGTGATGATCGCGTGATGTTCCCCTCAGTCCCCATATAAAGCCCCAGCACCTCCGCCTCTTTTCCCCTCTCCTCCCCCTCTGTTTGCGCCCCCAGGCTGTCCACAGTTGCTCGCCGGAGTTCCTTGTAACCGCCGATGTGTTTCTTCGATTCCCGACGAGGTGAGCCACCCCCTCGCGCCCGAGACCCCCTCCTCCTCTTTCCCTGGAACTTGCGCACCACGTGATGCCCTTATTCGAATTTTTGCAGCTTTCCAACCTCAGATTCGAGATCAACCGGATGTCACCGGAGATCTTGCGTGTCCGTCCATTCTAGGACCCGCGCGTGGCGGAAAAGTACAGCATCAACTCCGCCACGTCGTGCCGGTCGCCTCCGTCGCCCCCTCGCTTCCAGGAGCCACCGGAGACCCGATTTCCCCAACACCCGAGATCCAGCGCCGCCTCCTTCCTCGTCTCCGGTGAACTCCTCCGGCCGGTAATGTCTACGCCCGCCCCTAGCCCTCCGATCTGCAATCTACGGTTAGGATTAGATCCTTTACCCGAATCGGTACGAGCTGACGAGATCCGTTGGATCTGGAACAGACGATCCAGATCTAATTCATATATCCACGTCAGCGCTGACTCAGCGTGCATAGTCAGCAGCCACGTAAGATCCAGTCAGCGCCCAGTCAACAGATCTAGCATTTTTGCAGAAAAGCCCCTGCATATTCAAACCTTCATAACCTTTTAACCACTTATCTAAATTTGATAAATTTTATATATTTGGAAAGCCCTCGACATGTAGAATATTTTAGATCTGTTAGAATTCAAATTTGAGTTAGTTTAAAATATTCAAATTTCAAATAGATGATTTGAGTATATTTGTAATAACTTTAAATCTATAAATCCAAAAATTGCAAATAAAATTGTTTTAGAGACTTATTTGTAAATTGATGCCTCTGTTATAAAATAATTTTGAGTAGTATTTGGATGAATTCATAGTTACATATTTAAATTGAATAGTATGAATATTTTTAACATAACTTTTCACATAAACATTATTTTTGAATAAATCCAATTGCTATAAACTTATTTAAATCACCTCTGTCTATTAATATGAATTACAAAATTTTGTTATAAAAATTTAATCACATAAAACTCTAATATTATATTTAACCCTTTTATTATATTTTGCAAAATTAGAAACTAATTAAATTGCAATTATAACTTTAGGCATACTTTATAAATATCACAAAAATTACTATTATGTTTCTTGTGATTTAAAATTGCATTTCATGCCTAGCATATTTTATTTTGTAGTTATATTTCCCATAAGAAAACTCCTCCCCCATTTTCTCTAAGTTAGGATTACTTTCAACTTAGCATTTTGGTAAAGTGTTATACACCTAGACACTTAGGATTTTCAAGACAGAGCTAGAAGGCCATTGAAGGACTTAGCCAAAACAAGACTTCAGAAGTACCTTCAAGGAGCAGAAACACTTAGAAGAAAAATCAAGAAGAATTTCATGAAGACCAACCAGAAATATGTTCTAAGTCTTGCTCCCTCTCTCTTTCATTTCTCCTTTCTTCTCTTAGACCTCTTGAAGACTAAGTTAAATCCAAGACCAGCCTAGGTGATACAAAAAATCATCAAGTCTGAAGATTATTCAAGTCTACCAAGAATTCAATCAAGACATCATCCAGAAGAAAGTTACAAGTCCGGAGATGAAGCCTGGAGAACAACTACATCTTTCTTTCTATCTTTTCCCTCTTTCCTAATCTTGTCTTTCACTTAAGACTTAAATTTTTTTGATCATATTATTACCATCTTGAAGTTTGTTGGATCCTAGCAGCATAGTGAGATGAAGCGGCCTGGAGACAAACCTTACATGTCCACATACATGAGACCTGTTCCACAATAAGTGGCTGGCCGGGTGTCTGTCTCTCTCACTATAGTGAATATCCAATTTACAAAGAGTTGATAATAAAAGTTGATCACCTTATAGACTTAGTATTTTCTCTAAGTATTTTTACACATCATGACTAAGCCATTAGAGTGCTTATTCAAGATGAACTATAACAAAGTATTTTATTCAACGTATGACCTTAGTCCTTAGTCATTTTGACACCCATTTTCGCGTGCATTAACATAAAATATTTTCTTAGCATGACATACATCTCTAGTCCTTAGGAATATTTTGCCCCCCATGCATAAACATAATTTCCTTAGAAATTTTATGAAACCTGTTTGTTCACTATGTATGTGCATGTATGTTTGATGATTGTTGTTTGTTGATTGTTGTATTGTTGTTTGCCTATATTGTTAGATTGAACGGAGAGCTCCGAATAACGTTGAAAAGAGTTGTGAGAAAAGACATCATTCAAAGGCAAATGGCACCCCTCATAAACTTCCTATTATTTTCTATATGCATTACTAGTGTATTTTTATATAAGTATGTGTAGGATAGTATTGCTATGCTAGACCTATGTAGAAATTCCTTACTCCAGTGTCTAGGTTCCTATAATACTTAGTAGATATATTGATGCTATGCAATTGATGAAAAGTTTTACAAAATGTTAAGTGACTACTCAGGGCCGTGCTCATGGTTGTCGTCGCCTAGGATGAATTTCTATTCTACTTAGGTCCGTGAGCATGGTGATTTTTACCTGAGAGTGTACATTCACTAAGTTAATGAACCTCCTAGGTGGATTGGTTGTATATGGTGGCGAATTTGAGTGGCTACTCCGGTCCATGTCTATGGTTCCTGGAGGATGTGCACTTGTGGATGGCCACCCAGGGACAGAGGAATCTGAAGAACTCTGAGTGAAGATTGCTTCCAGTGTAGCCATTGCCAATGGGCTCTGGCTTGATCAATTATGCTGCATGGACTCTCTCCGGCTTGACAAGCATATGTAGGGGGTGTTAGGTGGAACGGGTCAAGCCAGAGTGGGAGGGAAAATGCTTCTGAAAGATCTCGTCTCATTCTTCTCATTTTACTTATCACTATAAGTGTGTAAAGGATAGTTTGGGTTGAATGGGTTCAATGGTGAACGTGCACAACCTCTGCAGAGTGTAAAACTAAGTACTTAGCCGTGTCCCCGGTACGGATAATTTGAGCAGCTGATCACGGACGTCAACGGAGGATTCCACCATTCCAACTTCAGAAATAAATTTGATGGGTGAACAAGGGTAGAATGAGACCGTGGTTTTCATGCCACATGTGTCTCAAATAGAAGAAAAGTGTTTTCCAAAGAGATAGCAAAAATTGGCTTTATGCAAAATAGCCTTGAAATCCACCAGCCAAATAAGCATATAGGTTATTAGAGTTATTCCAATAAGTGTCCACCATAGTGTCACTTGCTAGACTCCATTTTTAATGGAATCTGACCCACGTTGTTGCAATATCTTCTTATTGCAGATTGATCAGATGACGAGTGAGGTTTCGTTTAAAGGTTTCGAGTCTACAACCAACATGTTTTTCGCCTGTGGCAACATGAAGTTGTTGGAGACCCACTGCTATTGTATTTCCGTTGTGTACTATTTCAAAGCTAGCTTTATGCTATGCAACTTGTAATGAATATTTTGTAAGTCTGGATCATCGATGTAATAAAATTGATACTTTGTTGTGATATTACATGGTAAACTGTGTGTGCAAACGAATATATCCAGGGATTTGCACTATACACAGGTATCTGCCTTATTTAAAATGCAGGTACGCTACCTACTGGACCCATACTCGCATGATCAACCCAGTCAAAAATATTAGGGCCTTTCAACCCAACTCTTTTCCTTCACCGCAACAAGTCCAAGGAGCCACGTGAGTTATGCTGGTCCCGGCCAAAGGGGTGCAGACTCCCGCAGCACACACCCCTCTGCACCAACAGGCCGCGCCCTATATGCATGTAACAAGGCACACCGCCAAAGTAAAATACTACACTAGTATCAATGCATATGAGACAAATGGAAAACCCGAACTAGGTGCGGCTCCCGGACAAGTTGAGGTTCCAATAAAAGTCGAGGGGGGCTCCATAGGGCCTCCCACAAGTGTTTAGTGCGCTCAAAATTGGATCCGAGGACAAAATCTCAGTTCCTAGGTCAACACTTAGTAGAACAAAGCACCTCGCAAGGCCTTCCGCCGGTGCCTTATTCTTTAATTATAATACCCTAATATATGACATCATTTTATTAAGTTAGAATAATCTATCATGCTAAGCAGGTGAAATTAATAAGACATACATAAGACTCGCACAAACAACTCTAAGCAGGCGCTTCGACTCGCAAGGCTAACAGATAAACATACAACAGGTTATGGAGGTGGGGGGGAAGCTGTATGGGCTGCAGGATAAACATATGATGGGATCGCAATTCAAGAATCGTAAACTAGGATAGCATAGATCAAAAGGCAAGGATGAAAGACAATGTATAGGTAAACAAGCAAACTTTGCTTGCCTGGAATCCCGCATGGAAGCAGATCTTGCCGTTTCTCACATATCTCAACGTCTTATCCACGAAGAAGCAACAAACACTGGAAAGCGTAAAAGATGCATTTACAACTACGGCAGAAGACCCAACATGATCATACGAGAATGATGCATGACATGGCAAGATGCATTATAATGCAGGTAATCCAAATTAAGCGGGAAAGCAATCCCGACAATTAATATTTAGGTGCAAGTTATTTATCTACTCAACAATATTAAATGTTGGTTAACATGGTAATACATGGCATGGGTGATCTAATTAAATTAAATGGAAATAGGGCTTTATATATTTATTACCCCACACATTCCACATTTAATTATTTAGTTGCAATTACCAAATTACACTAAGAAATTAAAATAAAAGATGCAAAATGGCATACAAATGGCATATTAATATTCATTGCATTTTTCTGATAAATAAACATATAAAGATTATTTTATTTGGAGTTAGAAATAAAGTTATTGCATTTTTTAGTTGTAGGGGTGTTTCTGAAATTGGCACGGACTAAACCATGATAGAAAGTTAGCAGGAGAGGTCCTCTGTGCAAAACAGGGAACCAGGGGCTCCGGTGCAAAAATACAGCGCTCCGGAACTTTTCTCACCGCGGGGTAACCCAGCCAGGGTCGCTGACGAGCGGACCCAGCGCCTCCGTGGCGCTGACTGAACCACGTTGACTGACCAGTGGGCCCGCCCTGTCAGCATGCGCAAATAAATCAAAAAAGGGGGCTTCTTTCATCGCGCCCGTGGGGATCGAACGCGCGACGCGCTGGGCGAGCGCAAGGAATGGATCGGACGCGGTAGCCAGTAGAGCTGGATCGGTGTTGTTGATACCCTATGCAGTTGTTTCCTTTTAACACAGAGACGCAACGCGGTTTAACTGACGAAACTGCATCTCGTCAGAGTTTCAGAGAAACTCGTCCGAGACGAGCGGCGGTGAAAACGCCGGCGACGACCCGTTTTGGGCTGCGATGCAGCGTGAGGGGTGTGTGGATTGCAGTGGGTGTGGGATGGGAGGCGGGTGCGTGCGCATGGGCAGGGGCGAAGGGGAGGACGTGAGGGAGCAGGAGCAGCTCGAGTGCGGCTCGCTGTTTCGGTCAATGGCGGGGCGGCGACAAGTCGTGGATGGAAACGACGTTCCCGGCATTAAAACGAAGAGGGAAGAGAGGGAAAAAAGAAGCGGAGCTTACCGAGAGTGCGTCGGAGGAGCAGTTCGTGCGAGATCGAGGCGGAGGCGACGAAATTGCGGCGGTGGCGGGTCGTCGGTGCCTAGGAATAAAACGGACGAACTCGACGGCTACGGAGGCTTCCGGGGCGATTCCTTCAGCGTGCACGACGTGCTCGACGCGGCGGAGCTCCGGGGACTCCCAGCTTGGCTCGAGGACGAGGGTAGAGCCGGCTCGGTGCAGCTTCATGCCCTGGTCATGGTGGCGCTCGAGAGGAAGAAGAAGCGAGAGCGGGTGGCGGCGGCGCTGTGGAGGGAGAAGAGCTTAGGGTTCGGGGCTGCGGGGCTAAAAGGAGGAGAGGGGCAGGTGAGGCTCGGTGTGGCAGCCATGTGCGTGCTGCCTCGCTGGAAAGCGAGCGCTCCCTCTGTCTCCGTACGAAGAAGGATATGTGGGGAGTGGGTTGGGCCAAAGGTTAGATGGCCGGGAGGTGGGCTTCGGCCAGGGTAAGTGGCTTCGGCCCAGGTAGGCTTTCTCCCTCTGTTTTTATTTTAAAAGTTTTGTTTTATTCTTTTCCGTTTTTATATTTTAAAACAAATAGAAAAGAATTTGAATAAAGAAACTTTACAAAATAATTTTAATTTCAAAAAGGCAATTTAATAAACTAGTTTTTGTAATATTTGCAAAAATTTTGAATTACGCATTTTTATTAATTTAAAATGCATTTGAAATAAATGTGGAATTTGAATTTGAAGGGTGTGATTTAAATTTAAATGCAATAAAATAAACGAAGTGACAAATGCATAATGATATGATGACATTATGATGCAAAAAGAAAAACAATAAAAAAACTAATTGGGGATAAATCTCGGGTTGTTACACAGCCCCCGAGCCTTTGAGCATCTCTGATCCGTCAAAGTGCATGACCCAATATTATGACTCGGGGAGTATTGTTTCCTCCATGGCTTCTGTCCAATCAGCAACAAAGTCCGCAAGTGCTTGAGTCTTAATGGCGGTCCATGGTTTGTTGACTATATCGAAGGCGGGAAGCTCGATGCCCCATTTGGCAACTCGGCCTGTTGTCTCTTCGTTGTCGATTATGTCTCCCAACGGTGCCCTGCTGACTACTATCACTGAAGAATACGCCGTAAGCCAGCTTTTGGTAATGTGGATACATCTGCTTGGAGGCGGAGAAGACTTCACTGATGAAGTAGACCGGACGTTGCTCAGACTTCACGGCTTCGCTTTCCTTTCTTTCCACGGCCAAGACAACGCTGACAACTGCTCCAGTTGCCGATATGTATAGCAGCATTGGTTCCTGCGATCGAGGTGCTACCAATATTGGAGCAGATACGAGAATCTCCTTAAGTTGCTGTAAGGTGGCCTCTGCTTCTGCTGTCCACTCGAAGTTGTCGGATTTCTTCAATAGCCGGTAGAGTGGCATTGCCTTTTCTCCTAGGCGCCTTATGAAGCGATTGACGGCTGCCGCCGATCCGGCTAAGCGATGCACGTCCTTCAGACAAGTAGGTCTAGATATGTTTTGGATAGCCTTGATCTTTTCCGTGTTAACTTCGATCCCTCGTTCTGAGACGATAAATCCAAGTAGTTTGCTGGCTGGAACGCCGAAAACACACTTGGCGGGATTGAGTTTCATCTGGTATTTCCGGAGATTCTGAAAAGTTTCCTTCAAATCTTCTAGGAGATCCGCCTTCTTTTTCGACATCACCGCAATGTCGTCAACATAGACGTGAACATTGCGGCCGATCTGTTCGTGCAAGAAATTTTGCATACAAAGCTGGTATGTTGCAGCTGCATTCTTCATGCAAAAAGGCATCGTGATGTAGCAGAAAGTCCCGTATGGAGTGGTGAAAGATGTTTTCAGCTGATCCGACTCTCTCATCTTGATTTGGTGGTACCCTGAGTAGGCGTCCAAAAAACAAAGTACCTCGGAGCCTGCTGTAGAGTCTACGACCTGGTCAATTCTAGGCAGCGCAAAGGGATCCTTTGGGCAGCATTTGTTAACACCAGTATAGTTGATACAATCCTCAGCTCTTTATTCTTCTTTGGAACAAGTACATGATTTTCCACTCAATCGGTGTGTACAAATTATTTTATGAAATTGGCGGCCTTCAGCCTATTTATCTCCTTTCCTATAGCCTCGCGTCTCTCATCACCAAAGCGTCTTGTGGCTTGCTTCACCGGCTTGGATCCCTTTATGACATTCAGTGAGTGCTCCGCAAGTTCCCTCGGTACACCAGGCATGTCGGATGACGACCATGCAAAGATGTCACGATTCTCACGGAGGAACAATACGAGCGCGCCTTCCTATTTGGTGTCGAGGTTGAAGCTGATGATAACTTCCTTAGACTCTGGGATGAGGTCTGCCTTTTTCGTGTCTTCGGAAGCTTCGAAGGTCTTCTTGACATCAATCTTTGGCCTGGGCATGGAGTTGTCTGGGTCCGCCTTAAGTAGCGTGAGTTCTTCCTTGTGGATGACAGCTTCTACGAAGGCGGCCATGCCACACTCGCACTCCTTAGCTTTCTTGAAGTTGCTAGAAACCGTGATGGTTCCATTTTCCCCTGGCATCTTAAGCTTGTTGTATATGTAGCACGGCCTTGCCATGAATTTGGCAAAAGCCGCTCGTCCGAAGATTGCATGGTAGGCGCTTTTGAAGGGGACAACTTCGAACCGGAGGAACTCTGAGTGGTAGTTCTCCTTTGGTCCAAAAGTTACCTTCAGCCTAATGCTCCACATTGACTTTGCTTGTCTGACGGGCACTATGCCATGAAAAGTGAGGTTGCTGTGATCAAGCTGTTCCTCAGACAAGGTCATGCGGCTTAGTGTATCATAGTACAAGATGTTGAGTCTGCTGCCGCCATCCATGAGTACTTTTGTGAGCCTAAAGTTGTCGACAATGGGGTCGACGACAAGGGCGTATTTGCCTGGGTGAGGGACATGATCAGGGTGGTCGCACCGGTCCCAAGTGATTGCCGCCTCGGACCAATTCAAATATTGAGGGACGTCCGGCATTGTCGGGTTGAGTTCGCGCATCTCCGTCTTGTCCGCCTTAACCGAAGGTGTGCTGACAAAGCACACAAGTGACTCTTTGACCTTCGGGTATGGCTTCTTTTTCTTGGTGGCAGCATCGTCATCGCTTGAGATTGACATGTCGTTGTCATCCTCGTCGTCCTTGTTGTCTTTCTTGTCGTACTTCTTTGACTTTTTTGACTTCCAGCCAACTGTGCGATCCTTTTTGAAGTCGTTCATGAAGCGGCACTCGCTGAGGATATGATTGACCTTGCCGAGTTTCTCGTGGATTGGGTATGGCAGAATTTTTGCCTGCTCATAAGTAATGCGTGCCGCCTTAGGGCCTTGTGACGCCCGAAAATCGGTACTATGTAGATTTAAGCGCTCCCGCCGAAATCCGCATAATAACGATTTTAGGTCGCCCACCAGACATAATGTGCACGTCGAAACATGCGCATTATGTGGGTGGAATTGTGATAGCATTACAACAGTTCCGATACATCCACAAATACAACAAAAGATATAATTACAACAACGACTCGAACGAGTCAAGATACAAATGTTACAATACAAAGATACAAATGACAACGGAAGCAAAAAATAGTATCCGACTACGGATAAGAAGCAAATTGGACTAAGAGGCCTAAAGATAAGCAATGGCGCCATATCCCTGCCCAGCCAAGCCGGAGGGATTCCCAAGCTAACGTCGTCGGACTTCAAACCTGTTTGACTGCACATAACGCACAGCCCAAAAGAGGGTCAGGGCACTCCCTGGCAAGCAAAACCGACTTGCCTACTTTCTACACCATCTCCCAAAATATAGGGGAGGTGGACTTAGCGGCAGCAGCACTAGGAACCTAGAGAGACACGCTACAACTTCCGTCTAATCAGAGAGGGATAAGAGAGCGCATAAGATAAACATCTACAGCTAACACCAATCATAACCCATTCTCGGATTAACCCCCTCAACCAAGTATGAGGAAGCAATTCGGGAAAATCACATGTTGAACAGTTTTAATTACCATTTATTGTGAAAGTAATTCTATATTACTAGTCAGGTTAATTAACAATGATTAGGTGTAAGTTGTCTAGATCTTGTTAGCCAGCATCATCACCAAAACGTCCATAACCGTGGACACGGCTCATCGATAAGATTATACCCTGCAGGGGTGCACTACTGGACCCATACTCGCATGATCAACCCAGTCAAAAACATTAGGGCCTTTCAACCCAACTCTTTTCCTTCACCGCAACAAGTCCAGGAGCCACGGGAGCTATGCTGGTCCCGGCCAAAAGGGTGCGGACTCCCGCAGGACACACCCCTCCGCACCAACAGGCCGCTCCCTATATGCATGTAACAAGGCACACCGCCAAAGTAAAATACTACACTAGTATTGATGCATATGAGACAAATGGAAACCCGAACTAGGTGCGGCTCCCGGACAAGTCGAAGTTCCAATCAAAGTCGAGGGGGGCTCCATTGGGCCTCCCACAAGTGGTTAGTGCGCTCAAAATTGGATCCGAGGACAAAATCTCAGTTCCTAGGTCGACACTTAGCAGAACAAAGCACCTCGCAATGCCTTCCGCCGGTGCCTTAGCTTTTAATTATAATACCCCAATATAATACAAGATTTTATTAAGGTAGAATAATCTATCAAGTTAAGCATATGAAATAAAAGACCAACTGACGACTCGCACAACCAAATCTAAGCATGCACTAAGACTCGCAAGGCTAACAGATAAACATACAACAGGTGATGGGATGTGGGGATAAAGCTATATCGGCTGCAGGATAACATGTGATGGGATCGCGATCAAGAATCGAATACTAGGGTAGCAGAGATCAACGGCAGGAATGAAAGACAATGTATAGGTAAACAAGCAAACTTTGCTTGCCTGGAATCCCGCATGGAAGCAGATCTTGTCGTTGCTCACACATCTCAACGTCGTATCAGCGAAGAAGCAACAAACACTGGAAAGCGTAAAAGATGCATTTTACAACTACGGCAAAAATCCAGCATGATCATGCGAGAATGATGCATGACCTGGCAATATGCATTGCGAGATGCACTTAATCCGAATTAAGCGAAACCGGGATTCCGACAATTAATATTTAGGTGCAAGTTATTTATCTACCCATCAAATTAAATGTTGATTAGCATGGCAAGACATGGCATGGGTGATATAACCAAATTAAATGGAATAGGGCATTATATATTTATTACCCCTAACATTCCATATTTAATTATTTAATTGCAATTAACAAATTATACTAAGCAATTAAAATAACAGAGGCAAAATGACATACAAATGGCATATTAATATTCCTTGCATTTTTCTGATAAATAAACATATAAAGATTATTTTATTTGGAGTTATAGATTAAAAGATATTAGCATTTTAATTCTAGGGGTGTTTCTGCAAAATACAGGACCTGTCAGTGATAGAAAACTTGTCAGTGGGGTTCTGTGTAGAAAAACAGGAACCGCAGGGGTCTAGGCGCAATTTTCCAGATCTGGATCTGGCTTTTCTCACCTCGCCTGGGCTAGGCCGTGCGGCTGCCAGGCGGGCCCGAGCGCCTTGCTGGCGTTGACTGGTGCGGGGACTCTACGCAAGCCTCCGCAGTCGCTGACCGGCGGGGTCCGTAGGTCAGTGCGTAAGACAAATGAAAAAAGGTGGGGTTTATTCGTGAGTCGGGGAGTCGATCCCGCGATGCAGCGCATGCGGTGCGGCTCGTTGGTGCTAGCCAGAAGTCTGGAATGGTGGTTGTTGTGATAGGCAGAGAACAACAGTATATGTCTCGACCCGACATTGTTTAACTGAACTAACAAAAATTCAGTCTTTTAAGATGCAGACGACGGACGGCAGCGACCAGCGGTGTTCCAACCCAGTGCAGCACGGCGCCAGACGGATGTGGAGGACGGGCGAGTGTGCGGGTTGTGTGGTGTGCGTGTCTGGTCACACGGAGGCGAAGAGGGAGATGCCAGGAACTCTCGTTCGTGCATGACCCGTGCGGTCCGGCCATGGCGGAAAAACGGAGATGGCGGGGATGAAAACGAGCACTTCGGTGACAATTTCGGAAAGGGGAGGGAAGGAATGGGACGCGGAGCTCACCGGGAGTCCGTCGGGGGAGCTGTTCTTGTCGGGGAAGATCGGAGAGGCGGAATTTGGCGGCGGCGCTCCGCCGGAGCCGAGGGGGACGGGGACGAGGTCGACAGCCTCGGGCGCTCCCGGCTTGATTCCTGCGGGGGAGAGGACGTCGACGACGTGGCGAGGATTCTAGGCTCCTCTGATGGGCTTCGACGGCACCGGGGTGGCGGCGCAACGGCGGGGTCTCCGGCGAGCTCTCGGTGGAAGAAACAGAGAGGGGAAACAGAGGAGGAAGAAGGAGATATGGTGCGGCGGCGCTGAGAGGGAAAGAGGAAAGGAGGGCTAGGGTTTGGGAGAGGGAGAGGGGCCGGCTTAAGAAGGGGAGGAGGGGGAGCACGTGGTGGGGATCACCATTGCCTCCTCTCTGCCTCGCTGTAAAGCGAGGAAGAGGACAGGGATGAGAGGTGAGTGGGCCGGATTGGGCTTGAAGATGGGCCAGGAGCTTAGGGAGAGGAGGAAACGGCCCAGGAAGAATGTTTTTCTCCCTTTGTTTTATTTCTTTTAAAACATTCTTTTATGTTCTTGTATTTTAAAACAACATAGAAAAGAAAAGATGTTTAGACTTTTGAACAATATTTATAGTTTCAAAAGTACACAATTAATATATAAATTGGAATATTTGAAAAGAATTTAAATATCATATTTAAATTAATTTGATTTGCATTTGAATTTAAAAGTGGAAATTTAATTGACAAATGCATGATGATATGATGACATGATGATGCAAAAGAAAAACAACAATAAATCTAAATTGGGATAAATCCCGGGGCGTTACAGGCCTGAGCCAGCGTCACGATTATCATTCTTCTTCTTGTAGTGCCCCAACTCTCTTATTAAAGTTGGAACACCTGTGTTATGTGCTAGACCCTGGATCACTGCCAGCACCACAGTACAAAATATAAGATACCATTGCATAAGTATTAAATTGCTACAACGAGATCCAAAATAATAGCCAAGTATAGCTTTATTACAAGTTGCATAGCCATGAAGGCTAGCTAAAATTCAGAGTTCACAACGAAAGCGAATAACAATGAGCCTCATCTTCAAGCATGCGCCACAGGCAGACATGTTGGGTGTAGACTCGAGTCCAATCTTATTCTTCATCAGAATTACCTGCACATTTGAATATGCAGCCCCCGAAGGAGGTAAATACAATGATGTATTGGCAAGTGACTATGTTAGATATAAAATGACAAGTCTAAAATCTATATGCATATTTGGCTTGGTGGGGTTGGAGTCTATTTTGTAGAAAGCAAGTTTTCTCCTATTTTTTTTGTAAAACACTTTTATTTCTCAAGCCTTGGCACCAAGGGATAAAGCCCAAGTGCACCAACAATTATTTTCTTAAGTCAAATTTTACTTTATGAAAACAATGTTGAGATTCTTCCGCCCATCCTTGTCCAGTTGCTCGAAGTAGTCCATTTCCGGGGACACGGCTAAGTACTCAGATTGTTGACTCTGCAGAGGTTGTGCACTTTCACCTTTAGACTCAATTAACCCAAAAATCCTATACACGCGGAGTGTATTAAGGAAAGGAGAGAACTGAGACAAGAACTTTCAGAAGAAGAATGCAATCATACTAGCAAGACCCGTTCCACCTATTAACTCTACATCTGCTTGTCAAGCTGATGTGACGCCCGAAAATCGGTACTATGTAGATTTAAGCGCTCCAGCCGAAATCCGCATAATAACAATTTTAGGTCGCCCACCAGACATAATGTGCACGCCGAAACATGCGCATTATGTGGGTGGAATTGTGATAACATTACAACAGTTCCGATACATCCACAAATACAATAGAAGATAAATAATACAACAACGACTCGAACGAGTCAAGATACAAATGATACAACACAAAGATTCAAATGACAGCGGAAGAAAAATAGTATCCGACTACAGATAAGATACAAATTGGACTAAGAGTCCTGAAGATAAGCAATGGCGCCATATCCCTGCCCAGCGAAGCCGGAGGGATTAACAAGCTAACATCGTCGGACTTCAAACCTGTTGACTGCACATAAAGCACATCCCAAAAGAGGGTCAGGGCACTCCCTGGCAAGCAAAACCGACTTGCCTACTTTCTACACCATCTCCCAAAATATAGGGGAGGTGGACTTAGCGGCAGCAGCACTAGCAACCTAGAGAGACACGCTATAACTTCCGTCTAATCAGAGAGGGATAAGGGAGCGCATAAGATAAACATCTACAACTAACACCAAACATAACCCATTCTCGAATTAACCCCCTCAACCAAGTATGAGGAAGCTATTCGGGAAAACTCACACATTGAACAATTTTAGTTACAAGTTATTGTGAAAGTAATTCTATATTACTAGTCAGGTTAATTAACAACGATAAGGTGTAAGTTGTCTATGATCTTGTTAGCCAGCATCATCACCAAGTCGTCCATAACCGTGGACACGGCTCATCGATAAGATTATACCCTGCAGGGGTGGACTACTGGACCCGTACTCGTTCGATCAACCCCAAAAGCAAAGCCAGAAGGTAGGGCATCTCAACACGGCAAATCTCTTCTCTACGACCCATCCAGGGAACCGCATGATTGTGTGCACGGCTAATCAGGTCCAGTGCCCGCGGGATCGACCTTCATAGCACTCTAAGAACGTGCCACCCTATATGAGAATCGACTACTCCATCATCATGAGATTGTTATGTAACCATATGCATGCATCAAATGGAAAGCCCGAACTACTTGCGGCGCCCTGGATAAGAAGCGGATTAGATCGAAGCCGCGGGGGGCTACATAGGGCCTTCCACAAGCGGTTAGTGCGCTCAAAATTGGATCCGAGGACAAGAACTCAGTTCCTAGGTCGACACTTAGCACACAAAAGCACCTCGCAAGGCCTTCCGCCGGTGCCTTATCTTTTAATTATAATACCCCGATATAAGACAACATTTTATTAAGGTAGAATAACCTATCATGCTAAGCAGGTGAAATTAAATAAGACATACAGACTACTCGCACAAACAACTCTAAGCATGCGCTACGACTCGCAAGGCCAACAGATAAACATGCAACAGGTATTAGGATGTGGGGATAAAGCTGTATGGACTGCAGGATAAACATGTGATGGGATCGCAGTTCAAGAATCGATAACTAGGGTAGCAGAGATCAACAGCAGGAATGAAAGACAATGTATAGGTAAACAAGCAAACTTTGCTTGCCTGGAATCCCGCATGGAAGCAGATCTTGTCGTTGCTCACACATCTCAACGTCTTATCCGCGAAGAAGCAACAAACACTGGAAAGCGTAACAGATGCATTTTACAACTACGGCAAAAGATCCAGCATGATCATGTGAGAATGAGGCATGACATGGCAAGATGCATTGCGAGATGCACTTAATCCAAATTAAGCGGAACCGGGATTCCAACCATTTATATTTATGTTCAAGTTATTTATCTACTCAACAATATTAAATGTTGGTTAACAAGGCAAGACATGGCATGGATGATCTAGTCAATTTAAATGGAATCGGGCAATACATATATTGATTTGCCCCACACATTCCATATTTACTAATTAGGTGATTTGCTACACCCGCAAACCCAAGAGATGCAACACATGTAATTATGATGCGAAAACCACAAGATAGATGATATTTAATAAAATAGGTATAGGGTTAGGGTTTGGGTCCGTCCGTCGGATCGGGTGAACTAGGGTTCGAAACCGAAGTCTTCGGTCCGTAGAGGAAGTAGTCGTCGTCGTGGAAGTAGTCGTCGCGGAACCGGGGCATCGTCGTTTGTCGGTGTTGTGGAGGTGGCCGGGTAGTCGTGGCACGTAGGAGCTCGGCAACGGACACCGGAAGGAAAAACGCACGGCGGGCACCGCGACACGGGCACGGGCGGTCACGGCAACGCGGCACCGGAAGAGGACGCGCACGCTCACGGGGCAGCACCTCGAAGGGTGGACAAACACGGGCACAAAAATAACGCCGGGGTCTTGCGGGCATTTCACCGAGTACCTTGCGGGCGGCGGACACGAGGACACCACCGGACGGAGAAACCGACGAAATGGAAGTACTAGTAGGTGGAGGCGCCGTAGTCGAGGACGAGGAGAGGCGCGGCGTCGGCGGCGGCGGAGACACGCGCGGCAGCCGGGGAGCACAGGCAGAGGCACGCGGCGGCTCGCGCGTGCGGGAGGCGGCGCACGGGGTCGGGGCGCATGAGGCACGGGCGGAAACGGAGCTGCGGGTGCGGAAGGGAGTCGGGGAGGAGACGCAGGGCGCATGCGAGGAGACCGTGTAACATCCCAACATTTTATAATGTTCAAAAATCACTAAAATTAAAAACTTTTGTTTTGATTAAAAATAAAACATTAAAATGCATAAGAAAACCAATTATGAAAGACTTCAAACATTTTGAAAGAGTTTAATATTTCAAATATCTCAGTTATTATTATTTTCAAAACTTGTTTCAAGTTAAACAATTTATTATTCCATTGTATTTTCTTTAAAACCTCAATATCTAATTTGACAAATGTTTTACAAGGCTTCAAACCATATTCATGAAATAAATAGTTTCCTCATAGGTATATGATTTCAACCACTTAGCCATAACTATTCATAAATTAAGTAATATTCACAAGTGTTCTTCTAAACTATTTCAAACATGATTTATTTGTCAATTGGAATTCTATTCCTTCAACTAAGTTCAAAACATAGTGTAGTTTATAACTTCAATAACTTCATATAAACATTTCATTAGCTTAAATAATTGCCATTTATTTTCAAAACATAAAATGATTTTCATCATATTTTCTATATAAGAAATGAATTAAATCTAAAATCTTTTCCAAAAGTTGTTATAAGATTTTCAAGTGAATTATCATAATATAAAATACAATGGTACACAAATTAATTTCAATTAAAAATGAATATCTTATATTTCCCATTTCCATAAAATTATTTATATTTAGTTCTTTAATATTATGACAAAATAAAGATGAATGATTTCAGCAAAATAAGTTTAAATAACTTAATTTCAAACATATTTGAATGTGGGTATTTCATAGAATTTATTTTAGTCAAAAATAAAATTAATTAAACCCTAATTTAAAATATAACATAAAGTGTCAAAATTTGCATTAATCCATATTTCAAAATTATTATTTTTGAAAATTGTTCAAAACATGCCCACAACTGGTTTAACAGAAAGATAATAATTTTACAATTTTTTAAAAATTTGTTTGGCCTCAATTGGAGTTATAAAACAAAAGTTATAAAGGAAATAAATAAAACAGAAAAGAAAAAGAAAAATACCTGACAGTGGGACCCACCTATCAGGGGAGGTCGTCTTCTTCCTCTAGCCAGAAATCACGCCCGAAAATTGCTCCGATCCCGTTTCCAAAATTCTTCGCAAGGATTACACCATCTGTTTCCTTCTCCTGCCCTACAAATACCCCATGCCATCCTCTCCATTCCCCCCAAGAAACCCTAGCCCGAGAGCCCCCAGGCTGCTCGAGTTCGTCCTCGGAGCTCCGCCACGGCCGACGGCGAACTTCTTCGTTTCCGGTGAACTCCGTCGACCCCGAGACCTCTTTTCATTTTCTTTCTCCTTGTTACAACCGCGCGAACCTCACTGACATCTTTTCCCTTATTTTTTCGCACCGGAGCAAGCAGTTCGTGCACTCCCGAGGAGGACCGCCGCCGTGTGCATCTCTGGCGAGCAATAGGAGCCGGGAGGGAGCGCACCGAAGACCACTACCGCGCCACCGTCTCTGCCTCGATCTCCTCTTCCTTGCGGTATGATTCGTTAATCCCCGTAAGCCGTAGATCGTAGGGAACGATTTTCAGAGCATGTCCCCGCCGCGCGCATCGTCTCCGGCGAGGTTCCGGTGACCTCGCGCCGCCAGTTTTTGGTCAACGCACCAGATCCGTCCGATTCTCCATCTACGGTCTAGATTAGAAATTTTAATCGAAGAGGTACCCTCGGATCTGAGCCCTCCGATCTAAATCCAACGGATACGGTTAATTCACTTATCCACGTCAGCGCTGACTCAGCGTGCATAGTCAGCAGCCACGTCAGATCCAGTCAGTGCCCAGTCAACAGATCTGGCACTTTTGCAGAAAAGCCCCTGCATATTCAAACCTTCATAACTTTTTAACCACTTATCCAAATTTGATAAATTTTATATATTTGGAAAGCCCTCGACATGTAGATTATTTTAGATCGGCCAAAATTCAAATTTGACTTAGTATAAAATATTCAAATTTCAAATGGTAAATTTGAGTATATGTGTAATAACTTTAAATCTATAAGTCCAAAAATTGCAAATAAAATTATTTTAGAAACTTGGAATATTAGTATTGTTATGCCTCTGTTATAAAAATATTTTTGAGTAGTATTTGATGATTTAATAGTTGTTTGTTTAATTTTAATAGTTTGAGTATTTTCAACATAACTATTAATAGAAATATTATTTTGATTAAATCAAATTGCTATAAATGTAATTAAATGCCCCTGTCTTATAACACTAATTATAAAACTTTGTTATAAAAATTTAATCATAGAAAACTTTAACCTTATAATTATTCCTTTTATTATATTTTCCAAAAATAGAAATTAATTAAATTGCATTTATAAATTCATGCATATTTATAAAGAAATCACAAAAGTTATTTTGATGTTTCTTGTGATATAAATAGCATTTCATTCATAGCATATTTTATTTTGTAGATATAATTCTCATAGGAAAACTCCTCTTCATTATTTTTCTCTAAGTTGGAAACATTTTCAACTTAGCATTTTGGTGAAGTGCTACACTTAGACACTTAGTAATTTTCAACATGGAGTTGGAAGACCAATGAAGGACTTAGCCAAACAAGACTCCAGAAGAATCTCCAAGGAGTGGAAGTACTTAGAACAAAGATCAAGAAGAAGTTCATGAAGACCAACCAAAAATATTTTCTAAGTCTTTCTCCCTCTTTCTTTCTTTTCTCCCTCCTTCTTCTGTTAGACTTCATGATGACTAAGTAAATCCAAGACCAGCCTCGAGGATACAAGAACCACCAAGTCTAAAAATTTATCAAGTCTATCAAAACTTCAATCAAGACATCATCAAGGAGAATATTACAAGTCTGGAGATGAAGCCTGGAGGACAACTATGTCTTTCTTCTATCTTTTCCCTCTTTTCTAATCTTGTCTTTCACATTGACATAAACATTTTTTGATCATGATACTATCGTCTTGAAGTTGTTGGATCCTAGCGGCATAGTGAGATGAAGCGGCCTGGAAACAAACCTTACATGTCCACGTACATGAGACCTGTTCCACAATTTAAGTGGATGGCCGGGTGTCAGTCTCTCTCACTATAGTGAATGTCCAATTTACAAAGAGTTGATAATAATTGTTGATCATCTTGAAGAAATGACTTAGTATTTACTCTAGATATTTCTACATATCAAGACTAAGCCATTAGAGGACTTATTCAAGATGATATAAAACAAAATATTTTATTCAACTTATGACCTTAGTCCTTAGTCATTTTTGACCAACACATTTCCTTGCATTAACTTAAAAGATTTTCATGCATGACATGTTTTCCTTAGAAGTTTACAAAACTTGTTTGTTCACTAGATATGAGCATGTAGGTTTGATGATTGCTGTTTGTTGATTGTTGTATTGTTGTTTGCTAATATTGTTTAGACTAAACGGAGAGAACCAAGTTCGTTGAAAAGATTTTGTGAGTAAAGACTACATTCAAAGGCAAGTGGCACACCTCATAAAATTCCTATTATTTCTATATACATTACTTAGTGTATTTTTATATGCATGTGTAGGATAGTAGTGCTATGCTAAACCTGTGTAGAATTCCCTTACTCATGTGTCTAGGTTCCTATATAATACTTAGTAGATATATTGATGCTATGCAATGATGAAAAGTTTTACAAAATTTAAGTGACTAGTCAGGGCTGTGCTCATGGTTGTCGTCGCCTAGGATAAATGTCTATTCTACTTAGGGCCGTGAGCATGGTGATTTTCACCTGAGAGTGCACATCCACTAAGTTAATGAAACTCCTGGGTGGATTGGTTGTTAATGGTGGCGAAGTTGAGTGGCTACTCCGGTCCATGTCTATGGTTCCTGGAGTACGTGCACTTGTGGATGGCCACCCAGGGAACATAGGAATCTGAAGAACTCCGAGTGACGATTGCTTCCAGTGCAGCAATTGCCATATGGGCTCTGGCTTGATCAATTATGTTGCGTGGACTCTCTCCGGCTTGACAAGCAGATGTAGGGGGATGTTAGGTGGAACGGGTCAAGCCAGAGTTGGAGGGAAAATGTTTCTGAAAGATCTCGTCTCATTCTTCTCCTTTCCTTATCACAAATGGTGTGTAAAGGATAAATTGGGTTGAATGGGTACAATGGTGAAAGTGCACAACCTCTGCAGAGTGTACAACTAAGTACTTAGCCGTGTCCCCGGTACGGACAATTTGAGCAGCTGATCACGGACGTCAACGGAGGATTCCATCATTCCAAATTCAGAAATAAAACTTGATGGGTGAACAAGGGAAGATGAGATTTATGGTTTTCATGCCATACTTGTCTTAATTTGAAGAAAGTGTTTTCCAAAGAGATAGGAAAAATTGGCTTTATGCAAAATAGCCTTGAACTCCACCAACCAAATATGCATATAGCCTATAGAGTTATTCCATTAAGTGTCCACCATAGTTTCACTTGCCAGACTCCATTTTTTATGGAATCTGACCCACGTTGTTGCAATATTTTTCTTATTGCAGATTGTTCAGATGACGAGTGAGGTTTCGTTTATACGTTTCGAGTCTACTACCAACATGTTTTCGCCTGTGGCAACATGAAGTTGTTGGAGACCCACTGCAATTGTATTTCCGCTGTGTACTTTTTTTCAATGCTAGCTTTATGCTATGCAACTTGTATCGAATATTTTGTAATTCTGGATCATCGATGTAATAAAATTGACGCTTTGTTGTGATATTACATCGTAAACTGTGTGTGCAAATGAATCGATCCAGGGATTTGCACTATACACAGGTATCTGCCTTATTTAAAGTGCAGGCACGTTACAGGCGGCCGGCAGCGCTGTGGTGGCGCGGGAGCTGCGGGCGCAGGGCGAGGGGCACACGACGCGGGCGGCCAGACGCGGCGCGGCGCTCGGGCCGGAGGGCGTGGGGAGAGGCGGAGGAGTGACCGGGGCGCGGCGGCGGCGCTGGTGGCGCAGGGCCAGGGCGGCCGGCGCGCTGCCGGCGGCGGCGGAGGAGACCGGCGATGCGGGGCGGCGCTAGTGGCACGGCGGCGGCCGAAGCGCGCGGGAGGCGAGGAGGAGCTGCAGGAGGCGCTCGGGTGCGCGGCTGGCGGCGGCGGGGAGCAGGGCGGCGGTGCGTGGGCGTGGCGCGGGCGGCGGGCCGGAGGTGGCCGGCGGCGGGGACGGGGACCACGGGGGAGCTCGGGAGGGCTGGTGCGCTGCGGGCTGGAGTAAGGAGAAGGAAAAAAAGAAAAGAAGAAAAGAAAAAAAAGGAAACGAAGGAAAAGAAAAGAGAAGGAGGGGGAAAAAAAGAAAAAGGAAAAATGGAGAAGTGGAGGGGGGCGGCTGCAAAGTTGAAGGGGGGGTGGGAAAATAATTTTTCATGGAAACCCTAGGATTTGGCTTAGGTGGGCTTTGGGCCTTATTTGTCTCCTTTAATGTTTTCTGTTTTTATATTTTTAAAACAAAATCGAAGAGGAATTTGAATACGAAAACTATACAAAATAGTTTTTGTTTTACATAGACAATTTAATAAACTAATTTTAACATTTGCAAAAGATTTGAAATATCACAATTTTAATTAATTTGAAATGCATTTTAATTTAATTGCGGAAATTAAAATTAAATGCAACAAATTAAATTAATGAGATGCAATGCGATGCCATGTCGATGCAAAAAAATAAAACACACAAAAACAAAAAGGGGATAAATCTCGGGGCGTTACAATCGACACCACTAACAAGGGATCGCGTCCCGCGATCCACGCCGAGACCACAAGAAGAGAGGGGTAACTATCGAGTCTTCAGGCTCCGTGATGAACTCCTCGACACCACTAACAAGGGATTGCTGCTCCACCTCGAGATTCTCGACACCACTAACAAAGGATTGTTGCTCACGACAAAGACCACTCCGAAAGATCGAACCTAATAGGGCAAAAGGCAAGAAATCGTCCACCCACACGTAGGATCGTAAAACTTTGAAAGTTTGGATAACGGAAGGGACTCCAAAACAAATAAGGTAAGAGGAGAAATAGAATTGAGATAAGGAGTAAAAAAGAAACCTATTGCGATATTTCCCAAAATAATTTAAGTCAAATAGTTTTGACACTCAAGAAACAACGACCGTTAGCGAGGTTATCCTACAGGCTTTTGCGGACCCGCTGCTTCGATAACCATTCGAATCAAAACAACAAGGAGATCGAAACCAAGGCTCTGATACCACTTTGTGACGCCCAAAAATCGGTACTATGTAGATTTAAGCGCTCCCGCCGAAATCCGCATAATAACGATTTCAGGTCGCCCACCAGACATAATGTGCACGCCGAAACATGCGCATTATGTGGGTGGAATTGTGATAACATTACAACAGTTCCGATACATCCACAAATACAACAGAAGATAAATAATACAACAACGACTCGAACGAGTCAAGATACAAATGATACAACACAAATATTCAAATGAGAGCGGAAGCAAAATAGTATCCGACTACGAATAATATACAAATTGGACTAAGAGTCCTGAAGATAAGCAATGGCGCCATATCCCTGCCCAGCCAAGCCGGACGGATTCCCAAGCTAACGTCGTCGGACTTCAAACCTGTTGACTGCACATAAAGCACATCCCAAAAGAGGGTCAGGGCACTCCCTGGCAAGCAAAACCGACTTGCCTACTTTCTGCACCATCTCCCAAAATATAGGGGAGGTGGACTTAGCGGCAGCAGCACTAGCAACCTAGAGAGACACGCTATAACTTCCATCTAATCAGAGAGGGATAAGGGAGCGCATAAGATAAACATCTACAACTAACACCAAACATAACCCATTCTCGAATTAACACCCTCAACCAAGTATGAGGAAGCAATTCGGGAAAACTCACACATTGAACAATTTTAGTTACAAGTTATTGTGAAAGTAATTCTATATTACTAGTCAGGTTAATTAACAACGATTAGGTGTAAGTTTTCTATGATCTTGTTAGCCAGCATCATCACCAAGTCGTCCATAACCGTGGATACGGCTCATCGATAAGATTATACCCTGCACGGGTGCACTACTGGACCCGTACTCGTTCGATCAACCCCAAAAGCAAAGCCAGAAGGTAGGGCATCTCAACACGGCAAATCTCTTCTCTACGACCCATCCAGGGAACCGCATGATTGTGTGCACGGCTAATCAGGTCCAGTGCCCGCGGGATCGACCTTCATAGCACTCTCAGAACGTGCCACCCTATATGAGAATCGACTACTCCATCATCATGAGATCGTTATGTAACCATATGCATGCATCAAATGGAAAGCCTGAACTACTTGCGGCGCCCTGGATAAGAAGCGGATTAGATCGAAGCCGAGGGGGGCTCCATAGGGCCTCCCACAAGCGGTTAGTGCGCTCAAAATTGGATCCGAGGACAAGAACTCAGTTCCTAGGTCGACACTTAGCAGAACAAAGCACCTCGCAAGGCCTTCCGCCGGTGCCTTATCTTTTAATTATAATACCCCGATATAAGACAACATTTTATTACGGTACAATAACCTATCATGCTAAGCAGGTGAAATTAAATAAGACATACAGACGACTCGCACAAACAACTCTAAGCATGCGGTACGACTCGCAAGGCCAACAGATAAACATGCAACAGGTATTAGGATCTGGGGATAAAGCTGTATGGGCTGCAGGATAAACATGTGATGGGATCACAGTTCAAGAATCGATAACTAGGGTAGCAGAGATCAACGACATGAATGAAAGACAATGTATAGGTAACCAAGCAAACTTTGCTTGCCTGGAATCCCGCATGGAAGCAGATTTGTCGTTGCTCACACATCTCAACGTCTTATCCGCGAAGAAGCAACAAACACTGGAAAGCGTAAAAGATGCATTTTACAACTACGTCAAAAGATCCAGCATGATCATGGGAGAATGATGCATGACATGGCAAGATGCATTGCGAGATGCACTTAATCCAAATTAAGAGGAACCGGGATTCCGACCATTTATATTTATGTTCAATTTATTTATCTACTCAACAATATTAAATGTTGGTTAACAAAGCAAGACATGGCATGGATGATCTTGTCAATTTAAATGGAATCGGGCAATACATATATTGATTTGCCCCACACATTCCATATTTATTAATGAGGTGATTTGCTACACCCGCAAACCCAAGAGATGCAACACATGTAATTATGATGCGAAAACCACAAGATAGATGACATTTAATAAAATAGGTATAGGGTTAGGGTTTGGGTCCGTACGTCGGATCGGGTGAACTAGGGTTCGAAATCGAAGTCTTCGGTCCGTAGAGGAAGTAGTCGTCGCGGAACCGGGGCATCGTCGTTTGTCGTTGTCGTGGAAGTGGCCGGGTAGTCGTGGCACGTAGGAGCTCGGCAACGGACACCGGAAGGAAAAACGCACGGCGGGCACCGCGACACGTTCACAGGCGGTCACGGCAATGCGGCACCGGAAGAGGACGCGCACGTGCACGGGGCAGCACCTCGAAGGGTGGACAAACACGGGCACAAAAATAACGCCGGGGTCTTGCGGGCATTTCACCGAGCACCTTGCGGGCGGCGGACCCGAGGACACCACCCGACGGAGAAACCGGCGGAATGGAAGGAGTAGTAGGTGGAGGCGCCGTAGTCGAGGACGAGGAGAGGCGCGGCGTCGGCGGCGGCGGAGACGCGCGCGGCAGCCGGGGAGCACATGCAGAGGCGCGCGTGCGGGAGGCGGCGCAGGGGGTCGGGGCGCACGAGGCACGAGCGGAAACGGAGCTGCGGGTGCGGAAGTGAGTCGGGGAGGAGACGCAGGGCGCAGGCGAGGAGGCGGCCGGCAGCGCTGTGGCGGCGCGGGAGCTGCGGGCGCAGGGCGAGGGGCGCACGACGCGGGCGGCCGGAGGCGGCGCGGCGCTCGGGCCGGAGGGCGTGGGGAGAGGCGGTGGAGCGGCCCGGGGCGCGGCGGCGGCGCTGGAGGCGCAGGGCCAGGGCGGCCGGCGCGCTGGCGGCGGCGGCGGAGGAGACCGGCTATGCGGGGCGGCGCGGCGAGCAGGCGGCGCCAGTGGCACGGCGGCGGCCGAAGCGCGCGGGAGGGGAGGAGGAGCTGCGGGAGGCGCTCGGGTGCGCGGCGGCAGCGGCGGGGAGCAGGGCGGCGGTGCGCGGGCGTGGCGCGGGCGGCGGGCCGGAGGCGGCCGGCGGCGGGGTCGGGGACCACTGGGGAGCTCGGGAGGGCTGGTGCGCTGCGGGCTGGAGTAAGGAGAAGGAAAAAAAGTAAAGAAGAAAAGAAAAAAAGGAAAACAAGGAAAAGAAAAGAGAAGGAGGGGGAAAAGAGAAAAAGGAAAAAAGGAGAAGTGGAGGGGGGTGGCTGCAAAGTTGCAGGGGGGTGGGAAAGTAAATTTTCAGGGAAACCCTAGGGTTTGGCCTAGGTGGGCTTTGGGCTTTGGGCCCTAGGGTTAAACTAATTTTAACATTTGCAAAAGATTTGAAATATCACAATTTTAATTAATTTGAAATGCATTTGAATTTAATTGTGGAAATTAAAATTAAATGCAACAAATTAAATTAATGAGATGCAATGCGATGCCATGTCGATGCAAAAAAAGAAAACACACAAAAACAAAAAGGGGATAAATCCCGGGGCGTTACAGCTGACAGGTTGCACCCTCACAACTTAATTATTTTAGACAGAACCCATTGTCAAAAGGCTGCGCGGGAAGCTTCTAAACTTGGAGCGACTTGGTAATCTATTCGTTCCTGGGTGACCGTCCACAAGTATACTTCTGGGTAACAACCACCATGCTCATGGCCCTAAGTAGAATAGACATTCATCCTAGGCGACGACAACCACAAGCATAGTCCCAAAAGACACTCAACATAAACCATGACAACCAATTCCACCCAGATGTGTATTTTAGATTTTAACACTTAGAAACATCTCTATAACATGGTAAACATTTTTATAGCATATCTAAGCAACTAATAAAACTTTTCATGGCTGCTTAGGAAGAGGGTGGCTACACACTACTAGGATATTTCTAAAATATCAACTAACTTAGCAGTATAAACTAAATAAAAATTCCTATCATGCACACTACTCAAATATACTATATATGCAGATAGAAAATATTTGGTATAAAATGAATGTCACTTGCCATGGTAACAGGAGGAGCAAGCACAACAAGAATAACAATCACAAGCAAGTCCTTCTTCTTCTTCACAATCTAGCACAAGCAATAAATAAAATAAATACCAACCCAATATCATCACAACACGAAACATAAATATGTATGCATGAATGATATGCTATGATAATAGGACATGCTTATTAATAATTTTTATCTTCTGTTATTAAATGTATGAAATATAATTTCTAGGAATTTCTTTTTTATTTATCAATTAAATAATTGAAAACAATATAGCAAAACTTGATTTCTATAATTACAACTTTTATGGTTTGATGAAAATTTTCAAATAAGACATTTATTAATAATGCTGGAAAAAGGGAATTAATACAACCCTAAAAAAATTAAATTTATTTCCAAATCATTTTTATTATTTAAGTTATTATTTTAATAGCCGAAATACTCCTCTGATAATTACACAAATTATAATTTGTCAAAAGGAAAAATAAATGATGTAGAAATAAACTACACTAGCAGGGCTATCCGTGGATATAATATTTATCAAATTATAACTTACAGATAAAAAGTTATGAATTTTCTAAGTTTTGCATATTTTCTGTTTTATTTATGAAAATTCCTGCGAAAAAGAAATAACAGGGGCTACGTGGCGTTTCCTCATTGGACGAAAACAGTTCGTCACAGATCCCGGTGCCGGCCGTCCGATCTAATTAAAATGGACGCGTGAGATTTGATTGATCTAGATCCAACGGCCCACGATCCGTTGACAAAAAAAGGGCAGCGCGGTCGCCGGAGTTTACCCGACCGCGGCGGTGCCACGGCCAGTGTTGCTCGAACTTACGATCTAGGGGGCTACGGGACGAATGGATCTTACCGAGGCGTAGCGGGCGTCGAGGCGAGGTCGATGGCGCGGCGGGGGGGCTTCGCGGCGTCTCCTCCTCTCCTCGGAAGCTCGGCGGAGACGACGGGGCGGACGGCGGCGTCGGTCGCGGATGGGGACGGCGTTCGGCTGCAAATTAACCCGCGAGACAAAGTCACAAACGTGCGCAATGAGAAGGGAAATCGTGGATGGGCAAAAGCGAGTTCGGGGGTGGTCGTAATACTCCGTACGGCGAGGTTTTCGGCGGCGGAGTTGGCGGAGGTCCGAGCTCGCTCGCGAGCTGCCCGGCGGGGGAAAATTTAGGGTTTGGGGTGGGGAGGGGTTTAAATAGGGGTCGGAGAGGGGGCAAACGCCGAGCAAATCACGCTCGGATTTCCCGGCACGTCGCGGATTTGAGCTCGGCGCGATCTCCGGCGGAGGAAGACGAAGCTGACAGGTGGGTCCCACCTGTCAGCGAGAGGAGGGGGAGAAGATGAGATGCGCGGGCTAGCTGGGCAGATTCGGACGCGCGCGTGGCAGATAGTTAAACGGGCCGGCCCGATCTCCATTTCTTTTAAATAAGATTAATATCTGTTTTCAAATACTGATTTCAAAAATGATTTTTAAACCTATTCAAAATATTTCAGAAAAAATCATAAAAATATGTTTTGGTAAGGTTATTAAAAATGGAACTTTTAACATTATACTTGCCCATAAATAAGTTGATAACATTATATTTATTAAAGGAGTTTAAATAAACACTTTTTGGAATTATAAAATTATTTAAACTTATAATTGAATTTTTGTTTAATCTTTATGTGATGAAATGTTATGCCTAAATGATGAATGATGCAT
Source organism: Poa annua (assembly GCA_026929855.1). Lineage (NCBI taxonomy): Eukaryota > Viridiplantae > Streptophyta > Magnoliopsida > Poales > Poaceae > Poa > Poa annua. Next base: position 242,533,692 of record CM049426.1, on the reverse strand, counting down.
GAATGCAAAGTTTTAAATTTTTGAAAATTTTGGGATGTTACAGACTAACCCCCTTAAGAGGAAGCTCGCCCTCGAGCTTCGGAAAGGTCAGCAAATAGGTGTGGATGATCTTCTCGAAGGTCATCCTCTCGCTCCCAGGTGGCTTCTTCCTCGGTGTGATGATTCCACTGGACTTTGCAAAACTTGATGGTTTTGGTACGGGTGACTCTTTCTGCGGTCTGCAATATCTTGATGGGTTTCTCTTCGTAGGTCAGGTCACTCTCCAATTGTACTTCTTCGAGAGGTATAGTATCCTTTAAAGGAACTCCCATCATCTCGGGGTGACATTTCCTTAACTGACTGACATGGAACACATTATGAACCGCAGACAGAGCTTCTGGTAGTTCTAACTCATATGCCACTTCACCTTTGCGAGAAAGAATTTTAAACGGTCCAATGAATCGAGGTGCTAACTTTCCTTTAATTCCAAACCCCTTTACACCCCTGAGTGGTGACACTCTAAGATAGGTTCTATCACCCACCTCGTAGGTGACTTCTCCACGTTTAGAATCTGCGTAGCTTTTCTGGCGTGAGTGTGCTATCTTCAATCTATCTTTAATCATTCTGACCTTCTCTTCAGCCTCTTGGATTATATCAGGTCCAAAGAAACTTCGTTCTCCTACACCGCACCACAACAATGGGGTTGTGCATTTCTTACCATATAAAGCTTCAAATGGTGCCATCTCAATGCTAGCTTGGTAACTGTTATTATAGGAGAACTCAGCATAAGGTAGATTGTCATCCCAACTAGATCCATAATCGAGCGCACAAGCTCTTAACATATCTTCTAAAATCTGATTTACTCTTTCAGTCTGGCCATCCGTTTGCGGGTGAAAAGCCGTACTGAATTCCAATCTGGTTCCCAAAGATTCGTGCAACCGCTTCCAGAAATGAGAAGTGAACTGGGTTCCTCTATCAGACACGATACTCTTTTGAACGCCGTGTAGGCACACAATTCTCTTCATGTAAATATCAGCTAACTTTGCGCTTGTATAGGTGGTCTTCACGGGTATAAAGTGAGCTATTTTTGTTAAGCGACAAACAATAACCCAAATAGAACCATACCCCGATCTGTTCCTTGGTAACCCGGTGATGAAATCCATCCCAATAGAATCCCACTTCCATTCTGGTACTTTCAAAGGTTGCAAAAGTCCTGCTGGTTTCTGATGTTCTGCCTTTACTCGACTGCATACATCGCACTTAGCGATATATTCTGCTATTTCTCTTTTCAGATTGTTCCATCAAAATCTCTCCTTCACATCCATATACATCTTGGTATTTCCCGGATGAATAGAATAAGGTGTCTCATGAGCTTCTTGCAGAATTAACTTTCTAATATCAGGATCATTGGCCACACATACACGTTTTCAAACCACAAAGTCCCTTGCTCATCCTCATGAAATCCTTTAGCTTTTCCTGCTTCCAGATTGACTTTGATTTCTTCTATTTCCCTGTCTCCTTTCTGCGCTTCACGTATCTTGTCCATTAAGGTAGGTTGTACTACTAATGAGGCTACCTTCTGGTACTACTTCCAATGTTAGGTCCTTGAATGCCTTGCATAAATCTTGGGGTAATTCTCCTGCTGTGAGGCCATTCACATATGCTTTACGACTCAGGGCGTCTTCTACTACATTTGCCTTTCCCGAGTGATATTGGAGACTTAGATCAAAATCCTTGATAAGTTCCAACCACCTTCTCTGTCTCATGTTTAAATCCTTCTGAGTAAAAATGTACTTCAAACTTTTGTGGTCCGTGAATACCTCACATCTTTTCCCCATCAGGTAGGGTCTCCAAGTTTTTAGGGCATGTACTACTGATGCTAACTCGAGATCATGAGTTGGATAATTTGCTTCATGTTTCTTGAGTTGTCTAGAGGCATAAGATGCCACCCTGCCTTCTTGCATCAACACACTTCCCAGACCTTGTCGTGAAGCATCACAGTACACTTAAAATTCTTTCTCCAAATCAGGTAAGCATAGAACTGGGGCTGAAACTAGACGTTTCTTCAATTCCTGAAAACTGGCTTCGCATGCCTCAGTCCACTCAAATTTCTTCTCCTTCTTTAATAATTCCGTCAATGCCTTGGCGATTTTGGAAAAGTTTTCTATTAATCTTCGGTAGTATATTGCTAGACCAAGGAAACTCCGTAATTCTCCAATATTTTTTGGTGGCTCCCAATTGGTTACAGCTGAAACCTTTTCAGGATCCACTGATATACCCTCTTTAGATACTATGTGACCTAGGAATGCGACTTGTTCCAACCAAAATTCACACTTGCTGAATTTTGCATACATCTTATGTTCACGTAGCCTCTGCAATACTAGGCGTAAATGATCTTCATGTTCTTTGTGACTTTTGGAGTAGATTAGAATGTCATCTATGAATACTACCACAAACTTGTCCAGAAAATCCATGAACACTTTATTCATCATATTCATGAAATAAGCTGGAGCATTTGTTAATCCAAATGGCATTACTGTGTACTCATATGAGCCATATCTTGTAACAAATGCTGTCTTTGGTATATCCATCTCTCTAACCTTCATTTGGAGGTAACCAGACCGAAGATCAATCTTGGAGAAGACACAAGCACCTTTTAGTTGATCAAATAGCTCATTTATCTTGGGTAACGGATACTTGTTCTTGATGGTGTGTTCATTTATATCCCTGTAGTCCGTGACTAGTCTCTGGGTTTGATCTTTCTTTTTAACAAAATAGAACTGGCGCTCCCCAGGGCGAAGAACTTGGGCGGATAAATCCTTTCAGAAGGTGTTCCTCAAGTTGCTTCTTGAGCTCTCTTAGTTCATCGACGTCCATAGGGTAAGGTCTCTTAGCTATTGGTCCGGTACCCGGTTTCAATTCAATGAGAAACTCCACATCTCTATCGGGTGGCATTCCTGGTAGTTCCTCTGGGAAAACATCTGGGTACTCCTGGACAATCAGCACATCTCCAAGGCTAACCCCCTTAAGAGAATTTAACCTAACTTTCTTAAGTTCGAAAGTTGATCTGAATTTAATCTTTTGTTTCTCTAGGGTGGTGAGGGTGATAGTTCTATTTGCACAGTCTATGATTCCTTCAAAACAGGTCATCCAATCCATTCCAATGATAACATCCAAACCTTGGGTTTCAAGGATGACTAAGTTTGTTGGAAAAAGATATTTTCCAATCTTTAACTCTAATTGCCTACATCCAGAATTTACTATCATCTCACCCCCAGGTGCACTCACTCTTATAGCTTTTCCTAAGCTTTCCTTGGCTAGCCCATGTTTGTTTACAAAAGCTCTTGATATGAATGAATGCGATGCTCAAGTATCAAATAAGACTAAGGCTGGAAAAGAATTGAGCAGGAACTTACCAATCACATCATCAGGTTCATCATGAACCTCTTCCACATTGTTGTGATTTACTTGCCCCTTCTGGAAAGGATTGGCCTTGGAATTTTCATCGGCCTTCCTCTCTGGGCATTCAGTAGCATAGTGTCCTGTCTTCTTGCACTAGAAGCAAGTCACATTAGACAAGTCTTTCTTCCCTTCAAAGTTAGGACGGGGATTACTATTCCCATGATTATGGCCATGGTGATGGTTTCCCTTGAACCCACCATTATTTCCTTTGTACCCTCCATTGTTTCCTTTGTATCCTCCATTGTGGTTATGACCATGATGCTTTTGGCCACTACCACTGTTGGAATAATTCCAGGGTTTATGGCCACTGACTTCAGAGGTGTGTGGTTTCTTGTGTGTCCCTTCAGAATGAACCTTACTTGCACTGAACTTCCTCTTCTTATTCTCTTCCTTTCGTATGTTGTTGTACAGAGTGATTGCTTGATCCAGCAGAGCTTGATAGTTAGGAGCATATGCCACAGACAAGGGTATCTTCAGTTCTCCCTTAAGTCCATTGAGGAATTTTTCCTTCCTCTTAGCATCAGTGTCAATGTCTTCTGGTGCATACCTTGATAGCATACAGAAGTCATCCATATACTCCTTCGGAGTTCTACCTCCCTGCCTCAAGCTGCGAAATTCCTCTTTCTTCAGGTTCATTATTCCATAGGAAATGTGAGCATTGCGGAAACCTTCCTTGAACGCATCCCAAGTCATGCCATCTAAGGGATGAGTCACCTGATAGGTCTCCCACCACAGTGCAACAGGTCCTTCCAATAGGTGGGCAGTGAACCTCACCTTTTCTGCCTCAGAACACTCACAAGTTACTAAGTCCTTGTTGACTGAACGGAGCCAGTCATCCGCTACTATTGGTTCAGTAGCAGAGGAAAACTTATTAGGCCTAAGCCTTAGGAATCTTGCAAGTCTGTCCACTAGAGGTGGTGGTGTGGAGGTGGCGGGTTGTTGTTATTGTTGTTGTTGTTATCGGTTGATGCAATGAACTGAGTCATCATTGTCATCAGTTGGGCTTGAGCTGCCATCAGTTTTGCAAGACTCGTTGTTGTCGGAATCACGACGTGGAGGCATCTGTGGGGTTTTAGCATGGATGAGTAAAAGATTGATAGAACTATAAAGAGAAATCCTACCCATGCACAAAACAATCAAGTCTAGCAATCCATCAACAACAAACAACTTATAAAACAACCAACACACAAATCAAAACCCTTGGTTTAAGGAAAACGATATAAAAGTTTGGAAAATAAATTCGCGAGGCTCCGAGGATACAAGGGGAAAGTACTGCCTTATCACAAGTTGGTAGGTCAATACAAGACTAAGATAATGATGAGGTGTATGATAAATGGTAGTCTCACTAACTAACTACTCGACCATGTCCTCTTCTTCCTCTTCAATTTCCTGAATCTCGATTCCTTCATTGGCGAGTACATCCTTGAGTTCCTTCACTTCTTTCTCTAGGGCAGAGTTCTTTTCTTGGAGCTCCCTCTTCTCAGTACGAAGTCTTTTGATCAAGTCACTATCGGCCTCGAACTCGACTTCATTGCTCTCGAGTTCTGCCTTTTGTTCCCTGATAGTCTTGTTCTTCTCTTGAACTCTTTTCTCCTGCCTCTTGTATCTCTCCTCTTGTGCAGCGAACCTCTCTTCTTGTTCCTTAGTCACTTCCTCTTGAGCCTTGATCTTCTCTTCGTTCTCCTTAAGTACGGCACATAGCTCATCGTTCTTCAGGAGCTCGGTGCGCCTATCTTCATACAGTTCTGTGACTAGGATTTCCAACTCCTGGAAATAAAGACTAAGGGGTTTTGCCTTGCCTCTTTCTCCGACATCATAAAGGTAAGGTTCTCCATCCTCTTTTCTCCTTCCAAAGAAAATGGAGTAGTGGCCCCTCAGCTCTGTGTTGTAGCGTCTGTAGAGGCGCCCAATAAGATCTTGCATGACTAGATTGAGTCCTTTATCTTTGGAATCGCTAACCATTTTAATCTCCAGTGGGGGCTCTTCTCCACGTCCTGGTTGAGTTGCTTTTATTCCCCAACAACCCTCTTTGTTAAACTTCTTGAGGATGAAACCCTTGACTTGGGGTAGCGGTAACCCTTTCTTCTCGCCGATGTTGAGGAGGTAGCAGCCAAAACGGGTATTCTCGAAGTCCTCCGCGGTGGTGAAGTGGAAGCTCGTCATCCTTTAGGTAGAAAGAAGGAAATTAAAACAGGAAGTGCATAAGGTAAAGATGTACTAGTCATAGTGTGTATTATTAATTTAGAAAATACGAAGTCAAATCTTAAGGTGATCAACAAATATTAACAACTCTTGGTAAATTGGATCTTTCACTATAGTGAGAGAGACACACACCCGGCCAACCACTTATGTTGTGGAACAAGTCTCATGTACGCGGACATGTAAGGTTTGTCCCGGGCCCCTTCATCCCACTATGCCGCCAGGATCCAACATACTTGAAAGATGGTAATATTATGACCAAAAAGGGCCTTAACCAATCCTAAGGGCTCGAACCTACATGCAACACTTTGCTCTGATACCATTTTGTAGCACCCCAACTCTCTTATTAAAGATGGAACACCTGTGTTATGTGCTAGTCCCTGGATCACTGCCAGCACCACAGTACAAAATATAAGGTACCATTGCATAAGTATTAAATTGCTACAACGAGATCCAAAATAATAGCCAAGTATAGCTTTATTACAAGTTGCATAGCCATGAAGGCTAGCTGAAATTCAGAGTTCACAATGAAAGCGAATAACAATGAGCCTCATCTTCAACCATGCGCCACAGACACACATGTTGGGTGTAGACTCGAGTCCAATCTTATTCTTCATCAGAATTACCTGCACATTTGAATATGCAGCCCCCGAAGAAGGTCAATTTGGCTTGGGCAAGTGACTATGGTAGATATAAAATGACAAGTCTAAAATCTATATGCATATTTGGCTTGGTGGGGTTGGAGGCTATTTTGCAGAAAGCAAGTTTTCTCCTATTGTTTTTGTAAAACACTTTTATTTCTCAAGACTTGGCACCAAGGGATAAAGCCCAAGTGCACCAATAATTCTTTTCTTAAGTCAAATTTTACTTTACGAAAACAATGTTGAGATTCTTCCGCCCATCCTTGTCCAGTTGCTCGAAGTAGTCCATTTTCGGGGACACGGCTAAGTACTCAGATTGTTGACTCTGCAGAGGTTGTGCACTTTCACCTTTAGACTCAATTAACCCAAAAATCCTATACACGCGGAGTGTATTAAGGAAAGGAGAGAATTGAGACAAGAACTTTCAGAAGAAGAATGCAACCATACTAGCAAGACCCGTTCCAGCTACATCTGCTTGTCAAGCTGACAGGTTGCACCCTGACAACTTAATTATTCTAGACAGAGCGCATTGTCAAAAGGGTGCACGGGAAGCTTCTAAACTTGGAGTGACTTGGTAATCTCTTCGTTCCTGGGTGACCGTCCGCAAGTGTACTTCTGGGTAACAACCACCATACTCATGGCCCTAAGTAGAATAGACATTCATCCTAGGCGACGACAACCACAAGCATAGTCCCAAAAGCCACTCAACATAAACCATGACAACCAATTCCACCCAGATGTGTATTTCAGATTTTAACACTTAGAAACATTTATATAACATGGTAAACATTTTTATAGCATAGCTAAGCAACTAATAAAACTTTTCATGGCTGCTTAGGAAGAGGGTGGCTACACACTACTAGGATATTTGTAAAATATCAACTAACTTAGCATTATAAAATAAATAAAAATTCCTATCCTGCACACTACTCAAAATATACTATATATGCATATAGAAAATATTGGGTATAAAATGAATGTCACTTGCCTTGGTAACAGGAGGAGCAAGCACAACAAGAATAACAATCACAAGCACAACAAAAATTTCAAATAAGACATTTATTAATATTGCTGGACAGAGGGAATTAATACAACCCTAAAACAACTAAATTTATTTCCAAATCATTTTTATTTTTTAAGTTATTATTTTAATAGCCAAAATACTCCTCTGATAATTACACAAATAATAAGTTGTCAAATGTAAGGACCCCTCGGACAAGTCCGAGATGCCCACGTTATGTAAGAGATCACGATGATCAGTGCATCGCAATCACATAACCAACATAGGTATCAAAGAGTTACATCATTCAAGTCGTACGAATAAAAGTCTTACAACACATAGACGGTCATACGACCAAAGTAAACAAACCTCGTCACGCAGGACGGAATTATCTAAGATAGCGGAAGCTCGTGGCTAGCGACGGCTCTTAACATCTCCGAGCGCAGATTCCCACAAGTGCAGTTGACCGGTGACAGCTAAGTGGCGAAGTCGTCGTCGTACACCTCCTCCTCGATGAAGGCCTCCTCATTGCAATCTGGACATTTGAATATCCAGGGACAGAGCCACATGAGTACAATTACGTACTCGCAAGACCACCTCTAGGCTTAAATTCTCATGATAGTGCAAGAAAACACTCTTTGGAAAACTGGGATAGCTGCTATATATATACGACTATAGGGCTTAGTTTTCGAATACCATGATTTTAGACATAGAGAATACGACATCTCTATATTTTTGTTGAAGAAAACATTTAGAGATAGAATTCTCTTCGCTGAAATGCGACATCTCTATATCTTTGTTGAAGAAAACATTTAGAGATAGAATTCTCTTCTCTTATATATAGCAAGGACATATCCAAGTTCAAAACTTTCGTTTATACAAGTTTATCAAACACTAGGATAGGGGTAACCCTTTTTCCTGACTTGAGATCGGACTGGATGTCTCCCCGAGATCAACTATCTTCACCCAAATTACGTACCTCCCAGGTACCACCTTGTTTCCTCCTTATTTTCCTTCGAGAAACACTTCCCTTTTGTTTTAAAACTAAAATGTCCATACGCCTAGATCAGTGGCCTTTCCAACCGTCCATGACCGCGGATGCGGCTATTCGAATAGATTTACACTCTGCAAAGGTTGCATACTTTACCCACACCTATCGGTTATTCCGCCGTGTCTGCCACGGCCCGTCATACGACAGCATGCGGGGGTCCGGATAACACGATCAAAACTTTCCACTATGACCACCCTAGTATCGGGGCCTCCCGGTAGGTTTGTTCTCCTCGGCACCGTGTGCTCCACTAGACCTCATGGTATTTCCTCGGGACACCACAACGCCACGTCAGGAGACCTGCCGTAATCGTCCGGTTGTTGGTCCTCAACAGTGTATTGTCTCTTCCGGACGACAACCCGGCTTCGAGGGCCCAGCCCCCATAGAAAGTATGAGAGCCCCAACACTAAAACAGACAAGGTTCCGGCTAAGCCCTACCCATGTATGGTAGTGTGGTTGCACGGGTTAATTGTTCAAGCGGCTGCTAGGGCAGTACTTTGTTTCTCAAAAACAACCTCCAGTCCTCCGACTAATCCCAGCAGCTCGGGTTTTCGCAAACATCCCCGCTTGCTCCCAGCAACTCGGGGTTTAATAAAACACTTGCTCGCCGATTGCTCCCAGCAACTCGGGTTTTCTTCCTCGAAACATTTTTATCAAATGGGTCCCCATCCTATAGTTTTGAGGTAAGATAACATAATTTACTATTTGAAAACTTAATCTTCTTTATAGAGCCTTCAATGACAAGACTCATCAAGTAAAACTCTTTTTATAATACCTACAGCTATTCTAGTAGATAACTTTGGCCAAAAGATATTTGGTAAACATAGTTTTCGGGTCGCAAGGCGCCACAAAAGAAGTAAAACATGCATTATTTTATTTTGAAAACAAAACATGCTTGATAAAATAATAAGATTTCATTATAGTGGTGAGGTGGGCTTGCCTTGCTCAAAGTACTGTCTCTGATCTTGCTCTTCAACGTAGTCGTGGTCAGCTACCTCGTACTGCTCTTCCTCGGGTTGCGATTCTACCGTAACATGAAAAACATACGAGACTAGCGTAAGTCCTAAAATGCGAGTTGATAACAATCTAAAGTATATCAACAAACAACAAGCATCACAAACAGAAAACACAACTAATGCATTCAATATTTATTAGGGGCTGTTTACATGGTTTAAGCATAATTTTTAAGGTACTGTTCCTAAAATCAAACCCTTATACCACATTACTCCTAACAATCATGTGGAACTCTGAAAATTAGTTGTGCAAGAAAAGCTATCACCAAACAAGAATTAAAAATCGGATAAGAGCTACTGATATCAAACTTAAACTGAAGATAGGTTCAGTTTTATAGATCTCCTGAATGCATAATTAGCCTTTCTGGTGAGATAGGAGTTTTCTCTTTAAGTGGATATTTTATTCATCAAATTTGGACACTCCTAACTTAAGTTATCCCAGTTTTAAAATAAAGTATACTTCTGATCATTATTTATGTGCAGAAAATAATAAGAATTATTTTGGTGTCAAACCAGTGGGGTGAGTTAGATAAAACCTGTGGCTATTCCACGAAATTATCCCCAACATTTATCTATGGATAGAGGTGGCTCCACAAATTAGAACTAGACATGTCATAATCTCTGAAATTTCAGAAATGCATTTTAAGAGATTATCTCCCTGTTGTTCAGGGATTTATTCACTAAGAAATATCAAGTTACTGGAAAAATCTACATTTGTAGTATATGGTACCTCCAACACATATCTAACACCTCCAATTGGATTTTCCTCAAAAAGTGTTTTTATTGAAGAGTTAAAAATCCCCAAACACCTACTGATGTTATTCTTTGACTAGGAATAACTTTTGCTAGAACATTCTCCTGCATGCAAGATTTACCAATCTAGATAGGCATTTTTACAAGCTTTCCAACAGATCCAAGATTGCATGATTTGGATTTATAACACACAAGTTATTAAACAAATGGTGAAAGAGGTACTTTTTACTAAATCTATTTTACCACAAAACAGAAAACACATTTTGGAACAAGTCCAACGCCACATAGTTAAGAAAACGTGCATGCATGTTAAAAAATTTATCCCATCATTTTAGCCACTCTAGATTTACCACAAATGATTTAAAGCTAAACTCTAGATTTACTGGAAAAATTAACAGGAAAAAGAATAAAAGGGAAACATGCCGAACGGGCCAGATCTGGGCCAGATCGGCCCAGAGGCCACGCAGAGTAGCGCGGATTCGCGCGGGGGCGGAGCTGGGCCGGCCCAAACGCGCGCGGCTGCGCGTGCACGGGGAGGTTCAAACTTGGCCGTAGATCTCGTGATCTACGGCTCACGGTCGTCGTCCTCCTCGCGACGCAGCGCGGACGAACCAGACGAGGGGGAGGGAAATGGTGGCGATGGCGCTCAACAGAGTCCGCGCGGGGCCAGGGGAAGGGTGGAGATCGACGGAGGAGACGATGGCGAGCTCGACGGTGCCCTCAACTCTCGAATGCAACGTCGGAATCCATGGCGACGGCGGCGGCGAGCTTCTCGGGTCGAGGACGAGCGCGGCGGCTACGGACACCTAGAAAAGAAAAGGAGGGCAGGGGGAGTTAGATCTCGACGAGGCGCGTTCGAGGGGCCAAAAATGGCAGAGAAAGGTGGAAAGGAACGACGATGAGCACGGCGGGAAGAAATCGGTCTCCGGCGAGGTTCTTCACTTTGAGAGCTCGAGGGAGGGCGTGGCTTTGGTGAGGGTGGTAGGGGTGAGCAGAGGAGGTGAGGGAGAGCCTCGGGCAGGGTTTTAAGAGGAGAGGGCGAGCTGGGGACAGCTCCAAAACCAGGGGCTGGTTTTCGGGCTCCCTCGGGCAGGAGCGGTTTGGGGAAGGGGAGGGGAGTTCTGGTTGGTCCTCTAGGGCAGTGGAGAGGGGCAGAGAGGATGTTTGTTGGGAGGGGACCGCCTGGCCAGTGAGAAGAGAGGAGAGGGGCTCGGATTAGGTGGGAAAGAAAAGAAAAGAGAGAAGAGAGAGGAGAGGTTGACCCTAGTCCATGACATGTGGGACCAGGAGGGGGTGTTGTTCTCCTCTTCCAGCAGGTGGAGTAGAAATGAGAGAGAGAAAATAAGTTTGGAGTAAAATCCTCAAACATATTTAAACCCTAAGTTTGAATAATTCAAACCTTAATCACAAAAGAAAAGAAATAATAAATCAATTACCCATGCTCACCATATTTAGTGAAACTACTGAATTTTCTAAATGCCCAAATCAAACATCTTATTTAGCTCCCAAAGAAAAGAGAACTTTTGGTGAGAAGGAAAAAGAATCATTCAAATGGTCATGTTATTTTGATGACTACAAAAGCTAGTGAGAACCATATGAAAACAAGCTCTTGTGTGATAATTTAGAACAGGGTATGGAATTATATGTGACCTAGATGGAAATGTTTCAAAAGCATGCCAAAAACCATTTAGGGTTTGCTTAATAATAGCTCCTGGTTTGGCTAAGTTTTCACAACCATGAAGATCATAATGGTGGATATTTTATTTTGGTGCTATGTGACTCTAGTGTTCAATGTCAGGGAACACTAGTGGAGCACACACAACATAAGATGTGCAAACAAATTAAATCCTTACTCAAATTTCTACACACAAAAGTTTCAGCAAGAGGTGAAAAATCCAGAGTAACACCACAATGCTAAAGCTAAGAGAATTGGGGTGTTACAGACCTTCCCCCCTTAGGAGAATCTCGTCCCCGAGATTCTAGATTTGAAGAAGAGAGAAAACCAGGGAATTCATGCTCCAAATACTCTTCACGCTCCCAGGTGGCTTCTTCCTCCAAATGGTTGCTCCATTGGACCTTCAGGAACATGATCTTCCGTCTCCGTGTCAGACGAACGTCTTCAGCGAGAACACGAAGTGGTCGTTCTCGATAAGTGAGATCATGATTGAGGTCAATGGTGTGATGATCTACCTCCTGATATGAGTGAGTATCCCCAGGAACTTGCAGACACTTCCGGAGTAGAGATACATGAAATACATCATGGAATCCTGACAGATGGGGTGGCAGGTCTAGCTGATATGATACTTCTCCTCTTCGACCACTTACTCTAAAGGGACCTATATATCTCGGAGCCAACTTTCCCTTCACATGGAAACGCTGCATTCCCTTGAGTGGAGTAACACGTAGGTATACCATATCACCATCCTTGAAACTAAGCTCCTGCCTTCTAGAATCGGCATAACTCTTTTGCCGGGACTGGGCGGCCTTAAGACGGTCGCAAATGAGTTGAACTTGCTCTTCGGCTTCCCTCAGGGTGTCAACTCCAAAAATCTGGCTGTCTCCTGTTTGTGACCAGTTCAAGGGTGTACGGCACCTACGCCCGTACAAAGCCTCGAATGGTGCCATCTTCAGACTGGCTTGATAGCTGTTGTTGTAGGAAAATTCGGCAAACGGCAGGCAATTTTCCCATTTGGCTCCATAAGCTAACACACAAGATCTAAGCATGTCCTCTAAGACCTGGTTGATTCTTTCTGTTTGTCCTCCTGTCTGAGGATGATAAGCAGTACTGAAAAAGAGTTTGGTTCTGAGCTCCTCCTGAAGCTTAGTCCAAAATCAAGAGGTGAATTTTGTTCCTCGATCTGATACAATAGTCTTAGGTATTCCATGAAGGCTGACGATACGGGACATGTATAGCTCTGCGAGCTGATCCGATCGATGGGTGGTCCGCACTGGCAAAAAGTGTGCCACCTTGGTGAGTCTGTCCACGATAACCCAAATAGCGTCATGCCCATGATTTGATCTGGGTAATCCAGTGATGAAGTCCATGCCGACCTCATCCCATTTCCACTCGGGCAACTTGAGAGGTTGAAGTAATCCAGCGGGTCGCTGATGCTCTGCTTTGACCCTTTGGCAGATATCGCAATTCTGGACGAAGAGTGCAATCTCGCGCTTCATGCCATGCCACCAGAAATTCTGCTTCAAATCCTGGTGCATCTTGGTTCCACCGGGGTGGATAGAATACAAAGTCTCGTGAGCCTCCTTCATAATTAACTGCTTCAAAACAGGATTTGACGGTACGCAGATGCGTCCCTTGTACCAAAGAATACCGTCAGAGTCGATGGTGAACCCAGGGACTTCCTCTTTGTCCAACCTTCTTTTGATGCCCTCAATGCTTTCGTGACCCTTCTGTGCTTGCTTGATCTGCTCCCATAAGGTGGGTTGCAACAGGAGTTGATCGACTGCCCCATAGCTGACTACCTCAATACCCATCTTATCCAGCTCTTCCCAGAGTTCTGGCCGTCGAACATTGATCAGGGAGTTGAATGAACACGGCTGGCGACTAAGGGCATCAGCTACAACGTTAGCTTTTCCAGGGTGGCAATGGATGTCCAAGTCGTAATCCTTGATGAGTTCTATCCATCTTCGTTGCCTCATGTTCAAGTCCCTCTGGGTGAAGATGTACTTCAGGCTCTTGTGATCGGTGTAAATTTCGCAACGGTTGCCAATCAGAAAGTGCCACCATGTCTTGAGTGCATGGACCACTTCAGCAAGCTCGAGGTCATGGGTTGGGTAATTTTGCTCATGCTTGCGGAGTTGTCGCGACGAGTAGGAAATCACCTTGCCCTCTTGCATAAGTACACAACCAAGTCCGAGTTTGGAGGCATCGCAATAAACCACAAAATCTTTGGTCACATCTGGCATGGTTAAGATAGGTGCGGTAGTAAGGCGCTTTTTCAGCTCCTGAAAACTGGCTTCACATTTGTCGGACCAAATGAACTTATGATCCTTCTTCAATAGTTGGGTAAGGGGCTTTGCGATGCTTGAGAATCCCTCAACAAACTTGCGGTAATACCCGGCTAATCCAAGAATGGACCTTATCTCGGTTTGGTTGGTGGGGGTTGGGAATTCAAGAATGGACTTGATGTGAGTAGGATATACAGATATCCCTCCGGCTGAAATAACATGGCCGAGAAAGCTTACTTCTTTCAACCAAAACTGGCACTTACTGAACTTAGCATACAACTGGTGTTCTCGTAGGGTACCGAGAACCAACCTCAGATGCTCTTCATGCTCCTCTTCTGACTTGGAATAGATCAAGATGTCGTCAATAAAGACAACCACAAATTTATCCAAGTAATCCATGAACACCTTGTTCATGAGATTCATGAAATAGGCTGGAGCATTGGTCAGGACAAAAGACATCACTGTGTACTCGAACAATCCGTAACGAGTGACAAAGGCCGTCTTAGGGATATCAGATTCTCTGACTTTCAACTGATGGTAACCGGTGCGGAGATCGATCTTGGAGAAGACTCGAGCTCCATTGAGTTGATCAAACAGATCTTCAATCTTGGGTAGGGGGTATTTGTTTTTAATAGTCACATCATTTAACTTACGGTAATCCACACACAAACGGGTGGTACCGTCTCTCTTATCCACGAAGATGATGGGTGACCCTCAGGGTGATGCACTAGGGCGTATCATACCCTTCCTAAGTAGGTCATCCAACTGTTTCTTTAGTTCTTCCAATTCTTCAGGATTCATCCGGTACGGTTTCTGAGCGATAGGCCCAGTACAGGGTACCAGCTCAATAATGAACTCAATATCCCTATCCGGTGGCATTCCGGGCAACTCTTCGGGAAAAACATCGGGATAGTCACAAACTACCGGTACCTCTTCCAAAATGGCTCCAGCTACACTTTTATGACAATGACTTGAGGTGGAGTGGTAGGTTGAGAAGTGGGTAATCTCCTCTCCTTCCGGGGTGGTTAGTGTGACAGACTTGTTGGTGCAATCAATTTTTCCCCGGTTAACTGCCATCCAATCCATCCCTAAAACCACTTCTATCCCATGCTTTCCTAATACCACTAAATCCGCATGGAATCGGGCTCCTTGAATTTCCACAGGAGTCTCCTTGCAAGATACAATGGCTTTAGTAGTGGCCCCCGGAATTTGCACTCTCATAGGACGATTCAGCAAATTTGGACCCATACTACTTTTCCTAACAATAGGCTCCGTAACGAAAGAATGGGAAGCTCCTGAATCAAACAAAACTGATGCAGGAACTGAGTTGACAGGGAACGTACACATAACCAGATCTGGTGCCTCCTGGGCTTCTTCTGCACTGATGTGATTCAGATAACCTCGGGTGACAGGGGCTGCATTCTTGGGATACGGGTTCTTGCCTCCAGGTGGACGGGGTGGCCCTTGGTTCATGTTTGTCGCATTGGGGCGACCACCGGCGGGCTGTCTAGTGGGGCAATCCCGCGAGAAATGTCCAGGCTGTCCACAAGTGAAACATCCTCCTATGGGCTTCGGAGCAGGCGGCCTGTTAAAGTTGAGGCCGGGGTTGGAACCACTTCCAGGACGAGGTGCAGGCGGGCGAGGAGAGTAGCTGGGTCTTGGTGCAAAGGTTGGAGGCCTTGGTGATGGAAGGCCTCGGTGGAGGTGAAGGGCGCGGACGGGGATAACTTCCAGTTGGGCTGCTGCTACTGCCTTGCTGCATCAGTTGGCGACGCTTGCGGTTGTCAAATGAAGCCTTGCGTTAGTGCTCCATCATAATGGCTGCATCTGCCAACGATTCCAAGTCGGTGAAAGGCATCACCACCAGAATGCACTGCATTTCATCATGAAGTCCATTCATGAACCTCTCTTTCTTCTTGTCCTCTGTATCGGTATCGGTGGGCGCATACCTCGCTAGAGAAGTAAACTTCTCCAAGTACTCACTCACCGACATCCCGCCTTGCTTGAGCTGCAAGAACTTCTCTCGCATGATTCTGACGAGTCCAGAGGGCACATAACGCTTCAAGAACTTGGTCTTGAATGCTGGCCAAGCCACAACTTCCTCCGGTGGCAACAGAGCACGAATGGCCTCCCACCATGCTCGGGCAGAACCAGAGAGGTAGTGAGTGGCGTAGACCACCTTCTCGTTGTCACCCACTTGGGCGACCCTCAAGTTGTTCTCTATAGTATGGATCCAGTCATCGGCATCCAGTGGCACTTCACTCTTGGAGAAAACTGGAGGATTAGTGTTCTGAAAGTCACGAAGTTTTGAGCGGGGTTGTAACGTACCTGCACTTTAAATAAGGCAGATACCTGTGTATAGTGCAAATCCCTGGATCGATTCATTTGCACACACAGTTTACGATGTAATATCACAACAAAGCGTCAATTTTATTACATCGATGATCCAGAATTACAAAGTATTTGATACAAGTTGCATAGCATAAAGCTAGCATTGAAAAAGTACATAGCGGAAATAGCAGCGAGTCTCTATCACTTTCATGCTGCCACAGGCGAAAACATGTTGGTTGTAGACTCGAAACCTATAAACGAAACCTCACTCGTCATCCGATCAAATCTGCAATAAGAAAAATATTGCAACAACGTGGGTCAGATTCCATTAAAAATGGAGTCTGGCAAGTGACACTATGGTGGACACTTAATGGAATAACTCTAAAGCCTATATGCATATTTGGCTGGTGGAGTTCAAGGCTATTTTGCATAAAGCCAATTTTTCCTATCTTTTTGGAAAACACTTTCTTCAAATCAAGACAAGTATGGCATGAAAACCATAAATCTCATCTTCCCTTGTTCACCCATCAAGTTTTATTTCTGAAGTTGGAATGATGGAATCCTTCGTTGACGTCCGTGATCAGCTGCTCAAATTGTCCGTATCGGGGACACGGCTAAGTACTTAGTTTTACACTCTGCAGAGGTTGTGCACTTTCACCTTTAGACTCAATTTGTCCGAGAAATCCTATACACGCGGAGTGTATTATGGAAAGGAGAGAATTGAGACAAGAACTTTCAGAAGAAGAATGCAACCATACTAGCAAGACCCGTTCCACCTATCATCCCCCTACATCTGCTTGTCAAGCTGACAGGTTGCACCCTCACAACTTAATTATTCTAGACAGAGCGCATTGTCAAAAGGTTGCACGGGAAGCAATCGTCACTCGGAGTTCTTCAGATTCCTCTGTTCCCTGGGTGGCCATTCACAAGTGCACTCTCAGGTTGACAACCCCCATGCTCATGGCCCCAAGCATAGTAGAAACTACCTTAGGCGAAGACAACCACAAGCACAGTCCTGAGTAGCCACTCAACATAAACCATTCAACCAATCCACCCAGGTGTTTCATTAACTTAGTGGATGTGTACTCCCAGGTTGACAACCACCATGCTCACGGCCCTAAGTAGAATAGAAATTCATCCTAGGCGACGACAACCATGAGCACAGCCCTGAGTAGTCACTTAACATTTTGTAAAACTTTTCATCAATTGCATAGCATAAATATATCTACTGAGTATTATATAGGAACCTAGACACAGGAGTAAAGGAATTCTACACAGGTTTAGCATAGCAATACTATCCTACTCATGCATATAAAATACACTAAGTAATGCATATAGAATAATAGGAAGTTTATGAGGTGTGCCACTTGCCTTTGAATGTTGTCGTTGTTCACAAACTCTTTTCAACAACGAACGTTTGCTCTCCGTTTAATCTAAACAATATAAGCAAACAACAATACAACAATCAACAAACAACAATCATCAAACATACATGCACATACATAGTGAACAAATAAGTTTCATAAAACTTCTAAGGAGAACATGTTATGTATGATATGCAAATTATTTCTAAGGACTAGAGATGCAAGTCATGCCATGAAAATCTTTTTAAGTCGTAAGTGAAAGACAGGATTAGGAAAGAGGGAAAAGATAGAAGAAAGATGTAGTTGGTCTTCCAGGCTTCATCTCCAGACTTGTAATATTCTCCTTGGTGATGTCTTGATTGAAGTTTTGATAGACTTGAGAAATCTTCAGACTTGGTGGTTCTTGTATCCTCAAGGCTGGTCTTGGATTTAACTTAGTCATCATGAGTTCTCAGAGATGAAGAAAAGACAGAGAGAAAGGCTTAGAGAATAAAAGGGGGTTGGCCTTCTTGAACTTCTTCTCACTTTTCTTCTAAGTGCTTGACATCTTGAGGATGCTTCCAGAGTCTGTTTTCTTCTAAGTCCTTCATGAAGTCTCAGAGAAAAGAAAGAGAGAGAGAGCAAGACTTGGAAAATATTTGCTGGTTGGTCTTCATGAACTTCTTCTTGATTTTCTTCTAAGTGTTTCTACTCCTTGAAGATCCTTCTGAATTCTTGTTTTGGCTAACTCCTTCATTGGCCTTCTAGCTCCATGATGAAGATCCTAAGTGTCTAGTACATAGCACTTTACCAAAATACTAAGTTTGAAAATAATCTTAACGTAGAGAAAATGGGGGAGGAGTTTTCTTATGGAAAATATAACTACAAAATAAAATATGCTATGCATGAAATGCAATTTTAAACCACAAGAAACATAATACTAATTTTTGCGATATTTATAAAGTATGCATTTGACTATAAATGCAATCTAATTAATTTCTATTTTGGAAAATATAATAAAAGGAATAATTATAATATTAAAGTCTTATTATGATTAAATTTTTATAATATAATTTTATAGATAGTGTTAATAGACAGGGGCATTTTAATTAAATTTATAGCAATTTACTTTAATCAAAAATAATATTTTTATTAATAGTTATGTTGAAAATACTCAAACTATTCAAATTAAACATATAACTATGAATTCATTCAAAAATTACTCAAAAATATTTTATAGCAGTGGCATCAATTTACAAATATTCCAAGTTTCTAAAACAATTTTATTTGCAATTTTTGGATTTATAGATTTAAAGTTATGAAAAATATACTCAAATCTTCCATTTGAAATTTGAATATTTTAAACTTAGTCAAATTGGAATTTTGGCAGATCTAAAATATTCTACATGTCAAGGGTTTCTAAATATGTAAAAATATTTGAATTTGGATAAACAGAGAAAAAGATATGATAGTTTGAATAGACAGGGGCTTTTCTGCAAAACTGCTAATTAATTAAATCGTGAAAATGATTTTACACGTCAGCGCTGACTGGGCGTTGACTGTGCGCTGACTGGGCTGCTGGCGTGGTTAAGTCATCAGATCTGGATCGTTGGATCTGGATCTGACGGCTGAGATCTACTGATACCGGTTCGGAGGATGGATCTAATCGTGACCGTGGAAAAAGAATCGGAGGGCTCACATTGCATGGACCAGAAGGTGGCGGCGCCGGTGGCCGGAGATGAAGGGGACGGCGGTGTTCGGCTCGGACGAAGACGGCGCCGGCGTTGCGGTGTCTCCCCGGCCTCGAGGAGACCACGGAGAGGTGCGGCGCGGCGTTCTGGGGGCGATGGTGGTGACGCCGAGCCCGCGCGCGTCTGGGGATGGCCGGGGCGTGCGGCCGGAGGTGCTCGGACGGCGACGAGCTTCGGAGGTGCTTTCCCCTCACGATTTGGTCGCGATAAAACTCGTCAAGGATGCGGGTGTGGTGCGCGATTGGGTGGGGAGTAGAATGAGTGGGGTCTCGGGGGTGGAGGTGGCTTCCTCTAGCTGGAATACGAGAAACTCGTGGTGGCGATGTTGCGGCTCCGGCGAGAAAATTCGCGAGCCTGGGGGCATTTGGCAGAGGGCTTTCGGGGGGAAAAGATGGAGGAGGTCGAGGCCTACTAATAGCAACAAACGATGCTCAAATTGGTGGAGTAAATCGCCCGAATTGATGCGAGTAACGCCGGCCGTTTTCGGGCGTGGTCTCCGGCCGGAGATTGAAGACGATGACGTCACGCTGACGTCATCATTTTTCTTTTTCTTTTCTGATTTTTCTTTTAATTCATATCTTTTGATTTAATTGTCCAAATGATGTCAAATTAATTTCTAAAAATTTGTAAAATTCATATATATGCTTTAAATCATTAGTGGGCATGTTTTGAAACTTTTTGAAAAATAAATATTTTGAAATATTCATAAAATACAATTTTACCTATTTTAGGTTAATTTTGAATTTAGGATTTAATAATTTATTTGGAGTTAAAATAAAATTTATGAAATTACCCACATTCCAATATATTTGAAATTAAGTCATTTAAACTCATTTTCAAATACTAAATTCATTTTAGGCTTTAGTATAATACTAAATAACATAACACATACTATATGAAAATAAAAAGGGAAAAATAATGTATTCATTTTAATTCAAAATAATTTGTGCACCATTATATTTTATATTAAGATAATCCAATTGAAACTTCATAAGAACTTTGGAAAAGATTTTAGATTTAGTTCATTACTTATATAGAAAATATATTCATGAAAGCCATTTTATGTTTTGAAAATAAATGAAAATCATTTAAGCTAATTAAATGTTTATTTGGGTTGTTAAGTAATTATAAAATCTATGAGGTTTTAAAGTTATAAACTATAGACTTGTAATATCCAAACTATGTTTTGAACTCAGGTAAATGAGTAATAATCTTCTGGCAAATAGACAATGTTTTCAATAGTTTAAAATAACACTTGTAATTATTATTTTAATTTATTTATAGCTAAGTGGTTGAAATCAATTACTTATAAGTAAACTATTTACTTAAATTAGAATGGTTTGTACTGTATAAAACATTTGTCAAATTACATATTAAGGTTTTTGAAATACAATGGATAAGGTAATGTTTAATTGGAAATAACTTTTGAAAATAATGACATATTGGGAATTTTGAAATAATAGACTTTTTCAAATTGGTTGAAGTCATTTATAGTTAGTTTTCTTATGCATTTTAGTATTTTATTTTAATCAAAACAAAAGTTTTAAATTTTTGTGATTTTTTACATTCCAAAATGTTGGGATGTTACAGATTACCACCCTTAAAAGGAATCTCGTCCCCGAGATTCGGAGAGGCTAGGAAGACAAAGCAAATGCTTGGAATGATTCTGATAACTCGAGAGGTTTTGAGAAATGAAATTTCTGACATGGAAACTTGAAAACCTGTACGGAATAAATTTTCTGATTGGGGAGGCTAGAAGGAAGATAGTTTGGGATCTCTGTGTTTAATCAGCTGGGTCTGAATATCTGGGTAGCTACCACCCTTAAAAGAAATTTTTGTCAGTACTCAAACATTCTAACTTATACAAGATATTCAAGACAATTAATTACAAACAACATCTAACAAACATCAAGCACAATGTTCAAACACAAGCAACACATACGTAAAAATTTCAAACTTCTTTTGAGAAATCGAATTAATCGTTTTATCGAACGAACACACCAATGTCATGGAAAGACAATATTGATAGTACTGCCATACCACAATTTGATATGTCAATACATCAACGGATCTCGTTATTCTAATGGTTAGGTGGTCTAATCTGTCTTTTTCTTGAGGGCCTCGAGTTCTTCCTCAACTTCCTTGAGTTCTTCAAGATGCTTCTGGGTGTTGTGAAGTCTAAAATAAAGTCTTTCTGCAAGATACTCGATGGCTCTCCATGCTGCATTTCTTGCTGAATCAAAGAATGATGTGTGAAGTATTGGGTTGGTGAACATACAGTCACCCTCAGTCTTGTGGTCAGCTTCCTTGCTCCTGTAGAGATGGACTTGCACCCACCAATACTCTTGGCCTTCATCCATGAAAGGAAAACCTTTGTATACTACTTCTCCTTCCAAACCTAAACTCTTCATGTTATCCTTCAGTGCCCTTGGAAACTCAGTCTCGCATTCCAAGGTCCTGGTCATCACTGGTCCTTTCTTAAGTGCTTCAATGAGGCGGTCATCTAAAGAAACAAGAGAAGAAACTTAGAAAGGGAATAGATAAGATAGTTACAGGAATATTGTTTGAAAAGTTCTTATTTTCAGCAAAATGAATGAAATAGATTTTCAATCCTATGGTCAAATCCTTATTCTATCCAAACCTAGGGTTTCGAACCTACAGGCAACACAGTGCTCTGATACCATCTGTAACGTACCTGCACTTTAAATAAGGTAGATACCTGTGTATAGTGCAAATCCCTGGATCGATTCATTTGCACACACAGTTTGCGATGTAATATCACAACAAAGCGTCAATTTTATTACATCGATGATCCAGAATTACAAAGTATTTGATACAAGTTGCATAGCATAAAGCTAGCATTGAAAAAGTACACAGCGGAAATACAATAGTAGTGAGTCTCTATCACTTTCATGCTGCCACAGGCGAAAACATGTTGGTTGTAGACTCGAAACCTATAAACGAAACCTCACTCGTCATCTGATCAAATCTGCAATAAGAAAAATATTGCAGCAACGTGGGTCAGATTCCATTAAAAATGGAGTCTGGCAAGTGACACTATGGTGGACACTTAATGGAATAACTCTAAAGCCTATATGCATATTTGGCTGGTGGAGTTCAAGGCTATTTTGCATAAAGCCAATTTTTCCTATCTTTTTGGAAAACACTTTCTTCAAATCAAGACAAGTATGGCATGAAAACCATAAATCTCATCTTCCCTTGTTCACCCATCAAGTTTTATTTCTGAAGTTGGAATGATGGAATCCTTCGTTGACGTCCGTGATCAGCTGCTCAAATTGTCCGTACCGGGGACACGGCTAAGTACTTAGTTTTACACTCTGCAGAGGTTGTGCACTTTCACCTTTAGACTCAATTTGTCCGAGAAATCCTATACACGCGGAGTGTATTATGGAAAGGAGAGAATTGAGACAAGAACTTTCAGAAGAAGAATGCAACCATACTAGCAAGACCCGTTCCACCTATCATCCCCCTACATCTGCTTGTCAAGCTGACAGGTTGCACCCTCACAACTTAATTATTCTAGACAGAGCCCATTGTCAAAAGGTTGCACGGGAAGCAATCGTCACTCGGAGTTCTTCAGATTCCTCTGTTCCCTGGGTGGCCATCCACAAGTGCACTCTCAGGTTGACAACCCCCATGCTCATGGCCCCAAGCATAGTAGAAACTACCTTAGGCGAAGACAACCACAAGCACAGTCCTGAGTAGCCACTCAACATAAACCATTCAACCAATCCACCCAGGTGTTTCATTAACTTAGTGGATGTGTACTCCCAGGTTGACAACCACCATGCTCACGGCCCTAAGTAGAATAGAAATTCATCCTAGGCGACGACAACCATGAGCACAACCCTGAGTAGTCACTTAGCATTTTGTAAAACTTTTCATCAATTGCATAGCATAAATATATCTACTGAGTATTATATAGGAACCTAGACACAGGAGTAAAGGAATTCTACACAGGTTTAGCATAGCAATACTATCCTACTCATGCATATAAAATACACTAAGTAATGCATATAGAATAATAGGAAGTTTATGAGGTGTGCCACTTGCCTTTGAATGTTGTCGTTGTTCACAAACTCTTTTCAACAACGAACGTTTGCTCTCCGTTTAATCTAAACAATATAAGCAAACAACAATACAACAATCAACAAACAACAATCATCAAACATACATGCACATACATAGTGAACAAATAAGTTTCATAAAACTTCTAAGGAAAACATGTTATGTATGATATGCAAATTATTTCTAAGGACTAGAGATGTAAGTCATGCCATGAAAATCTTTTTAAGTCTTAAGTGAAAGACAAGATTAGGAAAGAGGGAAAAGATAGAAGAAAGATGTAGTTGGTCTTCCAGGCTTCATCTCCAGACTTGTAATATTCTCCTTGGTGATGTCTTGATTGAAGTTTTGATAGAATTGAGAAATCTTCAGACTTGGTGGTTCTTGTATCCTCAAGGCTGGTCTTGGATTTAACTTAGTCATCATGAGTTCTCAGAGATGAAGAAAAGACAGGGAGAAAGGCTTAGAGAATAAAAGGGGGTTGGCCTTCTTGAACTTCTTCTCACTTTTCTTCTAAGTGCTTGACATCTTGAGGATGCTTCCAGAGTCTGTTTTCTTCTAAGTCCTTCATGAAGTCTCAGAGAAAAGAAAGAGAGAGAGAGCAAGACTTGGAAAATATTTGCTGGTTGGTCTTCATGAACTTCTTCTTGATTTTCTTCTAAGTGTTTCTACTCCTTGAAGATCCTTCTGAATTCTTGTTTTGGCTAACTCCTTCATTGGCCTTCTAGCTCCATGATGAAGATCCTAAGTGTCTAGTACATAGCACTTTACCAAAATACTAAGTTTGAAAATAATCTTAACGTAGAGAAAATGGGGGAGGAGTTTTCTTATGGAAAATATAACTACAAAATAAAATATGCTATGCATGAAATGCAATTTTAAACCACAAGAAACATAATACTAATTTTTGCGATATTTATAAAGTATGCATTTGGCTATAAATGCAATCTAATTAATTTCTATTTTGGAAAATATAATAAAAGGAATAATTATAATATTAAAGTTTTATTATGATTAAATTTTTATAATATAATTTTATAAATAGTGTTAATAGACAGGGGCATTTTAATTAAATTTATAGCAATTTACTTTAATCAAAATTAATATTTTTATTAATAGTTATGTTGAAAATACTCAAACTATTCAAATTAAATATATAACTATGAATTCATTCAAAAATTACTCAAAAATATTTTATAGCAGTGGCATCAATTTACAAATATTCCAAGTTTCTAAAACAATTTTATTTGCAATTTTTGGATTTATAGATTTAAAGTTATGAAAAATATACTCAAATCTTCCATTTGAAATTTGAATATTTTAAACTTAGTCAAATTTGAATTTTGGCAGATCTAAAATATTCTACATGTCAAGGGCTTTCCAAATATATAAAAATATTTGAATTTGGATAAATAGAGAAAAAGATATGATAGTTTGAATACACAGGGGCTTTTCTGCAAAACTGCCTATTAATTAAATCGTGAAAATGATTTTACACGTCAGCGCTGACTAGGCGCTGACTGTGCGCTGACTGGGCTGCTGACGTGGTTAAGTCATCAGATCTGGATCGTTGGATCTGGATCGGACGGCTGAGATCTACTGATACCGGTTCAGAGGATGGATCTAATCGTGACCGTGGAAAAAGAATCGGAGGGCTCACATAGCATGGACCAGAAGGTGGCGGCGCCGGTGGCCGGAGATGAAGGGGACGGCGGCGTTCGGCTCGGACGAGGACGGCGCCGGCGTTGCGGTGTCTCCCCGGCCTCGAGGAGACCACAGAGAGGTGCGGCGCGGCGTGCTGGGGGCGATGGTGGTGACGCCGAGCCCGCGCGCGTCTGGGGATGGCCGGGGCGTGCGGCCGGAGGTGCTCGGACGGCGACGAGCTTCGGAGGTGCTTTCCCCTCACGATTTGGTCGCGATAAAACTCGTCAAGGATGCGGGTGTGGTGCGTGATGGGGTGGGGAGTAGAATGAGTGGGGTCTCGGGGGTGGAGGTGGCTTCCTCTAGCCGGAATAGGAGAAACTCGTGGTGGCGATGTTGCGGCTCCGGCGAGCAAATTCGCGAGCCTGGGGGCATTTGGCAGAGGGCTTTCGGGGGGAAAAGATGGAGGAGGTCGAGGCCTACTAATAGCAACAAACGACGCTCAAATTGGTGGAGTAAATCGCCCGAATTGATGCGAGTAACGCCGGCCGTATTCGGGCGTGGTCTCCGGCCAGAGATTGAAGATGATGACGTCACGCTGACGTCATCATTTTTCTTTTTCTTTTCTGATTTATCTTTTAATTCATATCTTTTGATTTAATTGTCCAAATGATGTCAAATGAATTTCTAACAATCTCTAAAATTCATATCTATGCTTTAAATCATTAGTGGGCATGTTTTGAAACTTTTTGAAAAATAAATATTTTGAAATATTCATAAAATACAATTTTACCTATTTTAGGTTAATTTTGAATTTAGGATTTAATAATTTATTTGGAGTTAAATAAAATTTATGAAATTACCCACATTCCAATATATTTGAAATTAAGTCATTTAAACTCATTTTCAAATACTAAATTCATTTTAGGCTTTAGTATAATACTAAATAACATAACACATACTATATGAAAATAAAAAGGGAAAAATAATGTATTCATTTTAATTCAAAATAATTTGTACACCATTATATTTTATATTAAGATAATTCAATTGAAACTTCATAACAACTTTGGAAAAGATTTTAGATTTAGTTCATTACTTATATAGAAAATATATTCATGAAAGCCATTTTATGTTTTGAAAATAAATGAAAATCATTTAAGCTAATTAAATGTTTATTTGGGTTGTTAAGTAATTATAAAATCTATGAGGTTTTAAAGTTATAAACTATAGACTTGTAATATCCAAACTATGTTTTGAACTCAGGTAAATGAATAATAATCTTCTCGCAAATAGACAATGTTTTCAATAGTTTAAAATAACACTTGTAATTATTATTTTAATTTATTTATAGCTAAGTGGTTGAAATCAATTACTTACAAGTAAACTATTTACTTAAATTAGAACGGTTTGTACTGTATAAAACATTTGTCAAATTACATATTAAGGTTTTTGAAATACAATGGATAAGGTAATGTTTAATTGGAAATAATTTTGAAAATAATGACATATTGGGAATTTTGAAATAATAGACTTTTTCAAATTGGTTGAAGTCTTTTATAGTTAGTTTTCTTATGCATTTTAATATTTTATTTTAATCAAAACAAAAGTTTTAAATTTTTGTGATTTTTGACATTCTAAAATGTTGGGATGTTACAGGGGTTCTTCATTCCCTTGGCCGCCATTCTGATTGACGACAATCTGAGCAAGATGCTGCAGGGTGGCAAGGTTGGCGTTCCTCTCGGTGCGAGCTGCCTCGCGCTCCTCCATGAGAAGACGGAGCACTTGAGCCATAGATGGCTTTGGTTGTGGGGGTGGTGGTGGATCCCTTGCGATTCTGAATTTCAGAAATAAACACACATTATTATTCTACTTAGAAATTTTAAAACAGGTTTTTGAAAAAGGGTTCATCAAGCACACACAAAAACATACAAATTTCAGCAAGACAATACTCATAAAAAGACATGATTCCATCCCATAGCAAGGTTCCAAAAGCATCATCGCATAGTGCACAACCACAAAACACTGATTGACATAGTTCTTACAATCATCCAGACACACACATGCTAACTAGACCACACAATCGCATCCACTTATCGCGATGGTTCGGTCCTAACCCAAAAGATACTGCGCAACTAACTACTCCACGTCCACGGCAGCGTCACTGTCAAAGGGTGGCTCGTCGGGGTCCTCGTCCCTAGACATCACAGCTCCCGAGTCCTTACCATCCTCGCCTCGAAGGTCGTCGTCATCCAGCTCGCTCACAGGCTCCATATTCATGTCCTCTGTAGGGTCCTCATCCTCAGGCAGAAGATCGTCATTCTCCTTGCTCAGAGCCTCCACCTTACTCTCCAGCTCGCTGATCCGCTCGTCACGGGCATCAACGGTCGACCTGAGCATGTCAACCATCCCGTCAAGCTGGAACCTGTAGAAGCGAGTAGTCTGGAGGCACGCAAAGGTGGAACGGCGCTCCTTGGGCTCCATCTTGAGCTCTGCCTGGGACTCCACCAAACGCTCCTCCGAGGTCTTGAGCTTCAGCTCCATGGTCTTCAGCTGGTCCTGAGAGGCCTCGAGTTGCGTCTCCAAGTCCTCTAACCTCAGCTCAGCTGCCGAGATCCGCACCTCAGCTCCGTCATGATTAAGACGGTGAAGGTCACTATCGTACCGACTAATGACCAGCTGGGACTGGGTGTACTCGACGAGGAGTCCCAGCTCGGCCAAGTGGTTCCCGAAAGTGGGGTGGGGACGCGGCGGCACAGGGTTACTCTGCTCGTCCAAGCCAGAGTAAAACTCAAAGCGGGTGCCGCCCAACTCGGAACTATGAGCACACACCAAGCGGGCGAGAGCTCTCTGCAGCACGGTGACGAACGCTTCCATCTGAGTAGATGCAAGGGCATCCTCAACCAGCTCCTCGGCGAAGGGTGGCACCAATGGCCCTCGAAGGATGCACCTCACAGCCCAGGACATCTCATCTCCCACCATGGGCAGGCAACGTCCAATCAGCAGCTCTGGTAGCGGACGCCTCAGGTGCTGGATCAACTGGAGTAGGTCTGCCTGGAACAGACGCGAAAATCCGGTATCTGGCACCGCTCCCAACTGAATCGATGACGAGAACTGTCCGCTCATCTACACAAAATTTTAAATGGAGGTTTAATTAGTGAACGATGTACCAAATTTTAAATAGGTAAAATCATAAGATTTAATGCAGGTATAAAATTAATCAGTGAATAGTATCAGAGGGGAGTGAGGAGTAGCAGTATATTCTGCATATTTTAAGTATTTTTCTCCTAGCTGTTTTAGGAAAAACATTTTTGCGTGTTGTCGACGCCCAACCTAACTAAAGTCTCCTAAGGTCAACGATTGCTCTGATACCAAGTCTGTAAGGACCCCTCGGACAAGTCCGAGATGCCCACGTTATGTAAGAGATCACGATCCCAATGATCAGTGCATCGCAATCACATAACCAACATAGGTATCAAAGAGTTACATCATTCAAGTCGTACGAATAAAAGTCTTACAACACATAGACGGTCATACGACCAAAGTCAACAAACCTCGTCACGCAGGACGGAATTATCTAAGATAGCGGAAGCTCGTGGATAGCGACGGCTCTTAACATCTCCGAGCGCAGATTCCCACAAGTGCAGTTGATCGGTGACAGCTAAGTGGCGAAGTCGTCGCCGTACACCTCCTCCTCGATGAAGGCCTCCTCATTGCAATCTGGACATTTGAATATCCAGGGACAGAGCCACATGAGTACAATTACGTACTCGCAGGACCACCTCTAGGCTTAAATTCTCATGATACTGCAAGAAAACACTCTTTGGAAAACTGGGATAGCTGCTATATATATACGACTATAGGGCTTAGTTTTTGAATACCATGATTTTAGACATAGAGAATACGACATCTCTATATCTTTGTTGAAGAAAACATTTAGAGATAGAATTCTCTTTGCTGAAATGCGACATCTCTATTTATTTGTTGAAGAAAACATTTAGAGATAGAATTCTCTTCTCTTAGATATAGCAAGGACATATCCAAGTTCAAAACTTTCGTTTATATAAGTTTATCAAACACTAGGATAGGGGTAACCCTTTTTCCTGACTTGAGATCGGACTGCATGTCTCCCCGAGATCAACCATCTTCACCCAAATTCCGTACCTCCCAGGTACCACCTTGTTTCCTCCTTATTTTCCTTCGAGAAACACTTCCCTTTTATTTTAAAACTAAAATGTCCATACGCCTATATCAGTGGCCTTTCCAACCATCCATGACCGCGGACGCGGCTATTCGAATAGATTTACACTCTGCAGAGGTTGCACACTTTACCCACACCTATCGGTTATTCCGCCGTGTCTGCCACGGCCCGTCATACGACAACATGCGGGGGTCCGGATAACACGATCAAAACTTTCCACTATGACCACCCTAGTATCGGGGCCTCTCGGTAGGTTTGTTCTCCTCGGCACCGTGTGCTCCACTAGACCTCATGGTCTTTCCTCGGGACACCACACCGCCACGTCAGGAGACCTGCCGTAATCGTCCGGCTGTTGGTCCTCAACAGTGTATTGTCTTTTCCGAACGACAACCCGGCTTCGAGGGCCCAGCCCCCATAGAAAGTATGAGAGCCCCAACACTAAAACAGACAAGCTTCCGGCTAAGCCCTACCCATGTCAGGTAGTGTGGTTGCACGGGTTAATTGTTCGAGCGGCTGCTAGGGCAGTACTTTGTTTTTCAAAAACAACCTCCAGTCCTCCGACTAATCCCAGCAGCTCGGGTTTTCGCAAACATCCCCGCTTGCTCCCAGCAACTCGGGTTTTAATAAAACACTTGCTCGCCGATTGCTCCCAGCAACTCGGGTTTTCTTCCTCGAAACATTTTTATCAAATGGGTCCCCATCCTATAGTTTTGAGGTAAGATAACAGAATTTACTATTTGAAAACTTAATTTTCCTATATAGAGCCTTCAATGACAAGACTCATCAAGTAAAACTCTTCTTATAATACCTACAGCTATTCTAGTAGATAACTTTGGCCAAACAATATTTGGTAAACATAGTTTTCGGGTGGCAAGGCGCCACAAAAGAAGTAAAACATGCATTATTTTATTTTGAAAACAAAACATGCTTGATAAAATAATAAGATTTCATTATAGTGGTGAGGTGGGCTTGCCTTGCTCAAAGTACTGTCCCTGATCTTGCTCTTCAGCGTAGTCGTGCTCAGCTACCTCGTACTGCTCTTCCTCAGGTTGCGATTCTACCGTAACATGAAAAACAGACGAGACTAGCGTAAGTCCTAAAATGCGAGTTGATAACAATCTAAAGTATATCAACAAACAACAAGCATCACAAACAGAAAACACAACTAATGCATTCAATATTTATTAGGGGCTGTTTACATGGTTTAAGCATAATTCTTAAGGTACTGTTTCTAAAATCAAACCCTTCTACCACATTACTCCTAACAATCATGTGGAACTCTGAAAATTAGTTGTGCAAGAAAAGCTATCACCAAACAAGAATTAAAAATCAGATAAGAGCTACTGATATCAAACTTAAACAGAAGATAGGTTCAGTTTTATAGATCTCCTGAATGCATAATTAGCCTTTATAGTGAGATAGGAGTTTTCTCTTTAAGTGGAGATTTTATTCATCAAATTTGGACACTCCTAGCTTAAGTTATTCCAGTTTTAAAATAAAGTATACTTCTGATCATTATTTATGTGCAGAAAATAATAAGAATTATTTTGGTGTCAAACCAGTGGGGTTAGTTAGATAAATCATGTGGCTATTCCACAAAATTATCCCCAACATTTATCTATGGACAGAGGTGGCTCCACCAATTAGAACTAGACATGTCATAATCTCTGAAATTTCAGAAATGCATTTTAAGAGATTATTTCCCTGTTGTTCAGGGATTTATTCACTAAGAAATATCAAGTTACTGGAAAAATCTACATTTGTAGTATACGGTACCTCCAACACATATCTAACACCTCCAATTGGATTTTCC
This sequence comes from Poa annua, assembly GCA_026929855.1. Lineage (NCBI taxonomy): Eukaryota > Viridiplantae > Streptophyta > Magnoliopsida > Poales > Poaceae > Poa > Poa annua. Next base: position 242,502,468 of record CM049426.1, on the reverse strand, counting down.
TCAAATAGAGTTTTTATTGAAGAGTTAAAAATCCCCAAAGACCTACTGATGTTATTCTTTGAGTAAGAATAACTTTTGCTAGAACATTCTCCTGCATGCAAGATTTACCAAGCTAGATAGCCATTTTTACAAGCTTTCCAACAGATCCAAGATTGCATGATTTGGATTTATAACACACAAGTTATTAAACAAATGGTGAAAGAGGTACTTTTTACTAAATCTATTTTACCACAAAACAGAAAACACATTTTGGAACAAGTCCAACGCCACATGGTTAAGAAAACGTGCATGCATGTTACAAAATTTATCCCATCATTTTAGCCACTCTAGATTTACCACAAATTATTTAAAGCTAAACTCTAGATTTACTGGAAAAATTAACAGGAAAAAGAATAAAAGGGAAACAGGCCGAACGGGCCAGATCTGGGCCAGATCGGCCCAGAGGCCACGCAGAGCAGCGCGGATTCGCGCGGGGGCGGAGCTGGGCCGGCCCAAACGCGCGCGGCTGCGCGCGCACGGGGAGGTTCAAACCTGGCCGTAGATCTCGTGATCTACGGCTCACGGTCGTCGTCCTCCTCGCGACGCAGCGTGGACGAACCAGACGAGGGGGAGGGAAATGGTGGCGATGGCGCTCACCAGAGACCGCGCGGGGCCAGGGCAAGGGTGGAGATCGACGGAGGGGACGATGGCGAGCTCGACGGTGCCCTCAACTCTTGCATGCAACGTCGGAATCCATGGCGACGGCGGCGGCGAGCTTCTCGGGTCGAGGACGAGCGCGGCGGCTACGGACACCTAGAAGAGAAAAGGAGGGCAGGGGGAGTTAGATCTCGACGAGGCGCGTTCGAGGGGCCAAAAATGGCAGAGAAAGGTGGAAAGGAACGACGATGAGCACGGCGGGAAGAAATCGGTCTCCGGCGAGGTTCTTCACTTCCAGAGCTCGAGGGAGGGTGTGGCTTTGGGTGAGGGTGGTAGGGGTGAGCAGAGGAGGTGAGGGAGAGCCTCGGGCAGGGTTTTAAGAGGAGAGGGCGAGCTGGGGACAGCTCCAAAACCAGGGGCTGGTTTTCGGGCTCCCTCGGGCAGGAGCGGTTTGGGGAAGGGGAGGGGAGTTCTGGTTGGTCCTCTAGGGTGGTGGAGAGGGGCAGAGAGGATGTTGGTCGGGAGGGGACTGCCTGGCCAGTGAGAAGAGAGGAGAGGGGCTCGGATTGGGTGGGAAAGAAAAGAAAAGAGAGAAGAGAGAGGAGAGGTTGACCCTAGTCCATGACATGTGGGACCAAGAGGGGGTGTTGTTCTCCTCTTCCAGCAGGTGGAGTAGAAATAAGAGAGAGAAAAGAAGTTTGGAGTAAAATCCTCAAACATATTCAAACCCTAAGTTTGAATAATTCAAACCTTAATCACAAAAGAAAAGAAATAATAAATCAATTACCCATGCTCACCATATTTAGTGAAACTACTGAATTTTCTAAATGCCCAAATCAAACATCTTATTTAGCTCCCAAAGAAAAGAGAACTTTTGGTGAGAAGGAAAAAGAATCACTCAAATGGTCATGTTATTCTGATGACTACAAAAGCTAGTGAGAACCATATGCAAACAAGCTCTTGTGTGATAATTTAGAACAGGGTATGGAATTATATGTGACCTAGATGGAAATGTTTCAAAAGCATGCCGAAAACCATTTAGGGTTTGCTTAATAATAGCTCCTGGTTTGGCTAAGTTTTCACAACCATGAAGATCATAATGGTGGATATTTTATTTTGGTGCTATGTGACTCTAGTGTTTTCAATGTCAGGGAACACTAGTGGAGCACACACAACATAAGATGTGCAAACAAATTTAATCCTTACTCAAATTTCTACACACAAAAGTTTCAGCAAGAGGTGAAAAATCCAGAGTAACACCACAATGCTAAAGCTAAGAGAATTGGGGTGTTACATAAAAAGGAAAATCAAATGATGTAGAAATAAACTACACTAGCAGGGCTATCCGTGGATATACAATTTATCAAATTTGAACTTACAGATCAAAAGTTATGAATTTTCTAAGTTTTGCATATTTTCAGTTTTATTTATAAAAATTTCTGCGAAAAAGAAATAACAGGGTCTACGTCGCGTGTCCTCATTGGACGAAAACGGTTCGTCGCGGATCGCGGCGCGAGTAGTCCGATCTAATTAAAATGGACGCGTGAGATTTGATCGATCTAGATCCGTTAGATCTAGATCTAACGGCCCACGATCCGTTGACCAAAAAAGGGCGGCGCGGTCGCCGGAGTTTACCCGACCGCGGCGGTGCCACGGCCGGCGTTGCTCGAACTCGCGATCTAGGGGGCTACGGGACGAATGGATCTTACCGAGGCGTAGCGGGCGTCGAGGCGAGGTCGATGGCGCGGCGGGGGGGGCTTCGCGGCGTCTCCTCCTCTCCTCGGAAGCTCGCCGGAGACGACGTGGCGGACGGCGGCGTCTGTCGCGGATCGGGACGGCGTTCGGCTGCAAATTAACCCGCGAGACAAAGTCACAAACGTGTGCAATGAGAAGGGAAATCGAGGAGGGGCAAAAGAGAGTTCGGGGGTGGTCGGAATACTCTGTACGGCGAGGTTTTCGGCGGCGGAGGTCCGAGCTCGCTCGCGAGCTGCCCGGCGGCGGAAAATTTAGGGTTTGGGGTGGGGAGGGTGGCGGCGGGATTGGGGGTTTAAATAGGGGTCGGAGAGGGGGCAAACGCCGAGCAAATCACGCTCGGATTTCCCGGCGCGATCTCCAGCGGAGGAAGACGAAGCTGACAGGTGGGTCCCACCTGTCAGCGAGAGGAGGGGGAGAAGATGGGCTGCGCGGTCTAGCTGGGCCGATTCGGACGCGCGCACGGCAGATAGTTAAACGGGCCGGCCCGATCTCCTTTTCTTTTAAATAAGATTAATATCTGTTTTCAAATACTGATTTCAAAAATGATTTTTAAACCTATTCAAAATATTTCAGAAAAAATCATAAAAATATGTTTTGGAAAGGTTATTAAAAATGGAACTTTTTAACATTATACTTGCCCATAAATAAATTGATAACATTAAATTTATTAAAGGAGTTTAAATAAACACTTTCTGGAATTATAAAATTATTTAAACTTATAATTGAAATTTTGTTTAATCTTTATGTGATGAAATGTTATGTCTAAATGATGAATGATGCATGAATGCAAAGTTTTAATTTTTTGCAAACTTTAGGATGTTACAGTTCTTCCACTTCGTTTTGCCGGCGTTCCCTTGGAACGCGATGGCTACCTCGTTAGATGGTCCAGTTTTGTCTTTCGTTGCTTGCTTGCGTTTGTTGTTCCGCCTTGGCGCGGTGCTGACGTCTGGATCATCGTCACGTGCGTCATCATCTGCTGCCGCGTATTGGGCAGCTAAGTTGAGCATCTCGCCAAGGTCCATGACTTGCTCGGTGACGGAGCAGGGACTTTTTCTGTAGGCCCGTGTAGAAGGCATGGATAGCCTGTGCGTCCGAAACACCATGAAAGTTGGCCTATTCGGAGATCCAACGGCTAACAAAATCTGTCATGGTTTCGTCTGGCTTCTGAATACAGCGTTGCAAATCCGTGTAGGTAGTTGGACTATTGTATGTTCCTTGGAAGTGCTGGAAGAAAACCTTTTCCATGTCGTACCAGCTATGGATAGATTTTCCGAGAAGGTTGTCGATCCAAGCCCTTGCCGTGCCTTTGAACATGAGAGGTAGGCAGCGGACGGCAATGTGATTTCTTCCGCCGGCAAATTTTTATGGCCCTGGCATAATCGGCTAGCCATGAATCCGGCTTAACGAGGTCGTTGTACCTAGGACACATTTTAGACACTGATGTCAAGTCCTTGGGGAACGGCTCTCTGCGGATGGCATCGCCAAAGCACTTTGGGCAAGAGTATAGCGGCTCCCTTCCTCTTGCTATGTCTTGTAGGCGATGTCGTGCGTCTTTTGGATCGAGTTGTTGTCCGCCTCTCTTGGCGTTTGGCTCGTCCTGCGCTGCCGGCTTACGCTGCGCCTGGGCCCCTCTGCCTCCTCCTTTGTTTTCCTACCGGTGCTGCGCTGCGGAGACCGGCTTCGACCTCTCCTGAGAGGTTCGTTGTCGGCATTTTTGTTAGGCGGCTGGCCGTTGTCCCGGCTACTGCCATTGCCGCCCATTGGCTGGGCTGGAGGTGGCAGGTCCCCTCTGCTTCCTGTCCGCGAGTTCTCGTCCCGCCTTGGTTTTGGCGGTGGCATCTTCTTTGGAGGTGGCGTTGCTTTCCTTTTGTCGCCCGGACGGGCCTTCGGGGTCAGCGCCGGGTGCGGCTTTGCATTTTCCTGACTTGGATTCTAGATCTCCCCCGCGGGCATCCGCCATATGGCCATAGGAGTCAGCGCGAGCTTGCTGTTCTAAGGCCTTGCTCATGAAGTGTCTCGCATTGGCCACCTTTTCCTCCGTTGTGTAAGTCTTGTCATCTAGGGTGTCAAGCGCAGCAGCTGCGTTAAGGATGGGGGTGCAGAAGACATCATCCCCCCTTCTGTCTAGACGCTGTGGTGCTATGCGCCAGTCAAACCCTAGATCTTGAGCTGCTGTTGTCGCACGAATTGGCGGCTCCTTATCACGGCGTCTTCTTGATGACCTTTTTTCTTCGAAAAGCTGCTTGTTCGGTTTTGCCGACATCTTTTCTTGCTCCTTCTCGATCTTCTTCGCAAGGCTCTCAACATGCTCCTCTCTTTTTCGCAGGAAGTCAGAGTGTTTAAGCATATTAAGCCTACGTTCTTCCACCTCGTCAAGTGGGGTATCTTAGTTCACCGGAGTTTTAATGAATTCGTCTACTTCTTTAATGACAGAGAGAAAATCCGTGGGTTTGCTGCTGCCGCCTTTTTCGAGACCAGCTTTCTTCTTTGCGCGCACCTTGTCGGAACCGTCAATGATTTGACCAGTAACGATGTTTCCGGCATCTTCTGCCGGTTTGTCTTGCGGCGCAGAAGCGACTGGGTTGACTCGTGACCGATGACAACAATCATAGCCAGTTTATCAGGCATAACTGTATCCATTGTTTTCTTTGAAGGAATCGGATTATCACTAGAAAAGCGGTTGTCATTCTGTCTTCGAAGAGACTACCGTCATCATCAGAATCAGGATCTACGTTGACTTGAACGGTAGATATGGATCCGGCATCTGACATCGCATCCTCCTGAAGAGCAGAAAGGATTGACTCAAGATCGTTGTTTTCTGCCTGGGAGTCAGATCCCAGTCCGACAACTCCGACGAAGTGGAAGTCAGATCCGGACAACTCCTGGGAGAAAGCGGATTCAGATCCATCTTGCCGGTCGACTGCTTGGTCGAAGGGTTGGTGGGTGGGGTCATAGAAATGCGGCAGGCCGAACGCCTCTGGCGTGTACCCGATGAAGACGTCAATCCCTCCGATCGGTACGACTGCGCATCCAATGAGGTATTCATCCGCCGGGAGCCAGGAATCATCTGAGTTGACGTAGCTGTGGCCGCCATACCTTGTGACGCGGCCGACGGCGATCTGCTTGCCCACGCCCCCAAGTGTTCCCGCCTTGAACGTGACTCCAGGAACCTTAGTCCCCACGGTGGGCGCCAACTGTCGAAGTATCGCCATAAATGATAAAAGACGGGGGTCCTCTAGCCTACGTAGGGATTGTGGGGAAGAAGGCTGGAGTCGTCGAGGACGGGATTGAACACGGCGAGTTTACCCAGCTTCGGACCCCGCAGCGGCGGCGAGATCCAACGTGCTGCTATAATTCACTATGAGCCAATTGCCGTGAACAGGTTACAATGTGTATGATGCGTATTGAAGCGTGCCCTAAAGGCTTCCTGGGGGGGCGGCTTATATAGGCGGCCAGACCCCAGGATACAAGGTAAGTACTCGTTTGGCAAGTATACAGAGTCCTAGATCTAACCAGCTTAGATGCCGCCTTCTGTCTTCGGCTCGGTGGCCTGGTGGGCTTCTGCCTTTCGCCTTCCCTGAACCTTCCGTCTACTTCCTTGTACGTCAGCTATCTGGGCCGCCCGGCAGGCTTCAGCCTTACCACCCTTGTGTAACAGCCCGTTTGTAACTTTCCAATTTGTGTGCAATAAAAATGGATATTCATGTCATCATTCCATATGTGGTTGCATTTAATTAATAATGTTGCTTCAAATTCAATTTCCAAATTTAAATTCTTATTTTTAAATTCAAATGCTTTTCAAATAATTTCAAATGAAGTTTCAAATTATGTATAAATACTCAAACCAGATATTAATATGACTAATTTGAAACTATTAAAAATTGTTCAAAAGTTTTATTATGTCTCTTCTCTTATTTATTTTAAAAATACAAAAATCAGAAAGGTTTTAAAGGAAAAAAATAAAACATCAGAGGAAAAACAAATAAGAGCCGGCCGAGATGGGCCAACTCCTGGCCCATCTCAGCCCACGGCCCGACCGGCCCACCGCCCCGTCATCGTCTTCGTACGGCAGAGAGCGACCTCGCTTTCCAGCTCGGCCATGGCGCCTCCCTCTCTGCCGAGTGCGCCCCACCGGAGTCCCCACTGCCACCTCCTCTCCTCTCCCCTATTTAACCGACCCGGAGCAAAACCCTAACCCTATCTTCTTCTCCTCCCCCGCCACCGCAGCTCGCTTCCCCACGCATCGTCGTCGACATAGCCGCACGGACGAGCTCGCCGCTGCGCTGATCTCCGTCGACCAGACGCCAGCATAGCCCCCGACAAGCCCTCCGCTCCATCGTCCCCTGCTTCCCTCTGCTCGCCATTGACTTCCCCGCGGTGAGACGCGTTCGTTCCCCCTCCTCCCCCCTCGGATTACTACTCTGGGCGTCTCAATTCGGACGATGCCTTCGCCTGCATCGCCACGGCCATGGCGCGCTCCCGCAAGCAGAGCACGAACATGACGCCCCGGCCCCTTTCCTCGCCCCTGACCAGTCACACGCACGCGCCACACTTTTCCGCACCCACGACACACACGCACGCAGCGGCGCCGCCACAATTTGGTCGCCGCCGGCCTCGTTCCCCGCCGCCGCGCCTCGGTTCCTTGTCGTCTGTCAGTTTTGTCAGAGAAACGAGAGCAGAGAACCTTTCTAACGTGTTAAAACGAAACCTATGCTAATCCTATCACCAACCTGCACCTAACCTACTGGCTAAACGAGCCGCGCTAAGCAACACCGCGCGCCCGAGTTTGATACTCGCCCGGGGCAGGGAAAAACCCCAATTTTTGCCCCGCGCACTGACAGCCCGGGCCCGCTCGTCAGCGACAGCCCGGGCCTACGCAGCAACTCGCGCCCCGTCAGCACCAGGCTGACGCGCGGGTCCCGCTGGTCAGCCGCACTGGCTAAGGTCAGCCGCGGTGCAACTCGACCAGATCTAGATCCTGATCTAGATTTTTGCACCGAGACCCCTGGCTTCTATATTTTGCACATGAGCCCTTCCAGTTACTGTTCCATCACAGTTAAGTCCCTGGATAATTTCAGAAAACACCCCTACACTTAAAAATGCAATAACTTTTAATTTATAAATCCAAATTAAATAAACTTTATACGTTTGTATATCAGAAAAATGCAATGAACATTATTATAAAATTCTTATTTCATTTTTGCATCATTTATTTTAAATGCTTAGTTTAATTTAAAAATGCAATTAATTAATTAAATATGGAATGTGTGGGGTAATAAATATATAATGCCCTAATTCCATTTAATATGCTCACATGTTTTATACCATGTCTTGCCATGCTAATAAATATTTAATTTGAGTTGAAGATAAATAATTTGCAATTAATTACAAAATATGTTATGTGTTGGGCAAATAATTAATTTAATGGCTATTCCATTTAAATTAATCAGATCACCATAACTGCTATATATATTAAGTAACATTTAAATTGTTGGCTACACAAATAACTTGCACCCTAATATTTTGCCGGGATTTCATCCCCGCTTTAAATATGACCTAATCATATCATACCATGATGCTCCATCATTTGTTTGCACATTTCTAGGTATTGATTATTGTTTCCTATTGTCTGTGTTTGGCTTTCTTTGGGTAGACGACGACGTGTCTGCCGCGAGTACCTATATAACATCCCAATATTTTGGAATGTTTAAAAATCACTACAATTTAAAACTTTTGTTTGATTAAAATAAAACATTTAAAATGAATAATAAAACTAACCATAAAAGACTTCATAGCAATTTGTATATTGTTTATTAATTTAAATATCTCAAATAATTATTATTTTCAAAAGTTGTTCAGGTTAAACATTATATTATCCATTGTATTTCTTAAACCTCAATATGTAATTTGATAAATGATTTCCTAACCTTCAAACCATTTTCATGTAATACAAAGAGTCTTTGTAAGTATTTGATTTAAATAACTTAGCCATAGCTATTTATAAATTAAAATAATATTTAGAAGTATCCTTTTAAACTATTTACAACATGGTCAAATTGTCAAATGGTTTTCATTATCTTACATAAGTTAAAAACATAGTTTTGGAAATTACAAGTCTATAATTTATAAATTTAAAACTTCATAGATTTTATAATTAATGAATTTTCCAAATAGGCATTTCATTAACTTAAATGTTTTTCATTTATTTTCAAAACATAAAATGATTTTCATGAATATATATTCTATATAAGAAATGTATTAAATCTAAAATCTTTTCCAAAGTATTTTATGAAGTTTTCAAATGAATTACCTTGATATAAAATATAATGGTGCCCAAAATAATGGGAATTAAAAATGAATACTCTATATTTCCATGTCAATTCAAATAGATGTGTTTATGTCATTTAATTATTGTGCTGAAGCCAAATGTTTTAATATTGGAAAATGATTTTAATTAACTTAATTTCAAACTTATATAAGTGTTGTATTTTTATAAATTTTATTTAGCCAAAAATAAATTTCATTAAGCCATATTTTCAAATTTAACATAATGTGTCAAATTTGTAGTTAATCAATATTTCAAAATTTTGATTTTTGAAAATTGTTCAAAACATTCCCACAACTGGTTTAACACAAATATATTGTTTTTACAAATTTTTAGAAACTTATTTGACATAATTTGGAGTCTTAAATCAAAAGATATGAAAGAAATAAGAAAAAAACAGAAAATAGAAAAAAAAAGGATGACGTCATCGATGACATCATCGTCTTCAAGCTCAGCACGGACGGAAATAACTCCCGTGTCCATTGATTTAGGCGTTTCTTGCCGAATTGATTCCCGACGTTTTAAAACTCCAATTGATGTTCCGTTTTTTCCTGCTTGTAGCCCACGACCTCCTCCATCTTTTGCCCCTAAAAGCCCTCTCCGAAACGCCTCCAGGTTGGAGAATTTGATCGCCGGAGCTCCGGAACGCCAAAACGGCCGAGTTGATTGCGCTCTTAAATCCGTGCGTTTTACTCCACCATTTGAAGTTTCGTTTGCACCTATAGAAAGCCCTCGACCCCTTCTCTCTTTCCCCTCTCGTATCTGAACCAATAGTGCCCCCAGGCCGTAGCTTTTCTCGCTGGAGTCCGCGCGTCGCCGCCGCCGATTTCTTCAAATCACGGCGAAGGAAGCCACTCTACGAAGCCGAGACGACACCCATTCTCTTCCCCACGCCCATACATAGCACCTAGACTCTTCGTAGACTCCCTATTGCTTCCAATCGCGAGGGACACGACTAACCGAGCTCGCCGGCGAACCGAGCACCTCACCCGCGCCTCCACGCCACCTCCCGGATGCGCGAGACTACGCCGACGCCACCATCCTCCGCGCCGTGCCGTGCTGCACGTCGTCGTCATCTTCCCGAGGCCAGAGGAGCACCGGAGCGTCGACCTCGTCCACGCCGGAGAGCAACGCCGCCGTCCTCTTCAATCTCTTCTTCACGTCCGGCAAGTACACCAGTCTTTCCTTTTTTTGATTTTTGTATTTTTCTTCCTAACCGTTGGATCTAAATCCAACATATCCTGCTGATCCACTTAAGTGAAGCGGTACCCTCCAATATCATAGCGACATGTGTCCAGTTTTTCCTATTAAAACGAATTTCGGTCAGCAACTATGTTGTAACTTGTAAAAATCATAACAATTAATCTATTTATCCAAATTTGGTAATTTTTATATGTCTGGAAAGCTTAGAAAGTTTACTACACGCGTATATGCTTATTTTATAATTTTGAAAAAGTTTTCTGTAGTCCAAAATTGAAACCAGAAATAGGGTAATTTTGCTATAACTTAAAGTCAGTAGGTTATTTTCAAGTTTTCTTTTTTGCAAATGAATATCCAAATGAACTCTCTTGGTGCATATTTAGTTCTGTATGATCATTCGTTTCTTTATTTTGATCTTCATGCATATATTCACATGTTCATATTTCATTTATATTACTTTTAGGATTGACTGTTTTATGTTGATTGTTGTATTGCTGTTAGTTTCTTGTGTTAAAAGCCTTTAAAACTCACTTTATAAATGTTTAGTTAAATGATGTTTAAAACCTTTGAAATGTTTTAATTAATTAATGGTTTATTTTAAAACTCCTTACAACTTCCTTGAAAAATATAAAAAAATAAATTTTGAACCTTTGTAACTTCCTTAACAAATATGCTAAGTACAACTATTTCTTTGACCAAACCTTTTTGGTGAAAAGTTTGTGTTGTATGTTTGTTTTTGTTTTACTACGTGTTGAATGGAGTGTTTATGTTAGTGTTGTGCTATGTTTTAGATTGTCGGAGAGCAAAAGTTCGTTGTTGAAAAGAGTTTGTGAACAACGACAACATTCAAAGGCAAGTGGCACACCTCATAAACATCCTATTATTTTCTATATGCATTACTTAGTGTATTTTTATATGCATGTGTAGGATAGTATTGCTACGCTAAACCTGTGTAGAATTCCCTTATTCATGTGTCTAGGTTCCTATAAAAACACTTAGTAGAATTGTGATGCTATGCAAAACTATTTTGATGAAATGTTAAATTCTACTAAGTTATAATCAAACACCTGGGTGGAATTGGTTGCTTGGCTGTATGAGTTGAGTGTTTTCCCAGGGGATTTACCTGTGGGAAATTCACTTGTGGATGACCACCCAGGAACAGAGGAATCTAAAGAACTCCAAGTGACGATTGCTTCTCGTGCAGCCATTGCCAATATGGGCTTTGGCTTGATCAACTAAGCTGCATGGACTCGCCCCGGCCTGACAGTTGGCGGTAGTGGTTTGTACGTGGAGCGCGTCAGGCCAGAGTGGGAGGGAAAATGCTTCTGAAAGATCTCGTCTCATTCTTCTCCTTTCCTTATCACTATAAGTGTGTAAAGGATAGTTTGGGTTGAATGGGTACAATGGTGAACGTGCACAATCTCTGCAGAGTTAAAATCTAAGTACTTAGCCGTGTTCCCGGAAACGGACAATTGAGCAGCTGAACGAGGACGTCAACGGAGGATGCCACCATTCCAACTTCAGAAATAAAACTTGATGGGTGAACAAGGGGAGATGAGATTATGGTTTTCATGCCATACTTGTCTTGATTTGAAGAAAGTGTTTTCCAAAGAGATAGGAAAAAATGGCTTTATGCAAAATAGCCTTGAACTCCACTAGCCAAATATGCATATAGGCTATTAGAGTTATTCCAATAAGTGTCAACCATAGTGTCACTTGCCAGACTCCATTTTTAATGGAATCTGACCCACGTTGTTGCAATATTTTTCTTATTGCAGATTTGATCAGATGACGAGTGAGGTTTCGTTTAAAGGGTTCGAGTCTACAACCAACATGTTTTCGCCTGTGGCAACATGAAGTTGATGGAGACTGTAACACCCCAATTCTCTTAGCTTTAGCATTGTGGTGTTATTCTAGATTTTTCACCTCTTGCAAAAACTTTTGTGTGTGTAGAATTTTGAGTCATGATTTAATTTGCTTGCACACCTTATGCTTGTTGTGTGTCACTAACATTTCATAAGAATTGAAAATACTAAAAAAACCACAACACACTGAAATAAATAACCACTATTAGGATCTTCATGGTTGTTAAAACTTAGCCAAACTAGGAGCTATTATTAAGCAAACCATAAATGGTTTTTGACATGCAATGAACCATTTTGATCTAGGGCATATATAGTTTCACACCCTGTTCTAAATTCTCTCAAAAGAGCTTGTTTGCACATAAATATCACTAGGTTTTGTGGTCATCAAATTAACATGACCATTTGAGTTATTCTTTTTCTTTTCTCTAGAAGTTTTCTTTTCTTTGAGAGCTAAATGAGATGTTTGACTTGGGCATTTATAAATTCATTACTTTATCCTAATTTGGGTAAGTTTGGGGTGTTGACTCATTTCATTTTGTGGGTCGTGTTTGAATAATTCAAACTTAGGTTTTTAAATGCATTTGAGCTAATTACTCAAACCTCTCACCTTTTTATTCTCTCACACTCTTTTCCACACCATCTGCTGAGAAGGAAAGCAGCAACCTCACCCCTGGTCCCACCTGTCAAGGACTAGGGCCAACCCCTCCTCTCTCTTCTCTCTTTTCTCTTCCTTTCCACCCAATCCGAGCCCCTCTCCTCTCTTCTCACTGGATAGGGCAGGTCATCCGACCAGAACCCTCTTTGTCCCCTCTCCACCACCCACCTGAGCTAGTAGGAACGAAGGAGACCCTCCCCTCCCTCTCTCCTGCCCGAGCTAACCCTAGATCGGGTGGAGCTCGTTATAACCACCCGAGCCCCTCCTCTGCCCATTTCTCCCCCTCCCTGGCTCCTACACAACCCACTCATCTCCCCTCTGGCGAAGTTCATCAAGCTCTCCCCTCCTTTCGCCCTGTAGACAAGGATATTTCCTCCGGTAGCCGACGGGAGGAAGCTGTCGTAGCACTCGTTTCTCCCTGCCATTCCTCGCCATTTTTGGCTCCCTGGGTTCCCCTCTGCTGGATCTAATTCCCCTCCCCTCCCTTGGCTCTGTTGCAGCTCGAGAGCGCCTAGTTCGTCCACGACCCGAGGAAGACGCCATCGTCGCCACCGTGGATTCCGACGTTGCATGCAAGCTTCACGACTGCCCCTGAGCTCTCCTTCGACGCCGCGTCCACCTCCAACCTCCGCTTCATCCGTACGCGACCCCTAGGTGAGCCCTCCGTGCTCGGCGTCGTTGCTCCGAGCTCCTTCTCGTGTTTTCCTGTCGGGAGGAAGACGATGGCCAGAGGCCGTCGATTTCCAGATCGGCGGTTGTCTTTGAACCACGCCCGATCTATCCTGGACCGTTGGATCCCAGATCCACGGTCGCGTACCGCTTCGCCGGCGCGTGCGCATCGGTCGGGCCGGCCCAGTTCGCCCCCTCGGCCCAGCGCCAGATCTGGCCGTTTCGGCCTGTTTTTCTTTTATTCTTTTTCATGTGATTTTTCCAGTAAATCTATAGTCTAGCTTTTAATCTTTTGTGGTAAATCTAGAGTGGCTAAAATTATGGGATTAATTTTGTAGCATGCATGCACGTTTTCTTAACCATGTGGCGTTGGATTTGTTCAAAATATGTTTCCTGTTGAGGGTTAAAATAGATCTAGTAAAAAGTATCTATTACACAATTTGTTTAATAACTTGTGTTCTGTGAATCCAAATGATGCAATCTTGGATTTGTTGGAAAGCTTGTAAAATTATCTATCTAGATTGGTTAATCTTGCATGCAGGAGATCACTCTAGCAAAAGTTGTTTCTAGTCTAAGAATAACATCAGTAGGTGTTTGGTGATTTTTTACTATTAAATGAAAACACTTTTTGAGGTGAATCCACTTGGAAGTGTTAAATATGAATTGTAAGTATCCTGTCCTAAAAGTGTAGACTTTTCCAGTAACTATTTATTACTTAGTGAGCTAATTTCTGAAAAACGGGGAGATAATCTCTGAAAATTCATTTCTGTAATTTCAGAGATTATTGCATGTCTAGTTTTATTTGGTGGAGCCACCTCTGTCCATAAATAAATGTTGGGGATATTTTTGTGGAATAGCCACAGGTTTTATCTAACTCACCCCACTGGTTTGGCACCAAAATAATTCTTATTATTTTCTGCACTTAGAAAATGGTCAGAAGTATACTTTATTTTAAAACTGGGATAACTTGAGCTAGGAGTATCCAAATTTGATGAATAAAATCTCCACTTAAAGAGAAAACTCATATCTCACCAGAAAGGTTAATTATGCATCCAGGAGATCTATAAAACTGAACCTATCGTTTGTTTAAGTTTGATATCAGTAGCTCTTATCTGATTTTTAATTCTTGTTTGGTGATAGATTTTCATGCACATCTAATTTTCAGAGCTCCACATGTGTGTTAGTAGTAATGTGGTAGAAGGGTTTAATTTTAGGAGCAGTACCTTAAGAATTATGCTTAAATCATATAAACAGCCCTTAATAACTAATAAATGCACTAGTTGTGCCTCTGTTTGTGATGCTTGTTGTTTGTCAATATACTTTAGATTGTTATCAACTCGCATCTTAGGACTTACACTAGTCTCGTTTGTTTTTCATGTTACGGTAGAATGTAACACCCCAAATTTTGGAAGCAACAAAAACTCAATCATAAAAAGATCCAAAATTCTGAGGGAACAAAAACTTTTTGAAAAGCATTACTTATAATTGTTTTTCACTCTTGTTTCCTTTGTTTGTCTTGTTTTGCTTTGGTCTGTGTGGTTGTTGATAACCTCTCTAGCTGTCAACCCTAAAACTCAACCAAGTTATAATGTGACTTATGAAAATCCAAGATTATGACAAGGCAAACAACACATATATCTTCTCCTATCTTATTCTTAACAAACTTTAGTTATCATGAGGTCTTGATATTAACAATTACCCAAAGACAGTTTAATTGAGAAAATAAAAGTATTTCCAGAACTATATGTTTGCAAAGATACAAAGGATTATATAGGGGGCTATGATATATTTTGAGTTTGTAGTGTTGCAAGTATTAGCAACTCTCTTTTAAAAACCCCAACTTTACTAGTCTTTGGAAATCAATTCCCAAAGAGATGCTTAATTATCTTTATCCAAAATCTTGCCATAATCATGTTGATCACCACCTCACCAACTTTATAATACACTCTTGAATTTGGTGATTTATCCAAATGTTTGTTGGTTTCCCTAGTGGATTTGTATTGAATTGTTTTATTGAAATGTGTAAATGTTGTGGGTGTTACTTGTGTCAACATTTTATGTTGATAGTTTGACTTGGGATCTAAATATTGGTTGTTCTTATATTGCATGAGTTCAATGTGTTACCTCTTGTAATATTGTTTGGGGGTGTGTTGCTCAAAAATTCTATTTTATAAAAGTATAAAATCTATCTTCACTCCTGTTAATTTTTAGCATTTCTTGAGCATGCCAAATAGGGTTTATTTTGTTAATCTTGGAAATACAAAACATCTAGTATCATCTACATCACCTCTATTTTCCTTATATATTCTTATTTACATTTTTCAAAATCATTTGATCATTAATTATTGATTGTATTGAGTGCTACATTTTAAAGTGACAATGTCTAGTTTATAACATATCAATTTTCCATTTTTATATATAGTTGTTATTGAACTCCTTTGACCTAAACTCTTAAACCAAATGCTGCACCTATACCCCCTCTAATCAACCCATCTTGTCTTTTTCTTTTCTTGTCAAAGTGTTGACAAATCCATCCTTCTTTTGTGGCTTAGTCTAATCAGCCCTAACCTCCTCATTATCTAAAAACCAACACTCCTCTTCATCATTCTCTGGTATTGGACCAGCATTGGATCCTCTCACGCCCCCTGGACTCTTTGGTCACCTACCCTGCCCAACCCTGGCTTTAATCTCTTTTCTTTTCTCTTTTAGGCATTTCAGCAAACACCTGTGGGGCAGAATTGGCCGAGCACCACCCTCTCCCTCCAATCGGTGCCCTCGACCCTCTCTGGACCTCTCTTCGCGCCTGCAGCTCCCCCACCCCGTCATGAGTGCAGTGGCGAGACCCAACCTCATCCCCTTGTCCTATCCACCTGTCCCCAAGCGCCGCCCTTCTCTGCCAGTCCACGCCGGCCACGTCCGCGTTCCGACCACCACACACCCCTCCCTTACTCTATAACCTTGCCCATTGCCTTCCCCTGCACTCTCTCACCCACCCCGTGCAGTCCCTCATGCCCTCTCTCCCTCTTCTTCCCTGTAGCACGCGAAGATCATCGCTCGGCCCGAGCTCTTGCGAGCTCGAATGTCGTCGACCCCGTCCCTCTTTTTCTCTACTCTATGCACCCTCTCGTTCCCCTTCCCCTGGGATGCCTCCTTGACATCGTTTTGTCGTTGTAGGAGCTCTGGAGCCGCCGCGGCCACGCCGCTCTCGAGCAGGGCATCCTCGGCGTTCTCGTCGACCGGCGGCTCGCTGAAGATAACTGCGGCCACCCGTCGGCGTTCCTGATGCCCCGCATCCACCCGCACCCATCTGCTTCGAACCTCGAGCTCCCTAGGTGAGCAATCCGTGCGTGGCACCATTTCTAGGGTTCGCGCCCCGCTCGGTCCGACCTGAGGAAGGAGATGAACTGGAACCGTCAGATCTTGGATCAGCGATCCAGTTTGAATCCCTCCTGGTCTAATCTCAGCCTTCGGTTCATTATCCGACGGTGGCGTGCCTCTTCGCCGCGCGCGCTCCGCTGATGGGCCGGCCCGGCTCGGACAGCGCGGCCCGCGCCAGATCCGGCCTTTTCTGTTTTTTTTTCCTTTTGGATGTTTTCCTGTTTTTTTTCCAAAGAATTACTAGCTTAGTTTTAATTCATTTCTGGTAGATCTAATCATGCAAAAATTGTGAAATAAATTTTGTAGCATCGCTAAGTGTTTTCTTAACCATGTGGCACTGGCCTTTATCAAAAATATGTTTTTATGTGTGCTCTATGTCCAATCTTGCACCATTTAGTAAATAACTTGAGTTTTATAGTTCCCAAATTAGCAAACTTTAGTTCTATGGAAAGCTTAGGAGAATAACTACCTATATCTATAAGCCTTGCATGCAGGAGATGTGTGTACATAAAGTTCTATAAAGTTTAAAAATGACATCAGTAGCTATTTGATGAATTTTAAATCTTTATTTAAAATTCTTTTTGGAGTAAATCCAATTGCATGTGGTAGAGATTGGTATTAGCTATCATATCCTAGGTTGGTAGAATTTTTCATCTTATATTTTTCTCTTGGTAGATTATTTTCTAAAACAGTAGGTTATTTCACTTTAAAATGGATAATCTTATTTTCTGTTATTTGCATGTATCTAGTTTCACTTGTTCGTGCTTTATTTATTTGTGCAAATAGTTTAGGAGTATTTTGGTGGAGTAGCTTTGTGTTTTCTTTAACATGCAACCCTGGATTGGTATAAAAATAATCTATACATTTTTAGGTACATTATTATTGCTAAAACATGTTTGTTTCACTAAAACTGAAATATATGGAGCTACGAGTGTCCAAATTGAGTGAGTCCAATTTCTACAGAAAGGTTAATTCAATACCTATCCATAGAAATTAACCTTGCATGTAGGAGATTCCTAAAACTGAAACTATATTCATTGTGGTCTTGAGACCAATAGCATTTGCATGATTTTTAGCTACTGTTTGGTAATAGCTTATATTGCAAATCCAAGTTTCACCACTTGATATGGTTGCTAGGTGAACTGTGGTAGAAGGATTTAAAGTTCTGAACATTTTCTTAGGAGTTATGAGTTATCCACCAAAACAGCAACTTTGGCTAATAAAAGTATTAGCTTTTAATCATCTGTTCTTAGCAAATAAGAATTGTAGGAATATTACTAATCAACTTTTGTAGAGCAGAACCTTAACTCAATAATAATGACTCGATTAAACCACTTTGATAATGTGTGGTGCATTGTTTACTTATGTTTAGCATTATTCACGTTGTACCCTAATAATAACATCAATTGAGTTTAGATGCTTTGCTTGTTGGTATGTTTGTGTGGTATGTTTTACCTCCTTAAACATTATCGTATTTATCTAATAAATGTAATAGGTTAATTCCCTGTTTCACCTGAATGGTTATGAGTTGATGTGCTTAGTAAGTCATAAGACCAGAAACTTAGGTTATCCTTAAATAAACTTAATAAATTTCCTAAAAGTATTGTTAGACCATTCACTTTTGAGTTTCACTTAGTTCATCTTGTTTCCTAGGAGTTGCACTAATTTCATTTGTGTGTTATGCACGTGAATGATTGTTTGGTGTTAAATCTTATCCAGTAGTTCCTTGTGTTTTGCTATGCTTAATATATGACTTTCTTATTTTAGATTGTTGTCCACACTTGGTTGCCATGTGATGGTTTGTTTATTGGTTGAAGTGACCTTAATTGTGATGTCCTATTAAATAAGCCTAATGCACCATTTTAGCTCTTAGTCATAAACTAGTTTGGATAGTGGTGTTACCATTGTTTGTCGCTTAGTTACTTGATAGTAGATGTTTCTTGAGCTAGTAACATGTTTGCATGTGAGTGTGCTCAATGCTTGTGTTATTATTAATACTTGCTTATGTGTTAAGATACTTTTGTCTGAAGTATTTCCTGAAACTAATATAACAACTCTTGTTAAGTGATATAATAACCCTAAATGATGTGTTGTTTTAGTGTTCTGTAGAACTACCTTTTTAATACACAGAGTTGTTGTGTATATTTTCTTAGGAAAATTTGTTAATGTCTTAGCTCTATGAACTTTGTTGAATGTTGTTGTATAGTTATAGGAGTTGTTTGCTTCTGTTTGTATCTCAGTGTCTGGTACAATGCTTGCTGTTTGTTATGTCCTTGTGGCATTGTCTTGTATTCTGAGTGTTGTTCCTTTTCCTGTTTACGACGTTAGATATGATCGGGAAGGAACGGGAAGTGAGGAATGAACCTGAGAAACATCAAGATCAAGACCAAGGACATATTGCTG
Organism: Poa annua; assembly: GCA_026929855.1. NCBI lineage: Eukaryota > Viridiplantae > Streptophyta > Magnoliopsida > Poales > Poaceae > Poa > Poa annua. The sequence goes on along the minus strand of CM049426.1, from coordinate 242,483,582 downwards.
AGCCAGGCAAGCCCACCTCACCACCTTTATGCTAATCCTACTATTTACAAAGCATGTTTTGTTTTAAAATAAAATAATGCATGTTTTACTTGTTTTGTGGCACCTTGCCACCCGAAAACTATTTTACAAAATATTGTTTGGCCAAAGTTATCTACTAGCATACTATAGGTGTTACAAAAAGAGTTTATTTTGTGAGCCTTGTTGTTGAAGGCTCCATAAAAAGAAGGATTAAGTTTTCCAGTAGTAAACTCTTATTTTTCCTTATCTCAAAACTCTAGGATGGGAACCTATTTGATAAAAATGTTTTATGGAGGAAAACCCGAGCTGCTGGGAGCAATCGGTGAGCAAATGTTTTAAGAAAACCCGAGATGCTGAGAGCATTCGGAGGTGTTGCGAAAACCCGAGCTGCTGGGAGCAGTCAGAGATGGAAGTTTAATTTCGAAGTCCCTGCTGCCGCCCGAACAATTAACCCGTGCAACCACATTACCTCAAAATGGGTACGAGGCTTAACGGAAGCTTGTTGGTGTTGGTATTCGAATTTTCCTCAATTGGCTAGATGGGGTTCGAGGCCCCGGAACCGAATGCTGCAAGAGAATAGGCATACAGAGAGTGGACTTCGTGTGCAACCGGGAAGCAACGGTGGGTCTCCTGTCATGGCGGTATGAGGCTAGGGGAAACCGTAAAGATACGGCTAGCTCACTCGGTGTCGGGGAGAACAAACCCACTCGACGAGGATATTCTGATACCAGCATCAACATAGTGGAAATTAGGATTGGCCGTCTGTTGTGTGCATGTTGTCTCTGTACAGTCCGTGGTTGATCCACGGCAGACCATCCGAATCTTGTGGTGAAAGTGTACAACCTCTGCAGAGTGTAAATCTATTCGAATAGCCGTGTCCGCGGTCATGGACGGTTGGAAAGGCCACACTGGGCGTCTGGAGAAAGAAGTGGTTTTAAAAAGAAAAGTGTTTAAGTGGAATAAGGAGGTACCTGGGAGGTACGGAATTTGGGCAAGGATGGTTGATCTCGGGGAGACACCCAGTCCGACCTCAAGGAAGGAAAAAGGGTTACCCCTATTCGAATAGCCGCGTCCGCTGTCATGGACGGTTGGAAAGGCCACTGATCTAGGCGTATGGGCAATTTGGTTTTAAAAAAGAAATGTTTTTGGAGGAAACAAAGAGACATCAAAGAGGTACCTGGGAGGTACGGTATTTGGGTGAGTATGATTGGTCTCGGGGAGACAATCAGTCTGATCTCAAGGAAGGAAAAAGGGTTACCCCTATCCTAGTGTTTTTAAAGGTTTTACAAAAGAAAGTTTTGAACTTGGATATGTCCTTGCTATATCTAATAGAAGAGAATTCTATCTCTAAATGTTTTCTTCAACAAAGATATAGAGATGTCGTATTCTCTATGTGTAAAATCATGGTATTCGAAAACTAAGCCCTATAGTCATATATAGCAGCCACCCCAGTTTTCGAAAAGTGTTTTCTTGCATTATCATGAAAACTTAAGCCTTAGAGGTGGTCTTGCGAGTACGTAAATGTACTCATATGGCTGTGTCCCTGGATATTCAAACGTCCAGGTTGAAATGAGGGGATGTACGACAAGAAGGAGGAGTACGCCGACGACTACGCCAACTGAGTGTCCCGCTCAACTGCTCTGTGGGAATGCGTCAGGACGTGACGAGGGCCGACGCTAGCCGAATCTTCCGCTGTACCTTAGTTAATATTCGTCAAGTGCGACGATGTTTGCAGACTTGGTCATGAGACCATTATTTATGTAAGTCTTATACTATTCGAGTTGTATGATGTAACTTTGTATACCATGTTGGTTATGTGATCGCGATGCACTGATCATTGGGATCGTGATCTGTTTACATAACGTGGGCATCTCTGACGGTTAGTCAGAGGGGTCCTCACAAAGAACCGCAACCCGAGAAAGAGCAGTACGAGGTAGCTAAGCACGACTACGCTGAAGAACAAAACCAGGGACAGTACTCTGAGCAAGGCAAGCCCACCTCACCATTATACTGAATCCTATTATTTTATCAAGCATGTTTTGTTTTAAAATAAAATAATGCATGTTTTACTTCTTTTGTGCCACCTTGCAACCCGAAAACTATTTTACAAAATATTGTTTGGCCAAAGTTATCTGCTAGAATATTGTAGGTATTACAAACAGAGTTTTACCTGATGAGCCTTGTTGTTGAAGGCTCCATCAAAAAGATTAAGATTTCTAGTAGACTACTTTCATCTACTTATCTCAAAACTATAGGATGGGGACCTATTTGATAAAACTGTTTTACGGAGGAAAACCCGAGTTCCTGGGAGCAATCGGCGAGCAAGTGTTTTATTAAAACCCGAGTTGCTGGGAGCAATCGGAGAGGTTTGTGAAAACCCGAGCTGCTGGGAGTAGTCGGAGGATTGGAAGTTGTTTTTGAAAAACAAAGTACTGCCCTAGCAACCGCTCGAACAATTAACTATACAACCACATTACCTCAAAATGGGCACGGGGCTTAACGGAAGCTTGTTGGTGTTGGTACTCGAATATTCCTCAATTGTCTAGATGGGGTTAGAGTCCCCGGAACCGAATGCTGCAAGGGAATGGGCATACAGAGTGTGGACTTCGTGTGCCACCGGGAAGCAACGGTGGGTCTCCTGTCATGGCGGTGTGAGACTAGGGGGAACCAGATCGATATGGCTAGCTCACTCGGTGCCGGGGAGAATAAACCCACTAGAAGAGGATATTCTTATACCAGCATTAACATAGTGGAAATTAAGATTGGCCGTCTGTTGTGTGCATGCTGTCTCTGTACAGTCCGTGGTTGATCCACGGCAGACCATCCGAATCTTGTGGTGAAAGTGTACCACCTCTGCAGAGTGTAAATCTATTCGAATAGTCGCGTCCGCGGTCATGGACGGTTGGAAAGGCCACTGATCTAGGCGTATGGGCAATTCGGTTTTAAAAGAGAAATGTTTTCGGAGGAAACAAAGAGACATCAAAGAGGTACCTGGGAGGTACGGAATTTGGGTGAGGATGATTCGTCTCGGGGAGACAATCAGTCTGATCTCAAGGAAGGAAAAAGGGTTACCCCTATCCTAGTGTTTTTAAAGGTTTTACAAAAGAAAGTTTTGAACTTGGATATGTCTTTGCTATATCTAGGAGAAGAGAATTCTATCTCTAAATGATTTTCTTCAACAAAGATATAGAAATGTCGTATTCTCTATGTCTAAAATCATGGTATTCGAAAACTAAGCCCTATAGTCGTATATAGCAGCTATCCCAGATTTCGAAAAGTGTTTTCTTGCATTACATGAAAACTTAAGCCTTAGAGGTGGTCTTGCGAGTACGTAAATGTACTCATATGGCTGTGTCCCTGGATATTCAAATGTCCAGATTATAATGAGGAGGCCTACATCGAGGAGGAGGTGTATGACGACGACTTCGCCACTTAGCTGTCACCGGTCAACTGCACTTGTGGGATCAACGCTCGGAGATGTTAAGATCCGCCGCTAGCCACGAGCTTCCGCTATCTTAGTTAATTCCATCCTCCGTGACGAGGTTTGTTGACTTGGGTCGTATGACCGTCTATGTGTTGTAAGACTTTTATTCGTACGACTTGAATGATGTAACTCTTTGATACCTATGTTGCTTATGTGATTGCGATGCACTGATCATTGGAATCGTGATCTTTTACATAACGTGGGCATCTCGGACTTGATTCGAGGGGTCCTTACAGACCTGGTATCAGAGCCATCGTTGACCTTAGGAGACTTTAGTTAGGTTGGGCGTCGACGTCACACAAACAAATGGTTTCCTAAATAGTTAGGACAGAAATACTTAAAAATGTGCAGAATATACTGCTACTCCTCCCTCCCCTCTCTGTTATTAATTATTGATTAATATTATACCTACATTAAACCTTATGATTTTACCTGTTTAAAATTTTGGACATCGTTCACTAATTAAACCTCCATTTAAAATTTTGTGTAGATGAGCGGAGAGTTCTCGTCGTCGATTCAGTTGGGAGCTGTGCCAGACACCGGAGTTTCGCGTCTGTTCCAGGCAGACCTACTCCAGTTGACCCGGCACCTGAGGCGTCCGCTACCAGAGCTGCTGATGGGACGATGTCTAACCATGGTGGGAGACGAGATGTCCTCGACTGTGAGGTGCATCCTTGGCGGACCGTTGGTGCCACCTTTCGCCGAGGAGCTGATTGAGGATGCCCTTGCATCGACTCAGATGGGGGCGTTCGTCACCGTGCTGCAGAGGGCTCTTGCCCGCTTGGTGTGTGCTCACAGTTCCGAGCTGGGCGGCACCCGTTTTGAGTTTTACTCTGGCTTGGACGAGCAGAGTAACCCTGTGCCGCCACGTCCCCACCCCACTTTCGTGAACCACTTGGCCGAGCTGGGACTCCTCGTCGAGTACACCCAGTCCCAGCTGCTCACTAGTCGTTTCGAGAGTGATCTTCACAGTCTGAATCACGACGGTGCTGAGGTGCGGATCTCGGCAGCTGAGCTGAGGATCGAGGACCTGGAGACGCAACTCAAGGCGTCTCAGGACAAGCTGAACACCGTGGAGCTGAAGCTCAAGACCTCAGAGGAGCTTCTAGTGGAGTCCCAGGCAGAGCTCAAGATGGAGCGCAAGGAGCGCCGTTCCACCTTTGCGCGTCTCCAGACTACTCGCTTCTACAGGTTCCAGCTTGACGGCATGGTTGACATGCTCAAGTCGACCATTGATGCCCGTGACGAGAGGATCAGCGAGCTGGAGAGCAAGGAGGAGGCTCTAAGCAAGGAAAATGACGATCTTCTGCCTGATGATGAGGACCCTACGGAGGATATGGATATGGAGCCTGTGAGCGAGTAGGACGACGACGACGACCTGCGAGGCGAGGGCGGTGAGGACTCGGGAGCTGTGATGTCTGAGGACGAGGACCCCGACGAGCCACCCTTTGACAGTGACGCTGCCGTGGACGTGGAGTAGACTATTGCGTAGTATCTTTTGGGTTAGGACCGAACCATCGCGATAAGTGGATGCGACTGTGTGGTCTAGTTAGTATGAGTGTGTGTCGAAATTATTGTAAGACTATGTCAGTCAGTGTTTTGTTGTTGTGCACTATGTGATGATGCTTTTGGAACCTTGCTATGGAATGGAATCATGCCTTCTTAGGAGTAATGTTTTGCTGTAATTTGTATGCTTTTGTGTATGCTTGATGAACTCTCTTTCGCAATCTATCTTAAAAACTTCTAAGTAGAGAATTTAATATGTGTTTATTCTGAAATTCAGAATGGCTAGGGATCCACCACCCCCACCACCCGAGCCATCTATGGCTCAAGTATTACGTCTTCTCTTGGAGGATCGTGAGGCAGCTCGCACTGAGAGGAATGCCAACCTCGCCACCCTGCAGCATCTTGCTCAGATTACCGTCAACCAGAATGGCGGCCAAGGAAATGAGGAACCCCGCTCCAAGCTTCGTGACTTTCAGAACACCAATCCTCCAGTTTTCTCCAAGAGTGAAGTGCCACTGGATGCTGATGACTGGATCCGTACTATCGAGAACAACCTGAGGGTCGCCCAAGTGGGTGAAAATGAGAAGGTGGTCTACGCCACTCACTACTTCTCCGGGTCTGCCCGAGCATGGTGGGAGGCCATTCGTGCTCTGTTGCCGCCTGAGGAAGTTGTGGCTTGGCCTTCAAGACCAAGTTCTCGAAGCGTTATGTGCCCTCTGGACTCGTCAGTATTATGCGAGAAAGGTTCCTGCAGCTCAAGCAAGGCAGTATGTCTGTGGGCGAGTACTTGGAGAAGTTCACATCTCTAGCAAGGTACGCGCCCACCGATACAGATACCGAAGACAAGAAGAAAGAGAGGTTCATGAATGGACTTCATGATGAGATGCAGTGCATTCTGGTGGTGATGCCTGTCACCGACCTGGAATCCTTGGCGGATGCAGCCATTATGATGAAGCACAAGCGCAAGGCTTCGTTTGACAACCGCAAGCGTCGCCAACTGATGCAGCAAGGCAGTAGCAGCAGCAGCCCAATTGGAAGTTATCCCCGTCCGCGCCCTTCACCTCCACCAAGGCCTTCTTATCCATCACCAAGGCCTCCAACTTTTGCACCAAGACCCAGCTACTCCCCTCGCCCGCCTGCGCCTCGTCCTGGAGGAAGTTCCAACCCGGCCTCAAGTTTAATAGGCCGCCTGCTGTCAGACCCTGAATTCAAGCTACACAAACGAAACGTATCGGTTGGGCCACACAACCAAGAACATACTGGGGTTACCAATCCCAGGAAACAATCAGGCCATGCTCGGAATGGATCATCGGCGGACAGCTCTTGGCGACCCCAACGTCACATACGTTTCCAGATTGTGCACGCAAGAACCCAAAAAGTCTTCCAACTCGTATACTTCAACCATACACACATGGTATACGAGTCGCATTTTTAACAAGTTGAAACCACAGAATAAACCTAAGACACAAAGAAAGGAAATAATATCCAAAAGCTCTCACTGAGCAAAATATATCGAATTGCACCAATCAGAGGACACATGTCCCAACATTACATCATGCAGTGGAAACAAACCGGTCTGAGTACAGACAAGAAGCAAAGGGCTCAAGGACGAAACGGAAAAGAAGGCCCATCCACGCAGTCCACCAGGAAGTAGCCCAGGGGAACTCTAACTACTCGTCATAGATCTCATCGTCGAACTCCACGTAGTATCCACCAACCTGGTCGAGCGAAGGATCCTCAACTGCAGAAAAACCACAGCCCGCGAACGGGTCAATACACCGAAGCGTATCGAACAAGCTTAAGCTAACAGGTTACAAAACTGTAAGATTCCCAAAGTATGGGGGTAGGTGTACTTAGCGGCCGCAACACTAGCAACCTAAAGAGACGCGCTAAAACTTTCTTCTAATTAGAGAGAGATAAGAGAGTGTTTGAGTAGCCATCTACAACTAACACCAGTCATAACCCATTCTCGAATTAACCCCCTCAACCAAGTATGAGGAAGCAATCCGGGAAACTCACACGTTAACAATTTTAGTTGCCATTTAGGGTGTAAGTAATTTTATAGTTACTAGTCAAATCAATTAACAATGATTAGGTGTAAGTTGTCTAGATCTTGTTAGCCAGCCTCATCACCAAGTCGTCCATAACCGTGGACACGGCTCATCGATAAGATTATACCCTACAGGGGTGCACTACTGGACCCATACTCGCATGATCAACCCAGTCAAAAACATTAGGGCCTCTCAACCCAACTCTTTTCCTTCACCGCAACAAGTCCAGGAGCCACGGGAGCTATGCTGGTCCCGGCCAAAAGGGTGCGGACTCCCGCAGGACACACCCCTCCGCAACAACTGGCCGCGCCCTATATGCATGTAACAAGGCACACCGCCAAAGTAAAATACCACACTAGTATCATCAATGCATATGAGGCAAATGGAAAACCCGAACTAGGTGTGGCTCCCGGACAAGTCGAAGTTCTATTCAAAGTCGAGGGGGGCTCCATTGGGCCACCCACAAGTGGTTAGTGCGCTCAAAATTGGATCCGAGGACAAAATCTCAGTTCCAAGGTCGACACTGAGCAGAACAAAGCACCTCGCAAGGCCTTCCGCCTGGTGCCTTATATTTTAATTATAGAACCCCACAATAAGACAGCAGTTTATTATAGTAGAACCATCTATCATACTAAGCATATGAGATAAAAAAAACAAAGGAACGACTCGCTCAACCAATTCTAAGCATGCACTACGACTCGCAAAGGCCAACAGATAAACATGCAAGGGGTTAAAGGTTGTGGGGATATAGCTGTATAGGCTGTAGGATAAACATATGATGGGATCGCAATTCAAGAATCGATAACTAGGATAGCATAGATCAAAAGGCAAGAATGAAAACCCGACAATCGTGTAACCGGTTAGCAGAAGTTTGCCTGGCAGCTTGTGGCCCGGCACAAAAGCTGGAACCTCAGTATCGTAGGTACTCGCAGCAGACACGTCGTCGTCTACCCAAGAGAGCCAAACACAGACAATAGGAAACAAAAATCAATACAGAGAAATGCGCAAACAAATGATGATGCAATATGGTATGAGATGATTAGGTCATATTAAAGCAGGGATGAAATCCCGGTAAAAATATTAGGGTGCAAGTTATTTGGGTAGCCAGCAGTTTAAATGTTACTTAATATAAAGCAGATGTGGTGATCTAATTAATTTAAATGGAATAGGCATTAATTAATTAATTGCTCAACACATTCCATATTTAGTAACTAATTGCAATTTATTTATCTTCAAGTCAAATTAAATATTTATTAGCATGGCAAGACATGGTATAAAAGATATGAGCATATTAAATGGATTTAGGGCATTATATATTTATTACCCCACACATTCCATATTTAAATATTTAGTTGCATTTGTTAAATTAAACTAAGCATTCAAAATAAATGATGCAAAATGACATAAGAATGTGATATTAATGTTTATTGCATTTTTCTGATTTGAAAAAAATAAAGTTTATTTAATTTGGAGTTATATATTAAAAGTTATTGCAAAAAGAAGTCTAGGGTTGTTTCTGAAAAAACTGAGGACTTATCCGTGATAGAAAACTAGCAGGGTAGAAAACTAGCAGGGGAGGTCCCTGGTGGAAAAACTGGAAAACAGGGCTTCGGTGCAAAAATTCATATCCCTGGGATTTTCTCACCGCGGGGCACCCCATCCCGTGTCGCTGGCGAGCGGGGCCAGATGCCACGCGGGCGGGGGAGGCGCTGCGCTGGCCCGGGCAGTCGCTGCCAAGCGGGCCCGGGCTGTTAGTGGGCGAGGGGAAAAAGGGGGGCGATTTTTCAACTGCCCCAGGGAGGAGTCGAACTCGCGACGCGAGCGCGTGGAGGCGAGCGTGCAGCGCTGTTAGCCAGTAGGTTAGCTAGGAGATCTTGTTAGATATAGGTTAGTTTATGTTTTAAACAGTAACCAGGTTTCTAATTTTTCCTGACGAAACTCACGGCAGAGGAGCCGGCGACGACAGGAGCTCCGGCGACCTCGTTGGAGCGGAGCCGCTGCGTCGGTGTGGTTGCAGGGGGGGTGCGGAAAGGTGTGGGGATTCAATTCCCGTGCTCGGCTGCGAAGGAGGGCATCAAGGGGCTCGGGCCCGTGCTCGACGAGCTAGCCCGTGCATCTGCGGCGGACGGCTCCGGCGGCATCCAAAAATTCTGACGAGCTAAGAAGGGACAAGGAGGGAAAACGAACGGGGAGCGGCGGCTCGCCTAGAGGAAGCCAGTGGCGAGAGGAGCGTGGTCGGGAAGGCCGGAGGAGACCGAATGGTGCTCGGAGAGGTCGCGGGGGTCCCCGGCCGGCGTCGCGGCGTCGAGCTCGCGCGGCCGCGCGTTGGTGCTCCCGGCCCTGCCCGTGTCGCCGAGGACGAAGGAGGAGGAGGGGATGTTGTTGGCGCGAGGAGGAGGACAGGGGCGACCGGAGGGACGGTGCTCGCGGCGGCGGAAGCTCCGGTGGAATTTCGGTGGCGTACCGAGAGAAAACGAGAGGGGATGGCGGCGCTGCGGGGATCTAGGTTTAGGGTTTGGGGTTGGCGGCGCGGGGCGTCTTAAGGAGAGAGGGGAAAAGGGGCAGGGGCGAGTGGGGTTATGTGCAGTGGCTCCTGGCCATGGCCACCTGTAAAGAGAGGTCGACCTCCTCCGTACGGAGGAGGGAGACAAGGTAGGTGGGCCAGTGTTGGGCATTTGGCCCACTTCGGCCAGGTAGGTCTTATGTATTTTTTTATCCTGTTTTCTTTTTCCTTTTTGTTTATTCTTTTTCTGTTTTGAAAATTTAAAACAAAATAGGAAAAGGAAATGATATAAAACCTTTTTGACAATTTTTATAGTTTCAAAACAAACAGATTAAACTATTGAAAAGATTATTTGCACAAATTTGAAACTTCAATTTTGAAATGACTTGGAATAGCATTAGAATTTAAATATAATTTAAATGTGGAAAAAGAATTTGGAAACAACATAATTAATTTAAAAAAAGCAACCACAAATGCAATGATGACATGAAGTTCCATTATATTGCACAAGTAGACACACAATTTTGGAAAGTTACAAACGGGCTGTTACAACACTCCCCCCCTTAAAGGAATCACGCCCCGAGATTCTTCATGGAGCAACGAAGTGGTCTGGATACTCGGCACGGAGGTGGTCTTCACGTTCCCATGTAGCTTCCTTGTCCGAATGATGAGACCATTGAACCTTGTAGAACTTGACAGTGTTGTTACGGGTGCGACGTTCAGCTTCGTCAAGAATGTGAATCGGTTGTTCCACGTAAGAGAGATCTTCTCGAAGTCCAATAGATCCATGATCAACTGCACGTCCTGGATCTTGGAAGCACTTCTTGAGTTGTGACACGTGGAAGACATCGTGCACTTTGGAGAGGTTTGGAGGAAGTTCCAGACGGTAAGCCAATTCACCACGCCTTGAAAGAACGTTGAAAGGCCCAACATAACGCGGAGCGAGTTTGCCTTTGATGCCAAAGCGTTGCGTGCCTCTCAGAGGAGTGACACGAAGGTAAGCTTGATCACCAGGTGCATAGACCATGTCCCTGTGCTTGCTATCATAATAGCTTTTCTGCCGAGACTGGGCAATCTTCAGATTGTCACGAATGATGCGAACCTTTTCTTCAGCCTCTTTGATAATGTCAGGGCCAAAGAATTGACATTCACCAGCTTGAGACCAATTCAGAGGAGTTCTGCATTTACGGCCATAGAGAGCTTCGAAGGGAGCCATGCCTAGACTTGCTTGGAAACTATTGTTGTAGGAGAACTCAGCATACGGAAGGCAATCCTCCCATTTCATGCCAAAGGAGATAACACAAGCTCTGAGCATATCCTCCAGAATTTGATTCACTCTTTCAACCTGTCCACTTGTCTGCGGATGGTAAGCTGTGGTGAACAGAAGTTTGGTACCCAAGGCTTTCTGAAAGCTATCCCAAAATCGAGAAGTGAAGATACTTCCACGATCTGAGCTTATTGCCAAAGGAACACCATGTAACGGAACCAGTCTTGTCATATAGAGTTCTGCCAACTGACTAGCTGATACTGTCTCTTTGACTGGGAAGAAGTGAGCCACTTTGGAGAGACGATCAATGACAACAAAGATTGCATCGTTGCCTTTCTTGGACTTTGGAAACCCAGTAACGAAGTCCATCTCGATCTTGTCCTATTTCCACTCAGGAATTTGCAGTGGTTGAAGAAGTCCAGGTGGTCTCTGATGAACTGCCTTGACACGACAGCAAACATCACACTGAGACACATAGCGAGCAATTTCACGCTTCATCCTGGTCCACCAATAGATTGTCTTGAGATCCTGGTACATCTTTGTGCTGCCAGGGTGGATAGAAAGCGGAGTATCATGAGCCTCCTTGAGAATGAGTTCTCTTAAGCTGTCAAGCTTGGGCACTACAATGCGTTCTTCAAACAGCAAGGTACCCTTGTCATCGAGAGAGAAACTCTTGTACATATCCTTCCCTATGTTTGCTTTGATATTCCTGACACCAGAATCACGCAACTGTGCGGCACGGATATTATCCTCAAGTGTAGGAGTGGCAATCAAACTTGCGAGATAACCAGAAGGAACAACTTGAAGATTGAGCTTATTGAATTCTTCGTGAAGAGGAGGTTGGATGTCCTCAACCATGAGGTTGTTGCAATAGGACTTGCGACTGAGAGCATCATCCATTACATTAGCTTTGCCTGGAGTGTAAGAGATGGTAAGATCGTAATCTGAGAGTTTCTCAAGCCACCTTGTTTGCCTGAGGTTCAAGTCTGGTTGAGTGAAGAGATATTTGAGACTCTTGTGATCAGTGAAGATCTCACAGCTGTGCCCCAACAAATAAGGTCTCCAAGCCTTGAGGGCATACATGATTGCTGCAAGTTCAAGATCATGTGTAGGATAGTTGAGCTCATGAGGCTGCAACTGGCGAGATGCATAAGCCACAACTTTGCGTTCTTGCATGAGGACTGCGCCTAGTCCTTGAAGAGATGCATCGCAAAATATTTGGAAAGGTTTGGAAGTGTCTGGGCCAACTAGAACAGGAGTAGAAGTGAGTTTAGCTTTCAAGAGATTGAAACTCTCATCACACTTTGGAGTCCAAAGAAACTTTCTATCCTTCCTAGTAAGATCGGTGAGAGGCTTAGCGATTTTGGAGAAGTTCTCAACAAAACGACGGCAATAGCTAGCCATGCCAAGGAAACTCCTGACTTGTTTCACCGATGTAGGAGGCAACCATTCAACAATGGCCTTCACTTTTTCTGGATCAACAGAAATGCCTTCAGACGAGATGACATGACCAAGGTAGGATACTTTAGGAAGCCAGAATTCACACTTGGAGAACTTGGAGTAGAGACGGTGTTCTCGGAGTTTCAACAGGATAAGACGTAGATGTTCTCCGTGTTCTTCTTCGGTTTTGGAATAGATAAGAATGTCATCGAGATAGACTACCACGAACTTATCGAGGTATTCCATGAAAACGAAGTTCATGAGACGTCGGAGCATCTGTGAGACCGAAAGACATGACAGTGTATTCGTAGAGACCATAACGAGTGGTGAAAGCTGTCTTTGGAATGTCTTCTTTGCGGATCTTGATCTGGTGATAACCTGACCTCAAGTCCAACTTGGACAAAACCTTAGCACCAGCCAGTTGATCAAACAGGTCATTGATGCGAGGGAGAGGATACTTGTTCTTGATGGTTTTCTTGTTCATAGGACGGTAGTCAACAACCAGTCGCTCAGTCGTGTCCCTCTTTTTGACAAATAGAGTAGGACAACCCCAAGGAGAAGTACTAGGTTGGATGTGACCTTTACTTTCAGACTCCTCTAGCTGTCTCTTAAGTTAACTCAGTTCTTTGGGGCCCATCTTGTAAGGACGTTTGGAGATAGGAGCAGTGTCTGGTTCTAGTTCAATAACGAACTCCACGGCTCTATCAGGCGGCATGCCTGGCAATTCTTCAGGAAAGACGTCAGGAAAGTCTTGGACCACCGGTATATCTTCCATAGCAGGTAGAGGATGAACATTGAGGGCATATAGCTGAACAGATGGAGATTTTGAATAGAAGTAGACTATCTGGCCAGAAGAATGGGTAAGCTTAACAGATTTAGCAGTACAATCAAGGACCGCTTTATTTGCCACAAGCCAATCCATCCCTAGGATGACATCAATGTCTGAAGAACGAAGAGCAATAAGAGACGCTTGGAATGGAAGATTTCCGATTAATATCTCGTTGTTCAGGCTAACTTCCTTTGTAAGCCATTTGGATCCTGGTTGCTGCACTAAAACAGGGCTGTCCATCTTTTCGAAAGTAAGACCATTGCTGGAAGCAAAACTTTGCGAAATGAACGAATGGGATGCACCAGAATCAAACAACACTTTAGCGAGGACGGAGTTCACGAATAGATTTCCAAGAACCACATCAGTAACTTCCTCTCCTTCTTTTGCTGTAACATGATTCACCCTTGCGCGTCTACCAACAGACCTTTAGTCAATGTTGGGAGCCTGAGGAGTAACAACACAACTCTTAGAGCGACAAGGTGGAGAAGGAAGTGTGTTTTGCGGACACTTGTAAGAGAAGTGGCCCGGCTCACCGCACTTGAAGCAGGTGACCGAAGAGTTTGGAACCAAAGGCGTTGTCTGCTTGACGAAACTCCTTGTAGCTGAAGCTGGGTTGGTTAGACCAGAAGAAAACCTCGGAGAGATTGGACTGTGGATGAATTGAGTTTGAGTTGCATAGGGTATCCAAACCCTACGTTTCTGCGGAGGTGTAGAATCTGATGGAGAAGAAGTTGTTTCAAGAGAGTGTTTACGAGATTCTTCGAACTTCTCACGTCCAAATTCCTCTCGGAGAGCTGTGTTGATGAGGTCTTCAAAGGTATCGCACTTGATAAGAGTGAGTGCGTACTTAAAATCTGGGTTTAGACCTCTACGGAATTTGGCTTGCTTTTTGGCATCAGTTGATACCTCATCCTGAGCATAGCGGGCCAAACGATTGAACTCAGCTTGATAGTCCAGCACTGACATGCTTTCCTGAGTCAAGTCATAGAATTCTTCCCGCTTTATTTCCATGACCCCTTCTGGAATATGGTGGCATTTGAAAGCCTCCTTGAACTCATCCCAAGTAGTCACAACACTTGGTGCTCGTAACTCTAGGAAGTTCTCCCACCAAGACATGGATTCACCGCGGAGCAGGTAGGTGACATAAGGAACACGGTTCTCATCGGACACATGAGAAACAACCAGAGCATTGTTCATCTCACGCAGCCAGTCATCAGCATCGAGCGGCTCAGAGGGAACATCAAACGTGCGGGGATTGAGCTGGAGAAACTGCACGATAGACACCCAGTTGTTGCTCTAGTTCTGGTTTTGCTGAATTTGACTCAAAACTTGCGTCATCTGAGACAAAACCTGCCCCACTTGGGGAGGCATTGTAGTATCTTCTTCGCCACTCTCCATCCTGAGGAGGATACAACGTTAACACCATAATAGGATAAACAAAATCCAACGTAAGTGCTTAAAGGAAAACTTCAGATTGCTTAGGAAAGGCAACAAGGAACGAGACATGGCCATCCATCATGGTACGCCACTTTGTTCACTTCCAGAAAGGTTTAAAGAGAGGTAAGAACGTAGGCCAGCATTAGAACTAGGAAACACCAATTGAGCTTGACGTAACTTCACCAAAAGAGGAGAAACAACTGATCCATTCAAGAATGAAACTGAACGTAGCCGAAGAGGTTGAAACTGCTGAAACGAAGAGCACCACCTTGAAGACACCTGCAACTATGGTACTACAGAAACCCAGAACACGTGATGTCCTAATTTTTTAAATTAAGGTGAGAAGGGAATTATCGTAACACTTCCTTACCAGAATAATAGGGAGGGTGGGTGGGGAAAGAAGTAAAAGAACAAAATTCCTACTCTCACGTTTAAGATTTTCCTGATAACTACAAAATATTTTTTCTAGACTCAACAACGACCAGTAGAAGGGAACCTGAGGGCGTTTAAGCTCTGATACCAACTGTCAGACCCTGAATTCAAGCTACACAAACGAAACGTATCGGTTGGGCCACACAACCAAGAACATACTGGGATTACCAATCCCAGGAAACAATCAGGCCATGCTTGGAATGGATCATCGGCCGACAGCTCTTGGCGACCCCAACGTCACATACGTTTCCAGATTGTGCACGCAAGAACCCAAAAAGTCTTCCAACTCGTATACTTCAACCATACACACATGGTATACGAGTCGGATTTTTAACAAGTTGAAACCACAGAAGACACAAAGAAAGGAAATAATATCCAAAAGCTCTCACTGAGCAAAATATATCGAATTGCACCAATCAGAGGACACATGTCCCAACATTACATCATGCAGCGGAAGCAAACCGGTCTGAGTACAGACAAGAAGCAAAGGGCTCAAGGCCGAAACGGAAAAGAAGGCCCATCCACGCAGTCCACCAGGAAGTAGCCCAGGGGAACTCTAACTACTCGTCGTAGATCTCATCGTCGAACTCCACGTAGTATCCACCAACCTGGTCGAGCGAAGGATCCTCAACTGCAGAAAAACCACACCCCGCGAACGGGTCAATACACCGAAGCGTATCGAACAAGCTTAAGCTAACAGGTTACAAAACTGTAAGATTCCCAAAGTATGGGGGTAGGTATACTTAGCGGCCGCAGCACTAGCAACCTAAAGAGACGCGCTAAAACTTCCGTCTAATTAGAGAGAGATAAGAGAGCGTTTGAGTAGCCATCTACAACTAACACCAGTCATAACCCATTCTCAAATTAACCCCCTCAACCAAGTATGAGGAAGCAATCTGGGAAACTCACACGTTAACAATTTTAGTTGCCATTTAGGGTGTAAGTAATTCTATAGTTACTAGTCAAATCAATTAACAATGATTAGGTGTAAGTTGTCTAGATCTTGTTAGCCAGCATCATCACCAAGTCGTCCATAACCGTGGACACGGCTCATCGATAATATTATACCCTGCAGGGGTGCACTACTGGACCCATACTCGCATGATCAACCCAGTCAAAAACATTAGGGCCTCTCAACCCAACTCTTTTCCTTCACCGCAACAAGTCCAGGAGCCACGGGAGCTATGCTGGTCCCGGCCAAAAGCGTGCGGACTCCCGCAGGACACACCCCTCCGCACCAACAGGTCGCGCCCTATATGCATGTAACAAGGCACACCGCCAAAGTAAAATACCACACTAGTATCATGAATGCATATGAGGCAAATGGAAAACCCGAACTAGGTGTGGTTCCCGGACAAGTCGAAGTTCTAGTCAAAGTCGAGGGGGGCTCCATTGGGCCACCCACAAGTGGTTAGTGCGCTCAAAATTGGATCCGAGGACAAAATCTCAGTTCCTAGGTCGACAATGAGCAGAACAAAGCACCTCGCAAGGCCTTCCGCCTGGTGCCTTATCTTTTAATTATAGAACCCCACAATAAGACATCAGTTTATTATAGTAGAACCATCTATCATACTAAGCATATGAGATAAAAAAAACAAAGGAACGACTCGCTCAACCAATTCTAAGCATGCACTACGACTCGCAAAGGCCAACAGATAAAACATGCAAGGGGTTATAGGTTGTGGGGATATAGCTGCATAGGCTGCAGGATAAACATATGATGGGATCGCAATTCAAGAATCGATAACTAGGATAGCATAGATCAAAAGGCAAGAATGAAAACCCGACAATCGTGTAACCGGTTAGCAGAAGCTTGCCTCGCAGCTTGTTGCCCGGCACAAAAGCTGGAACCTCAGTATCGTAGGTACTCGCAGCAGACACGTCGTCGTCTACCCAAGAGAGCCAAACACAGACAATAGGAAACATAAATCAATACAGAGAAATGCGCAAACAAATGATGGTGCAATATGGTATGAGATGATTAGGTCATATTAAAGCGGGGATGAAATCCCGGTAAAAATATTAGGGTGCAAGTTATTTGGGTAGCCAGCAATTTAAATGCTACTTAATATAAAGCAGATGTGGTGATCTAATTAATTTAAATGGAATAGGCATTAATTAATTAATTGCTCAACACATTCCATATTTAGTAATTAATTGCAATTTATTTATCTTCAACTCAAATTAAATATTTATTAGCATGGCAAGACATGGTATAAAAGATATGAGCATATTAAATGGATTTAGGGCATTATATATTTATTACCCCACACATTCCATATTTAAATATTTAGTTGCATTTGTTAAATTAAACTAAGCATTTAAAATAAATGATGCAAAATGACATAAGAATGTGATATTAATGTTTATTGCATTTTTCTGATATGAAAACATATAAAGTTTATTTAATTTGGAGTTATATATTAAAAGTTATTGCAAAAAGAAGTCTAGGGTTGTTTCTGCAAAAACTGAGGACTTATCCGTGATAGAAAACTAGCAGGGGAGGTCCCTGGTGGAAAAACTGGAAAACAGGGCTTCGGTGCAAAAATTCATATCCCTGGGATTTTCTCACCGCGGGGCACCCCAGCCCGTGTCGCTGGCGAGCAGGGCCAGATGCCACGCGGGCGGGGGAGGCGCTGCGCTGGCCCGGGCAGTCGCTGCCAAGCGGGCCCGGGCTGTCAGTGGGCGAGGGGAAAAAGGGGGGCGATTTTTCAACTGCCCCAGGGAGGAGTCGAACTCGCGACGCGAGCGCGCGGAGGCGAGCGTGCAGCGCTGTTAGCCAGTAGGTTAGCTAGGAGATCTTGTTAGATATAGGTTAGTTTATGTTTTAAACAGAAACCAGGTTTCTAATTTTTCCTGACGAAACTCACGGCAGAGGAGCCGGCGACGACAGGAGCTCCGGCGACATCGTTGGAGCGGAGCCGCTGCGTCGGTGTGGTTGCAGGGGGGTGCGGAAAGGTGTGGGGATTCAATTCCCGTGCTCGGCTGCGATGGAGGGCATCAGGGGGCTCGGGCCCGTGCTCGACGAGCTAGCCCGTGCATCCGCGGCGGACGGCTCCAGCGGCATCCAAAAATTCCGACGAGCTAAGAAGGGACAAGGAGCGAAAAACGAACGGGGAGCGGCGACTCACCTAGAGGAAGCCAGTGGCGAGAGGAGCGGGGTCGGGAAGGCCGGAGGAGACCGAATGGTGCCCGGCCAGCGTCGCGGCGTCGAGCTCGCGCGGCCGCGCGTTGGTGTGTAACATCCCAATATTTTGGAAATGTTTCAAAATCACTTAAAAATTAAAAACTTTTGTTTTGATTAAAATAAAACATTAAAATGTATAAGAAAACCAACTATAAAATACTTCAAGCATCTTCAAAAAGTTTAATATTTCAAATATCTGAATTAATCATTATTTTCAAAAGTTGTTTCTAGTTAAACATTTTATCATCCATTGTATTTCTTAAAATCTGAGTATGTAATCTGACAAATGATTTACAAAATGTCGAAACCGTTTTCAAGTAATAAAAAGTTTCTTTCTAACTATTTTATTATAAGCATCTAGCCTTACTATTTACAACCCTAAAACCATATTTGCAAAGTGCCTAATTATCTAAAATATGCCACATTACAAAATGTTTTGAACCCATTTAAAACATAGCCTATTTGTTAAAATGATATTCGTGATTATATTCAATATAAGAAATGAAATAAATCTAGAATATTTTCCAAAGGTATTTTATGGTTTTTCAAATGATTTATCATAATATAAAACTTAATGGTGCACACAATATTTTGAATTAAAAATGAATACATTATATTTTCCCTTTTCATTTCAAATAGTTGTAATATGTTTTTCTTAATATTCTACTAAAGCTAAAATGATTTAATATTGGAATATGAGTTTAAAAACTTAATTTCAAAACTTATATAAGTATTATAATTTTATAAATTTTATTCAGCCAAAAATAAAAATTATTTAAACCATGTTTTCAATTTGACATAAAGTGCCAAATTAGATTTAATCAATATTTCGAAATTTTGATTTTTGAAAAGTGTTCTAAACTTGCCCACAAATGTTTTAACACAAATATATTGTTTCTACACGTTTTTAGAAGTTCATTTCGCTTACATTGTATCCCTAAAACAAAAGGTATAAAGGAATGGAGAAAACCAGAAAAGGAAAAAGGTTTGTAAAAAAAAAATAGACCTAAACTAACCGGACCAAGCAGCCCATGTTCTTTGTTTTCTCTCTCCTTTCTTCTTTTTTTCATTTAGGCCAAATCTGGCCCAGGCCAACCAGCCCAGCCGCAGTCCAGCTTCTTAATGTTTTTTTTTCGTTTCATCATCTTGGGCCGAATCTGGTCCACCGAAACCGGAACGACCTGGTCATCTTCCTCGTCCATAATACGAACGTTCAGAGCACGAACTGCTTGTTCATGGCGTTTCTTTCCCTATTCATTTCCCTATCAATTAAGCAACCGTTTCTTGTCGACTTCAACATCAGAATTACTCCACACTTAACCAAGATTTCATCCCGGGAGTTTATTTCCAAATTCATTGTGTTAAACATGCCCAGCGACCTCATGAACCGAATGCCACCCGTCGGCATTCACTTCCCGATCTCCCTCCTCAGACCATCTCACAAAAATCCGAGCGCGTCACTTCGTTCCCCTCTGCATCCTCCATCATGTTCATCCTCATACTTTTTCTAAAAGATGCCTATACAGCTCGCACCAACCATGCCAAACTCAGCCCCAAACCGAGTTCATCGTCAGATCTTGTCTTCTACGATGATCCCCTACACAATTCCTTGCACCAATAGATTCCCCTCATCAAGGCCTTTGTACAGGACATGGTTATGCATCATTTCATCGCAGTTGGTCGCGCCACCACGAAGCTCGAGCAACGTTGCAGCGTTACGCAAGATCCCGACGAGGTGAGACCTTTCCATGCATGATGTCCTACGTGATTTATGTATCTTCCTGCATTTTTATTCAATTTTTGCCAATTTTCTCGCATGCCAAATCCTCGAGAACGAGCTCGACCGTCCGCCACCGCGTCTCCGGTCACGCTGTCCCAGTACGCAATCGACGGCGTCGACCACAGCATCTCCTTCGTCGTATCAACCGCATCATGGTGTTTGCTTCGTTCGTGTGCACATACACGACAACTTCATCAACTACTTCCCGGATGTCGTGTTTGATCGTCAACATCGACCACCTCATCTAACCGTGTCATGTTCTCTCTACGACATCGGCGCTATTCGTTCTGGTCGGTGAGGCTCTCAAAATAGTCTAATTGTACCCGTATACTATTTCTAATGTATTAGATGAGACCACCATGTTATGTCAAAACAAATAATTTTGGCCTTACAAATTTTCCCATGTGTCAAAACCTTTTTATTTTCGGATTTGACTTAGGACAGATTTTAGTCAAACTTTAGAAATTCATATCAATTCAACCGTAACTCCGTTTTGAATGTTTTTTGTAGTCTATGGAATGGTATGAACGTGTAGAATACAGTGGTATAATAAAAACTTGTATTTTAATCGTGCACTAACTTGTTATTTACAGAAACGTGAAAACATTGTTTTAGGTATTCATTTAATTCTATAAGTTCAAAATTTATAAATGAAATATCCTTGGAAAGCCCCTGACATGTAGAATACTTTGGTTATGTTGATTTACATTTTTTTAGTAGTCTAAATTTATTAAAATTGCAAATGAGCAATTTGAGTAAATTTGGTATATCTTTAATTCTATAAATCCAATTTTTGCAAATAAAATAGTTATAGAAACCTTAAAATATGTGTAGTTTTATGCCCCTGTTAGAAAATAATTTTGAGCATTATTTTGATGGTTTAAAAAGCAGAGGCTTAATTTAAGTATTTTTGTTATACTTTAATCCTATGAATAATGTTAATATGTTTCTTTTGCATAATGTCACAAACTTTATCTTTTAACCAGTAGTATTGTTTATAAGTTTTGAATAAAATTTTAATTATAGAAAACAATTAAAACTGATGGTAAAACATTTAAAGTGTCTTAACAGTGTTTTTAAGGTAATTAAGTGGTATTAAAAGCCTTTTAAGACAATTAAGTTTGATTAAAATGTTTTTGACCAAATTAATGTGTGATAAATTTCTATTTAAGACCAGCCCATTAAAACCCATTATTCAGCACATCAATTCTTTTTGCATATTGAATTATGTGATGCACCTTTGTGAAATTGTTTTGCTTTTATATGCCTTGTGTTGCTGTCCATGTTTGTTGTGTTTTATGTTTATTGTTGTATTGTTATTTGCTTATATTGTTTAGATTGAACGAAGAGCAAAAGTCCGTTGTTGAAAAGTTTGTGAGGAAAGACATCGTCCAAAGGCAAGTGGCACACCCCCATAAAAGTCCTATTATTTCTATGCATGAGTAGAGTATTTTCTATAAGCATGTGTAGGATAGCATTGCTATGCAAGCCATGATAGACCTCTTTATTCCTGTGTCTAGGTTCCTATGAAATTACTTAGTAGAATAGTGATGCTATGCAAAAACTATTTTGATGAAAAAGATAAGTCTACTAAGTTTTAATCAAACACCTGGGTGGAAATTGGTTGCTTGGCTGTATGAGTTGAGTGTTGTTCCCAGGGGTTTTACCTGTGGAATATTCACTTGTGGAAGGCCACCCAGGAGCAAAGGAATATGAAGAACTCCAAGTGAAGATTGCTTCTCGTGCAGCCATTGCAAATATGGGCGCTGGCTTGATCAACTAAGCTGCGTGGACTAGCCCTGGCCTGACAGGTGGAGGTAGTGGTTTGTAGGTGGAGCGCGTCAGGCCAGAGTGGGAGGGAAAATGCTTCTGAAAGATCTCGTCTCATTCTTCTCCTTTCCTTATCACAAATGGTGTGTAAAGGGTAATTTGGGTTGAATGGGTACAATGGTGAACGTGCACAACCTCTGCAGAGTATAAAACTAAGTACTTAGCCGTGTCCCCGGAAACGGACAATTGAGCAGCTGAACGAGGACGTCAACGGAGGATTCCACCATTCCAATTTTTAAATTAAAAACTTGATGGGTGAATAAGGGTAGAATGAGACTATGGCTTTCATACCATATTTGTCTCAACGAGGTTAAGTTGTTTCAAAAAGTTAGGGAAAAACTTGCTTTCTGCAAAATAGCCTTGAGCTCCACCATCCAAATAAGCATATATGTCATAGAGTTATTCCTCTAAGTGTCCACCATAGTGTCACTTGCCAGTTCCATTTTAATGGTTCTGACCCACGTTGTTGCAATATTTATCTTATTGCAGATTTGATCAGATGACGAGTGAGGTTTCGTTTAAAGGTTTCGATTCTACAACCAACATGTTTTCGCCTGTGGCAACATGAAGTTGATGGAGACTCACTGCCATTGTATTTCCGCTGTTTACTCTTTCGAAGCTAGCTTTATGCTCTGCAACTTGTATTGAATATTTTAAGTCTGGATCATCGATGTAATAAAATTGATACTTTGTTGTGATATTACATCGTAAACTGTGTGTGCAAACGATTCGAACAGGGATTTGCACTATACACAGGTATCTGCCATATTATAAGTGCAGGTACGCTACATGGTGCTCCCGGCCCTGCCCGTGTCGCCGAGGACGAAGGAGGAGGAGGGGATGTTGTTGGCGCGAGGAGGAGGACAGGGGCGACCGGAGGGACGGTGCTCGCGGCGGCGGAAGCTCCGGTGGAATTTCGGTGGCGTACCGAGAGAAAACGAGAGGGGATGGCGGCGCTGCGGGATCTAGGTTTAGGGTTTGGGGTTGGCGGCACGGGGCGTCTTAAGGAGAGAGGGGAAAAGGGGTAGGGGCGAGTGGGGCTGATGTGTAGTGGCTCCTGGCCATGGCCACCTGTAAAGAGAGGTCGACCTCCTCCGTACGGAGGAGGGAGACAAGGTAGGTGGGCCGAAGTTGGGCATTTGGCCCACTTCGGCCAGGTAGGTCTTATTTATTTTTTTATCCTGTTTTCTTTTTTCTTTTTCCTTTTTGTTTATTCTTTTTCTGTTTTGTAAATTTAAAACAAAATAGGAAAAGGAAAAGATATAAAACCTTTTTGATAATTTTTATAGTTTCAAAACAAACAGATTAAACTATTGAAAAGATTATTTGTAAAAATTTGAAACTTCAATTTTGAAATGACTTGGAATAGCATTTGAATTTAAATAGAATTTAAATGTGGAAAAAGAATTTGAAAACAACATAATTAATTAAAAAAAAGCAACCACAAATACAATGATGACATGAAGTTCCATTATATTGCACAAGTAGGCACACAATTTTGGAAAGTTACAAACGGGCTGTTATACCTGCTCCGAAGCCATCAGGAGGATGTTTCACTTGTGGACAACCCCACTAGACAGCCCGCCGGTGGTCGCCCCAATGCGACAAAGATGAACCAAGGGCCAACCCGTCCACCGGGAGGCAAGAACCCGTACCCAAAGAAGACGGCCCGTGTCACCCGAGGCCATCTGAACCATATCAGCGCAGAAGAAGCTCAGGAGGCGCCAGACCTGGTCATGGGTACGTTCCCTGTCAACTCAGTTCCTACCTCAGTTTTTTTTGATTCGGGAGCTTCCCATTCCTTCGTTACGAAGCCATTTGTTAGGAAGAGTGGTATGGTTCCAACTTTGATGCATCGTCCTAGAGGGTGCAAATTCCGGGGGCCACTACCAAGGCCATTTTGTCATGCAAGGAGACTCCTGTGGAAATTCAGGGTGCCCGATTCCATGCAGACTTGGTGGTCTTAGGAAATCAAGGGATCGAAGTGGTTTTAGGAATGGATTGGATGGCAGTCAACCGGGGGGAAATTGATTGCACCAACAAGTCTGTCACACTAACCACCCCGGAAGGAGAGGAGATTACACACTTCTCGACCCAGTACTCCACCACGGGTCATTTCCACAAGAGTGTTGCTGGAGTCATTTTGGAAAAGGTACCGGTAGTATGTGACTACCCGGATGTTTTTCCCGAAGAATTACCCGGTATGCCACCGGATCGGGATATTGAGTTCATCATTGAGTTGGTACCCGATACTGGCCCTATAGCTCAAAAACCTTACCGGATGAACCCCGAGGAGTTGGTTGAACTAAAGAAGCAGTTGGATGACCTGCTTAGAAAAGGGATGATCCGCCCTAGTGCGTCACCCTGGGGGTCACCAATCATTTTCGTGGATAAAAGGGACGGTACCACTCGCTTGTGCGTGGATTACCGTAAGTTGAATGATGTGACTATTAAAAACAAGTACCCCTACCCAAAATTGAAGATCTGTTTGATCAGCTCAACGGAGCTCGTGTCTTCTCTAAGATCGATCTCCGCACCGGTTACCATCAGCTGAAAGTCAGAGAATCTGACATCCCTAAGACGGCCTTCACCACTCGTTATGGATTGTTTGAGTATACGGTGATGTCTTTCGGCCTGACCAATGCCCCTGCTTATTTCATGAATCTCATGAACAAGGTGTTCATGGAATACTTGGATAAGTTTGTAGTTGTCTTCATTGATGACATCCTGATTTATTCCAAGTCAGAAGAGGAGCATGAAGAACATCTGAGGTTGGTTCTCGGTGCCCTACGAGAGCACCAATTGTATGCTAAGTTCAGTAAGTGCCAGTTTTGATTGAAAGAAGTAGGGTTTCTTGGCCATGTTATCTCAGCTGGAGGGATATCTGTAGATCCTACCCACATCAAATCCATCCTTGAATTCCCAACCCCTACCAACCAGACCGAAGTGAGGTCCATCCTCGGATTAGTAGGTTCTTACCGCAAGTTTGTTGAGGGATTGTCAAGTATCGCAAAGCCTCTTACCCAACTATTGAAGAAGGATCAGAAGTTCGTTTGAACCGAGAAATTTGAAGCCAACTTCCAGGAACTGAAAAAGCGCCTTACTACCGCACCTATCTTAACCATGCCTGATGTGACCAAAGATTTTGTGGTTTATTGCGATGCCTCCAAACTCGGACTTGGCTGTGTCCTTATGCAAGAGGGCAAGGTGATTTCCTACTCGTCGCGACAACTCCGCAAGCATGAGTAGAATTACCCAACCCATGATCTAGAGCTTGCTGAAGTGGTTCATGCGCTCAAGACTTGGCGACACTTTATGATGGGCAACCGTTGCGAAATTTACACCGATCACAAGAGCCTGAAGTACATCTTCACCCAGAGGGATTTGAACATGAGGCAGCGAAGATGGATAGAACACATCAAGGATTATGACTTGGACATCCATTACCACCCTGGAAAAGCTAATGTTGTACCTGATTCCCTTAGCCGTCAGCCGTGTTCATTCAACTCCCTGATCAAGGTTCGACGGCCAGAACTATGGGAAGAGCTTGATAAGATGGGTATAGAGGTGGTCAGTTATGGGGCAGTCGATCAACTCCTATTGCAACCCACCTTATGGGAGCAGATCAAGAGAGCATAGAAGGGTCACGAAAGCATTGAGGGCATCAAAAGAAGATTGGACAAAGAGGAAGTCCATGGGTTCACCGTCGACTCTGACGGTATTCTTTGGTACAAGGGACGCATCTGCGTACCGTCAGATCCTGTTTTGAAGCAGTTAAGTATGAAGGAGGCCCACAAGACTTTGTATTCTATCCACCCCGGTGGAACCAAGATGTACCAGGATTTGAAGCAGAATTTCTGGTGGCATGCCATGAAGCGCGAGGTTGCACTCTTCGTCCAGAGTTGCGACATCTGCCAAAGGATCAAGGTAGAACACCAGCGACCCGCTGGATTACTCCAACCTCTCAAGTTGCCCGAGTGGAAATGGGATGAAATCGGCATGGATTTTATCACTGGATTACCCCGATCCAATCATGGGCATGACACTATTTGGGTTATTGTGGACAGACTCACCAAGGTAGCACACTTTTTGCCAGTGCGGACCACCCATCGAGTGGATCAGCTTGCAGATCTATACATGTCCCGTATCGTCAGCCTTCATGGAATACCTAAGACTATCGTATCAGATCGAGGAACCCAATTCACTTCTCGATTTTGGACTAAGCTTCAGGAGGAACTCGGAACCAAACTCTTTTTCAGCACCGCCTACCACCCCTAGACAGGAGGACAAACGGAAAGAGTCAACCAGATCTTAGAAGATATGCTTCGATCTTGTGTGCTAGCCTATGGGGCCAAATGGGAAAGTTGTTTGCCGTTTGCTGAGTTTTCATACAACAACAGCTACCAAGGCAGTCTGAAGATGGCACCATTCGAGGCATTGTACGGGCGCAGGTGTCGTACCGCCTTGAACTGGTCGCAAACAGGAGACAGCCAAATTTTCGGGGTTGACACCCTGAAGGAAGCCGAAGAACAAGTGCAACTCATTCGCAACCGTCTTAAGGCCGCCCAATCCAGGCAAAAGAGTTACGCCGATTCCAGGAGGCGAGAACTCAACTTCAAGGCTGGTGACATGGTATATCTGCGTGTTACGCCACTCAAGGGAATGCAGCGTTTTCATGTGAAGGGGAAGTTAGCACCCAGGTATATTGGTCCTTTTAGAGTAAGCGGTCGAAGAGGAGAAGTATCATATCAGCGACCTGCCACCCCATCTGTCAGGATTCCATGATGTATTTCATGTACCTCTACTCCGGAAGTGTCTGCAAGTTCCTGGTGATACTCATTCATATCAGGAGGTAGATCATCGCACCATTGATCTCAATCATGATCTCACTTATCGAGAACGACCACTTCGTGTTCTCGCTGAAGACGTCCGTCTGACCCGGAGACGGAAGATCAGGTTCCTGAAGATCCAATGGAGCAACCATTCGGAGGAAGAAGCCACCTGGGAGCGTGAAGATTATTTGGAGCATAAATTTCCTGGTTTTCTCTCTTCTTCAAATCTGGAATCTCGGGGACGAGATTCTCCTAAGGGGGGGAAGGTCTGTAACACACCAATTCTCTTAGCTTTAGCATTGTGGTGTTATTCTAGATTTTTCACCTCTTGCAAAAACTTTTGTGTGTGTAGAATTTTGAGTCATGATTTAATTTTCTTGCACACCTTATGCTTGTTGTGTGTCACTAACATTTCATGAGAATTGAAAATACTAAAAAAACCACAACCCACTGAAATAAATAACCACTATTAGGATCTTCATGGTTGTTAAAATTTAGCCAAACTAGGAGCTATTATTAAGCAAACCATAAATGGTTTTTGACATGCATCTGAACCATTTTGATCTAGGGCATATATAGTTTCACACCCTGTTCTAAATTCTCTCAAAAGAGCTTGTTTGCACATAAATATCACTAGCTTTTGTGGACATCAAATTAACATGACCATTTGAGTTATTATTTTTCTTTTCTCTAGAAGTTTTCTTTTCTTTGAGAGCTAAATGAGATGTTTGACTTGGGCATTTATAAATTCATTACTTTATCCTAATTTGGGTAAGTTTGGGGTGTTGAGTCATTTCATTTTTGTGGGTCATGTTTGAATAATTCAAACTTAGGTTTTTAAATGCATTTGAGCTAATAACTCAAACCTCTCACCTTTTTATTCTCTCACACTCTTTTCCACACCACCTGCTGAGAAGGAAAGCAACAACCTCACCCCTGGTCCCACCTGTCATGGACTAGGGCCAACCCCTCCTCTCTCTTCTCTCTTTTCTCTTCCTTTCCACCCAATCCGAGCCCCTCTCCTCTCTTCTCACTGGCTAAGGCAGGTCATCCGACCAGAACCCTCTCTGTCCCCTCTCCACCGCCCACCTGAGCCAGTAGGAACGAAGGAGACCCTCCCCTCCCTCTCTCCTGCCCGAGCTAACCCTAGACGAGGATATTTCCTCCGGTAGCCGATGGGAGGAAGCTGCCGTAGCACTCGTTTCTCCCTGCCATTCCTCGCCATTTTTGGCTCCCTGGGTTCCCCTCTGCTGGATCTAATTCCCCTCCCCTCCCTTGGCTCTGTTGCAGCTCGAGAGCGCCTAGTTCGTCCACGACCCGAGGAAGACGCCGTCGTCGCCACCGTGGATTCTGGCGTTGCATGCAAGCTTCGCGACTGCCCCTGAGCTCTCCTTCAACGCCGCGTCCACCTCCAACCTCCGCTTCGTCCGTACGCGAGCCCTAGGTGAGCCCTCCGTGCTCGGCGTCGTTGCTTCGAGCTCCTGCTCGTGTTTTCCAGTCGGGAGGAAGACGATGGCCAGAGGCCATCGATTTCAAGATCGGCGGTTGTCTTTGAACCGCGCCCGATCTATCCTGGACCGTTGCATCCCAGATCCACGGTCGCGTACCACTTCGCCGGCGCGCGCGCATCGGCCGGGCCGGCCCTGTTCGCCCCCTCGGCCCAGCGCCAGATCTGGCCGTTTCGGCCTGTTTTTCTTTTATTCTTTTTCCTGTGATTTTTCCAGTAACTCTATAGTCTAGCTTTTAATCTTTTATGGTAAATCTAGAGTGGCTAAAATGATGGGATTAATTTTGTAGCATGCATGCACATTTTCTTAACCATGTGCCGTTGGATTTGTTCAAAAATATGTTTCCTGTTGAGGGTTAAAATAGATCTAGCAAAAAGTATCTATTACACCATTTGTTTAATAACTTGTGTTCTGTGAATCCAAATCATGCGATCTTGGATTTGTTGGAAAGCTTGTAAAAATATCTATCTAGATTGGTTAATCTTGCATGCAGGAGATCAATCTAGCAAAAGTTGTTTCTAGTCTAAGTATAACATCACTAGGTGTTTGGTGATTTTTAACTCTTAAATGAAAACACTTTTTGAGGTGAATCCACTTGGAAGTGTTAAATATGAATTGGAAGTATCCTGTGCTAGAAGTGTAGATTTTTCCAGTAACTATTTATTACTTAGTGAGCTAATTTCTGAAAAACAGGGAGATAATCTCTTAAAATGCATTTCTGTAATTTCAGAGATTATTGCATGTCTAGTTTTATTTGGTGGAGCCACCTCTGTCCATAAATAAATGTTGGGGATATTTTTGTGGAATAGCCACAGGTTTTATCTAACTCACCCCACTGGTTTGGCACCAAATAATTCTTATTATTTTCTGCACTTACGTAATGGTCAGAAGTATACTTTATTTTAAAACTGGGATAACTTGAGCTAGGAGTATCCAAATTTGATGAATAAAATCTCCACTTAAAGAGAAAACTCATATCTCACCAGAAAGGTTAATTATGAATCCAGGAGATCTATAAAACTGAACCTATATTTTGTTTAAGTTTGATATCAGTATCTCTTATCTGATTTTTAATTCTTGTTTGGTGATAGATTTTCATTCACAGCTAATTTTCAGAGCTCCACATGTGCGTTAGTAGTAATGTGGTAGAAGGGTTTAATTTTAGGATCAGTACCTTAAGAATTATGCTTAAATCATATAAACAGCCCTTAATAACTAATAAATGCACTAGTTGTGCCTCTGTTTGTGATGCTTGTTGTTTGTCAATATACTTTAGATTGTTATCAACTCGCATCTTAGGACTTACGCTAGTCTCGTTTGTTTTTCATGTTACGGTAGAACCACAACCTGAGGAAGAGCAGTACGAGGTAGCTGAGCACGACTACGCTGAAGAACAAGACCAGGGACAGTACTCTGAGCAAGGCAAGCCCACCTCACCATTATACTGAATCCTATTATTTTATCAAGCATGTTTTGTTTTAAAATAAAATAATGCATGTTTTACTTATTTTGTAGCACCTTTCCGCCCGAAAACTATTTTACAAAATATTGTTTGGCCAAAGTTATCTGCTAGAATACTGTAGGTATTACAAACAGAGTTTTACCTGATGAGCCTTGTTGTTGAAGGCTCCATAAAAAAGATTAAGATTTCTAGTAGACTACTTTCATCTACTTATCTCAAAACTATAGGATGGGGACCTATTTGATAAAACTGTTTTACGGAGGAAAACCCGAGTTGCTTGGAGCAATCGGCGAGCAAGTGTTTTATTAAAACCCGAGTTGCTGGGAGCAATCGGAGAGGTTTGTGAAAACCCGAGCTGCTGGGAGTAGTCGGAGGATTGGAAGTTGTTTTTGAAAAACAAAGTACTGCCCTAGCAGCCGCTCGAACAATTAACCCGTACAACCACATTACCTCAAAATGGGCACGGGGCTTAACGGAAGCTTGTTGGTGTTGGTACTCGAATATTCCTCAATTGGTTAGATGGGGTTAGAATCCCCGGAACCGAATGCTGCAAGGGAATGAAGCAACAGTGGGTCTCCTGTCATGGCGGTGTGAAACTAGGGGGAACCGGATCGATACGGCTAGCTCACTCGGTGCCGGGGAGAACAAACCCACTCTAAGAGGATATTCTTATACCAGCATTAACATAGTGGAAATTAAGATTGGCCGTCTGTTGTGTGCATGTTGTCTCTGTATAGTCCGTGGTTGATCCACGGCAGACCATCCGAATCTTGTGGTGAAAGTGTACCACCTCTGCAGAGTGTAAATCTATTCGAATAGCCGCGTCCGCTGTCATGGACGGTTGGAAAGTCCACTGATCTAGGCGTATGGGCAATTTGGTTTTAAAAAAGAAATGTTTTTGGAGGAAACAAAGAGACATCAAAGAGGTACCTGGGAGGTACGGTATTTGGGTGAGTATGATTGGTCTCGGGGAGACAATCAGTCTGATCTCAAGGAAGGAAAAAGGGTTACCCCTATCCTAGTGTTTTTAAAGGTTTTACAAAAGAAAGTTTTGAACTTGGATATGTCTTTGCTATATCTAAGAGAAGAGAATTCTATCTCTAAATGTTTTTCTTCAACAAAGATATAGAGATGTCGTATTCTCTATGTCTAAAATCATGGTATTCAAAAACTAAGCCCTATAGTCGTATATAGCAGCTATCCCAGATTTCGAAAAGTGTTTTCTTGCATTATCATGAAAACTTAAGCCTTAGAGGTGGTCTTGCGAGTACGTAAATGTACTCATGTGGCTGTGTCCCTGGATATTCAAATGTCCAGATTATAATGAGGAGGCCTACATCGAGGAGGAGGTGTATGACGACGACTTCGCCACTTAGCTGTCACCGGTCAACTGCACTTGTGGGATCAGCGCTCGGAGATGTTAAGAGTCGCCGCTAGCCACGAGCTTCGGCTATCTTAGTTAATTCCGTCCTGCGTGACGAGGTTTGTTGACTTGGGTCGTATGACCGTCTATGTGTTGTAAGACTTTTATTCGTACGACTTGAATGATGTAACTCTTTGATACCTATGTTGGTTATGTGATTGCGATGCACTGATCATTGGGATCGTGATCTTTTACATAACGTGGGCATCTCGGACTTGTTTCGAGGGGTCCTTACAGAGACTCACTGCCATTGTATTTCCGCTGTTTACTCTTTCGAAGCTAGCTTTATGCTATGCAACCTGTATTGAATATTTTGTAAGTCTGGATCATCGATGTAATAAAATTGATACTTTGTTGTGATATTACATCGTAAACTGTGTGTGCAAACGAATCGATCCAGTGGTTTGCACTATACACAGGTATCTGCCCTATTTTAAGTGCAGGTATGCTACAACCTACGATACTGAGGTTCCAACTTTTGTGCCAGGCCACGAGTTGCCAGGCAAGCTTCTGCTAACCGGTTACACGATTGTTTGGTTTTCATTCTTGCCTTTTGATCTATGATATCCTAGTTATTGATTCTTGAACTGCGATCCCATCACAAGTTTATCCTGCAGCCTATACAACCATATCCCCACAACCCATAACCCCTTGCATGTTTATCTGTTGGCCTTTGCGAGTCGTAGTGCATGCTTAGAATTGGTTGAGCGAGTCGTTCATTTGTCTTTTATCTCATATGCTTAGTATGATAGATTGTTCTACTATAATAAACTGCTATCTTATTTTGGGTTTTATAATTAAAAGATAAGGCACCAGGCGGAAGGCCTTGCGAGGTGCTTTGTTCTGCTCAGTGTCGACCTAGGAACTGAGATTTTGTCCTCGGATCCAATTTTGAGCGCAATAACCACTTGTGGGTGGCACAATGGAGCCCCCTTCGACTTTGAACGGATCCCAGCTCGTCCATGTGCCGCAAGTAGTTCGGGTTTTCCATAGGTTCATATGCATGTTCATGATGATGATGTTCGATGAGATGTTACTTGTTACGGGGGGTCATAGAGGGGCGGTACGTCGCGAAGCGGACAGTTCCTATTGTGGTTTGAGCCGCATGGCTGCGTAGTCACAAACTAATGAGTCCGCAATTGAGATTCGGCCGGACTCCTGACGCGAGTAACAACTCATATGGGTGGCACTTGGACTTGCTGTAGTGAAGGAATGGGTCGTGTTGAGAGACCCTAATGTTTTTGACTGGGTCGATCATGCGAGTATGGGTACAGTAGTGCACCCCTGCAGGGTATAATCTTATCGATGAGCCGTGTCCACGGTTATGGACGACTTTGGTGATGATGCTGGCTAACAAGATCTAGACAACTTACACCTAATCATTGTTAATTAATTTGACTAGTAATACAGGATTACTTACACCATAAATGGTAACTAAAATTTGTTAACGTGTGAGTATTCCCGGATTGCTTCCTCATACTTGGTTGAGGGGGTTAATTTGAGAATGGGTTATGACTGGTGTTAGTTGTAGATGGCTACTTAAATGCTCTCTTATCCCTCTCTAATTAGACGGAGTTTTAGCGCGTCTCTTTAGGTTGCTAGTGCTGCTGCCGCCAAGTACACCTACCCCCCATACTTTGCGAATCCTAATGTTTTGTAACCTGTTAGCTTAAGCTTGTTCGATACGCTTCGGTGTATTGACCCGTTCGCGGGCTGTGGTTTTTCTGCAGTTGAGGATTCTCCGTACGACCAGGTGGGTGGATACTACGTGGAGTTCGACGACGAGATCTACGACGAGTAGTTAGAGTTCCCCTGGGCTACTTCCTGGTGCACTGCGTGGATGGGCCTTCTTTTCCGTTTCGGCTTTGAGCCCTTTGCTTCTTGTCTGTACTCAGACCGATTTGTTTCTGCTGCATGATGTAATGTTGGGACATGTGTCCTCTGAATGGTGCCATTCGCTATATTTTGCTCAGTGAGAGCTTTTGGATATTATTTCCTTTCTTTGTGTCTTAGGTTTATTCTATGGTTTCAACATGTTAAAAATCCGACTCGTATACCATGTGTGTATGGTTGAAGTATACGAGTTGGAAGACTTTTTGGGTTCGTGCGTGCACAATCTGGAAACGTATGTGACGTTGGGATCGCCAAGAGCTGTCGGCCGATGATCCATTCCGAGCCAGGCCTGCATGTTCCTGGGATTGGTATTCCCCAGTATGCTCTTGGTTGTGTGGCCCAACCGATACGCTTTGTTTGTGTAGCCTGAATTCAGGGTCTGACACCTTGGGCCACCCTAGACTAGCCGGATTGATCCATGTTGGAGATACCCCTAGTTAGTATATCCCCAACAGGTTTGCAGTTGTGGTTTATCAGATTAATGAGAAGGATCGGGGTCCATAGTTCACTAGTGGTGTCTCTCCATATATAATAGCATTCATCCATGCGTGGTAAACAAATTACAGCTAGGCAATTGACAGAATAATGATGCGCGACCCAATGCATATACTAATGATATGGTGTCTAGTGTGAGATTCATTCGGGCATTACAACAATATACATAGACCGTTCCAACCGCATCTATGACTAATAATCCACCTTCTGGTTAGCGTCTGCACCCCTTTCAGTATTAAGTTGCATGCAATAGATTATCGCCTTAATCACTGTGTGTAAAGTAAGTAACATCATCCTTATATAAAGTACTACTGTTTAATCCCTAGTAGCAACAGTACATCTACAACCTTAGAGCTTTCTGTCACCGCCCCAGATTAAATAGATACGTGAACCTAATATGGAGCATAAATAGCCCCTCTTGGAGTTACGAGCATCTACTTGGCCAGATCACACACAAGTAACGGAGAGCATGCAAGATCATTAAATAACACACACATCATATATTATGAAGCAATAATATGAGTACTCAATATTCATCGGATCCCAGCAAACACAACATGGAGAATTACATAAAGATGATCTTGATCATGATAGGCATCTCACAAGATCTAAACATGATAGGACAAGAGGAGAAGACAACCATCTAGCTACTGCTATGGACCCGTAGTCCAAGGTAGACTACTCACGCATCAGTCCGGAGGCGGTGACGTAGAGGCCTCTGGGGACGATTCCCCCTCCCGGCAGGGTGCCAGGGAGCAATTCTGATCTCTCCCGAAGTGGTGTTGACGATGGCGGCGGCTCGTGACCAGTGGAGGAAAACGTGTTCAACCGTCCTCTGTTTTTAGGTCAGGGGGGTTTATATTGGCGAAAGACCTAAGTCGGTGGTCGCGCGAGGCGGCCTTCTCAGCCCCTGGCGCAGCCAGGCTGGGGCCTGTTGGGGATATACCAAGTGGGGGTATCTCTGACATGGATCAATCCGGCTAGTCCAGGTTGGCCCAAGGGTGGTGAGGCTGATGCCTGCCGGGCGGCCCAGATAGCTGACGTACAAGGAAGTAGGCAGTCGGTCCAAGGAAGGCGGAAGGCCGAAGCTCATCAAGCCACCAAGCTCAAGACGGAAGACGGCAACTAAGCCGGCTAGGTCTATGACTCTGTTTACTTGCCGGACAAGTACTTACCTTGTATCTCGGGGTCTGGCCGCCTATATAAGCCGGCCACCTGGAAGCCTTTAGGGGACGCTCCAATACTCGACAACACCAGCCTTATAGTGAATTATAGCAGTACGTGGGGTCTCGCCACCGCTACGAGATCTGAATGGGGGTAACCTCGCCGTGTTCAATCCCGACCTCGACGACACCAAACTTCTTCCCCACATCCATCCATAGGCTGGAGGACCCCCGTCTCCTATCAATTAGGACGATACCCCGACAGTTGGGGCCCACCGTGGGGCATAAGTTTTCTGGCCTCACGTTCCAGGCGGGAACACTTGGCGGCATGGGCAAGCAGATCGCCGTCGGCCGCGTCACAAGATATGGCGGCCACATCTACGTCAACTCAGATGAGTCCTGGCTCATGACGGACGACTACCTCATCGGGTGCGCAATCATGACGATCGGAGTGATCGGCGTCTTCATATGGTACACACCAGAGGCGTACGGCCTACTGCGTTTCTACAACCCCACCCGCCAACCCTTCGACCAAGCAGTCGACCGGCAGGATGGATCTCCGCCTTCTCTCAGGAGTCGGCTGGATCTGACTTCCACTTTGTCGGAGTTGTCGGACTGGGATCCGACTCCCAGCCGGAAAAACAACGATCATGAATCAATTTTTCCTGCTCTCCAGGAGGATGCGATGTCAGATGCCGGATCCAGATCGTTCAAATCAACATAGATTCTGATTCTGATGATGATGCTAGTCTCTTCAAAGAGAGAATCAAAAACCACTTTTCCAGTGATAATCCGGTTCATTCAGAGAACACAGCGGGTACAGACATGCCTGATAAGCTGGCTATGATGGTTGTCATCGGCAACGAGTCAACCCCAGTTGCTTCTAACACGCGAGATAAGCCGGAGGAAGCTGACAGCAACACCAATGTCGGTTAAATCATGGACGGCTCCGACAAGGTGCACGCGAAGAAGAAAGTTGGTCTCGAAAAAGCCGGCATCAGCAAGCCCACGGATTTGCTCTCCATCATCAAGGAAGTGGTCGAAATCATGAACACTTCGGTGACTAAGGATACCCCACTCGACGAAGTGGAAGAGCTTAGGCTCAATATGCTTAAGCACTCTGATTTCCTACACAGAAGAGAGCATCATGTTGAGAGTCTTCCGAAGAAGATCGAGAAGGAGCAAGAGAAGATGTCGGCAAAACCGAGCAAGAAGCTCTTTGAGGAAAAAAGGTCATCAAAAAACCGCCGTGGTAAAGAGCCGCCAATCTATGCGACGACATCAGCTCAAGATCTAGGGTTTGACTGGCGCACAGCACCGTAGCATACGGATAGAAGGTGTTATGTTGTCTTCTGCACCCCCATCCTTAACGCTGCTGCCGCGCTTGACACCCTAGACGACAAGACTTACACAGCGGAGGAAAAGGTGGCCAATGCAAGACACTTCATGAGCAAAGCCTTAGAATAGCAAGCTCGCGCTGACTCCTAGGGCCATATGGCGGATGCCCATCGGGGAGATCTAGAATACAAGTCAGGGAAGTGCAAAGCCGCACCTGGTGCTGACCCCGAAGGCCCGTCCGGCTCCAGTAGCCATGGCGACAAAAGGAAAGCAACGCCACCTCCAAAAAAGACGCCGCCGCCAAAACCAAGGCGGGACGAGAACTCGCGGACAGGAAGTAGAGGTGACCTGCCGCCTCCAGCCCAGCCAAGGCGCGGTGATGGCGGTAGCCGGGATTACAGCCAGCCGCCTAAAACAGATGCCGGCAACGACCCTCCCGGGAGAGGTCAAAGCCGGTATCCGCAACGCAGCACTGGCAGCAAGAGGAAGGAGGCGGCAGGCGGGCCCAGGCGCAGCGTAAGCCGGGCAGCGCAGGACGAGCCGAACGCCAATAGAGTCGGACAACATCTTGATCCAAAAGACGCAAGACACCGCCTACAAGATATAGCAAGAGGAAGAGAGCCGCTATACTCTGGCCCAAAGTGCTTTGGCGACACCATCCGCAGAGAATCGTTTCCTAAGGTAATGACACCAGTGTCTAAAAATTGTCCTAGGTACAACGGCCTCGTTAAGCCGGACTCATGGCTAGCCGACTATGCCATGGCCATAGAGATTGTCGGCGGAAGCAATCACATTGCTGTCTGCTACCTACCTCTAATGTTGGAAGGCACGACAAAGGCTTGGATCGACAACCTTCTAGAAAAGTCTATCCACAGCTGGTACGACATGGAAAAGTTGTTCTCCCAGCACTTCCAATGAACATACAAGCGTCCAAACACCTACACGGATTTGCAACGCTGTGTTCAGAAGCCGGACGAAACCATGACAGAGAAGGCCAACTGTCATGGTGTTTCGGACGCTCAGGCTATCCATGCCTTCTACACGGGCCTATAGAAGAAGTCATTACTCCGTCACAGACTCGTCCGCGAGCAAGTCACGGACCTTGGCGAGATGCTCCACCTTGCCGCCCAATACGCGGCAGCAGACGATGGCGCCCGTGACGATGATCCGGACAGCAGCATCATGCCAAGGCGGAACAACAAGCACAAACAAGAAACATAAGACAAAGTCGGGCCATCTAACGAGGTTGCCGTCGTGTTCCCAGGAAACGGCAGCAAAAAGATGTGGAAAAAAAATAAAGATAATCGTGACGTCGGCTCAGGACCTAAGGCGGCATGTATCACTTACGAGCAGGCAAAAATTCTGCCATGCCCAATCCAGGAAAAGCCCGACAAGGTCAACCATATGCTCAGCGAGTGCTGCTTCATGGACGACTTCAAAAAGGACCCCACTGTTGGCTGGAAGTCAAAGAAGTCAAAGAAGTACGACAAGAAAGACATCAAGGACGACGACGACATGTCAATCTCAAGCGATGACGACGCCTCCGCCAAGAAAAAGAAACCGTACCCGAAGGTCAAGGAGTCACTTGTGTGCTTTGTCGGCACACCTTCGGCTAAGGCGGACAAGGCAGAGATGCGCG
Source organism: Poa annua (assembly GCA_026929855.1). NCBI lineage: Eukaryota > Viridiplantae > Streptophyta > Magnoliopsida > Poales > Poaceae > Poa > Poa annua. Next base: position 242,446,065 of record CM049426.1, on the reverse strand, counting down.
AACTCAACGTGACAATGTCGGACGTCCCTCAGTATTTGGACTGGTCAGAGGCGGCAATCACTTGGGATCGGTCCGACCACCTTGATTATGCCCCCCACCCAGGCAAATACACCCTTGTTGTCAACCCCATTGTCGACAACTTCAGTCTCACAAAAGTACTCATGGATGGCGGCAGCAGCCTCAACATCATGTACTATGATACACTAAGCCGCATGAACTTGTCTGAGGATCAGCTTGACCATAGCAACCTCACTTTTCATGGCATAGTGCCCGGAAGACAAGCAAAGTCAATGGGAAGCATCAGGCTGAAGGTAACTTTTGGATCAGAAGAGAACTACCGCTCAGAGTTCCTCCGGTTTGAAGTTGTCCCCTTCAAAAGTGCCTATCATGATAACTTCGGACGACCAGCTTTTGCCAAGTTCATGGCAAGGCCGTGCTATATAGACATCAAGCTTAAGATGCCGGGTGAACATGGAACCATCAAGGTTTCCGGCAACTTCAAGAAAGCTAAGGAGTGTGTGCGTGGCATGGCCGCCTTCGCAGAAGACATCATCCATAAAGAAGAACTCGCACTACTTGACGCAGACCCAGACAACTCCATGCCCAAGCCAAAAGTTGATGTCAAGAAGACCTTTGAAGCTTCAGAAAACACCAAGAAAGCGGACCTCATCCCAGGTGAGAAATCAAAGCAAGCTGTCATCGGCTCCAACCTGGACATCAAATAGGAAGGCGAGTTCGTCGAGTTCCTCCGGGAGAATCGAGACATCTTTGCATGGTCGCCATCCGACATGCCTGGTGTACCGAGGGAACTTGCCGAGCACTCGCTCAATATTATCAAGGGATCGAAGCCAGTTAGCAAGCAACAAGACGCTTTGGTGATGAGAGACGCAAGGCTAGAGGGAAGGAGATAAATAGGCTGAGGGACGCAAATTTCATAAAAGAGTTGTACACAACGATTGGGTGGAAAATCCTGTACTTGTTCCAGAGAAGAATAAAGAGTTGAGGATGTGTATCGACTATACCGGTGTTAACGAGTGTTGCCCAAAAGATCCCGTTGGGCTGCCTAGAATTGACCACGTCGTAGACTCCACAGCAGGCTCTGAGCTGCTTTTTTTTGCTGGACGCCTACTCAGGATACCACAAAATCAAGATGAGGGAGTCAGATCAACTGAAAATATCTTTCACCACACCCTGTGGGACTTTCTGCTACATAACGATGCCTTTTGGCCTGAAGAATGCAGGGGCAACATACCAGCGTTGTATGCAAAATTGCCTGCACGAACAGATCATCCGCAATGTTCACGTCTACGTTGACGACATTGCGGTGATGTCGAAAAAGAAGGCGGATCTCCTAGAGGACTTGGGAGAAACTTTTCAGAATCTCCGGAAATACCAGATGAAGCTCAATCCCGCCAAGTGTGTTTTCGGTGTTCCAGCCGACAAACTACTTCGTTGTACCGTCTCAGAACGAGGGATCGAAGTCAACCTAGAGAACATCAAGGCTATCCAAAGCATATCCAGATCAACTTGTCTGAAGGATGTGCAACGCTTAGCCGAATCGGCAGCAGCCGTCAGTCGTTTCATAAGCCGCCTTGGAGAAAAGGCAATGCCTCTCTACCAGTTATTGAAAAAATCCGACAATTTCGAGTGGACAGTAGAAGCAGATGCCGCCTTACAACAACTTAATGAGGCCCTTATGTCCGCTCCTATATTGGCAGTACCTCGATCGCAGGAACCAATGCTGCTATCCATCGTGGCAACTGGAGAATTTGTCAGCGTTGTCTTGGCTGTGGAAAGAAAGGAAAGCGAAGCCGCGATGTATAAGCAACGTCCGATCTATTTCATCCCGCCTCCAAGCAGAGGTATCCACATTACCAAAAGCTGGCTTATGGTGTACTCTTTGCCGCCAGAAAGCTTAGGCATTATTTCCACGAGCACACGGTGACGGTAGTCAGCAGGGCACCGTTGGGAGACATAATGAATAACGCAGAGGCATCAGGCCGAGTCGCCAAGTGGGGCATCGAGCTTGCTGCCTTCAATATAGTCTACAAACCACGGACCGCCATTAAGACTCAAGCACTTGCTGATTTTGTTGCCGACTGGACAGAGGCCATGGAGGAAACAATACTCACCGAGTCAGAATATTGGGTCATGCACTTTGACGGATCAAAGATGCTCAAAGGCTTGAGGGCTGGAGTTGTTTTGCGCACACCCAAAGGCGATAAGCTCAGCTACGTGCTGCAGATTCATTTCACAGCAACTAATAACATCGCGGAGTATGAAGCTTTGCTTCACGGGCTACATGTGGCAAACGACCTTGGCGTCAAGAGAATCCTCTGTTATGTTGACTCTGACTTAGTCGCACAACAAGTAAGCGACACATGGGATGTGAAGAGTGCAACAATGGCGGCTTACAGGGCCAAAGTTGACGAATTCGCCAAAAAATTCATGGGCTACGAAGTCTGGCAGGTTCCCAGAGCTGAGAACGAGGCGGCAGATACCCTCGCCAGACTCGGGTCAGAACGCAAAAAAGTGCCAAAGGACATTTTCCTGGAACATTTGCACAAGTCGTCCATTAAGGGCGCCGACTTGTTGGACACCGATGTAGAAGAACTAGTAGAAGTGGCAAGTCTTGCCATCTACTTGGCCCAGCCGGATTGGACCGTCCCCTATCTCGATTTTTTAGTCGACCAGAAGTTGCCGGAAGACGACAAGGTGTTGAAAAGGAAGATCATAAGGCGAGCCAAAGCATTCACAATCATCAAAGGCGAGCTATATAAGCGAAGCACGTGCGGTATCTATCAGCGGTGCATAGGCCGGGAAATTCTAAAAGACATACATATTGGCACTTGTGGGCACCGTGCCTCCGCCAGGTCCATTGTATACAAAGCTTTCCGCCAAGGTTTCTACTGGCTAACCGCCAAAGAAGACGCCGAACACATCGTGAAAACATACAAAGGCTTCCAGTTGTATGCCCGCCAACCTCACTTGCCGCCACAAGAACTCAGGACAATTCCAGTCACCTGGTCGTTCACGGTCTGGGGCTTAGACATGATTGGTCCCTTCAAGAAGGCACGAGGTGGACATACCCACCTATTGGTCGTTGTCGACAAGTTCACTAAATGGTTCGAAGCCAAGCCGATCAGCAAACTTGATGCACGAACAACCACCAATTTCCTCTGGGGGATTATCTCTTGGTTCGGAGTTCCACACAGGATTATCAGAGATAATGGAAGCAACTTGTCTCAAGGTGACATCCAAGAATACTGCAATGATCTAGGCATCCGGCTTGATTTGGCATCCGTGTCACAACCTCAATCAAACGGACAAGTAGAGCATACAGACGGCTTAGTCCTTTCCGGACTTAAGCCCCGTCTCGAAGCTCCATTACATAGGGCAGCCGACGCTTGGGCAGAAGAGCTACTGTCCGTACTATGGAGTTTGTGTACAACACCAAACAGATCTGCCGGCTACACTCCTTTCTTCTTAGTATATGGCGCAGAGGCAGTGCTACCCACCAACATGAAATACGATTCCCCAAGAGTTCAAGCCTACATCAAGCAAGACGCAGAAGGTGCAAGACAGGATAGCCTAGACTTGTTAGATGACGAAAGAGACGTTGCTCTCCATCGCTCCGCCTTGTACCAGAAACAACTTTGCCGCTATCATAGCCGGAGAGTGTGGAAGCGAGGCTTCAGAAAAGGAGACCTGGATCTCCGCCTAATTCAAGACAGAAAGGGCTTGCACAAGCTATCCCCACCATGGGAAGGACTGTTTATAGTCACAAAGGCGCTGCTCAATGGTTCCTATTACCTATCCGACATCCGCGACGCAGAAGAAAAGAAAAGGCACAAGAAGGCGGCAGGAAGGAGAGGAACCAAGCGTTAAAGAGGCATTGACGACCCGTTAGAGCAAACAAGACGGCCTTGGAACATTGAGCAGCTACGTCCTTTCTATACTTAGCAATTTATAATTGTAATAAGTTATATATGATTATGAAATAAAATTCTATGGTTCCTCATCTGTCTTGAGAAGCATGCCATCTTTTGTGTTTTCTTGCAATCATATACCCCTATGTATCTAAGTTATCTAATTTCTAGCTCCGTGCAAAAGTTCAAACTAGTAGATACTTGCAGCTTTCGAGCCAACCCAAAGCAAAAATCAACTATTTGCGCCGCCTAATTCCTTTACTTTTGATTACTTATATGTGGTTCGCCTAGTTGTATGTCTTTGGCGCCAACATGTTGGGTTTGGTTCCTGATTCTAAACTTATGGTACTAGCCCTGGTTGTTTCAGCTAAAGTTCCCGGCTGAGGTTTACCAACATACAAACAGTCAAACATATAAGTCAAAATAAAATTAAGGCGGGGCAAATAAAACAAAGCAAGTCTAATTAAGTAGCACAATAAAAAAGTTAGCTAGCTCCCGCCTAGCAGTAAATTTCCAAAAGTTATTTACAAATATTACAAGATGAGATATAATTGTTTCAGGGGCAGGAGGAGGCTAGCCGTCAAGAAGCAAAATGAAGGGTGCCAACAACAACGACATTGGCTCGGGGGCCGCCTATATTAGGCTTGGGGGCTGACAACCTCAGCCCCAGAGCTATCGCTCCCCTCCGCCCCTGTCGTGGCGGCAGCTCCGACTTCTCGAGCAGCCGACACAGGATGGCACCGATAGAAGACCGTCGTATCCACCATGTCGGCAACCCGTGTGGCGTAGCCGGCAACGCTGTTCAGCACATCGGCCGGCTGGACCTGCTGCCGTCATCATAAGTAGACAACATGCCCTCGATGACGACATCAATCTCCGCCTCGGGGTAGTGCGCCACGAATAAGCCTAGCTCAGTCTTGGCACCACCCCGCGCCGCCGACTTCAACGAGCTTTTGTGTAGCTTCGTTGCTTGCTCTAGCATGCTGGGCACATCGCTGAAGTCAGTGGGCTCCTGGTTGTCAAAGGAGATGAAGAACTTGGCGGCAAACCGCTTGGACGTCGCCAAAGTCTCGGTGATCAGCTCACCCAGGCGCGCAAGGCGGTCTAGGCGGGGGCTGACAACCTTGTCATCGCCTAAGCCGGTAGAAACTGTATAAAAAGCAAAAACGTCAGTTGGCCCAGGCTAACAATTTAATTGACGACAAAAGTGAAGAATGAGGAAAAGATTACCAAGGACCAAGTTATGGAAGGCGGACAACTCGATCATATGAGCTGCCACCGTGTCCTCCGCAATCTCGGCGCGAGAAGTCTGCTTGGATATTTCCTCAGCAGCCGCCTTCTTCGCCTCCGCCAATTTTGTGCGCAGGCTATCCAGCTCGCCGGTAAGCTGGCTAGTCTCCTGCGCAAACTTAAATTGCTGCGTCTCCATCTCCTTCCGATGCTCCTCCTTCATCGCCAAGTTGGCGGCCGCCAGATCAGAAGCTTCATTCATAATAGCTTGCATGTCAGTAGACGCCTTCAGTATATCTTGGGCGTGATGTAGCAGTTCTACAATATGAATAAGCTGGCTAAATGATTGACGTAAACATGGCAGAAGGGAAAAAACTTAGTGTTTTTACCTTCATCTTTCTTGCAGGCCGCCTCCAAGTCGGCAATCCGTGCATCCTTGGCATCGCAATCTTTTTTCAGATTGCGGTACCGCTTGTTTATCTCCGACCTGGAAGAGATGAGCTCGACATTGGCGGTGAGGACGCCCTGCGGACACAGCCAAAAGCATACAACATTATGTCAAAAAACCACTCATCCAGCAATCTAAGTGCTCGGGGGGGGGGGGGGACTATGTATATGCTACCAAGTACCAAAGAGACAACTTACAGCGATGTCACCCTCCAAGTCGGCAAAGGTCTGGGCGGCGAAGTCGGCAAAGGCCAAGTCTGGGTTGACTCCTTGGCATCCTTAAAGGACGCCCAGGGATCCCTAACCCTGCCGCCTTTGGAAGCCGGGGCTGCCCTTGGTGGCCCACCGGCAACCTCCTCGAGCATCTCCTCCTTGGCGGCGTGTAATCGACCGGCTTCATTGGCCGTAGCCTCAGCCGAAGGAGCGCTGGCAGCACGTCCATTAGAGGAGGTCTTTGGCGGCGGACTAGAATCCAGAACCTGGGGCTAGCGCAGCCTGCGGGCGTCGCTCATAAAGCCGCCAGCTTGGGGCTGTGGAGTTGGCGGCACGGTTGCTGGGGAAGTGCCAAGAGGCCACTTTCCCCTTACCAACAAGGACTTGGACGGCAATTTGGAGGTCGCCACCCGCTCCCTGGCAGCAAAGTAAAAGTTAGCCAGATGAACACCAGCAATAAAAAGGGTCGGCAAACGAATAAGGCGGAGATGTTTACCTTCGGGGGATATTAATCCCCGCGTTCTCGTCATTATCGACGAGCACCGGCTCGGTAGCCGTTGAGGTCCGATCTTTCTCTCGGCGTTAGCCGTAGAGGAAGCAGCGCCGGACGCCTTGCGCTTCTTGGTTTTCCCGGCTCCCGGCTCGTAAATGTCAGGAGCCAGGTCATTCTCCCCCAGAGTAGAGTGCTGTGCCAACCAAAAAAGGGCAAGTGTTAAGGGAAATTCAAGAAAGCCAGCAAAGCCATAAAAAAGGGTAAAAATGGAAATGACTAACTCAAGGGGAGGGTTGTCGTGGGTATGCATGGGCACACCCTCCACCGCCTTCACTAGCACTTATTTGATAAGGCTGCAAAGTCGGACCGCCAATTCGACAGCTGGTAACCCCTCCTCGCTTACGCGAAGAGAAGCTGTGGCAGTAGGCGAATACCGACACATCTTATGCGGGCTATACCGCAAAGGCAGTATTTGCCGGCTAAGCCAGCAGAAGACGGTGTCCACCCCGTCCAGCAAGGGGGGAGCCATCGTCTTGGTGAGGAACTCGATCCGCCTTTGGATAAGACAGAGCTCCTCCGTCTACTTGGGGACCGCCTCGTCCCAGCACGGCTTGCGCATAGGCGGCACGTTGACAAAGTCCGGGACGCCAAATTGACGCCCCGGCGCTGCCATGTCTTGGCAATAGAAGAAGGTGGAGGTCCAGCCCTTCACGGACTCGATGTATGGTATCTTGGGATACCATTGGCGTCCTTGGCGGCAGTTGAAAGTGACACTGCCACAGGTTTCCAGCCCTCCGTCCGGCACAGTCTGACGCCGGCAAGAAAGCAATATCTGAAGAAATCTAGACTAGGCCTAATACCTAGATAGCCCTCAAATAGAGCTGTGAAGCCGGCTAAGACTAAGATGCTATTGGGCGCTATGTTGTGGGGCTGAAGCCCGTAGTGATCCAGCACCTCGCTATAGCGTGCGCGGCCGTAGTAGAGGACAGCGCGGAAGCAGGAATGCCCGCGTGCGCCGCCGTAGAGCGTGACACCGTGCCGTCCATCGTTGTCGTCGCGATAGGCTCCGTGGCGGGCTCGCTCATCGCCGTCGCCGCAATCTTCTTGGGGTCAGTGGCCATCGCTGTGCGTAAGGTCGCCGGGGAAGCGGAGGTCGCCGGAGAAGCTCGGAGGTGGCAAGAAGCTCGGGAGGGCAAGAGCACGGGAGAGAAAAGAGCGAGAGTGAGATGGAGTGCGGAGAAAGGAGATGGACGCCTCGGCTCCCTATTTATAGGCCCAGGCGTTATGATCTATGCAACGACTCGAATAGCCGGACACGTATCGATCATCCAGATGCCGTGATACAGTGCATGTTCGCATGATCACCACGACTCCTCTTTTCCCGTGATCTGCAATCATGACATGATTTTGTTCCATTTTGGTTTCAAACTGTCGTGGACCAAGTGACGTTATCCGTCAACTATGAGTTTGACTTGCCGCCAAGGATCAGGTTTTTCATAAAAAGCTATCCGGCAAGTTCAACTAAGCCGTCTTTCCCTTGTCGGATAAAGGCGGCCGTGTGTCAACATTATGTAGCACGTTCCCCGTTATTTTTCAGAATGGTTCAAGCCCTGCAGCCGCAAACATTGAAGAATGAAGATCAAGAAGAAGCCGGTGCCTAGAGAACTTCAACCTTTCTGGGGGCTAATGTTGGGGTGTACCAAGAGGGGGTATCTCTGACATGGATCAATCCGGCTAGTCCAGGGTGGCCCAAGGGTGGTTACGCTGATGCCTGCCGGGCGGCCCAGATACCTGACGTACAAAGAAGTAGGCGGGCGGTCCAAGGAAGGCGGAAGGCCGAAGCCCATCAAGCCACCAAGCCCAAGACGGAAGACGGCAACTAAGCCGGTTAGCTCTAGGACTCTATTTACTTGCCGGACAAGTACATACCTTGTATCCCGGGGTCTGGCCGCCTATATACGCCGGCCACCAAGAAGCCTTTAGGGCACGCTCCAATACTCATTGTAACCTATTCACGGCTATTGCCTTATACTAAATTATAGAAGCACGTAGGGTCTCGCCACCATTGCGAGATCTGAGCTGGGTAACCTCGCCGTGTTCAATCCCGACCTCGACGACATCAACCTTCTTCCCCACGTCCATCTATAGGCTAGAGGACCCCCGTCTCTTATCAATTATCCCGATACTCCAACAGGGCATGTGCCAGTAGGTGGTGAGGGCCCCTCGCGGCCCTTCTTCGTATCGTCTTCGGTTCTTCGCGACGCAAATATTCCAAAAATATTTCCCGGTTGATTTATTTCCAATTTGGCGGATTATTTTGTAAGTACTTTCCTGAAACCAAAAACAACAGAAAATAGGGAACTGGCACTTTGGCATCTTGTTAATAGGTTAGTCCCAGGAAATGCATAAAACTATATAAAATGCATATAAAACATGTAATAATATGATATAACATAGCATGGAACATAAGAAATTATGGATACGTTGGAGACGTATCACGGCTCGGTTGGAATTTCGTGGGGTCGTGCCTTTGACCTTAGAGCATGCATGCAAGTGGGGCCAGCGGTGGCGGAGAGCATGCATGGAGCCGTACGTGCGTGTCCATGCCTGTGCTCACCACGCCTTCAATGGCGTGCCCTCTGGCCGGTAAAAAGCTACCTCTCCGCCTACACTGCCGGCCCGGACGCCCATCCGCTCCGCCGTCCTCGCGTCTCTCTTGCCTACTCTGTCCTACTCCAAGCTGAGCAGTCTGGAGCCGACTTAATGTCCGGTCGCCATTACTGCCTTCTAGACCGCGACGCCGTCTAGAGACCGCAGATGGCATTAAAAGGATCCATCTCCTTGCCCGTTGCGCTCACAAATCCCCTCTTCCTCTCCTAGACACCTTCGCCCAGTCCCTTATCTCTCCATGGCTCGTGGTGATGGAAGCTCCACTCCCAGCTCGAACCGCCGCCGCCCCCACGTCCCCTATCCTTGGTTTTTGAGGCGAGCGAGGGAAGCGGCATGGGGAGTGGGCGTGGGCGTGGGTGTGCGCGTACTCCTCCAAGTTCGAGCAGGAGGCGAGCGAGGGAAGCAACATCGGACGGGGAGTCTCCAAGTCCAAGGGGCAAGGGCAGTGCCATTGCGCCTGATCCCATTCCCTTCATCGATCTGTCTGACGAGGACGACAAGGACGACCAGGGTATGCACTATAGCATGGCCTGGAAAGAGGAGGTCACAAAGGTGCTGGACCCGGGTTTGGCCTGAGCCATGGCCGACCAGAAAGCCATGGACCTTGCCAAGCATTCCGTCGCCGAGCAGCAATAGCTCAAGATCTACTCGGAGAGCCAGGGGAAGAAGGAGGACATGTGGTCGGCGTCGAACAACAACGCCTCAGAAGATGTGGATGCCAGGGCAAGGGCAAGGCCGAGACGGTGGAGGTTTCCGATGACGAGGACGAGTGATTGTCCATTTTATTTATTAGTTGCTTTATTAAGGGCAATGGCCTTGTGCTTGATGTTTCCAATTGTGTGTGTAAATTCACTTTAGTTTGACAATTTTCAGCCAGTCCACTGTTTTTGGCTTAGAAATGAGGTCGTTTACCCTACCTTTGGAGCTCACTTGAAACACATTTTTCAGCGAGTCCACCATTTTTGCTTACAAATGAGGCCGTTTACCCTACCTTTGGAGCTCATTTGAAACACATTTTTTCGGCGACTCCACCATTTTTTGCTTAGAAATGAGGCTGTTTACCCTACCTTTGGAGCTCATTTGAAACACATTTTTGCGGTGACTCGACCATTTTTGGATTTGAAATGAGGCCATTTACCCTACCTTTGGAGCTCATTTGAAACACATTTTTACGGCGAGTCCACCATTTTTTGCTTAGAAATGAGGCCATTGCCCGACCTTTGGAGCTCATTTCAAACACATTTTTCAGCGAGGCCGTTGCCCGACCTTTAGAAATGAGGCCGTTGCTTAGAAATGAGGCTCGCGTGGTGGAGTTACCTTGCACGGAGGCGTGACCGCGCGAGGGGGAGAAGGAGTGTGAGGTGGCGTGGAGGCCTCCTCCTCCGTAGTTTCCACCACCATTGGCTCGGGCGGCGGTGTAGGTGCCTCTGGGCGAGGCGCATCCGCCTCCGCCTGAGGCTCTGCCGCACCCGCCTGAGGCGCAGCAGCCTCCCCTTGAGGCACCCCCTCAACAGGGCCCGTGGAGGCCGTCTCCATAGGCCTCGTGACCTCGTCAGCCACTGCCTCAACCGTGGCTCTCTTCACATCAGCTTCCTTGCGAAGCCTACGGTGCTTCGCAGGCACAAGATCAATGGCGAAAAACCCAAGAAAAGATCTTCAGTAAAGGGCAAAATGAAAAGGGAACAAAAATCAAGCGACCAAGCGTCATGAACACTCACCCTGAAGGGGGGGGGGGGGGGCGCCGGCATCGACCCACGCCAAGCCTGGCGAGCGCCATATGTGGAAGGTCTTGGCACCAGACCCCTCCGGGGGCGCCACCGCTTTCCTTTTTGAGGGGACGTCGGACGACCTCGCCCCTAAGTGGTCCACGGCGGCCTTGGTGTAGGGCCCGCGCCTTCCTGGAGAGGCCTCCGCGTCAGAGGCCTCCCCTTCGTCAACCTCCTCCTCCACGGGGGGCGAGGGAGCCACCACGAAGGCATCGTCATCACTTGACGAGATGTCGCAGACCTCGTCAGTGAATGGACCGGCCCTCGAAGAAGACACCTCCCCGACCGTGGCCTCCTCCTCACCTAGGCCAGCTCCTGAGGCCGAGGGAGAATTTGCCCCTTCCGCTCCCCGCATGGCTGGCGTTGGCACCTCCATGTCCGCCAGGCCTGTCGGAGTGAACGGAGACATCCCCTCCAGGATGGCCATGCCCTCCATCAAGTTGTACTGATGGAGAGGCCGGAGCGTCGCAGGGAGCTGATCCACGGCAGGCACCGCCGGGCTGACGAAGAGCGCGGACATGACATTGTCGACGGTGTCCTGATTGTTGTCTTCATTATGGAGCCACATCTTGTCGTTCGGACCCGAGTACGTCCAATGGCACCGAATGGGCCTGGAGGGGAGCGATGCGGCGTGTCACAAAGTCCGCCACAATCATCTGCCTCGTGAGGCCCTCCTCGCGAAGGAAACTCAGGCGCCCCATCAAGCTCGTGTTCCTCGCTCCGTCGAAGGTCGCCTTGCCCCAATGGGAGTTCTTCAGCGATGGCTCGTCGGGGACCTCGAGGAAAGCGCAGGGATGCTCCACCCTGACAAAGAACCACTTCTGGCGGAAATCGTCCACCTTCTTCGTCACCGAGGTGATGGCCTTGTTTTCGCTCCATGACATGGGGATGTAGAAACTCCCCATGCCGTCGACGATGCGGAATGAGACGCACCCGGAGCGCTCATTCTTCGCCGTGCTCCGGAGCGCGTAGAAGCACCGGAACAACCCCACCGTGGGCGCCAAGCCCAGGTACGCCTCGCAGAGGTACGCGAAGACGGCGAGAATGAGGATGGAGTTGGGGTTGCATATGCAGCAACTGCACCTGGTAGAACGCCAGGGCCGCCTCCAGAAACAGCGAGAAGGGCGGCACCAGCCCGGCGGCGAGGCAGTTCTGGAATACCGGGAAGTACCCTCGCGGGCGCTTCCCGTGCGCTGCGGCCTTTAGGGCGGTGGTGCCGTGCTCGTTCGGCCGGTCCGCAACCAGGTACCGGACCTTGGCGAGCGCCTTCTCGTTGACGCGCACGCCCAGCAGCGCCGCGCCCTGTACGACCTCAGGGGCCTCCGCCTGGGAGGAAGACCCCGCAGCGGCCTTGCCCTTGCTCTTGAGGGGACTCATCGTCGAGGGCTCGGAGGGCTGAGGGAGACGGAAGGAGGAGAATCGCAGCAGAGAGCGGAGGCGGAGAACTCTAGGAGGCGGAAACTTCTGCGAGAAAGATTGGAAACGGTAACGGCTCCCTTCCCCGGCGCTCGGGCTTTATACCCCCTCAAGGAGAAGTTACCGGAGCATGGTGCTACCCCCCACGACGCACGCCCTAGATCGTGCGTGACCGTTTCTCGACTGAGTGCCGCATGGCTCGGGCCGGCCGGGCACTAAGGGCCCACGACGCTTTGCCTGAGCCCATGGGCTCAATCGTGCCCATCGCGGGCCCGGGAGCTACTGTCGGCCTAGTGGGAACTGGGGTATGGAGAGCCCACTTCCCCCAAGCCTCGCACACGGGCTGATCAGACGAAACGACTAAGGACCAGGCCTCGCCACCTGGCAGAACCCTCGAGAGGCAATTCCCCTCAAGGGCCTGGAGAGGAAACGAGGGCCTCAAGGGGTCCCTCGCTTTAGGAGACCCTCCCGAGGCGCCAGCGCGCCTCGGGGAAAGTCAACAGGAATCTCTCCACAGGCCTCCTCAGGCCTGTGGGGAAACGTCGCGGCCAAGGAAGTACGGCGTGGCGCACATGGCCTATGCCACGCCCACGTGGTGACGCAAGCACCCCTGTTGCCGTTTTGGTGATAAAGGAGTCAATAAAGTTGAGCCGCCTGCTGCAAAACTGCCAGGACCTTCCACTCTAGTGATAAAGCAGGTGGACGGCGCAACCCTCCAAAGAGGACATCATCGCGGGCTCCACCTCAGAGACTACCTCCCCTGCAGGCAGTACTGCGCGGTCGGCCGCCTGTCAGCCACCGCGCCCACCTTTATCAGTGGTGGACCGCGTCCATGGACGAACGGGCCGCGGTGGACTCCTGCTCCACTGTAACGCCCCGAGATTTATCCCAATTTAGTTTTTTGTTTGTTTTTCTTTTGCATCATCATATCATCATGCAATTGTCATTTCATTTGTTTAATTGCATTTAATTTTAATTCAACACCTTTGAAATTCAAATTCCACTTTTAAATCTTATTGCAAATAAAATTAATTTAAATGTGGTATTTAATTTCTTTTCAAATATTCAAACTAACATATTAAATTGTGTATTTTGAAACTATAATTAATTGCCAAAAGTTATATATCTTTTCTTCTTCTATTTTATTTTTAAGAATATAAAAACAGAAAAGAATAAATCAAAACAATTATAAAAAAGAGAGGAGAAAACCTCCTGGGCCGAAGCCCACTGACCTGGGCCGAATCCTTCTCTCCTTTTGGCCCAACCCAACTCCTCTTGTCTCTTTCCTCCGTACGCACAAAGAGCTGAGAAAAGCAGCCATGGTGCGCCCCACCTCCAACCACTCCTCCCCTCTCCCTTTTAGCCCGACCCCCCTCTCTCCTGCCCAAACCCTAGCCTCCCCTCTCTCCCTCTCCCTCTGAGTTGCCGCCGCCGCCCATTTTCCGCCTCCATCTCCTCTGTTTTTCCCCACCGAAATATCCACCGGAGGACCTCACCGAGGAGCCGCCACTCCGGTGACTTCGAAGGGCCATGAAGCTGCCCAGGAGGAGCGCCTCGTCGTCTTCAACTTAGGTCCCGAAGGAATTGGAGCGGGAGGCGCTGTACGCGTCACCGTCGTCCGCTTCTTCCCCACGGCCGTCGACCTCCGCCGCCGGAATTCGTCGCCAATTGAGGCGCCCCCGGTCCTCCCCCACAAGGACGACTCCTCCGAGCCCCTCCCTGTGAGCTACTCTCTTGTTTCCCTTCTTTTTCCCCTTCGATTGGTGTCGGAATCCCCGAGTTCCCTCGTCGTTTTTCTGTCCGACGTTGTCGCTGGCCGCTGCAGTTCATCGCGCTCTGAACTTGGGTTCAGTTAACGCCGAGCGAACAGGTCTTGTGAGCTGCAGGTTCCATGTTAACACGATCCTGATTCTAGTCCGGTGGTTGTGCTACTCTGCTTCCTCGGACGAGATCCCGAGATCAAATCCCCGCACCGCGCCCCTTTTTGTTTTCCTTCTGTTTGTTCTTCTGGGATGCTGTTAAAATTTAGTTAAACGTCGCGAGTCACCTTAAAAAAAACGGCGCATGACCTAGCAACAACACCTCCCCGCCCCATCGGTTGGCGTGTAGAGAATTAAATCACATTTCTTTTTTTTTCTTTGTTTCTCTCTTTGACAGTGACAGTTGGGACCACCGGTCAGTGACCAGATGGCCTGGGAGTTTTGCCCCGAGCCCCCTGTGCTCTTTTCCTTGCAGTTAAGCCCTCGACAGCAACTTTCCCATCACCGATAGGTCCCTGTAATTACAGGAAAACCCCTAGACTTAATATGTTAATAACTTTAATTCATACAACTCCAAATAAAATAATCTTTATATGTTTTATTATCAGAAAAATGCATAGAATATTAATATGCCATTTGTATGCCATTTTGCATATGTTATTTAAACTTCCTGGTATAATTTGTTAATTGCAGCTAAATAATTAAATATGGAATGTTAGGGGAAATAAATATATAATGCCCTATTTCCATTTAATTTAATTAGATCACCCATGCCATGTGTTACCATGTTAACAAATATTTTATATTAATGAGTAAATAAATAACTTGCACCTAAATATTAATTGACGGGGTTGCTTTCCCGCTTAATTTGGATTACCTGCATTGTATTGCATCTTGCTATGCCATGCATCATTCTCATATGATCATGCTGAATCTTTTGCCGTAGTTGTAAAATGCATCTTTTACGCTTTCCAGTGTTTGTTGCTTCTTCGCGGATAAGACGTTGAGATGTGTGAGCAACGACAAGATCTGCTTCCATGCGGGATCAAGCAAAGTTTGCTTGTTTACCTATACATTGTCTTTCATTCCTGCCGTTGATCTCTGCTACCCTAGTATTCGATTCTTATCGCGATCCCATCAGATGTTTATCCTGCAGCCCATACAGCTTTATCCCCACATCCCATCACCTGTTGTTTGTTTATCTGTTGGTCTTGCGAGTCGTAGCGCATGCTTAGAGTTGATTGTGCGAGTCGTTTGTTGGTCTTATGTTTCATCTGCTTAGTATCATAGATTATGATACCTTAATAAAATGTTGTCTTATATTGGGGTATTATAATTAAAAGATAAGGCACCGGCGGAAGGCCTTGCGAGGTGCTTTGTTCTGCTAAGTGTCGACCTAGGAACTGAGATCTTGCTCCCCTAATCCAAGACTGAGCGCACTAACCACTTTTGGGAGGCCCTATGGAGCCCCCCTCGACTTTGACTGGAACTTCAACTTGTCCGGGAGCCACACCTAGTTCGGGTTTTCCATTTGTCTCATATGCATTGATGATACTAGTGTAGTATTTTACTTTGGCGGTGTGCCTTGTTACATGCATATAGGGCGCGACCTGTTGGTGCGGAGGGGTGTGTCCTGCGGGAGTCCGCACCCTTTTGGCCGGGACCAGCATAGCTCCCGTTGCTCCTGGACTTGTTGCGGTGAAGGAAAAGAGTTGGGTTGAAATGCCCTAATGTTTTTGACTGGGTTGATCATGCGAGTATGGGTCCAGTAGTGCACCCCTGCAGGGTATAATCTTATCGATGAGTCGCGTCCGCGGTTATGGACAACTTGGTGCGTTGCCGACTAATGAGATCTAGACAACTTACACCTAAATAATGTTAATTAATTTGACTAGTAATATAGAATTACTTTCACAATGAATGATAACTAAAATTGTTCAATGTGTGAGTTTCCCGAATTGCTTCCTCATATTTGGTTGAGGGGGTTAATCCGAGAATGGATTATGCTTGGTGGTAGTAGTAGCTGTTTATCTTAAGCGCTCTCTTATCCCTCTCTGATTAGACGGAAGTTGTAGCGTGTCTCTTTAGGTTGCTAGTGCTGCTGCCGCTAAGTCCACCTCCCCTATATTTTGGGAGATGGTGTAGAAAGTAGACAAGTCGGCTTTGCTTGCCAGGGAGTGCCCTGACCCTCTTTTGGGATGTGCTTGATGTGCAGTTAACAGGTTTGAAGTCTGACGACGTTAGCTTGGGAATCCCTCCGGCTTGGCTGGGCAGGGATATGGCGCCATTGCTTATCTTCAGGACTCTTAGTCCAATTTGTATCTTATCCGTAGTCGGATACTATTTTGCTTCCGCTGTCATTTGAACCTTTGTATTGCATCATTTGTATCTTGACTCGTCCGAGTCGTTGTTGTAATTATATCTTCTGTTGTATTTGTGGATGTATCGGAACTGTTGTAATGTTATCACAATTCCACCCACATAATGCGCATGTTTCGATGTGCACATTATGTCTGGTGGGCGACCAAAAATCGTTATTATGCGGATTTCGGCGGAAGCGCTTAAATCTACATAGTATTGATTTTCGGGCGTCACATCCACCATGGCTCTGCCATGTGGGAACCACCTTGAAGGCTAACGAGAAGGAGAGCGCCGGAGGCGCCTATAAAAGGACCAAGACCTCCATCGTAGGAAGGGTCGGCAAATTGCGTGCAACAACACTTGTAAACCCTAATAGTACCAAGTAGGATTGCCTCTGGCTGGAGGAGGAAGAAGATCATCGCTTCCCTCCCCAGGCTAGTACTGCCTCAAGGGGGCCCTCGGCAAGCTCTACTGTACTGTAACCACCATAATCCAATACAGACAAGCATGAGTAGCGGTCTTACCTCCTCACGAGGGCCGTGAACCTGGGTACGGGCCGGTGTCTATTTCTGTCGTGGGTGTTTCTTCCTCGGGTCCGGCGAGCAACGTCGCCGTTCCCCTCGAGGGTCTTGACCTCCGCGTTCAGTCCCCTTCACGAACTACACTTTAGGAAGTGACTACCCCTGTTCTTAGGGAGTCATAACCCGACAATTACGAATAAAATCCCAATGCGCATTGAGTTGTCATGTTTACACTGCCGTTGGCAAGAAAACCAAGAGATGCGCATGTTCAGTGCCCAAGCGCGGTTATCGATTTACATGCTAGCGGCAGTGAATTCATCACGAGCAGTTATCCCTTCACTAATAAAATCCCCAATGCGCATTGGCATTGCTGTTCACTCGCTCTTCTCTCCATTCTCTCTTCTCTGTGAAAAACCCCAACCACCACTTCTCTGCAACAACAATGTCGTCGGACGACGAGCCTTGGTGGTAGAACCCAGCCATCCCGAGTGACTCCGACGGGGAGGGGAACCCGATCGAGTACTGGGAGGGGGGGGGGCCACGGCCACGGGAACAGCGGCGGCTCGGCACCGACAACGACGGCGAGGGGTCTGACACCGACCAGAGCGGCGGCGACGGCTAGGGGTCCGACCCCGACTCCAGTGACGACGACGACGATCACCACGGGTCCGAGGAGAAGGACTCGGACCCGGAGTTGATCAAGGGCTACGAGGAGGAGGACGACGACGACGACGAGGACAAGGAGGAGGTCGAGGACGAGGAGGAAGACGAGGAGGAGGCAGATATGGAGGAGAAGGAGGACGACGACTCCTCCTCCGACGACGGACCGCCGCCCAATAGGCAGCGCGCGTAGGAGCCGCGCCCGGTGATCGTCGTCGTAGTAGTAGTAGTGCATTAGTTGCACTGCTACTGATTAGTAGTATTAGGCCGCCGCCGGCGTAGTCGCAGTGCTGCGTGCACTGCTAATCTTTTGTAATTGTTAATATCATCCTAATATAATCATATTCGAGTTATAAATCAAGTTTAAATTAGTAATAGCAGTTTCAATTGGAGTTATAAATCGAATTTTAGTTTTCAAATCGAGTTATGAATCTTATTATAAATCGAGTTTCAATAAGTAGTAGCAGTTTCACTAAACAATGACGTACCGATGTTTCAATTGTAAGTTACGTCAATGTTAATCCAATTAAGTCAGTGTTAATTCAGTTAATTCAGTTAATTCGGTGTTAATTGGGGTGCAAATACCCAACCTGGGTGTCAGACTCGTCCCTTCTTGTCCCCACTTTAGCGGTCCCACTTGGAGGAGGATGACGTAGTACTCCAGTCAGCCCGAGCCGCGCCAAGCCGAGCCGAGCTGCGTCAGCCTGACCCCACCTGTCATGCCAAGTGTGGGTGAAAGGAGCTTGACTAGAGGGAAATGAGCATTTGACCGATATGCGAGCAAACCAGGGCACATACCAGAGAAACAGCGCGGGTATGACACATACCGATAGAACTCAGCTAGGTATGGCACAAAATCAATTGACCCAATACTTAATCCATCTAGCTAATCAACTAAATTCTAACAATGATCTTATCAACTAATCAACTAAATTTCACTAATTCCTAAAACACTAAATTCCTAAATCAATTTGCTAAGACACTAACCCTAAGTCGACCTAACCAACTAATCAACTACGCCGAGTGGACCGGCATATGCTCACCTGACGTGATTCGGTCGGAGACGTCTACAGGAGAGCTTTTGGAGCAGCGGGGACTGCGAGGCGAGCTCGGCGGCGGCGGCGGTGCGAGGCGAGCTCGGCGGCGGTGGCAGCCTCCGTGGCAGCAGCGAGGGAGAGGAACTCGCGCGGCGGCGTCGCAGCGGAAGCAGGCAGCCTGCGCGGTGGCAGCGGACGGCGGCGGGCTCGGCGGCGCTCGATTTGGGCAGTCTGTCGGCGCCGCTAAAATTCCTAAGTGCGAGGTCCCGGGTGGTGGCTCGAACTGGGATCTCTGTCCTGCTTATATACCGCCTCCCTTTTAGTCGCGGTTCGTGGCTCGAACCGCGACTAAAGGTGGTCATTTAGTCCCGGTTGGAGCCTCCTACCGCGACCCAGCTCGTGTTTCGACTGCACGCGCACTGGTACCCGTTTAGTCGTGGTTCGTGGCACCAACCGTGACCTGAGGTACTTTAGGGCTTCCAAACCTCGGATTTGCAGATTTCCCTTTCGAACCGTCGGGTGAACCCTATCTCCTATTGGCGTTGGCGGGAGGGAAATTTCAGCTCGCGCGAAACCGCTCTTCCGCCGCCGAAGCCACCGCACCCACATCTTCCTCCGCTCCGGCGAACCAGCAAGCTCCCGGCGCACCGCCATGGACCCTTCCGATGCCTCGTTGTTCACCGTCCCTGTTGAGGAGGTCGAAGCGGTAGATCCCGTGGGCTCCGGGCTTGGCGGGCCGCGTCCGCCGCCGAGCCGCTCCCGCCCCACGGCTGCCTCGCCTGATGCCGAAGCTTCCGGCAAGAAGCGCAGGAGGCTAGGAACTACTGGCGCGGCCCAAGCTATGGCCGCAGGCGAGGCCGTAGCGGTTGCGACGACTGGTTCCCCATCGCCCCGACCCGGCGGAGCGCCGAAGCGGACTGTTGTTCGGAAGGTCAAGGCTGGCACCGCCGCCGCCTCTGGTGCTGCCGCCTCCATGGGTCCACCCTCTGTCAGCCCGAGGTATGTGCCCAAATCGCCGCAGTTGCCTTTTTTTTGCTTCAATTCGCCGTCCAATTCGGTGTCCAATTTGTAGCACACCTCCGGGCGACGGTCTGAGCTCGTTTGTTCAAATGATGAACGACGCGTCTGTAGACATTGCCCAAACCCCGCTTGGTGATTATTCCTATGACGAGACCGACGGAGGCGTTGAGGGTGGAGTTGGAGGTGACAAAGATGAGGTGGAGGAAGTCGATGCCTCGACGGTGAAACAACGCGGCGTCAACTACACCGTGAAGGAGGATGAGACATTAATCCGTTCTTGAGAGGCTATGACCCTTGACGCAATACATGGCTCCGATCAAGCCAAGTTGCCGTTTTGGCAATGAGTTGAGGACAAATTTTTTCAACTTCTTCCTCGCGATGTCAAATGGGTGGCTCGAACATACCGGTTGTCAGCCCAGTGGGAACTGGGGTATCAAGAGCCCATTCCCTCCAGGCATCGCTCGCGGGGCAGACAGACGAAACGACTAAGGACCAGGCGTCATCGCCTGGCAGAACCCTCGAGAGGCGATTCCCCTCGAGGGCCTGAAGAGGAAGCGAGGGCCTCAGGGGACCCCTCGCCTCAGGGGATCCTCCCCATCAAGGAACCAACCCGCCTGAGGGAAGTCCGACAGGAATCTCCCCTCGGGCCTGAAGGGAAACGTCGTAGCCAAGGAAGCCCGGCAGAGCGCACGTGACCTCTGCCACGCTCGTGCAGTGGCGCTCACACCCCCGTTGTTGTCCCTGGCGATAAAGCGGTCAACAAAGCTGCTCCGCCTGCTGCACAACTGTGAGGACCTTCAACTCTGACGATAAAGCGGGTGGGCGGCGCAACCCTCCAATGGAGATCGTCATCGCGGGCTCCACCTCAGAGACTGCCCGCTCTGCGGATAGTACGAGCGAGGTCGGCCGCCTGTCGGCCACGGCGCCACCTTTATCAACAATGGACCGAGTCCATGGACGAATGGAGCGCGGTGGACTCGTGCTCCGCCCCGCCACTTACAAGTGGGAGCCACCTTGAAGGCCAAGCCGAAGGAGAAGGCCCGAGGCGCCTATAAAAGAGGGAAGACATCCATCGTAGAAGAGGTCGGCCCTTTGCGTGAAAAACTCCCTTGTAAACCCTAGCAACTCTGGTTAGGTTAGCCTCTGACTGGAGGAGGAAGAAGATCATCGCTTCCCTCCCCAGGCAAGAACTGCCTCAAGGGGGCTTCCGGCAAGCTCAATTGTACTGTAACCTCCCACATATAATACAGACAGGCAGGAGTAGCGGTCTTACCTCCTCACGAGGGCCGTGAACCTGGGTAAAGGACGGTGTCTTCCTTGGTTGGGTGTGCGTCTTCTTCGGGTCCGGCGAGAAACGTCGCGGAACCACTTGAGGGTTTAGACCTCCGCGTTCAATCCCCTTTCGAACTACACTTCAGGAAGTGACTACCCCCGATTCCTGGGAGTCATAACCCGACATTTGGCGCGCCAGGTAGGGGATTGAGGCGCGTCAACAACCTTCGAATTCGTCTCCGCGACATGGTGAACACGCGCGCCACCCGCACAGCTCGAGTCAACCGACGTGCGCCCGTGGGAACACGCGCGCCCCAAGTGCTGCGACCACCCGCGCACGGCGGGGCCGACCCCGCCAAGAGGAGCATGTCCCTTCTGGCCCTCACGCGGAGGCGCCGGAGCACGACGCCGAGCACTAGGAGGACGCGCAGTCGTCGCACACGACGCAACGCCCGAGTGGCTCGGGCCTGGGGAGGACCGAACCCGCGCCCCACACCGCGCTGCTCATGGCGCAGGAGCTGCTCCGTTACCAGCCCACCGCTGAGGCCCACGAGCAGTGGCTCCAACGCCTCAACCACCTCGTCGGCATCGCCGCGACGCGCCCAACTCTGTCGCAGTCCCACGTGCACTCCTCCCTCCTGGGCACGGTCGCAACGAATGCGCCTCCGCCACCTCCGGGGCCTGCACCGGCTGCGGCACAAAGGGCTGCTTCGCACGCGACCTCGCCGCACGATTGCATGATCGTGCAGCGCACCACGCCCGACGCTCGTGTGGGGATGGAGCTCCAGCGAGACCGCCAGAATAGGGTCGTGGAGGAGCTCGGCCAGGCGGGACAGAAGAACCGCGGCGCGCTTCAGCACGGGGTCGCTACGTACACCTCTGGCTGCATGTCGTTCACTCGTTCTCTGCGCCGCATGGTCTGGCCGCAGAAGTTCAGGCCGGCTCTTCCCAAGGGCTACGACGGCTCCAGCAACCCCGTCGAGTTCCTGCAGCTCTACACCACCTCAGTCCAAGCTGCGGGGGGGGGGGGGGGAGACGACAAGGTCATGGCCAACTGGTTCTCACATGCGCTGCACGACTCTGCGCTGTCGTGGCTCCTGAACCTCCCGGAAGACTCTGTGAACTCCTGGGAGGAGCTCTGCAAGCAGTTCGTCTCCAACTTCAAGGGGACGTACGAGCGCGCCCTCACCCACAACGATATGCGCGCTGTGGTGCAGAGGAAGGATGAAACGCTCCGCAAGTACATCCAGCGCTTCAGCCAAGTGCGCAACAAGATCCCGAACATCCCCGACACTCAAGTCATCGCGGCTTTCCGCGAGGGCGTCACAAACAGCAGGATGCTCAAGAAACTGGGCATCCACGACAAGCTCACATCTGTGGTCAAGCTGTTCGACATGGCGGACAAGTGCGCCAAGGCTGAAGAGGGACTCCTCTTCGTGAAAATGTCCTCGAGAGGGGACGATCATGCTGAGGGGTCCAAGAGCAGAAGAAGAAGGAGGAGCCCAAGCGCAAGGCCACCGCAGTTCTCGCGATAGAGCCTGACACAAAAGGCACCCGCAGGGTCTCCCCCGAGACTGGAGAGAGGAAAGATGATCACCGCCCTTTTTGCATCAAAAGGTTGAGCAAGGAGCGCGAGCAAGCAAAAGACAGCGGCGGCCGCGGTCGAGGCCGTGGCTACCACGGAGGCGGACGCAAGGGCGGCTACCAGAAACCATCTGGAAATCGAGCCAACGCCGCAGAAAAGAACGGCAACCTCCCTGACGAGGAAGATGGCGGCTACCAAGCCCCGAGGGGCGCCATTGCCTGCATCCTAGGGGGGGCGCAGGCGCCGAAGTCGAACAACCAGTTCAAGCAGTTCGCCACGAGCTCAAAGCCGCCCTCCCAAGCACGGAAACCTCCAGGCCCCTCAAGTGGTCGCAGTACACCATCGCCATCGACGCTCAGGACCACCCCAAGTCCACCAAGACTGTTGGAACCCTCCCGCTGGTCTGCACCCCCACCATCGACAATGTGGCTGTCTCCAAGACGCTCATTGGACGGCGGAGCAGGCCTGAACGTTATCTCCATATATACGTTCGAAGCGCTTCAAGTGCCCTACGAGCGGCTTATGCCCTCGAGGCCCTTCACGGGGGTCACCAGCGGCTCCATCGAGCCTCTAGGCCAGGTCAGGCTTGCCGTCACCTTTGAGAGCGAGGAAAATTACCGCACCGAGCACATCGATTTTGATGTTGCGCACATCGGCCTACCGTACAACGCCATCCTCGGCTACCCCGCGCTCGCGAAGTTCATGGCCATCACGCACCATGCGTACAATATGGTCAAGATCCCCGGCAACGCCGGCACGATCACCATACGTGGGCATGTCCTGGACGTTACGCGCGCTGTTGAGACGGCCTACAAGACCGCCGCCATGGTCTTCCCCGCCAACGAGGACCAAGAGCCTCTTGAGAGGCCCAAGAAGAAGAAGAAGCAGCTGTTCTCTCAGGAGGCAGCTGCTACCAAGAAGATCTCTTTTAGCTCAGGGAGCTCGGGGGCTGAAGGCTCGGGGGCTAGCGTCACCATTGGCGCCGCGCTGCCTCGCAAATAGGAAAGCGCGCTCTTCGCCTTCCTCCAGGCAAACTCTGACATGTTCGCGTGGACACCGTCAGATATGTCTGGTGTACCGAGGGAGGTGATCGAGGACCACTTGTTCGTGTGCCCAAACGCGCGCCCCGTCAAGCAAAAAGCAAGAAAGCAAGCCCCCGAGAAGCAAGCATTCATCATCAAGGAGGTCGAGAAGCTCAAAGCGGCAAAAGTCGTCCGCGAAGTCGCGCACCCCACTTGGCTCTCCAACGGCGTGGTAGTCCCAAAACCCGCCGGCGGAGGCCTCCTCTGCATCGACTACACTGATGTAAACAAGGCCTGCCCCAAAGACCCTTATCCCTTGCCCTGAATTGACCAGATCGTGGACTCCACGGCAGGCTGCGACCTCCTCTGTTTCCTAGATGCCTTCTCTGGTTATCACCAGATTAAAATGGCTAAATAGGATGAGGAGAAGACGGCTTTCCTAACCCCGTCCGGTGTGTATTGCTACGTCTGCATGCCCTTCGGCCTAAAAAATGCCGGAGCCACTTTCCAGAGGTTAATGAGGATAGCCCTTGGCGGGCAAATGGGGCGGAATGCTGAAGCATATGTCGATGACATCGTCGTGAAGTCGCGAGAAAGAAATACTCTTCTCGGAGACCTTGAAGAAACCTTCGCCAGCCTGCGCAAGGTGAACATCAAGCTCAACCCCGCCAAGTGCGTCTTTGGAGTACCTTCAGGCAAATTGCTGGGGTTCCTCGTGTATCATCGGGGCATAGAGGCGAACCCAAACAAAATCAAGGCCATAGAAGGCATGCAACCTCCACGCAGGCGCAAGGACATGCAACGCCTGGCAGGATGCATGGCCAGCTTGGGTCGATTCATCTCCAAGTTCGGTGAAAGGGCCCTGCCGTTTTTCAAGATCATGAGAAGAACGGGCACTTTCAAGTGGACCCCTGAAGCTGAAAAAGCATTTGAGGACTTGAAGAAGTACTTGGCCAGCCCACCTGTAATGGTCGCCCCAAGGCTTGGCGAGCACCTGAAGCTGTACTTGTCAGCTACCCCACAAACAGCTAGTGTGGTCCTTGTGGTGGAAAGAGAGGAGCATGTACTTCACAAGAAGAGTGCAACCACTCCAAAGAAAAAGCCTCCTGACAAAGAGCTCGACGAAAGGGCAGTCCTCACAAAGCCACCTCCAGGCCCAAAGCCTCAAGAGGGGACTGCCCCGAGTCAACCGCTGCAAGAGGTTTATGCCGAAGGGACTGAGGAGCCTCAAGAGGCTAACACACTCGAGGCCCAGGAGGAGCGCTGCGAGGCCACGTCCCTCGAGGCCACGTCCCTCGAGGCCAAGTCCCTTGAGGCCACGTCCCTCGAGGCCACGTCCCTCGAGGACAAGTCCCTCGAGGCCACGTCCCTCGAGGCCAAGTCCCTCGAGGCCACATCCCTCAAGGCCAACACCCTCGAGGCCTAGGACAAGCCCCCTGAAGCCAACCCCGTCGAGGGCCAAGCTGGGTCACCTCAGGCGAAAGACGCCAAGGCAACATGAACTGCTCTTGTCGAGCATCCAGTTTACTTCGTCAGCACAATACTGCGTGATGCTCGCGAGCGGCCGATGCAGCAGAAGCTTCTCCTCGCACTCCTCATCGCCTCAAGAAAGCTGCGATACTAGTTTCAGGGGCACCCCATCACGGTGGTAACTTCTTTCCCCCTGGAGCAAATTATGCACAACCCAAATGCAACAGATCGTGTCGCAGGATGGAACATCGAGCTACAGCCATTCAATTTGCGCTTCGATACCACAAGGGTAATCAAAGGAAGAGCGCTGGCAGACTTCGTCGCCGAATGGACTGATCCAACCCGTGAAGAGCCCTAGGAAGAAGAGCACGAGTCCTCTGGAACCGCAATGCCCAGCTACTAGACCATGAAGTTCGACGGAGCTTTTGCTTGTCGCCACGGTGGGGCAGGTGTAGTCCTGACCTCACCCAAAGGCGACAAGTTGTATTACGCAGTCCAGCGTGCTTCGGAATCGACAAGATATCCAACAACATCGCCGAGTATGAAGGGCTGCTTGCTGGCCTACGCGCCGCAATCACCCTAGGCGTCAAGCATATACTCATTAAGGGCGACTCCTAGCTGCTCGTCAACTTCTCCAACAAAAGCTACAAGGCCAAGGACGACCACATGGTCGCATACCTTGAAGAGGTCCGTAGGCTGGAGAAGAAATTCAGGGGAATGGAGCTCATGCATATCCCAAGAAAGGAGAATCAAGAGGCTGATGACATCACCAAGCGCGCATCAAAGAGGCAAGCCCAACTGCCAGGTGTCTTTGAAGAAAGGCTCAACAAGGCATCCATAAAGCAGCCCCTAGAGGTCCTGCCCGCAAGCACAGACGAAGCGCTCCCGCCACCACCTGCAAGCGGAGCTCCAGGCTGCGGGCCCCCACAGGGGAGCGTCTATTGCTCACTGCGGTGCACCAAGAGGAAGGATGGATCGACGAGATCAAAGACTACCTCCACAAAGGGATCCTTCCCGCCAAGCAAAATCGTACCAAATCCTCGAAGGAAATCTCTACCGCAAGCGCCCAAACGGCATCGCGCTCAAGTGCGTCCCTCCTTAAGAAGGAAAACTGTTGATTAAGGACATCCACAACGGGGAATGCGGCCACCATTCGTGCGCCTGCACCGTCGCAGGGAAAGTCTTCAGGAGCGGCTTCTACTGGCCTGAAGCGCTTCAAGATGCAACGGACATAATTCAAGCTTGTGAAGCCTGCCAATTCCACGCCAAGCAAATCCACCAACCAGCGATGGGGCTACAAACCATTCCGCTCTCGTGGCCGTTTGCGGTCTGGGGGCTGGACATCCTGGGACATTTCCCAACGGCGCAAGGTGGATATCGCTACCTCTTCGTGGCCATTGACAAGTTCACAAAATGGCCTGAAGTGGAGGCGACACGTACAATCATAGCAGGCGCAGCGGTGAAATTCATTAGAGGCCTGGTCTGCCGCTTCGGAGTGCCTAACCGCATCATCACCGACAATGGCTCGCAATTCACAAGCGGCATCTTCAGAGCCTACTGCCAGAAAATAGGCATCAAGCTCTGCTTCGCCTCAGTCGCCCATCTGCAAAGCAACGGACAGGCTGAGCGCGCAAACGCAGAGGTCCTCAAAGGCTTGAAGACCAGGACTTTCGATGTCCTCAAGGGCCACGGGAAGGGCTGGATCAACGAGCTACCATCGGTGCTCTGGTCCATCCGTACCACGCCACCCAAGCCCACCGCGGAAACGCCGTTTGCACTCGTCTATGGAGCCGAAGCAGTCCTCCCCACAGAGATAAAGCATGGGTCCCCACGGGTCCTTGCCTTTAATGAGGACCAGCAAGAGGACCTCAACAACGACGACCTGCTGCTCTTTGAAGGGCTAAGACGCCGCGCCGCTCTATGGGCGGCCAAGTACCAGCAGTCCCTGAGGCGCTACCACAGCCGCAATGTGCGCTCGCGCACCCTGGAGGCAGGTGATCTCATCCTCAGGCGAATCCTCTCCAGGGAAGGCCTCCACAAGCTGTCCACGATAAGGAAAGGTCCCTACAGGGTCACACACATCGCCAGGCCTGCGCGGCTCGCCTCGAGACGGAAGACGGCGTCCCCGTCAAGAACCCATGGAACATCATGCATCTGCGCAAGTTCTACCCGTGATCAATATCACGTCAGGGCATTTAGCGAAAGAGGCAGCCCACGGCTCAACCTCCAAGCACCTTTTTGTCCCTCAAGGTTAAAAGCTCAAGGCTTAAACCTCGCAAACCTTTGTATCCGCAAGGAACAAGTAAAAAAAAGTGATTATTGTCAGGCTCGTGATCATTGTCACGTCGAGACGACAAGCGGACGAGGCAGCCAACGGCTCAACCTCTAAGCATTTTTCGTCTCTAGAGGTTAAAACGCCGAAAGGCTTAAACCTCCAAAAACATAGCTTTGTCTCCTAAAGGAATAAATGCCAAAGTGGTCATTGCCACACCCGTGATCATCGTCACGTCGAGAAGACAAAGCGGAAGAGGCAGCTTACGGCTCAACCTCCAAGCAATGCCGTCTCTAGAGGTTAAAACGCCAAAAGGCTTAAACCTCAAACACATGTCTCCTAAGGGAACAAACGCAACCGTGGTCATTCCCACGCACGTGATCATTGTCACGTCGAGACTCCTAGCGGACGAGGCAGCTTACGGCTCAACCTCCAAGCATTCTTGTGTCCGGAGGTTAAAACGCCAACGGCTTAAACCTCCAAAGCCCCAAAGGCTTCACTCGAGGGTAAACCCTCCGAGCTCTCAATTAATACGAGCCACCTCAGGCCGTTGAGAGTCTCTGCCACTAATAGGTGGTCCCCATGCCTCGACATGGTCAGAGCATTAACTTGGCAACCCCAAGCATAATGACTCAATCTCGTTCCTAAGTGAACTTAGCGCTTCGGCGCCGCTTAAAAAACGTTTTTGGGGGGTTTTTATTTACGCATTACTATTGTTGAAGTTTGCGCTTATATCTCTCCACATGCGTACCTCGCGAGCGGGGGCTGAGTACGGTGCCCGTGCCTCAAATGACACACCAGCAGCACTACAAAATCCAAGAGTCCGAGCTCTGGCTGGAGGGCAATACCCCACAAACACGCCATCTCTACAGAGGACCTTGGTACTTACTCTCCTCGCAAGGAACGCCTGAGGGGACCTATAAGCGCGCACGATCCCTTGATCCGTGTTCCAGCGTTTGGGTTCGCCCCTCTAATACCTGCAGGGAAGCATCCCCCCGCGAGCCTGAAGGGGCATCCGTGAGCGACCCCTCAAGTGGGCAACCTCGCCAGGCAAAATGCCTCCCCAGGAGCGACCCCTCAAGAGGGTATCCTCGCCAGGCGAAGAGCCTTCAAAGAGCGAAAACCTCGGGAAGCTAAGTCTCGCACCCACGCTTTAAGAGCGTTTTTCTCCCCCTAGCGCGCGTCTTTGCCCCTCGAGCGACTTCGCTTTCCCTTACGCTTCATGGACTACTCGCACGTCTAAGGGGGGAACTTGAGCATCGCGACTCAAGGCTCTTACCTCTTCTAGGCCTAAACTCCCCCCGGACTTGCGGAGTCATTGCTCCCGTGTACCGAAGTGGCGGAGTCATGGCACGAAGAGACGGGACCTAACGACGCAGAGAACAAATAAACATGAAGATGAGTCCAAAGAGACCTCACGAGGGGCAGACAAGCTCGAATTAAAACAGCAATTAAAAGTATGTTACAAGCCAAAAGTCTTAAGATGTCTAAAAGCGCACAGCTGGTGCAGATACAAGCGCTCGCAGGCGCAGCCAAGAAAGGCTCAGGGAGATGCAGCATCGCTTTGAGCCTCCTCCACAGTACCATCTTCGACCTCGGCAGAGAGGGCCTCCTCCTCCGCGGCGCCAACTTCGTCCTCGGCGAAGCGGGCCTCCTCCGCAGCGCCATCTTCGACCTCGGCGGAGCGAGCCTCCTCCTCCCTGAAGTCCGGCGCGGCCTCCACACGCCTGAAGCGGTTGCAGAATGCATCCACCTGCTCGTGGAGGAAAGACGAGACGCGCATCGCGTCCTCGCCGGGAGCAACCTCGGTCACCAGGCGGAGGTCGAAGTCCGGCACAAGGAGCTTGATGTTGGTGAAGATGCGATCAATAGCCACCCCCAAGAGCTGCCTGCTCTCATCTTCGATCACCTCGCGAAGCTCGGCGGCGGGGCCCTCCAGCGCCGTGAAAAGCTGGTCAAAATAGGCCAGGAACGCGGCGGCGTCGTCGTGGCCTTGGGTCCAAGGATACGGCGCGTCTGCGCCGAGCCGCGCCGCTAGCTCACCACCACACGCAACCAGCTCTTCAAACAGGCGGTCGCACTGCATCGCAGGCGCACTGGACGAAGGGCCGGCGCCGAGAGTCGCCACGTCGCGAGCCTCCTCCGCTCGGCGCCAACAGGCCTTGGTGCGCTTGAAGCGGCGCACCAGCTTGGAGTTGGCCGTCTCGAGCTCAGCGAGCCGCTGAGCGTCCGCAGCATGCTCGGCCTTGAGGCGTTCCTCCCGCTTCCGCAGCCCAGCACGGTACTTCATGTGAAGGGACCGACGGAGATGTCCCTCATGCTCCGTGAGGGCCCTCTGCGCCTCTCTCGTCCTCTTGGCGAAGCGCCGCTCCGAGCGCTCGTTAGAACGCTTCTGAGCAGCGACATGCTCGTCGAACTTTGAGATCGCCTGGGCCAGGCCTCCCTCGCGCGCGTCGAGGGCATCACGCTGGGCAGCCAAGTCCCTCTCCGTCTGGAGACACTGCTCCTCGCGCCGCTGCAGCTCACTCCCCCTGAGGGCCATCTGCCGATCGCGCTCGGCCAAGCACTTGCGGACCTCCTCCAGAGCGGCCTGCGCGGCCTGGTTGGCAGAGAGTAGCTGAGACTCCAACCGGTCTAGCTTGCAGCGCTTTCGCGCCAGCGAGCCCTCCATCACCTCGCGCTCGGCTGTGGCCCCTCGCGGGAGCTCCTCAGCGGCGTCGCGTTCTGCCTGGAGGGGCTCAACTAGCTCTGCGGTATCACGAATGGCTCCGTCGCGGATTTCCTTGGCAAAGTTGATGGCCTCTTCGCGGGCTTCCTGCAGCGCCGAATCCTCCAGCCGGGGCGCCTCGACGACCGCATGGAAGGACGCCCATGATCTCGCCAGTTCCTTTTGCTGCTGGGCGAGCCGTATGTCGCCAAGGGCAAGGTGGGCCTTCAGGCCCTCCAAAGACTCCCGCACAAGGCCGAATGCCACCTCGTGGCGCACTGCGCTCCAATCACAGCCTCGGAGAACCAGTTCCTGGCTAGATGAGGGCTCAGCTGCGGCGGCCGGTCCCGTGAACCCTGCCCATGGTCGAGCTCGGGGGCTGGGTGTGGCTCCACCTCCATCCACGCCGGCTTCAGCTGCGGCGCTCGAGTCATTGGGGCGCTCATCTTCTCCGGCAGGGCGAGGTCGCGAGGCCGCACCCCCTCCTGCGGCTGCACTTGCGCCCGCGGGAACCTCGGTCACTCCCTCCAAAGGAGGCGAGGCCGCACCACCTCCTGCGGTCGCACTTGCACCTGCTGAAGCCTCGGTTGCTCCCTCCAGAGGTGGCGCGGGCGCCGCGGGCGAGCATTGTAAAGGTGACGCAGGCGGCGGCGTCACTGCACGCGGCGATGGCAGCGTGCGGAGCAAAAGTGCCTCGCATGGTGGCGTAGCCGCGCGAGGAGGAGTCGGAGCGCGAGGTGACACGGGAGCCGTCTCCTCCGCGCTGTCCACAAGCAGAGGCTCGAGAGGCGCTGTTTGAGGCTCGGGCGCCCCCTCTAGGGACACGGACGCTCCCTCCTGAGGCGCCTCGTCCTCTGGGCCTGGAGTGAACGTCTCCGCAGGCCTCGGGCGCTCGCCAGCCGCCGCCGCAGCTGCGTCTCTCTTCACACCTGCTGCCTCGCGAAGCTTGCGACGCTTCGCAGGCACCAGATCGCTGGAAAAAGCCCAAAGAAGATGGTTCAGGAGAAGACGGAGCAGGGGGGACAACAAAAGCCAAAAATAACCAAGTGGTGGGAGTACTCACCATGAAGGGGAAGCACCGGCGTCGACCCACGACAGACCGGGAGAGCGCCAGGAAGGTGTGGGCTTGGCGCCTGATCCCTCCAGAGGCGTCGCCGCTTTACTTTTGGAGGGGATGTCAGAGGGCCTCGCTCCAGAGCGATCCACCATCGCCTTGGTGCGAGGCTCGCGCCTCCCCGGTGAAGCATCAGTCCCAGAGGCCGCCCCCGCCTTAGACGCCTCCTCCTCGAGGCGCGAAGGCGCCACAACGAAGGCGTCGTCATCGTCCGACGAGATGTTGCAAATCTCGTCGGTGAATGGCTCGTACCTCGCAGGGGGCGCCTCCCCCGTCGCGGCCTCTTCGTCGCTGCTCCAGGCACGGGAGATGGACGAAGAATCAACACCCCCGACTACACGCACCGGCGGAGCGATCTCCTGATCCATCAAGCCCGCTAGACCATGAGGAGTGAAATCCGGCATTCCGTCCAGGATATCCATGCGGTCGCTTAGAGGAAGCTGGTGCAGGGGACGCACGGAGCCGGCGATCTTCCCAGGCACATCCGGACTGGCGAAGAGGATGTTTAGGATGGTGTCGACCACGTCCGAGCCAAGGTCCTCTAGATGAAGCCGCATTGGGTCGGAGGGGCCGACATACATCCACATCGGCTTCGAGTGCACCTGAAGGGGGGCGATGCGGCGTGCCACGAAGTCCGCCGCGACCATCTGAC
This sequence comes from Poa annua, assembly GCA_026929855.1. Classification (NCBI taxonomy): domain Eukaryota; kingdom Viridiplantae; phylum Streptophyta; class Magnoliopsida; order Poales; family Poaceae; genus Poa; species Poa annua. The sequence continues at coordinate 242,414,448 of CM049426.1, read as the reverse complement.
CCGTGAGACCCTCCTCGCGGAGAAATCTCAAACGCCCCTCCAAGTAAGCGTTGTCCGCACCACGAAGAGCAGACTTGCACCAGTGGGAGTTCCTCACGGGCGGCGCCTCCGGGACGTCCAGGAATGCGCAGGCTGACGAGACGCCGATGAGCAGCCACTTCTGGCGAAAGTCACCCACCTTCTTGAGCAGGGCCGTAACAGGCTTATCCCCACTCCAGGACATGGGGATATATACATGCCCCATGCCGTCCGCGATGGGGAAGGAGACGCATCCCGTCCTCTCGCCACCAGCCGTGCATCGCAGAGAGTAGAAGGTCCTGCGCAACCGAAGGGTGCACGCCCAGATAAGCCTCGCAAAGGTAGGCGAAGCTGGAAAAAATGAGTATGGAGTTTGGGTGAAGATGGAGGAGTTGAATTTGGTAGAATTCCAGTACTGCCTCCAAGAAAGGTGAGTACGGCGGCACCAGCCCATCGGTGATGGCGTGGAGAAAAATGGGGTAGAACCCTTGAGGAAATCTCCCGAACCGGGCGACTTGGAGTTCGATGGCACCGTGCTCGTTGGTCGGCCCCGCAACTAGGTGGCGGATCTTCCCCAATGCCTGAAGATCGGTGCGTGCCCCCTCGAGTGCCGCGCCCCGCACTACCTCCATGGCCGCCGCCCGGGAAGAAGAGCCCGCTGCGGCCTTACTTTTGCTCTTCACCGGGACCATCGGAGAGGACTTTGGTTTCGGCGAAGACAAAGATGGGAGATTCGCAGGGGAGAACTAAGGCGGAGAGCTCTGATAAGAGGAAACTTCATGCGGGAAGAACTAGAAACGGTAACGGCTCTGCGCGGCAACGCCTGGGCTTTATGTCCACTCCAAGAGGAGTTACCGGGGCGAGGTGGGACCCGCACGACTCACGCCCCAGATCATGCGAAGTCGTTAATCGTCCAAGTGCCGCGTGGCTCGGGTCGGCTGGGCACTAAGGGCCCACGACGCTTCGCCTAAGCCCATGGGCTCAGTCGTGCCCATCATGGGCCCGGGGGCTACTGTCGGCCCAGTGGGAACTGGGGTATCAAGAGCCCATTCCCCCCAGGCCTCGCTCGCGGGCCAGACGGACGAAACGACTAAGGACCAGGCGTCATCGCCTGGCAGAACCCTCGAGAGGTGATTCCCCTCGAGGGCCTGAAGAGGAAGCGAGGGCCTCAGGGGACCCCTCGCCTCAGGGGATCCTCCCCATCAAGGAACCAACCCGCCTGAGGGAAGTCCGACAGGAATCTCCCCTCAGGCCTGAAGGGAAACGTCGTAGCGAAGGAAGCCCGGCAGAGCGCACGTGACCTCTGCCACGCTCGTGCAGTGGCGCTCACACCCCCGTCGCTGTCCCTGGCGATAAAGCGGTCAAAAAAGCTGCTCCGCCTGCTGCACAGCTGTGAGGACCTTCTACTCTGACGATAAAGCGGGTGGGCGGCGCAACCCTCCAACGGAGATCGTCATCGCGGGCTCCACCTCAAAGACTGCCCGCTCTGCGGATAGTACGAGCGCGGTAGGCCGCCTGTCGGCCACGGCGCCACATTTATCAACAATGGACCGAGTCCATGGACGAATGTAGCTCGGTGGACTCGTGCTCCGCCCCGCCACTGGCAAGTGGGAGACACCTTGAAGGACAAGCCGAAGGAGAAGGCCCGAGGCGCCTATAAAAGAGAGAAGACATCCATCGTAGCAGAGGTCGGCCCTTTGCGTGCAAAACTCTCTTGTAAACCCTAGTAACTCTGGTTAGGTTAGCCTGTGACTGGAGGAGGAAGAAGATCATCGCTTCCCTCCCCAGGCAAGAACTGCCTCAAGGGGCCTTCCGGCAAGCTAAATTGTACTCTAACCTCCCACATATAATACAGACAGGCAGGAGTAGCGGTCTTACCTCCTCACGAGGGCCGTGAACCTGGGTAAAGGATGGTGTCTTCCTTGGTCGGGTGTGCGTCTTCTTCGGGTCCGGCGAGCAACGTCGCGGAGCCACTTGAGGGTTTAGACCTCCGCGTTCAATCCCCTTTCGAACTACACTTTAGGAAGTGACTACCCCCGATTCCTGGGAGTCATAATCCGACACCGGTCGCTCCAAGGCCGTTGGGACGTGATCAAGACAACTTCCTCGAGGTGGAGTGGCTACCTGCAACAGGTGCAGAATGCTCCTTCGAGTGGAACCGCGGAGGCCGATTGGGTAAGCAACATGGAAATTGTAAATGAATTAATGCTCTCCGTGGAATGTAAATGCATAGTTACATGGAAATTGTTTTCTGTTTCTAGGACCGCATTGCAAGGAAGCTGTACAAAGACATGCCGGCGTCGAAGAAAAAGCCCTTTCTATATGATCATTGTTGGAAAAGTCTCCAAAACAGCGATAACTGGAAGTTGTCGCTCATTGAACCAAATAAAAAGACCGAAGTCGTCGTCGAGGATGATGACGATGAAAATGGAGGCAGAAACCTCAACAAGCCCGAAGGGAACAAGAAAGCCAAGCTGCGGATGATGAAGGAAGCCGAGGCTGCCCTCTTGAGAGAGAAGCTTGACAAAATGGTGCACTCGAATGAGAGCATGGTGGCCAAAACATTGGAGGCAAGGAAAAACATGGCCGAGAAGAAAGCTCAAGAGAAGAGAGAGAGGTGGCTTGTGCTTCGGGATGAAGGGTTGCGCAAGGATGATATTGAACGCCGAAGAGTGGCTGTCGAGGAGAACAAGTTCGTCGCCAAGCTCCTTGCCGAGGAAAACAAGAACATGATGATGAACCGAGCCGAGATGGATCCACTCGATCTGGAGTGGCATGACATCGCTCGGAATGAGATCTTGCACCGAAGGAAGCAAGCCTTCCTCAACTCGAGCACTTCTCGTGGAGGTGATGGAGTTGATGGTGGTGGTGATGTTGATGTGTAGTTCTAGTTTGATATGTTGCTGCATATTTTGGATGCATTTTTTGGTCATACGTGTGGTCATGTTCGTGAACTATGTTTATGTGCCCTCTGCTTTGATGAAACCGTGGCGGGAGTCGAACCGGTTAGGGACTTTAGTACCGGTCCGTAACACGAACAGGAACTAAAGCTCCACTCGCCCAGCCCCGCGCGGCCGTTGCCATCCCCGTTAGTCCCGGTTTAAGCTACAGACTGGGACAAATGCCTTCAGTCGCGGTTGGTATTACAAACCGGGACTAAATGTTCTCCTAGAACCGGGACTAAATGTTTCAGTGCCCGTGACACCGTCCTAGTAGTTCGAACCGCGACTATTGAAGTGATTGGTCGCGGTTCCAGGCGTGACCGGGACTAAATGTGCCCACTGCCTAAAACGGTTGGCTTGTTTTCTACTAGTGAGGGAATTCACTGAGCACTCTCTCCAACTCAGTCCAGGAACCAGGCCAGTCAAACAAACAGTGCGTTGTGTGTCAGGACCCAAAAGAGAAGCTATAGAGAAGCATGTAGACAAACTACTCAACGCAAAATTCATCCGGGAAATCAAGAAATCAAAATGGGTGGCTAACCCCGTGATAGTCGATAAGAAGAAACAACCGAAACTAGGATGTGGATCGATTTCACAGGACTCAATAAATGTTTCCCAAAGGATCACTTCCCACTCCCTCGCATCGACTAGATCGTCGAATCCACCGCAGGCTCTGCGCAACTGTCATTCCTCGACACATACTCCGGATATCATTAGATAAGAATGAAATTAGAAGATGTAGTAAAGACAGCCTACACAACTCCACTCGGAGTATATTGCTACACCACCATGCCTTTCGGCCTCAAATATGCAGGAGCTACCTACCGGCGCATGATGCAAAATTATTTGAAGACGCAGATTGGCAAAAACGTAGAAGTCTACATCGACGACATAGTGATAAAATCAAAGGAAGAGTGCACACTCCTATCGGACATACAGGAGACATTAGACAACCTCAGAAGTTATAGCATAAAACTAAACCTAGATAAATGTACTTTCAGTGTCCCAGCTGGAGAACTTTTGGGCTACTAGGTCTCAGCTCGAGGAATCGAGGCTAAACTGGAAAAAATACAAGCCATACTAACCATGTAAAGGCCTACCAAGCTCTATGAAGTACAGCAGTTGACAGGACGGGTGGCGGCCCTGAGTCGATTCATCAGCAAACTAGGCGAAAAGGCATTACTGCTTTACCGACTAATGAAGAAGACAGGTAAAATAAAGTTGACAGAAGAAGCAGAAGCAACCTTCATCAATCTCAAACGGACACTCACCAAGCCTCCCATCTTAGCAGCACCAAAATAAAAGGAGCCACTATATCTCTATGTGGCGGCAACAAACAGGGTGGTGAGCACAGTCCTGGTAGTCGAGCGTATGGAAGAAGGAAAAGCTCAAAGCATACAAAGACCAGTCTAGTGTATCAGGGAAGTTTTATCTCCGTCCAAACAGAGATACCCACACTTTCAAAAGCTGGCTTATGCCGGCTTCATAACAACAAGGAAGCTAAGACACTACTTCACAGAGCACCCAATAACGGTGATCAGTAGTCCGCAATCGGAGAAATACTCACAAACCCAGATGCAACAGACGAGTAGTAAAATGGCTCATCGAGTTAGGACCACTAGGAATCATGTACGATCACCAAAAAGCCATCAAAGCTCAAGTACTACCCGGCTTCACCACCGAGTGGATTGAATCCCAACTGCCAGGAGTGCCAGATATATCTAACTCATGGACGATGTATTTCGACGGATCCAAGAAAATGAAGGAGCAGGCGTTGTACTCATATCGCCAAAAGGAGACAAATTGAAGTATGTCCTCCAAATGGATTTTGCAAAGCCATCCAACAATGAAGCCGAATATGAGGGATTGATACATGGCATACGAATGGCCAAAGCTTTGGGATGCACTCGACTGATGATATACGGCGATTCAAATCTAGTCGTGCAGCAAACAACGAAGGCATGTGACGCCATAGCGGATAACATGATCGCATATCGCGATCTCTATAATACACTGGAGGGAGACTTTGTTGGATGCGAATTGCGGCACATCGGACGAGAGAGCAATGAAGAAGCAGACATACTGGCCAACATTGGTTCGACTAAAGCCCAAGTTCCACCAGGTGTTTTTCTAGAGCGCATCACACACAGGTCTATTCATAAGCAACGATCAACAGCAAGCTCCAATGAGGCCACAAAAGATGATACATCTACCACGATGGACCCGGCAGTCAAAATACTCTTATGTCAAGGTGATCATGTGGCTCCAGCCTGGACTGAACCAATACTAGCGTTCATACTTAAGGAAGAACTACCGGATGACACACAAGAAGCTAGGAGAATAACTCGACGCGCCAAAGCATACACCATCATAAACAGTGAACTTTACAAAAGAAGCATCTCTGGCGTATTCCAAAGGTGCGTAGAATTTGAAGACGGCAAAACTATACTTCGTGATATCCATGCACAAACTTGCGGACATCACGCCGGCAGTCGATCGTTGGTAGCTAAGGCTTTCAAAGTAGGATTCTACTAGCCTTCCACACTCAAAGACGCGGAGTATATTGTCAAAAGATGCATCGGGTGCCAGAAATTCGCAACCAAACCTCATGCGCCAGTATCTGCACTCAAAATAATACCATTGACATGGCCGTTCTCCCAATTGGGGCTTGACATGGTGGGACCACTCAACAAATCATCGTCGGGAGGACATACCCACTTACTAGTAGCAGTCGACAAATTTACGAAATCGATCGAGGCAATGCCAATCACAAACTGAACAGCGACAACGGCGGTCAAATTCATGAAATCCATAGTATATCGTTTTGGCGTTCCAAACAGCATCATCACGGATAACGACATCAATTTAATAGCAGAAGAGTTCCAAACTTTTTGCAAAGAGTGGGATATTACGCTCAATTAGGCATCGGTGGCACAACCGGAATCCAACGGACAAGTCGAAAAAGCCAACCACCTCGTATGAACATGTATCAAGAAAAGATTATTGGTTCCACTCAAGAGGGCCGCGGGTGCCTGGGTCGCAGAACTCCCGGCAGTGCTTTGGGGCCTCCGTACAACTCCAACACATCGACTCAGTTCACCCCATTCTTTATGGTTTATGGAGCAGAGGCAGTCCTGCCACGGAGATAAAGTTTAACACACCAAGAGTTGAGGCATACAACGAGGATGAAGCTAAAGAGTCACAAGAAAATACAATGGACCTACTCGACGAAGCACACGACACGGCCTTAGACGGTAGAGATGTCTACCAGCAAGATCTTAGAAACTATCACTGTCGACGTCTCCGACCCAAAACATTCATGGTGGGAGATTTAGTACTGCGACTGAAGAAGAAGAAAGTGCACAAACTCGCATCACCATGGAACGACCATTTCATCAACACCAAAGTCATTGAAGGAGCGCCTATCGGCTGAAGCACGCCCAGACGGGAGAGTTATCACATAACCCATGGAATGTTGCGCACCTGCGTCATTTCTATGCATAGGTCTCTCACAAATCATTGTAAAAGAAAGAACAACATGTTAAAACGGCCAGTAGATTTCAGACGCGCTCTTTTCCTTGCAAGGGCACCTAAGGGGACTGGAAGGCGTTTAATGAGGCAGTCTACTGGTCAAATATCTTAAATAAAGATGAATTAATTCATAAATATTACCTTATTCCTTACGCTATATAAACACAAACCCACCTGAATGACTCGGGGGTTGGGTATTAATGAATGTAAGCAAACATACAAACCCACTCGAACGACTCGGGGGCTGGGATCCTACTCGAAGCGCATAAACATACAACCCTACCTAATCAACTGGTAATTGGAATACTTCACAATATAAAAAGCAAACACTCAGAAGCATCACAGTTTATAATATAAACCAACGCCACCCGGTAGACTCGGAAGCTGGAGGTCAACTCAAACAATAAACAGAAAGCCGGAGACACAGAAGACCACAATGAAGGACGAGCAAAAAATATAAGCACCACAAATACTATTATCATATTACAAAGATCATCGGGTGGTTAGAGGAGACTACTAATTACAATGTGTGGATCCTGTTTTATCACCATGGAGTTGGCGCGCACCGGACGTTGCAGCCAATCGATGCTCCATGGTACAGATACTGGCCTTGGCAAGAAGAGCCGCAAAATCTGCGACACCTCTGAAAGCCAAAGGTTTCCCATCTGATATCTTTGGATAGTCGGACAAAGCAGCCTCATTGTCGGCTTCCACACCATTCGCTAAATGAAGCTTCAAAGTGGCCTCCGATCCGCGTACTGTCAAGTCACACGCCCACTCCTTCAGAGTTGTCGAGTCGGGACCCAACACATCAGAAAATTCTTCGGCAGTCGTCGGGACATCAGTCCACGGCAGGGTGATACGTCTCCAACGTATCTATAATTTCTTATGTTCCGTGCTATGTTATATCATGTTATTACATGTTTTTTATGCATTTTATATAGTTTTATGCATTTCCTGGGACTAACCTATTAACAAGATGCCAAAGTGCCAGTTCCCTATTTTCTGCTATTTTTGGTTTCATAAAATTACTTAAGGAAATATTCTCGAAATTGGAAATAAAAGATCTTGGAATTATTTTTGGAATATTTGCGTTCCAGAACGTCGAAAATGAGAAGATCCACGAGACCGCCACACCACCTGGTCGCACGGGTCCTTTTTTGGCCGCGCGAGGAGGTGGTGTGGGCCCCTCGAGTGCCCACCGATCTTGCCCTTTCGCCCATAAATACCTCCTGACCTAAAAATAATCGCACGATGTTCGATATTTCCTCCACGAGTACAGAGCGCCGCCGCCATTGAAGACAAGATTCGGGGGGGGGGGGGGGGGGGGGGGGGGGCAGAACTCTCTGTTCCGGCACCCTGCCGTGACAGGAAATTGCCCCCGGAGCCATCTCCATCGACTCCACCACCATCTCCATCGCCATGTGATTTATCTCTCTCTCGCATGTGATCTTTTATATGATCATGAGCTTTGTAATCTAGTTAAATATGTGATGCTACTCTTTATCTATTATGCACTCTAGAGGTTACTTTAATATGAACTCCGGAGTTATTCACGGTGTAATGGTGATAGTGTGTGCACCGTGTGTGACTCCTTTATGACATTCTTGGTGTTAGTTTACTCTGACTTTGAGGTTGCTCTTGTAGCCCTACCCAATGAATGGTGTTTGTTATCCAACATGAGAGTGTTTTAGATTAGTTTTTATTTATTTAACTTTGATGTCATTGTTGAGAATGTCCACCGGTGAAAGTAGGATCCCTAGGACTTGTTTCTAAGCATTAAAATACTGTTTCCAACGAGTTCTGCTACATGTTGCCTGCTGCCATTTTTATTACAGATTGCAATAACTTCTTATAATCATCCATATTACTTGTATTTCACTATCTCTACACATAACTAGTGCACCTATACATCTGACAAGTGTATTGGGTGTGTTGGGGACACAAGAGACTTCTCGTATCTTAATTGCAGGGTTGCTTCAGAGGAATATCTTTGACCTCTACCTCCCTGAGTTCGATATATCTTGGGTGAATTACTTAAGGGAAACTTGTGGCTGTTCTACAAACCTCTCCTCTATTTTCTGAATAGAAGCGTGGGTAGACATCAAGCTATTTTCTGGCGCCGTTGCCGGGGAGTTGAGCGCTTAAAGGTATCTCCTTTAGATTCTGCTTCTATTACTTTTTGTTTCCTGTTTTTATTTTCACTAGTTAGGCTAATGGAAAACAACAACAAAATAAGAGATCTTTATGAAATTTATATTGCATTAGGACATGATAATTTCGAAGAGAAAATTAAAAAACCTATGGAAGTTTGTTTGCATAATAGTGGTAGTAATGTTATTAGTATAAATTCTTTGGACACCATTATTGCTAAGGCCGTGGAAAAGCCTAAACTTGGAGGAGCTAGTTTAAACAAAAATAATCTTTTTTGCTCCTCAGCTTTGGAGGAATTATTTTGCCTTGATAATGTTGTGCCTCCAATATGCGATAATTCCTATGATGCTTGTGATATTCTTAAGCCACCTGAAGAAATAGTGCCATTTAAAATACCTATGGAAATTATTAAACGTGTTATGAATAACCGCTATGTAGGGGATGGAACTGTCCATCCTGGTGATCATTTGCTATTTTTACATGAATTATGCGAGTTGTGAAGGAGATATGCCCTAGATGCAAATAAATAAGTAATATTTATTGCATTATCTCATAAGTTTATAATAGGTTTATGTATTATGCTATAACTGTACTAATCGGAATTATTAATACACGTGTGATACATAGACAACCAGGTCCCTAGTAAGCCTCTATATGAACTAGTCCATTGGGCAACAGTTGATCGAGATTCCTGATCAAGGAAAATGACGTCGGTTGACAATGGGGTCATCTTATTAGTTGAATAAGGTGATGGACATACGCAAAGTATTGCAATAAGATCGTATTACGATGTTTGCCATTTGCAATAATATAGAATATGATAGTTTACTCCTTAGACTGTGAGACCATACTTATTGATGCTTCGTAGGGGTGCTTTGAGAGCATCAAACGTTGTGTCTTATATAGCATGACAATAACGGTGTGCATCTTGGGTATCCTAAAAGAGCATCGAGACGCAAGGATCAAGACCGGGATTTGTTCATTCTTATAATGGTAAGATACTCTGGGCCCACTCGGTGAGATTACATATATATAGCTGCGCAGCTTATGACTAGGTCATGGAGATGTAATATCACAGACGAGTTAATAACCTTTGTCGGTAACGGGATACAACAAAGACATCGGATGTCTACGATCATATCTCGGACAAGGTAGTATCGCAGAAACAAAGAGAATGAATATCATATTTATGGTTCGACGACGATATTCGTAGAATGCACAGGGGCCGTCATATACATCCAGGTATCCCTGACGGTCATTGGTGAGCGGAGTATCTCGACCATGTCTGGCGTGTTCTCGAACCGTAGCGTAACAAACTTAAGGTCTTAACGACACCAGGAGATAGGTTTTGAAATAATATAGGATTTTGTTGGAGAGAGAGATATGATCCGGAAAGAGTTCCGGTGGTCCGGAAGGAGTTCTGGGAGGGTCTGCAATGGTTCCAGGGATGTCCGAAAGTTGTTCGGGTTGTTCAGAAATTGTTTCGGAGTCACGGGATATTAAATAGTATTTAAATATATTAATTATGAGTTAATTATATTTTATATTAATTTAATTATTAAATAATAAAGGAAAAAGGGGGCTCCCACCTATATGTGCCCTAAGAGGGCCAAAGAGGGGGGGAGCCGCACCACCATGGGGGGAAAGGGGCTTGGGCCCCTAGTCCAACTCAGACTAGGTGGTTCGGCCGAACCCCTCTCCCCCTCGTATTCCTTTAGTCCCACATGGGGGAGATAAGGTGTTTGCACACCCCCTCCCCCTTTATATAGCAAGGCATATTAATTGGATTAATTACGGAAAAATACAATTAATTGTATACCAGGCCGGCCGAGTTGCTTCTCCGTCCGTTTTGTCCCCTCTCTCCACCTAAGCTATACCGCCGGGCACTGTTGCCCTGCGGGATTCCAGATAAGTTCTACCCCTGCGATCTCAGCTGGATCTGAATGACCGGGGGTTGTCGTTAAACTCCGTATGTTTGGGAGTGCTCGGAGGCGAATCTTTTGAGGAGCAAGGGCGACGTCGTTTCCCCCCCCTGTAGCCACCGTGCCGCCTCCTCCCCCTGCCGCCGGCGCACCCCCCAGCCGCCGGCGTCTCGCCATCTTCCGCCCGACGCCCGTCGACTCAGGTCATCGTCGACACCCCGGCGTCATCGTCTACGTCATTGCAGCAAGTTCTCTGCGACCCCGAGGTCGGCTACGTACGACTTCATCGTCAACGCTTGCGCGGGAGCGTAATCCCCGCTATCGGTCTACATGGAGGTAATGTAACCCCTTCCGCCACCGTTATCAAATGTACTAGATAGATAGATCCTGGCTAGTTAGGGTTTCATACGCTAGAAAAATTATTGTTTTCTGCACCGGAACCCCTTCAGTGGTATCAGAGCCGATCTATGCGTAGTACTACTGGTACGGTTAGAACTCATGTTGAATGAGGACGTATTTCTTATATTTGCTAGCCTCTAGCGTGCACTTGCAATGCCTTCGGTATTGAGTTGATGAAGCTTCCCAGACCGACTTTACGCGTACGCTTACGCGAGAATGGTTCCACTACTGACATACGGCTTGCACCGTATCTGTGGCTGGCGGGTTGTCTGTTTCTCTCTCTCTCTAGTCGGCAAAGCATTTTCAATGGAGGGCCCGAAAGGGATGCTTAAACATGCAATTATACGATCAACGTTGTGGTACAAAGTTTGTAGGTAGGGAAGCGATTCTCTTACGAATAAGCCTATATGCCACGTAAAACTTGCAAAAGTAAGTAAATCTAGAGGTGTCTAACTTTGTTTTGCAGAGGCGTTATTTTTTGTGACATGGTTACGGTAAGTTTGATATTACTCGTACCGTCGGAGGCAATGGAGGGCTACGTAGACTCGGAGCCATGCCGGGGCGCCGGGGGCCAGGCACATGGCGCCATGAAGGTCTAGGCGCATCGACCATGTCACATCGCACTTCATTGCATCATTGTTGTGTGCTGTTGTGTGTGCATCCTATTGATTGCTTATATGCTAGATATACAACGGTAGCATCATGAATAGGATGATCCCTAAGAAATACCAAAATTGTGTTCTCCCTCGTTGCGCACCACCAAGAAAGTTCTACGTTATGAGGCAGGCCGTGATGATCGGGTCGTTCGCATATAGTGGGTGTAAGCCATGTTGCACGCGCAGGGTCTTCGAGGTTTGATTGGCGAGCCTAGCATATGCAGATATGGCCTCGGAACACAGGAAGATCGACAGATCGATCATGAGTAACATAGTTGTTGTGATTGACATTTTATGTCCACCTTTGAAGTTGTGATGCCGGCCTTGATGATCGGGGGTAGTATGGTGGATGAGGGTTGTGTAATCGCCATTATTATTTTAGGGATAATAATTTTGGTGTAGTGTGTTTTGATAATATGATTATAAACTAAAACTCACCAATATATTATAAACTTTACCTTACCTCTTTTGTGATCACATATGTAGACTACGCAACTATACTTCGGTTACTTCCTCAAGAGCCCGGATTCTACCTTAGAAGCCGACGGGTCCAACTTCATCAGCTGGTACAAGGGTTTTAGAAACATCCTCGAACACAACAACATCTTGTATGTTCTCGATGAAGCGTTAGGAGAAACACCAGGAGATTCTGCAAGCGAGGAGAAGATGATTTCCGTAGGCGTCGAGACATATTCATCGAAGTGGAGATCACCATGACCGTATGCCTAGCACCTGAGTTGAAAGAATTGTTTCAACGCAAGGAGCCATGCGTAATGATTGATGCGATAAAGACACACTTCCGAGATGAATTGAAGCGTGAGCAGTTCAGGCAGCTTAGAATGTTCCAGACCATTCATATGGAGGAGCAAAGCTGTCTGGAGACTCATTTGAAGAGATTGTATGACATCTACTACCAGCTGACGATGGTCTTCGATTACTGGATGGCAGATTCATGTGCCATTCAGACTGTCCTGATATCTCTGCCTCCAAGCTATGAGAAGCATGTGTGCAAGTACATTTTGAAGGCCGACAATATAAACTTCTACAAGTTCGTGTCCGAATTCAAATCTCTGAAAGTTGATTCCATCGAAGGAGAAATCTTTGATGCTACAGGTATATATTTGATATATACAGAATTATGAATTTGCCTCTTGATATATGATAAAGTATTTGATACTTGTTCTATTTAAGAAACAGGTCCTGATTATCACATATATGCGGCGAAGTATGATGTGACCTAGCGCTGAAGATGGTGATCAAGGAGTTGATGGACATTTGGTTTCACGTCCTCAAGTTATCATAGTTATCATTAATAGTTTTTGATAAGATCTTTTGTAATAGTGAGAAAGTGTGTTCAGTGTCTTGATTGTTGCAAGACATAGTTATTCATGTAATAATACAAGTTCAGTTGTTTTATGTTATGGAACAAGCCAGTTGTTTTATATTATGAATAAAGGTTTCACATCTCAATTACATCAATTGTATGATAACATTCATAATCGTAGAAATGATAAAATAGCATGTCCAATGAATAAAAGTTCTATAACTATAACAAACACCATCGAATTTAGTCATAAAGGCAATGAAAAGTAACGGATATTTTGGTCCATTTAAGTATTTCGAGTGCCGAATTGATTAAGTTAGAAAAATAGTATTGAAGTGTCAATACGAGAGAAAATTAATTAAGAGTCATTTTTATGATTATTAAATTAATTAATGGTGTTTTTGCTTGGTCCGAATTCTTCTATGATTATTGGTGAATAACAGTATTTGCCTGATAAATCATGAGTCTGAAATTAATTTGATAAGAGATCAAATGGGGTTTTTCAGAAGAAAGATTAGTGAATATTGTATTGACAAGATTCGATCAAAGGACAATATTTTTGAATTATAGTTTCAACACAAAAGACTTGTGGAAATTCGTTTCACGATATTATAATGTCATATATGGTGATATACGGGGTATTATAATCATACTCTATTTTAAATAAAGTGTGGTCTATCAGAATCTGTCTTAGAATCTCTTAATATGTTCGAAACATTATAGTCAATGTCCACTTCAGAAAATAGATATTTCTCTCAACGAAAATTCGTATGATCGACAATAGTGTCGTCATGTATATGATTATATGATAATTCGGAATATACATGAATAGTTCTTTGTAGATTACTCGCATTTGATGAGAGTGTATTCCAAAACCAAATAGAAACAAAACTTGGTTTGTTGTCTATGTAATTCCGAGGAAAATATGATTTTTCGAATTATGGTTTATGTATTGGAATTAAAAGCTTGGAATAAGGTGTCAGACCTATATTCATAAAAGTAGAATATTGGAAGGTGTTCCAAAGGGTACATGTCTACAAATGAAAATTTGGTGATTAAGAGTGAGGGAGACTAGAAAATTGTTTTCCGCTTACAATCCTTTTCATAAAGATCATAATATTTTCATGAAAGAAGCTTCTAGATAAAGTGCTGTTATATTTAATATTGCTGTCAGGTCACAACACAATATTAAGTGTTGCAAATCTTGTTGGCAGATCAAGGTGCACTTTATGATTACAAAGAAATTTGAGAAAATATCAGAATACGAACAAAGGCTATTTCATCCTGAAAATCCAAGTTACATTTGAAAGGATTAAAATAGTAATTGTTGCTACAATTCTTATTAGAGGAATAAGATTGTTTAATCATCATATAAAGGGTTATATGAGAAATGTGACTATAAGAAAGACGTGGAAGCATGTTTTGTTAAGAAATGTGTCTTGGACAAGATCGAATTTGTTGACTACATTTATGTAGACATGCTTGAAGTCTGAGTGATTTGTATTAATGTAATACTGTAGTTTGTATTGAATTTGAATTGATAATAGATCAATGATTTTGGTTTGACCAAAATGTCGATTTTAAGTGGGAGTCAAAGTTAGTTCACTCTGGTGGAATATGTGAAGAACATATTTTTGAGTGGGATCTTAGGAATTCAAATATGTGGATGACATGTTTTTGAGTGGGAGCTCGTGTTCTCAAATATGTGGAGACATAATTTGAGTGGGAGCCGAATTCATCTCGTGTAAATGACACATTGTGAAATTGTACCAGTAGAATAGATGAGAAAGATGAAGTTGTGAAACTATTTGAAAGTTAGTGTCTATTTGGAATAGAACGGAAATTTCAAATATTTATTCAAGTTGTTTTTGGATTATATCTGAGGAGTCAGAATAGAATCAAAATGATGGTCCTTGGAAATCCAATTGATCATTAAGAGTAATGATGCAATGTAGTAATGGTTGTATGACATGATGGTCTATTATGTAATATTAGACATCATACAGAAACCATATTATCTGCTCGATGAAATATGACCGATGTTCTTAGAAGAAGAGCAGTTATAAAAGTAAAATTAGAATTTACTGGAAGTAGAAGTGCGCTAGTTAATGGGTTGACATTGGAATGTCAAGTTTTCTACATTTGTGTGAAAGTATGTAGATATCGCGAGTTTGTAATTGTTACAAGGGGCTCTGTATGACTGAGTGTGTTTTCAAGGCAGTTATCTGGTTAGCATAATCAGAGTAAGCGCTGGGAAACAGAAGTCTCACTTAGTTACGGTATTTGCATATGTGTTATTGGATAACATGGTGATATCAAGCAAGTTGATATCAATGAATCGCAAAAGTACGCACAATTATGTATTGTACAGATTGTCAGAGTAACACTCTTCCACAAGCAAGCATTATCAAATGACGCTTATTTGATAAGGGATTTTGATGAAGTAAAATGCAGCTAGTTTATTTATACTCTAGTGCAAGTGGGAGACTGAAGGAGATATGCCCTAGAGGCAAATAAATAAGTAGTATTAATAGGTTTATGTATTATGCTATAACTGTATTAATCAGAATTATTAATACACGTGTGATACATAGACAACCAGGTCCCTAGTAAGCCTCTATATGAACTAGTCCATTGGGCAACAGTTGATCGAGATTCCCGATCATGGACAATGACGTCGGTTGACAATGGGGTCATCTTATTAGTTGAATAAGGTGATGGACATACACAAAGTATTGCAATAAGATCGTATTACGATGTTTGCCATTTGCAATAAAATAGAATATGATATTTTATTCCTTAGACCGGGAGACCATACTTATTAATGCTTCGTAGGGGTGCTTTGAGAGCATCAAACGTTGTGTCTTATATAGCATGACAATAACGGTGTCCATCTTGGGTATCCTGAAAGAGCATCGAGACGTAAGGATCAAGAGCGGGATTTTTTCATTTTTGTAATGGAAAGATACTCTGGGCCCACTCGGTGAGATTACATCTATATAGCTGCGCAGCTTATGACTAGTTCATGGAGATGTAATATCACAGACGACTTAATAACCTTTGTCGGTAACGAGATACAACAAAGACATCGGATGTCTACGATCATATCTCGGACAAGATAGTATCATAGAAACAAAGGGAATGAGTATCGTATTTATGGTTCAACGACGATATTCGTAGAATGCACAGGGGCCGTCATATACATCCAGGTATCCCTGACGGTCATTGGTGAGCGGAGTGTCTCGACCATGTCTGGAGTGTTCTCGAAACGTAGCGTAACAAACTTAAGGTCTTAACGACACCAGGAGATAGGTTTTGGAATAATATAGGATTTTGTTGGAGAGAGAAAAATGATCCGGAAAGAGTTCCGGTGGTCCGAAAGGAGTTCCGGGAGGGTCTGGAATGGTTCCAGGGATGTCCGAAAGTTGTTCGGGTGGTTCGGAAATTGTTTCAGAGTCACGGGATATTAAATAGTATTTAAATATATTAATTTATGAATTAATTATATTTGTATATTAATTTAATTATTAAATAATAAAGGAAAAAGGGGGCTCCCACCTATATGGGCCCTAAGAGGGCCCAAGAGGGGGGAGGCGCACCACCATGGGGGGAATAGGGGCTTGGGCCCCTAGTCCAACTCGGACTAGGTGGTTCGGTCGAACCCCCTCCCCCTCGTATTCCTTTAGTCCCACATGGGGGAAGCAAGGTGTTTGCACACCCCTCCCCCCTTTATATAGAAAGGCATATTAATTGAATTAATTACAGAAAAATACAATTAATTGTATAGCAGCCGGCCGAGTTGCTTCTCCGCCCGTTTTGCACCCTCTCTCCACCTAAGCTATACCTCCGGGCACTTTTGAGGAGCCAGGGTGACGTCGTCTCGCCCCCCCTGCAGCCACCGCGCCGCCTCCTCCCCCCTGCCGCCGGCGCACCCCCCCTAGCCGCCGGCGTCTTGCCATCTTCCGCCTGACGCCCGTCGACTCAGGTCATCGTCGACACCCCGGCGTCATCGTCTACGTCATTGCGGCAAGTTCTCCGTGACCCCGAGGTCGGCGACGTATGACTTCATCGTCAACGCTTGTGCGGGAGCGTAATCCCCGATAACGGTCTACATGGAGGTAATGTAACACGTTCCGCCACCGTTATCACATGTACTAGATAGATAGATCCTGTCTAGTTAGGGTTTCATACGCTAGAAAAAGTATTGTTTTCTGCACCGGAACCCCTTCAAGTTGTTCAAGTGTGCAGGTATTTCAATGGACAAAATTAAAAAAGAAATTATTTTCTATATCAATTGGTGGAAGAGCTGCGAGTTGGTATAAATTGTTGAAGGAGAGCCACTCTCTTGAATGCGAGGAGGTTGTATCTCTCTATTATTTTAAATTTTTTCCTCCAAGTGAGATTCACAAAGATCGTAATTCTATATATAATTTTTTGCCTCTTGAAGGAGAAAGCATTGTGACAAAAGATGTCCCCATCAATACCCATGGTTACTGGCCTAGGGTAAGAGTTATGAGGTAAAGAGCGCATAGTGTTGGTAGATTTGTCGGCTGACAAGCGGGAATTACCCAGTTTCGGGGCCCTCGAATGAGGTAAAACCCTTACTCCTGCTTGTCTGTTATTGATTGCGTATATGCGGCGAGTACAAAGGTCTAGCAAGATGTCGATCTTGCTAGGGTTTGGTGATTCTCGTTGGGCGTGTCCTTGATCGGCCACCCTCCTATCCTTTATATAGGGGTACAGGTCTCGGGTCGTAACCGACTAGGATTACATTTATGGAAATACTACCGACTATGCTATCTATGGCAGAAGTCTTCGACTTGGTCTTCGCTTGTTGGGCTTCTTCAGCCTATTGACAATTCGGCTTTAGTCATTACGTCCACCAAGTACCAACACGAAGGGGTACCCGTTTGGTATAACCTTGTCATTAGCCCCCGAGTGCTTGGCTAATTCGGAGAATAAGTCATGGACTCACTACATAGTGCACGTCTCATGTTTTATGCCTCTAATATGATATTTTTTGTCTTTCTGACTTATGAATTATGACAAAGGATTTGGACTGAGTAGGCCTGGGATTATTCGGTAAGTCGAAGCCAGTTAATTGCACTTGGGCAAAACCTTACTAGCCTTCAATCAGGCTTCGAGTCCTTGGGCTCGAACCTGGAACATACTGGACAGACTCACCTCAGGCCAGTCAATGGATTACTGATATTGTTCTGCAGTTTCAATTTGCTACCCAGCGCGTCCGCCAGGATTTTCATCGTATCTATTGATACGGAAATGTCTAGGATTAAAACACTACTGGAGTGATCCTCGGCCCACTCGACTGATCGATGTGCTTTCAATGTTTTTGATTCTATCGGGTGCACGACAGTGCTTCCGATGGGAGTATCCCCCGAGATTGTGCATTATTGCTTGTAGTAGAGGATAATCTCAATTTTGTGTTTCATCAGTCGAATACCTTTTGCCTTCTCCCGATGGGAGTTTCCACTCGACCGTTCTTTATCTTTGTTTTGCAATTTTTGCTTTCGAGTTGTAAGGAGATTTTCCTTTTTGTCAGTCGTGGTATGACGCCTTTGGTGTTTGTTCGTATGGAATGATGTGATGCGTGACATCTTTGGCGTGCGAATAGCACTCTGATGGGACGTGACATAGTGGGTCCCTCTCTTTGACCGTTCTGGACGCCGGTTCAGTTCCAATTTGACCTGACGTGGCGAGATTTTCACAGACGTGATGATGACCTCCTCGTTTTGCGCGCGTAGTGGACGGGGTGGCCTGCGACGATTGTCCTCCGATTGTGCCACACATCATAGTAATTTTATTTAGACGGCTGCGGTGATCTTGTAGCTTTTACCATAAGTACGGGTTTCTCCGCTATGATTTGTTTTACCTTGCCATTTGCCTTCCGTTTCCTTCTGCTTCATCTTCTACCTTGTGCCCGCCATTGCTCTGTTCTTGTGCTCTCGTCCAATCTCCTCTTATTTTCGCGCCCACCACTCACCATGGCTCCCAAGAAGAGTGTGGCGTCCTCTGCTTCTGCTGACGCCACGAGCGAGAAAAGGAAGAAGGTGGGTGCCACCACCGGCCACCCCGCGCTAAAGAAGGAGTCCGGCAGTTGGACTTCGTCAATCTTGACGGAGAAGAGGCTGACACTCCTTCGCAATGAGGGGCTGCTGCCACCTGCGACGGAGCTCGCCGTCCGCTCTCCGGGCAAGGAGAACTCCCCCGCGCCATTCCTCGGTGAGCTGGTGTGCTGCGCCGAATTTCTCCCTCGGCGTTTTGGTTTTCCGCTATACGATTTTGTGCGTGGTTGTAAGGACCCCTCGGACAAGTCCGAGATGCCCACGTTATGTAAGAGATCACGATCCCAATGATCAGTGCATCGCAATCACATAACCAACATAGGTATCAAAGAGTTACATCATTCAAGTCGTACGAATAAAAGTCTTACAACACATAGACGGTCATACGACCAAAGTCAACAAACTTCGTCACGCAGGATAGAATTAACTAAGATAGCGGAAGCTTGTAGCTAGCGACGGCTCTTAACATCTCCGAGCGCAGATTCCCACAAGTGCAGTTGACCGGTGACAGCTAGGTGGCGAAGTCGTCGTCATACACCTCCTCCTCGATGTAGGCCTCCTCATTGTAATCTGGACATTTGAATATCCAGGGACAGAGCCACATCAGTACAATTACGTACTCGCAAGAACACCTCTAGGCTTAAATTTTCATGATAATGCAAGAAAACACTTTTCGAAAACTGGGATAGCTGCTATATACGACTATAGGGCTTAGTTTTCGAATACCATGATTTTAGACATAGAGAATACGACATCTCTGTATCTTTGTTGAAGAAAACATTTAGAGATAGAATTCTCTTCTCTTAGATATAGCAAGGACATATCTAAGTACAAAACTTTCTTTTGTAAAACCTTTAAAAGCACTAGGATGGGGATACCCCTTTTTCCTTCCTTGAGATCGGACTGATTGTCTCCCCGAAACCAATCATCCCCACCCAAATTCCGTACCTCCCAGGTACCACCTTGGTGCCTCCTTATTTTCCTTCGAGAAACACTTTCCTTTTTAAAACTAAAATGCCCATACGCCTAGATCAGTGGCCTTTCCAACCGTCCATGACCGCGGACGCGGCTATTCGAATAGATTTACACTCTGCAGAGGTTGTACACTTTCACCACAAGATTCGGATGGTCTGCCGTGGATGAACCACGGACTTTACAGAGACAGCATGCACACATCAGACGGCCAATCCTAATTTCCACTATGTTAATGCTGGTATAAGAATATCCTCTTCGAGTTGGTTTGTTCTCCCCGGCACCGAGTGAGCTAGCCGTATCGATCCGGTTTCCCCTAGCCTCACACCGCCATGACAGGAGACCCACCGTTGCTTCCCGGTGGCACACAAAGTCCACACTCTGTATGCCCATTCCCTTGCACCATTCGGTTCCGGGGACTCTAACCCCATCTAGCCAATTGAGTAAAATTCGAATACCAACACTATCAAGCTTCCGTTAAGCCTCGTGCCCATTTTGAGGTAATGTGGTTGCACGGGTTAATTGTTCGAGCGGCTGCCAGGGCAGGACTTTGTTTTTCAAAAACAACTTCCAATCCCCCGACTACTCCCAGCAGCTCGGGTTTTCGCAAACATCTCCGATTGCTCACAGCAACTCGGGTTTTAAATAAAACACTTGCTCGCCGATTGCTCCCAGCAGCTCGGGTTTTCCTCCATAAAACATTTTATCAAAAAGGTCCCCATCATATAGTTTTGAGGTAAGACAACAGATTATACTACTAGAAAACTTAATCTTCTTGATGGAACCTTCAACAACAAGGCTCATCAAGTAAAACCCTTTTTTATAATACCTACTGATACTCTAGTAGATAACTTTGGCCAAACAATATTTTGTAAAATAGTTTTTGGGTGGCAAGGTGCCACAAAGGAAGTAAAACATGCATTATTTTATTTTTGAACACAAAACATGCTTGATAAAATAATAGGATTCATTATAGTGGTGAGGTGGGCTTGCCTGGCTTAGCAATATGTCCTTGGTCTTGGTCTTGATGCTCCTCAGGTTCATTCCTCACTTCCCATTCCTTCCCGATCGTATCTAACGTCGTAAACAGGAAAATGAAGTACACTCAGAACACCAGACAAAACCACAAGGACATAAAAAACAACAAGCATTGTACAAGACACTGAGATACAAACAGCAGCAAACAACTCCTTTAGCTATACAACAACAATCAACAAGGTCCATAGAGCTAAGACAATAACAGATTCTCCTAAAAATATACACAACAACTCTGAGTATTAAAAAGGTAGTTCTTCAGAACACTAAAACAACACATCACTTAGGGTCATTATATCACTTAACAATAGTTGTTATAATGACTTCAGGAAATACTCCAGACAAAAGTATCTTAGTTGTTTAGGAAATACTTTAGACAAAAGTATATTAATTGTTTAGGAAATACTTCAGACAAAAGTATCTGAACCCACAAGCAAGTTTTAACAATAACACTAGCATTGAGCACACTCACATGTAAACATGTTACTAGTTCAAGAAACATCTACTATCAAGTAACTAAGCGACAAACAATGGTAACACCACTGTCCAATCAAGTTTATGACTAAGAGCTAAAATGGTGCACTAGGCCTATTTAACAGTACACCACAATCAAGGTCACTTCAACCAATAAACCAAACAATCACATGGAAACCAAGTGCTGACAACAATCTAAGATAAGAAAATCATATATTAAGCATTGCAAAACAGTAGGAACTACTGGATAAAAATTTAACACCAAACAATCATTCACATGCATAACACACAAATGAAATTAGTGCAACTCCTAGGAAACAAGATGAACTATGTGAAACTCAAAAGTGAATGGTCTAACAATACTTTTAGGAAATTCATTAAGTTTATTTAAGGATAACCTAAGGTTCTGGTCTTATGATTTACTAAGCACATCAACTCATAACCATTCAGGTGAAACAGGGAATTATCTTATTACATTTATTAGATAAATAAGATAATGTTTAAAGAGGTAAAACATACCACACAAACATACCCACAAGCAAAGCATATAAACTCAATTCTTGTTATTATTAGGGTACAACGTGAATAATGCTAAACATAAGTAAACAATGCACCACACATTATCAAAGTGGTTTAATCAAGTCATTATTATTAAGTTAAGGTTCTGATCTTCAAAATTTGATTAGTAATATTTCTACAATTCACATTTGCTAAGAACAGATGATTAAAAGCTAATACTTCGGTTAGCCAAAAGTTGTTGTTTTGGTGGATAAATCATAACTCCTAAGATAATTTGATAAAATAGAATCCTTCTACCACAGTACATCTAGCAACCATATCAAGTGGCAAAACTTGGATTTGCAATATAAGCTATTACCAAACAGTAGCTAAAAATCATGCAAATGCTACTGGTCTCAAAACCATAATGAATATAGTTTCAGTTTTAGGAATCTCCTACATGCAAGGTTAATTTCTATGGATAGGTATTGAATTAAGCTTTCTGTAGAAATTGGACTCACTCAAGTTGGACACTCTTAGCTCCATATATTTCAGTTTTAGTGAAACAAACATGTTTTAGCAATAATAGTGTACCTAATAATGTATAGATTATTTCACATAGCTATGCTACAAAATTTATTTCACAATTTTTGCATGCACAGATCTCCCACAAATGAATTAAAGCTGAGCTATCAATTCTCTGGAAAATAAATAGAAAATGATTTTTAACCCGAAAAACTGCCAGACTGGCCAGATCCGTAACTGGGCCGAGGTGGTGAGCTGGACCAGCCCAAGAGCACGCGCGGGAGGGCGAAGGAGTAAGTGGCCGTCCGATCAAAATCGGAGGGCTGCAAACAGATCGAGAGGTTTTGAACGTGGGCCGTCGATCGGAGATCCAGCGGCCCCTACGCATCTTCTTCCTCCCGACGGGAAGGGCACAGGCCGGAACCCTAGGGAAGAAAGCGGTGCTCACCCTGCTCACCTGAGGCATCGCCGGACGAAGGGGAGAGGTGGAGGCGGATCAGAGTTCCCGAGGAGAGCCTCGGGTGGTCGCAGAAATCACCGGCGCGCCTCCAAACGATGGGAACGCCGGGGGAGTCCACGATGGGCACGGTGCGGCCGAGGTGGCCTCGGTGTCCCTGCAACGACATGAGGATGTCAAAAAGGTGGCCAGAGAGGAGGGGAACCCGCAAGAACAAGAATGGAGGGCAAGGGTGGTCGGGGGAGACGGCATTGCACTCGACACGCTCTCGGTTCGAGCGGAGGTTCCTTCATGAACCTGAGTAGAGGAGTGCATGAGCTCGCTCGGCATCGGTAGGGGTGAGAGAGTGGAGAGAGGGGAGTGGAATGGGCAATGCGAGAGAGAAGGAGAGGGCCCGTGGCTCCTTATTCCAGAGTGGTGCCCGGATCGTGGATTTCGGACAGAGAGAGAGAGAGAGCGTCGAGCAAGGATTGGCGAGGGAGGGCGGGTGAGGAGCGTCTGAGAGAGATGCTGCACGCCTTGGAAGTTAGCAAATGGCTTTGAGCAAATGGATGGAGGCGAGTAACTGAAGAGGTCTCTCCTGCCCACAAACTGTTTGACAGAATGTCCAAACGAACAAGACAAAAGGAAACAGTGCTAGGGTTTAGAGGAGGTCGTGCTATGGGTACAACAAGGGTGTACGGGTACTTTATACACCAAAAACCAGAGGATGGGTGAGAGTGGTGTGAGATTTAGATATAGATGATTTGTTGCTGATTAGACTAGCCCACTTTGCCAACATGAATTTGTCAAACCCTTTACGAAGAAATTATAAAACAAGACGGCTTGGGTAGAGGACATAAAGGTTTAACATTTGCCTAAAGAGTTAGATCAGGGAGGATCAATAACAACTAGATACAAAAATGACAAAAGGCTATCTAGTAATGCACATATGGCCACCTTATTATGAAACACTCAATACCAGCAAGAACTAGTGATCAATTATTTTTGAACATATTAAATAAGGTTATGGATGTATAGTAGAGATGCTAAGGGTGAGGTTAGATGAGTTGCATTTCCAAATTGAAAAACATAAACCTTAATTATCATTTTCTAGAATGACTAAAAGTTAACAGGGGTTAAGATAGTTTTTCATTATTTTATAACTCTCTTGTTTAAAAATATTCTTAACCAAACATCTTACTAAGGGAATAACAAGTCACAAGCATGCCATTCCATCAAACAAAAATGTATTACTCCTATTCCAACAATATACATACACTTAATACAAACATATTAATATAAAAATTAAACACACCACAACCATATGGCACAACATTAAAGCATGAAGGATCTCAATTAAATTATATAGATAAAATGTTGTCTCAATACTCATGAACAGACATAAAATAACACACTCATGGGAAACAATTTAAACACATAACATATAGGTCAACCACTCATAAAAATAGATAAACACCCACACAATTGGATCAATAGCCACACTTTTAATATATATCAAAAATATCTGTGAGGAGGTGATCAACAGAGTCAAAACAGGGTATTTTTGGTAGGAATATAATTAAACCAGTATAAGGTAAGGTGGTGATCCTAATGATCCAGACATGGTTCTTGGTATAAATACAAGTACTCCAACATGCTGAGCATTGATTTCCAGAGGCTAATTAAATTGGTGTTTTGGAAAAGAGAGTTGGTAATGCTTGCAACATACGAACATCCAATATAATTTAAGACTTATTATGTGGTCCTATATAGTTTTGCAAAACATATAGTTTTGGAAATACTTTTATTTTCTCAATTAAACTGCCTTTGGGCAATTGTTAAAATCAAGACCTCATGATAACTAAAGTTTGTTAAGAATAAGATAGGAGAAGATATATGTATTGTTTGACTTGTCATAATCTTGGATTTTCATAAGTCACATTATAACTTGGTTGAGTTTTAGGGTTGATAGCTAGAGAGGTTATCAACAACCACACAAACCAAAATTAAACAAGACAAACAAAGGAAGCAAGAGTGAAAAACATTCATAAGTAATGCATTTCAAAAAGTTTTTGTTCCCTCATAAATTTGGGTCTTTATTGATTAAGTTTTTGTTGCTTCTAAAATTTGGGGTGTTACAGACCTTCCCCCCTTAACAGAATCTCGTCCCGAGATTGCTAAGTGTGCATTAAGAGAGTGAATGGAAAAGAGGGTCCAATGATTCTTCATCTTCCGAGGTTGCTGATCCCGGAATAAGGTTTCCTTGTTGATGAGACGTCTGATATCTTCTGGAAAACTTGGGTCCTTGCTGAAAGTGTTGACTTGAAGGTCGATGATGATGCAGGGTTCTTGTTGAGCTGACTTCAAAAACTTCAGGGATTGGGGCGCAAGGAACAACTTGTCACAACTATCTAATAAAACTGGCATGTGTCTTCCCCCCTTAAAAAGGGGCACATAGGAAGGGTTAAAGTTAATTGCATAAGTTGTCGCTGACTTCGGGATGTTGTTGGTCTTGAGTATCACGATGATCTTCATCTTGTCGTAGCTCCTCGGTGCTTGGGGTTGATGTAGACACTTGTCCTGATATTGCCGTCTTGAGGGATTTAGCAGTAAGATACGTGCAAACAGTTTTCAAGACTCACAGGGCGTCAAGTCCGTAGACTTGACTCTCTTTGTTTTCATAAACAACAAAAGGGTGCTAAGACCTGTTAAAGACGTCTAATCTTGCTTGAGGTTAGGTGTTGCCAACAGAAACAGTCTTCGGTCTCCTCGTCGTTCTTGCACCTTGTTGATGATGTTAGCTGGATTTGTGCCCAACTTCAGTGTAGTAGACATCCCAAGTTGATGTTGACATCCCTGGTTCTTGGGATTCATAAAGCTTTGCACCAGCCTTCAGAGGTCAGTAGAATCTAAGTTAGCCCAGAAGTCATTTCTTTCTATTCTACTCAAGTCAGGGCCAGTTAAGTTGATAGAGTTGGTGCACAAAAGGAACTGATGACTCTTGCTTAACTGTGTACATCTTCAAGCAGATGCTATTCAGTGCAGGTTGTCTTTGTTGATGCTGATGTCGATCTCTTTTGTACGTCATGGCTTGAAGGCTTTCATAGAGTCTTCTAATATTCGTGACTCTTGGCGTTATTTGAGTCCTCCGTGTTGCCACCTGTAAGAGAGACTTCCGTTGGCACTTTTCTTCTGATCTTGGTTCGTAGGTCTTGAAGAGGTTAGTAAGTAACAAGTCATTGGTGTCAGATGTTACTCTAAGGTTATATATGTTAGGTTAGTGATGGCATACGTGTAATTCAAATGATTTATTTAACTAGGCAAGGCTCATCACATTACGGGGATGGGCTTCCTTTGGGGGTTTCGGTATCATCTGTAGTTCATAACTCTTATGTGTTAAAGTTTAGATCAGAAGGAAAAGCATTTTAGGAAGTTTCCGAGGACAAGATTATACGTGCGTTAGGGTCCATCTATGACAAAAAGGTCAGAATGGTTTTTGTGTAGAGAAATCAAGAGGTTTAAACGAATTCAAAGTATGTGCCTAATCTGTATTGCCTTCAAGGCGTGCTTGTGAAAGATACCAGAGAACCACATACCAACAACAAGCAAACAAACAAGGCATGCACGAGCAACAAGCATATCAGCAAAAGAGCACACAAGACACATAGAACAAAAAGGGCCCTCAACACACGCGTTGGTCGGAGAATCCAACCAAGGGTCATATCTTAGAAGTTCTATGGGTCTTGGTCATTCCTACTTTCTGGAGTCTACACTGTTCAGCTGGGGATCCTGCTGGTACGCTTGAGACTGTAGAAGTTACAACTGGAGTAAATTATTGGGGTTGAAGTCTTGATAGTGACGCTGCTTTGGCAAGCAAGGGTTGCTTTGTAGTTTGTTTCTTCACTTGACGACCACCTTGATGTCGTATGCTGAAGTATTGAGGCTAAACTTCGTCTTCTCGGTACTGGTTACTTAGGTCTCATTTGGGCTCATCGTCAAGTCTATACAAGTTTTTGAATAGAGACAAGATAGTAGAGAAAAGTCTTTTGAAATAATTAAAAATAGAGATGTAAGGTCAAGATATTTTGGAGAATAGATGAGGAGTGGAAGCCATACTAAGCTTACCTAGAAGAAAATAGATTTATGTCAAACTAGGTTTTAACAAAATATTTCCTTGCTAAGCTAACGACCAAGCTAACTAAGGTCAACGATGGCTCTGATACCAAGTCTCTAAGGACCCCTCGGACAAGTCCGAGATGCCCACGTTATGTAAGAGATCACGATCCCAATGATCAGTGCATCGCAATCACATAACCAACATAGGTATCAAAGAGTTACATCATTCAAGTCGTACGAATAAAAGTCTTACAACACATAGACGGTCATACGACCAAAGTCAACAAACTTCGTCACGCAGGACGGAATTAACTAATATAGCGGAAGCTCGTGGCTAGCGACGGCTCTTAGCATCTCCGAGCGCAGATTCGCACAAGTGCAGTTGACCGGTGACAGCTAGGTGGCGAAGTCGTCGTCATACACCTCCTCCTCGATGTAGGCCTCCTTATTGTAATCTGGACATTTGAATATCCAGGGACAGAGCCACATGAGTACAATTACGTACTCGCAAGACCACCTCTAGGCTTAAATTTTCATTATAATGCAAGAAAACACTTTTCGAAAACTGGGGTAGCTGCTATATACGACTATAGGGCTTAGTTTTCGAATACCATGATTTTAGACATAGAGAATACGACATCTCTGTATCTTTGTTGAAGAAAACATTTAGAGATAGAATTCTCTTCTCTTAGATATAGCAAGGACATATCTAAGTACAAAACTTTCTTTTGTAAAACCTTTAAAAGCACTAGGATGGGGATACCCCTTTTTCCTTCCTTGAGATCGGACTGATTGTCTCCCCGAGACCAATCATCCTCACCCAAATTCCGTACCTCCCAGGTACCACCTTGTTGCCTCCTTATTTTCCTTCGAGAAACACTTTCCTTTTTAAAACTAAAATGCCCATACGCCTAGATCAGTGGCCTTTCCAACCGTTCATGACCGCGGACACGGCTATTCGAATAGATTTACACTCTGCAGAGGTTGTACACTTTCACCACAAGATTCGTATGGTCTGCGGTGGATGAACCACAGACTGTACAGAGACAGCATGCACACATCAGACGGCCAATCCTAATTTCCACTATGTTAATGCTGGTATAAGAATATCCTCTTCGAGTGGGTTTGTTCTCCCCGGCACCGAGTGAGCTAGCCGTATCGATCCGGTTTCCCCTAGCCTCACACCGCCATGACAGGAGACCCACCGTTGCTTCCCGGTGGCACACGAAGTCCACACTCTGTATGCCCATTCCCTTGCAGCATTCGGTTCCGGGGACTCTAACCCCATCTAGCCAATTGAGTAAAATTCGAATACCAACACTAACAAGCTTCCG
Source organism: Poa annua (assembly GCA_026929855.1). Lineage (NCBI taxonomy): Eukaryota > Viridiplantae > Streptophyta > Magnoliopsida > Poales > Poaceae > Poa > Poa annua. Next base: position 242,386,026 of record CM049426.1, on the reverse strand, counting down.
TTAAGCCTCGTGCCCATTTTGAGGTAATGTGGTTGCACGGGTTAATTGTTCGAGCGGCTGCTAGGGCAGCACTTTGTTTTTCAAAAACAACTTCCAATCCCCGACTAATCCCAGCAGCTCGGGTTTTCGCAAACATCTCCGATTGCTCCCAGCAACTCGGGTTTTAAATAAAACACTTGCTCGCCGATTGCTCCCAGCAGCTCGGGTTGTCCTCCATAAAACATTTTTATCAAAAAGGTCCCCATCCTATTGTTTTGAGGTAAGACAACAGATTATACTACTAGAAAGCTTAATCTTCTTGATGGAACCTTCAACAACAAGGCTCATCAAGTAAAACCCTTTTTTATAATACCTACTGATACTCTAGTAGATAACTTTGGCCAAACAATATTTTGTAAAATCGTTTTTGGGTGGCAAGGTGCCACAAAGGAAGTAAAACATGCATTATTTTATTTTTGAACACAAAACATGCTTGATAAAATAATAGGATTCATTATAGTGGTGAGGTGGGCTTGCCTGGCTTAGCAATATGTCCTTGGTCTTGGTCTTGATGCTCCTCAGGTTCATTCCTCACTTCCCGTTCCTTCCCGATCGTATCTAACGTCGTAAACAGGAAAATGAACTACACTCAGAACACCAGACAAAACCACAAGGACATAAAAAACAACAAGCATTGTACAAGACACTGAGATACAAACAGCAGCAAACAACTCCTTTAGCTATACAACAACAATCAACAAGGTCCATAGAGCTAAGGCAATAACAGATTCTCCTAAAAATATACACAACAACTCTGAGTATTAAAAAGGTAGTTCTTCAGAACACTAAAACAACACATCACTTAGGGTCATTATATCACTTAACAAGAGTTGTTATAATGGCTTCAGGAAATACTCCAGACAAAAGTATCTTAGTTGTTTAGGAAATACTTCAGACAAAAGTATATTAATTGTTTAGGAAATACTTCAGACAAAAGTATCTGAACCCACAAGCAAGTTTTAACAATAACACTAGCATTGAGCACACTCACATGTAAACATGTTACTAGTTCAAGAAACATCTACTATCAAGTAACTAAGCGACAAACAATGGTAACACCACTGTCCAAACAAGTTTATGACTAAGAGCTAAAATGGTGCACTAGGCCTATTTAACAGTACACCACAATCAAGGTCACTTCAACCAATAAACCAAACAATCACATGGCAACCAAGTGCTGACAACAATCTAAGATAAGAAAATCATATATTAAGCATTGCAAAACACTAGGAACTACTAGATAAAAATTTAACACCAAACAATCATTCACATGCATAACACACAAATGAAATTAGTGCAACTCCTAGGAAACAAGATGAACTATGTGAAACTCAAAAGTGAATGGTCTAACAATACTTTTAGGAAATTCATTAAGTTTATTTAAGGATAACCTAAGGTTCTGGTCTTATGATTTACTAAGCACATCAACTCATAACCATTCAGGTGAAACAGGGAATTATCTTATTACATTTATTAGATAAATAAGATAATGTTTAAAGAGGTAAAACATACCACACAAACATACCCACAAGCAAAGCATATAAACTCAATTCTTGTTATTATTAGGGTACAACGTGAATAATGCTAAACATAAGTAAACAATGCACCACACATTATCAAAGTGGTTTAATCAAGTCATTATTATTAAGTTAAGGTTCTGATCTTCAAAATTTGATTAGTAATATTTCTACAATTCACATTTGCTAAGAACAGATGATTAAAAGCTAATACTTCGGTTAGCCAAAAGTTGTTGTTTTGGTGGATAAATCATAACTCCTAAGATAATTTGATAAAATAGAATCCTTCTACCACAGTACATCTAGCAACCATATCAAGTGGCGAAACTTGGATTTGCAATATAAGCTATTACCAAACAGTAGCTAAAAATCATGCAAATGCTACTGGTCTCAAAACCATAATGAATATAGTTTCAGTTTTAGGAATCTCCTACATGCAAGGTTAATTTCTATGGATAGGTATTGAATTAAGCTTTCTGTAGAAATTGGACTCACTCAAGTTGGACACTCTTAGCTCCATATATTTCAGTTTTAGTGAAACAAACATGTTTTAGCAATAATAGTGTACCTAATAATGTATAGATTATTTTTATACCAATCCAGGGTTGCATGTTAAAGAAAACACAAATCTAATCCACCAAAATACTCCTAAACTATTTGCACAAACATATAAAGCACAAACAAGTAAAACTAGATACATGGAAATAACAGAAAATAAGAATATCCATTTTAAAGTGAAATAACCTACTGTTTTAGAAACTACTCTACCAAGAGCAAAATATAAAAGGTAAAATTCTACCAAGCTAGTATATGATAGCTAATACTAACATCTACCACATGCAATTGGATTTACTCCAAAAAGTATTTTTAATAAAGAACTAAAAATCAACAAAATGCTACTGTTGTTAACCATAAACTTAATAGAACTTTATTTAGACACATCTCCTGCATGCAAGGCTTATAGATCTAGGTATTTATTCTCCTAGGCTTTCCATAGAACTAAAGTTTGCTAGTTTTGGAGTTATAAAACTCAAGTTATTCAGTAAATGGTGCAAATTTCAAATCTTTTTACGAGATTGCACATAGCACACGCATACAAATCTTTTTTTGAGAAGGGCCAGTGCCAAATGGTCAAGCAAACACATAGCTATGCTACAAAATTTATTTCACAATTTTTGCATGCACAGATCTCCCACAAATGAATTAAAGCTGAGCTATCAATTCTCTGGAAAAATAAATAGAAAATGATTTTTAACCCGAAAAACTGCCGGACGGGCCAGATCCATAACAGGGCCGAGGTGGTGAGCTGGACCAGCACAAGAGCACACGCGGGAGGGCGAAGGAGTAAGTGGCCGTCCGATCAAAATCGGAGGCTACAAACAGATTGAGAGGTTTTGAACGTGGGCCGTCGATCGGAGATCCAGCGGCCCCTACGCATCTTCTTCCTCCCGACGGGAAGGGCACAGGCCGGAACCCTAGGGAAGAAAGTGGTGCTCACCCTGCTAACCTGAGGCATCGCCGGACGAAGGGGAGAGGTGGAGGCGGATCAGAGTTCCCGAGGAGAGCCTCGGGTAGTCGCAGAAATCGTCGGCGCGCCTCCAAACGATGGGAACGCCGGGGGAGTCCGCGATGGGCACGGCGCGGCCGAGGTGGCCTCGGTGTACCTGTAACGACATGAGGATGTCAAAAAGGTGGCCAGAGAGGAGGGGAACCTGCAAGAACAAGAATGGAGGGCAAGGGTGGTCGGGGGAGACTGCATTGCCCTCGACACGCTCTCGGTTCGAGCGGAGGTTCCTTCATGAACCTGAGTAGAGGAGTGCATGAGCTCACTCGGCATCGGTAGGGGTGAGAGAGTGGAGAGAGGGGAGTGGAATGGGCAATGCGAGAGAGAAGGAGAGGGCCCGTGGCTCCTTATTCCAGAGTGGTGCCCGGATCGTGGATTTCGGACAGAGAGAGAGAGAGAGAGCGTCGAACAGGGATTGGCGAGGGAGGGCGGTGGAGGAGCGTCTGAGAGAGATGCTGCACGCCTTGGAAGTTAGCAAATGGCTTTGAGCAAATGGATGGAGGCGAGTAACTGAAGAGGTCTCTACTGCCCACAAACTGTTTGACAGAATGTCCAAACGAACAAGACAAAAGGAAATAGTGCTAGGGTTTAGAGGAGGTCGTGCTATGGGTACAACAAGGGTGTACGGGTACATTATACACCAAAAACCAGAGGATGGGTGAGAGTGGTGTGAGATTTAGATATATAGGATTTGTGGCTGATTAGACTAGCCCACTTTTCCCACATGAATTTGTCAAACCCTTTACGAAGAAATTATAAAACAAGAGGGCTTGGGTAGAGGACATAAAGGTTTAACATTTGCCTAAAGAGTTAGATCAGGGAGGATCAATAACAACTAGATACAAAAATGACAAAAGGCTATCTAGTAATGCACATATGGCCACCTTATTATGAAACACTCAATACCAGCAAGAACTAGTGATCAATTATTTTTGAACATATTAAATAAGGTTATGGATGGATAGTAGAGATGCTAAGGGTGAGGTTAGGTGAGTTGCATTTCCAAATTGAAAAACATAAACCTTAATTATCATGTTCTAGAATGACTAAAAGTTAACAGGGGTTAAGATAGTTTTTCATTATTTTATAACTCTCTTGTTTAAAAATATTCTTAACCAAACATCTTACTAAGGGAATAACAAGTCACAAGCATGCCATTCCATCAAACAAAAATATATTACTCCTATTCCAACAATATACATACACTTAATACAAACATATTAATATAAAAATTAAACACACCACAACCATATGGCACAACATTAAATCATGAAGGATCTCAATTAAATTATATAGATAAAATGTTGTCTCAATACTCATGAACACACATAAAATAACACACTCATGGGAAACAATTTAAACACATAACATATAGGTCAACCACTCATAAAAATAGATAAACACCCACACAATTGGATCAATAGCCACACTTTTAATATAGATCAAAAATATTTGTGAGGAGGTGATCAACAGAGTCAAAACAGGGTATTTTTGGTAGGAATATAATTAAACCAGTATAAGGTAAGGTGGTGATCCTAATGATCCAGACATGGTTCTTGGTATAAATAGAAGTACTCCAACATGCTGAGCATTGATTTCCAGAGGCTAATTAAATTTGTGTTTTGGAAAAGAGAGTTGGTAATGCTTGCAACATACTAACATCCAATATAATTTAAGACTTGTTATATGGTCCTATATAGTTTTGCAAAACATATAGTTTTGGAAATACTTTTATTTTCTCAATTAAACTGCCTTTGGGCAATTGTTAAAATCAAGACCTCATGATAACTAAAGTTTGTTAAGAATAAGATAGGAGAAGATATATGTATTGTTTGACTTGTCATAATCTTGGATTTTCATAAGTCACATTATAACTTGGTTGAGTTTTAGGGTTGATAGCTAGAGAGGTTATCAACAACCACACAAACCAAAATTAAACAAGACAAACAAAGGAAGCAAGAGTGAAAAACATTCATAAGTAATGCATTTCAAAAAGTTTTTGTTCCCTCAGAAATTTGGGTCTTTATTAAGTTTTTGTTGCTTCTAAAATTTGGGGTGTTATAGTGGTCTTCTTTTTGCCTACGGGACACAGATCCACGATCTGGTCCCCAATGGTGTTCTGCACATTGCCTGTTTTATGGTAATGTGTGAGTGTTTCCTGGGGGTGTCTCCTAGCTGGCCCCTTTGGAAGTCCATCTTCCAGGTGCGCCATATGGCCCGCAACAACCGGGTGAACCCAGTCGGGGGTGTTGGCTTCTAGGTCAAGAGCGGCTACAAATACTTCTCTTTCGATTGGAGGACCAGGTGGTTCTACGTCCCCGTGGACCAGGACGTCGAGCCAGCCATTTCGATTGGAGGCGCTCCTAAGAAGACGAAGGCCTGAGAGCACACCCTTACTCCAGCCGAAGAGCGCGAGGCTGCCCCACTGCTGGAGAAGGTCGACAGGCTGCTGAGCAGCGGTGTTACCGGTGTTCAGCTGATCTACACCTTCCTGAAGAGTCGGGTGTTGTCAGACCCTGGATTCAGACGTCACAAAGAAGACGTACCGGTTGGGCCACACAACTAGGAGCATACTGGGGTTACCAATCAAAGGAAAAAAGCAGGCTGAGCTCAGAATGGATCATTGGCCGAAAGCTCGCTAGAGATCCCAACGTCACGTACGTCTCGCGATTGCGCACGAAAGGAATCCAAAATCCTACCAACTCGTATACTTCAAACATACATACACGGTATACGAATCGGTTTGGAAACATAATGGAAATCACAGGAAAAACCAAAGACACAAAGAAAGGAAATAAATATCCAAAGCTCTCACTTAGAAAATATAGCGAATATCACCAAGCAGAGGACACATGTCCCAACATTACATCATTCAGCGGAAACATGCCGGTCTGGGTACAGATAAGAAGCAAATAGGCACAAGGCCGAAACGAAAAAAGAAGGCCCATACACGCGGTCCACCGGGAAGAAGCCCAAGGGAACTCTATCTACTCGTTGTTGATCTCGTCGTCGAACTCCACAAAGTAGCCACCCACCTAGTCGTATGGAGAATCCTCAAAACCACAGCCCGCGAACGGGTCAATACACCGGAGCGTATCGAACAAGCTAGAGCTAAAAAGTTACAAAACTGAAAGACTCCCAAATTATGGGGTTATGTGGAGTTAGCGGCAGCAGCACTAGCAACCTAAAGAGACACGCTACAACTTCCGTCTAATTAGAGAGGGATAAGAGAGCGCATAAGTAACCATCTACAACTAACACTAATCATAACCCATTCTCGGATTAACCCCCTCAACCAAGTATGAGGAAGCAATTTCGGAAAAACTCACACGTTAACAATTTTAGTTACCATTTATTGTGAAAGTAATTCCATATGACTAGTCAAGTTAATTAACAATGATTAGGTGTAAGTTGTCTATGATCTTATTAGCCAGCATCATCACCAAGTCGTCCATAACCGTGGACACGGCTCATCGATAAGATTATACCCTATAGGGGTGCACTACAGTACCCATACTCGTATGATCAACCCAGTCAAAAACATTAGGGCCTCTCAACCCAACTCTTTCCTTCACCGCAACAAGTACAAGGAGCCACGTGAGCTATGCTGGTCCCGGCAAAAAGGGTGCGGATTCCCGCAGGACACACCGCCAAAGTAAAATACTACACGAGTATCAATGTAAAAGGGTGCGCCCTATATGCATGTAACAAGGCACACCGCCAAAGTAAAATACTACACGAGTATCAATGCATATGAGACAAATGGAAAACCCGAACTAGGTGCGGCTCCTGGACAAGTTGAAGTTCCAGTCAAAGTCGAGGGGGCTCCATTGGGCCACCCACAAGTGGTTAGTGCGCTCAAAATTGGATTGGAGGACAAGAACTGAGTTCCTAGGTCGACACTTAGCAGAACAAAGCACCTCGTAAGGCCTCCCGCCGGTGCCTTATCATTTAATTATAATACCCCAATATAAGACAACATTTTATTAAGGTAGAATAATCTATCATACTAAGCATGTGAAATAAAAGACAGACAAACGACTCGCACAACCAACTCTAAGCATGCACTACGACTCGCAAGGCCAACAGATAAACATGTAAAGGGTTATGGGTTGTGGGGATAAAGCTGTATGGGCTGCAGCATAAACATGTGATGGGATCACAATTTCAAGAATCGGAAATTAGGCTAGCATAGATCAAAAGGCAAGGATTAAAACCAAACAGCCTGTAACAGGTTAGCAATAGCTTGCCTGGCAGCTCGTGGCCCGGCACAAAAGCTGGAATCTCAAGGATGAAAGTACCGTCAGAAGACACGGCATTGTCTCCCCAGAGAAGAGCAACACAGAAAAATAGGAAACATAATCAATACAAGGAAAAGCGCAAACAATTGATGATGCAGTATGGTATGTGATGATTAGGTCACATTAAACAGGGATGGAATCCCGACAATTAATATGGTGCAAATTATTTATCTACACATCAAATTTAATGTTTATTAACATGGCAAAACATGGCATAGCTGATATAATCAAATTAAATGGATTAGGGTATTATATATTTATTACCCCACGCATTCCATATTTAATTATTTAGTTGCATTTGTTAATTGAAACTAAGCAATAAAGTTAAATGATGCAAAAAGGCATAAGAATGCCATATTAATGTTCATTGCATTTTTTGATAATAGAACATATAAAGATTACTTTATTTGGAGTTATAAAACTAAAGTTATTAATGTTTTAAGTTTTCAGGACCAAACTGCAAAAGGCAGGGACTTGTTGGTAATAGAAACGTGCTGGTGAGGGCTTCTTTGCAACAGATAGAAACAACAGGGGCTCAGTTGTAAAAATGCAGCGCAGAGGGCTCTCTAAACTTTTCTCACCACGCTGTGCTCCAGCCCGAGAGGCTGAGAAGTGGGGCCAGGGCTGACTGGACGCTAGTGTGCGATGCGCTCGCGCCCACAGTCACTGACTGGTGTGCCATGCTTGTCACTGTCGTGAAGAAAAGAAAAAGTGTGTCTTTTTATTCAACAACAAGGGGATTTGAACCCGGGCACGCTCGGACGGAACGGATCGGCGCTACTGGCCAGTAGGACGGGATCATGTTGTTGATACACCAGGCGACTACTATCTTTTAACACGAAGACGGAGACAAGCTATGTGACGAAACTGAAAATCCTCCAAAACAGAGGGTAGCGGCCGAGCGATTCTCACCAGCGGCAATCTCATCCGGGCGGCGCGGGAGGCGTGCAAGTGTGCGAGCGCGTGCTGGAGTGTGGGGCAACTCATTCCCGTGCTCGGATGCGAGGAACGGGGGTCGGAGCGCTCGCGTCCGTACTCGTTTGTGCGTAAGCGCCATTGAGAGATAAACGGAGGGGGAAAGGAGCGGCGGACGTGCATCTCACCTAGGTGGATCCGATGGCGAGAGGAGATTGAGCGGGGAGGGCGGAGGTGAGTCGTCCGTGTCGGAGAAGAAGCGGCGGCGTGCGGACAGCGTCGGGGACGAAGCTCTCGTGCGGCTATCTCGGGGACGAATCGTTGCGCCTGCGCCGTCGAGGAAGAAGAGGGAAACGCTCCGCTGCTGGTGGCGTGAAGGTGAGGCAGGGGACGTCACCGCCACGCCGGTGTTGAGCTTGGGTCTTCGGCAATGGTGACGACAGGTGCGGGGAGAAGAGCGAGCGGTGGCGGGGGCAGAGGGAAAAGAAAACTAGGGTTTGGGGCAGCTACGGCGTGCGGCTTAAGGAGACGAAAAAGAGTAGGGGGCGCTCGGCGGGGGCGGCATGGCAGCCTCGCCATGGCTCTGCCTCGCTGGAAAGATTGTCTCCCGTACAGGGGAGACGACAAACAGTGGAGGTGGGCTGGGCTAGAAATTGGGCCGGAGTTGGGCCACTTGGCCCACTTCGGCCAGAGAGGGTTTTTTTCTTCTCTGTTATTGTTTTCATTTTATTTGTTTTCTGTTTTGTATTTTTAAAACAAAATAGAAAAGGAAACACGATAAAAACTTTTGACAAACTTTTATAGTTTCAAATATACAATTTAATTTACTGGTTTGAAAGTTTGGGAAAAGATTTGAACATCACATTTGAATTATTTGAATTGCATTTGAATTTGAGAGTGTGATTTAATTTAAATGCAACAATTTAATTAATTAAGGAGACAAAAATGAAATAATGCCATGATACTTTTTCTTTATTGCACACAAACAGAACATTCTAGGAGGCATTACATTTGGGATGTTACAACAATCCCCCCCTCAAAGGAATCACGCCCCGAGATTCTTCATGGAGCAACAAAGAGGTCGGGATACTCGGCACGGAGGTGGTCTTCACATTCCCATCTAGCTTCCTTGTCAGAATAATGAGACCATTGAACCCTGTAGAACTTGACACTGTTGTTACGGGTGCGACGTTCAGCTTTATCAATAATGCGAATAGGTTGTTCCAAATAAGAGAGATCTTCTTGAAGTTCAATTGATCCATGATCAACTGCACGTCCTGGATCTTGGAAGCACTTCTTGAGTTGTGACACGTGGAAGACATCGTGCACTTAGGAGAGGTTTGGAGGAAGTTCCAGACGGTAAGCCAAATCACCACGCCTTGAAAGAACGTTGAAAGGCCCAACATAACGCGGAGCGAGCTTGCCTTTGATGCCAAAGAGTTGCGTGCCTCTCAGAGGTGTGAAACGAAGGTAAGCTTGATCACCCAGTGTATAGACCATGTCCTTGTGCTTGCTATCATAATAGCATTTCCGCCGAGACTGGGCCATCTTTAGATTGTCACGAATGATGCGAACCTTTTCTTCAGCCTCCTGGATAATGTCAGGGCCAAAGAATTGACGTTCAGTAGCTTGAGACCAATTCAGAGGAGTTGTGCATTTGCGCCCATAGAGAGCTTCGAAGGGAGCCATGCCTAGAATTGCTTGGAAGCTATTGTTGTAGGAGAACTCAGCATACGAAAGGCAATCCTCCCATTTCATGCCAAAGCAGATAACAAGCTCCGAGCATATCCTCCAGAATTTGATTCACCATTTCAACCTGTCCACTTGTCTGCGGATGGTAAGCGGTGCTGAACAGAAGTTTGGTACCCATGGCTTTCTGAAAGCTATCCCAAAATCAAGAAGTGAAGATACTTCCACGATCCGAGCTTATTGCCAGAGGAACACCATGTAAAGGAACCAGTCTTGTCATATAGAGTTCTCCCAACTGACTAGCTGGGACTGTCTCTTTGACTGGGAAGAAGTGAGCCACTTTGGAGAGACGATCGATGACTTTGGAAACCCAATAACGAAATCCATCTCGATCTTGTCCCATTTCCACTCAGGAATTTGCAATGGTTGAAGAAGTCCATGTGGTCTCTGATGAACTGCCTTAACACGACAGCAAACATCACACTTAGACACATAGCGAGCAATTTCACGCTTCATCCTGGTCCACCAATAGATTGACTTGAGATCCTGGTACATATTTGTGCTGCCAGGGTCGATAGAAAGCGGCGTATCATGAGCCTCCTTGAGAATCAGCTCTCTTAAGCTGTCAAGCTTGGGCACTACAATGCGTCCATCAAAGAGCAAGGTACCCTTTTCATCGAGAGAGAAACTCTTGAACTTATCCTTGCCGATGTTGGCTTTGATATTCTTGACACCAGAATCACGCAACTGTGTGGCACATATTTTATCCTCAAGTGTAGGAGTGGCAACCAAGTTTGCAAGATAACCAGAAGGAACCACTTGGAGATTGAGCTTCTTGAATTCTTCGTGAAGAAGAGGTTGGATGTCCTACACCATGAGGTTGTTGCAATAGGAGTTGCGACTAAGATCATCAGCCATCACATTAGCTTTGCCTAGAGTGTAAGAGATGGTGAGATCGAAATCTGAGAGTTCCTCAAGCCACCTTGTTTGCCTGAGATTCAAATATGGTTGAGTGAAGAGATATTTGAGACTCTTGTGGTTGGTGAAGATCTCACAGCTGTGCCCCAACAATAAGGTCTCCAAACCTTGAGCACATACATGATTGCTGCAAGTTCAAGATCATGTGTAGGATAGTTGAGCTCATGAGCCTGCAACTGATGAGATGCATAAGCATAACTTTGTGTTCTTGCATGAGGATTGCGCCTAGTCCATGAAGGGATGCATCACAGAAAATTTGGAAAGTTTTGGAAGTGTCTGGGCCAACTAGAACAGGAGTAGAAGTGAGTTTAGATTTCAAGAGATTGAAACTCTCATCACACTTTGGAGTCCAAAGGAACTTTCTATCCGTCCTAGTCAGATCGGTGAGCGGCTTTGCGATTTTGGAGAAGTTCACAACAAATCGACGGCAATAGCTAGCCATGCCAAGGAAGCTCTTGACTTGTTTCACCGTTGTAGGAGGCAACCATTCAACAATGGCCTTTACTTTTTCTAGATCAACAGAAATGCCTTCAGAAGAGATGACATGACCAAGGTAGAATAATTTAGGAAACCATAATTCACAATTGGAGAACTCGGCGTAGAGACGATGTTCTCGAAGTTTCACCAAGATAAGGCGTAGATGTTCTCCGTGTTCTTCCTCAGTTTTGGAATAGATAAGGATGTCATCGAGATAGACTACCACAAACTTGTGGAGGTATTCCATGAAAACGAAGTTCATGAGACGTGAGAAATTCGTCGGAGCATATGTGAGACCGAATGACATGACTCTGTATTCGTAAAGACCATAACGAGTGGTGAAAGCTGTCTTTGGAATGTCTTCTTTGCGGATCTTGATCTGGTGATAACATGACCTCAAGTCCAACTTGGAGAAAACCTTAGCACCAGCGATGTAACATCACAATATTTTGGAATGTTTGAAAATCACTAAAATTAGAAACTTTTGTTTTTATTAAATAAAATACAAAAATTATAATAGAAACGATTATATTTGGCAAGATAAATTAAAGTTATTCAAATACACCTTCATCTTATAAAATATTTCATTAATTGATTTTGAATAGTTAACCTTTGACTATTTATTAAACTCAAAAACCATCTTTGCAAAGTACCTAAAAGTTAACTAAAGTATGTCAACTTTATAAAATGGTTTTTATTCTCTTACCCGAGTTCAAAACCTTGTTTTCGAAATTACAAGTCTATAGTTTATAACTTTAAAAATTCATAGATTTTAATTAATGCATTACCTAAATAGGCATTTCATTAATTTAAAATATTTCCATTAATTTTAAAAACCTAAAATGATTTTCATAAATATAGTCAATATAAGAGATGATATAAATCAAAATCTTTTCCAAAGGTATGTTATGAAGTTTTCAAATGATTTATCATATTACGAAACTTAATGGTGCACAAAATAATGTGAATTAAAAATGAATACTCTATAATTCCCTTTCAATTAAAATAGATGTGTTATGTTATTTAATATTATACTAAAGCCAAAAATGAATTTAGTATTTGAAAATTAGTTTAAATAACTTGAATTGAAACATATTTGAATGTGGTTATTTCATAAATTTTATTTAGCCAAAATGGAAGTTAATTAAGCTATAATTTAAATTTTGACATTATGTGTCAAATTTGTATTAAAACTAATAATTCAAAATATTAATTTTCAAAAGTGTTCAAAACATGCCCACAACTGGTTTAACACAAATATATTTCTTTTACAAATTTTTAGAATTTATTTGACTTCGTTTGGACATTTAAATCAAAAGATATGAATAAAATGGAAAAACAGAAAAAGATAATACATGCTGACGTCATTGATGACGTCACATCATCTTCAACCTCCAGCGAAATCCCCGCACCCGATTCCTCCTTCCAAATTTGACGTGATTTGTGCAGGATTTGCTCCCTATCCTGCCCCTACATAAACCCCACGCCCTCGTCTCTCTTTCCCCTCTCCCTCCACTCCAAATCTCGCTGTCGGGCTATCGATTTTGCTCGCCGGAGTTCAGTCAACCGCCGCCACGATTTCCTTCTTTCCGGCGAGGTGAGCTACTCCCTGGGGTCGAGCCCCTTCTCCTTCTTCTCCCCTTGCCGTTGCGCACCATTGACATTCCCTCCTCGCTCCGTTCCGCAGCCAAATCTTGGAGTTCGTGCTCGAACCGCATGTCATCCGCGACGCCACGCCTCAGTCCTCGAATCCGCACTGCCCGAGGACGTCGACGCCTCCTTCACCATCACAGCGTCGCGTTAAACGTCTTCGGCATCTTCTCGTGTCCTGGGAGCCACCGGAGCATCGTTTTGTCAAAGTCCGAGCCGCGCGGCGCCGTCTTCAACCTCTCCGGCCACCGGCGCCGCCAGGTTTGAGTCGCCCCTCCTGAACCTTCCGATTTGCGATCTTCGGCACAGATTAGATCCAGCTAACCAAAGCGGTACGATTTGATTTTGGCCGTCAGATCTTGATCTGACGATCCAGATCAAACAGAGCCGAGCCAAACCATGGCATAAGCCGAGCCCAACCAATCGCAGCCAGCCACGTTGCCCAGGATTTTCTGTGAATTTTCCTAATTGGGTTAAATTGGCAGTTTTTGCAGAAAAGTCCCTGTAAATTCAAACCTTCATAACTTTTTAACCACATATCCAAATTTGACAAGTTTTATATATTTGGAAAGAACTTGACATGTATAATATTTTCGCTCTGTTAGAATTCAAATTAGTTCGTTTAAAATATTTAAATTTCAAATGGATGATTTGAGTATTTTTGTCATAACTTTAAATCTATAATTCCAAAAATTGCAAATAAAATTGTTTTGGAATCCTTAAAATATGTGTTATATTATGCTTCTGTTAGAAAATAAGTTTTGATAATAGTTTTGATGATTTAATAATCATACCATTCATTTGAATAGTTTGACATTTTTTGACATAACTCTTGATAGAAAAATCATTATTGAATAAATCCAATTGCTATAAATTTGTTTAAATCCTCTCTGTCCATTAGGAGTGTTTATAAATTTTTGTTATAAAAGTTTAATCACAGAAAACTTCAATATGTAATTAACCCTTTTATTATATCTGGCTATAATAGAAATTAATTAAATTTCATTTCATGCATAGCATATTTTATTTTGTATTTATGCTTCTCATACGAAAACCTTTTTCATTATTTTGTCTAAGTTAGGATTATTTTCAACTTAGTATTTTGGTAAAGTGCTGTGCACTTAGACACTTCGGATTTTCAACATGGGGCTAGAAGGCCAATGAAGGACTTAGCCAAAACAAGACTTCAGAAGTATTTTCAAAGAGTAGAAGCACTTAGAAGAAAATCAATAAGAAGTTCATGAAGACCAACCAGCAATATTTTCTAAGTCTTGCTTCCTCTCTCTCTCTTTTCTCCCTTCTTCTCTTAGACCTCTTGATGACTAAGTTATATTCAAAACCAACTTGGATGCTATCAACACCATCAAGTCTTCAGAGCCATCAAGTCTACAAAATTGCAATGAAGTCATCACATCAAGAAGAAAAGGAAGCAAGGAGAGGATTCTACATCCTTCTTTCTATCTTTTCCCTCTTTTCTAATCATGTCTTTCACTTTAGACATAAACAATTTTTGATCATGATATTACCACCTTGAAGTTTGTTGGATCCTAGCGGCATAGTGAGATGAAGCGGCCTGGAGACTAACCTTACATGTCAACGTACATGAGACCTGTTCCACAACTTAAGTGGCTGGCCGGGTGTCTGTCTCTCTCACTATAGTGAATATACAATTTACAAAGAGTTGTTAATAATTGTTGATCACATTGAAACATAGACTTAGTATTTTCTCTAAGTATTTATGCATATCATGACTAAGCCATTAGAGTGCTTATTCAAGATGATTTATATCAAAGTATTTTGCCCAACCTATGGCCTTAGTCCTTAGTAATTTTTTACCAACATATTTGCCCTCCATTAACTTAGAAGTTTTCATGGCATGACTTGCATCTTTAGTCCTTAGAAATATTTTGCAAATCATGCATGACATATTTTCCTTAGAAGTTTATGAAACTTGTTTGTTCTGTATGTATGTGTTTGTATGTGGTGTTGTTATGTTTATTGTTGTATTGTGGTTTGTCTATTTTGTTTAGATTGAACGGAGAGCCTCAAATAACGTTGAAAAGAGTTTGTGAGCAAAGACATCATCCAAAGGCAAGTGGCACATTCATAAACTTCCTACTATTTTCTATATGCATTACTTAGTGTAGTTTTATATAAGCATGTGTAGGATAGTATTGCTATGAAAGCCATGTTTAGATTTGCCTATTCCTGTGTCTAGGTACCTATATAATACTTAGTAGAATTATTGATGCTATGCAAATGTTGTTTTGTGAAAATCTAAATTCTACTAAGTTAAGAAATAACCTCCAGGGTGGATTGGTTGTATATGTTGATGAAGTTGGGTGGCTACTCAGGCCCATGTCTATGGTTCCTGGAGTACATGCACTTGTGGATAGCCACCCAGGGAACAAAGGGATCTGAAGAACTCCAAGTGAAGATTGCTTCCAGTGCAGCCATTGCCAATGGGCTCTGGCTTGATCAATTAAGTTACATGGACTCGCCCCGGATTGACAAGCAGATGTAGAGGGTGTTAGGTGGAACGGGTCAAGCCAGAGTGGGAGGGAAAAATGCTTCTGAAAGATCTTGTCTCATTCTTCTCTTTTTCCTTATCACGTCAGAGTGTAAAGGATAGTTTGGGCTGAATGGGTATAGTGGTGAACGTGCACAACCTCTGTAGAATGTAAAACTAAGTACTTAACCGTGTCCCCGGTACGGACAATTTGAGCAGCTGATCAAGGATGTCAACGGAGGATTCTACCATTCCAACTTCAAATTTTAAAACTTGATGGGTGAACAAGGGTAGAATGAGACAGTGGATTTCATGCCACAGATGTCTCGAAAAGAAGAAAAGTGTTTTCCAAAGAGTTAGAAAAATATGGCTTTATGCAAAATAGCCTTGAACTCCGCCAGCCAAATGTGCATATAGGTTATTAGAGTTATTCCACTAAGTGTCCACCATAGTGTCACTTGCCAGACTCCATTTTTAATGGAATCTGACCCACGTTGTTGCAATATTTTTCTTATTGCAGATTGTTCAGATGACGAGAGAGGTTTCATTTAAAGGTTTCGAGTTTGCAACCAACATGTTTTCGCCCGTGGCAACATGAAGATGATGGAGACTCACTGCAATTTTAATTATGTTGTTTACTCTTTTAGTGCTAGCTTTATTTTATGCAAGTTGTAAAGAATATTTTCTAAGTCTGGATCATCGATGTAATAAAATTGATAACTTGCTGTGCTATTACATCGTAAACTGTGTGTGCAAACGAATCGATCCAGGGATTTGCAATATTCACAGGTACCTTGCCATAATTTAAGTGCGGGGACGCTACAGATGGTATCATAGCGTTGTGTTGCCTGTAGGTTCGAAACCCTAGGTTTGGATAGAAATAAGTTTGGCCATAGGATTGAAAATCTATTTCATTCAGTTTGCTGAAAATAAAAACTTTTCAAACATAATTCTTGTAACTATCTTAACAATTTTCTTTCTTATTTTCTTCTTTTGTTTCTTAGATGACCAGCCTCATTGAATCACTCGAGAAAGGACCAGTGATGACCATGACCTTGGAATGTGAGACTGAGTTTCCAAGAGCACTTCAGGATAACATGAAGTGCTTGGGTTTTGAAGGAGAAGCAGTATACAAAGGGTTTCCTTTCATGGATGAAGGCTAAGAGTACTGGTGGGTGCAAATCCATCTATACAGGAGCAAAGAAGATGACCACAAGACTGAGGGTGACTGCATGTTCACCAACCCAATACTTCACACATCATTCTTTGATTCAGCAAGAAATGCAGCATGGAGAGCCATCGAGTACCTTGCAGAAAGACTTCGTTTTAGACTTCACAGCACCAAGAAGCAGCTTGATGAACTCAAGGAAGTAGAAGAGGAACTCGAGGCACTCAAGAAAAAGATAGATTAGACCACCTACCCATTAGAATAACGAGATCCGATGACGTATTGACCTATCAAATTGTGGTATGGCAATACTGTCACTTTTGTATTTCCATGACGTTGGTGTATTTCGTTCGATAAACGATTAGTTCGATTTCTCAAAAGAAGTTTGAAAATTTTCACGTATGTGTTTGCCTGTGTTTGAACCATGTTGATTGATTTTGTTAGAGATTGGTTGCCTTATTCTGAATTATTGAATTAGAATTCCTCCATAGTACCTATAATTCAACTCATTTATTTTCTAAACCGAACAGATGTCTCACCCCAATACCAACACCAATGATATGCACACAACAATGCGACTACTATTAGAGAACCAGAGTCAGTTGTGGAATTTGATTAATGACCACCTGCCTAAGATTGACAAAACCATATTGAGCATCAAGAGGGTCTTGTGACCAAACCGAAGGCATGCAAAACTTGTAGAGAGACAGGACATACGTCCAAAGAATGTCCTGATGAGTGGTCCCATGGTGATACAAGACATCTAGTTTAGGGATGTCCCGCAACTCAGGTTACTTGCTTTCTGTGTGAAGGAAAAAATCATGTCCCAAGACAGTCCCTTGGTGCAACAAGTTATCCAGCAAACCAAGGAAGGAATGCAATAGTCTCTCATGAAGACCCTGGAGGTACAAGAACAAAAGGTTAAATCCAAGAAAGACCTTAGACACATCAATTGCTACAAGTGCAACGAACAAGGACATTATTCATCGAACTGCATAAATAAGAAGATTGGTAAGGACACTGAACCAAATCATTGTCCAAGGACGATTGTAGCTCCTACCAAGATGGAAAATGAAGTGAGAGTAAAGTCACACCCGAAGATATCCAAAAGTACCTCCAAGTATTGCAATAAGTGTGAAGGAGATCACCTAGCTCGAAATTGTCACATCAAACGAGACTGGACTTCTTTAATTGAGATATAATATGGGAAACAAGATTTGGAAGAACTTTTAGCTCTGGAAACACCTAAGAAGAAGAAAAACTTAAGCGACGTAATTTGCTACAAATGTAAGCACAAGGGACATTACGCTGATAAGTCCCCAGAATAGGTGAAGGAGAACTGCCTTATCCGCTCGCACAAGAAAATCATCAGCCCCATGACATGTCGCAGATGCGAAGTAACATGGCACTATGTCAGTGGCTGCCCTGAGTGGAAGAAGGATAAATCTCTCCAAGGACCGAGTGGAAAATGTGAGTGCTAAAACTTACCGTATCAACACATATCATTGTATTTTGAATATTAGTACATTCTACATCAGAAAAGTAAGCAAGATTAAACAAAGTTTCTAGACTGACCACAAAAATTACTTTTAAGGGTGGTAGCCACCCAGATAATTCAAACCCAGTTGCTTAAACCCAGAGATCCCAACCCATCTTTCTTACTAGCCTCCCCAATCGGAAAAATCATCCCCTACCAGTTTTCAAGTTTCCATGTTAGAAATTACATTTCTCAAAACCTCTCAAGTTATCAGAATCATTCCAAGCATTGCTTTTCTTTCTAGCCTCTCTGAATCTCGGGGTCGAGATTCCTTTTAAGGGTGGTAGTCTGTAACATCCCAATATTATGGAATGTTTGAAAATCACAAAAATTTGAAACTTTTGTTTTTATTAAAATAAAATACTAAAATTATAATAGAAACCATTATATTTGGCAAGATAAATTAAATTTATTCAAATACACCTTCATCTTATAAAATGTTTCATTAATTGATTTTGACTATTTTAACCTTTGACTATTAATTAAACTCAAAAACCATCTTTGCAAAGTACGTAAAAGTTAACAAAAGTATGACAACTTTATAAAATGCTTTTTATTCTTTTACCTGAGTTCAAAACCTAGTTTTCGAAATTACAAGTCTATAGTCTATAACTTTAAAACTTCATAGATTTTAATTAATGAATTATCTAAATAGGCATTTCATTAATTTAAAATATTTCCATGAATTTTCAAAACCTAAAATGATTTTCATGAATATAGTCAATAAAAGAGATGATATAAATCAAAATCTTTTCCAAAGGTATGTTATGAAGTTTTCCAATGATTTATCATATTATGAAACTTAATGGTGCAGAAAATAATGTGAATTAAAAATTAATATTCTATAATTCCCTTTCAATTCAAATAGATGTGTTATGTTATTTAATATTATACCAAGGCCAAATATGAATTTAGTATATGAAAATGAGTTTAAATAACTTGAATTCAAACATATTTGAATGTGGGTATTTCATAAATTTTATTTAGCCAAAATGAAAGTTAATTAAGCTATAATGTAAATTTTGACATTAAGTGTCAAATTTGTATTAAAAACAATAATTCAAAATATTAATTGTCGAAAGTGGTCAAAACATGCCCACAACTGGTTTAACACAAAGATGTTTCTTTTACAAATTTTTAGAATTTTATTTGACTTCATTTGGACATTTAAATCAAAAGATATGAATAAAATGGAAAAACAAAAAAAGAAAATACCTGCTGATGTTATTGATAACGTCACATCATCTTAAACCTCGAGCGAAATCCCCGCACCCGATTCCTCCTTCCAAATTTGACGCGATTTGTGCAGGATTTGCTCCCTCTCCTGACCCTACATAAACCCCACGCCCTCGTCTCTCTTTCCCCTCTCCCTCACTCCAAATCTCGTCGTCGGGCTGCCGATTTTGCTAGCCGGAGTTCTGTCAACCGCCGCCACGATTTCCTTCTTTTCGGCGAGGTGAGCTACTCCCTGTGGTCGATCCCCTTCTCCTTCTTCTCCCCTTGCCGTTGCGCACCATTGACATTCCTTCCTCGCTCCTTTCCGTAGCCAAATCGTGGTGTTCGTGCTCAAACCGCAGGTCATCCGCGCCACCGCGCCTCAGTCCTCAAATCTGCGCTGCCCGAGGACGTCGACGCCTCCTTCGCCATCACAGCATCATGTCGAACGTCTTCGGCATCTTCTCGTGTCCGGGGAGCCACTGGAGCATCGTTTTCGTCCAAGTCCGAGCCGCGCGCTGCCATCTTCAACCTCTCCGGACACCGGCACCGCCAGGTTTGAGTCGCCCCTCCTGAACCGTCCGATTTGCGATCTTCGGCCCATATTAGATCCAGCTAACCAAAGCGGTACGATTTGATTTTGGCCGTCGGATCTTGATCTGACGATCCAGATCAAATGGAGCCGAGCCAAGCCGAACCATGGCTTAAGCCGAGCCCAACCGAGCCCAACCAATCGCAGCCCGCCACGTTGCCCAGGATTTTCTGCGAATTTTCTTAATTAGATTAAATTGGCAATTTTTGCAGAAAAGTCACTGTAAATTCAAACCTTCATAACTTTTTAACCACATATCCAAATTTGACAAATTTATATGTTTGGAAAGCCCTTGACATGTAGAATATTTTACTTCTGTTAGAATTCAAATTTGAGATAGTTTAAAATATTAAAATTTCAAATGGTTGATTTGAGTATTTTTGTCATAACTTTTAATCTATAATTCCAAAAATTGCAAATAAAATTGTTTTGGAATCCTTTAAATATTTATTATATTATTCTTCCGTTAGAAAATAATTTTTGTGAATAGTTTTCACGATTTAATAATCATACCCTTAATTTGAATAGTTTGACTATTTTTGACATACCTCTTGAGAGAAAAATCATTTTTCAATAAATCCAATTGCTATAAATTTGTTTAAATCCTCTCTGTCCATTAGGACCGTTTATAAATTTTTGTTATAAAAGTTTAATCACAGAAAACTTCAATATGTAATTAACCCTTTTATTATATCTGGCTACAATAGAAATTAATTAAATTGCATTTCATGCATAACATATTTTATTTTCTAGTTATACTTCTCATAGGAAAACCTCTTAATTATTTTCTCTAAGTTAGGATTATTTTCAACTTAGTATTCTGGTAAAAAGCTGTGCGCTTAGACACTTAGGATTTTCAGCATGGAGCTAGAAGGCCAATGAAGGACTTAGCCAAAACAAGACTTCAGAAGTATCTTCAAAGAGTATAAGTACTTAGAAGAAAATCAAGAAGAAGTTCATGAAGACCAACCAGCAATATTTTCTAAGTCTTGCTTCCTCTCTCTCTATTTTCTCCATTCTTCTCTTAGACCTCTTGAGCACTAAGTTATATTCAAGACCAACTTGGATGCTATCAACACCATCAAGTCTTCAGAGCCATCAAGTCTACAAAATTGCAATGAAGTCATCACATCAAGAAGAAAAGGAAGAAAGGAGAAGATTCTACATCCTTCTTTCTATCTTTTCCCTCTTTTCTAATCATGTCTTTCACTTTAGACATAAACAATTTTTGATCATGATATTACCACCTTGAAGTTTGTTGGATCCTAGCGGCATAGTGAGATGAAGCGGCCTGGAGACTAACCTTACTTGTCCACGTACATGAGACCTGTTCCACAACTTAAGTGGCTGGCCGGGTGTCTGTCTCTCTCACTATAGTGAATATCCAATTTACAAAGAGTTGTTAATAATTGTTGATCACCTTGAAACATAGACTTAGTATTTTCTCTAAGTATTTATGCATATCATGACTAAGCCATTAGAGTGCTTATTCAAGATGATTTATATCAAAGTATTTTGCCCAACCTATGGCCTTAGTCCTTAGTAATTTTTTACCAACATATTTGCCCTGCATTAACTTAGAAGTTTTCATGGCATGACTTGCATCTTTAGTCCTTAGAAATATTTTGCAAATCATGCATGACATATTTTCCTTAGAAGTTTATGAAACTTGTTTGTTCTGTATGTATGTGTTTGTATGTGGTGTTGTTATGTTTAATGTTTATTGTTGTATTGTGGTTTGTCTATATTGTTTAGATTTCCCTATTCCTGTGTCTAGGTACCTATATAATACTTAGTAGAATTATTGATGCTTTGCAAATGTTGTTTTGTGAAAATCTAAATTCTACTAAGTTAAGAAAGAACCTCCTGGGTGGATTGGTTGTATATGTTGATGAAGTTGGGTGGCTACTCAGGCCCATGTCTATGGTTCCTGGAGTACATGCACTTGTGGATGGCCACCCAGGGAACAAAGGGATCTGAAGAACTCCGAGTGAAGATTGCTTCCAGTGCAGCCATTGCCAATGGGCTCTGGCTTGATCAATTAAGTTGTGTGGACTCGCCCCGGCTTGACAAGCAGATGTAGAGGGTGTTAGGTGGAACGGGTCAAGTCAGAGTGGGAGGGAAAAATGCTTCTGAAAGATCTCGTCTCATTCTTCTCTTTTTCCTTATCACGTCAGAGTGTAATGAATAGTTTGGGCTGAATGGGTATAGTGGTGAACGTGCACAACCTCTGTAGAATGTAAAACTAAGTACTTAACCATGACCCCAGTACGGACAATTTGAGCAGCTGATCAAGGATGTCAACGGAGGATTCTACCATTCCAACTTCAAATTTTAAACTTGATGGGTGAACAAGGGTAGAATGAGACAGTGGATTTCATGCCACATATGTCTCGAATAGAAGAAAAGTGTTTTCCAAAGAGTTAGAAAAAATTGGCTTTATGCAAAATAGCCTTGAACTCCGCCAGCCAAATATGCATATAGGTTATTAGAGTTATTCCACTAAGTGTCCACCATAGTGTCACTTGCTAGACTCCATTTTTAATGGAATCTGACCCACTTGTTGAAATATTTTTCTTATTGCAGATTGTTCAAATGACTAGAGAGGTTTCATTTAAAGGTTTCGAGTTTGCAACCAACATGTTTTCGCCTGTGGCAACATGAAGATGATGGAGACTCACTGCTATTTTAATTCCGTTGTTTACTCTTTTAGTGCTAGCTTTATTTTATGCAAGTTGTAAAGAATATTTTCTAAGTCTGGATCATCGATGTAATAAAATTGATAACTTGTTGTGCTATTACATCGTAAACTGTGTGTGCAAACGAATCGATCCAGGGATTTGCACTATTCACAGGTACCTTGCCATAATTTAAGTGCGGGTACGCTACAGATGGTATCATAGCGCTGTGTTGCCTGTAGGTTCGAAACCCTAGGTTTGGATAGAAATAAGTTTGGCCATAGGATTGAAAATCTATTTCATTCAGTTTGCTGAAAATAAAAACTTTTCAAACATCATTCTTGTAACTATCTTAACTATTTTCTTTCTAATTTTCTTCTTTTGTTTCTTAGATGACCAGCCTCATTGAATCACTCAAGAAAGGCCCAGTGATGACCATGACCTTGGAATGTGAGACAGAGTTTCCAAGAGCACTCAAGGATAACATGAAGAGCTTGGGTTTTGAAGGAGAAGCAGTATACAAAGGTTTTCCTTTCATGGATGAAGGCCAAGAGTACTGGTGGGTGCAAGTCCATCTATACAGGAGCAAAGAAGATGACCACAAGACTGAGGGTGACTGCATGTTCGCCAACCCAATACTTCACACATCATTCTTTGATTCAGTAAGAAATGCAGCATGGAGAGCTATCGAGTACCTTGCAGAAAGAGTTCGTTTTAGACTTCACAACACCAAGAAGCAGCTTGAAGAACTCAAGGAAGTAGAAGAGGAACTCGAGGCACTCAAGAAAAATATAGATTAGACCACCTACCCATTAGAATAACGAGATCCGATGACGTATTGACCTATCAAATTGTGGTATGGCAGTACTGTCACTTTTGTATTTCCATGACGTTGGTGTATTTCGTTCGATAAACGATTAGTTCGATTTCTCAAAAGTAGTTTGAAAATTTTCACGTATATGTTTGCCTGTGTTTGAACCATGTTGATTGATTTTGTTAGAGATTGGTTGCCTTATTCTGAATTATTGAATTAGAATTCCTCCATAGTACCTATAATTCAACTCATTTATTTTCTAAACCAAACAGATGTCTCACCCCAATACCAACACCAATGATATGCACACAACAATGCGACTACTATTAGAGAACCAGAGTCAGTTGTGGAATTTGATTAATGACCACCCGCCTAAGATTGACAAAACCATAGTGAGCATCAAGAGGGTCTTATGACCAAACCGAAGGCATGAAAAACTTGTAGAGAGATAGGACATACGTCCAAAGAATGTCCTGATGAGTGGCCCCATCGTGATACAAGACATCTAGTTAAGGGATGTCCCGCAACTCAGGTTACTTGCTTTCTGTGTGAAGGAACAAATCATGTCCCAAGACAGTCCCTTGGTGCAACAAGTTATCCAGCAAACCAAGGAAGGAATGCAATAGTCTCTCATGAAGACCCTGGAGGAACAAGAACAAAATGTTAAATCCAAGAAAGACCTTAGACACATCAATTGCTACAAGTGCAACGAACAAGGACATTATTCATCGAACTGCATAAAGAAGAAGATTGGTAAGGACACTGAACCAAATCATTGTCCAAGGACGATTGTAGCTCCTACCAAGATGGAAAATGAAGTGAGAGTAAAGTCACACCCGAAGATATCCAAAAGTACCTCCAAGTATTTCAATAAGTGTGAAGGAGATCACCTAGCTCGAAATTGTCACGTCAAACGAGACTGGACTTCTTTAATTGAGATATAATATGGGAAACAAGATTTGGAAAAACTGTTAGCCCTGGAAACACCTAAGAAGAAGAAAAACTTAAGCGACGTAATTTGCTACAAATGTAAGCACAAGGGACATTACGCTGATAAGTCCCCAGAATAGGTGAAGGAGAACTGCCTTATCCGCTCGCACAAGAAAATCATCAGCCCCATGACATGTCGCAGATGCGAAGTAACATGGCACTATGTCAGTGGCTGCCCTGAGTGGAAGAAGGATAAATCTCTCCAAGGACCGAGTGGAAAATGTGAGTGCTAAAACTTACCGTATCAACACATACCATTGTATTTTGAATATTAGTACATTCTACATCAGAAAAGTAAGCAAGATTAAACAAAGTTTCTGTACTGACCACAAAAATTTCTTTTAAGGGTGGTAGCCACCCAGATAATTCAAACCCAAATGCTTAAACCCAGAGATCCCAACCCATCTTTCTTACTAGCCTCCCCAATCGGAAAAATCATCCCCTGCCAGTTTTCAAGTTTCCATGTTAGAAATTACATTTCTCAAAACCTCTCAAGTTATCAGAATCATTCCAAGCATTGCTTTTCTTTCTAGCCTCTCCGAATCTCGGGGTCGAGATTCCTTTTAAGGGTGGTAGTCTGTAATATCCCAATATTATGGAATGTTTGAAAATCACAAAAATTTGAAACTTTTGTTTTTACTAAAATAAAATACTAAAATTATAATAGAAACCATTATATTTGGCAAGATAAATTAAATTTATTCAAATACACTTTCATATTATAAAAAAATTCATTAATTGATTTTGACTATTTTAACCTTTGACTATTAAATAAACTCAAAAACCATATTTGCAAAGTACGTAAAAGTTAACTAAAGTATGACAACTTTATAAAATGGGTTTTATTCTTTTACCTGAGTTCAAAACCTAGTTTTGGAAATTACAAGTCTATAGTTTATAACTTTAAAACTTCATAGATTTTAATTAATGAATTATCTAAATAGGCATTTCATTAATTTAAAATATTTCCATGAATTTTCAAAACCTAAAATGATTTTCATGAATATAGTCAATATAAGAGATGATATAAATCAAAATCTTTGCCAAAGGTATGTTATGAAGTTTTCCAATGATTTATCATATTATGAAACTTAATGGTGCAGAAAATAATGTGAATTAAAAATGAATATTCTATAATTCCCTTTCAATCCAAATAGATGTGTTATGTTATTTAATATTATACTAAAGCCAAATATGAATTTAGTATTTGAAAATGAGTTTAAATAACTTGAATTCAACCATATTTGAATGTTGGTATTTCATAAATTTTATTTAGCCAAAATGAAAGTTAATTAAGCTATAATTTAAATTTTGACATTAAGTGTCTAATTTGTATTAAAACCAGTAATTCAAAATATTAATTGTCGAAAGTGTTCAAAACATGCCCACAACTGGTTTAACACAAAGATGTTTCTTTTACAAATTTTTAGAATTTTATTTGACTTCATTTGGACATTTTAATCAAAATATATGAATAAAATGGAAAAATAGAAAAAGAAAATACCTGCTGATGTCATTGATAACGTCACATCATCTTAAACCTCCAGCGAAATCCCCGCACCCGATTCCTCCTTACAAATTGACGCGATTTGTGCCGGATTTGCTCCCTCTCCTGCCCCTACATAAACCCCACGCCCTCGTCTCTCTTTCCCCTCTCCCTCCACTCCAAATCTCGCCGTCGGGCTGCCGATTTTACTCGCCGGAGTTCTGTCAACCGCCGCCACGATTTCCTTCTTTTCGACGAGGTGAGCTACTCCCTGTGGTCGAGCCCCTTCTCCTTCTTCTCCCCTTGCCGTTGCGCACCATTGACATTCTTTCCTCGCTCCTTTCCGTAGCCAAATCGTGGTGTTCGTGCTCAAACCGCAGGTCATCCGCACCACCGCGCCTCAGTCGTCAAATCTGCGCTGCCCGAGGACGTCGATGCCTCCTTCGCCATCACAGCATCATGTCGAACGTCTTCGGCATCTTCTCGTGTCCGGGGAGCCACCGGAGCATCGTTTTCGTCCAAGTCCGAGCCGCGCGCTGCCGTCTTCAACCTCTCCGGACACCGGCGCCGCCAGGTTTGAGTCGCCCCTCCTGAACCGTCTGATTTGTGATCTTCGGCCCAGATTAGATCCAGCTAACCAAAGCGGTACAATTTGATTTTGGCCGTCAGATCTTGATCTGACGATCCAGATCAAACGGAGCCGAGCCAAGCCGAACCATGGCTTAAGCCGAGCCCTGCCGAGCCCAACCAATCGCAGCTCGCCACGTTGCCCAGGATTTTCTGCGAATTTTCTTAATTAGATTAAATTGGCAGTTTTTGCAGAAAAGTCACTGTAAATTCAAACCTTCATAACTTTTTAACCACATATCCAAAGCTGACAAATTTATATGTTTGGAAATCCCTTGACATCTAGAATATTTTACTTCCGTTAGAATTCAAATTTGAGATAGTTTAAAATATTAAAATTTCAAATGGATGATTTGAGTATTTTTGTCATAACTTTTAATCTATAATTCAAAAAATTGCAAATAAAATTGTTTTGGAATCCTTAAAATATGTGTTATATTATTCTTCCGTTAGAAAATATTTTTGTGAATAGTTTTGATGATTTAATAATCATACCCTTAATTTGAATAGTTTGACTATTTTTGACATAACTCTTGAGAGAAAAATCATTTTTCAATAAATCCAATTGCTATAAATTTGTTTAAATCCTCTCTGTCCATTAGGACCGTTTATAAATTTTTGTTATAAAAGTTTAATCACAGAAAACTTCAATATGTAATTAACCCTTTTATTATATCTGGCTACAATAGAAATTAATTAAATTGCATTTCATGCATAACATATTTTATTTTCTAGTTATACTTCTCATAGGAAAACCTCTTAATTATTTTCTCTAAGTTAGGATTATTTTCAACTTAGTATTTTGGTAAAAAGCTGTGCGCTTAGACACTTAGGATTTTCAACATGGAGCTAGAAGGCCAATGAAGGACTTAGCCAAAAAAAAGACTTCAGAAGTATCTTCAAATAGTATAAGTACTTAGAAGAAAATCAAGAAGAAGTTCATGAAGACCAACCAGGAATATTTTCTAAGTCTTGCTTCCTCTCTCTCTCTTTTCTCCGTTCTTCTCTTAGACATCTTGATGACTAAGTTATATTCAAGACCAACTTGGATGCTATCAACACCGTCAAATGCTCAGAGCCATCAAGTCTACAAAATTGCAATGAAGTCATCACATCAAGAAGAAAAGGAAGCAAGGAAAACTTTAGACATAAACAATTTTTGATCATGATATTACCACCTTGAAGTTTGTTGGATCCTAGCGGCATAGTGAGATGAAGCTGCCTGGAGACTAACCTTACATGTCCACGTATATGAGACCTGTTCCACAACTTAAGTGGCTGGCCGGGTGTTTGTCTCTCTCACTATAGTGAACATCCAATTTACAAAGAGTTGTTAATAATTGTTGATCACCTTGAAGAATAGACTTAGTATTTTCTCTAAGTATTTATGCACATCATGACTAAGACATTAGAGTGCTTATTCGAGATGATTTATATCAAAGTATTTTGTCCAACCTATGGCCTTAGTCCTTAGTCATTTTTGACCAACATATTTGCCATGCATTAACGTAAAAGTTTTCATGGCATGACTTGCATCTTTAGTCATTAGAAATATTTTGCACATCATGCATGACATATTTTCTTTAGAAGTTTATGAAACTTGTTTGTTCTGTATGTATGTGTTTGTATGTGGTGTTGGTACGTTTTATGTTAATTGTTGTATTGTGGTTTGTCTATATTGTTTAGATTTAACGGAGAGCCTCAAATAATGTTGAAAAGAGTTTGTGAGCAAAGACATCATCCAAAGGCAACTGGCACATTCATAAACTTCCTACTATGTTCGATATGCATTACTTAGTGTATTTTTATATAAGCATGTGTAGGATAGTATTGCTATGCAAGCCATGTTTAGATTTCCCTATTCATGTGTCTATGTACCTATATACTACTTAGTAGAAATATTGATGCTATGCAAATGTTGTTTTGTGAAAATCTAAATTCTACTAAGTTAAGAAAGAACCTCCTGGGTGGATTGGTTGTATATGGTGGCAAAGTTGAGTGGCTACTCAGGCCCATGTCTATGGTTCCTGGAGTACGTGCACTTGTGGATGGCCACCCAGGGAACAAAGGGATCTGAAAAACTCTGAGTGAAGATTGCTTCCAGTGCAGCCATTGCCAATGGGGTCTGACTTGATCAATTAAGTTGTGTGGACTCGCCCCGCCTTGACAAGCAGTTGTAGAGGGTGTTAGGTGGAACGGGTCATGCCAGAGTGGGAGGGAAAATGCTTCTGAAAGAACTCGTCTCATTCTTCTCCTTTTCCTTATCACATCAGAGTGTAAAGGATAGTTTGGGCTGAATGGGTACAATGGTGAACGTGCACAACCTCTGCAGAGTGTAAAACTAAGTACTTAGCCGTGTCCTCGGTACAGACAATTTGAGCAGCTGATCAAGGATGTCAACGGAGGATTCCACCATTCCAACCTCAAAATTTAAAACTTGATGGGTGAACAAGGGTAGAATGAGACAGTGGATTTCATGCCACAGATGTCTCGAATAGAAGAAACGTGCTTTCCAAAGAGTTAGGAAAAAATGGCTTTATGCAAAATAGCCTTGAACTCCACCAGCCAAATATGCATATAGGTTATTAGAGTTATTCCACTAAGTGTCCACCATAGTGTCACTTGCCAGACTCCATTTTTAATGGAATCTGACCCACGTTCTTGCAATAATTTTCTTATTGTAGATTGTTCAGATGACGAGAGAGGTTTCATTTAAAGGTTTTGAGTTTGCAACCAACATGTTTTCGCCTGTTGCAACATGAAGATGATGGAGACTCACTGCTATTTTAATTCCGTTGTTTACTCTTTTAGTGCTAGCTTTATGATACGCAAGTTGTAAAGAATATTTTGTAAGTCTGGATCATCCATGTAATAAAATTGATACTTTTTTATGATATAACATCATAAACTGCGTGTGCAAACGAATCGATCCAGTGATTTACACTTGTAACATCCCAACATTTCATAATGTTCAAAAATCACTAAAATTTAAAACTTTTTGTTTTTGATTAAAATTAAAACATTATATGCTTAAGAAAACCAACTATAAAAGATTTCAAACATTTTTAAAGGAGTTAATAATTCAAATACCTTAAGTAAACATTATTTTCAAAAGTGGTTACAAGATAAACAATTTATTATGCATTATAATTATTAAAAACCTTAATATGTAATTAGACAAATGTTTTATAAAGTACAAACCATTTTATTTTAAGTAAATAGTTTACTTCTGAGTAATTGATTTCAACCACTTAGCCATATCTATTCTTAAATTCAAGACTATTAAAATGGTTTTCATTCTTTTAACTAAGTTCAAAATATAGTTTGGAAATTATAAGCCTATAGTTTATAACTTACAACCTCATAGATTTTATAATTACTTAACAACCCAAATAAACATTTCATTAGCTTAAATGATTTTCATTTATTTTCAAAACATGAAATGACTTTCATGAATATTTTTTCTGTATAAGAAATGAAGTAAATCAAAAATCTTTTCCAAAGTTGTTATAAGGTTTTCAAATGGATTATCATAATATAAAATATAATGGTGCACAAAATATTTTGAAGTAAAAATGAATACATTATATTCCCCTTTTCATTTCAAATAAATGTGTGATGTTATTTAATATTGTACTAAAGCCAAAAATTATTTAATATTGGAAAATGAGTTTAAATAACTTAATTTTAAACTTATATAAGTGTTGTATTTTATAAATTTTAT
Organism: Poa annua; assembly: GCA_026929855.1. Lineage (NCBI taxonomy): Eukaryota > Viridiplantae > Streptophyta > Magnoliopsida > Poales > Poaceae > Poa > Poa annua. The sequence continues at coordinate 242,355,556 of CM049426.1, read as the reverse complement.
TTAGCCAAAAACGAAATTATTTAAGCCATGTTTTCAAATTTGACATTAAGTGGCAAATTTGTAATTAATCAATAATTAAATTTTTTGATTTTTGAAAAGTGTTCAAAACATGCCCACAACTGGTTTAACACAAAGATATTATTTTTACAAATTTTTAGAAATTTATTTGACTTGATTTGGAGTCTTAAATCAAAAGTTATGAATAAGAAAAATTAAAAAAAAACGCGAAAACAACTCCCGTGCATACTTCTCGAATTGATTCCCGTTGATTTAGAGCCCCATTTGACGCACCGTTTGTTTCTAATTAAAGCCTTTGATCTCCTCTTTCATTCCCCCATAAAAGCCCTCTCTTAAACGCCCTAAATTGCTCTAATTTCGTCCGCCATTAAACATGGACGTTTTTGGTCAAAATTAATGTCTGGTTGATTGCGAGTAAATTACTGCACCAAATCAAGCACCGTCGGATTGTATATAAATCCCTCGACCTCCTCCTGCATTCCCCCCAAAAGCCCTCTCCAATACGCCCCAAGGCCGACGAATTTCTTTGCCAGAGTTTCGCTCCACCGCCACCGTATTTCTTTGATTCCGGCAAGCAAAGTGAGTCCCCGCCGCCGATTCTTGGTCCTTACTCCTTCCCACGTCCGTGCGGTCCTTTAAACACCCTCCTTGCTTCATTTCCACAGCCAAATCGTGGAGGCCGAGCTCGACCCGAAGGTCAACGTCGCCGCCGCCACTCCGTCCGCCTCTCCACGCAGCTCCGGGAATCGCCGCTCAACTCCGACACCGTCTTCCGCTCCGCCGTGTCCATACGCGCGTTGCCGTCGTCTCCCTCGCGTACGGGAGCTTCCGAAACGTCGTCGCCGTCCACACCCGTCGCCGACGACCACAGCACGCCGACCGTCCGCGTCCGCGTCCGCCTGCGATCGCCCGACCGATCCACCGCCGCCGTCATCTTCTCTCGCCGGTGAGATGCTGATGTGCTTCCTTCTATCTTGTTACATACATATCACTTGATGAAGTTAGCAGCCATTAGAAAAACGTCATAGGTCACCTATTCAATATTTTAGTTTTTCTGACTAGACATAACTTCGAAAATTCATATTAAATCAACCGTAACTCCGTTTTTGATGTTTTTATAGTCTATGGAATCGTATGAACGTGTAGAAAATATTGGTATAATAAAAACTTGTATTTTAGTCGTGCACTAACTTGGTATTTACAGAAACATGTAAAATATTATTTTAATTATAGTTTTAATTCTGTAAGGTTAAAATTTGTAAATAAAATATCTTTGAAAAGCCCATGACCTATAGATTGTGCTAGTTCTGTTGTTTTCCAACCTTGAGAAATTTAGATTTATTCAAATTCAAAATACGATGTTTGAGGTAATTTGACATAACTTTTGATATAAGCATTATTTTTGAGTAAATCAAATTGCTATAATTTTATTTAAATCCCCTCTGTCTATTAATACTAACTATAAAATTTTCTTATAAAAATTTAAATCACATAAAACTTTAATCTAATATTTATTCCTTTATTATATTTTGTGAAAACAGAAATTAATTAAATTGCATTAGCATAATTGTTCATGTGATTAAAAATTGCATTTCATGCATATCATATTTTATTTTGTAGTTATATTTCCCATAAGAAAACTCCTTCCCCATTTTCTCTAAGTTAGAAATATTTTCAACTTAGCATTTTGGTAAAGTGATACACTTAGACACTTAGGATTTTCAACATGGAGATGACCAATGAAGGACTTAGCCAAAACAAGACTCCAGAAGAATCTCCAAGAAGTAGAAGCACTTAGAAGAAAAATCAAGAGGAAGATCATGAAGACCAACCAGAAATATTTTCTAAGTCTTGCTCCCTCTCTCTTTCTTTCTCCTTTCTTCTCTTAGACCTCTTGAAGACTAAGTTAAATCCAAGACCAGCCTAGGTGATACAAAAATCATCAAGTCTTAAGATTATTCAAGTCTACCAAGAATTTAATCAAGACATCACCAAGGAGAATATTACAAGTCTGGAGATGAAGCCTGAAAGACCAACTACATCATTCTTACTATATTTTCCCTCTTTCCTAATCTTATCTTTCACTTTAGACATAAACAATTTTTTGATCATGTTATTACCATCTTGAAGTTTGTTGGATCCTAGCGGCATAGTGAGATGAAGCGGCCTGGAAACTAACCTTACATGTCCACGTACATGAGACCTGTTCCACAATTTAAGTGGCTGGCCGGGTGTCTGTCTCTCTCACTATAGTGAATATCCAATTTACCAAGAGTTGTTAATAATTGTTGATCACCTTGAAGAATAGAGTTAGTATTTTCTCTAAGTAGTTATGCACGTCATGACTAAGTCATTGAGTGCTTATTCAAGATGATTTATAACAAAGTATTTTGTCCAACCTATGACTTTAGTCTTAGTCATTTTGACCAAGCTAATTGCCTTGCATTAACTTAAAAGAACTTCATGGCATGACATGCATCTCTAGTCCTTAGAAATAATTTGCATATCATGCATGACATGTTTTCCTTAGAAGTTATGAAACTTGTTTGTTCATTATATATGCTTGTATGTGTTATGTTGGTTTGTTTTATGATTGTTGTATTGTTGTTTGTTTATATTGTTTAGACTTAACGGAGAGTTCCGAGTATCGTTGAAAAGAGTTTGTGAACAACGACAACATTCAAAGGCAAGTGGCACACCCCCATAAAAGTCCTATTATTTTTCTATGTATGAGTAGATTATTTTCTATAAGCATGTGTAGGATAGTATTGCTATGCAAGCCATGTTTTAGACTTCCTTATTCCTGTGTCTAGGTTCCTATGAAAATACTTAGTAGAATTGTGATGCTATGCAAAACTATTTTTGATGAAATGTTAAATTCTACTAAGTTATAATCAAACACCTGGGTGGAATTGGTTGCTTGGTTGTATGAGTTGAGTGTTGTCCCCAGAGGGATTTACCTGTGGGATATTCACTTGTGGATGGCCACCCAGGACCAAAGAGATCTGAAGAACTCCGAGTGAAGATTGCTTCTAGTGCAGCCATTGCCAATATGGGCTCTGGCTTGATCAACTAAGCTGCGTGGACTCGCCCCGGCCTGATAGGTGGAGGTAGTGGTTTGTAGGTGGAGCGCGTCAGGCCAGAGTGGGAGGGAAAATGCTTCTGAAAGATCTCGTCTCATTCTTCTCCTTTCCTTATCACTATAAGCGTGTAAAGGATATTTGGGTTGAATGGGTACAATGGTGAACGTCCACAACCTCTGCAGAGTGTAAAACTAAGTACTTAGCCGTGTCCCCGGAAACGGACATTTGAGCAGCTGAACGAGGACGTCAACGGAGGATTCAATCATTCCAACTTCAGAAATAAAACTTGATGGGTGAACAAGGGAAGATGAGATTTATGGTTTTCATGCCATACTTGTCTTGATTTGAAGAAAGTGTTTTCCAAAGAGATAGGAAAAATTGGCTTTATGCAAAATAGCCTTGAACTCCACCAGCCAAATATGCATATAGGCTTTAGAGTTATTCCATTAAGTGTCCACCATAGTGTCACTTGCCAGACTCCATTTTTAATGGAATTTGACCCACTCTGTTGCAAAATTTTATATGTTACAGGTTATTCAAATGACGAGTGAGGTTTTGTTAAGGGATTTCGAGTCTACAACCAACATGTTTTCGCCTGTAGCAACATGAAGTTGTTGGAGACCCACTGCGATTGTATTTCCGCTGTGTAATTTTCAATGCTAGCTTTATGCTATGCAACTTGTATCGAATATTTTGTAAGTCTGGATCATTGATGTAATAAAATTGATACTTTTTTGTGATATTACATCGTAAACTATGTGTGCAAACGAATCGATCCAGTGATTTGCACTATACACAGGTATCTGCCTTATTTAATGTGCAGGTACGCACTATACTCAGGTACCTTGCCATAATTTAAGTGCATGTACGCTACAAGCGAGTTGATCAAACAGGTCATTGATGCGAGGAAGGGGATACTTGTTCTTGATGGTTTTCTTGTTCAGAGGACGGTAGTCAACAACCAGTCGCTCAGTCGTGTCCCTCTTTTTGACAAACATAGTAGGACAACCCGAAGGAGAAGTACTAGGTTGGATGTGACCTTTACTTTCCAACTCTTCGAGCTGTCTTTGAAGTTCAGCCAGTTCGTTGGGGCCCATCTTGTAAGGACGTTTGGAGATATGAGCAATGCCTGGTTCTAGTTCAATGACGAACTCCACGGCTCTGTCAGGTGGCATACCTGGCAATTCTTCAGGAAAGACGTCAGGAAAGTCTCGGACCACCGGTATATCTTCCATAGCAGAAAGAGGATGAATATTAAGAGCATACAACTGAACAGATGGAGCTTTAGAATAGAAGTAGACTATTTGGCCAGAAGAATGGGTAAGCTTAACAGATTTAGCAGTATAGTCAATGACGACTTTATTTGACACAAGCCAATCCATCTCTAGGATGACAGCAATGTCTGGAGAACGAAGAGCAATAAGAGGCGCTTGGAATGGAAGGTTTCCGATTAAGATCTCGTTGTTCAGGCTGACTTCCTTTGTAAGCCATTTGGATCCTGGTTGCTGCACTAAGACAGGGATGTCCATCTTTTTGAAATGAACATCATTGCTGGAAGCAAAACTTTGCGAAATGAAAGAATGGGACGCACCAGAATCAAACAACACTTTTGCAAGGATAGAGTTCACAAATAGATTTCCAAGAACCACATCAATAGCTTCCTCTGTTTCTTTTGCTATGACATAATTCACCCTTGCGCGTCTACCAACAGACCTTTTGTCGACGTTGGGGGCCTGAGGATTAACAACACAACTCTTAGGGCGACAAGGTGGTGGAGGAAGTTGGTTTTGCGGACACTTGTATGAGTAGTGGCCCAGCTCAACTTACTTGAAACAGGTAACCGAAGAGTTCAGAAACATTGACGTTGTTTGCTTGACGAAACTCCTTGTTGCTGAAGCTGGGTTGGTTAGACCGGAAGGAAAACTCGGAGAGATTGTACTGTAAGTAGGTTGAGTTTGAATTGCATAGGGTACCAAAACCCTACGTTTCTGTGGAGGTGTAGATTTTGATAGACAAGAAGCTGTTTCAAGAGCGTGTTTACGAGATTCTTCGAACTTCTCACGTCCAAATTCGTCTCGGAGAGCTGTGTTGACAAGATCTTCAAAGGTATCGCACTTGATAAGAGTGAGTGCGTACTTAAGATCTAGGTTTATACCTCTGCAGAATTTGGCTTGCTTTTTGGCATCAGTTGATACCTCATCTTGAGCATAGCGTGCCAAATGATTCAACTCAGCTTGGTAGTCCAGCACGGACCTGCATTCCTGAGTCAACTCATAGAATTATTCACGCTTCCTTTCCATGACCCCGTCTGGAATATGGTGGCGTTTGAAAGCCTCCTTGAACTCATCCCAAGTAGTAACAACACCTGGTGCTCGTAACTCTAGGAAGTTCTCCCACAAACACATAGATTCACCGCGGAGCAGGTAGGTTACATAAGGAACACGATCCTCATTGGACAAATGAGAAACAACCAGAGCATTGTTCATCTCATGCAGCCAGTCATCAGCATCGAGTGGCTCAGAGGGAACATCAAACGTACGGGGATTGAGCTGGAGAAACTGTACGATAGACACAGTTGTTCCCCTGGTCTTGGTTTTGTTGAATTTGAGTCAAAACTTGCGTCATCTGAGACAAGACTCGCCCCATTTGGGAAGGCATTGGAGTATCTTTTTCGCCACTCTCCATCCTGAGGAGGACACAACGTTAACACCACAGTCGGATAAACAAAATCCAATGTAAGTGCTTAAAGGATTACTTCAAACTGTTAGAAAAGATAACACGGAACAAGACATGGACATCCATCATGGTACGCCATTTTGTTGACTTCCAGAAAGGTCTAAAGAGAGGTAACCACAAAGACTAGCACTAGAACGAGAAAAACACCAATTGAGCTTGACGTAACTTCACCAAAAGAGGAGAACAACTGATTGATTCAAGAATGAAACTGAACGTAGCCGAAGAGGTTGATAACTGCTAAAACGAAAAGCACCACCTTGAAGACACCAGCAACTATGGTACTATGGAAACCCAGAACACGTGATGTCCTAATTTGAAATTTTAGATGAGAAGGGAAAAACATCGTAACACTTCCTTACCAGAAGAACATGGAGGGTGGGTGGGGAAAGGAATAAAAGAACAGAATTCCTACTCTCACGTTTAAGATTTTCCTGATAACTACAAAATACTTTTCTAAACTCAAACAAGGACCAGTAGAAGGGAACCTGAGGGCGTTTAGGCTCTGATACCAACTAGCGTGGTGGGCCCATAACCCACAGGTCCCAGGATCGAAACCTGGCTCTGATACCAACAATCAGACCCTGGATTCAGACGTCACAAAGAAGACGTACCGGTTGGGCCACACAACTAGTAGCATACTGGGGTTACCAATCCCAGGAAAAAGCAGGCCGGGCTGAGAATGGATCATCGGCCGACAGCTCGCTAGAGATCCCAACGTCACGTACGTCTCGTGATTGCGCACGAAAGAAATCCAAACTCCTATCAACTCGTATACTTCAAACATACATACACGGTATACGAATCGGTTTGGAAACAGAATGGAAATCAAAGGATAAACCTAAGATACAAAGAAAGGAAATAAATATCCAAAGTTCTCACTGAGCAAATATAGCGAATATCACCAAGCAGATGACACATGTCCCAACATTACATCATTCAGCAGAAACATGCATGTCTGAGTACAGACAAGAAGAAAATAGGCACAAGGCCGAAACGAAAAGAGAAGGCCCATCCACGTGGTCCACCAGGAAGAAGCCCAGGGGAACTCTATCTACTTATCGTTGATCTCGACGTCGAACTCCGCAAAGTAGCCACCCACCTGGTCGTACGGAGAATCCTCAACTGCAGAGAAAACCACAGCCCGCGAATGGGTCAATAGACCGGAGCGTATCGAACAAGCAAGAGCTAACAAGTTACAAAACTGAAAGACTCCCAAAGTATGGGGTTAGGTGGACTTAGCGGCAACAACACTAGCAACATAAAGAGACACACTACAACTTCCGTCTAATTAGAGAGGGATAAGAGAGCGCATAAGTAACCATCTACAACTAACACCAATCATAACCCATTCTCGGATTAACCCCCTCAACCAAGTATGAGGAAGCAATTCGGGAAAAACTCACACGTTAACAGTTTTAGTTACCATTTATTGTGAAAGTAATTGTATATTACTAGTCAAGTTAATTAACAATGATTAGGTGTTAGTTGTCTATGATCTTATTAGCCAGCATCATCACCATGTCGTCCATAAGCGTGGACACGGCTCATCGATAAGATTATACCCTGCAGGGGTGCACTACTGTACCCATACTCGTATGATCAACCCAGTCAAAAACATTAGGGCCTCTCAACCCAACTCTTTCCTTCACCGCAACAAGTCCAAGGAGCCACAGAAGCTATGCTTGTCCCGGACAAAAGGGTGCGGATTCCCGCAGGACACACCCCTCCGCACCAACAGGTCGCGACCTATATGCATGTAACAAGTCACACCGACAAAGTAAAATACTACACTAGTATCAATGGATATGAGACAAATGGAAAACCCGAACTAGGTGCGGCTCCCGGACAAGTTGAAGTTCCAGTCAAAGTCGAGGGGTGCTCCATTGGGCCACCTAGAAGTGGTTAGTGCGCTCATAATTGGATCCGAGGAAAAGAACTTAGTTCCTAGGTCGACACTTAGCAGAACAAAGCACCTCGCAAGGCCTTCCGCTGATGCCTTATCATTTAATTATAATTCCCCAATATAAGACAACATTTTATTAAGCTAGAATAATCTATCATTCTAAGCATGTGGAATAAAAGACAGACGGGCGACTCGCACAACCAACTCTAAGCATGCACTACGACTCGCAGGGCCAACAGATAAACATGTAAGGGGTTATGGGTTGTGGGGATAAAGTTGTATGGGCTGCAGGATAAACATGTGATGGGATCGCAATTCAAGAATCGGAAACTAGGCTAGCATAGATCAAAAGGTAAGGATGAAAACCAAACAGCCTGTAACAGGTTAGCAATAGCTTGCCTAGCAGCTCGTGGCCCGGCACAAAAGCTGGAATCTCAAGGATGAAAGTACTGTCAGCAGACACGTCGTCGTCTACCCAGAGAAGAGCAACACAGCCAAAAATAAGAAACATAATAAATACAAGGAAAAGCGTAAACAATTGATTATGCAATATGGTATGCGATGATTAGGTCACATTAAAGCGGGGATGGATTCCCGACAATTAATATGGTGCAAATTATTTATCTACACATCAAATTAAATGTTTATTAACATGTCAAGACATGGCATAGATGATATAATCAATTTAAATGGAATAGGGCATTATATATTTATTACCCCCACACATTCCATATTTAATTATTTAGTTGCATCTGTTAATTTAAACTAAGCAATAAAGTTAAATGATGCAAAAAGGCATAAGAATGACATATTAATGGTCATTGAATTTATCTGATAATAAACCATATAAAGATTATTTTATTTGGAGTTATAAAACTAAAGTTATTTATGTTTTAATTTTCTGGACCAAACTATAAAAGGCAGGGACTTGTTGGTGATAGAAACGTGCTGGTGAGGACTTCTGTGCAACAGACAGAAACAACATGAGCTCAGTTGTAAGACTGCAGCGCAGAGGGCTCTCTGAACATTTCTCACCGCCCTGTGCTCTAGCCCGAGAGGCTGACGAGTTGGACCAGGGCTGACTGGATGCTGGTGTGCGCTGTGCTGGCGCCCACAGTCACTGACTGGTGGGCCATGCTTGTCAGTGTCGTGAAGAAAAGAAAATGTGTGGCTTGTTTTTCAACAGCCAAGGGATTCGAACTTGGGCGCACTCGGACGGAACGGATCGGCGCTGCCGGCCAGTAGGACGGGATCGTGTTGTTGATACACCAGGCAACTACTTCCTTTTAACACGAAGACAAGCTATCTGACGAAACTGAAAATCCTCCAGAACAGAGGGTAGCGGCGGAGCGATTCTCGCTAGCGGCGACCTCATCCAAGCGGCGCGGGAGGCGTGCAAGTGTGCGAGCGCGTGCTGAAGTGAGGGGCAACTCATTCCCGTGCTCGGATGCAAGGAACAGGGGTCGGAGCGCTCGCATCCGTGCTCGTTTGTGCGTAAGCGCCACGGACACGACGGTGTCGACTCCGGCATCGTTGAATCCCGGCGACAGAGAGGGTAACGGAGGGGGAAAGAAGCGGTAGAGGTGCAGCTCACCTAGGTGGATTTGATGGCGAGAGGAGATCGAGCGGGGAGGAAGGAGGTGAGCCGTCTGTGTTGGAGAAGCAGCGGCGGCGGACGGACGGCGTCGGGGACGAAGCACTCGTGCGGCTACCTCGGGGCCGAATCGTTGCGCCTGCGGCGTCGAGGAAGAAGAGGGAAATGCTCCGCGGTTGGTGGCGTGAAGGCGAGACAGGGGACGACACGGCCGCGCCGATGTCGAGCTCGGGCCTTCGGCAATGGCGACGGCGGGGGCAGAGGGAAAAGAAAACTAGGGTTTGGGGCGGCTGCGGCGTGCGGCTTAAGGACAGGAAAAGGAGTAGGGGGCGCTCGGTGGGGGCGGCATGGCAGCCTCGCCATGGCTCTGCCTCGCTGGAAAGGTTGTCTCCCGTACGGGGGAGACGAGAAACAGTGTAGGTGGGCTGGGCTAGAAGTTGGGCCGGAGTTGTTCCACTTGGCCCACTACGGCCAGAGAGGTTTTTTTTCTTCTCTTTTATTGTTTTTCTTTTTATTTTTTTCTGTTTTTGTATTTTTAAAACAAAATAGAAAAGGAAACAAGATAAAAACTTTTGACAAACTTTTATAGTTTCAAATATACAATTTAATTTGCTGGTTTGAAAGTTTGCAAAAATATTTGAACATCACATTTGAATTATTTGAATTGCATTTGAATTTAAAAGTGTGATTTAATTTAAATGCAACATTTAATTAATTAAGGAGACAAAAATGAAATGATGCCTTATGCTTTTTCTTTATTGCTCACAAACACAACATTCTAGGAGGTATTACATTTGGGATGTTACAGGTGTGTCCCCTCCAACAGCGCACGCACCCGATGTTACTAGTGGAAAAATGGCTATTTGTGGCGCACCTTTTAGCCTTTTTGTGGCGCACCAAGAAAAATGGGGGGTGCGCAACTGTTATCTCGCCACTAAAATATATTTCTGTGGCGCACCCCACCACCATGCACCACAGAAACATATTTGAGGCGCACCCCCTGTTAGGTGCGCCATTAATTTTTTTTTAATTTTAAAAAAAGGCGGCCAGATCCAAATCTGGATCTGGTGCCGCCCGTTTTTTGTCGGAATTTTGTCGGAGCACGTGGTCATCGGAGGAGGAGGTCGTCGTAAGTGGGTGTAGAAGGTGGTCGCCGGAGGTGGGTGGAGGAGGAGGAGGAGCTTGCCGAAGGAGGTCACCGGAGGAGGAAGAGGAAGCCACCGGAGGAGGAGGAGGTGGTGGTCGTTGTCGCAGTCGCCGGATGAGGAGGTCGCCGTCAAAGTCGCCGGAGGAGGAGGTCGCCCTTGAAGTCGCCGGAGGTGGTCGCCGGAGTAGGTCTCTCTTCGCCGGAGTTGGTGGAGTGGTGGAGAAAGGGAGAGGAGACTGGAAGTGGAGGAAAGGGGAAATGGAGAGGAGAAGGGAAGTGGAGGAGAGGAGAAGGGGAGAGGAGAAGTGGATAGAAATGAAGTGGAGGATAGGAGAAGGAAATGAGAGAAGGGGAGAGGATAAGGGAGTTGGCTGCTCCAGTTTGAATTTTTTTCCCACCCAACAATTCGGTGGCGCATCCTAGCCCCATGCGCCACATATTTTTTTTTTCTTTTTCTTAGAAAAACAATCATTTTGAAATACCTTTTTTCCTTTTGGAATTTGGGGAATCTGAAAAGGCCTAACCGGGCAAGACCAGGTGTGGGAATTTTTTAATTTTTCTCTAGTTTTTTTTTAAGTTTTAAACACATTTTTTTGGACGTTGTATGCAAAAGTTATGGCCGTTTCGACTTTCTTTACAGCGATTTTGCATAAAAGGTAAAAACTCATATTTCAAATATGCTACACGAAGTATACACTAATAACTAACCATATTTCAAAGGATGGAATTTTTTGAACATTTTTCATTTTCATCTTTTTGCCGCAAGATTGAAAAGGCGATCCACGGGGGGGGGGGGGGGGGGGGGGGGGGTGGGATCTGTGTGTAGACTTTCTGATGCGCCATTCTGTGGAGAATGGGATCCCATGCGCAACACAAAGTGCATACATTCTGTGGCACACCCAACCTAATGCGCAATAGAATGTCAAATTTCTGTGGTGCACCCAGCTGATACGCCACAGAATGTCTATTTTCTGTGTCGTTCCCAGCTGATGCGCCACATAATGTCGACTTTCTGTGGCGCACCCTAGCCCATGCGCCATAGAAAGTCAAATTTCTGTGGCGCACCCGAAACCATGCGCCACAGAAATATGTCTTTCTGTGGCGCATGCAAAAGGATGCGCCACAAAAAGGCTTTTCGGTTGCGCATGCAATTCGGTGCGCCACAAAAAGGACTCCACCTATAAGCCTTTTTCTACTAGTCTATGGGCTTATGAGGGGGTACATGACGCCACCAGGATCAGTGCCGTGGATCTGTCGGCGAATGAGCTCGACGCGCTTGTGAAGTCGGTGACCAGCTATAAAGCTGAGGACATCATCGACTATGCTTTCGCCACAGCTCCCTTCAGTTTGGAGAATCCCCTTCCTCAGATAAGCTTTTTTCCTTTACTTGCATCTTTTTTGTCGACTGGATTTTTTTATCGTCTTATCACTTACTCTTGTTTTTGCTTTTGCTTTGCCTCGTGTAGGGGCATTCGACGAAGTCTTCACTTCCTCCCCTTCCTCAAGCTGGGCCTGTCGAAGAGACGCCTGTGCGGAAGGAGCGAGAGAAGTCGATAGATGTAACATCCCAAATTTTGATAAAATTTAAAACTTTGCATTCATACATCATTCATCTTGTAGGCATAACATTACTTCACATAAGTATTAAATAAAAATTCAATTATAAGTTTAAACAATTTTATAATTCCATAAAGTTGTTTATTTAAACTTCTTTAATAAATATATTTTTCCGAATTATTTAATGGGCAAGTATAATGCTAAAAAGTTCTAATTGTAATCACCTTTCCAAAATATATTTTTATGAATTTTCTGAAATGTTTTGTTTAAGTCTAAAAATCATTTTTGAAATCTGTTTTGAAAACAGAAATTAATTAAAATAAAAAGAAAATAGGAAAAAGAAGAATCGGGCCGGCCAACCCCCTATCTACCGCGCGCTAGGAAACGGTCCAGCAACAGCCCAGTAGCCCGCTCCCCCTCTCCTCTCTCGCTGACGGGTGGGACCCACCTGTCAGGTGGGTCTTCCACCTGCGGACGCGAATCCGGAGCAAAATCGCGGGATTTCATTCCTTTTTGCACCCCTTATAAACCTCCACCCCCGCCGCCACTCCCCGCACCCAAAACCCTAGCTTTTTCGCCCCCAGGTCGCTTGGAAAACGATCTCCGCCGCCGCCATCGCCGCCGGTAAAATTCGTCAACTCCGGCGCCATCCACTCTCCCGAGCTTCCCCTTTCCCTCTAGTTTTTCTTCTTTCATTTATGCGCACCTCCGTGACATCGTCTTGGCCTTGTTACTGCAGCCGAACGCCGCCTCCGTCCGTAGCCAAAGGACACCGCCACCGTCTCCTTCTCCGGCGAGGTTTTCCCGGCGAACAACGAAACCTCGAGGACCAACGCCTTGCCAACGACTCCGCCTCGACGCCCTGTACGTCTCGGTAAGACTCACCCATCCCGTAGACCCCTAGGACGTGAGCGCATGCATTGCCGGCCGTGGCGCCGCCGCGGTCGGGAGTTTTCCGGCGAACCGCGCCGCCGCGCTTGGTCTCCGCTTCCGGACCGTTGGATCTAGATCCAACGGATCGAGATCAATTTAATCCAGAGCGCTCGTTTTAAGTAGATCGGACGGCTCGCGCTGCCGATCCGCGTCCAAACGGTACCGTCCAATAGGATCACGCCACGTAGCCCTCACTTTATTCATTTTCGCAGGAATTTTATAAATAAAACAGAAATATGCAAAACTTAGAAAATTTATAACTTTTGATCTGTAAGTACAAATTTGATAAATTTTATATCCATGGATAGCCCTGCTAGTGTAGTTTATTTCTACATCATTTGTTTTACTTTTGATAAATTATAATTCGTGTAATTATCCGAGGAGTATTTCGGCTATTAAATCCATAACTTAAATAATAGAAATGCTTATCTAATAAATTTAAATTGTTTTATTTTGTATTATTGCCCTCTGTCCAGAAAGATCAACATGAGTTTTATTTGAAATCTTTCGTAAAACAATAAAAGTTGTAGTTGTAGAATTCTAATTTTTGCTATATTGTTTTCAATTATTTAATGGATAATTAAAATAAGAAATTCCTAGAAATTGCATTTCATGCATTCAATAACAGAAAGTATAAAATGTTATTAAGTGTGTCTTATTATACTCATAGCATATCATGCATGCATACATGTTTATGTTTGGTGTTCAAGGTGTAGTGTTGTGTGGGTATTTATTTATTATATGTATTGCTTGTGCTAGATTGTGAAGAAGATGTAGGACTTGCTTGTGATTGTTATTCTTGTTGTGCTTGCTCCTCCTGTTACCAAGGCAAGTGACATTCATAAACTACCCAATATTTTCTATATGCATTAGTAGAATATTTTGAATGCATGATAGGAATTTTTGGACTATTTCATTATGTTAAGTTAGTTTTACACTTTGCAAAATTCCTAGTAGTGTGTAGCCACCCTTTACCATGCAGCCTTTAAAAGTTTTTATTAGAAGCTTAGCAATGCTATAAAATTTGGTTACATGCCATGTTATGGAAATATTTCTAAGTGTTAAACTTAAAATGCACACCTGGGTGGATTTGGTTGGAATGGTTTATGTTGAGTGGCTATTTGGGACTATGCTTGTGGTGGTCGTCGCCTAGGATGAATGTCTATTCTAGTTAGGGCCATGAGCATGGTGGTTGTCACCCTAAATCGCACTTGTGGACGGCCACCCAGGAACAAAGAGATTACTAAGTCCCTCCAAGTTTAGATGCTTCCCGTGCAGCCTTTTGACAATGGGCTCTATCTAGAATAATTAAGTTGTGAGAGTGCAACCTGTCAGCTTGACAAGCAGATGTACATTTGGTAGGTGGAACGGGTCTTGCTAGTATGGTTGCATTCTTCTTCTGAAAGTTCTTGTCTCAATTCTCTCCTTTACTTAATGCACCCCGCGTGTATAGGATGTTTGGGTTAATTGAGTCTAAAGGTGAAAGTGCACAACCTCTGCAGAGTTGACAATCTGAGTACTTAGTCGTGTCCCCGGTGATGGACTACTTGAGCTACTGGACAAGGGTGGACGGAAGAATCTCAACATCGTTTTCACGAAGTAAAATTTGAGTAAGGAAAGAATTGTTGGTGCACTTGGGCTTCATCCCTTGGTGCCAAGTCTTTAAGAAACAAAAGTGTTTTACAAAAGGTAGGAGAAAACTTGCTTTCTGCAAAATAGCCTACAACTCCTCCAAGCCAAATATGCATATAGAATTAGACTTGTCGTAAATTATCCACCATAGTCACTTGCCAATACTTCATTGTATTGATCTCCTTCGGGGGATGCATATTCAAATGTGCAGGTACTTCAGATGAAGAATAAGTTTGGACTCGAGTCTACACCCAACATGTCTGCCTGTGGCGCATGCTTGAAGATGAGGCTCATTGGTATTTGCTTTTGTTGTGAACTCTGAATATTTTAGCTAGCCTTCACGGCTATGCACTTTGTAATAAAGATATACTTAGCTATTTTTGGATCTCGTTGTAGTATTATGATACTTCTGCAATGATACCTTATATTTTGTACTGTGGTGCTGGCAGTGATCCAGTGACTAGCACTTAACATAGGTGTTCCATCTTTATATAAAAGATGGGGCGCTATAAAATGGTATCAGAGCAAAGTGTTGTCTGTAGGTTCGAGCCCTTAGGATTGGTTAAGCCCCTTTTTGATCATAATATTACCATCTTTGAAGTATGTTGGGTCCTAGCGGCATAGTGGGATGAAGCGGCCCAGAACTAACCTTACATGTCCGCGTACATGAGACCTGTTCCACAATTATAAGTGGCTGGCCGGGTGTCTGTCTCTCTCACTATAGTGAATATCCAATTTACAAAGAGTTGATAATAGTGTTGATCTCCTTGTAGAATAGAATCCTAATTTTCTCTAAGTATTTATTTACACCATGACTAGTACTTCTTACCTTATGAATTCTGTTTTAACAATTTTTACCCTTATAACTTAAGGATGTCGTTCTTCATGTATCAAACCGCGGAAGACTTCAAGAACATGCGTTTTGGAAGATATCTTCTGGAGTTGGTGGAAATACTGGCGCTACCAACACCCATCATCAAGGCAAGTCAGCTGAAGCACTTCAACAAAGAAGACTTACGGGGAGTTCGCCTTTTCCAACAAGGGCGCCAGACTGAACCCAAGACCGAAGACATCCAGCACAAGTCGATTAGTGACTCCTTGGAGAAAGGACTGAATCTCGTCAAGCATGAGCTAATAGGACGTCTTTGCTGGCAATTCCATGAGGAGTTAAAAGACCACTTCTTTTCCAACCTAGGCCAACGTGACGACGATGGGATAACCTACCTTGTTAACGAGGAAGACAAAAACAAACCAGAACCTTTGCACCCTTATCTCCAAGACTTAGAAATTCACCTCTGGCAACTAGAAGAGGATAGGCGCAATGAGCTGCTAAAGAATGATGAAATAATGGCCCAAGTCAAGGTGACTGAAAAGAAGATTGACGCCCAAGAAGAGGTGACCAACGCTCAAGAGGAGAAATTCCGAGCACAAGAGAAGAAGTTCCAAAATAAAGAAAAGAGAATTAGAGACAAGAACAAGGAGATCAAGACCTTGAAGGATGAAATTCTGAGCAACGACGTCGAGTTCGAAGCTGATCGAGATTTGATCGAGACTCTACGCCGTGAGAAGAGAATGCTACAAGAGAAGATTGAAGCCCTGGAGAAGGAAGCGATCAAGACTCTGCACCGTGAAAAGACAATGCTACAGGAGAAGAATGAAGCCTTAGAGAAGGAGGTGAACGACTACAAGGAGATCCTCATGAAGGAAGGCATCACAATCGAGTTGGTCGAAGAAGATGAAGGAGATGTCATGGACGAAGTTTAGACTTAGTAGTTGGACCACCATGGTATTCCTCGTTTAGCTCGTCGTTTATGAAACATTGATCTCCAACTTGTGGTGTGACAATGTTAGAATGTTTTGGCTTGCAGACTCTGTCGTTTTATTTAATCAACCTAGAATGTCTCTTACCGAATTACTAAGAAAGAAAAGTTTTAAGTTGTTTATTGTTTGTTGTTTGCTTGACTTGGTTGTTTTGTGCATGGGTAGGATTTTCCTTCTTTTAGTTCTATCTATCTTTACTCATCCATGCTGAAAAACCCCACAAATGCTCCTTGTTGTGATCCCGACAACAAAGATGCCATGCAACAACTGATGGCCACTCAGGCTCAGGTGATGACTATGATGACTCAGTTCATTGCATCAACCAACAACAACAACAACAACGCGCCACCTCCACCGCCACCACCTCCAGTGGACAGACTTGCTAGATTCCTAAGGCTTAGGCCTAATAAGTTCTCCTCTGCTACTGAACCAATAGTGGCCGATGACTGGCTTCGCTCTGTCAACAAGGACTTGGTGACTTGTGAGTGTTCTGAGGCAGAGAAGGTGAGGTCCACTGCACACCTGTTGGAAGGACCTGCTGCATTGTGTTGGGAGACTTATGAAGTGACTCATCCTCTGGATGGCATGACTTGGGATGCTTTCAAGGAAGGTTTCCGCAATGCTCATATTTCCTCTGGCATAATGAACCTTAAGAAAGAGGAAATTCGCAGCTTGAGGCAGGGAGGTAGAACTCTGAAGGAGTATATGGATGACTTCTGTATGCTATCAAGGTATGCACCAGAAGACATTGACACTGATGCTAAAAGGAAGGAAAAATTCCTCAATGGACTTAAGGGAGAACTGAAGATACCCTTGTATGTGGCCTATGCTCCTAAGTATCAAGCTCTGCTGGATCAAGCAATCACTCTGGACAACAACATAAGAAAGGAAGAGAACAGGAAGAGGAAGTTCAATGCAAGTAGACACACAAGAGACAACACACCTCTGAAGTTAGGGGCCATAAACAATGGAATCACTCCAACAATGGTAATGGCCAAAAGCATCATGGTCATAATCATAATGGAGGATACAAAGGAAGTAATGGAGGATACAAAGGAAATAATGGTGGATTCAAGGGAAACCATCACCATAGCCAGAATCATGGAAATGGTCATCACCGTCCTAACTATGAAGGGAAGAAAGACTTGTGTAATGTGACTTGCTTCAAGTGCAAGAAGACGAGCCATTATGCAACTGACTGCCCAGAGAGAAAGGCGGACGAAAATTCTAAGCCCAATCCTTTCCAGAAGGGACAAGTAAACCACATCAATGTGGAAGAAGTTCATGATGAACCTGATGCAGTGATTGGTACGTTTTTGCTATATTCTTTTCCAACATTAGTCTTATTCGATACTGGAGCATCGCATTCATTCATATCGAGAGCTTTTGTAAACAAACATGGGCTAGCTGAGGAAAGTCTAGGAAAACCTATTAGGGTAAGTTCACCTGGAGGGGAGATGATAGTGAACTCTGGGTGTAGACAGTTAAACTTGAAGATTGGTAAACACACCTTTCCAACAGACTTAGTCATCCTAGAAACCCAAGGTTTGGATGTCATCATCGGAATGGATTGGATGACTCGTTTTGAAGGAATCGTAGACTGTGCAAATAGAGCAATCACCCTCACCACCCCAGAAAAAAGGAAGATTAAGTTAAGATCAACTTTCGAACTTAAGAAGGTTAGGCTAAATTCTCTTAAGAGGGTTAGCCTAGGTGATGTGCTTATTGTCAAGGAATACCCAGATGTTTTTCCGGAAGAACTACCAGGAATGCCACCCGATAGAGATGTAGAGTTTCTCATTGAATTGAAACCGGGTACTGGACCAATAGCTAAAAGACCATATCCTTTGGCCGTTGATGAACTAAAGGAGCTCAAGAAGCAACTGGAGGAACACCTCCAGAAAGGATTTATTCGTCCAAGTTCATCGCCTTGGGGAGCAGCTGTCTTATTTGTTAAAAAGAAGGATCCAACCCAGAGACTAGTCACGGACTACCGGGATAGAAATGAGTAAACTATCAAAAACAAGTACCCGTTACCCAAGATTAATGAACTATTTGATCAACTGGAAGGTGCTTGTGTTTTCTCAAAGATCGATCTTCGATCAGGGTACCTCCAAATGAAAGTTAGAGAAATGGATATACCCAAGACGGCATTTGTTACGAGATATGGCTCTTACGAGTACAACGTAATGCCTTTTGGATTAACCAATGCTCCAGCCTATTTCATGAATATGATGAATAAAGTGTTCATGGATTTTCTGGATAAGTTTGTGGTAGTGTTCATAGATGACATTTTAATCTACTCCAAGAGTCACAAAGAACATGAAGAGCATTTGCGTCTAGTATTGCAGAGACTACGTGAACATAAGTTGTATGCCAAATACAGCAAGTGTGAGTTCTGGTTATAACAAGTCGGAATTCTAGGCCATGTGGTGTTCAAGGAAGGTATAGCGGTGGACCCTGAAAAGGTTTCAGCCGTAACTAATTTGGAGCCGCCGAAGAATGTTGGAGAATTACGGAGTTTTCTTGGTCTAGCAGGATACTACCGAAGATTTATTGAAAACATTTCAAAGATCGCCAAGGCTTTGACGGAATTATTAAAGAAGGAGAAGAAGTTTGAGTGGACTGAGGCATGTGAAGCCAGTTTTAAAGAATTGAAGAAACGTCTAGTTTCAGCCCCGGTTCTATGCTTACCTGATTTAGAGAAGGAATTCCAAGTGTATTGTGATGCTTCACGCCAAGGCCTGGGAAGTGTATTGATGCAGGAAGGAAGAGTGGCATCTTATGCCTCTAGACAACTCAAGAAACATGAAGCAAATTATCCTACTCATGATCTCGAGTTAGCCTCAGTGGTACATGCCCTGAAGACTTGGAGACCCTATCTTATGGGGAAAAGATGTGAAGTATTCACTGACCACAAAAGTTTGAAGTATATTTTTACACAGAAGGAATTGAACATGAGACAGAGGAGATGGTTGGAACTTATCAAACATTATGATCTAAGTCTCCAATATCAACCGGAAAAGGCTAATGTAGTAGCAGATGCCCTGAGTCGTAAAGTGTATGTGAATGGTCTCACAGCAGGCGAAATACCCGAGAATTTATGCAACGCATTCAAGGACCTCAGATTGGAAGTAGTACCAGAAGGTTTTGTAGCCTCTATTGTAGTACAACCTACTTTGATGGACAAGATACGTGAAGCTCAAAAAGGAGACAAGGAAATTGTCACATCCCAATTTTGCTAAAATTTAAAACTTTGCATTCATACATCATTCATCATATAGGCTTAACTTTTAATCACATAAATACTAAATAAAAATTCAGTTATGAGTTTAAATAATGTTTAATCCCATTAAGTGTTTATTTAAACTTACTTAATAAATATAATTTTTTCAAATTATATAATGGGTAAGTTTATTATTAAAAATTGCTAATTTAAATAACCTTTCCAAAATATATTTTTATGAATTTTTCTGAAATGTTTTGAATAGGTTTAAAAATCATTTAGTAAATCAGATTTGAAAAACAGTTTTTATTTAATTTTAAGAAAATTGTTTCCGGGCCGGCCCAGACGCTATCCACCGCGCGCGCGATCGATAACAGCCCATCTACCCGCTCCAGCGCGCGCGTCGCTCCCCTCTCGCTGATAGGTGGGCCCCACCTGTCAGCCGTCTTCCACCTCCGTCCGGAGATCACGCCGGAGATGGAGACCGAGTCCGAGCCGTTTCCGGCCGTTTCCTGCAGCGTCTAGTGCCCCTGCCCCCTCCTATTTATACCCCTCGAGGCCGCCTCCGAACCCCCCCCCCAAAACCCTACCTCTCCGCCGCCGGGCTGCTCGGAATCGAGCTCGCCGTCGCCGCCATTGCCGCCGGACTTTTGCACGAGTGCGGTAAGCACCGAGCTCCTCGAGCGCCACCGAGTCTCCCCCTCGCTTCCCCATCCTCTTGCGCCTCCGTTGAGCCCCTCGCTTGTTCTATTGCGCAGCCGAACGCCGAAATCGACCGCGACCAAAGTGCTTCGCCGCCGGCCACCATCTCCGACGAGGAAAGGAGAAGAGTTTCGACGCCGCCGCCGCGCCATCGAGCTCGCCTCCTCCTCCGCGTCATTTTGGTAAGACCCGTTCGTCCTGGGGCTGTGTTTTCATGCGGCAAACGTCGAGGCCGACGCGCCGCCGCCGCGGGCGCCACCGCCGGCGAGCCTTCCGGCGACCCGCGCGCCGCTCGGTTCGGCCAGGCGTCCCACGCCGTTGGATCTAGATCCAACGGATCTAGATCAAAACAATCCCGTGCGTCCGATCTCATTTAAATCGGACGGCTCTCGTCCATGATCCGCGCGAACCGTTTTCGTCCAATAGGATCGCGCCACGTAGCCCCTCTTATTTTCTTTTTCGCAGGAATTTTATAAATAAAACAGAAAATATGCAAAACTTAGAAAATTCATAACTTATGTTCTGTAAGTCCAAATTCAATAAATTTTATATCCACGGATAGCCCTGCTAGAGTAGTTTAATTCTACATCATTTGTCTTTGCTTTTGATAAATAATAATTCATAAGATCATCCGAGGAGTAATTCGTCTATTAAATCCATAACTTAAATAATAAAAATGATTTACAAATAAACTCAATTGTTTTAGGTTTATGTTATCAACCTCTGCCCAGGAATATTAATATGTGACTTATTTGAAAACTTTCCTAGAACAATAAAAGTTTTAATGGTATAATCTAAGTTTTACTATATTGTTTTCAATTATTAAATTGTTAAGTAAAATGAGAAATTCCTAGAATTTGCATCTCATGCATTTAATAACAGAGAATATAAATTATTGATAAGTGTGTCTAATTTTACACATGGCATATCATGCATACATACATCTTTTATTTTGTGTTGTGAGATATTGTGTGGATATTTATTTGTATGTATTGCCTGTGCTAGATTGTGAAGGAGAGGAAGGACCTGCGTGTGATTGTTATTCTTGTTGTGCCTGTCCCTCCTGCTGCCAAGGCAAGTGACTTAATAAAACACCTACTATTTTATTCTATTGCATATCTAGTGTTTTCAAAATAGTATTTGCAAAAGTAGTATGCATGATAGGATTTTGGGAGATTGTAGTATGCTATGCAAACCTTTTAGGTTTCCCCTTAGAAATTCCAGATTAGACCCCTATTATAATTAAGTGGAAGTACCTGCTGCAAAAAGGATTGTTTTATGGTTGATGTGATAAATGAAAATTTCCACTAAATTAATTTAACGCCTGGGTGGATTTGGTCGATCGAGGAGGTTTCAAGTTGAGTGGCTTCTCAGGGCCAAGTTTCATGGTTGTCTTCGCCCAAGATAGTTTCCACTTACTTGGGGCCATGATATGCGGTGTTAACCTGAGTTGCTCACTTGTGGTAGGCCACCCAGGGCTATGAGATTTAAGTTTACACTGAGTCTAGTTGCTTATCGTGCAACCATTGGTCAATATGGGCTCTGTCTTGATGGAGTAAGTTGATGTGGACCTGGGTCAAGAGATTGATGGTGGTAGAGTTGATAGGATGGTGGTAATCTCTTAGTATGATCATGGGAAAGCAACTTCTGAAAAGTCTCGTCTTGATCTTCTCCTTTCCTTCTCACTAAAGGAGTGTAGAGGATAGTTTGGGTTGATTGAGTCTAATGGTGAAAGTGCACACCCTCTCGAGAGTTAAAACCTAATATCTTAGCCGTGTCCCCGGCAACGGACAATTTGAGTAACTACACAAGGCTGTGTTCTGAAAATCTCCTCATCTCAAACTTCTTAATAAAACTTTGTTGGGTGAACATGGGTAGGAGACATGGACTTGTCTCGAGATTTGTCTCTGAAGGAGAAGATATTGATTTCAGAAAATTGTTTATCAAAAGTAGGAGAAAAATTGCTTTGCGCAATAGCCTTGAGCTCCACCAGCCAAAATAAGCATATAGTTATAGTATAATAGAACATTAGAATTAAAGTCACTTGCCACCACAATTCAATTGTGCTGACCCTTTATAGCTGGGCTGCAACTAAACCTTGCAGAATGTCCGAATGAGGAGTAAGGGGGTCGCCTTCGAGCTACAACCAACATGATTTGCCAGTGGCTTCATGGAGAAGATGTAGCTCCATGCTACCTTTAGTATTGCGTTTGAACTCTGAAATAAAGTGTGAACTATTTATACAGCTAGCATTTCATCTATGCTAAGTTGTAAGGACATTTGTTTTTGGATCATTCGTCTCGTTCTGTAATAAATTATGACATTGTACTGTGATATTACATCTTATTGGAGAATGTGAGACTTATGTGATCCAAGTCTTTGCATTATTCATATGGGCCATTGCTTTCGTAAGCATGGGCACTACAGATGGTATCAGAGCCCGAATGTTGCCTTTTGGCTCGAAACCCCTAGGATTGGATACAAACCCTAAAATAAATATTTATAATTAATAAAATTCGAAATACCAGACTTCTTTTCTTATAATATGTTCCTTACCTTCTACATTCTTATTTTGTTTCATCTCCTTATTTCTTATCCCTTCAAAATTCTTGTAGATGAAGAACTTCACTCGAGAGTTATCCCCGCAGAAAGGAGACCAGTACTACTTCAGTGACCAGCTCCTCAGTATTTCCAAAACCCTGAGGTTGACGCTGCTAGTCTTCAGGGGCAAAGAAATTATGTCAGAAGATTACCCTGAAGGACGCTGGAAGATTGAGTCAGAAGTTCTCCCTCGTCTTGATCCTCCTGGATCGCAGCTGATCCGTTTCCGATCTAGATACCCCAACTGGAAGAATGGAGTGGAGATGGCGATGCTGTCTCGCATCATTGAGCAGTTCTATGACGAGATCAAGCCCAACTCCGTCTTTCGACACTTTTCTAGGAGGGATAGCATTGGACAACCCGTTCAACCCTCACTTAGGGGTATGAACGAGAAGCATCATGGAGACCTTGGAGCTCATTGCCATAACTTGGATATACTTCTGGGACAAGAGATCTTCTACATGGCAGATTTAAGGCGCGTCCACCGTCACGTTAAGGAAAGCTTAGAAGAAGAGAAGGATATTCTTCGTGTAGAAGTTCAGCTGCTAACGAAGGAGAACAAGGAGCTGGAAAACAAGATTTACCTGCAAGATGATAGGATTGTGCAGAAGGATGCCCACATTTTGACATTGCAGGCTCAGTGTGCTCATTTGTGTGAACAACTAAGCCAAATGGAACTTCAGGCAGAGAAGAATCACCCCCCTGACGTCCCAGAGCCCCTAGTGATAACCTATCCCGATGAGGACACTCCGAAGGAAGCCACAGGTGTAAAGAAGCGCAAGTGTGGGAACACCCGCCAATACATAAGGAGTTTCAAATTTTGATTATAAAGACCACCAGTTATCCTTACCTTACGAGTATTTCTCCTTATCTCATCAACGTTGTATTGACCCACCAATTTGTGGTGAGGCAGTACCTTGAAAACCATGTCCTAGCTTGGTATTCAAGTCTCTAAAATATCGAATTTATAAAATACTACGGGTGTGTCTATTTGTTTGTTGTTTGATATGTTTCTGTGAAGTGTGTTGATGTGCATGGGTAGATTTTCCTTTGTAGTCTCTTTCTATCTCTACTTACCTATGCTCACACCATACAGATGCCTCCACGTCGTGATCCTGACAACAACAATGCCAACGAAATGATGCAACAAATGATGGCAGCCCTGACACAGTTGATGACCATGATGACTCAGTTCATGGCAAACCAAAACAATCAACCACCCCCACCACCGCCGCCACCACCACCCCCACCCCAAGTTAACCGCCTTGCTAGGTTCTTAAGGCTCAGACCTAACAAATTCTCCACAGCTACTGAACCAATCGTAGCCGATGATTGGCTACGCTCTATGAGCAAGGATCTAGTTACTTGCGAGTGTACGGAATTGGAGAAAATAAGGTTCACTTCCCATCTACTAGAGGGGCCAGCGGCACAGTGGTGGGAAACATATCAGATCACTCACCCACTTGAAGGACTTACCTGGGAAATCTTTAAAGAAGGTTTCCGTAATGCTCACATCTCAACTGAGATCATGAATCTGAAAAGGGATGAGTTCCGTACCCTGAGACAGGGAAATCGTGCTCTCAGGGAGTACATGGAGGACTTCAATTCCCTCTCACGCTATGCCCCAGAGGATGTAGACACCGATGCAAAGAGGAAGTATAAGTTTCTGAATGGACTCAATGGTGAGTTGAAAATACCATTGTCTGTGGCCTATGCTCCCAATTATCAGGATCTTCTTGATCAGGCCATTACCCTGGACAGCAACATGAAGAAGGAGGAGAATAGGAAAAGGAAGTTCAGCGCCAATAAGTACAACACTAATCTGATGCAGAAGAAACCATACGTTCCAGAGAACAGTGGGAGTCACCACAGTCACAAGAGTGGAAGTGGCCACAATCATAATGTTCATATCCATAAAGTAGGAAATCCCGGATACAGAGGAAATGGACAGGGTGGTAGTGGACACAACCACCCGTTCAATGGGAACAATAGTGGAAAAGAGCAACACCGCCACAACAATGAACCTAAACGAGATATTAGTCAAGTGACTTGCTACAAGTGTGGGAACAAGGGACATTACTCAACAGACTGTCCAGAGAAGAAGAAGGCGCCGGAAGCATCAAAGCCTAATCCTTTCCAGAAGGCACAGGTGAATCATCTTGATGTGGAAGAAGTGCAGAATGAACCAGATGCAGTGATTGGTACGTTCCTACTACATACCTTTCCAGCATTAGTCGTGTTCGATACTGGAGCATCCCACTCATTCATCTCAAGAGCATTTGTTAATAAAAACAAACTAACTACTACAAGCCTGCTAAATCCGGTTAGGGTGAGTTCCCCAGGGTGGGAAATGCTCGCACAAACCGGTTGTCAAAACTTGAGTTTAGAAATTGGTAAACACTCCTTTCCGGTAAACCTGATAATATTAGAGACCCAGGGTCTGGATGTTATACTCGGTATGGATTGGTTGGCCAAGTTTGAAGGAGTATTGGATTGTGCGAATAGATCCATTACACTCACCACTCCCGAGAAGAAGAAGATCAGATACAAATTCAAATTTGAATTTAACAAAGTTAAGCTAAATTCTCTTAAGGGGGTTAGCCTGGGAGACGTTCGTGTGGTATGAGATTACCCTGATGTTTTCCCCGAAGAACTACCGGGAATGCCACCCGATAGGGATGATGAATTTCTTATAGATTTGGTTCCCGGAACGGGACCCATAGCAAAGAGACCATATCCAATGGCCGTAGCTGAATTGAAAGAACTCAAGAAGCAGTTAGAGGAGCAACTGCAGAAAGGATTCATCCGCCCAATTTCGTCACCTTGGGGAGCACCCATTCTGTTTGTAGAGAAAAAGGATAGTACTCAAAGGCTAGTCACGGATTATCGAGCAATCAACGAGGTGACGATCAAGAACAAGTACCCGCTACCGAAAATTAATGAGCTTTTCGACCAGCTAGAGGGTGCTTCGGTATTCTCTAAGATCGATTTGCGATCAGGATACTTTCAAATGAAAGTAAGAGAACTAGATATACCAAAAACTGCCTTCACTACCAGATATGGATTATATGAGTACACCGTAATGCTGTTTGGTTTAACCAATGCACCGGCATACTTCATGAACATGATGAACAAAGTGTTTATGGACTTTCTGGATAAGTTTGTTGTGGTGTTCATTGATGACATCCTGATTTACTCCAAAAGTCAGGAGGAACATGAAGAACACTTACACATGATATTACAGAGACTTAGAGAACATAAGCTGTATGCCAAATTTAGCAAGTGTGAATTCTGGCTAGAAGAAGTTGGTTTTCTAGGACACGTTGTGTCGAAAAATGGAATAGCAGTAGACCCAGAAAAGGTGTCAGTTGTGACAAAATGGGAAGTACCCAAGAATGTGGCGGACATCCGTAGTTTCCTTGGACTGGCAGGTTATTATAGAAGATTTATTGAGAACTTCTCCAAACTTGCCAAACCATTAACTTCACTACTGAAGAAGGAAGTCAAATTCAAGTGGACTGAAGAATGTGAAATAAGTTTCCAGGAACTAAAGAAACGGCTGGTGTCAGCACCTGTTTTATGTTTGCCAGATATAGAGAAGGAATTCCAAGTTTATTGTGATGCCTCGCACCATGGACTAGGAAGTGTCCTAATGCAAGAAGGGAAAGTGGTTTCATATGCTTCTAGACAGCTTAAGAAACATGAGGTCAACTATCCCACCCACTATCTGGAGTTAGCATCAGTAGTGCATGCTCTAAAGACGTGGAGACCCTATCTATTGGGAAAGCGTTGTGAAGTATTCACAGATCACAAGAGCCTGAAATATATTTTCACCCAGAAGGAATTGAATATGAGGCAAAGAAGATGGCTGGAACTTATTAAGGACTATGATATGAGTTTGCAATATCACCCAGGAAAAGCTAATGTGGTGGCAGACGCTTTGAGCCGTAAGGTCCATGTAAATGGACTGACAGCGGGAGAATTGCCCGAGGATTTAAGTAGAGCATTTAAGGACCTCAGATGAGAGGTAGTACCCGAAGGATTCCTCGCAACACTGGACGTACAACCTTTGTTGATGGATAAGATTCGGGAAGGCCAGAAGGGAGAAGTAGCATATGAGCTAGAATTGCCGGAAGTTCTGTCAGCAGTTCACAATGTCTTCCACGTGAGCCAATTGAAGAAGTGTCACCCAGAGATGACAGAAACCCCACTACGGGATACAGTGCCATTAGAAGAAGTTCAGTTGGAAAGTGACCTGACGTATGAAGAGAAGCCAATCAAAATCTTGGAGATGGCAGAAAGGATCACACGAACCAAGACTATCAAATTTTGCAAGGTCCAGTGGAACCACCATACCGAAGAAGAAGCAACTTGGGAACGGGAGGATGATCTTCGGGAAGAACACCCACATCTTTTTGAAGGCCAAACCGAATCTCGAGGACGAGATTCATCTTAAGGGGGTTAGGTTTGTAACAGCCCAATTTTGCTAAAATTTAAAACTTTGCATTCATACATCATTCATCATATAGGCTTAACTTTTAATCACATAAATACTAAATAAAAATTCAATTATGAGTTTAAATAATGTTTAATCCCATTAAGTGTTTATTTAAACTTACTTAATAAATATAATTTTTCCAAATTATATAATGGGTAAGTTTATTATTAAAAATTGCTAATTTAAATAAACTTTCCAAAATATATTTTTATGATTTTTTCTGAAATGTTTTGAATAGGTTTAAAAATCATTTAGTAAATCAGATTTGAAAAACAGTTTTTATTTAATTTAAAAAAAATTGTTTCCGGGCCGGCCGAGAAGCTATCCACCGCGCGCGCGATCGATAACAGCCCATCGGCCCGATCCAGCGCGCGCGTCGCTCCCCTCTCGCTGACAGGTGGGCCCCACCTGTCAGCCGTCTTCCACCTCCATCCGGAGATCACGCCGGAGATAAAGACCGAGTCCGAGCCGTTTCCCGCCGCGTCTAGCGCCCCTGCCCCCTCCTATTTATACCCCTCGGGGCCGCCTCCGAAATCCCCTCCCAAAACCCTACCTCTCCGCCGCCGGGCTGCTCGGAATCGAGCTCGCCGTCGCCGCCATTGCCGCCGGACTTTTGCACGAGTGCGGTAAGCACCGAGCTCCTCGAGCGCCACCGAGTCTCCCCCTCGCTTCCCCATCCTCTTGCGCCTCCGTTGAGCCCCTCGCTTGTTCTATTGCGCAGCCGAACGCCGAAATCGATCGCGACCGAAGTGCTCCGCCGCCGGCCACCATCTCCGACGAGGAAAGGATAAGAGTTTCGATGCCGCCGCCGCGCCATCGACCTCGCCTCCTCCTCCGCGTCATTTTGGTAAGACCCGTTCGTCCTGGGGCTGTGTTTTCATGCGGGAAACGTCGAGGCCGACGCGCCGTCGCCACGGGCGCCACCGCCGGCGAGCCTTCCGGCGACCCGCGCGCCGCTCGGTTCGGCCGGGCGTCCCACGCCGTTGGATCTAGATCCAACGGATCTAGATCAAAACGATCCCGTGCGTCCGATCTCATTTAAATCGGACGGCTCTCGTCCACGATCCACGCGAACCGTTTTCGTCCAATAGGATCGCGCCACGTAGCCCCTCTTATTTTCTTTTTCGCAGGAATTTTATAAATAAAACAGAAAATATGCAAAACTTAGAAAATTCATAACTTATGTTCTGTAAGTCCAAATTCAATAAATTTTATATCCACGGATAGCCCTGCTAGAGTAGTTTAATTCTACATCATTTGTCTTTGCTTTTGATAAATAATAATTCATAAGATGATCCGAGGAGTAATTCGGCTATTAAATCCATAACTTAAATAATAAAAATGATTTACAAATAAACTCAATTGTTTTAGGTTTATGTTATCAACCTCTGCCCAGGAATATTAATATGTGACTTATTTGAAAACTTTCCTAGAACAATAAAAGTTGTAATGGTATAATCTAAGTTTTACTATATTGTTTTCAATTATTAAATTGTTAAGTGAAATGAGAAATTCCTAGAATTTGCATCTCATGCATTTAATAACAGAGAATATAAATTATTGATAAGTGTGTCTAATTTTACACATGGCATATCATGCATACATACATCTTTTATTTTGTGTTGTGAGATATTGTGTGGATATTTATTTGTATGTATTGCTTGTGCTAGATTGTGAAGGAGAGGAAGGACCTGCGTGTGATTGTTATTCTTGTTGTGCCTGTCCCTCCTGCTGCCAAGGCAAGTGACTTCATAAAACACCTACTATTTTATTCTATTGCATATCTAGTGTTTTCAAAACAGTATTTGCAAAAGTAGTATGCATGATAGGATTTTGGGAGATTGTAGTATGCTATGCAAACCTTTTAGGTTTCCCCTTAGAAATTCCAGATTAGACACCTATTATAATTTAGTGGAAGTACCTGCTGCAAAAAGGATTGTTTTATGGTTGATGTGATAAATGAAAATTTCCACTAAATTAATTTAACGCCTGGGTGGATTTGGTCGATCGAGGAGGTTTCAAGTTGAGTGGCTTCTCAGGGCCAAGTTTCATGGTTGTCTTCGCCCAAGATAGTTTCCACTTACTTGGGGCCATGATATGCGGTGTTAACCTGAGTTGCTCACTTGTGGTAGGCCACCCAGGGCTATGAGATTTAAGTTTACACTGAGTCTAGTTGCTTATCGTGCAACCATTGGTCAATATGGGCTCTGTCTTTATGGAGTAAGTTGATGTGTACCTGGGTCAAGAGATTGATGGTGGTAGAGTTGATAGGATGGTGGTAATCTCTTAGTATGATCATGGGAAAGCAACTTCTGAAAAGTCTCGTCTTGATCTTCTCCTTTTCCTTCTCACTAAAGGAGTGTAGAGGATAGTTTGGGTTGATTGAGTCTAATGGTGAAAGTGCACACCCTCTCGAGAGTTAAAACCTAAGATCTTAGCCGTGTCCCCGACAACGGACAATTTAAGTAACTACACAAGGCTGTGTTCTGAAAATCTCCTCATCTCAAACTTCTTAATAAAACTTTGTTGGGTGAACATGGGTAGGAGACATGGACTTGTCTCGAGATTTGTCTCTGAAGGAGAAGATATTGATTTAAGAAAATTGTTTATCAAAAGTAGGAGAAATTTTGCTTTGCGCAATAGCCTTGAGCTTCACCAGCCAAAATAAGCATATAGTTATAGTATAATAGAACATTAGGAATTAAAGTCACTTGCCACCACAATTCAATTGTGCTGACCCTTTATAGCTGGGCTGCAACTAAACCTTGCAGAATGTCCGAATGAGGAGTAAGGGGGTCGTCTTCGAGCTACAACCAACATGATTTGCCAGTGGCTTCATGGAGAAGATGTAGCTCCATGCTACGTTTACTATTGTGTTTGAAATCTGAAATAAAGTGTGAACTATTTATACAGCTAGCATTTCCGCTATGCTAAGTTGTAAGGACATTTGTTTTTGGATCATTCGTCTCGTTCTGTAATAAATTATGACATTGTACTGTGATATTACATCTTATTGGAGAATGTGAGACTTATGTGATCCAAGTATTTGCATTATTCATATGTGCCATTGCTTTCGTAAGCATGGGCACTACAGAAATAGAAGAAATCAAAGTCAATCTGAGTGCAGGAAGAGCTAAGGGATTTCATGAAGATGAGTAGGGAATATTGTGGTTTGAAAAACGTGTATGTGTGGCCAATGACCCTGATCTTAGGAAGTTAATTCTGCAAGAAGCCCATGAGACACCTTATTCCATTCATCCGGGAAATACCAAGATGTATATGGATGTGAAGGAGAGATTTTGGTGGAACAATCTGAAAAGGAAAATAGCAGAATATATCGCTAAGTTTGATGTATGCAGTCGAGAAAAGGCAGAACATCAGAAACCAGCGGGACTTTTACAACCTTAAAAGTACCCGACTGGAAGTGGGATTCTATTGGAATGGATTTCATCACCGGCTTACCAAGGACCAAATCGGGTTCTGATTCTATTTGGGTTATTATTTGCCGTCTAACCAATATAGCTCACTTTATACCCGTGAAGACCACTTATAAAAGTGCAAAGTTAGCTGATATTTACATGAAGAGAATTGTGTGCCTTCATGGCGTTCCTAAGAGTATCCTGTCTGATAGAGGGACCCAGTTCGCATCTCATTTCTGGAAGCAGTTGCATGAATCATTGGGAACCAAATTGGAATTTAGTACAGCTTTTCACCCTCAAACAGATGGTCAGACTGAAAGAGTAAATCAGATTTTAGAGGATATGTTAAGAGCATGTGCGCTCGACTATGGATCTAGTTGGGATGATAATCTACCTTGCGCTGAGTTCTCCTACAATAACAGTTACCAAGTCAACATTGAGATGGCACCGTTCGAAGCCTTATATGGAAGAAATGCACAACCCCATTGTTGTGGAGTCGTGTAGGAGAACGGAGCTTCTTTGGACTTGATATAATCCAGGATGCAGAAGAGAAGGTCAGACTGATTAAAGATAGATTGAAGATAGTACAGTCACGCCAGAAAAGCTACACAGATTCCAAACGTAGAGAGGTCACCTACGAGGCGGGTGATAGAACCTATCTCAGAGTGTCACCACTTCAGGGTGTGAAAAGGTTTGGAATCAAAGGAAAGTTAGCAACTCGATTCACTGGACCATTCAAAATCCTTTCTCGCAAGGGTGAAGTGGCATATGAGTTAGAACTGCCAGAAGTTCTGTCTGTTGTTCATAATGTGTTCCATGTCAGTCAATTGAAGAAATGTCATCCCGAGATGATGGGAGTTCCTTTAAAGGATACTGTACCTCTCGAGGAAGTACAATTGGAGAGTGACCTGACCTACGAAGAGAAGCCCATCAATATATTACAGACAACAAAAAGAGTCACCTGTACCAAAACCATCAAGTTTTGCAAAGTTCAGTGGAATCATCACACCGCGGAAAAAGCCACTTGGGAACGAGAACATGACCTCCGAGAAGACCATCCTCACCTATTTGCTGACCTTTCGGAAGCTCGAGGGCGAGCTTCCTCTTAAAGGGGTTAGTCTATTCCATCCCAAAATTTGCAAAAATTTAAACTTTGCATTCATACATCATTCATCTTGTAGGCATTACATTACTTCACATAAGTATTAAATAAAAATTCAATTATAAGTTTAAATAATTTTATAATTCAATAAGTTGTTTATTTAAACTTCTTTAATAACTATATTTTTCCAAATTATTTAATGGGCAAGTATAATGCTAAAAAGTTCTAATTGTAATAACCTTTCCAAAATATATTTTATGAGTTTTTCTGAAATGTTTTGTTTAAGTTTAAAAATCATTTTTGAAATCAGTTTTGAAAACAGAAATTAATTAAAATAAAAAGAAAATAGGAAAAAGAAGAATCGGGCCGGCCAACCCCCTATCTACCGCGCGCGCTAGGAAATGGCCCAGCAACAGCCCAGTGGCCCTCTCCCCCTCTCCTCTCTCGCTGATCGGTGGGACCCACCTCTCAGGTGGGTCTTCCACCTCCGGACGCGAATCCCGCACGGATCCTCTCCGATCCGGAGCGAAATCAGCTCCAAATATCACGGGATTTATTTTCTTTTTGCACCCCTTATAAACCACCACCCCCGCCGCCACTCCCCGCACCCAAAACCCTAGCTTTTTCGCCCCCAGGCCGCTCGGAAAGCGATCTCGCCGCCGCCATCGCTGCCGGTAAAAGTCGTCAACTCCGGCGCCATCCACTCTCCCGAGATTCCCCTTTCCCTCTAGTTCTTCTTCTTTCATTTATGCGCACCTCCGTGACATCGTCTTGGACTTGTTACTGCAGCCGAACACCACCTCCGTCCGCACCCGAAGGACACCGCCACTGTCTCCATCTCCGGCGAGGTTTTCCCGGCGAACGGCGAAACCCTGAGGACCAACGCCTCGCAAACGACTCCGCCTCGACGCCCTCTACTTCTCGGTAAGACTCACTCATCCCATAGACCCCTAGGACGCGAGCGCATGCATTACCGGCCGTGGCACCGCCGCGGTCGGGAGTTTTCCGGCGAACCGCGCCGCCCGCGCTTGGTCTCCGCTTCCGGACCGTTGGATCTAGATCCAACGGATCTAGATCAATTTAATCCCGAGCACTCGTTTTAAGGAGATCGGACGGCTCGCGCTGACGATCCGCGTTGAAACGGTATCGTCCAATAATATCGCACCACGTAGCCCTCCCTTTATATATTTTCGTAGGAATTTTATAAATAAAACAAAAAATATGCAAAACTTAGAAAATTCATAAATTTTGATCTGTAAGTTCAAATTTGATAAATTTTATATCCACGGATAGCCCTGCTTGTGTAGTTTACTTCTACATCATTTGTTTTTCCCTTTGATAAATTATAATTCGTGTAATTATCCGAGGAGTATTTTCGGCTATTAAACCCATAACTTAATAAAAATGATTTTCTAATAAATTTAACTTGTTTTAGTTTTGTATTATTGCCCTCTGTCCAGAAAGATCAACATGAGTTTTATGTGAAAACTTTCGTAAAACAATAAAAGTTGTAGTTGTAGAATTCTAATTTTTGCTATATTGTTTTCAATTATTTAATGGATAACTAAAATAAGAAATTCCTGGAAATTGCATTTCAAGCATTCAGTAACAGAAAGTATAAAATGTTATTAAGTGTGTCTTATTATACTCATAGCATATCATGCATGCATACATGTTTATGTTTGGTGTTCAAGGTGTAGTATTGTGTGGGTATTTATTTATTATATGTATTGCTTGTGCTAGATTGTGAAGAAGAGGAAGGACTTGCTTGTGATTGTTATTCTTGTTGTGCTTCCTCCTCCTGTTACCAAGACAAGTGACATTCATAAACTACCCAATATTTTCTTTATGCATTAGTAGAATATTTTGAGTAGAATGCATGATAGGAATTTTTGGACTATTTCATTATGTTAAGTTAGTTTTACACTTTGCAAAATTCCTAGTAGTGTGTAGCCACCCTTTACCATGCAGCCTTTAAAAGTTTTTATTAGAAGCTTAGAAATGCAATAAAAATTTGTTACATGCCATGTTATGGAAATATTTCAAAGTGTTAAACTTAAAATGCACACCTGGGTGGATTTGATTGGAATGGTTTATGTTGAGTGTCTATTTGGGACTATGCTTGTGGTTATCGTCGCTTAGGATGAATGTCTATTCTACTTAGGGCCATTAGCATGGTGGTTGTCACCCAAAAGCGCACTTGTGGACGGCCACCCAGGAACAAAGAGATTACTGAGTCCCTCCAAGTTTAGATGCTTCCAGTGCAGCCTTTTGACAATGGGCTCTGTCTAGAATAATTAAGTTGTGAGAGTGCAACCTGTCAGCTTGACAAGCAGATGTAGAGTTGGTAGGTGGAACGGGTCTTGCTAGTATGGTTGCATTCTTCTTCTGAAAATTCTTGTCTCAATTCTCTCCTTTCCTTAATGCACCCCGCGTGTATAGGATGTTTGGGTTAATTGAGTCTAAAGGTGAAAGTGCACAACCTCTGCAGAGTGGACAATCTGAGTACTTAGCCGTTTCCCCGGTGATGGACTACTTGAGAAGCTGGACAAGGGTGGACGGAAGAATCTCAACATCGTTTTCATGAAGTAAAATTTGACTAAGGAAAGAATTGTTGGTGCACTTGGGCTTCATCCCTTGGTGCCAAGTGTTTAAGAAACAAAAGTTTCTTTACAAAAGATAGGAGAAAACTTGCTTTCTACAAAATAGCCTACAACTCCACCAAGCCAAATATGCATATATTATTTGACTTGTCGTAAATTATCCACCATAGTCACTTGCCAATACTTCATTGTATTGATCTCCATCGGGGGCTGCATATTCAAATGTGCAGGTATTTCAGATGAAGAATAAGTTTGGACTCGAGTCTACACCCAACATGTCTGCCTTTGGCGCATGCTTGAAGATGAGGCTCATTGCTATTTGCTTTTGTTGTGAACTCGGAATATTTTAGCTAGCCTTCACGGCTAAGCACTTTGTAATAAAGCTATACTTACCTATTTTTGGATCTCGTTGTAGTATTATGATACTTCTGCAATTATACCTTATATTTTGTACTGTGGTGCTGGCAGTGATCCAGGGACTATCACTTAACATAGGTGTTCCATCTTTCTATAAAAGATGGGGCGCTACAATAAACTCCCTGCCTGTGGCCGAATCCTCTTCTTCGGAGAAATCTGAAATCGATGGAAAAGGTGTAGGGCAGCTTGAAGTCAGGCGGCCATTGATCCCGCTCCTAAGCGCACCTGTCAGGTGCACTCGGGCAATGGTGAGGGGCGGCAGATTCCGGTGCTTCTTCACCTGTGCGGGACGTTCCACCCTTGGCCCAACGCTCGTCACCACCTTCCACTTGCCAATTTGGTTTCGGCAGGGCTCGCTTCGACTTTAACCTCACTTCCAACGAAGATGAGCGAAGGTAATATCTTTGTCATGTGAGCGTGTGTACGTTCTTCGATTGTTTGCTATGTTTTAATCTCTGAATGTCCTTCCTCTGCATCTTTCATACTCTAGTGATGACCGGGCCGCCAGTCCTTTGGCTGCCCGTGCCACGACTGCCATCTCCTCTCCCGTTGCGGAGTCGGTAGTCGCTCCCTCGCAACCTTTCGTTCCTGCGCCGGAAGTCGCGGCGCCCACCGTGGCCGCTTCGATTGCCGAGCCCTCATCTTCTTCCATGCCCTCCTGGCTGAATCATGTAAGACTTGTTCATTCTGTCAGTATGGTGTTCTTGTTTTTAGCATGTGTGTGTGATGTATGCCTTATGCTTGTAGCCGGCCGTAAGCGGTCTGGCTTCCTTTGGCGAGGGTTTTGCGCAGTAGGAGGAGGAGCGAGCCGTTATTCGCTCTCAGTTAGACTAGCTCAACCGTAAGTCCCTATTTTTTCTTGCGCATGCTGTCTTTCTTCTTCCATGTGCCCGGAGTTTTTCCCTTTTGTTTCAGGGGAGAAAGGTATTTTGGAGTCCCGGTTGGCTGAAGTAGAGAAAACCCCCTCCCAGGAGTCGACTACCAAGGAAGAGCTTGATGCTCTTCGTGCTTCTGAGGGGGAGCGGGCGAAGCGAATGCTCGGTTTTGCACATTCCCTTACGGGTGAGGATGGCATTATTTTTTGTGTGAGTATTTGTTGTCGGTCTTTTCTATCTTCTTGACTCGTTTTTTTTTGTTTTGCAGGTCCCTCTTCCAGCTCTAGTGGTGTAGCGAGTGACACTTCGTCACTTGACCAAGCCATTGATCAGGTTGGGGTGACCATACAGCATGCCAAGAAGTCTCTGGAAACCTCCGTCCAGACACTTGGCGCTGTTTTCAAGGAGGTGTTGCCTTCGGCTGAGGTCCCGACTGTCGTGGGGTTTGCTGCGCAGCTGGGCCCCGACTCAAAGACTTTGAAGTCTTATGCGCAGGAGTTGATGGTACGCGGTTCAGACTCCACACTCAAGCTTCTTCTTAGTCACGGCGTGGCTGCCGACTACGAGGCTGTCCTCTCTGACTTTCATAAAAGGTCAGACGGTAAGCCATCGAGTTTGAAGAAGTACGGACCGCGCGTGTACAGCCTTGCGAAGGCCAGTATTGCGCTGGAGCGTCGCTCTGCATTCGTTGCCGCTGCCCGTAAGGACGGGTCTGAGTCTGCTGCCCAGTCGTAGGCAACTTTTGTTAGAAACCTCTGTTTAGCTTTGTAATATGCAATGTACATTTTTCCACTTATGATATCTTTTGGGAAATAGAGCTCCTGTTTGGTCCTTGTTGTGTGTTTATGTGCCTCCTTGTTGTTTTGAATTATATCTTGTTTGAGACTGTGCGATTGTGTCCCAGTCGGTCATCTCCACCACTTAGAAGGATGTTCCTGTGGAGGGAGAGTTCCGCTCGACTGCGCAACTGAAGAATGATGCCCGAGTTCTTGAGTACGCCAAGAAGAAGGTTGTTCAGCTGGAACAGGAGCTTAAATCAGCTCGAACTAACATGGAGATTCTTCGAGGGAGGCCTTCTCTTTCCACCCAGAGAGTGAAGTATGTTCTTTATGAGATGGAGGACTCGAACAGGCAACTTCAAGGTATTTAGTGTGTCGACTTTGCTTCTTGCATCTGTGTTTTGTGCCTAATGTCTCGTCATTTTGTTCTGTCTTCAGTTTTTGTAGATGACTCCCAGGCTGAAGCTGCTCGTGTATGTAACACCCCAATTTTCTTAAGCCTAGTATTGTGGTGTTAGGCTAGATTTTTCTTCTCAACCTTAGCTAAAAACTTTGGGTGTGTAGATTTTTGAGTCTTGAGCTATCTTGTTATTCTCATTATTCTTGTTTGGTTTCCACTAGCCTTCCATGATAATTGAAAACACTAAAACCTCAACAACAAAATTAAAATATCAACTATTAGGATCTTCATGGTTGTTAAAACTTAGCCAAACTAGGAGCAAATATTAAGCAAAACATAAATGGTTTTTGACATGCATCTGAAACACTTTGGTCTAAGGAACCTATAGTTTCACACCCTGTTCCCAGTTTTCTCAAAAGAACTTGTTTGCACATAAATATCACTAGTTTAAGTATGCATGAAATATCAATGACCATTAGCTCTTCTTTTCTTTTCTGATTTTATTTCTCTCATCTGTTATTTAGGGAATTAATAAGTAAACACTAGATTTATCAGATACTACCATTAGCTAGTGTTTGTTCATCTTTTGTTTTGAATTTTCAAATTCAAAAGTTTTCCTTAGGATTTTCAAAAGAAGAGAATGGAGAAGAAGAAGAACCTGATCTAACCGAACCCTATCTAACCCTCCTCGATCTCTCTCTCTCTCATTCATCTCTGCTGGTGAAGAAGGGGACAGCACCCCCCTGCCCTACCCCACCTGCCAGCCCCTCTCTTCTCTCCCTCTTCCACTCATCTCCTTCACTTTACCACTCCGGCCAACCCGAGCCCCCTCCCTCGTTTACTACTGGCTCAACCCCATCATCCCGACCACCATCTCTCCTTCCTCCCTCCACCTCCCAAGAGGACCAATCAGATCACCCCTCCCCCTCCCCAAACCGCTCATGTCCGAAGGAGACCCGAAAACCAGCCCCCGGTTTGGAGCCGTGCTCAGCGTTGCCCTCCCCCTTAAATCCTTGCCCGAAGCTCTCCCTCACCTCCTCTACTCACCCATTCCACCCTCGCCGAAAACCGCGTCCTCTCTCGTGCTCTGGAAGAAGAAAACGTCGCCGGTGACCGAGCTCTTCCCACGACCCTCACCGTCGATCCTCTCCACCTTTCTCTGCCATTTTTGGCTCCTCAAGCGCGTCTCGGCGAGACCTAACTTCCCCTACCCTCCTTTCCATGTTTAGGTGCCCGTAGGCGTCACGTTCGTCCGCGACCCGAGAAGATCGCCGCCGCCGTCGCCATGGACTCCAGCACCACCCGAGGAAGCTGAGGACACCGTCGTGCACGCCTTCGTCTCCTCCGTCGGCCCCTGTCCTTCCCTTGGCCTTGCTCGGCCTCTGGTGAGCGCTCGTTGCCGCCCTCCTTCTCCTCCGCGTCTGGTTCGTCCGCGCCGCGTCGCGAGGAGGACGACGACCGTGAGCCGTAGATCGCAAGATCTACGGCCAGGTTTGAACCTCACCGCGCGCGCGATCTCGCGCGAGTGGGCCAGCCCGGTTCGGCCTCCAGCGCTGCTCCGCGTATCCTCTGGGCCGGTTTGGCCCAGATCCGGCCGCTCGGCCCTTTTTCTTTTTAGAAATTCATTTTTCTGTTAATATTTCCAGAGAATCTTTAGTCTAGCTTTTATTCATTTGTGGTAAATCTACATTAGCTAAAATGATGAGACAAATTTTATAGCATGCACACACATTTTCTTAATCATGTGGCGTTGGAATTAGTCCAAAATATATTTCTTGTCGTATGGTAAAATAGATCTAGTTAAAGTATCTTTTTCACCATTTGTTTAATAACTTGAGGTTTATAAATCCAAATCATGCAAACTAAGATTCTATGGAAATCTTGTAAAAATGTCTACTTAGATCTATAAGTCTTGCATGCAGGAGATTACTCCAACAAAAGTTGTTTCTAGTCTAAGAATGACATCAGTAGATGCTTGGTGATTTTTAATTCTTAAATGAAAACACTTTTTGAGGTAAATCCACTTGGAAGGGTTAGATATGAGTTGGAAGTATCATGTGCCACTAAGGTATATTTTTCCTGAATATATTTATTATTTATTGGGCAAATCTCTGAAAAACAGGGAAATAATCTCTTAAAATGCATTTCTGAAATTTCAGAAATTATTGCATGTCTAGTTTTGTTTGGTTGAGCCACTTTTGTCCCTAGATTAATGTTTGGGATATTTTTGTGGGATATCCACATGTTTTATCTAACTCACCCCACTGGTTTGGCACAAAAATAATCCATATTATTTTCTGTACATAAATAATAGTCAGAAGTATATGTTATCTTAAAACAAGGACAACTTGAGCTAGGAGTATCCAAATTAGATGAATAAAATCTCCACTTAAAGAGAAAACTCATATCTCACCAGAAAAGTTAATTATGCATACAGGAGATCTATAAAACGGAATCTATCTTCTGTTTAAGTTTGACATCAGTAGCTCTTAACTGATTTTTAATTCTTGTTTGGTGATATATTTTCATGCTCAGCTAATTTTCAGAGCTCCATATGATAGTTAGGAGTCATGTGGTAGAAGGGTTTAATTTTAGGAGCAGTACCTTAGGAGTTAAGCCTTTTTCATGAAAACAACCCTTGATGAGTATTTAAATGCATCAGTTGTATGTTCTGTTTGTGATGCTTGTTGTTACTCTGTTTGTGATGCTTGTTGTTGGTGATTATACTTTAGATTGTTATCAACTCGCAGTTTAGGATTTACACTAGTTTCATTTGTTTCTTTTTTCATGTTACGGTAGAACCGCAAACCGAAGAGGAGCAGTACGAGGTAGCTGAGCACAACTACGAAGAAGAACAAGACCAGGTACAGTACTCTGAGCAAGGCAAGCCACCTCACCACTATAATGAACCTATTATTTTATCAAGCATGTTTTGTTTTAAAATAAAATAATGCATGTTTTACTTCTTCTGTGGCACCTTGCCACCCGAAAACTATTTTACAAAATATTGTTTGGCCAAAGTTATCTATTAGAATATTATAGGTGTTACAAAAAGAGTTTATTTGGTGAGCCTTGTTGTTGAAGGCTCCATCAAAAATATTAAGATTTCTAGTAGACTACTTTCATCTACTTATCTCAAAACTATAGGATGGGGACCTATTTGATAAAACTGTTTTTACGGAGGAAAACCCGAGTTTGCTGGGAGCAATCGACGAGCAAGTGTTTTATTAAAACCCGAGTTGCTGGGAGCAATCGGAGATGTTTGCGAAAACCCGAGCTGCTGGGAGTAGTCGGAGGAGAAAGTGTTTTGAAAAACAAAGTGTGACCCTAGCTGCCGCCCGAACAATTAACCCGTGCAGCCACACTACCTGACATGGGTAGGGCTTAGCCGGAAGCTTGTTTGTTTCAGTGTTGGGGCTCTCATACTTTCTATGAGGGCTGGGCCCTCGAAGTCGGGTTGTCGTCCGGATGAGACAATACACTGCTGCGGATCAGTAGCCGGACGATTACGGCAGGTCTCCTGACATGGCGGTGTGGCATCCCGAGGAAAGACCAAGAGGTCTAGTGGAGCACACGGTGCCGAGGAGAACAAACCTACCGGGAGGCACCGATACTAGGGTGGTCATAGTGAAAAGCTTTGATCGTGTTATCCGGACCCCCGCATGCTATCGTATGACGGGCCGTGGCAGACACGGCGGAAGGACCGATTGGTGTGGGTAAAGTGTACAACCTCTGCAGAGAGTAAATCTATTCGAATAGCCGCGTCCGCGGTCATGGACAGTTGGAAAGGTCCCACTAGGCATGCTGGCTGTTTTATGGTTTTCGAAAGAGAAGTGTTTTCGAAGGAAGCAAGTAGTCAAAAAAGTGGTACCTGGGAGGTACGGAGTTTGGGTGAGGATGATTGGTCTCGAGGAGACAATCAGTTCGATCTCAAGTCAGGAAAAAGGGTTACCCCTATCCTAGTGTTTTGATAAACTCTTACAAAAGAAAGTTTTGAACTTGGATATGTCCTTGTTATATCTAAGAGAAGAGAATTCTATCTCTAAATGTTTTTCTTCAACAAAGATATAGAGATGTCGAATTCTAGAGAAGAGAATTCTATCTCTAAATGTTTTTCTTCAACAAAGATATAGAGATGTCGTATTCTCTATGCTTGAAATCATTGTATTCGAAAATAAGCCATGTAGTTGTATAAAGGAGCCTTCCCAGTTTTCGAAATGTGTTTTCTTGCGTTATCATGAAAACTTAAGCCCTAGAGGTGGTCTTCCGAGTACGTAATTGTACTCATATGGCTTTGTCCCTGGATATTCAAATGTCCAGATTATATTGAGGAGGCCTACGTCGAGGAGGAGGTGTATGACGACGACTACGCCACTTAGCTGTCACCAGTCAACTGCACTTGTGGGATCAGCGCTCGGAGATGTTAAGAGCCGTTGCTAGCCACGAGCTTCCGCTATCTTAGTTAATTCCGTCCTGCGTGACGAGGTTTGTTGACTTGGGTCGTATGACCGTCTATGTGTTGTAAGACTTTTTTTCGTACGACTTGAATGATGTAACTCTTTGATACCTATGTTGGTTATGTGATTGTGATGCACTGATCATTGGGATCGTGATATTTTACATAACGTGGGCATCTCGGACTTGTTTCGAGGGGTCCTTACAGACTTGGTATCAGAGCCATCGTTGACCTTAGGAGACTTTAGCTAGGTTGGGCGTCGACGTCACGCAAAAATGTTTTTCCTAAAAGTCTAGGAGAAATACTTAAAATGTGTAGAATATGCTGCTATCCCCTCCCCTCTGTTGTTGGTTACTGATTAATATTATACATGCATTAAACCTCATGATTTTACCTGTTTAAAATTTTACGCATCGTTCACTAATTCAACCTCCATTTAAAATTTTGTGTAGATGAGCGGAGAGTTCTCGTCGTCGATTTAGTTGGGAGTTGTGCCCGACACTGGAGTTTCGCGTCTGTACCAGGAAGACCTACTCCAGCTGACTAGGCACCTGAGGCGTCCGCTACCTGAGCTGCTGATAGGACGCTGTCTACCCATGGTTGGGGACGAGATGTCCTGGACCGTGAGGTGCATCCTTCGAGGGCCACTGGTGCCACCCTTCGCCGAGGAGCTGATTCAGGATGCCCTCGCATCTACTCAGATGGGGGCATTCGTCACCGTGCTGCAGAGAGATCTAGCTCGCTTGGTGTGTGCTCACAGTACCGAGCTGAGCGGCACCCGTTTCGAGTTTTACTCTAGCCTGGACGAGCAGAGTAACCTTGTGCCACCGTGTCCCCACCCCACTCTCAGGAACCACTTGGCCGAGCTGGGACTCCTCGTCGAGTACACCCAGTCCCAGCTGGTCACTAGTCGTTTCGAGAGTGATCTTCACCGTCTGAATCACGACGGTGCTGAGGTGTGGATTTCGGCGGCTGAGATGAGGATCGAGGACCTGTAGACGCAACTCAAGGCGTCTCAGGACAAGCTGAAGACCGTGGAGCTGAAGCTCAAGACCTCAGAGGAGCGTCTAGTGGAGTCCCAGGCAGAGCTGAAGAAGGAGCGCAAGGAGCGACGTTCCGTCTCTGCGCGTTTCCAGACTACTCGCTTCTACAAGTTCCATCTCGACGGTATGGTTGACATGCTCCGGTCGACCATTGACGACCGCGACGAGAGGATTAGCGAGCTGGAGAGCGAGGTGGAGGCGCTGAGTAAGGAGAACGATGATCTGTTGCCTGATGATGAAGACCCTATGGAGGATATGGACATGGAGCCTGAGAGTGGACAGGACGACGACGACCTTCGAGGCGAGGACGGTGAGGACTCAGGAGCTGTGTTGTCCGAGGACGAGGACCCCGACGAGCCACCTTTCGACAGTGACGCTGCCGTGGACGTGGAGTAGCTAGTTGCGTAGTATCTTTTGGGTTAGGGCCGAACACTCGCGATAAGTGGATGCGATTGTGTGGTCTAGTTAGTATGAGTGTGTTTTTGAACTATTGTAAGACTATGTCAGTTCGGGTGTTGTGGTTGTGAACTATGTGATGATGCTTTTGGAATCTTGTTAGGGAGTGGATCTTGTCTTACTTTGAGAAATGTCTTGCTAAAATCTATATGCTGCTGTGTCTGATTGATGAACCCTTTTTCCTAAAAACTTGTTTTAAAAATTCTAATAAGGTTATTAATGTGTGTTTTAATCTGAAATTCAGAATGGCTAGGGATCCACCACCCCCACCACCCGAGCCATCTATGGCTCAAGTGTTACGTCTTCTCCTGCAGGATCGTGAGGCAGCTCGCACTGAGAGGAATGCCAACCTTGCCACCCTGCAGCATCTTGCTCAGATTGTCGTCAATTAGAATGGCGGCCAAGGGAATGAGGAACCCCGTTCCAAGCTGCGTGATTTTCAGAACACCAACCCGCCAGTCTTCTCCAAAAGTGAAGTACCCCTGGATGCGGATGATTGGATCCGTACCCTCGAGAACAACCTAAGAGTCGCCCAAGTGGGTGACAACGAGAAGGTGGTCTACGCCACTCACTACCTCTCTGGGCCTGCCCGAGCCTGGTGGGAAGCCATTCGCGCTCTGTTGCCACCGGAGGAAGTTGTGGCTTGGGCGGCTTTCAAGACCAAGTTCTTGAAGCGTTATGTGCCCTCCGGACTCGTCAGTATTATGCGAGAGAAG
Organism: Poa annua; assembly: GCA_026929855.1. NCBI lineage: Eukaryota > Viridiplantae > Streptophyta > Magnoliopsida > Poales > Poaceae > Poa > Poa annua. The sequence continues at coordinate 242,311,839 of CM049426.1, read as the reverse complement.
TTCCTGCAGCTCAAGCAAGGCGGGATGTCTGTGAGTGAGTACTTGGAGAAGTTCACTTCTTTCGCAAGGTATGCGCCCACCGATATCGATACCGAGGACAAGAAGAAGGAGAGGTTCCTGAACGGGCTTCATGATGAGATGTAGTGCATTTTGGTGGTGATGCCTTTCACCGACCTAGAGTCCCTGGCGGATGCTGCCATTATGATGGAGCACAAGCGCAAGGCTTCGTTTGACAACCGCACGCGTCGCCAGCAGTTGTAGCAAGGCAGCAGCAGCAGCAGCAGCCCAGCCGGGAGTTACCCCCGTCCACGCCCTTCACCTCCACCAAGGCCTTCTTATCCATCACCAAGGCCTCCAACTTTTGTACCAAGACCCAGCTACTCCCCTCGCCCGCCTGCACCTCGCCCTGGAGGTGGTTCCAACCCCGGCCTCAACTTTAATAGGCCGCCTGCTCCGAAGCCCACAGGAGGATGTTTCACTTGTGGACAGCCTGGACATTTCTCGCGGGATTGTCCCACTAGACAGCCCGCCGGTGGTCGCCCTAATGCGACAAAGATGAACCAAGGGCCACCCCGTCCACCAGGAGGCAAGAACCCGTTTCCCAAGAAAGCGGCCCCTGTCACCCGAGGCCATCTGAATCATATCAGCGCAGAAGAAGCTCAGGAGGCGCCAGATCTGGTTATGGGTATGTTCCCTGTCAACTCAGTTCCTGCCTCAGTTTTGTTTTATTCGGGAGCTTCCCATTCCTTCGTTACGGAGCCGTTTGTTAGGAAGAGTGGTATGGTTCCAACTTTGATGCATCGTCCTATGAGGGTGCAAATTTCAGGGGCCACTACCAAGGCCATTTTGTCATGCAAGGAGACTCCTGTGGAAATTCAGGGAGCCCGATTCCATGCAGACTTGGTGGTCTTAGGAAATCAAGGGATCGAAGTGGTTTTAGGAATGAATTGGATGGCGGTCAACCAGGGAAAAATTGATTGCACCAACAAGTCTGTCACACTAACCACCCCGGAAGGAGAGGAGATTACACACTTCTCGACCCAGTACTCCACCACGGGTCATTTCCACAAGAATGTTGCTGAAGCCACTTTGGAAGAGGTACCGGTAGTGTGTGATTACCCTGATATTTTTCCCGAGGAGTTACCCGGTATACCACCAGATCGGGATATCGAGTTCATCATTGAGTTGGTACCCGGTACTGGCCCTATAGCTCAAAAACCCTATCGGATGAACCCCGAAGAGTTGATGGAGCTGAAGAAGCAGTTGGATGACCTGCTTAGAAAAGGGATGATTCGCCCTAGTGCGTCACCCTGGGGGTCACCAATCATCTTCGTGGATAAAAGGGACGGTACCACTCGCTTGTGTGTGGATTACCGTAAGCTGAATGATGTGACTATTAAAAACAAGTATCCTCTACCCAAAATTGAAGATCTATTTGATCAGCTTAACGGAGCCCGAGTCTTCTCTAAGATCGATCTCCGAACCGGATACCATCAGCTGAAAGTTAGAGAATCTGACATCCCTAAGACAGCCTTCATCACTCGTTATGGGTTGTTTGAGTATACGGTGATGTCCTTCGGCCTAACTAATGCCCCTTCCTACTTCATGAACCTCATGAACAAGGTGTTCATGGATTACATGGATAAGTTTGTAGTTGTCTTCATCGATGACATCCTGATTTATTCCAAGTCAGAAGAGGAGCATGAAGAGCATCTGAGGTTGGTTCTCGGTACCCTGCGAGAACACCAGTTGTATGCTAAGTTCAGTAAGTGCCAGTTTTGGTTAAAAGAAGTAGGTTTTCTTGGCCATGTTATCTCAGCGGGAGGGATATCTGTAGATCTGTGACGCCCGAAAATCGGTACTATGTAGATTTGAGCGATCCCGCCGAAATCCGCATAATAACGATTTTAGGTCGCCCACCAGACATAATGTGCACGCCGAAACATGCGCATTATGTGGGTGGAATTGTGATAACATTACAACAGTTCCGATACATCCACAAATACAACAGAAGATAAAATTACAACAACGACTCGAACGAGTCAAGATACAAATGATACAATACAAAGATTCAAATGACAGCGGAAGCAAAATAGTATCCGACTACGGATAAGATGCAAATTGGACTAAGAGTCCTGAAGATAAGCAATGGCGCCATATCCCTGCCCAGCCAAGCCGGAGGGATTCCCAAGCTAACGTCGTCAGACTTCAAACCTGTTAACTGCACATAAAGCACATCCCAAAAGAGGGTCAGGGCACTCCCTGGCAAGCAAAACCGACTTGCCTACTTTCTACACCATCTCCCAAAATATATGGGAGGTGGACTTAGCGGCAGCAGCGCTAGCAACCTAAAGAGACACGCTACAACTTCTGTCTAATCAGAGAGGGATAAGAGAGGGCATAAAGTAAACATCTACAACTAACACCAATCATAACCCATTCTCGAATTAACCCCCCTCAACCAAGTATGAGGAAGCAATTCGGGAATACTCACACGTTGAACAATTTTAGTTATCAGTTATTGTGAAAGTAATTCTATATTACTAGTCAGGTTAATTAACAACGATTAGGTGTAAGTTGTCTATGATCTTGTTAGCCAGCATCATCACCAAGTCGTCCATAACCGTGGACACGACTCATCGATAAGATTATACCCTGCAGGGGTGCACTACTGGACCCGTACTTGTTCGATCAACCCCAAAAGCAAAGCCAGAAGCTAGGGCATCTCAACACGGCAAATCTCTTCTTTACAACCCATCCAGGGAACCGCATGATTGTGTGCACGGCTAATCAGGTCCAGTGCCCGCGGGTTACGACCTTCATAGCACTCTAAGAACGTGCCACCCTATATGAGAATCGACTACTCCATCATCATGAGATCGTTAGGTAACCATATGCATGCATCAAATGGAAAGCCCGAACTACTTGCGGCGCCCTGGATAAGAAGCGGATTAGATCGAAGCCGCGGGGGGGCTCCATAGGGCCTCCCACAAGTGGTTAGTGCGCTCAAAATTGGATCCGAGGACAAGAACTGAGTTCCTAGGTCGACACTTAGCAGAACAAAGCACCTCGCAAGGCCTTCCGCCGGTGCCTTATCTTTTAATTATAATACCCCAATATAGAACAACATTTTATTAAGGTAGAATAATCTATCATACTAAGCATATGAAATAAACGACCAACAGACGACTCGCACAAACAACTCTAAGCATGCGCTACGACTCGCAAGGCTAACAGATAAACATGCAACAGGTATTAGGATGTGGGGATAAAGCTGTATGGGCTGCAGGATAAACATGTGATGGGATCGCAGTTCAAGAATCGATAACTAGGGTAGCAGAGATCAACAACAGGAATGAAAGACAATGTATAGGTAAACAAGCAAATTTTGCTTGCCTGGAATCCCGCATGGAACCAGATCTTGTCGTTGCTCACACATCTCAACGTCGTATCCGCAAAGAAGCAACAAAACCTGGAAAGCGTAAAAGATGCATTTTTACAACTACGGCAAAGATCCAGCATGATCATGGGATAATGATGCATGACATGGCAAGATGCATTGCGAGATGCACTTCATCCAAATAAAGCGGAACCGGGATTCCGAAAATTAATATTAATGTTAAAGTTATTTATCTGCCCAACAAATTAAATGTTCATTAACATGGCAAGACATGGCAAAGGTGTTCTAGTCAAATTAAATGGAATTGAGCAATACATATAATGATTTGCCCCACACATTCCATATTTATTAATTAGGTGATTTACTACACCCGGAAACCCAAGAGATGCAACAAATGCAATTATGATGCGACATGCACAAGATAGATGACATTTAATAAAATAGGTATAGGGTTAGGGTTTGGGTTCGCACGTTGGATCGGGAGAGATAGGGTCCGAAACCGAAGTCTTCGGTCCGTAGAGGAAGTAGTCGTCGTCGTGGAAGTAGTCGTCGCGGAACCGGGGCATCGTCGTTTGTCGGTGTCGTGGAAGTGGTCGGTAGTCGGGGCACGTAGGAGCACGGCAATCGGACACCGGAAAGAAAGCGCGCACGGGCGGGCACCGCGACACGGACACGGACGGTGACGGCGACGCGACACCGGAGGGAGCACACGCACGCGCACTGGTAGCACCTCGAAGGGTGGACAAAACGGGCAACAAAAGTGACGTCGGGTTCGTGCGGGAATTCCACCGAGCACCTTGCGGGCGGCGGACGCGAGGACACCACCGGACGGAGAAAAGCGGTCGGCGCGGAGCGGAGCCACGGAGCGTACTGCGAGCACGCGCACGGCGGCGGGCGCGTACGCGGGCGGCGTGGAGCGAGGGCGACGGCGGGAGGAGCACGGCGGCGGCCGAGGCGGGCGGCGAGCACGGCTCGGGAGCGCGGCTGCACGCACGGGCGGCACACGGGCGCGGCAGGGCGGAGAGCGGCGGCGTGGCGCGCAGCGCGCGACGGCGGCGACGTGGCGTGGAGGTGGCCGGAGGGCGCGGGCGGAGGCCGGAGCAGGGCGCGGCGGATGCGGCCTAAGGCGCGCGCGCGGGCGGCAGCGGCTGGCGACGCGGCGTGGCGACGGCCGGCGGCGGCGCGCAGCCGGCGGCCGGAGGAGACGGCGGGCCGGGCGCGTCGGGGCGCTGCGGGTGCGGGAGGGAGTAGGGGAGGAGACGCAGGGGGTGGCGCGCGGGTGACGCGGTGCGTAGCCGGGGGAGGCGGCGGCGCGCGGAGGTCGCGGCGGCGCGGCGCTGGTGGCGGCCGGGACGGCAGGCGCGGAGGTGGCCGCCGCGCGGGGACGGGGAGGCGGCGCGGCGGAGGCGGCCGGGAGCGCGGCGGCGCGGCCGGAGGCAGGGCCGGGCGCGGGGGAGCTCGGGGCGGGGAGCTCGGTGCGGCAGGGCTGCGGGAGGAAGAAGGAAGAAGGAGAGCACGGGCGCTGCGGGAAGAAGATGGTGCGCTGCGTGCGGGCTCGGGAGAAGAAAGGAGAAGGGAAAAAAGAAAAAGGAAAAAAAAAGGAAGGGAGGGGAAAAGAGAAAAAGAGAGGTAGAAGGATCTTTTGCAAAATCCCAGAAAAAGGAGGAGGGTGGCTGCAAAAAGGCAGGGGGGTGGGAAATAAGTTTCCTGGGGAAACCCTAGGGTTTGCTTAGGTGGGCTTGGGCTTTTATTTCTCTCCCTTTATTCTTTTTGGTTTTCTATTTTTAAAACAAAAACAAAAAGGAATTTGAATTTGAATACAAAACCTTTACAAAATATTTTTAGTTTTGAATAGACAATTTAATAAACTAGTTTTTAACATTTTTAAAATATTTGAAAATAACACATTTTTAATTATGGAAAAATTAATTTAAATGCGTCAAATTAAATTAATGCGATGCGATGCCATGTCGATGCAAAAAGAAAACTCACAAATCAAAAGGGGATAAATCCCGGGGCGTTACAATCGACACCACTAACAAGGGATCGCGTCCCGAGATCCACGCCGAGACCACAAGAAGAGAGGGGTAACTATCGAGTCTTCACGCTCCGGGATGAACTTCTCGACACCACTAACAAGGGATTGCTGCTCCACCTTGAAATTCTCGACACCACTAACAAGAGATTATTGCTCTCGACGAAGACGACTCCGAAAGATCGAACCTAATAGGATAAAAGGCAAGAAATCGTCCACCCACACGTAGGATCCTAAAACTTTGAAAGTTTGGATAAGGGAAGAGACTCCAAAATAAATAAGGTAAGAGGAGACATAGAATTGAGATAAGGAGTAAAAAGAAACCTATTGAGATAATTTTCAAAAATAATTTAAGTAAAATAGTTTTCGACACTCTAGAAACAACGACCGTTAGCGAGGTTATCCTACAGGCTTTTGCGGACCCGCTGCTTCGATAACCAATCGTATCGAAACAACAAGGAGATCGAAATCAAGGCTCTGATACCACTTTGTGACGCCCGAAAATCGGTACTATGTAGATTTGAGCGATCCGCCGAAATCCGCATAATAACGATTTTAGGTCGCCCACCAGACATAATGTGCACGCCGAAACATGCGCATTATGTGGGTGGAATTGTGATAACATTACAACAGTTCCGATACATCCACAAATACAACAGAAGATAAAATTACCACAACGACTCGAACGAGTCAAGATACAAATGATACAATACAAAGATTCAAATGACAGCGGAAGCAAAATAGTATCCGACTACGGATAAGATGCAAATTGGACTAAGAGTCCTGAAGATAAGCAATGGCGCCATATCCCTGCCCAGCCAAGCCGGAGGGATTCCCAAGCTAACGTCGTCAGACTTCAAACATGTTGACTGCACATAAAGCACATCCCAAAAGAGGGTCAGGGCACTCCCTGGCAAGCAAAACCGACTTGCCTACTTTCTACACCATCTCCCAAAATATAGGGGAGGTGGACTTAGCGGCAGCAGCACTAGCAACCTAAAGAGACACGCTACAACTTCCGTCTAATCAGAGAGGGATAAGAGAGCGCATAAAGTAAACATCTACAACTAACACCAATCATAACCCATTCTCGAATTAACCCCCCCAACCAAGTATGAGGAAGCAATTCGGGAATACTCACACGTTGAACACTTTTAGTTATCAGTTATTGTGAAAGTAATTCTATATTACTAGTCAGGTTAATTAACAATGATTAGGTGTAAGTTGTCTATGATCTTGTTAGCCAGCATCATCACCAAGTCGTCCATAACCGTGGACATGGCTCATCGATAAGATTATACCCTGTAAGGGTGCACTACTGGACCCGTACTCGTTCGATCAACCCCAAAAGCAAAGCCAGAAGCTAGGGCATCTCAACACGGCAAATCTCTTCTCTACAACCCATCCAGGGAACCGCATGATTGTGTGCACGGCTAATCAGGTCCAGTGCCCGCGGGATACGACCTTCATAGCACTCTAAGAACGTGCCACCCTATATGAGAATCGACTACTCCATCATCATGAGATCGTTAGGTAACCATATGCATGCATCAAATGGAAAGCCCGAACTACTTGCAGCGCCCTGGATAAGAAGCGGATTAGATCGAAGCCGCGGGGGGCTCCATAGGGCCCCCCACAAGCGGTTAGTGCGCTCAAAATTGGATCCGAGGACAAGAACTGAGTTCCTAGGTCGACACTTAGCAGAACAAAGCACCTCGCAAGGCCTTCCGCCGGTGCCTTATCTTTTAATTATAATACCCCAATATAGAACAACATTTTATTAAGGTAGAATAATCTATCATACTAAGCATATGAAATAAACGACCAACAGACGACTCGCACAAACAACTCTAAGCATGCGCTACGACTCGCAAGGCTAACAGATAAACATGCAACAGGTATTAGGATGTGGGGATAAAGCTGTATGGGCTGCAGGATAAACATGTGATGGGATCGCAGTTCAAGAATCGATAACTATGGTAGCAGAGATCAACGGCAGGAATGAAAGACAATGTATAGGTAAACAAGAAAATTTTGCTTGCCTGGAATCCCGCATGGAAGCAGATCTTGTCGTTGCTCACACATCTCAACGTCGTATCCGCAAAGAAGCAACAAACACTGGAAAGCGTAAAAGATGCATTTTTACAACTACGGCAAAGATCCAGCATGATCATGGGATAATGATGCATGACATGGCAAGATGCATTGCGAGATGCACTTCATCCAAATTAAGCGGAACCGGGATTCCGACAATTAATATTAATGTTAAAGTTATTTATCTGACCAACAAATTAAATGTTCATTAACATGGCAAGACATGGCAAAGGTGTTCTAGTCAAATTAAATGGAATTGAGCAATACATATAATGATTTGCCCCACACATTCCATATTTATTAATTAGGTGATTTACTACACCCGGAAACCCAAGACATGCAACAAATGCAATTATCATGCGATATGCACAAGATAGATGACATTTAATAAAATAGGTATAGGGTTAGGGTTTGGGTTCGCACGTTGGATCGGGAGAGATAGGGTCCGAAACCGAAGTCTTCGGTCCGTAGAGGAAGTAGTCGTCGTCGTGGAAGTAGTCGTCGCGGAACCGGGGCATCATCGTTTGTCGGTGTCGTGGAAGTGGTCGGGTAGTCGGGGCACGTAGGAGCACGGCAATCGGACACCGGAAAGAAAGCGCGCACGGGCGGGCACCGCGACACGGACACGGACGGTGACGGCGACGCGACACCGGAGGGAGCACACGCACGCACACTGGCAGCACCTCGAAGGGTGGACAAAACGGGCAACAAAAGTGACGCCGGGTTCGTGCGGGAATTCCACCGAGCACCTTGCGGGCGGCGGACGCGAGGACACCACCGGACGGAGAAAAGCGGCCGGCGCGGAGCGGAGCGACGGAGCGTACTTCGAGCACGCGCACGGCGGCGGGCGCGCACGCGGGCGGCGTGGAGCGAGGGCGACGGCGGGAGGAGCACGGCGGCGGCCGAGGCGGGCGGCGAGCACGGCTCGGGAGCGCGGCTGCACGGACGGGCGGCACACGGGCGCGGCAGGGCGGAGAGCGGCGGCGTGGCGCGCAGCGCGCGACGGCGGCGACGTGGCGTGGAGGAGGCCGGAGCAGGGCGCGGCGGATGCGGCCGGAGGCGCGCGCGCGGGCGGCAGCGGCTGGCGACGCGGCGTGGCGACGGCCGGCGGCGGCGCGCAGCCGGCGGCCGGAGGAGACGGCGGGTCGGGCGCGTCGGGGCGCTGCGGGTGCGGGAGGGAGTAGGGGAGGAGACGCAGGGGGTGGCGCGCGGGTGACGCGCGGGTGACGCGGTGCGGAGCCGGGGGAGGCGGCGGCGCGCGAAGGTCGCGACGGCGCGGCGCGGGTGGCGGCCGGGGCGGCAGGCGCGGAGGTGGCCGCCGCGCGGGGACGGGTAGGCGGCGCGGCGGAGGCGGCCGGGAGCGCGGCGGCGCGGCCGGAGGCAGGGCCGGGCGCGGGGGAGCTCGGGGCGGGGAGCTCGGTGCGGGAGGGCTGCGGGAGGAAGAAGAAAGAAGGAGAGCACGGGCGCTGCGGGAAGAAGATGGTGCGCTGCGTGCGGGCTCGGGAGAAGAAAGGAGAAGGGAAAAAAAAAGGAAGGGAGGGGAAAAGAGAAAAAGAGAGGTGGAAGGATCTTTTGCAAAATCCCATAAAAAGGAGGAGGGTGGCTGCAAAAAGGCAGGGGGTGGGAAATAAGTTTCCTGGGGAAACCCTAGGGTTTGCTTAGGTGGGCTTGGGCTTTTATTTCTCTCCCTTTATTCTTTTTGGTTTTCTATTTTTAAAACAAAAACGAAAAGGAATTTGAATACAAAACCTTTACAAAATATTTTTAGTTTTGAATAGACAATTTAATAAACTAGTTTTTAACATTTTTAAAATTATTGAAAATAACACATTTTTAATTACGGAAAAATTAATTTAAATGCGACAAATTAAATTAATGCGATGCGATGCCATATCGATGCAAAAAGAAAACTCACAAATCAAAAGGGGATAAATCCCGGGGCGTTACAAGATCCTACCCACATCAAGTCCATCCTTCAATTCCCAACCCCCACCAACCAAACCGAAGTGAGGTCCATCCTTTGATTAGCAGGTTATTACCGCAAGTTTGTTGAAGGATTTTCAAGTATCGCCAAGCCCCTTACTCAACTTTTGAAGAAGGACCAGAAGTTTATCTGGACCGATAATTGTGAAGCCAGCTTTCAGGAACTGAAAAAGCGTCTTACTACCGCACCTATCTTAACCATGCCGGATGTGACCAAAGATTTCGTGGTTTATTGCGATGCCTCCAAACTTGGACTTGGGTGTGTCCTTGTAGTGTACCTGCACCTAAAATATGGCAGATACCTATGTATAGTGCAAATCCCTGGATCGATTCGTTTGCACACACAGTTACGATGTTATATCACAACAAAGTATCAATTTATTACAACGCTGATCCAGACTTAGAAAATATTCATTACAAATTTGCATAGCATAAAGCTAGCAGTGAACAGAGTAAACAGCAGAAAATTATTCTTCATGGAGTCCCCAATCATCATCATGTGCCACAGGCGAGCATGTTGGTTGAAGACTCGAAAACCCTTAGTAAAAACTTTCACTCATCATCAGGATAGTCTGCAATAAGATATATATTGCAACAACGTGGATCAGAACCATTAAAATGGAACTGGCAAGTGACACTATGGTGGACACTTAGAGGAATAACTCTATGACCTATAAGCTTATTTGGCTGGTGGAGCTCAAGGCTATTTTGCAGAAAGCAAGTGTTTCCCTAACTTTTTGGAAACACGTTTCTTCTATTCGAGACATCCGTGGCATGAAATCCACTGTCTCATTCTACCCTTATTCACCCATCAAGTTTTTAATTTAGAAGTTGGAATGGTGGAATCCTCCGTTGACATCCTCGTTCAGCTGCTCAATTGTCCATTTCCGGGGACACGGCTAAGTACTTAGATTTTCACTCTGCAGAGGTTGTGCACGTTCACCATTGTACCTATTCAACCCAGGTTATCCTTTACACACCATTTGTGATAAGGAAAGGAAATAATAAGGCGAGATCTTTTAGAAGCATTTCCCCTCCCACTCTGGCCTGACGCGCTCCACCTACAAATCCTCTACCACCACCTGTCAGGCCGGGGAGAGTCCACGCAGCTTAGTTGATCAAGCCAGAGCCATGTTGGCAATTGCTGCACGAGAAGCAATCTTCACTTGGAGTTCTTCAGATTCCTTTGCTCCTGGGTGGCCTTCCACAAGTGAATATTCCACAGGTAAAACCCCTGGGAACAACACTCAACTCATACAGCCAAGCAACCAATTTCCACCCGGGTGTTTGATTAAAACTTAGTAGACTTATCTTTTCATCAAAATAGTTTTTGCATAGCATCACTATTCTACTAAGTAATTTCATAGGAACCTAGACACAGGAATAAAGAGATCTATCATGGCTTGCATAGCAATGCTATCCTACACATGCTTATAGAAAATACTCTACTCATGCATAGAAATAATAGGACTTTTATGGGGGTGTGCCACTTGCCTTTGAATGTTGTCGTTGTTCACAAACTCTTTTCAACAACGAACGTTTGCTCTCCGTTTAATCTAAACAATATAAGCAAACAACAATACAACAATCAACAAACAGCAATCATCAAACCTACATGCTCATATCTAGTGAACAAACAAGTTTTGTAAACTTATAAGGAAAACATGTCATGCATGAAAATCTTTTAAGTTAATGCAAGGGAATGTGATGGTCAAAAATGACTAAGGACTAAGGTCATGAATTGGTCAAAATTACTTTGTTATAAATCTATCTTGAATGAGCACTTTAATAACTTAGTCTTGAAGTGCATAACTACTTAGAGAAAATACTAGGTCTATTCTTCAAGGTGATCAATAATTGTTATCAACTCTTTGTAAATTGGATATTCACTATAGTGAGAGAGACAGACACCCGGCCAGCCACTTAAATTGTGGAACAGGTCTCATGTGCATGGACATGTAAGGTTTGTTTCCAGGCCGCTTCATCCCACTATGCCGCTAGGATCCAACAACTTCAAGATGATAATATCATGATCAAAGATTGTTTAAGTCAAATGTGAAAGACAAGATTAGGAAAGAGGGAAAAGATAGAAAGAAAGATGTAGTTGTCCTCCAGGCTTCATCTCCAGACTTGTAACTTTCTTCTGGATGATGTCTTGTTGAATCTTCAGACTTGATGATTATTGTGCCCTCGAGGCTGGTCTTGGATTTAACTTAGTCTTCATGAAGTCTCAGGGAAGAAGAAAAGACAGAGAGAAAGACTTAGAGAATAAAAAGGGGTTGGCCTTCTTGAACTTCTTCTCATTTTTCTTCTAAGTGCTTGACATCTTGGAATTCTTCTGGAGTCTTGTTTTTGGCTAAGTTCTTCTTTTGGTCTTCTATTTCCATATTGAAAATCCTAAGTATCTAACTGCATAACACTTTTGCCAAAATGCTGAGTTTGAAAATAATCCTATCTTAGAAAAAAAATGGGGGAGGAGTTTTCTTATGGGAAATATAACTACAAAGTAAAATATGATATACATGAAATGCAATTTCAAATTACAAGAAACATAATACTAATTTTTGCGATATTTATAAATAAGCATGAATTTATAAATGCAATCTAATTAATTGTTATTTTTGGAAAATATAATAAAAGGAATAATTATAAGATTAAAGTTTTCAATGATTATATTTTTATAACAAAATTTTATAAATAGTGTTAATAGACAGAGGGCGTTTAATTAATTTTTTTTGCAATTGGATTTAATCAAAATTAATGTTTCTATTAGTGGTTATGTTGAAAATACTCAAACTATTCAAATTAAATATATAACTATGTTTTCATTCAATTATTACTCAAAATTATTTTATAGCAGTGGTATCAATTTAAAAATATTCTAAAGTTTCTAAAACAATTTTATTTGCAATTTTTGGACTTATAGATTTAAAGTTATTACAAATATACTCAATTCACCATTTAAAATTTGAATATTTTATACTAAGTCAAATTTGAATTTTGGCCGATCTAAAATATTCTACATGTCGAGGGCTTTCCAAATATATAAAAATATTTGAATTTGGATATGTGAGTAAAAAGTTATAACAATTCTAAGTCACAGGGGCTTTTCTGCAAAACTTCCAATTAAATAAATCGAGAAAAATCATTTTACACGTCAGCGCTGACTGGGCGCTGACTGTGCTGTTGACGTGGCGAGCTCTGATTGGCTCGGATCTAGGGTTAACCTGGGCCGTAGGATCTTAAGGGGATTGGACGGATCAGATCGGGGAATACCTCTTCGGGGCCGATCTAATCTCGGCCGTAGGAAGCAGATCAGACGGTCCTGGGCGAGTTGACCAGAACGGGGCGGCGCACCTCGCCGGACTTGAAGAGACGGCGGCGCATGCTCCGGCGGGGACCGAGTCGGGGCTCCGGTGGCCCCTCGGTCTCGGAAAAGCGACGAGCGGGCGCGGCGCGGCACAGCGAGGGAGATGGCGGCAGCGTCGACCACGCGCGTGTCCTGGAGCGGACGCAACGCACGGGCAGAGGCGCGGTATTCCAGCGAGCTTCGGTTCGAGCTCGGTTTCGATGCTTTTGCTGTGGATAAAATCAGAGAAGGAGTCAGGGAGATGGGGGAGGTCATCATAGAGCGCGGGGACCGAGATTGAGCGGCGGATACTCACAGTTTTGGCCGGAAAAGAAGAAAACGTGGCGGCGGTATCGGAGCAACTCCGGCGAGATTTTCCAGCAGCCCGGGGGCACGATTCGCACGGGAAAGAGAGGGGAAAATGAGAGGAGGAGGTGGGCGTTTTATAGGAACCAACGGCTCCGTAATTCGTGCTGTGAAACGTCCGAATTGGAGAGGAGAACGCCGGCCGTTTCTGCGAGGTCGTGGGCGTGGTCTCCGGCCATTGAAGACGAAGCTGACGTGTGGGCCCCACACGTCAGCGGGAGAGGGAGAGAGAGCCGGGCTGGCTGCGCGCTGGGCTGCTGCTGGCTGCGCGCGCGCACGTTAGGCGCTGGGCTCGGCCCATTTGGTTCTCTTCTCTTTTTTTTTTTTACCGTTTTTCTTTTCTGTTTTCTGGATTTTAAATAACTTTTAAAGTATGAATCCAAATAACCTCAAATTAGTTTCTATAATTTTGTAAAAATCATATCTTTGCTTTAAAACATTTGGGGGTATGTTTTGAATACTTTTCAAAAATATTATTTTTGAAATATAACTATTTGTAAAATGGACACCTCATGTCCAAATTAAATTTAGAGTTTTAAAATATTTATTTGTGGCTAATTTAAATTTATGACAATAACACAATCATATATGGTTGATATTAAGTTTATTTGAATCTCATTTTTAATAACCATCATTCTTTGTTTTGGTATAATAGTAAAATAACTAAATATAAATATTTTTAAGGAAATGGGAAATATAATAAATTCCATTTTTTATTCTAAATGTTTTGGACACCATTATATTTTATATTATGCTTATTCATTTGAAAATTTTCATATCAACTTTGGAAAAGATTTTAGTTTTACTTCATTTCTTATATAGAAAATATATTCATGAAAGTCATTTTATGTTTTGAAAATAAATGAAAATCATTTAATCTAATGAAATGTTTATTTGGATATTCCGTTAAAATATGAAGTTATTAAAGTTATAAACCATAGACTTGTAATATCCAAACTATATTTTGAACTCAGGTAAATGAATAATAATCTTTTGGCAATTAGACAATGTTTTCAATAGTTTAAAAATAACACTTGTAATTATATTTTAATTTTATGAATTGCTATTGCTAAGTGGTTGAATTCAAATACTTATAAAGAAACCTTTTATTTCATGAATATGGTTTGAAGGTTTGTGAAACATTTTTCATATTAGATATTGAGGTTTTTAATAATTACAATGGATAATAAATTGTTTAACTTGAAACAACTTTTGAAAAGTGAGATATTTGAATTATTAAACTCTTTCAATAAGTTTGAAATCTTTCTTAGTTGGTTTTCTTATGCATTTAAATGTTTTATTTTAATCAAAAACAAAAGTTTAAAATTTTAGTGATTTTAAACATTATAAAATGTTGGGATGTTACAGTCCTTATGCAAGAGGGCAAAGTGATTTCCTACTCGTCGCGACAGCTCCGCAAGCATGAGCAGAATTACCCCACCCATGACCTAGAGCTTGCTGCAGTGGTCCATGCGCTCAAGACTTGGCGACACTTTCTGATGGGCAACCGCTGTGAAATTTACACCGATCACAAGAGCCTGAAGTACATCTTCACCCAGAGGGATTTGAACATGAGGTAGCGAAGATGGATAGAACTCATCAAAGATTATGACTTGGATATCCATTACCATCCTGGAAAGGCTAACGTTGTAGCTGATACCCTTAGCCGTCAGCCGTGTTCATTCAACTCCATAATCAAGATTCGACAGCCAGAACTCTGGGAAGAGCTTGATATGATGGGTATAGAAGTGGTCAGTTATGGGGCAATCGATCAACTCCTGTTGCAACCCACCTTATGGGAGCAGATCAAGGAAGCACAGAAGGGTCACGAAAGCATTGAGGGCATCAAGCGAAGATTGGACAAAGAGGAAGTCACTGGATTCACCTTCGACCCCGCCGGCATTCTTTGCTACAAGGGACGCATCTGCGTACCGTCGGACCCTGTTTTGAAGCAAATAATTATGAAGGAGGCCACGAGACTTTGTACTCTATCCACCCTGGTGGAACCAAGATGTACCAGGATTTGAAAAATAATTTCTGGTGGCATGGCATGAAACGCGAGATTGCACTCTTCGTCCAGAACTCCGACATCTGCCAAATAATCAAAGCAGAACACCAGCGACCAGCTGGATTACTCCAACCTCTTAAGTTGCCTGAGTGGAAATGGGATGAGATCGGCATGGATTTTATCACTGGATTACCCCGATCCAATCGCGGGCATGACGCTATTTGGGTTATTGTGGATCGGCTCACCAAGGTGGCACATTTTCTCCCGGTGAGCACTCGTCATCGATCTGATCAACTAGCGGATCTTTACATGTCGCGCATCGTCAGCCTTCATGGGATACCTAAGACTATCGTATCAGATCGGGGAACCCAATTCACTTCTCGATTTTGGGCTAAGCTTCATGAGGAGCTCGGAACCAAACTCTTTTTCAGTACCGCATATCACCCTCAGACAGGAGGACAAACGGAAAGGGTCAACCAGATCTTAGAGGATATGCTTCGATCCTGTGTATTAGCTTATGGGGCCAAGTGGGAAAGTTGTTTGCCGTTTGCTGAGTTCTCTTACAACAACAACTACCAAGCTAGTCTGATGATGGCACCATTCGAGGCTTTGTACGGACGGAGGTGCCGTACTCCTTTGAACTGGTCACAAACAGGAGACAGCCAAATTTTTGGGGTTGACACCCTGAGGGAAGCCGAAGAGCAAGTTCAACTCATTCCCGACCGTCTTAAGGCGGCCCAGTCGAGACAGAAAAGTTACGCAGATTCCAGGAGGCGTGAACTCAACTTCAAGGAAGGAGATATGGTATACCTGCGTGTTACTCCACTCAAGGGAATGCAGCGTTTTCATGTGAAGGGGAAGTTAGCACCAAGGTATATTGGTCCCTTTAGAATAATCAGTCGAAGAGGAGAAGTATCTTATCAGTTGGACTTGCCGCCTCATCTGTCGGAATTTCATGATGTGTTTCATGTGTCTCTACTCCGGAAGTGTCTGCAAGTTCCCGGTGGTACTCATTCCTATCCAGAGGTAGATCATCGCACTATTGATCTCAACCATGATCTCACCTACCGAGAGCGACCACTCCGTGTCCTCGCTGAAGACGTCCGTCTGACCCGGAGACGGAAGATCAGATTCCTGAAGATCCAATGGAGCAACCATTCAGAGGAAGAAGCCACCTGGGAGCGTGAAGATTATGTGGAGCGTGAATTTCCTGGTTTCCTTTCTTCTTCAAATCTGGAATCTCGGAGACGAGATTCTCCTAAGGGGGGAAGGTCTATAACACCCCAATTTTCTTAAGCCTAGTATTGTGGTGTTAGGCTAGATTTTTCTTCTCAACCTTAGCTAAAAACTTTGGGTGTGTAGATTTTTGAGTCTTGAGCTATCTTGTTATTTTTGTTTGGTTTCCACTAGCCTTCCATGATAATTGAAAACACTAAAACCTCAACAACAAAATTAAAATATCAACTATTATGATCTTCATGGTTGTGAAAACTTAGCCAAACTAGGAGCAAATAGTAAGGAAAACATAAATGGTTTTTGACATGCATCTGAAACACTTTGGTCTAAGGAACCTATAGTTTCACACCCTGTTCCAAATTTTCTCAAAAGAATTTGTTTGCACATAAATATCACTAGTTTAAGTATGCATCAAATATCAATGACCATTAGCTCTTCTTTTCTTTTCTGATTTTATTTCTCTCATCTGTTATGTAGGGAATTAATAAGTAAACACTAGATTTATCAGATACTACCATTAGCTAGTGTTTGTTCATCTTTTGTTTTGAATTTTCAAATTCAAAAGTTTTCCTTATAATTTTCAAAAGAAGAGAATGGAGAAGAAGAAGAACCTAATCTAACCGAACCCTATCTAACCCTCCTCGATCTCTCTCTCTCTCAATCATCTCTGCTGGTGAAGAAGGGGACAGCACCTCCCTGCCCTACCCCACCTGCCAGCCCCTCTCTTCTCTCCCTCTTCCACTCATCTCCTTCACTTTACCACTCCGGCCAACCCGAGCCCCCTCCCTCGTTTTCTACTGGCTCAACCCCGTCATCCCGACCACCATCTCTCCTGCCTCCCTCCATCGCCCAAGAGGACCAATCAGATCACCCCTCCCCCTCCCCAAACCGCTCCTGTCCGAAGGAGTCCCGAAAACCAGCCCCCGGTTTTGGAGCCGTGCTCAGCATCGCCCTCCCCCTTAAATCCTTGCCCGAGGCTCTCCCTCACCTCCTCTACTCACCCATTCCACCCTCGCCCAAAACCGCGTCCTCTCTCGTGCTCTGGAAGAAGAAAACATCGCCGGTGACCGAGCTCTTCCCACGACCCTCACCATCGATCCTCTCCACCTTTCTCTGCCATTTTTGGCTCCTCGAGCGCGTTTCGACGAGACCTAACTTCCCCTACCCTCCTTTCAATGTTTAGGTGCCCGTAGGCGTCACGTTCGACCACGACCCGAGAAGATCGCCGCCGTCGTCGCCATGGACTCCGGCACCGCCCGAGGAAGCTGAGGACACCGTCGTGCACAGCGTCGTCTCCTTCGTCGGCCCCTGTCCTTCCCCTGGCCTCTGGTGAGCGCTTGTTGCCTCCCTCCTTCTCCTCCACGTCTGGTTCGTCTGCGCCGCGTCGCGAGGAGGACGACGACCGTGAGCCGTAGATCGCAAGATCTACGGCCAGGTTTGAACCTCACCGTGCGAGCGCGATCTCGCGTGAGTGGGCCGGCCCAGTACGGCCTCCCGCGCTGATCCGCGTATCCTCTGGGCCGGTTGCCGCTCGGCCCTTTTTCTTTTTAGAAATTCATTTTTCTGTTAATATTTCCAGAGAATCTTTAGTCTAGCTTTTATTCATTTGTCGTAAATCTACATTAGCTAAAATGATGAGACTAATTTTATAGCATGCACACACATTTTCTTAATCATGTGGCGTTGGAATTAGTCCAAAATATATTTCCTGTCGTATGGTAAAATAGATCTAGTTAAAGTATCTTTTTCACCATTTGTTTAATAACTTGAGATTTATAAATCCAAATCATGCAAACTAAGATTCTATGGAAAGCCTATAAAAATGTCTACTTAGATCTATAAGTCTTGCATGCAGGAGATTACTCCAACAAAAGTTGTTTCTAGTCTAAGAATGACATCAGTAGATGCTTGGTGATTTTTAATTCTTAAATGAAAACACTTTTTGAGGTAAATTCACTTGGAAGGGTTAGATATGAGTTGGAAGTATCATGTTCCACAAAGGTAGATTTTTCCTGAATATATTTATTATTTATTGGGCAAATCTCTGAAAAACAGGGAAATAATCTCTTAAAATGCATTTCTGAAATTTCAGAAATTATTGCATGTCTAGTTTTGTTTGGTTGAGCCACTTTTGTCCCTAGATTAATGTTTGGGATATTTTTGTAGGATAGCCACATGTTTTATCTAACTCACCCCACTAGTTTGGCACAAAAATAATCCATATTATTTTCCGTACATAAATAATGGTCAGAAGTATATGTTATCTTAAAACAAGGACAACTTGAGCTAGGAGTATCCAAATTGGATGAATACAATATCCACTTAAAGAGAAAACTCATATCTCACCAGAAAAGTTAATTATGCATACATGAGATATATAAAACTGAATCTATCTTCTGTTTAAGTTTGACATCAGTAGCTCTTAACTGATTTTTAATTCTTGTTTGGTGATAGATTTTCATGCTCAGCTAATTTTCAGAGCTACATATGATAGTTAGGAGTCATGTGGTAGAAGGGTTTAATTTTAGGAGCAGTACCTTAGGAGTTATGCCTTTTTCATGAAAATAGCCCTTGATGGGTATTTAAATGCATCAGTTGTATGTTCTGTTTGTGATGCTGGTTGTTAGTCTGTTTGTGATGCTTGTTGTTGGTGATTA
The DNA here is from genome assembly GCA_026929855.1 of Poa annua. Lineage (NCBI taxonomy): Eukaryota > Viridiplantae > Streptophyta > Magnoliopsida > Poales > Poaceae > Poa > Poa annua. Next base: position 242,292,711 of record CM049426.1, on the reverse strand, counting down.
TACTTTAGATTGTTATCAACTCGCAGCTTAGGATTTACACTAGTTTCGTTTGTTTCTTTTTTCATGTTACGGTAGAACCGCAAACCGAAGAGGAGCAGTACGAGGTAGCTGAGCACAACTACGAAGAAGAACAAGACCAGGGACAGTACTCTGAGCAAGGCAAGCCACCTCACCACTATAATGAACCTATTATTTTATCAAGCATGTTTTATTTTAAAATAAAATAATGCATGTTTTACTTCTTCTGTGGCACCTTGCCACCGGAAAACTATTTTACAAAATATTGTTTGGCCAAAGTTATCTATTAGATTATTATAGGTGTTACAAAAAGAGTTTATTTGGTGAGCCTTGTTGTTGAAGGCTCCATCAAAAAGATTAATATTTCTAGTAGACTACTTTCATCTACTTATCTCAAAACTATAGGATGGGGACCTATTTGATAAAACTGTTTTTACGGAGGAAAACCCGAGTTTTCTGGGAGCAATCGGTGAGCAAGTGTTTCATTAAAACCCGAGTTGCTGGGAGCAATCGGAGATGTTTGCAAAAACCCGAGCTGCTGGGAGTAGTCGGAGGAGAAAGTGTTTTGAAAAACAAAGTGTGACCCTAGCTGCCGCCCGAACAATTAACCCGTGCAGCCACACTACCTGACATGGGTAGGGCTTAGCCGGAAGCTTGACTGTTTTAGTGTTGGGGCTCTCATACTTTCTATGAGGGCTGGGCCCTCGAAGCCGGGTTGTCGTCCGGATGAGACCATACACTGCTGCGGATCAGTAGCCGGACGATTACGGCAGGTCTCCTGACGTGGCGGTGTGGCATCCCGAGGAAAGACCAAGAGTTCTAGTGGAGCACACGGTGCCGATGAGAACAAACCTACCGGGAGGCCCCGATACTAGGGTGGTCATAGTGAAAAGCATTGATCGTGTTATCCGGACCCCCGCATGCTATCGTATGACGGGCCGTGGCAGACACGGCGGAATGAACGATTGGTGTGGGTAAAGTGTACAACCTCTGCAGAGAGTAAATCTATTCGAATAGCCGCGTCCGCGGTCATGGACGGTTGGAAAGGTCCCACTAGGCATGCTGGCTGTTTTATGGATTTCGAAAGAGAAGTGTTTTCGAAGGAAGCAAGTAGTCAACAAAGTGGTACCTGGGAGGTACGGAGTTTGGGTGAGGATGATTGGTCTCGAGGAGACAATCAGTTTGATCTCAAGTCAGGAAAAAGGGTTACCCCTATCCTAGTGTTTTGATAAACTTTTACGAAAGAAAGTTTTGAACTTGGATATGTCCTTGCTATATCTAAGAGAAGAGAATTCTATCTCTAAATGTTTTTCTTCAACAAAGATATAGAGATGTCGCATTTTAGAGAAGAGAATTCTATCTCTAAATGTTTTTCTTCAACAAAGATATAGAGATGTCGTATTCTCTATGCTTGAAATCATTGTATTCGAAAATAAGCCATGTAGTTGTATATAGGAGCCTTCCCAGTTTTCGAAATGTGTTTTCTTGCATTATCATGAAAACTTAAGCCCTAGAGGTGGTCTTGCGAGTACGTAATTGTACTCATATGGCTTTGTCCCTGGATATTCATTTGTCCAGATTATAATGAGGAGGCCTACGTCGAGGAGGAGGTGTATGACGACGACTACGCCACTTAGTTGTCACCGGTCAACTGCACTTGTGGGATCAGCGCTCGGAGATGTTAAGAGCCGTTGCTAGCCACGAGCTTCCGCTATCTTAGTTAATTCCGTCCTGCGTGACGAGGTTTGTTGACTTGGGTCGTATGACCGTCTATGTGTTGTAAGACTTTTTTTCGTACGACTTGAATGATGTAACTCTTTGATACCTATGTTGGTGTTGTGATTGCGATGCACGTATCATTGGGATCGTGATCTTTTACATAACGTGGGCATCTTGGACTTGTTTCGAGGGGTCCTTACAGTGTAGCGGAATGTCTGGCAGATGTTTCTCTAACGCCTGTCACCGGTCCGCAACATTTCTGGGTTGATTCATATCATGCCAATATCCTTGCCACTCTGAAGGACCGTGTGTGGCGTGGTGCAATTTTGCTGGAGCGCTGCCGGGCGGCACTTATGCGGTCGAATCATTATCTGTTCCCTAAGGGTTCCCAACCTCGAAGGATCGATGCTCTAGTCGACTTATTCCACGCTCATGAACCCATTCGCGAGGCTGTGGCCCCTCGTGTTGTGCTTGGAGCCAACGCGGCGTTCACATACATGAGGAGTCAAGACTCTGGGTGTTCCTCTTCTTCTTCATCTCGGTCGAAGCTTCGACTGTCGAGCGAAGACATGGAGCGGACTCTTGCTCCTGCCGAGAAGTTGATAAGCCGGGCGTGTAAGCAACTAGTCGACTCCAACTTACCATTGAAGGACGAAGATGCTTAGCCTATGTATTTATAAGTTTTTTTGCTGTATATGATGTGTAGTATAGGGACTCAGCCCCCGAGTATAGCGATTGGGGTTTTGTTTGTATGCTTGTTTATGATAGAAGTCCATTACTCATGTTTCCGAGGTGCTTCCTTTGCAATCTCCTTTTGATGCGTGGGCTCCAAGTGTAGCGATAATTTTCTTTTGCGTGTCTCTCAAGTTCATTGAGCTCTTTGCATTTTGTTCTTTGATACATACGCAGCCCGCGAGCGTGTCGAGTAGCTGCTTTTGCGCGTTATGTCCTTTGATGTGCAACCCCCGAGCATATCGAGTGACTATTTTTTGCTTTTTGTCATATGTGCAGCCCCCGAGTGTATTGAGTGGCCTTTTTCAATGTGACGATAAATTATGCAGGGAAAGTATGGATAATCTCTTTTCTTTATAAACGTTGACCAGCAAGCCACCTCATTAAAAACCTTCCAATCCCCTTAGGTACCCTGGTAAGGAAAATAGCGCGTCTGGAACCTCCTGGTCGTTTGGATACATGAGCTTTTTGCTACATCGACTAGATGTTTTTGCTAAATACCGATGACCCTAATTGGCCATACTCTTCGAGTTGTATGCTTCCTCCTGGTGATGTAGCATCTTTGGCTTGTACTTTCTCTCGTATGACCTCTTTTGCTCTTGCAGTCGAAATGTCAGGGGCTCCCCGTGAAATGAGTCTTTCTGGGTAGTGTGATGTGCATTGCAGAAAAAGCTTGGAGTGGCAACGCACCCTTTGCGTTTTGATCTTTTATTTTGTGATTGTCATATATGATGACACAGTTTGGCACTCCTTGGCTGAAGATAGTGGTGATGTGGTTTGGATTTGTCACCCTGCTTGTGCCTGACCTCACCTTGTTAATCATGGCTTGATTTGTTTTGCTTGGAGGATCCTCTTGGTATGATTTTTGTCTGAGGATTTTTATTGCTCGAGTGGCCTGTGGCTGCCACCTTCTGATTGACATATGGTTTACGTGCCTGAAGAAAACACCTGGCGGTACATGCGCCTTTACTGCTCCAATGTTTGCCAGCCTGTTGGATTGTTTGTTGCGCATGTGCGCTACATGATGTAGCTCGCAACTGTGAAATTTTCTTTGTGTCGTGGTGGTGTCACGGCAGATGCCTACGGGTAGGCTAATTTGTGGGGCCAATGGACGCTAGGGGATTTCGGGGAGGGATTGCGCGATGAACTCGCGCGCAGGTAAACTCAAAAGACACGGTGACACAAATATTTACCCTGCTTCGGGGCTCTCGTGAGGAGATAAAACCCCTACTGCAGCATCTAGCCTATTCGGTATATTTCCTCTCTTACTATCCGGGCTACAACACGCTCCATGAGCTGCTACACTTGCCTCCATGAGGTCTTGAGAGCAAATGAGAAGGGGGGAATGAAGTGGTGGGGTGGTTGGCCTCTCTCTCCCTCTCCCCCTTGTGTCCTTTATATAGGAGAGCCCAGGGGACAAGCCAGGGACAAGAAGACACGAAACACTGTTCACTGCGCACTGTTCACGATTTGACTGATGGGGTCTTGTCACGCTGCTCACGACGTCAGCGACAGTGTACTTTTGCCACACCCGGGTACTGTTCACTGCGTCACCGTGCGATGTACTTTTGTCACATCTCGGATACTGTAGTGGCACTGTAGCCCTGCTGGACATGTATCGGTTTCGTCTTCTAGTGTCTGTCTTCCACATTTCTACATCCTCTTCTAATCTTTTCCCGGATAAGTAATCTGTGCGTAGCTCCACCGAGAAAACCTCCGAATCACATATCCTGGCCCATATTTTGGTGCCGTACCCGGCCCATCCGGATTGGGCCAGCCCGGCCAGCTAGATGAGGAGGTGTTGGTCAGCGGAACACGGTCGGGAGCATCACCGGGCGTGCTGCCGGAGAGGCACTGGGCTGCCGAGGTCGCAGGGGAGGCGCAGCCGGGGTGGGCACGCCCGAAACGGGGGCGAGCACTACCGGGCATGCCCGGGGTCGAGGGCGGCTCGCCTGAGGTGGGGGAGGTCGGATGAGACGCTGACGAGATCTGTCTCCGCGGTGAGGCAGGGCACGCTCGGTCCTGGGGTGGGCCAGATCAAGCCAGGGTCGGGGAGGCGCGACGAGGACGCGGCCGGAGTCGGGGATGAGCTCGGGCGCCGCCGGGTTGGGGAAGACGCCGGAGGAGGGCTCGGTGGAGGAGCTGCGCACAACCGATGTCGGGGGAGGCCGGGAGCGCTGCCGGAGCTGGAGGAAGCCGGGGGCGCGGTCGAGCTGGAGGGCTCGGGCGGCCGGAGGCACGCCGAGACGCGGCCAAGGTCAGAGGCCCGCACCGGCGTCGCTGACGCGAGGCGAGGACGGCGCGACCGGAGTCGGGGATGAGCTCGAGGGGACGCGCGCCGGAGTCGGGGGAGGACGGGGCGGCGCAGTCGTGGAGGAAGTCGGGGCGGGGCTCGGGCGTCCGAGGTCGCGGTCGCCGCCGGGGCTCGGAGATGCCGTGGTCCGGTGGTCGGGGAAGCCGGTGGAGGACGGGGGCGAGGTGGCGTGAGGCGTGGCCGTCGAGGAGGAGCTCAGGGAGGCTGAGGCGACGAGGTCGTGGGCGAGGTCGCCGGGGCGCGCTGGGAGGTTGAGGAGGATGCGGATAAGGTCGTGGGCGATATGGGGGCGACGCCAAGTTGACCGAGTACCTGCTAACAGCCCATTGCGATGCCGTCTCGGGCCAGAAAATAGAGGGTTCCGGCCCATATTCGGTCATACCCGGTCAAAGCCACTTTCTATTCTCTTTTCCTTCTCTTTTCTTCATTCCTCCATCATTTAAACGTAAATATACCTGCAACATCAAGACTACAGCCCCATACCTTCAGGGTACCGGGGAAGTACATCCCCGACACTAGTCCCCGAGTTTATGGGGGATTCACAGAATCGTGCATCAACTTAAAAATCAAATAGTTACAGGAATTTTCCATACCGAAAGTCTTGTTGTTAGAGGTCTCGGGGATCACATCCCCGACACTAGTCCCCGAGGCTGCGGGGGACTCGCAGAGTCGCACGCAGACTTAGAAGAAATCTCAACCTCATCGTTTTCATTTGCTCCCCCGAGTACCTGCATTAAATACAATCATATGCCGGTTCCTTAGCCACTCTGAGCGTTTTACCGACATAGATGTCTTCGGCCACCGCCGGTCTGACACAAACACACAACACATGCCGGCGTTTAGCCACTCTGGGCGTATACCGACACGGACGCCTCATGTGCCGGCGTTTAGCCACTCTGGGCGTATACCGACACAGAGTCTCATGTGCCGGCGTTTAGCCACTCTGGGCGTATACCGACACAGACGCCTACGCACCCAATGTCACACAGGTATCTCGGTATGTCGGTATGTCGGCCCCTCTGGGCATATCACACATGTTTCGGTATGTCGACCCCTCTGGGCATATCACAGATGTTTCGGTATCTCAGGTGTTGCCTTTGACGAATTTTGATATACCGAAACAAATGACGATTTGGAAATATCGCCCGATGCCATGATACATTGGCGAACTGAAATAAACGGGGATCTGGGGATATGGAATGATACCGCGATATAATGACGAGCCGACATGAATAGCGATATGGAGATATTGCAGTATGCCATGATATATTGGCGACCCGAAATAAACGGGGATCTGGAAATTCTGCGTGACACCGCGATATGTGGGCCAACTGATACCATAGATCATATGTAATATCCTTTGAGAAAATAATCAACCATAAGATGGATCCAAAATAACCGATATAATCAAGATTCTCGACATGAGTATCCTCGCGGTAAAACCGATATCACCTTTCAACGTTAGTTAGGACATATATATTTTAGTAAAGACAGAAAATAACTCTAGCAGCAAACCACACAACAGGACAGAGACTCGGTTTCCACCGAGTCCCCGGGTAAATTTTCAGATACAGCAGGCAGACAAAGGAGCCCGGCAGTCCCCGAGTCCAGTTTCGGGATGCCGGCACACAAATGAGATAGCAAGAAGCAAGACACAACAAGCATATAAATAAATATAAACCGCGCTACTCCACCGACTAAGCATGCAAGGTAGAACTAATTAGTAAGCCAGTCCCCGGGTCAAGACATCTTGCTCCCGGGAAAAAACAGATAGATGACAAACAGGTGAAACAGGGCAGTCCCCGGGTTACGATATCTCGTTCATGGGTAAATAATTAAACTAATCATGCATGGGCAGTTCCCGAACAAATTTAAGATAACGTAAATGTAAGGTACAGATGACGATACTCACGGAGCACAGGAGCGGTTGGGGATGTCGGAGGCGACATAACCCGGGTAACTGGTGTGCAACTGCCAGGGGTCCATTGATGATGAGTGTCGGGGTAGTCTCCGGCGACTGGTGTCCGCGGTGCAGAGATGCCGTTTTGGGATGTCGATGACCGGTTTCCGCAATGCGGGGACGTCGATGACCTCCACCCGCGGTGCAGGGATGTCGGAGACCTCTACCCGCTGCGCAGGGATGTCGGCGACCTCTACCCGCAGCGCAGGGACGTCGGCGACCTCAACCCGCGGCGCAGGGATGTCGGCGAACTCAACCCGCAGCGCAGGGATGTCGGCGAACTCAACCCGCCGCGCAGGGACGTCGGCGAACTCAACCCGCGGCGCAGGGATGTCAGCGATCTCAACCCGCAGCGCAAGGACGTCAATGACCACTGCCCGCAGCACAGGGATCCCGGATTTGGGGTGCCGGCGACCGCTACCCGCGGCGCAGGATGTCAGTGACCACTGCCCGCAGCACAGGGATCCCGGATTTAGGATGCCGGCGACAGCTACCCGCGGCGCAGGATGTCAGTGACCACTGCCCGCAGCACAGGGATCCCGGATTTAGGATCCCGGATTTGGGATGCCGGCGACCGCTACCCGCGGCGCAGGATGTCAGTGACCACTGCCCGCAGCGTAGGGATCCCGGATTTAGGATCCCAGATTTGGGATGCCGGCGAACGCTACCCGCGGCGCAGGATGTCAGTGACCACTGCCCGCAGCGCAGGGATCCCGGATTTAGGATCCCGGATTTGGGATGCCGGCGACCGCTACCCGCGGCGAAGGATGTCAGTGACCACTGCCCGCAGCGTAGGGATCCCGGATTTAGGATCCCGGATTTGGGATGTCGGGTCCCGTCCGAAATTGTTCCCGCAAGCGCCACTCTGCCCCACGGTGGGCGCCAACTGTCGTGGTGGTGTCACGGCAGATGCCTACGGGTAGGCTAATTTGTGGGGCCGATGGACGCTAGGGGATTTCGGGGAGGGATTGCGCGATGAACTCGCGCGCAGGTAAACTCAAAAGACACGGTGACACAAATATTTACCCTGCTTCGGGGCTCTCGTGAGGAGATAAAACCCCTACTGCGGCATCTAGCCTATTCGGTATATTTCCTCTCTTACTATCCGGGCTACAACACGCTCCATGAGCTGCTACACTTGCCTCCATGAGGTCTTGAGAGCAAATGAGAAGGGGGGGAATGAAGTGGTGGGGTGGTTGGCCTCTCTCTCCCTCTCCCCCTGGTGCCCTTTATATAGGAGAGCCCAGGGGACAAGCCAGGGACAAGAAGACACGAAACACTGTTCACTGCGCACTGTTCACGATTTGACTGATGGGGTCTTGTCACGCTGCTCACGACGTCAGCGACGGTGTACTTTTGCCACACCCGGGTACTGTTCACTGCGTCACCGTGCGATATTACTGTTGTCACATCTCGGATACTGTAGCGGCACTGTAGCCCTGCTGGACATGTATCGGTTTCGTCTTCTAGTGTCTGTCTTCCACATTTCTACATCCTCTTCTAATCTTTTCCCGGATAAGTGATCTGTGCATAGCTCCACCGAGAAAACCTCCGAATCACATATCCTGGCCCATATTTTGGTGGCGTACCCGGCCCATCCGGATTGGGCCATTCCGGCCAGCTAGATGAGGAGGTGTTGGTCAGCGGAACACGGTCGGGAGCATCACCGGGCGTGCTGCCGGAGAGGCACTGGGCTGCCGAGGTCGCAGTGGAGGCGCAGCCGGGGTGGGCACGCCCGAAACGGGGGCGAGCACTACCGGGCATGCCCGGGGTCGAGGGCGGCTCGCCTGAGGTGGGGGAGGTCGGATGAGACGCTGACGAGATCCGTCTCCGCGGTGAGGAAGGGCACGCTCGGTCCCGGGGTGGGCCGCATCAAGCCAGGGTCGGGGAGGCGCGACGAGGACGCGGCCGGAGTCGGGGATGAGCTCGGGCGCCGCCTGGTTGGGGAAGACGCCGGAGGAGGGCTCGGTGGAGGAGCTGCGGACAACCGATGTCGGGGGAGGCCGGGAGCGCTGCCGGAGCTGGAGGAAGCCGGGGGCGCGGTCGAGCTGGAGGGCTCGGGCGGCCGGAGGCACGCCAAGACGCGGCCAAGGTCGGAGGCCCGCACCGGCGTCGCTGACGCGAGGCGAGGACGGCGCGACCGGAGTCGGGGATGAGCTCGAGGGGACGCGCGCCGGAGTCGGGGGAGGACGGGGCGGCGCAGTCGTGGAGGAAGTCGGGGCGGGGCTCGGGCGTCCGAGGTCGCGGTCGCCGCCGGGGCTCGGAGATGCCGTGGTCCGGTGGTCGGGGAAGCCGGTGGAGGACGGGGCGAGGTGGCGTGAGGCGTGGCCGTCGAGAAGGAGCTCGGGGAGGCTGAGGCGACGAGGTCGTGGGCGAGGTCGCCGGGGCGCGCTGGGAGGTTGAGGAGGATGCGGATAAGGTCGTGGGCGAGATGGGGGCGACGCCGAGTTGACCGAGTACCTGCTAACAGCCCATTGCGATGCCCGTCTCGGGCCAGAAAATAGAGGGTTCCGGCCCATATTCGGTCATACCCGGTCAAAGCCACTTTCTATTCTCTTTTCCTTCTCTTTTCTTCATTCCTCCATCATTTAAACGTAAATATACCTGCAACATCAAGACTACAGCCCCATACCTTCAGGGTACCGGGGAAGTACATCCCCGACACTAGTCCCCGAGTTTATGGGGGATTCACAGAATCGCGCATCAACTTAAAAATCAAATAGTTACAGGAATTTCCATACCGAAAGTCTTGTTGTTAGAGGTCTCGGGGATCACATCCCCGACACTTTGCGACATATTGAAGTAATCCTGATATCTAGCCCGCTTGTCCATGTTCATCCTGCTTGCACCTGCCGAATTTTGCATGATTATACACGAGCTCCCTCGAATGATTATGTGTTGTGCTCCTGATGATCTTGCCAGTCTTATGCCATGGAATAGGCCTTCGTAGTCAACTTCGACCTTTGATGGAGACGGGAAGTCTATCTGCAGTACATAGCTTATTCATTCCTTATGGGGTGTTATGAGTATCATACCTGCGCCTGTACCTCTGCCATCTTTTGACCCGTCAAAGTGTATTGTCCACGGGTTGGTGCGTGTGTCTTCTTCTTCTGCGGGCTCGACTGTCCATATGGCGTTTACCTCATGTGTTGTGGTTATGGTTGCCCGCTTCTTACACTCTGGCTCTGTTGCCACTTTCCTCTCGACTCACGCCTTGTCTGAGTCTGCTCTGTTCCGAATGCCTCTGAGATCCTGCAAAAGTCTCGGTCACAGTCATCTGACTTCTGGAAGTTTTCATTGACTGTGATGACTCCTTTTGGACCTGGCATTTTGAGCTTGAGATATGCATAGTGCGGTACTGCCATGAACCTTGAAAATGTCAGCCGTCCCAATATGGCGTGGTATTGTGATTTCCAGTCGACGACGTCGAAGTCGATGAGTTCGCTTCTGAAGTGGGTTGCATCCTCGAATGTGACGTCGAGTTGGATTTTCCCTTCTAGCCGCACGGCTTTGCCTGGTACAATATCGTGGAAGGTGTTTGTAGATTTCGAGAGATTCTCGACTGACCTGTTCATTCTTCGGAGCGTGTCTGTGAATATTATGTTGACGCCACTGCCTCCGTCCATGAATATTTTGGTCATAGTATATCCTCTGATCTGCCCTTCAAGTACTAGAGTGGCGTGTCCCGATCGATAGATGGCTGGTGGGTGATCCTCCTGATCAAAAGCGATTGTTATGTCTGACCCTTCCAAAAATTTGGTTTCTGGGGGTGGAGCTAATACTGCCATATCGATATTTCTGGTGTGGCGCCTTTGTTTTCTGTTGGAGGTGCATCCCTTGTGGATCATATACATCTGCCCTTTTTTTCGCGGATATTGAGTGTCCACATTGTTCGTATGTGATGTATGGCGCCTGCCATCTGGTTATTCGCATCATGTTGCGGCGGTGGCGTAATGATGCGGCTGTTTGTGGAGGTGCTATGTATGCCACTAGGGTAGCTTGTGGTTGTTCTCTCTTCATCTAATTTATGTAATCCATCGCCATCTGCCCGAATTCGCGGCAGCTTCCCACTGTATGATGCGATGTTAACCGTCTAGTCGCCGGATCTTTGAACATATGGAGTCTGCACTCGTCCTCCATCTTTTTGTGAAATGATTTTTCGACTCTTGGCTCTGAGCGTCTTTGCCAGTCTTGTCTTATATAGCCCCCCGCTGATCACAACCTCGGTCGTCGCGTCTGTCGACAGGTCTATCTCGTCTATAATTATCACTTCGTGAGTCTCGTCGATCGTCTTGTCGACTGCTTCGCCGGTCATCTTGCTTTCTATCGCCTTGATTCCGGTCGTCCTGCAAAAATCCAGCTGCTACGAATTTGACTTTGTCTTTGGTGACGTGATCGTAGTCGCGCCTTCTTCGTTCGGCGTCCCTATCTCGGTGATCTCGACTATCGTGGTGGTCCCGACTGTCTCGTCGGTCACGATGTCGTTGCGGTGAGTGCGGAGTTTTTCTTTGAACTGCGTCTTCGCCATCTGCCCACTCGGTTGCCAGCTTAATGAGTTACGCCATGTTTTTTGGGTTTTGTCGTCCGAGTGCCTCCCTGAAATCTTTTTTGTAGACTCCATTCGTGAAGGCGTCCATGGCTCTGTCTTCTGATATTGCGCCCATAGAGTTTCGGATAGAAGTCCATCTTCTGATGGATGCTCTAAGTGTTTCGTCTGTCTATTGTCGGCATGCTCTTAATTCCTCGAATGTTTTCGATCTTTCGCAGAGAGGGTTGAAATATTTTATGAAGTCTTTCTTGAAGTAGTCCCAAGAGTCGTGGGTTCCTTCAGGTAAGGACTTGAGGCAGTCACGTGTTTGTAACATCCCAACATTTTATAAATATTCAAAAATCACTAAAATTTAAAACTTTTGTTTTGAATTAAAATAAAGCATTTAATGCACAAGGAAACCGACTATAAAGGACTTCAAACATATTGAGAAGAGTTAATATTTTGAATATCTCAGTTTATCATTATTTTAAAAGTTGTTTCAAGTTAAACAAATTATTATCTATTGTATCTCGTAAAACCTCATTTTGTAATTGGACAAATGTTTTACAAAATTGCCAACCATTTTCATGTAATACAAAGTTTCTTTATAAGTATTTGTTTTCAACCACTTAGCCATAACTATTCATAAATTAAAATAATATCAACAAATGTAATTTTAGACTAAATAAAGCATTGTCTATTTACTAAGTGGTTTTTATTCTTTCACCTGAGTCCAAAACATAGTGTTAAAATTTCAACCCTATAGTTTATAACTTTAATAGCTTCTTATATTTCATAATGAATTATCCAAATAAACATTATACTAGCTTGAATGATTTTCATTTATTTTCAAAACATAAAATGATTTTCATGAGTATATCCTTTTATATAAGAAATGAATTAAATCTAAAATATTTTCCAAAGTTGTTATGAAGCTTTCAAATGAATTATCTTAATATAAAATATAATGGTGCAAAAATTATTTAGAACTAAAAATGAATACTTTATATTTCCCTTTTCTTTTATATATAGTTGTGATATACTATTCCATATTATACTAAAGCCAAAAATGAATTTATCATTTGAAAATGAGTTTAAATAAATTGAATTCAAACATATTTGAATGTGGGTAATTTCATAAATTTGATTAACCCAAAATAAATGTAATTAAATTACTAATTTCAAAGTTGACCTAAATGGGCAAATTTTGCATGTTTTGAATAATTCAATTTCATATTTTTTAAAAATGTTCAAATCATGCCCACAACTAGTTTAACACAAAGATATTGCTTTTACAAATTTTTAGAAATTTATTTGAATGAATTTGGAGTCTTAAATAAAAATATATGAATTAAATAGAAAAACAGAAAATTAAATATCGGGATGACGTCAGTGATGACGTCATCATCTTCAACCTCCGGCCGGAATTTGCTCCCGAGTTTCCTCTCCAAATCCGTTTCCAAATTCGACGCGGACCGTGCGGGATTTGTTCCCTCTCCTACCCTTATTTAATCCCCAGGCCCTGCCACACCTTTCCCCTCTTCCCCCTCTCAAGACCGCCTCCATCGTCTCCGCCGTTCCGCGGGGATCGTCTCCGTCGCCTCCACGAGTCCGGGGGTGCCCCGGAGGCACCAGAGCATCCAAAGCCGACGCCGGCGCCGCCACCTCCCTCTCCTCCGGCGAGCCAGCGCCGCCAGCTCCTGGTGCTCCACTGTAAGCCCTTGGATCTAAATCGTGTGGCTGAGATTAGATTTTTTTCTCGAACCGGTACGATCCGATCTAGACCGTCAGATCCAGATCTAACGATCCAGATCGAATCACATATCCAGTCAGCGCCCACGTCAGCGCCACGTCGTTGCGCCGTCAGCGTCCAGTCAGCGTCGATGTGGAAAATAATTTCATTTAATTAGATTTAATGGCAGTTTTGCAGAAAAGCCCCTGCCACTTAGAATTGTTATAACTTTTTACTCACACATCCAAATTTGATAAATTTTATATTTTTGGAAAGCCCTTGACATGTAGAACATTTTAGATCTGTTATATTTCAAATTTGACTTAGTTTAAAATATTCAAAATTCAAATGGTGAATTTGAGTAATTTTATCATAACTTTAAATCTATAAATCCAAAAATTGCAAATAAAATTGTTTTAGAAACTTTATTAAATATGTGATATGATGCCTCTATTATAAAATAATTTTGCGAATTATTTTGATGATTAATAGTTGTATGTTTAATTTGAATAATTTAAGAAATTAAAAATGTTTAGATACGAGAAAATTTAAGAAATTCTTGAATATGAATTTGGTTAAATTTAATTTTAAACATAATCTTGGGTAAATATAATTAAGTATTTATAGTTGTATTAAAGTTTTAAACCTTGCTTTTAAATGGTGATTAAGCCTCCTTGTCATCTCTTTGTGTAAACTGTTGAAGACCATTCCATTAGAAACTTTGGAAACAACCATACAACCTTTTCGTGTTGAAAATGTTCATTGACTCCACACCATTCCTTGGCGAAACCCTAAACCCAAACACATTAATTCTTATTGTATATTGAATTATGTGACACCTTTGACCAAACCCTCCCGAGAAGACTCGTTACGCTTGTATGTTTCAATTTGTTTTGTGTTTGTTGAATTGCTTGTTTATTGGATGCCCTTTTACTTTATAGTTTAAAACGGGGAGCAACTATTGACTTGGACAAGAGTGTGAGAGAAACGACAACTTTCGTAAGGCAAGTGACTTCATAAAACACCTACTATTTTATTCTATTGCATACCTAGTGTTTTAAGCAGTATTTGCAAAAGTAGTATGCATGATAGGTTTTTGGGAGATTTGTAGTATGCTATGCAAACCTATTAGGTTACCCCTTAGAAATTCCAGTTAGACCCCTATTATAATTTAGTGGAAGTACCTGCTGCAAAAATGATTGTTTTATGGTTGATGTGATAAATGAAAATCTCCACTAAATTAATTTAACGCCTGGGTGGATTGGGTCGATCGAGGAGGTTTCAAGTTGAGTGGCTTCTCAGGGTCAAGTTTCATGGTTGTCTTCGCCCAAGATAGTTTTCACTTACTTGGGTCCATGATATGCGGTGTTAACCTGAGTTGCTCACTTGTGGTAGGCCGCCCAGGGCTATGAGATTTAAGTTTACGCTGAGTTTAGTTGCTTATCGTGCAACCATTGGTCAATATGGGCTCTGTCTTGATGGAGTAAGTTGATGTGGACCTGGGTCAAGAGATTGATGGTGTAGAGTTGATAGGATGGTGGTAATCTATTAGTATGATCATGGGAAAGCAACTTCTGAAAAGTCTCGTCTTGATCTTCTCCTTTTGCTTCTCACTAAATGAGTGTAGAGGATAGTTTGGGTTGACTGAGTCTAATGGTGAAAGTGCACACACTCTCGAGAGTTAAAACCTAAGATCTTAGCCGTGTCCCCGGCATCGGACAAATTGAGTGACTACACAAGGCTGTCTTCTGAAAATCTCTTCATCCCAATTTCTTTATAAAACTTTGATGGATAAACATGGGTAGGAGACAGGGATTTGTCTCGAGATGTCTCTTAAAGAGAAGATATTGATTCAAAAGTTGTTTACCAAAAGTAGGAGAAAACTTGCTTTGCGCAATAGCCTTGAGCTCCACCAGCCAAATAAGCATATAGATATAGTTTAGTAGAATATTAGAAATTAGAGTCACTTGCCACCACAATTCAATTGTGCTGACCCTTTATAGCTGGGTTGCAACTAAACCTTGCAGATTGTTCGAATGAGGAGTAAGGGGGTCGTCTTCGAGTTACAACCAACATGATTTGCAAGTGGCTTCATGGAGATGATGTAGCTCCATCCTATCTTTAGATTTGCGTATGAACTCTCAAATAAAGTGTGAACTGTTGATTCAGCTAGCGTTATAGCTATGCTAAGTTGTAAGGATTATTTGTTTTTGAATCATTCGTCTGGAATTGTAATAAATTATGAGATTGTACTATGATATTACATCTTATTGGAAAATGCGAGACTTATGTGATCCAAGTCTTCCACACTATTCATATGTGCCATTGCTTTCTTGAGCAAGGGCACTATAGATGGTATCAGAGCACGAATGTTTCCTGTAGGCTCGAAACCCATAGGATTGGATCGAAACCAAGAGTCAAATAATTGAAAATCAATAGATTTCGAATTTTTGAGAAATTGATAGTTTCCTTTCTATTTTTATAATTATTTTTCTTGTTTTGTATCTTTTACCTTTTCACTTTAATTCTAATACTCTTACCTTTTCAAAACTTTAGATGGGAGAGTACACTGAGACCGCGTATGCTGGTGTTTTGTCGGATTTCATCTTTGGGAGGCAGCTGTCCAGGTTGACAAGTCAATTGAAGCTACCACCGCATTTCCGAGGAAGGAAAGAGGAGACCGGCATACCTAATGTGACGCGCTGGGAAATCCGCACAATCATGACCCCAGATTCCACGATGCCAGACTTCGAGCCCGTGGACTATGTCACCTACTACCCATAGTGGATTGAAGGAGTGAACGTAGCTATGGTGGACTTAATAGCCCGTCTGTGCTACAAGTATCGTAACAATCTACCACCGGAATCGCCCTTCAGTGCCTTTGGGAAGAGAGATGCACATGACCACTCGTTGGCTCACGCTGGAAATCGCTTGGACCTACCCCTCATCAACAAAATGTTTGAAGACTTAGATTTTCTCGTCAACTGCTTGACCAAGAAGGTTCAACAAGCTTATGACATCGCGGATCATACCCGGGCCGTCATACACGCAAAGACCCAAGAACTCCATACTTCTGAAACCCTTATTGGCCATATGGAGGAACACATCCATGATCTACAGTTGCAGAACCTTGACAAAGATGAACAGATTGCCGTACTTCAGGCACAACTCAACCCACCACCACCGCCGGTAGCTGAAGGAGGAGGTGACCAAGGCACTGGAGATGTGGTTGTACCCGCAACTGTAAAGGAGGAAGGATAGGAGGAAGAAGACCCCGAAGAGGTGCTTTTTGAGTAGTCAAGTGAGGAAGAAGACACACCTGTGGTGAATAACCACGCAATAAAGCGCAAGCGTGAGATCAAAGAGGAATAAGTGGAACAATTCGAGCAACGTTAGAGGGACCACCATTTATCTTATTTAGTTATCATATCAATTTAGTGTATTGACCTATCAAAATGTGATATGGCAGTACCAGCGTGTTTATTTTGGAACCTAAATCGTTTTCAGATTTGAGTTTAAACACTTCGAGTTTCAGGATTATTAAAATTGAGTGAGTTTTGAACCTTTAGCTGTGAACATGTTTGATTGCTTGATGTGTTGGTAGCCACCCAGTTAAATTAATCTCTGTTGCATAAACCCGGAGATCCCAAACTATCTTTCTTCCGAGCCTCCCCAATCAGAAAAATTCACCCCCCGCCAAGTTTTCAAGATCCTCATCAAAATATTTCATTTCTCAAAACCTCTCGAGTTATCAAAATCATTCAAGCATTTGCTTTGTCTTTCTATCTTCTCCGAATCTCGGGGACGAGATTCCTTTTAAGGGTGCTAGTCTATAACATCCCAACATTTTATAAATATTCAAAAATCACTAAAATTTAAAACTTTTGTTTTGAATTAAAATAAAGCATTTAATGCAAAAGGAAACCAACTATAAAGGACTTCAAACATATTGAGAAGAGTTAATATTTCAAATATCTCAGTTTATCATTATTTTAAAAGTTGTTTCAAGTTAAACAAATTATTATCTATTGTATCTTATAAAACCTCATTTTGTAATTGGACAAATGTTTTACAAAATTGCCAACCATTTTCATGTAATACAAAGTTTCTTTATAAGTATTTGTTTTCAACCACTTACCATAGCTATTCATAAATTAAAATAATATCAACAAATGTTATTTTAAACTAAATAAAGCATTGTCTATTTACTAAGTGGTTTTTATTCTTTCACCTGAGTCCAAAACATAGTGTTAAAATTTCAACCCTATAGTTTATAACTTTAATAACTTCTTATATTTCATAATGAATTATCCAGATAAACATTCCACTAGCTTGAATGATTTTCATTTATTTTCAAAACATAAAATGATTTTCATGAGTATATCCTTTTATATAAGAAATGAATTAAATCTAAAATCTTTTCCAAAGTTGTTATGAAGCTTTCAAATGAATTATCTTAATATAAATTTAATGGTGCAAAATTATTTAGAATTAAAAATGAATACTTTATATTTCCCTTTTCTTTTTCATATAGTTGTGTTATACTATTCCATATTATACTAAAGCCAAAAATGAATTTAGCATTTGAAAATGAGTTTAAATAACATGAATTGAAACATATTTGAATGTGGGTAATTTCATAAATTTGATTAACCCAAAATAAATGTAATTAAATTACTAATTTCAAAGTTGACCTAAATGGGCAAATTTTGCATATTTTGAATAATTCAATTTAATATTTTAAAAAAAAATTCAAATCATGCCCACAACTGGTTTAACACAAAGATATTGCTTTTACAAATTTTTAGAAATTTATTTGAATGAATTTGGAGTCTTAAATCAAAAGATATGAATTAAATAGAAAAACAGAAAATTAAATATCGGGATGACGTCAGTGATGACGTCATCATCTTCAACCTCCGGCCGGTATTTGCTCCCAAGTTTCCTCTCCAAATACGTTTCCAAATTTGACGCGAACCGTGCGGGATTTGTTCCCTCTCCTACCCTTATTTAATCCCCAGGCCCTGCCGCACCTTTCCCCTCTTCCCCCTCTCAAAAGCACGCCGCCAGGCCGCTGCAAAAGCTCGCCGGAGTTCCGCGTAGCCGCCGCCGCGTTTCTTCATTTCCGGCGAGGAGAGGAAGAACCCGAGCTCGAGACCGCACTCCTTTCACTCCCAACCTCCTTACGCACCACCTCCCAGCGCCCCTTTCGAGATTTCGCGACAAATTCATCGATCCCATGCTCCACGAGATGATCACCGACGCCGCCGCGATTCCGCCCTTGCTCAGCCGCTAACCGAGCATGCGCGAGACGCCAAGACCGCCCCCATCGTCTCCGCCGTTCCGCGGGGATCGTCTCCGTCGCCTGCACGAGTCCGGGGGTGCCCCGGAGGCACCAGAGCATCCGAAGCCGACGCCGGCGCCGCCACCTCCCTCTCCTCCGGCGAGCCAGCGCCGCCAGCTCCTGGTGCTCCACTGTAAGCCCTTGGATCTAAATCGTGTGGCTGAGATTAGATTTTTTTCTCGAACCGGTACGATTCGATCTGGACCGTCAGATCCAGATCTAACGATCCAGATCGAATCACTTTTATAACTTTTTACTCACACATCCAAATTTGATAAATTTTATATTTTTGGAAAGCTCTTGACATGTGTAACACTTTGGATCTGTTAGATTTAAAATTTGACTTAGTTTAAAATATTCAAATTTCAAATGTTGAATTTGAGTAATTTATCATAACTTTAAATCTATAAATCCATAAAATGCAAATAAAATTGTTTTAGAAACTTTATAAAATATGTGATATGATGCCACTGTTATAAAATAATTTTGCGAATTATTTTGATGATTTAATAGTTGTATGTTTAATTTGAATAGTTTGACTATTTTTGACATAACTCTTAATACAAACATTATTTTTGATTAAATCCAATTGCTATAAATATAATTAAAAGCCCTTTTTCTATTAACCCCATTTATAAATTTTTGTTATAAATAATGTTTGAAACAATTTAAAATGAATTTAAAGGTCAGAAACTTAATTTGATTTATTTTAGCACATTATAAGGTTTATTAATTTAAAATTTATTACTTTGCACCAAAGACATAAATAATTGTCCTTGTCCAGAGAAAGCTCAAATTCCTGTTTATTAATATATTTCATAACATTAATAAGTAAGTTTTAGTTTAAAACCTTTTAAATGAATTTAGTTCATTTACAAGTGTTTATAAATTTTATTGGTTAATTAGGTATTACCAAAAATGTGATTTAAAACATTATATCATTTTAAATAACTAAGTTATTATTAATACTATAAACTTCTAAGTTGGAAATTAAAAATGTTTAGATATGAGAAAATTTAAGAAATTCTTGAATATGAATTTGGTTAAATTTAATTTTAAACATAATCTTGGGTAAATGTAATTAAATATTTATAGTTGTTTTAAAGTTTTAAACCTTGCTTTTAAATGGTGATTAAGCCTCCTTGATATCCCTTTGTGTAAACTTTTGAAGACCATTCCATTAGAAACTTTGGAAACAACCATACAAACTTTTCGTGTTGAAAATGTTCATTGACTCCAGACCATTCCTTGGTGAAACCCTAAACCCAAACACATTAATTCTTATTGTATATTGAATTATGTGACACCTTTGACCAAACCCTCCCGAGAAGACTCGTTACGCTTGTATGTTTCAATTTGTTGAATTGCTTGTTTATTGGATGCCCTTTTACTTTATAGTTTGAAAACGGGGAGCAGCTATTGACTTGGACAAGAGTGTGAGAGAAACGACAAATTTCGTAAGGCAAGTGAATTCATAAAACACCTACTATTTTATTCTATTGCATACCTAGTGTTTTAAGCAGTATTTGCAAAAGTAGTATGCATGATAGGTTTTTGGGAGATTCGTAGTATGCTATGCAAACCTGTTAGGTTACCCCTTAGAACTTCCAGTCAGACCCATATTATAATTTAGTGGAAGTACCTGCTGCAAAAATGATTGTTTTATGGTTGATGTGATAAATGAAAATTTCCACTAAATTAATTTAACGCCTGGGTGGATTGGGTCGATCGAGTAGGTTTCAAGTTGAGTGGCTTCTCAGGGCCAAGTTTCATGGTTGTCTTCGCCCAAGATAGTTTTCACTTACTTGGGGCCATGATATGCGGTGTTAACCTGAGTTGCTCACTTGTGGTAGGCCACCCAGGGCTATGAGATTTAAGTTTACGCTGAGTTTAGTTGCTTATCGTGCAACCATTGGTCAATATGGGCTCTGTCTTGATGGAGTAAGTTGATGTGGACCTGGCTCAAGAGATTGATGGTGTAGAGTTGATAGGATGGTGGTAATCTCTTAGTATGATCATGGGAAAGCAACTTCTGAAAAGTCTCGTCTTGATCTTCTCCTTTTTCTTCTCACTAAATGAGCGTAGAGGATAGTTTGGGTTGATTGAGTCTAATGGTGAAAGTGCACACACTCTTGAGAGTTAAAACCTAAGATCTTAGCCGTGTCCCCGGCATTGGACAAATTGAGTGACTACATAAGGATGTCTTCTGAAAATCTCTTCATCCCAATTTCTTAATAAAACTTTGATGGGTAAACATGTGTAGGAGACATGGATTTGTCTCAAGATGTCTCTTAAAGAGAAGACATTGATTCAAAAGTTGTTTACCAAAAGTAGGAGAAAACTTGCTTTGCGCGATAGCCTTGAGCTCCACCAGCCAAATAAGCATATAGATATAGTTTAGTAGAATATTAGAAATTAGAGTCACTTGCCACCACAATTCAATTGTGCTGACCCTTTATAGCTGGGCTGCAACTAAACCTTGCAGATTGTTCGAATGAGGAGTAAGGGGGTCGTCTTCGAGTTACAACCAACATGATTTGCCAGTGGCTTCATGGAGATGATGTAGATCCATGCTATCTTTAGATTGGCGTATGAACTCTGAAATAAAGTGTGAACTATTGATTCAGCTAGCGTTATAGCTATGCTAAGTTGTAAGGAATTTTTTTTTTGGATCATTCGTCTCGAATTTTAATAAATTATTACATTGTACTGTGATATTACATCTTATTGGAAAATGCGAGACTTATGTGATCTATGTCTTCCGCACTATTCATATGTGCCATTGCTTTCTTGAGCAAGGGCACTACAATGTTGTTCCTTCAAGCATCAGTTGTAGATATTGTTGTGCCGTCGTTGCTGTTCCTCGCTGGCATATGAGTGCCAGTTTGTAATCTTCCAGCCATCCCAAGTGTTCTTGTTTTGAGTTGAACTTTGGCAAGGTTGATAGACCAAACTTTTTTGGCAGCTTTTTTCTTGGATCCGCCGAGTGAAGCATTGTGCTCCGCTTGGTCCTGCGTTGCGGTTGTCAGGTGACTCGCGACTGCCCGATCTCCTACACCTACTCCTTGAGCGGCTTCTTGATCTGCGATGGCTTGAGCTTATTCTGCCGCTGCTTCGCTGAGGATTGCAAATGTGACGTCCTCTTGAGTGGCTTCTACTACATCCTCTTCTTCCTCCGTCTACCAGTTCTTTTGCCGGATTTCCAGGGCCTTCATTTGCTGGAGGTATCTTGCTTCAGCAGGATCTCCTGCTGGCGGCTTTCCTGCTTGGAAGTATGCCCCTATGGATATGAGGGATCACTCTGCTGTTTTGGGTCGGATTATGCCATTAGAGTCGACGGTTAGGAACGAGTTGTCCAGGTTTCGAGTGACGTCTGCCCTTTCGTGTTCAGGGATTTCGTCGAATCTGGATCTCCGTCGTGCCTCGGTTGCACCTGTAGAACTCATAGATAGTTGTCGTCTACGTGCGCTTGATATGCTTGCTTGCCTTCTTTGCTCCTCGAGTGTTGCTCTATATTGTTTCAAGCGTTGCGATTCCTGCCAGTTGAAGTAGTTGTATGTTGCCAACTCATCTGGAGTTGCGTCTGCTGGCATCATTATGCCTTCTTCAATGACCTTTGTCACCTTTGCGGCCATCTCTGCCGTGATATCCAGAGTGGTGGTACCATCTGTTAGAATGACCGACCGGGGATACTCGACTGGTTGGCAATTGGCTACGTTATCTGATGTCTCTACGGCTGTTGCCACGTAGACCTGCTGGGGTATGTGGTAAGGATATGTGTATTCTGAGTGTTCTTCATATGCTGCTTCGATGTCGCTATCCCACTCTATGCTTTTTTTTGCTGTTTTCGCCATCCTCTGTTTGCTGCATATATTCGTCGTAGTCGATGGCAACGTGATGTGGAGATTGGATCTCTGGGTCGGCGAAGTCGGTCAGAGGTATGCTGTGTTCCATAGGCTCGTCATACTCTGAGAGGTGGAAGCTTTCTTCTGGAGCGTCGATCTGCATATGATCATCGACCGGGTTGATACGGAGGATAGATTCACTTCTTCTTCCATCTCGTGTTGCATCATGAAGTCGCTGAATTCCCTTTTGGACATGGACCCTACTATGGATGAGATCAGATCGATCTATGACGTTGCCGCTCCAGTGCTTCCAGCCGAAGTTATCGATATGATCATATCGTCGACTGAGGTAGTCCACGGTCCTTCCTCTCCAGGGAACTCTTCTGCCATGAATTTGTTGAACTCCGCGGATGACATCGAATCCGTTGGGGATTTTGGTGGCGGGATCAGATTGAGTTGTGATGAGGTATCATCTTTGCCTGTCAAAGATGTGACCTCAGTCGATTTCTCCTGGAGTGGCTTGGTTGCGATCTGTTCGGCTAGATCCTGCACACCAAACTGATCAACAAAAAAGTTATGTTCTCCAATGGTTAGATCAAAACTTGAACTGAGATTGGAGTAGGTCTCTTGAGCTTCAGGTGAGTATGGCTTAATCCTGGCCGGTGATGCTGCTTTTGGTGAGTGATCGCCTATCATGTGGATGTGATCTGCTTTTGCTGATGTGCATCCCTTTGAAGAAGTCGGTTGACAAGCGGGAATTACCCAGGTTCGGGGCCCTCGAGTGAGGTAAACCCTTACTCCTGCTTGTCTGTTATTGATTGTGTATATGCGGCGAGTACAGAGGTCAAGCAAGGTGTCGATCTTGCTAGTGTTTGGTGAT
Organism: Poa annua; assembly: GCA_026929855.1. Classification (NCBI taxonomy): domain Eukaryota; kingdom Viridiplantae; phylum Streptophyta; class Magnoliopsida; order Poales; family Poaceae; genus Poa; species Poa annua. The sequence continues at coordinate 242,269,636 of CM049426.1, read as the reverse complement.
TCTGGTTGGGCGTGTCCTTCATCGGCCACCCTCATGTCCTTTATATAGGGGTACAGGTCTCGGGTCGTAACTGACTAGGATTACATTTATGGAAAATACTACCGACTATGCTATCTATGGTAGAAGTCTTCGACTTGGGCTTCGCTTGTTGTGCTTCTTCAGCCTATTGACAATTGGGATTTAATCATTATGTGCACGAGGTAACCACACGAAGGGGTACCCGTTTGGTATAACCTTGTCACATTGTTAAAGCCTGGGGAAGGCTGAAAACATTAATACTCAAATGTCCTAACCATGAGCTTCCTGATAATATAGTTGTTAATAAATTTTATGCAAGGCTTTCAGGACATTGCAAGGAGTATCTAGATGCCTGTTCGGAGGGCTCTTTCACAAGTAAGAAGGTTGAAGCTAGATCGGATCTCCTTGAAACAATTCAAAACAATGTTGAAAATTGGGAGAATGGCAGAGATAAAGAATCAGGTATAAACTATGAATATGATTGCATTAAGTCTTGTGTTGAAACTGCTGGTATTCAAGAGCTTAGTGCTAAGTATGGTCTTGATTCTCATATTATTGTTGATTATTTTAGAACCTTTGCTTCTCATATTAATATTCCTAAAGAAAATTGGGACGTGTATAATGAACCTTTCAAAGACACTTGCATGGAAAATGAAATTGTTGTTAATGATTGCAATAAACATGCTCAAACTTCTAAAAATACTATTTCTTATAAGCATGTTAATTTTTGTGGAATGTATAGACCTTGTGGAATTAATCAAATTGAAGATAAATATTGTATCCATCATAGGAATGAAAATACTAGAGGTTGGTATAAAATTTTAACAAGAATTTGCATTTAAACTTTGAAATGTTTGCTTTTAAAAGAAGGGTTAAACTCTTGTTAATTATGGTGAACTCAAAATATTCCAAATTTTCAAAATCCAAGACAGCCATTGGCTTCCTTGTGAAATTCTAAATCTCCTAGTATTTTTCTACAAATTTTCCTTATTTCAGAAAGGCCCCAAAATATTTAGATAAGTAACCAGGGGCCTGTTTGTGAGGAAAACTGGCAATTAATTAAATCTTCGGGGGGTTTTCCGGAAAAAGACGTCGTCTTCAACCTTCCGACCGTGCGCCCATGTCGCTCGCCCGACTGTGCGACGCCGCCCCACGCTGCGATTTGCGCCACCGATGCCGTGCGTCTATAAGAAGCCTCTGCCGCCGTCTGGAGAAACCCTAGCCGCCATTTCCTCTCCTTTTTCCCCATTTTCTTCAAACCCTAGCCGCGGAGAGCTTCACAGGTCACCGGCGATTGCCGCTGTCTCCGGCCACCTGTAACTCCGGCGAGAAGCTCAGGAGCTGCGTCGTGTTCCCCTCTCCCTCCTCTTTCATCCGTTCGTCCCGAGAAGATCGGAGCCCGGGAAAATCAACTGAATCACTCCGCTCAGTCCGCCGCCGTCGACCTCAAATTTCGGCCGTCTCTGACCTCGCCTCGCCTCCTCGACACCTCCACGAGCTACAGGTTGTCCCTACGGTCCTCCCCGTGCCCTCCTTCTTCTCCCTCTCGCTCCCGGTTGCTCCGGCCACCGTGCTCCTCTCGGGCCGCGCAAGAGCTCGTCGCCGGACAAGCTCCGGTGACCATTTGCCAGCGGCGCCGCCACCATTTGGTCGGCCGAGCCTCCTCTACCAATTGTCGCAGAGCCTCCGGCCGAGCCTCCTCTACCAATTCCTCCAGGAATGAGCAAATCGTGCTCGGCAGAGTAGATTTGGCCATGATGTCATGCTGACGTCATCGGCCTTTTTCTTTTTCTTTTTTGGATTTTAAATCATTTCTATATTTTCTTTTAATTAAATGACATGTGGGGCCAAGCTATTTAAATAAATTTGAAATTTGAGTTAAATTATTTAAACTTTGAAAATTTATAACTAATTCATTTTAAATCAGAAAAATATGATTTTTATATCAAAATGCTCAGAAAAATAATATCTATTCAGTTCTAATTTGATAATACATATTCAATACAAGAAAAGAGATGTTATTAGTATCACACTAATAAACCTAATACTAATTATGGGTAAGTAATATACACCCATTTAATTTGATGCTTGCACCTAGGGTATCCTAAATGACATATAATTCATGTGATTGTGCATTGCATCAATATTATATTGATTGTGTCGTCCCTTTCTGGTATTTGGTTCTTCGCGATAGGATTCGAGCCCGAGAGTGTTTGCAACACCTCCGAAGATGAATACCCAACTACTGAAGAGCAAGGCAAGCATAACCTCTTATCTGCACATATAAGATTTTGAAAGTATTTGATTCTTGTGTTATGCATACGGTTCAAAGATGTTTTGGTCGAGCTATAGAGTGTCACTCGTGTTGCATTGCCGCTTAGACTTGCTTAGTTGTTTCTTTCTCCATCCAGTCGAGAAGGTTGAGGTGGAATGGGTATACATGATTTATTTATTATCTCTAAAGACTTGGACGAGAGGCCACATTGGGATTGTGGTGGGTTGTCTCGTTCTCGTCGACACTAGGAACTGAGTTCCTGGGTTCAGAACCAAGACTATTCGTGCATCCACATGGGGCTGGAAACCCCTCGACTCCAACTTGCCTAGCCTACTACGTGAAGCCACTAGTTCGAGTGTTCCATTTGCGTGTGCGGTAAAATTATTTGAGGAGAAAAATTAGGGCTCGGGTCAGGAGAGTGTGACGCTTTAATCTTGACCTTGGCAACCCGCACTAGGGGTTGCTGAGATGGCGATCTGACCTACTGCTGTGGCTCATGAACATAGGCAAAGCTTGGGAAAGGTCGTGGCCAACTCTCCTGTCGGCACTCCCAGGTAGAGTGCTAATGTCTGGGTATCGGTTGGTTGGCGCGTGTGGATAGTTACACCCCTGTAGGGTAAATCTTTCTGGAAAGTCGTGTCCACGGTTACGGACGAATTGGTACCTTATTTCGGTGATCATAGACAACATTAATATGATATTAAAACTTAACAACTAAAGGGTTGTAACATCTAAGGATTTTTCATATTCTAAAAAATCAGAAAAATTAAAAACTTTTTGAAAACTATATGTATGTCGATTTAAACAAAAAATCATGCATGCATTCATCATTTTCTTGCACTGTTTACATTCGAAATTACAATGGTTGAAATATTATTTCCACTTGTAAACCTATTTGAGAAAATATTAAAAACAAAATAGCGATTATGCTATTTATCTTATTTTTACTTTAATGTTTTGATTGTACTTATTGGAAATAATTATTTTTATATGTTTATAATCATGGTACCAATATTTATTTAGCCACAAATTAATTCATTAAAGCCCTATTTTCAAATTCGACAAGAGTGTCAAATTTACAGTTAATCAAAAATTCAAAATTAATATTTTTGAAAAGTGTTCAAAATTTATCCACAAATATCTTAAAATAAAGATATGATTTTTACAAATTTTTAGAAATTAATTTTACTTAATTTGGAGTTCTAAAGCAAAAGATAACAAAAAAATAAGAAACAAGAAAAGACAAAAAAAAAGATCGGGCCAACTGGCTGGCCAGCCAGAGGACAGGACCGATACGATCGAGTTCGTATTCCTTTCCATTAAAATTTTGGTTTTATAAACTCCTTTCACTTAAACATCATTATCTCGAGAAATATAACTTCAAATCAGGATCCGCTTGATCCTACTCGTTGAAAACTCCGAGGCCTATCTATTACACCATCCCTTCGCCTATATAAATCACTGTAGCCGTCGGCATCTTTTTTCTCTTTTCATTCATCCGAAACCCGAATCAGCGAAACTGTATTTCGTTCATTTGACGAACAAAACCATCTCCAATCGTGACGGAAACTTAACCATTGTTTTAGATCTCGTCAAAACCTTTCCATCCCAAGAAGGCTCAACTGTTTTTATCAAGCGTGGAGGAAGAATTTTGAATCGTCATCCATCAGATCTGAAGTCATATTTCTCAGATCTCTTCGTGCTCGTTGCGCCAAATCAAAATCCCTCCGGTGAAAAGGTAGATGTGGTCTATATCTACAACTTTCTTGTTGTCAAATTTTTATTTTAACGTACGTAATTTTCTGTATAGCACAGATCGTGTTTGATGTTTTTTCGAGTAACCAAACCATCTCAAAACTTTGGGAGGACAAGATAAAAGTTGTTGCCCTGATAAAAACCTTTCATTTGCCGCAAGATTTGTCTTATTTGGTTCAGCGAGCTGAGAGATATTCGCGTTTGAAGATTCAGAGCAGAATGGTATAATGTGATTTGTGACTAATCTATTCATCCACTCATGATATAATTATATTAGTTAGATAGATCGCGTATTCTCTACAACTTTTGAATATATTGTTTTCCGATCCGAACAACTTTATTTCTGGTCAAATTCATAGTCAACAGCCCGGTCAACGTCCAGTCAGCAGCACATCACAGAGGCAGCCAATCAGAAAACACCACGTCGCGTTAGCTCCTTTTAAATTTCAGAAAATTTGTCAAATTTTGAAACTTCATAACTTTTAAACCGTAACTCCAAATTCAGCAAACATTATATCCATGAAATCAGAATAATATGTAGAATGTATTAATATTATAAGTTTCCACCTTTAATTCGTGCATAAACTTGTTATTGTTAAATTACTAAAAAATGGCTTTAAAAGTATTTTGAACATAATTTCAAATTAAAAATTGATAATTGATCAAACTCTTGTGCTATAAGTTTGAATGACTAAGTATTGGGAATTTTATACTAATTTTTTTAGAATAATGTTCTGTGATTTTGTGATTAATATTGATTAAATACTTTTTAAGTGTTGTTTTAATGATTAAAATTGATTAAAAATATTTTCATCGTCTATTCGAATTATAAAGAGCTAAGTCATATTATGACCACTTTGGTATTAAAAAGTACTTAGAAATACTTTGCCTCTTTAAAACAAAGAAAATTCTTCCTTAGAAAATATTTGATAACTATTTTTGGACAACATTCTTCCTTAGAAAAATATCAATATCTTAAAGATGCTAAATCTTTCCCTTAGAAAATTTTAGCATCTAGAAAACTTAGTTGTTTTATTTTGTTAAGTGTTGTCCTTATAAATAAGTTGCATTGCATGCATATCATATGTTGTACAGTTATACTTCTTCCTTATTTTCCCTAAGTTAGGATTATTTTCAACATAGTTGTCTTGGTAAAGTGTTATGCACTTGGGATTTTCAACATGGAGCTAGAAGGCCAATGAAGGACTTAGCCAAGAAAACAAGAATTCAGAAGTATCATCAAGGAGTAGAAGCACTTAGAAGAAAATCAAGAAGAGGTTCATGAAGACCAACCAACTACATTTTCTAAGTCTTGCTTTCTTCGTCTCTTTTCTCCCTTCTTCTCTTAGACCTCAAACTGACTAAGTTATATTCAAGACCACCATGGATGCTGTCAACACCTTCAATTCTTCAGAACCATCAACTCTACAAATTGCAATGAAGTCATCACATCAAGGAGAAAGCTACCAAGAAGCAAGGAGAAGATTCCTGGAAGACCAACTACATCCTTCTTTCTATCTTTTCCCTCTTTCCTAATCTCGTCTTTCACGTTAGACATAATAAAAAATTTGATCATGTTATTACCATCTTTGAAGTATGTTGGATACTAGGGGCATAGTGAGATGAAGCGGCCTGGAGACTAACCTTACATGTCCACGTACATGAGACCTGTTCCAGAACTTAAGTGGCTGGTCGGGTGTCTGACTCTCTTACTATAGTGAATATCCAATTTACAAAGAGTTGTTAATAATTGTTGATCACCTTGAAGAATAGACTTTGTATTTTTCTAAGTATTCATGCACATCATGACTAAGCGATTAGAGTGCTTATTCAAGATGGTTTATAGAAAAGTATTTTGCCAACCTATGACCTTAGTCCTTAGTCAATTTTTTACAAACATATTTTCCTTCATTAACTTAGAAGATTTTCATGGCATGACATGCATCTCTAGTCCTTAGAAATATTTTGCACATCATGCATGACATATTTTCCTTAGAAGTTTTATGAAACTTGTTTGTTCGTTATATTTGTGCTTGTATGTGTTGTGTTCTTGTGTTTTATGTTGATTGTTGTATTGTGGTTTGCCTATATTGTTTAGATTGAACGGTGAGCCCCGAGTTACGTTGAAAAGAGTTTGTGAGCAAAGACATCATCCAAAGGCAAGTGGCACATTCACAAACCTCATACTATTTTCTATATGCATTACTTAGTGTATTTTTATATAAGCATGTTTAGGACTTAGTAGAAATGCTATGCTAGACCTGTCTAGAATCCTTGCTCCTGTGTCTAGGTTCCTAAGCAATACTTAGTAGAATTATTAATGCTATGCAAAAGATGGTTTTATGAAAAGTTAAATTCTACTAAGTTAAGAATGAAACACCTAGGTGGAATGGTTGATTGGTTTATCTTGAGTGGCTACTCAGGGCTGTGCTCGTGGTTGTCTTCGCCTTAGGTAGTTTCTACTATACTTAGGGCCATGAGCATGGTGATTTTCAACTGAGAGTACCCTTGTGGATAGCCACCCAGGAACAAAGGGATCTAAAGAACTCCGAGTGAAGATTGCTTCCAGTGCAGCCATTGCCAATGGGCTCTGGCTTGAACAACAAAGTTGCGTGGACTCACCTCGGCTTGACAAGCAGATGTAGAGGGTGTTAGGTGGAACGGGTCAAGCCAGAGTTGGAGGGAAAATGCTTCTGAAAGATCTTGTCTCATTCTTCTCCTTTTCCTTATCACTTCAGAGTGTAAATGATAGTTTGGGCTGAATGGGTACAATGGTGAACGTGCACAACCTCTGCAGAGTATAAAACTAAGTACTTAGCCTTGTCCCTGGTACGGACAATTTGAGCAGCTGATCAAGGACGTTAATAGAGGATTCCACCATTCCAACTTCAAAAAAAAAAAACTTGATGGGTGAACAAGGGTAGAATGAGACAGTGGATTTCATGCCACAGATGTCTCGAATAGAAAAAAGTGTTTTCCAATGAGTTAGGAAAAAATGACTTTATGCAAAATAGTCTTGAACTCCACCAACCAAATATGCATATAGGTTATATAGTTTTTCCACTAAGTGTCCACCATAGTGTCACTTGCCAGACTCCATTATTAATGGAATCTGACCCACGTTGTTGCAATATTTTGTTATTGCAGATTGTTCAGATGACGAGAGAGGTTTCGTTTAAAGGTTCGAGTCTACAACCAACATGTTTTCGCCTGTGGAAACATGAAGATGATGGAGACTCACTGCTATTTATTTCCTTTTTTACTCTTTCAGTGCTAGCTTTATGCTATGCAAGTTGTAAAGAATATTTTCCAAGTCTGGATCATCGATGTAATAAAATTGATACTTTGTTGTGATATTACATCCTAAACTGTGTGTGCAAACGAATCGATCCAGGGATTTTCACTATACAAAGGTACCTTGCTATATTTTAAGTACAAGTACACTACAGATGGTATCAGGGCACTGTGTTGTCTGTAGGTTCGAAACCCTAATTCTGGATAGAAATAGGATTTGGCCATAGGATTGAAAATCTATTTTATTCAGTTTTTCCAAAACAAAACTTTTCATTTTATCCTCTCTTATACTCTCGTCTAATATCAAACATCTGAAAATATCTTATCTTTTTCTAGACGACCATGTTCGTAAAGTCTGAGTCTGATACTTCAAATAGAAATGCTACACTTTAACATTAAGCACTACTTGCGTGGAAGAACATTGAAGAATCCAGATTCATAGCTCAAACACTTAGAAGATTTTGAAGAAAGAAGAATTTGAAGCACTCAAGGAGATAGAGTAGACAACTGTTTAATTAGACTAGCGATATCGTGTTAGGGTATTGATCATATCAACTTAGGTTATGTCACAATAGTAGATTGTTTATTTGTATTGAACCATGTTGCTTGATGTTTGTTAGAGATTCTAAAATGTGTTGTCTTGCCCTGCTGTGTTTGGGTAGGATTCTTCCTTAGTCTCCTTCTAATCTCTTCTCAGCCATGATTAAGCCAACTCTATACTAAAGAGAAGCAAGTTCATCAAGAAGTGATGATATGCAAGTTACATGTGCTAATGCATCGTGGAAGCTTACTACCCCAGAAGAAGGATATATGAAGAAATTGCTACTATTCAACGGGAGGTGCAAAGAGGTTACGCAACCCCAATAGTTTGAGAAATGATAGTTTAGCTCAAGTTGTCTTACAGACTAGAAATTCTCTATCAGAACGTGAGGTGACCTAGTGTTATCGTACGAGATTCACCAATCTAAGTACAAGATAATGATTGAGTACAACATGGATTGGCCCCCATGATGAATACTCACATTATTCACTCTTGCTATGAGGAATGGTAAATTTGAGTGACATACCTATAGGAGAGACGACGATCTTTATCCTAAACCATAGAATGGTAGGTGTATACAACACTATGTGAGGTGACGTATTAAATTACGGTGAGGACAACCACAAGCAAAGTTTTGGAGTTACTCTACAATCAAAGATTTGTCTACCATGAGAGTTACGTTAGTTGCTTGAAGCTTGAAGCTATAAAGATGAAGCCCATGAAGAACATCAAGTGATTGGGATTTGTGGGTCATCGTGAAATCCTCTTAGCTTGGCTTACAGATTGATCCAGAAGTGACCCTTCAATATCAAAAGCAAATCAGGAGACTTCCGATATCATACAACCCTGCCATGATGGAAAAGTTCGACTCGAAGATTGAACAAAATATTTCAGATTGGCGCAAAAGTTTCTTTTAAGGGTGGTAGCCCACCCGGTTAAACCATTCACAACCTTTTGTGACCCTTCTCAAATCTCGAGGACGAGATTCCTTTTAAGGGTGGTAGTCTCTAACATCTCAGGATTTTTCATATTCTGAAAAATCTGAAAAATTATAAACTTATTGAAAACTATATGTATGTTGATTTAAAAACAAAATTTATGCATGCATTCATCATTTTCTTGGATTGTTTACATTTGAAATTACAATGGTTGAAATATTATTTCCACTTGAAAACCTATTTGAGAAAATATTAAAAACAAAATAGCGATTATGCTATTTATCTTATTTTTACTTTAATGTTTTGATTGTATTTATTGGAAATAATTATTTTTATATGTTTCCAATTATGGTACCAAATTTTATTTAGACACAAATAAATTCATTAAAGCCCTATTTTCAAATTTGACAAGAGTGTCAAATTTACAAGTAATCAAAAATTAAATTAATATTTTTGAAAAGTGTGTCAAAACTTGTCCACAAATGTCTTAAAATAAAGATATGATTTTTACAAATTTTTAGAAATTAATTTGACTTAATTTGGAGTTCTAAAACAAAAGATAACAAAAAATAAGAAACAAGAAAAGACAAAAAAAAATATTGGGACAACCGGCCACCCCAACAAGCAGCCCGAGGCCTGGACCGATATGATCGAGTTTCTATTTCTTTCCATCAAATTTTTTGTTTTATAAACTCCATCCACTTAAACATCATTATCTCCAGAAATATAACTCTAACTTTTGATCCGCTTGATCCTACGCATTGACAACTCTGAGGTCTATCTATTCCACCATCCATTCGCCTATATAAACCCCTGTAGCCGCCAGCATATTTTTTCCTCTTTTCATTCCACCGAAACCCTAATCAGCAACATTTTATTTTGTTCGTTTGACGAACAAAATCATCTCCAATCGGGACGGAAGCTTAACCATTGTTGTAGATCTCGTCGAAACCTTTCCATCCTAAGAAGGCTCAACTATTTTTATCAACCGCGGAGGACGAATTTTGAATCGTCATCCATCAGATATGAAGTCGTATTTCTCAGATCTCTTTGTGCTCGTTGCGCCAAATCAAAATCCCTCCTGTGAAAAGGTAGATGTAGTCTATATCTACAATTTTTCTGTTGACAACTTTTTATTTTAACGTACGTAATTTTCTGTATAACACAGATCGTGTTTAATGTTTTTCGAGTAACCAAACCATCTCAAAACTTTGGGACGACAAGACAACAGTTGTTGCCCTGATCAAGACCTTTAATTTGCCGCAAGATTTGTCTTATTTGGTTCTGCGAGCTGAGAGATATTCACGTTTGAAGATTCGGACCAGAAAGGTATAATGTGATTTGTGACTAATCTATTCATCCGCTCATGATATAATTATGTTAGTTAGATAGATCGCGTAATTCTCTACAACTTTTGTATAGATTGTTTTTCGATCCGAACAACTTTATTTTCGGTCAAATTCATTGTCAACAACCCGGTCAGCGTCCAGTCAGCAACACAGTCAGCGGAGACATCCAATCAGAAAACGTCACGTCGCCTTAGTTTTTTAAAAATTTCAGAAAATTTGTCAAGTTTTAAAAATTCATAACTTTTAAACCGTAACTCCAAATTCAGCAAACTATGAATCCATGAAATCAGAATAATATGTAGAATTTATCAACTCTACAAATTGCAATGAAGTCATCACATCAAGGAGAAAGCTACCAGGAAGCAAGGAGAAGATTCCTGGAAGACCAACTATATCCTTCTTTCTATCTTTTCCCTCTTTCCTAATCTTGTCTTTCACGTTAGACATAAACAATTTTTTTATCATGTTATTACCACCTTTGAAGTATGTTGAATCCTAGCGGCATAGTGAGATGAAGCGGCCTGGAGACTAACCTTACATGTCCACGTACATGAGACATGTTCCACAACTTAAGTGTCTGGCCGGGTGTCTGTCTCTCTCACTATAGTGAATATCCAATTTAAAAAGAGTTGTTAATAATTGTTGATCACCTTGAAGAATAGACTTAGTATTTTCTCTAAGTATTTATGCACATCATGACTAAGCCATTAGAGTGCTTATTCAAGATGGTTTATAGCAAAGTATTTTGCCAACCTATGACCTTAGTACTTAGTAATTTTTTTACCAAAATATTTGCCTTGCATTAACTTAGAAGATTTTCATGGCATGACATGCATCTCTAGTCCTTATAAATATTTTGCACATCATGCATGACATATTTTCCTTATAAGCTTTATGAAACTTGTTTGTTCGTTATATATGTGCTTGTATGTGTTGTGTTGTTGGGTTTTATGTTGAGTTTTGTATTGTGGTTTGTCTATATTGTATAGATTGAACGGAGAGCCCCGAGTTACGTTGAAAAGAGTTTGTGAGCAAAGGCATCATCCAAAGACAAGTGGCACATTCATAAACCTCCTACTATTTTCTATATGCATTACTTAGTGTATTTTTATATAAGCATGTGTCGGACTTCGTAGAAATGCTATGCTAGACATGTGTAGAATCCTTGCTCTTGTGTCTAGGTTCCTTCGCAATACTTAGTAGAATTATTAATGCTATGCAAATGATGGTTTTATGAAAAGTTAAATTCTAATAAGTTAAGAATGAAACACCTTGGTAGAATGGTTGATTGGTTTATGTTGAGTGGCTACTCAGGGCTGTGCTCGTGGTTGTCTTCGCCTAAGGTAGTTTCTACTATACTTAGGCCATGAGCATGGTGGTTTTCACCTGAGAGTACACTTGTGGATAGCCACCTAGGAACAAAGGGCTCTGAAGAACTCCGAGTGAAGATTGCTTCCAGTGCAGCCATTGCCAATGGGCTCTGGCTTGATCAACTAAGTTGTATGGACTCGCCCCGGCTTGACAAGTAGATGTAGAGGGTGTTAGGTGGAACAGGTCAAGCCAGAGTGGGAGGGAAAATGCTTCGGAAAGATCTTGTCTCATTCTTCTCCTTTTGCTTATCACTTCAGAGTGTAAGGATAGTTTGGGCTGAATGGGTACAATGGTGAACGTGCACAACCTCTGCAGAGTGTAAAACTAAGTACTTAGCCCTGTCCCCGGTACGGACAATTTGAGCAGCTGATCAAGGACGTTAACAGAGGATTCCACCATTCCAACTTCAAAAAATAAAACTTGATGGGTGAACAAGGGTAGACTGAGACAGTGGATTTCATGCCACGGATGTCTCGAATAGAAGAAAAGTGTTTTCCAAAGAGTTAGGAAAAATTGGCTTTATACAAAATAGCCTTGAACTCCACCAGCCAAATATGCCTATAGGTTATAGAGTTTTTCCACTAAGTGTCCACCATAGTGTCACTTGCCAGACTCCATTATTAATGGAATCCGACCCACGTTGTTGTAATAGTTACTTATTGCAGATTGTTCAGATGACGAGAGAGGTTTCGTTTAAAGGTTTTGAGTCTGCAACCAACATGTTTTCGCCTGTGGCAACATGAAGATGATGGAGACTCACTGCTATTTATTTTCGCTGTTTACTCTTTCAGTGCTAGCTTTACGCTATGCAAGTTGTAAAGAATATTTTCCAAGTCTGGATCATCGATGTAATAAAATTGATACTTTGTTGTGATATTACATCGTAAAGTGTGTGTGCAAACGAATTGATCTAGGTATTTGCACTATACACAGGTACCTTGCCATATTTTAAGTGCAGGTACACTACAAGGGTGATTAGGATTGCTTCCTCGGGTTGAGCGAGGGGGTTATTCTTGTGGGTGGTGCAAACTATTACATCCCGGTGGCTACAGAAGATGGAGGATGAAGTTAGAGGTGTTACTCACTTACCCCATTTTAAAAATCTACTGAAGCGAGATTCTATCCTCCCTCGACTTGAAAAATAAAGTTGGCTTTATGCAAAGAACATCATTCTTACTCTGTGAACGGGCAGGTATATAATAGGTTAAATAAGTCTTGATGAGTACCTCCTGTACTCAGGCTTGTGCACTATTTGGATAGGTGAAGGTTCCTACTCCACAGCTGGTTTCTACATGGACATCGACGAGTAGATCGGGGTTCCCGGGCAGCATCTTGGAATCAATGGGCGGGACGTCGCTTATATTATGGCCTCTTAGGTCTTTTGGTTCTTGTTATGCAGCATAACATAATTTGCTTTCGTTGTTTGGTGTACTGTTGGGTCAGTGACCTCTGCTTGTAATATTTGCTATCTTCACTCTGCTGAGAGTTGTATAATATTGCTTTGAGTCATAGAGTCAATGTTGTGTTACCGAATGTGCAACTGTTAGCTCTCGAGATCGAGGTTAGGCTTATATCAGATGAAGGTCTGGGATTTGTATAACTTGGCTCTCAGGGGTGCTACAGGTTTTGGTATCAGAGCAGGACTGCTTGTAGGAAACCCTTTTTGTTGGTCGATATTGAGTTTAGTCTTTGTGAAAAAAATTGAAAACTGAAAGTATTTGCAAAAATCTTGATAGGATTCTTTTTCTCCTTATCCATGAGGCTATTTACGGAGTATCTTATCTTGATTTGATTTTAAAGGTTTACCATCTTATCTAACACTTCAAAATCTTAGGATCTTGAAGTTTGGGTAGTGTTCTTTCCTACCTATTTTTGGTTGCGATTCTCGGAGTGTTCTCTATGCTTCAATTCCGCTAAACCATGCATCTTTATTCTTCCAAGCTTGAATTATAATTGCTTGTCCATCTCTTATCATTGATATCATGTTACTTGTCCACGTCTTTTCATCTATTCTTAATACCGGTGGATCTAACCTTCGTGGTCTCCGTTCCCTTCTATCAAGATGTCAAGTGGTACTCGTGGCCAGGGCCGTGGTGGTAGACACCATGGTGATGAGGAACTTCTGCCACCTCCCACAATGGCATAGGTTCTTCAGAACATTGAGAACAACCGTGTGAGGACTGAACATCTCCTTGAGCATGTGGCCCAAAACACAGAGCGTCGTCCCAATACATGTGCTACGCTTGGAGATTTCCTTAAAGCTTAGCCTCCTACCTTTGGTGAATACAAGGAGCCCCTTGAAGCTGATGATTGGCTCCGTACCATTGAGCGTAACTTTGATGCTCTACATGTTCAAGCCAATGACCGCGTGAACTTCGCCACCTACGAGCTAGAGGGTGCGGCTAGCGCTTGGTGGGAAGGTTTCTTGGTGTTGCAGGCGCCGGAACATGAGGTCACTTGGGAAGAATTCCGTACTGCCTTTCGTGCTGCCTATATCCCTAAGGCAGTGATGAACATCAAAAGAAAGGAGTTTCTGGAACTGTCTCAGGGAAGACCGAATATCGAAGCCTACGGTTGTGAGTTCACTCGTCTCGCTCGCTATGCCCCTCGAGATGTTACTGATGATGCGGATAAACAAGAGTTGTTCCGCAAGGGCCTGCACCCAGCACTTCGGTATGAGCTGTTAAGCTTCAAGTTCCAAACCTTCCAGGATCTGTACAATCAGGCTATCACTCCGGAGAATGGAAGGAAGGAAATGGATTCCTCTATGAAGTCTGTCTTTGGGGATTCTCGTGCATCTGGCTCTGGTTTCAAGAAGCGTCGTGTGTTCATCCCATACAGTGATGTTCCAAGAGCTCCATATGCTCCTAAGCCTGCTGGTTATGCTCCTCGCCCAACTGCACCCCATGCTACTTCGACATATGGTGGTGGGCAAGGTTATCGTCATGTAGGTGGTAATCCAGCTGGACTTATTTGCTACACTTGTGGTCAGCCCGGACACTATGCTTAGGGTTGCCCTCAGAAGAATGCTGGTGGTGGACCTCCTCCGCCAAAGAAGGATGCTAAACCGTATGGTGAGGGACGTGGTCGTCTGACCCATGTCACTTCTGAGGCAGCTGGAGAAGATCCAAGCGTCATTCTTGGTACGCTTCACCTCAACTCAATTCCAGCTACAGTTTTGTTTGATTTTGGAGCATCGCATTCATTCATATCGCAAGGGTTTGCTCAGAAGCATGGTATCCTTTTATAGTAAATGTCTATCTCTATGGAGATTAACACTCCGGGATCTCGTTGGCAGGCAATCTGGACTGCCCCTGAGCCCAACATTGTTATAGGCTCCTTATCTTATCCCATTTCCCTTATTGCCCTCAAGTCAACTGACCTTGACGTCATCTTGGGCATGGATTGGCTGGTACGGTACAAGGCCGTTATTGACTATGCAGCCAGATCTGTGGATATGACACATCCTTCCGGTGAAACTGTTCGGTACTGGTCTTCTTCCTTAGTACCTTCCTCGGCAACATATTTTACAAGCTCAGTGTTGTGTGCCATGGACGCCTCACCTACACTTGAAATTCAAGATGTTCAGGTGGTTTGTAATTTTCCAGATGTTTTTCCTGGGGAGTTGCCTGGTATGCCACTTGATCGAAGTGTGGAATTTGTCATTGATTTGGTTCCTGGAACTGCTCCAGTCTCCAAAAGACCTTACTGCATGCCTAAGGAAGAGTTGGTGGAGTTAAAGAGACAGCCAGAGGAGATGGAAGGAAAGGAATTTATCCAACCTAGTACCTCTTCCTGGGGATGCCATGCACTCTTTGTTAAGAAACGGGACACCAATATTCCTCGACTTGTGGTTGATTACCGACCGTTGAATGCGGTGACGATCAAGAACAATTACCCTCTTCCTCAGATCAATGATCTATTTGACCAACTTGCTGGTGCTACCGTCTTCTCCAAGATGGATCTGAGGTCTGGTTATCATCAAATCAAAATCCGGGAGGAAGACATTCCAAAGATGGCATTCCAGACTCGTTATGGTCTCTATGAGTATACCGTAATGTCCTTTGGTCTTACCAATGCTCCAACCACTTTTATGCGGCTCATGAACTCAGTATTCATGGAGTACCTCGACAAGTTTGTCGTAGTCTACATTGATGATATCCTAATCTACTCCAAAACCGAAGAGGAGCACGTAGAGCATCTACGTTTGGTGTTGACCAAGCTTCGTGAGCATCGTCTCTATGCCAAGTTTTCCAAGTGTTAATTCTGGTTGAAAGAGCTTATCTTTCTATGCCATGTTGTGTCTGCCGATGGTGTTACCGTCATTCCGGAGAAAGTTCAAGCTATTTTGGATTGGGAGACTCCAAAATCAGCTAAAGAGATTCGGAGTTTTCTTGGACTTGCCGGTACCGTCGCTTCATTGAGAACTTTTCCAAGATTGCAAAGCCCATGACTGATCTTCTCAAGAAAGGAAAGAAGTTTGAATTGTGAGAAAAGGCAGAAGAAAGCTTTCAGGTACTGAAAACCAAGTTGACCACCGCTCCAGTTTTTGTTCTCCCTGATACGAGCAAGGATTTTGTTGTCTTCTGCGATGCTTCTCTTCAAGGGCTCGGATGTGTAACATCCCAAATTTCTCAAAAATTTAAAACTTTGCATTCATGCATCATGCATCATATAAGCATGGCATTGAAATCACATACAGAGTAAATTAAATTTTAATTATAAGTTTAAATAAAGTTGTTTTCAATAAAGAGGTCTATTTGAGCTCCTTATAAAAATCTGTATTTTATTATTTTATTTATTTAGCAAAATGATATCAAAAAGTTATAAATTAAATTAGCTTTTCAAAACATATTTTTATGATTTTTTCTGAAATGTTTTGTTAAGTTTTAAAAATCAATTTGTGTGGAAAAAGGTTTTAAACAGAAAAAAGGTGCTCGGGCTAGTTGGGCCGAGCCCCTCTGCTATCTGCCGCGCGCGCACGAAGTAACGGCCCAGCAACCAGCTCACCTCCCTCCCTCTCTCACTGCCAGACGGGGCCCACTGGTCAGCTTCATCCTCAACTCGTGAAGAACACGAACTCCACCGAACCCTATATCGATTCGGATCAAAATCCGTTGGTAAATCGCGATTAAATCGCTCCCCTCCTTCCCCATATAAACCCCCTCTCCGCCGCCTCCTCCCGAACCCCAAAACCCTAAAAGATTGCCCCCGGTCTGCTCGGAAACCGTCCGCCGCCGTTCGCCGCCGTAAGCTTCTGATTCCGGTGGCTACAGACGACCTCGGCCCCCCCCTCTAGTTATTTCTTTTTACTTTCTCGGTGCGCATCTCTGGGACACTTTCTAATCTCCTCGTTCTCAGCGGTTCGTCGCCTCCGTCCGCAACCGAAGAACACCGCCGCGGTCCTCATCTCCGGCGGAGTCTTGGGAGAAGAAGAGGAAGCCCGAGGACCTCCAGCCGCGCCATCGCCTCCGTCTCGATCTCCTCTCCGTTGTGGTATGAGCCTCCCCCTGCCCGTAGCCGTAGAACGCGAAGGCGAGCGACGCCGGCCATGGCACCACCGCGGGCATGAGTTCGCCGGCGAACCGCGCCGCCCGTCCGTCCCCTGTTGATCCATGCCGTCGGATCTAGATCCAACGGATCTAGATCGGATTGTTCTGGAGCGTTAGATTTAAAGTAGATCGGACGGCTCCCGTGCCGATCCGCGGCGAACCGGTATCGGCCAATCGGAGCCCGCCGCGTGGCCTAGTTCTTTTTCTATTTCGGCTGAAAAATAGTTTTAAAAACAGAATACAACACAAACTTACAAAAATCATAACTTTTGATCTGTTCATCCAAATTTGATGAATTTTATATCCACGTGAAGCTCTGCTCGTGTAGTTTAGTATGGTTTCATTAGTTTATCCTTTTAGTGTATATTAAATTGCGGAATTTAATTGTTTAGCTTTCGGATAATTAAATCTATAATGTAATTAATAAAATTTCTTTCCAAATAAAACCAATTGTTTTAGAGATTTATTAATGCCCTCTGTCCAGAGAGTGCAACACGAGTTTTATTTGAAACTTCTCATAATAGAATTAAAGAAATTGGTTTTAGAACTTAAAACTACTAATATGCTCAATATTTTAAATGATTAAATAAAATATTAAAATATTGATCATTGCATTTTATGCATTAATAACAGAGAAATTAAAATGGTAATTATATGGTCTTATTAAGTTCATTGCATATTAAGCATGAATACATATTTTTGTCTTGATGTTCTAAGTGTTATGCTTGTGTGTTTATTTAGTTTTATTGTTTGTCTCTAGATTGTGAAGAGGAGGAAGGTCCTTGTGATTGTTATTCTTGCTCTGCTTGTTCCTCTTGTTACCAAGGCAAGTGATATTCATAACCTATCCTATGTTTTCTATATGCATTATTAGTAGATTTTGAGTAGTATGCATGATAGGGAAATTTTGAACTATCTTATAGTGCTAAGTTAGTTTACACTTTGAAAATATCCTAGTAGTGGGTAGCCATCCCTCTCCATGCAGCCACCAAAAGTTTTATTAGATGCTTAGCTATGCTATAAAGTGTTTACTTATCATGTTATAGAAATATTGCTAAGTGTTAAAACTTTGAATGCACAC
The DNA here is from genome assembly GCA_026929855.1 of Poa annua. Taxonomy (NCBI): domain Eukaryota; kingdom Viridiplantae; phylum Streptophyta; class Magnoliopsida; order Poales; family Poaceae; genus Poa; species Poa annua. The sequence continues at coordinate 242,251,462 of CM049426.1, read as the reverse complement.
CTGGGTGGAATTGGTTGCTTGGTTTATGTTGAGTGGCTTTTGGGATCATGCTTGTGGTTGTCTTTGCCTAGGATGAATCTCTATTCTACTTAGGGCCATGAGTATGGTGGTTGTCACCCTGAAGTGCACTTGTGGACGGCCACCCAGGAACAAAGAGATTTCTAAGTCCCTCCAAGTTTAGAAGCTTCCCGTGCAGCCTTCTGACAATGGGCTCTGTCTAGAACTACTAAGTTGTGGGAGTGCAACCTGTCAGCTTGACAAGCAGATGTAGAGTTGATAGGTGGAACGGGTCTTGCTAGTATGGTTGTATTCTTCTTCTGAAAGTTCTTGTCTCAATTCTCTCCTTTCCTTAATGCACTCCGCGTGTATAGGATGTCTGGGTTAATTGAGTCTTAAGGTGAAAGTGCACAACCTCTGCAGAGTCGACAAACTGAGTACTCAGCCGTGTCCCCAGTGATGGACTACTTCGAGCAACTGGACAAGGATGGACGGAAGAATCTCAACATGGTTTTCATAAAGTAAAATTTGACTAAGGAAAGAATTATTGGTGCACTTGGGCTTCATCCCTTGGTGCCAAGTCTTTGAGATACAAAAGTGTTTTACAAAAGATAGGAGAAAACTGGCTTTCTGCAAAATAACCTACAAACTCCACCAAGCCAAATATGCATATAGAATTAGACTTGTCATAATTTATCCACCATAGTCACTTGCCAATACTTCATTGTATTGACCTCCTACGGGGGCTGCATATTCAAATGTGCAGGTAATTCTGATGAGGAGTAAGTTTGGACTCGATTCTACACTCAACATGTCTGCTTGTGGCGTATGCTAGAAGAGGAGGCCCTTGCTTTTATTTTCGTTGTGAACTCTGAATATTTTAGCTAGTCTTCATGACTATGCACTTTGTAATAAAGCTATACTTGGCTATTTTTGGATCTCGATGTAGTATTTTGATACTTATGCAATGATACTATATATTTTGTACTGTGGTGCTGGCAGTGATCCAGGGACTAGCACATAACACAGGTGTTCCATCTTTATTTAAAAGATGGGGTGCTACAGGATGTGTGCTGATGCTAGATGGTCATGTTGTGGCCTACGCCTCTCGACAGTTGAAACCACCTGAGCTAAACTATCCAACTCATGATCTAGAGTTGTCTAATGGTGTCCATGCTTTAAAGCAATGGCGGCATTATCTCTTTGGTAATCGCAGCGAGATCTATTCGGATCATTTAAAGTTTGAAGTACCTATTTACCCAACCGGATCTGAATCTCCGACAAAGAAGATGGTTGGAACTCATCAAAGACTATGATTTGGGTCTCAACTACCAACCCGACAAAGCGAATGTTGTTGCTGATGCGCTAAGTCGAAAGTCTTATTGCAACAATCTGGTGCTTAAGAAAGCTCAACCCTCCCTCCATGAGAAATTTCCGAGACTCAACCTTGAAATTGTTCCAAGTGGATTCCTTGCAAATATAGAGGTGAAACCCTCTCTTGAACAACAAATCATAGCTGCCCAAAAGAATGATTCTGATGTCACCTAGATTAAGAAGAACTTTGCTAATGGAGTAGCCACATGTTTCACCATCGATGATCAAGGTAGTGTTTATTTTGGTAGCGTCTAGTGGTGCCAAAGAAGAAAGATTTGAAATATCTAATCCTTCGAGAAGCTCATGAGTCACCTCTCTCTATGCATCCTGGTGGCACTAAGATGTATCGGGATCTTCGCCAAAGATTCTGGTGGACCCGGATGAAGCGAGAAATCGCTAAGTTTGTGGCAGAATGTGACGTTTGTCGTCGCGTTAAAGCTGAACATCAAAGGCCAGCTGGTACCCTTCAACCCCTTTCTATTCCTGTCTGGAAGTAGGATGAAGTTGGTATGGATTTCATCACTAGTCTTCCAAAGACTCAAAAGGGAAACAATGCTATCTGGGTAGTCGTGGACATCCTTTCTAAGGTTGCTCACTTACTTCCCATCCGAGAAGATGTTACCGCTATTCAACTAGCAGATTTGTATGTCTCTCGGATAGTTGTTCTTCATGGTATTCCGAAGAAGATCATCTCTGATCGTGGAAGTCTGTTTACCTCCAAGTTCTTGTCTGGTTTCCAACAAGCTATGGGAACACATCTTTCTTTTAGCACCGCTTATCATCCTCAAACCGGTGGTCAGACCGAGCGAGTCAATCAGATTCTTGAGGACATGTTAAGAGCCTGTGTCCTATCATTCGGAAAGAATTGGGAGAAGTGTCTTCCATTCACTGAATTCAGTTACAACAATAGCTTCCAATCTAGTATTGGTATGGCACCCTTTGAAGCTCTGTATGGCAGGAGATGTTGTACTCCTTTGAATTGGTTCGAAATCGGTGAAACATCACTCTTCGGACCAAATATCATCAAGGAAGCAGAAGATCAAGTCAGAATTATCCGTGAGCGTCTCAAAACAGCTCAGTCTTGTCAAAAGAGCTACTATGACATCCATCATCAAGATGTTTGCTATGAAGTTGGCGAGCATACCTATCTCAGGGTCACTCCTCTTCGGGGTGTCGGTCGTTTCGGTATCAAAGGCAAATTAGCTCCTCGCTATGTTGGTCCCTTTCGCATTCTTGCTAAGCGTTGAGAGCTCGTCTACCAGTTGGAGCTACCCTCAATGTTTCCAGACGTCTTCCATGTTTCCCAATTGAAGCGTTGCTTCAAAGAACCCATCCGTGGTGTTGATCATGAAACTCTTGACCTTCAGGAGGATCTAACTTCTCGTGAATATCCTATCCGTATCCTTGACGAAGCCGAGCGTAAAACTCGACGTCAAAGCATCAAGTTCCTCAAAATTCAATGGTCTCATCACTCTGAGGAGGAAGCAACCTGGGAACGCGAAGATCGTCTTGATCTGAGTATCCCTACTTCTTTTCTATAACTTAGGAATCTCGGGGCGAGATTCTTGTAAGGAGGGTAGATCTGTAACATCCCAAGTTTGTTAAATAGAAATAAATGATGTGTTTTGAGCATTGCATGCATCTCATTTAGTTTGAACAAGAATTTGCATTTAAACTTTGAAATGTTTGCTTTCAGAAAAAGGGTTAAACTCTTCTTAATTATGGTGAACTCAAAATATTCCAAATTTTCAAAATCCAAGACTGCCATTGGCTTCCTTGTGAAATTCTGAATCTCCTAGTATTTTTCAACAAATTTTCCTCATTTCAGAAAGGCCCCAAACTATTTAAATTAGTAACCAGGGGCCTGTTTGTGGAGAAAACTGGCAATTAATTAAATCTTCAGGGGATTTTCCGGGAAAAGGCGTCGTCTTCAACCTTCCGACGGCGCGTGCGCCCGTGTCGTCCGCCCGGCCGTCCGACGGCGCCCCATGCTGCGATTCGCGCCGCCGATGTCGCGCGTCTATAAGACGCCTCTGCCGCCGTCTGGAGAAACCCTAACCGCCATTTCCTCTCCCTTTTCCCCATTTCCTTCAAACCCTAGCCACGGAGAGCTTCACAGGTCGCCGGCGATTGCCGCTGTCTCCGGCCACCTCTAGCTCCGGCGAGAAGCTCAGGAGCTGCGCCGTGTTCCCCTCTCCCGCCTCCTTCATCCGTTGGTGCCGAGAAGATCGGAGCCCGGGAAAATCAACTGAATCAATCTGCTCGGTCCGTCGCCGTCAACCTCAACTTCCGGCCGTCTCCGACCTCGCCTCGCCTCCTCGACACCTCCACGAGCTGCAGGTTGTCCTCCGCAAGAGCTCGTCTCCGGACAAGCTGCGGCGACCATTTGCCAGCGGTGCCGCCACCGCTTGGTCCGGCCGAGCCTCCTGTACCAATTGTCGCAGAGGAATTGCTCCAATTCCTCCAGGAAGGAGAAAATCGTGCTCGGCAAAGGAGATATGGCGATGATGTCATGCTGACGTCATCGGCCTTTTTCTTTTCTGGATTTTAAATTATTTCTGTTTTTTCTTTTAATTAAATGACATGTGGGGCCAAGCTATTTAAATAAATTTGAAATTTGAATTCAATTATTTAAACTTAGAAAATTTATAACTAATTAAATTTAAATCAGAAAATATGATTTGTATATCAAAATGCTCAGAAAAATAATATCTTTTCAGTTCTAATATAATCATACGTATTCAATACAATCAAAGTGATGGTATTAGTCTCACAATAATAAACCTAATCCTAATTATGGGTAAGTTTTATACACCCATTTAATTTGATGCTTGCAACTAGGGTATCCTAAATGACATATCATTCATGTGATTGTGCATTGCATCAATATTACATTGATTGTGTCATTTCTTTCCGGTATTTGGTTCTTCGTGATAGGATTCGAGCCCGAGAGTGTTTGCAACACCTCCGAAGATCAATACCCAAATACTGAAGAGCAAGGCAAGCATAACCTCTTATCTGCACATATAAGATTTCCAAAGTATTTGATTCTTGTGTTATGCATACGGTTCAAAGATGTTTTGGTCGAGGAATAGAGTGTCACTTGTGTTGCATTGCCGCTTAGACTTGCTTAGTTGTTTCTTTCTCCATCCAGTCGAGAAGGTTGAGGTGGAATGGGTATAAATGATTTATTTATTATCTCTAAAGACTTGGACGAGAGGCCACATTGGGATTGTGGTGGGTTGTCTCGTTCTCGTCGACACTAGGAACTGAGTTCCTGGGTTCGGAACCAAGACTATTCGTGCATCCACATGGGGCTCGGAAACCCCTCGACTCTAGCTTGCCTAGCCTACTACGTGAAGCCACTAGTTCAACTATTCCATTTGTGTGTGCGGTAAAATTATTTGAGGAGAAAAAATAGGGCTCGGGTCAGGAGAGTGTGACGTTCTGATCTTGACCCTGCCAACCCGCACTAGGGATCGCTGAGATGGCGGTCTGACCTACTGCTGTGGCTCATGGACATAGGCGAAGCTTGGGAAAGGTCATGGCCAACCCTCCTGTCGGCACTCCTAGGTAGAGTGCCAATGTCTGGCGTATCGGTTGGTTGGCGCGTGTGGGTAGTTACACCCACGGCAGGGTAAATCTTTCCGGAAAGTCGTGTCCATGATTACGGACGACTTGGTACCTTATTTCGGTGATCATAGAAAACATTAATATGATATTAAAAGTTAACAACTAAAGGGTGGTTAGGATTGCTTCCTCGGGTTGAGAGAGGGGGTTATTCTTGTGGGTGGTGCAAACGATGACATCCCGGTGGCTACAGAAGATGGAGGATGAAGTTAGAGGTGTTACTCACTTACCCCATTTTAAAAGTCTACTGAAGCGAGATTCTCTCCTCCCTCGAGTTGAAAAATAAAGTTGGCTTTATGCAAAGAACATCATTCTTACTCCGTGAATGGGTAGGAATATAATAGGTTAAATAAGTCTTGTTGAGTACCTCATGTACTCAGGCTTGCGCACTATTTGGACAGGTGAAGGTTCCTACTCCACTACTGGTTTCTACATGGACATCGACGAGTAGATCAGGGTTCCCGGGCAGCAACCTGGAATCAATGGGCGGGACATCCCTTATGTTATGGCCTCTTAGGCCTTTTGGTTCTTGTTATGTAGTATAACATAATCTGCTTCCGTTGTTTGGTGTACTTTTGGGTCAGTGACCTCTCCTTGTAATATTTGCTATCCTCACTCTACTGAGAGTTGTATAATATTGCTTTGAGTCGTAGAGTCACTGTTGTGTTACCGAATGTGCAACTGTTGGCTCTCGAGATCGAGGTTAGACTTATATCAGATGAAGGTCTGGGATTTGTCTAGCTTCGCTCTCGGGGGTGCTACAATTATAAAGGATGAGACTTCACCAAAGTATGACATGACTAATCTGTGTTTTCATCTTATTAATGAAAGAGAGGAATTCTCCCAAGTTTCTTCGATTGTCTCTAATAGTAAACACGGTTATGTGGAGAAGCTTCCTTTCAAGCCTCTCCCTCCAAAAGAGGAAAAGAAGAATAAAAATGGAAAGAGGAAGAAGAAGATGAGTAAAAGGAGATAGGAAACTGTATCTTCTCCCAAACTTGTTGCTCCTGTTACTATTTATACTTATAATTCTGAACTCGATGATTCTGAACTTGATGATGTGATCATTATTGAGATAAGCACACTTCTTTTGATATTGAAGATCTTTGGGATAATAATTTTGAAAATGATTATGTTAATAATTGGTGCACTATTAATACTATCCATGTTTCTTCCCATGATAATATAGAGAGCTCTGAGCTCGGGGATGAGGTGTTTGAAAATCCTTTTGCTACTAATGATTATATATTTGATACATATCCCTCTAGTAAAAATGATGACATGTTTGCAAATGAACACACTTTATAGGATAAATATTCTATTGCTTATGATGATACTATGCCTCCGGTCATTGATAATTACAAAGAATACTATGACATGGGTTATAATTACATTTATCCTTTTGAAACTTGTCATAATTATAGAGGAATTACTCAAACCAATCCTTTTAATATACAACTTGTCTATCATATTCAAGTTCATTATGATGATCCTACTCCCCTTGTTATTAATGAGAAGAACTTTTCTTATGAGGGAGAAAATAATACTTTTATGCATATGGATCATGATAAGAATGTTTTATGTGATGTTTATATTGTGGATTTTATCAATGATGCTACTGAAAGTTATTATGAGAGAGGAAAACACGGTTGTAAAAGCTTTCAAGTTACTAAAACACTTCTCTTTATGTTGGAAGCTTTGAAGTTCCATTTGTTTCATCTTTGTGTGATGGCTGCTTTATGTTTCAATAATTTATTATATCACAAGACTCCTTTTCATAGGAAGTGGGTTAGACTTAAAAATTTTTTATGTTTACCTATTTATGCTCTCCTATGTTTTTCAACTCTCATTTTTATGAGAGCATCTTATGAATCTATGTGCCTAGCTCAAAGGCGTTAAAAAAAAGCGCTTATGGGAGAAAACCCACTTTATTTCCTGTTATTTAAATTTATTTTGCTTGTGTCAAGGACTTGTCCTACCTCTATAGCAACTCCTTTGTATCTTTATTTTATCACAATGTTGTATCAAGTTAAGACTCTAGTTGAAAGTTGATGCTAAATTTCAATTCATGCGCATAAACAGATTTCTGTTGTTCACCGTTAAATTCATATCAATTCACTGGAACGTCAGAAAAATCTGCCCTTTTGGTGCATAATCCACAGATGTATACGCAACTTAAATTATCTTTAAGTTTTCTTTTCTGAGCAAGTTAAGTGCCATGAAAAAATCGTCTTTACGGACTGTTCTGTTTTTGACAGATTCTGCCATTTATTTTGCAATGCCTCTTTTGCTATTTTGATTGGATTTTTTTTATCCTATGAAGTATCAGTGCCCTTAACTAATGTCCAGTAGCATTGGTAGCAATTGTGTTACTACAGAATATCATAATTTTTCATGCACTAACCCTCTAATGAAGTTTACTCTAAGTTTGGTGTGGAGTAAGTTTTCAAGGATCAAGAGAGAAGGATAATATATTGTGATGAAGAGGATAGCAACGCCAAGGCTTGGGGATGCCCCGGTGGTTCACCCCCAATATATTTCTAGAATACACAAGCCTCAAAGCTTGGGGATGCCCAAGGCATCCCCTTCTTCATCAACAAACTATCAAGTCCTATCTAGTAAAACTATATTTTAATTCCGTCACATCTTATGTGCTTGCTAGAAGCGTATGTTTGTTTTTGTTTTTGTTCATTCTCTTAATAAAATGGATCCTAGCATTCTTTTGTGTGGGAGAGAGACACGCTCCGCTTTTTTTTATGAATACTCGTATTCTTCACTTATATTCGTTGAGTATTCTTTTCATGTTATTGTTTGCTCTCTAGCTCTTGTTTTTCATGTATCCCTTGTTAGAGCTGTTAGCTTTGTTATATCATACTCTCATATCTCATTGTTTAATTACTTGGAGATTTAAGTTTTTGTAACATCCCAAATTTCTCAAAAATTTAAAACCTTGCATTCATGCATCATGCATCATATAGGCATGGCATTGAAATCACATAAAGAATAATTTGAATTTTAATTATAAGTTTAAATAAAGTTGTTTTCAATAAAGAGGTCTAATTGAGCTCCTTATAAAAATCTGTATTTTATTATTTTATTTATTTAGCAAAATGATATCAAAAAGTTCTAAATTAAATTAGCTTTTCAAAACATATTTTTATGAATTTTTCTGAAATGTTTTGATAAGTTTTAAAAATCAAATTGTTTGGAAAAGATTCAAAAGAGAAAAAAATGTTTAACGAGCTAACTGGGCCGAGCCCATTTACTAACCGTCGCGCGCGTAGCTCCCAATCGGCCCACGAGCAGCCCAGCCGCGCCTCGCCCCCCTCTCTCTCTCTCTGACGCGCGGGGCCCGCACGCAGGAGCCGTGCCTCCTTGAACCTCCCGACGAATTTTCCGGCGCCGAGTCTATCTCCAACTCGAGATTGAATCGGAGCGTGGAAGCAGTTGTGATCCGTGCCTTCGCCCCCTACTTATACCCCGCGATATCGCCGTTCTATTCCGCCCAAAAACCTAGCTCCACCGCCCCTAGGCTGCTCCGTTTCGAGCTCGGCATCTCGCCGTTTCCGCCGCCGTGAAGCTCACCGTACGGTGCACCCCGGCCACCCCGGACCCTCTCCTTCCCTCCCCTCGCTTTCCTTCGTATTTGCGCACGTTTTTGACACGGCCGTGCATTTTTTTTCGCAGCCAAACGTCCTCTCCGTCCGCGACCGAAGAGCACCGCCGCGGTCCTCATCTCCGGCGGAGTTTTGGGAGAAGAAGAGGAAGCACGAGGAGCCCCAGCCGCGCCATTGCCTCCGCCTCGATCTCCTCTCCGTCGTGGTATGATTTTCCCCCTCCCCTTAGCCGTAGATCGCGAGTGCGAGAGACGCCGGCCATGGCGCCGCCGCGGGCAGGAGTTCGCCGGCGAACCGCGCCGCCCGTCCGTCCCCTTTTGTCCAGGCCGTCGGATCTAGATCCAATGGATCTAGATCGGATTGATCTGGAGCGCCCGTTTTAAAGTAGATCGGACGGTTTGCGCGGCCGATCCGCGGCGAACCGGTATCGTCCAATTAGATCGTGCCGCGTGGCCTCTTTAATTTTCTATTTCGGCTGAAAAATTGTTTTAAAAACAGAAAACAATACAAACTTACAAAATTCATAACTTTCGATCTGTTCATCCAAATTTGATGAATTTTATATCCACGTGAAGCTCTTCTCGTGTAGTTTAGTATGGTTTAATTAGTTGGTCCTTTTAGTGTTATTAAATTGCGGTATTTAATTGTTTAGCTTTCGGATATTAAATCTATAATTTAATTAATAAAACTTATTTCCAAATAAATCCAATTGTTTTAGAAGTTTATTAATGCCCTCTGTCCAGAGAGTGTAACATGAGTTTTATTTGAAACTTCTCATAATAGAATTAAGGAAATTGGTTTTAGAACTTAAAACCTCTATGTTATGCTCAAGATTTTTAAATGAGTAAATAAAATATTAAAATATTGATCATTGCATTCATGCATTAATAACAGAGGTAATAAAATGGTAATTATTTTTGTCTTGTCAAGTTCATTGCATATCAAGCATGCAAACATATTTTGTCTTGATATTTTTAAGTGTTGTATTGTATGTTTATTTAGTTTTATTGTTTGTCTCTAGATTGTGAAGAGGAGGAAGGCCCTTGTGATTGTTATTCTTGCTGTGCTTGTTCCTCTTGCTACCAAGGCAAGTGACATTCATAATCTACCCAATGTTTTCTATATGCATTATTAGTAGATTTTTGAGTAGTATGCATGATAGGGAATTTTTGAACTATCTTATAATGCTAAGTTAGTTTACACTTTGAAAATATCCTAGTAGTGTGTAGCCATCCCTCCCCATGCAGCCAACAAAAGTTTTATTAGATGCTTAGCTATGCTATAAAAAGTGTTTACTTACCATGTTATTGAAATATTGCTAAGTGTTAAAACTTTAAATACACACCTGGGTGGAATTGGTTGTTTGGTTTATGTTGAGTGGCTTTTGGGACTATGCTTGTGGTTGTCTTTGCCTAGGATGAATGTCAATTCTACTTAGGGCCATGAGTATGGTGGTTGTCACCCAGAAGCGCACTTGTGGACGGCCACCCAGGAATAAAGAGATTTCTAAGTCCCTCCGAGTTTATAAGATTCCCGTGCAGCCTTTTGACAATGGGCTCTGTCTAGAATTACTAAGTTGTGAGAGTGCAACCTGTCAGCTTGACAAGCAGATGTAGAGTTGGTAGGTGGAACGGGTCTTGCTAGTATGGTTGCATTCTTCTTCTGAAAGTTCTTGTCTCAATATTCTCCTTTCCTTAATGCACTCCGCGTGTATAGGATGTTTGGGTTAATTGAGTCTCAAGGTGAAAGTGCACAACCTCTGCAGAGTCGACAATCTGAGTACTCAGCCGTGTCCCCGGTGATGGACTACTTCGAGCAACTGGACAAGGATGGACGGAAGAATCCCATCATGGTTTTCATAAAGTAAAATTTGACTAAGGAAGGAATTGTTGGTGCACTTGGGCTTCATCCCTTGGTGCCAAGTCTTTGAGAAACAAAAGTGTTTTACAAAAGATAGGAGAAAACTGGCTTTCTGCAAAATAGCCTACAACTCCACCAAGCCAAATATGCATATAGAATTAGACTTGTCATAATTTATCCACCATAGTCACTTGCCAATACTTCATTGTATTGACCTCCTACGGGGGCTGCATATTCAAATGTGCAGGTAATTCTGATGAGGAATGAGTTTGGACTCGATTCTACACCCAACATGTCTGCTTGTGGCGTATGCCAGAAGAGGAGGCCCATTGCTTTTAATTTCGTTGTGAACTCTGAATATTTTAGCTAGTCTTCATGACTATGCACTTTGTAATAAAGCTATACTTAGCTATTTTTGGATCTCGTTGTAGTAATTTGATACTTATGCAATGATACTATATATTTTGTACTGTGGTGCTGGCAGTGATCCAGGGACTAGCACATAACACAGGTGTTCCATCTTTATTTAAAAGATGGGGCGCTACAAAATGGTATCAGAGCTAAAGTGTTGCCTTTAGGTTCGAGCCCTTAGGATTGGTTAAGCATCTTTTTGATCATTATATTACCATCTTTGAAGTATGTTGGATCCCAGCGGCATAGTGGGATGAAGCGGCCCGGGACTAACCTTACATGTCCGCGTACATGAGACCTGTTCCACAATTATAAGTGAATGGCCGGGTGTCTGTCTCTCTCACTATAGTGAATATCCGACTTACAAAGAGTTGATAATAGTGTTGATCACCTTTTAGAAAAGAACTCCTTTTTCTCTAAGTACTTAAGTACACCACAACTAGTATTTCTTACCTTTGTCTTGTTTTAACAAACTCTACCTTTATCACTTAAGGATGTCATTCTTCATGTATCAAACCGCGGAGGACTTCAAGGACATGCGCTTTGGAAGATATCTTCTAGAGTTGGTAGAACTGTTGGCACTTCCAACACCCATCATCAAGGCAAGCAGCTGAAGCACTTCAACAAAGAAGACTTATGGGGAATTCGCCTTTACCAACAAGGGCGCCAGACTGAACCCAAGATTGAAGGAATTCAATACAAGTCGATTAGTGACTCCTTAGAGAAAGGGCTAAATCTCGTCACACAGGAGCTAATAGGACGTCTTTGCTGGCAATTCCAGGAGGAGTTAAAGGACCACTACTTTTCTAACCTTGGCCAACGTGACGAACATGGTATTCCTTACCTTGTTAGCGAGGAAGACAAAAACAAACCAGAACCTTTGTACCCATATCTCCAAGACTTAGAACTTCACCTCTGGCAACTCGAAGAGGATAGGCGCAACGAGCTGTTGAAGAATGATGAAATAATGGCACAAGTCAAGGAGACTCAAAAGAAGATCGAAGCCCAAGAAGAGGTGGCCAACGCTCAAGAGGAGAAGTTCCGAGCTCAAGAGAAGAAGTTCCAAAATCAAGAAAAGAGAATTATAGACAAGAACAAGGAGATCAAGACCTTGAAGGATGAAATTCTGAGCAATGACGTCGAGTTCGAAGCTGATCGAGACTCTACGCCGTGAGAAGAGAATGCTGCAAGAGAAGATTGAAGTCCTGGAGAAGGAAGCGATCGAGACTCTGCACCGTGAGACGACAATGTTACAGGAGAAGAACGAGGCCTTGGATAAGGAGGTGAATGACTACAAGGAGATCCTTACGAAGGAAGGCATCACCATCGAGGAAGTCGAAGAAGATGAAGGAGACGTCATGGACGAAGTTTAGACTTAGTAGTTGGACCACCATGCTCTCCCTCGTTTAGTCCGTCGTTCTTTTTAAAACATTGATCTACAACTTGGGGTGTGACAATGATAGAATGATTGATTTGCAGACTCTGTTGTTTTATTAAATCAACTTAGAATACTTGTCTCGATTTGCTAAGTAGACTTCTTTCTTTTTAAGTTGTCTTTTGAGTGTTGATTGTGTTGACTTGGTTGCTTTGTGCATGGGTAGGATTTTTCTTCTCTTAGTTCTGTCTATCTTTCACTCATCTATGCTGAAAACCCTACAGATGCCTCCTCGTCGTGATACCAACAACGATGATGCCATGCAACAACTGATGGCCGCACAAGCTCAGTTGATGAATATGATGACTCAATTCATTGCAGCAACCACCAACAACAACAACAACAACAACAACCACAACAACAACCCGCCACCTCCACCACCACCCCTAGTGGACAGACTAGCTAGATTCCTAAGGCTTAGGCCTAATAAGTTCTCCTCTGCTACTGAACCAATAGTGGCGGATGATTGGCTCCGTTCAGTCAACAAGGACTTAGTAACTTGTGAGTGTTCTGAGGCAGAAAAAGTGAGGTTCACTGCACACCTGTTGGAAGGACCCGCAGCATTGTGGTGGGAGACTTATCAAGTGACTCATCCTTTGGATGGTATGACTTGGGATGCGTTCAAGGAAGGTTTCCGGAATGCTCACATCTCCTCAGGTATAATGAACCTGAAAAAAGAGGAATTTCGCAGCTTGAGGCAGGGAGGTAGAACTCTGAAGGAGTATATGGATGACTTCTGTATGCTATCAAGGTATGCGCCAGAGGACATTGACACTGATGCAAAGAGGAAGGAAAAGTTCCTCAATGGACTTAAGGGAGAACTGAAGATACCTTTGTCTGTGGCATATACTCCAAACTATCAAGCTCTGCTGGATCAAGCTATCACCCTGGACAACAACATAAGAAAGGAAGAGAATAGGAAGAGGAAGTTTAGTGCAAGTAAGGTTCATTCTGAGGGGACATATAAGAAACAACACACCTCTGAAGTCAGTAGCCATAAACCCTGGAATCACTCCAACACTGGTAGTGGCCAAAAACATCATGGTCATAACCACAATGGAGGAAACAAAGGAAGCAATGGAGGATACAAAGGAAATAATGGAGGATACAATGGAAATAATGGTGGATCCAGGGGAAACCATCATCATGGCCATAATCATGGGAATGGTAATCACCGTCCTAACTATGAAGGGAAGAAAGACTTGTCTAATGTGACCTGCTTCAAGTGCAAGAAGACAGGACATTATGCAACTGAATGCCCAGAGAGGAAAGCTGATGAAAATTCCAAGCCCAATCATTTCCAGAAGGGACAAGTGAACCACATCAATGTGGAAGAAGTTCATGATGAACCTGATGCTGTGATTGGTACGTTCTTGCTCAACTCCTTTCCAGCATTAGTTTTATTTGATACTGGAGCATCTCATTCATTCATATCAAGAGCTTTTGTTAACAAACATGGGTTAGCTGAGGAAAGTCTAGGAAAACCTGTTAGGGTAAGTTCACCTGGAGGAGAGATGATAGTAAATTCCGGGTGTAGGCAGTTAGACTTGCAAATCGGAAAACACACCTTTCCAACAGACTTAGTCATCCTAGAAACCCAAGGATTGGATGTTATCATCGGAATGGATTGGATGACTCGTTTTGAAGGAATCATAGACTGTGCAAATAGAGCAATCACCCTCACCACCCCAGGGAAAAGGAAGATTAAGTTCAGATCAACTTTCGAACTTAAGAAGGTTAGGCTAAATTCTCTTAAGGGGGTTAGCCTTGGTGATGTGCTTATTGTCAAGGAATACCCAGATGTTTTTCCGGAGGAACTACCGGGAATGCCACCCGATAGAGATGTAGAGTTTCTCATCGAACTGAAGCCGGGAACAGGACCAATAGCTAAAAGACCTTATCCTATGGCCGTCGATGATTGAAAGAGCTCAAGAAGCAACTAGAGGAACATATCCAGAAAGGATTCATTCGTCCAAGTTCATCGCCATGGGGAGCACCAGTCTTATTTGTTAAAAAAAAGGATCAAACCCAGAGGCTAGTCACGGATTATAGAGATATAAACGAGCAAACTATCAAAAACAAGTACCCGTTACCCAAGATAAATGAACTATTTGATCAACTGGAAGGTGCTTGCGTGTTCTCAAAGATCGATCTTCGATCGGGGTACCTCCAAATGAAAGTTAGAGAAATGGATACACCCAAAGCTGCATTTGTTACGAGATATGGCTCTTATGAGTACACAGTGATGCCTTTTGGATTAACTAATGCACCAGCCTATTTCATGATTATGATGAATAAAGTGTTCATGGATTTCCTGGATAAGTTTGTAGTAGTGTTCATAGATGATATTCTAATCTACTCCAAGAGACACAAAGAACATGAAGAGCACTTGCGTCTAGTATTGCAGAGACTACGAGAACATAAGTTGTATGCCAAGTACAGCAAGTGTGAGTTTTGGTTAGAACAAGTCGGATTTTTAGGCCATGTGGTGTCCAAGGAAGGTATAGCGGTGGATCCTGAAAAGGTTTCAGCTGTAACTAATTGGGAACCGCCGAAGAATGTTGGTGAATTACGAAGTTTTCTGGGCCTAGCAGGATACTACCGACGATTCATTGAAAACTTCTCCAAGATTGCCAAGGCCTTGACGGAATTATTAAAGAAGGAGAAGAAATTTGAGTGGACGGAGGCATGCGAAGCCAGTTTTCAGGAGTTGAAGAAACGTCTGGTTTCAGCCCCAGTTCTATGCTTACCTGATTTGGAGAAGGAATTCCAAGTATACTGTGATGCTTCACGCCAAGGCTTGGGAAGTGTGTTGATGCAGGAAGGTAGAGTGGCATCTTATGCCTCTAGACAACTCAAGAAACATGAAGCAAATTATCCAACTCATGATCTCGAGTTAGCATCAGTAGTGCATGCCCTGAAAACTTGGAGACCCTACCTGATGGGAAAAAGATGTGAGGTATTCACGGACCACAAAAGTTTGAAGTACATATTTACACAGAAGAAATTGAACATGAGACAAAGAAGATGGTTGGAACTTATTAAAGATTATGATCTAAGTCTCCAATACCATCCGGGGAAAGCTAATGTGGTAGCAGATGCTCTGAGTCGTAAAGTGTATGTGAATGGCCTTACAGCAGGAGAATTACCCGAGGATTTATGCAAGGCATTCAAGGACCTCAGATTGGAAGTAGTAGCTAAAGGGTTTGTAACCTCATTAGTTGTACAGCCCACTTTGATGGACAAGATACGTGAAACTCAGAAAGGAGACACGGAAATAGAAGAGATCAAAGTCAATTTAAGAGCTAGAAAAGCTAAAGGATTTCATGAGGATGAGCAGGGGATTTTGTGGTTTGAAAAACGTGTATGTGTGGCCAATGATCCTGATATTAGGAAGTTAATTCTGCAAGAAGCTCATGAAACACCTTATTCAATTCATCCGGGAAATACCAAGATGTATATGGATGTGAAAGAGAGATTTTGGTGGAATAATCTGAAAAGAGAAATAGCAGAATACATCGCTAAGTGTGATGTATGTAGTCGAGTAAAGGCAGAACATCAGAAACCAGCAGGGCTCTTACAACCCTTGAAAGTACCGGATTGGAAGTGGGATTCCATTGGGATGGACTTCATCACCGGATTACCAAGGACCAGATCGGGTTATGATTCTATTTGGGTTATTGTTTGTCGCCTAACCAAAATAGCTCACTTCATACCGTGAAGACCACTTATACTAGTGCAAAGCTAGCCGATATTTACATGAAGAGAATTGTGTGCCTTCATGGCGTTCCTAAGAGTATCGTGTCTGATAGGGGGACCCAGTTCACTTCTTATTTTTGGAAGCAGTTGCACGAATCTTTGGGAACCAGATTGGAATTCAGTACGGCTTTCCACCCGCAAACAGATGGTCAGACTGAAAGAGTGAATCAGATTTTAGAAGATATGTTAAGAGCTTGTGCGCTCGACTATGGATCTAGTTGGGATGATAATTTGCCATGCGCTGAGTTCTCCTACAACGACAGTTACCAAGCCAGCATTGAGATGGCACCGTTTGAAGCCTTATATGGAAAGAAATGCACAACCCCACTGTTGTGGAGTGCTGTAGGAGAACGGAGTTTCTTTGGGCCTGATATAATACAGGATGTTGAAGAGAAAGTCAGGCTGATTAAGGACAGATTGAAAATAGCACAGTCACGCCAGAAAAGCTATGCAGATTCCAAGCGTAGAGAAGTCACCTACGAAGTGGGTGACAGAACTTATTTAAGAGTGTCACCACTACGGGGTGTGAAAAGGTTTGGGATCAAAGGAAAGTTAGCACCTCGATTCATTGGACCATTCAAAATTCTTTCTCGCAAAGGTGAAGTGGCATATGAGTTAGAACTACCGGAAGTCCTGTCTGCTGTTCATAATGTGTTTCATGTCAGTCAGTTGAAGAAATGTCATCCCGAGATGATGGGAGTTCCTTTAAAGGATACTGTACCTCTCGAGGAGGTACAATTGGAAAGTGACCTGACATACGAGGAGAAGCCCATCAAGATATTGCAGACAGCAGAAAGAGTCACCTGTACCAAAACATCAAGTTTTGCAAAGTCCAGTGGAATCATCACACCGAGGACGAAGCCACCTGGGAACGAGAGGATGACCTCCGAGAAGACCACCCACACCTATTTGCTGACCTTTCCGAAGCTCGAGGGCGAGCTTCTTCTTAAGGGGGTTAGTCTGTAACATCCCAAATTTCTCAAAAATTTAAAACCTTGCATTCATGCATCATGCATCATATAGGCATGACATTGAAATCACATAAAGAATAATTTGAATTTTAATTATAAGTTTAAATAAAGTTGTTTTCAATAAAGAGGTCTAATTGAGCTCCTTATAAAAATCTGTATTTTATTATTTTATTTATTTAGCAAAATGATATCAAAAAGTTCTATATTAAATTAGCTTTTCAAAACATATTTTTATGAATTTTTCTGAAATGTTTTGATAAGTTTTAAAAATCAAGTTGTTTCGAAAAGATTCAAAACAGAAAAAATGTGTAACGAGCTAACTGGGCCGAGCCCATTTACTAACCGTCGCGCGCGCAGCTCCCAATCGGCCCACGAGCAGCCCAGGCGCGCCTCGCCCCCCTCTCTCTCTCTGACGCGCGGGGCCCGCACGCAGGAGCCGTGCCTCCTTCAACCTCCCGACGAATTTTCCGGCGCCGAGTCTATCTCCAACTCGAGATTTAATCGGAGCGTGGAAGCAGTTGTGATCCGTGCCTTCGCCCCCTACTAATACCCCGCGATCTCGCCGTTCTATTCCGCCCAAAAACCTAGCTCCACCGCCCCTAGGCTGCTCCGTTTCGAGCTCGGCATCTCGCCGCTTCCGCCTCCGTGAAGCTCACCGTACGGTGCACCCCGGCCACCCCGGACCCTCTCCTTCCCTCCCCTCGCTTTCCTTCGTATTTGCGCACGTTTTTGACACGGCCGTGCATTTGTTTTCGCAGCCAAACGTCCTCTCTGTCCGCGACCGAAGAGCACCGCCGCGGTCCTCATCTCCGACGGAGTTTTGGGAGAAGAAGAGGAAGCACGAGGAGCCCTAGCCGCGCCATCGCCTCCGCCTCGATCTCCTCTCCGTCGTGGTATGATTTTCCCCCTCCCCTTAGCCGTAGATCGCGAGTGCGAGCGACGCCGGCCATGGCGCCGCCGCGGGCAGGAGTTCGCCGGCGAACCGCGCCGCCCGTCCGTCCCCTTTTGTCCAGGCCGTCGGATCTAGATCCAATGGATCTAGATCGGATTGATCTGGAGCGCCCGTTTTAAAGTAGATCGGACGGTTTGCGCGGCCGATCCGCGGCGAACCGGTATCGTCCAATTAGATCGCGCCGCGTGGCCTCTTTAATTTTCTATTTCGGCTGAAAATTTGTTTTAAAAACAGAAAACAATACAAACTTACAAAATTCATAACTTTCGATCTGTTCATCCAAATTTGATGAATTTTATATACACGTGAAGCTCTGCTCGTGTAGTTTAGTATGGTTTCATTATTTTGTCCTTTTAGTGTATATTAAATTGCGGAAATTAATTGTTTAGCTTTCGGATATTAAATCTATAATTTAATTAATAAAACTTCTTTCCAAATAAATCCAATTGTTTTAGAAGTTTATTAATGCCCTCTGTCCAGAGAGTGTAACATGATTTTTATTTTAAACTTCTCATAATAGAATTACGGAAATTAGTTTTAGAACTTAAAACCTCTATGTTATGCTCAATATTTTTAAATGAGTAAATAAAATATCAAAATATTGATCATTGCATTCATGCATTAATAAGAGAGGTAATAAAATGGTAATTATTTTTGTCTTGTCAAGTTCATTGCATATCAAGAATGCATACATATTTTGTCTTGATATTTTTAAGTGTTGTGTTGTATGTTTATTTAGTTTTATTGTTTGTCTCTAGATTGTGAAGAGGAGGAAGGCCCTTGTGATTGTTATTCTTGCTGTGCTTGTTCCTCTTGCTACCAAGGCAAGTGACATTCATAATCTACCCAATGTTTTCTATATGCATTATTAGTAGATTTTTGAGTAGTATGCATGATAGGGAATTTTTGAACTATCTTATAATGCTAAGTTAGTTTACACTTTGAAAATATCCTAGTAGTGTGTAGCCATCCCTCCCCATGCAGCCACCAAAAGTTTTATTAGATGCTTAGCTATGCTATAAAAAGTGTTTACTTACCATGTTATTGAAATATTGCTAAGTGTTAAAACTTTAAATGCACACCTGGGTGGAATTGGTTGTTTGGTTTATGTTGAGTGGCTTTTGGAACTATGCTTGTGGTTGTCTTTGCCTAGGATGAATGTCAATTCTACTTAGGGCCATGAGTATGGTGGTTGTCACCCAGAAGCGCACTTGTGGACGGCCACCCAGGAACAAAGAGATTTCTAAGTCCATCCAAGTTTAGAAACTTCCCGTGCAGCCTTTTGACAATGGGCTCTGTCTCGAATTACTAAGTTGTGAGAGTGCAACCTGTCAGCTTGACAAGCAGATGTAGAGTTGGTAAGTGGAACGGGTCTTGCTAGTATGGTTGCATTCTTCTTGTGAAAGTTCTTGTCTCAATTCTCTCCTTTCCTTAATGCACTCCGCGTGTATATGATGTTAGGGTTAATTGAGTCTCAAGGTGAAAGTGCACAACCTCTGCAGAGTCGACAATCTGAGTACTCAGCCGTGTCCCCGGTGATGGACTACTTCGAGCAACTGGACAAGGATGGACGGAAGAATCCCATCATGGTTTTCATAAAGTAAAATTTGACTAAGGAAGGAATTGTTGGTGCACTTGGGCTTCATCCCTTGGTGCCAAGTCTTTGAGAAACAAAAGTGTTTTACAAAAGATAGGAGAAAACTGGCTTTCTGCAAAATAGCCTACAACTCCACCAAGCCAAATATGCATATAGAATTAGACTTGTCATAATTTATCCACCATAGTCACTTGCCAATACTTCATTGTATTGACCTCCTACGGGGGCTGCATATTCAAATGTGCAGGTAATTCTGATGAGGAGTGAGTTTGGACTCGATTCTACACCCAACATGTCTGCTTGTGGCGTATGCTAGAAGAGGAGGCCCATTGCTTTTAATTTCGTTGTGAACTCTGAATATTTTAGCTAGTCTTCATGACTATGCACTTTGTAATAAAGCTATTCTTAGCTATTTTTGGATCTCGTTGTAGTAATTTGATACTTATGCAATGATACTATATATTTTGTACTGTGGTGCTGGCAGTGATCCAGGGACTAGCACATAACACAAGTGTTCCATCTTTATTTAAAAGATGGGGCGCTACAGTTTTAAATAAGTTGATTGGTGTTTGGTTGGAAACAGAAAATGCTAAATGTGGTAGATGGTATAAAGAAAGATATACATGCTCTTATGGATTGTTATCTTGTATGTTGTGGTGCTTGGCAGTTGTTTTGAGCTCTCGTGTAGATCATGTTTAAGCTTTTTACATCATGTAGTTAATACCTATTAGTGAGGAATTACCGTAAAACTTGCTGAAATTTTGTTTGCATGTTTGGTATCTATAAGGTCTAGATATTTTCTAGTTAAATTGTTTGAGGAACAAGGAAGACAATGTAGAGTTTTATAATGTTTGCAATATGTTTTGTATATACGACTTGTTGTCATACTTTATACATGTGTTTGCTTCAAACAACCTTGCTAGCCAAAGCCTTGTATTGAGAGGAATTCTTCTCGTGCATCCAAAATCCTTGAGCAAAAACCCATGCCATTTGTGTCCACCATACCTACCTAATATATGGTATTTCCTGCCATTCCAAGTAAATACTTTACGTGCTACCTTTCATTCAAAATTTATTATCCCTTATTTTGTGTCAATGTTTATTAGCTCGTGAGGAAGTATGTGGTGTTACGGATATCAACCTTGTCATTTGCTTTTAGACAGACTTTCACCAACCGGACTAGTGGCATATACACCGCTTATCCATTAATTTTGCAAAAAGAGCTGACAAAAGGGGTGCCCAGTCCCAATTAATTACAACTTTAACTGCTGCATTCTCTTTACATTTTTGCTCTGATCTAATAAGCCAAGCAACAATACTAGTTCTAAACTACATGTGTAAACAAAAGAGAAAAGAGGATGATCTGCCCTTGGGTAGAAATAACGTCCTTCATGGGAGTCGTTCGTAAGAAAGTCTGGTTGACAAGGGGCGTAGAGTGCCCATTACCATTCGTTGACAACGACAAACACCGCTCAAAACTTACTTTTATGCTCTAAATTTCGAAAACCTAGAAAACTAAGAAGCTCTAGCACATGCTTGTATCTCTGCTTCCCTCTGGGAAGGGCCTATGTTTTACTTTATATTGCTACTTATTTCTATCCCCGAAGCAAACACTTGTGTCAATTGTGTACAACTATTATTATATGCTTACTTATTGCACTTGTTATATTCCTTTGTGTTGACAACTATCTATATGATATACATGTTCAAAGTTGAAGGCCAATGTTGAAACTTATATCTTCCTTTGTGTTGCTTCAATGCACTTTTACTTAGATAATATTGCTTTATGAGTTAACTCTTATGCAAATCTTATTGATGCTTGTTTGAAAGTACTATTCATGAAGAGTTTTTACTTATATGATGTAGTTGTTTACACCTTGTCTATTTGTTAGCAAACTGTAGATCTTTGCCTTGGGTCATTTCATTCATAACATGAGCCTTCCAATATTTTATGATCAATATTGTGTTAAAGCATGTCACTTCAGAAATTATTCTTTTTATCATTCTTGCCTACTCGGGACGAGTAGAACTAAGCTTGGGGATTTTGATACGTCTCCGACGTATCTATAATTCTTATGTTCCATGCTATGTTGTATCATGTTATTACATGTTTTATATAAATTTTATATAGTTTTATGCATTTTCTGGGTCTAACCTATTAACAAGATGCCAAAGTGCCAGTTCCCTGTTTTCTGCTGTTTTTGGTTTCAGAAAATTACTTAAGGAAATATTCTCGGAATTGGAAATACAAGATCCTGTAATTATTTTTGGAATATTTGCGTTCCAGAATGTCGAAAACGAGACGGAGAAGAGCCACGAGGCCGCCACACCACCTGGTGGCGCGGCTCCCTTTTTGGCCACGGCAGGAGGTGGTGTGGGCCCCTCGGGCGCCCACGAACCTTCCTCTTTCACCCATAAATACCTCCTGACCTAAAAATAATCGCACAATGTTCGATATTTCCTCCAGGGGTCCAGAGCGCCGCCGCCATCGAAGACAAGATTCGGGGGACAGAAGTCTCTGTTCCGGCACCCTGCCGTGATGGGGAATTGCACCCGGAGCCATCTCCATCGACTCCACCACCATCTCCATCGTCGTTGCTGACTCCTACGATGAGGATTGAGTAGTTCTCCCCTGGGGCTGCGGGGTCTACGGAAGCCATGTGGTTTATCTCTCTCTCCCATGTGATCTTTTATGTGATCATGAGCTTTGTAATCTAGTTGAATATGTGATGATACTCTTTATCTATTATGCACTCTAGATGTTACTTTAATATGAAATCTGGAGTTATTTACGGTGTAACGGTGACAGTCTGTGCACCGTGTGTGACTCCTTTAAGACATTGTTGTGTAAGTTTACTCCGACTTTGAGGTTGCTCTTGTAGCCCTACACAATGAATGGTGTTTGTTATCCAACATGAGAGTGTTTGGGAGTAGTGTTTATTTATTTAACTTTGATGTCATTGTTGAGAATGTCCACGGTGAAAGTAGGATCCCTAGGTCTTATTTCTAAGCATTAAAACACCGTTTCCAATGAGTTCTGCTACATGTTTGCTTGCTGCCATTTTTATTACAGATTGCAATTACTTCTTATAATCATCCATATTGTTTGCATTTCACTATCTCTTTGCATAGCTATTGTACCTACACATCTGACAAGTGTATTGGGTGTGTTGGGGACACAAGAGACTTCTCGTATCTTAATTGCAGGGTTGCTTGAGAGGAATATCTTTGACCTCTACCTCCCTGAGTTCGATATACCTTGGGTGATTCTCTTAAGAGAAAATTGTTGTTGTTCTACAAACCGCTGCTCTTGCAGGCCCAACACTGTCTACAAGAATGGAAGTGTGTGTAGACATCACAGGGCCTCAGCAAAAACAACACGAAGCGTTCAAAGCGATAAATCCAAGGAAGACTTGGTGCACCCGAGAACCTTGCTTAGTTCCGCAATGGTACGCTCGAGTGAGAAAACACCACTCACGGTACCAGCAGGAACATACGAAGAAGAGCTTAGACAAGACAAACAAGGAAGGGATCTAAGGAATAAAAAGAACAGACAAACAACATTCGCTGGGTATGAAACTCCCATACCCGTCGCAGCCTGTACACGGCCAAGCAGTTGCTTAGCATGCTCCTCTTCTCGACTGGCGAAAGAACGGCGGGTTTTCTCCAACACCTCATCAGTGTGAAGTCGTTGATCATGGGTTTTCCAGGGCGATTTTCTCTTCTACAATAGCCATATCGTACATAATTACAAAAATCTTAAACGCTTAGATCAAAAATAAGCAAAAACATAAATGCTTATGATTGATTCGTTCTAGATCAGAACGAAGGGTAACTCGTTCCTCCTCTGCTTGCACAAAAGCCCGGCCAACGGGACCAGACCACTTACAGAAGGTTACGCAGAAGAAACCGACGCATATTAAAGCAAAAAAGCAATTCACATGAAAGGAATAACTCGCAAAGCAAAACTTACATGGTCAACCTAGGAGGAAGAGGATGGGGGCGACAGATCAGCAGCCGAGGCAGAAGCAAAGCCCACATTTTTCCCCTCCTCAGGAGAAGAGGTGGGAATTTGCCTAACAAAAGAGATGTCCATACCATTAGCAAATTGTACATAAAGAAGACAAGAAATGAGACAGGAAACATGAAATAGAAAACCCAGTCAATATGAACATACTTATCTACATCGCCAGCAGATAACGCAGCCGCAACCACCAGCGGCTGAAGACTTGGAGGTGTAGCAATGGCAGTAGCCTCGACAGCTTTAGCACGGCGCAGACGGCGACGTTTGTCTACAACCTCAGTCAAAGGTTCCTCCGCCTCCTGGTACAAAGGTGCTTCTTCCACAACCCCGTCCTTGGAAGCAGAAAAGCCAGCCAAAGAAAGAGAGAGATCGGTTGTTCCCAAATCGGCAACTCGAACCGTTTCCACAGACGCTCCATGCTTATGAAGGGGAGGTAGAGATGAAACCGTCAAATGTTCTTGATCATATCAGATGACAACTACGTCAAACACATACCTTTATATACGGCATAAAAGTTATATTGGAGAAACGAAACACAAAAGAAGTACAAAAAATACCTTGGGAAGCGGAGTCCCAAGGCTATAAGGAACGATGGTGAAGTCAAAAGAAGCAATATCAGTTGGCTGAATGCTGGTAATATACTTAACATGACCATGAAACACAGGATTGGCTAATTCAGCCTCGCTCATGCGAGTGATGTCAAGAGGGCCCTCGTACCGCCTTAGGGAATGTACACGTTGTCGCAAAGGCCAAACTCGACGCTTTGCAAAGGTGCTTATCAATTGAAATCCTGTAACAGTCTTAAGGAGATCCTGGACTCTAGTCATAAGAAGAGAGGCTTCCATCTCCTCCTCAGTCGACAAAATATGCTGCCATGACCTTGACTCCACAGGAGGTGTGCCATTCGAGAAAAGGGGCCTTATATCTTGATCGATTGTCACATAAAACCATTTCTTCCTCCATTTTTAGACAGGCTCCACCGGCATCAAATCAAAATACGGACAGTCATCACATACTTTGATACAAAAGCCTCTATCACAATGCATGAAACGCACTCTTAAGATATATTTCTAGAGAGCCCAACTGGGAGAAACTCCTAGGAAACACTCGCATAAAACCCTAAAGCAGGAAATATGCAAAATGCCCTGGGGAGTTAGGTCATGCATTTGAACTCCGTAGGAATAAAGAAGGCCTTGCACAAAATCATGCAGAGGAAACCGAAACCACGGGGAAGAAAATCTGCGAAACACACCCGTTCACCGGGAAGAGGCTCGGGGAGTACCTCTCTGTGGGCGGGAGCACGAGTGGCAACCACGTCTGATGGAGAAAGTATCCCAGCTTGACGAAACGCTGCTAGCTTCTCTTCAGTGAGGAGGGATTTCACCCAATCCACAGTCGTATTCTTAACAACAGCAACAGTATCAGCAGAAGTCCAGGAAGGAGCAATCTCCTTCTCCTTGCCGGTTGGGGCAGCAGCCGTAGAAGCAGACGCAACAGAGATTTTCTTGAGAGCCATGACAAGGAAGATATCGAAGCGAAAGTAGAGCAAATACGCGCTGACGAGGTTATACCAAACGGGTACCCCTTTGTGTGGGTACCTGGTGCACGTAATGACTAAAACCCAATTGTCAATAGGCTGAAGAAGCCCAACAAGCGAAGCTCAAGTCGAAGACTTCTACCATAGATAGCATAGTAGGTAGTACTTTCCATAAATTTAGTCCTAGTCGGTTACAACCCGAGACATGTACCCCTATATAAAGGACATGGTGGTGACCGATCTGGACACGTCCAACCAGAATCACCAAACCCTAGCAAGATTCACATCTTGCTAGACCTCTGTACTCGCCGCATATACACAATCAATAACAAACAAGCAGGAGTAAGGGTTTTACCTCACTCGATGGCCCCGAACCTGGGTAATTCCCGCTTGTCAGCCGACGAATCTACCAACACTACGTGTTCTCTACCTCATAACTCTTACCCTAGGCCAGTAACCATGGGTATTGATGGGGACATCCCTCGTCAATTGGCGCCGTCTGTGGGAACATGTAGTGTTGGATCTGCGGATTTTTCAGTCAAATTTTCAAACGGCAATTCGCCGACTTCTTTAATGGAATGCACATAAACAACATCAGATCACATCCAACTCATAGGCGATCACTCGCCAAAGGCAGCGTCGCCAGCCAGGATCAAGCCATACTCACCCGAAGCTTAGGAGATCTACTCCAATCTCAATTCAGGTTTTGATCTAACCATCGGGGAACATAACTTTTTTGTTGATCAGTTTGGTGTGAAGGATCTAGCCGAACAGATCGCAACTAAGACACTTCAGGAGAAATCGACTGAGGTCGCATCTTTGGTAGACAAGGAGGATACCTCTTCACAGCTCGATCTGATCCCGCCACCAAAATCCCCAACAGATGCAATGTCATCAGTAGAATTTAACAAATTCATGGCAGATGAATTTCTCGAAGACAAAGGACAATCAGCCACCTCAGTCGACGATATGGTTATATCAACGGCATCGGATGGAAGCACTGGAGCTGCAACATCACAGATTGATCCGATCTCATGTATAGCAGGGTCCATGTCCACACGAGAATTCAACGAGTTCATCATGCAAAACGAAATAGAAGAAGAGGTGCAATCAACCCTCCATATAAACCCAGTCGATGATCATATGCAGATCGACGCTACAGAAGAAAGCTTCCACCTCTCCGAGTATGATGAGCCTACAGAAGACAACATACGTCTGACCGACTTCGCCAACCCAGAGATCCAATCTCCACATCACACTGCCATCGACTATGACGAATGTATGCAGCAAACAGAGGACGACGAAAACAACAAAAACAAAAACGCAAGCACAGAGTGGGATAGCGACACCGAGGCAGCATATTGAAGAACGCTCAGACTACACATATCCTTATCACATACCCCAGCAAGTTTACGTAGCAACAGCTGCAGAGACATCAGAAAATGCAGCCAATCGCCAACCAGTCGAGTACCCCCGCACGGTCACTATACCAGATGGTACAACCACGCTGGACATCTCGGCGGAAACTGCTGCGAAAGTAACAAGGGTCATTGAAGATGGCATAATGATGCCAGCAGACGCAACTCCAGATGAGTTAGCAACATACAACTACTTCAAGTGGCAAGAGTCCCAGCGCCTACAGAAAAACAGGGCAACACTCGAGGAACGAAGAAGGCAAGCAAGCATATCAAGTGCACGCAGACGACAGCTGTCTATCAGCTCTACATGCGGAACGGAAGGACGACGCAGATCCATATTCGACAGAATCCCTGAAGACGAAAGGGCAGGAGTTACTCGAAATCTCGACAACTCGTTCCTAACGTTCGACTCAAGTGGCATACCCATCCCCAAAACAGATGAAGGCGCCCTCATATCCATAGGGGCATACCTCCAAGCAGGAAAGCCACCAGCAGGTGACCCCGCTGAAGCAAGATACCTCCAGCAAATGAAGGCTCTAGAAATCGCAGCAAAGGAACAAGTGGATGGAGGAAGGCGAGGACAAAGCATAAGTCACTTGCGAGGACGCCACAGTCGCAGCCGCAGCGAAGTAGCGCCAGAAAGAATTCTAGTCTTCGCAGATCAAGAAGTCGTTCAATAAGCAGGTACAGGAGATCAGGCAGTCGCGAGTCACCCGACAATCGCAACGCAGGACCATGCGGAGCACACTGTTTCACTCGGCGGATCCAAGAAACAAAGTTGGCAAAATTTTTTGGCCTACCAACCATGCCGAAGTTCAACTCAAAACAAGAACCCTCAGGCTGGCTAGAAGTATACAAACTGGCAGTCATATGCCAACGGGGAACAACAACGACGACACTGCAATATCTACAGCTGATGCTTGAAGGAACGCACGCGACTGGCTCAAGTCCTTGCCCGAAGGAACGTACGACTCTTGGGACCACTTCAAGGAAGACTTCATAAAAAAATTCGACCCTCTCTGCGAAAGGTCGAAAACATTCGAGGAATTAAGAGCATGCCGACAGAAAACAGACGAAACACTCAGAGCATGCAACAGAAGATGGACTTCCATCCGAAACTCTGTGGGCGCAATATCAGAAGACAGAGCTATGGACGCTTTCACAAATGGAGTCTACAGATAGGATTTCAGGGAAGCACTCGGACGACAAAAGCCCAAAAACATGGCAGAACTCATGAAGCTAGCAACTGTATGGGCGGACGGCGAAGACGCAATTCAAAGCAAAACTCCGCACTCGCCGCAACGACATCGCGACTGACGAGACAGTCGAGACCACCGCGATAGTCGAGATCGCCGAGATAGAGACGACAAACGAAGAAGGCGCGACTACGATAACGGCAGCAAAGACAAAGTCAAATTCGTAGCAACTGGATTCTCACAGGACGATCTGAATCAAGGCGATAGAGAGCAAGATGACCGGCGAAGCAGTCGACAAGACGATCGTCAAGACACACGAAGTTATAACTACAGACGGGATAGACTAGTCGACAGATGCGACGACCGAGGCCGTGAATAGCGCGGGGGATATAGAAGACAAGATTGGCAAAGACGCACAGAGCCAAGAATTGAGAAATCATTTCAAGAGAAAATGGAGGACACGTGCAGACTCCATATGTTCAAAGATCCTGCGACTGGCCGGTTAACATCGCACCATACAATGGGAAGTTGCCGCAAGTTTCGCCAAATGGCGATAGATTTCATGAAGCAGTCAAAGAGGGGACAACCACTAACCGCCCCAACATCATATATGGCACCTCCACAGGCAGTCGCAACATTACCGCCCCCGCCACAACACGACGGAACTGACCAGATGGCAGGCGCCATACAACACATACCACATAATGTGGACACCCAATATCCACAGCCAAAAGGACAGATGTACATGATCCAGAAGGGATGCACCTCCAACAGGCAACAAAAGCGCCACACCAGAAACGTCGATATGGCAGTATTATCTCCACCCCTAGTAACATAATTTTTGCGAGGGTCAGACACAACAATCGCCTTTGATCAGGAGGATCACCCGCCACCCATCTATCGACCGGGACATGCCGCTCTAGTACTCAAAGGACAGATCGGAGGATATATTAGGACCGAAATATTCAAGGACGGAGGCAGTGGCGTCAACATAATATTCACCGACACGCTCCGAAGAATGAACAGGTCAGTCGAGAATCTTTTGCAATCTACAAATACCTTCCACGGTATTGTACCAGGCAAAGCCGTACGACCAGAAAAGAAAATCCAAATCGACATCACATTCGGGGATGCAACCCACTTCAAGAAGCGAACTTATCGACTTTGACGTCATCGACTAGAAATCACAATACCACACCATATTTGGACGACCGGCATTTGCAAGGTTCATGACAGTACCACATTATGCATACCTCAAGCTCACAATGCCAGACCAAAAGGAGTCATCACAGTCAATGGAAACTTTCAGAAATCAGAGGACTGTGACAGAGACTTTTCCAGAATCTCATGAGGAGACATTCGGAAAAGAGCAAACCTCAGATAGGACGCGAGTCGAAAGAGAAACAACAACGGAGTCAGAGCGTAATAAGCAAGCAACTACAACCGCATCACATGAGGTAAAAGCCACATGGACAGCCGAGCCTGCAGAAGAAGAAGGCACATGTGCCAACCCATGGACAATACACTTTGACGGGTCAAAAAATGGCAGAGGTACAGGCGCAGGTATGATACTCATAACACCCCACAAGGAACGATAAAGCTATGTACTGCAGATAGACTTTCCGTCTCCATCAAAGGTCGAAGTCGACTGCGAGGGCCTGTTCCAAGGCATGCGACTAGCAAGAGCATCAGGAGCACAAAACATCGTCATCCGGGGGAGCTCATGCATAATCACGCAAAACATGGCAGGTGCGAGTAGGATGAGCATAGACAAGCTGGCCATATATCAGGATTACTTTGATATGTGGCAAAGAAGATTTCACAGTTGCGAGCTACAGCATGTAGCGCGCATGCGTAACAAACAAGCCAACAGGCTGGCAAACATTGGAGCAGCAAAGGCGCAGATACCGCCAGGTGTTTTCTTCAGTCATATAAACCATGGATCAATCAGAAGGTGGCACCCGCAGGCAACTCGAGCAATAGAAGTCTTCAGACAGAAACCAAACCAAGAGGATACTCCAAGCAAATCAAATCAGGCCACGATTGATAAGACGAGATCAGTCATAAGCAGGATGGCAAATCCAAATCACATCACTACTATCTTCAGCCTGGAGTACCAAACTGTGTCATCATAAGTGGCAATCACAGGCCAGAAGAGCAAGACGCAAAGGCTGCACCGCCACTCGAAGCTTTTACAGCCATGCACATCACACTATCACAAAAAGACCCATTCCACGGGGAACCCCTGATGTTTCGACTACGCGAACCAAAGAGATCGTACGAGAGGAAGTACAAGCCAAAGATGCCACAACGCCAAGAGGAAGCATACAACTCAAAGAATGTGGCCAATTAGGGTCATCAATATTTAGCAAAAAACATCTAGTCGATGTAACAAAAGCTCATGTATCAAAAAGACCAGCAGGTTCCTAACGTGCTCTTTTCTTTACCAGGGTACCTAAGGGGGCTGGAAGGTTTTTAATCAGGCGGCTTGCTGGTCAACATTTATAAATAAAAGAGATTATCCATACTTTCCCCGCATAATTTATCGTCACAACGAAGAATGGCCACTCGATACACACGGGGGCTGCACATATATCAAAAAGAAAAAAAGCAGTCACTCGAGACGCTCGGGGGCTGCACATAAAAGGACAAAAAGCACAAAAGCAGCCACTCGACACGCTCGGGGGCTGCGTATGTATCGAAGAACAAAATGCAAACAACTAAATGAACTTGTGGGCCGTGCAAAAGAAAATATTATCTACACTCGGAGCCCACGCCTCAAAAGGAGATTACAAAGGAAGCACCCCCGAAACATGAGTAATGGACTTCTATCATAAGCATGCATACAAACAAAACCCCACTCGCTATACTCGGGGGCTAAGTCTCTATACTATACATCATATACAACACAAAACCTATAAAGACAGAGGCTAAGCATCTTCGTCCTTCAACGGTAAGCTAGAATCGATTAGTTGCTTACACGCTCGGCTTATCAACCTCTCAGCAGGAGCTAGAGTCCGCTCCATGTCTTCGCTCAATAGTCGAAGCTCCGACCAAGATGAAGAAGAAGAGGAACGCCCGGAGTCTTGACTCTTCATGTATGCGAACACGGCGTTGGCTCCAAGCACAACCCGACAGATCACAGCCTCTCGAATGGGTTCATTAACGCGGAAGAAGTCGACCAGAGCATGGATCCTTCGAGGTTGGGGACCTTCAGGGAACAGGTAATGGTTCGCCCGCATAAGTGTTGCCCGACAGCGATCCAGCTAGATAGCACCACGCCACACGCGGTCCTTCAGAGTGGCAAGGATGTTGGCATGATATGTATCAAGCTAGAAATGTTGCGGACCGGCGACATCCGTTGGGGTAGCATCTGCAAAGCAATCCGCCACGCGAGCAGCTTCAGCTTGGGAATCATCTACAAAAACTGCAAACAGAGCAAAGTGACGAGACATTAGGCGCAACTCACACACACGCAAGAAGCAAAGTCGACACAAAATACCTTCAAGTTGCCTGTTCGAGTCCTAAATCTCATAAAGAACATACTTCTCTCTCTGAGTAGAAAGAGAAGGCCTCCCTCGAAGAATCTCCATGTCAGTTCGAGGTGCTTTAAGCTCCTGCTCCAGTTGAACAACCTTCTTCTTGGCGTACTCAAGAACTCAGGCATCATTCCTCAGGTGTGAAGTCGAGCGGAACTCTCCTTCTGTAAGAACATCTTTCTGAGTGGTGGAGATGCTCGACTGGGACACAATCGCATAGTCTCAGACAAGATACAAGTCAAACCAAAAAGGAGGCACAAAAATACACAGTAAGGACCAACGATTGGCAAAATATACATCCCAATTTACAGCTTAAAACAAAAAGCTCTAATGATGCCTACGATTGGGCAGCGGACCCAGACCCAGCTTTTCGGACGGCAGCAACGGCTGCCGAACGTTGCTCCATAATCACAATGCTAGACTTAGCAAGGCTGGAGACGCGTGTGCCATTTTTCTTTAGACTCAAAGGCCTCCCATAAGATTTCTTATGAAAGTCGGATAGGACGGACTCATAGTCAGCATCCACACCACGACTAAGGAGAAACTTGAGGGTGGAGTCTGAGCCGCGTACCATCAGCTCCTGCGCGTAGTCCTTCAAAGTCTTCGAACCAGGCCCCAGCTACGTAGGAAATTCCGCAGCAGTCAACGGGACCTCGGCCGAAGGCAGCACTTCCTGAAAACAGCGCCAAGCGTCTGGACGGAAGTGTCCAGAGACTTCTTGGCATGCTGTATGGTCACCCCAACATGGTCAATGGCTTGGTCGAGTGGCAAAGCGTCACTCGCTACACCACTAGAGCTGGAAGAGTGACCTGCAAAAAAAAACGAGTCAGGAAGCTAGAAAATGTCCAATAGCAAATCCTCACACAAAAAAGATTACCATCCTCACCCGCGAGAGAATGTGCAAAGCCGAGCAGTCACTTCACCCGCTCGCCCTCAGAAGGACGAAGAGCATCAAGCTCCTCCTTGGCAGTCGACTCCTGGGAGAGGCTTTTCTCTACTTCAGCCAACCGGGATTCCAAAATATCTTTCTCCCCTGAAACAAAAGGGAAGAACTCCGGTCACATGGAAGAAGAAAGGCAGCACACGCAAGTAAAAATAGGGACTTACGGTTGAGGTGGTCTAGCTGAGAGAGAATAACGGCTCGCTCCTCGTCTCACTGCGCAAAAGCCTCGCCAAAGGAAGCAAGGCCGCTTACGGCCGACTACAAGCATAAGGAATACATCACACACGTGTCAAAGACAAGAACACTATACCGACATAAAGAAGAAGTCTTTAATGATTCAGCCAGGAGGGCGTGAAAGGAGGAAGGTGCAGCAATCAAAGCAGCCACGGTGGGCGCTGCGACTTCCGGCGCAGGAACGGAAGGTGGCGAAGGTGCGACTACCGCCTTCGCAGCAGGAGAGGAGGTAGCAGTCGTGGCGCGGGCAGCTAAAGGACTGGCTGCCCGATCATCGCTAAAGTAGGAAAGATGCAGAGGAAGGACATTCAGAAATTAAATTAGAGCAGACAGTCGAAGTACGTACACACATTCATATGAAAAAAGAAATTACCTTCGCTCATCTTCGTAAGAAGTAAGGTCAAAGTCGAATCTAGTCTCGCCAAAGCCAGATTGGCAAGTAGAAGGTGGCGGCGAGCGCTGGGCCAAGGGTGGATCATCTCTCACAGGAGAAGAAGCACCGGAGTCCACTGCCTCCTCACCTTTGCTTGTGTGCACCAGACGGTGGCGCTTGAGAGCGGGCTCAATGGTCGTCTCTGGCTCGAGTTGCCCTACATCTTTTTCATCGACTTCAGATTTCTCCCAAGAAGAGGATTCAGCCTCAGGCAGGGAGTCTATCGACTTCCCTCGCTCCTTCAGCACAACCGTCTCTTCGACAGGCCCAGCTTCAGGAAGGGAAAGAAGTGAAGACTTTGTCGAATGCCCCTACACGAGACAAAAGCAAAAGAAAAAGCAAAAGCAGATGACAAGACGATAACAAAATCCAGTCGACAAAAAAGATGCAAGTAAAAGAAAAGAACTTACTTCAGGAAGGGGATTCTCCAAGTTAAAGTGAGTTGTGGCGAAAGCATAGTCGATGGTGTCCTCAGCTTTATAGCTGGTCACCGACTTCACAAGTGCGTCGAGCTCATTCGCCGACAGCTCTACGACACTGACCCTGGTGGCGTCATGTACCCCCTCATACGCCCACATTGGGTGCGCACGCTGTTGGAGGGGACACACCCGGCGCTTTAGGAAGGTGTAGATCAGCTAAATACTGGTAACACCGGTGCTCAGCAACCTGTCGAACTTCTCCAACAGCGGGGCAGCCTCGTCCTCTTCGGCTGGAGTAAGAGTGTGCTCCCAGGCCTTGGTCTTCTCAGGAGCGTCTCCAGTCAAAAAGGCTGGCTTGACGTCCTGGTCCACGGGGACGTAGAACCACCTGGTCCTCCACGCCTTAGCGGAGTCGACCGCCTTCAAAGAAAATTATTTGCAGCTGCTCTTGACTTGGAAGCCGACCCCCCCCCCCCCCCCGACTGGGTTCACCCGGTTGTTGCGGGCCATATGGCGCACCTGGAAGATGGACTTCCTAAGGGGCCAGCCAGGAGATACCCCCAAGAAGCACTAGCACATCACCATAAAATAGGAAATGTTCAGAACACCATTGGGGACCAGATCATGGATCTGTATCCCGTAGGAAAAAAGAAGACCGGGCACAAAATCGTGCAGCAGAAAACCAAACCCCGAGGGAGGAATTCATCAAAACACACCCCGCTCACCGAGGAGTGGCGCGGGGGAGTTCTCCTTGCCCGGAGCGCGGACGGCGAGCTCCATCGCAGGTGGAAGCAGCCCTTCATTACGAAGGAGTGTCAGCCTCTTTTCCGTCAGGATGGACGAAGTCCAGCCGCCAGACTCCTTCTTCAGCACTGTAACATCCCAGATTATTAAAATAATTAGTAATGCAAAAATGTGGGCCAACAAAAAACTTTTCTTATAAAAATGTGTGTATGTTTAATTCTTGAGTGTTGCTTGTTGCATTGTTTGCAAGATTGTTAAATTCTAGCTCTAATTAAAAACTTGAAGAAAGGAAAACAAATAAAACAAACCACAAAAACAAAACACCATGTGACAAATGTCACATTATATTTTCCAAATTAAGAAGCATAATTTATTTTTACACCAAAACCAATGGAGAAATATTATAAACACTCCTAGTTAATTTTTACAAACTATTCCCTTTCAAAAATTCAAATTCAAAACTTCAAATTCAAATTAGAAATTCATGATTGAAATATTTCAAAATATTTCAAAAAGACTTTGTAACACTCACCAATAATATACTTAGCCTAGATCTTAAATTTGGACCCAAAAGAATAAATAGAAATAGGGAAATTAAAATAGCAAAATGCTACTGTTTTGGTTCGGGCAATTCACCAAACACTTGGTGTTCATCCACCCTGTTCTTCCCAATCCGAACCAACTCGTGGATCAATCCGGGAAATGTGATGTTTTTCTGTCGATTTGGCACCAGCCCTGCACTCATCTCTTCACCACGACCTCACCGCACGCCGGAGGAGGCAAAATGGTGGCCGGAGTCGCCGTGTGGACGCCGGCGACAGCCACGGCCGTGCGCACGTCGCAATGTCGCGACGGGCGTCCGAGGTGGCAACGCCGTGCGCACCCGTGCCAGCCCCCCCTCTCTCCCTTGCCTCTCTGCTCCCTCGCGAGCCCGCACAGCCCCCAGCACCAGCCCGTGCACGCCGCGGCCGCGCTATGACGCGCACGCCGTGCGCCGCCCGAGCACGCCCACGGCAGGGCCATGCGCCCGAGCGCGCCACGCCACCCCGCCTTGCCCGCCTGGTCCCCCGAGCAGCCCGCAGCGCAGCCGCACCACTCCACCGGTCTACGGCGGCCTAGCACGGCCACGGGCGCCCCTGCACCGCGCCCACCGTGCGCCGCCCGGCCGCTATAAAAGCCGCCCCCGTGCCCCTCTTCTCACCACACCGCCACTGCCCTCCCCCCTCACACCACTCCCCTCTCCCTTGCGCACCACGAGGAGGCCAGGACCGAGGCCGTGAAGCCTCGGGTCGCCGTCACCTTCCTCGAGCTCGCCGTGCCCGAGGTAGGCGACGACCACGGCCTGGCCGTGCTGCCCTCCCCGTCGCTCCCCTCTGCCTCCCTTCTCTTCCCCTTGTTCCCCTCTCTCACCCGCACCCTCTTTCCCCTTGATCCGTGCTCAGGTGCGTCGGCAATCGCTCGCCGGAGTTGGAGCGGAGCCGCGGGAAAAGGGAGGAGATCGCCGCCGTCGCTCGGAGCCACGCCAGCACGCACCACTCGCCCCAGGAGCTTCCCCACCTCGCCGCCGTCATTCTGCACCGTCTGCACGCCCTCCCGAGCCCCCTAGGTGAGCGCACCGTCCTCCTCGCCGTCACCGGAGCCGCGGCGCCGCCCGATTTAGGTCGTCGCCGACGCGCTCGATCTCAGCCGTTAGATCTAGATCCTACGGTAGCTTACCGGTTCGTGAAAAATATTAAAACCCTGACATGCGGGTCCCACGCGTCAGGTTTAAATAAACCGCGCGCGCGCTCGCTGAGTCACTGACCAGTGGGTCCCCTCTGTCAGATTTTTCAACATTATCCGTTCTGGATTTAAATTCGAATTTAAGTTTCATTTAAAAACCAGAACTGAACCCAATTTTAGAAATTCCATAACTTTAGATTTACAACTCCAAATTTAGCAAATCCAACTGTTCTGGAAAGCTTATGAAATTTCCTATCCAACCAAACCAGTTTCACCCCATTTGGATATATAATAAAAATACAATATTCAAAATACAGTAGCATGTTTAAATTCTAAACTTGTTTGTTTCTGATACTCTGATAATCCAAATTAGTTGAGACTAATTTTATTAGGTCACATTTAGCCATGGTTAGTCACCCCTAAATTGGTTTAATTTTTAGATGAATATAATTTAAATAATAGCCAGAACCATATTAAATGGCTTCTGAATTCAAAACAATGTGCAGGGAGTTTGGTAACTCCAAATGACCCAAACCCAAATAACTCCAAATTTAGCAGAACCATGTTTGTATTTGATTGATTGTGTATTAGACGAGAACGTTGCCGGATATATCGAGGAGGAGGGATTTGCTGAACCTGAAGACCAAGACCAAGATCACTTTGCCGAGCAAGGCAAGCTACTCTCTGAGCTTGCACCTAACTTATGCATCTAGATTTACAAATCATTTTCAAAAGCAAAGGTTTACAAAAATCCTTTTTCAAAAGTATATAGAGATTATTTTGCCACCATATGTAGAAGTTTATACTAAAACTATAGGATGGAAAAACAATGTTGTTTATTCAAAACTCCTTTGAAAACTTGTGTGGATATATAGCACCAAAATGTGGTGTTGAAATAAGGAAATGGAGAAAGATGGTTTTGGAAAAGCACATTGTGTCCTAGTACTCAGTCAAGCAACCGATACTCTGTGCGACCACATTTACCCACATATGGGAAATGGCTTAGTCATATAGTTTGCTCTTATTAGTATGGGACACTGCATCAACAGAGATGACTCTGTTATGCATGAGGGAGTGGTTTGGTGACCTAACCCTGACCTGGGTCCTCGCTCAAAAATCTATGAATAGATAAGGAGGAGGATAGAAGGATGTCCGTATACACCGCCAGATAAAACCTATGAGTCCTCACACTTAGGGTTTCCGACGGGAAACTAGACTAGGTGTAGATGGAATGGTTCATAGGGGCAGGGTCCTATACTAGCATGAGCAAAGGAAAGACTAGGGTCGGTGACTCAACTTCGCATACCACGGGTATGGCGAAGCGTGGCTGACACGATGAGTTATCGAATGAGTGTGGGAAAAGCGTGCTACCTCTGCAGAGGGTAATTAAACTATTCGAATAGCCGAGTCCTCGGATATGGACAGTTGAAGACCCTACTTAGACCATGTGCAAGTTTTTGGAAAAGAATTGAGTTTTAAAAGTAAAGGAAATTGGAGAATGTTCCGTACACCTATACCAACGGATCGGTATGAGGTAGTTGGAAAATGACTACCATAATGGTTTATGGTTGGAAAAGGAGGAGTTTTGGAATAAAACTAATAAAATTGAGATATCTATTAGTCATAATTTCCTTATCTTCTTCAACAAAGATACAGAGATGTTTTAAAGGAATAAGAGTGAGAAACTAAAAATGGAACTAGAGCACTCATGTTGGAGTAGTTTGCGAGTACATTCAAATGTACTCATACTAGTTTGCTTCTGGCTATTGTCGTAGCCAGACATGGAGGAGTACTACGCCCAGGAGGAGTACGGCGACATCTATGCCAACTAAGGATCTTCATAAGTCGACTGCCTGTCGGGTCATCGCTAGGATTTGATGTCTACTACGCCTTATTTCCGCTGATTGTTTTGGTTTGGCCCTTGAAGGCACCTATGTAAGACTTGGTCTATATGACCATTTTATGTAAGACTTTAAATCGGTATTGTAATGGATGTAAACTTTGGTATCCAATTCGGATTATGTGCAACGACAGACTGATCACGGGATCGTTGTGTTAAGCATAATCGGGTATTTCGGACAGTTAGTCCGGGGTCCCCACAGAATTGGTATCAGAGCCATCTCGACTTTAGGAGCCTTAGATTAGCATGGTCGTTAGGTAGTGATTGCAAAAGTGAGTTTTAAAGTAAAACAAAATAAGAAATTAGTTTAAAAAAATTGCTTACCTCTTACCCTCTCATTTGTGCAAAATTCTCTTCTTACCAACTATCAAGTTTTCTCTCATATTCATAAAAACTTGCCACACTTCATTTTAATAAACTTAAAAATCTGCTCACATATTGTCCCTTCCATTAAAATTTTGATATACTTGTAATCTCACTAACTTAAAATTTTGACTAAAAATTATAGATGGCGATCCATTTCACCGAGTTCGTTCAGCTGGAGAAGGACGGCAAGTTGATGTTCGAGAAGGACTTGTTCGAGTTGACCAAGCTGCTAGGTCGTACCACTCCTGAGTTCAGGGGAGCCCAGGTGGACGCTCCAGGTAGCGGGAACCTGTCCTGGTTGATCGAGGGGTCGGTTCGCGGGAACATCAAGTCCCCCGGATCCAGGGCACTCTCTTTCACCCTCATGGACGTCCACTGGGACGATGGACTGTGTCGTTCCATGCAGCGGATGCTATCCCGGCTTTGTGAGGAGCACAAGGCGGAGCTGGTAAACTCTCGTTTCCAGTTCTACGGGAGACGCACCATCGATGGACACCCAATTCGGTCCCCTCTGCACCCGACATTCGGAGAGTATATCCTGGACATGGAGATTATGCTTTTTCGCACCCAGGAGGATCTGAGGTGCGCTAGGCTTCGGTCTCACTTTGAGCGTCTCTCACTCAAGGAGAGTCGCGAGAGCGAGGCACAACTGAAGACTGAGAAGACCGCTCTTCTTAAGAAGAGAACCCAGATGAGGAAGACCATAGCGAAGCTCCGCAAGAAGGTTGCCGAGCAGGATGAGCTGATAGAGGATTTGGAGCTCCGTACTGACGAGATGGAGGAGGAGGGCGAGGATCTCCGCAAGGAGAACAATGCTTTCCTCAGTGACGATGACGACTATCTGGAGGAGATGGACGATGAGGATGAGGATGATGAGGAGGAGGATCCAGAGGAGCCACCCTACGAGTCCGATGCTGACATGGCAGAGCCTGAGGTTCCACCTCAGTAGGCGAGTTATTTGAGTTCTACCGCAGGATTAGGTCGACCCCCTATCGCTAGTAGAGTCAAAGTTGTGGTTCTTTTGGAACTTGCTATATGTACATTAGTTAGGGAGAATGTTGTAAGCTAGATTTGGATGAACTCTTGATGTAATGGTTGTGCTATGAAAGTGTGTGCTAGTCTTGCTATCATGTGTTAAATGTTTCTCTAATAATCCTTAGTAAATCAACCTCTACGTAAAAACCCATCTTCCCTTGGTCAGAACCCCTTTTGCTTGCCCTTATTCCCGGTGTACTTCAGGATGGTGGAAACTCGTCGCACCAACACGGATGGAGGAGCACCACCACCCCCACCGGACCCAACCACCGCCCAACTTCTGGCACTCATCATGGAGGAACGTCAAGCTGCCCGGACTGAGCGTCAAGCTCATATCGCTGCCCTGCAACAGATAGCTGCCGCTCACAACAACAACAACAACCACCACAACAATGGCAATGGCAATGGCAATGGCAATGGTGAAGGAAATCAGCGGTCCACCTTGAGCAACTTCCAAAGGACCAACCCACCCACCTTTTCCAAGGGACTTCACCCACTTGAGGCCGATGACTGGCTTCGCACCATTAACAACAACCTGGTAGTTGCAGCCGTGGGAGAACCTGAGAAAGTGCTGTATGCGACCCACTATCTTGCAGGACCAGCACGGTCTTGGTGGGAAGCTACCAAGGCTCTACAGCAAGCTGGTTATGCTATCAGCTGGGATGATTTCCAGGAGAAGTTCCGCAAGAAGCACATTCCCCGCGGACTCATTGA
This sequence comes from Poa annua, assembly GCA_026929855.1. Taxonomy (NCBI): domain Eukaryota; kingdom Viridiplantae; phylum Streptophyta; class Magnoliopsida; order Poales; family Poaceae; genus Poa; species Poa annua. The sequence goes on along the minus strand of CM049426.1, from coordinate 242,211,635 downwards.
GCGGAAGAAGGATGAATTCCACAGGTTGCGGCAGGGAAGTAAGGATGTGGTCGGATACCTCGATGAGTTCACTGACTTGTCTCGGTATGCTCCTGATGACGTCGACACCGAGGGAAGGAAGATGGAGCGTTTCATGAACGGACTTCATGATGAACTGCAATGCGCCTTGGTTATCCATGACTTTGTGGATTTGGAATCACTTGTGGACAAGGCCATACAGTTGGAGACCAAGCGCAAATCCATGTTTGAGGGTCGTAAGAGGAGGATGATTGCCCAGGAAGGTTCGAGCAGTCAGAAACCTCGCACCCACCCACCAAACCCCAAGCCAGCATATAGACCACCACCAACTTCGCACCCCAGTTACCCTAAGCCCCCATACAACCCAAACAAGTTCAACCGTCCCAATGACAACACCCGTCCCGGAGGGAACCCTAGCAACCCCAACCTCAATGCCAATGTTGTCTGTTTCAATTGTGGCACCAAGGGTCACTACTCCAAGGCATGCCCCAATCCTAAGAAGAATGGTCCGCGCCCCGATGCACAGGCGCCGAACAACGGCCAAGGCCGCAATGGAAATGGCAAGAACCCCGCACCCCGCGGAAATGTGGCTGTTGCCAAGGGACGCCTGCACCACATCAATGCTGAAGAGGCCATGGATGCACCAGATGTTGTGATGGGTACGTTCCTTGTCAACTCAGTACCTGCAACTGTTCTGTTTGATTCTGGTGCTACTCATTCTTTTGTTACCCAAGAATTTGTTGCTAAGGGAGGTTTAGTCGGAAGCCTCTTACCCAGACCCATGGTCATCCAAATCCCAGAATCCACCATAGATACCAAGTCTTTTTGCCCGGACGTTTCCCTTGAGATCAAAGGGGAAAAGTTCCTAGTCGACTTAATCATCCTAGGAACCCAAGGAATAGATGTCATACTGGGTATGAATTGGTTAGCCAAGTATCATGGTCGAATTGACTGTGCCAGAAGAGCTGTAGCCCTCACCACCGACAAAGGAGTAGAAGTGGAGTATGTGTCAGAAACCAGTCGACCCCAACCAAGATGCCATGAGAGCATAGCTCGACCAGCCCTAGATGAGATTCGTGTTGTTCACCTGTTCCAAGATGTCTTTCCTGAAGAATTGCCTGGTATGCCACCGGATCGGGATATTGAGTTCATCATTGAACTTATCCCCGGGACAGCCCCCATATCCCAAAGACCCTATCGGATGAATCCAGAAGAACTGGTTGAGTTGAAGAAGCAGTTAGCAGATATGCTCAGCAAAGGGCTTATTCGCCCAAGTGCTTCACCTTGGGGGTCACCCATTATTTTTGTGGATAAGAGAGATGGTACCACACGCGTGTGTGTGGATTATCGCAGGTTGAATGATGTGACCATCAAAAACAAGTACCCTCTCCCAAAGATCGAGGATCTGTTCGATCAAATGAACGGAGCCCGAGTCTTTTCCAAGATCGATCTTCGGTCAGGGTATCATCAGTTGAGAATCCGAGAGACAGACATTCCCAAGACTGCCTTCACAACCCGTTACGGTTTATTTGAATACACCGTAATGTCCTTTGGTCTGACCAATGCCCCAGCCTATTTTATGAATCTCATGAACAAGATCTTCATGGAGTATCTTGACAAGTTCGTGGTAGTTTTCCTTGATGACATCCTTATTTACTCCAAAACTGAAGAAGAGCATGCTGAACACCTGCGTCTAGTTTTAGCAACCCTCCGACAGCATCAGTTGTATGCCAAGTTTAGCAAGTGTGAGTTCTGGCTCAGTGAAGTCTCATTTCTCGGACATGTTGTGTCTGCGGGAGGAATTTCTGTAGACCCAGAGAAGATCCAAGCCATTGTGGACTAGAAAGCCCCAACTAGTGTAACTGAAATCCGAAGCTTTCTCGGACTAGCGGGATACTACCGCAAGTTCGTTGAGGGATTCTCCAATATAGCCAAGCCCCTTACCCAACTGCTGAAAAAGGATAAGAAATTTGAATGGACTCAGAAGTGTGAAGAAAGTTTCCAGGAATTAAAGAAGAGATTGACCTCAACCCCTGTCCTGATTATGCCAGACGTCACCAAGAGTTTCGACGTGTATTGCGATGCATCACGTCTAGGACTGGGTTGTGTTCTGATGCAAGGAGGCAAGGTGGTGTCGTATCTGTCTCGACAGTTGCGACCCCATGAAGAGAACTACCCAACCCATGACCTGGAGTTAGCCGCTGTTGTTCTTGCTTTGAAGACGTGGCGCTCCTATCTGGCGGGACATCGCTGCGAGATTTATACGGATCATAAGAGCTTGAAGTATATCTTCACGCAGAGGGAGTTAAATTTGCGACAGAGAAGATGGATGGAATTAATCAAGGATTATGATATCGGCATCAATTATCACCCTGGAAAGGCTAATGTAGTTGCCGATGCCCTCAGTCGCAAACCCTGCACCCTGAATGCCATGATCCAAGCAGAGCAGCCAGCCCTGTTTAAGGAGTTCAAAGATTTTGGACTAGAGCTTGTTAGCCACGGCTATCTCGCCCATTTAGAGTTAGCTCCAACTCTGATAGTTCAAATCAAGGAGGACCAGAAAGGTCATGAGAGCATCGAAGGAATCAAGAAGAAGATTTCTCTCGGTAAAGCACCTGGTTTTACCGAGGATGCAGAAGGAGTGTTGAGATTCAATGGTCGTATCTGTGTCCCCAATACCTCGGAACTCAAGGAGTTAATCCTAAAGGAAGCCCACGAGACCCCTTACTCAATCCACCCCGGCGGAACCAAGATGTACCAAGACCTTCGTGAAAGATTTTGGTGGCATGGAATGAAGCGAGAAATTGGTGCTTTCGTAGCCAAGTGTGATATTTGTCAGCGAGTCAAGGCTGAACATCAGCGACCCGCTGGATTGCTTCAACCCCTAAAGATTCCCGAGTGGAAGTGGGAGGAGATTGGAATGGATTTTATCACTGGACTTCCAAGGTCCAACCGAGGCCATGACTCAATATGGGTCGTCGTTGACAGGCTGACCAAAGTGGCCCATTTTATTCCCGTCCACACCACCTATAGGGGAAATCAGTTAGCAGACCTGTATATTTCCAGAATAGTAAGCCTGCATGGTGTGCCTAAGAGGATTGTATCAGATAGAGGCACACAATTCACCTCAAGGTTCTGGAAAGCCCTGCATGAAGCCCTCGGAACCAAGTTGGCGTTTAGCACAGCTTATCACCCCCAGACCGATGGCCAAACTGAACGAGTGAACCAGATATTAGAGGACATGCTTCGCGCATGTGTCCTAGCCTATGGATCCAAATGGGAAGATTGCCTTCCATTTGCAGAATTCTCATACAACAACAGTTACCAGTCTAGTCTGCAAATGGCCCCTTTTGAAGCCCTTTACGGCAAGAAGTGCCGTACACCCCTGAATTGGTCCGATACCGGAGAAGGCAAACTGTTTGGACCAGATACCCTCCGTGAGGCTGAAGAGCAAGTACAGCTTATCCGAGAGCGACTCAAGACCGCCCAATCCCGTCAGAAGAGTTACGCTGATCCCAAGCGTCGTGATGTCACCTTCAATATCGGCGATTATGTCTATCTCCGAGTGACACCCCTTAAAGGAATGCAGCGTTTCCATGTCAAAGGAAAATTAGCGCCAAGATATATTGGACCCTTCAAGATCCTTGCCCGTCGAGGAGAAGTGTCTTATCAACTGGAGTTGCCCCAAGAGTTAGAAGATTACCATGATGTTTTCCACATCTCCTTGCTCCGGAAGTGTCTTGAAGTTCCTGACCAGCCTGATGTTTTCAAAAACATCGATCACCAGTCCGTCGACCTGAATCAAGATCTGACTTATCGTGAGACGCCCCTCAAGATTCTCGACGAAGATGTTCGTCTCACCCGCAGGCGAGCAATCAAGTTCTACAAAGTCCAGTGGTCTAACCACTCTGAAGATGAAGCAACTTGGGAACGTGAAGACTATCTTAGGAGCGAGTTTCCCAACCTCTTTAGTACCCAGGCCTAGCAAATCTCGGGACGAGATTTATTTTAAGGGGGGAAGTCTGTAACATCCCAGATTATTAAAATAATTAGTAATGCAAAAATGTGGGCCAACAAAAAACTTTTCTTATAAAAATGTGTGTATGTTTAATTCTTGAGTGTTGCTTGTTGCATTGTTTGCAAGATTGTTAAATTCTACCTCTAATTAAAAACTTGAAGAAAGGAAAACAAATAAAACAAACCACAAAAACAAAACACCATGTGACAAATATCACATTATATTTTCCAAATTAAGAAGCATAATTTATTTTTACACCAAAACCAATGGAGAAATATTATAAACACTCCTAGTTAATTTTTACAAACTATTCCCTTTCAAAAATTCAAATTCAAAACTTCAAATTCAAATTAGAAATTCATGATTGAAATATTTCAAAATATTTCAAAAAGACTTTGTAACACTCACCAATAATATACTTAGCCTAGATCTTAAATTTGGACCCAAAAGAATAAATACAAATAGGGAAATTAAAATAGCAAAATGCTACTGTTTTGGTTCGGGCAATTCACCAAACACTTGGTGTTCATCCACCCTGTTCTTCCCAATCCGAACCAACTCGTGGATCAATCCGGGAAATGTGATGTTTTTCTGTCGATTTGGCACCAGCCCTGCACTCATCTCTTCACCACGACCTCACCGCACGCCGGAGGAGGCAAAATGGTGGCCGGAGTCGCCGTGTGGACGCCGGCGACAGCCACGGCCGTGCGCACGTCGCAATGTCGCGACGGGCGTCCGAGGTGGCAACACCGTGCGCACCCGTGCCAGGCCCCCCCCCTCTCTCCCTTGCCTCTCTGCTCCCTCGCGAGCCCGCACAGCCCCCAGCACCAGCCCGTGCACGCCGCGGCCGCGCCATGACGCGCACGCCGTGCGCCGCCCGAGCACGCCCACGGCAGGGCCATGCGCCCGAGCGCGCCCGAGCGCGCCACGCCACCCCGCCTTGCCCGCCTGGTCCCCCGAGCAGCCCGCAGCGCAGCCGCACCACTCCACCGGCCTACGGCGGCCTAGCACGGCCACGGGCGCCCCTGCACCGCGCCCACCGTGCGCCGCCCGGCCGCTATAAAAGCCGCCCCCGTGCCCCTCTTCTCGCCACACCGCCACTGCCCTCCCCCCTCACACCACTCCCCTCTCCCTTGCGCACCACGAGGAGGCCAGGACCGAGGCCGTGAAGCCTCGGGTCGCCGTCACCTTCCTCGAGCTCGCCGTGCCCGAGGTAGGCGACGACCACGGCCTGGCCGTGCTGCCCTCCCCGTCGCTCCCCTCTGCCTCCCTTCTCTTCCCCTTGTTCCCCTCTCTCACCCGCACCCTCTTTCCCCTTGATCCGTGCTCAGGTGCGTCGGCAATCGCTCGCCAGAGTTGGAGCGGAGCCGCGGGAAAAGGGAGGAGATCGCCGCCGTCGCTCGGAGCCACGCCAGCACGCACCACTCGCCCCAGGAGCTTCCCCACCTCGCCGCCGTCATTCTGCACCGTCTGCACGCCCTCCCGAGCCCCCTAGGTGAGCGCACCGTCCTCCTCGCCGTCACCGGAGCCGCGGCGCCGCCCGATTTAGGTCGTCGCCGACGCGCTCGATCTCAGCCGTTAGATCTAGATCCTATGGTAGCTTACCGGTTCGTGAAAAATATTAAAACCCTGACATGCGGGTCCCACGCGTCAGGTTTAAATAAACCGCGCGCGCGCTCGCTGAGTCACTGACCAGTGGGTCCCCTCTGTCAGATTTTTCAACATTATCCGTTCTGGATTTAAATTCGAATTTAAGTTTCATTTAAAAACCAGAACTGAACCCAATTTTAGAAATTCCATAACTTTAGATTTACAACTCCAAATTTAGCAAATCCAACTGTTCTGGAAAGCTTATGAAATTTCCTATCCCACCAAACCAGTTTCACCCCATTTGGATATATAATAAAAATACAATATTCAAAATACAGTAGCATGTTTAAATTCTAAACTTGTTTGTTTCTGATACTCTGATAATCCAAATTAGTTGAGACTAATTTTATTAGGTCACATTTAGCCATGGTTAGTCACCCCTAAATTGGTTTAATTTTTAGATGAATATAATTTAAATAATAGCCAGAACCATATTAAAAGGCTTCTGAATTCAAAACAATGTGCAGGGAGTTTGGTAACTCCAAATGACCCAAACCCAATTTTGTCATCTTCTACACATCATTAGCTTTCTGTAGAATTTTAGTTTGTATTTTTGTGACAAACATAACTCAAGCTATGCAATTAAACATGTGCAACAAGTTTCTGCCCCAATTAAAATACAATGGAATAATGTTTAATTCAATTAAATTGAAACCACATGATATTGTTTGGTATGTGGAATGGTTAATTAGAACCTCTAAGAGTGTATTGCTATGATGATTGATGGAATAGGCTAGTGATTGTTTGTATTTGATTGATTGTGTATTAGACGAGAAAGTTGCCGGATATATCGAGGAGGAGGGATTTGCTGAACCTGAAGACCAAGACCAAGATCACTTTGCCGAGCAAGGCAAGCTACTCTCTGAGCTTGCACCTAACTTATGCATCTAGATTTACAAATCATTTTCAAAAGCAAAGGTTTACAAAAATCCTTTTTCAAAAGTATATAGAGATTATTTTGCCACCATATGTAGAAGTTTATACTAAAACTATAGGATGGAAAAACAATGTTGTTTATTCAAAACTCCTTTGAAAACTTGTGTGGATATATAGCACCAAAATGTGGTGTTGAAATAAGGAAATGGAGAAAGATGGTTTTGGAAAAGCACATTGTGTCCTAGTACTCAGTCAAGCAACCGATACTCTGTGCGACCACATTTACCCACATATGGGAAATGGCTTAGTCATATAGTTTGCTCTTATTAGTATGGGACACTGCATCAACAGAGATGACTCTGTTATGCATGAGGGAGTGGTTTGGTGACCTAACCCTGACCTGGGTCCTCGCTCAAAAATCTATGAATAGATAAGGAGGAGGATAGAAGGATGTCCGTATACACCGCCAGATAAAACCTATGAGTCCTCACACTTAGGGTTTCCGACGGGAAACTAGACTAGGTGTAGATGGAATGGTTCATAGGGGCAGGGTCCTATACTAGCATGAGCAAAGGAAAGACTAGGGTCGGTGACTCAACTTCGCATACCACGGGTATGGCGAAGCGTGGCTGACACGATGAGTTATCGAATGAGTGTGGGAAAAGCGTGCTACCTCTGCAGAGGGTAATTAAACTATTCGAATAGCCGAGTCCTCGGATATGGACAGTTGAAGACCCTACTTAGACCATGTGCAAGTTTTTGGAAAAGAATTGAGTTTTAAAAGTAAAGGAAATTGGAGAATGTTCCGTACACCTATACCAACGGATCGGTATGAGGTAGTTGGAAAATGACTACCATAATGGTTTATGGTTGGAAAAGGAGGAGTTTTGGAATAAAACTAATAAAATTGAGATATCTATTAGTCATAATTTCCTTATCTTCTTCAACAAAGATACAGAGATGTTTTAAAGGAATAAGAGTGAGAAACTAAAAATGGAACTAGAGCACTCATGTTGGAGTAGTTTGCGAGTACATTCAAATGTACTCATACTAGTTTGCTTCTGGCTATTGTCGTAGCCAGACATGGAGGAGTACTACGCCCAGGAGGAGTACGGCGACATCTATGCCAACTAAGGATCTTCATAGTCGACTGCCTGTCGGGTCATCGCTAGGATTTGATGTCTACTACGCCTTATTTCCGCTGATTGTTTTGGTTTGGCCCTTGAAGGCACCTATGTAAGACTTGGTCTATATGACCATTTTATGTAAGACTTTAAATCGGTATTGTAATGGATGTAAACTTTGGTATCCAATTCGGATTATGTGCAACGACAGACTGATCACGGGATCGTTGTGTTAAGCATAATCGGGTATTTCGGACAGTTAGTCCGGGGTCCCCACAGAATAGATGTGAGATCCTGACTCAGATGTGAGATCCTGGCTCAGGGCTTAATAGGATTGATAGAATACTCATATCAACAAGTTGCAACTTCTTTTCCGGAAGCTCATCTGGAAAGAACTCCGAGGTTAAGCGTGCTTGGCCTGGAGTACTCCAAGGATGGGTGACCGACCGGGAAGTCCTTTCCGGGTGCGCACGAGTGAGGACAAAGTGCGCAGAAAAGACTAGTGTTGATCTACGGGGCCAGTCTAGAGATCCTAGAGAGCTGCCAGGCGTGATAGGCTCGGTCGAGGGGTGGGCCGGGGTGTTACAATTGGTATCAGAGCCGACCCTCGCGGTTACTCGGGCGTGTGCGGGTCAGTGGGCGGACATGTGATATGTGCCTCAACTTCGCATACCACGGGTATGGCGAAGCGTGGCTGACACGATGAGTTATCGAATGAGTGTGGGAAAAGCGTGCTACTTCTGCAGAGGGTAATTAAACTATTCGAATAGCCGAGTCCTCGGATATGGACAGTTGAAGACCCTACTTAGACCATGTGCAAGTTTTTGGAAAAGAATTGAGTTTTAAAAGTAAAGGAAATTGGAGAATGTTCCGTACACCTATACCAACGGATCGGTATGAGGTAGTTGGAAAATGACTACCATAATGGTTTATGGTTGGAAAAGGAGGAGTTTTGGAATAAAACTAATAAAATTGAGATATCTAGTAGTCATAATTTCCTTATCTTCTTCAACAAAGATACAGAGATGTTTTAAAGGAATAAGAGTGAGAAACTAAAAATGGAACTAGAGCACTCATGTTGGAGTAGTTTGCGAGTACATTCAAATGTACTCATACTAGTTTGCTTCTGGCTATTGTCGTAGCCAGACATGGAGGAGTACTACGCCCAGGAGGAGTACGGCGACATCTATGCCAACTAAGTATCTTCATAAGTCGACTGCCTGTCGGGTCATCGCTAGGATTTGATGTCTACTACGCCTTATTTCCGCTGATTGTTTTGGTTTGGCCCTTGAAGGCACCTATGTAAGACTTGGTCTATATGACCATTTTATGTAAGACTTTAAATCGGTATTGTAATGGATGTAAACTTTGGTATCCAATTCGGATTATGTGCAACGACAGACTGATCACGGGATCGTTGTGTTAAGCATAATCGGGTATTTCGGACAGTTAGTCCGGGGTCCCCACAGAATAGATGTGAGATCCTGACTCAGATGTGAGATCCTGGCTCAGGGCTTAATAGGATTGATAGAATACTCATATCAACAAGTTGCAACTTCTTTTCCGGAAGCTCATCTGGAAAGAACTCCGAGGTTAAGCGTGCTTGGCCTGGAGTACTCCAAGGATGGGTGACCGACCGGGAAGTCCTTTCCGGGTGCGCACGAGTGAGGACAAAGTGCGCAGAAAAGACTAGTGTTGATCTACGGGGCCAGTCTAGAGATCCTAGAGAGCTGCCAGGCGTGATAGGCTCGGTCGAGGGGTGGGCCGGGGTGTTACAATTGGTATCAGAGCCGACCCTCGCGGTTACTCGGGCGTGTGCGGGTCAGTGGGCGGACATGTGATATGTGCCGGCACTGGACGCATGGACGGGTGCCAAGAGGGGGAGTTCCTGGACTGGGGGCGGACCGACGAGGGCGTCGGTCTTCTAAGGGGGGAAGGATGTGAGATCCTGACTCAGATGTGAGATCCTGGCTCAGGGCTTAATAGGATTGATAGAATACTCATATCAACAAGTTGCAACTTCTTTTCCGGAAGCTCATCTGGAAAGAACTCCGAGGTTAAGCGTGCTTGGCCTGGAGTACTCCAAGGATGGGTGACCGACCGGGAAGTCCTTCCCGGGTGCGCACGAGTGAGGACAAAGTGCGCAGAAAAGACTAGTGTTGATCTACGGGGCCAGTCTACAGATCCTAGAGAGCTGCCAGGCGTGATAGGCTCGGTCCAGGGGTGGGCCGGGGTGTTACAAGCACGGGGGGGATGGTGGCGGCACTCGCCTTCTTTCTCTTCTGGTCGGTGGCGGAAGCTGCAGCGGCAGAGGAGACCGAGCTCTTTTTGGGAGCCATGGTGGGTGGTAAATGCGAAAGGGAGGTGGTGCGACGGTGCAAAGACAGAGCGGCGGCGGGAGCAAGAAAGAAGATGAAGCAGAAGGAGGCAAGAGGCATATGGCAAGGTAAAACAATTCGCAGCGGAGAAACCCGTACTTATGGTAAAAGATAGAAAGTTTATCGCAACCGACCAAGCAAATTACCACGACACGTGGCCCAATCGGAGGAGAATCATCGTGAGCCACGCCGCCCACTACGCGTGCAAAACAAGGAGATCATCATCTCGTCTGCGAAAATCTCGCCATGCCCAGAACGGTCAAAGAGTGGGACCCACTATGTCACTTCCCGTCAGAGTGCTATTCGCATGCCAAGGATGTCACACATGACATCATTTTGGACGAACAAACGAGAAAAGGCGTCATACTACGACTGACAAAAAGGAAAAGCTCCTTGCAACTCGAAAGCAAAAATACAAAGCAAAGGCAAAAAATGGTCGAGTGGGAAACTCCCATGAGGAAAAGGCAAAAAGTATTCGACTGACAAAACACAAATTGAGATTATCCTCTACTGCAAGCAATAAAGCACAATCTCGGGGGCTACTCCCATCGGGAGCACTGTCGTGCTCCTGATAGAATAAAAAGCATAAAAAAACATAAAGAATTCTCGAGTGAAAATCAGTCGATGATGCCTTGGATGCTGTATACAAAAAATACAAAGGTAAGACCCATCGCTCAGTCGAATGGGCTGAGGATCACTCCAGCAGTGTTTTAATCCTAGACATTTCCGTATCAAAGATACAATGAAAATCCTAGCAGACCTGCTGGGTAGCAAACCGAAACTGCAGAACAATATAAATAAGTCCATCGACTGCCTGAGATGAGTCTGTCCAGTATGTTCCAGGATCGAGCCCAAGGACTCGATACCTGATTGAAAGCTAGTAAGGTTTTTCCCAAGTGCAGTTAACTGGTTTCGACTCATCGAATAATTCAAGGCCTACACAGTTGAAATCCTTTGGCATAATTCATAAGTCAGAAAAGCGAAAGATATCATATAAAAAGCATAAAGCATGGGACGTGCACTATGTAGTGAGTCCATGACTGATTCTCCGAATAAGCCAAGCACTCGGGGGCTAATGACGAGGTTATACCAAACGGGTACCCCTTCGTGTGGGTACTTGGTGCACGTAATGACTAAAGCCCAATTGTAAATAGGCTGAAGAAGCCCAACAAGCGAATCTCAAGTCGAAGACTTCAACCATAGATACCATAGTCGGTAGTACTTTCCATAAATGTAGTTCTAGTCGGTTACAACCCGAGACCTGTACCCCTATATAAACGATAGGAGGGTGACCGATCAAGGACACGCCCAACCAGAATCACCAAACCCTAGCAATATTGACATCTTGATAGACCTCTGTACTCGCCGCATATACACAATCAATAACAGACAAGCTGGAGTAAGTGTTTTACCTCACTCGAGGGCCCCGAACCTAGGTAATTCCCGCTTGTCAGCCGACGAATCTACCAACACTACGTGTTATCTACCTACTAACTCTTACCCTAGGCCAGTAACTATGGGTATTGATGGGGACATCCCTCGTCACGCGCGGAAGGAAGAAGACGATGTAGAGAAGGCAAAAGCAAGTGACAGGGTAAACTAATCCACGACGGAGAAACTCGTATTTACCATAACAAAGGAGTTCATCACAGCCGTCCGAGCAAAACTACCATGACACGTGTCGCAATCAGAGGGCAACTGTCGCAGACGACACCGCCCACTACGCGCGCAAACCGAGGAGACCATCATCACGCATGCGCAAATCTCACCACGTCAGGTCAAATCAGAACTGAATCGGCGTCCGTCGTGGTCAAAGGGATGGGCCCACCATGTCACGTCCCGTCAAAACTTTATTCACACGCCAAATATGTCACGCATGACATCATTCGCCTAGCAGATGAACCAAGCGCATAAAACAAAAGTCGATGTTAATTCCGACTGGACAAAAGCAGAATCTATGAACCAAAAGTCTTGCGACTAAAGGCAAAAATCAAACCATACACACACAAAATGGTCAAGTGGAACTCCCATCATGTAACATCCCAACATTTTATAATATTCAAAAATCACTAAAATTTAAAACTTTTCTTTTATTAAAAATAAAAGATTAAATGTATAAGGAAACCAACTATGAAAGACTTCAAAATGGAGTTTAATATTTTAAATGTCATAGTTTAAACATTTTATTATCCACTGGGTTTCAAAAACCTTAAAATATAATTTGACAAATATTTTACAAACTACAATTCATTTTATTTTAAATAAATTAGTTTCTTTAAAGTATTTGAATTAAACCACTTAATTACAAGATTATTCAAAAGGTTATATAATTACTAAATGGTTTTCATTCCTTTAACTATGTTCAAAATATAGTTTGGAAATTATAAGCCTATAGTGTATAACTTTAAAACTTCATAGAATTTAAATTAATTAGCCAAATAAACATTTCATTTGCTTAAATGAATTTCATCTATTTTTTTTCAAAGCATGAAATGATTAATAGATTCTAAATAAGAATAAAATTAAAACAAAGGTCTTGTCCAAAGTTGTTATGAAGTTTCAAATGCATTATCATATTATAAAATATAATGTTGCACAAATTATTTTCAATTAAAAATGAATACATTATATCTTCTCTTTTCCGTTTTCATATAGTTGTGTTATATCATTAATAATTATACCAAAGCCAAAAATGAATTTAGAACTTGAAAATGAGTTTAAATAACTTAAATTCAAACATAATTGAATATGGGTATTTCATATAATTTATTTAGCCAAAATTAAAATTTATTAAACCCTAGTTTTAAATTAAACATAAAGTGTCAATTTTACATTTAATCAATATTTCGAATTTATTATTTTTGAAAAGTGTTCAAAACATACCCACAACTAGTTTAACAGCAAGAGATTATTTTTACAAATTTTTAGAAATTAATTTGACATCATTTGGACATTTAAATCAAAAGATATGAATTAAATAAATAAAATCAGAAAAAGATAATAGTTGCTGACGTCAGCGGTGACGTCAGCCGATCTTCTTCAACCTCCGCCCGACAAACTCGCCCCCGATTCCTCCAAATCCGGCGAGATCGACGCGCGATTGGTTCCCTCCTCCTGCCCTATATAAACCCCGCGTTCTCCTCTTCCTTCGCCCCAAACCCTAGCCCTTAAGACGCCGCCAGGCCGCCGGAAAAGCTCGCCGGAGCTCCATTGCTGCCGCCGCCATTTTTCTTTGTTCCCCGGCGAGGTGAGCCTTCCCCGTTGCCCGTGAGCCCTCCTACCTCTCCCTCGCGTCCGTGCGCATCTCCTAACTCCTTCTCTCGTCTCCTTTCGCAGCCGAACGAAGTGTCTCGTGCGCGGACCGAATCGCCGGAGCCGTCGCGCCTCCATCCACTCCTCCACGGCGTTCCAAGAAAAGAGACTCACCACCGACCTCTCCATCGCCTCCGCCTTGCCCAGCCGCACCTCTACGCCACCTCCACAAGCCCGGGAGGAACTGAAACGACTGGAGCGTCCACGTCGAGCCGCCGGCGCCGTCGTCCACATCATCTCCGGCGAGGAGTGCGCCGCCGCGGTAAGGCCTTCGATCCGGACCGTCAGATCTAATTTTTACGGCTAAGATTAGAAGTATCGGATGAAACGGTACGATCTGATCTGGACCGTCAGATCCAGATCTGACGGCCCAGATCTGTGACTTATACACGTCAGCGCCACATAGACAGCACAGTCAGCGCCTCGTCAGCATCTGCGTCAGCGCCAGCGTGTAAATCATTTTTCTATTTTAATTTTAATTGGAAAAATTGCAGATTAGTCCCTGTAATTAAAACATCTATAACTTTTTAACCACAACTCCAAATTTAATAATTTTTATATATTTGGAAAGCTCTTACATGTAGAATATTTTGGATCTGACAAAATTCAAATTTGACTTAGTATAAAATATTCAAATTTCAAATGGTGAATTTGAGTGTATTTGTAATAACTTTAAATCGATAAATCCAAAAATTGCAAATAAAATTGTTTTAGAAACTTTAGAATATTTGTAAATTAATGCCACAGCTATAAAATATTTTTTTGTAATTTTTGAATGAATTCATATTTATGTATTTAACTTGAGTAGTTCGAATAATTGCAACATAACTATGAATAGAAATATTATTTTAGATTAAATCAAATTGCATTAAATATAATTAAACCACCTCTGGCTACTAACACCATCTATAAAGGAAATTGTGTTATAAAATATAAATCACATAAAACTTTAATCTATATGTTTCCTGTTATGATGTTTTGCAAATTAGAAACTAATTAAATTGCAATTATAACATTATGCATATTTTATAAACTTCACAAAAATTAGTGTTATGTTGCTTGTGATTTAAAAATTCATTTCATGCATAGCATATGTTATAGTTATATTTTCCATAAGGAAAACTCCTCCCCATTTTCTCTAAGTGAGGATTATTTTCAAACTTAGTATTTTGGGAAAAGTGCTATACACTTAGACACTTAGTAGTTTCAACATGGAGCTGGAAGACCAAGGAAGGACTTAGCCAAAAACAAGACTTCAGAAGTATCTTCAAAGAGAAGAAGCACTTAGAAGAAAATCTAGAAGAAGTTCATGAAGGACTTAGAAGAAAACAGACTCTGGAAGCATCCTCAAGATGTCAAGCACTTAGAAGAAAAGTGAGAAGAAGTTCAAGAAGGCCAACCTCCCTTTTATTCTCTAAGTCTCTCTCTCTGTCTTTTCTTCTCCTCTGAGACTTCATGAAGACTAAGTAAATCCAAGACCAGCCTCGAGGATACAAGAATCACCAAGTCTGAAGATTCATCAAGACTACCCAGAATTCAATCAAGACATCATCCAGAAGAAAGTTACAAGTCTGGAGATGAAGCCTGGAGGACAACTACATCTTTCTTTCTATCTTTCCCTCTTTCCTAATCTTGTCTTTTAGACTTAAACAAAATTTGATCATGATGTTATCATCTTGAAGTTGTTGGATCCTAGCAGCATAGTGGGACGAAGCGGCCTGGAAACAAACCTTACATGTCCACGTACATGAGACCTGTTCCACAATTTAAGTGGCTGGCCGGGTGTCTGTCTCTCTCACTATAGTGAATGTCCAATTTACAAAGAGTTGATAATAATTGTTGATCATCTTGAACAGATGACATAGTAGTTTTCCCTAAGTATTTTGCACATCATGGCTAAGCCATTTGAGTGCTTGTTTCAAGAAGATATAAAACAAAGTATGTTTATCCAACTTAAGACCTTAGTCCTTAGTCATTCTTGACCCACCTATTTGCCTTGCATTAACTTAAGAGATTTTCATAGCATAACATGTATCTCTAGCCCTTAGAAATAATTTGCATACCATACATGACATGTTTTCCTTAGGAGTTTTCCAAAACTTGTTGTTCATTTGATATGAGCATGTATGTTTGATGATTGTTGTTTGTTGATTGTTGTATTGTTGTTTGCTATTATTGTTTAGATTAAACGGAGAGCAAACGTTCGTTGTTGAAAAGAGTTGTGAACAACGACAACATTCAAAGGCAAGTGGCACACCTCATAAACTTCCTATTTTTATATGCATTACTTAGTGTATTTCATATGCATGTGTTGCTATGCTAAACCTGTGTAGAATCCCTTATACCTGTGTCTAGGTTCCTATGCAATACTTGGTAGAATTATTGATGCTATGCAAATGTAGTTTTGTGAAAATCTAAATTCTACTAAGTTAAGAATGAAACACCTGGGTGGTAATTGGTTGTATGGTTTATGTTGAGTGGCTACTCAGGTCCATGTCTATGGTTCCTAGGGTATGTACACTTGTGAATGGCCACCCAGGAACAGAGGAATCTGAAGAACTCCGAGTGACGATTGCTTCCAGTGCAGCCATTGCCATATGGGCTCTGGCTTGATCAATTATGTTGCGTGGACTCTCTCCGGCATGACAAGCAGATGTAGGGGGATGTTAGGTGGAACGGGTCAAGCCAGGTGGGAGGGAAAATGCTTCTGAAAGATCTCGTCTCATTCTCTCCTTTCCTTATCACAAATGGTGTGTAAAGGATACCTGGGGTTGAATGGGTACAATGGTGAAAGTGCACAACCTCTGCAGAGTGTAAAACTAAGTACTTAGCCGTGTCCCCGGTTACGGACAATTTTGAGCAGCTGATCAAGGACGTCAACGGAGGATTCCACCATTCCAACTTCAGAAATAAAACATGATGGGTGAACAAGGGAAGATGAGATTTATGGTTTTCATGCCATACTCATCTGGATTTCAAGAAAAGTGTTTTCAAAAGAGTAGGAAAAATTGGCTTTATGCAAATTAGCCTTGAGCTCCACCAGCCAAATATGCATATAGGCTTTAGAGTTATTCCATAAGTGTCCACCATAGTGTCACTTGCCAGAGTCCATTTTTAATGGAATCTGACCCACGTTGTTGCAATATTTTTCCTATTGCAGATTTGATCAGAGGACAAGTGAGGTTTCGTAAAGGTTTCGAGTCTACAACCAACATGTTTTCGCCCGTGGCAGCATGAAAGTTATAGAGACTCACTGCTATTGTATTTCCGTTGTGTACTTTGTCAATGCTAGCTTTATGCTATGCAACTTGTATTAAATATTTTGTAATTCTGGATCATCGATGTAATATAATTGATGCTTCGTTGTGATATTACATCGTAAACTGTGTGTGCAAATGAAACGATCCAGGGATTTGCACTATACACAGGTATCTGCCTTATTTTGAGAGCAGGTACGCTACAGATGGTATCAGAGCACTGTGTTGCCTGTAGGTTCGAAACCCTAGGTTTGGATAGAAATAGGTTTGACCATAGGATTGAAAATCTATTTGTCTTCACTTTTCTAAAAACAAATCTTTTCACTATGTCTTTCTCGTATTCTCATCTACTATCAACCTTCTAAAAACCTCTTATCTTTTTCTAGATGACCATGTTCTTATAGTCGAAGTCTGCTTCTGCTGGCTCATATGGAAAAGCTACGATGAATCATGAAGTTCTGCATGTATGGAAGACCACTGAAGAACCAGGTTTCGACCAACACTTCTAAGATATCCAAGAAAGTTGAACAAGAACTTGAAGCAGTCATGAAGGAAGTAGATTGACCACCACCAAAAATAGAATGACGATATCGTGTTAGAGTATTGATTATATCAACTTGGCTATATGACAATACTAGATTGTTTGTTTGTTGTGAACCTTGTTGCTTGATGTTTGTTAGATGTTGATTGATTATGTTATAGATTGGTTGCCTTGCTTTGTTTTATTGAACTAGGATTCCTCCATAAGTACAAATAATTCAACTCATTGCTTTTTAAACTAAACAGATGTCTCACCCCAATACCAACACCAATGATTTGCATACAACTATGCGACTACTATTAGAGAACCAGAGTCAGCTGTTGAAGATGATCAATGAGCAACTGCCTAAGATTGATCAAAACCATTGTGAATTTGAAGAGGATCTTATGACCAAACCAAAGGCATGCAAAACCTGTGGGGAGATAGGACATACGTCCCAAGAATGCACTGATGAGTGGCCCCATGGTCATACAAAACATCCAGTTAGGGAATGCCCCACAAGTCAGATGTCTTGCTGTTTTTGTGAAGCAACAAATCACGTTTCAACTCAACATCAACTCTACCCCGTGGTGCAAGAAGTCAGTCAGCAAGCCAAAAAGGGGATGCAACAAAATCTCATGAAGTATGTGGAAGTACAAGAAAACAAGGAGGAACACAAAAGAGATACTAGCCATATAAGATGTTTTACCTTTGGAGAACTAGGACATTATTCATGGGACTGCAAAGAGAAAAGGACTGGTCAGGATACTGAACCAAATCTTCATCAAAATGAGACTGTGGGTCATACTAAGGTGAAGAATGAAATAAGAGTAAGGTCACTTCCGAAGAAATCCAAAAGTACCTCCAAGTGTTGCTATAAATGTGAAGGAGATCACCTAGCTCGAAATTGTCCCATCAAACGAGACTGGACTTCTTTAATTGAGATAGAATATGGCAAACAAGATTTGGAAGAACTTTTAGCCCTCTAAACATCTAAGAAGAAGAAGAGGAACTTAAGTGACGTAATTTGCTACAAATGTAAAGGCAAAGGACATTATGCTGACAAGTGCCCAACAAAGATGAAGGAGAAATGCCTTACCCGCTCGCACAAGAAAATCAACAGTCCCGTGACATGTCGCAGATGCGGAGCAACAGGACACTATGTCAGTGGCTGCCCCGAATGGAAGAAGAATAAATCTCTCCAAGGACCGAGTGAAAAGCGTGAGTGCTAAAAACTTTCTGTATCCACCACATGCCATTGTATTTTGAACACTTGTACGCCCTACCTCAGAGAAATAAACAAGATTACACAAAGTTTCTAGACTGACCAAAAAAATTTCTTTTAAGGGTGGTAGCCACCTAGATAATTCAAACACAATGGAACTAAACCCAGAGATCTCAAACTATCTTTCTTTCTATCCTCCTAATCAGAAAAACCATTCGCTGCCAAGTTTTCAAGTTTCCATGTCCGAAATTTCATTTCTCAAAACATCTCGAGTTATCAGAATCCTTCAAGCCTTTGCTTTCTTTTCAGCTTCTCCGAATCTCGGGGACGAGATTCCTTTTAAGGGTGGTAGTCTGTAACATCCCAACATTTTATAATATTCAAAAATCACAAAAATTTAAAACTTTTCTTATATTAAAAATAAAAGATTAAATGTATAAGGAAACCAACTATGAAAGACTTCAAAATGGAGTTTAATATTTTAAATGTCATAGTTTAAACATTTTATTATCCACTGGGTTTCAAAAACCTTAAAATATAATTTGACAAATATTTTACAAACTACAATTCATTTTATTTTAAATAAATTAGTTTCTTTAAAGTATTTGAATTAAACCACTTAATTACAAGATTATTCAAAAGGTTATATAATTACTAAATGGTTTTCATTCCTTTAACTATGTTCAAAATATAGTTTGGAAATTATAAGCCTATAGTGTATAACTTTAAAACTTCATAGAATTTAAATTAATTAGCCAAATAAACATTTCATTTGCTTAAATGAATTTCATCTATTTTTTTTCAAAGCATGAAATGATTAATAGATTCTAAATAAGAATAAAATTAAAACAAAGGTCTTGTCCAAAGTTGTTATGAAGTTTCAAATGCATTATCATATTATAAAATATAATGTTGCACAAATTATTTTCAATTAAAAATGAATACATTATATCTTCTCTTTTCCATTTTCATATAGTTGTGTTATATCATTAATAATTATACCAAAGCCAAAAATGAATTTAGAACTTGAAAATGAGTTTAAATAACTTAAATTCAAACATAATTGAATATGGGTATTTCATATAATTTATTTAGCCAAAATTAAAATTTATTAAACCCTAGTTTTAAATTAAACATAAAGTGTCAATTTTACATTTAATCAATATTTCGAATTTATTATTTTTGAAAAGTGTTCAAAACATACCCACAACTGGTTTAACAGCAAGAGATTATTTTTACAAATTTTTAGAAATTAATTTGACATCATTTGGACATTTAAATCAAAAGATATGAATTAAATAAATAAAATCAGAAAAAGAAAATAGTTGCTGACGTCAGCGGTGACGTCAGCCGATCTTCTTCAACCTCCGCCCGACAAACTCGCCCCCGATTCCTCTCCAAATCCGGCGAGATCGACGCGCGATTGGTTCCCTCCTCCTGCCCTATATAAACCCCGCGTTCTCCTCTTCCTTCGCCCCAAACCCTAGCCCTTAAGACGCCGCCAGGCCGCCGGAAAAGCTCGCCGGAGCTCCATTGCTGCCGCCGCCATTTTATATGTTCCCCGGCGAGGTGAGCCTTCCCGGTTGCCCGTGAGCCCTCCTACCTCTCCCTCGCGTCCGTGCGCATCTCCTAACTCCTTCTCTCGTCTCCTTTCGCAGCCGAACGAAGTGTCTTGTGCGCGAACCGAATCGCCGGAGCCGCCGCGCCTCCATCCACTCCTCCACGGCGTTCCAAGAAGAGAGACTCACCACCGACCTCTCCATCGCCTCCGCCTTGCCCAGCCGCACCTCTACGCCACCTCCACAAGCCCGGGGAGGAACTGAAACGACTGGAGCGTCCACGTCGAGCCGCCGGCGCCGTCGTCCGCATCATCTCCAGCGAGGAGTGCGCCGCCGCGGTAAGGCCTTCGATCCGGACCGTCAGATCTAATTTTTACGGCTAAGATTAGAAGTATCGGATGAAACGGTACGATCTGATCTGGACCGTCAGATCCAGATCTGACGGCCCAGATCTGTGACTTATACACGTCAGCGCCACGTAGACAGCACAGTCAGCGCCTCGTCAGCATCTGCGTCAGCGCCAGCGTGTAAATCATTTTTCTATTTTAATTTTAATTGGAAAAATTGCAGATTAGTCCCTGTAATTAAAACATCTATAACTTTTTAACCACAACTCCAAATTTAATAATTTTTATATATTTGGAAAGCTCTTGACATGTAGAATATTTTGGATCTGACAAAATTCAAATTTGACTTAGTATAAATTATTCAAATTTCAAATGGTGAATTTGAGTGTATTTGTAATAACTTTAAATCGATAAATCCAAAAATTGCAAATAAAATTGTTTTAGAAACTTTAGAATATTTGTAAATTAATGCCACTGCTATAAAATATTTTTGTGTAATTTTTGAATGAATTCATAGTTATGTATTTATTTTGAGTAGTTCGAATAATTGCAACATAATTATGAATAGAAATATTATTTTAGATTAAATCAAATTGCATTAAATATAATTAAACCACCTCTGGCTATTAACACCATCTATAAAGGAAATTGTGTTATAAAATATAAATCACATAAAACTTTAATCTATATGTTTCCTGTTATGATGTTTTGCAAATTAGAAACTAATTAAATTGCAATTATAACATTATGCATATTTTATAAACTTCACAAAAATTAGTGTTATGTTGCTTGTGATTTAAAAATTCATTTCATGCATAGCATATGTTATAGTTATATTTTCCATAAGGAAAACTCCTCCCCATTTTCTCTAAGTGAGGATTATTTTCAAACTTAGTATTTTGGGAAAAGTGCTATACACTTAGACACTTAGTAGTTTCAACATGGAGCTAGAAGACCAAGGAAGGACTTAGCCAAAAACAAGACTTCAGAAGTATCTTCAAAGAGAAGAAGCACTTAGAAGAAAATCTAGAAGAAGTTCATGAAGAACTTAGAAGAAAACAGACTCTGGAAGCATTCTCAAGATGTCAAGCACTTAGAAGAAAAGTGAGAAGAAGTTCAAGAAGGCTAACCTCCCTTTTATTCTCTAAGTCTCTCTCTCTGTCTTTTTTCTTATCCTCTGAGACTTCATGAAGACTAAGTAAATCCAAGACCAGCCTCGAGGATACAAGAATCACCAAGTCTGAAGATTCATCAAGACTACCCAGAACTCAATCAAGACATCATCCAGAAGAAAGTTACAAGTCTGGAGATGAAGCCTGGAGGACAACTACATCTTTCTTTCTATCTTTTCCCTCTTTCCTAATCTTGTCTTTTAGACTTAAACAAAATTTGATCATGATGTTATCATCTTGAAGTTGTTGGATCCTAGCAGCATAGTGGGATGAAGCGGCCTGGAAACAAACCTTACATGTCCACGTACATGAGACCTGTTCCACAATTTAAGTGGCTGGCCGGGTGTCTGTCTCTCTCACTATAGTGAATGTCCAATTTACAAAGAGTTGATAATAATTGTTGATCATCTTGAACAGATGACATAGTAGTTTTCCCTAAGTATTTTGCACATCATGGCTAAGCCATTTGAGTGCTTGTTTCAAGAAGATATAAAACAAAGTATGTTTATCCAACTTAAGACCTTAGTCCTTAGTCATTCTTGACCCACCTATTTGCCTTGCATTAACTTAAGAGATTTTCATAGCATAACATGTATCTCTAGCCCTTAGAAATAATTTGCATACCATACATGACATGTTTTCCTTAGGAGTTTTCCAAAACTTGTTGTTCATTTGATATGAGCATGTATGTTTGATGATTGTTGTTTGTTGATTGTTGTATTGTTGTTTGCTATTATTGTTTAGATTAAACGGAGAGCAAACGTTCGTTGTTGAAAAGAGTTGTGAACAACGACAACATTCAAAGGCAAGTGGCACACCTCATAAACTTCCTTTTTTTATATGCATTACTTAGTGTATTTTATATGCATGTGTTGCTATGCTAAACCTCTGTAGAATCCCTTATACCTGTGTCTAGGTTCCTATGCAATACTTGGTAGAATTATTGATGCTATGCAAATGTAGTTTTGTGAAAATCTAAATTCTACTAAGTTAAGAATGAAACACCTGGGTGGTAATTGGTTGTATGGTTTATGTTGAGTGGCTACTCAGGTCCATGTCTATGGTTCCTAGGGTATGTACACTTGTGAATGGCCACCCAGGAACAGAGGAATCTGAAGAACTCCGAGTGACGATTGCTTCCAGTGCAGCCATTGCCATATGGCCTCTGGCTTGATCAATTATGTTGCGTGGACTCTCTCCGGCTTGACAAGCAGATGTAGGGGGATGTTAGGTGGAACGGGTCAAGCCAGGTGGGAGGGAAAATGCTTCTGAAAGATCTCGTCTCATTCTCTCCTTTCCTTATCACAAATGGTGTGTAAAGGATACCTGGGGTTGAATGGGTACAATGGTGAAAGTGCACAACCTCTGCAGAGTGTAAAACTAAGTACTTAGCCGTGTCCCCGGTTACGGACAATTTTGAGCAGCTGATCAAGGACGTCAACGGAGGATTCCACCATTCCAACTTCAGAAATAAAACATGATGGGTGAACAAGGGAAGATGAGATTTATGGTTTTCATGCCATACTCATCTGGATTTCAAGAAAAGTGTTTTCAAAAGAGTAGGAAAAATTGGCTTTATGCAAATTAGCCTTGAGCTCCACCAGCCAAATATGCATATAGGCTTTAGAGTTATTCCATAAGTGTCCACCATAGTGTCACTTGCCAGACTCCATTTTTAATGGAATCTGACCCACGTTGTTGCAATATTTTTCCTATTGCAGATTTGATCAGATGACGAGTGAGGTTTCGTAAAGGTTTCGAGTCTACAACCAACATGTTTTCGCCTGTGGCAGCATGAAAGTTATAGAGACTCACTGCTATTGTATTTCCGCTGTATACTTTGTCAATGCTAGCTTTATGCTATGCAACTTGTATTAAATATTTTGTAATTCTGGATCATCGATGTAATATAATTGATGCTTTGTTGTGATATTACATCATAAACTGTGTGTGCAAATGAAACGATCCAGGGATTTGCACTATACACAGGTATCTGCCTTATTTTGAGAGCAGGTACGCTACACATCAGGAGAGGGCAAAAAATCTTCGACTGTCATAAAAACAAAAAATTGAGATTATCCTCTATCACAAGCAATAAAGCACAATCTTGGGGGCTACTCCCATCGGGAGCTGTCGGCCCAGTGGGGACCAGGGTGTGTAGAGCCTACTGTCCACAGCCCTCACATGCGACTGCATCAAAGAAACGACTAAGGACCAAGCCAACGCTTGGAGAGACTCTCGAGAGGAACCTACTCGACAAGGCCTGAAGAGGAAGCGAGGGCCTAGAGAGGTTACTCCCGCAACGGCTACTCTACAAGGCTCCCTCCCCCTGGAGAGGATTCAATGCAAATCCCTCCACAAGTCCACAAAGGCCCTATGGAGACTCTTCGCTACGAATCTCTCGCTGCAGAGCGCACATGGCCTCTTCAACGACCGCAGAGTGATGCACGCGTCTGCACACGGTTGCGAAGGCGCCGCAGTTGCCATTATGGTGATTAAAGAAGTCAACAAATTTGTGCCGCCCGCGCCGGATTACACTTTTCTCTTTTGTGATAAAGCGGGTGGACGGTGCAACGCTCCAACAGGAACGTCACCATGGGCTCCCCACGACCTCTGCGGCACCAGCTGCCCGTCCTGCACGGACGGTGGTTTGCCGGCCACTACGGCTGGCTTTTTGCACCTCTGGACCGGGTCCATGGTCATTTTTGCTGCGGTGCACCCTGCTCCTTCAGCTCACCGCCATGTGGGAACCCATCCACTGCGTAGAGCGCAGGGATAAGGCCCGGGGCGCCTATAAAAGGAGTAGGAGCACCTCCGTAGCAGAGGATCGATGTTTTGAGCCCTTGTACACTAGTCAAGAGCATAGGATAGACAACTGCGCTCGAGGAGGAGGAAGATCCTAGCTTCCCTCTTTGAGCTCCACACTGCCAAAAGAGATCCCTCGGCAAGCTCATTGTACTATCAACCCTTGCAGTGCAATACAGACAAGCAGGAGTAGCGGTGTTACCTTCTCCTGAGGGCCGTGAACCTGGGTACGGTCTGGTTTCCTTCTCTGTTGGGATGATTCTCTTCAGGCTCGGCGAGCACCGTCGTCGTTCTTCTTAAGGGTGGCTTGAGCTCCACGTTCAGTCCCCCTTCGAACAATCTCTGCAGAGTGTGACCACCCCTGTTTCCCGGTAGTCACCTCCGTCATGAGCACTGTCGTGCACCTGATAGAATAAACACAAAAGCATAAAGACAATTAGTCGATAAAACAAGACTAAAGCCTCGTTGAAAAGCACAAAATCATAAAAATTCCCGAGTAAAATCAGTCTCTCGGATGATGCATAAAGTGCAAAGGTAAGACCCATCGATGAGTCGAATAGGGCCGAGGACAACTCTCGGTCGCGCTGGGTAGCAAAGTTGAAACGGCAGAACGGTATCAGTAAGTCCATCGACTGATCTGAGACGAGTCTGTCCAATATGTTCAAGGCTAGAGCCCAATGACTCGAAATCTGATTGAAGACTAGTAAGGTTTTTCCCAAGTACAGTTAACTGGTCTCGACTCATCAAATTAACCCATGCCTACTCAGTGAAAATCCGTTGGCATAATTCATAGTCGAAAGACAAAAACACAAAAGTATCTTATCAAAAGCATAAACATGAGACGTGAACTATGTAGTGATTGCATGACTGATTCTCTGAATAAGCCAAGCACTCGGGGGCTAATGACGAGGTTATACCAAACGAGTACCCCTACGTGCGGGTACCTGGTGTACGTGATGACTAAGGACCAAGTGTCAATAGACTGAAGAAGCCCGACAAGCAAAGCCCAAGTCAAAGATTATTCCATAGATAGACATAGTCGGTTTTCCATATCTGAAATCCTAGTCGGGTACTACCCGAGACCTGTACCTCTATATAAAGAACATGAGGATGGCCGATGAAGGACACGCCCAATCAGAACCACCAAACCCTAGCAAGATCGACATCTTGCTAGACACTTGTACTCGTCGCATATTCACAATCAATAACAGACAAGCAGGAAGTAGGGTGTTACCTCAGTCGAGGGCCCTTAACCTGGGTAATTCCCGCTTGTCAGCCGACGAATTTACCAACACTACGCGTTCTCTACCTCATAACATCTCACCCTAGGCTAGCAACCATGGGTATTGATAGGGACACCCCTTGTCAGATGTTGTTGAAATCCCAGATGAGGCTGACTATGAGCAAGAAGATGAAGATGAAATGAGGAGGAAGACCTTCCAGCCGTTGAGTTGCCAGAAGGTACAATTTTTGCATCCATGAGTGAGTGTAGAAACGCAGTTGTATCGTACTGCATCAAGGAAAAACGTGCGTTCATCGTTGACAAGAGCAATAAACGACGTTACACGGTGCATTGTGTGACTGAGGGTTTTCCATGGAGGATGCACGCATCTAAAATACGGAAAAGCCAGAATATTCAGTTCAAAGTGAACCCTTTATAGCCACACATGCCAAGAATCAACTATCAGGAAGGAAACAATCAGTAGAGCCAGGCAAAATGGGTGGCAGTAGTAGTAAAGAAGTGGGTGACAGAAAACCATCAAGTGGGTACAAAGGAATTGCAGACAAACATCAAAGACAAGTTCAAGATAAATTTACCATACATCAGGGTCTTCAATGGAAAACAAAAAGCTATGGAATCTATCTATGGTAACTGGCATGAAAGTTTTGAATTGTTGTATTCATTCAAATCTGAAGTGGAGAGGACAAGCGAGGAAGTATTGTTGAAAATGATCACCACTCACTGGAGTACACAATGAAGGGAGTGACAAGGACCAACGAATGCTTTAGAAGGGTTTTTGCGTGCTTTGAGGCTTGTAAACTGGGTTTTTTTGCAGGCTGCAGGCCATATTTGGCTATTGATGCTACTTTCCTCACAGGCAGGCTTAAAGGACAGTTAGTAGCAGCTTGTGCTGATGCACACATTTTTGTATTTCCACTTGCATATGGTGTGCTGGAGATAGAGTCTCAGGAGAGCTGGACTTGGTTTTTGTAGAATCTGCGTCGGGCTATTGCACATCCCAATGGCTTGGTAATTCATACATATGCCTGCAAAGGTTTAGAAGTGGTTGTGGACAATGTGTTCCCCGGAGTAGAGCATAGGGAGTGCTTTCGTCACCTTGCTGCAAATTTTGTGAAGAAATTCAAAGGAAATATATTCAGACAATTTATGGCCAACATCTTTGACTTGCAGTGTGAGGAAAAACAACTACCATATGAGGCAGTTATACACCAATGCCAAAATAAAGGAATACTTGGAAACACACCACTCCAAGTTATGGGCCAGAAGCCAATTTAGTGAACTGTGCAAAGTTGATTATGTGCACAATAATAGTGCAGAGTCTTTCAATGCAGGCATCCGGAAATTTAAAGATCATTATTTGGTGGATTTGCTTGACAAGATAAGTATGGAATAGCTGAGTCTAAATTCATGGGCCACATTATTATTCCGTCGGTGATGACTGAACAGAAGCGGGAAACTGTAGGCTTGGTAATGAACATGATTCTATTGTCATATAGCACATCAGAGGTATCGATAATGGATAAAGAGTAGAGAAACTGGAGATATCCAGTGGATCTAGAAGCTAGAACTTGCAGTTGTAGACAATGGCAGATAACTGGGTTGCCATGCATTCATGCGTTATTTTTCATCACTTCTCTCTCAGGTCCAGCAAGGAACATACAACTGTATGTTCATGAGTACTACTCGGTTGCAAGGTTCAGAGCCACATATGCACATGCCTTACCTGCTTTAGAGGGAAAACAATAGTGGGACAGAGTGGACCCTGGATTCAGACTTTGCGCTCCAGTTCTGAAGAGAGAAGCAGGTAGACCGAGGAAGAGTCGGTTCAGGCGTCACATTGAAGGAGCTGGACTTGGAGCAACGCAGCGTAAGTGCAAAAGTGTAACATCCCAACATTTTATATTGTTCAAAATCACTAAAATTTAAACTTTTCTTTTATTAAAATAAAAATTTAAATGCATAAGAAAACCAACCATGAAAGACTTCAAACAATATTGAAAAAGTTTAATATTTCAATTATCTCAGTTTATCTTTATTTTCAAAAGTTGCTTCAAGTTAAAAGATTTTATTTTCCATTGTAATTATTAAAACCACAATATCTAATTTGACAAATGTTTTACAAACCTTCAAACCATATTCATGAAATAAAAGGTTTCTTTATAAATATTTGATTTCAACCACCTAGCAATAGCAATTCCTACATTAAAATAATGATTACAATTGTTATTATAAACTATTGAAAATTTTGTATATTTGCCAAAAGATTATTATTCATTTACCCAAGATCAAAACATAGTTTTGTATATTTCAAGTCTATAGTGTGTAACTTTAAAACTTCATAGATTTTATAATTAATGAATTATCCAAATAAGCATTGCTTTAATTTAAATTAGTTTCATTAATTCTCAAACATAAATTGATCTTCATGAATATATATCCAATATAAGAAATGAAATAAATCTAGAATATTTTCCACAGATATGTTATGAAGTTTTCAAATGATTTATCATAATATAAAACTTAATGGTGCACAAAATATTTTAAATTTAAAAATGAATGCAATATATTTCCCTTTCCATTTCAAATAAATATGTTATGTATTTAACATTGTACTAAAGACAAAAATGATTTAATATTGGAATATGAGTAAATAACTTAATTTCAAACATATTTAAATGTGGGTAATTTCATAAATTTTATTTAACCCCAAATGAATTATTCAATCCCTATTTTTAAAGTTGACCTAAATGGACAATTTTGCATTTTATAAATATTTCAAAATATTAATTTAAAAAAAATGTTCAAAACATACCCACAACTGGTTTAACAAAAAGATGATACTTTTACAAATTTTTAAAAATTTATTTAACTTAATTTGGAGCTATAAATCAAAAGATATGAATTAAATAGATTAAAAAAAGACTGCACGCTGAAAAAACACAGCGCGGCGCAGCTGGGCCGGCCGGCCCAGCAGGCTGCTCTGCTGCTCGCGCGCGTGGCCTGGGTCACACCGTGCGAATGCTGGCCGGTGCGTGCTCTGTTGCTCCTTCTTCCTCCTTTTATTCCCACCTTGCTACTTTAGCCAAACCCACACCCAGTTTTAGCCTATATATAAACCCAAAGTGTATGGGTAAAATCACAAATAAATTCGGGTTGAACCATTTATTTTGGTTTGACTAGAATAAAATAAAATATTTATTTATCTCCGGTGGGATTTCTATTGGTGGGATTTCTCTTCTTCTCTCTCGACGGCGCTTCTCACACAACGGAGGTACTACGCATATCTTCTCTTTTCCGCCTTTTATATTTAGTTTTATAGAGTAGTTTTTATAGAATAATTTAGGCTACGAATTTATTAGTAGTATATCTTCCGTAGCGTAGTTCGGAGTAGTTTTAGAACTTAGTCTAGTTTAGTATTTACTCGTACACTGTACGATCCGTTTTTAGATCGAATAGTGTCGTAACTTTAGCTATTTTGCTTTTGACCCTATGGATATAGTTAGTTTGTCTAAACCAACCTGTTCCACCAATCACCATCTTGCCTCATTGTCTAGCTGTTTTCTAGGTTGACCCCAATAGGAAATTTGTATGCTGATTTTGCAGAAACACCCTATAACTTAAAACTCTCATAACTTTTGAACCACATGTCCAAATTTGAAGAACTTTATGTCTATGGAAAGCTCTTGACCTGTAGAATCTTTTGGCACTGTTATTTTCCAACTTTGACTAGTTTAAACTCGTTCAAGTGTTCAAATGCATGATTTAAGTAAATTGGACATAGATTTTATTATGTATGTCCAAGAAATTTTCAAATGAAATATTTTTGGAATCATTAAGATGTAGAATAAGTATTCGATTATGCATTATCATGACCAGCCTTAAAATGATTTAGTGTACAATTCTGATTTTAAAACTTGATGCCAATTTAAATAACTAGATTATTCATTTATTGATATGAACATTTAAGTTTGGATTTAAAATGATTTGTTATGTTACTCTAATGAAACTTGAATTTTAAATTAGGTTAAAACCTTTTCCAAGGTTAATGTGTGATCATTTGAACAAGTTTAACACAAAGTCTCATTAAATCAATTTTGAAACATAAACTTGTGTAATTGTTTTTAAATATGCTGGATAACTTAAAATTTTGAATCTTGCTTTTAAATTGTTTTCAAACCATCTCGGCATTCATTGTTGTAAATATTTTCAAGACCCTCCCCTGACCAAAATGGCAAACCCTGAACTCAATCACATTAATTCCTTTTACATATCAAATTATGTGATACCCTTGACCAAACCCTGTGCTAAGCCTTTTTACGCTTGTTTGTTTTAAATTGTTATGTGCTTGTTGAATTGCTTGTTCATTGTATGTCTGTTTACTTTATAGATTGAACGGAGTGCAACATTCATTGTCGACAATGAGTATGTGAGAAACGACAACATTCATCAGGCAAGTGACTTCATAAAACACCTACTATTTTATTCTATTGCATATCTAGTGTTTTCAAACAGTATTTGCAAAAGTAGTATGCATGATAGGTTTTTTGGGAGATTGTAGTATGCTATGCAAACCTTTTAGGTTTCCCCTTAGAAATTCCAGATTAGACCCCTATTATAATTTAGTGGAAGCAACTGCTGCAAAAATGATTGTTTTATGGTTGATGTGATAAATGAAAATTTCCACTAAATTAATTTAACGCCTGGGTGGATTGGGTCGATCGAGGAGGTTTCAAGTTGAGTGGCTTCTCAGGGCCAGGTGTCATGGTTGTCTTCGCCCATGATAGTTTCTACTTACTTGGGGCCATGATATGCGGTGTTAACCTGTGTTGCTCACTTGTGGTAGGCCACCCAGGGCTATGAGATTTAAGTTTACACTGAGTCTAGTTGCTTATCGTGCAACCATTGGTCAATATGGGCTCTGTCTTGATGGAGTAAGTTGTTGTGGACCTGGGTCAAGAGATTGATGGTGGTAGAGTTGATTGGATGGTGGTAATCTCTTAGTATGATCATGGGAAAGCAACTTCTGAAAAGTCTCGTCTTGATCTTCTCCTTTTCCTTCTCACTAAAGGAGTGTAGAGGATAGTTTGGGTTGATTGAGTCTAATGGTGAAAGTGCACACCCTCTCGAGAGTTAAAACCTAAGATCTTAGCCGTGTCCCCGGCATCGGACAATTTTGAGTAACTACACAAGGCTGTGTTCTGAAAATCTCTTCATCCCAATTTCTAAATAAAACTTTGATGGAAGAACATGGGTAGGAGACATGGATTTGTCTCGAGATTGTCTATAAAGAGAAAATATTGTTTCAAAAAGCAGTTTACCAAAAGTAGGAGAAAACTTGCTTTGCGCAATAGCCTTGAGCTCCACCAGCCAAATAAGCATATAGATATAGCTTAGTAGAATATTAGAAATTAAAGTCACTTGCCACCACAATTCAATTGTGCTGACCCTTTATAGCTGGGCTGCAACTAAACCTTGCAGATTCGACAGACGACGAGTGAGTATTCGATAGGATTTCGAGTCTACAACCAACATGCTTTGCGTGTGGCACATGAAGATGATGAGGCTCATTGTATCTACTATTTTCCGCTGCTACTCTTGAAAATTTTGCTAGCCTTTTCAGGTTATGCAAGTTGTAAGAGATATTTGTAACACTGGATCATGCGATTTAATAAAGTATTTGACACTTTTGCATGATATACATCTTAAACTGTGGTGCTATCATTTGATCCAGGGACTAGCACACTAACACAGGGATAATGCTGAAGGTGAGGTCACTATAAAACGGTATGGTGGGTCTCGTCATTTTGGTAAGTACTGGGATAATGCTGTAGATCCAGCATTCGGAGAGAGTTCTGATGAAAATCATGATCAGCACCCGGATGCAACAGAAGATGAAAATGTTGCTTCAAATGATGATTTAGATGATGATGCTCCAAATAATGACGAGTTTGATTATCATGCTGCAAATAATAATTATTTTGATGATGATGCTCAAAATAATTATTTTGATGATGCTGTAGATGTTGAGCCAAAAGATGTTGAAAATGATGCTGAAACTGATGCTCCAACTAGTGTTGA
Organism: Poa annua; assembly: GCA_026929855.1. NCBI lineage: Eukaryota > Viridiplantae > Streptophyta > Magnoliopsida > Poales > Poaceae > Poa > Poa annua. The sequence goes on along the minus strand of CM049426.1, from coordinate 242,180,053 downwards.
CCAACCATATGTGATTCTGAGTTCTCCTAGGTATGTAAATCTTTCCAATATGGTATTTTCGAATTTTTGTACATTTATCACTTTATTTAAACCTTTTGCTCACTTTCTGTTCAGCTATGTGGTCTGTTCGAAGAAGACAATTAAGGTACCGACACACAAGAGGAGAAGAGAAGAAGCAGTGAGCACAATGATCACAAGGAGCACAAGGAGCAAAATGATAGCAAGTAACACAAGAATCACAAGGAGGAAAGTAGTGCCAAAAAGCACCAAGATTCTATGAAACATTATCAATCATGTTGTATTTCTATGAAACAACCCTTACTATTTGTGTTGAATGATGTGGGATGTATGTTTTCATGCAAATTCGACCTTGTCTAAATGATCCAAATAAATTTGAAGAGCAACTCTTTCACATATGACAACATTGTGCGCTGGTTTCATGTCATTTTGAATTTTCTTAAATTAATTATGCTCATTTGAAACCATCACTCTATTCTCATCACAAAAGTGCTTCAAATGAGGTCTAAAGCTAGGGTAAACACCCCCATTTGTAATTTCATGAAAAATTCGACATTGTCTAAATGATCCAAATAAATTTGAGGAGCAACTATATCACATATAACAACATTGGGCTAGGTTTCATGTCATTTTTTATTTTTTCGAATTAATTATGCTCATTTGAAACCATCACTCTATTTTCATGACAAAAGTGCTTCAAATGAGGTCCAAAGCTAGGGTAAACACCCCCATTTGTAATTTCATGAAAAATTTGACCTTGTCTAAATGATCCAAATAAATTTGAGGAGCAACTATATCACATATAACAACATTGGGCGCGGGTTTCATGTCATTTTGTTTTTTTTGTATTAATTATGCTCATTTGAACCCATCACTCAATTATTGAACTCTAAACAAGTCTATACAAGATAGCACTTTTGTGGAAACCATTTTCGATTAATTATCCATAATCCATGTTTATATTTTTTCTAGCAACTATATCACATATAACAACATTGGACACTGCTCTCATGTCATTTTGATTTTTTTCTGAATTAATTATGCTCATTTGAACCCATCGCTCTATTATTTAACTCCAAACAAGTCTATACAAGATAACTCTTTTGTGGAAAACATTTTCAATCAATAATCCATAAACCATGTTTATTTTTTTTTCTATCAACTATATCACATATAACAACATTGGGCGCTGGTCTCATGTCATTTTCAATTTTTATTTGAATTAATTATGCTCATTTGAACCGATCGCTCTATTATTGAACTCTAAACAAGTTTATACAAGATAGCTCTTTTGTGGAACCATTTTCGATCAATTATCCGTAAACCATGTTTGTATTTTTTTCTAACAACTGTATCATATATAACAACATTGGGCGCTGGTCTCATGTCATTTTGATTTTTTGTGAATTAATTATGCTCATTTGAACCCATCGCTCTATTATTGAACTCTAAACAAGTCTATACAAGATAGCTCTTTTGTGGAAACCAGTTTTGATCAATTATCCATAAACCATATATTTTTTCTAGCAACTATATCAGATATAACAACATTTTGTGTTGGTTTCATGTCATTTTTATTTTTTAATTAATTATGCTCATTTGAACCCCTAGCGCAGCATCTGATCAAACCCTACCGTCACACCCTAACCGTCCGATCAAACACTGGCGCCAAACGACAGCCCTCAGATACGGTCTTCTAGAAGGATTTCGATGGCGATCCGCGAGAGGTTTGTTCCGGCCACCTGAATGGCCGCTGAAAACAGGCGGGTCCGAATTCGAGAAATGCGAGCGCAAGCCAGATGGGCAGGTTAGATCTCATGATTTTGCTCTGATTTTATTTTCTCTTTGCTCTAAATTATTTTTCCTTGGATCTGAGATTTAGGGTTCATCTTTTTGTTTCAGGATTGTAATGAAATGCAACCATTTCGAATGGCTTGATGAACAAGAACTTGAGGCAGCTGACTGTAGTGAAGAAGCAGTGGAATCGCATTGCTTTAGGGTTTTACATCTATGTAATTGCTCTAGGATTCGCTTACTTGCTAGTCGTCAGTCATTAGAGATGTTATTAGTGTCGATCTAGTGCTCTTGTGTTGCTTAAACTGGGTCTGTAGGCCGTCGCCGCTGTAGTTTGCATGATGCGTGCGCGTGCTCCATGCAACCCCTCTCTTTGGGTACGTGCGCGCCATGAAGCTACGGAAGAAATTTTAACAAATCAAATGTTACCTGCCCCGAGTGTAGAATAAATGCAAAGAGGGGCAGACTTTGGTCCGTTTTGCCTCTTGCTTCCTCGGTCGGTGTTCGTTCAGCTGGACAGCTAGTTAACGCAGAGGGTTTCTGCAGGCGTGTCCGTGAGACTTTGGACTTGCTTTCACCTCTTTGCGTTAATGCACGCATGCAGGGTCACGTCGCATCCTAGCCCAGCTATTTTTCCAGTCACCGGATTGATCACAACCCAGTTGCGGCTGCCTACACGCAGGCGCGCACGTACTACTAAGCCTAATCTTATGCTTTCACAAAGTTGCGCCAGTTGCTTCTTCATCTACCCCATTTAATTCACACTCCTCATCGGGTCTTTAAATAGTGCCAAGCCATCTTCCCTTCTTCTCATTCCTCTCCGGCCCCTTTGCCTCCTCCTCCCTCTAACACAATGTCGACCTACTCTCTCCCTTCCAGCCCTGAGTCCGTCAGCGACGAGGACAACCACCCAGCCCCTCGCCCGTAGTGGGAGGCGCCGGAGAAGCCGGTCAGCGCGACGAGAAACCTCCGAAGAGGTCGCGAGCATCGCCCGTGGTGAGTGGCCACTGCTTCCACAACCCCGACCCCGACGAGGTCGCGAGGATCGCCAACCGCTCCAACAAGGAGACTGAGTGCCTCGTCGCCGCCTTGGACAAGAAGGAGAAGAGGGAGGAGAAGAAGGTGTGGTCCCACATAAGGAAGTCCCGGGAAAGTGAGCATGACGAGATGCGGGAGGTCAATGCCCGGGCCCGTGACGAACATGAGAGGGCAGACAAGGCGGCGTAGTGGACGACGAGGAGGCCAGCGGAGTGAAGGAGTAGGCCAACCCCGGTGGCTGGCCGGCAGACGGAAGAGAGCCCGCAGATGAAGGGGCGCCAGCAGTTAGGGTTTAGGGCCCTCTATATTTAGGGCCCTATATGAAATGTAATTTTTCTTTTTTTGGTTCAATATGTAATGTGGGTATATATGCCCCTCCGTGCTAATATATGTAATGTGGGTATATATTTTTGAACCAAGTCATGCACAAGTGGTTAATGAACGTGAAAAAAATCAGTGCAAAAAACGTGCCCACACATCAAATTTATGTGTGCCCAAAGATATAACCACATATGTGGTTAAGCAACGTCACAAACAAAATCAGTACAAAAATGCATTTTCTAATATATAAACAAAGTCATGTAGTAACTATATATACCTTCCTTTCCCCCATATATCAACATCTCGTCATTCTCCTCCCGGTTACCAGCGCGGCCATATAGACAACCATACAACACGGTCCTGGGTTGAGTACCAGCCGCACCATTTTTTGTTCATTTTGGACCCTTCTCACCTTTTTTTAAGATAATCCCATTTGGCCACTACAAATGGGCCGAATTGGATGTAGTTGGCCCATTAGTGCATTCCCACTTTTTTTAGCGGAATCCGATTTTGATTTTTTAGGATTATCAGTATTTTTCAAAGATGCATTTCATTGATAAATGTTTAGAATTTCAAACTTGTCATACAATTTCAAACTTACAAATTTCCCCCAAATTCATGCCTTTCCAAAGAATTTCAACATTTCACCTAGTGTGATTAGCACACTTACAAATGCCCAAATGAAATTGCAAAGGGGAATTTGTGCTTGTTCTTCGAGCTTCTTAATCTTCTGGTTCAACCTTCTAAGCTCAGCATCATCAATGCGTGCTCCACCCTCTGTGGCATGATGGGAAACCATTCTTCATGCTCGCTTAGCAGTTCATCTGTCAGCGTCTTGGCTAGAGCATCGACCCAAAGAAAGACATCATCCTTCTCTCTTGATCCATGAAAACTTCCTCCACACCAAACTCAAAGTAAATTTCATTAGAAGGTTAGTGCACAATTATTAACACAATTGCTATCAATGCTACTGGATAATAGCCACAACCACTATTACTTTATGGAACAAAAAGATCCAATCAAAATAGCAAATGAGGCATTGCAAAATAAATGGCAGAATTTGTCAACAACAGAACAGTCCGTAAAGACAAAAAAAATTCGAGGCACTTAATTTGCTCATATCATAAACTAATACAAGTTGCATATATATCTAAGGATCACGCAAAAAAAATCCCAGGTCATTTTAATTTTTCTGTGAATTCTTTTAAATTTAACGGTGGACAGCAGAAAAGCAGGAATCCAAATCTAGCATCAACTTTCTACTATAGGCTTAACTTGACACAACAATGCAATAAAGTAAAGATACAGAGGAACAATGCAATAAAAAGTGGGTTGTCTCCCATAACCGTTTTTTAAAACGCCTTTCAGCTAGGCACGGAAAGCAAAAACTCAAGCATTATCAAGAGATGAAGTATCAACACCATAATTTGTACGAGTGATAGACCCAAAAGGTAGCTTCATTATTTTTCTAGATAAGTGTTATATACCTCTTGTAACATCCTAAGATTTTCCAAATTCGGAAAAATCCGAATTTTTTTTTTTTAAACTATATGTATGTCAATTTGAAAATAAAATTCATGCATGCATTCATCATTTTCTTGCATTGTTTACATTTGAAATTATAATGGTTGAAATATTATTTTCCACTTGAAAATCTATTTGAGAAAATATTAAAAACAAAATAGCGATTATGCTATTTATCTTATTTTTAGTTTAACGATTTGATTGTATTTATTGAAAATAATTATTTTTATATGTTTAAAATTATGGTACCAATTTTTTTTCAGCCACAAATAAATTAATTAAAACCTCTATTTTCAAATTTGACAAAAGTGTCAAATTTGCAGTTAATCAAATATTGAGAATTAATATTTCGAAAAAGTGTTCAAAACATGCCTATAAATGTTTTAAAATAAAAAATGATTTTTAGAAATTTTTAGAAATTAATTTTACTAAATTCGGAGTTCTAAAACAAAAGATATGAAAAAAATAAGAAATAAGAAAAGAAAAAGAAAAAAATGTATCGGGCCCAGCCGGCCGGCCCGACCCAGACCGAACCGAACCGAGTCGTGATCCATTCTACTAACTCCGAAAATTCTTTTCTCTAACCATTTTTTATTCAAACATGTTTATCTCGCGAAATATAACTCCAAACCCGGATCCGCTTGATCCTACGCGTTGACAACTCCGAGGCCTATCTATTCCACCGTCCCTTCGCCTATATAAACCCTTGTAGCCGCCGGCATCTCTTTTACTATTTTCGTTCCACCGAAACCCTAATCAGCGAAATTGTATTTCGTTCGTTTGACGAACAAAATCATCTCTAATCGCGGCGGAAGCTTAACCATTGTTGTAGATCTCGTCGATACCTTTCCATCCCAATAAGTCTCAACTCTTTTTATCAAGTGTGGAGAAAGAATTTCAAATCGTCATCCATCAGATCTGAAGTCGTATTTCTCAGATCTCTTCGCGCTTGTTGAGACAAATCAAAATCCCTCTAGTGAAAAGGTAGATCTAGTCTATATCTACAACTTTCTTGTTGACCACTTTTTATTTTAACGTGCGTAATTTTCTGTATAACATAGATCGTGTTTGATGTTATTCGAGGAACCAAACCATCTTAAAACTTTGGAACGACAAGACGAAAGTTGTTCCCCTGATCAAGACCTTTCATTTGCCCCAAGATTCGTCTTATTTGGTTCAGCGAGCTGAGAGATATTTTTGTTTGAAGTTTTGGACCAGAAAGGTATAATGCAATTTGTGACTAATCTATGTTCCACCAAGTCCTTAGTGATTATGACTAAGTCCTTAGAGTGCAAATTGAAGATGAACTACAAGGGAGTTGAAGATTTTGAGACCAAGCATGTGAAGACTTGCAACAGCATTACAACTTATTCAAGTTGATTTATAGCAAAGTTATTATGTCCAACCTATGACCTTGGTCCTTAGTAATTTTGACTAACACACTTGCCCTGCAATAACTTAGAACAATTTCATGGCATGACATGCATCTCTAGTCCTTAAGAACATTTTTCTTATCATGCATGTCATATTTTTCTAAGTGTTGCATTTATGCTTGTATATTTATTTGTGGCTTGTTTGACTTGTTAGAAATTTCCGAGAGAAACGAAGGCTTTTGCAACCGATACTCCTGCTCTCCCTGTTAGTGTGTTTCTTATATGCATTTGTTGGATAGTATTGCTATGCTGAAACTACTATATCCCTTACACTAGTTGTGTCTGGAATCGTATTGATAACTTGGTAGGAATATTGATGCTATGCAAAAGTTGTTTTATGAAAAGTTAATTTCTACTAAGTTAAGAATGAAACTCCTGGGTGGAATTGGTTGTATGTGGTTTTTGTTCAGTGTTGTCTCTTAGGGGTGACCTCTAAGGGATGGTCACTTGTGGACGGCTACCGAGGGAACAAAAGGATCTGAAGAACTCCAAGTGAAGATTGCTTCTAGTGCTACCATTAGTCAATGGGCTCTGTCAATGGACTCGCCTCAGACTGATAGGTGGTGGTAGAGGTTTTGTAGGTGGAGCGCGTCATGCCGTTATGGGGAGGGAAAATGCTTCTGAAAAGTCTCGTCTCAACCCTCTCCTTTTCCTCAACACAAATGGTGTGCTTGAGCATAGTTTGGGTTTGTTGGGTCTAATGGTGAAAGTGCACAACCTCTGTAGAGTGTAAAACTAAGTACTTAGCTATGTCCCCGGTTACGGACTATTTTGAGCAGCTGATCAAGGACGTCATAGGAGGATCCTATCATTTCAATTTCTAAGTTAAAATTTGATGGGTGAACAAGGAAAGATGAGATTATGGTTTTCATACCATACTTGTCCTTATTTTAAGAAAAGTGTTTTCAAATGAGTAGGAAAAATTGGCTTTATGCAAAATAGCCTTAAAATCCACTAACCAAATATGCATATAGGTTATAGAGTTATTCCATTAAGTGTCCACCATAGTGTCACTTGCCAGACTCCATTTTTAATGGAATCTGGCCCACTCTGTTGCAACATTTTATTTGTTACAGGTTATTCATATGACGAGTGAGATTTTCGTTAAGGGATTTCGAGTCTGCAACCAACATGTATTTCGCCTGTGGCATCATGAAGATTGAGACTTACTGCTTTGTATTTCCGCTGTGTATTCTTTCGAATGCTAGCCTTATGCTATGAAAATTGTGATGAATATTTTTAAGTCTGGATCATCGATGTAATAAATTTGATACTTTGTTGTGATATTACATCGTAAACTGTGTGTGCAAACAAATCAATCCAGGGATTTGCACTATACATAGGTACCTGTCATATTTTAAGTGCAGGTATGCTACACCTCTCTTGAGTGGGAATTTGTATCTAATATTTCCTTCTTTCATATCAATAATAGCACCCACAGTTCTAAGAAAATGTCTTCCCAACACAATTGGATAAGATGGGTTGTATTCAATATCCAACACAATAAAATCAACGGGGACAAGGTTATTGTTAACCATGATAAGAACATAATTGACTCTCCCTAAAGGTTTCTTTAAAGCATTATCAGCAAGAAAAACATCCAAATAGCAATGTTCCAATGGTGGCAAATCAAACATATCATTGAGATTTTTAGGCATAACAGATATACTTGCACAAAGGTCACACAAAGCATTGCAATAAAATTTATTCACTTTTATTTTAATGATGGGCTCCCAACCATCTTCTAACTTTTTAGGGATGGAAGCTTCAAGTTTTAATTTCTCTTCCCTAACTTTCATGAGAACATTTGTAATATGAGTTGTCAATGTCATACTTAGAGAGCTAGCATTATGACTTGTGGCTAACTTTTGCAATAACTTTAATGACTTCAGAGATATTAAAATTATCAAAATCAAAATTATTATCATCACAGTAAACCGAACAACTTTCTCCAATGTTCTTAAAAATTTCAGCACTTTTATCAAGACTAGTTTCAGCAGTTTTAGGCAATATTAACTTTTTGGAAGAAGTAGAGAAGACATTTCCAACACCAACTATGCTACCATTAATAGTAGGAAGCTTACTTCCACATGAAGTAACATTATTTTCAGTAGTAGTAATATAAAAAATTTAACAACATTGTAAAGGCCCTCCTTATTATAAGGTAGCGACCTCCTGTGTATAGTGCTAGTCCCTGGATCGACTTGCTAGGACACACAGTTTAAGATGAGATATCGGAACATTGCGTCAATATTCATTCCACGATGATCCAGAAATAAAATAGTTCGATACAAGGTGCATAGCCCAAGGCTAGCTCAAACCGAAATAAACACACAGCGGAAAGCAAATGGATAAATGAGCTCCATCTTCATCATGTGCCACAGGAAAGACATGTTGGTTGGAGACTCGCGACCCTATCATTCCTTACTCCTCGTTAGAGGGTCCTGCAATGGTGAGTTGCAGGCCAAACTATATTGGGTCAGCACAATTGAATTCTGGTGGCAAGATGACACTTTATAACTAAAAATTACTAAGACTATATCTACATGCATATTTGGCTTGGTGGAGTTTGAGGCCGATTTGCATAAAGCCAGTTTTGTCCTATAATTTATAAAACAACTTTTTATCTTAGCCAAAGAGTACCACTGATAGAAAACAGTGCACACCTTTGACAACAAAGAGTACCACCGATAGAAAACGGTGAACAACTTTGTAAAATATTCACAACGAGCACCACCGATAGATACCAGTGAGCTCCAAACCCTTGTTCACCCATCAGATATTATTAAAGAAATTGGGATGAGGAGATATGCAACATCTGCCCTGTCTAGTTGCTCAAATGTTCATAACCGGGGACACGGCTAAGTTGTAACACCCCAATTTTCTTAAGCCTAGTATTGTGGTGTTAGGCTAGATTTTTCTTCTCAACCTTAGCTAAAAACTTTGGGTGTGTAGATTTTTGAGTCTTGAGCTATCTTGTTATTCTCATTATTCTTGTTTGGTTTCCACTAGCCTTCCATGATAATTAAAAACACTAAAACCTCAACAACAAAATTAAAATATCAACTATTAGGATCTTCGTGGTTGTTAAAACTTAGCCAAACTAGGAGCAAATATTAAGCAAAACATAAATGGTTTTTGACATGCATCTGAAACATTTTGGTCTAAGGAACCTATAGTTTCACACCCTGTTCCAATTTTTTCCAAAAGAACTTGTTTTCACATAAATATCACTAGTTTAAGTATGCATCAAATATCAATGACCATTAGCTCTTCTTTTCTTTTCTGATTTTATTTCTCTCATCTGTTATTTAGGGAATTAATAAGTAAACACTAGATTTATCAAATACTACAATTAGCTAGTGTTTGTTCATCTTTTGTTTTATATTTTCAAATTCAAAATTTTTCCTTAGGATTTTCAAAAGAAGAGAATGGAGAAGAAGAAGAACCTAATCTAACCGAAACCTATCTAACCCTCCTCGATCTCTCTCTCTCTCTCTCAATCATCTCTGTTGGTGAAGAAGGGGACAGCACCCCCTGCCCTACCCCACCTGCCAGCCCCTCTCTTCTCTCCCTCTTCCACTCATCTCCTACACTTTACCACTCCGGCCAACCCGAGCCCCCTCCCTTGTTTTCTGCTGGCTCAACCCCGTCATCCCGACCACCATCTCTCCTGCCTCCCTCCACCGCCCAAGAGGACCAATCAGATCACCCCTCCCCCTCCCCAAACCGCTCCTGTCCGAAGGAGACCCGAATACCAGCCCCCGGTTTTGGAGCCGTGCTCAGCGTCGCCCTCCCCCTTAAATCCTTGCCCGAGGCTCTCCCTCACCTCCTCTACTCACCCATTCCACCCTCGCCCAAAACCGCGTCCTCTCTCGTGCTCTGGAAGAAGAAAACGTCGCCGGAGACCGAGCTCTTCCCACGACCCTAACCGTCGATCCTCTCCACCTTTCTCTGCCATTTTTGGCTCCTCGAGCGCGTCTCGACGAGACCTAACTTCCCCTACCCTTCTTTCTATCTAGTGAGCGCTCGTTGCCGCCCTCCTTCTCCTCCGCGTCTGGTTCGTCCGCGCCGCGTCGCGAGGAGGACGATGACCGTGAGCCGTATATCCCAAGATCTACGGCCAGGTTTGAACCTCACCGTGCGCGCGCGATCTCGCGCGAGTGGGCCGGCCCAGTTCGGCCTCCCGCGCTGCTCCGCGTATCCTCTGGGCCGGTTTGGCCCAGATCGGGCCGCTCGGCCCTTTTTCTTTTTAGAAATTCATTTTTCTGTTAATATTTCTAAAGAATCTTTAGTCTAGCTTTTATTCATTTGGGGTAAATCTACATTAGCTAAAATGATGAGACTAATTTTATAGCATACACACACATTTTCTTAATCATGTGGCGTTGGATTTAGTCCAAAATATATTTCCTATGGTAAAATAGATCTAGTAAAAAGTATATTTTTCACCATTTTTTTAATAACTTGAGATTTATAAATCCAAATCATGCAAACTAAGATTCTATGGAAAGCCTATAAAAATGTCTACTTAGATCTATAAGTCTTGCATGTAGGAGATTACTCCAACAAAAGTTGTTTCTAGTCTAAAAATGACATCAGTAGATGTTTGGTGATTTTTAATTCTTAAATGAAAACACTTTTTTGAGGTAAATCCACATGGAAGGGTTAGATATGTGTTGGAAGTATCATGTGCCACAAATGTAGATTTTTCCTGAACATATTTATTATTTATTGGGCAAATCTCTGAAAAAAGGGAAATAATCTCTTAAAATGCATTTCTAAAATTTCAGAAATTATTGCATGTCTAGTTTTGTTTGGTTGAGACACTTTTGTCCCTAGATTAATGTTTGGGATATTTTTGTGGGATAGCCACATGTTTTATCTAACTCACTCCACTGGGTTGGCACAAAAATAATCCATATTATTTTATGTACATAAATAATAGTCAGAAGTATATGTTATCTTAAAACAAGGACAACTTGAGCTAGGAGTATCAAAATTAGATGAATAAAATCTCCACTTAAAGAGAAAACTCATATCTCACCAGAAAAGTTAATTATGCATACAGGATATCTATAAAACTGAATCTATATTATGTTTAAGTTTGACATCAGTAGCGCTTAACTGATTTTTAATTCTTTTTTGGTGATAAGTTTTCATGCTCAGCTAATTTTCAGAGCTTCATATGACAGTTAGGAGTCATGTGGTAGAAGGGTTTAATTTTAGGAGCAGTACCTTAGGAGTTATGCCTTTTTCATGAAAACAGCTCTTGATGAGTATTTAAATGCATCAGTTGTATGTTATGTTTGTGATGCTTGTTGTTACTCTGTTTGTGATGCTTGTTGTTGGTGATTATACTTTAGATTGTTATCAACTCGCAGTTTAGGATTTACACTAGTTTTGTTTGTTTCTTTTTTCATGTTACGGTAGAACCGCAAACCGAAGAGGAGCAGTACGAGGTAGCTGAGCACAACTACTAAGAATAACAAGACCAGGGACAGTACTCTGAGCAAGGCAAGCCACCTCACCACTATAATGAACCTATTATTTTATCAAGCATGTTTTGTTTTCAAATAAAATAATGCATGTTTTACTTCTTCTGTGGCACCTTGCCACCCGAAAACTATTTTACAAAATATTGTTTGGCCAAAATTATCTATTAGAATATTATAGGTGTTACAAAAAGAGTTTATTTGGTGAGGCTTGTTGTTGAAGGCTCCATCAAAAAGATTAAGATTTCTAGTAGACTACTTTCATCTACTTATCTCAAAACTATAGGATGGGGACCTATTTGAGAAACTGTTTTTACGGAGGAAAACCCGAGTTTGCTGGGAGCAATCGGCGAGCAAGTGTTTTATTAAAACCCGAGTTGCTGCGAGCAATCGGAGATGTTTGCAAAAACCCGAGCTGCTGGGAGTAGTTAGAGGAGAAAGTGTTTTGAAAAACAAAGTGTGACCCTAGCTGCCGCCCGAACAATTAACCCGTGCAGCCACACTACCTGACATGGGTAGGACTTAGCCGAAAACTTGTCTGTTTTAGTGTTGGGGCTCTGATACTTTCTATGAGGGCTGCGCCCTCGAAGCCGGGTTGCCGTCCGGATGAGACAATACACTGCTGCGGATCAGCAGCCGGACGATTACAGCAGGTCTCCTGACGTGACGGTGTGGCATCCCGAGGAAAGACCAAGAGGTCTAGTGGAGCACATGGTGCCGAGGAGAACAAACCTACCGGGAGGCCCCGATACTAGGGTGGTCATAGTGAAAAGCTTTGATCGTGTTATCCGGACCCCCGCATGCTATCGTATGACGGGCCGTGGCAGACACGGCGGAAGGACCGATTGGTGTGGGTAAAGTGTACAACCTCTGCCGAGAGTAAATCTATGCGAATAGCCGCGTCCGCGGTCATGGACGGTTGGAAAGGTCCCACTAGGCATGCTGGCTGTTTTATGGTTTTCGAAAGAGAAGTGTTTTCGAAGGAAGCAAGTAGTCAACAAAGTGGTACCTGGGAGGTACGGAATATGGGTGAGGATGATTGGTCTCGAGGAGACAATCAGTTCGATCTCAAGTCAGGAAAAAGGGTTACCCCTATCCTACTGTTTTGATAAACTTTTACAAAAGAAAGTTTTGAACTTGAATATGTCCTTGCTATATCTAAGAGAAGAGAATTCTATCTCTAAATGTTTTTCTTCAACAAAGATATAGATATGTCGCATTCTAGAGAAGATAATTCTATCTCTAAATGTTTTTCTTCAACAAAGATATAGAGATGTCGTATTCTCTATCCTTGAAATCATTGTATTCGAAAATAATCCCTGTAGTTGTATAAAGGAGCTTTCCCAGTTTTCGAAATGTGTTTTCTTGCATTATCATGAAAACTTAAGCCCTAGAGGTGGTCGAGCGAGTACGTAATTGTACTCATATGGCTTTGTCCCAGGATATTCAAATGTCCAGATTAGAATGAGGAGTCCTACGTCGAGGAGGAGGTGTATGACGACGACTACGCCACTTAGCTGTCACCGGTCAACTGCAATTGTGGGATCAGCGCTCGGAGATGTTAAGAGTCGTTGCTAGCCACGAGCTTCCGCTATCTTAGTTAATTCCGTCCTGCGTGACGAGGTTTGTTGACTTGGGTCGTATGACCGTCTATGTGTTGTAAGACTTATATTCGTACGACTTGAATGATGTAACTCTTTGATACCTATGTTGGTTATGTGATTGTGATGCACTGATCATTGGGATCGTGATCTTTTACATAACATGGGCATCTCGGACTTGTTTCGAGGGGTCCTTATAGACTTGGTATCAGAGCCATCGTTGACCTTAGGAGACTTTAGCTAGGTTGGGCGTTGATGTCACGCAAAAATGTTTTTCCTAAAAGTCTAGGAGAAATACTTAAAATGTGTAGAATATGCTGTTATCCCCTCCCCTCTGTTGTTGGTTACTGATTAATATTATACATGCATTAAACCTCATGTTTTTACCTGTTTAAAATTTTACGCATAGTTCACTAATTCAACCTCCATTTAAAATTTTGTGTAGATGAGCGGAGAGTTCTCGTCGTCGATTCAGTTGGGAGCTGTGCCCGACACTGGAGTTTTGCGTCTGTTCCAGACAGACCTACTCCAGCTGACTAGGCACCTGAGGTGTCCGCTACCTGAGCTGCTGATAGGACGCTGTCTACCCATGGTTGGGGACGAGATGTCCTGGACCGTGAGGTGCATCCTTCGAGGGTCACTGGTGCCACCCTTCGCCGAGGAGCTGATTGAGGATGCCCTCGCATCTACTCAGATGGGGGCATTCGTCACCGTGCTGCAGAGAGCTCTAGCTCGCTTGGTGTGTGCTCACAGTACCGAGCTGAGCGGCACCCGTTTCGAGTTTTACTCTGGCCTGAACGAGCAGAGTAACCCTGTGCCACCGCGTCCCCACCCCACTCTCGGGAACCACTTGGCCGAGCTGGGACTCCTCGTCGAGTACACCCAGTCCCAGCTGGTCACTAGTCGTTTCGAGAGTGATCTTCACCGTGTGAATCACGACGGTGCTGAGGTGCGGATCTCGGCAGCTGAGCTGAGGATCGAGGACCTGGAGACGCAACTCAAGGCGTCTCAGGACAAGCTGAAAACCGTGGAGCTAAAGCTCAAGACCTCAGAGGAGCGTCTAGTGAAGTCCCATGCAGAGCTGAAGAAGGAGCGCAAGGAGCGCCGTTCCGTCTTTGCGCGTTTCCAGACTACTCGCTTCTACAAGTTCCATCTCGACGGTATGGTTGACATGCTCCGGTCGACCATTGACGACCGCGACGAGAGGATTAGCAAGCTGGAGAGCGAGGTGGAGGCGCTGAGTAAGGAGAACGATGATCTTTTGCCTGATGATGAGGACCCTATGGAGGATATGGACATGGAGCCTGAGAGTGGACAGGACGACGACGACCTTCGAGGCGAGGACGGTGAGGACTCAGGAGCTGTGTTGTCCGACGACGAGGACACCGACGAGCCACCTTTCGACAGTGACGCTGTCGTGGACGTGGAGTAGCTAGTTGCGTAGTATCTTTTGGGTTAGGGCCGAACCATCGCGATAAGTGGATGTGATTGTGTGGTCTAGTTAGTATGAGTGTGTGTTTGAACTATTGTAAGACTATGTCAGTTCGGGTGTTGTTGTTGTGAACTATGTGATGATGCTTTTGGAATCTTGTTAGGGCGTGGATCTTGTCTTACTTTGAGAAATGTCTTGCTAAAATTTATATGCTGTTGTGTCTGATTGATGAACCCTTTTTCCTAAAAACTTGTTTTAAAAATTCTAATAAGGTTATTAATGTGTGTTTTAATCTGAAATTCAGTATGGCAAGGGATCCACCACCCCCACCACCCGAGCCATCTATGGCTCAAGTGTTACGTCTTCTCCTTGAGGATCGTGAGGCAGCTCGC
This sequence comes from Poa annua, assembly GCA_026929855.1. Lineage (NCBI taxonomy): Eukaryota > Viridiplantae > Streptophyta > Magnoliopsida > Poales > Poaceae > Poa > Poa annua. The sequence goes on along the minus strand of CM049426.1, from coordinate 242,165,005 downwards.
ACTGAGAGGAATGCCAACCTTGCCTCCCTGCAGCATCTTGCTCAGATTGCCGTCAATCAGAATGGCAGCCAAGGGAATGAGGAACCCCGTTCCAAGCTGCGTGATTTTCAGAATACCAACCCGCCAGTCTTCTCCAAAAGTGAAGTACCCCTGGATGCGGATGATTGGATCCGTACCCTCGAGAACAACCTGAGAGTCGCCCAAGTGGGTGACAACGAGAAGGTGGTCTACGCCACTCACTACCTCTCTGGGCCTGCCCGAGCCTGGTGGGAAGCCATTCGTGCTTTGTTGCCACCGGAGGAAGTTGTGGCTTGGGCGGCTTTCAAGACCAAGTTCTTGAAGCGTTATGTGCCCTCCGGACTCGTCAGTATTACGCGAGAGAAGTTCCTGCAGCTCAAGCAAGGCGGGATGTCTGTGAGTGAGTACTTGGAGAAGTTCACTTCTTTAGCAAGGTATGCGCCCACCGATACCGATACCGAGGACAAGAAGAAGGAGAGGTTCCTGAACGGGCTTCATGATTAGATGCAGTGCATTCTGGTGGTGATTCCTTTCACCGACCTGGAGTCCCTGACGGATGCTGCCATTATGATGGAGCACAAGCGCAAGGCTTCGTTTGACAACCGCAAGCGTCGCCAACAGATGCAGCAAGGCAGCTGCAGCAGCAGCCCAGCCGGGAGATACCCCCGTCCACGCCCTTCACCTCCACCAAGGCCTTCTTATCCATCACCAAGGCCTCCAACTTTTGGACCAAGACCCAGCTACTTCCCTCGCCCGCCTGCACCTCGCCCTGGAGGTGGTTCCAACCCCGGCCTCAACTTTAATAGGCCGCCTGCTCCGAAGCCCACAGGAGGATGTTTCACTTGTGGACAGCCTGGACATTTCTCGCGGGATTGTCCCACTAGACAGCCCGCCGGTGGTCGCCCTAATGAGACAAAGATGAACCAAGGGACACCCCGTCCACCAGGAGGCAAGAACCCGTATCCCAAGAAAGCGGCCCCTGTCACCCGAGGCCATCTGAATCATATCAGCGCAGAAGAAGCTCAGGAGGCGCCAGATCTGGTTATGGGTACGTTCCCTGTCAACTAAGTTCTTGCCTATGTTTTGTTTGATTCGGAAGCTTCCCATTCCTTCGTTACGGAGCCGTTTGTTAGGAAGAGTGGTATGGTTCCAACTTTGATGCATCGTCCTATGAGGGTGCAAATTCCGGGGGCCACTACCAAGGCCATTTTGTCATGCAAGGAGACTCCTGTGGAAATTCAGGGAGCCCGATTCCATGCAGACTTGGTGGTCTTAGGAAATCAAGGGATCGAAGTGGTTTTAGGAATGAATTGGATGGCGGTCAACCGGGAAAAATTGATTGCACCAACAAGTCTGTCACACTAACCACCCCGGAAGGAGAGGAGATTACACACTTCTCGACCCAGTACTCCACCAGAATGTTGCTGAAGACACTTTGGAAGAGGTACCGGTAGTGTGTGATTACCCTGATATTTTTCCCGAGGAGTTACCCGGTATGCCACCAGATCGGGATATCGAGTTCATCATTGAGTTGGTACCCGGTACTGGCCCTATAGCTCAAAAACCCTACCAGATGAACCCCAAAGAGTTGATGGAACTGAAGAAGCAGTTGGATGACCTGCTTAGAAAAGGGATGATTCGCCCTAGTGCGTCACCCTGGGGGTCACCAATCATTTTCGTGGATAAAAGGGACGGTACCACTCGCTTGTGTGTGGATTACCGTAAGCTGAATGATGTGACTATTAAAAACAAGTATCCTGTACACAAAATTGAAGATCTATTTGATCAGCTTAACGGAGCCCGAGTCTTCTCTAAGATCGATCTCCGCACCAGATACCATCAGCTGAAAGTTAGAGAATCTGACATCCCTAAGACAGCCTGCGTCACTCGTTATGGGTTGTTTGAGTATACGGTGATGTCCTTCGGCCTAACTAATGCCCCTGCCTACTTCATGAACCTCATGAACAAGGTGTTCATGGATTACTTGGATAAGTTTGTAGTTGTCTTCATCGATGACATCCTGATTTATTCCAAGTCAGAAGAGGAGCATGAAGAGCATCTGAGGTTGGTTCTCGGTACCCTGCGAGAACACCAGTTGTATGCTAAGTTCAGTAAGTGCCAGTTTTGGTTAAAAGAAGTAAGTTTTCTTGGCCATGTTATCTCAGCGGGAGGGATATCTGTAGATCCTACCCACATCAAGTCCATCCTTGAATTCCCAACCCCCACCAACCAAACCGAAGTGAGGTCCATCCTTGGATTAGCAGGTTATTACCGCAAGTTTGTTGAAGGATTTTCGAGTATCGCCAAGCCCCTTACTCAACTTTTGAAGAAGGACCAGAAGTTTATCTGGACCGATAATTGTGAAGCCAGCTTTCAGGAACTGAAAAAGCGACTTACTACCGCACCTATCTTAACCATGCCCGATGTGACCAAAGATTTGTGGTTTATTGCGATGCCTCCAAACTTGGACTTGGGTGTGTCCTTATGCAAGAGGGCAAAGTGATTTCCTACTCGTCGCGACAGCTCCGCAAGCATGAGCAGAATTACCCCACCGATGACCTAGAGCTTGCTGCAGTGGTCCATGCGCTCAAGACTTGGCGACACTTTCTGATGGGCAACCACTGCGAAATTTACACCGATCACAAGAGCCTGAAGTACATCTTCACCCAGAGGGATTTGAACATGAGGCAGCGAAGATGGATAGAACTCATCAAAGATTATGACTTGGATATCCATTACCACCCTGGAAAGGATAACGTTGTAGCTGATGCCCTTAGCCGTCAGCCGTGTTCATTCAACTCCATAATCAAGATTCGACAGCCAGAACTCTGGGAAGAGCTTGATAAGATGGGTATAGAAGTGGTGAGTTATGAGGCAGTCGATCAACTCCTGTTGCAACCCACCTAATGGGAGAAGATCAAGGAAGCACAAAAGGGTCACGGAAGCATTGAGGGCATCAAGCAAAGATTGGACAAAGAGGAAGCCACTGGATTCACCATCGACCCTGCCGGCATTCTTTGGTACAAGGGACGCATCTGCGTACCGTCGGACCCTGTTTTGAAGCAAATAATTATGAAGGAGGCCCACGAGACTTTGTACTCTATCCACCCTGGTGGAACCAAGATGTACCAGGATTTGAAAAAGAATTTCTGGTGGCATGGCATGAAACGCGAGATTGCACTCTTCGTCCAGAACTGCGATATCTGCCAAAGAATCAAAGCAGAACACCAACGACCAGCTGGATTACTCCAACCTCTTAAGTTGCCTGAGTGGAAATGGGATGAGATCGGCATGGATTTTATCACTGGATTACCCCGATCCAATCGCGGGCATGACGCTATTTGGGTTATTGTGGATCGACTCACCAAGGTGGCACATTTTCTCGCGGTGAGCACTCGTCATCGATCTGATCAACTAGAGGATCTTTACATGTCGCGCATTGTCAGCCTTCATGTGATACCTAAGACTATCGTATCAGATCGGGGAACCCAATTCACTTCTCGATTTTGGGCTAAGCTTCATGAGGAGCTCGGAACCAAACTCTTTTTTAGTACCGCATATCACCCTCAGACAGGAGGACAAACGGAAAGGGTCAACCAGATCTTAGAGGATATGCTTCGATCCTGTGTATTAGCTTATGGGGCCAAGTGGGAAAGTTGTTTGCCGTTTGCTGAGTTCTCTTACAACAACAGCTACCAAGCTAGTCTGATGATGGCACCATTCGAGGCTTTGTACGGACAAAGGTGTCGTACTCCTTTGAACTGGTCACAAACGGGAGACAGCCAAATTTTTGGGGTTGACACCCTGAGGGAAGCCGAAGAGCAAGTTCAACTCATTCGCGACTGTCTTAAGGCCGCCCAGTCCAGACAGAAAAGTTACGCAGATTCCAGGAGGCGTGAACTCAACTTCAAGGAAGGAGATATGGTATACCTGCGTGTTACTCCACTCAAGGGAATGCAGCGTTTTCATGTGAAGGGGAAGTTAGCACCAAGATATATTGGTCCCTTTAGATTAATCAGTCGAAGAGGAGAAGTATCTTATCAGTTAGACTTGCCGCCTCATCTGTCAGAATTTCATGATGTGTTTCATGTGTCTCTGCTCCGGAAGTGTCTGCAAGTTCCCGGTGGTACTCATTCCTATCCAGAGGTATATCATCGCACTATTGATCTCAACCATGATCTCACCTACTGAGAGCGACCACTCCGTGTCCTCGCTGAAGACGTCCGTCTGACCCGGAGACGGAAGATCAGATTCCTGAAGATCCAATGGAGCAACCATTCGGAGGAAGAAGCCACCTGGGAGCGTGAAGATTATTTGGAGAGTAAAATTCCTGGTTTCCTTTCTTCTTCAAATCTGGAATCTCGGGGACGAGATTCTCCTAAGGGGGGAAGGTATGTAACACCCCAATTTTCGTAAGCCTAGTATTGTGGTGTTAGGCTAGATTTTTCTTCTCAACCTTAGCTAAAAACTTTGGGTGTGTAGATTTTTGAGTCTTGAGCTATCTTGTTATTCTCATTATTCTTGTTTGGTTTCCACTAGCCTTCCATGATAATTGAAAACACTAAAACCTCAACAACAAAATTAAAATATCAACTACTAGGATCTTCATGGTTGTTAGAACTTAGCCAAACTAGGAGCAAATATTAAGCAAAACATAAATGGTTTTTGACATGCATCTGAAACATTTTGGTCTAAGGAACCTATAGTTTCACACCCTGTTCCAAATTTTCTCAAAAGAACTTGTTTTCACATAAATATCACTAGTTTAAGTATGCATCAAATATCAATGACCATTAGCTCTTCTTTTCTTTTCTGATTTTATTTCTCTCATCTGTTATTTAGGGAATTAATAAGTAAACACTAGATTTATCAAATACTACCATTAGCTAGTGTTTGTTCATCTTTTGTTTTGAATTTTCAAATTCAAAATTTTTCCTTGGGATTTTCAAAAGAAGAGAATGGAGAAGAAGAAGAACCTAATCTAACCGAACCCTATCTAACCCTCCTCGATCTCTCTCTCTCTCAATCATCTCTACTGGTGAAGAAGGGGACAGCACCCCCCTGCCCTACCCCACCTGCCAGCCCCTCTCTTCTTTCCCTCTTCCACTCATCTCCTTCACTTTACCACTCCGGCCAACCCGAGCCCCCTCCCTCGTTTTCTAATGGCTCAACCCCGTCATCCCGACCACCATCTCTCCTGCCTCCCTCCACCGCCCAAGAGGACCAATAAAATCACCCCTCCCCTTCCCCAAACCGCTCCTGTCCGAAGGAGACCCGAAAACCAGCCCCTGGTTTTGGAGCCGTGCTCAGCGTCGCCCTCCCCCTTAAATCCTTGCCCGAGGCTCTCCCTCACCTCCTCTACTCACCCATTCCACCCTCGCCCAAAACCAGGTCCTCTCTCGTGCTCTGGAAGAAGAAAACATCGCCGGTGACCGAGCGCTTCCCACGACCCTCACCGTCGATCCTCTCCACCTTTCTCTGCCATTTTTGGCTCGTCGAGCGCGTCTCGATGAGACCTAACTTCCCCTACCCTCCGTTCCATGTTTAGGTGCCCGTAGGCGTCACGTTCGTCCACGACCCGAGAAGATCGCCGCCGCTGTCGCCATGGACTCCGGCACCGCCCGAGGAAGCTGAGGACACCGTCGTCCACGCCGTCGTCTCCTCCGTCGGCCCCTGTCCTTCCCCTGGCCTCGCTCGGCCTCTGGTGAGCGCTCGTTCCCGCCCTCCTTCTCCTCCGCGTCTGGTTCGTCCGCGCCGCGTCGCGAGGAGGACGACGACCGTGAGCCGTAGATCGCAAGATCTACGGCCAGGTTTGAACCTCACCGTGCGCGCGCGATCTCGCGCGAGTGGGCCGGCCCAGTTCGGCCTCCCGCGCTGCTCTGCGTATCCTCTGGGCCGGTGTGGCCCAGATCCGGCCGCTCGGCCCTTTTTCTTTTTAGAAATTCATTTTTCTGTTAATATTTCTAAAGAATCTTTAGTCTAGCTTTTATTCATTTGGGGTAAATCTACATTAGCTAAAATGATGAGACTAATTTTATAGCATACACACACATTTTCTTAATCATGTGGCGTTGGATTTAGTCCAAAATATATTTCCTGTCGTATGGTAAAATAGATCTAGTAAAAAGTATATTTTTCACCATTTTTTTAATAACTTGAGATTGATAAATCCAAATCATGCAAACTAAGATTCTATGGAAAGCCTATAAAAATGTCTACTTAGATCTATAAGTCTTGCATGTAGGAGATTACTCCAACAAAAGTTGTTTCTAGTCTAAAAATGACATCAGTAGATGTTTGGTGATTTTTAATTTTTAAATGAAAACACTTTTTTGAGGTAAATCCACATGGAAGGGTTAGATATGTGTTGGAAGTATCATGTGCCACAAAGATTTTTACTGAATATATTTATTATTTATTGGGCAAATTTCTGAAAAACAGGGAAATAATCTCTTAAAATGCATTTCTGAAATTTCAGAAATTATTGCATATCTAATTTTGTTTGGTTGAGCCACTTTTGTCCCTTATTAATGTTTGGGATATTTTTGTGGGATAGCCACATGTTTTATCTAACTCACCCCACTGGTTTGGTACAAAAATAATCCATATTATTTTCTGTACATAAATAATAGTCAGAAGTATATGTTATCTTAAAACAAGGACAACTTGAGATAGGAGTATCCAAATTAGATGAATAAAATCTCCACTCAAAGATAAAACTCATATCTCACCGGAAAAGTTAATTATGCATACAGGAGATCTATAAAACTGAATCTATCTTCTGTTTAAGTTTGACATCAGTAGCTCTTAACTGATTTTTAATTCTTGTTTGGTGATATATTTTCATGCTCAGCTAATTTTCAGAGCTATGATAGTTAGGAGGCATGTGGTAGAAGGGTTTAATTTTAGGAGCAGTACCTTAGGAGTTACGCCTTTTTCATGAAAACAGCCCTTGATGAGTATTTAAATGCATCAATTGTATGTTCTGTTTGTGATGCTTGTTGTTACTCTGTTTGTGATGCTTGTTGTTGGTGATTATACTTTAGATTGTTATCAACTCGCAGTTTAGGATTTACACTAGTTTCGTTTGTTTCTTTTTTCATGTTACGGTAGAACTGCAAACCGAAGAGGAGCAGTACGAGGTAGCTGAGCACAACTACGAAGAAGAACAAGACCAAGGACAGTACTCTGAGCAAGGCAAGCCACCTCACCACTATAATGAACCTATTATTTTATCAAGCATGTTTTGTTTTAAAATAAAATAATGCATGTTTTACTTCTTCTGTGGCACCTTGCCACCAGAAAACTATTTTACAAAATATTGTTTGTCAAAAGTTATCTATTAGAATATTATAGGTGTTACAAAAAGAGTTTATTTGGTGAGCCTTGTTGTTGAAGGCTCCATCAAAAAGATTAAGATTTCTAGTAGACTACTTTCATCTACTTATCTCAAAACTATAGGATGGGGACCTATTTGATAAAACTGTTTTTACGGAGGAAAACCCGAGTTTGCTGGGAGCAATCGGCGAGCAAGTGTTTTATTAAAACCCGAGTTGCTGGGAGCAATCGGATATGTTTGCGAAAACCCGAGCTGCTGGGAGTAGTCGGAGGAGAAAGTGTTTTGAAAAACAAAGTGTGACCCTAGCTGCCGCCCGAACAATTAACCCGTTCAGCCACACTACCTGACATGGGTAGGGCTTAGCCGGAAGCTTGTCTGTTTTAGTGTTGGGGCTCTCATACTTTCTATGAGGGCTGGGCCCTCGAAGCTGGGTTGTCGTCCGGATGAGACAATACACTGTTGCGGATCAGCAGCCGGACGATTACGGCAGGACTCCTGACATGGCGGTGTGGCATCCCGAGGAAAGACCAAGAGGTCTAGTGGAGCACACGGTGCCGAGGAGAACAAACCTACCGGGAGGCCCCGATACTAGGGTGGTCATAGTGAAAAGCTTTGATCGTGTTATCCGGACCGCTGCATGCTATCGTATGACGGGCCGTGGCAGACACGGCGGAAGGACCGACTGGTGTGGGTAAAGTGTACAACCTCTGCAGAGAGTAAATCTATTCGAATAGCCGCGTCCGCGGTCATGGACGGTTGGAAAGGTCCCACTAGGCATGCTAGTTGTTTTATGGTTTTTGAAAGAGAAGTGTTTTCGAAGGAACCAAGTAGTCAACAAAGTGGTACCTGGGAGGTACGGAATTTGGGTGAGGATGATTGGTCTCGAGGAGACAATCAGTTCGATCTCAAGTCAGGAAAAAGGGTTACCCCTATCCTAGTGTTTTGATAAACTTTTACAAAAGAAAGTTTTGAACATGGATATGTCCTTGCTATATCTAAGAGAAGAGAATTCTATCTCTAAATGTTTTTCTTCAACAAAGATATAGATATGTCGCATTCTAGAGAAGAGAATTCTATCTCTAAATGTTTTTCTTCAACAAAGATATAGAGATGTCGTATTCTCTATGCTTGAAATCATTGTATTCGAAAATAAGCCCTGTAGTTGTATAAAGGAGCCTTCCCAGTTTTCGAAATGTGTTTTCTTGCATTATCATGAAAACTTAAGCCCTAGAGGTGGTCTTGCGAGTACGTAACTGTACTCATATGGCTTTTCCCCTGGATATTCAAATATCCAGATTATAATGAGGAGGCCTACGTCGAGGAGGAGGTGTATGACGACGACTACGCCACTTAGCTGTCACCGGTCAACTGCACTTGTGGGATCAGCGCTCGGAGATGTTAAGAGCCGTTGCTAGCCACGAGCTTCCGCTATCTTAGTTAATTCCGTCCTGCGTGACGAGGTTTGTTGACTTGGGTCGTATGACCGTCTATGTGTTGTAAGACTTTTATTCGTACGACTTGAATGATGTAACTCTTTGATACATATGTTGGTTATGTGATTGCGATGCACTGATCATTGGGATCGTGATCTTTTACATAACGTGGACATCTCGGACTTGTTTTGAGGGGTCCTTACATAAGTATACTTAGTTTTTAACTCTCGAGAGGGTGTGCACTTTCACCACAAGACCCAATCATTCGCTCGTCCATGTCACTCAATTATGAAATGGAAAAGAGAAGACCGATACGTCGTCCTCGTCTCCTCCAACTCCATTGAGGGTGAGATCCCCTTCACTCTTCCCTCATCTTCGGCGCCACCGTAGCTAGGGTTAGAAAAACCGCCGTCGCTGCCGCCGTAGCATCGCCGCCCGCAGCCGTTGCGCCCTCCTCCTGTGACCATACTAGGGCGGCGCCACCGTCCATTACGGTTGGGGGCGCGTCACCGGCTCCGATTTGGTGTGCAATCGAGGGAAACAAGCAGTCAGGGGAGGAGAGCGCCATTGCGGACGTCATGCTGACGTCAGTGTTTTTTTTCCAGAAAATGCCATTGTTTTAGTAGTATTTAGGAGTATTTAGTGTGTGCATTTAGAGGTTTAAATAGAATTTAGCTACTGTTAGGAAAATTTAGTTATATTTGCTAGTTAGACTTGCTAGGAAGTTGTAGTTAGACTTTATATATATTGTTATTTATATGAAATGCTATTGTTATTTTTGATTGAATATATGGAAATGCAATGTTTTATGTACATGTTTCGTATATATGCTATTGTTTTTGTATATATGTTAAATTTGAGAATGTTAAGTTTGTACCGTGCACATGTTTTGTATATATGGCCCTAAATTGTTGTATCATATTTTGTATTATTAGCTAAGCTATGGACGACAGAGTTGGTGAAGAGGAATTGTTCAGTTTTATCAGACAAAGTGATCATGAAGATGATGGCTCACAATATCTTAACATGCCCGGCGCTGGAATGGATGAGGATGGAATGGAGGAGGACGACGACATTTTTAACATAGAAGATATTCCCTTCGGACCAAATATTTTTAACGCCGATGAGAATATATCGACGACTACCATCGAGGGATACATAGCCTCTGGTGATAAATGATTTGAGATATGTATACATATACATAGATTAACAAAATATGTCTTCTTTTTGCCCTGCGGATCGGGACCGATCCAGTCTGTTAAATCTGCTGGTAAAAGAAAACGAGTCCCGGACAAAAAGTTGAAAGATGAAAGGTTTGATATCGAAGAAATCTGCTCTGAAACGGGTGCACCGATTGCCCCCGAGCAGCACGCACGTAAATATGTCAGTCAGTGCAGAGTTATTGTTCGGGACACCATCCCGATCACCATCCGAGAATGGAACAAGCCGAAGTATGGAGGATCAGTTAGTTTTGTTGACAATCGTGTCAAGAAGGAACTTCTGAAGTTGCTGTATGCGCATTTCAAACTACCGACAGGTCTCTCAAATGCCGAGAAAAAGAAAGTCTTTGTATGGACTCTTCAGAAAATGGCAGAACAATTCATGAACTACAAGAAAAGGTTATACCGGGATTTTATCAAGGTGGGCAAAACTCCAGATTTTACTGACGGGCAGTATGTGAACAGAAAATAACAATGGGAAGATTTCAAGGCCTATAAGGAATCATAAGAAGATCTAGAAAAATCGAGGAAAAATAAGTGAAATGTGGACAAAAATATATATCACCAACGTTTGGGGCCCGGTGTTACAGGACAGCCGTTCCTTTGTGGGAAGCAAGAGACGCTAAGTTAATTGAAAACGGGGTCACTCCATCTACATCGAGACATCCCACAAGGGTCAGAAATTGGGTGTACGCCTTAAGGCTGGAGCCCAACCCAGAAACAGGGAGTCTTGTCTTGAGTCCAAAAGTTAAACGAGGCCGCACAGAAGAAATTGATAATGAAGTAGCAGGCAAAGCAGACGAAGAAAGAGAAGCAGCCAAAGCAGCCAAAGAAAGAGAAACAATTTTCAACATTGTCAAAGACCTTGATGTAGTAGTAGCTTCCGTTCAAGAGAGAAGCTTCAAGCTCGATAGAGAGCACGACGAGTTGACACTCGTCCTCGGGAATGACGAACACACCGGACGAGTACGAGGCGTGGGCGTCGTCCCTTGGAAGGTTGGGTTCGACAAGTACAAGAACAGTTACAGGAGCCGCGATAGGAAGAAGAAACATGAGACCGAGAAGTATGTTAGATTGGCCAAGATGATAGTAGATCTGCAACAGAAGAATGCAGAGAGGGACGAAAGGTCATCTTAGCCGCCGGAGGACCAACTGGATATGGCATCTCAGCGGAGAAGCAGCGTAGCTTCCACGCCGTATATTCAGGCCGATGACACAATATACCCAGTGGATCAGATTAAGGTTCAGACGATGTGTGAGCTCCACACCAAAATGAAGAACCTATCCATGAAGGTGGCCGTCGGCACTGCTTTGGAGAATACGCCCGGTGTAACCTTCCCGTCCGATTCCAGCTGGCTACGCTCGAGTCGGTGTGGATGAAATTGTTAAGTGATATGAGGAGCTGGAGCTTGACATTGCTGCAGTAGAAGGGGAGATGACACTGGGAGAAGTGTTTCGTGGAATCATTCGATGGAGAAAGGAACTCATCGTTTTTCCAGAATCGACGCGTAGGCCACCAACCCCCCGAGTAGAATTCAACCTACAAGTCCACACTTTGATAATATGGAGAGGGAACCCAGCGCGACTCCATCTCCCCGGTGCACGAGTCCAACCCACCGGGAGTCCATCCCGGAGTGTGCAAAGAGTCCGCCTCAGCATGAGTCCATGTCAGGGCGTGCTAAGAGTCCCCCCTACGCATGAGTCCACGCTGGAGCGTGCGAAGAGTCCGCCCACTAGCAGTAGGTCCTTCTCAATGAGGCAGAGGATGCTTGCCGGTGCGCCGAGTGGTGCTCCAAAGGACAACTTCAAGTACGGGCCTTCGCTGAAGCCTGCTCCAGTGTTAACTTGGGAACGCACAGTTGAGGAAAATGCTCCAGCGTTAAAAGCTGAGATGGACACACGGGCCGATGCAAGCGCTGCAAAGAAAGTCCACCCGCCAAAGCAGGTACTAAACCCTAAGGGTGTTAAACACATTCTAGACATGGTGTATGATCCTAACCGTAGAACTTTGGATGATAACAATGCACGCTCTATCTCAAAGATTTATAACCAAGAAGAGGAGAATAAAAAGAAGCGGCAAGCTGCAAACAAAAAGAAGGGGAAGTAGGTTCCCCAGCTCGGAGAACCTAACGCACAGTCCCTCGCCCCGCTGAAGGTACAGATAGACAAGGGTTCCAACAATGAGAAAAATATTGGTGTTGCCGGGGACTACTTGGACGATGATGCATTTGACGCAATGTTCCCCGAGACGCATGATATAGCACGACAATTTGTCTACGGGGAAGATCTTCTCCCTCCTGATGAGATAGTGCGTCTAGCTTATCAAATGCGGAAATTGCATGACTGGTACAAGAAAAGCACCAAAAATGGCCTATTAGTGTTTTACGTGACATACCGGGCCGACCAATTCTGCATGAACAACGAGATATGTGTCGAATTTTAAGAATTATGACAGTTATACAACCGGCGTGCTCTCAACGCAACCATCATGAGTGGCTATGTTATGTAAGTGATTGTTTCTAAGGCTCTAGCTAGCTGAGCTTGTGGATATTATCCTCACAATATTCTTTTGTATGTTATTATATATGCAGGTTGATGATTTTGCAGTGCAAAAGGACAAGAGTCTGGGATGTTGGGTTCATTGACCCATTCATAGTTAACTGCAAAAACTTAGTGCGGAAGCCCCAGGACTGCCAGGAGGCTTTGTTGACCGGGCTATTGAAGCAAACTCAGGCGACAGATATACTTCTTCCTTACAACTTCGGGTGAGTGTGACGGTATTGAACACATTTCTATATTGCTAACTGTTTGATAAATTTTTGGTATCAGAATTCATGAGATATAAATTTATTTAGCACAACCTTTGTCTATGACAAGTGGGACCCACGAGGTACAAATTATTTTTAAAAGAATATATATTTGATTTTGGACTCATTTTGTAGAGTTCACTATCCACAACGCAATGGTGCAAATGAATTAATATTTTGTTTTGTCGTTTAAGAAATATGATCTCCGAAAGTATTGAGGTGTACATGTATAAATGGGCTAGCAAGTTCGATCGATCGTTTGGCTAACAGGAAGATGTCCAATGCATGCACGTCATGCATGGCTGTACACGGCCGGTGTTTAAACGTGATGCCATGTCTTAGGTATTGGAGATAAGTACGATACCTAAAAAGTCCTATTATCGTGGATCGGATCGGACGCGGCTTCAACTGACTCCAGCAGCCGGCCGAACGCTTATATAAAGGCACGATACAAAGGAGAGCAGGAGACACACACACGCCATACGCACGAGGCACGCACGCACACACGCCATATGCACGAGGCACGGACGCCGCACGATACGTGAGAGCAGTAGACGCACAAACACGCGGAACGACTCCTCATGGAAATAAAACACGCACATACTCATTGATCTTAGCAAAAAGGCTGTAACACAAAGGGCATTCGTGGGACGACGAACGTCACACGATCAATCTTGAGTTGATTTGCCCAAAGAGCTACATCTCATATCAGATCATCCAACAAATAAGATTAGCTACAAGTGTTCTCACGGTGTTGTTCTGATAGCCGACATGGCGCCACCCGTGAAGTTTTTCTGCGTTGGTAAGTAATCATGTCAGATATATTCCTCTTTCTTCATAATGAAATTATTTTATGGCGTATGCATGTTCATCATTGCCGGCTGATCCGGCTAAGTGCCGAAAGCAACATCCGTGCGATTGTAACTTTTACCGTCGATGAGAGGCTAAAATCAAAGCTTCCCGATGTGATGAAATTATCTATAGAAAGTATGCAATGTATGACTACTCCAATGTGGGTGGTCAACTGGTGTTTGGTACAGATCATGACGAGCGTACATGGCTAAGGCTAAGTATGAAGAAGTCAAATCAATATACCGATCTTGCTCCTCATGAGGAGGCATGATTAATCTTATCTACATCTACACCGCCCCTCGCGAGGAGGCGAAGATCATATACAACATTGATCTTGATCCTATAAGGAGTAAGATCAATATATTTGACAAGTATCATCCATCATGTAAAGTGATATATCCACATCGATATCTTTGCCGAATGTCGATTGAGACAAAGGCTACACCAATTATGTTGATCATACGTCTAATGCCGACGAGGCTAGACGAAACCATGGCCAAGTGCCAACGAGGCCGGGTCACCACTCTATCTACATGTCACAAAACCTACGGGATTGGACACATATTGTTGCTGGGTACCGACGAGGCAATAGCAACACACACATGTCCGTATCTGATGAAATATGGGCGTTACATGATTAGGCACCGACGAGGCGAAAGTCATCCCCTTCATCAATATATATATCCTATTGGTCATATCAACATGGCGATAATACCGTGACTGGGTATCGGCGAAACAAAGCCACCCGCACAATTTATTCACGAATATCACAATGCATATGGATGAGCAATCCAAACATTACGACGACCATCAGCGCAGCTTAATCGGAGGTATTCTGTGGACTTGATCCTGCGGATGTAATTAACCGGTTGCTTGCAAAAAGCACCGGGAATTCATGAACTACGCAATCTCCTAAAGTCAGATACTCCATGAGCGCGACGCAGAAGGCAAATAGACATAGTTTACAGGAATATGCAATTTGTATATGTACAATGCAATGAGATTAATAAAATCCTGTGTTCATGTATATTGTGTTCTTTGTCTACTATTATTTCATTTTGCTTGTTTTATTAACAAGATGGCACGCCCGCAATTTGTACTATCATGTACGCATTTAGGAAAAACCCCTAAACATAAGGGAAGAATTTCCACTACGTTTTCTAGCGAAACAAAAATGGCACGCCCGGTGGGACATGGTTCTCCTCCCATCTTTGCTACGATTCTGTGGTCGTCAAAATTATCTATTCTCTTGTTTGTCGTCAAGATAGTGCATACAAAGAAAAATGCAAGTCCCACATAAAGTGGTCGACTAGTGCATATTGATCAAAATAAATCCACGCACATTTGTTGGATAAATCACTATAACATGGTTATGAGTATATATAATGAACGTGCATGCAAACAAAGGAGCATTGCACGTTTTGATTTTTATCCTGTGTAACTTGATGCTTTTATTAAAAGTTCACAAGTTCTCTCGAGTGGAAACATACTAATTGAGGGATTCCCTTATGAAGGTGAGTCCTTCCCCAAGATCACTGTTGAAGAGGCCACGAAGCACTCTCCTACTCCAACTGTGATTCAGTTTGGATCGCTACCTCCCATGATTGCCATTGAACATGGAAGCACGATCTACTGTCATGAGGCACGTGATCCGACATCCATATGTGTTGCTGAGACCAAGAAGGCCAAGAAACGTGTGGTTGTTGAGGCCAGGGAGGAGCGTAAGACCATGATCATGGAGGCTCACAATATGCTGAAAACTCAGGCTGATGCTTCATTAGGCTTACCTCCCGCAGCCATGGAAAGCAACAAAGCTAAATTGTTGGAGGACCTCAGCAAGGCTACTTACCGCATGTCCTGGTCTATTAGCAAGGCTCGATCCAGCAAAAACAATAATGCTCTTCGTAACCTTCGCCGAAGGCGTGGTAATCTGAAGAAGCTACATGCTCAGTTGAGCAATGATAACCTGAAAACAATCAGTCGAGTGGATCACAAGGCCACATCAGAAGAAGGAGCTTGTTCGTCAAGCAATCATGAACGAGTTTTGGACTCGCATTTTGAAGCGCGCTGCTACCTTCCCAGGATGCGACCCTTCAATTGGTAACAAGTTATACCATTTCAATCCAGATGTGCTAGTTTCGGCATGCCACATTACTGCTGCAAATGAAAAGGATGGAAACAAGTTTAATGTGTTATCCAATGAGGCCCCAGCGCCTCACTCTAGTGATGTGCAACGTCAGTTGCAGCAGCTTCAAAATCAGCTGAGAACACTACAGGAACAAGTTCATAGTCGTGAGCCACCTTCACATACTGGGGGCACGACCAGACATGATATTCCCATGCAATACCCTCACTTTCAATCTCATAATGGTGGTAGGCCACGAGTTCAAGCTCATGGCCCCCATTCACAAGCTCCTGAATCATCATCACAGGGTGCCGCTAGGAATCATGCTCCTAGTTATCGCCCTCAACATGATCGTAGAACGCTAGCTCCACGACGGCAGTTCTCGCCACCTTCAGCACATCGGCTAAGGCAGTCATACCCTCCACCTCGTTGGAACGCCTGGTCACGTCAAGAATGGCGACCTATGCCGCCAAGAGAAGATCAACACAATCAAGAACGTACGGTACCACATACGTCCTCAAACAGCGGGCATGGATACCAAGCACCACATCCGCAGCCCATAGAGCGGCGGCCCGAGAACATCAATTCTCATACTCCTCCCATAGTGGAAGTTGGAGGGGGCATTCTTCCAACTCCTTCTTTCCCACAAAGAGCTCCCCATCCACTTACAGCAAACCATCACAAACGTGATAAGCGTAGAAGAAATCGGCGAGCTCTTTACCAAGAACTTCAAGAACTTGTACTCGGTAATGTGCACGTTAGAGTTAGATCCGATGGGCGTGTTCATCCGTTCTATGATAAGATCACTCTAAGACTCTCACAAACACTGTTTCAAGATGAGAGGTATAAATACCTTGTTGAAAATCTTGTGCCAAAACCACGGCAACAACAAGATGGAACAAGTGGGAAACCAGAAGAGCCTTCCAATAATGCTACAGCGTCCCCCCATAAGGATGCTAACGAGAAAGAGCAGGTGATGACCCCTCAAGAGGGATCTACCGAGTTAAAATCTCAACCCCGAGTTCAGCTCATGGAGGTAGATGAGACAAGAAAAACACTACCAACTCTTTCTCAGGATGTTGGGAGAGGAAGTGACAGCGTAGTAAATGTTGCAAGGTTAAAACAAATATGTTCATCACCATCTCATGGAGACGAACTTGCAAATGCTTCCATGAATTTGACTCCAAGTGGGAGAGATGATATGGATAAAGAGAAAGAAAATGAAGGTACAAATGACATTGTCAAGGACACTGTGATATGTGGCACTTTGAGTGAGCACACTGAGCATTTTCATCATAATTTGGTTTGCCCACCTGTTGAAAAAGAATTCTCGTATCCTTCTGATGAGGAGATTCTCCCAAATCCTAAGGCTTCCTTCTCTAAGAACGTCTTGCATCTGGATAAAGTACGTCAATGGTTCAAGAGCTCAGAAAGAGATAAGAGTGATAAGGACGCGCCATCCTCATCGGCTGCCCCTTGTCTTCCTATCAGTGATGCTCCATCACCATCAAAGGACTCACAGTATTCTCGTCCTTATGTAAAGTTAGGGTCACGTCTTCCACAAGACCCTATTTTGCTCCAGCAATATCAGGAGCGCGAAGGAATGGCAACTCGTTTGAGGTCCATTGCCTCACAAAGAGTGGGAAATAACTCTACTCATACAAAAGTTCATGAAAGTGATGATTCAGACAGAGACTCAAGCTCCTCATTAGAGAGACTGTCGGAATCCCCTCGCTACTTTGAATTTGCACGTTCCATGGTGGCAGATGAGGAATGTGAGCTGGAAGATGAAAATACCGTACCTGCTCATGTGGTTTCTGATCATTTGGATAAGGTCGGTACAGAGGAAGGTGATCCAAATAAAACAAAAGATGATGCTGGATTGCTACAAACTGATGGTGCTGCATCAAGCTCGTGTGATGAACACTTAGTGTCGCATTTGCTCGCACAAGAAAAGCGGTTGGATCAACTTACATCAAAGTTTTATCAACTGTTAAATTTCTTTAATGCTCCAAACCGGGGGTTAACTCCCGGCACAAACCAAAGGACCATTGACCCACAAATTGAAGAGTTAGAAGCTTTCAGGGTACCTGAGCCAAATAAACAGGCCACCCCAGTTCTTACAAGTTCTGCTCTTCTTCCTAATAATCCAGCAGCTCAACCATAGTATTATTGAGGACATGGTTAATAGGAAAATGAAACATATCACTCCAGATGAAAAAACCATATGAGTCATGGCATGATCTTGTACCCGTCCCTTCAGGGTGGCATGCACCTAAGTTCCGTCAGTTTGATGGAACTGGAGATGCGAGAGAACATTTAGCCTATTTTGAGGCAACATGTGGTGATACCGCTCGTAATTCTTCCCTCTTATTACGACAATTCTCGGGTTCTTTGACAGGCGCTGCCTTCCATTGGTATAGTCGCCTTCCCGTGGGTTCCATTCCTGATTGGAGAAGTATGAAAAATCTCTTCAGTGCTCATTTTGTAACAATGAAGAAAGATTTCTCCATTGTAGAATTGGCTTAAGTTCGACAAAGACATGATGAAAAAATTGATGACTATGTTGTAAGATTCCGTAATAGCTTTGTGCGCCTTTCAAGAGAAATGCATACCGAAGACGCCATTGAAATATGTGTCCATGGGATGCAACAACATTGGTCGCTCGAGGTATCCCGGCGGGAACCTAAAACATTCAGTGCACTTAGCTCGGCGGTGGCCGCTACTAAGTTGGAGTTTGAAAAATCTCCTCAAATTATGGAGTTGTATAAGAATGCTGGTACACAAGATCATACTAAGCGTTTCAACTCAACCGCAAAACCAATTGTCGTGAACAAGCCCAAGGCCTCCAATGAGGTGAACGCAACTGGTTTTATGCAACCAAATAATGTGCCTATGTATGGTGAGAGAAACATGCAAGGAGGGTTCAGGCAACGCCCTATGCTTCAAGAACTCCTTAACAAACAATACATATTCTGACGGGAAGTGATAAAAGGGTTCTTCACTCAAGTGATTGCGCATAATCATTTGCGTTTGCCTGATCCAAAAAGGCCTGATCAAATAAACATGAAGGACAATCCTCTGTATTGTCCATATCATCAATATGTGGGTCATGTCATTGAGGACTGTATTGCTTTTAAGGAATGGCTCCAACGAGCCATTATTGACAAGAGGCTCCAAATACAACCTGATGCTAGAAATCCAAACTATCATGCTGTCAATATGGTGACGGTGGATACTAATTCAATGTCAGAACATGAAAATGAAACATGGGTGCCTTTATCTGTAGTTGAAGAGAGGTTAACTAGCCTAAGAACAAGTCACATGAATCCTAGGTCTGGTGATAGAACATCAACACGTGAGGCCCAGTTATACATGCCTTCGTCAAAAAGATCACATGAAAGAGGGACGCACTTTGCGTCTCCTTACTTCAACAATTCAAGGCCTGTGCGGTGGTACAACCCAAATCAGCGCCACATGCCGCCAAGGTTTGTGCCGAGTTCTGAGGGAGATGAATTGTACCCTCGGCCAATTCGTAGACTTCCCACGCTAGAGCAGTTCATGCCCAGCACTTGGGGGCAGGTGTCTAGTGCTATGGAGGAGGAAGTGAAGGAAATTACACCTCAGACTCCGCCAAGTAAAGCTACATGCAACGTCATACTTGACTATTCCTCGGGTACTAGCGTCTCTTCGGGTGACGCTGTAACACCACAAGAAAGAGAGTCTCTACATACAGAAAATTCATTAGTTGAGCCTCAAGTAGAAGTAAATATGAATCTCAGAGGAGGGAAAGTTCTTCCAGAGCTTCTGAAAGCGCCACCTCAGAAAGTGGCAAAAGAAAAGGTAGACGCTCCTAAGGATCTTGCAGCTGAAAAGCGTGATGCACAAGGTAATCCTGGTGAGGTCAATGGAGCACCTCCAAATATAGATTACAATGTAGTAGCACACTTGAAACGCATTCCAGCACAATTAAGTGTCTATGATGCACTGATGTTGGTGCCTGAACTTCGCCAAGCTCTTATTCAAGCACTAGAAGATCCAAAGCGTTATGAAGTAACGATGAAAAAACATAATATCATGTGCAACTTCTTGAGCACAAATGAGATCACATTCACAGAGGAGGATAAATTGATTGCAAAAGATAATCATAATCGCCCCCTTTACATAGTAGGAAATATTGGTGTGGCTCACTTGAGACGCATTCTCATTGATCCTGGTTCCGCCGTCAATATCTTACCTATTCGAAGCTTAACTCGTGCTGGCTTCACGTTGGATGACTTAGAACCCACGGAAGTTGTCATTTGTGGTATTGATAATCAAGGGAGGTCAGCATTGGGCTCTATTACGGTGAAGATTCATATGTCATCTTTCAGTTTTAAAGTACGCTTCTTTGTTATTGAAGCAAAGACCTCATATTCAGCATTATTGGGTAGACCATGGATACATAACTACCAAGTAGTCCCCTCTACACTGCACCAGTGTTTAAAGTTTGTGGACGGTCGTGGAGATCAACACCGTATAGCTGGAAATGCAAATCCTTATACCATACACGAGGCATATCATGCGGATGCAAAATATTATTTTCCGATTGAAGAGACACAAACACAACAAGGGAGGGTGACTCCGCCCGCAAATATACTTATCACACCAGGCTCTACCTCGTCAGCAGGAACCGAGTCTTTGAGCTTCTCTAGAAAATTTCAAGGCAGAGGTCGTGGGAGAGGTAGATCCTCCGTAACGATGATGCACAACTATTGTCATTCTTCTTTTGGAAATGATGGTTTTGTTACCACTACATTACAAACGCCACCACTCCTACCAAGTGCGGAAGCTTCTACCAAATCTCCACTCATGTTGAGGTCTGTATCCGAGTCTTCTAAAATGCAAGACTTTGAAAATACAGACTCTTTTACCTTATTAACATTGTCTCCATCTGATGTTATATCTAAATCAAGTTCTACATGTGCAGGAGTTCCTAAACTCCTTAACAATGCGGGTAAAGCACCTTCTCCTAGCGTGCTACGAATGCCCATAGCTCAAAGCTCGACGCCGCCAGAAGGAACAGTAAGAAAAAGAGTGAAGGAGATAGAAAATTCCAGGGGATCTCACCTTAAGCAACCCCCATCCATGTATGTATCAGTAGCAATGCCATTGGAAGTCCGGTTAATCCCAGGACAACATAGAGGTTCCGAACCTACTCTCTTTTATAAGGTACCACAGTCACAACCTTGTGACTTTATAATTAATTTTTCTCCATCTTGCTTTGGCATTGATGTAGCATTGACTACTATGAAGGCGGAACCTAGAATGGTGCGCTTATTAGAAAAATCTGGAATTAAACTTCAAAAAAACTACAGGTTGCCATCACCACCCGCTATATGCGAAGAGTGGTGGGATCAAGCAGAAAGGCTTGCTAAGAGAAAGAAGAAGATAAGGCCAAAGTATGGTTTGGGCTATATCTACTCAGATTCCTCTGAAAGCGAGGATGAAGATAATGGTGCCAAGCAACGTTTTACGTGTCATATGACCTATGTAAATGATTCTCAAGCTAAGGAAAAGCAAGAGTCAACATCTTACACAGATGGGGGTAATAATTTCTATCATTCCTCACATCAATCTCATTCTCTTCATGCTACTCTAAATGCATGTAATGGAATCGAGAATGAAAACTATCTTTTATCTCAGGTTCACAGAGCCATGACAATTAGTCAAGGAGAAGTGCTTGATGCTGCTCCTGCACCATTACAACTTGAAGATGGTGGACAATGCACCGTCGACGAGTTGGACGAGATTAATCTGGGTACAGAAGATGACCCACGTCCTACCTTTGTTAGCGCCTCTCTCACATTGCAAGAGCGCAAAAGTTATCGGGAATTCCTCATAGAGTTTCGGGACTGCTTCGCATGGTCCTATAAAGAAATGCCAGGGCTTGATCCTCAGGTCGCCACTCACAAACTAGCAATTGATCCGCAGTTCAGGCCAGTGAAGCAACTACCACGTCGCTTTCGCCCAGAACTGCAAGATAGCATTATAGCTGAGGTGGACAAACTTATTGCCGCTGGCTTCATAACCGAGGTACAATATGCTAGTTGGCTAGCGAATATTGTCCCGGTATAGAAAAAGACTGGACAATTGCGGATTTGTGTTGATTTTCGTGATGTAAACCGTGCTTGTCCCAAAGATGATTTCCCTATACCAATCACTGAGATGGTTGTTGATTCTACTACAGGTTATGGTGCCTTATCCTTTATGGATGGGTCATCTGGCTATAATCAGATCAAGATGGATGAGCATGATGCGATTAACACTGCCTTCCGAACACCCAAGGACTAAAAAATGCAGGTGCAACATATCAACGTGCTATGACTGTCGTTTTGGGTGATCTCATTCATAATACTGTGGAATGTTATGTGGATGATATGGTTGTCAAAACCAGAGATCGCCTACAACATCAGGATGATCTACGTGTTGTATTTAATCGCTTAAGGAAGCATCAACTCAAGATGAACCTCTTAAATGTGCTTTCGCCGTGCAATCCGGTCTATTTTTGGGTTTCATTGTTCATCATCGTGGCATTGAAATCTCACCTAAGAATATAAAAGCTGTACGAGACATGTCGCCACCTCAGAACTTGAGGGAGTTAAAATCCTTACAAGGTCATTTGGCATATATCCGACGATTTATCTCTAATCTATCTGAGCGCACACAACCCTTCAATAGACTAATGAGAAAAGGTGTTCCTTTTGAGTGGGATGAACAATGCCAAATGCATTCGAAAGTCTTAAGCAGTATTTACTAAACCCTCCTGTCCTAGCTGCTCCAACTAAAGGACGGCCACTTATTCTTTATATTGCAGCACAACCCTTCTCTGTTGGTGCGCTGCTGGCTCAACATAACGATGAAGGGAAAGAGGTGGCATGCTACTATTTGAGTCTTACTATGGCCGGTGCTGAGCATAATTACTCGTCCATAGAGAAGTTATGTTTAACCCTTATTTTTGCTTTAAAAAAGTTACGACATTATATGCTGGCACATCAAATACAACTTGTAGCACGTGCTGATCCTATAAAGTATGTGCTAAGTCAACCTGCACTCATGGGTCGCCTTGGTAAGTGGGTTGTATCCATGATGGAATATGATATTGCTTATGTTCCTCAAAAGGCAATTAAAGGCCAGGTTTTAGCAGATTTTCTTGCAGCACATCCTCTACCCGATGACTCTCCTTTGATCATCGAGCTTCCCGACGAGGAAGTATTTACCGTCGACATTGAGTCACAGTGGGAACTATATTTTGATGGATCCTCTCGCACAGAGACGGATCCTGACGGTGGAGCAAGACGTCGAGCCGGTGCAGGGCTAGTTTTCAAAACACCTCAGGGGGGAATCATACATCATTCTTTCTCTCTTCTTAAAGAGGAGTGCTCTAACAATGAAGCTGAATATGAGGCTCTTATTTTTGGTCTTCTTTTAGCACTCTCCATGGACGTGCGTAACATAATAGTGTATGGTGATTCCCAACTCATCATTCGCCAAGTTAATAACATATATGAGGTACGCAAGGCAGAACTTGTGCCATATCACACTGCGGCCCAAATCCTTATGAAGAAGTTTGAAAACATTCAATTATTGCATGTTCCACGAAGCAAGAATGCTCCTGCAGACGCTTTGGCTAAACTAGCGGCAGCGTTAGTGCTCCCTGAAGGGGAACCCGCTCAAGTACAAATAGAAGAAAGGTGGCTTCTTCCAGCTGTATTAGAGTTAATCCCATCTGAGTGTGAAATACATCATGTTGTCACCAATATTAGTGGTGCTGATGACTGACGCAAACCATTTCTTGATTATTTTAATCATGGGATATTGCCAAATGATAAAGTGGAAAGGCGCAGGCTACAACGTCGCTTGCCTTCCTATATAGTTAAAGCAAGAACTTTGTACCGACGTTCTTTTGGGCAAGAGATGCTGCTAAGATGTGTATCTCGAAATGAAGCCGATCAAGTCTTGCAAGAGGTTCATCATGGTGTGTGCGGTGGACATCAAAGCGGACCAAAAATGTATCATAGTATCAAATTATGCGGCTATTATTGGCCTGGAATCATGAAAGACTGCCTTAGGGTGGCAAGGTCATGTCATAATTGCCAAATTCATGGCGTTATAAAACATCAACCACCTGTTCCGTTGCATCCAACGGTACCCGCATGGCCTTTTGATGCATGGGGTATAGATGTCATTGGTGCCTTTGAGCCTCCATCCTCTAGGGGGCACAAATTTATTCTCACGGCTACAGATTATTTTTCTAAGTGGGCAGAAGCAGTACCACTACGAGAAGTAAAAAGTGACAATATTATAAATTTTCTTGAACGCAATATCATCTACCGCTTTGGTGTACCACACCGCATTACCTCGGATAATGCGAAGGCTTTTAAGTCCAACAAAATGGTCAAATTCATGGCCAAATACAAAATACAATGGAATTATTCCACAGGATATTATCCACAGGCCAATGGCTTAGTTGAAGCATTTAACAAGACCCTTGGTCAAATCTTTAAAAAGACGGTTCACAAACATCATCGTGACTGGCATGATCGCCTATATGAAGCTCTATGGGCATATCGTGTTACAGTTTGTACGCCAACACAATCTACGTCGTACTCCTTAGTATATGGGAGTGAGGCTGATCTTCCTCTAGAGGTGGAACTTCCATCTCTAAGAGTGGCCATTCATGATGAGATTACCCAAGATGCGCAAATTCAGCTGCGTTTTCAACAGCTGGATTCCTTGGAAGAAGATCGACTCAATGCACTCCAAGAGTTAGAACTATATTGTCGAAACATGGTTCGTGCATATGATAAGATGGTTAAACCACGAGTTTTCCGAAAAGGAGAGCTCATTCTTGTGCTTAGGCGCCCCATTGTGGTAAAAGGCAAAGCTAAAGGAAAGCTTGAGCCTAAATGGGAAGGGCCATTTGTCATTGAACAAGTGTATGATGGTGGTGCATATCAACTGATTGATCAACATGGGGAACGCCCCATGCCACCCATTAATGGGAGGTTCTTAAAGAAATATTACGCGTGATCATCTCCGCATGTTGATATTGCTTTCGTTTTTCTCTCTTTTGCGCTATTTCATTTTTTTTCTTTTTTACCATGGACATCTTTGTCCTACAATAAAAAGGCTTTTCCCAATCACACTATGCTCGTGACGGATGATTTGGCTGCCTTAACACTTGTCTAGCGGACACATGGTGCACACTGTGGTAAGTACAGCAACACCTTCACCCACAACACACAAACCACCATATGCACGCTCCGAGAGGCAATAGTGAAGAATATTTGGGCGACTTCTCAGCATTGAGTCCCCACACCTCCATGTTTTTGGATATGCCTCAGGTTCCCGGAAACACCGCACCTTGAGGTAGACCGTAGGAAAAGATCAGGAAAAGGCTGCCCAACCTGACAAAAGTTGGACTTGGTGCGTAGCCGCTTGACAACCTTGGGGTGTGCCACCAAAATGCTCCACATAATATGCCTGAGGGTTTTAGTTGACCACGGTGGATGGCTGCCTTCCAAATTCTCAAGGTGGTTCCTTAGAAAGAAACTCAGCAATCTCGAAGAAAGTTCAAGCAATCAAAAGAAAGTTTTTGACGAAACACGTCCAAGGAAACATCAAAAGAAGAAACAATCTCGCGAAGTCAAGAGACATAAAAAAAATTGTCCATGCAAGAAATCCCGACAAAAGGAAGAATCTTCATCAACTCCAAGAAAGTCAGCGATGGAACCATTGGAAAGAAGGTGGTTGGCAGTTGTTCACCACCCCTCAAAAAAAATGTCGATTGACATAAGGGCATGATCAACTTTTGTAAAGCCGTGTTATCCCAAAACCATCTACCTTGATCACTCCTTTCCCATGTTCTCTGTGTTCTTGAGGCATGGAAGGAAGCGTGGTGGAGCTGTGGAGGCCACTCAGTGCTCTGATGGGCTAGGGTACGATTCTCTGTTGCCTCTCAGGACTATCTCAAGCACGCCACTCTCACACACTTTCAAACACATGGAAGGATCAGTTGTTGAATGATAATCATCATGATTTTCGACGGTTCCCAACGATTTAGTCCTTTGGCAGCCTTTTTTGATGTCACACTAATAGCTAGTGTCTACCGGAAAAGCCAAAATTCCAAACAAAACAAAACAAAAACCTTTGGTTTTCTCGGTTTCTTTTTCAATGCTTCTTGCTTTTGCCCATCATCCATATCGTTCTTTAATGTTTTGTGCAGCAAGTGAAGAACACTTACACATACGATTATAAGCAGTCATACATGACATAGTGAAGGATTATCCGACAGCTATCAAGTTATACAAGCATATGCATCACTTTTGGGGGCACCACCCCTCTTGTGATCCTAGCAGCAACACTGGGGGCAATACCCCTCTAATTATCGTCATAATGATAAGGGGACACCATCATCTCCTAGTTCAGCTACGACGTCGATGACATTCCGACGCTACATATATTGGGAGCAGCAAAGTGCACCAGTGCGGCATGCACCAAGCTGTGAAACCCTTCGAGTGTGATGGCTGGCATCGTGCATTTGTTTTACGATCGCATCAAACTCAGATATATGGGAGCAACAAGACACGCCAGTGCGGCCACTGTCAACCTGTGAAACCCTTCAAGACGGATGGCTGGCACCACATCATCTTATGGTCGCATCCACCTTGATAAATTATGTCTACATATAAATCATAATTTTGTGAATCAACAACTTGTACCATCGGCTGGCACCGTGTTGTTTATGGTCGCGATGGGGGTATTTTACCATAAAGAGCCGTTAACAATCTATCAGTCAGCTTACGCTCTTCTGTGAGCGTGTATATTTCTACGATCATGCTTAATCATGACGCTAAGACAAGTTTTTCCCAAACTGAGGTCTTGTTGCCTACATAAAGTCCTCTTGGTTACTGTGGTACGCAGCATTACAGGCAGATTCAATCAGTGGGCATACAATAAAGTTAAATTGTATGTTAAAACATATTTTCCCAAGTTGAGTTCACGTTCCCTACATGAACTCCACTTGGTGGGGGCATCTTCTCATTGTTCTCTCTAACATGGGACCAATTGTTCGTAAAAAATAAATACATAGCCAGCGGCACCGCGGCGGCTCAGGAAATTAACAAACATATTTCAGCATAAAATATGCAAGAGCTATGAGGGCGGTATTGATAAAAAGAAAAGAATTATGGGGGCTCCCCAAAGTGCAAACTGGTATAGCATATCTGCCATGGTTTATGTGACGCCGAATATATGGATACAATAGGAAGGCAAATGTTTGTCTATAAAAGAATAAAAGAAACGTCAACTCCAAGCTGTTTGTGCCACTAGTACAAGCTGAAGCTATAATAAGCTACTTAAGGGAAACACAAGGCAGGAGGAAGTCGCGTAAAGATCGGGCTCGGGCTGATAAACCCGACTCATCCGGCTTAACATGATCTAGGAGCTTTTCAGCATGGTTTAGCCGGTCGCGATCCTGTGATGAGAGCAGTTCAAGATGTCTACGCACAGTAGTCACAAGTTCATTGCGTTTGCGATGAGCGTCCAAGTTACAGGACGAAATTTCAATCACTGACTCCTCATATGAGCACTCTTTCTCCACAGCATCAAGCTCACCTTCTAGCCTTTTAATTTGTAGCTTCAGTTCCTGAATCTGATGCACATACATGCGTTTCTTGATCTCTTGCTCTGCAAGTTGTTGCTCAAAAGTGCACGTGATTCTATCCATAGAACCACACATGGCCATCACCTTTTTAAGAATTTCATCAACAATTACTTCTCGTTTAAGAACGACATCTCGCCACGAAGCAGTATCCTCGGCCAATGCTGAAGGGTCCTTCGCAAGTTCATCCCTTAAAGCACCAACACCTTTAATAAGGCGCTCCACATCTGGTCGTGGACTCAGAAACCATTGTTTCCAGAGTGATAAACTAGTATCTATCTCTCTAACCAGTGCTTGCTTATTGACTGGAGTCGCCTTGAGGAGAAGTTCAAGATTTTTAATGTCTGCAAGAACATAGTTTATGAAACGCGAATCAGGGTCGCCCGCGAGCGGTAAGAGCACGGGGTTTGCAGCATCAAAATCCTCACAAGGCTGCTCGACTCCAAGGATATTGTTTTCACGTGTCTCTATCTCTTGGCGCAATTTTTCAATATTGGGGAGATACTGATCGTTCACAATTTTGGCTGAGTCAAAAAGTTGAGTAGACTCTACTGCAAGTGGCTCTGTACAAAGAAAATAAAGATAATTATGCTGAAGGATGAGCGCATATTAAAATAAAATAAAATAATAGAGAGCAGCGAATCACCTTGCTCTATGGTCTTCCTTCTTTTGGATACATTTGCGTCACCAGGTTTATCTACACTTCGCTTAAGTGGGGATGCTGCATTTGTACTCGGTGGCACCTCATGATTTTCTTGTTGATCGACATTGGTAGCCGCTGGCATCGACGGCGATGGTATATGGCCAAAGAAAGTACTTGGCGATGCCTGGAAAAAACTCTCGTCAAGCTCACAACCCAAAAGGTCAACAACCAGATGGTCAAGAGGCGAAAGCTTAAAATCTGGAAGATCATCTAAATTCAAAAGTTCAGAATCTGAAAGGTGGAGAAACAGATGCTGAACTGAGCTCAGGTCATCAGAAGGTACATGCAGTCCGCCGGTGGAAGCGCTAGAGGTCTCATGTTGTGAGGCGTTTTCAGGAGCTGTCGGCGCCGACTCCATATCTGAATCCGGCAGCTGCTCGTTATTAACTTGACCAATAAAGCTCCTTGACAACATCAATATTTTTTCCTGATCGGCCATTCCGCGCCGCATTGACATTGCATTCTTTACGTTTCTCCAGAATTGGATGCTCATGACCTGTAAGCATGCTTGCAGTTTGTGCTTCGGCTAAACGCGGAACGTCCCCATGTGCGTTTGCGACAGCTAAAATTAGTAAAGTAAGGAAATGAGTAACATTAAACACTTATTTCCTCATATAACAAAAGAGTAAAGAGGACCAATGTGCTATATATATAATCATCAAAACATACGGGAGATATAAGAAGTGCGAGCATATATATATTAAATGTGTTGCGTGCCTTACCTTTTGGCTGCACACTTTCAGATGTCGCCAAGCGCGAACAAAAAGATTCAGGTGCTTGAAGGAAGAAAAATACCCTATTATACCAAGCAATATACTCCATTGTACGCCCATGTCTCCTTTTTAGAGGCTGCACATAAAACTGGTGACCCGGTGATCCATAGAAGCAAAGATGTCGGCGACCCAAGAGCTCTAATGTTTCCTCCCGGCTATTATGTAAATAACTTGGAAAATCTAATCTATTTAGTTTTTCAGCTCTATATTCTGTTGGCATGTCCAGCTCTGGAATATGCTGATCACAATTAAACATCCGAGCAAACCGGTGTGGACAGTATACCTGATTGTCATATCTTTCACCTTGTCTATATAAGATACCGCCAACTGTACTGCTGACTAGAAAATCGACAGTTGCAATAGAAATTTGGTGAGGACCATAGCGCTGGATGTGGTCATACCATATGCGAGTCATTTTTCCTTGTTTTGGAAAACGTATGGCAGATCTTCCAAGGAAGTCCAGGAAGCGGAGCTCTAACCCAGTGTCATCGAATTCCCAGAACATATTATGTGCAGCCAAGAGAGACTTCTGTTCCATACGAACTGAGTCAATGATAAAAGGCGGGAAGGGAATTGAACACTGTGAAGACACTGATAATGAAAATTCTTTCATGAACGAGGCAAACCATCCCATAATAAAATGACCAGGAATAAATAACTCACATTTGCTAGCGGATGCGGACCCTGTGACTATTTGATGATGGAAGTCATCCAGACTGCGGTACAAGAAGGCCAAACTTGCAGCTCCAATAGCTCGACGGCTGCCATTTGCGAGCTTCACAGCCATAATAAATACTTCAGGCCGAATATAGTGACCAGCCTCCGCAGGAACACAAATGAAGGCTGCACGAAACACCACCAAAGGATACCCTGCATCGCCTGGTCTCTCAGTAGGGCGGACAGCCTGCCATCATGAACTTCAACACGAAGACCCATTTGTGTCAATAATGGGTCAGCCGGATCGGCATGACAATCTGATAATAGGGATCCAAATGAATGAGTCTTGTCCTCAAAAAAATAATCAACCCAGGCATCAACGGTCACAAGTCCGGGGCTAGGAGTGCGCTTTATTGGACACATATCCGTATATATGCTGTATAAAGTTTTTACATGTCCTCGCACTGTTCCTTGTAGCGGGATATACTCCTCATAAAGTATTCCAGAGAACGGAATTCCCATGGCATCATACATAGTGTGGAGTGGATAACCCATCTCCCCTTGGCTGCTAATCAACGTGTGTCCATCAACGTTCCAGTATGTCAAGAAGGCAGCAACTAGGGAAAAATCAATGTGGCAAGGATAAATTGAAGCCATGATTCCTCTAGCAATGTCAGACCTTTCAAGTATTCAAAATCTTCCTGATTTAATAACATCATACGTGCCCATATCAGGAGCTTGCGGCACTTCATGACGTCTGTACGAACGCGATGTGGATAGCCATCAATCCATCTTGTGGGAGGAGATTGAATGAACTTTTGAGCTAGGGTGGAAGTACGTGTGGGCTCCTTGAAGTGGCCTCCATAGCCAGGCTGATCAGGTCTCAGGCTGACGACCGGATAAGAAGTAGTCGCTCCTGTCGGTGGTGCCCCTGGTTTACTTTGTCTACCAAGATAATATTCACGGGGCATGTGCGTGAGCGTTACAGGTGCTGCCGGGTAGATTGTATAACGGTCATAATTGTATGCACATACTCTCTGACGATAATCTCCCTCCGCCTCAAATATGAGTGTCTCACCTCGACCAAGATTTAAACATTTAGCGACTTCAGACATCGTCTGGTCGATGTCTTCCTCATCCTCTACAGAAATCTCATCGGGTGCATGCGGCCTCCGCTCATAATCCATGAAGAGGTTAAAGTCCTCTCGCCAAAATATTACTTTCCCGCTTGACTCTTTCGGCGCATCATCGGCATGACCGCTAAAAAGAGTATAAATCATGGGATAGGAGCTATGGGAGTCCTAAAAAAAAGTGACTATCAAATATCGAAAAAAAAACAAGAGGAAGTAAGATGCAGCAAATTAAAAACGCATCATATGAAAAGATCGAGTTATACCAGTTGACTTGCCAAGTGCGAACTTTCTGAATCGCCACGTTCAGAAGAGGGCAATCGTGCATTGCGATCGACAAGATCTGCGGCCTTTTTACGTTGAGAATTTGCACTAAACTTTCTAACAGCACGTCTCGGACGACCTCTCGTTGAAGTCCCCGACCGATCAGCCGTATCGCCATGGTGATCCCTTCTCTGATCCATGTTGCGGGATCGTTGGAGGCAAGCAACGGCTGCAGACGTTGTTGAGCTAAACGATCGACGTGCTGGGGGCACAAGCAAACGATTTGCCCAGCTTATAAAGTGCAGGCTAGTACTCGAACAGAACTGATAAATACATGTCGTGATCAAATACAACTCTTCTAAAACTAGAGTTAAACATCAGTACGACTCGGTTACCATGCTATATGGGCCGATGAGTTTTTCACCGAGTCTAGTCCGTGTCGTTTCGCGCATGAACTATACTCGGTGGGGGGCATTTGTTTGATAAATTTTTGGTATCAGAATTCATGAGATATAAATTTATTTAGCACAACCTTTGTCTATGACAAGTGGGACCCACGAGGTACAAATTATTTTTAAAAGAATATATATTTGATTTTGGACTCATTTTGTAGAGTTCATTATCCACAACGCAATGGCGCAAATGAATTAATATTTCGTTTTGTCGTTTAAGAAATATGATCTCCCAAAGTATTAAGGTGTACATGTACAAATGGGATAGCAAGTTCGATCGATCGTTTGGCTAACAGGAAGATGTCCAATGCATGCACGTCATGCATGGCTGTACACGGCCGGTGTTTAAACGTGATGCCATGTCTTAGGTATTGGAGATAAGTACGATACCTAAAAAGTCCTATTATCGTGGATCGGATCGGACGCGGCTTCAACTGACTCCAGCAGCCGGCCGAACGCTTATATAAAGGCACCATACAAAGGAGAGCAGGAGACGCACACACGCCATACGCACGAGGCACGGACGCCGCACGATACGTGAGAGCAGTCGACGTAGAAACACGCGGAACGACTCCTCACGGAAATCAAACACGCACAGACTCGTTGATCTTAGCGAAAAGGCTGCAACACAAAGGGCATTCGTGGGACGACGAACGTCACACGATCAATCTTGAGTTGATTTACTCAAAGGACTATATCTTATATCAGATCATCCAACAAATAAGATTAGCTACAAGTGTTCTCACGGTGTTGTTCTGATGGCCGACATGACGTCACCCATGAAGTTTTTCTGCGTTGGTAAGTAATCATGTCAGATATATTCCTCTTTCTTCATGATGAAATTATTTTATGGCGTATGCATGTTCATCATCGCCGGCTGATCCGGCTATGTGCCGAAAGCAACATCCATGCGATTGTAACTTTCACCGTCGATGAGAGGCTAAATCAAAGCTTCCCGATGTGATGAAATTATCTATAGAAAGTATACAATCACAGTATGACTACTCCAATGTGGGTGGTCAACTGGTGTTTGGTACAGATCATGACGAGCGTACATGGCTAAGGCTAAGTATGAAGAAGTCAAATCAATATACCGATCTCGCTCCTCATGAGGAGGCATGATTAATCTTATCTACATCTACACCGCCCCTCACGAGGAGGCGAAGATCATATACAACATTGATCTTGATCCTATAAGGAGTAAGATCAATATATTTGACAAGTATCATCCATCATGCAAAGTGATATATCCACATCGATATCTTTGCCGAATGTCGATTGAGACAAAGGCTACACCAATTATTTTGATCATACGTCTAATGTCGACGAGGCTAGACGAAACCATGGCCAAGTGCCAACGAGGCCGGGTCACCACTCTATCTACATGTCACAAAACCTACGGGATTGGACACATATCATTGCTGGGTACCGACGAGGCAATAGCAACACACACATGTCCGTATCTGATGAAATATGGGCGTTACATGATTAGGCACCGACGAGGCGAAAGTCATCCCCTTCATCAATATATATATCCTATTGGTCATATCAACATGGTTAGGCACCGACGAGGCGATAGTACCGTGACTGGTTATCGGCGAAACAAAGCCACCCACACAATTTATTCACGAATATCACAATGCATATGGATGAGCAATCCAAACATGACGACGACCATTAGCGCAGCTTAATCGGAGGTATTCCGTGGGCTTGATCCTGCGGATGTAATTAACCGGTTGCTTGCAAAAAGCACCGGGAATTCATGAACTACGCAATCTCCTAAAGTCAGATACTCCATGAGCGCGACGCAGAAGGCAAATAGACATAGTTTACAGGAATATGCAATTTGTATATGTACAATGCAATGAGATTAATAAAATCCAGTGTTCCTGTATATTGTGTTCTTTGTCTACTGTTATTTCATTTTGCTTGTTTTATTAACAAGATGGCACGCCCGTAATTTGTACTATCACGTAAACATTTAGGAAAAACCCCTAAACATAAGGGAAGAATTTCTGCTACCTTTTCTAGCGAAACACTAACTACTAGATGCTAAGTTTAATTCATGATTTCTATGCATGCCCCACTATATAAATGTGTGCAGCTACCATTGGATTCTGGTGGACATTCTCATTGACAAGGGAATAGTTGAAGTCTTTGATTCATTATGCAAACCAGAATCAAACTACCAGGACTTGATTGACATGATTTAGAGGTAAATTCAACCATTAATCCATTTCATAATATCAAGTAATCAATAACTTGTTATTCATTTGCTTTTGTGAGTAGGATTTGGAAAATGTTCATCAAGAGAGAGCCGAGTGAATGGAAACCAAAGCTGACGTTTAAACATATTGATGTAATTGTACTACTATTGACCATAGTCTCTTTAACTCATCATTATTTTGGATTATTATTTACTTAATTTATATTGTTGTAAAGACCTTGCAGCAACCCCCGGGAAATGAATTATGTGGATTCTACGTCTGCAAGTTCATGAGGAAATTGAGCGTTGAGCAGGCATCGCGTGAGAAAACAATGGATGTGACTGTGACTGTCTTGCACTATATTTCAATATTTCTATGATTTGATATATATATATATATATATATATATATATATATATATATACAACAACTAATATATTCATATTGATCTCCTTTAAGCTTAACGACATGCACGCTGCCATCCTACCTCATCAGCGCGTATAAGCAATTCAAGAGGAGTTGGCGAGATTTATTCTTGAGGAGTTCATGTCGCCAAAGGGAGAATACCATAATTCAAAATATAGCTAACCCATATGAAAGGAACTCCCAACGTAATGAGGAGGATGTATGTAATTAATGATATTTCGATATACCGGATTGTATATATATATATGTATGTAATAGCAGTATGAATATGTGTTATATGTAAATTGTATTATATATATATATATATATATATATATATATATATATATATATATATGTGTTTTGTATGTAGTAGCGTAGAATACATATACGGAAAGTATAATATGTATGCATCGAATATGTACCGTACATATTGAAGACAGTAGATGAAAAAGAAAACATAAAATCAAATTGCAGTACCCTAGAAATTGCAGTAAAGAAAAGAAAATAAAAAAGAAAATGGAAAAAACAAAAAAACAAATCTTTAGTACCGGTCAGTAACATCGACCGGAACTAAAGGTTTCCCCACGAAACCGCACTTCGTGCCCCACGTGGAGGTCTTTTAGTACCGGTCGTAACACGCCCGGTACTGATGCTTTGGGGCAACAGTCCCCCTTGGGAAATACCGGTTGCACATCCGGTACTGATGCCCCTCCCCGACCGGTACTGCTGTGTAGCGTACATGCACTTTAAATAAGGCAGATACCTGTGTATAGTGCAAATCACTGGATCGATTCGTTTGCACACACAGTTTACGCTGTAATATCACAATAAAGTATCAATTTTATTACATCCAGACTTAAGCATTTAGGGTTTGGAGACCTTTGGCTGAAATGGATATCCAAAATCCTGCACACTGCTTCCGCCTCAGTACTTTTGAATGGTATACCCGGGAAAAAAATTTGGTGTAAAAGAGGAGTTAGACAAGGTGATCCTTTGTCTCCTTTGTTGTTTGTGACTACTGCAGAGCTTCTTCAATTTGTCATTAATACTGCTTGGCAATCTGGAGAGATTGGTTTGCCCCTTGCTTGTTCTTATGGGTTAGATTATCCTATAATACAACATGCAGACGACAGTTTGCTAATTATGCCAGCATGTGTTGAACAACTGAGAAGGTTGAAAGTTATCCTGGATAAATTTTCTTTATCTACTGGTTTAAAGATCAATTTCAGTAAATCCTCCATGGTACCTATCAATGTTGATCAAGATAAAAGTACTGAACTGGCTCTGATTTCGGGGTGTAAAATTGAGGTCCTACCTTTTACTTACCTTGGTTTGCCTTTGGGGACTACTAGACCAAAGATGGAAGACCTTATTGGTATTATTCATAGGATTGACAGAAGATTAGTTGGCATTGCTGATACACTATCCTATGATGGTCGACTGGTGGTGATTAAATCCATCATTTCTGCTATACCCAATTTTGCTATGTGCACTTTGAAACTGCCATTGGGTTTCCTGGACTACATTGAGGGATCTACCAGGGGCTTCTTTTGGAGAGGGAAAGATATTCATAAAAAAGGTAAATGCTTGGTCAAATGGGAAAATGTATGTAAGCCAAAGAGAGTGGGTGGATTGGGCATCCTAAATCTCAGAACCCAAAATATTGCCTTACTCATGAAGTACATTTTTAAGTTCATGAATAAGGATGATTTGCCCTGGGTCAAGCTTATATGGCAAGCACATTATGGGAATGATAGAATACCACAAAACACTAGCCCTGTTGGTTCTTTCTGGTGGAAAGATTGTCTAAAGTTATTTGATAACTTCCTGGAGTTGGCTGCTTGTGTCCCAGGTGAAGGTGGAACTGTAAGACTTTGGATGGATAAGTGGTCTGATGAGCTTCTTCGGCACAAACTGCCTCACCTTTGCTCCTTTGCGAAGTCACAATCCATTTCCCTTAAACATGCTCTTGCTGTATTTTCTGATGAAGAGTCATTGGATTTGTTTCACACCCCACTTTCAGTCCCTGCTGTACATCAATTTGCCCAGTTCAATAGTTGCTGACAGGACAAATGGATATTTCTTCTGCTGATAGGTGGGTTCTGTCATCCAACAACAAAAGTTATTCGAGTAAGAGGGTTTATGAGACCTTAATGTCAAATATTCCTGCACCATCCTCTTTCCATTGGATCTGGAAATCCTGTGTTCTCCCAAAACATAAGATCTTCTTTTGGTTACTATTGCAAGACAGATTGAACACAAGAGACCTCCTAGCTACAAAGCAGTTTCAGATTGAGGATTATAATTGTGTCCTATGCTCTCAGGGGATGACTGAAGAGTTTATCCACTTATTCTTTGAATGTGACTTCAGTAGGAACTTCTGGTGGAAATTATATCTTGAATCGGATACGGATCTGGACCTCTTCTCCATGTTGATTCAAGCTAAGAAAACTTACAGGCTGATCTGCTATAAGGAAATTCTGATTATTGGTTGCTGGAGTATTTGGACCCATAGGAACAGATGTATTTTTGACTCTAAGCATATTTGTCTTGAGGCTTGTTTCCAGGACTTTATTTGTTCTTTTAGATTGATTATGCATAGAGCTAAACCTTCCTTAAAGGAAGGGATGACCCAATGGGTGGACACTTTATGAACTTTTCCTTGTAATTTGTACAGCTGTCAATGAGAAAATAGAAAATTAAACAGTAGGGATTTTTCCCTACTGTTTTGCGCCTCAAAAAAAATAATTTTTTGAAATTCATGACACATTGAGAATTTTGAAATAATAGACTTTTTGAAATTGGTTGAGGTCTTTTATAGTTGGTTTCTTTAAGGATTTAAATGTTTTATTTTTAATCAAAAACAAAAGTTTTAAATTTTAGTGATTTTTGAATATTATAAAATGTTGGGATGTTACAGACTACCACCCTTAAAAGGAATCTCGTCCCCGAGATTCTTAGAAGCTACAAAGACAAAGCAAGTGCTTGGAATGATTCTGATAACTCGAGAGGTTTTGAGAAATGCAATTTCTGACATGGAAACTTGAAAACTTGTAGGGAATAAATTTTATGATTGGGGAGGCTAGAAGGAAGATAGTTTGGGATCTCTGGGTTTAATCAGCTGGGTTTGAAATATCTGGTAGCTACCACCCTTAAAAGAAATTTTTGTTGGTACTCAAACATTCTAACTTATACAAGATATTCAAGAAAATTAATTACAAACAGCATCTAACAAACATCAAGCACAAGGTTCAAACACAAGCAACACATACGTAAAAATTACAAACTTCTTTTGCGAAATTGAACTAATCGTTTTATCGAACGAAACACACCAATGTCATGGAAAGACAAAATTGATAGTACTGCCATACCACAATTTGATAGGTCAATACATCAACGGATCTCGTTATTCTAATGGGTAGGTGGTCTAATCTGTCTTTTTCTTGAGTGCCTCGAGTTTTTCCTCAACTTCCTTGAGTTCTTCAAGATGCTTCTGGGTGTTGAGAAGTCCAAAATAAAGTTTTTCTGCAAGATACTCGATGGCTCCCCATGCTGCATTTCTTGCTGAATCAAGGAATGATGTGTGAAGTATTGGGTTGGTGAACATGTAGTCACCCTCAGTCTTGTGGTCAGCTTCTTTGCTCATGTATAGATGGACTTGCACCCACCAATACTCTTGACCTTCATCCATGAAAGGAAAACCTTTGTATACTACTTCTCCTTCAAAACCTAAACTCCTCATGTTATCCTTCAGTTCTCTTGGAAACTCAGTCTCGCATTCCAAGGTCATGGTCATCACTTGTCCTTTCTTGAGTGATTCAATGAGGGCGGTCATCTAAAGAAAACAAGAGAAGAAGCTTAGAAATGAAATAGTTAAGATAGTTACGAGAATGATGTTTGAAAAGTTCTTATTTTCCGAAACTGAATGAAATAGATTTTCAATCCTATGGCCAAATCATATTTCTATCCAAACCTAGGGTTTCGAACCTACAGGCAACACAGTGCTCTGATACCATTTGTAGCGTACCTGCACTTTAAATAAGGCAGATACCTGTGTATAGTGCAAATAACTGGATCGATTCGTTTGCACACACAGTTTACGATGTAATATCACAACAAAGTATAATTTTATTACATCGATGATCCAGACTTACAAAATATTTAATACAAATTGCATAGCATAAAGCTAGCTTTTAATTAGTACACAGCGGAAATACAATAGCAGTGGGTCTCCAATCACTTCATGTGGCCACAGGCGGAAACATGTTGGTTGTAGACTCGAAACCTATCAACAAAACCTCACTCGTCATATGAACAATCTACAATAAGAAAAATATTGTAACAACGTGGGTCAGATTCCATTAAAAATGGAGTCTGGCAAGTGACACTATGGTGGACACTTAATGGAATAACTATGTGGCATATATGCATATTTGGCTGGTGGAGTTCAAGGCTATTTTGCATAAAGCTAATCTTTCCTATCTCTTTGGAAAACACTTTCTTCAAATCAAGACAAGTATGGCATGAAAACCATAAATATCATCTTCCCTTGTTCACCCATCAAGTTTTATTTCTGAGGTTGGAATGATGGAATCCTCCGTTGACGTCTGTGATCAGCTGCTCAAATTGTCCGTACCGGGGACACGGCTAAGTACTTAGTTTTACACTCTGCAGAGGATGTGCACGTTCACCATTGTACCCATTCAACCCAAATTATCCTTTACACACCATTTGTGATAATGAAAGGAGAAGAATGAGACGAGATCTTTCAGAAGCATTTTCCCTCCCACTCTGGCTTGACCCGTTCCACCTAACACCCTCTACATCTGCTTGTCAAGCCGGAGAGAGTCCACACAACATAGTTGATCAAGCCAGAGCCCATATGGCAATGGCTGCACTGGAAGCAATCGTCACTCGGAGTTCTTCAGATTCCTCTGTTCCCTGGGTGGCCATCCACAAGTGCACTCTCAGGTGAAAACCACCATGCTCATGGCCCCAAGTATAGTAGAAACTATCTTAGGCGAAGACAACCACAAGCACAACCCTGAGTAGCCACTCAACATAAACCATTCAACCAATCCACCCAGGTGATTCATTAACTTAGTGATGTGTACTCTCAGGTGAAAACCACCATGCTCACGGCCCTAAGTAGAATAGAAATTCATCCTAGGCGACCACAACCATGAGCACAGTCCTGAGTAGTCACTTAACATTTTGTAAAACTTTTCATCAATTGCATAGCATCAATATATCTACTAAGTATTATATAGGAACCTAGACACAGGAGTAAGTGTTTCTACACAGGTTTTGCATAGCAATACTATCCTACACATGCTTACATAAAAATACACTAAGTAATGCATATAGAAAATAATATGAAGTTTATGAGGTGTGCCACTTGCCTTTGAATGTTGTCGTTGTTCACAAACTCTTTTCAACAACGAACGTTTGCTCTCCGTTTAATCTAAACAATATAAGAAAACAACAATACAACAATCATAAAACAAAACAACACAACACATACAAGCAAACAAACAAGTTTCATAACTTCTAAGGAAAACATGTCATGCATGATATGCAAATTATTTCTAAGGACTAGAGATGCATGTCATGCCATGAAATTCTTTTAAGTTAATGCAATGCAATTAGGTTGGTCAAAATGACTAAGGA
Source organism: Poa annua (assembly GCA_026929855.1). NCBI lineage: Eukaryota > Viridiplantae > Streptophyta > Magnoliopsida > Poales > Poaceae > Poa > Poa annua. The sequence continues at coordinate 242,125,243 of CM049426.1, read as the reverse complement.
CTAAAGTCATATGTTGAATAAAATATTTTGTTTTATATCATCTTGAATAAGCACTCTAATGGCTTAGTTTTGATGTGTAGAAATATTTAGAGAAAATACTAAGTCATTTCTTCAAAATGATCAACAATTATTATCAACTCTTTGTAAATTGGACATTCACTATAGTGAGAGAGACAGACACCCGGCCAGCCACTTAAATTGTGGAACAGGTCTCATGTACGTGGACATGTAAGGTTTGTCTCCAAGCCGCTTCATCTCACTATGCCGCTAGGATCCAACAAACTTCAAAGATGATAACATCATGATCAAACTTTGTTTAAGTCTAAAAGACAAGATTAGGAAAGAGGGAAAAGAAAGAAAGAAAGATGTAGTTAGTCTTCCAGGCTTCATCTCCAGACTTGTAGCTTTCCCCTTGATGATGTCTTGAATGAATTTTTGTAGACTTGATAAATCTTCAGACTTGATGATTCTTATATCACCGAGGCTGGTCTTAGAATTAAATTAGTCTTCAAAAGGTCTAAGAGAAGAAGAGAAGACTTAGAGAATAAAGGGGTTGGCCTTCTTGAACTTCTTCTCACTTTTCTTCTAAGTGCTTGATATCTTGGGGATGCTTCCAGAGTATGTTTTCTTCTAAGTCCTTCATGAAGTCTCAGAGAAGAAGGGATAAAAGAAAGAGAGAGGAAGCAAGACTTAGAAAATATTTCCTTGTTAGTCTTCATGAACTTCTTCTTGATTTTCTTCTAAGTGCTTCTACTTCTTGGATATTCTTCTGGAGTCTTGTTTTCTTGGCTAAATCCTTCATTGGCCTTCTAGCTCCATTTGAAGGTCCTAAGTGTCTAAGTGCATAGCACTTTACCAGAATGCTAAGTCGAAATAATCCTAACTTAGAGAAAATGGGGGAGGAGTTTTCTTATGGGAAATATATCTATATGAGAAAATAAGTTATGCATGCAATGCACTTTTAAATCCTAAGACAAAATTTGTGATATTTATAAAGTATACATTAGGCTATAAATGCAATTTAATTAATTTCTATTTTTGGAAAATATACTAAAAATAAAAGGAATAATTATAAGATTAAAGTTTTCTATAACTAAATTTTATAACAAAATTTCATAATTAGTGTTAATAGACAGGGAGCATTTAATTAAATTTATAGCAATTTGATTTAATCAAAAATAATATTTCTATTAATAGTTATGTTGAAAATACTCAAACTATTCAAATTAAATATATAACTATGAATTCATTTAAATATTACTCAAAAATATTTTATAGCAGTGGCGTCACACTACAAATATTCTAAAGTTTCTAAACAATTTTATTTGCAATTTTTGGAATTATAGATTTAAAGTTATGACAAATATACTCAAATCTTCCATTTGAAATTTGAATATTTTAAACTTAGTCAAATTTGAATTTTGGCAGATCTAAAATATTCTACATGTCAAGGGCTTTCCAAATATATAAAAATATTTGAATTTAGATAAACAGAGAAATAGATATGATAGTTTGAATAGACAGGGGCTTTTCTACAAAACTGCCATTTTAATTTTATTCGGAAAAATAACAGAAAATTGTCTAGCTGACGTGGCTCTCAGGGATTGGTTCAGATCTAGGGTTAATAGGGGCCGTACGATCTTAAGAGGATTGGGCGGTCCAGATCTGATCATACCTCTTCGGCCTGGATCTAATCTGGGCCGTTGGTGGGAGATCGAACGGCCTCGGCCACGTCGACCAGTACGTGGCGGCGCTGGTCCGCCGGAGTGGAGGACGACGGCGGCGTGGGCTCGGGCGTGGATGGCGCCGGAGCTGCGGAGGCTCCCCGGACTCGAGGAGGCCACGGCGAAGTGCGGCGCGGGGTGGTGGAGGCGATGGCGGCATCGGCCTCGAGCGGCGTATCTCGATGCGACGTGGAGGCGCCGAGATGGTTCGGGCGCCGGCGAGCTCCGGTCGGACGTGCCCCGCACGTTTTTCTGCAAGGGGAGAGCGGGCAGGACGTCAGGAGGTGCGGGGGAGCAAGGGGAAGGCGATGGAGGAGAAAACGAGTGGGGGCAGAGGCTCACCTCGTCGGAATCGGTGGAGAATGGCGGCGGTGGCAGTGCGGCTCCGGCGACAAAATTCTCCGGCCTAGAGGCACGGATTGGAACGGGGAGAGGGGGAAAATGATGCGGGGTCTCGGGGGCTTTATATGGAGACCGAGGGAACACCACGCGACCATCACGGCGCGGATTGGGAGATCCGGCCATCTCGGCGTGATTCCCGTGCGTGAGGTTGAAGACAACCTCTTCCCCTGACAGGTGGGTCCCAGTGTCAGGTTTTTCTCTTTTTCCTTTTCTGATTTTCTATTTTTTTAATAACTTTTGATTTATACCTCCAAATGAAGCCAAATCAATTTCTAAAAATTTCTAAAATTATTATCTTTCTGTTAAACCAGCCGTGGGAGTATTTTGAACACTTTAAAAAAATAATAATTTCGAAATATTGATTAAATGCAAAATTGACACTTTATGTTTAATTTAAAACTAGGGTTTAATTAATTTTAAATTTTGGCTAAATAAATTATATGAAATACCCAAATTCAATTATGTTTGAATTTAAGTTATTTAAACACATTTTTTAAACATGTATCTTTATTTTGGTTTAATAGAAGAATAATAGAATATAAATAATTTTAAAGTAATAGGAAATATAATGGATTCTAATGTTAATTAAATTTTATTTTTTGTAACATTATATTTTATATTAAGATAAATCATTTTATGTTTTGAAAAAAAATGGAATTCATTTTAAGCTAATGAAATATTTATTTGGATAATCCATTTATAAAATATATGAATTTACTAAAGTTATAAACTATAGGGTTGTAATTTCAACACTAAGTTTTGAACTAGTTGAAAGAATGAAAAACTATTTGACAAATAGATCATGTTTTAAATAGATTAAAAAGAATACTTGTAAATATTATTTTAATTTATGAATAGCTATGGCTATGTGGTTGGAATCATATACTTATGAGGAAACTATTTATTTCATGAAATTGGTTTGAAGGGTTTTCAAACATTCAATCAATTTACATATTAAGGGTTTCGAAATACAATGGATAATGTAATGTTTAATTGGAAATAAATTTTGAAATTCATGACACATTGATAATTTTGAAATATAGACTTTTTCAAATTGGTTGAGGTCTTTTATAGTTGGTTTCTTTAAGCATTTAAATGTTTTATTTTAATCAAAAACAAAAGTTTTAAATTTTAGTGATTTTTGAATATTATAAAATGTTGGGATGTTACATGCTGGTCCGTTTTCCACTAATGGGTGGGGGATAGCTAAACACTACATAGGAGAATAGCATAATATATTAACTGCACACAACTCCTAACATGCATACTACAGAAAATACTACCATGCATGTAGTGAAAATAATAGGTGGTTTATGAGTGTCACTTGCGTTTTGAAAGTTGTCGTTTCTCACACTCTCTTCAACGAAGAACGTTTCACTTCGTTTAATCTATACGATGAAAAAGAAATACAATAAATAATCAATTCCAACAAACACATAACACATAAAAGCAAACATCACAATAATGTGTTCATCAATAGTTGTTTTGGTCCATTTATGTTATGGTCAAGTATTATTGCATAATTCAATTTACAAAAAGAATTAATGTGATAGGACTTAAGATTTACCATTTTGGACAAGGGATGATCTAATTCAAATTTGAACATTTCAAATCTGAATAGGTAGAAATGGTGTAACAATGGTTTAGTGGAACTAGTCTTGATTAAAAGATCACACATGAATTTGGTCATGAGGGTTTAATGTATTCAAATATTTAAGGTTTGCCATTCCAAAATATCTTACAGGTTATAAACGCATATTTATAAGTTTATATTTCAAAATGGTTGAGTAGGCTTAGTTTTTTTCTTTTGGTCAAAAGAGAATACTTGTGTCACTTTTGTAAAATAAAACAATTTAATAAGGTTAATTGGATTTAAACTATGTTAAAAACATACAAATAGGGTTTCTAATTTTAAAATGGGAATGACATTGCTTAAAAATAATTTTAATAGTTCAATGTTATTAGTTAGATCCTAAGGTTTCCAAAAATATTTTATTTGAAACTTTTGGGCTAATGGATTTAAACCTAGGTAAAATTTACTCAAATCTTCCATTTGAAATTTGAATGAATTTGAACTAGTCAAATTTGAAATTTATCCAATTTGGCTTCGCGGTTTAAAAGATATAATAGTTCTAAGTGGAAGGGGTTTTTCTGCGAAACTGCCTATTAAATCTAAATAGATAAAATATTTTCCACGCGGCGCTTACTGGGCGCTGACTGTGCGCTGAGGCGGCGTCCACGCGGCGCGTTTTCATTGGCTCATACCGATTCGTTAATTGTTCTAATCTCGGCTATTGGACGGAGATCGGACGGCTCGGGGACAAGGGGCTCACCGGGCGGCGCGGACGATCGCCGGAAAAGGTTGACGCGGCAGCGCCGGTGTCGCGCGGGCACGCACCGGTGCTTGTGGGGCTTCCCCGGACACACGGAGGCGACGGCGAGGAGAATATCATCACGGCGGAGACGATGAAGGCAACGGCTTCGTCTCGGGTATTCTAGGCCAGCGGGAAGACGCAGACGGAGGAGTGGCCGCGCCGGTGACTTTCCGGTAGTGGATGAACTCGAGCTTACGGGTGCAGAAAAAATTATCCGCAACTATTAGGAGATGCGCTATAGCGTGGGGAAGAAGGAGAACCAAAAAAGGGTGGCGGGGACTCACCGAGCTCGCCAGAATCAAAGGAATTCCACGGTGGCCGTGACGAACTCCGGCGAATAAATCCGGCGGCCTGGGGGCGTAAAATTGAGGGGGAGGAGAGGGTAAAGGACTCCAGGGTCGCGGGGATTTAAGATCGGGGGGTAGAGGGCTCGTTGGTTCCTCGGGCCGGAGTGGAGAGAATGGAAGATCGTGGGCGTGTCGGAGGAGATCGTGGCGGACTGGAAGTTAGGGATGAAGTGCAACTGACAGGTGGGGTCACGCTTTCAGCGAGAGAGAAGAGAGGAGAGAAGGCCGGGAGGGCTGGTGTTGGGGCGTTACGCGCTGCACGCGCGGCTCGTGAGTACGGGCTCGGCCCATTTGTCTTGTTCTCTTTTGTTTTTTTTTTGTTCTGAAACATTTTCTTTTCCTTTCCTATTTTTCTAATTTCTTTCATATATTTTGTTTTAGTTATCCAAATGACTTCAAACAACTTTCTACAAATTTGTAAAATCTAGATCTTTCTCTTAAGACATTCTTACACTTTTTTCCAATACATTTAAAATCATAAAATTTTCAAATAACATAAATTGACACTTTTGTAGAATTTAAAAATAGAGTTTCAATAAAGAATTATGTTATAATAAAATCAAGAAAAATATCACAAATCTATATGTTTAAAATAAGTCTGTTTAAACCCTTTTCAAAAATCTTAAAAATCAAGTATGGCATTTGATCTTAACAAATTAATTGTGCCTAACCCAGGAATTGATTTTCCCAGTCTAGAGGTTAAATTCACTAAAGAGGATATTGATGAGGTGGTCAAATGCATGCCAACTGATAAATCCCCTGGCCCTGATGGCTTTAATGGGGCCTTCCTAAAAAAGTGTTGGAATCAGGTCAAAGAGCAGTTCTATCAGTTGTGCTTTAGGTTTTTTGAGGGTAACCTTGATATTCATAGCATTAACTCTGCTTATATTACTCTTATTCCCAAGAAGAGTGATCCTGAGACTGTCAATGATTATAGACCTATCTCTCTGGTCAGCTTGACTCTTAAGTTACTTACCAAGATATTGGCAAATAGAATGCAGAAGGTTATTGTTCAGGCATTACACAAAAACCATTATGGATTCATGAAGAGTAGAACCATCCAGGACTGCCTTGCTTGGGCCTTTGAATATATCAGTCTTTGCCACAAATCTAAGAGAGAGATTATTATCCTTAAATTAGATTTTGAAAAGACATTTGATAAAGTTGAATACAGTGCTATTCTACTCATGTTGAAGAGTCTTGATTTGGTGATGTATGGTTAAGTTGGATTGCTCAGATTTTATTCTCTGCTTCCACCTCTATCCTTTTGAATGGGGTGCCTGGTAAGAAAATTTGGTGTAAAAGGGGTGTTAGGCAAGGAGACCCTCTATCACCTCTCCTTTTTGTCTCAACTACAAAATTATTCCAATATGTTATTAATGAGGCCTGTCATTCTGGAGAGATTGATTTGCCTCTTGAAGGTTCCTATGGATTGGACTATCCCATCATTCAGTATGGTGATGATACTCTGCTTATTATGCCTGCCTGCCCTGAGCAATTGAGGAGACTAAAGGTCCTTCTTGATAAATTTTCATCATCCACTGGATTGAAAGTGAACTTTTGTAAATCCTCTTTAGTACCCATTAACCGTGACCATGAGAAAAGTATCAATTTAGCCCTAGCTATTGGCTGCAAGGTGGAGTCTTTGCCTTTTACATATCTGGGGCTTCCATTGGGAACCACCAGGACGAAGATGGGAGACTTCATTGGTATTCTACACAGAATTGATAGAAGGTTAATAGGTATTGCAGATACCTTATCTTATGATGGAAGGCTAGTTGTTATAAAATCGATCATCTCTGCTATCCCCAATTTTGCTATGTGCACCCTAAAACTTCCTTTGGGGTTCCTGTAATATATTGAGGGCTTCACTAGGGTTTTTTTCTGGAGAGGCAAGGATATTCACAAGAAAGGCAAATGCTTGGTCAAGTGGGAAAATGTCTGCAAGCACAAGAGAGTTGGGGGACTGGGAATTCTGAACCTCAGAAAACATAATATTGCCTTACTCATGAAGCACTTGTTTAAATTCATGAATACAGAGGAACTACCTTGTGTGAAGTTGATATGGCAGGCTCACTATACCCATGACAAGTTACGACAAAATATGAGACATGTGGGATCCTTTTGGTGGAAGGATTGTATCAATCTTTTGAATACCTTCCTAGAAATTGCTTCTTGCGCACCAGGGGATGGAGGAACTATTAGGTTATGGTTAGACGAAAGGACATATGAGATCCTAAGACATAAATTGCCTCACTTGTGTTCTTTTGCCAAGTCTCAGTTCATATCACTCAAGTAGGCAGTTGCTATTTGTGTGGATGAGGACATTGCTGATATGTTTCACATTCCTCTTTCAGTTGTTGCTGACCAACAATGTGACCAGCTTGGAACCTTACTTGCTTCTGGCACTGAGCATATTGTGTTGGATAAATGGACTTTGGCCCCAAGTGGAAAGCCTTACTCTAGTAAGAGAGTATATGATAGCCTGATGCCAAATGAGTTGGCCCCTTACCCTTTCAGGTGGATATGGAAATCTTGTGCCCTCCCAAAACACAAGATATTTTTCTGGCTCATGTTGCAAGATAGACTTAACACGAGAGATCTGTTAGCCAGAAAGAAATTCGTGATTGAGGATTATGATTGTGTGTTGTGCACACAGGGAGTCACTGAGGACTATTTACACCTTTCCTTTGAGTGTGACTTCAGCAAAAATTTCTGGTGGAAGCTCTTGCTAGAATGGAACAATGATCTTGATTTTTTCTCTATGTTACTGGCAGCAAAAAAGAGTTACAAATTGATCTGCTTTAAGGAAATTCTGATCGTGGGATGCTGGAGCCTATGGAACCACAGAAATAGAAGTATCTTTGATAACCAGCCTGTCTCTCTGGATAGTTGTTTTCAAGACTTTATTTATTCGTTTAAGCTTATTATGCATAGAGCTAAACCCTCTCTCAAAGAGGGCATGACCCAATGGGTAGATACTTTATGAACACTTCTTGTATTTTTTATACAGTGGATTTAATGAGAAAATAGAAAATTAAATAGTAGGTACTTTTCCCTACTGTTTTGCGCCTAAAAAATAATCAAACACTTGATTCAAAACTATATTTTAAAAATATAGAATATTCCAAATAGTTTTGTGATCATAATTATTGACCTAGGGTTTATTAAGAATCCAAATATAATGTTTTGGAATTAAATAATTTATCCAAAACATTTTGAAATAGTCATTCCTTAAATAATTGAAGGTACTTTAGAAATATGGTGTTAGGTTAAATATGGTGTTAGCTCAACACTCAAGTTTGAAAATAAAGTTTACTTGATTGAATTAACATCATAATGCATTTGACTAAGTCATAATAATCATTTTTTGTTGGCCCTCTCGGATATTGATGATTTTATTAAAAAGTTTTAAATATTAGTGATTTTTAAACATTCTAAAATTTTGGGATGTTACAGACTACCACCCTTAAAAGGAATCTCGTCCCGAGATTCGAAGAGGCTAGAAAGAGAGATAGGTTTGGATATCTGGGGTTAGGACAATAGGCTAGAAAAATTTCATGTGTATCTAGACTACTGGCTCCAATAAACGTAACATTGGATTTCATAACTCTTTGTTGGGTAGACTTGTGTCGTTGGGTGATGCTTCATTCATCCTTCATTCAAATCCATAGCATGAACTAGCATCAAAGTGTCATGTGGCTAAAAGAATTGATTAGGAACTTTGTAACATCCCAACATTTTATAATATTCAAAAATCACTAAAATTTAAAACTTTTCTTTTATTAAAATAAAATATTAAATGTATAAAGAAACCAACTATGAAAGACTTCAAACTGGAGTTTAATATTTCAAATGTCACAGTTTAAACATTTTATTATCCACTGTGTTTCAAAAACCTTAAAATATAATTGGACAAATATTTTACAAACTACAATCCATTTTATTTTAAATAAATTAGTTTCTTTATAAATATATGGATTAAACCACTTAGCCATATCTATTCATAAATACAAGATTATTCAAAAGGTTATATAATTACTAAATGGTTTTCATTCCTTTAACTAAGTTCAAAATATAGTTTGGGAATTATAAGCCCATAGTGTATAACTTTAAAACTTCATAGAATTTAAATTAATGAATTAGCCAAATAAACATTTCAATTGCTTAAATGAATTTCATCTATTTTTAAAACATGAAATGATTAATATATCCTAAATAAGAATAAAATTAAAGCAAAGGTCTTGTCCAAAATGGTTATGAAGCTTCAAATGCATTATCATATTATAAAATATAAGATTGCACAAATTATTGTCAATTAAAAATAAATACCTTATATTTCACATGTCCTAAACATTATCTATATTTAGTCTTTAATATTATGCCAAAATAAAAATGAATGATTTCAGCAAAATAAGTTTAAATAACTTAAATTTAAACATATTGAAATGTGGGTATTTTACAAATTTTATTTAGCAAAAAGATAATTTAATTAAGTTATAAATTCAAAATTGATATAAAGTATCAATTTTGTATTAAAACAACATTTCAAATTTATGAACTTTAAAAAGTTCTCAAAACATACCCACAACTGGTTTAACTGAAAGATATTATTTTTACAAATTTTTAGAAATTAATTTGACATCATTTGGACATTTAAATCAAAAGATATGAATTAAATAAATAAAATCAGAAAAGAAAATACTTGCTGACGTCATGCTGACGTCAGCAGATCGTCTTCAACCTCTATCCGAACAAAGCGCAGAAATGGATTCGAATCGGAGGCAAATCCTCTCCGATTCGTGCGGGATACGATCTCCTGAAGCCCCCTATTTAAACCCCAGATCCCGCCGCCGTTTTCCCCTCTCAAACCCTAGCTTCATCGCCCCCAGGCTGCCCGCAAACGCCGCCGCCGTTCGTCCATTACCGACGGCAAATTTCTCCAACTCCGGCGAGTACAAGACCTCCCGAGCTCTTGCATTGCTCTCTTTCTCTTTATTTTCCCCATGCGCATCTTTTCTAACTTGGCCGTGGTTCTTTCGCGCGCCAGAACGCCGTCCCCGTCATCGACAGGGATGGGCCGCCGCCACCCGCAACTCCGGCGAGGAGTAGATCGAGCACCGGAGCCCCCCGCCACCAACCGTCGCCACCATTCCCTTCGTCGTGCTGCGCCGCGTCCGGAGCTGGCCTCCACGCATCCGGGGAGGCACGGAATCGACCGGAGCGTCCAAGGCCGAGCCGTCGCCGCCGTCGTCCTCTTCTCCGGCGAGAAGCGCGCCGCCCACGGTATGGTCAAGCCCCCAGCGCCGTCCGATTAAATTCCTACGGCCCATATTAGATGTCTCGGATGAATCGGTACGATCCGATCTGGACCGTCAGATCCAGATCTGACGGCCCTAATCTGTGACTTATCCACGTCAGCTAGCCACGTCAGCGCCACGTAGTGCACAGTCAGCGCCGCGTCAGCGCCAGCGTGTAAATCAATTTTCTATTTTAATTTTTAATTGGAAAATTTGCAGATTAGTCCCTGGAATTAAAACATCTATAACTTTTTAACCACAACTCTAAATTTAATAATTTTTATATATTTGGAAAGCTCTTGACATGTAGAATATTTTGGATCTGACAAAATTCAAATTTGACTTAGTATAAAATATTCAAAATTCAAATGGTGAATTGGAGTGTATTTGTAATAACTTTAAATCTATAAATCCAAAAATTGCAAATAAATATGATTTAGAAACTTTAGAATAATTGTAAATTAATGCTACTGCTATAAAATATTTTTGAGTAATTTTTGAATGATTCATGGTTGTGTGTTTAATTTGAATAGTTTGACTAATTTTGAAATAACTTTTAATAGAAACATTATTTTGGGTTAAATCCAATTGCAATAGATTTAATTAAATGCTCTCTGTCTATTGACACTAATTATAAAAAAATTGTTATAAAAATTTAATCATAGGAAAATTTAACCTTATAATTATTCCTTTTATTATATTTTCCAAAACTAGAAATTAATTATATTGTATTTATAAATCCATGCATATTTAGAAAGAAATCACAAAAGTTATTTTTATGTTTCCTGTGAATTAAAAATTTCATTTCATTCATAGCATATTTTATTCTCATAGGAAAACCCCTCTTCATTAGTTTTCTCTAAGTTAGAAAATAATTTCAACTTAGCAGTTTTGTGAAGTGCTACAATTAGACACTTAGTAATTTTCAACATGGAGCTGGAAGACCAATGAAGGACTTAGCCAAAAACAAGACTTCAGAAGTATCTTCAAGGAGAAGAAGTACTTAGAAGAAAATCAAGAAGAAGTTCATGAAGGACTTAGAAGAAAACAGACTCTGGAAGCATCCTCAAGATGTCAAGCACTTAGAAGAAAAGTGAGAAGAAGTTCAAGAAGGCCAACCCCCTTTCATTCTCTAAGTTTCTCTCTCTGTCTTTTCTTCTCCTCTGAGACTTCATGAAGACTAAGTAAATCCAAGACCAGCCTCGAGGATACAAGAATCATCATGTCTGAAAAATCATCAAGACTACCCAGAACTCAATCAAGACATCATCCAGAAGAAAGTTACAAGTCTGGAGATGAAGCCTGGAGGACAACTACATCTTTCTTTCTATCTTTTCCCTCTTTCCTAATCTTGTCTTTTATACTTAAACGAATTTGATCATGATGTTATCATCTTGAAGTTGTTGGATCCTAACGGCATAGTGAGATGAAGCGGCCTGGAACAAACCTTACATGTCCACGTACATGAGACCTGTTCCACAATTTAAGTGGCTGGCCGGGTGTCTGTCTCTCTCACTATAGTAAAGAGTTGGTAATAATTGTTGATCATCTTGAACAAATGACTTAGTATTTTTCTTTAAGTATTTTGCACATCATGGCTAAGCCATTAGAGTGCTTGTTTCAAGAAGATATAAAACAACGTATGTTTATCCAACTTAAGACCTTAGTCCTTAGTCATTATTGACCCACCTATTTGCCTTGCATTGACTTAAGAGATTTTCATAGCATAACATGCATCTCTAGCCCTTAGAAATAATTTGCATATCATACATGACATGTTTTCCTTAGGAGTTTTACAAAACTTGTTGTTCATTTGATATGAGCATGTATGTTTGATGATTGTTGTTTGTTGATTGTGGTATTGTTGTTTGCTATTATTGTTTAGATTAAACGGAGAGCAAACGTTCGTTGTTGAAAAGAGTTTGTGAACAACGACAACATTCAAAGGCAAGTGGCACACCTCATAAACTTCCTATTATTTCTATATGCATTACTTACTGTATTTTTATATGCATGTGTTGCTATGCTAAACCTGTGTAGAATCCCTTACTCCTGTGTCTAGGTTCCTATATCATACTTAGCAAAGATATTGATGCTATGCAATGAATGAGAAGTTTTACAAAATGATAAGTGACTACTCAGGGCTGTGCTCATGGTTGTCGTCGCCTAGGATGAATTTCTATTCTACTTAGGGCCGTGATCATGGTGACTTTTACCTGAGAGTGCACATCCACAAAGTTAATGAAACACCTGGGTGGTAAGTGGTTGCATGGGTTATGTTGAGTGGCTACTCAGGTCCATGTCTATGGTTCCAGGAGTATGTACACTTGTGAATGGCCACCCAGGAACAGAGGAATCTGAAGAACTCCGAGTGACGATTGCTTCCAGTGCAGCCATTGCCATATGGGCTCTGGCTTGATCGATTATGTTTCATGGACTCTCTCCGGCTTGACAAGCAGATGTAGGGGGATGTTAGGTGGAACGGGTCAAGCCAGAGTGGGAGGGAAAATGCTTCTGAAAGATCTCGTCTCATTCTCTCCTTTCCTTATCACAAAAGGTGTGTAAAGGATACCTTGGGTTGAATGGGTACAATGGTGAAAGTGCACAACCTCTGCAGAGTATAAAACTAAGTACTTAGCCGTGTCCCCGGTTACGGACAATTTTGAGCAGCTGATCAAGGACGTCAACGGAGGATTCCATCATTCCAACTTCAGAAATAAAACATGATGGGTGAACAAGGGAAGATGAGATTTATGGTTTTCATGCCATACTCGTCGATTTCAAGAAAAGTGTTTTCAAAAGAGTAGGAAAAATTGGCTTTAGGCAAATTAGCCTTGAACCCCACCAGCCAAATATGCATATAGGCTTTAGAGTTATTTCCTTAAGTGTCCACCATAGTGTCACTTGCCAGACTCCATTTTTAATGGGATCTGACCCACTCTGTTGCAAAATTTTATTTGTTACAGGTTATTCAAATGACGAGTGAGGTTTCGTTAAGGGATTTCGAGTCTGCAACCAACATGTTTTCGCCTGTGGCAACATGAAGTTGTTAGAGACCCACTGCTATTGTATTTCCGCTGTGTACTTTTTCAATGCTAGCTTTATGCTAGGCAACTCGTATTAAATATTTTGTAATTCTGGATCATCGATGTAATAAAATTGACGCTTTGTTGTGATATTACATCGTAAACTGTGTGTGCAAATGAATCGATCCAGGGATTTGCACTATACACAGGTATCTGCCTTATTTAAAGTGCAGGTACGCTACAGATGGTATCAGAGCACTGTGTTGCATGTAGGTTCGAAACCCCTAGGATTGGACTAAGACCCCAAAGGTTAAATAGTTAACTAAACTAGGTTTCCAAAACATGAGTAAATTTTGAACTTTCCTTTAATATTGCTTTACATCATCTTGTCTTGCATCCTTCCCTTTCCTTTAAATTCTAATACTCTTACCTGTTCAAAATTATAGATGGGAGAATACACTGAGACTACGTATGCTGGAGTTTTGTCGGGTTTCATCTTCGGGAGGCAGCTGTCTAGATTGACTAGTGTATTGAAGCTACCACCACCCTATTTCCGAGGAAGGAAGGAGGAGACCAACATACCCCATGGGATACGTTGGGAAATACGCACCATCATGACCCCGGATCCTACGATGCCAGACTTCGAGCCCGTGGACTATGTCACCTACTACCCAGAGTGGATTGAGGGAGTGAACATAGCTATGGTGGACTTAATGGCTCGTCTGTGTTACAAGTATCGATTCAAGCTAGCACCAGGATCGCCCTTCCGTGCCTTTGGGAACAGGAATGCACATGGTCTCTTGATGGCTCACACGGGAAATCGCCTGGACCTGCCCCTCGTTAACAAGACGTTTGAAGACTTGGATTATCTCATCAACTGTCTGCTCAGGAGAGTCCAACAGGCTTATGACGTCGCGGATCATGCACAAGTCGTCATACACGCAAAAACCCAAGAACTCCAGGCTTCTGAAAATCTTATTGGTCAGTTGGAGGAACTCATCCATGACCTACATTTGGAGAACCTTGGCAAGGATGAGCAAATTGCCATGCTTGAGGCGCAACTCATTCCACCTCCACCACCGCCAGTAGCTGAAGGAGGTGACCAAGGCACTGGAGATGTGACTGTATCTGCAGCTACGAAGGAGGAAGGACCAGTGGAAGAAGACCCCGAAGAGGTGCTGTTTGAAGAGTCAACTGAGGAAGAAGTCACGCCTGTGGCAAAGAACCACGCAATAAAACGCAAGCGTAGTAATTAGGAGGATAAGTGTAGCAATCAAAACCATGTTAGAGGGACCACCATTTATCCTATTTAGCTTATCGTATCGATTTAGAGTATTGACCTACCAAATTGTGGTATGGCGGTACTGTTGCTTTTGTATTTCCCCGACCTTTCGTTCGATAAACAATTAGTTCGATTTCTCAAAAGAAGTTTGAAATTTTACGTATGTGTTGCTTGTGTTTGAACTTTGTTGCTTGATGTTTGTTAGATGATGTTTGTAATGGATTACCTTGATTTTTGGTTGTGCATTAGAATGTTTAATTACCAACAAAACTTTTCTTTTAAGGGTGGTAGCCACCTAGAAAATTCAAACACAGTCGCTTAAACCCAGAGATCTCAAACTATCTTTCTTTCCATCCTCCTAATCAGAAAAACCATTCACTGCCAAGTTTTCAAGTTTTCATGTCAGAAATTTCATTCACCAAAACACCTCGAGTATTCAGAATCAAGCAAACAGTTGCTTTGTCTTTCTAGCTTCTCCGAATCTCGGGGACGAGATTGCTTTTAAGGGTGGTAGTCTGTAACATCCCAACATTTTATAATATTCAAAAATCACTAAAATTTAAAACTTTTCTTTTATTAAAATAAAATATTAAATGTATAAAGAAACCAACTATGAAAGACTTCAAACTGGAGTTTAATATTTCAAATATCATAGTTTAAACATTTTATTATCCACTGTGTTTCAAAAACCTTAAAATATAATTGGACAAATATTTTACAAACTACAATCCATTTTATTTTAAATAAATTAGTTTCTTTATAAATATATGGATTAAACCACTTAGCCATATCTATTCATAAATACAAGATTATTCAAAAGGTTATATAATTACTAAATGGTTTTCATTCCTTTAACTAAGTTCAAAATATAGTTTGGGAATTATAAGCCCATAGTGTATAACTTTAAAACTTCATAGAATTTAAATTAATGAATTAGCCAAATAAACATTTCAATTTCTTAAATGAATTTCATCTATTTTTAAAACATGAAATGATCCTAAATAAGAATAAAATTAAAGCAAAGGTCTTGTCCAAAATGGTTATGAAGCTTCAAATGCATTATCATATTATAAAATATAAGATTGCACAAATTATTGTCAATTAAAAATAAATACCTTATATTTCACATGTCCTAAACATTATCTATATTTAATCTTTAATATTATGCCAAAATAAAAATGAATGATTTCAGCAAAATAAGTTTAAATAACTTAAATTTAAACATATTGAAATGTGGGTATTTTACAAATTTTATTTAGCAAAAAGATAATTTAATTAAGTTATAAATTCAAAATTGATATAAAGTATCAATTTTGTATTAAAACAACATTTCAAATTTATGAACTTTAAAAAGTTCTCAAAACATACCCACAACTGGTTTAACTTAAAGATATTATTTTTACAAATTTTTAAAAATTAATTTGACATCATTTGGACATTTAAATCAAAAGATATGAATTAAATAAATAAAATCAGAAAAGAAAATACTTGCTGACGTCATGCTGACGTCAGCAGATCGTCTTCAACCTCTATCCGAACAAAGCGCAGAAGATGGATTCGAATCGGAGGCAAATCCTCTCCGATTCGTGCGGGATACGATCTCCTGAAGCCCCCTATTTAAACCCCAGATCCCGCCGCCGTTTTCCCCTCTCAAACCGTAGCTTCATCGCCCCCAGGCTGCCCGCAAACGCCGCCGCCGTTCGTCCATTACCGACGGCAAATTTCTCCAACTCCGGCGAGTACAAGACCTCCCGAGCTCTCTCATTGCTCTCTTTCTCTTTATTTTCCCCATGCGCATCTTTTCTAACTTGGCCGTGGTGCTTTCGCGCGCCAGAACGCCGTCCCCGTCATCGACAGGGGCTGGCCGCCGCCACCCGCAACTCCGGCGAGGAGTAGATCGAGCACCGGAGCCCCCCGCCACCACCCGTCGCCACCATTCCCTTCGTCGTGCTGCGCCGCGTCCGGAGCTGGCCTCCACTCATCCGGGGAGGCACGGAATCGACCGGAGCGTCCAAGGCCGAGCCGTCGCCGCCGTCGTCCTCTTCTCCGGCGAGAAGCGCGCCGCCCACGGTATGGTCAAGCCCCCAACGTCGTCCGATTAAATTCCTACGGCCCAAATTAGATGTCTCGGATGAATCGGTACGATCCGATCTGGACCGTCAGATCCAGATCTGACGGCCCAGATCTGTGACTTATCCACGTCAGCTAGCCACGTCAGCGCCACGTAGTGCACAGTCAGCGCCGCGTCAGCGCCGCGTCAGCGCCAGCGTGTAAATCAATTTTCTATTTTAATTTTTAATTGGAAAATTTGCAGATTAGTCCCTGGAATTAAAACATCTATAACTTTTTAACCACAACTCTAAATTTAATAATTTTTATATATTTGGAAAGCTCTTGACATGTAGAATATTTTGGATCTGACAAAATTCAAATTTGACTTAGTATAAAATATTCAAAATTCAAATGGTGAATTGGAGTGTATTTGTAATAACTTTAAATCTATAAATCCAAAAAATGCAAATAAATATGATTTAGAAACTTTAGAATAATTGTAAATTAATGCTACTGCTATAAAATATTTTTGAGTAATTTTTGAATGATTCATGGTTGTGTGTTTAATTTGAATAGTTTGACTAATTTTGAAATAACTTTTAATAGAAACATTATTTTGGGTTAAATCCAATTGCAATAGATTTAATTAAATGCTCTCTGTCTATTGACACTAATTATAAAAAATTTGTTATAAAAATTTAATCATAGGAAAATTTAACCTTATAATTATTCCTTTTATTATATTTTCCAAAACTAGAAATTAATTATATTGTATTTATAAATCCATGCATATTTAGAAAGAAATCACAAAAGTTATTTTTATGTTTCCTGTGAATTAAAAATTTCATTTCATTCATAGCATATTTTATTCTCATAGGAAAACCCCTCTTCATTAGTTTTCTCTAAGTCAGAAAATAATTTCAACTTAGCAGTTTTGTGAAGTGCTACAATTAGACACTTAGTAATTTTCAACATGGAGCTGGAAGACCAATGAAGGACTTAGCCAAAAACAAGACTTCAGAAGTATCTTCAAGGAGAAGAAGTACTTAGAAGAAAATCAAGAAGAAGTTCATGAAGGACTTAGAAGAAAACAGACTCTGGAAGCATCCTCAAGATGTCAAGCACTTAGAAGAAAAGTGAGAAGAAGTTCAAGAAGGCCAACCCCCTTTTATTCTCTAAGTTTCTCTCTCTGTCTTTTCTTCTCCTCTGAGACTTCATGAAGACTAAGTAAATCCAAGACCAGCCTCGAGGATACAAGAATCATCAAGTCTGAAGAATCATCAAGACTACCCAGAACTCAATCAAGACATCATCCAGAAGAAAGTTACAAGTCTGGAGATGAAGCCTGGAGGACAACTACATCTTTCTTTCTATCTTTTCCCTCTTTCCTAATCTTGTCTTTTATACTTAAACGAATTTGATCATGATGTTATCATCTTGAAGTTGTTGGATCCTAACGGCATAGTGAGATGAAGCGGCCTGGAAACAAACCTTACATGTCCACGTACATGAGACCTGTTCCACAATTTAAGTGGCTGGCCGGGTGTCTGTCTCTCTCACTATAGTGAATGTCCAATTTACAAAGAGTTGGTAATAATTGTTGATCATCTTGAACAAATGACTTAGTATTTTTCTTTAAGTATTTTGCACATCATGGCTAAGCCATTAGAGTGCTTGTTTCAAGAAGATATAAAACAACGTATGTTTATCCAACTTAAGACCTTAGTCCTTAGTCATTATTGACCCACCTATTTGCCTTGCATTGACTTAAGAGATTTTCATAGCATAACATGCATCTCTAGCCCTTAGAAATAATTTGCATATCATACATGACATGTTTTCCTTAGGAGTTTTACAAAACTTGTTGTTCATTTGATATGAGCATGTATGTTTGATGATTGTTGTTTGTTGATTGTGGTATTGTTGTTTGCTATTATTGTTTAGATTAAACGGAGAGCAAACGTTCGTTGTTGAAAAGAGTTTGTGAACAACGACAACATTCAAAGGCAAGTGGCACACCTCATAAACTTCCTATTATTTCTATATGCATTACTTACTGTATTTTTATATGCATGTGTTGCTATGCTAAACCTGTGTAGAATCCCTTACTCCTGTGTCTAGGTTCCTATATCATACTTAGCAAAGATATTGATGCTATGCAATGAATGAGAAGTTTTACAAAATGATAAGTGACTACTCAGGGCTGTGCTCATGGTTGTCGTCGCCTAGGATGAATTTCTATTCTACTTAGGGCCGTGATCATGGTGACTTTTACCTGAGAGTGCACATCCACAAAGTTAATGAAACACCTGGGTGGTAAGTGGTTGCATGGGTTATGTTGAGTGGCTACTCAGGTCCATGTCTATGGTTCCAGGAGTATGTACACTTGTGAATGGCCACCCAGGAACAGAGGAATCTGAAGAACTCCGAGTGACGATTGCTTCCAGTGCAGCCATTGCCATATGGGCTCTGGCTTGATCGATTATGTTTCGTGGACTCTCTCCGGCTTGACAAGCAGATGTAGGGGGATGTTAGGTGGAACGGGTCAAGCCAGAGTGGGAGGGAAAATGCTTCTGAAAGATCTCGTCTCATTCTCTCCTTTCCTTATCACAAAAGGTGTGTAAAGGATACCTTGGGTTGAATGGGTACAATGGTGAAAGTGCACAACCTCTGCAGAGTATAAAACTAAGTACTTAGCCGTGTCCCCGGTTACGGACAATTTTGAGCAGCTGATCAAGGACGTCAACGGAGGATTCCATCATTCCAACTTCAGAAATAAAACATGATGGGTGAACAAGGGAAGATGAGATTTATGGTTTTCATGCCATACTCGTCGATTTCAAGAAAAGTGTTTTCAAAAGAGTAGGAAAAATTGGCTTTATGCAAATTAGCCTTGAACCCCACCAGCCAAATATGCATATAGGCTTTAGAGTTATTTCCTCAAGTGTCCACCATAGTGTCACTTGCCAGACTCCATTTTTAATGGGATCTGACCCACTCTGTTGCAAAATTTTATTTGTTACAGGTTATTCAAATGACGAGTGAGGTTTCGTTAAGGGATTTCGAGTCTGCAACCAACATGTTTTCGCCTGTGGCAACATGAAGTTGTTAGAGACCCACTGCTATTGTATTTCCGCTGTGTACTTTTTCAATGCTAGCTTTATGCTATGCAACTTGTATTAAATATTTTGTAATTCTGGATCATCGATGTAATAAAATTGACGCTTTGTTGTGATATTACATCGTAAACTGTGTGTGCAAATGAATCGATCCAGGGATTTGCACTATACACAGGAATCTGCCTTATTTAAAGTGCAGGTACGCTACAAACTTACTTTTCACCGCTCGACCCACTTAGTAACTTATTCTTCATCTTCTCAGGACATCCACTAGCATAGTGCCCTCTTTGCATTTGTAACAAATCACATGACTGATGTCTTTCTTGTGGGAGTTGTCGGGGCATTCCTTAAACTTATTTCCTTGGCAGTTTTGTTGTATCTTCTCTGGACATTTATCGGCCCAGTGTCCCTTGTACTTATGTTTAGAGCAAGTGACTTGGCAAAAGTCTCGTTTTGTGCAAACGCTGTTGTCGCTATTCTTGGATTTTCCCTCTAAACAATCATTGACGTAATGTCATTCCTTTTTGCACCCGAAGCAAATGTTCTGGCTCAGGTTCCTCTTCTTCTTAGGTCTTTCCAAGGCTAATAGGGTTTCTGTATCCTGCTGGTCGTATTGTACTATTATGGATGATGATCTTGTTGGCTTGTTGGGGCAATCTCGAGAAAAATGTCCTTCTTGTTCACATGAATAGCAACATTTGGTGGTGCCTTTGGATGTGTTAGGTTGTGTATTGATTCTGGCCTTATTCTCATCCTTGGTATGATCCAAAATTTTATTCTGCAATTGATCGGGTTCGATCACATTGCCAATCTTCTTCTCTGGGCAGTAAGACGAATAATATCCTAGTCCTTCGCATTTCTGGTAGTCTACTTGACTAACTTCTTTCTTGCGCTTACCCTTCTTTTCTTGTTCTTCAAATATATTCTTCAAAGTCTGGTGCATTCCCTCCCTGACTTGTCAGCTACCTTGTTGTACTATGGGGTAGAGTTGACACTGAGCTGGAATATGTATGTCTCCTTCACACAAAAAGAAATTTACTTGAGTGGTGCAGTATTTCTCAGCTCCACTGGTTGCATCCAAATGAGGCCACTCATCTTGACATTCTTTGGAAATGTGTCCGATCTCCCCGCAAGTCTTGCAGGCTCTAGGTGTTTTCACCATCTCCTCTTTGATCTCCTGGTTGTCATAGTTTATTTCCAATTGATTGTCGTCAATGGCGTTCATAGTCTGGTATATCATCTGTACTATTTGAGTTTGGCTATACAATAGCTGATGCCATCTAGGGGTTAACTCCTTGTTGGGGTTGTTGACTTGATTCTGGGCCATCAGTTGCATCAACTTATTCTGAGTCTCTAGAAGTAATTGCATTGCTATTGGCATCTCTTTGCTTTTGGTAGTTTGGTGAAGCATCTGATTAGGTTTAGCATAGATGAGTAGAGGTAGAAAGGTACTAAGGAAGGATCCTACCCATACACAGCGGATTCAAGACAATTCGTTTTACAATCAATATCTAACAAACATCAAGCAACAAGGTTCAAACACAAACAACAGTCTACTATTGTCATACAATCTGAGTTGGTATTATCGATACACTAACACGGTATCGTAGTTCTAAGTTAAGTGGTGGTCTGATCTAAGGAAACAAAGTGATGTACTTCCTTGTCTTCTCTTATCCTTCATGGACTTAGTGCGATGATTCTTCAGATATTCAATACTTTTACTTCATTGATGAAATATGGGCATCCTTGGCCAGCATCTGGTCTTCCCGATTGCATAGTTCAGAATCTACATTCACCATGTCAGTCATCAACTGGTTCACAGTGGTCTTTAAGCCATTGGTCTTCTCTATCTCCTTTTTAAGTTCTTCAAGTTCTTTTTCCACATTTTTGAGGTATCCTTGAGTATTGTTCATTCTAAACAAAATTCTCCTTCAAAGTTCCTCGATGGCCCTCCAAGCTGCTCTTCGTGCTGCATCAAAGAAAGATGTTTCCAGTACTTTATTGGTGAACATTGTCGGCCCAGTGGGAACTGGGGTACCAAGAGCCCATTCCCCCCAGGCCTCGCTCGCGGGCCAGACGGACGAAACGACTAAGGACCAGGCGTCACCGCCTGACGGGACCCCCGAGAGGCGATCCCCCTCGAGGGCATGAAGAGGAGGCGAGGGCCTCAAGTGACCCCTCGCCTCAGGGGATCCTCCCCGTCAAGGAACCAACCCGCCTGAGGGAAAGTCCGGCAGGAATCTCCCCTCAGGCCTGAAGGGAAACGTCGTCGCCAAGGAATCCCGACAGAGCGCACGTGACCTCTGTCACGCTCGTACAGAGGCGCTCACACCCCCGTCGCTGTCCCTGGCGATAAAGCGGTCAACAATGTTGCTCCGCCTGCTGCACAGCTGTGAGGACCTTCTACTCAGACGATAAAGCAGGTGGACGCCGCAACCCTCCAACGGAGATCGTCATCGTGGGCTCCACCTCAGAGACCGTCCGCTCTGCGGATGGTACGAGCGCGGTCGGCCACGGCATCACCTTTATCAACAATGGACCGAGTCAATGGACAAATGGATCACGGTGGACTCGTGCTCCGCCCCGCCACTGGCAAGTGGGAGCCACCTCGAAGGCCAAGCCGAATAAGAAGGCCCGAGGCGCCTATAAAAGAGAGAAGACATCCATCGTAGCAAGGGTCGGCCCTTTGCGTGCAAACCTCCCCTGTAAACCCTAGCAGATCTAGTTAGGTTAGCCTCTCTCCGGAGGAGGAAGAA
Source organism: Poa annua (assembly GCA_026929855.1). Lineage (NCBI taxonomy): Eukaryota > Viridiplantae > Streptophyta > Magnoliopsida > Poales > Poaceae > Poa > Poa annua. The sequence continues at coordinate 242,102,860 of CM049426.1, read as the reverse complement.
GATCATCGCTTCCCTCCCCAGGCAAGAACTGCCTCGAGGGGGCTTCCGGCAAGCTCAATTGTACAGTAACGTCCCACATAAAATACAGACAGGCAGGAGTAGCGGTCTTACCTCCTCACGAGGGCCGTGAACCTGGGTAAAGGACGGTGTTTTCCTTGGTCGGGTGTGCGTCTTCTTCGGGTCCGGCGAGCAACGTCGCGGAGCCACTTGAGGGTCTAGACCTCCACGTTCAATCCCCTCTCGAACTACCCTTCAGGAAGTGACTACCCCCGATTCCCGGGAGTCATAACCCGACATTTGGCGCGCCAGGTAGGGGATTGAGGCCCGTCAACAACCTTCGAGTTCGTCTCCGCGCCATGGTGAACACGCGCACCACCGGCACTGCTCGAGTCAGCCGACGCGTGCCCGCGGGAACACGCGCATCCCCAGGCGCCAACACCACCCGCGCGACCACCCGCGCAAGGCGGGGGCAACCCCGCCAAGAGGCGCATGTCCCCTCTGGCCCTCACGCGGAGGAGCCAGAGCACGACGACGAGCACCAGGAGGACGCGCAGTCGCCGCACCCGTCGCAGCGCCCGAGCGGCTTGGCCCCGGGGAGAACCGACCCTGCGCCCCACACCACGCTGCTCATGGCGCAGGAGCTGCTCCGCTACCAGCCCACCGCTGAGGCCCACGAGCAGTGGCTCCAACGCCTCAACCACCTCGTCGACATCGCCACGACGCGCCCCGCTCCGTCGCAGTCCAACGCGCACCGCTCTCTCGCGGGCACGGCCGCAACAAATGCGCCTCCGCCACCTGCGGGGCCTGCGCCGGCTGCGGCACAGAGGGCTGCTTCGCACGCGACCTCGCCGCGCGATTGCATGATCGTGCAGCGCAACGCACCCGACGTCCGTGTGGGGATGGAGCTCCAGCGAGACCGCCAGAACAGGCTCGTGGAGGAGCTCGGCCAGGCGGGGCAGCGTAACCGCGGCGCGCTTCAGCACGGGGTCGCTACGTACACCTCGGGCTGCATTGCGTTCACTCGCTCCCTGCGCCGCGTGGTCTGGCCGCAGAAGTTCAGGCCGGCTCTTCCCAAGGGCTACGACAGCTCCAGCAACCCCGTCGAGTTCTTGCAGCTCTACACCACCTCCATCCAAGCTGCGGGAGCAGACGACAAGGTCATGGCCAACTGGTTTTCCCACGCGCTACGCGACTCTGCGCTGTCGTGGCTCCTGAACCTCCTGGAAGACTCTGTGAACTCCTGGGAGGAGCTCTGCAAGCAGTTCGTCTCCAACTTCAAGGGGACGTACGAGCGCGCCCTCGCCCACAACGAGCTGCGCGCTGTGGTGCAGAGGAAGGACGAAACGCTCCGCAAGTACATCCAGCGCTTCAGCCAGGTGCGCAACAAGATCCCGAACATCCCCGACACCCAAGTCATCGCCGCCTTCAGCGAGGGCGTCACAAACAGCAGGACGCTCGAGAAACTGGGCATCCACGACAAACTCACCTCTGTGGTCAAGCTGTTCGACATGGCGGACAAGTGCGCCAAGGCTGAAGAGGGACTCCTCTTCATGAAAATGTCCTCGAGAGGTGACGATCACGCAGAGGGGTCCAAGAGCCAGAAGAAGAAGGAGGAGCCCAAGCGCAAGGCCACCGCAGTTCTTGCGGCAGAACCTGACACAAAGGGCACCCGCAGGGACTCCCCCGAGGCCGGAGAAAGGAAAGATGATCACCGCCCTTTCTGCATCTACCACAACAGGCGCGGCCACTCTACGGAGTCCTGCTACAACCTCAAAAGGTTGAGCAAGGAGCGTGAGCAAGCAGAAGACGGCGGTGGCCGCGGTCGAGGCCATGGCTACCGCAGAGGCTGACGCAAGGGCGGCTACCAGAAACCATCTGGAAATCGAGCCAACGCCACAGAAAAGAACGGCAACCTCCCTGACGAGGAAGATGGCGGCTACCAAGCCCCGAGGGGCGCCAGTGCCTGCATCCTAGGAGGGGCGCAGGCGTAGAAGTCGAACAACCAGTTCAAGCAGTTCGCCCGCGAGCTCAACGCCGCCCTCCCAAGCACGGAAACCTCCAGTCCCCTCAAGTGGTCGAAGTACACCATCGCCTTCGACGCTCAGGACCACCCCAAGTCCACCAGGACTGTTGGAACCCTCCCGCTGGTCTGCACCCCCACCATCGACAATGTGGCTGTCTCCAAGACGCTCATCGACGGCGGAGCAGGCCTGAACGTCATCTCCATAGATACGTTCGAAGCGCTTCAAGTGTCCTACGAGAGGCTTATTCCCTCGAGGCCCTTCACGGGGGTCACCAGCGGCTCAATCGAGCCTCTAGGCCAGGTGAGGCTTGCCGTCACCTTCGGGAGCGAGGAAAATTACCGCACCGAGCACATCGACTTCGATGTTGCACACATCGGCCTGCCGTTAAACGCCATCATCGGCTACCCCGCGCTCGCGAAGTTCATGGCCGTCACGCACCATGCGTATAACATGGTCAAGATCCCCAGCAGCGCCGGTACAATCACCATACGTGGGCATGTCCTGGACGCTACGCGCGCTGTGGAGACGGCCTACAAGACCGCGGCCATGGCCTTCCCCGCAGATGAGGACCAAGAGCCTCTCGAGAGGCCGAAGAAGAAGAAGCAGTTGTTCTCTCAGGACGCAACTGCTACCAAGAAGATCTCTTTGAGCTCAGGGAGCTCGGGGGCTGAAGGCTCGGCGCCGAGCGTCACCATTGGCGCCGCGCTGCCCCCCAAATAGGAAAGCGCGCTTGTCGCCTTCCTCCAGGAAAACTCTGACATGTTCGCATGGGCACCGTCAGATATGTCTGGTGTACCGAGGGAGGTGATCGAGCACCACTTGGCCGTGTGCCCAAACGCGCGCCCCGTCAAGAAAAAAGCAAGAAAGCAAGCCCCCGAGAAGCAAGCGTTCATCGTCAAGGAGGTCGAGAAGCTCAAAGCGGCAAATGTAGTCCGCGAAGTCGCGCACCCCACTTGGCTCTCCAACGGCGTGGTGGTCCCAAAACCGGCCGGCGGAGGCCGCCTCTGCATCGACTACACCGACGTAAACAAGGCCGGCCCCAAGGACCCTTACCCCATGCCCAGAATTGACCAGATCGTGGACTCCACGGCAGGCTGCAACCTCCTCTGTTTCCTCGATGCCTTCTCTGGTTATCACCAGATTAAGATGGCTAAAGAGGACGAGGAGAAGACGGCTTTCCTCACCCCATGCGGTGTGTATTGCTACGTCTGCATGCCCGTCGGCCTAAAAATGCCGGAGCCACTTTCCAGAGGTTAATGAGGATAGCCCTTGGCGGGCAAATGGGGCGATACGCGGAAGCATATGTTGATGACATCGTCGTGAAGTCACGAGAAGGAAATACTCTGCTCGGAGACCTGGAAGATTCGCCAGCCTGCGCAAGGTGAACATCAAGCTCAACCCCGCCAAGTGCGTCTTTAGAGTACCTTCGGGAAAATTGCTGGGTTTCCTCGTGTCTCATCGGGGCATAGAGGCGAACCCAGACAAAATCAAGGCCATAGAAGGCATGCAACCCCCACGCAGGCTCAAGGACATGCAACGCCTAGCAGGCTGCATGGCCAGCTTGGGCAGATTTATCTCCAAGTTCGGTGAAAGGGCCTTGCCGTTTTTCAAGATCATGAAGAGAACGGGCACTTTCAAGTGGACCCCTGAAGCTGAAAAAGCTTTTTAGGACCTGAAGAAGTACTTGGCCAGCCCTCCTGTAATGGTCGCCCCAAGGCCTGGCGAGCACCTGAAGCTACACTTGCCAGCTACCCCACAAACAATCAGTGTTGTCCTTGTGGTGGAAAGGGAGGAGCCTGTGCTTCACAAGAAGAGTGCAACCACTCCAAAGAAGAAGCCTCCCGATGAAGAGCTCGACGAAGGGGTGGTCGTCACAAGGCCCACGCCAGGCCCAAAGCCTCAAAAGGGGACCGCCCCGAATCAACTGCTGCAAGAGGTTCATGCCGAAGGGACCGAGGAGCCTCAAAAGGCTAACACACTCGACGCCCAGGAGGAACGCTGTGAGGCCATGCCCCTAGAGGCTACGCCCCTCGAGGCAGCGTCCCTCGAGGCCAAGCCCCTCGAGGCAAAGCCCCTCGAGGCCACGTCCCTCGAGGCCAAGCCCCTCGAGGCAACATCCCTCGAGGCCACGCCCATAGAGGCCGAGTCCCTTGAGGCCAAGTCCCTCGAGGTCGACTCCCTCGAGGCCCAGGATAAGCCTCTTGAAGCCGACCCCATCGAGGGCAAAACTGGGCCACCTCAGGCGAAAGACGCAAAGGAAAAAGAAACCACTCTCGTCAAGCATCCAGTTCACTTCGTCAGCACAGTACTGCGTGATCCTCGCGAGCGGTACCCTATGCAGCAGAAGCTTCTCCTCGCACTCCTCATCGCCTCAAGAAAGCTGCGGCACTACTTCCAGGGGCACACCATCACGGTGGTAACCTCTTTTCCCCTGGAGCAAATTCTGCGCAACCCAAATGCAACAGATCGTGTCGCAGGATGGAACATCGAGCTACAGCCATTCAATTTGCGCTTCGATACCACAAGGGTGATCAAAGGAAGAGCGCTGGCAGACTTCGTCGCCGAATGGACTAACCCAACCCCCGAAGAGCCTTTGGAAGAAGAGAAAGAGCCCTCTAGAGCCACAATGCCCAGCCACAGGACCATGAAGTTCGACGGAGCTTTCGCTTGCCGCCACGGTGGGGCAGGCGTAGTCCTGGTCTCACCCAAAGGCGACAAGCTGTATTACGCAGTCTAGCTGTGCTTCGGAATCGACAAGATATCCAACAATATCGCCGAGTATGAAGGACTGCTTGCCGGCCTACGCGCCGCAATCGCCCTAGGCGTCAAGCATATACTCATCAAGCGCGACTCCCAGCTGCTCGTCAACTTCTCTAACAAAAGCTACAAGCCTAAGGACGACCACTTGACCGCATACCTTGAAGAGGTCCGTAGGCTTGAGAAGAACTTCAGGGGAATGGAGCTCATGCACATCCCAAGAAAGGAAAACCAAGAGGCTGATGACATCGCCAAGCGCGCATCAAAGAGGCAAGCCCATCTGCCAGGTGTCTTTGAAGAAAGGCTCGTCAAGGCATCCATAAAGCATCCCCTCGAGGCCCCGCCCGCAAGCACAGACGAAACGCTCCCGCCACCACCTGCAAGCGGAGCCCCAGGCTGCGGACCCCCAACAGGGGAGCGTCTGTTGCTCAAAGCGGTACACCAAGAGGCATGATGGATCGACGAGATCAAAGCCTACCTCCACAAGGGGATCCTTCCCGAGGAAGATGTTGAAGCGGTGCGAATTGCCCGCCAAGCAAAATTGTACCAAATCCTCGAAGGAAATCTCTACCGCAAGCGCCCAAACGGCATCACGCTCAAGTGCGTCCCTCCTGAAGAAGGAAAGCTGCTGATAAAAGACATCCACAGGGGGGAATGTGGCCACCATTCGTGCGCCCGCACCCTCGCAGGGAAAGTCTTCAGGAGCGGCTTCTACTAGCCTCAAGCGCTTCAAGATGCAACGGACATCGTTCAAGCTTGTGAAGCCTGCCAATTCCACGCCAAGCAAATCCACCAACCAGCGCTAGGCCTACAAACCATTCCGCTTTCGTGGCCGTTTGCGGTCTGGGCGCTGGACGACATTTCCCAACACCGCAAGGTGGATATCGCTACCTCTTCGTGGCCATTGACAAGTTCACAAAATGGCCTGAAGTGGAGGCGACGCGCACAATCACAGCAGGCGCGGCGGTGAAATTCATCAGAGGCCTGGTCTGCCGTTTTGGGGTGCCTAACCGCATCATCACCGACAATGGCTCGCAATTCACAAGCGGCATTTTCAGAGCCTACTGCCAGAAGATGGGCATCAAGCTCTGCTTCGCCTCAGTCGCCTATCCGCAAAGCAACGGGCAGGCTGAGCACGCAAACGCGGAGGTCCTTAAAGGCTTAAAGACCAAGACCTTCGATGTCCTCAAGGGCCACGGCAAGGGTTGGATCAACGATCTACCCTCGGTGCTCTGGTCCATCCGTACAACGCCACCCAAGCCCACAGCGGAAACGCCGTTCGCACTCGTCTATGGAGCCGAAGCAGTCCTCCCTGCAGAGATAAAGCATGGGTCCCCACGGGTCCTTGCCTTTAATGAGGACCTGCAAGAGGATATCCAAAACGACAACCTGCTGCTCCTTGAAGGACTAAGGCGCCGCGCCGTTCTACGGGCGTCCAAGTACCAACAGTCCATGAGGCGCTACCACAGCCGTAATGTGCGCTCGCGCACCCTGGAGGCAGGAGATCTCGTCCTCAGACGAATCCTCTCCAGGGAAGGCCTCCACAAGCTGTCTCCGATGTGGGAAGGTCCCTACAGGGTCACCCACATCGCCAGGCCTGGCGCGGCTCGCCTCGAGACGGAAGACGGCGTCCCCGTCCCCTCCAAGAGCGGTTACCGGGACGTGGTGGGACCTCCCACGACCCACGCCCCAGATCGTGCGAAGCCGTTAATCGTCCAAGTGCCGCGTGGCTCGGGCCGGCTGGGCACCAAGGGCCCACGACGCTTCGCCTAAGCCCATGGGCTTAGTCGTGCCCATCATGGGCCCGGGGGCTATTGTCGGCCCAGTGGGAACTGGGGTACCAAGAGCCCATTCCCCCCAGGCCTCGCTCGCGGGCCAGACGGACGAAACGACTAAGGACCAGGCGTCACCACATGACGGGACCCCCGAGAGGCGATCCCCCTCAAGGGCCTGAAGAGGAGGTGAGGGCCTCAAGTGACCCCTCGCCTCAAGGGATCCTCCCCGTCAAGGAACCAACCCGCCTAAGGGAAAGTCCGGCAGCAATCTCCCCTCAGGTCTGAAGGGAAACGTCGTCGCCAAGGAATCCCGACAGAGCGCACGTGACCTCTGCCACGCTCGTAAAGAGGCGCTCACACCCCTGTAGCTGTCCCTGGCGATAAAGCGGTCAACAATGCTGCTCCACCTGCTGCACAGCTGTGAGGACCTTCTACTCTGACGATAAAGCAGGTGGACGGCGCAACCCTCCAATATTGTTCGTCATCGTGGGCTCCACCTGAGAGACCGCCCGCTCTGCGGATGGTACGAGCGCGGTCGGCCGCCTGTCGGCCACGGCGCCACCTTTATCAACAATGGACCGAGTCCATGGACGAATGCAGCACGGTGTACTCGTGCTCCGCCCCGCCACTGGCAAGTGGGGGCCACCTCGAAGGCCAAGCCAAAGAAGAAGGCCCGAGGCGCCTATAAAAGAGAGAAGACATCCATCGTAGCAAGGGTCGGCCCTTTGCGTTCAAACCTCCCCTGTAAACCCTAGCAGCTCTAGTTAGGTTAGCCTCCGTCCGGAGGAGGAAGAAGATCATCGCTTCCCTCCCCAGGCAAGAACTGCCTCGAGGGGGCTTCCGGCAAGCTCAATTGAACTGTAACCTCCCACATATAATACAGACAGGCAGGAGAAGCGGTCTTACCTCCTCACGAGGGCCGTGAACCTGGGTAAAGGACGGTGTTTTCCTTGGTCGGGTGTGCGTCTTCTTCGGGTCCGGCGAGCAACGTCGCGGAGCCACTTGAGGGTCTAGACCTCCGCGTTCAATCCCCTCTCTAAATACCCTTCAGGAAGTAACTACCCCCGATTCCCGGGAGTCATAACCCGACAAACATCCATCATCCCGTTGTCTTGTGGTCATCTTCTTTATCCTGATACAAGTGTAATTCTACCCACCAATATTCTTCGTCTTCATCCATTACGGGGAATCCTTTGTAAACTGCTTCTCCCTTAAATCCCATGGTCTTCATACTCTCCTTAAGTACTTTTGGGAACTCAGTTTCACATTCCAAAGTCATGGTAAACACTGGTCCTTTCTTGAGTGAGTCTATGAGGCTGGACATCTATAAACAAGAGAAGACATTTAGAAGGATGTGTAACATATTAGAGTGTGAGGAAAGATATATATATATATATATATATATATATTTTAAAGAAGGAATTAAATAAATTTTGTATTCCTAAGGTCTTTTCCTATTTCTATTCCAAACCTAGGGTCACGAACCAACAGGCAACACAGTGCTCTGATACCATCTGTAAAGGCTCTCCTTATTATAAGGTAGCGACCTCCTGTGTATAGTGCTAGTCCTTGGATCAACTTGCTAGCACACACAGTTTAAGATCAAATACCATAACATTGCATCAATATTCATTACACGATGATCCAGAAATAAAAGGGTTCGATACAAGGTGCATAGCCCAAGGCTAGATCAAACCAAAATAAACACACAGCGGAAAGCAAATGGATAAATGAGCTCCATCTTCATCATGTGCCACAGGAAAGGCATGTTTGTTGGAGACTCCCGACCCTATGATTCCTTACTCCTCGTCAGAGGGTGCTGCAAGGGTGAGTTGCAACCCAAACTTTATTGGGCCAGCACAATTGAATTGTGGTGGCAAGATGACACTTTATAACCAAAATTACTAAGACTATATCTACATGCATATTTGGCTCGGTGGAGTTTGAGGGCGATTTGCATAAAGCCAGTTTTGTCCTATCATTTATAAAGCAACTTTTTATCTTAGACAAAGAGTACCACTGATAGAAAACAGTGAACACCTTCGACAACAAAGAGTACCACCGATAGAAAACGGTGAACAACTTTGTAAACTATTCACAACGAGCACCACCGATAGATACCAGTGAGCTCCAAACCCTTGTTCACCCATCAGATATTATTAAAGAAATTGGGATGAGGAGATCTGCAACATCTGCCTTGTCTAGTTTCTCAAATGTCCATAACCGGGGACACGGCTAAGTATACTTAGTTTTTAACTCTCGAGAGGGTGTGCACTTTCACCACAAGACCCAATCATTCGCCCGTCCATGCCACTCAATTATGAAATGGAAAAGAGAAGACCGAGACATGACCTTTCAGAAGCATTCCCCAAAATCCATAAAGTGGACCCATCCCCACCTATCACCTTACATCTGCCGGTCACGTGGATCTCGCGGTCTCGCAACTTATATGGTCAAGACAGATCCCATATGACTTGTGGTTGCACTGGAAGCTACTAAGCAAGGTGCGTCTACAATATATTTAAGCCTGGGTGACTTTCCACAATTGTGCGCTTCCATCAAGGGCGATTACCATAGATATGGACCATAGACATGGACCCCCTGAGTAGCCACCCACCATGGTTCTCCAACCAGCACCCAGGTAGTTCATTAATTTTTCACTTTCCATCTAGTCAAAACATTTTTCATTGCATGGCTAAGCATTCTACTAAGTGTTCTTGCTTCTAAGTTCAGGGTGGGGGATAGCTAAACACTACATAGGAGCATAGCATAATATAGTAACTGCACACAACTCCTAACATGCATACTACCGAAAATACTACCATGCATGTAGTGAAAATAATTGGTGGTTTATGAGTGTCACTTGCCTTTTGAAAGTTGTCGTTTCTCACACTCTCCTCAACGAAGAACGTTTCACTTCGTTCAATTTATACAATGAAAAAGAAATATAATAAACAAACAATTCGAACAAACACATAACACGTAAAAGCAAACATCACAATAATGTGTTCATCGATAGTTGTTTTAGTCCATTTATGTTATGGTCAAGTCTTATCGCATAATTCAATTTACAAAAAGAATTAATGTGATAGGACTTAGGATTTACCATTTTGGTCAAGGGATGGTCTAATTCAAATTTGAACATTTCAAATCCGAATAGGTAGAAATGGTGTAACAATGGTTTAATGGAACTAGTCTTGATTAAAAGACCACACATGTATTTGGTCATGAGGGTTTAATGTAATATTTAAGGTTTGCCATTCCAAAATATCTAACAGGTTTTAAACACATATTTATATGTTTATATTTCAAAATGGTTGAGTAGGCTTAGTTTTGTTTCTTTTGGTCAAAAGAGAATACTTGTGTCATTTTGGTAAAATAAAACAATTTAATAAGGTTAATTGGATTTAAACTATGTTCAAAACATACAAATAGGGTTTCTGATTTTTAAATGGGAATGACATTTCTTAAAAATAATTTTAACACTTCAATGTTATTAGTCAGATCCTAAGGTTTCCAAAACTATTTTATTTGAAATTTTTGGGCTTATGGATTCAAACCTAGGTCAAATTTACTCAAATATTCCATTTGAAATTTGAATGAATTTGAACTGATCAAATTGAAAATTTAACAGTGCTAAAAGATTCTACAGGTAACGTGCTTTCCAATGGTATAAAATTTATCCAATTTGGCTTTGTGGTTTAAAAGATATAATAGTTCTAAGTGGCAGGGGTTTTTCTGCGAAAATGCCTATTAAATCTAAATAGAAAAAATATTTTCCACAAGGCGCTGAATATTTTTGTTAAGTGTTCTAATCTTGGCTGTTGGATGGAGATCGGACAGCTCGGGGACAAGGGGCTCACCGGGCGGCGCGGATTGTCGCCGGAAAAGGTTGACGCGGCGGGGCCGGCGTCAGGCGGTCACGCTCCATTGCTTGTGGAGCTTCCCCGGACACGCGGATGCGATGGCGAGGAGCAGATCGTCACGGCGGAGACTATTAAGGCGACAACTTCGTCTCGGGTATTCTAGGCCAGCGGGAAGACGCAGACGGAGGAGTGGCCGCGCCGGTGACTTTCCGATAGTGGATGAACTCGAGCTTACGGCTGCAGAAAAAATTATCCGCAACTATTAGGAGATGCGCCAGAGCGTGGGGAAGACGGCCGTGACGAACTCCGACGAATAAATCCGGCGGCCTGGGGTGTAAAATCGAAGGGGAGGAGAGGGTAAAGGACTCCAGGGTCGCGTTGATTTAAGATCAGGGTCCGAGGGGTCGTTGGTGCCTCGGTACGGAGTGGAGAGAATGGAAGATCGTGGGCGCATCGGAGGAGATCGTGGCGGACAGGAGGTTAGGGATGAAGTGCAACTGACAGGTGGGGTCACGTTGTCAGTGAGAGAGATGAGGGGAGAGAAGGCCGGGCGGGCTGGTGTTGGGCCATTACGCGCTGCACGCGCGGCTCATGAGTACGGGCTCGGCTCATTTGTCTTTTTCTCTTTTTTTTTTCTGAAACATTTTCTTTTCCTTTTTGTTTTTCTAATTTCTTTCGTATATTTTGTTTTAGTTATCCAAATGACTTCAAACAACTTTCCACAAATTAGTAAAATCTAGATCTTTCTCTTAAACATTCTTACACTTGTTTCCAATACATTTAAAAAAAAATTCAAATAACATAAATTGACACTTTTGTATAAAATAAAAACTTGATTCAAAACTATATTTTAAAAATAGAAAATATTCCATATAGTTTTGTGATCATAAATATTGACCTAGGGTTTATTAAGAATACAAATATAATGTTTTGGAATTAAATAATTTATCCAAAACATTTTGAAATAGTCATTCCTTAAATAATTGAAGGTACTTTAGAAATATGGTGTTAGGCTTAAATAAGTATTTAGATTATTTATTTATAGCTAAACACTGAAGTTTGAAAATAAAGTTTACTTGATTGAATTAACATCATAATGCATTTGAATAAGTAATAATAATCATTTTTAGTTGGCCCTCTAGGATATTGATGATTTTATTTAATAGTTTTGAATTTTAGTGATTTTTAAACATTCCAAAATTTTGGGATGTCACAAACATTATCTTCCTTAGCTAGTTCTTCCTTACTGGCACGCAATTGGGCCATCATCCTAACATTTTCATCAATTCGAACTTGTATGGAATTAATTTTAACAAAGGTATTACTCTCTTTAGTATCATTATGCATGACTTTAGATTTTAAATATCAACATCAAGGGCAAGACTATCAACTTTAGAGGCAAGTATATCAATTTTCCCAAGCTTTTCCTCAACAGTTTTATTAAAGGAAGTTTGTGTAGGGAAAATCTTTTAACATGCTTTCAAGTTCAGAGGAGGTACTCCTATTATTGCTATAAGAATTACCATAAGAATTAACATAACCACCACTATTATTAGAAGTTCATAAAGTTTACATCAACATGCTCTTCTTGTGCAACTCAAGAAGCTAAGGGAACATTATTTGGATCAAAAATGAGATTTACCATTCACAAGCATAGACATAATAATATCAATCTTTCCACTCAAGGAGGAGGTTTATTCAACTAGATTTACCTTCTTACCTTGAGGTGTCCTTTCAGTATGCCACTCAGAATAATTCATCATCATATTATCCAAGAGTTTTGTTGCAGCCCCCAAAGTGATGGACATAAAGGTGCCTCCAGCAGCCGAATCAAGAAGGTTTCGTGAAGAAAAGTTCAGTCCTGCATAAAAGGTTTGGATGATCATCCAAGCAGTCAGTCCATGGGTTGGGTAATTTTTAATCAAAGATTTCATTCTTTCCCAAGCTTGAGCAAGATGTTCATTATAAAGTTGTATAAAATTCATAATGCTAGTTCTTAGAGAGAAAATTTTAGAAGGAGGATAGTATTTTCCAGTAAAATCATCTTTGCATTTAATCCATGAACCCATACTATTCTTCGGAAATGAAAGCAACCATTCCTTAGCTCTTCCTCTCAGAGAGAAAGGAAATAATTTTGGTTTTATAATATTGATGCTCACAGGTGGTGTGTGGTTGGAAACGCCAAGAGGAAGGTGTGAAGTAGTGTAGCAGCAAGATTACCCTCAGTTATGAAACCAAGGTTATAGAACCAGTAGGAAATTAGAGTTCCCCCGAGGTGTCAATGGCGCCAGATATTCTTGGTGGTGCCAATGTTGACGTGGGGCTTGCACACAACACAATCAAAGTATTTTTTTCCCAACTCAACGGTGAGGGTGTCAATACCACCGGCTTGTTGTAACAAAGGATTAAACGTATGTGTGGAAGAAAGATTTATGTTTGCAGAAAGTAACAAGTTTGCAGTTGTTGTTTTATCAGATTAAAGAGAAGGACCGGGGTCCATAGTTCACTAGTGGTGTCTCTCCATAAATAATAATAACATTCATGCGGGTAAGCAAATTACAGCAGGGCAATTGATAGAATAATGATGAGCAAACCAATGCATGTACTAACGTTATGATGTCTAGTGTCAGATTCATTCGGTCATTACAACAATATATATAGACCGTTCAAACCGCATCTATGACAAATAATCCACCTTCCGGTTAGCGTATGCACCCCTTTCAGTATTAAGTTGCATGCAACAGATTATCGCCTTAAGCACTGTATGTAAACTAAGTAAGTAACATCATCGTTACACAAAGTACTACTTTTTATCCCTAGTGGCAAAATACATCTACAACCTTAGACCTAGCTTTCACCACCCCAGATTAACTAGAGACATGATTAAATAGAGTCCAAGGTAGACTACGCAGGCATCAGTCCGGAGACGGTCATGGTGACGTAGAGGCCTCCGGTGATGATTCCCCCTCCCTGTAGGGCGCCGGGGAGAAGTTATGATCGCTCCCGAATTGGTGTTGACGGCGGCGGCGCGGGACCCCTGGAGGAAAATATGAACAAAGTGCTAGGGTTTTTAGTCTGGGGGGTATATGTAGGCGAAAGGTCGGAGTCGGTGGCGTCCCGAGAGGCCCACACCTGGTCCTCTCATGGCTGGCTCCAAGGCCGCGCAAGCACGTGGTGGCGGCGCCTTGGTCGCCCACTCCATCTCGTGTTCGACTTTCTGGAACGTTCCCGATGAAAAACAGACTTTAGGAAAGATATCGTCCAATTCCGAGAATATTTCCTTAAATATTTTTCTGAAACCAAAAACAGCAGAAAACAGGGAACTAGCACTGTGACATCTTGTTAATAGGTTAGTCCCAGAAAATGCGTAACACTATATAAAATGAATACAAAACATGGAATAACTTGGTATAATATAGCATGGAACATAAGAAATTACAGATACGTTGGAGACGTATCAAATATCACAATCTATATCCTTATATTTTTTTATTTCACAAAGTTCAAGAAAATTGTTTAGATGGGCAGCAGCATCATCAGTACTAACACTAGAAAATTGCTCTCTCATAAAAAGGTTTAACAAAGCAGGTTTAATTTCAAAGAATTCTGCTTTAGATGTAGGTTGAGCCATATGAGTGCATATAAAATCATTATTGTTGGTGCTAGTGAAAAATCACACAACTTAGTATTCTCATGAGTACTCATTTTAACAAATTAAAAAGCAAACCGAAATAACAATAATTGAAACCGAAATACAAAAAGGACTAAACCGAAATATAAATAACAATGCAACTAACTAATTTTTTTGTATTTTTATATTAAGAAAATAAGACAATAATAAAAATAAACTAAGCAAGCCAATAATAAAATAATAAGATTGGAAGTGTGAGACTCCCCTCGCTGAAGAATTCTTATTTCCCCGGCAACAGTGGCAGAAAAGAGCTTGATGCACACGGTGGTGTGTCGTTGGGAAACCCTAAGAGGAAGGTATGATGGGTGCAGCAGCAAGTTTCCCTCAGTTATGAAACCAAGGTTATCGAACCAGTAGGAAATAAGAATTCTCTGGAGGTGTCAATGGCGCCAGAAAAGAGCTATTGACGAGGGACCTGCACACAACACAATCAAGATAATTTTCCCCAACTTAACAGTGAGATTGCCAATCTCATTGGCTTGCTGTAACAAAGGATTAAACGTATGTGTGGAGAATAATGTTTGTTTGCAGAGAATGAAAGTAACAGGATTGCAGTAGGTTGTACTTTCGGTTTAAAGAAAAGGACCGGGGTCCACAATTCACTAGTGGTGTCTCTCCATAAACAATAATAACATACATGTGGGTCAACAAATTACAACTGGGAAATTGATAGAATAAATAAGTGCATAATGATGCATATACTAATGTCATGATGTCTAGTATGAGATTCATTTGGGCATTACAACAATATACATAGACCATTTCAACCACACCTATGACTAATAATCCACCTTCCAGTTAGCGTCCGCACCCTTTCTGTATTAAGTTGGAAGCAAAAGGTTATTGCATTAAGCAAAGTGTGTAAATTAATTAATAACATTATTCTTAAACAAAGTACTACTCTTTTATCCCTAGTGGAAACATTACATCTACAATCTTAGAGCTTGCTGTCACTACCCCAGATTAAATAGAGACATGAACCCACTATCTAGCATAAATACTCCCTCTTGGAGTCACAAGCATCTACTTGGGCATAGCATCTACTAGTAACAGAGAGAATGCAAGATCATAAATAACACACACATAATATATTATGAAGCAAATGACATAGTACTCAATATTCATCGGATCCCAGCAAAAACAAAATGTAGTATTACATAACGATGATCTTGATCATGATAGGCAGCTCACAAGATCTAAACATGATAGCACAAGACGAGAAGACAACCATCTAGCTTCTGTAATCGAGCCGTAGTCCAATGATGAACTACTCACGCATCAGCTCTGAGGCGGGTATGGTGATTGATGTCTACGCATGCTTCTATTCTCGTAGACAATGTTGGTCCTCTAAGAGCTGAGGTTTGTAGATTAGCAGCAAGTTTCCCTTAAGTGAATCACCCAAGGTATATCAAACTCAGGGAGGTAGAAATCAAAGATATTCCTCTCAAGCAAGCCTACAATTAAGATACGAGAAGTTTCTTGTGTCCCCAACACACCCAATACACTTGTCAGATGTATAGGTGCACTAGTTATGCGAAGAGACTGTGAAATACAAGTAATATGGATGATTATAAGTAGTAATTGCAATCTGTAATAAAAAATGGCAGCAAGCAAACATGTAGCAGAACTTGTTGGAAACTGTGTTTTAATGCTTAGAAACAAGGTCTAGGGATCCTACTTTCACCTGTGGACATTCTCAACAATGACATCAAAGTAAAATAAATACGACTCTCAAACAATCTAATGTTGGATAACAAACACCATTCACTGTGTAGGGCTACAAGAGCCCCCTCAAACTCAGAGTAAACTAACACCAACAATGTCATATAGGAATCACACACGGTGCACACACTGTCAACATTACAACCGTGAGTTAGCCCGGAGTTCAAATTAAAGTAACCTCTAGAGTGCATAATAGATAAAGACTAGCATCACATATTCAACTAGATTACAAAGCTCGTGATCATATAAAGATCACATGGGAGAGAGATAAACCACATGGCTACCGTAGATCCCGCAGCCTCGGGGGAGAACTACTCACTCCTCATCATAGGAATCAGCAACATCGATGAATATGGTGGTGGAGTCGATGGAGATGGCTCTGAAGGGAATATGCCCTAGAGGCACTTAATAAACATAGCTTATTGGCAATATCCCAATTGTTCATTATATGTTTTATACCATAGATAAACAACTAGGTCCCTAGTAGCCTCTACTAAGACTAGTTTCATTGCGCGATTGATGATCGAGGTTTTCCAATCATATGACATGGCGCCGGTCGGCAATGGAAGTCATATCGTTACGTGTAATGATGTGATGGACATAACCAGTATTTATAGGACATAGTCATTACGACTTAAGACCGTGAGACCAACTCTTATTGTTATTCCTGGAAGATACTTTGATTGCACCAAACGTCATATCTTATTTAGTGTGACAATAATGGTGATACTTTTGGGTATCGGAAGGGGGTAGTTGAGACGAGGGGTCAACAGCGGGATTTGTCAGTCCGCATAGCCGGATAGATACTCTAGGGCCCACTCGGTGAGATTATGTCAAATGAGTTTGCAAACATGTGACTAGGTCACAAGCTGACATAATATCATAGACGAGTAGAAGATAGTGTTGTTGGTAACGAGATCATGCTAGGTATGGAGATATCTGTGAATGATGCTCGGACACGCTAAGTATCGCCATGACAAAGTGTTTAAGACTAGCCGTCCAGGTTTGATAGGTGAAAGGCATTCGTTATATCATAGGGATTAATTCATGAGGTCCAGGCCTACTAGTTCGTCATTGATCGGAGAAGAGTCTCGATCATGTCTGTTATTATATCGAACCGGTAGGGTAACACACTTAAGGGGTTTCGAAAAGACAACCGGAAAGGAAAGAGATCACCGGGAACGTCCCGGGAATGGTCCGATGGAGATCGGGCAGCGTCAAAATAGTTTTCAGACCTAGAATAAATTATATATAATATGTTTGATATTAATTAGTGTAATCAATATTTAAATATGATTTTATATATTTATTTTTGAATTTATTTAGTCTGATTTCCCTAAATGGGCCTTCTGGTGGAAAGAAGCCCATGGGGGGAAAACCATCAAGGGAATTTGGTGGGGAGGCTTGGCCGGCCTAGGTGGGCCAAATGGCGCCCACCTAGGGCCGGCGCACCTTGCTTGGCCGCACCAGGCATGTGGGATAGTCCCACATTGCCTGGCTGGCAAGGTTGGCTCCCCCCGGAAGCCTATATAAGAAGGGGCACCCTGGCATTTTAATTCACCAATTAATTCCCTAATTCTCTCTCGATCTCGTGATTCCCTTTGTCGGATTTGCGCCGAGGTTAGAGGGGATCTCTTCCACCATAGCCCGCTGCCTCGCTGCTGGTGTTCCGGTCCAAGTCTTCCGCAACTCGTCCTGGACTGGAGCTTCGTAGGCCATCATCTCCACCGTATGTGTGTAACGCCCTGCGAGGTGATGCGCTAGCGGTACTCGAAGGCCTACTTCCTCCACCCGACCTTGAGGTCATCTTCATCGTCTTCGTCGCGCCGAGTTCTTCGCGACCTAGAGGTCGGCTATGTCGTCTTCGTCATCAACGCTTGTGCGGGAGCGTAATCCCCGCTATTCGGTATATGAGGATATTTATTCCGATCTCCGCCGTACTTCTATATCTGCATAGTGTAGATCTGGGCTAGTTTAAGGATATCGTTGCTAGGATTTTTTTTTTCTGCATGCGATCCCCTTCAGGATCCGGGGGCAATTCCCCGTCTCGGCAGGGTGCCGGCACAGAGAGTTATGTCCCTCAAATCTTGTCTTCCATGGCGGCGGCGCTCGGGACCCGTGGAGGAAATATTGAACACCGTGCTAGGGTTTTTGGTCTAGGGGGTATATGTAGGCGAAAGGGCGAGGTCCGTGGTGTCCAGAGGTTCCCACATCAGGTCCTCGCGCAGCCAGGAGTGCTGCCACGCGAGCACGTGGTGGCGGCTCCTCGGTCTCTCGTGTTCGATTTTCTGGAACATTCCCCATGAAAAACGGAATCAGAATAGAAATCGTCCAATTCCGAGAATATTTCATTACGTACTTTTTTGAAACCAAAAACAGCTGAAAACAGGGAACTGGCACTGTGGCATATTGTTAATAGGTTAGTCCTAGAAAATGCATAAGACTATATAAAATTCATATAAAACATGTAATATGTTGGTATAATATAGCATGGAACATAAGAAATTATAGATACGTTCGAGAAGTATCCATGATGTATAGCCCTATGGTGATGACTCCCTTCTCCGGCAGGATGCCGGGGAGAGCTTTTGATCCCTCCCGATCTAGGGTTGATGGCGGCGGCGGCTCCGTAAGGGTGTCTGGAGAAGTGTTCAAGCCCTCTGTATTAGGTTCTCGGGGGGTTAAGTAGGCGAAAAGGCGAAGGCGACGGACGACCGAGGCGTAGTGATCAGGTGCTGGCGCGGTAGGGGGACCCGCGCCAGCACATCATCTGGGGCCCTCGTGGCCCCACTCTGTCTCGTTTTCGGTGTTCTGGATGGTTCCGAGGAAAATATAGACTTTGCCTTTCGTTTCTTCCAATTCCGAGAATATTTCCTTAAGGGGTTTTCTGAAACCACAAACATCAGAAAACAGAGAACTGACACTGTGGCATCTTGTTAATAGGTTAGCCCCACAAAATGCATAAAACTATATAAAATGTATATAAAACATGTAGCAATGGATATAATATAAGAATGGAACATAAGAAATTATACATACGTTGGAGACGTATCATGCACCAAGTACCGACACGATGGGGTACCAGTTTGGTGTAACCTCGTCAACGGCAGATCAAGAACTTCCAGCATTGGATTGAGCATGAGCCCGTACAGAGGTGGTCATTGCTAGATTGTACACATGGAGCCAGGTACGGCGTCATGACTACAAACCTTGCCGAAACATATAATTTTTTCCTCTGAGGGAACCGGGCTTTGCGGGAGAAATAAGGCGGTAGACGGTGGTGGGAGAAATAAGGCAGAAGAAATGTGTCGGAGAGTGACTCCCACGGAAGAGGGATAGTCACACCCTGAAGAGTAGTTCGAAGGGTGATTGAACACGGAGGTTAGACAACCCTCGAGGGGCTCAACGACGGTGCTCGCCGAGCTTGGAGAGGGCCAACACGAAAGAGATGAAACGCCAGCCCATACCCAGGTTCACGGCCCTCAGGAAGAGGTAACAACGCTACTCCTGCTTGTCTGTATTGCACTGCGAAGGTTACAGTACAACGAGCTTGCCGAGGGCTCTCTTGAGGCAGTTTGGTGCTTGAAGAGGGACGCTATGGTCTTCTTCCTCCTCGAGCTCACTGGCTATCCTACCCTCTCGGCTAGGGTTCCAAGTGTTCAGAATGCGATGCTTTGCTACGGTGGTGCTCCTGCTCCTTGTATAGGCGCCCCGGGCCTCATCCTTGCACTTTATGCAGCGGATGGGTTCCCACATGGCAGTGGCGCGAGGGAGTGGAGTTCACCGCCGCAGGAGTGGAGGTCACCGCCGCAGAATTGTCCATGGACATGGTCCATCCGTTCTAAAGTTAGCAGCAGTGCCCGACAACCTGCAGTTCGCGCAGAACGGCCAGCAGGCGGTACGCGGGTCGTGGCGGAGCCCACGATGATGATCTTCTTGGAGTGTTGCGCCGTCCAGCGGCTTTATATCCAAAGAGGAAAGTCCTGCTGTCCAGCTCTGGCGGCGCTGCTTTATTGACTCCTTTATTCACCAGAACGGCAACTATTGCGCCCGCGTCGTTGTCTGCAGACGTGCGCGTCACTTTGCGGCTGCTACAGAGCCCATGTGCACCCTACAGCGATTGCTTAGCCGCGAAGTACCTTCACAGGGCCTCGGGAGCCTGGTGGAGGGGTTCGTGTTCACCCCACTTCAGGCAGGTGAAGCCCTGCAGAGTCTCTTGAACCGAAGGAGTCATCTACATGCCCTCAGGAGGAGTCGCCTCTCGAGGGTCCCCTCAAGCGGTAGCTTGGTCCTTAGTTGTTTTTGTTGAGTCTGTCGCGTGCGAGGGCTGTGGATAGTGGGCTCTTCACACCCTAGTCCTCACTGGGCCGACAGTAGCTCCCAGGCCCTAGATGGGCACGGCTGAGCCCATGGACGCAGCCGAATCGTCGTGTGCCCAAAGTGTTCGGCCGGCCCGAGACAAGCGTCGCACAATTGAGTAACCGCATTGCACTATCTGGGGCGTGCGTCGTGGGGGATCCCACCACGCCCCGGTAACTGCACCTGACAAGACATAAAGCCTGCGCGCCGCGGCGAGGAGCCGTTACTGCTCCTATTCCACGCCTCCTGCTCTCGAGCTCTCCGCTTCTGCTCTCCGACGCGCTCGTCTCCTCCTTTCTCCAACCAGCGATGAGTCCCGCCAAGGGCAAAGGCAAGGCGGCAATGGTGGCGAGGCGCTGATTGGGGCGTGAACCTAGGACGCCGTGCTGGACAGGATCCGCTACTTGGTCGCGGGGCGGACCAATGAGCACGGCGCCACCGTGCTCCAGACCACGGAGCTTGGGGAGAGCCCTCAAGGGTTTTTTCCAATCTTCCTGCATTGCGTCGCCGCGGGGCTGGTGCCACCGTTCTTGGAGGCGGTGCTGGCGTTCTACCAGATCCAGCTCCTGCATCTCCATCTAAACTCCATCCTCATCCACTCCATCTTCGCCTATCTCTGCGAGGCCTACTTGGGCGTGACGCCCTCGGTGGCTCTCTTCAGGAGCTTCTACGCGCTCCGGAGCACGGGGGGCAACGAGAGCTTGAGGTGCGTCTCCTTCCGCATCATGGACGGCATGTGGGGGCGTCTACATCCCCATGTCGTGGAATGGGGACCTCCCCGTCACGTCAGTGACGAAGAAGGTGGACGACTTCCGCACGATGTGGTTCTACGTCGGCGCGGAGTCGCCGTGCACCTTCCTCGACATCCCGGATGCGCCGCCCGTGAAGAACACGAACTGGGGCAAGGGCTTCTTCAGCGGCGTGAAGAATGCAGCCCTGGTGGGCCTCACGAGGCAGATAATTGCGGCCGACTTCGTGACTCGCTGCATCGCTCCATTTCAGGCTCACAAGAGGCCGATGTGGATGTACTCAGGCCCCCAGGACCCGATGCGGCTCCACCCTGACGACAACGACAAGGAGGCCGTTGACGGCGTCCTGTCCATCCTCTTTATCAACCCGGAGGTGCCAGCCATAGAAGATCTCCCACTCACGTTGTGGCCTCTGCACCAGCTCAACCGGACCGAACGCATGGCCATTCTGGATAGAATGCCTGCCTTCACCCCGACAGGCCTGGCGGGGGACAAGGGGGAGATGCCCGTGCCGGTGGCGCAGGAGGAGGGGGTCGCAGAGTCGCCCTCTGCTTTGGTAGCTAGGTAAGGCGAGGAGGAGGCCATGGCGAATCCCTCCGCAAGGGAGGCGTATTCTTCAACGGTCGGGCCCTTTACGGACGAGGTATGCAAGATCTCGTCAGGCGATGATGATGCCTTTGTGGTGGCGCCTTCGCGCCCCATTGAGGACGAGGAGGACGAGGCCGACGAGGAGGCCGCGTCAGGGCGGCGTGAGCCCCAGTCCAAGGCGGCCGTGGAAAGTCCGGGGCGAGGTTGTCGATGTTCCCTTCAAGAGGAAGGCCGAGGCGCCTTCAGAGGGCTCTGGCGCCAAGGCCAAGCCCTCCTGGCGCTCTCCAGGCTTGGTGTGGGTCGACACCTGCGCCAAGCAGTCTAGGTAAGTGTTTTTAACTTTTAGTTGCTTGATTCTTTGTCTTTCTCTCTTCAACCATCCCTGAAGATCTTTCCCTGGTGCTTGCCAGTGACCTTGTTCCTGCGAAGCGCCGCATGCTTCGGAAGGCAGCAGATGTGAAGAGAGCCATGGCCAAGGTCGTGGCTAAGGAGGCCGCGAGGGTTTAAAATAAGTCTTTTTAAACCCTTTTCAAAATCCTCAAAATCAAGTATGGCATTTGATCTTAACAATTTAATTGTGCCTAACCCAGGAATTGATTTTCCCAGTCTAGAGGTTAAATTCACCAAAGATGAGATTGATGAGGTGGTCAAATGCATGCCAACTGATAAATCCCCTGGCCCTGATGGCTTTAATGGGGCCTTCCTCAAAAAGTGTTGGAATTAGGTCAAAGAGCAGTTTTATCAGTTGTGCTTTAGGTTTTATGAGGGTAACCTTGATATTCATAGCATTAACTCTGCTTATATTACTCTTATTCTCAAGAAGAGTGATCCTGAGACTGTCAATGATTATAGACCTATCTCTCTGGTCAGCTTGACTCTTAAGTTACTTACCAAGATATTGG
Source organism: Poa annua (assembly GCA_026929855.1). Lineage (NCBI taxonomy): Eukaryota > Viridiplantae > Streptophyta > Magnoliopsida > Poales > Poaceae > Poa > Poa annua. The sequence continues at coordinate 242,080,427 of CM049426.1, read as the reverse complement.
CAAATAGAATGCAGAAGGTTATTGTTCAGGCATTACACAAAAATCAATATGGATTCATTAAGAGTAGAACCATCCGGGACTGCCTTGCTTGGGCCTTTGAATATATCAGTCTTTGCCACAAATCTAAGAGAGAGATTATTATCCTTAAATTAGATTTGGAAAAGGAATTTGATAAAGTTGAATACAGTGCTATTCTACTCATGTTGAAGAGTCTTGATTTGGTGATATATGGTTAAGTTGGATTGCTCAGATTTTATTCTCCGCTTCCACCTCTATCCTTTTGAATGGGGTGCATGGTAAGAAAGTTTGGTGTAAAAGGGGTGTTAGGCAAGGAGACCCTCTATCACCTCTTCTTTTTTTCTCAACTACAAAATTATTCCAATATGTTATTAATGAGGCCTGGCATTCTGGAGAGATTCATTTGCCTCTTGAAGGTTCCTATGGATTGGACTATCCCATCATTCAGTATGGTGATGATACTCTGCTTATTATGCCTGCCTGCCCTGAGCAATTGAGGAGACTAAAGGTCCTTCTTGATAAATTTTCATCATCCACTGGATTGAAAGTGAACTTTTGTAAATCCTCTTTAGTACCCATTAACCGTGACCATGAGAAAAGTATCGATTTAGCCCTAGCTATTGGCTGCAAGGTGGAGTCTTTGCCTTTTACATATTTGGGGCTTCCATTGGGAACCACCAGGACGAAGATGGGAGACTTCATTGGTATTATACACAGAACTGATAGAAGGTTAATAGGTATTGCAGATACCTTATCTTATGATGGAAGGCTAGTTGTTATAAAATCGATCATCTCTGCTATCCCCAATTTTGCTATGTGCACCCTAAAAATTCCTTTGGGGTTCCTGGATTATATTGAGGGCTCCACTAGGTTTTTTTTTTGGAGAGGCAATGATATTCACAAGAAAGGAAAATGCTTGGTCAAGTGGTAAAATGTCTGCAAGCCCAAGATAGTTGGGGGACTAAGAGTTCTGAACCTTAGAAAACATAATATTTTCTTACTCATGAAGCACTTGTTTAAATTCATGAATAGAGAGGAACTACCTTGTGTGAAGTTGATATGGCAGGCTCACTATACCCACGACAAGTTACCACAAAATACAGGACCTGTGGGATCCTTTTGGTGGAAGGATTGTATCAATCTTTTGAATACCTTCCTACAAATTTCTTCTTGCGCACCATGGGATGGAGGAACTATTAGGTTATGGTTAGACCAATGGATATATGAGATCCTGCGACATAAATTGCCTGACTTGTGTTCTTTTGCCAAGTCTCAGTTCATATCACCCAAGCAGGCAGTTGCTATTTGTGTGGATGAGGACATTGCTGATATGTTTCACATTCCTCTTTCAGTTGTTGCTGACCAACAATGTGACCAGCTTGGAACCTTACTTGCTTCTAGCACTGAGCATATTGTGTTGGATAAATGTACTTTGGCCCCAAGTGGAAAGCCTTTCTCTAGTAAGAGAGTATATGATAGCCTGATGCCAAATGAGTTGGCCCTTCCCCTTTCAGGTGGATATGGAAATCTTGTGCCCTCCCAAAACACAAGATATTTTGTTGGCTCATGTTGCAAGATAGACTTAACACGAGAGATCTGTTAGCCAGAAAGAAATTCGTGATTGAGGATTATGATTGTGTGTTGTGCACACAGGGAGTCACTGAGGACTATTTACACCTTTTCTTTGAGTGTGACTTCAGCAGAAATTTCTGGTGGAAGCTCTTGCTAGAATGGAACAATGATCTTGATTTTTTCTCTATGTTACTGGCAGCAAAAAAGAGTTACAAATTGATCTGCTTTAAGGAAATTATGATTGTGGGATGCTGGAGCCTATGGAACCATAGAAATAGAAGTATCTTTGATAACCAGCCTGTCTCTCTGGATAGTTGTTTTCAAGACTTTATTCATTCGGTTAAGCTTATTATGCATAGAGCTAAACCCTCTCTCAAAGAGGGCATGACCCAATGGGTAGATACTTTATGAACACTTCTTGTATTTTTGTACAGTGGATTTAATGAGAAAATAGAAAATTAAATAGTAGGGACTTTTCCCTACTGTTTTGCGCCTAAAAAAATCAAACACTTGATTCAAAACTATATTTTAAAAATAGAAAATATTCCAAATAGTTTTGTGATCATAATTATTGACCTAGGGTTTATTAAGAATCCAAATATAATGTTTTGGAATTAAATAATTTATCCAAAACATTTTGAAATAGTCATTCCTTAAATAATTGAAGGTACTTTAGAAATATGGTGTTAGGTTAAATAAGTATTTATATTATTTATTTATAGCTCAACACTCAAGTTTAAAAATAAAGTTTACTTGATTGAATTAACATCATAATGCATTTGACTAAGTCATAGTAATCATTTTTTGTTGGCCCTCTCGGACATTGATGATTTTATTAAAAAGTTTTAAATATTAGTGATTTTTAAACATTCCAAAATTTTGGGATGTTACAGACTACTACCCTTAAAAGGAATCTCGTCCCGAGATTCGAAGAGGCTAGAAAGAGAGATAGGTTTGGATATCTGGGGTTAGGACAATAGGCTAGAAAAATTTCATGTGTATCTAGACTGCTGGCTTCAATAAACGTAACATTGGATTTCATAACTCTTTGTTGGGTAGACTTGTGTCGTTGGGTGATGCTTCATTCATCCTTCATTCCAATCCATAGCATGAACTAGCATCAAAGTGTCATGTGGCTAAAAGAATTGATTAGGAGCTTACTTTTCACCGCTCGACCCACTTAGTAACTTATTCTTCATCTTCGCAGGACATCCACCATGCCCTCTTTGCATTTGTAACAAATCACATAACTGATGTCTTTCTTGTGGGAGTTGTCGGGGCATTCCTTAAACTTCTTTCATTGGCAGTTTTGTTGTATCTTCTCTGACATTTATCGGCCCAGTGTCCCTTGTACTTACGTTCAGAGCAAGTGACTTGGCAAAAGTCTCGTTTTGTGCAAACGATGTTGTCGCTATTCTTGGATTTAGCCTCTAAACAATCATTGACGTAATGTCATTCCTTTTTGCACCCGAAGCAAATGTTCTGGCTCAGGTTCCTCTTCTTCTTAGGTCTTTCCAAGGCTAATAGGGTTTCTGTATCCTGTTTGTCGTATTGTACTATTATGGATGATGATCTTGTTGGCTTGTTGGGGCAATCTCGAGAAAAATGTCCTTCTTGTTCACATGAATAGCAACATTTGGTGGTGCCTTTGGATGTGTTAGGTTGTGTATTGATTCTGGCCTTATTCTCTTCCTTGGTATGATCCAAAATTCTATTCTGCAATTGATCGGGTTCGATCACATTGCGAATCTTCTTCTCTGGGCAGTAATATGAATAATATCCTAGTCCTTCGCATTTCTGGTAGTCTACTTGACTAACTTCTTTCTTGCGCTTACCCTTCTTTTGTTGTTCTTCAAATATATTCTTCAAAGTCTGGTGCATTCCCTCCCTGACTTGTCAGCTAACTTGTTGTACTATGGGGTAGAGTTGACACTGAGCTGGAATATGTATGTCTCCTTCACACAAAAAGAAATTAACTTGAGTGGTGCAGTGTTTCTCAGCTCCACTGGATGCATCCAAATGAGGCCACTCATCTTGACATTCTTTGGAAGTGTGTCCGATCTCCCCACAAGTCTTGCAGGCTCTAGGTGTTTTCACCATCTCCTCTTGGATGTCCTGGTTGTCATAGTTTATTTCCAATTGATTGTCGTCAATGGCGTTCATAGTATGGTATATCATCTGTACTATTTGAGTTTGGCTATACAACAGCTGATGCCATCCAGGGGTTAACTCCTTGTTGGGGTTGTTGACTTGATTCTGGGCCATCAGTTGCATCAACTTATTCTGAGTCTCTAGAAGTAATTGCATTGCTATTGGCATCTCATTGCTTTTGGTAGTTTGGTGAAGCATCTGATTGGGTTTAGCATAGATGAGTAGAGGTAGAAAGGTACTAAGGAAGGATCCTACCCATACACAGCGGATTCAAGACAATTCATTTTACAATCAATATCTAACAAACATCAAGCAACAAGGTTCAAACACAAACAACAGTCTACTATTGTCATACAATCTGAGTTGGTATGATCAATACACTAACACGGTATCGTATTTCTAAGTTAAGTGGTGGTCTGATCTAAGGAAACAAAGTGATGTACTTCCTTGTCTTCTCTTATCCTTCATGGACTTAGTGCGATGATTCTTCAGAGATTCAATACTTTTACTTTATTGATGAAATATGGGCATCCTTGGCAAGCATCTGGTCTTCCCGATTGCATAGTTCAGAATCTACATTCACCATGTCAGTCATCAACTGGTTCACAGTGGTCTTCAAGCCATTGGTCTTCTCTATCTCCTTTTTAAGTTTTTCAACTTCTTTTTCCACATTTTTGAGGTATCCTTGAGTATTGTTCATTCTAAACCTAATTCTCCTTGAAAGTTCCTCGATGGCCCTCCAAGCTGCTCTTCGTGCTGCATCAAAGAATGATGTTTCCAGTACTTTATTGGTGAACATCCATCGTCTCGTTGTCTTGTGGTCATCTTCTTTATCCTGATACAAGTGTAATTCTACCCACCAATATTCTTCATCTTCATCCATTACGGGGAATCCTTTGTAATCTGCTTCTCCATTAAATCCCATGGTCTTCATACTCTCCTTATGTACTTTTGGGAACTCAGTTTCATATTCCAAAGTCATAGTAAACACTGGTCCTTTCTTGAGTGAGTCTATGAGGCTGGACATCTATAAATAAGAGAAGACATTTAGAAGGATGTGTAACATATAAGAGTATGAGGAAAGATATATATATATTTTTAAGAAGGAATAAAATAAATTTTGTATTCCTAAGGTCTTTTCCTATTTCTATTCAAAACCTAGGGTCACAAACCTACATGCAACACAGTGCTCTGATACCATCTGTAAAGGCCCTCCTTATTATAAGGTTGCGACCTCCTCTGTATAGTGCTAGTCCTTGGATCGACTTGATAGCACACACAGTTTAAGATGAAGTACCATAACATTGCGTCAATATTCATTACACGATGATCCAGAAATAAAAGGGTTCAATACAAGGTGCATAGCGCAAGGCTAGATCAAACCAAAATAAACACACAACGGAAAGAAAATGGATAAATGAGCTCCATCTTCATCATGTGCCACAGGAAAGGCATGTTGGTTGGAGACTCGCGAACCTATCATTCCTTACTCATCGTCAGAGGGACCTACAATGGTGAGTTGCAGCCCAAACTATATTGGGTCAGCACAATTGAATTGTGGTGGCAAGATGACACTTTATAACCAAAATTACTAAGACTATATCTACATGCATATTTGGCTCGGTGGAGTTTGACGGCGATTTGCATAAAGCCAATTTTTTCCTATCATTTATAAAGCAACTTTTTATCTTAGACAAAGAGTACCACTGATAGAAAACAGTGAACACCTTCGACAACAAAGAGTACCACCGATAGAAAACGGTGAACAACTTTGTAAACTATTCACAACGAGCACCACCGATAGATATCACTGAGCTCCAAACCCTTGTTCACCCATCAGATATTATTAAAGAAATTGGGATGAGGAGATCTGCAACATCTGCCCTGTCTAGTTGCTCAAATGTCCATAACCGGGGACACGGCTAAGTATACTTAGTTTTTAACTCTCGAGAGGGTGTGCACTTTCACCACAAGACCCAATCATTCGCCCGTCCATGTCACTCAATTACGAAATGGAAAAGAGAAGACCGAGACATGACCTTTCAGAAGCATTCCCCAAAATCCATAAGGTGGACCCATCCCCACCTATCACCTTACATCTGCCGGTCACGTGGATCTCGGGGTCTCGCAACTTATATGGTCAAGACAGAGCCCATATGACTTGTGGTTGCACTGGAAACTACTAAGCAAGGTGCGTCTACAATCTATTTAAGCCTGGGTGACTTTCCACAATTGTGCGCTTCCATCAAGGGCAATTACCATAGATATGGACCATAGACATGGACCCCCTGAGTAGCCACCCACCATGGTTGTCCAACCAGCACCCAGGTAGTTCATTAATTTTTCACTATCCATCTAGTCAAAACATTTTTCATTGCATGGCTAAGCATTCTACTAAGTGTTCTTGCTTCTAAGCTCACGGTGGGGGATAGCTAAACACTACATATGAGCATAGCATAATATAGTAACTGCACACAACTCCTTACATGCATACTACCGAAAATACTACCATGCATGTAATGAAAATAATTGGTGGTTTATGAGTGTCACTTGCCTTTTGAAAGTTGTCGTTTCTCACACTCTCCTCAACGAAGAACGTTTCACTTCGTTCAATTTATACAATGAAAAGAAAATACAATAAACAAACAATTCGAACAAACACATAACACATAAAAGCAAACGTCACAATAATGTGTTCATCAGTAGTTGTTTTAGTCCATTTATGTTATGGTCAAGTCGTATCGCAGAATTCAATTTACAAAAAGAATTAATGTGATAGGACTTAGGATTTACCAGTTTGGTCAAGGGATGGTCTAATTCAAATTTGAACATTTCAAATCCGAATAGGTAGAAATGGTGTAACAATGGTTTAATGGAACTAGTCTTGATTAAAAGACCACACATGTATTTGGTCATGAGGGTTTAATGTATTAAAATATTTAAGGTTTGCCATTCCAAAATATCTAACATGTTTTAAACACATATTTATAATTTTATATTTCAAAATGGTTGAGTAGGCTTAGTTTTGTTTCTTTTGTTCAAAAGAGAATACTTGTGTCATTTTTGTAAAATAAGACAATTTAATAAGGTTAATTGGATTTAAACTATGTTAAAAACATACAAATAGGGTTTCAGATTTTTAAATGGGAATGACATTGCTTAAACATAATTTTAACAGTTCTATGTTATTAGTCAGATCCTAAGGTTTCCAAAACTATTTTAGTTGAAACTTTTGGGCTTATGGATTCGAACCTAGGTCAAGTTTACTCAAATCTTCCATTTGAAATTTGAATGAATTTGAACTGATCAAATTTGAAATTTAACAGTGCAAAAAGATTCTACAGGTAAAGTGCTTTCCAATGGTATAAAATTTATCCAATTTGGCTTTGTGGTTTAAAAGATATAATAGTTCTAAGTGGCAGGGGTTCTTCTGCGAAAATGCCTATTAAATCTAAATAGAAAAAATATTTTCCACGCGGCGCTGACTGTGGGCTAATGCGGCGTCCGTGCGGCGCGTTTTCATTGGCTCATACCGATTCGTTAAGTGTTCTAATCTTGGCTGTTGGATGGAGATCGGACGGCTCGGGGACAAGGGGCTCACCGGGCGGCGCGGATGGTCGCCGGAAAAGGTTGACGCGGCGGCGGCGGCGTCAGGCGGTCACGCTCCGTTGCTTGTGGAGCTTCCCCGGACACGCGGATGCGATGGCGAGGAGCAGATCGTCACGGCGGAGACTATTAAGGCGACGACTTCGTCTCGGGTATTCTAGGCCAGCGGGAAGACGCACACGGAGGAGTGGCCGCGCCGGTGACTTTCCGATGGTGGATGAACTCGAGCTTACGGCTGCAGAAAAATTTATCCGCAACTATTAGGAGATGCGCCAGAGCGTGGGGAAGACGGGGAACCAAGAAAGGGTGGCGGGGACTCAAAGGAATTCCAAGGCGGCCGTGACGAACTCCGACGAATAAATCCGGCGGCCTGGGGTGTAAAATCAAAGGGGAGGAGAGGGTAAAGGACTCCAGGGTCGCGGGGATTTAAGATCAGAGTCGGAGGGGTCGTTGGTGCCTCGGGCCGAAGTGGAGAGAATGGAAAATCGTGGGCGCATCGGAGGAGATCGTGGCGGACAGGAGGTTAGGGATGAAGTGCAACTGACAGGTGGGGTCACATTGTCAGTGAGAGAGATGAGGGGAGAGAAGGCCGGGCGGGCTGGTGTTGGGCCATTACGCGCTGCACGCGCGGCTCGTGAGTACGGCTCGGCTCATTTGTCTTTTTCTCTTTTGTTTTTTTTGTTCTGAAACATTTTCTTTTCCTTTTTGTTTTTCTAATTTCTTTCATATATTTTGTTTTAGTTATCCAAATGACTTCAAACAACTTTCTACAAATTAGTAAAATCTAGATCTTTCTCTTAAACATTCTTACACTTGTTTCCAATACATTTTAAATCAAAAAAAATTCTAATAACATAAATTGACACTTTTGTAGAATTTAAAAATAGAGTTTCAATAAAGAATTATGTTATAATAAAATCAAGAAAAATATCACAAATTCATATGTTTAAAATAAGTCTTTTAAAACCCTTTTCAAAAATCAAAAAGTTGATTCAAAACTATATTTTAAAAATAGAAAATATTCCAAATAGTTTTGTGATCATAAATATTGACCTAGGGTTTATTAAGAATCCAAATATAATGTTTTGGAATTAAATAATTTATCCAAAACATTTTGAAATAGTCATTCCTTAAATAATTGAAGGTACTTTAGAAATATGGCGCTAGGGTTAAATAAGTATTTAGATTATTTATTTATAGCTCAACACTCAAGTTTGAAAATAAAGTTTACTTGATTGAATTAACATCATAATGCATTTGAATAAGTTATAATAATCATTTTTAGTTGGCCCTCTAGGAGATTGATGATTTTATTTAAAAGTTTTGAATTTTAGTGATTTTTAAACATTCCAAAATTTTGGGATGTTACAAACATTATCTTCCTTAGCTAGTTCTTCCTTACTGGCATGCAATTGGGCCATCATCCTAACATTTTCATCAATTCGAACTTATATGGAATTAATTTTAGCAAAGGTATTACTCTCTTTAGTATCATTATGTATGACTTTAGATTTTAAAGATCAACATCAAGGGCAAGACTATCAACTTTAGAGGCAAGTATATCAATTTTCCCAAGCTTTTCCTCAACAATTTTATTAAAGGAAGTTTGTGTAGGGAAAATCTTTTAACTTGCTTTCAAGTTCAGAGGAGGTACTCGTATTATTGTTATAAGAATTACCATAAGAATTAACATAACCACCACTATTATTAGAAGTTCATAAAGTTCACATCAACATGCTCTTCTTGTGCAACTAAAGAAGCTAAGGGGACATTATTTGGATCAAAAATGAGATTTACCATTCACAAGCATAGACATACTAATATCAATCTTTCCACTTAAGGAGGAGGTTTATTCAACTAGATTTACCTTCTTACCTTGAGGTGTCCTTTCAGTATGCCACTCAGAATAATTCATCATCATATTATCCAAGAGTTTTGTTGCAGCCCCCAAAGTGATGGACATAAAGGTGTCTCCAGCAGCCGAATCAAGAAGTTTTCTTGAAGAAAAGTTCAGTCCTGCATAAAAGGTTTGGATTATCATCCAAGCAGTCAGTCCATGGGTTGGGTAATTTTTAATCAAAGATTTCATTCTTTCCCAAGCTTGAGAAAGATGTTCATTATAAAGTTGTATAAAATTCATGATGCTAGTTCTTAGAGAGAAAATTTTAGAAGGAGGATAGTATTTTCCAATAAAAGCATCTTTGCATTTAATCCATGAATCCATACTATTCTTCGGAAATGAAAGCAACCATTCCTTAGGTCTTCCTCTCAGAGAGAAAGGAAACAATTTCGGTTTTATAATATTGATGCTCACAGGTGGTGTGTGGTTGGAAACGCCAAGAGGAAGGTGAGAAGTAGTGTAGCAGCAAGATTACCCTCAGTTATGAAACCAAGGTTATCGAAACAGTAGGAAATGAGAGTTCCCCCGAGGTGTCAATGGCGCCAGAAATTCTTTGGGGTGCCAATGTTGACGTGGGGCTTGCACACAACACGATCAAAGTATTTTTTCCCAACTCAACGGTGAGGGTGTCAATACCACCGGCTTGTTGTAACAAAGGATTAAACGTATGTGTGGAAGAAAGATTTTTTTTGCAGAAAGTAACAGGTTTGCAGTTGTTGTTTTATCAGATTAAAGAGAAGGACCGGGGTCCATAGTTCACTAGTGGTGTCTCTCCATAAATAATAATAATAATAACATTCATGCGGGTAAACAAATTACAGCAGGGCAATTGATAGAATAATGATGAGCAAACCAATGCATATACTAACTTTATGATGTCTAGTGTGAGATTCATTTGGTCATTACAACAATATACATAGACCGTTCAAACCGCATCTATGACTAATAATCCACCTTCCGGTTAGCGTCCGCACCCCTTTCAGTATTAAGTTGCATGCAACAGATTATCGCCTAAAGCACTGTGTGTAAACTAAGTAAGTAACATCATCCTTAGACAAAGTACTATTGTTTTATCCCTAGTGGCAAAATACATCTACAACGTTAGACCTAGTTGTCACCACCCCAGATTAACTAGAGACATGATTAAATAGAGTCCAAGGTAGACTACGCAGGCATCAGTCCGGAGGCGGTTATGGTGACGTAGAGGCTTCCGGTGATGATTCCCCCTCCCTGCAGGGCGCCGGGGAGAAGTTCTGATCGCTCCAGAATTGGTGTTGACGACGGCGGCGGCTCGGGACCCGTGGAGGAAAATATGAACAAAGTGCTAGGGTTTTTAGTCTGGGGGGTATATGTAGGCGAAAGGGCGGAGTCGGTGGCGCCCCGAGAGGCCCACACATGGTCCTCGCGTGGCTGGCTCCGAGGCCGCGCGAGCACATGGTGGCGGCGCCTGGGTCGCCCACTCCGTCTCGTGTTCGACTTTCTGGAACGTTCCCGATGAAAAACAGACTTTAGGAAAGATATCGTCCAATTCCGAGAATATTTCCTTAAGTACTTTTCTGAAACCAAAAACAGCAGAAAACAGGGAACTGGCACTGTGACATCTTGTTAATAGGTTAGTCCCAGAAAATGCGTAACACTATATAAAATGTATACAAAACATGGAATAACTTGGTATAATATAGCATGGAACATAAGAAATTACAGATACTTTGGAGACGGATCAAATATCACAATCTATATCCTTATATTTTTGTATTTCACAAAGTGCGACAAAATTATTTAGATGGGCAGCAACATCATCAGTACTAACACTAGAAAATTGCTCTCTCATAAAAAGGTTTAACAAAGCAGGTTTAATTTCAAAGAATTCTGCTTTAGATGTAGGTTGAGCAATAGGAGTACATATAAAATCATTATTTTTGGTGCTAGTGAAAAATCACACAACTTAGTATTCTCATGAGTACTCATTTTAACAAATTAAAAAGCAAACCGAAATAACAATAATTGAAACCGAAATACAAAAAGGACTAAACCGAAATATAAATAACAATGCAACTAACTAATTTTTTTGTATTTTTATATTAAGCAAACAAAACAATTATAAAAATAAACTAATCAGTACAATAATAAAATAAAAAGATTGGAAGTGTGAGACTCTCCTCGCTGAAGAATTCTTGTTTCCCCGGCAATAGTGGCAGAAAAGAGCTTGATGCACATGGTGGTGTGTCGTTGGGAAACCCCAAGAGGAAGGTATGATGGGTGCAGCAGCAAGTTTTCCTCAGTTATGAAACCAAGGTTATCGAACCAGTAGGAAATAAGAATTCTCTGGAGGTGTCAATGGCGGCAGAAAAGAGCTATTGACGAGGGACCTGCACACAACACAATCAAGATAATTTTCCCCAACTTAACAGTGAGGTTGCCAATCTACAATCTTAGAGCTTGCTGTCACTACCCCAGATTAAATAGAGACATGAACCCACTATCGAGCATAAATACTCCCTCTTGTAGTCACAAGCATCTACTTGGCTATAGCATCTACTAGTAACGGAGAGAATGCAAGATCATAAATAGCACACACATAATATATTATGAAGCAAATGACATAGTACTCAATATTCATCGGATCGCAGCGAACACAACATGTAGTATTACATAAAGATGATCATGATCATGATAGGCAGCTCACAAGATCTAAACATGATAGCACAAGAGGAGAAGACAACCATCTAGCTACTGTTATGGACGCGTAGTCCAATGATGAACAACTCACGCATCAGCTCGGAGGCGGGTATGGTGATTGATGTCTACGCATGCTTCTATTCTCGTAGATAGTGTTGGTCCTCCAAGAGCAGAGGTTTGTAGATTAGCAGCAAGTTTACCTTAAGTGAATCACCCAAGGTATATCAAACTCAGGGAGGTAGAAATCAAAGATATTCCTCTCAAGCTACCCTACAATTAAGATACGAGAAGTCTCTTGTGTCCCCAACACACCCAATACACTTGTCAGATGTATAGGTGCACTAGTTATGCGAAGAGATTGTGAAATACAAGTAATATGGATGATTATAAGTAGTAATTGCAATCTGTAATAAAAAATGGCAGCAAGCAAACATGTAGCAGAACTTGTTAAAAACTGTGTTTTAATGCTTAGAAACAAGGCCTAGGGATCCTAATTTCACTTGTGGACATTCTCAACAATGACATCAAAGTAAAATAAATAAACACGACTCTCAAACACTCTAATGTTGGATAACAAACACCATTCATTGTGTAGGGCTACAAGAGACCCCTCAAACTCAGAGTAAACTAACACCAACAATGTCATATAGGAATCACACACGGTGCACACACTGTCACCATTACAACCGTGAATAACCCCGGAGTTTATATTAAAGTAACCTCTAGAGTGCATAATAGATAAAGACTAGCATCACATATTCAACTAGATTACAAAGCTCGTGATCATATAAAGATCACATGGGAGAGAGATAAACCACATGGCTACCGTAGACCCCGCAGCCTCGGGGGAGAACTACTCACTCCTCATCATAGGAATCAGCAACAACGATGAAGATGGTGGTGGAGTCGATGGAGATGGCTCTGAAGGGAATATTCCCTAGAGGCACTTAATAAACATAGCTTATTGGCAATATCCCAATTGTTCATTATATGTTTTATACCATGCTATAACTGTATTAAGCGGAAACGTTAATACAGGTGTGGTAGATAAACAACCAGGTCCCTAGTAGCCTCTAATAAGAATAGTTTCATTGCGCGATTGATGATCGAGGTTTTCCGATCATAGGGCATGGCGCCGGTCGGCAATGGAAGTCATATCGTTACGTGTAACGATGTGATGGACATAACCAATATTTATAGGACATAGTCATTACGCCTTAAGACTGTGAGACCAACTCTTATTGTTATTCCTGGAAGATACTTTGATTGCACCAAACTCATATCTTATTTAGTGTGACAATAACGGTGATACTTTTGGGTATCGGGAGGGGGTAGTTGAGACGAGGGGTCAACATCGGGATTTGTCAGTCCGCATAGCCGGATAGATACTCTAGGGCCCACTCGGTGAGATTATGTCAAATGAGTTTGCAAACATGTGACTAGGTCACCAGCTGGCATAATATCATAGACGAGTAGAAGATAGTGTTGTCGGTAACGAGATCATGCTAGGTATGGAGATATCTGAGAATGATGCTCGGACACGCTAAGTATCGCCATGACAAAGTGTTTAAGACTAGACGTCCAGGTTTGATAGATGAAAGTCATTCGTTATATCACAGGGATTAATTCATGAGGTCCAGGCCTACTAGTTAGTCATTGATCGGAGAGAAGTCTCGATCATGTCTGTTATTATATCGAACCGGTAGGGTAACACACTTAAGGGGTTTCGACAAGACAACCGGAAAGGAAAGAGATCACCGGGAACGTCCCGGGAATGGTCCGATGGAGATCGGGCAGCGACAAAATAGTTTTCAGACCTAGAATAAATTATATATAATATGTTTGATATTAATTTGTGTAATTAATATTTAAATATGATTTTATATATTTATTTTTGAATTTATTTAGGCTGATTTCCCTAAATGGGCCTTCTGGTGGAAAGAAGCCCATGGGGGGAAAAACACTCAAGGGAATTTGGTGGGGAGGCTTGGCCGGCCTAGGTGGGCCAAATGGAGCCCACCTAGGGCCGGCGCACCAGGCCTGTGGGATAGACCCACATTGCCTGGCTGGCAAGGTTGGCTCCCCCCGGAAGCCTATATAAGAAGGGGTACCCTGGCATTTTAATTCACCAATTAATTCCCTAATTCTCTCTCGATCTCGTGATTCCCTTTGTCGGATTTGCGCCGAGTTGAGAGGGGATCTTTTCAACCATAGCCTGCTGCCGCGCTGCTGGTGTTCCGGTCCAAGTCTTCCGCTGCTCGTCCTGGACTGGAGCTTCGTAGGCCGTCGTCTCCACCGTATGTGTGTAACGCCTTGCGAGGTGCTGCGCTAGCGGTACTCGAAGGCCTACTTCCTCCACCTGACCTTGAGGTCATATTCGCCGTCTTCGTCGCTCCGAGTTCTTCGCGACCTAGAGGTCGGCTACGTCGTCTTCGTCATCAACGCTTGTGTGGGAGCGTAATCCCCGCTATTCGGTCTACGAAGGTATGTATTCCGATCTCCGCCGTACTTCTATATCTGCATAGTGTAGATCTGGGCTAGTTTAAGGATATCGTTGCTAGGAATTTTTTTGTTTTCTGCATGCGACCCCCTTCAGGCTCCGGGGGCAACTCCCCGTCTCGGCAGGGTGCCGGCACAATGAGTTATGTCCCTCAAATCTTGTCTTCCATGGCGGCGGCGCTCGGGACCCGTGGAGGAAATATTGAACATTGTGCTATGGTTTTTGGTGTGGGGGGTATATGTAGGCGAAAGGGCGAGGTCCGTGGCGTCCCGAGAGGCCCACATCAGGTCCTCGCGCAGCCAGGAGTGCTGCCACGCGAGCACGTGGTGGCGGCTCCTCGGTCTCTCGTGTTCGACTTTCTGGAACATTCCCCATGAAAAACGGAATCAGAATAGAAATCGTCCAATTCCGAGAATATTTCATTACGTACTTTTTTGAAACCAAAAACAGCTGAAAACGGAGGCGACGGAGGACCGAGGCGTAGTGATCAGGTGCTGGCGCGGTAGGGGGACCCGCGCCAGCACATCATCTGGGGCCCTCGTGGCCCCACTCCGTCTCGTTTTCGGTGTTCTGGATGGTTCTGAGGAAAATAGGGACTTTGCCTTTCGTTTCTTCCAATTCCGAGAATATTTCCTTAAGGGGTTTTCTCAAACCACAAACATCAGAAAACAGAGAACTGACACTGTGGCATCTTTTTAATAGGTTAGCCCCACAAAATGCATAAAACTATATAAAATGTATATAAAACATGTAGCAATGGATATAATATAAGAATGGAACATAAGAAATTATACATACGTTGGACATGTATCATGCACCAAGTACCCACACGATGGGGTACCAGTTTGGTGTAACCTCGTCAACGGCAGATCAAGAACTTCCAGCATTGGATTGAGCATGAGCCCGTAGAGAGGTGGTCATTGCTAGATGATACACATGGAGCCAGGTACGGCGTCATGACTACAAACCTTGCCGCAACATATAATTTTGTCCTCTGAGGGAACCGGGCTTTGCGGGAGAAATAAGGCGGTAGACGGTGGCGGGAGAAATAAGGCAGAAGAAATGTGTCGGAGAGTGACTCCCACGGAACAGGGATAGTCACACCCTGAAGAGTAGTTCGAAGGGGGATTGAACACGGAGGATAGACAACCCTCGAGAGGCTCAACGATGGTGCTCGCCGAGCTTGGAGAGGGACAATATGAAAGAGATGAAACGCCAACCCGTACCCAGGTTCACGGCCCTCAGGAAGAGGTAACAACGCTACTCCTGCTTGTCTGTATTGCACTGCGAAGGTTATAGTACAACGAGCTTGCCGAGGGCTCTCTTGAGGCAGTTTGGTGCTTGAAGAGGGACGCTATGGTCTTCTTCCTCCTCGAGCTCACTAGCTATGCTACCCTCTCGGCTAGGGTTCCAAGTGTTCAGAATGCGATGCTTTGCTACGGTGGTGCTCTTGCTCCTTTTATTGGCGCCCCGGGCCTCATCCTTGCACTTTATGCAGCGGATGGGTTCCCACATGGCAGTGTCGCGAGTGAGTGGAGTTCACCGCCGCAGGATTGGAGGTCACCACCGCAGAATTGTCCATGGACATGGTCCATCCGTGCTAAAGTTAGCAGCGGTGCCCGACAACCTGCAGTTCGCGCAGAACGGCCAGCAGGCGCTACGCGGGTCGTGGCGGAGCCCACGATGATGATCTTCTTGGAGCGTTGCGCCGTCCAGCGGCTTTATATCCAAAGAGGAATGTCCTGCTGTCCACCTCTGGCGGCGCTGCTTTATTGACTCCTTTATTCACCAGAACGACAACTATTGCGCCCGCGTCGTTGTCTGCAGACGTGCGCGTCACTGTGCGGCTGCTGCAGAGCCCATGTGCGCCCTGCCGCGGTTGCTTAGCCGCGAAGTACCTTCACAAGGCCTCGGGAGCCTGGTGGAGGGGTTTGTGTTGACCCCGCTTCAGGCAGGTGAAGCCCTGCAGAGTCTCTTGAAGCGAAGGAGTCATCTACAGGCCCTCGGGAGGAGTCGCCTCTCGAGGGTCCCCTCAAGCGGTAGCTTGGTCCTTAGTTGTTTTTGTCGAGTCTGTCGCGTGCGAGGGCTGTGGATAGTGGGCTCTGCACACCCTAGTCCTCACTGGGCCGATAGTAGCTCCCAGGTCTTAGATGGGCACGGCTGAGCCCATGGACGCAGCCGAATCGTTGTGTGCCCAAAGTGTTCGGCCGGCCCGAGACAAGCGTCGCACGATCTGGGGCGTGCGTCGTGGGGGATCCCACCACGCCCCGGTAACTGCACCTGACAAGACATAAAGCCTGCGCGCCGTGGCGAGGAGCCGTTACTGCTCCTATTCCACGCCTCCTGCTCTCAAGCTCTCCGCTTCTGCTCTCCCGCGCGCTCGTCTCCTCCTTTTTCTCCAACCAGCGATGAGTCCCGCCAAGGGCAAAGGCAAGGCGGCAATGGCGGCCTCTTCGCAGGCGGCGGCTGCCGCGCCCGTGTATGGCGAGGTGCTGATTGGGGCGTGAACCCAGGACACCGCGCTGGAAAGGATCCGCTACTTGGTCGCGGGGCGGACCAATGAGCATGGCGCCACCGTGCTCCGGACCACGGAGCTTGGGGAGAGCCCTTAAGGGTTTTTCCCAATCTTCCTACATTGCGTCGCCGCGGGGCTGGTGCCACCGTTCTTGGAGGCGGTGCTGGCGTTCTGCCAGATCCTGCTCCTGCATCTCCATCCAAACTCCATCCTCATCCACTCCATCTTCGCCTATCTCTGCGAGGCCTACCTGGGCGTGACGCCCTCGGTGGCTCTCTTCAGGAGCTTCTACGCGCTCCGGAGGACGGGGGGCAATGAGAGCTCGGGGTGCGTCTCCTTCCGCATTGTGGACGGCATGTGGGGGCGTCTACATCCCCATGTCGTGGAATGGGGACCTCCCCGTCACGTCAGTGACGAAGAAGGTGGATGACTTCCGCAAGAAGTGGTTCTACATCGGCGTGGAGTCGCCGTGCACCTTCCTCGACATCCCCGATGCGCCGCATGTGAAGAACACAAACTGGGGCAAGGGCTTCTTCAGCGACGCGAAGAATGCAGCCCTGGTGGGCCTCACGGGGCAGATCATTGCGGCCGACTTCGTGACTCGCCGCATCGCTCCACTTCAGGCTCACAAGAGGCCGATGTGGATGTACTCAGGCCCCCAGGACCCGATGCGGCTCCACCCTGACGACAACGACAAGGAGGCCGTTGACGGCGTCCTGTCCATCCTCTTTATCAACCCGGAGGTGCCAGCCATAGAAGATGTCCCACTCACGTTGCGGCCTCTGCACCAGCTCAACCGGACTGAACGCATGGCCATTCTGGATGGAATGCCTGCCTTCACCCCGACAGGCCTTGCGGGGGACAAGGGGGTGATGCCCGTGCCGGTGGCGCAGGAGGAGGGGGCCGCAGAGTCGCCCTCTGCTTTGGGAGCTAGGCAAGGCGAGGAGGAGGCCGTGGCGAATCCCTCCGCAAGGGAGGCGTCTTCTTCAAGGGTCGGGCGAGGTCTGCGAGATCTCGGCAAGCGATGATGATGCCATCGTGGTGGCGCCTTCGCGCCCCATTGAGGACGAGGAGGACGAGGCCGACGAGGAGGCCGCGTCAGGGCGGCGCGAGCCCCAGTCCAAGGCGGCCGTGGACAGGTCCGGGGCGAGGTTGTCGATGTTCCCTCCAAGAGGAAGGCCGAGGCGCCTTCAGAGGGCTCTGGCGCCAAGGCCAAGCCCTCCTGGCGCTCTCCAGGCTTGGTGTGGGTCGACACCTGCGCCAAGCAGTCTAGGTAAGTGTTTTTAACTTTTAGTTGCTTGATTCTTGGTCTTTCTCTCTTCAACCATCCCTGAAGATCTTTCCCTGGTGCTTGCCAGTGACCTTGTTCCTGCGAAGCGCCGCAAGCTTCGGAAGGCAGCAGATGTGAAGAGAGCCATGGCCAAGGTCGTGGCTGAGGAGGCCGCGAGGCCTGTGGAGACGGGCTCCACAGACCCAACTGAAGAAGTGCCTCCGGCGGAGGTGTCTGCGCCGCCTCCCGAGCAGGTGGCTCCCGAGACCCAGGAGGAGCGGGCACTTACTCCTTCTCGCGCCCCTACTCTGCCTTGCGCGATTTCGCCACCGCGTGAGCCAACTCCCCTCGCGAGGAAACTCCTCCTCACGAGGCAACTCCGCCTCGCGCGTGAATTCCTCCCGCGCAGAAAGAGGTTGAGGCGGTCCACGATAAGCCTGACGCTGGGGAGCCTGAGGGTGGAGCTCCTTCTTCGTCTCCGCCGCCCCGCTCCAGGAGACGAGCAGTAGGAGACGGTGCGCCAGGACGGCAAGGCAGGCTCAGGCGCCAAGGAGGACGATGTGTTGGCTAGTCCCCAGGACCGCCCTGAGGCCCCGTTCTCCAGGTTCGATGCGGGGGCAGGGAGCTTTACCTGCCGCGACCTTGTCCTTGGCGGCTGGGACTAGAGCAAGGGGCGTCGTGAGGTCGCCTTCCGCGTGGTGTGAGAGTCGCTGGATGGCATGGAGGCGCACCTTGCCCTCGAGGACGCCTAGCTCGCCCAGTGGCACGATGAGCTAGAGGAGGCTTGGGCTTCCTTCCACGCCGCCGTAGAGGACGCGGCGCTGCAGGCCACGCGCATGGCGGCGTGGAAGGAAGCCCCTCCAAGAGGAGCGCGTTGCAGCCGCGGATCTCCTGGCCGAGGCGAGGGCAATGCGGGAGGCCATGGATGGCTCGTTGGCGCAGAAACGCCGCGAGCTTGCCCAGCTCGAGTCCTAGCTCTACTCCGTCCACCAGGTGGTACAAGTCTCGCTGGAGGAGGACCGCAAGGCCCTGGCCGTCTGCGACCGACAACTGGTCTCCACCGAGAAGGAGGTCCGCCTGCGCGACGAGCAGCGGCTTCAGGCGGAAAACGAGCTCACGGCCAAGCGCGGGGAGCTCGAGTCTCGTGAGGGGAACCTGGACCAGGCGCTCCAGAAGCACTGCGAGGACGTCGCCGCGCAGAAGCAGATAATGGAGCGCTTCCAGGGCAAGTTCACCGAGAAGAAGGAGGAGGCGGAGAAGGACCTCCTAGAACGGGAGAAAAAGTTCCGGCAGGCTGTCGCCTAGGACTACCGCGACAAGGCCACAAAGCGGGAGGACCGCTTCAAGGCCAAGAGCGCCGATGACGCCAAGCAGATTGCGGAGCTTGAGAAGGCCAACGCCAAGCTGGAGGTCCGCCTCCAGCGCACCAAGGAGGCCTATCGCCAGGCGGAGGATGCTTGCAGGACGGCCGTCCTGGACCTCGTCAATGATGTGGAGGAGCAGGTGGGTCCAGTGGTTGAGCGGGTGGTAAAGACTGCCGACGGCGCGCAGGCGGCTCGGGTGCTCATGAAGCAGCGGGAGCGCATATTCCTGTCCTTGGTGGCTAGGGACAACGAGCTCGCTGCCCAGCTTGGAGCGGAGGCGCCGCACGCTGATGCTCGAGGCCATGGCGATGCTGCCATGTACCGTTTAATTCGACTAGCTCTTCGTGGCACTCGAGGGCCCTGCCGCCGAGCTCCGCGAGGTGATTGAGCCTGAGAGTCGCCAGCTCCTGGCGGTGGTTGTTGACCGCATCTTCACCAACCTCCAGCTCCTCACGCATGGCTTCGACCTCTCGACGGTGACCGAGCCTCGCGATGGCGAGGAGGTGTGGCGGGTCTCCAACTCCCTCCGCGAACAGGTTGAGTCCTTCTGCGACCGCTTCAAGCATGCGGAGGCTGCTGCAGACGACAGCGAGGAAGCTGACCCCGCCGGAGCTGAGAAGGACGTCGCGGAGGAGAGCCCTATCTGTCACGCTCTCGAGTGCTTGTATCTGAAACAGTCTTTTGTTTATACAATTTGCAGTTTGGCATATAATATACTCTTAAGTACTTTAAATTTAGCCTGTGTGCCCCTCGAGAGGCCCTTTTATCTTATTTCCATGTCTATGCTTGCTCTGCATCATTAGAACCCGTCTCTTCACGCTATGACTCCGCCACTGCGGTATGCTAGTTCAATGACTCAGCAAGGCCGGGGGGAGTTTAAGGCTTCGAAAGTTAAGAGCCCTGAATCGCGATGCTCAACTGCTCCCCTTTGACGTACGAGGCATGAGTGCGGGACTTAGCTTCTCAAGGCTCTTTTCCTTTGTAGAGGTTTTTGCCTGGCGAGAAGGTCCTCTTGAAGTGTTTTTGACCTTTTGCCTCCTCGGGCTTGTAGGGACGCTTGTTCCTTGTGGATGTTTGAGAGGGAAACCGAAACGCTTGTACATGGTAGTGGGAACTCATGCGCGCTTATAGGTCTCCTCAGGCGTTCCTCGCGAGGAGAGTAAGTACCAAGGTCCTTTGTAGAGATGGCGTGTTTGTGGGAGCTTGCCCTTTAGCCATAGCTCAGATCCTTGGGTTTTGCGGTGATGCTGGTGTGTCTTTTGAGGCACTGGCACCGTACTTAGCCCCCTCTGGCGAGGTGCGCATGGGGAAAAGATATAAGCACACATTGAAGAACAATAACGCGGAAATAAAACTCACCACCAAAATATTACATAGTGGCGCCGTAGCGCATAGTTCACTTAGGAACGAAATGTCTTATTATGCTTGGAGTTGCCAAGTTAATGTATTAGCCATGTCGAGGCACGGGGACCACCCATTAGTGGCAGAGACTCTCTACGGCCTGCGGTGGCTCGTTACAAGGAGAGCTCGGAGGGATGACCCTCGAGAGAAGCCTTTGGAGCTTGGAGGTGAAGCTGTGAGCTTTTCCTATAGAGACAAAAATTCTTGGAGGTGGAGCCGTAAGCTGACTCTTCAGCTAGATGTCATGATCACAGGCGTGACGATGATTTTATTTTTGAAGCAAAGAACAGTGAGGGAAAAACCCCACTGCTTCATTTTCCATTTTCTATTTCAACCTCCACACACACATACAAAATAATAGTGTCCACAGTTCTAATTACAAGAAAAAATATAAATGATCTAGCCATGCCTGCATGCCATCCATAAGACTTGGTTTCACCCTATGTCAAATATCTTCAATGGATTGTTTGAAGAAACTGAAACAGGTATCCAAATCTCTAGGCTTATTATCAAAGATGAATTTGTTTCTGTGATTCCAAATACTCCAACTTCCAGCGATCAATGCCACATCAAAAAAAGGACTGCTAGACTTTCTCTTAGCATCCAAGATCATCTCACTTAATTCCCGATCAGTATTCCATGTCTCGCCGATCTTCCCCCAGAAAACAGTACTGAAGTTGCATTTGAAATGGAGGTGTATCATTGTCTCTCGTTCAGAACTATTGCACATAATGCAATCTGTTGAATCAACATGAAAGTGCTTTCGAGAAAGTAAATCTCTAGTGTTGATTCTGTCTTGTATCATCAACCAAAAGAAAAATATATGCTTGGGAAGGCAGGGTGATTTCTAGATCCATTTAAATATCCAGATGCATCAGGATAATTGTGGAGTTTCAATACCTGCCTTGTAGAATACCCTGCCGTATGCCATGGAAATATCCATTTATCTGTTTCAATGTCATCCTGGACTATATTTAGCCTTTTCTTGCAACTGATTACTTTGCTGGTATGCTATCATAGATAGAGGCAAATGGAAAAATCATGTATTCTTTCAGTGTACAAGCTTCTGGCTTCCTTTATTGTTACCATTTTATTTTTAGCAAATGAATGTAACTCTGGATATTGGTCACATATGTCGGGTTATGACTCCCAGGAATCGGGGGTAGTCACTTCCTGAAGTGTAGTTTGAAAGGGGATTGAACGCGGAGGTCTAAACCCTCAAGTGGCTCCGCAACGTTGCTCGCCGGACCCGAAGAAGACGCACGCCCAACCAAGGAAGACACCGTCCTTTACCCAGGTCCACGGCCCTCGTTAGGAGGTAAGACCGCTACTCCTGCCTGTCTGTATTATTTGTGGGAGGTTACAGTACAATTGAGCTTGCCGGATGCCCCCTTAAGGCAGTTCTTGCCTGGGGAGGGAAGCGATGATCTTCTTCCTCCTCCGGACAGAGGCTAACCTAACCAGAGTTGCTAGGGTTTACAAGGGAGTTGTGCACGCAAAGGGCCGACCCTTGCTACGATGGATGTCCTCCTCTTTTATATGCGCCTCCGGTCTTCTTCTTCAGTTTGGCCTTCAAGGTGGCTCCCACTTGCTAGTGGCGGGGCGGAGCACGAGTCCACCGTGCTCCATTCGTCCATGGACTCGGTCCATTGTTGATAAAGGTGGCACCGTGATCGACGGGCGGCCGACCGCGCTCGTACTATCGGCAGAGCGGGCAGTCTCTGAGGTGGAGCCTGCGATGACGATCTCCGTTGGAGGGTTACGCCGTCCACCTGCTTTATCGCCAGAGTAGAAGGTCCTCACAGCTGTGTAGCAGGCGGAGCAACTTTGTTGACCGCTTTATCGCCAGGGACAGCGATGGGGGCGTGAGCGCCACTGCACGAGCGTGGCAGAGGCCACGTGCGCTCTGCCGGACTTCGTTGGCGATGACGTTTCCTTTCAGGCCTGAGGGGAGATTCCTGTCGGAAGCCCCCTCAGGCGGATTGGTCCCTTGGGGGGATGATCCCCTGGGGCGAGGGGTCCCTTGAGGCCCTCGCTCCCTCTTTAGGCCCTCGAGGGAATTTGCCTCTCGAGGGTCCTGCCAGGCGGTGACGCCTGGTCCTTAGTCGTTTCGTCCGGCTGGCCCGCGAGCGAGGCCTGGGGGAATGGGCTCTTGATACCCCAGTTCCCACTGGGCCGACAGTAGCCCCCGGGCCCATGATGGGCACGACTGAGCACATGGGCTTAGGCGAAGCGTCGTGGGCCCTTAGTGCCCAGCTGGCCCGAGCCACGCGACACTTGGATGATTAACGGCTTCGCATGATCTGGGGCGAGAGTCGTGGGGGGTCCCACCTCGCCCCGGTAACTACTCTTGGAGAAGACATAAAACCCGGGCGTTGCCGCGCAGAGTCGTTACCGTTTCTAGTTCTTCCCGCCGAAGTTTCCGCTTCTCAGAGCTATCCGCCTTCGCTCTCCCCTCGCATCTCCCATCTTTGTCTTCGCCGAAACCCAAGCCCTCTCCGATGGGCACGGTGAAGAGCAAAAGTAAGGCTGCAGCGGGGTCTTCTTCCTGGACGGCGGCCATGGAGGTAGTGCGGGGCACGGCACTCGAGGGGGCGCGCACCGATCTTCAGGCGTTGTGGAAGATTCGCCACCTGGTTGCGGGGCCGACCAACGAGCACGGTGCCAGCAAACTCCAAGCCGCCCGGTTTGGTAGATTCCCTCAAGGGTTCTACCCCATTTTTCTCCACGCTATCACCGCCGGGCTGGTGCCACCGTACTCGCCTTTCTTGGAGGCGGTACTGGAATTCTACCAAATTCAACTCCTCCATCTTCACCCAAACTCCATACTCATTTTGTCCATCTTCGCCTACCTTTGCGAGGCTTATCTGGGCGTGCACCCTTCGGTTGCGCTCTTCAGGACCTTCTACTCGTTGCGGTGCATGGCTGGTGGCGAGAGGACGGGATGCGTCTCCTTCCGCATCGCGGACGGATGGGGCATGTATATATCCCCATGTCCTAGAGTAGGGATAAGCCAGTTACGACCCTGCCCAAGAAGGTGGGAGATTTTCGCCAGAAGTGGCTGCTCATCGGCGTCTCGTCACCCTGCGCATTCCTGGACGTCCCTGAGGCGCCGCCCATGAGGAACTCCCACTGGTGCAAGTCTGCTCTTCGTGGTGCGGACAACGCTTACTTGGAGGGGCGTTTGAGATTTCTTCGCGAGGAGGGTCTCACAGGTCAGATGGTCGCGGCGGACTTCGTGGCACGCCGTATCGCCCCCCTTCAGGCGCACTCGGAGCCGATGTGGATGTATGCGGCCCCTCCGACCCAATGCGGCTTCATCCGGAGGACCTTGGCTCGGACGTGGTCGACACCATCCTAAACATCCTCTTCGCCAGTCCGGATGTGGCTGGGAAGATCGCTGGCTCCGTGCGTCCCCTGCACCAGCTTCCTCTGAGCGACCGCATGGATATCCTGGACGGAATGCCGGATTTCACTCCTCATGGTCTGGCGGGCTTGATTTATAAGGAGGTCGCTCCGCCAGTGCGCGCAGTCGGGGGTGTTGATTCTTCGTCCACCTCCCGTGCCTGGAACGACGAGGAAGAGGCCGCGACGGGAGAGGCGCCCTCTGCGAGGTACGAGCCATTCACCGACGAGATTTGCAACATCTCGTCGGACGACGACGACGCCTTCGTTGTGGCGCCTTTGCGCCTCGAGGAGGTGGCGTCTGAGGCGGGGGCGGCCTCTGAGACTGATGCTTCGCCGGGGAGGCGCGAGCCTCGCACCAAGGCGATGGTGGATCGCTCTGGAGCGAGGCCCTCTGACATTCCCTCCAAACAAAAAGCGGCGACGCCTCTGGAGGGATCAGGCCCCAAGCCCACACCTTCCTGGCGCTCTCCCGGCCTGTCTTGGGTCGACGCCGGTGCTTCCCCTTCATGGTGAGTATTCCCACCACTTGATTATTCTTGGCTTTTGTTGTCCCCCCTGCTCCGTCTTCTCCTGAACCATCTTCTTTGGGCTTTTTCCAGCGGTCTGGTGCTTGCGAAGCGTCGCAAGCTTCGCGATGTAGCAGGTGTAAAGAGAGCCGCAGCTGCGGCGGCGGCTGGTGAGCGCCTGAGGCCTGTGGAGACGTTCACTTCAGGCCCTGAGGAGGGGGCGCCCCAGGAGGGAGCGGCCGTGCCCCTAGAGGGGGCTCCCGAGCCTCTGCTTGTGGACAGCGCGGAGGAGACGGCTCCTGCGTCACGTCGCGCTCCCACTCCTCCTCGCGTGGCTACGCCACCACACGAGGCACTTTCGCCCCGCACGCTGCCATCGCCGCGCGCACTGACGCCGCCGCCTGTGTCACCTTTACCTTGCTCGCTCGCGACGCCCGCGCCACCTCTGGAGGAAGCGGCCGAGGCTTCAGCAGATGCAAGTGCGGCCGCAGGAGGTGGTGCGGCCTCGCCTCCTCGCCCTACCGAAGAAGATGAGCGTCCAGATGACTCGAGCGCCGCAGTTGAAGCCGGCGTGGATGGAGGTGGAGCCACACCCAGCCCCCGAGCTCGACCTGGGGCAGGGTTCACGGGACCGGCCGCTGCAGCTGAGCCCTCATCTAGCCAAGAACTGGTTCTCCGAGGCTAGGATTGGTGCGCAGGGCGCCGCGAGGTGGCATTCGGCCTCGTGCGGGAGTCTTTGGAGGGCCTGGAGGCCCACCTTGCCCTTGGCGACATACGACTCGCCCAGCAGCAGGAGGAACTGGCGAGATCATGGGCGTTCTTCCATGCGGCCGTCGAGGCGCGCCGGCGGGAGGATTCGGCGCTGCAGGCCGCTCGCGAAGAGGCCATCAACTTTGCCAAGGAAATCCGCGACGGAGCCATTCGCGATGCCGCAGAGCTACTGGAGCCCCTCTAGGCAGAACGCGACGCCGTTGAGGAGCTCCTGCGAGGGGCCACAGCCAAGCGCGAGGCGATGGAGGGCTCGCTGGCGCGGAAGCGCTGCGAGCTGGACCGGTTGGAGTCTCAGCTACTCTCTGCCCACCAGGCCGCGCAGGCCGCTCTGGAGGAGGACCGCAAGTGCTTGTCCGAGCGCGATCGGCAGCTGGCCCTCAGGGGGAGTGAGTTGCAGCGGCGCGAGGAGCAGTGTCTCCAGACGGAGAGGGACTTGGCTGCCCGGCGTGAAGTCCTTGACGCGCGCGAGGGAGACCTGCCCCAGGCAATCTCAAAGTTCGACGAGCACATCGCTTCTCAGAAGCGTTCTGACGAGCGCTTGGAGCGGCGCTTCGCCAAGAGGACGAGAGAGGCGCAGAGGGCCCTCGCGGAGCACGAGAGACGTCTCCGCCGGTCCATTCTCCAGATGTACCGTTCTCGGCTGCGGAAGCGGGAGGAACGCCTCAAGGCCGAGCATGCTGCGGGCGCTCAGCGGCTCGCTGAGCTTGCGACGGCCAACTCCAAGCTGGCGCGCCGCTTCAAGCGCACCAAGGCCTGTTGGCGCCGAGCGGAGGAGGCTCGCGACGCGGCGACTCTCGGCGCCAGCCCTTCTTCCAATGCGCCTGCGATGCAGTGCGACCGCCTGTTTGAAGATCTGGTTGGGCGAGGTGGTGAGCTAGCGGCGCGGCTCGGCGCGGACGCGCCGTATCCTTGGACCCAAGGCCATGACGACGCCGCCGCGTTCCTGGCCTATTTTGACCAGCTTTTCACGGCGCTGGAGGGCCCAGCCGCTGAGCTTCGCGAGGTGATCGAAGATGAGAGCAGGCAGCTCTTGGGGGTGGTAGTTGATTGCATCTTCACCAACATCAAGCTCCTTGTGCCGGACTTCTACCTTCGCCTGGTGACCGAGGTTGCTCCTGGCGAGGACGCGCAGCACGTCTCGTCTTCCCTCCGCGAGCAGGTGGACACGTTCTGCAACCGCTTCAGGCGTGTGGAGGCCGTGCCGGACCTCATGGAGGAGGAGGCCCGCTACGCAGAGGTCGAAGTTGGCGCCGCGGAGGAGAAGGCCCGCTCCGTCGAGATCGAAGATGGTGCTGCGGAGGAGGAGGCCCGCTCCGCCGAGATCGAAGATGGTGCCGCGGAGGAGGCTCAAAGAGATGCCGCATCCCCTGAGCCTTTCTTGGCTGCGCCTGTGAGCGCTTGTATCTGCACCAGCTGTGTGCTTTTAGACATCTCAAGACTTTTGGCTTGTAACATACTTTCAATTGCTGTTTTAATCCGAGCTTGTCTGCCCCTCGTGAGGTCTCTTTGGACTCATCTTCATGTCTATTTGTTCTCTGCGTCGTTAGGTCCCGTCTCTTCGCGCCATGACTCCGCCACTTCGGTATGCGGGAGCAATGACTCCGCAAGGCCGTGGATAGTTTAGGCCTAGGAGAGGTAAGAGCCTTGAGTCGCGATGCTCAAGTGCCCCCCTTAGACGTGCGAGTAGTCCATGAAGCGTAAGGGAAAGCGAAGTCGCTCGGGGGGCAAAGAGGCGCGCTAGGGAGAGAGAAACGCTCTTAAAGCGTGGGTGCGAGACTTAGCTTCTCGAGGTTTTCGCTCTGTGAAGGCCTTTCGGCTGGCGAGGTTGCCCACTTGAGGGGTCGCTCCTAGGGAGTCTCTTTGCCTGGCGAGGTTGCCCACTTGAGGGGTCGCTCCTGGGGAGGCTCTTTGCCTGGCAAGGTTGCCCACTTGAGGGGTCACTCACGGATGTCCCTTCAGGCTCGCGCGGGGATGCTTCCCTGCAGGTATTAGAGGGGCGAACTCAAACGCTGGAATACGGATCAAGGGATCGTGCACGCTTATAGGTCCCCTCAGGCGTTCCTTGCGAGGAGAGTAAGTACCAAGGTCCTCTGTAGAGATGGCGTGTTTGTGGGGGAATTGCCCTCCAGCCAGAGCTCGGACCCTTGGATTTTGCAGTGCTGCTGGTGTGTCATTTGAGGCACTGGCACCGTACTCAGCCCCCGCTCGCGAGGTACGCATGTGGAGAGATATAAGCACACACTTCAACAAATAGTAATGCATAAATAAAACCCCCCAAAAACGTTTTTTAAGCGGCGCTGAAGCGCTAAGTTCACTTAGGAACGATATTGAGTCATTATTCTTGGGGTTGCCAAGTTAATGCTCTGACCATGTCGAGGCATGGGGACCACCTTTTGGTGGCAGAGACTCTCAACGGCCTGAGGTGGCTTGTTGTAATTGAGAGCTCGGAGGGTGTTCCCTCGAGTGAAGCCTTTGGGGCTTTGGAGGTTTAAGTCGTTGGCGTTTTAACCTCCGGAGACAAGAATGCTTGGAGTCTGAGCCGTAAGCTGCCTCGTCTGCTAAGAGTCTCAACGTGACAATGATCACGTGCATGGCAATGACCACGGTTGCGTTTGTTCCCTTAGGAGACAAATCATTTGTTTGAGGTTTAAGCCTTTTGGCGTTTTAACCTCTAGAGTCGACTTTGCTTGGAGGTTGAGCCGTAAGCTGCCTCTTCCGCTTTGTCTTCTCGATGTGACAATGATCACGGGTGTGGCAATGACCACTTTGGCATTTGTTACTTTAGGAGACAAAGCTATGTTTTTGGACGTTTAAGCCTTTCGGCGTTCTAACCTCTAGAGACGAAAAATGCTTAGAGGTTGAGCCGTAGGCTGCCTCGTCCGCTCGACGTCTCGACGTGACAATGATCACGGGCGTGACAATAATCACTTTTTTTTACTTGTTCCTGGCGGATACAAAGGTTTGCGAGGTTTAAGCCTTGAGCTTTTAACCTTGAGGGTCAAAAAGGTGCTTGGAGGTTGAGCCGTGGGCTGCATCTTTCGCTAAATGCCCTGACGTGATGATTATCACGGGTAGAACTTGCGCAGATTCATGATGTTCCATGGATTCTTGACAGGGACGCCGTCTTCCGTCTCGAGGCAAGCCACGCCAGGCCTGGCGATGTGGGTGACCCTGTAGGGGCCTTCCCACATCGGGAACAGCTTGTGGAGGCCTTCCCTGGAGAGGATTCGCCTGAGGACGAGATCGCCTGCCTCCAGGGTGCGCGAGCGAACATTGCGGCTATGGTAGCGCCTCAGGGACTGCTGGTACTTGGCCGCCCTTAGAGCGGCGCGGCGTCTTAGCCCTTAAAGGAGCAGCAGGTCGTCGTTGTGTAGGTCCTCTTGCTGGTCCTCATTAAAGGCAAGGACCCATGGGGACCCATGTTTTATCTCTGCGGGGAGGACTGCTTCGGCTCCATAGACGAGTGCGAACGGCGTTTGCGCGGTCGGCTTGGGTGCCGTGGTACGGATGGACCAGAGCACCGAGGGTAGCTCGTTGATCCAGCCCTTGCCGTGGCCCTTAAGGACATCGAAGGTCCTGGTCTTCAAGCCTTTGAGGACCTCTGCGTTTGCGCGCTCAGCCTGTCCGTTGCTTTGCGGATGGGCGACTGAGGCGAAGCAGAGCTTGATGCCCATTTTCTGGCAGTAGGCTCTGAAGATGCCGCTTGTGAATTGCGAGCCATTGTCGGTGATGATGCGGTTAGGCACTCCGAAGCGGCAGACCAGGCCTCTGATGAATTTCACCGCCGCGCCTGCTATGATTGTACGCGTCGCCTCCACTTCAGTCCATTTTGTGAACTTGTCAAGGGCCACGAAGAGGTAGTGATATCCACCTTGCGCCATTAGGAAATGTCCGAGGATGTCCAGCCCCCAGAACGCAAACGGCCACGAGAGCGGAATAGTTTGTAGGCCCAGCGCTGGTTGGTGGATTTGCTTGGCGTGGAATTGGCAGGCTTCACAAGCTTGAATGATGTCCGTTGCATCTTGAAGCGCTTGAGGCCAGTAGAAGCCGCTCCTGAATACTTTCCCTGCGAGGGTGCGGGCGCACGAATGGTGGCCGCATTCCCCGCCGTGGATGTCCTTAATCAGCAGTTTTCCTTCTTCAGGAGGGACGCACTTGAGCGCGATGCAGTTTGGGCGCTTGCGGTAGAGATTTCTTTCGAGGATTTGGTACGATTTTGCTTGGCGGGCAATTCGCTCCGTTTCAAGATCTTCCTCTGGAAGGATACCTTTGTGGAGGTAGTCTTTGATCTCGTCGATCCACCCTGCCTCTTGGTGCACCGCTGTGAGCAACAGACGCTCCCCTGTTGGGGGCCGCAGCCTGGGGCTCTGCTTGCAGGTGGTGGCGGTAGCGTTTCATCTGTGCTTGCGGGCAGGGCCTCGAAGGGCTGCTTTATGGATGCCTTGACGAGCTTTTCTTCAAAGACACCTGGCAGCTGGGCTTGCCTCTTTGATGCGCTCTTTACGATGTCATCAGCCTCTTGGTTTTCCTTTCTTGGGATGTGCATGAGCTCCATTCCCCTGAAGTTCTTCTCCAGCCTACGGACCTCTTCAAGGTATGTGGCCATGTGGTCGTCCTTGGCCTTGTAGCTTTTGTTAGAGAAGTTGACGAGCAGCTGGGAGTCGCCCTTGACGCCTAGGGCGATTGTGGCGCGTAGACCAGCGAGCAGCCCTTCATACTCGGCGATGTTGTTGGATATCTTGTCGATTCCGAAGCACAGCTGGACTGCGAAATACAACTTGTCGCCTTTGGGTAAGGTCAGGACTACACCTGCCCCACCGTGGCGATAAGCGAAAGCTCCGTCGAACTTCATGGTCCAGTAGCTGGGCATTGCGGCTGCAGAGGACTCGTGCTCTTCTTCCCAGGGCTCTTCAGGGGTTGGATCAGTCCATCCGGCGACGATGTCTGCCAGCGCTCTTCCTTTGATTACCCTTGTGGTATCGAAGCGCAAATTGAATGGTTGTAGCTTGATGTTCCATCCTGCGACACGATCTGTTGCATTTGGGTTGCGCGGAATTTGCTCCAAGGGGAAAGAGGTTACCACCGTGATGGGGTGCCCCTGGAAGTAGTGTCGCAGCTTTCTTGAGGCGATGAGGAGTGCGAGGAGAAGCTTCTGCTGCATCGGGTACCGCTCGCGAGCATCACGCAGTACTGTGCTGACGAAGTAAACTAGATGCTCGACGAGAGTAGTTCCTGTTTCCTTGGCGTCTTTCGCCTGAGGTGGCCCAGCTTCGCCCTCGATGGGGTTGGCTTCAAGGGGCTCGTCCTGGGCCTCGGGGGTTTTGGCCTCGAGGGACTTGGCCTCGAGGGACGTGGCCTCGAGGGACTTGGCCTCAAGGGACGCGGCCTCGAGGGGCGTGGCCTCGAGGGACGCGGCTTCGAGGGGCTTGGCCTCGAGGGATGTTGCCTCGAGGGACGTGGCCTCGACGGAATTGGCCTCGAGGGACGTGT
Source organism: Poa annua (assembly GCA_026929855.1). Taxonomy (NCBI): domain Eukaryota; kingdom Viridiplantae; phylum Streptophyta; class Magnoliopsida; order Poales; family Poaceae; genus Poa; species Poa annua. The sequence continues at coordinate 242,049,276 of CM049426.1, read as the reverse complement.
CCTCGCAGCGTTCCTCCTGGGCCTCGAGTGTGTTAGCCTCTTGAGGCTCCTCGGTCCCTTCGGCATGAACCTCTTGCATCAGTTGACTCGGGGCGGTCCCCTCTTGAGGCTTTGGGCCTGGCGTGGGCCTTGTGATGACCGCCCCTTCGTCAAGCTCTTTATCAGGAGGCTTTTTCTTTGGAGTGGTTGCACTCTTCTTGTGAAGTACAGGCTCCTCTCTTTCCACCACAAGGACAGCACTGGCTGTTTGTGGGGTAGCTGACAAGTACAGCTTCAGGTGCTCGCCAGGCCCTGGTGCGACCATTACAGGTGGGCTGGCCAAGCACTTCTTCAAGTTCTCAAATTCTTTTTCAGCTTCAGGGGTCCACTTGAAAGTGCCCGTTCTCTTTATGATCTTGAAAAACGGCAGGGCTCTTTCGCCGAACATGGAGATGAACCGACCCAAGCTGGACATGCAGCCTGCCAGGCGTTGCATGTCCTTGAGCCTGCGTGAAGGTTGCATGCCTTCTATGGCCTTGATTTTGTCTGGGTTCGCCTCTATGCCCCGATGGGACACGAGGAAACCCAGCAATTTGCCTGAAGGTACTCCAAAGACGCACTCGGCGGGGTTGAGCTTGAAGTTCACCTTGCGCAGGCTAGCGAAGGTTTCTTCCAGGTCTCCGAGAAGATTATTTCCTTCCCGTGACTTCACCACGATGTCATCGACATATGCTTCAGCGTTTCGCCCCATTTGCCCGCCAAGGGCTATCCTCATTAACCTCTGGAAAGTGGCTCCGGCATTTTTTAGACCGAAGGGCATGCAGACGTAGCAATACACACCGCATGGGGTGAGGAAAGCCGTCTTCTCGTCGTCCTCTTTAGCCATCTTAATCTGGTGATAACCAGAGAAGGCATCGAGGAAACAGAGGAGGTCGTAGCCTGCCGTGGAGTCCACGATCTGGTCAATTATGGGCATGGTGTAAGGGTCCTTGGGGCATGCCTTGTTTACGTCGGTGTAGTCGATGCAGAGGCGGCCTCCGCCGGCGGGTTTTTAGACTACCACGCCGTGGGAGAGCCAAGTGGGGTGCGCGACTTCGCGGACGACTTTTGCCGCTTTGAGCTTATCGACCTCCTTGACGATGAATGCTTGCTTCTCGGGGGCTTGTTTTCCATCTTTTTGCTTGAAGGGGCGCGCGTTTGGGCACACGGCCAAGTGGGGCTCGATCACCTCTCTCGGTACACCAAACATATCTGACGGTGTCCACGCGAACATGTCAGAGTTTGCCTGGAGGAAGGCGACAAGTGCGCTTTCCTATTTGGGAGGCAGCGTGGCGCCAATGGTGACGCTAGCCCCCGAGCCTTCAGCCCCCGAGTTGCCTGAGCTCAGAGAGATCTTCTTGGTAGCAGCTGCCTCCTGAGAGAATAACTGCTTCTTCTTCTTGGGCCTCTCGAGAGGCTCTTGGTCCTCGTCTGTGGGGAAGGCCATGGCGGCGGTCTTGTAGGCCGTCTCCACAGCGCGCGTAGCGTCCAGGAGATGCCCACGTATCATGATCGTGCCGGTGCTGCCGGGGATCTTGACCATGTTGTACGCATGGTGCGTGACGGCCATGAACTTCGCGAGCGCGGGAGTAGCCTAGGATGGTGTTGTACGATAGCCCGATGTGCGCAACATCGAAGTCGATGTGCTCGGTGCGGTAATTTTCCTCGCTCCCGAAGGTGACGGCAAGCCTGACCTGGCCTAGAGGCTCGATTGAGCCGCTGGTGACCCCCGTGAAGGGCCTCGAGGGCATAAGCCTCTCGTAGGGCACTTGAAGTGCTTCGAACGTATCTATGGAGATAACGTTCAGGCCTGCTCCGCCATCGATGAGCATCTTGAAGACAGCCACATTGTCGATGGTGGGGGTGCAGACCAGCGGGAGGGTTCCAACAGTCTTGGTGGACTTGGGGTGGTCCTGAGCGTCGAATGCGATGGTGTATTGCGACCACTTGAGGGTCTTGGAGGTTTCCGTGCTTGGGAGGGCGGCGTTGAGATCACGGACGAACTGCTTGAACTGGTTGTTCGACTTCGGCGCCTGTGCCCCCCCTAGGATGCAGGCAATGGCCCCCCTCGGGGCTTGGTAGCCGCCATCTTCCTCGTTAGGGAGGTTGCCGTTCTTTTCTGCGGCGTTGGCTCGATTTCCAGATGGTTTCTGGTAGCCGCCCTTGCGTCCGCCTCCGCGGTAGCCACGGCCTCGACCGCGGCCGCCGCTGGCTTCTGCTTGCTCGCGCTCCTTGCTCAACCTCTGGAGGTCGTAGCAGGACTCCGTAGAGTGGCCGCGCCTGTTGTGGTAGATGCAGAAAGGGCGGTGATCATCATTCCTCTCTCCAGCCTCGGGGGAGGCCCTGCGGGTGCCTTTTGTGTCAGGCTCTGCCGCGAGAACTGTGGTGGCCTTGCGCTTGGGCTCCTCCTTCTTCTTCTGGCTCTTGGACCCCTCAGCATTATCGTCCCCTCTCGAGGACATTTTCACGAAGAGCTTGACCACAGAGACGAGCTTGTCGTGGATGCCCAGTTTCTCGAGCATCCTGCTGTTTGTGACGCCCTCGCGGAAGGCGGCGATGACTTGAGTGTCGGGGATGTTCGGGATCTTGTTGCACACTTGGCTGAAGCGCTGGATGTACTTGCGGAGCGTTTAGTCCTTCCTCTGCACCACAGCGCGCAGATCGTTGTGGGTGAGGGCGCGCTCGTACGTCCCCTTGAAGTTGGAGACGAACTGCTTGCAGAGCTCCTCCTAGGAGTTCACAGAGTCCTCCGGGAGGTTCAGGAGCCACGACAGCGCAGAGTCGCGTAGAGCGTGGGAGAACCAGTTGGCCATGAACTTGTCGTCTCCCCCCGCAGCTTGGATGGAGGTGGTGTAGAGCTGCAGGAACTTGACGGGGTTGCTGGAACCGTCGTAGCCCTTGGGTAGAGCCGGCCTGAACTTCTGCGGCCAGACCACGCGGCGCAGGGAGCGAGTGAACGCCATGCAGCCCGAGGTGTACGTAGCGACCCCGTGCGGAAGCGCGCCGCGGTTCTGCTGTCCCGCCTGGCCGAGCTCCTCCACGAGCCTGTTCTGGCGGTCTCGCTGGAGCTCCATCCCCACACGGGTGTCGGGCGCGGTGCGCTGCACGATCATGCAATCGCGCGGCGAGGTCGCGTGCGAAGCAGCCCTCTGTGCCGCAGCCGGTGCAGGCCCCGGACTTGGCGGAGGCGCATTTGTTGCGACTGTGCCCGCGAGAGAGGGGTGCATGTTGGACTGAGACGGAGCGGGGCGCGTCGTGGTCATGCCGACGAGGTGGTTGAGGCGTTGGAGCCACTGCTCGTGAGCCTCAGCGGTGGGCTGGTAGCGTAGCAGCTTCTGCGCCATGACCAGCGCGGTGTGGGGTGCAGGGTCTGTCCTCCCCGGGCCCGAGCCGCTCGGGCGCTGCGTCGGGTGCAACGACTGCGCGTCCTCCTGGTGCTCGGCATCGTGCTCCGGCGCCTCCGCGTGAGGTCCAGAGGGGACATGCTCCTCTTGGCGGGGTCGGCCCCGCCTTGCGCGGTGGTCGCGGCGCCTTAGGGCGCGCGTGTTCCCGCGGGCGCACGTCGGCTGACTCGAGCGGTGCGGGTGGCGCGCGTGTTCACCATGGCGCGGAGACGAAGTCGAAGGTTGTTGACGCGCCTCAATCCCCTAGCTGGCGCGCCAAATGTCGGTTTATGACTCCCATGAATCGGGGGTAGTCACTTCCTGAAGTGTAGTTCGGAAGGGGATTGAACGCAGAGGTCTAAACCCTCAAGTGGCTCCGCGACGTTGCTAGCCGGACCCTAAGAAGACGCACACCCGACCAAGGAAGACACCATCCTTTACCCAGGTTCACGGCCCTCGTGAGGAGGTAAGACCGCTACTCCTGCCTGTCTGTATTATATGTGGGAGGTTACAGTACAATTGAGCTTGCCGGATGCCCCCTTGAGGCAGTTCTTCCCTGGGGAGGGAAGCGATGATCTTCTTCCTCCTCCGGACAAAGGCTAGCCTTACCAGAGTTGCTAGGGTTTACAAGGGAGTTGTGCACGCAAAGGGCCGACCCTTGCAACGATAGATGTCCTCCTCTTTTATAGGCGCCTCCGGTCTTCTTCTCCAGTTTGGCCTTCAAGGTGGCTCCCACTTGCCAGTGGCGGGGCGGAGCACGAGTCCACCGTGCTCCATTCGTCCATGGACTCAGTCCATTGTTGATAAAGGTGGCGTCGTGGCCGACAGGCGACCGACCGCGCTCGTACTATCTGCAGAGCGGGCAGTCTCTGAGTTGGAGCCCGCGATGACGATCTCTGTTGGAGGGTTGCGCCGTCCACCTGCTTTATTGCCAGAGTAGAAGGTCCTCACAGCTGTGTAGCAGGCGGAAAAGCTTTGTTGACCGCTTTATCGCCAGGGACAGCGATGGGGGCGTGAGCGCCACTGCACAAGCGTGGCAGAGGGCACGTGCGCTCTGGCTTCCCTGGCGACGACGTTTCCCTTCAGGCCTGAGGGGAGATTCCTGTCGGAAGCCCCCTCAGGCGGATTTGTCCCTTGGGGGGATGATCCCCTGGGGCGAGGGGTCCCTTGAGGCCCTAGCTCCCTCTTCAGGCCCTCGAGGGAATTTGCCTCTCGAGGGTCCCGCCAGGCGGTGATGCCTGGTCCTTAGTCGTTTCGTCTGTCTGGCCCGCGAGCGAGGCCTGGGGGGAATGGGCTCTTGATACCCCAGTTCCCACTGGGCCGACAACATATTCTTTCTCCATTCCATTTATCATGCCATAGATAAACAGTATTACCTTCTGCTGGTCTACACTGTGTTAATCCTTTAAAATCTGTGTGGAATGATAAGCAGTTTCGCCACAAAAATGAGCCTTTTCTACCATCATTAACTGGTATTGTATTATTGGCATAATATGCTTTCCGGACTAGATTAACCCATGGAATATCTTGTTGGTTGAAAAATTTGTAAAGATTCTTCATCAAAAGAGCTTTATTATGATCCCTGAGATTGAGCACACCCAAACCTCATGCCTCTTTTGGGAGACATACTTTCTCCCATTTAATCAAGCATCGCCCTTTTCTGTCTATCTCATTACCATGCCACAGAAATGTCCGCATGGATTTTTCCATATGATCAACTTGTGTATAATGCACTTTAAGTGCACACATAATATGATTAGGCATAGCAGAGACAATAGATTTGATCACCACATGCCTAGAGCAATATGATAGCAGATTTGATATTCCAGAGAGCCTCTTATCCATTTTAGATATAACTGGCATTAAATCATCCATCGTTGGTCTTTTTATTCCCATTGGTAGCCCCAAATAAGTAAAAGGCATTGCCTCAATCTTGCAGCCCAAAATTTCAGCAAGCTCCTCAAGTTTTTTCCTTTGGTGTATTAATAGCCACCATAGATGTTTTATGTAATTTATCTTTAGCCCAGTGGAGTTTGAGAAAGATTGCAGCACTGCTTTTAAATTCCCAATTTGAACCTCATCTGCAGGCATTCTAATAAGTGTATCATCTGCATACTGTAATATTGGATATTTCTGTCCAAAATCATTATCTAGGGGAGTATTGATCAAGCCTTGCTGCCAAGCTTCATTAATAACCACTTGAAGTAATTCAGTAGTTGATACGAATAACAAAGGTGATAGTGGGTCTCCTTGTCAGACTCCCCTTTTACAATGAATTGTTTTTCCTGCCACACCATTTAAAATGACTGATGTTGTTGCAGTTCGCAAAATATTTGTCACCCAACCAAGGAATTTAATTCCAAACCCAAGATTCTTCAACATATCAAGAATTGCACTATGTTCCACCATATCAAATGCTTTCTCTAAATGAATCATCATTGTTGGGGGATCGTAACCTGGTAGGCCCACCGACATAGAAGATAAGCCGGTCTGGCAGGAGCCTGGGCCGGATCACGCATAAAGACATGGGTCGGGTGATATGTAAGCCGGTGCGCAACATATGCCTTGGCCCACCAGCAAGAAGGATCCAGAAGGCTGCAGACCAGGTACAAGACGGAGTCTTGCTAAGGAAAGAAGAGGGTTAGAGGACTTAGAGTAGAGTCCGGGTATGATAGGAACCCGGACCCGGCTTTGTACCTCAGTCGAGACCCGCCGCTTAGATAAGGGGGTCTCCTGGCTCCTAGAGATCTAAGTTCCACAGAGAGACACAATCGATAGCGATAGTAGACACCTTGTAATCTCGAGACCCGGAAGCTAAGGCGCCGAGTCCCGAAACCCTAATCGGTAAAGCCGAAGCAGGAAGTAGGTCTTTACCTCACGATGAGGGGCCAAACCTTGGTAAACCCTTGTTTCCCCGCGCCACGTTAGACAAGCTCCTGATGTCGGAAGCCGCCATGCTCCACATCTCAAGTTACCTCCGGGTAACATCTGCCGTGACAATCCCACGACAGTTGGCGCCCACCGTGGGGCATGCGGCCAAGAGCATCACTTTTTCAGGACAAGCGCGGCGAGGTATGGAAAACCTAGCTATCGGCCAGATCCACACGCTCCCAGGAGGGGAGTGGATCGTCGACGACTCCGGCTGGACAGAAGAAGTCGATTTCTTGGAAACCGGATCTATGTTCCTCTTTGGACAGATCGATGTCTTTGTAGGTGTGATCCGGTCTGATGGAGCCAACTCAGAGCAGTACGAGACGGAGTTCGAGTCGGAGTCCGGGTCCACCACGATGGCCCAGACAGACGGAGAGGAATCAGTTGGATCACTAGAAGAGGGAGAATCGGTGAACCGGGTCATGGAGGACTCCATTGTCACCCCCGTTAATATATCAGATCTGGATACAGACACAGAATCAATCTTACCCTTGTTCGACGATCGTTTTGGAGATTGGTTTGTGGATGAAGATTACTCGGGGCCGTTGGGACCCGTGCGTCACATGACGGTTCACGTGGTAACCCGGGCACCCCCGGCTGACGGAGGATCGGCTTCCGTGAGTGATGAGACAAGCGCCGAGGCGTTGGTGAGGCAGAACAGAGATAACTGGAATCAACTTCAAGCTCCACCTACAGTAAACTATGCACCCCCAATCCTGTAGCAGGAGGAATCTTACCTACTTTCAGTTCATTGGCTCATATACAGACGCCAGCTGCGGGAATCCCCCTCAGAAACCCGATACTCGCGTCAAACCCGACTAACTTAGTCAGACCTCCGCCGCAGCAGCAGGCGCTCGCGGGAACTTCAGCAAGCCCGACACAAGGGGAAGTAACAAACAATAGCACGACTATGATGACAGAGCTAGAAGAACTAAGACAGGCGGTGGCAAGGGCGAACCAAGAGTGTGCGGTGGAGAATCGGCGTATCCAAGAGAGGGAACATCTTGTGATCCAGCAAGAGCAAAACCTGCTGGAAGAAAGAAACACCCTCCAGAGGAGAAGGGACGAGTTAACTGCTATCCAGAACAGAAGGCGCGGAAGCCGGCTTAACCTCCCAACTGGAACAAATACCATAGCACGTTTGGCCTTGGAGTTTCAGACACCAAATCCAGCGCCTATGGCGGCACCGGTAGCGATGGTTCACCCGGCGCCAGCGGCTGTCCTACCAGGAGCACCAGAAAGAAACTTGGCAGAGACCGGAGCAGCAATCATCGAGCAACAACCACCACCACCACCCAGGTTTGATCCTCCCCGGGTCATTACAATAACCCAGTTGACAATATTATTGCAGCGACGCACGCCCTAGAGCGGATACCCTTCGACAACTCACCGACCGGCTTAGAGGCAAGGAGAGCCGTGGACCTACTAAGGACGGTCGTAGTTCAACAGAACAACAACCCACGAGGCTCACAAGCTTTCAACTCAGAGCCGGCAAGGACCCGTACCAGAACTTGGCAGCCAGAGCCGGTGGTAGCGAGATCAGTTCAAAATAGACTAGGACCGGTAAACCGGCCAGCCCTACAACCGGTTCAACAGCAACAGCAGCAGCAGCAGGTGCACGGACCACGAAGGATGGCCGCGCCTGCCGTCTCCGCTGCCCAATCCATAGTAGACAGTTCGAGAGCAAGACACGTGGCGGCGGTGGTAGCCACACCTGAAGCCGGAGCGAGAGTCGGAGGCACGGTTGACCTCAGACCCATCGTGAATTCACCCGCGCCGGGTCACGGAGGAGGCTCATCTGTAAACTTAACAGGACCCAAGTGTTTGTCGGACGCGATCAGATCAGAACCTTTTTCGAAAAAATTCAAAGAGGCGAGTAAGGTATAGTATGGCGAGGACATGAACCCGGAGACATGGTTGAGTGGGTACAATATGGCCATGGACATGAAGATCGCAACAGCGAACCTTTGTGCAAGATACCTATATCTGATGATGGCAGAAGGGGCACCCAAAATTTGGCTGGACCGGCTTCCACCGAACAGCATCCATTCATGGGAAGAACTCAAGACGGCATTTATTTCAAATTTTGTTGGGACATGCAAGAAGCAGTATACTGAGGCCGATCTAGATCGATGTATCATGAGGAAGACCGAGTCAGCAAGGCAATGGGTAGCACGAATCACAGAGATCCTGCAGTCCTCAATCAATATTTCAGCTCACACGGCAATAACCACGATGGAGAAAAACTGTGCCTTCGATTCTTTAACGCACAAGCTAGGACGTATGAGAGAAGACCCGGCTCGCCAAGACATAACCATTGGGGAGGTGGTCTCAATTGCTTACAAATATGCAGCGACAGACAAAAGAGTAGGCGAGATGGAAGAGCAACAGAAGAGCAACCGGGTCAACGCAGCGCGTAACCCGGCGCCAAATCAGAACAACGGAAATCAAAACAATAAAATACCCTATGAGGGAGGAAACTCAGAGTTTGTTGGAACCACCCAGGCCTCAGGCTATAGAGGACCAAGACCCGGCGGAAACTTCAGAGCCGGTCCCCCAAGAGGACCAAACATCAGTGAAACATATAACATGCCGTGCCCTAGGCATGCTAGGAACGGTAAACCAGCCAGTCACACGTTAGCACAATGAGCTGACATGAGGGCCTGGAGAAAACACGAGCAATCTTTGGAGCAGAACTAAGGCAACTTCAACGGAAACAATGGGAACAGTGGTAATCACGGTAATCACGGCATCAACGGTAACCCGGGCAATCAGGGTACCGGATCCGGGTCTCAAGTACCACCAAACAACAACGCCGGGTCAAGTCAACACCAAGGTGGAGTGTCGGGTTGTGACTCCCAAGAATCGGGGGTAGTCACTTCCTGAAGTGTACTTCGTGAAGGGGATTGAACGCGGAGGTCTAGACCCTCGAGTGGCTCCGCGATGTTGCTCGCCGGACCCGAAGAAGACACGCACACGACAGAGGTAGACAGCGCCCCTTACCCAGGTTCACGGCCCTCGTGAGGAGGTAAGACCGCTACTCCTGCTTGTCTGTATTAGTTGATGGAGGTTACAGTACAATGGAGCTTGCCGGAGGCCCCCTTGAGGCAGTTCTTGCCTGGGGAGGGAAGCAATCGTCTTCTTCCTCCTCAGGCCAGAGGCTATCCTAACAAGTGTTACTAGGGTTTACAAGGGTTGTAGCACCAAAAGAGTCGACCTGTGCTACGATGGATGTCTTCCCCCTTTTATAGGCGCCTCTAGCGCTCTCCTTCGGCTTGGCCTTCAAGGTGGCTCCCACATGGCAGAGGCAGGGTGGAGTTGGAGTCCACCACGGCGTGTTCGTCCATGGACGCGGTCCATTGTTGATAAAGGTGGGCGCGGTGGCCGACAGGCGGCCGACCGCGCTGTACTGCCCGCAGAGAGGACAATCTCTGAGGTGGAGCCCATGACGACGTTCTCCGTTGGAGGGTTGCACCGTCCACCCGCTTTATCGTCAGAGTAGAAGGTCCTGGCAGCTGCGCAGCAGGCAGAGCCTCTTTATTGAACCCTTTATCACCAAAACGGCAACGGGGGTGCTTGCGTAACCATGATGGGCACGATTGAGCCCATGGGCTTAGGCGAAGCGTCGTGGGCCCTTAGTGCCGAGCCGGCCCGAGCCACGCGGCACTTGGAAGAATAATGGTCTCACACGATCCGGGGCGCGAGTCGTGGGGTGTCCCACCACGTCCCGGTAACTGCTCCTCGAGGTGACATAAAGCCCGAGCGAGGCAGCAGGGAGCCGTTACCGTTTCCAAATCTTCTCGCAGAAATTTCAGCTCTACAGAGCTCTCCGCCTCCGCTCTCTCCTGCGAATCTCCGTTCTCTAACTCCTCCAATCTTCCGCTTCCGCGACGATGAGCCCTCTCAAGAGCAAGGGCAAGGCCGCCGCGGGGTCTTCCTCCCAGGCAGAGGCCCCTAAGACCGTTGTGGGCGCGGCACTGCTGGGCGTGCGCGTCAACAAGAAGGTGCTCGCCAAGGTCCGGTACCTGGTGGCGGACCGGACGAACGAGCACGGCGCCACTGCCCTGAAGCCCGCAGCGCACGGGAAGCGCCCGCGAGGGTTCTTCCCGGTCTTCCAGCATCACCTTGCCGCGGGACTGGTGCCGCCCTTCTCGCCGTTCCTGGAGGCGGTGCTGGCGTTGTACCAGGTGCAGCTGCTGCATCTGCACCCCAACTCAATCCTCATCCTCGCCGTCTTGGCCTACCTGTGCGAGGCGTAACTGGGCCTGGAGCCCACGGTGGGGCTGTTCCGGTGCTTCTACGCGCTCCGAAACACGGCGAAGAACGAGCGCTCTGGGTGCGTCTCGTTCCGCATCGTCGACGGCATGGGGAGCGTCTACATCCCCATGTCTTGGAGCGAGGGCAATGCCATCACCTCGGTGACGAAGAAGGTAGACGACTCCTGCCAGAAGTGGTTTTTTGTTGGGGTGGAGCGTCCCTGCGCCTTCCTCGAGGTCCCCGACGAGCCCATGGTGAAGAACTCCCACTGGGTCAAGGCCACCTTTGACGGCGCCAGGAACGTGAACTTGATGGGGCGCCTGAGCTTCCTCCGCGAGGAGGGCCTCACGGGGCAGATGATCGTCGCAGACTTCGTGACGCGCCGCATCGCGCCCCTCCAGGCACATTCGGTCCCTATGTGGATGTACTCGGGGGCAAAGGACAAGATGCGGCTTCATGTCGAGGACAACGACCAGGACGCCGTCGACAACGTCGTCTCCGCACTCTTCGTCAATCCATCGATGCTTCCCGTGGATGAGCTCCCCGTGGCGCTCCGGCCCCTTCACCAATACAATCTGACGGAGCGCATTGACCTCCTGGAGGGGATGCCTCCGTCACCCCAACAGGCCAGGCGGACCTCGAGGCACCAATGCCGATCGCGCGGGAAGCGGAGGGGGCCGATTCTCCCTCGGCTTCAGAAGCTCGCCTAGGTGAGGAGGAGGCCGCAGCTGGGGAGGTCTCCTCTTCGAGGGCTGGGCCATTTACTGACGAGATTTGCGATATCTCGTCAGGCGATGAAGACGCCTTCGTGGTGGCGCCCTCACGCCTCGTGGAGGAAGAGGCTGGGGAACAGGAGGCCTCAGCCGCGGAGGCCTCTCCGGGAAGGCGCGGGCCTCACACCAAAGCCGTCGTGGACCACTCAGGGGCGAGGCCGTCTGACTTCCCCTCCAATAGGAAAGCGGAGGCGCCACCTGCGAGGCCTGCGTCCAAGCTCTTCCCCTCATGGCGCTCTCCAGGCTTGGCGTGGGTCAACGCTGGCGCCCCCCCCCCCCCCCCCTTCAGGGTTAGTGCTCATAATCTTGGATCATTCGTCTTTTAGCTTTCTCTTTCGCTTTATTTTTTCCTGAAGTCTTTTCTTGCGCTCTTGCCAGTGACCTTGTACCTGCGAAGCGCCGCCGGCTTCGCAAGGCATCTGAGGTGAAGAGCGCCATGGCAGGGGCCGCGGCTGACGACGCCGCGAGGATTGCGGAGGCGGCCTCCACGAGCCCCCTTGAGGGGGCGCCTCAAGCGGAGGCGGCTGTGTCCCAGGTGGGGGCAGCAGGGCCTCAGGTGGAGGATGGCATGGCACGCCCAGAGGCACCTGCACCGCCCCCCGAGCCTCTGGTGGTAGAAAGCTCGTAGGACACAACTTCCGCGCCGCCTCGCGCTCCTACTCCTCCTTGCGCGAGGCAACTCCATCACGCGAACCAACGCTGCCGCGCGTGTTGGCGCCTCCGCGCGCGCCTACCCCGCCGCCTGCGGCCACGGCTCCCGTGCAGCCTGCCAGGGAAGCACGCGAGGCAGCAGCAGGCACAGGCGGACCTGCTGGGGGAGATGCTTCCTCGCCTCCTCATCAAGCTGTGACCGAGGAACGCCCCACAGCTGCAGGGCCGGAAGAGGATGCCGGCGCAGGCGCAAGCGAAGCTCAGGCTAGCCTCCAAGCTTTCCCTGAGGCCAGGCCCGCGAGACCCGTCGCTGGGGCCGGGCCCTCCACGAGCCAGGAGCTGGTCCTCCGCAGCTCGGACTGGAGCGTGGGGCGCCGCAAGGTCGCCTTCAGCCTTGTAAGGGAATCCTTGGAGGGCTTGGAGGCGCACCTCGCACTCAGGGACATATGGCTCGCTCAGCAGCAGGAGGAGCTGGCCAAGTCGTGGACATCCTTCCACGCGGCGGTCGAAGCGCGCCGGCCGGAGGATGCGGCGCTGCAAGCCGCGCGTGAGGAGGCCACTCGCTTTGCCGAGGAGGTCCACGAGGGGGCCGTCCGTGACGCCGCAGAGCTCCTCGAGCCCCTCCAAGCGGAACGTGACGCCGCAGCGGAGCTCCTGCGCCAGGTCAAGGCGGAGCGCGAGACGATGGAGGGCTCGCTGGCGCAAAAGCGCCGAGAGTTGGGCCATTTGGAGACCCAGCTCCTCTCCACCCATCAGGCCGCGCAGGTCGCTCAAGAGGAAGACCGCAAGGGTTTTGCCGAGCGTGAGCGGCAGCTGGCCCTCAAGGAGAATGAGCTGCAACAGCGCGAGGAGCAGCGCCTTCAAGCGGAGAAGGACCTGGCCCAACGCGAGGCCCTTGAGGAGCGCGAAGGAGACCTGGCGAAGGCGACCTTGAAGTACGACGAAAACGTCGCTGCCCAGAAGATAGCTTACGAGCGCTTCGAGGGGCGTTTCGCCGAGAAGAAGAAGGAGGCTGATGACGCCCTCGTGGAGCGCGAGAAGCAATTCCGCAAGTCCATTTCTCTAAAGTACCGCGACCTGGCCCAGACGCAGGAGGACCGCTTCAAGGTCAAGCACGCCACGGATGCTCGGCGGATCGCCGAGCTCGAGAGGGCCAACTCCAAGATGGAGGCTCGCCTCAAGCGCGCCAAGGATAGCCATCGCCGAGCGGAGGAGGCTCGCACCGAGGTAGTCCACAACCTCAACTCCTTGGCCAAGGACGTGGAGGAGCAAGTGGCCCCGGCGATGCAGCGGGCGGCGGAGGCCTCGGACTCTGGCACTGCGGCTCACGCGCTCTCGAAGCAGCGCGAGCGCATGTTTGAGGCGTTGGTCGCTCGTGGCAACAAGCTCGCCACGCAACTCGGCGCAGACGCGCCGCACACCGACGTTCGAGGCCGCGGCGATGCTGCCATGTAACTGGTCTACTTCGACCAGCTCTTCGAGGCGCTCGAGGGTCCGGTCGCCGAGCTTCGCGAGATGATTGAGGACGAGAGCCGACAGCTCCTGGGGGTGGTTGTTGATCGCATCTTCACCAACCTCAGGCTTCTCACGCCAGGCTTCGATCTTTCCTCCGTGACAGAGGCTGCTCAAGGCGAGGACGCGCAGCGGGTCTCCGGTTCCCTGCGCGAGCAAGTTGACGCCTTCTGCAACCGCTTCAGGCGCGCGGAGGCTGCAGCTGAAGACAGCGAGGAGGAGGCCTGCTCTGCCGAGGCTGAAGAGGGTGCTGCGGAGGAGGTCCAAGGCGGCGCTGTTTCCCCCTGAGCCTCTCCTTATTGCGCCTACGAGCGCTTGTATCTGAAACTACTGTGTGTTTAGATTTCTTAAGACCTTTGGCCTGTAATATACTCTTTATTGATGTTTAATTCGAGCTTGTCTGCCCCCCATGAGGTCTCTATGGACTCATCTTCATGTCTATTTGTTCTCTGCGTCGGTAGGTCCCATCTCTTCGTGCCATGACTCCTCCACTTCGGTATGCAGGAGCAATGACTCCGCAAGGCCGGGGGGAGTTTAGGACTAGGAGAGGTAAGAGCCCTGAGTCGCGATGCTCAAGTGCCCCCCTTAGACGTGCGAGTAGTCCATGAAGCGTAAGGGAAAGCGAAGTCGCTCGAGGGGCAAACGTGCGCTAGGGGGAGAAAACGCTCTTAAGGCGTGGGTGCGAGACTTAGCTTCTCGAGGTTTTCGCCATGCAGAGGCTTTTCGCCTGGCGAGGTTGCCCACTTGAGGGGTCGCTCCGGGATGCCTCTTCAGGCTTGTGGGGGGATTTTTCCCTGCAGATGTTAGAGGGGCGAACCCAAACGCTGGAACACGGTTCAAGGGACTCGTGCACGCTTATAGGTCCCCTCAAGCATTCCTTGCGAGGAGAGTAAGTACCAAGGTCCTCTGTAGAGATGAAGTGTTTGTGGGATCTTGCCCTCCAGCCAGAGCTCGGACTCTTGGATTTTGCAGTGCTGCTGGTGTGTCATTTGAGGCACTGGCACCGTACTCAGCCCCCGCTCGCGAGGTACGCATGTGGAGAGATGTAAGCGCACACTTCAAGAGAGTAATGCGAAAATTAAACTCACCAAATACACTATAAAGCGGCGCCGAAGCGCCAAGTTCACTTGGAACGAAATTGAGTCATTATGCTTGGGGTTGCCAAGTTAATGTTTTGACCATGTCGAGGCATGGGGACCACCCATTAGTGGGAGAGACTCTCAACGGCCTGAGGTGGCTCGTTAAATGGAGAGCTCGGAGGGTTTGCCCTCGAGATAAGCCTTTGGAGCTTTGGAGGTTTAAGCCGTGAGCATTTAACCTCTAGAGACAAAGATGCTTGGAGGTTGAGCCGTAGGCTGCCTCTTCCGCTAGGAGTCTCCACGTGACAATGATCACGGGCGGGGCAATGACCACGGTTGCATTTGTTCCCTTAGGAGACAAAGCATGCTTTGGAGGTTTAAGCCCTTAGCTTTTAACCTCTAGAGACAAAGATGCTTGGTGGTTGAGCCGTAGGCTGCCTCTTCCGTTTGAAGTCTCGACATGGCAATGATCACGGTTTCATTTGTTCCCTAAGGAGACAAAGAATACTTTAGAGGTTTAAGTCGTGAGCTTTTAACCTCTAGAGACAAAGATGCTTGGAGGTTGAGCCGTAGGCTACCTCTTCCGCTTGAAGTCTCGACTTGACAATGATCACGGGCGTGACAATGATCACGTTTTGCGTTTGTTCCCTTAGGAGACAAAAAATGTTTTGGAGGTTTAAGCCGTGAGCATTTTAACCTCTAGAGACAAAGATGCTTGGAGGTTGAGCCGTAGGCTGCCTTTTCCGCTAGAAGTCTCGATGTGACAATGATGACGGGCGTGACTATGATCACGTTTTTAATTTGTTCCTTGTGGATACAAAGATTTGTGAGGTTTAAGCCTTGAGCTTTTAGCCTTGAGGGACAAAAAGTGCTTGGAGGTTGAGTCGTGGGCTGCCTCTTTCGCTAAATGCCTTGACATGACAATGATCACGGGTAGAACTTGCGTAGGTGCATGATGTTCCATGCATTCTTGGCGGGGATGCCGTCTTGCGTCTCGAGGCGAGCCGTGCCAGGCCTGGCGATGTGGGTGACCCTGTAGGGACCTTCCCACATTGGGGACAGCTTGTGGAGGCCTTCCGTGGAGAGGATTCGCCTGAGGACGAGATCGCTTGCCTCCAGGGTGCGCGAGCGCACGTTGCGGCTGTGGTAGCGTCTCAGGTCCTGCTGGTATCTTGCCGCCCGGAGGGCGGCGAGGCATCGTAGCCCTTTAAGAAGCAGCATGTCGTCGTTGTGGAGGTCCTCTTGTTGGTCCTCACTAAAGGCAAGGACCCGTGGGGATCCATGCTTTATCTCTGTGGGGAGGACTGTTTCGGCTCCATAGACGAGTGCGAACGGTGTTTCCCTGGTGGGCTTGGGTGGCGTGGTACGGATGGACCAGAGCACCGAGGGGAGCTCGTTGATCCAACCCTTGTCATGGCCCTTGAAAATATCGAAGGTCCTGGTCTTTAGGACTTTGAGGACCTCTGCGTTTGCGCGCTCAGCCTGTCCGTTGCTTTGCGGATGGGCGACTGAGGCGAAGCAGAGCTTGATGCCCATTTTTTCACAGTAGGCTCTGAATATGCCACTGGTGAACTGTGAGCCATTGTCGGTGATGATGCGGTTAGGCACTCCGAAGCGGCAGACCAGGCCTCTGATGTATTTCACCGCCGCGCCTGCTGTGATTGTGCGCGTCGCCTCCACTTCAGGCCATTTTGTGAACTTGTCAATGGCCACGAAGAGGTAGCGATATCCACCTTGCGCCGTTGGGAAATGTCCCAGGATGTCCAGCCCCCAGACCGCAAACGGCCACGAGATCGGAATGGTCTGTTGTCCCAGCGCTGGTTGGTGGATTTGCTTGCCGTGGAATTGGCAGGCTTCACATGCTTGAATGATGTTCATTGCATCTTGAAGTGGTTGAGGCCAGTAAAATCCGCTCTTGAAGACTTTGCATGTGAGGGTGCGGGCGCATGAATGGTGGCCGCATTTCCCGCTGTGGATGTCCTTGATCAGCAGTTTGCCTTCTTCAGGAGGGACGCATTTGAGCGCGATGCCGTTTGGGCGCTTGCGATAGAGAATTCCTTCGAGGATTTGGTACGATTTTGCTTGGCGTGCAATTCGCTCCGCTTCAACGTCTTCCTCGGGAAGGATCCCTTTGTGGAGGTAGTCTTTGATCTCGTCGATCCATCCTGTTTCTTGGTGCACCGCTGTGAGCAACAGACGCTCCCCTGTAGGGGGCCCGCAGCCTGGAGCCCCGCTTGCAGGTGGTGGCGGGAGCGCTTCGTCTGTGCTTGCGGGCAGGGCCTCTCGGGGCTGCTTTATCGATGCCTTGACGAGCCTTTCTTCAAAGACACCTGGCGGCTGAGCTTCCCTCTTTGATGCGCGCTTGGCGATGTCATCGGCCTCTTGGTTTTCCTTTCTTGGGATGTGTATGAGCTCCATTCCCCTGAAGTTCTTCTCAAGCCTACGGACCTCTTCAAGGTATGCGGTCAAGTGGTCGTCCTTAGGCTTGTAGCTTTTGTTAGAGAAGTTGACGAGCAGCTGGGAGTCGCGCTTGATGAGTATATGCTTGACGCCTAGGGCGATTGCGGCGCGTAGGCCGGCAAGCAGTCCTTCATACTCGGCGATATTGTTGGATATCTTGTCGATTCCGAAGCACAGCTAGACTGTGTAATACAGCTTGTCGCCTTTGGGTGAGATCAGGACTACGCCTGCCCCGCCGTGGCGGCAAGCGAAAGCTCCGTCGAACTTCATGGTCCTGTGGCTGGGCATTGTGGCTCTAGAGGGCTCTTGCTCTTCTTCCAAAGGATCTTCGGGGGTTGGGTCAGTCCATTCGGCGACGAAGTCTGCCAGCGCTCTTCCTTTGATCACCCTTGTCGTATCGAAGCGCAAATTGAATGGTTGTAGCTCTATGTTCCATCCTGCGACACGGTCTGTTGCGTTTGGGTTGCGCGGGATTTTCTCCAGGGGGAAAGAGGTGACCACCGTGATGGGGTGCCCCTGGAAGTAGTGTCGCAGCTTTCTTGAGGCGATGAGGAGTGCGAGGAGAAGCTTCTGCTGCATTGTATACCGCTCGCGAGCATCACGCAGTACTGTGCTGACGAAGTAAACTGGATGCTCGACGAGGGTAGTTCATGTTGCCTTGGCGTCTTTTGCCTGAGGTGGCTAAGCTTGGCCCTCGAGGGGGTTTGCCTCAGGGGGCTTGGCATGTGCCTCGAGGGGGTTGGCCTTAGGGGGCTTGCCCTGGGCCTCGAGGGGGTTGGCTTCGTGAGGCTCCTCAGGCTCGTCGGCATGAATTTCTTGCAGCGGTTGACTTGGGGCAGGCCTCTCTTGGGGCTTTGGGCCTGGCGGCGGGTTTGTGAGGGCTGCCCTTTCGTCGAGCTCTTTATCAGGAGGCCTTTTCTTTGGAGTGGCTGCACTCTTCTTGTGGAGTACTTACTCTTCTCTTTCCACCACAAGGATATCACTGGCTGTTTGCGGAGAAGCTGATAAGAACAGCTTCAGGTGCTCGCCATGCCTCGGTGCGACCATTACTGGTGGGTTGGCCAGATACTTCTTCAAGTCCTCAAATGCTTTTTCAGCTTCATGGGTCCACTTGAAAGTGCCCGTTCTTTTCATGATCTTGAAGAACGGCAGGGCTCTTTCACCGAACTTGGAGATGAACCGACCCAAGCTGGCCATGCAGCCTGCCAGGCGTTGCATGTCCTTGAACCTGCGTGGAGGTTGCATGTCTTCTATGGCCTTGATCTTGTCTGGGTTTGCCTCTATGCCTCGATGTGACACGAGGAACCCAAGCAATTTGCCTGAAGTTACTCCAAAGACGCACTTGGCGGGGTTGAGCTTGATGTTCACCTTGCGCATGCTGACTTGAGGAGAGTATTTCCTTCTCGTGATTTCACGACGATGTCATCGACATATGCTTCGGCGTTCCGCCCCATTTGCCCGCCAAGGGCTATCCTGATCAACCTCTGGAAAGTGGCTCCGGCATTTTTTAGGCCGAAAGGCATGGAGATGTAGCAATACACACCGCACGGGGTGAGGAAAGACGTCTCATCCTTGTCTTCCTTAGCCATCTTTATCTGGTGATAACCAGAGAAGGCATCGAGAAAACAGAGGAGGTCGCAGCCTGCCGTGGAGTCCACAATCTGGTCAATTCTGGGCATGGGATAAGGGTCTTTGGGTCAGGCCTTGTTTACATCGGTGTAGTCGATGTAGAGTCGGCCTCCTCCGGCGGGCTTTGGGACTACCACGCCGTTGGAGAGCCAAGTGGGATGCGCGACTTCACGAACGACTTTTGCCGCTTTAAGCTTCTCGACCTTCTTGACGATGAATGCTTGCTTCTTGGGGGCTTGCTTTCTTGCTTTTTGCTTGATGGGGCGCGCGTTTGGTCACACGGCCAAGTGGTTCTCGATCACCTCCCTCGGTACACCAGACATATCTGACGGTGTTCACGCGAACATGTCAGAGTTTGCCTGGAGGAAGGCGACGAGCGCGCTTTCCTATTTGGGAGGCAGCGCGCCGCCAATGATGATGCTAGCCCCCGAGCCTTCAGCCCTCAAGCTACCGGAGCTCAGAGAGATCTTCTTGGTAGCAGCTGCCTCCTAGGAGAACAACTGCTTCTTCTTCTTGGGTCTCTCGAGAGGCTCTAGGTCCTCTTCTGCGGGGAATGCCATGGCGACGGTCTTGTAGGCCGTCTCAACGGCGCGCGTAGCGTCCAGGACATGCCACGGATGGTGATCGTGCAAGCGTTGTCAGGGATTTTGACCATGTTGTGGGCATGGTGCGTGACGGCCATGAACTTCGCGAGCGCGGGGTAGCCGAGGATGGCATTGTACGACAGGCCGATGTGTGCGACATCGAAATCTATGTGCTCGGTGCGGTAATTTTCCTCGCTCCCGAAGGTGACGGCAAGCCTGACCTGGCTGAGAGGCTCGATCGAGCCGCTGGTGACCCCCCCGTGAAGGGCCTCGAGGGCATGAGCCGCTCATAGGGCACTTGAAGCGCTTCGAACGTATCTATGGAGATAACGTTCAGGCTTGCTCCGCCATCGATGAGAGTCTTGGAGACAGCCACGTTGTCGATGGTGGGGGTGCAGACCAGCGGGAGGGTTCCAACAGTCTTGGTGGACTTGGGGTGGTCCTGAGCGTCGAAGGCGATGGTGTAGGGCAACCACTTGAGGGGCCTGGAGGTTTCCGTGCTTGGGAGGGCGGCGTTGAGCTCCCGGGCGAACTGCTTGAACTGGTTGTTCGACTTCGGCGCCTGCGCTCCCCCGAGGATGCAGGCAATGGCGGCTCTCGGGGCTTGGTAGCCGCCATCTTCCTCGTCAGGGAGGTTGCTGTTCTTTTCTGTGGCGTTGGCCTGATTTCCAGATGGTTTCTGGTAGCCGCCCTTGCGTCCGCTCCCGCGGTAGCCACGACCTCGGCCACGGCTACCACTGGCCTCTGCTTGCTCGTGCTCCTTGCTCAACCTTTTTAGGTCGAAGCAAGACTCCGTTGAGTGGCCGCGCCTGTTGTGGTAGATCCAGAAAGGGTGGTTGTCATCTCTTCTCTCTCCAGGCTCGGGGGAGTCCCTGCGGGTGCCCTTCGCATCAGGCTCTGCCGCGAGGACCGTGGTGGCCTTGCGCTTGGGCTCCTCCTTCTTCTTCTGGCTCCTGGACCCCTCAACATGATCGTCCCCTCTCGAGGACATCTTGACGAAGAGGAGTCCCTCTTCAGCCTTGGCACACTTGTCCGCCAGGTCGAACAACTTGACCACAGAGGTGAGCTTGTCGTGGATGCCCAGCTTCTCGAGCATCTTGCTGTTTGTGACGCCCTCGCGGAAGGCGGCGATGACTTGAGTGTCAGGGATGTTCGGGATCTTGTTGCGCACTTGGCTGAAGCGCTGGATGTACTTGCGGAGCGTCTCATCCTTCTTCTGCATGTCAGCGCGCATGTCATTGTGGGTGAGGGCGCGCTCGTATGTCCCCTTGAAGTTGGAGACGAACTGCTTGCAGAGCTCCTCCCAGGAGTTCACGGAGTCCTCAGGGAGGTTCAGGAGCCATGACAGCGCGGAATCGCGAAGCGCGTGGGAGAACCAATTGGCCATGACCTTGTCATCTCCAGCCGCAGCTTGGATTGAGGTGGTGTAGAGCTGCTGCAACTCGATTGGGTTGCTGGAGCCGTCGTAGCCCTTGGGGAGAGCAGGCCTAAACTTCGGGGGCCAGACCATGCGACGCAAAGAACAGGTGAACGCCATGCAGCCTGAGGCGTATGTGGCGACCCCGTGCTGCAGCGCGCCGCGGTTCTGGTGACCCGCCTGGCTAAACTCCTCCACGATGTTGTTCTGGCGGTCTCGCTGGAGCTCCATCCCCACACGAGTGTCGGGCGCGGTGCGCTGCACGATCAAGCAATCGTGCGGCGAGGACGCGTGCGAAGCAGCCCTCTGCGCCGCAGCCGGTGCAGGCCCCAGAGGTGGCGGAGGCGTGTTTGTCGCGACCGTGCCCGCGAGAGAGGGGCGTAGGTTGGAGTGCGACGTAGCGGGGCGCGTCATCGCGATGCCGACGAGGTGGTTGAGGCGTTGGAGCCACTGCACGTGGGCCTCAGCGGTGGGCTGGTAGCGTAGAAGCTCCTGCGCCATGAGCAGCGCGGTGTGAGGCGCAGGGTCCGTCCTCCCCGGGCACGAGCCGCTCGGGCGCTGCGTCGGGTGCGACGACTGCGCATCCTTCTGGTGGTCAGAGTTGTGCTCCGGTGCCTCTGTGTGAGGGCCAGAAGGGACATGCTCTTCATGGCGGGGTCGGCCCCGCCGTGCGCGGGTGGTCACGGTGCCTGGCGGCGCGCGTGCTCCCACAGGCGCACGTCGGTTGACGAGGGCGACGCGGGTGGCGCGGGTGTTCACCATGGCGCGGAGACGAACTCGAAGGTTGTTGACGCGCCTCAATCCCCTACCTGGCGTGCCAAATATCGGGTTGTGACTCCCAAGAATCAGGGGTAGCCAGTTCCTGAAGTGTAATTCGTGAAGGGGATTGAACGTTGAGGTCTAGACCCTCGAGTGGCTCCGCGACGTTGCTCGCCGGACCCGAAGAAGACACGCACATGACAGAGGTAGACACCGGCCCTTACCCAGGTTCACGACCCTCGTGAGGAGGTAAGACCGCTACTCCTGCTTGTCTGTATTAGTTGATGGAGGTTACAGTACAATGGAGCTTGCCGGAGGCCCCCTGGAGGCAGTTCTTGCCTGGGAAGGGAAGCAATCGTCTTCTTCCTCCTCAGGCCAGAGGCTATCCTAATAAGTGTTACTAGGGTTTACAAGGGTTATAGCACCCAAAGAGTCGACATGTGCTACGATGGATGTCTTCCCTCTGGCGCTCTCCTTCGGCTTGGCCTTCAGGGTAGCTCCCACATGGCAGAGGCAGGGTGGAGTTGGAGTCCACCGCGGCGTGTTCGTCCATGGACGCGGTCCATTGTTGATAAAGGTGGGCGCGGTGGCCGACAGGCGGCCGACCACGCTGTACTGCCCGCAGAGAGGGCAGTCTCTGAGGTGGAGCCCACGATGACGTTCTCCGTTGGAGGGTTGCGCCGTCCACCCGCTTTATCGTCAGACTAGAAGGTCCTGGTAGCTGCGCAGCAGGCAGAGCCGCTTTATTGACCCCTTTATCACCAAAACGGCAACAGGGGTGCTTGTGTCACCATGTGGGCGTGGCAGAGGCCATGTGCGACTTGCCGTACTTCCTTGGCCGCAACGTTTCCGTTCAGGCGCGGGGAGGCCTGAGGGGAGATTCCTGCGGGACTGCCCCTAGGTGAGCTGGCGCCTCGGGCGGGTCCCCTGAGGCGAGGGATCCCTTGAGGCCCTCGTTTCCTCTTCAGGCCCTCGAGGGAAATTGCCTCTCGAGGGTCCCGCCAGGCGGTGATGCTTGGTCCTTAGTCGTTTTGTCTGTCTGGCCAGCGTGCGAGGCCTGGAGGGAATGGGCTCTCCATACCCCAGTTCCCACTGGGCCGACATGGAGGTTATCAACAAACACCGAAAGAGCTTCACAGTGAGGGCCAATATCACGTGTTTACCACCAACACATGTAGGAGAGAGCAAAAATTGAAAGACAGAGAGGTCAATGCAATAGCAACAGCCTTACCAAGATATCTGAAATGGTCAGAGCAACCAGTTACATGGAGTAGAGAAGATCACCCGGAAGGAATTGAACACCCGGGTCTCCTAGCCTTGGTAGTGGCGCCACAAGTAGACGGTTTTCGTATGAAAAAAGTCCTAATGGACGGAGGGAGCAGCATCAACATCTTATATCTGGACACCTTCCAGAGGATGGGTTTGTCTGAAAGTCGACTAACGCCAACATCAACAATTTTTCATGGAATAGTACCAGGAAAGTCGGCCCACCCATTCGGCAAAATTAGACTGGAGGTAGCTTTTGGAGTAAACAAGACGCAATACAGGGCAGAATACCTGACGTTCGAGGTGGTCGACCTAAAGAGCCCGTATCACGCTCTATTCGGAAGGCCGGCTTACGCCAAGTTCATGGCAAGACCATGTTATGTTTACCTCAAGTTGAAGATACCGGGTCCCCAGGGGATCATCACCATTGATGGAAGCAAAGACATGGCAATCGAGTGTGACCGGGGTGACGCAATCATGGCAGATCAGGCCTGCTCAGAAGAAGAGTTGAAATACTACAAGTCTCAGTTAGACCCGGCTGACAAACCCGTGCTGGATAAGACGGCCCACGAAGAAGAAAAGAAAAAAATCAAGACGGCCCAGGATACCAAGATGGTCGACTTTGTGGAAGGAGATTCCTCCTAGCAGTTCTCGATCGGGTCTCATATGGACCCTAAATAGGAAAGCGCGCTCGTCGAGTTCATCCGTGAGCACCGTGACATCTTTGCATGGTCCCCCTCGGACATGCCGGGTGTCCCGAGTGAACTCGCCGAGCATAGCTTACATGTTGATCCAGCAGCAAAGCCAGTAAAGAAAGGTCTGCATCGTTTCAATGCAGACATGAAAAAAATTATTGGCGAGGAGATAACCCGGCTTCTAGCGGCCGGCTTTATCATGAAAGCGTATCAACCGAAGTGGCTAGCTAACCCGGTCCTTGTGCTAAAAAAGAACGGAGAGTGGAGAATGTGTGTCGATTACACAAGTTTGAACAAAGTCTGTCCAAAAGATCCTTTTGCGCTACCTCGAATAGACCAGATAATTGATGCCACAGCCGGCTGCGAGCTACTGTGCTTCCTAGATGCTTATTCCGGGTATCACTAGATCAAGATCAAAGAAGAAGACCAAGAGAAGACATCATTTATCACACCCTTCGGAGCTTTTTGCTACAAAACAATGTCCTTTGGCCTCAAGAACGCAGGGGCAACATACCAGAGGTGTATCCAGAAGTGCTTTGAAGATCAGATTGGCCGCAACGTCCATGCTTATGTTGATGATGTCGTGATCAAATCTCAGAAAGCCGGGTCACTCCTAGATGACCTGAAAGAGACCTTTACCAATCTCCGAAAGTATCAGATGAAGCTCAACCCGACCAAGTGTGTGTTCGGGGTTCCAGCAGGCATGTTACTCGGCTTCATAGTTTCAGAGAGAGGAATTGAGGCAAACCCGGCCAAAATCAAGGCGATCAAGAACCTTAAGAAGCCGGAGTGCGTAAACGACGTCAAGAAATTGACGGGTTGCATCACAGCCCTAAGTCGGTTCATAGCAAGGATGGGAGAGAAAGCACTTCCATTGTACAAGCTATTGAAGAAATCGGACAAGTTCATATGGGACCAGGAAGCAGATGACGCCTTCAAAGATTTGATGAGAACACTGTCCACAGCACCAGTCTTAGCAGCTCCTACGAGTAAGGAGCCAATGTTGTTATATGTCTCCGCAAACTCACGAGCCGTCAGCGCCGTGGTCGTCGTAGAGAGGAAAGAGGAAGGCAAAGAATACCAGGTTCAACGGCCAGTCTACTACGTTAGTGAGGCCCTAACCGAGTCAAAGCAGAGATACCCGCAATGGCTGAAGTTGGTCTTTGGAGTCTTCATGGCAAGCCAGAAAATGCCACACTACTTCCAGGAACACCCCATAACAGTGGTGAGCTCAGCTCCCTTAGCAGAAATAATCAGAAACAGGGAGGCGACTGGAAGAGTAGCAAAGTGGGCCATCGAGATGGGGCCTTATCAATAAACTATGAGCCAAGAACATCAATCAAATCTAAAGCCTTAGCCAACTTCATAAATGACTGGACCGAGTTTGACCCCCTGCCAACAGGACCGAACACCAAGCATTGGACCATGAACTTTTACGGGTCTAAGCTATTCGGAGCATCTGGAGCCGGCGTGGTTCTAACTTCACCAAAGGGAGACAAGCTGAGTTATGTCTTACAGATACACTTCGAGCCGTGCACGTGTAACATCCCAACATTTTATAATGTTCAAAAATCACTCAAATTTAAAACTTTTGTTTTGATTGAAATAAAATACTAAAATGCTTAAAGAAACCAACTATAAAAGACTTCAACCAATTTGAAAAAGTCAATAATTTCAAAATTCTCAATGTGTCATTAATTTCAAAAGGTAATTCCAATTAAACATTACATTATCCATTGTATTTCAAAAACCTTAATATGAAATTTGATAAATGTTTGACAAACTTACAAACCAATTTCATATAATAAAAGTTTCTTATAAGTATTTGAATTCAACCACTTAGCCATAGCTATTTATAAATTAAAATAATATTTGCAAGTGTTCTTTGAAACTATTTAAAACATGATCTATTTGTCAAATGGTTTTCATTATTTTACCTAACTTCAAAACATAGTTTTGGAAATTTCAAGTCTATAGTTTATATCTTTAATGACTTCATAGATTTTATAATAAATGAATTTAGTATTTAAAAATGAGTTTAAATAACTTGAATTCAAACATATTTGAATGTGGTTAATTTTATAAATTTTATTAACCTAAAATGAATTTATTAAATTACTAATTTCAAAGTTGACCTAAATGGGCAATTATAAATTTTATGAATATTTCAAAATATTAATTTTTAAATTATTCAAAACATGCCCACAACTGGTTTAACACAAAGATATTAATTTTACAAATTTTTAGAAATTGATTTGACTTCATTTGGAGTTATAAATAAAAAGTTATGAATAAAATAGAAAAACAGAAAAGAAAAAGAAAAATACCTGACACGCGGGCCCACCTGTCAGACCTCCTTCTTCAACCGCCATACGAAATTCACGCCAGAAACCGCCGGCGATTCCTCCCATCAATTCGCGTGATTACATCCCCTAATCAACGCGCCTCTCTGTCCTATAAGTAGCCCGCGAGCTCCTCTCTCTTTCCCCAAGAAACCCTTGCCCAATCCGCCGCCAGGCCGAAGGATTTGACCGCCGGAGTCCTCCATTGCCGCCGGCGAGTTCCTCTGTTTCCGAAGAGCAGCGACTTCCTCCAGCTCTCCCATGTTTCCCCCTCGCTTCCCCTTGTTATTGCACACCTCCTTGACGTGGCGCGACAATTTATTTTGCAGCAGATCGAGCAAACAGTGCGCGACCCGAAGACCACCGCCGTCGTCCTCGTCACCGGCGAGCAAAAGGAGGAGAAAGGGGGCACGCTGAAGCTCACTGCCGCGCCAAACGACCTCGCCTTGACGCCCTCTACCCGTAGGTATGACCCATTCGTCTCGGAAACCAGTAGAACACCGGGAACGGCCGTTGCCGACGCTTCGCCGCCGCGGATTGAGGTCACCGGAGTAACTCCGGCCACCGGCGCCGCTCGTTTTTAGTCAAACCACCCAGATCCGTCCGATCTAAATCGCGCGGCCATGATTAAATCATTTAACTGAAACGGTACGGACAGATCTGGACCGCCAGATCTAGATCTGACGGCCTAGATCCAGTCACTTATCCACGTCGGATCCCAGTCAGCAACCCAGTCAGCGCACAGTCAGCGCCCGGTCAGCGCGGACGTGTAAAATCATTTTCTCGATTTATTTAATTTGGCAGTTTTACAGAAAAGACCCTGCAACTTAGATCTGTCATAACTTTTTAACCACTTATCCAAATTTAAATATTTTTACATATTTGGAAAGCCCTTGACATATAGAATTTGAGTATATTTATCATAAATTTAAATCTATAATTCCAAAAATTGCAAATAAAATTGTTTTAGAAACTTTAGCATATGTGTTATAATATTCCTCTGTTATAAAATAATTTTGAGTATTAGTTTTGATGATTTAATAGTATATATTTAAATTGAATAATTTGAGTATTTTCAACATAGCTATTAATAAAAATATTATTTTTTATAAAATTGCTATTAATTTAATTAAATGCCCCCTGTCTATTAACACTATTTATAAAATTATGTTATAAAAATTTAATCATAGAAAACTTTAATCTTATATTTATTCCTTTTATTATATTTTGCAAAATTAGAAACTAATTGAATTGCAATTATAACTTTATGCATACTTTATAAATATCACAAAAATTAGTATTATGTTTCTTGTGATTTAAAATTGCATTTCATGCATAGCATATTTTATTTTGTAGTTATATTTCCCATAAGGAAAACTCCTCCCCAGTTTCTCTAAGTTAGGATTATTTTTCAAACTTAGTATTTTGGTAAAAGTTTTATAACATAGACACTTAGGATTTTCAACATGGAGCTAGAAGACCAATGAAGGGCTTAGCCAAAACATCACTCCAGAAGAATCTCCAAGAATTAGAAGCACTTAGAAGAAAAATCAAGAAGAAGTTCATGAGAAAGTTACAAGTATGGAGAAGATTCCTAGAAGACCAACTACAACCTTCTTTCTACCTTTTCCCTCTTTCCTAATCTTGTATTTCACATTTGACTTAACCAATTTTGATCATGATATTATCATCTTAAAGTTTGTTGGATCTTAGCGGCATAGTGAGATGAAGCGGCCTGGAAACAAACCTCACATCTCCACGTATATGAGACCTGTTCCACAATTTAAGTGGCTGGCCGGGTGTCTGTCTCTCTCACTTTAGTGAATATCCAATTTACAAAGAGTTGATCGTAATTGTTGATGACCTTATAAATTTAGTACTTTCTCCAAGTATTTTTGCACATCATGGCTAAGCCATTTGAGTGCTTATTCTAGATAATTTATAACAAAGTTATCTTGTCCAACTTCTAACCTTAATCCTTAGTCATTTTGACCAACCTACTTGCCTTGCCTTAACTTAAAATATTTTTCATGGCATGACATGCCTTTCTAGTCCTTAGAAATAATTTGCATATCATACATGACATGTTTTCCTTAGAAGTTTTATGAAACTTATTTGTTCACTATGTATGTGCATGTATGTTTGATGATTGTTGTATTGTTGTTTCCTTATATTGTTTAGATTGAACGGAGAGAAAATGTTCGTTGTTGAAAAGAGTTTGTGAACAATGACAACATTCAAAGGCAAGTGGCACACCCCCATAAAAGTCCTATTATTTTTCTATGCATGAGTAGATTATTTTTCTATAAGCATGTGTAGGATAGTATTGCTATGCAAGCCATGTTTAGACTTCCTTATTCATGTGTCTAGGTTCCTATGAAAATACTTAGTAGAATTGTGATGCTATGCAAAACTAATTTTTATGAAATGTTAAATTCTACTAAGTTATAATCAAACACCTGGGTGGAATTGGTTGCTTGGCTATATGAGTTGAGTGTTGTCCCCAGGGGATGTACCTGTGGGATATTCACTTGTGGATGGCCACCCAGGAACAAAGGGATCTGAAGAACTCCGAGTGAAGATTGCTTCTCGTGCAGCCATTGCCAATATGGGCTCTGGCTTGATCAACTAAGCTGCATGGACTCGCCCCGGCCTGACAGGTGGAGGTAGTGGTTTGTAGGTGGAGCGCGTCAGGCCAGAATGGGAGGGAAAATGCTTCTGAAAAATCTCGTCTCATTCTTCTCCTTTCCCTTATCACAAATGGTGTGTAAAGGATAGTTTGGGTTGAATGGGTACAATGGTGAACGTGCACAACCTCTGCAGAGTGTATAACTAAGTACTTTGCCGTGTCCCCGATACAGACAATCTGAGCAGCTGATCACGGACGTCAACGGAGGATTCCATCATTCCAACTTCAGAAATAAAACTTGATGGGTGAACAAGGGAAGATGAGATTTATGGTTTTCATGCCATACTTGTCTTGAATTGAAGAAAGTGTTTTCCAAAGAGATAGGAAAAATTGGCTTTATGCAAAATAGCCTTGAACTCCACCAGCCAAATATGCATATAGGCTATTAGAGTTATTCCAATAAGTGTCCACCATAGTGTCACTTGCCAGACTCCATTTTTAATGGAATCTGACCCACGTTGCAGCAATATTTTTCTTATTGCAGATTGTTCAGATGACGAGTGAGGTTTCGTTTAAAGGTTTCGAGTCTACAACCAACATGTTTTCGCCTGTGGCAACATGAAGTTGTTGGAGACCCACTCCTATTGTATTTCCGCTGTGTACTATTTCAAAGCTAGCTTTATGTTATGCAACTTGTATCGAATATTTTGTAATTCTGGATCATCGATGTAATAAAATTGATGCTTTGTTGTGATATTACATCGTAAACTGTGTGTGCAAACGAATCGATCCAGTGATTAGCACTATACACAGGTATCTGCCTTATTTAAAGTGCAGGTACGCTACAACGAATAACATTGCCGAGTATGAAGCTCTGTTACACGGCTTGAAAGTCGCCAAGGAGATGGGCATCAGGAGGATCATGTGCTGTGGGGACTCAGACTTAGTGGCACATCAAGTATCATGGACCTGGGATCGAAAGGACGTCAATATGGCAGCATACAGACGAGAGGTTGACAGGGTAGCCGGGTTCTTCTCCGGGTATCAAGTGGAACACATTTAAAGAAGAAAGAATGAGGTGGCGGACGCTTTATCAAGAATCGGCTATAGGAGAGACCCGATACCACCTAATGTATTCAAGGCCGAGTTATATAATCCATCCGTCAAGCTGCCAACTGAGGAAGAACTTGCAGTCCCTGATGACCCAGAGTCCTAGTTGGTTGCCGCCTTACACCAAACCCCCTCATGGACCGAGGCGTACCTAGCCTATCTACTCAGAGAGGAACTACCACAAGATGAAGTTCTGGCGAGACAAATTGTACGCTGGGCTAAGGCATACGTCATCATCAATGGCGAGTTACACAAGAAGAGCACTTCGGGAGTTTTTCTGCGATGTGTCTAACCAGAGGAAGGCCGGAAAATCCTATAGGAGATCCACTCAGGAGATTGTGGACACCATGCATCAACAAGATCAATGGTAGCCAAGGCATTCAGACATGGTTTCTTCTGGCTGACGGCTTTGGCAGACGCGGAGAGCATAGCCCGGGTTTGCGATGGATGCCAGAGATATGCAAGGCAGATTCACGTACCGGCTCAGGACCTACGGACAATACCAATCAGATGGCCTTTTATTGTATGGGGTATGGACATGGTTGGACCTTTCCAGCCGTCAACCGACAAGAAAACTCATCTCTTGGTAGCAGTGGACAAGTTCACAAAGTGGGTCGAGGTCCAAGACGTCAACAGCTGCTCAGCGGATACAACAGTCAAATTTCTGAAGAAAATCCTATTCAGATTCGGATATCCCCACAGCATCATCACAGACAATGGGACAAACTTCTCACTTGGAGAGATGCAGAAGTTCTGCGGAGACAATGGATCCAGATTTACCTGGCTTTGGTTTGACATCCCCAGTCAAACGGCCAAGTTGAAAGAACAAACCAGGAGCTCCTCAGAGGGGTAAAACCAAGGCTCCGGGTTCCGCTAGTCAGGGCAGCCGGAGCCTGGGAAGAAGAACTGCCATCAGTAGTCTGGAGCATCAACACAACCCCAAATAGATCCACATACTTCACTCCTATCTTCATGGTATATGGAGCAGAAGCCGTCTTACCCAGCGATATCCTACATGATTCTCCAAGAGTTGCAAATTACGTGGAGACCGAAAATGAGAAAGCCCGGCTTACGTCAGTGGAATTATTGGAAGAAGCAATAGAGCTAGCCCTGGAAAGGTCAGCTATATATCAGCAAGACTTAAGACGGTATCATAGCCGCCGGGTTAGATCCAGGACTTTCCAGGAGGGAGACTTGGTCCTCAGATTGGCTCAGAACAGAGCCGACTTTCATAAACTCACTCCCCCATGGGAAGGACCTTTCGTGATAAGCATAACTCTACACAAGGGATCCTACTATTTGGTGGATTTAAGGAAAGAAAATACAGTGACAGGACCAAACATAGACCACACAAGGTACCCAATGACAGAGAACGACAGGCCGTGGAACATAGCAGAGCTTAGACCATACTACAAATAGGCAGAGTGAAGCCCGGATGAACGGTCTCCACACCTTTTTTTGTATCTTTTACTGAGAAAGCAGCAGGTTTCAGACGCGCTCTTTTCCTTACCAGGGTACCTAAGGGGACTGAAAGGTTTTTAATGAGGCGTCTTGCTAGCTATGTACATATCTTGTGCTAAAAAACGAAAACTTCTCAGAAGAAAAGAGTTTGTTGACAAAAGTGCCCAGATGTTACATAATAAGGGCTCTTGGGGGCTTACTAACTAAAAGTTAGAAGTTGAAAACTCAAAACTCGGCAGAGACGCCACCAAGTTTATATTCTTACTCCTTAAAGGGTCTTGGGGGCTTAGTAACTAAAAGTTAGAAGTTGAAAACTCAAGACTCGGCAGAGACACCACCAAGTTTATATTTCTACTCTGTAAAGGGTCTTGGGGGCTTACTAATTAAAATTTAGAAGTTGAAAACTCAAGACTCGGCATAGACGCCACAATTTCTTGGTTATACTTGCCTGCTAGCTCGATGTTATTCTAACCCGGCAAAGAAGCCACCGTGACCAGATGTTACAAACCCGGCTTTCAATCTGACTATGATGCCCTTGAGGACTTAGCAGACCCTGATCGACCTTGAGTTTCTAGCACATGATGTAACAAGAAAGCCGGCTAGACAGAAGCAAAGGTAACCGAAAGGGTCATCAACACCAAATACAAGCTTGCAAAACACGGTCGATGCCGGGTATAAAACTAAAACAAGAGTATTAGGCGCACGAAGGCGCATCAGCACTCGTATAGCTTCATAGTTAAAGCTAACCTATTACAGGCTATACAAGCCAAAAGATTGCGAGTTTCGGACAAACTACAAAGGTCAAAACATTAAAAGCCGGTTTAAGCTGCCGGGCCAGATTCAGTAGGCACAACTGGGGTCTCGGGGGCTAATCCGAAGGAGCTAGAGGCGGCGGACTTCTTCTTCGACTTCCTCTTCGACAAGCCCTCAGCATCCTCCCAAGATATCTCGAAGACACTTGAAAAGGGGCCAGAGGCCGGGCGAGGAGGAGCCGGCACGTTGGATGTCCTGGACACAGGAGCCACCTCCAGCTGAGTCGGCAGAGGAGCGCGGTAGCTTGGATCAAGACCCATCAAGGCTGGCTCTTTGGGAGCAAGTTTGGCCCCCTCGGCCGTATAACCCACCTGGAAAGTGCTAAGACTGAGGTTATCAGTCAGCACTGTCGCATGGTGCCGGGTCTCCACGTCTATGGCCTTGATGTACTCCTTGGTGAAAGGAGTACTGTCACTCTTGCAGGGCCACCCCTGCGTGAGAAGCTCTGTGTCGACGTCCAGATAATGCACCTTGGTCAAGGCCAAGATGCGCATTGACGCAAGCCGTGCCGCAGACCTCCGCCAATTATCAAGCCAAGCCGGCAAGACATGCAGTTGTTGGAGGAACTTGGCCTGCGTTCTGGGTGGCTTCTCCCAGCCATGAAAAGCCATCAACGCTTTGCCAGCTCCATAACATAGCTGCTGCACAAGCGTTTAGACAGCCTTGAGCTTCCCCTCCGGCTCAAGTTTGCAGATGGGGTTCCAAGACCTTGAAAAAAAAGCCAGAAGTGTAAGTCAGAAGAACAAGCTAAGATAAGTGACAGTAAAAAACAGAGCCGGCTTACCAAAGAGCGCGGTGGTCATCTCAGAAAGAAACGTGACAAGCTTCGTATACTTGGCGTTGGAGGCGTTCAGGTCCTCTTGCAGCTTGTCACGCTGCTCCGTCCAGTTGGTCTCATGCTCCTCCATCTATCGACGGAGGAGGGAGTTTTCTTCAGCAACTTCGCCGAGCTTCTTCTCAAGCTCGGCGATTTTTTTTTCAAGGCCGGCACGGCGGCCGGCTTCTGACTCTATCTCCACCTTGACAACGTCAAGGGCATGGTTCTGCTTGCGGGTCTGGTCCTGAAACAAGAAACACAAGCAAATGGTCAGGACGCGGCGAGTAAGAATAAGAAAGCCCAAATTGTTATAAGTCCCAGGTCGCGCAGGCTAAGACCTGGCACTTGGGGGCTACTCAATTGTGGGCTCAAAATCAAAGTTCAACAAGAAGACCCGGAGTATCGCAGGCTGATAACCCGACTCTTGGGGACTACTCAATTGAAACCAAAGGCAAAAGAGCAAATGAAGACCCGGAATACTGCAAGCAGTCACTCCGACTCTTGGGGACTACTCAACAAGAACGTCATTTATCAAAGCAGGTCACATTGGAAGTCCCGGGTCATCGCAGGCTGATAACCCGGCACTTGGGGACTAGGAGAGCTACATGCATACCTCAAATTTCTCTTGGAGTTCAGCCAATACGCTGTCCTCCGCCTGGCGCGACTCCCCGACACGCCTGTGAAGCTCTCCGAAGAGAGCTGTCAAGTCCAAGTCTCTATAAGACTGGAAGCCGGATGCCTTGCCGGTTGAAGATTTTGAGGTGGCGGCAGCCGGCGCGGCGGTCTTGGCGATGCGGGAGTCGATGGGCTTGTCACCCTTGGTAGAGCCGGTGATCTCCACATCTGGCAAGCCAGATGTCCGAGGAGAAGTCGGAGGCGTCGCCGGCTTAGCGGCCCCTCCTTTAGTACGGAGGGGCGAGGTGACAACGATCTCATCTACAGCCGGAGAAGGCGTGGGCATAGTGCGAGCTCTGCACAACGGGAAGAAGGTTACAACAAAGACAAATAAGCAAACATAAAAGGTGAGAAAAAAGCGACATACCCCTTATTGACAGCAAAGCCGCCAAAAAGATCATCGCTCGAATCTGAAGACACTGAGAGAGACCGCCGCTCAGTCCCGGCTAAAGGATAAAGAACGGAAGGGCGTGTCTGCGGAGGCTTAACCCGGCGAGGAGTCGGGTTACGGGAAATACCTTCAAAAAATGGCTCTTCAGAGTCAGAGGATCGAAGCCGGCGCTTTTGGCGACGATCTTCCCTTTCCTCCTGATGACACAAGACAAAGTCAGTAAGGCCAGAGCAAGAATACGCAAATAGGACAAGCCCAAGCACGATGGAATTACCTCGGCGGAGTCTGAGCGGAGCCTCCTCTTGGTAGCCGGCGGGGCCGGGTCTGAAGACAGAAGAACCGTATCTGGTATATTGGCCTCATCAATAGAGGGAAACTGGTTTTCCCGAAGGTCGGCATCCATTAAGTCAAGGAAAAGCCGGGTGATGGAGTCTAACTCACCTTCTGCTTCTTCTTCCACGCCGTCTTTGGAGCCGGCCTCTTCAACATCGCTACCCGACTCATTGGTAGAGTCGGGCGAGGAAGGTAGAGCGGTGGACCACCAAGTATCGTCCTCCTGAAGAGTTTGAGGTTATTGACTTAGAGAAAGCTTCAAAACATAAAGAAAAAGACAGAAGAAACAGAAAATGTTGGCTTCAGGGGGTTGGTGGCGCAGAAAGGAGGAAGGCCGGCGCTCACCAGGGAATCCGAAGATTCATTGACGATCTTCCGGATAACCCGGACTAAAGCTTCCTCCGACTGACCGCTTCGGTTGAAGCGCATCGGGTCGTCCGGAGACCCTGAATATTGGCAGATAAGGCCCGGACGAATGGCGAGTGGCATGATGCGCCACCCAACCCAACAGCGGACCAAGTCTGCGCCTGTCAGACCATGGGCAAGAAGGGTGCAAACCCGGCCAACCAGAGGCTTGATAGCCTCCCGGTCAGCCAGGGAGGCGAAGGAGTTCATATTTTCATGGAGGGTGAGCCTATCAGCTCGGAAGCTGGGAAGGGCCGGCTCACCCTAAGGAGTGAGTGACTGGCAGTAGAACCAAGTCTTCTGCCAGTCTTTCGGGTGTGAGTGCAGAACCACACCCGGAAAGATGATGTTGCGGCGGCGTTGGATCGTTACGCCACCGCAGGAGACAAGAGGCCCCGCCAGGTATTCCCATTGGGGCTTGCAGTAATAGAATTCAAGGAAGAGAGGGAGACTGGGAGCGATGCCGAGATAGGCCTCGCAGAGAACGACAAAGTGGGTGATGTTTAGCACCGAGTTTGGTGCTATGTCTTGTGGACGGATTTGGAAGTAATCGAGGATTTGGCGGAAGAAAAAGGGCACCCGGGGGCTTGAAACCCCGGGGAATGTGATCGGCAAAGAGAACTACCTCGCCGGGTCCTGGCTGCGGCAGGGTCTCTTCTTCGTCTGGGGCGTGCCAGTGGGCCTCCGACTGAGGCGGAAGCATGCCGAGTTTCGCCAGCTATTGAAGCCGGCTATCACGGACGTTGGACTTGCCCAGTTGCTCCCGGCTCTGCGCTTCGCCTTCTTGGCGGCGACTGTGCCGGATGACCCGGCACTGGGTGTGCTCTTCACCTTTTTGGGAGCACGGTGAGCTGCGGACTTGACAGGCATGGTGACTGCTGGAAGCCGGAAAACTGCAACAAGAAATAACAAAGTTGAAAGATAAGTTCGGATCTGTGAAACAAAAAGAAATAACAGAAAAAAGGAGATCAAAGGATCGACAGTGCAGTTCATATGCATAAACAAGCAATGGGAAAACAAGAAGTTGAAGATAAGGGGAGCCAGAACAGATCTAAATGGCCTTGGGAAAATAAGATTAAAGAACGGATGTTCAAGAACGAAGGAAGAACGGAGAGAGTCGAAATGAATCTGAGCCCCCCCCGGAAAATCAAAAACAAAGAGGAGCGCATCAAGAACACGAAGAACACGCAATCACCCGAAGAGCTTGGAGAGCATGAAGGATAGAAAAACTTACCCGACAAGGAGAAACAAGATTTGGCTTGCGCGCGGGCGTATGCGCGTGTGGAGTTCTTGTCCGAGACCTTGGAGTCCGAGCAATACGAGAAGATGAACAGCTCGAGAGCTTGGCTCGGAGAAAGGAGAAAATGCGGACGGAGAGATTGGGAAGAGGACGCCGGCGCGAGGAGGAAGAAGAAGGTGATGGGCTCGAGGGAGAGTGAGCTCCTAGCTCACCCCGGGCACCATATTTATAGCCCTCTAGGGTTTGACCTAGGGGTAAAACGGTGAAGAAAAAAGGATAATGATTATCTCGGGGGACAAGATCTGTTTTACAGGAGATATTCCTGACAGGATCTTTGTTTCCCCGAGGTGGTTATTGTCTCCTCGATTCCCGCGCTTGGATAGACATTAAATATGTCGTTGACCGAGAAGTTTGACCGAAAGATAAGAGAAAGACCAAAGAAAGGAGAAAGTCAAAGGCAAAGAGAGTGAAGCCGGCAAGTGGTGGCCGGGTTACGAGCCGTTGACCAAGCATCAGGCCGGCTGTGTAAGTAGCCCGAGAGCCTTCTTGCTTAATGAGTTCTTATTGTTTTTCAGATAACCCGGACAAAAGGACTGACGTCTTCCCCAAGAAACATGCTCCAAAGCGCAAAGGTGAAGCAAGTCCAGTCTGATGTCCAAGTTATCCTGGGGGCTACTGTTGGAGGGATCGTAACCCGGTCGGCCCACTGAGATAGAAGATAAGCTGGCCTGGCAGGAGCCTGGGCCGGATCAAGCATAAAGACCTGGGTCGGGTGATACGTAAGCCGGTGCGCAACGTATGCCTTGGCCCACAAGCAAGAAGGATCCAGAAGGCTGGAGACCAAGTACAAGACGGAGTCCTGCTAAGGAAAGAAGAGGCTTAGAGGACTTAGAGTAGAGTCCGGGTATGATAGGAACCTTGACCCGGCTTTGTACCTCCAGCAAGACCCGCCGCCTATATAAGGGGGTCTCCTGGCTCCTAGAGATCTAAGTTCCACAGAGAGACACAATCGATAGCGATAGTAGACACCTTGTAATCTCAAGACCCGGAAGCTAAGGCCCCGAGTCCCGAAACCCTAATCAGTAAAACTGAAGCAGGAAGTAGGTCTTTACCTCACGACGAGGGGCCGAACCTGGGTAAACACTTGTTTCCTCGCGCCATGTTAGAGAAGTTCTTGATGTCAGAAGCCGCCATGCCCCACATCTCAAGTTACATCCGGGTAACATCTGCCGTGACAATCCCACGACAATGATAATGACAATTTCTTTTTTAGAATGATGGCATAAATGAAGGTCTTCAAATGCCCATGATATACAGTCATGAATAGACTTCCTATTAATAAAGCCATATTGATTTTGATGCAGTAGAGGTATTATGACCTTTTGTACTCTATTAGCCAACAACTTAGTGATGATCTTTAGTCCCATACTGACCAATGAAATGGGCCTAAATTCTGCAGCAGTTTCAGGATTTTGTACTTCGCGAATAAGTGCAATATATGTTGTATTTATACTATTTAAATCTAGATTGCCAGCATGAAAACTGCTCTTTGATTAAATACCAAAACTTTTTGATGAATAAACCATTGAAAGCATCAGGGCCTGGGGATTCATCTCTTGGCATATGTTTGATAACATCATAAATCTCCTCTTTAGTAAATGGCATTTCCGTAACGCCCCGGGATTTATCCCCTTTTGTTTTTTGTGTGTTTTCTTTTTGCATCAACATGGCATCGCATTGCATCTCATTAATTTAATTTGTTGCATTTAAATTAAATTTCCACAATTAAATTCAAATGCATTTCAAATTAATTAAAAATGTGTTATTTCAAATCTTTTGCAAATGTTAAAAATTAGTTTATTAAACTGTCTATTCAAAACTAAAACTATTTTGTATAGTTTTCGTATTCAAATTAATTTTCTATTTTGTTTTAAAAATATAAAACATAAAAGTTTAAAAGGGAGAGAAATAAAAGCCCAAAGCCCACCTAACCAAACCCTAGGGTTCCCCAGGAAAAATTGTTTCCCACCCCCTGCAACTGTGCAGCCGCCCCCCTCCACTTCCTCCTTTTCCTTTTTCTCTTTTTCCCCCTCCTTCTCTTTTCTTTTCCTTCTTTCCTTTTTCTTTTCTTCTTTTCTTTTTTTTTCTTCTCCTTCCTTCCTTCTTCCCCATCCCGCACGGGAGACACTCCCGCACCAGCCCGAGCTTGCCCGAGCTGGCCCGAGCCGAGCTCCCCGACCACCCCGCGCCCGGCCTCCCTCCGGTCGCCCCACGCCACCGCCGCCGGCCGTCCCCTGCTCCCCCCGGCCTCCTCCGCCGCGCCCCGACGCCCTCGCCCCCAGCGCCGGCCGCTGCGTCCCCGAGCGCGCCGCCGCGCCGCTCCCCACGCCCGCACCGCCGCGCCGCCGCGCACCCCCTTGCCTCCGCCTCTCCCCGCCAGCCGCCGGCCGCTCCCCGGCCGCCTCCGCGCCGCCGCGTCGCTGCCCGCCCGCGCCGCGCTCCACCTGCGCCCTCCGCGCCCTGCCTCATGCGCCATGGCGGCCGACTCGCCCCGCCGCCGTCGCCCCCAGCGCTGCGCGCTTGCTGCCGCCCGCCGCACGCCCCAGCGTCGGCCGCCTCGCCCCCGGACGCCGCCGCGCCTCCGCTCCGGCCGCCCTCGCCTCCATGCCCACCGGCCGAGCCGGCGCCGCGTGCCTCCGCACACCGCAGCGCCCCCGAGCGCCGGCCGAGCCGCCGCGCCGCGTTGCGCGCCTCCGCCCGTGCCGGATGCCGCCACCGTGCGCATTCGCTCCGCGCCGCCGCCTCCCGCATGCATGCACGTGTCCCCGCTGCCTCCTCTTCCGGCCGCGTGCACGGCGTCTCCGTTCGGTGGCCTCCCCACGTCCGCCGCACGCCGGGTGTTCGACAAAATGCCCGCAAGACCTTCGGCGTCGCTTTTGTGTCCGAGTTGTCCACCCCTCGAGGTGTTGCTTCGTGCGCGTTCGCGTGCTCCTTCCGGTGCCGCGTTGTCGCGACTGGCCATGTTCGTGTCGCGGAGCCCGCCCGTGCGCTTTTCCTTCCAGTGTCCGTTACCGTGCTCCTACGTGTCGCGCCCGTCAACGGTGATGACCGAGTACGACTACCCCGACCACTTCCACGACACCGACAAACGACGATACCCCGGTTCCGCGACGACTACTTCCCCGAGGACGACTACTTCCTCTACGGGCCGAAGATGTCCGTTTCGAACCCTAGTTCAACCGATCCGACGCACGGACCCAAACCCTAACCCTACACCTATTTTATTAAATGTCATCTATCTTGTGCATTTCGCATCATAATTACATGCGTTGCATCTCTTGGGTTTGCGGGTGTAGCAAATCACCTAAATGATTCATTATGGAATGTGTGGGGTAATAAATATATAATGCCATATTCCATTTAATTTAATTAGATCACCCATGCCATGTGTTACCATGCTACCCAACATTTAATATTGCTGGTAAATAAATAACTTGCACCTAAATATTAATTGTCGGAATCCCGATTCTATTTAATTTGGATTAAGTGCATCTCGCATTACATCTTGCCATGTCATTCATCTGTCCCATGATCATGCTGGATCTTTTGCCGTAGTTGAAAAATGCATCTTTTGCGCTTCCAGTGTTTGTTGCTTGTTTGCGGATAAGACGTTGAGATGTGTGAGCAACGACAAGATCTGCTTCCATGCGGGATTCCAGGCAAGCAAAGTTTGCTTGTTTGCCTATATATTGTCTTTCATTCCTGCCGTTGATCTCTGCTACCCTAGTATTCGATTCTTATCGCGATCTCATCACATGTTTATCCTGCAGCCCATACAGCTTTATCCCCACATCCCATCACCTGTTGTTTGTTTATCTGTTGGCCTTGCGAGTCGTAGCGCATGCTTAGAGTTGATTGTGCGATTCGTCTGTTGGTCTTATGTTTCATCTGCTTAGTATGATAGATTATTCTACATTATCAAAATGTTGTCTTATATTGGGGTATTATAATTAAAAGATAAGGCAGCAGGCGGAAGGCCTTGCGAGGTGCTTTGTTCTGCTCAGTGTCGACCTAGGAACTGAGATTTTGTCCTCAGATCCAATTTTGAGCGCACTAACCACTTGTGGGTGGCCCTATGGAGCCCCCCTCGACTTTGAACGGATCTACAGCTTGTCCATGTGCCGCAAGTAGTTCGGGTTTTCCATTTGCTCATATGCATATGCATGATGATGATAATGATGATGAGAGGTTATGTGATACGGGGGGGGGGGGGGGGGTCATATAGGTGCGGTACGACACGAAGCGGACAGTTCCTACTGTGGTTTGAGCCGCATGGTGGCGTAGTCGCAAACTAATAAGTCCGCAATTGAGATTCGGCCGGACTCCTGACGCGGCTAACAACTCATATGGGTGGCACTTGGACTTGCTGTAGTGAAGGAATGAGTCGAGTTGAGAGTCCCTGATGCTTGCTTGGGATGATCATACGAGTATGGGTACAGTAGTGCACCCCTGCAGGGTATAATCTTATCGATGAGCCGTGTCCACGGTTATGGACGACTTTGGTGATGATGCTGGCTAACAAGATCTAGACAACTTGCACCTATTTAATGTTAATTAATTTGACTAGTAATATAGATTTACTTTCACAAATCAATTATAACAAAAACTGTTCAACGTGTGAGTTTCCCGAATTGCTTCCTCATATTTGGTTGAGGGGGCTAATTCGAGAATGGGTTATGTTTGGTGTTAGTTGTAGTTTTTTACTTATGCGCTCTCTTATCCCTCTCTGATTAGATGGAAGTTGTAGCGTGTCTCTCTAGGTTGCTAGTGCTGCTGCCGCTAAGTCTACCTCCCCTATATTTTGGGAGATGGTGTAGAAAGTAGGCAAATCGGTTTTGCTTGCCAGGGAGTGCCCTGACCCTCTTTTGGGATGTGATTTATGTGCAGTCAACAGGTTTGAAGTCCGACGATGTTAGCTTGGGAATCCCTCCGGCTTGGCTGGGCAGGGATATGGCGCCATCGCTTATCTTCAGGACTCTTAGTCCAATTTGCATCTTATCCGTAGTCGGATACTATTTTTCTTCCGCTGTCATTTGTATCTTTGTATTGCATCATTTGTATCTTGACTCGTTTGAGTCGTTGTTGTATTATATATCTTCTGTTGTATTTGTGGATGTATCGGAACTGTTGTAATGTTATCACAATTCCACCCACATAATGCGCATGTGTCGGCGTGCACATTATATCTGGTGGGCAACCTAAAATCGTTATTATGCGGATTTCGGCGGAATCGCTTAAATCTACATAGTACCGATTTTAGGGCGTCACAATTTCAAGTTCCTGTAAGTTACTTGGTGTGATCATCGAGCTCAGATCATATTGCATCTCAGGACTATCTATCCTTCCCATTCTGTTATGAAAAGAATTCCAAAGAAGAATTGCCTTTTGTTCATGCTCTGTAACAGGCAAATTGTTCTCATCCATCAGGGTAGCTATTTTATTGTTTCTATAATTTCTAGTGTTCTCATCTCCGAGCTTTGCCCAACGAATATTGGCTCTCTTTCTCCAATATAATCTCTTAGCTTCCAGCAACTTGTACAAATGTTAGTTAAGAGCTGCCCTGAAATTCTTTTCTGGAGTAGATAAATCCCTTTGTTCCTCTAAACCATCCATCATCGCCAAAACATAATTGCAAATATCAATAATAAGAGAGAGGTTGGAAAGTGATTTACTCCATTTCTTTATACCATATCTCAATGATTTGACTCTAGCTGTGATATCCTGTGTTGGGTTCCTGTATATTCCTTTGTGTTGCCAATGTTTCTCCACAATACTCTTGAAGTCCTCAAACTCCAGCCAGTATTCTTCAAATCAAAATATCTGAGACTTAGGAATATTGGAAGAAATTTGAACAATGATTGGTGTATGATCTGA
Organism: Poa annua; assembly: GCA_026929855.1. Lineage (NCBI taxonomy): Eukaryota > Viridiplantae > Streptophyta > Magnoliopsida > Poales > Poaceae > Poa > Poa annua. The sequence goes on along the minus strand of CM049426.1, from coordinate 242,007,712 downwards.
ACCCAATATGGTTAAAGGAGCAGCCACTGTATTTGGAAACTTGTTAGTCCATGCATGTGATGTGAAAACCCAGTCAAGCTTTTCCAACAATGGTGAGCTTTGCATATTACTCCATGTAAAAGATCTTCCTTTTAGTGGCGTTTCCTCTAGGTCATGCGTCTGGATAATTGAGTTAAATAACATCATATTATTCACATTACCTCCACCTCTATTTCTGTCTCCATTACTTCGGATCATATTGAAATCCCCCATGATTATCCAATGCTCAAACTGAGTTGTATCTAACTGTTGAAACCATGTGGCAAATTCCTGTCTGCCTTCCGCATTGCATGGTACATATATATTTGTCACATAGATCTCACAAGAAGAAGATGTACATATGAGTTTAACTGTTATTTCAAATTTATCCTGACTGATCACAGTTCCAGTTAATTGACTACCATTCCAAATGGTTATTAAACCTCCTGAATTTCCCACAGATAGTTGATAAATAAACTGATTCAATCTCCTCGGACATAATTTCTTGATATATTGAGTATCAAATATTTCCCTTTTGGTTTCTTGTAAACAGATCACACTACAGTGACTTTGCAGAATTTACTTGCTAGATCATCACATCTTTCCTGCGAATTAACCCCTCTAGTATTCCAGTTGAAAAAAAATCCAGTCTCTATTCATTGGAAACTAAATTTATTTGATGGAACTTGAGAACAGGTACTGTACTCAATTTATACAAAATGCCAGTAATATAAGTGGGATATATATCTGAAAATGTTACGGAGCTGCTGGTATTTGTGCAAAGATATCGACCATAGCAACTTGTATCAATAATAACATTTTCGCAGATCAACTGGCATATCAGAAAACATACTGACGCATATTGATCTAGCAAGTAACACACTGATAGTAAGTAACACACTGATAGCAAGCAGCACACTGATAGCAAATATAAGTACCAACAGTTACATGCATACATAGGGGAATATAGTCTGATACACTGATAGTATAATAACCGAAACCTCTTGCAAACGACATAAAGGTACTGTTGGACACATTGATGATAACGAAGAGATAAAAAACAGAAAAGACACTGAGATTTTAATTCCACACTGATAAGCAATAAGATATATATAAAAGGACAGTAAAGGGCCCTGCCCCTGGCCAACTGATCACTGTGATCATTCACTATCATCGGAACTTATGAAGTTCAGTGCTGCCTCGGATAACATCGTAGGTGGCATCTTGCAATGGCTTGTTCCAATAGCTCTGAGTGTGTCAACTGACAAGTGCGGTGGCGGGTTAGGTGTTTCACCGACAACTGTTGCTTCAAATTGTGCTTCCAGGTTCCTAGAGCCAGTACCTGCACCAGCCTCCATTGCACTCTTGGTATCTTTGAAACCTCCAGCCAATGTAGCAAGTCTGTTACCGCGCCTAACATTCAGAGTATGCAAGTGTTTCTGTTTCTTGGCTCTAGGTGCAGCAAAAGGAGCTAGTTGAGTGACAGGGATCTGATCAGCTACAGGGACTTGATCAGCTACAGGAACCTGATCTGCTACAGGAACTTGATGCGCTAGCTCTATCTTTATGCCCTCATTGAGATGTACATTGCTAGTACCTGGCACTACATTCTGAGCTATATCTTGCTGCATGTTGTATCTACCTTGCCCCACTGTGACTGCAGTCAAAGTACTAATCTAAAGTGTACAAGTTCTGTTAACAAAGTACATTGCTAGATTCGGAGATATTGCATCTAGCTCCAGAAATCATGTTATTGCCTAGCAAAGGTATAATTTCTTCTGCGTTGACCACAAGAGTTGCAATCAAATCCTTAAGTGTGTCAATTGGATCATTGGCTTCATGCACAGGGTGAAATTCTAGCAATTGTGGAGGAGTGTCAGGTGCTCCATCATGTGCATCAACATTGCCATCTCCTGCAGCAGGTGCAGCATCTACATGTGCAACATGATTTGGTGGAGCATCATGCTGCATCTCATCTTGGTTGTCCATTGCATTGTCATGCCAAAACCCTCCTGGGTTGATCATTGGCAGAGGATGTGGGTTGCCACCATGTAGAGGCAGAGGGTCTTCATCTCCTGCCATTCCTCCCAACATTCTGCGAGATAAATCAACTAGAGGACAAGTCCAAGCATCTGTAGTACCATCCTCAGTTAAATTTTTTAACACTACCAAACTCACTGGTAATGTATCCACATTATAAGCTCTGATCTTGACTAGAATCCTAGCTCTGTTAGAATTATCCTCGTTCCAAACCAAGAAACGACCATAGGGTTCAAAGGCTTTAACAATGCAATTCACATCCCAAAATTCTTGTGGAAAATTTAACAGCATAACCCAAACATCATGAGCCAACATAGTAGCTCTACGGTTAATCCCTTGGTCCTGTGCCACAAATCTAAGAACAGTCTCTTTAATGAACATGGGACTTAACTCAATAGATGTATCTCTATCGGTGACAGTAGCAAATCTAACCAGAGCAGACCCGATGGCACAGCGGGAAGTCGATCTCACCTCAAGTCCAATAGCCTGCAGACGATCCAAGATGATGTCGATGGCTTGCTCGAAGTGGTCTTGATCGATCTCAGGTGGTAGGGTGGAAATAGTCCAGTCGTCGCAGATGTGCGGCGATTCTCTGCCCAGCACCACGTAGCCTCTCTGTGTACGCAGGGGGCCGGGTGGGAGTGCAGTCATCCCCGACGGGACATGAGGGAACACATCACATGTATAGTTCGCCATGGCGGGGAGGGTTCAGATGAGCTCAGGGGAGAGGTTGTTGATTGATCTAGCGGGGATTCAGAGATATGTGAAACACTGTTTATATCTGGAGATGAAGAGGCAGTTGCCGGGGTTTTCTCTCGAGTAATATCAGGTGTTTTCCGAACCACGTTCCAATAGATATTCTTACTGTTACGTTAGGCGTGACAACTCGATTCCTTGTGACCATAATGATAACAGAATCTGCACCTAATTCTGTTTTTGCACGATGGCTTACTATGTCCCGGAGATAAAGAACGCACACACGTGACAGGTCTATAGAGAACCTGAGAACGAGGCATCAATCCGTTATCCAACTCTTTGTCGTTAGCTACTCTGTTGCAGTTAGCAGATGGCAATTGGTCTGTTTGATCCAGAATATATGGCGTCTGTTGCATGGGCTCATTTGAATTTGAATTTTGAATTTGAAACCTCGGATTAACCAAGATCCGAATTGGTTCAACTGGATCATCAATCACAGGGTGAATTATGCTTACAGATCTATGTGCTTCAATAGGAATTGCATTGGCACCCGAGAGCAGTTCCTGCTTTCTGCCATGATCAACACGTCTATAGACCCTTGTGTTATGTATCAGTGATCTATAAGGATGAGCACGATGAGTATGAACGTGAGTCCATTCCTTATCTTGTTCTAAGTACCAAGATCTCTCCTCTCTCTGCCAATTCGGCCCGCCAAATGGAAATAACATGTAAAATCATTTGTTTTGACAGATCTAAGATCACTAACAAGGAAACCAACAGACTTAGAACAGACATCAAATAAGAACACTCTGCCTCGTAGAGGAGTGACTCTTAATTCATCAAATGCGGGACCCAGACAAGATGATAGAGCAAGACTAACATTGACAACTGACAGATGAAAAGAAGCCCTTCCGAAGGAGACCACTAACGAGAAACCATGTGAAGATGTGATGAGGTTTACGGAGGTGGAGAAAAGTTGACGAACCTTGGCCCGAAATCCATGACCAATAGAGAAATCCAGTCGATGAGCAATAGAGGAAGGGTCCGTGAAGGGATCCATCATCTTCTTGATCAATTCCACCAGATGATCTTGGCCTATGCATCAAGGGAGGGGAGATCGCCATGGTTGCCTCCAGAGAGCAGGTGGGAGGGTGGGAGCGCCATGGCGTGACGATGATCACGGGTAGAACTTGCGTAGGTGCATGATGTTCCACGGGTTTTTGAAAGGTATGCCGTCTTGAGTTTCGAGGCGAGCCATGCCAGACCTGGCGATGTGGGTGATCCTGTAGGGGCCTTCCCACATTGGTGATAACTTGTGGAGGCCTTCCCTGGAGAGGATTCGTCTGAGGACGAGATTGCCTGCCTCCAGGGTGCGCGAGTGCACATGGCAGTTGTGGTAGCATTGCAGGTCCTACTGGTACTTTGCCACCCGGAGAGCGGCACGACGGCGTAGTCCCTCGAGAATCAGCCTGTCGTCGTTGTGGAGGTCCTCTTGCTCGTCTTCATTGAAGGCCATGACCCGTGGGGATCCATGCTTGATCTCTGTGGGGAGGACTGCTTCGGCTCCATAGACGAGGGTAAACGACATTTCCCCCGTGGGCTTGGGCGGCGTCGTGCGGATGGACCGGAGCACCGAGGGAAGCTCGCCGATCCAGCCCTTGTCATTTCCTTGAGGACGTTGCAGGTCCTGTTCTTTAAGCCCTTGAGGACTTCAGCGTTTGCTCGCTCGGTGTTGGGGGATCATAACCCGGTTCGCCCACCGACATAGAAGATAAGCCGGCCTGGCACGAGGCTGGGCCTGATAAAGCATAAAGACATGGGCCGTGTGATACGTGAGCAGGTGCGCAACGTGTGCCTTGGCCCGCAAGCAAGAAGGATCCAGAAGGCTAGAGACCAAGTACAAGACGGAGTCCTGCTAAGGAAAGAAGAGTCTTAGAGGACTTAGAGTAGAGTCCGGGTATGATAGGAACCCGGACCCGTCCTTGTACCTCCAGCGAGACCCGCCACCTAAATAAGGGGGTCTCCTGGTTCCTAGAAACCTAAGTTCAATCGACACAAGTCATAGGAGAGACACCATTGTAATCTCAAGACCCGAAAGCTAAGGCGCCGAGTACCGAAATCCTAATCAATGAAGCCGAAGCAGGAAGTAGGTCTTTACCTCAAGACGAGGGGCCGAACCTGGTAAACCGTTGTTTCCCCATGCCTCGCTAGATAAGCTCCTGATATCGGAAGCCGCCATGCCCCTCATCTGAAGTTTCTACCCGGAAACATCTGCCGTGACAATCCCACGACATTTGGCGCCCACCGTGGTTGAGTGGATATAGTATGGCCATGGACATGAAGAACGCAACATCAAACCTGTGTGCAAGATACTTGTACCTGATGATGGCAGAAGGAGCACCCAAGATTTGGCTTGACCGGCTACCGCCGAACATCATCCATTCATGGGAGGAACTCAAGACGGCATTCATTTCAAATTTTGTGGGGACATTCAAGAAACAGTACACCGAGGCGGATCTGGATCGGTGTGTCATGAGGAAGACCGAGTCAACAAGGCAATGGGTAGCCCGGATCAAAGAGATTCTGCAGTCATCAATCAACACCTCAGCTCACACGGAAATAACAGCCATGGAGAAGAACTAAGCTTTCGATTCTTTGACGCACAAACTCGGACGTATGAGGGAAGATCCGGCTCGCCAAGACATCAAGATTGGTGAGGTAGTTTCAGTTGCCTACAAGTATGCCGCGATAGACAAAAGAGTAGGCAAGACGGCAGAAGAATAACCGGGTCAACGCAACACGTAACCCGACGCCAAATCAGAACAACGAAAACCAAAACAACAACAGAAGACTCTATGAGGGAGGAAACACAGAGTTTGTTGGAACCACCCAAGCCACAGGATACAGAGCGCCAAGACCAGGCGGCAATTTCAGGGGACCTCCTGCAAGAGGGCCAAACATCAGCGAGATATACAACATGTCGTGCCCTAGGCACGCGAATAATGGAAAAGCAGCAAGTCACACACTAGCACAGTGCGCTGACATGAGAGCGTGGAGGAGACATGAGCAGTCTTTGGAGCAGAATCAAGGCAACTTCCATGGAAACAATGGAAACAACAGACATAACGGAAACACGTCAACAATGGTAACCCGGCCAATCAAAGACAGGGGTCCGGGTCACAAGGACCGCAGAACAACAACGTCGGGTCAGGTCAGAATCAGGGAGGAGGTTACCAACAAAACCCGAAAGAACTTCAGAGTCAGGGTCAATATCATGTGTTTACCACAAACACGTCCAGAAGAGAGCAAAAGTTGAAGGACAGAGCAGTCAATGCCGTCGCAACAGCTATACCAAGATTCTTGAAGTGGTCAGAGCAATCAGTCACATTGAGTAGAGATGATCATCCATCATAAATCGAACATCCGAGTCTCCTAGCCTTAGTCGTGGCACCCCAGGTGGACGGATTCAGGCTACACAAGGTCCTAATGGACGGAGGAAGCAGTATCAACATCTTATACGTGGATATGTTCAAAAGGATGGGCCTGTCCGAGAGCCGGTTAACTCCAACATCAACAATCTTTCATGGCATAGTCCCAGGAAAGTCGGCACACCCAATAGGAAATATCAGTTTGGAGGTAGCTTTTGGAGTAAGCAAGGCACAGTTCAGATAAGAGTTCATTTCATTTGAGGTCGTCGATTTAAAAAGCCCCTATCCTGCCCTGTTTGGAAGACCGGCTTACGCCAAGTTCATGGCAAGGCCGTGTTACGTATACCTCAAGTTGAAAATGCCGGGTCCCCAGGGAACCATCACCATCAAAGGAAGGAAAGACATGGCAATTGAGTGCGACAGAGGCGATGCCATCATGGTGGATCAGGCCTGCGCAGAGGAAGAGCTAAAGTACTACAAATCTTAGGTAGACCCGGCTGACAAACGTGTGCTAGATAAGCCGGCTCACGAAGAAGAAAAGAAAAAGTTCAAGTCAGCTCAAGATACCAAGATGGTCGACTTCGTGGAAGGAGATTCATCCAAGCAGTTCTCGATCAGGTCTCACATGGACCCGAAATAGGAAAGCGCGCTCGTCGAGTTCATCCGTGAGCATCGGGATATCTTTGCATGGTATCCTTCAGACATGCCGGGTGTACCGAGCGAACTCGCTGAGCATAGCTTACATGTTGATCCAACAACAAAGCCAGTTAAGCAAGGTCTGCGTCGTTTCAATGCAGAGAGGAAAAAGATCATTGGAGAAGAGATAGCCCGCCTTCTAGCAGTCCTCTTTATCATGGAAGTGTACCACCCGAAGTGGCTGGCTAACCCGTTCCTCGTGTTGAAAAAGAACGGAGAGTGGAGAATGTTTGTTGAGTACACAAGTTTGAACAAAGTATGCCTGAAGGATCCTTTTGCGCTTCCTCGGATAGACCAGATAATTGATGCCACAGCCGGCAGCGAGTTGCTGTGTTTCCTGGATGCTTATTCCGACGTCACCAGATCAAGCTTAAGAAGAAGACCAAGAGTTTCAGCACACCCTTTGGAACTTTTTGTTACAAGACAATGTCCTTCAGCCTTAAGAACGCAGGGGCAACATACCAGAGGTGTATCCAGAAGTGTTTCGAGGCTCAGATTGGGCGTAACGTTCATGCTTATGTCGACGATGTTGTGATCAAGTCATAAACAGCCGGGTCACTCCTAGATGATTTGAAGGAGACCATTACCAATCTCCGCAAGTATCAGATGAAGCTAAACCCGACCAAGTGCGTGTTCGGGGTTCCAGCAGGCATGTTACTCAGTTTCATAGTCTCAGAATGAGGAATTGAGGCAAACCCGACCAAGATTAAGGCGATCATGAACCTTAAGAAGCCGGAATACGTAAATGATGTCCAGAAGTTGACGGGTTGCATCACAGCCCTAAGTCGGTTCATAGCAAGGATGGAGAGAAAGCACTTCCACTATACAAGCTATTGAAGAAATCAGACAAGTTCGTAAGCAGATGATGCCTATGAAGATTTAAAGAAAACATTGTCCACAACGCTAGTCTTAGCGGCTCCCACAAGCAAGGAGCCAATGTTGCTATACGTCTCTGCCAACTCACGATCCGTCAGCGCCGTGATTGTCATAGAGAGGAAAGAGGAAGGCAAAGAGTACCCGGTTCAGAGGCCGGTTTACTATGACAGTGAGGCCCTGACCGAGTCAAAACAGAGATACCCGCAGTGGTAGAAATTGGTCTTCGGAGTCTTCATGGCAAGACGGCAAATGCCACACTACTTCCAGGAACATCCCATAATAGTGGTGAGCTCGTCTCCCCTTGCAGAAATAATCAGAAACAGAGAAGCAACAGGTAGAGTAGCAAAGTGGGCCATCGAGCTGGGGCCTTATCACATCAACTATGAGCCAAGGACAACAATCAAGTCTCAAGCTTTAGCCGACTTCATCAATGACTGGACTGAGTTTGACCCTTTACCTCCTGCGCCGAGTATCAAGCATTGGGTCATGCATTTCGACGGCTCTAAGCTATTTGGAGGATTGGGAGCCGGCGTGGTTCTGACTTCGCCTAAGGGAGACAAGTTGAGTTATGTCTTACATATACACTTCGAGCCACGTACAAACAACATTGCCGAGTATGAAGCTCAGCTACACGGCCTGAGAGTCGCCAAGGAGATGGATATCAAGAGGATCATGTGCTATGCGGACTCGGACCTAGTGGCATAGCAAGTATCAGGGACTTGGGATCGGAAGGATGCCAAATATGGCAGCATACAGAAGAGAAGTTGACAGGGTAGCCAGATTCTTTTCCGGGTATCAAGTGAAACACATCGATAGAAGAAAGAACGATGCAACAGGTGCTTTATCAAGAATCGGCTCCAGGTTAGACCCGATACCACCCAATGTGTTCAAGGCCGAGTTATATCATCCATCCGTCAAGCTTGCAATAGAAGAAGAACTCGCAGTACCAGATGACCCGGAGTCCCAGTTGGTTGCCGCCTTACACAAAACCCCGTCATGGACAGAGCAGTACCTCAGAGAGGAGTTACCACAAGATGAGGTTCTAGCAAGAAAAATTGTACGTCGGGCTAAGGCATATGTCATTATCAATGGCGAGTTACATAAGAAGAGCACTTCAGAAGTTTTTCTGCGATGTGTCTCACTAGAGGAAAGCCAGAAAATCTTACAAGAGATCCACTCAGGAGATTGAGAACACCACGCATCAACAAGATCAATGGTAGACAAAGCGTACAGACATGGTTTCTTTTTGTTGACGGCTTTTGCAGACGCGGAGAATATAGCCCGGGTTTGCGATGGATGTCAGAGATATGCAAGGCAGATTCATGTGCCGGCTCAGGACTTAAGGACCATACCAATCACATGGCCTTTTGCAGTATGGGGTATGGACATGGTAGGACCTTTCCAGCCATCACCCGGCAAGAAAACTCATCTCCTGGTAGAAGTGGACAAATTCACAAAGTGGGTCGAGGTTCAAGCCGTCAACAGTTGCTCAGCAGCAATAGCAGGTAAGTTCCTGAAGAAAATCATATTTAGATTCGGGTACCCTCACAGAATCATCACAGACAATGGAACAAACTTTTCACTCGTAGAGATGCAGAAGTTTTGTGGAGACAACGGGATCCGGCTTGACCTGGATTCTGTTTCACACCCCCTGTCAAATGGCCAAGTTGAATGAACAAAACAGGAGCTGCTCAGAGGAGTAAAACCAAGACTCCGGGTTCCACTGATCAGGGCAGCTAGAGTCTGGGAAGAAGAGTTGTCATCAGTTGTCTAGAGCATCAACACAACCCAAACAGGTCAACAGACTTCACCCCCTTCTTCAGTGTTTATGGGGCAGAGGCCGTGTTACCCAGCGATATCCTTCATGACTCTCCAAGAGTTGCAAACTACGTGGAGACAGAAAATGAGCAAGCCCGGCTCACCTCAGTGGAGTTATTGGAGGAGGCAAGAGAACTAGCCCTGGCACGATTAGCTATGTATCAGCAAGACCTCAGGCGATACCATAGTCGCCGGGTTAGATCAAGGACTTTCCAGGAGGGAGACTTGGTCCTCAGACTGGCTCAGAATAGAGCCGGCTTTCATAAACTCACTCCTCCTTGGGAAGGACCTTTCGTGATAAGCAGAAACCTACACAATGGATCCTACTACTTGGTGGACATTAGAGACGAAACCGAGCTGACTGGACCCAACACAGATCACACAAGATACCCAATGACAGAAAATGACAGGCCCTGGAATATAGCAGAGCTTAGGCCATAATACACATAGACAGAGAAAGACCCGGATGAGACGGGTTCCACGCCTTTTTTGTATCTTTTTAGTATGAAAGCAGCAGGTTTCAGACGCGCTCTTTTCCTTACCAGGGTACCTAAGGGGACTGGAAGGTTTTTAATGAGTCGGCTTGCTAGCTATGTACATATCTTATGATCAATAAAAGAAAACTTCTATGAAGAAAAGAGTTTGTTGTTTCAGATCGTTATTTATCATATCACAAAGGGGTCTTGGGGGCTTACTAACCATGAGTTGTAAGTTGAAAACTCAAGACTCGGCAGAGACGCCACAAATGACAGACCTTTCATCATATTACAAGGGGTCTTGGGGGATTACTAACCATGAGTTGTAAGTTGAAACCTCAAGACTTGGCAGAGACGCCACAAATGACATACCTTTCATCATATTACAAGGGGTCTTGGGGGCTTAATAACCATGAGTTATAAGTCGAAAACTCAAGACCCGGCAGAGACGCCATAATCTTTAGATCCATACAACAAGGGGTGCTTGTTAACTATCAGTTGCAAGTTAAAATGTCAAGACCCGACAGAGACGCCACAAATATTCTTGGTTATACTTGCCTGCTAGTTTGATGCTATTCTAAGCCGGCAAAGACGCCATTGTGACCTGATGCTAAATATCTGACTTTCAATCTGACTATGTAGCCCATGGGGACTTAGCAGACCCTGAATGACCTAGAGTTTTACGCACGAAAGATGTCAGGAGAAAGCCGACTATGCAGAGAGCAAAGGAAATCAAAAGGGTCATCAACACCAAAGTATAAACAGGCAAAAGCCGACTATCATTAAAGCAAGTCCTTAAGACACAAGAAGGCGCACCAGAATAGGTATAGCTTGACAAAAGTTTAAGCTAACCTATTATAAGCCATACATGCCAAAAGAATACAAGTTTAAAAGGACTGTTCAAGTTCAAGACAAAACATTACACGCCGGTTAAACTGCCGGGTCAGTCTCAGTCGGAGCAGCTGGGGTCTCGGGGGTAAGCCAGAGGTGCTAGAGGCGGCTGACTTCTTCTTCAACTTCCTCTTCGCCAAACCCTCAGCGTCTTCAAAGACACTCGAAGGGGCCAGAAAGAACAACCGGACGAGGGGAAGCTGGCACGTCAGTAGTACCGGACGCAGGTGTCGCCTCTGGCTGAGTTGGAAGAGGAGCACGGTAGCTCGGATCCAGCCTCGTCGACACCGGCTCCTTGGGAGTGAGTTTGGCTCCCTCAGTCGTATAGCCCACCTGGAATATGCTCAAGCTGAGAGTATCAGTCAGCACAGTCGCATGGTGCCGGGTCTTCACATCTTTGGCCTTGATGTCCTCCTTGGTGAGAGGAGTCCCGTAACTCTTGCAGGGCCACCCCTTCGTGAGAAGCTCCGTGTCAACAGCCGGGTAATGCGCCTTGGTCAAAGCCAAGATGCGCATAGCAGCACGGCGAGCTGCAGACCTCCTCCAGATGTCGAGCCAAGCCGACAGGACGTTCAGTTGATGGAGGAACTTAGCCTGAGTCGTGGGCAGGTGCTCCCAGCCGTGACAGGCCATCAAAGCTTTCCAGGCGCCATAATACAGCTGCTGCGCCAGGGTGTAGACGGCCTTACGCTTCATCTCCGGCTCAACTTGGCAGACGGGGTTCCAAGACCCTAAGACGAAAAAGAGAAAAGTATAAGCCCGGAGGAACAAAGAATGACAGTAAACAAGACAAAGGAGCTAAAAAAAACCGGCTTACCAAAAAGCGAGGCCACCATCTCAGAGAGAAACAAGACAAGCTTTTGATAGTTAACATTGGAGGCGTTCAAGTCCTCCTGCAGCTTCTCCCGTTGTTCCGTCCAGTTGGTTTCATGCTCCTCCATCTCCTGACGGAGGAGGGAGTTCTCTTGAGCAGCCTCGCCAAGCTTCTTCTCAAGCTCGGCGATCTTCTTCTCAAAACTGGCACGGCGGCTGGCTTCGGACTCCAACTCCCCCTTGACAACGTCAAGGGCATGGCCTTGCTGGCGGGTCTGGTCCTGAAAAAAGAAACAAAGAAAAAGGTCATGAAATGGCGAGTGAGAATAAGAAAGCCCAAATTGGTATAAGTCCCAGGTCGCGCGGGCTAAGACCCGACACTTGGGGACTACTCAATTATGGGCTCAGATTGCAAGTTCAACAAGAAGACCCGGAGTATCTCAAGTGATAACCCGGCCCTTGGGGACTACTCGGTTGAAAGTAAAAGAAAACATGCAAAAATGAAGACCCGGAACACTGCAAGTAGTTAATCCGGCTCTTGGGGACTACTCAACAAGAATTACACTATTTAGGAAGGAGAAAAAAGTTATATTGAAAGTCCCGAGTCATCGCAAGATGATAACACGAGACTTGGGGACTAGGAGAGGTAGATGTGCATACCTCAAACTTCTCCTGGAGTTCAGCCAGGACGTTGTCCTCCGCTTGGCGCGACTCCCCTACGCGCCTATGGAGTTCTCCGAAGAGAGCAGACAAGTCCAAGTCCTTATAGGACTGGAACCCGTGAGCCTTGCTGGTGGAGGATTTGGATGTGGTGGCACCCGACGCGGCGGTCTTGGCGATGCGGTAGTCGACGGGCTTGTCGCCCATCACAGAGCGAGTGATCTCCACATCCGGCAAGTCTGCCGTATGCGGAGAAGCCGGAGGCATCGCTGTCTTAGCAGCCCCTCCTTCGGCGCGGAGGGGCGATGTGACGACTGTCTTATCGACAACCGGTGGTGAGGAGGGAGCAACGCGAGCTTTGAACAAAAGAAGAGATGCTTACAAACTGAGACAAAAGTAGTAACAAGAAACAACGACAGTGGAAAGAAGCTTACCCCTTATTGATGGCGATGCCGTAAAAAAGATCGTCATTGGAATCTGAAGAAACCGATAGAGACTGAGACTTATACCTTCGTGCAGTCCCGGCTAAAGGATAAAGAACAGAAGGGAGCTTCTGTGGAGGCTTAACCCGGCGAGGAGTCGGGTTGTGGGAAATACCTTCAAACAACGGCTCATCCGAGTCGCTGCATCGAAGCCGACGCTTTTGGTGACGGGATTCCTTTTCCTCCTGACAAGTACAAGACGAGCTCAGTGAAGAACTAGAGCAAAATACGAGAACAGGGATTGGTCCTAAGCAAAGTTACCTCGGCGGAGTTAGAGCGCAGTTTCCTCTTGGCAGTCGGCGGAGCCGGGTCTACGGACAGCGAAGTAGCATATGATATATTTGTTTCATCATTAGGAGGATACCGGTTCTCCCGAAGGTCGGCGTCCTTTAAGTCAAGAAAGACCCGGGTGATAAAGTTTAACTCACCTTCTTCTTATTCTTCTACGCCGGCCTTGTGGCTGGCTTCTTCAACTTGATTACCCAACTCATCGACAGAGTCGGGCGAGGAGGGCAGAGTCGCGGACCACCAAGTGTCGTCCGCCTGTGAGATTCAAGGTTATAGCCCAAAGAAAACTTCAGCATAAGGAAAAATACAGAGGAAACAGAAAGTACCGGCTTCAAGGGATTGGCGGCACAGAAAGGCGGCAGGACGGCGTTCCTCAGAGCATCGGGGGATTCGTTGACTATCCTCTGGGTGATCCGGATCAGCTCCTCCTCCGACTCCTATGCCTTGTTGAAGCGCACCGGGTCATCCAAAGACCCGGAGTACTGACACATGAGGCCTGGATGGATGTTGAGCGGCATAATGTGCCACCCTACCCAGCATCTTACCAAGTCTGCGCCCGTAACCCCGTGGGCAAGAAGGGCACAAACCCAGCAAACCAGTGGCTTGATGGCCTCCCGATCAGCATGGGAGGGGAAGGAATTCATGTTTTCATGGAGGGTTAGCCTATCGACTCGAAAGCCGGGAAGGGCCGGCTCACCCTCGGGGGTGAGTGACTGGCAGTAGAACCAAGTCTTCTGCCAGTCCTTCGGGTGTGAGTGAAGTACCACACCCGGAAAGATGATCTTGCGACGACGTTGGATCATCACCCTGCTGCAGGAGAGAAGAGGCCCCGCCGGGTATTCCCGTTGGGGCTTACAGTAATAGAATTCGAGGAAGAGAGGGAGACTGGAAGCGATGCCGAGATAGGCCTTGCAGAGAACGACGAAGTGAGTAATATTTAGCACCAAGTTCGGTGCTATGTCTCGTGGGCGAATCTGGAAGTAGTGCAGGACTTGGCAGAAGAAAAGAGAACCCGGGGGTTTGAGACCCCCGGGAATGTGATCGGCGAAGAGAATCACCTCGTCGGGCCCGGGTTGCATCAGAGTTTCTTCTTCGTCTGGCGCTCGCCATTGGGCCTCCGACTGAGGCGGAAGCATGCCGAGTTTGGCCAGCTCATGGAGCCGGGTTTCCTGGACATTGGATTTACCCCAGTTGCACCCGGCTTTACGCTTCATCTTCTCAGCGGCGACTGTCCCAGAAGGACCTGCGTCGGGTGTCCTTTTGCCCTTCTTAGGACCACGTTGAGCAGCAGCCTTGATCGGCATGATGACACTCGAAAGCCGGAGATCTACAAACGAGAAATAACATAGATGAAGGGTTAGAACAGATCTACGGGATTACAAGAAATAACAGAAAAGAGGAGGTCAAACTGTGACGCCCTAAAATCGGTACTATGTAGATTTAAGCGTTCCCGCCAAAATCCGCATAATAATGATTTCAGGTCGCCCACCAGACATAATGTGCACGCCGAAACATGCGCATTATGTGGGTGGAATTGTGATAACATTACAACAGTTCCGATACATCCACAAATACAACAGAAGATATATAATACAACAACGACTCGAACGAGTCAAGATACAAATGATACAATACAAAGATTCAAATGACAGCGGAACCAAATTAGTATCCATCTAAGGATAAGATGCAAATTGGGCTAAGAGTTCTGAAGATAAGAAATGGCGCCATATCCCTGCCCAGCCAAGCCGGAGGGATTCCCAAGCTAACGTCGTCGGACTTCAAACCTGTTTGACTGCACATAAAGCACAACCCAAAAGAGGGTCAGGGCACTCCCTGGGAAGCAAAACCGACTTTCCTACTTCTACACCATCTCCCAAAATATGGGGTAGGTGGACTTAGCGGCAGCAACACTAGCAACCTAAAGAGACACGCTACGACTTCCGTCTAATCAGAGAGGGATAAGAGAGCGCATAAGTAAACAACTACAACTAACACCAAACATAACCCATTCTCAAATTAACCCCCTCAACCAAATATGAGGAAGCAATTCGGGAAACTCACGCATTGAACAGTTTTATTTATAATTTATTGTGAAAGTAATTCTATATTACTAACCAAATTAATTAATATTAATTAGGTGCAAGTTGTCTAGATCTTTTAAGCCAGCATCATCACCAAAGTCGTCCATAACCGTGGACACGGCTCATCGATAAGATTATACCCTGCAGGGGTGCACAACTGTACCCATACTCGTATGATCAACCCAAGCAAGCATCAGGGCCTCTCAACACGACTCGTTCTTTCACTACAACAAGTCCAAGTGCCACCCATATGAGTTGTTACCCGCTTCAGGAGTCCGGCCGAATCTCAATTGCGGACTCATTATTTTGCGACTACGCCACCATGCGGCTCAAACCACAGTAGGAACTGTCCGCTTCGTGTCATACCGCACCTATATGACCCCCCGTATCACATAACCTCTCATCATCATTATCATCATCATCATCATCATCATCATCATCATGCACATGGATATGAGCAAATGGAAAACCCGAACTAGTTGCGGCACATGGACAAGCTGTAGATCCGTTCAAAGTCGAGGGGGGCTCCATAGGGCCTCCCACAAGTGGTTAGTGCGCTCAAAATTGGATCCGAGGACAACATCTCAGTTCCTAGGTCGACACTGAGCAGAACAAAGCACCTCGCAAGGCCTTCCGCCTGGTGCCTTATCTATCATACTAAGCAGATGAAACTTAAGACCAACAGACGACTCGCACAGACAACTCTAAGCATGCGCTACGACCCGCAAGGCTAACAGATAAACAAGCAACAGGTGATGGGATGTGGGGATAAAGCTGTATGGGCTGCAGGATAAACATGTGATGGGATCGCGATAAGAATCGAATACTAGGGTAGCAGCGATCAACGGCAGGAATGAAAGACAATGTATAGGTAAACAAGCAAACTTTGCTTGCCTGGAATCCCGCATGGAAGCAGATCTTGTCGTTGCTCACACATCTCAACGTCGTATCCGCGAAGAAGCAACAAACGTTGGAAAGCGTAAATATGCATTTTACAACTACGGCAAAAGATCCAGCATGATCATGGGAGAATGATGCATGGCATGGCAAGATGCATTGCGAGATGCACTTAATCTGAATTAAGCGGAACCGGGATTCCGACAATTAATATTTAGGTTTAAGTTATTTATTTACCCGCAATATTAAATGTTGGTTAGCATGGCAACACATGGCATGGGTGATCTAATTAAATTAAATGGAATAGGGCATTATATATTTATTACCCCACACATTCCATAATTATTATTTAGGTGATTTGTTACACCCGCAAACCCAAGAGATGCAACACATGTAATTATGATGCAAAATGCACAAGATAGATGACATTTAATAAAATAGGTTTAGGGTTTGGGGCTCGCACGTTGGATCGGATGAACTAGGGTTCAAAACCGACGTCTTCGGCCCGTAGAGGAAGTAGTCGTCGTCGGGGAAGTTGTCGTCGCGGAACCGGGACATCGTCGTTTGTCGGTGTCGTGGAAGTGGTCGGGTAGTCGTACTCGATCATCCTCGTTGACGGGCGCGGGCACGGAGGAGCAAGGCAAATGGACACCGGAAGGAGGCGCACACGGGGCATGCAGCAACACCTCGAAGGGTGGACAACTCGGACACAAAAAATGATGCCGAAGGTCTTGCGGGCATTTCACCAAACACCTTGCGAGCGCCGGATGCGGGGACGCCACCGCACGGAGAAAACCGGTGTAGCGGAGCGGAGGCGCGGAGCGGATGCACTCGCCGACGGCGACCGGCGTGTGGAGGCGCGCAGCACGGAGGCACGGGCGGATGCGGACGTGCGGGCGGCGGCGTGCGCGCGGGCACGGGCGGACGCGGCGGCGCTGCGGCGGTTGGAGGCGGCGACGCGGCCGGCGGTGGAGAGGCGGCGCGGGGCGCGCACGGGCAGCGCGGGCGGCGAGAAGGCGGCGGTGCAAGGCGCGGAGGCGGACGGGGAGCGGCGGCACGGTGGCCGGAGGCGAGCGGGGGAGCGCGGGCGGCACTCGGGCCGGAGGTGGCCGGCGCGGGGCGCAGCGTGTCGGCTCGGTGGCGCGGCGGCGTTGGGGGAGGAGCAGGCCGGGGCGGCGCGACCGGACGCGGGGAGGCGGCGGCTGCGGCGGGCCGGAGCGCACAACGTCGGGGGGCGGCGGCGCGCAGGGCGCGGCGGCGCGGCCGTGGTGGAGCTCTTGTGGCGGCGGCGCAGGAGCAGGCCAACTGGTGGCGGGGCTGGCGCGCGGTAGTCGCTGGGAGGCGAGGGCGTCAGGACGGTTGGTGCGAGGCGGGTTGGTTCGTGCGGGAAGCAGAGGAAGAAGGAGAAGAGAAAAAAAAGGAAAGGAGGCAAAAAATAAAAAGGAAAAGAAAGAAAAGAGGAGGAAAAAGAGAAAAGGGAAAAAGAAGGAAGTGGAGGGGGGCGGCTGCAAAAATGCCAGGGGGGTGGGAAATAATTTTCCAGGGGGAAACCCTAGGGGTTGGGTTAGATGGGCTTGGGCTTTTTTTACTCCCGTTTAAACTTTTCTGTTTTATATTTTTAAAACCCAAACGAAGAGGAATTTGAATACAAAACCTTTACAAAATATTTTTAGTTTCAACTAGACAATTTAATAAACTAGTTTTTAACATTTTTATAAGATTTGAAAATAACACATTTTTAGTTAATTTGAAATGCATTTGAATTTAATTGTGGGAATTAAATTTAAATGCAAAAAATTAAATTAATGCGATGCAATGCGATGCTATGTCGATGCAAAAAGAAAAACACACAAAACTTAAAGGGGATAAAATCCCGGGGCGTTACAAAACGACAGAAACGGTGTTGTTCATGAGTATGAGCACAGGGAAGAAGAAAAATATCTAGTGATAGAAGGAAAAAAGTGAAATGATGGGCAGCATGGACCGAAATAGATCTAAGGGGTTTCGGAAAATCAAGAACAATGAAGAACACGCCAACAACATGAAGAACACGCCAAGAACACAAGCACGCCTGAGACAGATAGCAAGGATAGAAAGGATAGATCGAATAAAATGTTTACTAGATGGAAAATGGAGCCGAAGGAGCAGCGGAGCACGGATCCTGTTCACGTGTGGAGGTGTCTTTGTTCTGAGCTTCGCCGGCGAGCAGCTCGAGGGACACGAAATTCGGGCGGAGAGCTCGGGAAGAGGATACTGGCGCGAGGAGGAAGAAGGAGGCGATGGGCTCGGGGGAGAGTGAGCTCATAGCTCACCCCGGGCACCATATTTATAGCCCTCTAGGGTTTGACCTAGGGGTGAAAACGCAAAAGGCGAAAGGATAATAATTGTCCCGAGGGACAGAACCTGACGCGCGGGAGATATTCCTAACAGGTTCTTCGCCTTCCTCGGGTTGTTACTGTCTCCTCGATTCCCGCGCATGGATAGAAATTAAATGTGTCGTTGACCAAGAAGGTTGACCCAAAGAAAAGAAGAAAAATGAAGAAAGAAGAAAGTCAAAGGCCTAGGGAAGTGAAAGCCGGCAAGTGGTGGCCGGGTTACAATCAGTTAACCGAGCATCAGGCCGATTCAGTGGAAAATCCGAGAGCCTGCTTGCCTAATGAGTTATTTATTGTTTTTCAGATAACCCGGACAAAAGGACTGACGCTTCCCCAGAAACATGCTCCGGGGTGCAGAGATGAAGGAAGTCCATCCTGATTTCCAAGTTATTGTGACGCCCGAAAATCGGTACTATGTAGATTTAAGCGATCTCGCCGAAATCCGCATAATAACGATTTTTGGTCGCACACCAGACATAATGTGCATGCCGAAACATGCGCATTATGTGGGTGGAATTGTGATAGCATTACAACAGTTCCGATACATCCACAAATACAACAGAAGATATAATTACAACAACGAATCGAACGAGTCAAGATACAAATGTTACAATACAAAGATACAAATGACAGCGGAAGCAAAATAGTATCCGACTACGGATAAGAAGCAAATTGGACTAAGAGTCTTGAAGATAAGAAATGGCGCCATATCCCTGCCCAGCCAAGCCGGAGGGATTCCCAAGCTAACGTCGTCTGACTTCAAACCTGTTTGACTGCACATAAAGCACAACCCAAAAGAGGGTCAGGGCACTCCCTGGCAAGCAAAACCGACTTGCCTACTTTCTACACCATCTCCCAAAATATAGGGGAGGTGGACTTAGCGGCAGCAGCACTAGCAACCTAAAGAGACACGCTACAACTTCCGTCTAATTAGAGAGAGATAAGAGAGCGCATAAGGTAAACATCTACAACTAACACCAAACATAACCCATTCTCGAATTAACCCCCTCGACCAAGTATGAGGAAGCAATTCGGGAAACTCACACGTTGAACAGTTTTAGTTATAATTTATTGTGAAAGTAATTCTAGAATTACTAATCTAATTAATTAACATTATTTAGGTGTAAGTTGTCTAGATCTCATTAGTCGGCAACGCACCAAGTTGTCCATAACCGCGGACGCGGCTCATCGATAAGATTATACCCTGCAGGGGTGCACTACTGGACCCATACTCGCATGATCAACCAAGTCAAAAACATTAGGGCCTTTCAACCCAACTCTTTTCCTTCACCGCAACAAGTCCTGGAGCCACGGGAGCTATGCTGGTCCCGGCCAAAAGGGTGCGGCCTCCCGCAGGACACACCCCTCCGCACCAACATGCCGCACCCTATATGCATGTAACAAGGCACACCGCCAAAGTAAAATACTACACTAGTATCATCAATGCATATGAGACAAATGGAAAACCCGAACTAGGTGTGGCTCCCGGACAAGTTGAAGTTCCAGTCAAAGTCGAGGGGGGGTCCATAGGGCCTCCCACAAGTGGTTAGTGCGCTCAGTCTTGGATTAGGGGAGCAAGATCTCAGTTCCTAGGTCGACACTTAGCAGAACAAAGCACCTCGCAAGGCCTTCCGCCGGTGCCTTATCTTTTAATTATATTACCCCAATATGATATAACATTTTATTAAGGTAGAATAATCTATCAAGCTAAGCATATGAAATAAAAGACCAACTGACGACCCGCACAACCAATTCTAAGCATGCACTACGACTCGCAAGGCTAACAGATAAACATACAACAGGTGATGGGATGTGGGGATAAAGCTGTATCGGCTCCAGGATAACATGTGATGGGATCGCGATAAAGAATCGAATACTAGGGTAGCAGAGATCAACGACAGGAAAGAAAGACAATGTATATGTAAACAAGCAAACTTTGCTTGCCTTGTCGTTGCTCACACATCTCAACGTCTTATCCGCGAAGAAGCAACAAACACTGGAAAGCGTAAAAGATGCACTTTATAACTACGGCAAAAGATCCAACATGATCATATGAGACTGATGCATGGCATGACAAGATGCAATACAATGCAGGTAATCCAAATTAAGCGGGAAAGCAACCCCGACAATTAATATTTAGGTGTAAGTTATTTATTTACCAGCAATATTAAATTTTGGTTAACATGGTAACACATGGCATGGGTGACCTAATTAAATTAAATGGAATAGGGCATTATATAATTATTACCCCACACATTCCATATTTAATTATTTAGTTGCAATTAACAAATTACACTAAGCAATTAAAATAACAGATGCAAAATGGCATACAAATGGCATAGTAATAATCCTTGCATTTTTCTGATATAAAAACATATACAGATAATTTAATTTGGATTTATAGAATAAAAGTTATTAGCATAACAAGATTAGGGGTGTTTCTGAAAATGACAGGGACCTGTTCGTGATAGAAAACTTGCTGGTGAGGTTTCTGTGTGAAAAAAGAGAGCTCAGGGGCTTCGGGGTAAAAATTCCAGGGGGCAGTGTCGCTGACGGGTGGCACCCTCATGTGAGCTGAGATGCATGCGAGCGCACTGGATAGACCGGGATGCAGCGGATCGAGCAGGGGACAGAGAGCTTGAACTCGTCCATCAGTCCATGGCGTCCATGGCGGGCGGGACCTACTCGTGGACAGCGGCGACGTCTCCGACAAGGATTCGAGAGGGAAACCGCGGGGATGGAACCGGAGACTCACCGGGAGGGTGCCGGGGGAGTTGTTCATGCTCGGGGAGGACCGTACGCAGCGAATCGGTGCATCTCCAAGCTCCGGTCATGGTGGAATTCGGTGGAGAGAGGAAACAGAGGGATGAAGAGAGTGGTGGCGGCGCGGTGGAGGGAGAGGTAGAGGGGCTAGGGTTTCGGGCAGAGAGGAGAGGTCGGGCTAAGTAGGAGAAGAGGGGAGGGAGCACATGGGAGGCTCCATGGCTCCAGGCGGAAAGGTGGGCACGACCTTCTCGTGCCGTACAGAGGAAGAAGAAGGGCTTGGGCTGTTTTGACGAAGAGGTAAGTGGGCTTTGGCCCAGGCACGTTTTTCTTCTGTTTTTATTTGTTTTGCTTTTATTCTTTTCTGTTTTATGTTTTTTAAAACAAAATAGAAAAAGAATTTGAATAAAGAAACTACACAAAATAGTTTTAGTTTTTAAATAGCCAATTTAATAAACTAGTTTTTAATAATATTTACAAAAGATTTGAAATACACATTTTAATTAATTTGTAAAACGTTTGAATTTAATTGTGGGAATTGAATTTAAATGCAACAAATTAAATTAATGAGATGAAATGCAACGACATGTTGATGCAAAAAAAATAAAACAAACAATTTAATTGGAGAAATCTCCGGGGCGTTACAGTTATCCTGGGGGCTACTGTTGGGGGATCATAACCCGGTAGGCCTACCGACTTAGAAGATAAGCCGGCCTGGCATGAGCCTGGGTCGGATCAAGCATAAAGACATCGGCCGGGTGATACGTGAGCCGGTGCGCAACGTGTGCCTTGGCCCGCAAGCAAGAAGGATATTGAAGGCTGGAGACCAAATACAAGACGGAGTCCTGCTAAGGAAAGAAGAGGCTTAGAGGACTTAGAGTAGAGTCTGGGTATGATAGGAACCCGGACCCGGCCTTGTATCTCCAACGAGACCTGCCACCTATATAAAAGGGTCTCTTGGTTCCTAGAAACCTAAGTTCAATCGACACAAGTCATAGGAGAGACACCATTGTAATCTCGAGACCCGGAAGCTAAGGCACCGAGTCCCGAAACCCTAATACATAAAGTCGAAGCAGGAAGTAGGTCTTTATCTCAAGACGAGGGGCCGAACCTGGGTAAACCCTTGTTTCCCCACGCCACGTGATAAGCTCCTGATGTCGGAAGCCGCTATGCCACTCATCTAAAGTTTCCACCCAGAAACATCTACCGTGACAATCCCATGACACTCGGGTTGGCCATTGCTCTGCGGGTGAGCTACCGAGGAGAAGCAGAGCTTGACGCCAAGTTTCTCGCAGTAAGCCCTGAAGATGCCGCTTGTGAATTGCGAGCCGTTGTTGGTGATGATGCGATTAGGCACCCCGAAGCGGCAGGCCAGGCCTCTGATGAATTTCACCGCTGCGCCTGCTGGAATAGTGCGCATCGCCTCGACCTCGGGCCACTTGGTGAACTTGTCGTTGGCCACGAAGACGTAGCGGTAGCCCCCTTGAGAATTGGGAAATGGGCCCAAGATGTCCAGCCCCCCATACCGCGAACAGCCAGGAGAGCGGGATGGTCTGCAGCCCCAGCGCCGGCTGGTGGATTTGCTTGGCGTGGAATTGGTAGGCCTCGCACGTTTGGACGATGTCGACTGTGTCTTGAACTTGTGGCCACTAGAAGCCGATCCTGAAGACATTGCCTGCGAGGGTGCGGGCGCACGAATGGTGGCCGCATTCCCCGTTGTGGATGTCATTAATCAACATTTTTCCTTCTCCAAGAGGGACGCATTTGAGCGCGATGCCATTTGGGCGCTTGCGGTAGAGATCTCCCACGAGGATGTAGTAGGATTTTTCTTGGCGAGCGATTCGCTCTGCTTCGACATCTTCCTCGGGAAGGATTCCCTTGGCGAGGTAGTCCTTGAGCTCGTCGATCCAGCCTATTTCTTGATGCACCGCTGTGAGCAACAGGCGCTCCCCTGTCTGAAGGCCGCAGTCGGGAGCCCCAGTTGTAGGCGGTGGTGGGAGTGCTTTGTCTGTGCTTGCGGCTATGGCCTCTTGAGGCTGCTTTATGGATGCCTTGACGAGTCTCTCTTCAAAGACGCTTGGCTGCTGAGCTTGCCTTCTTGATGCGCGCTTGGCGATGTCATCTGCCTCTTGATTTTCCTTCCTCGGGATGTGCATGAGCTCCATGCCCCTGAGGTGCTTCTCAAGCTTGCGGACCTCTTCAAGGTATACGGCCATATGGTCGTCCTTAGGCTTGTATCTCTTGTTGGAGAAGTTGACGAGCAGCTGGGAGTCGCCCTTGATGAGCAGGTGCTTGACGCCTAGAGCGATGGCGGTCCGTAGGCCGGCGAGCAGGCTCTCGTACTCAGCGATGTTGTTGGAGATCTTGTCGATCATGAAGCACAGCTGGACCGCGTAGTAGAGCTTGTCACCCTTGGGCGAGATCAGGACGACGCCAGCCCCACCGTTCCGGCAGGTGAAGGCTCCGTCGAACTTCATGGTCCAGTGGCTGGTCATCTTCTCTCCAGAAGGCTCTGGCTCTTCTTCTAGAGGCTCTTGAAAAGTTGGGTCAGTCCATTCGGCGACAATTTCTGCCAGCGTTCTTCCTTTGATGACCCTTGTGGTATCGAAGCGCAAGTTGAATGGTTGTAGCTCTATGTTCCATCCCGCGACACGATCTGTGACGTTAGGGTTGCGCAGGATCTGCTCCAGGGGAAACGAGGTGACCACCGTTATGGAGTGTCCCTGGAAGTAGTGTCGCAGCTTCCTTGAGGCGATGAGGAGCGCAATGAGGAGCTTCTGCTGCATTGTGTACCGTTTCCGAGCATCCCGTAGTAATGTACTGACGAAGTAGACGGGGTGCTCGACAAGGGTTGTCAGTTTAGCCGCAGTGTTGTCTGCCTGATGAGGCTCTTCAGGACCCTTGAGGGGGTCGGCATGTGGAGGCTATTCAGGCCTCTTGGCGAGATCAGCCTTTGGAGGCTCTTCAGGCCCCTTGGCGAGATCAACCTGTGGAGGTTGGCAAGGGTGCTTGGGGCAGACTCAGCTTGTGGCTCTGGCCCTGGCGGTGGGTTTGTGGAGTCTGTCCATTTGTCGAGCTCTTCGTCAGGCGGATTTGGCTTTGGATTGGTTGCACTCTTTTTATGGAGGACTGGCTCTTCTCTTTCTACCACCAGGACGACGTTGGTGGTCTGTGGAGTGGCTGATAGATACAGCTTCAGATGTTCGCCTGTCCTTGGGGCAACCATGACTAGTGGGCTGGCCAAGTACCTCTTCAAACCCTCAAAGACTTTCTCCACTTCAGTCGTCCACTTGAAGGTGCCAGATCTCTTCATGATCTTGAAGAAGGGTAGGGCTCTCTCGCCGAACTTGGAGATGAAGCGGCCCAAGCTGGCCATGCAGCCTGCCAGGCATTGCATGTCCTTGAGCCGGTGAGGAGGCTGCATATCCTCTATGGTCTTGATCTTGTCAGGGTTTGCCTCTATGCCACGTGGAACACGAGGAAACCGAGCAAATTGCCTGAAGGCACTCCGAAGACGCACTTGGCGGGGTTGAGCTTGATGTTCACCTTGCGCAGGCTGGCGAAGGTCTCTTCGAGGTCCCTGAGGAGAGTATCCCCCTCTCGAGACTTGACGACGATGTCGTCGACGTAAGCCTCTGCATTTCTGCCCATTTCCTCGCCAAGGGCTCTCCTCATGAGCCTCTGGAAGGTGGCGCCAGCCTTCTTCAGGCTAAAGGGCATGCAGACATAGCAATACACACCACAAGGTGTGAGGAATGTCGTCTTCTCCTCGTCCTCCTTAGCCATCTTGATCTGGTGGTAACTAGAGAAGGCATTGAGGAAGCGGAGGAGGTCACAGCCTGCCGTGGAGTCCACGATCTGGTCGATCCTTTGCATGGGATATGGGTCCTTGGGGCAGGCTTTGTTGACATCAGTGTAGTCGATGCTGAGGCGGCCTCCTCCGGCGGGCTTTGGGACAACCACGTCGTTGGAGAGCCAAGTGGGGTGCGCAACTTCGTGGACAACATTTGCCGCTTTGAGCTTCTCGACCTCTTTGACGATGAATGCTTGCTTCTCGGGGGCTTGCTTTCTTTCCTTTTGCTTGACGGGGCGTGCGTTTGGACACACGGCTAGGTGGTGCTCGATCACCTCACTCGGTACACTGGACATGTCTGACGGAGTCCATGCGAACATGTCAGAGTTTGCCCGGAGGAAGGCGACAGCGCACCTTCCTATTTGGGAGGCAGAGCAGCACCAATGGTGACGCTAGTGTAACATCCCAAATTTCTCAAAAAAATTAAAAACTTTGCATTCCTGCATCATTCATCATATAGGCATGGTATTTAAATCACATAAAGAATAAAATTAAAATTTATTTATAAGTTTAAATAAATTTGTATTCCATAAAGAGGTTTATTTGAACTCCTTATATTAATCTTTATTTTATTAGATTATTTATATGGCAAAATGATATCAAAAGGTTCTAATTTTAATAAGCTTTCTAAAACATATTTTTATAAATTATTCTGAAATGACTTGGTTAAGTTTAAAATTTATTTTTGAAATTAGGTTTTGAAAACAGAAATAAATTAAATAAAAAGAAAATAGGAAAAAGAAGAATCGGGCCGGCCACCCCCTATCTACCGCACGCGTGCTAAGCCTCGGCCCAGGAGCAGCCCAAGAACAGCCCGCGCTCCTCTCTCACCTCGCTGACGGGTGGACCCCACCCCGCGTCTTCAACCTCCAGCGCGATTTTTCCGTCGACGAGCTCTATCCGATCCCGAACCAAATTCGAAGCCGTGCGTGACTCAAATTCATCCCCGCGTTGCCCATATAAACCCCGACCCCGCCGCCATTTCTAGCACCCCAAAACCCTAACCCCATCGCCCCTAGGCTGCCCCGTTTCGAGCTCAGCATCTCGTCGTTTCCGCCGCCGCAAACCTCGAGGTTCCGGTGATCTCCAGTGCCCCGTGCCTCCCTACCCTCCCTATGCTCCCTCTTGTTCTCGTGCGCATCTAATAGACGAGTTTCCACCCTGTTTTGTGCACCAGATCGTCACGTTCGTCCACGACCCGTCGCCGCCGTCCGCTTCTCCAACTCCGGCGAACGAACTAGGAAGGAGCAGAGCAACTCAACGCCGACTACCTCGCCATCAATATCGCCTCGACGTCCGGTATCATCTGGTAACGGAACCCGTCTCTGCTTCCCTTCTGTTTTCGGTAGAGCGCGACGCCGGCAATGGCTCCGCCGCGGGTGGAGCAGCTCCGCCGATCCGCGCCGCTCGCGTCTGGCCAGTGCGATATGGACCGTTGGATCCAGATCGTACGGGCTTTGTTTATTTTCTTTTTCGTTAATCTCGTTTAATCTGGTGCGTCCAAGATTAGTTAGATCGGACGGTCTCGGAGTCGATCCGCGTCGAAACGGTATCGGCTAATCAGATTGTGACACGTAGCCCTCCCTTTTTCTATTTTCGGCAGAATTAGTAAATAAAAACAGAAAATATGTTAAACTTGAAAAATTCATATCTTTTGATCTGTAAGTCC
The DNA here is from genome assembly GCA_026929855.1 of Poa annua. NCBI lineage: Eukaryota > Viridiplantae > Streptophyta > Magnoliopsida > Poales > Poaceae > Poa > Poa annua. The sequence continues at coordinate 241,980,892 of CM049426.1, read as the reverse complement.
AAATCTGATAAATTTTATATCCACGTGTAGCCCTGCTAGTGTAGTTTATTTCTACATCTTTTATTTTTCCTTGTGATAACTTTTAATTTGTGTAATTATCATAGGAGTAATTCGGCTATTTAAATTCATAACTTAAATAATAATAATACTTTTCTCATAAATTCAATTGTTTTAGATTTGTATTATTGTCCTCGGTCCAGAAAGATCAACATGTGTTCCAATTGAAAACTTTCATAAAACAAATAAAATTTGTAGTTGTAGAAATCTAAATTTTGTTATATTGTTTCAATTATTTAATTGATAATTGAAATACGAAATTCCTGGGAATTGCATTTCATGCATTCAATAACAGAAAGTATAAAATGTTAATAAGTCTGTCTTGTTAAACTCACAACATATCATGCATACATACATGTTTATGTTTTGGTGGTTTAAGTGTTGTGGGGTGTGTGTATTTATTTTATGTATTGCGTGTGCTAGATTGTGAAGAGGAAGGACTTGCTTGTGACTGTTACTCTTGTTGTGATTGCTCCTCCTGTTACCAAGGCAAGTGACATTCATAATCTACCCAATATTTTCTATATGCATTAGTAGTATATTTTGAGTAGTATGCATGATAGGGTTTTTTGAACTATCTTATAATGCTAAGTTAGTTTACACTTTGAAAATATCCTATTAGTGTGTAGCCACCCCTTTTCCTATGCAGCCATGAAAAGTTTTATTAGTTGCTTAGCTATGCTATAAAAATGATTACCATGTTATGGAAATGATTCTAAGTGTTAAAATTTAAAACACACATCTGGGTGGAATTGGTTGCTATGGTTTATGTTGAGTGGCTTTTGGGACTATGCTTATGGTTGTCGTCGCCTAGGATGAATGTCTATTAAACTTAGCGCCATGAGCATGGTGGTTGTTACCCGGAAGTGCACTTGTGGACGGCCACCCAGGAACAAAGAGAATTATATGTCCCTCCAAGTTTAGAAGCTTCCCGTGCAGCCTTTTGACAATGGGCTCTGTCTAGAATGATTAAGTTGTGGGAGTGCAACCTGTCAGCTTGAGAAGCAGATGTAGAGTTGGTAGGTGGAACGGGTGTTGCTAGTATGGTTGCATTCTTCTTATGAAAGTTCTTGTCTCAATTCTCTCCTTTCCTTATTGCACTCCGCGTGTATAGGATGTTTGGGTTAATTGAGTCGAAAGGTGAAAGTGCACAACCTCTACAGAGTCGACAATCTGAGTACTTAACCGTTTCCCCGGTGATGGACTACTTCGAGCAACTGGACAAGGATGGATGGAAGAATCTCATCATAGTTTTCATAAAGTAAAATTTGATTAAGGAAAGATTTGTTGGGGCACTTGGGCTTCATCCCTTGGTGCCAAGCCTTTGAGAAACAAAAGTGTTTTACAAAAGATAGGAGAAAACTTACTTTCTGCAAAATAGCCTACATCTCCACCAAGACAAATATGCATATAGAATTAGACTTGTCATAAATTATACACCATAGCCACTTGCCAATACTTCATTGTATTGACCTCCTTCGGGGGCTGCATATTCAAATGTGCAGGTAATTCTGATGAGGAATGAGATTGGACTCGAGTCTACACCCAACATGTGTGCCTGTGGGGCATGCTTGAAGATGAGGCTCATTGTTATTTGTTTTCGTTGTGAACTCTGAATTTTAGCTAGCCTTCATGGCTATGCACTTTGTAATAAAGCCATACTTGGCTATTTCTTTTGGATCACGTTGTAGCAATTTAATACTTATGCAAAGATACTTTATATTTTGTACTGTGGTGCTAGCAGTGATCCAGGGACTAGCACATAACACAGGTGTTCCATCTTTATATAAAAGATGGGGCGCTACAAAATGGTATCAGAGCAAAGTCTTGCCTGTAGGTTCGAGCCCTTAGGATTGGTTAAGCCCCTTTTGATCATAATATTACCATCTTTGAAGTATGTTGGATCCTAGCGGTATAGTGGGATGAAGCGTCCTGGGACAAACCTTACATGTCCGCGTACATGAGACCTATTCCACAATTATAAGTGGCTGGCCGGGTGTCTGTCTCTCTCACTATAGTGAATATCCGACCTACAAAGAGCTGATAATAGTGTTGATCAGTCTTTCAGAATAGAACCCTTATTTCCTCTAAGTACTTAATTAAAACTATGACTAGTACTTCTTACCTTAAGTATTATGTTTTAACATTTTCTACTCTTATAGTTTAAGGATGTCTTTCTTCTTGTATCAAACCACGGAGGACTTCAAGAACATGCGCTTTGGAAGATATCTTCTGGAGTTGGTAGAACTACTGGCGCTTCCAACACCCATCATCGAGGCAAGCCAGCTGAAGCACTTCAACAAAGAAGACTTATGGGGAGTTCGCGTTTACCAACAAGGGCGCCAGACTGAACCCAAGACCGGAGACATCCAGTACAAGTCGATTAGTGACTCCTTGGACAAAGGGCTGAATCTCGTCACGCAGGAGCTAATAGGACGTCTTTGCTGGCAATTCCAGGAGGAGTTAAAGGACCACTACTTTTCTAACCTTGGTCAACATGACGAACATGGGATACCCTACCTTGTTGACGAGGAAGACAAAAACATACCAGAACCTTTGTACCCTTATCTCCAAGATTTAGAACTTCACCTCTGGCAATTAGAAGAGGATAGGCGCAACGAGCTACTGAAGAATGATGAAATAATGGCCCAAGTCAGGGAGACTCAAAAGAAGATTGAAGCCCAAGAAGAGGTGGCCAACGCGCAAGAAGAAAAATTCCGAGCTCAAGAGAAGAAATTCCAAAACCAAGAAAAGAGAATTAGAGACAAGATAAAGGAGATCAAGATCTTGAAAGTTGAAATTATGAGCAACGACGTCGAGTTTGAAACTGATCGAGATCTAATCGAGACTCTACGCCGTGAGAAGAGAATGCTACAAGAGAAGATTGAAGTCCTGGAGAAGGAAGCGATCGAGACCCTGCACCGTGAGAAGACAATGTTACAGGAGAATAACGAGGCCTTAGAGAAGGAGGTGAATAACTACAAGGAGATCCTTATGAAGGAAGGCATCACCATCGAGGAGGTCGAAGAAGATGAAGGAGACGTCATGGACGAAGTTTAGACTTATTAGTTGGACCACCATGTTATCCCTCGTGTAGTTCGTCGTCTTTAAAACATTGATCTCCAACTTGTGGTGTGACAATGTTAGAATGTTTTGGTTTGAATGTTTTGGTTTTCAGACTCCGTCGTTTATTTAATCAACCTAGAATATTTGTTTCAAATTGCTAAGTAATTTTTTTTTATGTTGTCTTTTGAATGTTGATTGTTTTGACCTGGTTGTTTTTTTTGCATGGGTAGAAATTTTCTTCTCTTAGTTCTATCTATCTTTTACTTATCTATGCTAAAAACCCCACAGATGCCTCCTCGTCGTAATACCGACAACAATGATGCCATGCAACAACTGATGGCCTCTCAAGCTCAGTTGATGACCATGATGACTAAATTCATTGCCGCAACCAACAATCACAACAACAACAACCCGCCACCTCCACCACCACCACCTCTAGTGGACAAACTTGCAAGATTTCTAAGGCTTAGGCCTAATAAGTTTTCCTCTGTTACTGAACCAATAGTGGCGGATGATTGTCTCCGTTCAGTCAACAAGGACTTAGTAACTTGTGAGTGCTCTGAGGCAGAAAAAGTGAGGTTCACTGCTCACCTGTTGGAAGGACCTGCTGCATTGTGGTGGGAGACCTATCAAGTGACTCACCCTTTGGATGGCATGACTTGGGATTCGTTCAAGGAAGGTTTCAGCAATGCTCACATTTCCTCTGGCATAATGAACCTGAAGAAAGAGGAATTTCGCAGCTTAAGGCAGGGAGGTAGAACTCTCAAGGAGTATATGGATGACTTCTGTATGCTATCAAGGTATGCACCGGAAGACATTGACACTGATGCAAAGAGGAAGGAGAAATTCCTCAATGGACTTAGGGGAGAACTGAAGATACCCTTGTCTGTGGCATATGCTCCTAACTACCAAGCTCTGCTGGATCAAGCAATTACTCTGGACAACAATATAAGAAAGGAAGAGAATAGGAAGAGGAAGTTCAGTGCAAGTAAGGTTCACTCTGAAGGGACACACAAGAAACAACACACCTCTGAAGTCAGTAGCCATAAACCCTGGAATCACTCCAACAATGGTAGTGGCCAAAAACATCATGGTCATAACCACAATGGAGGATACAAAGGAAGCAATGGAGGATACAACAGAAATAATGGTGGATCCAGGGGAAACCATCACCATGGCCATAATCATGGGAATGGTAATCACCGTCCTAACTATGAAGGGAAGAAAGACTTGTCTAATGTGACTTGCTTCAAGTGCAAGAAGACAGGACATTATGCAACTGAACGCCCAGAGAGGAAAGCTGATGAAAATTCCAAGCCCAATCCTTTCCAGAAGGGACAAGTGAACCACATCAATGTGGAAGAAGTTCATGATGAACCTGATGCTGTGATTGGTACGTTCTTGCTTAATTCCTTTCCAGCATTAGTTTTATTTGATACCGGAGCATCGCATTCATTCATATCAAGAGCCTTTGTAAACAAACATGGGTTAGCTGAGGAAAGTCTAGGGAAACCTATTAGGGTAAGTTCACCTGGAGGGGAGATGATAGTTAATTCTGGGTGTAGGTAGTTAAACTTGAAGATTGGTAAGCACACCTTTCCAACAGATTTAGTCATCCTAGAAACCCAAGGTTTGGATGTTATAATCGGAATGGATTGGATGACTCGTTTTGAAGGAATCATAGACTGTGCAAATAGAGCAATCACCCTCACCATCCTAGAGAGAAGGAAGATTAAGTTCAGATCAACTTTCGAATTTAAGAAGGTTAGGCTAAATTCTCTTAAGGGGGTTAGCCTTGGTGACGTGCTTATTGTCAAGGAATACCCAGATGTTTTTCCGGAAGAACTACCGGGAATGCCACCCGATAGAGATGTAGAGTTTCTCATCGAATTGAAATCGGGTACTGGACCAATAGCTAAAAGACCTTATCCTATGGCCGTCGATGAGTTGAAAGAGCTCAAGAAGCAACTGGAGGAACATATTCAGAAAGGGTTCATTCGTCCAAGTTCATCGCCATGGGGAGCACTAGTCTTATTTGTTAAGAAGAAGGATCAAACTCAAAGGCTAGTCACTGACTACAGGGAAATAAATGAGCAAACTATCAAAAACAAGTACCCGTTACCCAAGATAAATGAACTATTTGATCAACTGGAAGGTGCTTGTGTTTTCTCAAAGATCGATCTTCGATCGGGATATCTCCAAATGAAAGTTAGAGAAATGGATATACCCAAGACTGCATTTGTTACGAGATATGGCTCTTATGAGTACACCGTAATGCCTTTCGGATTAACCAATGCTCCGGCATATTTCATGAATATGATGAATAAAGTGTTCATGGATTTTCTGGATAAGTTTGTGGTAGTGTTCATAGATGACATTCTAATCTACTCCAAAAGTCATAAAGAACATGAAGATCATTTGCGTCTAGTATTGCAGAGACTACGTGAACATAAGTTGTATGCCAAATATAGCAAGTGTGAGTTTTGGTTAGAACAAGTCGGATTTCTAGGCCATGTGGTGTCCAAGGAAGGTATAGCGGTGGACCCTGAAAAGGTTTCAGCCGTAACGAATTGGGAGCCGCCGAAGAATGTTGGAGAATTACGAAATTTTCTTGGTCTAGCAGGATACTACCGAAGATTCATTGAAAACTTCTCCAAGATCGCCAAGGCTTTGATGGAGTTATTAAAGAAGGAGAAGAAATTTGAGTGGACTGAGGCATGCGAAGCCAGTTTTCAGGAGTTGAAGAAACGTCTAGTTTCAGCCCCAGTTCTATGCTTACCTGATTTGGAGAAGGAATTCCAAGTGTACTGTGATGCTTCACGCCAAGTCTTGGGAAGTGTGTTAATGCAGGAAGGCAGAGTGGCATCTTATGCCTCTAGACAGCTCAAGAAACATTAAGCAAATTATCCAACTCATGATCTCGAGTTAGCATCAGTAGTGCATGCCCTGAAAACTTGGAGACCCTACCTGATGGGAAAAAGATGTGAGGTATTCACGGACCACAAAAGTTTGAAATACATTTTTACACAGAAGGAATTGAACATGAGACAAATAAGATGGTTGGAACTTATTAAAGATTATGATCTAAGTCCCCAATACCATCCGGGAAAAGCTAATGTAGTAGCAGATGCTCTGAGTCCTAAAGTGTATGTGAATGGCCTTACAGCAGGAGAAATACCCGAGGATTTATGCAACGCATTCAAGGACCTCAGATTGGAAGTAGTACCTGAAGGTTTTGTAACCTCATTAGCAGTACAACCTACTTTGATGGACAAGATACGTGAAGCTCAGAAAGGAGACAAGGAAATAGAAGAAATCAAAGTCAATCTAAAAGCAGGAAAAGCTAAAGGATTCCATGAGGATGAGCAAGGGATTTTGTGGTTTGAAAAACGTGTATGTGTGGCCAATGATCCTGATATTAGGAAGTTAATTCTGCAAGAAGCTCATGAGACACCTTATTCCATTCATCCGGGAAATACCAAGATGTATATGGATGTGAAGGAGAGATTTTGGTGGAACAATCTGAAAAGAGAAATAGCAGAATATATCGCTAAGTGCGATGTATGCAGTCGAGTAAAGGCAGAACATCAGAAACCAGCAGGACTCTTACAACCTTTGAAAGTACCGGATTGGAAGTGGGATTCTATTGGGATGGATTTCATCACCGGGTTACCAAGGACCAGATCGGGTTATGATTCTATTTGGGTTATTGTTTGTCGTCTAACCAAAATAGCTCACTTTATACCCGTGAAGACCACTTATACGAGTGCAAAGGTAGCAGATATTTACATGAAGAGAATTGTGTGCCTTCATGGTGTTCCTAAGAGTATCGTGTCTGATAGAGGGACCCAGTTCACTTCTCATTTCTGGAAGAAGTTGCACGAATCTTTGGGAACCAGATTGGAGTTCAGTACGGCTTTCCACCCGCAAACAGATGGTCAGACTGAAAGAGTAAATCAGATTTTAGAGGATATGTTAAGAGCATGTGCGCTTGATTATGGATCTAGTTGGGATGATAATCTACCTTACGCTGAGTTCTCCTACAATAACAGTTACCAAACCAGTATTGAGATGGCACCGTTTGAAGCCTTATATGGAAAGAAATGCACGACCCCATTGTTGTGGAGTGGTGTAGGAGAACGGAGTTTCTTTGGACCTGATATAATACAGGATGCTGAAGAGAAAGTCAGACTGACTAAGGATAGATTGAAAATAGCACAGTCACGTCAGAAAAGCTATGCAGATTCCAAGCGTAGAGAAGTCACCTACGAGGTGGGCGATAGAACCTATCTTAGAGTGTCTCCACTCCGGGGTGTAAAGAGGTTTGGAATCAAAGGAAAGTTAGCACCTCGATTCATTGGACCATTCAAAATCCTTTCCCGCAAAGGTGAAGTGGCATATGAGTTAGAACTGCCAGAAGTTCTGTCTGCCGTGCATAATGTGTTCCATGTCAGTCAGTTGAAGAAATGTCATCCCGGGATGATGGGAGTTCCTTTGAAGGATACTGTACCCCTCGAGGAAGTACAATTGGAGAGTGACTTGACCTATGAAGAGAAGCCTATCAAAGTATTACAGACAGCAGAAAGAGTCACCCGTACCAAAACCATCAAGTTTTGTAAAGTTCAGTGGAATCATCACACCGAGGAAGAGGCTACCTGGGAACGGAGGATGACCTCCGAGAAGACCATCCACACCTATTTGCTGACCTTTCCGAAGCTCGAGGGCGAGCTTCCTCTTAAGGGGGTTAGTCTGTAACACCCCAAATTTCTCAAAAAATTTAAAACTTTGCATTCATGCATCATTCATCATATAGGCATGGCATTTAAATCACATAAAGAATAAAATTAAAATTTATTTATAAGTATAAATAAATTTGTATTCCGTAAAGAGGTTTATTTGAACTCCTTATATTAATCGTTATTTTATTAGATTATTTATTTGGCAAAATGATATCAAAAGGTTCTAATTTTAATAAGCTTTCTAAAACATATTTTTATAAATTTTTCTAAAATGATTTGGTTAAGTTTAAAATTTATTTTTGAAATTAGGTTTTGAAAACAGAAATAAATTAAATAAAAAGAAAATAGGAAAAAGAAGAATCGGGCCGGCCACCCCCTATCTACCGCGCGCGTGCTAAAGCCTCGGCCCAGGAGCAGCCCAACAACAGCCCGCGCTCCTCTCTCACCTCGCTGACGGGTGGACCCCACCCCGCGTCTTCAACCTCCAGCGCGATTTTCCCGTCGACGAGCTCTATCCGATCCCGAACCAAATTCAAAGCCGTGCGTGACTCAAATTCATCCCCGCGTTGCCCATATAAACCCCGACCCCGCCGCAGTTTCTAGCACCCCAAAACCCTAACCCCATCGCCCCTAGGCTGCCCCGTTTCGAGCTCGGCATCTCGTCGTTTCCGCCACCGCAAACCTCGAGGTTTCGGTGATCTCCAGTGCCCCGTGCCTCCCTACCCTCCCTATGCTCCCTCTTGTTCTCGTGCGCATCTAATAGACGAGTTTCCACCCTGTTTTGTGCACCAGATCGTCACGTTTGTCCACGACCCGCCGCCGCCGTCCGCTTCTCCAAATCCGGCGAACGAACTAGGAAGGAGCAGAGCAACTCAACGCCGACTACCTCGCCATCAATATCGCCTCGACGTCCGGTATCATCTGGTAACAGAACCCGTCTCTGCTTCCCTTCTGTTTTCGGTACAGCGCGACGCCGGCAATGGCTCCTCCGCGGGTGGAGCAGCTCCAGCGATCCGCGCCGCTCGCGTCTGGCCAGTGCGATCTGGACCATTGGATCTAGATCGTACGGGCTTTGTTTATTTTCTTTTTCGTTAATCTCGTTTAATCTGGTGCGTCCAAGATTAGTTAGATCGGACGGTCTTGATCCGCGTCGAAACGGTATCGGCTAATCAGATTGCCACACGTAGCCCTCGCTTTTTCTATTTTCGGCGGAATTAGTAAATAAAAACAGAAAATATGTTAAACTTGAAAAATTCATATCTTTTGATCTGTAAGTCCAAATCTGATAAATTTTATATCCACAGATAGCCCTACTAGTGTAGTTTATTTATACATCTTTAATTTTTCCTTGTGATAACTTTTAATTCGTGTAATTATCAGAAGAGTAATTCGGCTATTTAAATTCATAACTTAAATAATAAAAATACTTTTCTCATAAATTCAATTGTTTTAGATTTGTATTATTGTCCTCGGTCCAGAAAGATCAACATGTGTTTAATTTGAAAACTTTCAAAAAAAAAGTTGTAGTTGTAGAAATCTAAATTTTGTTATATTGTTTCAATTATTTAATTGATAATTGAAATACAAAATTCCTGATAATTGCATTTCATGCATTTAATAGCAGAAAGTATAAAATGTTAATAAGTGTGTATTGTTAAACTCACAACATATCATGCATACATACATGTTTATGTTTTGGTGGTTTAAGTGTTGTGTGGTGTGTGTATTTATTTTATGTATTGCTTGTGCTAGATTGTGAAGAGGATGGACTTGCTTGTGACTGTTACTCTTGTTGTGCTTGCTCCTCCTGTTACCAAGGCAAGTGACATTCATAATCTACCCAATATTTTCTATATGCATTAGTAGTATATTTTGAGTAGTATGCATGATAGGGATTTTTTTACTATCTTATAATGCTAAGTTAGTTTACACTTTGAAAATATCCTAGTAGTGTGTAGCCACCCCTTTTCCTATGCAGCCATGAAAAGTTTTATTAGTTGCTTAGCTATGCTATAAAAATGATTACCATGTTATGGAAATGATTCTAAGTGTTAAAATTTAAAACACACATCTGGGTGGAATTGGTTGCTATGTTTTATGTTGAGTGGCTTTTGGGACTATGCTTGTGGTTGTCGCCGCCTAGGATGAATGTCTATTCAACTTAGGGCCATGAGCATGGTGGTTGTTATCCGGAAGTGCACTTGTGGACGGCCACCCAGGAACAAAGAGAATTCTAAGTCCCTCCAAGTTTAGAACCTTCCCGTGCAGCCTTTTGACAATGGGCTCTGTCTAGAATGATTAAGTTGTGGGAGTGCAACCTGTCAGCTTGACAAGCAGATGTAGAGTTTGTAGGTGGAACGGGTCTTGCTAGTATGGTTGCATTCTTCTTCTGAAAGTTCTTGTCTCAATTTCTCCTTTCCTTATTGCACTCCGCGTGTATAGGATGTTTGGGTTAATTGGGTCGAAAGGTGAAAGTGCACAACCTCTGCAGAGTTGACAATCTGAGTACTTAGCCGTGTCCCCGGTGATGGACTACTTCGAGCAACTGGACAAGGATGGACGGAAGAATCTCATCATAGTTTTCATAAAGTAAAATTTGACTAAGGAAAGATTTGTTGGTGCACTTGGGCTTCATCCCTTGGTTTCAAGCCTTTGATAAACAAAAGTGTTTTACAAAATATAGGAGAAAACTTGCTTTCTGCAAAATAGCCTACATCTCCACCAAGCCAAATATGCATATAGAATTAGACTTGTCATAAATTATCCACCATCGCCACTTGCCAATACTTCGTTGTATTGACCTCCTTCGGGGGTTGCATATTCAAATGTGCAGGTAATTCTGATGTGGAATGAGATTGGACTCGAGTCTACACCCAACATGTCTGCATGTGGCGCATGCTTGAAGATGAGGCTCATTGTTATTTGTTTTCGTTGTGAACTCTGAATTTTAGCTAGCCTTCATGGCTATGCACTTTGTAATAAAGCCATACTTGGCTATTTCTTTTGGATCGCGTTGTAGCAATTTAATACTTATGCAAAGATACTCTATATTTTGTACTGTGGTGCTAGCAGTGATCCAGGGACTAGCACATAACACAGGTGTTTCATCTTTATATAAAAGATGGGGCGCTACAGCTAGCCACCGAGTCCTCAGTCCCCGAGATACTGGCGCTCATGGAGAACTTCTTCGTGGAAGTTGGCTCCTGAGAGAAAACCAACTTCTTTTTCTTGGGCCTCTCGAGAGGCTCCATGTACTCCGCAGCCGGAAATGCCATGGCGGCTGCCTTGTAGGACGTCTCGACAGCGTGCGTGGCGTCCAGGACGTGGCCGTGGATGGAGATGGTGCCAGCGCTGCCGAGGATCTTGACAATGTTGTAGGCATGATGTGTGATGGCCATGAACTTCGGGAGGTCGGGGTAGCTGAGGATGGCGTTGTACGCCAAGCTGATGTGCACAACGTCGAATTCCATGAGCTCGGTGCGGTAGTTCTTCTGCGTGCCAAAGGTGACAGGGAGTCGGACCTGCCCAAAGCCTCGATGGAGCCGCTAGTGACTCCCGTGAAGGGCCTGGAGGGCATGATCCACTCGTAGGGCACTTGAAGCGTCTCGAAGGTCTCGATGGAGATGACGTTCAGGCCTGCACCTCCATCGATGAGCGTCTTGGAGACGGCGATGTTGTTGATGGTGGGGAAGCAGACCAGCGGGAGTGTTCCAACCGTCTTGGTGGACTTGGGGTGGTCTTGGGCGTCGAAAGCAATGGTGTACTGCGACCACTTGAGGGACCTGGAGGTCTCGACGCTGGGGAGCGCGACATTGAGCTCGCGGGCGAACTGCTTGAACCGGTTGTTCGACTTGGGCGCCTGAGCCCCGCCAAGGATGCAGGCCATAGCTCCTCTCCGGGCCTATTAGCCTCCATCTTCCTCGTCAGGGAGGTTGCTGTTCTTCTCGGCGGCGTTGGCCTGAGTGCCTGGTGTCTTCTGGTAGCCGCCCTTGCGTCTGCCTCCGCGGTAGCCGCGGTCCCCGCTGCCCTCAGCTTGCTCGCGCTCCTTTCTTAGCCTCTGGAGGTCGAAGCTAGTCTCAGTAGAGTGGCCACTCTTGTTGTGGTAGTTGCAGAACGGACGGTTGTCCTCCTTCTTCTCGCCCGGCTCAGGGGAGTCCCTGCGGGATCCCTTGGCGTCAAGCTCTGCCGCGAGGACCGCGGTGGCCTTGCGCTTGCGCTCCTCCTTCTTCTTGTGGCTCTTGGACCCCTCGCCAGGGACGTCTCCCCGCGAGCTCATCTTGACGAAGACGAGTCCCTCTTCAGCCTTGGCGCACTTGTCCGCCAGATCGAACAGCTTCACCATAGAGGTGAGCTTGTCGTGGATGCGCAGCTTCTTGACCATCATGCGGTTCGTGATGCCCACGTGGAAGGCAGTAATGACCTGGGTGTCAGGGATGTTTGGAATCTTGTTCCGCCCCTGACTGATTCGTTGGATGTACTTGCGGAGGGTCTCATCCTTCTTCTGCACCCCAGCACGCAGGTCATTGTGGGTGAGCGCGCGCTCGTACGTGCCCTTGAAGTTGTCGACGAACTTCTTGGAGAGCTCTTACCACGAGCCCACGGAGTCCTCCGGGAGGTTCAGGAGCCACGACAACGCGGAGACGCGAAGCGCGTGGGAGATCTAGTTGACCATGACTTTGTCGTCTCCTCATGCAGCTTGGATGGAGGTGGCGTAGAGCTGTAGAAACTCGACAGGGTTGTTGGAGCCGTCGTAGCCCTTGAGGAGGGCAAGCCTGAACTTCTGAGGCCCGACCACGCGGCGCAGGGAGCGGGTGAACGCCATGCAGCCCGTGGCATATGTGGCGACCCCGTTCTGTAGAGCCATGCGGTTTGCTGGCCCGCCTGGCCAATCTCCTCCACGAGGCGAGTCTGGCGTTTTCGTTGACGTTCCATCCCTACGCGCGCATCTGGCGCGGTTCGCTGCACGATTTGGCAGTCGCGCGGCGAGGATGCGTGTGAGGCAGCTCTTTGTGTCTCGACCGGAGCGGGTCCCGGAGGTGGCGGAGGCACGTCATGCGCAACCGTGCCCGCGAGGGAGTGGTGCACAATCGACCGCGATGGAGCGGGGCAAGTTGTGGCTATCCCGACGAGGTGGTTGAGGCGTTCCAGCCACTGCTCGTGAGCCTCTGGAGTAGGCCGGTAGCGGAGGAGCTCTTGCGCCGTGAGCAGAGCCGTGTGCGAACCGGGCTCTGCGTGTCCTTGGGTGGAGGCGCTCGGGTGCTGCGTCTTGTGCGAGGACTCCACGTCAGCATGGTGCTCGGGGTGCTCCTCCCCGTCGCGCTCGGGCTCGCTCTCGGGCTCCTCCACGTGCGTCCCGATGTTGGCGCGCTCTTTAGGGCGGGGGCGACCCCGTCGTCCACGAGTGGGGGTGGCGATAGGCGCGGTGTTGGTTCCTTCGGCGGGACACCCGGAAGAGTAGTTCGAAGGGGCACTAGTGGAAAAAGGGCTACCTGTGGCTCACCCTTTAGCCTTTATGTGGCGCGGCCAGAAAATTTGGGGGTGCGCCAAAGTTATCTCGCCACTAAAATATTTTTTCTGTGGCGCATCCCCTCGATGCGCCGCACAAATTTTGAGAATTCTGTGGCGTATCCTTTCTGCTGCGCCACAGAAATATTTCAGTGCTGCACGTGGTTGTAGTGCACCAAAAAATTATTAGGGCCACAAAAAAATAAGCCATGCGCCACTGACTAAATAACAGTAATTTTCGAAAAAAAATCCTGCTGTACAAATATAGTTATATATACAGGATTTATACATATACATTATAATCTGACACATATATATTCAACCAGTACATAAATTAGAACATACATATCACATTCATTTGAGCCCAAGATGTACATACATATATATATATAGTAATAAGAGTACTTAGTGCCGAATCATACATAAGTCATGATACAAATGGTGCTCGAAATAGAAAAGTTCATCATTTCATACATATACTTATCAAATGGAGTACACATAAGCGAAATCAGCGTGAGAGCACGATCACGTGTAGCCTAGCTAGTTCTTCATCGCCGCCGGGAACGGTTTGTAGAGTTCCTTCGTCGTCCACGTCCTCGTGTCCTGCTGCATTGCTAGACGTTCTTCGATCTCCAACTTAGTCAATTCTGGAGATGGATTGGTAAGTATCATTTAATAAGATAAACAGAGTGAATAATTTATGTATATAAGTGCAATAAAGAAAATAAACACTTCTTGCACATAGACAGTATCTAGCTACCTAGGCGCAGTTTTGTAATACATCCTACCTCTAGGGTAGCGTAGGCAGCCCTCGGTAGCCATGACATCTTCCAGGATGATAAGTGATAACTTCATCTGGGTGCGATGGAAGTCTTCTCTAAGCTCAGCATCAGAGATTTCCTCCGCATTTCCAATTCATTTCCGGAGCCCTACTGGAAACCTCATGTTATCAGCTTCCTAGACATACCCTTTAAGATGATGGATCACGTAGAACACCTCTTTCACATTGGTAGAGGCCTCCTTGATGCAAGCGAAGTCGGTGACATGCCTAAACTTGTGCTTCTTTTTCTTGTTGAAGAATTCACAGTTCTTTTGGAAGGTGCCTCCATTATTGGCGTAGAGCTCGAGAGCCTCATCGAGAACACCCTTTATTCTGGTGTAGTCTTTCGTTATAACCAAACTCCCCGAGTCAAAATAAGTGGCAATGGACCACCTCGTGTTTACGGCGATGAGTACTGTGTGCTGCTCACTTCTTAACGTAATTCAAATGGAATGTAGGAAATTAATGATAAGCAATGGAACGACTCTATGGGAAAACATAAGTTCCGACATTGACGAGCGGATGTGTACTTACTTGCAAAACAAAGTCACAAGATGGCTGTCTTTGCTCATGTTATTCAACATGAAGCTTTGTAGGTACTCCCTCGCCCTGACCCGTGTCGATGATCCTTCACATAGCTGGCTGTCACGCATGTAGTATGGATCCACTACCGCGACATACGGGTTTGACTCTCTCTTGTTCTCTATCGCCAGATTGAGCGCGTATAGACGTACCAAGTTATAGTCCAGCCGTCTACCGTGAAACAGCTTGAAGATGTCCTCGAAGGCTATAAAGAATAAATCCGCCGGGGCTTCATCGACGAAGTTCATGCCCTTTGGCACCTTGCACGTGAAGATGGGGTAATTTTGATCCTTGTGTTTAAGAAGCATGCCCTCTAGCATCAAGATAGCATAATGCAAAGATTTCATGGATCCTTGTGCGACGCAGAGCAGCTTCGGAGACAGTATCGGTTTACCATCTTCATGCATTCGGGTCAAGCCATCACGACGTCGTGGAACCATTCGTTCATCCTGGACAGTCTTAGGAGCTGGCTGGCTTGAAGAGGCACCTGGTTTGCTTCTCTTCCTGGGCTTCTACTTCTTCTCTGGGGATTGCACAACATGAATCGACTTACGTAGTGTGCTAGGGCTGAAAATGTTAGCCGGTTCAACTTTATCGCCGGCCTCTGGAGGCGTTTCTTGAGATAAACCACGAAAATTTAGGTGTTGCGAGCATGAAGTGGGACGAATAGGCATACTACGAGGGCCGCGGAATTATTCTTCATCCAAAGCAGGCAAGCACGAACCATCAAAGGCGCCAGTGTTGAGGAAGCCATCGACGTCCTCATCATTCATATCATCATCATGATGATCCTCGTTGATGTCTTCAAGTTGAGGCGCAGCGCCTTTGCCTTTGTCTTGTTTTAGCGGTGCAGACGCTCCTAAGAGTATTTGGTGCCGGCTTGTGGTGGTGACAACCGCCGGCGCTTCCTTCCGGGTCCTGGCAACGGGTGCTTGTGGCGCCGGCTCGTTCAAAACGGGTATATGTGGCGGCCTCGCCAAGGGCCGAATGATAAAGGGCCGGCTAACCTTTTGTGGCGGCTTGGAGGTGGCGTCGGAGGTGCGTCTGGGCCCTCCAAGACGAATTTGGCTCGGCCATTCCATGAGCCATTGGAGGCAGGATCCAAGATACATCTGCTTGTCAGCGTCGGCTCCCGCAGGTTGCATTGGGGGACTGATGAGTTGAAACTCAGGCAATACCTCATGCAACTTGATTCTCAGCAAAGCCGGGTTCATGCGTTGGTTGTGCATTAGGATACCCTTTGGTTGTATGATCGTGCCCTTAGCAACATCCACCAACTCGTCGCCGTCCCGTACCGTATGCAGGAGTGTGCAAATCGTGTCCTGAGGGTGAACACATATGCATGTTGGTGGGCATCATGAGATGGCAGTCATCAAAGGAATAGTTAATTATAGAAGATGTCGTGGACTAACTAGTTAGTTACCTTGTCGACTGCGTTGAACTCCTCTAATGTTGATACAATGGCGCCGGCGGCGGGCGTCTTATTTTCTGGCGCCGGAGTTTGCATGGGGGGCTCCTGTGCCTCAGTAGGGGGCGCCGCCTGTGTCATAGTATGAAGCGGCGGCTCGAAAGCGGTGTTGGCCGGCGGGGTCACCAGCTGGTCCGGAGGGGTCGCCATATGGCTGGAGTTGCTGGCGACGTTGTTGGGCACGTGTATCGGCCCCTGTCAACATACCGCATTCCAAGAAACTAACCCCTCCATCAACCCAGGAGGGAGGAGCTCATCGAGCGTATCCTTCACCATCTTGTTCACCGTGGTGGAGTCCACTTTCTCATTCTCCAATGTCTCCACCTTCTTCCTTAGCTCTATAACCTCCGTGGCATCCATTGTCGGCTTCCTCCTCTGCCTTCTTGACTGGCCGCCGTCTGTGCTGTAGTACTGGAGGAACTTCATGCTTGTAACAAAGACGGTGACACGGCCAGCTGACGTGGGCGGGAAGTTCTTGTCCCTCTTCTTCCAAACGTTCATCGCCCTATTGAAAGTATTGTCCCACGATTCTGTTGAATCCTGGGACGACGGGCCTGCCTCAGTGTCAGCCTTCAACTCGTCAGCCTGTAGACAAAGCAAATTAAGGTGAACTCATGCATATGTAGACAAATTAGCCTACATGGTAAATTAAATTCCTTACCAGCATTTTCTCAAATTTCTTCACATTGTCAACGTCTGTAACGAATTCCCCCGTCTCTTTGTTCAGATAGTAGCGGGACCGGACAAAGTTCCGGACCTGCTCGTCCGTGATTTGGTGCCACGGGTTCGTTTTTCCCTGACAAAGAACCTCGGCATCCTTCTTGTCCCAAATGGGTTGTTTTCCTCGGTAGCCACCGCTTCCCAAATGTTGGTTACCTAGGTTCATGTCCCGCATTTTCTTCCCCTACTCTGTCCATTTTAGGGACACCCCTTCTTTCAAGGACAACTTGAATGCCTCGAAGTCCTCCTTGTTTAGCGTCGGTTCTTTGCTTTTTATTTCCTCCCAGCTTTCACCGTTATCAATCTTTCTCCTCACCCTGAATTTCCAGCTGCTCAAGGCGGTGCTCATCTTCGTGATGGCTAACTTCTCCACCTTTTTGTTGAGCGGATGCGGGAACGTGTATCGTTGGTGAAGCTTCTGGATGAGGATGTTGACCAAAGCCTCATTATACTTGTGCCTGAGATACCTTGTGTTGATCGACACGGTTTCCCGAAGGATGCACCCTAGTTGCATGGCGTATCCTTTGGCAAGTCTCTCGGGCTGCAATGGGAGGCCACTAGGCGAGACCTCAGTGAAGGAGTTTGTGACGTTGTCAAGTGCTTGCGGTGTCCGATCCCTCCTTGGCTTATTTTTCTTTAGGACGGGCGGATTCGTCCCATCCTCCATGTGGTCCTCGCCGGCATCGGTTGTGGTATCGACGTCACCATGGCCGCCACTAGCATCTCCATCGGTAGTGGTGGTGGTATTCAGCACCAACACTTTCTTCCGCGGCGTCCTCCAACTGTTGTGACATCTCCTAGAAGGTCTTGTTGGCCTCTACAGGGGCTTCATCCACGCTCATGTGCTTAGAAGTGTCGGGCTCCATTTTTGCACTTCAAGAATTAGTACAACAAATATAAGTAAAAAATAGACTTAATTAATTATTAAGGTACCCCGGGTTGACATGCATTACCCCCATATGTACTTTTTTTTAGCAAAGTCATGCTCAAATTCACGATTTTTTTTGGCATAACCTTTGCTAAAAAAGGACATATGGAGTACCCGAATTTGCCGGAACGGAAGTTAATCAACGTTCCGACAATCTCAAGGGCCTCACGGGGTACCTGCAACCAATGCACACATCGATGTCCGCAACAATCACAACCACGACATGATGGTCGGAGCATAGACAACCACGACACGATCGTCGTGGTAGCAGAAATAATACATAAATATCCATTTGAAGCAAAATCTAAACACAACTCATAAAGAGTGCAAAAAATTCATATACTCTTATTTGTAAAATTGTGCATTGCATGTTCAACTTTTATTTGTAATAACAAATAACAGAAGCATCAAAATTGAACACAAAATAGAGCACAAAATCGGTGCAGAATTTCATCAAACAACTTACGTGCGGTGGTTCGGTATGGGAGGGAGGAGGGGAAGAGGGGAACCATCTCGGGGAGTGAGGGATGAGAAGTCGAGGGCATGGTGTAGAGCTTGTTGTCGATGCGGAGAGGTGGCGTCGGTGGCGAGTTCTTCGCCGTCGTCGGCGGCGGCGGAGGCGGAGGGGCGTCGGGATTGGCTGGGAAGTGGGCACAAGGGAGGTCGCCAGCGACAGGTTTGGGCGCGCGCAGGGTTAAGAGGGGGTGGCTGGCGATGGCGAGTTCGGGTGGCGAGTTCGGGCGGCCGGCGGTGTCGAGGCGCGGCGCGGCGGCTGTTGTGCGGGCGTGGGGGACTTAGGCAAATTTTGGGCGCACGCGAAGTGGAAGAAAGAGTCAGGGCCGCGCGGGGCCACATGTAAGTGGGGGCATCAGAATTCTGTGGCGCATGACTTAGTCGGTGCGCCACAAAATTATGTGATTCTGTGGCGCATGTGTTGAAGCATGCGCCACAGAATATATTTGCTACTACTTTTCCATTATTTGTGTGCTACTAATTTGCTGGTGAATTGTTTCTATTATTTGTGTGCTACTACTTTGCTGGTGAATTGTTCCAAAATACTTAATTTTATTTATATTTAAATAAAGAATAAGAGACAAAAATTTAGTCATGACATACACATATATATATATATTCTTGCATTGTCTCGTACGCATCAAAAAAAGTCTTGTACATGCATATATATGCTCTTGAATTCTCTCACACACACCAAAAAAGTCTCGTATATGCATATATATTTTTGCATTGTCTCACACCCACCAAAAAAAGTCTTATTCGTACCGGCCGATACCGAGAGAGCTAGATTCTCTTCTTTCCCTTCTTCGCGGTAGAATACTTTAGGCCGGGCACCTTGAGATTTCTTCGCGTGAATGGACAACCTTTAGTAGGTACGGAGGTTTTCCTTGGGTTTTTGCTGGTAGTCGGCATGTCGAAGAACATGTCGAAAGTCTCCTCGATCTTCGGATCGCCGTCCAAGTCTTCATCGTTGGCGTCTCCGTACATTCCGATGATGCTCCTCTTGCCCCGCCTCACCACCACACGGCTAGGCTTTGACGGGTCGGTAATGAAGAAGCATTGCTCAACTTGGCTAGCGAGTACCCACGGCTCGTTTTTCGCGGAGGCTTTCTTCGATTTGGCATCGGGTATTACCATGGTGGTGAAATACCGGCCTTCTTTCACGACGTCCTTGGCCCATCTTACACGGAACATTGGCACCAACTCTCCACAATAGTTGAGCTCCCATATCTCCTCGATCCTTCCGAAAAATCTTTTCTTGACAGTAGCCTCGTCATCAGCGTAGGATAGCATAGTTACTCCTGAGTTTTTATATTCACTATTATTGTCCTTTTCCTCGGTGTAGAATCTGTAACTGTTGATGTCGTACGCCTCATAGGTCCTTACGTTCTGTCCGGGGCCCTGTGATAATGAGAATATAAGTTTTTCATCTTCCGTAGATGGCGTTTGTCTCGCTGCTTGAAATATTTGCCTGTCCTTGAAACAACGTGTGAAGCTAGAGTTGTGATGTTTGGATACGTCTCCATTCTTCCTCTGTCGCCCCAGTTCCATGTAATTCTGCTCGATTAAGCTCTTGTGCTCCTCCACCCAAGGTTCGATCAATTGTAAGTGTTGTAGAGCAACACAGTGAGCCCTGTCGAGTTCTTCTCTTTGACCATGAACGCCCACAAAGAGTGAGCGCGAGCCCTCGCGGTGACCAACTCCACCTAGCCTGCCGAGGTGCTTCCTGGTGGGCGGACCAACATCCTTGTTCTTGGTGCTTAGATAATTCTGGCAGAAAGAGATGCACTCGTAGGTTAGAAAGCCCTTCGCCATACTTGCGTCCGGACGGGCCCTGTTGCGAACGTATCCTTTCATGACACCGTTCTGCCTTTTGAACGACATAATGTAGTGCAGGAACGTCGGTCCGAGTTGCTTGATGTCCTCAATGACATGGAGAAGGAGATGCGCGCAGATATCAAAGAATGAGGGCGGGAAGTAAATCTCGAGCTCACATAGTATCAGCACGATCTCTTCCTGTAGTCTGTCGAGCTGCTTCACGCCGATCGACTTCCTTTTGATGACATCGAAAAAGTTGCATAGGGCAAGCAGTGTATCTCGGACGTGCTCATCCATTATCCCTCGGATCGCAGCGGGAATTATTTGCGTCATCAGCACGTGACAATCGTGAGACTTCATACCACTGAACCTCTTCTTCGTTGGGTCTAGATACCTTTTGATCTTCCCCGCGTAACCGCCTGGAAATTTGACTCCTACGAGGCACTTATAGAACTGGCCGAGCTCTTCCGGACTCATTGTGAAGCAGGTAGCGGGAAGCACCACCGATTTCTTCTTTGCCCTTTTGCGGCGACCTTGAGGTCCTTCCATTTGATCATCATCCTTGTCATCGTCATCGTCATCACTATCGGGTGCCTGCAGATCTTTCTTGATGCCAGGCCATTTTAGATCGTATCTTGCTCTTGTCCCATCCTTGGACTTTTCCGGCATGTTGGAAAGAGTGCCAAGTAGACTCTCGGTGACATTCTTCGTAATGTGCATCATATCTAGGCTATGGGGCGCTTTAAGGACCTTCCAGTATGGCAAGTCGTAAAAAACAGACCTCGCTTTCCATACACTCAGCAGGGGATCAACCCTCGGTCGCTTCTTTCCAGGAGTAGGGCACTCCTCCCAATTTCTCAAAAGCTCGTCGATTTCAGTGTCGGTCCTCTGGCGCGGGGGGCTTTCGAGCTCGTGTTCACCATTGAAAAGGTCACCGCGTTTCCTCAACGGGTGATCCATGCGAAGCCACTGTCGAGCACCTGGGTACACAGTTTTCGAAGACCCATCCCTTGGTAGCTGTAGATGCGGGGTCCCATCCATGCACCTGATACGTGCACAGAATCTGTGGCCTACTTGGGCCGATACGTACGAGCAACCAGGATAGTCCTGCACCGTCGTGAACAAGGCGGCTCTCATAGGCATCCCATGTATGGGCTGGCGTCTCCCGCAACATGGCTAACTCCTCCTTTAACAGCGTGAGATAAAGATGTATGTCGACACCCAGTTGTTTCGGCCCCTGGATGAGAATGCTCATGTGTATGTACCTTTGCTTTGTGCACAACCAAGGTGTAAAGTTGTAAGGCCATAAAAACACGGGCCAGGTGCTGTGCGTGCTACTCTGGTTCCTGAACGGATTGAGTTCATTGATGGTCATACCCAGTCTGACGTTCCTTGCGTCACCTCCGAAATTTTGAAAGGCGTCCAATGCTTCCCACTGGCTAGCGTCTGAAGGGTGTGAATGGATTCTTCCCTTCTCCGGATCTTCTTCGGGCTTCTCCCTATCTGCGTGCCAATGCATGAGCTTTGCTTCCCTAGGGTCCACAAAGTACCGCTGCAGATGGGGAGTGATAGGAAAGTACCATACCACTTTTCGAGGAACTTTCTTGTTCGCACCCTTGTACCGTCCTATGTCGCACACCGGACATTTGTTTATGTCCTTGTACTCGCCACGATAAATTACGCAATCATTGATGCATGCACGGTATTTAACGTGCGGTAAGTCAAGTGGGCACACGACTTTCTTGGCCTCATCGATGCTTGTTGGCAATGTGTTCCCCTCGGGAAGTCGATCGTGCATGAATTTCAGGTATCTCGTGAAGCTCACGTCGGTCCATTTGCTTTGCGCCTTCATCTCCAGAGAATCAAGCGTTACTTGCAAGCGCGTATCCTGTGTACGGCACCCAGGATACAACGGAGTCTTCCCGTCGATCTCCATTTGCGCCAGTTTAGTTTTCTCTCTAGCGTTGCTCGTCTCCTGAAGGAGCAGTTCTTGAACATATAGGTCCCGTAAGGCCGATATTAGGGTGTTCTCCGTGTTCGCGTCTTCTCCACCGCCATCTACCCCATGGTCATCATGATCATCATCTTGTCCACCGACGTCATGATGTACTCCGCCCACATCTCCTTCTTCATGTACAGGCGCATTTGCTGTCAGCGGTGTCGGTGCCTCGTTAAATCCTACCATGAAATCGTGCCTCAACAAGTGATCCTCCAATTGTCCGGAATCAGGGTCGATCCACCTCTCGAGTTTGCATTTCCGACAAGGACATCTTATCTGGCGCTTGTTGGACTTAATCATTTCCGCCTTTGCTTCTTCCTTGTATTTAGTAATTTGACAGGATCTCATCATGACGACCATGGTTGCCTACACGGGTTACATAAAACACACAACCGAGAAACGAGAGTATACATTATTTACAATTGTAACACACATGCACACATGCATACACACACATGCATTTTCAACGGAAAATGTTGGCATGACTTCTCCTAATAGTCAGACATATGGGTGATGTAAAAATGTGCCGAAATGGAAATAAATCAACATTTCGGCAAACATATACATGCACCACGCCAGCGCAAGTGACAACAAAAACAACAAACATGCATATATGCATGTGTCCACACGTACACCCCCACATGCAAAGGGCCAAAAACCGATGCCATACCACAACACAATCATGCACACCGGCCACAACAAAAACAGGAGAAGATCGATGTCTCACCTAAGATTGGAGCTCCTCCGAGACGGTGATCGTGTGATGTTTGTTTGGAGAGAAATTAGTGGACAAAAAGAGGAGGAGAATTAATATATGATGCCCCCTCTCGTACTAAGCAATCTCTATGGAACAAAATAGGTTTTAACCTTCTAGAAATGGAGGAATCATGGTGAAAGAATGGGGGAATTGGGTGAGAAAGAGGAGAAAATCGTGTTCACATTTTGTGGCGCACCCCACATTTTTTTGTGGCGCACCCCACATTTTTTTGTGGCGCACCAGGCCTATGCGCCACAAACACAGGCAAATTCTGTGGCGCACTAGGACCATGCGCCACAGAATGTCGGTTTTCAGTGGCGCACCCCAAACCATGCGCCACAGAATGTTGGTTTTCTGTGGCGCACCGCTACCCATGCGCCACAAAATGTCTGCTTTCTGTGGCGCATGAGCCAGGTGCGCCACAGAAAGTTTCCAGAATTTCAAATTTTGATCTGCATGGTGGGTTCCACCCTCTTCCTATGGCGCATTTCTGTCCATGCGCCATAAAAAGACAACTTTCTGTGGCGCAGTGTTTTTGTGTGTGCCACAGATGCTTGTGGCGCATGTGTTTTGTGCGCCAATAAATCTTTTCTGTGGCGCATGGGCTATGGGTGCGCCACCAAGAGTCATCCCACCTATAAGCCTTTTTCCGCTAGTGGGGGATTGAACACGGAGGTCAGACAACCCTCGAGAGGCTCGACGACGGTGCTCACCGAGCTTGGAGAGGGACAGCACGACAGAGATGAAACGCCAGCCCGTACCTAGGTTCACGACCCTCAGAAAGAGGTAAGACCTCTACTCCTGCTTGTCTGTATTGCACTGCGAAGGTTACAGTTCAACGAGCTTCCCGAGGGCTCTCTTGAGGCAGTTTGGTGCTTGAAGAGGAAAGCTATGGTCTTCTTCCTCCTCGAGCTCACTGGCTATCCTACCCACTCGGCTAAGGTTCCAAGTGTTCAGAATGCGATTCTTTGCTACGGTGGTGCTCCTGCTCCTTTTATAGGCGTCCCGGGCCTCATCCTTGCACTTTATGCAGCGGATGGGTTCCCACATGGGAGTGGCGCGAGGGAGTGGAGTTCACCGCCGCAGAATTGTTCATGGACACGGTCCATCCGTGCTAAATTTAGCAGCAGTGGCCGACAACCTGCAGTTCGCGCATAACGGCCAGTAGGCGCTGCGGGGGTCGTTGCGGAGCCCACGATGACGATCTTCTTGGAGTGTTGCGCCGTACATCGGCTTTATCACCAAAGAGGAAAGTCCTGCTCTCCAGCTCTGGCGGCGCTGCTTTATTGACTCCTTTATTCACCAAAAGGGCAACTGCTGCGCCCGCCTCGTTTTCTGCAAACGCGCGCGTCACTCTGCGGCTGTTGCAGAAGCCATGTGCGCCCTGCAGCGATCGCTTAGCCGCGAAATACCTGCACAGGGCCTCGGGAGCCTGGTGGAGGAGTTTGTGTTGACCTCACTTCAGGCAGGTGAAGTCCTGCAGAGTCTCTTGAAGCGAAGGAGTCCTCTTTAGACTCTCGCTTCCTGTTCAGTCCCTCGGGAGGAGTCGCCTCTCGAGGGTCCCCTCAAGCGGTAGCTTGATCCTTAGTCGTTTTCGTCGAGTCTGTCGCGTGCGAGGTCTGTGGAGAGTGGGCTCTGCACACCCTGTTCCTCACTGGGCCGACTAAACAGTGGCAGGAAATAGTGGCGGCAGAAATATTGGCGGGAAACACTACTAGGAATATGAAAATATGGGGCATGCAAGGGTCGGGCATGACCCAGCCGAGCAGCCACAATCGGCCCTCTAGTGGCCGACGAGGTCCAGTCGGCCCTCTCCAGGCTGACCAGGCTTGGTCGGTGTCGACCGGGCCGATTACTTCACTTGGTTTTCAGGCGAGCGCAGGCGAGTTGCGGCCGATGGCCCTTTTCGGCCTCCTCCCGGACGACTAGGCCTACTCGGCCTCTGGGCCGACACAACCGTTTCGGCCTGCTCTGGGTCGAGGCCGTATTATTTCTGAAAATTTGCTGAATACGCGCAATATTCTCCGAATTTGTGAAAAAAGATAGTATTTAAAAAAAATCGGCTTGTATGTGCATATGCATTGTTTGTTCGGATGTGATTGTTATATGTGGTATGTATGAGCGTCGATTTTCACCAAATAGGGTGCGATTATCGGTCGTTGTTCTGTTAATGAGTCCTGGCTGCTTCTGTTTTAGTTCGGATTGCTGTTAGTGGACAAACGACCCTGCAGCCATGATGCTATGCCACTTTGAGTTTCCATATTTAAGAAAACTAGCACATTTATTTTTTTTCAGGTGAGAAAGCTAGCAAGGCTGCTTGAGCTTGTACTACACTTTTAAATTTTAAAGTGGGCTTAACAAGGAATTGTTGACTGTGCATTTTTTCATAACTATTCAATGCAACTGGTTTTTATTTTATTGTGGCTTGAAATCCATTATTAGGGGATGGCTGCAACCTAATCCCTCCATTTTTAGATGTAACATGTTGTAATTGTTCTAGATATTGTCTAGATGAATACTAAAATGAGTAAACATATACACTAAAAAATTCTAGATACATTTGCATATATATATATATGAATGTGGATAAAGACCAAAACATTTTTTTATTTAGAAATGGAGGGACTAAGACATATTTCTCGTATGGGTCTCTTGTAGTTCACACATTAACAAACAAGAACACTGAGAGCAAATCAATTGTGAATTGTTATAAGAAAAAATATTAATATATTTTCTACTCGCTCTGTTCAATAAAGGATGTCTTAACTTTATAAAAAAAGTATTTATCTATACATTAAATCATGTCTAGATACATATATACATGCTCTTTTTGATAAATTCAATATATCCTTTATTGGACGGAGGGAGTATATGCAACAATAACAATAGGTTTTTTTTATTAACAAAAGATTTACGAAAACTTCCTCGACAGTTGAACATCTAACTGTCAAATTGATTAGGGAGTACTAGATTTACGTGTTGCATCATCTTTATGTTAATACGTGATGTCCATACATCCTTGGACTATATGAAGATGATGAAACTAGATTAGACCAAGGGATGGGAGTAGAGTTAGTTTAAATTCTGGTCAACTCTGTAAGAAAATATAAAAACTCTAAACACAATTAAATTAATTTTTTATAAAATTTGTGGGCCAGCCCTTTTAGGCCTCATAGGTCTAGAGATGTATGAGAACGCCCCTGCGTCACGTGACGTACGAAGCGCAGAACCGCACCAGATACAGATCTAGATCCAGTTGTAAATAAGATGTACAAACACCACACAACACCATGTACACAAATAAAATTAACTAGTACAACTACACAGACATGGTTGTATGTATAACTACAAAGATCATATTGTACAACTATATAGCAGGTTGTACAGATCAGGTCGTACAAGTATACATATAAGGTTGTACAGAACTGAACTGAACATATCAGGTTGTACAGATCTGGTTGTACGTATAACTACACCCAGTTTTAGTTGGATGTACAACTACGCATACCAGGTGTACGAACTATACACAATCCAAAGTATAAAAAAAAAGATTGTCGAAACCTATCAACTATGAATCTAGTTTTGAAGATCTCGACGCGAGAAGTTCAAAAATGAAAACGATGGAACCAAAACGAACGAAATTACGACACTTGGCAGCACCGGAGCGCGTGGGGAGGGACCTTCTCAAAGGTTTCCCTTTTTCTAAGGATTTCAGATTCGGAGGCGCCTGAGATATTTTTAGGGAGCCCATCTCGCTAAATCGCGACCCTTTGTCCCGCCCATTATAGCACATGTGTCGCCAAGGGCATAAGGGGCACGATGAGTTGGCCTCATCCTCTCCTTCCTCTGGTTTAACACCGGCGGTCTATTCAGGTTTCCAAACTCATATTGGCAACTAAACACGAGGGTTGCGCTCGTTGCGAGACTTAACACAACACCTTACGGCACGAGCTGACAACAACCATGCACCACTTGTGTCCGCGTTCCCAAGGGCACCCCTCTCTTTCAAGGGAAATCATTAGAAAAAGACTTCCCTTCGCGAAGGTCGCTTCTCGCCCGATCCGCTGCTGCCAAGTGTCGTAATTTCGGATGCTTTCAATTCCCACCTTTCCTCCGCGTATGACAAGTGGCGGCTCTCTGGTAGTGGGCAGAGGGATGTACGTGCATATTTTTTAGATTCTTTTTTCAAAATGAAATATCTTGAAACTGTTTATCCGTTTTACGAACCGTTTTCACTTTTGAACTCGTCGCGTCGAGATATTCAAAACTATATCCCATATTGATAGGTCTCGATAAACTTTGTTTTTATACTTCGGATTGTGTATGTTTTGTACAGCCTAATTGTACGTACAACCTGCATTTTGTAGTTATACGTACAACCTGCTAGGTGTAGTTCTACGTACAACCCGAATGTAGTTGATGTACAACCCGGTCTGTGTTGCTGTACAACCGGTCTGTGTTGTTGTTTAACCTGATTTTTGTGTTGATTTACAACCCGGTCTGTGTTGTTGTACAACTTTGTCTGTGTTGTTGTACAACTCCGTCTATGTTGATGTACTAACTAAGATTGTGTTTTGTACAGAGCCAATAATAGATCCAGATCCGGATCTGGATCTGGATCTGGGGACTGTACACTGTCATACTACCACATGGCGAAACCGCGTCACGCGTACGGGCCAAAAAGAGACCTTTGTGAAGGTCGGCCTTTTTCTAGTGATACCTCTCTGAATCCCCTAAGAATACTAAACTCCCTAGAAATAGAAGCTTCTCCTTCTACCACATGTCCACATTATAGTGAACCTCACTCATATTTTAATTTATACATTCCACTTTATATTTAGTTGTAGTTCATAATTTTAAATTCAGTTCCAAAAATATATAGATATATGTTTGTACTTATCTATAAAATTTATAGCGAAATAAAATTGGATTCCCATCTTAAAAAAACTCAATTTTCTCTAAAAATTACTCTTTTGTGTTGACAAAATTACAAAAACCTTCTAAAGTGTGTGGCACACATTGGTATGTTTTATTTCTAAACATTAAAACCTAAACATGACATTTCGGTTTTTTAAATGAACTTGTGGTGAGTTCGGAGCAACCGATGATATCTGATAACACTCTCTCTTATCTACGTCTAGCGTCCACCATAGCGTCATTCACATGTGCCACATGACGATGTTTCTCTCCCTCCGCCTCCCTCGAGTCATATTGTACCGAAAACAATCGTCCCTACGCAAAGTTTGCCCTTCTCTCAACGCCCACCTCTGGCTTTGTCAAACACTTGTTACTACATGACTAATGACACCTCATCCCTGATCCCACATGACACAATTTCTCTCCATGCGCCTCACTCGAGTCGTATTGTACCAAAAACAACCGTCCCTAGGCAAAGTTTGGCCTTTTCTACACACGGACCTCTGGCTTCATCAAGCACCCGTGACTACACACTTGCATTCCTGATGTGGAGTCTCAAGTTCATTGTTAACTTGCACACACCACATGAGATTCCCTCTGGTGGCCAGCCAACACGAAACGCATTTTTAACTTACACGCCACGTGCGTTCCCCTCTGGTGCGCACCCAACGCTATTGAGCTAGCTTCCTACAATTCTCAAAGTAGTTGCATGTGAACACCCATATCGGCTCCCGCATCGGACACCGCTGTCACGGTTGCTATTAGTACTGGTCGACTCTCCATCCTTAATATCGCATGCCAAGTCCATTATTACCTTTCATGCCTCCCCTCTGATGGCTAGTCAACGCCATTGAGCTGACTTCATACAACCATCACAGTAGTACATATAAATTGTATGTCAAAAGAAGTGTATTCCTACAATTCAATATATAGTAGTCGGTGGTATTCATACCATTTTTATACAATATAGATCCAATACACAACTTGATATCGCATGTTTAAGATCTCAGTTTGCTCTATATTTTTAAGAATTATTTACTATTTATTGGTGAAATGTTCCTCTATTTTTATATAGTATTGACCGTATTCGATACAATTTATTTAAATATGTTAGGATATAATTATGCCAACTATAATTTATTTTGCGATAATTTACGTCAGAAAATATACTTGATTTCATTATATTAACATCAATGACCTTCATTGTATGACATTGATGGCTAATATAGCTCTTTGAGTTTCAATGTTAATCATATCATCTAATGTCTGTATATAGTCGGGAATTTAAACAAATCATTATTGAACCATGTACCCAATTTAACCCTCATGGCATTTCATAATTATCACATCCTGATTGTCTAACTGAGTCTGATTGTCTAAGTTAGTGTAAACTCTTTTATGTGGGGTCATGCTCTTTCTGTTAAGTGGTGTACTCCTAAGATTAATACAACTAAATAATTGTGTCGAGTTGTACTATGTAGTGATCGAGTTGTACTACTTTTTAATTGTTACTACTGTTTTATATGTATGTTTTGCTATTTTTTTAATCTATCGTTGTTCGTATTAGGACAGAGGGCTTCCTTTGCGAATGTCTCTTTTGGCCCGCGCGCACTCATCCCGTCACGCGGTAGTACGAAACG
Source organism: Poa annua (assembly GCA_026929855.1). Classification (NCBI taxonomy): domain Eukaryota; kingdom Viridiplantae; phylum Streptophyta; class Magnoliopsida; order Poales; family Poaceae; genus Poa; species Poa annua. The sequence continues at coordinate 241,951,363 of CM049426.1, read as the reverse complement.
CGGGTCTGACTTAGATCCAGATCCAGATCCAGATCCAGATTGGATCCGTATCTATATATCAGAATTGTACAAACTACACATAACACTATGTACGAATAAAAATTTAAGTAGTATAACTATACATATATTGTCTACACAGATCAGGTCGTACAACTACACATATCAGGTTGTACATATCAGCATAAACGTACAACTACACATATTAAGTTGTACATATCAGATCGTATAACTACACAGATCAGTTTAAACGTACAACTACACAAATCAGATTGTACAGATTAGTTTTTACGACAACAGGTTCAGTTGTACGTATAACTATAAACACGTTGTACGAATTATACAAAATCGAAATTATAAAAAAAAGTTCGTCGAAACCTATCAAAATGGGATCTACTTCTAAAGAACTCGACGCGAGGAGTTCAAGAGTGAAAACAGTTCGTAATTCGGATAAACGGTTCTTAAGATATTTCATTTTGAAAAAATGAATCTGAAAAATAAATACACATACATCCATTACCAGGAAGCCGCCACTTGTCACACGCGGAGTAAAGTTGGGGAGCGAAAGCGAATGAAATTGCGACACGTGTCGGCAGCGAAGGGAAGACTTTTTCAAAGGATTTCGATATGGAGACTCGCTACCATAGCCAACAAATATCCCCTCAATTGATTTAGAGTGGAACTTACCCAACCGGACACCCTTGACGAGATAATAGCACTTACATCCAAACACTCAGAAGTAGCCAATGTTGGGTTTGTTGCCAGTAAGGATCTCATATGGAGTCTTCTTCAAGCCCTTGCGAAAGTAGAGGCGGTTTGATGAGTGGCAAGCGGTGCAAATGGCCTCCGCCCAAAAGTTGATGGGAGACTTGAACTCCGCCAACATAGATATTGCCATGTCGATGAGAGTCCGGTTCTTTCTTTCGGCAACGCCATTTCGTTGAGGAGTGTATGCAGCGGAATATTGGTGACGAATGCCTTCTTCACTAAGAAAGTCGTTAAGAGTTAAATTCTTGAATTCTGACCCATTGTCACTTCGAACAACCAATATGGGGAGGTCATGTTGGCGTTGAACCTCCTTTGAGAAGTCGATGAAGACTTGTTGAGTTTCATCCTTGGTCTTAAAGAAATAGACCCAAGTATACCTTAAATAGTCGTCTACAATCACAAGGCAATATTTCTTGCCACCAAGAATTATCTCCGGAATTGGTCCAAATAGATCAACATGAAGGAGCTCCAAAATCCGGGACGAAGATATGATGGTCTTGCTTGGATGAGTAATATCATGCATCTTGCCTTCCACACAAGCTCTACAAATTCGATCCCTTGAAAAGAAAACATGATCTTTTAGTCCAAGGATGTGGCCACCCTTGTAAAGACTTTGTAAAGTGCGCATGTTTACGTGAGCTAGTCGGCGAAGCCAAAGCCAACCCACGTCGGCTTTTCCGAAGAGACACATGGTTTGAGTAGTGGTGGCTCCGGAGAAGTCCACCACGTAAAGCTCATGCTCCACGTATCCCACGAAAGCCACTCTTAGCGACTTGCTCCACAAGAGGACCACGATGTTCTTATCAAAGAAGGAGAGATCCCCAACTTTGTTAAGGCACGAACTGATAACAAATTCTAGCCAAGAGATTCAACAAGCATAACATTGACAAGAGTAATGTCGGGGGCAACTACCACTTTGCCAAGCAAGGTTACCTTAGACCTTGATAAGTAACCAAACGTCACGGTTACTTGATCTACATTAGTTTTCAACTCCGTGACGAGTTCTTTGCTCCCGGTCATATGACTTGTACATCCACTATCAATTATCCATTTTAAACCACCGGGAGCAAGGTCCTAGAAGAGATCAATTCTTGCATTTAGCAACCCATTGCTTCGCAATGGGTGCTTTGTGGTTAGCGACAAGAGACTTAGGAACCCAAATAGCATATGGAATAAAACCATAGTAGGGTCCAATGTAACGAGCACAAACATTCCCATAATAATCGAGATATAAAGCATAGTTAGGGTTGTTGTCCCCGACGTGATCTTTACGAGTAGGCTTGCCCCTTGAGGCATTCCTATTCGCAAGACCGTCCTTGGATTGAATGGAGTCGGTCTTCTGGGCTTGGATGGGGTTGACGCTCTTGGGAATACCCTTCTTGGCATTCATCTTCATGGGAGGCACATATCCAAGGCCTTCCTTCACTTGTCGAGTGTGAGACTCCATGATGGGAGTCTCAACAACTTGCTTACCCTTGAGAAGGATGATTTCGGATGTGGAGGCCTTAGCCATCTCACTCTTCAACCTAGCATTCTCCTTCACAAGATTAGCATTATCACACGAACAATTAGAGATAGAGATGCTATGAGAATCAAGGTTAGTTAGCCGAGTTTGGAGTTGAGCATAACACTCTTTTAGAAGAGCATGTTCATTCTCCAAAGCCTTGTGAGCTATGACGACCTTCTCCATGTCCTCAATGAGTCTAACATGCTCAACCGCAAATTCGGCTTTATCTTGTAGAGCCACTTTGAATTTATCAAAGTACATATCACGATCCTTAATGAGCTTAGCATGTGAGGAGTTATAAGTTTCCTCAATAGTTTCAAGTTGCTCCTCAAGACGTGCATGAGAATCTTCAACCTCCTCAAGAGAGGATTTCAAATAAGATAGAGAAATAACATCTTCTCTTTCTATCTTACACTTCTCTTCATTGAGATGTTCTAGCTCACCAATACGAGCCATGAGGGCACCAACATGTTTCTTGCTATCACCTTGCAATTTAGTGATAAAAGAGTCGAGTCCACAAGCTCTTGCTTGATTTGAAGGCTAGAGGCATCATCAAGCTCATTCATTTCATTCATGAGAGAGAAAGAGGATGAAGGTACCTCCGATGCCTTGGCCATAAGACATCTTGAGATCTTGGTGATGGAGCTCTCATTTGGCGACGTGAATAGAGATGATGAAGAGCTTGTCGTAGTTGAAGGAGTTCTTGTCGTTGATGAGGGAGTTCTTGTTGTTGATGAAGGAGCGGTAGGTCTTGATGTGGTGGCAAGAGCCGCCACTTCATTTGGCGTTTCTTCCTCTGACTCTTCATCATCAGTGGGGTACTCCTCTTGAGTCAACAACATGATGCGAGGTTTCTTTTGAAAAGGCCTCTTCTTTCCATAGGCCTTCTTGGAGGCATCTTGGTTTTGTCCTTGAGCACTAGACGTCCACCATGCTCTTTTCTTTTCTCATAAGGGCAAGCGGCGACGAAATGGAACTTGTCTTGACAATTGTAACATGTCCATGACTTGGAGGGTGAGACCCTATCGGCTTGAGATGGACTCTTGTCAACTCGCATCTTGCCTCATGAAGGGTTATTTGTAACATCCCAAATTTTGCAAAAATTTAAAACTTTGCATTCATGCATCATTCATCATATAGGCATAACATTAAATCACATAAGTACTAAATAAAATTTTAATTATAAGTTTAAATAATTTATAATCCGTAAAGTGTTAATTTAAACTTCCTTAATAAATATAATTTCTCCAAATTATTTAATGGGCGGGTATATTATTAGAAAGTTCTAATTTTAATAACCTCTCGAAAATATATTTTTATGATTTTTCTGAAATGTTTTTGAATAGGTTTGAAAATCATTTTGTAAATCAGATTTGAAAACAGTTTTTAAATTTTTTTTTTTAAGAAATGGAGTTCGGGCCGGCCCAGGCGCTATCTGTCGCGCGGGCGTGAGCTAGCAGCCCATCAGCCCGCTCCAGCGCGCGCCCGTCTTTTCTCCCTCGCTGACAGGTGGGCCCCACCTGTCAGCCGTCTTCAACCTCCATCCGGAGATCGCGCCAGAGATGGAGTCCGCGACCGAAAACGTTTCGAGCCGTTTCTCGCCGCGATTAGCTCCCCTGTCCCCTCCTATTTAGCCCCCTCGAAGCCGCCTCCGACCCCCCCCCCCCCCAAACCCTACCACCCCGCCGCCGGGCTGCTCCGAATCGGTCCGCCGCCGCCATTGCCGCCGGGCGTTTTGCACGATTCCGGTAAGAATTGAGCACCTCGAGCGCTCGCGCTTCTTCCCCGCGCTTCCCCACCTCCTCGCACACCCGTTTAGCCCCCTCATGTGCTTTATTTCGCAGCCGAACGCCGTATCCGTCCGTGACCCAAGACCGCCGCCGCCGTCCACGACTTCGATGAGGAAAGGGGAAGAACATCGACGCCGCCGCCGCGCCGTCGACCTCTCCTCCCCCTCCGCAACATTTTGGTAAGATCCGCTCCTACCGGGGCTTCGTAGAACACCGGGAACGTCGTAGCCGACGTGCCGCCGCCGCGGGCGCCATCGCCGGCGAGCGCTCCGGCGACCAGCGCGCCGCTCGGTCGGCCGTGCATTGTAGGCCGTTGGATCTAGATCCAACGGATCTAGATCGGAACGATCCCGCGCGTACGATTTTATTTAGATCGGACGGCTCGCGCCCGCGATCCGCGTGAACCGTTTTCGTCCAATAGGATCACGTCACGTAGCCCCCTTTTATTTCTTTTTCGCAGGAATTTTATAAATAAAACAGAAAACATGCAAAACTTAGAAAATTCATAACTTTTGATCTATAAGTTCAAATTTGATAAACTTTATATCCACGGATAGCCCTGCTAGTGTAGATTATTTCTACGTCATTTGTTTTTCCTTTTGAAAAATTATAATTCATGAAATTATCCGAGGAGTAATTCGGCTATTAAATCCATAACTTAAATAATAAAAATGTTTTACAAATAAACTTAAATATTTTAGTGTTAGGTTATTGCCCTCTGTCCAGAAGTATTAATATGTGGCTTATTTGAAAACTTTCATAAAACAATAAAAGTTGTAGTTGTAGAATTCAAGTTTTGTTTTCAATTATTTAATTGATAACTAAAATAAGAAATTCCTAGAAATTGCATCTCATGCATTTGATAACAGAAGATATAAATTATTGATAAGTGTGTCTAGTTATACTCATGGCATATTATGCATGCATACATATTTATGATTGATGTTGTGTGATATTGTGTGCGTATTTATTTTTATGAATTGCTTGTGCTAGATTGCGAAGGAGAGGAAGGACTTGCGTGTGATAGCTATTCTTGTTGTGCTTGCTCCTCCTGCTACCAAGGCAAGTGACTTCATAAAACACCTACTATTTTATATTATTGCATACCTAGTGTTTTAAGCAGTATTTGCAAAGTAGTATGCATGATAGGTTTTTGTGAGATGTGTAGTATGCTATGCAAACCTGTTAGGTTACCCCTTAGAACTTCTAGTTAGACCCCTATTATAATTTAGTGGAGGTACATGCTGCAAAAATGATTGTTTTATGGTTGATGTGATAAGTGAAAATTTCCACTAAATTAATTTAACGCCTGGGTGGATTGGTTTGATCGAGGAGGTTTCAAGTTGAGTGGCTACTCAGGGCCAAGTTTCATGGTTGTCTTCGCCCAAGATAGTTTTCACTTACTTGGGGCCATGATATGAGGTGTTAACCTAAGTTGCTCACTTGTGGATGGCCACCCATGGCTGTGAGATTTAAGTTTACACTGAGTTTAGTTGCTTATCGTGCAACCATTGGTCAATATGGGCTCTATCTTGATGGAGTAAGTTGATGTGGACCTGGGTCAAGAGATTGATGATGGTAGAGTTGATAGGATGGTGGTAATCTCTTAGTATGATCATGGGAAAGCAACTTCTGAAAAGTCTCGTCTTGATCTTCTTCTTTTCCTTCTCACTAAATGAGTGTAGAGGATAGTTTGGGTTGATTGAGTCTAATGGTGAAAGTGCACACACTCTCGAGAGTTAAAACCTAAGATCTTAGCCGTGTCCCCGGCATCGGACAATTGAGTGACTACACAAGGCTGTCTTTTGAAAATCTCTTCATCCCAATTTCTTAATAAAACTTTGATGGGTGAACATGGGTAGGAGACATGAATTTGTCTCGAGATGTCTCATAAAGAGAAGATATTGTTTCAAAAAGTTGTTTACCAAAAGTAGGAGAAAATTTGCTTTGCGCATTAGCCTTGAGCTCCACCATCCAAATAAGCATATAGATATAGTTTAGTAGAATATTAGAAATTAAAGTCACTTGCCACCACAATTCAATTGTGCTGACCCTTTATAGCTGGGCTGCAACTAAACCTTGCAGATTGTTCGAATGAGGAGTAAGGGGGTCGTCTTCGAGCTACAACCAACATGATTTGCCAGTGGCTTCATGGAGATGATGTAGCTCCATGTTATCTTTAGATTGGCGTATGAACTCTGAAATAAAGTGTGAACTATTTATCCAGCTAGCATTTTAGCTATGCTAAGTTGTAAGGATTATTGTTTTTGGATCATTCGTCTCGATTTGTAATAAATTATGACATTGTATTGTGATATTACATCTTATTGGAAAATGCGAGACTTATGTGATCCAAGTCTTCCGCACTATTCATATGTGCCATTGCTTTCCTGTGCAAGGGCTTTACAGATGGTATCAGAGACCGAATGTTGCTTGTAGGCTCGAAACCCCTAGGATTGGATACAAACCCAAAAGTAAATATTTTTAATTCAATAAATTTCGAATTTGAAAAATTATTCAGACTTTTCCTTTCTTATAATATTTTCCTTGGCTTGTACGTTCTTAACTTTTTCTTTCATCTCATTAATTCTTACCTCTTCAAAAAAATTGTAGATGAAGGACTTCACTCGTGAGATATCCCCGCAGAAAGGAGACCAGTACTATTTTAGTGACCAACTCCTTAATATTTCCAAGACCTTGAGGTTGATGCCGCCAGTCTTCAGAGGCAAAGAAATTATGTCTGAAGATTACTCTGAAGGTCGCTGGAAGATCGAGGCAGAAGTTCTCCCTCGTCTTGATCCCCCTGGATCGCAGCCGATCCGTTTCCGGTCTAGATACCCCAACTGGAAGAATGGAGTGGAGATGGCGATGCTGGAAACCTTGTCCCGCATCATTGAGAAGTTCTATGACGAGATCAAGCCCAACTCCGTCTTTCGTCACTTTGCCAGGAGTGATAGCATTGGACAACCCGTTCAACCCCCACTTAGGGGTCTAAATGAGAAGCACCATGGAGATCTCGGAGCTCATTGCCATAACCTGGATATACTTCTGGGACAAGAGATTTTCTACATGGCTGATTTAAGGCGCGTTCACCGTTATGTTAAAGGAAGCTTAGAGGAAGAGAAGGATATCCTTCGTGAAGAAAATCAGTTGCTAACTAAGGAGAACAAGAAGCTTGAAACCAAGATTGAACTGCAAGACGATAGGATCGCGCAGAAGGATGCCCACATTTTGGCCTTGCAGGCGCAGTGTGCTCATTTGTGTGAGCAACTAAGCCAAATGGAACTCCAGGCAAAAAGAACCTTCCTCCTAACGTCCCAGCGTCCCTATTGATAACCTATCCCGATGAGGACACTCCCAAGGAAGCCACGGGTGGTAAGAAGCGCAAGTGTGGGAACACCCGCAATTACATAAGGAGTTTCAAACTTTGATTAGAGAGACCACCAGTTATCCTTACCTTACGAGTATTTCTCCCCATCTCATCGAAAATGTATTGACCTACCAAATTGTGGTGAGGCGGTACGTTGAAACCATGTCCTATCTTGGTATTCAAATCTCTAATTTTCGAATTTATAAACTATTTCGAGTGTGTCTATTGGTTATTGTTTGTTGTGCTTCTGTTATGTGTTATGTTGTGCATGGGTAGATTTTCCTCTGTAGTCTCTTTCTATCTATACTTACCTATGCTGAAACCATACAGATGCCTCCGCGTCGTGATCCTGACAACAACAATGCCAACAAAATGATGCAACAAATGATGGCAGCTCAGACACAGTTGATGACCATGATGGCTCAGTTCATGGCAAACCAGAACAATCCGCCACCACCCCCACCACCGCCGCCACCACCACCCCCACCCCAAGTTTATCGCCTTGCTAGATTCTTGAGGCTTAGACCCAACAAATTCTCCACGGCTACAGAACCTATCGTAGCCGATGATTGGCTACACTCTGTGAACAAGGATCTAGTTACTTGCGAGTGTACTGAAATGGAGAAAATAAGGTTCACTACTCACCTACTGGAGGGACCAGCGGCACAGTGGTGGGCAACCTATCAGATCCTCACCCACTTGATGGACTCACTTGGGAAGCCTTTAAAGAAGGTTTCTGTAATGCTCACATCTCAACTGGGATCATGAATCTGAAAAGGGATGAGTTTCGTACCCTGAGACAGGGAAATCGTGCGCTGAGGGAGTACATGGAGGACTTCAATTCCCTCTCACGCTATGCCCCAGAGGATGTAGAAACCGATGCAAAGAGGAAGTATAAGTTTCTGAATGGACTCAATGGTGAGCTGAAGATACCTTTGTCTGTGGCATATGCTCCCAATTACCAGGATCTTCTTGATCAGGCCATTACTCTGTACAGCAACATCAAGAAGGAGGAGAATAGGAAAAGGAAGTTCAGCGCCAATAAGTACAACACTAATCTGATGCAGAAGAAACCTTTCGTTCCAGAGAACAGCGAAAGCCACAACAGTCACAAGATTGGAAATGGCCACAACCATAACGGTCATATCCATAAAGTAGGAAATTCCGGATACAGAGGAAATGGGCAGGGTAGTAATGGACACAATCACCCGTTCAATGGGAACAATAGTGGAAAAGAGCAACACCGCCACAACAATGAACCGAAACGGGATATTAGTCAAGTGACTTGCTACAAGTGTGGGAACAAGGGACATTACTCCACGGACTGTCCAGAGAAGAAGAAGGCACCGGAAGCTTCAAAGCCTAATCCGTTCCAGAAGGCACAGGTGAATCATCTTGATGTGGAAGAAGTGCAGAATGAACCAGGTGCAGTGATCGGTACGTTCCTACTACATACCTTTCCAGCATTAGTCTTGTTCGATACGGGAGCATCTCACTCATTCATCTCAAGGGCATTTGTTAATAAACACAAACTGTCTACTACAAGCCTGCTAAATCCGGTTAGGGTGAGTTCCCCAGGGGGGGGGGGGAATGCTTGCACAAACCGATTGTCAAAACTTGAAGTTAGAAATTGGCAAACACTCGTTTCCGGTAAACCTGATAATACTAGAGACCCAGGGTCTGGATGTTATACTCGGTATGGATTGGTTGGCCAAGTTTGAAGGAGTACTGGATTGTGCGAATAGATCCATTACACTCACCACCCCCGAGAAGAAGAAGATTAGATACAAATCCAAATTTGAACCTAAGAAAGTTAAGCTAAATTCTCTTAAGGGGGTTAGCCTGGGAGACGTTCGCGTGGTAAGGGATTACCCTGATGTTTTTCCCGAAGAACTACCGGGAATGCCACCCGATAGAGATGTTGAATTCCTTATAGATTTGGTTCCCGGAACGGGACCAATAGCTAAGAGACCATACCCAATGGCCGTAGCTGAATTGAAAGAACTCAAGAAGCAACTAGAGGAGCAACTGCAGAAAGGTTTCATCTGCCCAAGTTCTTCACCTTGGGGAGCAACCATTCTGTTTGTAGAGAAAAAGGATAGTACTCAAAGGCTAGTCACGGATTATCGAGCAATCAATGAGGTGACAATGAAGAACAAGTACCCGCTACCAAAAATTAATGAGCTTTTTGACCAACTAGAGGGTGCTTCTGTATTCTCTAAGATCGATTTGTGATCAGGATACTTTCAAATGAAAGTAAGAGAATTAGATATCCCAAAGACCGCCTTCACTACCAGATATGGATTAAATGAGTATACCGTCATGCCGTTCGGTTTAACCAATGCACCGGCGTACTTCATGAACATGATGAACAAAGTGTTTATGGACTTTTCGGATAAGTTTGTTGTGGTGTTCATTGATGACATCCTGATTTACTCCAAAAGTCAGGAGGAACATGAAGAACACTTACACCTGATATTACAGAGACTTAGAGAACATAAACTGTATGCCAAATTCAGCAAGTGTGAATTCTGGCTAGAAGAAGTGGGTTTTCTAGGACACGTTGTGTCGAAGAATGGAATAGCAGTAGACCCAGTAAAGTTGTCAGCAGTGACAAAGTGGGAGGTACCCAAGAATGTGGCAGACATTCGTAGTTTCCTTGGACTGGCAGGTTATTATAGAAGATTTATAGAGAACTTCTCCAAACTTGCCAAACCACTGACCTCACTACTGAAGAAGGAAGTCAAATTTAAGTGGACTGAAGAATATGAAATAAGTTTCCAGGAACTAAAGAAACGGCTGGTGTCAGCACCTGTTTTATGTTTGCCAGATATAGAGAAGGAATTCCAAGTATATTGTGATGCCTCGCATCAGGGACTAGGAAGTGTCTTGATGCAAGAAGGGAAAGTGGTCTCCTATGCTTCTAGACATCTTAAGAAACATGAAGTCAACTATCCCACCCACGATCTGGAGTTAGCATCAGTAGTGCATGCTCCAAAGACGTGGAGACCATATCTGTTGGGAAAGCGTTGTGAGGTGTTCACAGATCATATGAGTCTGAAATATATTTTCACCCAGAAGGAATTGAATATGAGGCAAAGAAGATGGCTGGAACTTATTAAGGACTATGATATGAGTTTACAATACCATCCAGGAAAGGCTAATGCGGTGGCAGACGCATTGAGTCGTAAGGTCCATGTGAATGGACTGACAGCGGGAGATTTGCCCGAGGATTTATGTAAGGCATTTATGGACCTTAGATTAGAGTTAGTACCCGAAGGATTCCTAGCAACACTGGACGTACAACCTTTGTTGATGGATAAGATTCGGGAAGCTCGGAAGGGAGACAAAGTAATGGACGAAATCAAGGTCAACCTGAGCGAAGGAAAGGCCAAGGGTTTTCGGGAAGATGAACAAGGCACCATGTGTTTTGAGAAACGCATCTGCGTGCCGCAAGATGATGATCTTAGAAAATTGATTCTGCAAGAAGCGCATAACTTGCCTTATTCCATACACCCGGGAAACACCAAAATGTATATGTATGTGAAGGAAAGATTTTGGTGGAATAACCTGAAGAGAGACATCGCAGAATATATAGCTAAGTGCGATGTATGTAGTCGAGTGAAGGCTGAACATCAGAAGCCAGCGGATTTGTTGCAACCTTTACCTGTACCGGATTGGAAATGGGAACATATAGGAATGGATTTCATTACAGGATTACCGCGTACCAGATCTGGGTATGATTCGATTTGGGTAATAGTGGATCGATTGACAAAAGTGGCCCATTTTGTGCCAGTAAAGACTACCTACTCAAGTGCTAAGTTGGAAGAGATATACATGAGGAGGATAGTGTGTTTGCATGGTATTCCCCAGAGGATTGTGTCTGACAGAGGTACCCAGTTTACCTCGCATTTCTGGAAACAGCTACATGAGTTGTTGGGTACGAGATTAGAGTTCAGTACATCATTTCATCCCCAAAAGGATGGACAGACGGAAAGAGTAAACCAGATTCTAGAAGATATGCTGAGGGCATGTGCATTAGACTAGCCGTACGCCGAATTTTCCTATAACAACAGCTACCAAGCCAGCATAGAGATGTCGCCATTTGAGGCACTCTATGGTAGGAAATGCACCACACCACTACTTTGGAGCGGTGTTGGAGAACGTAGTTTATTCGGACCTGATATAATCCAGGAAGCCGCAGAGAAGGTTCGAATGATCAAGGACAGATTGAAGATCGCGCAGTCCAGACAGAAAAGCTATGCAGATTCAAAAAGGAGAGAGATCACATATGAGATAGGTGACAGGGCATATTTGCGAGTGTCACTGATGCGTGGTGTGAAGAGGTTCGGGATCAAGGGCAAACTTGCACCTCGATTCATTGGGCCCTTGAAGATTCTTTCTCGCAAGGGAGAAGTGGCGTATGAGCTAGAATTGCCGGAAGTTTTGTCAGCAATTCACAATGTATTCCATGTGAGCCAGTTGAAGAAGTGTCACCCAGAGATGACAGAAACCCCGCTACGAGATACAGTGCCACTAGAAGAGGTCCAGTTGGAAAGTGACCTGACGTATGAAGAGAAGCCAATCAAAATCTTGGAGACAGCAGAAAGGGTTATACGAACCAAGACTATCAAATTTTGTAAGGTCCAGTGGAACCACCATACCGAAGAAGAAGCAACTTGGGAACGGGAGGATGATCTTCGAGAAGAACACCCACATCTTTTTGCAGGCCAATCCGAATCTCGAGGGCGAGATTCATCTTAAGGGGGTTAGGTTTGTAACATCCCAAATTTTGCAAAAATTTAAAACTTTGCATTCATGCACCATTCATCATATAGGCATAACATTAAATCACATAAGTACTAAATAAAATTTTAATTATAAGTTTAAATAATTTATAATCCCATAAAGTGTTAATTTAAACTTCCTTAATAAATATAATTTTTCCAAATTATTTAATGGGAAAGTATATTATAAAAAGTTATAATTTTAATAAACTCTCCAAAATATATTTTTATGATTTTTTCTGAAATTTTTTGAATAAGTTTGAAAATCATTTTGTAAATCAGATTTGAAAACAGTTTTTAAATTTTTTTAAAAAAAAGAAATGGAGTTCGGGCCGGCCTAGGCGCTATCTGCCCCGCGCGCGTGAGCTAGCAGCCCATCAGCCCGCTCCAGCGCGCGCGCCTCTCTTCTCCCTCGCTGACCGAGACCGTTTCGAGCCGTTTCTCGCCGCGATTAGCTCCCCTGTCCCCTCCTATTTAGCCCCCTCGAAGCCGCCTCCGAAACCCCCCCCCCCCCAAACCCTACCACCCCCGCCGCCGGGCTGCACGGAATCGGGCCGCCGCCGCCATTGCCGCCGGGCGTTTTGCACGATTCCGGTAAGAATCGAGCACCTCGAGCGCTCCCGCTTCTTCCCCTCGCTTCCCCAACTCCTCGCGCACCCGTTGAGCCCCCTCGTGTGCTTTATTTCACAGCCGAACGCCGTATCCGTCCGTGACCCGAGACCGCCGCCGCCGTCCACGACTCCGACGAGGAAAGGGGAAGAACACCGACGCCGCCGCCGCGCCATCGAGCTCGCCTCCCCCTCCGCTACATTTTGGTAAGATCCTCTCCTCCCGGGGCTTCGTAGAACGCCGGGAACATCGTAGCCGACGTGCCGCCGCCGCGGGCGCCATCGCCGGCGAGCGCTCCGGCGACCCGCGCGCCGCTCGGTCGGCTGTGCATTGTAGGCCGTTGGATCTAGATCCAACGGATCTAGATCGGAACGATCCCACGCATCCGATTTTATTTAGATCGGACGACTCGCGCCCGCGTGAAAGTACATTCTATGTACTCCTAAGTTTTGGTGACTAATGACAACACAAAAAGTTCTAATGTTTGTGATGAAGCATCCAGGCTACTTTACAGGTTGACTGTCAAAGAGAATTATCAGTGCTATTACACCTGGTTGTTTGTTCAGGAATTCTGTCAGGAGATTTCTGGGGCCCGGAAATTTCCGGTCCACGGACCGGAGATTTCCGAGCCAAACTCATTTCTCGCTAAGTCTGAAATCATATTGCGTACTGACTCCAGATCTTTTTTAGCCGGAAATCCTCCCGGAGATTTCCGGCGCTCGGAGATTTCCGGCGCTCGGAGATTTCCGGCGCTCGGAGATTTCCGAGCCCCAATCCGGAAATCTCCGAGTGTCAGAGGAATTTCGACCAAGTCAAGAAATCCAACCAGTACTGATCCAAGGTCAAAGTTCTACCATAATTTCGCCCGGAAATTTCCGGAGTCCGGAAATTTCCGGTCCTCAACCCAGAGATTTCCGAGCTGGCGGCTCTGCAACGGACAGATTTTGAGGAGGGGTATAAATACCCCTCCACCTACCTCGAGCTCCTTAGCTTCTAGATTTTCTCTCTCCTCCATTGGTGCTGAAGCTCGTTTCTCCCGGATCTCTCAATCCAGCCACTCAAATCCGTTGATACTTGGGGCTCTGAGGGAGAAGCCACTGATCTACATCTCCACCGAAGCGTTTTGACTTTCCCCCTCTATTGCTTGAGGGGCAACGGATCTAGGGTTCCTTTGTGGATAGCTAGGTTCATCTTTGTGTAGTTTGATCCTTTGTCGATTCCTTTGTGGAAGTGACCTGTTGTGGTCGTTGTGAGAGCCCCCAATTCAGTTGTGGGTGTGTGCCTCACGCATTTGTACGGGACTTTCTCCGCCCTTAAAGGAGTCCTTAGTGGAAGTGTGGATTCGCACCTTTGTGGTCGAATTCACAGGAGAATAGGGTGAGGCCTTTGTGGCGTTGAGCTAACCTTTGTGGTAGCTCACACCTCTCCAACGAGACGTACACCTATGTGGTGGAACTCGGGATAAAACCTTGGTCTTCGAGTCCCTACGGTTGTTTCGTTCCACTCTCCTTTACCGCTCTTTATTTCCTATACTTGCCTAGTTCTTTGTAGGTTGTCACTTGAATCATCTAGTTGCACATCTAGACAATTTACTTTCCGCTAGCCTAAAACTGAAAAAGAGATAAAAATTGGTCACCACCTATTCACCCCCCCCCCCTCTAGGTGGTCAACTTCCGTTCAATTGGTATCAGAGCCCGGTTGTCTCTTATAAGCTTCACCGCTTGAGACCAACCTTGGACAATGCAAGTTGACCCAAAAGAGGGTTCTGAAACGGACGCCGCGACTTTGGCGGCAATGCAAGAGAAAGGTGCTACTATGGCCGATATCAACTCTTTGGAAACAAAGTTGACATCGTCTATACAAACCGAGTTCAAGAAGTTTCATGATATGCTTGAGTCTCTCAAGACATCTAAAGAAACCTCTCTTGCATTGCCCACAAAGCCTCCGGTGCTTCCGGGCATTACTCTTGATGTGGACCCCGAATTGATAAAGGGAAAGCAATTGCCTTTGGATGGGAAGGGTGATGCTAGTAGTTCCTCAACCCATCAAAACACTCCATCATCCAACGATGAAGTGCCTAAAGGCTACAACGCCACTCCTCCCCCATCCCAATACCATACCCCCGATCCCATTATTCCTCATCCGCAAGTTTCTCATAGGGGTGATCCCCCATTGCTTAAAGATTATACCTTTTCTCAATGGCAATACATGATGAAGTCTCATGTTTGCAGCTCTTCAATCGAGTTGTGGCGCATCATTCAAGTTGGATACAAGCCGCATGATCCGACCAACCTAACAAGAAGAGAAGTGGTGGAGGCTCAACTTGATGCCACCGCTCTCTACATGATCCAAAAGGCGGTTGGGAACAAGGACATGGCTCGCATTCAACATCTCACCACCGCCAAGGAGACATGGGATGGTCTATCCGAGTTGTTCGTTGGAAATGATAGCATGAGAATGAACCGCTATGACTCTTTGAGCAATGAAGCCGAGGGCTTTTTCAAGCTTGATGGTGAAGACCATGAGATGATGTATCAAAGATTGGTGACCATAGCCACAAACTTTCGAGAAGTGGGTGCCTCTCACATTGATGATGCTTGGATCAAAAGGAAGTATGTTAGCTCTATGATGGCTTGTGAGCCTACCGACGTCAAGAGTCTTCAAGGAAGACACAACTATCATCTCATGACATCTAATGAGGTTATGCAAGAGATGGCCGCATACAAGGTGGCCACTAAGAATGCTCAAGATGCAAGGGCAAGGGCTCTTGGAATGCAAAGAGGCACAACCAACCTTGCTTTGAAGGCTACCGTTGAGGAAGACAACGATGATGATGATCTTGGAAGCTTTGCCGCCATGTCCGAGGAAGCACTCAAGATTGCTTACAGTGACCATCTCGCACTTGCGGCTCGCACCTTTTGGAACAATCCCTGAAGATGCAAGATGCGTTTTGACAAGAATGCACCTCAAGCCGATAGGGTCTCACCCTCCAAGTCAAGGACATGTTACAATTGTCAAGACAAGTTCCATTTCGTTGCCGAGTGTCCTTATGAGAAAAGAGAAGAGCATGGTGGACGTCTAGTGCTCAAGGACAAAACCAAGATGCCTCCCAAGAAGGCCTATGGAAAGAAGAGGCCTTTTAACAAGAAGCCTCGCATCATGTTGTTGACTCAAGAGGAGTATCCCACCGATGATGAAGAGTCGGAGGAAGAAACCCCAAATGAAGTGGCGGCCCTTGCCACCACCTCGACAACTATCATCTCTCCATCAACGACAAGAACTCCTTCGACTACGACAAGCTCTTCATCGTCTCTATTTACATCGCCTAATGAGAACTCCATCACCAAGAGCTCAAAGTGTATTATGGCAAAGGCGTCGGAGGTACCTTCATCCTCCTCCTCTCTCATGAATGAAATGAATGAGCTTGATGATGCCTCTAGCTTTCAAATCAAGCAAGAGCTTGTGGCGTTCGACTCCTTTATCACTAACTTGCAAGGTGATAGCAAGAAACATGTTGGTGCCCTCATGGTTCGAATTGGTGAGCTAGAGCATCTCAATGAAGAGAAGGGTAAGATAGAAAGAGAAGACGCTATTTCTCTATCTTATTTGAAGTCCTCTCTTGAGGAGATTGAAGAGTCTCATGCTCGTCTTGAGGAGCAACTTGAAACTATTGAGGAAACTCATAACTCCTCACATGCTAAGCTCATTAAGGATCGTGATATGTACTTTGCTAAATTCAAGGTGGCTCAACAAGATAAAGCCAAATTTGCGGTTGGGCATGTTCGACTCATTGAGGACATGGAAAAGCTCGTCATAGCTCACAAAGATTTGGAGAGTGAACATGCTCTTATAAAAGAGTCATATGCCCAACTTCAAACTCGGCTAACTAACCTTGATTCTCTTAGCATCTCTACCTCTAAGTGTTCTTGTGATAATGCTAATCTTGTGAAGGAGAATGCTAGGTTGAAGAGTGAGATGACTAAGGCCGCCACATCCAAGATCATACTTCTTAAAGGTAAACAAGTTGTTGAGACTCCCATCGTGGAGCCTCACACTCGACAAGGAAAGGAAGGTCTTGGATATGTGCCTCCCATTAAGATGAATGCCAAGAAGGGCATTCCCAAGAGCATCAACCCCATCCAAGCCAAGAAGGCCGACTCCATTCAATCCAAGGAAGGTCTTGCGAGTAGGAATGTCATAAGGGGCAAGCCTACTCGTAAAGATCACGCCGGGGACAACAACCCTAACTATGCTTTATATGTCGATTATTATTGGAATGTTTGTGCTCGTTACATTGGACCCTACTATGGTTTTATTTCATATGCTATTTGGGTTCCTAAATCTCTTGTCGCTAACCATAAAGCACCCATTGTGAAGCAATGGGTTGCTAAATGCAAGAATTAATCTCTTGTAGGATCTTGCTCCCAGTGGTTCAAAATGGATAATTGATAGTGGATGTACAAGTCATATGACCGGGAGCAAAGAACTTGTTACGGAGTTGAAACCTAATGAAGATCAAGTAACCGTAATGTTTGGTGACTTATCAAGGTCTAAGGTAACCGGGTTTGGCAAAGTGGTAGTTGCCCCCGACATTTCTCTTGTCAATGTCATGCTTGTTGAATCTCTTGGCTATAATTTCTATCGGTTCGTGCCTTAACAAAGATGGGGATCTCTCCCTTCTTTGATAAGGACATTGTGGTCCTCTTGTGGAGCAAGTCGCTAAGAGTGGCTTTCGTGGGACACGTGGAGCATGAGCTCTATGTGGTGGACTTCTCCGGAGCCACCACTTCTCAAGCCATGTGTCTCTTCGGAAAAGCCGACGTGGGTCGGCTTTGGCATCGCCGACTAGCTCACGTAAACATGCGTACTTTGCAAAGTCTTCACAAGGGTGGCCACATTCTTGGACTAAAAGATCATGTTTCCTTTTCAAGGGATCGCATTTGTAGAGCTTGTGTGGAAGGCAAGATGCATGACATTCCTCATCCAAGCAAGACCATCATATCGTCATCCCGGATTTTGGAACTCCTTCATGTTGATCTATTTGGTCCAATTCCGGAGATAAGTCTTGGTGGCAAGAAATATTGCCTCGTGATTGTTGATGACTATTCAAGATATACTTGGGTCTATTTCTTCAAGACCAAGTATAAAACTCAACAAGTCTTCATCGACTTCTCAAAGGAAGTTCAACGCCAATATGACCTTCCCATTTTGGTTATTCGTAGTGACAATGGGTCGGAATTCAAGAACTACACTCTTAACGACTTTCTTAGTGAAGAAGGCATTCGTCATCAATATTCCGCTGCTTACACTCCTCAACAAAATGGCGTTGCCGAAAGAAAGAACCGGACTCTCATCGATATGGCGAGATCTATGTTGGCGGAGTTCAAGTCTCCCATCAACTTTTGGGCGGAGGCTATTTCCACCGCTTGTCACTCATCAAATCGCCTCTACTTCCGCAAAGGTTTGAAGAAGACTCCATATGAGATCCTAACCGGCAATAAACCCAACATTGGCAACTTCCGAGTGTTTGGATGTAAGTGCTATTATCTAGTAAAGGGTGTCCGGTTGGGTAAGTTTCACTCTAAGTCTCTTGAGGGGATCTTTGTCGGTTATGGTGGCAAGTCCCACACTTATAGAGTCTTTGATAAATCCTCCCGGATTATCATAGAGTCTTGTAGTGTGGAATTCGATGAAAATGATGGCTCCCAAGTGGAGCAAGTTGGTGTTTGTGATGTAGGTGATGAACAACCTTTTGATGCTATTAAGAAGATGGGGGTGGGCTTTCTACGCCCAATTGAAGTCCATGAAGAAGTTGTTCAAGATGATTCAAGTTCTCCCATCAAGGAAACCTCACCATCACAAGAACCACAAGGTGGCTCACCCACAGAAAATGATGATTCACCTCAAGAACAATCTCAAGATCCTCCTCAACAAGGGCATGCTATTTCCTCTCAAGATGAAGCTCATGATGAACCTAAACAAGATCTTCATCAACAAAAAGATCATGCCTCCTCCACCAAGATTATCGAAGCCAACTCCGCTTCTCCAAGTTCTACTCAAGGGCAAGAACATCCTTCTCGACCTCATGAAAAGACTTCTCATGATGATCAAGGCCCACAAGAAGGTCAAGACGAGGATCCAAAGGATCAAGATGGTCAAGAAATTGTCCCCACCACGAGGGCGGCAATTGAAACTCGTCGTCAAGCTCGTTTTGCAAAGTCTTTGGAACTTAGAGCATTATCTCTCGACAAGGTCATTGGTGATATTCGAGCAAGGGTCTCCACACGAAGTCAATTAGCTCACTTTAGTGAGCATCAAGCACACATTTCCATGGTCGAGCCCAAGAAAGTCTTTGATGCTCTTGAAGATCCCGATTGGCTAGGGGCTATGCATGAAGAACTTAACAACTTCGAGCGCAACAAAGTGTGGCGTCTAGTTGAGAAGCCTAAAGATTGCCGCAATGTTATTGGCACTAAGTGGATCTTCAAGAACAAGCAAGATGAACATGGTATTGTTGTGAGGAACAAGGCGCGGTTGGTGGCTCAACGATTCTCTCAAGTCGAAGGCATCGATTTTGGAGAAACTTTCGCGCCGGTCGCAAGACTCGAATCGATACGTATTCTCATCGCTTTTGCTTCTCACCATGGTTTCAAATTGCAACAAATGGATGTAAAATCTGCTTTTCTTAATGGTCCATTGCAAGAACTTGTTTATGTTAAACAACCCCGGGTTTTGAAAACCCCAACCATCCTCACCACGTCTATGTCTTGGACAAAGCTCTCTATGGCCTTAAACAAGCCCCCCGTGCATGGTACGAGCACTTGAGAGAGTTCTTGGTAGACCGTGGATTTGAGGTTGGGGTAATCGATCCCACTCTTTTCACTAAAAAGGTTAATGGTGAACTCTTCATTTGTCAACTATATGTCGATGACATTATCTTCGGTTCTACTAACCGTGTGTTCAATGATGAGTTTTCCAAGCTAATGACCGACAAGTTCGAGATGTCCATGATGGGTGAACTCAAGTTCTTTCTTGGCTTTGAGATAAAGCAATTGAGGGAAGGGACTTTCGTTTGTCAAGCCAAGTATATTCAAGAGATGATCAAGAAATTCAAATTGCTTGGACTTAACGGTGTGACGACTCCTATGCAAACCAAGTGCCACCTCCAACTCAACCCCGACGGTAAAGAGGTAGACCAAAAGGAGTATCGTTCTATGATTGGGTCTCTTCTTTATTTGTGTGCCTCTAGGCCCGATATCGTTTTAAGCATGGGAGTGTGTGCTCGTTATCAAGCCGCGCCTAAGGAAAGTCACTTGATGGCCGTAAAGAGAATCTTCAGATATTTGGTTCATACCCCTTGCTTTGGGTTGTGGTATCCCAAAGATGGCACATTGACTCTTTGTGGATATACGGACTCCGATTGGGCGGGCGACATTGATGATAGGAAGTCCACATCCGGAACGTGTCAATTTCTTGGAAGATCTTTGGTGAGTTGGTCCTCGAAGAAACAAAATTGTATCTCATTATCCACGGCGGAGGCCGAGTATGTTGCTGCCGCAAGCGGATGTACTCAACTTCTTTGGATGCGGGAAACTTTAAAGGATTACGGTGTCCTCTTGGACAAAGTGCCGCTTTTATGTGACAATGAGAGTGCCATCAAAATTGCGTACAATCCGGTGCAACATTCAAGGACCAAGCACATTGAGATTCGTCATCACTTCATCCGCGATCACGTGGCACGAGGAGATATTGATCTATCATATGTTGGTACAAGGGATCAATTGGCGGATATCTTCACGAAACCCCTTGATGAAGGCCGTTTTTGCTACTTGAGGAATGAGCTCAATATCATAGATTCTCGGGCCTTGGCTTGAGCATCGTACACACACTCCAACGTTTAAGGTGTTATAAGACCTAGAGGTACGCATGGACTTAGGGGGAGTGTTTTCCTAATAAATTGGACTCTTCCTCTCCCTATAATGCATATAGTGACATATCATTGCTAAAACTTCAAATTGAATCTAATTTGTGAGCTTCAATGTTGAGATGTAGTTATGGACTCAAGATATATCTTCGCGGTACCATGCTACAACTCATACACGGTGGCCTCGGCCACCAACTCTTTTTCTCTTTGGATTCCATTTGGTTTTATTTTTCTTTTTCTCACTTGCATTGTCTTTGGCTCTTTTGGGAAAACACACTCTTGTTGGTCTTTTCTTGTGTTTTATGGTTTTTGCAACTTGAGTGTGTCTTCTTTTCAGTTTGAGTATCTATCCTAAGCCTTTCATTATCCTGTAAACATGCTTTTCCCCACTCATGTCCCTTTTTGGTATCTTGTTCCTGGAGTTTTTGGGTTTGAACGGAAATCTCCGAGCCTTACTCGGAAATCTCCGGGCTACCAGAAAATTTCGAGACTAAGTCCCTTCAAAAATCAGCACTGACCTGTGTTGATTTTTCACAGGAAATAGTCCCCGAAATTTCCGGCGTCCGGAAATTTCCGAGCTGAGACTCGGAAATCTCCGGCCCCTGCGATTTCTGGCACCTAAGTCCTTTTTCAATTTCGGCACTGACCTCAGGCGAAGCTGAATCAGAATTAGAGCCGGAAATCTCCGGGGTCCGGAAATCTCCGGTCCGATGTCCGGAAATCTCCGAGTGTGTCAAAAGTTTTCCACGGCTAAGTCCTATCCGGAAATAGCCCCGGAAATCTCCGGCACCCGGAGATCTCCGAGCCTCAATCCGGAAATTTCCGGTTCAAATTTTTCCTGCCTATATAAAGGCACGGGTGGACCGGCCGGTTCGGCCAGTTCTTCCACCCCGTGCCCTATCTCTCTCTCTCCTCCGAAAATCTCCAAATTTTCCTTTCCTCGCTGCGGGTGGATCGTTCGAGGGTTTCTTGCGTGCTTCGGGGATCTGCTTCTCCTCGTCAAGGGCTTCGTTTCCATCCGCACGCTTTTCGCAATGTCCTCCGGTAACTCCTCTTATTTCAAATCTAGGACAAAACTTGTTTTCGTTTAACCTAGCAGATTTAGGAGGTTGTTGGTTGTTTCCTTTGGTAAAATTGCTCCACTAGGCATGTTCTACCTTCCATATGCACATATCTGTTTTTCATCCATAGATTTTGTTCAGATCTGTCAAAATTTCGTGCAGACCGGAAACTGTGTTTGGTATCTTGTTCCGGACCAGGACCCCGGAGATCTCCGAGTCAGACCCGGAAACTGTGTTTGGTATCTTGTTCCGGACCAGGACCCCGGAGATCTCCGAGTCAGACCCGGAAACTGTGTTCAGATCTGTCAAAATTTCGTGCAGACCGGACCCCGGAGATCTCCGAGTCAGACCCGGAAATCTCCGGCCTGCGCAGAATCAAAACAGCTAAGTCCAGAAACTGTGTTTGTCAAAACTTTTCTAGTATGTTCCTATTTCATTCTTGGACATGAGTGCTTACCCCATTTGCTTTCCATCCACTCTATGCTGTGTACCTGCAGGTTCCAATCCTCGTGGCCGCTTTAAGCAAATTTCTACTCGTGGAAGAGCCAAATCTGTTCACTCACGCCCTCCCAGTGGGTCCTCCAGTGAAGACAACTCACAAGCTGAGCACTCAGCCTTCCTCAGGAGACCTATTGGTGCTAATAAGAAGAAGAAGACCGAGCTCCGCCTTGAAGACTTCAACAAAGGAAGTTTTCGCAAGTGGCGAAGTGAACTATCCTATGATGTGGAGTCTGATGATCCCACTTACTTCTGCACTGAGATGGCATGGATCTACAGGGAAGTATATAAGAAGTTCTCCATTGACAAGCCAGTCTGCCCCATGAAGTGGATTGACTTTGACAAGTTAATGAAGAAGGCAGATTATTTTGGTGCTGCTGTGAAGGTGTGTGGTCTTTTGGGTTTGTAGCCTTTGATGAGAACTGAGTGCAACTACAGTGTCTCTCTTATACATCAGTTCTATGCCACTGTGG
The DNA here is from genome assembly GCA_026929855.1 of Poa annua. Lineage (NCBI taxonomy): Eukaryota > Viridiplantae > Streptophyta > Magnoliopsida > Poales > Poaceae > Poa > Poa annua. The sequence goes on along the minus strand of CM049426.1, from coordinate 241,928,579 downwards.
TGTTTGACTCCTCAGAGGATATTGGGATGACTTGGATGTCTGGCAGGCAGCGCTTGACGTCTTCCTTCAGAGAGTTTGCTCAGATTCTTGGTTGCCCGTTCCGTGGTCTTTCTACTGCAGCTGGTGCCCGCATGCATGTGCATGGCGTGTCCTACAACAAACACGTCATGACTGATCTATACCAGCCTGGAGGAAGGATTGGCTCTCAGAATGGCCTTCTGCCCACTTATGATATCCTGCTGCGCATGTTCCGTTGGACCATTGCTCCCATTGCCGGCAATGCAGATAATATTGCCGGGGCTCTAGTAAACTTGATGCGGAAAGCTCATGATGCCTATCTTGGGGAGTATGCAGTTGAGCAGGAGGTCTATAAGGTGGATGTCATGGACTTTATTTTCCAGGAGATGTCCCTAGCAGTCTTTGAGAGGAAAGTTCCTCCATATGCTCCTTATATTATGATGCTCATCAAGAGCCTCTACCAGCTGTCTGAGCAAGACGGTGATGACTTTGATGCAGCTTTTGCCACTCAGCCTCACAGGCCAGCACTGCTTGTCCAGAAATCTGGTCACCTGGTTCAACAACAATCCACCATGCATGATATCGATGAGGATGACATTTTTGGTGGTCCATCTCGGGTTCCCTCCGATCCTAACATCAAGAAAACTCCCAAGAAAAGTCGCCCCTGGGTAGTTCGAGCTATTGAGAAAATCATGAACATGAACTGTTGCATTCACAGTGAGAACTACTCCATCTACTCTCAGAACCATCGCATTATGCAGCGCCAAGAAGCAATGATGGCTCACATGAAGATGCCTGCTCCGAAGCAACCTTTGAAGCCTCGGGTTCCCTTCAAGGATTGGAATGCAGATGGTCTCACTTTTGATTGGGATGATGTTGTGCCAGAGGACAGCGATCTTGAGAATGCTGACACGGAGGAGGAAGAGGAAGATGATCAGGACGCGGGTTCCGACTCTTGAGTCATGGGACGTTAGTGGAACCTCCTACCTTTTTGGTATCTTGATGCCAAAGGGGGAGAAGTATCTCTAGGGATTTGCATGGGCTGAGAGCACTTCTTTCTTTTCGCTTTGCTTTCTTCAGTGCTCTCTTATTTCGTGACTTTGTTTGTTTCGTCATGTGTGTGAGACATGAGTACTGTTAAATTCTCTATTGTAATAACTTTTTATCTAAGTTTGTTGCTTCTATTGTGTTTGTGTGTGCTTTGTAAAATCTAGGGGGAGTGTTGATCCTAAGGAATGTGCACTTTGTATTCCAAAGACATTCTTAATTAGTGCACTCACCTAGGGGGAGCTCCGTCTATATTTTGCAAATCCACTCTTTTTTTTTTGTGTTGTCATCATTCGCCAAAAAGGGGGAGATTGAAAGTACATTCTATGTACTCCTAAGTTTTGGTGACTAATGACAACACAAAAAGTTCTAATGTTTGTGATGAAGCATGCAGGCTACTTTACAGGTGCACTGTCAAAGAGAATTATCAGTGCTATTACACCTGGTTTTTTGTTCAGGAATTCTGTCAGGAGATTTCCGGGGCCCGGAAATTTCCGGTCCACGGACCGGAGATTTCCGAGCCAAACTCATTTCTCGCTAAGTCTGAAATCATATTGTGTACTGACTCCAGATCTTTTTTAGCCGGAAATCCTCCCGGAGATTTCCGGCGCTCGGAGATTTCCGAGCCCCAATCCGGAAATCTCCGAGTGTCAGAGGAATTTCGACCAAGTCAAGAAATCCAACCAGTACTGATCCAAGGTCAAAGTTCTACCGGAATTTCGCCCGGAAATTTCCGGAGTCCGGAAATTTCCGGAGTCCGGAAATTTCCGGTCCTCAACCCGGAGATTTCCGAGCTGGCGGCTGTGCAACGGACAGATTTTGAGGAGGGGTATAAATACCCCTCCACCTACCTCGAGCTCCTTAGCTTCCAGATTTTCTCTCTCCTCCATTGGTGCTGAAGCTCGTTTCTCCCGGATCTCTCAATCCAGCCACTCAAATCCGTTGATACTTGGGGATCTGAGGGAGAAGCCACCGATCTACATCTCCACCGAAGCGTTTTGACTTTCCCCCTCTGTTTCTTGAGGGGCAACGGATCTAGGGTTCCTTTGTGGATAGCTAGGTTCATCTTTGTGTAGTTTGATCCTTTGAGGATTCCTTTGTGGAAGTGACCTGTTGTGATCATTGTGAGAGCCCCCAATTCAGTTGTGGGTGTGTGCCTCACGCATTTGTACGGGACTTTCTCCGCCCTTAAAGGAGTCCTTAGTGGAAGTGTGGATTCGCACCTTTGTGGTCGAATTCACAGGAGAATAGGGTGAGGCCTTTGTGGCGTTGAGCTAACCTTTGTGGTAGCTCACACCTCTCCAACGAGACGTACACCTATGTGGTGGAACTCGGGATAAAACCTTGGTCTTCGAGTCCCTACGGTTGTTTCGTTCCACTCTCCTTTACCGCTCTTTATTTCCTGTACTTGCCTAGTTCTTTGTAGGTTGTCACTTGAATCATCTAGTTGCACATCTAGACAATTTACTTTCCGCTAGCCTAAAACTGAAAAAGAGATAAAAATTGGTCACCACCTATTCACCCCCCCCCCCACCCCTCTAGGTGGTCAACTTCCATTCACCGCGATCCGCGCAAACCGTTTTCGTCCAATAGGATCGCGCCACGTAGCCCCCTTTTATTTCTTTTTTGCAGGAATTTTGTAAATAAACAGAAAACATGCAAAACTAAGAAAATTCATAACTTTTGATCTATAAGTTTTCTATTTGATAAATTTTATATCCACGGATAGCCCTGCTAGTGTAGATTATTTCTACATCATTTGTTTTTACTTTTGATAAATTATAATTCATGAAATTATCCGAGGAGTAATTCATCTATTAAATCCATAACTTAAATAATAAAAATGTTTTACAAATAAATCTAATTGTTTTAGTGTTAGGTTATTGCCCTCTGTCCAGAAGTATTAATATGTGGCTTATTTGAAAACTTTCATAAAACAATAAAAGTTGTAGTTGTAGAATTCAAGTTTTGCTATCTTGTTTTCAATTATTTAATTGATAAGTAAAATAAGAAATTCCTAGAAATTGCATCTCATGCATTTAATAACAGAAGATATAAATTATTGATAAGTGTGTCTAGTTATACTCATGGCATATCATGCATGCATAAATATTTATGATTGGTGTTGTGTGATATTGTGTGGGTATTTATTTTTATGTATTGCTTGTGCTAGATTGCGAAGGAGAGGAAGGACTTGCGTGTGATTGTTATTCTTGTTGTGCTTGCTCCTCCTGCTACCAAGGCAAGTGACTTCATAAAACACCTACTATTTTATTTTATTGCATACCTAGTGTTTTAAGCAGTATTTGCAAATTAGTATGCATGATAGGTTTTTGGGAGATTTGTAGTATGCTATGCAAACCTGTTAGGTTACCCCTTAGAACTTCTAGTTAGACCCCTATTATAATTTAGTGGAGGTACATGCTGCAAAAATGATTGTTTTATGGTTGATGTGATAAGTGAAAATTTCCACTAAATTAATTTACGCCTGGGTGGATTGGTTTGATCGAGGAGGTTTCAAGTTGAGTGGCTACTCAGGGCCAAGTTTCATGGTTGTCTTCGCCCAAGATAGTTTTCACTTACTTGGGGCCATGATATGAGGTGTTAACCTGAGTTGCTCACTTGTGGATGGCCACCCAGGGCTATGAGATTTAAGTTTACACTGAGTTTAGTTGATAATCGTGCAACCATTGGTCAATATGGGCTCTATCTTGATGGAGTAAGTTGATGTGGACCTGGGTCAAGAGATTGATGGTGGTAGAGTTAATAGGATGATGGTAATCTCTTAGTATGATCATGGGAAAGCAACTTCTGAAAAGTCTCGTCTTGATCTTCTCCTTTTCCTTCTCACTAAATGAGTGTAGAGGATAGTTTGGGTTGATTGAGTCTAATGGTGAAAGTGCACACACTCTCGAGAGTTAAAACCTAAGATCTTAGCCGTGTCGCCAGCATCGGACAATTGAGTGACTACACAAGGCTGTCTTCTGAAAATCTCTTCATCCCAATTTCTTAATAAAACTTTGATGTGTGAACATGGGTAGGAGACATGGATTTGACTCGAGATGTCTCATAAAGAGAAGATATTGTTTCAAAAAGTTGTTTACCAAAAGTAGGAGAAAATTTTCTTTGCGCAATAGCCTTGAGCTCCACCAGCCAAATAAGCATATAGATATAGTTTAGTAGAATATTAGAAATTAAAGTCACTTGCCACCACAATTCAATTGTGCTGACCTTTTATAGCTGGGCTGCAACTAAACCTTGCAGATTGTTCGAATGAGGAGTAAGGGGGTCGTCTTCGATCTACAACCAACATGATTTGCCAGTGGCTTCATGGAGATGTTGTAGCTCCACGTTATATTTAGATTGGCGTATGAACTCTGAAATAAAGTGTGAACTATTTATCCAGCTAGCGTTTTAGCTATGCTAAGTTGTAAGGATTATTATTTTTGGATCATTCGTCTCGATGTGTAATAAATTATGACATTGTACTGTGATATTACATCTTATTGGAAAATGCGAGACTTATGTGATCCAAGTCTTCCGCACTATTCATATGTGCCATTGCTTTCCTGGGCAAGGGCACTACAGATGGTATCAGAGCGCGAATGTTGCCTGTAGGCTCGAGCCGCAAGAGCGAGATGACCATTGTAAGCAATCTTGAGTGCTTCCTCGGACATGGCGGCAAAGCTTCCAAGATCATCATCGTTATCTTCCTCAACGGTAGCCTTAAAGGCAAGGTTGGTTGTGCCTCTTTGCATTCCAAGAGCCCTTGCTCTTGCGTCTTGATGTCTTCCTTGAAGACTCTTCACGTCGGTTGGATCACATGACATCATAGAGCTCACATACTTACTCTTGATCCATGCATCATCAATATGAGAGGCGCCAACTTCTCGAAAGCTTGTGGCTATGGTCACCAATCTTCTATACATCATCTCATGGTCTTCACCGTCAAGTTTGAAGAAGCCCTCGGCTTCATTCCTCAAAGAGTCATAGCGATTCCTTCTCATGCTATCATTTCCAACGAACAACTCAGATAGAGCGTCCCATGTATCCTTGGCGGTGGTGAGGTGTTGGATGAGAGACATGTCCTTGTTCCCAACCGCCTATTGGATCATGTAGAGAGCGGTGGCATCAAGTTGAGCCTCCACCACTTCTCTACTTGTTAAGTTGGTCGGATCATGCGGCTTGTATCCAACTTGAATGATGCGCCACAACTCGATTGAAGAGCTGCACACATGAGACTTCATCACATATTGCCATTGAGAATCAGTATAATCTTTAAGCAATTGGGGATCACCCCTATTAGAAACTTGCGGATGAGGAATAATAGGATCGGGGGTATGGTATTGGAATGGGGGAGGAGTGGCGTTGTAGCCTTTAGGTACTTCATCTTGGGAAGATGGAGTGTTTTGATGGTTTGAGGAACTAGTAGCATCACCCTTCCCATCCAAAGAAAATTGCTTTCCCTTTATTAATTCGGGGTCCACATCTTGAGTAATACCCGGAAGCACCGGAGGCTTTGAGGGAAATGCAAGAGAGGTTTCCTTAGATGTCTTGAGAGACTCAAGCATATCATGAAACTTCTTGAACTCGGTTTGTATGGACGATTTCAACTTTGTTTCCAAAGAGTTAATATCGGCCATAGTGGCTCCTTTCTCTTGCATTGCCGTCAAAGTCGCGGCGTCCGCTTCGGTAACCTCGTTCGGATCAACTTGCATTGTCCAAGGTTGGTCTCAAGCGGTAAAGCTTTTAAGAGACAACCTGGCTCTGATACCAATTGAACGCCAGTTGACCACCTAGAGGGGGGGGGGGTGAATAGGTGGTGACCAATTTTTATGTATTTTTTTTAGTTTTAGGCTAGCAGAAAGTAAGTTGTCTATATGTGCAACTAGGTGATACAAGTGATAGACAACAAAGAAACTAAGCAAGTACAGGAATTTAGGATGCGGTAAAGGAGAGTGGAACAAGACAACCGTAGGAACTCGAAGACGGCGATTTGATCCCGAGTTCCACCACATGCGTGTACGTCTCGTTGGAGGGGTGTGAGCTACCACAAAGGTTTGCTCAACGCCACAAAGGCCTCACCCTATTCTCCTGTGAATTCGACCACAAAGGTGCGAATCCACGTTTCCACTAAGGACTCCTTTAAGGGCGGAGAAGGTTCCGTACAAATTCGTGAGGCACACACCCACAACTGAATTGGGGGCTCTCACAATGACCACAACAAGTCACTTCCACAAAAAAAATCCACAAAGGATCAAAACACACAAGATTGAACCTAGCTATCCACAAAGGAACCCTACATTCGTTGCCCCTCAAGATATAGAGGGGGGGAATCAAAACGCTTCGGTGGAGTTGTAGATCGGTGGCTTCTCCCTCAGATCCGCAAGTATCAAATGATTTGAGTGGCTAGATTGGGAGATCCGGAAGAAACGAGCTTCAGCACCAATGGAGGAGAGAGAAAACTTGAAGCTTAATCTGCTGGAGGTAGGTGGAGGGGTATTTATACCCCTCCCCTAATTCTGCCCGCTGTACAGTCTCCAGGTCGGAAATCTCCGGGTTGAGGTCCGGAGATCTCCGGCAGAATTTCCGTTTGCGCTGGGCTCCGAGTCAGTGCTAATTGATCTTATAGACTTGGCAGAAAATCCTCTGTCACTCGGAGATCTCCGGACTGGGGCTCGGAAATCTCCGAGCGCCGGAAATCTCCTAGAGCATTTCCGGCTAAGCTTGAGTTGGAGTCAGTACGCAACCGAGTTCTAGACTTGGTAAAATTCTTCTGCCACTCGGGGATCTCCAGACTGGGGCTCGGAAATCTCCGAGCGCCGGAAATCTCCTAAAGCATTTCTGGCTAAGATTGAGTTGGAGTCAGTACGCATCTGAGTTTGTGACTTAGTGAAAATTTTGATTAGCTCGGAGATCTCCGGTCTGAGGACCGGAAATCTCTGAGTTCCAGAAATCTCCTGACTGAATTCCTGATGAAAGACCAAGTGAAGCAGTACTGAAAATTAGGCAATATAAGTGTTCACTCTTTATCAACCGACCTGTACTAGAACCTGCATTCTTCATCACAAACATTAGAACATCTTTTGTGTTGTCATTAGTCACCAAAATAAGGGAGTGCGTAGAATGCACTTTCAATTGTTCATGTTGGTAAACTGAAATAACATAAATTAAAACTTATCTATGAGACGTAGTAAATATGGAGGGAGTCGGCACGACGACTGAGGCAGTGTATAGAGTAGATGCGGCAGACCGTAGTCAATGCAGCCCCCGAGCGTCGAGTGCGATTCGGGTGAATTTGAATGACATGTTATCGCAGCCCCGAGCGTCAAGTGCAACTGGGTGATTTTTTGAACAACCGTGGCGGATGAAACAGAGTCGACGCGGCAGCGGCGTTTTAGTCGAAAGATAATCCCGGCGGTGGACGGAGTCGACGCGGCAGAAGGTGCGACCGTCTAAGAAAACCGATGTGAGTTTTTAGAAAACTCGACTTCAAAAATCCGAATCAGGTTATTGAGAACCAGATTTTAAAATTGTAATGTGAGTGATGGTAAAAACTCAGCTTTTGAAAGATCCGACGCGGGTTGTAGATAACCGGACTTTGAAAATTCCGATGCAGGTAATAAAGAGCCCGACTTTAGAAATTTCGGCGCAGGTTGTAAATAACCTGACTTAAAAAATCCGATGCGGGTTGTATCCTGACTTTAAAATTCCAGCTAACCATCCAATGTATCCACCGCGGAGTGATGTCTGATGTCGGCCAACGAATGATTTGATTTAATGCAAAAGAGAAAAAATGGCCGAATTAACATCAATTGTTATAGTTAAAACTATGTATAATGGCTCACCGGTCAATTAGTGCAAGCAAATGTAATACTTTGATGTAAATGAACTTTCATCCATAGTGATAAAATGTAATGCTGTAAATTAAAACTTATATGCGCGAGATGTAGTAGACCCGGCAAACGGAATCGAAAAAAGGCGAAGTGGTGCGGCGTTGGGCCAGGCGGAGTCGAAGCAGCGACCGCAATGCCCAGCCTCCGAGTCCGTCTTGTCGGGTCGGCGAGGCGCAGTTGAAACTGGCACCGGAGTCATCCAATTAGGTGCAATAATGAAGTTGTTGTTGTCGATGTCGAAACGCCAGTCCACGAGTGCATGTCGCATCCTTCCTTCCAAGAAACAGGCTAATTCTGTCGGTGCTGTAGACGCTGATCGTCGATGCGGCGGAGATGGTCAATGTTGAAGCGGCCGGCGACTACAAGCGGTGGTAAGGTTGGAGTCGATCACGGCGAGTCGCCATGATGTTAAGTGGCCCTGATTACACGTTCGAAGCTAGCAGCTGATGTACGTATTTTTCCTTCTTCTTTGCAGCCTTTGGCAACCGAGCCCGCACACGGATGTAGTTTTATCCTCGCATGAGTGCCAGTAGTATACGACGGCTGATCTATCGTTTTCTTTTCTTCTCTGGTAGCTTTGAAAACCGTGTTGCACTTGCATTAGCTGATCCATTCGTGAGTGTTGATCGATCAAAAACCTACTCTCCCTTCTGGCCAGCTAGCTTATGCCTCAGATGGATTCTTTAATGCACGAAATTAAATCACTCCAACACTCCGATGATGGGAAGGTGTGGTCGGCAAGAATCCAAATTATCTTTGCTCAGTCGTGGAAGCCTTGTTTACGGCGTGTCCTGCTGTTTCTCTTTGTCGACATACATAAAAACGAGTTTGGCCTGCCGCCACGCATGATCCACTCGAAGGATCGGATTTCCGGACGCACGGGACGCTGCTCAAAACTTCCGATCCTGTTGATCTGATCAAACGCACGCGACGAATTTGTTGATGGCGAGCCTCCGAGCGCTGATTCTTGGCCGTGAGTCGACATCGTTGTTGATGTAGATTCGTTGCCTTGGTTTGGTAGTTGCTCATGTCCAAGATGGGGCCGCCGCAACCGTAAATCCAGCACACCGTTCTTGTCACATATGGCGCCAATTGACGGGTGTAAACCCGGCAAATCACTCGGTTAGGTACCTCGGATTTCGTATAGCGAGAGAAGTATGACGGTTCCGGACGGCTGACAAGAAAGGATTTACCCAGTTTCGGCCCCTCATTGGGAGGTAAAGACTTACTCATGCTTATCTGATCTTGTATTGATGATGATTACATGGTGACCTTAATAGCAATTCAAATGGCTAGGGCTAGATGTGCCGTTGCTTATTGTCTATTGTGATGTGGCTTATCTTTTTGTCTACCCCTCCCTGTTTTTATATATAAAGACAGGGGGTTTTACATGAGAGTCCTAATAGACTATGAATATGAGTTCTTTTTTTATCATTCAAGTTATTCCTTAACAGCTTCATGATCTTCATGGGTCCACCCGGTGGGCCCCCTCTTCATTATACGTTATAGTGGGGGTACCCGTAAGGTATATCCACGTCAAGCCCCTTCCTTGGGCGCCGGGTTGCGCACGTAAAAGAAGCTCCTCTACCACTTCCGGCAGGACTCTAACCCGGTGATCTTGGGGAAGTTGACGAACTTCCGTACAGTTATGGTAGCGGCACCGCAGGCGGTCATGTCCTTCTCCTTGACACCCGGGTTCAATATGTTGTGCTTCCGGAGTTGAAAGTATTTGGCCCACAAGTTCATCATGGGCCAAGCCTCAGAGAAAGAAACAAAGGCCGAGAGCGTCGTGATGGAGTTAGCCGGGAGATGGTGGGGTTGAAGCCCGAAAGTGTCCGGGAAGTTGCGGAAGAAACGGCTGGCCGGAAGACCAAAGCCGCGTTCAAAGTGGGCGACAAACACGACCGTTTCCCCTGCTCGGGGCTCGGGTTCGTTTTCATCCTTTGCCGCCGATATATAACTTGATCCGGGATACGTCGCGACCGACATAGCCTGGCGGTGTCCTCCTTGCTGGTGTCGGACCTTCCCGGCCACCCCAGATTCCCTCGGCAGCCATGTCGGTGGGTTCGGACTGTTAGTTTGAGGTCATTCCGACGGAAACCTGTGAAAGCGAAATACCGAGTTAAGAATACCTATATAAAGTGTCGGACCAAGTCGACATGAGAGGCAGGGTGGCAAAGTCGGACATAAACAAGATAGTGTCGGGTTTACCAGACGAAAAAGATCTACAGCAGCCATGGAAAATTACAGAAAACGTACGAGTAAAATACTAGGGGAAGGCGAACGGCAACCCTAGCAGACCCAATGCTTAAGATCTAAAGGGGTGTTGTGAATCTGGTACGGATATGGGGTAAAAAAATATGAATCCCCCGTCCATTTCATGGGCAAAGGAGTCGTACCACTCATAAAACGTTGAGATTCGGCGATGAACAACGGCGGCAGCGACGAACTACCGTAGCAAGAGATCAAGAACGTAGGGAAGGGAATTGAAATCTTATCGGAGAAAAGATGGGCGCGACGAGATCGCGCGGCGGAGGAGGCAGAGAGGATGCACAACCTCCAATCGAGGACGACGGTGAGGTTCGGCGGCGGTCGCGGACGCAAATTTGCTCGGCGGCGCAGAGCGGAGAAGATAAGGAAGACAAGAGGGAGAGAGTGAGGAGTGAGGAGGAAGAAGAGGCACACATGCCAATATTTAAGAGGGAAGGAGGAGCGGCGGTTTCCGATTTTCCCGCCGTGGAACCGTTTCGAATACATCGTGGGATCTTGGGTGGCAAGCAGGGCGGTTGAGATTTGTGCCCATTGCGCTATCGGCCACACAACCGGCCACAGGAGTCCAACAGCTAGGCGGCGCGATCCGGTGTGCCGAGACACCCGGGAACCAAGGCGTCACACCAGAGTCAAACCCACTTGAGTGCGTGAGCGATTGGACACCCGGTGGGTCCCACAGAGGCTTGTGCAAGACGGTTTGTTAGTGGAATAAACTAATAGACACGAGAAGAGGTGATCTCGTGATGACAGATGGCACAAGAAGATATGCAAAAACTTTTGGGTGTGTCGGAAAATATCTTAGGCATGGAAGGTCGGAGAAAGTACGAGTAAGACGGCAAGATCAGGTCGGGTAACCTTTGTGTCAAAATAACAAAAGTAAGTCGGCGAACTTCGCTATCGGACATGGAAATGTCGGAGCTCGTTGTAAGGAGAATTTTATTTTAATCTGGTCCGGCCCGCCATCCGAGGATGTCGGACTACACCAGCTTCGGGGACTAGTTTTGGGGGGCTACCCCGGGGTAGGGTAAAGACCCGGACAAGTTGGCCCCACTGACAGTTAGATTGGCCCTTTAGCTAGTACTAAGAGTCACTTGACCCTTCGTATTGTGATAAGCTGACCCTTGGGAAAGAGTAGAGGGTGACCTTTGGTAGAAGGCTGGAGCTATCCCTTGAAGGAGGCAAGGGGCAGGTGGATGCACTATAAAGAGACCCCCAGCCCTTCATGCTCACTCAGGCAGGAGCAGGGAGTTCTCCTAAGCACCAACTTCTCGAGAGCTCGGAGGGGCTGACCCGACTTACCCGTGTGTCGGGACTGGCCGACATTCATATACCGAGTTATACCTAGACCGACTTAACCAGATCGACATTCCGTGTCGGCACCATCCCCTTATTTGTTGTGTGCAGGTTGGAGGCATCGGCTTACTCTTGTCCGAACTCGGAAGAGGTCCCCGACAGTATGAGTCCGGCACAGCAGTGCTGGGCTGCGGATGGTGATCCGGCACACCCCTGCCGGGTTAGGAAAGATACCCCGACATACTTTATGTTGTGAAAGAAGTCAAGGACAAGGGCAATCATGTCTCTGGCATAGAAGCTAAGTCACATCCCGGCTGACATGGAAGCGGAATAGAAGGCGAAGTACCGCACGGATGTAACTATTCCAATGTAGCACTGACGTGCTGACAGGGGACACGGCATGGGCAAGCCAAGTCTCGTCTCTGACACGTTAACCCGGAGTCACTGCCAAGTGGACCAGGGCCAGTTAGGGTTTTCGGTCAACCCGGCGAGAACTCTATAAATACCGCCATAACTCCTCCTTCGAGAGGGACGCCCGCATTCTGTTGAGAGAGTTATTACTGTGAATTCTACTCCCTCCCATCTTCTAGCATTTAATGTTCTTGGAGGAAAGCAGCTCAAGGAGCACCTTTGTAGTTCTTGATATACACATATAAGAGAGAGACAAGGGCAGGAGTAGGGGTGCTACCTCCCCACGAGGGCCCCGAACCTGGGTAGACCGTGGTGTTTGTGTGTTGGTATTTGTGTTCTTTCGGTGTTGAGCGTCTCATTCGTGTTCTTGCGAGTTATTCAGCTCGCCCTACATGCAAGCCCTCCCCGGATCCCTGAGCGCATTTCCGGCCCCTAACTTTAGCCACCCCGTGGCATATGCCGTGACACCAACATGACAAGAGCAGAAGGCGGAGAAGGGGCGACTACCACCTCTACAACAGGAGAGGAGGTCGCAGTCGCCGTTGGAGCAGCTGGGAGACTGGCCACCCGGTCATCGCTAGATTAAGAAGGACACCAGAAAAGCGATATTATAAGATCAACATAAATAGAGCAACAAACACAATATATATACGTATACATACGACGGAACTAACCTTTGCTCTTCCTCATCTGAAGACAAGTCATCATCAAAGCGAGGGCCGCCAAAGCCAGACTGGCGAGTAGATGGCGGCGGTGATCGCTGAGCCAGAGGTGGCACATCCCTCACAGTCGAAGAAGCGCCAAATCCGCCGTCCCCTCGTCCTCGCCCGTGTGCATCAAACGGTGACGTTTGAGGACAGGATCAACGGCAGGCTCAACCTAGGATTTCCCTACACCTTTTCCATCCACTTCAGATTTCTCCGAAGAGGAGGATTTGGCCTCAGGCAAGGATTCCGTCGACTTCTCACTCTCCTTCAGCACAGTCGTCTCCTCGACAGGCCCAGCTTCAGGAAGGGAAGGGAGTGAGGACACAGTCGAGTGCCCCTACAACAGACAAAGCAAAAAGAGGAACAAGTAAGCAAATGATAACAAGAATCACTCAACAAGGACAAAGGTGCACAAACAAGTAAAGTACTTACTTCTGGAAGGGGGTGCTTTAAACTGAAGGGAGCTGTGGGGAATGCATAGTCGACAGTATCCTTAGTTTTTAAGTTGGTTATCGACTTCACAAGGGCGTCGAGCTCGTTAGCCGACAACTCCACGACACTCACCCTAGTGGCGTCGTGTGCGCCCTCGTACTCCCACATCGGGTGAGCACATTGCTAGAGGGGACACACACGACACTTCAGGAAGGTTAGATTAGTTGCACACCTGGAACGGTGCTCACCAACCTTTCAACCTTCTTCAGAAGAGGGGCAGCCTCCTGTTCTTCGGCTGGCGAGAGAGCATGTGCCCAAGCCTTCGTCTGCTCAGGGGCGTCACCAGTCAAAAAGGCTAGGCTAACCACAAAGTAGTGCAGCGGGAAGCCGAATCCACGAGGAAGGAATTCAGCAAAACATACCCGCTCTCCAAGAAGTGGAGCGGGGAGGTTTTCCTTGCTAGGAGCGCGAACGGTGAGCTCCGTAGTAGGAGGAAGTAGCCTGTCCTTGCGAAGGGCCGCCAGCCTTTTCTCCGTCATGATTGACGAAGTCCAGCCGCTAGACTCCTTCTTGAGAGCAGCGGGCACGGCGGCAGAAGATGCATCTTTTCTCTTCTTGCCAGTCGCAGCAGTAGCGGTGGAGGCAGAGGACGCATAAGTTTTCTTGGGCGCCATGGCGAAAAGTGGAGTCTAAACGCACAAAAAAAGGGGACAAGCAGGGAAGTGAAAGAACAGAGCAGCGGCGGGCGCGAGGAGAAAGATGAAGTAGAAGAAACAGAAGGCAAATGACAGGGTAAAACAATTCGCAGCGGAGAAACCCATACTTATGGTAAAAGTAGGAATTTCATTGCAACCGTCCAACTAAAATGACCACGACACGTGGCACAATTGGAGGGTAATCGTCGCATACCACGCCGCCCACTACGAGCGCAAAACGAGGAGATCATCATCACGCCTGTGAAAATCTCGCCACGTCTGGTCAAATCAGAACTGAACTGGCATCCACAACGGTCAAAGGGAGCGACCCACTATGTTACATCCCATCAAAGTGCTATTCGCACGCCAAGGATATTATGTATGAGATCATTCGCCTGATAGACGGACAAAACGTATAAAACAAAGGAGCGTCAATTACGACTGACAAAATAAAACATCCTTGCGACTAGAAAGAGATAACAAATCATATGCATAAAACATGGTCGAGTGGAAACTCCCATCGGGAGAGAGTAAAAATCTTCGACTGAAAACAAAAATTGAGATTATCCTCTATTACGAGCAATAAAGCACAATCTCGGGGGCTACTCACATCGGGAGCACTGTCGTGCACCCGATAGAACTAAAAGCATAAAATCATAAAGATTCCCGAGTGAAAATCAGTCTATGATATCCTCGGATGCTGCATGCGAAAAACGCGTTGAGTAGCAAATTAAAACTGCAGACCGATATCAGTAAGTCCATCAATTGGCCTGAGGCGAGTTTGTCCAGTATGTTCCAGGATCAAGCCCGAGGACTCGAAACCTCATTCAAGACTAGTATGGTTTTGCCCAAGTGCAGTTAACTGGTTTTGACTTATCGAATAATTCCAGGCTTACTTAGTCGAGATCCTTTGGCATATATCATAGTCAAAAGATAAGACATGAACATATCTTAGCAAAAGCATAAACATGAGACGTGCACTATAAAGTGAGTCCATGACTGATTCTCCGAATTAGCCAATCACTTGGGGGCTAATGACGAGGTTATACCAAACGGGAACCCCTTCATGTGGGCACCCCGTGCACGTGATGACTAAAACTCAATTGTCAATAAGCTGAAGAAGCCCAACAAGTGAAGAACAAGTCAAAGACTTCTACCATAAATAGCATAAGCGGTATTACTTTCCATATTTGTAGTCCTAGTCGGTTACTACCCGAGACCTGTACCACTATATAAAGGACAAGAGGGTGGCCGATCAAGGACACGCCAAACCAGAATCACCAAACCCTAGCAAGATCGACATCTTGCTACACCTTTGTACTCACCACATATTCACAATCAATAACAGACAAGCAGGACGTAAGGGTGTTACCTCACTCGAGGGCCCCGAACCTGGCTAAATCACGCTTGTCAGCCGACGAATCTACCAACACTACGCGTTCTATACCTCATAACTTTCACCCTAGGCTAGTAACCATGGGTATTGATGGGGCATCCCTTGTTAGTTGGGAACTTTACATTATAGAACTTGGCTTGTATATTCCAATGATGAGCCTCCTCAAAATTTCTCTAGGTGAGACAAATCACTTGTGGGAGAAGAATGGCTCTCCTCTCCCACCCTCACCCAGCGATCCCCCACCCCCTAGCCCTTCTCCAGCGATATCCTTCCTCCGGCGGCTCCCCCTGATCCCACTCCACCCATCTTCTCCGCTGTGTCTCTCCGCCCATACACCCTCTCTCACCGATGGCGGTCCTGGCTTCTCTGTCGCTAGGGCTCAATTTCTCTCCCGGTTTGGCGTTTGCGAAGGAGGTTTGGCGCGCTGGCCTCGGATCGGTTGTAACATCCCATAATTTAGCGTCCAGAAATAGACTGGACACAGGAGTGTGCATTGCATTCATGCATCAGAAAATCCGAATAATTTTTACGCATTTAATTTTCAAAACATTAAGTGATTGAAGTTTCACTTGAGCTGGTGGAATTGAAGTAGATCATCACCTTGAGTGCTATAAATTTTGATATGATCTTGGCTTGAACCTTATTTTGGGATAGAGAGATGCACGATAAAATGTTACACTAAATGAAAACCAAACTCATCCACCAATACATTAATTAGGAGTTAATGATCAACCCAGCTATTTTAGCTATCCTCTGAGCATCTATTCTCACCAATTGTGCTAGACATATTTCTAATACATGGAATTCATGACAGTCTTGAAGACCAAGATGATTCACCTAAATCATAACCTTGATTTTCTTCCCTGATCTAGACATCTTTTTTTATTATCTCCTAACCTTCTCGGAGTCATCAATAAGAGAAGCTACCAAGAAGGAGGTAAAGCAACAAGAAGACTTAGAGGCATTCCTTAGATAGGCATAGAAGTGTTATGCCAATCTATCATGAAGAATTGGAAACTCTCATGTCATCATCCATCTTTATTTCTCAGGAAATGGTATGACATTACAAGGTTAGTGTTATATAGAAGTAGGTTGATAACAAGCTTTGGAACCTTGTTGACAACTCATTTTTGTATGCACAAACAATGAAGTGCCATATACACATGAATAGAAAGATAGATAATCCAGTACAACAAATTCATCAGCCATTGACCATATGCATATGAAGTAATTTAGTGATGAGCTTTATTAACTTGACAACAAATTCTTCTATATTCATAAGCCTATCTGATGCCATAAAAATACATATACACTCATATACCACCAACCCCAAGAAAGTTGGCTTAGTTAAATTGAATTGTCTTCACCACAAGGGTGAGACATGTGATGTTGGAACTCCGATATAGGACAAGAATGTAACATCGCAACATTTTGGAATCTTTAAATCTCACTATAAATTTAAACTTTTATTTTTGATTAAGATAAAACTATAAAAGCATAAGAAAATCAACTTTAAAAGACTTCGTAACTTTTTCTAGATATTTAAAATTTAAAATATCCAACTAATCACTATTTAAAATATTGGAGTTTAGTTTAAATTCTTTTATACAAAGTATTTCTTAAACCAAAAAATTTAATTTGGTAAATAATTTAAATCGTTTCCATCCACCTTCAAAACTTAAAATGATTTTCATGAATAATTTCAACATGAGAAATATGATACAGGTAGATTGTTTTCTAAATGCATATATGGAGTTTCAAATGATTTATCATATCATGAAAACTATTTTTGCACAAGAATTATTAGTTTGAAAATGAATCCATTATATTTCCCATTTCATTTCAAATAAATTATAATTTGTTATTTACTATTCTACCAAAATAATTAATAAATGGTTATTGATAATGAGTTTAAATAACTTAATGTCGAACTCATATAAGTGTTGTAATTTTTATAAATTTAATTTTTAGCCACAAATAAAGTTATTAAAGCCCAAACTTTCAGATTTGACATAAAGTACAAATATGTATTTAAGCAAATATTTCAAAAAAATTAATTTTGAAAAGGGTTCAAAACATAACCATAAGTGTTTTAAATGATAGATAGTGATTTTACAAATTTATAGAATCCAATTTGAGTTGAATTGGATTTATATTTAAAAAGTTATTAGAAAAACTGAAATCAGAAAAGAAAACATTACAAAAAAAGGGAAAGATTAGAAGACCCAAATGGGCCGAGCCCAACAGACTCTCTCGCGCGCGGGCGTCAGATAGCAGCCCAGCAAGCAGCTCGCGGCCCCTCTCTCCCCTCTCCCACTGTCAGCCGGGCCCCACCGGCCAGGTCGTCTTCAACCTCGCCCCAAATCCCGCCCCTACTCAAGAAACGGTCGGCGTTACCTCACTTCAATTCGGGCGAGTTAAGACGCAAATCAACCACGCCCCCAGCTCCTTTTCACCCCCGTGAACCCCTCTCTCGAAGCCCCCACGCACCCTAGCCCGAGAGCCCCTAGGCTGCTCGGAATTCATCCCTGAACCACCGCCATCGTCGCCGTCGTATTCCTCCGATTCCACTGAATGGAGACCACCTCGAGCCTCCTCTCAACTCCCCTCCTTCTTATTTTTCCCTTGCGCATCTCCGTAACTTGTTTTCCCCAAATTTTTTAGCTCCAAATAGAGTTGTTCGTCCACGACCGAAACCACCGCCGCCTTTCCCAACTCCGATAAGGAATAGCCGGCGAACCTGAGCACCCCGCCACCAACAACCATCACCATCTGCTTCGCCGTGTTGCGCCGCGTCCGGAGCAGTCGTCCACACATCCAGGGGAGCAGCGCAGTGACCGGACGTTCCCCGCCCGAGGCTGCGCCGCCGTCTCCTTCCTCGTCGACCACCGGAGCGCCGCCATGGTATGGCCACCCCTCGTCAGCCGTCCGATCTATATTTGAACGCCCGAGATTATATCCACTCACTGAATCGGTACGGGCCAATAGGATATTGCCACGTCGATGCCTCGTCAGCGTCCACTCAGCGCTGACGTAGAAAATGAATTTTTCGATTTAGTTCAATTGACAGTTTTCATAAACACCCCTACTTATTAGAATTGTTATAACTTTTTAATCACACATCCAAATTAGATAAATTTTATATATTTGTAAATCCCTTGACATGTAGAATATTTTAGATCTGTTAGAATTCAAATTTGACTTAGTTTAAAATATTCAAATTTCAAATGGAGGATTTGAGTATATTTGTCATAACTTTGAATCTTTAATTCCCAAAATTACAAATAATTTTTTTTGGAATTCTTATAATATGTGTTATATTATGCTTCTGTTAGAAAATAATTTTTGAGAATAGTTTAGACGATTTAATAATCATATCCTTAATTTGAATAGTTTGACTATTTTTTACATAACTTTTGATAGAAAGAATATTTTTTGAGTAAATCCAATTGCTATAAATTTATTTAAATCCCCTCTGTCTATTAACACTATTTATAAAATTTTGTTATACAAATTTAATCACATAAAACTTTAATCTTATATTTATTCTTTTTATTATATTTTGCAAAAATAGAAATTAATTAAATTGCATTTATAGCCTCATGCATACTTTATAAATATGACAAAAATTAGTATGATGGTTCTTATGATTAAAAAGTGCATTGCATGCATAACATATTTTCCCATATAGATGTACTTCTCGTAGGAAAATCTCTTCATTATTTTCTCTAAGTTAGGATTAATTTCAACTTAGTATTTAGGTAAAGTGCTATGCACTTAGACCCTTAGGATTTTCAATATGGAGCTAGAAGGACAATGAATGACTTAGAAGAAAACAGACTCTGGAAGCACTCCAAGAAGTAAAAGCACTTAGAAGAAAAATCAAGAGGAAGTCCAAGAAGACAAACCCCCTTTATTCTCTAAGTCTTTCTCTCTTTCTTTTCTTCATCTCTGAGACTTCATGATGACTAAGTTAAATCCAAGACCAGCCTCGATGATACAAGAATCATCAAGTCTGAAGATTTATCAAGTCTACCAAAATTCAATCAAGACATCACCAAGGAGAAAGTTACAAGTCTGGAGATGAAGCCTGGAATACCAACTACATCCTTCTTTCTATCTTTTCCCTCTTTCCTAATCTTGTCTTCACTTTATACATAAACAATTTTTGATCATGTTATTACCATCTTTGAAGTTTGTTGGATCTTAGCGGCATAGTGAGAAGAAGCGGCCTGGAGACTAACCTTACATATCCACGTACATGAGACCTGTTCCATAACTTAAGTGGCTGGCCGGGTGTAGGGGTGTAAACCCGGCAAATCCCTCGGTTAGGTACCTCGGGTTTCGTATAGGGAGAGAAGTATGGCGGCTGGTGGTTCCGGACGGCTGACAAGCAAGTATTTACCCAGGTTCGGCCCCTCATTGTGAGGTAAAGACCTACTCCTGCTTGTCTGATCTGGTATTGATGAAGATTACATGGTGGCCTTGATGGCGATTGAGATGGCTAGGGCTAGATGCGTCGTTGCCTATTGCGTATTGTCTATTTTGGTGTAGCTTTGGCTAGATATGTCTATCTGTTGGCATGTGGTTTGTCTACCCTTCCTTGTCTTTATATATGGAGCCAGGGGGGTTTTACATGAGAGTCCTAATAGACTACGAATAGGAGTCCTTGTCTTGCCCTTCAAGTTATTTCCCTAGCAGCTTCTTGGTCTTCATTGGGACTCCCGGTGGGCCTTATCTTCATTATACGACATAGTGGGGGTACCCGTAAGGTATACCCACGTCAGTAGCCCCCGAGTGCCTGGTCGACTCGAAGAGTCGGGCAGGGACTCATCACTTTATAGATCTTCAGGTCCTCTTTATGCTTGATGGTTGGTTGTAGTTTTCAGTCGGTACTGCGTCGGTTGCTTCTGTCTTGGTTATGCTTCGAGTGCTTCTATCTTGATAATTCTTTGAGGGCTTCCATCTTGATAATTCTTCGAGTGCTTTTGTCTTCGTAAAACTTCAAATCATCAGTTGCGTGATCAGCGCTCATCGGGTGCGCGGCCAGCGCTCCCGATGGGAGTATCCCCCGAGGCTATGTGCGACTCGCAGAGTCGGGCATAGGTTCAAGTTGTTCTAATCCCATGTATTTTATCTTCGGTTTGTTGATTCCTCGTATCCTGTGAACTCCTGTTGAGGATATAATGCGCGAGATTTCATGACTCGAGATATTTGATATATATATATATATATATATATGCTTTCTTTTCGCCTCATGGGGATGAATGGCATAGAAGGCCTGATTCAACCGACGGATCGGGGTCAAGTTAATTCGCGACTCGGGCGAAATACCTTACTAGCCTACTCAATCTCGAGTCCCCTGACTCGAAACCGGCAAAACCGCTCAAGTTCAACTCATGCCTGTCGGGACTCACAGGTCAGAACCCGGCCATAAATATAGTCCCTTAGTGCGTCCGCCGGGATTTTGCTTCATGCATGTTGGCACGGAAATTCAACGAGTCCACGTAGGTTGTACGGGTTACCCGGCCTTGTTCAGGTCTTATCTTTGCACAGTTTGATGCAGCATCGGGGACTAGGCTAGGCTAGAACGTTCCGGAATTGTTATATTTATTATATATTTTCTTTTGTACCACTCATTATGTCAGAGTGTACCTTTGTTCACCTGACGCTGGTCGAAGTTCACCCTTCGACTGACGCTGATCGTCAACTGATAAATCATCGGGTGCGTGACAGTGCTCCCGATGGGAGTAGCCCCCGAGGCTATGTTTAATTGCTTGCAATTGAGCATAGGCTCAAAACCACAATCGAGAATGTTGCGGGTACCCTTCCGATGGGAGTAAATTGCTGAAGTATGAAGCGAGACTGAGGAGATGCTCAACTCGTCTTTGTATCTGCATATATTGTCTTGAAACAATGGCTAATCGGCCAATTAGTGTAAACAAATATAATATCTTGTAATAAAAGAGTATTATTCATGTTGGTAAACTGAAATATCATAAGTTAAAACTTATCTGCGAGACGTAGTAAAGATGGACGGAGTTGATACGGCGAGTAACGCAGCGGAAAGAGTGGATGCGGGGAACCGTAGTCGACGCAGCCCCCGAGCGTCGAGTGCGACTGGGTGACTTGTTGAATAACCTGTTATGCTGCAGCTCCCGAGCGTCGAGTGCGACTGGGGCGGATAGTAGATATCTGGTAGTCGACGCAACAGAATAATTAAATCGATGTGGCGGATGAATCAACATGGCGGTTGAAACGGAGTCGATGCGGCATTGGGTGCGGCGTATTAGTCGAAAGATAATCCAGACGGCGGACGGAGTCGACGTGGCAGAGGGTGCGACTGTCCAAAAAAACCGATGCAAGTATTTTGAGAACTTGACTTTAAAAATCCCGATGCAGATTATAGAGAAACCCGACTTTGAAAAATCCATCGTGGGTTGTAGATAATCCAATTTGAGAAATCTGGTCGGGTTATAAAGAACCCGACTTTGACTATATGATGCGGGTTTCTAAAGTAGAAATCCGACGCAGGTTATGACCCGACTTTAAAAATCCGATGCGGGTTACATCCCGATTTTGAAAAATCCAGCTGCCCATTCAATATATCCACCGACGTGTGGTTTTGGCCTGCGAATTTTAATCTTGCGGATTCACACCCGTGAATGTTCATTCATAATCTTATATGCGAGATAACGCAAGCAAACGACAAAAGAATTGCGTATAATTTGATAGCATAATAGAATTTTGAATCTGATACGTATGACTGAAAAGAAAATGAGTAAACAGGAAAAAATAGCACCTGATATCTGAGCGAGCACACGGTCGTAAACGGTGGCGAGTATTGGAGACGAAACAGTTACGAGTCGGCAACGAATGTGGTTGTTGAGCTGCTTTTGCTTTCTTTGTGTTTTTCTTCCACTTGAAACTTTCACGTACCAACTAGCTAGCGACCTTGCTTTCCTTAGAATCAGCCTCCGATCCCTATACGAGTGGAGTTTTTAAATCCTTGCGGCTTTCGATGCTGTCGTTGCTTCCTTCGTACGCTGCCAACGAGTCTGGCTTGGAAACTGAGTGGCTCCGATTTCCGCACGACACGAACCAGCCAGGAGATTTCGACCTCGGGAGCTGATCCGGCGACTCCGCGACTGCCCTCGACTGGCATCGAAGCATGCTAGAGATTCGCTTTCTCGCGCCTTCGAGAGCTGCTGCCGCTACCGATTGCCCTAGCATCAGCTGCTCTGCACTTCTTTTTTCTTGGGCTCGCGATGATCGCCGCAAGAGGTGTGTGCGCTGCCGCAAAAAATATCAATATCCTGGTTGCTTTGGTTGGACCCTCTAATCTCGCCTCCACTAGCACATCCATGGCCTTGTAGTACAAATGCGGCAGGGTTGATGTAGAGCCGTTGTGCGGTGGATGCAGGAGCATGAAGGATGAACGCACTCGCCAGCTCCCGGTGCTGACCACCGCTTTATTGATGTAGATTAGATCTGCTGCGTGTAGAACGTCGATGTCGGTCGTTTGATGTAGATTGGATGAGAACAGCCCGGTGCGCTAATCTGATTCGGCGAGTCATCGTCGTTGTCGATGAAGATTGGGTCGTCGTAACCGTGAATCCAGCACGATGTTCTTTCCACAGACGACGCCAATTGTCGGGATATAGAACCGGCAAATCACTCGGTTAGCTACCTTGGATTTCATATGGGGAGAGAAGTATGGCGGCTGGTGGTTCTGGACGGCTGACAAGTAAGAATTTATCCAGATTCGGCCCCTCATTGTAAGGTAAAGACCTACTCCTGCTTGTCTGATCTGGTATTGATGAAGATTACATGGTGGTCTTGATGGTGATTGAGATGGCTAATGCTAGATGCGCCATTGCCTACTGCCTATTGTCTATTGTGGTGTAGTTTTGGCTAGATCTGTCTATCTGTTGGCCTGTGATTTGTCTACCCCTTCCCATCTTTATATATGGAGACAGGGGGTTTTACATCAGAGTTCTAATAGACTAGGAATAGCAGTTCTTGTCTTGCCATTCAAATTATTTCCCTAGCAGTTTCGTTCTTTATTGGGCCTTCCGGTGGGCCTTATCTTCATTATACGCCATAGTGAGGGTACCCGTAAGGTCTACCCACGTCACGGGGTATCTATCTCTTACTATATTGAATATCCAATTTATAAAGAGTTGTTAATAATTGTTAATCACCTGGAAGATTATACTTAGGATTTTCTCTAACTATTTTTGCACATCATGACCAAGTCATTACAGTGCTTATTCAAGATAATTTATAGCAAAATATTTTGTCCAACCTATGACTTTAGTCCTTATTCATTTTTTATCAACATATTTGCCTTGCATTAATTAAAAAGATTTTCATGACATGACATGCATCTATATCCTTAGAAATATTTTGCACGCCATGCATAAACATATTTTTCCTTAAAAGTTTATTAAACTTGTTTGTTCATTATGTAAGTGTTTGTATGCGTTGTGATGTTGTGTTATTTTGTTGATTGTGGTAATGTGGTTTGTCTATATTGTTTAGATTGAACGGAGAGATTCGAGTTACGTTGAAAAGAGTTTGTGAACAAAGACATCATCCAGAGGCAAGTGGCACACGCATAAACTTCCTAGTATTTTTCTATGCATGAGTAGAGTATTTCCTATAAGCATGTGAAGGATAGTATTGATATGCAAGTCATGTGTAGAAATTCCTAACTCATGTGTCTAGGTTCCTATGAAATATTTAGTAGAATTGTGATGCTATGCAAAATTATTTTGATAAAATGTTAAATTCTACTAAGTTATAATCAAACATCTGGGTGGAATTGGTTGCTTGGCTGTATGAGTTGTGTGTTGTCCCCAGGGGTTTTACCTTTGGGATATTCTCCGGGTGAATATTGCTTCCCGTGCATCCATTGCCAATATGGGCTCTGGCTTGATCAACTAAGCTGCGTGGACTCACCCCGGCCTGATAGGTGGTGGTTGTGATTTGTAGGTGGAGCGCGTCAGGCCAGCAAGGGTAGGGAAAATGCTTATGAAAGATCTTGTCTCATTGTTCTCCTTTTCCTTATCACTTCAAGAGTGTAGAGAATAGTTTGGGCTGAATGGGTACAATGGTGAACGTGCACAACCTCTGCAGAGTTAAAATCTAAGTACTTAGCCATGTCCCCGGTACAGACAATTTGAGCAGCTGAACGAGGACGTCAACAGAGAATTTCACCATTCCAAATTCAAAAATTAAAACTGGATGGGTGAACAAGGGTAGAGTGAGACAGTGGATTTCATGCCACGGATGTCTCAAATAGAAGAAAAGAGTTCTCCAAAGAGTTAGAAAAATTTGGCTTTATGCAAAATAGGCTTGAACTCCACCAGCCAAATAAGCATATAGGTTATTAGAGTTATTCCTCTAAGTGTCCACCATAGTGTCACTTGCCAGACTCCATTTTTAATGGAATCTGACCCACTCTGTTGCAAACTATTATTTGTTGCAGAAATTTCTGACGAAGTGTAAGGACTACGTTTGGGTTTCGAGTCTGCAACCAACATGTTTTCGCATGTGGCAACTTGAAGATGATGGAGACTCACTGTTATTGTATTTCCGCTGCTTATTCTTTAAAAGCTAGCTTCATGCTATCCAACTTGTAATGGATATTTTGTAAGTCTGGATCATCGATGTAATAAAATTGATATTTTGTTGTGATATTACATCATAAACTGTGTGTGCAAACGAATCGATACAGGGGTTTGCACTATACATAGGTACCTGTCATATTTTAAGTGCAGATACGCTACAAAGAAGAACTTGTCTTAAATATCTACTTATTGATTAGCAGGATCAATATCAAAGTAGACTCATTGTTTCTCCAAGAGGGTCATAACCTAGGAGGATGTAAAGTCAAATAGTCCATTTGACCATTTCCCATATTCAGGAATCACATGAGTTAAATCTCAAGTTCATGGTTGTGGGGCAAGTAATGTCTTTCACACATACCAAGTCATCTCTTTCTTCCAACCAGTGCATCAATCTTTGTTCACCAGAAGGATTGGTGGAATAAGAAGGATTTTCCACTTAACATTGCAGCTATCATATCACCATAAGACATAACTTAGGCGGGTTATCTATACCCTGTACTTCTAGAGACATCTACTCATGTTTCCACATGATGTAGTGGTGAGGTGTCATATTTCAAAGTCACATTGGCAATGTTCCATCATTAACATGAAACTTAATGCTATAATTGTGCATACTCTTCTTAGGAATCATAATGATCCATTTTGTTATTTCCATCAAACAATAATTTGGTGTGGTTAGAAATACTTAAATCACCATACCACCAATTGGTGTACTCAAATATTTCAATATCTTAAAGTCCATATTTTAGATCATTTTAGTAGTTGATGGAAACACTTTATAAAAATAAATAAGGCCATATAAATAATCTCACATGGTTATAATGCACCATAAAAACAAATAAGTGGAAACATGAATAGAAACAAATTGGATATTTATTTTTATCTATAGCCTTTTAATCAAAACCTCAAATCAATTTAATTGGAATTATAACATAGAAAATATTTCCATGTGCCTAACATTCACTACCAAAAATTAATTAAGTAAAAGACATTAATGAAAGAAAAATAGCAAAATAAGTCCAAATTCAAGTATGTGATAGAAGAATTCAATACTTTACCAAATATTAATATATATCAAGTAGAAAAATGTTCTAAGTGGAAATTAGTAATTTTTTTTTTAAAATAAACTCTCCAGGACTCTCCTGTAATTTTTCTATTCCAGAATAGGTCCAAAACAATTGACCAAGGGCCTGTTTGAACTGTCTCTGTATTTTTCTGGAAACTCAGGGGGCTTTTCGCAAAAATCTTTAAATCTCTTTCTTCTTCCTCCTGACAGACGGATGCGCGTGTCGTGTCGTCGCCCTCGAGCTGCCGTGTTTCTTCTCGCCTTCCTCGTGTAGATAAGACCACGGGGGAGACGTTCGCATCGTTCACTCCCTCTCTCAATCGGTCCTCTCTCCTCTCTCGCCATTCCTCTCTGAGAAAACCTAACCCTATCGCCAGGACGTCCTCTTCCTCCTTGCCGATCCAAACGTGCAGAGGAGCTCGAGACGGGATGTATTCCACGTTCTTCCTCCTCTCCGGCTGCCGGACGTCGAGGACAAGTTCGTCGCCGTCCGACCTTCCCTTGCCTCACCGAGGATTTCATCGTCATCGTGGTGAGCTTCTTAACCTCTCTGCACCCTCCTTTTGTTCCAATTCGTCCGGGAATTAGTATTCCGTCGTGACCAGTGTTCGGCCGCCGCCTAACCTCGCCGTCGGCGACGTTCCGGTGACCTTATGGTCCAAGCGCCGCCACCCTATGGTTAACCTCATCGCCCTCTATCTAAACATGGAAGCCGTTCGTCCCAATCTTTTCTGTAAATAATAAAACACTTACAGGTGGGCCCAACCTGATTTAATAATTTCAGAAAATGATTTAAATTGAATAAACTTTGTAAATTCATAACTAATTCATTTTAAGTCAGAAAAATATAATCTTTATACCAAAATGATCAGAAAAATAAAATCTATATTTTTGTATCATTCTTACTTGTGTTTGAATAAAATTGAAACATGATAAAATTTGAAATACAAACCACATAATCTTTTAAATATGAAGTTATTTGAAATGCTATTTTGGATGCATTTCAAACTTCATTGAAATTGTCTCATATGCACAACTTTAACTTTAGTAATGTGTTTTTATTACAATATGAACTATTTTATTTCAATAAATCTAATTCAAAATGATATTCTATTTTAAAATAATAATTAATAAGAATTATTTTCCTAAATTCTTAAAATAAAGTTATAAGCTTGTAAAGGTTGACCTACTACCATATGGTATTCATTTCAAATAAATAAATAATCTCTCATAAGAACATAACCAAGATTAAACCACAAGTTCAGTATGCAACGTTTGGGGTAAAACACACAAAGAAGAATAATCATATAAGTTCCTCTTAATCACCTCATATGATACCAACTATTATTTACATTATTTATGTTCTTCAAAAGTTATTCTTTTCTATTCATGAATAAAGCTACTTCACCATTCTCTTAAAACAACTCAAGTTAACACCTAGTATTTATAAAGAAAAGTGAACATCACCCTAAAACAACTATTATGCGATGATATGTTGTTTTATCTTATTCTTATGCTTAATATGTTACATGAACATTAATGTTAAAGAACCCATGTTTTGTATGAAGTAATCTTTAGAATAAAACCACTCTAAATGAAATCACTCCACTTAAAACAACAACCAATATTGAGAATGAGATACGGGGTACTTTGCAATGCATCTCATACACTAGTAGAAAACAGGCTAAAGGACCAAACTCCAAAACCCCATTTGTCCCGGTCGTACTGCAAACCGGGACAGATGGGGCATAAAACGCGCCGAGCAGTTCAGGCGACACTCATTTGTCCCGGTTCGTGGCCGGAACCGGGACAAATGAGGTAGCACCCGCCGAGCAGTTCAGGCGACGCCCATTTGTCCCGGTTCCAGTCACGAACCGGGACAAATGTCATGGTTTCAGTTACGCGCCCGAGCCACCGCCGCGTTTTTTCGACGCGCACGGAAGACGAGCGGAAATACGGTGCCGCCGGCGATTCCTCTGCCCTCCGACGATTCCTCTGCCCTCCGCCGGCGATTCATCTTCCTCTCCGGCGCTATAAAATGCACTGCACAGTACGACTCCTCCACACCCCATTTCTCCGGCCATCTCTCCTCTCTTTTCTCCGTCCCTATGGAGCCACTCGTGCCTCGGTCCGATGAGTTTTACGACTACGAGAAGGAAGGCATGCGGTTCAAGGTGTGGGTCACCCTTCGTGCATGGCGCGTGGAGAAGTGGATCGGCGACGTGAAGAACAACTTCCTCGACGCCGCTCCGATCAAAGCCGTTGGACTCGATTGCGAGTTCACCGACCCTCGACGGAAGGATACTCCGCAGTGCGCCGCCGTCCTTCAACTCTCGGTGGCGACCGAGACTCTTGTCTTCCAAATTTGCAAAGCTGATCGGGTGCCACAGGTCCTCGTGGATTTCTTAGGTGACGAGACAATCAAATTCTACGGCGTGGCAATCCATAATGACATGAAGATGCTAGCCTACTACGGAATTATTATTCGGTCCGCGGTCGACCTGCAGAGGGATCGCCGAAACCCTACCGGCAATTTTACTCCTAGTCTATATGCTCTCTCTAATGCGGTCATTGGGACAAATCTTGAGAAGAAGAAGAAATACAAGAAGAGGAAGTACACGGACGACGACAAGGAAGACACGTTACAAAAAGACCTAATTTTCGGATGGGGCAACGTTCCATTGAGCTACAATCAAGTCGTATATGCTGCTTTAGACGCTCGCCTTGGATTCGAGATTGCACGGAAGTGGGATAGTCTACGCGGCTATAATACGGACAATGATCATCTTAATGTCGTTGATGAGTAGACTATCTATGTATTCGGTTACGCAAATATTCTGTGTGCGCGTGTTCTCTTGTATTGACCGAAATATATATAAAGTTTGCAAAAGTGTTTTCAAATTCCAAAGTTTGCAAAAGTTATTTAAAACAGAGAACATAAAATGGTTTTGTATTAGTTAGTCAAATTCAAACATTTTTCATATTCATAGTTTTTACAAAATCCAAAGTTTGCAAAAGTTATTTAAAACAGAAAACAGAAAAAGAAAATAAAAAAAATGAAAAAACCTCCATCTGTCCCGGTTTCAGTCACAAACCGGGACAAATGGCCTCCTTGTTGTCCCGGTTTGTGACTGAAACCGGGACAAATGGGGGGTGCTTATATATACTGATCAGCAGCCCCCTCCCAAAACCATTGGAGGCATTTTTTTTTTGAAATGGAAGGAGGGGGTGTGTGCTAGTCTGTTTTTTTTTATGCATGCAAGGTGTTTGATGAAATGCCCGAGAGAGTTCACGAATTGATTTGATGTACACTTAAAGAAGTTTATTCTTCATTTCGATCAAGGTTAATTTTTCTCTCATTTCATTTGTAATTAATTGATACCGTGCATGTTCAGTGTTTATTTATCGATGTTCTGTAATGGTTATTGATGTAGTTCATTATATAATGCAGATGGACCGACAATGGATGTATGGTGACCGACGCACTGCCGAGTACATGACAGGTTTGAGGAAATTTCTAGAGAAAGCCCAGGCCCACAGTACCAATGGTTTCATGTGTTGTCCATGTGTCAACTGTCAGAATAAGACAGATCACCCAAACGTGAGAACCCTTCAAAGTCATCTTATTCGGCATGGTTTCATGCCCAGCTATAATTGTTGGACGAAGCACGGAGAAAAAGGTGTTATGATGGAAGACAATGAAGAAGAGGAAGATGATGACAACTATCCTATGTTCCCGGAGTACGGAGATTCTGCAACGGGGGAAGCTGAAGCTGAAGAGGCACCAGATGAGCCCACTGACGATCTTGGTAGGGCCATTGCTGATGCAAAGAGAGGGTGCGGAACTGAAAAGGAGAGGTTGAAGTTCGACCAGATGTTATAGGATCACAAGAAATTGTTGTATCCAAGTTGCAAAGATGGTCAGAAAAAGCTGGGTACCACACTGGAATTACTGCAGTGGAAGGCAGAGTGTGGTGTGACTGACAAGGGATTTGGAAAGTTGCTGCAGATAATTAGGAAGATGCTTCCAAAGGTCAACGAGTTGCCCGACAACACGTACGAAGCAAAGAAGGTTGTGTGCCCTCTAGGATTAGACGTGCATAAGATACATGCCTACCCTAATGACTGCATCCTCTACCGCGGTGAGTATGAGAATTTGGATGCATGTCCAGTATGCACTGCATTGCGGTATAAGATCAGACGAGATGACCCTGGTGAAGTTGAGGGTGAGCGTCCCCGGAAGAGGGTTCCTGCCAAGGTGATGTGGTATGCTCTTATAATACCACGGTTGAAACGCCTGTTCGCGAATAAAGAGCATGCCAAGTTGTTGCGATGGCACAAAGAGGACCGTAAGAAAGACGCGATGTGTAGACACCCCGCTGATGGGTCGCAGTGGAGAAAAATTGAGAGAGAGTTCCCGGAATTTGAAGATGACGCAAGGAACTTAAGGTTTGGTCTAAGTACAGACAGTTTCAATCCGTTTGGGGAGCAGAGCAGCAGTCATAGCACATGGCCTGTGACTCTATGTATTTATAACCTTCCTCCTTGGTTGTGCATATGAAGCGAAAGTTCATTATGATGCCATTGCTCATCCAAGGCCCGAAGCAACCCGGCGACGACCTTGATGTGTACCTCAGGCCATTATTTGAAGAACTTTTACAGTTGTGGCGGGAAGAAGGTGTACGGGTGTGGGATGAGCACAAACATGAGGAATTTGACCTACGAGCTCTGCTTTTTGTAACAATTAACGATTGGCCTGCTCTTGCTAACCTCTCAGGGCAGTCGACCAAGGGGTACAATGCATGCACACACTGTTTGGGTGAGACTGAATGTTTATATTTGGATAAATGTAAGAAGTGTGTGTATCTGGGGCATCGTCGATTTCTTCCGATCAGGCATACCGCAAGGAAGAAAGGCAAGCATTTTAAAGGTGAGGCTGATCACAGTAGGAGGCCTGTCAACCGTACTGGTGAAGAAATATTTGATATGGTCAAGGATCTAAAAGTAATCTTTGGAAAGGGTCCTGGAGGACAACAGGTTCCGAAAGACGCTAACGGGCACGCACCCATGTGGAAGAAAAAATCTATATTTTGGGAGCTACCATATTGGAAGGTCCTAGAGGTTAGATCTGCTATCGACGTGATGCACGTGACGAAGAATGTTTGCGTGAACCTGCTAGGCTACTTGGGCGTGTACGGGAAGAAAAAAGATACAGAGGAAGCACGGGAGGACCAGAAACGTGTGAAAGAACGAGACGGCCTAAGTCCCGAACACTACGAAGGTCCTGCCAGCTACGCTCTTACCAAACAAGAGAAAGTAATATTCTTTGAATGCCTGAGCAGTATCAAGGTCACGGCTGGGTTCTCGTCGAATATAAAGAGGATAGTAAATGTGAGACTCCAAAAATTTCAGAACCTAAAGTCTCATGATTGCCACGTGATTATGACGCAATTGCTTCCGATTGCACTGAGGGGGCTACTACCGGAAAATGTTCGAGTACCCATTGTGAAGCTTTGTGCATTCCTCAATGCAATATCTCAAAAGGTAATCGATCCGGCGATTCTATCAGGGTTGCAAAATGATGTGGTCCAGTGTCTTGTCAGTTTTGAGTTGGTGTTCCCTCCATCCTTCTTCGATGTTATGACGCATCTCCTGGTTCACCTAGTCGAAGAGATTCAAGTTCTCGGTACTGTATTTCTGCACAATATGTTCCCATTTGAGAGGTTCATGGCAGTCTTAAAGAAATATGTGCATAACCGTGCTAGGGCAGAAGGAAGCATCTCCAACGGCTACGGTAACGAGGAGGTCATTGAGTTCTGTGTTGACTTTATTCATGACCTTAAGCCGATAGGTGTTCCACAATCACGACATGAGGGTAGACTTAGTGGAAAAGGCACACTAGGAAAGAAAACAAAAATTTGTATGTATGGACATTCTTTTACTGAAGCACACTATACAGTTCTACAAAGTTCTACCTTGGTGGCCCCGTATATCGATGAACTTAAGAATTTTGTACGCTCTCTACACGCGGGGAAGTCTGACAACTGGATTGTATGTACACACATGGCCACGTTCGGCGGTTGGTTGCGAGCACATCTTGAAAATAAAGACAAGGTTGATGAAGAGTTACACTTGTTGGCCAGGGCACCATCTACAACTATATGTACTTTCCAAGGGTACGAGATAAATGGAAATACATTTTACACGAGTGTCCAAGATAAAAAGAGCACGAACAAAAACAGTGGTGTTCGCATTGATGCAACAAACAACAATGGGCAGAAGAACACATATTATGGTTGCATAGAGGAGATATGGGAACTTGACTATGGACCTTCTTTTAAGATCCCTTTGTTTCGGTGCAAATGGGTCAATCTGAAAGGCGGGGTTGAGGTAGACAAGATGTACGGAATGACAACAGTGGATCTAAACAATCTTGCGTACAGAGACGAACCATTCGTGCTAGCCAATGATGTGGCTCAGGTTTTCTATGTGAAAGACATGTCTAGCAGACCCAAAAAAAGAAACATCCTGGGAGTGGAGGAGCCTAGGCGTCACATAGTTCTTTCAGGAAAAAGAAACATCGTGGGAGTGGAGGACAAGACAGACATGTCAGATGATTATAATAATTTTGATGAAATTCCGCCTTTCGTAGTGAACATTGACCCAATCATCAAGTTGATTGAAGAAGATGCTCCATGGTTCCGACGCAGAAGAACTGGCGGTGTTGTGTGATGGAGATGTTGGTGCGATATGTAATAATTAATATATTAAACTTTTTATATGAAGAAGATGCTCCATTTTTACCTGCATATCAAATGGATCCGTCGGCGTTGATAGAACAAAACACACGATTTCACCTGCATACAGCCCCACGGTGGCTCTTGATGAGTGCCTGCATATCAAATGCACCGTGGGGCGTATGCAGGGAATCCGAGTAATTTGTATATATTCCTCAGTAGATGAATTGAACTATTCTTTTGATAGAACAAAACACACGATTTCACCTGCATACAGCCCCACGGTGGCTCCTGAGTGCCCGCATATCAAATGCACCGTGGGGCGTATGCAGGGAATCCGAGTGATTTGTATACCACACACCACCCGGCTAGGCACTAGAAGGAGGAAACACTGAATGCTCGCCTCGTCCGGGGGGGCCTATATATAGGGTCACGGGCTCAACCAGTGGTACTGATAGTGTTGATCCAACAGCTCTCAAGTGCTCAAAAGAAGCACACCCCTGATCCAACGGCTAACAAGTGTTTCAAAGAAACACACGATCTGTGTGCTTCTTTAGTCCCGGTTTGAAACTGAAAGCGTTAATCGAACAGCTCAGAAGCAATCAAAAGAAACACACACCTGATCAAACGGCTTACAAGTGCTTGAAAGAAACACACGATCCGTGTGCTTCTTTAGTCCCGGTTTGGAAGTTAAAGTTTGCAAAAGTTATACAAATTCACATTCAAAATAGTTTTAAACTAATTTAAATAATGGTTATAGAAAAGAGAAAATGTTTTTGTATTAGTTATTCAAATTCAAACACTTTTCATATTGAAAGTTTTTTCAAATTCCAAAGTTTGCAAAAGTTATACAAATTCACATTCAAAATAGTTTTAAACTAATTTAAATAATGGTTATAGAAAAGAGAAAATGTTTTTGTATTAGTTAGTCAAATTCAAACACTTTTCATAGTGAAAGTGTTTTCAAATTCCAAAGTTTGCAAAAGTTATACAAATTCACATTCAAAATAGTTTTAAACTAATTAAAATAATGGTTATAGAAAAGAGAAAATGTTTTTGTATTAGTTAGTAAAATTCAAACACTTTTCATATTGAAAGTTTTTTCAAATTCCAAAGTTTGCAAAAGTTATACAAATTCACATTCAAAATAGTTTTAAACTAATTAAAATAGTGGTTATAGAAAAGAGAAAATGTTTTTGTATTAGTTAGTAAAATTCAAACACTTTTCATATTGAAAGTTTTTTCAAATTCCAAAGTTATTTAAAACAGAAAACGGAAAACAGAAAAAGAAAAGAAAAAGAAAAAGAAAAAGGAAAAACCCCATCTATCCAGGGTGGTGGCACAGCCCGGGACAGATGGGGTGCTATCTATCCCGGTTGGAGGCTCAGCCCGGGACAGATGACCCCTATTTGTCCCGGGCTGAGCCACCACCCGGGACAGATAGCCTCTCCCATATATAACCAACACTTAGCCACGGTTCGAGCCACAACCCGGAGCAATTTCACATCGACGCCGTCAGGCTGCCGAATTTTTCCGTCGCGCCGCCGCCTCCTTCCTCGCCGTCCCCGCGCCTCCGGCCATCCCTGTGCGCGCCTCCGGCCATCCCTACGCCGCTGCGCACTGCTGCCGCCCTCGCCGTCCCAGCGCATTCGTCCTTCCCCGTGCGCGCCTCCGGCCATCTTTCCCGTCTTCTTCCTCGCCGAGACCGGAGCTCCGCCGAGCCATTGCCGAGGGCGACGAGGGTGAGTCCTCTTATCCTCCTCCCTCTCTCTCGACGCAACCGTGCCGCACTCCGCCGCCACCGCGTGCGTCACCTAGAAATCAAACCCTAGCTTCGGTTCACCATTGATGACGTCAGCACGACGTCATCATTTTCAGAAACTATGTTAAACTATAGAAAATCATAATTAAATTATTTTAAATCAGAAAAATACAAACTTTTTATCAAAATGTTCATAAAAAGAAAATACATGTCGTTGTGTCATTATTTTGTGTGTTTGAATAAGTTTGAATAAACAAAAAAAATTGTTGGAATATCGTTGCAAATACAAACTTTTTATCAAAATGTTCATAAAAGTTTTTATATTATCATAAATTATTTGAAAACTTCATAACATATCTTTAGAATAGATTTTACATTTAATTCTTTCTTATATAGAATATATATTCATGAAAATCTTTTTGTGTTTTGAAAATAAATGAAGATCATTTTAAGCTAATGAAATGTTCATTTGGATAATCCATTTATTATAAAATATATGAAGTTATTAAAGTTATTTAGTTGTATGACATATCGGTAAAGTTATTTAGATGTTGAGTTATTAAAATTATTTAAATGGATTGAAATCTCTTGCAGAAACTAGGGACACCCGTAGAAATCTTCAACAAGAAGAGGACATGTTCGGCATCATTCGCGAAGGTGATGAATTGGACCCCGGCAGAAACCATGAACAAGAAGAGGAACACGTAGACGATTTCGTTCATTATCACAATCGACCTTGTCTTTTCTAATAATATATAGTAATTAGTTAACTTCTTTACTAATTTTTCATACCGTAAACTTCAGGGTTTGGGACAAGTTCACCGGTTTCCACAAGGATGTCGGTATAGCTAAGAACCTCACTTTTAAATGGCGAGAGGTAAGACGTACTAGCTAGGTTCCACATACGCATATTCTTAATTTCAGTCTCACAATACCATTTTTTCAATATTTTTGATTATTTTTTATTAATTTCTTATCTTATTCTATCATAAAGTGCGCGAAGCAGCAACAAGGCACCAATTTGTGTGGATTCTATGTCTGCGAGTTCATCCGAATTCACTTCAATGAGGGTGTAGACTGGAATAGGGTACGTTAACAATTTATTCAAACTTGTTCACTTTTCAAATTGAATTATTTTCATAATGGTTGATATATAGGTGTTGATCTCTCCTTTTTAGTTTGAGACGATCCGGAACAGGCTTGATGCAAAAGACCGCCTACTACCAATCGCGGAGGAAATTGCGGGCTTTCTGCTTGACTATGTCATAAAGCCAGGCGCAGAATGCAGTATAATCCGGCCGCCAAAAAAGACCATCCCGAGGAAAAAATAGGGTCTAATGCTTCTCTGTCATGTAATGATCTCTGTTTGTAAATATTTAGACATGATCTTCCGATTGTAAATATTTGTTTGGGAGAACTCGTGTACTAGTAGTATTCATGACTATATCCCGAGGAAAAAATCGTGTATTCATGATATATATTACATAGTAACGTATAATATGCAACTAGATCTTGTTTGAAATGAAACATAAATGAAAAAACACAAACACAAAAGAATCAGTAACATAAATAGAAAACAGAAACAAAAATAGAAAACAGGAAACAAAACAAAAGAAACAAAAAAAGAAAACAAAAAATCATATATACTGTCCCGGTTCGTATTACGAACCGGGACAAATGAGTGGGACCCAGAGGCTGTCTGGTTTGGCCTTTGGCCACGTGACCCACCTACTGGTCCCGGGTCGTGGCGTGCCCGGGACAAATAGGGGAGGCTATTTGTCCCGAACACGCTGTCCCGGGCGCGTGACCGGGACAAAAAGCCCTCCCGGCCCGGGACCAGTGGCCTGTTTTGCTCTAGTGATACTTATGCATTAAGCATGTTGCTTCTATAAACATTAGTTCTTGTCGAACCAATGATGTTGTTTTCAGCCTTCTCGGAGTTTATATTATATCGAAGAGCTTGGCTGCATAATCTTGCAGTCAAAAAGGCAAGTTCATCCCTTTTATTCATGTCCTCTTGAAGTATTTGTTAAAGAAACTATTTTCAAAGTGTTATTATTGCATATCACACAAAAAGGACAACAAACTTATTTTATAATAATATGGCTATGGTTACCGACCAGTGTGGTGGTAATCCCAAATGGCTGGTAGATAGGACCACGATATGAATAATGTGGTGGAGGTCCCATTTGCACGGGATAGTATCACCTAGGACTTAACAACAAATGTCGCCAGCGATTCTTGCGCCGTATATTACGCGCTACCATAAGACTTGGAATGGGATGGGAAAGCCATTTTTGATCTTCTTCTGTTCGCATGTCAACGGACTGCCAGCGGCCGTAGGCTGTAGATCTTGGAGACTACATGCACATGGGTGGGATCCCTTAATTCCCACGGCTCTAGGGTCTATGATGGATTGTAGGAGCAGCCCGGATCGGTCTATCAATTGTAAAGGGGAGGACTTCGGTCTGGAACAGTCTACCATATGATAAAGTGGAGGGTTTCTGTCTGGAACGGTCTATCATTTGGTAAAGGGGAGGACTTCGGTCCGGATCGGTCTACCTTATGATAAAGGGGAGGACAGACATAAAAAGGGTGGGCATGCGGGGTGGTGGAGAAGCACGGTGAATGGCTTGGATCAATTGACTGGGCCCCTCACCAAAGAGAGTGTGGACGGGAATGATTCGCCAGGTTGTGCAACAAAGCTTTGATCTCTTATGGGTAGAGCAGCGCACCTCTGCAGAGTGTATGCATGTGACATGTTACTCCACGTTCCAGGACGGAACGACGAACGCAGCAGGAAAGGAGGCTCCTCAAAGCCCTAGCTGAAGGGGATCGGGTGCAGAAAACAAAAAATTTCCTACCAACGATATCCCTAAAACATGCCAAGATCTATTCTATGCAAATATAGTAGTACGAACGGAGATCGGAATACATACCCTTGTAGACCGAAAGCGGGGATTACGTTCCCGCACAAACGTTGTCGATGAAGACCGACGAAGCCGACCTCAAGGTCGTGTAGATGAAGCTGACCTCCGAGTACCGCTAGCGCAGCACCTCGCATGGCGTCACACACGTACAGTGGAAACGACGGCCTCCGAAGCTCCAGTCCAGGACGAGCAGCGGAAGGATTTGACTGGAACACCAGCAGCGCGGCAGCGGGCCATGGTGGAAGAGATCCCCCTCTCAACTTGGCGCAACTTCGACAAAGGGAATCACGAAATCGAGAGAGAATTGGGGAATTAATTGGTGAATTAAAAGGCCAGGGGTGCCCCTTCTTATATAGGCTCCCATGGGGGAGCCAACCTCCTCACCAGGCAATGTGGCTCCTTGGTGCGCCGGCCACCTGGTGGGCCCCTTGTGTCCCACCTAGGCCGGCCTCCAAGCCCCCCACCGAATTCCCTTGGGAATTTTTCCCCTCTTGGGCCTCCTTTCGACCAGAAGGCCCATTTAGCGTAATCAGCCTAAATAAATTCGAAAATAAATATATAAAATCATATTTACACATTAATTACACTAATTAATATCAAACATATTATATATAATTTATTCTACCTCCGAAAACGCTTTCGTCGCTGCCCGATCTCCATCGGACCTCTCCCGGGACGTTCCCAGTGATCTCTTTCCTTTCCGGTTGTCTTGTCGAAACCCCTTAAGTGTGTTACCCTAGAGGTTCGATATAATAACAGGTATGATCAAGACTCCTCTATGATCAACGACTAACTCGTAGGCCTGGAACCCATCAATTAATCCTTGTGATATAGCGAATGACTTTCATCTATCAAACCTGAACGCAAAGTCTTAATTAAACCTTTTGCCATGGCGATACTTAGAGTGTCCGAGCGTCGTTCCATAGATATCTCCATACCTAGCTTGACCTCGTTACCGACAACGCTATCTTCTACTCGTCTATGATTTCATGTCTCCGTGACCTAGTCACATGCTTGCAAGCTCATTAGACATGATCTCACCGAGTGGGCCCTAGAGTATCTATCCTGCTATGCGGACTGGCAAATCCCGCTCTTGACCCCTCGTCTCAACTACTCCTTTCCGATACCCAAAAGTATCACCGTTATTGTCATACTAAATAAGATACGACGTTTGGTTGGATCAAAGTATCTTCCAGGAATAACAATAAGAGTTGGTCTCACGGTCAAAGGCGTAACGATTACGTCCTCCAAATCTGGGTATGTCCATCACATCGTTCTCCAACGATATGACTTCCATTGCCGACCAGCGCCATGCCATATGATCGGGAAAAATCGATCATCAATCGCGCAACAAAACTAGTCTTAGTAGAGGCTACTAGGGACCTGGTTGTTTACGCATCGCACCCGTATTGATGTTTCCGCTTAATACGGTTATAGCATGACACAAAAACCTATTATGAACAAACGGGATATGATAAAGAATACACTTAATTAATTGCCTCTAGGGCGTATCTCCTTCAGTCTCCCACTTGCACTAGAGTACAAATTAATCTAGATTACAACTTGGTAAAATCTTAACACCCATAGCTAACTGGTGATTTTCATGCTTGTCAAGCGGGAGAGGCTTCGTCAGCGGATCTGCCACATTATGATCCGTATGCACTTTGCAAATCTACACATCGCCTCCTTGTACGTACTGAAGTATCACATGGAAGCGTCGGAGAATGCGTTTGGCGGTGGAGTGAGACCTTGGCTCCTTGGCGTTAGCAATGGCACCCGTATTGTCGCAGAAGAGGATCACGGGGTCTTGCATGCTCGGGAACACTCCAAGTTCAATGACGAAATTCCTTAGCCACTCAACATCATTCTCGGCTTCGCAAGAAGCAATGTACTCCGACTCCATTGTAGATTGTGCGACTATGGGTTGCTTCCCACTTCTCCAGACACGGCGCCTCCATTCACCTTGAACACATAACCTGTCTGTGACTTAGAGTCATCGGGGTCTGAGCAGAAACTTGCATCCACGTAACCTGTTACGCCAAGTTCTTCA
Source organism: Poa annua (assembly GCA_026929855.1). Taxonomy (NCBI): domain Eukaryota; kingdom Viridiplantae; phylum Streptophyta; class Magnoliopsida; order Poales; family Poaceae; genus Poa; species Poa annua. The sequence continues at coordinate 241,889,233 of CM049426.1, read as the reverse complement.
TCGCAGCCACCATAGACAAGGAACATTTCCTTTGTCTTATTGAGATACTTAAGAATGCGCTTAACAGCAATCCAATGCGCCATTCCAGGATTACTCTGGAACCGGCTTGTCAAACTTAGAGCTAATGCCACATCAGGTCTAGTACTCAACAATGCATACATAATCGATCCAGTTTCCAGTTCCGTTATCGGACACTGTGCCTTCCGCAATGTTTTATTCTTGATAACCAGCAGAGAACCCTTCTTTGCCTTCTCCATACTGAAACGCTTCAGTATTTTATCAAGATAAGTACTCTGACTCAACGCTAATAGGCGCCTTGATCTATCGACGATAGATTTTTATGCCTAAGACGTATGCCGCTTCTCCTAAGTCCTTCATGGAAAATTTACTGTTTAAATATTCCTTCACGCTATTCAGAAGTTCCACATCATTCCCAGTCAACAATATGTCATCTACATATAGTGCTAAGAACACAACCGAGCTCCCACTCATTTTCTTGTAAATGCAGGTCTCTTCCAAATTTTGGACAAATCCAAAACCTTTGATTACCTCATCAAAGCGAAGATTCCATCTCCGAGATGCTTGCTTCAATCCATAGACGGATCGCTGAAGCTTGCACACCTTGTTAGCATTTCCTGGATCGACAAAACCTTCCGGTTGTACCATGTACAACTATTCCTCAATGTTTCCATTTAGGAAGGCTGTTTTGATGTCCATCTGCCAGATTTCATAATCGTAATAGGCAGCAACTGCTAACAAAATCCGAATAGACTTAAGCATCGCTACCGTTGAAAAAATTTCATCGTAGTCAATCCCATGAACTTGTCGGAAACCTTTTGCGACAAGCCGAACTTTATAGACGGTCACATTACCGTCAGCATCAGTCTTCTTCTTAAAGATCCATTTATTCTCGATGGCCTTGCGCCCTTCGGGAATATACATCAAAGTCCACACTTTGTTATCATACATAGATCCTATTTCGGATTTCATGGCTCCAAGCCATTTCTCGGACTCTAGACTCGCCATCGCCTCCTTGTAGTTCATAGGTTCGTCTTGTTCAATTAACATGACGGTGCAAACCATATTGCCATACCATTCTGGTGCGATCCGAGATCTACCAGACCTACGAGGTAGAATACTTTCCTCGACAGTTTCTCCCACTCCATCCACAGAGGACGTTTCCGGAATTGCTTCCGTTGCGCCACTCGGAATCACGAGTTCAGGATCAACTATCTCATCGAGGTCTACTTTCCTCCCACTTACTCCTTTCGCGAGAAACTCCTTCTCTAGAAAAGTACCGGTCTTCGCGACAGAAGTTTTGCCCTCAGCTTGGTTGTAGAAGGTGTACCCAACGGTTTCCCGCGTATATCCTACAAAGACGACTTTCTCCGATGTTGGTTCGAGTTTGTCGGGCTGTAGTTTCTTAACATACGCCTCACAACCCCAATCCTTCAGAAACGATAACTTAGGCCTTTGGCCATACCATAATTCATACGGTGTCGTTTCAACGGATTTGGACGGAGCCCTATTTAAAATGAATGCGGCTGTTACTAACGCATAACCCCAGAAGGACACGGGCAAATTGGTAAGAGACATCATAGATCAGACACTATCCAGTAGAGTACGATTACGTCGCTCGGACACGCCGTTACGCTGCAGTATTCCGGCTGGCGTAAGTTGGGGTACGATGCCACAACTCTTCAGATGTGTGCAAACTCAAAACTCAAATACTCGCCACCACGATCGGATCGGAGGTGCTTGATTTTCTTGTTAAGCTGATTCTCAACTTCACTTTGGAATTCTTTGAACTTTTACAAAGTTTCAGACTTGTGTTTCATCAAGTAGATATAACCGTATCTACTCAAGTCATCAGTGAAGGTGACGAAGTAACGATAACCATTGCGTGTCGAAACGGTCACCGGTCCACACACATCTGTATGTATGATCCCCAATAAATCCGAAGCCCGTTCAATGAAACCTTTGAACGGTGTCTTGGTCATTTTGCCCATAAGGCATGGTTCGCATGTATCGAGTGATCCAAAATCCACGAGTCCAAAAGTCCATTGGAGTGGAGTTTCTTCATGCGCTTTACACCACATATACATGGCGGTATCATCACTACACTTAATCCGTTTGGCTTCTATGTTATGGATGAGAGTACTATGATCGAGATTCAACAAGAATAAACCATTATTCTCGGGAGCATCAACATAAAAGAAATCATTCATATAAATAGCACAACTGCTTGATACTGATTTAAATGAATAACCGTCTTATAACAGGCAAGACCCACTTATAATGTTTACACTCAAGGATGGTACAAAATAACACTTATTTAAAACCAAAACTAATCCCGATGGTAGATGTAGAGGGAGTGTGCCGACAATCACCACGTCGACTCTCGATCCGTTGCCGACGCGCATCGTCACCTCATCCTTAGCCAGCCGCCGTCTATTCCGTAACTCCTCCTTAGAGTTACATATATGAGCAACAGAACCAGTATCAAATATCCACGTGGTGCTCCGGGCGGATGTAAGGTACACATCTTTAACATGTATATCAAATATACCTTCCTCTTTGTCGACTGTCTTGCCAGGCTTCCTATCCTCTAGGTACTTGGGGCAGTTGCGCTCAGGTGACCCGATGGTCACCACCATCTTCTCCCGCTTGATTTCTAATTCGGCCACTTCGAGCATCTTTAGGATTTCCGACAGGAGTTTTGACGTCCCTTTCATGCCGTAGTCCACGATGGTGTTCTTATAGATAGGGGGCAGAGAAATTAGCACCCTATCAATAACCAGCTCTTCTGGGATCACACTTCCCAGATCACTCAGGAGCTGAACGCAGCCAAACAACTTGGCTAAGTGCTCACTAATATTGCCGTGCTCTTCCATCTGGGCTGAGAATAAAATCACGGATGCTTCAAACCTCTCAGACTTGACTTGTCGTGCAAAAACAACCATGAGTTCAGTGATTATAGCATAAGGACCCTTGTTCACGAAGTGGTTTTGCAGGTCAGCCTCCATGGCAAAGAGCATGCCACTCTGGACATAAGAAGAAATCTCCGCCTTAACCTCATGGACATTCCTTTCGATTTCTGAGGTGGTGTTTGGAAGATCACCTAAGGGGGCATCCATGATGTAGGCCACCTTGTGGGTTTCAAGAATGGACTTCAGGTCGCGGAACCAGGACACGAAGTTAGACCCATCGGTCTTAAGCTTCTCTTTCTCAATTAACGGGTTTAGGTTAAATGAGGGGTGAGACATCTACAATGAAATTTATAACAACATAAGAGTTTGTTCATAATAATTTTGAGTTATAGTATTTTTAGAAAATAACTAACATAACTCGCACTCTAACGAACATCCCTCCTGGTCGTTTAAGCGATTACACGACCCCCATCCATTGCACCACCCCTCATCATCAGAGCCGGCGGCACAACTTCAAGAGTAGACAACAGTCCGCCACACCAATTTTATGACTCGTGCTCGACCTTTCGGTCTCCGTATTCCGAGGCCATATCTGCATATGCTAGGCTCGCCACCATAACCTCCACGCTGACGCTTGTGCAACATGGCTTACACCCACTGTATGCGAACGACGATATGTCTGACACCCGATCGTCACAGCCTGCCTCATAACATAGAACTTTCTTGGTGGTGCGCGTTGGAGGGAGAACACTAGTGGTATTTTTGAAGGGGTCATCTTATATAATTACCGCCGCGTAACTAATATATACTATATATAAAATCACACAATATAAGATGCACACAAAACATCAAATGTAATGCAATGTGATATAGTCTATTGCGCCATGGTCTTCTTGGCGTCCGCAGTTTACAAACAATTTAATAAACCTACCTTGACCATATCACATAGCCCCTGCAAAATAAAGTTAGACGCTTCTACTTTATCTTCTGCATATTTTACGTGGCTTGGGGTTTTCGTAAATAGAACCGCTTCATACCTAAGAACCTTATGACCACAACAACGATCCAATAATTGCATATTTAAGCATCCCTTTCGGGCCCTCCATTGAAAATACGAAGACCAACTAAAGAGAGAGAAACTGACACCCGCCAGTCACAGATACAGTACAAGCCGTATGTCAGTTGTGGAAGCAGTATCGCGTAAGCGTACGCGTAAAGTCGGTCTGGGCCGCTTCATCAACTCGATGCCGCTAGAATCACAAGTGCACGCTAGAGGGTAGCAAATAACAGGAACGGTGCCCCCGTGCAGAACACGGGTTCTAACAGCGTACAGCTATATCTACGATAGATCGGCGCTGATACCACTGAAGGGGATCGGGTGCAGAAAACAAAAAAATTCCTAGCAACGATATCCCTAAAACATGCCAAGATCTATTCTATGCAGATATAGTAGTACGAACGGAGATCGGAATACATACCCTTGTAGACCGAAAGCGGGGATTACGTTCCCGCACAAACGTTGTCGATGAAGACCGACAAAACCGACCTCAAGGCCGTGTAGAGGAAGCAGACCTCCGAGTATCGCTAGCGCAGCACCTCGCAGGGCGTCACACACGTACAGTGGAAACGACGGCCTCCGAAGCTCCAGTGCAGGACGAGCAGCGGAAGACTTGGACCGGAACACCAGCAGCGCGGCAGCGGGCTATGGTGGAAGAGATCCCCCTCTCAACTCGGCGCAACTCCGACAAAGCGAATCATGAAATCGAGAGAGAATTGGGGAATTAATTGGTGAATTAAAAGGCCAGGGGTGCCCCTTCTTATATAGGCTCCCAGGGGGGAGCCAACCTCCTCACCGGGCAATGTGGGACTATCCCCACATAGCCTGGTGCGGCTCCTTGGTGTGCCGGCCACCTGGTGGGCCCCTTGTGGCCCACTTAGGCTGGCCTCCAAGCCCCCCACCGAATTCCCTAGGAAATTTTTCCCCTCTTGGGACTTCTTTCGACCAGAAGGCCCATTTAGGGAAATCAGCCTAAATAAATTCGAAAATAAATATATAAAATCAAATTTGCACATTAATTACACTAATTAATATCAAACATATTATATATAATTTAGTCTAGCTCTGAAAACTCTTTCGTCCCTGCCCGATCTCCATCGGACCTCTCCCGGGACGTTCCCGGTGATCTCTTTCCTTTCCGGTTGTCTTGTCGAAACCCCTTAAGTGTGTTACCCTAGCGGTTCGATATAATAACAGGTATGATCAAGACTCCTCTATGATCAACGACTAACTCGTAGGCCTGGACCCCATGAATTAATCCCTGTGATATAATGAATGGCTTTCATCTATCAAACCTGAACGCAAAGTCTTAAACCTTTTTCCATGGCGATACTTAGCGTGTCCGAGCGTCGTTCCATATATATCTCCATCCCTAGCTTGACCTCGTTACCGACAATGCTATCTTCTACTCGTCTATGATTTCATGTCTCCGTGACCTAGTCACATGCTTGCAAACTCATTAGACATGATCTCACCGAGTGGGCCCTAGAGTATCTATCCTGCTATGCGGACTGACAAATCCCGCTCTTGACCCCTCGTCTCAACTACTCCTTTCCGATACCCAAAAGTATCACCGTTATTGTCATACTAAATAAGATACGACGTTTGGTGCGATCAAATTATCTTCCAGGTATAACAATAAGAGTTGGTCTCACGATCAAAGGCGTAACGACTACGTCCTCCAATCTGGGTATGTCCATCACATAGTTCTCCAACGATATGAATTCATTGCCGACCGGCGCCATGCCCTATGATCGGGAAACCTCGATCATCAATCGCGCAACGAAACTAGTCTTAGTAGAGGCTACTAGGGACATGGTTGTTTACACATCACACCCGTATTAATGTTTCCGCTTAATACGGTTATAACATGAAACAAAAACCTATTATGAACAAACGAGATATGATAAAGAATACACTTTATTAATTTCCTCTAGGGCATATCTCCTTACTAGCCCTGTGACTCCTAACGAGCATAGTTTTCAGAATAAAAGCAACATTTTGAAGAGATGTTTTCTAAAACATGCATTAGCCTACGACAATCTATTGTCTGTGGCCGTGTTTATGCATCAAACTTCCCACCTTGAATAATGAACTTGCTGGGTAACACTGTTACTCACCCTTGCCTCCTAAACCCCTGGTAGACATGAAGAACCACAAGAAGGCAACACTTTAGGCAATGAATACTCCAAAGGCGGATAAACTCAAGATACCAAAGAAGGTAACTACATTGAGTTGAAGCAATCGAAGGAAGACATAGGACAAATGAAGGCGTAGTGTAGAAGAGGACAAATTCCTAGTCATAGAACCTATTGATACGTCCATTTTGCATCATATTTTTATATCATAAATTACTGCTATTCATTGATATATTTCGTATTTAGCGATGATACTTTTGTTATTTCACCTATTTTGCATGATTGATAATCATTCGGGGATGGAACTCTGGAGCCTGAATTCTGCTGGAAAAAGCACTGTCAAGATACAATATTTGGGAAGACCAGAAGAACAAAGTGGCTAACTGGGAATTATTTCTGAATTATTCCATGAAGGATGCCAAAAGAGGGGCCTGGGGTGGGCCCCAGGGGGCCCTAGTCACCTCATGGCGCGGTAGACCCCCTGGCCACGCGAGCAGGTGATGAGGCCGCCCAAGCCCACCACCTGGCGCACCCCTTCGCGTACTTGTTCCCCGCGAAGAGCTAAATTACTACGTTGGACAGAAACCATCTCTGCCGCCACCACGAGGCGGAGAAGACAAAGAGAGAAAAGCTCTCCGGCACGCTGCGTTACCGCTGGGGAAATTCCCTCCCGGAGGGGGGAAATCGTCGCCATCGTCACCGTCATCGAGCTGCACTCCATCACCATCGCCAACACCACCATCTCCATCGCCGTCACCATCGTCTCCATCCATCCACTCCGTTCCCGCGGTAACATCTAGGGCTAAACTCTCTATATTTGATAGGGGAAACTCTCCCGGTGTTGATTACTCTTGTTATTGATGCTATTGAGTGAAACCGTTGTACTAGGATTTATGTTAAGATTGTTATCCACCGTTATATCACCTATGATCATGTTCATTATGGTGTGTTCTAAGTAGTTCGTTGTGTTCTTGAGGTCATGGGAGAAGTCTAGATGTTAGTAGTGAACTATGTTGATTAATATTTGATGTTTTGATATTTAAGTTGTGGTGCCATTCTTCTAGTGGTGTCATGTGAACGTCGACTACCTGACACTTCGCCTTTATGGACCTAGGGGAATACATCGTGTACCCGGTTATCATTTGTGGGGTTGCCAGAGTTACAGAAACCTAAACCCCGTTGGTATTCCGATGCGCGAGGGATCGCATGATCTCAGAGTTTAAGGCTATGGTTAGATTTATCTTAATTACTTTCTTGTATTTGCGGATGCTTGCAAGGGGTATAATCATAAGTATGTATTAGTCCTAGGAAGGGCGGTGCATTAGCATAGGTTCACCCACACGACACTTATCTAAACACTAAAGATTATTCATCAATATGAAGCGAAAGCACTAGACATAAATCTCGTGTGTCCTCAAGAACGTTTGGTCATCATAAGTAAACAAACCGTCTTGTCCTTTTCTCTAAAAAGGATTGGGCCACTCGATGCAATAATATTTGCCGCGCTCCATTTACTCGCACTTTATTTCTTTGTTATATCAAAGTCTGCTAAAAACTTGTCTGCTAGTGTTTACAGTGAAATCCTCATCAAAAACACTTGTCAACGCCTTCTGCTCCTCGTTGGGTTCGATACTATTATTTATCGAAATTACTGCGATACACCCCTATACTTGTGGTTCATCAAGATTATTTTCTTGCGCCGTTGCCGGGGAGTGAAGCGCTATTGGTAAGAGGAATTGGTAAGGAAAACTTCAACTATAAGTGTTGTTTTTATTTCTGTCTCCTTATTTGCTTTATAATGGAGAGAGGAAAAGTTACTTTCCTGTTTGGGAAGTCCTCTACCGCTGCTGAGGTAGAGCATGAGGCGCCTCCTGATGATATTGTGCCATTTAAAATACCTATGAAAATTGTTAAACATGTTATGAATAACCGCTATGTTGGGGATGGAACTGTCCACCCCGGTGATCATTTGCTGTATATACATGAATTATGCGAGTTGTTCAACTGTGCAGATATTACGATGGACGAAGTCAGGAAGAAATTATTCTCCATATCACTTGGTGGGGGAGCTGCGCATTGGTATAAACTGCTGAAGAACGGAGATTCTCTTGGATGGAAGGAAATTGTACCTCTCTTTTATTCTAAATTTTATCCTCCAAGTGAAATTCATCAAGATCGGAATTCTATATATAACTTCTGGCCTCATGATGGAGAGAGTATTGCCCAAGCGTGGGGGAGATTTAAGGCAATAATGCTCAAATGTCCCATTCATGAGCTTCCTGATAATATTATTGTTGATAACTTCTATGCAAGACTCTCGTTTGAAGATAAAACATTATTGGATACTTCATGTCCTGGATCATTCACTCGTAATAAGAAGGAGTTAAATGGGATCTTCTTGACCGTATTGAAGAAAATACTGAAGCATGGGAGAACGACAAAGGTAGGAAGTCAGGTATAAAATATGTCTTTGAATGCATTAAGACTTTTATGCACACTAATGTATTTCGAAATATGAATAATGCTTATGGTCTTGAGTCCCAAGTTGTTGCAAATTATTATAAAACCTTTGCTGATTATTTCGGTTTTCCCAAGAAGGGGTTTGAAAAATATCATGAACCTTATAAAGATAAATCTATTGTTCCTTTAGCTAAAAGCATTGAAGTTAATATTGTGGATAATATCATTCCTGAGCCTTATGTTGATAAAATTCCTTTGCCTGTTAAACTAAAAGAACATTCTCTTATGGCTAGTGTGGTTAACAAAAGTGATAAGAAAGCTCAAGAACCTGATGAACAAATTAAAGTTGAACCTTCTGTGGCTATAGTTAGAGAACTTGTTACTGAAAATGTGAGAGAAGAGTATATTATATTTTGTGATGATGCTTCTAATGTTGTCTCTCATCCTGCAAAGCCAAGAAAGGCTAGTGTTCATGTGTTATCTGTTAAAATTCGTGATCATTGTTATTATGGTTTATGTGATATTGGTGCAAGTTCAAGTGATATTCCTTATGAGCTTTACAAAGATATTATGCATGAAACTGGTCCTAAACAATTTGAAGATATTGATGTGGTTATTCAAATTGCTAAGAGAAACTATCTCTCCCATTGGTATTGTTAGAGATGTTGAAGTTCTATGTGGTAAGACTAAATATCCCGCTGATTTTCTTGTACTTGGTTCTGCTTCTAGCAAGACTTGTCCTATTATTTTTGGTAGACCTTTTCTGAATACTTGTGGAGATGTTATAGATTGTAGGAAAGAGAAAATCCTTACTAAATTTGCTAGTGATTCATATGAATTCAATTTTTCGAAATTTGCAAAAATTCCTTATGAACCCGAATTGCCTAATGAAGATTTTAGAGTAGAACAACTTGCTTCTGTCTCTCTTGCTCCTACTAATTATATTCAGCAATTTATGGAAGATCATGAGTATGTAACCTTTATGGAAGAAAAAATGAACAAGAGGACATATTCCTCCGTCAACCTATTCTGAAACATAATTTAAAAGTGGAAGACTTGGGTAAAACACTTCCACCTAAAGAAGATCATGTCTTTGATTTAAAACCTTTGCCTGATAATCTTTAGTATGCTCATCTTGATGATAAGAAAATATATCCTGTTATTATTAGTGCTAACTTTCAGGTAAAGAACAAGAAACATTATTGGAAATATTGAAGAAACACCCTGGAACTATGGAATATACTTTGGATGATTTGAAGGGGATTTCCCCTACTATATGTCAACATTCTATTATTATGGAGCCCGATGCGAAGCTAGTTGTTGAACATCAACGCTGTTTAATACCTAAGATGAAGGAAGTGGTAAGAAATGAGGTATTAACACTTCTTGATGCTGGTGTAATTTATCCTATTGCTGATAGTAGATGGGTTAGTCCTGTGCATTGTGTCCCTAAGAAGGGTGGAATTACTGTCGTACCTAATGATCATGATGAACTTATTCCTCAAAGAGTAGTTGTTGGTTATAGAATGTGCATTGATTTTAGAAAGGTTAATAAAGTTACTAAGAAAGATCATTATCCATTACCCTTTATTGATCAAATGTTGGAGAGCTAAGCCAATAAAACTCATTTTTTCTTTCTTGATGGTTATTCTGGTTTCTCTAAAATTGTTGTTTAAACTCAAGATCAAGAGAAAACCACATTTACTTGTCCCTATGGTACTTATGCTTATAGGTGTATGCCTTTTGGTTTATGTAATGCTCCTGCTACTTTTCAAAGATGTATGTGCTATCTTTCATGGTTTTTGTGAGGAAATTGTGGAGGTGTTCATGGACGATTTCTCCGTCTATGGCACTTCTTTTGATAACTGCTTGCACAATCTTGATAAGGTTTTGCAGAGACGTGAAGAAACTAATCTTGTTCTTAATTGGGAGAAATGTCATTTTATGGTTAATGAAGGGATTGTTCTTGGACATAAAATTTCTGAAAGAGGTATTGAAGTTGATAGAGCTAAAGTGGAGGCAATTGAGAAAATGCCTTGGCCCCGTGATGTTAAAGGTATTCGTAGTATTCTTGGTCATGCTGGTTTCTATAGAAGGTTTATCAAAGACTTTGCCAAGGTATCAAAGCCTCTTACTAATCTCTTGCAAAAAGATATACCATTTGTTTTTTATGATGATTGTAAGGAAGCTTTTGAAACGCTTAAGAAAGCTTTAATAACTGCTCCTATTGTTCAACCTCCTGATTGGAATTTACCATTTGAAATTATGTGTGATGCTAGTGATTTTGTTGTTGGTGCTATTCTTGGACAAAGAGTAGATACGAAATTAAATGTTATTAATTATGCTAGTAAGACTCTTGTTTCAGCTCAAAAGAATTTTACTACAACTGAAAAGGAATTTCTAGCTGTTGTATTAGCTTGTAATAAATTTAGACAGTACATTGTTGATTCTAAAGTTATTATTCATACTGATCATGCTGCAATTAGATACCTTATGGAAAAGAAAGATGCAAAGCCTATGCTTATTAGATGGGTATTATTGTTGCAATAATTCAACTTACAAATTGTAGGTAGGAAAGGTGTTGATAATCCTGTTGCTGATAATTTGTCTAGATTGGAAAACATTGCTTATGCTCCTATACCTGTTAATGATAGTTTTCCAAATGAAAAATTAGCTGCGATAAGGGTGAGTTCACGAGATAGTCCTTGGAATGCAGATTATGCTAACTTTATTGTTTCGAAGTATTTGCCTCCAACCTTTTCAGCTCAACAAAGAAGAAAATTCTTTTATGACTTGAGGCATTATTTCTGGGATGACCCACACTTATATAAAGAAGGAGTTGATGGTATTATCCGAAGATTTGTTCCGGAGTATGAACAAAAAGAGATATTGCGTAGCGTACCTGCACTTAAAATATGGCAGGTACCTGTGTATAGTGCAAATCTCTAGATCGATTCGTTTGCACACATAGTTTACGATGTAATATCACAACAAAGTATCAATTTTATTACATCGATGATCTAGACTTAGAAAATATTCTTTACATGTTAGCACTGAAAGAGTAAACAACAGAAATACATAGCAGTGAGTCTCCATCATCTTCATGTTGCCACAGGCGAAAACATGTTGGTTGTAGACTCGAAACCTTTAAACGAAACCTCACACGTCATCTGAACAATCTGCAATAAGAAAAATATTGCAACAACGTGGGTCAGATTCCATTAAAAATGGAGTCTGGCAAGTGACACTATGGTGGACACTTCGTGGAAAAACTCTAATAATCCAATATGCATATTTGGTTGGTGGAGTTCAAGGCTATTTTTCATAAAGCCATTTTTTCCTAACTCTTTGGAAAACAATTTTCTTCAATTCGAGACATTCGTGGCATGACAACCACTGTCTCATTCTACCCTTGTTCACCCATCAAGTTTAAACTTAGAAATTGGAATGGTGGAATCCTCCGTTGACGTCCGTGATCAGCTTCTCAAATTGTCCGTACCGGGGACACGGCTAAGTACTTAGTTTTACACTCTGCAGAGGTTGTGCACATTCACCATTGTACCCATTCAACCAAAACTACCCTTTACACACTTATAGTGATAAGGAAAAGGAGAAGAATGAGACGAGATCTTTCAGAAGCATTTTCCCCCACTTTGGCTTGACCCGTTCCACCTAACACCCTCTACATCTGCTTGTCAAGCTGAGGCGAGTCCACGCAACTTAGTTGATCAAGCCAGAGCTGTAACATCCCAACATTCTATAATATTCAAAAATCACTAAAATTTAAAACTTTTCTTTTTATTAAAATAAAATATGAAATGCATAAGGAAACCAACTATAAAAGACTTCAAACTTATTGAAAGAGTTTAATAATTCAAATGTCACAATTTAAACATTTTATTATCCACTGTGTTTCAAAAAAACCTTAAAATATAATTTGACAAATATTTTACAAACTACAATCCATTTTTATTTTAAATAAATTAGTTTCTTTATAAGTATTTGAATTAAACCACTTAGCCATATCTATTCATAAATACAAGATTATTCAAAATGGTATATAATTACTAAATGGTTTTCATTCCTTTAACTGAGTTCAAAATATAGTTTGGAATTATAAGCCTATAGTGTATAACTTTAAAACTTCATAGTTTTTAAATTAATGAATTAGCCAAATAAACATTTCATTTGCTTAAATGAATTTCATCTATTTTTAAAGCATGAAATGATTAATATATCCTAAATAAGAATAAAATTAAAACAAAGGTCTTGACCAAAGTTGTTATGAAGTTTCAAATGCATTATCATATTATAAAATATAATGTTGCACAAATTATTTCAATTAAAAAAAATGAATACCTTTTACTCCCTATTTTCTAAACATTATTTATATTTAGTTCTTTAATTTATGCCAAAATAAAGATGAATGATTTCAGCAAAAATAAGTTTAAATAACTTAAATTCAAATATTTTGAATATGGGTATTTTACAAATTTTATTTAGCAAAAAGAAATTTTAATTAAGTTATAAATTCAAAATTGATATTAAGTATCAATTTTGTATTAAACCAACATTTCAAATTTACTAATTTTAAAAAGTTCTCAAAACATACCCACAACTGGTTTAAGAGCAAGATATTATTTTTACAAATTTTTAGAAATTAATTTGACATCATTTGGACATTTAAATCAAAAGATATGAATTAAATAAATAAAATCAGAAAAGAGAAAATACCGGTTGACGTCATGCTGACGTCAGCAGATCTTCTTCAACCTCCGAAACAGACTCTGCTAGAATCATGCATCGATCCGGAGATCGATCCCGGGCCGTTTTCGAACGAGATTCTATCTCTTCCCCGCCCCCATAAATACCCCAGCCCGCGCCGCGACTTTCCCCTCTAGTTCCTCCTCAAATCGCGCCGCCAGGCTCGAGAACTAGCTCGCCGGAGCCGCTCGGTCGCCGCCGCCCGATTCTTCCTTTCCCGGTGAGTGAAGACCTTCCTGGAGCCGTGATGCCCTCCTACCTCTCCCTCGCGTCCGTGCGCACCTCCCTGACCCTTCCCTCGATCTCTTTCGCAGCAAATCGTCGAGTGTGTGGCGCTCGCCGGACCCGACGTACCCCGACCACGGCCAGTCGCAGTAGAGGACGCGCGAGTCAACGCCGACCACCCCATCCAACTCACCGTGCCGCGGGGAATCTTTTGACACTCGTCCCACACCCGGGGAACCACCGGAGCGTCGTGTTCGTCCACGCCCGACCGCAGCGCCGCCGTTGTCGCCATCTCCGGTGAACTCCGCCGCCACGGTATGGTTCAAGCCCCCAGCGCCGTCCGATTGAAATCCAACGGCTTAGATTAGATGTCGCAGACGAATCGGTACGATCTAATGTGGACCGTCAGATCCAGATCTGACGGCCCAGATCTGTTGACTTACCCAGTCAGCGCCCGCGTGGCAGCCACGTCAGCGCCACGTCAGTGCCTAGTCAGCTGCCACGTGGAAAATAAATTTCTTATTTAAATTTAATTGGCAGTTTTACAGAAACACCCCTGCCACTTAGATCTGTCACAACTTTTTAACCACAACTCCAAATTAAATAATTTTTATATATTTGGAAAGCCCTTGACATGTAGAATATTTTGGATCTGACAAAATTCAAATTTGACTTAGTATAAAATATTCAAAATTCAAATGGTGAATTTGAGTATATTTGTAATAACTTTAAATCTATAAATCCAAAAATTGCAAATAAATATGTTTTAGAAACTTTAGAATATTTGTAAATTAATGCTACTGCTATAAAAAAAATTGAGTTATTTTTGAATGATTTCATAGCTGTGTGTTTAATTTGAATAGTTTGACTAATTTTGAAATAACTTTTAATAGAAACATTATTTTTGATTAAATCCAATTGCAATAGATTTAATTAAATGCTCTCTGTCTATTAACACTAATTATAAAATTTTGTTATAAAAATTTAAGCATAGAAAACTTTAATCTTATAATTATTCCTTTTATTATATTTTCCAAAATTAGAAATTAATTAAATTGCATTTATAAGTTCATGCATATTATAAAGAAATCACAAAAGTTATTTTGATGATTCTTGTGATTTAAAATTTCATTTCATTCGTAGCATATTTTATATTGTAGATATATTCTCATAGGAAAACCCCTCTTCATTAGTTTTCTCTAAGTTAGAAATAATTTCACTTAGCATGTTTGTGAAGTGCTACACTTAGACACTTAGTAAATTTCAACATGGAGTTGGAAGACCAATGAAGGACTTAGCCAAAAACAAGACTTCAGAAGTACCTTCAAGGAGAAGAAACACTTAGAAGAAAATCAAGAAGAAGTTCATGAAGGACTTAGAAGAAAACAGACTCTGGAAGCATCCCAAAGATGTCAAGCACTTGAAAGAAAAGTGAGAAGAAGTTCAAGAAGGCCAACCCCCTGTTATTTTTCTAAGTCTCTCTCTCTGTCTTTTCTTCTCCTATGAGACTTCATGAAGACTAAGTAAATCCAAGACCAGCCTCGAGGAATACAAAAATCATCAAGTCTGAAGATTCATCAAGACTACCAAGAACTCAATCAAGACATCATTCAGAAGAAAGTTACAAGTCTGGAGATGAAGCCTGGAGGACAACTACATCTTTCTTTCTATCTTTTCCCTCTTTCCTAATCTTGTCTTTCACATTGACTTAAACAATTTTGATCATGATGTTATCATCTTGAAGTTGTTGGATCCTAGCAGCATAGTGGGATGAAGCGGCCTGGAAACAAACCTTACATGTCCACGTACATGAGACCTGTTCCACAATTTAAGTGGCTGGCCGGGTGTCTGTCTCTCTCACTATAGTGAATGTCCAATTTACAAAGAGTTGATAATAATTGTTGATCATCTTGAACAAATGACTTAGTATTTTTCTCTAAGTATTTTGCACATCAGGACTAAGCCATTAGAGTGCTTGTTTCAAGAAGATATAAAACAAAGTATGTTGATCCAACTTAAGACTTTAGTCCTTAGTCCTTTTGGACCAACACATTTGCCTTGCATAAACTTAAAAGATTTCCATGGCATGAAAAAAGCATTTCTAGCCCTTAGGAATATTTTGCACATCATGCATAAACATATTTTCCTTAGAAAGTTTTATAAAACTTATTTATTCATCTAATATGTGTTTGTGTGCATTGTTGAGTTGTGCTTGCTGTTGATTGTGTATTGTTGCTTGTCTATACTGTTAGATTGAACGGAGAGTCCCGAGTATCGTTGAAAAGAGTTGTGAACAAACGACAACATTCAAAGGCAAGTGGCACACCTCATAAACTTCCTATTTCTATATGCATTACTTAGTGTATTTTATATGCATGTGTTGCTATGCTAAACCTGTGTAGAATCCCTTATACCTGTGTCTAGGTTCCTATGCAATACTTAGTAGAATTATTGATGCTATGCAAATGTTGTTTTGTGAAGATCTAAATTCTACTAAGTTAAGAATGAAACACCTGGGTGGTAAGTGGTTGTATGGTTTATGTTGAGTGGCTACTCAGGTCCATGTCTATGGTTCCTGTAGTATGTACACTTGTGAATGGCCACCCAGGAACAGAGGAATCTGAAGAACTCCGAGTGACGATTGCTTCCAGTGCAGCCATTGCCATATGGGCTCTGGCTTGATCAATTATGTTGCGTGGACTCTCTCCGGCTTGACAAGCAGATGTAGGGGGATGTTAGGTGGAACGGGTCAAGCCAGGTGGGAGGGAAAATGCTTCTGAAAGATCTCGTCTCATTCTCTCCTTTCCTTATCACAAATGGTGTGTAAAGGATACCTTGGGTTGAATGGGTACAATGGTGAACATGCACAACCTCTGCAGAGTGTAAAACTAAGTACTTAGCCGTGTCCCCGGTTATGGACAATTTTGAGCAGCTGATCAAGGACGTCAACGGAGGATTCCATCATTCCAATTTCTAAGTTAAAAGTTGATGGGTGAACAAGGGAAGATGAGATTTATGGTTTTCATGCCATACTCGTCTTGATTTCAAGAAAAGTGTTTTCAAAAGAGTAGGAAAAATTGGCTTTATGCAAATTAGCCTTGAACTCCACCAGCCAAATATGCATATAGGCTTTAGAGTTATTCCATAAGTGTCCACCATAGTGTCACTTGCCAGACTCCATTTTTAATGGAATCTGACCCACGTTGTTGCAATATTTTTCTTATTGCAGATTTGATCAGATGACGAGTGAGGTTTCGTTAAAGGTTTCGAGTCTACAACCAACATGTTTTCGCCTGTGGCAGCATGAAAGTTATGGAGGCTCACTGCTATTGTATTTCCGCTGTGTACTTTTCAAAGCTAGCTTTATGCTATGCAATTTGTAAAGAATATTTTGTAATTCTGGATCATCGATGTAATAAAATTGACGCTTTGTTGTGATATTACATCGTAACTGTGTGTGCAAATGAATCGATCCAGGGATTTGCACTATACACAGGTATCTGCCTTATTTAAAGTGCAGGTACGCTACAAGAGCCCATATGGCAATGGCTGCACTAGAAGCAATCGTCACTCGGAGTTTTTCAGATTCCTCTATTCCTTGGGTGGCCATCCACAAGTGCACGTACTCCAGGAACCATAGACATGGGCCTGAGTAGCCACTCAACTCGACTCCAAATACAACCAATCCACCCAGGAGGTTCTTTATTAACTTAGTAGAATTTAGATTTTCACAAAACAACATTTGCATAGCATCCAATAATTCTACCAAGTATTATATAGGAACCTAGACATAGGAGTAAGGAATATCTACACAGGTCTAGCATAGCAATACTATCCTACACATGCTTATATAAAAATACAGTAAGTAATGCATATAGAAATTAGTAGGAGGTTTATAAATGTGCCACTTGCCTTTGGATGATGTCTTTGCTCACAAACTCTTTTCAACGTAACTCGGGGCTCTCCGTTCAATCTAAGAAATATAGACAAACCACAACACAACAATCAACATAAAACACAACAACACAACACATACAAACACATACAAAATGAACAAACAAGTTTCTTAAACTTTTAAGGAAAATATGTCATGCATGATGTGCAAAATATTTCTAAGGACTAAAGATGCATTTCATGCCAAGAAATTCTTTTAATTTATTGCAAGGCAATTATGTTGATAAAAAATGACTAAGGACTAAGGTCCTAGGTTGGTCAAAATACTTTGCTATAAATCATCTTGAATAAGCACTCTAATGGCTTAGCCATGATGTGCATAAATACTTAGAGAAAATACTAAGTCTATTCTTCAAGGTGATCAACAATTATTAACAACTCTTTGTAAATTGGATATTCACTATAGTGAGAGAGACAGACACCCAGCCAGCCACTTAAGTTGTGGAAAAGCTCTCATGTACGTGGACATGTAAGCTTAGTCTCCAGGCCGCTTCATCTCACTATGCCGCTAGGATCCAACAAACTTCTAAGATGGTAATAACATGATCAAAAGTTGTTTGTCTAAAGTGAAAGACATGATTAGGAAAGAGGGAAAAGATAGAAAGAAGGATGTAGAATCTTCTCATTGCTTCCTTTTCTACTTGATGTGATGACTTCATTTCAATTTTTTAGACTTGATGGTATTGATAGCATCCAGGTTGGTCTTGAATATAACTTAGTCATCAAGAGGTCTAAGAGAAGAAGGGAGAAAAGAGAAAGAGAGGAAGCAAGACTTAGAAAATATTGTTGGTTGGTCTTCATGAACTTCTTCTTGATTTTCATCTAAGTGCTTCTACTCCTTGAAGATAATTCTGAAGTCTTGTTTTAGCTAAGTCCTTCATTGGCCATCTAGCTCCATGTTGAAAATCCTAAGTGTCTAAGTGCATAGCACTTTACAAAAATACTAAATTGAAAATAATCCTAACTTAGAGGAAATAATGAAGAGGTTTTCCTATGAGAAGTATATCTATATGAGAAAATATGTTATTCATGCAATGCACTTTTTAATCATAAGAAACATCATACTAATTTTTGTGATATTTATAAAGTAATGCATTAGGCTATAAATGCAATTTAATTAATTTCTATTTTTGAAAAATATAAATAAGATAATAAGAATAAGATTAAAGTTTTATGTGATTAAATTTTTATAATAAAATTTATAAATAGTGTTAATAGACAGAGTGGATTTAACTAAATTTATAGCAATTGGATTTAATCAAAAATAATGTTTCTATCAAGAGTTATGTAAAAAATTGTCAAACTATTCAAATTAAACTTATAACTATTAAATCATCAAAATAATACTCAAAAATATTTATAATAGAGGCATCATATCAAAAATATTCTAAATTTTCTAAAACAATTTTATTTGCAATTTTTGGATTTATAGTTTTAAAGTTATGACAAATATACTCAAATCATCCATTTGCAATTTGAATATTTTAAACTAAGTCAAATTTGAAATCTAACAGAACCAAAATATTCTTCATGTCAAGGGCTTTTCAAATATATAAAATTTATCTAATTTGAATGTGTGAATCAAAAGTTATAACAATTTTAATAAGCAGGGGTGTTTCTGTAAAACTGCCAATTTAATCTAATTAAGAAAATTCGCAAAAAATCAATTTTCGTCGTGGCGCTGACTGGATCTGACGTGGCATCCACGTAGGCGCTGAGCTGGATAAGTCAAACAGATCTAGATCGTCAGATCCAGGTCTGACGGTTAAGATCTAAGTACCGGTTCAATTTAAATAGATCTAATCGCATGCGTCGATTTCAGATCGGACGACCGAGGAGCGGTGACCATACGGTGGCGGCGGGATTTCGCCGGAGATGGCGACGACGGCGGCGCTGCGCTCGGCGAGGACGGTCCGGTGGTTCCGGTGCATCCCCGGACTCGAGGAGTGGCCGGAGTGTGGTGGGCATCGGCGAGCTTCGGACGAGCTCGGGTTCGACGATTTCGCTGTGGAAAAGTTAGGAGGAGCGGTCAGGGACAAGCGCAAGGACAAGGGGAGGAGATAGGAGAAGGTCTCGGCTCGGGAAGTGTCTCACCTCGGCGGGGAAGGGAAGAAACATGGCGGCGGAGTAGAGGAACTCCGGCGAGCACGTATTGTGGCCTGGCGGCGTGTTTTCAGAGGGAAAAGATGCGGCGGGGGCGGGGTTTTATATAGTGCCGAATGGAGGAAACCAATCGCGAAGGTTTCGCCAGATTTTGGAGAGGGATTGAAGGCGCGATTTTCGGCCGGAGGAGGAAAAAGGAGTGACGTCAGTGATGACGTCATCCAGGATATTTTCTTTTTCTTTTCTTTTTCTGTTTTTCCATTTAATTCATATCATTTGATTTAAGACTCCAAATGGAGTCAAAAAAAATTCTATAAATTTGTATAATTCATATCTATGCTTTAAAACATTACTGGGCATGTTTTGAAAACTTTTAAAAAATAATAATTTTGAAATATTGGTTATATACAAATTTGACACTTTAAGTTAAATTTGAAATTAGGGATTAAATAAATTCATTTGGGGTTAAATAAAATTTATGAATCTTCCACAATCCTATATGTTTGAACTCAAGTTAATTTAAACTCATTTTCAATAATCATTCTTTTTTATTTTGGTGTAATAGTAAAATAACTGAATATAAATATTTTTAAGGAAATAGGAAATATAATAAATTCAATCTTAATTCAAAATATTTTGTGAACCATTATGTTTTATTTTATGGTAAATCATTTGAAAACTCCATAAAATACTTTTGGTAAATATTCTAGATTTATTTCATTCCTTATATTGAATATATAATCGTGAAAATCATTTTATGTTTTGGAAATTAATGAAATATTTTAATTTAATGAAATGCCTATTTGGATAATTCATTAATTAAAATCTATGAAATTTTAAAGTTATAAACTATAGACTTGTAATTTCCAAAACTATGTTTTGAACTCAGGTAAAAGAATGAAAACCATTTATAAAGTTGCCATACTTTAATTAACTTTTAGGTACTTTGCAAAAGAGTTTTTGAGGTTTAATAAATAGTCAACAGTTAAATATTCAAAAACAACTATTTGGAATAAAAAATTGTATGGTGAAGATGTCTTGGAAAATTTTAGTTTACTTAGCAAATTATATTAGTGTTTATTATAATTTTTATATTTCATTTTAATAAAATAAAAGTTTCAAATTTTTGTGATTTTCAAACATTACAAAACGTTGGGATGTTACATACTGAGAAAGTGCCATAGTAGCGCTTATGGAGGACATCACGCTGGAGATAGAACCGCACAAAAGGTTTTACAATCGGGTTTTTATTGGCCTACTCTCTTTAAAGGTGCAAGGAAGTTTATTTTATCTTGTGATGAGTGTCAAAGAGTTGGTAATATCTATAGACGTAATGAAATGCCTATGAATTATTCTCTTGTTATTGAACCGTTTGATTGTTAGGGATTTGACTTTATGGGTCCTTTCCCTTTTTCAGAAGGTAATACACAGATACTGGTTGTTGTTGATTATGTTACTAAATGGGTAGAAGCTATTCCCACTAAAAGTGTTGATGGTGAAACATCATAAAAAATGCTTCAAGAGATTATTTTACCTAGGTTTGGTGTTCCTAGATATCTTATGACTATGGAGGTTCTCATTTTATTCATGGTGGTTCTTGCTAAATATGGTGTTAATCATAGAATTGCTTCAGCTTATCATCCTCAAACTAGTGGGAAGGTAGAATTATCAAATAGAGAAATTAAATCTATCTTGCAAAAGACCGTTAATAGAACGAGGAAGAATTGGGTTAGTAAATTAAATGATGCATTGTGGGCTTATAGAACTGCTTATAAAAATCCCATGGGTATGTCTCCTTATAAAATGGTTTATGGAAAAGCATGCCACTTGCCTTTAGAATTAGAACACAAAGCTTACTGGGCAGTGAGAGAACTAAATATAGATTTTAAACTTGCCGGTGAGAAAAGATAGCTTAATTTGAGTTCTTTAGATGAATGGAGAAGTGAAGCTTATGAAAATGCTAAACTCTTTAAAGAAAAAGTTAAAAGATGGCATGATTAGAGAATCCTCAAGAGAGAATTTCATGTTGGTGAGAAAGTTCTATTGTGTAGTTCTCGTCTTAGATTCTTTGCGGGAAAGTTACTCTCCAAGTGGGAAGGACCATATGTTATTGTTGAGGTGTTTTCGTTTTGGTGCGATAAAAATTGGTTCGCTCAAGGATGACTCTACACAAGTGGTAAATGGACAAAGAATCAAGCATTATATTTCTGGAGATTCTTATGATGAAGATGTTGATGTTATTCAAGCAATTTCTCCGGAGAATTACATTAAAGAAAATATTTCTGAGTTCGCAGAACCTGATTTGGAAAAGGTACAGTTTCGGTAAGAAAAAGTCCACGAATTTAATTTTTGGAAAACTGTGATTTATTTTTGGAAAATATGGAAAAATATGAGACGAAAACGAAAAAGACATGAGGTCCGAGGCGAGGTCACCACCTCGTGGCGTGGGCCCCTTCCTGGCCGCGCCACCATGTGATGAGGAGGCCTCGGAGCCCCTCTCCTATTCGGTTTCGTGTTGTTGCCTTCCTTTTATTTCGTAAATTTTTGCTATATAATAACCAGAGGCCCCCGAGGTCCGTATATCGTGTTTTCGACGTGTTTTGTTTCGAGTTGTTTCATGCCAGAATATTTTCCTAGTTTTTAGAGTCATTATGGTCTCCGCCAATGACAAGGGAAAGAAGACTTTGGAGGATGGACTTCAAGATCCCAAGCTAGAGGAGGACATAGCGCGAAGATGAAGTGGAGGAAGAAGAAGACATGCGTCGTCACCCTCGTGCAACTGTCGCAAGCATTGGAGTGGTGGAGATCCCCTCCAACCGCAAGATGAGCGCACGGATGAGCACCGGAGGGAGAGTTCCATGTCATCATATGGCTCCAAGAACATCTTCATCAAGCACCAACTACGCCTTCCACAACCTAATCCACCTGGATCAAATTGAAAATATGCAGGAGGGTATGAGGCCAAACCTTTGGAATGTGGATCGTTCTAACAATGCAGGGAAAAGGAGCTCCAAGTCCGATGCAGAGTGGGGAAACAACTCCAAGAACTGGGACTCGAAGGCTGATGTATTCATGAACCGTATTGAGCACAACACAGAGACGATCTGTGCTCTTGCTTACAAGATTCACGAATTGAAGGAGTTGGTTGAGAAGCTTATTGAGGATTCATCTCCATAGCCACTGAAGGAGTAATTCATCATCGGCATTGGCATCTCCCTTAGCTTGTTCCAAGCTTGGGGGGAGTGTCGCGTCATGCACACGGTGGGTGTGTTGTTGGGAGACCGCAATTAGAAGTTGTGAAGTAGTGCAGCAGCAAATTTTCCTTAGTATGAAACCAAGGTTATCGAACCAGTAGGAGATGAATGTGAAGGAGATATGCCCTAGAGGAAATTAATAAAGTGTATTCTTTATCATATCTCGTTTGTTCATAATAGGTTTTTGTGTCACGCTATAACCGTATTAAGAGGAAACATTAATACGGGTGTGATGCGTAAACAACTAGGTCCCTAGTAGCCTCTACTAAGACTAGTTTTGTTGTGCGATTGATGATCGAGGTTTCCCGATCATGGGAAATAGCGCCAGTCGGCAATGGGAGTCATATCGTTGGAGAACGATGTGATGGACATACCCAGATTTGGAGGACGTAGTCGTTACGCCTTTGCCCGTGAGATCAACTCTTATTGTTATTCCTGAAGGATACTTTGATCGCACCAAACGTCGTATCTTATATAGTATGACAATAACAGTGATACTTTTGGGTATCGGAAAGGAGAAGGTTAGACGAGTGGTCAAGAACGGGATTTGCCAGTCCGCATAGCAGGATAGATACTCTAGGGCCCACTCGGTGAGATCATGTCTAATGAGCTTGCAAGCATGTGACTAGGTCACGGAGACATGAGATCATAGCCGAGTAGAATATAGCATTGTCGGTAATGAGGTCATGCTAGTTATGGAGATATCTATGGAACGACTCTCGGACACGCTAAGTATCGCTATGGCAAAAGGTTTAAGACTTTGCGTTCACGACTCTCGGACACGTTATATCACAGGGATTAATTCATGGGGTCCAGGCCTACGAGTTAGTCGTTGATCATAGAGGAGTCTTGATCATACCTGTTATTATATCGAACCGCTAGGGTAACACACTTGAGGAGTTTCGACAAGACAACCGGAAAGGAAAGAGATCACCGGGAATGTCCCGGGAGGGGTCCGATGGAGATCGGGCAGCGACGAAAGAGTTTTCGGAGGTAGAATAAATTATATATAATATGTTTGATATTAATTAGTGTAATTAATGTGCAAATATGATTTTATATATTTATTTTCGAATTTATTTAGTCTGATTTCCCTAAATGGGCCTTCTGGTCGAAAGAAGGCCCAAGAGGGGGAAAATCCCCAAGAGGATTCGGTGGGGGGGCTTGGGGGCCGACCCAAGTGGGCCAAGGGGCCCACTAGGGGGCCGGCGCACCCAGCCATGCCGCACCAGGCATGTGGGATTAGTCCCACATTACCTGGTGAGGAGGTTGGCTCCCCCCTGGGAGCCTTTATAAGAAGGGGCACCCCTGGCCTTTTAATTTACCAATTAATTCCCGAATTCTCTCTCGATTTCATGATTCCCTTTGTTGGAGTTGCGCCGAGTTGAGAGGGGGATCTCTTCACCATAGCCCGCTGCCGCGCTGCTGGTGTTTTGGTCCAAGTCTTCCGCTGCTCGTCCTGGACTGGAGCTTCGGAGGTCGTCGTCTCCACCGTACGTGTGTGACGCCCTGCTAGGTGTTGCGCTAGCGGTACTCGGAGGTCTGATTCCTCTTCACGACCTTGAGGTCGGTTTCGTCGGTCTTCATCGACAACGTTTGTGCGGGGACGTAATCCCCGTTTTCGTTCTACAAGGGTATGTATTCCGATCTCCGTTCGTACTACAATATCTGCATAGAATAGATCTTGACATGTTTTAGGATATCGTTGGTAGGAAATTTTTTGTTTTCTGCACACGATCCCCTTCAGTGGTATTAGAGCCGATCTATCGTAGATATAGTTGTACGCTGTTAGAATCCGTGTTCTACACGGGGGCACCGTTCTTGTTATTTGCTACCCTCTAGCGTGCACTTGTGATTCCAGCGGCATCGAGTTGATGAAGCGGCCTGGACCGACTTTACGCGTACGCTTACACGAGACTGGTTCCACTACTGACATACAGCTTGTACCGTATATGTGGCTGGCGGGTGTCAGTTTCTCTCTCTTTAGTTGGTCTTCGCATTTTCAATGGAGGGCCCGAAAGGGATGCTTAAACATGCAATTATTGGATCGTTGCTGTGGTCATAACATTCGTAGGTATGAAGGGGTTCTATTTACGAAAGCCCCAAGCCACGTAAAATATGCAAAAGATAAAGTAGAAGCGTCTAACTTTATTTTGCAGGGGCTATGTGATATGGTCAAGGTAGGTTTATTAAATTGTTTATAAACTGCGGGCGCCAAGAAGACCATGGCGCAATGGACTATATCACATTGCATTACATTTGATGTATTGTGTGCATCTTATATTGTGTGATTATATATATAGTATATATTAGTTACGCGGCAGTAGTTATATAAGATGATCCCTTCAAAAATACCACTAGTGTTCTCCCTCCAACGCGCACCACCAAGAAAGTTCTACGCTATGAGGCAGGCCGTGATGATCGGGTGTCAGACATATCGTCGTTCGCATACAGTGGGTGTAAGCCATGTTGCACAAGCGTCAGCGTGGAGGTTATGGTGGCGAGCCTAGCATAAGCAGATATGGCCTCGGAACAGAGAGACCGAAAGGTCGAGCACGAGTCACAAAATTGGTGTGGCGGACATTTGTGTACTCTTGAAGTTGTGCCGCCGGCTCTGATGATGAGGGGTGGTGCAGTGGATGGGTGTCGTGTAATCTCTTAAACGACCAGGAGGGATGTTCGTTTGAGTGGGAGTTATGTTAGTTATTTTTAAAAATACTATAACTCAAAATTATTGTGAACAAAGTCTTATGTTGTTGCAAATTCCATTATAGATGTCTCGCCCCTCGTTTAACCTAAGTCTGTTCCTTGAGAAAGAAAAGCTTAAGACCAATGGGTCAAACTTCATGGCCTGGTTCCGCAACTTGATGATCCTTCTCACTCCCCATAGGGTGGCCTACGTCATTGAGGCCGCCATAGGTGACCATCCTGCAGATGAAGCCTTTGAGGATGAGAAGAAGGTTTTCCAGACCAGATCGGAGAATTCTGCCTTTGTCCAGAGTGGCATGCTCTACGCCATGGAAGCCGACCTGCAGAAGCGCTTCGAGAAGATGAGCGCCTTTGAGATTATTTCTGATCTCAAGGCTGTCTTCGCGCTGCAGGCTAAGGCTGAGAGATATGAAGCTTCTGAGCTTTTCTTCACGGCCAAGATGGAAGAGCATAGCAGTGTGAGCGAGCATGTGGTCAAGATGTCTGGCTACGTTCAACGCCTTAATGCTCTGGAATGCAAGATTCCCGATGAGCTGGCGATTGACAGGGTATTGCAATCGTTGCCCCCTAGCTATAAAGGCTTCGTCATGAACTACAACATGCAGGGCATGGCTAAGTCCCTAGGTGAAGTGTTCGTGATGCTCAAGACTGCTGAGGTGGAGATTAAGAAGGAGCACACGCTGTTGATGATCAACAAGACCGTCGATTTTAAGAAATCCGGTGGGAAGGGAAAGCAGAGCTGGAAGTCTAGGAGGGAAGGCAAGATGAGTGCCAAGCCCAAGACTAAAAGATCTGGTCCTAGAGCTAGCGTGGAGTGCTTCTACTGCAAGGGAAAAGGTCACTGGAAGCACAACTGCCCCAAGTACCTGGAGGATAGGAAGTATGGCAAGACGGTCGACAGAGAGCAAGGTATATTTGATATACATGTTATAGATGTGTACCTTACATCCGCCCGGAGCAACACGTGGGTATTTGATACTGGTTATGTTGCTCATATATGTAACTCTCAGGAGGAGTTACCGAATAGACGGCGACTGGCTAAGGATGAGGTGACGATGCGCGTCGGCAACGGATCGAGAGTCGACGTGGTGGCTGTCGACACGCTCCCTCTACATCTACCATCGGGATTAGTTTTGGTTTTAAATAAGTGTTATTTTGTACCATCCTTCAGTGTAAACATTATAAGTGGGTCTTGCCTGTTACAAGACAGTTATTCATTTAAATCAGTATCAAGCAGTTGTGCTATTTATATGAATGATATCTTTTATGTTGATGCTCCCGAGAATAATGGTTTATTCTTGTTGAATCTCGATCGTAGTACTCACATCCATAGCATAGAAGCCAAACGGATTAAGTGTAGTGATGATACTGCCATGTATATGTGGCACTGCCGTCTAGGTCAAATTGGTGTAAAGCGCATGAAGAAATTCCACTCCGATGGACTTTTGGACTCGTTGGATTTCGGATCCCTCGATTCATGCAAACCATGCCTTATGGGCAAAATGACCAAGACACCGTTCAAAGGTTTCATTGAACGGGCGTCGGATTTATTGGGGATCATACATACAGATGTGTGTGGCCCGATGAGCGTTTCGACACGCAATGGTTATCGTTACTTCGTCACCTTCACTGATGACTTGAGTAAGTCTGAAACTTTTGAAAAGTTCAAAGAATTCCAAAGTGAAGTTGAGGATCAGCTTAACAAGAAAATCAAGCACCTCCGATCCGATCGTGGTGGCGAGTATTTGAGTTTTGAGTTTGGCACACATCTGAAGAGTTGTGGCATAGTACCCCAACTTACGCCGGCCGGAACACCGCAGCGTAACGGCGTGTCCGAGCGACGTAATCGTACTCTACTGGATAGTGTTCGATCTATGATGTCTCTTACCGATTTGCCCGTGTCCTTCTGGGGTTATGCGTTAGAAACAGCCGCATTCATTTTAAATAGGGCTCCGTCCAAATCTGTTGAAACGACACCGTATGAATTAAGGTATGGCCAGAAGCCTAAGTTATCGTTTCTGAAGGTTTGGCGTTGTGAGGCGTATGTTAAGAAACTACAGCCCGACAAACTCGAACCGAAGTCGGAGAAAGTCGTCTTTGTAGGGTATCTGCGGGAAACCATTGGGTAAACCTTCTACAACCAAGCTGAGGGCAAAACTTTTCTCGCGAAGACCGGTACCTTTCTAGAGAAGGAGTTTCTCGCGAAAGGAGTAAGTGGGAGGGAGGTAGACCTCGATGAGATCGTTGATCCTGAACTCGAGATTCCGAGTGGCGCGACGGAAGCAATTCCGGAAACGTCCTCCGTGGAAGGACTGGGCGAAACTATCGAGGAAAGTATTCTACCTCGTACGTCAGCTAGATCTCGGATCGCACCAGAATGGTATGGCAACATGGTTTGCACCGTCATGTTAGTTGAACAAGACGAACCTACGAACTACAAGGAGGCGATGGCGAGTCTAGAGTTTGAGAAATGGCTTGAAGTTATGTTAGAAAGGTGGGGAGGAGTGTCATTGTTGTGA
Source organism: Poa annua (assembly GCA_026929855.1). Lineage (NCBI taxonomy): Eukaryota > Viridiplantae > Streptophyta > Magnoliopsida > Poales > Poaceae > Poa > Poa annua. The sequence continues at coordinate 241,861,120 of CM049426.1, read as the reverse complement.
AAGTAAAGAGAAAAAGAAGATGAATATCATAAAGGCTTGTTTAAAAAAAAATCGGAACCACCCCTAACTTGCTAAGTATGGGATATGACAAGAACTCTATTACGAATCGTTGACAACAACAAACACCGCTCAAAAACTTATTTTTATGCTCTCTATATGATTTCAAAAATCTATAAAACAAAAAGCTCTAGCACATGCTTGTATCTCTGCTTCACTCTGCGAAGGGCCTATCATTTACTTTATGTTGAGTCAGTAAACCTATCTCCTTCTATCTTAAGCAAGCATTTGAGTTGATTGTGATTCAACCATTCATACATTAGTATTGTTAATCATGTCTTTCATTCTTTCTTGCTTAGCACATTGTTGGTATCTAATGAATGTTTGGAGCTATCAACCTATAAAGAGGGTTGTTTTATAAACTTAGGTCAATTGCTCATCGTTCTCTAACCAAGGACTAAGTTTGCCAACAACAGCTATGGTTTCCTCTATGTACATTACTGTGGTTAACCTCTACTTGTTACAAGTTGATTTATACATGAACGGAGTTAATATCTAAGATGACTTGTGCATTTATACATGTGATGCTTCTTGTCCATATATTTTATATCGACACTTCACTCCATAAACATGTGGTCATGTTTACTGAGTTCAGCTTTCGCTTGGGGACAGGCGAGGTCTAAGCTAGGGGGGAGTTGATACGTCCATTTTGCATCACTATTTTATATCATAATTTACTGCTATTCATTAATATATTTTGTATTTAGCAATGATACTTATGCTATTTCACCTATTTTGCATCATTGATGATCATTGGGGAATGGAACTCCGGAGCCTGAATTCTGCTGGAAAAAGCACCGTCAAGATACAATATTTGTGAAGACCAAAAGAACAAAGTGGCTAACTGGGAATTATTTCACGAAGGAGGCCAAAGGAGGGCCCTGGCCCACCACCTGACGCACCCCTTCGCGTACTTGTTCCCCCCGAAGACCTAAAATTACTACGTTGGACAGAAACCATCTCCGCCGCCACCACGAGGCGGAGAAGACAGAGAGAGAAAAGCTCTCCGGCAGGCTGCGTTGTCGTCGGGGAAATTCCCTCCCGGAGGGGGGAAATCGTCGCCATCGTCACCGTCATCGAGCTGCACTCCAACACCATCGCAAACACCACCATCTCCATCGTCGGCGCCATCGTCTCCGTCCATCCACTCTGTTACCGATGTAACATCTAGGGCTAAACTCTGTGTATTTGATAGGGGAAACTCACCCCGTGTCGATTACTCTTGTTATTGATGCTATTGAGTGAAACCGTTGAACTAGGGTTTATGTTCAGATTGTTATCCACCATTATATCACCTCTGATCATGTTCATTATGGTGTGTTGTGAGTAGTTCGTTGTGTTCTTGAGGACATGGGAGAAGTCTAGATGTTAGTAGTGAACTATGTTGATTAATATTTGATGTTTTGAAATTTAAGTTGTGGTGCCATTTTTCTAGTGGTGTCATGTGAACATCGACTACATGACACTTCGCCTTTATGGACCTAGGGGAATGCATCGTGTACTCGTTTATCATTTGTGGGGTTGCCGGAGTGACAGAAACCTAAACCCTGGTTGGTATTCCGATGCGCGAGGGATCGCAGGATCTCAGAGTTTAAGGCTATGGTTATATTTCTCTTAATTACTTTCTTGTATTTGCGGATGCTTGCAAGGGTATAATCATAAGTATGTATTAGTCATAGGAAGGGCGGTGCATTAGCATAGGTTCACCCACACGACACTTATCTGTACACTAAAGATTATTCATCAATATGAAGCGAAAGCACTAGACAGAAATCCATTGTGCTCTAAAAAGGATTGGGCCACTCGCTGCAATTCTATTTGCCGCGCTCTATTTACTCGCACTTTATTTCTCGGTTATATCAAAGTCTCCTAAAAACTTGTCTGCTAGTGTTTACAGTGAAATCCTCATCAAAACCACTTGTCAACACCTTCTGCTCCTCGTTGGGTTCGACACTCTTATTTATTGAAAGTACTGTGATACCCCCCCCCCTATACTTGTGGGCCATCACCTATGTCTGTAGGCGTTGCTATAGCGCAATCGCAAGCCTAACAGTATTAGCAGTAGGCTTAGTATAGGTCAGATCCTCCGAGATTTTTTATTTGATCTTCTTTTATTAGGGCCTTGCCTCATTGTTTCGAGGAGGTTCTAAAGATCTGATGTTTTGGATCTTCTGTTTGTAATATATAGTCATGCCTTGGACCTGCGATGTTTCTGTTGTACCACTCTGATGATGTAACACTGGTGGACGGTGATGCATTGGTGTTATATCAATGACTATAGCATACTACACCATGCAGTGGTATGCTGGGTCACCACATCGGTCCACCCATCCAAGGATTCCGGCCACTTCACCATGGTGGTATCCTTAGGTAGGGCCTCCTTTCATTTGGATGAAGATCTGGTCTCCATGGCCTTGGAGGCAGCTACGGGAGGCTTCTGCAACGAGCTTAAGGTATCTCTGATTCGCGATCGGGTTTTTTCATTTGTGGTCTCTTCCAAGCGAGTTGGTCTCTGGATTTCTCAAAGAAAGTTCTATAGCTGCCCACATTTCAAATTTTATTATCACTTCTGGGGTTTTGGGGCTCCGAACTGGAAAAGAGAATTCTTTATGTGGCAGCGCGAGTGTGTGGCTAACATGAGGCGCAATTCCTCATTCCGGCCATCTATGGCCAAGAAAATCCCTGCTATCGGATTTCTGAAACAGCCTGGTAGACCCCGGTCTTCTTCTAACGTGGTGCCTCGGGTGATCGCCGTGGTTAATCCTGTTCCTCAAATCCGTTTCGGTTCCCTGGATCCATGTTTATCGCCGTCGGCTACGGCTGCAGTTTCTCTTTCTCCCGCGATTGGCGCCTGGAGGGTATTTTCAAATTCAAAGCAGGCCACCCCATCCCATGGACGGGACGCTGTTGGACCTAGCAGCCCATCTCAACCCGTCTCAGCCCGGTAGCCCAGTGAGCGTTCCGTCTCCCTCCCTTGATGGGCTAGCGGTGGTGATTCAGGATATGGTTTGGAAAGTTTATGAATGTCAATGTTGTCTCGGTTTTGGTCATGATACCGCAGTTTGCTCTAATCATATTCGTTGTCGTAAATGCTTCCATTATGGGCACGTACAGAAGGAATGTCTCAACCGTAAACATAGGAATTTAAAGCAATGGGTTCCTAAACAGAAAATCCAATCATCCCAGCTACGGTAACTACCTCGGTTGCGGCTTTACCTAATCTCGCCACATCCCCAACAAACAGTTCCGGCGCCTCCTCGTTTCGCATACTACCTCTCTTTCGAGAGTTCCGCTGCCCCAGACACCTTCCCCTGCACCACCAGATCCACCAATGGCGACTTTTGATTTCGATTTGCTGCCATGGATGCCCACGGGCTTCCGACTCATCGATGGAGGAGATCATCACCTGCCCCGCACCTACGTCACGCCGTCAGCGCCCACCACGGATGGACACGAGAACTACGTGATCGCCATTTTTGAGCCCGCCCCTACTGAAGAGGATTTGTTCCCGGTTATGCACCAGGTTCGCAACTTTCTCCATGCCCAAGATCTGGAGGTTGTTTCTCACCTCCCGTGGTTCCAAGGAGGGGGTCTTTATCAGCTTAGGAATCCGGTCGCTGCTGCTGCTCTGGTTAGCCTACCCCCGCAACACTTCATTGGGCAATCCACTCTGCACTTTATCCGCCATGACCAGGGAGTGAACTTTAAGTCTCATCACGGGGCTAGAAACGGTTGGTTAATGTTCATCGGTATTCCAATGGATTTCCCCAACACAGAGTGTATCAGAGAAGCGGTTAACACTTTTGGAGAATTCCACTACTGGCAGCACAGTGACATTCAGAAGTGTCGTACTTTGGTCTTTGCTACTTTCTCGGCTCCGTCGCTAGTCCCACGGGACGTGGTCTTTTTTTTTTGACAGAACACGTGACGTGGTCTTAAGGCAACCCCGAGTGGGTCGCTATGCTGGCACAGGACACTCCTGGATCGCTCCCTGTTACATCTTGTCTGCTGACTTTGCTGAAAATCACCATGCGGATGAAGACCCTATGCCCGTCAATGGCAACCCACACCCCCTCCCGGGTCAGTTCGTGCCAGACCAACACTTTTCAGCTGTGTCAACTTCTGGTTATGTTCTTAAAACTAGGTTTTTAATGGATTACAACTTACATTATCTCATTTGGAAAGTGCTTTGCTGGAATATCCGTGGACTTAATGATGATGCGAAATTGGCTCTATTTGATAAAATTACCGATAGTGGTTGTGTCGTGGCCTGTATTGAAGAAACAAAGAAAGAATCTTTTGACAGAAACTTTATCCGGAAATGATGTCCCAAGCAATTTGATAACTTTTCTTTTGCTCCTTTGGTGGGGGCCTCGGGGGGTATACTGGTCGTATGGAAGTCTAGCATTTTTAATGGAACCCTTGTAGAAGCACGAAGCTTTGGCATCATTATATCCTTTCAATCAGCGCACTCACAACAGAAATGGACTCTGGTGGTGGTTTATGGTCCGTGTAATGGGGTGCAGAGGGTTGCTTTCGTGCAATGGCTATATAATTTAACTATACCTGATGATGAACTCTTGTTATTTCTTGGAGATTTCAATTTCATTCGGTCAGAAGAGGACCGCAATCAATCTGGGGGGGGATGTTAATGATATGTTCCTCTTTAATGAACGCATTGATTATTTGGGGCTTCTTGTATTACCTAATAAAGGGCGTTCATATACTTGGTCTAACATGAGACAAAACCCACTACTTGAGCAACTTGACTGGTTCTTCAGGTCGCCGAGTTGGATTACTTCTTATCCCAACACTGTGGTTACTGCTATGGCTCGGCTGACATCAGATCACGTCCCATGTGTTGTCAGCATTGATACAACTATACACAAAGTTAACTTGTTCCGTTTGAAAACTATTGGGTTAATCAGCCGAGTTTCTATGATTGTGTAAAAGAAGTATGGAATAAGCACACCAAGGCCACCTCTGCATCTGCAATTCTCACCGAAAAAATGAAAACTCTTCGAGTGGCACTTAAGAAATGGAAGATGGGTATGTCCAAGCTGAAACTTTTGATCTCTAAATACATTTTGGTGATTCTGTTATTTGATGAGTTGGAAGAGGAAATGAGCCTTTTCATTCATGAGGCAAACTTCAGGAAAATTGTGAAACAACACTATGAAACCTTACAGCGGTTCCAATACCAATATTGGCGTAAGAGATGCACAATGCGCTGGATGAAGTTGGGTGAGATATTCACGCCATGGCAACTGAAAGGTCCCGACGAAACTCTATCTCTAGCCTGACTCTTGAGGATGGTCATGTGGTGACTGATCATGATCAAATAGCCTCGGTGGCTTGGCATTGTTACAAGGACAGAATGGGTACCACAACGGGTATTGACATGCTTTTTGACTTGTCTGAGTTGATTCACAGAGTGGACGATCTGCACGACCTGGCTGAGCCTTTCACTACAAAACAAATGGATGACCTAGTTAAGTATATGCATGTGGATAAGGCGCCAGGGCCTGATGGTTTTAACGGTATGTTTCTTAAAAAGTGTTGGCCAATTGTCAAAGAGGATTTCTACAACTTAACAACTGCTTTTCATCAAGAAACAATCAATTTGGAGAACATAAATTCATCTTTTATTACTCTAGTCCCGAAGAAACCTTCTCCTGAGCAAATAAATGATTTCTGCCCAATCTCCGTGACAAATACGTGCCTCAAGTTCCTAACAAAAATAGTGGCGGATAGACTACAGGGGAAGATTTTACGGTGTATTCACAAAAATCAATACGGGTTTATTAAGGGGAAATCAATTCAGGACTGTCTGGCATGGTCTTTTGAATACATTTTCCAATGCAAAGACTCAAAGATACCTATGGTTCTTCTGAAGTTAGATTTTGAGAAGGCTTTTGACTCTACTGAACATGAGGCAATTTACCAAGTGCTAAGGCGGATGGGTAATCGGGAGAAATTCATCTATTGGCTTAAGATTCTTCTTGAAACTGGCACTTCTTCGGTCTTGATCAATGGAGTACCTAGTAGAAAATTCAAATGCCCGAAGGGGTGTTCGTTAGGTGATCCTTTATCTCCTTTGTTGTTCGTACTAGGTTCAGAAATACTGCAATTTGTGATAATGATCTGAAAAACAGAGGCCTTTTGAAACTATCGATTGAAGTGGGTGATGAGGACTTTCATGTGGTACAATACGCTGATGACACTCTTCTGGTGGTCCAGGCTGATCCTGTTCAGTTAGCAGCCCTGAAGCAAGCGATGCAAGACTTTAGTACTTCTACTGGTCTGAGTGTAAACTTCCATAAGTATTGCATGCTACCCATAAACATTTGAGAAGAAGAAGTACAAGTGTTGGCTGCTGGTTTTGGGTGCATGGTGGGCACCTTCCCATTCACATATTTGGGCCTGCCTATGGGGACAACTAGGCCAAGAATGATTGATATGATGCCCCTTGTGACCAAGATGGAGAGAAAGTTAACTGCCAGCTCAATTTTTCTTGCTTATGGTGGCCATTTTCAGCTCATTGGCTCATGTCTAGCCTCCATGTCTATTTATTTCCTATGCTCTTTGGAAATACCCCCCTGGGATAATTAAACAGATCTATCGTATTATTCGGCAGCGCCTTTGGCGAGGTAATAACCCAGACTCAAAGAAGCAGTCTCTGGCTTCACTTGACATGATTTGCAAACCCAAGAAGGCTGGGGGTCTAGGTATTGTTGACTTTCACAAGCAGAATCAAGGTATGTTGTTAAAGCACTTACATAAGTTTTTTAATAAAGCTGATCTTCCTTGGGTCAATTTAATCTGGAGATATTATCCTGATGGGGTTCCTCAAGCCTCTAATCTCTGTGGCTCTTTTTGTTGGCGAGCCATTATGAAACTAGCGCCTATTTATCAAGATATATGCACTGTAAAAATTGGGGCTGGAGATACAGTGTTCTTCTGGACAAATGGTTGGAATGGTGCTCCTCTTCAGAACGTGTTCCCTAGGCTATTCTCATATGCTCTGAACTCACAAGTGTCAGTCAAGGAAATGCTCTCGGCTACTGATCATGCGCAATTTTTCGCACTTCCACTATCACAACAAGCCTTTCGGGAATACAATGATCTACTTCTTGTGATGAATCAGTTTCAGCTTCAACCTTTGGTTAATGATACATGGTTGAAAATTTGGAAAGATGGCGTCTACACCTCCAAGCGATATTATCATCACTGTTTCAAAGATCAGCGAGCTAGCAAGGTGTTTGACTGGATATAGGAGAGTAAAGTTATGCTAAGAATCAAGGTATTTGCTTGGCTGATGATAAGTGACAGACTTAATACTCGGGACATGCTACGCCGGCGTCACTGGAATGTCACTGAAGATTTTCATTATGTGCTTTAGCCCACACACACGACAGAAGATTGGACTCATCTATTCTTTCAATGCAACTTCAGTATTAGAGTTTGGAATTACGTGCAGATACAGTGGGATGGTGGAACCTCATTTGAAGCGGTCTTCAAACAAGCGAGAAGATTCTTTAACAAGCCATTTTTTGCGGAGGTGGTGATTATTGAATGATGGTCCATATGGAAACAGCGAAATGCGGCCATCTTCTAACAAGTTCTTCCTTCCTTTAGATCATGGAAGCGGGGCTTTTAGAATGAAGTTACTTTGCACATACATAGAGTGAAATCAAAGCATGTAAATGAGCTAGCTGCTTGGATAGATTCTCCGCCTTAATCTGTACATACCCCCCCCCCCCCTTCTCTTCCCTTGTGTACATAACACTTTTGTTGGTGGTGTTTTAAATCAATAAAAGACTATGGGGCTGTGGCCTTACAGTAGTTATAGTAAAAAAAGAAAGTTCTTTAGGTCTTCGTGAGCAAGCAAGTTGGATGCACCCCCACTAGTTCCATTGGAGAGCTTTTATTCACTTATAGCTCTAGTGCATCCGTTGTGTGGCAATCACTACTCCCTGCATAGCTTCGATTATAAGACTTTCTCATGTCTAATGATCACTTTCATATTTGTGAGACTTTCTTACATTCTCTTAGCCACAACATCCTGGTGCCAGGAACCAACGTTGAACGCTTGCCTGTTTTTAAGTGAACAAATAGAGAGATGATTTTCTACGTGCATATTGTTATTGCTTGACTTGATCTTTTCACAAAGTTGTCATGTGTATTGGATGCATTAGATGATTATGTTGTTGTTCTTGAAACTTAATATCTACTTTGCACGGTTGATTGCTCTCTACTACTAATTCATTAAAAGTTTAACTTTGTTGTACCCACCTGTTTATTCATTACTCATTAACTACAACTTTTATTCATTTGATCTCAATTTACATGCATTACATTATTATATGATCAAGATTGTGTGAAAGCATGTCACTTCAGAAATTATTCTTGTTGTCGTTTTACCTACTCGTGACAAGTAGAACTAAGATTTGGGATGCATGATACATCTCAAACGTATCTGTAATTTTTGATGTTCTATGCTTATATTATACAAATTGTCACATGTTTTCTATGCATTTTATATCATATTATGACATTTATTGTACTAACCTACTAACGGTTGCAAAAGTGCACAATGTTCTTGTTTTACACTTTGGTGTGTAGGAATTATTAAGAATACAAAAGAAAACCTTGTTGGAGTCGAATTTGGGCTTTCCTGAATCTGTCTGAAAACTATTTTCGAAAATTGTCACGTTAAGGCCTGAAAACAACGTGAAATCGAAATCAAATGTAATACAAAGTTGTGGGAAATTTTCTGCTAATCACCTGGGCTTAAAATTTGGCCCAATCCGAGTCTGTATGCTGCAGATATGCCCGTTTTGGTGGAGCCCAAGAGGGGCTGACAAAAATCCGAGAGTTCATTCAAGGGAGGGAACCCTAGGTCGTGAAAAAACCCCAAGACCACGAATTTTCATCCTCCCAAGCAACCGTCTTGGTGAGAAGAACCTCCTCAACAACATCCCCATCATGGGTGGCCGCGGGCCAAGGGCCACCACCGCCGCCGCCACGCCAAGGGTAGCCGCTGTCGCCATCTCCACGGACTGTCGACGCCGCCGCCCCTCACCACGTTGTGGCTGCCAAGGGACGCCGTCTCCACTCTGGGCTGCACCTCTTCATCAAGCTCCTCATCAACATGATCATGCATGAGTAGTTTCCCCCGAGGCTGAGGGCTCTACCGGTAGCTATGTGGTTTATCTCTCTCCCAAATGTTGTGATCTTTATGTGGTCATGAGCTTCGTAATCTAGTTAAATAGTAGATGCTACTCTTTATATATTATGCACTGTTGAGGTTACTTTAATATGAACTTCGGTGTTATTCATGCTTGTGAAGGTGACAGTTAGCGCACCGTGTGTGACTCCTTATGCCGTTGTGGTGTGTGTTTACTCATACTTTGAGGGTGTTTTTGTAGCCCTAGACAATAAATGGTGTTTGTTATTCAACAAGAGGGTGTTTGAGAGTAGTGTTTATTTATTTAATTATGATGTCATTATTGAGAATGTCCACTAGTGAAAGTATGATCCCTAAGCCTTATTTTTAAGCATTGAAACACCGTTTACAACAAGTTCTGCTACATGTTTGCTTGCTGTCATTTTTATTTCAGATTGTAATTACTACTTATAATCATCAATGTCTCTTCGCAAACTAGTGCACCTATACACCTGACAAGTGTATTGGGTGTGTTGGGGACACAAGAAATTTCTTGTATCTTAATTGCAGGGTTGCTTGAGAGGGATATCTTTGACCTCTACCTCCCAAAGTTCGATAAACCTTGGGTGATTAACTTAAGGGAAACTTGTTGTTGCTCTACAAGTCTCTGCTCTTGGAGGCCCAACACTGTCTTGAGAATAGAAGTGTGCGTAGATATCACCGTCACCGAAGAAAGGGGCGCCACAAGCCGAAGAGACTTCCCATCAAACGCCCCGCCGCGTCACTGCGGTGAATCAAACACGGCGCGGACGAAACCAGAAGCCTCGGTCGGCTCAGCCGAGGCTACGGGACCGTTTCTAAAGGTTGTAGCCGATGGGAACAGATATGAGCGATGGCCAGAAGTGAAGCGTCGTTGCTTCCCTGTCTTGGTTCGCATCTTCTCCCCATCGCCGGGCGTGAAGCGACATCTCTTCTCCTCGCCGGTGTAGTGATTGGCGAGAAGCTGCACAACATAGGCCTTCTCTCTCGCACCTTCTAATTTGTTAAATCTTGTTTAGATTCAAAGTTTAGTTTGTTAAATCTTGTTTAGACAAAATTGTAAGTTTGTTAAATCTCGTTTAAATGTGTGAAATGTATTTGTGTTCATCGTTTGTGTTGTTCATTGGCACCGGTTCGTGCGCCCCCGAGTTTTTTACAGTTTGCTCTCCTTTGGGGTGGGGCTTTAGGAAGTGATGTTGTCACTAGTGGAAAAAGGGGCTCTAGTCCCGGTTCCAGAGGGCCTATAGTCCCGGTGGAGCAACCGGGACTGTCAGGCCGGGACTAGAGCCCCCCCACCCTTTGGTCTCGGTTCAATTCGAACCGGGACCGCACCCCCCCCCCCACACACCAATTAGAGCTCCGCACGTGGAGGTGGCAGGGCGCGCGGGGGCGAACCCTTTAGTCCCTGTTCGTGTTACGAACCGGGACTAGGGTTTTGTTTTATTTTTTACATTTCAGGGTTTTGCTTTTTTTTTCTGGGTAGGGGTTTCGGATGGTACCACGTCGATGCGTCGGGGTAGGGGTTTCGGATGGTACCACGTCGATGCGTCGGGGTAGGGGTTTTGGATGCTACGGCTTCGATGCGCGAAAAACAATAAATTATTATACAAAGCTAGATGAATGCATCATGCATATATACAATTACATGAAAATCATGTGTTGATAACACATACACAATTAAGTACGCATGGTACATGAAGATCACGTTTCCCGGTTCCAGATACTTAGAAGTATTTTGTTACATGGAGATCACTATATTTCACATGTCTGCACTAGTCAAAATAGTGGTACTCTCCGGTCTCCGGTATGACATGGGCGAGGTAAAATCCCGTCAACTCCTCTGCAAGTGCCCTGAAACGGGTCTTTATTGGTAACTCGCTGTGCTTTCTTGCCAACTGTAAAAAAATGACATCACAATGAATACATGAGATATGAAATGAATAAAACTCATCACGATTGATGATACAAAAATAATTTTGTGACTAGAGCTTTACGTACTTAGATACTTCTTTTGCTCTTCAAACTCTCGTTGACCACAGTGTGCATGTACTCGCAAACGTAGAATCCACATAGATCAGTTCCTATTGGCTGTTTAAGGCAAGTCTATACAAAAATAGAATTTAATCAAATAATAATAAAGTATGATAATGGTGCATGGGCCTAGTTATAGTACTACTTACATCGTTACTACGCCAGCGCAGTTTCTCTGGCCATCCACTGTTCGGATGTTCCGCGAGGAACATTTTCCAAACACTGCATGACAAGAAATGAATGAATGAGTCATAAATTCTTTGATATTAGGAAATGAACGAAAGGGGCGATAAGAAAAGAAAGTACCTTGCCACCAAATCAAAACAGGTCTTGTATTGTTTAGGGCATCTTCTTAACGAGTCAAGGACAACAATTTCTCTTTTCCGCAAGTCAATAACGATAAGAATGTAGTGGGAGCTGCGCACGTTTATAAATAGTCATGCATAACTCATCAATTAAACTTAACATCGGGTGAGAAAAATAGAATGTGTAATAAGCAGTAACACTCACTTGAAGTTGTAAGGCCATAATATATATTTTTTGTAAGCTTGTCGCTTGAAAAACATTAGCAAATTCCCCGGTGTATCCTTGTTAAGTATTGGATCAATTATGTTATCTTCATGCATTATAAAGGGGTCAATGAACCAAATGTGGTTGATTTTCTGCTTCTTGCATTTGAGCATCTTCATTCTGCGTAATGAAGCACACAAATATTATAGAGAGGATTATCACAGACAATGAATGAGTAGAGCTAATTAAAACATTAAATTACAGGAATATATCACTTACAGACAATAGGAACTCATGATAGCTTTGTCGAGGGCCCGGAGATTGTATAACTGAAAGATTTCGGCGAAGTAAAGGACAACGGAGTATTCTTGGAAATAATGCTCTTCCTTAACTGCCATCATGAGAGCGTATTTATTCGTCTCCTTTACGATATTCTTGTACCAGGCTTGAAATTGACGCATTCTTGTGGGTAAGTCGCCGTCGACAAAATCTTCCCCATGAACATAAGTACGAACGACATCCGCGAAGGGGATATCATCTCCCAAATATACCAGCTCCCGCACATTGATGTTTTTGAGAACTCTGTCATCAAGCACCTTGAGCGGGGGGGGGGGGGGGGGGGGCGACTGTGCGTCTTGTTCTCCGAGTTGGGCAACTTGTTTCCCTTTTTTCGATCGATCATCCATCTCTTCGTCATATGACTTACCAATGTTGCGATCATAGTCTGTTGGCGGCGATGGTGGGGGGTTGTATAGGGCATCGATGCAACGGTCAATTTTCTCCTGAGGAATTCCGGCAGTAAATTTTGCAGGAGGCAATTGTTTCGCTAACGCTTTCTGTTTCACGCCAGCAAGCCAGGCATCCGTATGTTCTTTGCAGGTGATATCGTTTTCCTCGACGGTTCTCTCCCAAGGTAACTTTGGAGTAGGCGGTGGTGTTTTCTGCTTTCTAGGTTTCTTCCTAACAGGAGAACCAGACTGGCGCCTACTCGAGAGCGACTTAACATTCTGGCGGACTGGCACAGACTGCGATGGCCTCGCGCTAGGAACCCTCTCGGGGGGCGGTTGGCTTTGCTGTTGAGATGGAGATGGGCTCGGGTTGGGGTCCCTATCGGGGAGGTGTGGGCTTTGCTGATGGGGTGGAGATGGACTCCGTCTTTGATCCCTCTTGAGGAAGAGTGGACTTTGCTGGTGAGCTGGACTCCTAGAACGAGGAGTGGAATTTGCTTGTTCTGAAAGGACGATGTATTTCTTGGGCCATAGGGCGAAGGCATGCTTGACGGCTGCCAACGTTTTCTCCTCGTCACCTCCAGGTAACTCAAGTTCCAAGGTTTCAAATTCCGGCATAATTTCGTCCACCCCGACACGAGCGTAGCCATCTGGAATTTGACCACAATGGTAGAGTTCTCCAGGTTGAATTACTAAAGCTTGCCCCACCGCCACCTTCAAAGTTATGTTTCTCATTGCTATATGTAGCTCACAACCTGTAGGCTCTGTGATGTCATCCACTGGGTAGGCACCAACGTCGACCTGACGCGTGGAACCAACGCTGCTTCTACGCTGAGATGGGGCGGCATCTGCTTCATGGTCTAATTGGTGCCGCTCCTGAGGTTCCGTTCTTTGCTTCTTCAATGCTTTTATTTCCGCCCGTTGCTCCTTCATTTCACGTTCCAATTGTAATATCCGGTCGGCCTCCTTCTTCTTACTTCTGCTACGGCTTCTATAAGTGTGAACGGATTCCGGCCACGCAGTCTTAAACGTAGCACCGCCAGGAAAGCCTCGAGCTTGTCCAACATGTTCAGGATTCCCCAGGGCCCGTGTCAGCTCATCATCCTCTCTATCGGGTTTGAACACACCATTGCGAACATCATTAATTGCTTTTTCAAGCTTCTCTTTGATTATGTCAACGAGAACCTTCCATTTTCCCCTTCCAACAATCTCTCCGGTTTTAGGGTCCAACATTGCCCCATGCGCGAACAACCAGAATTTTGACCTCTCGGGCCAGTCAAGTGTCTTTGGACGGACCCCCGATCGAAGCAGTTTTTCTTCATAGGCTAACCACTTAGGAATGGCGCTCTTGTAGCCACCTGTCCCAAATGTATGGTGGTGTACCTTCAGCCCAGCATTCAATTTATTTATCTCCGATCGGGCCACAGCCATAGGTGATTTCCTATACGCCTTAAACACCGCCCATTCAGATTCTAACTTCTTCCCTTGTGCTCCACTGAAATCTAGATCTTCTTTTGTTTCTTCATATTGATTCCATAACTTTTTCTTCCAGTTCCAGAATTGTTCCGCCATCTTAATAAGAGTCCACTTCTTAAGGTTGTCCTTCTTCACTTTAGAGAGATCTGGCGAGAGGGTGAAATGTGACAACAGCGTGTTATAGACCAAATCCTTAAGAACTTGGTGGACATAACATGGGTCCTCCACATCTGCGGCCGCCGGCTTATTCCATTCGCGTATGCTGATTGGGATCATGTCCCTAACAATAACTCCATCTTGACTTATAAATTTGCTACGGTTCTGTTTTGGTTCGAGCGGTTCGCCGGAATCAGCAATTTCCTCAATCGGTAACTTTGGATCCTCGCTCGTCAATCTTTTTGCCTTGCCTCGAGGAGCACATGGTGGCTGCTTTTTCGCAGATTTGCTTGATCCGGATGGCTAAAAGAAAAATGAGTCGTTAATAAATACAACACAAATCAATTAATGCATGTAGTTAACAACAACATATCGCCATATTTATTATAAACACATATACACCTCTCCGCCGGAGTTTGTTATCACCACATCTCGTGACTCTATTCCATCACCAAAGTCGTTCAAAAATTGTTCGAAATCATAATCATCTACATCTCCTCCAGCTCGGGCATCATTAAAAATAAGTTGTTCCATTTGGTCTTCCATCTCTTCGTCTCGTTGAAATTGAGCTTCTTCTATCTGCTCGTCTCGCAAGTGCTCCATAGCTCAAATGTACCTGCAATCAATAAAATTTGCAATCAAGTTTAGATTTATTCTAAAAAAGATACAAGTATGCAATCCTATAAATTACAAGAATATGAATATTGGGTTGAATGATTGTTGAAAATATTCTATAAATTACAATGTACCTGTTTACTACTCAAGCATGTCAAACTAATGCACCCAAGTGTAACTCTCATAAATAAAACTGGGAGGAAGCAGCTGATACAACTGGGTCATATATATATATATATTACAATCATCTCAATTTGCATATCTAACACACAAAAGGTCTAAGATTTAATTTCAGACCTCGGCTAACTCACATCATAGTTCAAACAAATATCTGCAACCCAAATTCCATACACATAATGAAGGCAATATCTCATCTTCAGACCTCAAGTTCTCCAACAACTAAAATAGCTTTAAATTCCATCAGCTTTATATACATGTTGTAGACATATCGAGGAATCTAGAATTCAATCTCATATTTTTTTACCAAAATAGCATAATGTTAACTACAAATAGTTCGGATTTTCTTTACTACTGGATCATATAGGCATGTCTTTTACACCTGAAATCGAGGCTACACCTACCATATTTCTTCTCATCTATTGTTTCTTTACATTGGTTGCTGGTTCGTACATGATTAAGAACATATATATTTCCAGCATCCCGCATATATATCTACAGCATGATTAAGAAATCAAACACACATGATTAAGAAATCAAACTAACTACCTCGGCAACGACGAGGAGGAGCGGCACAGCCTCGGCAAGGAGGAGGAGGTGGGAAGCACGGCCTCGGCAAGGAGGAGGAGGTGGGCAGCACGACCTCCGAGCGAGGAGGAGGTCGGGCGGCGCGGACCAGCGAGCAGCACCTCGGGCGCGAGGAGGAGGAGGAGGTCGGGTGGGCAGCACCTCGGGCGCAAGGAGGAGGAGGTCGGGCGGCGCAACACCTCGGGCGTGTGGAGGAGGACGTGGGCAGCACGGCGAGCGCGGACGGCGGCGCGGACGAGGACGAGGAGGAGCTCGGGCGGCGCGGACAGCGAGCAGCACCTCGAGCGCGAGGAGGAGGAGGTCGGGCGGGCGGCGCAGACCGACGAGCAGCACCTCGGGCGGGCAGAGGCGCGAGGAGGAGGAGGTCGGGTGGGCGGCACAGACCGGCGAGCAGCACCTCGGGCGGGCAGAGGCGCGAGGAGGAGGAGGAGGTCAGGCTGCGCAGCTTCAGAGCGACGAGGAGGAGGTCGGGCGGCGCAGACGGCGAGCAGCACGCGCGGCGGAGAGGAAAGGGCGGCGGCGCCGGAGATAGCTAGGGTTTCAGAATGGAGAATTTGGGGAAGAATGGGGAAAAAAATTGGCCGCGACACACTAAGTGTCGCGGGAAGGACCTTTAGTCGCGGTTCCAGCCCTGAACCGCGACTAAAGGGTCTTTAGTCCCGGTTGGTAACACCAACCGCGACTAAAGTCTTTTTTTTTCTTTGCTTCTTTTTTTTTACTGGTTTTTGTTTTCTTTTATTTACTTTGGTTTACTTATTTTTTGAATTGTTTTGTTTCTAGTTTATTTTTCTGTTTTGTTTTATATTCTTTCATTTTCCATTATTTGATTTATTTTTGTTTGGTATCTAGTTTTCATAAATATCATTTTCCATTTTTTAAGTGCAAAAAATGAGGTTTTCGTGAAGTAAGTACAGAAAATATGATTCCAAATGGCACCCAACTATTTTTCACTAGGAGTGGTGCACATATGATGGATCATCCCCAAGTTTGAGTTTTTTCTTATAATTATAGCTAATTTTCCCTAGTTAATTGAGTTTATGTTGATTTATTGAAAGTAATTCAAATTTGAACTACAACTATTTGATAGTTTGGTCTGAAACTTTTGGAAAAATCATTTTAAGGTACACAACTAGTGGTTATATCACAGAAACATTGATAGTGCTAGAAAATATCACCTCTTCCGATGATTAGTCGTAGCGACCGTTTTGATCGTTTTTAAGAAAAAAATGTAATAAAGTGATAAACACCTAAAAAATCAAATCCTTTGGCATGGGCTCCTTATATGTGTACTAGTTGCTATGAAAAATGATAAACTTGATTTTTGCCAACATTTGCAAAAAAAGTATTCACAAAAAGGTCTATCATGTATGAACATCTAGAAGTTTCAAGCCAAATGACCAAGTTATGGTCATTTCAACGACATAGTTTGTGATAAAGATCTCATACTCCACACATAGGTGCATATTGGTATATTAAACAACCTTGCCAAAGGGATTCTTCAAAATATTTTCATAAATATCATTTTACATTTTTTAAGTGCAAAAAATGAGGTTTTTCGTGAAGTAAGTACAGAAAATATGATTCCAAATGGCACCCAACTATTTTTCACTAGGAGTGGTGCACATATGATGGATGATCCCCAAGTTTGAGTTTTTTCTTAGAATTATAGCTAATTTTCCCTAGTTAATTGAGTTTATGTTGATTTATTGTAAGTAATTCAAATTTGAACTACAACTATTTGATAGTTTGGTCTGAAACTTTTGGAAAAATCATTTTAAGGTACACAACTAGTGGTTATATCACAGAAACATTGATAGTTCTTGAAAATATCACCTCTTCCGATGATTAGTCGTAGCGACCGTTTTGATCGTTTTTAAGAAAAAATGTAATAAAGTGATAAACACCTCAAAAAATCAAATCCTTTGGCATGGGCTCCTTATATATGTACTAGTTGCTATGAAAAATGATAAACTTGATTTTTGCCAACATTTGCAAAAAAAGTATTCACAAAAAGGTCTATCATGTATGAACATTTAGAAGTTTCAAGCCAAATGACCAAGTTATGGTCATTTCAACGACATAGTTTGTGATAAAGATCTCGTACTCCACACATAGGTGCATATTGGTATATTAAACAACCTTGCCAAAGGGATTCTTCAAACTATTTTCATAAATATCATTTTCCTTTCTTTAAGTGCAAAAAATGAGGTTTTTCGTGAAGTAAGTACATAAAATATGATTCCAAATGGCACCCAACTATTTTTCACTAAGAGTGGTGCATACATGATGGATGATCCCCAAGTTTGAGTTTTTTCATAGAATTATCGCTAATTTTCCCTAGTTAATTGAGTTTATGTTGATTTACCGAAAGTAATTCAAATTTGAACTACAACTATTTGATAGTTTGGTCTGAAACTTTTGGAAAAATCATTTTAAGGTACATAACTAGTGGTTATATCACAGAAACATTGATAGTTCTAGAAAATATCACCTCTTCCGATGATTAGTCGTAGCGACCGTTTTGATCGTTTTTAAGAAAAAATGTAATAAAGTGATAAACACCTCAAAAAATCTAATCCTTTGGCATGGGCTCCTTATATGTGTACTAGTTGCTATGAAAAATGATAAACTTGATTTTTGCCAATATTTGAAATAAAAATATTCACAAAAAGGTCTATCATGTATGAACATCAAGAAGTTTCAAGCCAAATGACCAAGTTATGGTCATTTCAACGACTTAGTTTGTGATAAAGATCTCATACTCCACACGTAGGTGCATATTGGTATATTAAACAACCTTGCCAAAGGGTTTTTCAAAATATTTTCATAAATATCATTTTCCTTTTTTTAAGTGCAAAAAATAAGGTTTTTTGTGAAGTAAGTACATAAAATATGATTCCAAATGGCACCCAACTATTTTACACTAAGAGTGGTGCACACATGATGGATGATCCCCAAGTTTTAGGTTTTTCTTAGAATTATAGCTAATTTTCCCTAGTTAATTGAATTTATGTTGATTTATCGAAAGTAATTCAAATTTAAACTACAACTATTTGATAGTTTGGTCTGAAACTTTTGGAAAAATCATTTTAAGGTACACAACTAGTGGTTATATCACAGAAACATTGATAGTTCTAGAAAATATCACCTCTTCCGATGATTAGTCGTAGCGACCGTTTTGATCGTTTTTAAGAAAAAATGTAATAAAGTGATAAACACCTCAAAAAATCAAATCCTTTGGCATGGGCTCCTTATATGTGTACTAGTTTCTATGAAAAATGATAAACTTGATTTTTTCCAACATTTGCAAAAAAAGTATTCAGAAAAAGGTCTATCATGTATGAACTTCTAGAAGTTTCAAGCCAAAGGACCAAGTTATGGTCATTTCAACCCAAGCTAAATGACTGTGGCAAGACATCTGTGATGATCTACAACCGTCCGACAAAACATCTCTGATGATCTGCAACCGTTTGGAACGGTCGCAGATCATCATAGACGTCTTGCCGCTGGTTGCCCAAAGATGCCTCTGCCGAGGGGAGGGTTCACTTTCAGCCTTCATTGAGTGCTCTCTGCTACCCGTGTGCTGCCAAAATAAACTACAATGAGTAGACACTGAGTGATGAACATGTCCGGGAGGGGGTATATATATAAGGTATGTGTGCTTCTTTAGTCCCGGTTGGTAACGAAGTGGTCGTGATACTGCTGATCCAACAACTCAGAATCACTCAAAAGAAACACACCTCAGATCCAACGTCTCAGAAGCGCTAGAAAGAAACACATGATCCATGTGCTTCTTTAGTCTCGGTTGGGAACACCAACCGGGACTAAAGAAGCACATGGATCGGCTGTTTCTTTAAAGCACTTGTGAGCCGTTGGATGAAGATGTGTTTCTTGTGAGGGATTCTGAGCTGTTCGATGGGAACTATCATGACCAGTTCGTGAGTCACATGACCCTATATATAGCCCCCTCTTGAACATGTTCGGCAGTCATTGTCTCCTCATTCTACTTCATCGACAGAATACAAAGCATTTGGATTCCATGCATACGCCCAACGGTGCATTTCATATGCAGGCACTCACGAGCCACCGTTGGGCTGTATGGAGGTGAAATCGTGTGTTTTGTTCCATGCATCTACAAAATACTTCAGTTCACTTGTTCTTCTGATACAAACTATTCGGATATTACACATCAACAATAATATCCTTATCTAGTGTTTACTTGTTCTTCTGATTGCGCCGTAACCATGGACAATCTTCTTCATTTAACTTGATACTTGGATCAGTGTTGACTTTGAAGGGCGGAATGTCATGAAACTTATCGTAATCTTCTGACATGTCTGTCTTGTCCTCCACTCCCACAATGACTCTTTTCCCTGAAAGAACTATGTGGCGATTTGGCTCACCGTACGATGCACTCTCTTGCTTATCTTTTCTTTTTTTTGGTAGGGTAGACATGTCTTTCACATAGAAAACCTGAGCAACATCACTGGCTAGGAAGAATGGTTCGTTCTCGTACGAAAGATTGTTGAGATCCACTGTAGTCATTCCGTATCGTGGGTCTACCTCTACCCCGCCTCGTATGTTGAACCATTTGCACTTGAACAAAGGGACCTTAAAAGTAGGTCCATAGTCAAGTTCCCATATCTCCTCTATGTAACCATAATATGTGTCCTTTGTCCCGTTGCAGTTTGTTGCATCAAAGGGTACTCCACAGTTTTGGTTGGTGCTCTTTTTATCTTGGTTGGCTGTGTAAAATATATTTCCATTTATCTCGTACCCTTGAAAAGTCAATATAGTTGAAGCTGGTGATGTGGCCAACAAGTATAGCTGTTCTTCAACATTGGTGTCATTAATGAGACGTCTTTTTAACCAACTGCTGAAAGTCTTCATGTGTTCTCCATCAATACAATCTTCAGATTTCTCCGGGTATTTGGAGCATAAAACATTCTTGTGTTCCTCGACATACGGACCCACCAAACTGGAATTATGTAGAACGGTGTCGTGTGCTTGAGTGAAAGAATCCCCATCTTGACATATTGTTGCTTTCTTTCCTAGGGTGCCTTTTCCATGCAGTCTCCCCTCATGACGTGATTCAGGAACACCGATCGGCTTCAGATCAGGAATAAAATCTACACAAAGCTTAGTGACCTCCTCTGTTCCATAACCCTTGACGATGCTTCCTTCTGGCCTAGCCCGTTTATGCACATATTTTTTTAAGACTCCCATGAACCTCTCAAAGGGGAACATGTTGTGTAGAAATACAGGACCGAGAACAGAAATCTCTTCGACTAGGTGGACTACAAGGTGCGTCATAATATTGAAGAAGGTTGGTGGGAACACCAACTCGAAGCTGACAAGACATTGGACCACATCCTTCTCTAAATTTTTTAGAGTTAGTGGATTGATGACCTTCTGAGAAATTGCATTGAGAAATGCACATAGCTTCACAATGGGTTCTCGAACATATTCCGGTAGAAGCCCTCTCAATGCAACCGGAAGTAATTCTGTCATAATCACGTGACAGTCAATGAGACTTTAGATTCTGAAATTTTTGCTCTACCATGTTTATTATTCCCTTTATAGTTGATGAGAAGCCAGATGGAACCTTCATACTGCGAAGGCACTCAAAAAATATTTTCTTATCTTCTTTAGTAAGAGCGTAGCTTGCAGGACCTGGCTGATTCTCTGAATGAGTATCGTCTCGATGCATCTCTTCGCTCATACATTGATGGGTCTGCCTTCCTTTCAGTGTACCTTTTTTTGACTTCCCTTTTTTTTGACTTCCCAGTTTTTGACTTCCTATACACGCCCAAGAAGTTTAGCAAGTTGCAGCAAATGTTCTTTGTCACGTGCATCACGTCGATTGCAGAGTGAATCTCTAGCATTATCCAATATGGCAGCTCCCAAAATATAGATTTCTTCTTCCACATGGGTACGTGGTTGTTTGCGTCATTCGGAACAGTGAGTCCGCCAGGACCCTTTCCAAAGATTACATTTGAATCCTTGACCATATCATGTATAGCAGAACTAGAAGGGCGGGTAGGCCTCGGCCGATGATCTGCCTCACATTTGTAATGCTTGCCTTTCTTCCTTAACGGATGCTTGGGTACAAGAAACCGACGATGACCCAGGTACACATTCTTGTTACCTAAATGTATACTATCAGTCTCAGCTAAACAGTGCGTGCATGCATTGTATCCCTTGTTTGACTGTCCTGAAATGTTGCCTAGAGCAGGCCAATCATTGATGGTTACAAAAAGCAAAGCTCGTAGATCAAATTCCTCCAGTTTGTGCTCATCCCACACACGTACACCTTCTTCACGCCACAACTGCAAAAGTTCTTCAACTAATGGCCTGGGGTACACATCAATGTCGTTGCCAGGTTGCTTCGGGCCTTGAATGAGCACTGGCATCATAATGTACTTCCGCTTCATGCACAGCCAAGGAGGAAGGTTATAGATACATAGAGTCACGGGCCAAGTGCTGTGACTGGAGCTCTGCTCTCCAAAAGGATTAAAGCCATCTGTACTTAGACCAAATCTTAAGTTCCTTGCGTCATTTGAAAATGTCGGGAACTCTCTGTCAATTTTTCTCCACTGGGACCCATCCGCGGGGTGTCTCAACATCAAGTCTTTTTTACGATCTTCTTTGTGCCAACGCAACAACTTGGCATGCTCTCTATTGCTGAACAAACGTTTCAACCGTGGTATTATAGGAGCATACCACATCACCTTTGCAGGAATCCTCTTCCTGGGGCGCGGCTCGCACTCAACATCACCAGGGTCATCTCGCCCGATCTTATACCGCAAAGCACCGCATACAGGACATGCATTCAATTTTTCGTGCTCACTGCGGTAGAGGATGCAGTCATTAATGCAAGCGTGTATCTTATGCACCTCTAATCCTAGAGGGAATACCACCTTCTTTGCTTCATACGTACTAGACGGCAATTCGTTATCCTTTGGAAGCATCTTCTTAACTATTTTTAACAAATTTTCAAATCCCTTTTCAGAAGTACCATTCTTTGCCTTCCATTGCAGCAATTCAAGTGTGGTACCTAGCTTTTTCTGGTCATTTTGACAAGTTGGATACAACAATTTGGCGTGATCAGCTAACATACGCTCCAACTCCAACCTTTCGTTTTCACTTCCACAGTCCATTTGTGCATCACAAATGGCCCGACGAAGATCATCGTCGGGCTCATCAATAATGGGATCTTCTTCAGTTTCGTCTTCTCCCATTGTAGTATCACTGAACCAAGGATACTTGTCATTATCCTCCTCTTCTTCATTTTCTTTCATGATAACCCCTGTTTCTCCGTGCTTGGTCCAACAATAATAACCAGGCATAAAACCATTATGCAAGAGGTGTGAGTGAATGACTTTTGAGGTAGAGTGATCACTCATATTCTTGCAGGCACTACATGGACAACGAATAAAACCGTTCTTCGGCTTGTTTGCCTCAGCCACATGAAGAAAATTATGCATGCCATCAATGACCTCAGGACAACATCGGTCACCGTACATCCATTGTCGGTTCATCTGTATTACATAAAAGTATATCGAACCCCATTATTACACTACTGTCATAAATAATACGTAAGAGCAAATTAATTAATACAATGTCATCCATTAAAATAAGAGTAGACTAGTGACAACTGGTAATACATAGTTCTCATAAAACATACATTAACTGAAACAAATATAAAAATTATCTAAAGAATTTAAATCCAACAACAAATGCGATCAAAATCGCAACTAAGGTAAATACTGAACCCACAGCATAATGATACCAAGCCTTCCGATTAATGGCATATTTTCTAATCCTTTTTATCTTCAAGCGCATTGCATCCATCTTGATCTCGTTACCATCGACCACGTCGGCAAGTTTGAGCTCTAATTTCGTCTTATCTTCTAAGCATTGAAGATAAAGATCTTCACTTCTTTTCAATTTTGCTTTCAAATCATTGTTTTCTTTATCCAAAAACTCGACAATAGGGTCAGGTTCAATTTCTGGTTCAACTACCTCCTAGATAAAAATAATTCTATGTCAAGTTGGTCGCCATAATTGACAGAAACATAGAATGAAATAAATAGTTTTGAAAATATACCACATCCGAATCATAAACCGGACGAGGACCGACGGGGACGGATATGAGAACCATGACTCTATACATATAATACAAGTTAGAAAATTATACAAGTAATAACTATGCATCTAAAACAATAAAGCTATGTTTTTAAAAATCAAATAAAATAAAAGATAGAGGCTCACCGAGGTGGTGCCGGTGACGGGACAACGCGGGCGATCGACGTCGATAAGGCTCCTCACGACACTAAAACACATAAATCATTATTTAGTTTGAGCATAAATTGCACATATCAAACAAATAAAATCCTAACTTAGGCATTTCATCAAACACCTTGTTTGCACAAAAAATTTGAAATGGGCAAAATGAGCTAAATAAGTAATGCCGGAAAGAGGATGAAGAGGCTAACCGTGGGGTGCCTTCAATCTTGCCAAATGGTGTAAAATATTATGGATTATTTAGTCTTGGGGAGAGGAAATGGAGAAGAAATGGAGAGGAAATGATTTTGAGCTCGGTCTCGGTGGAAAAAATGGAGTGAGCAGGGGAGGAAGAAGCTGATAAAGTCAGAACCTTTAGTCCCAGTTCGTTTCACGAACCGGGACTAAAGGGTTCTGACGCTGGGACCCGCCTCTGCTGCCGCATGCGGTGTACCTTTAGTCCCGGTTCCTAGTTCCTAACACGAACCGGGACTAAAGGTCCCTCGCAAAATCGCGGCGCGGGGTTGCAGCTCTTTAGTCTCGGTCCAAATTTAATTTGGGACTAAAGGGGTGGACCTAAGCCCCGATTTCCACTAGTGTGTGGGCAGCGTCTAAATGTTAACCGGACACATATCCGGCATTCTAAAGGAGACCCGATTGACGGTTCCGGACACACATTTAGAGGTCCCGGTGGAGATACTCTTATGCCTCCCCAAACTTTTAATAATATAGCTTTAATCTTTCATTATGTGTGACTATCTCCACTATAGAAGAGAGTATTAAAATGCTCAACTCAACTGAGGCCCGCCCCACACTAGTAAAATGGGCTGGATCCGCACCGATCACACTCTAACCGAAGGTGATCCTGGTGAGCAAAGCCACACAGCGAACAGCAAAGGCTTGGTTTTGGGTATGTGTAGCTTCCCAATGAGTTGAACCTGCGGCAGCCGGTAACCCACCCAGAAACGAGCCAAAACAGATTCAACTCTCAGGATGCGTCGGTAACCCGTAGGGCAAAGAACCGGCTATAATTGGTAGGGACCTGGGTACACCATCGACGGCACATATCGAAAGCTACCTTTGTCCTTGGGTCCCTGACATCGCATCTACGAACGTACGACGACGCTGCACCAAATTTTGGCGCGATTGAACGATGTCTACTTTTGCTGTCTGTTTCTTGCCATTCTGCCCACTGTAGATATTTTTTTTTGTCTTATAGCACTCGGCTGGTACTTTTTTGTTGTTTATCGCTTGACAAGCAGCTATAGGATCACCCGGATCCAGACATGCATTTCTATCATTCTATGGTTATATGTGCGTATTATTGCAGTCTTCCTTGGTATCCATTAACTTTCGTCGTGTTGTGATCATTCCTATGGACGGCACAATTGATATTTCCTCGAATGAGTGGACATCACATAATCTCCATCGGAAAAGAAAGAAGACAACGTATTAATGATGATATTCACTGAAAGTGATAATATAATGATGTTGCACCGGATATTTGGTAGATGAGGCGACTGTCAATTAAGACTACTCTATACTAATAACTTAATAATATTTCTTTCGTTCCATAATATATGATATAAGATGTTTTAGTCTTTTTCTACATTCATAAATACACATATGTATTTAGACATATTTTAGTATATACGACAGCACCTATCACATTTTATATTATGTACTGTCAGAGTTTGTGCTAACATATTTGTAGTACCATATAATCATGCATATTTTAGTTTATAGACTTATATTATCTCGAAATTTATTATGTTACGGTATACCTATGATACCACTGTCACCTCTCTACTCGTTAATTATTTGTCACGTCACTATTTTTACCTACATGACATGTATGTTACTAGCTATGTTACTTCTGCTCCGGGTAGTCTAATGTCATTCCTCTATTCATATTACCATACGTCGCTTAATTTCAGCAAAAACTAAAAAAACAATTGATCAAATATATATGAAAAATATCAAAATTGTTGTTTAACTTCCAAAATGCAGGGTTAATAGTACATAAAAACAGTAATTAAGTATATGGAATAACTTTGGTTTCTTTGATTTGTTAAAGCACAAAATGTGTCTCGGATATCATAAATTTCAAGGTGACGATTTCATCAATTCATTCACAACATTGTTCCCATTTATTAACACACATGACCGTTCCGGAAAGGATAGATCGAAAGGATGCAAGAGTCACCACAAGAGAGCGAATTATCTAGGTAAGGGCTGGACCTCGCCGGCGAGGAGTTGAGATACTTATGTCGGAGAGCACTGTTGGTAATTCGCTCGTTACTACCAGAAAACTACCCCTCCCCCACCAGTTCGCTAGACAACCCATCGTTGGTCTTAGTCACCACCGACCATCATAACTTGGTCGTCAGTGGTGAATTTTAACCATGAACAGTACTAAATCACATATCATATATGTCTTATATTTCTAGTCGTTTGTCGTATTACGCACTTTGATGGCATGCCTAGTTTCGGCCCTCAAAGGTGGTATAGAGGAGCCAACTTGAAAACCAAAAATGCCCTACTTAATTTTGTAATCACCACCCTATTCCTGTAAGACTACTAATACCTCCATTCCCACATTCGAGGTGCACAATAACCTTTTGACCTTCGTCCTCGTTGCCGTCTCCTACTACCTCATCTACCGGTCCTCCCTTGACTTGTTCAACGATGTTGACACGCTCAAAGCCGTCAACAAATGAACCTGATCAACTTTGAGAATGTCATGTTTGTGGAAATAAGGCGACACGATCCCACCCGGAGTTTCGTTATGTAAACCGCCGCACCCTTTCTCGTGATGCCTAGCATTATTTCATCATTAACTCCTTCTCACGCACATATTTACCGACTTAACCCGTCATGTATGGCCTCTGCCATGCATGACACCTTATGTTTATCTACCTTTTTAGTCCGTCTATATAGCTCGTCGATCAATTTGTTTTGTCAAAACTTATGTCGTCATTAGATGCCATTTGTAAGCTGCCTTGCACCACATTGTTCCCCCTAATATGCTAACATGTGTTTCTCTCTCTTTAAGTTTCCGGCTATCTCTCTCTCTCTCCGTTCCAGGCTAGCCTTTACATTCTTGGGAGGGTGCTTGAGTTGAACCGAAGTGTGGATGGGAGGTGGAGAGTGAGGTGTCTCCCACCACACCACGGTTTGCACGGTGTTCAAATACGACACGCATAGTCAAGGTTCTACAGCAAGGAGGAAAACAGAGTGTTCAATAGGGCGAAGACCCGAGTGAACGTGAATACGGCACCTAGAGGTGGGGGGTGAATAGGTGCTATTACAAAGTTTAGCACTTCTCAAATTTAGGCTTAACACAAAAGTAAATTCTGTAGATATGTAACTAAGGTGAATTTACCTAGATGACAAGCATGCAAGTAGATATATGATACGTCTCCAACGTATCTATAATTTTTTATGTTCCATGCTACATTATACCAAGTTATTACATGTTTTATATGTATTTTATATAGTTTTATGCATTTTCTTGGACTAACATATTAACAAGATGCCATAGTGTCAGTTCCCTGTTTTCTGTTGTTTTTGGTTTCAGAAAAGTACTTAAGGAAATATTCTTTTCTGAAGTTTGTTTTTAATCGGGAACGTCCGAGAAGACCGAACACGAGACAAAGTGGGCGACCGAGGCGCCGTCATCAAGTGCTCGCGCGACACCCCTCCTGGTCGCGCGAGGACATGATGTGGGCACCTTGGGGGTCCACCGACCTCGCCGTTTTGCCTACAAGTACCCCCCGAACCAAAAACCCTAGCACGGTGTTCATTATTTCCTCCACGGGTCCCGAGCCACAGCCGTCATCAACACCAATTCGGGAGAGATAATAACTTCTCCCCGGCACCGTGCCGGAGGGGGAATCATCACCAGAGGGCTCTACGTCACCATGCCTGCCTCCTGACTGATGCGTGAGTAGTTCACCCTTGGACCACGGGTCCATAGCAGTAGCTAGATGGTTGTCTTCTCCTATTGTGCTATCATGTTTAGATCTTGTGAGCTGCCTATCATGATTAAGATCACCGTTATGTAATACTTCATGTTGAGTTTGCTGGGATCCAATGAATATGCAGTACTAAATTTATTGCTTCATAATATATCATATGTGTGCTATTTAATGATCTTGCATGCTCTCCGTTACTAGTAGATGCTCTGGCCAAGTAGATGCTTGTGACTCCAAGAGGGGGGTATTTATGCTCGATAGTAGGTTCATGTCTCTATTCAATCTGGGGTGGTGACAGCTAGCTCTAAGGTTGTATATGTATTGTTGCTACTAGGGATAAAACAGTAGTACTTTGTCTAAGGGTGATGTTACGTACTTACTTTACACACAGTGCTTAAGGCGATAATCTGTTGCATGCAACTTAATACTGAAAGGGGTGCAGACGCTAACCGGAAGGTGGAATATTAGTCATGGATGCGGTTAGAACGGTCTATGTATATTGTTGTAATGCCAAAATGAATCTCACACTAGATATCATAACGTTAGTTTGCTCATCATTATTTTGTCAATTGACGAGCTGTAATTTGTTTACCCGCATGAATGTTATTATTATTTATGGAGAGACACCACTAGTGAACTGTGGACCCTGCTCCTTCTCTTTAATCTGATAAACCACAAACCGCAAACCTGTTACTGTCTGCAAACAAACATCTTTCTTCCATACATACGTTTAATCCTTTGTTACAACAAGCCAGTGAGATTGACAACCTCACTGTTAAGTTGGGGCAAAGTATCTTGATTGTTTGTGTGTGCAGGCTCCATGTCAACTGTGTCAAGATCTTTTCTGGCGCCGTTGATACCTCGGGGAATTCATCATTTCCTACTAGTTCGATAACCTTGGTTTCACAACTGAGTGAAATTTGCTGTTGCACTACTTCATACCTTCCTCTAGGGGTCTCCCAACAACACACCCACCGTGTGCCTCAAGCTCTTTTCTGGCGCCGTTGTCGGGGATTTGAGAGTTCTACTGCGAGGAAAGTTTTCGCACTTCCAATATTTTCATTTTGTTATTGTCTTGCTTATTACTGTCTTGTTTGCTTAATATCAAAAATACAAAAAAATTAGTTACTTGCATTAGTTTTCTTATTTCGGTTTAGTTTTAATTTTTCAGTTTTTGTTGTTTTGTTTATTTCGGTTTGCTATTTTGTCATTTCGGTTTCATTAAAAAATGTTGAAAATGGGTAGTCCTGAAGTTGAAGTTCGTTCGTTTAAACAACAAGGATGAGAAAGTTTAAAACATGCTTGGTATAGGATAAATGATGCTCATAAAAATTGCACTAAAAAGCACTCTACTTTAATCCTCCTTAGGAATTTTTATGTCGGTATCTCTAGTTGGTATAGGGATGTTCTTGATACTCTTACGGGGGTTAACTTTCTTGGTACACCTGCTTTTGAAGCCTGCAATTTAATTGAAAGATTGGTAGGATCACCACCCCTTACTAAAGAAGTTAAAACTGAGATCACTTTGTAGGATATTATTAAAAGGTTGGATTTTATAGAGAAAACATTTCTTGATAATGCTAGCAAGGGTAATGAATCAATAGATGACATTAATGGAAGAATCACTGCTTTAGAAACTAGCAACACCCTTGATACTCATCATCAAAGAATTGATGAATTAGAAGATGCTATGGAGACTTTACGTTCAACCTTTGCCTCTATTAAAACTAAGAAAGATAAGGCTTTTGTAGGAAGGGAGCAAAAGTTCATTTATATTCCTAAACCCAAACCTCCCAATATGCCTAAAAGTGATGGTTTACACAATAGGACATACTCATGGATACCAAAAAACCCATTACAACCAACCATGTTTTAGAAGAGATTATCGATGTTGATATTTCATCTCTTGAAAATACTTGAGTTTGCTTTATGTGCCTAGTTGAAAGGCGTTAAACATAATCGCTTATGGGAGAAAACCCACTTTTATTTCCTGTTATTTTATTTTATTGTCTCAAGGACTTGTCTTACCTCTGTAGCAATTCCTTTGTATCTTTAATTTTTTAATTGTTGTGTCAAGTTAAGCCTCTAGTTGAAAGTTGATGCTAAATTTGGATTCCTGCACAGAAACAATTTTCTACTACTCACCATTTAATTCGTAATTGTTCACAAAAAAATCCAAATGACCTGCCCTATTTTGTGCATAATCCTGAGATATATATGCAACTTTCATTAGTTTTGAGTTTTCTGATTTGAGCAATATAAGTGCCTCGAAATTTTTTGTCTTTACGGACTGTTATGTTTTTGACAGATTCTGCCATTTATTTTGCAATGCCTCTTTTGCTATTTTGATTGGATCTTTTTATTCCATGAAGTATCAGTGGCTGTAGCTAATGTCTAGTAGAATTTGTAGCAATTGTTTTCCTATATAATATCATAATTTTTCATGCACTAACCCTATAATGAAGTTTACTCTAAGTTTAGTGTCGAGGAAGTTTTCAAGGATCAAGAGAGAAGGATGATTTGATCTGATCAAGAGGATCGTAAAGCCAAAGCTTGGGGATGACCCGCTGGTTCACCCCAAACATATTTCAATAAGACTCAAGCGTCGTTGGGGATGTCCAAGGCATCCCGTTCTTCATCAACAAACTATCAGGTCATTTCTATTGAAACTGTATTTTAATTCCGCCACATCTTATGTTCTTTTCTTGAATCGTCTGTTTGTTTTTGTTATTTTCATTCTCTGAATAAAATGGACCCTAGCATTCCTTTGTGGGAGAGAGACACACTCCGCTTTTTCTTATGAATACTCATATTCTTCACTTATATTTGTTAGGTATTCTTCTCTAGCTACTGCTATGCTTTCTAGATCTTGTTTTTCATGCATCTCTTGCTAGAGCTGTTAGCTTTATTATATCATACTCTCATATCGCATTGTTTAATTACTTGGAGAGTTTATCTTTTAAATAAGTTCATTGTTGTTTGGTTGAGCGCAGAAAATGCTGAAAGTGGTCGATGGTATAACTAAATGATACATAATTTTGTAGATCATTAAATTGTGTCACTTGAATCATTGATGTTGTTTTGAGATATTAATTTGCTTACTGGTAAACATCATGGTTTAGTAAAGTGGAATGATTAATGGCTGGTCTAGAAAAACTTGAAGTTGTGTCACACTTGAATTTCCAGTTGATTGCATAATGGTATATGACTTCTTTTTGCCTATAGCAACCGTAATGATTTTATGTTAAGCGCTACGGTCGGGGAAGCTAACAGTGACTTTCTCGTTTGCCACGATCCCTCTTGGAGTTATTTTCATTATGCCTTGTAAGATCATATTTTAATTTGAAATATTTTTACATATGAGTTCCAAAACCGCGGTTTCTATTGCTAGCCTGTTCGGTACTTCGCATTGCCCTTTCTCACATTTAGAGTTGGTTCATACTTAGCGGGTACATCCAAACTCGTGGGAGATCTTCATCTTGTTCTCCTACACATAGGCCAAATATCTTCCTCAAAACATCCACCATACCTACCTACTACATCATTTCCATAGCTATTCCGAGATATATTGTCATGCAACATCCATCATACATTACATGACTTGTTGTCATTCATTACTTATATTGCTCTGCGTGATTCTGTAAAGCTGATGTGTGGTTTTACCCATGTTACGCTAGATCATTGCATAACCTGCTACACTGGCAGAGGCATCGTTGTCATATACATATTATGTCATATTCATATTAGTTACTTGTATCATCAGTATGTTGTCATATCATCATTATTGTGTTGTCATATCATCATATTAGGATGCTTGCCCCTAAAACTGAAAAGAGCCATGGAGGCCATCGAAAAGAGAAACAGAAAAAGAAAAAAAGAAAAAGAAAGAAAAAAGGGGCAGCATTACTATTCTTTATCACACACTTGTGCTCATGTTATAGCACCATATCATTTATAGTATCACTTGTGCTCATGTTATAGCCACATATCATTTATGATCATCATTTGTGCTCATGTTTAGCACCTTTACTCCATATGAGAGAGTTTTCATGTCTTACTTGCATAACTATGTGGGAAACTTTACACTGTAGAACTTGGCTTGTATATTCCAATGATGAGCCTCCTCAAAAGTGCTCTAGATCTTCGTGTGCAACCAAGTTGGATGCACCCCCACTAGTTCCATTGGAGAACATTCATGTACTTATAGCTCTATGTGCATCCGTTGTTGACAATCACTACTCCTTGCATAGCTTCGATTATAAGACTTCCTCTTGTCTAATGATCACTTGCAGCTTTGTGAGACTTTCTTCCGTTGGCCTTCCAAACCCCCCTTAACATTTTCTTAGCCAAAACATCCTGGTGCCAGGAACCAACGTTGAACGCTTGCTTGTTTCTTTTGAACACAAAAAGAGTTGATCTTCTACGTGCATATTGATATTGCTTGACTTAATCCTTTCACAAAGTTGTCATGTTTGTTGGAAGCATTAGATGATTATATTATTGTGCTTGAAGCTTAAATTATCTCTTGTATCTACTTTGCGCGGTTGATTGCTATCTAGTACTATATCTTTGAAAGTTTTGCTTTGCTTTGCGTACTTATTTATTTATTACTCATTTGATATCAATATAAACTACAACCCTTAGTCAATTGATCTCAATTTACATGCCTTACATTATTACGTTATCAAGATTGTGTGAAAACATGTCACTTCAGAAATTATTCTTTTATCGTTCTTGCCTACTCGGGACGAGTAGAACTAAGCTTGAGGATGTTGATGATGTGTCTGAGGAGAACCTGAACTATGATAGTACTAATGATAGTGTGGAGTAACTTGTATATTGGGAGTGTGTTGGTCCTGTTCAACTTAGCTCTTTTCATCTATCTGTGGGTTCTGGCCTGTAATATTTTGCTACTTGGTTATCATCTAATGAACCTTTTATGTTTCCCCTATCTAGTTGATGAAGTACTATGTGATCTTACTTATCACCCACTTGAGCTATTTTGGTATATGTTTGATTATCTCTGGATCCATTTATACCTGCTCTGGCTGTTCTCCTTATACCACAGTTTGCCAATTCACAGATATTCAGTGACCATTGATTTGCTGGGCTTTATAATATTGCTCAGAGTTTCTATCCTGTTGTGGGTTACTTAATGAGTAGACAATGGATTGTTTTTGACTGGAATCTGAGAGGGATTAACTCCCAAATCAGATGGGACGATATTAGGAAGAATATTGAGGAATCTAACTGCAATATCATCTGTTTTCAAGAAACAAAAAAGGAAGTTTTTGACCTGACTTATATTAGGAAATTTTGTCCGAGAAGATTTAACCAGTTTGCTTACTCTCCTTCAGTTGGCAGTTCAGGGGGTATCATCACCATTTGGAATGGTAATCTTTTCAATGGGACAGAAATTTCATCTTCCAGATTCCATGTTACAGTGGAACTAATTTGTAAGATTAGTGGTCAGATTTGGTACCTTACTAATGTTTATGGTCCTACTTCGCCTGCTGATAGAATTCTGTTTCTTAATTGGCTAGTTAACATTGATACTTCTCCTATGCATCTATGGATGATTCTTGGGGATTTTAATCTTATCAGAGAGCCAGATAACAGAAATAGACCTGGAGGGGATGTCCACAATATGTTGGTGTTTAATAGATTCATTAGCCACCACAATTTGCTGGAAATCCCACTGAAGGGCAGATCATTCACATGGAGTAATATGCAGAGTGACCCTTTATTGGAGAAATTGGACTGGGTTTTCACTTCTTCTAGCTGGACTGGGTTTTTCCCTAATACCATTGCCTCCCCTTTGGCCAAGCTATCATCAGATCATGTACCCATTAAGATACAGATTGGGCTTAGTATCCCAAAGGCCAAGGTCTTTCGTTTTGAGGAGTTCTGGCTGGATATGCAGGGTTTTTCTGAAACAGTTTCTACATTTTGGCAGCACAATGGTGTTTTAAAAAATGTAGCACAAGATATCACTGCTCGTCTGAAATCCCTGAGACATGGTCTGAAAAAATGGAGCAAAAGTCTTTCTCTACTTAATAAGACGATTGACTCCTGTAACTTTGTTTTGGCTTTACTGGATGGTTTAGAGGACCAAAGGTTACTTTCTATGCTGGAAAAGAACTTTAGAAGATCGTTAAAAGCCCATTTACTTAAGCTGCTTGAAGCCAAGAGGATCTATTGGAGGAATAGAGCAAAAATTAGATGGGCAAAAATGGGGGGGGGGGGGGGGGGGTGAGAACACAAGGTTTTTTCACACCTATGCGACAAAAAGTTATAGATGCAATTTTATTGCCATGTTGAATACAGAGGATAACAGAATGGTTTGTGATCATGATGACAAGGCAGCTCTTCTATGGCATGCTTTTAAGCAGCGCATTGGGTGCTCTGATACCCCAACTATGGCTTTTGATTTGAGCAATTTAATTGTCCCCAATACTGGAATTGATTTTGCCGGCCTAGAGGTTCCATTCACCAAAGAGGAGATTGATGAGGTGATCAAATGCATGCCAACAGATAAATCCCCTGGCCCTGTTGTCTTTAATGGGGCTTTCCTTAAAAAGTGTTGGAATCAGGTTAAAGAGCAATTCTATCAGCTGTGCTTTAAGTTTTATGAGGGTAACCTTGATATTCATAGCATTAACTCTGCTTATATTACTCTTATTCCCAAGAAGAGTGATCCTGAGACTGTCAATGATTATAGACCTATTTCTCTTGTCAGCATAACTCTTAAGCTTCTCACCAAGGTTTTGGCAAATAGAATGCAGAGGGTTATTGTTCAGGCATTACACAAAAATCAATATGGCTTCATTAAGAGTAGAACCATCCAGGACTGCCTAGCTTGGGCCTTTGAATATATCAGCCTCTGCCACAAATCTAAGAGAGAGATTATCATCCTTAAACTTGATTTTGAAAAGGCTTTTGATAAAGTTGAGTACAATGCTATTCTCCTTATGCTGAAGAGTCTTGGTCTTGGGGATTTGTGGTTCAGTTGGATTGCTCAGGTCTTGTTCTCTGCCTCAACCTCTGTACTATTGAATGGGGTGCCTGGTAAGAAAATTTGGTGTAAAGGGGTGTAAGGCAAGGAGATCCGCTATCACCTCTACTCTTTGTATCAGCGGCAGAGTTGCTACAATATGTTATCAATGAGGCCTGGCATACTGGAGAGATTGATTTGCCACTTGCAGATTCCTTTGGTTTGTACTATCCCATCATTCAATATGCAGATGATACTCTGCTTATTATGCCTGCCTGCACTGAGCAACTGAGGAGATTAAAAATCCTTCTTGATAAATTCTCATCATCTACTGGTCTGAAGGTGAATTATTGCAAATCCTCTTTAATACCCATTAATCTTGATCTTGAGAAAAGTTCAGATTTAGCCCAGGTGGTTGGGTGTAAAGTGGAGTCATTACCATTTACATATCTGGGCCTTCCTTTGGGAACAACCAGGCCAAAGATGGGAGATCTGATTGGTATTCTTCACAGAATTGACAGAAGGTTAATAGGTATTGCAGATACCTTATCTTACGATGGAAGATTAGTGGTTATAAAATATATCATTTCTGCTATCCCTAACTTCGCTATGTGCACCTTAAAACTTCCTTTGGGGTTTTTGGATTATATTGAGGGTTCCACCAGAGGTTTTTTCTGGAGAGGAAAGGATATTCACAAAAAAGGAAAATGCTTGGTCAAGTGGGAGAATGTATGCAAGCCCAAGAGAGTTGGAGGGCTGGGAGTTCTAAACCTCAGAAAACATAATATTGCATTACTCATGAAGCACCTGTTTAAATTCATGAATAGAGAGGACCTTCCATGGGTAAAGTTCATATGGCAGGCTCATTATTCTCATGACAAGTTGCCACAAAACACAGGATCTGTGGGCTCACTATTCTGAATACCTTCCTTGAAATTGCTGCTTGTACTCCAGGGGATGGAGGAACCATTAGATTATGGTTAGATCAATGGACTGATGAGATGCTGCGATATAAATTGCCTCACCTATGTTCCTTTGCAAAGTCACAGTCCATTTCACTAAAACAGGCAGTTGCTATTTGTGTGGATGAGGATATTGCTGATATGTTCCACATTCCTTTATCAGTTGTTGCTGACCAGCAATGTGACCAATTGGAAACCCTTCTTGCCACTAGTACTGAACCTAACTTGTTGGATAAATGGACTCTGGCCCCAAATGGAAAGCCTTACTCTAGCCAGAGCGTATACAACAGCCTGATGCCAACTGAGTTGGCCCCTCCTCCTTTTAGGTGGATATGGAAATCTTGCACACTCCCAAAGCACAAGATATTCTTCTGGATCATGTTGCAAGATAGACTTAACACAAGAGAACTGTTAGCGAGGAAATTTTTTGTGATTGAGGATTATGATTGTGTATTATGCACACAGGGAGCTAGTGAAGACTACTTACACCTTTTCTTTGAGTGTGACTTCAGCAGAAACTTTTGGTGGAAGCTCTTGCTAGAATGGAACAATGATCTTGATTTTATCTCTATGCTGCTCGCTGCAAAAAAAGTTACAAGTTGATCTGTTTTAAGGAAATCCTGATTGTGGGATGCTGGAGCCTATGGAATCACAGAAACCGAAACATCTTTGATAACCAACCTGTCTGTCTGGAGAGTTGTTTTCAAGACTTTATTTATTCGTTCAATCTTATTATGCATAGAGCTAAACCCTCTCTTAAAGAGGGTATGACCCAATGGGTCGATACATTATGAACTTCTCTTGTATGTACAGTTTGGACTCCGTGAGAAAATAGAAAATTAAGCAGTAGGGATTTTCCCTACTGTTTTGCGCCTAAAAAAAAGAATGTTGATACGTCTCCAACGTATCTATAATTTCTTATGTTCCATGCTACATTATACCAAGTTATTACATGTTTTATATGCATTTTATATAGTTTTATGCATTTTCTAGGACTAACATATTAACAAGACGCCACAGTGTCAGTTCCCTGTTTTCTGTTGTTTTTTGTTTTCAGGAAAGTACTTAAGGAAATATTCTCGGAATTGGACGACTTCTTTTCTGACGTCTGTTTTTAATCGGGAACGTTCCAGAAGACTGAACACGAGACGAAGTGGGCGACCGAGGCGCCGTCATCAGGTGCTCGCGCGACAGCCCTCCTTGCCGCGCGAGGGCATGATGTGGGCCCCTTGGGGGTCCACCGACCTTGCCCTTTCGCCTACAAGTACCCCCCGAACCAAAAACCCTAGCACGGTGTTCATTATTTCCTCCACGGGTCCCGAGCCACAACCGTCGTCAACACCAATTCGGGAGAGATCATAACTTCTCCCCGGCACCCTGCTTCGAGGGGGAATCATCACCGGAGGGCTCTACATCACCATGCCTGCCTCCGGACTAATGCGTGAGTAGTTCACCCTTGGACTACGGGTCCATAACAGTAGCTAGATGGTTGTCTTCTCCTATTGTGCTATCATGTTTAGATCTTGTGAGCTGCCTATCATGATTAAGATCACCGTTATGCTATGTAATACTTCATGTTGTGTTTGCTGGGATCCGATGAATATGCAGTACTAAAGTTATTGCTTCATAATATATCATGTGTGTGCTATTTAACGATCTTGCATGCTCTCCGTTACTAGTAGATGCTCTGGCCAAGTAGATGCTTGTGACTCCAAGAGGGGGTATTTATGCTCAATAGTAGGTTCATGTCTCTATCTAATCTGCGTGGTGACAGCTAGCTCTAAGGTTGTAGATGTACTGTTGCTACTAGGGATAAAACAATAGTACTTTGTCTAAGGGTGATGTTACTTACTTACTTTACACACAGTGCTTAAGGCGATAATTTGTTGCATGCAACTTAATACTGAAAGGGGTGTAGACTCTAACCGGAAGGTGGAATATTAGTCATAGATACGGTTAGAACGTTCTATGTATATTGTTGTAATGCCAAAATGAATCTCACACTAGACATCATAACGTTAGTATATGCATTGGTTTGCTCATCATTATTTTGTCAATTTCCGAGCCGTATATTGTTTACCCGCATGAATGTTATTATTTATGGAGAGACACCACTAGTGAACTGTGGCCCCCGTTCCTTCTCTTTCTGCAAACAAACATCTTTCTTCCACACATACGTTTAATCCTTTGTTATAGCAAGCCGGTGAGATTGACAACCTCACTTTTAAGTTGGGGCAAAGTATCTTAATTGTTTGTGTGCAGGCTCTACGTCAACTACGTCAAGCTCTTTTCTGGCGATGTTGATACCTCGAGCGAATTCATCATTTCCTACTGGTTCGATAAACTCTGTTTCACAATTGAGCGAAATTTGCTGCTGCACTAGTTCATACCTTCCTCTTGGGGTCTCCCAACAACACACCCACCGTGTGCATCAATACACGATACACGATAAATAAGTATTAGGGGAACCGAGTGAAGCACGCGGAGACAAAGATGTAATCCCGAGTTCCACCACAAGGGTGTACGTCTTGTTTGGAGAGGTATGCGCTACCACAACAGGTTAGCCGCAACGCCACAAAGACTCACCTTCTTCTCCGGATGAACTCAACTGCAAAGGTTGCGAGTTCACCTTCCACTATTGATCCCCTTTGGGGCGGAGATCGAATCCCTTACTACAAGCTTGAGGCACACACCCATAACTTAATTGGGGGCTCTCAAGTTGAACACAACAGGTCAAGGCCACAAAAGGTCAAGTTAACTTCAAACAAGCAACAATGATGAACTAGGTTTTCCCAAGGAAACCCTAGCCACAAAATCCTCAAGTGAATGGGGGAGAAATGAAGAACGCTTTGGTGAGTTCTTGAGTTGGTGAGGGGGTATTTATAGCACTCCTCAAAATCTGGCCGTTGGCTGCTTCGACACCAGTAAACACCGGTATAAGTCAGACTCGGAAATTCCGGTCACCCGGAATATCCGAGTCGGATGAAATACCCGACCACAATTTTCGGCTGGAGTCAGAACCCAATCCTCTTCTTTCCTTAGCCGTTTCTTCACGAGCTTCTGAGGGTCACTTGCATATTTCGAGTCCCGGAAATTTCCGACCATAATTTCCGGCTCGAGTCAGAATGTTGTGGTTTTCTTTCCTTAGTCGTTTCTAGAGGGCTCTTCTGCGTGCACTCGGAAATTCTGGTAGATGGCCATTTCTGAGCACAATTTCCGGTTCACGTCAGAACCAAATTCCAACTTGTACTTAGCCATTTTTCTGCGATGTTCAGGGGACCCGGAATATCCGGCCCTGAGAATTTCCGGCTCCAATATTCTGGTTCCTGGAACTTTTCCAGAACTTCTCCTACTTTACTTTTTGTCTTAGATGCATATGTTATTTGAACCATACACATACTGAAATACTTTGCATTAGCATTAGTATATCATTAGTATTGTTAACTAACCCATAAAACACGAGGGAGTTCTTTCACCGAGTACGAACAACGATGAACATTAGTAGTTCTGGGTGGATGCATTATTTATTATTATGTATTGTGCCAACGTTGAAGTTCACACTCACTCGTCAATGGTGTTCTTATCCTAATTAGTTCAAGAAGGTTTCACAAGAAACGAGTGTCTTTCGTTGTTAAGGGAAACATTAGTGCAACACGATATCGATGCAGTCAAACAATACTTGTGTAT
This sequence comes from Poa annua, assembly GCA_026929855.1. Taxonomy (NCBI): domain Eukaryota; kingdom Viridiplantae; phylum Streptophyta; class Magnoliopsida; order Poales; family Poaceae; genus Poa; species Poa annua. The sequence goes on along the minus strand of CM049426.1, from coordinate 241,821,668 downwards.
ACAGTTTGACAAACATGTTAGCGAATAAATGTTTCTTACGAGTTACCCCATAGCAATGTAGTATAAAATTGAGCTGTTATGTTCTCGGGAAATTTGGCATTTTTAGAAAATAAAGATAATTTGAGACCCTCTTAGTGACCATGTATACTATGTCTAGTTCTTTCCAAGTTCCTATGTTTATTGTTGTGGCCAAAAATTTATGCATAATTTTTTTAATAAATAACAATAAGTTAGATTTAAAAATATTGAATCTTACTAAAATAAATATAGTTCAACTAAACACTTCGGTGATGATGAAAGTACTTTACTATTCAAAAGTACTAATTTTTGTGCACTAGTTCTACAAAATTTAAACTTACATACCATTTTGCGGTGTTTGTGTTGAATGTGCAAGTATCTTTTTCCAAAAAGGAGGACGTTTGGTCTCACCGATGGTAGATATGCATGTAGCAATATATCATTAATTATTTTGTAATTCCAATAAAAGGCATATATTGATATACATCAAAGCATTGGCCTCTTCATTAACTGATGCGCACAACCTCATTTCTTGCAATGATTGTAGAATTCAGATTTATTCGTCTCTAAATTCACTCAAAAATTTATAAGTAAAACAATCGGCAAAATAAGGAAACTACAAATACCTCAGCATCTTGTAAGTTGTAACCGTCCAGAGAGGCGCCAAGTACCTTGTTGAAGATATCATGAGCAACAACCTCTCTATGGGTGCATGCCCACTCTATATGGGCTCGTCGAGGATTAGGAAGGACCATTTGTAGATCCAGCCAAATCCAGGCTAATGACCTGTAGAAATTAGCATGCTCACATTTATTAAACATAATATCATTCTTGTCAATTTCATAAAGATAAACCAAAGCACAAGTCCCACACGAATATGTGTTTTAATTTCTTCTCAACCCAATATGCCAGTTACCTAGCATATTCATAAACTTTGATGGTGGATTGATGTTTAAAACATATTGCATCATAGTCTATAGAATGCGCGCAAATGTGCATGTAAATAATTAATCATGGTACCCAATTTAACTTTACTAGCAAGGTTATCTTTCGTTAAAATAATCTTTTTTTGGAAGAAACCAATGAAGAACCCACGGGAATGTGCACATCAGGAGATGACGGCAACCCGTGTCAGTCATTCACTGACACCCTGCCACGACCGGATGGGAGGGGGAGGACGGAGACGGGGTGGCGGCGTCTTCATCCTTTTCGTTCTCATGCGAAAGTGGGAGCTATTGGATATACATCAAGGGAAATTAGCTCACACTGACGCAACGAAAGAAATCAGCGATGAAATTTGGACCTTTTTTGGAGCAAAGAACTCTCAACATCGATTATTATATCAACAGAAAAGAAAAAAACAAATTGAAAAATAAAACCAACATCAAACGCAGCCTAGGACCACCACGAACGTAGCCTGTCGGGTTGTGAGTCCCACGAGGCAGGGGTGGTCACTCCCTGAAGAGTAGTTCGTGAAGGGGATTGAACACGGAGGTCAAGCCACTCGAGAGGCACGACGACGGTGCTCGCCGGTCCTGGAGAGGAACACCCACGACAGAGATGGACACCAGTCCATACCCAGGTTCACGGCCCTCGGGAGGACGTAAAACCGCTACTCCTGTTTGTCTGTATTGCACTGTGGGGGTTACAGTACAACTGAGCTTGCCGAGTGCTCTCTTGAGGCCGTTCGTGCCTGGGGAGGGAAGCAATGGTCTTCCTCCTCCTCCAGCCGAAGGCTGGAGGTGGAGCCCACGATGACGATCTTCTTGGAGGGTTGCGTCGTCCAGCTGCTTTATCACCAGAGAGGAAGGTCCTGGCTATCCTGGAACAGGCGGCGCAACTTTATTGACTCCTTTATCACCAAAACGGCAAAGGGAGCGCCTGCGTCATTCTACAGATACGGTAGAGGCCATGTGCGCCCTGCCGTACTTCCTTGGCCGCGAAGCTTCCCCGCAGGCCCGAGGGGGCCTGTGGAGGGATTTCTGTTGACTTCCCGACAGGCGCATATAGCCTCGGGAGGGTCTCTTGAAGCACATGTCCTCTTAAGGCCTTCGCTTCCTCTTCAGGCCCTCAAGAGGATTTTCCTTTCGAGGGTCTCTCCAAGCGGTGGCTTGGTCCTTAGTCGTTTCGTCTGATCAGCCCGTGAGCGAGGCCTGGGGAGAGAGGGCTCTTCCGACCCCCAGTCTCCACTGGGCCGACAGTAGCCCCCGGGCCCACGATGGGCGCGATTGAGCCCATGGGCGCAGGCAGAGCGTCGTGGGCCCAAAGTGCCCGGCCAGCCCGAGCCACGCGGCACTCAGACGAGTAACGGTCGCGCACGATCTGGGGCGTGCGTCGTGGGGGTTCCCACCACGACCCGGTAACTGCTCCTTGAGGGGACATAAAACCCGAGCGCCGGAGCAGGGAGCCGTTACTGCTTCCCATCCTTCTCGCAGAAGCCTCCGCCATTATCGAGCTCTTCACCTTCGCTTTCTAGCGCCCTCTGCTGCTTCCGCCTCCAGCGACACCCTGAACTCCGACGATGAGTCCCGCCAAGAACAAGGGCAAGGCCGTTGCGGGGTCCTCTTCCCAGGAGGAGGCCGCTGAGGTCGCGCATGGCGCGGCACTGCGTGGTGTGCGTGTCAACGACAAAGCACTCGCCAAGGTCCGCTTCCTGGTAGCGGAACGGACGAACGAGCATGGCGCCACCGTGCTCAAGCCCGCGGCGCACGGGAAACGCCCGCGAGGGTATTTCCTGATATTCCAGCACTGCCTTGCCACTGGGCTGGTGCCGCCATTCTCGCCGTTCCTGGAGGCGGTGTTGGCGTTCTACCAGGTCCAGTTTGTAACGCCCCGGGATTTACCCCAATTTAGATTTTTGGTTTTCTTTTGTGGATCTTCATGTCACCATGTCATCATGCATTTTGTCACTTAATTTGTTTTATTGCATTTAAATTTGAATCACACCCTTCAAATTCAAATTCCGCTTTTAAATCTAAATACAAATCAAATTAATTTAAATGTGATATTTAAATTCTTTTCAAATATTCAAACTAATATATTAAATTATGTATTTTTGAAACTATAAATATTTGCCAAAAGTTATAAATCTTTTTCTTCTCCTATTTTGTTTTAAAACATGAAAACAGGAAAAGAATAAAAGAAGGAAATAATAAAAAAATAGAAGAGAAATAAAACCTGGGCCTATTTTTCCCTCGTGTCCCATCTCCTCCAACCCCACCCCTTGGCCCAGCTCAGCCTGCCCGAAGCCCACATCCAGCCCAGCTCGCCCCTCCTTCCTCCTCCGTACGAACAGAGAAGAAAGCGACATGGTGATCCCCACCATGTGCACCTCCACATGTTCCCTCCCCCTCTACTTTAGCCGGCCCTCTCCCTCTCCTGAACCCAACCTCCTTCCTCCCCTCTCTCTGCACCGCCGCCGCCGCCCCTCTCTTCCTTCCTCCTCTCTTCGGTTCTTCTCCCCCCCCCCCAAAAGCTCACCGAGGCAACCTCACCGACCCCACCACTCTGGTGCCTTCAAAGCACCGAGGAGGAGCACCGGAGCAGCGCCACCCCGTCGACGAGCTCCTCCCCCGAATTAATTGGACGCGGAGCCACGGTGCCCGTCGCCCTCGTCCTCGTCTCCCCCGCGGCCAGCAGGCGTCCGCCGCGCGATTCCGGCGACAACGGCTTCCCGAGCACAAACCACTCTGTCGAGCAACCTTACCGTGAGCTCCTCTTCTGTTTCCCCTGCTCCCCTTCTCGAATTTGTGCCGTATACCTTGGATTCCGTCCTCGGCCTCCTCCGTGTTCCGCCATGGCCGAAGTGCTCACCTCCGCTGTGCTCTCTGTCTCTCGCCCCCTGCTCACACACCACACACCACGCCAGCACCGCGCCCACGCATACGTACCACGACCAGACGCCGTGGCGCAGCCCCGTTTTTGGTCGCCGCCGTTCGTTTTTGTTCCGTCGTGCGCACTGCTCCGGCGAGTTTCAGATTTGTCAGGTTCGTGCACGCGTTCCATGTTAAAACCGATTTGTCGCGCATACTAGCAAAAACACACAGAGGACTTAGTGGCTAGCAGCTCTTCGCTTCTCTACACTCGCGCGCGCATGAGTCTGACTCCCGACCGAGGTGAATAAAAGGCCACTTTTTGATTAATTGCACACCCTGACAGGCGGGGCCCACCGGTCAGTGACCGTGGTTCCACCGCAGCGCCAGTCAGCGCCCAGTAAGTGTCTGGTCCCACAGATCAGCCTCAAGGGTAGGTTTTCCTCCGGTTAGAAAAGGTCAGAGAAGAAATGATGTGTTGTTTTTTTTGCGCAGAGCCTCCTGCTCTCTGGTTTTCGCTCCTAAGCCCCCGAGACACTTTTTCCATCACAGACAGGTCCCTGGAATTTACAGAAATCACCCTAACTTTTGAATGCTAATAACTTTTAATCTATAACTCCAAATTAAATAATCTTTATATGTTTTATTATCAGAAAAATGCAATAAATATTAATATGCCATTCTAAGCCATTTTGCATCTGTTATTTTAATTGCTTAGTGTAATTTGTTAATTGCAACTAAATAACTAAATATGGAATGTGTGGGGTAATAAATATATAATGCCCTATTCCATTTAATTTAATTAGATCACCCATGCCATGTGTTGCCATGTTAACCAACATTTGATATTGCTTGTAAATAAATAACTTGCACCTAAATATTAATTGCCGTGCTAGCTTTCCAGCTTAAATTGTATTACCTCCATTGTATTGCATCTTGCCATGCCATGCATCATTCTCGAATGACCATGCTGAATCTTTTGCCCTAGTTGTAAAATGCATCTTTTACGCTTTCCAGTGTTTGTTGCTTCTTCGCGGATAAGACGTTGAGATGTGTGAGCAACGACAAGATCTACTTCCATGCGGGATTCCAGGCAAGCAAAGTTTGCTTGTTTACCTATACATTGTCTTTCATTCCTGCCGTTGATCTCTGCTACCCTAGTATTCTAATTTATCGCGATCTCATCACATGTTTATCCTGCAGCCTATACAGCTTTATCCCCACAACCCATAACCCCTTGCATGTTTATCTGTTGGCCTTGCGAGTCGTAGCGCATGCTTAGAGTTGGTTGTGCGAGTCGTCCGTTGGTCTTATGTTTCATCTGCTTAGTATGATAGATTGTTCTACTTTAATAAAATGTTGTCTTATGTTGGGGTATTATAATTAAATGATAAGGCACCGGCGGAAGGTCTTGCGAGGTGCTTTATTCTGCTAAGTGTCGACCTAGGAACTGAGATTTTGTCCTCGGATCCAATTTTGAGCGCACTAACCACTTGTTGGAGGCCCTATGGAGCCCCCCTCGACTTTGAACGGATCTACAGATTGTCCATGTGCCGCAACTAGTTCGGATTTTCCATTTGCTCATATCCATGTGCATGATAATTATGATTGATTAGAGTTTATGTTACTTGCGGGTCATATAGGGGTGGTGCGCGCGAAGCGGACAGTTCCTACTGTGGTTTGAGCCGCATGGCTCGTGGACACAAACAAATGAGTCCGCAATTGAGATTCGGCCGGACTCCTGACCCGGGTAAAAACTCATATGGGTGGCACTTGGACTTGCTGTAGTGAAGGAACGAGTCGTGTTGAGATGCCCTGATGCTTGCTTGGGTTGATCATACGAATATGGGTACAGTAGTGCACCCCTGCAGGTTATAATCTTATCGATGAGCCGTGTCCACGGTTATGGACGACTTTGGTGATGATGCTGGCTAACAAGATCTAGACAACTTGCACCTAATTAATGTTAATTAATTTGACGAGTAATATAGAATTACTTTCACAATAAATTGTAACTAAAATTGTTCAACGTGTGAGTTTCCCGAAATGCTTCCTCATACTTGGTTGAGGGGGTTAATTCGAGAATGGGTTATGATTGGTGTTAGTTGTAGATATTTATTTTATGCGCTCTCTTATCCCTCTCTGATTAGACGGAAGTTGTAGCGTGTCTCTTTAGGTTACTAGTGCTGCTGCCGATAAGTCCACCTCCCCTATATTTTGGGAAATGGTGTAGAAAGTAGGCAAGTCGGTTTTGCTTGCCAGGGAGTGCCCTGACCCTATTTTGGGTTGTGCTTTATGTGCAGTCAACATGTTTGAAGTCTGACGATATTTGCTTGGGAATCCCTCCGGCTTGGCTGGGCAGGGATATGGCGCCATCCCTTATCTTCAGGACTCTTAGTCCAATTTGCATGTTATCCGTAGTCGGATACTATTTTGCTTCCGCTGTCATTTGTATCTTTGTAATGTAATATTTGTATCTTGACTCGTTCGAGTCGTTGTTGTAATTATATCTTCTGTTGTATTTGTGGATGTATCGGAACTGTGTAATGTTATCACAATTCCACCCACATAATGCGCATGTTTCGGAATGCACATTATGTCTGGTGGGCGACCTAAAATCGTTATTGATTTCGGCGATCCCGCTTAAATCTACATAATACCAATTTTCAGGCGTCACACAGTTGCTGCATCTTCACCCCAACTCTGTCCTCATCCTCACTGTCTTCGCGTACCTCTGCGAGGCGTACCTGGGCTTGGAGCCCACGGTGGGGCTCTTCCGGTGCTTCTACGCACTCCAGAACATGGCGAAGAACGAGCGCTCCGGGTGCGTCTCGTTCCGCATCGTGGATGGCATGGGGAGCGTCTACATCCCCATGTCGTGGAGCGACGGCAAGGCCTTCACCTCGGTGACGAAGAAGGTGGACGACATCCGCCAGAAGTGGTTCTTCGTCGGGGTGGAGCATCCCTGCGCCTTCCTTGAGGTCCCCGATGCGCTGCCCTTGAAGAACTCCCACTAGGGCAAGGCGCCCTTTGACGGCACGAAGAACGCGAGCCTGATGGGACGCCTGAGCTTCCTCCGCGAGGAGGGCCTCACGGGGCAGACCATTGTGGCAGATTTTGTGACGCGCCGCATCGCTCCCCTCCACGCACACTCGGTGTCCATGTGGATGTACTCCGGGCCGAACGACAATATGCGGCTCCACCGCGAGGACAACGACAAGGACGCCGTCAACAACGTCCTGTCTGCGCTCTTCATCAACCCGGTGGTGCCTGCCGCGGATCGGCTCTGTAACATCCCAATATTTTGGAATGTTAAAAAATCACTAAAATTTAAAACTTTTGTTTTGATTAAAATAAAATATTAAAATGCATAAGAAAACTAACTATAAAAGACTTCAACCAATTTTAAAAAGTCTATTATTTCAAAATTCCCAATGTGTCATTATTTTCAAAAGTTATTTCCAATTAAACATTTCATTAGCTTAAATGATTTTCATTTATTTTCAAAACATGAAATGACTTTCATGAATATATTTTCTATATAAGAAATTAATTAAATCAAAAATCTTTTCCAAAGTTGTTATAAGGTTTTAATGAATTATCATAATATAAAATATAATGGTGCACAAGATATTTTGAATTAAAAATGAATACAATATATTTCCTTTTCATTTCAAATAAATGTGTGATTGTACTAAAGACAAAAATTATTTAATATTGGAAAATGAGTTGAAATAACTTAATTTTAAACTTATATAAGTGTTGTATTTGTATAAATTTTATTTAGCCAAAAACAAAATTATTTAAGCCGTGTTTTAAAATTTGACATTAAGTGGCAAATTTGTAATTAATCAATAATTCAAAATTTTGATTTTTGAAAAGTGTTCAAAACATGCCCACAACTGGTTTAACACAAAGATATTATTTTTACAAATTTTTTGAAATTAATTTGACTTGATTTGGAGTCTTAAATCAAAAGTTATGAAAGAAATAAGAAAAATCAGAAAAAGAAAAAGAAAAAAAGCTGACGTCATGATGACGTCAGCGTCCGATTCAAGCTCCAGCACACACGCACGCCGAAAACTGCTCACCGTGCCTCCTTCCCGAATTGATTCGCGTTGATTTAGAGCCCCAAATGACGCACGGTTTATTTCTAATTAAAACCCTTGATCTCCTCTTTCATTCCCCCGTAAAAGTCTTCTCTTAAACGCACTAAATTTTTCTAATTTCGTCCGCCATTAAACATGGACGTTTTTGAAAGAAATTAATGTCCGGTTGATTGTGGGTAAATTACTGCATCAAATCAAGCCCCGTCGGATTCTATATAAAGCCCTCGACCTCCTCCTCAATTCCCCCCCAAAAGCCCTCTCCAATACGCCCCAAGGCCGACGAATTTCTTTCCGGAGTTTCGCTCGACCGCCACCGTATTTCTTTGATTCCGGCAAACAGAGTGAGTACCCGCCGCCGATTCTTGGTCCTTCCTCTTTCCCACGTCTGTGCCCTCCTTTAAACACCCTCCTTGCTTCATTTCCACAGCCAAATCGTGGAGCCCGAGCTCGACCCGAAGGTCATCGTCGCCGTCGCCACTCCGTCTGCCTCTCCACGCAGCTCCGGGAATCGCCGCTCAACTCCGACACCGTCTTCCGCTCCACCGTGTCCATACGCGCGTCGCCGTCGACTCCCTCGCGTCCGGTAGCTTCCGAAACGTCGTCGCCGTCCACACCCGTCGCCGACGAACACAGCACGCCGACTAACCGCGTCCGCCTGCGATCGCCCGGCCGATCCACCGCCGCCGTCATCTTCTCTCGCCGGTGAGATGCTGTTGTGCTTCCTTCTATCTTGTTACGTACATATCACTTGATGAAGGGTAGCAGCCATTAGAAAAACGTCATATGTCACCTATTCAATATTTTCGTTTTTCTGACTAGACATAACTTTCAAAATTCATACTAAATCAACCGTAACTCCGTTTTTTGATGTTTTTATAGTCTATGGAATCGTATGAACGTGTAGAAAATAGTGGTATAATAAAAATTTGTATTTTAGTCGTGCACTAACTTGGTATTTATAGAAACATGTAAAACATTATTTTAATTATAGTTTTAATTCTGTAAGGTCAAAATTTGTAAATAAGATATCTTTGAAAATCCCATGACCTATAGATTGTGTTAGTTCTGTTGTTTTCCAACCTTGAGAAACTTAGATTTATTCAAATTCGAAATATGATGTTAGAGTAAAATTGACATAACTTTTGATATAAACATTATTTTTGAGTAAATGAAATTGCTATAAATTTATTTAAATCCCCTCTATCTATTAATACTAATTATTAAATTTTCTTATAAAAATTTAAATCACATAAAACTTTAATCTTATATTTATTCCTTTATTATATATTTTGTGAAAATATAAATTAATTAAATTGCATTAGCATAATTGTTCATGTGATTAAAAAAATTGCATTTCATGCATATCATATTTTATTTTGTAGTTATATTTCCCATAAGAAAACTCCTCCCCCATTTTCTCTAAGTTAGAAATATTTTCAACTTAGCATTTCGGTAAAGTGATACATTTAGACACTTAGGATTTTCAACATGGAGCTGGAAGACCAATGAAGGACTTAGAAGAAAACAGACTCTGTAAGCATTCCAAGATGTCAAGCACTTAGAAGAAAAGTGAGAAGAAGTTCAAGAAGGCCAACCTCCCTTCTATTCTCTAAGTCTTTCTGTCTGTCCTTTCTTCTCTTAGACCTGTGGAAGACTAAGTTAAATCCAAGACCAGCCTAGGTGATACAAACATCATCAAGTCTGAAGATTATTCAAGTCTACCAAGAATTCAATCAAGACATCACCAAGGAGAATATTACAAGTCTGGAGATGAAGCCTGGAAGACCAACTACATCATTCTTACTATTTTTCCCTCTTTCCTAATCTTATCTTTCACTTTAGACATAAACGATTTTTGATCATGTTATTACCATCTTGAAGTTGTTGGATCCTAGCGGCATAGTGAGATGAAGCGCCCTGGAAACTAACCTTACATGTCCACGTACATGAGACCTGTTCCACAATTTAAGTGGCTGGCCGGATGTTCGTCTCTCTCACTATAGTGAATATCCAATTTACCAAGAGTTGTTAATAATTGTTGACCACCTTGAAGAATAGAGTTAGTATTTTCTCTAAGTAGTTATGCACATCATGACTAAGTCATTGAGTGCTTATTTAAGATGATTTATAACAAAGTATTTTGTCCAACCTATGACTTTAGTCCCTAGTCATTTTGACCAACCTAATTGCCTTGCATTAACTTAAAAGAATTTCATGGCATGCATCTCTAGTCCTTAGAAATAATTTGCATATCATGCATGACATGTTTTCCTTGGAAGTTATGAAACTTGTTTGTTCATTATGTATGCTTCTATGTGTTGTGTTGTTTTGTTTTATGATTGTTGTATTGTTGTTTGTTTATATTGTTTAGACTGAACGGAGAGTTCCAAGTATCGTTGAAAAGAGTTTGTGAACAACGACAACATTCAAAGGCAAGTGGCACACCCCCATAAAAGTCCTATTATTTTTCTATGCATGATTAGATTATTTTCTATAAGCATGTGTAGGATAGTATTGCTATGCAAGCCATGTTTAGACTTCCTTATTCCTGTGTCTAGGTTCCTATGAAAATACTTAGTAGAATTGTGATGCTACGCAAAACTATTTTGATGAAATGTTAAATTCTACTAAGTTATAATCAAACACCTGGGTGGAATCGGTTGCTTGGCTGTATGAGTTGAGTGTTGTCCCCAGGGGATTTACCTGTGGGATATTCACTTGTGGATGGCCACCCAGGAACAAAGGGATCTGAAGAACTCCGAGGGAAGATTGCTTCTCGTGCAGCCATTGCCAATATGGGCTCTGGCTTGATCAACTAAGCTGCGTGGACTCGCCCCGGCCTGACAGGTGGAGATAGTGGTTTGTAGGTGGAGCGCGTCAGGCCAGAGTGGGAGGGAAAATGCTTCTGGAAGATCTCGTCTCATTCTTCTCCTTTCCCTTATCACAAATGGTGTGTAAAGAATAGTTTGGGTTGAATGGGTACAATGGTGAACGTGCACAACCTCTGCAGAGTGTAAAACTAAGTACTTAGCCGTGTCCCCGGTACGGACAATTTGAGCAGCTGATCACGGACGTCAACGGAGGATTCCATCATTCCAACTTCAGAAATAAAACTTGATGGGTGAACAAGGGAAGATGAGATTTATGGTTTTCATGCCATACTTGTCTTGAATTGAAGAAAGTGTTTTCCAAAGAGATAGGAAAAATTGGCTTTACGCAAAATAGCCTTGAACTCCACCAGCCAAATATGCATATAGGCTTTAGAGTTATTCCATTAAGTGTCCACCATAGTGTCACTTGCCAGACTCCATTTTTAATGGAATCTGACCCACTCTGTTGCAAAATTTTATTTGTTACAGGTTATTCAAATGACGAGTGAGGTTTCGTTAAGGGATTTCGAGTCTACAACCAACATGTTTTCGCCTGTGGCAACATGAAGTTGTTTGAGACCCACTGCTATTGTATTTCCGTTGTGTACTTTTTCAATGCTAGCTTTATGCTATGCAACTTGTATCGAATATTTTGTAAGTCTGGATCATCGATGTAATAAAATTGATACTTTGTTGTGATATTACATCGTAAACTGTGTGTGCAAACGAATCGATCCAGGGATTTGCACTATACACAGGTATCTGCCTTATTTAAAGTGCAGGTACGCTACAGATGGTACTGTGTTGCCTGTAGGTTCGAAACCCTAGGTTTGGATAGAAATAGGATTTGACCATAGGATTCAAAATCTATTTTATGCAGTTTTCTGAAAACAAACTTTTTATTTTGTCTTCCTCATACTCTCATCTACTATCAACCTTCTGAAAACATCTTATCTTTTTTCTAGATGACCATGTTCTTATAGTCTAAGTCTGATTCTGATGCTTCATATGGAAAAGCTACAATGCAACTTAAAGTTCTGCATGCATGGAAGACCAGTGAAGAAACAGGATTCGGCCAACACTTCTAAGATATCAAAAAAGTTGAACAAGAACTTGAAGCACTCACGAAGGAGGTAGATTTGACCACCACCTAAAATGGAATGAGGATATCGTGTTAGTGTATTGATAATATCAACTTGGCTATATGACAATACTAGATTGTTTGTTTGTTGTGAACCTTGTTGCTTGATGTTTGTTAGATGTTGATTGATTATGTTATAGATTGGTTGCCTTGTTTTGTTTTATTGAACTAGGATTCCTCCATAAGTACAAATAATTCAACTCATTGCTTTCTGAACCAAATAGATGTCTCACCCCAATACCAACACCAATGATTTGCATACAACTATGCGACTACTATTAGAGAACCAGAGTCAGCTGTGGAAGTTGATCAATGACCAACTACCTAAAAGTGATCAAAACCATAGTGATTTTGAAGAGAACCATATGACCAAACTAAAGGCATGCAAAACTTGTGGAGAGATAGGATATACGTCCAAAGATTGTTCTGATGAGTGACCCCATGGTCATACCAGACGCCCAGTTAAAGGATGCCGCACAAGACGGGTTACTTGCTTCCTGTGTGAAGGAACAAACCATGTCCCAATTCAGTGTCAACTTTATCCCTTGGTGCAATAAGTTAACCAGCAAACCAAGAAAGGAATGCGACAGTCTCTCATGAAGATCCTGGAGGAACAAAGACAAAAGGGTGAATCCAACAAAGATCTTAGCCACATAAGATGCTACAAGTGTAAAGATAAGGGACACTATGCCAGTGGCTGCCCTGAGTGGAAGAAGGATAAATCTCTTATAGGACCGAGTGGAAAACGTGAGTGCTAAAACTTTTCGTATCCACCACAGGCCATTGTATTTTGAATACTTGTATGCTCTACATCAGAGAAATAAACAAGATTAAACAAAGTTCCTAGACTGACCACAAAAATTTCTTTTAAGGGTGGTAGCCACCCAGATAATTCTAACCCAGCTACCTTAAACCCAGATAATTCCCAAACCATCTTTTTTCGAGCCTCCCAATCAGAAAATTCATCCCCTGCTAGTTTCCAGTTTTCATGTCAAAAAAATCATTTCTCAAAACATCCCGAGTTATCAGAATCATTCAAGCATTGCTTTGCCTTCCTAGCCTCTCTGAATCTCGGGGGCGAGATTCCTTTTAAGGGTGGTAGTCTGTAACATCCCAACATTTGGAAATGTTCAAAATCACTAAAATTTAAAACTTTTGTTTTGATTAAAATAAAATATTAAAATGCATAAGAAAACTAACTATAAAAGACTTCAACCAATTTGAAAAAGTCTATTATTTCAAAATTCCCAATGTGTCATTATTTTCAAAAGTTATTTCCAATTAAACATTTCATTAGCTTAAATGGTTTTCATTTATTTTCAAAACATGAAATGACTTTCATGAATATATTTTCTATATAAGAAATTAATTAAATCAAAAATCTTTTCCAAAGTTGTTATAAGGTTTTCAAATGAATTATCATAATATAAAATATAATGGTGCACAAAATATTTTGAATTAAAAATGAATACATTATATTTCCTTTTCATTTCAAATAAATGTGTGATGTTATTTAATATTGTACTAAAGCCAAAAATTATTTAATATTGGAAAATTAGTTTAAATAACTTAATTTTAAACTCATATAAGTGTTGTATTTTTATAAAATTTATTTAGCCAAAAACGAAATTATTTAATCCAAGTTTTCAAATTTGACATTAAGTGGCAAATTTGTAATTAATCAATAATTCAAAATTTTGATTTTTGAAAAATGTTCAAAACATGCACACAACTGGTTTAACACAAATATATTATTTTTACAATTTTTAGAAATTTATTTGACTTGATTTGGAGTCTTAAATCAAAAGTTATGAAAGAAATAAAAAAAATCAGCAAAAGAAAAAGAAAAAAATGCTGACGTCATGATGATGTCAGCGTCGTCTTCAAGCTCCAGCACACATGCACGCGAAAACTGCTCACCGTGCCTCTTCCCGAATTGATTCCCGTTGATTTAGAGCCCCAAATAACGCACGGTTTGTTTCTAATTAAATCTCTTGATCTCCTCTTTCATTCCCCCATAAAAGCCTTCTCTTAAACGACATAAATTGCTCTAATTTCGTCAATGTCCGGTTGATTGCGGGCAAATTACTGCACCAAATCAAGCCCCGTCGGATTCTATATAAAACCCTCGACCTCCTCCTCCATCCTCCCCCCCAAAAGCCCTCTCCAATACGCCCCAAGGCCGACGAATTTCTTTCTGGAGTTTCGCTCGACCGCCACCGTATTTTTTTGATTCCGGCAAGCAGAGTGAATACCCGCCGCCGATTCTTGGTCCTTCCTCTTTCCCACGTCTGTGCCCTCCTTTAAACACCCTCCTTGCTTCATTTCCACAGCCAAATCGTGGAGCCCGAGCTCCTTCCAAGGTCATCGTCGCCGTGGCCACTCCGTCTGCCTCTCCACGCATCTCCGGGAATCGCCGCTCAACTCCGACACCGTCTTTCGCTCCACCGTGTCCATACGCACGTCGCCGTCGTCTCCATCGCGGCCGGGAGCTTCCTAAACGTCGTCGCCGTCCACACCCGTCGCCGACGACCACAGCACGCCGACCGTCCGCGTCCGCCTGCGATCGCCCGGCCGATCCACCGCCGCCGTCATCTACTCTCGCTGGTGAGATGCTGTTGTGCTTCATTCTATCTTGTTACGTACATATCACTTGATGAAGGGTAGCAGCCATTAGAAAAACGTCATAGGTCACCTATTCAATATTTTTGTTTTTCTGACTAGACATAACTTCCAAAATTCATATTAAATCAACCGTAACTCCGTTTTTGATATTTTTGTAGTCTATGGAATCGTATGAACGTGTAGAAAATAGTGGTATAATAAAAACGTGTATTTTAGTCGTGCACTAACTTGGTATTTACAGAAACATGTAAAACATTATTTTAATTATAGTTTTAATTATGTAAGGTCAAAATTTGTAAATAAAATATCTTTGAAAATCCCATGACCTATAGATTTCGTTAGTTCTGTTGTTTTCCAACCTTTAGAAATTTAGATTTATTCAAATTCGAAATACAATGTTAGAGTAAAATTGACATAACTTTTGATATAAACATTATTTTTGAGTAAATCAAATTGCTATAAATTTATTTAAATACCCTCTGTCTATTAATTCTAATTATAAAATTTTCTTATAAAAATTTAAATCACATAAAACTTTAATCTTATATTTATTCCTTTATTATATATTTTGTGAAAATAGAAATTAATTAAATTGCATTAGCATAATTGTTCATGTGATTAAAAAAATTGCATTTCATGCATAACATATTTTATTTTGTAGTTATATTTCCCATAAGAAAACTCCTCCCCCATTTTCTCTAAGTCAGAAATATTTTCAACTTTGCATTTCGGTAAAGTGATACATTTAGACACTTAGTAATTTCCACATGGAGCTAGAAGACCAATGAAGGACTTAGAAGAAAACAGACTATGTAAGCATTCCAAGATGTCAAGCACTTATAAGAAAAGTGAGAAGAAGTTCAAGAAGGCCATCCTCCCTTCTATTCTCTAAGTCTTTCTCTCTGTCCTTTCTTCTCTTAGACCTCTTTAAGACTAAGTTAAATCCAAGACCAGCCTAGGTGATACAAACATCATCAAGTCTGAAGATTATTCAAGTCTACCAAGAATTCAATCAAGACATCACCAAGGAGAATATTACAAGTCTGGAGATGAAGCCTGGAAGACCAACTACATCATTCTTACTATCTTTTCACTCTTTCCTAATCTTATCTTTCACTTTAGACATAAACGATTTTTGATCATGTTATTACCATCTTGAAGTTGTTGGATCCTAGCGGTAGAGTGAGATGAAGCGGCCTGGAAACTAACCTTACATGTCCACGTACATGAGACCTGTTCCACAATTTAAGTGGCTAGCCGGGTGTCTGTCTCTCTCACTATAGTGAATATCCAATTTACTAAGAGTTGTTAATAATTGTTGATCACCTTGAAGAATAGAGTTAGTATTTTCTCTAAGTAGTTATGCACATCATGACTAAGTCATTGAGTGCTTATTTAAGATGATTTATAACACAGTATTTTGTCCAACCTATGACTTTAGTCCTTAGTCATTTTGACCAACCTAATTGCCTTGCATTAACTTAAAAGAATTTCATGGCATGCATCTCTAGTCCTTCGAAATAATTTGCATATCATGCATGACATGTTTTCCTTAGAAGTTATGAAACTTGTTTGTTCATTATGTATGCTTCTATGTGTTGTGTTGTTTTGTTTTATGATTGTCGTATTGTTGTTTGTTTATATTGTTTAGACTGAACGGAGAGTTCCGAGTATCGATGAAAAGAATTTGTGAACAACGACAACATTCAAAGGCTTGTGGCACACCCCCATAAAAGTCCTATTATTTTTCTATGCATAATTAGATTATTTTCTATAAGGATGTGTATGATAGTATTGCTATGCAAGCCATGTTTAGACTTCCTTATTCCTGTGTCTAGGTTCCTATGAAAATACTTAGTAGAATTGTGATGCTATGCAAAACTATTTTGATGAAATGTTAAATTCTACTAAGTTATAATCAAACACCTGGGTGGAATTGGTTGCTTGGCTGTATGAGTTGATTGTTGTCCCCAGGGGATTTACCTTTGGGATATTCACTTGTGGATGGCCACCCAGGAACAAAGGGATCTGAAGAACTCCGAGTGAAGATTGCTTCTCGTGCAGCCATTGCCAATATGGGCTCTGGCTTGATCTACTAAGCTGCATGGACTCGCCCCGGCCTGACAGGTGGAGGTAGTGGTTTGTAGGTGGAGCGCGTCAGGCCAGAGTGGGAGGGAAAATGCTTCTGAAAGATCTCGTCTCATTCTTCTCCTTTCCCTTATCACAAATGGTGTGTAAAGGATAGTTTGGGTTGAATGGGTACAATGGTGAACGTGCACAACCTCTGCAGAGTGTAAAACTAAGTACTTAGCCGTGTCCCCGGTACGGACAATTTGAGCAGCTGATCACGGACGTCAACGGAGGATTTCATCATTCCAACTTCAGAAAAAAAACTTGATGGGTGAACAAGGGAAGATGAGATTTATGGTTTTCATGCCATACTTGTCTTGATTTGAAGAAAGTGTTTTCCAAAGAGATAGGAAAAATTGGCTTTATGCAAAATAGCCTTGAACTCCACCAGCCAAATATGCATATAGGCTTTAGAGTTATTCCATTAAGTGTCCACCATAGTGTCACTTGCCAGACTACATTTTTTATGGAATCTGACCCACTCAGTTGCAAAATTTTATTTGCTACAGGTTATTCAAATGACGAGTGAGGTTACGGGATTTCGAGTCTACAACCAACATGTTTTCTCCTGTGGCAACATGAAGTTGTTGGAGACCCACTGCTATTGTATTTCCGCTGTGTACTTTTTCAATGCTAGCTTTATGCTATGCAACTTGTATCGAATATTTTGTAAGTCTGGATCATCGATGTAATAAAATTGATACTTTGTTGTGATATTACATCGTAAACTGTGTGTGCAAACGAATCGATCCAGGGATTTGCACTATACACAAGTATCTGCCTTATTTAAAGTGCAGGTACGCTACAGGCTCCCCGTCACTCTCCGGCCTCTCCATCAATACAACATCACTGAGCGTGGCCATTTTGGCGGGGTTGCCTGTGTTCACCCCGGCAGGCCAGGCGGGGATGGAGGTGCCCGTGCCGGCGGCGCGGAGCTCAGAGGAAGCGAATTCTCCCTCGGCCTCGGGAGCTGGGCTGGGCGAGGATGAGGCCGCGGCAAGGGAGGTGTCCTCTTCGAGGGCAGGGCCATTTACTGACGAGATTTACGACATCTCGTCAGGCGATGATGACGCCTTCGTGGTGGCGCCCTCGCGCCTCGTGGAGGAGGATGAGGCGAGGGAGGCCTCCGACGCGGAGGCCACTCCGGGGAGGCGCGAGCCGCGCTCCAAGGCAGCCGTGGACCGGTCTGGAGCGAGGCCGTCCGACGTCCCCTCCAAGAGGAAAGTTGTGGCGCCTCCGGAGGGGTCTGGCGCCAGGACCACGCCCTCCTGGCGCTCGCCAGGCCTAGCGTGGGTCGACACTGGTGCTCAACCGTGCGGGTAAGTGTTCCTGGCACTAGGTCGTTTGACTCCTGCTCTTTTTTGCTTTATCCTCTCTTGAAGGTATTTTCTTTGTTCTTGCCAGTGATCTTGTGCCTGCGAAGCGCCGTAGGCTTCGCAAGGCAGTAGATGTGAAGAGAGCCACGGCTGAGGCCGTGCTTGAAGAGGCCACGGGGCCTATGGAGACGGCCTCCACAGGCACTACTGAGGAGGTGCCTCAAGGGGAGGCGGCTGCGCCTCGGGCGGAGGCTGCAGCGCCTCTGGCGGAGGAGGCCGCGCCTCACCTAGAGGCCTCTGCGCCGCCTCCTGAGCCAATGGTGGTGGATGCTCCGGAGGAGAGGACTTCCACTCCTCCTCGCGCTCCTACTCCTCCTTACGCGGTCTCGCCCCCGCGTGAGCCAACCCCGCCGCGCGAGCCGACTCCGCCGCGCGAGCCAACTCCGGCTCGTGTGTCCACGCCTCCCGCGCAGCCAGAGGTCGAGGCGGGCCAGGCGCCGCCAGGTGTGGGCGAGCCTGCAGGAGGGGCTCCTTCTTCTCCTCCTCATCCCACGGAAGGGGATGAGGCCCAGGCTGGTGCAGGCGTCGAGGGGGCTGTTGGCGCGGCCGGGGACGGAGTGCAGTCTAGCCCCCGAGCGCGCTCAAGGGCTAGACTCTCGGGCCTCGACTTAGGAGCTGGGCCCTTGACAAGCAGAAACCTGGTCCTCCGTGGCTGGGACTGGAGCGCGGGGCACCGCGAGGTCGCCTTTCGCCTCGTGAGGGAGTCCCTGGAGGGCTTGGAGGCGCAACTTGCCCTCGAGGACATACAACCCGCTCAGCAGCATGAGGAGCTGGCGAGGGCGTGGGCGTCCTTCAACACGGCCGTCGAGGCTCGTCGTCAAGAGGATCTAGCGCTGTAGGCGGCGCGCGAGGAGTCCATCCACTTTGCCAAGGAGATCCGCGAGGGGGCCATCCGCGACGCCTCCGAGCTTCTCGCGCCCCTCCAGGAGGAGCGTGACGCCGCTGCCAAGCTCCTGTCCGTGGCCAAGCGCGAAGCAATGGAGGGCTCGCTGGCGCACAAACGCCGCGACCTGGGCCAGCTGGAGACCAAGCTCCTCTCCGCCCACCGGGCCGCGCAGGAGACCCTGGAGGAGGACCGCAAGGGCCTCGCCGAGCGCGAGCGGCAGCTGGACCTCAAGGAGAAGGAGGTGCGGCTGCGCGACGAGCAGTGGCTTCAGGCGGAGAGCGCGCTCGCCACTCAGCGTGAAGAGCTCGAAGCGCGCGAGGGGGACCTGGCCTAGGCGCTTCACCAATACGACGAGAACGTCGCCGCCTAGAAGCGTGCCCTGGAGCGGTTCGAGCAGCGGTACGTCGAGAAGAAGAAAGAGGCGGAGGACGCCCTCCTGGAGCGCGAGAAGCAGTACCGGCTGACGAAATCCCAGGAGTACCGCGACTTGGCCCAGAAGCAGGAGGACCGCTTCAAGGCCCGGCACGCCGCTGATGCTCAGCGGATTGCTGCAATTGAGAAGGCCAACTCCAAGCTAGAAGCCCGCCTTAAGTGCGCCAAGGACGGTCTATGCCGGGCGGAGGATGCCCACAGCGAGGCCATCCATGACCTCAACACCCTGGCCAAGGACGTGGAGGAGCAGGTGGCTCCCGCGATGGAGCAGGCGATGGAGGCTGCGGACACTGCCGTGGCGGCCCGTGCTCTCAGGAGGCAGCGGGAGCGCATGTTCGAGGCGCTAGTTGCCCGGGGTAATGAGCTTGCTGCCCAGCTTGGCGCTGACGTGCCGCACGCCGAGGTTCGAGGCCGTGGCGATGCTGCCATGTACCTGGTCTACTTCGACTAGCTCTTCACGGCGCTCCAGCTCCCTGTCACTGACCTCCGCAAGGTGATAGAGGACGAGAGCCGGCAGCTCCTGGGAGTGGTCGTCGACTGCATCTTCACCAACCTCAGGATCTTCACGCCAGGCTTCGACCTCTCCACAATGACGGAGGCTCGTCAAGGAGAGGACGTGCGGCAGGTCTCCAACTCCCTCCACGAGCAAGTCGACGTCTTCTGCAACCGCTTCAGGCGTGCGGAGGTCGCTGCGGAGGACAGCGAGGATGAGGCCGCCTCTTCCAAGACCGAGGAGGGCGCAGTGGAGGAGGTGCACGATGATGCCGATTCTGCCTAAGTACTGTCATTGCGCCTGTGTGCGCTTGTATCTGAAACAATTTTATGTTTAGGCATTTGTGACTTTTGGGCATGTAATATACTTTCGTTTGCAATTTGTTTCTAGCTTGCTTGCCCCTCGAGAGGTCCCTTTGGACTTATCTTCATGTCTATTTGTTCACTGCGTCGTTAGGACCCATCTCTTCGCGCCATGACTCCGCCACTTCGGTATGCTAGAGCAATGACTCTGCAAGGCGGGGGGGGGGGGGATTTTAGGCCTTGGAGAAGTAGGAGCCCTGAGTCACGATGCTCAAGTGACCCCCTTAGACGTACGAGTAGTCCATGAAGTATAAGGGAAAACAAAGCCGCTTGAGGGGCAAACGTGCGCTTGCGGGGAAAAAACTATCGAGGCATGGGTGCGAAACTTAGCTTCTCGAGGCTTTTGCCCTGTAGAGTTTATTTTGCCTGGCGAGGAGGTCCTCTTGAGGGATTGTTCTCGGATGCCTCCTCCGGCTTGACGGAGCATTTCTTCCCTGTAGATGTTAGAGGGGCGAACCCAAACGCTGGTGCACGGTACAGAGGACTCGTGCGCACTTATAGGTCCCCTCAGGCGTTCCTCGCGAGGAGAGTAAGTACCAAGGTCCTTTGTAGAGATGGCGTGTTTGTGGGATCTTGCCCTCTAGCCAGAGCTCGTATCCTTGGATTTTGCAGTGCTGCTGGTGTGTCATTTGAGGCACTGACACGTACTCAGCCCCCGCTCGTGAGGTGCGCATGTGGAGAGATATAAGCGCACATTTCAATGAAGTAATGCGTAAATAAAACTCACCACCAAATATTACATAACGGCGCCGTAGCGCTAAGTTCACTTAGGAACGAAAATTGTCTCATTATGCTTGGAGTTGCCAAGTTAATGTTTTGACCATGTCGAGGCATGGGGACCACCCATTAGTGGCAGAGACTCTCAACGGCCTGAGGTGGCTCGTTACATGGAGAGCTCGGAGGGTTGACCCTCGAGAGAAGCCTTTGGAGCTTGGAGGTTCAAGCCGTGACCTTTTAACCTCTAGAGACAAAAAATGCTTGGAGGTTGAGCCGTAAGCTGCCTCTTTCGCGATATGTCTTGACGTGACAATGATCACGGGCGTGACAATGATCACATTTTTCTTTTTATCCTTTTGGAGACAAAAAAATGGTTGGAGGTTTAAGCCGTGAGCTTTTAACCTCTAGAGACAAAAAATGCTTGGAGGTTGAGCCGTAAGCTGCCTATTCGCCAGATCTCTTGACGTGATAATGATCACGGGCGTGACGATGATCACGGGTAGAACTTGCGCAGGTGCATGATGTTCCACGGGTTTTTGACGGGGATGCCGTCTTGAGTCTCGAGACGAGCCGCGCCAGGCCTGGCGATGTGGGTGACCCTGTAGGGACCTTCCCACATTGGTGACAACTTGTGGAGGCCTTCCCTGGAGAGGATTCGCCTGAGGACGAGATCGCCTGCTCCAAGGTGCATGAGCGCATGTTGCGGTTGTGGTAGCGTCGCAGGTTCTGTTGGATTTTTGCCGCCTAGAGGGCGGCACGGCGGCATAAGCCCTCAAGAAGCAGCAGGTCGTCATTGTGGAGATCCTCTTGCTCGTCCTCGTTAAAGGCAAGGACCCGTGGGGATCCATGCTTTATTTCTATTGGAAGGACTGCTTCGGCCTGCCCATGGACCAGAGCACCAAAGGGAGCTTACTGATCCAGCCCTTGCCGTGTCCCTTGAGGACGTCAAAGGTCCTGGTCTTTAGGCCCTTTAGGACTTCTGCGTTTGCTCGCTCGGCCTGCCCATTGCTCTGTGGATGAGCGACTGAGGCGAAGCAGAGCTTGATGCCCATCTTTTCGCAGTAAGCCCTGAAGATGCCGCTGGTGAATTGCGAGCCATTGTCGGTGATGATGCGGTTAGGCACTCCGATGCGGCAGACCAGGACTCTGATGAATTTCACCGCCGCGCCTGCTGGAATTGTGCGCGTCGCCTCCACTTCGGGCCACTTACTAAACTTGTCGATGGCCAGGAAGAGGTAGCGATAGCCCTCTTGCGTTGTTGGGAATGGTCCCAAGATGTCCAGCCCCTAGACCGTGAACGGACAGGAGAGCAGATTGGTCTGTAGCCCCAGCGCAGGTTGGTTGATTTGCTTGGCGTGGAATTGGCAGGCTTCACATGCTTGAACTATGTCAACTGCATCCTGAAGTGCTTGAGGCCAGTAGAAGACGCTCCTGAAGATTTTGCCTGCGAGGGTGCGGGCGCACGAGTGGTTGCCGCACTCTGCGCTGTGTATGTCTTTGATAAGCATTTTTCCTTCTTCCGGAGGGACACATTTGAGCGCGATTCCGTTTGGGCGCTTGCGGTAGAGGTTTCCTTCGAGGATGTGGTAAGATTTTTCCTGGCGGGAAATTCGCTCCGCTTCAACATCCTCCTCGGGAAGGATCCCTTTGGCGAGGTAGTCTCTGATCTCTTCAATCCATCCTGTTTCTTGATGCCCTGTTGTGAGCAACAGACGTTCCCCTGTTGGGGGCCCGCAATCGGGAGCCCCGACTGTAGGTGTTGGCGGGAGTGCTTCGTCTGTGCTTGCGGGCATGGCCTCTTGAGGCTGTTTTATGGATGCCTTGACGAGTCTTTCTTCAAAGACGCCTAGCAGCTGAGCTTGCCTCTTTGACGGGCGTTTGGCGATGTCATCAGCCTCTTGATTGTCCTTTCTTGGGATGTGCATGAGCTCCATTCCCCTGAAGTGCTTCTCAATCATGCGGATCTCCTCAACGTATGCGGCCATGTGGTCGTCTTTAGGCTTGTAGCTTTTGTTGGAGAAGTTGACGAGCAGCTGGGAGTCGTCCTTGATGAGCAGGTGCTTGATGCCTAGAGCGATCGCGGCACGTAGGCCAGCGAGCAGGCCTTCGTACTCAGAAATATTGTTGGAGATCTTGTTGATTACAAAGCACAGCTGGACCGCGTAATAGATCTTGTCGCCCTTTGGTGAGGTCAAGACCACGCCGGCCCCACCGTGGCGACAAGCGAAAGCTCCATCGAACTTCATGGTCCAGTGGCTGGGCATTTTGTCTCCAGAGGGCTCTTGTTCTTCTCCTAGAGGCTCTTCAGGTGTTGGGTCAGTCCATTCGGCGACGAAGTCCGCCAGCGCTCTTCCTTTGATTACCCTTATGGTATCGAAGCGCAAATTGAATGGTTGTAGCTCTATATTCCATCCTGCGACACGATCTGTGGCGTTAGGGTTGCACAGGATCTGCTCTAGGGGAAAAGAGGTGACCCCCGTGATGGGGTGCCCCTGGAAGTAGTGTCGCAACTTTCTTGAGGCGATGAGGAGCGCGACGAGGAGCTTCTGCTGCACTGTGTACCGCTCACGAGCATCACGCAGTACTGTGCTGACGAAGTAGACTGGATTCTCGACAAAGGTTGTCAGTTTAGTCTTGGCGCACTCTGCCTGAGGTGGCTCTGCAGGGCCCTCAAGGGGGTTGGCCTGCAGAGCCTCTTTAGGGCCCTCGAGGGGGTTGGCCTGTGGAGGCACGTTAGGCTCCCTGGCGAGATCATCCTATAGCGATGGACTCGTGGCAGGCTCCGCTTGCGGCTTTGGGCCTGGCGGTGGGTTTGTGGGGCCTGTTCCTTTGCCAAGCTCCTCGTCAGGCGGTTTTGGCTGTGGAGTGGTTGCACTCTTCTTATGGAGGAATGGTTCTTCCCTTTCTACCACAAGGACGACACTGGCGGTCTGTGGAGAGGCTGATAGATACAGATTCAGGTGCTCGCCTGTCCTTGGGGCGACCATGACTGGTGGGCTGGCCAGGTACCTCTTCAAATCCTCAAATGCTTTTTCCGCTTCGGGAGCCCACTTGAAAGTGCCAGTTCTCTTCATGATCTTGAAGAATGGCAGAGCTCTTTCACCGAACTGGGAGATCAACCTACCCAAGTTGGCCATGCAGCCTGCTAGGCATTGCATGTTCTTGAGCCGGTGTGGAGGTTGCATTTCCTCTATCGCCTTGATTTTGTCAGGGTTTGCCTCTATGCCTCGGTGGGACACGAGGAAGCCAAGCAATTTGCCTGAAGGCACTCCGAAGACGCACTTGGCGGGGTTGAGCTTGTTGTTCACCTTGCGCAAGCTGGCGAAAGTGTGACGCCCGAAAATCGGTACTATGTAGATTTAAGCGATCCCGCCGAAATCCGCATAATAACGATTTTAGGTCGCCCACCAGACATAATGTGCACGCCGAAACATGCGCATTATGTGGGTGGAATTGTGATAACATTACAACAGTTCCGATACATCCACAAATACCACAGAAGATATAATTACAACAACGACTCGAACGAGTCAAGATACAAATGATACAATACAAAGATTCAAATGACAGCGGAAGCAAAATAGTATCCGACTACGGATAAGATGCAAATTGGACTAAGAGTCCTGAAGATAAGCAATGGCGCCATTTCCCTGCCCAGCCAAGCCGGAGAGATTCCCAAGCTAACGTCGTCAGACTTCAAACCTGTTGACTGCACATAAAGCACAACCCAAAAGAGGGTCAGGGCACTCCCTGGCAAGCAAAACCGACTTGCCTACTTTCTACACCATCTCCCAAAATATAGGGGAGGTGGACTTAGCGGCAGCAGCACTAGCAACGTAAAGAGACACGCTACAACTTCCGTCTAATCAGAGAGGGATAAGAGAGCGCATAAGATAAACATCTAGTACTAACACCAATCATAACCCATTCTCGAATTAACCCCCTCAACCAAGTAGGAGGAAGCAATTCGGGAAACTCATACGTTGAACAATTTTAGTTACCAGTTATTATGAAAGTAATTCTATATTACTAGTCAGGTTAATTAACAATGATTAGGTGTAAGTTGTCTATGATCTTGTTAGCCAGCATCATCACCAAGTCGTCCATAACCGTGGACACGGCTCATCGATAAGATTATACCCTGCAGGGGTGCACTACTGGACCCGTACTCGTTCGATCAACCCCAAAAGCAAGCCAGAAGGTAGGGCATCTCAACACGGCAAATCTCTTCTCTACAACCCATCCAGGAAACCGCATGATTGTGTGCACGGCTAATCAGGTCCAGTGCCCGCGGGATACGACCTTCATAGCACTCTAAGAACGTGCCACCCTATATGAGAATCGACTACTCCATCATCATGAGATCGTTAGGTAACCATATGCATGCATCAAATGGAAAGCCCGAACTACTTGCGGCGCCCTGGATAAGAAGCGGATTAGATCGAAGCCGCGGGGGGCTCCATAGGGCCTCCCACAAGCGGTTAGTGCGCTCAAAATTGGATCCGAGGACAAGAACTGAGTTCCTAGGTCGACACTTAGCAGAACAAAGCACCTCGCAAGGCCTTCCGCCGGTGCCTTATCTTTTATTATAATACCCCAATATAAGACAACATTTTATTAAGGTAGAATAACCTATCATGCTAAGCAGGTGAAATAAAATAAGACATACAGACGACTCGCACAAACAACTCTAAGCATGCGCTACGACTCGCAAGGCCAACAGATAAACATGCAACAGGTATTAGGATGTGGGGATAAAGCTGTATGGGCTGCAGGATAAACATGTGATGGGATCGCGACAAAGAATCGAATACTAGGGTAGCAGAGATCAACGGCAGGAATGAAAGACAATGTATAGGTAAACAAGCAAATTTTGCTTGCCTGGAATCCCGCATGGAAGCAGATCTTGTCGGTGCTCACACATCTCAACGTATTATCCGTGAAGAAGCAACAAACACTGGAAAGCGTAAAAGATGCATTTTACAAATACGGCAAAAGATTCAGCATGATCATACGGGAATGATGCATGGCATGGCAAGATGAAATACAATGCATGTAATCCAAATTAAGCGGGAAAGCAACCCCGGCAATTAATATTTAGGTGCAAGTTATTTATTTACCAGCAATATTAAATGTTGGTTAATCATGGCAACACATGGCATGGGTGATGTAATTAAATTAAATGGAATAGGGCAATTATTAAGTAAAGCCCAACACATTCCATATTTAATTATATAGGTACAACAAATAGATTACACTAAGCAATTAAAATAAAAGATGCAAAATGGCATACAAATGGCATATTAATATTCATTGCATTTTTCTGATATAAAAACATATAAAGATTATTTTATTTGGAGTTATAGAATTAAAGTTATTAACAAATTAAATTTAGGGGTGTTTCTGCAATTGACAGGACCTGTCTGTGATGGAAACAGTTTCTGTGAGGGCAAAAAGGCTAAACAGGGAAAAACAGGGGGCTTTGTGTAAATTCCTGCGCAGAGAAAATCCTCTCGGAGTTTTCTCACCGAGTGGGAGAGCCACCCGTGAGGCTGAGAGTGGCCCCCGGGCCACGCTGGCGCGCACGTGGGGTTTGTGTACTACCGCAGTCACTGAACACCGGGACCCACGCGTCAGTGGGCGACGGAAAAGGAAAAAGGGGTGGGCTTCGTCGATGCGCCCGACGGACTCGAAACCACGACCTCGAGCTGACGGAGGGGATGGCTGTGCTAACCACTAGGACAAGAGTGTGTTGGTGTTAGAAGTAGTCTAGGTTGGTTTTTAGATGGTAGCCAGTGCTCGAACTGACGAAACTGACAGAGGTGTTAACTGACGAAGAACACAACTCCTTCAGAGAGCAGCGGCGGCGCGTTTCTCGCCGGCGGTGACCAAACAGTGGCGATGCGCGGCGTTTGGGTGTTTGCTGGACGTTAGCCGAGGAGCGCCGGTTCTGTTTTTGGTGCTTAGCTGCGACGGAGAGGGCCCGGAGCATCGTGGCCATGCTCGACGCCGGAGGCACGGCGGACAGGAACCGGAGGCGTGGACGGGCTCGGCCTCTCCGGCGACGAAACGAACGGAGGAAAAGGAGGAAAAGGAGCGGAGCTCACCGCGGGGTGCTTGAGGTAGTTGTTCCGGCTTGAAGGAGACGTAGGCGTTCGATTTTCGCCGGAGAAGGATTTCGGCCGGAGATGAAGAAGAGGACGCCGTAGATGATGTAGTCCTTCCTGCTCCAATTCCTTCCGCTTAGACGAAGCAGGTGAGGTGGCGCAGCTCCTGGTCTTCTCAGCTTGGCTCGGGGACGACCGCAGAGACGGCTCGATGAGCACCTTGAGCTCCGGTCATGGAGGAAGGGAGTTGGCGGGAGGAAACAGAGAAGAAGGAGGGGAGAGAGCGGCGGCGGCGGATGGGGAAGAAAGGGAGGAGGCTAGGGTTTCCAGATGGGGAGAGGGTGCGGCTAAAGTAGTAGGGGGAGGGAGCAGGTGGAGGTGCACATGGTGGGGGCGACATGGAGCTTTCTGCTCTGTTTTTCTTCCTCTGACCGTACGGAGGTAGGAGGTGAGGGAAAAACGGGCCGGGCTGAGGAGAGCTGGGCCAAGTGGCTTCGGCCAGGAAAAAAAAAGAAGGTGGGCCAGTAGGGGAGAAGTGGCCCAGGGAGGTTTTTCTTCTCTGAAGTTTTTTATTTCTTTTAATTCTTTTCTGTTTTCTATTTTTAAAACAAAATAGAAAAGGAAAATGAATTAGGAGATTTTACAAAATAGTTTCTGTTTAAAATAGGCAATTTAATAAACTAGTTTTTATAATATTTGCAAAAGATTTAGAATAAACATTTTAATTAATTTGAAATGCATTTGAATTCAAATTGTGTGATTTGAATTTAAAGGGAGTTTAAATTTAAATGTAATGAATTAAATGAAGTGACCACTGCATGATGAAATGATGACATGATGATGCAGAAAAGAAAAACAACCAAAATTCTAATTGGGGATAAAACCCGGGGCGTTACAACCGACACCACTAACAAGGGATCGCGTCCGGCGATCCACGCCGAGACCACAAGAAGAGAGGGGTAACTATCGAGTCTTCACGCTCCGGGATGAACTTCTCGACACCACTAACAAGTGATTGTTGCTCCACCTTGAAATTCTCGACACCACTAACAAGGGATTGTTGCTCACGACGAAGACGACTCCGAAATATCGAACCTAATAGGGTAAAAGGCAAGAAATCGTCCACCCACACGTAGGATCCTAAACTTTGAAAGTTGGATAAGAGAAGAGACTCAAAACAAGTAAGGTAAGAGGAGAAATAGAATTGAGGTAAGGAGTAAATAGATACCTATTGAGATATTTCCGAAATAATTTTTAGTCAAATAGTTTTCGACACTCTATAAGCAACGACCGTTAGCGAGGTTATCATACCGGCTTTTGCGGACCCGCTGCTTCGATAACCATTCGTATCGAAACAACAAGGAGATCGAAACCAAGGCTCTGATACCACTTTGTGACGCCCGAAAATCGGTACTATGTAGATTTAAGCGATCCCGCCGAAATCCGCATAATAACGATTTTAGGTCGCCCACCAGACATAATGTGCACGCCGAAACATGCGCATTATGTGGGTGGAATTGTGATAACATTACAACAGTTCCGATACATCCACAAATACCACAGAAGATATAATTACAACAACGACTCGAACGAGTCAAGATACAAATGATACAAATGTAATAAATTAAATGAAGTGACCACTGCATGATGAAATGATGACATGATGATGCAGAAAAGAAAAACAACCAAAAATCTAATTGGGGATAAAACCCGGGGCGTTACAGAAAGTCTCTTCAAGGTCCCTGAGGAGAGTATTTCACTCTCGAGATTTGCCGACAATGTCATCGACATAAGGCTCGGCATTTCTGCCCATTTGCTCGCCTAGTGCTATCCTCATTAGCCTCTGGAAAGTGGCTCCAGCGTTCTTCGGGCCGAAGGGCATGCAGACATAGCAATATACACCGCAAGGGGTGAGGAAAGTCGTCTTCTCCTCGTCTTCCTTAGCCACTTTTATCTGGTGATAACCAGAGAAGGCGTCGAGGAAGCAGAGGAGGTCGCAGCCTGCCGTGGAGTCCACAATCTGGTCGATTCTTGGGATGGGATAAGGGTCTTTGGGGCAAGCCTTGTTCACATCAATGTAGTCGATGCAGAGGCGGCCTCTCCGGCAGGTTTTGGGGCGACCACGCCGTTGGAGAGCCAAGTGAGGTGTGCGACTTCGCGGACGACATTTGCCGCTTTTAGCTTCTCGACCTCTTTGACGATGAATGCTTGCTTTTCGGGGGCTTGTTTTCTTGCTTTTTGCTTGACGGGGCGTGCGTTTGGACACACGGCTAAGTGGTGCTCGATCACCTCCCTCCGTACACCGGACATATCTGACGGAGTCCAAGCGAACATGTCAGGATTTGTCTGGAGGAAGGCGACGGCGCGCTTTCCTATTTGGGAGGCAGCGCAGCGCCAATGGTGACGCTAGCCCCCGAGCTGCTGGAGCTTAGAGAGACTTTCTTTGTAGCGGTTGGCTCCTGGGAGAATAGCTGCTTCTTCTTCTTGGGTCTATCGAGAGGCTCCATGTCCTCGTCTGCAGGGAACTCCATGGCGGCTGCCTTGTAGGCTGTCTCGACGGCGCGTGTAGCATCCAGGACATGTCCACGGATGGTGATTGTGCCAGCGCTGTCGGGGATCTTGACCATGTTGTAGACATGATGCGTGACTGCCATGAATTTCGCGAGGGCGGGGTAGCCGAGGATGGCGTTGTACGGCAGGCCGATGTGCGCAACATCGAAGTCGATGTGCTCGGTGCGTTAGTTTTCCTCGCTGCCGAAGGTGACGCCAAGTCTGACCTGCCCCAGAGGCTCGATCGTGCCGCTGGTGACTCCCGTGAAGGGCCTAGAGGGCATGAGCCGCTCGTAGGGCACTTGAAGCGCTTCAAACGTCTCAATGGAGATGACATTCAGGCCTGCTCCACCATCAATGAGTGTCTTGGAGACGGCGATGTTGTCGATGGTGGGGCTGCAGACCAGCGGGAGGGTTCCAACAGTCTTGGTGGACTTGGGGTGGTCCTGAGCGTCAAAGGCGATGGTGTACTGCGACCACTTGAGGGGCCTGGAGGTCTCGAGGCTGGGGAAAGCGGCATTGAGCTCGCGAGCGAACTGCTTGAACTGATTGTTCGACTTGGGCGCATGTGCCCCACCGAGGATGCAGGCAATGGCACCTCTTGGAGCTTGATAGCCTCCATCTTCCTCGTCTGTGAGGTTGTCGTTCCTCTCCGCAGCGTTGGCCTGATTGCCAGGTGGTTTCTGGTAGCCGCTCTTGCGCCCGTTTCCGCCGTAGCCACGCCCTCGACCGCGGCAGCCGCTGCCCTCTTCTTGTTCGTGCTCCTTGCTCAGCCTCTTAGGGTCAAAGCAAGTCCGTAGAGTGGTCGCGCCTGTTGTGGTAGATGCAAAACGGGTGATGGTCGTCCTTTCTCTCTCCAGGCTCAGGAGAGTCCCTGCGGGTGCCCTTCGCGTCAGGCTCTGCCGCGAGGACCGTGGTGTCCTTGTGCTTGGGCTCCTCCTTCTTCTTGCTCCTGGACCCTTCAGCGTGCTCGTCCCCTCTCAAGGACATATTGACGAAGAGGAGTCCCTCTTCAGCCTAGGCGCACTTGTCCGCCAGGTCGAACAGCTTCACCACAGAGGTGAGCTTGTCGTGGATACCCAGCTTCTCGAGCATCCTGCTGTTCGTGACACCCTCGCAGAAAGCGGCGATGACTTGAGTGTCGGGGATGTTCGGGATCTTGTTGCGATGACTTGATGAAGCGCTGGATGTACTTGCGAGGGGTTTAATCCTTCTTCTACACCACAGCGCGCGGGTCGTTGTGGGTGAGCGCGCGGTCGTACGTCCCCTTGAAGTTGGAGACGAACTTCTTGCAAAGCTCCTCCCAAGAGTTCACAGAGTCCTTAGGGAGGTTCAGGAACCACGACAGCGCAGAGTCGCGAAGCGCGTGGGAGAACCAGTTGGCCATGATCTTGTCGTCTCCGCCTGCAGCCTGGATGGAGGTGGTGTAGAGCTGCAGGAACTCGATGGGGTTGCAGGAGCCGTTGTGGCCCTTGGGGAGAGCCGACCTGAACTTCGGGGTCCATACCACGCGGCGCAGGGAGAGGGTGAACGCCATGCAGCCTGTGGCATACGTGGCGACCCTATGTTGCAGCGCGCTGTGGTTCTGCTGGCCCGCCTGGCCGATTTCTTCCATGGGCCGGTTTTGGTGGTTGCGCTGGAGCTCCATCCCCACACGCACGTCTGGCGCGATGCGCTGCACGATTAGGCAGTCGTGAGGCGAGGACGCGTGCGAGGCAGTCCTCTGCGTCGCAGCCGATGCAGGCCCCGGTGGAGGCGGAGGCGCGTCTGGCGCAGCCGTGCCCGCGAGGGAGGGGTGCACGACGGACTGCGACGGAGCGGGGCGAGTCGTGGCGATGCCGACGAGGTGGTTGAGGCGCTCCAGCCACTGCTTGTGGGCCTCAGCAGTAGGTTGACAGCGGAGAAGTTCTTGCGCCATGAGCAGTGCGGTGTGCAGCACGGGGTCCATCCTGCCTGGACCGGAGCCGCAAGGGCGCCGCGTCGGGTGCGATGACTGCGCGTCCTCCTAGTGCTCGGAGTTGTGCTCGGGCTCTTCTAGATGAGGGCCTGAGTTGGCGCGCTCTTCACGGCGGGGTCGCCCCCGTCGTGCGCGCGTGGCCGTGGCGCCGGGCGTGACGCGTGCTCCTTCAGGTGCGCGCCGGTTGGCGCGAGCAGCGCGAGTAGCGCGGGTGTTCGCCATGGCGTGGAGGTGGCTCGAAGGTCGTTGACGCGCCTCAATCCCCTACCTGGCACGCCAAATGTCGGGTTGTGACTCCCACGAGGCAGGGGTGGTCACTCCCTGAAGAGTAGTTCGTGAAGGGGATTGAACACGGAGGTCAAGACCCTCGAGAGGCACGATGACGGTGCTCGCCGGGCCTAGAGAGGAACACCCATGACAGAGATGGACACCAGCCCGTACCTAGGTTCACGGCCCTCAGGAGGAGGTAAAACCGCTACTCCTGCTTCTCTGTATTGCACTGTGGGGCTACAGTACAACTAAGCTTGCCGAGGGCTCTCTTGAGGCCGTTCATGCCTGGGTAGGGAAGCAATGGTCTTCTTGCTCCTCCAGCCGAAGGCTATTCTACTAGCTGAGCTAGGGTTTACAAGTGTTCTCCAAGCAATTGGCCAACCCCTTTCTACGGTGGAGGTCTTGTTCCTTTTATAGAGGCCGCAGGCGTCTTCCTTGCGCTTGGCGTCCAAGGTGGGCTCCCACACGGAAGTGGCGGGAAGGAGTTGGAGTCCACCGTGGCGGAATCCTTAATGGACGCGGTCCATCGGCGATAAAGTTGGGCGCGGTGGCCGACAGGCTGCAGACCGCGCAGAACGGCTCACAGGGGTTGCAGTCCTAGAGGTGGAGCCCACGATGACGATCTTCTTGGAGGGTTGCGTCGTCCAGCTGCTTTATCACCAGAGAGGAAGGTCCTGTCTGTCTTGGAACAGGCGGCACAACTTTACTGGCTCTTTTATCACCAAAACGGCAAAGGGAGCGCCCGCGTCATTCTGCGGATACGGCAGAGGCCATGTGCGCCCTGCCGTACTTCCTTGGCCGCGAAGCTTCCGGCAGGCCTGAGGGGGCCTGTGGAGGGATATCTGTTGACTTCCCGACATGCGCATATCGCCTCAGGAGGGTCTCTTGAAGCGCAGGTCCTCTTCAGGCCTTCGCTTCCTCTTCAGTCCCTCAAGAGGATTTTCCTCTGGAGGGTCTCTCCAAGCGGTGACTTGGTCCTTAGTCGTTTCGTCTGATCAGGCCGCGAGCGAGGCCTGGGGAGAGTGGGCTCTTCATACCCCAGTATCCACTGGGCTGACAATACCATATGGAAATATTCAAACACAAGTATCATGTACTCCATTCAGAAATATTCAAACACAAATATCATATATTACCTACAGAACCACTCCATCAGACTATACTGCAAAAACATGCAAACCAACAAACAACAACAATACTACGAGCCTCTTTTTCTCGCAAAACCATCCATATGGCAAGACGATAAAATTTCCCATAAAATCATTTTGATCTTCGCAACACTCTTTTTAAAGTCTTCCTTGATCTTGACTTCGTCGCAATTAATATCACACACGAGTTAAATATATTGCATAGTCTGTAAATGACAGGTCAAGGATCATCAGGAAAAATTCTGTTATAACACGCATCATTTCCAGTCTTCCATATTGTCCCTGGCAGCATCACAACCCCCAAAGATCAGATTAGGCTACGAGCGAACAACAAATAGTCAAAATGCCGGCATTGCTAAATGATTTCTGTGTCTAGCTCCATATTGTCCCTGGCAGCATCACAACCCCCAAAGATCAGATTAGGCTACGAGCGAACAACAAATGGTCAAAATGCCGGCATTGCTCAATGATTTCTGTGTCTAGCTGGTAATATGTATATCTTGCAGCATGAACGGCATGGATCTACTGCTCCTGCAGCTGAATCACTTCACACACTGCCATTGCAGCCAATTATCATCACCGGCCGCGCGGACAGCCATAATTTGGCTGGTCCAGTCCACCACCACGACGGCTCCATCTATAGTGCAACCCAAGTTCACCAACTATTTTTTTGTGGAGTAGCATATTCCATCTCGAGTGCAACCACAACCCATCATAATGGTGGTGGACAGGTTAGGGAAAACGAATGCGTAGCTTGTCTGCACATATGTGGCAACTCTCCACCGGTGTTGCAACTTTACCAAATGAAGCAATAGAAAGTATAGTATTTCCATCGTGTGACAAAACAAAAAATATCTACAGGGTTCAACAACTGGTCTTATTATAGGAGTTGAAATATTACATGCATGCATATCGATTTCACCCAGTCCCGTTCTTATATATAAACAGTTAACCACGAGATCAACACAACAAAAATAACACATTCACCAACACTACATGTTGGGACACTTGGGAGAGCTCGGTTTCCTGGCAAATGATCCGACAATCGATTGCAAGCCCGTCGAAACCGCTCATACATATATGCGCATCATCGTAACATGAGGAACATCCATCGATCGATCGACACCTGTAAATTAATCAAACTGTTGGTTAGTCAATGGTATTGATCTATAGTTAATTCGCCGCCTATATAGTCGGCACGCTAGCACGAATGGACGGCGAGCTAGCTTAATTTGTCACGGCAAAGTGGGAGATCAATGAGAGAATTGACGGTTTAGAAAGATTGATATAGCAGCAGTACCTGTACAAGAAGACGATAGCTAGGCGCGGCCTGCCGGGTCCCTAGAGGCGGAGCTCGAGGTCCAGCGCCGGGCCCTTCCAAGTGCTGCTGGTGCTCGGCTTGTCCACAGCGGACAGATCCACCGCGACATGCGCGTGGTCCCCGAAGCGAGGAACGCCGGCGCCCCACCTCTCAGCCCTGGCATCGGCGCCGGCTGGCGCCGACTTGCTCCTACCGCCGTGCGACGCGACGGAGGTGCACATGGATTGGCCGCTACCAGAGTCGAGTGCGGCGCCTCCGTAGGGCCCGTCGTCGTAGGGGTTGCTGAAGCCGCCGATGCGGTCCTTGCGGTGCGCGTTCTGGTGGCCGCCCAGGGCCTGCGATTTGAGGAACGTCTTGTTGCAGAAGAGGCACGGGAACAACCGCACCTCCTTGCCGTCCACGCACGCCGTCGGCGACGCTTGTTCCGGACCTTCGCTGCTGTCCGCCGACGCATAGGCTAGCGACAGGTCCACCGACGCGGCAGCCGCCGCCGCCGATTGCAGATGGAACAACCAAGATGGCCTGGCCTTCTCCATCGATCCAAGTGTATGTATATCGATCGATATACTGGTGTTGGCCGTCTGCTATAGCGCTGTCACTCTAAAGCTCTACTCTACAGGACATAAAAATACGAGGGACATATGATAGCTGGGAATGTTAGCGGCGGCGCTTCTATATTGGGAAGCGGAGAGGAGAACGAATGGGCGACGAGCACGCTGTGCCGCTGCTATAGACTACAAACTCGACCGAGCTGAGAATGAAGGTTATATGATGGGTATAAATAAATAAATCCCTCCAGCCTCCCAGGTGAGGGGAGCAGAGGCGAAAAGAAAAGGGAGCCGAGCCACGCTTGAGTAGGCCTAGACGTCAGGATACGGTTCTTCGAATTTTGCTGTCCGTCGACGTCGGCAGCTTGGAGGGTTCAGCTACGGGTTTTCCGCATAAAATGCCAGTAGAGCATCTCCTAACAGCTGCCATGTCTTATATGATGTTTTTACACATATAGTATATATTGAATAGTTTTTCACTTTTCCAGCTGCCATATTTTAGAGCACTACTTCTCTATAACAGCTGCCCTATTTTTAGCTGCCCTAACCTATACTAAATGGCTCTTTTTTCACATATTTCATGCATATGACGAACACATGATATGCTATATGTTTTAAATAAATTTTTAACAAATGAAAATTAAATAGTACTGGATTTATTACAACACAATATGTCTAGTTCATCAAATGGTCAATCAAATAAAACCCAAATAGGCACACAAGATCAAATTGTTCATCACATACAACAACATCAAATGAAATAGAATCAAGTGCACGTCCTTTTTCTTTGCCTTCCATTCCATGTCCACAACTCCTCTATGAGATCCTTCTGAAGATCGTTGTGCACATCGAAGTCGTGGTACACGTCAAGAAAGCGATGGACTCGGTCTCCACCTCGCCTCGGCCGGATCGGACGCCCCATCAACTCGTAGGTGCCATAGATGGTATTCTGTCCACGCTCATTCTCCACGATCATGTTATGCATGATCACGCATGCCGTCATGATATACCAAAGAGTCTCCTGGTCCCAAAACCCCGCCGGTCCTCTGACAATAGCAAATTGGGCTTCCAAAATCCCAAAAGCTCTCTCCACATCCTTCCTTGCCGCCGCTTGAGCATTGTGGAAATCAAGCTCCTTCTTGCCTTGGGGGAGAATCAATGGCTCACAAATGTCGACCACTTGGGATAAATCCCATATGCAAGATAATAGCCCATGTTTTGCCATTTGCCTGAAACTCCACCTCGGGCATCTCTTTGTTGGCCAATTTTGTGAATAGAGGTGAACGATTGAGAACATTAATATCATTGCAAGAACCAGACATGCCAAAGAATGCATTCCATATCCAAGTCTCCTGGTCAGCCACGGCCTCAAGAATAATGGTGGAACCTTGCTTGTGTCCTCTGAATTGTCCATGCCACGCTGCAGGACAATTCTTCCACCTCCAATGCATGCAATCAATAGATCCAAGCATATCTAGAAAGCCTCGGTCTTTGTTGATCTGTAGCAGCCGAGCCATGTCTTGAGCATTGGGTGCTCTCAAATACTCGGGTCCGAAAATATCAACAATTGCAACTGCAAAGCGCCGAAGACACTTGATGCCCTGGCTCTCACTCATGGCCAAGTGATCATCCACAAGATCTGCAGGAACACCATAAGCCATATGGCGCAATGC
Organism: Poa annua; assembly: GCA_026929855.1. Classification (NCBI taxonomy): domain Eukaryota; kingdom Viridiplantae; phylum Streptophyta; class Magnoliopsida; order Poales; family Poaceae; genus Poa; species Poa annua. The sequence goes on along the minus strand of CM049426.1, from coordinate 241,785,123 downwards.
GGAGGTGATCTTCTGGTAGAGGCTATGTCCAAACTCTCCGGTACAATTCCTCCGCTGCTCAAAGAACCTGTCGTGCAACTGCACACACTCGGCAATATGCCGGAATAAATCACGACTCATTCGAAACCGGCGTCAAAAGTACCTCTCCGGATACACCGGTCTCTCCACGAAGTAGTTGGCCATGAGCTTGGCATGTGCATCTTGCTGCGCCCTCCGGATGTACTCTCGCCCCATCACCGAACCGCTATGCTTCGGCCTCTTGTTTGCCTTGTGGTGTGATACGTCTCCAACGTATCTATAATTTCTTATTTTCCATGCTATATTATACCAACTTATTACATGTTTTATATGCATTTTATATAGTTTTATGCATTTTCTGGGACTAACATTTAATAAGATGCCACGGTGCCAATTCCCTGTTTTCTGCTATTTTTGCTTTCAGAAAATTACTTAAGGAAATATTCTCGGAATTGGACGATTTCTTTACTGAAGTGCGTTTTCAATCGGGAATGTTCCAGAAGACCGAACACAAGACGAAGTGGGCAACCGAGGCGGTGCCACCACGTGCTCGCGCGACAGGAGCCTGGGCCGCGCGAGCACATGATGTGGGCCCCTCGGGGCGCCACCGACCTCGCCCTTTCGCCTACATATACCCCCCGAACTAAAAACCCCAGCACGGTGTTCATTATTTTCTCCACGGGTCCTGAGCCGCCGCCGTCGAAAACACAAATTCGGGAGAGATCATATCTTCTCCCCGGCACCCTGCCGGTAGGGGGAATCTTCACCGGAGTGCTCTACGTTACCATGCCCGCCACCGGACTGATGCGTGAGTAGTTCACACTTGGACTACGGGTCCACAGCAGTAACTAGATGGTTGTATTCTCCTCTTGTGCTATCATGTTTAGATCATGTGAGCTGCCTATCATGATCAAGATCACCGTTATGTAATATTTCATGTTGTGTTTACTGGGATCCGATGAATATTGAGTACTAAAGTTATTGCTTTATAATATATCATGTGTGCGCTACTTAATGATCTCGCATGCTCTCCGTTACTAGTAGATGCTCTGGCTAAGTAGATGCTTGTGCCTCCAAGAAGGGGTATTTATGCTCAATAGTAGGTTCATGTCTCTATTTAATCTGGGTGGTGACAGCTAGCTCTAAGGTTGTAGATGTACTATTCCTACTAGGGATAAAACAGTAGTACTTTGTCTAAGGATGTTGTTACTTACTACTTTACACACAGTGCTTAAGGCGATAATCTGTTGCATGCAACTTAATATTGAAAGGGGTGCGGGCGCTATCCGGAAGGTGGATTATTATTCATAGATGCGGTTGGAACGGTCTATGTATATTATTGTAATGCCCAAATAAATCTCACACTAGACATCATAATGTTGGTATATGCATTGATTTGCACATCGTTATTCTATCAATTGCCCAGCTGTAATTTGTTTACCCGCATGAATGTTATTATTATTTATGGAGAGACACCACTAGTGAACTGTGGACCCCGATTCTTCTCTTTAATCTGATAAACCATCAACTGCAAACAAACATCTTTCTTCCACACATACGTTTAATCCATTGTTACTGTAAGCCGGTGGGATTGACACCCTCACCGTTGAGTTGGGACAAAATACTTTGATTATGTTGTGTGCAGGCTCCACGTCAACATTGGCACCACCAAGAATTTCTGGCGCCATTGACACCTCGAGGGAATTCTCATTTCCTACTGGTTTGATAACCTTGGTTTCATAACCGAGCGAAATCTTCCTGCTGCACTACTTCACACCTTCCTCTTGGGGTTTCCCAACCACACACCAGTGAGCATCAAAAATTTCTGGCGCCGTTGCCGGGGAAACAAGAATTCTTCTGGGGACCTTTACAATCCCTCGTCAACTTGACGCCTGAAAAAAAAATTGGCGCCGTTGTCGGAGATTTAAGGATTCCTCCACGAGGGGAGTTTTCGCACTTCCAATCTTTTTATTATGTTATTGTCTTGCTTAGTTTATTTTTATTACTGTCTTGTTTGCTTAATATCAAAAATATAAAAAAATAGTTACTTGCATTACTTTTCTTATTTCGGTTTAGTATTTAATTTTCAGTTTTGTTATTTTTGCTTATTTCGGTTTTTCCTTTATTCGCATCCTCTTTACCATCAAAATAATAAAAAAATTAGTTGAGTTAATCATCATGTCTAGTATATTCCCTGTTACTGTGTCACCCGAAGAACTAATCTTCACTTTTAAACAAGGGAATGAGGAAACTTTTGGAGAAGCTTGGTCTAGAATTATTGAAACATATGGTGAAACCAAACGTAAATGACCTTAAGCTTGCTTCTTAGTAGCTTTTATTTTGGGCTTGTTCTTTGCTATAGGTATGCTTTAGATGATGTAGTTGGAGGAGATATCCTTCAATGTGATGAACATCAAGCTTTTAATGCAATAAAGAAATTAATTATGTCCTCTTCTAATAAATGTGATTCAAGCATTGGTAATATTCATACTAGATTAAATACCCTTGATACAAGCATTTCTTTCTTAAAAGATGGATACAATAAGATTCGTGAAAAACTTGACCATGTTCCAATAAACTCTGAACCATCATTGTGACTCCCTACCTTGAAAATCACTATTGGTGATGAAAATTTTCTTGCCCGTTGTGATATTCTGTCTGAGTTTTGTCTTATGCCCAAATACATTCATGCATCTTTAAACCTTTGGGAACTTACTAAAGGGCAGGGACAGGACAAATCACAATTGGAAGATCCTTGCTGAAACTTTTGGGGGCAATAATGATGTGGGAAAGGCACTATGAGCTTCACTACCTCTCGAGGAAGCTAACAAACGTTCCCTACATGCAAAGGTAAGAAAGTTGGTAAGAGAAATAAACGAAGAGGAGCTCGTGCTTGTAATATTGATGCTTCATCTCTTGATAATACTTGAGTTTTGCTTTCTGTGCCTAGCTGAAAGACGTTAAACAAAAGCGCTTATGGGAGATAACCCACTTTTTATTTCTGTATTTTTTTTGAAATTTTCCATATGTAAATAAAACCGAGAAGCAAGCCGCCTCATTAAAAATCTTCCTGTCCCCTTAGGTACCCTGGTAAGGAAAAACGTGTGTAAAAAACTTGCTGCCCCCCGATTACAAAATGTTTTTATAATCTAAAGTGATCAGGTTCTGAACGCAGTCAGGAGCTGAATCACGAAGCAAATCAGACAAACCTGATTTTCCTTGTCGGCTGTCGTGGGATTGTCACGGCAGATGTTACCCGGAAGTAACTTGAGATGTGGGGCAAGGCGACTCTGGCGCTCAGCAGATTATCTAGCTCTGCGGAGAAGAAGATGTTTTTTACCCAAGTTCGGATCCCCTCGGTGGAGGATCCCTACGTCTTGCTATAAATCACTGATATGATAATATGTTAAATGGTGCGCTCATGGCGATCGCCGGTTTTCGATGACCCCGGCGTGGGAGCTCTCTCTTGGGAGCTCTCTCTATTTTGTCTATCTTACTTGGCTTGACTATGGCTTATCGTAGCCTCTCTTCACCTAGCTTAACGTGTCTCTCTATGACCTAGGAGCCCGTTTATATAGACATCCGGGTCTCCTGGTTTACATGGTAAGTCTACTAGAGTTCTAGTCTAACTCGTCTTGTCTTTCGTATCTTCCAAGTCTTGGACTCCGTGATGCATACTGCCTCTGAGTCTTTTAGAGCCTTCCTTCTTTGGGTCTTCCTGAAACCTCTTCCAAATCCGGGTTTCGCCTGACACCCAAATCTGGGTTCGCCTGACACCCAAATCCGGGTTTCACCTGACACCTCACCCAGATCCGGGTTAGCTTCCTGGCCGGGTTATGATACTGCCGGGTTATGATTCTGTCGGGCTATAATTCTGCCGGGTTATGAAATGAGCTATCCGACCCAAGTGTAACCCTGCTCATGTGGAGTGCAGGGTAACCTCGCCCAGGCCTCCTGCCTCCCGGGTTACGCTTCCCTCTTCATGGGCCTACCGGGTTATCATTCCCCCAACAGTAGCCCCCAAGATTAATTTGGATATGATCTTGGCTTGCTCTTCTTTGTGACCTTGATCTTGATCATCCCCGTTTCATGTGAAGGCTGCCAGCTCAAATCCGGGTTAATCTCCTGAAATAAGATAAATACTTGTGGACTAAAAGTCCGGGTTACACGATTAAATCATTGGGTCGGCTCTACTTGGTGTTCCGCCTCATATAACCATGTTTTCTTCAGCCGGGTTTCAACTGACCCTGATTAAGCCTGCTCATATGGAGGGTATGCTGAAGGATGCTCCAGATATTTATAATCCGGGTTTGATGAAGACCTCACGAAAAAACTCCGGCTTACTTTTGAGACCCGAATTTGATTTTGATTCTTCACCTCGGGGAATATTACTTCCCGACTCTAGCCCCCAAGTGCCGGGTTGTTGCTCGCAGCAACCTGGGACTTTCAAGTTTCTTACTTAAATAACTTTTGAGCTTCAAACTGAGTAGCCCCCAAGAGCCAGATCTGCAGCTTGCTGCGTTCCGGGTCTTCTTTGAGAACTTTGAGCTTCAAACTGGGTAGCCCCCAAGTGCCGGGTTCCAGCCTGCGACAACCTGGGACTTATAGAAATTTGAGCGTAACTTACTCTTCTGATGAGTAGCCCCCAAGCGCCGGGTCTGCTGCCTGCAGCTACTCGGGGCTCTCTGAATTTCATAATACCGATTTACTTTTCTGATGGTGTCCATACACCCTAAGAATTTGCGCTATTTGTCGAACGTTATCTTGTCGTTCTGCAAATCCTTTTGGTTTAGATGACCCTTTTGGTTTCTTTAGCTCTCCGCATAGCCGGTTTTCTCGTGACATCTTTCGTGCATAAAACTCTAGGACGATCAGGGTCTGCTAAGTCCTCATGGGCATCATAGTCAGATTGAAATCCGAATTTTTAGCATCAGGTCATTGTGGTGTCTTTGCCGGGTGAGAATAACATCGAGCTAGCAGGCAAGTATAACCAAGAATATTGTGGCGTCTCTGCCGGGTCTTGAGTTTTCAACTTGCAACTGATAGTTAACAAGCCCCCAAGACCCCTTTGCATATGAAAGATGATGATCTGAATTTTGTGGCGTCTCTGCCGAGTCTTGAGTTTTCAACTTATAACTCTTGGTTATTAAGCCCCCAAGACCCCTGATTTTTCATATTGCGAAGCACTCTTGGTGTTGATAATGCATAAACCGACTTTGATAAATCTGTTTGCGGGAATTAGATAGCCCGACTTTGAAAACTACCTTTGCGGGAATTCCATAGCCCGACTTTGATAAATACCTTTGCGGGAATTCTATAGCCCGACTTTGAAAAATACCTTTGCGGGAATTCTATAGCCCGACTTTGATAAATCCACTGAGGTCTCACTAAGCAATGTAAAGGCTGAGAGATGTTTCATGGATCGTCCTCAAATATGTTTCACGTGTGTGGTTCGGTGTTTGTAACCCGAACATCATCACACGCGTCTTTTAAGCGGTAGGATCCATGTCTTCAACACAGCAATCTGTAAAATGTGTCGACTTCTGACTGAATGATAAAATTTCGACCATAAATATGACTTAGCTGTCTGAATTGAATGTCGTTGGCGACGTGGTGAGACCCGGCGGCAGGCGCGCTCCAAGCCGGCCGACGGCCATGTCATTTATCGTTGCTGCTTGAAGCCATAGCCGGGGCATGATGAATATATTTGTTCGCATGAAATTGCCGTGCATAGCTTAATGAGTCGGCTGCTTGATTGACTTGCTCTTGTATTTTCCATTCGGCTTATACTGCTTCCTTTTTTTTCGCATGATGCAGATGGATGATTGTCTTGTATCGTTGGTTCTCTTGTTCTCTGAGGCCGGCTTCTATTTCTTCTTTTCCTTTGCTCTATGGATCACGTGATCTTGTTCTTGTATGAACAGCTCTTGGCCGGCTTCCCTTCATGTCTGGTTCTCTACAGCTTGCAAAAATGATCTGGATCTTTTGATGACAAACGCGTGTGGACCAGCCCATTAATCTCTTTCACGCTGAGACGCGTTTGTAACTTCCGCTGCATGTATGGTAATGTGACGGGGCAGCAACTTTTTTCTCTCTTTCCTTTCCGTGTCCGTAGATGGCCACCGAGATGTTTCTCTTTCCTTGATTGCTTTACTTGGTTTTGGTAACTGTGATGCTCCTTAATGACCGACTCCAAACAGTATACAAATTACTTCTTTCCTTGATTCATGGATTTGATCCATAATAGACTGGTTGGGTGGTAACCTGATATGGACTCGCTTGTGGTCACACACGGATAACCCGGCCGGCGGCAAGGTTACTGCTTTTTTCTGTTGTACCTTATGCAAAATCAATCAGAATCTGATCCGAACTCTACTAGCTAATCTATTGCTGCTTCTTGAAACCGGTGCACCTCCGAGTCATCGATTTTGATAATTGGAAACCGGACATGATTTATTTGCTTGATCGATCGAAGTAGCAAAGCCGGCTACTCCAAATTTCCTTTTACCCTGGGCATGCTCCATTGATCCGTATACTAGTACTACTAATTGGCACCGGGTTGGATTTCTTTTGACCCATAGCTCACGTATTGATGCATTGAAGACCCGGATTTAACACATGGCAACGTCCGGATAAGCACCAGTGCGATCTGATTTTTTCCTCCTTTGTCTTGACGTGACCTATCCTGGCTCTGCCTGTCTTGCAACCGGCTTTTCAATCATATAATCGCGCAAGGCTTTTTCTGATCTAGACCACGGTCCTGCCACTCCGGTTCCTAGTCGGAGCATGAAACGCATTACCTCAGGCTCCATTGATCTGCACCTCCAATGTTTGGCTACGCACGTGCTGCATGTATTCGATTTTCTTGGAGTTTTGTTTTCTTGCTCCGACAGATCTTTGCAGTCCACTAATTTGTGAACCGGCTATCACATAGTACATTGACGATATTGACGACGAATCTAGATCTGGTATAGTAGGTTGTAGTTTGGCTCTCCCAGGCCGGCTATACTTTATCCGGCTTCTTGCATGTCCGGCTCTTCTTTTTTCGGTATATCAACTTCTGGCTACTCGCCTGGATTGTAACGATGCGATCTTCTTTTTGGTTGCCGACCGACGGTGACTCTCTCCATCCTTGCAGCGCTTCTCCTTTGATGAGCACATGACTGGCCGCAGGCCCCACGGTGGGCGCCAACTGTCGTGGGATTGTCACGGCAGATGTTACCCGGAGGTAACTTGAGATGTGGGGCAAGGCGACTCTGGCGCTCAGGAGATTGCCTAGCTCTGCGGAGAAGAAGATGTTTTTTACCCAAGTTCGGGTCCCCTCGGTGGAGGATCTCTACGTCTTGCTATAAATCACTGATATGATAATATGTTACATGGTGCGCTCATGGCGATCGCCGGGTTTCGATGACCCCGGCGTGGGAGCTCTCTCTATTTTGTCTATCTTACTTGGCTTGACTATGGCTTATCGTAGCCTCTCTTCACCTAGCTTAACTTGTCTCTCTATGACCTAGTAGCCCGTTTATATAGACATCCGGGTCTCTTGGTTTACATGGAAAGTCTACTAGAGTTCTACTCTAACTCATCTTGTCTTTCGTATCTTCCAAGTCTTGGACTCCGTGATGCATACTGCCTCTGAGTCTTCTAGAGCCTTCCTTCTCTAGGTCTTCCTGAAACCTCTTCCAAATCCGGGTTTCGCCTGACACCCAAATCCGGGTTCGCCTGCCACCCAAATCCGGGTTTCACCTGACACCTCACCCAGATCCGGGTTAGCTTCCTGGCCGGGTTATGATACTGCCGGGTTATGATTCTGCCGGGCTATAATTCTGCCGGGTTATGAAATGAGCTCTCCAACCCAAGTGTAACCATGCTCATGTGGAGTGCAGGGTAACCTCGCCAAGGCCTCCTGCCTGCCGGGTTACGCTTCCCTCTTCATGGGCCTACCGGGTTATCATTCCCCCAACATCGGCCCAGTGAGGATCGGGGTGTGCAGAGCCGATTCTCCACAGGCCTCGCACGCGACCGATTCGACAAAACGACTAAGGACCAAACCAACGCTTGGAGAGACCCTTCAGAGGCAACTCCTCTGGAGGGCCTGAAGAGGAAGCCAGGGTCTGAAGAGGACCCCACGCTTCAAGAGACTCCCCAAGGCTCACTTCGCATGGAGAGAAGTCAGCAGAAACCTCTCCACAGCCCCCCGCAGCTGAAAGTGCATTCTATGCACTCCCAGATTTTGGTGACTAATGACAACACAAAAAGTATTCTAATGTTTGTGATGAAGCATGCAGGGTCTTTTACAGGTAGACTGATAAAGAGGAACACTTATTTTGCCTAAGTTTCAATTCAACTACACTTGGTCTTTCTTCAGAATTTCAGTCAGGAAATTTCCGGGGCTCGGAGATTTTCGGTCCCCAGACCGGAGATTTCCGAGCCATCCATATTTTTCACTAAGTCTGATTTGAAATGCGTACTGACTCCAACTCAAGCTGAGCCGGAAATCCTCCCGGAGATTTCCGGCGCTCGGAGATTTCTGAGCCCCAGTCCGGAGATCTCCGAGTGACAGAGGGATTTCGACCAAGTCCAGAACTCAAAATGTGTACTGACTCCAAAACAGTTTAAGCCGGAAATGCTCCCGGAGATTTCCGGCGCTCGGAGATTTCCGGGCCCCAATCCGGAGATCTCCGAGTGACAGAGGATTTTCGAATAAGTCAAGAAGCCCAACCAGTACTGATCCAGATTCAAGCTCAGACGGAATTTGCTCCAGAAATTTCCGGGGTCCGGAGATCTCCGGTCCTCAACCCGGAGATTTCCGGGCTGGCGGCTGTACAACGGGCAGATTTTTGGGATGGGTATAAATACCCCTCCACCTACCTCCAGCATTTTAAGCTTCTAGATTTTCTCTCTCCTCCATTGGTGCTGAAGCTCGTTTCTTCCGGATCTCCCAATCTAGCCACTCAAATCCGTTGATACTTGGGGATCTGAGGGAGAAGCCACCGATCAACATCTCCACCGAAGCGATTTGAGAAGCCTAAAGATTGCCGCAACGTTATTGGCACTAAGTGGATTTTCAAGAACAAGCAAGATGAACATGGCATCGTTGTGAGGAACAAGGCGCGGTTGGTGGCTCAAGGTTTTTCTCAAGTCGAAGGCATCGATTTTGGAGAAACTTTCGCGCCGGTCGCAAGACTCGAATCGATACGTATTCTCATCGCTTTTGCTTCTCACCATGGTTTCAAATTGCAACAAATGGATGTAAAATCTGCTTTTCTTAATGGTCCATTGCAAGAACTTGTTTATGTTAAACAACCCCCGGGTTTTGAAAACCCCAACCATCCTCACCACGTCTATGTCTTGGACAAAGCTCTCTATGGCCTTAAACAAGCCCCCCGTGCATGGTACGAGCACTTAGAGAGTTCTTGGTAGACCGTGGATTTGAGGTTGGGGTAATCGATCCCACTCTTTTCACTAAAAAGGTTAATGGTGAACTCTTCATTTGTCAATTATATGTCGATGACATTATCTTCGGTTCTACTAACCGTGTGTTCAATGATGAGTTTTCCAAGCTAATGACCGACAAGTTCGAGATGTCCATGATGGGTGAACTCAAGTTCTTTCTTGGCTTTGAGATAAAGCAATTGAGGGAAGGGACTTTCATTTGTCAAGCCAAGTATATTCAAGAGATGATCAAGAAATTCAAATTGCTTGGACTTAACGGTGTGACGACTCCTATGCAAACCAAGTTCCACCTCCAACTCAACCCCGACGGTAAAGAGGTAGACCAAAAGGAGTATCGTTCTATGATTGGGTCTCTTCTTTATTTGTGTGCTTCTAGGCCCGATATCGTTTTAAGCATTGGAGTGTGTGCCCGTTATCAAGCCGCGCCTAAGGAAAGTCATTTGATGGCCGTGAAGAGAATCTTCAGATATTTGGTTCATACCCCTTGCTTTGGGTTGTGGTATCCCAAAGATGGCACCTTGTCTCTTTGTGGATACACTGACTCCGATTGGGCGGGTGACATTGATGATAGGAAGTCCACATCCGGGACGTGTCAATTTCTTGGAAGATCTTTGGTGAGTTGGTCCTCGAAGAAACAAAATTGCATCTCATTATCCACGGCGGAGGCCGAGTATGTCGCTGCCGCAAGCGGATGTACTCAACTTCTTTGGATGCGGCAAACTTTAAAGGATTACGGTGTCCTCTTGGACAAAGTGCCTCTTTTATGTGACAATGAGAGTGCATCAAAATTGCATACAATCCGGTGCAACATTCAAGGACCAAGCACATTGAGATTCGTCATCACTTCATCCGCGATCACGTGGCACGAGGAGATATTGATCTATCATATGTTGGTACAAGGGATCAATTGGCGGATATCTTCACGAAGCCCCTTGATGAAGCCCGCTTTTGCTACTTGAGGAATGAGCTCAGTATCATAGATTCTCGGGCCTTGGCTTGAACTCCGTACACACACTCCAACGTTTAAGGCTTTATAAGACCTAGAGGTACGCATGGACTTAGGGGGAGTGTTTTCCTAATACGTTGGACTCTTCCTCCCCCTATTATGCATATAGTGACATATCATTGCTAAAACTTCAAATTAAATCTGATTTGTGAGCTTCAATGTTGAGATGTAGTTATGGACCCAAGATATATCTTCGCGGTACCATGCTACAACTCATACACGGTGGCCTAGGCCACCAACACTCCTTTTTCTTTGGATTCTATTTGGTTTTATTTTTTGATTCTCACTTGCATTGTCTTTGGTTCTTTTGGGAAAACACACTCTTGTTGGTCTTCTTTTGTGTTATATGGTTCTTGCAACTTGAGTGTGTCTTCTTTATTCAGTTTGAGTGTCTATCCTAAGCCTTTCACTATCCTGTAAACATGCTTTTCCCCACTCATGTCCCCTTTTGGTTTCTTGTTCTTGGAGTTTTTGGGTTTGAACGGAAATCTCCGAGCCTTACTCGGAAATCTCCGGGCCACCAGAGAATTTCGAGACTAAGTCCATTCAAAAATCAGCACTGACCTGTGATGATTATTGACCGGAAATAGTCCCGGAAATTTCCGGTGTCCGGACATTTCCGGGCCTAGACTCGGAAATCTCCGGCCCCTGCGATTTTCAGCACCTAAGTCCTTTTTCAATTTTGGTACTGACCTCAGGCGAAGCTGAATCGGAATTAGAGCCGGAAATCTCCGGGGTCCGGAAATCTCCGGTCCGATGTCCGGAAATCTCCGAGTGTGCCAACATTTTTCCAGGGCTAAGTCCTATCCGGAAATAGCCCCGGAAATCGGAGATTTCCGAGTCTCAGTCCGGAAATTTCCGGTTCAAATTTCTCCTGCCTATATAAGGGCACGAGTGGACCGGCCGGTTCGGCCAGTTCTTCCACCCCGTGCCCTAATCCTCTCTCTCCTCCAAAAATCTCCATTTCTTCCATTCCTCGCTGCGGGTGGATCGTTCGAGGGTTTCTTGCGTGCTTCGGGGATCTGCTTCTCCTCGTCAAGGGCTTCGTTTCCATCCGCACGCTTTTCGCAATGTCTTCCGGTAACTCCTCTTATTTCAAATCTAGGACGAAACTTGTTTTCGTTTAACCTAGCCGATTTAGGAGGTTGTTGTTTGTTTCCTTTGGTAGAATTGCTCCCCTAGGCATGCTATACCTTCCACATGCACATATTTGTTTTTCATCCATAGATTTTGTTCAGATCTGTCAAAATTTCGTGCAGACCGGAAATCTCCGGACCCCGGAGATCTCCGAGTCAGACCCGGAAATCTCCGGCCTGCTCAGAATCAAAACAGCTAAGTCCAGAAACTGTGTTTGTCAAAACTTTTCTAGTATGTTCCATTTTCAATCTTGGACATGAGTGCTTACCCCATATGCTTTCCATCCTCTCTATGCTGTGTATTTGCAGGTTCCAACCCTCGTGGCCGCTTCAAGCAAATTGCTTCTCGCGGAAGAGCCAAACCAGTTCACTCATGCCCTCCCAGTGGGTCCTCAAGTGAAGACAACTCACAAACAGAGACCTCAGCCATCCTCAGGAAACCTATTGGTGCTAACAAGAAGAAGAGGACCGAGCTCCGTCTTGAAGACTTCAACAAGGGCAGTTTTCACAAGTGGCGAAGTGACCTCTCCTATAATGTGGAGTCTGATGATCCCACATACTTTTGCACTGAGATGGCATGGATCTACAGGGAAGTCTATCAGAAGTTCTCTGTTGACAAGCCAATCTGCCCCATGAAGTGGATTGACTTTGACAAATTAATGAAGAAGGCCGATTATTTTGGTGGTGCTGTGAAGGTTTGTGGACTTCTGGGTTTGGAGCAATTGATGAGAACTGAGCGCAGCTACAACGTCTCTCTTATCCATCAGTTCTATGCCACTATGGTGTTTGACTCCTCAGAGGATATTGGGATGACCTGGATGTCTAGCAGGCAGCGCTTGACTTCTTCTTTCAGAGAGTTTGCTCAGATTCTTGGTTGTCCTTTCCGTGGTCTTTCTACTGCAGCTGGTGCCCGCATGCATGTCCATGGCGTGTCTTACAACAAACACGTCATGACTGATCTTTACCAGCCTGGAGGGAAGATTGGCTCTCAGAATGGCCTCCTCCCCACTTATGATATACTGCTTCGCATGTTCCGCTGGACCATTGCTCCCATTGCCGGCAATGCAGATAATATTGCTGGGGCTCTAGTAAACTTGATGGCCAAAGCTCATGATGCCTATCTTGGGGAGTATGCGGTTGAGCAGGAGGTCTATAAGGTGGATGTCATGGACTTTATTTTCCAGGAGATGTCACTAGCAGTTTTTGAGAGGAAAGTTCCTCCATATGCTCCTTATATAATGTTGCTCATCAAGAGCCTCTACAAGCTTTCTGAGCAAGATGGTGATGACTTTGATGCAGCCTTTGCCACTCAGCCTCACAAGCCAGCCCTGCTTGTCCATAAATCTGCTCACTTGGTTCAACAACAAGCCACCATGCATGAGATCAATGAGGATGACATTTTTGGTGGTCCATCTCGGGTTCCCTCCAATCCCAACATCAAGAAAGCTGCCAAGAAAAGTCGCCCCTGGGTAGTTCGAGCAATTGAGAAAATCATGAACATGAACTGTTGCATTCACAGTGAGAACTACTCCATCTACTCTCAGAACCATCGCATTATGCAGCGCCAAGAAGCAATGATGGCTCACTTGAAGATGCCTGCTCCGAAGCACCCTTTGAAGCCTCGGGTTCCTTTAAAGGATTGGAATGCAGATGGTCTCACATTTGATTGGGATGATGCTGTGCCAGAGGACAGCGATCTTGAGAATGCTGACACTGAGGAGGAGGAGGAAGATGATCAGGACGAGGGTTCCGACTCTTGAGTCATGGGACGTTAGTGGAACCTCCTCCCTTTTTGGTATCTTGATGCCAAAGGGGGAGAAGTATCTCTAGGACTCTCGGGATTTGCATGGGCTAGGAGCACTTCTTTCTTTTCGTTTTGTTTCCTTCAGTGCTCCTTTTTTCGTGACTGTTTTTGTTTGTCATGTCTGTGAGACATGAGTACTGTTAAATTCACTTTTGTAATAACTCTTTATCTAAATTTGTTGCTTCTATTGTGTATTTGTGTGTTTTGTAAAATCTAGGGGGAGTGTTGATCCTAAGGAATGTGCACTTTGTATTCCAAAGACATTCTTAGATAGTGCACTCACTTAGGGGGAGCTCCGTCTATATTTTGCAAATCCATTCTTTTTTTGTGTTGTCATCATTCGCCAAAAAGGGGGAGATTGAAAGTGCATTCTATGCAATCCCAAATTTTGGTGACTAATGACAACACAAAAAGTATTCTAATGTTTGTGATGAAGCATGCAGGGTCTTTTACAGGTAGACTGATAAAGAGGAACACTTATTTTGCCTAAGTTTCAATTCAACTACACTTGGTCTTTCTTCAGAATTTCAGTCAGGAAATTTCCGGGGCTCGGAGATTTCCTGTCCCCAGACCGGAGATTTCCGAGCCATCCATATTTTTCACTAAGTCTGATTTGAAATGCGTACTGACTCCAACTCAAGCTGAGCCGGAAATCCTCCCGGAGATTTCCGAGCCCCAGTCCGGAGATCTCCGAGTGACAGAGGGATTTCGACCAAGTCCAGAACTCAAAATGTGTACTGACTCCAAAACAGTTTTAGCCGGAAATGCTCCCGGAGATTTCCGGCGCTCGGAGATTTCCGGGCCCCAATCCGGAGATCTCCGAGTGACAGAGGATTTTCGACTAAGTCAAGAAGCCCAACCAGTACTGATCCAGATTCAAGCTCAGCCGGAATTTGCTCCGGAAATTTCCGGGGTCCGGAGATCTCCGGTCCTCAACCCGGAGATTTCCGAGCTGGCGGCTGTACAACGGGCAGATTTTGGGGAGGGGTATAAATACCCCTCCACCTACCTCCAGCATTTTAAGCTTCCAGATTTTCTCTCTCCTCCATTGGTGCTGAAGCTCGTTCCGGTTCTCCCAATCTAGCCACTCAAATCCGTTGATACTTGGGGATCTGAGGGAGAAGCTACCGATCTACATCTCCACCGAAGCGATTTGATTTCCCCCCTCTATTTCTTGAGGGGCAACGAATCTAGGGTTCCTTTGTGGATAGCTACGTTCAACCTTGTGTGTTTTGATCCTTTGTGGATTCCTTTGTGGAAGTGACCTGTTGTGGTCTTTGTGAGAGCCCCCAATTCAGTTGTGGGTGTGTGCCTCACGAATTTGTACGGGACCTTTTCCGCCCTTAAAGGAGTCCTTAGTGGAAGCGTAGATTCGCACCTTTGTGGTCGAATTCACAAGAGAATAGGGTGAGGCCTTTGTGGCATTGAGCAAACCTTTGTGGTGGCTCACACCTCTCCAACGAGACGTACACCTATGTGGTGGAACTCGGGATAAAATCTTGGTCTTCGAGTTCCTACGGTTGTTTCGTTCCACTCTCCTTTACCGCATCTTTATTTCCTGTACTTGCTTAGCTTCCTTGTTGTTTATCACTTGTGTCACCTAGTTGCACATCTAGAAAACTTACTTTCCGCTAGCCTAAAACTGAAAAAGACATAAAAATTGGTCACCACCTATTCACCCCCCCCCCTCTAGGTGGTCAACTGCCGTTCAGCAGCCCGGTGGAGACACTTCGCGGCTAACCAAGCGCTGCAAAGCGCACATGGCCTCTGCAGTAGCCGCCGAGTGACGCGAGCACTCCATTTGCCATTCTAGTGATAAAGGAGTCAACAAAGCTGCGCCGCCCGCCCCATGACATCCAGGACTTTCCTCTTTGGCGATAAAGCGGCTGGACGGCGCAACGCTCCAAGAAGATCGTCATCGTGGGCTTCACCAGGACCACTGCAACGCCTGCGAGCCGTTCTGCGCGGTCTGCAGCTTGTCGGCCACCACGCCCAACTTTTGCACGGATGAACCGCGTCCATGGACGTTCCGACGATGGTATACTCCCTCTCCTTCGCGCCACTGCCCTGTGGGAGCCCACCTGGAGCGCGCAGCACAAGGAAGAGGCCCGAGGTGCCTATAAAAGGAGTAGGAGCTCAACCATAGAAGGGGATCGGCTAATTGCTTTCTGAACCCTTGGAACCCAAGCCAAGCGAGTAGGATAGCCAACTGCTGGAGGAGGAAGACAACCATTGTGTCCCTCTCCAAGCACCAAACTGCCTCAAGAGAGCCCTCGGCAAGCTCATTGTACTGTAACCTTTGCAGTGCAATTCAGACAAGCAGGAGTAGCGGAGTTACCTCCCCTTGAGGGCCGTGAACCTGGGTACGGACCGGCGTTCATCTCTGTCGTGATTGTCCCTCTCCAGGCCCGGCAAGCACCGTCGTCGTGCCTCTCAAGGGTTGTTGACCTCCGTGTTCAATCCCCCTTCGAATTACTCTTCAGGGTGTGACTATCCCTGTTCCGTGGGAGTCACTCTCCGACATTTGGCGCGTCAGGTAGGGGATTGAGGCGTGTCAACAACATTCGAGCCGCATCGGCGTTATGACGGACACTCGCGCCGCACGCACCGCCCGCGCCAGCAGGCGCGCGCCTGAAGGAGCCACCGCCGCGCCTGGCGCCACCGCCACTCGTGGACGACGGGGTCGCCCCCGCCGTGAGGAGCGCGCCAACACTGAGCCGCACATGAACCACCCCGACAGCGAGTCCGAGCACAACGGGGAGGAGCGCCCCGAGAAACTGGCCGACGCGGAGTCCTCGCGCAGGACGCAGCACCAGAGCGACTCCTCCCGGGGACGCGCGGATCCTGCTACGCACACGGCCCTGCTCATGACGCAAGCACTACTCCGCTACCGGCCTACTGCTGAGGCTCACGAGCAGTGGCTGGAACGCCTTAACCACCTCGTCGGCATCGCCACCACTCACCAAGCTCCGTCGCAGTCGATTGTGCACCACTCCCTTGCGGGCACGGCTACGCATGACGCGCCTCCACCACCTCCAGGACCTGCTCCGGCCGCGATAGAGAGAGCCGCCTCGCACGCCTCCTCGCCGCGTGACTGCCAAATGGTGCAGCGCACCGCGCCTGACGCGCGCATGGGGATGGAGCGCCAGAGGGACCACCAGAACAGCCTCGTGGAGGAGATTGGCCAGGCAGGCCAGCAAAACCACGCAGCTCTGCAGAACGGGGTCGCCACGTTCACCCGCTCACTGCGCCGCGTGGTCTGGCCCCAGAAGTTCAGGCCAGCCCTCCCCAGGGGCTATGATGGCTCCAGCAACCCCGTTGAGTTCCTACAGCTCTACAACACCTCCATTCAAGCTCCGGGAGGAGACGACTAGGTCATGGCCAACTGGTTCTCCCACGCGCTTCGCGACTCCGCGCTGTCGTGGCTCCTGAACCTCCCTGAGTACTCTTTGGGCACATGGGAAGAGCTCTGCAAGGAGTTCGTCACCAACTTCAAGGGCACGTACGAGCGCACACTCACCCACAACGACCTGTGTGCGGTGGTCCAGAAGAAGGATGAGGCCCTCCGAAAGTACATCCAGCGTTTCAGCCAGGTGCAGAACAAGATACCAAACATCCCTGACACCCAGGTCATCGCTGCCTTCCGCGAGGGCGTCACGAACCGCAGGATGCTCGAGAAGCTCGGCATCCACGACAAGCTCACGTCTGTGGTGAAGCTGTTCGATCTAGCGGACAAGTGCGCCAAGGCTGAAGAGGGACTCCTCTTTGTCAAGATGAGCTCGCGGGGAGATGACCCAGGCGAGGGGTCCAAGAGCCACAAGAAGAAGGAGGAGCCCAAGCGCAAGGCTGAAGAGGGACTACCGCACCGAGCTCATAGACTTCGACGTCGCGCACATCGGCTTGTCGTACAACGCCATCCTCGGCTACCCCGCCCTCGCGATGTTCATGGCCGTCAATCATCATGCCTACAACATGGTCAAGATCCACGGCCATGTCCAGGACGCCACGCGCTCCGTCGAGACTGCCTACAAGGCAGCCGCCATGGCATTTTCGGCTGCAGAGGACATGGAGCCTCTCGAGAGGCCCAAGAAGAAGATGCAGTTGTTTTCTCAGGAGCCAACTTCCACGAAGAAGGTCTCCCTGAGCACCAGCAGCTTGGGGGCTGAGGGCTCGTGGGCTATCTTCACCATTGGCGCTGCTCTGCCTCCCAAATAAGAAGGCGCGCTCGTCGCCTTCCTTCGGGCGAACTCTGACATGTTCGCATGGACTCCGTCAGACATGTCCGGTGTACCGAGGGAGGTGGTCAAGCACCGCTCTCCGTGTGTCCAAACGCACGCCCCGTCAAGCAAAAGGCAAGAAAGCAAGCCCCCGAGAAGCAAGCATTCATCGTCAAAGAGGTCGAGAAGCTCAAAGCGGCAAATGTTGTCCGCGAAGTCGCGCACCCCACTTGGCTCTCCAACGGCGTGGTCGTCCCAAAGCCCGCCGGAGGAGGCCGCCTCTGCATCGATTACACTGATGCCAACAAGGCCTGCCCCAAGGACCCTTACCCCATGCCAAGAATCGACCAGATTGTGGACTCCACGGGAGGCTGCGACCTCCTTTGCTTTCTCGACGCCTTTTCTGGTTATCACCAGATAAAAATGGCTAAGGAAGATGAGGAGAAGACGGCATTCCTCACCTCTTGTGGTGTGTATTGCTATGTCTGCATGCCCTTCGGCCTGAAAAACGCTGGCGCCACCTTCTAGAGGCTCATGAGGATAGCCCTTGGCGAGCAAATGGGCAGAAATGCAGAGGCTTACGTCGATGACATCGTCGTCAAGTCTCGAGAGGGAGATACTCTCCTCAGGGACCTTGAAGAGACCATCGCCAGCCTGCGCAAGGTGAACATCAAGCTCAGCCCCGCCATATGCGTCTTCGGAGAGCCATCAGGCAAATTGCTTGGTTTCCTCGTGTCCCACCGTGGCATAGACACAAATCTTGACAAAATCTAGGCCATAGAGGAAATGCAGCCTCCCGCCTGCTCAAGGACATGCAATGCCTGGCAGGCTTCATGGCCAGCTTGGGCCGCTTCATCTCCAAGTTCGGCGAGAGAGCCCTACACTTCTTCAAGATCATGAAGAGATCTGGCACCTTCAAGTGGACGCCTGAAGCGGAGAAAAGCCTTTGAGGACTTGAAGAGGTACTTGGCCAGCCCACCAGTCATGGTTGCCCAAAGGACAGGCGAGCATCTGAAGCTGTATCTATCAGCCACTCCACAGACGCCCAGTGCCGTCCTGGTGGTAGAAAGGGATGAACTAGTCCTCCACAAGAAGAGGGCAACCACTCCAAAGCCAAAACCGCCTGACGAAGAGCTCGACAAAGGGGCAGGCTCCACAAACCCATCGCCAGGCCCAGAGCCACAAGGTGAGCCTGCCCCAAGTCCTGATCTCGCTAAGAAGCCTGAAGAGCTTCCACAGGATGATCTCGCCAAGGATCCTGAAGAGTCTCCACAGGCCAACCCCCTTGAGGGCCCTGAAGAGCCTCCCTAGGCAGACAGCGCTGCGCCTAAACTGACTACCCTTGTCGAGCATCCTGTCTACTTCGTCAGTACAGTATTGCGGGATGCTCGGAACGGTACACAATGCAGCAGAAGCTCCTCATTGCGCTCCTCATCGCTTCAAGGAAGCTGCGACACTACTTCCAGGGACACTCCATCACGGTGGTCACCTCGTTTCCCCTGGAGCAGATCCTACGCAACCCTAACGCCACAGACCATGTCGAGGGATGGAACATAGAGCTATAGCCATTCAATTTGCACTTCGATACCACAAGAGTAATCTAAGGAAGAGTGTTGGCTGACATTGTCGCTGAATGGACTGATCCAACCCCGGAAGGGCCCCTAGGAGAAGAGCCAGAGCCCTTTGGAGAGAAAATGCCCAGCCACTAGACCATGAAGTTCGACGGAGCCTTCGCCTGCCGCAATGGTGGGGCTGGCGTCGTCCTGATCTCGCCCTTGGCTGACAAGCTATATTATGCGGTCCAGTTGTGCTTCGTGATAGACAAGATCTCCAACAACATTGCTGAATACGAGGGTTTGCTCGCCGGCCTACGGGCCGCCATCGCTTTAGGCGTCAAGCACCTGCTCATCAAGGGCGACTCCCAGCTGCTCGTCAACTTCTCCAACAAGAGCTACAAGCCTAAGGACGACCACATGGCCGCATACCTTGAAGAGGTCCGCAGGCTTGAGAAGCACTTCAGGGGCATGGAGCTCATGCACATCCCAAGGAAGGAAAATCAAGAGGCTGATGATATCGCCAAGCGCGCATCAAGGAGGCAAGCTCATCTGCCAGGCGTCTTTGAAGAGAGACTCGTAAAGGCATCCATAAAACAGCCTCAAGAGGCCATGCCCGCAAGCACAGACGAAGTGCTCCCGCCACAACCTACAACTGGGGCTCCCGATTGCGGCCCCCAAACAGGGGAGCGCCTGTTGCTCACATTGGTGCATCAAGAGACAGGTTGGTTCGACGAGCTCAAGGACTACCTCGCCACGGGAATCCTCCCCGAGGAAGATGTCGAAGCAGAGCAAATCGCTCGACAGGAAAAATCCTACCACATACTTGAGGGAGATCTCTACCACAAGCGCCCAAATGGCATCACGCTCAAATGCGTCCCTCCTCAAGAAGGAAAGATCTTAATCAAGGACATCCAAAGCGGGGAATGCGGCCACCACTCGTGCGCCCGCACCCTCGTAGGCAAGGTCTTCAGGAGTGGCTTCTACTGGCCGCAAGCACTTCAGGATGCAGTTGACATCGTTCAAGCTTGCGAAGCCTGCCAGTTCCACGCCAAGCAAATCCATCTGCCCGCGCTGGGACTTCAAACCATCCCGCTCTCCTGGCCGTTCGCGGTCTGGGGGCTGGACATCTTGGGACCTTTCCCAACAGCTCAAGGGGGCTATCGCTACCTCTTCGGGGCCATCGACAAGTTCACCAAGTGGCCCGAGGTTGAGGCGACGCGCACAATTCCAGCAGGCGCAGCGGTGAAGTTCATCAGACGCCTGGTCTGCCTCTTCGGAGTGCCTAATCGTATAATCACCGACAACGGCTCGCAATTCACAAGCGGCATCTTCAGGGCTTACTGCGAGAAACTGGGCATCAAGCTATGCTTTGCTTCAGTAGCTCACCCGCAGAGCAATAGCCAAGCCGAGCGCGCAAACGCAGAAGTCCTCAAGGGCTTGAAGACCAGCACCTTCAACATCCTCAAGGGCCAGGACAATGGCTGGAACAGCGAGCTCCCTTCGGTGCTCTGGTCCATCCGCACCACGCCACCCAAGCCTACGGGGGAAACACCGTTTGCCCTCGTCTACGGAGCCAAAGCAGTCCTCCCTACAGAGATCAAGCATGGATCCCCACGGGTCCTCGCCTTTAATGAGACGAGCAAGAGGACCTCCACAACGATGACCTGCTGCTTCTCGAAGGACAACGCCGCCATGCCGCTCTTCGTGCGGCTATATACCAGCAGGACCTGCGACGCCACCACAGCCCCAGCGTGCGTTCGCGCACCCTGGAGACATGCGATATCGTCCTCAGGCGGATCCTCTCCAGGGAAGGCCTCCACAAGCTGTCACCGATGTGGGAAGGCCCCTACAGGGTCACCCACATCGCCAGGCTTGGCGCGGCTCGCCTCGAGACTCAAGACGACATCCCCATCAAAAATCCGTGGAACATCATGCACTTACGCAAGTTCTACCCGTGATCATTGTCGCGTCAAGACATCTAGCTGAAGAGGCAGCTTAAGGCTCCACCTCCAAGCATTTTTTGTCTCTAGAGGTTAAAAGATCATGGCTTAAACCTCCAAACCCCAAAGGCTTCTCTCGAGGGTCAATCCTCCGAGCTCTCCATGTAATGAGCCGCCTCAGGCCATTGAGAGTCTCTGCCACTAATGGGTGGTCCCCATGCCTCGACATGGTTTAAGTACATTAACCTGGCAACTCCAAGCATAATGAGACAATTTCGTTCCTATGTGAACTTTGCGCTACGGAGCCGTTGTGTAATATTTTGGTGGTTAGTTTATTTCCGCACATATTTGTCTTTTCAATGCGCGCTTAGATCTTTCCCCATGCGCATCTCGCGATTGGGGGCTGAGTATGGTGCTAGTGCCTCAAATGACACACCAGCAGCACTACAAAACCGAAGGATCCGAGCTTTGACTGGAGGGCAAGCTCCCACAAACACGCCATCTCTACAAAGGACCTTGGTACTTACTCTCCTCACGAGGAACGCCTGAGGAGACCTATAAGCGCGCATGAGTTCCCACTACCATGTACCAGCGTTTGGGCTCGCCTCTCTAACATCTATAGGGAACAAGTGTCCCTGCAAGCCTGAAGAGGCAACAAGGAAAAAACCCCTGAGGAGAACCTCCTCCGCCAGGCAAACAAAAAACCCCTGCAGGGGAAAAGCCTCGAGAAGCTAAGTCCTGAACTCGTGCATGGAGAGCCTTTTCCCACCACAAGCATTCGTCTGTCCCTCGAGCGATTTCATTTTCCCTTGTGTTTCATGGACTACTCGCACGTCTAAAGGGGGCACTTGAGCATCGTGACCCAGGGCTCTTACATCTCCAAGCCTTAAAATCTCCCCGGCCTTGCTGAGTCATTGCTCTAGCATACCGCAGTGGTGGAGTCATAGCGCGAAGAGACGGGTCCTAGCGACGCAGAGAAACCATAGACTTGAAAATAAGACAAAAAAGAGCCTCTTGAGGGGCACACGAGCTGGCATAGATTACTTAAAGAGTATATTACATGCCCAAAAGTGCATAGTGTCTAAGCATAAAACTGTTTCAGATACAAGCGCTCAAAGGCGCAATAAGCAGGCTCAGGAGTAGTCCGCACCGTCATGCTCCTCCTCCATAGCATCCTCCTCCGCCTCGGTAGGCGCGACCTCCTCCTCGCTCTCCTCCGCAGCAACCTCCGCGTTCTTGAAGCGGTTGCAGAGGGCGTCGACCAACTCACGGAGGGAGTTGGAGACCCGCCACACATCGTCGCCCTGGCGAGCCTCGGTCACGGTGGAGAGGTCGAAGCCCGACGTGAGGAGCCTGAGGTTGGTGAAGATGCGGTCAACGACCACCCCCCAGTAGCTGGCGGCTCTCGACGCCGATCACCTCGCGGAGGTTAGCAACGGGGCTCTCGAGCGCCTTGAAGAACTGGTCGAAGTAGACCAGGTACATGGCGATGTCGCCACGGCCTCGGACCTCAGCGTGCGGCGCCTCCGCTCCAAGCTGGGCAGCGAGCTCGTTGCCCCGGGCCACCAGCGCCTGGAACATGCGCTCCCGCTGCTTCGTGAGTACGCGAGCCACCTGCACGGTGTCCGCAGCCTCCGCCACCTGCTCAGCCACGGGGCCCACCTGCTCCTCCACGTCCCTGACGAGGGCGCTCAGGTCCTGGACGGCAGTCTTACGAGCGTCCTCCGCCTGGCGATTGGCCTTCTTGGCACGCAGGAGGCGGACCCCAAGCTTGGAGTTGGCCTTCTCGAGCTCCGCAATCCACTTGGCGGCAGTAGCGTGCTTGGCCTTGAAGCGCTCCTCCTGCTTCTTGGCCTTGTCGCACTACGCCAGGGCGGTGTTCTTCCTGAACTCCTTCTCGCGTTCCGCGAGGTCTTCCTCCGCCTCTTTCTTCTTCTCGGTGAACCGTTGCTGGAAGCGCTCCAGGGCTTGCTTGTGGGCGACGACGTTCTAGTCGTACTTCTGGAGCGCCTGATTTAGGTTCCCCTCACGCGCCTCGAGCTCTTCGCGCAGGGTGGCGAGCTCGCCCTCCGCCTGGAGATGCTGCTCGTCGCATAGCAGCACGTCCTTCTCTTTGGAGGCCAGCTGCCGCTCGCGCTCCGCCAGGCCCTTGCGGTCCTCCTCCAGGGTCTCCTGCGCGGCATGGTGGATAGAGAGGAGTTGGGACTCCAGCTGGGATAGCTCGTGGCGCTTCAGCGCCAGCGAGCCCTCCAGGGCTTCGCGCTCGGCCCTCGCCTCTGCCAGGAGCTCAGCAGCTGCGTTGCGCTCGTCCTGGAGGGGCGCAAGGAGCTCATCTGCGACGCGGATGGACCCCTCTCGGATCTCCTTGGCAAAGCGGACGGCCTCCTCGCGTGCGGCTGGTAGCGCCTGATCCTCCTGACGGCGGGCCTCTACCGCGCCATGGAAGGACGCCCACGCCCCCGCAAGCTCGTCGCGCTGCCGAGCGAGCTGTGCGTCCTCCAGAGCTAGATGCGACTCGAGGCCCTCCAGAGACTCCCTCACGAGGTGCAAGGCGACCTCGCGGTGCCCCGCGCTCCAGTCCCAGCCACTAAGGACCAGGTCGCTGCGCGTAGAGAGCCCTGCCCCAGCATCAAGCCTGGTGAACCGGGCCTCAGGGCGCGCCTGGGGGCTAGGCGATGCTCCGTCCTCCGCCGCACCCAAGCTGGCCTCGCCGCCCTCGCCATCCTGGCGCATCCTCTCCTGCGACTCGCCCCCTGCAGCGGGGCGCGTCGGAGACGATGGACCCCACCTACAGGCTCACCAATGCCAGGCGGGCCCTAGCCCTCCTCGCGCGCTGGAGTTGCCTCGCGCGCTGGAGTTGGCTCACGCGGTGGCGTGGCCGCGCGAGGCGGAGTAGGAGCGTGAGGAGGGGTAGCAACCCGCTCCTCCTGCGTCTCCACCACCATTGGCTCGGGAGGCAGCGCAGTTGCCTCCGCCCGAGGTGCTGCTGCCTCCGCCTGAGGCGCAACCGCCTCCGCTTGAGGCATCTCTTCTGTTGGGCCAGTGAAGGCCGACTCCACAGGCCTCGCGGTCTCTTCAGCCACGGCCTCGGTCATTGCTCTCTTCAATTCAGCTGCCTTGCAAAGCTTACGGCGCTTCACAGGCACGAGGTCCCTGGCAAGCACCTGGAAAGATCTTCAGAGGAGGATAGAGAAGAAAAGAGCAAGAGTCAAACAACTAACAACTAGAAACACATACCCGGACTGCTTGGCGCCGGTGTCGACCCACGCCAAGCCTGGCGAGCGCCAGGAGGGCTTGCCTTGGCGCCTGACCCCTCTGGGGGCGCCTCGGCCTTCCTCTTGGACGGGACGTCAGACGGCCTCGCTCCGGACCGGTCCACGGCCGCCTTAGAGCATGGTTCACGCCGCCCTGGTGCGGCCTCTTCGTCAGAGGCCTCCTCCTCGACCTCCTTCTCCTCCACGAGGCACGAGGGCACCACCACGAAGGCGTCACCATCATCACCTGACAAGATATCGCAAATCTCGTCAGTAAAGGGCCCGGCCCTCGAAGAGAACACCTCCCCTGCCGCGGCCTCCTCCTCGCCTCGCCCAGCTCCTGAGGCAGAGGGCGACTCTGCTACCTCCTCCTCCTCGTGCACAACCGACACAAACACCACTTTCCCGGCCGGGCCTTACGGGGTGAATGAGGGCATCCCCTCCAGGATGGCCAGGCGCTCAGTCATGTTGTAATGGTGCAGAGGCCGGAGCGTGATGAGGAGCTTGTCCATTATGGGCACCACCGGGTTGATGAAGAGCGCATACAGGACGTTGTCGACTGTGTCCTTGTCGTTGTCCTCACGGTGAGGCCGCATCTTGTCCTGGGGGCCTGAGTACATCCACATGGGCGTCGCGTGTGCCTGGAGTGGAGCAATGCGGCGCGTCACGAAGTCCACGACGATGATCTGCCCCGTGAGGCCCTCCTCCCGAAGGTAGCTTAGGCGGCCCATCAAGATTGTGTTATGTGTACCGCTGAAGGGGGCCTTGCCCCAGTTCGAGTTTTTCACAGGCGGCATGTCAGGGACCTCGAGGAAGGCGCAGGGCTGCTCCACCCCGACGAAGAACCAGCGCTGGCGGAAGTCGTCCACCTTCTTCGTCACCGACGTGATGGCCTTGCCCTCGCTCCACGACATGGGAATGTAAACACTCCCCATGTCGTCCATGATGCAGAATGAGACGCATCCAGAGCGCTCATTCTTTGCCATGTTCCGTAGTGGTAGAAGCACCGGAAGAGGCCCACTGTAGGCTCCAGGCCCAGGTACGCCTCGCAGAGGTAGGCGAAGACGGCGAGGATGAGGATGGAGTTGGGGTGGAGGTGCAGCAACTGAATCTGACAGAAGGCCAGTAGCGCCTCCAAGAATGGAGAGAACGGTGGCGGCAGCCCCGCAGCAACACAGTGCTGGAAAATGGGGAAAAACCCTCGCGGGCGTTTCCCGTGCGCCGTGCTTGTTGGTCCGGTCCGCCATCAGGAAGCGGACCTTGGCGAGCGCCTTGTCGTTGACACGCACCCCGAGCAATGCCGCGCAATGTGCGACCTCGGCAGGCGCCGCCTGGGAAGAGGACCCCGCGGCCGCCTTGCCCTTGTTCTTGGTTGGACTCATCGGCGGAGAGGAGTTGGGAACGGCGGTGGAAGAAGCTGGAGAAGAAAGGAGTTGAGCGCGCTAGAGAGCAGGAGCGGAGAGCTCTAGACAGAGAAGGCTTCTGCGAGAGGAACGGGAAAAAGTAACGGCTCCCTGCCTCGGCGCGTAGGCTTTATGTCTCGTCAAGGAGCAGTTACCGGGGCACAATGCGCGCCCTAGATCGTGCGCGGCCGTTACTCATCTGTGTGACGCGTGGCTCGGGCCAGCCTGACACTTTGGGCCCACGACGCTCCAACTGCGCCCATGGGCTCAGTCGTGCGCATCGAGGGACCGGGGGCTACTGTCGGCCCAGTGAGGACCAGGGTGTGTAGAGCCCATTCTACACAGGCCTCGCACGTGACCCATATGACAAAACGACTAAGGACCAAGCCACCGGCGCGTAGGCAACTCCTCTTGAGGGCCTGAACAGGAAGCCAAGGCCTGAAGAGGACCCCGCGCTTCAAGAGACGACCCAAGGCTCACTTCGCCTGGAGAGAAGTCAACAGAAACCTCTCCACAGGCCCCCACAGCCCTGTGGAGACACTTCGCGGCTAGGCAAGCACTGCAGGGCGCACATGGCCTCTACAGCAGCCGCAGAGTGATGCGAGCACTCCATTTACCATTTTGGTGATAAAGGAGTCAACAAAGCTGCGCCACCCGCGCCAGGACAGCCAGGACTTTTCTCTTTGGTGATAAAGCGGCTGGAAGGCGCTGTCGGGTTATGACTCCCAGGAATCGGGGGTAGTCACTTCCTGAAGTGTAGTTCGAAAGGGGATTGAACGCGGAGGTCTAAACCCTCAAGTGGCTCCACGACATTGCTCGCCGGACCCGAAGAAGACGCACACCCGACCAAGGAAGACACCGTCCTTTACCCAGGTTCACGGCCCTCGTGAGGAGGTAAGACCGCTACTCCTGCCTGTCTGTATTATATGTGGGAGGTTACAGTACAATTGAGCTTGCCGGAAGCCCCCTTTAGGCAGTTCTTGCCTGGGGAGGGAAGTGATGATCTTCTTCCTCCTCCAGTCAGAGGCTAACCTAACCAGAGTTGCTATGGTTTACAAGGGAGTTTTGCACGCAAAGGGCCAACCTCTGCTACGATGGATGTCTTCTCTCTTTTATAGGCGCCTCGGGCCTTCTCCTTCGGCTTGGCCTTCAAGGTGGCTCCCACTTGCCAGTGGCGGGGCGGAGCACGAGTCCACCGCGCTCCATTCGTCCATGGACTTGGTCCATTGTTGATAAAGGTGGCGCCGTGGCCGACAGGCGGCCGACCGCGCTCGTACTATCCGCAGAGCGGGCAGTCTCTGAGGTGGAGCCCGTGATGACGATCTCCGTTGGAGGGTTGCGTCGCCCACCTGCTTTATCGTCAGAGTAGAAGGTCCTCACAACTGTGCAGCAGGCGGAGCAGCTTTGTTGACCTCTTTAACGCCAGGGACAGCAACGGGGGTGTGAGCGCCACTGCACGAGCGTGGCAGAGGTCACGTGCGCTCTGCCGGGATTCCTTGGTGACGACGTTTCCCTCCAGGCCTGAGAGGAGATTCCTGCCGGACTTCCCTCAGGCGGGTTGGTTCCTTGATGGGGAGGATCCCCCGAGGCGAGGGGTCCCCTGAGGCCCTTGCTTCCTCTTCAGGCCCTCGAGGGGAATCGCCTCTCGAGGGTTCTGCCAGGCGATGACGCCTGGTCCTTAGTCGTTTCGTCCGTCTGGCCCACGAGCGAGGCCTGGGGGCAATGGGCTCTTGACACCCAAGTTCCCACTGGGCCGATAGTAGCCCCCGGGCCCATGATGGGCATGACTGAGCCCATGGGCTTAGGCGAAGCGTCGTGGGCCCTTAGTGCCCAGCTGGCCCGAGCCATGCGGCACTTGGACGATTAATAGCTTCGCACGATCTGGGGCGTGAGTCGTGGGGGGTCCCACCACGTCCCGGTAACTGCTCTTGGAGGGGACATAAAGCCCGAGCACTACGGCAAGGAGCCGTTACCGTTTCAAACTCCTCGCAGAAAATTACGCTCCATAGAGCTCTCCGCCTCCGCGCTCTCCTGCGAGTTTCTGTTCTCCGACTCCTTCCACCTCCGCACCCGTGACAATGAGTCCTCTTAAGAGCAAGGGCAAGGCCGCCGCGGGGTCCTCCTCCCAGGAGGAGGCCGCGGAGACCTTGATGGGTGGGGCACTGCTCGGCGTTCGCGTCAACGAGAAGGCGCTCTCCAAGGTCCGATACCTGGTGGCGGATCGGACGAACGAGCACGGTGCCACCGCCCTGAAGCCCGCGGTCTTCCAGCACTGCCTGGCCGCGGGACTGGTGCCGCCCTTCTCTCCGTTCCTGGAGGCGGTGCTGGCGTTCTACCAGGTGCAGCTGCTGCACCTACACCCCAACTCCGTCCTCATCCTCGCCGTCTTGGCCTACCTCTGCGAGGCGTACCTAGGTCTGAAGCCCACGGTGGGGTTGTTCCGGTGCTTCTACGCGCTCCAGAACACGGCGAAGAACGAGCACTCCGGGTTCGTCTCGTTCCGCATCGTCGACATCCCCATGTCCTGGAGCGAGGGCAAGGCCGTCACGTCCGTGACGAAGAAAGTAGACGACTTCCGCCAGAAGTGGTTCTTCGTCGGGGTGGAGCGTCCCTGCGCCTTCCTCGAGGTCCCCGACGAGCCTCCGGTGAAGAACTCCCATTGGGGCAAGGCTACCTTCGACGACGCCAAGAATGCGCGCCTGATGGGGCGCCTGAGCTTCCTTCGCGAGGAGGGCCTCACAGGGCAGATGGTCGCTGCGGACTTCGTGACTCGCCGCATCGCGCCCCTCCAAGCTCACTCGGTCCCCATGTGGATGTATTCGGGGCCGAACGACAAGATGCGGCTCCACGTCGAGGACAATGACAAGGACGTCGTCGACAACATCCTCTTCGCGCTCTTCGTCAACACCTCTGTGCTCCCCGCGGATGAGGTCCGCGCGGCGCTCCGGCCCTTCACCAGTTCAACCTGACAGAGCGCATGGCCCGCCTGGAAGGGATGCTCGTTCGCCCCGACAGGCCTGGCGGACTCTGATGTGCTGATGCCGGCCCCACGGGGAGCGGAGGGGGCCGATTCTCCCTCGGCTTCAGGAGCTGGCCTAGGCGAGGAGGAAGCCACAGCTGGGGAGGTCTCCTCTTCTAGAGCTGGGCCTTTCACTGACGAGATTCGTGATATCTCGTCGCGCCCTCGCGCCCCGTGGAGGAGGAAGCTGAGGAAGGGGAGGCCCCAGGCGCGGAGGGCTCTCCGGGAAGGTGCGGGCTTCGCACCAAGGTCGTCGTGGACCACACAGGGGCGAGGCCGTCTGACGTCCCTTCCAAGAGGAAAGCGGAGGCGCCCCCCACGAGGCCTGCTCCCAAGCTCTTCCCTCATGGCGCTCGTCAGGCCTGGCGTGGGTCGATGCTGGCGCTCCCCCTCCAGGGTGAGTTTATACGTCGTTGGGTCATTTGCCCTCTTGGGTCCTTTTTCACCTCGTCCTTTGATGAAGTTTTATCTTGGGTTCTTGCCAGCGGTCCTGCGCCTGCCAAGCGCCGCCGGCTCCGCAAGGCGTCCGAGGTGAAGGCCGCCACGGCAGGGGCCGTGGCTGACGAGGCCGCGAGGCCTGAGGAGGCGGCCCCAACGGTCCCCCTTGAGGAGGCGCCTCAAGTAGAGGTGACGGCGCCCCTCGCGGGGGCGGCTGGTCCTCCTGTGAAGGAGAGTGCCGTAGGCCCGGATGTTCTTGCAGCGCTGCGCGAGTCTCCGTCGGTGGAGGGCTCGGAGGCGAGAACTTATGCGCCACCTCGTGCCGCTGAACGGATAGACGTCGCCTAGAGGGGGGGGGGGGGGGTGAATAGGCGATTTAAAACTTTTTCGAGGAGCCGGAATATCCGGTCCAAGAGTGACCCGGAAATTCCGAGTAGCCGGAATATCCGGTCCACGAATGACCCGGAAATTCCGAGTAGCCGGAATATCTGGTCCACGAATGACCCGGAAATTCCGGTATGCTTGATAAAGGCAGAATAAAACTAGAGGTTTACTTTAACAAGCATACAACCTAGATATATAAACTAGGCTCACCTATGTGCACCAACAACTTAAGCTAAGCAATACAAGTAACAAGATTGTAGCAAGATATATGACTTCAAGCACGAAGGCTATCACAATGTAAAGTGCATAAGTAAAGAGCTCGGGTATAGAAATAACCGAGGCACGCGGAGACGAGGATGTATTCCCGAGTTCCACCCAAAGGTGCACGTCTCATTTGGAGAGGTGTGCGCAACCACAACAGGTTAGCCGCAACGCCACAAAGGCTCACCTTCTTCTCCTGATGAACTCAACCACAAAAGGTTCGAGTTCACCTTCCACTATTGATCTCCTTTGGGGCGGAGATCGAATCCCGTACAACTCTTGAGGCACACACCCACAACTTAATTGGGGGCTCCCAAGTCTTGAGGCACACACCCACAACTTAATTGGGGACTCTCAAGTGACCACAAAAGGTCTTGACCACAAAAGGCCGGCCACAAAAGGCGTCTAGGGTCCAAAGACCGAAGAGTAACAAGCTCACAAGTAATACCACCACGAATGCTCGTGGAGGGCTCAAACCGATGCAAATGCAATGTCAAGAGCACACGAAGTGCTCAAGTCCTTTACTCTCAAATTCCAACACAACAACAAATGTTTATGGGGGAATAAGAGAGGAAGAACAAAGGAAACCAACAAGCAACTAATGCTTATGGGGGGATAAGAGAGGAAGAACAAAGAAGAAGAACCACAAAGGAACTCCAAGAACTAGATCCACTAAGTTCCCCTCACTTAGAGGAGAGATGGATTTGTAGGATTGTAGATCTAGATCTCCTCTCAACTTTCCCTAAAGAATATGGAAGATTCAATGGAGGGATTGAGAGGGAAGTGAGCTTTCCAAGGTCAACAATGGAGTAGGAGAGAGGGAAAAGTCGTGCTGCCTTGGATTTGCTGAGGAGGAAGAAGGGGAGGGGTATTTATACCCCTCTAGGAAATACAGCCGTTGGCTGTTTCGACACTCGGAAATTCCGGTATAAGTGAGACTCGGAAATTCCGGTCAACCGGAAATTCCGGTCTAGAGAGACTCGGAAATTCTGGTCACCCGGAAATTCCGGTCTAAGAGATCTCGGAAATTCCGGCTGGAGTCAGAAGCAAAACCAAACTTTTCCTTAGCCATTTCTGGAGGACTTTTCTGGGGGCACTCGGAAATTACGGTAGACGGAAATTTCCGAGCACAATTTCCGACTGGAGTCAGAACCCTTTTTCTCCTTTCCTTAGCCGTTTTCTTGGATGAGCTGGGGAACCGGAAATTCCGGTAGGGCGGAATATCCGACCCCAATAATCCGAATCAGCAGAACATCGAAACGAAAACTGCTATAACTTTTGCAAATGAACTCCAAATGAGGTGAGACCAATTTTGTTGGAAAGATAGCGACGATGACTACCCAACAAAAAGAGTAAAACCGGCAATATTTCCACACATGGCAAGGTGTGGGACTTTCCTCAAGGTAGAACCGGCAATATTTCCGCCACCGAAAACGCAACAAGTTGTCCAAAGTAAAACCGATTTCGATGAACTAGAGCTTGACATGGAGATGAACCAAGCTCTAACTCCTCACCAACATAAAAGCCAAATAAGAACCAAGAAATATGATATGCCAAGTATGCAAAGGTTTGAGCTCTCCACAACGATGCGATCAAGTTACTAACTTGAGAACCCCTCTTGATAGTACGCCTATCTATCCTATAGCCCTATCAAGATCATACCTTTGCCTTAGCATTCCACTTGAGTTGGATGATGACTATCTTGATCTCTTCAAGTGGTTCATCTTTCTTGATTGCGCGTCCAAGCACTTGCTTGATGAAGACTTCTCCAAATACTCCCCCATGCTCACAATGGGAGAGTCTCGCTAAGCTTCATCTTCATGTATCCATTGCAAGCACCAAGCATAGGATCTTTTCGAGAAAGCTTCTCTTGGTCTTGCACAACTCATCTTTTCTTCACTAAGATGATGTCTTGAATCTTCAAGACATACTTGCAATAAGCTTCACTCAACACATGAGCTTCAAGAGTTCAACACATGAACTCCACAATTCCATGGACATGATCTATCATGATATCTCAATGCAAACATTAGTCCATAGAGATTGTCATTCAATTACCAAAACCACACATGAGGGAAAATGCTCTTTCAGCCGCCACTCCACCTCGTGCGGCTACGCCTCCGCACGAGGCTACTCCGCCACGTGCGCCGATGCCTCCGCGCGAGGCCACGCCGCCGCGCGCGTCGACGCCTCCGGGTGTGCCTGTTGCGTCGTCTGCGCCCACCGCCTCTGCGCAGCCCGCGACGGAGACCTCCGAGGAGCTGGCAGGCGCGGGCGCGTCTGCCGGGGACGGTTCTTCCTCTCCTCCCCGCCAGGCTGGCGGCGAGGACTGCCTCGCGGCTGCAGGGCCTGAAGGGGGCGCGGGCACGGGCTTCGGCGGGGCTCAAACCAGCCCCCTTGTTCTTCCCGAGGCCGGACCTGCGGGACTCGACGCCGAGGCCAGGCCTTCCGCAAGTCGAGACCTGGCGCTCCGCGGCTGGGACTGGAGCACGGGGCGTCGAGAGGCCGCCTTTGGCCTCGTGAGGGAGTCCCTGGAGGGCTTGGAGGCGCACCTCGCCCTTGGGGACATATGGCTCGCTCGGCAGCAGGAGGAGCTGGCGAAATCGTGGGCGTCATTCCACGCGGCGGTCGAGGCGCGCCGGCTGGAAGACTTGGCGCTGCAGGCCGCACGCGAGGAAGCCATCAGCTTCGCCAAGGAGACCCGCGAGGCAGCCATCCGCGACGTTGCAGAGCTGCTCCACCCCCTCCAGGCGGAACGCGACGCTGCGGCGAAGCTCCTGCGCGAGTGTAACATCCCAGAATGTTAATATAATTATTAATGCAAAAATGTGGGCCAACAAAAACTTTTCTTATAAAGATGTGTGTATGTTTAATTCTTGAGTGTTGCTTGTTGCCTTGTTTGCAAGATTGTTTAATTCTAACTCTAATTAAAAATTTGAAGAAAAGAAAACAAATAAAACAAACCACAAAAACAAAACACCATGTGACAAATGTCACATTATTTTTCCAAATTAAGGTATATAAATTTATTTTCCCACCAAAATCAATGGAGTAATATTATTGACACTCCTAGATAATTCCACAAACTATTCCCTTTCAAAAATTCAAATCCAAAACTTCAAATTCAAATTAGAAATTCATGATGTAAATATTTCAAAATATTTCAAAAAGACTTTGTAACACTCACCAATAATATACTTAGCCTAGATCTTAAATTTGGACCCAAAAGGATAAAGAGAAATAGGAAAATTAAAATAGCAAAATGTCACTGTTTTGGTTCAAGCAATTCACCAAACACCCTGTGATCATCCACCCTGTTCTTCCCCAACCGAACCAACTCGTGGATCAATCCGAGGAATGTGATGTTTATTTGTCGAATTGGCACCAGCCCTGCATTCCTCTCTTCACCACGACCTCACTGCACGCCGGGGGAGGCAAAATGGTGGCCGGAGTCGCCGTGTGGACGCCGGCGACAGCCACGGCCGCGCGCACGTCGCAATGTCGCGCCGGGCGTCCGAGGTGGCAACGCCGCGCTCTCCCGTGCCAGGCCCCCCTTCCCTTCCTCGCCTCTCTGCTCCCTCGCGAGCCCGCACAGCACACCAGCACCAGCCCGTGCGCGCCGCGCCCGAGCCAGGACGCGCACGCCGTGCGCCGCCCGAGCACGCCCACGGCAGGGCCATGCCCCCGCGCGCACCCGAGCGCGCCACGCCGCCCCGCCTTGCCCGCTCGGTCCCCTGAGCGCCCCGCAACCCAGCCGCGCCCCTCCACCGGCCTACGGCGGCCTAGCTCGGCCACGGGCGCCCCTGCACCGCGCCCACCGTGCGCCGCCCGGCCCCTATTTAAACGCCCCCGTGCCCTGCTCTTCTCCACACCACCCCACTGCCTCTTCCCCCTCTCACACCACCCCTCGAGCACCGCCAGGAGGGCGGAGCAGTTGCCGCGAAGCTCCGGCCGCCCGTGGTCTCCTCGAGCTCGCCGTGCCCGAGGTAGACGACGATCGCGGCCAGGCCACGGCATCCCTCCCCTTCCCTTCTCTCTGCCCTCAGCCCTTCCCCTTTGCACCCCGCACTCACCCGCCTCCTTTTTCCCTCTGCCCCGTGCTCAGGATCGCCCGGAATCGCTCGCCGGAGTTCGAGCCCCGCCGCGGAAGAAGAAGCCCGACGCCGTCGCCGCCAGGAGAGTCCCCGAGCCTCGTCTCGCGCCCAGGAGCTTCCCCACCGCGCCGCCGTCGTCCTGCACCTGCCACACGCCCTCCCGGGCCCCGAGGTGAGCGCACCGTCCTCGACGCCGTCGCCGGAGCCGCGGCGCCGCCCGAATTAGGTCGCCGGAGACGCGGGCATCCTGAGCCGTTAGATTAGGATCCTGCGGTCGCGTACCGATTCGTTTTAATTAATAAAACCCTGACATGCGGGTCCCACGCGTCAGGTTTAAATAAACCGCGCGCACGCTCGCTGGGTCGCTGACCAGTGGGTCTCCTCTGTCAGATTTTTCAACATTATCCACTCTGAATTTTAATTCGAATTTAAATTTCATTTAAAAACCAGTACTAAACCCAATTTTAGAAATTCCATAACTTTAGATTTACAACTCCAAATTTAGCAAATCCAACTGTTCTGGAAAGCTTATGAAATTATCTATCCAACTAAACTAGTTTCACTCCATTTGGATATGTAATAAAAATACAATATTCAGAATACACTAGAATGTTTAAATTCTAAACTTGTTTGTTTCTGATACTCTGATAATCCAAAATAGTTGAAACTAATTTTGTTAGATCACATTTAACCATGATTAGTTAATACTAAAAGGATTTAATTTTTGGATGAATATAATTTAAATAATAGCCAAAACCTTATTAATTGGCTTCTGGATTCAAAACAATGTGTAGGGAGTTTGGTAACTCCAAATGACTCAAACCCAATTGTGTCATCTTCTACACATCATTAGCTTTCTGTAGAATTTTAGTTTGTATTTTTGTGACAAACAGAACTCAAGCTATGCAATTAAACATGTGCCACAAGTTTCTGCCCTAATTAAAATACAATGGAATAATGTTTAATTCAATTAAATTGAAACCACATGATATTGTTTGGTATGTGAAATGGTCAATTAGAACCTCTAAGAGTGTATTGCTATGATGATTGATTGAATAGGCTAGTGATTGTTTGTATTTGATTGATTGTGTATTAGACGAGAACGTTGCCGGATATATCGAGGAGGAGGGATTTGCTGAACCTGAAGACCAAGACCAATATCACTTTGCCGAGCAAGGCAAGCTACTCTCTGAGCTTGCACCTAACTTATGAATCTAGATTTACAAATCATTTTCAAAAGCAAAGGTTTACAAAAACCCTTTTTAAAAGTATATAGAGATTATTTTGCCACTATATGTAGAAGTATATATTAAAACTATAGGGTGGAAAAACAATGTTGTTTATTCAAAACTCCTTTGAAAACTTGTGTGGATATATAGCACCAAAATGTGGTGTTGAAATAAGGAAATGGAGAAAGATGGTTTTAGAAAAGCACATTGTGTCATAGTACTCAGTCAAGCAACCGATACTCTGTGCGACCACATTTACCCACATATGGGAAAGGGCTTAGTCATATAGTTTGCTCGTATTAATATGGGACACTGCATCAACAGAGATGACTCTGTTATGCATGAGGGAGTGGTTTGGTGACCTAACCCTGACCTGGGTCCTCGCTCAAAAATCTATGAATAGATAAGGAGGAGGATAGAAGGATGTCCGTATACACCGCCAGATAAAACCTATGAGTCCTCACACTTAGGGTTTCCGACGGGAAACTAGACTAGGTGTAGATGGAATGGTTCATAGGGGCAGGATCCTATACTAGCATGAGCAAAGGAAAGACTAGGGTCGATGACTCAACTTCGCATACCGCTGGTAGGGCGAAGCGTGGCTGACACGATGAGTTATCGGATGAGTGTGGGAAAAGCGTGCTACCTCTGCAGAGGGTAATTAAACTATTCGAATAGCCGAGTCCTCGGATATGGACAGTTGAAGACCCTACTTAGACCATGTGCAAGTTTTTGGAAAAGAGTTGAGTTTGAAAAGAAAAAGGAAATGGAGAGTGTTCCATACACCTATACCAACGGATCGGTATGAGGTAGTTGGAAAGATATTACCATAATGGTTTATGGTTGGAAAAGGAGGAGTTTTGGAATAACACTAATAAAATTGAGATGTCTAGTAGTCATAATTTCCTTATCTTCTTCAACAAAGATACAGAGATGTTTTAAATAAATAAAAGTGAGAAAATAAAAATGGAACTAGAGCACTCATGTTGGAGTAGTTTGCGAGTACATTCAAATGTACTCATACTAGTTTGCTTCTGGCTATTGTCGTAGCCAGACATGGAGGAGTAATACGCCCAAGAGGAGTATGGCGACATCTATGCCAACTAAGGATCTTCTCAAAGTCGACTGCCTGTCGGGTCTGCGTTAGCTGTTGGATGGCTGCTGCGTTTAAGTTCCGCTGCTTATGTTGATTGTTTTGGTTTGGCCCTTGAAGGCACCTATGTAAGACTTGGTCTAGGTGACCATTTTATGTAAGACTTTAATTCGGTATTGTAATGGATGTAAACTTTGGTATTGAATTCGGATTATGTGCAACGACAGACTGATCACGGGATCGTTGTGTTAAGCATAATCGGGTATTTCGGACAGTTAGTCCGGGGTCCCCACAGAATTGGTATCAGAGCCTTCTCGACTTTAGGAGCCTTAGATTAGCATGGTCGCTAGGTAGTGATTGCAAAAGTTGAGTTTTTAAAGAAAAACAAAGTAAGAACTTAGTTTAAGAAAATTGCTTATCTCTTACCCTCTCATTTGTGCAAAATTCTCTTCTTACCAACTACTAAGTTTTCTCTCATACTCATAAAAACTTGCCACACTTCATTTGAATAAACTTAAAAATCTGCTCACATATTGTCCCTTCCATTAAAAATTTGATATACTTGCCATCTCACTAACTTAAAATTTTGACTAAAAATTATAGATGGCGATCCATTTCACCGAGTTCGTTCAGCTGGAGAAGGACGGCAAGTTGATGTTCGAGAAGGACTTGTTCGAGTTGACCAAGCTGCTAGGTCGTCCCACTCCTGAGTTCAGGGGAGCCCAGGTGGACGCTCCCGGTAGCGGGAACCTGTCCTGGTTGATCGAGGGGTCTGTTCGCGGGAACATCAAGTCCCCCGGATCCAGGGCACTCTCTTTCACCCTCATGGACGTCCACTCGGACGATGGACTGTGTCGTTCCATGCAGCGGATGCTATCCCGGCTTTGTGAGGAGCACAAGGCGGAGCTGGTAAACTCTCGTTTCCAGTTCTACGGGAGGCGCACCATCGATGGACACCCAATTCGGTCCCCTCTGCACCCGACATTCGGAGAGTATATTCTGGACATGGAGATTATGCTCTTTCGCAACCAGGAGGATCTGAGGTGCGCCAGGCTTCGGTCTCACTTTGAGCGTCTCTCGCTCAAGGAGAGTCGCGAGAGTGAGGCACAGCTGAAGACTGAGAAGACCGCTCTTCTTAAGAAGGGAACCCCGATGCGGAAGACCATAGCGAAGCTCCGCAAGAAGGTTGCCGAGCAGGATGAGCTGATAGAGGATTTGGAGCTCCGTACTGACGAGATGGAGGAGGAGGGCGAGGATCTCCGCAAGGAGAACAACGCTTTCCTCAGTGACGATGACGACTATCTGGAGGAGATGGACGATGAGGATGAGGATGATGAGGATGAGGATGATGAGGAGGAGGATCCAGAGGAGCCACCCTACCAGTCCGATGCTGACATGGCAGAGCCTGAGGTTCCACCTCAGTAGGCTAGTTACTTGAGTTCTACCGCAGGATTAGGTCGACCCCCCCTATCGCTAGTAGAGTCAAAGTTGTGGTTCTTTTGGAACTTGCTATATGTACATTAGTTAGGAAGAATGTTGTAAGCTAGATTTGGGTGAACTCTTGATGTAATGGTTGTGCTATGAAAGTGTGTGCTAGTCTTGTTAACCTATGTTAAGTATTTCTCTTATAGTCCTTAGTAACTCAACCTCTACGTAAAAAGCCAATCTCTCCTTGGTCAGAACCCCTTTTGCTTGCCCTTATTCCCGGTGTACTTCAGGATGGTGGAAACCCGTCGCACCAACATGAATGGAGGAGCACCACCACCCCCACCGGACCCAACCACCGCCCAACTTCTGGCGCTCATCATGGAGGAACGTCAAGCTGCCCGGACTGAGCGTCAAGCTCATATTGCTGCCCTGCAACAGATAGCTGCCGCTCACAACAACAACAACCACAACAATGGCAATGGCAATGGCAATGGCAATGGTGAAGGAAATCAGCGGTCCACTTTGAGCAACTTCCAAAGGACCAACCCACCCACCTTTTCCAAGGGACTTCACCCACTTGAGGCCGATGACTGGCTTCGCACCATTAACAACAACCTGGTAGTTGCAGCTGTGGGGGAACCTGAGAAGGTGCTGTATGCGACCCACTATCTGGCAGGACCAGCCCGGTCTTGGTGGGAAGCTACCAAGGCTCTACAGCAAGCTGGTTATGCCATCAGCTGGGATGACTTCCAGGAGAAGTTCCGCAAGAAGCACATTCCCCGCGGACTCATTGAGCGGAAGAAGGATGAATTCCGCAGGTTGCGGCAAGGGAGTAAGGATGTGGTCGGATATCTCGATGAGTTCACTGACTTGTCTCGGTATGCTCCTGATGACGTTGACACCGAGGGGAGGAAAATGGAGCGTTTCATGAACGGACTTCATGATGAACTGCAATGTGCCTTGGTTATCCATGACTTTGCTGATTTGGAGTCACTTGTGGACAAGGCCATACAGTTGGAGACCAAGCGCAAGTCCATGTTTGAAGGTCGTAAGAGGAGGATGATTGCCCAGGAAGGTTCGAGCAGTCAGAAACCTCGCACCCACCCACCAAACCCCAAGCCATCATATAGACCACCACCAACTTCGCACCCCAGTTACCCTAAACCCCCATACAACCCAAACAAGTTCAGCCGTCCCAATGACAACACCCGTCCCGGAGGGAACTCTAGCAACCCCAACATCAATGCCAATGTTGTCTGTTTCAATTGTGGCACCAAGGGTCACTACTCCAAGGCATGCCCCAATCCTAAGAAGAATGGTCCGCGCCCCGATGCACAGGCGCCGAACAACGGTCAAGGCCGCAATGGAAATGGCAAGAACCCCGCACCCCGCGGAAATGTGGCTGTTGCCAAGGGACGCCTGCACCACATCAATGCTGAAGAGGCCATGGATGCACCAGATGTTGTGATGGGTACGTTCCTTGTCAACTCAGTACCTGCAACTGTTCTGTTTGATTCTGGTGCTACTCATTCTTTTGTTACCCAAGAATTTGTTGCTAAGGGAGGTTTAGTCGGAAGCCTCTTACCCAGACCCATGGTCATCCAAATCCCAGAATCCACCATAGATACCAAGTCATTTTGCCCGGACGTTTCCCTTGAGATCAAAGGGGAAAAGTTCCTAGTCGACTTAATCATCCTAGGAACCCAAGGAATAGATGTCATATTGGGTATGAATTGGTTAGCCAAGTACCATGGTCGAATTGACTGTGCCAGGAGAGCTGTAGCCCTCACCACCGACAAAGGAGTAGAAGTGGAGTATGTGTCAGAAACCAGTCGACCCCAACCAGGATGCCATGAGAGCATAGCTCGGCCAGCCCTAGATGAGATTCGTGTTGTTCACCTGTTCCAAGATGTCTTTCCTGAAGAACTGCCTGGTATGCCACCGGATCGGGATATTGAGTTCATCATTGAACTTATCCCCGGGACAGCCCCCATATCCCAAAGGCCTTATCGGATGAATCCAGAAGAACTGGTTGAGTTGAAGAAGCAGTTAGCAGATATGCTCAGCAAAGGGCTTATTCGCCCAAGTGCTTCACCCTGGGGATCACCCATTATTTTGGTGGATAAGAGAGATGGTACCACACGCCTGTGTGTGGATTATCGCAAGCTAAATGATGTGACCATCAAAAACAAGTACCCTCTCCCAAAGATCGAGGATCTGTTCGATCAAATGAACGGAGCCCGAGTCTTTTCCAAGATCGATCTTCGGTCAGGGTATCATCAGTTAAGAATCCGAGAGACAGACATCCCCAAGACTGCCTTCACAACCCGTTACGGTTTATTTGAATACACCGTAATGTCCTTTGGTCTGACCAATGCCCCAGCCTATTTTATGAATCTCATGAACAAGATCTTTATGGAGTATCTTGACAAGTTCGTGGTAGTTTTCCTTGATGACATCCTTATCTACTCCAAAACTGAAGAAGAGCATGCTGAACACCTGCGTCTAGTTTTAGCAACCCTCCGAGAGCATCAGTTGTATGCCAAGTTCAGCAAGTGTGAGTTCTGGCTCAGTGAGGTCTCATTTCTCGGACATGTTGTGTCTGCGGGAGGAATTTCTGTAGACCCAGAGAAGATCCAAGCCATTGTGGACTGGAAAGCCCCAACTAGTGTGACTG
The DNA here is from genome assembly GCA_026929855.1 of Poa annua. Classification (NCBI taxonomy): domain Eukaryota; kingdom Viridiplantae; phylum Streptophyta; class Magnoliopsida; order Poales; family Poaceae; genus Poa; species Poa annua. The sequence continues at coordinate 241,744,710 of CM049426.1, read as the reverse complement.
AAATCCGAAGTTTTCTCGGATTAGCGGGATACTACCGCAAGTTCGTTGAGGGATTCTCCAGCATAGCCAAGCCCCTTACCCAACTGCTGAAAAAGGACAAGAAATTTGAATGGACTCAGAAGTGTGAAGAGAGTTTCCAGGAATTAAAGAAGAGATTGACCTCAACCCCTGTCCTGATTATGCCAGACGTCACCAAGAGTTTCGACGTGTATTGCGATGCATCACGTCTAGGACTAGGTTGTGTTCTGATGCAAGAAGGCAAGGTGGTATCGTATCTGTCTCGAAAGTTGCGACCACATGAAGAGAACTACCCAACCCATGACCTGGAGTTAGCCGCTGTCGTTCTTGCTTTGAAGACGTGGCGCTCCTATCTGGCGGGACATCGCTGCGAGATTTATACGGATCATAAGAGCTTGAAGTATATCTTCACGCAGAGGGAGTTAAATTTGCGACAGAGAAGGTGGATGGAATTAATCAAGGATTATGATATCGGCATCAATTATCACCCTGGAAAGGCTAATGTAGTTGCCGATGCCCTTAGTCGCAAACCCTGCACCCTGAATGCCATGATCCAAGCAGAGTAGCCAGCCCTGTTTAAGGAGTTCAAAGATTTTGGACTAGAGCTTGTTAGCCACGGCTATCTCGCCCATTTAGAGTTAGCCCCAACTCTGATAGATCAAATCAAGGAGGCCCAGAAAGGTCATGAGAGCATAGAAGGAATCAAGAAGAAGATTTCTCTCGGTAAAGCGCCTGGTTTTACCGAGGATGCAGAAGGAGTGTTGAGATTCAATGGTCGTATCTGTGTCCCCACTACCTCCGAGCTCAAGGAGCTAATCCTAAAGGAAGCCCACGAGACCCCTTACTCAATCCACCCCGGCAGTACCAAGATGTACCAAGACCTTCGTGAAGGATTTTGGTGGCATGGAATGAAGCGAGAAATTGGTGCTTTCGTAGCCAAGTGTGATATTTGTCAGCGAGTCAAGGCTGAACATCAGCGACCCGCTGGATTGCTTCAACCCCTAAGGATTCCCGAGTGGAAGTGGGATGAGATTGGAATGGATTTTATCACCGGACTTCCAAGGTCCAACCGAGGCCATGACTCAATATGGGTCGTCGTTGACAGGCTGACCAAAGTGGCCCATTTTATTCCCGTCCACACCACCTACAGGGGAAATCAGTTAGCAGACCTGTATATTTCCAGAATAGTAAGCCTGCATGGTGTGCCTAAGAGGATTGTATCAGATAGAGGCACACAATTCACCTCAAGGTTCTGGAAAGCCCTGCATGAAGCCCTTGGAACCAAGTTGGCGTTTAGCACAGCTTATCACCCCCAGACCGATGGTCAAACTGAACGAGTGAACCAGATATTAGAGGACATGCTTCGCGCATGTGTCCTAGCCTATGGATCCAAATGGGAAGATTGTCTTCCATTTGCATAATTCTCCTACAACAACAGTTACCAGTCTAGTCTGCAAATGGCCCCTTTTGAAGCCCTTTACGGCAAGAAATGTCGTACACCCCTGAATTGGTCCGACACCGGAGAAGGAAAACTGTTTGGACCAGATACCCTCCGTGAGGCTGAAGAGCAAGTCCAGCTTATCCGAGAGCGACTCAAGACCGCCCAATCACGTCAGAAGAGTTACGCTGATCCCAAGCGTCGTGATGTCACCTTCAATATCGGAGATTATGTCTATCTCCGAGTGACACCCCTTAAAGGCATGCAGCGTTTCCACGTCAAAGGAAAATTAGCGCCAAGATATATTGGACCCTTCAAGATTCTTGCCCGTCGAGGAGAAGTGTCTTATCAACTGGAGTTGCCCCAAGAGTTAGAAGATTACCATGATGTTGTCCACATTTCCTTGCTCCGGAAGTGTCTTGAAGTTCCTGACCAGCCTGATGTTTTCAAAAACATCAATCACCAGTCCGTCGACCTGAATCAAGATCTGACTTATCGTGAGACGCCCCTCAAGATTCTCGACGAGGATGTTCGTCTCACCCGCAGGCGAGCAATCAAGTTCTACAAAGTCCAGTGGACTAACCACTCTGAAGATGAAGCAACTTGGGAACGTGAAGACTATCTTAGAAGCGAGTTTCCCAACCTCTTTAGTACCCAGGCCTAGCAAATCTCGGGACGAGATTTATTTTAAGGGGGGAAGTCTGTAACATCCCAGAATGTTAATATAATTATTAATGCAAAAATGTGGGCCAACAAAAACTTTTCTTATAAAGATGTGTGTATGTTTAATTCTTGAGTGTTGCTTGTTGCCTTGTTTGCAAGATTGTTTAATTCTAACTCTAATTAAAAATTTGAAGAAAAGAAAACAAATAAAACAAACCACAAAAACAAAACACCATGTGACAAATGTCACATTATTTTTCCAAATTAAGGTATATAAATTTATTTTCCCACCAAAATCAATGGAGTAATATTATTGACACTCCTAGATAATTCCACAAACTATTCCCTTTCAAAAATTCAAATCCAAAACTTCAAATTCAAATTAGAAATTCATGATTGAAATATTTCAAAATATTTCAAAAAGACTTTGTAACACTCACCAATAATATACTTAGCCTAGATCTTAAATTTGGACCCAAAAGGATAAAGAGAAATAGGAAAATTAAAATAGAAAAATGTCACTGTTTTGGTTCAAGCAATTCACCAAACACCCTGTGATCATCCACCCTGTTCTTCCCCAACCGAACCAACTCGTGGATCAATCCGAGGAATGTGATGTTTATTTGTCGAATTGGCACCAGCCCTGCATTCCTCTCTTCACCACGACCTCACTACACGCCGGGGGAGGCAAAATGGTGGCCGGAGTCGCCGTGTGGACGCCGGCGACAGCCACGGCCGCGCGCACGTCGCAATGTCGCGCCGGGCGTCCGAGGTGGCAACGCCGCGCTCTCCCGTGCCAGGCCCCCCTTCCCTTCCTCGCCTCTCTGCTCCCTCGCGAGCCCGCACAGCACACCAGCACCAGCCCGTGCGCGCCGCGCCCGAGCCAGGACGCGCACGCCGTGCGCCGCCCGAGCACGCCCACGGCAGGGCCATGCCCCCGCGCGCACCCGAGCGCGCCACGCCACCCCGCCTTGCCCGCTCGGTCCCCTGAGCGCCCCGCAACCCAGCCGCGCCCCTCCACCGGCCTACGGCGGCCTAGCTCGGCCACGGGCGCCCCTGCACCGCGCCCACCGTGCGCCGCCCGGCCCCTATTTAAACGCCCCCGTGCCCTGCTCTTCTCCACACCACCCCACTGCCTCTTCCCCCTCTCACACCACCCCTCGAGCACCGCCAGGAGGGCGGAGCAGTTGCCGCGAAGCTCCGGCCGCCCGTGGTCTCCTCGAGCTCGCCGTGCCCGAGGTAGACGACGATCGCGGCCAGGCCACGGCATCCCTCCCCTTCCCTTCTCTCTGCCCTCAGCCCTTCCCCTTTGCACCCCGCACTCACCCGCCTCCTTTTTCCCTCTGCCCCGTGCTCAGGATCGCCCGGAATCGCTCGCCGGAGTTCGAGCCCCGCCGCGGAAGAAGAAGCCCGACGCCGTCGCCGCCAGGAGAGTCCCCGAGCCTCGTCTCGCGCCCAGGAGCTTCCCCACCGCGCCGCCGTCGTCCTGCACCTGCCACACGCCCTCCCGGGCCCCGAGGTGAGCGCACCGTCCTCGACGCCGTCGCCGGAGCCGCGGCGCCGCCCGAATTAGGTCGCCGGAGACGCGGGCATCCTGAGCCGTTAGATTAGGATCCTGCGGTCGCGTACCGATTCGTTTTAATTAATAAAACCCTGACATGCGGGTCCCACGCGTCAGGTTTAAATAAACCGCGCGCACGCTCGCTGGGTCGCTGACCAGTGGGTCTCCTCTGTCAGATTTTTCAACATTATCCACTCTGAATTTTAATTCGAATTTAAATTTCATTTAAAAACCAGTACTAAACCCAATTTTAGAAATTCCATAACTTTAGATTTACAACTCCAAATTTAGCAAATCCAACTGTTCTGGAAAGCTTATGAAATTATCTATCCAACTAAACTAGTTTCACTCCATTTGGATATGTAATAAAAATACAATATTCAGAATACACTAGAATGTTTAAATTCTAAACTTGTTTGTTTCTGATACTCTGATAATCCAAAATAGTTGAAACTAATTTTGTTAGATCACATTTAACCATGATTAGTTAATCCTAAAAGGATTTAATTTTTGGATGAATATAATTTAAATAATAGCCAAAACCTTATTAATTGGCTTCTGGATTCAAAACAATGTGTAGGGAGTTTGGTAACTCCAAATGACTCAAACCCAATTGTGTCATCTTCTACACATCATTAGCTTTCTGTAGAATTTTAGTTTGTATTTTTGTGACAAACAGAACTCAAGCTATGCAATTAAACATGTGCCACAAGTTTCTGCCCTAATTAAAATACAATGGAATAATGTTTAATTCAATTAAATTGAAACCACATGATATTGTTTGGTATGTGAAATGGTCAATTAGAACCTCTAAGAGTGTATTGCTATGATGATTGATTGAATAGGCTAGTGATTGTTTGTATTTGATTGATTGTGTATTAGACGAGAACGTTGCCGGATATATCGAGGAGGAGGGATTTGCTGAACCTGAAGACCAAGACCAATATCACTTTGCCGAGCAAGGCAAGCTACTCTCTGAGCTTGCACCTAACTTATGAATCTAGATTTACAAATCATTTTCAAAAGCAAAGGTTTACAAAAACCCTTTTTAAAAGTATATAGAGATTATTTTGCCACTATATGTAGAAGTATATATTAAAACTATAGGGTGGAAAAACAATGTTGTTTATTCAAAACTCCTTTGAAAACTTGTGTGGATATATAGCACCAAAATGTGGTGTTGAAATAAGGAAATGGAGAAAGATGGTTTTAGAAAAGCACATTGTGTCATAGTACTCAGTCAAGCAACCGATACTCTGTGCGACCACATTTACCCACATATGGGAAAGGGCTTAGTCATATAGTTTGCTCGTATTAATATGGGACACTGCATCAACAGAGATGACTCTGTTATGCATGAGGGAGTGGTTTGGTGACCTAACCCTGACCTGGGTCCTCGCTCAAAAATCTATGAATAGATAAGGAGGAGGATAGAAGGATGTCCGTATACACCGCCAGATAAAACCTATGAGTCCTCACACTTAGGGTTTCCGACGGGAAACTAGACTAGGTGTAGATGGAATGGTTCATAGGGGCAGGATCCTATACTAGCATGAGCAAAGGAAAGACTAGGGTCGATGACTCAACTTCGCATACCGCTGGTAGGGCGAAGCGTGGCTGACACGATGAGTTATCGGATGAGTGTGGGAAAAGCGTGCTACCTCTGCAGAGGGTAATTAAACTATTTGAATAGCCGAGTCCTCGGATATGGACAGTTGAAGACCCTACTTAGACCATGTGCAAGTTTTTGGAAAAGAGTTGAGTTTGAAAAGAAAAAGGAAATGGAGAGTGTTCCATACACCTATACCAACGGATCGGTATGAGGTAGTTGGAAAGATATTACCATAATGGTTTATGGTTGGAAAAGGAGGAGTTTTGGAATAACACTAATAAAATTGAGATGTCTAGTAGTCATAATTTCCTTATCTTCTTCAACAAAGATACAGAGATGTTTTAAATAAATAAAAGTGAGAAAATAAAAATGGAACTAGAGCACTCATGTTGGAGTAGTTTGCGAGTACATTCAAATGTACTCATACTAGTTTGCTTCTGGCTATTGTCGTAGCCAAACATGGAGGAGTACTACGCCCAAGAGGAGTATGGCGACATCTATGCCAACTAAGGATCTTCTCAAAGTCGACTGCCTGTCGGGTCTGCGTTAGCTGTTGGATGGCTGCTGCGTTTAAGTTCCGCTGCTTATGTTGATTGTTTTGGTTTGGCCCTTGAAGGCACCTATGTAAGACTTGGTCTAGGTGACCATTTTATGTAAGACTTTAATTCGGTATTGTAATGGATGTAAACTTTGGTATTCAATTCGGATTATGTGCAACGACAGACTGATCACGGGATCGTTGTGTTAAGCATAATCGGGTATTTCGGACAGTTAGTCCGGGGTCCCCACAGCGAGGTTGGGGCGGAGCGCGAGGCGATGGAGGGCTTTGCCGCGAGCTGGGCCAGCAGGAGGCCCAGCTGCTCTCCACCCACCAGGCCGCATCGGCTGCTCTGGAGAAGGTCCGCAAGGCCTTTGCCGAGCGTGAGCAGCAGCTGATCCTCAAGGAGGAGGAGCTGCAGCGGCGCGAGGAGCAGCGCCTCCAGGCGGAGAAGGACCTGGCTGCTCAGCGCGAGGCCCTCGAGGAGCGAGAAGGCGAGTTGGCCTAGGCGACTCTGAAGTACGAAGACAACGTCGCTGCCCAGAAGGTGGCTTACGAGCGCTTCGAGCGGCGCTTCGCCGAGAAGAAAAAGGAGGCCGAAGACGCCCTCGTGGAGCGCAAGAAGCAGTTCTACAAGTCCACTTCTCAGAAGTATCGCGACATGGCCCATGCGCAAGAGGACCGCTTCAAGGCCAAGCACGCCGCGGACGCTCGGAAGATCGCCGAGCTCGAGAAGGCCAACTCCAAGCTGGAGGCCTACTTCACTCGCGCTAAGGATGGTCGCCGCCGAGCGGAGGAGGCTCGCACCGAGGCTGTCCACAACCTCAACTCCCTGGCCAAGGACGTGGAGGAGCAAGTGGCCCCGGCGATGCAGCGGGCGGCGGAGGCCTCGGACTCCGCCAGCGTGGCTCTAGCACTCACGAAGCAGCGCGAGCGCATGTTCGAGGCGCTGGTCGCTCGTGGCAACGAGCTGGCCACGCAGCTGGGAGCAGATGCGCCGCACACCGACGTTCGGGGCCGCGGCGACGTTGCCATGTACTTGGTCTACTTCGAACAGCTCTTCGCAGCGCTCGAGGGTTCCGTTGCCGAGCTTCGGGAGATGATCGAGGACGAGAGTCGGCAGCTCTTGGGGGTGGTGGTGGATCGCATCTTCACCAACCTCAAGCTCCTCACGCCAGACTTCGACCTGGGTTCTGTAACCGAAGCCGCCCAGGGCGAGGACGCACAGCGGGTCTCAAGCTCCCTCCGCGAGCAGGTGGACGCCTTCTGCAACCGCTTCAGGCGCACGGAGGCTGCGCCGGAGGACAGCGAGGAGGAGGCCTGCTCTGCCGAGGCTGACGAGGGCGCCGCGGAAGAGGTCCAAGACGGTGCTGCTTCCCACTGAGTCATTCTCTACTGCGCTTGCGAGCGTTTGTATCTGCACCAGCTGTGTGCTTGTAGACATCTTAAGACTTTTGGCTTGTAACATACTTTTAATTGATGTTTTAATTTGAGCTTGTCTGCCCCTCGTGAGGTCTCTTTGGACTCATCTTCATGTCTATTTGTTCTCTGCGTCGTTAGGTCCCGTTTCTTCGTGCCATGACTCATCCACTTCGGTATACGGGAGCAATGACTCCGCAAGGCCGGGGGGAGTTTAGGCCTAGGAGAGGTAAGAGCCTTGAGTCGCGATGCTCAAGTGCCCCCCTTAGACGTGCGAGTAGTCCATGAAGCTTAAGGGAAAGCGAAGTCGCTAGAGGGGCAAAGACGCGCGCTAGGGAGAGAAAAACGCTCTTAAAGCGTGGGTGCGAGACTTAGCTTCCCGAGGTTTTCGCTCTGTGAAGGTTCTTCGCCTGGCGAGGTTGCCCTCTTGAGGGGTCGCTCCTGGGGAGGCATTTTGCCTGGCGAGGTTTGAAGGGGATCGTGTGCAGAAAACAAAAAATTTCCTAGCAACGATATCATTAAACTAGCCAAGATCTACACTATGCAGATATAGAAGTACGGCGGAGATCAGAATACATACCGTCGTAGACCGAATAGCGGGGATTACGCTCCCGCACAAGCGTTGACGATGAAGACGCCGTAGCTGACCTCTAGGTCGCGGAGAACTCGGCGCGACGAAGACGACGAAGATGACCTCAAGGTCGGGTGGAGCAAGTAGGCCTCTGAGTACCGATAGCGCAGCACCTCGCAGGGGGTCACACACATACGGTGGAGACGACGGCCTCCGAAGCACCAGTCCAGGACGAGCACCGGAACACTTGGACCGGAACACCAGCAGCGCAGCAGCGGGCTATGGTGGAAGAGATCCCCCTCCTCTACTCGGCGCAACTCCGACAAAGGGAATCACAAGATCGAGAGAGAATTAGAGAATTAATTGGTGAATTAAAAGGCCAGGGGTGCCCCTTCTTATATAGGCTCCCAGGGGGGAGCCAACCTCCTCACCAGGCAATGTGGGACTATCCCCACATGCCTGGCGCGGCCAGCCATGGTGTGTCGGCCCCTTGGTGGGCCTCTTGGCCCACCAGGGTCGGCCACCCAAGCCCCCACCGAATCCCCAAGGGGATTCCCACCCTCTTGGGCCTTCTTTCGACCAGAAGGCCCATTTAGGGAAATCAGCCTAAATAAATTCGAAAATAAATATATAAAATCATATTTGCATATTAATTACACTAATTAATATCAAACATAATATATATAATTTTTCCTAACTCCGAAAACTCTTTCGGCGCTGCCCGATCTCCATCGGACCATTCCCGGGACGTTCCCGGTGATCTCTTTCCTTTCTGGTTGTCTTGTCGAAACCCCTTAAGTGTGTTACCCTAGCGGTTCGATATAATAACAGGTATGATCAAGACTCCTCTATGATCAACGACTAACTCGTAGGCCTGGACCCCATGAATTAATCCCTGTGATATAACGAATGACTTTCATCTATCAAACTGGACGTATAGTCTTAAACCCTTTGTCATGGCGATACTTAGCGTGTCCGAGCATCATTCTCAGATATCTCCATACCTAGCATGATCTCGTTACCGACATCGCTATCTTATACTCGTCTATGATATTATGTCAGCTGGTGACCTAGTCACATGTTTGCAAACTCATTTGACATAATCTCACCGAGTGGGCCCTAGAGTATCTATCCGGCTATGCGGACTGACAAATCCCGATGTTGACCCCTCGTCTCAACTACCCCCTTCCGATACCCAAAAGTATCACCTATCATTTTCACACTATATAAGATATAACGTTTGGTGCGATCAAAGTATCTTCCAGGGATAACAATAAGAGTTGATCTCACGGTCTTAAGGCGTAATGACTATGTCCTATAAATACTGGGTATGTCCATCACATCGTTACACCTAACGATATGACTTTCATTGCCGACCGACACCATGCCCTATGATCGGAAAACCTCGATCATCAATCGCGCAACGAAACTAGTCTTAGTAGAGGCTACTGGGGACCTGGTTGTTTATCTACCACACCTGTATTAATGTTTTTGCTTAATACAGTTATAGCATGGTATAAAACATATAATGAACGATTGGGATATTGCCAATCAACTATATTTATTAAGTGCCTCTAGGGCATATTCTCTTCAGTCTCCCACTTGTACTAGAGTAACATTAATCTAGTTTACAACCTTGTAAAAGCTCAACACCCATAGCATCTTGGTGCCTGCTCGCCTTGTGAAAGAGGAATACAGTCAATAGATCTCACACATTGAGACCTATATGTGCTTTGCAACACTTCTATGTCACCTAGTTTGACATCATCCCGTATCTTACGATGACGGTGAAATATATCCCCGTGGATGGAGTGAGACTCGAGCATTCGCGTAGCATGTGCCTTAAAAGTCTAAGAGATCTATTAAGGGGATCACCTACGCTCGGAAAACTGCTCAGTCCAATCACACTTGCTACTTCTGAAGTCGCAATATATTTCTATACCTATGTAGATTATGCGACAGTGCATTCATATGCGACTTCGCAAACTAACCATGTCTATCTTCAAAATAAAGGACATCTCCTATATGAGATTTCTAGTCGTATGGGTCAGTGTAATAACTTGCATCATCGTAACTGCTTTACGGCAAGTTGTCTTTCCACTCTTACCCTTTACTAGAAAACATATCTTCAGTTCTCATAGACACTGAAGAATAAACTTAACGTTTGTTCATTGATCCACACAAGGATCACTCTAGAACCTGTTCTTGAACCAAGAACTCGGGTCACACTAAGTCGAGCTTTCAGTCTGATAGCATCTATGTCTGATACATAGATAATGTCGAACATCATTTGCTATCACTGAAAATGCCAAGATAAACTTAATATTTTACCTAGTCATACAAACAAGAACCTCTTTCTTCGCTTGTCCTATTCTGAAACACTTCAGAATCTTGACTTAGGAAATATTTTGAGTTAATGTTATTAAGCCCCTTCTGATCTATACAATTATAAATCGGATGCCTAATACTCCTAACTTCATTTCATATAAAATTTAATCACTTAAATAATCCTTTACACTCTACTAGAGGATCTGTGTCATTCAATATGTCGTTACATACATAATCACAAATGACACCTAGCTCCCACTCAAATATGCCTTCCACATATAAGATCAAGGAAAAGCTACTTAGCTCCCACTCAAATATGCCTTCCGCATACAAGATCAAGGAAAGCTACTTTGCTCCCACCCACTCCTTTTCAAATGTAGGTTTCTTCAACTATTTTGGAAAACTCCAAAATCCTTTGATCACATTATCAAAGTGAAGATTCCAGCTCCGATATGCTTGCTTCAGCCCATGAATGGACCACCGAAGTTTGCATACATGTTTAGTATCCTCAGGATCACCAACTCTTTCTTAATGACACTATTAAGAAACATGGTTTCCTTATCCATCTATCAATTTCTCATTCGAAATTATAGTGATTGCTAAACGACCCAGAATAGATTTAGGCTTCGCTACTTGAGACAAACTCTCATATGGTCTGTCGGAACTGTTTCACGACAATCGAATCTGCTCAATGTCTATTCTCTCATAAAATTCCATATATTATTAACATCCTAGATGCCATCAAGAAGATCTCCCAAGTAATTACCTGGTAATCGTATATGGATTTTATTTCGGATCATAAATGACTCATAGCCATTTCTCGGACTTAGGTCCACCATCTCTTCTTCGTAGTTCGTAGGTCTATCATATTCCATTAATATGACCTTCATAGCAAGATTGTCGTAACACACAGTGTGGAACACAACCTCGTATACCTACGCTCTTAGTATGAGCTCAGAACATCATGATTTTGAATCATCAGCTTTTCAAGCTGTGGAGCCTGACACCGAAAACACTTTTGGTTGCGCCACTCTGATGTCTGGAGAGGAAGTTCACCAACTTCGTCTTGCTCTACTTTCTTTCTCACTTATACCCTCGGACAAGAAACTATTTCTTTCGCAAGGTATATCCCGGCAAGAGTTTTGCCTATGTCGTGAGACATGTACCCAACTAACTCTTTAGGTAGGGTATACTACAATGATTAATCCATTTTAGGTTCGATCCATCGAAACACTAAATTGCTGAAACGACAATCCAGGCTAAAAGCCATGCCATCACTCGTATGGTATTGTCTCCATGGATTCAAATGGTTTCCCTATGTGCTAAGTGAGTGTTTACGTTTCTACCATATGACTCTAATGATCACAATAATTCGGTAAGATATTTATTTACCACACACTATCCGATAGGGTGCAATTGCGACGTCCTAACACACCATGACACTATGGTGTTCCATGCGACGTAATTTGTGGAACTCTTCTCACAAGTCTTCCAATGATGTGCCATCATTATAACTCAAATCTTTATTTCCTTGATATGCATCGCGGGAATTTGATTTTCTTGTCAAGTTTATTTCCTACCTCATTCTGGACTTGTTTGATTGAATCAAAATTTCCAGGCCAACATTCCCCAAGTGGATATCCATATATCTATTCCAATGTTCATGAAGTCTATGAAATAAAGACTTCCACTACACGTTAACGTACTTCATTGATTCACATACACCGAAATGCACGATTCTCAACAAGCTATACTCAAAACGTTCAGTGAAGTTCACGAAATAAAGGTCTCCACTACCCGTCAATTACTTCATTGAACCACATACAGCTCTATGTATGACTATCAATAAGTTATATGCCCGCTTTCCGAAAACGGTGTCACAGTTATTTTGCAAGTGTCAAAAGATCAAATCATAGGACTTGTAGGTCCATCCGGTATGGAGCTAATGCATGACTATAACATTGACATGACTAAACGGTAGTGCCACACATATGTGGTGTCTTTATTAAGTTTGTATCCTTTGGCATTAATATTATGAATGTGGGAGCTTCTACCATCTAAATTCAAATCGGCATATGATCATTACTTCATAAATATAGGACACCAAATTTGTCACTATCATGTATGAACAAGTGTCTCGCTAGAGGAGACACACTTGTAACGATCATACTAACAGGCGATCATAAAGAATTTATTCAAATGGTAAATCTAGAGGGAGTGTGTCTATGGCCAGCACAAAAACTTGTCTGCCATTATGAACACGCAATGTCGCCTCATCCTTCAAGCTACTCAAGCAGTAAACCTGGTTTTCATAAAACATGACTAGTACAAAACTTAGTCACTACTGCGAGTACTTGCTTAGCTAAAACATTCATAACATGTATATCATATATACACCATCATCATTGATGATTTCCGGCGATCTGTTTCATTTCCTTGATACTTCCACCGTAATCAAGAACCATGAAGGTGAACGATTCCCCTTGCATGACATAGTCTATGACAGAGGATTTGCACTTGGCAACGATGTCTGTCATCCAGTGATCGAGCTGAGCGAGGTTGCATGCCTTCTATGGCCTTGATTTTGTCTGGGTTCGCCTCTATGCCCCGACGAGACACGAGGAACCCCAGCAATTTGCCTGAAGGTACTCCAAAGATGCACTTGGCGGGGTTGAGCTTGATGTTCACCTTGCGCAGGCTGGCGAAGGTTTCTTCAAGGTCTCCGAGAAGAGTATTTCCTTCTCGCGACTTCACGATGATGTCATCGACATATGCTTCAGCATTCCGCCCCATTTGCCCGCCAAGGGCTATCCTCATTAACCTCTGGAAAGTGGCTCCGGCATTTTTAAGGCCGAAGGGCATGCAGACGTAGCAATACACACCGCATGGTGTGAGGAAAGCCGTCTTCTCCTCATCCTCTTTAGCCATTTTAATCTGGTGATAACCAGAGAAGGCATCAAGGAAACAGAGGAGGTCGCAGCCTGCCGTGGAGTCCACGATCTGGTCAATTCTGGGCATGGGATAGGGGTCTTTGGGGCATGCCTTGTTTACATCAGTGTAGTCGATGCAGAGGCGGCCTCCGCCGGCGGGTTTTGGGACTACCACGCTGTTGGAGAGCCAAGTGGGGTGCGCGACTTCGCGGACGACTTTTGTCGCTTTGTGCTTCTCGACCTCCTTGACGATGAATGCTTGCTTCTCGGGGGCTTGCTTTCTTGCTTTTTTCTTGACGGGGCGCGCGTTTGGGCACACGGCCAAGTGGTGCTCGATCACCTCCCTCGGTACACTAGACATATCTGACGGTGTCCACGCGAACATGTCAGAGTTTGCCTGGAGGAAGGCGACGAGCACACTTTCCTATTTGGGAGGCAGCGCGGCGCCAATGGTGACGCTAGCCCCCGAGCCTTCAGGCCACGAGCTCCCTGAGCCCAGAGAGATCTTCTTGGTAGCAGCTGTCTCCTGAGAGAACAACTGCTTCTTCTTCTTGGGCCTCTCGAGAGGCTCTTGGTCCTCGTCGGCGGGGAAGGCCATGGCGGCGGTCTTGTAGGCCGTCTCAACAGCGCGCGTACCGTCCAGGACATGCCCACGTATGGTGATCGTGCCGGCGCTGCCGGGGATCTTGACCATATTGTACGCATGGTGCGTGACGGCCATGAATTTCGCGAGCGCGGGGTAGCCGAGGATGGCGTTGTACGGCAGGCCGATGTGCGCAACATCGAAATCGATGTGCTCGGTGCGGTAATTTTCCTCGCTCCCGAAGGTGACGGCAAGCCTGACCTGGCCTAGAGGCTCGATGGAGCCGCTGGTGACCCCCGTGAAGGGCCTCGAGGGCAAAAGCCGCTCGTAGGGCACTTGAAGCGCTTCGAACGTATCTATGGAGATAACGTTCAGGCCTGCTCTGCCATCGATGAGCGTCTTGGAGACAGCCACATTGTCGATGGTGGGGGTGCAGACCAGCGGGAGGGTTCCAACAGTCTTGGTGCACTTGGGGTGGTCCTGAGCGTCGAAGGCGATGGTGTACTGCGACCACTTGAGGGGCCTGGAGGTTTCCGTGCTTGGGAGGGCGGCTTTGAGCTCGCGGGCGAATTGCTTGAACTGGTTGTTCGACTTCGGCGCCTGCGCCGCCCCCCCGAGGATGCAGGCCATGGCGCCCCTCGGGGCTTGGTAGCCGCCATCTTCCTCTTCAGGGAGGTTGCCGTTCTTTTCTGCGGCGTTGGCTCGATTTCCAGATGGCTTCTGGTAGCCGCCCTTGTGTCCGCTTCCGCGGTAGCCTAGGCCTCGACCGCGGCCGCCGCCGTCTTCTGCTTTCTCGCGCTCCTTGCTCAACCTTTTGAGGTCGTAGCAGGACTCCGTAGAGTGGCCGCGCCTGTTGTGGTAGATGCGGAAAGGGCGGTGATCATCTTTCCTTTCTCCAGCCTCGGGGGCGTTCCTGCGAGTGCCTTTTGTGTCCGGCTCTGCCGCGAGAACTGCGGTGGCCTTGCGCTTGGGCTCCTCCTTCTTCTTCTGGCTCTTGGGCCCCTCAGCATGATCGTCCCCTCTCGAGGACATTTTCACGAAGAGGAGTCCCTCTTCAGCCTTGGCGTACTTGTCCGCCATGTCGAACAGTTTGACCACAGAGGTGAGCTTGTCAGGGATGCCCAGTTTCTCGAGCATCCTGCTGTTTGTGACGCCCTCGCGGAAAGCGGCGATGATTTGAGTGCCGGGGATGTTCGGGATCTTGTTGCGCACTTGGCTGAAACGCTGGATGTACTTGCGGAGCGTTTCATCCTTCCTCTGCACCACAGCGCGCAGATCGTTTTGGGTGAGGGCGCACTCGTACGTCCACTTGAAGTTGGAGACGAACTGCTTGCAGAGCTCCTCCCAGGAGTTCACAGAGTCCTCCGGGAGGTTCAGGAGCCACGACAGCGCCGAGTCGCGTAGCGCGTGGGAGAACCAGTTGGCCATGACCTTGTCGTCACCCCCCCCGCAGCTTGGATGGAGGTGGTGTAGAGCTGCAGGAACTCGACGGGATTGCTGGAGCCGTCGTAGCCCTTGGGAAGAGCCGGCCTGAACTTCTGCGGCCAGACCACGCGACGCAGAGAGCAAGTGAACGCCATGCAGACTGAGGTGTACGTAGCGACCCCATGCTGAAGCGCGCCGCGGTTCTGCTGTCCCGCGTGGCCGAGCTCCTCCACGAGCCTGTTCTGGCGGTCTCGCTGGAGCTCCATGCCCACACGAGTGTCGGGCGCGGTGCGCTGCACGATAATGCGATCGTGCGGCGAGGTCGGGTGCGAAGCAGCCCTTTGTGCCGCAGCCGGTGCAGGCCCTGGAGGTGGCGGAGGCGCATTTGTTGCGACCGTGCCCGCGAGGGAGGGTGCACGTGGGGTTGCGACGGAGCGGGGCGCGTCGTGGCGATGCCGACGAGGTGATTGAGGCGTTGGAGCCACTGCTCGTGGGCCTTAGCGGTGGGCTGGTAACACAGCAGCTCCTGTGCCATGAGCAGCGTGTTGTGGGGCGCGGGTTCGGTCTTCCCCGGGCCCGAGCCGCTCGGGCGCTGCGTCGTGTGCGACGACTGCGCGTCCTCCTGGTGCTCGGCGTCGTGCTCCGGCGCCTCCGCGTGAGGGCCAGAATGGACATGCTCCTCTTGGCGGGGTCAGCCCCATCGTGCGCGGGTGTCGCGCAGGTGGTCGCTGCACCTGGGGGCTCGCGTGTTCCCGCGGGCGCACGTCGGTTGACTCGAGCGGTGCGGGTGGCACGCGTGTTCACCATGGCGCGGAGACGAACTCGAAGGTTGTTGACGCGCCTCAATCCCCCTACCTGGCGCGCCAAATGTCGGGTTATGATTCCCAGGAATCGGGTGTAGTCACTTCCTGAAGTGTAGTTCGAAAGCTGATTGAACGCGGAGGTCTAAACCCTCAAGTGGCTCCGCGACGTTGCTCGCCGGACCCGAAGAAGACACACACCCGACCAAGGAAGACACCGTCCTTTACCCAGGTTCACGGCCCTCGTGAGGAGGTAAGACCGATACTCCTGCCTGTCTTTATTATATGTGGGAGGTTACAGTACATTGAGCTTGCCGGAAGCCCCCTTGAGGCAGTTCTTGCCTGGGGAGGGAAGCGATGATCTTCTTCCTCCTCCAGTCAGAGGCTAACCTAACCAGAGTTGCTAGGGTTTACACGGGAGTTTTGCACGCAAAGGGCCGACCTCTGCTACGATGGATGTCTTCTCTCTTTTATAGGCGCCTCGGGCCTTCTCCTTCGGCTTGGCCTTCAAGGTGGCTCCCACTTGCTAGTGGCGGGGCGGAGCACGAGTCCACCGCGCTCCATTCGTCCATGGACTCGGTCCATTGTTGATAAAGGTGGCGCCGTGGCCGACAGGCGGCCGACCGCGCTCGTACTATCCGCAGATCGGGCAGTCTCTGAGGTGGAGCCCGCGATGACGATCTCTGTTGGAGGGTTGCGCCGCCCACCTGCTTTATCGTCAGAGTAGAAGGTCCTCACAGCTGTGCAGCAGGCGGAGCAGCTTTGTTGACCGCTTTATCGCCAGGGACAGCGACGGGGGTGTGAGCGCCACTGCACGAGCGTGGCAGAGGTCACGTGCGCTCTGCCGGGATTCCTTGGCGATGACGTTTCCCTCCAGGCCTGAGGGGAGATTCCTGCCGGACTTCCCTCAGGCGGGTTGGTTACTTGATGGGGAGGATCCCCTGAGGCAAGGGGTCCCCTGAGGCCCTCGCTTCCTCTTCAGGCCCTCGAGGGGAATCGCCTCTCGAGGGTTCTGCCAGGCGATGACGCCTGGTCCTTAATCGTTTCGTCCGTCTGGCCCGCGAGCGAGGCCTGGGGGGAATGGGCTCTTGACACCCCAGTTCCCACTGGGCCGAAAGGCGCAACGCTCCAAGAAGATCGTCATCGTGGGCTCTACCACGACCACTGCAACGCCTGCGAGCCGTTTTGTGCGGTCTGCAGCTTGTCGGCCACCGCGCTCAACTTTCGAACGGATGGACCGCGTCCATGGACGTTCCGGCGACGGTGGACTTCCTCTCCTTCACGCCACTGCCCTGTGGGAGCCCACCTGGAGCGCGCAGCACAAGGAAGTGGCCCGAGGCGCCTATAAAAGGAGTAGGATCTCCACCATAGTAGGGGATCGGCTAATTGCTTTCTGAACCCTTGGAACCCTAGCCAAGCGAGTAGGATAGCCAACTGCTGGAGGAGGAAGACAACCATTGTGTCCCTCTCCAAGCACCAAACTGCCTCAAGAGAGCCCTCAGCAAGCTCATTGTACTGTAACCTCTGTAGTGCAATTCAGACAAGCAGGAGTAGCACTGTTACCTCCCTCTGAGGGCCGTGAACCTAGGTATGGGCCAGCGTTCATCTATGTCGTGATTGTCCCTGTCCAGGCCCGACGAGCACCGTCGTCGTGCCTCTCGAGGGTTGTTGACCTCCATGTTCAATCCCCCTTCGAACTACTCTTAAGGGTGTGACTATCCCTGTTCCGTGGGAGTCACTCTCCGACATTCCTAACTGAGCTAAAACATGGGCTATACCATTATTAACTCGGTCCACTTTAGCAACCGAGATATCACAAAATAAGTTCAAAATCTCTCTAGCCTCCATAACTAAGCTCCAGCTAGCAGATTGTTCTAAAGAGTTTGAGTTTAAAGCTTGAATTGCACGTGAACAATCAGATTCAAGAACAGCTGGCCACATACGGTCAGAACTAAGGTGTCTGATCCCTTCAAAACAGGCTAGTATTTCAGCTCCCTCGGCACTGGCACAGAACGAGATGAACTTCTACTTAGCAAGGAGAGAGCATCCACTATGATCGCGAATAATGATGCCAATGCCTGCATTTTTTGAAATAGGATCCCAGCCGGCATCCACATCTTCTTTAAACGTACCCATTGCAGGAGGTACCCAGCCAATTGTTTTAGTCTGATTATCCTTGCTGATTCCTGTGAAAGATTGATATTAGTTCACCAGGTAAGGGATCGAGGCCGAGACTGATGCCTTCCCATCCCCATGGATAATATTATTGCGATGGTTCCATGAACGCCACAACATGAATATGATCATTGGTCTCTGATCCGTAGTCGCATTACTGAGAAGAGAAAGGATCCACTCAGTGTCGTTTCCTCTTATAACCGTTTAGCAAGTAAGGACCACTGGTCTCGCAGTTCACCCTGAATCGCTCTCGGGATCGTACACATGACAAGATCATGATTGACCATATTGGATTCACATTCAGTATGCGGTTGCTTAAATTCTGAAGGGTACCCAAGGAGTCCGACGCCACCAGCCACGCAAAAATGCGCAGCTTCGGTGGCACATTTAGCTTCCATTTTAGATCAAACACTTTCCTTTCTCCTGATGCTTGATTACTTGATTGCCCAGCGCTGAGTTCCTGTAACTTTGGTTGCATTCCAATGCGATATGCAGATCGTACGCTAAAGAAGCCATTGTTCTCGCCATTCCAGGCTAGGAAATCGTCCGATCCCCGTGGAGGAAGCTTGATATTTAAGATAACCGTAGCTTCATGCGGTAGACAACAATTCTGAACAACAGCTTCATCCCAAGTCCGCGTCTCATGGTTGATAAGTTCGCTGACCCATTTCAACCATGTTGTGCCTCTTCTTCCGTCCACCCGAAGGGCACCATCTCTAGGGAGCCAATTGTCACGGAAGATTTTAACACTGGAGCCCGTTCCAATTCTCCAGATAATCCCTTTTTTTAACAACTCTAGCCCGTGAACAATACCCCTCCAGGTCTATGATTGGTTTTGAATAAAAGTCGTATCAAGTAGATTACCCGAAGGGTAATACCTCGCCTTTAGTAACCAAGCGCAGAGGCTATCCGGGAAGTGAATTAGGCGCCAAGCTTGCCTTGCCAGAAGGGCTTGATTAAACATGCAGAGGTCCCGGAAGCCGACTCCTCCATGAGCCTTTGGTCTAGTGATTTTGTCCCAAGCTAACCAATGCATCTTACGTTTATTTGTTTCATTGCCCCACCAAAAATTGCGAATGATTTGCTCCAACTGCTCAATCAACCCAACTGGGAAGCGAAAGACACCCATAGCATACGTTGAGATTGACTGCAGCTCATAATTGATAAGAGTGTCCTTCGCGCTCGAGGACATATACTTTTCAGCCTAATCACTAGCATGCTTAGAGAATTTCCCTTTCGTAGATTTGAATTTACCTTTTTTCAACCTACCATCAGGGACTGGCAGGCCCCGGTACTTCTCCTCAAAGCAACTTGTGTCATATTTAAGGATGTTCTTGATCTCCACTTGTATCTCAGGAGTACAATCAGGACCATACATAATGGAGCATTTGCCAAGGCTCACAAGCTGTCTCGTACCTTGCTCGTATTTATCCAATATCGACTTAACAACTGATGCTTGATTCACATTAGCTTCAAAAAACAGTAGACTATCATCCGAGAATAATAAGTGTGATATACCCGGGCCACGTCGGCATATTTGAAGCTCTCGCAAAGAATTATCCTCAATTTCCTTGCGGATTAGACACGACAAACCATCAACAACAAACAAAAATAAGCACGGAGAAAGAGGATCACCTTGGCGAATACCATGAGATGGGATGAAGGAGTCCAACATGTGCCCATTAAAGCGAACCGAATATCGAACAGTGGTGACGCAAGCCATAACCCACTGAATCCATTGACTATGAAAGCCAAGTTTCGCTAAAACCCCTTCCAAAAACCTCCAATCAACACGCGTCTTAGCCATATCCAATTTATATGGACAATATTTTTTGCGGTCTGTCGAGCCTGTCTGAATAGAGTGAATGCACACAAAAGGCATCAAAGCATTATCAGTAATTAAGCGTACAGGAATAAAGGCGCTTTCAGTGGGTGAAATGATATCCTGTAATAAGGGCCTCAATGTAACATCCCAACATTTTATAATGTTAAAAAATAACTAAAATTTAAAACTTTTGTTTTTGATTAAAATAAAACATTAAATGCATAAGAAAACCAATTATAAAAGACTTCAACCAATTTGAAAAAGTCTATTATTTCAAAATTCCCAAATAAACATATTTTTTCAAAAGTTGTTTCAAGTTAAACATTTTATTATCCATTGTATTTCTTAAAACCTTAATATCTAATTTGACAAATGTATTACAAACTTCCAAACCATTTTCATGTAATAAAAAGTTCCTTATAAGTATTTGATTTCAACCATTTAACAATAGCAATTCATAAATTAGAATAATAATTACAATTGTTATTTTAAACTATTGAAAGCATTGTCTACTTGCCAAAAGATTATTATTCATTTACCTGAGTTCAGAACAATGTTTGGAGATTACAAGTCTATAGTTTATAACTTTAATAACTTCATATATTTTATAATTAATGAATTATCCAAATAAATATTTCATTAACTTAAAGGATTTTCATTTATTTTCAAAACATAAAATGACTTTCATGAATATATTTTCTATATAAGAAATGAATTAAATCTAAAATCTTTTCCAAAGTTGTTATAAGGTTTTCAAATGAATTATCATAATATAAAATACAATGGTGCACAAGTTATTTTCAATTAAAAATGAATACCTTATATTTCCATTTCCTTCAAATTAATTATATTTAGTTCTTTAATATTATGCCAAAATAAAGATGAATGATTTCAGAAAAATAAGTTTAAATAACTTAAATACAAACATATTTGAATATGGGTATTTTACAAATTTTATTTAGCCAAAAGAAAATTTAATTAAGATTTAATTTCAAATTTGACTCTAAGTGTCAAATTTGTATTAAACAATTATTTCAAATTTATTAATTTTTAAAAAATTTGAAAACATGCCCACAACTGGTTTAACACAAAGATATGAATTTTACAAATTTTTAGATTTTTTTTTGACCCGGTTTGGAAAATTAAATCAAAAGATATGAATTAAATAAATAAAACTAAATTACCTGCTGACGTCGGCGATGACGTCATCGTCGTCTACCTCCCGCACGGGAATCACGCCCGAGATCGCCGGAGTCCAATCCGCGCCGTGATGATCGCGTGATGCCCCCTCTCCGGTCCCTATATAAAGCCCAACACCCCCGCTACCTTTCCCCTCTCTTCTCTCCCCGTTTGACGCCGCCAAGCCGGAAAAATCAACCGCCGGAGCTCCTCACACCCGCCGGCGAGTTTTCGTCAAATCCAGTGAGCTCCGACCACCTCGACCCCTCCCTTTCCCTCCATTCTATCCACCGCCTCCGTGCGCATCTCTGTAAATCGTTTCCCCTAATTTTCCAGCTCCAGATCGAGCCGTGCGTCGAAGACCGAAACCACCGCCGCCGCCACCTTCTCCGGCAAGCGATTGGAGACGCAGCAGGGCCTGGGGACGCAAGGCGCCGCTCTCATCGTCTCCAACACGACCGGCCGAGCGTCGCTGTCTCCTCCGCGCGTCCGGGGCACCTCCGGAGCCTCAAAACGGTCCACGCCCGAGCCGCCGCCGCCGTCTGCCTCGTCTCCGGCGAGTTTCCGCCGCCACCAACTGGTCAAGCATGGTGAGCCATCCGATCTAGATCGTGCGGCTTTGATTAGAAGTTTCAAATCGAACCGGTACATTAGATCTGGACCGCTAGATCCAGATCTGACGGCCCATATCGAATCACTTAACCACGTCAGCGCCTACGTGGCATGTACAGTCAGCGCCCAATCAACTGCCACGTGAAAAAAGAAATTCTTATTTAAATTTAAAATTGCAGTTTTGCAGAAAAGCCCCGGCCACTTAGATCACTTAGATCTGTCATAACTTTTTAATCACTTATCCAAATTTGATAAATTTTATATATTTGGAAAGCTCTTGACATGTACAATATTTTCGATCTGTTAAATTTCAAATTTGACCTAGTATAATTTATTCAAATTTCAAATGGATGATTTGAGTATATTTGTAATAACTTTAAATCTATAAATCTAAAAATTGCAAATAAAATTGTTTTAGAAACTTTGGAATATTTGTAATATGGTGCCTCTGTTATAAAATATTTTTGAGTATTATTTTGATGATTTAATAGTTGTATGTTTAAATTGAATAGTTTGACTATTTTTGACATAACTATTAATAGAAACATTATTTTTGATTAAATTCAATTGCTATAAATTTAATTAAATGCCCTCTGTCTATTAATACTAATTATAAAAAAAAATATAAAAATTAAATCACATAAAACTTTAATTTTATATTTATTCCTTTATTATATTTTGTGAAAATACAATTTAATTAAATTGCATTAGCATAATTGTTTCATGTGTTTAAAAATTGCATTTCATGCATATCGTATTTTATTTTGTAATTATATTTCCCATAAGAAAACTCCTTCCCCATTTTCTCTAAGTTAGGATTATTTCCAACTTAGTATTTTTTGGTAAAAGTGCTATGCACTAGACCCTTAGGATTTTCAACATGGAGCTAGAAGGCCAATGGAGGACTTAGCCAAAACAAGACTTCAGAAGTACCTTCAAGGAGCAGAAGCACTTAGAAGAAAAATCACGAAGAAGTCCATGAAGACCAACAAGAAATATTTTCTAAGTCTTGCTCCCTCTCTCTTTCTTGTCTCCCTTCTTCTCTGAGACTTCATGAAGACTAAGTAAATCCAAGACCAGCCTAGGTGATACAAAAATCATCAAGTCTGAAGATTATTCAAGTCTACCAAGAATTCAATCAAGACATCACCAAGGAGAATATTACAAGTTTGGGGATGAAGCCTGGAAGACCAACTACATCTTTCTTCTACCTTTTCCCTCTTTCCTAATCTTGTCTTTCACCTTATAGACTTAGTATTTTCTTCAAGTATTTATGCACATCATGGCTAATCCATTTGAGTGCTTATTCAAGATAAGTTATAACAAAGTTATTCTATCCAACTTATGACCTTACTCCTTAGTCATTTTGACCAACCTACTTGCCTTGCAATACTTAAAAGATTTTCAGGGCATGAAAAGCATCTCTAGTCCTTAGAAATAATTTGCATATCATGCATAAACATATTTTCCTTAGAAGTTTTATGAAACCTGTTTGTTCACTATGTATGTACATGTATGTTTGATGATTGTTGTTTATTTGATTGTTGTACTGTTGTTTGCTTATATTGTTTAGATTGAACGGAGAGCAAACGTTCGTTGTTGAAAAGAGTTTGTGAACAACGACAACATTCGAAGGCAAGTGGCACACCTCATAAACTTCCTATTATTTTCTATATGCATTACTAGTGTATTTTTATATAAGCATCTGTAGGATAGTATTGCTATGCTAAACCTGTGTAGAAATTCCTTATTCCTGTGTCTAGGCTCCTATGCAATACTTAGTAGAATTATTGATGCTATGCAATGGATGAAAAGTTTTACAAAATGTTAAGTGACTACTCAGGGATGTGCTCATGGTTGTCGTCGCCTAGGATGAATTTCTATTCTAATAAGGGCCGTGAGCATGGTGGTTTTCACCTAAGAGTACACATCCACTAAGTTAATGAATCACCTGGGTGGATTGGTTGAATGGATTATGTTGAGTGGCTACTCAGGTCCATGTCTATGGTTCCAGGAGTATGTGCACTTGTGGATGGCCACCTAGTGAACAGAGGAATCTGAAGAACTCCGAGTGACGATTGCTTCCAGTCCAGCCATTGCCAATGGGCTCCGGTTTGATCAATTATGTTGCATGGACTCTCTCCGGCTTGACAAGCAGATGTAGGGGGATGTTAGGTGGAACGGGTCAAGCCAGAGTGGGAGGGAAAATGCTTCTGAAAGATCTCGTCTCATTCTTCTCCTTTCCTTATCACTATAAGTGTGTAAAGGATAGTTTGGGTTGAATGGGTACAATGGTGAACGTGCACAACCTCTGCAGAGTGTAAAACTAAGTACTTAGCCGAGTCCCCGGTACAGACAATTTGAGCAGCTGATCACGGACGTCAAACGGAGGATTCCACCATTCCAACTCAGAAATAAAACTTGATGGGTGAACAAGGGAAGATGATATTATGGTTTTCATGCCATACTTGTCTTGATTTGAAGAAAGTGTTTTCCAAAGAGATAGGAAAAATTGGCTTTATGCAAAATAGCCTTGAACTCCACCAGCCAAATAAACATATAGGCTATAGAGTTATTCCATTAAGTGTACACCATAGTGTCACTTGTCAGACTACATTTTTAATGGAATCTGACCCACGTTGTTGCAATATATTTCTTATTGCAGATTGATCAGATGACGAGTGAGGTTTCGTTTAAAGGTTTCAAGTGTACAACCAACATGTTTTCGCCTGTGGCAACATGAATGTGATGGAGACTCACTGCTATTGTATTTACGCTGTTTACTCTTTTAAAGCTAGCTTTATGCTATGCAACTTGTATCGAATAGTTTTGTAAGTCTGGATCATCGATGTAATAAAATTGATACTTTGTTGTGATATTACATCGAAAACTGTGTGTGCAAACGAATCGATCCAGGGATTTGCACTATACACATGTATCTGCCTTATTTAAAGTGCAGGTACGCTACAGTCAACCTGTTCACCCGACATTTAGAAACCACTTTGAAGATCACATTGTAAAGACTAATTGGCCGGAAATCCTTCAAACATTCGGGATCATTCTTCTTCGGAATTAGGACAATCCTAGTGTCATTAACCTCCTCTGGCACTGTACTAGAAGAGAAGAATAGTTTTACCTCGCGCGCACCACTTCATCTTTGAGAAGGTCCCAGTTTCACTGAAGAAAGCGCACAGGAAAACCATCAGGTCCAGGCGCCTTCAACGGTCCAATCTCAGAGAGAGCATCACTGATTTTCCATTACCGAAAACGGAGCACAAAGCTTTCCGTTCATATCATCATCCACATACCGACGCATAGCATCTAAGACCGACTGAGGAGAGATGCGGTCCTCTTTAGTGTTCAAGTCCTGGAAGAAATCTCTAGTCATATTTTCCATCTCCACCGTGTCAGCTGTCCAAGTACCATCTAGGCGCTTCAGTCGCCGAATTTTATTGTTACGTTTCCTCCAGGATGCACGACGATGGAAGTATTTTGTGTTTCGATCACCCTCACGAAGCCATGCAATTATGTACTGTTGCATCCACATTATTTCTTCCCTGTAGAGAAGCTCATCCATCTCCTTCTCGAGACCCACACGTGCAACAATACTAGCATCGTTCGTCCTCAAGCGGAGCTCACCCAGTAATTTCCGCTTTTTCTCTAGCTCTTTCGGTACTGATTTGAAGTGCTCACTTTTTCAGCTTTGGAGATTGCCCATTACAGCTTTTAAAGATGGCGCTACATCACCGAGATCCTGTCTCGGCACTCTGCGCGACCATGCTTCTTCTACCGCGGCTGCCATCGACGGTTCATGTTCCCAAGCCACTTCATACCGTCTAATTGGATCATTAGTCATGCAGCTGCTTGGGTTATCTGCTGACAGAAGAATTGGACAGTGGTCCGACCTTGAGGAGATAATATGATGCAACTTGTACTCCGGGAACAAAGCTGACCAAGCCGGCGTAGCAAATGCCCTGTCTAACCGGACTTTCACATTACGAATACCCTTCTGCTTGTTATCAAAGGTCCACGGTGCACCGACGAAGCCGATATCATGTAGGTCACAGTGAGACAACACCTCGCAGAAATCTAACATCAGTCTTTCCGATCGTTGGGTATTGGAAAAATGCTCCTCTTGCCACATGGCTTCGTTAAAGTCGCCAAACATTAGTCACGGTCGGTTGGAGCAAGGTTTATTTGACGTAACTTTATCTACATAATGTGATCATAGGGACCTCCATAGACATGAACATCAATGTGCCTATTGCTGAAAGAGAGAAGATCAACAGTGATGTCCTCAGACCAATAGAGAGCAATTCCACCACCTTTGCCTTCGCCATTAACAGCGAAACGATTCTTCAAACCGATTCTGTATCTCAGATTTTCCACTCTATCCTTCTTTTGCCTCGTTTCGCTAATGAAAACGAGACTGGGCCTGTAAGCCTGCACAAGGCAGACAAGTTCTTGAACGGTCGCGTCCTGCCCCAAGCCGCGGCCGTTCCATCCTAATGCCGTCATTATTCCTGTTATTTTATTTTGTTGTGTAAAGGAATTGTCCCACCTCTGTAGAAATTCCTTTGTATCTTAACTTTATTGCATTGTTGTGTCAAGTTAAGCCTCTAGTTGAAAGTTGATGCTAAATTTGGATTCTGCGCAAAAACAGTTTCTGCTGTTCAGAGTTAAATTCGTAACTCTTCACAGCAAAATCCAAATGACCTGCCCTTTTTTGTGCGTAGTCCTCAGATATATATGCAACTTTCATTAGTTTGAGTTTTATGATTTGAGCAAGTTAAGTGCCTCGAAAAAACTCGTCTTTAGGGATTGTTCTGTTTTTGACAGATTCTGCCATTTATTTCGCAATGCCTCGTTTGCTATTTTGATTGGATCTTTTTGTTCCATGAAGTATCAATGGCTGTAGATAATATGGTAGAAATTA
The DNA here is from genome assembly GCA_026929855.1 of Poa annua. NCBI lineage: Eukaryota > Viridiplantae > Streptophyta > Magnoliopsida > Poales > Poaceae > Poa > Poa annua. Next base: position 241,718,097 of record CM049426.1, on the reverse strand, counting down.
TGGTCCAACAGAATATCATAATATTTCGTGCACTAACCCTCTAATGAAGTTTACTCTAAGTTTGGCGTGGATGAAGTTTTCAAGGATCAAGAGAGAAGGTTGATATGATGTGATCAAAATGATAGTAAAGACAAAACTTGGGGATGCCCCGGTGGTTCAACCCCAACATATTTCAAAAAGACACAAGCGTAAAAGCTTGGGATGCCCAAGGCATCCCCTTCTTCATCAACAAACTATCAAGTCCTTTCTAGTGAAAATATATTTTAATTCCGCCAAATCTTATGTGCTTTTCTTGAAGCGTCTGTTTGCTTTTTGTTTTTGTTTTTGTTATTTTCATTCTCTGAATAAAATGGATCCTAGCATTCCTTTTGTGGGAGAGAGACACGCTCCGCTTTTTCTTATGAATACTCGTATTCTTCACTTATATTTGTTGAGTATTCTTCTCTGGCTACTGCTATGCTTCCTAGGTCTTGTTTTTCATGCATCTCTTGATAGAGTTGTTAGCTTTATTATATCATACTCTCATATCTAATTGTTTAATTACTTGGAGAGTTTATATTTTAAATAAGTTGATTGATGTTTGGTTAAGAACATAAAATGCTAAAAGTGGTAGATGGTAGAACTAAATGACACATAATCTTGTAGATCATTAAATTGTGTCACTCGAATCATTGATGTTATTTTGAGATATTAATTTTATTAATGGTAAACATGATGGTTTAGTAAAGTGGAATTATTAATGGTTGGTCTAGAAAAACTTGAAGCTGTGCCACACTTAAATTTCCAGTTGATTGCATAATGATATATGACTTCTATTTGCTAATGGCAACCGTAATGACTTTATGTTATGCGCTATGGTCGGGTCCCCAACAGTGACTTGTTCATTTGCAACAACACCTCTTGGAGTGATTTTCATTATGCCTTGTAAGATCATATTTTTATTTGGAATCTTTTTACTTGTGAGTTCTAAAGCTGCGTTTTCATGGCACTTCCACCACCATATTGCTACCCTCTTCGGTACTTTGCATTTCCCTTTCACACATTGAGAGTTAGTGCATACTTCGCGGGTACATCCAAACTCGTGGGAGATCTTCATCTTTTTCTCCTACACATAAGCCAAATATCTTCCTTAAAACATCCACCATACCTACCTACTACAGCATTTCCATAGCTGTTCCGAGATATATTGCCATGCAACATCCATCTTACATTACATTACTTGTTGGCATTCATTACTCATATATTGCTTTGCGGGATTCTATAAATCTGATGTGTAGTTTTACCCATGTTACGCTAGATCATTGCATTACCTGCTACACCGGCAGATGCACCATTGTCATATACATATTATGTCGTATTCATATTAGTTACTTACATCATTAGTATGTTGTCATATCATTATTAGTGTGTTGTCATATCATCATATTAGGATGCTTGCCCCTAAAAGTGAAAACTACCACGGAGGCCATTAAAAAGAGAAAAAAAAGAAAAAAAAAGAGAAACAAGGGGGAGCATTACTATTCTTTATAACACACTTGTGCTCATGTTATAGCACCATATAATTTATAGTCATCAATTGTGCTCATGTTATAGCACCATATCATTTATAATCATCATTTGTGCTCATGCTTAGCACCTTTACTCCATATGAGAGAGTTTTCATGTCTTACTTGCATAACTATGTGGGGAACTTTACACTATAGAACTTGGCAAGTATATTCCAATGATGAGCCTTGATACGTCTCCAACGTATCTATAATTTCTTATGTTCCATGCTATATTATACCAAGTTATTACATGTTTTATATGCATTTTATATAGGTTTATGCATTTTCTTGAACTAACCTATTAACAAGATGCCACAGTGCTAGTTCCCTGTTTTCTGTTGTTTTTGGTTTCAGAAAAGTACTAAAGGAAATATTTTCGGAATTGGATGATTTATTTTCTAAAGTCCGTTTTTCATCGGGAACGTTCCAGAAGACCGAACACAAGACGAAGTGGGCGACCAAGGCGGCGCCACCACGTGCTCGCGCGGCAGGAGCCTAGGCCTTTCGCCTACACATACCCCCTGGCCAAAAACCCTAGCTCGGTGTTAATTATTTCCTCCACGGGTCCCGAGCCGCCGCCGTCGTCAACACCAATTCAGGAGAGATCATAATTTCTCCTCGGCACCCTGCCGGGAGGGGGAATCGTCACCAGAGGCTCTACGTCACCATGCCCGCCTCCGGACTGATGCGTGCACTAGTGGAAAAAAGGCTTAAAGGTGGGATAACCCTTTGTGGCGCACCAGCAGCCCATGCGCCACAAAAATCGTTTAGTGGCGCACCACACAAGTGTGCCACAAATATCCGTGGCGCACAAAAAATATGTGCCACTGAAAAAGTCGTTTGTGTGGCGCACCAAGAAATATGCGCAACAGAAATATGGTGGGCCCCGCCAGACTGGTCTGATTTCAGAAATCCGAGGCATATTATGTGGTGCACAAAGCAAATGCGCCACATATAGTTGACATTATGTGGCGCACCCTGTACCATGTGCCAAAAAAAGTTAACATTTTGTGGCACATGGAGCAGGTGTGCCACAGAATGTTAACTTTCTGTGGCGCATATGGAACTGGTGCGCCACAGATAGTTTTCCCGCCTTTTCTCCCCCTTTTCCCGCCATTTTTCTTCTCTCCTCTTCCTACATAATCCCCCTCCTGTATGACCTTTGGAATTATAGATTTTCAGTCTGCTAGGCGTGTAAGGATCGTTTGTGTTGGTCCTTGCAATAAGTGTGCGTCAGGCAGTTCCATTGTCCCGCCGCCGAGTATCTCTCGCGTATTTCCCATAATTTGCATGTTGAGTGTAGCAAAGTGTATCACGACGAACTTATTGAGAGTGAGAGCCATCTCGCTTTGCTGGGAGCCAAGCTATGCAGCGCTGGGTATCCATATCGGACCCCTAGCCAAATTCGTCATGAATTGATTACGATTCGAGTCAGGTTTGACAAGAAAGTTGAGAAGGGCAAGTTCAAGACTCAATGGGATATTGATTTATACGCTGAGTCTTATCATTTGATAGATGAGAGCTATGATTCCGATGACTTCATGCCGTCATCCAAGGCCCTGAAGAAGAAGGAGCGCCGAAGGGGAAGGGCAAGAAAGTTTAATCGTCGTCCAAAAAGAAGAGTGTACCATCGTCAAAGGGCAAGGACGCTGCATCAACGGATTGAGTTGTGTTATGTATCTTTATTTCAGCTATGTTGTATTGTCAATTGAGTTGTGTTGTAATATCTTTGTGAACTGAATATTGGAGTTGAGTTGTGTGTGCTATATATATCTTCATAATTTGTCGTGTGTTTTTTAATAAGTTAGATTTTTTTAGGACAACCAGGTTTTTTTGTGGCGCATCCATGCCTTTTCTGTGGCGCATGGGCTTGGTGCGCCATAGAAAGAAGCATGGATTTTTGTGGCGCATGGGTCTTCTTTTTGTGGCGCACCCAGCCCATGCGCCACAGAAATTATGTTAAAATAAAACCCCCCGACCCCCGCGCACGAGCTAACCCTAGAACGCGCGCGTGCCCGCGCACCGCCTCCCGCCGCCTCGCCCGCGTACCGCCTCCCACCGCCACGCCTCCGCTCACCTCCTTCTCCCGCGCGCCGCCCGCGCCGCCTCCGCTTGCCTCCTCCTCCCACCACCGCTCGCCTCCTCCTCCCGTGCGCCGCCGCCGCTCGCCGTCCGCCCACCGTCGCGCGCCGCCACCGCTCGCCTCCTCCTCCCACCGCCGTGCCGCTCCTCCCACGGGCCGCCGCCGCGCTCTACCACTCCCGCGCGCCCACCGCCGCACCCAGCCGCCCTCGCCATCGACGCCGGCGTGCCTCAACGCCCCGCGCCCGCGCCGTGTGCATCGGAGGTTGCAGAGCCGCGCCACCACCGACGGCCCCTTCCCCTTCCTTTCGGTGAGCTCGCCCCCTTCCCCTTCCTCCCGGTGGACTCCATTTCTTTCCGCACATTAGGTGTTTGTGAAAATGTCAGAGCCATTTTTTGTGCCTAAACTGAAAATGCCTATACTGAAAACTGAAAATGCTATGCAGTGCAATCATTTGAATGTATATGCTATTGGGTATTTGTTATGGTTATGGAGGAGGTGCACTGTTTTTGTCTAAATGCTATGCAAAATGTATAAATGCTATGCAGTACACTGTTTAAATTTGTATTATTGCCTCATTTTGTATTATTGCATATATGTTAAGTTTAGATACATAATGGTGTTGTTTAGTTAATATTTGCTTGCTAGTTGCTAATCGTGTTGTTTAGCTCTTTATGATGTTGTTCAAATAAGACTTCCATTATGAATTGCATTTGTGCTAAGTAGTTTCTTGTCCTGTTAGTAGTTTTCTTGTCCAATATGGTTTTTTACTTTGGGCCGATGATTAAACAGATGGTTGCGCGTTGCAATTTAAGAGAGGTGTCAGTGAACCATGTTGTCTGAACATTCAGTGGTCATTCCCCTTTGTTCACTGACAGCGTCTCTAAAATTCATGTGTGAGTGATCAATTCCATATGAGGCCTTGCTTTTTTATTTGCATTTTACTTTTTACACTATTTACCATCTTGTGATATGTCGATGATTAAAATGTTGTGATACAGGTTCCAGGGGTGGGTCTAGTGATCCCTGTGATATGCATGAGTGCACAGATCTCGTGTATCCTACCTGGCTCACTGGCTCCATCCCTGAAGCATGTCACTTTTAATTCTGAGGCATTACTTGTTTTGTTGAGTGTTCTTTAACTTGCATTTTACTATCTTTTCTTATCCCGCTGATTAAAATGCTGTGACAACATGAGATCCCGAGAGGGAGTAAGTGAGGCCAGTGTGATGCGACCCATGATGTACATGAATACACATTTTCTCCATCCCACTGGCTCTCACTTATTCCGTCTCTGACCATTTGTGTGTTTCCAGTCTAAGTATGAGGCAAGATTTTCTTTGTACCGAATTTCATTTCTAAAATTTGTTTCTAAGATGACTACTTTTGGCCGATGATTAGATGGTTCCACATTACCTCTACAGAGAGGTGCGAGTGAACCATGTTGTCTGAACATATATGTAGTGTTCATTCCACGTTGTTCGCTCACACCATCTCTCAAGTAATTCCATATGAGGCCTTGTTTGTTATTTTTCTTGACTGCTTTTTAATTAACTTGCATTTTACCTTCTTTTGATATGCCAATGATTAAACCATTGTGACACCGTGTGATTCAGAGGTGGCGTCTCTGAAACCTGTGATGTGCACAAATACATATTTTCTGCATCTCACTGGATTTCGGAAACGCCATCTCTAAATTTTTGTCCAATATATGAGGCATGCGCTTATGTTGATATATTTTTTTTCATCTTGATGTGCATAAGTTTTAATTTTTGTACTAACTGCTTAACCTCCTCTTGTGCATGTAGACGATGCCGCCGTGCCATCACGGGTCGTCTGGCTTCCGCGGTGTTCGGGAGCGGCCCAACATCACCTACTATGCCTAAATCCACGTGGGAGGATTTCGGCAGACGCTCGGGACGTACCCCACGCCGGAGGAGGCAGCGCGCGCGTACGACGCGGTCGCGTGGCGTTTTCGGCGCCCGCGAAGCGAGCTAAACTGCCCGGACTATCGGGACATCGCGGAGGCGGAGTTCCTCGCACCACGGCCAGCCCTCCTCACCAACGAAGATCGTCGCCGCCACCTCCAGGTGCAGCGGAAGATCGACACCGCCGAGAACGACGAGGAGTTGATGCGCCAGTGGAGGGAGGACTTCCCAGGCGACGTCACCGCCGAGTTGGAATTTTACAGGAACCAAAGGGAGCAAAGGAGGGCAGACCGTCGCCACCGTCGGGAGGCTGCTGAGAATGCTAACAAGGATGACTGGGACACCGATGACTCTAGGTGGTCCGACATCTTCTATAACACCAGCACCGACGACGAGTAGTTTACTCGTGCGACTTGTTTTCTAGCTTAGCATTTATCTTGTTTAGATTCTTACTACTTTGTATAAGACTTCTCTTATTACTATATATATATATATATATATATATATATATATATATATATATTCATGTACTGGTTTAATTCATGTACTGGTTTATCTCGGACTCGAATGAATGTGATGTGTCTGTTTTAATTCATGTACTGGTTTAATATATGTGTCAACTTATAATATATCTGTATAAATCTAGTATATATACATTTATTCGTACAACAGAAAAATTATCAGAAATTCCTGTTATTTAATCTATGGTGCATGGTTTATTTTTTTGTGGCGCATCAAATTCTATGGCGCATTAAACCTACATGCGCCACTGAAATATTTCTGTGGCGTAGTAGAAAGGATGCGCCACAGAAATATAGTTTAGTGGCGAGATAACTGTGGCGCACCCCCCCCCCCCCCCCCACATTTTCCTAGGTGCGACACAGAAAGGTTAAAGAGTGCGCCACAGGTAAGCATTTTTCCACTAGTGTTGAGTAGTTCATTCTTGGACTACGGGTCCATACCAGTAGCTAGATGGTTGTCTGATACGTCTCCAACGTATCCATAATTTCTTGTGTTCCATACTATGTTATATCATGTTATTACATGTTTTATATGCATTTTATATAATTTTATGATTTTTTGGGACTAACCTATTAACTAGATGCCACGGTGCCAGTTCCCTGTTTTCTGCTGTTTTTGGTTTCAGAAAATCTCTTAAGTAAATATCCGCCAAACTGGAAACAAATCAAGCAGGAATTATTTTTGGAATATTTGCGTCGCGAAGAACCGAAGGCGAAACGAAGAAGGGTCGCGAGGGGCCCACACCACCTGGTGGCGCTGCAGCATCAGGAACCGCGCCGGGAGGTGGTGTGGCGACCTCGGGCATCCACCGACTAAGGTATTTCGCCTACAAATACCCCCTTGACCTAAACACAGAGAACGGTTAATCACTATTTCCACCACGTGTCCCGAGCCGCTGCCGTCGTCAACACCACTTCCGGAGAGATCATAACTGCTCCCCGGCACCCTGCCGGGAGGGGGAATCGTCCCCGGAGGCCTCTATGTCACCATGCCACCTCAGGGTTGATGCGTGAGTAGTCTACCTTGGACTACGGGTTCATAGCAGTAGCTAGATGGTTGTCTTCTCCTCTTGTGCTATCATGTTTAGATCTTGTGAGATGCCTATCCTGATCAAGATCATCTTTATGTAATTCTCCATGTTGTGTTTGCTGGGATCCGATGAATATTGAGTACTAAAGTTATTGCTTCATAATATATCATGTGTGTGCTATTTAATGATATTGCATGCTCTCCGTTACTTGTGTGTGCTCTGGCCAAGTAGATGCACGTAACTTCAAGAGGGGGTATTTATGCTCGATAGTAGGTTCATGTCTCTATTAAATCTGGGGCTGTGACAGAAAGTTCTAAGGTTGTATATGTACTGTTGCTACTAGGGATAAAACAGTAGTAATTTATCTAAGGATGATGTTACTTACTTACTTTACACGCAGTGCTTAAGGCGATAATCTGTTGAATGCAACTTTATACTGTAAGGGGTGTGGACGCTAATCAGAAGGTGGATTATAAGTCATAGATGCGGTTGGAACGGTCTATGTATATTGTTATAATGTCCGAATGAATTTCACACTAGACACCATATCGTTAGCTCATCATTATTCTGTTAATTGAATAGCTGTAATTTGTTTACCACGCATAGATGAATGTTATTGTTATTTATGCAGAGACACCACTCGTGAACTGTGCACCATGTTATGATATATCATTGCATAACCTGCCACACCGGTAGAGGCACCGTTGTCATATTCCCTCCGTTCCGATTTACTTGTCGCATCTGTCATTTGTGCGAAAAAGCCCTTGAGGTTTCTCCGACTCAACCCGCAGTCCATCTCATCCTCCGCGTCGTCCTCATCCCGACCACGCCCCTCGCTCGCCGTCGCTTCCCTCGCAGACTCCGCCGCTCGCCCCCGCTGCTCGTTCGCCTCCGACCGCACGGTCGCTCCTCCCAGTCCACTTCCCTGGTGACACCGCATCTGCGCCTCCATCCGTGAATCCAAGCGATACAGCAGTAAAAATCAGTTCTTGGTTACTGAAGGCCAAGGCGGACTCGTCCTCTCAAAATCCTCTCCGACTTCCTGGAGTTGGGCGCCTTCGCCTCCATGGTCAACGACACCGGCCTGGCCCTCTCCATCTACCAGCTCCTCAGCGACCTCCTCGCGCTCCACGTCGTCCTGGACTACCTCGACCAGGCCAAGCTCGACGCGCTGCGCCTCGGCCGTGGGGGCAATGGCTCCGTCGTCAGGACCCTCCTCCCAGGGAAACAGGCCAAGCTCTTCCGCGTCACCGGTGGCAAGAACGGCACCATCACCTTCTCCTGCGTCGGCCCCGTCAGCAGCGGCCGTCCGGCACAGGATTCACTCGCCCGCTCCGCCGCAGTCCTCGCAAAGGTACTGCCGACTCCCTTCACATCGATTTAGCTGTGTTTCTGAATATCCCAACAAGGTCGCCGCTGCTCTGTAGTCCAAAACATCCTAGTAGCAGACGAGTACTCCCTAGCTGTTAAATCAGTTTAGATAGCACGGTCGCCTGGAGCAATTGTGACCGCTGCTACTCTCAACCTGAACTGAACTACATTGTTTTTAGTGGCTGTGAATTATGCACACTGAACTGAAATATTTTGCAGTTCTTCGTAGTATTCAATAATCAGAGTTGCAATGACTGGCTTTTTTAGGAGCGAGCTTCTCAGTTTGGACTGAGAATCAAGTGACTGAATTCAGTGTTACTATCACATACAGATTCAGACTTGCAAACCTGTACGTTCTTCAGCAAGGAAATCAAAGCCAGAGGAGCAGCATCAGCACGAGCTCCACATGATGCAGGGAAGAATCAGTTGGGGAGAGACGTGGGGGACACTTGGGTGGCGGCGCCGCAGGTTTCTGGTCATCGGAGGAACTTGGTGACGAGCTCCAGCGGCGGAGAGCGGAGGAGCACGACGGCCGGACGAACAAGCACGCAAACAAGCGGGGAAATGGTTCCTAAATGACCAGCATATCACCCTGAAGCTATTGAGAGGCTCGGGGATGCTTGAGGAGGCGCGACGGCGCGAAGATCGACGAGGGAAGCGGCGGTCGGAGTTGGAGGAGACGACGTCGATTCCGTCGATCCAAGTCTTCCCGGGAAACGCGACTCGAGGAGGGAGTAGCTCCCGGCGAGGCGGATCTGGAGCAGGAGCACGCCGGCGGTGGGAGCTCCACAGACATGGATCCTGGCCGGCAGCAGGAGATCCTCGCTCGTGCGCGTGGAGACGATGATTGGTGTAGGTTGTAAGAAATTAAGTTAGGAAGGGGGTTATTGTAAAATGTACCGGCAGCACAAATTTAAACCCCACGCGACAAGTAAATCGGAACGGAGGGAGTACATATTATGTTGTATTCATATTAGTTACTTGTATCATCAGTATGTTGTCATATCATTATTAGTGTGTAGTCATAGCATCATATTAGGATGATTGCCCCTACAAGTGAAAAGTACCATGGAGGTCTTTGAAAAGAGAAACAAAAAAAGAGAAAGAAAGAAAAAAATTACAAAAGGGGCAGCATTATTATTCTTTATCACACACTTGTGCTCATGTTATAGCACCATATTATTTATAGTCATCACTTGTGCTCATGTTATAGCACCATATCATTTATGATCATCATTTGTGCTCATTCTAAGCACCTTTACCCCATATGAGAGAGTTTTCATGTCTTACTTGCATAACTATGTGGGGAGCTTTACACTATAGAACTTGTCTTGTATATTCCATTGATGAGCCTTGATACGTCTCCAACGTATCTATAATTTATTATAATCCATGCTATATTATACCAAGTTATTACATGTTTTATATGCATTTTATATAGTTTTATGCATTTTCTGGGACTAACCTATTAACAAGATGCCACAATGCTAGTTCCCTGTTTTCTCCTTATTTTGGTTTCAGAAAAGTACTTAAGGAAATATTTTTGGATTGCACGATTTCTTTTCTAAATTCCGTTTTTCATCGGGAACGTTTCAGAAGACCGAACACAAGACGAAGTGGGCGACCAAGGCGGCGCCACCACGTGCTCGCGCGGCAGGAGCCTAGGCCGCCACGAGCACATGATGTGGGCCCCTCGGAGCGCCACCGACCTCGCCCTTCTGCCTACATATACCCCCAGACCAAATACCCTAGACCGGTGTTCATTATTTCCTCCACGGGTCCCGAGCCGCCGCCATCGTCAATACCAATTCGGGAGAGATCAGAACTTCTCCCCGACACCCTGCCAGGAGGGGAAACCGTCACCTGAGGGCTCTACGTGACCATGCCCGCCTCCGGACTGATGCGTGCACTAGTGGAAAAAGGCTTATAGGTGGGATGACCCTTTGTGGCGCACCAGCAGCCCATGCGCCACAAGTGTGCCACAAATATTTATGGCGCACAAAAAAATATGCGCCACTGAAAAAGTAATTTGTGTGGCGCACCAAGAAATATGTGACACAGATATATGGTGGGCCCCGCCAGACTGGCCTGATTTCAGAAATCCGAGGCATATTCTATGGTGCACAAAGAAAATGCGCCACAAATAGTTGACATTCGGTGGCGCACCCTGTACCATGCGCCACAAAAAGTTAACTTTCTGTGGCGCATGGAGCTGGTGCGCCACAGAATGTTAACTATCTGTGGCGCATATGGAACTGATGCGCCACAGATAGTTTTCCCGCCTTTTCTCCCCCTTTTCCCTCCATTTTTCTGCTCTCCTCTTCCAATAAAATCCCCCTCCGGTATGAGCTTTGGAATTATAGATTTTCAGTCTGCTAGGCGTGTAAGGATGGTTTGTGTTGGTCCTTGCAATAAGTGTGCGTCTGGCAGGTTCCACAGTCCCGTCGCCGAGTATCTCGCGCGTATTTCCCATAATTTGCATGTTGAGGGTAGAAAGTGTATCACGACAAACTTACTGAGAGTGAGAGCCAACTCGCTTTGCTGGGAGCCAAGCTATGCAGCGCTGGGTATCCATATCGGACCCCTAGCCAAATTCGTCGTGAATTGATTAGGATTCGAGTCAGATTTGACAAGAAAGTTGAGAAGGGCAAGTTCAAGACTCAATGGGTGTCCGCCCAGTGGGGACTATGGTATGAAGAGCCCACTCCCCCCATGCCTCGCACGCTGGCTAATATACAAAATGACTAAGGACCAGGCCTCGCCGCCTGGCGGGACCCTCGAGAAGCAATTCCCCTCGAGGGACTGAAGAGGAAACGAGGGCCTCAAGGGGTCCCTCGCTTTAGGTTACCCTCCCGAGGCGCCTACGCGCCTGGAGGAAGTCAACATGAATCCCTCCACCGGCCTCCCCAAGCCTGTGGGGAAACGTCGCTGCCTAGGAAGTACGGCGGGGCGCACATGGCCTCTGCCACGCCCACGTGGTGACGCAAGAACCCCCGTTGCCGTTTTGGTGATAAAGGAGTCAATAAAGGTTCTCCGTCTGCTGCAGGACTGCCCAGACCTTCCACTCTGGTGATAAAGCAGATGGACGACGCAACCCTCCAAAGAGAACGTCATCGCGGGCTCCACCTCTGAGACTACTTCCCTGCAGGCAGTACTGCGTGGTCGGCCACCGCGCCCACCTTTATCAGCGATGGACCTCGTCCATGGAAGGGGGCAACGGTGGACTCCTGCACCTCCACGCCACTGCCGTGTGGGAGCCACCTTGGACGCCAGGAAGAAGGAGAGCGCCGGAGGCGCCTATAAAAGGGACAAGACCTCCATCGTAGCAAGGGTCGGTCAATTGCTTACTACAACGCTTGTAAACCCTAGCAATACCAAGTAGGATAGCCTCTGGCTGGAGGAGGAAGAAGATCATTGCTTCCCTCCCCAGGCAAGAACTGCCTCAAGGGGGCCCTCGGCAAGCTCTGTTGTACTGCAACCACCATAGTCCAATACAGACAAGCAGGAGTAGCGGTCTTACCTCCTCACGAGTCGTATCATTGGATAGATGAGAGCGATGATTCCGATTACTTCATGTCGTCATCCAAGGCCCTGAAGTCAGAAGGAGCACCGAAGGGGAAGGGCAAGAAGGTTGAATCGTCGTCCAAAAAGAAGAGTGTATCATCGTCAAAGGGCAAGGACGCTGCATCACGGATTGAGTTGTGTTGTATATCTTCATTTCAGCTATGTTGTATTGTCAATTGAGTTGTGTTGTAATATCTTCGTGACGCATGCATGCCTTTTCTGTGGCGCATCGGCTTGGTGCTCCATAGAAAGAAGCATGGATTTTTGTGGCGCAAGGGTCTTCTTTCTGTGGCCCACCCAGCCCATGCGCCACATAAATTCTATTAAAATAAACCCCCCGCGCACGAGCTAACCCTCGCGCACTGCCTCCCACCGCCTCGCCCGCGCACAACCTCCCACCGGCACGCGACGCCGCCGCTCGCCTCCTCCTCCCGCGCGCCGCCGCCGCTCGCCGTCCGCCCACCACTGCGTGCCGCCGCCGCTCGCCTCCTCCTCCCACCGCCGTGCCGCTCCTCCCACGGGCCGCCGCCGCGCGCCCACCGCCGCACCCAGCCGCCCTCGCCATCGACGCCGACGCGCCTCAACGCCCCGCGCCCGCGCCGCGTGCATCGGAGGTTGCAGAGCCGCGCCACCACCGACGGCCCCTTCTCCTTCCTTTCGGTGAGCTTGCCCCTTCCCCTTCCCCTTCCTCCCGGTGGACTCCATTTCTTTCCGCACATTAGGTGTTTGTGAAAATGTCAGAGCCATTTTTTGCGCCTAAACTGAAAACTGAAAATTCTATGCAGTGCAATCATTTGAAAGTATATGCTATTGGGTATTTGTTATGGTTATGGAGGAGGTGCACTGTTTTTGTCTAAATGCTATGCAAAATGTCTAAATGTTGTGCAGTACATTGTTTAAATTTGTATTATTGCCTCATTTTGTATTATTGCATATATGTTAAGTTTAGATACATAATGGTGTTGTTTAGTTAATTAATATTTGCTTGCTTGTTGCTAATCGTGTTGTTTAGCTGTTTATGATGTTGTTCAAATAAGACTTCCATTATGAATTGCATTTGTGCTAAGTAGTTTCTTGTCCTGTTAGTAGTTTTCTTGTCTTCTATGGTTTTTACTTTTGGTCGATGATTAAACATATGGTTGCGCATTGCACGTTTAGAGAGGTGTTAGTAAACCATGTTGTCTGAACATATATACAGTGGTTATTCCACTTTGTTCACTGACACTGTCTCTAAATTTCATGTGTGAGTGATCAATTACATGTGAGGCCTTGCTTTTTTATTTGCATTTTACTTTTTACACTGTTTACCATCTTGTGATATGTCGATGATTAAAATGTGGTGATAAAGGTTCGAGGGGTGGGGCTAGTGATCCTTGTTATATGCATGAGTGCACAGATCTCGTGTATCCTACCTGACTCACTGGCTCCATCCCTGAAGCATGTCACTTCTAATTATGAGGCATTACTGGTTTTGTAGAGTGTTCTTTAACTTGCATTTTACCATATTTTTTTATGCCGATGATTAAATGCTGTGACAACATGAGATCCCGAGATGGAGTAAGTGAGGCCAGTGTGATGCGACCCATGATGTACATGAATACACATTTTCTGCATCCCACTTTCTCTCACTTACTCCGTCTCGGACCATTTGTGTGTTTCCAGGCTAAGTATGAGGCAAGATTTTCTGTATACCGTATTTCATTTCTAAAATTTGTTTCTAAGATGACTACATTTGACCGATGATTTGATGGTTCCACGTTACATCTTCAGGGAGGTGCGAGTGAACCATGTTGTCTGAACATATTTGTAGTGTTCATTCCATGTTGTTCGCTCACACCATCTCTGAAGCAATTTCATATGAGGCCTTGTTTGTTATTTTTCTTGACAACTTTTTAATTAACTTGCATTTTACCTTCTTTTGATATGCCAATGATTAAACCGTTGTGACACCGTGTGATTCGGAGGTGGCGTCTCTTAAACCTGTGATGTGTACAAATACATATTTTCTGCATCTCACTGGATTTCGGAAACGCCATCTCTAAATTTGTGTCCAATATATGAGGCATGCTCTTATGTTGATTTTTTTTCATCTTGCTGTGTATAAGTTTTAATTTTTGTACTGACTGATTAACCTCCTCTTGTGCCACCGAGCCACACGAGTCGTCTGGCTTCCGCGGTGTTCGGGAGTGGCCTAACGGCACCTACTATGCCTGAATTCGCGTGGGCGGATTTCGGCAGACGCTCGGGATGTACCCCACGCCGGAGGAGGCAGCACGCGCGTACGAAGTGAGCTAAACTTCCCGGACTATCAGGACATCGCGGAGGCGGAGTTCCTCGTGCCACGGCCAGCCCTCCTCACCAACGAAGATCGTCGCCGCCACCTCCAGGTGCAGCGGCAGATCGACACCGCCGAGAACAATGAGGAGCTGATGCGCCAGTGGAGGGAGGACTTCCCGGGCGACGTCGCCGCCAAGTTGGAATTTTATAGGAACCAAAGGGAGCAAAGGAGGGTAGACCTTCGCCGCCGTCGGGAGGCCGTCGAGAATGCTAACACGTATGACTGGGATACCGATGACTTCAGGTGGTCCGACATCTTCTATCACACCAGCTCCGGCGACGAGTAGTTTACTCGTGTGAATTGTTTTCAAGCTTAGCATTTATCTTGTTTAGATTCTTACTACTTTATATAAGAATTCTCTTATTACTATATATATGTATGTATATCTCGGACTTGAATGAATGTGATGTGTCTGTTTTAATTCATGTACTGGTATAATATATGTGTTAACTTATAATATATCTATATAAATATGGTATATATACCTATATTCGTGTAGAAGAAAAAATTATAAGAAATTCCTGTTATTTAATCTGTGGCGCATGGTTTATTTTTTTGTGGCGCATCGAATTCTGTGGCGCATTAAACCTACATGCGCCACTGAAACATTTTTGTGGCGTAGCAGAAAGGATGTGCCACAGAAATATAATTTAGTGGCGAGATTACTGTGGTGCACCCTCCCCCCCCCCCCCCCCCCCCCATTTTACTGGGTGCACCACAGAAAGGCTAAAGAGTGCGCCACAGGTAAGCATTTTTCCACTTGTGGTGAGTAGTTCATCATTGGACTACGGGTCCATAGCAGTAGCTGGATGGTTGTCTGATACATCTCAACGTATCCATCATTTCTTGTGTTCCATATTATGTTATATCATGTTATTACATGTTTTATACGCATTTTATATAGTTTTATGCATTTTTTGGGACTAACCTATTAACAAGATGCCACGGTGCCAGTTCACTGTTTTCTGCTGTTTTTGGTTTCAGAATATCTCTTAAGGAAATATCCGCCAAACTGGAAACAAATCAACTAGGAATTATTTTTGGAATATTTGCGTCACGAAGAACCGAATATGAGACGAAGAAGGGTCGCGAGGGGCCCACCTCACCTGGTGGCACGACAGCATCAGGAGCCGCGCTAGGAGGTGGTGTGGCGCCATCGGGCGTCCATCGACCAAGGTCTTTCGGCTACAAATACCCCTTGACCTTAAAACAGAGAACGGTTAATCACTTTTTCCTCCACGGGTCCCAAGCCGTCACCGTCGTCAACACCACTTCAGGAGAGATCAGAACTGCTCCCCGGCACCCTGCCGGGTGGGGGAATTGTCCCCGGAGGCCTCTACGTCGCCATGACCACCTCCGGGTTGATGCGTGAGTAGTCTACCTTGGACTACAGGTCCATAGCAGTAGCTAGATGGTTGTCTTCTCCTCTTGTGCTATCATGTTTAGATCTTGCGAGCTGCCTATCATGATCAAGATCATCTTTATATATTTTTCCATGTTGTGTTTGCTAGGATCCGATGAATACTGAGTACTAAAGTTATTGCTTCATAATATATCATCTGTGTGCTATTTAATGATATTGCATGCTCTCCGTTACTTGTGTGTGCTCTGGCCAAGTAGATGCTCGTAACTCCAAGAGGGGGTATTTATGCTCGATAGTAGGTTCATTTCTCTATTAAATCTGGGGCTGTGACAGAAAGCTCTAAGGTTGTAGATGTACTGTTGCTAATAGGGATAAACAATAGTACATTGTCTAAGGATGATGTTACTTATTTACTTTACACGCAGTGCTTAAGGCGATAATCTGTTGCATATTGTTGTAATGCCCGAATGAATCTCACACTAGAAACCATATCATTAGTATATGCATTGGGTTGCTCATCATTATTCTGTCAATTGCCTAGCTGTAATTTATTTACCACGCATGGATGAATGTTATTATTATTTATGGAGAGATACCTCTAGTGAAATGTGGACCACGGTTCTTCTCATTAATATGATAAAACCACAACTTCAAACCTATTACTCTCTGCAAACATCACTTTTTCTTCCACACATACGTTTAATCCTTTGTTACAGCAAGCCGGTGAGATTGACAACCTCACTGTTAAGTTGGGGCAAATTATCTTGATTGTATGTGTGCAGGCTCCACGTCAACTACGTCAAGCTCTTTTCTGGCGCCGTTGATACCTCGAGGAAATTCTTCATATCCTACTGGTTCGATAACCTTGGTTTCATAACTGAGTGAAATTTTCTGCTGCACTACTTCATACCTTCCTCTTGGGGTCTCCCAACAACACACCCACCGTGTGCATCAAGCTCTTTTCTGGCGCCGTTGTCGGGGAGTTGTGCATTCCTCTACGAGGGGAGTTTTCGCACTTCCAATATTTTATTTTGTTATTGTCTTGCTTAATTTATTTTGATTACAGTTTTTTTTCTTAATATAAAAAATACAAAAAAATTAGTTACTTGCATTACTTTTTTTATTTCGGTTTGCATATCTATTTTCAGTTTTTGTTGCTTTGTTTATTTCGGTTTGTCTTTATTTACTTTAATATTTCTATTTTGGTTGTTCATTAATTTGGTGAAAATGCGTAGTCCTGAAGTTGAAGTTCGTTCGTTTAAACAACAAGGAGGAGAAAGTTTTAAAGATGCTTGGTATAGGATAAATGATGCTCATCAAATATGCACTAAGGAACACTCCACTTTAATCCTCCTTAGGAATTTTTATGTTGGTATCTCTAGTTGGTATAGGTATTTTCTTGACACTCTTACGGGGGGTAATTTTCTTGATACACCTGCTTTTGAAGGCTGCAATTTAATTGAAAGTTTGGTAGGATCACCACCCCTTACTAAAGAAGTTAAACCTGAGATCACCTTGGAGGATATTATTAATAGGTTGGATTCTATGGAGAAAACTTTTCTTGATAACGCTAGCAAGGGTAATGAATCAATATATGCCATTAATGGAAGAATCACTGCTTTAGAAACTAGCAGCGCCCTTGATACTCATCATCATAGATTTGATGAATTAGAAGATGTTATGGAAACTTTAGGTTCAACATTTGCTTCTATTAAAACTAAGAGAGATAAGGCTTTTGTAGGAAGGGAGCAAAAGTTTATTTATATTCCCATACCCAAACCTCCCAATATGCCTAAAAGTGATGGTTTACATAATTGGGCACAATCATGGATACAAAAAATACCTATTACAACCAACCATGTTTTGGAGGAAATTATTGATGTTATGCTTCATCTCTTGATTATACTTGAGTTTTACTTTGGGCCTAGCTCAAAGGCGTTAAACAAAAACGCTTATGGGAGACAACCCACTTTTCTTTCCTGTTATTATTTTTATTTTGCTTGTGTCAAGGACTTGTCCTACCTCTGTAACAACTCCTTTGTATCTTAATTTTATTGCAATGTTGTGTCAAGTTAAGCCTCTAGTCGAAAGTTGATGTTAAAATTCATTTCCCGTGCTGAAACAGATTTCTGTTGTTCACCATTAAATTTATAACTCCTCACTGGAACGTCAGAAAATCTGCCATTTTTGTGCGCAATCCTAAGATGTATACGCAAATTTCATTGGTTTTTAGTTTTCTGATCTGAGCAAGTTAAGTGCATCAAAAAAACTCGTCTTTACGGACTGTTCTGTTTTTGTCAGATTCTGCCATTTTCTTTTGCAATGCCTCTTTTTCTATTTTGATTGGATCTTTTTATCCTATTAAGTATCAGTGGCTGTAGCTAATGTCTAGTAGCATTGGTAGCAATTGTGTTACTACAGAATAGCATAAGTTCTTGCGCACTAACCCTCTAATGAAGTTACTCTAAGTTTGGTGTGGAGGAAGTTTTCAAGGATCAAGAGAGAAGGATGCTATAATGTGATCAAGAGGATAGTAACGCCAAAGCTTGGGGATGCCCCGGTGGTTCACCCCAATATAATTCAAGAAGACTCAAGCATCAAAGCTTGGGGATGCCCAAGGCATCCCATTCTTCATCGACAAACTATCAGGTCCTTTTTAGTGAAACTGTATTTTAATTCCGTCACATCTTATGTGCTTATCTTGAAACGTCTATTTGTTTTTTTTTTATTTATTTTCATTCTCTGAATAAAATGTATCCTAGCATTCTTTTGTGTGGCAGAGAGACATGCTCCGCTTTGTCATATGAATACTCGTATTCTTCACTTATATTCGTTGAGTATTTTTCTTTTGTTATCGTTTGCTCTCTAGCTCTTGTTCTTCATGCATCTCTTGTTAGAGCTGTTAGATTTTTTATATTATACTCTTATATCTCATTGTTTTATTACTTAGATAGTTTCTCTTTTAAATAAGTTGATTGGTGTTTCGCCGAGAACAGAAAATGTTAAATGTGGTAGATGGTATAATTAAATGAATCATTAAATTGTGTCACTTGAATCATTCATGTTGTTTGGAAATATTAATTTGCTTAATGGTAAACATGATGGTCTAGTAAAGTGGAGTGATTAAATGGTTGGTCTAGAGAAACTTGAAAACGGTGCCACACTTAAATTTCCAGTTTATTGCATAATGGTATATGACTTATATTTCCCTAAAGCAACCGTAATGACTTTATGTTATGTGCTACGGTCGGGGAAGCCAACGAGGACTTTGTCATTGGCCACGATCCCTCTAGGAGTAATTTTCATTATGCCTTGCATGATCATATTTTTATTTGGAATCTTTTAACTTGTGTGTTCTAAAACTGCGGTTTTCATGGCACTTCCACCACCATATTGCTAGCCTCTTTGGTACTTTGCTTTGCCATTTCTCACATTGAGAGCTGGTGGGTACATCCAAACTCGTGGGAGATCTTCATCTTGTTCTCCTACACATAAGACAAATATCTTCCTCAAAACATCCACCATACCTACGTATTATAGCATTTTCATAGCTGTTCCGAGATATATTGCCATGCAACATCCATCTTACATTACATGACTTGCTGTCATTCATTAATTATTTATTGCTTTGCGTGTTTCTATAAATCTGATGTTTGGTTTTACCCATGTTACACTAGAGCACTGCATAACCTGCTACACTGGCAGAGGCACCGTTGTCATATGTATTCTTATGGCACATTCATATTAGTTACTTGTATCATAAGTATGTTGTTTTATCATCATTAGTGTGTTGTCATATATCATATATCATATTAGGATGCTTGCCCCTAAAAAGTGAAAAGAGCCATGGAGGCCATCGAAAAGAGAAACAGAAAAAGAACAAAAAAAAGAAAAAAAGAGAAAAAAATAAATAAATAAGGTGGCAACATTACTATTCTTTATCACACATTTGTGCTCATGTTATAGCGCCATATCATTTTTAATCATCGCTTGTGCTCATGTTACAGCACCATATCATTAATGATCATCATTTGTGCTCATGTTTAGCACGTTTACTCCATATGAGAGAGTTTTCATGTCTTAGTTGCATAACTATGTGGGGAACTTTGCACTATAGAACTTGGCTTGTATATTCCAATGACGAGCCTCCTCAAAAGTGCTCTAGGTCTTCGTGAGCAAGCAAGTTGGATGCACCCCCACTAGTTCCATTGGAGAGCTTTCATATACTTATAGCTCCATGTGCATGCGTTATATGGCAATCACTACTCCTTACATAGCTTCAATTGTATGACATTCTCTTGTCTAATGATCATCTACAGCTTTGTGAGCCTTTCTTCCGTTGGCCTTCCAAACCTCCGTTAACATTCTCTTAGCCATAACATCCTGGTGCCAGGAACCAACGTTGAACGCTTGCTTCTTCCTTTTGAACAAATAATATATTTATCTTCTACGTGCATATTGATATTGCTTGACTTGATCCTTTTATTAAGTTGTCATGTTTGTTGGAAGCATTAGATGATTATATTGTTGTGCTTGAAACTTAAATCATCTTTAATATCTACTTTGCACAGTTGATTGCTATCTAGTACTATATCATTGAAAGCTTTGCTTGTTTCACCTACTTTTGTTTATTCATTACTCGTTTGATATCAATATAAACTCAAGCCCTTATTAATTTGATCTCAGTTTACATGCCTTACATTATTACATGATCAAGATTGTGTTTAAGCATGTCACTTCAGAAATTATTCTTCTTTTATCGTTCTTGCCTACTCGGGATGAGTAGAACTAAGCTTGGGGATGTTGATACGTCTCCAACGTATCCATAATTTCTTGTGTTCCATGCTATGTTATATCATGTTATTACATGTTTCATATGTATTTTATATAGTTTTTTGCATTTTATGGGACTAACCTATTAACAAGATGCTATAGTGCCAATTCCCTGTTTTCTGCTATTTTTGGTTTCATAAAATCTGTTAAGGAAATATCCGCCAAACTGGAAATAAATCAACCAGGAATTATTTTTGGAATATTTGCGTCACAAAGAACCGAAGACGAGACGAAGAAGGGCCGTGAGGGGCCCACACCACCTCGTGGCGCGGCAGCATCAGGAGCCACGCTGGGAGGTGGTGTGGCGCCCTTGGGCGCCCATCGACCTAGGTCTTTCGCCTACAAATACCCCCTTGACCTAAAAATAGAGAACAATTAATCACTTTTTTCTCCATGGGTCCCGAGCCGCCGCCGTCGTCAACACCACTTCGGGAGAGATCAGAACTGCCCCTGGCACCCCGCTGGGAGGGGGAATCGTCCTCGGAGGCCTCTACGTCGCCATAACCGCCTCCAAATTAATGCGTGAGTAGTCTACCTTGGACTACGGGTCCATAGCAGTAGCTTGATGGTTGTCTTCTCCTCTTGTGCTATCATGTTTAGATCTTGTGAGCTTCCTATCATGATCCAGATCATCTTTATGTAATTCTCCATATGGTGTTTGCTGGGATCCGATGAATATTGAGTACTTAATTGATTGCTTCAATATATATCATGTGTGTGCTATTGAATGATCTTGCATGATCTCCGTTACTTGTGTGTGCTCTGGCCAAGTAGATGCTCCTAACTCCAAGAGGGGGTCTTTATGCTCGATAGTAGGTTCATGTCTCTATTAAATCTGAGGCGGTGACAGAAAGCTCTAAGGTTGTAGATGTATTGTTGCTACTAAGGATAAAACTGTAGTACTTTGTCTAAGGATGATGTTACCTACTTACTTTACACGAAGTGCGTAAGGCTATATTCTGTTGCATGCAACTTAATACTGAAAGGGGTGCAGACGCTAACCGGAAGGTGGATTATTAGTGTAACATCCCAAATTTTGCAAAAATTTAAAACTTTTGCATTCATGCATCATTCATCCATAAACATAAAACTACACCACAAAAATATAAATAAAACCTTAGGTTATAAGATTTAATAATCTATAAGTTCCAGAAAAGTTTATTTAAACCTCTTTAATAAATATTATTTTAGCAATATTCTTATGGGCAAGAATAATACTAAAAAGCTCCAATTTTGATAACCTTTCCAAAACATATTTTTATGAATTTTTCCGATATGTTTTGAATAGGTTTAAAAGTCATGTTTGAAATCAGTATTTAAAAATAGATATTATTTTTATTAAAAAGGAAAAACGAAATCGGGTCGGCCCGTAGTTATCCAACGCGCGCGCGCGTCCGAACGCGGCCCAAGCCGGCCCGCGCAGCCCATCTCCACCCACCTCTCGCTGACAGGTGGGACCCACCTGTCAGCTTCGTCTTCCTCCCGCCGGAGATCGCGCCCGAGACGAATTCGGAAACCGGCCGTGATTCGCGAGCATAATCAGCGTGAGGCTGCTCCCCGCGCCACCCTATATAAACC
Organism: Poa annua; assembly: GCA_026929855.1. NCBI lineage: Eukaryota > Viridiplantae > Streptophyta > Magnoliopsida > Poales > Poaceae > Poa > Poa annua. The sequence continues at coordinate 241,695,940 of CM049426.1, read as the reverse complement.
CCCACCTCCGCCGCAACCCTCCGCTCCCCAAACCATAAAAGTTCCGCCGCCGGGCAGCTCGCGAGCGAGCTCGGATCTCCGCCGCCGTAGCACAGGTCGTACGGCGTACTCCGACCTCCCCCCGAGCTCGTATTGCCCCCCCTCGACCTCCTCCTCGTTGCGCACATTTTTGACTTCGCCCCGCGGTGTATTTGCAGCCGAACGACGTATTCATCCACGCCCGAAGGAGACCGCCGCCGCAAGCAACTCCGGCGAGCTGCACGAGGAGGAGAAGGCCACGCCGACGACCACCACCGCGCCATCGACTCCGCCCCGACGTCCGCTACGCTTCGGTAAGCTCCGTTCGCCCCGTAGCCTCCTAGGACGCGAGAAACGAGCAACACCGGCCGTGGCGCCGCCGCGGTCGGGTAAGCTCCGGCGAGTGCGCCGCCTGTTTTTGGTCAACGTATCGTGGACCGTTGGATCTAGATCCAATGGATCTAGATCGATTAGATCCCGCGCGTCCATTTTAATTTAGATCGGACGACTTCCGCAGCCGATCCGCGTCGAAGCGGTACCGACCAATAAGATCACGCCACGTAGCCCCGATTAATTCTCTTTCGCAGGAATTTTTATAAATAAAACCGAAAATATGCAAAACTTAGAAAATTCATAACTTTTGATCTACAAGTTCAAATTTATTAAACTTTATATCCACGGATAGCCCTGCTCATGAAGTTTATTTCTACATCATTTGTTTTCCTTTTTGACAAATTATAATTTATATAATTAGCAGTGGAGCATTTCGGCTATTAAAATAATAACATAAATAATAAAAATGATTTGGAAAATAAATTTAATTGTTTTAGGGTCATATTAATTCCCTCTGTCTAGCAATATTAATAAATATCTTAAATGAAAACTTTCATGAAACAATAAAAGTGTAATTAATAGAAATCAAGTTTGCTATATCGTTTTCAATTATTAAATTGATAAATAAAATAAGAAATTCCTAGAAATTATATCTCATACATTTAATAAAAGAGGATAAAAATTATTAATAAGTGAGTCATATTTTCATAGCATATCATTCATGCATACATATTTATGTCTGGTGTTGTGATGATTTTGTATTTATTTTATTTATTGCTTGTGCTAGATTGTGAAGAAGAGGAAGGACTTGCTTGTGATTGTTATTCTTGCTGTTCTTGTTCCTTCTGTTACCAAGGCAAGTGACATTCATATTCTACCCAATATTTCTATATGCATGTGTAGTATATTTTTGAGTAGTGTGCATGATAGGGATTTTTGATTTATTTTATAATGCTAAGTTAGTTGGTATTTTACAAATATCCTAGTAGTGTGTAGCCCCCCCCCCCCCCCTCTCTCCTAAGCAGCCATGAAAAGTTTTATTAGTTGCTTAGCTATGCTATTAAAATGTTTGCCATGTTGTAGAAAAGTTTCTAAGTGTGAAAATCTAAAATACACTTCTGGGTGGAATTGGTTGTTATGGTTTATGTTGAGTGGCTTTTGGGACTATGCTTGTGGTTGTCGTCGCCTAGGATGAATGTCTATTCTACTTAGGGCCATGAGCATGGTGGTTGTTACCCAGAAGTGCACTTGTGGACGGCCACCCAGTAACGAAGAGATTACCAAGTCCCTCCAAGTTGAGAAGCTTCCCGTGCAGCCTTTTGACAATGGGTTCTGTCTAGAATAATTAAGTTGTGAGGATGCAACCTGTCAGCTTGACAAGCAGATGTAGAGTTGATAGGTGGAACGGGTCTTGCTAGTATGGTTGCATTCTTCTTCTGAAAGTTCTTGTCTCAATTCTCTCCTTTCCTTAATACACTCCGCGTGTATAGGATGTTTGGGTTAATTGAGTCTAAAGGTGAAAGTGCACAACCTCTGCAGAGTCGACAATCTGAGTACTCAGCCGTGTCCCCGGAAATGGACTACTTCGAGCAGCTGGAAAAGGATGGGCGGAAGAATCTCAACACTGTTTTCAATAAAGTAAAATTTGACTAAGGAAAGAATTGTTGGTGCACTTGGGCTTTATCCCTTGGTGCCAAGTTCTTGAGAAACAAAATTGTTTTACAAAAGATAGGAGAGAACTGGCTTTCTGCAAAATAGCCTACAACTCCACCAAGCCAAATATGCATATAGAATTAGACTTGCCATAATTTTATCCACCATAGTCACTTGCCAATACTTCATTGTATTGACCTCATTCGGGGGCTGCATATTCAAATGTGCAGGTAATTCTGATGAGGAATGAGGTTGGACTCGAGTCTACAACCAACATGTCTGCCTGTGGCGCATGCTTGAAGATGAGGCTCATTGTTATTTGTTTTCGTTGTGAACTCTGAACTTTAGCTAGCCTTCATGGCTATGCAATTTGTAATAAAGCCATACTTGGCTATTATTTTTGGATCGCGTTGTAGTAATTTAATACTTATGCAATGATACTTTATATTTTGTACTGTGGTGCTAGCAGTGATCCAGGGACTAGCACATAACACAGGTGTTCCATCTTTATATAAAAGATGGGGCGCTACAAAATGGTATCAGAGCAAAGTGTTGCCTGTAGGTTCGAGCCCCTAGGATTGGTTAAGCCCTTTTTGGTCATAATGTTACCATCTTTGAAGCATGTTGGATTCTAGCGGCATAGTGGGATGAAGCGGCCCGGGACAAACCTTACATGTCCGTGTACATGAGACCTGTTCCACAATATAAGTGGCTGGCCGGGTGTCTGTCTCTCTCACTATAGTGAAAAATCCAATCTACCAAGAGTTGTTAATATCCGTTGACCATCTCAAGATTTGACTCAGTATTTTCTAAATAATGCACACTATGACTAGTTCCCCCTTACCTTATGCTTTTCCTGTTTTAAACTTTTCCTCTTTGTACCTACAGGATGACGAGCTTCCACTTCACCACCACGGAGGACTTCGAGTACACCCGCTTTGGATGCTACCTCCTAGACATCGGCGAAAAGATAGGATTACCACTACCCCAAGTCAAGGGTTTCATCCTGAAGAAGTTTAACAAAGAAGGTTGCTGGGGAATAAAAGCAACTCAGCCAGGACGTGGAGAAGAGCCCCCACTGGAGATTAAGATGGTTAGCGACCCCAAAGATAAAGGACTCAATCTAGTCATGCAGGATCTGATTGGGCGCCTCTGCGGACGCTACAACACAGAGTTGAAGGGCCACTACTCCATTTTCTTTGGAAGGAGAAACAAAGATGGAGAACCTTACCTTTACGATGTTGGAGAAAGAGGCAAGGCAAAACCCCTTAGTCTTTTTTTCCAGGAGTTGGAAATCATTGTCACGGAGATGTATGAAGATCGGCGCATGGAGCTCCTGAAGAACGATGAGTTATGTGCTCTACTCAAGGAGAACAAAGAGAAGATGAAGGCACAAGAGGAAGTGACCAAGACACAAGAAGAGAGGTTCGCTGCGCAAGAGGAGAGATACAAGAGGCAGAAGAAAAGAGTTCAAGAGAAGAACAAGACTATCAGAGAACAAAAGGCGGAACTCGAGAGCAATGAAGTCGAGTTCGAGGCCGATAGTGACTTGATCAAAAGGCTTCGTGCTGAGAAGAGGGAGCTGCAAGAAAAGAACTCTGCCCTAGAGAAGGAAGTAAAGGAACTCAAGGATGTACTCACCAATGAAGGAATAGAGATTCAGGAAATTGAAGAGGAAGAAGAAGACATGGTCGATTAGTTCGTAGTGAGACTACCATTTATCATACACCTCATTATCTTAGTCTTGTATTGACCTACCAACTTGTGGTAAGGCAGTACCTTCCTTTGTATCCCCGGAACCCCGTGAGTTTATTTTCCAAACTTTTATACCATTTTTCCCTAAACCAAAGGTTTTTGTTTTGTGTGATTGGTTGTTTTATAAGTTGCTTGTTGATTGATTGCTAGATTTGTTTGTTCTGTGCATGGGTAGGATTTCTCTTTATAGCTCTATCAATCCTTTACTCATCCATGCTAAAACCCCACAGATGCCTCCACGTCGTGAGTCCGACAACAACGAAGCTATGCAACAGCTGATGGCAGCTTAAGCCCAACTGATGACTATGATGACTCATTTCATTGCAGCAACCAACAACAACAACAACAACAACAATAACAACAACCCACCACCACCACCACCACCACCACCTCCGGTGGACAGACTTGCAAGATTTCTAAGGCTCAGGCCTAATAAGTTTTCCTCTGCTACTGAACCAATAGTGGCGGATGACTGGCTCCGTTCAGTCAACAAGGACTTAGTAACTTGTGAGTGTTCTGAGGCAGAAAAGGTGAGGTTCACCGCACACCTACTGGAAGGACCTGCCGCCATGTGGTGGGAGACCTATCAAGTGACTCATCCCTTGGATGGCATGACTTGGGATGCGTTCAAGGAAGGTTTCCGCAATGCCCACATTTCCTCTGGCATAATGAACCTGAAGAAAGAGGAATTTCGTAGCTTGAGGCAGGGAGGTAGAACTCTGAAGGAATATATGGATGACTTCTGTATGTTATCCAGGTATGCACCAGAGAACATCGACACTGACGTTAAAAGGAAGGACAAATTCCTTAATGGACTTAGGGGAGAACTGAAGATACCCTTGTCTGTGGCTTATGCACCTAACTACCAAGTTCTGCTGGATCAAGCAATCAATCTGGACAACAACATAAGAAAGGAAGAGAATAGGAAGAGGAAGTTCAGTGCAAGTAAGGTTCATTCTGAAGGGACACACAAGAAACCACACTCCTCTGAAGTCAGTGGCCATAAATCCTGGAACTACTCCAATAGTGGTAGTGGCCAAAAGCACCATGGTCATAACCACAATGGAGGATATAAAGGAAATAATGGGGAGTTCAAGGGAAACCATCACCATGGTCATAATCATGGAAATGGAAATCCCCGTCCTAACTCTGAAGGGAAGAAAGACTTGTCTAATGTGACTTGCTTCAAGTGCAAGAAGACATGACATTATGCTACTGATTGCCCAGAGAGGAAGGCCGATGAAAATTCCAAGCCCAATCCTTTGCAGAAGGGACAAGTAAACCACATCAATGTGGAAGAAGTACATGATGAACCTGATGCTGTGATTGGTAAGTTCCTGCTCAATTCTTTTCCAGCATTAGTATTATTTGATACCGGAGCATCGCATTCATTCATATCAAGAGCTTTTGTAAACAAACATGGACTAGCCGAGGAAAGCTTAGGAAAACCTATAAGAGTGAGCTCACCGGGGGGTGAGATGATAGTAAATTCGGGGTGTAGGCAACTAGAGTTAAGGATTGGAAAATATCTTTTTCCAATAGACTTAGTCATCCTAGAAACCCAAGGTTTGGATGTTATCATTGGAATGGATTGGATGACCCGTTTTGAAGGAATCATAGACTGTGCAAACAGAGCTATCACCCTCACCACCCCAGAGAAACAGAAGATTAAATTCAAATCAACTTTTGAACTTAAGAAAGTTAGGCTAAACTCTCTTAAGGGGGGTAGCCTTGGGGATGTGCTGATTGTCCAGGAGTACCAAGATGTTTTCCCAGAGGAATTACCGGGAATGCCACCCGATAGAGATGTGGAGTTTCTCATTGAACTAAAACTGGGTACCGTCCCAATAGCTAAGAGACCTTACCCTATGGCCGTCGATGAGCTAAAAGAGCTCAAGAAGCAACTAGAGGAACACCTTTTGAAGGGATTTATCCGCCCAAGTTCTTCGCCCTGGGGAGCGCCAGTGCTATTTGTCAAAAAGAAGGATCAAACCCAGAGACTAGTCACGGACTACCGGGATATAAATGAACACACCATCAAAAACAAGTATCCGTTACCCAAGATAAATGAGCTATTTGATCAACTAAAAGTTGCTCGTGTCTTCTCCAAGATTGATCTTCGATCAGGCTACCTCCAAATGAAGGTTAGAGAGATGGATATACCAAAGACAGCATTTGTTACAAGATATGGCTCATATGAGTACATAGTAATGTCATTTGGATTCACAAACGCTTCCGCTTATTTCATGAATATGATGAATCAGGTTTTCATGGATTTCCTGGACAAGTTTTTGGTAGTGTTCATAGACGACATTCTAGTCTACTCCAAGAATCACGAAGAACATGAAGAGCATCTACGCCTGGTATTGCAGAGGCTACGAGAACATAAGTTATATGCCAAATTCAGCAAGTGTGAATTTTGGTTGGAACAAGTCGCGTTCCTATGTCACATAGTATCTAAAGAGGGAATAGCAGTGGATCCTGAAAAGGTTTCAGCTGTAACCAATTGGGAGTCACCAAAGAATGTTTGAGAATTATGGAGTTTCCTTGGCTTAGCAGGATACTACCGAAGATTTATAGAAATTTTTTCCAAAATCGCCAAGGCACTGACGGAATTATTAAAGAAGGAGAAGAAATTTGAGTGGACTGAGGCATGCGAAGCCAGTTTTCAGGAATTGAAGAAACGTCTAGTTTCAGCCCCAGTTCTATGCTTACCTGATTTGGAGAAAGAATTTCAAGTATACTGTGATGCTTCACACCAAGGTCTGGGAAGTGTGTTGATGCAAGAAGGCAGGGTGGCTTCTTATGCCTCTAGACAACTCAAGAAGCATGAAGCAAATTATCCAATTCATGATCTCGAGTTAGCATCAGTAGTGCATGCCCTAAAAACTTGGAGACCCTACCTGATGGGGAAAAGATGTGAGGTATTCACGGACCACAAAAGTTTGAAATACATTTTTACTCAGAAGGAATTGAACATGAGACAGAGAAGGTGGTTGGAACTTATCAAGGATTATGACCTAAGTCTCCAATGTCACCCAGGAAAGGCAAATGTAGTAGCAGACGCCCTGAGCCGTAAAGCGTATGTGAATGGCCTCACAGCAGAAGAATTACCCGAAGATATATGCAAGGCATTCAAGGACCTCATATTGGAAGTAGTACCAGAAGGTTTTGTAGCCTCATTGGTAGTACAACCTACCTTGATGGACGAGATACGAGAAGCGCAGAAAGGAGATAAGGAAATAGAAGAAATCAAAGTCAATCTGGAAGCAGGGAAGGCTAAAGGATTTCATGAGGATGAGCAAGGGACTCTGTGGTTTGAGAAACGTATATGTGTGGCCAATGATCCTGATATTAGAAAGTTAATTCTGCAAGAAGCTCATGAGACACCTTATTCCATTCATCCGGTAAATACCAAGATGTATATGGATGTGAAGGAGAGATTCTGGTGGAACAACGTGAAAAGAGAAATAGCAGAATATATCGCTAAGTGCGATGTGTGCAGTCGAGTAAAGGCTGAACATCAGAAACCAGCAGGACTTTTGCAACCTTTGAAGGTACCGGATTGGAAGTGGGATTCTATTGGGATGGATTTCATCACCGGGTTACCAAGGACCAGATCAGGATATGATTCTATTTGGGTTATTGTTTGTCGTTTAACCAAAATAGCTCACTTTATACCCATGAAGACCACCTATACCAGCGCAAAGCTAGCTGATATTTACATGAAGAGAATTGTGTGCCCACACGGCGTCCCCAAGAGTATCGTGTCCGATAGAGGGACCCAGTTCACTTCTCATTTCTAGAAACAGTTGCATGAATCCCTGGGAACCAGATTGGAATTTAGTACGGCCTTTCACCCGCAAACGGATGGCCAGACTGAAAGAGTAAATCAGATTTTAAAAGATATGTTAAGAGCTTGTGCGCTCGATTATGGATCTAGTTGGGATGACAATCTACCCTATGCTGAGTTCTCCTACAACAACAGTTACCAAGCTAGCATTGAGATGGCACCGTTTGAGGCATTATATGGGAAGAAATGCACAACCCCATTGTTGTGAGTGGTGTAGGAGAACGAAGTTTCTTTGGACCTGATATAATCCAAGAGGCTGAAGAGAAGGTCAGCCTGATTAAGGATAGATTGAAGATAGCACAATCACGCTAGAAAAGCTACGCAGATTCTAAACGTAGAGAGGTCACCTACGAGGTGGGTGATAGAACCTATCTTAGAGTATCACCCCTCCGAGGTGTAAAGAGGTTTGGGATTAAAGGAAAGCTAGCACCCCGATTCATTGGACCATTCAAAATTCTTTCTCGCAAAGGTGAAGTAGCATATGAGTTAGAACTACCAGAAGCTCTGTCTGCGGTTCATAATGTGTTCCATGTCAGTCAGTTGAAGAAATGTCACCCCGAGATGATGGGAGTTCCTTTAAAGGATACCGTACCCCTCGAAGAAGTACATTTGGAGAGTGACTTGACCTACGAAGAGAAACCCATCAAGATACTGCAGACCGCAGAAAGAGTCACCCGTACCAAAACCATCAAGTTTTGCAAAGTCCAGTGGAATCATCATTCCGAGGAAGAAGCCACCTGGGAACGAGAGGATGACCTTCGAGAAGACCATCCACACCTATTTGTTGATCTTTCCGAAGCTCGAGGGCGAGCTTCCTCTTAAGGGGGTTAGTCTGTAACATCCCAAATTTTGCAAAAATTTAAAACTTTTGCATTCATGCATCATTCATCCATAAACATAAAACTACCCCAAAAAAATATAAAATAAAACCTTAGGTTATAAGATTTAATAATCTATAAGTTCCAGAAAATGTTTATTTAAACCTCTTTAATAAATATTATTTTAGCAATATTGTTATGCGCAAGAATGATACTAAAAAGCTCCTATTTTGATAACCTTTCCAAAACATATTTTTATGAATTTTTCTGATATGTTTTGAATAGGTTTAAAAGTCATGTTTGAAATCAGTATTTAAAAACAGATATTATTTTTATTAAAAAGGAAAAACGAAATCGGGCCGGCCCGTAGTTATCCACCGCGCGCGTGCGTCCGAACGCGGCCCAAGCCGGCCCGCGCAGCCCATCTCCACCCTCCTCTCGCTGACAGGTGGGACCCACCTGTCAGCTTCGTCTTCCTCCCGCCGGAGATCGCGCCCGAGACGAATTCGGAAACCAGCCGTGATTCGCGAGCATAATCAGCGCGAGGCTGCTCCCCGCGCCACCCAATATAAACCCCCACCTCCGCCGCAACCCTCCGCACCCCAAACCCTAAAAGTTCCGCCGCCGGGCAGCTCGCGAGCGAGCTCGGATCTCTGCCGCCGTAACGCAAGCCGTACGGGGTACTCCGACCTCCCCCCGAGCTCGTATTGCCCCCCCTCCTCGACCCCCTCCTCGTTGCGCACGTTTTTTACTTCGCCTCGCGGTGTATTTTGCAGCCGACCGACGTATTCATCCACGCCCGAAGGAGACCGCCGCCGCAAGCAACTCCGGCGAGCTGCACGAGGAGGAGAAGGCCACGCCGACGACCACCACCGCGCCATCGACTCCGCCCCGACGTCCGCTACGCTTCGGTAAGCTCCGTTCGCCCCGTAGCCTCCTAGGACGCGAGAAACGAGCAACGCCGGCCGTGGCGCCGCCGCGGTCGGGTAAGCTCCGGCGAGTGCGCCGCCTGTTTTTGGTCAACGTATCGTGGACCGTTGGATCTAGATCCAATGGATCTAGATCCTGATTTTAATTTAGATCGGACAACTCTTCGGGAAAAACATCGGGATAGTCACACACTACCGGTACCTTATCCAAAATGGCTCCCGCTACACTCTTATGGCAATGACTTGAGGTGGAGTGGTAGGTTGAGAAGTGTGTAATCTCTTCTCCTTCCGGGGTGGTTAGGGTGACAGACTTGTTAGTGCAATCTATTTTCCCTCGATTTACTGTCATCCAATCCATTCCTAAAACCACTTCTATCCCTTGTTTTCCTAATACCCCTAGGTATGCATGGAATCGGGCTCCTTGAATTTCCACAGGAGTCTCCTTGCAAGACAAAATGGCCTTGGTAGTGACCCCCGAAATTTGTACCCTCATGGGACGATGCATCACAGTTGGAATCATACCACTCTTCCTAACAAACGGCTCCGTAACGAAAGAGTGGGAAGCTCCCGAATCAAACAAAAGTGAGGCAGAAACTGAGTTGACAGGGAACGACCCATAACCAGGTCTGGTGCCTCCTGGGCTTCTTCTGCGCTGACATGGTTCAGATGGCCTCGGGTAACAGGGGCTGCTTTCTTGGGATACGGGTTCTTGCCTCCAGGTGGACGGGGTGGCCCTTGATTCATCTTTGTCGCATTAGGGCGACCACCGGCGGGCTGTCTAGTGGGACACTCCCGCGAGAAGTGTCCAGGCTGTCCACAAGTGAAACATCCTCCTGTTGGCTTCGGAGCAGGCGGCCTATTAAAGTTGAGGCCGGGGTTGAAACTACCTCCAGGACGAGGTGCAGGCGGGCGAGGTGAGTAGCTGGGTCTTGGTGCAAAGGTTGGAGGCCTTGGTGATGGATAAGAAGGTCTTGGTGGAGGTGAAGGGCGTGGACGGGGGTAACTTCCCGTAGGGCTGCTGCTGCTACCGCCTTGCTGCATCAGTTGGCGACACTTGCGGTTGTCAAACGAAGCCTTGCGCTTGTGCTCCATCATAATGGCTGCATCCAACAAGGACTCCAGGCCGGTGAAAGGCATCACCACCAGAATGCACTTCATCTCATCATGAAGTCCATTCATGAACCTCTCCTTCTTCTTGTGTTCAGTATCGGTATCGGTGGGCGCATACCTTGCTAGAGATGTGAACTTCTCCAAGTACTCGCCCACAGACATACTGCCTTGCTCGAGCTGCAGGAACCTTTCTCTCATAATACTGACGAGTCCAGAGGGCACATAACGCTTCAAGAACTTGGTCTTGAACGCCGGCCAAGCCACAACTTCCTCCGGTGGCAACAGGGCACGAATGGCCTCCCACCATGCTCGGGCAGACCCAGAGAGGTAGTGAGTGGCGTAGACCACCTTCTCATTTTCACCCACCTAGGCGACCCTCAAGTTGTTCTTGATGGTACGGATCCAGTCATCCGCATCCAGTGGCACTTCACTCTTGGAGAAAACTGGAGGATTGGTGTTCTGAAAGTCACGAAGTTTGGAGCGAGGCGCTTCATTTCCTTGGCCGCCATTCTGGTTGACGGCAATCTGAGCCAGATGCTGCAGGGTGGCGAGGTTGGCATTCCTCTCAGCGTGAGCTGCCTCGCGATCCTCCATGAGAAGACGCAACACTTGAGCCATAGATGGCTCGGGGGGTGGGGTGGTGGTGGATCCCTTGCCATTCTGAATTTCAGAATAAAAACACACATTAATTCCTCTACTTAGAAGTTTTTAAAACAGGTTTTGAAAAAGAGTTCATCAAGCACACACAGAAGCATACAAATTTCAGCAAGACATTACTCCTAAGAAGACATGATTCCATTCCATAGCAAGGTTCCAAAAGCATCATCACATAGTTCACAACCACAAAACACGGACTAACATAGTCTTACAATAATTCCGACACACACTCATGCTAACTAGACCACACAATCGCATCCACTTATCGCGATGGTTCGGTCCTAACCCAAAAGATACTGCACAACTAGCTACTCCACGTCCACGGCAGCGTCACTGTCGAAAGGTGGCTCGTCGGGGTCCTCGTCCTCGGACATCACAGCTCCCGAGTCCTCACCGTCCTCGCCTCGAAGGTCATCGTCGTCCTGCTCGCTCACGGGCTCCATATCCATATCCTCCATAGGGTCCTCATCATCAGGCAGGAGATCGTCATTATCCTTGCTCAGAGCCTCCACCTCGCTTTCCAGCTCGCTGATCCGCTCGTCACGGGCATCAACGGTCGACCTGAGCATGTCAACCATCCCGTCAAGCTGGAACCTGTAGAAGCGAGTAGTCTGGAGGCGCGCAAAGGTGGAACGGCGCTCCTTGCGCTCCATCTTGAGCTCTACCTGGGACTCCACTAAACGCTCCTCCGAGGTCTTGAGCTTCAGCTCCACGGTCTTCAGCTTGTCCTGAGACGCCTTGAGTTGCGTCTCCAAGTCCTCTATCCTCAGCTCAGCTGCCGAGATCCGCACCTCAGCTCCGTCGTGATTAAGACGGTGAAGGTCACTCTCGAACCGACTAGTGACCAGCTGGGACTGGGTGTACTTGACGAGGAGTCCCAGCTCGGCCAAGTGGTTCCCGAAAGTGGGGTGGGGACGTGGCGGCACAGGGTTACTCTGCTCGTCCAAGCCAGAGTAAAACTCAAAACGGGTGCCGCCCAGCTCGGAACTGTGAGCACACACCAAGCGGGCAAGAGACCTCTGCAGCACGGTGACGAACGCCCCCATCTGAGTCGATGCAAGGGCATCCTCAATCAGCTCCTCGGCGAAGGGTGGCACCAACGGTCCTCGAAGGATGCACCTCACAGTCCAAGACATCTCGTCTCCCACCATGGGCAGACAACGTCCAATCAGCAGCTTTGGTAGCGGACGCCTCAGGTGTCGGGTCAACTGGAGGAGGTCGGCCTGGAACAGACGCGAAACTTCGGTGTCTGGCACCGCTCCCAACTGAATCGACGACGAGAACTCTCCGCTCATCTACACAAAATTTTAAATGGAGGTTTAATTAGTGAACGATATACAAAATTTTAAACAGGTAAAATCATAAGATTTAATGCAGGTATAATATTAATCAGTGAGTAATAACAGAGGGGAGGGAGGAGTAGCAGTATATTCTGCACATTTTTAAGTATTTCTCTCCTAACTATTTAGGAAAAAACATTTTTGCGTGACGTCGACGCCCAACCTAACTAAAGTCTCCTAAGGTCAACGATGGCTCTGATACCAAGTCTGTAAGGACCCCTCAGACAAGTCCGAGATGTCCACGTTATGTAAGAGATCACGATCCCAATGATCTGTGCATCGCAATCACATAACCAACATAGGTATCAAAGAGTTACATCATTCAAGTCGTACGAATAAAAGTCTTACAACACATAGACGGTCATACGACCAAAGTCAACAAACCCCGTCACGCAGGACGGAATTAACTAAGATATCAGAAGATCGTGGCTAGCGACGGCTCTTAACATCTCCGAGCGCAGATTCCCACAAGTGCAGTTGACCGGTGATAGCTAGGTGGCGAAGTCGTCGTCATACACCTCCTCCTCGACGAAAGCCTCCTCATTAAAATTTGGACATTTGAATATCCAGGGACACAGCCAGATGAGTACAATTACGTACTCGCAAGACCACCTCTAGGTTTAAGTTTACATGTTAATGCAAGAAAACACCTTTCGAAAACTGGGATAACTGCTATATACGACTATAGGGCTTAGTTTTCGAATACCGTGATTTTAGACATAGAGAATACGACATCTCTATATCTTTGTTGAAGAAAAACATTTAGAGATAGAATTCTCTTCTCTTAGATATAACAATGACATATCTAAGTTCAAAACTTTCTTTTGTAAAAGTTTATCAAAACACTAGGATAGGGGTAACCCTTTTTCCTGACTTGAGATCGGACTGGTTGTCTCCCCGAGATCAACCACCTTCTCCCAAATTCTGTACCTCCCAGGTACCAACTTATGCCTGCTTGTATCCCCCGGAAAAACCTTTCCTTTCCTCCTTTCAAGACCCAAAATGCCCATACGCCTAGATCAGTGGCCTTTCCAACCGTCCATGACCGCGGACGCGACTATTCGAATAGATTTACACTCTGCAGAGGTGGTACACTTTCACCACAAGATTCGGATGGTCTGCCGTGGATCAACCATGGACTGTACAGAGACAGCATGCACACAACAGACGGCCGATCCTAACTTCCACTATGTTAATGCTGGTATAAGAATATCCTCTTCGAGTGGGTTTGTTCTCCCCGACACCGAGTGAGCTAGCCGTATCGATCCGGTTTCCCCTAGTCTCACACCGCCATGACAGGAGACCCACCGTTCTTCCCGGTGGCACACGAAGTCCACACTCTGTATGCCCATTCCCTTGCAACATTCGGTTCCGAGGACTCTAACCCCATCTAGCCAATTGAGGAATATTCGAACACCAACACCAACAAGCTTCCGTTAAGCCCCATGCCCATTTTGAGGTAATGTGGTTGTACGGGTTAATTGTTCGAGCGGCTGCTAGGGCAATACTTTGTTTTTCAAAAACAACTTCCAATCCCCCGACTACTCCCAGCAGCTCGGGTTTTCACAAACCTCTCTGATTGCTCCCAGCAACTCGGGTTTTAATAAAACACTTGCTCGCCGATTGCTCCCAACAACTCGGGTTTTCCTCCGTGAAACAGTTTTATCAAATAGGTTCCCATCCTATAGTTTTGAGGTAAGTAGATGAAGGTAGACTACTAGAAAACTTAATCTTCTCGATGGAGCCTTCAACAACAAGGCTCATCAAGTAAAACTCCTTTTGTAATACCTATAGTATTCTAGTCGATAACTTTGGCCAAACAATATTTTGTAAAATAGTTTTCGGGTCGCAAGGTGCCACAAAAGAAGTAACACATGCATAATTTTATTTTTAAAACAAAACATGCTTGATAAAATAATAGGATTCAGTATAATGGTGAGGTGGGCTTGCCTTGCTCAAAGTACTGTCCCTGGTCTTGTTCTTCAGCGTAGTCGTGCTCAGCTACCTCGTACTGCTCGTCCTTGGGTTGCGGTTCTACCGTAACATGAAAAACAAACGAGACTAGCGTAAGCCCTAAGATGCGAGTTGATAACAATCTAAAGGATCTCAACAAACAACAAGCATCACAAACAGAAAACACAATTAATGCATTTAATAGTTATTAGGGGCTGCTTACATGATTTAAGCGTAACTCTTAAGGTACTGCTCCTAAAATTAAACCCTTCAACCACATTACTACTGACTCACATGTGGAGCTCTGAAAATTAGCTGTGCATGAAAATCTATCACCAAACAAGAATTAAAAGTCAGATAAGAGCTACTGATGTCAAACTCAAACAGATGATAGGTTCAGTTTTATAGATCTCCTGAATGCATAATTAACCTTTCTGGTGAGATATGAGTTTTCTCTTTAAGTGGAGATTTTATTCATCAGATTTGGATACTCCTAGCTCAAGTTATCCCAGTTTTAAAATAAAATATACTTCTGACCATTATCTAAGTGCAGAAAATAATAAGAATTATTTTGGTGTCAAACTAGTGGGGTGAGTTAGATAAAACCTGTGGCTATTCCACATAATTATCCCCAACATTTATCTATGGACAGAGGTGGCTCCACCAATTAAAACTAGACATGTCATAATCTCTGAAATTTCAGAAATGCATTTTAAGAGATTATCTCCCTATTTTTCAGGGATTTATTCACTAAGAAATAACTAATTACTGGAAAATCTACATTTGTATTATATGATACCCCCAACACATATCTAACACTTCCAATTGGATTTACCTCAAAAAGTGTTTTTATTGAATAGTTAAAAATCCCCAAACACATATTAATGTTATTCTTAGACTAAATATAACTTTTCCTAGAGTAATCTCCTGCATGCAAGATTTACCAATCTAGATAGGCATTATTATAAGCTTTCCAACAGATCCAAGATTGCATGATTTGGCTTTACAGAACCCAAGTTATTAAACAAATGGTGTAATAGATACTTTTTACTAGATCTATTTTAACACTCAACAGGAAACACATTTTGGACCAAATCCAATGCCACATGGTTAAGAAAACGTGCATGCATGTTACAAAATTAATCCCATATTTTTAGGCACTCTAGATTTACCACAAACGATTTAAAGCTAGACTATAGATTTACTGGAAAATCACAGGAAAAAGAAAAAAGAAAAACAGGCCGAAACGGCCAGATCTGGTGTTGGGCCGAGGGGGCGAACTGGGCCAGCCCGGCCGTTGCGCGCGCGCGGGCGAACCAGTGCGCGGTCGCCGGATCAGAAACGAACGGCGGAGATTAGAAGGGAAGGAGTTCAAACAGGGTCGTCGATCTCAGATCTGACGGCTCTGGATCTTCTTCTTCCCCGAGCTGGTGATGCGAGCGGGAAAATAGAGAAGAACGAGAGAGAAGAAGAGGGACGCGACGAGGAGCTCACCTCGGACGTCCAGAGCTCGAGCGGGTGATGGAGTTCGGTGGAGAAGAAGCGGGGCAGCAAACCCCTACGCGAAGAAACGCCGGGGAGGTCCTCTGCATGCCGCCGTGGCGTCTCCTCCGAGCTCGGGTCATGGATGAACTCGACAGATTTGAGCACCTAGAGCAGAGAGGAAAGAGAGGAGGGGTTAGAGCTTGAGCAGAGGATCACAGAGATCCAACAATGGCAGGAAATGGTGGAGAAAAACAGTGGCTAGAGCCATTTCTTGCCGTCGGGTGCCGAGTGGTTCTTTTCCTCCTCGAGAGCAAATGGGGGGAGAAACTCGATGGATTTCGCCAGGGGGGAGAGGATTAGGATGGAGGGGTGCCAGGGAGAGGGAGAAATGGGCAGAGGAGAGGCTCGGGTGGTTGTAACGAGGTTCACCCGATCTAGGGTTAGCTCGGGCAGGAGAGAGGGAGGGGAGTGTCTCCTTCGTTCCTACTGGCTCAGGTGGGCGGTGGAGAGGGGACAAAGGGTGTGCTGGTCGGGTGACTTGTCCTGGCCAGTGAGAAGAGAGGAGGTGAGCTTCGGTTGGGTGGAAAAGAAGAGAAAAGAGAGAAGAGAGAGAAGAGGTTGGCCCTAGTGCATGACAGGTGGGACCAGGGGTGAGGGTGCTGTTCTCCTCTTCAGCAGGTGGAGTGGAAAAGAGTGAGAGAGAAATAAAAGGTGAAAGCTTTGAGTAAATTGCTCAAATGAATTTAAAAACCTAAGTTTGAATTATTCAAACATGACCCACAAAAATAAAATGGGTCAACACCCCAAACTTACCTAAATTAAGAGAGGGTACTGAATTTACAAATGCCTAAGTCAATTGTCTCATTTAGCTTTTAAAGAAAAGAAAACTTTTAGTGATAAAGAAAATAATATCTCAAATGGTCATGTTAATTTGATGGTCACAACAGCTAATGATATTTATGTGCAAACAAGCTCTATTGAGAATATTAGGACAGGTTAAGAAAATATACATGACCTAGATCACAATGGTTCAATTGCCTGCCAAAAACTATTTATGGTTTGCTTAATAATAGCTCCTAGTTTGGCTAAGTTTTATCAACCAAGAAGATCCTAATAGAGGATATTTTATTTTGGTGTGATGTGGTTTTAGTGTTTTCAATTTTCAGGGAACACTAGTGGAGCACAAACAACATAAGATGTGCAAACAAGTTAAATCATTACTCAAACTTCTACACACAAAAGTTTCTGCAAGAGGTGAAAATCTAGAATAACACCACAACGCTGAGCGCGCAAACGCAGAAGTCCTCAAAGGCCTAAAGACCAGGACCTTCGATATCCTCAAGGGCCACGGCAAGGGCTGGATCAACGAGCTCCCCTCGGTGCTCTGGTCCATCCGTACCACGCCACCCAAGCCCGCCGGGGAAACACCGTTCGCCCTCGTCTATGGAGCCGAAGCAGTCCTCCCCACAGAGATAAATCTTGGATCCCCACGGGTCCTTGCCTTCAACGAGGACTAGCAAGAGGACCTCCAAAACGACGACCTGCTGCTCCTTGAAGGGCTACGACGCCGCGCCGCCCTACGGTCGGCCAAATACCAGCAGGACCTGAGACGCTACCACAGCCGCAACGTGCGCTCGCTCACCCTGAGGCAGGCGATCTCGGCCTCAGGCGAATCCTCTCCAGGGAAGGCCTTTACAAGTTGTCCCCGATGTGGGAAGGCCCCTACAGGGTCACCCACATCGCCAGGCCTCGCGCGGCTCGTATCGAGACGCAAGACGGCGTCCCTATCAAGAATCCATGGAACATCATGCACCTACGCAAGTTTTACCCGTGATCATTGTCGCGTCAAGGCATTTAGCGAAAGACGCAGCCCACGGCTCAACCTCCAAGCATTTTTGTCTCTAGAGGTTAAAAGCTCACGGCTTAAACCTCCAAAGCATTTTTTTGTCTCCTAAGGGAACAAACGCAACCGTGATCATTGTCACGCCCGTGATCATTGTCACGTCGAGACTTCTAGCGGAAGAGGCAGCCTACGGCTCAACCTCCAAGCATTTTTGTCTCTAGAGGTTAAAAGCTCATGGCTTAAACCTCCAAAGCATTTTTGTCTCCTAAGGGAACAAACGTAAACGTGATCATTGTCACACCCGTGATCATTGTCACGTCGACACTTCTAGCGGAAGAGGCATCCTACGGCTCAACCTCCAAGCATTTTTGTCTCTAGAGGTTAAAAGCTCACGGCTTAAACCTCAAAAGCATTTTTTGTCTCCTAAGGGAACAAATGCAACCGTGATCATTGTCCATGGAATGCCTCCACAAGCTGTCCCCGATATGGGAAGGCCCCTACAGGGTCACCCACATCGCCAGGCCTGGCGCGGCTCGCCTCGAGACGCAAGACGGCGTCCCCATCAAGAATCCATGGAACATCATGCACCTACGCAAGTTCTACCCGTGATCATTGTCGCGTCAAGGCATTTAGCGAAAGAGGCAGCCCACGGCTCAACCTCCAAGCATTTTTGTCTCTAGAGGTTATAAGCTCACGGCTTAAACCTCCAAAGCATTGTTTGTCTCCTAAGGGAACAAACGCAACCGTGATCGTTGTCACGCCCGTGATCATTATCACGTCGAGACTTCTAGCGGAAGAGGCAGCCTACGGCTCAACCTCCAAGCATTTTTGTCTCTAGAGGTTAAAAGCTCACGGCTTAAACCTCCAAAGCATTTTTGTCTCCTAAGGGAACAAACGCAAACGTGATCATTGTCACACCCGTGATCATTGTCACGTCGAGACTTCTAGCGGAAGAGGCAGCCTACGGCTCAACCTCCAAGCATTTTTGTCTCTAGAGGTTAAAAGCTCACGGCTTAAATCTCCAAAGCATTTTTTGTCTCCTAAGGGAACAAATGCAACCGTGATCATTATCACGCCCGTGATCATTGTCACGTCGAGACTTCTAGCGGAAGAGGCAGCCTACGGCTCAACCTCCAAGCATCTTTGTCTCTAGAGGTTAAAAGCTCACGGCTTAAACCTCCAAGCTCCAAAGGCTTCTCTCGAGGGGAAACCCTCCGAGCTCTCCATTTAACGAGCCACCTCAGGCCATTGAGAGTCTCTGCCACTAATGGGTGGTCCCCATGCCTCGACATGGTCAAAACATTAACTTGGCAACCCCAAGCATAATGACTCAATTTCGTTCCCAAGTGAAATTAGCGCCTCGCCGCCGCTTCATAATGTATTTGGTGAGTTTTATTTTCGCATTACTCTGTTGAAGTGTGCGCTTATATCTCTCGACATGCGTACCTCGCGAGCGAGGGCTGAGTACGGTGCCAGTGCTTCAAATGACACACCAGCAGCACTGCAAAATCCAAGAGTCCAAGCTCTGGCTGGAGGGCAAGATCCCACAAACAAGCCATCTCTACAGAGGACCTTGGTACTTACTCTCCTCGCAAGGAACGCCTGAGGGGACCTATAAGCGCGCACGAGTCCCTTGAACCGTGTTCCAGCGTTTGGGTTCGCCCCTCTAACATCTGCAGGGAAAATCCCCCCACGAGCCTGAAAAGGCATCCGGGAGCGACCCCTCAACTGGGCAACCTCGTCAAGGGAAAAGCCTCTGCATGGCGAAAACCTCGAGAAGCTAAGTCTCGCACCCACGCCTTAACAATGTTTTCTCCCCCTAGCGCACGTTTGCCCCTCAAGCGACTTTGCTTTCCCTTACGCTTCATGGACTACTCGCACGTCTAAGGGGGGCACTTGAGCATCGCGACTCAGGGCTGTTACCTCTCCTAGGCCTAAACTCCCCCCGGCCTTGCGGACTCATTGCTCCTGCATACCGAAGTGGCGGTGTCGTGGCACGAAGAGATGGGACCTACCCACGCAGAGAACAAATAGACATGAAAATGAGTCAAAAGAGACCTCACAGGGGGAAAACAAGCTCGAATCAAACAGCAATAAAGAGTATATTACAGGCCAAAAGGTCTAAAGATATCTAAACACACAGTTGTTTCAGATACAAGCGCTCGCAGGCGCAACAAGAGGCTCAGGGGGAAGCAGCGCCACCTTGGACCTCCTCCGCGGCACCCTCTTCAGCCTCGGCAGAGCAGGCCTCCTCCTCGCTGTCCTCAGCCACAGCCTCCGCGCGCCTGAAGCGGTTGCAGAAGGCGTCAACTTGCTCGCGGAGGGAACCGGAGACCCGCTGCGCGTCCTCGCCCTGAGCAGCTTCTGTCACGGAGGAGAGGTCGAAGCCTGGCGTGAGGAGCTTGAGGTTGGTGAAGATGCGATCAACCACCACCCCCATAAGCTGCCGGCTCTCGTCCTCAATCATCTCGCGAAGTTCGGCGACGGGACCCTCGAGCGCCTCGAAGAGCTGGTCGAAGTAGACCAGGTACAATGCAGCGTCGCCCCGCCCTCGGACGTCAGTATGCGGACCGTCCGCGCCGAGCTGCGTGGCAAGCTCGTTGCCACGAGCGACCAGCGCCTCGAACATGCGCTCACGCTGCTTCGTGAGCACGCGAGCCGCCTGGGCTGAGTCCGACACCTCCGCCGCCCGCTCCATCGCAGGGACCACCTGCTCCTCCACGTCCTTGGCCAAGGAATTGAGGTTGGGAACCGCCTCGGTGCGGGCCTCCTCCGCTCGGCGACAACCGTCCTTGGTGCGCTTGAGGCGGCCCTCCAGCTTGGAGTTGGCCTTCTCGAGCTCGGCGATCCGCTGAGCATCTGCGGCGCGCTTGGCCTTGAAGCGGTCCTCCCGCTTCTGGGCCATCTCGCGGTACTTATGAGAGGTGAACTTGTGGAACTGCTTCTCGCGCTCCGCGAGGGCATCCTCGGCCTCCTTCTTCTTCACGGCGAAACGTCGCTCGAAGAGCTCGTAAGCAAGCTTCTGGGCAGCGACGTTCTCGTCGTACTTCGAGACCGCCTTGGCCAGGTCTCCTTCACGCTCCTCGAG
This sequence comes from Poa annua, assembly GCA_026929855.1. Classification (NCBI taxonomy): domain Eukaryota; kingdom Viridiplantae; phylum Streptophyta; class Magnoliopsida; order Poales; family Poaceae; genus Poa; species Poa annua. The sequence goes on along the minus strand of CM049426.1, from coordinate 241,675,105 downwards.
GACTACGCGCTGGGCGGCTAAGTCTTTCTCCGCCTGAAGGTGTTGCTCCTCGCGCTGCCGCAGCTCTTTCTCCTTGAGGGCCAGCTGTCGCTCGCGCTCGGCAAAGCGCTTGCGGTCGTCCTCCAGAGCGACCTGTGCGGCCTGATGGGCGGAGAGCAGATGGGTCTCCAGCTGGCCCAACTCGCAGCGCTTCTGCGCCAGCGAGCCCTCCATCGCCTCGCGCTCCGCCTTGCCCTGGCGCAGGAGCTCCGCTGCGGCGTCACGTTCCGCTTGGAGGGGCTCGAGGAGCTCTACGGCGTCGCGGATGCCCCCCTCGTGAATCTCCTTGGCAAAGTGGGTGGCCTCCTCACCCGAGGGCGAGGTGCGCCTCCAAGCCCTCCAAGGATTCCCTCACGAGGCCGAAGGCGACCTTCCGGCGCCCCGCGATCCAGTCCCAGCCGCGGAGGACCAGTTCCTGGCTCGAGGAGGGCTCGGCCCCGGCGTCGAGTCTCGTGGGCCCGGCCTCGCGTAAAGCTCGGGGGCTAGCCTGGGCTTCGCTTGTGCCTGCGTCGGCATCCTCTTCCAGGCCCTGCAGCTGCAGGGCGTTCCTCGGTCACAGCTTGACGAGGAGGTGAGGAAGCATCTCTCCCAGCAGGTCCGCCTGTGCCTGCTGCTGCCTCGCGCGCTTCCCTTGCAGGCTGCATGGGAGCAGTGGCCGCAGGCGGCAGGGTAGCCGCGCGCGGAGGCGTCAACAGGCGTGGCGGTGTGGTTCGCACGGTGGAGTGGCCTCGCGCGGAGGCGTAGCCGCGCGGGGAGGAGTAGGAGCGCGAGGCGGCGTGGAAGTTGTCTCCTCCGAGCCTTCCACCGCCAGAGGCTCGGGGGGGGGGGGGGCGGTGCAGGAGCCTCAGGGCGTGCCGCGCCCTCCTCCACCTGAGGCCCCGCCGTCCCCGCCTGGGGCGCAGCCGCCCCCGCTTGAGGCGCCCCCTCAAGGGGGCCCATGGAGGCCGTCTCCACAGGCCTCGCGGCCTCTTCAGCCACGGCCCCTGCCGTGACGCTCTTCACATCAGCCGCCTTGCAAAGCCGGCGGCGCTTCGCAGGCACTAGATCACTGACAATAGTCCAAGAAAAGACCTTCAGTAAAGGGTAAAGTGAAAGAGAAAGCTAAAAGGCAAACGATCCAACATCAGGAAAACTCACCCTGAAGGGGGGGCGCCAGCATCGGCCCACGCCAAGCCTGGCGAGCGCCATGAGGGGAAGGGCTTGGAAGCAGGCCTTGCTGGGGGCGCTTCAGTTTCCTTTTGGAAGGAACGTCAGACGGCCTCGCCCCCCGAGCGGCCCACGACGGCTTTGGTGCGGGGCCCGCGCCCTCCCAGAGAGGCCGCGTCAGAGGCCTCCTCCTCCACGAGGCGCGAGGGCGCCACCACGAAGGCGTCTTCATCGCCTGACGAGATATCACAAATCCTGTCAGTAAATGGCCCGGCCCTCGAGGAGGAAACCTCCCCTACCGCGGCCTCCTCCTCACCTGGCCAGCTCCTAAGGCCGAGGGAGAATCGGCCCCCTCCGCTCCCCGCATGGCCGGCGTCGGCACCTCGAAGTCCGCCTGGCCTGTCGGGGTGAACGGAGGCATCCCCTCCAGGAGGTCCATGCACTCCGTCAGGTTGTATTGGTGAAGGGGCTGGAGCGCCGCAGGAGCTCATCCGCAGCAAGCACCGATGGATTAACGAAGAGCGCGGAGAGGACGTTGTCGATGGTGTCCTTGTCGTTGTCCTCGACATGGAGCAGCATCTTGTCGCTCGGCCCCGAGTACATCCACATGGGGACCGATTGTGCCTGGAGAGGCGTGATGCGGCGCGTCACGAAGTCCGCCAGAATCATCTGCCCCGTGAGGCCCTCCTCGCCGAGGAAGCTCAGGCGCCCCATCAAGCTCACGTTCCTTGCGCCGTCGAAGGTGGCCTTGCCTCAATGGGAGTTCTGCACCGGGGGCTCGTCGGGGACCTCGAGGAAGGCGCAGGGACGTTCCACCCCAACAAAGAACCACTTCTGACGGAAGTCGTCTACCTTCTTCGTCACTGAAGTGATGGCCTTTCCCTCGCTCCAAGACATGGGGATGTAGACGCTGCCCATGTCGTCGATGTTGCAGAACAAGACGCACCCAGAGCGCTCATTCTTCGCCGTGTTCTGGAGCGCGTAGAAGCACCGGAACAGCCCCACCGTGGGCTCCAGGCCCAGGTATGCCTCGCAGAGGTAGGCGAAGACGGCGAGGATGAGGACGGAGTTGGGGTGCAGGTGCAGCAGCTGCACCTGGTAGAACGCCAGCACCGCCACCAGGAACGGCGAGAAGGGCGGCACCAGTCCCGCAGCAAGGCAATGCTAGAAGATCGAGAAGAACCCGCACGGGCGCTTCCCGTGCGCCGCGGGCTTCAGGGTAGTGGCGCCATGCTTGTTCGTCCGGTCCGCCACCAGGTACCGGACCTTGGCGAGCGCCTTCTCGTTGACGCGCACGCCCAGCAGCGCCGCACCCACAACGGTCTCAGGGGCCTCCGCCTGGGAGGAAAACCCCGCGGCAGCCTTGCCCTTGATCTTGAGTGGGCTCATCGTCGGGGGCGCGGAAGGTTGAAGGAGACGGAGAAGAGAGAATCGCAGGAGAGAGCGGATGCGGAGAGCTCTAGGAAGCGGAAACTTCTGCGAGAAGAATCGGAAACGGTCACGGCTCCCTGTGGCCTCGCTCGGGCTTTATGTCACCTCGAGGAGCAGTTACCGGGGCGTGGTGGGACCCTCCACGACTCGCACCCCGGATCGTGCGAGGCCGTTATTCGTCCAGGTGTCGTGTGGCTCGGGTCGGCTGGGCACTAAGGGCCCACGACGCTTCGCCTGAGCCCATGGTCTCAACTGTGCCCATCATGGGCCCGGGGGCTACTGTCGGCCCAGTGGGAACTGGGTATGGCGAGAGCCCATTCCCCTCAGGCCTCGCACACTGGCCAGTCAGACGAAAGAACTAAGGACCAGGCATCACCGCCTGGCGGGATCCTCGAGGGACAATTCCCCTCGAGGGCCTGAAGAGGAAACGAGGGCCTCAGGGGATCCCTCGCTTCAAGGGACCCTCCCGCGGCGCCAGCTCGCGTCAAGGGAGTCCCGCAGGAATCTCCCCTCAGGCCTCCCCGCGCCTGAAGGGAAACGTTGCGGCCAAGTAAGTACGGCAAGACACACATGGCCCCAGCCACGCCCACGTGGTGACGCAAGCTCCCCCGTTGCCGTTTAGGTGATAAAGGGGTCAATTAAGCGGCTCCGCCTGCTGCGCAACTGCCAGGACCTTCTACTGTGGCGATAAAGCAGGTGGACGGCGCAACCCTCCAACGGAGAACGTCATCGCGGGCTCCACCTCAGAGACTGCCCTCTATGCGGGCAGTATAGCGCGGCCGGCCGCCTGTCGGCCACCACGCCCACCTTTATCAACAATGGACCGCGTCCATGGACAAACGGACAACGGTGGACTCCAACTTCACCGCGCCTCTGCCGTGTGGGAGCCACCTTGAAGGCCAAGCCGAAGGAGAGCCCCAGAGGGACCTACAAAAGGGACAAGACATCCATCGTAGCAAAGGTCGGCTCTTTGCGTGCTACAACCCTTGTAAACCCTAGCAACTCTTGTTAGGATAGCCTCTGGCTGGAGGAGGAAGAACACCACCGCTTCCCTCCCCAGGCAAGGACTGCCTCAAGGGGGCCTCCGGCAAACTCCACTGTACTGTAACATCCATCATCTAATACAGACAAGAAGGAGTAGCGGTCTTACCTCCTCACGAGGGCCGTGAACCTGGGTGAAGGCTGGTGTATATCTCTGTCGTGAGCGTGTCGACTTCGTGTCCGGCGAGCAACGTCGCGGTGCCCCTCGAGGGTCTTGACCTCCGTGTTCAACCCCCTTTACGAACTACTCTTCAGGAAGTGACTACCCCCGATTCTTGGGAGTCATAACCCGACAGTTAAAGTGCTTCATTGATTCACATACACCCATATACATGATTCTCAACAAGCTATACTCAAAACGTTCAGTGAAGTTCACGAAATAAAGGTCTCCACTACCCGTCAATTACTTCATTGAACCACATACATCTATATGTATGACTATGAATAAGTTATATGCCCGTTTTCCGAAAACGGTGTCTTAGTTATTTTGCAAGTGTCAAAAGATCAAATCTAAGGACTTGTCGATCCATCCGGTATGGAGCTAATGCATTGACTATAACATTGACATGAATTAAACGGTAGTGCCACCCATATGTGGTGTATTTATTAAGTTTGTATCCTTTGTCATTAATATTATGAATGTGGGAGCTTCTACCATCTAAATTCAAATCGGCATATGATCATTATTTCATAAATATAGGACAACGAATTTGTCACTAACATATATGAACAAGTGTCTCGCTAGAGGAGACACACTTATAATGATCATACTAACAGGTGATCATAAAGATTTTTTCAAATGCTAGATCTAGAGGGAGAGTGTCTATGGCCAGCACAACAACTTGTCTGCCATTATCAACACGCAATGTCGCCTCATCCTTTCAAGCTACTCAAGCAGTAAATCTGGTTTTCATAAAACATGACTAGTTCAAAACTTAGTCACTACTGCGAGTACTTGGTTAGCTAAAACATTCATAACATGTATATCATATATACACCATCATCATCGATGACTTCCAGCGATCTATTTCATCTTCTTGATACTTCCAACGTAATCAAGAACCATGAAGGTGAATGATTCCCCTTGCATGGCATAGTCTATGACAGAGGATTTGCACTTGGCAACGACGTATGTCATCCAGTGATTGAGCTGAGCGAGGCGTCTCAATGTTCATCAAGTATGAACATATGTCATCAAGTATGCCTGCCATGTGCTCCTTCAATGCGTGTATTCTTTTGTTAGTGGAATCTCCGGTTTTATCTCCTGGGTATTGTATCACAAAGAGCTAACGGTTTAAACAAGGAGTATCCTCAAGCTAAAGTATAAGACTATGAAGTTTGGACCCAACCTTTTAAGTTTCTCAATCGCAGGAATGCGCCTAATTTTAAAAGATGTTATCACATTGGTTAAAATATACAAAGAGTTTGCAAAACAGACTTTGTTCATTATATTTTGAGTTCTGGTATTTTAGAAAATAACTATTAGAACTCCCACTCAAACGAACATCCCTCCTACTCAAACGAACATCCCTCCTGGTCGTTTAAGCGATTACACGACCCCCATCCATTGCACAACCCCTCATCGTCAGAGCCGGCAACACAACTTCAAGGGTAGACAATTGTCAATCACAACAACTCTGTGACTCATGCTCGGCATTTCGGCCGCCGTGTTAGGAGGCCATATCTGCATATGCTACGCTCGCCACTATAATCTCCACGCTGACGCTTGTGCAACATGGCTTACACCCACCGTATGCAAACGACGATATGTCTGACACCCGATCATCACGACCTGCCTCATAACGTAGAATTTTCTTGGTGGTGCTCGTTGGACGAAGAATACTAGTGGTATTTTTTAAGGGATCATCTTATATAATTATCGCCACGTAACTAATATATACTAATATATATAACCACACAATATAAGATGCATACAAAATATCAAATGTAATGCAATGTGATATAGTCCATCGCGCCATGGTCTTCTTAGCGCCAACAGTTCATAAACAATTTAATAAACCTTCCTTCACCATATCACATAGCCCCTGCAAAATAAAGTTAGACGCTTCTACTTTATCTTTTGCATATTTTACGTGGCTTGTGGATGTCGTAAATAGAACCGCTTCATACCTATGAACCTTATGACCACAACAACGATCCAATAATTGCATATTTAAGCATCCATTTCGGGCCCTCCACTGAAAATGCAAAGTCAACTAAAGAGAGAGAAACTGACACCCGCCAGCCACAGATACGGTACAAGCCGTATGTCAGTAGTGGAACCAGTCTCGCGTAAGCGTTCGCGTAAAATCGGTCCGGGCCGCTTCATCAACTCGATGCCACTGGAATCACAAGTGCACGCTAGAGGGTAGCAAATAACAGGAACGGTGACCCCGTGTAGAACACGAGTTCTAACAGCGTACAACTATATCTACGATAGATCGGCTCTCATACCACTGAAGGGGATCATGTGCAGAAAACAAAAAATTTCCTAGCAACGATATCGTTATAACATGGCAAGATCTATTCTATGCAGATATAGTAGTACGGCAGAGATCGGAATACATAACCTCGTACACCGAATAGCGGGGATTACGCTCCCCCACAAGCGTTAACGAGGAAGACGATGTAGCCGACCTCTAGGTCGCGAATAACTCGGCGCGACGAAGACGACGAAGATGACCTCGAGGTTGGGTGGAGGAAATAGGCCTCCGAGCACCGCTAGCGCAGCACCTCGCAGGGCGTTACACACATACGGTGGAGACGACGGCCTCCGAAGCTCCAGTCCAGGACGAGTAGCGCAAAATTTGGACCGGAACACCAGCAGCGTGGCAGCGGGCTATGGTGGAACCCTCTCAACTCGGCGCAACTCCGATAAAGTGAATCACGAGATCGAGAGATAATTGGAGAATTAATTGGTGAATTAAAATGTCAGGGTGCCCTTATTATATCGGATTTGCTAATTCTCAGTCTCCTAAGAATTAGTTAATCTCATTCGAGTCAACTGCCGTCAGATATGTGCATCTAGATTCGTGTGTAAAGTTGTTTTTTCTCCTGCGTAACAGCTCCTGTCGTTACCTAGGCGGGTTAAGTACGCGAGTAGTCTGGGTTTCACGTTCTACTGAGATGGGCTTTGTTACTTACGTGGACCTGTTCTTTTCTCAGTTTTTTTTAGAAAGCTGGCAGCGTTTTTGTACTATATCTCTCTTTTGTGATTTTAAATAGATTTATTTTCTAGAAAAGATTAAATAGACTTGTTTTAAGATGGCGGGTGACCTATTTATATTGTGTTATTAAATATGTATGCAGTTAGTTTCAATTTTGTAGCCTTTTTATGCAGCAATTCAATCTTTCTTTCGAATTTAGTTTCCAAAAAAATTGTTTTTGGTTTCGTGTCTTTTCTGATCACTAATTCCGTCAAAATCTCAACAATACAGCAATTGGACCTTTTGGTTTCTCTCGCGCACAACCAAATGTTTGACCCGTGCAAGTTTTATGTTGTCTGTGAATATATGTATTTTTATTCTTTATTTTGTTGTCTAACGATTTTTTGCGGTCTAACACTCATCATTTTTTCTGTCCTTTTTCTTTTGTGCTTGTTTGGCATTTTTCTAGTTGTAAGTGGGCCGCGACTGAGACTTTTTTGTTGCAACATTTTTTTCCAGCTGGAAGTGGGTCGTAACTGAGTTTTTGGTTGGAACCAAATTTTTTCCAGTTACAAGTGGGTCGTAACTGCGTTTTTGGTTGCAACTCAAATTTTTCCGGTTGCAAGTGAGTCGCGACTAATATTTTGTAAGTCAGTTGCAAGTGAGTTGCAACTCAATATTTTTCAATTGCAAGTGGGTCGCAACTGAGATTTTACGGTTTCAAGTGTGTTGCAACTCTATTTTTCTCCAGTTGCAAGTGAGTCGCAACTGATATTTTTCAGTTACAATTAGGTTACAATTATTTTTTTCTAGTTGCAAGGATCGCAATTTAGATTTTCTGGTTATTCAAGTGGGTTGCAACTAAGTTTTTCCCAGTTGCAAGTGGGCCATAACTGAGATTTTCTAGTTGTAAGTGGAATAACTAAAAACTTTTCACTTGCAAGTGGATCGCAACTGAGATTTTTCGGCTGCGAGTGTGTTGCAACTATAAGAAAAATATTCATCTTGGTTTTTGTGCTTAATGCTAGATGTGAGTTTCAAATGGGTTGCACGAGACAAAAAAAATGACTAAACCATTAGTTTTGGCTTTTAAGTTATTATTTATTATGATGTCGAAGTTGCACGTATGTTGGAATTGAAAAACAGCACAACAAAAGAGAAAAAAAGGTTATGGGCCGAATTGAGACAGCCCAGCCCAACTCCTCGTCAAAGACTACGTTCATTTCTCGTTATTGATCAATCAGCTGCCCATCGATCAATTAGGTACAAACACAAACCAGACCATATCAGCTTATGTGACGTCAGCGACTGAGAATTAACAAATTATCAGTCGACTGAGCACAAGTCACACCCTTATTATATAGGCTCCCAGGGGGAGCCAACCTTGCCGGTCAAGCAACGTGGAACTATCCCTCATTGCCGGAGCAGCTAGCCTTGATGCGCCGGCTTTAGGTGGGCCCCATTTGGCCCACCTAGGCCGGCCAAGCTTCCCCACAAAATTCCCTTGAGGGTTTCCCCCCATGGGCCTTCTTTCCACCAGAAGGCCCATTTAGTGAAATCAGCCTAAATAAATTAGAAAATAAATATATAAAATCATATTTAAATATTAATTACACTAATTAATATCAAACATATTATATATAATTTATTCTAGCTCCGAAAACTATTTCATCGTTGCGCGATCTCCATCGGACGATTTCCGGGACGTTCCCGGTGATCTCTTTCCTTTCCGGTTGTCTTGTCGAAACCGCTTAAAAGTGTTACCCTAGCGGTTCGATATAATAACATACATGATCGAGACTCCTCTCCGATCATTGACTAACTCGAAGGCCTGGACCCCATGAATTAATCCCTGTGATATAACGAATGACTTTCATCTATCAAACCTCGACGTATAGTCTTAAACCCTTTGTCATTTCGATACTTAGCGCGTCCGAGCATCATTCTCAGATATCTCCATACCTAGCATGATCTCGTTACCGACATCGCTATCTTCTACTCGTCTATGATATTATGTCAGCTGGTGACCTAGTCACATGTTTGCAAACTCATTTGACATAATCTCACCGAGTGGGCCCTATAGTATCTATCCGGCTATGCGGACTGACAAATCCCGCTGTTGACCCCTCGTCTCAACTACTCCTTTCCGATACCCAAAAGTATCACCGTTATTGTCACACTAAATAAGATATGACGTTTGGTGCAATCAAAGTATCTTTCAGGAATAACAACAAGAGTTGGTCGCACGGTCTTAAGACGTAATGACTATGTCCTTTAAATACTGGGTATGTCCATCACATCGTTACACCTAACGATATGACTTCCATTGCCGACCGGCACCATGCCCTATGATCGGAAAACCTCGATCATCAATCGCGCAACGAAACTAGTCTTAGTAGAGGCTACTAGGGACCTGGTTGTTTATCTGCCACACCTGTATTAATGTTTCCGCTTAATACAGTTATAGCATGGTATAAAACATATAATGAACGATTGGGATATTGCCAATAAACTATGTTTATTAAGTGCCTCTAGGGCATATTCCCTTCACCGACCCCGACTCCAGCGACGACGACGACGACGATCACCACGGGTCCGAGGAGGAGGACTCGGACCCAGAGTTGAACAAGGGCGACGAGGAGGAGAAGGATGACGACAACGACGACGACGAGGAACAGGACATGGAGGAGGAGGAAGAGGAGTAGGTCGAGGAGGAGGAGGAGGATGGGGTTGAGGAGGAGGCAGAGGAGGAGGAGGAGGACGACTCCTCCAACGAAGACGGATCGCCGCCCAAGAGGCTGCGCGCGTAGGAGCCGCGCCCGGTGATCGTCGTAGTAGCAGTAGCAGTGCATTAGTTGCACTGCTACTGATTAGTAGTAGTATTGGGCCGCCGCCGGCGTAGTAGCAGTGTTGCATGCACTGCTAATCTTTTGTAATTGTTAATATAATCCTAATATAATCGATATTAGATTAGTAGTAGCACTTTCAATTTGAGTTATAAATCTCGTTTTAGTTTTCAAATCGAGTTAAGAATACTATTATAAATCGAGCTAAACAATGACGTACCAATCAACAAATTATCAGTTATGATAATGTTAATCCAGTTAATTCAGTTAATTTGGTGTTAATTGGGGCGGAGATACCCAACCTGGGCGTCAGACTCGTCCCTTCCTATCCCCACTTTAGCGGTCCCACTTGGAGGACGATGACGTACTACTCCAGTCAGCCCGAGCCGAGCCGCGCTAGTCCGAACCCACCAGTCAGGCCAAGTGCGGGTCAAAGGAGTTTAAACTGAGGGAAATGAGCGTTTGGGCGATATGCGAGCAAACCAGGGCACAGACCAGAGAAACAGCGCGGGTATGGCACAGACCGATAGAATTCAGCTAGGTATGGCACATAACATATTAACCCTTTGCCTAACGCTGACATAAAGGCGCACCGGGTTGTATGGCCGGGCCGCATACCTTCGAGGAACGTCGCCGACCTAGCTGAGTGGTTGAAGAAGGCCGAAAGTCGGCTGCGAGAATGGCGATCATCCGCAGCTCGTGCTGGTACGAATCAAGCATTGGCCTTCGTGATGTCTTGGTACGAAGGCATTAATCTGGAGTAGGTGCGAAAGCAACGGGAAGGATCTCCCTGGATTACTGAGCCCTCCGCCAAGACAGTGCTAATTATATGGCGCGCTACTCCCAACCTCATCAGTTTGTCGCGGTTGATAAATATTCTGATTATGAGGACTATGACCAGGGCGAGCTTGGTGAGGAGTCCCAGTCTGACCAACCAAGACGCTGAAGGCGAAGTCCCCGAGACTTCGGAAAAAGTCCCCGAGGGCACCGAGCAAAGTGCCGACCTCACGAAGTCGTTCGCTACCGACACTTCCATCGAGGATCCCGCCAAGACTTCTACTCCTTCGTCGACTGTCGTTGAGCCAGCTACAGCCGGCATTCCTATGTTGGTTGTGACCGACACTGCTAACCCAGAGGCAACCGGCAACACCCAGCCGACCGCCTTCGAGACTCTGCTAGCCCCGACGTCTGCCACCACTGCCTTTACTTTTGCCTCCACCGCCGAGACTCCTGCTGTCGAGACTCCTGCTGACGAAACTAGTGCCTCTGGCCTACTGCATAAACTTTAAGTTCGAATTCATCAAATCACCGGAATGCCGGGTGCAAAATCTAATATATACTTTTAAGTAGATGTCCACAACAGTCATGCTTATTTTGCTAAGTTATCGAACAAGAATTGGTGTTGAACTCCTTTGCTCCAAGTCCCCGAGTTACTTCATGTTTACCATACTTGGGGATTTCTGCTCTTGTCTACCATTTTGGTGTCCGGCAGTCGAGTCACAAAATCGCCATCTATAACATACAGTACTTGTAAACTTTTGAGGTTTGGTTTAAAGTCATCCGACACGAAGAAAAATAATTGACAAACATGGTTAGTGAAAACAACATAAGCCGAATATAGTTTGGACCGAGTCCCCGAGTTTGTTTTGGTGTTCACTATGTTTCATAGTCTCTGCTCTTGACTACCTTTTAGGTGTTTGTCAGTCGAGTCACAAGATCTCATGATATAGCATACAGTACTTGTTCTTTTGAACGAGGTCAAATTTTATCCGGCACATGGACGACATAAGTAAAGCATACATGTAAACATACAAGGCAGTCCCCGAGTTTTATGTCGGAGTGCCGACATACAAAACATAAACACTGTAAGAAAAAACACAAGCATAGACACACAAGGCAGTCCACGAGTTCAACTCAAGGCGCCGACATTTCATTCATTATAAACTTAGATACATACGTTGCGCCCTTTTATGTGTAAAAGGGGCGAAGTAGAGCTACATTCCATGGCCTCTTGGTTTCTTCCCCTGAACTGTCTATCACTCCTTTCTTGGCTTCCTGTGCGTCTACAAGGTAGTATGAATCGTTGTGCAAAGCCCTGCTTATGACAAACGGTCCCTCCCATGGATGTAACAGCCCGTTTGTAACTTTCCAAAATTGTGTGCAATAAAATGGATAGTCATGTCATCTTTTACATATGTGGTTGCATTTAATTAAATATGTTGTTTCAAATTCAAATTCTAAATTTAAGTTTCATATTTAACTTCAAATGCTTTTCAATTATTTCAATTGAAGTTTCAAATTATTTATAAATAATCAAATCATATATTAATATAACTATTTTGAAACTATTAAAAATGGTGTAAAAGTTTTGTCATATTTTTCTTTTCTGTTTGTGTTAAATTACAAAAATCAGAAAGGTTTTTTTTTAAGAAAAATAAAACAAAAGAAGTTAAGGAGAGGGAGCCTGGCCGAACTGGGCTTTCTTCTGGCCCACCTAAACCTAAGCCAGCCCGACCGGCCCACCTCCCCGTCATCGTCCTCGTACGGACAGGGAGCACAAGCTCCTTTCCAGCTCGTCCATGGCGATGCCCCCACTGCCCTCTAGCCCCCACCGGAGCCCCTACTGCCACCTCATCTCCCCTCTCTTTAAATCGCACGGACCCGGAGCAAACCCTAACCCTAGATTTCTTCTCCTCCCCTGCCGCCGCTGCTCTTTCCCGTGCTCTGCCAACGCCATGAACGCCGGGGCGCCGAGCTCGCCCCCCGTCGGTCTCCGTCGCCCCTGCCTCGTCTAGACCGCACCGAACTGCGCCGCCTCTCCTCTTCCTCCTCGACGCACGCCGGAGCCGTAGCACCGCTTCTTCACCTACATCCCCGACGCCGCCGCGGACACCGCCGTCTTCTCCATCACCGTCTCCTCGCCACCGGCCTCCCCGCACCTCCTCCGCTCGCCATTCGCCTCCCGGTGAGCTACGCCGTCGTCTCCCCTCGTCTCCCCCTCCGATTACTTCTTGTACGCCGTGTATTTGGCCGGCGCCGGACAAGCAACTCCACGGCCGGTGCGGACACGACCGGTCGAGCACGAAGACGAGAAAAGACTCCCTTTTTCTTCGAACCGAGAGCAGGAAACGAAACCTCGGGCACGCACGAACACATCACACACTCAAACGCACTCGCGCCACTCTGATTTGGTCGCCGCCGGCGAGTTCTTCCGCCGCCGTGCTCGCTGTCTCCTTTGTTCCGTCAGTTTCGTCAGACAAAGGCGACACCTTCAGTTTCGTCAGGCTTAACACGCTCTGTTCCTGTTAAAAACTGATCACGGTTTAGATTTGCACCAACACTCACCCGACCTAGTGGCTAGCAGCACCGTGCGCTCGCTCGCCGCGCGCCCGCGCTCGAATCCCCACCCCGGCTGTGGATTAAAAGCCACCTTTTTTCGCCGCACCCTGACAGTCCGGCCCCACCTGTCATCCACAGTGGGTGCCCGCGCACGGTCCCGCGCCAAGTCAGCGCCACGCTGGGCAGCTTCTCTGGCTAAGTGCCGTCCGGTGGGAAAAGAACAGAGCGCTGGAGTTTTTACACTGAGACACCTCGATATCTCTGTTTGCACAGTAGACCTTCCCTGCTATTGTTCTATCACGGATAAGTCCCTGGGATTTGCACAATCTGGAAACGTATGTGATGTTGGGATCGCCAAGAGCTGCCGGCCGATGATCCATTCCGAGCCAGACCTGCATGTTCCTTAGATTGGTATTCCCTAGTATGCTCTTAGTTGTGTGGCCCAACCGATACGCTTTGTTTGTGTAGCCTGAATTCAGGGTCTGACAATGGAGACGACAGTTTGTGCATACCGGCAGTCCTTTGTATAACCTCAAGGCCAAGTCTACTTATCTGAACACCCGTGGGTGGACCTTCCGACTATGGTACCAACGTAGATTCTGTTGATATATTGCCGATCGGGATAGTGCTAACTCTCTTTCCTCTTCAAGTAAGTCTACATCATTCTCTCTTGCCTCTTTTGCCTCGGTCTTAGTATATATGGCCACTCTTGGGGAGTCACACCGTATGTCGGTTGGGAGCACTACCTTAGCTCCATATAGAAGAAAGAAGGGTGTATACTCGGTTGACCTGTTTGGTGTTGTTCTGAAGCCCCGTAGTACTACCGGAAGTTCTTCTATCCAACACCCTTGTGTTCTTACTAGTGGTTCAATCAATCTAGCCTTGATGCCGGCAAAAACTAACGCATTGGCTCTCTTCACCTGTCCATTTTCTTCCGAGTGTGCCACCGAGGCCACATCAAGTTGGATTTTCTTTTTCACACAAAATCAAGCAAATTCTCCGACAGCAAAGTTGGTGCCATTGTCGGTGGTGATACTGTGTGGGTAGTCGTATCTCAGAATGATATATTTTAGGAAGGCCACGGCTGTATTCCCATCACATTTCCAAATTGGTTTGACCTCTATCCATTTGGTAAACTTGTCCACCATCACCAATATGTGCGTCATGTTACCTCACGCCAACTTAAACTGCCCTACCATATCTAGGCACCACACTGCGAAAGGACAAGTGATGGGAATTGTGTTGAGTGCGATGCTGGTACATGTATCTTGTGAGCAAATCTCTGACATCCTTCACATATTCTGACTATTCCTCCGCCTAGTGCAATACACTTGTCCAATAGAACCCATGCCGGAATGCCTTTGCCACTAGGGCCCTTGATGAAGCGTGATGGACGCACTCGCCTTGGTGTATCTCCAATAGCATCTCACCTCCTTATTCCGGCTCCACACAGCGTTGCAGCACCTCCGTCACGCTTCTTTTTTGTACAATTCCTTGCTGATTACTGTGCATGCCATGGATCTTCGTAGAACTTGCCGGGCTTCAACTTCATTGTGGGGTGAGGTACCTTCCGTCAGATAAGTCATGATTGGTTGTGCCCATCCCGACATAGGTCGTGCCGGGAATAGTGGTTCGTCTATCTCCATTGGTTGAACCGACATTACAATGTCGGAAATCCACTATGCGGTCCCCGGGTTATAAGAAGTAGTCCCCGGGTAATATGAGGTAGTCCCCGAGCTCTCCACAACGCATCCGAAAATCTACTTCCATTGGTGTGGCTTTCGACACTGGCACCTTGGGTATAAAGATTGACTCGGATTCATGCTATGGTTTGATGGACGGCTTTCTTAAGTGTTCTAAGGCTATGCCGGGCGGAATTGGATCTCTGGACGAGCCGAGCTTAGATAGAATGTCAGCCGCTTCATTCTCCGCCCGAGGTATATGCTTGAACTCGCATCCCTCAAAGCATCCCGAGATCATCTGGACATGAAATCGATATGATGCCATGTTTGCATCCAATGCATCCCAATTTCCCGAGACTTGCTGTATGATCAAGTCCGAGTCGCCAAAAGACTCCACTCGTCGGATGTCGATTTCCTTAGCCACCTTGATTACATGCACAAGTGCCTCATACGCGGCCACATTGTTGGATGCAGTATAGTGTATCTGCAAGACATACTTCAATTGATATTGCTTCGGTGATGTGAGAACTATTCCGGCCCCGAGACCTATCTTCATTTTGGATCCGTCAAAATGCATCTTCTAGTAATTGGAATCCGGCACAAGTGGTTCATACTGCATCTCGTCCAATCTACGAGGAAATCCGGCAGAACCTGCGACTTGATGGCGTCTCTTCTCTCGTAAGCCGGGGCATAGGGTGATAACTCGATGGCCCATTTTGCTTTCCGACCGCTGGCATCTTTGCATCCCAGAATTTCCGAGAGAGGAGCTTCGCATACCACCATAATTGGATGTTCTTGAAAGTAATGCTTCAGTTTTTTGACCGCCAGATATACACCATATGACATTTTTTGGTAGTGAGGATAGTTCTGTTTGGATGTCGATATCACTTCACTTAGATAGTACACCGGCCTCTGCACGGTTTTACCCCCTTCCTCTCTCTCTACCACCATTACTACGCTGAAAACCCGGTTGGTTGCCGCGATATACAACAACATTGGTTCCTTGGGCAAGGGTGAGGCTAATATCGGAGCAGTCGCTAAATTTTTCTTCAAGTCGCTAAAGGCTAAGTCTGCTTGCGGAGTCCATACAATCGTGTTGCTCTTTTTCATGAGTCGGTACAGAGGTAAAGCCTTTCCTCCCAACCGACTCAAAAACCGACTTAAGGATGCCAAATATCCGGTGAACTTTTGCACATCTTTGAGTGTTCTCGGTAGTCTCATATTTTCTATAGCTCGGATTTTAGTCGGGTTGGCTTCGATACATCGGCTTGACACGAGGAAACCGATTAATTTTCTGGCCGGCACACCAAAGGTACACTTATCCGGATTAAGTTTCATTCGTAATCTTCTTAGGTTTGTGAATGTTTCTCGCAAGTCCTCAATGAGGGTGGATTTTTTTTTTGTTTTTATCACAATGTCATCGACATACACCTCTACGTTCTTGCCTATTTGGTTGTGCAAACACTTTTGCATACACCTCTGATAAGTTGCACCAGCATTTCTCAAACCAAAAGTCACGACACGATACCAATAAGTCTCGTATGTGGTAATAAAAGCAGTTTTCAATTGATCATCCGGGTTCAGGGGAATCTGATGAAAACCAGAATAAGCATCTACAAATGACAACAGTTCACATCCGGCAGTGGAGTCGATCACTTGATCTATCCGAGGTAGCGGGAATGGGTCCTTCGAGCATGCCTTGTTCAGTTTGGTGAGGTCGATGCACATCCGCCACACCTTGGCCAGTAAAGGTTCGTCCTTCTTTTTCTCTACCAGGACCAGGTTAGACAACCAGTCCGTGTGCAGCACTTCCATGATGAATCCAGCCGCTAGCAGTACGGCTAGATGATCCAGTATTGTTGCCCTCCTTTCATCGGAGAGTCGACATGTCGGTTGCTTCACCGTCTTAGCATCCGGTCTGACAAATAAAGAGTGCTCAGCCAACTCCCTCGAGACATCTTGCAGGTCCTGATTCGACCGTGCAAATTGATCCCGATTCTCACGGAGGAATTGAGTGAGCTCACCTTCCTATTTCTTGGTCAGGCCTGTGCCGACAATGGCCTTTTGCTTCGGGCAGTCCGGGTCAATGTTCACCTTCTTGGTCTCCTTTGGCGGCTCGAACGATGCATTCTACTCTGGGTTCGTCATACACGGCATGCCGTATTGCACATCTTGGGCCATGGCCACCACCTGGTGCATCTTTGTATTCTCAGCAGCAATGATTAGTGATTCCTCCAGACACGAGCCAGCCGAGGCGCATTCTATGGAACGCTTGTGGTCACCCGAGATGGTAATAATACCATTTGGTCCGGCATCTTCATCTTTAGATAGGCCATATGAGTTGACACCATGAATTTTGCCAAAGCCGGTCGACCTATCAAAGCATGATACAGACTATCCAGATCCACCACCTCAAACTGTAAGCTTTTGGTTCGGCAGTTATATTTGGTGCCGAACATCACATCCACCCATAGCTTGCCTATTGGTGCACACGACACTCCCGACACAATGCCATGGAAAGTCGTGCTACTCGGCTGGAGCACGTTCATGTTTATCCCTAACTTCACTATATTGTCTTGGTTAATAATGTTAATGGCACTGCCATTGTCAATCAGGACCTTGCTGAACCTTATATTCAATGTTGGGCCAATGAATGTTGGGTCCACGACCAAAGCATATCCTCCCGGGTTTGGCATAACCCGGAGTGTCCCTTATGTTCCAAGTGATCTCCTGCTCGGACCAGTGCATAAATTTTGTCACCGCCGGCATTACTGCATTCACCTCCATGTTGCGCTTGTGTAAATTCTTTTGTCTGTTGGCTCTCTGACAAAGATCATGTAAGACTGATGTTCTTCCTTGAAGTCGCCCTGGGATACTGCTCACGCTGCCTTGCTTCATGAGGATTGCCTCGGACATTCACCATTTTCACCGGCCTTGGAGGAGGTGCTCTTGGTGCTGGTGGTGGCATCCGGGTTGCATTTTCCCCGGTAAGCTGTGCCGGTGGCCTCTGTGCTGGAGGTCTTGGTGGTCCTCTTGGTTGATATCCGCCTGATCCGGCTCCTTCCCTCTGTGCTCGCTGATACCAGCTGTAGTTTCGGGTGGAGTGATTCGCTGGCTTGCGAATGTCTGTGATATGGAAGCTGCAAGGTCCATCCAGCATTGCCTCAAATGTTGCCGGCTTACTCGGGCCTATCCATGCCGGCTTTACCTCCTGATTTTGGGTCCATGCCAGACCATCCGTCTTTGGGCGTTGGGTTGCGTTGGTGCTACCGCAGCGACGTGCTGTGCGTCAAACCTGTACTCTGGCACCCTTCTCTTGACACCGTAATTTTCCTCCCTCCACGGTGGTCGGGTTCTGTTGTTGCCCTGGTACCTCCTATTCGACTCTCTCGAGTTAAGCAGGGGATGCATTGGGTCTCCTAGCGCGTAATTGTCTGCATTGCGGATTGTCTCGGCCAGAGTCTGTAGCATTTCTCTCTACAACTTCTGCCATAACATGGAGCCATGTCGGCATCCCTGTGCGAACCACAAAATAGCCTGGGATTCCACGACTCCTTCGCAAGAATTGCTGACAGTACTCCACCGAGTTAAGTAATCTCGGTCGGTCTCATTATCTCTCTGCTTGCACATCGCAAGCTACTAAGGTCTGTTGGGTCTCTTGTATGTGCTTGACAAGTTGCTCACAAATCCATCTTCAAAGTTCAGGCATCAGTCCACACTTCCTTATCTCAAGTTATTGAGCCAGATCCGAGCTGGCCCTTCCAACATCTACGGGATATACCTTACCGCCCATCTCTTGTTGCCACCGGCAATGTTCACAGCCGACAGATAGTCTGTTAGCCAATCCTCCGGCTTTGTGTTGCCATCACAAGTCTTGGTGCCTTTGTTCAACTGAAAGTGTCGGGCAGGCGGCTCATTCATGATCCGGGGCCCAAAACACTTAGGACCAGGTGGGGCCTTGCTCTTCTAGTGCTTTTGACATGAAAGTTTTGTCCAGCCTATGCCGAGCATCTCCCGGAACAAGCTACCGAGATCCCAACGGGTTTTTTTGAGCTTGGTAACCGGCTTGTGCCATCGCCGAGTTGTCGTCCTCGTGTCAGTTCATCACCGGGTGGGTGTTTGCTGGCTGCTGGACATAAATCAATTTCGGTTGCCTGGGTACTTGGTTCTGCACTCGGTATCTTGTTGGCTGACCTCGTCCAGCCGAGTGTGCCTGCCGCTTATGTGGGTTACCCGAAAAAGGGTTGCTTCTTGCTTTTCCTGCTCCAGCCTGCCCAGCCAACTGCCTGTTGGCGTACTACGGGTCATAAGTGTGCAGTTGTCTGTTCCTGCCGCAGTTCACACTTTGGGCTCGGTCTCCTCCGGCATGCGGAGAAGAAGCCTGCCTATTGGAGCCACAGCGCTGTACGACCGACTGAACCACTTGCGAGCCGCCGGCATTTCGGTTTGCTCTACGCAAAGCCTCATTTTGCCCAGTTCCCATACCGACTAAGTTATTGACTCGGTCTTGCTGCTTCTTCCATACATCTATGGTTAACCCGGACAGCTCGGCCCTCGCGGCCTCCGTAGCTATAAGAGTCTTGGCAGGTGAACTATATATCGGCTTCCCAGCCGAAACTTCAGTGGGTGTAGTACTAGAACTGGTGATGTCGTCTCTTTCTTCTCCTACTAACTCGGCATTGAGGGCTCTACCTCTTCTGCGCAGGTTATCTATCCGAGCTCTATGACATACCAGTGGGGTAAAAACATGTGCAATATTGTACTCTCGGAGAGTCCTATCTAGCTGAGCCTTCAACTCTACCACAGTGGTGGCCTCCTTAAGCAAAAACTGCCTTTGAGACTCTAACTCTGCTATAGCCTGTGCTACATCCGACACTTCTGCTACCGGCACTGTTAGTTTCTGCACAATGTCCGGGTTTTACCGGCCTGTGCGATGACTCGGGAACCTCACGTTCCAATCTCTGTTTGGCCGACCGCCCCTTTCTGGCGGGCAGAGGTGGTGCAGCATCTTCTACGGCAGGAATCTTGGTCGATCCGGCCATCATGACTCCGCAGCTCTCGGGGCGAGTGCTACGCCAGCCGCGAGCCGCGTCAATCGTGGGTGGGACCGTGGCCACGAGCACCTGCGTCGTGTACTCACAGACCACCCGTAGGCGACGTAGGTGACGAAGCTGCCGAACATGACGAGGTAGCCGTTCGTCGGGAACGGCCGGTCGGAGATGAAGTGGAAGGAGCCGATGTTGCAGACAGGCCGCACAGCACCTTCTCCCCCGAGTCGGTGATGGAACCCGTCCGGATGGAAACCCCAGCCAGCGCTTCTAGCCCCACGGTGGGCGCCAAATGTCGTGGTGGTGTCACGGCATATGCCACGCGGAGGCTAAAGTTGGGGGCCGGACGTGCGCTGGGGGGTCCGGGGAGGGCTTGCATGGCGAAAGACATGCACGAGCGAGCTCAAGAACCCGCAAGAACAAAGGAGAAACTCCCAACACCGAAGAACCAAGAACCAAAACAACACGAACACCACGATGTACCCAGGTTTGGGGCCCTCATGAGGAGGTAGCACCCCTATTCCTGCCTCTGTCTCTCTCGTATATGTGTGGAAGAAGAGCTACAAATGCTCCTTGAGTTGTTTCCCTCCAAGAACACAAGAACACTAAATGCTAGAGGGAGGGAGAGAGTATAACTCAGAGCAATAAGTCTCTCAACAGCCTGCGGGCATCCCTCTCGCAGGAGGAGTTATGGCGGTATTTATAGAGTCTTCGCCGGGTTGACCGGAAACCCTAACTTGCCCGGGTCCACTTTGGCAGTGACCCCGAGTTAACGGTAACGCTGACGTGGCCTAGCCAACCTAGCCGTCGAGCTACCCAAGTAGCCTCAGTCAGGTCGTCATGAGCTAGTCCTGATAGTGCTGAGCTAGTTGATGATGATCTTCAGGTTAGAGACGAGACATGGCTTGCCCATTCCTTGTCCCCTGTCAGCACGTCAGTGCTAAATTGGAATAGTCACGTCCGTGTTGTACTTCGCCTTCTATTCCGCTTTCGTGTAAGCCGGGAAGTGACTTAGCTTCTAGGTCAGGGATATGATTATTCTTGCCTTTGACTTCTCATCCGGACAAGGTATGTCGAAATGCCTCGCCTAATCTGACATACACATGTCAGACCCTCTTCCGTAGCCCGGCACGGCTGTGCCTGGCTTGTACTGTCGGGAACCTCTTCCGAGTTCGGACATGGCTATGCTGATATCCCCAACCTCGCACAATGAACAAAGAGATGGTGCCGACATGGTAATGTCGGCTCGGTTATATCGGTTTACCCACAACTCGGTACAACGCGCAGGTTGACCTAGGTCTTCTGCCTGGGGGCGAATGTCGGTCACCCTCGACATACAGGTTTGTCGGCCTAGCTCTCCCTAGAACTTGCCTCCCTTCCCTTATCTTTAATGTGATTTACATGTTAATTGAGGCCCAGCTACACGAAAATGTCTTAGGCTTGCTCTCGAAGACATCTTCGAGAAGCTGGTTCTTAGGAGAACTCCCTACTCCTGCCTGAATGAGAATGAGGGGCTGGGGGTCTATTTATAGTGTATCAATCTGCCCCTTGACTCCATCAAAGGACAGCTCCAACTCTTTCCCAATGGTCACCCTCTGCACTGCTCCAAGGGCCAACTCATGACAACCTGAAGGGTTGATGACCCACAGGTATAGGGGATCGCAACAGTCTTTGAGAGAAGTAAAACCCAAATTTATTGATTCAACACAAGGGGAGCCAAATAATATTTATAGCTTTAAAAGATGATTTGTTAGATCAGATGCACCTGTGAATAGACTTGCTCGAGGAAGATTATCAGTAGCAACAGTTATATAGTAGAGATAGTAGTGAAATAACAGTAGCAGGAGAATTAAGACAGCGATTGTGA
Source organism: Poa annua (assembly GCA_026929855.1). Taxonomy (NCBI): domain Eukaryota; kingdom Viridiplantae; phylum Streptophyta; class Magnoliopsida; order Poales; family Poaceae; genus Poa; species Poa annua. The sequence continues at coordinate 241,653,520 of CM049426.1, read as the reverse complement.
TTGAAGTAGACAACAAGATTAAAATACTGTAGGCATAGGGACGGATGTTCGGGAGTTGCATGGATAAGAAAATTCATGTAATAACATAGCATATGCATTTGCAGATAAATAATATAAAGCATCCAAGCATAAACTAATCATAAGCATGTATTCCAATTTAGTTGTGCGTGCTCGCAATGAGAAACTAGCACATCATCTTTTGTCCTGCCATCCCATTTGCAGCGAGGCGTCTAGGGAATCTACTAGCAATTAAGGTACTCCTTTTAATAAAGTACCGGAGCAAAGCATTAACAATCCGTGAATACATGTGATCCTCACATCATAGCCATTCCCTCTGGTTATCCCAATTGATGTCACTTTGGGGCCATCGGTTCCGGACAATAATATGTGTATACAACTCATAGATATGATCCAAAACAATAATTATCATTATGATTCAGTAACATTTTTAGATCTGAAATCATGGCACTCAGGCCCAAGTGTCAAGCACTAAGCATAACAAGTTGCAACAATGACGAAAAACACCGAGAACAGATACTAGGCACCATGCCCTAACAATCTTACAGCTATTACATGAGTGATCTCATGCAATCCCTACCATCCCATCAAGCCTACAGCGGTGAATTACTCACTCATGGATGGGGAAAACATGGATGGTTTATGGAGAGGCGGTGGAGATGACAATGGCGATGATCCCCTTCGATTCACCCTCCCGGCAGGGTGCCGGAACAGAGACTTCTGGTCCCCAAACTAGGCTTCGCGATGGCGGCGGTGTACAGTGGTGTTCTCTAGAAAAGTGAATATTCCCCCAGCGTTTTTAGGTCAGAGGGGTCTTGTAGCCGCGAGGGGGGCGCGAGGAGGCGGCCGAGTGGGCCTCACCACCTGTTGGCGCGACCAGGGCCCACCCGCGCCAGGAGGTGGTGTGGAGGCCTCGTGCCTCCTCTCCGCTTGGTCTTTGTGGTTCCTGATTCTCCTCGGATAGAAAATAACTTCTGGTTGTCTTTCGGGTTTTTTCCCTAAATTTGATATTTCTGCACAAAAAGGAGACACCGGAGTAATTCTGCTGAAAACAGCATTACTCCGCGTTAGTTGCATTCAAAACACACAAATTAGAGGTAAAACAATAGCAGAACTGTTCGGGAAAGTAGATACGCTTTTGACATATCAACCCCCCCCCCCCCAAGCTTAGCTTATTGCTTGTCCTCAGGCAATTCAGTTAACAACTGAGTGCGATAAAAGAACTTTTACGAACTCATTTGCTCATGTGATGTAAATATTCTCATTATGAGGACTAATGATTAGACTATTCATAATAAAACATATATAAACGGTGTCACCCAATAGTTATGCAAACCATGAAGAGATGCCAATTAAACCGATGATAAATAAAATGAAACATATCAGTTCACAGGATTGCAATGATCATAAGAAAGTATGATAAAGTGGTATCTCGCTTGCCCGAATGTAACATCAAAACATAAATGCCCAGACACCTCTGAGTTTCAAGGGAAGACTAGAGATAAAGATATCAAAGATAAAAGCATCTAGATTACACCGCGGTTAACATATTATGGGACAAGCATATTACACTAAGAATGGCAATTATGCTCTCAAGAAGGTGCTCAAAGAAGGATGGAGACTGAACAGTAAAGTAAAAGATATGCTCTTCATTGAAAAAAGTAGAGATTCAACATGTGCTAGAGCTTCTTATCATTTTGAAAACATAGGAAAAATAGTTTTTGAGCGGTGGTTGTTAGGTCAACGAATGGCAATAGAGTTCTTGTTATCTTCCATACTAAGCAAGTTGAGAGCGGTTCAGATTATTTTTAAAACAAAGCACTTGAATATGCATCTTTATATTCATATATTTTGATAGGTTGACACTCCTCCCCACCTTGCTAACAAACTATGGCTAACCGAATCCTCCGGTGCCCACCAAACAATCTCAAACCATGGAGGAGTGCCTATTTTTATTTTCTCAAATCCTTTTTTGGTATTACAATGGTCTAACCAGCCCTTGCAAAATTAGTGACGAGCAGATGTAGCATGCAAGTCAATTACTTAATTAGTATGGATGATAACAAGACGAACTACCACTTCCTCATGAGCTCAAAACAGTGGCACAAATTGAGAAGTGTTTGAAGGTTTTAAAGGTAGCACATGCAAATTTAGTTGAATGGTTTGAAATTGCCATGTATAGGTATTTATAGTGGACTCTTTGGAATAACTTCGTTTTCAGGGATTGGGAAGCACATGCATTTTCTCAGCTTAGTACAAGTGGAGGATAGCAAAAGATGGGAAAGCGACAATTCAAGAGAGCAATAACCATCATAATCATGCTTGCGACGAAATAGAATTAACGGAGGCATAATAAAGATACAAGAACTCTGAGTCAAAATATGTCATCAAGGCTAAATTGACTTTTTGTCTTCATTCATAACATGTGTAAGCATGTGCTAAGTCAATTCAAATGAAATTAATCAGAGGAGGATACCACAACGTCATATTCTATTATGAGCAAAACAATGCAAGCAAATATCCAAAGAGACATGACATCCATCATAAATAAATTGGAAACAATCATAAGAGAACATGAAATACTAATCATACACCAATCGACATATACCTTATGCGAACCATCTAAGCATGCTCAAATGAATGAGTATATGCACAAAAATGAGAAACGAAGGAGAGTTCATTACCAGCCTCTTACCCAACTCGAAATTGTCGTAGATCATCATAATTGCCTTATCACTTGTGTGCTTGAAAGATATGATCATTGTCACGCCCGTGATCATTGTCACGTCGAGACTTCTAGCGGAAGAGGCAGCCTACGGCTCAACCTCCAAGCATTTTTGTCTCTAGAGGTTAAAAGCTCATGGCTTAAACCTCCAAAGCATTTTTGTCTCCTAAGGGAACAAACGCAACCGTGATCATTGTCACGTCGAGACTTCAAGCGGAAGAGGCAGCCTACGGCTCAACCTCCAAGAATTTTTGTCTCTTGAGGTTAAAAGCTCACGGCTTAAACCTCCAAAGCATTTTTTGTCTCCTAAGGGAACAAATGCAACCGTGATCATTGTCCATGGAAGGCCTCCACAAGCTGTCCCCGATATGGGAAGGCCCCTACAGGGTCACCCACATCGCCAGGCCTGGCGCGGCTCGCCTCGAGACGCAAGACGGCTTCCCCATCAAGAATCCATGGAACATCATGCACCTACGCAAGTTCTACCCGTGATCATTGTCGCGTCAAGGCATTTAGCGAAAGAGGCAGCCCACGGCTCAACCTCCAAGCATTTTTGTCTCTAGAGGTTATAAGCTCACGGCTTAAACCTCCAAAGCATTTCTTGTCTCCTAAGGGAACAAACGCAACCGTGATCATTGTCACGCCCGTGATCATTCTCACGTCGAGACTTCTAGCGGAAGAGGCAGCCTACGGCTCAACCTCCAAGCATTTTTGTCTCTAGAGGTTAAAAGCTCACGGCTTAAACCTCCAAAGCATTTTTGCCTCCTAAGGGAACAAACGCAATTGTGATCATTGTCACACCCGTGATCATTGTCACGTCGAGACTTCTAGCGGAAGAGGCAGCCTACGGCTCAACCTCCAAGCATTTTTGTCTCTAGAGGTTAAAAGCTCACGGCTTAAACCTCCAAAGCATTTTCTGTCCCCTAAGGGAACAAATGCAACCGTGACCGTTGTCACGCTCGTGATAATTGTCACGTAGAGACTTCTAGCGGAAGAGGCAGCCTACGGCTCAACCTCCAAGCATCTTTGTCTCTAGAGGTTAAAAGCTCACGGCTTAAACCTCCAAGCTCCAAAGGCTTCTCTCGAGGGGAAACCCTCCGAGCTCTCCATTTAACGAGCCACCTCAGGCAATTGAGAGTCTCTGCCACTAATGGGTGGTCCCCATGCCTCGACATGGTCAAAACATTAACTTGGCAACCCCAAGCATAATGACTCAATTTCGTTCCCAAGTGAACTTAGCGCCTCGCCGCCGCTTCATAATGTATTTGGTGAGTTTTATTTTCGCATTGCTCTGTTGAAGTGTGCGCTTATATCTCTCGACATGCGTACCTCACGAGCGGGGGCTGAGTACGGTGCCAGTGCCTCAAATGACACACCAGCAGCGCTGCAAAATCCAAGAATCCGAGCTCTGGCTGGAGGGCAAGTGTGACACCCGAAAATCGGTACTATGTAGATTTAAGTGTTCCCGCCGAAATCCGCATAATAACGATTTTAGGTCGCCCACCAGACATAATGTGCACGCCGAAACATGCGCATTATGTGGGTGGAATTGTGATAACATTACAATAGTTCCGATACATCCACAAATAGAACAAAGATATAAATACAACAACGACTCGGACGAGTCAAGATACAAATGATACAATACAAAGATACAAATGACAGCGGAAGCGAAAAGTATCCGACTACGGATAAGATGCAAATTGGACTAAGAGTCCTAAAGATAAGCAATGGCGCCATATCCCTGCCCAGCCAAGCCGGAGGGATTCCCAAGCTAACGTCGTCGGACTTCAAACCAGTTGACTGCACATAAAGCACATCCCAAAAGAGGGTCAGGGCACTCCCTGGCAAGCAAAACCGACTTGCCTACTTTCTACACCATCTCCCAAAATATTGGGGAGGTGGACTTAGGGGCAGCAGCACTAGCAACCTAAAGAGACACGCTATAATTTCCGTCTAATCAGAGAGGGATAAGAGAGCGCATAAGATAACCAACTACTACTAACACCAAACATAACCCATTCTCGAATTAACCCCCTCAACCAAGTATGAGGAAGCAATTCGGGAAACTCACACGTTGAACAGTTTTAATTACCATTTATTGTGAAAGTAATTCTATATTACTAGTCAGGTTAATTAACAAAGATTAGGTGTAAGTTGCCTAGATCTTGTTAGCCAGCATCATCTCCAAAACGTCCATAACCGTGGACACGGCTCATCGATAAGATTATACCCTGCAGGGGTGCACTACTGGACCCATACTCGCATGATCAACCCAGTCAAAAACATTAGGGCCTTTCAACCCAACTCTTTTCCTTCACCGCAACAAGTCCAGGAGCCACGGGAGCTATGCTGGTCCCGGCCAAAAGGGTGCGGACTCCCGCAGGACACACCCCTCCGCACCAACAGGCCGCGCCCTATATGCATGTAACAAGGCACACCGCCAAAGTAAAATACTACACTAGTATCATCAATGCATATGAGACAAATGGAAAACCCGAACTAGGTGCAGCTCCCGGACAAGTCGAAGTTCCAGTCAAAGTCGAGGGGGGCTCCATTGGGCCTCCCACAAGTGGTTAGTGCGCTCAAAATTGGATCCGAGGACAAAATCTCAGTTCCTAGGTCGACACTTAGCAGAACAAAGCACCTCGCAAGGCCTTCCGCCGGTGCCTTCTCTTTTAATTATAATACCCCAATATAATACAACATTTTATTAAGGTAGAATAATCTATCAAATTAAGCATATGAAATAAAAGACCAACTGACGACTCGCACAACCAAATCTAAGCATGCACTACGACTCGCAAGGCTAACAGATAAACATACAACAGGTGATGGGATGTGGGGATAAAGCTATATCGGCTGCAGGATAACATGTGATGGGATCGCGATAAAGAATCGAATACTAGGGTAGCAGAGATCAATGGCATGAATGAAAGACAATGTATAGGTAAACAAGCAAACTTTGCTAGCCTGGAATCCCGCATGGAAGCAGATCTTGTCGTTGCTCACACATCTCAACGTCGTATCCACGAAGAAGCAACAAACACTGAAAAGCGTAAAAGATGCATCTTATAACTACGCCAAAGATCCAGCATGATCATATGAGAATGATGCATGGCATGGCAAGATGCAATGCGAGATGCACTTAATCCAAATTAAGCGGAACCGGGATTCCGACAATTAATATTTAGGTGCAAGTTATTTATTTACCAGCAATATTAAATGTTGGTTAGCATGGCAACACATGGCATGGGTGATCTAATTAAATTAAATGGAATAGGGCATTATATATTTATTACCCCACACATTCCATGATTTATTATTTAGGTGAATTGGTACACCCACAAACCCAAGAGATGCACCACATGTAATTATGATGCGAAATGCACAAGATAGATGACATTTAATAAAATAGGTTTAGGGTTAGGGTTTGGGTTCGCACGTTGGATCGGGAGAGATAGGGTTCGAAACCGACGTTTCGGTCCGTGGAGGAAGTAGTCGTCGTCGGGGAAGTAGTCGTCGCGGAACCGGGGCATCGTCGTTTGTCGGTGTCGTGGAAGTGGTCGGGGTAGTTGTACTCGGTCATCACCGTTGACGGGCGCGGGCACGTAGGAGCACGACAACGGACACCGGAAAGAAAGGGCGCACGGACGGGCACCGCGACACGGGCACGGGCGGTCATGGAAACGCGACACCGGAAGAGGACGCGCACGCGCATGTAGCAACACCTCGAAGGGTGGACAACTCGGACACAAAAATGACGTTGAAGTTCTTTCGGGCATTGCGTCAAACACCTGGCGGGCGGCGGCGGCGGCGTGCACGCGGCCGGAAAGAGGAGGCAGCGGGGACGCGCTGCGGCGCGCGGGGCGGAGTGCACGGCGGCGGCGAGCAGCGTGGGCGGAGGCGCGCGGCACGACAGCGACGGCACAGAGGGCGCGCGCGGGGGCGTGCGGCGCGGCGCGGCCGGAGGAGGAGGAGCGCGGGCGGCGGTTGATGCGGGAGACGGCGGCTGCGGCCGGAGGAAGACCTGGGCGTGCGGGGAGTTCGGCAGCGGGGAGCGGGAGGCGGCGGCCGGTGCGGAGCGCGCGCGCGGCGGCGGCGGACACGGGGCGGCAGCGAGCGGCGGCGCGCTGCGGGCGGCGGCGGCCCGGGGACGCGCGAGGGGCGCGACGGCGGCGCGCGGCCGGCGGCCGGATGCGGCAGCGGCGGCCGGTGGGAGCTGGCGTTGGGCCGGTGGGAGCTGGCGTCGGGAGGAGGCGCGGCTGGTGGAGCAGGGGAGGCGGGGCGCTGCGGGCGAGTGGCGGCCGGTGCGGCGGCGGCTGCCGGCGACCGTGGGAGGAGCAAGGCGAGGGCCGGCGGCGGGGATGGGGAGCATGGGGCTCGGGAGCGTGCGACCAGGAGCGACGGGCGGTTCGGGGCTGCGGGCTCGGGATTTTCTCCCGTGCGGTGCGGGGAGGAAAGAAGAGAAAGGAAAGAGAAGAAAGGAAGGAAAAGAAGAAAAAGAAAAGAAAAAGGGAAAAGAAAAAGAAAGGAGAGGGAAAAGAGAAAAGAGAGGTGGGAGGATGTCTTGCAAAAATCCAGAAAAAGGAGGAGGGTGGCTGTAAAAAGTCAGGGGGTGGGAAAGAATTTTCCTGGGAGAAATTTAGGGTTTGGCTTAGGTGGGCTTTGGGCCTTATTTCTCTCCCGTTATTCTTTTTCGTTTTATATTTTTAGAACAAAAACGAAAATGAATTTGAACACGAATCTTATACAAAATATTTTTAGTTTTGCATAGACAATTTAATAAACTAGTTTTTAACATTTTTAAAAGATTTGAAAATAACACATTTTTAATTAATTCAAAATGCATTTGAATTTAATTGTGGAAATTTAATTTAAATGCAACAATTAAATTTAATGCGATGCAATGCGATGCTATGTCGATGCAAAAAAAAGAAAAACTCACAAATCAAAAAGGGGATAAATCCCGGGGCGTTACAACCGACACCACTAACAAGGGATCGCGTCCCGCGATCCACGCCGAGACCACAAGAAGAGAGGGGTAACTATCGAGTCTTCACGGTCCGTGATGAACTTCTCGACACCACTAACAAGGGATTGTTGCTCCACCTGGAAATTCTCGACACCACTAACAAGGGATTGTTGCTCACGACGAAGACGACTCCGAAAGATCGAACCTAATAGGGTAAAAGGCAAGAAATCGTCCACCCACACGTAGGATCCTAAAACTTTGAAAGTTTGGATAAGAGAAGAGACTACAAATCAAATAAGGTAAGAGGAGAAGTAGAATAGAGGTAAGGAATAAAAGAAACCTATTGAGATATTTTTCAAAATAATTTAAGTCAAATAGTTTTCGACACTCTAGAAACAACGACCGTTAGCGAGGATATCCTACAGGCTTTTGCGGACCCGCTGCTTCGATAACCATTCGTATCGAAACAACAAGGAGATCGAAACCAAGGCTCTGATACCACTTTGTGACGCCCGAAAATCGGTACTATGTAGATTTAAGCGTTCCCGCCGAAATCCGCATAATAACGATTTTAGGTCGCCCACCAGACATAATGTGCACGCCGAAACATGCGCATTATGTGGGTGGAATTGTGATAACATTACAATAGTTCCGATACATCCACAAATACAACGAAGATATAAATACAACAACGACTCGGACGAGTCAAGATACAAATGATACAATACAAAGATACAAATGACAGCGGAAGCGAAAAGTATCCGACTACGGATAAGATGCAAATTGGACTAAGAGTCCTAAAGATAAGCAATGGCGCCATATCCCTGCCCAGCCAAGCCGGAGGGATTCCCAAGCTAACGTCGTCGGACTTCAAACTTGTTGACTGCACATAAAGCACATCCCAAAAGAGAGTTAGGGCACTCCCTGTCAAGCAAAACCGACTTGCCTACTTTCTACACCATCTCCCAAAATATAGGGGAGGTGGACTTAGCGGCAGCAGCACTAGCAACCTAAAGAGACACGCTATAATTTCCGTCTAATCAGAGAGGGATAAGAGAGCGCATAAGATAACCAACTACTACTAACACCAAACATAACCCATTCTCGAATTAACCCCCTCAACCAAGTATGAGGAAGCAATTCGGGAAACTCACACGTTGAACAGTTTTAATTACCATTTATTGTGAAAGTAATTCTATATTACTAGTCAGGTTAATTAACAAAGATTAGGTGTAAGTTCCCTAGATCTTGTTAGCCAGCATCATCACCAAAACGTCCATAACCGTGGACACGGCTCATCGATAAGATTATACCCTGCAGGGGTGCACTACTGGACCCATACTCGCATGATCAACCCAGTCAAAAACATTAGGGCCTTTCAACCCAACTCTTTTCCTTCACCGCAACAAGTCCAGGAGCCACGGGAGCTATGCTGGTCCCGGCCAAAAGGGTGCGGACTCCCGCTGGACACACCCCTCCGCACCAACAGGCCGCGCCCTATATGCATGTAACAAGGCACACCGCCAAAGTAAAATACTACACTAGTATCATCAATGCATATGAGACAAATAGAAAACCCGAACTAGGTGCAGCTCCCGGACAAGTCGAAGTTCCAGTCAAAGTCGAGGGGGCCTCCATTGGGCCTCCACAAGTGGTTAGTGCGCTCAAAATTGGATCCGAGGACAAAATCTCAGTTCCTAGGTCGACACTTAGCAGAACAAAGCACCTCGCAAGGCCTTCCGCCGGTGCCTTATCTTTTAATTATAATACCCCAATATAATACAACATTTTATTAAGGTAGAATAATCTATAAGGCTAAGCATATGAAATAAAAGACCAACTGACGACTCCCAGAACCAAATCTAAGCATGCACTACGACTCGCAAGGCTAACAGATAAACATACAACAGGTGATGGGATGTGGGGATAAAGCTATATCGGCTGCAGGATAACATGTGATGGGATCGCGATAAAGAATCGAATACTAGGGTAGCAGAGATCAACGGCAGGAATGAAAGACAATGTATAGGTAAACAAGCAAACTTTGCTTGCCTGGAATCCCGCATGGAAGCAGATCTTGTCGTTGCTCACACATCTCAACGTCGTATCCGCGAAGAAGCAACAAACACTGAAAAGCGTAAAAGATGCATCTTATAACTACGCCAAAGATCCAGCATGATCATATGAGAATGATGCATGGCATGGCAAGATGCAATGCGAGATGCACTTAATCCAAATTAAGCGGAACCGGGATTCCGACAATTAATATTTAGGTGCAAGTTATTTATTTACTAGCAATATTAAATGTTGGTTAGCATGGCAACACATGGCATGGGTGATCTAATTAAATTAAATGGAATAGGGCATTATATATTTATTACCCCACACATTCCATGATTTATTATTTAGGTGAATTGGTACACCCACAAACCCAAGAGATGCAACACATGTAATTATGATGCGAAATGCACAAGATAGATGACATTTAATAAAATAGGTTTAGGGTTAGGGTTTGGGTTCGCACGTTGGATCGGGAGAGATAGGGTTCGAAACCGACGTTTCGGTCCGTGGAGGAAGTAGTCGTCGTCGGGGAAGTAGTCGTCGCGGAACCGGGGCATCGTTGTTTGTCGGTGTCGTGGAAGTGGTCGGGGTAGTTGTACTCGGTCATCACCGTTGACGGGCGTGGGCACGTTGGAGCACGACAACGGACACCGTAAAGAAAGGGCACACGGACGGGCACCGCGACACGGGCACGGGCGGTCATGGAAACGCGACACCGGAAGAGGACGCGCACGCGCATGTAGCAACACCTCGAAGGGTGGACAACTCGGACACAAAAATGACGTTGAAGTTCTTTCGGGCATTGCGTCAAACACCTGGCGGGCGGCGGCGGCGGCGTGCACGCGGCCGGAAAGAGGAGGCAGCGGGGACGCGCTGCGGCGCGCGGGGCGGAGCACACGGCGGCGGCGAGCGGCGTGGGCGGAGGCGCGCGGCACGACAGCGACGGCACGGAGGGCGCGCGCGGGGGCGTGCGGCGCGGCGCGGCCGGAGGAGGAGGAGCGCGGGCGGCGGTTGATGCGGGAGACGGCGGCTGCGGCCGGAGGAAGACCTGGGCGTGCGGGGAGTTCAGCAGCGGGGAGCGGGAGGCGGCGGCCGGTGCGGAGCGCGCGTGCGGCGGCGGCGGACACGGGGCGGCAGCGAGCGGCGGCGGGAGGCGGCGCTCTGCGGGCGGCGGCCGGTGGGAGCTGGCGTCGGGCCGGTGGGAGCTGGCGTTGGGAGGAGGCGCCACTGGTGGAGCAGGGGAGGCGGGGCGCGGCGGGCGAGTGGCGGCCGGTGCGGCGGCGGCTGCCGGCGACCGTGGGAGGAGCAAGGCGAGGGCCGGCGGCGGGGATGGGGAGCATGGGGCTCAGGAGCGTGCGACCAGGAGCGGCGGGCGGTTCGGGGCTGCGGGCTCGGGATTTTCTCCCGTGCGGTGCGGGGAGGAAAGAAGAGAAAGGAAAGAGAAGAAAGGAAGGAAAAGAAGAAAAAGAAAAGAATAAGGGAAAAGAAAAAGAAAGGAGGGGGGAAAAGAGAAAAGAGAGGTGGGAGGATGTCTTGCAAAAATCCAGAAAAAGGAGGAGGGTGGCTGCAAAAAGTCAGGGGGTGGGAAAGAATTTTCCTGGGAGAAATTTAGGTTTTGGCTTAGGTGGGCTTTGGGCCTTATTTCTCTCCCGTTATTCTTTTTCGTTTTATATTTTTAGAACAAAAACGAAAATGAATTTGAACACGAATCTTATACAAAATATTTTTAGTTTTGCATAGACAATTTAATAAACTAGTTTTTAACATTTTTAAAAGATTTGAAAATAACACATTTTTAATTAATTCAAAATGCATTTGAATTTAATTGTGGAAATTTAATTTAAATGCAACAATTAAATTTAATGCGATGCAATGCGATGCTATGTCGATGCAAAAAAAAGAAAAACTCACAAATCAAAAAGGGGATAAATCCCGGGGCGTTACAGCAAGATCCCACAAACACGCCATCTCTACAGAGGACCTTGGTACTTACTCTCCTCGCAAGGAACGCCTGAGGGGACCTATAAGCGTGCACGAGTCCCTTGAACCGTGTTCCAGCGTTTGGGTTCGCCCCTCTAACATCTGCAGGGAAAATCCCCCCATGAGCCTGAAGAGGCATCCGGGAGCGACCCCTCAACTGGGGAACCTCGTCAGGCGAAAAGCCTCTGTATGGCGAAAATCTCGAGAAGCTAAGTCTCGTACCCACGCCTTAAGAGCGTTTTCTCCCCCTAGCGCACGTTTGCCCCTCAAGCGACTTCGCTTTCCCTTACGCTTCATGGACTACTTGCACGTCTAAGGGGGGCACTTGAGCATCGCGACTCAGGGTTGTTACCTCTCCTAGGCCTAAACTCCCCCCGGCCTTGCGGAGTCATTGCTCCTGCATACCGAAGTGGCGGAGTCGTGGCACGAAGAGATGGGACCTACCGACGCAGAGAACAAATAGACATGAAGATGAGTCAAAAGAGACCTCACGGGGGGAAAACAAGCTCGAATCAAACATCAATAAAGAGTATATTACAGGCCAAAAGGTCTAAAGATATCTAAACACACAGTTGTTTCAGATACAAGCGCTCGCAGGCGCAACAAGAGGCTCAGGGGGAAGCAGCGCCACCTTGGACCTCCTCCGCGGCACCCTCTTCAGCCTCGGCAGAGCAGGCCTCCTCCTCGCTGTCCTCAGCCGCAACCTCTGCGCGCCTGAAGCGGTTGCAGAAGGCGTCAACTTGCTCGCGGAGGGAACCGGAGACCCGCTGCGCGTCCTCGCCCTGAGCAGCTTCTGTCACGGAGGAGAGGTCGAAGCCTGGCGTGTGGACCTTGAGGTTGGTGAAGATGCGATCAACCACCACCCGCATAAGCTGCCGGCTCTCGTCCTCAATCATCTCGCGAGGTTCGGCGACGGGACCCTCGAGCGCCTCTAAGAGCTGGTCGAAGTAGACCAGGTACAATGCAGCGTCGCCACGGCCTTGGACGTCAGTATGCGGCGCGTCCGCGCCGAGCTGCGTGGCAAGCTCGTTGCCACGAGCGACCAGCGCCTCGAACATGCGCTCACGCTGCTTCGTGAGCGCGCGAGCCGCCTGGGCTGAGTCTGACGCCTCCGCCGCCCGCTCCATCGCAGGGGCCACCTGCTCCTCCACGTCCTTGGCCAAGGAATTGAGGTTGGGAACCGCCTCGGTGCGCGCCTCCTCCGCTCGGCGACGACCGTCCTTGGTGCGCTTGAGGCGGGCCTCCAGCTTGGAGTTGGCCTTCTCGAGCTCGGCGATCCGTTGAGCATCTGCGGTGCGCTTGGCCTTGAAGCGGTCCTCCTGCTTCTGGTCCAGGTCGCGGTACTTCTGAGAGGTGGACTTGTGGAACTGCTTCTCGCGCTCCGCGAGAGCATCCTCGGCCTCCTTCTTCTTCTCGGCGAAACGTCGCTCGAAGAGCTCGTAAGCAAGCTTTTGGGAAGCGATGTTCTCGTCGTACTTCGAGACCGCCTTGGCCAGGTCTCCTTCGCGCTCCTCGAGGACTACGTGCTGGGCGGCTAAGTCTTTCTCCGCCTGAAGGTGTTGCTCCTCGCGCTGCCGCAGCTCTTTCTCCTTGAGGGCCAGCTGTCGCTCGCGCTCGGCAAAGCCCTTGCGGTCGTCCTCCAGAGCGACCTGCGCGGCCTGATGGGCGGAGAGCAGATGGGTCTCCAGCTGGCCCAAATTGCGGCGCTTCTGCGCCAGCGAGCCCTCCATCGCCTCGCGCTCTGCCTTGGCCTGGCGCAGGAGCTCCGCTGCAGCGTCACGTTCCGCTTGGAGGGGCTCGAGGAGCTCTGCGGTGTCGCGGATGGCCCCCTCGCGAATCTCCTTGGCAAAGCGGATGGCCTCCAAGCCCTCCAAGGATTCCCTCACGAGGCCGAAGGTGACCTTGCGGCGCCCCGCGATCCAGTCCCAGCCACGGAGGACCAGCTCCTGGCTCGACGAGGGCCCGGCCCCGGCGTCGAGTCTCGCGGGTCCAGCCTCGCATAATGCTCGGGGGCTAGCCTGGGCTTCGCTTGTGCCCGCGTCGGCATCCTCTTCCGGCCCTGCAGCTGCAGGGCGTTCCTCGGTCACAGCTTGACGAGGAGGCGAGGAAGCATCTCTCCCAGCAGGTCCGCCTGTACCTGCTGCTGCCTCGCGCGCTTCCCTTGCAGGCTGCACGGGAGCAGTGGCCGCAGGCGGCGGGGTAGGCGCGCGCGGAGGCGTCAACAGGCACGGCGGTGTGGTTCGCGCGGTGGAGTGGCCTCGCGCGGAGGCGTAGCCGCGGGAGGAGGAGTAGGAAGGCGAGGCGGCGCGGAAGTTGTCTCCTCCGAGCCTTCCACCGCCAGAGGCTCGGGGGGGGGGGGTGCAGGAGCCTCAGGGCGTGCCGCGCCCTCCTCCACCTGTGGCCCTGCCGTCCCCGCCTGGGGCGCAGCCGCCCCCGCTTGAGGCGCCCCCTCATGGGGGCCCGTGGAGGCCGTCTCCACAGGCCTCGCGGCCTCTTCAGCCACGGCCCCTGCCGTGGCGCTCTTCACATCAGCCGCCTTGCAAAGCCGGCGGCGCTTCGCAGGCACTAGATCACTGACAAGAGTCCAAGAAAGGACCTTCAGTAAAGGGTAAAGTGAAAGAGAAAGGTAAAAGGCAAACGATCCAACATCAGGAAAACTCACCCTGTAGGGGGGGCGCCAGCATCGGCACACGCCAAGCCTAGCGAGCGCCATGAGGGGAAGGGCTTGGAAGCAGGCCTTGCTGGGGGCGCTTCAGCTTTCTTTTGGAAGGAACGTCAGACGGCCTCGCCCCCCGAGCAGCCCACGACGGCTTAGGTGCGGGGCCCGCGCCCTCCCAGAGAGGCCGCGTCAGAGGCCTCCTCCTCCAAGAGGCGCGAGGGCGCCACCACGAAGGCATCTTCATCGCCTGACGAGATATCACAAATCTCGTCAGTAAATGGCCCGGCCCTCGAGGAGGAAACCTCCCCTGCCGCGGCATCCTCCTCACCTGGCCAGCTCCTAAGGCCGAGGGAGAATCGGCCCCCTCCGCTCCCCGCATGGCCGGCGTCGGAACCTCGAAATCCGCCTGGCCTGTCCGGGTGAACAGAGGCATCCCCTCCAGGAGGTCCATGCGCTCCGTCAGGTTGTATTGTTGAAGGGGCCGGAGCGCTGCGGGAGCTCATCCGCAGCAAGCACCGATGGATTAACAAAGAGCGCGGAGAGGACGTTGTCGATGGTGTCCTTGTCGTTGTCCTCGACGTGGAGCCGCATCTTGTCGCTCGGCCCCGAGTACATCCACATGGGGACCGACTGTGCCTGGAGGGGCGCGATGCGGCGCGTCACGAAGTCCGCCAGAATCATCTGCCCCGTGAGGCCCTCCTCGCCGAGGAAGGTCAGGCGCCCCATCAAGCTCACGTTCATGGCGCCGTCGAAGGTGGCCTTGCCCCAATGGGAGTTCTTCACCGGGGGCTCGTCGGGGACCTCGAGGAAGGCGCAGGGACGTTCCACCCCAACAAAGAACCACTTCTGACGGAAGTCGTCTACCTTCTTCGTCACTGAAGTGATGGCCTTTCCCTCGCTCCAAGACATGGGGATGTAGACGCTCCCCATGCCGTCGATGATGCGGAACGATACGCACCCAGAGCGCTCATTCTTCGCCGTGTTCCGGAGCGCATAGAAGCACCGGAACAGCCCCACTGTGGGCTCCAGGCCCAGGTATGCCTCGCAGAGGTAGGCGAAGACGGCGAGGATGAGGACGGAGTTGGGGTGCAGGTGCAGCAGCTGCACCTGGTAGAACGCCAGCACCGCCTCCAGGAACGGCGACAAGGGCGGCACCAGTCCCGCAGCAAGGCAATGCTGGAAGATCGGGAAGAACCCGCACGGGCGCTTCCCGTGCGCCGCGGGCTTCAGGGCAGTGGCGCCATGCTCGTTCGTCCGGTCCGCCACCAGGTACCGGACCTTGGCGAGCGCCTTCTCGTTGACGCGCACGCCCAGCAGCGCCACGCCCACAACGGTCTCAGGGGCCTCCGCCTGGGAGGAAAACCCCGCGGCGGCCTTGCCCTTGCTCTTGAGTGGGCTCATCGTCGGGGGCGCGGAAGGTTGAAGGAGACGGAGAAGAGAGAATCGCAGGAGAGAGCGGATGCGGAGAGCTCTGGGAAGCGGAAACTTCTGCGAGAAGAATTGGGAACGGTCACGGCTCCATGTGGCCTCGCTCGGGCTTTATGTCACCTCGAGGAGCAGTTACCGGGGCGTGGTGGGACCCCCCACGACTCGCACCCCGGATCGTGCGAGGCCGTTATTCGTCCAGGTGTCGTGTGGCTCGGGCCGGCTGGGCACTAAGGGCCCACGACGCTTCGCCTGAGCCCATGGTCTCAACCGTGCCCATCATGGGCCCGGGGGCTACTGTCGGCCCAGTGGGAACTGGGGTATGGCGAGAGCCCATTCCCCTCAGGCCTCGCACACTGGCCAGTCAGACGAAAGAACTAAGGACCAGGCATCACCGCCTGGTGGGACCCTCGAGGGACAATTCCCCTCGAGGGCCTGAAGAGGAAACGAGGGCCTCGGGGGATCCCTCGCTTCAAGGGACCCTCCCGCGGCGCCAGCTCGCCTCAAGGGAGTCCCGCAGGAATCTCCCCTCAGGCCTCCCCGCGCCTGAAGGGAAACGTTGCGGCCAAGGAAGTACGGCAAGACGCACATGGCCCCTGCAACGCCCACGTGGTGACGCAAGCTCCCCCGTTGCCGTTTAGGTGATAAAGGGGTCAATTAAGCGGCTCCGCCTGCTGCGCAACTGCCAGGACCTTCTACTCTGGCGATAAAGCAGGTGGACGGCGCAACCCTCCAACGGAGAACGTCGTCGTGGGCTCCACCTCAGAGACAACCCTTTATGCGGGCAGTACAGCGCGGTCGGCAGCCTGTCGGCCACCACGCCCACCTTTATCAACAGTGGACCGCGTCCATGGACAAACGGACCGCGGTGGACTCCAACTTCATCGCGCCTCTGCCGTGTGGGAGCCACCTTGAAGGCCAAGCCGAAGGAGAGCCCCAGAGGGACCTATAAAAGGGACAAGACATCCATCGTAGCAAAGGTCGGCTCTTTTTGTGCTACAACCCTTGTAAACCCTAGCAACTCTTGTTAGGATAGCCTCTGGCTGGAGGAGGAAGAAGACCACCGCTTCCCTCCCCAGGCAAGGACTGCCTCAACGGGGCCTCCGGCGAACTCCACTGTACTGTAACATTCATCATCTAATACAGACAAGCAGGAGTAGCGGTCTTACCTCCTCACGAGGGCCGTGAACCTGGGTAAAGGCTGGTTTCTATCTCTGTCGTGAGCGTGTCGACTTCGTGTCCGGCGAGCAACGTCGCGGTGCCCCTCGAGGGTCTTGACCTCCGTGTTCAACCCCCTTTACGAACTACTCTTCAGGAAGTGACTACCCCTGATTCTTGGGAGTCATAACCCGACAGTTAAAGTGCTTCATTGATTCACATACACCCATATGCATGATTCTCAACAAGCTATACTCAAAACGTTCAGTGAAGTTCACGAAATAAAGGTCTCCACTACCCGTCAATTACTTCATTGAACCACATACATCTATAGGTATGACTATCAATAAGTTATATGCCCGTTTTCCGAAAACGGTGTCTTAGTTATTTTGCAAGTGTCAAAAGATCAAATCTAAGGACTTGTCGATCCATCCGGTATGGAGCTAATGCATTGACTATAACATTGACATGAATTAAACGGTAGTGCCACCCATATGTGGTGTATTTATTAAGTTTGTATCCTTTGTCATTAATATTATGAATGTGGGAGCTTCTACCATCTAAATTCAAATCGGCATATGATCATTATTTTATAAATATAGGACAACGAATTTGTCACTAACATATATGAACAAGTGTCTCGCTAGAGGAGACACACTTATAATGATCATACTAACAGGCGATCATAAAGATTTTTTCAAATGCTAGATCTAGAGGGAGAGTGTCTATGGCCAGCACAACAACTTGTCTGCCATTATCAACACGCAATGTCGCCTCATCCTTTCAAGCTACTCAAGCAGTAAACCTGGTTTTCATAAAACATGACTA
The DNA here is from genome assembly GCA_026929855.1 of Poa annua. Taxonomy (NCBI): domain Eukaryota; kingdom Viridiplantae; phylum Streptophyta; class Magnoliopsida; order Poales; family Poaceae; genus Poa; species Poa annua. The sequence goes on along the minus strand of CM049426.1, from coordinate 241,635,691 downwards.
GTTCAAAACTTAGTCACTACTGCGAGTACTTGCTTAGCTAAAACATTCATAACATGTATATCATATATACACCATCATCATCGATGACTTCCAGCGATCTGTTTCATCTTCTTGATACTTCCAATGTAATCAAGAACCATGAAGGTGAATGATTCCCCTTGCATGACATAGTCTATGACAGAGGATTTGCACTTGGCAACGACGTCTGTCATCCAGTGATTGAGGTGAGCGAGGCGTCTCAATGTTCATCAAGTATGAACATATGTCATCAAGTATGCCTGCCACGTGCTCCTTCAATACGTGTATTCTCTTCCATCTTGGTTGAGAAGACAATCAGTCAACGTACTGATAAATTTCATCAACCCAACTTTTGGGGTAACCCGAGTTTAGCGACCATCTCATATGTTCGCGATCTAAAAACACGTACCCACCGTTGGTTCTCTATGACAGAGATCATAGCATACACTGGACTATGATGACATCATCCGCACAAAATCTGATAATCCAAATTATCTTTTGTTAGTGGAATCTCCGGGTTTATCTCCTGGGTATTGTATCACAAAGAGCTAACGGTTTAAACAAGGAGTATCCTCAAGCTAAAGTATAAAACTATGAAGTTTGGACCCAACCTATTAAGTTTCTCAATCGCAGGAATGCGCCTAATTTTAAAAGATGTTATCACATTGGTTAAAATCTACAAAGATTTTGCAAAACAGACTTCGTTCATTATATTTTGAGTTCTAGTATTTTAGAAAATAACTATTTGAACTCCCACTCAAACGAACATCCCTCCTGGTCGTTTAAGCGATTACACGACCCCCATCCATTGCACAACCCCTCATCAACAGAGCCGGCAACACCACTTCAAGGGTAGACAATTGTCAATCACAACAACTCAGTGACTCATGCTCGGCCTTTCGGCCGCCGTGTTCCGAGGCCATATCTGCATATGCTACGCTCGCCACTATAATCTCCATGCTGACGCTTGTGCAACATGGCTTACACTCACCGTATGCGAACGACGATATGTCTGACACCCGATCGTCACGACCTGCCTCATAACGTAGAATTTTCTTGGTGGTGCTCGTTGGACGAAGAACACTAGTGGTATTTTTTAAGGGATCATCTTATATAATTATCGCCACGTAACTAATATATACTAATATATATAATCACATTATAAGATGCCCACAAAACATTAAATGTAATGCAATATGATATAGTCCATCGCGCCATGGTCTTCTTGGCGCCAGCAGTTCATAAACAATTTAATAAACCAACCTTGACCATATCACATAGCCCCTGAAAAATAAAGTTAGACGCTTCTACTTTATCTTTTGCATATTTTACGTGGCTTGGGCTGTCGTAAATAGAACCGCTTCATACCTATGAACCTTATGACCACAACAACGATCCAATAATTGCATATTTAAGCATCCATTTCGGTCCCTCCACTGAAAATGCAAAGCCAACTAAAAAGAGAGAAACTGAAACCCGCCACCCACAGATACGGTACAAGCCGTATGTCAGTAGTGGAATCAGTCTCGTGTAAGCGTACGCGTAAAATCGGTCCGGGCCGCTTCATCAACTCGATGCCACTGGAATCACAAGTGCACGCTAGAGGGTAGCAAATAACAGGAACGGTGCCCCGTGTAGAACACAGGTTCTAACAGCGTACAACTATATCTACGATAGATTGGCTCTGATACCACTGAAGGGGATCATGTGCAGAAAACAAAAAAAATCTTAGCAACGATATCCTTATAACATGGCAAGATCTATTCTATGCAGATATATTAGTACAGCGGAGATCGGAATACATAACCTTGTACACCGAATAGCGGGGATTACGCTCCCCCACAAGCGTTGACGACGAAGACGACGTAGCCGACCTCTAGGTCGCGAATAACTCGGCGCGACGAAGACGACGAAGATGACTTCGAGGTTGGGTGGAGGAAGTAGGCCTCCGAGCACCGCTAGCGCAGCACCTCGCAGGGCGTTACACACATACGGTGGGGACGACGGCCTCCGAAGCTCCAGTCCAGGACGAGTAGCGGAAAACTTGGACCGGAACACCAGCAGCGTGGCAGCGGGCTATGGTGGAAGAGATCTCCCTCTCGACTCGGCGCAACTCCGATAAAGTGAATCACGAGATCGAGAGAGAATTGGTGAATTAAAATGTCAGGAGTGCCCCTTATTATATCGGATTTGCTAATTCTTGAGAATTAGTTAGATCTCATTCGAGTCAACTGCCGTCAGATATGTGCATCTAGATTCGTGTGTAAAGTTGTTATTTCTCCTACATAACAGCTCCTGTCGTTACCTAGGCGGGTTAAGTACGCGAGTAGTCTGGCTTTCACGTTCTACTGAGATGGGCTTTGTTACTTACGTGGGCCTGTTCTTTACTCAGTTTTTTTTAGAAAGCTGGCAGCGTTTTGGTACTATATCTCTCTTTTGTGATTTTAAATAGATTTATTTTCTAGAAAAGATTAAATAGACTTGTTTTAAGATGGCGGGTGACCTATTTATATTGTGTTAATAAATATGTATGCAGTTAGTTTCAATTTTGTAGCCTTTTTATGCAGCAATTCAATCTTTCTTTCGAATGTTTAGTTTCCAAAAAAATTGTTTTTGGTTTCGTGTCTTTTCTGATCACTAATTCCGTCAAAATCTCAACAATACAGCAATTGGACCTTTTGGTTTCTCTCGCGCACAACCAAATGTTTGACCCGTGTAAGTTTTTTGTTGTCTGTGAATATATGTATTTTTATTCTTTATTTTGTTGTCTAATGATTTTTTGCGGTCTAACACTCATCATTTTTTCTGTCCTTTTTCTCTTGTGCTTGTTAGGCATTTTTCTAGTTGTAAGTGGACCGCGACTGAGACTTTTTTGTTGCAACATTTTTTCGTAACTGAGTTTTTGGTTGCAACTCAAATTTTTCCAGTTACAAGTGGGCCGTAACTGAGTTTTTGGTTGCAACTCAAATTTTTCCAGTTGCAAGTGAGTCGCGACTAATATTTTGCAAGTCAGTTGCAAGTGAGTTGCAACTCAATATTTTTCAATTGCAAGTGGGTCGCAACTGAGATTTTACGGTTTCAAGTGTGTTGTAACTCTATTTTTCTCCAGTTGCAAGTGAGTCGCAACTGATATTTTTCAGTTACAATTAGGTTACAATTATTTTATTCTAGTTGCAAGGATCGCAATTTAGATTTTCTGGTTATTCAAGTGGGTTGCAAATAAGTTTTTCCCAGTTGCAAGTGGGCCATAACTGAGATTTTCTGGTTGTAAGTGGAATAACTAAAAACTTTCCAGTTGCAAGTGGGTCGCAACTGAGATTTTTCGGCTGCGAGTGTGTTGCAACTATAAGAAAAATATTCATCTTGGTTTTTGTGGTTAATGCTAGATGTGAGTTTCAAATGGGTTGCACGAGACAAAAAAAATGACTAAACCATTAGTTTTGGCTTTTAAGTTATTATTTATTATGATGTTGAAGTTGCACGTATGTTGGAATTGAAAAACAGCACAACAGAAGAGAAAAAAAGGTTATGGGCCGAATTGAGACAGCCCAGCCCAACTCCTCGTCGAAGACTACGTTCATTTCTCATTATTGATCAATCAGCTGCCCATCGATCAATTAGGTACAAACACAAACCAGACCATATCAGCTCATGTGACGTCAGGGACTGAGAATTAACAAATTATCAGTCGACTGAGCACAAGTCACACCCTTATTATATAGGCTCCCAGGGGGAGCCAACCTTGCCAGTCAAGCAATGTGGGACTATCCCTCATTGCCTGATGCAGCTAGCCTTGATGCGCCGGCTTTAGGTGGGCCCCATTTGGCCCACCTAGGCCGGCCAAGCTTCCTCATGAAATTCCCTTGAGGGTTTTCCCCCCCATGGGCCTTCTTTCCACCAGAAAGCACATTTAGTGAAATCAGCCTAAATAAATTCGAAAATAAATAAATAAATCATATTTAAATATTGATTACTCTAATTAATATCAAACATATTATATATAATTTATTCTAGCTCCGAAAACTATTTCATCGTTGCGCGATCTCCATCGGACGATTACCGGGACGTTCCCGGTGATCTCTTTCCTTTCCGGTTGTCTTGTCGAAACCGCTTAAGAGTGTTACCCTAGCGGTTCGATATAATAACATACATAATCGAGACTCCTCTCTGATCAATGACTAACTCGAAGGCCTGGATCCCATGAATTAATCCATGTGATATAACGAATGACTTTCATCTATCAAACCTCGACGTATAGTCTTAAACCCTTTGTCATGTCAATACTTAGCGCATCCGAGCGTCATTCTCATATATCTCCATACCTAGCATGATCTCGTTACCGACATCGCTATCTTCTACTCGTCTATGATATTATGTCAGCTGGTGACCTAGTCACATGTTTGCAAACTCATTTGACATAATCTCACCGAGTGGGCCCTAGAGTATCTATCCGGCTATGCAGACTGACAAATCCCGCTGTTGACCCCTCGTCTCAACAACCCCTTTTCGATACCCAAAAGTATCACCGTTATTGTCACACTAAAAAAGATATGACGTTTGGTGCAATCAAAGTATCTTTAAGGAATAACAACAAGAGTTGGTCGCACGGTCTTAAGACGTAATGACTATGTCCTTTAAATACTGGGTATGTCCATCACATCGTTACACCTAACAATATGACTTCCATTGCCGACAGGCACCATGCCCTATGATCGGAAAACCTCGATCATCAATCGCGCAACGAAACTAGTCTTAGTAGAGGCTACTAGGGACCTGGATGTTTATCTACCACACTTGTATTAATGTTTCCGCTTAATACAGTTAGAGCATGGTATAAAACATATAATGAACGATTGAGATATTGCCAATAAACTATGTTTATTAAGTGCCTCTAGGGCATATTCCTTTCACCGACCCCGACTCCAGCGACGACGACGATGATCACCACGGGTCCGAGGAGGAGGACTCGGACCCAGAGTCGAACAAGGGCGACGAGGAGGAGAAGGACGACGACAACGATGACGACGAGGAACAGTACATGGAGGAGGAGGAAGAGGAGGACGTCGAGGAGTAGGAGGAGGATGGGGTTGAGGAGGAGGCAGAGGAGGAGGAGAAGGAGGACGACTCCTCCAACGAAGACGGATCGCCGCCCAAGAGGCTGCGCGCGTAGGAGCCGCGCCCGGTGATCGTCGTTGTAGCAGTAGCAGTGCATTAGTTGCACTGCTACTGATTAGTAGTAGTATTAGGCCGCCGCCGGCGTAGTAGCAGTGTTGCATGCACTGCTAATCTTTTGTAATTGTTAATATAATCCTAGTATAATCGATATTAAATTAGTAGTAGCACTTTCAATTTGAGTTATAAATCCAGTTTTAGTTTTCAAATCGAGTTAAGAATCCTATTATAAATCGAGCTAAACAATGACGTACCAATCAACAAATTATCAGTTATGGTAATGTTAATCCAGTTAATTCAGTTAATTTGGTGTTAATTGGGGCGGAGATACCCAACCTGGGCGTCAAACTCGTCCCTTCTTGTCCCCACTTTAGCGGTCCCACTTGGAGGACGATGACGTACTACTCCAGTCAGCCCGAGCTGAGCCGCGCTAGTCCGAACCCACCAGTCAGGCCAAGTGCGGGTCAAAGGAGTTTGAACTGAGGGAAATCAGCGTTTGGGCGATATGCGAGCAAACCAGGGCACAGACCAAAGAAACAACGCGGGTATGGCACAGACCGATAGAATTCAGCTAGGTATGGCACAGAACATATTAACCCTTTGCCTAACGCTGACATAAAGGCGCACCGGGTTGTATGGCCGGGACGAATACCTTCAAGGAACATCGCCGACCTAGCTGAGTGGTTGAAGAAGGCCGAAAGTCGGCTGCGAGAATGGCGATCATCCGCAGCTCGTGCTGGTACGGATCAAGCATTGGCCTTCATGTTGTCTTGGTACGAAGGCATTAATCTGGAGTAGGTGCGAAAGCAACGGGAAGGATCTCCCTGGATTACTGAGCCCTCCGCCAAGACAGTGCTAATTATATGGCGCGCTACTCCCAACCTCATCAGTTTGTCGCGGTTGATAAATATTCTGATTATGAGGACTATGACCAGGGCGAGCTTGGTGAGGAGGTCGAGTCTGACCAACCAAGACGCTGAAGGCGTGTAACATCCCAATTTTGCTAAAATTTAAAACTTTGCATTCATACATCATTCATCATACAGGCTTAACTTTTAATCACATAAATACTAAATAAAAATTCAATTATGAGTTTAAATAATGTTTAATCCCATTAAGTGTTTATTTAAACTTACTTAATAAATATAATTTTTCCAAATTATATAATGGGTAAGTTTATTATTAAAAATTGCTAATTTAAATTATATAATGGGTAAGTGTTTATTTCCAGCACGTGCGTCGCTCCCCTTATGCTGACAGGTGGGCCCCACCTGTCAGCCGTCTTCCACCTCCGTCCGGAGATCACGCCGGAGATGGAGACCGAGTCCGAGCCATTTCTGGCCGTTTCCCGCCGCGTCTAGCGCCCCTGCCCCCTCCTATTTATACCCCTCGAGGCCGCCTCCGAAACCCCCCCCAAAACCATACCTCTCCGCCGCCGGGCTGCTCGGAATCGAGCTCGCCGTCGCCGCCATTGCCGTCGGACTTTTGCACGAGTGCGGTAAGCACCGAGCTCCTCGAGCGCCACCGAGTCTCCCCCTCGCTTCCCCATCCTCTTGCGCCTCCGTTGAGCCCCTCGCTTGTTCTATTGCGCAGCCGAACGCCAAAATCGACCGCGACCGAAGTGCTCCTCCGCCGGCCACCATCTCCGACGAGGAAAGGAGAAGAGTTTCGACGCCGCCGCCGCGCCATCGACCTCGCCTCCTCCTCCGCGTCATTTTGGTAAGACCCGTTCGTCCTGGGGCTGTGTTTTCATGCGGGAAACGTCGAGGCCGACGCGCCGCCGCCGCGGGCGCCACCGCCGGCGAGCCTTCCGGCGACCCGCGCGCCGCTCGGTTCGGCCGGGCGTCCCACGCCGTTGGATCTAGATCCAACGGATCTAGATCAAAACGATCCCGTGCGTCCGATCTCATTTAAATCGGACGGCTCTCGTCCATGATCCGCGCGAACCGTTTTCGTCCAATAGGATCGCGCCACGTAGCCCCTCTTATTTTCTTTTTCGCAGGAATTTTATAAATAAAACAGAAAATATGCAAAACTTAGAAAATTCATAACTTATGTTCTGTAAGTCCAAATTCAATGAATTTTATATCCACGGATAGCCCTGCTAGAGTAGTTTAATTCTACACCATTTGTCTTTTCTTTTGATAAATAATAATTCATAAGATCATCCGAGGAGTAATTTGGCTATTAAATCCATAACTTAAATAATAAAAATGATTTACAAATAAACTCAATTGTTTTAGGTTTATGTTATCAACCTCTGCCCAGGAATATTAATATGTGACTTATTTGAAAACTTTCCTAGAACAATAAAAGTTGTAATGGTATAATCTAAGTTTTACTATATTGTTTTCAATTATTAAATTGTTAAGTGAAATGAGAAATTCCTAGAATTTGCATCTCATGCATTTAATAACAGAGAATATAAATTATTGATAAGTGTGTCTAATTTTACACATGGCATATCATGCATACATACATCTTTTATTTTGTGTCGTGAGATATTGTGTGGATATTTATTTGTATGTATTGCTTGTGCTAGATTGTGAAGGAGAGGAAGGACCTGCGTGTGATTGTTATTCTTGTTGTGCCTGTCCCTCCTGCTGCCAAGGCAAGTGACTTCATAAACACCTACTATTTTATTCTAGTACATATCTAGTGTTTTCAAAACAGTATTTGCAAAAGTAGAATGCATGATAGGATTTTGGGAGATTGTAGTATGCTATGCAAACCTTTTAGGTTTCCCCTTAGAAATTCCAGATTAGACCCCTATTATAATTTAGTGGAAGTACCTGCTGCAAAAAGGATTGTTTTATGGTTGATGTGATAAATGAAAATTTCCACTAAATTAATTTAACGCCTGGGTGGATTGGGTCGATCGAGGAGGTTTCAAGTTGAGTGGCTTCTCAGGGCCAAGTTTCATGGTTGTCTTCGCCCAAGATAGTTTCCACTTACTTGGGGCCATGATATGCGGTGTTAGCCTGAGTTGCTCACTTGTGGTAGGCCACCCAGGGCTATGGGATTTAAGTTTACACTGAGTCTAGTTGCTTATCGTGCAACCATTGGTCAATATGGGCTCTGTCTTGATGGAGTAAGTTGATGTGGACCTGGGTCAAGAGATTGATGGTGGTAGAGTTGATAGGATGGTGGTAATATCTTAGTATGATCATGGGAAAGCAACTTATGAAAAGTCTCGTCTTGATCTTCTCCTTTTCCTTCTCACTAAAGGAGTGTAGAGGATAGTTTGGGCTGATTGAGTCTAATGGTGAAAGTGCACACCCTCTCGAGAGTTAAAACCTAAGATCTTAGCCGTGTCCCCGGCAACGGACAATTTGAGTAACTACACAAGGCTGTGTTCTGAAAATCTCCTCATCTCAAACTTCTTAATAAAACTTTGTTGGGTGAACATGGGTAGGAGACATGGACTTGTCTCGAGATTTGTCTCTGAAGGAGAAGATATTGATTTAAGAAAATTGTTTATCAAAAGTAGGAGAAAATTTGCTTTGCGCAATAGCCTTGAGCTCCACCAGCCAAAATAAGCATATAGTTATAGTATAATAGAACATTAGGAATTAAAGTCACTTGCCACCACAATTCAATTGTGCTGACCCTTTATAGCTGGGCTGCAACTAAACCTTGCAGAATGTCCGAATGAGGAGTAAGGGGGTCGTCTTCGAGCTACAACCAACATGATTTGCCAGTGCCTTCATGGAGAAGATGTAGCTCCATGCTACCTTTAGTATTGGGTTTGAACTCTGAAATAAAGTGTGAACTATTTATACAGCTAGCATTTCCGCTATGCTAAGTTGTAAGGACATTTGTTTTTGGATCATTCGTCTCGTTCTGTAATAAATTATGACATTGTACTGTGATATTACATCTTATTGGAGAATGTGAGACTTATGTGATCCAAGTCTTTGCATTATTCATATGTGCCATTGCTTTCGTAAGCATGGGCACTACAGATGGTATCAGAGCCCGAATGTTGCATGTAGGCTCGAAACCCCTAGGATTGGATACAAAGCCTAAAATAAATATTTATAATTAATAAAATTCGAAATACCAGACTTCTTTTCTTATAATATGTTCCTTACCTTCTACATTCTTATTTCGTTTCATCTCCTTATTTCTTATCCCTTCAAAATTCATGTAGATGAAGAACTTCACTCGAGAGTTATCCCCGCAGAAAGGAGACCAGTACTACTTTAGTGACCAGCTCCTCAGTATTTCCAAAACCCTGAGGTTGACGCCACCAGTCTTCAGGGGCAAAGAAATTATGTCAGAAGATTACCCTGAAGGACGCTGGAAGATCGAGTCTGAAGTTCTCCCTCGTCTTGATCCTCCTGGATCGCAGCTGATCCGTTTCCGATCTAGAAACCCCAACTGGAAGAATGGAGTGGAGATGGCGATGCTGGAGACCTTGTCTCGCATCATTGAGCAGTTCTATGACGAGATCAAGCCCAACTCCGTCTTTCGACACTTTGCCAGGAGGGATAGCATTGGACAACCTGTTCAACCCTCACTTAGGGGTATGAACGAGAAGCATCATGGAGACCTTGGAGCTCATTGCCATAACTTGGATATACTTCTGGGACAAGAGATCTTCTACAGGGCAGATTTAAGGCGCGTCCACCGTCACGTTAAGGAAAGCTTAGAAGAAGAGAAGGATATTCTTCGTGTAGAAGTTCAGCTGCTAACGAAGGAGAACAAGGAGCTGGAAAACAAGATTTACCTGCAAGATGATAGGATTGCGCAGAAGGATGCCCACATTTTGGCATTGCAAGCTCAGTTTGCTCATTTGTGTGAACAACTAAGCCAAATGGAACTTCAGGCAGAGAAGAATCACCCCCCTGACGTCCCAGAGCCCCTAGTGATAACCTATCCCGATGAGGACACTCCCAAGGAAGCCACAGGTGTCAATAAGCGCAAGTGTGGGAACACCCGCCAATACATTAGGAGTTTCAAAATTTGATTAGAAAGACCACCAGTTATCCTTACCTTACGAGTATTTCTCCTTATCTCATCAACGTTGTATTGACCCACCAATTTGTGGTGAGGCAGTACCTTGAAAACCATGTCCTAGCTTGGTATTCAAGTCTCTAAAATATCGAATTTATAAAATACTTCGGGTGTGTCTATTTGTTTGTTGTTTGATATGTTTCTGTGAAGTGTGTTTATGTGCATGGGTAGATTTTCCTTTGTAGTCTCTTTCTATCTCTACTTACCTATGCTCACACCATACAGATGCCTCCACGTCGTGATCCTGACAACAACAATGCCAACGAAATGATGCAACAAATGATGGCAGCCCAGACACAGTTGATGACCATGATGGCTGAGTTCATGGCAAACCAAAACAATACACCACCCCCACCACCGCCGCCACCACCACCCCCACCCCAAGTTGACCGCCTTGCTAGGTTCTTAAGGCTCAGACCTAACAAATTCTCCACAGCAACTGAACCAATCGTAGCCGATGATTGGCTACGCTCTGTGAACAAGGATCTAGTTACTTGCGAGTGTACGGAATTGGAGAAAATAAGGTTCACTTCCCATCTACTGGAGGGGCCAGCGGCACAGTGGTGGGAAACATATCAGATCACTCACCCACTTGAAGGACTTACCTGGGAAATCTTTAAAGAAGGTTTCCGTAATGCTCACATCTCAACTGGGATCATGAATCTGAAAAGGGATGAGTTCCGTACCCTGAGACAGGGAAATCGTGCTCTGAGGGAGTACATGGAGGACTTCAATTCCCTCTCACGCTATGCCCCAGAGGATGTAGCCACCGATGCAAAGAGGAAGTATAAGTTTCTGAATGGACTCAATGGTGAGCTGAAAATACCATTGTCTGTGGCCTATGCTCCCAATTACCAGGATCTTCTTGGTCAGGCCATTACCCTGGACAGCAACATGAAGAAGGAGGAGAATAGGAAAAGGAAGTTCAGCGCCAATAAGTACAACACTAATCTGATGCAGAAGAAACCATACGTTCCAGAGAACAGTGGGAGTCACCACAGTCACAAGAGTGGAAGTGGCCACAATCATAATGGTCATATCCATAAAGTAGGAAATCCCGGATACAGAGGAAATGGACAGGGTGGTAGTGGACACGACCACCCGTTCAATGGGAACAATAGTGGAAAAGAGCAACACCGCCACAACAATGAACCTAAACGAGATATTAGTCAAGTGACTTGCTACAAGTGTGGGAACAAGGGACATTACTCAACAGACTGTCCAGAGAAGAAGAAGGCGTCGGAAGCATCAAAGCCTAATCCTTTCCAGAAGGCACAGGTGAATCATCTTGATGTGGAAGAAGTGCAGAATGAACCAGATGCAGTGATTGGTACGTTCCTACTACATACCTTTCCAGCATTAGTCTTGTTCGATACTGGAGCATCCCACTCATTCATCTCAAGAGCATTTGTTAATAAAAACAAACTGACTACTACAAGCCTGCTAAATCCGGTTAGGGTGAGTTCCCCAGGGGGGGAAATGCTCGCACAAACCGATTGTCAAAACTTGAGTTTAGAAATTGGTAAACACTCCTTTCCGGTAAACCTGATAATATTAGAGACCCAAGGTCTGGATGTTATACTCGGTATGGATTGGTTGGCCAAGTTTGAAGGAGTATTGGATTGTGCGAATAGATCCATTACACTCACCACTCCCGAGAAGAAGAAGATCAGATACAAATCCAAATTTGAATTTAAGAAAGTTAAGCTAAATTCTCTTAAGGGGGTTAGCCTGGGAGACGTTCGTGTGGTAAGAGATTACCCTGATGTTTTCCCCGAAGAACTACCGGGAATGCCACCCGATAGGGATGTTGAATTTCTTATAGATTTGGTTCCCGGAACGGGACCCATAGCCAAGAGACCATATCCAATGGCCGTAGCTGAATTGAAAGAACTCAAGAAGCAGTTAGAGGAGCAACTGCAGAAAGGATTCATCCGCCCAAGTTCATCACCTTGGGGAGCACCCATTCTGTTTGTAGAGAAAAAGGATGGTACTCAAAGGCTAGTAACGGATTATCGAGCAATCAACAAGGTGACGATCAAGAACAAGTACCCGCTACCGAAAATTAATGAGCTTTTCGACCAGCTAGAGGGTGCTTCGGTATTCTCTAAGATCGATTTGCGATCAGGATACTTTCAAATGAAAGTAAGAGAACTAGATATACCAAAAACTGCCTTCACTACCAGATATGGATTATATGAGTACACCGTAATGCCGTTTGGTTTAACCAATGCACCGGCATACTTCATGAACATGATGAACAAAGTGTTTATGGACTTTCTGGATAAGTTTGTTGTGGTGTTCATTGATGACATCCCGATTTACTCCAAAAGTCAGGAGGAACATGAAGAACACTTACACATGATATTACAGAGACTTAGAGAACATAAGCTGTATGCCAAATTTAGCAAGTGTGAATTCTGGCTAGAAGAAGTTGGTTTTCTAGGACACGTTGTGTCGAAAAATGGAATAGCAGTAGACCCAGAAAAGGTGTCAGTTGTGACAAAATGGGAAGTACCCAAGAATGTGGCGGACATCCGTAGTTTCCTTGGACTAGCATGTTATTATAGAAGATTTATTGAGAACTTCTCCAAACTTGCCAAACCATTAACTTCACTACTGAAGAAGGAAGTCAAATTCAAGTGGACTGAAGAATGTGAAATAAGTTTCCACGAACTAAAGAAACGGCTGGTGTCAGCACCTGTTTTATGTTTGCCAGATATAGAGAAGGAATTCCAAGTTTATTGTGATGCCTCGCACCATGGACTAGGAAGTGTCCTAATGCAAGAAGGGAAAGTGGTTTCATATGCTTCTAGACAGCTTAAGAAACATGAGGCCAACTATCCCATCCACGATCTGGAGTTAGCATCAGTAGTGCATGCTCTAAATACGTGGAGACCCTATCTATTGGGAAAGCGTTGTGAAGTATTCACAGATCACAAGAGCCTGAAATATATTTTCACCCAGAAGGAATTGAATATGAGGCAAAGAAGATGGCTGGAACTTATTAAGGACTATGATATGAGTTTGCAATATCACCCAGGAAAAGCTAATGTGGTGGCAGACGCTTTGAGCCGTAAGGTCCATGTAAATGGACTGACAGCGGGAGAATTGCCCGAGGATTTAAGTAGAGCATTTAAGGACCTCAGATTAGAGGTAGTACCCGAAGGATTCCTCGCAACACTGGACGTACAGCCTTTGTTGATGTATAAGATTCGGGAAGGCTAGAAGGGAGACAAAATAATGGATGAAATCAAGGTCAACCTGAGCGAAGGGAAGGCCAAGGGTTTTCGAAAGGATGAACAAGGCACCTTGTGGTTTGAGAAACGCATCTGCGTGCCGCAAGATGAGGATCTTAGAAAATTGATTCTGCAAGAAGCACATAACTCGCCTTATTCCATACATCCGGGAAACACGAAGATGTACATGGATGTAAAGGAAAGATTTTGGTGGAATAACATGAAGAGAGACATCGCGGAATATATAGCTAAGTGCGATGTATGTAGTAGAGTAAAGGCGGAACATCAGAAGCCAGCAGGATTGTTGCAACCTTTACCTATACCATATTGGAAATGGGAACAGATAGGTATGGATTTCATTACTGGGTTACCGCGTACCAGATCGGGATATGATTCGATCTGGGTAATAGTGGATCGTTTGACAAAGGTGGCCCATTTTGTGCCAGCAAAGACTACCTACTCAAGTGCTAAGTTGGCAGAGATTTACATGAGGAGAATAGTATGCTTGCATGGTATTCCCCAGAGGATTGTGTCTGACAGAGGCACCCAGTTTACCTCGCATTTCTGGAAACAACTACATGAATCGTTGGGTACGAGATTAGAGTTCAGTACAGCATTTCATCCCCAAACAGATGGACAGACGGAAAGAGTAAACCAAATTCTAGAAGATATGCTGAGGGCATGTGCCTTGGACTACAAGTCTAGTTGGGATGATAATTTGCCGTACGCAGAATTTTCGTATAACAACAGCTACCAAGCAAGCATAGAGATGTCGCCGTTTGAGGCACTTTATGGTAGGAAATGCACCACACCACTACTTTGGAGCGGTGTGGGAGAGCGAAGTTTATTTGGACCTGATATAATCCAGGAAGCTGAAGAGAAGGTTCGAATAATCAAGGACAGATTGAAGATCGTGCAGTCCAGACAGAAAAGCTATGCAGATTCCAAAAGGAGAGAAATCACATATGAGATAGGTGACAGGGCTTATTTAAGAGTGTCACCAATGCGTGGTGTGAAGAGGTTCGGGATCAAGGGTAAACTGGCACCTCGATTCATCGGCCCCTTTAAGATTCTTTCCCGCAAGGGAGAAGTAGCATATGAGCTAGAATTGCCGAAAGTTCTGTCAGCAGTTCACAATGTCTTCCACGTGAGCCAATTGAAGAAGTGTCACCCAGAGATGACAGAAACCCCACTACGGGATACAGTGCCATTAGAAGAAGTTCAGTTGGAAAGTGACCTGACGTATGAAGAGAAGCCAATCAAAATCTTGGAGATGGCAGAAAGGATCACACGAACCAAGACTATCAAATTTTGTAAGGTCCAGTGGAACCACCATACCGAAGAAGAAGCAACTTGGGAACGGGAGGATGATCTTCGGGAAGAACACCCACATCTTTTTGAAGGCCAAACCGAATCTCGAGGACGAGATTCATCTTAAGGGGGTTAGGTTTGTAACATCCCAATTTTGCTAAAATTTCAAACTTTGCATTCATACATCATTCATCATATAGGCTTAACTTTTAATAGCATAAATACTAAATAAAAATTCAATTATGAGTTTAAATAATGTTTAATCCCATTAAGTGTTTATTTAAACTTACTTAATAAATATAATTTTTCCAAATTATATAATGGGTAAGTTTATTATTAAAAATTGCTAATTTAAATAACCTTTCCCAAATATATTTTTATGAATTTTTCTGAAATGTTTTGAATAGGTTTAAAAATAAATTTAGTAAATCAGATTTGAAAAACAGTTTTTATTTAATTTTAAAAAATTGTTTCCGGGCCGGCCCAGACGCTATCCACCGGCGCTCGATCGATAACAGCCCATCGGCCCGCTCCAGCGCGCGCGTCGCTCCCCTCTCGCTGACAGGTGGGCCCCACCTGTCAGCCGTCTTCCACCTCCGTCCGGAGATCACGCCGGAGATGGAGACCGAGTCCGAGCCGTTTCTGGCCGTTTCCCGCCGCGTCTAGCGCCCCTGCCCCCTCCTATTTATACCCCTCGAGGCCGCCTCCGAAACCCCCCCCCCCCCCCCCCCCCAAAACCCTACCTCTCCGCCGCCGGGCTGCTCGGAATCGAGCTCGCCGTCGCCGCCATTGCCGCCGGACTTTTGCACGAGTGCGGTAAGCACCGAGCTCCTCGAGCGCCACCGAGTCTCCCCCTCGCTTCCCCATCCTCTTGCGCCTCCGTTGAGCCCCTCGCTTGTTCTATTGCGCAGCCGAACGCCGAAATCGACCGCGACCGAAGTGCTCCGCCGCCGGCCACCATCTCCGATGAGGAAAGGAGAAGAGTTTCGACGCCGCCGCCGCGCAATCGACCTCGCCTCCTCCTCCGCGTCATTTTGGTAAGACCCGTTGTCCTGGGGCTGTGTTTTCATGCGGGAAACGTCGAGGCCGACGCGCCACCGCCGGCGAGCCTTCCGGCGACCCGCGCGCCGCTCGGTTCGGCCGGGCGTCCCACGCCGTTGGATCTAGATCCAACGGATCTAGATCAAAATGATCCCGTGCGTCCGATCTCATTTAAATCGGACGGCTCTCGTCCACGATCCGCGCGAATCGTTTTCGTCCAATAGGATCACGCCACGTAGCCCCTCTTATTTTCTTTTTCGCAGGAATTTTATAAATAAAACAGAAAATATGCAAAACTTAGAAAATTCATAACTTATGTTCTGTAAGTCCAAATTCAATGAATTTTATATCCACGGATAGCCCTGCTAGAGTAGTTTAATTCTACATCATTTGTTGTTGCTTTTGATAAATAATAATTCATAAGATCATCCGAGGAGTAATTCGGCTATTAAATCCATAACTTAAATAATAAAAATGATTTACAAATAAACTCAATTGTTTTAGGTTTATGCTATCAACCTCTACCCATGAATATTAATATGTGACTTATTTGAAAACTTTCCTGGAACTATAAAGTTGTAATGGTATAATCTAAGTTTTACTATATTGTTTTCAATTATTAAATTGTTAAGTGAAATGAGAAATTCCTAGAATTTGCATCTCGTGCATTTAATAACAGAGAATATAAATTATTGATAAGTGTGTCTAATTTTACACATGGCATATCATGCATACATACATCTTTTATTTTGTGTTGTGAGATATTGTGTGGATATTTATTTGTATGTATTGCTTGTGCTAGATTGTGAAGGAGAGGAAGGACCTGCGTGTGATTGTTATTCTTGTTGTGCCTGTCCCTCCTGCTGCCAAGGCAAGTGACTTCATAAACACCTACTATTTTATTCTAGTGCATATCTAGTGTTTTCAAAACAGTATTTGCAAAAGTAGTATGCATGATAGGATTTTGGGAGATTGTAGTATGCTATGCAAACCTTTTAGGTTTCCCCTTAGAAATTCCAGATTAGACCCCTATTATAATTTAGTGGAAGTACCTGCTGCAAAAAGGATTGTTTTATGGTTGATGTGATAAATGAAAATTTCCACTAAATTAATTTAACGCCTGGGTGGATTGGGTCGATCGAGGAGGTTTCAAGTTGAGTGGCTTCTCAGGGCCAAGTTTCATGGTTGTCTTCGCCCAAGATAGTTTCCACTTACTTGGGGCCATGATATGCGGTGTTAACCTGGGTTGCTCACTTGTGGTAGGCCTCCCAGGGCTATGAGATTTAAGTTTACACTGAGTCTAGTTGCTTATCGTGCAACCATTGGTCAATGTAACGTACCTGCACTTAAAAATATGGCAGGTACCTGTGTATAGTGCAAACCCCTTGATCGATTCGTTTGCACACACAGTTTACGATGTAATATCACAACAAAGTATCAATTTTATTACATCGATGATCCAGACTTACAAAAATAAATAGTTCGATACATCTTTGCATAGCTTAAAGCTAGCTCAACAATAATAAAGCAACGGAAATAAATCTTCAATGAGCCTCATATTTCATGATACACCACAGGCGAAAACATGTTGGTGCAGACCCGAAACCCAAACGTAGTCCTTACTCTTCGTCAGAAATTTCTGCAACAAATAATAATTTGCAACAGAGTGGGTCAGATTCCATTAAAAATGGAGTCTGGCAAGTGACACTATGGTGGACACTTAATGGAATAACTCTATAGCCTATATGCATATTTGGATGGTGGAGTTCAAGGCTAATTTGCATAAAGCCAATTTTTCCTACTCTTTTGAAAACACTTTTCTTGGAAATCAGGACGAGTATGGCATGAAAACCATAATCTCATCTTCCCTTATTCACCCATCAACTTTTAACTTAGAAATTGGAATGTTGGGAGCCTCCGTTGAATCCTTGATCACCTGCTCAGATTGTCCGTAACCGGGGACACGGCTAAGTACTTAGTTTTACACTCTGCAGAGGTTGTGCACTTTCACCACGAGACTCAAACAACCCTTCTGTCCTTGACCCTCATGTAGTGAAAAGGAAAGGAGAAGCCTGAGACGAGACCTTTGGGGAAAGGTCAAGGCAGAGCCATTATACCACGTGGTTGCACTAGAAGCATCTTCACTTGGAGAAACTTTGGTCCCTTTGTTCCTGGGTGGCCATCCTCAAGTGTACGTACTTAGGTTCACTCATCCAAATGAGCCTGGGTCTTAGCCAGGTGCACCCACCTAAATGAAGCTAAGCAGCCACTCAACTCTAACCTCCATCCTCTTGCCACATCCACCCAGAAGTATCTTTAACTTAGTAGAAATTAACTTTTCACAAAACAACTTTTGCATAGCATCAATATTTCTACCAAGTTACCCATAGGATACTAGACACAACTAGTGTATGGGATATAGTATTTTCTGCATAGCAATACTATCCAACACATGCATATAAGAAAACACACTAAGTAATGCATAGAAGATACTTAGGAAATTTATGAAGGTGTGCCACTTGCCTTGGCAACAAGAGGAATAGCAACAGCAGCTGCAACAGTTGTCGTTTCCCTCCGAAATTTCTAACACATCAAACAAAGCCAAATAAACATACACACAAAATAACAATACAAAAATATGTTATGCATGATGTGCAAAATATTTCTAAGAACTAGAGATGCATGCCATGCCAAGAAATTATTTTAAGTGAATGCAAGGCAAGTGTGTTAGTCAAATATGACTAAGGACCAAGGTCATAAAATTAATTGCTATAAGTCAATCTTGACTAAGTTGTAAGACTGCTCCTAGTCTTCATCATGTTTGATCTTGAATTCTTCAACTCCCTTGTAGTTTCCTTCATCTTCAATTAGCACTCTAAGGACTTGGTCAAAATCACTAAGGACTTGGTTTATGTCCAAGGTGGAAGAAGAAAGGGGAAGGCAGAAAAATATACAGAGAAAATATAGTTGATCTCTCAGGCTTCATCTCCAGACTTGTAACTTTCTCCTTGGTGATGTCTTCATTGAATCATGTAGACTTGATGGTTCAGACTTGATGATTTGTATATCACCAGGGCTGGTCTTGGGTATAACTTAGCCACCACGAGGTCTTAGAGAGAAGAAAAGAAAAGAGAGAAAGACTTAGAGAAATAAAAGGGAATAGTCTTCTTGCAGTTCCTCTTGATTTTCTTCTAAGTGCTTCTACTTCTTGGAGCTGCTTCCAGAGTCTGTTTTCTTCTAAGTCTTTGTTGGCCTTCTAGTCTTTATATTGTAGCACTTTACCAAAACACTGTGCTCAAATAATCCTTAACTTAGAGAAAAACAATAACTATACAATACAATATGATATGCATGCAATGCAATTTATTTCTAGGGACAACACTTAACAAAATAAAAACAACTAAGTTTGTAGATGCTAAATTTCTCTAAGGAAAAGATTTAGCATTTCTAAGTGTTGAAATTTTCAAAGGAAAGTATTGTCGATTATTTATCAAATATTTTCTAAGAGAGAATTTACTTTGTTTAAGAAGGAAAAATATTTCTAAGTACTTTTTTGTGACCAAAGTGGTCAAAATATGACTAAGTCATTTTATTATTTCGAAAAGATGATGAAACTACTTTTAATATATTTTTAATTAATTTTATTCATTAAAATATCATTTAAGAGTATTAAATCAATTTTATTTACAAAATAAACAGAAAATTATTCTGCAAAAATTAGTAGAAAATTCCTACTGCAATTACTTAGTCAATCAAATTTATAGTAATTGGATTTACTAAAAAATAATATTTCTATCAAAAGTTATGTCAAAATTACTCAAACTTTATTCAGTTTAAAATTATGATTTTGAAATAGTCCAAATAATAATGAAAAATATTTTCTAACAGTGGAATCATATAACACAAACTCTAAGGTTTTTAAAATAATTTTATTTAAATTTTTTGGACTTATGGATTTATATCTAAGTCAAATTTACTCAAACTCTTAATTTGAAATTTGAATAATTTAAACAAACTCAAAACAGAAAACTAACAGTGCTAAAATATTCTACAAGTCGAGATCTTTTCAAAAATATAAAGTTTGTTAAATTTAGCCAAACCAAATAAAAGTTATAATAGATTTAAGATACAGGGCTTTTCTGCAAAACTGCCAGTTTTAATCTATTTAAGAAAATCGCAGAAAAATCAAATCCGACGTGGCTTCCTCTGATTGGACGGTACCGGTTCAAATAAGTGATTAAAACGGAGCCGTAGGATCAAGATCTAACGGCCAACATCTAATGACCAAAACGGGCGGCGGGCTTTCACCGGAGCTACTCCGGTGAACGACAACAGCGGCGGCGACATCACCGGCGTTGCGTGCCCTAACGTACTACAGTGCCGGGGAGAAGGACGGGTGTACCAGAGGATCGGGAGAGACGAGGCGGAGTCGATGGCGTGCTCGTGATTCCCGGCGCTTCCGCGTTCGTCGGCAGTTCCTCGTCGGAGTTGCGTACGGCGGCGGGGAGCTTCGGTCACGGACGGATACGTCGTTCGGAATCGGAAGATCTTGCCGGCGGCAATGGCAGACGGAGGCGAGTCGATCTGAGCAGCCTTGGGGCGACGAAGCTAGGGTTTTTGGGTGCGGGGAAAAACGGCGGAGGTGGGGTTTATATGGGGGGCATCAGGAGAACTTCTCCCGCGAGAATCGTGGCGTATTCGATCGTATCCGGATCTATCTCTCCGGTTCAAGAGCTATTTGGTTGAGATACGGGAGGAGGGAGATGACAGATGGGGTCCGCGCGTCAGTGGGAGAGGAGGGAGGTGGGCTTCTACCGGGCTGCTCCTTGGCTGCTCGCGCTGCGCGCGCGGGAAGGAGAGAAGATGGGCTAGGCCTAGATTGGGTCGGGCTGTTCTTCTTTTTTTTTTTGACAAATCATTTTCTGTTTTCAAACTTTTAATTCAAATTTGATTTTTAAACTTAACCAAATATTTTCAGAAAAAATCATAAAAATATGTTTTGAAAATCTTATCAAATTTAGAGCTTTTAGGTCATAATCTTGCCCAAAAATAAAATTAAATAAAAGGGAAATTATAAAAGATACAAATAACATGTTCATGGAATAATTTCCAAAACAAACATATAAATAAATATTAAATTTCAAACTCTTATTTAATTTAAGCCACAAGATGAAATGATGTTTATGCATGAATGCATGAGTGCAATGCTAGAATACTCTTTCAAAAGTAACATACAAAGTAATTTTTAAAAGTTTTAAATTTTTCTGATTTTTCAAATCCCAGGATGTTACAGACTACCACCCTTAAAAGGAATCTCGTCCTCGAGATTCGAGAAGGCTAGCAAAAGGTTGTGACTAGATATCTTGGTGGGCTACCACCCTTAAAAGAAATCCTTGTTGGTACTGACATTTCAATATTAAAACTTGATTTAAAATGTACCGTTCACTTCCTCCACGGTGAGGTGGTTCACGTATCCTTTATCAAAAGGATTTGGCTTGACAGCGGCTTCGGCCCCTTTCTTTTCTGGGCAGTCAGTGGAGTAGTGTCCTTTCTTCTTGCAGTTGTAGCATGTGATATGATTGAGGTTTTCCTTGGTTTCCCCATTTGGGCGGTGATTGTGGTTAGGAGCATCGTGTCCGTTTCCCTTGAATCCACCATTTTGTTCATGATGCTTGTGGTTGCCTCCTCCACTATGGTGGTTTCCAAGTTTGTGACCATGGTTCCCATCATGAACAAAATGTTTCTTGAATGAGGGTTCAGAGGAGTGCTTGTTCATCTTCCTCTTCCTATTTTCAGCTTTCTTCATGCTATCTTCAAGGGTGATTGCTTGATCGAGGAGTATCTGATAGTTTGGAGCATAAGCAACAGTCAGAGGTATCTTCAGCTCATCACATAGTCCCTTGAGAAATTTTGCCTTCCTCTTTGCATCTGTATCAATGTCCTCGGGAGCATATCGAGACAAGGCATGAAAGTCATCCATGTACTCCTTAAGACTTCTGTTACCCTAACGCAGATTGCGAAACTCCTCCTGTTTCAGATTCATAATCCCCGTGGAGACATGAGCATTACGAAATCCTTCCTTGAATTCCTCCCAGGTCAAGGTGTCCAATGGGTGAGTAATCTGATAAGTTTCCCACCATTGGGCAGCAGGTCCTTCGAGAAGATGTGCGGTGAACCTGACTTTCTCAGCATCATCACATTCAGTTGTCACCAGATCCTTTTGCACAGAACGCAGCCAGTCATCAGCTACCATTGGCTCAATTGAGGTTGAGAACTTGTTTGGCCTAAGCCTCAGAAATCTGGTAAGCCTGTCCACTTGGGGAGGTGGTGGCGGTGGAGGATTGTTGTTGTTGTTGTTGTTGTTGTTATTGTTGTTGTGGCTCGCTGAAATAAACTGAGTCATCATAGTCATCAACTAGGCTTGGGCGGCCATCAACTGCTGCATAGCATCATTGTTGTTGTTGTTGTTGTTCCCAGGAGCACGTCGGGGAGGCATCTGTGGGTTTTAGCATAGATGAGTAAAAGATAGACAGATATAGGAGAAAAATTCCTACCCATACAAGCAATAGCACAATCAACCACAATCATTAAATTTCCAAACTTGTTTTTGAAAAGCCTAACTAATCGTTTTCGAACGAAGTACACCGATATTATGGAGAACACATACGATGATACTGCCATACCACAATTTGATAGGTCAATACATCATTAGGATCTCGTTACTCTAATGGATAGGTGGTCTAGTCTATGTCCTTCCTGAGTGCATGAAGTTCCTCTCCTATTTCCTTGAGTTCATCAAGATACTTTTGGGTGTTATGAAGCCTAAATCGAAGTCTTCTTCCAAGGTTCTCGATGGCTTCGCATGCTGCACTTCTTGCTGAGTCAAAGAATGATGTGTAAAGTATTGGGTTGGTGAACATGCAGTAGTCTTTGGTCTTGTGGTTATCTTCCTTGCTTTTGTATAGATGGAGTTGCACCCACCAGTACTCTTGACCTTCACCCATGAAAGGAAATCCCTTGTATACTGCTTCTCCTTCAAAGCCCAAGCTCTTCATGTTATCCTTAAGTGCTCTGGGAAAATCAGTCTCACATTGTAGGGTCATGGTCATCACTGGTCCCTTCTTGAGTGATTCAAAGAGGTTGGTCATCTAAAAATAAGATATAGTATTTTTAGAAAGCAAATAGATAAGATAGTTACAAGAAGGACAATTAGTAAAGTTTTGTTTTAACAAACTGAATAAAAATAGATTTTCAATCCTATGGCCAAATCCTATTTCTATCCAGACTTAGGGGTTTCGAACCTACAGGCAACACAGTGCTCTGATACCATCTGTAACGTACCTGCACTTAAAAATATGGCAGGTACCTGTGTATAGTGCAAACCCCTTGATCGATTCGTTTGCACACATAGTTTACGATGTAATATCACAACAAAGTATCAATTTTATTACATCGATTATCCAAACTTACAAAAATAAATAGTTCGATACATCTTTGCATAGCTTAAAGCTAGCTCAACAATAATAAAGCAACGGAAATAAATCTTCAATGAGCCTCCAATTTCATGATACGCCACAGGCGAAAACATGTTGGTGCAGACCCGAAACCCAAACGTAGTCCTTACTCTTCGTCAGAAATTTCTGCAACAAATAATAATTTGCAACAGAGTGGGTCAGATTCCATTAAAAATGGAGTCTGGCAAGTGACACTATGGTGGACACTTAATGGAATAACTCTATAGCCTATATGCATATTTGGCTGGTGGAGTTCAAGGCTAATTTGCATAAAGCCAATTTTTCCTACTCTTTTGAAAACACTTTTCTTGGAAATCAGGACGAGTATGGCATGAAAACCATAATCTCATCTTCCCTTATTCACCCATCAACTTTTAACTTAGAAATTGGAATGTTGGGAGCCTCCGGCGAATCCTTGATCAGCTGCTCAGATTGTCCGTAACCGGGGACACGGCTAAGTACTTAGTTTTACACTCTGCAGAGGTTGTGCACTTTCACCACGAGACTCAAACAACCCTTCTGTCCTTGACCCTCATGTAGTGAAAAGGAAAGGAGAAGCCTGAGACGAGACCTTTGGGGAAAGGTCAAGGCAGAGCCATTATACCACGTGGTTGCACTAGAAGCATCTTCACTTGGAGAAACTTTGGTCCCTTTGTTCCTGGGTGGCCATCCTCAAGTGTACGTACTTAGGTTCACTCATCCAAATGAGCCTGGGTCTTAGCCAGGTGCACCCACCTAAATGAAGCTCAACAGCCACTCAACTCTAACCTCCATCCTCTTGCCACATCCACCCAGAAGTATCTTTAACTTAGTAGAAATTAACTTTTCACAAAACAACTTTTGCATAGCATCAATATTTCTACCAAGTTACCCATAGGATACTAGACACAACTAGTGTAAGGGATATAGTAGTTTCTGCATAGCAATACTATCCAACACATGCATATAAGAAAACACACTAAGTAATGCATAGAAGATACTTAGGAAATTTATGAAGGTGTGCCACTTGCCTTGGCAACAAGAAGAATAGCAACAGCAGCTGCAACAGTTGTCGTTTCCCTCCGAAATTTCTAACACATCAAACAAAGCCAAATAAACATACACACAAAATAACAATACAAAAATATGTTATGCATGATGTGCAAAATATTTCTAAGAACTAGAGATGCATGCCATGCCAAGAAATTATTCTAAGTGAATGCAAGGCAAGTGTGTTAGTCAAATATGACTAAGGACCAAGGTCATAAAATTAATTGCTATAAGTCGATCTTGACTAAGTTGTAAGACTGCTCCTAGTCTTCATCATGTTTGATCTTGAATTCTTCAACTCCCTTGTAGTTTCCTTCATCTTCAATTAGCACTCTAAGGACTTGGTCAAAATCACTAAGGACTTGGTTTATGTCCAAGGTGGAAGAAGAAAGGGGAAGGCAGAAAAATATACAGAGAAAATATAGTTGATCTCTCAGGCTTCATCTCCAGACTTGTAACTTTCTCCTTGGTGATGTCTTCATTGAATCATGTAGACTTGATGATTCAGATTTGATGATTTGTATATCACCAGGGCTGGTCTTGGGTATAACTTAGCCACCACGAGGTCTAAGAGAGAAGAAAAGAAAAGAGAGAAAGACTTAGAGAAATAAAAGGGAATAGTCTTCTTGCAGTTCCTCTTGATTTTCTTCTAAGTGCTTCTACTTCTTGGAGCTGCTTCCAGAGTCTGTTTTCTTCTAAGTCTTTGTTGGCCTTCTAGTCTTTATATTGTAGCACTTTACCAAAACACTATGCTCAAATAATCCTTAACTTAGAGAAAAACAATAACTATACAATACAATATGCTATGCATGCAATGCAATTTATTTCTAGGGACAACACTTAACAAAATAAAAACAACTAAGTTTGTAGATGCTAAATTTCTCTAAGGAAAAGATTTAGCATTTCTAAGTGTTGAAATTTTTCTAAGGAAAGTATTGTCGATTATTTATCAAATATTTTCTAAGAGAGAATTTACTTTGTTTAAGAAGGCAAAATATTTCTAAGTTCTTTTTTGTGACCAAAGTGGTCAAAATATGACTAAGTCATTTTATTATTTCGAAAAGATGATGAAATTACTTTTAATATATTTTTAATTAATTTTAGTCATTAAAATATCATTTAAGAGTATTAAATCAATTTTATTTACAAAATAAACAGAAAATTATTCTGCAAAAATTAGTAGAAAACTCCTACTGCAATTACTTAGTCATTCAAATTTATAGTAATTGGATTTACTCAAAAATAATATTTCTATCAAAAGTTATGTCAAAATTACTCAAACTTTATTCAATTTAAAATTATGATTTTGAAATAGTCCAAATAATAATGAAAAATATTTTCTAACAGTGGAATCATATAAAACAAACTCTAAGGTTTTTAAAATAATTTTATTTAAATTTTTTGGACTTATGGATTTATATCTAAGTCAAATTTACTCAAACTCTTAATTTGAAATTTGAATAATTTAAACAAACTCAAAACAGAAAACTAACAGTGCTAAAATATTCTACAAGTCGAGAGCTTTTCAAAAATATAAAGTTTGTTAAATTTGGCCAAACCAAATAAAAGTTATAATAGATTTAAGATACATGACTTTTCTGCAAAACTGCCAGTTTTAATCTATTTAAGAAAATCGCAGAAAAATCAAATCCGACGTGGCTTCCTCTGATTGGACGGTACCGGTTTGAATAAGTGATTAAAACGGAGCCGTAGGATCAAGATCTAACGGCCAACATCTAATGACCAAAACGGGCAGCGGGCTTTCACCGGAGCTACTCCGGTGAACGACAACAGCGGCGGCGACATCACCGGCGTTGCGCGCCCTAACGTACTGCAGTGCCGGGGAGAAGGACGGGTGTACCAGAGGATCGGGAGAGACGAGGCCGAGTCGATGGCGTGCTCGTGATCCCCGGCGCTTCCGCGTTCGTCGGCAGTTCCTCGTCGGAGTTGCGTACGGCGGCGGGGAGCTTTGGTCACGGACGGATACGTCGTTCGAAATCGGAAGATTTTGTCGGCGGCAATGGCGGACGAAGGCGAGTCGATCTGAGCAGCCTTGGGGCGACGAAGCTAGGGTTTTTGGGTGCGGGGAAAAACGGCGGAGGTGGGGTTTATATGGGGGGCATCAGGAGAACTTCTCCCACGAGAATCGTGGCGTATTCGATCGTATCCGGATCGATCTCTCCGGTTAAAGAGCTATTTGGTTGAGATACAGGAGGAGGGAGATGACAGATGGGGTCCGCGCGTCAGTGGGAGAGGAGGGAGGTGGGCTTCTGTCGGGCTGCTCCTGGGCTGCTCGCGCTGCGCGCGCGGGAAGGAGAGAAGATGGGCTAGGCCCAGATTGGGTCGGGTTGTTCTTCTTTTTTTTTTGACAAATCATTTTCTGTTTTCAAACTTTTAATTCAAATTTGATTTTTAAACTTAACCAAATCTTTTCAGAAAAATTCATAAAAATATGTTTTGAAAATCTTATCAAATTTAGAGCTTTTTGGTCGTAATCTTGCCCAAAAATAAAATTAAATAAAAGGGAAAATATAAAAGATACAAATAACATGTTTATGGAATAATTTCCAAAACAAACATATAAATAAATATTTAATTTCAAACTCTTATTTAATTTAAGCCACAAGATGAAATGATGTTTATGCATGAATGCATGAGTGCAATGCTTGAATACTCTTTCAAAAGTAACATACAAAGTAATTTTTAAAAGTTTTAAATTTTTCTGATTTTTCAAATCCCAGGATGTTACAGACTACCACCCTTAAAAGGAATCTCGTCCTCGAGATTTGAGAAGGCTAGCAAAAGGTTGTGACTAGATATCTTGGTGGGCTACCACCCTTAAAAGAAATCCTTGTTGGTACTGAAACTTCAATATTAAAACTTGATTTAAAATGTACCGTTCACTTCCTCCACGGTGAGGTGGTTCACATATCCTTTATCAAAAGGATTTGGCTTGACAGCGGCTTCGGCCCCTTTCTTTTCTGGGCAGTCAGTGGAGTAGTGTCCTTGCTTCTTGCAGTTGTAGCATGTGATATGATTGAGGTTTTTCTTGGGTTCCCCATTTGGGCGGTGATTGTGGTTAGGAGCATCGTGTCCGTTTCCCTTGAATCCACCATTTTGTTCATGATGCTTGTGGTTGCCTCCTCCACTATGGTGGTTTCCAAGTTTGTGACCATGGTTCCCATCATGAACAAAATGTTTCTTGAATGAGGGTTCAGAGGAGTGCTTGTTCATCTTCCTCTTCCTATTTTCAGCTTTCTTCATGCTATCTTCAAGGGTGATTGCTTGATCGAGGAGTATCTGATAGTTTGGAGCATAAGCAACAGTCAGAGGTATCTTCAGCTCATCACATAGTCCCTTGAGAAATTTTGCCTTCCTCTTTGCATCTGTATCAATGTCCTCGGGAGCATATCGAGACAAGGCATGAAAGTCATCCATGTACTCCTTAAGACTTCTGTTACCCTAACGCAGATTGCGAAACTCCTCCTGTTTCAGATTCATAATCCCCGTGGAGACATGAGCATTACGAAATCCTTCCTTGAATTCCTCCCAGGTCAAGGTGTCCAATGGGTGAGTAATCTGATAAGTTTCCCACCATTGGGCAGCAGGTCCTTCGAGAAGATGTGCGGTGAACCTGACTTTCTCAGCATCATCACATTCAGTTGTCACCAGATCCTTTTGCACAGAACGCAGCCAGTCATCAGCTACCATTGGCTCAGTTGAGGTTGAGAACTTGTTTGGCCTAAGCCTCAGAAATCTGGTAAGCTTGTCCACTTGGGGAGGTGGTGGTGGTGGAGGATTGTTGTTGTTGTTGTTATTGTTGTTGTGGCTCGCTGCAATAAACTGAGTCATCATAGTCATCAACTGGGCTTGGGCGGCCATCAACTGCTGCATAGCATCATTGTTGTTGTTGTTGTTGTTCCTAGGAGCACGTCGGAGAGGCATCTGTGGGTTTTAGCATAGATGAGTAAAAGATAGACAGATCTAGGAGAAAAATTCCTACCCATACAAGCAATAGCACAATCAACCACAATCATTAAATTTCCAAACTTGTTTTTGAAAAGCCTAACTAATCGTTTTCGAACGAAGTACACCGATATTATGGAGAACACATACGATGATACTGCCATACCACAATTTGATAGGTCAATACATCATTAGGATCTCGTTACTCTAACGGATAGGTGGTCTAGTCTATGTCCTTCCTGAGTGCATCAAGTTCCTCTCCTATTTCCTTGAGTTCATCAAGATACTTTTGGGTGTTATGAAGCCTAAATCGAAGTCTTCTTCCAAGGTTTTCGATGGCTTTGCATGCTGCACTTCTTGCTGAGTCAAAGAATGATGTGTAAAGTATTGGGTTGGTGAACATGCAGTAGTCTTTGGTCTTGTGGTTATCTTCCTTGCTTTTGTATAGATGGAGTTGCACCCACCAATACTCTTGACCTTCACCCATGAAAGGAAATCCCTTGTATACTGCTTCTCCTTCAAAGCCCAAGCTCTTCATGTTATCCTTAAGTGCTCTGGGAAAATCAGTCTCACATTGTAGGGTCATGGTCATCACTGGTCCCTTCTTGAGTGATTCAAAGAGGTTGGTCATCTAAAAAGAAGATTGTATTTTTAGAAAGCAAATAGATAAGATAGTTACAAGAAGGAAAATTAGTAAACTTTTGTTTTAACAAACTGAATAAAAATAGATTTTCATTCATATGGCCAAATCCTATTTCTATCCAGACTTAGGGGTTTCGAACCTACAGGCAACACAGTGCTCTGATACCATCTGTAACGTACCTGCACTTAAAAATATGGCAGGTACCTGTGTATACTGCAAACCCCTGGATCAATTCGTTTGCACACACAGTTTACGATGTAATATCACAACAAAGTATCAATTTTATTACATCGATGATCCAGACTTACAAAAATAAATAGTTCGATACATCTTTGCATAGCTTAAAGCTAGCTCAACAATAATAAAGCAACGGAAATAAATCTTCAATGAGCCTCCAATTTCATGATACGCCACAGGCGAAAACATGTTGGTGCAGACCCGAAACCCAAACGTAGTCCTTACTCTTCGTCCGAAATTTCTTTAACAAATAATAATTTGCAACAGAGTGGGTCAGATTCCATTAAAACTGGAGTCTGGCAAGTGACACTATGGTGGACACTTAATGGAATAACTCTATAGCCTATATGCATATTTGGCTGGTGGAGTTCAAGGCTAATTTGCATAAAGCCAATTTTTCCTACTCTTTTGAAAACACTTTTCTTGGAAATCAGGACGAGTATGGCATGAAAACCATAATCTCATCTTCCCTTATTCACCCATCAACTTTTAACTTAGAAATTGGAATGTTGGGAGCCTCCGTTGAATCCTTGATCAGCTGCTCAGATTGTCCGTAACCGGGGACACGGCTAAGTACTTAGTTTACACTCTGCAGAGGTTGTGCACTTTCACCACGAGACTCAAACAACCCTTCTGTCCTTGACCCTCATGTAGTGAAAAGGAAAGGAGAAGCCTGAGACGAGACCTTTGGGGTAAGGTCAAGGCAGAGCCATTATACCACGTGGTTGCACTAGAAGCATCTTCACTTGGAGAAACTTTGGTCCCTTTGTTCCTGGGTGGCCATCCTCAAGTGTACGTACTTAGGTTCACTCATCCAAATGAGCCTGGGTCTTAGCCAGGTGCACCCACCTAAATGAAGCTAAGCAGCCACTAAACTCTAACCTCCATCCTCTTGCCACATCCACCCAGAAGTATCTTTAACTTAGTAGAAATTAACTTTTCACAAAACAACTTTTGCATAGCATCAATATTTCTACCAAGTTACCCATAGGATACTAGACACAACTAGTGTAAGGGATATAGTAGTTTCTGCATAGCAATACTATCCAACACATGCATATAAGAAAACACACCAAGTAATGCATAGAAGATACTTAGGAAATTTATGAAGGTGTGCCACTTGCCTTGGCAACAAGAAGAATAGCAACAACAGCTGCAACAGTTGTCGTTTCCCTCCGAAATTTCGAACACATCAAACAAAGCCAAATAAACATACACACAAAATAACAATACAAAAATATGTTATGCATGATGTGCAAAATGTTTCTAAGAACTAGAGATGCATGCCATGCCAAGAAATTATTCTAAGTGAATGCAAGGCAAGTGTGTTAGTCAAATATGACTAAGGACCAAGGTCATAAAATTAATTGCTATAAGTCAATCTTGACTAAGTTGTAAGACTGCTCCTAGTCTTCATCATGTTTGATCTTGAATTCTTCAACTCCCTTGTAGTTTCCTTCATCTTCAATTAGCACTCTAAGGACTTGGTCAAAATCACTAAGGACTTGGTTTATGTCCAAGGTGGAAGAAGAAAGGGGAAGGCAGAAAAATATACAGAGAAAATATAGTTGATCTCTCAGGCTTCATCTCCAGACTTGTAACTTTCTCCTTGGTGATGTCTTCATTGAATCATGTAGACTTGATGGTTCAGATTTGATGATTTGTATATCACCAGGGCTGGTCTTGGGTATAACTTAGCCACCACGAGGTCTAAGAGAGAAGAAAAGAAAAGAGAGAAAGACTTAGAGAAATAAAAGGGAATAATCTTCTTGCAGTTCCTCTTGATTTTCTTCTAAGTGCTTCTACTTCTTGGAGCTGCTTCCAGAGTCTGTTTTCTTCTAAGTCTTTGTTGGCCTTCTAGTCTTTATATTGTAGCACTTTACCAAAACACTATGCTCAAATAATCCTTAACTTAGAGAAAAACAATAACTATACAATACAATATGCTATGCATGCAATGCAATTTATTTAAAATAATTTAAGGTTTTTAAAATATAACACAAACTCTAAGGTTTTTAAAATAATTTTAAAATAATTTTTAAAATAATTTATTCAAAGAATTTTAAAATAATTTATTCAAAGAATTTTTAAAATAATTTATTCAAAGAATCATATAACACAAACTCTAAGGTTTTTAAAATAATTTTATTTAAATTTTTGGACTTATGGATTTATATCTAAGTCAAATTTACTCAAACTCTTAATTTGAAATTTGAATAATTTATACAAACTCAAAACAGAAAACTAACAGTGCTAAAATATTCTACAAGTCGAGAGCTTTTCAAAAATAAAAAGTTTGTTAAATTTGGCCAAACCAAATAAAAGTTATAATAGATTTAAGATACAGGGCTTTTCTGCAAAACTGCCAGTTTTAATCTATTTAAGAAAATCGCAGAAAAATCAAATCCGACGTGGCTTCCTCTGATTGGACGGTACCGGTTCGAATAAGTGATTAAAACGGAGCCGTAGGATCAAGATCTAACGGCCAACATCTAATG
Organism: Poa annua; assembly: GCA_026929855.1. Lineage (NCBI taxonomy): Eukaryota > Viridiplantae > Streptophyta > Magnoliopsida > Poales > Poaceae > Poa > Poa annua. The sequence continues at coordinate 241,604,004 of CM049426.1, read as the reverse complement.
ACCAAAACGGGCGGCGGGCTTTCACCGGAGCTACTCCGGTGAACGACAACAGCGGCGGCGACATCACCGGCGTTGCGCGCCCTAACGTACTGCAGTGCCGGGGAGAAGGACGGGTGTACCAGAGGATCGGGAGAGACGAGGCGGAGTCGATGGCGTGCTCGTGATCCCCGGCGCTTCCGCGTTCGTCGGCAGTTCCTCGTCGGAGTTGCGTACGGCGGCGGGGAGCTTCGGTCACGGACGGATACGTCGTTCGGAATCGGAAGATCTTGCCGGCGGCAATGGCGGACGGAGGCGAGTCGATCTGAGCAGCCTTGGGGGGACGAAGCTAGGTTTTTTGGGTGCGGGGAAAAACGGCGGAGGTGGGGTTTATATGGGGGGCATCAGGAGAACTTCTCCCGCGAGAATCGTGGCGTATTCGATCGTATCCGGATCGATCTCTCCGGTTCAAGAGCTATTTGGTTGAGATACGGGAGGAGGGAAATGACAGATGGGGTCCGCGCGTCAGTGGGAGAGGAGGGAGGTGGGCTTCTGCCGGGCTGCTCCTGGGCTGCTCGCGCTGCGCGCGCGGGAAGGAGAGAAGATGGGCTAGGCCCAGATTGGGTCGGGCTGTTCTTCTTTTTTTTTACAAATCATTTTCTGTTTTCAAACTTTTAATTCAAATTTGATTTTTAAACTTAACCAAATCTTTTCAGAAAAATTCATAAAAATATGTTTTGAAAATCTTATCAAATTTAGAGCTTTTTGGTGGTAATCTTGCCCAAAAATAAAATTAAATAAAAGGGAAATTATAAAAGATACAAATAACATGTTTATGAAATAATTTCCAAAACAAACATATAAATAAATATTAAATTTCAAACTCTTATTTAATTTAAGCCACAAGATGAAATGATGTTTATGCATGAATGCATGAGTGCAATGCTTGAATACTCTTTCAAAAGTAACATACAAAGTAATTTTTAAAAGTTTTAAATTTTTCTGATTTTTCAAATCCCAGGATGTTACAGTCAATATGGGATCTGTCTTGATGGAGTAAGTTGATGTGGACCTGGGTCAAGAGATTGATGGTGGTAGAGTTGATAGGATGGTGGTAATCTCTTAGTATGATCATGGGAAAGCAACTTCTGAAAAGTCTCGTCTTGATCTTCTCCTTTTCCTTCTCACTAAAGGAGTGTAGAGGATAGTTTGGGTTGATTGAGTCTAATGGTGAAAGTACACACCCTCTCGAGAGTTAAAACCTAAGATCTTAGCCGTGTCCCCGGCAACGGACAATTTGAGTAACTACACAAGGCTGTGTTCTGAAAATCTCCTCATCTCAAACTTCTTAATAAAACTTTGTTGGGTAAACATGGGTAGGAGACATGGACTTGTCTCGAGATTTGTCTCTGAAGGAGAAGATATTGATTTAAGAAAGTTGTTTATCAAAAGTAGGAGAAAATTTGCTTTGCGCAATAGCCTTGAGCTCCACCAGCCAAAATAAGCATATAGTTATAGTATAATAGAACATTAGGAATTAAAGTCACTTGCCACCACAATTCAATTGTGCTGACCCTTTATAGCTGGGATGCAACTAAACCTTGCAGAATGTCCGAATGAGGAGTACGGGGGTCGTCTTCGAGCTACAACCAACATGATTTGCCAGTGGCTTCATGGAGAAGATGTAGCTCCATGCTACCTTTAGTATTGCGTTTGAACTCTGAAATAAAGTGTGAACTATTTATACAGCTAGCATTTCCGCTATGCTAAGTTGTAAGGACATTTGTTTTTGGATCATTCGTCTCGTTCTGTAATAAATTATGACATTGTACTGTGATATTACATCTTATTGGAGAATGTGAGACTTATGTGATCCAATTATTTGCATATTTGCATTATTCATATGTGCCATTGCTTTCGTAAGCATGGGCACTACAAGGCGAAGTCCCCGAGACTTCGGAAAAAGTCCCCGAGGGCACCGAGCAAAGTGCCGACCTCACGAAGTCGGTCGCTACCGACACTTCCATCGAGGATCCCGCCAAGACTTCTACTCCTTCGTCGACTGTCGTCGTTGAGCCAGCTACAGCCGGCATTCCTATGTCGTCTCTGACCGACACTGCTAACCCGGAGGCAACCAGCAACGCCACTTCTGCCTCCACCGCCGAGACTCCTGCTGTCGAGACTCCTGCTGACGAAACTAGTGCCTCTAGGCCTACTGCATAAACTTTAAGTTCGAATTCATCAAATCACCGGAATGCCGGGTGCAAAATCTAATATATACTTTTAAGTAGATGTCCACAACAGTCATGCTTATTTTGCTAAGTTATCGAACAAGAATTGGTATTGAACTCCTTTGCTCCAAGTCCCCGAGTTACTTCATGTTTACCATACTTGGCGATTTCTGCTCTTGTCTACCATTTTGGTGTCCGGCAGTCGAGTCACAAAATCGCCATCTATAGCATACAGTACTTGTAAACTTTTGAGGTTTGGTTTAAAGTCATCTGACACGAAGAAAAATAATTGACAAACATGGTTAGTGAAAACCACATAAGACGAATATAGTTTGGACCGAGTCCTCGAGTTTGTTTTCGTGTTCACTATGTTTCATAGTCTCTGCTCTTGACTACCTTTTAGGTGTTTGTCAGTCGAGTCACAAGATCTCATGATATAGCATACAATACTTGTTCTTTTGAACGAGGTCAAATTTTATCCGGCACATTGACGACATAAGTAAAGCATACATGTAAACATACAAGGCAGTCCCCGAGTTTTATGTCGGAGTGCCGACATACAAAACATAAACACTGTAAGAAAAAACACAAGCATAGACACACAAGGCAGTCCACGAGTTCAACTCAAGGCGCCGACATTTCATTCATTATAAACTTAGATACATACGTTGCGCCCTTTTATGTGTAAAAGGGGCGAAGTGGAGCTACATTCCATGGCCTCTTGGTTTCTTCACCTGAACTGTCCATCACTCCTTGCTTGGCTTCCTGTGCGTCTACAAGGTAGTATGAATCGTTGTGCAAAGCCATGCTTATGACAAACGGTCCCTCCCATGGATGTAACAGCCCGTTTGTAACTTTCCAAAATTGTGTGCAATAAAATGGATAGTCATGTCATCTTTTACATATGTGGTTGCATTTAATTAAATATGTTGTTTCAAATTCAAATTCTAAATTTAAGTTTCATATTTAACTTCAAATGCTTTTCAATTATTTCAATTGAAGTTTCAAATTATTTATAAATAATCAAATCAGATATTAATATAACTATTTGAAACTATTAAAAATGGTGTAAAAGTTTTTGTCATATTTTTCTTTTCTGTTTGTGTTAAATTACAAAAATCAGAAAGGTTTTTTTAAAAAGAAAAATAAAACAAATGAAGTTAAGGAGAGGGAGCCTGGCCGAACTGGGCTTTCTTCTGGCCCACCTAAACCTAAGCCAGCCCGACCGGCCCAGCTTCCCGTCATCGTCCTCGTACGGACAGGGAGCACGAGCTCCTTTCCAGCTCGGCCATGGCATTGCCCCCACTGCCCTCTAGCCCCCACCAGAGCCCCTACTGCCACCTCCTCTCCCCTCTCTTTAAATCACGCGGACCCGGAGCAAACCCTAACCCTAGATTTCTTCTCCTCCCCCGCCGCCGCTGCTCTTTCCCGTGCTCTGCCAACGCCATGAACGCCGGGGCGCCGAGCTCGCCCCCCGTCGGTCTCCGTCGCCTCTGCCTCGTCTAGACCGCACCGAACTGCGCCGCCTCTCCTCTTCCTCCTCGACGCACGCCGGAGCCGTAGCACCGCTTCTTCACCTACATCCCCGACGCCGCCGTGGACACCGCCGTCTTCTCCATCACCGTCTCCTCGCCACCGGCCTCCCCGCACCTCCTCCGCTCGCCATTCGCCTCCCGGTGAGCTGCGCCGTCGTCTCCCCTCGTCTCCCCCTCCGATTACTTCTTGTGCGCCGTGTATTTGTCCGGCGCCAGACAAGCAACTCCACGGCCGGTGCGGACACGACCGGTCGAGCACGAAGACGAGAAAAGACTCCCTTTTTCTTCGAACCGAGAGCAGGAAACGAAACCTCAGGCACGCACGAACACATAACACCCAAACGCACTCGCGCCACTCTGATTTGGTCGCCGCCGGCGAGTTCTTCCGCCGTCGTGCTCGATGTCTCCTTCGTTCCGTCAGTTTCGTCAGACAAAGGCGACACCTTCAGTTTCGTCAGGCTTAACACGCTCTGTTCCTGTTAAAAACTGATCACGGTTTAGATTTGCACCAACACTCACCCGACCTAGTGGCTAGCAGCACCGTGCGCTCGCTCGCCGTGCGCCCGCGTTCGAATCCCCACCCTGGCTGTGGATTAAAAGCCACTTTTTTTCGCCGCACCCTGACAGTCCGGCTCCACCTGTCATCCACAGTGGGTGCCCGCGCACGGTCCCACGCCAGTCAGCGCCACGCTGGCGCAAGGGCCCGCTGGGCAGCCTCTCTGGCTAAGTGTCGTCCGGTGGGAAAAGAACAGAGCGCTGGAGTTTTTACACTCAGACCCCTCGATATCTCTGTTTGCACAGTAGACCTTCCCTGCTATTGTTCTATCACGGATAAGTCCCTTGGATTTGCACAATCTGGAAACGTATGTGACGTTGGGATCGCCAAGAGCTGCCGACCGATGATCCATTCCGAGCCAGACCTGCATGTTCCTGGGATTGGTATTCCCCAGTATGCTCTTGGTTGTGTGGCCCAACCGATACGCTTTGTTTGTGTAGCCTGAATTCAGGGTCTGACAATGGAGACGACAGTTTGTGCATTCCGGCAGTCCTTTGTATAACCTCAAGACCAAGTCTACTTATCTGAACACCCGTGGGAGGACCTTCCGACTATGGTACCAACGTAGATTCTGTTGATTTATTGCCGATCGGGATAGTGCTAACTCTCTTTCCTCTTCAAGTAAGTCTACATCATTCTCTCTTGCCTCTTTTGCCTCGGTCTTAGTATACATGGCCACTCTTGGCGAGTCACACTGTATGTCGGTTGGGAGCACTACCTTAGCTCCATATAGAAGAAAGAAGGGTGTATACTCGGTTGACCTGTTTGGTGTTGTTCTGAAGCCCCGTAGTATTGCCGGTAGTTCTTCTATCCAACACCCTTGTGTTCTTACTAGTGGTTCAATCAATCTAGCCTTGATGCCGGCAAACACTAACGCATTGGCTCTCTCCACCTGTCCATTTTCTTCCGAGTTTGCCACCGAGGCCACATCAAGTTGGATTTTCTTTTTCACACAAAATCGAGCAAATTCTCCGACAGCAAAGTTGGTGCCATTGTCGGTGATGATACTGTGTGGGTAGTCGTATCTCAGAATGATATATTTTAGGAAGGCCACGGCTGTATTCCCATCACATTTCCAAATTGGTTTGACCTCTATCCATTTGGTAAACTTGTCCACCATCATCAATATGTGTGTCATGTTACCTCACGCCAGCATAAACTACCCTACCATATCTAGGCACCACACTGCGAAAGGACAAGTGATGGGAATTGTGTTGAGTGCGATGCTGGTACATGTATCTTGTGAGCAAATCTCTGACATCCTTCACATATTCTGACTCATCCTCCATCTAGTGCAATGCACTTGTCCAATAGAACTGTAACACCCCGGCCCACCCCTGGACCGAGCCTATCACGCCTGGCAGCTCTCTAGGATCTCTAGACTGGCCCCGTAGATCAACACTAGTCTTTTCTGCGCACTTTGTCCTCACTCGTGCGCACCCGGGAAGGACTTCCCGGTCGGTCACCCATCCTTGGAGTACTCCAGGCCAAGCACGCTTAACCTCGGAGTTCTTTCCAGATGAGCTTCCGGAAAAGAAGTTGCAACTTGTTGATATGAGTATTCTATCAATCCTATTAAGCCCTGAGCCAGGATCTCACATCTGAGCCAGGATCTCACATCCTTCCCCCCTTAGAAGACCGACGCCCTCGTCGGTCAACCCCCAGTCCAGGAACTCCCCCCCCCCTTGGAACCCGTCCATGCGTCCAGTGCCGGCACATATCACATGTCCGCCCACTGACCCGCACACGCCCGTGTAACCGCGAGGGTCGGCTCTGATACCAATTGTAACACCCCGGCCCACCCCTGGACCGAGCCTATCACGCCTGGCAGCTCTCTAGGATCTCTAGACTGGCGCACTTTGTCCTCACTCGTGCGCACCCGGGAAGGACTTCCCGGTCGGTCACCCATCCTTAGAGTACTCCAGGCCAAGCACGCTTAACCTCGGAGTTCTTTCCATATGAGCTTCCGGAAAAGAAGTTGCAACTTGTTGATATGAGTATTCTATCAATCCTATTAAGCCCTGAGCCAGGATCTCACATCTGAGCCAGGATCTCACAAGAACCCATGCCGGAATGCCTTTGCCACTAGGGCCCTTGATGAAGCGTGATGGCCACACTCGCCTTGGTGTATCTCCAATAGCATGTCACCTCCTTATTCCGGCTCCACACAGCGTTGCAACACCTCCGTCACGCTTCTTTTTTGTACAATTCCTTGCTGATTACTGTGTATGCCATGGATCTTCGTAGAACTTGCCGGGCTTCAACTTCATTGTGGGGTGAGGTACCTTTCGTCAGATAAGTCATGATTGGTTGTGCCCATCCCGACATAGGTCGTGCCGGGAATAGTGGTTCGTCTATCTCCATTGGTGGAACCGACATTACAATGTCGGAAATCCACTATGCGGTCCCCGGGATATAAGAAGTAGTCCCCGGGTAAGATGAGGTAGTGCCCGAGTTCTCCACAACGCATCCGAAAATCTACTTCCATTGGTGGGGCTTTCGACACTGGCACCTTGGGTATAAAGATTGACTCGGATTCATGCGATGGTTTGATGGACGGCTTTCTTAAGTATTCTAAGGCTATGCCGGGCGGAATTGGATCTCTGGACGAGCCGAGCTTAGATAGAATGTCGGCCGCTTCATTCTCCGCCCGAGGTATATGCTTGAACTCGCATCCCTCAAAGCATCCCGAGATCATCTGGACATGAAATCGATATGATGCCATGTTTGCATCCAATGCATCCCAATTTCCCGAGACTTGCTGTATGATCAAGTCCGAGTCGCCAAAAGACTCCACTCGTCGGATGTCGATTTCCTTAGCCACCTTGATTACATGCACAAGTGCCTCATTCGCGGCCACATTGTTGGATGCAGTATAGTGTATCTGCAAGACATACTTCAATTGATATTGCTTCGGTGATGTGAGAACTATTCCGTCCCCGAGACCTATCTTCGTTTTGGATCCGTCAAAATGCATCTTCTAGTAATTGGAATCCGGCACAAGTGGTTCATACTGCATCTCGGCCAATATACGAGGAAATCCAGCAGAACCTGCGACTTGATGGCGTCTCTTCTCTCGTAAGCCGGGGCATAGGGTGATAACTCGATGGCCCATTTTGCTTTCCGACCGCTGGCATCTTTGCATCCCAGAATTTCCGAGAGAGGAGCTTCGCATACCACCATAATTGGATGTTCTTGAAAGTAATGCTTCAGTTTTTTGACCGCCAGATAAACACCATATGACATTTTTTGGTAGTGAGGATAGTTCTGTTTGGATGTCGATATCACTTCGCTGAGATAGTACACCGGCCTCTGCACGGTTTTACCCCCTTCCTCTCTCTCTACCACCATTACTACGGTGAAAACCCGGTTGGTTGCCGCCATGTACAACAACATTGGTTCCTTGGGCAAGGGTGAGGCTAATATCGGAGCAGTCGCTAAAATTTTCTTCAAGTCGCTAAAGGCTAAGTCTGCTTGCGTAGTCCATAAAATCGTGTTGCTCTTTTTCATGAGTCGGTACAGAGGTAAAGCCTTTTCTCCCAACCGACTCAAAAACCGACTTAAGGATGCCAAATATCCGGTGAACTTTTGCACATCTTTGAGTGTTCTCGGTAGTCTCATATTTTCTATAGCTCGGATTTTAGTCGGGTTGGCTTCGATACCTCGGCTTGACACGAGGAAACCGATTAATTTTCTGGCCGGCACACCAAAGGTACACTTATCCGGATTAAGTTTCATTCGGAATCTTCTTAGGTTTGTGAATGTTTCTCGCAAGTCCTCAATGAGGGTGGATTTTTTTTTGTTTTTATCACAGTCATCGACATACACCTCTACGTTCTTGCCTATTTGGTTGTGCAAACACTTTTGCATGCACCTCTGATAAGTTGCACCAGCATTTCTCAAATCAAAAGTCACGACACGATAGCAATAAGTCTCGTATGTGGTAATAAAAGCAGTTTTCAATTGATCATCCGGGTTCAGGGGAATCTGATGAAAACCAGAATAAGCATCTACAAATGACAACAGTTCACATCCGGCAGTGGAGTCGATCACTTGATCTATCCGAGGTAGCGGGAATGGGTCCTTCGGGCATGCCTTGTTCAGTTTGGTGAGGTCGATGCACATCCGGCACACCTTGGCCAGTAAAGGTTCGTCCTTCTTTTTCTCTACCGGGACCGGGTTAGACAACCAGTCCGTGTGCAGCACTTCCATGATGAATCCAGCCGCTAGCAGTACGGCTAGATGATCCAGTATTGTTGCCCTCCTTTCATCGGAGAGTCGACGTGTCGGTTGCTTCACCGTCTTAGCATCCGGTCTGACAAATAAAGAGTGCTCAGCCAACTCCCTCGAGACATCTTGCAGGTCCTGATTCGACCGTGCAAATTCATCCCGATTCTCACGGAGGAATTGAGTGAGCTCGCCTTCCTATTTCCTGGTCAGGCCTGTGCCGACAATGGCCTTTTACTCCGGGCAGTCCGGGTCAATGTTCACCTTCTTGGTCTCCTTTGGCGGCTCGAACGATGCATTCTACTCCGGGTTCGTCATACCCGGCATGCCGTGTTGCGCATCTTGGGCCATGGCCACCACCTAGTGCATCTTTGTATTCTCAGCAGCAATGATTAGTGATTCCTCCAGACACGAGCCAGCCGAGGCGCATTCTATGGAACGCTTGTGGTCACCCGAGATGGTAATAATACCATTTGGTCCCGACATATTCATCTTCAGATAGGCCATATGAGTTGACACCATGAATTTGGCCAAAGCCGGTCGACCTATCAAAGCATGATACAGACTATCCAGATCCACCACCTCAAACTGTATGCTTTTGGTTCGGCAGTTATCTTTTGTGCCGAACATCACATCCACCCATAGCTTGCCCATTGGTGCACACGACACTCCCAGCACAATGCCATGGAAAGTCGTGCTACTCGGCTGGAGCACGTTCATGTTTATCCCTAACTTCACTATGATGTCTTGGTTAATAATGTTAATGGCATTGCCATTGTCAATCAGGACCTTGCTGAACCTTATATTCAATGTTGGGCCAATGAATGTTGGGTCCACGACCAAAGCATATCCTCCCGGGTTTGGCATAACCCGGAGTGTCCCTTATGTTCCAAGTGATCTCCTGCTCGGACCAGTGCATAAATTTCGTCACCGCCGGCATTACTGCATTCACCTCCATGCTGCGCTTGTGTAAATTCTTTTGTCTGTTGGCTCTGTCACAAAGATCATGTAAGACTCATGTTCTTCCTTGAAGTCGCCCTGGGATACTGCTCACGCTGCCTTGCTTCATGAGGATTGCCTCGGACATTCACCATTTTCACCGGCCTTGGAGGAGGTGCTCTTGGTGCTGGTGGTGGCATCCGGGTTGCATTTTCCCCGGTAAGCTGTGCCGGTGGCCTCTGTGCTGGAGGTCTTGGTGGTCCTCTTGGTTGATATCCGCCTGATCCGGCTCCTTCCCTCTGTGCACGCTGATACCAGCTGTAGTTTCGGGTGGAGTGATTCACTGGCTTGCGAATGTCTGTGATATGGAAGCTGCAAGGTCCATCCAGCATTGCCTCAAATGTTGCCGGCTTACTCGGGCCTGCCCATGCCGGCTTTACCTCCTGATTTTGGGTCCATGCCAGACCATCCGTCTTTGGGCGTTGGGTTGCGTTGGTGCTACCGCAGCGACGTGATGTGCGTCAAACCTGTACTCTGACACCCTTCTCTTGACACCGTAATTTTCATCCCTCCACGGTGGTCGGGTTCTGTTGTTGCCCTAGTACCTCCTATTCGACTCTCCCGAGTTAAGTAGGGGCTGCATTGGGTCTCCTAGCGCATAATTGTCTGCATTGCGGATTGTCTCGGCCAGAGTCTCTAGCATTTCTCTCTGCAACTTCTACCATAACATGGAGCCATGTCGGCATCCCTGTGCGTACCACAAAATAGCCTGGGATTCCACGACTCCTTCGCAAGAATTGCTGACGGTACTCCACCGAGTTAAGTAATCTCTGTCGGTCTCATTATCTCTCTGCTTGCACATCGCAAGCTACTGAGGTCTGTTGGGTCTCTTGTATGTGCTTGACAAGTTGCTCACAAATCCATCTTCATAGTTCAAGCAGCAGTCCACACTTCCTTCTCTCAAGTTATTGAGCCAGATCCGAGCTGGCCCTTCCAACATCTACGGGATATACCTCACCGCCCATCTCTTGTTGCCACCGGCAATGTTCACAGCCGACAGATAGTCTGTTAGCCAACCCTCCGGCTTTTTGTTGCCATCACAAGTCTTGGTGCCTTTGTTCAACTGAAAGTGTCGGGCAGGCGGCTCATTCGTGATCCGGGGCCCGAAACACTTAGGACCAGGTGGGGCCTTGCTCTTCTAGTGCTTTTGACATGAAAGTTCTGTCCAGCCTATGCCGAGCATCTCCCGGAACAAGCTGCCGAGATCCCAACGGGTTTTTTTGAGCTTGGTAACCGGCTTGTGCCATCGCCGAGTTGCCGTCCTCGTGTCGGTTCATCACCGGGTGGGTGTTTGCTGGCTGCTGGACATAAATCAATTTCGGTTGCCTGGGTACTGGGTTCTGCACTGGGTATCTTGGTGGCTGACCTCGTCCAGCCGAGTGTGCCTGCCGCTTATGTGGGTTACCCGGAAAAGGGTTGCTTCTTTCTTTTCCTGCTCCAGCCAGCCCAGCCAACTGCCTGTTGGCGTACTACGGGTCATAAGTGTGTGGTTGTCTGTTCCTGCCGTAGTTCACACTTTGGGCTCGGTCTCCTCCGGCATGCGGAGAAGAAGCCTGCCTATTGGAGCCACAGCGCTGTCCGACCGACTGAACCACTTGCGAGCCGCCGACATTTCGGTTTGCTCTACGCAAAGCCTCATTTTGCCAAGTTGCCATACCGACTAAGTTATTGACTCGGTCTTGCTACTTCTTCCATACATCTATGGTTAACCCGGACAGCTCGGCCCTCGTGGCCTCCGTAGCTATAAGAGTCTTGGCAGGTGAACTATATATCGGCTTACCAGCCGACACTTCAGTGGGTGTAGTACTAGAACTGGTGATGTCGTCTCTTTCTTCTCCTCCTAACTCGGCATTGAGGGCTCTACCTCTTCTGCGCAGGTTATCTATCCGAGCTCTATGACATACCAGTGGGGTAAAACCATGTGCAATATTGTACTCTCAGAGAGTCCTATCTAGCTGAGCCTTCAACTCTACCACAGTGGTGGCCTCCTTAAGCAAAAACTGCCTTTGAGACTCTAACTCTGCTATAGCCTGTGCTACATCCGACACTTCTGCTACCGGCACTGTTAGTTTCTGCACAATGTCGGTCAGTGGCTCGGGTCTTACTGGCATGTGCAATGACTCGGGAACCTCACGTTCCAATCTCTGTTTGGCCGACCGCCCCTTTCTGGCGAGCGGAGGTGGTGCAGCATCTTCTACGGCAGGAATCTCGGTCAATCCGGCCATCATGACTCTGCAGCTCTCGGGGCGAGTGCTACGCCAGCCGCGAGCCGCGGCAATCGTGGGTGGGACCGTGGCCACGAGCACCTGCGTCGTGTACTCACAGACCACCCGTAGGCGACGTAGGTGACGAAGCTGCCGAACATGACGAGGTAGCCGTTCGTCGGGAACGGCCTGTCGGAGATGAAGTGGAAGGAGCCGATGTTGCAGACAGGCCGCACAGCACCTTCTTCCCCGAGTCGGTGATGGAACCCGTCCGGATGGAAACCCCAGCCAACGCTTCTAGCCCCACGGTGGGCGCCAAATGTCATGGTGGTGTCACGGCATATGCCACGCGGAGGCTAAAGTTGGGGGCCGGACGTGCGCTGGGGGGTCCGGGGAGGGCTTGCATGGAGAAAGACATGCACGAGCGAGCTCAAGAACCCGCAAGAACAAAGGAGAAACTCCCAACACCGAAGAACCAAGAACCAAAACAACACGAACACCACGATGTACCCACGTTTGGGGCCCCATGAGGAGGTAGCACCCCTACTCCTGCCTCTGTCTCTCTCGTATATGTGTGGAAGAAGAGCTACAAATGCTCCTTGAGTTGTTTCCCTCCAAGAACACAAGAACACTAAATTCTAGAGGGAGGGAGAGAGTATAACTCAGAGCAATAAGTCTCTCAACAGCCTGCGGGCGTCCCTCTCACAGGAGGAGTTATGGCGGTATTTATAGAGTCTTCGCCGGGTTGACCGGAAACCCTAACTTGCCCGGGTCCACTTTGGCAGTGACCCCGAGTTAACGGTAACGCTGACGTGGCCTAGCCAACCTAGCCGTCGAGCTACCCAAGTAGCCTCAGTCAGGTCATCATGAGCTAGTCCTGATAGTGCTGAGCTAGTTGATGATGATCTTCAGGTTGGAGACGAGACATGGCTTGCCCATTCCTTGTCCCCTGTCAGCACGTCAGTGCTACATTGGAATAATCACGTCCGTGTTGTACTTCGCCTTCTATTCCGCTTTCGTGTCAGCCGGGAAGTGACTTAGCTTCTAGGTGAGGGATATGATTATTCTTGCCTTTGACTTCTCGTCCGTACAAGGTATGTCGAAATGCCTCGCCTAATCCGACATACACATGGCAGACCCTCTTCCGTAGCCCGGCACGGCTGTGCCTGGCTTGTACTGTCGGGAACCTCTTCCGAGTTCGGACATGGCTATGCTGATATCCCCAACCTCGCACAATGAACAAAGAGATGGTGCCGACATGGTAATGTCGGCTCGGTTATATCGGTTTACCCACAACTCGGTACAACGCGCAGGTTGACCCCAGGTCTTCTGCCTTGGGGCGAATGTCGGTCACCCTCGACATACAGGTATGTCGGCCTAGCTCTCCCTAGAACTTGCCTCCCTTGCCTTATCTTTAATGTGCTTTACATGTTAATTGAGGCCCAGCTACACGAAAAAGTCTTAGGCTTGCTCTCGAAGACATTTTCGAGAAGCTGGTTCTTAGGAGAACTCCCTACTCCTGCCTGAATGAGAATGAGGGGCTCGGGGTCTATTTATAGTGTATCAATCTGCCCCTTGACTCCATCAAAGGACAGCTCTAACTCTTTCCCAATGGTCACCCTCTGCACTGCTCCAAGGGCCAACTCATGACAACCTGAAGGGTTGATGACCCACAGGTATAGGGGATCGCAACAGTCTTTGATAGAAGTAAAACCCAAATTTATTGATTCGACACAAGGGGAGCCAAATAATATTTATAGCTTTAAAAGATGATTTGTCAGATCAGATGCACCTGTGAATAGACTTGCTCGAGGAAGATTATCAGTAGCAACAGTTATATAGTAGAGATAGTAGTGAAATAACAGTAGCAGGAGAATTAAGATAGCGATTGTGATTGAAGTAGACAACAGGATTAAAATACTCTAGGCATAGGGACGGATGTACGGGAGTTGCATGGATAAGAAAATTCATGTAATAACATAGCATATGCATTTGAAGATAAATAATATAAAGCATCCAAGTATAAACTAATCATAAGCATGTATTCCAATTTAGTTGTGCGTTCTCGCAATGAGAAACTAGCACATCATCTTTTGTCCTGCCATCCCATTTGCAGCGAGGCATCTAGGGAATCTACTGGCAATTAAGGTACTCCTTTTAATAAAGTACCGGAGCAAAGCATTAACAATCCGTGAATACATGTGATCCTCACATCATAGCCATTCCCTCCGGTTATCCCAATTGATGTCACTTTGGGGCCATCGGTTCCGGACAATAATATGTGTATACAACTCATAGATATGATCCAAAACAATAATTATCATTATGATTCAATAACATTTTTAGATCTGAAATCATGGCACTCAGGCCCAAGTGTCAAGCATTAAGCATAACAAGTTGCAACAATGCCGAAAAACACCGAGAATGGATACTAGGCACCATGCCCTAACAATCTTACAGCTATTACATGAGTGATCTCATGCAATCCCTACCATCCTATCAAGCCTACATCGGTGAATTACTCACTCATGGATGGGGAAAACATGGATGGTTGATGGAGAGGCGGTGGAGATGACAATGGCGATGATCCCCTTTGATTCCCCTTCCCGGCAGGGTGCCGGAACAGAGACTTCTGGTCCCCAAACTAGGCTTCGCGATGGCGGCGGTGTACAGTGGTGTTCTCTAGAAAAGTGAATATTCCCCCCAGCGTTTTTAGGTCAGAGGGGTCTTGTAGCCGCGAGGGGGGCGCGAGGAGGCGGCCGAGTGGGCCTCACCACCTGTTGGCGCGGCCAGGGCCCACCCGCGCCAGGAGGTGGTGTGGAGGCCTCGTGCCTCCTCGCCGCTTGGTCTTTGTGGTTCCTGATCCTCCTCGGATAGAAAATAACTTCTGGTTGTCTTTCGGGTTTTTTCCCTAAATTTGATATTTCTGCACAAAAAGGAGACACCGGAGTAATTCTGCTGAAAACAGCATTACTCCGCGTTAGTTGCATTCAAAACACACAAATTAGAGGTAAAACAATAGCAAAAGTGTTCGGGAAAGTAGATACGCTTTGGACATATCAACCCCCCCCCCCCCCCCCAAGCTTAGCTTATTGCTTGTCCTCAAGCAATTCAGTTAACAACTGAGTGCGATAAAAGAACTTTTACGAACTCATTTGCTCATGTGATGTAAATATTCTCATTATGAGGACTAATGATTAGACTATTCATAATAAAACATATATAAACGGTGTCACCCAATAGTTATGCAAACCATGAAGAGATGCCAATTAAACCGATGATAAATAAAATGAAACATATCAATTCACAGGATTGCAATGATCATAAGAAAGTATGATAAAGTGGTATCTCGCTTGCCCGAATGTAACAGCAAAACAAAAATGCCCAGACACCTCTGAGTTTCAAGGGAAGACTAGAGATAAAGATATCAAAGATAAAATCATCTAGATTACACCGCGGTTAACATATTATGGGACAAGCATATTACACTAAGAATGACAATTATGCTCTCAAGGAGGTGCTCAAAGAAGGATGGAGACTGAACAGTAAAGTAAAAGATATGCTCTTCATTGAAAAAAGTAGAGATTCAACATGTGCTAGAGCTTCTTATCATTTTGAAAACATAGGAAAAATAGTTTTTGAGTGGTTGTTGTTAGGTCAACGAATGGCAATAGAGTTCTTGTTATCTTCCATACTAAGCAAGTTGAGAGCGGTTCAGATTATTTTTAAAACAAAGCACTTGTAATATGCATCTTTATATTCATATATTTTGATAGGTTGACACTCCTCCCCACCTTGCTAACAAACTATGGCTAACTGAATCCTCCGGTGCCCACCAAACAATCTCAAACCATGGAGGAGTGCCTATTTTTATTTTCTCAAATCCTTTTTTGGTATTATAATGGTCTAACCAGCCCTTGCAAAATTAGTGACGAGCAGATGTAGCATGCAAGTCAATTACTTAATTAGTATGGATGATAACAAGACCAACTACCACTTCCTCATGAGCTCAAAACAGTGGCACACATTGAGAAGTGTTTGAAGATTTTAAAGGTAGCACATGCAAATTTAGTTGAATGGTTTGAAATTGCCATGTATAGGTATTTATAGTGGACTCTTTGGAATAACTTCGTTTTCAGGGATTTGGAAGCACATGCATTTTTTCACCTTAGTACAAGTGGAGGATAGCAAAAGATGGGAAAGCGACAATTCAAGAGAGCAATAACCATCATAATCATGCTTGCGACGAAATAGAATTAACGGAGGCATAATAAAGATACAAGAACTCTGAGTCAAAATATGTCATCAAGGCTAAATTGACTTTTTGTCTTCATTCATAACATGTGTAAGCATGTGCTAAGTCAATTCAAATGAAATTAATCAGAGGAGGATACCACAACGTCATATTCTATTATGAGCAAAACAATGCAAGCAAATATCCAAACAGACATGACATCCATCATAAATAAACTGGAAACAATCATAAGAGAACATGAACTACTAATCATACACCAATCGACATATACCTTATGCGAACCATCTAAGCATGCTCACATGAATGAGTATATGTACAAAAATGAGAAACAAAGAGAGTTCATTACCAGCCTCTTACCCAACTCGAAATTGTTGTAGATCATCATAATTGCCTTATCACTTGTGTGCTTGAAAGATATGAGATAATAACCAATATCCATGGAGTAATTGAAGGTAATGACCTCTAAAACAAACTATAAAAAAGCAAAGAGAAACCTCAAATATTTTTAGGTTTTCGGATTTAGAAACTAAAAACAGAACAGCCAGCAAAGACGAATTTTTTCGAGAACATTAACATGCCCAGATCAGCAAACTCAAAAGTAATGAAAGTTGCTCACACATCACAGGAATATGCACACCAAATTTCAGGTCATTCCAACATTACTGTAATAAGTTATGAATTTAACGGTGGATAACAGAAATCTGTCCCTGCGCGAAACAACACACAACAAATCAAAATATTTTTGTGTTTTTGCATATTGAACTGAAATAAATACTAATTATATTAGAACTAGATACTAAAACAAACAAGCAAGAGAAATAACATAAAACTTTTTGGTATTTTTGAGTTTAAAGAAAGCAAACAAAGCATGAATAAATGAACGAAAGAAAGAAAACTAAAACGAAACATGGATATACAAAGTACCGAATGATAATGATATATAGATGAGTGTGCTATCGGTATACCTCCCCCCAAGCTTAGGATTTTGTCCTAAGTGGAGCTCAATCCCAAGGTGAATAATCGCCCCAACTCGGTGGGTTATGCCCGGTGTAGTCGTACTCCGCATCGGCTGCGGTGGAGGAAGATCCCGAAGGTCCTACATACTCCGGATCCGGGTACATGAAGCTGGGTGTCTCCGGGTGCTGAATGAAACCACCCCCATACTCCTAGTCGTGGCCCATACTATCCGGGACGGGCTGCTCCCCAAGTGTATCCAACTCAGCCTCTGAGACTGACAAGTTCTCCCTGCCAACAAGATTAAGAAGAGGCGCAGGCAAGATAAAAATTCTCTCAGTGGTAGTTACTTTGAGGTGTTTCTTCTTTGAATAAGTTATGGTATAAGGGAGATAATGCAAGCTACCATTTCCAGCAATAGATTCATGCCTCTTCATTGACTCAATATCAAGTTGTTCTATAGATAACAGCAAATCCTGAGGATGGGGGTCTAAACAATGCAAAGCTAATAATCGTGAAGCAACTAGTCCTCCACAAATTCCTCACTTCTCGCGGTTAGCCGCGAAATAGTGAGCAATCAAAGCACCCAAGTTATAAGTCCCAGCAGCAAGAAAAGCTAAATCAGGCAAGCCTAATTTACTAGCAGATCTCCCAGCTAGTACACACTTAGCTATAAAGTATGTGAAATAACGAATGGAAGGGAGATGAATAATCCTGATTTTACCGTCCTCCTTAGAGAAGCTACTCCCATAGCAGATCTCTTCATACACATCCATCAATAGCCTTGGGTTACCTTTCGGCTTCTCCAATGATCCTCTATTTGGAACCCTCATCACTGAACAGAAAACATCAAAAGGCAAGTCCACATATTTGTTGTAAATTGTGTAATGCACGGTGGGGTTAAATTGTGTAAATTGTGTAATGCAATGAAAATTCTGCACCACCGACATAGACAAAATAACATATTGGTAAGGTAGATCCTCAAGAAAATGTTCCAATCCTGCATTGGATAAGAGAGTATGAAAATCTTGTGTAATCCCTGCAAATTCCATGAATTGCGATCACGTGTAGACGGCAGGGTACCCTCCTTCCTCTCTACGAACTTTGTATTTTCCTTCCAACACTATCTCATGAGGATTTAGTGCAAATAAATTCCCTTCCATGTTCTGAAATTTTCGACAAACATCATAAAAATAGATTTTTAGCCAACTAAATGAAGGGAAACCACTATAGTGACTTGCTAGAGGTTTAAGCATGCATCAAAACTAGCTTATTCATGTTAGAACAAGCATTCAAACTCACTAAACAAGATATCTACAGCAGGAAAATACTTCATATATACACTATTAAACAAAATTCTACTTGGATATTTGGAGGAGTCACATACCGGAGAGGAGATGCACCAAATTTCGGCAGCAGAAATTGGCTGAATGTGGAGATCGAACTCCCAGGAGATGAGCAGCAAGAACACGAGTTTGATATATGCAAGAGTATTTTTTCGGGCAAGAGGGAGGCAGGGGAAGGAGAGAGAGCAAGTGGGAGGGCCTGTGGGCCCCACACCACCAGCTGGCACGGCCGAATGCCAGTCGCGCCACCAGGTGATGTGGTGGACCAGGGGGTCCCCCTGGTGGCTCTCTGGCACTTCCAGGTGCCTCCTCGAAAAATATGATTTCATATAAAAAAATTAATTTTCTGAGAAACTTTATTTTTTTCTTTTTATGGTATTTTACATTCTTAATTCAATACTGAAAAAATATTTTCTAACAACAAATTCAACTAAATATTGCAAAGTAAGTAACATTACAGTAGGTTTAACAAGGATGAGATAAAGAATTTTTTTAGCCTCTTTATGCATTTAAAATACACTTGTTAACAAGGTTGATCAAGTCTTGCCACCAAATGATTTTATATGACATGAAAGATTTTAAACCATATGAGACACTCATCTTACCTTATAATTAATTGGTAAGGATCTAGTCATGAGAGTTTTGAATTCTTCTTTATATGGGCAATCAATAGTTCCCACTCTAATAGACCTCAAATAAAAAGTATGCTCCTTGTCATGAACATTAAAAGTAACTTTTCCTTTATTGCAATCAATAACAGCCCTTACAGTGTTTAGAAAAGGTCTTCCAAGAATAATAGACATATTATCATCTTCAGGCATTTCAAGAACAACAAAGTCAGTCATAATTAAGCAATTGGTAGTTATTTGGACAGGAACATCCTCACAAATTCCAACAGGAACAGAAGTAGATTTATCAGCCATTTGTAAAGATATATCTGTAGGTATCAACTTATAAGGATAAAGTCTCTTGTAAAGAGAGAAAGGCATAACACTAACTTCAGCTCCAAAATCACAGAGAGCTGTTTTGACTTAATTATTTTTTATAGAGCAAGGAATAGTTGGTATACCTGGATCACCAAGCTTCTTTGGAACATTTCCATTAAAAGATTAATTAGCAAGCATAGTAGATATTTCCTCATTAGGACTTTTCCTTTTTTTAGTCACAATATCTTTCATATATTTATAATAAGGAGGCAACTTAATAGCATCAGTCAAAGGAATTTGTAAGAAAAATGGTTTCATCCAATCGCAAAATCTATTATAATGTTCTTCCTCTTTTGTTTTAAGTTGCTTACCAGGAAAAGGCATTGTTTTTTGGACCCAAGGTTCTCTTTCATTACCATGTTTCTTAGCAATAAAATCTTTTTTAGTATACCTTTTATTTTAAGCATGTTTTTCAGGTTCTTCTTCTCTTTCTTCCTGATCCGAATTAGCATTTTTATCTTTATCATTGTTGTCTTCATTACCACTTTCAGTTTCAGCATCAGAAACAGATATACTATTAGGATCATTAACAGGTTCAGAGGATTCTACACAGTTTTATGTTTCTTTTTCTTTCTCCTAGAAGGAATAGTAGGTTCGTTCACTCGTTGAGAATCTTGTTCAATTCTTTTATCATGTCCTTCAGGATACAAAGGGTCTTGAATAGATTTGCCACCTCTAGTTGTTACTTCACAAACAAGTTTCTTCTTTAGCAATAGAGGTATTTACTAGCAATTCTTTTTGCACTTTAGTGAGTTGATCTATTTGAGTTTGAACCATACTAAAGCGTTTAATTAGCACTTTAACAACGTTAGCAGTTCTATCAACAATATCATGTAAATCACTAATAGCATGAGAATTTTTTATTAAATGATTCTCTATTCTTGTATTCAAATTACATTGCTTAACAATAAAATCATCAAATTCATCATAGCATTGAGCAGAAGCTTTAGAGTAAGGGATATCTCTATCATCAAAGCTTTAGAGAGAATGTACCTCAACTACGGTTGGAGGAGGAATAGGCTTACATAATTCTTCAATAGGAGGTAAATAATTCACATCTTCAGATTTAATAGCACTTTCTTGAAGAGATCTTTTAGCTTCCCTCATCGTTTCTTCATCTAATTCAATCATACCTCTCTTCTTCGGTGTTGGTGGAGGTGTTGAAGTAGGTTCAGGAATATCCCAATCATCATTATTCTTGCATATAGTAGCGAATAATTCTTCAGCTTCTTCGGGAGTCCTTTTCCTGAAAATACAACTAGCAAAACTATCCAGGTATGTCCTAGATTCAGCAGTTAGTCCACTTTAAAATATATCAAGTACATCATTTTTCTCCAAATCATGGTTCGGCTGCCCTCTCATGATGCAACCAAAGCGTGTCCAAGCTTTGGGCCATTTCTCACCTTCATCTTGATTGAAATTATAGTTTTTTAACAAAGCATCATGTTGAGCACTAGCATGATTTTTTTGAAAGAAAGCATCAAGCAAACCCTTAGGACTAGTGATGGAACTTGGAGATAAATAATTATACCAAGTTTTAGCTTCTCTTTTTAATGAGGAAGGAAATATTTTAGCAACAAAGTAAGTGCGTATTTTAATGTCCTCAGCAAATATTCCACTTAAATCAGGCAATACATTCATATGTTCTACAACACTTTCATTTTCAGTTCCACAGAAAGGTTCTCTTTCAACTATAGCTATATGAACCAAATCAAGAGAGAAATCATAAACTTTATATTTTATGTTTATAGAAGATGTAGCAAATTTAGCATCAGGAGACAAATTATATCTAACAACACGTTTTTCAACAAGTTTTTTCATAGCACTAACATCTTTCATAGCATTAATTTCTTCAACAAGAGCATCATCAAGATCCACATACATATCATCACACTCATCATAAATATTATGAGTAAATCCAGGTGAATTAACAGGTGTTTCAGCATTTTCAATAGGAATTTCAGCATTTTCAATTTGTTTAGATTTAGCAATAGTACCATCTAAAAAGGGACCTAATGAACCAGTTTCATCAAGAACAGTAGAAGCATCATCATAAGTAACTTCAGATTCAGCAGTAGTAACATAACGTGCAGGTCAAACCCTGTATTCAGACGTCACAAAGAAGACGTACCGGTTGGGCCACACAACTAGGAGCATACTGGGTGTACCAATCTCAGGGAAAGCAGGCAGGCTCGGAATGGATCATCGGCCTACAGCTTGCTAGTGATCCCAACGTCACGTACGGCTCGCGATAGCGCACGAAAGAAATCCAAAATCCTACCAACTCGTATACTTCAAACATACATACATTGTACACGAATCGGTCTGGAAACAAAATGGAAATCACAGGATAAACCTAACACACAAAGAAAGGAAATAAATATCCAAAGCTCTCACTGAGCAAATATAGCGAATATCACCAAGCAGAGGACACATGTCTTAACATTACATCATTCAGCGGAAACATACCGGTGTGAGTACAGACAAGAAGCAAACAGGCACAAGCCGAAACGAAAAGAGAAAGTCCATCCACACGGTCCATGAGGAAGAAGCCCAGGGGAACTCTATCTACTCGTCGTAGATCTCATCATCGAACTCCACGTAGTAGCCACCCACCTGGTCGTACGGAGAATACTCAACTGCAGAGAAAACCACAACCCGTGAATGGGTCAATACGCTGGATCGTATCGAACAAGCTAGAGCTAACAAGTTACAAAACTGAAAAACTCCCAAAGTATGGGGTTAGGTGCACTTAGCGGCAGCAACACTAGCAACCTAATAGAGACACGCTACAACTTCCGTCTAACTAGAGAGAGATAAGAGAGCGCATAAGTAAACAGTTACAACTAACACCAATCATAACCTATTCTCGGATTAACCCCCTCAACAAAGTATGAGGAAGCAATTCGGAAAACTCCCACATTAAACAGTTCTAGTTACCATTTATTGTGAAATTAATTCTATATTACTAGTCAAATTAATTAACAGTTATTAGGTGTAAGTTGTCTATGATCTTATTAGCCAGCATCATCGCCCAGTCGTCCATAATCGTGGGCACGGCTCAACGATAAGATTATACCCTGCAAGGGTGCACTACTGTACTCATTCTCGTTCGATCAACCCCAAAAATTAAAGCCAGAAGGTAGGGCATCTCAACACGGCAAATCTCTTCTCTACAACCCATCCAGGGAACCGCATGATTGTGTGCACGGCTAATCAGGTCAAGAACATGCCACCCTATATGAGAATCGACTACTCCATCATCATGAGATCGTTATTTCACCATATGCGTGCATCAAATGGAAACCTCGAACTACTTGCGGCGCCC
The DNA here is from genome assembly GCA_026929855.1 of Poa annua. NCBI lineage: Eukaryota > Viridiplantae > Streptophyta > Magnoliopsida > Poales > Poaceae > Poa > Poa annua. The sequence continues at coordinate 241,581,407 of CM049426.1, read as the reverse complement.
TGGATAAGAAGCGGATTTGCTCGAAGCCGCGGGGGGGCTCCATAGGGCCTCCCACAAGTGGTTAGTGCGCTCAAAATTGGATCCGAGAACAAGAACTGAGTTCCTAGGTCGACACTTTGCAGAACAAAGCACCTCGCAAGGCCTTCCGTCGGTGCCTTATCATTTAGTTGTAATTCCCAACAAAAGATAACATTTTATTAAAGTAGATATTCTACCATGCTAAGTATAAGTGACATAGGACACACAGACTCGCAGAACCAACCTTAAGCATGCACTACGACTTGCAAGGCTCATAGATAAACATACAACAAGTGATGGGATGTGGGGATAAAGCTGTATATGGCTGGGATAACATGTGATGGGATCGTAATTCAAGAATCGTAAACTAGGCTAACACAGATCAAAAGGCAAGGATGAAAACCAAACAACCTGTAACCGGTTAGCAGTAGCTTGCCTGGCAGCTCGTGGCCTAGCACGAATGTTGGAACCCCAGTATCGTAAGTACCGTCAGTAGGCACGTCATCGTCTACTCAGAGAAGAGCAAAACATAGAAAAATAGGAAATATAATCAATATATAGAATTGCACAAACAGTTGATGGTGCATGACATGGCAAGATGTGATATGAGATGCACTTAATCCAATTAAGCGGGAATGCAATCCCGACAATTAATATTTAGGTTCAAGTTATTTATCTACACATGAAATTAAATGTTTATTAACATGGCAAGATATGGCATAGATGATATAATCAAATGAAATGGAATATGGCATTATATATTTATTACCCCACACATTCCATATTTAATTATAGTTGCATTTGTTAACTTAAACTAAGAAAAACAAAACTAAATGATGCAAAATGGCATAAGAAGGGCATATTAATGTTCATTGCATTTTTCTGATATTAAAACATATAAAGATTATTTTATTTGGAGTTATAGATTAAAAGTTATTAATATCTTAAAGTTAGGGGTCTTTCTATAAATATTCAGGGACCTGTCTGTGATGGAAAACATGCTGGCAAGGGCTTTTGCGCAAAAGACAGAAACACAGGGGCTTGGTGTAACAACTGCAGCGCAGAAAAAACTTCTCGGTCTTTTCTCACCGATGCCGGGCTAGCCCGAGTGACTGACATGCGGGCCAGGCGCCACGCTGCCGCGCGCATGTGCTGTGCTGGCTTCTGTGGTCACTGACCAGCGGGACCCACGCGTCAATGAGCCAAAAACGAAAAAGGGTGTGGCTTTATTCAACGAGCCGGGGAATCGAACTCGCGACGGCGCAGCGAACGGAGGGAAAGCGCTGCTAGCCAGTGGTTTGTGTGCGTGTTGTTATTAGACTAGGACTCGCGTTTCCTCTTAACTCGAAACGCTATCGCTAAACTGACGAAACTAAAACGAAAAAAGACAGACAGTGCGCGGCGGCTGCGGAAACTCGTCGGCGATGACCAAGGACGGGCGGCGCATCTCCGGCGAGTATATGCGGAACAGGTTGGTGTGTGCGTGGGCGCGCTCGGAGGCGAAGGGGGAGGGCCCGCGTGACGCGTCTGTGCTCGTGTTCGGGCGTGCGCTCGACGACCGTGCACGACACCGGCTCCGGCATCGTGAATTTCTACGACCGCGTGCTGAAACGGAGGGGGAAAGAGACGGTATTCGACGCGGCTCACCGTGAGTGTCCTGATTGCGAGAGGGAAGGGTCGGAGACGACGAGGTGCAGCGAACGGTGCCGGAGAAGAAGCTCGGAGCGGCGGACGACGTCGGGGAAGAAGGCCTCGTAGAGGTTCCTGGGTTCTGCTCCGTGGCGTCGAAGAAGGCGGAGGAATAGGCGCGGCGATTTGGCTCCTCTCCTGATCCTCGACGGCACCAGAGCTGCGGGGGACGGCGAGGCTTCACAATGGTGGAGGAATTTCGAAAGGAAACGAGGGTAAAAGGACAATCGAGAGTGGCAGCGCTGTGGGGAGCTAGGGTTAGGGTTCCGTGGGGACGTTCCGGCTGCTTAAGGAGAGGGGGAAGGGCAGGTGGAGGCGCAGTGGGGCGAGATTGCCAGTCTCTGCCATGGAGCCACGGTGCAAAGCGTTCCTCTCGTACGGAGGAAGAAGACAAGGGAAGAGAGGCCTTGGGCTGGGCTGGGCTGTGGCTGGGCCGAACTGGCCCAGTTCGGCTAGAGTTTATTTTTTCCTTCACTGTTTATTCTTTTGTTTTTTTATTGTTTTCTTATTTGTATTTTTAAAACAAAATAGAAAAGGAAACAAGATACAAAAATTTGGCAAATATTTATAGTTTCAAAATAGACAATTTAATTGACTGGTTTGAAAATTTGTAAAGATTTTGAAACTTCACATTTGAATTTATTTGAATTCCCATTTAAATTTAAATGTGTGATTTAAATTTAAAAGCAACAATTTAATTAAATGCAAGACAAATGAAAGGATGCCATGATGTTTTCTTTATTGCACAAACAAACACCACATTTAGGAAAGCATTACATTTGGGATGTTACAACACTCCCCCCCTTCAAAGGAATCACGCCCCGAGATTCTTCATGGAGCAACGAAGAGGTCGGGATACTCAGCACGGAGGTGGTCGTCGCGTTCCCATGTAGCTTCCTTGTCAGAATGATGAGACCATTGAACCTTGTAGAACTTGACAGTGTTGTTACGGGTGCGACGTTCAGCTTCGTCAAGAATGCGAATCGGTTGTTCCACATAAGAGAGATCTTCTCGAAGTTCAATTGATCCATGATCAACTGCACGACCTGGATCTTGGAAGCACTTCTTGAGTTGTGACACGTGGAAGACATCGTGCACTTTGGAGAGGTTTGGAGGAAGTTCCAGACGGTAAGCCAAATCACCACGCCTTGAAAGAACGTTGAAAGGCCCAACATAACGCGGAGCGAGTTTGCCTTTGATGCCAAAGCGTTGCGTGCCTCTCAGAGGAGTGACACGAAGGTAAGCTTGATCACCAGGTGCATAGACCATGTCCCTGTGCTTGCTATCATAATAGCTATTCTGCCAAGACTGGGCAATCTTCATATTGTCACGAATGATGCGAACCTTTTCTCCAGCCTCCTGGATAATGTCAGGGCCAAAGAATTGACGTTCACCAGCTTGAGACCAATTCAGAGGAGTTCTTCATTTGCGCCCATAGAGAGCTTCGCAGGGAGCCATGCCTAGACTTGCTTGCAAGCTGTTGTTGTTAGAGAACTGAGCATACGGAAGGCAATCCTCCCATTTCATGCAAAAGGAGATAACACAAGCTCTGAGCATATCCTCCAGAATTTGATTCACCCTTTCAACCTGTCCACTTGTCTGCGGATGGTAAGCGGTGCTGAACAGAAGTTTGGTACCCAAGACTTTCTGAAAGCTATCCCAAAATCGAGAAGTGAAGATACTTCCTCGATCTGAGCTTATTGCCAGACGAACACCATGTAAAGGAAGCAGTCTTGTCATATAGAGTTCTGCCAACTGACTAGCTGAGACTGTATTTTTGACTGGGAAGAAGTGAGGCACTTTGGAGAGACGATCAATGACAACAAAGATTTCATTGTTGCCTTTCTTGGACTTTGGAAACCCAGTAACGAAGTCCATCTCGATCTTGTCCCATTTCCACTCAGGAATTTGCAGTGGTTGAAGAAGTCCAGATGGTCTCTGATGTACTGCCTTGACACGACAGCAAACATCACACTGAGACACATAGCGAACAATTTCACGCTTCATCCTGGTCCACCAATAGATTTGCTTGAGATACTGGTACATCTTTGTGCTGTCAGGGTCGATAGAAAACGGAGTATCATGAGCCTCCTTGAGAATCAGCTCTCTTAAGCTGTCAATCTTGGGCACTACAATGCGCCCTTCAAAGATCAAGGTACTCTTGTCATCGAGAGAGAAACTCTTGTACTTATCCTTGCCGATGTTGACTTTGATATTCTTGACACCATAATAACGCAACTGTGTGGCACGTATTTTATCGTCAAGTGTATGAGTGGCAATCAAGTTTGCAAGATAACCAGAAGGAACCACTTGGAGATTGAGCTTCTTGAATTCTTCGTGAAGAGGAGGTTGGATGTTCTCGACCATGAGGTTGTTGCAATAGGACTTGCGACTAAGAGCATCAGCCATCACATTAGCTTTTCCTGGAGTGTAAGAGATGGTGAGATCGAAATCTTAGAGTTTCTCAAGCCACCTTGTTTGCCTGAGGTTATATTCTGGTTGAGTGAAGAGATATTTGAGACTCTTGTGGTCGGTGAAAATCTCACAACTGTGCCCCAACAAAAAAGGTCTCCAAACCTTGAGGGCATACATGATTGCTGTAAGTTCAAGGTCATGTGTAGGATAGCTGAGCTCATGAGGCTGCAACTGACGAGATGCATAAGCCATAAATTTGCGTTCTTGCATGAGGACTGCGCCTAGTCCCCGAAGAGATGCAGCACAGAAAATTTGGAAGGGTTTGGAAGTGTATGGGCCAACTAGAACAGGAGTAGAAGTGAGTTTAGCTTTCAAGAGATTGAAACGCTCATCACACTTTGGAGTCCAAAGAAACTTTCTATCCTTCCTAGTAAGATGGGTGAGAGGCTTTGCAATTTTGGAGAAGCTCTCAACAAATTGACGGCAATAGCTAGCCATGCCAAGGAAACTCTTGACATGTTTCACCGTTGTAGGAGGCAACCATTCAACAATGGCCTTCACTTTTTCTGGATCAACAGAAATGCCTTCATAATAGATGACATGACCAAGGTACAATACTTTAGGAAGGCAGAATTCACAATTGGAGAACTTGGCGTGCAGATGATGTTCTCGGAGTTTCAACAAGATAAGACGTAGATGTTCTCCGTGTTCTTACTCGGTTTTGGAATAGATAAGAATGTCATCGAGATAGATTACCATGGACTTGTCGAGATATTCCATGAAAACGAAATTCATGAGACGTGAGAAAGTCGCTGGAGCATTTGTGAGACCGAAGGATGTGATAGTGTATTCGTAGAGACCATAACGAGTGGTGAAAGTTGTCTTTAGAATGTCCTCTTTGTGGATCTTGATCTGGTGATAATCTGACCTCAAGTCCAACTTGGAGAAAACCTTAGCACCAGCTAGTTGATCAAACAAGTCATTGACGCGAGGAAGGGGATACTTGTTCTTGATGGTTTTCTTGTTCAGAGGACGGTAGTCAACAACCAATCGCTCAGTCGTGTCTCTCTTTTTGACAAACATAGTAGGACAACACCAAGGAGAAGTACTAGGTTGGATGTGACCCTTACTTTCCAACTCTTCTAGCTGTCTCTTAGGTTCAGCCAGTTCTTTGGGTCCCATCTTGTAAGGACGTTAGGAGATAGAAGCAGTGCCTGGTTCTAGTTCAATAACAAACTCCACGACTCTGTCAGGTGGAATACCTGACAATTCTTCAGGAAAGACGTCAGGAATGTCTCGGACCACCAGTATATCTTCCATAGCAGGAGGAGGATGAACATTGAGAGAGAAAAGCTGAGCTGAAGAAGTTTGGTTTGGAGAATAGACTATATGTCCAGAAGGATGAGAAAGAGTTACAGTCTTTGTGGATCTGTCTATCTTAGATTTATTGTCCTTCAACCAATCCATGCCGAGAATGACATCAATGTCTGAGTTACCCAGAAGAATTAAGGAAGCAAGGAACAAATGACCTCCAATTTGAATTTGGTTTCCATGGCTTACCCTGGAAGTCTGCATTTGCATTCCCGGAGAATGGATCACGAGTGGAATAGATAAGGGATCTAGAGGCAACTTTGTTGTTTCAGCAAAGATTACTAAACACATGAATGAGATGCTCTAGTATCGAACTATACCTTAGCAGGAAAAGAGTTAATTAGGAGTTTACCCATCACAACTTCTGGAGCTTCCTATGCCTCTTGGGCATTGAGGTGGTTCACCCTTCCACTCCTAGCTGCAGGCCTATTGTTGGGGAAAGCACAAACTAAAGCTTGTGTTGGAGAAGAACAAGTTTGTTGGTTATGAAACTTGTTTTTGGGGACAATGGATAGAGATGTGGCCTGGTTCACCGCACTTGAAGTAGGTTTTTGAAGGACGAGCACTCATTGGCTTTGGTGGAATTTGAACACTTGGCCTTTTCTGAGCTTGAGAACCTCTTGTAGGAAACATTAAGGAGGGAGGACGAGGAGTGAATCCTATCGAGCTTGGAAGATAGGTGGGTGGAGTTGGAGATGCATGTGGAACCCAAAGCCTATGCTTCTGTGGAGGCATGGTGTTTGCTGAAGAAGAAGCACCTTCAAGAGCATGTTTTCGAGATTCTTCAAACATCTCACGTCCAAATTCCTCCCGGAGAGCTGTGTTGACGAGCTCTTCAAAGGTAACGCACTTGAACAAGGTGAGTGCATACTTAAGATTTGGGTTTAGACCTCTGCGAAATTTGGCTTGCTTCTGGGCATCAGTTGATACCTCATCTTGAGCATAGCGGGCCAGACTGTTGAACTCAGCTTGATAGTCCAGCACAGACATGCTTCCCTGAGTCAAGTCATAGAATTTGTCGGGGGGCTGCCCCCCGGGTAGGGGCAGATCCCGGAATATCTCAGCAATGTGCCAACAGTACTTGACCTTTGGCATGAACAAGGGACACCCCCTGGTGTGCTGAAGGGGCAACTTGACCCTTGAGCGCTGGTAGAGTGCAGAGTGCCTCCTGACAGGCGCAAGGATCGGTTCTAGCAACTATAAATAGGCACCCCCAGCCCTCACAATGGTAACACAAGCATCATCGGATGGTTCCTCTAAGAACTAGCTTCTCGAAGATGTCTTTGCTGATAGGCTAAGACATCTTCGGGAGGCTAGGCCTAGAGATACTCATCCTGAGACGAGCTCGGGCGCCTCCGGAAAGGATCTCGGGCTCCGAGGAGACTCCCGGAAGGAGGTGTACTCGGTTTTACCGGATAGATGGTACGGGTAAGTGCTAACCGGAGGGTATGTCTCGGTCTTGATCTTATGTAGGAGAGGCTCACAATGGCAAGCGAGGAGGTAGCCGGCATGAGGGATCCCGGTAGGCCGTCAACGGTCTATAGCAGGCTTTCCCGTCTGTTGCGGGGGTGAAGTACCATTCCGCCTGACACGGAAGCATGGTCACCTCCCGCCTGACACGGAAGCATGGTCACCTCCCGCCTGACACGGGAGCGCGTCAGCCGGTACGACAACGGTACGACAAGACCTGACATGCCTAGCCCGGCAATCCGGAAAAGGCTATCCGGGATGGGCCAAGACATGTCTTGTCTCTGGCAGGGGGACAATGATGGTTCAGGATGGCGCCTGCTGTCCTTATCAAAATGATGACGAAGGGGCTATGCCGGATAGCGCGGCGACTAGGTCGCACTAGCCGGTGACGACATGCCGGTTAGGCCTGTCCGGTGGGGCCAAGCCGATTTAGGGTTTCCGGCCCTCCTGGCTGGAACTCTATAAAAGGCGCCATAACTGCTTCTGTGGAAGAGGACCAACTTGGGAGCCAAAGTGATAGTTGCATTCACTCCTAGAGCTTTTACTTACTCATACCTTGAGTTCTTCTAGTACTACTTGTTCTTCACTTGGAGAGGTATATGAGCAAGTTGTAGCCTTTGTACCACATTTATATAGAGAGGAAAGGCAGGAGTAGGGGTATTACCTCCTCACGAGGGCCCTGAACCTGGGTATATCGTGTGTGTGTTGTGTGCCTTCGTGCCTTTGTTCTTGTTTGTTAGATCTTCCCAATATCGTCTTGCTGTTGTTTCTAGTTCTTGGGAGATCTCGGTTATACCGGGATCCTCCTCGTGTGGGCTATTCAGCTCGCTACCCCTCACCGGATCCACCAACGTCCATCGGCCCTGTCAGACCCTGAATTCAAGCTACACAAACGACACGTATCGGTTGGGCCACACAACCAAGAACATACTGGGGTTACCACTCCCAGGAAAACCATCAGGCCATGCTCGGAATGGATCATCGGCCGACAGTTCTTGGCGATCCCAACGTCACATACGTTTCCAGATTGTGCACGCAAGACCCAAAAAGTCTTCCAACTCGTATACTTCAACCATACACACATGGTATACGAGTCGGATTTTTAACAAGTTGAAACCACAGAATAAACCTAAGACACAAAGAAAGGAAAATAATATCCAAAAGCTCTCACTGAGCAAAATATATCAAATGGCACCAATCAGAGGACACATGTCCCAACATTACATCATGCAGCGGAAACAAACCGGTCTGAGTACAGACAAGAAGCAAAGGGCTCAAGGCCGAAACGAAAAAGAAGGCCCATCCACGCAGTCCACCAGGAAGTAGCCCAGGGGAACTCTAACTACTCGTCGTAGCTCTCGTCGTCGAACTCCACGTAGTATCCACCCAACTGGTCGAGCGAAGGATCCTCAACTGCAGAAAAACCACAGCCCGCGAACGGGTCAATACACCAAAGTGTATCGAACAAGCTTAAGCTAACAGGTTACAAAACTGTAAGATTCCCAAAATATGGGGGTAAGTGTACTTAGCGGCAGCAGCACTAGCAAACTAAAGAGACACGCTAAAACTTCCGTCTAATTAGAGAGGGGTAAGAGAGCGCATAAAGTAAACATCTACAACTAACACCAAACATAACCCATTCTCGAATTAACCCCCTCAACCAAATATGAGGAAGCAATTCGGGAAACTCACACATTGAACAGTTTTAGTTATAATTTATGGTGAAAGTAATTCTATATTACTAGTCAATTTAATTAACATTAATTAGGTGCAAGTTGTCTAGATCTTGTTAGCCAGCATCATCACCAAAGTCGTCCATAACCGTGGACACGGCTCATCGATAAGATTATACCCTGCGGGGGTGCACTACAGTACCCATACTCGCATGATCAACCCGTGAGGGCCTCTCAACACAACTCATTCCTTCACTACAGCAAGTCCAAGTGCCACCCATATGAGTTGTTACCCGCGTCAGGAGTCCGGCCGAATCTCAATTGCGGACTCATTAGTTTGTGTCCACGCGCCATGCGGCTCAAACCACAGTAGGAACTGTCCGCTTCGCGCGCACCACCCCTATATGACCCCCCGTATCAAGTAACCTCTCATCGATCATCATCATCATCATGCACATGCATATGAGCGAATGGAAAACCCGAACTACTTGCGGCACATGGACGAGCTGCGGATCCGTTCAAAGTCGAGGGGGGCTCCATTGGGCCACCCACAAGTGGTTAGTGCGCTCAAAATTGGATCCGAGGACAAAATCTCAGTTCCTAGGTCGACACTGAGCAGAACAAAACACCTCGCAAGGCCTTCCGCCTGGTGCCTTATCTTTTAATTATAGAACCCCAAAATAAGACAGCAGTTTATTATAGTAGAACGAAATATCATACTAAGCATATGAGATAAAGACAAAGGAACGACTCGCTCAACCAATCCTAAGCATGCACTACGACTCGCAAAGGCCAACAGATAAACATGCAAGGGGTTATGGGTTGTGGGGATATAGCTGTATAGGCTGCAGGATAAACATGTGATGGGATCGCAATTCAAGAACCGATAACTAAGATAGCATAGATCAAAAGGCAGGAATGAAAACCCGACAATCGTGTAACCGGTTAGCAAAAGCTTGCCTGGCAGCTCGTAGCCTGGCACGATAGCTGGAACCTCAGTGTCGTAGGTACTCGCAGCAGACACGTCGTCGTCTACCCAAAGAGAGCCAAACATAGACAATAGGAAACAATAATCAATACAGAGAAATGCGCAAACAAATGATGGTGCGATATGGTATGAGATGATTAGGTCATATTAAAGCGGGGATGGAATCCCGGCAAAAGATTAGGGTGCAAGTTATTTGTATAGTCCGCAAATTAAATGTTGTTTAATATATATAGCATGGCAAGACATGGTATAAAAGATAAGGGCATATTAAATGGAATTAGGGCATTATATAATTATTACCCCTCATACTCCATATTTAATTAATTAATTACATTTGTTAATTTAAACTAACCATTTAAAATAAATGATGCAAAATGACATAAGAATGTGATATTAATGTTTATTGCATTTTTCTGATATAAAAACATATAAAGTTTATTTAATTTGGAGTTATAAATTAAAAGTTATGCATTTTATAAGTGTAGGGGGGTGTTCTGAAATATCCAGGGACCTGTCTGTGATAACAACAGTATTAGTGAGGGCTTAACTACAAGGACAGAGAGCACAGGGGGCACGGGGTAAAATTCCCAGCGCCTGAGTCACTGTCGGGTGGGACCCGCGTGTCACTGACCGAAAAGAAAAATTGGGCTTTTTATTTCCTGGTCAACGCGCCCGCGGGGATCGAACTCCGGCGCTCGCGCGACTCGGGGTGGCGCTGTTAGCCACCGGGCCGGAGATGGTGATGTTGCTAGAGTAGGAGAAGGTTTGTTCTTGTACTGAAATAAACGCATGTCCTCTGACGAAACTGAAGACTGGATCGGGGGTTCGCTGCCAACTGAAGAAACGAAGCAAGACAGAGCAGCGCGCGGCGGCTGCGCAAAACGGACGCCGGCGACGAGCAACTCCGGCGTTGTTGGGCGTGTGGGGGTGCGCGTGGTGGGCAACCGTGCGTGCGTGTTTGCGTTCCCGTGCTCGGCTGCGAAGGAGGACATCGGGGGGCTCGGGCCCGTGCTCGACGAGCTAGTCTGTGCATCCGTGGCGGACGGCTCCGGTGACATGGACGGCTCAGTCTCTCCAGCGACTAAACCGACGGAGGAGAGGGGGGAAAAGGAGCAGAGCTCACCGCGGGCTCGTAGGGGGAGTGCTTGGTGCGGGGAGGAGCGGAGACGGCGCGTCGGTGCTCGGCCCAGAGTTGGGGAAGAATGGTGGTCGCCGACCTCCTGGCGTCTGTGGCGGGGAAGAGGAAGAAGAGGAGAGGGCGTGGCTGCTACGGTGTCGAGGACGGAGGAGGGGGCTACGCCGACGAGGAGCTCAATGTCCCGGAGCGCATGGCGACGGCGGTGCTTGGGAGAGAGCAGCGGCGGCGGGGGAAAGAGAAGAACTAGGGTTAGGGTTTCGCCTCCGGTCGATTTAAAGAGATAGAGGGGGAGGAGGTGGCAGTGGGGCTTGGTGTGGGGCGACCTCGGCAGGGGCTCAGCCATGGCCAGCTCTGCTCCTCCACGCTGGAAAGGGAGGTCTGTACGGAGGAGGGAGAAGAAGAAGTGGGCTTCGGCTGGCTGGTTGCTGGGCCAGTTCGGGTAGGAGAGCCCTCCTCTGCCTTTTTTTTTGTGTGAACCTTTTATCTCTTTTCTGGTTTTTGGTTTCTAAAACAAAATGGAAAGAAAAACTAGATGAAAACTTTTTGACAAGTCTTATAGTTTCAAAACAAACTGATTAAACTATTGAAAAGATTATTTGTACAAATTTGAAACTTCAATTTTTAATTGATTTGAAAAAGCATTTGAATTTAAATAAGGGTTTAAATTTGTAATTTGAATTTGATGCATCAATTAAATAAATGCAAGCACATATGGAATGATGACATGGTATCCATTATGATTGCACACAAATATGGAAAGTTACAGTTGGGCTGTTACAACACTCCCCCCCTCAAAGGAATCACGCCCCGAGATTCTTCATGGAGCAACAAAGAGGTTGGGGTACTCGGCACGGAGATGGTCTTCACGTTCCCATGTAGCTTCCTTGTCAGAATGATGAGACCATTGAACCTTGTAGAACTTGACAGTGTTGTTACGGGTGCGACGTTCAGCTTCGTCAAGAATGCGAATCGTTTGTTCCACATAAGAGAGATCTTCTCGAAGTTCAATTGATCCATGATCAACTGCACGACCTGGATCTTGGAAGCACTTCTTGAGTTGTGACACGTGGAAGACATCGTGCACTTTGGGGAGGTTTGGAGGAAGATCCAGACGGTAAGCCAAATCACCACGCCTTGAAAGAACGTTGAAAGGCCCAACATAATGCGGAGCGAGTTTGCCTTTGATGCCAAAGCGTTGCGTGCCTCTCAGAGGAGTGACACGAAGGTAAGCTTGATCACCAGGTGCATAGACCATGTCCCTGTGCTTGCTATCATAATAGCTTTTCTGCCGAGACTGGGCAATCTTCAGATTGTCACGAATGATGCGAACCTTTTCTTCAGCCTCCTGGATAATATCCGGCCCAAAGAATGGACGTTCACCAGCTTGAGACCAATTGAGAGGAGTTCTACATTTGCGGCCATAGAGAGCTTCAAATGGAGCCATGCCTAGGCTTGCTTGGAAGCTGTTGTTGTAGGAGAACTCAGCATACGGAAGGCAATCCTCCCATTTCATGCCAAAGGAGATAACACAAGCTCTGAGCATATCCTCCAGAATTTGGTTCACTCTTTCAACCTGTCCACTTGTCTGCGGATGGTAAGCTATGCTGAACAGCAGTTTAGTACCCAAGGCTTTCTGAAAGCTATCCCAAAATCGAGAAGTGAAGATACTTCCACGATCTGAGCTTATTGCCAAAGGAACACCATGTAAAGGAACCAGTCTTGTCATATAGAGTTCTGCCAACTGACTAGCTGATACTGTCTCTTTGACTGGAAAGAAGTGAGCCACTTTGGAGAGACGATCAATGACAACAAAGATTGCATTGTTGCCTTTCTTGGACTTTGGAAACCCAGTAATGAAGTCCATTTCGATCTTGTCCCATTTCCACTCAGGAATTTGCAGTGGTTGAAGAAGTCCAGGTGGTCTCTGATGAACTGCCTTGACACGACAGCAAACATCACAATGAGACACATAGCGAGCAATTTCACGCTTCATCCTGGTCCACCAATAGATTGACTTGAGATCCTGGTACATCTTTGTGCTGCCAGGGTGAATAGAAAGCGGAGTATCATGAGCCTCCTTGAGAATGAGTTCTCTTAAGCTGTCAAGTTTGGGCACTACAATGCGTTCTTCAAACAGCAAGGTACCCTTGTCATCGAGAGAGAAACTCTTGTACTTATCCTTGCCAATGTTGTCTTTGATATTCTTAACACCAGAATCACGCAACTGTGCGGCACGGATCTTATCCTCAAGTGTAGGAGTGGCAATCAAGTTTGCAAGATAACCAGAGGGAACCACTTGAAGATTGAGTTTCTTGAATTCTTCATGAATAGGAGGTTGGATGTCCTCAACCATGAGGTTGTTGCAATAGGACTTGCGACTGAGAGCATCAGCCATTACATTAGCTTTGCCTGGAGTGTAAGAGATGGTAAGATCGTAATCTGAGAGTTTCTCAAGCCACCTTGTTTGCCTGAGGTTCAAGTCTGGTTGAGTGAAGAGATATTTGAGACTCTTGTGATCAGTGAAAATCTCACAGTTGTGCCCCAACAAATAAGGTCTCCAAGCCTTGAGGGCATACATGATTGCTGCAAGTTCAATATCATGTGTAGGATAGTTGAGCTCATGAGGCTGCAACTGGCGAGATGCATAAGCCACAACTTTGCGTTCTTGCATGAGGACTGCGCCTAGTCCTTGAAGAGATGCATCGCAGAATATTTGGAAAGGTTTGGAAGTGTCTGGGCCAACTAGAACAGGAGTAGAAGTGAGTTTAGCTTTCAAGAGATTGAAACTCTCATCACACTTTGGAGTCCAAAGAAACTTTCTATCCTTCCTTGTAAGATCGGTGAGAGGCTTAGCGATTTTGGAGAAGTTCTCAACAAATCGACGGCAATAGCTAGCCATGCCAAGGAAACTCCTGACTTGTTTCACCGATGTAGGAGGCAACCATTCAACAATGGCCTTCACTTTTTCTGGATCCACAGAAATGCCTTCAGAAGAGATGACATGACCAAGGTAGGATACTTTAGGAAGCCAGAATTCACACTTGGAGAACTTGGCGTAGAGACGGTGTTCTCGGAGTTTCAACAAGATAAGACGTAGATGTTCTCCGTGTTCTTCCTCGGTTTTGGAATAGATAAGAATGTCATCGAGATAGACTACCACGAACTTATCGAGGTATTCCATGAAGACGAAGTTCATGAGACGTGAGAAAGTCGCCGGAGCATTTGTGAGACCGAAAGACATGACAGTGTATTCGTAGAGACCATAACGAGTGGTGAAAGCTGTCTTTGGAATGTCTTCTTTGCGGATCTTGATCTGGTGATAACCTGACCTCAAGTCCAACTTGGAGAAAACCTTAGCACCAGCCAGTTGATCGAACAGATCGTTGATGCGAGGGAGAGGATACTTGTTCTTGATGGTTTTCTTGTTAAGAGGACGGTAGTCATGAACCAGTCGCTCCGTCGTGTCCCTCTTTTTGACAAACAGAGTAGGACAACCCCAAGGAGAAGTACTAGGTTGAATATGACCTTTTCTTTCCAACTCCTCTAGCTGTCTCTTAAGCTCAGCCAGTTCTTTGGGGCCCATCTTGTAAGGACGTTTGGATATAGGAGCAGTGCCTGGTTCTAGTTCAATAACGAACTCAACGGCTCTGTCAGGTGGCATACCTGGTAATTCTTCAGGAAAGACGTCAGGAAAGTCTCGGACCACCGGAATAGCTTCTATGGAAGGAAGAGGATCAACATTGAGAGCGAAAAGCCGAGCCGAAGAGGTTTGGTTTGGAGAATAGACTATCTGTCCAGAAGGATGAGAAAGAGTTACAGTCTTTGTGGAACAGTCTATCTTAGCTTGATTGGCCTTCAACCAATCCATGCCCAGAATGACATAAATATCAGAATTGCCGAGAATTAATAGAGATGCCAAGAAGATATGGCCTCCAATTTGGATTTCGTTGTTGGGGCTTATCTTGGAAGAGTACATCTGAACACCGGGGGAAGTGACGCTAAGACCATTGGACATAGACTCGAAAGAGAGATCATGCATTTGTGCAAAAGCTTGTGATGCAAAAGAATGCGATGCGCCTGTGTCAAATAAGACATTAGCAGGAATATGGTTAACAGGGAGTATACCGAGGACAACTTCTGGAGCTTCCTCTGCTTCATCAGCCCTGATGTGGTTCACCCACGCAGCACGTGCCGGAGGCCTGGTGTTGGGGACGAATGGCCTAGTCGGGGCAGGTGCGCGGATCATCGCTTGAGTTGGAGCAGGGCGAGGTGGTGGAGGAAGTGTACGGGTCTCCGGGTAGTTGTTGGAGTAGTGGCCCGGTTTCCCGCACTGGTAGCAGGTCACGTTGGGGCGAGCGCCTGTTGGCCTTGGCGGTCCTCCGAAACCCCTCATAGCTAGAGCCGGGTTCGGTGGGCGAGGCGCGAGTCCTGGAGGTCCTGGCACGTAGGTAGCTCGTGCGAAGGCGCTGTTAGGCACCCAGAGCCGGCGCTTCTGAGCAGGAGTGGCGGCGATTGACGATGAAGAAGAGTTGGTCTCACGAGAGTGCTTGCGCGACTCCTCGAAGACCTTGCGCCCATGCTCCTCATTGAGCGTGATGTTGACGAGGTCCTCGAAGTTGTCGGCCTTGACGAGGTTCAGCTTGTACTTGAGCGCGGGGTTGAAACCCTTGCGGAACTTGGCCATCTTCTTGGCCTTAGTGTTCACCTCATCTCCAGCGTAACGAGCAAGGCGATTGAACTCGCCATTGTACTCCATCACGTCCATCTTGCCTTGCGTCAGCGAGTTAAACTGCTCGCGCATCCTGTCCATGAGACCTTCTGGGATGTGGTGGTGCAGGAAGGCTGCCCTGAAATCCCCCCAAGTGGTAACCACCCCGGGAGCTCTCATAGCCTGGAAGTTTTCCCACCATGAGGCAGACTTGCCCCTAAGCAGGTAGGACACGTAAGGCACCTTGTCGTGCTCAGCCACGTGGGCGATAGCAAGGGTCCTTTCCATCTCGCGAAGCCAATCATCAGCTTCCAGCGGCTCAGTGGGGGAAGCGAAGTTCCTTGGGCCCAGACCGAGGAAGTCCTTGATGGTCACACGTGCATTGCCTTCATTGCGATGCCCGTGGTTGTTCTGGTAGACTTGGTTCTCGGCCATTTGAGCCAGAACTTGGGTCATCTGACCAAGCAACTCAGTGATTGGAGGCGGTTGTGGTGCACCTTCCGCATTGCGGTTGTTCCTGGTGTTCGTCATCCTGGAGACATTGGATATTAGAACAGCGACAAGATACACAAAGCCAGGGAAAACTTGGAAAGTCGAATTCTTGCTCAGAAAAACAGTTGCAAACTGTAGGATAACAAGGATAAGCTTCTCATAACAAAGGTTCATAACCATACACTTAGTTAGCCATCAGTACAACCACCAAGGTTTCAGTACTACAAGGACAGCTACTAGTACAAAGTTAACCATCCGTACAACCAACACGGTTTCGGTACAAAGGATAGCTACTACAACAAAGGAAAAGATACAACTCGAAGACTAGCTCTCGCTTCCCTCAGAAGACGAAACTAGGCTGCTGCGATGGGTGTAGCGACGATCGCAGTACACGCGGTACTCTCGCACAATGCGTCGCAACTGAACGGAGTAGGCATCTGGCGTCTGTGTCCCGTACAGTAGTGGTCAAACGTGGTCTAGATCAGTAGTGATCAGAGGACCCCGCTCTGGAGTGTATCCACCCACAGCAGACAGACGACTCGGAAAAGCGAGCTGGAACCTCGGGAAAGCGTCTTGTGTGACGTTCCCCCTGTCATACTGCCCCGGGTGAGAGAGTGCCCAGTGCAGCTGCTGACGGACTGCTGCTAGCTGCAAGCGTAGAGTCCCAGCAACTGAGTCTGAAGACTGGCCAAACTGAGCGATCATGTCCAGAGCCTCGAGCTCGTACTGAGAGTCTGTGTAGGGGTAGTATGGAACGTAGCAGAATGGATGGTTGTTGAAGCAGTAGTAGTCCCTGCGCAGAGCCAGAGCTGCATCATAAGCTGCCAAGTGTACTGCCATGTCCACAGTGGAAGCCTCAGCAACGTGCTTGTGCACAGTATCACCATCATCTCCACTGATCCAAACAGTAGCTCTGTAGAAGGTCTGTCCGTAATCTCTGGGGATCTCGGACACCTGGTACTCCGGGAGGTAGCTGAAACCGACATAGTCAACCATGCTTCTGAGAAGCTTCGGGTAACCGGTAGTCTGCTCACAGTGGGTCTTACGCACCACCTGATAGTGTGCCATCTACATAGCAGTTTGAAGTAGAAGTTAGCCTCCGGAAAAAAAAGGATTGATTGCACAGAACGAATTGTACAATGACAATGAGATGAAAACCGGAGAAAGGTAGAACAACAACTGATTGATTCGAGATTGAAACTGAACATAGCCGAAGAAGTTGATAACCACCAAAACGACAAAAACCACCTGCAACTATGGTACTACGGAAAACCCAGAACACGTGATGTCCTAAATTTTAAAATTAAGGTGAGAAGGGAATTATCGTAACACTTCCTTACCAGAAGAACAGGGAGGGTGGGTGGGGAAAGAAGTAAAAGAACAGAATTCCTACTCTCACGTTTAAGATTTCCTGATAACTACAAAATATTTTTCTAGACTCAAACAACGACCAGTAGAAGGGAACCTGAGGGCGTTTAAGCTCTGATACCAACTGTCAGACCCTGAATTCAAGCTACACAAACGAAACGTATCGGTTGGGCCACACAACCAAGAACATACTGGGGTTACCACTCCCAAGAAAACCATCAGGCCATGCTCGGAATGGATCATCGGCCGACAGTTCTTGGCGATCCCAACGTCACATACGTTTCCAGATTGTGCACGCAAGACCCAAAAAGTCTTCCAACTCGTATACTTCAACCATACACACATGGTATACGAGTCGGATTTTTAACAAGTTGAAACCACAGAATAAACCTAAGACACAAAGAAAGGAAAATAATATCCAAAAGCTCTCACTGAGCAAAATATATCAAATGGCACCAATCAGAGGACACATGTCCCAACATTACATCATACGGCGGAAACAAACCGGTCTGAGTACAGACAAGAAGCAAAGGGCTCAAGGCCGAAACGAAAAAGAAGTCCCATCCACGCAGTCCACCAGGAAGTAGCCCAGGGGAACTCTAACTACTCGTCGTAGCTCTCGTCGTCGAACTCCACGTAGTATCCACCCAACTGGTCGAGCGAAGGATCCTCAACTGCAGAAAAACCACAGCCCGCGAACGGGTCAATACACCGAAGCGTATCGAACAAGCTTAAGCTAACAGGTTACAAAACTGTAAGATTCCCAAAATATGGGGGTAAGTGTACTTAGCGGCAGCAGCACTAGCAAACTAAAGAGACACGCTAAAACTTCCGTCTAATTAGAGAGGGGTAAGAGAGCGCATAAAGTAAACATCTACAACTAACACCAAACATAACCCATTCTCGAATTAACCCCCTCAACCAAATATGAGGAAGCAATTCGGGAAACTCACACATTGAACAGTTTTAGTTATAATTTATGGTGAAAGTAATTCTATATTACTAGTCAATTTAATTAACATTAATTAGGTGCAAGTTGTCTAGATCTTGTTAGCCAGCATCATCACCAAAGTCGTCCATAACCGTGGACACGGCTCATCGATAAGATTATACCCTGCAGGGGTGCACTACAGTACCCATACTCACATGATCAACCCGTGAGGGCCTCTCAACACAACTCATTCCTTCACTACAGCAAGTCCAAGTGCCACCCATATGAGTTGTTACCCGCGTCAGGAGTCCGGCCGAATCTCAATTGCGGACTCATTAGTTTGTGTCCACGCGCCATGCGGCTCAAACCACAGTAGGAACTGTCCGCTTCGCGCGCACCACCCCTATATGACCCCCCGTATCAAGTAACCTCTCATCGATCATCATCATCATCATGCACATGCATATGAGCGAATGGAAAACCCGAACTACTTGCGGCACATGGACGAGCTGCGGATCCGTTCAAAGTCGAGGGGGGCTCCATTGGGCCACCCACAAGTGGTTAGTGCGCTCAAAATTGGATCCGAGGACAAAATCTCAGTTCCTAGGTCGACACTGAGCAGAACAAAACACCTCGCAAGGCCTTCCGCCTGGTGCCTTATCTTTTAATTATAGAACCCCAAAATAAGACAGCAGTTTATTATAGTAGAACGAAATATCATACTAAGCATATGAGATAAAGACAAAGGAACGACTCGCTCAACCAATCCTAAGCATGCACTACGACTCGCAAAGGCCAACAGATAAACATGCAAGGGGTTATGGGTTGTGGGGATATAGCTGTATAGGCTGCAGGATAAACATGTGATGGGATCGCAATTCAAGAACCGATAACTAAGATAGCATAGATCAAAAGGCAGGAATGAAAACCCGACAATCGTGTAACCGGTTAGCAAAAGCTTGCCTGGCAGCTCGTAGCCTGGCACGATAGCTGGAACCTCAGTGTCGTAGGTACTCGCAGCAGACACGTCGTCGTCTACCCAAAGAGAGCCAAACATAGACAATAGGAAACAATAATCAATACAGAGAAATGCGCAAACAAATGATGGTGCGATATGGTATGAGATGATTAGGTCATATTAAAGCGGGGATGGAATCCCGGCAAAAGATTAGGGTGCAAGTTATTTGTATAGTCCGCAAATTAAATGTTGTTTAATATATATAGCATGGCAAGACATGGTATAAAAGATAAGGGCATATTAAATGGAATTAGGGCATTATATAATTATTACCCCTCATACTCCATATTTAATTAATTAATTACATTTGTTAATTTAAACTAACCATTTAAAATAAATGATGCAAAATGACATAAGAATGTGATATTAATGTTTATTGCATTTTTCTGATATAAAAACATATAAAGTTTATTTAATTTGGAGTTATAAATTAAAAGTTATGCATTTTATAAGTGTAGGGGGGTGTTCTGAAATATCCAGGGACCTGTCTGTGATAACAACAGTATTAGTGAGGGCTTAACTACAAGGACAGAGAGCACAGGGGGCACGGGGTAAAATTCCCAGCGCCTGAGTCACTGTCGGGTGGGACCCGCGTGTCACTGACCGAAAAGAAAAATTGGGCTTTTTATTTCCTGGTCAACGCGCCCGCGGGGATCGAACTCCGGCGCTCGCGCGACGTGGGGTGGCGCTGGTAGCCACCGGGCCGGAGATGGTGATGTTGCTAGAGTAGGAGAAGGTTTGTTCTTGTACTGAAATAAACGCATGTCCTCTGACGAAACTGAAGACTAGATCGGGGGTGCGCTGCCAACTGAAGAAACGAAGCAAGACAGAGCAGCGCGCGGCGGCTGCGCAAACGGACGCCGGCGACGAGCAACTCCGGCGTCGCTGGGCGTGTGGGGGTGCGCGTGGTGGGCAACCGTGCGTGCGTGTTTGCGTTCCCGTGCTCGGCTGCGAAGGAGGACATCGGAGGGGCTCGGGCCCGTGCTCGACGAGCTAGTCTGTGCATCCGTGGCGGACGGCTCCGGCGACATGGACGGCTCAGTCTCTCCAGCGACTAAACCGACGGAGGAGAGGGGGGAAAAGGAGCAGAGCTCACCGCGGGCTCGTAGGGGGAGTGCTTGGTGCGGGGAGGAGCGGAGACGGCGCGTCGGTGCTCGGCCCAGAGTTGGGGAAGAATGGTGGTCGCCGACCTCCTGGCGTCTGTGGCGGGGAAGAGGAAGAAGAGGAGAGGGCGTGGCTGCTGCGGTGTCGAGGACGGAGGAGGGGGCTACGCCGACGAGGAGCTCAATGTCCCGGAGCGCATGGCGACGGCGGTGCTTGGGAGAGAGCAGCGGCGGCGGGGGAAAGAGAAGAACTATGGTTAGGGTTTCGCCTCCGGTCGATTTTAAGAGATAGAGGGGGAGGAGGTGGCAGTGGGGCTCGGTGTGGGGCGACCTCGGTAGGGGCTCAGCCATGGCCAGCTCTGCTCCTCCACGCTGGAAAGGGAGGTCTGTACGGAGGAGGGAGAAGAAGAAGTGGGCTTCGGCTGGCTGGTTGCTGGGCCAGTTCGGGTAGGAGAGCCCTCCTCTGCCTTTTTTTTTGTGTGAACCTTTTATCTCTTTTCTGGTTTTTGGTTTCTAAAACAAAATGGAAAGAAAAACTAGATGAAAACTTTTTGACAAGTCTTATAGTTTCAAAACAAACTGATTAAACTATTGAAAAGATTATTTGTACAAATTTGAAACTTCAATTTTTAATTGATTTGAAAAAGCATTTGAATTTAAATAAGGGTTTAAATTTGTAATTTGAATTTGATGCATCAATTAAATAAATGCAAGCACATATGGAATGATGACATGGTATCCATTATGATTGCACACATATATGGAAAGTTACAGTTGGGCTGTTACAGGCCCCACACATTAGCCATCCTATGGCATCCGCCGTGACACCACCACGACAGTTGGCGCCCACCGTGGGGCAGACAGAGGCGTTGGCTGGTGTACACATCCGGACGGGCTCACCCATTCATTTCGACGTTCGGGTTCTCTCTGGCCTAGTCGTCAGGCTAGGGGAGATGGACTTCGTCTGCGACAACGCAGGATGCTTCCGGAACAGACCCTTTCCGGTGAACGGATGTCTCATTGACTTTGGTGGTTTCACCACCTACGTCGCCACCGAAGTTATCTGTAGCTACCCGGACGTGATCCTGGAAGCTGAGGACCCTCCAATGCTCTGCGCTGCTCGGGGTCTGCGTGCCGGTCCCCCCCCCCCCCCCCCCCCCCCGAGTTCCGTCGTAGTAATGATGGTCGGGGCAACCGAGGAGGAGTACCAGGATGCTGACGTCGATACCGGGAGCGGCCACATCCGTTTGGCCAAACCCCCGCAGGAAAGAGCTGCGGCCCGGGATGGCGATCCACAACCGTCCCAGCCACGGCGACGTCCGGATCCCCTCTCGGGCCTGGTGGCCAAGTTAACTGTGCCTGTGGCTGCTGAAGCAGATACCCAGGCCACCTCGGCTGACTTGGAGGAGCAGCGAAGGTTACTACTCGCTGAAGCGCAGGAGATCGCCGAGATCCGTCGCGAGCTCAATGCTAGCCTCCGGGAGTACAATGCAGCTCACGGATTCCTTAAGATAGACTCCCGGGACAAGCGCATCGCGGATCTGCGCAAGAAAGGAAGAATGGTGAATGAGGAGCTGGCAGGTGGAGCAACAACCAGTCACACGGGAAGTCGGATTTCAGCGGGGAAGCCGGTGAACAGCTCACCGGCGAAAACTCTTAGGGCCGCCGAAGCCGCCATGGCCGAGTTGGTGGGGTTATCCGGTGAGGCCCTACGCAAGCAGCAGGAGCGAGTAAACGAGTTGGTGATTGAGGCCAACCGTCAGAATCAGGCCTTCAAAAAGAAGAACCCCGGGCCAGGATCCCAAGTGCACTCGGCAAGACCCAATAGCTAGAAATCAGACGGGGAGGCCTCTTTCCCGCATCCGAGCAGAAGCAAGAGCAAGAGCAAGAGCCGGAGCCAGAGTCGAGGTTCTGGGAAGAACAAGAAGCTACAGACCTATGACCCGGCCTTCGCCGGTATCCAGCAAGCCGGGCAAGCCGGACAGCGTAACTCGGGGCAGGCGGGAAGTACCCGTGAGGATGGTAACCTGGGTGTAGGAAACAATAACCCGGTCGGCCGTGGTAATCCACCCCGGAACCCTCCTCATGTTCAGGGAAACCCACAGAGGGAGGTCGCCTCTGTTCCCCAGCAGGCTGGGATCCCTGCGCAGAACAGACTCAACGATGGCAACTCGAGGCTGCAGCAGCTCGGGTATCAGCCAGACGAGAACCCTTTGGGATCTCGGATAGGAACCAGGCAGCTGAACCCGGCAGATGCCAGATTCCGGCTCGACCGGATTCACCAATCCGAGTTGGTGGAAGAGCAAGGACCTCCGGGACCTGCCTGCTTCGGACCTCGGATCATGCGGGAACCACCTGTTCGGAACTTTCAGCTCAACAGGGGTGCCAAGACCTATGACGGCAGAAAGAAGCCGGAGGACTGGCTAACCGACTATGTAACGGCAGTAAGCATAGCCGGTGGAAACAGACGATGGGCGGTACGATACGTACCGCAGATGTTGGAAGGACCTGCCCGGATCTGGTTGAACAACCTGAGAGCTGGCAGCATAGACTGCTGGTTAGACTTTGAGGAAGCATTCATCAGCAACTTCACCAGCACGTACAAAAGGCCTAACAGGCCTCAACAGCTCGCCATCTGTAGGCAAAGGAGCAACGAGACCGACCGGGAGTACCTTACCCGGTGGAGCAATATTCGCAACTCTTGCGAAGGAGTGGTAGAGGCACAGGCCATCTCCTGGTTTGCACAAGGATGCCGGCATGGCTCAATGCTGTGGCAGTAGTTGCAAAGAAAGATGCTGACAACCTTGGCAGAGACCATGCGCATCGCCGATACCTACACGCTTGGAGATCCCATGCAACCCCTGGTGGATGTCGGTGACTCCAACAGGAGGAATGCGGGACCTCAGCGTTCAGGACCGAGCAGGAGCCATGATCGCCAAGATTTTGGCCAGAAGAGAAATCAGCCCGAGTATCACCATGCCGCACAGCACGTCGCAACAGTGACCCGGGAGCAGGTGGATGCCGGCAACAGCCAGCGTCAAAAGACAAGTGGCCCGGCTTGGGGTCAGAGTCAGGAGGTGCAAAACACCTGGGTGGAACAAAAGAAGCCCCTTACATATGAGGAAATGCTGAACAAGCCATGCTGCTACCATACTCTGGAGGCCAACAAGCCCGCAAACCACTCTACTCGGCAGTGCAGCTGGTATCAGCGCACGTTGCAGGAAGGCAGCTCGGGAGCTATTCGGCAGAGTGCTCCGGCATCTCAGCCCAATATCCCGAGACCCCCTCCTCCGACATCGGGGGCCAACGCTGTCCGAATCAACCCGCCTCCGCGAGGACCCCCACCTCGGCCAGTGAATGTGGTGCACACCCGAAACGACAACGGTGCAGGACCCAGTAACCAAGCCGGACAGCAGCAGAGCAACTATCGGGAGGCACATCAAAGCTATGTGGTCTTCGTGACCGAACCCACTGACCGAAGGAGTGTGCGGCAGCGGGCCCTGGAGGTGAATGTTGTGATCCCGGCGGTCCCCAAGTTCCTGCACTGGTCCGAGATGGAGATCACGTGGAGCCGGAAGGATCACCCCAGGGTTATGCCTAAACCAGGGGCGTATGCCTTGGTGTTGGACCCAACTTTTGTCGGACCCAACCTCAATGTCCGCTTCAGCCGGGTTCTGATCGACAATGGCAGTGCCATTAACATCATGTACAAGGACACGATGCTGAAGCTGGGGGTGTCCATGAACACCTTACTGCCTACCGAGACAACCTTCCACGCCATTGTGCCCGGAGTCTCTTTCTCACCCATGGGAAAGATCTGGGTTGAGGTGCTATTCGGAACTCGGGAGAACTGCCGAACCGAGAGCTTGGAATTCGAGGTCGTGGACCTCGAAAGCCCATATCACGCACTTATCGGCAGGCCAGCCCTGGCCAAGTTCATGATCTCAGCTCACATGGGCTACCTCAAGATGAAGATGCCGGGACCTAACGGCGTAATCACCATCTCGAGAGACCACAAGCGCTCCATGGAATGTGCCTCGGCGGGGTCGTGCTTGGCTGAGTCTCTGGTGATCGCGGAAGAAAAGAAGAGGATCCAGCAGGTGGTGGCAATGGCCAAGACCTCCCAACTCGGAATGCCCGGGATGGTGAACCCGGAGCAGGGTGCATCATTTCAGCCCCCCAAAGAGACCAAGAAGGTGTGTGTGGACCCCAACAACCCGGAGCGCCAAGTTATCATTGGCAGCAACCTGGACAGAAAATAGAAAGGCGAGCTCGTCGACTTCCTCCGTGAGAATCGGGATGCTTTTGCGTGGTCGAGTGACGATCTGCAAGGTGTCCCGAGGGAGTTGGCTGAGCACTCTCTGTTTGTTAGACCGGATGCGAAGCCGGTGAAGCAACCAACTAGGCGCCTTTCGGATGAAAGAAGAGCTGCCGTCATGGAGCATCTGGCTATACTACTGGCGGCTGGATTCATAATGGAAGTGCTGCACCCGGATTGGATATCGAATCCGGTCCTGGTAGAAAAGAAGAAGGATGATCCCCTCCTGCTTAAGGTGTGGCGCATGTGCATCGACTTCACCAACCTCAACAAAGCATGCCCGAAGGACCCCTTTCCATTACCCCGGATAGATCAAGTGATAGATTCCACTGCCGGGAGTGAACTTTTGACTTTTTTAGATGCCTATTTTGGTTTTCACCAGATACCCTTGAACCCGGATGATCAATTGAAAACTGCTTTTATTACCCCTTATGGGGCTTATTGCTATCGTGTCATGACTTTCGGTTTGAGAAATGCCGGTGCTACATACCAGAGGTGCATGCAGAAATGTTTGCATGACCAGATAGGCCGGAATGCCGAGGTCTATGTCGATGACATAGTCATAAAAACAAAAGAAAAAACCTCACTAATAGATGATCTGAGGGAAACATTCAAAAACTTAAGAAGGTTCCGGATGAAATTGAACCCGGATAAATGCACATTTGGTGTTCCGGCAGGGAAGTTACTCGGTTTCCTCATCTCAAGCCGGGGAATCGAGGTCAACCCGGGTAAAATTCGTGCTATCGAGAGCATGAAATTGCCCGTGCGTGTCAAGGATGTGCAGAAGTTTACCGGGTGTCTTGCATCCCTAAGTCGGTTTGTGAGTCGACTTGGGGAGAAGGCCTTGCCCCTGTACCAACTGATGAAGAAGAGCAAGACATTTGTTTGGACCCCGCAGGCTGACGCGGCGTTCAACGATTTGAAGAGAATGCTCTCAACAGCACCCGTGTTGGCATCCCCATTACCCAAGGAACCTATGCTGCTGTATATTGCCGCAACCAACCGAGTAGTCAGTGTGGCAATGGTGGTAGAAAGGGAAGAAGGGGGCAAGCTGATACAGAGGCCGGTGTATTACCTCAGTGAGGTGATCTCGGAATCCAAGCAGAACTACCCGGCGTATGGGGTGTACATGGCAGTGACCAAGCTCAAGCACTACTTTCAGGAACACCCGATCACAGTGGTATGCGAAGCTCCTCTGGCCGAGATCATCGGTTGCAAGGACGCTAGCGGCCGGGTAGCCAAATGGGCCATCCAGTTGTCTCCATACGCTCCGGCGTATGAGAGACGAGATGCCATCAAGTCGCAGGCGCTGCCGGACTTTTTGGTGGACTGGGCCGAGATGCAGTATGAACCTCCGATGCCGGATTACAATTTCTGGAGGATGCATTTCGATGGCTCAAAGGCGAAGATCGGATTGGGTGCCGGAGTGGTCCTCACTTACCCAAAACAAGATGTACTGAAGTATGTGCTGCAAATTCATTTTCGGGCATCCAACAATGTCGCAGAATATGAGGCCTTGGTTCATGGACTGAACGTCGCCAAGGAGATCGGCATCCGCCGGATAGAATGTTTCGGTGACTCCGACCTCGTAGTGCAACAGGTGTCGGGGAATTGGGATGCCCTCGATGCAAACATGGCCTTGTACAGGTTTCATGTACAGAAAATATCCGGGTTTTTTGAAAGATGCGAGTTCAAGCATATACCCAGAGGAGAAAACGAGGCAGCGGATGTCTTGTCCAAGCTAGGGTCATCTCGGGATGCCATCCCACCCGGGATAGCCCTGTAGCATTTGAGGAAGCCATCTAATCAACCCTCACCCGAGTCGGATTCTATCTTCATCCCCAAGGAACCTGGTGCAGATGCAGTACCCATGGAAGTAGATGTCGGGAGCGTCACATCAAACCCGGGGACTGCATCACAGTGCTCAGAGAGGCAAAGAAAGATGATGATGGAGGTGATGTCGGCAGAGCCAATGGACGTAGACGCTCCCGTGTTCCCGGTTCGACCTGTCCCGGGATGGGCACAACCCATTATGGCTTGCATCTTGGAAGTAACTCTACCAGAGAATGAAGTGGAAGCCCGGCAGATAGTGCGAAGGTCAAAAGCATACACCGTCATCAATCAAGAGCTATACAAGAGGAGTGTCACTGAGGTACTCCAGAGGTGTGTAGAACCGGCAGAAGGACAAGAGATGCTACTGGAAATACATCAGGGGGAATGTGGACATCATGCATCATCCCGGGCCCTGGTGGCGAAAGTGTTCCGGCATGGGTTCTACTGGCCCACTGCGCTGCAGCAAGCAGAAGATATTGTCCGGAAGTGTGGAGGATGCCAGAGATTTGCTCACCGGATACATATGCCGGCGTCAGCACTGAAGACAATCCCTATCACTTGGCCATTCGCAGTATGGTGTTTGGATATGGTCGGGCAGTTCAAGCCGGCAAGAGGCAATATGACACATATACTGGTTATGGTGGACAAATTCACCAAGTGGATAGAAGTCAAGCCAATCCGGAAGTGTGATGGACACACCGTTGTGCAATTCCTGAAAGACATTATCTTGAGATACGGGTACCCGCACAGCATTATCAAGGATAATGGTACCAACTTTGCTGTGGGGGAATTCGCTCGATTTTGTGCTGAGAAGGGAATCCGGCTGGATGTAGCATCAGTTGCACACCCGGAAGCAAATGGGCAAGTCGAAAGAGCAAATGCCTTAGTCTTAGCCGGTATCAAAGCTCGTTTGATCGAACCACTGTTGAGAACTCCGGGATGCTGGATAGAGGAGTTACCAGCGGTGTTATGGGGTCTCCGGACTACACCGAATAGGTCTACCGGGTACACGCCATTCTTCATGGTATACGGTGCCGAGGCAGTACTCCCGACCGACATACAGTATGATTCCCCGAGAGTGACAATGTTCACCGAGACCGAGGCAAAGGAGGCCCGAGAAGATGATGTAGATTTACTCGAAGAGGCAAGAGAATTGGCACTATCTCGGTCCGCAATTTATCAACAAAATCTCCGTCGCTATCATAGCCGGAAAGTGCACCCGAGGGTGTTCCGAGAAGGAGATCTTGTGCTGAGGCTCATCCAACGCACGGCCGGAATGCATAAATTGTCACCTCCATGGGAGGGACCTTTTGTGATAAGCAGGGCATTGCATAATGACTCTTATTACCTTGTAGATGCACAGGAGGCTAGGAAAGGTGTAATGGACAAATCCGGTGAGGAAACCAAGCGTCCATGGAATGTAGCTCTACTTCGACCCTTTTACACATAAAAGGCTCAGTGTATGATGTATCTCGGTTTTCATTGTTAATGGAAGTAAGGCACCCCGGGAGGAACCCGGGGACTGCCTAGTTCTGTGCCCATTTTACTTTTGTTTTGTCAAGTTCATTTATTGTTTTATACCGGCATCTCGGGAAGGAACCCGGGGACTGCCGGGTTGCTATCTTTTATATTATTTATGCTGGGAAAGTTCCGAGTTCGATTCTCAAAGTCAAAGTAATGTATGTCATGTGAAATCATCTTGTGACTCGACTGACGCACGCCGAAATGGTAGTCAAGAGCTAAGAGAGGGAAGGTGGGAAACACGAAAATGGTCTCGGGGACTCGGAGCAGGAACTTATCCGGCATACCTATTTTTTACTAACTCAGTTATTTTTTATGTCGGGAATTAGGTTAGCCGGAACTCGGATTGTTTTAAGTAATGTATGCCGTATGTGGAGTTTTGTGACTCGACTATCGAACGCCGAAATGGTAGACAAGAGCAGAAATTACCTAAGTACGGTAAACATGAAAGGCAATTCGGGAACTCATAACAGAATAAATTGACATAAGGTGTTCAGATAGGTAGCTCAGTACGAAACGAGAATAATATAAGTGTATGTTACATATTGCACCCGGCATCCCGGGGATTTGACGAATCTACTCTTAAGTATTTCAAGTGATAGGGGAAGTCGGCTTCTCGACGGAGGTGTCAGCAGAAGCAGCGACCTCGGGAGCAGCAGCAGCAGGAGCAGCAGGAGCAGCAGCAGGAGCAACAGCAGTGGCTTCGGTTCCGGCGGCGGTACTCGGGGCATCAGGGCGCACCTCGGCCTGAGAGGCCTCGGGTGTCGGAGAAGTAGCCGCATCCCGGGGAACCATGGTCTCGGGCGCAGCACCGAAGGCAGCGTCATCTTCTGCCGGGATCTTGTCATCCGCGTCGCCGGTCGCGCCGGTGTCTTCGTCATCCTCATAGTCGGATCGGAATCAGAAGCAATCACGCTGGCGGTGAAGGCACGGATGTTGGACCACGAAGCGATGCGATGCGCCACTTCTTGCCGCCGCTGGATCTTAGCCGGATCACTGCACCACGGCGAGATCGTCCGCAGGCGCTGGATCGCGTCCAGGTCGAGACCTTCGTACCAGCTAAGTACTTGGGTCAAGGCCTGATCGGCACCAGCCCACGCACCGGAAAGCTTCCAAGCGTGGATGCGCCTCCCGGCACACCGGAGTGCGCTCGCGAGCTCGGCGACCGAAAGCGTCGCGCGGATACTCGGCCACAAAGCGCCGTGGACGTGGATCGCAGCGCTAAGCAGCTCCGTCCCGATAGACCAGAGAGGCACTATCCGGGCCTTCAGGACGGTGAGGTGATCCTCGATGTCCCAGACATCCGAGACAGGGCCTTTCCCGGCGCGCTTCTCTCGGGCGGCAGCAACGGCAAGGGCGGCAGCCTCGCGGGAGTGCTCGAATTCTCCTTTAAAAAGAAGAGCTGTCAAACGGCTAGGTCATAAGAAAAGCAACAGCAAAGAAAGAAAGCAACAAGAGAAGGGGGATGTCGGTCCACTTACTGTTAAGATCCCGGTTCAGTACAGTGAGATCGGAAAGCCAAGTATCGGACTGTGACCGGAGGAGAGCCAGCCCGGTCTCGGCAAGATGCGCACGCTCCTCGGACTGGTCCAAGGTTTCCTTTTGTTTCTTCGTCGCCTCAATGAAGCGCGTCTACATCTCGGTCGTAACAGCCTTGACTTTTTCGAGCTCGCCGTTGAGTCGCGCGATCTCGGCTTGCGCGGTGGCAAGTGCGGCCTTCTGGTCTACCGAGACCTTGCGCGCGGCGTCTCGCTCATCCCGGAGGCGCCCCTCGCACTTCTTGGACTGACTGAGGTCAGCAAAAACTCGGTTGAAGATACTGCAGCGTTTCTTGCTGCACTCCTGAAATCAAGACAAAGAAGGAGGAATCAGCGTGGGAAAAATGTAAGGAAATCGGGAGAGTCCGGAATCTCTAGCGCATAGAAAGCTACCCGGTTGGGAGGATCTCGGGGACTCGGTCTCCGAGTCCTGAAATTTTCTCTAAGATTGGAGCCTAGTGATCTGCTATTCGGTGGAATCTAGAGCACTAAGCACCAATCTCGGGGACTAGTGGTTATGGAGCAAATTTTGAAACAAGCTACCCGGTTGGGAGGATCTCGGGGACTCGGTGTCCGAGTCCTGGAATTTTCTCTAAGATTGGAGCCCAGTGATCTGCTATTCGGTGGAATCTAGAGCACTAAGCACCAATCTCGGGGACTAGTGGTGGTGGAAGGAACAAATATTTTTTGATGAAAGAAATAGAACAAGCTTACCTCGGTCACCCGAGTAACATCCAGCGCGACCACCTGGAGAGCGTGCAGAGCTTGAGCGTTGCGGCTTGGGCCTGCAGCGTGCAAGTCTCCCGCGGTCTCGGAGGCATCGGCGGCAAGCCAGGCCTGGTTGTATTCATCAACAACCCGTATGCCGGAGCCGCCGGGCGCGCGGGAAGAAGCAACGTCCCGGGATCCTGAAGGCACAAAGGAGCTAACGGTTGCTCGCAACATCCGCAAGGCAGCAGTAGGGATCTCGGCGGGAGGCGGTGGTAACGATGAAAACGTACCCGTGCGCAGCACCAAGTCTTGGGCCGAGGATGTCGGGGCAGCTGCAGGCTTGGCAGAAGTTGTTTTCTGCCCAGCAACCTTGGCGCGCGACTTCGCGGGAGGTTGATCAGCTGGCCGGGAGGAGGCTGCGGGCCGTTTCTCCGGGGTGGTCTTGGTCGCGGCTTGCCGGCAGGGGCCGCTTGCCGCGAGCTGCCGGCGAGGGCTCAGAATCTCTACCTCAAGCCCGGGCACCCGGCGCGGACTCTCCGGAAGAAGAATATCTCCCGAGGTGGTAATGGCCTGCACCGGGATCTCGTCGATCACCGGGCGTGCATCCGGAGTCACAACGGTAGCAGGTGCAGCACCAGAGGCAGCAGCCTCGTTTCCTCGTGTAGAAGGGCGAGGTGGAGAAGGGGAAGCCCGAGCCGAGCTTGGAGTCCGAGTCCCGGGAGGAGGAGGAACAGCAGGTGACGGGAGGTCGAGTGCGTCCCTGAAAGAAAGTATCTCAGTAATAGTTTATGGAGAAGGCAAAGTCAGATACCATAAGACAAAGAAAATGTACCCGGAGTCCACAGTGGGAGGACCCCTCTGTCGGCGTCGAGAAGGCTTCTCGGCCGTTTGTTTGTTCGGCTTGCTCCTCTTGGGGGGGTGGCTGGAGTCATCAGCAGCGTCGGTGTCGGAAGCCACGCGCTTCCGGCTCTCAGCGCGTTTGGTCGCCGCTGAAGGTTTCGGAACCACTGCTGAAGCACAATTGAGGGGGAGAGCGTCAATCACATCGAGAATTTGACAGTCAATCTCCTCCTCTTCATCCGAAGAAATTGAAATAGCCTCTGAAGTGGAAGGGTTACCCGGGGCAGCAGCTTTGACTAGAGGAATGGCGAGATGGTCCTCGCCGTCAGGATCCTCCCTCGGCATCTCTTCCGGTGTTGGGAAGTTTGGCGCGTAATTCCCGTTGGCGTGGATAGCGTCTTCCTCAATTTGCCGCTCGAATAACTGCGCAAATAAATCACCACATGATACCCATGTCGGTTTCCAGCAGAACCCGGGCGCGAAGGGAAGTTTGCGAAAGGCAGATATGAGCACTTGTTTCAAGGGCTTTTTCCGGGATCCCCCAATGGCACCCCAAGAGTAGTCATCCGTCATCTTCGTCCGAGCAATAGCTCGAACGCGACGGACGACCGCGGCGTGATCTAGCCCAAAGATACTGGTCCGGGTAGGGTCTAAGTTCCCGGCCATATGGCACATCTTGTGCACTCGGGTTTGGAGGGGGCAGACGCGGCGAATGATGAAGCAACGCAGGAGATCGTCGCCGGTCATCATGTCGTTCAGCACGTTCAGAACGTCGTGCATGCACCTGACTTCCT
This sequence comes from Poa annua, assembly GCA_026929855.1. NCBI lineage: Eukaryota > Viridiplantae > Streptophyta > Magnoliopsida > Poales > Poaceae > Poa > Poa annua. The sequence goes on along the minus strand of CM049426.1, from coordinate 241,549,470 downwards.
CGGTGTCGGGAAGCCGCTTCCAGAGGTTGAATTTGCGCGGAGGACCAATGGCGAACTCCGGCACATTAATGAAGTCCGGATTCGAGGATCCCGGAGCGTCTCCCGAGCTTTCCCGGTTCTTCACATAGAAGAAGCTGCGCTGCCACTTCCGGCAGGACTCTAGTCCTTTGACTATTGGGAATCCGGAGTCAGCGCGGGGGATGATGGTGGCAGCTCCGCAGTCGACCAAGTCTTTTATCTTCTGATCCGGGTTGGGGATGGCTTGGCGACGAAGAATGAAGTACTTGGCCCAAAGGTCCAAGAATGGCCATACGCCGAGGTAGGCTTCCGAATAGGTGGTGAAGACCGAAAGCATCATGATGGCGTTGGCGGGGAGATGATGGGGTTGGAGGCTGTAAGTGTCGAGGAAGTCGCGGAAAAAGGGGCTAGCCGGAAGCCCAAACCCACGCTCGAAGTGCGTGAGGAATACCACGTATTACCCGGGTTGGGGTTCCGGTTGAACCTCATCCTCCGGGAGACGGCTCTCAACTTCCGGAGGAATCCGGTGGGTCCGGTACAGCCAATCTAGGTCTGACGGTTTGGTCTCGGATCCATCCCAGCATCCCCGGATACCTTCTTCACCCATGCCGGAGGAGTCCGCAGACGTATCCGGGCTACTCTGCAGGCGCAGTGTCGGTTAGTCGGGGTTAGTCTATCGGGAGCTAGGATGCCGGATCACAAACTCCTAAACACAACCGAGTTCAGGGCAAGTAAGATCTACCACATGCTGATAAATCAAAACTAAAGTGAGGAAAATATACTCGGGCTAGACTCGAGCGAAACGCAATGCGAGCGAAAGATCTACATCCTACCGCAACGGTGCATCACCGCCGTGCACCCCGTGCGCGTCGCTCGAGTCGCGCTCACCGGCGGCGGCTCAACCGCGCATGTATTAGGGCACGGTCGAAGGCCAGGGGTTATTCTACTAAAGGAGATCATCGGAGCGGAGAGAGCGACTCACGGGAGAAGAGGAGGTCGGTGACGGCGAGGGCGACGGTGTTCGGGCTCCGGCGAACGGCGAGGGCGGCGTTCGGGCGACGAATGCAGCGGCGGCGAGGCGCTCGAGACAATGGTGGAGAAGAAGCGAAGGAGAGGAAGGAGGAGAGGAGACCGTTCCGGTCCCCTATTTATGGGGGAGATTCCGGAGCGGTTTTCAGTTTTCCCGCCCACGATCTCCACGATCGTGGGTGGGATCTGTTTTGCGCAGCGCGCCACGTGGCCCTAGCCGGAGCACCCGATCCAGCCACACCGAGGGTCACACGGCCCCAACGGTTGGGCTCCGGATCGGCTGCGGCTCCCGGCGCGGGAACCCAAGCGACAGCGTGCTCGGGCAGAAGCACTCGAGTGCATTTCTGCTCAGACGGGACGTCGTGTGGGGCCCAGCTCGCAATCTCGAGTTCAGCACGAAGCCAACGGTCGAGATTTGCTGAGCCTGCAGTATCCGGTTACGGGCTTCATCTCCCGGTCAAAGCAATCTCGGTAAGAAGATCTCGGGAAGAACCGAGCTCAGCAGATAGTGAAAGGCTGGTGTCATATGTTTTCGGAAGATGGTTGTTATTAAAGCTGATCCCGCACATCATCCGAGGTCGCTGTGCAGCACCAGCTTCGGGGACTAGTGTCGGGGGGCTGCCCCCCGGGTAGGGGCAGATCCCGGAATATCTCAGCAATGTACCAACAGTATTTGACCTTTGGCATGAACAAAGTACACCCCCTGGTGTGTTGAAGGGGCAACTTGACCCTTGAGCGCTGGTAGAGTGCAGAGTGCCTCCTGACAGGCGCAAGGGTCGGTTCTAGCAACTATAAATAGGCACCCCCAGCCCTCACAATGGCAACACAAGCATCAGCGGATGGTTCCTCTAAGAACTAGCTTCTCGAAGATGTCTTTGCTGATAGGCTAAGACATCTTCGGGAGGCTAGGCCTAGAGATACTCATCCTGAGACGAGCTCGGGCGCCTCCGGAAAGGATCTCGGGCTCCGAGGAGACTCCCGGAAGGAGGTGTACTCGGTTTTACCGGATAGATGGTCCGGGTAAGTGCTAACCGGAGGGTATGTCTCGGTCTTGATCTTATGTAGGAGAGGCTCACAATGGCAAGCGAGGAGGTAGCCGGCATGAGGGATCCCGGTAGGCCGTCAACGGTCTATAGCAGGCTTTCCCGTCTGTTGCGGGGGGGAAGTACCATTCCCCCTGACACGGAAGCATGGTCACCTCCCGCCTGACACGGAAGCATGGTCACCTCCCGCCTGACACGGGTGCGCGTCAGCCGGTACGACAACGGTACGACAAGACCTGACATGCCTAGCCCGGCAATCCGGAAAAGGCTATTCGGGATGGGCCAAGACATGTCTTGTCTCTGGCAGGGGGACAATGATGGTTCAGGACGGCGCCTGCTGTCCTTATCAAAATGATGACGAAGGGGCTATGCCGGATAGCGCGGCGACTAGGTCGCACTAGCCGGTGACGACATGCCGGTTAGGCCTGTCCGGTGGGGCCAAGCCGATTTAGGGTTTCCAGCCCTCCTGGCTGGAACTCTATAAAAGGCGCCATAACTGCTTCTGTGGAAGAGGACCAACTTGGGAGCCAAAGTGATAGTTGCATTCACTCCTAGAGCTTTTACTTACTCATACCTTGAGTTCTTCTAGTACTACTTGTTCTTCACTTGGAGAGGTATATGAGCAAGTTGTAGCCTTTGTACCACATTTATATAGAGAGGAAAGGCAGGAGTAGGGGTGTTACCTCCTCGCGAGGGCCCTGAACCTGGGTATATCGTGTGTGTGTTGTGTGCCTTCGTGCCTTTGTTCTTGTTTGTTAGATCTTCCCAATATCGTCTTGCTGTTGTTTCTAGTTCTTGGGAGATCTCGGTTATACCGGGATCCTCCTCGTGTGGGCTATTCAGCTCGCTACCATCTCCCCGGATCCACCAACGTCCATCGGCCCCACACATTAGACATCCTATGGCATCTGCCGTGACACCACCACGACAGAATTCTTCACGCTTCCTTTCCATGACCCCATCGTGAATATGGTGGCGTTTGAAAGCCTCCTTGAACTCATCCCAAGTAGTAAAAACACCTGGTGCTCGTAACTGTTAGAAGTTCTCCCACCAAGACATGGATTTACCGCGGAGAAGATAGGACACAAAAGGAACACGGTCTTCGTCAAACACGTGTGAGACAGCAAGAGCATTGTTCATCTCACACAGCCAGTCATCAGCATCGAGTGGCTCAGAGGGAACCTCAAACGTGCGCGGGTCGAGCTGGAGAAACTCTACGATTGTCACATGGCTGTTGCCCTGGTCTTGGTTTTGCTGAATGTGACTCAAAACTTGCGTCATCTGAGACAACACTTGCCTCATTTCGGATGGCATTTGAGTTTCTTCTTCACCACTCTCCATCCTGAGGAGGACACAACGATAAGACCACAGTCGGATAAACAAAATCCAATGTAAGTGCTTAAAGGAAAACATCAGATTGCTAGCAAAGATAACACGGAACGAGACATGTCTATCCATCATGGTACGCCATTTTGTTTACTTCCATAAAGGTTTAAAGAGAGGTAAGAACAAAGACAAGCACTAGAACAAGGAAACACCAATTGAGCTTGACGTAACACCACCAAAGAGGAGAAACACCTGATTGATTCATGGATGAAACTGAACGTAGACGAAGGAGGTTGATAACTTCCAAAACGAAAAACACCACCTTTAAGACACCTGCAACTATGGTACTAAGGAAACCCAGAACACGTGACGTCCTAATTTGAAATTTAGGTGAGAAGGGGAAAACATCGTAACACTTCCTTACCAGAAGAACAGGGAGGGTGGCTGGGGAAATGAATAAAAGAACATAATTCCTACTCTCACGTTTAAGATTTTTCCTGATAACTACAAAATATTTTTCTGAACTCAAACAATGACCAGTAGAAGGGAACCTGAGGGTGTTTAGGCTCTGATACGAACTGTCAGACCCTGGATTCAGACGTCACAAAGAAAACATACCGGTTGGGCCACACAACTAGGAGCATACTAGGTGTACCAATCCCAGGGAAAAGCAGGCAGGCACGGAATGGATCATCGGCCTACAACTCGCTAGCGATCCCAACGTCACGTACGTCTCGTGATTGCGCACGAAAGAAATCAAAAATCCTACCAACTTGTATACCTTAAAAATACCTACATTATATACGAATCGGTTTGGAAACATAATGGAAATCACAGGATAAATCTAAGACATAAAGAAAGGAAATAAATATCCAAAGCTCTCACTGAGCAAATATAGCGAATATCACCAAGCAGAGGACACATGTCCCAACATTACATTATTCAGTGGAAACATGCCGGTCTGAGTACAGACAAGAAGCAAATAGGCACAAGGCCGAAACGAAAAGAGAAAGCCCATTCACGCGGTCCACCAGGAAGAAGCCCAGGGGAACTCTATCTACTCGTCGTAGATCTCGTCATCGAACTCCACGTAGTAGCCACCCACCTGGTCGTACGGAGAATCCTCAACTGCAGAGAAAACCACAACCTGCGAATGGGTCAATACACCAGAGCGAATCGAACAAGCTAGAGCTAACAAGTTACAAAACTGAAATACTCCCAAAGTATGGGGTTAGGTGGACTTAGCGGCAGCAGCACTAGCAACCTAATAGAGACACGCTACAACTTACGTCTAATTAGAGAGGGATAAGAGAGCGCATAAGTAAACAGTTACAACTAACACCAATCATAACCCATTCTCGGATTAACCCCCTCAACCAAGTATGTGGAAGCAATTCCGGAAAACTCACACATTGAACAGTTTTAGTTACCATTTATTATGAAATTAATTCTATATTACTAGTCAAATTAATTAACAATGATTAGGTGTAAGTTGTCTATGATCTTATTAGCCAGCATCATCACCAAGTCGTACATAACCATTAACACGGGTCATCGATAAGATTATACCCTCCAGGGGTGCACTACTGTACCCATACTCGTTCGATCAACCCCAAAAATCAAAGCCAAAGGGTAGGGCATCTCAACACGGCAAATCTCTTCTCTACAAACCATCCAGGGAACCACATGATTGTGTGCACGGCTAATCAGGTCAAGTGCCCGCGGGATCGACCTTCATATCACTCTAAGAACGTGCCACCCTATATAAGAATTGACTACTCTATCATCATGAGATCGTTATTTAACCATATGCATGCATCAAATGGCAAACTCGAACTACTTGCGGCGCACTGGATAAGAAGCGGATTAGATCGAAGCCGCGGTGGGCTCCATAAGGCCTCTCACAAGTGGTTAGTGCGCTCAAAATTGGATCCGAGGACAAGAACTGAGTTACTAGGTCGACACTTAGCAGAAAAAAGCACCTTGCAAGGCCTTTCGCCGGTGCCTTATCATTTAGTTATAATTCCCAAGAGAAGATAACATTTTATTAAAGTAGACATTCTATCATGCTAAGTATAAGTGACATAGGACACACAGACTCGTAGAACCAACCTTAAGCATGCACTATGACTCGCAAGGCTAACAGATAAACATACAACATGTGATGGGATGTGGGGATAAAGCTGTATATGGCTGCAAGATAACATGTGTTGGGATCAAATTCAAGAATCATAAACCAGGCTAGCATAGATAAAAAGGCAAGGATGAAAACCAAACAGCCTGTAACAGGTTAGCAGTAGTTTGCCTGGCAGCCCGTGGCCTGGCACGAAAGCTGGAACCTCAGTATCGTAAGTACCGTCAGCAGGCACGTCGTCGTCTACGCAGAGAAGAGAAAAACATAGACAAATAGGAAACATAATCAATATATGGAAATGCGCAAACAATTGATGGTGCATGACATGGCAAGATGTGATATGAGATGCACTTAATCCAATTAAGCGGGAATGCAATCCCGACAATTAATATTTAGGTTCAAGTTATTTATCTACACATAAAATTAAATGTTTATTAACATGGCAAGACATGGCATAGATGATATAATCAAATTAAATGGAATATGGCCTTATATATTTATTACCCCACACATTCCATATTAAATTATTTAGTTGCATTTGTTAATTTAAACTAAGCAATAAAAATTAAATAATGCAAAATGGCATAAGAAAGGCCTATTAATGTTCATTGCATTTTTCTGATATTAAAACATATAAATATTATTGTATTTGGAGTTATAGATTAAAAGTTATTAACATTTTAAAGTGCTGTTTGTGATGGAAAACGTGCTGGCAAGGGCTTCTTCGCAAAAGACAAAAACACAGGGGCTTGGGTGTAAGAACTACAGCGCAGATAAAACTTCTCGGTCTTTTCTCACCGAGGCCGGGCTAGCCCGAGTGACTGCCGTGCGGGCCAGGCGCCACGCTGGCGCACGTGTACTGTGCTGGCTCCCGCGGTCACTGACCAGCGGGACCCACGCGTCAGTGAGCCACAAAAAAAAGGTGTGGCTTTATTCAGCGAACCGGGGAATCGAACTCACGACGGTGCAGCGAACGGAGGGAAAGCGCTGCTAGCCAGTGGTTTGTGTGCGTGTTGCTGTTAGACTAGGACTCGCGTTTCCTTTTAACTCGAAACGCTATCGCTAAACTGACGAAACTGAAACGAAAAAGACAGACAGTGGGCGGCGGCGGCGGAAACTCGCTGGCGATGACCAAGGACGGGCTGCGCAGCTTGGGCGAGTACGTGCAGAACGTGTTGGTGCGTGCGTGGGCGCACTCGGATGTGAAGGGGGAGGGCGAGCGCGACGCATTCGTGCTCGTGTTCGGGCGTGCGCTCCACGGCCGTGCGCGACGCCAGCTCCAGCATCGTGAATTTCTGCGACCGCGGGCTGAAACGGAGGGGGAAAGAGACAGGATTCGACGCGGCTCACCGTGAGGGTCCCGATGGCGAGAGGGGGAGGGTCGGCGACGACGTGGTGGAGCGAACGGTGCCGAAGAAGAAGCTCAGAGCGGCGGACGACGTCGGGGAAGAAGGCCTCGTAGCGGTTCACGGGTTCTGCTCAGTGGCGTCGAAGAAGGCGTAGGAAGAGGTGCGGCTCCTGGGCTCCTCTGCTGGTCCTCGGTGGCAGCGGAGCTACGGGGGACGGCGAGGCTTCTCGGTGGTGGAGGAATTCCGAGGGGAAATAAGGGGAAAAGGAGAAGCGAGAGTGGCGACATTGTGGGGAGCTAGGGTTAGGGTTCCATGGGGGCGTTGTGGCTGCTTAATGAGAGGGGAAAGGGCAGGTGGAGGCGCGGTGGGGTGAGCTTGCCAGTCTCTGCCATGGAGCCACTGTGGAAAGCGTAACTCTCGTACGGAGGAAGAAGACAAGGGAAGAGAGGCCTTGGGCTGGGTTGTGGTTGGGCCGAACTGGCCCAGTTCGGCCAGAGTTTATTTTTTCCTTCTCTGTTTTTTCTTTTGTTTTTTTATTCTTTTCTGTTTTGTATTTGTAAAACAAAATAGAAAAGGAAACAAGATAAAAAAATTTGGCAAATTTTTATAGTTTTAAAATAGACAATTTAATTTACTGGTTTGAAAATTTGTAAAGATTTTGGAACTTCACATTTGAATTTATTTGAATTTGCATTTGAATATAAATGTGTGATTTAAATTTAAATGCGACAATTTAATTAAATGCAAGACAAATGAAATGATGCCATGCTGTTTTCTTTATTTCACAAACAAACACAACATTTTGGAAAGCATTGCATTTGGGATGTTACATTGTGGTGGTGTAACAAGCTTACTCAACACAGACGGAGAATCAAGCGCAACAGCAGAGTTCAGATTTGTACCTTTGCTTGTATGGATGGCACGATGGGAAACTTCTTATCAACATTTCTTCCCATGACGAATAAACTCCAGCGAACAATATCACACTCAGGTGGGCTAGAAAATAGTCTTGATGACCCACAACTATAGGGGATCGCAACAGTCTTCGAGCGAAGTAAAACCCAAATTTATTGATTCGACACAAGGGGTGCCAAAGAATATTTATAATCTTTAACAGATGATTTGTCAGATCAGCTGCACGAGTGAATAGACTTGCTCGAGGAAGATTATCAGTAGCAACAGTTTTATCAGAGAGACAATAGTGAAATAACGGTAGCAGGAGAATTAAGACTATAGTGCCCCATCTTTTATTAAAGATAGAACACCTGTGTTAAGTGCTAGTCCCTAGATCACTTCCAGCACCACAGTATAAAATTTATAGTATCATTGCAGAAGTATCAAGTTACTATAATGAGATCCAAAAATAGCTAAGTATAGCTTTATTACAAGGTGCATAGCCATGAAGGCTATCAAATATATTCAGAGTTCACAACAGAAACAAAATAGCAATGAGCCTCATCTTCAAGCACACGCCACAGGTAGACATGTTGGGTGTAGACTCGAGTCCACAATTATTCTTCATCTGAAGTAGCTACACATTTGAATATGCAGCCCCCGAAGGAGGTCAAAACAATAAAGTATTGGCAAGTGACTAGCTTGGATATAAAACGGCAAGTCTAAATCTATATGCATATTTGTCTTGGTGGAGTTGTAGGCTATTTGCAGAAAGCAAGTTTTTTCCTATCTTTTGTAAACACTTTTATTTTCAAAGACTTGGCACCAAGGGATGAAGCCCAAGGGCACCAATAATTCTTTCCTTAGTCAAATTTTACTTCATGAAAATGGTGTTGAGATTCTTCCGTCCATCCTTGTCCAGCTGCTCAAAGTAGTCCATCACCGGGGACACGGCTAAGTACTCAGATTGTCGACTTGAAGAGGTTTTGCACTTTCACCTTTAGACTCAATTAACTCAGACATCCTATACACGCGGAGTACATTAAGGAAAGGAGAGAATCGAGACAAGAACTTTCAGAAGATGAATTCAACCATACTAGTAAGACCCGTTCCACCTACCAACTCTACATCTGCTTGTCAAGCTGACAGGTTGAACTCCCACAACTTAATTATTCTAGACAAAGCCCATTGTCAAAAGGCTGCACGGGAAGCATCTAAACTTGGAGGGACTTAGTAATCTCTTTGTTCCTGGGTGGCAATCCACAAGTGCACTTTTGGGTGAAAACCACCATGCTCATGGACCTAAGTAGAAATAAATTCATCCTAGGCGAATACAACCACAAGCACAGTCCCAAATAGCCACTCAACATAAACCCTACCAACCAATCCACCCAGGTGTGCATTTTAAGTTTAACACTTAGAAAACATTTCCACAACAAAGCATGTAAACATTTTTATAGCATTGCTAAGCATCTAATAAAACTTTTTGAATGGCTGCAATAACATGGTAGAGGGTGGCTACACACTACTAGGAATATTTCATAGCATAACAACTTAGCATAATAAAATAATAACAAAAGTTTCCTATCATCCATACTACTCCAAAAACTCTACTAATGCATATAGGAAAATAATGGGTAGTTCATGAATGTCACTTGCCTTGGTAACAGGAGGAACAAGCACATCAAGAATAACAATCACGAGAAAATCCGTCCTCCTCTTCACAATGTAGCACAAACAATACATAAAATAAATAAACACACAATACAACACTTAAAACATGAAGACACAAACATATATGCATGCATGATATGCTATGAACATATTAAAAGCATGAAATGCAATGAACAATGTTTTATTATTTCATTTAACTATTAAAATAATGGAAAGAAATATAGCTAAATAAGGTCCTACAACCAAATGATTTAATTCTTTTATGAAAAGTTTCAAATAAAAACTCAAGTTACACTCTCTGGATAGAGGATAGAAATACAGATCTAAAACAATTGGATTTATTAGAAAAGAATTTTTATTATTTAAGTTGTGAATTTAAATAGACAAAATACCAATCTGTTAATTACTCGAATTAAAGATACCAAAAGGACACACTAATTAAATAATAATAAACTACACGAGCAGGGCTTTCCAAAGATATAGAATTCATCAAATTTGGACTTACAGATTAAAAGTTATGAATTTTGCAAGTTTTATATGTTTTCCGTTTTAATTTCAAAATTTCAGTCGAAAAAGAAAAAGAAAAGGCCACACGGCGCGATCTGATTCGCTCGTACCGCTTTGGGCGGATCGGCGCGATCTGATTCGCTCGTACCGCTTTGGGCGGATCGGGATCGCGACACGTCCGATCTAAACAAAAATGAACGACCCAGATATATTCCAATTAACGACGGGGACGGGCGGCGCCGGTGTGCCGGAAATACTCTTTCGTCGTGGCGAACAGACATATGCCACTGTGTAGCTAATTTGTGGGGCCGATGGAAGCTAGGGGATCTCGGGGAGGGATTGCGCGATGACCTTGCACACAGATAAACTCAACCGACATGGTGACATAAGGATTTACCCTACTTCAGGGCTCTCGTGAGGAGATAAAACCCTGGTATATTTCTCACTCGTACCCGCATGATACAAAAGATGCTCCATGAGCTGGGCAAGATTTGCCTCTAAGAGGACTTGGAGAGCAAATGGAAAGGGGGGAAATGAGGTTGTGGGGGTGTTGGCCTCTCCTCTCCCTCTCCCCCTAGTGCCCTGTATATAGGAAAGCCCAGGGGACAAGCCGGGGACAAACAGACAAAAAACACTGTTCACGGCATGACTACTGTGGTCTTGTCAACTCTATTCACTACGTCATCGGCATGGGCATGCCCTATCTTGTCTGTCCTTAGCCCTGCATAATCACCATGACATGTCTTGTCCTTGGTTTTATCCTGTAATGTTTGACTTGGTATCTTCTCTTCTCAACCCGGCATGGGTATGCCGGGTATCTCTACGACTTCTGTCTGCGCAACCCGACATGGGTATGTCGGATAACACCCTTCTCCCGAAACCCGACATGGTTATGCCGGGTATCTCTACGACTTCTCGTCTGCGTAACCCGACATGGGTATGTCGGATAGCACCCTTCTCCCGAAACCCGACATGGTAATGCCGGATTACTCGTCACCGACTTCTCGTCTGCGCAACCCGGCATGGGTATGTCGGATAGCACTCTTCTCCCGAAACCCGACATGGTTATGATGGATTACTCGTCACCGACTTCTCGTCTGCGCAACCCGACAATGGTATGTCGGATAGCACCCTTCTCCCGAAACCCGACATGGTTATGCCGGATTACTCGTCACCGACTGCTTTCCCTGCAGATAAGAAGAAAACAGTTTATACCGACATGGGTATGTCGGGTAAAATATGTCGGTTAGCATAAGTCGATCGGGGTATGTCGAGCTGCACCAAGATCACATCTCGGTCAACAAGTATCTCGGTCCATCTTGGATGTAGCATTTACCACAACTTCACCTTACTCGGGGGCAGCCCCCGACACTAGTCCCCGAAGCTGGTGCGGTCTTGCATCCATAGATGAAGGGTCGTACCAGTTTTAAACAACAAACAATATTTACTAACAATGTGATACTCCCGTGTCTGTCCATCTCTTGAATCTCCCGAGCCAAACTTTCAAATACCGGCAACATCTTCCCTTGTGTCGATTTTTTTATGATCTCGTAGATCTCCTCAGTGATTCTCCCACTCCATCTCTCCTTTCTCTTCATCTTTCTTTTTTCCAGTCATTCACCCGACACAAATCACATGCTGGTACGCCTCACATCATCTTTCTCATTTTCTGCCGACATGACCATACGCTGGTTTTTGCACATTTTCCACTACTTGGTCAGACTACTCGGTCAGCCAATCATTTTTCTTCTTCACCATGTTCTTTGCCTTCTTTTCTCTACCCACCATCCGACACGCACATTAGGTGCCCAAGTAACTGTGCAGCTGATCTTACTACCTTTTCTCTTTCTTCTAATCACTACTCGGTTGACCGACATAGCTTACCCCGACAGCGATCCCCTCTTCCTTCTTCTTTCTCTTTTTTCCTTCTTTCTCCTTGCCCAGCCGCCGATTCGTCCTCTTTCCCTCTGTGGCGACCGAGTAAAAACACAGGCCGGTGACTGGACGACCCGGCGAGCTGATGCCGGAATCGACAAGCCGGCAAGTCGGCACGGGCGCGGTTGGAGAAGCCGGAGAGGACGCCGGAGTCGCGGCCAAGTTGGAGAAGCCAAGGCCGTGACCGCGGAGATGTCGGGGGCAACGCAGGGGCGAGGTCAAGCGACCGGGCGGCTGGACGCGAGCTACCGAGGTCGGAGACGCTGAGATGAAGAGGTGGGGGCAGGCCTGTCGGCGATGTCGGGCGGAAGCGGAGTGCGTCGGTGTCGGAAAGACCGAGGGAGATCCTGGGCGCCGTCGGCCCGAGTCGATGTCGGCATTGGTGAAGTCGGAGATGCGCGTGCCGGGGATAAGTCGGAGGCGGCCGTGTCGGGTGGAGCAGGACACGTCGAGGCGGCGTCGAGGAGGCGACCTAGCCAAGTCTGTCGGAGGCGCAGGGTGATGTCGGGCGGAGGCGCGGCAAGGTAGGGGATGTCGGACTCGCGTAGGCAGGGGCGCATCCGAGATGGTGGAGGCTCGGTGGGGCGTTGCCGAGGCCGGGTGGTGCGGATGTCAGGCAGGGCAGCCGTGTCTATGAAGAGGAGATGCCGGGGGACGCTGACGTCGGCGAGTCATGGCGGGAGCCGGAGGCCCGGGATGCGGCGAGGTCGGAGTAGCGACCGTAGTTCGGGCGGGGCGCGGTCGGTCGCTCCCGAGGCGCGGCGAGCTCGGACAAGGTGGAGGCGGCGGTTCGGAGCGGGCAACTCGGAGGAGCCGCGGGCGCGGCAGCTCCAAGGTCGGGGCGTGGCCGGAGCAGGGGACGTCCGAGTGCGTGCTGCGAGGGTGCAGACGACGCCGAGATGGGGATGTCGGGGCGTCTCGGGTTCTCCCGAGGTCGGGGATGAGCGCTGCACCGCTGCCGAGGTCGGGGGAGATCTTGGCGTTCGTGGGTGAGATGTGGTGGAGGTCGGGTAGAGGACGACTCGGTCCAACCGAGCTGACCATCTCGGCCCAGCAACCAGAGGATCCCGGCCCAGTTAGGAAAATGTCGGTTTGAGCTATCTCTTTAGTCCTTTTCTTTATCCTTTAACCATTTGTGTCTTCTTTTATCTCTTGCAATAACACAATTGTCCCACAACTTTGAGGCACCGGGGAAGTACATCCCGACACTAGTCCCCGAGTCTATGGGAAATTCTTAGAATCGCGCATAGACTAAAAAAACTAGTCCCCGAGTCTGTGGGGGATTTGTATAATCGCGCATAGACTCACAAAACCAAATATCTGGCAGGAATTTTTCATACCAAACGCCAAGCTTTTGAGGGTCTGCGGGGGACTCACAAAGTCGCGCGCAGACTTAGAAAAAATAACAACACCATCGTCTTCACTTACTCCACCATGTACCTGCAAAAATACAATCATATGCCGGTTCCATAGCCACTCTGGTCATTTTACCGACATAGATATATTCGGCCACTGCCGGCTTGACACAAACATATAACACATGCCGATTTTTAGCCACTCTGTGCGTATACCGACACGGACGCCTCATGTGCCGGCCTTTAGCCACTCTGGGCGTATACCGACACAGAGTCTCATGTGCAGGCTTTTAGCCACTCTGGGCGTATACCGACACAGACGCCTCCAACCAAACACACAATGTCACAAAGGTACCTCGGGTGTCTCGGTATCTCATCCACTCCGGGCATATCACGCATGTTTCGGTATCTCGGCCACTCTGGGCGTATCACAGATGTCTTGGTATCTCGGCCACTCTGGGCACTTACACATGTTTCGGTATCTCGGCCACTCTGGGCGTAGATGTTTGGGTATCTCGGGTATTTCCTTTGGCGAACTTTGACAAACCGAAACGAATGACGATTTGGAAATATTGCCCGATGCCATGATACATTGGCGAACCGAAATAAACGGGGATCTAGAGATTTGGCATGATGCCGCGATATATTGGTGAACCGACATAAACGGCGATCTGGAGACATTGCATGATGCCGTGATATGTTGGCGAACCGACATAAACGGCGGTCTGGAGATATTGCATGATGCCGCGATATATGAGGGATGAGATATGCCATTTAGAACTCGGCAAGTCGACATCCACGATTATCCGACATGGGTACCAACTCGGTATGATATGCAATTATAACTCGGCCAACCGATACCAACGACCATATGCAATATATCTCGAGGCAACAGTAAATATAAGATGGATCCGAGATAACCAACATAATGACCGACATCTCCAAGACCTTTGACATGAATATCCTCTCGGTGAAAACCGACATCCCCAAGACCTTTGACATGAATAACCTCTCGGTAAAACTGATATCCCCAAGACCTTTGGCATGAATATCCTCTCGGTAAAACCGACATCCCTTTTCAATGTATAATAAACATTTAATGCGAGCGACAACTCTAAACGACATGCCAAAAATAATTTAACGCGAGACATAAAATAAGACTATCCGCCTAGCCGGCCTGTCCCCGGGTCAAGATATCTCTTTCCCGGGGAAAACACATAGACAATGTATGCCAAATTACATTTTAGACCGAGTCCCCGAGTTTGCTTTCGTGTTCACTATACTAAAAAATCTATGCTCTTGACTACCATCCAAGCGTTCGTTAGTCAAGTCACGAGGTTATATCCGATAGAATACATTACTTCAACTTTGAGACACGGTTAAAGTTTACCCGACATACATACTACACAGATAAACAGGTAGACAGAGGAAGACGACAATCCCCGAGTCCAGTTTCGGGATGCCGACACACAAACGACATAGCAGGAACCGAGATGCGACATGCATATAAATAAATTTAAACCGAGCTACTCTACCGACTTAGCATGCAAGGTATAACCGACCGGTAAGCCAGTCCCCGCGTCAAGACATCTTGCTCCCGGGGAAAAAACAAACAGACGACACAGAAGGCAAAATAGGGCAGTCCCCGGGTTACGACATCTCGTTTCCGGGTAATTAATTAAACTATGCACGCAGGGGAAATTCCCGAGTAATTTCTAAGACAACACAATTGCACCGTACAGACGAAGATACTCACGGAGCACGGGAGCGGTTTGGGATGTCGCAGCAGAGATTACCCGGGCAACTGGCGTGCAACTGCCCGGGACCGTTGATGATGAGTGTTGGGGTAGATGTCGACGACCGCTACCCGCGGCGCGTGGATGTCTGCGACCGCTACCCGCGCTGCAGGGATGTTGGTTTGGGATGTCGGGTTCCCGTGTTGATGAAGAAGGTCCCGTCCGAAATTATTCCCGCATGCGTCACTTTGCCCCAACTGTCGTCGTGGCGAACAGACAGATGCCACGGGGTGGCTAATTTGTGGGGCCGATGGACGCTAGGGGATCTCGAGGAGGGATTGCACGATGACCTTGCGCACAGATAAACTCAACCGACATGGTGACACAAGGATTTACCCTGCTTCGAGGCTCTCGTGAGGAGATAAAACCCCTACTACAGCGTCTATCCTATTTGTGGTATATTTCTCACTGGTACCGGCATGATACAAAAGATGCTCCATGAGCTGGGCAAGATTTGCCTCTAAGAGGACTTGGAGAGCAAATGGAAAGGGGGGAAATGAGGCTATGGGGGTGTTCGCCTCTCCTCTCCCTCTCCCCCTGGTGCCCCTTATATAGGAGAGACCAGGGGATAAGCCGGGGACAAACAGACAAAAAACATTGTTCACGACATGACTACTGGGGTCTTCTCAACACTTGTCACTGCGTCATCGGCATGGGCATGCCCCATCTTGTCTGTATTTAGCCATGCATCATGACCATGACATGTCTTGTCCTTGGTTTTGTCCTGTAGTGTTTGGCTTGGTATCTTCTCTGCTCAACCCGGCATTGGTATGCAGGGTATCTCTACGACTTCTAGTCTGCGCAACCCGACATGGTTATGTCGGATAGCACCCTTCTCCCGAAAGCCGACATGGTTATGCCGGGTATCTCTACGACTTCTCGTCTGCGTAACCCGACATGGGTATGTCGGATAGCACCCTTCTCCCGAAACCGACATGGTTATGCCGGATTACTCGTCACCAACTTCTCGTCTGCGCAACCCGACATGGGTATGTCGGATAGCACCCTTCTTCCGAAACCCGACATGGTTATGCGGATTACTCGTGACCGACTTCTCGTCCGCGCAACCCGACATGGGTATGTCGGATACCACCATTCTCCCGAAACCCGACATGGTTATTTTCCGGTTATGACTCCCTAAGAACAAGGGTAGTCACTTCCTGAAATGTAGTTCGTCAAGGGGACTGAACACGGAGGTCAAGACCCTCGAGGGGCGCGGTGACGTTGCTCGCCGGACCTGAAGAAGAAACACCCACGACAGAGATAGACACCGGCCCGTACCCAGGTTCACGGCCCTCTTGAGGAGGTAAGACCGCTACTCCTGCTTGTCTGTGTTGGATTATGGTGTTTACAGTACGGCAGAGCTTGTCGAGGGCCCCCGTGAGGAAGTTCTTGCCTAGGGAGGGAAGCGATGATCTTCTTCCTCCTCTAGCCAGAGGCTATCCTACTTGGTACTGCTAGGGTTTACAAGCGTTGTCGCAAGCAATTTGCCAACCCTTGCTACGATGGAGGTCTTGGTGCTTTTATAGGCGCCTCCGGCGCTCCGTCTGCTTGGCCTTCAAGGTGGTTCCCACATGGCAGAGGCATGGTGGAGCAGGAGTCCACCGCGGCCCGTTCGTCCATGGACGCGGTCCACCACTGATAAAGGTGGGCGCGG
This sequence comes from Poa annua, assembly GCA_026929855.1. Lineage (NCBI taxonomy): Eukaryota > Viridiplantae > Streptophyta > Magnoliopsida > Poales > Poaceae > Poa > Poa annua. The sequence continues at coordinate 241,532,753 of CM049426.1, read as the reverse complement.
TGGCCGACAGGCGGCCGACCGCGCAGTACTGCCCGCAGTGGAGGTAGTCTCTGAGGTGGAGCCCGCGATGACGTTCTCTTTTGGAGGGTTGCGCCGTCCACCTGCTTTATCACCAGAGTGGAAGGTCCTGGCAGTTCTGCAGCAGGCGGCGCAACTTTATTGACTCCTTTATCACCAAAACAGCAACGGGGGTGCTTGCGTCACCACGTGGGCGTGGCAGAGGCCATGTGTGCCCCGCTGTACTTCCCTGTCCGTGACGTTTCCTCACAGGCCTGGGGAGGCCTGTGGAGGGATCCCTGTTGACTTCCCTCTAGGCGCGCTGGCGCCTCGGGAGGGTCTCCTGAAATGAGGGACCCCTTGAGGCCATCGTTTCCTCTTCATGCCCTCGAAGGGAATTACCTCTCGAGGGTCCCGCCAGGCGGCGAGGCCTAGTCCTTAGTCGTTTTGTCTGACTAGCCAGCGTGCGAGGCCTGGGAGGAGTGGGCTCTTCATACCCCAGTCCCCACTGGGCCGACAGTAGCCCCCGGGCCCGCGATGGGCACAGGCGAAGCGTCGTGGGCCCTTAGTGCCCGGCCGGCCCGAGCCACGCGGCACTCAGACGAGTAACGGTCTCGCACAATCCGGGGCGTGAGTCGTGGGGGGTCCCACCACGCCCCGGTAACTGCTCCTTGAGGGGATATAAAGCCCGAGCGTCACAGCAGGGAGCCGTTACCGTTTCCAATCATTCTCGCAGAAGTTTCCGCCATCTCGAGCTCTTCGCCTCCGCTCTCTCCTGCGATTCTCCTCCTTCCGTCTTCCTCAGCACTCCGAGCCCCCGACGATGAGTCCCCTCTAGAGCAAGGGCAATGCCGCTGCAGGGTCTTCCTCCCAAGCGGAGGCCTTCGAGGTCGTGTTGGGTGCGACACTCGTGGGGGCGCACATCGATTATCCGGCCTTGGAGAGAATCCGCCACCTGGTTGCGGGGCGGACCAACCAGCACGGCGCCAGTGCGCTTCGTTCCGCTCGGTTCGGGTTGTTCCCTCAAGGGTTCTACCCCATTTTTATCCACACCATCACCGTCGGGCTGGTGTCCCCGGTACTCGCCGTTCCTGGAGGCGGTATTGGAGTTCTATCAAATCCAGCTCCTTCATCTTCATCCAAATTCTGTCGTCATCCTCTCCATTTTTGCTTACCTCTGCGAGGCATATCTGGGCGTGCGCCCCTCCGTGGCACTCTTCAGGAATTTTTATTCGCTGCGGGGTACGGCTGCCAGCGAGCGAACCGGGTGTGTCTCTTTCCGCATTGCGGATGGCATGGGGAGTGTATACATCCCTATGTCGTGGAGTGGGGACAAACCCTCCATGGCCGTGCTCAAGAAGGTGGATGACTTCCATCAGAGGTGGCTCCTCATCGGCGTCAAGTCGCCCTGCGCGTTCCTAGACGTCCCGGAGGCGCCGCCCGTGAAGAACTCTCATTGGGGCAAATCTGCCCTTCGCGGAGCAGACAACACGCACCTGGTGGGGCGTTTGGAGTATCTCCGGGAGGAGGGTCTCACGGGACAGTTAGTCATGGCGGACTTCGTGAAGCGCCGCATTGCTCCTCTTCAGGCCCACGATCAGCCGATGTGGATGTACTCGGGCCCCTCGGACGCAATGCGGCTTCATCCTGAGGACCACGGCCTGGATGTCGTCGACACCATTTTGAGTCTCCTCTTTGTAAATCCGGAGGTGCCCGGGAAGATCGCAGGCTCCATGCAACCTCTGCACCAGCTCCCTTTGGGCGACCGTATGGACATCCTGGACGGAATGCCGGACTTCGACCCGTTTGGCCTGGCGGGGGAGATGGATGAGGTGGTTGCTCCGGCGGTGCGTGTAGTTGTAGGAGCGTATTCTCCCTCAGCCTCCAGTGCCTGGCGTGGCGAGGAAGGGGCCGCGATGGGAGAGATGCCCCCCTTGAGGCATGGGCCATTCACTGACGAAGTTTGTGACATCTCATCAGGTGATGACGATGCCTTCGTGGTGGCGCCCTCGCGCCCCGTGTAGGAGGAGACCAAGGAGGGGGAGGCCTCCGAAGCGGAGGCCTCTCCGGGAAGGCGCGGACCTCGCACCAAAGCTCTTGTGGATCGCTCTGGGGTGAGGCCCTCCGACGTCCCCTCCAAAAGGAAAGCGGTGACGCCTCCGGGGTGATCAGGCGCCAAGACCACACCCTCCTGGCGCTCACCTGACCTGGCGTGGGTCGATGCCGGCGCTCCCCCTTCAGGGTGAGTGTTGATGACGCCTGGTCGATTTGGTTCTTGTTTTTCTCTTTGCTTTGCCCTTTCTTGAAGGTCTTTTCTTGGGCTTTTTGCCAGCGATCTTGTGCCTGCGAAGCGCCGCAGGCTTCGCAAGGCTGCCGATGTGAAGGGAGCCACGGCTGAGGCTGTGGCTGACGAGGCCACGAGGCCTGTGGAGACGGCCTCCACAGACCCCACTTAGGGGGCGCCTCAAGTGGGGGCGGCTACGCCTCAGGCGGGCGCGGCAGAGCCTTAGGCGGAGAAGGAAGCGCCTCGCCCAGAGGCCCCTACACCGCCCCCCGAGCCAACGATGGTGGAAACCACGGAGGAGAGGGCCTCTACCCCACCTCGTGCTCCTACTCCCCCTCGCGCGGTTACGCCTCCGCGCGAGGCAACTCCGCCGCGCGAACCAACGCAGCCGTGCGAGTCGACGCCACCGCGTGCGCCCACTCCGCCGTTTGCACCCACGGCTCCAGTGCCGCCTGCGACAGAAGCGCGCGAGGCGCCAGCAGGCACGGGCGCGTCCGCAGGGGGAGATTGTTCTCGCCTCCTCGTCCAGCTGGAGGTGATGAGCGCCCTGCTGCCGCGGGCCCCGAAGAGGATGCTGTCGCGGACATGGGCGGAGCCCAGGCTAGCCCCCGAGCTCTCCCCGAGGTCGGGCTCGACGCCGGGGCCGGACCCTCCTCAAGCCAGGAGTTGGTCCTTCGAGGCTGGGACTGGAGCGCGGGGCGCCGCGAGGTTGCCTTCGGCCTCGTGAGGGAATCCTTGGAGGGCTTGGAGGCGCATCTCGCCCTCGGGGACATACGGCTCGCCCACCAGCGGGAGGAGCTCGCGAGGTCGTGGGCGTCCTTCCATGCGGCGGTCGAGGCACGCCGGTAGGAGGACCTGGCGCTGCAGGCCGCACGCGAGGAGGCCACCCGCTTCGCCAAGGAGGTCCGCGAGGGGGCCATCCGTGATGCTGCAGAACTCCTTGCGCCCCTTCAAGAGGAACGGGCTGCCGCTGCCGAGCTCCTGCGCGAAGCCACGGCCGAGCGCAAGGCGATGGAGGGCTCGCTGGCGCAGAAGTGGCGCGAGCTGGGCCAACTGGAGGCCCAGCTGCTCACCGCTCACCAGGTCGCGCAGGCAACCCTGGAGGGGGACCGCAAGGGCCTTGCCGAGCGTGAACAACGGCTGGCCCTCAAGGAGAAGGAGCTGCAGCAACGCGACGAGCAACGGCTTCAGGCGGAGAAGGACCTAACCACCCAACGTGAGGAGCTTGAGACGCAAGAAGGAAACCTGGCCTAGGCGATCTCGAAGTACGATGAGAACGTCGCCGCCCAGAAGCTTGCTTACGAACGCTTCGAGTGGCGATTCTGCGAGAAGAAGAAGGAGGCGGAGGATGCCCTTGCGGAGCGTGAGAAGCAGTTCCGGTTGACCAAGTCTCAGGAGTACCGAGACATGGTTCAGAAGCAGGAGGACCGCTTCAAGGCCAGGCACGCCACAGATGCTCAGCGGATCGCTGAGCTCGAGAAAGCCAACTCCAAGCTGGAGGCCCACCTCAAGCGCGCCAAGGATGGTCGTCGCCGATCGGAGGAGGCCCGAACCGAGGAACTTAATAACCTCAACTCCTTGGCCAAGGACGTGGAGGAGCAGGTGGCTCCTGCGATGGAGCAGACGGCGGCTCGCGCGCTCACGAAGCCGCGTGAGCGCATGTTCGAGGCGTTGGTCGCCCGGGGCAACGAGCTCGCCGTGCAGCTCGGCGCGGACGCACCGCACACCGAGGTCCGAGGCCGTGGCGATGCTGCCATGTAACTGGTCTATTTTGACCAGCTCTTCGCGGCCCTCGAGGGCCCCGTCGCCGAGCTTCGCGAGATGATCGAGGACGAGAGCCGGCAGCTCCTGGGGGTGGTCACGCCAGACTTCGACCTCTCCACCATGGTGGAGGCCGCCCAAGGCGAGGATGCGCACAGGGTCTCCAATTCCCTCCGCGAGCAGGTTGATGCCTTTTAAAACCCCTTTAGGCGGGCGGAGGCTGCGGCGGAGGGCAGCGAGGAGGAGACCGCCTCTGCCGAGACCGAGGAGGGCGCCATGGAGGAGGTCCAAGACGACGTCCCCTCCGCCTGAGCCACACCTTATCGTGCCTGCGTGCGCTTGTATCTGAAACAATCTTGTGTTTAGACATTTATGACCTTTTGGCCTGTAATATATTCTTAATTGCTATTTGCTTTTAGCTTGCTTGCCCCTCGAGACGTCTCTTTGGACTCATCTTCATGTATATTTGTTCTCTGCATCGGTAGGACCCGTCTCTTCGTGCCATAGCTCCGCCACTTCAGTATGCAGGAGCAATGACTCCGCAAGGCCGGGGGGAGTTTAGGCCTAGGAGAGGTAAGAGCCCTGAGTCGCGATTCTCAAGTGCCCCCCTTAGACGTGCGAGTAGTCCATGAAGCGTAAGGTAAAGCGAAGTCGCTTGAGGGGCAAACGCGCGCTTAGAGGAGAAAACGCTCTCAAGGCGTGGATGCGAGACTTAGCTTCTCGAGGTTTTTGCTCTGTAGAGGATTTTTGCCTGGTGAGGAGGTCCTCTTGAGGGATATTTCCCGGATGCCTCCTCAGTCTTGCGGGGGCATTTCTTCTCTGTAGATGTTAGAGGGGCGAACCCAAACGCTGGAACACGGTACAGGCGACCCGTGTGCGCTTATAGGTCCCCTCAGGCGTTCCTCACGAGGAGAGTAAGTACCAAGGTCCTCTGTAAAGATGGCGTGTTTGTGGGTTCTTGCCCTGCAGCCAGAGCTCGGATTTGTGACGCCCTAAAATCGATACTATGTAGATTTAAGCGTTCCCGCCAAAATCCGCATAATAACGATTTTAGGTCGCCCACCAGACATAATGTGCACGCCGAAACATGCGCATTATGTGGGTGGAATTGTGATAACATTACAACAGTTCCGATACATCAACAAATACAACAGAAGATAAAATACAACAACGACTCGAACGAGTCAAGATACAAATAAGACAATACAAAGATTCAAAAGACAGCGGAAGCAAAATAGTATCCGACTAAGGATAAGCTGCAAATTGGACTAAGAGTCCTGAAGATAAGCAATGGCGCCATATCCCTGCCCAGCCAAGCCGGAGGGATTCCCAAGCTAACGTCGTCAGACTACAAACCTGTTGATTGCACATAAAGCACATCCCAAAAGAGGGTCAGGGCACTCCCTGGCAAGCAAAACCGACTTGCCTACTTTCTACACCATCTCCCAAAATATAGGGGAGGTGGACTTAGCGGCAGCAGCACTAGCAACCTAAAGAGAAACGCTACAACTTCCGTCTAATCAGAGAGGGATAAGAGAGCGCATAAAGTAGCCAACTACTACTAACACTAAACATAACCCATTCTCGAATTAACCCCCTCAACCAAGTATGAGGAAACAATTCGGGAAACTCACACGTTGAACAGTTTTAGTTATAATTTATTGTGAAAGTAATTCTATATTACTAGTCAATTTAATTAACATTAAATAGGTGCAAGTTGTCTAGATCTTGTTAGCCAACATCATCACCAAAATCGTCCATAACCGTGGACACGGCTCATCGATAAGATTAGACCCTGCAGGGGTGCACTACTGTACCCACACTCGTATGATCAACCCAAGCAAGCATCAGGGCCTCTCAACTCGACTCATTCCTTCACTACATCAAGTCCAAGTGCCACCCATATGAGTTGTTACCCGCGTCAGGAGTCCGGCCGAATCTCAAGTGCGGACTCATTAGTTTGCGACTACGCCACCATGCGGCTCAAACCACAGTACGAACTGTCCGCTTCGTGTCGTACCGCACCTATAAGACCCCCCGTATTACATACCCTCTCATCATCATCATCATCATGCACATGCATATGAGCAAATGGAAAACCCGAACTACTTGCGGCACATGGACAAGTTGTAGATCCGTTCAAAGTCGAGGGGGGCTCCATAGGGCCTCCCACAAGTGGTTAGTGCGCTCAAAATTGGATCCGAGGACAAAATCTCAGTTCCTAGGTCGACACTGAGCAGAACAAAGCACCTCGCAAGGCCTTCCGCCTGGTGCCTTATCATTTAATTATAATACCCCAATATAATATAACATTTTATTAAGGTAGAATAATCTATCATACTAAGCATATGAAATAAAAGACCAACAAACAACTCGCACAACCAAATCTAAGCATGCGCTACGACTCGCAAGGCCAACAGATAAACATTCAACGAGTATTAGGTTGTGGGGATAAAGCTGTATGGGCTGCAGGATAAACATGTGATGGGATCGCGATAAAGAATCGAATACTAGGGTAGCAGAGATCAACGGCAAGGATGAAAGACAATGTATAGGTAAACAAGCAAACTTTGCTTGCCTGGAATCCCGCATGGAAGCAGATCTTGTCGTTGCTCACACATCTCAACGTCGTATCCGCGAAGAAGCAACAAACACTGGAAAGCGTAAAAGATGCATTTTACAACTACGGCAAAGATCCAGCATGATCATATGAGAATGATGCATGGCATGGCAAGATGCAAAACAAATGCAATTAATCCAAATTAAGCGGGAAAGCAACCCCGACAATTAATATTTAGGTGCAAGATATTTATTTACCAACAATATTTAATGTTGGTTAGCATGGAAACACATGGCATGGGCGATGTAATTAAATTAAATGGAATATGGCATTATGTATTTATTACCCCACACATTCCATAATTATTATTTAGGTGATTTGCTATACCCGCAACCCAAGAGATGAACACATGTAAGTATGATGCGAAATACACAAGATAGATGACATTTAATAAAATAGGTTTAGGGTTAGGGTTTGGGTCCGTACGTCGGATCGGGTGAACTAGGGTCCGAAACCGACGTCTTCGGTCCGTAGAGGAAGTAGTCGATGTTGGGGAAGTAGCCGTCGCGGAACCGGGGCATCGTCGTTTGTCGGTGTCGTGGGAGTGGCCGGGATAGTCGTGGCACGTAGGAGCACGAAAACGGACACCGGAAGGAGAAACGCACGGGCGGGCACGCAACACGGGCACGGCGGTCACGGCAACGCGGCACCGGAAGAGTCACGCGCAGTGCACATAGCAACACCACGAGGGTGGACAACTCGGACAAAATTGCGACGCTGAAAGTCTTGCGGCCATTTCGTCGAACACTTTGCGGGCGGCGGAAGCGAGGACGTCACCGGATGAGAAAAACGGCGAAGCGGAGGCGCAGAGTGTGTGCGCGACGGGCGCGCGGGCGCGCGGCGGCGTCCGGCGGACGCGCGACGCGGAGGCGCGAGGGGGCGGCGGATGCGGCGGCGCACACGGGAGCGACGGAGGAGCAGGGGGCGCGGCCGAGAGGCGTCGGGCTGGGGGCGCGTGGCGCAGAGGAGGCCGGCCGGACCAGGGGGAGGCCGGGGCGCGCGGGCATTGTGGTGCGTGGCGTGGAGGTCGCGGCGCGCGGCGACGCGAGGAGGAGAGGTGCGGGGGCGTGTGGTTGCGGGAGGGAGGCTGGCCGGTGCGGCGGCGGCGGCCGGCGGCCGGAGGCGCGGCGAAGCGGCCGGTAGAGGGCGGCCGGGGGCGCGGGCGCGGGAGCACGGTACGGCGCCGCCATGGCGCGCGAGCGGAGGCGAGGGGGCGCACGCGGGGAGAGGCCGGCGGCGGCCGGCGCCGGGGGGCGACGCGGCGGGGAGCTCAGGCCAGCTCGAGCTGAGGCGCTGGGGCGTGCGAGGCCGGAGGCGCGCGGGCCGGCTGGCTCGGGAGCGATTTGGTGCGGTTGGTGCGGGAGGAGCACGGGAGGAAGAAGGAGAAAAGGAAGGAAAGAAGAAAAGAAAAAAAGGAGAAAAGGGAAAAGAAAAGAAAGGAAGGGGAGAAAAGGAAAAAGGGAGGTGGGAGGAATCTTTTGCAAAATTCCAGAAAAGAGAGGAGGGTGGCTGCAAAAATTGCAGGGGGTGGGAAGAAATTTCTGGGGGAAAACCTAGGGTTTGTTTAGATGGACTTGGGCTTTAATTTCTCACCGTTTATTCTTTTTCGTTTTGTATTTTTAAAACAAAAACGAAAATGAATTTGAACAGGAATCTTATACAAAATATTTTTAGTTTTAAATGGACAATTTAATAAACTAGTTTTTAACATTTTTAAAAGATTTGAAAATAACACATTTTTAATTAATTTGAAATGCATTTGAATTTACTTGTGGAAATTGAATTTAAATGCAACAAATTAAATTAATGCGATGCAAGGTCGATGCAAAAAGAAAACTCACCAAATAAAAGGGGATAAATCCCGGGGCGTTACAGGATCCTTGGGTTTTGCAGTGCTGCTTGTGTGTCATTTGAGGCACTGGCACCGTACTCAGCCCCCGCTCGTGAGGTACGCATGTGGAGAGATATAAGCGCACACTTCAACAAAGTAATGCGTAAATAAAACTCACCAATATATTACATAGCAGCGTCGTAGCGCTAAGTTCATTTGGGAACGAAATTGTCTCATTATGCTTGGGGTTGCCAAGTTAATGTTTTGACCATGTCGAGGCATGGGGACCACCCATTAGTGGCAGAGACTCTCAACGGCCCGAGGTGGCTCGTTACAAGGAGAGCTCGGAGGGTTGACCCTCGAGGGAAGCCTTTGGAGCTTAGAGGTTTAAGCCTTGAGCTTTTAACCTCTAGAGACAAAAAGTGCTTGGAGGTTGAGCCGTAAGCTGCCTCTTCCGCCAGATTTCTTGACGTGACAATGATCATGGGTGAGACGATGATCATGTTCTGCGTTTGTTCCTTCTGGAGACAAAAAATGCTTGGGAGGTTTAAGCCGTGAGCTTTTAACCTCTAGAGACAAAAAATGCTTGGAGGTTGAGCCGTAAGCTGCCTCTTCCGCTAGATGTCTTGACGTGACAATGATCACGGGCGTGACGATGATCATGGGTAGAACTTGCGTAGGTGCATGATGTTCCATGGATTCTTGACAAGGATGCCGTCTTGAGTTTCGAGGCGAGCCGCTCCAGGCATGGCCATGTGGGTGACCTTGTAGGGGCCTTCCTACATCGGGGACAGCTTGTTGAGGCCTTCCCTGGAGAGGATTCGCCTGAGGACGAGATCGCCTGCCTCCAGGGTACGCGAACGCACATTGCGGCTGTGGTAGCGTCTCAGGTCCTGTTGGTATGAGGCCGCTCGTAGCGCAGCGCGGCGTCGCAGTCCTTCAAGGTGCAGCAGGTCGTCGTTGTGGAGGTCCTCTTGCTGGTCTTCATTAAAGCCAAGGACCCGCGGGGATCCATGCTTTAACTCTGTGGGGAGGACTGCTTCGGCTCCATAGACGAGGGCGAACGGTGTTTCCCCCGTAAGCTTGGGTGGCGTTGTGCGGATGGACCACAGCACCGAAGGGAGCTCGTTGATCCAGCCCTTGCCGTGGCCTTTGAGGATGTCGAAGGTCCTGGTCTTTAGGCCCTTTAGGACTTCTGCGTTTGCGCGCTCAGCTTGTCCGTTGCTTTGCGGATGAGCGACTGAGGTAAGCAGAGCTTGATGCCCATTCTTTCGCAGTAGGCTTTGAAGATGCCACTGGTGAATTGCGAGCCATTGTCGGTGATGATGCGGTTAGGCACTCCGAAGCGGCAGACCAGGCCTCTAATGAATTTCACCGCCGCGCCGCCTGCTGTGATTGTGTGCGTTGCCTCCAATTCGGGCCACTTAGTGAACTTGTCGATGGCCACGAAGAGGTAGCGATATCCGCTTTGCGCTTCTGGGAAATGTCCTAGGATGTCCAGCCCCCAGACCGCGAACGGCCAGGAGAGCGGAATGGTCTGTAGCCCCAGCGTAGGTTGGTGGATTTGCTTGGCGTGGAATTGGCAGGCTTCACATGCTTGTACGATGTCCACTGCATCTTGAAGTGCTGGAGGCTAGTAGAAGCCGCTCCTGAAGACTTTGCCCGCGAGGGTGCGGGCGCATGAATGGTGGCCACATTCCCCGCTGTGGATGTCCTTGATCAGCAATTTTCCTTCTTCCGGAGGAACGCATTTGAGCGCGGTGCCGTTTGGGCGCTTGTGGTACAGATTCCCTCCGAGGATTTGGTAAGATTTTGCTTGGCGGGCGATTCGCTCCGCTTCAACATCTTCCTCGGGAAGGATCCCTTTGTCGAGGTAGTCTTTGATCTCGTCGATCCATCCTGCTTCTTGATGCACCGCTGTGAGCAACAGACGCTCGCCTGTAGGGGGCCCACAATCTGGAGCCCCGTTTGTACGGTGGTGGCGGGAGCGCTTCGTCCGTGCTTGCAGGCATGGCCTCCTGAGGCTGCCTTATGGATGCCGTGACGAGCCTTTCTTCAAAGACGCTTGGCGGCTCAGCTTGCCTCTTTGATGCGCACTTGGCGATGTCATCAGCCTCTTGGTTCTCCTTTCTTGGGATGTGCATGAGCTCCATTCCCCTGAAGTGCTTCTCCAGCCTACGGACCTCTTCAAGGTATGCGGCCATGTGGTTGTCCTTAGGCTTATAGCTTTTATTGGAGAAGTCGACGAGCAGCTGGGAGTCGCCCTTAATGAGTAGATGCTTGATGCCTAGGGCGATTGCGGCGCGTAGGCCAGCAAGCAGGCCTTCGTACTCAGCGATATTGTTGGAGATCTTGTCGATCCCGAAGCACAGCTGGACCGCGTAATAGAACTTGTCGCCTTTTGGTGAGATAAGGACCACGCCAGCCCCACCGTGGCGACAAGCGAAAGCTCCGTCGAACTTCATGGTTCAGTGGCTGGGCATTTATCTCCAAGGGGCTCTTGTTCTTCTCCCAAAGGCTCTTGAGGGGTTGGGTCAGTCCATTCGGCGAGGAAGTCTGCCAGCGCTCTTCCTTTGATTACCCTTGTGGTATCAAAGCGCAAATTGAATGGTTGTAGCTCTATGTTCCATCCTACGACACGATCTGTGGCGTTTGGGTTGCGCAGGATTTGCTCCAGGGGAAAAGAGGTAACAACCATGATGGGGTGCCCCTGGAAGTAGTGTCGCAGCTTTCTTGAGGCGATGAGGAGTGCGAGGAGAAGCTTCTGCTGCATTTTATACCGCTCGCGAGCATCACGCAGTACTGTGCTGACGAAGTAGACTGGATGCTCGACGAGGGTAGTCTGTGTAGCCTTGGCGTCTTTTGCCTGAAGGGGCTCAGCTAGGCCCTAAGGGGGGTTGGCCTCAGGGGGGTTGTCATGGGCCTCGAGGGGGTTGGCCTCAGGGGGCTCGTCGTGGCCCTCGAGGGGGTTCGCCTCTTGGGGCTTCTCAGGCTCGCTGGCGGGATCTTCTTGCCGCAATTGACTTTGGGTGGGCTTCCCTTGCGGCTTTGGGCCTGGCGGTGGTTTTTTGAGGGCTGCCCTTTCGTCTAGCTCCTGTTCAGGAGGCTTTGGCTTCGGAGTGGTTGCACTCTTCTTGTGGAGTACTGGCTCTTCCCTTTCTACCACAAGGACGACACTGGCTGTCTGTGGGGTGGCTGATAGGTACAGCTTCAGGTGCTCGCCTGACCTTGGGGCGACCATTACTGGTGGGCTGGCAGGTACTTCTTCAAGTCCTCAAACGCTTTTTCAGCTTCAGGGGTCCACTTGAAAGTGCCCATTCTTTTCATGATCTTGAAGAATGGCAGGGCTCTTTCGCCGAACTTGGAGATGAATCAACCCAAGCTGGCCATGCAGCCTGCTAGGCGTTGCATGTCCTTGAGTCTGCGTGGAGGTTGCATGCCCTCTATGGCCTTGATTTTGTCTGTGTTTGCCACTATGCCTCGATGGGAAACGAGGAACCCAAGCAATTTGCCCGAAGGTACTCCAAAGACGCACTTGGCGGGGTTGAGCTTGATGTTCACCTTGCGCAGGTTGGCGAAAGTATCTTCAAGGTCCCCGAGAAGAGTGTTTCCCTCTCGGGATTTTACGATGATGTCATCGACATATGCCTCGGCGTTTCTCCCCATATGCTCGCCAAGTGCTATCCTCATTAGCCTCTGGAAAGTGGCTCCGGCGTTTTTTAGGCCGAAGGGCATGCAGACATAGCAATACACACCGCAAGGGGTGAGGAAAGCCGTCTTCTCCTCATCTTCTGATGATAACCAGAGAAAGCATCGAGGAAACAGAGGAGGTCACAGCTTGCCGTGGAGTCCACGATCTGGTCGATTCTTGGCATGGGGTAAGGGTCCTTGGGGCAGGCCTTGTATACATCAGTGTAGTCGATGCAGAGGCGGCCTCCTCCGGCGGGTTTCGCGACTACCACGCCGTTGGAGAGCCAAGTGGGGTGCACGACTTCGCGGACGACCTTTGCCGCTTTGAGCTTCTCGACCTCTTTGACGATGAATGCTTGCATCTCGGGGGCTTGTTTTCTTGCTTTTTGCGTGACGGGGCGCGCGTTTGGGCACACGGCTAAGTGGTGCTCGATCACCTCCCTCGGTACACCAGACATATCTGATGGTGTCCATGCGAACATGTCAGAGTTTGCCTGGAGGAAGGCGACGAGCGCGCTTTCCTATTTGGGAGGCAGTGCGGCGCCAATGGTGACGCTAGCCCCCGAGCCTTCAGCACCCGAGCTGCCGGAGCTCAGAGAAATTTTCTTCATAGCGGCTGTCTCCTAGGAGAACAACTACTTCTTCTTCTTGGGTCTCTCGAGAGGCTCCATGTCCTCGTCTGCGGGGAATGCCATGGCGGCGGCCTTGTAGGCCGTCTCGACAGCGCGCGTAGCATCCAGGACATGTCCACGGATGGTGATTGTGCCAGCGCTGCCGGGGATCTTGACCATGTTGTAGGCATGATGCGTGACGGCCATGATTTCGCGAGCACGGGGTAGCCGAGGATGGCATTGTACGGCAGGCCGATGTAAAAGACATCAAAGTCGATGTGCTCGGTGCGGTAATTTCCTCGCTTCCGAAGGTGACGGCAAGCCTGACCTAGCCCAAAGGCTCGATCGAGCCGCTGGTGACTCCCGTGAAGGGCCTAGAGAGCATGAGCCGCTCGTAGGGCACTTGAAGCGCTTCGAACATATCTTTGGAGATAACATTCAGGCTGCTCCACCATCGATGAGAGTCTTTGAGACAACAACGTTGTCGATGGTGGGGCTGCAGACCAGCGGGAGGGTTCCAACAGTCTTGGTGGACTTTGGGTGGTTCTGAGCGTCGAAGGCGATGGTGTGCTACGACCACTTGAGGGGCCTGGAGGTCTCAGTGCTTGGGAGGGCGGCGTTGAGCTCGCGGGCGAACTGGTTGAACTGATTGTTCGACTTTGGCGCGTGCGACCCACCAAGGATGCAGGCAATTGCGCCTCTTGGGGCTTTGTAGCCACCATCTTCCTCGTCAGGGAGATTGACATTCTTTTCCGCGGCGTTGGCCTGATTGCCAGATGGCTTCTAGTAGCCGTTGTTGCGTCCGCTCCCGCGGTAGCCATGGCCTCGGCCGCGGCCGCCACTGCCTTCTGCTTGCTCGCGCTCCTTGCTCAACGTCTTGAGGTCTAAGCAAGATTCTGTAGAGTGACCGCGCCTGTTGTGGTAGATGCAGAAAGGGCGGTGGTCATCTTTCCTCTCTCCAGGCTCAGGGGAGTCCCTGCGGGTGCCCTTCGCATCAGGCTCTGCCGCGTGAACCGCGGTGGCCTTGCGTTTGGGCTCCTCTTTCTTCTTCTGGCTCCTAGACCCCTCAGCGTGCTCGTCCCCTCTCGACGACATCTTGACGAAGAGGAGTCCCTCTTTAGCCTTGGCGCACTTGTCCGCCAGGTCAAACAGCTTCACCACAGAAGTGAGCTTGTCGTGGATGCCCAACTTCTCGAGCATCCTGCTGTTTGTGACGCCTTCGCGGAAGGCGGCGATGACTTGGGTGTCAGGAATGTTCGGGATCTTGTTGCGCACTTGGCTGAAGCGCTGGATGTACTTGCGGAGCGTCTCATCCTTCTTCTGCAACACAGCGCGCAGGTCGTTGTGGGTGAGGGCGCGCTCGTACGCCCCGTTGAAGTTGGAGACGAACTGCTTGCAGAGATCCTCCCAAGAGTTCACGGAGTCCTCGGGGAGGTTTAGGAGCCACGACAGCGTAGAATCGCGAAGCGCGTGGGAGAACCAGTTGGCCATGACCTTGTCTTCTCCACCTGCAGCTTGGATGGAGGTGGTCTAGAGCTGCAGGAACTCTATGGGGTTGCTGGAGCCATCGTAGCCCTTAGGGAGAGCCGGCCTGAACTTCGGGGGCCAGATCACGCGAGGCAGGGAGCGGGTGAACGCCATGCAACTTGTGGCATACATGGCGACTCCATGCTGTAGCGCGTTGCGGTTCTGCTGGCCCGCCTGGCCGATCTCCTCCACGAGCCTGTTCTGGCTGTTGCGCTGGAGCTCCATCCCCACGCGAGCGTCGGGCGCGGTGCGCTGCACGATCAAGCAGTCGTGCGCTTAGGACGCGTGCGAGGCAGCCCTCTGTGTCGCAGCCGGCGCAGGCCCTGGTGGAGGCGGAGGCGCGTCTGTCGCAACCGTGCCCGCGAGATAGGGGTGCATGTTGGACTGCGACGGAGCAGGGCGCATCGTGGCGACGCTGACGAGGTGGTTGACGCACTCCAGCCACTGCTCGTGGGCCTCAGCGGTGGGCTAGTAGCGGAGAAGCTCCTGCGCCATGAGCAGCGCGGTGTGAGGCGCGGGGTCCGTCCTGCCAGGGCCGGAACCGCTCGGGCGCCGCGTTGGGTGCAACGACTGCGCGTCCTCCTGGTGCTCGGAGTTGCGTTCTAGCTCCTCCGCATGAGGGCCCGAGGGGGCGCGCTCTTCATGGCGGGGTCGGCCCCGTCGTACGCGAGTGGTCGTGGCACCTGGCGGGGCGCGCTTTCCTTCAGGCGCGCGTAGGATGACGCGGGCGGCGCGGGTAGCGCGGGTGTTCGCCATGGCATGGAGACAGCTCAAAGGTCGTTGACGCGCCTCAGTCCCCTACCTGACGCGCCAAATGTCGGGTTATGACTCCCTAAGAACAGGGGTAGTCACTTCCTGAAGTGTAGTTCGTGAAGGGGACTGAACGCGGAGGTCCAGACTCTCGAGGGGCGCGGCGACGTTGCCCGCCGGACCTGAAGACGAAACACCCATGACAGAGATAGACACCGGCCCGTACCCAGGTTCACGGCCCTCGTGAGGAGGTAAGACCGTTACTCATGCTTGTCTGTGTTGGATTATGGTGGTTACAGTACAGCAGAGCTTGCCGATGGCCCCCTTGAGGCAGTTCTTGCCTGGGGAGGGAAGCGATGATCTTCTTCCTCCTCCATCCAGAGGCTATCCTACTTGGTACTGCTAGGGTTTACAAGCGTTGTTGCAAGCAATTGGTCGACCCTTGCTACGATGGAGGTCTTGGTGATTTTATAGGCGCCTCCGGCGCTCTCCTTCTGCTTGGCCTTCAAGGTGGTTCCCACATGGCAGAGGCATGGTGGAGCAGGAGTCCACCGCGGCCCGTTCGTCCATGGACGCGGTCCACCACTAATAAAGGTGGGCGCGGTGGCCGACAGGCGGCCGACCGCCCAGTACTGCCCGCAGGGGAGGTAGTCTCTGAGGTGGAGCCCACGATGACGTTCTCTTTTGGAGGGTTGCGCCGTCCACCTGCTTTATCGCCAGAGTGGAAGGTGCTGGCAGTTCTGCAGCAGGCGGCGCAACTTTATTGACTCCTTTATCACCAAAACGGCAACGGGGGTGCTTGCGTCACCATGTGGGCGTGGCAGAGGCCATGTGCGCCCCGCCGTACTTCCTTGGCCGCGACGTATCCCCACAGGCTTGGGAAGGACTGTGGAGGGATTCCTGTTGACTCCCCTCCAGGCGCGATCGCGCCTTGGGAGGGTTTCCTGAACCGAGGGACCCCTTGAGGCCCTCGTTTCCTCTTCAGGCCCTCGATGGGAATTGCCTCTCGAGGGTCCCGCCAGGCGGCGAGGCCTGGTCCTTAGTCGTTTTGTCTGACTAGCCAGCGTGCGAGGCCTGGGGGGAGTGGGCTCTTCATACCCCAGTCCCCACTGGGCCGACAATTATGCCGGATTACTCGTCATCGACTGCTTTCCCTGCACATAAGAAGAAAACAGTGTATACCGACATGGGTATGTCTGGAAAAATATGTCGGTTAGCATGTCGGTCGAGGTATGTCGGGCTGGACCAAGATCACATCTCGGTCAACAAGTATCTCGGTGCATCTTGGATGTAGCATTTACCACAACTTGACACTACTCGGGGGCAGCCCCCCGACATACTCCAATTGCGGCGGAGCCATCGCCGGCGTCGAGCTCTACGGCTAGCAGAAGGAAAGCGGAGGGTGATTTGGTTACCAAACGATGCAGGGCGACGAGGCGAACTTGATGGCGAAGTCGACGGCGTCTCGGTGGTCAGCCCCTCCTGAGATTGGTTCGCCGAAGTTGGAGAAGCGGACGATGGCGACGGTCACGGACGGATGCGATGATTGGCTGCGATATAAAACAAACGGCGAACTCACGAAGATGCGTACGGTGATAGAAAGAAGAAATAGAGGGTCAGGGGGACTCGGAGAGCACGAATGTCGCCGAAATCAGCGTTTCTCACCGGCGGCAATGGCGGCGGCGGAAACTCGAAACCCGAGCAGCCTGGTGGTGAGAAGCTAGGGCTTTCGTGCGCAAAAAGGACGGTGGCTGGGCAGGGTTTCATAGAGGCATCAAAGGAAACAAATCCCGCAAGACATGGAGTTGATTTGATCCGAAATCGGATCGAGTCCTCGAACGTAATACACGGATGGAGGTTGAAGAAAACCTGACAGGTTGGTCCCACCTATCAGCGAGATGAGAGGGAAGCGTGGGCTGATCTTGGGCTGCTTCTGGGCCGTTACACAGCGT
The DNA here is from genome assembly GCA_026929855.1 of Poa annua. Lineage (NCBI taxonomy): Eukaryota > Viridiplantae > Streptophyta > Magnoliopsida > Poales > Poaceae > Poa > Poa annua. Next base: position 241,515,730 of record CM049426.1, on the reverse strand, counting down.
GCGTGCGGCGAGTTGGAATATGGCCCGGCTCGGTTTGCTCCTCCTCTTTTTTTTGTCAAATCATTTTCTATTTTTCAAAACCTGATTTCAAAAATGATTTTAAACTCAACTAAAACATTTCAGAAAAATTCCTAAAAATATTTTTTAGAAAGCTTATTGAATTTAGAACTTTTTAGAAGTATTTTGACAAATAAGTAATTAAATTCAATAAGGAATATGATAAGGAGTTTAAATACATCTCTTTATGAAATACAAATTTATTTATACTTATAATTAAATTTAAATTATTTCTTATGTGATTTACATGCCATGCCTATATGATGAATGATGCATGAATGCAAGATTTTAAATTTTTGAGAAAATGGGATGTTACAAGCTAACCCCCTTAAGAGGAAGCTCGCCCTCGAGTTTCATAAAGGTCAGCAAATAGGTGAGGATGGTCTTCTCGAAGGTCATCTTCTCGTTCCCATGTGTCTTCTTCCTCGGTGTGATGACTCCACTGAACCGCAGAACTTGATGGTTTTGGTACAGGTGACTCTTTCTGCTGTCTGTAATACCTTGATGGGGTTTCTCTTCATAGGTCAGATCACTCTCCAATTGTACTTCCTCGAGGGGTACAATATCCTTCAATGGAACTCCCATCATCTTGGGGTGACATTTCTTCAATTGGCTGACATGGAACACATTATGGACCGCAGACAGAATTTCTGGCAGTTCTAACTCATATGCCACTTCACCTTTGCGAGAAAGAATTTTGAACGGTCCAATGAATCGTGGTGTTAACTTTCCTTTGATTCCAAACCTTTTTACACCCCGAAGTGGTGACACTCTAAGATAGGCTCTATCACCCACCTCATACGTGACTTCTGTATGCTTGGAATCTGCGTACCTTTTCTGTCGTGACTGTGCCATCTTCAATCTATCCTTGATCAGTCTGACCTTCTCTTCAGCATCCTGAATTATATCAGGTCCAAAGAAACACCGTTCCCCTACACCACTCCACAACAATGGGGTAGTGCATTTCTTTCCATATAAGGCTTCGAACGGTGCCATCTCAATGCTGGCTTGGTAACTGTTATTGTAGGAGAACTCAGCGTAAGGTAGATTATCATCCCAGCTAGATCCATAATAGAGCGCACAAGCTCTTAACATATCTTCAAAAATGTTATTTAATCTCTCAGTTTGACCATCTGTTTGTGGATGAAAATTCGTGCTGAATTCCAATCTAGTTCCTAGTGATTCATGCAACTGTTTCCAGAAATGTGACATGAACTGGGTTCCTCTATCAGACACGATACTCTTAGGAACGCCATGAAGGCACACAATTCTCTTCATGTAAATATCAGCTAACTTAGCACTTGTATAAGTGGTCTTCACGGGTATAAAGTGAGCTATTTTTGTTAGACGGCAAAATATAACCCAAATAGAATCATACCCCGATTTGGTCCTTGGTAATCCTGTGATGAAATCCATTCCAATAGAATCCCACTTCCAGTCCGGCACTTCCAAAAGTTGTAAAAGTCCAGCTGGTTTCTGATGTTCTGCTTTTACTTGACTGGATATATCACACTTTGCGATATGTTCTGCTATGTCCCTCTTAAGATTGTTCCACCAAAATATCTCCTTCACATCCATATACATCTTAGTATTTCCCGGATGAATAGAATAAGGTGTCTCATGGGCTTCTTGCAGAATTAACTTCCTAAGATTAGGGTCATCGGCCACACACACACGTTTTTCAAACCACAAGGTTCCTTGCTCATCCTCATGAAATCTCTTGGCTTTTCCTGCTCTCAGATTGACTTTGATTTCTTCTATATCCTTGTCTCCCTTCTAAGTTTCGGTATCTTGTCCATCATAGTTGGATGTACTACTAATGAGGCCACAAAACCTTCTGATACTACTTCCAATATGAGGTCCTTGAATGCCTTGCATAAATCCTCGGGTATTTCCCCTGCCGTGAGGCCATTCACATACACCCTACGACTCAGGGCATCTGCTACTACTTTAGCCTTTCCCGGATGGTAATGTAGACTTAGATCATAATCTTTGATAAGTTCCAACCATCTTCTCTGCCTCATATTCAATTCCTTATGAGTAAAAATATACTTCAAACTTTTGTGATAAGTGAATACTTCACATCTTTTCCCCATCAGATAGGGTCTCCATGTCTTCAGGGCATGTACTACTGAGTCTAACTCTAGATAGTGGGTAGGATAATTTGCTTCGTGTTTCTTGAGCTGTCTAGAGGCATAGGATGCCACTCTGCCTTCCTGCATCAATACACTTCCAAGACCTTGGCGTGAAGCATCACAATACACTTGGAATTCCTTCTCTAAGCATAGAACTGGGGCTGAAACTAGAGGTTTCTTCAATTACTGAAAACTGGCTTCACATGCCATAGTCCACTCAAACTTCTTCTCCTTCTTCAACAATCCCGTCAAGGCTTTGGCAATCTTAGAAAAGTTTTCAATGAATCTTCGGTAGTATCCTGCTAGACCAAGAAAACTACGTAGTTCTCCCACATTCTTTGGTGGCTCCCAATTGGTTACAGCTGAAACTTTTTCAGGATCCACCGCTATACCCTCCTTGGATACCACATGGCCTAGAAATTCGATTTCTTATAAGCAAAATTCACATTTGCTGTATTTGGCATACACCTTATGTTCACGTAGTCTCTGCAATACAAGATGCAAATGCTCTTCATGTTCTTTGTGACTCTTGGAGTAGATTAAAATGTCATCGATGAAAACTACCACAAACTTATCCAGAAAATCCATGAACACTTTATTCATCATATTCATGAAATAGGCTAGAGCATTGGTTAATCCAAAAGGAATTACGGTGTACTCATAAGAGCCATATCTCGTAACAAATGCAGTCTTCGGTTTATCCATTTCTCTATCTTTAATGTGGAGGTACCCTGATCGAAGATCAATCTTTGTGAAAACACAGGCACCTTCCAGTTGATCAAATAGTTCATTAATATTGGTTAACGGGTATTTGTTCTTGATAGTTTGCTCATTTATATCCCTGTAGTCCATGACTAGCCTCTGGGTATGATATTTCTTTTTAACAAATAACACTGGTGCTCCCCATGGCGATGAACTTGGACGAATAAATCCTTTCTGAATGTGTTCCTCAAGTTGCTTCTTGAGCTCTTTCAGTTCATCGACGGTCATATGAAATGGTTTCTTAGCTAATTGTCCAGTACCCGGTTTCAGTTCAATTAGAAACTCTACATCTCTATCAGGTGGCATTCCCGGTAGTTCTTCTAGAAAAATGTCTAGGTAATCTTTGATAATAAGCACATCACCAAGGCTAACCCCCTTAAGAGAATTTAGCCTAATTTTCTTAAGTTCGAAAGTTGATATGAACTTAATCTTCTTTTTCTCTGGGGTGGTGAGGGTGATAGCTCTATTTGCACAGTCTATGATTCCTTCAAAACGAGTCATCCAATCCATTTCGATGATAACATCCAAGCCTTGGGTTTCTAGGATGACTAAGTCCGTTGGAAAAAGGTACTTTCCAATCTCTAAGTCTAACTATCTACACCCATAATTTACTATCATTTCTCCTCCAAGTGAACTCACTCTAATAGGTATTCCTTTGCTTTCCTCAGCTAGACCAGGTTTGTTTACAAAAAGCTCTTGATATGAATGAATGCGATGCTCCAGTATCAAATAAGACTAATGCTGGAAAAGAATTGAACAGAACGTACCAATCACAGCATGAGGTTCATCATGTACTTCTTCCACATTGATGTGGTTCACTTGTCCCTTTTGGAAGGGATTGGTCTTGGAATTCTGATCAGCCTTCCTCTCTGGACAGTCAGTTGCATAATGCCCCGTCTTCTTGCACTTGATGCAAGTGTCCTCAGACAAGTCCTTCTTCCCCTCATAGCTGGGACAGTGCTGACCATTTCTATGATTATGGCCATGGTGATGGTTTCCCTTGAATCCTCCATTGTTTACCTTGTATCCTCCATTATTTCCCTTGTATCCTCGATTATGGTTCTGACCATGATGATTGTTGCCATTTCCGTTGTTGGAGTGATTCCATGGTTTATGCCCACTGCCTTCAGAGGTGTGGTGTCTCTTGTGTGTTCCCTCAGAATGAACCTTACTTGCACTGAAGTTCCTCTTCCTGTTCTCTTCCTTTCTTATGTTGTTGTCCAAAGTGTTTGCTTGATCCAATAAAGCTTGATAGTTGGGAGCATAAGCCACATACAAGGGTATCTTCAGTTCTCCTCTAAGTCCATTGAGGAATTTTTCCTTCCTCTTAGCATCGGTGTCAATGTCTTCTGGCGCATACCTTGATGGCGTACATAAGTCATCCATATACTCCTTCAGAGTTCTACCTCCCTGCCTCAAGATGCAAAATTCTTCTTTCTTCAGATTCATTATGCCAGAGGAAATGTGAGCATTGCGCAAACCCTCCTTGAAAGCATCCCAAGTCATGCCCTCTAGAGGATGAGTCACTTCATAAGTCCCCCACCAAAGTGCAGCGAGTCCTTCTAGCAGGTGTGCAGTGAACCTCACCTTCTATGCCTCAGAACACTCACAAGTCACTAAGTCCTTGTTGAGGGAGCAAGCCAGTCATCAGCCACTATAGGTTCCGTAGCAGAGGAGAACTTATTAGGCCTAAGCCTTAAGAATCTAGCAAGTTTGTCCACTTGAGGTGGTGGTGGTGGAGGTGGCGGTTGTGGTTGTTGTTGTTGTTGTTGTTGTTGTTGTTGTTGTTGTTGTTGTTGTTGTTGTTGTTGTTGTTGTTGTTGTTGTTGTTGTTGTTGTTGTTGTTGTTGTTGTTGTTGTTGTTGCTTGCTGCAATGAACTGAGTCATCATAGTCATCAGCTGAGCTTGAGCGGCCATCATTTGTCGCATGGCATCATTGTTGTTGTCGGGATCACGACGAGGAGGCATCTGTGGGGTTTTCAGCATGGATGAGTAAAAGATAGATAGAACTAAAAGAAGGAAAATCCTACCCATGCACAAAACAACCAAGTCAAGCAATCAACAATCAATAAACAACTTAAAACTTTTCTTTCTTAGGAAGTCAAAAAAAGGCATTGTTGGTGGATTAAATAAAACGACAAAGTTTGCAAACCAAACATTATAACATTGTCATACCCCAAGTTGGAGATCAATGTTTTAAAAACGACGAGCTAACGAGAAATAAAACATGGTGGTCCAACTACTAAGTCTAATTTTCGTCCATGACATCTCCTTCATCTTCTTCAACTTCCTCGATGGTGATGCCTTCCTTCATGAGGATCTCCTTGTAGTCATTCACTTCCTTCTCTAAAGCTTCATTCTTCTCCTGTAGCATTGTCTTCTCACGGCGCAGAGTCTCGATCACTTCCTTCTCTAGGGATTCATACTTCTCTTGTAGCATTCTCTTCTCACGGCGCAGAGTCTCTATCAGATCACGATCATCCTTGAACTCGACGCCGTTGCTCTGAATTTCATCCTTCAAGTCCTTTATCTCCTTGTTCTTGTCCCTAACTCTCTGCTCTTGATTTTGGAACTTCTTCTCTTGAGCCCCGAATTTTTCCTCCTGAGCGTTCGCCACTTCTTTTTGGGCGTCAATCTTCTTTTGAGTCTCCTTGACTTGGGCCATTATTTCATCATTCTTCAGCAGCTCTTCGCGCCTATCCTCTTCTTGCTGCCAGAAGTGAATTTCTAAGTCTTGAAGATATGGGTGCAAAGGATCCGATTTGCTTTTGTCCTCCTCATTTACAAGGAAGGGTACTCCATCTTCATCACGTTTGCCTAGGATGGAAAAATAGTGGTCCTTTAACTCCTCCTGGAGTTGCCCACAAAGACGTACTATTAGCTCCTGCGTGACGAGATTATGTCCTTTCTCCAAGGAGTCACTAATCGACTTGTACTGGATATCTTCGGTCTTGGGTTCAGTCTGGTGCCCGCGTTGCATTATGCGAACTCTCCATAAACCATCTTTGTTGAAGTGCTTCAGCTGACTTGCCTTGATGATGGGTGTTGGAAGCGCGAGTAGTTCTACCAACTCCAGAAGATATCTCCCAAAATGCATGTTCTTGAAGTCCTCCGTGGTTTGATACATGAAGAACGACATCCTTAAGTTATAAGAGTAAAAATGTCAAAACAGAATACATAAGGTAAGAAGTACTAGTCAAGATGTAAGTAAGTACTTAGAGAAAATACTGGTTCTAATCTACAAGGTGATCAACATTATTAACAACTAATTGTAAATTGGATTTCACTATAGTAAGAGAGATAGACACCCGGTCAGCCACATTATGGAACAGGTCTCATGTACGCGGACATGTAAGATTACTCTCCGGGCCGCTTCATCTCACTATGCCGCTAGGATCCAACATACTTGAAAGATGATATTATCGTGATCAAAAGGGGTTTATCCAATCCTAAGGGCTCGAACCTACAGGCAACACTTTGCTCTGATATCGTAGTGCCCCATCTTGTATTAAAGATAGAACACCTGTGTTAAGTCCTAGTCCCTGGATCACTGCCAACACCACATTACAAAATTTATAGTATCATTGCAGAAGTATCAAGTTACTACAACGAGATCCGAAAATAGCTTAGTATTTCTTTATTACAAGGTGCATATCCATGAAGGCTAGCAAATATATTCAGAGTTCACAACAGAAACAAAATAGCAATGAGCTTCATCTTCAAGCATGCGCCACAGGCAGACATGTTGGGTGTAGACTCAAGTCCAAAATTATTCTTCATCTGAAGTACATGCACATTTGAATATGCAGCCCCCGAAGGAGGTCAATACAATGAAGTATTGGCAAGTGACTATGGTGGATATAAAACGACAAGTCTAAATCTATATGCATATTTGGCTTGGTGGAGTTGTAGTCTGCTGGCATAAAGCAAGTTTTTTCCTATCTTTTGTAAAACACTTTTATTTTCAAAGACTTGGCACCAAGGAATGTAGCCCAAGGTCACCAATAATTCTTTCCTTAGTCAAATTTTACTTCATGAAAACGGTGTTGAGATTCTTCCGTCCATCCTTGTCCAGCTCCTCGAAGTAGTCCACCACCGGGGACACGGCTAAGTACTCAAATTGTCGATTCTGCAGAGGTTGTGCACTTTCACCTTTAGACTCAATTAACCCAGACATCCTATACACGCGGAGTGCATTAAGGAAAGGAGAGAATTGAGACAAGAACTTTCAAAAGAAGAATTCAACCATACTAGCAAGACTCGTTCCACCTACCAACTCTACATCTGCTTGTCAACCTGACAGGTTGAACTCCCACTACTTAATTTTTCTAGACAGAGCCCATTGTCAAAAGGCTGCATGGGAAGCATCTAAACTTGGAGGGACTTAGTAATCTCTTTATTCCTGGGTGGCAATCCACAAGTGCACTTTTGGGTGAAAACCACCGAGCTCATGGCCCTAAGTAGAAATAAATTCATCCTAGGCGAAGACAACCACAAGCACAGTCCCAAATAGCCACTCAACATAAACCATACCAACCAATCCACCCAGGTGTGCATTTTGAGTTTAACACTTAGAAAATATTTCCACAACAAAGCATGTAAACATTTTTATATCATTGCTAAGCATGTAATAAAACATTTTGAATAGCTGCAATAACATGGTAGATGGTGGCTACACACTACTAGGAATTTTTCATAGCATAACAACTTAGCATAATAAAATAATAACAAAAGTTTCCTATCGTGCATAGTACTCCAAAAACTCTACTAATGTATCTAGGAAAATAATGGGTAGTTCATGAATGTCACTTGCCTTGGTAACAGGAGGAACAAACACAGCAAGAATAATAATCACAAGAAAATCCTTCCTCCTCTTCACAATCTAGCACAAACAATACATAAAATAAATAAACCCACAATACAACATTTAAAACATCAAGACATAAACATGTATGCATGCATGATATGCTATGAACATAAACAAACAAACTTATTACAATTTTATTCCCTCTGTTTATTAAATGCATGAAATGCAATGAACAATATTTTTATTATTTCATTTAACAATTAAAATAATGGAAAGAAATATAGCTAAATTAAGTCCTACAACCAAATGATTTAATTCTTTTATGAAAAGTTTCAAATAAAAACTCAAGTTACACTTTCTGGGCAAAGGATAGAAATATAGATCTAAAACAATTGGATTTATTAGAAAAGTATTTTTATTATTTAAGTTTTGAATTTAAATAGCCGAAATACCAATCTGTTAATTACTCGAATTAAAATATATTGAAAGTACAAACTAATGAAAGAATAATAAACTACACGAGCATAGCTTTCCAATGATATAAAATTTATCAAATTTGGATTTACAGATTGAAACTTATGAAATTTTAAAGTTTTATATGTTTTCTGTTTTAATTTCAAAATTTCAGTCGAAAGAGAAAAAGAAAAAGCCATGCGGCGCGATCTGATTCGCTCGAACCACTTCGCTTCGCGTGGATCGCGATCGCGAACCGTCCGATCTAAACAGAAACGAACGAACCAGATCTATTCCAATTAACGACGGGGACAGGTGGCGCCGGTGTGCCGGAAATACTCCGGTTGCGGTGGAGCCATCGCCGGCGTCGAGCTTGTCGGGTTATGACTCCCAGAAGTCGGGGGTAGTCACTTCCTGAAGTGTAGTTTGAAAGGGGATTGAACGCGGAGGTCTAAACCCTCAAGTGGCTCCGCGACGTTGCTCTCCGGACCCGAAGAAGACGCACACCCGACCAAGGAAGACATCGTCGTCTACCCAGGTTCACGACCCTCGTGAGGAGGTAAGACCGCTACTCCTGCCTGTCTGTATTATATGTGGAAGTACAATTGAACTTGCCGGAAGCCCCCTTGAGGCACTTCTTGCCTGGGGAGGGCAGCGATGATCTTCTTTGTCCTCCAGCCAGAGGCTAACCTAACCAGCGTTGCTAGGGTTTACAAGGGTGTTTTGCACGCAAAGGGCCGACCCCTGCTACGATGGATGTCTTCTCTCTTTTATAGGCGCCTCGGGACTTCTCCTTCGGCTTGGCCTTCAAGGTGGCTCCCACTTGCTAGTGGCAGGGCGGAGCACGAGTCCACCGTGCTCCATCCGTCCATGGACTCGGTCCATTGTTGATAAAGGTGGCGCCGTGGCCGACAGGCGGCCGACCGCGCGGTACTATCAGCAGAGCGGGCATTCTCTGAGGTGGAGCCCGCGATGATGATCTCTGTTGGAGGGTTGCACCGTCCACCTGCTTTATCGTCAGAGTGGAAGGTCCTCACAGCTGTGCAGCAGGCGGAGCAGCTTTGTTGACCACTTTATCGCCAAGGATAGCGACGGGGGTGCGTGCGTCACTGCATGAGCATGGCAGAGGTCACGTGCGCCTTGCTGTGCTTCCTTGGCTGCGACATTTCCCTCGAGGCCTGAGGGGATATTCCTGTTGGACTCACCTCAGGCGGGTTGGTGCCTTGGGGGGGGGGGTCCCCTGATGCGAGGGGTCCCCTGAGGCGAGGGGTCCCCTGAGGCGAGGGGTCCCTTGATACCCCAGTTCCCACTGGGCCGACAGTAGCCCCCGGGCCCATGATGGGCACGACTTAGCCCATGGGCTTAGGCGAAGCGTCGTGGGCCCTTAGTGCCCAGCCGGCCCGAGCCACGCGGCACTTGGACGATTAACGGCCTCGCACGATCTGGGGCGTGAGTCGTGGGGGTCCCACCACGCCCCGGTATCTGCTCATGGAGGGGACATAAAGCCCGAGCACTGCGGCAGGGAGCCGTTACCGTTTCCAATCCTTCGCAGAAAATTCTGCTCCATAGAGCTCTCCTGCGAGTTTCTGTTCTCCGACTCCCTCCAACCTCCGCACCCGTGAAAATGAGTCCTCTCAAGGGCAAGGGCAAGGCCGTCGTGGGGTCTTCCTCCCAGGCGGAAACCACGGAGACCATGATGGGCGCGGCGCTGCTCGGCGTGCGCGTCAACGAGAAAGCACTCTCCAAGGTCCGATGCCTGGTGGCGGACCGGACAAACGAGCACGGCGCCACCGCCCTGAAGCCTGCGGCGCACGGGAAGCGCCCGCGGGGGTTTTTCCCGGTCTTCCAGCACTGCCTGCCGTGGGACTGGTGCCGCCCTTCTCACCCTTCCTGGAGGCGGTGTTGGCGTTCTACCAGGTGCAGCTGCTGCACCTGCACCCCAACTCCGTCCTCATCCTCGCCGTCTTCGCCTACCTCTGCGAGGCGTACCTGGGCCTGAAGCCCACGGTGGGGCTGTTCTGGTGCTTCTACGCGCTCCGGAACACGGCGAAGAACGAGCGCTCCGGGTGCGTCTCGTTCCGCATCGTCAACGGCATGGGGGGTGTCTACATCCCCATGTCCTGGAGCGAGGCCAAGGCCATCACGTCCGTGACGAAGAAAGTAGACGACTTCCGCCAGAAGAGGTTCTTCGTCGGGGTGGAGCGTCCCTGCGCATTCCTCGAGGTCCCCGACGAGCCTCCGGTGAAGAACTCCCATTGGGGCAAGGCTACCTTTGACGGCGCCAAGAATGTGAGCCTGATGGGGCGCCTGAGCTTCCTTCGCGAGGAAGGCCTCACAGGGCAGATGGTCGTGGCGGCCTTCGTGACTCGCCGCATCGCGCCCCTCCAAGCTCACTCGGTCTCCATGTGGATGTACTTGGGGCCGAACGACAAGATGCGGCTCCACGTTGAGGACAACAACAAGGACGTCGTCGACAACATCCTCTCCGCGCTCTTCGTCAACCCCTCTGTGCTTCCCGTGGATGAGCTCCGCGCGGCGCTCCGGCCCCTTCACCAGTACAAACTGACGGAGCGCATGGCCCTCCTGGAAGGGATGCCTCCGTTCACCCGACAGGCCCGGTGGACTCCGATGTGCCGATGCCGGCCCGGGGGGAGCAGAGGGGGCCGATTCTCCCTCAGCGTCAGGAGCTGGCCTAGGTGAGGAGGAAGCCACAGTTGGGGAGGTCTCCTCTTCTAGAGCTGGGCCGTTTACTGACGAGATTTGTGATATCTCGTCAGGCGACGAAGATGCCTTCGTGGTGGCGCCCTCGCACCCCGTGGAGGAGGAAGCAGAGGAAGGGGAGGCCTCGGGCGCGGAGGGCTCTCCAGGAAGGTGCGGGCCTCGCACCAAGGTCGCCGTGGACCACACAGGGGCGAGGCCGTCTGACGTCTCTTCCAAGAGGAAGGCGGAGGCGCCCCCCGCGAGGCCTGCTGCCAAGGCCTTCCCCTCATGGCGCTCGCCAGGCCTGGCGTGGGTCGATGCTGGCGCTCCCCCTCCAGGGTAAGTTTATATGACGTTGGGTCGTTTGCCCTCTTGGCCTCTTTTTCCACCTCATCCTTTGTTGAAGTCTTTTCTTGGGCTCTTGCCAGCGGTCCTGCGCCTGCTAAGCGCCGCCGGCTCCGCAAGGCGTCCGAGGTGAAGAGCGCCACGGCAGGGGCCGGGGCTGACAAGGCTGCGAGGCCTGTGGAGGCTTCCCCAGCGGTCCCCCTTGAGGAGGCGCCTCAGGTGGAGGTGACTGCGCCCCTCGCGGGGGCGACTGGTCCTCATGTAAAGGAGGGCGCCGCAGGCCCAGATGCTCCTGCAGCGCCCCGCGAGTCTCCGGCGCTGGAGGGCTCGGAGGCGAGAACTTCCGCGCCACCTCGCGCTGCCACTCCACCTCGTGCGGCTACGCCTCCACGCGAAGCCACTCCGTTACGTGCGGCTACGCCTCCGCGCGAGGCCACTGCGCCACGCGAGCCAACGCCGCCGCGCGCGTCGATGCCTCCGAGTGTGCCTGCTGTGTCGCCTGCGCCCACCGCTTCTGCGCAGCCCACGACGGAGACCTGCGAGGCACCGGCAGGCGCGGGCGCGTCTGCCGGGGACGGTTCTTCCTCTCCTCCCCGCCAGGCTGGGGGCGAGGAGCGCCTCGCGGCTGCAGAGCCTGAAGGGGGCGCGGGCACGGGCTCCGGCGGGGCTCAACCTAGCCCCCGAGTTCTCCCCGAGGCTGGACCTGCGGGACTCGACGCCGAGGCCGCGCCTTCTACGAGCCAAGACCTGGTGCTCCGCGGCTGGGACTGGAGCGCGGGGCGTCGCGAGGCCGCCTTTGGGCTCGTGAGGGAGTCCCTGGAGGGCTTGGAGGCGCACCTCGCCCTTGGGGACATATGGCTCGCTCGGCAGCAGGAGGAGCTCGCAAGTCGTGGGCGTCCTTCCACGCGGCGGTCGAGGCGCGCCGGCTGGAAGATTTGGCGCTGCAGGCCGCCCGCGAGAAGGCCATCAGCTTCGCCAAGGAGACCCGCGAGGGGGCCATCCGCGACGCTGCAGAGCTGCTCAACCCCCTCCAGGCGGAACGCGACGCTGTGGCGGAGCTCCTGCACGAGGTCAGGGCGAAGCGCGAGGCGATGGAGGGATCGTTGGCGCAGAAGCGCCGCGAGCTGGGCTTGCTGGAGGCCCAGCTGCTCTCCACCCACCAGGCCGCATCGGCTGCTCTGGAGAAGGACCGTAAGGTCTTCGCCGAGCGCGAGCAGCAGCTGGTCCTCAAGGAGGAGGAGCTGCAGCAGCGCGAGGAGCAGCGCCTCCAAGTGGAGAAGGACCTGGTTGCTCAGCGCGAGGCCCTCGAGGAGCGAGAGGGCGAGTTGGCCCAGGCGACCCTGAGGTACGACGAAAAGGTCGCTGCCCAGAAGGTGTCTTACGAGCGCTTCGAGCGGCGCTTCGCCGAGAAGAAGAAAGAGACCGAGGACGCCCTCGCGGAGTTCGAGAAGCAGTTCCATAAGTCCACTTCTCAGAAGTACCGCGATCTGGCCCAGTCGCAGGAGGACCACTTCAAGGCCAAGCACTCCACGGACGCTCGGAAGATCGCCGAGCTCGTGAAGGCCAACTCCAAGATGGAGGCCCGCCTCACTCGCGCTAAGGATGGCCGCCGCCGAGCGGAGGAGGCTCGCACCGAGGCTGTCCACAACCTCAACTCCTTGGCCAAGGACGTGGAGGAGCAGGTGGCCCCGGCGATGCAGCGAGCGGCGGAGGCCTCGGATTCTGCCAAAGTGGCTCAGGCGCTCACGAAGCAGCGCGAGCGCATGTTCGAGGCGCTGGTTGCTCATGGCAACGAGCTGGCCTCGCAGCTGGGAGCAGACGCGCCGCACACCGACGTTCGGGGCCGCGGCGATGCTGCCATGTACCTGGTCTACTTAGACCAGCTCTTCGCAGCGCTCGAGGGTCCCGTCGCCGAGCTTCGGGAGATGATCGAGGACGAGGGTCGGCAGCTCTTGGCGGTGGTGGTGGATCGCATCTTCACCAACCTCAAGCTCATGACGCCCGACTTTGACCTTGGCTCTGTGACCGAAACCGCCCAGGGCGAGGACGCGCAGCGGGTCTCAAGCTCCCTCGGCGAGCAGGTGGACGCCTTCTGCAACCGCTTCAGGCGCACTGAGGCTGCGCCGGAGGACAGCGAGGAGGAGGCGTGCTCTGCCGAGGCTGAAGAGGGTGCCGCGGAGGAGGTCCAAGGTGGTGCGGCTTCCCGTTGAGTCATTCTCCATTGCGCCTGCGAGCGCTTGTATCTGCACCAGTTGTGTGCTTTAGACATCTTAAGACCTTTGGCTTGTAATATCCTTTTAACTGCTGTTTTAATTCGAGCTTGTCTGCCCCTCGTGAGGTCTCTTTGAACTCATCTTCATGTCTATTTGTTCTCTGCGTCGTTAGGTCCCATCTCTTTGTTCCATGACTCCGCCACCTCGGTATGCGGGAGCAATGACTCCGCAAGGCCGGGGGGAGTTTAGGCCTAGGAGAGGTAAGAGCCTTGAGTCGCGATGCTCAAGTGGCCCCTTTAAACGTGCGAGTAGTCCATGAAGCGTAAGGGAAAGCGAAGTCGCTCGAGGGGCAAAGACGCGCGCTAGGGAGAGAAAACGCTCTTAAAGCGTGGGTGCGAGACTTAGCTTGTCGAGGTTTTCGCTCTGTGAAGGCTTTTCGCCTGGCGAGGTTGCCCACTTGAGGGGTCGCTCCTGGGGAGGCTTTTCGCCTGGCGAGGTTGCCCACTTGAGGGGTCGCTCCTTGGGAGGCTTTTCGCCTGGTGAGGTTGCCCACTTGAGGGGTCGCACACGGATGCCCCTTCAGGCTCACGGGGGAAATCTTCCCTGCAGGTATTAGAGGGGCGAACCCAAACGCTGAAACACTGTTCAAGGGACTCGTGCGCGCTTATAGGTCCCCTCAGGCGTTCCTTGCGAGGAGAGTAAGTACCAAGGTCCTCTGTAGAGATGGCGTGTTTGTGGGGTATTGCCCTCCAGCCAGAGCTCGGAATCTTGGATTTTGCAGTGTTGCTGGTGTGTCATTTGAGGCACTGGCACCGTACTCAGCCCCTGCTCGCGAGGTACGTATGTGGAAAGATATAAGCGCACACTTCAACAATAGTAATGCGTAAATAAAACCCCCCAAAAACATTTTTTAAGCGGCGCCGAAGCGCTAAGTTCACTTAGGAACGAGATTGAGTCATTATGCTTGGGATTGCCAAGTTAAATGAGACTCTCAACGGCCTGAGGTGGCTCGTTTTAATTGAGATCTCGGAGCGTTTTCCCTCGAGTGAAGCCTTTGGGGCTTTGGAGGTTTAAGCCGTTGGCGTTTTAACCTCCAGAGACAAGGATGGTTGGAGGTTGAGCCGTAGGCTGCCTCGTCCGCTAGGAGTCTTGACGTGACAATGATCACGTGCGTGGCAATGACCGCGGTTGCGTTTGTTCCCTTAGGAGACAAAGCATGTGTTTGAGGTTTAAGCCTTTTGGCGTTTTAACCTTTAGAGACGACAAAGCTTGGAGGTTGAGCAGTAGGCTGCCTCTTCCGCTTGTCTTCTCGACGTGACAATGATCACGGGTGTGGCAATGACCACGGTTGCATTTGTTTCTTTAGGAGACAAAGCTATGTTTTTGGAGGTTTAAGCCTTTTGGCGTTTTAACCTCTAGAGACGAAAAATGCTTGGAGGTTGAGCCGTAGGCTGCCTCGTCTGCTTGACGTCTCGACGTGACAATGATAACGGGCGTGACAATAATCACTTTTTTAACTTGTTCCTTGCGGATACAAAAGTTTGCGAGGTTTAAGCCTTGAGCTTTTAACCTTGAGGGACAAAAAGGTGCTTAGAGGTTGAGCCGTGGGCTGCCTCTTTCGCTAAATGCCCTGACGTGATAATGATCACGGGTAGAACTTGCGCAGATGCATGATGTTCCATGTATACTTGACGGGGACGCCGTCTTGCGTCTCGAGGGGAGCCCCGCAAGGCCTGGCGATGTGGGTGACCCTGTAGGGACCTTCCCACATCGGGGACTGCTTGTGGAGGCCTTTCCTGGAGAGGATTCGCCTGAGGACGAGATCGCCTGCCTCCAGGGTGCGCGAGCGCACATTGCGGCTGTGGTAGCGCCTCAGGGACTGCTGGTACTTGGCCGCCCGGAGGGCGGCGCAGCGTCTTATCCCTTCAAGGAGCAGCATGTCGTCGTTGTGGAGGTCCTCTTGCTGGTCCTCATTAAAGGCAAGGACCCGCGGGGATCCTTTCAAGGAGCAGCATGTCGATGCTTTATCTCTGCGGGGAGGACTGCTTTGGCTCCATAGACGAGTGCGAACGGCGTTTCCTCGGTGGGCTTGGGTGGCGTGGTACGGATGGACCAGAGCACCGAGGGTAGCTCATTAATCCAGCCCTTGCCGTGGCCCTTGAGGATATCGAAGGTCCTGGTCTTTAAGCCTTTGAGGACCTCTGCGTTTGTGCGCTCGGCCTGTCCGTTGCTTTGCGGATGGGCGACTGAGGCGAAGCAGAGCTTGATGCCCATTTTCTGACAGTAGGCTCTGAAGATGCCACTTGTGAATTGCGAGCCATTGTCGGTGGTGATGCGGTTAGGCACTCCGAAGCGGCAGACCAGGCCTCTGATGAATTTCACCGCCGGGCCTGCTGTGATTGTGCACGTCGCCTCCACTTCAGGCCATTTTGTGAACTTGTCAATGGCCACGAAGAGGTAGCGATATCCACCTTGCGCCGTTGGGAAATGTCCCAGGATGTCCAGCCCCCAGACCGCAAACGGCCACGAGAGCGGAATGGTTTGTAGCCCCAGCGCTGGTCGGTGGATTTGCTTGGCGTGGAATTGGCAGGCTTCACAAGCTTGAATGATGTCCGTTGCATCTTGAAGTGCTTGAGGCCAGTAGAAGCCGTTCCTGAAGACTTTTCCTGCGAGGGTGCGGGCGCATGAATGGTGGCCGCATTCCCCGTTGTGGATGTCCTTAATCAGCAGTTTTCCTTCTTCAGGAGGGACGCACTTGAGCGCGATGCCGTTTGGGCGCTTGCGGTAGAGAATTCCTTCGAGGATTTGGTACGATTTTGCTTGGCGGGCAATTCGCTCCGCTTCAGCATCGTCCTCGTGAAGGATCCCTTTGTGGAGGTAGTCTTTGATCTCGTCGATCCATCCTGCCTCTTGGTGCACTGCTGTGAGCAACAGACACTCCCCCATGGGGGGCCCGCAGCCTGGAGCTCCGCTTGCAGGTGGTGGCGGGAGCGCTTCGTCTGTGCTTGCGGGCTTGGCCTCTAGGGGCTGCTTTATGGATGCTTTGACGAGCCTTTCTTCAAAGACACCTGGCGGCTGAGCCTGCCGCTTTGATGCACGCTTGGCTCCGCGACGTTGCTCGCCGGACTCGAAGAAGACGCACACCAGACCAAGGAAGACACCGTCCTTTACCCAGGTTCACGACCCTCATGAGGAAGTAAGACCGCAACTCCTGCCTGTCTGTATTATATATGGAAGGTTACAGTACAATTGTGCTTGCCGGAAGCCCCCATGAGGCAGTTCTTGCCTGGGGAGGGAAGCGATGATCTTCTTCCTCCTCCAGCCAGAGGCTAACCTAACCAGCGTTGCTAGGGTTTACAAGGGTGTTTTGCACGCAAAGGGCCGACCCCTGCTACGATGACGAGGTGTTAACTCGACAAGTCCCAGGGTTGTGCACCCCGGGTTGATTGATGGGGAGAGAGAGAGGTGTTGGTGATCACGACGGCTGACAAGCAAGGTTTTACCCAGGTTCAGGCTTCCGGAGGATAACACCCTACTCCTGCTTGTCTGATTAGTGATGAGGGTAGCGATTACAATGGCGAGATTGCGATCGCTAGGGTTTGTGGCGGTGGCTATGAGCGTGTCCTTTGGGACGAGCAACCCTCCTGGCTTTATAGGTAGCCAGGTCTCGGGTGGTCGATGCCGATGGCAACTACAGATATGGAAGGTTATGCGACCTAACCGACTTGGACTAGGTTACATGGTATCCCGTGTGGGCCTTCTGTGGGCCTCCATATCCTTGGCGCGGCCCAGGTAGCCTTATCGTGGGCTACCCGAAAGGCAGCCCCACGTCAGTATCCCCCGAGTGCTTGGTCGAAGCGTAGAGTCGGGCAAAGGACTTCTTCCTCCTGGACGCGCCATTGGATTGCTTGATCTTGAGCTTGAACTCGATTTCTTCAGTCGAACCGGCCTCTCCCGATGGGAGTAACCTTTGCAATCAAATTACTTTGCCTTGGTCTTCTTGTGAAGCTTGCTTCTATTCGGCCTGTTGGCTTACTTGTAAATGGATTCGGCTGCTCGAGCTTACTCGGTTTTTCTTTGCCACCCGAATGATTCCTTTGGGTTCTCGGATCAGCAGTCGATCCTACTTTGTTCGTTTCAGCTAAGAAGCTTACTACTCGAATCACTCTGTCGAGCTGTTTCAGTTATTTTTGGAGTCGTTGGCTTGACGACGTCATTGGTGACGATCCATTGCACGCCTCTGCGCCCGATGGGACGTGACGTGGCGGGCCCCACTGTCAGAGCTGACCGCGGTCAGCAGTTGTCACGTCTCCGAACTGGGCGCAAAATTTGCGCGGCATGATGATGACGCCTCGGTTTTCGTGCGTAGTGGACGAAGTGAGCGGCGACGGTTGGTTTCTTCGTGCGACACGTGGGCGGCTGGATGTGTCTGTTTGGAACCCTTGTTCTGTGGACGGTTGAGATGAAACGTTTCCGAGGCATAAGTACTGCGTTTTGACGCGAGGGCCTTCATCTTCTCCAATCGTCCTGGCCTCCTTTTCCTCTGCGCTCTACCATTTTCGCCGCCATCCAGAGCTCCGTGCTTTTTGTCCATGCACCTTGCGCTGCCTCGCGGCGCCATGGGCAAGCCGAAGAGCGCCATTGGTTCCTCCGCCGCCGCCGACGAAGCCGGGCTGATGAAGAAGCCCGACGGTGACTGGCAGAGGTCGTCGGTGAAGAAGGCAGAGGTCGAGTTCCTCCGCGCTCAAGGTCTTCTTCCACCTGCTGATCAAGTCCAGGTACGCGCTCCTGGCAAAGAGGTTTTCCCCACACCCCGAGATGGGGAACGCGTTTGATTCGTGGATTTCCTTCCGCGAGGCTTCGGGTTCCCCATGCACGATTTTGTGCGCGGTCTCCTGTATGCCTATGGGGTTCAGATCCACGATCTGACCCCCAATGGCGTCTTGAGCATCGCGGGATTCATTGTGCTTTGCGAGTACTTTCTGGGTGTCGCGCCCCACTGGGCACTGTGGAAGTCGCTCTTCCTCGTTCGCAAGAACGTTGGAAAGAGCGGGTTGCCCTTCCCCGTGGGCGGCTTCGGAATCCAAGTGCGCGGTGACACCGCGTACTTTCAGATGAAGAAGTCGGACTCCGTCCAGGGGTGGCGCAAGAGATGGTTCTACGTCCAGTCGAGCCAGGACGGCCTGGTGGCATTCGACAGCGGACGTGGGCTGCGGAAGACGCAAGCCTGGACGCACCCGCTGACTGCTGGGGAGAAGGAAGCCGTGCGGCCTCTTCTGGGCCTGCTGCGCGATCTCACCAAAACCCTTGGGCGCGAGTCGGGTGGCGTCTTCTTGATGGCCACCTTCTTCCGTCTTCGGGTGCAACCGCTCAGCGCTCGGCCCCACCCGATGTGGGCCGTCGAGGGCGTCAGCACCGAGCCACTTGACGATGAGGAGGTGGAAACCAAAGTAAGGTCCATCACCAACCTCCGAGTCGCGGATACATGCAACGTCAAGTGCCCGGTTGCTGCTTACGGGCATCGAACCCCGTTCCTGAGGTGAGTTCTTGACTTGTTTTCCTTGTGTCTTGATTCGACTTGCGTCTACTTGATTCTTGATTCGACTTGCGTCTACTTGCTTCAGGGTCGGTCCCTGCTGATCAGCCTTCCTCCTCTTCCCGAGAACAGACCCGACGACGAGTCGAAATTTGTCGAGGAGGAGGACGACGACGATGAGATTCCTTCTGCGCATTCTCCCCACGAAGAGGTGGAGGACGAATATGAAGAGGAGGAACCCATACGGAAGAAGCGGAAGCTCCCGAGTGGTGGCGATTCTGCTACTACGTCGTTTCCCGCTAGGGATGCCGACGTTGCTCTGGAGGAGGCCGTCGCGACGTCGTCGGGTGCGCGGTCCTCGGGTGGCTGGAACGAGCCCTTGATTGTTCCTCCAGTCAGCTCCGCGTCTCCTCGTTCGTTTGGGAGGATGGCGTCGCCCTCCCTGGGGAGTTACGACGACCTTGAAACCACCAAGTGAACTTCTTGGTGCTTTATTTTCTTCGAGTTGTGTTTTGTAGCTACGATCTTTGAGTTGACCATTGTGCTTGTCTTTGCTGCAGCCGTCGTTCTGGCGATGTTAGCTCCCCTCTTCGGGACGTGGAGCATACATCCGCCCCTTCGACTGAATTGGTGACTCAAGTGCTGGTGGAGGAGGTGCGCGCACAGCCTGCTGGCATTGCGTCGTCGAGTCGCGCTCCTCCTTCGGCTTCGGAGGACCCTGATCTCCTGGACCACGTAAGTTCTTTACACTTGTACTTGTATTCTTGAGTTTTCATCGGGTGCGTGATCAGCGCTCCCGATGGGAGTAGCCCCCGAAGGTGTGGGTGACTAGTATAGTCGCCCGGAACTTTATTAATATTTTGCTCTTGTTTCAGCCGTACTACCGCCAGCAGCTTGACGCAGCCGCGGCCTATGTTCGCCTGGAGAAGGAGAGGGACCAGTTGCGTGCTTCTCTGGGCCAGGCTACTGGGCGAGTTGCTGAGCTTGAGAAGGCTCTTCATGAGTCTCAAGAGAGGGAGCTGGCGCGAGTCGCCCAGGAGAAGACTCAAGTCGATCGTCTCCTCTCACTCGCCGGTGTTCTTGGGGGTAAGTTTCGGCTTAATGCCTATTATGTCTTGATCTTTTCTTTGTCTGACCTTGAATCACTTGCGCAGAGATTTGCGGTGGAGCTCCTCCGGAAGACACGTCGAGTGACGCGGTTGACTTGGCGACTGCCGTTGGCTTCCTCGACCGGGTCTGCGCATATGCGTCCGACGCGCTGAAGAAGTCCACAGCCACGCTGAAGAAGTCAACTGGAGCCCTCACTGTGGTGCACCGGAGCATCTTCCCGCGCGACCAGCCGCTGGCAGCCGTGGACGCCCTTGCTGTGCCGTTTGAGGACGCGACCACCATCGCCGACTTCACGCGGTCGTAGACGGTACGCGGCTCCGAGCTCACCTTCCAGCTCCTCTTAGGACATCAGGTTCCGGGTGACTTTGAGAAGGTCGTCAGCGGCTTTCCTCGAAGACCCGATGGCCGAATCGCGTCGCTGGGTGGTGTGAAGGAGCGTGCTACACAGCTGGCTTTGCAGCTTGTGGCACTCTTCGAGAGGGCCCTTGCTAAGGCAACTGAGGCGGCTGCTACTCGGAAGAGTCGCTCCCGGTCGCAGTCTGCAGCCTTAGAGTAGATGTAGCATAGGAATTTGGCAGTCGCCGTGGTCTGTACCTTTAAACTTTTGGCCCCGTAATGAATATTGTCCTGCCAGGTCTTTTGGCCTTCAACAATGCTTTTGCTAGAACTGAATTTCTTTCTGCCGAGTTTATCTTTGCTGCATAGTCGTATGATTGTATTGACTCTGTGTATTCGTGGCAGACTGTCGTGCGCGGTGGTGCTTCTTCTTCTCCTGCGACTGAGCCGAGTGGCGAGGCTTCTTCTTCGGGTGCTCGCCGTCGTCGGGCGGCGCCGGCTCCACCACGTAGTACAAATGATCAGCGGATAATCACGTACCTGAAGAACAAGGTGGTTGAGCTTGAGGCGACCCTGAAGAATACTGAGCTGCTGCTGCACCGCTCCAGGTCGCATCCTACTGCAGAATTCTCACGAGGTGAGGATTTTTTGCTTGGGGAGATCGATCTGATCAGTCGACACCTGCAAGGTTGGTAACCTTTTGGCGGCTGCTTTCTTTGCTGAAACTTGCTTGTTCTGACTTGCAGTTTACGCTTGCAGATGTGAACCCGGATTGGGAGGCTGAGCGGGATCGCGTTGAAGAGCGAGTTGCCCGAGAGGCGTCCGGCGACTCCTATGAAGCTCGTCAGTTCTGGGTGAACAAGTCGAGAGGGCGCGCCCTTGCCACTATGCTTGATCGTACATGGCGTGCGGCTTTTCTTCTGGAGAATTGCCGGAAGACACTCTGGCATATCAATCGTGTGTACTTCCCGCATAACGCGCAGCCGAACGGGCTGTCCGCCTTGCTGGAGAGGTTTCGCGACGGTGAGGGGCTGAAGGAGGTCGTCCACGCCCAACTTGTGGCTGGGGCGAATGCGGCGTTGGCATACGTCCGGATACATCGGCCACATCTTCCGCTCGATAAGGTGCTGGATGGCCTGCCTGGTGATGACGACTTCGACGAGACCTTGGCGGCTGCGCGCCAGATTATCGGGCAGGTTCAGAGGCTAAGTGGGCGCCTTGTAGGTCCACTCGATGCGCCGAAGGCCGAGCCTGCAGTTTAGAGTAGCAGTCGTCTGCTGTACAGGGTTAGCTATAGATGGCAAATGTGCCTGTGCAAGTCGCAATGTACTAGATTAAAAATACTTGCGAGTAATGAGAATTGAACTGCTTGCTCGGAAGCGTAAATGCCTGTTTTGATTTTCGACCTGTGTGGCGCAGTCGCCTAGTATGTTAGGTGACGGCCTAGGTTTTTCCAAGTGTGACCTGTATGTCGCAGTCTCTGACTTTATCAGGTGGGGACTTAGGATTTTTGTAACTTGACCTGTATGGCGCAGCCCCCGAGTTGTTCGAGTGGCGGCCTAGGATTTTTGCTAAGTCATGTATGGAGTAGCCCCCCAGTAGGTCGAGTGGCAGCCTAGGATTAAAAGTGTTACCTGTTTGGCGCAGCCCCCGAGTATGTCGGGTGGCGACCTAGGATTTTGAACTTGACCTGTACAGCGCAGCCCCCGAGTGAGTTCGAGTGGCGGCTGAGGATTTTCTGATAAGGCCTGTATGGCGTAGCCCCCGAGTGAGTCGAGTGGTAGCCTAGGATTACAAGTGTTACCTGTTTGGCGCAGCCCCCGAGTATGTCGGGTGGCGACCTAGGATTTTGAATTTGACCTGTATGGCGCAGCCCCCGAGTGGGTCAGGTGGCGGCCTAGGTTTTTTGATTTATGCTTGTATGGCACAGCCCCCGAGTAGTTCGGGTAGCGGCCTAAGCTTTTGTTTCAACCGGTGTGGCGCAGCCCCCGAGTGGTTCGAGTGGCGGCCTAGGATTTTAGCTTCTTCTGTGTGAAAGGTAAAGTAGACCGATTTTCTTCAAATCACTTTATTGATTCTTGCGAACATGCCACCTCATTAAAACCCTTCCAGTCCCCTTAGGCACCCTGGTGAGGGAAAGAGCGCGTCTGAAACCTGCCGGGCTGATTTTTCTTGTACAATGATTGGGTCGAACTAGGCGTAGAACCGGCGGAGTTGTGCCACGTTCCACGGGTTGCTGCAGTCTGCTCCCGTCTTCGAGTCTTTCAGGCGGTAATCTCCGTTGCCGATTGCTTCTGTCACGATGTATGCGCCCTCCCATGGGGAAGCGAGCTTGTGCACCTTCTTCTGCTTGAGTCGAAGAACCAAGTCGCCTGCAGCGAACGCTCTTGGTCGCAACCTCCGAGTGCGATAGTTGCGTAGGTCTTGTTGATACACGGCTGATCGTGCCAGGGAGATGTCGCGTGCTTCATCCAGGGTATCCATGCTGTCTTCGAGTGCCTCCTCTGCATCCGACTCGTCGTAGGCGACTACTCTCGGTGCGTCGAATTTGATGTCACAGGGGAGAACCGCTTCTACACCATAAAGAATGGAGTGTATTGGGTGGATCTGTTTGGCGTTGTTCGTAGACTCCAAAGGACCGACGGTAGTTCTTCCACCCATGCGCCCGCTGCGCGTTTTAGTGGCACGCGCAGTCGCTTCTTGATGCCGCTGCAGACGAGGCCATTGGCTTTCTCCACTTGCCCATTGGATTGCGGGTGCGAAACGGACGCATAGCTGAGCTTGATACCCTTCTCTGAGCAGAATTCCTTGAATTCTTCGGCTGTGAAGTTTGAGCCGTTGTCGGTGATGATCCCATTCGGTACTCCGAATCTGAAGATGATTGACCTGATGAAGTTGACTGCTGTGGATGCAGTCGAACTTGTGATGGGCACGGCTTCGATCCACTTTGTGAACTTATCGACTGCAACCAGGAGGTGAGTGTGACCTCCGGGTGAGGATTTCTTCAGCGGGCCCACCATGTCCAGACCCCATTGGGCGAAGGGCCAGGCTAGTGGTATTGTCTTAAGTTCTGATGCTGGCGCGTGTGGCTTGTTGGCAAACTCCTGGCACCCTGTGCATTTCCTTACTAGTTCCTCGGCGTCCTGCATGGCTGTCAACCAGTAGAACCCGGCTCGTAGTGCTTTGGCCGCCAATGCTCGACTGCTGGCATGATGCCCGCAGATACCCGCATGGATGTCGAGTAAGATGGCCTGGCCGTCGACTGGATCTACGCACCTTTGCAGGATTCCTGAGATGCTTCTTTTGTAGAGTTCTCCGTTGATCACGGTGAAACTTTTGGAGCGCCTGATGATGCGCTTTGCTTCGACTGGGTCAGCTGGCAGCTTCTGATGCAGTATGTATGCCAGGTACGGTCCTGTCCATGTAGCTTCGACTAGCATGACCTCCATGGGGACCTTGTCTTGGCTTGGCGGGTTAGCATCGCCTTTTGTTGTTGCAGTGCTTGCTGTGTTTTGAGTCTTGATGGATCTCTGCGTGATGCGCTCGAGGAAGACACCGGGTGGAACTGGAGCCCTGTCTGATCCCATGTTAGCGAGGACGTCGGCTTCTTCGTTGCTTTCGCGGCCGATGTGCCGCAACTCGCAGCCGTCGAAGTTGCCTTCCAATGGTTGTAAAGGTCTCTGTAGGCGATCATGTTGTCGGCGATGGCGTCGCAGGACTTCATGGTTTGATGTACCACCAGGTAGGAGTCGCCGTATATCATGAGGTGCGTGGCGCCGCAGTTCTTGGCAATCCGCATGCCGTGGATCAAGGCCTCGTACTCGGCTTTGTTGTTAGACGGTGTCGGAAAGTCCATCTGTAGGACGTACTTGAGCTTGTCGCCCTTGGGGGAGATGAGCACGACTCCTGCCCCGGCTGACATGAATTTCTTGGATCCATCGAAGTACATTGTCCATGCGTTGGACAAGTCGGGGACATTTGGTAGCTGGGCTTCTATCCACTCGGTGGTGAATTCTGGGAGGACTTGGGCCTTGATGGACTTCGGGTGAGCATATTTCAGCTCCCATGGTCCTAGTTCGACAACCCACTTGGCGACTCGTCCTGTCGCGTGTTGGTTTGTGAGAATGTCTGCTAGTCCAGAGGAGCTTACCACCGTGATCGGGTGCTCGGAGAAGTAGTGGACGACCTTCCTGGAGGTCATAAAGACTCCATACGCCAGCTTCTGGTAATGCGGGTAGTTCTGCTTGGACAGGGTGAGGACTTCGCTGAGGTAGTAGACGAGCCTTTGCACCGGGTGACTGTGCCCTTCTTCTTACCGTTCGACTACGAGTACCGTGCTCACCACCCTGTTTGTTGCTGAGACGTATAAGTATAACGGCTCGTTTTCCAGTGGTGCCACGAGGACTGGAGAGGTTGTCAGGGTTTTCTTGAGGTGGTCGAACGCATCCTGCGCCTCCTGTGTCCACTCGAACTTGTCCGTCTTCTTCATCAGTTGGTAGAAAGGTAAGGCTTTCTCTCCCAACCTTCTAATGAACCGGCTGAGAGCTGCGACTCGGCCGGCTAATCGCTGCACCTCGCGGAGTTTTGTTGGTGCTGGCATTGTGAGAATGTTCTGCACCTTCTCGGGGTTCGCTTCGATTCCTCTTGCAGATACGAGGTACCCTAGTAGCTCTCCGGCTGGCACGCCGAACACGCACTTCTCTGGGTTGAGCTTGATCTGGTATACATCGAGTGCGGCGAAGACCTTGCGGAGGTCGTCGACTAGGGTATCCTCCTTTCGGGTCGTGACGACGATGTCATCGACGTAGACTTGGACGATCTGCCCGATTAGCCCTTTGAGGCACGCTTGCATTGTCCGCTGGTACGTGGCACCTGCGTTCTTTAACCAGAACGGCATCGTCTGGTAGCAAAAGACGCCGTCGGGTGTGATGAAGGCCGTTTTCTCTTCGTCCTCGACTTTCAGGCTGATTTGCTGGTAACCTGAGTAGGCGTCCAGGAAGGACAGGCGCTCGCAACCTGCTGTCGAATCGATGATCTGGTCTATCCGCGGGAGCGGGAAGTGATCCTTGGGGCAGCACTTGTTGACTGCGGTGAAGTCAACGCACATGTGTAGTTTCTTCGTCTTCTTTTTCTCCACTAGGACCGGGTTGCCGACCCAGTCCGAGTCTGTGATCTCTCGGATGAACTTGGCGTGCAGTAGTCTGTCGACTTCCATGTTGATCGCGTCTCGCTTGGTTCCTGAGAAGCGTCGCATGGATTGTTTGACTAGTCTTGCGTCCTTGTGGACTTTTAGAGAGTGCTCGGCGAGTTCCCTGGGTATCCCTGGCATGTCAGAAGGTTGCCATGCAAAGATCTTCCAGTTCTCACGTAGGAACTCGACGAGCGCGCTTTCCTATGCAGGGGTCAGACTTGACGAGACCTTGACCGTCTTTCTGCTATCAGTCGGATGGACTTGGTGGGTGACGGTGTCGTCGATCGTGTTGAGTGATGCGTCCTTAGCTGGCTTCTTGCGAGACGGAAAGAGGGTCTTGTCGTTGTCGGCTGATATGGCCTTGAAGTGCTCTTCGACCCCGAAGAACTCAGAAATCTTGGCGAACTCGCGGTCGCAGCTGTTGGAGGGCCCGAAGTCGCCGCGTACGGTGATTACCCCTTTCGGCCCAGGCAGTTTGACCATCAGGTAGGCGTAGTGGGGTACTGCCATGAACCTGGCAAAGGTTGGGCGTCTGAAGATGGCGTGGTATTGTGACTTCCAGTCGACGACCTCAAAGTCTATCGACGCCTTCCTGAAATGCTCGGGTGTGCCGAGGATGACGTCGAGTGTGATTGTTCCCATGGGCGTGATTGCTTGCCCTGGTACTATGCCGTGGAAGGTGGTTTCCGATTTCGGCAATTTCTCTGTCGACCTGTTCATTCTTCTCAGGGTATCGGAGAATATGATGTTGATGCCGCTGCCTCCGTCCATGAACACCTTCTTGAAGCTGTAGTCGCCGATCAGGGCCTCGATCACGAGTGCGGCGTGTCCGGGTCAGGCTAACTCGGATGGGTGATCTGCCCTGGAGAACGTGATGGGTTTCTCAGACCCGCGCAGGTAGTCTGGTACCGCGCGTGGGCTGTTGATGGCCTGAAGTACTTGGCGAGTGATGAGCTTTTGGCGCCTGTTTGACGGAGGTCCCTTCTGGATCATGTTCAGCTGTCCCCGTGCGGGTGGGTACGTGTCGGTTGCTGCCGACTGACCTTGCTGCTGTTGCTGCTGCTGTGGCTGGGGGAATGCTCCTGCCGCCTGCACCTGGTTGTTGTTTGCGGGTGCCGCCTGGATGGCTAGCTGCGGGGCTGCCTGTATTGCCTGTACTGGAGCGATGATTTGCTGCATGGCTTGGTATATCTTTCTTGCTTTGCGACAATCCTTCAGCAGGTGGCTGGAACCCCATTTGTCTGTCTGCGGGTTGCGGAACGAGTGGTGCTTACAGGGTTGCATCAGCTCCTCTGCTGGGGTCAACGGGCGCTTCCACTCGCGTTTCTGGCTTCCGTCATTGTGGCCAATGCTGCTGCTGCCACGGTTATACTGACTCGAGCTATACTGTCGACCTTGGTCGTACTGTCGACTGTTGTCGCGTTTGTCCTCACGGCGGGTTTCATAGCCCGCCGCTACTAACACGATTGAATCGTGGGTGTAACATGGCTTCTTCTTTTGGCGTGCCTCACGCCAGTTGCTTGTTTCGACTTCTTTCTTGGGGGAAGTTTCGCGGACGAGGTCCCCTCCTTCGGCCCACTGGTTGGCTGTCTTCATGAGCTCTATTGTGGTCTTCGGCTGGAGCCTACCGAATTCCTCGCGGAGGTCGCGGCGAGCGACGCCGTGCATGAAGGCATCCATCACCCGATCTTCTAAGACGGGTTCCATGGTGTTGCGGAGGAGTGTCCATCGCTGGATGTAGGAGCGGAGCGACTCATCCTTTCCTTGCTTGCAGGCCTGCAACTCGATGTAGGTCGTTGGCCTTGCGAATGTTCCCGAGAAACTCTTGATGAAATTATCCTAGAATTGTTCCCATGTTCGGAAAGAGTCTTTGGGTTGGCTTGTTAGCCACCCGCGTGCCGAGTCCGTCAGCATAAGCTGGATGTACTGCATTGCCGTAGTCGACGTCCCGCCTTGGCAGGTGCAGGCCATGAGGTAGTCCTCGAGCCACAGTCGTGGATCTTTCTTCCCGTCGTACTTTGGTGTGCCTGCTGTCAGCTTGAAGCCCTTAGTCATGCGGGTGTCGCGGATGTTGAAGCTGAAGCATGCCGCGCCGCACGGCTCGAAGTCGCGGTCAGCGTGGTCGTCTGTGTTTACCGCACCAGCTGAGCGCTCCTTGCGGTTGCGATCCACCGTCTTCTGCGTGAGGACGTCGCGAAGGTCCTTGACTGGTTGTCGCTGTGCCGCTGGTATGCCCGAGGTTGTTGGTTCGTGCACCCGGTTGCTTGGCCCCTTGGCCGCCAGCGCTTCTTCGATAGCCCTTATGGAGGCAATTTGCTGCTTGTGAAGAAGGGAGCGCGCGTCCCCCTCCTGTGGCTGCGTGAGCCGGAGGTATGTCTCGACTGAGATCAGGGCGGCGTTCGCCGTCTTTCGGACGGGTATCCCGTTCTCATCTTCGGTGACGAAGGACGAGTCGAGGTTGCGGGTGAGCCTGGTTCGATCGGCTTCTGCCATGAGGGGAACGCGGGCTCCGTTTCGCCGTGCTCCTTGGTTAACCTCCGTAGAGGATGTGAAGGAGAGGGCGGCTCGCCTGGCACTCGATGCGTCTGCGTCCCTCTTGGCCGGAGTAAGTCGGCTTTTTTGGCGCGGATTCGCTCGCCTACCTTGCGCAGCAAGCACTGGACCGCCAGGTGGTCTTCTCGAGGTGCGTTGGGTGGGGGTAACGTGCCCTCGTCCACATGCTTCATGGCTTGGATCGCCATGTCCCGCGTGATGACAAGTTTAGTCTGGTCCGGCATGTCCACTTCTAGCGGATATGCGGGTTCTTCGTCGTCGCCATGTGGTGCTGTGCCGGCCATGAAGACTTGCTTGGGGTAGACTTGAGTCGGGGAGTTGGTGCTGCCGCTGCTGCTTCTGTCGCCCGCGTCTTGCTCGGGATCGAAAATTGCTGCAACGTGGCGCGCGGCGCAGTAGCTGTCGCGTCTTCTCGCGATCGTCCCTGTGTTCACGCTCTCCGGGGCGAGTGCGATTGGCTTGGGCTAGACTTGTGATTTCCACGAAGATGAGGGCGCGCGTGACGTGGCTGTCGGGCGCGGGCTCCTGGTTGCCCGTGCGGGTGCGACAGTCGAGGTAGATCTTGACTTAGTCGACGGCGTGACCGAGGTTGGGGTAGTAGACCCGATCCGCGCGTCCGTTGCTGAAATTGTCGATGTAGTCGACGCAGATGCAATCTTCGCGGGTGCAGCGGGCGCGCTCTCCGCGGGTGCGGCAGATGCGATCTTCGCGTGTTCGGCGGGCGCGGCCTCCGCGGGTGCGACAAACGTGATCTTCGTGGGTTCGTCGGGCGCGGGGGTTGCCGATTCGGGTGACGCCGCCGCGCGTAGCGCGGTAGTCGTAGACCTGAGTATGCCACGACTATCGATGCAGCAGTATATGGAGCCGAAGGTGATGTGTATACCTTTGTCCAGATCGGCGTACACCGAGCGGTGGGCCGGCGGGTGGAGGACGTACTCGAAGGAGCCGAAGCGGATCGACTTCCTGGCGGCGGACACACCGATCTTCATTGCGGATGGAGCCGGAGCGACCATGATTCCAACACTTGTTTGACGTTCCCACAGACGGCGCCAATTGACGAAGTGTTAACTCGACAAGTCCCAGGGTTGTGCACCCCGGGTTGATTGATGGGGAGAGAGAGAGGTGTTGGTGATCACGACGGCTGACAAGCAAGGTTTTACCCAGGTTCAGGCTCCCGGAGGATAACACCCTACTCCTGCTTGTCTGATTATTGATGAGGGTAGCGATTACAATGGCGAGATTGCGATCGCTAGGGTTTGTGGCGGTGGCTATGAGCGTGTCCTTTGGGACGAGCAACCCTCCTGCCTTTATAGGTAGCCAGGTCTCGGGTGGTCGATGCCGATGGCAACTACAGATATGGCAGGTTATGCGACCTGACAGACTTGGACTAGGTTACATGGTATCCCGCATGGGCCTTCTGTGGGCCTCCATATCCTTGGCGCGGCCCAGGTAGCCTTATCGTGGGCTACCCGAACGGCAGCCCCACGTCATACGATGGGTGTCTTCTCTCTTTTATAGGCGCCTCGGGCCTTCTCCTTCGGCTTGGCCTTCAAGGTGGCTCCCACTTGCCAGTGGCAGGGCGGAGCACGAGTCCACCGTGCTCGATCCGTCCATGGACTCGGTCCATTGTTGATAACGGTGGCGCTGTGGCCGACAGGCGGCCGACCGCGCGGTACTATTAGCAGAGCGGGCAGTCTCTGAGGTGGAGCCCGCGATGACGATCTCCGTTGAAGGGTTGCGCCGTCCACCTGCTTTATCGTCAGAGTAGAAGGTCCTCACAGCTGTGCAGCAGGCGGAGCAGCTTTGTTGACCACTTTATCACCAAGGACAGCGACAGGGGTGCGTGTGTCACTGCATGAGCATGGCAGAGGTCACGTGCGCCTTGCTGTGCTTCCTTGGCCGCGGCGTTTCCCTCCAGGCCTGAGGGGAGATTCCTGTTGGACTCCCCTCAGGCGGGTTGGTGCCTTGGGGGGGGGGGGTCCCCTGAGGCGAGGGGTCCCTTGAGGCCCTCGTTTCCTCTTCAGTCCCTCAAGGGGAATCGCCTCTCGAGGGTCCTGCCAGGCGGTGACGCCTCGTCCTTAGTCGTTTCGTCTGTCTGGCCCGCGAGCGAGGCCTGGGGGGAATGGTTTCTTGATACCCCAGTTCCCACTGGGCCGACAGAGCTCTACGGCTAGCAGAAGGAAAGCAAAGGGTGATTTGGTTACCGAACAATGCAGGGCGACGAGGCAAACTTGATGGCGAAGTCGATGGCGTCTTGGTGGTCAGCTCCTCCCGGGATTTGTTCGCCGGATTTGGAGAAGCGGACGGCGGCGGCGGTCACGGACGGATGCGATGATTGGCTGCGTTATAAAACAAACGACGAAGTCACGAAGATGTGTACAGTGATAGCAAGAAGAAATAGAAGGTCAGGGGGCTCGGAGAGCACGGATGTCGCCAAAATCGGCGTTTCTGACCGGCGGCAATGGCGTCGGCGGAAACTCGAAACCCGAGCAGCCTGGTGGCGAGAAGCTAGGGTTTTCTAGGGAAAACAGGACGGCGGCGGGGTTGGGTTTATATAGACGCGTCAAAGGAAACAAATCCTATAAGACATGGAGTTGATTTGATCCGAAATCGGATCGAGTCCTCGAACGTAATTCACGGATGGAGGTTGAAGAACACCTGACAGGTGGGGCCCACTTGTCAGCGAGATGAGAGGGAAGCGCGGGCTGATCTTGGGCTGCTTCTGGGCCGTTACACAGCGCGCGTGCACCAATTGGAATATGGGCCGACTCGTTTTGCTCCTCCTCTTTTTTTTTGTCAAATCATTTTCTGTTTTCAAAACCTGATTTCAAAAATGATTTTTTAAACTCAAATAAAACATTTCAGAAAAATTCATAAAAAAATGTTTTAGAAATCTTATTGAATTTAGAAGTTTTGAGAAGTATTTTAACAAACAAATAATTAAATAAAATAAGTAATATTATAAGGAGTTTAAATACATCTCTTTATGGAATACAAATTTATTCATACTTATAATGAAATTTAAACTATTTCTTATATGATTTAAATGCCATGCCTATATGATGAATGATGCATGAATGCAAGATTTTAATTTTTTTAGAAATTTGGGATGTTACAAAGACATCGATTGTGATATAAGTAGACAGCAGGATTAATATACTGTAGGCATAGCCACAGATGTACGGGTGTTGCATGGATAAGATAATTCATGTAATAACATAGCATAGGCATTTGCATATAAATAATATAAAGCATCAAGGTATAAACGAATCATAAGCATGTATTCCAATCTAGTTGTGCGTGCTCGCAATGAGAAACTTGCACATCATCTTTTATCCTACCAGCCCATTTGCAGCGGGGCCTCTAGGCAATCTACTGACAATTAAGGTACTCCTTTTAATAAAGTACCGGAGCAAAGCATTAACGCTCCGTGAATACATGTGATTGTAACATCCCAATATTTTGGACTGTTTAAAAATCACTAAAATTTAAAACTTTTGTTTTGATTAAAATAAAATATTAAAATGCATAAGAAAACCAACTATAAAAGACTTCAAACATCTTGAAAAAGTTTATTAATTCAAATATCTCAAGTAATCACTTTTTTTCAAAACTTGTTTCAAGTTAAACATTTTATTAGTCTTTCTATTTCTTAAAACCTCAACATGTAATTTGACAAATGATTTACAAACTTTCAAACTATTTTCATGTAATAAAAAGTTTATTTTTAAGTAATTTATTTCAACCACTTAGCCATAGCTATTCACAAATTAAAATAATATTTACCAGTGTGCCTTTAAACCATTTATAACATGATCTATTTGCCAATTGGTTTTCAGTCCTTTAACTAAGTTCAAAACATAGTTTTGGAAATTACAAGTCTATAGTTTGTAACTTTAAAACTTCATAGATTTAAATTAATTGATTATCCAGATACGCATTTCATTTGCTTAAATGATTTTCATTAATTTTCAAATCATAAAATGATTTTCATGAATATATTCAATATAAGAACTGAATTAAATCTAAAATCTTTTCCAAAGTTGTTTTATGAAGTTTTCAAATGATTTATCTTAATACAAAATATAATGGTGCACAAAATAAAATTAAATTAAAATTGAATCAATTATATTTCCTATTATTTAAAAATATTTATATTCTATTATTTTACTATTATACCCAAAATAAGAATGATTGGTTACTAAAAATGAGTTTTAAATAACTTAATATCAATCATATATGATTGTGGTAATGTCATAAATTTTATTTAAACCCAAATGAATTTATTAAATTCCTAATTTCAAAATTGACCTAAATGGGCAAATTTGCATTTTTTAATAATTCAAAATTGTTAATTTTAATAAGTTTTCAAAACATACCCACAATTGGTTTAACACAAAGATATTTTTTTTACAAATTTTTAGAAATTTATTTGACTTCATTTGAGGAAAAAAACCTTCTTGATGGAAGAGTCCCCCGACTTATTATAGTCCTCCTAGAATCCAAGGCATTTCGTCGGAATACATCCTGTCTTTTCACCATTGTAGTATCCATTTTTACTTTTTTTATGCTAATGTTGGTGACTGGAGATAACTTTCTTCAATTATTCCTGTGATGGGAGGGAGTAGGTCTTGCTTCATATTTGTTAATTCATTTCTGGTTTACACCGTGGCTTTATGCCCTTTCTACCTACATCGATAATAGTTCAGCAGGAACTTAAACAACTCATAATTCATTTCTCGATCAATGCATCCTTCTACCTAAGTGATTTCATCCCGAACAACTTCCCTACATAACCCTTCTAAGCTCCTTTGAGACTTTCTTTATAGTTATGCTCGCCTGCGTAAAAACCAATCATTTTCTTTTCGTTCAAAAGCCAGCCAACTAAGTTGGTTACTGATTCACTGAGGTGATTTCATTCTCTTTTTATTCCAGCAATGCCCTGACAGGGGGGACCCACCTATCAGCCGGACATACCTTCTTCAACCTCTAGCCGGAAAATCCTCCGAGATGCTCTCCGATCCCATTCCGAAATCCGAGCACAAATCCCGCGATTTGTTTCTTCCTAGCTTCCCTATAAATACCCTTGCCCCTCCTCCGTGTTTCCCCTCTCAAACCCTAGCTCAAAACGCCCCCAGGCCGTCCAATTGCATCGCCGGAGTTCGCCATTGCCGCCGGTGGTTTCCTCGAGTTCCGGTGAATGACGACCTTCTCGTGCTCTCTCCTCTGTCCCATCTCCTCTGTTTCGTTCGTGCGCAACTCTCTGATTTTTCCCGTGACTTGTTAGGCGCCAGATCGACGAGTCTGTGCTCGACCCGAGGTCGCCAAAGTTCCCATGGCTCCGCCCGCGCGTCCACGCCGCTCCGGGACGAACGGGAAGACGCCGTCGCCTCCATCGTCTTCCCCATGACACACCGTGACCGGAGCAGTCGTCAAAGAGTCCGGGGGTGCACTGGGACCACCGGAGCATCCTCGCCCGAGCGCAGCGCCGCCACCGTCGCCATCTCTGACGAGCTGCGCCGCCACGGTATGGTCAACCGTTCCCGAGCCGTCCGATCTGTTTTTTGCGGTCGAGATTAGATCTAGACGATCCGAAATGGTACCTATTTTGATCCGTTGGATCTGGATCTGACGATCCAGATCTGTTTGACTTAATCCAGTCAGAGGTCCAGTCAGCGCCCACGTGGACGACATGTCGGATCCAGTCAGCGTCCACGTCAGAAATTGTTTTCCTAATTAAATTAAATCGGCAGTTTTACAGATTAGTCCCTGTAAATTCAAATTGTCATAACTTTTTAACCACACATCCAAATTTAACAAATTTAATATATTTGGAAAGCACTTGACATTTAGAATATTTTGGATCTTTTAGATTTCACATTGACTTAGTTTAAAATATTCAAATTTCAAATGAATAATTCGAGTATATTTGTCATAACTTTAAATCTATAAATCCAAAAATTACAAATAAAATTGTTATAGTAAACTGTGGAAAATTTGTAATATGATGCCTCTGTTATATAATATTTTTGAGTATTATTTTGATGATTTAATAGTTGTATGTTTAATTTGAATAATTTTGACATAACTCTTAATAGAAAAATCATTTTTGAATAAATCCAATTGCTATAAAAATTTATTTAAATCCCCTATATCTATTAACACCATTTATAAAATTTTGATATAAAAATTTAATCACAGAAAACTTAACTCTTATATTTATTCCTTTTATTATATTTTGCAAAAATAGAAATTAATTAAATTGCATTTTATAGCCTCATGCATACCTTATAAATATCATAAAAATTAGTAAAATGTTTCTTATGATTAAAAAGTGCATTTCATGCATAACTCATAGGAAAACTTCTCACTTATTTTCTCTAAATTAGGATTATTTTCAACTTAGTATTTTAGTAAAGTGCTATGCACTTGAACACTTAGTATTTTCAACATGGAGCTAGAAGGCCAATAAAGGACTTAGCCAAAACAAGACTTCAGAAGTATCTTCAAGGAGTAGAAGCACTTAGAAGAAAATCAAGAAGAAGTTCATGAAGACCAACCAGCAATATTTTCTAAGTCTTGCTTTCTCTCTCTCTCTTTTCTCCCTTCTTCTCTTAGCCCTTATGATGACTAAGTTATATTCAAGACCAACCTGGAGGCTAGCAACATCATCAAGTCTTCAGAGCCATCAAGTCTACAAAATTGCAATGAAGTCATCACATCAAGAAGAAAAGGAAGCAGGGAGAAGATTCTACATCTTTCTTTCTATCTTTTCCCTCTTTCCTAATCTTGTCTTTTACTTTAGACATAAACAAACTTTTGATCATGTTATTTCCATCTTGAAGTATGTTGGATCCTGGCGACATAGTGAGATGAAGCGGCCTGGAGAATAACCTTACATGTCCACGTACATGAGACCTGTTCCACAATTTAAGTGGCTGGCCAGATGTCTGTCTCTCACTATAGTGAATATCCAATTTACAAAGAGTGGTTAATAAGTGTTGATCACCTTAAAAGAATGGACTTAGTATTTTCTCTAAGTATTTATGCACATCATGACTAAGACATTAGAGTGCTTATTCAAGATGATTTATAGCAAAGTATTTTATCCAACTTATGACCTTAGTCCTTAGTCATTTTGACTAACATACTTGGCTTGCGTAAACTTAAAATATTTTCCTGGCATGACATGCATATCTAGACCTTAGGAATATTTTGCACATCATGCATAAACATATTTTCCTTAGAAGTTTTATAAAACTTATTTGTTCATTAGGTATGTGTTTGTATGCATTGTGCAGTTGTGTTTTATGTTGATTATTGTTTGTCTATATTGTTTAGACTGAACGGAGAGGCTCGACTTACGTTGAAAAGAGTTTGTGAGCAAAGACATCATCCAAAGTCAAGTGGCATACCTCATAAACTTCCTATTATTTTCTATATGCATTACTTAGTGTATTTTATATAAGCATGTGTAGGATATTATTGCTATGCTAGACCTGTGTAGAAATTCCTTACTCCCGTGTCTAGGTTCCAATATAATACTTAGTAGAAATATTGATGCTATGCAAATGTTGTTTTGTGAAAATCTAAATTCTACTAAGTTAAGAATGAAACACCTGGTTGGTAAGTGGTTGTATGGTTTATGTTGAGTGGCTACTCAGGCCCATGTCTATGGTTCCTGGAGTACGTGCACTTGTGAATAGCCACCCAGGAACAGAAGAATCTAAAGAACTCCGAGTGACGATTGCTTCCAGTGCAGCCATTGCCATATGGGCTCTAGCTTGTTCAACTATGTTGCGTGGACTCTCCCCGGCTTGACAAGCAGATATAGAGGGTGTTAGGTGGAACGGGTCAAGCCAGAATGGGAGGGAAAATGCTTCTGAAAGATCTCGTCTCATTCTTCTCCTTTTCCTTATCACTATAAGTGTGTAAAGGATAGTTTGGGCTGAATGGGTACAATGGTGAACGTGCACAACCTCTGCAGAGTGTAAAACTAAGTACTTAGCCGTGTCCCCGGTACGGACAATTTGAGCAGCTGATCACGGACGTCAACGGAGGATTCCACCATTCCAACTTCAAAAATTTAAAACTTGATGGGTGAACAAGGGTAGATTGAGACTATGGTTTTCATGCCATACTTGTCTCAACTAGATAAAAGAGTTTTCCAAAGAGTTAGGAAAAATTGGCTTTATGCAAAATAGCCTTGAAATCCACTAGCCAAATATGCATATAGGTTATTAGAGTTATTCCACTAAGTGTCCACCATAGTGTCACTTGCCAGACTCTATTTTTAATGGAATCTGACCCACGTTGTTGCAATATTTTTCTTATTGCAGATTGTTCAGATGACGAGTGAGGTTTCGTTTAAGAGTTTCGAGTCTACAACCAACATGTTTTCGCCTGTGGCAAAATGAAGATGTTGGAGACTCACTGCTATTATATTTCCGCTGTTTACTCTTTCATGGCTAGCTTTATGCTATGCAAACTTGTATAGAATATTTTGTAAGTCTGGATCATCCATGTAATAAAATTGATACTTTGTTGTGATATTACATCGTAAACTGTGTGTGCAAACGAATCGATCCAGGGATTTGCACTATACACAGGTATTTGCCTTATTTTAAGTGCATGTACGCTACAGATGGTATCAGAGCACTGTGTTGCATGTAGGTTCGAAACCCTAGGTTTGGATAGAAATAGGATTTGGCCATAGGATTGAAAATCTGTTTCATTCAATTTGCTGAAAATAAGAACTCTTCAAAATCATTCTTGTAACTATCTTAACTATTTCCTTTCTAAGTTTCTTCTCTTGTTTCTTAGATGACCGCCCTCATTGAATCACTCAAGAAGGGACCAATGATGACCATGACCTTGGAATGTGAGACAGAGTTTCCAAGAGCACTTAAGGATAACAAGAAGAGTTTAGGTTTTGAAGGAGAAGCAGTATACAAAGGTTTTCCTTTCATGGATGAAGGCCAAGAGTACTGGTTGGTGCAAGTCCATCTATACAGGAGCAAAGAAGATGACCACAAGACTGAGGGTGATTGCATGTTCACCAATCCAATACTTCACACATCATTCTTTGATTCAGCAAGAAATGCAGCATGGAGAGCCATCGAGTACCTTGCAGAAAGAGTTCTCTTTAGACTTCACAACACCCAGAAGTATCTTGAAGAACTCAAGGAAGTTGAGGAAGAACTGGAGGCACTCAAGAAAAAGATAGATTAGACTACCTACCCATTAGAATAACGAGAACCGATGATGTATTGACCTATCAAATTGTGGTATGGAAGTACTATCAAGTTTGTCTTCCCATGACGTTGAAGAGTTTCGTTCGATAAACGATTAGTTCGGTTTTTCAAAAGAAGTTTGAAAAATTTCACGTATGTGTTTGCCTGTGTTTGAACCATGTTGATTGATTTTGTTAGAGATTGGTTGCCTTGTTCTGAATTACTGAATTAGAATTCCTCCATACTACCTTTAATTGAACTCATTTATTTTCTAAACCAAACAGATGTCTCACCCCAATACCAACACCAATGATATACACACAACAATGCGACTACTATTAGAGAACCAGAGTCGGTTGTGGAATTTGATTAATAACCACCTACCTAAGATTGATCCAAACCCTTGTGAGTTTGAAGAGAGTCTTATGACCAAACCGAAGGCATGCAAAACTTTTGGAGAGATAGGACATACGTCCAAAGAATGTCCAGATGGGTGGCCACATGGTGATATAAAACATGTAGTTAAAGGAGGCCCCACAACTGAGGTTACTTGATTTTATTGTGAAGGAACAAATCATGTACCCATACAGTGTCAACTTTATCCCTTGGTGCAACAAGTTATCCAGCAAACCAAGGAAGGAATGCAACAGTCTCTCATGAAGACCCTGGAGGAACAAGAACAAAAGGTTAAATCCAAGAAAGATCTTAGCCACATCAATTGCTGCAAGTGCAAAGAACACGGACATTATTCATGGGACTGCTAGGAGAAAAGGATTGGTCAGGACACTGAACAAAATCATTACCAGAATGAAATTGTGGATCATACTAAGGTGAAAAATGAAATAAGATTAAGGTCACTTCCGAGGACATCCAAACATACCTCCAAGTGTTGCTATAAGTGTGAAGGAGATCACCTAGCTCGAAATGGTCACATCAAATGAGACTGGACTTTGTCAATTGAGATAGCGTATGGTAAACAAGATCGGGAAGAACTTTTAGCCCTGGAAACACCTAAGAAGAAGAAGAAATTAAGCGACGTAATTTGCTTCAAATGTAAGGACAAAGGACATTATGCTGATAAGTGCCCTGAAAAGATGAAGGAGAACTGCCTTACCCGCTCGCACAAGAAAATCATCATAGTCGTGACATGCCGCGGAAGCGAAGTAACGGGGCACTACGTCAGCGGCAACCCTGAGTGGAAGAAGGATAAATCTCTCCAAGGACCGAAAGGAAAACGTAAGTGCTATAACTTGCCGTATCACCACCTACCATTGTATTTTGAATATCATACACTCTACATCAGAAAAGTAAACAAGATTAAACAAGGTTCCTAGACTGACCACAAAAATTTCTTTTAAGGGTGGTAGCCACCCAGATGATTCAAACCTAGTTGCCTAAGCCCAGAAATCCCAAACCATCTTTATTTCTGGCCTCCCCAATAAGAAAAATCCTTCCCTGCCAGTTTTAAAATTTCCATGTAAGTAAATTTCATTTCTCAAAACCTCTCGAGCTATCAAAATCAATCCAAGTATTTGCTTTTCTTTCTAGCCTCTCCGAATCTCGGGGACCATATTCCTTTTAAGGCTGGTAGTCTGTAACATCCCAATATTTTGGAATGTTTAAAAATCACTAAAATTTAAAACTTTTGTTTTGATTAAAATAAAATATTAAAATTCATAAGAAAACCAAGTATAAAAGACTTCAAGCATCTTGAAAAAGTTTATTAATTCAAATATCTCAAGTAATCACTATTTTTCAAAACTTGTTTCAAGTTAAACATTATATTAGTCTTTCTATTTCTTAAAACCTCAACATGTAATTTGACAAATGATTTACAAACTTTAAAACTATTTTCATGTAATACAAATTTTCTTTTTAAGTAATTGATTTCAACCACTTAGCCATAGCTATTCACAAATTAAAATAATATTTACCAGTGTGCCTTAAACCATTTAAAACATGACCAATTTGCCAATTGATTTTTAGTCCTATAACTAAGTTCAAAACATAGTTTTGGAAATTACAAGTCTATAGTTTATAACATTAAAACTTCATAGATTTAAATTAATTGATTATCCAAATAAGCTTTTCATTTCTTAAATGATTTTCATTAATTTTCAAATCAAATGATTTTCATGAATATATTCAATATAAGAAATGAATTAAATCTAAAATCTTTTCCAAAGTTGTTTTATGAAGTTTTCAAATGATTTATCTTAATATAAAATATAATGCTGCACAAAATATTGTATTAAAATTGAATCCATTATATTTCCTATTACTTTAAAAATATTTATATTCTATTATTTTACTATTATACCCAAAATAAGAATGATTGGTTACTAAAAATGAGTTTTAAATAACTTAATATCAATCATATATA
Organism: Poa annua; assembly: GCA_026929855.1. NCBI lineage: Eukaryota > Viridiplantae > Streptophyta > Magnoliopsida > Poales > Poaceae > Poa > Poa annua. The sequence goes on along the minus strand of CM049426.1, from coordinate 241,475,915 downwards.
ATTGTGGTAATGCCATAAATTTTATTTAAACCCAAATGAATTTATTAAATTCCTAATTTCAAAGTTGACCTAAATGGGCAAATTTGCATTTTTGAATAATTCAAAATTATAAATTTTAAAAAGTTTTCAAAACATACCCAAAACTGGTTTAACACAAAGATATTGTTTTTACAAATTTTTAGAATTTGATTTGACTTCATTTGGAGTTATAAATCAAAAGTTATGAAAGAAATAGGAAAACAGAAAAGAAAAAGAAAAATACCTGACATGGGGGACCCACCTGTCAGCCGGACATACCTTCTTCAACCTCTAGGCGGAAAATCCTCCGAGATGCTCTCCGATCCCATTCCAAAATCCGAGCACAAATCCCGCGATTTGTTTCCTTCGAGCTTCCCTATGAATACCCCTGCCCCTCCTCCGTGTTTCCCCTCTCAAACCCTATCTCGAAACGCCCCCAGGCCGTCCAATTGCATCGCCCGAGTTCGCCATTGCTGCTGGTGGTCTCCTCGAGTTCCGTTGAATGACGACCTTCTCGTGCTCTCTCCTCTGTCCCATCTCCTCTGTTTCGTCAGTGCGCAACTCTCTGATTTTTCCCGTGACTTGTTAGGCGCCAGATCGACAAGTCCGTGCTCGACCCGAGGTCGCCGGAGTTCCCGTGGCTCCGCCCGCGCGTCAACGCCGCTCCAGGACAAACGGGTAGACGCCGCCCGCTCCATCGTCTTCCCCACGACACACCGTGCCCGGTGCAGTCGTTAGAGAGTCCGGGGGTTCACTGGAACCACCGGAGCGTCCTCGCCCGAGCGCAGCGCCGCCACCATCGCCATCTCCGGCGAGCTGCGACGCCACGGTATGATCAACCGTTCCCAGCCGTCCGATCTGTTTTCTGCGGTCGAGATCAGATCTGGACGATCTGAAATGGTATCTGTTTTGATCCATTGGATCTGGATCTGACGATCCAGATCTGTTTGACTTAATCCAGTTAGCGGTCCAGTCAGCGCCCACGTGGACGATACGTCGGATCCAGTCAGCATCCAAGTCAGAAATTGTTTTCCTAATTAAATTAAATCGGCAGTTTTACAAATTAGTCCCTGTAAATTCAAACTCTCTTAACTTTTTAACCACATATCCAAATTTAACAAATTTTATATATTTGGAAAGCCCTTGACATGTAGATTGAAAATTTAACTTAGTTTAAAATATTAGAATTTCAAATGAATGATTTGAGTATATTTGTCATAACTTTAAATCTATAAATCAAAAAATTACAAATAAAATTGTTTTAGAAACTTTGGAATATTTTAATATGATGCCTCTGTTATAAAATATTTTTTTGTATTATTTTTATGATATAATAGTTATATGTTTAATTTGAATAATTTTGACATAACTCTTAATAGAAAAATCATTTTTTAATAAATCCAATTGCTATATAAATTTATTTAAATCCCCTATGTCTGTTAACACCATTTATAAAATTTTGTTATAAAAATTTAATCACAGAAAACTTTAATAAAAATTATATTTTGCAAAAATAGAAATTAATTAAATTGCATTTATAGCCTCATGCATACCTTATAAATATCACAAAAATTAGTATGATGTTTCTTATGATTAAAAAGTGCATTTCATGCATAACTCATAGGAAAACTTCTCACTTATTTTCTCTAAGTTAGGATTATTTTCAACTTAGTATTTTGGTAAAGTGCTATACACTTACACACTTAGTATTTTCAACATGGAGCTAGAAGGCCAATAAAGGACTTAGCCAAAACAAGACTTCAGAAAGTATCTTCAAGGAGTAGAAGCACTTAGAAGAAAATCAAGAAGAAGTTCATGAAGACCAACCAACAATATTTTCTAAGTCTTGCATTCTCTCTCTCTTTTTTCCCTTCTTCTCTTAGCCCTTATGATGACTAAGTTATATTCAAGACCAACCTGGAGGCTAGCAACACCATCAAGTCTTCAGAGCCACCAAGTCTACAAAATTGCAATGAAGTCATCACATCAAGAAGAAAAGGAAGCAAGGAGAAGATTCTACATCTTTCTTTCTATCTTTTTCCTCTTTCCTAATCTTGTCTTTTACTTTAGACATAAACAAACTTTTGATCATGTTATTTCCATCTTGAAGTATGTTGGATCCTAGCGGCATAGTGAGATGAAGCGGCCTGGAGACTAACCTTACATGTCCACATAGATGAGACATGTTCCACAATTTACGTGGCTGGCCGGGTGTCTGTCTCTCTCACTATAATGAATATCCAATTTACAAATAGTGGTTAATAAGTTTTGATCACCTTAAAAGAATGGACTTATTATTTTCTCTAAGTATTTATGCACATCATGACTAAGCCATTAGAGTGCTTATTCAAGATGATTTATAGCAAAGTATTATATCCAACTTATGACCTTAGTCCTTAGTCATTTTGACTAACATACTTGCCTTGCGTAAACTTAAAATATTTTCCTGGCATGACATGCATCTCTAGACCTTAGGAATATTTTGCACATCATGTATAAACATATTTTCCTTAGAAGTTTTATAAAACTTGTTTGTTCATTAGGTATGTGTTTGTATGCATTGTGTAGTTGTGTTTTATGTTGATTGTTGTATTGATGTATTGCTGTTTGTCTATATTGTTTAGACTAAACGGAGAGCCTCGACTTACGTTGAAAAGAGTTTGTGAGCAAAGACATCATCCAAAGGCAAGTGGCACACCTCATAAACATCCTATTATTTTCTATATGCATTACTTAGTGTATTTTATATAAGCATGTGTAGGATACTATTGCTATGCTAGACCTGTGTAGAAATTCCGTACTCTCGCGTCAAGGTTCCTATATAATACTTAGTAGAAATATGGATGCTATGCAAATGTTATTTTGTGAAACTCTAAATTCTACTAAGTTAAGAATGAAACACCTGGGTGGTAAGTGGTTGTACGGTTTATGTTGAGTGGCTACTCAGGCCCATGTCTATGGTTCCTGGTGTTCGTGCACTTGTGAATGGCCACCCAGGAAAAAGAGGAATCTGAAGAACTCCGAGTGATGATTGCTTCCAGTGCAGCCATTGCCATATGGGCTCTGGCTTGATCAACTATGTTACGTGGACTCTCCCCGGCTTGACAAGCAGATGTAGAGGGTGTTAGGTGGAACGGGTCAAGCCAGAGTGGGAGGGAAAATGCTTCTGAAAGAACTCGTCTCATTCTTCTCCTCTTCCTTATCACTATAAATGTGTAAAGGATAATTTGGGTTGAATGGGTACAATGGTGAACGTGCACAACCTCTGCAGAGTGTAAAACTAAGTAGTTAGCGGTGTCCCCGGTACGGACAATTTGAGCAGCTGATCACGGACGTCAACGGAGGATTCCACCATTCCAACTTAAAAAATTTAAAACTTGATGGGTGAACAAGTGTAGATTGAGACTATGGTTTTCATGCCATACTTGTCTCAACTAGATAAAAGAGTATTCCAAAGAGTTAGGAAAAATTGGCTTTATGCAAAATAGCCTTGAACTCCACCAGCCAAATATGCATAGTGTCCACCATAGTGTCACTTGCCAGAACCCATTTTTAATGGAATCTGACCCACATTGTTGCAATATTTTTCTTATTGCAGATTGTTCAGATGATGAGTGAGGTTCCGTTTAAGAGTTTCGAGTCTACAACGAACATGTTTTCGCCTGTGGCAACATGAAGATGATGGAGACTCAGTGCTATTATATTTCCGCTTGTAACATCCCAACATTTTGGAATGTTCAAAATTCACTAAAATTTAAAACTTTTGTTTTGATTAAAATAAAATAATAAAATGCATAAGAAAACTAACTATAAAAGATTTCAACCAATTTGCAAAGGTCATTATTTTCAAAAGTAGTTTCAAGTTAAACAATTTATTATGCATTGTATTTTCTTAAGCCTCATTTTATAAATTGAAAAATGTTTTATAAACTTCAAACCATTTTATTTTAATAAAATAGTTTACCTATAAATAATTGATCTCAACCACTTAGCCATATCTAATCATAAATTCAAGACTATTTAAAAATGGTATATTTTTGCCAAATGGTTTCCATTCATTTAACTAAATTCAAATTATAGTTTTGGAAATTATAAGTTTATGATTCATAACTCTAAAACTTCTTATGTTTTATAATTAATGAATTATCAAAATAAACATTTCATTTGCTTAAATGATTTTTCAAAACATGAAATGATTTTCATGAATATATATGCTATATAAGAAAAGAATTAAATAAAAAAACTTTTCCAAAGTTGTTATGAAGTTTTCAAATGAATAAGCATAATATGAAACATAATGGTGTACAAAACATTTATAATTAAAAATTGATTTCATTATATTTCCCATTTACTTCAAATTAGTTATATTTAGTTCTTTAATATTATGCCAAAATAAAGAGGAATGATTCAGTAAAAGAAGTTTAAATAACTTAAATTCAAACATAGTGGAATGTGGGTATTTTACAAATTTTAGTTAGCCAAAAGAAAATTTAATTAAGATAGAAATTCAAATTTGACTTTAAGTGTCAAATTTGTATTTAATCAATATTTCAAAATATTATTTTTCAAAAATATTCAAAACATGCCCACAACTGGTTTAACACAAAGATAATAATATTACAAATTTTTAGAAATTTATTTGACATCATTTGGACATTTAAATCAAACGTTATGAATTAATTGAAAAAATTCAGAAAAAGGAAAATCGCTGACGTCAGCGATGACGTCAGCTCATCTTCAACCTCTGTCCGAAAATTGCGCCCGAGGATTGATTCGAATCAGCGTCAAATCCTCTCCGTTTCTTGCGGGATTAGTTTCCGTAGATGCGTCCTTATAAAGCTCAGACCTCGCCGCATATTTTCCCCGAGAAAACCTAGCTCAAAGTGCCCCCAGGCCGTCGTTTCGGCTCACCGGAGTTCATCGCCTCCCCCGCCATTTTTCTTTGTTCCCCGGCGAGGTGAGCCTTCCCCGATGCCCCTGACTCTCTCCTCTTCCATGCGGTCCTCGTGGGCATCTCCTAAGTCACGCGTTCGGTTGTTTCCTGCAGTGATTCGAGAGCATCGTGCACGACCGGACCTCACCGGAGTCGCCGTGGCTTTGACCGAGCAGCTCTCCCTCCCCAGGACGAACGCGACCACGCCATCGTCTCCATCGAGTTTCCCACCTCGCTCCGCGCGTCGTCGTCGTTTTCCCGAGCCGGGGGGATCGCCGGAGCGACGAATCGATCCACGCCCGAGGCCGCGCCGCCGTCCCCTTCGTCTCCGGTGACCGGAGCGCCGCCATCTTCTGGTCAAGCTCGGTGAGCCGTCCGATCCCCTCCCAACGCACCAGATTAGATCTTATTAAACGAATCGGTACGGACAGATCTGTACCGCCAGATCCAGATCTGACGGCCCAGATCTGTTGACTTAATCCAGTCAGCGCCGCGTGGCAGCCACGTCAGCGCCACGTCGTGCCTCGTCAGCATCCGCGTCAGCGCCAGCGTGTAATTCCTCTTCTATTTTAAATTTAATTGGAAGTTTTGCAGAATAGTCCCTGTAATTAAAACATATATAACTTTTTAACCACAACTCCAAATTTAATAATTTTTATATAGTTGGAAAGCTCTTGACATGTATATTATTTTAGATCGGCCAAAATTCAAATTTGACTTAGTATAAAATATTCAAATTTCAAATGGTGAATTTGAGTATATTTGTAATAACTTTAAACCTATAAATCCAAAAATTGCAAATAAAATTGTTTTAGAAACTTTAGAATATTTGTAAATTAATGCCACTGCTATAAAATATTTTTGAGTAATTTTTGAATGAATTCATAGTTATATATTTAATTTGAATGGTTTGACTATTTTCAACATAACTATTAATAAAAATATTATTTTTAATTAAAGTAAATTTCTATAAATTTAATTAAAATACCCCTGTCTATTAACGCTATTTTTTAAATTATATTATAAAAATTTAATCATAGAAAACTTTAATCTTATAATTATTCCTTTTTATTATATTTTCCAAAATTAGAAATTAATTAAATTGCATTTATAAATTCATGCATATTTATAAAGGAATCACAAAAGTTATTTTTATGTTTCTTGTGATTAAAAATTTCATTTCATTCATAGCATATTTTATTTTGTAGATATAATTCTCATAGGAAAACCCCTCTTCATTAGTTTTCTCTAAGTTAGCAATAATTTCAACTTAGCATTTTTGTGATGTGCTACACTTAGACACTTAGTAATTTTCAACATGGAGCTGGAAGACCAATGAAGGACTTAGCCAAACGAGACTCCAGAAGATTCTCCAAGGAGTGGAAGCACTTAGAAGAAAGATCAAGAAGGAGTTCATGAAGACCAACCAGAAATATTTTCTAAGTCTTTCTCCCTCTTTCTTCTTTCTTCCTCCTTCTTTTGTTAGACTTCATGATGACTAAGTAAATCCAAGACCAGCCTCGAGGATACAAGAACCACCAAGTCTGAAGATTTATCAAGTCTATCAAAACTTCAATCAAGACATCATCAAGGAGAATATTACAAGTCTGGAGATGAAGCCTGGAGGACAACTACATCTTTCTTCTATCTTTTCCCTCTTTCCTAATCTTGTCTTTCACATTTGACTTAAACAATTTTGATCATGATATTATCATCTTGAAGTTGTTGGATCCTAGCGGCATAGTGAGATGAAGCGGCCTGGAAACAAACCTTACATGTCCACGTACATGAGACCTGTTCCACAATTTAAGTGGCTGGCCGGGTGTCTGTCTCTCTCACTTTAGTGAATATCCAATTTACAAAGAGTTGATAATAATTGTTGATCACCTCGAAGAATAGAGCTAGTAATTTTCTCTAAGTATTTTGCACATCAAGACTAAGCCATTAGAGAGCTTATTCAAGATGATATAAAACAAAATATTTTATTCAACTTATGACCTTAGCCCTTAGTCCTTTTGGACCAACCTATTTGCCTTGCACTAACTTAAAAGATTTTCATGGCATGAAAAATCATTTCTAGCCCTTAGGAATATTTTGCACATCGTGCATAAACATATTTTCCTTAGAAAGTTTTATAAAACTTATTTATTCATCTAGTATGTGTTTGTATGCATTGTAGAGTTGTGCTTGCTGTTGATTGTTGTATTGTTCCTTGTCTATACTGTTAGATTGAAAGGAGAGTCCCGAGTATCGCTGAAAAGAGTTGTGAACAACGACAACATTCAAAGGCAAGTGGCACACCTCATAAACTTCCTATTATTTTTATATGCATTACTTAGTGTATTTTTATATGCATGTGTAGGATAGTATTGCTATGCTAAACCTTTGTAGAATTCCTTATTCCCGTGTCTAGGTTCCTGTGCAATACTTAGTAGAATTATTGATGCTATGCAAATGTTGTTTTGTGAAAATCTAAATTCTACTAAGTTAAGAATGAAACACCTGGGTGGTAAGTGGTTGTATGGTTTATGTTGAGTGGCTACTCAGGTCCATGTCTATGGTTCCTGGAGTATGTACACTTGTGAATGGCCACCCAGGAACAGAGGTATCTGAAGAACTCCGAGTGACGATTGCTTCCAGTGCAGCCATTGCCATATGGGCTCTAGCTTGATCAATTACGTTGTGTGGACTCTCTCCGGCTTGACAAGCAGATGTAGGGGGATGTTAGGTGGAACGGGTCAAGCCAGAGTGGGAGGGAAAATGCTTCTGAAAGATCTCGTCTCATTCTCTCCTTTCCTTATCACAAATAGTGTGTAAAGGATAATTTGGGTTCAATGGGAACAGTGGTGAACGTGCACAACCTCTGCAGAGTGTAAAACTAAGTACTTAGCCGTGTCCCCGGTACGGACAATTTGAGCAGCTGATCACGGACGTCAACAGAGGATTCCACCATTCCAACTTCAGAAATAAAACTTGATGGGTGAACAAGGGAAGATGAGATTTATGGTTTTCATGCCATACTCGTCTTGATTTCAAGAAAAGTGTTTTCAAAAGAGTAGGAAAAATTGGCTTTATGCAAATTAGCCTTGAACTCCACCAGCCAAATATGCATATAGGCTTTAGAGTTATTCCATTAAGTGTCCACCATAGTGTCACTTGCCAGACTCCATTTTTAATGGAATCTGACCCACGTTGTTGCAATATTTTTCTTATTGCAGATTTGATCAGATGACAAGTGAGGTTTCGTTTAAAGGTTTCGGGTCTACAACCAACATGTTTTCGCCTGTGGCAGCATGAAAGTTATAGAGACTCACTGCTATTGTTTTCCGCTGTGTACTTTTTCAATGCTAGCTTTATGCTATGCAACTTGTATCACATATTTTGTAATTCTGGATCATCGATGTAATAAAATTGACGCTTTGTTGTGATATTACATCGTAAACTGTGTGTGCAAATGAATCGATCCAGTGATTTGCACTATACACAGGTATCTGCCTTATTTACAGAGCAGGTACGCTACACCGCTGTTTACTCTTTCAAGGCTAGCTTTATGCTATGCCAACTTGTATCGAATATTTTGTAAGTCGGTATCATCGATGTAATAAAATTGATACTTTGTTGTGATACTACATCGTAAACTATGTGTGCAAACGAATCGATCCAGGATTTGCACTATACACATGTATCTGCCTTATTTTAAGTTCAGGTACGCTACAGTGATCCTCACATCATAGTCATTCCCTCCGGTTATCCCAATTGCTGTCACTTTGGTGCCATCGGTTCTGAAAAATAATATGTGTATACAACTCATAGATATGATAAAAAATAATTATTATCATCATGATTCAATAACATGTTCAGATCTGAAATCATGGCACCCGGGACCTAGTGTCAAGCATTAAGCATAACAAGTTGTAACAATGACGTAAAACACCGATAACAAATACGAGGCACCATGCCCTTACAATCTTACAGCTATTACATGAGTGATCTCATCCAAACCCTACCATCCCCTCAAGCCTACAACGGGGAATTAATCACTCATGGATGGGGAAAAAATGGATGGTTGACGGAGAGGCGGTGGAGATGACGATGGCGATGATCCCCTTTGATTCCCCGTCCCGTGGTGGTGTTCTCTGGAAAAGTGGATATCCCCCAAGCGTTTTTAGGTAAGAGGGGTCTTGTAGCCGCGAGAGGGTCGCGAGGAGGCGGCCGAGTGGGCCTCACCACCTGCTCGCATGACCAGGGCCCACCCACGCCAGGATGTGGTGCGAGGCCTCGTGCCTCCTCTCCGCTTGGTCTTTGTGGTTCTTGGTCCTCCTCAGATAGAAAATAACTTCTGGTTGTCTTTCGGGCTTTTTCCCTAAAGTTGATATTTTGGCACAAAAAGGAGACACCAGAGTAATTCTGCCGAAAACAGCGTTAGTTCACGTTAGTTGCATTCAAAACACGCAAATTAGAGGTAAAACATTAGCAAAAGTGTTCGGGAAAGTCGATACGTTTTGGACGTATCAAGGGTCAAGTGACTCCTAGTGCTAGTAAAAGGACCAATATTACCACCAGTGGGATCAACTTGTCCGTGTATTTACCCTACCCGGGGGTAGCCCCCCGACACAAGTAGATGCTTATGAATCCAAGAGGGGGTATTTATGCTCGATAGTAGGTTCATGTCTCTATTTAATTTGGGTTGGTGACAGGTAGCTCTAAGGTTGTAGATGTACTGTTGCTACTAGTGATAAAACAGTAGTATTTTGTCTAAGGATGATGTTACTTACTTACTTACTTAATTTACACACAGTGCTTAAGGCAATAATCTGTTCCATGAAACTTAATACTAAAAGGGGTGCGGACGCTAACCGGAAGGTGGCTTATTAGTCATAGATGCGGTTGGAACGGTCTATGTATATTGTTGTAATGCTTAAATGAATCTCACACTAGACATCATAACGTTGGTATATGCAGGTATGCACATCATTATTCTATCCATTGCCCAAATATAATTTGTTTACCCGCATGAATGTTATTATTATTTATGGAGAGACACCACTAGTGAACTGTGGACACCGGTCCTTCTCTTTAATCTGATAAACCACCAACTGCAAAACTATTACTTTTTGCAAACAAACATCTTTCTTCCACACATACGTTTCATTCTTTGTTACAGCAAGCCTGTGAGATTGACAACCTCACTGTTAAGTTGAGACAAAGTATCTTGATTGTTTGTGTGCAGGTTCCACGTCAACTACGTCCAGCACTTTTCCGGCGCCGTTGATACCTCGGGGGAATTCATCATTTCCTACTAGTTCGATAAACTTGGTTTCATAACTGAGGGAAACTTGCTGCTACACTCTTCATACCTTCCTCTTGGGGTCTCCCAACTGAAGGGAATATGCCCTAGAGGCATTTAATAAAGATAGTTTAGTCCCAATTGTTCATTATAAGTTTTATACCATGATATAACTGCATTAAGCGGAAACATTAATACACGTGTGGTAGATAAACAACCATGTCCCTAGTAGCCTCTACTAAGACTAGTTCATTGCACGATTGATGATCGAGGTTTCCCGATCATGTGACATGGAGTCAGTTGGCAATGGAGTCATATCGTTAGGTAGAACGATGTGATGGACTTACCCATAATTTGTAGGAAGTAGTCATTACGCCTTTGACCGTGAGATCAACTCTTATTGTTATTCCTGAAAGATAATTTGATTGCATCAAACGTCAGATGTTATATAGTGTGACAATAAAGGTGTCCCTCTCGGGTATCGGAAGGGAGTAGTTGAGACGAGGGATCAAGAGCGGGATTTGCTAGTCCGCATAGCAGGATAGATACTCTAGGGCCCACCCGGTGAGATTGTGTCAAATGAGTTTGCAAACATGTGACTAGGTCACCAGGACATAATATTACAGACGAGTAGAAGATAGTGTTGTCGGTAACAAGATCATCCTAGGTATGGAGATATCTATGAACGAGTCTCGGACACGCTAAGTATCGCTATGGCAAAAGGTTTAAGACTCGACGTCTAGGTTTGATTGATGAAAGTCATTCGTTATATCACAGTGATTAATTCACGGGGTTCAGGCCTACGAGTTAATCATTGATCAGAGAGGGGTCTCGATCATGTCTATTATTATATCAAACCGCTAGGGTAACACACTTAAGGGGTTTCGACAAGATAACCGGAAAGGAAAATAAGAAAGAGAGAACATCGGGAACGTCCCGGGAATGATCCGATGGAGATCGGGCAGCAACGAAATAGTTTTCGGAGCCGGAATAAGTTATATAATATGTATTTAATATTAACTAATGTAATATAGTTAGATATATTTTTATTTAATTAATTTCGCATTTTAAAGGCAGAATTTCCTAAATGGGCCTTCTGGTGGAAAGAAAGCCCATCAGGGGGAAGCTTCCCCACCCAAGGGAGAGAGAAGGCTTGGCCGGCCTAGGTGGGCCACATGGGGCCCACCTAGGGCCGGCGCACCAGCCTTGGCCTAATTAGGGGTGTGGGAATAGTCCCACACCGCTCGGCTGGCGAGGTTGGTAGCCCTCTTGCCCCTTTATATAGAGGGGCACCCCTGGCCTTTTAATTCACCCAATAATTCTCTCTTTTCTCCTCGATTTCATGATTTCCTTTATCGGAGTCGCGCCGAGGAGAGAGTACTCTCCACCATACGCCCGATGCCGTGTTGTTGGTGTTCCGTTCCAAGTCTTCCGCTGCTCGTCCTGGACTGGAGCTTCGGAGGCCGTCGTCTCCACCGTATGTGTGTAACGCCCTGCGAGGTGCCATGCTAGTGGTGCTGGGAGGTCGGCTTCCTTCACCCGACCTCGAGGTCATCTTCATCGTCTTCATCACGGCAAGTTCTTCGTGACCTAGAGGTCGGCTATGTCGTCTTCGTCGTCAACGCTTGTGCGGGAGCCTAATCCCCGCTTTTCGTTCTACAAGGGTATGTATACCGATCTCCTCTGTATTACTATATCTGCATAGTATAGATTCTGGCTTGTTTAAGGATATCATTCCTTGAAAATTTATTGTTTCCCACCTGCGATCCCCTTCAGTGGTATCACAGCCGATCTATGCATAGATATAGTTGTACGCTTTTAGAACCCGTGTTCTTCACGGGGGCATCGTTCTCTTATTTCCAGAATACCACTAGTGTTCTTCCTTCAACGTGCACCACCAAGAAAGTTCTACGTTATCAGGCAGGCCGTGACGATCGGGTGTCAGACATATCTTCGTCCACATACAGTGGGTGTAAGACAGTTTTACACAAGCGTTTACATTGAAGGTTATTATGGTGAGCCTAGCATATGCAGATATGGTCTCGAAACACAGAGGCCGAAAGGTCGAGCATGAGTCACACAGTTTTTGTGATCGACATTTCGATGTCCACCTTTGAAGTTGTGTCGCCGGCTCTGACGATGAGGGTTTGCGCAAAGGATGGGGGTCGTGTAATCGCTAAAACGATTCGGAGAGATGTTCGTTCGAGTTGGAGTCTTGGAGTTATTTTCTAAAATACTAGAACTCAATATATTTTGAAAAAAGTCTTCATGTTTTGCAAAACCTTTGTAGATATTAACTAATGTAATAGCCTTCTTTTAAAATTAGGCGCAATCCTGCGATTGAGAAAATTAGATCTACCATTTGAATAAATTCTTTTACGATCTCCTATTAATATGATCGTTATAAGTGTGTCTCCTCTAGCGATACAATTTTTCATATATGCTAAGTCACAAATTCGTTGTCCTATATTTAAGAAGTAATGATCATAAGCCGATTTGAATTTAGATGGTAGAAGCTCCCACATTCATAATATTAATGCCAAAGGATACAAACTTAATGAAGACACCACATTCGTGTGGCACTACCGTTTAATTCATGTCAAATTTATAGTCAATGAATTAGCTCCATACGGATGGATCTACAAGTACTTAGATTTGATCTTTTGACACTTGCAATATAACTAAGACACCGTTTGTGGAAAACAGGCATATAACTTATGGATAATCATGCATATAGATGTATGTGGAACAATGAAGTAATTGACATGAAGTGTAGATCTTTATTTCGTAAACCTCACTGAAAGTTTTGAGTATAACTTGTTGAGAATCATGCATATGGGTGTATGTGAATCAATGAAGTACTTTAACGTATAGTGGAAGTCTTTATTTCATAGACTTCACGAATATTCTGAGTAGATATATTGATATCCACTTAGGGAATGTTAGTCGGGAAATTTTGATTCGATCAAACAAGTTCAGAATGAAGTAGGAAATTAAATTTAACAAGAAAATCAAATTCCTGCGAAACAGATCGAGGAAATAAAGATTTAAGTTATAATGTTGGCATATCATTAGAAGACTTGTGAGAAGAGTTCCGCAAATTACGTCGCATGGAACACCTTAGTGTTATTGTATGATAGGACGTCGTAATCGCACCGTATCGGATAGTGTGTGGTAAATAAATCTCTTACCGAATTATTGTGATCATTGGAGTCATATGGTAGAAACGAAACATTCACGTTAGATAATATGGATACCATTTAGATCCATGAAGACAATACCATATGAGTGATGGCATGGCTTTTAGCCTATATTGTCGTTTCGGCAATTTAGTGTTTCAATGTGATCAAACCTAGAATGGATAAATCTTTGTAGTGTACCGTACGTAAAGAGTTAGTTGGGTACATGTCTCACGACATAGGAAAAACGTTGCAGGAATATACCTTGCAAAAGAAATAGTTTTCTTGTCCAAGGGTATAAGTGGGAAAGAAAGTAGAGCAAGACGAAGTTAATGAATTTTCTCTCCAGACATCAGAGTGGCGCGACGGAAAGTGTTTTCATTGTCATGCTCCACAAGTTAAAAGAACTTGATGATAAAAGATCATGATGCTCTGAGCTCATACTAAAGAACGTAGGCATACGAGGTTGTGTTCCACACTGTGTGTTACGACAATCTTGTTATGAAGGTCATGTTAATGGAATATGACAGACCTACGAACTACGAAGAAAAGATGGTAGAGCTAAGTCCGAGAAATGTCTATGAGTCATATATGATCCGAGAGAAAATCCATGTACGATTACCAGGTAATGACTTGGGAGATCTTCTTGATGGCATCTAGGCTGTTAATAGATTATGGAATTTTATGAGAGAGTAGACAATGATAAGGATCGATTTGTCGTGAAACAGTTCCGACAGATTCAAAAGTTGACCACAACGAGATTTTTGTCTCAAGTGGCCAATCCTAAATCTATTCTGGGTCATTTAGCAATTACTATAATTTCAAATTGAGAAATATATAGATGGATAAGGAAACCATGTTTCTTAATGGTAGCATTAAGAAAGAGCTGTAATTAGTACAATGAAATGCTTTGGTGATCCTGAGGATGCTAAACATGTATGCAAACTTCAGTTGTCCATTCATGGGCTGAAGCAAGCATATCGGAGCTGGAATCTTTACTTTGATGATGTGATCAAAGGATTTTGGAGTTGTCCAAAATAGTTGAAGAAACTTGCATTTGCAACGAAGTGAGTGGGAGCTAAGTAGCTTTTCTTAATCTTATATGCGGAAGGCGTATTTGAGTGGGAGCTAAGTGTCATTCATGATTTTATATGTAACGACATATTAAGAATGATACAGATCCTCTATTAAACTATAAAGGATTATTCAAGTGATTAAATTTTCTATGAATGAAGTTAGTAGTATTAGCATCCAATCTATAGTTGTGTAGATAACAAAGGCTTAATAACATTAGGTCGGAATATTTTCAGTGATAGCAAATGATGTTCGACATTCTCTATGTATCAGACATAGTTTCTATCAGACTGAAAGCTCGACTTGGTGTGACCCAAGTTCTTGGTTGAAGAACGGGTTCTAGAGTGATCCTTGTGTGGATCGATGAACAAACGTTAAGTATATTTTTTAGTGTCTATGAGAACTGAAGATATGTTTTCTAGTAAAAGGTAAGAGTGGAAAGACAACTTGCCGTAAACGGTTACGATTATGCAAGTTATGACACTGACCCATACGACTAGAAATCTCATATAGGAGATGTCCTTTGTTTTCAAGAAAGACATGGTTAGCTTGCGAAGTCGCATATGAATGCATTGTCGCATAATCTACGTATGTATAGAAATATATGTCAACTTCAGAAGTAGGAAGTGTGATTGGACAAAGCATTCGAGTCTCACTCCATCCACTAGGATATATTTCACCGTCATCGTAAGATACGGGATGATGTCAAACTAGGTGACAAAGAAATGTTGGAAAGCACATATAGGTCTCAGTGTGTGAGATCTGTTGACTGTATTCCTCTTCCACACGACAAGCATGCACTAAGATGCTATTGGTGTTGAGCTTTTACCAAGTTGTAAACTGGATTAAGTGTTACTCTAGTGCAAGTGGGAGACTGAAGGGAATATGCCCTAGAGGCACTTAATAAAGATAGTTGATTCCCAATTGTTCATTATATGTTTTATACCATGCTATAACTGTATTAAGCGGAAACATTAATACACGTGTGGTAGATAAACTACCGGGTCCTTAGTAGCCTCTACTAAGACTAGTTCATTGCACGATTGATGATCGAGGTTTCCCGATCATGTGACATGGAGTCAGTTGGCAATGGAGTCATATCGTTAGGTAGAACGATATGATGGACTTACCCATAATTTGTAGGAAGTAGTCATTACGCCTTTGACCGTGAGATCAACTCTTATTGTTATTTCTGAAAGATAATTTGATTGCATCAAACGTCATATGTTATATAGTGTGACAATATAGGTGTCCCTCTCGGGTATCATAAGGGAGTAGTTGAGACGAGGGATCAAGAGCGGGATTTGCCAGTCCGCATAGCAGGATAGATACTCTAGGGCCCACTCAGTGAGATTATCTCAAATGAGTTTGCAAACATGTGACTAGGTCTCCAGGACATAATATCACAGACGAGTAGAAGATAGTGTTGTCGGTAACGAGATGATGCTAGGTATGGAGATATCTATGAACGAGTCTCTGACACGCTAAGTATCGCTATGGCAAAAGGTTTAATACTCGACGTCTATGTTTGATAGATGAAAGTCATTCGTTATATCACAGGGATTAATTCACGGGGTCCAGGCCTACGAGTTAATCATTGATCAGAGAGGGGTCTCAATCATGTATGTTAGTATATCGAACCGCTAGGGTAACACACTTAAGGGGTTTCGACAAGATAACCGGAAAGGAAAATAAGAAAGAGAGAACACCGGGAACGTCCGTGGAATGATCCGATGGAGATCGGGAAGCGACGAAATAGTTTTCGGAGCCAGAATAAATTATATAATATATAATTAATATTAATTAATGAAATTAATAGTTACATATGTTTTTATTTAATCAATTTCGAATTTTTAAAGTCAGAATTCCCTAAATGGGCTTTCTGGTGGAAAGAAGGCCCATGAGCGGGGAAGCTTCCCCCCCAAGGGAGATAGAGGGCTTGGCCGGCCTAGGTGGGCCCTAGCCTTGGCCGAATTGGTTGTGTGGGAATAAACCCATACCGCCTAGCTGGCGAGGTTCGCAGCCCTCTTCCCCCTTTATATAGAGAGGCACCCCTGGCCTTTTAATTCACCCAATAATTCTCTATTTTCTCCTCGATTTCGTGATTCCCTTTGTCGGAGTCGCGCCGAGGAGAGTTCTCTCCACCATACGCCCCCTGTCGTGTTGTTCGTGTTCCGGTCCAAGTCTTCCGCTGCCCTTCCTGGACTGGAGCTTCGGAGGCCGTCGTCTCCATCGTAAGTCTGTAACGCCCTGCGAGGTGCCACGCTAGTGGTGCTGGGAGGTTGGCTACCTCCACCCGACCTCAAGGTCATCTTTGTCGGATTCATCGCACCAAGTTCTTCGTGACCTAGAGGTCGGCTACGCCGTCTTCGTCGTTAACGCTTGTGCGGGAGCGTAATCCCCACTTTTCGTTCTACAAGGGTATGTATTACGATCTCCTCCGTATTACTATATCTGCATAGTATAGATTCCGGCTAGTTTAAGGATATCGTTGCTAGAATTTTTTTTGTTTTCTGGCTGGGATCCCCTTCACCAACAACATACCACACGGAGTGATCAAGCCACCTCAAAAGTTCTATCGGTCTTCGTGAGCAAGCAAGTTGGATGCACCCCCACTAGTTCCATTGGATATATCTATAGCTCTATGTGCATCCGTTGTGTGGCAATAACTACTCCTTGCATAGATTCGATTATAAGACTTCCTCTTGTCTAATGATCACTTGCAGCTTTGTGAGACTTTCTTCCGTTGGCCTTCCAAACCCCCGTTAACATTCTCTGAGCCAAAACATCCTGGTGCCAGGATACAACGTTGAACGCTTGCTTGTTTCTTTTGAACAAATAAAGAGTTGATCTTCTACGTGCATAAAGATATTGCTTGACTTGATCCTTTCGCAAATTTGTCATGTTTGTTGGAAGCATTAGATTATTATATTGTTGTGCTTGAAACTTAAATCATCTCTAATATCTACTTTGCACAGTTGATTGCTATCTAGTACTATATCATTGAAAGCTATGCTTTGCTTTCCCTACTTGTTTATTTAGTACTCATTTGATATCAATATAAACTACAACCCTTATTAATTTGATCGTAGTTTACATACCTTACATTATTACGTGATCAAGTCTGTGTTAAAGCATGTGACTTCAGAATTTTTTCATCTTTTATCGTTCTTGCCTACTCGGGACGAGAAGAACTAAGCCGTGGGATGTTGATACGTCTCCAACGTATCTTTATTTTCTTATGTTCCATGCTATATTATACCATGTTAATACATGTTTTATATGCATTTTATATAGTTTTATGCATTTTCTGGGACTAACCTCTTAACAAGATGCCACAGTGCCAGTTCCCATTTTTTTGCTGTTTTTGGTTTTAGAAAAGTACTTAAGTAAATATTCTCGGAATTGGACGATTTATTTTCTAAAGTCTTTTTTTCATCGGGAACGTTCTAGAAGACTGAACACGAGACAAAGTGGGCTACCGAGGCGGCGCCACCATTTGCTAGCGCGGTAGGAGCCTGGGCCGCGCGAGCACATTATGTGGGCCCCTCGCGGCGTCACTGGCCTCGCCCTTTCGCTTACATATACCTCCAGACCAAAAACCCTAGCACGGTGTTCATTATTTCCTCCACGGGTCCCGAGCCGCCGCCGTCGTCAACACCAATTCGGGAGAGATCAAAACTTCTCCCCGACACCCTGCCAGGAGGGGGAATCGTCACCGGAGGGCTCTACGTCACCATGCCCGCCTCCTAACTGATGCGTGAGAAGTTCATCCTTGGACTATGGGTCCATAGCAGTAGCTAGATGGTTGTCTTCTCCTCTTGTCCTATCATGTTTAGATCTTGTGAGCTGCCTATCATGATCAAGATCACCGTTATGTATCACTTCATGTTGTATTTGCTCGGATCCGATGAATATTGAGTACTAAAGTTATTGTTTCATAATATATCATGTGTGTGCTATTTAATGATCTTGAATGCTCTCCGTTACTAGTAGATGCTCTGGCCAAGTTGTCGTGGTGGTGTCACGGCATATGCCACGGGGTGGCTAAAGTTGGGGGCCGGACGTGCGCTGGGGGATCCGGGGAGAGCTTGCATGGCGAAAGACATGCACGACCGAGCTCAAGAACCCGCAAGAACAAAGGTGAAACTCCCAACACCGAAGAACCAAGAACCAAAATAACACGAACACCATGATGTACCCAGGTTCGGGACCCTCGTGAGGAGGTAGCACCCCTACTCTTGCCTCTGTCTCTCTCGTATATGTGTGGAATAAGAGCTACAAATGCTCCTTGAGTTGTTTCCCTCCAAGAACAAAAGAACACTCAATGCTAGAGGGAGGGAGAGAGTAGAACTCAGAGCAATAAGTCTCTCAACAGTCTACGGGCGTCCCTCTCGCAAGAGGAGTTATGGCGGTATTTATAGAGTCTTGGCTGGGTTGACCGGAAACCCTAACTTGCACGGGTCCACTTGGCAGTGACCCCGAGTTTACGGTAACGCCGACGTGGCCTAGCCGACCTAGCTGCCGAGCTACCCGAGTAGCCTCAGTCAGGTCGTCATGAGCTAGTCCTGATAGCGCCGAGCTAGTTGATGATGGTCTTCAGGTCAGAGACGAGACATGGCTTGCCCATCCCTTGTTCCCTGTCAGCATGTGAGTGCTACAGTGGAATAGTCACATCCGTGCTATACTTCGACTTCTATTCCGATTCCGTGTCAGCCAGGAAGTGACTCAGCTTCTGTGTCAGGGATATGATTATCCTTGCCTTTGACTTGTAGTCCATGTTCTGAAATTTTCAACAAACATCATAAAAATCAATTTTTAGCCCACTAAACTGTAGTGTACCTGCACTTAAAATTATGGCAGGTACCTGTGTATAGTGCAAACCCTGGATCGATTCATTTGCACACACGGTTTACGATGAATATCACAACATTGTATCAATATTACACGAATAATCCAGACTTGGTAAAAAAAATAGTTCGATACATCTTTGCATAGCTTAAAGCTAGCTCAAAACAATAAAGCAGCGGAAATAAATATTCAATGAGCCTCCAACTTCATGATACGCCACAGGCGAAAACATGTTGGTGCAGACTCGAAACCCAAACGTATTCCTCACTCTTCGTCAGATATTTCTGCAACAAATAATAATTTGCAACATAGTGGGTCAGATTTCATTAGAAATGGTCTGGCAAGTGACACTATGGTGGACACTTAATGGAAATAACTCTATAACCTGTATGCATATTTGGCTGGTGGAGTTCAAGGCTATTTTGCATAAAGCCAGCTTTGCCTAACTCTTTGAAAAACAAACTTATTAACATCATAATTGGCAACACTGGTTAACCCAGGTGAGCCAAAAGATAACACGTCCTTAGGTGCTCCCTCAGGTGAAAACCCCCACATTCAATGGTCCTAAGTATAGTAGAAACTATCTTAGGTTAAAACCTCCATGAACATGGTCCTGACTAGTCCACTGTTGTTTACTTGTCAAAATTTTATTAAGAAATTAGAATGTTGGGATTCCTCCTTTGTCCTTGATCAGTTGTAGTCTTTACTTGGAATACTTCTCCTTGAGTTCTTCACATTCTGTTGGCCCAGTGGGAACTGGGGTACGGAGAGCACACTCCCCCCAGGCCTCGCACGCGGGCTGGTCAGACGAAACGACTAAGGACCAGGCCTCGCCGCCTGGCGGGACCCTCGAGAGGCAATTCCCCTCGAGGGCCTGAAAAGGAAACGAGGGCATCAGGGGGTCCCTCGCTTCAAGAGACCCTCCCGAGGCGCCATCACGGCTGGAGGGAAGTCAACGGGAACCCCCCACAGGCCTCCCCAGGCCTGAGGGGAAACATCGCGGCCAAGGAAGTACGGCGAGACGCACATGGCATCTGCCACGCCCACGTGGTGACGCAAGCACCCTGGTTGCCGATTTGGTGATAAAGGGGTCAATAAAGTTGCACCGCCTGCGGCAGGACTGCCAAGACCTTCCACTCTGGCGATAAAGCAGGTGGACGGCGCAACCCTCCAAAGAGTACGTCATCAACGGCTTCACCTCAGAGACTGCCCTCCCTGCGGACAGTTAGCGCGGTCGGCCGCCTGTCGGCCACCGCGCCCACCTTTATCAGTGATGGACCGCGTCCATGGACGAAGGAGCAGCGGTGGACTCCTGCTCCACCAGGCCACTGCCATGTGGGAACCACCTTGAAGGCCAAGCAGAAGGAGAGCACCAGAGGCGCCTATAAAAGGACCAAGACGTCCATTGTAGAAGGGGGGCCAATTGCTTGCAACCACGCTTGTAAACCCTAGCAATACCAAGTAGGATATCCTCTGACTGGAGGAGAAAGAAGACCATCGCTTCCCTCCCCAGGCTAGAACTGACTCAAGGGGGCCCTCGGCAAGCTCCGTTGTATTATAACCACCATAATCCAACACAGACAAGCAGGAGTAGCGGTCTTACCTCCTCACGAGGGCCGTGAACCTGGGTAAGGGCCGGTGTCTATCTCTGTCGTGGGTGTTTCGTCTTTAGGTCCGACGAGCATCGTTGCCGGGTCCTTCGAGGGTCTTGACCTCCGCGTTCAATCCCCTTCACGAACTACACTTCAGGAAGTGACTACCCCCACTTCTAGGGAGTCATAACCCGAAATTTGGCGCGCCAGGTAGGGGATCGAGGCGCGTCAACGACTTTCAAGTCGCCTCCGCTCCATGGCGAACACCCGAGCTACCCGCGCCGCCCGCGTCAACCGACGTGCGCCTGAAGGAGCGCGCGCCCTGCCAGGCACCACGGCCACCCGCGCACGACGGGGCCGACCCCGCCATGAAGAGCGCGCCCCCTCGGGCCCTCATGCAGAGGAGCCAGAACGCAACTCCGAGCACTAGGAGGACGCACAGTTGTCACACCCCACGCAGCGCCCAAGCGGCTCCTTGCCTGGCAGGACGGGCCCTGCGCCTCACACTGCGCTGCTCATGGCGCAGGAGCTTCTCCGCTACCAGCCCACCGCTGAGGCCCCCAAGCAATGGCTCCAGCGCCTCAACCACCTCGTCGGAATCACCACGATGCGCCCTGCTCCGTCGCAGTCCAACATGCACCCCTCTCTCGCGGGCACGGTCGCAACAAACGCGCCTCCGCCCCCGCCAGGGCCAGCATCGGCTACGACACAGAGGGCTGCCTCGCACGCGTCCTCTTCGCACGATTGCTTGATCGTGCAGCGCACCGCGCCCGACGCTCGTGTGGGGATGGAGCTCCAGCGCAACCGCCAGAACAGGCTCGTGGAGGAGATCGGCCAGGCGGGCCAGCAAAACCGCATCGCGATGCAGCACCGGGGCGCCACGTACGCCACATGCTGCATGGCGTTCACCTGCTCCCTGCGTCGCGTGGTCTGGCCCACGAAGTTCAGACCAGCTCTCCCTAAGGTCTACGACGGCTCCAGCAACCCCATTGAGTTCCTGCAGCTTTACACCACCTCCATCCAAGCTGCAGGTGGAGACGACAAGGTCATGGCCAACTGGTTCTCCCACGTGCTTCGCGATTCTGCGCTGTCGTGGCTCCTGAACCTCCACGAGGACTCCCTGAACTCTTGGGATGAGCTCTGCAAGCAGTTCGTCTCCAACTTCAAGGGGACGTACGAGCGCGCCCTCACCCCACAACGACCTGCGTGTTGTGGTCCAGAAAAAGGATGAGACGCTTCGCAAGTACATCCAGCGCTTCCGCCAAGTGCGTAACAAGACCCCGAACATCCCTGACACCCAAGTCATCGCCGCCTTCCGCGAGGGCGTCACAAACAACAGGATGCTCGAGAACCTGGGCATCCACGACAAGCTCACTTCTGTGGTGAAGCTGTTCGACCTGGCAGACAAGTGCGCCAAGGCTGAAGAGGGACTCCTCTTCGTCAAGATGTAGCAGGAGCCAGAAAAAGAAGGAGGAGCCCAAACGCAAGGCCACCGCGGTTCTCGCGGCAGAGCCTGACGCAAAGGGAACCCGCAGGGACTCCCCTGAGCCTGGAGAGAGGAAAGATGACCACCGCCCTTTCTTCATCTACCACAACAGGCGCGGTCACTCTACAGAATCTCGCTTCGACCTCAAGAGGTTGAGCAAGGAGCGCGAGCAAGCAGAGGGCAGTGGCGGCCGCGGTCGAGGCCGTGGCTACCGCGGAAGTGGGCGCAAGAGCGGCTACCAGAAGCCATCTGGCAATAAGGCCAATGCTGCGGAAAAGAACGGCAATCTCCCTGACGAGGAAGATGGTGGCTACCAAGCCCCAAGGGGCGCCATTGCCTGCATCCTTGGTGGGGCGCGAGCGCCAAAGTCGTACAATCAGTTCAAGCAGTTCGCCCGCGAGCTCAACGCCGCCGTCCCAAGCACTGAGACCTCCAGGCCCCTCAAGTGGTCGCAGTACACCATCGCCTTCGACGCTCAGGACCACCCCAAGTCCATCAAGACTGTCAGAACCCTCCCGCTGGTCTGCAGCCCCACCATCGACAACGTTGCTGTCTCCAAGACCCTCATTTATGGTGGAGAAGGCCTGAATGTTATCTCTACAGATACGTTCGAAGCGCTTCAAGTGCCCTACGAGCGGCTCATGCCGTCGAGGCCCTTCACGGTAGTAACCAGCGGTTCGATCGAGCCTCTGGGCCAGGTCAGGCTTGCCGTCACCTTAGGAAGCGAGGAAAATTACCGCACCGAGCACATCGACTTCGATGTCGCACACATCGGCCTGCCGTACAACGCCATCCTCGGCTACCCCGCAATCGTGAAATTCATGGCCGTCACGCATCATGCCTACAACATCGTCAAGATCCCCGGCAGCGCTGGCATGATCACCATCCGTGGACATGTTCTGGATGCTACGCGCGCCGTCGAGACGGCCTACAAGGCTGCCGCCATGGCGTTACCAGCAGACGAGGACATGGAGCCTCTCGAGAGACCAAAGAAGAAGAAGCAGCTGTTCTCTCAGGAGACAGCCGCTACGAAGAAGATCACTCTAAGCTCCAGCAGCTCGGGGGCTGAAGGCTCGGGGGCTAGCGTCACCATTGGCGCTGCGCTACCTCCGAAATAGGAAAGCACACTCGTCGCCTTCCTCCAGGCAAACTCTGACATGTTCGCATGGACACCGTCAGATATGTCTGGTGTACCGAGGGAGGTGATCGAGCACCACTTAGCCGTGTGCCCAAACTCGCGCCCCCGAGAAGCAAGCATTCATCATCAAAGAGGTCGAGAAGCTCAAAGCGGCAAAGGTAGTCCGTGAATTCGCGCACCCAACTTGGCTCTCCAACGGTGTGGTAGTCCCAAAACCCGCCGGAGGAGGCCGCCTCTACATCGACTACACTGATGTAAACAAGGCCTGCCCCAAGGACCCTTATCCCATGCCAAGAATTGACCAGATCGTGGACTCCACGACAGACTGCGACCTCCTCCGTTTCCTCGATGCTTTCTCTGGTTATCATCAGATAAAAATGGCTAAGGAAGATGAGGAGAAGACGGCTTTCCTCACCCCTTGTGGTGTGTATTGCTATGTCTGCATGCCCTTCGGCCTAAAAAATGCCGGAGCCACCTTCTAGAGGTTGATGAGGATAGCACTTGGCGAGCAAATGGGGAGGAACGCCGAGGCATATGTCGATGACATCGTCGTAAAAACCCGAGAGGGAAACACTCTCCTCGGGGACCTTGAAGAGACTTTTGCCAACCTGCGCAAGGTGAACATCAAGCTCAACCCCGAAAAGTGCGTCTTTGGAGTCCCTTTAGGCAAATTGCTTGGGTTCCTCGTATCCCATCGGGGCATAGAGGGAAACCCAAACAAAATCAAGGCCATAGAGGGCATGCAACCTCCACGCAGGCTCAAGGACATGCGACGCCTAGCAGGCTGCATGGCCAGCTTGGGTAGATTCATCTCCAAGTTCGGCGAAAGAGCCCTGCCGTTCTTCAAGATCATGAAAAGAACGGGCACTTTCAAGTGGACCCCTGAAGCTGCAAAAGCGTTTGAGGACTTGAAGAAGTACCTGGCTAGCCCACCAGTAATGGTAGCCCCAAGGTCAGGCGAGCACCTGAAGCTGTACCTATCAGCTACTCCACAGACAGCCAGTGCCGTCCTTGTGGTAGAAAGGGAAGAGCCAGTACTCCACAAGAAGAGTGCAACCACTCCAAAGCAAAAGCCTCCTGATCAGGAGCTCGACGAAAGGGCAGCCCTCACAAACCCACCGCTAGGCCCAAAGCCCCAAGAGAGGCCCGCTCCAAGTCAACTGCTGCAAGAAGATCCCGCCAGGGAGCCTGACGAGCCCCCGAAGGGCTACCCCCTCGAGGCCAGTGATAAGCCCCCTGAGGCCAACCCCCTCAAGGCCCATGACAAGCCTCAGGAGGCCAAACCCCTCGAGGCCCATGACAAGACCCCTGAGGCCAACCCCCTTGAGGGCCCAGCTGAGCCCCCTCAGGCAAAAGACGCCAAGGCTACAGAAACCACCCTCGTCGAGCATCCAGTCTAGTTCGTCAGCACAGTACTGCGCGATGCTCGCGAGCGATATACAATGCAGCAGAAGCTCCTCCTCGCACTCCTCATCGCCTCAAGAAAGTTGCGACACTACTTCCAGGGGCACCCCATCACGGTGGTCACCTCTTTCCTCCTGGAGCAAATCATGCGCAACCCAAACGCCACAGATTGTGTCGCAGGATGGAACATAGAGCTATAGCCATTCAATTTGCGCTTCGATACCACAAGGGTAATCAAAGGAAGAGCGCTGGCAGACTTCGTCGCCGAATGGACTGACCCAACCCCTGAAGAGCCTTTGGGAGAAGAACAAGAGCCCCTTGGAGATAAAATGCCCAGCCACTGGACCATGAAGTTCGACGGAGCTTTCGCTTGTCGCCACGGTGGGGCTGGCGTGGTCCTGATCTCACCAAAGGGCGAAAAGATGTATTACGCGGTCCAGCTGTGCTTCGGTAACGACAAGATCTCCAACAATATCGCTGAGTACGAAGGCCTGCTTGCTGGCCTACGCACCGCAATCGCCCTAGGCATCAAGCATCTACTCATCAAGGGCGACTCCTAGCTGCTCGTCAACTTCTCTAATAAAAGCTACAAGCCCAAGGACGACCACATGGACGCATACCTTGAAGAGGTCCGTAGGCTTGAGAAGCACTTCAGGGGAATGGAGCTCATGCACATCCCAAGAAAGGAGAACCAAGAGGTTGATGACATCGCCTAGCGCGCATCAAAGAGGCAAGCTCAACCACCAGGCGTCTTTGAAGAAAGGCTCGTCAAGGCATCCATAAAGATGCTCAGGAGGCCATGCCTGTAAGAACAGAAGAAGAGCTCCCGCCACCACCTGCAAACGAGGCTCCAGATTGTGGGCCCCCTACAGGGGAGCGTCTGTTGCTCACAGCGGTGCATCAAGAAACATAATGGATTAAATCAAAGGCTACCTCGACAAAGGATCCTTCCCGAGGAAGATGTTGAAGCGGAGCGAATCGCCCGCCAAGCAAAATCTTACAAAATCCTCGAAGGGAATCTCTACGGCAAGCGCCCAAACGGCACCTTGCTCAAATGCGTTCCTGCTGAAGAAGGAAAATTGCTGATAACGGACATCCACAGCGGGGAATGAGGCCACCATTCGTGCGCCCGCACCCTTGCAGGCAAAGTCTTCAGAAGCGGCTTCCACTGGCCTCAAGCACTTCAGGATGCAGTGGACATCGTCCAAGCATGTGAAGCTTGCCAGTTCCACGCTAAGCAAATCCACCAACCTACGCTGGGGCTACATACCATTCCGCTCTCCTGGCCGTTCGCGGTCTGGGGGCTGGACATCCTAGGACCCTTCCCAACAGCGCAAGGCGGATATCGCTACCTCTTCGTGGCCATCGACAAATTCACTAAATGGCCCGAAGTGGAGGCGACGCGCACAATCACAATAGGCGCGGCGGTGAAATTCATCAGAGGCCTGGTCTGCCGCTTCGGAGTGCCTAACTGCATCTTGACCGACAATGGCTCGCAATTCACCAGTGGCATCTTTAGAGCCTACTGCAAAAGAATGGTCATCAAGCTCTGCTTCGCCTCAGTCGCTCATCCGCAAAGCAGCGGACAGGCTGAGCGCGCAAACGCAGAAGCCCTAAAAGGCCTAAAGACCAGGACCTTCGGAATCCTCAAAGGCCACGGCAAGGGCTGGATCAACGAGCTCCCTTCGGTGCTCTTGTGAATCCGCAGCGTGCTTGGCCTTGAAGCGGTCCTCCTGCCTCCGGGCCTGATCGCGGTACATCTGAGAGATGGACTGGCGAAACTGCTTCTCGCGCTCTACGAGGGCCTCCTCAGCCTCCTTCTTCTTCTTGGCGAAACAACGCTCGAAGCGCTCATAAGCAAGCTTCTGGAAGCGACGTGCTCGTCGTACTTCGAGATCGCCTGGGCCAGGCCTCCTTCGCGCGCCTCGAGGGCCTTGCGCTGGGTGACCATGTCCTTCTCCGTCCGAAGGTGTTGCTCGTCGCGCTGATGCAGCTCTTTCTCCTTGAGGGCCAGCCCCTGTTCACGCTCGGCAAGGCCCTTGCGGACCCCCTCCAGGGTATCCTACGCAGCCTGGTGCGCGGAGAGCAGTTGGGCCTCCAGTTGGCCCAGCTCGCGGCGCTTCTGCGCCAGCGAGCCCTCCATCGCCTCACGCTCGGCCGTGGCCTCGCGCAGGAGCTCCGCAGCGGCGTTGCGTTCCACTCGGAGGGGCGCGAGAAGTTCGTCGGCGTCACGGATGGCCCCCTCGCGGATCTCCTTGGTAAAGCGGATGGCCTCCTCGCGGGCGGCCTGCAGCGCCAAGCCCTCCAGCCGGCGCGCCTTATCCGCCGCATGGTAGGACGCCCACGACCTCGCCAACTCCTCCTGCTGCCGGGCAAGCTGTATGTCACCAAAGGTGCGCCTCCAGGCCCTCCAGGGACTCCCTCACGAGGCCGAAGGCGACCTCGCGGCGCCCCGCGCTCCAGTCCCAGCCTCGGAGGACCAGCTCCTGGCTTGTGGAGGGCCCGGCTCCGGCGTCGAGCCCCACCGGCCTCGGGGAGAGCTCGGGGGCTAGCCTGGGGACCGCCCGTGCCCACGCCAGCGTCCTCTTCGGGGCCCGCCGTAGCCGGGCGCTCATCGCCTCCAGCTGGACGAGGAGGCGAGGAAGAATCTCCAGCTTGGCGAGGAGACGAGGAAGAGTCTCCCCCTACAGACGCGCCCGCGTCTGCTGGCGCCTCGCCCGTTTTCTTCGCAGGCTGCACGGGAGCCGTGGGCGCAGACGGCGAAGTGGGCGCACGCGGGGGCGTCGACGCGCGCGGCGGCGTTGGCTCGCACGGCGGAGTTGCCTCGCGCGGAGGCGTAACCGCGCAAGGGGTAAAAGGTGCGCGAGGTGGCGTAGAGACCTTCTCCTCCGTCGTTTCCACCACCATTGGCTCGTGGGGCGGTGCAGGTGCCTCCGGGCGAGGCGCTTCCTCCTCCGCCTGAGGCTCGGTCGCCCCTGCCTGAGGCGCAGCTGCCCCCACTTGAGGCGCCCCCTCAGCGGGGCCTGTGGAGGCCGTCTCCACAGGCCTCGTGGCTTCGTCAGCCACGGCCTCAGCCATGGCTCTCTTCACGTCAGCTGCCTTGCGAAGCCTGCGACGTTTCGCAGGCACAAGATCGCTGGCAAAAAGCCCAAGAAAAGACCTTCAAGAGAGGGCAAAGCAAAGGGAAAAACAAGAACCAAAAATTACGAGGCGTCATAAACACTCACCCTGAAGGGGAAGCACCGGCATCAACCCACGCCAGGCCTGGTGGGCGCCAGGAGGGCGTGGTCTTGGCGCCTGATCCCCCTAGAGGCGTCCCCGCTTTTTGTTTGGAGGGGACGTCGGAGAGCCTCACCCCAGAGCGATACACCGCAGCTTTGGTGCGAGGCCCGCGCCTTCCCGGCGAAGCATCCGCCTCGAAGGCCTCCCCCGCCTCGGTCTCCTCCTCCACGGGGTGCGAAGGCGCCACCACGAAGGCGTCGTCGTCACCTGACGAGATGTCACAAACCTCGTCGGTGAAGGGCCCATGCCTCATGGGGGACATCCCTCCCATCGCGGCCTCCTCCTCGCCACACTAGGCACTGGAGGCTGAGGGACAGTCCACTCCAACAACTACACGCGCCGACGGAGTGACCACCTCATCCATCTCCCCCGCCAGGCCAAACGGGGTGAAGTCCGGCATTCCGTCCAGGATGTCCAGGCGGCCACCCAGAGGGAGCTGGTGCAGAGGTTGCATAGAGCTAGCGATCTTCCCGGCCACCTCTGGATTGACAAAGAGGATGCTAAGATGGTGTCGACGACGTACGGGCCGTGGTCCTCAGGATGAAGCCGCATTGGGTCCGAGGGGCCAGTGTACATCCACATCGGCTGATCGTGGGCCTGGAGAAGACCAATGCGGCGCTTCACGAAGTCCGCAACGACTAACTGCCCCGTGAGGACCTCCTCCCGGATATACTCCAAACGCCCCACTAGGTGTGCGTTATCAGCTCCGTGAAGGGCAGACTTGCACCAATGAGAGTTCTTCACGGGCGGCGCCTCCGGGACGTCTAGGAACGTGCAGGGCGACTTGACGCCGATGAGAAGCCACCTCTGACGGAAGTCATCCACTTTCTTGAGCACGGCCGTTATGGGCTTGTCCCCACTCCATGACATGGGGATGTATACACTCCCCATACCATCCGCAATGCGGAAAGAGACACAACCAGTTCGCTCGCCGGCAGCCGTGCACCGCAGCGAATAGAAATTCCTGAAGAGCGCCACTGAGGGGCGCACGCCCAGGTAAGCCTCGCAGAGATAGGCGAAAATGGAAAGGATGAGCACGGAGTTTGGATGAAGATGAAGGAGCTGGATTTTGTAGAACTCCAATACCGCCTCCAGGAAAGGCGAGTATGGCGACACCAGCCCGGCGATGATGGTATGGAAAAAAATGGGATAAAACCCTTGGGGGAACCCCCCAAACCGGGCAGCCCGAAGCGCGCTGGCGCCATGCTCATTGGTCCGCCTGGCAACTAAGTGGCGGATTCTCTCCAACGACTAAGGATCGGTGCGGGCCCCCACGAGAGCCGCGCCCTGCACCACCTCTAGGGCCTCCGCCTGGGAGGAAGACCCCGCAGCGGCCTTGCCCTTGCTCTTGAGGGGACTCATAGTCGGGGGCTCGGAGCGCTGAGGAAGAAGGAAGAAGGAGAATCGCGGGAGAGAGCGGAGGCGGAGAGCTCTAGGAGGCGGAAACTTCTGCGAGAAGGATTGGAAACGGTAACGGCTCCCTGCTGCGACACTCGGGCTTTAAATCCTCTCAAGGAGCAGATACCGGGGCGTGGTGGGACCCCCCACGACTCACGCCCCAGATCGTGTGAGGCCGTTACTCGTCTGAGTGCCACGTGGCTCGGGCCGGCCGGGCACTAAGGGCCCACGACGCTTTTCCTGAGCCCATGGGCTCAATCGTGCCCATCACGGGCCCGGGGGCTACTGTCGGCCTAGTGGGAACTGGGTATGGAGAGCCCACTCCCCCCAGGCCTCGCACGCAGGCTGGTCAGACGAAACGACTAAGGACCAGGCCTCGCCGCCTGGCGGGACCCTCGAGAGGCAATTCCCCTCGAGGGCCTGAAGAGGAAACGAGGGCATCAGGGGGTCCCTCGCTTCAAGAGACCCTCCCGAGGCGCCAGCACGCCTGGAGGGAAGTCAACGGGAATCCCCAGACAGGCCTCCCCAGGCCTGAGGGGAAACGTCGCGGCCATGGAAGTACGGCGAGACGCACATGGCCTCTGGCACGCCCATGTGGTGACACAAGCACCCTCGTTGCCGTTTTGGTGATAAAGGGGTCAAAAAAGTTGCGCCGCCTGCGGCATGACTGCCAAGACCTTCCACTCTGGCGATAAAGCAGGTGGACGGCGCAACCCTCCAAAGAGTACGTCATCAACGGCTCCACCTCAGAGACTGCCCTCCTTGCAGACAGTACAGCGCGGCCGGCCGCCTGTCGGCCACCGTGCCCACCTTTATCAGTGATGGACCGTGTCCATGGACGAAGGAGCAGTGGTGGACTCCTGCTCCACCAGACCACTGCCATGTGGGAACCACCTTGAAGGCCAAGTAGAAGGAGAGCGCCAGAGGCGCCTATAAATGGACCAAGACGTCCATTGTAGAAGGGTGGCCAATTGCTTGCAACCACGCTTGTAAACCCTAGCAATACCAAGTAGGATAGCCTCTGGCTGGAGGAGGAAGAAGACCATCGCTTCCCTCCCTAGTCTAGAACTGCCTCAAGAGGGCCCTCGGCAAGCTCCGCTGTATTGTAACCACCATAATCCAACACAGACAAGCAGGAGTAGCGGTCTTACCTCCTCACGAGGGCCGTGAACCTGGGTACGTGCCGGTGTCTATTTCTGTCGTGGGTGTTTCGTCTTCAGGTCCGGCGAGCATCGTCATCGGGTCCTTCTAGGGTCTTGACCTCCGCATTCAATCCCCTTCATGAACTACACTTCCGGAAGTGACTACCCCCACTTCTAGGGAGTCATAACCCGACACATTCTTCTCCCTTTATTCCTCAAAATCCCTTTGTTCCTGGGTGGCCTTCCACAAGTGTGCTCTCAAGTGAGAACCCCCACATTCATGATCCTAAGTATAGTAGAAACTATCTTAGGTCAAAACCCTCATGGACATGGTCCTGAGTAGCCACTCAACATAAACCAAACAACCAATCCACCCAGATGATTCATTAACTTAGTGGATGTGCACTTCCAGGTAAAAACCCCCACATACTATGATCCTAAGTACAGTAGAGACTATCTCAGGTGAAAACCCTCATAACAATGGTCCTGAGTAGCCACTTAACATTTTATAAAACCTTTCATCAATTGCATAGTATACAAATTGGACTAAGTCATTTCATAGGTACCTAGACACAATGGAATAGGGAATTCTAAACAGGTCTTACCTAGCAATACTACTAATTCATACACATGCTTAGGAAAATATTTCTACTTATGCATATAAAATACTTGGGAATTTATTAGGTGTGCCACTTGCCTTGCCAACAAGAAGAATAGCAACAGCAACTGCAACTATTGTCGTTTCCCTCCAAAATTTCTAACACATCAAACAAAACACACATAAACATACAAACAAAAATAACAATACAAAAATATGTTATGCATGATGAGCAAAATACTTAGAGAAAGTACTAAGTCTATTCTTCAAGGTGATCAACAATTATTATCAACTCTTTGTAAATTGGATATTCACTATAGTGAGAGAGACAGACACCCGGCCAGCCACTTAAGTTGTGGAACAATTCTCATGTACGTGGACATGTAAGGTTAGTCTCACTATGACGCTTCATCTCACTATGCCTCTAGGATCCAACAAACTTCAAGATGGTAATAACATGATCAAAAATTGTTTATGTCTAAAGTGAAACACAAGATTTAGGAAAGAGGGATAAGATAGAAAGAAGAATGTAGAATCTTCTCCTTGCTTCCTTTTCTTCTTGATGTGATGACTTCATTGCAATTTTGTAGACTTGATGGCTTTGAAGACTTCATGGTGTTCATGGCTTCCAGGTTGGTCTTGAATATAACTTAGTCATCATAAGGGCCAAGAGAAGAAGGGAGAAAAGAAAGAGAGAGGAAGCAAGACTTAGAAAATATTGATGGTTGGTCTTCATGAACTTCTTCTTGATTTTCTTCTAAGTGCTTCTACTCCTTGAAGATACTTCTGAAGTCTTGTTTTGGCTAAGTCCTTCATTGGCCTTCTAGCTCCAAGTTGAAAATCCTAAGTGTCTAGTGCATAGCACTTTTACCAAAATAGTAAGTTTGAAAATAATCCTAACTTAAAGAAAATAAGTGAGAAGTTTTCCTATGAGAAGTATAAATATATGAGAAAATATGTTATGCATAAAATTCACTTTTTAATCATAAGAAACATCATACTAAATTTGTTATAATAATAACACACAAATGAAATTTGTTATAATATAAGAAACACAAGGAACTACTAGATAAAATTTAACACCAAACAATCATTCACATGCATAACACACAAATGAAATTAGTGCAACTCCTAGGAAACAAGATGAACTATGTAAGACTCAAAAGTGAATGTGCTAACAATACTTTTAGGAAATTCATTAAGGTTATTAAAGGATAACCTAAGTTGATATACTTATGAGTTACTAAGCACATCAACACATAACAATTCAAGTAAAACAGGGAATTAACTCGTTACATTTATTGGATAAATAAGATGATGTTTAAAGATATAAAACATAACACACAAACATACCCACAAGCAAAGCATATAAACACAATTGATGTTATTATTAGGGTACCACGTGAATAATGATAAAAACAAACAAGCAATGCACCATAACACTATTAGTGTATTTGAAACTAGTATTAAGGTTGGGTTTAGGTTCTGGATTCCAAAGTTGATTTAGTTTAAACACAAGATTCATATTGTCTAAAAACAGAGAATAGAATTAATACTTTTAGTAGATAATATGGTGTTGTGTTGGGAGATAAATAATAACTCCTAAGATAATGTTCAGAACATTAAATCCTTCTACCACAGTACTCCTAGTAACAATAGAAAGCTATGAAAATTGGATTTGCATAATAAGTTATTACAAGGCAGTGGCTAAAAATCATGCAAATGCTACTGGTCTCAAATCCATAATGAATATAGTTTCAGTTTTAGGAATCTCCTGTATGAAAGGTTAATTTCTATGGATAGGTATTTCCTTAATCTTTCTTTAGAAAATGTATTCACTCAATTTGGACACTCCTAGCTCAAGATATTCCATTTTAAGTGAAGAACATACTTTTTCTTGCTTTAATGTGCAACACAAAGTATAAATATTTTTGAGACAAAACCAGTGTAGTATGATAAACAAAACACATAGGTACTACACAAAAATACTCCTAAACCATTTACATAAACATATAAATCACAAACAATTAATACTAGACACATGCAAATAACAGAAAATAAGAATATCCATTTTAAAGTGTAATAACCTAATGTTTTAGAAAATAATCTACCATGAGCAAAATATAAGCTGCAAAATTCTACCAAGTTAGGATATGATAGCTAATACTAATATATACCACATTCAATTGGATTTACTCCAAAAAGTATTTTTAATATGAATTAAAAATCAACAAAATGGTACTGTTGTTAATTTAAACTTAATAGAACTTTATTTAGACACATCTCCTGCATGCAATGCTTATCGATCTAGGTAGGTATTCCCCTAGGCTTTCCAGAGAACTAAAGTTTGCAGGATTTGGATTTATAAAACTCAAGTTATTAAGTAAAAGGTGCAAAATCCACATGATTGCACATATCACACTCATACAAATATTTTTTTGAGAAGGGTCAGTGCCACATGATTGAGAAAACACATAGCTATGCTAGAAAATTCATTTCACAATTTTTGCATTCTTAGATCTACCACAAAGGAATTAAAGCTACAAGGCTGATTAACAAGAAATTAAACAGGAAAAATGATTTTAAAGGAAAAGGATAGCCGGGATGGATCTGGCCACGGGCCGAGCGAGCGAGCTGGGCCGGCCCAGTGCGCGTCGTGTGATCGTGAGGCGACAAGCCACCGCCGGATCGAAAATGGACGGCATGGATTAGATCCAGACAGATCAAACACGGGTCGCTGATCTGAGGATCGACGGCTCTCACTCATATCCTACCTCGTGACGGGGATGCCTGACGAAACCAGCGGGAGAGAGAGATAGAAGAAGGGGCCGGCCTCGGTAGCTCACCAAGGGGACTCATGGATCAAAGGATAGGGGTGTGGGTGGATGTGGAAGGCAAGGGGAGGCGAGGGGTGGTCGCAGTTCTTGCCGGCGGGCTCCAGGTCGACGACGTGGCCTTCGGCGTCCGAGGCGGGCACGGGGAAGCTGCGACGATTCTGGTGAACCTGCAAGCAAAAAGGACATGCCTGAGAGGTAGCCCGAGGAGAGGGGAGTGAGGTAGTGCAAAAAGTAGAGAGAAACGAGGTTTGGGCCGATGCATTCGAGCTCGAAAATGTCGAGTCCGAGCGGCGGATCTTCAATGATCTTGAGCAGGAGAGAGCAAGAGCTCGGGAGATCTTGCTGGGGGTGGGTGAGAGAGAGTAGGGGAAGGCAATGGACTAGGAGAGAGGAGGTGAGGGAGCCTCGGGTGTCAAAAGAAGAGAGGGTGGCCGGTTAGGTGATCACGGGCATGGCATGGGTGGAGAGAGAGCATTGGGAGGGGATGGGTGAGAGGGACGGTGTGCAATGATGTCCAACGCTGCAGCACCTCTTTGGACAGTAGCTCTTGGCCTAGGGCAATTGGAAGGGGGTGAGTAAGGGAGAGGCTGTCTCCTGCCTGTCAGTTGCTCGATGAAATGCCAGAATGAGAAAGAAAAGAAGAAAGGCAGGGCTAGGGTTTAGAGTTGGTCGTGCTATGGGTACACCAGGGGTGTGGGGATCTAATGGACACCAAAACTAGAGGATGGGGTGAGAGGGGTGAGAGTTTTAGATATAGGTCATTTTTGGCTGATTTGATTAGCCCACTTTGCTAGCATGGATTAGTCAAGCCCTTTACTAGGAAAATATAAGACAAGTTGGGTTTGTTAGTAGGGACAAGGGTGCAGGTTTTTGTTTAAGACTTTAGGTCAAAAGATTAAACAACAACTAGATACAAAAATGACAAAAGGCTATCTGGTAATGCACAAATGGTCACCTTATTATGAAACACTCAAAACCAGCAAGAACTAGTGATCAATTATTTTTGAATATATTAAATAAGGTTATGGATGGATATTAGAGATGCTAAGGATGAGGTTAGGTGAGTTGCATTTCCAAATTGAAAAACATAAACCTTAATTATCATGTTCTAGAATGACTAAAAGTTAACAGGGGTTAAGATAGTTTTTTCATTATTTTATAACTCTCTTGTTTAAGAATATTCTTAACCAAACATCTTACTAAGGGAATAACAAGTTACAAGCATGCCATACCATCAAACAAATATATATTACTCCTATTCCAACAATATACATACACTTAATACAAACATAGCCACAAGTCACTAACAGGAATACAAACTCAAAGCAAACTGTTTAAGAACATATCAAATAGATGAAACACACAAACACATGGATATCTAATCCCACTATTAAGATGAAACAAATATATTTGTGAGGTGATGATCCATATGGGCATGTCAAGTTATGAAGATTAGTGGGTAAATCCCATCCTTGGTAATATTTTCAACAGAGGTTTGACTTTAAGAGGTTTTGGAAATGGTTGCTGACACTAGCAACATCTTAAATCAAAATATATTTGGACTCATTATCTGGTTCTTTATAAATTTGCCAATGTATTATTTTTGGAAACAATTTTATTTTCTCAAATAATTGGTGTTTGGGTAATTGCTAAAATTAAAACATCATGATAAAAGAGTTTCTTAAAATTAAGATAAGAGGAGATACATGCACTATTTTACTTGCCATAACCATGATCTCAGAGATCATATTATAATTTGTTTGGTTTTTAGAAGGTTGTTATTTAGAAGGTATCTACATAAACAACAAAACACAACATGACAAACAGAGCATAAAAGAGAAAATACATCCATTACCAAGACGTTTCAAAAAGTTTTTGTTCCCTCAGAATTTTGGGTCTTTATTAATTAAGTTTTTGTTGCTTCCAAAATTTGGGGTGTTACCGACCTTCCCCCCTTATAAGAATCTCGTCCCGAGATTCCTAAGTGGGTACTAAGAGAGTGAAAGGACAAGAGGTTTGATGATTCTTCGTCTTCCGAGGTTGTTGATTCTTGTAGCGTACCTGCACTTTAAATAAGGCAGATACCTGTGTATAGTGCAAATCGCTGGATTGATTCGTTTGCACACACAGTTTACGATGTAATATCACAACAAAGTATCAATTTTATTACATCGATGATCCAGTCTTACAAAATATTCGATACAAGTTGCATAGTGAGTCTCTATCACTTTCATGCTTCCACAGGCGAAAACATGTTGGTTGTAGACTCGAAACCTATAAACGAAACCTCACTCGTCATCTGAACAATCTACAATAAGAAAAATATTGCAACAACGTGGGTCAGATTCCATAAAAAATGGAGTCTGGCAAGTGACACTATGGTGGACACTTAATGGAATAACTCTATAGCCTATATGTATATTTGGCTGGTGGAGTTCAAGGCTATTTTGCATAAAGCCAATTTTTTTCCTATCTCTTTGGAAAACACTTTCTTCAAATCAAGACAAGTATGGCATGAAAACCATAATATCATCTTCCCTTGTTCACCCATCAAGTTTTATTTCTGAAGTTGGAATGATGGGATCTTCCGTTGACGTCCGTGTTCAGCTGCTCAAATTATCCGTACCGGGGACACGGCTAAGTACTTAGTTTTACACTTTGTAGAGGTTGTGCACGTTCACCATTGTACCCATTCAACCCAAATTATCTTTTACACACCATTTGTGATATGGAAAGGAGAAGAATGAGACGAGATCTTTCAGAAGCATTTTCCCTCCCACTCTGGCTTGACCCGTTCCACCTAACATACCCCTACATCTACTTGTCAAGCCGAAGAGAGTCCACACAACATAATTGATCAAGCCAGAGCCCATATGGCAATGGCTGCACTGGAAGCAATCGTCACTCGGAGTTCTTCAGATTCCTCTGTTCCCTGGGTGGCCATCCACAAGTGCACATACTCGAGGAACCATAGACATGGACCTGAGTAGCCACTCAATTTCGCCACCATACAACCAATCCACCCAGGAGATTCATTAACTTAGTGGATGTGCACCCTCAGGTGAAAATCACCATGCTCACGGCCCTAAGTAGAATAGACATTCATCCTAGGCGACGACAACCATGAGCACAACCCTGAGTAGTCACTTACATTTTGCAAAACTTTTCATCATTGCATAGCATCAATATATCTACTAAGTATTATATAGGAACCTAGACACAGGAGTAAGGGAATTCTACACAGGTTTAGCATAGCACTACTATCCTACACATGCATATAAAAATACACTAAGTGATGCATATAGAAAATAGTAGGAAGTTTATGGGGTGTGCCACTTGCCTTTGAATGCAGTCTTTACTCACAAACTCGGTTCTCTCCGTTCAGTCTAAACAATATAAACAAACAACAATACACAATCATAAAACAAAACCACACAACACATACAAACAAGTTTCATAATATGCAAATTATTTCTAAGGACTAGAAATGCATGTCATGCCATGAAAATCTTTTAAGTTAATGCAAGGCAAGTAGGTT
Source organism: Poa annua (assembly GCA_026929855.1). Classification (NCBI taxonomy): domain Eukaryota; kingdom Viridiplantae; phylum Streptophyta; class Magnoliopsida; order Poales; family Poaceae; genus Poa; species Poa annua. The sequence goes on along the minus strand of CM049426.1, from coordinate 241,438,158 downwards.
GGTGAAAATGACTAAGGATTAAGGTTAGAAGTTGGACAAGATAACTTTGTTATAGATTATCTAGAATAAGCACTCAAATGGCTTAGCCCTGACGTGCATAAATACTTGGGGAAAATACTAAGTTTATAAGGGGATCACAATTACTATCAACTCTTTGTAAATTGGATATTCACTATAGTGAGAGAGATAGACACCTGGCCAGCCACTTAAGTTGTGGGACAGGTCTCATGTACGTGGACATGTAAGGTTTGGCTCCAGGCCGCTTCATCTCACTATGCCGCTAGGATCCAACAAACTTCAAGATGGTAATAATATGATCAAAAATTGTTTAAGTCAAATGTGAAAGACAAGATTAGAAAAGAGGGAAAAGATAGAAGAAAGATGTAGTTGTCCTCCAGGCTTCATCTCCAGACTTGTAATATTCTCCTTGGTGATGTCTTGATTGAATTCTTAGTTGTAACATCCTAGGATTTTTCAAATTCTGAAAAATCAGAAAAATTAAAAACTTTTTGAAAACTATTTGTATGTCGATTTGAAAACAAAATTCATGCATGCATTCATCATTTTCTTGCATTGTTTAGATTTGAAATTACAATGGTTGAAATACTATTTCCATTTAAAAAAAATCTATCCGAAAAAAAATATTAAAAACAAAATAATGATTATGCTATTTATCTTATTTTAGTTTAATATTTTGATTGTAATTATTAGAAATAATTATTTTCATATGTTCACAATTGTGGTACAAAATTTTATTTAGCCATAAATAAATTAATTAAATTTCTATTTCCAAATTTGACAAAAGTGTCAAATTTGCAATAAATCAAATATTCAAAATTAATATTTTAAAAAAGTGGGCAAAACATGTCCATAAATGTTTTAAAATAAAGATATGATTTTTAGAAATTTATAGAAATTAATTTCACTTAATTCGGAGTTCTAAAACAAAAGTTATGAAGGAATTAAGAAAAAAAAAAGAAAAAAAAAACGAAACGGGCCAGCCGGCCGGCCCACAACCCACCGAACCGAAGCGAACCGAAATCGTATCCAACTTTCTGAAATTCGTTTTTCCAACCACCTTTCATTCAAACACGTATATCTAAAGAAATATAACTCCAAATACGGATCCGCTTGATCCTACGCGTTCACAACTCCGAGCCCTATCTATTCCACCATCCCTCCGCTTATATAAACCCTTGTAGCCGCCGACATCTCTTTTACTCTTTTCGTTCCACCGAAACCCTAATCAGCGAAATAGTATTTCGTTCGTTCGACGAACAAAACCATCTCCAATCGCGACGGGGCCTTAATCATTGTTTTAGATCTCGTCGATACCTTTCCATCCCAATAAGCCTCAACTCTTTTCATCAAGCGTGGAGGAAGAATTTCGAATCGTCATCCATCAGATCTGAAGTCGTATTTCTCAGATATCCTCGCGCTCGTTGCGTCAAATCGAAATTCCTTCGGTGAAAAGGTAGATCTACTCTATATCTACATTTTCCTGTTGACAACTTTTTATTTTAACGTACGTAATTTTCTATATAAGACAGATCGTGTTTGATGTTGTTCGAGTAACCAAACCATCTTAAAAGTTTGGGACGAGAATACGAAAGTTGTTCCCCTGATCAAGACCTTTCTTTTGCCCCAAGCCTCACCTCTTTTGGTTCAGCGAGCTGAGAGATATTCGCGTTTGAAGTTTCGGATCAGACAGGTATTTTGCGATTTGTGACCAATCTATTCATCTACTTATGTTATAATTCTGATAATTAGAAAAAGCACGTAATTCTCTACAACTTTCGTTAAGAGTGTTTTTCCATCCGAGCAACTTTATTTTTGGTCAAATTCGTAGTCAAATCCCAGTCAGCCTGCCACGTCAGCAAGTCAATTCCTACGTCAGCAGTCAAAGTCAACGGTCAACCGAAGACCGGCAGTTTTTGCAGAAAAATCCTAAATTTTAAATCTATCACTACTTTTTATTGGTTTGGTCAAATTTTACAAATAAAATATTTTTAGAAAGCTTATGACACGTCGAAACTTTTGGCATCATTACTTTTATGTTTTGTCAAATTAAAATTTGTTGAAATTCAAAAGTGGCATAAATGGTAAATTGAACATAACTTCAAATTTGAAATTTAAAACTTGTCAAACTCTTTTGATATAAATTTGAATGTCTAATTATTGGCAGTAGTATTTTTCTACTAATTTGTGTAGAATAATTTTCTATGATTTTATAATTTATATTGATTAAATACTTTTAAGTGTTGTTTTAATGATTAAAATTGATTAAAAATTTATTAAAAATTATTTTCATCATCTATTCGAATTATAAAGTACTTAGTCATATTATGACCACTTTGGTATTAAAAGGTACTTAGAAATATTTTGCCTCTTTAAACAAAATAAATTCTTCCTTAGAAAATATTTGATAACTATTTTTCGACAACACTCTTCCTTAGAAAAATTTCAACATCTTAAAGATGCTAAATCTTTTCCTTAGAAAATTTTAACATCTAGAAAACTTAGTTGTTTTATTTTGTTAAGTGTTGTCCTTAGAAATAAATTGCATTGCATGCATGACATATCTATTGTATAGTTATACTCCTTATAGGAAAACTCCTTCCTTATTTTCCCTAAGTTAGGATTATTTTCAACCTAGTGTTTTGGTAAAGTGCTATGCACTTAGACACTTAGGATTTCCAAGATGGAGCTAGAAGGCCATTGAAGGACTTAGCCAAAACAAGACTTCAGAAGTATCTCCAAGAAGTAGAAGCACTTAGAAGAAAATTCAAGAGGAAGTTCATGAAGACCAACCAGAAATATTTTCCAAGTCTTGCTCTCTCTCTGTCTTTCTTTTCTCTGAGACTTCATGAAGGACTTAGAAGAAAACAGACTCTGGAAGCATCCTCAAGATGTCAAGCACTTAGAAGAAAAGTGAGAAGAAGTTCAAGAAGGCCAACCTCCCTTTTATTCTCTAAGTCTTTCTCTCTGCTTTTTCTTCTTCTCTGAGAACTCAAAATCCAAAACCAGCCTCGAGGATACAAGAATCATCAAGTCTGAAGATTATTCAAGTCTACCAAGAATTCAATCAAGACATCACCAAGGAGAATATTACAAATCTGGAGATGAAGCCTGGAGGACAACTACATCTTTCTTTCTATCTTTTCCCTCTTTCCTAATCTTGTCTTTTAGACTTAAACACATTTTGATCATGATGTTATCATCTTGAAGTTGTTGGATCCTAGCGGCATAGTGGGATGAAGCGGCCTGGAAACAAACCTTACATGTCCACGTACATGAGACCTGTTCCACAATTTAAGTGGCTGGCCGGGTGTCTGTCTCTCTCACTTTAGTGAATATCCAATGTACAAAGAGTTGATAATAATTGTTGATCACCTCGAAGAATAGAGCTAGTATTTTCTCTAAGTATTTTGCACATCAAGACTAAGCCATTAGAGTGCTTATTCAAGATGATATAAAACAAAATATTTTATTCAACTTATGACCTTAGCCCTTAGTCCTTTTGGACCAACCTAATTGCCTTGCATAAACTTAAAAGATTTCCATGGCATGAAAAAGCAATTCTAGCCTTAGGAATATTTTGCACATCATGCATAAACATATTTTCCTTAGAAAGTTTTATAAAACTTATTTATTCATCTAGTATGTGTTTGTATGCATTGTGGAGTTGTGCTTGCTGTTGATTGTTGTATTGTTGCTTGTCTATACTGTTAGATTGAACGGAGAGTCCCGAGTATCGTTGAAAAGAATTGTGAACAACGACAACATTCAAAGGCAAGTGGCACACCTCATAAACTTCCTATTTTTATATGCATTACTTAGTGTATTTTTATATGCATGTGTTGCTATGCTAAACCTGTGTAGAATCCCTTATTCCTGTGTCTAGGTTCCTATGCAATACTTAGTAGAATTATTGATGCTATGCAAATGTTGTTTTGTGAAAATCTAAATTCTACTAAGTTAAGAATGAAACACCTGGGTGGTAATTGGTTGCATGGGTTATGTTGAGTGGCTACTCAGGTCCATTTCTATGGTTCCTGGAGTATGTACACTTGTGAATGGCCACCCAGGAACAGAGGAATCTGAAGAACTCCGAGTGACGATTGCTTCCAGTGCAGCCATTGCCATATGGGCTCTGGCTTGATCAATTATGTTGTGTGGACTCTCTCCGGCTTGACAAGCAGATGTAGGGGGATGTTAGGTGGAACGGGTCAAGCCAGGTGGGAGGGAAAATGCTTCTGAAAGATCTCGTCTCATTCTCTCCTTTCCTTATCACAAATGGTGTGTAAAGGATACCTTGGGTTGAATGGGTACAATGGTGAACGTGCACAACCTCTGCAGAGTGTAAAACTAAGTACTTAGCCGTGTCCCCGGTTACGGACAATTTTGAGCAGCTGATCAAGGACGTCAACGGAGGATTCCATCATTCCAATTTCTAAGTTAAAAGTTGATGGGTGAACAAGGGAAGATGAGATTTATGGTTTTCATGCCATACTCGTCGATTTCAAGAAAAGTGTTTTCAAAAGAGTAGGAAAAATTGGCTTTATGCAAATTAGCCTTGAGCTCCACCAGCCAAATATGCATATAGGATTTAGAGTTATTTCCTTAAGTGTCCACCATAGTGTCACTTGCCAGACTCCATTTTTAATGGAATCTGACCCACGTTGTTGCAATATTTTTTTATTGCAGATTGATCAGATGACGAGTGAGGTCTCGTTAAAGGTTTCGAGTCTACAACCAACATGTTTTCGCCTGTGGCAGCATGAAAGTTATAGAGACTCACTGCTATTGTATTTCCGCTGTGTACTTTTTCAATGCTAGCTTTATGCTATGCAACTTGTATCAAATACTTTGTAATTCTGGATCATCGATGTAATAAAATTGACGCTTTGTTGTGATATTACATCGTAAACTGTGTGTGCAAATGAATCGATCCAGGGATTTGCACTATACACAGGTATCTGCCTTATTTAAAGTGCAGGTACGCTACAGATGGTATCAGAGCACTGTGTTGCCTGTAGGTTCGAAACCCTAGGTTTGGATAGAAATAGGATCTGACCATAGGATTGAAAATCTATTTATTCACTTTTCAAAAAAAAAAAAAACTTTTCATTTTATCTTCCTCATACTCTCATCTACTATCAACCTTCTGAAAACCTCTTATCTTTTTCTAGATGACCATGTTCTTATAGTCTAAGTCTGATTCTGCTGCCTCATATGGAAAAGCTACGATTAATCATGAAGTTCTGCATGCATGGAAGACCACTGAAGAACCAGGATACGACCAACACTTCTAAGATATCCAAGAAAGTTGAACAAGAACTTGAAGCAGTCATGAAGGAGGTAGATTTGACCACCACCAAAAATAGAATGACGATATCGTGTTAGTGTATTGATCATATCAACTTGGCTATATGACAATACTAGATTGTTTGTTTGTTGTGAACCTTGTTGCTTGATGTTTGTTAGATGTTGATTGATTATGTTATAGATTGGTTGCCTTGTTTTGTTTTATTGAACTAGGATTCCCCCATAAGTACAAATAATTCAACTCATTGCTTTCTAAACTAAACAGATGTCTCACCCCAATACCAACACCAATGATTTGCATACAACTATGCGACTACTATTAGAGAACCAGAATCAGCTGTGGAAGATGATCAATGAGCAACTGCCTAAGATTGATCAAAACCATAGTGATTTTGAAGAGAACCTTATGACCAAACTAAAGGCATGCAAAACTTGTGGAGAAATAGGACATACGTCCAAAGAATGTTCTGATGAGTGGCCCCATGGTCATACCAGACATCTAGTTAAAGGATGCCTCACAAGTCAGGTTACTTGCTTCTTGTGTGAAGGAACACACCATGTCCCAACCCAGTGTCAACTTTATCCCTTGGTGCAACAAGCTACCCAGCAAACCAAGGAAGGAATGCAACAGTCCCTCATGAAGACCCTGGAGGAACAAGGACATTGTCCATCGAACTGCAGAAAGGAGAAGATTGGTGAGGACACTGAACCAAATCATTGTCCAAGGACGATTGAAGCTCCTGTTCAGATGGATAATGAAGTGAGAGTAAAGTCACACCCGATGATATCCAAAAGTAACTCCAAGTGTTGCTATAAGTGTAAAGGAGATCACCTGGCTCGAAGTTGTCACATCAAACGAGACTGGACTTCTTTAATTGAGATAGAATATGGCAAACAAGATTTGGAAGAACTTTTAGCCCTGGAAACACCTAAGAAGAAGAAGAAGAACTTAACCGACGTAATTTGCTTCAAATGTAAGGGCAAGGGACATTATGCTGATAAGTGCCCAGAAAAGATGAAGGAGAAATGCCTTACCCGCCCGCACAAGAAAATCATCAGTCCCGTGACATGCCGCAGATGCCCTGAGAGGAAGAAGGATAAATCTCTCCAAGGACCGAGCGGAAAACGTGAGTGCTAAAACTTTCTGTATCCACCACATGCCATTGTATTTTGAATACTTGTACGCTCTACATCAGAGAAATAAACAAGATTAAACAAAGTTTCTATACTGACCACAAAAATTTCTTTTAAGGGTGGTAGCCACCTAAATAATTCAAACCCATTCGTTTAAACCCAGAGATCTCAAACTATCTTTCTTTCTACCCTCCTAATCATAAAAAAAATCATTCGCTGCCAATTCTCAAGTTTCCGTGTCAAAACATTACATTTTTCAAACCTCTCGAGTTATCAGAATCATTCAAGCATTTGCTTTCTTTCTAGCTTCTCCGAATCTCGGGGACGAGATTCCTTTTAAGGGTGGTAGTCTCTAACATCCTAGGATTTTTCAAATTCTGAAAAATCAGAAAAATTAAAAACTTTTTGAAAACTATTTGTATGTCGATTTGAAAACAAAATTCATGCATGCATTCATCATTTTCTTGCATTGTTTAGATTTGAAATTACAATGGTTGAAATACTATTTCCATTTAAAAAAAAATCTATCCGAAAAAAAATATTAAAAACAAAATAATGATTATGCTATTTATCTTATTTTAGTTTAATATTTTGATTGTAATTATTAGAAATAATTATTTTCATATGTTCACAATTGGGGTACCAAATTTTATTTAGCCATAAATAAATTAATTAAATTTCTATTTCCAAATTTGACAAAAGTGTCAAATTTGCAATAAATCAAATATTCAAAATTAATATTTTAAAAAAGTGGTCAAAACATGTCCATAAATGTTTTAAAATAAAGATATGATTTTTAGAAATTAATTTCACTTAATTCGGAGTTCTAAAACAAAAGTTATGAAGGAATTAAGAAAAAAAAAAAAGAAAAAAAAACGAAACGGGCCAGCCGGCCGGCCCACAACCCACCGAACCGAAGCGAACCGAAATCGTATCCAACTCTCTGAAAATTCGTTTTCCCAACCACCTTTCATTCAAACACGTATATCTAAAGAAATATAACTCCAAATCCGGATCCGCTTGATCCTACGCGTTCACAACACCGAGCCCTATCTATTCCACCATCCCTCCGCCTATATAAACCCTTGTAGCCGCCGGCATCTCTTTTACTCTTTTCGTTCCACCGAAACCCTAATCAGCGAAATAGTATTTCGTTCGTTCGACGAACAAAACCCTCTCCAATCGCGACGGGGCCTTAATCATTGTTTTAGATCTCGTTGATACCTTTCCATCCCAATAAGCCTCAACTCTTTTCATCAAGCGTGGAGGAAGAATTTCGAATCGTCATCCATCAGATCTGAAGTCGTATTTCTCAGATCTCCTCGTGCTCGTTGCGTCAAATCGAAATTCCTTCGGTGAAAAGGAAGATCTACTCTATATCTACATTTTCCTGTTGACAACTTTTTATTTTAACGTACGTAATTTTCTATATAATACAGATCGTGTTTGATGTTGTTCGAGTAACCAAACCATCTTAAAAGTTTGGGACGAGAATACGAAAGTTGTTCCCCTGATCAAGACCTTTCTTTTGCCCCAAGCCTCACCTCTTTTGGTTCAGCGAGCTGAGAGATATTCGCGTTTGAAGTTTCGGATCAGACAGGTATTTTGCGATTTGTGACCAATCTATTCATCTACTTATGTTATAATTCTGATAATTAGAAAAAGCACGTAATTCTCTACAACTTTCGTTAAGAGTGTTTTTCCATCCGAGCAACTTTATTTTTGGTCAAATTCGTAGTCAAATCCCAGTCAGCCTGCCACGTCAGCAAGTCAATTCCTACGTCAGCAGTCAAAGTCAACGGTCAACCGAAGACCGGCAGTTTTTGCAGAAAAATCCTAAATTTTAAATCTATCACTACTTTTTATTGGTTTGGTCAAATTTTACAAATATAATATTTTTAGAAAGTTTATGACACGTAGAAACTTTTGGCATCATTACTTTTATGTTTTGTCAAATTAAAATTTGTTGAAATTCAAAAGTGGCATTAATGGTAAATTGAACATAACTTCAAATTTGAAATTTAAAACTTGTCAAACTCTTTTGATATAAATTTGAATGTCTAAGTATTGGCAGTAGTATTTTTCTACTAATTTGTGTAGAATAATTTTCTATGATTTTATAATTTATATTGATTAAATACTTTTAAGTGTTGTTTTAATGATTAAAATTGATTAAAAATTTATTAAAAATTATTTTCATCATCTATTCGAATTATAAAGTACTTAGTCATATTATGACCACTTTGGTATTAAAAGGTACTTAGAAATATTTTGCCTCTTTAAACAAAATAAATTCTTCCTTAGAAAATATTTGATAACTATTTTTCGACAACACTCTTCCTTAGAAAAATTTCAACATCTTAAAGATGCTAAATCTTTTCCTTAGAAAATTTTAACATCTAGAAAACTTAGTTGTTTTATTTTGTTAAGTGTTGTCCTTAGAAATAAATTGCATTGCATGCATGACATATCTATTGTATAGTTATACTCCTTATAGGAAAACTCCTTCCTTATTTTCCCTAAGTTAGGATTATTTTCAACCTAGTGTTTTGGTAAAGTGCTATGCACTTAGACACTTAGGATTTCCAAGATGGAGCTAGAAGGCCATTGAAGGACTTAGCCAAAACAAGACTTCAGAAGTATCTCCAAGAAGTAGAAGCACTTAGAAGAAAATTCAAGAGGAAGTTCATGAAGACCAACCAGAAATATTTTCCAAGACTTGCTCTCTCTCTGTCTTTCTTTTCTCTGAGACTTCATGAAGGACTTAGAAGAAAACAGACTCTGGAAGCATCCTCAAGATGTCAAGCACTTAGAAGAAAAGTGAGAAGAAGTTCAAGAAGGCCAACCTCCCTTTTATTCTCTAAGTCTTTCTCTCTGCTTTTTCTTCTTCTCTGAGAACTCAAAATCCAAAACCAGCCTCGAGGATACAAGAATCATCAAGTCTGAAGATTATTCAAGTCTACCAAGAATTCAATCAAGACATCACCAAGGAGAATATTACAAATCTAGAGATGAAGCCTGGAGGACAACTACATCTTTCTTTCTATCTTTTCCCTCTTTCCTAATCTTGTCTTTTAGACTTAAACACATTTTGATCATGATGTTATCATCTTGAAGTTGTTGGATCCTAGCGGCATAGTGGGATGAAGCGGCCTGGAAACAAACCTTACATGTCCACGTACATGAGACCTGTTCCACAATTTAAGTGGCTGGCCAGGTGTCTGTCTCTCTCACTTTAGTGAATATCCAATGTACAAAGAGTTGATAATAATTGTTGATCACCTCGAAGAATAGAGCTAGTATTTTCTCTAAGTATTTTGCACATCAAGACTAAGCCATTAGAGTGCTTATTCAAGATGATATAAAACAAAATATTTTATTCAACTTATGACCTTAGCCCTTAGTCCTTTTGGACCAACCTAATTGCCTTGCATAAACTTAAAAGATTTCCATGCCATGAAAAAGCAATTCTAGCCTTAGGAATATTTTGCACATCATGCATAAACATATTTTCCTTAGAAAGTTTTATAAAACTTATTTATTCATCTAGTATGTGTTTGTATGCATTGTGGAGTTGTGCTTGCTGTTGATTGTTGTATTGTTGCTTGTCTATACTGTTAGATTGAACGGAGAGTCCCGAGTATCGTTGAAAAGAATTGTGAACAACGACAACATTCAAAGGCAAGTGGCACACCTCATAAACTTCCTATTTTTATATGCATTACTTAGTGTATTTTTATATGCATGTGTTGCTATGCTAAACCTGTGTAGAATCCCTTATTCCTGTGTCTAGGTTCCTATGCAATACTTAGTAGAATTATTGATGCTATGCAAATGTTGTTTTGTGAAAATCTAAATTCTACTAAGTTAAGAATGAAACACCTGGGTGGTAATTGGTTGCATGGGTTATGTTGAGTGGCTACTCAGGTCCATTTCTATGGTTCCTGGAGTATGTACACTTGTGAATGGCCACCCAGGAACAGAGGAATCTGAAGAACTCCGAGTGACGATTGCTTCCAGTGCAGCCATTGCCATATGGGCTCTGGCTTGATCAATTATGTTGTGTGGACTCTCTCCGGCTTGACAAGCAGATGTAGGGGGATGTTAGGTGGAACGGGTCAAGCCAGGTGGGAGGGAAAATGCTTCTGAAAGATCTCGTCTCATTCTCTCCTTTCCTTATCACAAATGGTGTGTAAAGGATACCTTGGGTTGAATGGGTACAATGGTGAACGTGCACAACCTCTGCAGAGTGTAAAACTAAGTACTTAGCCGTGTCCCCGGTTACGGACAATTTTGAGCAGCTGATCAAGGACGTCAACGGAGGATTCCATCATTCCAATTTCTAAGTTAAAAGTTGATGGGTGAACAAGGGAAGATGAGATTTATGGTTTTCATGCCATACTCGTCGATTTCAAGAAAAGTGTTTTCAAAAGAGTAGGAAAAATTGGCTTTATGCAAATTAGCCTTGAGCTCCACCAGCCAAATATGCATATAGGATTTAGAGTTATTTCCTTAAGTGTCCACCATAGTGTCACTTGCCAGACTCCATTTTTAATGGAATCTGACCCACGTTGTTGCAATATTTTTTTATTGCAGATTGATCAGATGACGAGTGAGGTCTCGTTAAAGGTTTCGAGTCTACAACCAACATGTTTTCGCCTGTGGCAGCATAAAAGTTATAGAGACTCACTGCTATTGTATTTCCGCAGTGTACTTTTTCAATGCTAGCTTTATGCTATGCAACTTGTATCAAATACTTTGTAATTCTGGATCATCGATGTAATAAAATTGACGCTTTGTTGTGATATTACATCGTAAACTGTGTGTGCAAATGAATCGATCCAGGGATTTGCACTATACACAGGTATCTGCCTTATTTAAAGTGCAGTTACGCTACATTAGTAGTCTTGAATAATCTTCGGACTTGATGATTTTTGTATCACCTAGGCTGGTCTTGGATTTTACTTAGTCTTCATGAAGTCTCAGAGAAGGAGGGAGAAAAGAAGGAAAGACGAAGCAAGACTTAGAAAATATTTGCCAGGTAGTCTTCATGAACTTCTTCTTGAATTTCTTCTAAGTGCTTCTACTCCTTGAAGATTCTTCTGAAGTCTTGTTTGGCTATGTTCTTCATTGGGCTTCTAGCTCCATGTTAAAAATACTAAGTGTCTGGTGCATAGCACTTTTACCAAAATACTAAGTTTGGAAATATTCCTAACTTAGAGAAAAATAATGAAGAGATTTCCTATGGGATATATATCTATATGAGAAAATAAGTTATGCATGCAATGCAATTTTAAATCCTAAGAAATATCGTACATTTTTTTTGATATTTATAAAGTATGCATTAGGCCATATATGCAATTTAATTAATTTCTATATTTGGAAAATATAATAAAAGGAATAATTATAAGATTAAAGTTTTCTTGAACTAAATTTTATAACAAAATTTTATAATTAGTGTTAATAGACAGGGAGCTTTTAATTAAGTTTATAGCAATTTGATTTAATCAAAAATAATATTTCTATTATGTTGAAAATACTCAAACTATTCAAATTAAATATATAACTATGATTTCATTCAAATATTACTCAAAATTATTTTATAGCAGTGGCATTAATTTACAAATATTCTAAAGTTTCTAAAAAGATTTTATTTGCAATTTTTGGAATTATAGATTTAAAGTTATGACAAATATACTCAAATCTTCCATTTGAAATTTGAATATTTTAAACTAAGTCAAATTTGAATTTTGGCAGATCCAAAATATTCTATATGTCGAGGGCTTTCCAATTATATAAAAATATTTGAATTTGGATAAACAGAGAAAAAGATATGATAGTTTGAATAGACAGGGGCTTTTCTACAAAACTGTCAATTAATTAAATCGTGAAAATGATTTTACACGTCAGCGCTGACTGTGCGCTGACTGGGCTGCTGACTGGGATCCGACGTGGATAAGTGATTCGATCTGGGCCGTCAGATCTGGATCTGGCGGTCCAGATCTAAGTACCGGTTCGATTTAAAATTTCTAATCTACACCGTAGATGGAGGATCGGACGGATCTGGTGTGTTGACACAGATCGAGCGGCGCTACCTGCCGGAGACGATGCCAATTGCGGCAACTTGGTGCTTTACGCATTCTACGGTGTCTTGAGATCAATGGGTCATACCAGATCGAAGAGGGGGTCGCGGCGGAGGTGGTGGCGAGGTGGTGGTGCTCGGCGTGCTCCCCTTCTCTTGCAATCGGTCGCCGGAGTTGCGCACGGCGGCGGTTTGCTTCAGGTGTGCACGGACACGTCGACTCGCTGCGGAAAAACATATCACGCCAAGTCAGGAAGAGTCGCAAGACCAAAGGAGGAAGAAGGAAAGAGAAACGAGGCCGCGGGGACGACTGAGTTCACCGGAAACAGAGGAGTTCCCCGGTGGCAATGGCGGTGGCGCAGCTTCAAATCCGAGCAGCCTGGGGGCTCTCGGGCTAGGGTTTTGGAGGGGAAAGGAGGCGGTGTCGAAGGGGGATTAAATAGAGGCAGAGTGGGAACACAATCGCGTAAATTGAGCTCGGATTTTGGAAGGGAATCGGAGAAGGAATCGGGCGCGATTTCTGGACAGAGGAGGAAGACGACTCAGGCTGACAGGTGGGTCCCGCTGTCAGGTTTTTCTCTTTTTCCTTTTCTGATTTTCTATTTTCTTAATAACTTTTGATTTATAACTCCAAAGGAAGTCAAATCAATTCCTTAAATTTTGTAAAGTTCTTATTTTTGTTTTAAACCAGTTGTGGGCATGTTTTGAATAATTTTGAAAATTAATATTTTGAAATATTCATAAATGCATAATTGCCCATTTAGGTCAACTTTGAAATTAGTAATTTAATAAATTCATTTTAGGTTAATAAAATTTATGAAATTACCCACATTCAAATATGTTTGTATTTAAGTTATTTAAACTTGTTTTGCTGAAATCATTCATCTTTATTTTGGTATAATATTAAAGAACAAAATATAACTAATTTCAAGGAAATGGGAAATATAAGGTATTCATTTTTAATTGAAAATAATTTGTGCACCAATATATTTAATACCAAGATAAATCAATTGAAACTTTTATTAATAACAAAATGGTTTGAAGTTTGTGAAACATTTGTCAATTTATATATTGAGGTTTTAAGAAGTACAATGGATAATAAATTGTTTACTTGAAAACAACTTTTGAACATAATGTTAAATTGAGATATTTGAAATATTAAATCCTTTGAATATGTTTGAAATCTTTTATAGTTGGTTTTCTTATGCATTATCATATTTTATTTTAATCAAAAACAAAAGTTTTAAATTTTTGTGATTTTTAAACATTCCAAAATGTTGGGATGTTACAGACTACCACCCTTAAAAGAAATCTCGTCCCCGAGATTCGGAGAAGCTAGAAAGACAAAGCAAGTGCTTGGAATGATTCTGATAACTCGAGAGGTTTAAGAGATGAAAGGTTTTGACATGGAACTAGGAACTAGCAGGGGATGAATTTTCGGATTGGGGAGGCTCGAAAGAAGGATAGTTTGGGATCTCTTGGTTGAAGCATCAGGGTTTAATTAAACTAGGTGGCTACCACCCTTAAAAGAAAATTTTGTGGTCAGTCTAGAAACTTTGTTTAATCCTTTTTATTTCTCCGTTGTAGAGCGTACAAGTATTCACAATACAATGACATGTGGTAGCTACGAGAAGTTTTAGCACTCACGTTTTCCACTCGGTCCTTGAAGAGATTTAATCCTCTTCCACTCTGGGCAGCCACTGGCATAGTGTCCCTTATCCTTGCACCTGTAGCATGTTATGTGGCTAAGATCCTTCTTGGATTCATTCTTTTGTCTTTGTTCCTCGAGGATCTTCATGAGAGACTGTCGCATTCCTTCCTTGGCTAGCTGGTTAGCTTGTTGCACCAAGAGATAAAATTGACATTGGATTGGGACATGGGTTGTTCCTTCACACAGGAAGCAAATAACCCGTTTGGTGCGGCGTCCATTAATTGGACGTCTGGTGTGACCATGGGGCCACTCATCAAAACAATCCTTGGACGTATGTCCTATCTCTCCACAAGTTTTGCATGCCCTTAGTTTGGTCATAGGGTCCTCTTCAACAACACTATGGTTTTGATCAATCTTAGGCGAGTGGTCATTGATCAGCTTCTGATTCTGGTTCCTTAACGGCTTTCGCGTAGTTGGGTACAATTCACTGTTGTCGTTATTGGAGTGAGACATCTGTTGGTTTTAGAAAATAAATGAGTTGAATTATATGTACTATGGAGAAATACTACTTCAATAATTTCAGAACAAGACAACCAATTCATAACAATATCAATCAATCATGATTCAAACACATGCAAACACATACAAAATTTCACACTTATTTTGAGGAATCGAACTAACCACTTATCGAACGAAAACACACCAATGTCGTGGAATTACGAACTCGATAGTACTGCCATACCACAATTTGATAGGTCAATACATCAAATCGATACGATATGCTAAATGAGATAAATGGTGGTCCCTCTAACGTGGTTTTTTTATTGCTCCACTTATACCTCCTCACGCTTGCGCTTCATTGCGTGGTTATTCGCCACAGGCGTGACTTCTCCCTCAATTGACTCTTCAGAAAGCACCTCTTCGGGGTTTTCTTCCTCCTTTACCGCTGAGGTTACTACCACATTTCCAGTGCCTTGGTCACTTCCTTCAGCTACTGGCGGTGGTGGAGGTGCATTGAGTTGCGCCTCAAGGGTGGCGATCTGCTCATCCTTGTTAAGATTCTGCAAATGTAGTTCATGGATGAGTTCCTCCATATGGCCAATAAGGGTTTCAGAAGTCTGGAGTTCTTGGGTTTTTGCGTGTATGACGGCTCGGGCATGATCTGCGATGTTATAAGCTTGCTGAACCTTTCGGGTCAGACAGTTCATGAGAAAATCCAAGTCTTCAAACATCTTGTTAGTGATGGGAAGGTCCAGGCGATTTCCCGTGTGAGCCATTGAGTGGCCATGCGCATCCCTCTTCCCAAAGGCACGGAAGGGCGATTCTGGTGCCAGCTTGTTGCGATACTTATAACACAATCGGGCCATCAAGTCCACCATAGCTATGTTCACTCCTTCAATCCATTCTGGGTAGTAGGTGACATAGTCCACGGGATCAAAGTCTGGCATCGTGGGATCTGGGGTCATGATTGTGCGGATTTCCCAACGCGTCACATCAGGTATGTCGGTGTCTTTCTTCCTTCCTCGGAAATAGGGCGGTGGTAGCTTCAATGTACTTGTCAACCTAGACAGCTGCCTCCCAAAGATGAAATCCGACAAAACTCCAGCATATGCGGTCTCAGTGTACTCTCCCATCTCAAATTTTGAAGAGGAAAGAGTATTAGAATTAAAATGAAACAGAAAAATTCATATGATAAAATGGAAAGTTTTATTTTTAAGAAAAGTGAATAAAATAGATTTTCAATCCTATGGTCAAATCCTATTTATATCCAAACCTAGGGTTTCGAACCTACAGGCAACACAGTGCTCTGATACCATCTATAGCGTACCTGCACTTTAAATAAGGCAGATACCTATGTATAGTGCAAATGCCTGGATCGATTCGTTTGCACACACAGTTTACGATGTAATATCACAACAAAGTATCAATTTTATTACATCGATGATCCAGTCTTACAAAATATTCGATACAAGTTGCATAGCATAAAGCTAGCATTGAAAAAGTAAACAGCGGAAATACAATAGCACTGAGTCCCTATCACTTTCATGCTGCCACAGGCGAAAACATGTTGGTTGTAGACTCGAAACCTATAAACGAAACCTCACTCGTCATCTGAACAATCTGCAATAAGAAAATTATAGCAACAACGTGGGTCAGATTCCATTAAAAATGGAGTCTGGCAAGTGACACTATGGTGGACACTTAATGGAATAACTCTATAGCCTATATGTATATTTGGCTGGTGGAGTTCAAGGCTATTTTGCATAAAGCCAATTTTTTTCCTATCCCTTTGGAAAACACTTTCTTCCAATGAAGACAAGTATGGCATGAAAACCATAATCTCATCTTCCCTTGTTCACCCATCAAGTTTTATTTCTGAAGTTGGAATGATGGAATCCTCCGTTGGCGTCCGTGATCAGCTTCTCAAATTGTCCGCACCGGGGACACGGCTAAGTACTCAGTTTTACACTCTGCAGAGGTTGTGCACGTTCACCATTGTACCCATTCAACCCAAATTATCGTTTACACACCATTTGTTATATGGAAAGGAGAAGAATGAGACGAGATCTTTCAGAAGCATTTTCCCTCCTAGTCTGGCTTGACCCGTTCCACCTAACATCCCCCTACATCTGCTTGTCAAGCCAGATAGAGTCCACGCAACATAATTGATCAAGCCAGAGCCCATATGGCAATGGTTGCACTGGAAGCAATCGTCACTCGGAGTTCTTCAGATTCCTCTGTTCCCTGGGTGGCCATCCACAAGTGCACATACTCCAGGAACCATAGACATGGACCTGAGTAGCCACTCAACTTCACCACCATACAACCAATCCACCCAGGAAATTCATTAACTTAGTGGATGTGCACTCTCAGGTGAAAATCACCATGCTCACGGCCCTAAGTAGAATAGACATTCATCCTAGGCGACTACAACCATGAGCACAGCCCTGAGTAGTCACTTGCATTTTGCAAAACTTTTCATCATTGCATAGCATCAATATATCTACTAAGTATTATATAGGAACCTAGACACAGGAGCAAGGGAATTCTACACAGGTTTAGCATAGCACTACTATCCTACACATGCCTATAAAAATACACTAAGTAATGCATATAGAAAATAGTAGGAAGTTTATGAGGTGTGCCACTTGCCTTTGAATGCAGTCTTTACTCACAAACTCTTTTCAACGAACTCGGTTCTCTCCGTTCAGTCTAAACAATATAAACAAACAACAATACACAATCATAAAACAAAACCACACAACACATAAAAACAAGTTTCATAATATGCAAATTATTTCTAAGGACTAGAAATGCATGTCATGCCATGAAAATCTTTTAAGTTAATGCAAGGCAAGTAGGTTGGTGAAAATGACTAAGGATTAAGGTTAGAAGTTGGACAAGATAACTTTGTTATAGATTATCTAGAATAAGTACTCAAATGGCTTAGCCATGACGTGCATAAATACTTGGGGAAAATACTAAGTTTATAAGGGGATCACAACAACTCTTTGTAAATTGGATATTCACTATAGTGAGAGAGACAGACACCCGGCCAGCCACTTAAGTTGTGGGACAGGTCTCATGTACGTGGACATGTAAGGTTTGTCTCCAGGCCGCTTCATCTCACTATGCCGCTAGGATCCAACAAACTTCAAGATGGTAATAATATGATCAAAAATTGTTTAAGTCAAATGTGAAAGACAAGATTAGAAAAGAGGGAAAAGATAGAAGAAAGATGTAGTTGTCCTCCAGGCTTCATCTCCAGACTTGTAATATTCTCCTTGCTGATGTCTTGATTGAATTCTTGGTAGTCTTGAATAATCTTCGGACTTGATGATTTTTGTATCACCTAGGCTGGTCTTGGATTTTACATAGTCTTCATGAAGTCTCAGAGAAGGAGGGAGAAAAGAAGGAAAGAGGAAGCAAGACTTAGAAAATATTTGTCGGGTAGTCTTCATGAACTTCTTCTTGAATTTCTTCTAAGTGCTTCTACTCCTTGAATATTCTTCTGAAGTCTTGTTTGGCTAAGTTCTTCATTGGTCCTCTAGCTCCATGTTAAAAATACTAAGTGTCTGGTGCATAGCACTTTTACCAAAATACTAAGTTTGTAAATATTCCTAACTTAGAGAAAAATAATGAAGAGATTTCCTATGGGAAATATATCTATATGAGAAAATAAGTTATGCATGCAATGCAATTTTAAATCCTAAGAATTATCATACAAAATTTGTGATATTTATAAAGTATGCATTAGGCCATATATGCAATTTAATTAATTTCTATTTTTTGGAAAATATAATAAAAGGAATAATTATAAGATTAAATTTTTCTTTAACTAAATTTTATAACAAAATTTTATAATTAGTGTTAATAGACGGAGAGCATTTAATTAAGTTTATAGCAATTTGATTTAATCAAAAATAACAATTCTATTAATAGTTATGTTGAAAATACTCAAACTATTCAAATTAAATATATAACTATGATTTCATTCAAATATTACTCAAAATTATTTTATAGCAGTGGCATTAATTTACAAATATTCTAAAGTTTCTAAAACAATTTTATTTGCAATTTTTGGAATTATAGATTTAAAGTTATGACAAATATACTCAAATCTTTCATTTGAAATTTGAATATTTTAAACTAAGTCAAATTTGAATTTTGGCAGATCCAAAATATTCTTCATGTCGAGGGCTTTCCAATTATATAAAAATATTTGAATTTGGATAAACAGAGAAAAAGATATGATAGTTTGAATTGACAGGGGCTTTTCTACAAAACTGCCAATTAATTAAATCGTGAAAATGATTTTACACGTCAGCGCTGACTGTGCGCTGACTGGGCTGCTGAATGGGATCCGACGTGGATAAGTGATTCGATCTGGGCCGTCAGATCTGGATCTGGCGGTCCAGATCTAAGTACCGGTTCGATTTAAAATTTCTAATCTACACCGTAGATGGAGGATCGGACGGATCTGGTGTGTTGACACAGATCGAGCGGCGCTACCCGCCGGAGACCTCGCCGGAGACGATGCCGATTGCGGCAACTCGGTGCTTTACGCATTCTACGGTGTCCTGAGATCAATGAGTCATACCAGATCGAAGAGGGGGTCGTGGCGGAGGTGGTGGCGAGGTGGCGGTGCTCGGCGTGCTCCCCTTATCTTGCAATCGGTCGCCGGAGTTGCGCACGGCGGCGGTTTGCTTCGGGTGTGCACGGACACGTCGACTCGCTGCGGAAAAACATATCACGCCAAGTCAGGAAGAGTCGCAAGACCAAAGGAGGAAGAAGGAAAGAGAAACGAGGCCGCGGGGACGACTGAGTTCACCGGAAACAGAGGAGTTCCCCGGCGGCAATGGCGGTGGCGCAGCTTCAAGTCCGAGCAGCCTGGGGGCTCTCGGGCTAGGGTTTTGGGGGGGAAAGGAGGCGGTGTCGAAGGGGGATTAAATAGAGGCAGAGGGGGACCACAATCGCGTAAATTGAGCTCAGATTTTGGAAGGGAATCGGAGAAGGAATCGGGCGTGATTTCTGGACAGAAGAGAAAGACGACTCGGGCTGACAGGTGGGTCCCGCTGTCAGGTTTTTTTCTTTTTCCTTTTCTGATTTTCTATTTTCTTAATAACTTTTGATTTATAACTCCAAATGAAGTCAAATCAATTCCTAAAAATTTGTAAAGTTCTTATCTTTGTTTTAAACCAGTTGTGGGCATGTTTTGAATAATTTTGAAAATTAATATTTTGAAATATTCATAAAATGCATAATTGCCCATTTAGGTCGACTTTGAAATTAGTAATTTAATAAATTCATTTTAGGTTAATAAAATTTATGAAATTACCCACATTCAAATATATTTGAATTTAAGTTATTTAAACTTGTTTTGCTGAAATCATTCATCTTTATTTTGGTATAATATTAAAGAACAAAATATAACTAATTTGAAGGAAATGGGAAATATAAGGTATTCATTTTTAATTGAAAGTAATTTGTGCACCAATATATTTAATACCAAGATAAATCAATTGAAACTTTTATTAATAATAAAATGGTTTGAAGTTTGTGAAGCATTTGTCAATTTATATATTGAGGTTTTAAGAAGTACAATGGATAATAAATTGTTTACTTGAAAACAAATTTTGAACATAATGTTAAATTGAGATAGTTGAAATATTAAATCCTTTGAATATGTTTGAAATCTTTTATAGTTGGTTTTCTTATGCATTTTCATATTTTATTTTAATCAAAAACAAAAGTTTAAATTTTTTTGATTTTTAAACATTCCAAAATGTTGGGATGTTACAATTCTCAACTGAGGTTTTCTTGGCGATAGAGCTTCTGATTTCTTTTGGAAGACGAGTGCCTTTGTTGAAGGTGTTGACAGATTAGTCGATGCTGATGCAGGGCTCTTGTTGAGTGGACTTCAAAAACTTCAGGGTTTGGGTCGCAAGGAACAACTTTGTCACAACTATCAAATAAAACTAGCATGCGTCTTCCCCCCTTAAAAAGGGGCACACGTGAAGGGTTAAAATTTATTTTATAAGCTGATGCCGACTTCGAGGTGCTGTTGGCCTTGGGTATCACGATGATCTTCATCTTTATTGCAGCTCCTCGGTACTTGGGGGTTGATATAGATATTTGTCCTGATATTGCCGTCTGGAGGGGTTAGCAGTTAGACACACGCGAACAATTTCGAAGCCTCACCAAGGGCGTCTGGTCGGTAGACTTGACTCTCTTTCTTTTCATAATAAGCCAAAGGGTGCTAAGATCTACTAAAGACGTTTAAACTTGCTTGATGTGAGGTGTTGCCAAGTGCAACAATCTTTAGTTTACTCGCCATTCTTGGCGTCTTGCTGGATATGGTGTCTCCTATTGTGTCCATCTTTAGTTTAGCCGCCGTAGAGTGTTGATGAAGACTTCCTTGGTTATTGGGCTTCATACAACTTTGCACCAGTAGAAGTCACTGGCCACACTAGCTTCATGGCACATCTTCACGTAGACGATCTTCTGTGCTGGTTGTTGCCGTTGTTGATGACGTCGGGCGTCTTTGCACGTCACAGGTTGGAGGTTCTCATAAAATCTTGAAAAAGCAGAGGGTCTTGGCGTTATCTGAGTCCTTTGTGCTGCCATCTGCAAGAGAGACTTCCGTAGACACTTCTCTTCTGATCTTGGTGTGTAGGTCTTGAAGAGATTAGTTAGTAACAAGTAATTGGTGTTAGATGTTACTGAACGGGTAGATACGTTAAGTTTATGATGGTATACTTGTAATTCAAATAGTTCATTAAACTTGTCAAGGCTCGCCACATTACGGGGATGGGCTTTCTTTGGGGCTTCGGTATCATGCGTAGCTTATATCTCTCACATGATAAAGTTTAGATCAGAGGGAAAACAATTTACGAAATTTTGAGGATAAGTTTATAGGTGCCTTAGGGTGCATCTATGGAAAAAGGTAGGAAAGGTTTTTGGGCAAACATATCAAGATTTTTAAACAAATTTAAAATATGCGGCTAATATGCATTGCCTTCAAGGCGTGCTTGTGAAAGATACATGAGAACAACATATCAACAGCAAGCAAACAAACAAGGCACACACGAGCAACAAGCATACCAGCAAAAGAACACACAAGACACATCTAGAACAAAAAGGGCACTCAACAAACACTTTAGTTGGAGAATCCAACCAAGGGTCATATCCTAGAAGTCCTATGGGTCTTGGTCATTCCTACTTTATGGAGTCTATACTTGTTCAGTTGGGGCTATTGTTGGTCAGCTTGAGACTGTCGAAGTTGCAACTGGAGTACCGTTGTTGGGATTGAAGTCTTAGTGAGACTGCTTCGGCAAGCAAGGGTTGTTTTGTAGTTTGTTTCTTCACTTGACGTCCACCTTGATGCCATATGCTAAAATCTTGAGAGTGAACTTCGCCTTCTCGGTACTAGTTACTTAGGTCTCAATTGGGTTCATCGTCAAGTTTATACAAGCTTTTAATAAGGACAAGATAGTAGAGAAAACTCTTTTGACATCATTGAAAATTAGAGAGGTAAGATCAAGATATTTTTGAGAATAGATGAGGAGGGGAAGCCATACTAAGCTTACTTAGAAGAAAATAGATTTCCAATGAAATAGGTTTTAGCAAAACATTTCCTTCCTAAGCTAACAACCATGCTAACTAAGGTCTCCTAAGGTCAACGATGGCTCTGATACCAAGTCTGTGAGGACCCCTCTGACTACCCGTCAGAGATGCCCACGTTATGTAAACAGATCACGATCCCAATGATCAGTGCATCGCGATCACATAACCAACATGGTATAAGAAGTTACATCATACAACTCGAGTAGAGCAAGACTTACATAAATAATGGTCTGATGACCAAGTCTGCAAACATCGTCGCACACGACGAATATGAACTAAGGCACAGCGGAAGATTTCGACTAGCGTCGGGCCTCGTCCCGCCTTGACCCATTCCCACAGAGCAGTTGAGCAGGACACTCAGTTGGTGTAGTCGTCGGCGTTGTAACATCCCAATTTTGCTAAAATTTAAAACTTTGCATTCATACATCATTCATCATATAGGCTTAACTTTTAATCACATAAATACTAAATAAAAATTCAATTACGAGTTTAAATAATGTTTAATCCCATTAAGTGTTTATTTAAACTTACTTAATAAATATAATTTTTCCAAATTATATAATGGGTAAGTTTATTATTAAAAATTGCTAATTTAAATAACCTTTCCAAAATATATTTTTGTGAATTTTTCTGAAATGTTTGGATAGGTTTAAAAATCATTTAGTAAATCAGATTTGAAAAACAATTTTTATTTAATTTTAAAAAAATTGTTTCCGGGCCGACCCAGACGCTATCCACCACGCACGCGATCGATAACAGCCCATCGGCCCGCTCCAGCGCGCGCGTCGCTCCCCTCTCGCTGACAGGTGGGCCCCACCTATCAGCCATCTTCCACCTCCGTCCGGAG
Organism: Poa annua; assembly: GCA_026929855.1. Taxonomy (NCBI): domain Eukaryota; kingdom Viridiplantae; phylum Streptophyta; class Magnoliopsida; order Poales; family Poaceae; genus Poa; species Poa annua. The sequence continues at coordinate 241,414,989 of CM049426.1, read as the reverse complement.
ATCACGCCGGAGATGGAGACCGAGTCCGAGCCGTTTCCGGCCGTTTCCCGCCGCGTCTAGCGCCCCTGCCCCCTCCTATTTATACCCCTCGAGGCCGCCTCCGAAACCCCCCCAAAACCCTACCTCTCCGCCGCCGGGCTGCTCTGAATCGAGCTCGCCGTCGCCGCCATTGCCGCCGGACTTTTGCACGAGTGCGGTAAGCACCGAGCTCCTCGAGCACCAATGAGTCTCCCCCTCGCTTCCCCATCCTCTTGCGCCTCCGTTGAGCCCCTCGCTTGTTCTATTGCGCAGCCGAACGCCGAAATCGACCGCGACCGAAGTGCTCCGCCGCCGGCCACCATCTCTGACGAGGAAAGGAGAAGAGTTTCGACGCCGCCGCCGCGCCATCGACCTCGCCTCCTCCTCCGCGTCATTTTGGTAAGACCCGTTCGTCCTGGGGCTGTGTTTTCATGCGGGAAACGTCGAGGCCGACGCGCCGCCGCCGCGGGCGCCACAGCCGGCGACCCGCGCGCCGCTCGGTTCGGCCGGGCGTCCCACGCCGTTGGATCTAGATCCAGCGGATCTAGATCAAAACGATCCCGTGCGTCCGATCTCATTTACATCGGACGGCTCTCGTCCATGATCCGCACGAACCGTTTTCGTCCAATAGGATCGCGCCACGTAGCCCCTCTTATTTTCTTTTTCGCAGGAATTTTATAAATAAAACAGAAAATATGCAAAACTTAGAAAATTCATAACTTATGTTCTGTAAGTCCAAATTCAATGAATTTTATATCCACGGATAGCCCTACTAGAGTAGTTTAATTCTACATCATTTGTCTTTGCTTTTGATAAATAATAATTCATAAGATCATCCGAGGAGTAATTCGGCTATTAAATCCATAACTTAAATAATAAAAATGATTTACAAATAAACTCAATTGTTTTAGGTTTATGTTATCAACCTCTGCCCAGGAATATTAATATGTGACTTATTTGAAAAATTTCCTAGAACAATAAAAGTTGTAATGGTATAATCTAAGTTTTACTATATTGTTTTCAATTATTAAATTGTTAAGTGAAATGAGAAATTACTAGAATTTGCATCTCATGCATTTAATAACAGAGAATATAAATTATTGATAAGTGTGTCTAATTTTACACATGGCATATCATGCATACATACATCTTTTATTTTGTGTTGTGAGATATTGTGTGGATATTTATTTGTATGTATTGCTTGTGCCAGATTGTGAAGGAGAGGAAGGACATGCGTGTGATTGTTATTCTTGTTGTGCCTGTCCCTCCTGCTGCCAAGGCAAGTGACTTCATAAACACCTACTATTTTATTCTATTGCATATCTAGTGTTTTCAAAACAGTATTTGCAAAAGTAGTATGCATGATAGGATTTTGGGAGATTATAGTATGCTATGCAAACCTTTTAGGTTTCCCCTTAGAAATTCCATATTAGACCCCTATTATGATTTAGTGGAAGTACCTGCTGCAAAAAGGATTGTTTTATGGTTGATGTGATAAATGAAAATTTCCACTAAATTAATTTAACGCCTGGGTGGATTGGGTCAATCGAGGAGGTTTCAAGTTGAGTGGCTTCTCAGGGCCAAGTTTCATGGTTGTCTTCGCCCAAGATAGTTTCCACTTACTTGGGGCCATGATATGCGGTGTGAACCTGAGTTGCTCACTTGTGGTAGGCCACGCAGGTCTACGAGATTTAAGTTTACACTGAGTCTAGTTGCTTATCGTGCAACCATTGGTCAATATGGGCTCTGTCTTGATGGAGTAAGTTGATGTGGACCTGGGTCAAGAGATTGATGGTGGTAGAGTTGATAGGATGGTGGTAATCTCTTAGTATGATCATGGGAAAGCAACTTCTGAAAAGTCTCGTCTTGATCTTCTCCTTTTCCTTCTCACTAAAGGAGTGTAGAGGATAGTTTGGGTTGATTGAGTCTAATGGTGAAAGTGCACACCCTCTCGAGAGTTAAAACGGACAATTTGAGTAACTACACAAGGTTGTGTTCTGAAAATCTCCTCATCTCAAATTTCTTAATAAAACTTTGTTGGGTGAACATGGGTAGGAGACATGGACTTGTCTCGAGATTTGTCTCTGGAGGAGAAGATATTGATTTAAGAAAATTGTTTATCAAAAGTAGGAGAAAATTTGCTTTGCGCAATAGCCTTGAGCTCTACCAGCCAAAATAAGCATATAGTTATAGTTTAATAGAACATTAGGAATTAAAGTCACTTGCCACCACAATGCAATTGTGCTGACCCTTTATAGCTGGGCTGCAACTAAACCTTGCAGAATGTCCGAATGAGGAGTAAGGGGGTCGTCTTCGAGGTACAACCAACATGATTTGCCATTGGCTTCATGGAGAAGATGTAGCTCCATGCTACCTTTAGTATTGCGTTTGAACTCTGAAATAAAGTGTGAACTATTTATACAGCTAGCATTTCCGCTATGCTAAGTTGTAAGGATATTTGTTTTTGGATCATTCGTCTCATTCTGTAATAAATTATGACATTGTACTGTGATATTACATCTTATTGGAGAATGTGAGACTTATGTGATCCAATTATTTGCATATTTGCATTATTCATATGTGCCATTGCTTTCGTAAGCATGGGCACTATAGGCGTACTCCTCCTTCTTGTCATACGACTCCTCATTTCAAACCTGGACGTTTGATTATCCAGGGACATAGCCATATGAGTACATTTACGTACTCGCAAGACAACCTTTAAGGCCTAAGTTTTCATGATAATGCAAGAAAACACTTTTTGAAATCTGGGATAGCTGCTATATACGACTATAGGGCTTAGTTTTCTAATGCAATGCTTTTTGACATAGAGATTACGACATCTCTATATCTTTGTTGAAGAAAACATTTAGAGATAGAATTTTCTTCTCTTAGATATAACAATGACATATCCAAGTTCAAAAAATTTCTTTTTTAAAACCTTTAAAAGCACTAGGATGGGGATACCCCTGTTTCCTTCCTTGAGATTTGACTGATTGTCTCCCCGAGACCAATCATCGTCACCCAAATTCCGTACCTCCCAGGTACCTCTTTGATGCCTCTTTGTTTTCCTCTGAAAACCACTTTCTCTTTTAAAACCAAATTGCCCATACGCCTAGATCAGTGGCCTTTCCAACCGTCCATGACCGCGGACGCGGCTATTCGAATAGATTTACACTCTGCAGAGGTTGCACACTTTACCCACACCTATCGGTCATTCCGCCGTGTCTGCCACGGCCCGTCATATGACTGCATGCGGGGGTCCGGATAACACGATCAAAGCTTTCCACTTTGACCACCCTAGTACCGGGGCCTCCCGGTAGGTTTGTTCTCCTCGGCACCGTGTGCTCCACTAGACCTCTTGGTCTTTCCTCGGGACGCCACACCGCCACGTCAGGAGACCCGCCGTAATCGTCCGGCTGTTGGTCCTCAGCAGTGTATTGTCTCTTCCGGACGGCAGCCCGGCTTCGAGGGCCCAGCCCTTATAGAAAGTATGAGAGCCCCAACACTAAAACAGACAAGCTTCCGGCTAAGCCCTACCCATGTCAGGTAGTGTGGTTGCACGGGTTAATTGTTCAAGCGGCTGCTAGGGCAGTACTTTGTTTTTCGAAAACAACTCCAATCCTCCGACTACTCCCAGCAGCTCGGGTTTTCGCAAACAACTCCGATTGCTCCCAGCAACTCGGGTTTTAATAAGACACCTGCTCTCCGATTGCTCCCAGCAACTCGGGTTTTAATAAGACACTAGCTCTCCGATTGCTCCCAGCAACTCGGGTTTTCCTCCGTAAAACCAGTTTTACCAAATAGGTTCCCATCCTATAGTTTTGAGGTAAGACAACAAGAGTATACTACTAGAAAACTTGATCTTCTTGATGGAGCCTTCAACAACAGGACTCACCAAGTGAAAACTCACTTTGTAACACCTATAAATAATCTAGTAGATAACTTTGGCCAAACAATATTTTGTAAAATAGTTTTCGGGTGGCAAGGTGCCACAAAGGAAGTAAAACATGCATTATTTTATTTTGAAAACAAAACATGCTTGATAAAATAATGGGATTCATTATAATGGTGAAGTGGCTTGCCTGGCTCATCAATATGTCCTTGGTCTTGATCTTGATGTTCCTCAGGTTCATTCCTCACTTCCCGTTCCTTCCCGATCGTATCTAACGTCGTAAACAGGAAAATTAACCACACTCCGAATACAAGACAAAGCCACAAGGACAAACATCAAGCATTGAACAAGACACTGAGATACAAACAGCAACAAACAACTCCTTTAGCTATACAACAACAATCAACAAAGTCCATAGAGCTAAGACAACAATAGATTTTCCTAAGAAAATGTACACAACAACTCTGGGTATTAAAAAGGTAGTTCTTCAGAACACTATAACAACACATTACTTAGGGTTATTATATCATTTAATAAGAGTTGTTATAATGGCTTCAGGAAATACTTCAGACAAAAGTATCTTAATAGTTCCGGAAATACTTCAGACAAAAGTATCTTAATAGTTCTGGAAACACTTCAGACAAAAGTATCTTAGTACACAAACAAGTATTAACGTTAACACTAGCATCACATGCAAACAGGTTACTAGCTGAAGAAACACCCACTATCAAGTAACTAAGAGACAAACAATGGTAACATCACTGTCCAAACAAGTGTATGACTAAGAGCTAAAATGGTGCACTAGGCCTATTTACCAGGACACCACAATCAAGGTCACTTCAACCAATAAACAAACAATCACATGGCAACCAAGTGTTGACAACTATCTAAGATAAGAAAGTCATATATTACGCATTGCAAAACACAAGGAACTACTGGATAAAATTTAACACCAAACAATCATTCACATGCATAACACACAAATGAAATTAGTGCAACTCCTAGGAAACAAGATGAACTATGTGAGACTCAAAAGTGAATGTGCTAACAATACTTTTAGGAAATTCATTAAGGTTATTAAAGGATAACCTAAGTTGATGTACTTATGAATTACTAAGCACATCAACACATAACAATTCAAGTAAAACAGGGAATTAACTCATTACATTTATTGGATAAATAAGATGATGTTTAAAGAGATAAAACATAACACACAAACATACCCACAAGCAAAGCATATAAACACAATTGATGTTATTATTAGGGTACGACGTGAATAATGCTAAACACAAACAAGCAATGCACCATAACATTATTAGTGTATTTGAAACTAGTATTAAGGTTGGGTTTAGGTTCTGGATTCCAAAGTTTATTTAGTTTAAACACAAGATTCATATTATCTAAAAATAGATAATAGAATTAATACTTTTAGTAGATAATATGGTGTTGTGTTGGGAGATAAATCATAACTCCTAAGATAATGTTTAGAACATTAAATCCTTCTACCACAGTACTCCTAGTAACAATAGGAAGCTATGAAAATTGGATTTGCATAATAAGTTATTACAAGGCAGTGGCTAAAAATCATGCAAATGCTACTGGTCTCAAATCCATAATGAATATAGTTTCAGTTTTAGGAATCTCCTGTATGAAAGGTTAATTTCTATGGATAGGTATTTCCTTAATCTTTCTTTAGAAAATGTATTCACTCAATTTGGACACTCCTAGCTCAAGATATTCCATTTTAAGTGAAGAACATACTTTTTCTTGCTTTAATGTGCAACACAAAGTATAAATATTTTTGAGACAAAACCAGTGTAGTATGATAAACAAAACACATAGGTACTACACAAAAATACTCCAAAACCATTTACATAAACATATAAATCACAAACAATTAACACTAGACACATGCAAATAACAGAAAATAAGAATATCCATTTTAAAGTGTAATAACCTAATGTTTTTGAAAATAATCTACCATGAGCAAAATATAAGCTGCAAAATTCTACCAAGTTAGGATATGATAGCTAATACTAATATATACCACATTCAATTGGATTTACTCCAAAAAGTATTTTTAATAATGAATTAAAAATCAACAAAATGGTACTATTGTTAATTTAAACTTAATAGAACTTTATTTAGACACATCTCCTGCATGCAATGCTTATAGATCTAGGTAGGTATTCCCCTAGGCTTTCCAGAGAACTAAAGTTTACATGATTTGGATTTATTAAACTCAAGTTATTAAGTAAAAGGTGCAAAATCCACATGATTGCACATATCACACTCATACAAATATATTTTTGAGAAGGGTCAGTGCCACATGATTGAGAAAACACATAGCTATGCTACAAAATTCATTTCACAATTTTTGCATTGTTAGATCTACCACAAATGAATTAAAGCTACAAGGCTGATTAACAGGAAATTAAAGAGGAAAAATAATTTTAAAGGAAAAGGATAGCCGGGATGGATCTGGCCGCGGGCCGAGCGAGCGAGCTGGGCCGGCCCAGTACGCGTCGTGTGCTCGTGAGGCGCCAAGCCACCGCCGGATCGAAAATGGACGGCAGGGATTAGATCCAGACAGATCAAACTCGGGTCGCTGATCTGAGGATCGACGGCTCTCACTCATCTCCTACCTCGCGACGGGGACGCCTGACGAAACCAGCGGGAAAGAGAGATAGAAGAAGGGGGGGGCCTCGGTAGCTCACCAAGGGGACTCATGGGTCGAAGGAGAGGGGTGCGGGTGGATGTGGAAGGCAAGGGGAGGCGAGGGATGGTCGCAGTTCTTGCCGGCGGGCTCCAGGTCGATGACGCGGCCTTCGGCGTCAGAGGCGGGCACGGGGAAGCTGCGGCGATTCTGGTGAACCTGCAAGCAAAAAGGACATACCTGAGAGGTAGCCCGAGGAGAGGGGAGTGAGGTAGTACAAAAAGGAGAGAGAAACGAGGTTCGGGGCCGAGGCATTCGAGCTCGAAAATGTCGAGTCCGAGCGGCGGTTCTTCAATGATCTTGAGCAGGAGAGAGCAAGAGCTCGGGAGATCTTGCTGGGGGTGGGTGAGAGAGATTAGGGGAAGGCAATGGACAAGGAGAGAGGAGGTGAGGGAGCCTCGGGTGTCAAAAGTAGAGAGGGTGGCCGGTTAGGTGATCACGGGCATGGCATGGGTGGAGAGAGAGCATTGGGAGGGGATTGGGTGAGAGAGACGGTGTGTAATGATGTCCAACGCTGCATCACCTCTTTGGACAGTAGCTCTTGGCTTAGGGCAATTGGAAGGGGGTGAGTAAGGGAGAGGTTGTCTCCTGCCTGTCAGTTGCTCGATGAAATGCCAGTAAGAGAAAGAAAAGAAGAAAGGCAGGGCTAGGGTTTAGAGGTGGTCGTGCTATGGGTACACCAGGGGTGTGGGGATCCAATGGACACCAAAACTAGAGGATGGGGTGAGAGGGGTGAGAGTTTTAGATATAGGTCATTTTTGGCTGATTTGGTTAGCCCACTTTGCTAGCATGGATTAGTCAAGCCCTTTATTAGGAAAATATAAGACAAGTTGGGTTTGTTAGTAGGGACAAGGGTGCAGGTTTTTGTTTAAGACTTTAGGTCAAAAGATTAAACAACAACTAGATACAAAAATGACAAAAGGCTATCTGGTAATGCAGAAATGGTCACCTTATTATGAAACACTCAAAACCAGCAAGAACTAGTGATCAATTATTTTTGAATATATTAAATAAGGTTATGGATGGATAGTAGAGATGCTAAGGATGAGGTTAGGTGAGTTGCATTTCCAAATTGAAAAACATAAACCTTAATTATCATGTTCTAGAATGACTAAAAGTTAACAGGGGTTAAGATAGTTTTTTCATTATTTTATAACTCTCTTGTTTAAGAATATTCTTAACCAAACATCTTACTAAGGGAATAACAAGTTACAAGCATGACATACCATCAAACAAATATATATTACTCATATTCCACAAATATACATACACTTAATACAAACATAGCCACAAGTCACTAACATGAATACAAACTCAAAGCAAACTGTTTAAGAACATATCAAATAGATGAAACACACAAACACATGGATATCTAATCCCACTATTAAGATGAAACAAATATATTTGTGAGGTGATGATCCATATGGGCATGACAAGTTATGAAGATCAGTGGGTAAATCCCATCCTTGGTAATATTTTCAACAGAGGTTTGAATTTAAGAGGTTTTGGAAAGGGTTGCTGACACTAGCAACATCTTAAATCAAAATATATTAGGACTCATTATCTGGTTCTCTATAGTTTTGCCAATGTATTATTTTTGGAAACAATTTTATTTTCTCAAATAATTGGTGTTTGGGTAATTGCTAAAATTAAAACATCATGATAAAAGAGTTTCTTAAAATTAAGATAAGAGGAGATACATGCACTATTTTACTTGCCATAACCATGATCTCAGAGATCATATTATAATTTGTTTGGTTTTTATAAGGTTGTTATTTAGAAGGTATCGACATAAACAACAAAACACAACATGACAAACAGAGCATAAAAGAGAAAATACATCCATTAACAAGACGTTTCAAAAAGTTTTTGTTCCCTCAGAATTGTGGGTCTTTTATTAATTAAGTTTTTGTTGCTTCCAAAATTTAGGGTGTTACATCCTCAGGCGCATATCGAGACAATGAATGGAAGTCATCCATATACTCCTTAATACTTCCGTTTCCCTGACGCAGATTGCGAAACTCTTCCCGTTTAAGATTCATAATTCCCGTGGAGACATGAGCATTACGAAATCCTTCCTCGAATTCCTCCCAGGTCAAGGTGTCCAATGGGTGAGTAATCTGATAAGTTTCCCACCATTGGGCAGCAGGTCCTTGAAGTAGATGTGCGGTAAACCTAACTTTCTCAGCGTCATCATATTCAGTTGTCACCAGATCCTTTTGTACAGAGCGTAGCCAGTCATCAGCCACCATTGGCTCTGTTGCGTTCGAAAACTTGTTTGGCCTAAGCCATTGAAATCTGGAAAGCCTGTCCACTTGGGGAGGTGGTGGTGGCGGAGGATTGTTGTTGTTATTGTTGTTGTTGCTTGCTGCAATAAACAGAGTCATCATAGTCATCAGCTGAGCTTGAGCGGCCATCAGTTGTTGTATGACATCATTGTTGTTGTTGTTCTCAGGAGCTCGGTGGGGAGGCATCTGTGGGTTTTAGCATAGATGAGTAAAAGATAGACAGATCTATGAGAAATATTCCTACCCCTACAAGCAATTGACACAATCAACCACAATCATTAAATTTGCAAACATGTTTTGAGAAAACCGAACTAATCGTTCTGTAACGAAGCACCCGAGGTTTTGGAGAACACATACGATGATACTGCCATACCACAATTTGATAGGTCAATACATCTTTAGTATCTCGTTACTCTAATAGATAGGTGGTCTAGTCTATCTCCCTCCTGAGTGATTCCATGAGGTTGGTCATCTAAAAAAAAATAAAGATAAGGTATTTAGAAAGCAAATAGATAAGATAGTTACAAGAGGGAAAATTAGAAAAGTTTTATTTTTGCAAACTGAATAAAAATAGATTTTTAATCCTATGGTCAAACCTATTCCTATTCGGACTTAGGGGTTTCGAACCTACATGCGACACAGTGCTCTGATACCATCTGTAGTGTACCTGCACTTAAAATTATGGCAGGTACCTGTTTATAGTGCAAACCACTGGATCGATTCATTTGCACACACAAGTTACGATGAATATCACAACATTGTATCAATATTACACGAATAATCCAAACTTGGTAAAATAAATAGTTCGATACATCTTTGCATAGCTTAAAGCTAGCTCAAAACAATAAAGAAGCAGAAATAAATCTTCAATGAGCCTCCAACTTCATGATACGCCACAGGCGAAAACATGTTGGTGCAGACTCGAAACCCAAACGTAGTCCTCAATCTTCGTCAGATATTTCTGCAACAAATAATAATTTGCAACAGAGTGGGTAAGATTCCATTAGAAATGGATCTGGCAAGTGACACTATGGCGGACACTTAATGGAAATAACTCTATAACTTGTATGCATATTTGGCTGGTGGAGTTCAAGGCTATTTTGCATAAAGCCAGTTTTGCCTAACTCTTTGTAAAACAAACTTATTAACATCATAATTTGCAACACTGGTTAACCCAGGTGAGCCAAAAGTAACACGTCCTTAGGTGCTAGCTCAGGTGAAAACCCCCACATTCAATGGTCCTAAGTATAGTAGAAACTAACTTAGGTGAAAACCTCCATGAACATGGTCCTGAGTAGTCCACTGTTGTTTACTTGTCAAAATTTTATTAAGAAATTAGAATGTTGGGATTCCTCCATTGTCCTTGATCAGCTGTAGTCTTTACATGGAATACTTCTCCTTGAGTTCTTCACATTCTTCTCCCTTTATTCCTCACAACCCTTTGTTCCTGGGTGGCCTTCCACAAGTGTGCTCTCAGGTGAGAACCCCCACATTCATGATCCTAAGTATAGTAGAAACTATCTTAGGTGTAAACCCTCATGGACATGGTCCTGAGTAGCCACTCAACATAAACCAAACAACCAATCCACCCAGATGATTCATTAACTTAGTGGATGTGCACTCCCAGGTAAAAACCCCCACATACTATGATCCTAAGTATAGTAGAGACTATCTCAGGTGAAAACCCTCATAGACATGGTCCTGAGTAGCCACTTAACATTATATAAAAACTTTCATCAATTGCATAGCATCAAAATTCTACTAAGTCATTTCGTAGGTACCTAGACACAATGGAATAGGGAATTCTAAACAGGTCTTGCATAGCAATACTACTAAGTCATACACATGCTTAGGAAAATATTTATACTTATGCATATCAAATACTTGGGAATTTATGAGGTGTGTCACTTGCCTTGGCAACAAGAAGAATAGCAACAGGAACTGCAACTGTTGTCGTTTCCCTCCGAAATTTCTAACACATCAAACAAAACACACATAAACATACAAAAAAAAACAATACAAAAGTATGTTATGCATGATGAGCAAAATACTTAGAGAAACTACTAAGTCTATTCTTCAAGGTGATCAACAATTATTATCAACTCTTTGTAAATTGGATATTCACTATAGTGAGAGAGACAGACACCCGGCAAGCCACTTAAGTTGTGGAACATGTCTCATGTACGTGGACTTGAAGATGGTAATAACATGATCAAAAATTGTTTATGTCTAAAGTGAAAGACAAGATTTAGGAAAGAGGGAACATATAGAAAGAAGAATGTAGAATCTTCTCCTTGCTTCCTTTTCTTCTTGATGTGATGACTTCATTGCAATTTTGTAGACTTGATGGCTTTGAAGACTTTATGGTGTTCATGGCTTCCAGGTTGGTCTTGAATATAACTTAGTCATCATAAGGGCCAAGAGAAGAAGGGATAAAAGAAAGAGAGAGGAAGCAAGACTTAGAAAATATTGCTGGTTGGTCTTCATGAACTTCTTCTTGATTTTCTTCTAAGTGCTTCTACTCCTTGAAGATACTTCTGAAGTCTTGTTTTGGCTAAGTCCTTCATTGGCCTTCTAGCTCCATGTTGAAAATCCTAAGTGTCTAGTGCATAGCACTTTTACCAAAATACTAAGTTTGAAAATAATCATAACTAAGAGAAAATAAGTGAGAAGTTTTCCTACGAGAAGTATAACTATATGAGAAAATATATTATGCATGAAATGCACTTTTTAATCATAAGAAACATCATACTAAATTTGTGATAATTATAAAGTATGCATTAGTCTATGAATACAATTTAATTAATTTCTATTTTTGTAATATATAATAAAAGGAATAAATATAATATTAAAGTTTTTTATGATTAAATTTTTATAAGAAATTTTTATAAATGGTGTTAATAGACAAAGGTGATTTAATTAAATTTATTGCAACTAGATTTAATCAAAAATAATGTTTCTATTAATAGTTATGTCAAATTATTCAAACTATTCAAATTAAACATATAACTATGAAATCATTCAAATACTAATCAAAATATTTTTACAACAGAGGCATCATATTAAAAATATTCTAAAGTTTCTAAAACAATTTTATTTGCAATTTTTGAATTTGTGGATTTAAAGTTATTACAAATATACTCAAATCATCCATTTGAAATTTGAAATCTAACAGATCTAAAATATTCTACATGTCAAGGGCTTTCCAAATATATAAGATTATATGAATTTGGATAAACAGAGAAAAAAAATATGATAGTTTGAATAGATAGGGGCTTTTTTGCAAAACTGCCATTTAATCTAATTAAAAGAAATCATTTCCTGATGTTGCAGCTGACTGGGATGCTGACTGTGCGCTGACTGTGCCGCTGACATGGATAAGTGAAACGATCTGGATCGTCAGATCCAGGTCTGACGGTCTAGATCTAAATACCGCTTCGGGTTTAAAAAAATCTTATCTCGGACGTAGAGCGCAGATCGGACGGCGCAGGAGGAGAGCCTCACCGGGCGGCGCGGGATGGTCGCCGGACTTGACGAAGACGGCGGCGCTGCCTCGGGCGTGGACGGAGCAGACATTGGGGTGGCTCCCCGGATGAGCGGAGGGCAGCTCCGGGCGCGGCGTGACGCGAGGAGGGCGATGGTGGCGTCGGCCTCGAACGGCGCGTCTCGACACGGATCGGAGTGCGTCGGGCGTCGGCGAGCTTCCGCGTGCTCGAGTTCGGCGATTTCGCTGCGGAAGAATTTAGAGGAGTGGTCAGGGACAAGCGCGAGGACAAGGGAAGGAGGATGGAGGGGGTCTCGGACTCGGGGGTACAGTTACCTCTCCGAGAAACGGAGAAAATGGCGACGGAGGCGGATGAACTCCGGCGAGGAAATGCGGCAGCCCGACGGCACGAAACAGAGAGGGAGGAGAGGGGAAATAGAGGCTGAGGTGCAGGGAATTTATAGGGGGCAGAGGGGGAACCTAATTCCGCAAGAATTGCTCGGATTTTTGGAAGAAAATCGGAGAAATTTTCGGGCGGGATTTGAGGGCAGAGGTTGAAGACGATGACGTCACGCTGACGTCATCCGGCCTTTTTCTTTTCTGATTTTTTTTTTATTATTTTATAACTTTCGATTTAAGTGTCCAAATGAACTCAAATAAATTTCTATAAATTTGTAATATTCAAATCTATGTTTTCAAACATTAGTGGGCATATTTTGAAAACTTTTTAAAATTAATAATTTTGAAATATTGGTTTAATACAGATTTGACACTTAATGTCAAATTTGAAATTATAGCTTAATTAAATTTTCTTTTGGCTAATTTATTTTTGTAAAATACCCATATTCAAATATCTTTGAATTTTAGTTATTTAAACTTATTTTGCTGAAATCATTCACCTTTTATTTTGGCATAATAGTAGAATAATAGAAAATAAATTTTTTTAGAGTAATATGAAATATAATGGATTTTTAATTTAAACCTTTTGTGATTTAATAAGATGATGAATGATGAGGTGCATGAATGCAATACTTAAATTTTCTTTTCAAAGCAAAATACATAAATGTTTTCAAAAGTTTTAAATTTTAGTGATTTTTAAACATTCCAAAATACAGGGATGTTACATATATGAAGGGAAACCACTATAGTGACTTGCTAGAGGCTTAAGAATGCATCAAAACTAGTTTCTTCAACTTAGAACAAGCATTCAAACTCACTAAAAAAGATATCTACAACAGCAAAATACTTCATATATACACCATTAAACAAAATGCTACTTGGATATTCGGAGGAGTCACATACCGGAGAGGAGATGCACCAAATTTCAGCAGCAGAAATTGGCTGAATGTGGAGATCGAAATCTTTGGAGATGAGCAGCAAGAACACGAGTTTGAGATATGCAAGAGTGATTTTTCGGGCAAGAGGGAGGCAGGGGAAGGAGAGAGAGCAAGTGGGAGGGCCTGTGGGCTCCACACCACCAGCTGGCGCGGCCAAATGCCAACCGCGCCACCAGGTGATGTGGTGGACCAGGGGGTCCCTCTAGTGGCTCTGTGGCACTTCCAGGTGCCTCCTCGAAAAATATGATTTATCATATAAAAAAATTAATTTTTTTGAGAAACTTTATTTTTTTTCATTTTCTGGTATTTTACATTTTTAAATTCAATACTGAAAAATTATTTTCTAACAAAAATTTCAACTAAACATTGCAAACTAAGTAACATTATAGTAGGTATAACAAGGATGAGAGAAAGAAAATTGGTTAGCCTCTTTATGCACTTAAAATGCACTTGTTAACAAGGTTGGTCTAGTCTTGCCACCAAATGAATTTTATATGACATGAATGATTTCAAACCATATGAGACACTCATCTTACCTTATAATGAATTGGTATGGATCCAATCATGAGAGTTTTGAATTCTTCTTTATATGGGCAATCAATACTTGCCACTCTAATAGACCTCAAATTGCTAATTGTATTGACTCCAGGCATTCTATCAACTTTTTTGGGAAAATAAACAGTATGCTCCTTGTGACGAACATTAAAAGTAAGTTTTCCTTTATTGCAATCAATAACAACACCTGTAGTGTTTAGAAAAGGTCTTCCAATAATAATAGACATATTATCATCTTCAGGCATTTCAAGAACAACAAAGTCAGTCATAATTAAGCAATTGGTAGTTATTTGGACAGGAACATCCTCACAAATTCCAACAGGAACAGCAGTAGATTTATCAGGCATTTGCAAACATATATAAGTAGGTATCAACTTACCAAGATAAAGTCTCTTGTGAAGAGAGAAAGGCATATGACGAGGGATTAACTCGACAAGTCCCATGGTGATGTACCTATGGTGGTATTGATAGGAAGAGTATATGGGTGTTGGCGAACTCGGACGGCTGACGAGCAAAGAGTTGCTCGTCCAATCTGTATATTCAATCTCACAATATGGTTACAAGGGTGTCTTGGCGAGTCGATGTCTCGCTATGGTTTAGGTATATGATTGCACGTAGTCCATATATATAGGGATCCAGGTCTCAGGAGTTCGAATACAATTAGAACTATATCTTCCAGATTTCTGAGTCAGGACGAATTTGCCTAACTTGTTGTGTACTCTTGCTATTCAAAAGTCCTTTACCTACTCCAACTTATCTTTTACAAGGGCCATCAGCTGGGCCTTCTGGGATATCACTCCCTAATATAGCGGGTTGAGTATACCCGTTGGGTATAACCACATTAGTAGCCCCCGAATGCCAACTTGAGTCCGTAGGATCGGGTAGGGATTCCCCCACTCAATGTATCACCTGGCGATCCTCGTTTGATGTATGCAACCTGTTTTTTGACGATTCAGCAACATAAATGCGAGTTGTCTACTAACAAAAAAGATCATATAAACTCTTAGTACACCTAGTTAAGGGATGGATGGTATAATATGCCTGATTCAGCCGACGGATCGGGGTCATGTTAACTCGCGACTCGGGCGAGATACCTTATTAACCTACTCAATCTCAAGTCCCCTGACTCGAAACCGGAAAAGCCGTTCAAGTCCAAACCAAGCCAGTCGGGACTTACTGGTTCGAACCCGGCCGAATATAATGTACCCTTAGCGCGTCCACCGGGATTTCGCTTCATGCCTGTTAGCACGGAATTTCAACGAGTCTGTGTAGCTTGTACGGGTTACCCGGCCTTATTCAGGTCTTACCGTTGCATAGTTTGATGTAGCATCGGGGACTAGATTAGGCTAGAACATTCCGGAATCACTTTATATTTTGTATATGTCTTTATTGAAGTCTCCCTTTCATGACTTCGAGTGCAATCTTCGTTCCTCTAGCTCTGGTCGTTTAGTCACCTTGTTCCATTCAAGTGATTATAATCGTCGACTGAACTTCAACCTTCGACTGACACTGATCGTCGACCGAATTTCTTCCTTCGACTGACGCTGATCGTCGACTGAATTTCATCCTTCAACTGACACGAAACCATCGGGTGCGTGACAGCGCTCCCAATGGGAGTAGCCCCAGAGGGTGAGTGTAATTGCCTATAATTGTGCTCAATCTGAAACCAAGACCAAGCAAGAACTATTAAATATTAGAACCACACTTCCGATGGGAGTGCACTTAGCGATTTGCTGAGTGCCGACCCAGAACTTTTGTTGCCTGTCATAACTCTTTTTTCTGTCGCTCCCTCGATTAACGAGATAAAAACTTCCGCCTCATAACTGCCAAAATAAAATACCGAGTACCTCAACCATTACCCGACTGACCAAACCTTACAGCCACAGATGACGTAAGAAAAGATGCTCAACAGGCTTGACAAGACGCGTCCTACCGCCGGGACCACACTGTTAGTTACTACACCTCTGACCGAGCCGCCTAAGCTGACGGCACGCTGCGCACAAAAAACGGGAACGTGATGATGGCCTCCTTGAAAATCGGACATATTGGGATTTTGACCGCGCCTGTTGCGCTTCGTGGGAACACATCGGATGACTGCCACGTGCCCCACTACTTCCCACGAACGCTCGAGATGAACTGCAGAAGAGACTATACTTTTACCCCGAGATAGAATTTTTTCTTATCCTCCTCACTTGCGCCGCCATTTCCCTGTTCATCTTCTTCCTTGCCACCACCGCTCCTTGTTCACTGCCTACGCGCCCTCTACATCAAACTTCCGGGGAGTTTTCCGCATCCTTCCCAATTCTCACCAATGGCGCCGACGAAGAAAACCACTGCTAAGATGACAAAAGAGGCCAAGGGTTCATGGCGTGCGTCGAACATTCGTGCGCCTCAGCTAGATGCCTTTTGCCGAAACGGCATCCTACCTGCTGATGTTGATCTACTTCGTCTACCCGGCAACGAAGCCGTACCCACACCGCGCAAAGACGAGCGAGTCTGCTTTGACGACTACCTCAACCGAGGTTTGTCATTTCCCCTACATCCTTTTGTGCGGGGACTCCTTTGCGTGTACGATGTGCAACTGCACGACCTCACGCCCAACTCTGTATTGCACCTGGCGTGCTTTATTACCATGTGCAAGGCGTTTCTTGGCATTGACCCCCACTGGGGGCTATGGAAGAAATGCTTCGTCATCAAGTGCCAACCGATGACGGGACCTGGCAAGATTGGCCTCCAGGTGCGCCCAGGCTCTGGCTACTTCAACCTCCAGTGCTCGGAGTCTGTGTAGAGCTGGCGGAGCCGCTGGTTCTACACCAAGCACTAGATCTCCACCGAGCACACCACCGGCGTTGCCGAGTTTGACGCTAATGCGAAGGTGGTCCCCAAGCGATCCTGGTCCCATAGCCTGAGTGAAACTAAAGCCGCAGAAGTAGAACAAGTCCGACTGCAGGTGGTAGCCCTTCAGTTTCAAGAAGGCCAAGTACTCATCGGCGTGCACCTGATGTCCACCTTTCTGCGCCGCCTGGGGCAACCGCTACAAGCTCGTCCTCACGCCATGTGGAAGTACGTTGGTAACAACGATGCATCCTGTATCTCAGCGTCATACGATTTCACCGGACTACTCGCGGTGGTAAAGATCCTGACTTCGGCTAAGGATCTGAAGTCCCGAGCCCTGACGGCTCCAATCAAACCTTTTGGCCAAGCAAACCCACGTCCAGTGGTTCGTTTAACACTTACTTTTTATTTTCAGTCGCAACCTTTTTGTTGTTCACAACCCTGCCTCTGACTCCTGCCTTCTAACCTTGACTGACCTACCCAGAATCATCCGGAACCTACCAATGTTCCTCCAACTCCTGAAGAGATAGGACTCGACGACGAGCTCCTTCTCATTGTATCTTCCTCTTCGAACCCTGCCGCCAACTCTCAATCCGACGAGGATATCGAGATGACTACTGAAGAGGCACGCGCCGGGGCGAAGAGGAATAGGACACACGACGATTAGGTGAGCTCAACCAACTCCGCCATCCTGAAGAATAACTCCATGGTGCCACCTATGAGTACGGTGGAGACCACCTCAGGTGCGGGCGGACCTATGTCCACCCCGCTGGTGGCCATTCCCCTCAGGGTACGTGCACCTTCCGCACACGTACCTCGACGACGTAACCCCTTCGACTCCGTGTAAGTTTGCCATGCTTTGACTTTTGCCGATTACTCTGCTCAACCACCTTCGAATTACCACTGCAATACACTTTTTGATCCAGCTCAGACGATGACGACGACCAAGTGCCGGAAATACCGACTCCCGGTTTTACGACGGCACCAACGACTGCGACTGGAACCGACATACCGACTGGCCACGCAGATACACAACGGCTGGCCCCGAAGGTTGCGACACCAGAGACCAATGACGCTGCTCAATTCGAGATGGTCCACCGCACGCCGACAGCCCCCTCGTCCTCCAGCTCGTCCAACCACGTAAGAAACATACACTTATGCCTAAAAATTCAATTGTGCCTAATCCTCGGGTGCACGATAGCGCTCCCGATGGGAGTAGCCCCCGAGGCTGTAATTATCTCCTTGGAGGTGGTTGCAGTCTCTTGCTTTGCATGCTGACTGGCCTCTCATCCTTTCTCTACTACAGCCCGTCGCGGGTCCGCTGCTTGTAGCCATAGACCAATTTGTTAAGCTGGAAGCTGAAAATGCGGACCTACGCAGTCAACTGCTGAAGACCAAGAGTAATCCCTAACTTCCTGACTTACTTTCTTACGCCTGATACTGATTTACTTTGCATGCCTGATATGTATTTGGTGTAATCAGCCGAGGCTTCTTCGGCTGAATACGAATTGGCAAAAGTCCGGACGTAGCTGAAAGAGCTTCGGGACGTGACTGAGCCCAACTTGGAGGCTGCACGGCGGGAAGGAGCGGACGAGGAAAAGACGAAGCAAGCCGGGCGCAACAAGGCACTCGCAACCCGCCTATCATCACTTGCCCAAACCTTATACGCCTTTTGCGGACGCACTGTATGCTCTGTGTGCCTATCAAACTCTTTTGCTATAAATTTGAATGTCTAAGTATTGGCAGTAGTATTTTCTACTTATTTTTGTAGAATAATTTTCTATGATTTTATAATTAATATTGATTAAATACTTTTAAGTGTTGTTTTAATGATTAAAATTGATTAAAAATTTATTAAAATTTATTTTCATCATCTATTCGAATTATAAAGTACTTAGTCATATTATAACCACTTTGGTACTAAAATGTACTTCGAAATATTTTGCCTCTTTAAACAAAATAAATTCTTCGTTAGAAAATATTTGATACCTATTTTTCGACAACACTCTTCGTTAGAAAAATTTCAACATCTTAAAGATGCTAAATCTTTTCCTTAGAAAATGTTAGCATCTAGAAAACTTAGTTGTTTTATTTTGTTAAGTGTTGTCCTTAGAAATAAATTGCATTGCATGCATGACATATCTATTGTATAGTTATACTCCTTATAGGAAAACTCCTTCCTTATTTTCCCTAAGTTAGGATTATTTTCAACCTAGTGTTTTGGTAAAGTGCTATGCACTTAGACACTTAGGATTTCCAAGATGGAGCTGGAAGGCCATTGAAGGACTTAGCGAAAACAAGACTTCAGAAGTATCTCCAAGAAGTAGAAGCACTTAGAAGAAAAATCAAGAGGAAGTTCATGAAGACCAACCAGAAATATTTTCCAAGTCTTGCTCTCTCTCTCTCTTTCTTTTCTCTGAGACTTCATGAAGGACTTAGAAGAAAACAGACTCTGGAAGCATCCTCAAGATGTCAAGCACTTAGAAGAAAAGTGAGAAGAAGTTCAAGAAGGCCAACCTCCCTTTTATTCTCTAAGTCTTTCTCCCTGCCTTTTCTTCTTCTCTGAGAACTCAATATCCAAGACCAGCCTCGATGATACAAGAATCATCAAGTCTATAGATTATTCAAGTCTACCAAGAGTTCAATCAAGACATCACCAAGGAGAATATTACAAATCTGGAGATGAAGCCTGGAGGACAACTACATATTTCCTTCTATCTTTTCCCTCTTTCCTAATCTTGTCTTTCACTTAAGATTTAAAACAATTTTTGATCATGTTATTACCCACTTGAAGTTTGTTGGATCCTAGCGGCATAGTGAGATGAAGCGGCCTGGAGACAAACCTTACATGTCCACGTACATGAGACCTGTTCCACAATTTAAGTGGCTGGCCGGGTGTCTGTCTCTCTCACTATAGTGATTATCCAATTTACAAAGAGTTGATAATAATTGTTGATCACCTTGAAGAATAAACTTAGTATTTTCTGTAAGTACTTTTACACATCATGACTAAGACATTAGAGTGCCTATTCAAGATGAATTATAACAAAGTTATTTTGTCAAACATATGACCATAGTCCTTAGTCATTTTGATTGACACATTTGCCTTGCATAAACTTAAAAGATTTCCATGGCATGACATGCATCTCTAGTCCTTAGAAATAATTTGCATATCATGCATGACATATTTTCCTTAGAAGTTTTATGAAAATTATTTGTTCACTATGTATGTGCATGTATGTTTGATGATTGTTGTTTGTTGATTGTTGTATTGTTGTTTGCTTATATTTTTTAGATTGAACGTAGAGCAAACGTTCGTTGTGAAAAGAGTTTGTGAACAACGACAACATTCAAAGGAAAGTGGCACACCTCACAAACTTCCTATTATTTCTATATGCATTACTTAATGTATTTTTATATTCATGTGTAGGATAGTATTGCTATGCTAAACCTGTGTAGAATTCCTTATTCCCGTGTCTAGGTTCCTATGCAATACTTAGTAGAACTATTGATGCTATGCAAATGTTGTTTTGTGAAAATCTAAATTCTACTAAGTTAAGAATGAAACACCTGGGTGGTAAGTGGTTGTATGGTTTATGTTGAGTGGCTACTCAGGTCCATGTCTATGGTTCCTGAAGTATGTACACTTGTGAATGGCCACCCAGGAACCGAGGAATCTGAAGAACTCCGAGTGACGATTGCTTCCAGTGCAGCCATTGCCATATGGGCTCTGGCTTGATCAATTATGTTGCGTGGACTCTCTCCGGCTCGACAAGCAGATGTAGGGGGATGTTAGGTGGAACGGGTCAAGCCAGAGTGGGAGGGAAAATGCTTCTGAAAGATCTCGTCTCATTCTTCTCCTTTCCTATTCACAAATGGTGTGTAAATGATAGTTTGGGTTGAATGGGTACAATGGTGAACGTGCACAACCTCTGCAGAGTGTAAAACTAAGTACTTAGCCGTGTCCCCGGTACGGACAATTTGAGCAGCTGATCACGGACGTCAACGGAGGATTCCATCATTCCAACTTCAGAAATAAAACTTGATGGGTGAACAAGGGAAGATGAGATTTATGGTTTTCATGCCATACTTGTCTTGATTTAAAGAAAGTGTTTTCTAAAGAGATAGGAAAAATTGGCTTTATGCAAAATAG
Source organism: Poa annua (assembly GCA_026929855.1). Taxonomy (NCBI): domain Eukaryota; kingdom Viridiplantae; phylum Streptophyta; class Magnoliopsida; order Poales; family Poaceae; genus Poa; species Poa annua. The sequence goes on along the minus strand of CM049426.1, from coordinate 241,393,711 downwards.
CCTTGAACCCCACCAGCCAAATATGCATATAGGCTATAGAGTTATTCCATTAAGTGTCCACCATAGTGTCACTTGCCAGACTCCATTTTTTATGGAATCTGACCCACTCTGTTGCAAAATTTTATTTGTTACAGGTTATTCAAATGACGAGTGAGGTTTCGTTAAGGGATTTCGAGTCTGCAACCAACATGTTTTCGCCTGTGGCAACATGAAGTTGTTGGAGACCCACTGCTATTGTATTTCCGCTGTTTACTCTTTCGAAGCTAGCTTTATGCTATGCAACTTGTATTAAATATTTTGTAAGTCTGGATCATCGATGTAATAAAATTGATACTTTGTTGTGATATTACATCGTAAACTGTGTGTGCAAACGAATCGATCCAGGGATTTGCACTATACACGGGTATCTGCCTTATTAAAAGTGCAGGTACGCTACATAGCATCTAAAAAGGGACCTAATGAACCAGTTTCATCAAGAACGGTAGAAGGATCATCATAAGTAACTTCAGATTCAGTAGTAGTAACTGAACATGCAGGTTGTGGTAGTGTAACAAGCTTACTAAAAACAAACGGAGAATCAAGCGCACGAGCAGAGTTCGGATTTGTACCTTTCCTTGTAGTGGATGGCACGATGGGAAACTTCTTATCAGCATTTCTTCCCATGATGAATAAACTCCAGCGAACAATATCACACTCAGGTGGGCTTACAAATAATGCTATGCTCCCCGGCAACGGCGCCAGAAAAATCTTGATGACCCACAAGTATAGGGGATCGCAACAGTCTTCGAGGGAAGTAAAACCAAAATTTATTGATTCGACACAAGGGGAGCCAAAGAATATTTATACGGTTTAACAGATGATTTGTCAGATCAGCTGCACCTGTGAATAGACTTGCTCGAGGAATATTATCAGTAGCAACAGTTTTATAGTAGAGACGGTAGTGAAATAACAGTAGCAGGAGAATTAAGACAGCGATTGTGATTGAAGTAGAAAGTAGGATTAAAATACTGTAGGCATAGGGACGGATGTACGGGCGTTGCATCGATAAGATAATTCATGTAATAACATAGCATAGGCATTTGCAGATAAATAATATAAGCATCCAAGTATAAACTAATTATAAGCATGTATTCCAATTTAGTTGTGCGTGCTCGCAATGAGAAACTTGCACATCATATTTTGTCCTGCCAGCCCGTTTGCAGCGGGGACTCTAGGGAATCTTTTGGCAATTAAGGTACTCCTTTTTAATAAAGTACCGGAGCAAAGCATTAACCCTCCGTGAATACATGTGATCCTCACATCATAGCCATTCCCTCCGGTTATCCCAATTGCTGTCACTTTGGGGCCATCTGTTCCGGACAATAATATGTGTATACAACTCATAGATATGATCCAAAACAATAATTATCATCATGATTCAATAACACGTTCAGATCTGAAATCATTGCACTCGGGCCCTAGTGTCAAGCATTAAGCATAACAAGTTGCAACAATGACGTAAAACACCGATAACGGATACTAGGCACCATGCCCTAACAATCTTACATCTATTACATGAGTGATCTCATCCAATCCCTACCATCCCCTCAAGCCTACATCGGTGAATTACTCACTCATGGATGGGGAAAACATGGATGGTTGATGGAGAGGCGGTGGAGATGACGATGGCGATGATCCCTTCGATTCCCCGTCCCGACAGGGTGCCGGAACAGAGACTTCTGGTCCCCGAACTAGGGTTCGCGATGGCGGCGACGGACGGTGGTGTTCTCTGGAAAAGTGGATATCCCCCGAGCGTTTTTAGGTCAGAGGGGTCTTGTAGCCGTGAGGGGGTTGCGAGGAGGCGGCCGAGTGGGCCTCACCACTTGCTGGCGCGGCCAGGGCCCACCCGCGCCCGGAGGTGGTATGGAGGCCTCTTGCTTCCTCTCCGCTTGGTCTTTGTGGTTCCTGGTCCTCCTCGGATAAAAAATAACTTATGGTTGTCTTTCGGGCTTTTTCCCTAAAGTTGATATTTCTGCACAAAAAGGAGACACCAGAGTAATTCTGCTGAAAACAGCGTTAGTCCGCATTAGTTGCATTCAAAACACACAAATTAGAGGTAAAACAATAGCAAAAGTGTTCGAGAAAATAGATACGTTTTGGACGTGTCAAGGGTCAAGTGACTCCTGGTGCTAGTAAAGGGACCAATCTTACCGCCAGTGGGATCAACTTGTCCGGGTCTTTACCCTACTCGGTGGTAGCCCCCCGACACAAGTAGATGCTTGTGACTCCAAGAGGGGGTATTTATGCTTGATAGTAGGTTCATGTCTCCATTTAATTTGGGGTGGTGACAGCTAGCTCTAAGGTTGTAGATGTACTATTGCTACTAGGGATAAAACACTAGTACTTTGTCCAAGGATGATGTTACTTACTTACTTTACACATAGTGCTTAAGGCGTTAATCTGTTCCATGCAAGTTAATACTGAAAGGGATGCGGTTGGAACGGTCTATGTATATTGTTGTAATGCTGTAACGCCCCGGAGATTTCTGCAATTAAATTGTTTGTTTTATTTTTGCATCAACATGTCATTGCATTTGTCATCTCATTAATTAAATTGTTGCATTTAAATTCAAACTCTATTTAAATTCTTTTCCCACAATTAAATTCAAATGCATTTCAAATTAATTAAAATGTGTATTTCAAATCTTTTGCAAATATTATAAAAAACTAGTTTATTAAATTGCCTACTTGAAATTAAAACTATTTTGTAAAGTTTGCTTATTCATTTCCTTTCCTATTTTGTTTTAAAAATATAAAACAGAAAAGTTAAAAGAAAAACAAAAATCAGAGAAGAAAAACACTTCCTGGGCCGATTCCTCCTCTCCCTAAACTCCTGGCCCAACTCCCTCTCAAGCCCAGCCCACCCCATCGCTTTCCCCTACCTCCGTACCGTACACAGAGCATAGGAGAAAAGCATCCATGGCCCCCACCTCCCTCACCTGCTCCCTGCTTTTCCCCCTCCCCTTAAAGCCACCGAAGCTTCCCCTGGAACCCTAGCTCCTCCTCCCTCTCAGCCGCCGCCGCCGCCCAGTCTTCCCCGTCTTCTTCTCCCTCTCTCTGTTTTTCTCCCCACCAAGTAACCTCCATGACCGCACCTTGAGGTACACCAACCCGACGCCATGCTCACCACCAGGAACCTCTGAGCGCGGGACTGGAACCGAGTCTTCGTCCTCGTTAAGAGCGCAGAGAAGCCGGAGCTGGAGGCGCAGCGAATCGCCGTCACCGTCGTCGTCTACGTCCGGCCGCGGGAGCATTTGTTGTCCCCTACTTCCTCCTCGCCATCCTCGACCCCGTAGCACGAACCTGACCTCCCAAAGTGAGCCGCACCCCTCCCCCTTCCTCTTTCCCTCCTCTCCCCTTCCTCTGTACCCGCCTTCGCGCTGCGTCGGTGAGGAATCGCGGCTCCATCGCGGTCGTGGCTTCCGCAGTTTGTGTGTAGCTGCAAGTCTGAAGCTTAGATTGGAAATTAAGTTACCGAGACGGTTATGTTCATAGCCAGACAGTTTCCGATCACATCACGAATCGATCACAACCTAGTGGATGCCCGTCCTTTGTCACCTTGTGCAGATCGCGAGTTCAAGTCCCATCCAATATATTTCACTTTTTTTGTCCTGCTTATCCGGTGAGACCTGACGGATCCGTTTCTGTCTAAATTCAGTTAACCGAGTAACCATTGTATATCTCTGTTAGCTTCGAATTCTATCACGAACTGATCGGTAGCACAATGGCTCCGTTCCTCTCCCTGCACCATCCCGTACCAATTTCAAATCCTACCCGACCCATATTTATCTCTCTGCTTATTTCTTGTTTTACAGAAAATATGTAATCTTCTATATACTATAACTTTTATTTTGCTACTCCAAATAATACAAAGTTTATATCTATTTTGATCATAAAAATGCAATGCACATTAATATGTCATTCTTATGCCATTTTGCATCTTTTATTTTCATTGCTTAGTGTAATTGTTTTATCGCACCTAAATAATTAAATATGGAATGTGTTGGGCTTTATTTAATTATGCCTTATTCCATTTAATTTAATTAGATCACCCATGCCATGTGTTATCATGTTAACCAACATTTAATATTGTTGAGTAGATAAATAACTTGCACCTAAATATTAATTGTCCGGGTTGCTTTCCCGCTTAATTTGGATTAATTGCATTTGTAATGCATCTTGCCGTGTCATGCATTATTCTCATATGATCATGTTGGATCTTTTGCCGTGGTGTAAAATACATTTTTTACGCTTTCCAGTGTTTGTTGCTTTTTCGTGGATAAGACGTTGAGATGTGTGAGCAACGACAAGCTCTGCTTCCATGTGGGATTCCAGGCAAGCAAAGTTTGCTTGTTTACCTATACATTGTTTTTCATTCCTGCTGTTGATCTCTGCTACCCTAGTATTCGATTCCTTATCGTGATCCCATCACATGTTTATCCTGCAGCCTATACAGCTTTATCCCCACAACCCATAACCCCTTGCATGTTTATTTGTTGGCCTTGCGAGTCGTAGCGCATGCTTAGAGTTGGTTGTCTGAGTCGTCTGTTGGTCTTTATTTCATATGCTTAGTATGATATATTATTCTACCTTAATAAAGTTGTCTTATATTGGGGTATTATAATTAAAAGATAAGGCATCGACGGAAGGCCTTGCGAGGTGCTTTGTTCTGCTCAGTACCAACCTAGGAACTGAGATTTTGTCCTCGGATCCAATTTTGAACGCACTAACTACTTTTGGGTGGCCCAATGGAGCCCCCCTCGACTTTGAACGGATCCTCAGCTCGTCCATGTGCCGCAAGTAGTTTGGGTTTTCCATTTGCTCATATGCATGTGCATGATGATGATGTTCGATGAGAGGTTACTTGATACGGGGGGGGCATATAGGGGTAGTGCGCGCGAAGCGGACAATTCCTACTGTGATTTGAGCCGCATGGCGCGTGAACCAAACTAATGAGTCCGCAATTGAGATTCGGCCACACTCCTGACGCGGGTAACAACTCATATGGGTGGCACTTGGACTTGTTGTAGTGAAGGAATGAGTCGTGTTGAGAGGCCCTAATGTTTTTGACTGGGTTGATCATGCGAGTATGGGTACAGTAGTGCACCCCTGCAGGGTATAATCTTATCGATGAGCCGTGTCCACGGTTATGGACGACTTTGTGATGATGCTGGCTAACAAGATCTAGACAACTTGCACCTAATTAATGTTAATTAATTTGACTAGTGATATAGAATTACTTTCACAATTAATTATAACTAAAACTGTTCAACGTGTGAGTTTCCCGAATTGCTTCCTCATACTTGGTTGATGGGGTTAATCCAAGAATGGGTTATGTTTGGTGTTAGTAGTAGTTGGTTACTTATGCGCTCTCTTATCCCTCTCTAATTAGACGGAAGTTGTAGCGTGTCTCTTTAGGTTGCTAGTGTTGCTGCCGCTAAGTCCACCTAAACCTATATTTTGGAAATCTTCCAGTTTTGTAACTTGTTAGCTTAACCTTGTTCGATACGCTTTGATGTATTGACCCGTTCGCGGGCTGTGGTTTTTCTGCAGTTGAGGATTCTTCTTACGACCAGGTGGGTGGATACTACGTGGAGTTCGACGACGAGATCTACGACGAGTAGTTAGAGTTCCCCTGGGATACTTCCTGGTGGACCGAGTGGATGGGCCATCTTTTCCGTTTCGGCCTTGAGCCCTTTGCTTCCTGTCTGTACTCAGACCGGTTTGTTTTCCGCTGCATGATGTTATGTTGGGACATGTGTCCTCTGTTTGGTGATATTCGATATATTTTGCTCGGTGAGAGCTTTGGATAATTATTTCCTTTCTTTGTGTCTTAGGTTTATTCTGTGTTTTCAACTTGTTAAAAATCCAACTCGTGTACCATGTGTGTATGGTTGAAGTATACGAGTTGGAAGACTTTTTGGGTTCTTGCATGCACAATCTTGAGACGTATGTGACGTTGGGGTCGCTAGGAGCTGTCGGCCGATGATCCATTCCGAGCCAGGCCTGCTTTTATTCCTGGTTTGGGTAACCCCTGCTCCTAGATGTGTGGCCCAACCGATACGTTTTGTTTGTGTAGCCTGAATTCGGGCTCTGACAGTGGTATCAGAGGCTTGGTTTCGATATCCTTGTTGTTTCGATACGATTGGTTATCGAAGCAGCGGGTCCGCAAAAGTCTGTAGAATAACCTCGCTAACGGTCGTTGTTTCTAGAGTGTCGAAACTATTTGACTAAAATTATTTTGAAAATATCTCATTAGGTTTGTTTTTACCCCTTACCTCAATTCTATATCTCCTTTTACCTTACTTGTTTTGAGTCTCTTCTCTTATCCAACTTTCAAAGTTTTAGGATCCTACGTGTGGGTGGACGATTTCTTGCCTTTTATCCTATTAGGTTTGATCTTCACGAATCTTCATCGACATGAGCAACTCTTTTATTAGTGGTGTCGAGAAGTTCAAGGTGGAGTCAGAACTTCTTGTTAGTGGTGTCAAGAATTTCGAGGTGGAGCCACAATCCCTTGTTAGTGGTGTCGAGAAGTTCATCACGGAGCTGGAATACTCGGTAGTTACCCCTCTCTTCTTGTGGTCTCGGCGTGGATCGCGGGACGCGGTCCCTTGTTAGTGGTGTCGATTGTAACGCCCCGGAGATTTCTACAATTAAATTGTTTTTTTATTTTAGCATCAACATGTCATTGCATTTGTCATATCATTAATTTAAATTGTTGCATTTAAATTCAAACTCCATTTAAATTATTTTCCCACAATTAAACTCAAATGCATTTCAAATTAATTAAAATATGTATTTCAAATCTTTTGCAAATACTATAAAAAACTAGTTTATTAAATTGCCTATTTGAAACTAAAACTAATTTGTAAAGTTTGCTTATTCATTTCCTTTCCTATTTTGTTTTAAAAATATAAAACATAAAATAATTAAAAGAAAAATAAAAATCAGAGAAGAAAAACACTTCCTGGGCCGATTCCTCCTCTCCCTAAACTCCTGGCCCAACTCCCTCTCAAGCCCAGCCCACCCCATCGCTTTCCCCTACCTCCGTATCGTACAAAGAGCAGAGGAGAAAACATCCATGCCCCCACCTCCCTCACCTGCTCCCGTCTTTTCCCCCTCCCCTTAAAGCCACCGAAGCCTCTCCTGGAACCCTAGCTCGTCCTCCCTCTCAGCCGCTACCGCCGCCCCGTCTTCCCCATCTTCTTCTCCCTCTCTCTGTTTTTCTCCCCACCAAGTAACCTCCATGACCGCACCTTGAGGTACACCAAACCGACGCCATGCTCACCGCCAGGCACCTCTGAGCGCGGGAATTGAACCGAGTCGACGTCCTCGTCAAGACCGTCGAGAAGCTGGAGATGGAGGCGCAGCGAATCGCCGTCACCGTCGTCGTCTACATTCGTCCGTGGGATCATTTATTGTCCCCTGCTTCCTCCTCGCCATCCCCGACCCCGTAGCACAAACCTGACCTCCCAAAGTGAGCCGCACCCCTCCCCCTTCCTTTTTCCCTCCTCTCCCCTTCCTTTGTACCCACCTTCATGCGGCGTCGGTGAGGAATCGCGGCTCCATCGCGGTCGTGGCTTCTGCAATTCCTGTGTAGCTGCAAGTCTGAAGCTTAGATTGGAAATTCAGTTACCGAGACGGTTATGTTCATAGCCAGGCAGTTTCCGATCACATAACAAATCGATCACAGCCTAGTGGATGCCCGTCCTCTGTCCCTCTTTGCAGATCACGAGTTCATGTCCCATCCAATGCATTTCACTTTTTTGGCCTGCTTATCCGGTGAGACCTGACGGATCCGTTTCTGTCTAAATTCAGTTAACCGAGTAACCATTTGTATATCTGTTAGCTTCAAATTCTATCACGAACTGATGGGTAGCCCAATGGCTCCGTTCCTCTCCCTGCACGATCCAGTACCAAGTTCAAATCCACCCGACCCATATTTATCTCTTCGCTTATTTCTTTTTTTACAGAAAATATGTAATCTTCTATATACTATAACTTTTATTTTGCTACTCCAAATAATACAAAGTTTATATCTATTTTGATCATAAAAATGCAATGCACATTAATATGTCATTATTATGCCATTTTGCATCTTTTATTTTCATTGCTTAGTGTAATTTTTTAATTGCACCTAAATAGTTAAATATGGAATGTGTTGGACTTTATTTAATTATGCCCTATACCATTTAATTTAATTAGATCACCCATGCCATGTGTTATCATGTTAACAACCATTTAATATTGTTGAGTAGATAAATAACTTGCACCTAAATATTAATTGTCGGGTTGCTTTCCCGCTTAATTTGGATTAATTGCATTTGTAATGCATCTTGCCATGTCATGCATCATTCTCATATAATCATTGTAACGCCCCGGGATTTATCCCAATTTAGTTTTTGTTTTTTTTCTTTTTCTTTTGCATCATCATGACATCATATCATCATGCAATTGTCAATTCATTTGTTTTATTGCATTTAAATTTAATTCACACACTTCAAATTCAATTCCATCTTTAAATTAAATGCAAACCAAAATAATTTAAATGTGATATTTAAATTCTTTTCAAATATTCAAACTAATATGTTAAATTGTGTATTTGAAATTATAAATATTTGTCAAAAGTTTATATATCCTTTCTCTTCTACTTTTTGTTTTAAAAACAAACACAAAACAGTAAAGAATAAACAAGGCAGGGAAAAATAAAAATAAAACAGAGGGTCGAAGCCCACCTCCTGTCCATCTAGATCCTCGCCCATCTCCCCTCTCCTTCTTGGGCCGGCCCACTCCACCTTTCTCCCTCCTCCGTACAGTCAACGAGCAGAGGAGAAAGCGTGGCCATGGCTGCCCCACCCCCACCTGCTCCCTCCACCTTTCCCCCACCTACTTAGCCCGAGCCCCTCCTCCTGCCCAAAACCCTAACCCTCTCAGCCGCCGCCGCCCCTTCTTCCCCATCTCCACCCTCTGTACCTTCTTTTTCCCCGCCGGAAAAATCCACCGGAAAACACCTCACCGTGGCGCGGTTGCTCGGGCACCGTCGAAGGGCCGAGGGGAGGCCTAGGAGAGGCACAACTTCGTCGCCGTCCTCCTCCTCCGTCACGTTTGAGCCGGGAGCCTCTGCGGGCGACGCCCTCTTCCACTTCTTCTCCACGGCCGGCGGAGCGTCGCCGCCAAATTCCCCGCCTCCAGTCTTCCCCGGCATGAACAACTGCCCCGACCTCCTCCACAGTGAGTCCCACGTCCGATTCCTCCCCTTTCCCTCTCGTTTCCGTGCTGTATACATCGATTCCGTGCAAGTCCTTCGTGTTTTCCGTTCGGGTCCGCCATGGATGCGACCTCCCGTGCGAGTTGATGCTCGGGTCGCTCCTCGGCCACGCACCACAAGCATCTCCACAGTCCCTGCACGCACGCACACTCCCCGTGCTACACCAGCATCAGCCACGCTCGCGCAGCCCGACTGGATCGTCGCCGGCCTGCCATCTTCCGCCCGTCGTCGGCTGTGTCGAATAGAAATTCAGAAGTTTTATGTCAGTTTCAGTTAGCGTCAGTGAGTAGGTTCATATAATCTAGAGAACGCTATCTGTCAACAACATAGATTCGGCCCACTGGCTAGCGCAGCCATCCTTCCCACGCGCTAGATCCTTAGTTCGAGTTCCCTCGGGCGCGTTGAGAAATAAAGCCCCTTTTTTGTTTCTTTTCCATCACTGACATATGGGTCCCACCAGTCATAGACAGAGACGCCTGGGATATTTACCCCGAGCCCCCTGCTCTCTGGTTTTCGCACCTAAGTCCCCAGAAACATTGTTTTCATCAGGGATAGGTCCTTGTAAATTGCAGAAACACCCCTAAAACTTGTTTTGCTAATAACTTTAATTCTATAACTCCAAATTTAATAATCTTTATATGTTTATTTATCAGAAAAATGCAATGAATATTAATATGTCATTTGTATGTCTTTTTGCATCTGTTATTTTAATTTCTTAGTGTAATTTGAAAATTGCAACTAAATAATTAAATATGGATTGTGTTGGGCTTTATTTAATTATTGCCCTATTCCATTTAATTTATTTAGAGCACCCATACCATGTGTTACAATGTTAACCAACATTTAATATTGCTGAGTAAATAAATAACCTGCACCTAAATATTAATTGTCGGGGTTGCTTTCCCGCTTAATTTGGATTACCTGCACTGTATTGCATCTTGCCATGCCATGCATCATTCTCGTATGATCATGCTGAATCTTTTGCCGTAGTTGTAAAATGGATCTTCTACGCTTTCCAGTGTTTGTTGCTTCTTCGCGGATAAGACGTTGAGACGTGTGAGCAACGACAAGATCTGCTTCCATGCGGGATTCCAGGCAAGCAAAGTTTGCTTGTTTACCTATACATTGTCTTTCATTCCTACCGTTGATCTCTGCTACCCTAGTATTCGATTCTTTATTGCGATCCCATCACATGTTTATCCTGCAGCCTATACAGCTTTATCCCCACATCCCATCACATGTTGAATGTTTATCTGTTAGCCTTGCGAGTCGTAGCGCATGCTTAGAGTTGGTTGTGCGAGTCCTCTGTTGGTCGTTTATTTCATATGCTTAGCTGGATAGATTCTATCTTAATAAAATGTTGTATTATATTGGGGTATTATAATTAAAAGATAAGGCACCGTCGGAAGGCCTTGCGAGGTGCTTTGTTCTGCTAAGTGTCGACCTAGGAACTGAGATTTTGTCCTCGGATCCAATTTGGAGCGCACTAACCACTTGTGGGAGGCCCAATGGAGCCCCCCTCGACTTTGACTGGAACTTCGACTTGTCCTGGAGCTGCACCTAGTTCGGGTTTTCCATTTGTCTCATATGCATTGATGATACTAGTGTAGTATTTTACTTTGGCGGTGTGCCTTGTTACATGCATATAGGGCGCGGCCTGTTGGTGCGGAGGGGTGTGTCCTGCGGGAGTCCGCACCCTTTTTGCCGGGACCAGCATAGTTCCCATGGCTCCTTGACTTGTTGCGGTGAAGGAAAAGAGTTGGGTTGAAAGGCCCTAATGTTTTTGACTGGGTTGATCATGCGAGTATGGGTCCAGTAGTGCACCTCTGCAGGGTATAATCTTATCGATGAGCCGTGTCCACGGTTATGGACGTTTTGGTGATGATGCTGGCTAACAAGATCTAGACAACTTACACCTAATCTTTGTTAATTAACCTTACTAGTAATATAGAATTACTTTCATAATAAATGGTAATTAAAACTGTTCAACGTGTGAGTTTCCCGGATTGCTTCCTCACACTTGGTTGAGGGGGTTAATTCGAGAATGGGTTATGTTTGGTGTTAGTAGTAGTTGGTTACCTTATGCGCTCTCTTATCCCTCTCTGATTAGACGGAAGTTGTAGTGTGTCTCTTTAGGTTGCTAGTGCTGCTGCCGCTAAGTCCACCTCCCCTATATTTTGGGAGATGGTGTAGAAAGTAGGCAAGTCGGTTTTGCTTGCCAGGGAGTGCCCTGACCCTCTTTTGGGATGTGCTTTATGTGCAGTCAACAGGTTTGAAGTCTGACGACGTTAGCTTGGGAATCCCTCCTGCTTGGCTGGGCAGGGATATGGCGCCATTGCTTATCTTCAGTACTCTTAGTCCAATTTTTATATTATCCGTAGTCGGATACTATTTTGCTTCCGCTGTTATTTTTATCTTTGTATTGTATCATTTGTATCTTGACTCGTTCGAGTCGTTGTTGTATTTATATATCTTTGTTGTATTTGTGGATGTATCGGAACTGTTGTAATGTTATCAAAATTCCACCCACATAATGCGCATGTTTCGGCGTGCACATTATGTCTGGTGGGCGACCAAAAATCGTTATTATGCGGATTTCAGCGGAAGCGCTTAAATCTACATAGTACCGATTTTCGGGTGTCACAAAGTGGTATCAGAGCCAGGGTTTTGATCTCCTTGTTATTTCGATACGAATGGTTATCGAAGCAGCGGGTCCGCAAAAGCCTGTAGGATAACCTCGCTAACGGTCGTTGTTTCTAGAGTGTCAAAAAACTATTTGTCAAAAATTGTTTTTGATATGATCTCAATAGGTTTCTATTTACTCCTTACCTCAATTATATTTCTCCTCTTACCTTATTTGTTTTGGAGTCTCTTCTCTTATCCAACTGTCAAAGTTTTAGGATCCTACGTGTGGGTGGACGATTTCTTGCCTTTTTCCCTATTAGGTTCGATCTTTCGGAGTCATCTACGTCGTGAGCAACAATCCCTTGTTAGTGGTGTCGAGAATTTCGAGGTGGAGTAACAATCCCTTGTTAGTGGTGTCGAGAAGTTCATCACGGAGCCGGAAGACTCGGTAGTTACCCCCTCTCTTCTTGGTCTCGGCGTGGATCGCGGGACGCGGTCCCTTGTTAGTGGTGTCGATTGTAACGCCCCGGGATTTATCCCAATTTAGTTTTTGTTTTTTTCTTTTTCTTTTGCATCATCATGACATCATATCATCATGCAATTGTCAATTCATTTGTTTTATTGCATTTAAATTTAATTCACACCCTTCAAATTCAATTCCATCTTTAAATTAAATGTAAACCAAATTAATTTAAATGTGATATTTAAATTCTTTTCAAATATTCAAACTAATATGTTAAATTGTGTATTTGAAATTATAAATATTTGTCAAAAGTTTATATATCCTTTCTCTTCTACTTTTTGTTTTAAAAACAAACACAAAACAATAAAGAATAAACAAGGCAGGGAAAAATAAAAATAAAACAGAGGGTCGAAGCCCACCTCCTGTCCATCTAGATCCTGGCCCATCTCCCCTCTCCTTCTTGGGCCGGCCCACTCCACCTTTCTCCCTCCTCCGTACAGTCAACGAACAGAGGAGAAAGCGAGGCCATGGCTGCCCCACCCCCACCCCTGCTCCCTCCACCTTTCCCCCACCTACTTAGCCCGAGCCCCTCCTCCTGCCCGAAACCCTAACCCTCTCAGCCGCCGCCGCCCCTTCTTCCCCATCTCCACCCTCTGTACCTTCTTTTTCCCCGCCGGAAAAATCCACCGGAAAACACCTCACCGTGGTGCGGTTGCTCGGGCACCGTCGAAGGGCCGAGGGGAGGCCTAGGAGAGGCACAGCTTCGTCGCCGTCCTCCTCCTCCGTCACGTTTGAGCCGGGAGCCTCTGCGGGCGACGCCCTCTTCCACTTCTTCTCCACGGCCGGCGGAGCGCCGCCGCCAAATTCCCCGCCTCCAGTCTTCCCCGGCATGAACAACTGCCCCGACCTCCTCCACAGTGAGTCCCACGTCCGATTCCTCCCCTTTCCCTCTCGTTTCCGTGTTGTATACATCGATTCCGTGCAAGTCCTTCGTGTTTTCCGTTCGGGTCCGCCATGGATGCGACCTCCCGTCGAGTTGATGCTCGGGTCGCTCCTCGGCCACGCACCGCAAGCATCTCCACAGTCCCTGCACGCACGCACACTCCCCGTGCTACACCAGCATCAGCCACGCTCGCGCAGCCCGACTGGATCGTCGCCGGCCTGCCCTCTTCCGCCCGTCGTCGGCTGTGTCGAACAGAAATTCAGAAGTTTTCTGTCAGTTTCAGTTAGCGTCAGTGAGTAGGTTCATATAATCCAGAGAACGCTATCTGTCAACAACATAGATTCGGCCCACTGGCTAGCGCAGCCATCCTTCCCACGCGCTAGATCCTTAGTTCGAGTTCCCTCGGGCGCGTTGAGAAATAAAGCCCCTTTTTTGTTTCTTTTCCATCACTGACATATGGGTCCCACCAGTCATAGACAGAGACGCCTGGGATATTTACCCCGAGCCCCCTGCTCTCTGGTTTTCGCACCTAAGTCCCCAGAAACATTGTTTCCATCACGGATAGGTCCTTGTAAATTGTAGAAACACCCCTAAAACTTTTTTTGCTAATAACTTTAATTCTATAACTCCAAATTTAATAATCTTTATAAGTTTATTTATCAGAAAAATGCAATGAATATTAATATGTCATTTGTATGTCTTTTTGCATCTGTTATTTTAATTTCCTAGTGTAATTTGTTAATTGCAACTAAATAATTAAATATGGATTGTGTTGGGCTTTATTTAATTATTGCCCTATTCCATTTAATTTATTTAGAGCACCCATACCATGTGTTACAATGTTAACCAACATCTAATATTGCTGAGTAAATAAATAACCTGCACCTAAATATTAATTGTCGGGGTTGCTTTCCCGCTTAATTTGGATTACCTGCACTGTATTGCATCTTGCCATGCCATGCATCATTCTCGTATGATCATGCTGAATCTTTTGCCGTAGTTGTAAAATGCATATTCTACGCTTTCCAGTGTTTGTTGCTTCTTCACGGATATAACGTTGAGATGTGTGAGCAACGACAAGATCTGCTTCCATGCGGGATTCCAGGCAAGCAAAGTTTGCTTGTTTACCTATACATTGTCTTTCATTCCTGCCGTTGATCTCTGCTACCCTAGTGGTCGATTCTTTACTGCGATCCCATCACAGGTTTATCCTGCAGCCTATACAGCTTTATCCCCACATCCCATCACCTGTTGAATGTTTATCTGTTAGCCTTGCGAGTCGTAGCGCATGCTTAGAGTTGGTTGTGCGAGTCCTCGGTTGGTCGTTTATTTCATATGCTTAGTTGAATAGATTCTATCTTAATAAAATGTTGTATTATAATGGGGTATTATAATTAAAAGATAAGGCACCGGCGGAAGGCCTTGCGAGGTGCTTTGGTCTGCTAAGTGTCGACCTAGGAACTGAGATTTTGTCCTCAGATCCAATTTTGAGCGCACTAACCACTTGTGGGTGGCCCAATGGAGCCCCCCCTCGACTTTGACTGGAACTTCGACTTGTCCTGGAGCTGCACCTAGTTCGGGTTTTCCATTTGTCTCATATGCATTGATGATACTAGTGTAGTATTTTACTTTGGCGGTGTGCCTTGTTACATGCATATAGGGAGCGGCCTGTTGGTGCGGAGGGGTGTGTCCTGCGGGAGTCCGCACCCTTTTGGCCGGGACCAGCATAGCTCACGTGGCTCCTGGACTTGTTGCGGTGAAGGTAAAGAGTTGGGTTGAAAGCCCCTAATGTTTTTGACTGGGTTGATCATGCGAGTATGGGTCCAGTAGTGCACCCCTGTAGGTATAATCTTATCGATGAGCCGTGTCCACGGTTATGGACGTTTTGGTGATGATGCTGGCTAACAAGATATAGACCACTTACACCTAATCTTTGTTAATTAACCTTACTAGTAATATAGAATTACTTTCACAATAAATGGTAATTAAAACTGTTCAACGTGTGAGTTTCCCGGATTGCTTCCTCATACTTGGTTGAGGGGGTTAATTCGAGAATGGGTTATGTTTGGTGTTAGTAGTAGTTGGTTACCTTATGCGCTCTCTTCTCCCTCTCTGATTAGACGGAAGTTGTAGTGTGTCTGTTTAGGTTGCTAGTGCTGCTGCCGCTAAGTCCACCTCCCCTATATTTTGGGAGATGGTGTAGAAAGTAGGCAAGTCGGTTGTGCTTGCCAGGGAGTGCCCTGACCCTCTTCTGGGATGTCCTTTATGTGCAGTCAACAGGTTTGAAGTCTGACGACGTTAGCTTGGGAATCACTCCTGCTTGGCTGGGCAGGGATATGGCGCCATTGCTTATCTTCAGGACTCTTAGTCCAATTTGTATATTATCCGTAGTCGGATACTATTTTGCTTCCGCTGTTATTTGTATCTTTGTATTGTATCATTTGTATCTTGACTCGTTCGAGTCGTTGTTGTATTTATATATCTTTGTTGTATTTGTGGATGTATCGGAACTGTTGTAATGTTATCACAATTCCACCCACATAATGCGCATGTTTAGGCGTGCACATTATGTCTGGTGGGCGACCAAAAATCGTTATTATGAGAATTTCGGCGGAAGCGCTTAAATCTACATAGTACCGATTTTCGGGCGTCACAATCATGCTGGATCTTTTCCCATGGTGTAAAATACATCTTTTACGCTTTCCAGTGTTTGTTACTTCTTCGCGGATAAGACGTTGAGATGTGTGAGCAACGACAAGTTTTGCTTTCATGCGGGATTCCAGGCAAGCAAAGTTTGCTTGTTTACCTATACATTGTCTTTCATTCCTGCCGTTGATCTCTGCTATCCTAGTATTCGATTTTTTATCGCGATCCCAACACATGTTTATCCTGCAGCCTATACAGCTTTATCCCCACAACCGTTAACCCCTTGCATGTTTATCTGTTGGCCTTGCGAGTCGTAGCGCATGCTTAGAGTTGGTTGTGCGAGTCGTATGTTGGTCTCTATTTCATATGCTTAGTATGATAGATTATTCTACCTTAATAAAATGTTGTCTTATATTAGGGTATTATAATAAAAAGATAAGGCACCGGCGGAAGGCCTTGCGAGGTGCTTTGTTCTGCTCAGTGGCGACCTAGGAACTGAGATTTTGTCCTCGGATCCAATTTTGAGCGCACTAACCACTTGTGGGTGGCCCAATGGAGCCCCTCTCGACTTTCAACGGATCATCAGCTCGTCGATGTGCCGCAAGTAGTTCGGGTTTTCCATTTGCTCATATGCATGTGCATGATGATGATGTTCGATGAGAGGTTACTTGATACGGGGGGTCATATAGGGGTGGTGTGCGCGAAGCGGACAGTTCCTACTGTGATTTGAGCCGCATGGTGCGTGGACACAAACTAATGAGTCCGCTATTGAGATTCGGCCGGACTCCTGACGTAGGTAACAACTCATATGGGTGGCACTTGGACTTGCTGTAGTGAAGGAATGAGTCGTGTTGAGAGGCCCTGATTTTTTTGCCTTGGTTGATCATGCGAGTATGGGTAGAGTAGTACACCCCTGCAGGGTATAATCTTATCGATGAGCCGTATCCACGGTTATGGACGACTTGGTGATGATGATGTCTAACAAGATCTAGAATTACTTTCACAATAAATTATAACTAAAACTGTTCAACGTGTGAGTTTCCCGAATTGCTTCCTCATAGTTGGTTGAGGGGATTAATCCGAGAATGGGTTATGTTTGGTGTTAGTAGTAGTTGGTTTCTTATGCGCTCTCTTATCGCTCTCTAATTAGACGGAAGTTGTAGCGTGTCTCTTTAGGTTGCTAGTGCTGTTGCCGCTAAGTCCACCTAAACCTATAGTTTGGGAATCTTCCAGTTTTGTAACTTGTTAGTTTAAGCTTGTTCGATACGCTTCGGTGTATTGCCCCGTTCGGGGGCTATGGTTTTTCTGCAGTTGAGGATTCTTCGTACGACCAGGTGGGTGGATACTACGTGGAGTTCGACGACGAGATCTATGACGAGTAGTTAGAGTTCCCCTGGGATACTTCCTGGTGGACCGCGTGGATGGGCCTTCTTTTCCGTTTTGGCCTTGAGCCCTTTGCTTCTTGTCTGTACACAGACCGGTTTGTTTTCCGCTGCATGATGTAATATTGGGACATGTGTCCTCTGTTTGGTGCTATTCGATATATTTTGCTCAGTGAGATCTTTGGATAATTAAATCCTTTCTTTGCTCTTAGGTTTATTCTGTGGTTTCTGTCGCGTTATGACTCCCAGGAATCGGGGGTAGTCACTTCCTGAAGGGTAGTTCGAGAGGGGATTGAACGCGGAGGTCTAAACCCTCCAGTGGCTCCGCGACGTTGCTCGCCGGGCCCGAAGAATACGCACACCCGACCAAGGAAAACACCGTCCTTTACCCAGGTTCACGGCCCTCGTGGGGAGGTAAGACCGCTACTCCTGCCTGTCTGTATTATATGCGGGAGGTTACAGTACAATTGAGGTTGCCGGAAGCCCCCTTGAGGCAGTTCTTGCCTGGGGAGGGAAGCGATGATCTTCTTCCTCCTCCAGCCGGAGGCTAACCTAACTAGAGCTGCTAGGGTTTACAAGGGTGTTTTGCACGCAAGGAGCCCACCCTTGCTACGATGGATGTCTTCTCTCTTTTATGGGCGCCTCCGGTCTTCTTCTTCGGCTTGGCCTTCAAGGTGGCTCCCACTCGCTAGTGGCGGGGTGGAGCACGAGTCCACCGTGCTCCCTTCGTCCATGGACTCGGTCCATTGCTGATAAAGGTGGCGCCGTGGCCGACAGGCGGCCGACCGCGCCTGTACCGCCCGCAGAGCGGGCAGTCTCTGGGGTGGAGCCCACGATGACGATCTCCGTTGGAGGGTTGCGCCGTCCACCCGCTTTACCATCAGAGTAGAAGGTCCTCACAGCTGTGCAGCAGGCGGAGCAGCTTTGTTGACCGCTTTATTGCCAGGGACAGCGACGGGGGTGTGAGCGCCTTTGTACGAGCGTGGCAGAGATCACGTGCGCTCTGTCGGGGTTTCTTGGCGACGATGTTTCCCTTCAGGCCTGAGGGGAGATTCCTGCCGGACTTGCCTCAGGCGGGTTGGTTCCTTGACGGGGAGGACCCCCTGAGGCGAAGGGTCCCTTGAGGCCCTCACTCCCTCTTCAGGCCCTCGAGGGGAGTTGCCTCTGGGGGGTCCCGTCAGGCGGAGTCGCCTAGTCCTTAGCCGTTTTGTCCGTCTGGCGCGCGAGCGAGGCCTCGGGGGAATGGGCTCTTGATACCCCAGTTCTCACTGGGCCGACAGTAGCCCCTGAGCCCATGATGGGCACGACTGAGCCCATGGGCTTAGGCGAAGCGTCGTGGGCCCTTAGTGCCCAGCCGGCCCGAGCCACGCGACACTTGGACGGCTCACGGCTTTGCACGATCTGGGGCGTGAGTCGTGGGGGGGTCCCACCACGTCCCGGTAACTGCTCTTTGGAGGGGACACAAAAACCCAGGCGTTGCCGCGCGGAGTCGTTACTGTTTCCAGTTCTTCCCGCAGAAGTTTCCGCTCCTCGGTGCTCTCCACCCCCGCTCTTCTCTGCGCATCTCCCATCTTTGTCTCCGCCGAAATCCCAAGTCCTCTCCGATGGGCCCGGTGAAGAGCAAGAGTAAGGCCGCAGCGGGGTCTTCCTCCCGGGCGGCGGCCATGGAGGTAGTGCGGGGTGCGCCGCTTGAGGGGCGCGCACCAATCTTCAGGCGCTGGAGAAGATCCGCCATCTGGTCGCGGGGCCATCCAACGAGCATGGCGCCAGTGGCTCCAAGCTGCCCGGTTCGGGAAATTTCCCCAAGGGTTTTACCCTATTTTCCTCCATGCCATCACTGCCGGGCTGGTGCCGCCGTACTCGCCTTTCTTAGAGGCAGTACTAGAGTTCTACCAAATTCAACTTCTCCATCTCCTCCCGAACTCCATACTCATTTTGTCCATCTTCGCCTACATTTGCGAGGCTTATCTGGGCGTGCACCCTTCGGTGGCACTCTATAACATCCCAACATTTTGGAATGTTCAAAAATCACTAAAATTTAAAACTTTTCTTTTTATTAAAATAAAATATTAAATGCATAAGTAAACCAACTATGAAAGACTTCAAACATGAGTTTAATATTTCAAATGACACAGTTTAAACATTTTATTATCCACTGTGATTCAAAACCTCAAAATATAATTTGACAAATATTTTTCAAACTACAATTCATTTTATTTTAAATAAATTAGTTTCTTTATAAGTATTTGAATTAAACCACTTACCCACATCTATTCATAAATATAAGATTATTCAAAAGGGTATATAATTACTAAATGGTTTTCATTCCTTTAACTAAGTTCAAAATATAGTTTGGAAATTATAAGCCTATGGTGTATAACTTTAAAACTTCATAAAATTTAAATAAATGAATTAGCCAAATAAACATTTCATTTGCTTAAATGAATTTCATCTAATTTCAAAGCATGAAATGATTAATATGTTCTAAATAAGAATAGAATTAAAACCAAAAATCCTTTCCAAAGATGTTATGAAGTTTTCAAATGAATTATCATAATTAAAATATAAAGTTGCACAAATTATTTTCAATTAAAAATGAATACCCTATATTTCACCTTTCCTAAACATTTTTATATTTAGTTCTTTAATATTATGCCAAAATAAAGATGAATGATTTCAGCAAAATAAGTTTAAATAACTTAAATCCAAACATATTGAAATGTGGGTATTATACAAATTTATTTAGCCAAAAGAAAATTTAAATAGGATAGAAATTAAAATTTGACTTTAAGTGTCAAATTGGTAATTAATCAATATTTCAAAATATTAATTTTCAAAAATATTCAAAACATACCCACAACTGGTTTAACAGCAACACATTATTTTTACAAATTTTTAGAAATTAATTTGACATCATTTGGACATTTAAATCAAACGATATGAATTAAAGAAATAAAATCAGAAAAAGAAAATACTGGCTGACGTCAGCAGATCTTCAACCTCCGAAACCAGCTCCTGCTAAAAATCCGCAGCGATCCGGAGATCGATTCCGTGCCGTTTTCGTACGGGATTCTATCCCTTTCCCCGCCACCATAAATACCCAGCCGTGCCGCGTCTTTTCCCCCTCAAATCCTAAGTGATTCGTGCCCCCAGGCCGCCGGAGAAGCTCGCCGGAGTTCGCACCATCCGCCGCCGTATTTCTTCAATCCCCGGCGAGGTAGGCTGCCCAAAGTCCCGAGACCCCGCCCATCCTCTTCCCCGTATCGACACGCATCTCCCTGACCCTTCCCTCGATCTCCTTCGCAGCAAATCGTCGTGTGTGGAGCTCGCCGGAACCGCCGCGCCATCGTCCATGAACCAGCACTGCTCGAGGACGCGCTGCTCGTCGTAGACGACCCCTTCGCCGTCGCAGCTTCACGCCGAACGTCGTGGTCATCTTCTCGCGTCCGGGGAGCAACTCCAGCGTCGAGGCCGTTCGATCCCGAGCCGCGCCGCCGTCTCCTCCGTCGCCGGTGACCACTGCGCCGCCACGGTATGGTCCACGCTCCCAGCGCCGTCCGATTGAATTCCTTCGGCCCAGATTAGATGTTGAGGACGAAGCGGTACGATCCGATCTGGACCGTCAGATCCAGATCTGACGGCCCAGATCTATAACTTATCCACGTCAGCGCCGCGTGGCAGCCACGTCATTGCCCAGTCAGCTGCCACGTGGAAAACAATTTCCTTAATTAAATTTAATTGGCAATTTTACAGAAACACCCCTGTCACTTAGATCTATCACAACTTTTTAACCACAACTCCAAATTTAATAATTTTTATATATTTGGAAAGCTCTCGACATGTAGAATATTTTGGATCTGACAAAATTCAAATTTGACTTAGTATAAAATATTCAAATTTCAAATGGTGAATTTGAGTATATTTGTAATACCTTCAAATCTATAAATCCAAAAATTGCAAATAAATAGGTTTTAGAAACTTTAGAGTATTTGTAAATTAGTGCCACTGCTATAAAATAATTTTGAGTAATTTTTGAATGATTTCATAGTTGTGAGTTTAATTTGAATAGTTTGATTAATTTTAAAATAATTTTTAATAGAAATATTATTTTTGATTAAATCAAATTGCATTAAATATAATTAAACCACCTCTGGCTATTAACACCATCTATAAAGAAAATTGTGTTATAAAAATCTAAAACACATAAAACTTTAATCTATATGTTTCCTGTTATTATGTTTTGCAAATTAGAAACTAATTAAATTGCAAACTATAATTTCATGCATATGCTATAAAATTTACAAAAATTTGTGTTATGTTGCTTGTGATTTAAAAATTGCATTTCATGCATAGCATATTTTATAGTCATATTTTCCATAAGGAAAACTCCTTCCTTATCTTCCCTAAGTTAGGATTATTTTCAACCTAGTGTTTTGGTGAAGTGCTACACTTAGACACTTAGTAAAATTCAACATGGAGCTGGAAGACCAAGGAAGGACTTAGCCAAACAAGACTTCAGAAGTATCTTCAAGGAGAAGAAACACTTAGAAGAAAATCAAGAAGAAGTCATGAAGACCAACTAGAAATATTTTCCAAGTCTTCTCTCTCTCTCTCTTTCTTTTCTCTGAAACTTCATGAAGGACTTAGAAGAAAACAGACCCTGGAAGCATTCTCAAAATGTCAAGCACTTAGAAGAAAAGTGAGAAGAAGTTCAAGAAGGCCAACCCCTTTTATTCTCTAAGTCTTTCTCTCTGTCTTTTCTGCCCCTCTGAGATGTCATGAAGACTAAGTAAATCCAAAACCAGCCTCGAGGACACAATAATCATCAAGTCTGAAGATTTATCGAGTCTACAAAAAGTCATCCAAGAACATCACCAAAGGGAAAGCTACAAGTCTGGAGATGAAGCCTGGAGGACAACTACATCTTTCTTTCTACCCTTTCCCTCTTTCCTAATCTGTCTTTTAGACTTAAACAAATTTGATCATAATGTTATCATCTTGAAGTTGTTGGATCCTAGCAGCATAGTGGGATGAAGCGGCCTGGAAACAAACCTTACATGTCCACGTACATGAGACCTGTTCCACAATTTAAGTGGCTGGCCGGGTGTCTGTCTCTCTCACTATAGTGAATGTCCAATTTACAAAGAGTTGATAATAATTGTTGATCATCTTGAACAAATGACCTAGTATATTTTTCTCTAAGTATTTGCACATCATGGCTAAGCCATTAGAGTGCTTGTTTCAAGAAGATATAAAACAAAGTATGTTTATCCAACTTAAGACCTTAGTCCTTAGTCATTCTTGACCCACCTATTTTCCTTGCATTAACTTAAGAGATTTTCATAGCATGACATGCATCTCTAGCCTTAGAAATAATTTGCATATCATACATGACATGTCTTCCTTAGGAGTTTTATAAAACTTGTTGTTCATTGGATATGAGCATGTATGTTTGTTGATTGTTGTATTGTTGTTTGCTATTATTGTTAGATTAAACGGAGAGCAAACGTTCGTTGTTGAAAAGAGTTTTGTGAACAACGACAACATTCAAAGGCAAGTGGCACACCTCATAAACTTCCTATTTTTATATGCATTACTTAGTGTATTTTTATATGCATGTTTTGCTATGCTAAACCTGTGTAGAATCCCTTATTCCTGTGTCTAGGTTCCTATATCATACTTAGCAGAAATATTGATGCTATGCAATTGATGAAAGGTTTTTACAAAATGATAAGTGACTACTTAGGACTGTGCTCATGGCTGTCTTCGCCTAGGATGAATTTCTATTCTACTTAGGGCTGTGAGCATGGTGATTTTTACCTGAGAGTGCACATCCACTAAGTTAATGAAACACCTGGGTGGTAATTGGTCGGATGGTTTATGTTGAGTGGCTACTCAGGTCCATTTCTATGGTTCCTAGAGTATGTACACTTGAGAATGGCCACCCAGGAACAGAGGAATCTGAAGAACTCCGAGTGACGATTGCTTCCAGTGCAGCCATTGCCATATGGGCTCTGGCTTGATCAATTATGTTGCATGGACTCTCTCCGGCTTGACAAGCAGATGTAGGGGGATGTTAGGTGGAACGGGTCAAGCCAGGTGGGAGGGAAAATGCTTCCGAAAGATCTCGTCTCATTCTCTCCTTTCCTTATCACAAATGGTGTGTAAAGGATACCTTGGGTTGAATGGGTACAATGGTGAAAGTGCACAACCTCTGCAGAGTGTAAAACTAAGTACTTAGCCGTGTCCCCGGTTACGGACAATTTTGAGCAGCTGATCAAGGACGTCAACGGAGGATTCCACCATTCCAACTTCAAAAATAAAACTTGATGGGTGAACAAGGGAAGATGAGATTTATGGTTTTCATGCCATACTCGTCGAGATTTCAAGAAAAGTGTTTTCAAAAGAGTAGGAAAAATTGGCTTTATGCAAATTAGCCTTGAGCTCCACCAGCCAAATATTCATATAGGCTTTAGAGTTATTCCACAAGTGTCCACCATAGTGTCACTAGCCAGACTCCATTTTTAATGGAATCTGACCCACGTTGTTGCAATATTTTTTTTCTTATTGCAGATTGATCAGATGACGAGTGAGGTTTCGTTTAAAGGTTTCGAGTCTACAACCAACATGTTTTCGCCTGTGGCAGCATGAAAGTTATAGAGGCTCACTGCTATTGTATTTTCCGCTGTGTACTTTTCAATGCTAGCTTTATGCTATGCAACTTGTATCAAATATTTTGTAATTCTGGATCATCGATGTAATAAAATTGACCTTTGTTGTGATATTACATCGTAAACTGTGTGTGCAAATGAATCGATCCAGGGATTTGCACTATACACAGGTATCTGCCTTATTTAAAGTGCAGGTACGCTACAGATGGTATCAGAGCACTGTGTTGCCTGTAGGTTCGAAACCCCTAGGATTGGACTAAGACCCCAAAGGTTAAATAGTTAACTAAACTAGGATTCCAAAACATGAGTAAATTTTGAACTCTTCTTTAATATTGTTTTACATTTTCTTGTCTTGCATCTTTCTCTTTCCTATTGAATTCTAATACTCTTACCTGTTCAAAATTCTAGATGGGAGAATACACTGAGACTGCGTATGTTGGAGTTTTGTCGGGTTTCATCTTTGGGAGGCAGCTGTCTAGATTGACAAGTGAATTGAAGCTACCACCACCTTATTTCCGAGGAAGGAAGGAGGAGACAGACATACCCCATGGGATACGTTGGGAAATACGCACCATCATGACCCCGGATCCTACGATGCCAGACTTCGAGCCCGTGGACTATGCCACCTACTACCCAGAGTGGATTGAGGGAGTGAACATAGCTATGGTGGACTGAATGGCTCGTTTGTGTTACAAGTATCGATTCAAGCTAGCACCAGGATCGCCCTTCCGTGCCTTTGGGAAGAGGAATGCACATGGTCTCTCGATGGCTCACACGGGAAATCGCCTGAACCTGCCCCTCGTTAACAAGACGTTTGAAGACCTGGATTATCTCATCAACTGCCTGACCAGGAGGGTCCAACAGACTCAGGACGTCGCAGATCATGCACAAGCCGTCATACACGCAAAAACCCAAGAACTCCAGGCTTCTGAAAATCTTATTGGTCAGTTGGAGGAACTCATCCATGACCTACATTTGGAGAACCTTGGCAAGGATGAGCAAATTGCCATGCTTGAGGCGCAACTCATTCCACCTCCACCACCGCCAGTAGTTGAAGAAGGAAGTGACCAAGGCACTGGAAATGTGACTGTATCTGCAGCTACGAAGGAGGAAGGACCAGAGGGAGAAGACCCCAAAGAGGTGCCGTTTGAAGAGTCAACTGAGGAAGAAGTCACGCCTGTGGCCAGTAACCACGCAATAAAACGCAAGCGTAATAATTAGGAGGATAAGTGCAGTTATCAAAACCATGTTAGAGGGACCACCATTTATCTTATTTAGCTTATCGTATCGATTTAGTGTATTGACCTATCAAATTGTGGTATGGCAGTACTGTTGCTTTTGTTATTCCCCGACCTTTCCTTCGATAAACGATTAGTTCGATTACTCAAAAGAAGTTTGAAATTTTTACGTATGTGTTGCTTGTGTTTGAACCTTGTGGCTTGATGTTTGTTAGATGATGTTTGTAATGGTTTATCTTGATTTTTGTTTGTGCATTAGAATGTTTAATTATCAACAAAAAAAATTCTTTTAAGGGTGGTAGCCACCTAGAAAATTCAAACATAGTCGCTTAAATCCAGAGATCTCAAAATTTCTTTCTTTTCATCCTTCTAATCAGAAAAATCGTTCGCTGTCAAGTTTTCAAGTTTCCATGTCAGAAATTTCATTTCTCAAAACATCTCGAGTTATCAGAATCACTCAAGCCCTTGCTTTCTTTCTAGCCTCTCCGAATCTCGGGGACGAGATTCCTTTTAAGGGTGGTAGTCTGTAACATCCCAACATTTTGGAATGTTCAAAAATCACTAAAATTTACAACTTTTCTTTTTATTAAAATAAAATATTAAATGCATAAGGAAACCAACTATGAAAGACTTCAAACATGAGTTTAATATTTGAAATGACACAGTTTAAACATTTTATTATCCACTGTGATTCAAAACCTCAAAATATAATTTGACAAATATTTTTCAAACTACAAATCATTTTATTTTAAATAAATTAGTTTCTTTATAAGTATTTGAATTAAACCACTTAGCCACATCTATTCATAAATATAAGATTATTCAAAAGGGTATATAATTACTAAATGGTTTTCATTCCTTTAACTAAGTTCAAAATATAGTTTGGAAATTATAAGCCTATGGTGTATAACTTTAAAACTTCATAAAATTTAAATAAATGAATTAGCCAAATAAACATTTCATTTGCTTAAATGAATTTCATCTAATTTCAAAGCATGAAATGATTAATATATTCTAAATAAGAATAGAATTAAAACCAAAAATCCTTTCCAAAGATGTTATGAAGTTTTCAAATGAATTATCATAATTAAAATATAAAGTTGCACAAATTATTTTCAATTAAAAATGAATACCCTATATTTCACCTTTCCTAAACATTTTTATATTTAGTTCTTTAATATTATGCCAAAATAAAGATGAATGATTTCAGCAAAATAAGTTTAAATAACTTAAATCCAAACATATTGAAATGTGGGTATTATACAAATTTATTTAGCCAAAAGAAAATTTAAATAGGATAGAAATTCAAATTTGACTTTAAGTGTCAAATTGGTAATTAATCAATATTTCAAAATATTAATTTTCAAAAATATTCAAAACATACCCACAACTGGTTTAACAGCAAGACATTATTTTTACAAATTTTTAGAAATTAATTTGACATCATTTGGACATTTAAATCAAAAGATATGAATTAAAGAAATAAAATCAGAAAAAGAAAATACTGGCTGACGTCAGTTGACGTCAACAGATCTTCAACCTCCGAAACCAGCTCCTGCTAAAAATCCGCAGCGATCCGGAGATCGATTCCGTGCCGTTTTCGTACGGGATTCTATCCCTTTCCCGCCACCATAAATACCCAGCCGTGCCGCGTCTTTTCCCCCTCAAACCCTAAGTGATTCGTGCCCCCAGGCCGCCGGAGAAGCTCGCCGGAGTTCGCACCATCCGCCGCCGTATTTCTTCCATCCCCGGCGAGGTAGGCTGCCCAAAGTCCCGAGACCCCGCCCATCCTCTTCCCCGTATCGACACACATCTCCCTGACCCTTCCCTCGATCTCCTTCGCAGCAAATCATCGTGTGTGGAGCTCGCCGGAACCGCCGCGCCATCGTCCACGAACCAGCACTGCTCGAGGACGCGCTGCTCGTCGTAGACGACCCCTTCGCCGTCGTAGCTTCACGCCCAACGTCGTGGTCATCTTCTCGCGTCCGGGGAGCAACTCCAGCGTCGAGGCCGGTCGATCCCGAGCCGCGCCGCCGTCTCCTCCGTCGCCGGTGACCACTGCGCCGCCACGGTATGGTCCACGCTCCCAGCGCCGTCCGATTGAATTCCTTCGGCCCAGATTAGATGTTGAGGACGAAGCGGTACGATCCGATCTGGACCGTCAGATCCAGATCTGACGGCCCAGATCTATAACTTATCCACGTCAGCGCCGCGTGGCAGCCACGTCACTGCCCAGTCAGCTGCCACGTGGAAAACAATTTCCTTAATTAAATTTAATTGGCAATTTTACAGAAACACCCCTGTCACTTAGATCTATCACAACTTTTTAAGCACAACTCCAAATTTAATAATGTTTATATATTTGGAAAGCTCTCGACATGTAGAATATTTTGGATCTGACAAAATTCAAATTTGACTTAGTATAAAATATTCAAATTTCAAATGGTGAATTTGAGTATATTTGTAATACTTCAAATCTATAAATCCAAAAATTGCAAATAAATAGGTTTTAGAAACTTTAGAGTATTTGTAAATTATTGCCACTGCTATAAAATATTTTTGAGTAATTTTTGAATGATTTCATAGTTGTGAGTTTAATTTGAATAGTTTGATTAATTTTAAAATAATTTTTAATAGAAATATTATTTTTGATTAAATCAAATTGCATTAAATATAATTAAACCACCTCTGGCTATTAACACCATCTATAAAGAAAATTGTGTTATAAAAATATAAAACACATAAAACTTTAATCTATATGTTTCCTGTTATTATGTTTTGCAAATTAGAAACTAATTAAATTGCAAACTATAATTTCATGCATATGCTATAAAATTTACAAAAATTTGTGTTATGTTTCTTGTGATTTAAAAATTGCATTTCATGCATAGCATATTTTATAGTCATATTTTCCATAAGGAAAACTCCTTCCTTATCTTCCCTAAGTTAGGA
The DNA here is from genome assembly GCA_026929855.1 of Poa annua. Classification (NCBI taxonomy): domain Eukaryota; kingdom Viridiplantae; phylum Streptophyta; class Magnoliopsida; order Poales; family Poaceae; genus Poa; species Poa annua. The sequence continues at coordinate 241,365,482 of CM049426.1, read as the reverse complement.
TTATTTTCAACCTAGTGTTTTGGTGAAGTGCTACACTTAGACACTTAGTAAAATTCAACATGGAGCTGGAAGACCAAGGAAGGACTTAGCCAAACAAGAATTCAGAAGTATCTTCAAGGAGAAGAAACACTTAGAAGAAAATCAAGAAGAAGTCATGAAGACCAACTAGAAATATTTTCCAAGTCTTCTCTCTCTCTCTCTCTTTCTTTTCTCTGAAACTTCATGAAGGACTTAGAAGAAAACAGACCCTGGAAGCATCCTCAAAATGTCAAGCACTTAGAAGAAAAGTGAGAAGAAGTTCAAGAAGGCCAACCCCTTTTATTCTCTAAGTCTTTCTCTCTGTCTTTTCTTCCCCTCTGAGATGTCATGAAGACTAAGTAAATCCAAAACCAGCCTCGAGGACACAATAATCATCAAGTCTGAAGATTTATCGAGTCTACAAAAAGTCATCCAAGAACATCACCAAAGGGAAAGCTACAAGTCTGGAGATGAAGCCTGGAGGACAACTACATCTTTCTTTCTACCCTTTCCCTCTTTCCTAATCTGTCTTTTAGACTTAAACAAATTTGATCATAATTTTATCATCTTGAAGTTGTTGGATCCTAGCAGCATAGTGGGATGAAGCGGCCTGGAAACAAACCTTACATGTCCACGTACATGAGACCTGTTCCACAATTTAAGTGGCTGGCCGGGTGTCTGTCTCTCTCACTATAGTGAATGTCCAATTTACAAAGAGTTGATAATAATTGTTGATCATCTTGAACAAATGACCTAGTATATTTTTCTCTAAGTATTTGCACATCATGGCTAAGCCATTAGAGTGCTTGTTTCAAGAAGATATAAAACAAAGTATGTTTATCCAACTTAAGACCTTAGTCCTTAGTCATTCTTGACCCACCTATTTTCCTTGCATTAACTGAAGAGATTTTCATAGCATGACATGCATCTCTAGCCTTAGAAATAATTTGCATATCATACATGGCATGTCTTCCTTAGGAGTTTTATAAAACTTGTTGTTCATTGGATATGAGCATGTATGTTTGTTGATTGTTGTATTGTTGTTTGCTATTATTGTTAGATTAAACGGAGAGCAAACGTTCGTTGTTGAAAAGAGTTTTGTGAACAACGACAACATTCAAAGGCAAGTGGCACACCTCATAAACTTCCTATTTTTATATGCATTACTTAGTGTATTTTTATATGCATGTTTTGCTATGCTAAACCTGTGTAGAATCCCTTATTCCTGTGTCTAGGTTCCTATATCATACTTAGCAGAAATATTGATGCTATGCAATTGATGAAAGGTTTTTACAAAATGATAAGTGACTACTTAGGACTGTGCTCATGGCTGTCTTCGCCTAGGATGAATTTCTATTCTACTTAGGGCTGTGAGCATGGTGATTTTTACCTGAGAGTGCACATCCACTAAGTTAATGAAACACCTGGGTGGTAATTGGTCGGATGGTTTATGTTGACTGGCTACTCAGGTCCATTTCTATGGTTCCTAGAGTATGTACACTTGAGAATGGCCACCCAGGAACAGAGGAATCTGAAGAACTCCGAGTGACGATTGCTTCCAGTGCAGCCATTGCCATATGGGCTCTGGCTTGATCAATTATGTTGCGTGGACTCTCTCCGGCTTGACAAGCAGATGTAGGGGGATGTTAGGTGGAACGGGTCAAGCCAGGTGGGAGGGAAAATGCTTCCGAAAGATCTCGTCTTATTCTCTCCTTTCCTTATCACAAATGGTGTGTAAAGGATACCTTGGGTTGAATGGGTACAATGGTGAAAGTGCACAACCTCTGCAGAGTGTAAAACTAAGTACTTAGCCGTGTCCCCGGTTACGGACAATTTTGAGCAGCTGATCAAGGACGTCAACGGAGGATTCCACCATTCCAACTTCAAAAATAAAACTTGATGGGTGAACAAGGGAAGATGAGATTTATGGTTTTCATGCCATACTCGTCGAGATTTCAAGAAAAGTGTTTTCAAAAGAGTAGGAAAAATTGGCTTTATGCAAATTAGCCTTGAGCTCCACCAGCCAAATATTCATATAGGCTTTAGAGTTATTCCATAAGTGTCCACCATAGTGTCACTTGCCAGACTCCATTTTTAATGGAATCTGACCCACGTTGTTGCAATATTTTTTTTCTTATTGCAGATTGATCAGATGACGAGTGAGGTTTCGTTTAAAGGTTTCGAGTCTACAACCAACATGTTTTCGCCTGTGGCAGCATGAAAGTTATAGAGGCTCACTGCTATTGTATTTTCCGCTGTGTACTTTTCAATGCTAGCTTTATGCTATGCAACTTGTATCAAATATTTTGTAATTCTGGATCATCGATGTAATAAAATTGACCTTTGTTGTGATATTACATCGTAAACTGTGTGTGCAAATGAATCGATCCAGGGATTTGCACTATACACAGGTATCTGCCTTATTTAAAGTGCAGGTACGCTACACACTCTTCAAAACCTTCTATTCGCTGCGGTGCACGGCGGGTGGCGAGAGGACGGGATGTGTACATCCCCATGTCTTGGAGCGGGGAGAAACCGGTTACTGCGCTGCTCAAGAAGGTGGGTGACTTCCGCCTGAAGTGGCTGCTCATCGGCGTCTCGTTGCCCTGCGCATTCCTGGATGTCCCAGAGGCGCCGCGCGTGAGGAGTTCCACTGGTGCAAGTCTGCTCTCCGCGGTGCAGACAATGCTTACTTGGAGGGGCGTTTGAGGTTTCTCCGCGAGGAGGGTCTGACGGGCCAGATGATCGCGGCGGACTTCGTGGCACGCCACATCGCCCCCCTTCAGGCGCATTCTGAGCCGATGTGGATGTATGCCGGCCCTTCTGACCCAATGCGGCTCCATCCAGAAGACCTTGGCTCAGACGTGGTCGACACCATCCTTAATATCCTCTTCGCCAGTCTGGACTTGCCAGGGAAAATCGCCGGCTCCGTGCTTCCCCTGCACCAACTTCCTTTGAGCGACCGCATGGGCATCCTGGACGGAATGTCGGATTTCACTCCCCAAGGTCTGGCGGGCTCGATAGATCAGGGGGTCGCTCCGCCGGTGCACGCAGTCGTGGGGGCTGACTCTTCATCCACCTCCCGGGCCTGGAGCGGCGAGGAGGAGGCCGCGACGGGAGAGGCGCTCCCTGCGAGGTACGAGCCATTCACCGACGAGATTTGCGACATCTCGTCGGACGATGACGACGCCTTTGTCGCTGCACCTCCGCGCTTCGAGGAGGAGGCGCCTGAGGCGGGGGCGGCCTCCGAGACAGACGCTTCGCCAGGGAGGCGCGAGCCTCGCACCAAGGCGATGCTGGATCGCCCCGGGTGAAGCCTTCTGACATCCCCTTCAAGAGGAAAGCGGCAACGCCTCTGTAGGGATCAGGTGCCAAACCCACGCCATCCTGGCGGTCTCGTGGCCTGTCGTGGGTCGATGCTGGAGCTTCCCCTTCGTGGTGAGTATTTCCACCACTTGGTTACTTTTGGCTTCCCTAGTTTTCCCTGCTCCGTCTTCTCCTGAACAACCTCCTTCGGGCTTTTTCCAGCGATCTGGTGCCTGCGAATCGTCGCAAGCTTCGCGAGGCAGCAGGTGTGAAGGGTGCCGCAGCTTCGGTAGAGGTCGGCGAGCGCCCGAGGCCTGGAGAGACGTCCACTCCAGGCCCCGTGGAGGAGGCGCCTCAGGAGGGAGCGGCCGTGCCCCTGGCGGGGGCGCCCGAGCCCCAAATGGTGTTTCCCGAGCCTCCGCTTGCGGATAGCACGGAGGAGACAACTCCCGCGCCGTCTCGCGCTCTGACTCCTCCTCGTGCGGCTACGCCACCGCGCGAAGCAATTTTGCTTCGCACGCCGCCATCGCCGCGTGCAGCGACGACGTCGCCCGTGTCACCTTCACCATGCTCGCCCGCGGAGCCCGTGCCACTTTGCGAGGGAGCGGCCGAGGCTTCAGCGGGCGCAAATGCGGCCACTGGAGATGTTGCGGCCTCATCCCCTTTGGGGGGTGCGAATGAGGTTCCGCGGCCGCAAGTGCAGCCGAGGGAGGGGGCGCGCGCTCGCCACCCCGCTCTGCCGGAGAAGATGAGCACCCGCGGGACTCGAGCGTCCCAGCTGCAGCCGGCCCGGAGGGAGTTGAGGCCACACCCAGCCCCCGAGCCCGACCCGGGGCAGGGCGCTCGAGGCCGGCCGCCACAGCTGGACCCTCATCCGGCCAGGAAATGGTTCTCCGAAGTTGGGATTGGAGCACGGGGCGCCGCGAGGTGGCGTTCGGCCTTGTGCGGGAGTCGTTGGAGGGCCTGGAGGCCCACCTTGCCCTTGGTGACATACGGCTTGCCCAACAGCAGGAGGAACTTGCGAGGTTGTGGGCGTCCTTCCACGCTGCCGTCGAGGCGCGCCGCCTTGAGGACTCGGCGCTGCAGGCCGCCCGCGAAGAGGCCATCACTTTTGCCAAGGAAGTTCGTGACGGAGCCATTTGCGATGCCGCGGAGCTACTCGAGCCCCTCCAAGCAGAACGCGAAGCAGCTGAGGAGCTCCTTCAAGGGGTCACGACTGAGCGCGAGGCGATGGAGGGCTCGTTGGCGCAGAAGCAACGCGAGCTTGACCGGTTGGAGTCCCAGCGTCTCTCTGCCCACCAGGTTGCGCAGGCCGCTCTGGACGAGGACCGCAAGTGCTTGGCCGAGCGCGATCGGCACCTGGTCCTCAGGGGGAGCGAGCTGCAGCGGCGCGAGGAGCGGTGCCTCCAGATGGAGAAGGACCAGGCCGCCCAGCGCGAGGCCCTTGAAGCGCGCGAGGGAGGCCTGGCTCCGGCGGTCTTGAAGTTCGACGAGCACGTCGCTGCTCAGGGGCGATCTGATGAGCGCTGGGAGCAGCGCCTCGCCAAGAGGACGAGAGCGGCGCAGAGGGCCCTCGTGGTGCACGAGAGACATCTCCGTCGGGCCCTTCTTCCGAAGTACCGCACTCGGCTGCGGAAGCGGGAGCACCACCTTAGGGCCGAGCATGCTGCGGACGTTCAGCGTCAAGCCGAGATAGAGAAGGCCTACACCAAGCTGGTGCGCCGCTTCAAGCGCGCCAAGGCATATTGGCGTCGAGCGGGGAAGGCCCGCGGTGCGGCGTCCCACGGCGCCGGCCCTTCGTCCAGTGCGCATGTGGCGTAGTGCGACCGCTTGTTTGAAGAGCTGGCTGCCCGTAGTAGCGAGCTTGCGGCGCGGCTTGGCGCAGACGCACCGTACCCTTGGTCTCAGGACTACGACGGTGCCGCTGCATTCCTGGCTTTCTTCGACCAGCTTTTCGAGGCGCTGGAGGGCCCCACCGCAGAGCTTCGTGGGGTGATCGAAGACGAGAGCAGGCAGCTCCTGGGGGTGGTTGTCGGTCGCATCTTCACCAACATCAAGCTCCTCGTGCCGGACTTCGACTTCCGTTTGGTGACTGAGGCTGCCCCCGGCGAGGACGCGCAGCGCGTGTCGGCTTCCCTCCGTGAGCAGGTGGCTGCGTTCTGCAACCGCTTCCGGCGCGTGGAAGCTGAGACAGACTTCGGGGGTGAAGGGGCCCGCCCCGCCGAGGTCGAAGGAGGCACTGCGGAAGAGGAGGCCCACTCCATCGCGGTCGAAGCTGGCGCTGCGAGTGAGGAGGATCGCTCCGCCGAGGTCGAAGCTGGTGCTGCGGAGGAGGAGGCTCGCCCCGCCGAGGTCGAAGCTGGTGCTGCGGAGGAGGAGGCTCGCTCCGCCGAGGTCGAAACTGGCACAACGGAGGCTCCAACGCTGGTGCATCCCCCTGAGCCTTTCTTGGCGGCGCTTGCGGGCATTTGTAACTGCACTAGCCATGTGCCTTAGACATCTTAAGACCTTTTGGCATGTAATATACTTTAATTGTTTTTTAAATTCGAGCTCATCTGCCCCTCTTGAGGTCTCTTTGGACTCATCTTCATGTCTATTTGTTCTCTGCGTCGTTAGGTCCCATCTCTTTGTTCCATGACTTCGCCACCTCAGCCCGCGGGAGCAACGGCTCTGCAAGGCCAAGGGGGAGTTTAGGCCTAGGAGAGGTAAGAGCCTTGAGCCGTGATGCTCAAGTGCCCCCCTTAGACGTGCGAGTAGTCCATGAAGCGTAAGGGAAAGTGAAGTCGCTCGAGGGGCAGAGACGCACGCTAGGGAGAGAAAAACGCTCTTAAAGCGTGAGTGCGGGACTTAGCTTTGAGGTTTCCACTCTACGAAGGTTGTTCGCTTGGCGGGGTTGCTCCTGGGGGCCATTTCTCCTGGCGAGGTTGCCCGCTTGAGGGGTCGCTCCTGGTGAGGCATTTTGCCTGGCGAGGTTGTCCGCTTGAGGGGTCGCTCCTGGGGAGGCATTTCGCCTGGCGAGGCTTCCCGCTTGAGGGGTCGCTCCTGGGGAGGCATTTTGCCTGGCGAGGTTGCCCGCTTGAGGGGTCACTCACGGATGTCCCTGTAGGCTTGCAGGGGGAAATCTTTCCTGCAGGTATTAGAGCGCGAACCCAAACGCTAGAACACGGATCGAGGGATCGTGCGCGCTTATAGGTCCCCTCAGGCGTTCCTTGCGAGGAGAGTAAGTACCAAGGTCCTCGGTTGAGATGGCTTGTTTGTGGGGTGTTGCCCTCTAGCCAGAGCTCGGACTCTTTGTTTTGCAGTGCTGATGGTGTGTCATTTGCGGCACTGGCACCGTACTCAGCCCCCGCTCGCGAGGTACGCATGTGGAGAGATATAAGCGCACACTTCAACAATAGTAATGCGTAAATATAAAAACCCACCAAAAACGTTTTTTAAGCGGCGTCGAAGCGCTGAGTTCACTTAGGAACGAGATTGAGTCATTATGCTTGGGGTTGCCAAGTTAATGCTCTGACCATGTCGAGGCATGGGGACCACCTGTTGGTGGCTGCGACTCTCAGCGTCCTGAGGTTGCTCGTTTTAATTGAGAGCTCGGAGGGTTTTTCCCTCGAGCGAAGCCTTTGGGGCTTTGGAGGTTTAAGCCGTTGGCGTTTTAACCTCCGGAGACAAGGATGCTTGGAGGTTGAGCCGTAAGCTGCCTCGTCCGCTAGTAGTCTCTACGTGACAATGATCACGTGCGTGGCAATGACCACGATTGCGTTTGTTCGCTTAGGAGACAAAGCATTTGTTTGAGTTTTAATCCTTTTGGCATTTTAACCTCTAGAGTCGACATTGCTTGGAGGTTGAGCCGTAAGCTGCCTCTTCCGCTTTGTTTTCTCGACGTGACAATGATCACGGGTGTGGCAATGACCACTTGGGCATTTGTTCCTTTAGGAGACAAAGCTTTGTTTTTGGAGGTTTAAGCCTTTCGGCGTTTTAACCTCTAGAGACGAAAAATGCTTAGAGGTTGAGTAGTAGGCTGCCTCTTTCGCTAAATGCCCTGACGTGATGATGATCACGGGTAGAACTTGCGTAGATGCATGATGTTCCATGGATTCTTGACGGGGACGCTGTCTTCCGTCTCGAGGCGAGCCGCGCCAGGCCTGGCGATGTGGGCGACCCTGTAGGGACCTTCCCACATCAGGGACAGCTTGTGGAGGCCTTCCCTGGAGAGGATTCGCCTGAGGACGAGATCACCTGCCTCCAGGGTGCGCGAGCGCACATTGCGGCTGTGGTAGCGCCTCAGGGACTGCTGGTACTTGGCCGCCCGTAGAGCGGTGCGGCGTCTTAGCCCTTCAAGGAGCCGCAGGTCGTCGTTGTGGAGGTTCTCTTGTTGGTCCTCATTAAAGGCCAGGACCCATGGGGATCCATGCTTTATCTCTGCGGGGAGGACTGCTTCGGCTCCATAGACTAGTGCGAACGGCGTTTCCGCGGTGGGCTTGGGTGGCGTGGTACGGATGGACCAGAGCACCGAGGGTAACTCATTGATCCAGCCCTTGTCGTGGCCCTTGAGGACATCGAAGGTCCTGGTCTTTAAGCCTTTGAGGACCTCTGCGCGCTCAGCCTACCCATTGCTTTGCGGAAGGGCAACTGAGGCGAAGCAGAGCTTGATGCCCATTTTCTGGCAGTAGGCTCTGAAGATGCCGCTTGTGAATTGCGAGCCATTGTCGGTGATGATGCGGTTAGGCACTTCGAAGCAGCAGACCAGGCCTCTGATGAATTTCACCGCCGCGCCTCCTGTGATTGTATGCGTCGCCTCCACTTCAGGCCATTTTGTGAACTAGTCGATGGCCACGAAGAGGTAGCGATATCCACCTTGCGCCGTTGGGAAATGTCCTAGGATGTCCAGCCCCCAGACCGCAAATGGCCACGAGAGCGGAATGGTTTGCAGGCCCAGTGTTGGTTGGTGGATTTGCTTGGCGTGGAATTGGCAGGTTGAACGACAGTTGACCACCTAGAGGGGGGTGAATAGGTGGTGACCAATTTTTATGTTTTTTTCAGTTTTAGTCTAGCGGAAAGTAAGTTGTCTAAAGGTGCAACTAGGTGATACAAGTGATAAACAACAAGGAAACTAAGAAAGTACACGAATTAAAGATGCGGTAAAGGAGAGTGGAACGAAACAACCATAGGAACTCGAAGACCAAGATTTTATCCCGAGTTCCACCACATAGGTGTACGTCTCGTTGGAGAGGTGTGAGCTACCACAAAGGTTTGCTCAACGCCACAAAGGCCTCACCCTATTCTCCTGTGAATTCGACCAGAAAGGTGCGAATCCACGCTTCCACTAAGGACTCCTTTAAGGGCGGAGAAGGTCTCGTACAAATTCGTGAGGCACACACCCACAACTGAATTGGGGGCTCCCACAGAGACCACAACAGGTCACTTCCACAAAGGAATCCACAAAGGATCAAAACACACAAGGTTGAACCTAGCTATCCACAAAGGAATCCTAGATTCGTTGCCCCTCAAGAAATAGAGGGGGGAAGTCAAATCGCTTCGGTGGAGATGTAGATCGGTGGCTTCTCCCTCAGATCCCCAAGTATCAAAGGATTTGAGTGGCTAGATTGGGAGATCCGGGAGAAACGAGCTTCAGCACCAATGGAGGAGAGAGAAAATCTGGAAGCTTAATCTTCTGGAGGTAGGTGGAGGGGTATTTATACCCCTCTCCAAAATCTGCCTGTTGTACAGCCGCCAGCCCGGAAATCTCCGGGTTGAGGACCGGAGATCTCCGGACCCCGGAAATTTCCGGAGCAATTTCCGGCTGTTTTTTAATCTGGATCAGTACTGGTTGGGCTTCTTGACTTAGTCGAAAATCCTCTGTCACTCGGAGATCTCCGGATTGGGGCCCGGAAATCTCCGAGCGCCGGAAATCTCCGGGAGCATTTCTGGCTAAAACTGTTTTGGAGTCAGTACGCATTTTGAGTTCTGGACTAGGTCGAAATTCCTCTGTCACTAGGAGATTTCCGGACTGGGGCTCGGAAATCTCCGAGCGCCGGAAATCTCCGGGAGGATTTCCGGCTCAGCTTGAGTTGGAGTCAGTACGCATTTCAATTCAGACTTAGTGAAAAACTTGGATGGCTCGGAAATCTCCGGTCTGGGGACCGGAAATCTCCAAACCCCGGAAATCTCCTGACTGAATTTCTGAAGAAAGACCAAGAGTAGTTGAATAGAAACTTAGGCAAAATAAGTGTTCCTCTTTATCAGTCTACCTGTAAAGGACCCTGCATGCTTCATCACAAACATTAGAATACTTTTTGTGTTGTCATTAGTCACCAAAATCTGGGAGTGCATAGAATGCACTTTCAATCTCCCCCTTTTTGGCGAATGATGACAACACAAAAAAGAGAACGGATTTGCAAAATATAGATGAAGCTCCCCCTAAGTGAGTGCACTATTTAAGAATGTCTATGGAATACAAAGTGCACATTCCTTAGGATCAACACTCCCCCTAGATTTTACAAAACACACAAATACACAATAGAAGCAACAAACTTAGATAACGAGTTATTACAATAGAGAATTTAACAGTACTCATGTCTCACACACATGATGAACAAAAACAGTCACGAAATAAGGGAGCACTGAAAGAAACAAAACAAAAAGAAAGAAGTGCTCCTAGCCCATGCAAATCCCGAGAGTCCTAGAGATACTTCTCCCCCTTTGGCATCAAGATACCAAAAAGGGAGGAGGTTCCACTAACGTCCCATGACTCAAGAGTGGGAACCCTCGTCCTGATCATCTTCCTCCTCCTCCTCAGTATCAGCATTCTCAAGATCGCTGTCCTCTGGCACAGCATCATCCCAATCAAATGTGAGACCATCTGCATTCCAATCCTTGAAAGGAACCCGAGGCTTCAAAGGGTGCTTTGGAGCAGGCATCTTCATGTGATCCATCATCGCTTCTTGGCGCTGCATAATGCGATGGTTCTGAGAGTAGATGGAGTAGTTCTCACTATGAATGCAACAGTTCATGTTCATGATTTTCTCAATTGCTCGAACTACCCAGGGGCGACTTTTCTTGGCAGATTTCTTGATGTTGGGATTGGAGGGAACCCGAGATGGACCACCAAAAATGTCATCCTCGTTGATCTCATGAATGGTGGCTTGTTGTTGAACCAAGTGAGCAGATTTCTGGACAAGCAGGGCTGGCTTGTGAGGCTGAGTAGCAAAGGCTGCATCAAAATCATCACCGTCTTGCTCATAAAGCTTGTAGAGGCTCTTGATGAGCAACATTATATAAGGAGCATATGGAGGAACTTTCCTCTCAAAAACTGCTAGTGACATCTCCTGGAAAATAAAGTCCATGACATCCACCTTATAGACCTCCTACTCAACCGCATACTCCCCAAGATAGGCATCATGAGCTTTGGCCATCAAGTTTACTAGAGCCCTGGCAATATTATCTGCATTGCCGGCAATGGGAGCAATGGTCCAACGGAACATGCGAAGCAGTATATCATAAGTGGGGAGGAGGCCATTCTGAGAGCCAATCTTCCCTCCAGGCTGGTAAAGATCAGTCATGACGTGTTTGTTGTAAGACACGCCATGGACATGCATGCGGGCACCAGCTGCAGTAGAAAGACCACGGAAAGGAAAACCAAGAATCTGAGCAAACTCTCTGAAAGAAGAAGTCAAGCGCTGCCTGCCAGACATCCAGGTCATCCCAATATCCTCTGAGGAGTCAAACACCACAGTGGCATGGAACTGATGGATAAGAGAGACGCTGTAGTTGCACTCAGTTCTCATCAATTGCTCCAAACCCAGAAGTCCACAAACCTTCACAGCACCACCAAAATAATCGGCCTTCTTCATTAATTTGTCAAAGTCAATCCACTTCATGGGGCAGATTGGCTTGTCAATAGAGAACTTCTGATAAACTTCCCTGTAGATCCATGCCATCTCAGTGCAAAAGTATGTGGGATCATCAGACTCCACATTATAGGAGAGGTCACTTCGCCACTTGCGAAAACTGCCTTTGTTGAAGTCTTCAAGACGGAGCTCGGTCCTCTTCTTCTTGTTAGCACCAATAGGTTTCCTGAGGATGGCTGAGGTCTCAGTTTGTGAGTTGTCTTCACTTGAGGACCCACTGGGAGGGCGTGAGTGAACTGGTTTGGCTCTTCCGCGAGAAGCAATTTTCTTGAAGCGGCCACGAGGGTTGGAACCTGCAAATACACAGCATAGAGAGGATGGAAAGCATATGGGGTAAGCACTCATGTCCGAGATTGAAAATGGAACATACTAGAAAAGTTTTGACAAACACAGTTTCTGGACTTAGCTGTTTTGATTCTGAGCAGGCCGGAGAGTTCCGGGGCCCGGAGATTTTCGAGTCAGACTCGGAGATTTCCGGTCTGCACGAAATTTTGATAGATTTGAACAAAATCTATGGATGAAAAACAGATATGTGCATGTGGAAGGTAGAACATGCCTAGGGGAGCAATTCTACCAAAGGAAACAAACAACAACCTCCTAAATCGGCTAGGTTAAACGAAAACAAGTTTCTTCCTAGATTTGAAATAAGAGGAGTTACCGAAAGACATTGCGAAAAGCGTGCGGATGGAAACGAAGCCCTTGATGAGGAGAAGCAGATCCCCGAAGCACGCAAGAAACCCTCGAACGATCCACCCGCAGCGAGGAATGGAAGATATGGAGATTTTCGGAGGAGAGAGAGGATTAGGGCACGGGGTGGAAGAACTGGCCGAACTGGCCGGTCCACCCGTGCCCTTATATAGGCAGGAAAAAATTGAACCGGAAATTTCCGGACTGAGGCTCGGAGATCTCCGGGTGCCGGAGATTTCCGGGGCTATTTCCGGATAGGACTTAGCCCTGGAAATTTTTTGGCACACTCGGAGATTTCCGGACATCGGACCGGAGATTTCCGGACCCCGGAGATTTCCGGCTCTAGTTCCGATTCAGCTTCGCCTGAGGTCAGTGCCGAAATTGAAAAAGGACTTAGGTGCTGAAAATCGCAGGGGCCGAGATTTCCGAGTCTAGGCCCAGAAATGTCCGGACACCGGAAATTTCCGGGACTATTTCCGGTCAATAATCATCACAGGTCAGTGCTGATTTTTGAATGGACTTAGTCTCGAAATTCTCTGGTGGCCCGGAGATTTCCGAGTAAGGCTCGGAGATTTCCGTTCAAACCCAAAAAATCCAGGAACAAGAAACCAAAAGGGGACATGAGTGGGGAAAAGCATGTTTAAGGATAGTGAAAGGCTTAGGATAGACACTCAAACTGAATAAAGAAGACACACTCAAGGTGCAAGAACCATACAACACAAGAGAAGACCAACATGAGTGTGTTTTCCCAAAAGAACCAAAGACAATGCAAGTGAGAATCAAAAAATAAAACCAAATAGAATCCAAAGAAAAAAAAAAGAGTGTTGGTGGCCGAGGCCACCGTGTATGAGTTGTAGCATGGTACCGCGAAGATATATCTTGGGTCCATAACTACATCTCAACATTGAAGCTCACAAATTAGATTTAATTTGAAGTTTTAGCAATGATATGTCACTATATGCATAATAGGGGGAGGAAGAGTCCAATGTATTAGGAAAACACTCCCCCTAAGTCCATGCGTACCTCTAGGTCTTATAAAGCCTTAAACGTTGGAGTGTGTGTACGGAGTTCAAGCCAAGGCCCGAGAATCTATGATATTGAGCTCATTCCTCAAGTAGCAAAAGCGGGCTTCATCAAGGGGCTTCGTGAAGATATCCGCCAATTGATCCCTTGGACCAACATATAATAGATCAATATCTCCTCGTGCCACGTGATCGCGGATGAAGTGATGACGAATCTCAATATGCTTGGTCCTTGAATGTTGCACCGGATTGTAAGCAATTTTGATGGCACTCTCATTATCACATAAAAGCGGCACTTTGTCCAAGAGGACACCGTAATCCTTTAAAGTTTGCCGCATCCAAAGAAGTTGGGTACACCCGCTTGCTGCGGCGACGTACTCGGCGTCCGCCGTGGATAATGAGATGCAATTTTGTTTCTTCGAGGACCAACTCACCAAAGATCTTCCAAGAAATTGACAAGTACCGGATGTGGACTTCCTATCATCAATGTCGCCCGCCCAATCGGAGTCGGTGTATCCACAAAGAGACAAGGTGCCATCTTTGGGATACCACAACCGGAAGCAAGGGGTATGAACCTAATATCTGAAGATTCTCTTCACGGCCATCAAATGACTTTCCTTAGGCGCGGCTTGATAACGGGCACACACTCCAACGCTTAAAACGATATCGGGCCTAGAAGCACACAAATAAAGAAGATACCCAATCATAGAACGATACTCCTTTATGTCTACCTCTTTACCGTCGGGGTTGAGTTGGAGGTGGCACTTGGTTTGCATAGGAGTCGTCACACCGTTAAGTCCAAGCAATTTGAATTTCTTGATCATATCTTGAATATACTTGGCTTGACAAATGAAAGTCCCTTCCCTCAATTGCTTTATCTCAAAGCCAAGAAAGAACTTGAGTTCACCCATCATGGACATCTCGAACTTGTCGGTCATTAGCTTGGAAAACTCATCATTGAACACACGGTTAGTAGAACCGAAGATAATGTCATCGACATATAATTGACAAATGAAGAGTTCACCATTAACCTTTTTAGTGAAAAGAGTGGGATCGATTACCCCAACCTCAAATCCACGGTCTACCAAGAACTATCTCAAGTGCTCGTACCATGCACGGGGCGCTTGTTTAAGGCCATAGAGAGCTTTGTCCAAGACATAGACGTGGTGAGGATGGTTGGGGTTTTCAAAACCCGGGGGTTGTTTAACATAAACAAGTTCTTGCAATGGACCATTAAGAAAAGCAGATTTTACATCCATTTGTTGTAATTTGAAACCATGGTGAGAAGCAAAAGCGATGAGAATATGTATCGATTCGAGTCTTGCGACCGGCGCGAAAGTTTCTCCAAAATCGATGCCTTGCACTTGAGAAAAACCTTGAGCCACCAACCGCGCCTTGTTGCTCACAACGATACCATGTTCATCTTGCTTGTTCTTGAAGATCCACTTAGTGCCAATAACGTTGCGGCAATCTTTAGGCTTCTCAACTAGACGCCACACTTTGTTGCGCTCGAAGTTGTTAAGTTCTTCATGCATAGCCCCAAGCCAATCGGGATCTTCAAGAGCATCAAAGACTTTCTTGGGCTCGACCATGGAAATGTGTGCTTGATGCTCACTAAAGTGAGCTAATTGACTTCGTGTGGAGACCCTTGCTCAAATATCACCAATGACCTTGTCAAGAGATAATGCTCTAAGTTCCAAAGACTTTGCAAAGCGAGCTTGACGACGAGTTTCAATTGCCGCCATTGTGGTGGGGACAATTTCTTGACCATCTTGATCCTTTGGATCCTCGTCTTGACCTTCTTGAGGGCCTTGATCATCATGAGAAGTCTCTTCATGAGGTGGAGAAGGATGATCTTGCCCTTGAGTAGAACTTGGAGAAGTGGAGTTGTCTTCGATAATCTTGGTGGAGGAGGCATGATCTTTTTGTTGATGAAGATCTTGTTGAGATTCATCATGAGCTTCATCTTGAGAAGAAATAGCATGCCCTTGTTGAGGAGGATCTTGAGATTGTTCTTCAAGGGAATCATCATTTTCTATGGGTGAGCCACCTTGTGATTCTTGTCATGGTGAGGTCTCCTTGATGGGAGAACTTGAGTCATCTTGAACACCTTCTTGATGGACTTCAATGGGGCGTAGAAAGCCCACCCCCATCTTCTTAATGGCATCAAAAGGTTGTTCATCACCTACATCAGAAACACCAACTTGCTCCACTTGGGAGCCATCATTTTCATCGAATTCCACACTACAAGACTCTATGATAATCCGGGAGGATTTATCAAAGATTCTATAAGTGTGGGACTCGCTACCATATCCGACAAAAATCCCCTCAAGAGATTTAGAGTGAAACTTACCCAACCGGACACCCTTGACGAGATAATAGCACTTACATCCAAACACTCGAAAGTCACCAATGTTGGGTTTATTGCCGGTGAGGATCTCATATGGAGTCTTCTTCAATCCCTTGCGGAAGTAGAGGCGATTTGATGAGTGACATGCGGTGGAAATAGCCTCCGCCCAAAAGTTGATGGGAGACTTGAACTCCGCCAACATAGATCTCGCCATGTCGATAAGAGTCCGGTTCTTCCTTTCGGCAACGCCATTTTGTTGAGGAGTGTAAGCAGCGGAATATTGATGACGAATGCCTTCTTCACTAAGAAAGTCGTTAAGAGTGTAGTTCTTGAATTCCGACCCATTGTCACTTCGAACAACCAAAATGGGAAGGTCATGTTGGCGTTGAACTTCCTTTGAGAAGTCGATGAAGACTTGTTGAGTTTCATCCTTGGTCTTGAAGAAATAGACCCAAGTATACCTTGAATAGTCATCAACAATCACGAGGCAATATTTCTTGCCACCAAGACTTATCTCCGGAATTGGTCCAAATAGATCAACATGAAGGAGCTCCAAAATCCGGGACGATGATATGATGGTCTTGCTTGGATGAGGAATATCATGCATCTTGCCTTCCACACAAGCTCTACAAATTCGATCCCTTGAAAAGGAAACATGATCTTTTAGTCCAAGGATGTGGCCACCCTTGTGGAGACTTTGCAAAGTACGCATGTTTACGTGAGCTAGTCGGCGATGCCAAAGCCAACCCACGTCGGCTTTTCCGAAGAGACACATGGCTTGAGAAGTGGTGGCTCCGGAGAAGTCCACCACATAGAGCTCATGCTCCACGTGTCCCACGAAAGCCACTCTTAGCGACTTGCTCCACAAGAGGACCACAATGTCCTTATCAAAGAAAGGAGAGATCCCCATCTTTGTTAAGGCACGAACGGATAACAAATTATAGCCAAGAGATTCAACAAGCATTACATTGACTAGAGAAATGTCGGGGGCAACTACCACTTTACCAAACCCGGTTACCTTAGACCTTGATAAGTCACCAAACGTTACAGTTACTTGATCTTCATTAGGTTTCAACTCCGTAACGAGTTCTTTGCTCCCGGTCATATGACTTGTACATCCACTATCAATTATCCATTTTGAACCACCGGGAGCAAGGTCCTACACGAGATCAATTCTTGCATTTAGCAACCCATTGCTTCACAATGGGTGCTTTATGGTTAGCGACAAGAGATTTAGGAACCCAAATAGCATATGAAATAAAACCATAGTAGGGTCCAATGTAACGAGCACAAACATTCCCATAATAATCGACATATAAAGCATAGTTAGGGTTGTTGTCCCCGGCGTGATCTTTGCGAGTAGGCTTGCCCCTTGTGACATTCCTACTTGCAAGACCTTCCTTGGATTGAATGCAGTCGGCCTTCTTGGCTTCGATGGGGTTGATGCTCTTGGGAATGCCCTTCTTGGCATTCATCTTAATGGGAGGCACATATCCAAGACCTTCCTTTCCTTGTCGAGTGTGAGGCTCTACAATGGGAGTCTCAACAACTTGCTTACCCTTGAGAAGGATGATCTTGGATGTGGAGGCCTTAGTCATCTCACTCTTCAACCTAGCATTCTCCTTCACAAGATTAGCATTATCACAAGAATACTTAGAGGTAGAGATGCTAAGAGAATCAAGGTTAGTTAGCCGAGTTTGGAGTTGGGCATACGACTCTTTTAGAAGAGCATGTTCACTCTCCAAAGCCTTGTGAGCTATGACGAGCTTCTCCATGTCCTCAATGAGTCGAACATGCCCAACCGCAAATTCGGCTTTATTTGTTGACCCACCTTGAATTTAGCAAAGTACATATCACGATCCTTAATGAGCTTAGCATGTGAGGAGTTATGAGTTTCCTCAATAGTTTCAAGTTGCTCCTCAAGACGAGCATGAGACTCTTCAACCTCCTCAAGAGAGGACTTCAAATAAGATAGAGAAATAGCGTCTTCTCTTTCTATCTTACCCTTCTCTTCATTGAGATGCTCTAGCTCACCAATTCGAGCCATGAGGGCACCAACATGTTTCTTGCTATCACCTTGCAAGTGAGTGATAAAGGAGTTGAACGCCGCAAGCTCTTGCCTGATTTGAAAGCTAGAGGCATCATCAAGCTCATTCATTTCATTCATGAGAGAGGAAGATGATGAAGGTACCTCCGATGCCTTTGCCATAAGACACTTTGAGCTCTTGGTGATGGAGTTCTCATTAGGCGATGTGAATAGAGACGATGAAGATCTTGTCGTAGTTGAAGGAGTTCTTGTCGTTGATGGAGAGACGGTAGTTGTCGAGGTGGTGGCAAGGACCGCCACTTCATTTGGTGTTTCTTCCTCCGACTCTTCATCATCGGTGGGATACTCCTCTTGAGTCAACAACATGATGCGAGGCTTCTAGTTAAAAGGCTTCTTCTTTCCATAGGCCTTCTTGGGAGGCATCTTGGTTTTGTCCTTGAGCACTAGACGTCCACCATGCTCTTCTCTTTTCTCATAAGGGCACTCGGCAACGAAATGGAACTTGTCTTGACAATTGTAACATGTCCTTGACTTGGAGGGTGAGACCCTATCGGCTTGAGGTGCATTCTTGTCAAAACGCATCTTGCCTCTTGAGAGATTGTTCCAAAAGGTGCGAGCCGCAAGAGCGAGATGATCATTTTAAGCAATCTTGAGTGCTTCCTCGGACATGGCGGCAAAGCTTCCAAGATCATCATCATCGTTGTCTTCCTCAACGGTAGCCTTCAAAGCGAGGTTGGTTGTGCCTCTTTGCATTCCAAGAGCCCTTGCCCTTGCATCTTGAGCATTCTTAGTGGCCACCTTGTATGCGGCCATCTCTTGCATAACCTCATTAGACGTCATGAGATGATAGTTGTGTCTTCCTTGAAGACTCTTGACGTCGGTAGGCTCACAAGCCATCATAGAGCTAACATACTTCCTCTTGATCCAAGCATCATCAATATGAGAGGCACCCACTTCTCGAAAGCTTGTGGCTATGGTCACCAATCTTTGATACATCATCTCATGGTCTTAACCATCAAGCTTGAAAAAGCCCTCGGCTTCATTGCTCAAAGAGTCATAGCGGTTCCTTCTCATGCTATCATTTCCAACGAACAACTCGGATAGACCATCCCATGTCTCCTTGGCGGTGGTGAGATGTTGGATGCGAGGCATGTCCTTGTTCCCAACCGCCTTTTGGATCATGTAGAGAGCGGTGGCATCATGTTGAGCCTCCACCACTTCTCTTCTTGTTAGGTTGGTCGGATCATGCGGCTTGTATCCAACTTGAATGATGCGCCACAACTCGATTGAAGAGCTGCAAACATGAGACCTCATCATGTATTGCCATTGAGAAAAAGTATAGTCTTTAAGCAACAGGGGATCACCCCTATGAGAAACTTGCGGGTGAGGAATAATGGGATCGGGGGTATGGTATTGGGATGGGGGAGGAGTGGCGTTGTAGCCTTTAGGCACTTCATCATTGGATGATGGAGTGTTTTGATGGGTTGAGGAACTACTAGCATCACCCTTCCCATCCAAAGGCAATTGCTTTCCCTTTATCAATTCGGGGTCCACATCAAGAGTAATGCCCGGAAGCACCGGAGGCTTTGAGGGCAATGCAAGAGAGGTTTCCTTAGATGTCTTGAGAGACTCAAGCATATCATGAAACTTCTTGAACTCGGTTTGTATGGACGATGTCAACTTTGTTTCCAAAGAGTTGATATCAGCCATAGTGGCACCTTTCTCTTGCATTGCCGCCAAAGTCGCGGCGTCCGTTTCGGAACCCTCTTTTGGGTCAACTTGCATTGTCCAAGGTTGGTCTCAAGCGGTGAAGCTTTTAAGAGACAACCTGGCTCTGATACCAATTGAACGGTAGTTGACCACCTAGAGGGGGGGGGGGGTGAATAGGTGGTGACCAATTTTTATGTCTTTTTCAGTTTTAGGCTAGCGGAAAGTAAGTTGTCTAAAGGTGCAACTAGGTGATACAAGTGATAAACAACTAGGAAACTAAGCAAGTACAGGAATTAAAGATGCGGTAAAGGAGAGTGGAACGAAACAACCGTAGGAACTCGAAGACCAAGATTTTATCCCGAGTTCCACCCCATAGGTGTACGACTCGTTGGAGAGGTGTGAGATACGACAAAGGTTTGCTCAACGCCACAAAGGCCTCACCCTATTCTCTTGTGAATTCGACCACAAAGGTGCGAATCCACGCTTCCACTAAGGACTCCTTTAAGGGCGGAGAAGGTCCCGTACAAATTCGTGAGGCACACACCCACAACTGAATTTGGGGCTCCCACAAAGACCACAACAGGTCACTTCCACAAAGGAATCCACAAAGGATCAAAACACACAAGGTTGAACCTAGCTATCCACAAAGGAACCCTAGATTCGTTGCCCCTCAAGAAATAGAGGGGGGAAGTCAAATCGCTCCGGTGGAGATGTAGATCGGTGGCTTCTCCCTCAGATCCCCAAGTATCAAAGGATTTGAGTGGCTAGATTGGGAGATCCGGGAGAAACGAGCTTCAGCACCAATGGAGGAGAGAGAAAATTTGGAAGCTTAATCTTCTGGAGGTAGGTTGAGGGATATTTATACCCCTCTCCAAAATCTGCCCGTTGTACAGCCGCCAGCCCGGAAATCTCCGGGTTGAGGACCGGAGATCTCCGGACCCCGGAAATTTCCGGAGCAATTTCCGGCTGTTTTTTAATCTGGATCAGTACTGGTTGGGCTTCTTGACTTAGTCGAAAATCCTCTGTCACTCGGAGATCTCCGGATTGGGGCCCGTAAATATCCGAGCGCCGGAAATCTCCGGGAGCATTTCCGGCTAAAACTGTTTTGGAGTCAGTACGCATTTTGAGTTCTGGACTTGGTCG
Source organism: Poa annua (assembly GCA_026929855.1). Classification (NCBI taxonomy): domain Eukaryota; kingdom Viridiplantae; phylum Streptophyta; class Magnoliopsida; order Poales; family Poaceae; genus Poa; species Poa annua. The sequence goes on along the minus strand of CM049426.1, from coordinate 241,345,292 downwards.
AAGTTCCTCTGTCACTCGGAGATTTCCGGACTGGGGCTCGGAAATCTCCGAGCGCCGGAAATCTCCGGGAGGATTTCCGGCTCAGCTTGAGTTGGAGTCAGTACGCATTTCAATTCAGACTTAGTGAAAAACTTGGATGGCTCGGAAATCTCCGGTCTGGGGACTGGAAATCTCCGAACCCCGGAAATCTCCTGACTGAATTTCTGAAGAAAGACCAAGAGTAGTTGAATTGAAACTTAGGCAAAATAAGTGTTCCTCTTTATCAGTCTACCTGTAAAGGACCCTGCATGCTTCATCACAAACATTAGAATACTTTTTGTGTTGTCATTAGTCACCAAAATCTGGGAGTGCATAGAATGCACTTTCACAGGCTTCACACGCTTGGATAATGTCCATTGCATCTTGAAGCGCTTGAGGCCAGTAGAAGCCGCTCCTAAAGACTTTCCCTGCGAGGGTGCGGGCGCACGCATGGTGGCCGCAATCCCCGCTGTGGATGTCCTTAATCAGCAGTTTTCCTTCTTCAGGAGGGACGCACTTGAGCGCGATGCCGTTTGGGCGCTTGCGGTAGAGATTTCCTTCGAGGATTTGGTATGATTTTTCTTGGCGGGCAATTCGCTCCGCTTCAACATCTTCCTCGGGAAGGATCCCTTTTTTTAGGTAGTCTTTGATCTCGTCGATCTATCCTGCCTCTTGGTGCACCGCTGTGAGCAACAGACGCTCCCCTGTTGAGGGCCCGCAGCCTGGGGCTCCGCTTGCAGGCGGTGGTGGGAGCGCTTCGTCTGTGCTTGCGGGCGAGGCCTCGAGAGGCCGCTTTATGGATGCCTTGACGAGCCTTTCCTCAAAGACACCTGGCAGCTGGGCTTGCCTCTTTGATGCGCGTTTTGCGATGTCATCAGCCTCTTGGTTTTCTTTCCTTGGGATGTGCATGAGCTCCATTCCCCTGAAGTTCTTCTCCAGCCTACGAACCTCTTCAAGGTATGCGGCCATGTGGTCGTCCTTGGCCTTGTAGCTTTTGTTGGAGAAGTTGACGAGCAGCTGGGAGTCGCCCTTGATGAGTATGTGCTTGATGCCTATGGCGATTGCTGCGCGTAGGCCAGCAAGCAACCCTTCATACTCGGCGATGTTGTTGGATATCTTGTCGATTCCGAAGCACAGATGGACTGCATAATACAACTTGTCGCCTTTTGGCGAGGTCAGCACTACGCCTGCCCCACCGTGGCGACAAGCGAAAGCTCCATCGAACTTCACGGTCCAGTAGCTGGGCATTGCTGCTCCAGAAGACTCGTGCTCTTCTTCCCAGGGCTCTTCAGGGGTTGGATCAGTCCATTCGGTTGAAGTCTGCCAGCGCTCTTCCTTTGATTACCCTTGTGGTATCGAAGCATAAATTGAATGGCTGTAGCTCGATGTTCCATCCTGCGACACGATCTGTTGCATTTGGGTTGCGCAGAATTTGCTCCAGGGGGAAAGAGGTTACCACCGTGATGGGGTGCCCCTGGAAGTAGTGCCGCAGCTTTCTTGAGGCGATGAGGAGCGTTTGCTGCATCGGGTACCGCTCGCGAGCATCACGCAGTACTGTGAGGACCCCTCTGACTAACCGTCAGAGATGCCCACGTTATGTAAATAGATCACGATCCCAATGATCAGTGCATCGCAATCACATAACCAAAATGGTATACAAAGTTACATCATACAACTCGAATAGTATAAGACTTACATAAATAATGGTCTCATGACCAAGTCTGCAAACATCGTCGCACTTGACGAATATTTACTAAGGTTCAGCGAAAGCTTCGGCTAGCGTCGACCCTCGTCACGTCCTGACGCATTCCCACAGAGCAGTTGAGCGGGACACTCAGTTGGCGTAGTCGTCGGCGTACTCCTCCTTCTTGTCTTACATCTCCTCATTTCAACCTGGACGTTTGAATATCCAGGGACACATCCATATGAGTACATTTACGTACTCGCAAGACCACCTCTAAGGCTTATGTTTTCATGATAATGCAAGAAAACACTTTTCGAAAACTGGGATGGCTGCTATATACGACTATAGGGCTTAGTTTTTGAATACCATGATTTAGACATAGAGAATACGATATCTCTATATCTTTGTTGAAGAAAAACATTTAGAGATATAATTCTCTTCTCTTAGATATAGCAAAGACATATCCAAGTTCAAAACTTTCTTTTGTAAAACCTTTAAAAACACTAGGATAGGGGTAACCCTTTTTCCTTCCTTGAGATCAGACTGATTGTCTCCCCGAGACCAATCATCCTCACCCAAATTCCGTACCTCCCAGGTACCTCTTTGATGTCTCTTTGTTTCCTCCGAAAACATTTCTCTTTTAAAACCAAATTGCCCATACGCCTAGATCAGTGGCCTTTCCAACCGTCCATGACCGCGGACGCGGCTATTCGAATAGATTTACACTCTGCAGAGGTTGTACACTTTCACCACAAGATTCAGATGGTCTGTCATGGATCAACCATGGACTGTACAGAGACAGCATGCACACAACAGACGGCCAATCTTAATTTCCACTATGTTGATGCTGGTATAAGAATATCCTCTTTGAGTGGGTTTGTTCTCCCCGGCACCTAGTGAGCTAGCCGTATCGATCCGGTTCCCCCTAGTCTCATACCGCATTGACAGGAGACCCACCGTTGCTTCCCGGTGGCACACGAAGTCCACACTCTGTATGCCCATTCCCTTGCAGCATTCGGTTCCGAGGACTCTAACCCCATCTATCCAATTGAGGAATATTTGAACACCAACACCAACAAGCTTCCGTTAAGCCCCGTGCCCATTTTGAGGTAATGTGGTTGTACGGGTTAATTGTTCGAGCGGCTGCTAGGGTAGTACTTTGTTTTTCAAAAACAACTTCCAATCCTCCGACTACTCCCAGCAGCTCGGGTTTTCACAAACCTCTCCGGTTGCTCCCAGCAACTCGGGTTTTAATAAAACACTTGCTCGCCGATTGCTCCCAGCAACTTGGGTTTTCCTCCGGGAAACAGTTTTATCAAATAGGACCCCATCCTATAGTTTTGAGATAAGTAGATGAAAGTAGTCTACTAGAAATCTTAATCTTTTTATGGAGCCTTCAACAACAAGGCTCATCAGGTAAAACTCTGTTTGTAATACCTACAGTATTCTAGCAGATAACTTTGGCCAAACAATATATTTTGTAAAATAGTTTTTGGGTGGCAAGGTACCACAAAAGAAGTGAAACATGCATCATTTTATTTTGAAAACAAAACCATGCTTGATAAAATAGTAGGATTCATTATGGTGGTGAGGTGGCTTGCCTGGCTCAGCAATATGTCCTTGGTCCTGGTCTTGATGCTCCTCAGGTTCACTCCTCACTTCCAGTTCCTTCCCGATTGTATCTAACGTCGTAAACAGAAAAAGGAACAACACTCAGAATACAAGACAATGTCACAAGGACATAACAAAAAGCAAGCATCGCACAAGACATTTAGCTTACAATCAAAAGCAAACAATTCCTTTAGCTAAACAACAATAAACAACAAGGTCCTTAGAGATAAGACAAACAACATATACTCCTAAGGGTATATACACCACAACTCTGAGTAATAAAAAGGTAGTTTTACAGAACACTAAAACAATACATCACTTAGGTGTGACGCCTTAAAATCGGAACTATGTAGATTTAAGCGTTCCCGCTGAAATCCGCATAATAACGATGTTAGGTCGCCCACCAGACATAATGTGCACGCCGAAACATGCGCATTATGTGGGTGGAATTGTGATAACATTACAACAGTTCCGATACATCCACAAGTACAACAGAAGATAAAATTTCAACAATGACTCGAACGAGTCAAGATACAAATGATACAATACAAAGATTCAAATGACAGCGGAAGCAGAATAGTATCCGACTACGGATAAGAAGCGAACTGGACTAAGAGTCCTTAAGATAAGCGATGGCGCCATATCCCTGCCCAGCCAAGCCGGAGGGATTCCCAAGCTAACGTCGTCGTACATCAAACCTGTTGACTGCACATAAAGCACATCCCAAAAGAGGGTCAAGGCACTCCCTGGCAAGCAAAACCGACTTGCCTACTTTCTACACCATCTCCCAAAATATGGGGTAGGTGGACTTAGCGGCAGCAGCACTAGCAACCTAAAGAGACACGCTACAACTTACGTCTAATCAGAGAGGGATAAGAGAGCGCATAAAGTAAACATCTACAACTAACACCAAACATAACCCATTCTCGAATTAACCCCCTCAACCAAATATGAGGAAGAAATTCGGGAAAGTCACACTTTGAACAATTTTACTTATAATTTATGGTGAAAGTAATTCTATATTACTAGTCAATTTAATTAACATTAATTAGGTGTAAGTTGTCTAGATCTTGTTAGCCAGCATCATCACCAAAGTCGTCCATAACCGTGGACACGGCTCATCGATAAGATTATACCCTGCAGGGGTGCACTACTGTACCCATACTCGTATGATCAACCCAAGCAAGCATCAGGGCCTCTCAACTCAACCCATTCCTTCACTACAGCAAGTACAAGTGCCACCCATATGAGTTGTTACCCGCGTCAGAGTCCAGCCGAATCTCAGTTGCGGACTCATTAGTTTGCGACTACGCCACCATGCGGCTCAAACCACAGTAGGAACTGTCCGCTTCGTGTCGTACCGCACCTATATGACCCCCCGTATCACATAACCTCTCATCATCATCGTCATCACCATCATGCACATGCATATGAGCAAATGGAAAACCCGAACTACTTGCGGCACATGGACAAATTGTAGATCCGTTCAAAGTCGAGGGGGGCTCCATAGGGCCTCCCACAAGTGGTTAGTGCGCTCAAAATTGGATCCGAGGACAAAATCTCAGTTCCTAGGTCGACACTGAGCAGAACAAAGCACCTCGCAAGGCCTTCCGCCGGGTGCCTTATCATTTAATTATAATACCCCAATACAAGATAGCATTTTATTAAAGTAGAACAATCTATCATACTAAGCAGATGAAACATAAGACCAACAGACGACTCGCACAATCAACTCTAAGCATGCGCTACGACTCGCAAGGCTAACAGATAAACAAACAACAAGTGATGGGATGTGGGGATAAAGCTGTATGGGCTGCAGGATAAACATGTGATGGGATCGCGATAAGAATCGAATACTAGGGTAGCAGAGATCAACGGCAAGAATCAAAGAAAATGTATAGGTAAACAAGCAAACTTTGCTTGCATGGAATCCCGCATGGAAGCAGATCTTGTCGTTGCTCACACATCTCAACGTCTTATCCACGAAGAAGCAACAAACACTTGAAAGCGTAAAAGATGCATTTTACAACTACGGCAAAAGATCCAGCATGATCATATGAGAATGATGCATGGCATGTCAAGATGCAATGCGATATGCACTTAATCCAAATTAAGCGGAACCTGAATTCCGACAATTAATATTTAGGTGCACGTTATTTATTTACCAGCAATATTAAATGTTGGTTAGCATGCCAACACATGGCATGGGTGATCTAATTAAATTAAATGGAATAGGGCATTATATATTTATTACCCCTAACATTCCATATTTAATTATTTACTTGCAATTAACAAATTATACTAAGCAATTAAAATAACAGATGCAAAATGGCATACAAATGTCATATTAATATTCATTGCATTTTTCTGATAATAAAACATATAAAGATTATTAAATTTGGAGTTATAGAATAAAAGTTATTAACATATTAAGTCTAGGGGGTTTTCTGTAAAAATACAGGACCTGTTCGTGATAGAAAACTAGCTGGTGGGGGCTAAAGCACTAAATCCGAGAAGGCAGGGTCCTCTCCGCAAAACTGCAGGTGCAGGAACTCTCCTCGTGCTTTTTCACCGCGCGGGGTTAATCCTGTGAGGCTGACCGGCGGGACCCAGGCACCACGCGGGCGTGTGTGTGATGCGCTGGCCTCCGCGGTCACTGACCAGCGGGGCCCGCGTGTCAGTGGGGCGCAGGACTGAAAAAAGGGGGGTTTTAATTCGGCGAAGCTGGGGATCGAACCGCGGGGCGCTTGGCTGATTCGCTCGGCTGCGCTAGCCATTGGGACTGGGGCGTGCTAGTGATAGGAGAGGGATTTGTATGGTTAAGTGCTGGATCGAGTGTGTTCTTTTACTGATGAAAACTATTCCCGCCGGAGACAGGCACAACGGCGGCGGGGAATCGCCCGACGGCGTCACGACCGGGCCGCGCTGGGACGGGCGGGAGTGCGGATTTCGGTGGCGTTCTCGTTTTTCTAACCGAACGCGAAGGAGGAGGATCGGGGGTAACAGATCCGTGCTCGAGTCCTCGTTTGGTTGCCACGGCCATGGCGGTCGGAGGAGAAGGTCGAGGACCAATTCGTCGATTTCAACATGGAAACGAGCTAAGAAGCGGGGGGGATGGGAAGAGAAGCTCACAGCGAGGGGGACGGTGTAGTCGATCAGCGCGGGGGAGGTCCGTTTCGCCGTAGATTCGTGGCGGAGGACCGCCGGTGCCGAGGGGGACGGGGACGAGCTCGACGGCTACGGTGCCCTCGAGCTCGATTGTCTCGGGGAGGAGGGAGACGATGGAGAGGTGCTGCTCTGGGCTGCTCTGCTGGTCCTCTTCGGCCCCGGAGCTGCGGGGGGGACGGCGAGGTTCTATCGGTGGTGCGGGAGAACAGAGAAAAAGAAGACGGGGAAGAAAGCGGGCGGCAGCGGCGCGATGGGAGGAAGGGGAGGGAGGAGTTAGGGTTCGGGGGAGTGAGCAGGGGCCGGCTAAGTAGGAGGGGAAAGGGAGAGCACATGGTGGGGAGCACCATGGCTACGTGTAAAGCGAGCTCTCCTCGTGCTGTACGGAGGAGGGAGAAGGGCCCAGAGAGGAGTTGGGCCAGGGAAGTTGGACTTCGGCCCAGGTAAGATTTTTCTTTCTGAAATTTTTTATTTCTCTTTTAGTTCTTTTTCTGTTTTTGTATTTCTAAAACAAACTAGAGGAGAATTTTGAATAAAGAATCTTTACAAAATAGTTTTAGTTTAAAATAGGCAATTTAATAAACTAGTCTTTTTTAATATTTGCAAAAGATTTAAAATACACATTTTAATTAATTTGAAAAGCATTTGAATTTAATTGTGGGAAAAGAGTTTAAATGGAGTTGAATTTAAATGCAAAAATTTTAATTCAAGGTTGATAATTACAAAGGATGCATGATGATGTCATGTTGATGCAAAAAAAAAAGAAAAGCAAACAATTTTCTAATTGGGAAAAATCTCGGGGCGTTACAACCGACACCACTAACAAGGGATCGCGTCCCGCGATCCACGCCGAGACCACAAGAAGAGAGGGTAACTATATAGTCTTCAGGCTCCGTGAAGAACTTCTCGACACCACTAACAAGGGATTGTTGCTCCACCGAGAAAAACTCGGCACCACTAACAAGAAGTTCTGACTCCACCTTCAAGTTGTCGACACCACTAACAAGAGGAGTTGGTCATGTCGATGAAGATTCGCGAAGATCGAACCCTAATAAGATAAAAGGCAAGAGATCGTCCACCCACACGGAGGATCCTAAAACTTTGAAAGTTGGATAAGAGAAGAGACTCCAAAACAAATAAGATAAGAGGAGAAATAGAATATAGGTAAGGAATAAAAAAGAAACCTATTGAGATATTTTCAAAATAACTTTTAGTCAAATAGTTTCGACACTCTAGAAACAACGACCGTTAGCGAGGTTATCCTACAGGCTTTTGCGGACCCGCTGCTTCTATAACCATTCTTATCGAAACAACAAGGAGATCGAAACCAAGGTTCTGATACAACTTTGTGACGCCCTAAAATCGGTACTATGTAGATTTAAGCGTTCCCGCCGAAATCCGCATAATAACGATGTTAGGTCGCCCACCAGACATAATGTGCACGCCGAAACATGCGCATTGTGGGTGGAATTGTGATAATTACAACAGTTCTTGATACATCCACAAGTACAACAGAAGATAAAATTACAACAACGACTCGAACGAGTCAAGATACAAATGATACAATACAAAGATTCAAATGACAGCGGAAGCAGAATAGTATCCGACTATGGATAAGAAGCAAACTGGACTAAGAGTCTTGAAGATAAGCGATGGCGCCATATCCTTGCCCAGCCAAGCCGGAGGGATTCCCAAGCTAACGTCGTCGGACTTCAAACCTGTTGACTGCACATAAAGCACATCCCAAAAGAGGGCCAGGGCACTCCCTGGCAAGCAAAACCGACTTGCCTACTTTCTACACCATCTCCCAAAATATGGGGTAGGTGGACTTAGCGGCAGCAGCACTAGCAACCTAAAGAGACACGCTACAACTTACGTCTAATCAGAGAGGGATAAGAGAGCGCATAAAGTAAACATCTACAACTAACACCAAACATAACCCATTCTCGAATTAACCCCCTCAACCAAATATGAGGAAGAAATTCGGGAAACTCACACTTTGAACAGTTTTAGTTATAATTTATGGTGAAAGTAATTCTATATTACTAGTCAACTTAATTAACATTAATTAGGTGTAAGTTGTCTAGATCTTGTTAGCCAGCATCATCACCAAAGTCGTCCATAACCGTGGACACGGCTCATCGATAAGATTATACCCTGCAGGGGTGCACTACTGTACCCATACTCGTATGATCAACCCAAGCAAGCATCAGGGCCTCTCAACTCAACCCATTCCTTCACTACAGCAAGTACAAGTGCCACCCATATGAGTTGTTACCCGCGTCAGGAGTCCGACCGAATCTCAATTGCGGACTCATTAGTTTGCGACTACGCCACCATGCGGCTCAAACCACTTTAGGAACTGTCCGCTTCGTGTCGTACCGCACCTATATGACCCCCCGTATCACATAACCTCTCATCATCATCGTCATCATCATCATGCACATGCATATGAGCAAATAGAAAACCCGAACTACTTGCGGCACATGGACAAGTTGTAGATCCGTTCAAAGTCTTGGGGGTCTCCATAGGGCCTCCCACAAGTGGTTAGTGCGCTCAAAATTGGATCCGAGGACAAAATCTCAGTTTCTAGGTCGACACTGAGCAAAACAAAGCACCTCGCAAGGCCTTCCGCCGGGTGCCTTATCATTTAATTATAATGCCCCAATACAAGATAGCATTTTATTAAAGTAGAACAATCTATCATACTAAGCAGATGAAACATAAGACCAACAGACGACTCGCACAATCAACTCTAAGCATGAGCTACGACTCGCAAGGCCAACAGATAAACAAACAACAGGTGATGGGATGTGGGGATAAAGCTGTATGGGCTGCAGGATAAACATGTGATGGGATCGCGATAAGAATCGAATACTAGGGTAGCCGAGATCAACGGCAGGAATGAAAGACAATGTATAGGTAAACAAGCAAACTTTGCTTGCCTGGAATCCCACATGGAAACAGATCTTGTCGTTGCTCACACATCTCAACGTCTTATCCGCGAAGAAGCAACAAACACTGGAAAGCGTAAAAGATGCATTTTACAACTACGGCAAAAGATCCAGCATGATCATATGAGAATGATGCATGGCATGTCAAGATGCAATGCGAGATGCACTTAATCCAAATTAAGCGGAACCTGAATGCCGACAATTAATATTTAGGTGCACGTTATTTATTTACCAGCAATATTAAATGTTGGTTAGCATGCCAACACATGGCATGGGTGATCTAATTAAATTAAATGGAATAGGGCATTATATATTTATTACCCCTAACATTCCATATTTAATTATTTAGTTGCAATTAACAAATTATACTAAGCAATTAAAATAACGGATGAAAAATGGCATACAAATGGCATATTAATTTTCATTGCATTTTTCTGATAATAAAACATATAAAGATTATTAAATTTGGAGTTATAGAATAAAAGTTATTAACATATTAAGTCTAGGGGGTTTTCTGTAAAAATACAGGACCTGTTCGTGATAGAAAACTAGCTGGTGGGGGCTAAAGCACTAAATCCGAGAAGGCAGGGTCCTCTCCGCAAAACTGCAGGTGCAGGAACTCTCCTCGTGCTTTTCTCACCGCGCGGGGTTCCACCTGTGAGGCTGACCGGCGCGACCCAGGCGCCACGCGGGCGTGTGTGTGATGCGCTGGCCTCCGCGGTCACTGACCAGCGGGGCCCGCGTGTCACTGGGGCGCAGGACTGAAAAAAAGGGGGGTTTTAATTCGGCGAAGCTGGGGATCGAACCGCGGGGCGGTTGGCTGATTCGCTCGGCTGCGCTAGCCATTGGGACTGGGGCGTGCTAGTGATAGGAGAGGGATTTGTATGGTTAAGTGCTGGATTGAGTGTGTTCTATTACTGACGAAAACTATTCCCGCCGGAGACAGGCACAACGGCAGCGGGGAATCTCCCGACGGCGTCACGGCCGGGCCGCGCTGGGACGGGCGAGAGTGCGGATTTCGGTGGCGTTCTCAATTTTCTAACCGAACGCGTAGGAGGAGGATTGGGGGTAACAGATCCGTGCTCGACTCCTCGTTTGGGTGCCACGGCCATGGCGGTCGGAGGAGAAGGTCGAGGACCAATTCGTCGATTTCAACATGGAAACGAGCAAAGAAGCGGGGGGATGGGAAGAGAAGCTCACAGCGAGGGGGACGGTGTAGTCGATCAGCGCGGGGGAGGTCCGTTTCGCCGGAGATTCGTGGCGGAGAACCGCCGGTGCCGAGTGGGACGGGGACGAGCTCGACGACTACGGTGCCCTCGGGCTCGATTGTGTCGGGGTGGGAGACGAGAGGTGCTGCCGTGGGCTGCTCTGCTGGTCCTCTTCGGCGCCGGAGCTGCGGGGGGGACGGCGAGGTTCTCTGGGTGGTGCGGGAGAACAGAGAAAAAGAAGACGGGGAAGAAAGGGGGGCGGCGGCGGCGCGATGGGAGGAAGGGGAGGGAGGAGTTAGGGTTCGGGGGAGTGAGCAGGGGCCGGCTAAGTAGGAGGGGAAAGGGAGAGCACATGTAGGGAGCACCATGGCTACGTGTAAAGCGAGCTCTCCTCGTGCTGTACGGAGGAGGGAGAAGGGCCCAGAGAGGAGTTGGGCCAGGGAAGTTGGACTTCGGCCCAGGTAAGATTTTTCTTTCTGAAATTTTTTATTTCTCTTTTAGTTCTTTTTCTGTTTTTGTATTTCTAAAACAAACTAGAGGAGAATTTTGAATAAAGAATCTTTACAAAATAGTTTTAGTTTAAAATAGGCAATTTAATAAACTAGTCTTTTTTAATATTTGCAAAAGATTTAAAATACACATTTTAATTAATTTGAAAAGCATTTGAACTTAATTGTGGGAAAAGAGTTTAAATGGAGTTGAATTTAAATGCAACAATTTTAATTCAAGGCTGATAATTACAAATGATGCATGATGATGTCATGTTGATGCAAAAAAAAAGAAAAGCAAACAATTTTGTAGCGCCCCATCTTTAAATAAAGATGGAACACCTGTGTTATGTGCTAGTCCCTGGATCACTGCTAGCACCACAGTACAAAATATATAGTATCATTGCATAAGTATCAAAATACTACATCGAGATCCAAAAATAGCCAAGTATAGCTTTATTACAAAGTGCATAGTCATGAAGACTAGCTAAAATATTCAGAGTTCACAACGAAAATAAAAGCAATGGGCCTTCTCTTCTAGCATACGCCACGAGCAGACATGTTGGGTGTAGAATCGAGTCCAAACTTACTCCTCATCAGAATTATCTGCACATTTGAATATGCAGCCCCCGAAGGAGGTCAATACAATGAAGTATTGGCAAGTGACTATGGTGGATAAAATTATGGCAAGTCTAATTCTATATGCATATTTGGCTTAGTGGAGTTTGTAGGCTATTTTTGCAGAAAGCCAGTTTTCTCCTATCCTTTGTAAAACACTTTTGTATCTCAAAGACTTGGCACCAAGGGATGAAGCCCAAGTGCACCAATAATTCTTTCCTTAGTCAAATTTTACTTTACGAAAACCATGTTGAGATTCTTCCGTCCATCCTTGTCCAGTTGCTCGAAGTTGTCCGTCACCGGGGACACGGCTGAGTACTCAGTTTGTCGACTCTGCAGAGGTTGTGCACTTTCACCTTAAGACTCAATTTGTCCGATATATCCTATACACGCGGAGTGTATTATGGAAAGGAGAGAATTGAGATAAGAACTTTCAGAAGAAGAATCCAACCATACTAGCAAGACCCGTTCCACCTATCAACTCTACATCTGCTTGTCAAGCTGACAGGTTGCACTCTCACAACTTAGTTGTTCTAGACAGAGCCCATTGTAAAAAGGCTGCACGGGAAGCTTCTAAACTTGGAGGGACTTAGAAATCTCTTTGTTCCTGGGTGGCCGTCCACAAGTGCACTTCTGGGTGAAAACCACCATACTCATGGCCCTAAGTAGAATAGAAATTCATCCTAGGCGAAGACAACCACAAGCATAGTCCCAAAAGCCACTCAACATAAACCAAACAACCAATTCCACCCAGAAGTGTATTCAATGTTTTAACACTTAGCAATAATTCCATAACATGATAAGTAAACTTCTTTATAGCATAGCTAAGCATCTAATGAAACTTTTGGTGGCTGCAAGGGAAGGGATGGCTACACACTACTAGGATATTTTCAAAGTGTAGACTAACTTAGCATTCTAAGATAGTATCAAAATTTCCCTATCATGCATACTACTCAAAATATACTAATAATGCATATAGAAAACATAGGATAGATGATGAATGTCACTTGCCTTGGTAACAAAGGGAACAAGCACAACAAGAATAACAATCACAAGGACCTTCCTCCTCTTCACAATCTTGAGACAAATAATAACACTCAATAAGCACACAAGCATAACACTTAGAATATCAATACAAAAATATGTATGCATGCTTAATATGCAATGAACTTCACAAGACCAATTAATTACTATATTAAGTTCTCTGTTATTCATGCATAAAGATGCAATGATCAATATTTTAATATTTTAATTAATCATTTAATTAATGAGCATATTAGTAGTTTTAAATTATAAACCAATTTCTTTAAGTCTATTATAAGAAGTTTCAAATAAAACGCATGTTGCACTCTCTGGACAGAGGACATTAATATCTCTCTAAAACAATTGGATTTATTTGGAGAGAAAAATTTATTAATTAAGTTATTGATTTAATATCCGAAAGTTAAACAATTTAATTTCGCAATTTAATATGCACTAAAAGGATAAACTAATGAAACCATATTAAACTACACGAGCAGAGCTTCACGTGGATATAAAATTCATCAAATTTGGATGAACAGATCAAAAGTTATGATTTTTGCAAGTTTGTGTTATTTTCTGTTTTTAAAACAAATTCTCTGCCGAAAATAGAAAATAAAATCGCCACGCGGCGCTCGCTGATTGGCCGGTACCGTTTCGCGCGGATCGCGTACGTGGACCGTACGATCTAATTTGAATCTAACGCACCAGATCTGATGGACGAAGCGGTAAGGGTGATCTAATCTCGCCCGTCCGATCTCGCACGAACTGTTGAGATCTAAAGGGTGCAGCGCGGCCGGCCGGAGCACGCCGGAGATCTCGTGCCCGCGGCGGCGCCCTCGCCGGAGGTTGTCTACCACTCGCAAATGAAGGATCACGGGGATGAATTTCATACCGTTCGGTGCGTGACGACGAGACGGACTCGGTGGCGCGGCAGAGGCGGTCGTAGAGGTCCAATTCCCCCTCCAAGGCTCGTCGGAGTTGAAGTAGCGGACGGCGGCGGCGGTTGCGGACGAAGGCGTCGCTGGCCTGCAAACCGAGACACGAGACCATGTCAAACCGATGCGCAAAGTCGAGAGGAGGTGAGGGAAGTAGACGAGGAAGCGCGGGGTGGTCGTAGGGTCCCGTACGGTGAGCTCGACGGCGGCGGGCTTCGGCGAGATGCAACTCCGATTGTGACAGCCGTACGGCGTAGAAAATAGGGTTTTGGGGTGCGGGAAAACAGCGGCGGGGATGGGGTATAAATAGGGGGAGCTAGAGATCGTATCCCGCAAGAAAAGGATCGGATTGATCCGATTTGGATTCAGTTAGAGTTCGGTAGGATCGTGTTTGAGTTCTACACGATGAAGAAGAAGATGACAAGCGGGGCCCGGTCGTCAGCGAGAGAGGAGAAGTGCGGGCTACACTTGGGCTGCTCCTGGGCCGAAGCAGCGCGCGCGCGCGGTAGAGAAGAGGTGGGCTTCGGCCCAGGTGGCCTCTCTCCTTTTTTTTTTTTTTTTTTTAAACAAATCATTTTCTGATTTCAGTGTTTAATTCAAAATTGATTTTTAAAACTTATCAAAACATTTCAGAAAAATTCATAAAAATATGTTTTGTAAAGATAATTAAATTTATAACTTTTTGATATCATTTTTCTGAATAAATAAAATAATAAAATACTGATTTGTAAAAGGAGCTCAAATAAACCTCTTTAATGAAAACAATTCTATTTAACATTATGCATAAGATTCAATTTACTCCTTATGTGATTTCAATGCCATACTTTTATGATGCATGATGCATGAATGCAAAGTTTTAAATTTTTGAGAAATTTGGGATGTTACAGACTAACCCCCTTAAGAAGAAGCTCGCCCTCGAGCTTCGGAAAGGTCAGCAAATAGGTGTGGGTGGTCTTCTCGGAGGTCATCCTCTCGTTCCCAGGTGGCTTCGTCTTCGGTGTGATGATTCCACTGGACCTTGCAAAACTTGATGGTTTTGGTACGGGTGACTCTTTCTGCTGTCTGTAATATCTTGATGGGCTTCTCTTCGTATGTCAGATCACTCTCCAATTGTACCTCCTCGAGGGGTACTGTATCTTTTAAGGGAACTCCCATCATCTCGGGATGACATTTCTTCAACTGACTGACATGGAACACATTATGAACAGCAGACAGTACTTCAGGTAGTTCTAACTCATAGGCCACTTCACCTTTGCGAGAAAGAATTTTGAATGGTCCAATGAATCGAGGTGCTAACTTTCCTTTGATTCCAAATCTTTTCACACCCCGAAGTGGTGACACCCTTAGATAGGTTCTATCCCCCACTTCATAGGTGACTTCTCTACGCTTGGAATCTGCGTAGCTTTTCTGGCGTGATTGTGCTATTTTCAATCTGTCCTTAATCAGCCTGACTTTCTCTTCAGCATCCTGTATTATATCAGGCCCAAAGAAACTCCGTTCTCCTACACCACTCCACAACAGTGGGGTTGTGCATTTCTTTCCATATAAGGCTTCAAATGGTGCCATCTCAATACTGGCTTGGTAACTATTGTTGTAGGAGAACTCAGCGTATGGAAAATTATCATCCCAACTAGATCCATAGTCGAGCGCACAAGCTCTTAACATATCTTCTAAAATCTGATTCACTCTTTCAGTCTGACCATCTGTTTGCGGGTGGAAAGCCGTACTGAATTCCAATCTGGTTCCCAAAGATTCGTGCAACTGCTTCCAAAAATGAGAAGTGAACTGGGTCCCTCTATCAGACACGATACTCTTAGGAACGCCGTGAAGGCACACAATTCTCTTCATGTAAATATCAGCTAGCTTAGCACTAGTATAAGTGGTCTTCACGGGTATGAAGTGAGCTATTTTGGTTAGACGACAAACAATAACCCAAATAGAATCATAACCCGATCTGGTTCTTGGTAATCCAGTGATGAAGTCCATCCCAATGGAGTCCCACTTCCAATCCGGTACTTTCAAAGGTTGTAAGAGTCCTGCTGGTTTCTGATGTTCTGCCTTTACCCGACTACATACATCACACTTAGCGATGTATTCTGCTATTTCTCTCTTCAGATTATTCCACCAAAATCTCTCTTTCACATCCATATACATCTTGGTATTTCCCGGATGAATTGAATAAGGTGTTTCATGAGCTTCTTGCAAAATCAACTTCCTAATATCAGGGTCATTGGCCACACATACACGTTTTTCAAACCACAAAATCCCCTGTTCATCCTCATGAAATCCTTTAGCTTTTCCAGCTCTTAAATTGACTTTGATCTCTTCTATTTCCTTATCTCCCTTCTGAGCTTCACGTATCTTGTCCATCAAAGTGGGATGTACAACTAATGAGGTTACAAACCCTTCAGGTACTACCTCCAATCTGAGGTCCTTGAATGCCTTGCATAAATCCTCGGGTAATTCTCCTGCTGTAAGGCCATTCACATACACCTTACGACTCAGAGCATCTGCTACCACATTAGCTTTTCCCGGATGGTATTGAAGACTTAGATCATAGTCCTTAATAAGTTCCAGCCATCTTCTTTGTCTCATATTCAATTCCTTCTGTGTGAATATGTACTTCAAACTTTTGTGGTCCGTGAATACCTCACATCTTTTTCCCATCAGGTATGGTCTCCAAGTTTTCAGAGCATGCACTACTGATGCTAACTCGAGATCATGAGTTGGATAATTTGCTTCATGTTTCTTGAGTTGTCTGGAGGCATAAGATGCCACCCTGCCTTCCTGCATCAGTACACTTCCTAAACCTTGACGTGAAGCATCACAGTATACTTGGAATTCCTTCTCCAAATCAGGTAAGCATAGGACTGGGGCTGAAACCAGACGTTTCTTCAACTCCTGAAAACTGGCTTCGCATGCCTCTGTCCACTCAAATTTCTTCTCCTTCTTTAATAATTCTGTCAAGGCCTTGGCAATCTTGGAGAAGTTTTCAATGAATCGTCGGTAGTATCCTGCTAGACCTAGAAAACTTCGTAATTCACCAACATTCTTCGGCGGTTCCCAATTAGTTACAGCTGAAACCTTTTCAGGATCCACGGCTATACCTTCCTTGGACACCACATGGCCTAAAAATCTAACTTGTTCTAACCAAAACTCACACTTGCTGTACTTGGCATACAACTTATGTTCACGTAGTCTCTGCAATACCAGACACAAGTGTTCTTCATGTTCTTTATGACTCTTAGAGTAGATTAGAATATCATCTATGAACACTACCACAAACTTATCCAGAAAATCCATGAACACTTTATTCATCATATTCATGAAATAGGTTGGTGCATTGGTTAATCCAAATGGCATTACTGTATACTCATAAGAGCCATATCTCGTAACAAATGCAGTTTTGGGTATATCCATTTCTCTGACTTTCATTTGGAGGTACCCCGATCGAAGATCGATCTTTGAGAAAACACAACCACCTTCCAGTTGATCAAATAGTTCATTTATCTTAGGTAACGGGTACTTGTTTTTGATAGTTTGCTCGTTTATATCTCTGTAATCCGTGACTAGCCTCTGGGTTTGATCCTTCTTCTTAACAAATAATACTAGTGCTCCCCATGGCGATGAACTTGGACGAATGAATCCTTTCTGGATATGTTCTTCTAATTGCTTCTTGAGCTCTTTCAATTCATCGACAGCCATAGGATAAGGTCTTTTTGCTATTGGCCCTGTTCCCGGCTTCAATTCGATGAGAAACTCTACATCTCTATCGGGTGGCATTCCCGGTAGTTCCTCCGGAAAAACATCTGGTATTCCTTGACGATAAGCACATCACCAAGACTAACCCCCTTAAGAGAATTTAACCTAACCTTCTTAAGTTCAAAAGTTGATCGGAACTTAATCTTCCTTTTCTCTGGGGTGGTGAGGGTGATTGCTCTATTTGCACAATCTATGATTCCTTCAAAACGAGTCATCCAATCCATTCCGATGATAACATCCAATCCTTGGGTCTCTAGGATGACTAAGTCTGTTGGGAAGGTGTGTTTTCCAATAAGCAAGTCTAACTGCCTACACCCGGAATTTACTAGCATCTCTCCTGCAGGTGAACTTACCCTAATAGGTTTTCCTAGACTTTCCTCAGCTAACCCATGTTTGTTAACAAAAGCTCTTGATATGAATGAATGAGATGCTCCAGTATCAAATAAAACTAATGCTGGAAAGGAGTTGAGCAAGAACGTACCAATCACAGCATCAGGTTCATCATGAACTTCTTCCACATTGATGTGATTCACTTGTCCTTTCTGAAAAGGATTGGGCTTGAAATTTTCATCAGCTTTCTTCTCTGGGCAATCAGTTGCATAATGTCCTGTCTTCTTGCACTTGTGCCATTATTTCATCATTCTTCAATAGCTCATTGCGTCTATCTTCTTCTAGTTGCCAGAGGTGAAGTTCTAAGTCTTGGAGATATGGGTACAAGGGTTCTGGTTTGTTTTTGTCTTCCTCGCTAATACGGTAAGGAATCCCATGTTCGTCACCTTGGCCAAGGTGAGCAAAGTAGTGGTCTTTTAACTCTTCTTGGTATTGCAAGCAAAGACGTCCTATTAGCTCCTGCGTGACGAGATTCAGCCCTTTCTCCAAGGAGTCACTAATTGACTTGTACTGGATGTCTTCGGTCTTGGGTTCAGTCTGGCGCCCTTGTTGGTAAAGGCGAATTCCCCATAAATCTTCTCTTTTGAAGTGCTTCAGCTGGCTTGCCTTGATGATGGGTGTTGGAAGTGCCAACAGTTCTACCAACTCTAGAAGATATCTTCCAAAGCACATGTCCTTGAAGTCCTCCGCGGTTTGATAAGTGAAGAATGACATCCTTAAGTGATAAAGGTAGAGTTTGTTAAAAACAAGGCAAGGGTAGGATATACTAATTGTGGTGTACTTAAGTACTTAGAGAAAAAGAAGTTCTTTTCTAACAGGTGATCAATACTATTATCAACTCTTTTGTAAGTCGGATATTCACTATAGTGAGAGAGACAGACACCCGGCCAGCCACTTATAATTGTGGAACAGGTCTCATGTACGCGGACATGTAAGGTTAGTCCCGGGCCGCTTCATCCCACTATGCCGCTAGGATCCAACATACCTCAAAGATGGTAATATTATGATCAAAAGAGGCTTAACCAATCCTAAGGGCTCGAACCTACAGGCAACACTTTAGCTCTGATACCATTTTGTAGCGCCCCATCTTTAAATAAAGATGGAACACCTGTGTTATGTGCTAGTCCCTGGATCACTGCTAGCACCACAGTACAAAATATATAGTATCATTGCATAAGTATCAAAATACTACATCGAGATCCAAAAATAGCCAAGTATAGCTTTATTACAAAGTGCATAGTCATGAAGACTAGCTAAAATATTCAGAGTTCACAACGAAAATAAAAGCAATGGGCCTTCTCTTCTAGCATACGCCACGAGCAGACATGTTGGGTGTAGAATCGAGTCCAAACTTACTCCTCATCAGAATTACCTGCACATTTGAATATGCAGCCCCCGAAGGAGGTCAATACAATGAAGTATTGGCAAGTGACTATGGTGGATAAAATTATGGCAAGTCTAATTCTATATGCATATTTGGCTTAGTGGAGTTTGTAGGCTATTTTTGCAGAAAGCCAGTTTTCTCCTATCCTTTGTAAAACACTTTTGTATCTCAAAGACTTGGCACCAAGGGATGAAGCCCAAGTGCACCAATAATTCTTTCCTTAGTCAAATTTTACTTTACGAAAACCATGTTGAGATTCTTCCGTCCATCCTTGTCCAGTTGCTCGAAGTTGTCCGTCACCGGGGACACGGCTGAGTACTCAGTTTGTCGACTCTGCAGAGGTTTTGCACTTTCACCTTAAGACTCAATTTGTCCGAGATATCCTATACACGCGGAGTGTATTATGGAAAGGAGAGAATTGAGACAAGAACTTTCAGAAGAAGAATGCAACCATACTAGCAAGACCCGTTCCACCTATCAACTCTACATCTGCTTGTCAAGCTGACAGGTTGCACTCTCACAACTTAATTGTTCTAGACAGAGCCCATTGTAAAAAGGCTGCACGGGAAGCTTCTAAACTTGGAGGGACTTAGAAATCTCTTTGTTCCTGGGTGGCCGTCCACAAGTGCACTTCTGGGTGAAAACCACCATACTCATGGCCCTAAGTAGAATAGAAATTCATCCTAGGCGAAGACAACCACAAGCATAGTCCCAAAAGCCACTCAACATAAACCAAACAACCAATTCCACCCAGAAGTGTATTCAATGTTTTAACACTTAGCAATAATTCCATAACATGATAAGTAAACTTCTTTATAGCATAGCTAAGCATCTAATGAAACTTTTGGTGGCTGCAAGGGAAGGGATGGCTACACACTACTAGGATATTTTCAAAGTGTAGACTAACTTAGCATTCTAAGATAGTATCAAAATTTTCCTATCATGCATACTACTCAAAATCTACTAATAATGCATATAGAAAACATAGGATAGATGATGAATGTCACTTGCCTTGGTAACAAAGGGAACAAGCACAACAAGAATAACAATCACAAGGACCTTCCTCCTCTTCACAATCTTGAGACAAATAATAACACTCAATAAGCACACAAGCATAACACTTAGAATATCAATACAAAAATATGTATGCATGCTTAATATGCAATGAAATTCACAAGACCAATTAATTACTATATTAAGTTCTCTGTTATTCATGCATAAAGATGCAATGATCAATATTTTAATATTTTAATTAATCATTTAATTAATGAGCATATTAGTAGTTTTAAATTATAAACCAATTTCTTTAAGTCTATTAGAAGAAGTTTCAAATAAAACTCATGTTGCACTCTCTGGACAGAGGACATTAATATCTCTCTAAAACAATTGGATTTATTTGGAGAGAAAAAATTATTAATTAAGTTATTGATTTAATATCCGAAAGTTAAACAATTTAATTTCGCAATTTAATATGCACTAAAAGGATAAACTAATGAAACCATATTAAACTACACGAGCAGAGCTTCACGTGGATATAAAATTCATCAAATTTGGATGAACAGATCAAAAGTTATGATTTTTGCAAGTTTGTGTTATTTTCTGTTTTTAAAACAAATTCTCTGCCGAAAATAGAAAATAAAATCGCCACGCGGCGCTCGCTGATTGGCCGGTACCGTTTCGCGCGGATCGCGTACGTGGACCGTACGATCTAATTTGAATCTAACGCACCAGATCTGATGGACGAAGCGGTAAGGGTGATCTAATCTCGCCCGTCCGATCTCGCACGAACTGTTCAGATCTAAAGGGTGCAGCGCGGCCGGCCGGAGCACGCCGGAGATCTCGTGCCCGCGGCGGCGCCCTCGCCGGAGGTGGTCTACCACTCGCAAACGAAGGATCACGGGGATGAATTTCATACCGTTCGGTGCGTGACGACGAGACGGACTCGGTGGCGCGGCAGAGGCGGTCGTAGAGGTCCAATTCCCCCTCCAAGGCTCGTCGGAGTTGAAGTAGCGGACGGCGGCGGCGGTTGCGGACGAAGGCGTCGCTGGCCTGCAAACCGAGACACGAGACCATGTCAAACCGATGCGCAAAGTCGAGAGGAGGTGAGGGAAGTAGACGAGGAAGCGCGGGGTGGTCGTAGGGTCCCGTACGGTGAGCTCGACGGCGGCGGGCTTCGGCGAGATGCAACTCCGATTGTGACAGTCGTACGGCGTAGAAAATAGGGTTTTGGGGTGCGGGAAAACAGCGGCGGGGATGGGGTATAAATAGGGGGAGCTAGAGATCGTATCCCGCAAGAAAAGGATCGGATTGATCCGATTTGGATTCAGTTAGAGTTCGGTAGGATCGTGTTTGAGTTCTACACGATGAAGAAGAAGATGACAAGCGGGGCCCGGTCGTCAGCGAGAGAGGAGAAGTGCGGGCTACACTTGGGCTGCTCCTGGGCCGAAGCAGCGCGCGCGCGCGGTAGAGAAGAAGTGGGCTTCGGCCCAGGTGGCCTCTCTCCTTTTTTTTTTTTTTTTTTTTTAAACAAATCATTTTCTGATTTCAGTGTTTAATTCAAAATTGATTTTTAAAACTTATCAAAACATTTCAGAAAAATTCATAAAAATATGTTTTGTAAAGCTAATTAAATTTATAACTTTTTGATATCATTTTTCTGAATAAATAAAATAATAAAATACTGATTTGTAAAAGGAGCTCAAATAAACCTCTTTAATGAAAACAATTCTATTTAACATTATACATAAGATTCAATTTACTCCTTATGTGATTTCAATGCCATACTTTTATGATGCATGATGCATGAATGCAAAGTTTTAAATTTTTGAGAAATTTGGGATGTTACAAATTTTCTAATTGGGAAAAATCCCGGGGCGTTACAACCGACACCAC
This sequence comes from Poa annua, assembly GCA_026929855.1. NCBI lineage: Eukaryota > Viridiplantae > Streptophyta > Magnoliopsida > Poales > Poaceae > Poa > Poa annua. The sequence goes on along the minus strand of CM049426.1, from coordinate 241,323,160 downwards.
TAACAAGGGATCGCGTCCCGCGATCCACGCCGAGACCACAAGAAGAGAGGGTAACTATCTAGTCTTCAGGCTCCGTGAAGAACTTCTCGACACCACTAACAAGGGATTGTTGCTCCACCGAGAAAAACTCGGCACCACTAACAAGAAGTTCTGACTCCACCTTCAAGTTGTCGACACCACTAACAAGAGGAGTTGGTCATGTCGATGAAGATTCGCGAAGATTGAACCCTAATAGGATAAAAGGCAAGAGATCGTCCACCCACACGTAGGATCCTAAAACTTTGAAAGTTGGATAAGAGAAGAGACTCCAAAACAAATAAGATAAGAGGAGAAATATAATATAGGTAAGGAATAAAAAAGAAACCTATTGAGATATTTTCAAAATAACTTTTAGTCAAATAGTTTCGACACTCTAGAAACAACGACCGTTAGCGAGGTTATCCTACAGGCTTTTGCGGACCCGCTGCTTCTATAACCATTCTTATCGAAACAACAAGGGGATCGAAACCAAGGTTCTGATACCACTTTGTGACGCCCTAAAATCGGTACTATGTAGATTTAAGCGTTCCTGGCGAAATCCGCATAATAACGATGTTAGGTCGCCCACCAGACATAATATGCACGCCGAAACATGCGCATTATGTGGGTGGAATTGTGATAACATTACAACAGTTCCGATACATCCACAAGTATAACAGAAGATAAAATTACAACAACGACTCGAACGAGTCAAGATACAAATGATACAATACAAAGATTCAAATGACAGCAGACGCAGAATAGTATCCGACTACGGATAAGAAGCAAACAGGACTAAGAGTCTTGAAGATAAGCGATGGTGCCATATCCTTGCCCAGCCAAGACGGAGGGATTCCCAAGCTAACGTCGTCGGACTTCAAACCTGTTGACTGCACATAAAGCACATCCCAAAAGAGGGTCATGGCACTCCTTGGCAAGCAAAACCGACTTGCTACTTTCTACACCATCTCCCAAAATATGGGGTAGGTGGACTTAGCGGCAGCAGCACTAGCAACCTAAAGAGACACGCTACAACTTACGTCTAATCAGAGAGGGATAAGAGAGCGCATAAAGTAAACATCTACAACTAACACCAAACATAACCCATTCTCGAATTAACCCCCTCAACCCAATATGAGGAAGAAATTCGGGAAACTCACACTTTGAACAGTTTTAGTTATAATTTATGGTGAAAGTAATTCTATATTACTAGTCAGTTTAATTAACATTAATTAGGTGTAAGTTGTCTAGATCTTGTTAGCCAGCATCATCACCAAAGTCGTCCATAACCGTGGACACGGCTCATCGATAAGATTATACCCTGCAGGGGTGCACTACTGTACCCATACTCGTATGATCAATCCAAGCAAGCATCAGGGCCTCTCAACTCAACCCATTCCTTCACTACAGCAAGTACAAGTGCCACCCATATGAGTTGTTACCCGCGTCAGGAGTCCGGCCGAATCTCAATTGCGGACTCATTAGTTTGCGACTACGCCACCATGCGGCTCAAACCACAGTAGGAACTGTCCGCTTCGTGTCGTACCGAACCTATATGACCCCCCGTATCACATAACCTCTCATCATCATCGTCATCATCATCATGCACATGCATATGAGCAAATGGAAAACCCGAACTACTTGCGACGCATGGACAAGCTGTAGATCCGTTCAAAGTCGAGGGGGGCTCCATAGGGCCTCCCACAAGTGGTTAGTGCGCTCAAAATTGGATCCGAGGACAAAATCTCAGTTCCTAGGTCGACACTGAGCAGAACAAAGCACCTCGCAAGGCCTTCCGCCTGGTGCCTTATCATTTAATTATAATACCCCAATACAAGATAACATTTTATTAAAGTAGAACAATCTATCATACTAAGCAGATGAAACATAAGACCAACAGACGACTCGCACAATCAACTCTAAGCATGCGCTACGACTCGCAAGGCCAACAGATAAACAAACAACATGTGATGGGATGTGGGGATAAAGCTGTATGGGCTGCAGGATAAACATGTGATGGGATCGCGATAAGAATCGAATACTAGGGTAGCAGAGATCAACGGCAGGAATGAAAGACACTGTCAGCTTCTCTTCATGAATCCATGGAGTGCCACCATCACCATTATTGCATCCCTGGAGCCTGTTGCGAAGAGCTTGCAAAGCTGAGCTTCCCATTTGACATTTCTCCATCGCGAGAGATTCTCTCCAGCCACAGGTTCCCCAGTGGTACGTCCTCGAGGATAAACTGATACGAACATGGCCGAATCATGATCACTCCGAGCAAACCCTGCCTGGATGTATAGGTAAACAAGCAAACTTTGCTTGCCTGTAATCCCGCATGGAAGCAGACCTTGTCGTTGCTCACACATCTCAACGTCTTATCCGCGAAGAAGCAACAAACACTGGAAAGCGTAAAAGATGCATTTTACAACTACGGCAAAAGATCCAGCATGATCATATGAGAATGATGCATGGCATGTCAAGATGCAATACGAGTTGCACTTAATCCAAATTAAGCGGAACCGGAATTCCGACAATTAATATTTAGGTGCACGTTATTTATTTATCAGCAATATTAAATGTTGGTTAGCATGGCAACACATGGCATGGGTGATCTAATTAAATTAAATGGAATAGGGCATTATATATTTATTACCCCTAACATTCCATATTCAATTATTTAGTTGCAATTAACAAATTATACTAAGCAATTAAAATAACAGATGCAAAATGGCATACAAATGGCATATTAATATTCATTGCATTTTTCTGATAGTAAAGCATACAAAGATTATTAAATTTGGAGTTATAGAATAAAAGTTATTAACATATTAAGTCTAGGGGGTTTTATGTAAAAATACAGGACCTGTTCGTGATTGAAAACTTGCTGGTGGGGGCTAAAGCACTAAATCCGAGAAGGCAGGGTCCTCTGCGCAAAACTGCAGGTGCAGGAACTTTCCTCGTGCTTTTCTCACCGCGCAGGGTTCCACCTGTGAGGCTGACTGGCGGGACCCAGGGGCCACGCGGGCGTGTGTGTGATGCGCTGGCCTCCGCGGTCACTGACCAGCGGGGCCCGCGGGTCAGTGGGGCGCAGGACTGAAAAAAGGGGGGTTTTAATTCGGTGAAGCTGGGGATCGAACCGCGGGGCGCTTGGCTGATTCGCTCGGCTGCGCTAGCCATTGGGACTGGGGCGTGCTAGTGAAAGGAGAGGGATTTGTATGGTTAAGTGCTGGATAGAGTGTGTTCTTTTACTGACGAAAACTATTCCCGCCGGAGACAGGCACAACGGCGGCGGGGAATCGCCCAACGGTGTCACGGCCGGGCCACGCTGGCACGGGCGGGAGTGCGGATTTCGGTGACGTTCTCGTTTTTCTAACCGGACGCGAAGGAGGAGGATCGGGGGTAACTGATCCGTGCTTGAGTCCTCGTTTGGGTGCCACGGCCATGGCGGTCGGAGGAGAAGGTCGAGGACAAATTCGTCGATTTCAACATGGAAACGAGCAAAGAAGCAGGGGGATGGGAAGAGAAGCTCACAGCGAGGGGGACGGTGTAGTCGATCAGCGCAGGGGAGGTCCATTTCGCAGGAGATTCGTGGCGGAGGACCGCCGGTGCCGAGGGGGACGGGGACGAGCTCGACGGCTACGGTGCCCTCGGGCTCGATTGTCTCGGGGAGGAGGGAGACGATGGAGAGGTGCTGCTCTGGGCTGCTCTGCTGGTCCTCTTCGGCGCCGGAGCTGTGGGGGGGACAGCGAGGTTCTCTCGGTGGTGCGGGAGAACAGAGAAAAAGAAGACGGGGAAGAAAGGGGGGCGGCGGCGGCGCGATGGGAGGAAGGGGAGGGAGGAGTTAGGGTTCAGGGGAGTGAGCAGGGGCCGGCTAATTAGGAGGGGAAAGGGAGAGCACATGGTGGGGAGCACCATGTCTACGTGTAAAGCGAGCTCTCCTCGTGCTGTACGGAGGAGGGAGAAGGGCCAAGAGAGGAGTTGGGCCAGGGAAGTTGGACTTAGGCCCAGGAAAGATTTCTTTCTGAAATTTTTTATTTCTCTTTTAGTTCTTTTTCTGTTTTTGTATTTCTAAAACTAACTAGAGGAGAATTTTGAATAAAGAATCTTTACAATATAGTTTATGACTAAGAGCTAAAATGGTGCACTAGGCCTATTTAACAGGACATCACAATTAAGGTCACTTCAACAAATAAACAAACAATCACATGGCAACCAAGTGTTGACAACAATCTAAAATAAGAAAGTCATATATTAAGCATTACAAAACACAAGGAACTACTGGATAAAATTTAACACCAAACAATCATTCACATGCCATACACACAAATGAAACTAGTGCAACTCCTAGGAAACAAGATGAACTATGTGAAACTCAAAAGTAAAAGGGCTAACAATACTTTTAGGAAATTCATTAAGGTTATTAAAGGATAACCTAAGTTTCTGGACTTATGAGATACTAAGCACGTCAACACATAACAATTCAGGTAAAACAAGGAATTAACTTATTACATTTATTGGATAAATAAGATGATGCTTTAAAGAGATAAAACATAACACACAAACATACCCACAAGCAAAGCATATAAACACAATTGTGGTTATTATTAGGGTACACCGTGAATAATGCTAAACGTAAGTAAACAATGCACCACACATTATCAAACTGGTTTAATCAAGTCATTATTATTGAGTTAAGGTTCTTATCTTCAAAAGATGAATAGTAATGTTTATACAATTCACATTTCTTAAAAACAGATGATTAACATCTAAGACTCCTATTAGCCCATTGTTGCTGCTTTGGGAGATAAGTTATAACTCCAGTAATATTGTTCAGAAAAACAAGTTTTTCTACCACAGTACACCTAGTAGCTATAGGAAGCTAGCGAAATTTGATTTGCATCAAAAGTTATTACAGAACATGAGTTAAAAATCATACAAATGCTAAAGTCTCAAAACCAAAAAGATTGTAGCTTTAGTTTTAGGAATCTCCTGCATGAATGATTAATTTATATGGATAGGAATTTCCTTAATATTTCTTTAGAAATTGGATTCACTCAATTTGGACACTCCTAGCTTCATATATTTCAGTTTTAGTGGAACACACACATTTTACCATTAATGGTGTACAACATAAGATATAAATTATTTTTACACAAATCCAACTTTGTAAGATAAACAAAGAGCATATGTACTACACAAAAATACTCCTAAACTATTTGCACAAACATATATAGCTCAAACAATTAGAACTAGACACATGCAAACCACAGAAAATAAGAATATCCGTTTTAAAGTGTAATAACCTACTGTTTTAGCAAATAATCGACCAAGAGCAAAATATAAGATGAAAAATTCTACCAATCTAGTATATGATAGCTAATACCAATATCTACCACATGCAATTGGATTTACTCCAAAAATAATTTTAAATAAAGATTTAAAATTCATCAAATAGCTACTGATGTCATTTTTTAACTTTATAGAACTTTACTTAGACACATCTCCTGCATGCAAGGCTTATAGATCTAGGTAGGTATTCTCCTAAGCTTTCCATAGATTTAAAGTTTGCTAATTTTTACAAGATTGGACATATCACACTCATAAAAATATATTTTTGAGTAGAGCCAGTGCCACATGATTGATAAAACACATAGCTATGCTACAAAATTTATTTCACAATTTTTGCATGCACAAATCTTCCACAAATGAATTAAAGCTGAGCTAGAAATTCTCTGGAAATAATCAGGGAAAAGATATTTAAAAAGAAAAGGTCAGACATGCCCGATTTGGCAACGGGCCGAGCTCGCCGAGCTGGGCCGGCCCGCTGCGCAGCGCGCGCTGGCGAAAGGACACGCCACCGCTGGATAGGAAATGGATGGCTAGGATTAGATCGGGGTGCTTTCAAGTGTTACCGTAGATCGCAGATCCGACGGCTGCGGAACCATCTTCTTCCTCTAGACGCACGGGCCGGAGCAGAAGACCATAGAAGAAGGGGGCGTGGACGAGCAGCTCACCCAGGGCATCACAAGACCACGACGGAGGGTGGAGGTGGGTGCGGACTGATCTGGGAGGCCCGGGGTGGTCTCAGTTAGTCCGGAAACATCCTGAGACGGCGGCGCTATCGTCGACGTCCGCCACGGCCACGTTACGCTCCCGACAGTTCCGGTGATCCTGCAAGAAAACGAGGGTGTCTCAGGGGTAGGTAGAGCTACCGGGAGAAGGAAGAAGCAAGAATGGCGGGTCAAGAGGGACTGAGGGAGCGGCGAGCATGCATGCAAGCCAAGGGCTCCGAGGTGCGGTTTTTGGCCGTTCTTGACCGAGTCCAAGCTAGGGCTTGCACGAGATCTTGCTGGGTGATGGAGAAGAGTGAGGGGAGCAGGAGTGGCAAGGTGGGAATGGCAGAAGAGGCCCCGGTCACAATAAGAGAGGGGGGAGGGTGGCCGGGTTTGGTTCATTGGCATGGGCAGCTGAGAGAGGGGGCTCTAGCCAGCAATTGGCTCGGGGAGGCGGTGGAGGCAATGATGACCTGATGCGACAACCTCTTTGGATGCTTGCTGTTGGCCTCGAGCTGTTGGAGAGAGGAGAGAAAAGAGATGAGAGTTTTTCAGTCAGCAAGGTGCTCGACAGAATGTCCAAAAGAAAAGGACAAAGAGAAAACAGGGCTAGGGTTTGGGATTGTCGTGCTATGGGTACTTCAGGAGTGAGGGGGTTAAATTACACACCAAAAACCAGAGGATGGGGTGGGAGGGATGTGAGTTTTAGATAAAGGGGATTTGTGGCTGATTTGAGTAGCCCACTTTGCTAACCTGGATAAGTCAAATATTTAGCTAGAAAAATATGAGACAAGATGGACAGGTCAGAAGGGATATGGGTGAAGCATTAGGCTTAAGAGTTTAGGTCAAAAGGTTCAACATGCACTAAACACAAAAATGGCAAGTTGCTATGTTATAAAAGAGATATGGTCACTTTAAATTGTAGCACTCATCCCAATCAAGAATTAATGATCAAACATTTTTGAATATTTTAAATAAGGTTATGGGTGGATAGTAGAGATGATAATGATGAGGTTACGTGAGTGGCATTCCCAAAATGAATGAAATAAACTACAGTAGTAATGCTCTAGAAATGCTAAAAACTAATGGAAATGAAGATAGTTGTTTCTTATTTGAAAAAGGATAATCTTTGAGTTTCTCCTAAAATCAACATAATAATCAAAGGTTAAACACACCACAACCATATGACACAACATTTAAAGCATGAATGATCTCAATTAAATTATATAACTAAAATGTTGTCTCATACACCCCACATGACACACATAAAATATCACACTTATGGGAAACAATTGGAGCACATAACATCTAGGTCAACCACACATACAAATAGATAAACACCCACACAATTGAATCACTAACCATACTTTTAATATAAATCAAAAATATTTGTGAGGAGGTGATCAATAGGGTAATTTTGGTAGGAATAGAATTAAACAAACATTCTTGGAATTGATTTTCCAAGAGAAATAGAAATGGGGTTCTTAAAAGAGAGTTGCTAATTTGAGCCATATATATAAAAACTCAAAATATATTAGGACTTATTATATAGTCCTTTATAGTCTTGCAAACAAATAGTTTTGTTGGAAAACTGTTAGTCTCTCAAATGATATATATACTTTGGGTGGTTGCTAAAATCAAAACATCAGGGTAAAAATAGAGTTTATTAAAAAGAGAATGGGAGAAGATATGTGGACTATTTCACTTGTTAAAACATTGACCTCAGATGTCCTATAATAACTTGTTTTGAGTTTTAGATGGTTGTTACTTAGAAGTCATCAACAAAAACACCAAAACACAACTCGACAAACATAGCATACAAGGGAAAGCACATCCATTAACAAGACATTTCAAAAAGTTTTTGTTGCCTCAGAATTTTGGATCTTTTTATGATTAAGTTTTTGTTGCTTCCAAAATTTGGGGTGTTACAGACCTTCCCCCCCTTAACAGAATCTCGTCCCGAGATTCCTAAGTGTGTATTAAGAGAGTGAAAGGAAAAGAGGGTCCAATGATTCTTCATCTTCCGAGGTTGTTGATTCCTGATTGAGGTTTCCTTGTTGATGAGACGTCTGATATCTTCTAGAAAACTTAAATCCTTGGTGAAAGTGTTTAATTGAAGGTCGATGAGGATGCAGAGTTCTTGTTGAGCTGACTTCAAAAACTCAGGGTTTGGGGGTGCGAAGAAACAGCTTTGTCACGACTATCCAATAAAACTAGTATTAGTCTTCCCCCCTTAAAAAGGGGCACACATGAAGGGTTAAAGTTGACGGTCAAAGTTGTCGCCGACTTCAGGATGTTGTTGGTCTTCGGTAACATGATGATCTTCATCTTGGTCGTATCCCCTCGGTGCTTGGGGTTGTTGTAGACACTGGTATATATTGCTGTCTTGAGGGGTTTAGCAGTTAGACACACGTGAAAAGCTTTCAAACCTCACAAGGGCGTCAGGTCAGCAGACTTGGCTCTCTTCTTTTTATAATAAGAAAAAAAAGTGCTAAGATCTGCTAAAGACATCTAAACTTGCTTGATGTTAGGCGTCATCAAACCTCAACAGTCTTCGATCTTCTCGTCGTTCTTGCACCTTGTTCATGATGTTATCCGGATTTGTGTCATCTTTCAGTGTAGCAGACAACCGAAGTTGATGATGACGTCCCTGGTTCTTGGGCTCCATAAAGCTTCGCACCAGTCTTCAGAGGTTAATAGGATCTAAGTTAGCCTAAAAGTCATTTCTTTCTATATTACTCAAGTCAGGGTCAGTTGAGTTAATTAAGTTGACACGCAGAAGGCACTGACGACACTAACTTCATGGCACATCTTCATGTAGACGACCTTCCGTGTTGTTTGTCTCCGATGTTGCTGACGTCGATCTTCTTTGCACGTCACCGCTTGAGGTTTTCATAAAGTCTTCAAAAAGTAGTGGCTCTTACTGACCTTAGAGCCTTTTAGAGTAGCCATTTATAAGTGACACTTCTGTTGGCACTTCTCTTCTGATCTCGGTTTGTAGGTCCTGAAGAATTTAATTAGTAACAAGTCTATGGTCTTAGATGTTACTCTAATACCTTAGCTTGGTGATGGGATACTTGTAATTTAAATAGTTTTTTTTAAATTGGGCAAGGCTCGGCAAATCATGAAGGGTGGCTTTATTTAGGTGTTCTTTTGTACCAAGTGTAGTTAAAAACTCTAGCAAGTTAAAGTTTAGATCAGAGGGAAAAACATTTTAGGAAGTTTTCGAGGAAAATTTTATAACTCTCATATGTTAAAGGTTAGATTAGAAATAAAACATTTTAGGAAGTTTTTTAGTTCAACTTTATAAGTGCATTAGGGTACATTTGTGGCAAAAGGTAAGAAAAGTTTGTGTGTGGAGAAATCAAGATGTTTGAACAAGTTTAAAGTATGTGCCTAATATGTATTGCCTACAAGGCGTGCTTGTGAAAGATAATAGGGAACCACATGTCCACAACAAGCAAACAAACAAGGCACACACAAGTAACAATCATACCAGCAAAAGAGCACACAAGACACCTATAGAACCAGAAAGGGCACTCAACAAACGCGTTAGTTGGAGAATCCAACCAAGGGTCATTTCCTAGAAGTCCTATGGGCCTTGGTCATTACTACTTTCTGGAGTCTACACCTGTTCAGTTGGGGCTCCTACTGGAAAGCTTGAGACTGTCAAAGTTGCAACTGGAGTAGCACTGTTGGGGTTGAAGTCTTGACAATGACACTGCTTTGACGAGTAAGGGTTGCTTTGTAGATTGTTCCTTCACTTGACGACCACCTTGATGTCGTGTGTTGAAGTTTTGAGACTGAACTTTGCCTTCTCGATACTAGTTACTTAGGTCTCAATTGGGTTAATCGTCAAGTTTATACAAGGTTTGAATAAGGACAAGGTAGTAGAGAAAACTCTTTTGAAATCATTGAAAATTTGAGAGGTAAATCAAGATATTTTTGAGAATAGGTGAGAAGTGGAAACCATATTAGGCTTACCTAGAAGAAAATAGATTTCTGTCAAAATAGGTTTTATCGAAACATTTCCTTTCTAAGCTTACGACCATGCTAACTAAGGTCTCCTAAGGTCAACGATGGCTCTGATACCAAGTCTGTGAGGACCCCTCTGACTAACCGTCAGAGATGCCCACGTTATGTAAACAGATCACGATCCCAATGATCAGTGCATCGCGATCACATAACCAAAATGGTATACAAAGTTACATCATACAACTCGAATAGTATAAGACTTACATAAATAATGGTATCATGACCAAGTCTGCAAACATCGTCGCACTTGACGAATATTTACTAAGGTACAGCGGAAGCTTCGGCTAGCGTCGACCCTCGTCACGTCCTGACGCATTCCCACAGAGCAGTTGAGCGGGACACTCAGTTGGCGTAGTCGTCGGTGTACTCCTCCTTCTTGTCGTACATATCCTCATTTCAACCTGGACGTTTGAATATCCAGGGACACAGCCATTGAGTACATTTACATACTAGCAAGACCACCTCTAAGGCTTAAGTTTTCATGATAATGCAAGAAAACACTTTTCGAAAACTGGGATGGCTGCTATATACGACTATAGGGCTTAGTTTTCGAATACCATGATTTTAGACATAGAGAATACGACATCTCTATATCTTTGTTGAAGAAAAACATTTAGAGATAGAATTCTCTTCTCTTAGATATAGCAAAGACGTATCCAAGTTCAAAACTTTCTTTTGTAAAACCTTTGAAAACACTAGGATAGGGGTATCCCTTTTTCCTTCCTTGAGATCAGACTGATTGTCTCCCCGAGACCAATCATCCTCACCCAAATTCCGTACCTCCCAGGTACCTCTTTGATGTCTCTTTGTTTCCTCCGAAAACATTTCCTCTTTTAAAACAAAATTGCCCATACGCCTAGATCAGTGGCCTTTCCAACCGTCCATGAGCGCGGACGCGGCTATTCGAATAGATTTACACTCTGCAGAGGTTGTACACTTTCACCACAAGATTCGGATGGTCTGCTGTGGATCAACCACGGACTGTACAGAGACAACATGCACACAACAGACGGCCAATCTTAATTTCCACTATGTTGATGCTGGTATAAGAATATCCTCTTCGAGTGGGTTTGTTCTCCCCGGCTCCGAGTGAGCTAGCCGTATCGATCCGGTTCCCCCTAGTCTCATACCGCCATGACAGGAGACCCACCGTTGCTTCCCGGTGGCACACGAAGTCCACACTCTTTATGCCCATTCCCTTGCAGCATTCGGTTCCGGGTACTATCTAGCCAATTGAGGAATATTCGAACACCAACAAGCTTCCGTTAAGCCCCGTGCCCATTTTGAGTTAATGTGGTTGTACGGGTTAATTGTACGAGCGGCTGCTAGGGCAGTACTTTGTTTTTCAAAAACAACTTCCAATCCTCCGACTACTCCCAGCAGCTCGGGTTTTCACAAACCTCTCTGATTGCTCCCAGCAACTCGGGTTTTAATAAAACACTTGCTCGCCGATTGCTCCCAGCAACTCGGGTTTTCCTCCAGGAAACAGTTTTATCAAATAGGTCCCCATCCTATAGTTTTGAGATAAGTAGATGAAAGTAGTCTACTAGAAATCTTAATCTTTTTTATGGAGCCTTCAACAACAAGGCTCATCAGGTAAAACTCTGTTTGTAATACCTACAGTATTCTAGCAGATAACTTTGGCCAAACAATATATTTTGTAAAATAGTTTTTGGGTGGCAAGGGACCACAAAAGAAGTGAAACATGCATCATTTTATTTTGAAAACAAAACCATGGTTGATAAAATAGTAGGATTCATTATGGTGGTGAGGTGGCTTGCCTGGCTCAGCAATATGTCCTTGGTCTTGGTCTTGATGCTCCTCAGGTTCACTCCTCAATTCCAGTTCCTTCCCGATTGTATCTAACGTCATAAACAGAAAAAGGAACAACACTCAGAATACAAGACAATGTCACAATGACATAACAAACATCAAGCATCGCACAAGACATTTACCTAACACTCAAAAGCAAACAATTCCTTTAGCTAAACAACAATAAACAACAAGGTCCTTAGAGATAAGACAAACAACATATACTCCTAAGGGAATATACACCACAACTCTGAGTAATAAAAAGGTAGTTCTACAGAACACTAAAACAATACATCACTTAGGGTTACTGCATCATTTAACAAGAGCTGTTATATTAGTTTCCGGAAATACTTCAGACAAAAGTATCTTAGTAGATTAGGAAATATTTCAGACAAAAGTATATTAATTTTTTAGGAAATACTTCACACAAAAGTATATTAATTGTTTAGGAAATACTCCAAACAAAAATATCTTAATTACACTAGCAAGTATTAATATTAACACGAGCATTGAGAACACTCACAAGCAAACATGTTACTAGCTCAAGAAACACCCACTATCAAGTAACTAAGAGACAAACAATGGTAACATCACTGTCCAAACTAGTTTATGACTAAGAGCTAAAATGGTGCACTAGGCCTATTTAACAGAACATCACAATTAAGGTCACTTCAACCAATAAACAAACAATCACATGGCAACCAAGTGTTGACAACAATCTAAAATAGGAAAGTCATATATTAAGCATTACAAAACTGGATAAAATTTAACATCAAACAATCATTCACATGCCTAACACACAAACGAAACTAGTGCAACTCATAGGAAACAAGATGAACTATGTGAAACTCAAAAGTAAAAGGGCTAACAATACTTTTAGGAAATTCATTAAGGTTATTAAAGGATAGCCTAAGTTTCTGGACATATGAGATACTAAGCACGTCAACACATAACAATTCAGGTAAAACAAGGAATTAACTTATTACATTTGTTGGATAAATAAGATGATGCTTTAAAGAGATAAAACATAACACACAAACATACCCACAAGCAAAGCATATAAACACAATTGATGTTATTATTAGGGTACACCGTGAATAATGCTAAACGTAAGTAAACAAGATTGATGTCATTTTTAAACTTTATAGAACTTTACTTAGACACATCTCCTGCATGCAAGGCTTATAGATCTACGTAGGTAATCTCCTAAGCTTTCCATAGATTTAAAGTTTGCTACTTTTTACAAGATTGGACATATCACACTCATAAAAATATATTTTTGAGAACGACCAGTGCCACATGATTGATAAAACACATAGCTATGCTACAAAATTTATTTCACAATTTTTGCATGACCAAATCTTCCACAAATGAATTAAAGCTGAGTTAGAAATTCTCTGGAAATAATCAGGGAAAAGATATTTAAAAAGAAAAGGTCAGACAAGCCGGATTTGGCAACGGGCCGAGCTCGCCGAGCTGGGCCGGCCCGCTGCGCAGCGCGTGCTGGCGAAGGGACACGCCACCGCTGGATAGGAAATGGATGGCTAGGATCGCAGATCCGACGGCTGCGGTACCATCTTCTTCCTCTAGACGCACGGGCCGGAGCAGAAGACCATAGAACAAGGGGGCGTGGACGAGCAGCTCACCCAGGGCGTCACAAGACCACGACGGAGGGTGGAGGTGGGTGCGGACTGATCTGGGAGGCCCGGGGTGGTCTCAGTTCGTCGGGAAATATCCTGAGACGGCGACGCTATCGTCGACGTCCGCCACGGCCACGTTACGCTCCGGGCAGTTCCGGTGATCCTGCAAGAAAACGAGGGTGTCTCTGGGGTAGGTAGAGCTACCGGGAGAAGGAAGAAGCAAGAATGGCGGGTCGAGAAGGACTGAGGGAGCGGCGAGCATGCATGCAAGCCAAGGGCTCCGAGCTGCGGTTTTTGGCCGTTCTGGACCGAGTCCAAGCTGGGGCTTGCACGGGATCTTGCTGGGGTGATGGAGAAGAGTGAGGGGAGCAGGAGTGGCAAGGTGGGAATGGCAGAGGAGGCCTCGGTCACAATAAGAGAGGGGGGGAGGGTGGCCGGGTTTGGTTCACTGGCATGGGCAGCTGAGAGAGGGGGCTCTAGCCAGCAATTGGCTCGGGGAGGCGGTGGAGGCAATGATGACCTGATGCGACACCCTCTTTGGATGCTTGCTGGTGGCCTCGAGCTGTTGGAGAGAGGAGAGAAAAGAGATGAGAGTTTTTCAGTCAGCAAGGTGCTCGACAGAATGTCCAAGAGAAAAGGACAAAGAGAAAACAGGGCTAGGGTTTGGGATTGTCGTGCTATGGGTACTTCAGGAGTGAGGGGGTTAAATTACACACCAAAAACCATAGGATGGGGTGGGAGGGATGTGAGTTTTAGATAAAGGGGATTTGTTGCTGATTTGAGTAGCCCACTTTGCTAACATGGATAAGTCAAATCTTTAGCTAGAAAAATATGAGACAAGATGGACAGGTCAGAAGGGATATGGGTGAAGCATTAGGCTTAAGAGTTTAGGTCAAAAGGTTCAACATGCACTAAACACAAAAATGGCAAGTTGCTATGTTATAAAAGAGATATGGTCACTTTAAATTGTAGCACTCATCCCAATCAAGAATTAATGATCAAACATTTTTGAATATTTTAAATAAGGTTATGGGTGAATAGTAGAGATGATAAGGATGAGGTTAGGTGAGTGGCATTCCCAAAATGAATGAAATAAACTACAGTAGTAATGCTCTAGAAATGCTAAAAACTAATGGAAATGAAGATAGTTGTTTCTTATTTGAAAAAGGATAATCTTTGAGTTTCTCCTAAAATCAACATAATAATCAAAGGTTAAACACACCACAACCATATGACACAACATTTAAAGCATGAATGATCTCAATTAAATTATATAACTAAAATGTTGTCTCATACACCCCACATGACACACATAAAATATCACACTTATGGGAAACAAGTGGAGCACATAACATCTAGGTCAACCACACATATAAATAGATAAACACCCACACAATTGTATTACTAACCATACTTTTAATATAAATCAAAAATATTTGTGAGGAGGTGATCAATAGGGTAATTTTGGTAGGAATAGAATTAAACAAACATTCTCGGAATTGATTTTCCAAGAGAAATAGAAATGGGGTTCTTAAAAGAGAGTTGCTAATTTGAGCCATATATATAAAAACTCAAAATATATTAGGACTTATTATATAGTCCTTTATAGTCTTGCAAACAAATAGTTTTGTTGGAAAACTGATAGTCTCTCAAATGATATATATACTTTGGGTGGTTGCTAAAATCAAAACATCAGGGTAAAAATAGAGTTTATTAAAAAGAGAATGGGAGAAGATATGTGGACTATTTCACTTGTTAAAACATTGACCTCAGAGGTCATATAATAACTTGTTTTGAGTTTTAGATGGTTGTTACTTAGAAGTCATCAACAAAAACACAAAACCACAACTCGACAAACATAGCATACAAGGGAAAGCACATCCATTAACAAGACATTTCAAAAAGTTTTTGTTGCCTCAGAATTTTGGATCTTTTTATGATTAAGTTTTTGTTGCTTCCAAAATTTGGGGTGTTACAAGTACTGTGCTGACGAAGTAGACCGGGTGCTCGACGAGGGTAGTTCCTGTCTCCTTGGCGTCTTTCGCCTGAGGCGGCCCAGCCTGATCCTCGATGGGGTTGGCTTCAAGGGGCTTGTCCTGGGCCTCGAGGGAAGTGGTCTCGAGGGTCTTGCCCTCGAGGGACTTGGCCTCGGGGGACGTGGCCTCAAGGGACTTGGCCTTGAGGGAATTGGCCTCGAGGGACTTGGCCTCGAGGGACTTGGCCTCGAGGGGCTTGACCTCGAGGGGCCTTCTCTCGAGGGACTTGGCCTTGCGGGACGTGGCCTCGCAGCGCTCCTCCTAGGCCTCGAGTGTGTTAGCCTCTTTCAGCAGTTGACCCGGGGCGGTCTCCTCTTGAGGCTTTGGGCCTGGCGCGGGCCTTGTGATGACCGCTCCTTCTTCGAGCTCTTTATCAGGAGGCTTTTCCTTTGGAGTGGTTGCACTCTTCTTGTGAAGTACAGACTCCTCTCTTTCCACCACAAGGACAACACTGGCTGTTTGTGGGGTGGCTGAAAGGTACAACTTCAGGTGCTCGCCAGGTCTTGGGGCGACCATTACAGGTGGGCTGGCCAAGTACTTCTTCAAGTCCTCAAATGCTTTTTCAGCTTCAGGTGTCCACTTGAAGGTGCCCGTCCTTTTCATGATCTTGAAAAATGGCAGGGCTCTTTCGCCGAACTTGGAGATGAATCGACCCAAGCTGGCCATGCAGCCCGCAAGGCGTTGCATTTCCTTGAGCCTGCGTGGAGGTTGCATGCCGTCTATGGCCTTGATTTTGTCTGGGTTTGCCTCTATGCCCCGATGAGACACGAGGAAGCCCAGCAATTTGCCCGAAGGAACTCCGAAGACGCACTTGGCGGGGTTTAGCTTGATGTTCACCTTGCGCAGGCTGGCGAAGGTTTCTTCCAGGTCTCTGAGCAGAGTATTTCCTTCTCGTGACTTTATGACGATGTCATCGACATACGCTTCAGCGTTTCACCCCATTTGCCCGCCAAGTGCTATCCTCATTAACCTTAGGAAAGTGGCTCCGGCATTTTTTAGGCCGAAGGGCATGCAGACTTAGCAATACAAACCACATGGGGTGAGGAAAGCCGTCTTCTCCTCGTCCTCTTTAGCCATCTTAATCTGGTGATAACCAGAGAAGGCATCGAGGAAACACAGGAGGTGGCAGCCAGCCGTGGAGTCCATGATCTGGTCAATTCTGGGCATGGGGTAAGGGTCCTTGGGGCAGGCCTTGTTTACGTCGGTGTAGTCGATGCAGAGGCGGCCTCCGCCGGCGGGTATTGGTACCACCACGCCGTTGGAGAGCCAAGAGGGGTGCGCGACTTCGCGGACTACATTTGCCGCTTTGAGCTTCTCGACCTCCTTGACGATGAATGCTTGCTTCTCGGGGGCTTGTTTTCTTGCTTTTTGCTTGACGGGGCGCACGTTTGGGCACACGGCCAAGTGTTGCTCGATCACCTCCCTCGGTACAACAGACATATCTGACGGCGTCCACGCGAACATGTCAGAATTTCCTGGAGGAAGGCGACGAGCGCGCTTTCCTATTTGGGCGGCAGCGCGGCACCAATGGTGACGCTAGCCCCCGAGCCTTCAGCCCCGAGGTTTTTGAGCTCAGAGAAATCTTCTTTGTAGCAGCTGCCTCCTGGGAGAACAACTACTTCTTCTTCTTGGGCCTCTCGAGAGACTCTTGGTCCTCGTCTGTGGGGAAGGCCATGGCGGCGGTCTTGTAGGCCGTCTCCACGGCGCGCGTAGCGTCCAGGACGTGCCCACGTAAGGTGATCGTGCCGGCGCTGCCGGGGATCTTGACCATGTTGTACGCATGGTGCGTGACGGCCATGAACTTCGCGAGCGCGGGGTAGCCTAGGATGGCGTTGTATGGCAGGCCGATGTGCGCAACATCGAAATCCATGTGCTCGGTGCGGTAATTTTCCTCGCTCCCGAAGGTGACGGCAAGCCTGACCTGGCCTAGAGGCTCGATTGAGCCGCTGGTGACCCCCGTGAAGGGCAGCGAGGGCATAAGCCTCTCGTAGGGCACTTGAAGCGCTTCGAACGTATCTATGGAGATGACGTTCAGGCCTGCTCCGCCGTCGATGAGCGTATTGGAGACAGCCACATTGTCGATGGTGGGGGTGCAGACCAGCGGGAGGGTTCCAACAGTCTTGGTGGACTTGGGGTGGTCCTGAGCGTCGAAGGCGATGGTGTACTACGACCACTTGAGGGGCCTAGAGGTTTCTGTGCTTGGGAGGGCGGCGTTGAGCTCGCGCGCGAACTGCTTGAACTGGTTGTTCGACTTCGGCGCCTGCGCCCCCCCTAGGATGCAGGCGATGGCGCCCCTCGGGGCTTGGTAGCCGCCATCTTCCTTGTCGGGGAGGTTGCCGTTCTTTTCTGCAGCGTTGACTCGATTTCAAGATGGTTTCTGGTACCGCCCTTGCGCCTGCCTCCACGGTACCACGACCTCGACCGCGGCCGCCACCGTCCTCTGCTTGCTCGCGCTCCTTGATCAACCTTTTGAGGTCGTAGCACGACTCTGTAGAGTGGCCATGCCTGTTGTGGTAGATGCAGAAGGGGCGGTGATCATCTTTTCTTTCTCCAGCCTCAGGGGAGTCCCTGCGGGTGCCTTTTGTGTCTGGTTCTGCCGCGAGAACGGCGGTGGCCTTGCGCTTGGGCTCCTCCTTCTTCTTCTGGCTCTTGGACCCCTCAGCGTGATCATCCCCTCTCGAGGACATTTTCACGAAGAGGAGTCCCTCTTCAGCCTTGGCGCACTTGTCCGCCATGTCGAACAGCTTGACCACAGAGGTGAGCTTGTCGTGGATGCCCAGTTTCTCAAGCATCCTGCTGTTTGTGAAGCCCTCGCGGAAGGCGGCGATGACTTGAGTGTCGGGGATGTTCGGGATCTTGTTGCGCACTTGGCTAAAGCGCTGGATGTACTTGTCGAGCGTTTCGTCCTTCCTCTGCACCACAGCGCGCAGATCGTTGTGGGTGAGGGTGCGCTCGTACGTCCCCTTGAAGTTGGAGACGAACTGCTTGCAGAGCTCCTCCCAGGAGTTCACAGAGTCCTCCGGGAGGTCCAGGAGCCACGACAGCGTAGAGTCGCGCAGCGCGTGGGAGAACCAGTTGGCCATGACCTTGTCGTCTCGTCCCGCAGCTTGGATGGAGGTGGTGTAGAGCTGCAGGAACTCAACGGGGTTGCTGGAGCCGTTGTAGCCCTTGGCTAGAGCCGGCCTGAACTTCTGCGGCCAGACCACGCGGCGCAGGGAGCGGGTGAACACCATGCAGCCCGAGGTGTACGTAGCGACCCCGTGCTGAAACGCGCCGCGGTTCTGCTGCCCCGCCTGGCCGAGCTCCTCCACGAGCCTGTTCGGGCGGTCTCGCTGGACCTCCATCCCCACACGGGCGTCGGACGCGGTGTGCTGCACGATCATGCAATCGCGTGGCGAGGTCGCGTGCGAAGCAGCCCTTTGTGCCGCAGCTGGCGCAAGCCCCGGAGGTTGCGGAGGCGCATTTGTTGCGACCGTGCCCGCGAGAGAGGGGTGCGCGTTGGACTACGACATAGCGGGGCGCGTCGTGGCGATGCTGTGACGCCCTAAAATCGATACTTTGTAGATTTAAGCGATTCCGCCGAAATCCGCATAATAACGATTTTATGTCGCCCACCAGACATAATGTGCACGCCGAAACATGCGCATTATGTGGGTGGAATTGTGATAACATTACAACAGTTTCGATATATCCACAAATACAAGAAAGATAAAATACAACAACGACTCGAACGAGTCAAGATATAAATAATACAATACAAAGATTCAAATGACAGCGGAAGCAGAAAATAGTATCCGACTACGGATAAGATGCAAATTGGACTAAGAGTCCTGAAGATAAGCGATGGCGCCATATCCCTGCCCGGCCAAGCCGGAGGGATTCCCAAGCTAACGTCATCAGACTACAAACCTGTTGACTGCACATAAAGCACATCCCAAAAGAGGGTCAGGTCACTCCCTGGCAAGCAAAACCGACTTGCCTACTTTCTACACCATCTCCCAAAATATAGGGGAGGTGGACTTAGCGGCAGCAGCACTAGCAACCTAAAGATACACGCTACAACTTCCGTCTAACCAGAGAGGGATAAGAGAGCGCATAAGAAAAACATCTACAACCAACACCAAACATAACCCATTCTCAAATTAACCCCCTCAACCAAATATGAGGAAGCAATTCGGGAAACTCACACTTTGAACAGTTTTAGTTATAATTTATGGTGAAAGTAATTCTATATTACTAGTCAATTTAATTAACATTAATTAAGTGTAAGTTGTCAAGATCTTGTTAGCCAGCATCATCACCAAAGTCGTCCATAACCGTGGACACGGCTCATCGATAAGATTATACCCTACAGGGGTGCACTACTGTACCCATACTCGCATGCCAACCCAAGCAAGCAGCAGGGCTTCTCAACACGACTTATTCCTTCACTACAATAAGTCCAAGTGCCACCCATATGAGTTGTTACCCGCGTCAAGAGTCCGGCCGAATCTCAATTGCGGACTCATTAGTTTGTGTCCATGCGCCATGCGGCTCAAACCACAGTAGGAATTGTCCGCTTCGCGCGCACCACCCCGATATGACCCCCGTATCATGTAACCTCACATCAATCATCATCATCATGCACATGGATATGAGAAAATGGAAAACCCGAACTAGTTGCGGCACAAGGACAAGCTGAAGATCCGTTCAAAGTCGAGGGGGGCTCCATAGGGCCTCCCACAAGTGGTTAGTACGCTCAAAATTGGATCCGAGGACAAAATCTCAGTTCCTAGGACGACACTGAGCAGAACAAAGCACCTCGCAAGGCCTTTCGCCTGGTGCATTATGATTTAATTATAATACCCCAATATAAAACAACATTTTATTAAGGTAGAATATTCTATCATACTAAATAGATGAAACATAACACCAACGGACGACTCGCACAATCAACTCTAAGCATGCGCTACGACTCGCAAGGCCAACAGATAAACATGCAACGGGTATTAGGTTGTGGGGATAAAGCTGTATGGGCTGCAGGATAAACTTGTGATGGGATCGCGATAGAGAATCGGATACTAGGGTAGCAGAGATCAACGGCAGGAATGAAAGACAATGTATAGGTGAATAAGCAAACTTTGCTTGCCTGGAATCCCGCATGGAAGCAGATCTTGTCGTTGCTCACACATCTCAACGTCTTATCCGCGAAGAAGCAACAAACACTGAAACGCGTAAAAGATGCATTTTACAACTATGGCAAAAGATCCAGCATGATCATACGAGAATGATGCATGGCATGGCAAGATGCAATACAATGCAGGTAATCCAAATTAAACGGGAAAACAACCCCGGCAATTAATATTTACGTGCAAGTTATTTATTTACCAGCAATATTAAATGTTGGTTAACATGGCAACACATGGCATGGGTGACCTAATTGGATTAAATGGACTAGGGCATTAAATATTTATTACCCCACACATTCCACATTTAATTATTTAGTTGCAATTAACAAATTACACTAAGCAATTATAATAACAGATGCAAAATGGCATACAAATGGCATATTAATACTCATTGCATTTTTATGATATAAAAACATATAAAGATTATTTAATTTGGAGTTATAGAATTAAAGTTATTACCAATACAAGTTTTAGGATTATTTCTGTAAAAAGCAGGGACCTGTTCGTGATGGAAAAGTTCTGCTGAGGGTTCTATGGTGAAAAGAGAGAGCAAAGGGGCTCTGGTGCAAGATTACATCGCCTTTCTCTCTCTGGGATCAATGACAGGAGGGACCCACCTGTCAGTCGGTGAAAAGGAATAAAATGTGGGCATTTTATTCCACAGGCCCAGGATTCGATCTCGCGATCTCCGGATAGCACGGATGGAACGCAGCCACTGGACTGCTGTGGTGTTTGTTGTTTGTACCTGAACCGTACCTCTATTATCGTGTAACTCTGACGCTGGATCTGGGAAAACGAAAGGAAAAAATAGAGGATGCGCGAAGGGAATTTGATCCCGCGATCTCCTGTGTGCGGGACAGGTTCAGTGGTGCTAGCCACAAAGTCTCAGTCGGGTTGTTGAACAAGTATAAAACGAATTACTTTATAACAGGAAACGGGAGCAACGACTACTGACGGATCTGAAATTCACCAGAGACACAGAGCAGAACGGAGGCGAAACCGCCGCCGGTGACCACGAACGGGCGGCGCCGCGGCTGTCGGATGCGTGCGTGGGGTTGTGGCATGGTGCGGTGCAGAGGGGCGTGGAACTCGTGTAGAGGGAGAAGGAGGAGGCCAAAGTCGTGAGCTTGAGCTCGTCGGGCACGGCCATGGCGGGTAGGAGCAAGGCGAGGACGGACGAGACTCTACCGTCAACAAAAAGAGTGGGGAAGAGAGGGAACGGGTGAGATGCTCACGGGGAGGTTCGTCGGCGTAGCGGTTCGTGTGCGAGGAGGGCCGCGACGCCGGGAATTCGCGACGGAAGACCGCCGGAGTTGAGGAAAAAGAGGACGAGGGCTTCGGATACGGCGACTCCCGGCACGATTCCTTGCACGGAGAGGTGGACGACGAAGCGGCGCTGATCTGAAGCTCCTCTGCTTGTCCTCGTCGGCACCGGAGCTGCGGGGGACGACGAGGTTCTCTCGGTGGATTTTGGGGGAAGAAGAAAAGAGAAGAGAGGGACCAAGGGGAGGTGGCGTTGGCGAGGAAAGAACAGGGAGGGAAGGCTAGGGTTTGGGGGAGCAGGAGGCCGGCTAAAAGGAAGAGGGGGAGTGGGTGGAGGGAGCACATGGTGTGGGACACCATGGCCACGGTGGAAAGGAGGGGGGTTCGTCTCGTGCGACTGTGCGGAGAAGAAAGCTGAGGTGGGCTAGGGTTTGGGCCTAAGTTGAGTTTCGGCCCACGTGAGTGTTTCTCCCCGTTATTTTTTTCTTCTTTTCTTTTTCTTTTGTTTTTTATATTCTTTTTTGTTTTATGTTTTAAAAATAAAATAGAAGAAGAAAAGATATATAACTTTTGACCAATAATTATCGTTTCAGAAATACTCAATTTAATATGTTAGTTTGAAAAATTTGAAAATAATTTAAATATCACATTTAAATTAATTTGGTTTGTAATTGAATTTAAAAGTGGAATTTGAATTTGAGGGGTGTGATTTAAATTTGAATAAAAATTAAATTAAGTGACAAATGCATGATGATATGATGACATGATGATGCAAAAAGAAAAACAATAAAAAAATCTAATTGGGGATAAATCCCGGGACGTTACAGATGCCGACGAGGTGGTTGAGGCGTTGAAGCCACTGCTCGTGGGCCTCAGCGGTGGGCTGGTAGCGGAGCAACTCCTGCGCCATGAGCAGCGCGGTGTGGGGCGCAGGGTCGGTTCTGCCCGGGCCCGAGCCGCTTGGGCGCTGCGACGGGTGCGACGACTGCGCATCCTCCTGGTGCTCGGCGTCGTGCTCTGGCTCCTCTGCGTGAGGGCCAGAGGGGACATGCTCCTCTTGGCGGGGTCGGCCCCGCCTTGCGCGGGTGGTCGCGCGGGTGGTCGCGCGAGTGGTCGCGGCGCCTGGGGGCGCGCGTGCTCCCGCCGGCGCTCGTCGGCTGACTCGAGTGGTGCGAGTGGTGCGCGTGTTCACCATGGCGCGGAGACGAACTCGGAGGTTGTTGACGCGCCTCAATCCCCCTACCCGGCGCGCCAAATGTCGGCTTATGACTCCCAGGAATCGGGGGTAGTCACTTCCTGAAGGGTAGTTCGAGAGGGGATTGAACGCGGAGTCTAAACCCTCCAGTGGCTCCGCGACGTTGCTCGCCGGGCCCGAAGAAGACGCACACCCGACCAAGGAAAACACCGTTCTTTACCCAGGTTCACGGCCCTCGTGGGGAGGTAAGACCGCTACTCCTGCCTGTCTGTATTATATGCGGGAGGTTACAGTACAATTGAGCTTGCCGGAAGCCCCCTTGAGGCAGTTCTTGCCTGGGGAGGTAAGCGATGATCTTCTTCCTCCTCCAGACCGAGGCTAACCTAACCAGTGTTGCTAGGGTTTACAAGGGTGTTTTGCACGCAAGGAGCCCACCCTTGCTACGATGGATGTCTTCTCTCTTTTATAGGCGCCTCCGGTCTTCTTCTTCGGCTTGGCCTTCAAGGTGGCTCCCACTCGCCAGTGGCGGGGTGGAGCACGAGTCCACCATGCTCCCTTCGTCCATGGACTCGGTCCATTGATGATAAAGGTGGCGCCGTGGCCGACAGGCGGCCGACTGCGCCTGTACCGCCCGTAGAGCGGCCAGTCTCTTGGGTGGAGCCCACGATGACGATCTCCGTTGGAGGGTTGCGCCGTCCACCTACTTTACCGTCAGAGTAGAAGGTCCTCACAGCTGTGCAGCAGGCGGAGCAGCTTTGTTGACCGCTTTATCGCCAGGGACAGCGACGGGGGTGTGAGCGCCTCTGTACGAGCGTGGCAGAGATCACGTGCGCTCTGTCGGGGTTCCTTGGCGACGACGTTTCTCTTCAGGCCTGAGGGGAGATTCCTGCCGGACTTGCCTCAGGCGGGTTGGTTCCTTGACGGGGAGGACCCCCTGAGGCGAAGGGTCCCTTGAGGCCCTCTCTCCCTCTTCATGCCCTCGAGGGGAGTTGCCTCTGGGGGGTCCCGTCAGGCGGAGTCGCCTAGTCCTTAGCAGTTTTGTCCGTCTGGCCCGCGAGCGAGGCCTGGGGGGAATGGGCTCTTGATACCCCAGTTCCCACTGGGCCGACAGTTTCATCTTGTTAAAAATCCGAATCGTGAACCATGTGTGTATGGTTTAAGTATACGAGTTGGAAGACTTTTTGGGTTCTTGCGTGCACAATCTTGAGACGTATGTGACGTTGGGGTCGCTAGGAGCTGTCGGGCGATGATCCATTACGAGTCAGGCATGCTTTTATTCCTGGGTTGGGTAACCCCAGTATACTCCTAAATGTGTGGCCCAACCGATACGTTTTGTTTGTGTAGCCTGAATTCAGGGTCTGAGAAACGCCCAAATGAATCTCACACTAGACATCATAACGTTGGTATATGCAATTGTTTGCACATCATTATTCTATCAATTGCCTAGCTGTAATTTCTTTACCCGCATGAATGTTATTATTATTTATGGAGAGGCACCATTAGTGAACTGTGGACACCGGTCCTTCTCTTTAATCTGATAAACCACCAACTGCAAACTTGTTACTTTCTGCAAACAAACATCTTTCTTCTACACATATATTTAATCCTTTGTTACAGCAAGCCGGTGAGATTGACAACCTCACTGTTAAGTTGGGGCAAAGTATCTTGATTGTTTGTGTGCAGGTTCCACGTCAATTACGTCGGACACTTTTCTGGCGCCGTTGATAGCTCGGGGGAATTCATCATTTCCTATTGGTTTGATAACCTTGGTTTCACAACTGAGGAAAACTTGCTGCTACACTCTTCATACCTTCCTCTTGGCGTCTCCCAACTGAAGGGAATATGCCCTAGAGGCAATTAATAAAGATAGTTTATTCCCAATTGTTCATTATATGTTTTATACCATGCTATAATTGTATTAAGCGGAAACATTAATACACGTGTGGTAGATAAACAACCAGGTTCCTAGTAGACTCTACTAAGAGTAGTTCAGTGTGCGATTGATGATCGAGGTTTCCCGATCATGTGATATGGCGTCAGTTGGCAATGGAGTCATATCGTTAGGTAAAACGATGTGATGGACTTACCCATAATTTGTAGGACGTAGTCATTACGCCTTTGACCGTGAGATCAACTCTTATTGTTATTCATGAAAGATACTTTGATTGCATCAAACGTCATATCTTATATAGTGTGACAATAAAGGTGCCCCTCTCGGGTATCGGAAGGGAGTAGTTGAGACGAGGGATCAAGAGCGGGATTTGCCAGTCCGCATAGCAGGATAGATGCTCTAGGGCCGACCCGGTGAGATTATGTCAAATGAGTTTGCAAACATTTTACTAGGACACCAGGACATAATATCACAGACGAGTAGAAGATAGTGTTGTCGGTAACAAGATCATGCTAGGTATGGAGATATCTATAAATGATTCTCGGACACGCTAAGTATCGCTATGGCAAAAGATTTAAGACTCGACGTCAAGGTTTGATAGATGAAAGTCATTCGTTATATCACATGGATTAATTCACGGGGTCCAGACCAACGAGTTAATCATTGATGAGACAGGGGTCTTGATCATGTCTATTATTATACCGAACTGCTAGGGTAACACACTTAAGGGGTTTCGACAAGATAACTGGAAAGGAAAATAAGAAAGAGAGAACACCGGGAACGTCCCGGGAATGATCCGATGGAGATCGGGCAGCGACGAAATAGTTTTTGGAGCCGGAATAAATTATATAATATTTATTTAATGTTAATTAATGTAATTAAAAGTTAGATATGTTTTTATTTAATTAATTTTGAATTTTTTAAGGCAGAATTCCCTAAATGGGCCTTGCGGTGGAAAGAAGGGCCATGAGGGGGGGAAGCTTCATGGGGCCCACCTAGGGTCGGCGCACCAGCCTTGGCCGAAGGGGGGTGTGGGAATAGTCCCACACCGTCTGGCTGGCGAGGTTGGCACCCCTCTTGCCCCTTTATATAGAGGGGCACCCCTGGCCTTTTAATTCACCCAATAATTCTCCGTTTTCTCCTCGATTTCGTGATTCCCTTTGTCGGAGTCGCGTCGAGGAGAGAGTACTCTCAACCATACGCCCTCTGCCGTGCTGTTGGTGTTCCGGTCCATGTTTCCGACAGGCGGCCGACCGCGCGGTACTATCAGTAGAGCGGGCAGTCTCTGAGGTTGAGCCCACGATGACGATCTCCGTTGGAGGTTGCGCCGTCCACCTGCTTTATCGTCAGAGTAGAAGGTCCTCACAGCTGCGCAGTAGGCGGAGCAGCTTTGTTGACCACTTTATCGCCAGGGACAGCGACGGGGGTGCGTGCTTCACTGCATGAGCGTGGCAGAGGTCACGTGCGCCCTGTCGTGCTTCCTTGGCCGCGACGTTTCCCTCAAGGCCTGAGGGGAGATTCCTGTTGGACTCCCCTCAGGCGGGTTGGTGCCCCGGGGGGGGGGGGGTCCCCTGAGGCGAGGGGTCCCTTGAGGCCCTCTTCTCTTCTTCAGGCCATCGAGGGGAATCGCCTCTCGAGGGTCTCGCCAGGCGGGGACGCCTGGTCCTTAGCCGTTTCGTCTGACTGGCCCGCGAGCGAGGCCTGGGGGGAATGGGCTCTTGATACCACAGTTCCCACTGGGCTGACAGTAGCCCCCGGGCCCATGATGGGCACGACTTAGCCCATGGGCTTAGGCGAAGCGTCGTGGGCCCTTAGTGCCCAGCCAGCCCGAGCCACGCGGAACTTGGACGATTAACGGCCTCGCACGTTCTTGGGCGTGAGTCGTGGGGGATCCCACCACGCCCCGGTAACTGCTCCTGGAGGGGACATAAAGCCCGAGCACTGCGGCAGTGAGCCGTTACCGTTTCCAATTCTTCGCAGAAAATTCCGCTCCACAGAGCTCTCCGCCTCCGCGCTCTCCTGCGAGTTTCTGTTCTCCAACTCATTTGATCCTCCGCACCCGTGAGAATGAGTCCTCTCAAGAGCAAGGGCAAGGCCGCCGCGGGGTCTTCCTCCCAGGTGGAAGCCACGGAGACCGTGATGGGCGCGGCGCTGCTCGGCGTGCGCGTCAATGAGAAAGCGCTCTCCAAGGTCCGATGCCTGGTGGCGGGCCGGACGAACGCGCACGACACCACCGCCCTGAAGCCTGCGGCGCACGGGAAGCGCCCGCGGGGGTTTTTCCCGGTCTTCCAGCACTGCCTGGCCGCGGGGCTGGTGCCGCCCTTCTCGCCATTCCTGGAGGCGGTGCTGGCGTTCTAACAGGTGCAGCTGCTGCACCTGCACCCCAACTCCGTCCTCATCCTCGCCGTCTTCGCCTACCTCTGTGAGGCGTACCTGGGCCTGAAGCCCATGGTGGGGTTGTTCCGCTGCTTCTACGCGCTCCGGAATACGGCGAAGAACGAGTGCTCCGGGTGCGTCTCGTTCCGCATCGTCGACGGCATGGGGGGCGTCTACATTCCCATGTCTTGGAGCGAGGGCAAGGCCATCACGTCCGTGACAAAGAAAGTAGACGACTTCCGCCAGAAGTGGTTCTTCGTCGGGGTGGAGCGTCCCTGTGCCTTCCTCGAGGTCCCCGACGAGCCTCCGGTGAAGAACTCCCATTGGGGTAAGGCTACCTTCGACGGCGCCAAGAATGTGAGCCTGATGGGGCGCCTGAGCTTCCTTCGCGAGGAGGGCCTCACAGGGCAGATGGTCAACGACAAGAACCCCATGTGGATGTACTCGGGGCCGAACGACAAGATGCGGCTCCACGTCGAGGACAGCAACAAGGACGTCGTCGACAACATCCTCTCCGCGCTCTTCGTCAACCCCTCTATGCTCCCCGTGGATGAGCTCTGCGCGGCGCTCCGGCCACTTCACCAGTACAACCTGACGGAGCGCATGGCCCTCCTGGAAGGGATGCCTTCGTTCACCCCGATAGGCCCGACGGACTCTGATGTGCCGATACCGGCCCCACGGTGAGCGGAGGGGGCCGATTCTCCCTCGGCTTCAGGAGCTGGCCTAGGTGAGGAGGAAGCCACAGCTGGGGAGGTCTCTTCTTCTAGAGCTGGGCCGTTCACTGACGAGACTTGTGATATCTCGTCAGGCGACGAAGACGCCTTCGTGGTGGCGCCCTCGCGCCCCGTGGAGGAGGAAGCTGAGGAAGGGGAGGCCTCGGGCGCGGAGGGCTCTCCAGGAAGGTGCGGGCCCCGCACCAAGGTCGACGTGGACCACACAGGGGGCGAGGCCGTCTGACGTCCCTTCCAAGAGGAAGGCGGAGGCGCACCCCGCGAGGCCTGCTCCCAAGCCCTTTCCCTCATGGCGCTCGCCAGGCCTGGCGTGGGTCGATGCGGGCGCTCCCCCTCCAGGGTGAGTTTATATGACGTTGGGTCGTATTCCCTCTTGGTTTCTTTTTCCACCTCATCCTTTGTTGAAGTCTTTTCTTGGGCTCTTGCCAGCGGTCCTGCACCTGCGAAGCGCCGCCGCCTCCGCAAGGCGTCCGAGGTGAATAGCGCCACGGCAGGGGCCGTGGCTGACGAGGCTGCGAGGCCTGTGGAGTCAGCCCCAGTGGTCCCCCTTGAGGAGGCGCCTCAGGTGGAGGTGACTGCGCCCCTTGCGGGGGCGGCTGGTCCTCATGTGAAGGAGGGCGCCATAGGCCCGGATGCACCTGCAGCGCCCCGCGAGCCTCTGGCGGTGGAGGGCTCGGAGGCGAGAACTTCTGCCCCACCTCGCGCTGCTACTCCACCTCGTGCGGCTACGCCTCCACGCGAGGCCACTCCGCCACACGAGCCAACGCCGCCGCACGCGTCAACGCCTCCGAGTGTGCCTGCTGCGTCGCCTGCACCCTCTGCTTCTACGCAGCCCGCGACGGAGACCTGCGAGGCACCGGCAGGCGCGGGCGCATCTGCCGGGGACGGTTCTTCCTCTCCTCCCTGCCAGGCTGGAGGCGAGGAGCGCCTCGCGGCTGCAAGGCCTGAAGGGGGCGCGGGCACGGGCTCAGGCGGGGCTCAAGCTAGCCCCCGAGTTCTCCCCGAGGCCGGACCCGTGGGACTCGACGCCGAGGCCGAGCCTTCTACGAGCCAAGACTTGGTGCTCCGCGGCTGGGACTGGAGCGCGGGGCGCCGCGAGGTCGCCTTTGGCCTCGTGAGGGAGTCCCTGGAGGGCTTGGAGGCGCACCTCGCCCTTGGGGACATATGGATCGCTCGGCAGCAGGAGGAGCTGGCGAAGTCGTGGGCGTCCTTCCAGGCGGCGGTCGAGGCGTGCCGGCTGGAAGATTTGGCGCTGCAGGCCGCCCGCGAGGAGGCCAGCAGCTTTGCCAAGGAGATCCGCGAGGGGGCCATCCGCGACGCTGCAGAGCTGCTCAACCCCCTCAAGGCGGAACGCGACGCTGCGGCGGAGCTCCTGCGCGAGGCGATGGAGGGCTCGCTGGCGCAGAAGCGGCGCGAGCTGGGCCAGCTGGAGGCCCAGCCGCTCTCCGCCCACGAGGCCACATCGGCTGCTCTGGAGAAGGACCGCAAGGTCTTCGCCGAGCGTGAGCAGCAGCTGCTCGTCAACGAGGAGGAGCTGCAGCAGCGCCTCCAGGAGGAGAAGGACCTGGTTGCTCAGCGCGAGGCCATCGAGGAGCGAGAGGGCGAGTTGGCCCAGGCGACCCTGAGGTACGACGACAACGACGCTGCCCAGAAGGTGGCTTACGAGCGCTTCGAGCGGCGCTTCGCCGAGAAGAAGAAAGAGACCGAGGACGCCCTCGCGGAGCGCGAGAAGCAGTTCCGTAAGTCGACTTCTCAGAAGTACAGCGACCTGGCCCAGTCGCAGGAGGACCGCTTCAAGGCCAAGCACGCCGCGGACGCTCGGAAGATCGCCGAGCTCGAGAAGGCCAACTCCAAGCTGGAGGCCCGCCTCACTCGCGCTAAGGATGGGCGCCGCCGAGTGGAGGAGGCTCGCACCGAGGCTGTCCACAAACTCAACTCCTCGGCCAAGGACGTGGAAGAGCAGGTGGCCCCGGCGATGCAGCGAGCGGCGGAGGCCTCGGATTCTGCCAACGCGTCTCGGGCGCTCACGAAGCAGCGCGAGCGCATGTTCGAGGCGCTGGTTGCTCGTGGCAACGAGCTGGCCTCGCAGCTGGGAGCAGACGCGCCGCACACCGACGTTCGGGGCCGCGGCGATGCTGCCATGTACCTGGTCTACTTCGACCAGCTCTTCACAGTGCTCGAGGGTCCCGTCGCCGAGCTTCGGGAGATGATCGAGGACGAGAGTCGACAGCTCTTGGGGGTGGTGGTGGATCGCATCTTCACCAACCTTAAGCTCCTCACGCCAGGCTTCGACCTCGGCTCCGTGACCGAAGCCGCCCAGGGCGAGGACGCGCAGCGGGTCTCGAGCTCCCTCCCCGATCAGGTGGACGCCTTCTGCACCCGCTTCAGGCGCACGGAGGCTGCGCCGAAGGATAGCGAGGAGGATGTAACATCCCAAATTTTGGAACCAAGAAAAATTTATTTTTACCAGACCCAAAATTCAGAACCAACAAAAACTTTTTGAAATGTTTCACCAATGATTGTGTTCCCTTCCCATTGCTATGTTCGAACTTGTGTGCCTTGCTATTTGAATGGTGATATGATTAATTCTAGGGTTTAAATGTTGTGGCCTTGATTGTGATGATTATTGTATTGTTTGCTTGGGTGAATAATTACACCAAAATACTTTAAGTGCTAAATTAAAGACACACTTGACAACAAAGTTGGGTGAAACTTGAATAGAAACAAACTCCTCAAATTAATCAACAAATGGGAATTTAAATCATGAGCTAAAGAAATGATCTAAATAAATTAATTCCCCTATTTTAATGTCTATTTTCTTCAAACAAATACTTTCTTATGAGAATAAATTCTAATTTAAGCTGATATATTTGTCAATGAAGTTCCAAGAGTTCAAATTAATATTTGGACTTGCTTAAAAATTTCTAAAAGATTATAAAAAGGGTTTTGAGAAAAATGCCATATTTAAACCCTGTGAACAAAAGTTATTCAAAACATTTTATTTTCCAATACCAAATTTTGTGGAGCTTACACATGCATATGGGAGCTTACCCAAATATTTTCAAATTTTTATAAAATGTTTTAGTACCCCGAATAAAATCCCTAAAAGCTACTGGTTTTCAAAAGGAATTAAAAGAAATAGAAAAAGGACTTGGATGTGATGGAAAAATCTTGCCAGGGACCTTTCTGCGAAGCCCCCCTCTTCCTGTAGCCGCAGCACGGCATGGCGCCAGTGCTGCCGTGCTCCCCGCGCCGCCGTCGCGCCCGGGCCCCCCCCCCCCCTTGCTGCGGTGCTCCTCCTGGCGTGTCGCGGGGCACGACGTCGTGCCGACCTCGGCCCTGCTCCTCCGCGACCGTGCCCCTCCCCCTCGAAGTCCCCTGCTCGCCCGACCGTGCGGTAGAACACGCCGACGCCGGCCGCGGCCATCCCTGTCCCTGTCTCGTCCGCCCGGACCCCCCCCCCCCCTCCTCTCCTCTCCCCTGCGACGTGGATAAGAAGCCCCTGAGCGCCGCTACTCGGCTCCCCGGCTCTCTCTCCCTCTCTTTTCCTCTCCTCCCTTCCCCACGGCACCGCGCCCGCCCGAGCACGCCGTCGCACACCGCCGGCGACTCGAGCCTCCCCGAGCCAACTGAGACCGCCACCATCATCGCCTCGTCGTCCTCTACGTCCCCGTGCAGGGAATCGCCGCGGGAAGCCGCGAATCGAGCGGTCCGTCTTCGTCCTCTTCCGCTCCGGCCGCCGCCCGTTTCTTCAAGCCCGTGAGCAGCTCCGTCCACCATTCCCCGCCATTTCTGCACCCCCGTGCTCCCCTTCTCCTTCTCTAACTCGTAGACATCGCCGTTGCTTCCCAGGTTCGCCAGAGCGCCGTCGCCGTCCTCGCCTGCTCCCTGCTCGACCTCGCTCAGCCGCGCGCGTTTGACGGTGAAGAAGAGGCCGGCGTACCCCTTCGCCTCGTGTCTGGGCCGCTGGCTGGGCCGCGTTTTGCGCCGCACGGCCGGATCTGGGTCGGTTCTGGCCCATTGAACTTTTTCCCAGTCAAATCCATTTTTCATCTTATTAATTCCTGTTAACTATGCTCTAGGTTTTAATCCACCATTTAATCCTCGAATATTAAAATTGATTGATTCAAATTTTGTAGTAATCATGTGTGTTTTCTTAAACATGCTACACTGGCTGTTTGCAGAAATATGTTTTTGAGTGATGTCCAGATTGGATCTTCTAGAAAGTATGATTTGCATTAGAAATTAAATATCTAGAGTTTTATAAATCCAAATATTGCAAACTAAAATTCTTTGGGTAGCCTTAAGTGATACCTTTCTAGATATGTAAGCCTTGCATGCAAATGAAACATAAAACAGAAGTTCTATCCATTCTTGTAAACACACCAGTGGCACTTTGGTGATTTTTGTAGATTTTTAGGAGATGAATTTTGGAACGAATCCAATTGGTTTGTCTTCTATATGTATAGGAGAACATATCCATAGTTTGGTTTGAATTTAGGAGTCATTGATTGACTGTGGTGACAATTAAAAATGTTTAGGTCTTTTCTGGCCTTTTTCTGTAAATACTACAAACCACAGAAATAGGGTTAAGTGTGTAAATTCAATAACTTGATATTTATAACTCCAATTGAATAAAATTAAAATGTTCTGGAAAGCTTATGAAGTTTTCTAACCAAACCAAGTGGTTTCACCTCATTTAGATACATAATAAAAATACATTATTCAAAATACCATGAAAGGTTTAAATTCTAAACTTGTTTGTTTCTGATACTCTGTTAGTCTAAATTAGTTGAGACCAATTTTATTGAGTCACATTTAGTCATGGTTAGTCACCCCTAAAAGGATTTAATTTTTAAAATAACAGAATGTAATTGATAGCTAAAACTTGATTAATATGCTTCTGTATTGAAACCATTATGTAGGGAGTTTGGTAACTCCAATTGACCCAAATCCAATTGTGTTGTCTTGTACACGTCAGTAGCTTTCTGTAGAAATTTAGTTTGTATTTTTGTAAACAGCAGAACTTAAGATATGTAATTAAACAATTTCAACTAGTTTCTGCCATAATTAAGACATAATCAAATAATGGCTAATTCAATTAAATTGAAACCAAATTGTGTTGCTTGGTATATGAAGTGACTATTTAGAGCATATAAGATTGTATTGCTGTAATGGTGGTTGTGTCACAATTACTCTCTAGTTGTTATTGTTTAGTGTGTTATAATATGTTAGTACTGTTAGTGGAATTGTGGGAAAAGTTGGTATGAGTAAAATATTGCCTAGCTTGATGAACTTGAAGGACTTAAGTGAGTATCAGATTAAATATCTTGTTAGTGTACCCACCATAGCTTGGTGTTTAAATTATAGAGATTAATTGGTGACTTAACTTTTGTCTGAAGTATTTCCTGATCAGAGAAAAGTGGTTACTAATTACCTCTAATTGAGGATGCCTTGGTGCTCTATATCTTGGCATGTGTATGGTCTTATACTCATGTGAGTATAATGCCCTAGTAAATATAGATTTAGTTCGTTGCTTGATTAAACTAGTGCTATGTATGTGGCTTGAGTGATTAGTTGGATACTTGTGGTTTGTCCCTTGTTTATATGCCACTCGTGGTTTGGTTTGCTTATTGCGTGTTTTTTATTTTCATGTTGCGACGCTAGTTATAAACGCTACCGGAGTGGTATTTGGAAAGGATTTATCGGAGGAGGATGATATTTATCTCTTGAGCGGTGAGAAGAAGTCCAAGAACATCATACTGGAATCAGGCAAGCTATTCCCTGAGCTTGCATCCTTATACACCTATTATGGTTCACATGTTTTACTTATAAAGAGCATATGTGATTTAAGTGGTGGTTGCCACTAAGGCTATGAGTTTGAAAACCCTTTTTCCCAAAATACCCGTATATTATTTTGACACCCTGTATGGAGATATTAGATGGAAATTCTTTTTCAAACTATAGGATGGAAAAAACAAGATTTGTTTATTCAAAACTCCTTTGAAAACTTGTGTGGATATAAAGCACTATGATATGGTGTTGAAGAAAGGAAATGGAGAAAAGTGGTTTTAAGAAAAGCACATTGTGTCCTAGTACTCAGTCAAGCAACCGATACTCTGTGCGACCACAATTACCCACATATGGGAAAGGGCTTAGTCATATAGTTTGCTCTTATTAGTATGGGACACTGCATCAACGGAGATGACTCCGTTATGCATGAGGGAGTGGTTTGGTGACCTAGCCCTGACCTGGGTCCTTGCTCAAAAATCTATGAGTAGATAAGGAGGAGGATAGAAGGATGTCCGTATACACCGCCAGATAAAACCTATGAGTCCTCACACTTAGGGTTTCCGACGGGAAACTGGACTAGGTGTAGATGGAATGGTTCATAGGGGCAGGATCCTATACTAGCATGAGCAAAGGAAAGACTAGGGTCGGTGACTCAACTTCGCATACCGCTGGTATGGCGAGACGTGGCTGACACTATGAGTTATCGAATGAGTGTGGGAAAAGCGTGCTACCTCTGCAGAGGGTAATTAAACTATTCGAATAGCCGAGTCCTCGGATATGGACAGTTGAGAGGCCCTACTTCGACCATGTGCAAGTTTTGGAAAAGATTTGGGTTTTAAAAAGAAAAATGAAGTGGAGAATGATCCATACACTATACCAACGGATCAGTATGAGGTTGTTGGAGATAGTCTTGGAAAAGGTTTGAGTTTTAAAAGAAAAAGGAAGTGGAGAATGTTCCATACACCTATACCAACGGATCGGTATGAGGTTGTTGGAGAATATGTATCATGGCGGTCCATGGCCAGGAAAAGGAGGAGTTTTGGAGAAACAGATAAAGTGGTGATTTTTCGATAAAATGTTTATTTAACAGACTTCTTACCTTTTCACAAAGATGCACCCTTTTGGGAAAGAGTTTTAAAGAGGCTTCTTACGAAGGCAGATTTATGGAAAAAGTTCTGAAGACCTTCTTTCCTTTTTCAATAAAGATATAGAGATTTCAAGGCAAACAAAGCTTTATTTAAACAAATAAAAGAATAGCGCATGCTCATGTTGGGGTAGTTTGCGAGTACGTAAATGTACTCATGGCTGTGCCCCTGGATATTCCCATGTCCAGTGTTCAAGAAGAAGTATGATGAAGACCGAGAGACCGATGACGTCTTTGCGAACTAGGCCGTCTTCCCAGTCAGCTGCCTGTTGGTGTCTTGGCAAATGACTCGGGCCCCACGTTGATTGGTGTTTTCCGCTGCAATAACTTATTGAAGATTATGGCTTCACTCAAGTAAGTAATTCTTTCGGTAATTATGGATGTTCTTTTGATACCAGTCGATTGTGCCCAGCGACAGACTGATCACGGGATCGCTGATGTTGTAGGCACAAGGGTATTTCGGACAGCTAGTCCGGGGTCCCCACAGAAATGGTATCAGAGCCATCCTGACTGTAACAGGCCTTAGTTAGCATGGACGTTAGTTAGGAAAGAAATATTTGGTTAAAAATATATTGTTACCAAAAACATATTTTTATCTAAGGAAGTCCAAAAATAACTTCCACTCCTCTCACCTTATCAAATATCTCAAAGTCTTACCCCTCTATTTTAAGAATTTTCAAGGATTCTTCTGTTATCTCTTCTTACCTGTTCAAAATATTTGACGATGCACCCAAATGAGACCCCATTAGCTAGCACCTACGAGAAGAAGCTTCCATTGCAAGTACTCAACATTCCACATCGAGGTGATGGATTCGCCAGTACCAATATTATCGATATCAACAAAGCAAGAGACCTTCGAAGACCTCAACTCAATATCAACAATTCCACTCAGTTACTCCTTCGATAATCTCAATTTCTCCAGCTAAAGACGAAGGCGACAAAGTGAAGGCTTCACCAACCCCATCAACCAAGGCCCATAGGAAAAACATGATAGGACCCTCGGGTGTATTACCCGATTACCACGAGTAGGACATCCTTTGGTACTAAATGTACCTTGTGTGCTCTTTGCTTATGTGCACTATGCTTCCCTGTTGTTTGTTGAGACTTCTCTGTTAGTGTGTTGTTTTTCTTGCGCGTTCACAATCACGCTTTAATGGCAGCACAAAGTAAACCCAAAATTCCCTTTTCATAAAACTTCCTTCGCCAGTTGCACCTTGTTGTAGATGTAAAGCCTCTTAGGAAAATATTTTCTGGAAAATTCCTCCTATCTCGACCGTCTCCCGATACGAACTAACAGTTTCGCAAGATACAAAAGAACCCCAATCTTTAACCAATAACCTGCGATTTTTGCAACCTAACCGGAAAATCAGATAATGGCCTTCGAGCACCATCTGAAGCAAGTGCGTCAAGATCTCGAAGAGGAACTACTAGGAAGATTCAAGCTCCGAGACCGCAAGAAGAAGGAACTGCGACAAAAAGATTAAAAAGAGATTTCTTAAATTGGTAACAAGTAATTAATATACCAGACTATCCTTGAGTATTCGGAAACTCATACATCAGAAGCTGTTATGATTAATCTCTCTAGTGTGATATTCCAATGTTCGTGTGGTATACGAGTAATTTGGTAACAAGCCTCATGAACTTGTTAACAAATCACTTTTATATGCTCAAACACTTGAGTGTCATACCCTAAACTAAATAGAACGTCAGATAATTCAGTGCATCTCAGCCTCTGGAATATGAAAAGTAGTTTGATGAAAAGACTAGCTACCTTGTTAACAAATTCTTTTTGTGTGACTAAGGCCATTCGATGTCATAAAAGACAACCGCATTTTTATACAACTAACCAATAGAAAGCTTTGCTAGGGCTAAGTGGATTCCTTCACCACAGGGGCGAGATAAATGATGTTCAAACCCAAATAAAGGACAATGAAAATTCTCTTAAATCAAGTGTATAACTTAGGAAACATGCAAGTTCCAAATAAGAAAGTCACATGGAGATTTATGGTGTTTTCCCAAGGATATGATTTCTAAAACAAGAACAGAAAAAGTTACCATTTGAGAAAAACAACGGGTGTGAAGGTTCTTCACTAACTTTTTCTCAAAAGTCCGTTAAC
Organism: Poa annua; assembly: GCA_026929855.1. Classification (NCBI taxonomy): domain Eukaryota; kingdom Viridiplantae; phylum Streptophyta; class Magnoliopsida; order Poales; family Poaceae; genus Poa; species Poa annua. The sequence continues at coordinate 241,285,885 of CM049426.1, read as the reverse complement.
CCGCAACCTTTGAACAATCATCGATCCACTCCCCAAACCACCTACCTCAGGACACTCGAATTGACTTTTAGACTCCTCTGGAAGCTCGATACCCTAGATTGGACCTCTTGCAATTCTTCCCAAAGCTTCACGAAGATCAAGAACCAATGAAGTCAACAATGAAGTCCCTCCCTTATTCAGCTGAAGAAGGACAAATATGAAGACAGATGTCGACAAACTACTCCAGAAGAAGGTTGCCTCCAAGTCAACTCCAGCTGCGACTTTCCACAAGACCGGTTCAAGACCCCTTTTTAAGGGGGAAAAGACCTGCAATAGGTATACCGGAGCGTGGTAAGTAAAATTTTTGCGCCTTGGCCCTGTAAAAACCGGAAACATCCGACCAAGACTATCCATACGAGTTAATCATCAAGACAACCCCACCATAAAGGATCTGAACTCAGCACATAAGTTTATCAACAGAAAAAGTCTCGCAACATCAATCTGTCAAGATCTCACGTGGTGAACTTAATAAAGGAGCCACAACCTCGGGAGTATAACCAGCCTAAAACCCTTGCCTCGTACTCCCCTGTTAACCCGCCTAGCAAATCTCGGGACGAGATTTATTTTAAGGGGGGAAGTCTGTAACATCCCAAATTTTGGAACCAAGAAAAATTTATTTTTACCAGACCCAAAATTCAGAACCAACAAAAACTTTTTGAAATGTTTCACCAATGATTTTGTTCCCTTCCCATTGCTATGTTCGAACTTGTGTGCCTTGCTATTTGAATGGTGATATGATTAATTCTAGGGTTTGAATGTTGTGGCCTTGATTGTGATGATTATTGTATTGTTTGCTTGGGTGAATAATTACACCAAAATACTTTAAGTGCTAAATTAAAGACACACTTGACAACAAAGTTGGGTGAAACTTGAATAGAAAAAAACTCCTCAAATTAATCAACAAATGGGAATTTAAATCATGAGCTAAAGAAATGATCTAAATAAATTAATTCCCCTATTTTAATGTCTATTTTCTTCAAACAAATACTTTCTTATGAGAATAAATTCTAATTTAAGTTGATATATTTGTCAATGAAGTTCCAAGAGTTCAAATTAATATTTGGACTTGCTTAAAAATTTCTAAAAGATTATAAAAAGGCTTTTGAGAAAAATGCCATATTTAAACCCTGTGAACAAAAGTTATTCAAAACATTTTATTTTCCAATACCAAATTTTGTGGAGCTTACACATGCATATGGGAGCTTACCCAAATATTTTCAAATTTTTATAAAATGTTTTAGTACCCCAAATAAAATCCCTAAAAGCTACTAGTTTTCAAAAGGAATTAAAAGAAATAGAAAAAGGACTTGGATGTGATGGAAAAATCTTGCCAGGGACCTTTCTGCGAAGCCCCCCTCTTCCTGTAGCCGCAGCACGGCATGGCGCCAGTGCTGCCGTGCTCCCCGCGCCGCCGTCGCGCCCGGGCCCCCCCCCCTTGCTGCGGTGCTCCTCCTGGCGTGTCGCGGGGCACGACGCCGTGCCGACCTCGGCCCTGCTCCTCCGCGACCGTGCCCCTCCCCCTCGAAGTCCCCTGCTCGCCCGACCGTGCGGCAGAACACGCCGACGCTGGCCGCGGCCATCCCTGTCCCTGTCTCGTCCGCCCGGACCCCCCCCCTCCTCTCCTCTCCCCTGCGACGTGGATAAGAAGCCCCTGAGCGCCGCTCCTCGGCTCCCCGGCTCTCTCTCCCTCTCTTTTCCTCTCCTCCCTTCCCCACGGCACCGCGCCCGCCCGAGCACGCAGTCGCACACCGCCGGCGAATCGAGCCTCCCCGAGCCAACTGAGACCGCCACCATCATCGCCTCGTCGTCCTCTACGTCGCCGTGCAGGGAATCGCCGCGGGAAGCCGCGAATCGAGCGGTCCGTCTTCGTCCTCTTCCGCTCCGGCCGCCGCCCGTTTCTTCAAGCCCGTGAGCAGCTCCGTCCACCATTCCCCGCCATTTCTGCACCCCCGGGCTCCCCTTCTCCTTCTCTAACTCGTAGACATCGCCGTTGCTTCCCAGGTTCGCCAGAGCGCCGTCGCCGTCCTCGCCTGCTCCCTGCTCGACCTCGCTCAGCCGCGCGCGTTTGACGGTGAAGAAGAGGCCGGCGTACCCCTTCGCCTCGTGTCTGGGCCGCTGGCTGGGCGGCGTTTTGCGCCGCACGGCCGGATCTGGGTCGGTTCTGGCCCATTGAACTTTTTCCCAGTCAAATCCATTTTTCATCTTATTAATTCCTGTTAACTATGCTCTAGGTTTTAATCCACCATTTAATCCTCGAATATTAAAATTGATTGATTCAAATTTTGTAGTAATCATGTGTGTTTTCTTAAACATGCTACACTGGCTGTTTGCAGAAATATGTTTTTGAGTGATGTCCAGATTGGATCTTCTAGAAAGTATGATTTGGATTCGAAATTAAATATCTAGAGTTTTATAAATCCAAATATTGCAAACCAAAATTCTATGGGTAGCCTTAAGTGATACCTTTCTAGATATGTAAGCCTTGCATGCAAATGAAACCTAAAACAGAAGTTCTATCCATTCTTGTAAACACACCAGTGGCACTTTGGTGATTTTTGTAGATTTTTAGGAGATGAATTTTGGAATGAATCCAATTGCTTTGTCTTCTATATGTATAGGAGAACATATCCATAGTTTGGTTTGAATTTAGGAGTCATTGATTGACTGTGGTGACAATTAAAAAGGTTTAGGTCTTTTCTGGCCTTTTTCTGTAAATACTACAAACCACAGAAATAGGGTTAAGTGTGTAAATTCAATAACTTGATATTTATAACTCCAATTGAATAAAATTAAAATGTTCTGGAAAGCTTATGAAGTTTTCTAACCAACCCAAGTGGTTTCACCTCATTTAGATACATAATAAAAATACATTATTCAAAATACCATGAAAGGTTTAAATTCTAAACTTGTTTGTTTCTGATACTCTGTTAGTCCAAATTAGTTGAGACCAATTTTATTGAGTCACATTTAGTCATGGTTAGTCACCCCTAAAAGGATTTAATTTTTAAAATAACAGAATGTAATTGATATCTAAAACTTGATTAATATGCTTCTGTATTGAAACCATTATGTAGGGAGTTTGGTAACTCCAATTGACCCAAATCCAATTGTGTTGTCTTGTACACGTCAGTAGCTTTCTGTAGAAATTTAGTTTGTATTTTTGTAAACAGCAGAACTTAAGATATGTAATTAAACAATTTCAACTAGTTTCTGCCATAATTAAGACATAATCAAATAATGGCTAATTCAATTAAATTGAAACCAAATTGTGTTGCTTGGTATATGAAGTGACTATTTAGAGCATATAAGATTGTATTGCTGTAATGGTGGTTGTGTCACAATTACTCTCTAGTTGTTATTGTTTAGTGTGTTATAATATGTTAGTACTGTTAGTGGAATTGTGGGAAAAGTTGGTATGAGTAAAATATTGCCTAGCTTGATGAACTTGAAGGACTTAAGTGAGTATCAGATTAAATATCTTGTTAGTGTACCCACCATAGCTTGGTGAGGTATTTAAATTATAGAGATTAATTGGTGACTTAACTTTTGTCTGAAGTATTTCCTGATCAGAGAAAAGTGGTTACTAATTACCTCTAATTGAGGATGCCTTGGTGATCTATATCTTGGCATGTGTATGGTCTTATACTCCTGTGAGTATAATGCCCTAGTAAATATAGATTTAGTTCGTTGCTTGATTAAACTAGTGCTATGTATGTGGCTTGAGTGATTAGTTGGATACTTGTGGTTTGTCCCTTGTTTATATGCCACTCGTGGTTTGGTTTGCTTATTGCGTGTTGTTTATTTTCATGTTACGACGCTAGTTATAAACGCTACCGGAGTGGTATTTGGAAAGGATTTATCGGAGGAGGATGATATTTATCTCTTGAGCGGTGAGAAGAAGTCCAAGAACATCATACTGGAATCAGGCAAGCTATTCCCTGAGCTTGCATCCTTATACACCTATTATGGTTCACATGTTTTACTTATAAAGAGCATATGTGATTTAAGTGGTGGTTGCCACTAAGGCTATGAGTTTGAAAACCCTTTTTCCCAAAATACCCGTATATTATTTTGACACCCTGTATGGAGATATTAGATGGAAATTCTTTTTCAAACTATAGGATGGAAAAACCAAGATTTGTTTATTCAAAACTCCTTTGAAAACTTGTGTGGATATAAAGCACTATGATATGGTGTTGAAGAAAGGAAATGGAGAAAAGTGGTTTTAAGAAAAGCACATTGTGTCCTAGTACTCAGTCAAGCAACCGATACTCTGTGCGACCACATTTACCCACATATGGGAAAGGGCTTAGTCATATAGTTTGCTCTTATTAGTATGGGACACTGCATCAACGGAGATGACTCCGTTATGCATGAGGGAGTGGTTTGGTGACCTAACCCTGACCTAGGTCCTTGCTCAAAAATCTATGAGTAGATAAGGAGGAGGATAGAAGGATGTCCGTATACACCGCCAGATAAAACCTATGAGTCCTCACACTTAGGGTTTCCGACGGGAAACTGGACTAGGTGTAGATGGAATGGTTCATAGGGGCAGGATCCTATACTAGCATGAGCAAAGGAAAGACTAGGGTCGGTGACTCAACTTCGCATACCGCTGGTATGGCGAGACGTGGCTGACACGATGAGTTATCGAATGAGTGTGGGAAAAGCGTGCTACCTCTGCAGAGGGTAATTAAACTATTCGAATAGCCGAGTCCTCGGATATGGACAGTTGAGAGGCCCTACTTCGACCATGTGCAAGTTTTGGAAAAGATTTGGGTTTTAAAAAGAAAAATGAAGTGGAGAATGATCCATACACTATACCAACGGATCGGTATGAGGTTGTTGGAGATAGTCTTGGAAAAGGTTTGAGTTTTAAAAGAAAAAGGAAGTGGAGAATGTTCCATACACCTATACCAACGGATCGGTATGAGGTTGTTGGAGAATATGTATCATGGCGGTCCATGGCCAGGAAAAGGAGGAGTTTTGGAGAAACAGATAAAGTGGTGATTTTTTGATAAAATGTTTATTTAACAGACTTCTTACCTTTTCACAAAGATGCACCCTTTTGGGAAAGAGTTTTAAAGAGGCTTCTTACGAAGGCAGATTTATGGGAAAAGTTCTGAAGACCTTCTTTCCTTTTTCAATAAAGATATAGAGATTTCAAGGCAAACAAAGCTTTATTTAAACAAATAAAAGAATAGCGCATGCTCATGTTGGGGTAGTTTGCGAGTACGTAAATGTACTCATGGCTGTGCCCCTGGATATTCCCATGTCCAGTGTTCAAGAAGAAGTATGATGAAGACCGAGAGACCGATGACGTCTTTGCGAACTAGGCCGTCTTCCCAGTCAGCTGCCTGTAGGTGTCTTGGCAAATGACTCGGGCCCCACGTTGATTGGTGTTTTCCGCTGCAATAACTTATTGAAGATTATGGCTTCACTCAAGTAAGTAATTCTTTCGGTAATTATGGATGTTCTTTTGATACCAGTCGATTGTGCCCAGCGACAGACTGATCACGGGATCGCTGATGTTGTAGGCACAAGGGTATTTCGGACAGCTAGTCCGAGGTCCCCACAGAGGAGGCATGCTCTGCCGAGGCTGAAGAGGGCGCCGCGGAGGAGGTCCAAGGCGGTGCTGCTTCCCATTGAGTCATTCTCTATTGTGCCTGCGAGCGCTTGTATCTGCACCAGCTGTGTGCTTTAGACATCTTAAGACCTTTGGCTTGTAATATACTTTTAATTGCTGTTTTAATTCGAGCTTGTCTGCCCCTCGTGAGGTCTCTTTGGACTCATCTTCATGTCTATCTGTTCTCTGCGTCGTTAGGTCCCATCTCTTCGTGCCATGACTCCGCCACCTCGGTATGCGGGAGCAATGACTCTGCAAGGCCGGGGGGAGTTTAGGCCTAGGAGAGGTAAGAGCCTTGTGTCACGATGCTCAAGTGCTCCCCTTAGACGTGCGAGTAGTCCATGAAGCGTAAGGGAAAGCGAAGTCGCTCGAGGGGAAAAGACGCGCGCTAGGGAGAGAAAAACGCTCTTAAAGCGTGGGTGCGAGACTTAGCTTCTCGAGGTTTTCGCTCTGTGAAGGCTTTTCGCCTGGCGAGGTTGCCCACTTGAGGGGTTGCTCCTGGGGAGGCTTTTCGCCTGGCGAGGTTGCCCACTTGAGGGGTCGCTCCTGGGGAGACTTTTCGCCTGGCGAGGTTGCCCACTTGAGGGGTCGCTCATAGATGCCCCTTCAGGCTCGCGGGGGAATTTTTCCCTGCAGGTATTAGAGGGGTGAACCCAAACGCTGAAACACGGTTCAAGGGACTCGTGCGCGCTTATAGGTCCCTCAGGCGTTCCTTGCGAGGAGAGTAAGTACCAAGGTCCTCTGTAGAGATGGCGTGTTTGTGGGATCTTGCCCTCCAGCCAGAGCTCGGACTCTTGGATTTTGCAGTGCTGCTGGTGTGTCATTTGAGGCACTGACACCGTACTCAGCCCCTCGCTCGCAAGGTACGCATGTGGAGAGATATAAGCGCACGCTTCAACAACAATAATGCGTAAATAAAAACCCCCCAAAATACATTTTTTAAGCGGCGCCGAAGCGCTAAGTTCACTTAGGAACGAGAGTGAGTCATTATGCTTGGGATTGCCAAGTTAATGCTCTGACCATGTCGAGGCATGGGGACCACCTGTTGGTGGCAGAGACTCTCAACGGCCTGAGGTGGCTCGTTTAATTGGGAGCTCGGAGGGTTTTCCCTCGAGTGAAGCCTTTGGGGCTTTGGAGGTTTAAGCCGTTGGCGTTTTAACCTCCGGAGAAAAGAATGCTTGGAGGTTGAGCCGTAGGCTGCCTCTTCCGCTAGGAGTCTTGACGTGACAATGATCACGAGCGTGGCAATGACCACGGTTGCGTTTGTCCCCTTAGGAGACAAAGCATGTGTTTGAGGTATAAGCCTTTTGGCATTTTAACCTCTAGAGACGACAATGCTTGGAGGTTGAGCCGTAGGCTGCCTCTTCCGCTTGTCTTCTCGACGTGACAATGATCACGGGTGTGGCAATGACCACGGTTGCGTTTGTTCCCTTAGGAGACAAAGCATGTGTTTGAGGTTTAAGCCTTTTGGCGTTTTAACCTCTAAAGACGACATTGCTTGGAGGTTGAGCCGTAGGCTGCCTCTTCCGCTTGTCTTCTCGACGTGACAATGATCACGGGTGTGGCAATGACCATGGTGGCATTTGTTCCTTTAGGAGACAAAGCTATGTTTTAGGAGGTTTAAGCCGTTGGCGTTTTAACCTCTAGAGACGACATTGCTTGGAGGTTGAGTCGTGGGCTGCTTCTTTCGCTAAATGCCCTGACGTGATAATGATCATGGGTAGAACTTGCGCAGATGCATGATGTTCCATGGATTCTTGACGGGGACGCCGTCTTGCGTCTCGAGGCAAGCCGCGCCAGGCCTGGCGATGTGGGTGACCCTGTAGGGACCTTCCCACATCGGGGACAACTTGTGGAGGCCTTCCCTGGAGAGGATTCGCCTGAGGACGAGATCGCCTGCATCCAGGGTGCGCGAGCGCACATTGCGGCTGTGGTAGCGCCTCAGGGACTGCTGGTACTTGGCCGCCCGTAGAGCGGCGTGGTGTCTTAGCCCTTCAAGGAGCAGCAGGTCGTCGTTGTGGAGGTCCTCTTGCTGGTCCTCATTAAAGGCAAGGACCCGTGGGGACCCATGCTTTATCTCTGCGGGGAGGACAGCTTCGGCTCCATAGACGAGTGCTAACGGCGTTTCCGCGGTGGGCTTGGGTGGCGTGGTATGGATGGACCAGAGCATCGATGGTATCTCATTGATCCAGCCCTTGCCGTGGCCCTTGAGGACATCGAAGGTCCTGGTCTTTAAGCCTCTGAGGACCTTTGCGTTTGCGCGCACGGCATGTCCGTTGCTTTACGGATGGGCGACTGAGGCGAAGCAGAGCTTGATGCCCATTTTCTCACAGTAGGCTCTGAAGATGCCACTTGTGAATTACGAGCCATTGTCGGTGATGATGCGGTTAGGCACTCCGAAGTGGCAGACCAGGCCTCTGATGAATTTCACCGCCGCGCCTGCTGTGATTGTACGCGTCGCCTCCACTTCAGGCCATTTTGTGAACTTGTCAATGGCCACGAAGAGGTAGCGATATCCACCTTGCGCCGTTGGGAAATGTCGCAGGATGTCCAGCCCCCAGACCGCAAACGGCCACGAGAGCGGAATGGTTTGTAGCCCCAGCGCTGGTTGGTGGATTTGCTTGGCGTGGAATTGGCAGGCTTCACAAGCTTGAATGATGTTCGTTGCATCTTGAAGCGCTTGAGGCCAATAGAAGCCGCTCCTGAAGACTTTTCCTACGAGGGTGCGGGCGCACGAATGGTGGCCGCATTCCCCGCTGTGGATGTCCTTAATCAGCAGTTTTCCTTCTTCAGGAGTAACGCACTTGAGCGCGATGCCGTTTGGGCGCTTGCGGTAGAGAATTCCTTCGAGGATTTGGTACGATTTTGCTTGGCGGGCGATTCTCTCTACTTCAGCATCTTCCTCGGGAAGGATCCCTTTGTGGAGGTAGTCTTTGATCTCGTCGATCCATTCTGCCTCTTGGTGCACCGCTGTGAGCAAACGATGCTCCCCTGTGGGGGGCCCGCAGCCTGGAGCTCCGCTTGCAGGTGGTGGCGGGAGCGTTTCGTCTGTGCTTGCGGGCAGGGCCTCTAGGGGCTGCTTTATGGATGCCTTGGCGAGCCTTTCTTCAAAGTCACCTGGCGGCTGAGCCTGCCGCTTTGATGCACGCTTGGCGATGTCATCAGCCTCTTAATTTTCCTTTCTTGGGATATGCATGAGCTCCATTCCCCTGAAGTTCTTCTCCAGCCTACGGACCTCTTCAAGGTATGCGGCCATGTGGTCGTCCTTGGGCTTGTAGCTTTTGATGGAGAAGTTGACGAGCAGCTGGGAGTCGCCCTTGATGAGTATATGCTTGACGCCTAGGGCGATTGCGGCGCGTAGGCCAGCAAGCAGCCCTTCATACTCGGCGATGTTGTTGGATATCTTGTCGATTCCGAAGCACAGCTGGACTGCGTAACACAACTTGTCACCTTTGGGTGAGGTCAGGACTACGGCTGCCCCACCGTGGCGACAAGCGAAAGCTCCGTCGAACTTCATGGCCCAGTGGCTGGGCATTGCGGCTCCAGAGGACTCCTGCTCTTATTCCCAGGGCTCTTCAGGGGTTGGATCAGTCCATTCGGCGACGAAGTCTGCCAGCGCTCTTCCTTTGATTACCCTTGTGGTATCGAAGCGCAAATTGAATGGCTGTAGCTCGATGTTCCATCCTGCGACACGATCTGTTGCATTTGGGTTGCGCAGAATTTTCTCCAGGGGGAAAGAGGTTACCACCGTGATGGGGTGCCCCAGGAAGTAGTGTTGCAGCTTTCTTGAGGCGATGAGGAGTGCGAGGAGAAGCTTCTGCTGTATCGTGTACCGCTCGCAAGCATCACGCAGTACTGTGCTAACGAAGTAAACTGGATGCTCGACGAGAGTAGTTCCTGTTTCCTTGGAGTCTTTCGCCTGAGGTGGCCCAGCTTGGCCCTCGATGGGGTTGGCTTCAAGGGGCTTGTGCTGGGCCTCGAGGGTGTTGGCCTCGCGGGACTTGGTCTCGAAGGACTCGGCCTCGAGGGACTTGGCCTCGAGGGGCTTTGCCTCGAGGGACGTGGCCTCGAGGTATTTTGCCTCGAGGGGCGTGGCCTTGAGGGACGTGGCCTCGAGGGACGTGGTCTCGAGGGACATTGCCTCGAGGGACGTGGCCTCGCAGCGCTCCTCCTGGGCCTCGAGTTTGTTATCCTCTTGAGGCTCCTCAGTCCCTTCAGCATGAACGTCTTGCAGCGGTTGACTCGGGGCGGTCCCCTCTTGAGGCTTTGGGCCTGGCGGTGGCTTTGTGAGGACTGCCCTTTCGTCGAGCTCTTTATCAGGAGGCTTTTTCTTTGGAGTGGTTGCACTCTTCTTGTGAAGTACAAGCTCCTCTCTTTCCACCACAAGGACAGCACTGGCTGTTTGTGGAGTAGCTGACAAGAACAGCTTCAGGTGCTCGCCAAGCCTTGGGGCGACCATTACAGGTGGGCTGGCCAAGTACTTCTTCAAGTCCTCAAATGCGTTTTGAGCTTCAGGGGTCCACTTGAAAGTGCCCGTTCTTTCGCCGAACTTGGAGATGAATCGACCCAAGCTGGCCATGCAGCCTGCCAGGCGTTGCATGTCCTTGAGCCTGCGTGGAGGTTGCATGCCTTTTATGGCCTTGATTTTGTCTGGGTTCGCCTCTATGCCCCGATGAGACACGAGGAACCCCAGCAATTTGCCTGAAGGTACTCCAAAGACGCACTTGGCGGGGTTGAGCTTGATGTTCACCTTGCGCAGGCTGGCGAAGGTTTCTTCAAGGTCTCCGAGAAGAGTATTTCCTTCTCGCGACTTCACTTCAGCGTTTCGCCCCATTTCCCCGCCAAGGGCTATCCTCATTAACCTCTTGAAAGTGGCTCCGACATTTTTTAGGCCGAATGGCATGCAGACGTAGCAATACACATCGCATGGGGTGAGGAAAGCCGTCTTCTCCTCATCCTATTTAGCCATCTTAATCTGGTGATAACCAGAAAAGGCATCGAGGAAACAGAGGAGGTCGCAGCCTGTCGTGGAGTCCACGATCTGGTCGATTCTGGGCATGGGATAAGGGTCTTTGGGGCAGGCCTTGTTTACATCAGTGTAGTCGGTGCAGAGGCGGCCTCCGCCGGCGGGTTTTGGGACTACCACGCTGTTGGAGAGCCAAGTGGGGTGCATGACTTCACGAATGACTTTTGCCGCTTTGACCTTCTCAACCTCCTTGACGATGAATGTTTGCTTCTCGGGGGCTTGCTTTCTTGCTTTTTGCTTGACGGGGCGCGCGTTTGGGCACACGGCCAAGTGGTGCTCGATCACCTCCCTCGGTACACCAGACATATCTGACGGTGTCCATGCGAACATGTCAGAGTTTTCCTGGAGGAAGGCGACGAGCGCGCTTTCCTATTTGGGAGGCAGCGCGGCGCCAATGGTGACGCTAGCCCCCGAGCCTTCAGCCCCCGAGCTACATGAGCTCAGAGAGATCTTCTTGGTAGCAGCTGCCTCCTGGGAGAACAACGGCTTCTTCTTCTTGGGCCTCTTGAGAGGCTCTTGGTCCTCTTTTGCGGGGAAGGCCATGGCGGCGGTCTTGTAGGCCGTCTCAACAGCGCGCGTAGCGTCCAGGACATGCCCACGTATGGTGATCGTGCCGGCGCTGCCGGGGATCTTGACCATGTTGTACGCATGGTGCGTGACAGCCATGAATTTCGCAAGTGCGGGGTAGCCGAGGATGGCGTTGTACAGCAGGCCGATGTGCGCGACATCGAAGTTGAGTGCTCGGTGCGGTAATTTTCCTCACTCCCGAAGGTGACGGCAAGCCTGACCTGGCCTAAAGGCTCGATCGAGCCGCTGGTGACCCCCGTGAAGGGCCTCGAGGGCATAAGCCGCTCGTAGGGCACTTGAAGCGCTTCGAACGTATCTATGGAGATAATGTTCAGGCCTGCTCCGCCATCGATGAGCGTCTTGGAGACAGCCGCTTTGTCGATGGTGGGGTGCAGACCAGCGGGAGGGTTCCAACAGTCTTGGTGGACTTGGGGTGGTCCTGAGTGTCGAAGGCGATGGTGTACTGCGACCACTTGAGGGGCCTGGAGGTTTCCGTGCTTGGGAGGGCGGCGTTGAGCTCGCGGGCGAACTGCTTGAACTGGTTGTTCGACTTCGGCGCCTGCCCCCCCCCCCCCCCCCCCCGAGGATGCAGGCAATGGCGCCCCTCGGGGCTTGGTAGCTGCCATCTTCCTCGTCAGGGAGGTTGCCGTTCTTTTTTGTTGCGTTGGCCTGATTTCCAGATGGTTTCTGGTAGCCGCCCTTGCGTCCGCTCCCGCGGTAGCCACGACCTCGACCGCGGCTGCCACTGCCTTCTGCTTGCTCGCGCTCCTTGCTCAACCTTTTGAGGTCGTAGCAGGACTCCGTAGAGTGGCCGCGCCTATTGTGGTAGATGCAAAAAGGGCGGTGATCATCTTTCCTCTCTCCAGCCTCGGGGGAGTCCTTGCGGGTGCCTTTTGTGTCAGGCTCTGCCGCGAGAACTGCGGTGGCCTTGCGCTTGGGCTCCTCCTTCTTCTTCTGGCTTTTGGACCCCTTAGGTTGATCGTTCCCGCTCGAGGACATTTTCACGAAGAGGAGTCCCTCTTCAGCCTTGGCGCAGTTGTCCGCCATGTCGAACAGCTTGACGACAGAGGTGAGCTTGTCGTGGATGCCTAGCTTCTCGAGCATCCTGCTGTTTGTGACGCCCTCGCGGAAAGCGGCGATGACTTGAGTGTCAGGGATGTTCGGGATCTTGTTGCGCACTTGGCTGAAGCGCTGGATATATGTAAGGGCCCTCCTTATTAGAAGGTAGCGACCTCCTGTGTATAGTGCTAGTCCTTGGATCGACTTGCTAGCACACACAGTTTAAGATTAAATACCATAACATTGCATCAATATTCATTACACGATGATCCAGAAATAAAAGGGGTTTGATACAAGGTGCATAGCTCATGGCTAGCTCAAACCGAAATAAACACACAGCGGAAAGCAAATGGATAAGTGAGCTCCATCTTCATCATGTGCCACAGGCAAGGCATGTTGGTTGGAGACTCGCGACCCTATCAATCCTTACTCCTCGTCTGAGGGTCCTGCAATGGTGAGTTGCAGCCCAAACTATATTGGGTCAGCACAATTGAATTGTGGTGGCAAAATGACACTTGGTAATTAAAATTACTAAGACTATATCTACATGCATATTTGGCTCAGTGGAGTTTCAGGCTGATTTGCATAAAGCCAGTTTTGTCCTATCTTTTATAAAACGACTTTTCATCTTAGACAAAGAGTACCACTGATAGAAAACAGTGAACACCTTTGACAACAAAGAGTACCACCGATAGAAAACGGTGAACAACTTTGAAAACTACTCACAACGAGCACCACCGATAGAAAGCGGTGAGCTCTCCCAAACCCTTGTTCACCCATCAAATTTTATTATAGAAATTGGGATGAGGAGATCTTCAACACCTGCCCTGTCTAGTTGCTCAAATGTCCATAACCGGGGACACGGCTAAGTATACTTAGTTTTTAACTCTCGAGAGGGTGTGCACTTTCACCACAAGACCCAATCATTCTCTCGTCCATGTCACCCAATTGTGAAATGGAAAAGAGAAGACCGAGACGAGACCTTTCCGAAGTAATTCCCCGAGTCACAACGCGTGACCCGAACCAACCTATCATCCCCCTACATCTGCTGGTCACGACGGATCGGGGTCTCACAACATGTATGGTCAAGACAGAGCCCATTTGACAAGTGGTTGCACTAGAAGCTACTAAACAAGATGCATCTACAATCTCTTTAAGCCTGGGTGACTTTCCACATTTGTGCGCTTCCACCAAGGGTAATTACCATAGACATGAACCATAGACATGGACCCCCTGAGTATCCACCCACCATGATTCTCCAACCAGCACCCAGGTAGTTCATTATTTAACTTCATTAATTTTTCACTATCCAACTAGTCAAAACATTTTTCATTGCTTGGCTAAGCATCCTACTAAGTGTTCTTGCTTCTATGCTCAGGGTGGGGGATAGCTAAATACTACATAGGAGCATAGCATAATAAAGTAACCACACACAACTCCTAACATGCATACTACAGAAAAACACTACTATGCATATAGTGAAAATAATAGGTGGTTTATGAGCGTCACTTGCCTTTTGATAGTTTGTCGTTTCTCACACTCTCTTCAACAAAGAACATTTCACTTCGTTCAATCTATACGATGAAAAAAAAAGAATACAATAAACAAACAATTCGACAGACACATAACACAAAAGTCAAGCATCGCAATAATGTGTTCAACAATAGTTGTTTTAGTTCATTTATTTTATTGTCAGGTCTTATCACATAATTCAATTTACAAAAGTAATTAATGTGACAAGACTTAGGGTTTGCTAGTTGTGGTCAGGGGATGGTCTAAATTCAATTTGTTCATTTTAAATTTGGATAGATAGAATTGGTGTTCCAAAGTTTCTAAAGTTTGGGTCTCGATCGAAAGATCGCACATTAATTTGGTTCAAAAGGGTTTAACACATTTAGATATCAGAGTTTACAATTCTAATACATCTAAAAGTATTTAAACATATTTCTACAATTTTATATTTCAAGAATGGTCGAGTAGGATTAGTTTTATTACTTATGGTCAAAAGAAAGTAGTTGTGTTGTTTTTTTTGTAAGAGAAAACATTATGATAAGATAAATAGAATTTAAACTATGTTGACAACATGCAAAATGGGGTTTCTGATTTTTTAAATGGAAATAACATTATTCAAAATTATTTTTAACAGTGTAGCATTATTTTACATATCATAAGGTTTCCAGAAATATTTTACTTACAAGTTCTGAGCTTGTGCATTCAAATCTAGGTCAAATTTACACAAATCATCTATTTGAATTTTGAATTAATTTAAACTATTCAAAATAGAATTTGGACAGTGCTACAAGATACTACATGTCAAGGGCTTTCCAATGGTATAAAGTTTGTCAAATTTGGCTTTGTGGATGAAAAGTTATGATGGTTCAAAGTGCCAGGGGATTTTCTGCTAAACTACCATTTAATTCTATTCGAAATAAAAAATCAGAAAAACTGGGCTGACGTGGCAGTGACGTGGCGCTGACGCGGCGTTGACTGGGCGTACCGATTCGTTTTAAAAAGGCGATCTAATCACGGCCGTTTGTTCCTGATCGAACGGATGAGAGGGAGAGGGTCTCACCGGGCAGCGCTAGGTCGCCGGAGACGATGGTGGAGGCGGCGCAGCGGCTTGGGCACGGACGCTCTCTTCATTCCAGTGCTCCTTCGGCTTGGGTAAGGGGATGACGAGGCGCGTCACGGTACGGGGAAGAAGAAGGAGGGGTCGTCGACGAAGAACTCGTCCCTGAACGGCGGCGGTGCTCGGATGGAGCTGCGGTGGCGCGGACAACCTTCCGGCGATCTTTGAGCATGGACGAAATCGAGGCTACGGTTCCAAAAAAATCAAATAAAGGGGTCAGAACGATGCGGCAGCACATGGGGAAGAAGTTTCGGAGGATCTAGGGTTCCAGGAAATGCTAACCTCGCCGGAATCGGAGGAAATGCGGTGATGGCCGGGGCGGATTCCAGCGAGCATTTCCGGCAGCCTTGAGGCACGAACTCGGAGGGGGAGAGAGGGGAAAGGAGGCCGGGGTCGTGGGCATTTAAAAGAGGTCACGGGTACGTCGTGGGGTGCTCGAGGGAGCGAGGAGTGGGGCGGGATCGTGGGCGCGGTCATGGCATCATGCTCCTGGTCGTGGCGGCGGTTTAAGGAAGAAGGTCCCGACAGGTGGGGCCCACCTGTCATAGAGAGAGAGGCGTGTCTCCTGTGCGGGGCCGCAGCTGGGCCTCTAAGCGTTGCACGGGCAACAGGTAAGAGTTGGGCTGGCCTATTTAAATCTTTTTTTATTCTTTTCTTTTCCCTTTTCAGTTTTCTGATTTAACTTATATCTTTTGTTTAATTTATCCAAATGACTTCAAACCAATTTCTATAGTTTTGTATAAATCAAATCTTTCATTTAACCATCAAATACTACATGTTTTCAAAACATTTCAAATACAAATTTTCAAATAAAATTATTTGACACTCTTTATAGAATTGAAAATACAACAATAACAATAAAAAAAAGATTTCTATCTTAATAAAATCAAAAGATATATCACAACACCTATGCTTAAAATAATAATTTTCAAATCCATTTTCAAAATCTTATAATTGAGTCAAATCTATATTTAAAAATATGAAAATATTTCAAATAGTTTTATGACTTTAAAATATTGACCTAGGGTTTATTATGAATTCCAAATGTAATGTTTTTGAATTAATAACTTATACAAAACATTTTGAAATGAGCATACCTAAAATAATTGAAGGTACTTTACAAATATGGTGTTAGGATTAAATAAGTAATTAGGATATCATTTAAGGTTCAACACTTAAGTTTGGAAATGAAGTTACTTGATTCAATTAATATCATAATGCTTTTGAATGAGTCGTCAAATCCTTTTTGTTTCTCTTCTTGGTTAAAGGTGATTTTATTTTAATATAAATTAAAAGTTTTAAAATTTAGTGAATTTTTAAACATTCCAAAATTTTGGGATGTTACAGACTACCACCCTTAAAAGGAATCTCGTCCCTAGATTCGAGAAGGCTAGAAAGAAAGATAGGTTTGGATATCCGGGGTTAGGGCAATTGGGTGGGCTACCACCCTTAAAAGAAAACTTTCATGGATAGTCTGAACTTTCTTGCTTCAAAAAGGTCATATATATGGGTTCATAAATCCTTGTTAAGTAAACTGGAGTTGTTGGATGATGCTTCCTCGTTCCTTATTCCACCAGGCTTGTACTAGCACCTTACCATGATTGAACCAATTGATACTTGGTACCACGCCTTGGCTTTTGTGATTATCCACTCTTCCCTTCCAATAGGAAGGTGTTTCTCATACAGCTTGTAGTTTTCCTCAAGATGGTTTGCGTAAAACTTTGATTCACGACAGAGTTGTGAACAACTGTAAGAAGTCTGCTGAACATCTTTTGACTCGGAAGGGTCACTCCTTGGGCATATATGACGTCCAATATGAGAGGTTTTCACGACATCATCTCATTATTCCTTTGATGTCCTTGGCAGGCTTGCTGTCGGGGGGCTGCCCCCCGGGTAGGGGCAGATCCCGGTATAATTCAACAAGGTGTCAACAGTACCCGGCCTTTGGCGAGAGCAAGGGACACCCCCTGCGGTGCTGAAAGGGCAGATTGACCCCTGAGCGCTGGTAGAGGACAAAGTGCCTCCTGGCAGGCGCAAGGGTCAGGTCTCCCAACTATAAATAGACACCCCCGACCCTCACAATCGCAGCACAGGCATGAGCGGGTGGTTCCTCTAAGAACTAGCTTCTCGAAGATGTCTTTGCTGGTAGGCTAAGACATCTTCGGGAGGCTAGGCCTAGAGATACTCATCCTGAGACGAGCTCGGACGTCTCCGGGAAGGATCCCGGATCTAGGACTCCGGGGAGACTTCCGGGTGGAGGTGTATTCGGCTTTACCGGATAGGTATTCCGGGTAGGTACTAACCGGAGTGTGTGTCTCGGTCTTGATCTTATACAGGAGAGGCTCACAGTGGCAAGCAAGGAGGTAGCCGGCGTGCGGGGCTTCCGGTAGGCCGTCAACGATCTATAGCAGGCTTTCCCGTCTGTCGCGGGGGGAAGTACCACTCCGCCTGACACGGAAGCATGGTCACCTCCCGCCTGACACGGAAGCATGGTCACCTCCCGCCTGACACGGGAACGCGTCACCCGGTACGATCGTGATACGACAAGACCTGACATGCCTAGCCCGGCAATCCGGAAAAGGCTATCCGGGATGGGCAGAGACATGTCTTGTCTCTGACAAGGGGACAATGATGATGCAGGACGGCGCCTGCCGTCCTTAACGAGATGATGACGAAGGGGCTACACAGGATAGTCCGGCTGGTAGGTCGCACTAGCCGGTGACGACATGCCGGCTAGGCCTGTCCGGTGGGGCCAAGCCAAGTTAGGGTTTCCGGCCCTCCTGGCCGGACCTCTATAAAAGGCGCCATAACTGCTCCTGAGAGCGAGAGACCAACTTCAGAGCCAAAGCTATAGTCACATTTACTCTTAGAGCATTCACTCCTTCTCACCTTGAGTTCATCTAGTTCTTTGTACTTCTCCATTTGAGAGATCTTGTAGCAAGTTGTAGCTCTTGTACCACAAGTATATAGAGAGGAAAGGCAGGAGTAGGGGTGTTACCTCCTCACGAGGGCCCTGAACCTGGGTATATCGTGTGTGTGTTGTGTGCCTTCGTGCATTTCTTTGTGTTTGTTAGATCTTCCCCTTTGCACTTTGATCTTATTCCTTGTTCTTGGGAGATCTCGGTTTTACCGGGATCCTCCCCGTGTGAGCTGTTCAGCTCGCTATCCCTCCCCGGATCCACCAACGTCTATCGGCCCCACAAATTAGCCATCCTATGGCATCTGCCGTGATACCACCACGACACTTGCAACTCGTAGTTGACTTTCTTCAGTGTAAACAACAAACTATTTCTATTGATACTCTCATAGTAGGCACAAACTCTCATTCCAGGGTAGCTACAAAACCTTGCTTGTGGTTATCCTCACTTGTCTTAACACGTAGATAGTTTCCATGGGCACGAACTAAGGTTCGAAACTCCCACTTATTCTATCTGTATGACAAACCTTACTAGTCTATCAACTCTCAAACTATTGGGATAGCGTAACACAAAACCCACTCTAACTGGAAGTTTTCCAAAAACTTCATCGATCCTTCTCCTGATTTATAACCTTTCCAAAATTGTACTAGTATCAAAGTGTTGTGTGGATAGAAGAATTGTTTAGGAACTTACTTTCCGCTGCTCGACCCATTGAGTAACTTATTCTTCATTTTCTCAGGACATCCACTAGCATAGTGCCCTGTAA
This sequence comes from Poa annua, assembly GCA_026929855.1. NCBI lineage: Eukaryota > Viridiplantae > Streptophyta > Magnoliopsida > Poales > Poaceae > Poa > Poa annua. The sequence continues at coordinate 241,267,255 of CM049426.1, read as the reverse complement.
CTTTGCATTTGTAACATATCACATGACTGATGTCTTTCTTGTGGGAGTTGGCGGGGCATTCCTTAAACTTCTTCCCTTGGCAGTTTTGATGTTTCTCCTCTGGGCATTTATCGGTCCAGTGTCCCTTTTGCTTACATTCTGAGCTAGTGACTTGGCAAAAGTATCATTTTCTGCAAACACTCTTGTCGCTAGTCTTGGATTTCCCTTCTAGACAATCACTGATGTAATGTCCTTCCTTTTTGCACCCGTAGCAAATGATCTGGTTCAGGTTTCTCTTCTTCTTAGGTCTTTCCAAGGCTAATAGGGTCTTTGTATCCTGCTGATCATATTGTACTATTATGGATGATGATCTTGTTTGCTTGTTGGGGCAATCTCGAGAAAAATGCCCTTCTTCACATGAATAGCAACATTTGGTGGTGCCTTTGGATGTGTTCGGTTGTCTCTTGATTCTGTCCTTAATCTCATCCTTGGTATGATCCATAATTCTATTCTACAATTGATCGGGTTCGATCACATTGCCAGCTTTCTTCTCTGGGCAGTACCATGAATAATGTCCTAGTCCATCGTATTTGTGGCAATCTATTTGACCAACATCTCGCTTGCGCTTACCCTTCTTTTCTTGTTCTTCAAATATATTCTTCAAAGTTTGGTGCATTCCCTCCCTGACTTGTCGACTAGCTTGTTGTACTATGGGGTAGAGTTGACACTGAGCTGTAACATGTATGTCTCCTTCACACAAAAAGCAAGTAACTTGAGTGGTGCAGTATTCCTCAGCTCCACTGGTTGCATCCAAATGAGGCCACTCATCTTGACATTCTTTGGAAGTGTGTCCGATTTCCCCACAAGTCTTGCAGGCTCTAGGTGTTTTCACCACTTCCTTTTGGATCTTGTGGTTGTCATAGTTTATTTCTTGTTGATTGTCGTCATTTGCATTCATAGTCTGATACATCGTTACTACTATTTTAGTTTGGCAACACAACAGTTGCTGCCATCCAGGGGGTAATTCCTTATTGGGGTCGTTGACTTGATTCTGGGCCATCAATTGCATCAACTTATTCTGAGTCTCTAAAAGTGATTGCATTCCTATTGGCATCTCATTGCTTTTGGTAGTTTGGTGAAGCATTCGATTGGGTTTAGCATAGATGAGTAGAGGTAGAAAGGTACTAAGGAAGGATCCTACCTAAACACAGAAGATTCAAGACAATTTATTTTACAATCATCATCTATCAAACATCAAGCAATAAGGTTCAGACACAAACAACAGTCTACTATTGTCATACAACCTGAGTTGGTATGATCAACACACTAACATGATATCGTAGTTCTAATTAAATGGTGGTCTGATCTAAGGAAACAAAGTGCTGTACTTCCTTGTCTTCTTATCCTTCATGGACTTAGTGCGAAGATTCTTCAGAGATCAATACTTTTACTTCATTGATGAAATCTGGGTATCCTTGGCCAGCATCTGGTCTTCCTGATAGCAAAGTTCAGAATCCACATTCACCATGTCAGTCATCAACTGGTTCACAGGGGCCTTCAAGTCATTGGTCTTCTCTATCTCCTTTTTAAGTACTTCAAGTTCTTCCTCCACATCTTTGAGGTATCCTTGAGTATTCTGCATTCTAAACCTAATTCTCCTTGAAAGTTCCTCAATGGCCCTCCAAGCTGTTCTTCGTGATGCATCAAAGAATGATGTTTCCAGTACTTTATTGGTGAACATCCATAGTCCTGTTGTCTTGTGGTCGTCTTCTTTATCCTGATACAAGTGTAATTCTACCCACCAGTATTCTTGGTCTTCATCCATTACAGGGAATCCTTTGTAAACTGCTTCTCCATTTAATCCCATGGTCTTCATACTCTCCTTAAGTACCTTTGGGAACTCTGTTCCACATTCCAAAGTCATGGTCAACAATGGTCCTTTCTTGAGTGAGTCTATGAGGCTGGACATCTATATTCAAAAGAAGTCATTTAGAAGGATGTGTAATAGATGAGAATAAGAGAGAAGATGTATATTTTTTTATTTTTTTTGAGAAGGAATAAAATATGTTTTTGTATTCATAAGGTTTTTTCCTATTTCAATTCCAAACCTAGGGTCACGAACCTACAGGAAACACAGTGCTCTGATACCATCTGTAAGGGCCCTCCTTATTAGAAGGTAGCGACCTCCTGTGTATAGTGCTAGTCCCTGGATCGACTTGCTAGCACACACAATTTAAGATGAAATACCATAACATTGCATCAATATTCATTACACGATGATCCAGAAATAAAAGGGGTTTGATACAAGGTGCATAGCTCATGGCTAGCTCAAACCGAAATAAACACACAGCGGAAAGCAAATGGATAAGTGAGCTCCATCTTCATCATGTGCCACAGGCAAGGCATGTTGGTTGGAGACTCGCGACCCTATCAATCCTTACTCCTCGTCTGAGGGTCCTGCAATGGTGAGTTGCAGCCCAAACTATATTGGGTCAGCACAATTGAATTGTGGTGGCAAGATGACACTTGGTAATTAAAATTACTAAGACTATATCTACATGCATATTTGGCTCAGTGGAGTTTCAGGCTGATTTGCATAAAGCCAGTTTTGTCCTATCTTTTATAAAACGACTTTCCATCTTAGACAAAAAGTACCACTGATAGAAAACAGTGAACACCTTTGACAACAAAGAGTACCACCGATAGAAAACGGTGAACAACTTTGAAAACTACTCACAACGAGCACCACCGATAGAAAGCGGTGAGCTCTCCCAAACCCTTGTTCACCCATAAAATTTTATTATAGAAATTGGGATGAGGAGATCTTCAACATCTGCCCTGTCTAGTTTCTCAAATGTCCATAACCGGGGACACGACTAAGTATACTTAGGTTTTAACTCTCGAGAGGGTGTGCACTTTCACCACAAGACCCAATCATTCTCTCGTCCATGTCACCCAATTGTGAAATGGAAAAGAGAAGACCGAGACGAGACCTTTCCGAAGTAATTCCCCGAGTCACAACGCGTGACCCGAACCAACCTATCATCCCCCTACATCTGTTGGTCACGACGGATCGGGGTCTCACAACATGTATGGTCAAGACAGAGCCCATTTGACAAGTGGTTGCACTAGAAGCTACTAAACAAGGTGCATCTACAATCTCTTTAAGCCTGGGTGACTTTCCACATTTGTGCGCTTCCACCAAGGGTAATTACCATAGACATGGACCCTCTGAGTAGCCACCCACCATGGTTCTCCAACCAGCACCCAGGTAGTTCATTATTTAACTTCATTAATTTTTCACTATCCAACTAGTAAAAACATTTTTCATTGCTTGGCTAAGCATCCTACTAAGTGTTCTTGCTTCTATGCTCAGGGTGGGGGATAGCTAAACACTACATAGGAGCATAGCATAATAAAGTAACCACACACAACTCCTAACATGCATACTACAGAAAAACACTACTATGCATATAGTGAAAATAATAGGTGGTTTATGAGCGTCACTTGCCTTTTGATAGTTTGTCGTTTCTCACACTCTCTTCAACAAAGAACGTTTCACTTCGTTCAATCTATACGATGAAAAAAAAAGAATACAATAAACAAACAATTCGACAGACACATAACACAAAAGTCAAGCATCGCAATAATGTGTTCAACAATAGTTGTTTTAGTTCATTTATTTTATTGTCAGGTCTTATCACATAATTCAGTTTACAAAAGGAATTAATGTGACAAGACTTAGGGTTTGCTAGTTGTGGTCAGGGGATGGTCTAAATTCAATTTGTTCATTTTAAATTTGGATAGATAGAATTGGTGTTCCAAAGTTTCTAAAGTTTGGGTCTCGATCGAAAGATCGCACATTAATTTGGTTCAAAAGGGTTTAACACATTTAGATATCAGAGTTTACAATTCTAATACATCTAAAAGTATTTAAACATATTTCTACAGTTTTATATTTCAAGAATGGTCGAGTAGGGTTAGTTTTATTACTTATGGTCAAAAGAAAGTAGTTGTGTTGTTTTTTTTGTAAGAGAAAACATTATCATAAGATAAATAGAATTTGAACTATGTTGACAACATGCAAAATGGGTTTAAATGGAAATAACATTATTCAAAATTATTTTTAACAGTGTAGCATTATTTTACATATCATAAGGTTTCCAGAAATATTTTACTTACAAGTTCTGAGCTTGTGCATTCAAATCTAGGTCAAATTTACACAAATCATCTATTTGAATTTTGAATTAATTGAAACTATTCAAAATAGAATTTGGACAGTGCTACAAGATACTACATGTCAAGGGCTTTCCAATGGTATAAAGTTTGTCAAATTTGGCTTTGTGGATGAAAAGTTATGATGGTTCAAAGTGGCAGGGGCTTTTCTGCTAAACTACCATTTAATTCTATTCGAAATAAAAATCAGAAAAACTGGGCTGAGGTGGCAGTGACGTGGCGCTGACGCGGCGTTGACTGGGCGTACCGATTCGTTTTAAAAAGGCGATCTAATCACGGCCGTTTGTTCCTGATCGAACGGATGAGAGGGAGAGGGTCTCACCGGGCGGCGCTAGGTCGCCGGAGACGATGGTGGAGGCGGCGCAGCGGCTTGGGCGCAGACGCTCTCTTCATTCCGGTGCTCCTTCGGTTTGGGTAAAGGGATGACGAGGCGCGTCACGGTACGGGGAAGAAGAAGGAGGGGTCGTCGACAAAGAACTCGTCCCTGAACGGCGGCGGTGCTCGGATGGAGCTGCGGTGGCGCGGACAACCTTCCGGCGATCTTTGAGCGTGGACGAAATCGAGGCTACAGTTCCGAAAAAATCAAATAAAGGGGTCAGAACGATGCGGCCGCACATGGGGAAGAAGTTTAGGAGGATCTAGGGTTCCAGGAAGTGCTAACCTCGCCGGAATCGGAGGAAATGCGGTGATGGCCGGGGCGGATTCCAGCGAGCATTTCCGGCAGCCTTGAGGCACGAACTCGGAGGGGGAGAGAGGGGAAAGGAGGCCGGGGTCGTGGGCATTTAAAAGAGGTCACGGGTACGTCGTGGGGTGCTCGAGGGAGCGAGGATGGGGCGGGATCGTGGGCGCGGTCATGGCATCATGCTCCTGGTCGTGGCGGCGGTTTAAGGAAGAAGGTCCCGACAGGTGGGGCCCACCTGTCATAGAGAGAGAGGCGTGTCTCCTGTGCTGGGCCGCAGTTGGGCCTCTAAGCGCTGCACGGGCAACAGGTAAGAGCTGGGCTGGCCTATTTAAATCTTTTTTTATTCTTTTCTTTTCCCTTTTCAGTTTTCTGATTTAACTTATATCTTTTGTTTTATTTATCCAAATGACTTCAAACCAATTTCTATAGTTTTGTATAAATCAAATCTTTCATTTAACCATCAAATACTACATGTTTTCAAAACATTTCAAATACAAATTTTCAAATAAAATTATTTGACACTCTTTATAGAATTGAAAATACAACAATAACAATAAAAAAAAGATTTATATCTTAATAAAATCAAAAGATATATCACAACACCTATGCTTAAAATAATAATTTTCAAATCCATTTTCAAAATCTTATAATTGAGTCAAATCTATATTTAAAAATATGATAATATTTCAAATAGTTTTATGACTTTAAAATACTGACCTAGGGTTTATTATGAATTCCAAATGTAATGTTTTTGAATTAATAACTTATACAAAACATTTTGAAATGAGCATACCTAAAATAATTGAAGGTACTTTACAAATATGGTGTTAGGATTAAATAAGTAATTAGGATATCATTTAAGGTTCAACACTTAAGTTTGGAAATGAAGTTACTTGATTCAGTTAATATCATAATGCTTTTGAATGAGTCGTCAAATCCTTTTTGTTTATCTTCTTGGTTAAAGGTGATTTTATTTTAATAGAAATTAAAAGTTTAAAATTTAGTGAATTTTTAAACATTCCAAAATTTTGGGATGTTACAATATACTTGCGGAGCGTTTCATCCTTCCTCTGCACCACAGCGCGCAGATCATTGTGGGTGAGGGCGCGCTCATACGTCCCCTTGAAGTTGGAGACGAACTTCTTGCAGAGCTCCTCCCAGGAGTTCACAGAGTCCTCCGGGAGGTTCAGGAGCCACGACAGCGCAGAGTCGCGTAGCGCGTGAGAGAACCAGTTGGCCATGACCTTGTCATCTCCCCCTGCGGCTTGGATGGAGGTGGTGTAGAGCTGCAGGAACTCGACGGGGTTGCTGGAGCTATCGTAGCCCTTGGGAAGAGCCGGCCTAAACTTCTGCGGCTAGACCACGCGACGCAGAGAGCGAGTGAACGCCATGCAGCGTGAGGTGTACGTAGCGACCCCGTGCTGAAGCGTGTCGCGGTTCTGCTGTCCCGCCTGGCCGAGCTCCTCCACGAGCCTGTTCTGGCGGTCTCGCTGGAGCTCCATCCCCACACGAGCGTAGGGCGCGGTGCGCTGCATGATTAAGCAATCGTGTGGCGAGGACGCGTGCGAAGCAGCCCTTTGTGCCGCAGCCGGTGCAGGCCCCGGAGGTGGCGGAGGCGCATTTGTTGCGACCGTGCCCGTGATAGAGGGGTGCATGTTGGACTGCGAAGGAGCGGGGCGCATCGTGGCGATGCCGACGAGGTGGTTGATGCGTTGGAGCCACTGCTCATGGGCCTCAGCGGTGGGCTGGTAGCGGAGCAGCTCCTGCGCCATGAGCTGCGTGGTGTGGGGCGCAAAGTCTGTCCTCCCCGGGCCCGAGCCGCTCGGGCGCTGCGTCGGGTGCGACGACTGCGCGTCCTCCTGGTGCTTGACGTCGTGCTCCGGTGCCTCTGCGTGAGGGCCAGAAGGGACATGCTCCTCGTGGCAGGGTCGGCCCCGCCGTGCGCGGGTGGTCGCGGCACCTGGGGGCGCGCGTGCTCCCGTGGGCGCATGTTGGTTGACTCGGGCGACGTGGGTGGCGCGCGTGTTCACCATGGCGCGGAGACGAACTCGAAGGTTGTTGACGCGCCTCAATCCAATACCTGGCACGCCAAATGTCGGGTTATGACTCCCAGGAATCGGGGGTAGTCACTTCCTGAAGTGTGGTTCGAAAGGGGATTGAACGCGGAGGTCTAAACCCTCAAGTGGCTCCGCGACGTTGCTCGCCGGACCCGAAGACGACGCACACCCGACCAAGCAAGACACCATCCTTTACCCAGGTTCACGGCCCTCGTGAGGAGGTAAGACCGCTACTCCTGCCTGTCTGTATTATATGTGGAAGGTTACAGTACAATTGAGCTTGCCGGAAGCCCCCTTGAGGCAGTTCTTGCCTGGGGAGGGAAGCGATGATCTTCTTCCTCCTCCAGCCCGAGGCTAACCTAACCAGTATTGCTAGGGTTTACAAGGGTGTTTTGCACGCAAAGGGCCGACCCTTGCTATGATGGAGGTCTTCTCTCTTTTATAGGCGCCTCGGGCCTTCTCCTTCGGCTTGGCCTTCAAGGTGGCTCCCACTTGCCAGTGGCAGGGCGGAGCATGAGTTCACCGTGCTCCATTCGTCCATGGACTCGGTCCATTGTTGATAAAGGTGGCGTCGTGGCTGACAGGCGGCCGACCGCGCGGTACTATCAGCAGAGCGGGCAGTCTCTGAGGTGGAGCCCGCGATGACGATCTCCGTTGGAGGGTTGCGCCGTCCACCTGCTTTATCGTCAGAGCAGAAGGTCCTCACAGTTGCACAGCAGGCGGAGCAGCTTTGTTGACCACTTTATCGCCAGGGACAGCGACGGGGGTGCGTGCGTCACTGCATGAGCGTGTCAGAGGTCATGTGCGCCCTGCCGTGCTTCCTTGGCCGCGACGTCTCCCTCCAGGCCTGAGGGGAGATTCCTGTTGGACTCCCCTCAGGCGGGTTGTTGCCTCGGGGGGGGGGGTCCCTTGAGGCCCTCATTTCTTCTTCAGACTCTCGAGGGGAATCGCCTCTCGAGGGTCTCGCCAGGCGGGGACGCCTGGTCCTTAGCCGTTTTGTCTGACTGGCCCGCGAGCGAGGCCTAGGGGGAATGGGCTCTTGATACCCCAGTTCCCACTGGGCGGACACCTATGAAAATTGTTAAATGTGTAATGAATAACCGCTATGTTTGGGATGGAACTGTCCACCACGGTGATCATTTGCTGTATTTACATGAATTATGCGAGTTGTTCAAGTGTGCAGGTATTACGATGACGAAGTCAGGAACAAATTATTCTCCATATCACTTGGTGGGAGAGTTGTGCATTGGTATAAACTGCTGAAGAACGGAGATTCTCTTGGATGGGAGGAAATTGTACCTCTCTTTTATTCTAAATTTTATCCTCCAAGTGAAATTCATCAAGATCGGAATTCTATATATAACTTCTAGCCTCATGATGGAGATAGTATTTCCCAAGCGTGGGGGAGACTGAAGGCGTTAATGCTCAAATGTCCCATTCATGAGCTTCCTGATAATATTATTGTTGATAACTTCTATGCAAGACTCTCGTTTGAAGATAAAACATTATTGGATACTTCATGTGTTGGATCAGTCAGTCGTAATAAGAAGGAGTTTAAATGGGATCTTCTTGATCGTATTGAATAAAATACTGAAGCATGGGAGAACGACAAAGGTAGGGAGTCAGGTATAAAATATGACTTTGAATGCATTAAGATTTTTATAGAAACTGATGTATTTCGAAATATGAATAATACTTATGGTCTTGATTCTCAAGTTGTTGCAAATTATTATAAAACCTTTGCTGATTATTTCAGTTTGCCCCATAAGGGGTTTAGAAAATATCATGAACCTTATAAAGATAAATAAGTTGTTCCTTTAGCTAAAAGCATTGAAGTTAATATTGTTGATAATATCATTCCTGAGCGTTATGTTGATAAAATTCCTTTTCCTGTTAAAGTGAAAGAACATTCTCTTATGGCTAGTGTGGTTAATAAAAGTGATAAGAAAGCTAAAGAACCTGATGAACAAATTAAAGTTGAACCTTCTATGGCTATAGTTAAGGAACTTGTTTCTAAAAATGTGGGGGAAGAGTATATTATATTTTGTGATGATTCTAATGTTGTCTCTCATCCTGCAAAGCCAAGAAAGGCTACTGTTCCTGTGTTATCTGTTAAAATTGGTGATCATCGCTATTATGGTTTATGTGATATTGGTGCAAGTTCAAGTGCTATTCCTTATGAGCTTTACAAAGAGATTATGCATGAAATTGGTCCTAGCCAACTTGAAGATATTGATGTGGTTATTCAACTTGCTAATAGAGAAACTATCTCTCCCATTAGTATTGTTAGAGATGTCGAAGTTCTATGTGGTAAGACTAAATATCCCGCTGATTTTCTTGTACTTGGTTCTGTTGCTAGTAAGACTTGTCCTATTATTTTTGGTAGACCTTTTCTGAATACATGTGGAGCTGTTATAGATTGTAGGAAAGAGAAAATCCTTACTAAATTTGCTGGTGATTTATATGAATTCAATTTTTTGAAATATGCAAAAACTCCTTATGAACCCAAATTGCCTAATGAAGATTTTAAGGTAGAACAACTTGCTTCTGTCTTTGTTGCTCCTACTAATTATATTCAGCAATTTATGGAAGATCGTGAGGATGAAACCATTATGGAAGAAAGAAATGAACTAGAGGACATATTCCTTCGTCAACCTATTCTTAAACATAATTTAAAAGTGGAAGACTTGGGTAAAACACTTCCGCCTAAAGAGGATCATGTCTTTGATTTAAAGCCTTTGCCTGATAATCTTAAGTATGCTCATCTTGATGATAAGAAAATATATCCTGTTATTATTAGTGCTAACCTTTCAGGTAAAGAAGAAGAAAGATTATTGGAAATATTGAAGAAACACCGTGGAGCTATGGGTTATACTTTGGATGATTTGAAAGGGATTTCCCTACTATATGTCAACATTCTATTAGTATGGAGCCCAATGCGAAGCCAGTTGTTGAACATCAACGCCGTTTAATATCTAAGATGAAGGAAGTGGTAAGAAATAAGGTATTAAAACTTCTTGATGCTGGTATCATATATCTTATTGCTGATAGTAGATGGGTTAGTCATGTGCATTCTGTCCCTAAGAAGGGTGGAATTACTATTGTACCTAATGATCATGATGAACTTATTCCTCAAAGAGTAGCTGTTGGTTATAGAATGTGCATTGATTTTAGATAGGTTAATATAGTTACTAAGAAAGATCATTATCCATTACCCTTTATTGACCAAATGTTGGAGAGATTAGCCAATAAAACTCAATTTTGCTTTCTTGATGGTTATTCTGGTTTCTCTCAAATTACTGTTAAAACTCAAGATCAAGAGAAAACTACATTTACTTGTCCCTATGGTACTTATGCTTATAGGTGTATGCCTTTTGGTTTATGTAATGCTCCTGCTACTTTTCAAAGATGTATGTCTGCTATCTTTCATGGTTTTTGTGAGGAAATTGTGGAGGTGTTCATGGACGTTTTCTCCGTCTATGGCACTTCTTTTGATAACTGCTTGCACAATCTTGATAAGGTTTTGCAGAGATGTGAAGAAACTAATCTTGTTCTTAATTGGGAGAAATGTCACTTTATGGTTAATGACGGGATTGTAATTGGGCATAAAATTTCTGAAAGAGGTATTGAAGTTGATAGAGCTAAAGTGGAGGCAATTGAGAAAATTCCTTGTCCCCGAGATGTTAAAGGTATTCGTAGTATTCTTGGTCATGCTGGTTTCTATAGAAGGGTTATCAAAGACTTTGCTAAGGTATCAATGCCTCTTACTAATCTCCTGCAAGAAGATATACCATTTGTTTTTTATGATGATTGTAAGGAAGCTTTTGAAACTCTTAAGAAAGCTTTAATAACTGCCCATATTGTTCAACCACCTGATTGGAATTTACCATTTGAAATTATGTGTGATGCTAGTGATTTTTCCTTTGGTGCTGTTCTTGGACAAAGAGTAGATAAGAAATTAAATGTTATTCATTATGCTAGTAAGACTCTTGATTCTGCTCAAAAGAATTATGCTACAACTGAAAAGGAATTTCAAGTTGTTGTATTTGCTTGTAATAAATTTAGACAGTACATTGTTGATTCTAAAGTTATTATTCATACTGATCATGCTGCAATTAGATACCTTATGGAAAAGAAAGATGCAAAGCCTAGGCTTATTAGATGGGTATTATTGTTGCAAGAATTCGACTTACACATTGTAGATAAGAAAGGTGCTGATAATCATGTTGCTGATAATTTATCTACATTGGAAAACATTGCTTATGATCCTATACATTTTAATGATAGTTTTCCAAATGAACAATTGGCTGCAATAACGGTGAGTTCACGAGATAGTCCTTGGTATGCAGATTATGCTAACTTTTTTGTTTCGAAGTATATGCCTCCAACCTTTTCATCTCAACAAAGAAGAAAATTCTTTTATGACTTGAGGCATTAGTTTTGGGATGACCCACACTTATTAAAAAAAGGAGTTGATGGTATTATGCGAAGATGTGTTCCAGAGTATGAACAAAAGGAGATATTGAGAAAGTGCCATAGTAGCGCTTATGGAGGACATCACGCTGGAGATAGAACCGCACAAAAGGTTTTACAATCAGGTTTTTATTGTCCTACTCTTTTTTAAAGATGCAAGAAAGTTTATTTTATCTTGTGATGAATGTCAAAGAGTTGGTAATATCTCTAGACGTAATGAAATGTCTATGAATTATTCTCTTGTTATTGAACCGTTTTATTGTTGAGGATTTGACTTTATGGGTCCTTTCCCTTCTTCAGAAGGTAATACACATATACTTGTTGATGTTGATTATGTTACTAAATGGGTAGAAGTTATTCCTACTAAAAGTGCTGATGGTGAAACATCATTAAAAATGCTTCAAGAAATTATTGTCCTTAGGTTTGGTGTTCCGGGATATCTTATGACTGATGGAGGTTCTCATTTTATTCATGGTGGTTTTAGAAAAGTTCTTGCTAAATATGGTGTTAATCATAGAATTGCTTCAGCTTATCATCCTCAAACTAGTGGGCAAGTAGAATTATCAAATATAGAAAACAAATATATCTTGCAAAAGACTGTTAATAGAACAAGGAAGAATTGGGCTAGTTAATTAAATGACGCATTTCGGGCTTATAGAACTACTTATAAAAATCCCATGGGTATGTCTCCTTATAAAATAGTTTATAGAAAAGCATGTCACTTGTCTTTAGAATTAGAACACAAAGCTTATTTGGCAGTGAGAGAACTAAATAGAGATTTTAAACTTGATGGTGAGAAAAGATTGCTTATTTTGAGTTCTTTAGATGAATGGAGAAGTGAAGCTTATGAAAATGCTAAACTCTTAAAGAAAAAGTTAAAAGATGGCATGATAAGATAATCCTCAAGAGAGAATTTCATGTTGGTGAGAAAGTTCTATTGTATAGTTCTCGTCTTAGATTCATTGCAGGGAAATTACTCTCCAAGTGGGAAGGACCATATGTTATTGTGGAGGTGTTTCGTTCCGGTGCGATAAAAATTTCTTCGCTCAAGGATGATTCTACGCAAGTTTTAAATGGACAAAGAATCAAGCATTACATTTCTGGAGATTCGTATAATGAAGATGTTGATGTTATTCAAGCAATTTCTCCGGAGAATTACATTAAAGAAAATATTTCTGAGTTCGTAGAACCTGATTTAGAAAAGGTACAGTTTCAGTAAGAAAAGTCCGTGAATTTAATTTTTTGAAGACTTTGATTTATTTTTGGAAAATATGAAAAAATATGAGACAAAAACGAACATGACATGAGGTCCGAGGCGACGTCACCACCTCGTGGCACGTGCCCATTCCTGGCCGCGCCACCAGGTGATGAAGAGGCCTCGGAGCCCCTCTCCCACTCGGTTTCATGTTGTTGCCTTCCTTTTATGTCGTAAATTTTTGCTATATAATCACCCGAGACCCCTGAGGTCCGTATATCGTGTTTCGACGGGTTTTTGTTTCGAGCTGTTTCTGCCAGATTTTTAGCTGTCGATCTAGAGCCATCATGCCTTAATCCGAGCCCTCCAAGGAGAGTTTCTTTGCGAACGTTGTCCCGTACATGAACGAGTTGAAGATGCATCCCAAAGAGTTGTCTCTCAAGGAAGGGGTGCTACAAGTTGAAGATGTCCAAGGCCTGTGAGGAAAAGGAAGCATGGAGGACAGGATGAAGAGCCTAGAACAAGAAGTTTTCAAGTACAAGAAGATGGCAGAGCGTGAGGTGGACATTGTTCACCGGATCGTCTCTGAACTTATGGCCAAGCACAAAGAGGAGACTTCGAAGCTCTGGGAGGACATCCTCTGGCTCCACAAGACCACCAACGCTCTTCAGGCGCAACTCTATGATGTTCATAATCAGAACTATGAGTATGAACCAGTTTTAAACGCATAAGTGCTGCTGCGAGTTTCAGGATCATAGAGACCCAGGCATGGTTTGTTCATGGAGAACCATTACCTTGGAAGCTGGATCAAGAGGACTCATCTCCGTCGCCACCGAAGGAGTAATTCATCAACAGCATTGGCATCTCCCTTAGCTTGTTCCAAGCTTGGGGGGAGTGCCGCGATATAACCATTATCTTTCATCTTTTACTTTTCAGTAGTGGCATATCATGAGTAGGGAAGTTATCTTATATTATGGTTTGCAATGTGGAAGTATCTCTCTTTTAGTTGGTTATCTATGTATCCCTTGGTGTGAGTTGCCGTTATGGAATATTAATGAGAAGTGTTATCATTTTTTTCTGCACACTTTATTTAGGTTGTGACTTTTATCGTGTATGATTGATCCTGTCATTTAGTATTGGTGATCACTTTGGGAACATATAGTAAATCTTTTGGCTTTGGCAAACTTAGCATTGGTCCGTAGCTACAATACTTTGAGACTTAAGAGGAAAAAAGAAGTACATGTAGAATATAACATTTATTGACCTTTCTCACTTGTCCATGACAAGCTTAGTATTCACAACTTAAAATTGTGTGTGCTTTCAAGTAAGAATTGCATGATTTTCTTTTACTACATGTATGTTTGTTTGCATCCTTCAACTCTTATGCTTGCTACCCAACCTTGGTAGCCAAAGACCTGTATCGAGAGGGAATGCTTCTTATACATCCAAACCTTGAACCAAAACCCTTGCCATCCGTGTCCACCATATCTACCTACTATGTCGTATTTTGCGCCACTCCAAGTAAATACTTCTTGTGCTATCTTTATTCAAAATTACTATCCCTTATTTGTGTCAATGTTCACTAGCTCATGAGGAAATAATAGTTGGGTTTGTTATCTTCCGTACTAATTAAGTAACCCATGACTTGCATGCTACATCTGCTCGCTATTAATATTGCAAAGGGATGGTCAGACCACTATAATATCAAAGGTTGAGTTTTTCAAAAATATAGGCACTCCTCCATGGTTTGAGATTGATTGATGGGCACCCGTGAATTCGGCTAGCCATGGTTATGTTAGAAAGGTGGGGAGGAGTGTCATGGCTATGAAAGTAAAGAGAAAAACAAGATGAATATCATAAAGGCTTGTTAAAAAAATAATCGGAACCACCCTAACTTGCTTAGTATGGAAGATGACAAGAACTCTGTTATGAATCGTTGACACCAACAAACACCGCTCAAAAACTTACTTTTATGCTCTCTATATGATTTCAAAAAGCTATAAAACAAAAAGCTCTAGCACATGCTTGTATCTCCGCTTCACTCTGTGAAGGGCCTATCTTTTACTTTATGTGAGTCAGTAAACCTATCTCCTTTTATCTTAACCAAGCATTTGAGTTGATTGTGATTCAACCATTCATACATTAGTATTGTTAATCATGTCTTTCATTCTTTCTTGCTTAGCACATTGTTGGTATCTAATTAATTTGATTTTTGGAGCTATCAACCTATAAAGAGGGTTGTTTTATAAACTAAACTCAATTTCTCATTGTTCTCTGACCAAGGACTAAGTTTGCCAACACCAACTATGGTTTTCTCTATGTACTTTACTGTGGTTTACCTCTACTTGTTGCAAGTTGATATATACATGAACGTTAATATCTAAGATGACTTGTGCATTTATACATGTGATGCTTCTTGTCTGTATATTTTATATCGACACTTCACTCCATAAACCTGTGGTCATGTTTACTGAGTTTAGCTTTCGCTTGGGGACAAGCGAGGTCTAAGGTTTGGGTAATTTGCTGTTATTCATTGATATATTTTGTATTTGGCGTGAATACTTATGTTATTTCACCTATTTTGCATGATTGATGATCATTGGGGGATGGAACTCCGGAGCCTGAATTCTGCTGGAAAAAGCACCGTCAAGATACAGTATTGGCGAAGACCAGAAGAACAAAGTTGCTAACTGGGAATTATTTCTAAATTATTTCACGAAGGAGTCCAAAAGGGGATCCTGAGGTGGGGCCCAGGGGGCCCACATTACCTCCCGGCGCGGCAGACCCCCTGGCCGCGCGAGCAGGTGATGGGGCCGCCCTGGCCCACCACTTGGCGCACCCCTTCGCGTACTTGTTCCCCCGAAAGACCTAAAAATCAGAGGTTGTACAGAAACCATCTCCGCCGCCATCACGAGGCGGAGAAGACAGAGAGAGAAAAGCTCTCCGGCAGGCTGCGTTGCCGCCGAAATTCCCTCCCGGAGGGGGGAAATCGTCGCCATCGTGACCGTCATCGAGCTGCACTCCATCACCATCGCCAACACCACCATCTCCACCGCCGACGCCGTCATCTCCATCCATCCACTCCGTTCCAGCTGTAACATCTAGGGCTAAACTATGTGTATTTGATAGGGGAAACTCTCCCGGTGTTCATTACTCTTGTTATTGATGCTATTGAGTGAAACCGTTGAACTAGCTTTTATGTTCAGATTGTTATTCATCATTATATCTACTCCGATCATATTCATTATGATGTGTTGTGAGTAGTTCATTGTGTTCTTGAGGACATGGGAGAAGTCTAGATGTTAGTAGTGAACTATGTTGATTAATATTTGATGTTTTGATATTCAAGTTGTGGGGCCATTCTTCTAGTGGTGTCATGTGAACGTCGACTACATGACACTTCACCTTTATGGACCTAGGGGAATGCATCGTGTACTCGGTTATCATTTGTGGGGTTGTCGGAGTGACAGAAACCTAAACCCCCGTTGGTATTCCGATGCACGAGGAATTGCAGGATCTCAGAGTTTAAGGCTATGGTCATATTTATCTTAAATACTTTCCTGTATTTGCGGATGCTTGCAAGGGGTATAATCATAAGTATGTATTAGTCCTAGGAAGGGCGGTGCATTAGCATAGGTTCACCCACACGACACTTATCTAAACATTAAAGATTATTCATCAATATGAAGCGAAAGCACTAGACAGAAATCCCGTGTGTCCTCAAGAACGTTCGGTCATCATAAGTAAACAAACCGGCTTGTCCTTTGCTCTCAAAAGGATTGGGCTTGGGCAACTCGCTGCAATTATAATTGCCGCGCTCTATTTACTCGCACTTTATTTCTCTGTTATATCAAAGTCAGCTAAAAAACTTGTATGCTAGTGTTTACAGTGAAATCCTCATCAAAACCACTTTTCAACACCTTCTGCTCCTCGTTGGGTTCGACACTCTCATTTATCGAAAGTACTGCCATACACCCCCTATACTTGTGGGTCATCAGCTTTTAGAACCCGTGTTCTTCACGGGGGCATCATACTCTTATTTGCTACCCTCTAGCGTGCACTTGCAATTCTGACAGCATTGAGTAGATGAAGCGGGCCGGACCGACATAACCCGTACGCTTACGCGAGACTGGTTCCACTACTGACATACGGCTGGTACCGTATCTGTGGCTGGCGGGTGTCTGTCTCTCTCTCTTTAGCTGGCTTTGCATTTTCAATGGTGGGCACGAAAGGGATGCTTAAACATGCAATTGTTGGATCGTTGTTGTGGTCATAATTTCGTAGATAAGAAGCGATTCTTTTTACGACAGGACCAAGCCACGTAAAATATGCAAAACATAAAGTAGAGCGCGTCTGACTTTATTTTGCAGGGCAGTGTGATATGTTCAAGGTAGGTTTATTAAATTGTTTATAAATTGTGGGCACCAAGAAGACCATGGCGCATGGACCATATCACGTCGCATTACATTTGATGTTTCTGTGTGCATCTTATATTGTGTGATCATATATATTAGTATATGTTAGTTACACGACAGTAGACAGTGGATGTATGACAGTTTTACACAAGCGTTTACGTTAAAGGTTATTGTGGCGAGCCTAGCATATGCAGATATGGCCTCGGAACACGGAGGCCGAAAGGTCGAGCATGAGTCACAGAGTTGTTGTAATCGATATTTCGATATCCACCTTTGAAGTTGTGTTGCCGACTCTGACGATGAGGGGTTGCGCAATGGATGGGGGTCGTGTAATCGCTGAAATGATTCGGAGGGATGTTCGTTTGAGTTGGAGTTCTTGGAGTTATTTTCTAAAATACTATAACTTAATATATTGTGAACAAAGTCTTCATGTTTTGCAAAACCTTTGTAGATATTAACCAATGTAATAGCCTTCTTTTAAAAATTAGGCGCATTCCTACAATTGAGAAACTTAAAAAGTTGGGTCCCAACTTCATAGTTCTATACTTTAGCTTGAGGATACTCTTTGTTTAAACCATTAGCTTTTTGTGATACAATACCCGCTGGGAGATAAACCCGGAGATTCCGCTAACAAAAGGAGAATTTGGATTATCAAGTTTTGTGCGTATAATATCATCATAGTCCAGTGTATGCTATGATCTCTGCCATAGAGAATCAACGGTGGGTGTGAGTTGTTAGATCGCAAACATATGAGATGATCGCTAAACTCAAGATACACCTAAAGTTGGATTGATGAAGTTTATCAGTACGTTGATTGTTCTTCTTCTCAACCAAGATGGAAGAGAATACACATATTGAAGGACCACGTGGCAGTCATACTTGATGACACTAGTCATACTTGATGACACTAGTCATACTTGATGACGTTGGTCATACTTGATGACATATGGTCATACTTGATGACATTGAGATGGCTCGCTCAACTCGATCACTGGATGACAGGCAGCGTTGCCAGATGCAAATGTTTTGTCATAGACTATGTCCTGAGAGGGGAATCGTTCACCTTCATGGTTCTTGACGGCGTTGAAAGAATCAAGAAGATGAAACAGATTATCGGAAGTCATCAATCATGATGGTGTATATATGATATACATGTTATGAATATTTTACCTAAGCAAGTACTCGCAGTAGTGACTAAGTTTTTTATACTAGTCATGTTTTATGAAAACCAGATTTACTACTTGAGTAGCTTGGAAGGATGAGGCGACATTGTGTGTTGATAATGGCAGACAAAATTTTGTGATGGCCATATACACTCTCCCTCTAGATCTACCATTTGAATAAATTCTTTTATGATCGCCTGTTAATATGATCGTTATAAGTGTGTCTCCTCTAGCAAGACAATTGTTCATATATGCTAAGTGACAAATTCGTTGTCCTTTATTTATGAAGTAATGATCATAAGACGATTTGAATTTATATGGTAGAAGCTCCCGCATTCATAATATTAATGCCAAAGGATACAAACTTAATACAGACACCACATTCGTGTGGCACTACCGTTTAATTCATGTCAATGTTATTGTCAATGAATTAACTCCATACGGATGGATCTACAAGTCCTTAGATTTGATCTTTTGACACTTTCAAGATAACTAAGACACCGCTTTCGGAAAACGGGCATATAACTTATTGATAATCATGCATATAGATGTATGTGGATCAATGAAGTAATTGACTTGTAGTGAAGATCTTTATTTCGTAAACCTCACTGAACGTTTTGAGTATAACTTGTTGAGAATCATGCATATGGGTGTATGTGAATCAATGAAGTACTTTAACGTATAGTGGAAGTCTTTATTTCATATACTTCATGAATATTCCGAGTAGATATATTGATATCCACTTAGGGAATGTTAGTCTGGAAATTTTGATTCGATCAAACAAGTTCAGAATGAAGTAGGAAATTAAATTTAACAAGAAAATCAAATTTCTGCGATACAGATCGAGGAAATAAAGATTTAAGTTATAATGTTGGCATATCATTAGAAGACTTCTGAGAAGGGTTCCGCAAATTACGTCGCATGGAACACGGGTGTTATGGTACGATAGGACGTCGTAATCGCACCCTATCGGATAGTGTGTGGTAAATAAATCTCTTATCGAATTATTGTGATCATTGGAGTCATTTGGTAGAAACGAAACATTCATGTTTGATAATAGGGAAACCATTTAAATCCATGGAGACAATACCCTATGAGTGATGGCATGGCTTTTAGCCTAGATTGTCGTTTCAGCAATTTAGTGTTTCGATGTGATCAAACCTAAAATGGATAAATCTTTGTAGTGTACCGTACCTACAGAGTTAGTTGGGTACATGTCTCACGACATAGGCAAAACGTTGCTGGAATATACCTGGCAAAAGAAATAGTTTCTTGTCCATGGGTATAAGTGGGAAAGAAAATAGAGCAAGACGAAGTTAATGAATTTTCTCTCCAGACATCAGAGTGGTGCAACGGAAAGTGTTTTCGCTGTCATGATCCACAACTTGAAAGACGTTGATGATAAAATATCATGATGCTCTGAGCTCATACTAAAGAATGTAGGCATACGAGGTTGTGTTCCACAATGTGTGTTACGACAATCTTGTTATGAAGGACATGTTGATGGAATATGACAGACCTACAAACTACGAAGAAAAGATGGTAGACCTAAGTCCGAGAAATGGCTATGACTCATATATGATCCGAGATAAAATCCATGTACAATTAACAGGTAATGACTTGGGAGATCTTCTTGATGGTATCTAGGTTGTTAGTAGATTATGGAATTTTATCTGAGAGTACACAATGATAAGGATCGATTTGTCGTGAAACAGTTCCGACAGATTCAAAAGTTGACCACAACGCGATTTTTGTCTCAAGTGGCGAAGCCTAAATCTATTCTAGGTCGTTTAGCAACTTCTATAATTTCAAATTGATAAATGTATAGATGGATAAGGAAACCATGTTTCTTAATGGTAGCATTAAGAAAGAGCTGTAATTAGTACAATGAAATGGTTTGGTGATCCTGAGGATGCTAAACATGTATGCAAACTTTAGTTGTCCAATCATGGGCTGAAGCAAGCATATCGGAGCTGGAATCTTCACTTTGATGATGTGATCAAAGGATTTTGGAGTTGTCCAGAAACTTGCATTTGCAAAGAAGTGAGTAGGAGCTAA
Organism: Poa annua; assembly: GCA_026929855.1. Classification (NCBI taxonomy): domain Eukaryota; kingdom Viridiplantae; phylum Streptophyta; class Magnoliopsida; order Poales; family Poaceae; genus Poa; species Poa annua. The sequence continues at coordinate 241,246,997 of CM049426.1, read as the reverse complement.
GTAGCTTCTCTTGATCTTATATGCGGAAGGCATATTTGAGTGGGAGCTAGGTGTCATTCATGATTTTATATATAACAACATATTAAGAATGATACAGATCCTCTTATAAACTATAAAGGATTATTTAAGTGATTAAATTTTCTATGAATGAAGTTAGGAGTATTAGGCATCCAATCTATAATTGCATAGATCAAAAGGGCTTAATAACATTAGGTCGGAATATTTTCTTAAGTTAAGATTCTGAAGTGTTTCAGAATAGAACAGGCGAAGAAAGAGGTTCTTGCTTGTATGACTAGGTAAAATATTAAGTTTATCTTGGAATTTTCAGTGAGAGCAAATGATGTTCGACATTCTCTATGTATCAGACATAGATTCTATCAAACTGAAAGCTCGACTTGGTGTGACCCAAGTTGTTGGTTGAAGAACGGGTTATAGAGTGATCCTTGTGTGGATCTATGAGCAAACGTTAAGTATATTTTTCAGTGTCTATGAGAACTCAAGATATTTTTCTAGTAAAGCATAAGAGTGGAAAGACAACTTGCCGTAAAACGGTTACGATGATGCAAGTTACGACACTGACCCATACGACTAGAAATCTCATATAGGAGATGTCCTTTGTTTTGAAGAAAGACATGGTTAGCTTGCGAAGTCGCATATGAATGCACTGTCAAATAATCTACGTAGGTATAGAAATATATGGCAACTTCAGAAGTAGCAAGTTTGATTGGACTGAGCATTCGAGTCTCAGTCCATCCACTAGGATATATTTCACCGTCATATTAAGATACAAGATGATGTCAAACTAGGTGACATAGAAATGTTGCAAAGCACATATAGGTCTCAATGTGTGAGATCTATTTACTGTATTCCTCTTCCACAAGACAAGCATGCACCAAGATGTTATGGGTGTTGAGCTTTTACCAAGTTGTAAACTAGATTAACTGTTACTTTAGTGCAAGTGGGAGACTGAAGGGAATATGCCCTAGAGGCACTTAATAAAGATAGTTTATTCCCAATTGTTCATTATATGTTTTATGCCATGCTATAACTGTATTAAGCGGAAACATTAATACACGTGTGGTAGATAAACAACCAGTTCCCTATTAGCCTCTACTAAGACTAGTTCATTGTGCGATTAATGATCGAGGTTTTCCGATAATCTGACGTGGCGTCAGTTTGCAATGGTGTCATATCGCTAGGAAGAACGATGTGATGGACTTACCCATAATTTGTAAGACGTAGTCATTACGCCTTCGGCCGTGAGATCAACTCTTATTGTTATTCTTAAAACATACTTTGATTGCATCAAACGACATATCTTATATAGTGTGACAATAAAGGTGTCCCTCTTGGGTATCGGAAGGGAGTAGTTGAGATGAGGGATCAAGAGCGGGATTTGCCAGCCCGCATTGCAGGATAGATACTCTAGGGCCCACTCGGTGAGATTATGTCAAATGAGTTTGCAAACATGTGACTTGGTCATCAGGACATAATATCACAGACGAGTAGAAGATAGTGTTGTCGGTAACGAGATCATGCTAGGTATGGAGATATCTATGAACGAGTCTCGGACACGCTAAGTATAGCTATGGCAAAAGGTTTAAGACTCGACGTATAGGTTTGATAGATGATAGTCATTCATTATATCACATGGATTAATTCACGGGGTCTATGTGACGCCCTAAAATCGATACTATGTAGATTTAAGCGTTCCCGCCGAAATCCGCATAATAACGATTTTAGGTCGCCCACCTGACATAATGTGCACGCCGAAACATGCGCATTATGTGGGTGGAATTGTGATAACATTACAACAGTTCTGATACATCTACAAATACAACAGAAGATATATAATACAACAACGACTCGAACGAGTCAAGATACAAATGGTACAATACAAAGATTCAAATGACAGCGGAAGCAAAATCGTATCCGACTACGGATAATAAGCAAATTGGACTAAGAGTCCTGAAGATAAGCGATGGCGCCATATCCCTGCCCAGCCAAGCCGGAGGGATTCCCAAGCTAACGTCGTCAGACTTCAAACCTGTTGACTGCACATAAAGCACATCCCAAAAGATGGTCAGGGCACTCCCTGGCAAGCAAAACCGATTTGCCTACTTTCTACACCATCTCCCAAAATATAGGGGAGGTGGACTTAGCGGCAGCAGCACTAGCAACCTAAAGAGACATGCTAGAACGTCCGTCTATTTAGAGAGAGGTAAGAGAGCGCATATAGTAAACAACTACAACTAACACCAAACATAACCCATTCTCGAATTAACCCCCTCAACCAAGTATGAGGAAGCAATTCGGAAAAACTCACACATTGAACAGTTTTATTTACCAGTTATTGTGAAAGTGATTCTATATTACTAGTCAAATTAATTAACATTAATTAGGTGCAAGTTGTCTAGATCTTGTTAGCCAACATCATCACCAAAGTCGTCCATAACTGTGGACACGGCTCATCGATAAGATTATACCCTGCAGGGGTGCACTACTGTACCCATACTCGCATGATCAACCCAAGCAAGCATCAGGGCTTCTCAACACGACTTATTCCTTCACTACATCAAGTCCAAGTGCCACCCAAAGTTGTTACCCGCGTCAAGAGTCCCGCCGAATCTCAATTGTGGACTCATTAGTTTGTGTCTGCGCGCCATGCGGCTCAAACCACAGAAGGAACTGTCCGCTTCGCGCGCACCACCCCTATATGACCCCCCGTATCATGTAACCTCTCATCAATCATCATCATCATGCACATGGATATGAGCAAATGGAAAACCCGAACTAGTTGCGGCACATGGACAAGCTGTAGATCCGTTCAAAGTCGAGGGGGCCTCCATAGGGCCTCCCACAAGTTGTTAGTGCGCTCAAAATTGGATCCGAGGACAAAATCTCAGTTCCTAGGTCGACATTGAGCAGAACAAAACACCTCGCAAGGCCTTCCGCCTGGTGCCTGATCTTTTAATTATAATACCCCAATATAAAACAACATTTTATTAAGGTAGAATAATCTATCATACTAAGCAGATGAAACATAAGACCAACAGACGACTCGCACAATCAACTCTAAGCATGCGCTACGACTCGCAAGGCTAACAGATAAACATTCAACATGTGATGGGATGTGGGGATAAAGCTGTATAGGCTGCAGGATAAACATGTGATGGGATCGCGATAAGAATCGAATACTAGGGTAGCAGAGATCAACGGCAGGAATGAAAGACAATGTATAGGTAAACAAGCAAACTTTGCTTGCCTGGAATCCCGCATGGAAGCAGATCTTGTCGTTGCTCACACATCTCAACGTCTTATCTGCGAAGAAGCAACAAACACTGGAAGCGCAAAAGATGCACTTTACAACTACGGAAAAAGATCCAGCATGACCATATGAGAATGATGCATGGCATGGCAAGATGCAATATGAGATGCACTTAATCCAAATTAAGCGGAACCGGGATTCCGACAATTAATATTTAGGTGCAACTTATTTATTTACCAGCAATATTAAATGTTGGTTAGCATGGCAACACATGGCATGGGTGATCTAATTAAATTAAATGGAATAGGGCATTATATATTTATTACCCCACACATTCCATATTGAATTATTTAGGTGATTTGCTACACCCGCAACCCAAGAGATGCAACAAATGTAATTATGATGCGATATGAACAAGATAGATGGCATTTTATAAAATAGGTATAGGGTTAGGGTTTGGGTCCGTACGTCGGATCGGGTGAACTAGGGTTCCAAACCGAAGTCTTCGGTCCGTAGAGGAAGTAGTCGACGTCGGGGAAGTAGTCGTCGCGGAACCGGGGCATCGTCGTTTGTCGGTGTCGTGGAAGTGGCCGGGGAAGTAGTCGTACTCGGTCCTTCTCGTTGACGGTCGCGGGCACGTAGGAGCACGGCAACGGGCACCGGAAGGAAAAGTGCACGGGCGGGCACCGCGAAACTGACACGGCGGTCACGACAACGCGGCACCGGAAGAGGCACTCGCACGCTCATGTAGCAACACCTCGAAGGGTGGACAACTCGGACAAAATTGCGACGCCGGGGGTCTTGCGGATATTGTGTCGAACACCTTGCGGGTGGCGGATGCGGGGAGGACGCCGGACGGAGATGACGTGCACGCGGCGGGAAGAGGCAGCAGGGACGGCGGCGCGGGCGTAGACGCACGCGAGGCGGAGCAGCGGACGGCAGAGGCGTGCAGCGCGGCATGGCGCGGAGGCGTGAGGGGTGGCGGCGACGCGGCGAGCGGCGGCACGGCTGCGCGGCGCGGGAGGCGGAGGAGGCCGGGGCGTCGAGCTCGGTTGCGGGCGTGCGGGGCGGCGGCGGTGGAGCACGGCGGCAGCGAGGAGGCCGGGGACGCCGAAGGCGCAGGGGGCTGCGCGGCGCGGCCGGACGGCGGCAGGGGCGCGCGTCGGCGGCGCTGGAGGCGGCCGGAGGCGGGGACGGTGGCCGGAGCAGGGGCGACGGGGGCGGCAAGCGCGGAGGAGGCCGTCGCGCTGGGGAGGCGCGGTGCGTGGTGGCGGCGTGCGCAGGCGGCGTGGCCGGAGCCGCAAGGAGGCGGCCGGGGCGAGGCAGCGGACGCGGCCGGCGGCGGGCCGGTCCGGGTCATGGAGCAGCGGTGGCGCGGGAGGCGGCGCAGAGCACATGCGCGGCGGGGTGGGCGACGGCGCGAGGGGAGCGGCTGCGGGAGGCGCTCGGGGCGAGGGCGGCCGGTGCGGCGGCGGCGGCCGGCGGCCGGCGACGGGAGGGGCGACCGGAGGCGGGGTGGGAGCGCACGGCGTCGGGTCGATGCGGGCAGGAGCTGGTGCGGCTCGGGAAGGAGAAGGAAGAAGGAAGGAAAGAAAAAAAAGAAGGAAAGAAAAAGGAAAAGAAGGAAAGGAAAAAAAAAGAAGAAGGGGGAAAAAGAGAAAAAGAAAAAGGGGGAAGTGGAGGGGCGGCTGCAAAAATACCAGGGGGTGGGAAAGAATTTTTAGAGGGGAAAATCTAGGGTTTGGGGTTAGATGGGCTTGGGCTTCTATTCCTCTCCTTTTATTCTTTTATGTTTTCAATTTTTAAAACAAAAATGAAGAGGAATTTGAATACGAAACCTTGACAAAATATTTTTAGTTTTGAAAAGACAATTTAATAAACTAGTTTTTAACATTTTTAAAAGATTTGAAAATAACACATTTTTAATTAATTTGAAATGCATTTGAATTTAATTGCGGGGATTGAATTTAAATGCAACAAATTAAATTTAATGCGATGAAATGCAATGCTATGTCGATGCAAAAAGAAAACTCACAAAACAAAAGGGGAAAAATCCCGGGGCAATACAGTCTAGGCCTACGAGTTAATCATTGATCAGAGAGGGGTCTTGATTATGTCTGTTATTAAATCGAACCGCTAGGGTAACAGACTTAAGGGGTTTCGACAAGATAACCCGAAAGGAAAATAAGAACGAGAGAACACCGGGAACGTCCCGGGAATGATCCGATAGAGATCGAACAGCGACGAAATAGTTATCGGAGCTGGAATAAATTATATAATATGTATTTAATATTAATTAATGTAATTAATAGTTAGATATGTTTTTATTTAATTAATTTTGGATTTTTAAAGGCAGAATTCCCTAAATGGGCCTTCTGGTGGAAAGAAGGCCCATGAGGGGGGAAGCTTTCCCCCCAAGGGAGAGAGAGCTTGGACGCCCTAGGCGGGCCACATGGGGCCCATCTAGGGCTGGCGCACCAGCCTTGGCCGGATTGGGGGTGTGGGAATAGTCCCACACCGCCCGCCTGGCGAGGTTGGCATCCCTCTTGCCCCTTTATATAGAGAGGCACCCCTGGACTTTTAATTCACCCAATAATTCTCTATTTTCTCCTCGATTTCATGATTCCCTTTGTCGGAGTCGCGCCAAGGAGAGAGTACTCTCCACTATACGCATGTTGACGTGCTGGTGGTGTTCCGGTCCAAGTCTTCCGCTGCTCGTCCTGGACTGGAGCTTCGGAAGCTGTCGTCTCCACCGTATGTCTGTAACTATCGGGTTATGACTCCCAGGAATCGGGGGTAGTCACTTCCTGAAGTGTAGTTCGAAAGGGGATTGAACGCGGAGGTCTAAACCCTCAAGTGGCTCCGCGACGTTGCTCGCCAGACCCGAAGAAGACGAACACCCGACCAAGGAAGACATCGTCCTTTACCCAGGTTCACGGCCCTCGTGAGGAGGTAAGACCGCTACTCCCGCCTGTCTGTACTATATGTGGGAGGTTACAGTACAATTGAGCTTGCCGGAAGCCCCCTTGAGACAGTTCTTGCCTGGGGAGGGAAGCGATGATCTTCTTCCTCCTCCAGTCAGAGGCTAACCTAACCAGAGTTGCTAGGGTTTACAAGGGAGTTTTGCACGCAAAGGGCCGACCTCTGCTATGATGCATGTCTTCTCTCTTTTATAGGCGCCTCGGGCCTTCTCCTTCGGCTTGGCCTTCAAGGTGGCTCCCACTTGCCAGTGGCGGAGCACGAGTCCACCGCGCTCCATTCGTCCATGGACTCGGTCCATTGTTGATAAAGGTGGCGCCGTGGCCGACAGGCGGCCGACCGCGCTCGTACTATCCGCAGAGCGGGCAATCTCTAAGGTGGAGCCCGCGATGACGATCTCCGTTGGAGGGTTGTGCCGCCCACGTGCTTTATCGTCAGAGTAGAAGGTCCTCACAGCTGTGCAGCAGTCGGAGCAGCTTTGTTGACCGCTTTATCGCCAGGGACAGCGACGGGCGTGTGAGCGCCACTGCACGAGCGTGGCAGAGGTCACGTGCGCTCTGCCGGGCTTCCTTGGCTATGACGTTTCCCTTCAGGCCTGAGGGGAGATTCCTGTCGGACTTCCCTCAGGTGGGTTGGTTCCTTGATGGGGAGGATCCCCTGAGGCGAGGGGTCCCCTGAGTCCCTCGCTTCCTCTTCAGGCCCTCGAGGGGAATCGCCTCTCGAGGGTTCTGCCATGCGATGACGCCTGGTCCTTAGTCGTTTTGTCTGTCTGGCCCGCGAGGGAGGCCTGGGGGGAATGGGCTCTTGATACCCCAGTTCCCACTGGGCCGACAGTATCCCCCGGGCCCATGATGGGCACGACTGAGCCCATGGGCTTAGGCGAAGCGTCGTGGGCCCTTAGTGCCCAGTCGGCCCGAGCCACGCGGCACTTGGACGATTAACGGCTTCGCACGATCTGGGGCGTGAGTCGTGGGGGGTCCCACCACGTCGCGGTAACTGCTCTTGGAGGGGACATAAAGCCCAGGCGTTGCCGCGCAGAGCCGTTACCGTTTCTAGTTCTTCCCGCAGAAGTTTCCGCTTCTTAGAGCTCTCCGCCTTCGCTCTCCCCTGCGCATCTCCCATCTTTGTCTTCGCCGAAACCCAAGCCCTCTCCGATGGGCCCGGTGAAGAGCAAAAATAAGGCCGCAGCGGGGTCTTCTTCCCGGGCGGCGGCTATGGAGGTAGTGCGGGGCGCGGCACTCGAGGGGGCGTGCACCGATCTTCAGGCGTTGGGGAAGATCCGCCACCTGGTTGCGGGGCCGACCAACGAGCACGGTGCATGCGAACTCCAAGCCGCCCGGTTCGGGAGATTTCCTCAAGGATTCTACCCCATTTTCTCCACGCCATCACCGCCGTGCTGGTGCCGCCGTACTCGCCTTTCTTGGAGGCAGTACTGGAATTCTACCAAATTCAACTCCTCCATCTTCACCCAAACTCCATACTCATTTTGTCCATCTTCGCCTACCTTTGCGAGGCTAATCAGGGCGTGCACCCTTCGGTTGCGCTCTTCAGGACCTTCTACTCGCTGCGGTGCACGGCTGGTGGCGAGAGGACGGGATGCGTCTCCTTCCGCATCGCGGACGGCATTGGGCATGTATATATCCCCATGTCCTGGAGTGGGGATAAGTCTGTTACGGCCCTGCTCAAGAAGGTGGGTGACTTTCGCCAGAAGTGGCTGCTCATAAGCATCTCGTCACCCTGGACGTCCCGGAGGCGCCGTCCGTGAGGAACTCCCACTGGTGTAAGTCTGCTCTTCGTTGTGCGGACAACGCTTACTTGGAGGGGCGTTTGAGATTTCTCCGCGAGGAGGGTCTCACGGGTCAGATGGTCGCTGCGGACTTCGTGGCACGCCGCATCGCCCCCCTTCAGGCGCACTCGGAGCCGATGTGGATGTATGCTGGCCCCTCCGACCCAATGCGGCTTCATCCGGAGGACCTTGGCTCGGACGTGGTCGACACCATCCTAAACATCCTCTTCGCCAGTCCGGATGTGCCTGGGAAGATCGCCGGCTATGTGCGTCCCCAGCACCAGCTTCCTCTGAGCGACCGCATGGATATCCTAGACGGAATGCCGGATTTCACTCCTCATGGTCTGGCGGGCTTGATGGATCAGGAGGTCGCTCCGCCGGTGCGTGCAGTCGGGGGTGTTGTGTAGCGCCCCATCTTTTAAATAAAGATGGAACACCTGTGTTATGTGCTAGTCCCTGGATCACTGCCAGCACCACAGTACAAAATATATAGTATCATTACATAAGTATCAAAATACTACAACCAGATCCAAAAATAGCCAAGTATAGCTTTATTACAAAGTGCATAGTCATGAAGACTAGCTAAAATATTCAGAGTTCACAACGAAAATAAAAGCAATGGGCCTCCTCTTCTAGCATACGCCACAAGCAGGCATGTTGGGTGTAGAATCGAGTCCAAACTTACTCCTCATCAGAATTACCTGCACATTTGAATATGCAGCCCCCGTAGGAGGTCAATACATTGAAGTATTGGCAAGTGACTATGATGGAAAACTATGACAAGTCTAATTCTATATGCATATTTGGCTTGGTGGAGTTTGTAGGCTATTTTGCAGAAAGCCAGTTTTCTCCCATCTTTTATAAAACACTTTTGTTTCTCAAAGACTTGGCACCAAGGGATGAAGCCCAAGTGCACCAACAATTCTTTCCTTAGTCAAATTTTACTTTATGAAAACTATGATGAGATTCTTCCGTCCATCCTTGTCTAGTTGCTCGAAGTAGTCCATTACCGGGGACACGGCTGAGTACTCAGTTTGTCGACTCTGCAGAGGTTGTGCACTTTCAGCTTAAGACTCAATTAACCCAGACATCCTATACACGCGGAGTGCATTAAGGAAAGGAGAGAATTGAGACAAGAACTTTCAGAAGAAGAATGCAACCATACTAGCAAGACCCGTTCCACCTACCAACTCTACATCTGCTTGTCAAGCTGACAGGTTGCACTCTCACAACTTAGTAGTTCTAGACAGAGCCCATTGTCAAAAGGCTGCACGGGAAGCTTCTAAACTTGGAGGGACTTAGAAATCTCTTTGTTCCTGGGTGGCCGTCCACAAGTGCACTTCTGGGTGACAACCACCATCCTCATGGCCCTAAGTAGAATAGAGATTCATCCTAGGCAAAGACAACCACAAGCATGGTCCCAAAAGCCACTCAACATAAACCAAGCAACCAATTCCACCTAGGTGTGCATTCAAAGTTTTACCACTTAGCAATATTTCTATAACATGATAAGTAAACACTTTTATAGCATAGCTAAGCATCTAATAAAACTTTTGGTGGCTGCATGGAGAGGATGGCTACACACTACTAGGATATTTTCAAAGTGTAAACTAACTTAGCATTATAAGATAGTTCAAAATTTCCCTATCATGCATACTACTCAAAATCTACTAATAATGCATATAGAAAACATGGGGTAGATTATGAATGTCACTTGCCTTGGTAGCAAGAGGAACACGCACAGCACGAATAACAATCACAAGGGTCTTCCTCCTCTTCACAATCTAGAGACAAATAATAAAACTAAATAAACACACAAGCATAACAATTAAAATTTAAATCTTTTTTTAAATATCAAGGCAAAAATATGTATGCATGCTTAATATGCAATGAACTTAACAAAACCAAATAATTACCATTTTAATTTCTCTGTTATTAATGCATAAAATACAATGATCAATATTTTAATATTTTATTTAATCATTTAAAATATTGAGCATAATAGTAGTTTTAAGTTCTAAAACCAATTTCCTTAATTATATTATGAGAAATTTCAAATAAAACTCAGGTTGCACTCTCTGGACAGAGGACATTAATAAACTTCTAAAACAATTGGATTTATTTGGAAAGAAATGTTATTAATTAAGTTATAGATTTAATATCCGAAAGCTAAACAATTAAATTCCGCAATTTGATATACACTAAAAGGATAAACTAATGAAACCATACTAAACTACACGAGCATAGCTTCACGTGGATATAAAATTCATCAAATTTGGATGAACAGATCAAAAGTTATGAATTTTGTAAGTTTGTGTTGTTTTCTGTTTTTAAAACAATTTTTCAGCCGAAATAGAAAATAAAGAGGCCACGCGGCGCGCTCCGATTGGCCGATACCGGTTCGGCGCGGATCGCGAACGCGAACCGTCCGATCTTCTTTAAAACGAGCGCTCCAGATTCAATCCGATCTAACCATTGGATCTAGATCCGACGGCCTGGACAAAAAGGGGACGGTCGGGCGGCGCGGTTCGCCGACGATCTCCTGCCCGCGGTGGCACCATCGCCGGAGTTGCGGCTACGGCTAACAGACGCACGATCGGAGGGGGTTTTACTCACCACTTGAAGCGGATCGTCTTGGCGAACTCTATGGCGAGGTAGGTGCGGTCGAGGTGATCTTCTCCTCCCCTTGCGTGCTCGTCGGAGATGAGCGGCGGACGGCGGCGTCGGGTCGTCGACGGATACGTCGCCCTGGTGCAAAAAGGGAGGCCGGAGCAAGTCCGTTAGGTGCGTACGGAGACGGGGAGTCGCAGAGGGGGTGTGGAGGTGGTGCTCGGGTGCCGTACTCACCGGAACGGAGCGAAACGCGGCGGCGGCAATGTCGGAGGTGGAAGCTCTCGTTCCCGTGATTTCGGCGAGTATTGGTTAGGGTTTTTGGGCGCGGGTAACGGCGGCGGAGAGGGGGTTTATATGGGGAAGGAGGGGAGCGATTTAATCGCGATTTTCCAACGGATTTTGATCCGTAACAAACTAGGTTTCGGTGGAGTTCGTGTTCTTCACGGCTTGGGGATGAAGATGACAAGTGGGCCCCGTTTGGAAGTGAGAGAGGGAGGGAGGTGGGCTGCGCGGTTGGTTTGCTGGGCCGTTCCTTCGTGCGCGCGCGGCAGATAGCAGAGGGGCTCGGCCCAGCTAGCCCGAACACATTTTTTTTTCTTCTGCTTAAACCCTTTTCCAAACAATTTGATTTTTAAAACTTATCAAAACATTTCAGAAAAATTCATAAAAATATGTTTTGAAAAGCTAATTTAATTTATAACTTTTTGATATCATTTTGCTAAATAAATAAAATAATAAAATACAGATTTTTATAAGGAGCTCAAATAGACCTCTTTATTCAAAACAACTATATTTAAACTTATAATTAAAATTCAATTTACTCTTTATGTGATTTCAATGCTATGCTTATATGATGCATGATGCATGAATGCAAAGTTTAAATTTTTGAGAAATTTGGGATGTTACATGTTAATTCTTCGTCCACCTCCGGTGCCTGGAGCGGTGAGGAAGAGGCCGCGACGGGAGAGGCGCCCCCTGCGAGGTACGAGCCATTCACGGACGAGATTTGCAACATCTCGTCGGACAATGATGACGCCTTCGTTGTGGCGCCTTCGCGCCTCGAGGAGGAGGCGTCTGAGGCGGGGGCGGCCTCTGAGAATGATGCTTCGCCAGGGAGGCGCGAGCCTCGCACCAAGGCGATGGTGGATCACTTTGGAGCTAGGCCCTCTGACATCCCCTCCAAACGAAAAGTGGCGACGCCTCTGGAGGGATCAGGCGCCAAGCCCACACCTTCCTGGCGCTCTCCCGGCCTGTCATGGGTCGACGCCGGTGCTTCCCCTTCATGGTGAGTACTCCCACCACTTCGTTATTTTTGGCTTTTGTTGTCCCCCCTGCTCCATCTTCTCCTGAACCATCTTCTTTGGGCTTTTTCCAGCGATCTGGTGCCTGCGAAGCGTCGCAAACTTTGCGAGGCAGCAGATGTGAAGAGAACCGTAGCTGCGGCGGCGGCTGGCGAGCGCCCGAGACCTGTGGAGACGTTCACTCCAGGCCCATAGGAGGGGGCGCCTCAAGAGGGAGCGGCCGTGCCCCTAGAGGGGGCGCCCGAGCCTCAAACAGCGCCTCCCGAGCCTCTGCTTGTGGACAGCGCGGAGGAGACGACTCCCGCGTCACCTCGTGCTCCGACTCCTCCTCGCGCGGCTACGCCACCACGCGAGGCACTTTTGCTCCGCACGCTGCCATCGCCGCGCGCAGTGACGCCGCCGCCTGCGTCACCTTTACCATGCTCGCCCGCGGCGCCCGCGCCACCTCTGGAGGGAGCGACCAAGGCTTCAGCAGGTGCAAGTGCGGCCGCAGGAGGTGGTGCGGCCTCGCCTCCTTTGGAGGGAGTGACCGAGGTTCCCGCGGGCGCAAGTGCAGCCGTAGGAGGGCGTGCGGCCTCGCTACCTCGCCCTGCCGGAGAAGATGAGCGCCCCAATGACTCGAGCGCCGCAGCTGAAGCCGGCGTGGATGGAGGTGGAGCCACACCCAGCCCCCGAGCCCGACCTGGGACAGGGTTCACGGGACCGGCCGCCGCAGCTGAGCCCTCATCAAGCCAGGAACTGGTTCTCCGAGGCTCGGATTGGAGCGCAGGGCGCCGCGAGGTGGCATTCGGCCTTGTGCGGGAGTCTTTGGAGGGCCTGGAGGCCCACCTTGCCCTTGGCGACATACGGCTCGCCCAGCAGCAGGAGGAACTGGCGAGATCATGGGCGTCCTTCCATGCGGCCGTCGAGGCGCGCCGGCTGGAGGATTCGGCGCTGGAGGCAGCCCGCGAAGAGGCCATCAACTTTGCCAAGGAAATCCGCGACGGAGCCATTCACGATGCCGCAGAGCTACTTGAGCCCCTCCAGGTAGAACGCGACGCCGCTGAGGAGCTCCTGCGAGGGGCCACAGCCGAGCGCGAGGCGATGGAGGGCTCGCTGGCGCGGAAGCACTTCGAGCTGGACCGGTGGGAGTCTCAGCTACTCTCTGCCCACCAGGCCGCGCATGCCGCTCTGGAGGAGGACCGCAAGTGCTTGGCCGAGCGCGATCGGCAGCTGGCCCTCAGGGGGAGTGAGCTGCAGCGGCGTGAGGAGCAGTGTCTCCAGACGGAGAGGGACTTGGCTGCCCAGCATGAGGCCCTTGACGCACGCGAGGGAGGCCTAGCCCAGGCGATCTCAAAGTTCGACGAGCACGTCACTGCTCAGAAGCGTTCTGACAAGCGCTCGGAGCGGCGCTTCTCCAAGAGGACGAGAGAGGCGCAGAGGGCCCTCGCGGAGCACGAGAGACATCTCCGTCGGTCCCTTCTCCAGAAGTACCGTGCTTGGCTGCGGAAGCGGGAGGAACGCCTAAAGGCCGAGCATGCTGCGGACGCTCAGCAGCTCGCTGAGCTCGAGACGGCCAACTCCAAGCTGGCGCGCCGCTTCAAGCGCGCCAAGGCTTGTTGGCGCCGAGCGGGGGAGGCTCGCGACGCAGCGACTCTCGGCGCCGGCCTTTCGTCCAGTGCGCCTGCGATGCAGTGCGACCGCCTGTTTGAAGAGATGGTTGCGCGTGGTGGTGAGCTAGCGGCGCGGCTCGACGCAGACGCGCCGTATCCTTGGAACCAAGGCCACGACGACACCGCCGCGTTCCTTGCCTATTTTGACCAGCTTTTCACGGCGCTGGAGGGCCCCGCCGCTGAGCTTCGCGAGGTGATCGAAGATGAGAGAATGCAGCTCTTGGGGGTGGATGTTGATTGCATCTTCACCAACATCAAGCTCCTTGTGCCGGACTTCGACCTCCGCCTGGTGACCGAGGTTGCTCCCGGCGAGGACGCGCATCTCGCCTTCCCTCCACGAGCAGGTGGATGTATTCTGCAACCGCTTCAGGCGTGTGGAGGCCCGCCAGACTTCAGGGAGGAGGAGGCTCGCTCCGCCGAGGTCTAAGATGGCGCTGCGGAGGAGGAGGCCCGCTCCGCCGATGTCGAAGTTGGCGACGCGGAGGAGGAGGCCCGCTCCACCGAGGTCGAAGTTGGCGCCGCGGAGGAGGAGGCCCGCTCCGCAGAGGTCGAAGATGGTGCTGCGGAGGAGGCTCAAAGCGATGCTGCATCCCCCTGAGCCTTTCTTGGCTGCGCCTGCGAGCGCTTGTATCTGCACCAGCTGTGTGCTTTTAGACATCTTAAGACTTTTGGCTTGTAACATACTTTTAATTGTTGTTTTAATTCGAGCTTGTCTGCCCCTCGTGAGGTCTCTTTGGACTTATCTTCATGTCTATTTGTTCTCTGCATCGTTTGGCCCCGTCTCTTCGTGCCATGACTCCGCCACTTTGGTATGCGGGAGCAATGACTCCGCAAGGCCGGGGGGAGTTTAGTCCTAGGAGAGGTAAGAGCCTTGAGTCGCGATGCTCAAGTGACCCCCTTAGACGTGCGAGTAGTCCATGAAGCGTAAGGGAAAGCGAAGTCGCTCGAGGGGAAAAGACGCGCGCTAGGGAGAGAGAAACGCTCTTAAAGCGTGGGTGCGAGACTTAGCTTCTCGAGGTTTTGGTTCTGTGAAGGCTTTTCGCCTGGCGAGGTTGCCCACTTGAGGGGTCACTCCTGGGGAGGCTCTCTGCCTGGCGAGGTTGCCCACTTGAGGGGTCGCTCCTGGGTCTGCCTGGCGTGGTTGCCCACTTGAGGTGTCGCTCCTGGGGAGGCTCTTTGCCTGGCGAGGTTGCCCACTTGAGGGGTCGCTCCTAGGGAGGCTCTCTGCCTGGCGAGGTTGCCCACTTGAGGGGTCGCTCCTGGGGAGGCTCTTTGCCTGGCGAGGTTGCCCACTTGAGGGGTCGCTCCCGGGGAGGCTCTTTGCCTGGCGAGGTTGCCCACTTGAGGGGTCGCTCACGGGTGCCCCTTCAGGCTCGCGGGGGAATGCTTCCCTGCGGGTATTAGGGGGGCAAACCCAAACGCTGGAACATGGATCAAGGGATCGTGCACGCTTATAAGTCCCCTCAGGCGTTCCTTGCGAGGAGAGTAAGTACCAAGGTCCTCTGTAGAGATGGCGTGTTTGTGGGGGGTTGCCCTCCTGCCAGAGCTCGGACTCTTGGATTTTGCAGTATTGCTGGTGTGTCATTTGAGGCACTGGCACCGTACTCAGCCCCCGCTCGCGAGGTACGCATGTGGAGATATATAAGCGCACACTTCAACAATAGTAATGCGTAAATAAAAACCCCCCAAAAAACGTTTTTTTTTGCGGCGCCGAAGAGCTAAGTTCACTTAGGAACGAGATTGAGTCATTATTCTTGGGGTTGCCAAGTTAATGCTCTGACCATGTCGAGGCATGGGGACCACCTGTTGATGGCAGAGACTCTCAACGGCCTGAGGTGGCTCGTTTTAATTGAGAGATCGGAGGGTTTTCCCTCGAGTGAAGCCTCTGGGGCTTTGTAGGATTAAGCCGTTGGCGTTTTAACCTCCGGAGACAAGAATGCTTGGAGGTTGAGCCATAAGCTGCCTCGTCCACTAGGAGTCTCGACGTGACAATGATCACGTGCGTGGCAATGACCACGGTTGCATTTGTTCCCTTAGGATACAAAGCATGTGTTTGAGGTTTAAGCCTTTTGGCGTTTTAACATCTAGATACGACATTGCTTGGAGGTTGAGCCGTAAGCTGCCTCTTCCGCTTTGTCTTCTCGACGTGACAATGATCACGGGTGTGGCAATGACCACTTTGGCATTTGTTCCTTTAGGAGACAAAGCTATGTTTTTGGAGGTTTAAGCCTTTCGGCGTTTTAACCTCTAGAGACGAAAAATGCTTAGAGGTTGAGCCGTTGGCTGCCTTGTCCGCTTGACGTCTCGACGTGACAATGATCACGGGCGTGACAATAATCCCTTTTTTTACTTGTTCCTTGCGGATACAAAGGTTTGCGAGGTTTAAGCCTTGAGCTTTTAACCTTGAGGGACAAAAAGGTGATTGGAGGTTGAGCCGTGGGCTGCCTCTTTCGCTAAATGCTCTGACGTGATGATGATCACGGGTAGAACTTGCGCAGATGCATGATGTTCCATGTGTTCTTGACGGGGACGCCGTCTTCCGTCTCGAGGCGAGCCGCGCCAGGCCTGGCGATGTGGGTGACCCTGTAGGGACCTTCCCACATCGGGGACAGCTTGTGGAGGCCTTCCCTGGAGAGTATTCGCCTGAGGACGAGATCGCCTGCATCCAGGGTGCGCGAGCGCACATTGAGGATGTGGTAGCGCCTCAGGGACTGCTGGTACTTGGCCGCCCGTAGAGCGGCGCTGCGTCTTAGCCCTTCAAGGAGCAGCAGGTCATCGTTGTAGAGGTCCTCTTGCTGGTCCTCATTAAAGGCAAGGACCCGTGGGGACCCATGCTTTATCTCTGTGGGGAGTACAGCCTCGGCTCCATAGACGAGTGCGAACGGCGTTTCCGCGGTGGGCTTGCGTGGCGTGGTACGGATGGACCAGAGCACCGATGGTAGCTCGTTGATCCAGCCCTTGCTGTGGCCCTTGAGGACATCGAAGGTCCTGGTCTACAAGCCTTTGAGGACCTCTGCATTTGAGCGCTCGGCCTGTCCGTTGCTTTGCGGATAGGCGACTGAGGCGAAGCAGAGCTTGATGCCCATTTTCTGGCAGTAGGCTCTGAAGATGCCGCTTGTGAATTGCGAGCCATTGTTGGTGATGATGCGGTTAGGCACTCCGAAGCGGCAGACCAGGCCTCTGATGAATTTCACCGCCGCGCCTACTGTGATTGTACGCGTCGCCTCCACTTCAGGCCATTTTGTGAACTTGTCAATGGCCACGAAGAGGTAGCGATATCCACCTTGCGCCATTGGGAAATGTCCCAGGATGTCCAGCCCCCAGACCGCAAACGGCCACGAGAGCGGAATGGTTTGTAGCCCCAGCGCTGGTTGGTGGATTTGCTTGGCGTGGATTTGGCAGGCTTCACAAGCTTGAATGATGTCCATTGCATCTTGAAGCGCTTGAGGCCAGTAGAAGCCGGTCCTGAAGACTTTCCCTGCGAGGGTGCGGGCGCACGAATGGTGGCTGCATTCCCCATTGTGGATGTCCTTAATCAGCAGTTTTCCTTCTTCAGGAGGGACGCACTTGAGCGCGATGCCGTTTGGGCGCCTGCGGTAGAGATTTCCTTCGAGGATTTGGTACGATTTTGCTTGGCGGGCAATTCGCTCCGCTTCAACATCTTCCTCGGGAAGGATCCCTTTGTGGAGGTAGTCTTTGATCTCGTCGATCCATCCTGCCTCTTGGTGCACCGCTGTGAGCAACAGACGCTCCCCTGTGGGAGGCCCGCAGCCTGGAGCTCCGCTTGCAGGTGGTGGCGGGAGCGCTTCGTCTGTGCTTGCGGGCAGGACCTCTAGGGGCTGCTTTATGGATGCCTTGTTGAGCCTTTCTTCAAAGACACCTGGCAGATGGGCTTGCCTCTTTGATGCGCGCTTGGCGATGTCATCAGCCTTTTGATTCTTCTTTCTTGGGATATGCATGAGCTCCATTCCCCTGAAGTTCTTCTCCAGCCTACGGACCTCTTCAAGGTATGCGGCCATGTGGTCGTCCTTGGCCTTGTAGCTTTTGTTGGAGAAGTTGACGAGAAGCTGGGAGTCGCCCTTAATTAGTATATGCTTGACGCCAAGGGCGATTGCGGCGCGTAGGCCAGCAAGCATCCCTTCATACTCGGCGAGGTTGTTGGATATCTTGTCGATTCTGAAGCACAGCTGGACTGCGTAATACAACTTGTCGCCTTTGGGTGAGGTCAGGGCTACACCTGCCCCACCGTGGCGACAAGCGAAAGCTCCGTCGAACTTCATGGTCCAGTAGCTGGGCATTGCGGTTCCAGAGGACTCGTGCTCTTCTTCCCATGGCTCTTCAGGGGTTGGATCAGTCCATTCGGCGACGAAGTCTGCCAGCGCTCTTCCTTTGATTACCCTTGTGGTATCGAAGCGCAAATTGAATGGCTGTAGCTCAATGTTCCATCCTGGGACACGACCCGATGCATTTGGGTTGCGCAGAATTTGCTCCAGGGGAAAGAGGTTACCACCGTGATGGGGTGCCCCTGGAAGTAGTGTCGCAACTTTCTTGAGGCGATGAGGAGTGCGAGGAGAGGCTTCTGCTGCATCGGGTACCGCTCGCGAGCATCACGCAGTACTGTGCTGACGAAGTAAACTGGATGCTCGACGAGAGCAGTTCCTGTTGCCTTGGCGTCTTTCGCCTGAGGTGACCTAGTTTGGCCCTCGACGGGGTTGGCTTCAGGGGGCTTGTCCTGGGCCTCGAGGGTGTTGGCCTCGAGGGATGTGGCCTCGAGGGACTTGGCCTCGAGGGACTTGGCCTCGAGGGACTTGGCCTCGAGGGACGTGGCCTCGAGGGTCTTGGCCTCGAGGGACGTGGCCTCGAGGGACTTGGCCTCGAGGGACGTGGCCTCGAGGGCTTGGCCTCGAGGGACTTGGCCTCGAGGGAAGTGGCCTCGATGGACTTGGCCTCGTGGGATGTGGCCTCGAGGGACGTGGCCTCGAGGGACGTGGCCTCGAGGGACTTGGCCTCGAGGGACGTTGCCTCGAGGGACGTGGCCTCGCAGCGCTCCTCCTGGGCCTCGAGTGTGTTAGCCTCTTGAGGCTCCTCAGTCCCTTCGGCATGAACCTCTTGCAGCGGTTGACTCGGGGCAGTCCCCTCTTGAGGCTTTGGCCCTGGCGGTGGCTTTGTGAGGACTGCCCTTTCGTCGAGCTCTTTGTCAGGAGGCTTTTTCTTTGGAGTGGTTGCACTCTTCTTGTGAAGTATAGGCTCCTCTCTTTCCACCACAAGGACCGCACTGGCTGTTTGTGGGGTAGCTGACAAGTACAGCTTCAGGTGCTCGCCAAGCCTTGGGGCGACCATTACAGGTGGGCTGGCCAAGTACTTCTTCAAGTCCTCAAATGCTTTTTCAGCTTCAGGTGTCCACTTGAAAGTGCCCGTTCTTTTCATGATCTTGAAAAACGGCAGGGCCCTTTCGCCGAACTTGGAGATGAATCGACCCAAGCTGGCCATGCAGCCTGCCAGGCGTTGCATGTCCTTGAGCCTGCGTGGAGGTTGCATGCCTTCTATGGCCTTGATTTTTTCTGGGTTCGCCTCTATGCCCCGATGAGACACGAGGAACCCCAGCAATTTGCCTGAAGGTACTCCAAAGATGCACTTGGCGGGGTTGAGCTTGATGTTCACCTTGCGCAGGCTGGCGAAGGTTTCTTCAAGGTCTCCAAGAAGAGTATTTCCTTCTCGCGACTTCACGACGATGTCATCGACATATGCTTCAGCATTCCGCCCCATTTGCCCGCCAAGGGCTATCCTCATTAACCTCTGGAATGTGGCTCCGGCATTTTTTAGGCCGAAGGGCATGCAGAACTAGCAATACACACCGCATGGGGTGAGGAAAGCCGTCTTCTCCTCATCCTCTTTAGCCATTTTAATCTGGTGATAACCAGAGAAGGCAAGGAAACAGAGGAGGTCACAGCCTGCCGTGGAGTCCACGATCTGGTCAATTCTGGGCATGGGATAAGGGTCTTTGGGGCAGGCCTTGTTTACATCAGTGTAGTCGATGCAGAGGCGGCCTCCGCCGGCGGGTTTTGGGACTACCACGCCGTTGGAGAGCCAAGTGGGGTGCGCGACTTCGCGGACGACTTTTGCCGCTTTGAGCTTCTCGACCTCCTTGACGATGAATGCTTGCTTCTAGGGGACTTGCTCTCTTGCTTTTTGCTTGACGGGGCGCGCGTTTGGGCACACGGCCAAGTGGTGCTCGATCACCTCACTCGGTACACCAGACATATCTGACGGTGTCCACGCGAACATGTCAGAGTTTGCCTGGAGGAAGGCGACGAGCGCGCTTTCCTATTTGGGAGGCAGCGCGGCGCCAATGGTGACGCTAGCCCCCGAGCCTTCAGCCCCCGAGCTCCCTGAGCTCAGAGAGATCTTCTTGGTAGCAGCTGCCTCCTGAGAGAACATCTGCTTCTTCTTCTTGGGCCTCTCGAGAGGCTCTTGGTCCTCGTCGGCGGGGAAGGCCATTACGGCGGTCTTGTAGGCCGTCTCAACAGCGCGTGTAGCGTCCAGGACATGCCCACGTATGGTGATCGTGCCGGCGCTGCCGGGGATCTTGACCATATTGTACGCATGGTGCGTGACGGACATGAACTTCGCGAGCGCGGGGTAGCCGAGGATGGCGTTGTACGGCAGGCCGATGTGCGCAACATCGAAATCGATGTGCTTGGTACGGTAATTTTCCTAGCTCCTGAAGGTGATGGCAAGCCTGACCTGGACTAGAGGCTCGACGGAGCCGCTGGTGACCCTCGTGAAGGGCCTCGAGGGCAAAAGCCGCTCGTAGGGCACTTGAAGCGCTTCGAACGTATCTATGGAGATAACGTTCAGGCCTGCTCCGCCATCGATGAGCGTCTTGGAGACAGCCACATTGTCGACGGTGGGGGTGCAGACCAGCGGGAGGGTTCCAACAGTCTTGGTGGATTTGGGGTGGTCCTGAGCGTCGTAGGCGATGGTGTACTGCGACCACTTGAGGGGCCTGGAGGTTTCCGTGCTTGGGAGGGCGGCGTTGAGCTCGCGGGCGAATTGCTTGAACAGGTTGTTCGACTTCGGCGCCTGCTCCCCCCCCCCCCCCCCCGAGGATGCAGGCAATGCCGCTGTAGCGTACCTGCACTTTAAATAAGGCAGATACCTGTGTATAGTGCAAATCCCTGGATCTATTCATTTGCACACACAGTTTACGATGTAATATCACAACAAAGCGTCAATTTCATTACATCGATGATCCAGAATTACAAAATATTCGATACAAGTTGCATAGCATAAAGCTAGCATTGAAAAATTACACAGCGGAAAACAATAGCAGTGAGTCTCTATAACTTTCATGCTGCCACAGGCGAAAACATGTTGGTTGTAGACTCGAAACCTTTAAACGAAACCTCACTCGTCATCTGATCAAATCTGCAATAAGAAAAATATTGCAACAACGTGGGTCAGATTCCATTAAAAATGGAGTCTGGCAAGTGACACTATGGTGGACACTTGATGGAATAACTCTAAAGCCTATATGCATATTTGGCTGGTGGAGTTCAAGGCTAATTTGCATAAAGCCAATTTTTCCTACTCTTTTGAAAACACTTTTCTTGAAATCAAGACGAATATGTCATGAAAACCATAAATCTCATCTTCCCTTGTTCACCCATCAAGTTTTATTTCTGAAGTTGGAATGATGGAATCCTCCGTTGACGTCCGTGATCAGCTGCTCAAATTGTCCGTACCGGGGACACAGCTAAGTACTTAGTTTTACACTCTGCAGAGGTTGTGCATGTTCACCATTGTACCAATTCAATCCAGATTATCCTTTACACACCATTTGTGATAAGGAAAGGAGAAGAATGAGACGAGATCTTTCAAAAGCATTTTCCCTCCCACTCTGGCTTGACCCGTTCCACCTAACACCCTCTACATCTGCTTGTCAAGCCGGAGAGAGTCCATGCAACATAATTGATCAAGCCAGAGCCCATATGGCAATGGCTGCACTGGAAGCAATCGTCACTCGGAGTTCTTCAGATTCCTCTGTTCCTGGGTGGCCATTCACAAGTGTACATACTCCAGGAACCATAGACATGGACCTGAGTAGCCACTCAACATAAACCATACAACCACTTACCACCCAGGTGTTTCATTCTTAACTTAGTAGAATTTGGATTTTCACAAAACAACTTTTGCATAGCATCAATAATTCTACTAAGTATTGCATAGGAACCTAGACACAGGAATAAGGAATTCTACACAGGTTTAGCATAGCGATACTATCCTACACATGCATATAGAAATAATAGGAAGTTTATGAGGTGTGCCACTTGCCTTTGAATGTTGTCGTTGTTCACAAACTCTGTTCAACGAGCTCGGGTCTCTCCGTTCAATCTAAACAATACAAACAAACAACAATGCAACAATCATAAAACAACACAACACCTACAAACAAGTTTCTTAAACTTCTAAGGAAAACATGACATGCATGATATGCAAGTTATTTCTAAGGACTAGAGATGCATGCCATGCCATGAAAAATCTTTTAATTTAATGCAAGGCAAATAGGTTGGTCCAAAAGGACTAAAGGCTAAGGTCATAAGTTGAATAAAATATTTTGTTTTATATCATCTTGAATAAGCACTCTAATGGCTTAGTCTTGATGTGCGAAATACTTAGAGAAAATTACTAGCTCTATTCTTCGAGGTGATCAACAATTATTATCAACTTTTTGTAAATTGGATATTCACTAAAGTGAGAGAGACAGACACCCGGCCAGCCATTTAAATTGTGGAACAGGTCTCATGTACGTGGACATGTAAGGTTTGTTTCCAGGCCGCTTCATCTCACTATGCCGCTAGGATCCAACAACTTCAAGATGATAATATCATGATCAAAATTGTTTAAGTAAATGTGAAAGACATGATTAGGAAAGAGGGAAAGGATAGAAAGAAAAAGGTAATTGTCCTCCAGGCTTCATCTCCAGACTTGTAATATTCTCCTTGGTGATGTCTTGATTGAAGTTTTGATAGACTTGATAAATCTTCAGACTTGGTGATTCTTGTATCCTCGAGGCTGGTCTTTGATTTACTTAGTCATCAAGAAGTCTAACAGAAGAAGGAGGGAGAAAGAAGAAAGAGGGAGAAAGACTTAGAAAATATTTCTGGTTGGTCTTCATGAACTTCTTCTTGATCTTTCTTCTAAGTGCTTCCACTCCTTGGAGATTCTTCTGGAGTCTTGTTTGGCTAAGTCCTTCATTGGTCTTCCAGCTCCATGTTGAAAATTACTAAGTGTCTAAGTGTAGCACATCACAAAAATGCTAAGTTGAAATTATTTCTAACTTAGAGAAAACTAATGAAGAGGGGTTTTCCTATGAGAATTATATCTACAAAATAAAATATGCTATGAATGAAATGAAATTTTTAATCACAAGAAACATAAAAATAACTTTTGTGATTTCTTTATAAATATGCATGAATTTATAACTGCAATTTAATTAATTTCTAATTTTGGAAAATATAGTAAAAGGAATAATCATAAGATTAAAGTTTTCTGTGATTAAATTTTTATAATATAATTTAATAAATAGTGTTAATAGACAGGGGTATTTTAATTAAATTTATAGAAATTTACTTTAATCAAAAATAATATTTTTATTAATAGTTATGTTGAAAATAGTCAAACCATTCAAATTAAATATATAACTATGAATTCATTCAGAAATTACTCTAAAATATTTTATAGTAGTGGCATTAATTTACAAATATTCTAAAGTTTCTAAAACAATTTTATTTGCAATTTTTGGATTTATAGATTTAAAGTTATTACAAATATACTCAAATTCACCATTTGAAATTTGAATATTTTATACTAAGTCAAATTTGAATTTTGGCCGATCTACATGTCAAGAGCTTTCCAAATATATAAAAATTATTAAATTTGGAGTTGTGGTTAAAAAGTTATAGATGTTTTAATTACAGGGACTATTCTGCAAAACTTCCAATTAAATTTAAAATAGAAAAGGAATTACACGCTGGCGCTGACGCGGATGCTGACGAGGCACGACGTGGCGCTGACGTGGCTGCCACGCGGGCGCTGACTGGATTAAGTCAACAGATCTGGGCCGTCAGATCTGGATCTGGCGGTCCAGATCTAACCGTACCGATTCGAATTAACGCTTATAATCTACGCCGTCAGATCGAGATCGAAGGGCTCACGTTTCTTGACCAGGAGATGGCGGCGGAAGCTTGCCGGAGGTGGCGATGGTGGCGGCGCCGGCGTCGGCTTTGGACGCGTCGGTCGTTCCTGTACTCCCCCGAGCTCGCGGAGTCGACGACCGCGTGCAGCGAGAGGTGGCTGAGGCGATGGTGGCGGTGGTTGGTGTCGGGGTACTCCGGTTCGCCGGCTATTCTTCGCCGGAGCCGAAGGAAGGCGGAGGTGACTTCGGTCGATTCCTCCTCGACGAGCTGCTGCGAAAACAAAGCAAGAGAGGGGGTTGAGAAGGTGCACATCGACACGGGGATGAGGGTAGATGGGGTCTCGGGCTCGGGGATGGTTTACCTCGCCGGGAAAGGAAGGAAAACGGCGGCGGCCTCGAGCTTCTCCGGTGAGCAACCGTGGCGGCCTGGCGGCGCGTTTTGAGAGGGGGAATGAGGGGAAAAGTGCGGCGTGGTCTGGGGTTTATATGGGGGGGAAAGGGAGATCAAATCCCGCAAAGGACGCCGCGAATTTGAGCTCGGATCGGTGGAGGGATCGGAGGTGAAATTTTCGGACGAAGGTTGAAGATGGAGTGATGTCAGCAGTGACGTCATCAATTTTCCTTTTTCTGATTTCTCCAATTTAATTCATAACTTTTGATTTAAATGTCCAAATGAGGTCAAACAAATTTCTAAAAATTTGTAAAATTATTATCTTTCTGTTAAACCAATTGTGGGCATGTTTTGAATATTTTTGAAAAATAATATTTTGAAATATTGATTAAATACAAATTTGACACTTCAAGTCAAATTTGAATTTCTATCTTAATTAAATTTTCTTTTGGCTAACTAAAATTTGTAAAATACCCACATTCCACTATGTTTCAATTTAAGTTATTTAAACTTGTTTTACTGAAT
Organism: Poa annua; assembly: GCA_026929855.1. Classification (NCBI taxonomy): domain Eukaryota; kingdom Viridiplantae; phylum Streptophyta; class Magnoliopsida; order Poales; family Poaceae; genus Poa; species Poa annua. The sequence continues at coordinate 241,222,284 of CM049426.1, read as the reverse complement.
CATTCCTCTTTATTTTGGCATAATATTAAAGAACTAAATATAACTAATTTGAAGTAAATGAGAAATATAATGAAATCCATTTTTAATTATAAATGTTTTGTACACCATTATGTTTCATATTATGCTTATTCATTTGAAAACTTCATAACAACTTTGGAAAAGATTTTAGATTTAATTCTTTTCTTATATAGCATATATATTCATGAAAATCATTTCATGTTTTGAAAATAAATGAAAAATCATTTAAGCAATGAAATGTTTATTTGGCTAATTCATTAATTTAAATCTATGAAGTCTATAGTTACAAATTACAAAATTGAAATTTTAACACCATGTTTTGAACTTAGTTGAGAGAATGTAAACCCTTTGGCAACTAACACCATTTTTAATAATTTATGAATTTAGGAATAGATATGGCTAAGTGGTTGAAATCAATTACTTATAAGTAAACTATTTACTTAAAATAAAATGGATTGTAGTTTGTAAAATATTTGTCAAATTACATTTTAAGGTTTTTGAAATACTGTGGATAATAAAATGTTTTAACTGTGAGGTTTGAATATTAAACTCTTTCAATAAGTTTGGAGTCTTTCATAGTTGGTTTCCTTATGCATTTAATATTTTATTTTAATAAAAAGAAAAGTTTTAAATTTTAGTGATTTTTGAATATTATAAAATGTTGGGATGTTACAGACTACCACCCTTAAAAGGAATCTCGTCCCCGAGATTCGGAGAGGCTAGAAAGACAAAGCAAATGCTTGATTGATTCTGATAACTCGGGATGTTTTGGGAAATGAAATTTCTGACATGGAAACTTGAAAACTTGGCAGCGGATGATTTTTCTGATTAGGAGGATGGAAATAAAGATAGTTTGAGATCTCTGGGTTTAAGCGACTAGGTTTGAATTATCTAGGTGGCTACCACCCTTGAAAGGAATTTTTGTTGGTACTCAAATATTCTAACTTATACAAGATACTCAAGACAAATTAATTACAAACAACATCTAACAAGCATCAAGCAACAAGGTTCAAACACAAGCAAACACATACGTGAAAATTTCAAACGTCTTTTGAGAAATCGAACTAATCGTTTCTCGAACGAAACACACCACTGTCCTGGAAGGACAAAATTGATAGTACTGCCATACCACAATTTGATAGGTCAATACATCAACGGATCTCGTTATTCTAATGGGTAGGTGGTCTAATCTATCCTTTTCTTGAGTGCTTCAAGTTCTTGTTCAACCTTCCTGGATATCTTCGAAGTGTTGGTCGAATCCTGGTTCTTCAGTGGTCTTCCATGTATGTAGAACTTCATGTTGCATCGTAGATTTTCCATATGAAGCAGCAGAATAAGATTTAGACTATAAGAACATGGTCATCTAGAAAAAGATAAGATGTTTTCAGAAGGTTCATAGTAGATGAGAATACAAGGAAGATAAAATGAAAACTTTTGTTTTTAGAAAAGTGAATAAATAGATTTTCAATCCTATGGTCCAATCCTATTTCTATCCAAACCTAGGGTTTCGAACCTACAGGCAACACAGTGCTCTGATACCATCTGTAGCGTACCTGCACTTTAAATAAGGCAGATACCTGTGTATACTGCAAATCCCTGGATCGATTCATTTGCACACACAGTCTACGATGTAATATCACAACAAGCGTCAATTTCATTACATCGATGATCCAGAATTACAAAATATTCGATACAAGTTGCATAGCATAAAGCTAGCATTGAAAAATTACACAGCGGAAATACAATAGCAGTGAGTCTCTATAACTTTCATGCTGCCACAGGCGAAAACATGTTGGTTGTAGACTCGAAACCTTTAAACGAAACCTCACTCGTCATATGATCAAATCTGCAATAAGAAAAATATTGCAACAACGTGGGTCAGATTCCATTAAAAATGGAGTCTGGCAAGTGACACTATGGTGGACACTTGATGGAATAACTCTAAAGCCTATATGCATATTTGGCTGGTGGAGTTCAAGGCTAATTTGCATAAAGCCAATTTTTCCTACTCTTTTGAAAACACTTTTCTTGAAATCAAGACGAGTATGGCATGAAAACCATAAATCTCATCTTCCCTTGTTCACCCATCAAGTTTTATTTCTGAAGTTGGAATGATGGAATCCTCCGTTGACGTCCGTGATCAGCTGCTCAAATTGTACGTACCGGGGACACGGCTAAGTACTTAGTTTTACACTCTACAGAGGTTGTGCACGTTCACCATTGTACCAATTCAATCCAGATTATCCTTTACACACCATTTGTGATAAGGAAAGGAGAAGAATGAGACGAGATCTTTCAGAAGCATTTTCCCTCCCACTCTGGCTTGACCCGTTCCACCTAACACCCTCTACATCTGCTTGTCAAGCCGGAGAGAGTCCATGCAACATAATTGATCAAGCCAGAGCCCATATGGCAATGGCTGCACTAGAAGCAATCGTCACTCGGAGTTCTTCAGATTCCTCTGTTCCTGGGTGGCCATTCACAAGTGTACATACTCCAGGAACCATAGACAAGGACCTGAGTAGCCACTCAACATAAACCATACAACCACTTACCACCCAGGTGTTTCATTCTTAACTTAGTAGAATTTAGATTTTCACAAAACAACATTTGCATAGCATCAATAATTCTACTAAGTATTGCATAGGAACCTAGACACAGGAATAAGGAATTCTACACAGGTTTAGCATAGCGATACTATCCTACACATGCATATAAAATACACTAAGTAATGCATATAGAAATAGTAGGAAGTTTATGAGGTGTGCCACTTGCCTTTGAATGTTGTCGTTGTTCACAAACTCTGTTCAACGAGCTCGGGTCTCTCCGTTCAGTCTAAACAATACAAACAAACAACAATGTAACAATCATAAAACAACACAACACCTACAAACAAGTTTCTTAAACTTCTAAGGAAAACATGACATGCATGATATGCAAGTTATTTCTAAGGACTAGAGATGCATGCCATGCCATGTAAAATCTTTTAAGTTAATGCAAGGCAAATAGGTTGTTCCAAAAGGACTAAGGGCTAAGGTCATAAGTTGAATAAAATATTTTGTTTTATATCATCTTGAATAAGCACTCTAATGGCTTAGTATTGATGTGCAAAATACTTAGAGAAAATTACTAGCTCTATTCTTCGAGGTGATCAACAATTATTATCAACCTTTTGTAAATTGGATATTCACTAAAGTGAGAGAGACAGACACCCGGCCAGCCACTTAAATTGTAGAACAGGTCTCATGTACGTGGACATGTAAGGTTTGTTTCCAGGCCGCTTCATCTCACTATGCCGCTAGGATCCAACAACTTCAAGATGATAATATCATGATCAAAATTGTTTAAGTCAAATGTGAAAGACAAGATTAGGAAAGAGGGAAAGGATAGAAAGAAAAAGGTAATTGTCCTCCAGGCTTCATCTCCAAGCAAGAGAGGGGGTTGAGAAGGTGCGCATCGACACGGGGATGAGGGTAGATGGGGTCTCGGGCTCGGGGATGGTTTACCTCGCCGGGAAAGGAAGGAAAACGGCGGCGGCCTCGAGCTTCTCCGGCGAGCAACCGTGGCGGCCTGGCGGCGCGTTTTGAGAGGGAGAAAGTGCGGCGTGGTCTGGGGTTTATATGGGGGGGAAAGGGAGATCAAATCCCGCAAGGGACGCCGCGAATTTGAGCTCGGATCGGTGGAGGGATCGGAGGCGAAATTTTCGTACGGAGGTTGAAGATGGAGTGATGTCAGCAGTGACGTCATCAATTTTCCTTTTTCTGATTTCTCCAATTTAATTCATAACTTTTGATTTAAATGTCCAAATGAGGTCAAACAAATTTCTAAAAATTTGTAAAATTATTATCTTTCTGTTAAACCAATTGTGGGCATGTTTTGAATATTTTTGAAAAATAATATTTTGAAATATTGATTAAATACAAATTTGACACTTCAAGTCAAATTTGAATTTCTATCTTAATTAAATTTTCTTTTGGCTAACTAAAATTTGTAAAATACCCACATTCCACTATGTTTGAATTTAAGTTATTTATACTTGTTTTACTGAATCATTCCTCTTTATTTTGGCATAATATTAAAGAACTAAATATAACTAATTTGAAGTAAATGAGAAATATAATGAAATCCATTTTTAATTATAAATGTTTTGTACACCATTATGTTTCATATTATGCTTATTCATTTGAAAACTTCATAACAACTTTGGAAAAGATTTTAGATTTAATTCTTTTCTTATATAGCATATATATTCATGAAAATCATTTCATGTTTTGAAAATAAATGAAAAATCATTTAAGAAATGAAATGTTTATTTGGCTAATTCATTAATTTAAATCTATGAAGTCTATAGTCATAAATTACAAAATTGAAATTTTAACACCATGTTTTGAACTTAGTTGAGAGAATGTAAACCCTTTGGCAACTAACACCATTTTTAAATAATTTATGAATTTAGGAATATATATGGCTAAGTGGTTGAAATCAATTACTTATATGTAAACTATTTACTTAAAATAAAATGGATTGTAGTTTGTAAAATATTTGTCAAATTACATTTTAAGGTTTTTGAAATACTGTGGATAATAAAATGTTTTAACTGTGTCATTTGAATATTAAACTCTTTCAATAAGTTTGGAGTCTTTCATAGTTGGTTTCCTTATGCATTTAATATTTTATTTTAATAAAAAGAAAAGTTTTAAATTTTAGTGATTTTTTAATATTATAAAATGTTGGGATGTTACAGGCGCCCCTCGGGGCTTGGTAGCCGCCATCTTCCTCGTCAGGGAGGTTGCCGTTCTTTTCTGCGGCGTTGGCTCGATTTCCAGATGGCTTCTGGTAGCCGCCCTTGCGTCTGCTTCCGCGGTAGCCTCGTCCTTTCTGCTTGCTCACGCTCCTTGCTCAACCTTTTGAGGTCGTAGCAGGACTCCGTAGAGTGGCCGCGCCTGTTGTGGTAGATGCAGAAAGGGCGGTGATCATCTTTCCTTTCTCCAGCCTCGGGGGAGTCCCTGCGAGTGCCTTTTGTGTCAGGCTCTGCCGCGAGAACTGCGTAGGCCTTGCGCTTGGGCTTCTACTTCTTCTTCTGGCTCTTGGACCCCTCAGCATGATCGTCCCCTCTCGAGGACATTTTCACGAAGAGGAGTCCCTCTTCAGCCTTGGCGCACTTGTCCGCCATGTCGAATAGCTTGACCACAGAGGTGAGCTTATCGTGGATGTCGAACAGGAGCCACGACAGCGCCGAGTCGCGTAGCGCGTGGGAGAACCAGTTGGCCATGACCTTGTCGTATCCCCCCGCAGTTTGGATGGAGGTGGTGTAGAGCTGCAGGAACTCGACGGGGTTGCTGGAGCCGTCGTAGCCCTTCGGAAGAGCCGGCCTGAACTTCTGCGGCCAGACCACGGGACGCAGAGAGCGAGTGAACGCCATGCAGCCTGAGGTGTACGTAGCGACCCCGTGATGAAGCGCGCCGCGGTTCTGCTGTCCCGCCTGGCCGAGCTCCTCCACGAGCCTGTTCTGGCGGTCTCGCTGGAGCTCCGTCCTGTAACATCCCAAATTTTCCAAAAATTTAAAACTTTGCATTCATGCATCATTCATCATATTGACATCACATTTCAATCACATAAGAACTAAATAAAAATTCAATTATAAATTTAACTAAATTATAATTCCATAAAGTTGTTTAATTGTACTCCATATAAAATTCCTTTATATAAAATTATTTGATAGACAAGAATGATACTAAAAGATTGTAAATTTGATAAGCTTTCCAAAACATAATTTTATGAATTTTTCTGAAATGATTTGGTTAAGTTAAAAAATTATATTTGAAATGAGTTTTGAAAATCAGAAAAGGATTTAAAATCAAAACGGCCCACAAGCAGCCCAGATCCCTCTCTCTCTCTCTCTCGCTGCCACAGACAGGTGGGACCCACCTGTCATCTCCCTCGCGGATCAGTTCTTCCCCAAATCACGCCCTCGCCTCCGACTGAAAACGACCGATTTGATTTCGCTACAATACGTCGATTTACTACTCCATTTACCCCGCATCCTCTCCCTACTAATAGCCCCCTCCGCTCTCCTCCGATTGCCCTAAACCATTCCTCCCGAGAGCCCCTAGGCTGCCCGCTCGAGCTCTCGTGATTCCGCCGTCGCCGTCGGTAAGAACTCCGCCGCCCGAGCAAGTCCGACCACCTCGGACCTCCTCTCCACCCCCTTTCGATTCCTTTCAACCGTGCGCATCGAACTGACACGGTGGGGCATGTCTTTTCGCAGCGAATCCCCGTCTCCGTCCACGACCGAGAAGAACCGCCGCCACGCGCAACTCCGGCGAGCTCTTTCGGGAAGACGAGGACGCTCCGGTCATCGCCACCGCGCCATCGCCTTCCCCTCGACGCGCGTCCCCTGGTGAGCTCTGTTTCCCTCCTAGCACCGTAGAACGCCTCGAGCGAAGAACGCCGGCCATGGCTCCGCCGTGCCCCGCAAGTCTCCGGCGAGTCGCGCCGCCCGCGTTAGGTCAACGCATCCTGAACCGTTGGATCTAGATCCAACGGATCCGTTTTATTTTTATTTTTCATCTCTGCGATTAATCTGGCGCGTTCGATTTCATTTAGATCTAACGGCTCCCGAGCGCGATCCGCGTCGAAACGGTACGAGCCAATCAGATCGCGCCGCGTGGCCGATTCTTTTTCTATTTCGAATAGAATTTAAAAATTAAAACGGAAAACTATTAAAACTTGCAAAATTCATAACTTTCAATCTGTAAGTCCAAATTTGATAAACTTTATATCATTGGAAAGCCCTGCTCATGTAGTTTATTTCTATATCATTAGTTTGTCATTTTATTGTCTTTAAATTTGCGAAATTCACAGCTTGGCATTTCGGCCATTTAAATTCATAATTTAATTATTAAAAATGTTTTTCATCTAAATCAAATTGTTGTGGAATAATGAAAATGTTTTCTGTCCAGAAAGTGCAACGTGAGTTTTTAATGAAAGTTTTGTATTTAAATTGATTTTACTCTTTATATTCTTTAATTGTTAAAATAGAAAATAAAACATTGCTCATTGCATTTCATGCATTAAATAAACAGAGAAAATAAAAATTGATAATAAGTTATTTTGGTTATGTTCATAACATATCATGCATGCATACATATATATGCTTTGGTGTTTTAAGTGTTGCATGTTGTGTTTATTTATTTTTGTATTGCTTGTGGTTAGATTGTGAAGAGGAGGAAGGACTTGCTTGTGATTGTTATTCTTACTGTGCTTGTGCCTTCTGTTACCAAGGCAAGTGACACTCATATCATACCTAATATTTTCTATATGCATATGTAGTATATTTTGAGTAGTATGCATGATAGGGATTTTTGATTTATTTTATAATGCTAAGTTAGTTTGTATTTTACAAATATCCTAGTAGTGTGTAGCCACCCTTTTCCTTCGCAGCCATGAAAATTTTATTAGTTGCTTAGCTATGCTATAAAAGTGTTACATACCATGTTATAGAAATGTTTCTAAGTGTTAAAATTTAAAATGCACATCTGGGTGGAATTGGTTATTATGGTTTATGTTGAGTGGCTTTTGGGACTATGCTTGTGATTGTCTTCGCCTAGGATGAATGTCTATTCTACTTAGGGTCATGAGCTTGGTGGTTGTTACCCAGAAGTGCACTTGTGGACGGCCACCCAGGAACGAAGAGATTACCAAGTCCCTCCAAGTTTAGAAGCTTCCCGTGCAGCCTTTTGACAATGGGCTCTATCTAGAATAATTAAGTTGTGGGGGTGGAACCTGTCAGCTTGACAAGCATTCTTCTTCTGAAAGTTCATGTCTCAATTCTCTCCTTTCCTTAATACACTCCTTGTGTCTAGGATTTTCGGGTTAATTGAGTCTAAAGGTGAAAGTGCACAACCTCTGCAGAGTCAACAATCTGAGTAATTAGCCGTGTCGAGCAACTGGACAAGGATGGGCGGAAGGATCTCAACATTATTTTCATAAAGTAAAATTTGACTTAAGAAAAGATTTGTTGGTGCACTTGGGTTTTATCCCTTGGTGCCATGTCTTATTAAATAAAAATGTTTTACAGAAGATAGGAGAAAACTTGCTTTCTGCAAAATGGCCTTCAACCCCACCAAGCCAAATATGCATATAGATTTTAGCCTTGTCATTTTATATCCACCATTGTCACTTGCCAATACATCATTGTATTGACCTCCTTCGGGGGCTGCATATTCAAATGTGCAGGTAATTCTGATGAAGAATAAGATTGGACTCGAGTCTACACCCAACATGTCTGCTGTGGCGCATGCTTAAAGATGTGGCTCATTGCTATTCGCTTTTTGTTGTGAACTCTAAATGTTAGCTAGCCATCATGGCTATGCAACTTGTAATAAAGCTATACTTAGCTATGATTTTTGGATCTCGTTGTAGCAATTTAATACTTATGCAATGGTACTTTATATTTTGTACTGTGGTGCTAGCAGTGATCCAGGGACTAGCACATAACACAGGTTTCCAACTTTAATAAAAGTTGGGGCGCTACAAAATGGTATCAGTGCTAAAGTGTTGCATGTAGGTTCGAGCCCTTAGGATTGGTTAAGCCCCTTTTTGGTCATAATATTACCATCTTTGAAGTATGTTGGATCCTAGCGGCATAGTGGGATGAAGCGGCCCGGAACAAACTTTACATGTCCGCGTACATGAGACATGTTCCACAACATAAGTAGCTGGCCGGGTGTCTGTCTCTCTCACTATAGTGAAAAATCCAATTTACCAAGAGTTGTTAATATTTGTTGATCACCTTAAGATTTTGACTTAGTATTTTCTAAATAATGCACACCATGATTAGTACTCCCTTACCTTATGCATTTTGTCTTTCTACCTAAAGGACGACGAGCTTCCACTTCACCACCGCGGAGGACTTCGAGAACACCCGTTTTGGCTGCTACCTCCTCGACATCGGCGAGAAGTTAGGATTACCGCTACCCCAAGTCAAGGGCTTCATCCTGAAGAAGTTTAACAAAGAGGGTTGTTGGGGATTAAAAGCAACTCAGCCTAGACGTGGAGAAGAGCCCCCACTAGAGATCAAAATGGTTAGCGACTCCAAAGATAAAGGACTCAATCTAGTCATGCAAGATCTGATTGGGCGCCTTTGTGGACGCTACAACACAGAGTTTAAGGGCCACTACTCCATTTTCTTTGGAAGTAGAAACGAGGATGGAGAACCTTACCTTTATGATGTCGGAGAAAGAGGCAAGGCAAAACCCCTTAGTCTTTATTTCCAGGAGTTGGAAATCCTTGTCACAGAACTTTATGAGGATAGGCGCACTAAGCTCCTGAAGAACGATGAGCTATGTGCCTTACTCAAGGAAAACGAGGAGAAGACGAAGGCTCAGGAGGAAGTAACTAAAGCACAAGAAGAGAGGTTCACCGCTCAAGAGGAGAAGTACAGGAGACAGGAGAAAAGAGTTCAAGAGAAGAACAAGACTATCAGAGAACAGAAGGCAGAACTCGAGAGCAATGAAGTCGAGTTCGAGGCCGATAGTGACTTGATCAAACGGCTTCGTACTGAGAAGAGGGAGCTGCAAGAAAAGAACTCTGCCCTGGAGAAAGAAGTGAAGGAACTCAAGGAGGTACTCGCCAATGAAGGAATCGAGATTCAGGAAATTGAAGAGGAAGAAGATGACATGGTCGAGTAGTTAGTTAGTGAGACTACCATTTATCATACACCTCATCGTTATCTTAGTCTTGTATTGACCTACCAACTTGTGGTAAGGCAGTACCTTCCCTTGTATCCTCGGAACCTCACGGTTTTATTTCCAAACTTTTATATCGTTTTCTTGAAAAGGTTTGATTTGTGTTTTGGTTGTTTATAAGTTGTTTGTTGTTGATGGATTGCTAGACTTGTTTATTTTGTGCATGGGTAGGATTCCTCCTTATAGTTCTATCTATCTTATACTCATCCATGCTAAAACCCCACAGATGCCTCCACGTCGTGATTCTGACAACAACGAGGCTATGCAACAACTGATGGCAGCTCAAGCCCAACTAATGACTATGATGACTCAGTTCATTGCAGCAACCAACAACAACAACAATAACAACAACCCGCCACCACCACCACCACCACCTCCAGTGGACAGACTTGCAAGATTCCTAAGACTTAGGCCTAATAAGTTTTCTTCTGCTACTGAACCAATAGTGGCGGATGACTGGCTCCGTTCAGTCAACAAGGACTTAGTAACTTGTGAGTGTTCTGAGGCAGAAAAGGTGAGGTTCACTGCACACCTATTGGAAGGACCTGCTGCCTTGTGGTGGGAGACCTATCAAGTGACTCATCCCTTGGACGGCATGACTTGGGATGCGTTCAAGGAAGGTTTCCGCAATGCTCACATTTCCTCGGGCATAATGAACCTGAAGAAAGAGGAATTTCGTAGCTTGAGGCAGGGCGGTAGAACTCTGAAGGAGTATATGGATGACTTCTGTATGTTATCAAGGTATGCACCAGAAGACATCGACACTGATGCTAAGAGCAAGGAAAAATTCCTCAATGGACTTAGGGGAGAGCGGAAGATACCCTTGTCTGTGGCATATGTTCCTAACTACCAAGTTCTGCTGGATCAAGCAATCACTCTGGACAACAACATAAGAAAAGAAGAGAATAGGAAGAGGAAGTTCAGTGCAAGTAAGTTTCATCCTAAAGGGACACACAAGAAACCACACACCTCTGAAGTCAGTAGCCATAAACCCTGGAATTATCCCAACAGTGGTAGTGGCCAAAAACATCATGGTCATAACCACAATGGAGGATACAAAGGAAACAATGGGGGATACAAAGAAAATACTGGTGGATTCAAGGGAAACCATCACCATGGCCATAATCATGGAAATGGTAATCCCCGTCCTAACTATGAAGGGAAGAAAGACTTGTCTAATGTAACTTGCTTCAAGTGCAAGAAGACAGGACATTATGCAACTGAATGCCCAGAGAGGAAGGCTGATGAAAATTCCAAACCCAATCCTTTGCAGAAGGGACAAGTGAACCACATCAATGTGGAAGAAGTTCATGATGAACCTGATGCTGTGATTGGTAAGGTCCTGCTCAATTCCTTTCCAGCATTAGTCTTATTTGATACTGGAGCATCGCATTCATTCATATCAAGAGCTTTTGTAAACAAACATGGGCTAGCCGAGGAAAGTTTAGGTAAACCTATTAGAGTGAGTTCACCTAGGGGTGAGATGATAGTAAACTCGGGTTGTAGGCAGTTAGATTTAAAGATTGGAAAATATCTTTTTCAACAGACTTAGTCATCCTAGAAACCCAAGGTTTGGATGTTATCATTGGAATGGATTGGATGACCCGTTTTGAAGGAATCATAGACTGTGCAAATAGAGCTATCACCCTCACCACCCCAGAGAAATAGAAGATTAAATTCAGATCAACTTTCGAACTTAAGAAAGTTAGGCTTAATTCTCTTAAGGGGGTTAGCCTTGGTGATGTGCTAATTGTCCAGGAGTACCCAAATGTTTTCCCAGAAGAACTACCGGGAATGCCACCCGATAGAGATGTGGAGTTTCTCATTGAACGAAAACTGGGTACCGTACCAATAGCTAAGAGACCATATCCTATGGCCGTCGATGAACTGAAAGAGCTCAAGAAGCAACTGGAGGACCACATTCAGAAAGGATGTATCCGTCCAAGTTCATCACCATGGGGAGCACCAGTTCTCTTTGTTAAAAAGAAATATCAAACCCAGAGACTAGTCACGGACTAGAGCGATATAAATGAACACACCATCAAGAACAAGTACCCGTTACCTAAGATAAATGAACTATTTGATCAACTAGAAGGTGCTTCTGTCTTCTCCAAGATTGATCTTCGATCGGGTTACCTCCAAATGAAAGTTAGAGAAATGGATATACCAAAGACAGCGTTTGTTACGAGATATGGCTCTTATGAGTATACAGTAATGCCATTTGGATTAACCAATGCTCCAGCCTATTTCATGAATATGATGAATAAAGTGTTCATGGATTTTCTGGATAAGTTTGTGATAGTCTTTATCGATGACATTTTAATCTACTCCAAAAGCCACAAAGAGCATGAAGAACATTTACGACTAGTATTGCAGAGACTACGTGAACATAAGTTGTATGCCAAATACAGTAAATTGTAGTTTTGGCTAGAACAAGTCGGATTTATACGCCATGTGGTATCCAAAGAGGGTATAGCAGTGGATCCTAAAAAGGTTTCTGCGGTAACCAATTGGGAACCACCAAAGAATGTGGGAGAATTACGTAGTTTTCTGGGTCTAGCGGGATACTACCAAAGATTTATTGAAAACTTCTCCAAGATTGCTAAAGCCTTAACGGAATTGTTGAAAAAGGAGAAGAAGTTTGAGTGGACTGAGGCATGCGAAGTGTAACATCCCAACATTTTATAGTGTTAAAAAATCACTAAAATTTAAAACTTTTCTTTTTATTAAAAAAAAAATATGAAATGCATAAGAAAACCAACTATGAAAGACTTCAAACTTATTGAAAGAGTTTAATAATTCAAATGTCTCAGTTTAAACCTTTTATTATCTACTGTATTTCAAAAACCTTAATATGTGAATTGCCAAAAGATTATTATTCATTTACCTGAGTTCAAAATATAGTTTGGAAATTATAAGCCTATAGGTTATAACCTTAAAACTTCATAAATTAAAATTAATGAATTATCCAAATAAACATTTCATTAGATTCAATGATTTTCTGATTTCAGGAATATATTATTCTATATAAGAAAAGAATTAAAATCTAAAATCTTTTCCAAAGTTGATATGAAGTTTTTCAAATGAATAAGCACAATATAAAACATAATGGTGAACAAAAGAGTTAGAAATAAAAATGGAATTCATTATATTTCCCATTTCCTTCAAATCATTTATATTTAGTTCTTTAATATTATGCCAAAATAAAGATGAATGATTTCAGAAAAACAAGTTTAAATAACTTACACATTTGAATATGGGTATTTCATAGAATTTATTTTAGCCAAAATTAAAATTATTTAAACCCTAGTTTTAAATTAAACATAAAGTGTAAATTTTGCATTTAATCAATAATTCAAAATATTATTTTTCAAATATGTTCAAAACATTCCCACAACTGGTTTAACATAAAGATAAAAATTTTACAAATTTTTAGAAATTTGTTTGACCTCATTTTGAGTTATAGATCAAAAGTTATAAAAGAAATAATTAAATCAGAAAAGAAAAAGTGAAAAACCTGACAGGCGGGACCCACGTGTCAGGACTTCATCCCTAACCTCTATCCAGAAATCACGCCCCCGAATCCCCCTCCGATCCTTGCCCAAATTCGAGCGAGATTGTCGCGGATGTGTTTCCCCCTTCGGCCTATATAAACCCCTTGCTCCTCCTCTCCCTTTTCCCCTAAAAACCCTAGCCCGAGCGCCCCCAGGCTGCTCGCGTTTGTCCTCGGAGCTCCGCCATTGCCGCCGCCGAATTTCTCCAACTCCGGCGAGTACGAGACTTCCCGAGCACTCCCCTCTCTCCCTTGCTCTTTATTTTTACCGTGTGCATCTTTCTGACTTGGTCGGGTTTCCTCTCGCGCACCAGAACGCCGTTCCCGTCATCGACAGGAGCTCGCCGCCGCCATTCTCTACTCCGACGAGCCACTGGCAACAGACGAGGGCGCCTCGACGACCACTGCCTCGCCATCTAGACCGCCACGGCCTCCTTTTCATCTTGGTATGATCCGCTCCTTCCAGTACCCCCTAGATGTCGTAGAACGTTTGTTGCCGACGCGCCGCCGCCTCGTGCATCGTCTCCGGCGAGGTCTCCGGTGACCTAGCGCCGCTCGGTCTGGTCGATTGAATCTGGACCCTTAGATCTAAATCCTGCGGTCAATTTTGTTTCACTTAACTGAACCGGTACGGGCAAATCACAAGACGCCACGTCAGCCGCCACAGTCAGCGCTCCGTCAGCAGCCACGTCAGATCCAGTCAGCGCCCAGTCAACAGATCTGGCATTCTTGCAGAAAAGCCCCTGCATATTCAAACCTTCATAACTTTTTAACCACTTATCCAAATTTGATAAACTTTATATTTTTGGAAAGCCCTCGACATGTAGAATATTTTAGATCTGCCAAAATTCAAATTTGACTAAGTTTAAAATATTCAAATATCAAATGGAAGATTTGAGTATAATTGCCATAACTTTAAATCTATAATTCCAAAAATTGCAAATAAATTGTTTTAGAAACTTTAGAATATTTGTAGTGTGATGCCTCTGTTATAAAATATTTTTGAGTAATATTTGATTGAATTTATAGTTATATATTTAAATTGAATAGTTTGAATATTTTCAACATAACCTTTAATATAAACATTATTCTTGAATAAATCCAATTGCTATAAAATTTATTTAAATCCTCTCTGTCTATTAACACTATTTATAAAATTTTGTTATAAAATTTAATCATAGAAAACTTCAATCTTATAATTATTCCTTTTATTATATTTTCCAAAAATATGAATTAATTAAATTGCGTTTATAAATTTATAAAGAAATCACAAAAGTTATTTTGATGTTTCTTGTGATATAAAATAGCATTTCATTCATAGCATATTTTATTTTGTAGATATAATTCTCATAGGAAAACTCCTCTTCCTTATTTTTCTCTAAGTTAGAAATATTTTCAACTTAGCATTTTGGTGAAGTGCTACACTTAGACACTTAGTAATTTTCAACATGGAGCTGGAAGACCAATGAAGGACTGGGCGAAACAAGACTCCAGAAGAATCTCCAAGGAGTGGAAGTAGTTAGAAGAAAGATCAAGAAGAAGTTCATGAAAACCAACCAGAAATATTTTCTAAGTCTTTCACCCTCTTTCTTTCTTTTCTCCCTCCTTCTTCTGTTAGACTTCATGATGACTAAGTAAATCCAAGACCAGCCTCGAGGATACAAGAACCACCAAGTCTGAATATTTATCACGTCTATCAAAACTTCAAATCAAGACATCATCAAGGAGAATATTACAAGTCTGGAGATGAAGCCTGGAGGACAACTACATCTTTCTTCTATCTTTTTACTCTTTTCTAATCATGTCTTTCACATTGACATAAACAATTTTTGATCATGATATTATCGTCTTTAAGTTTGTTGGATCCTAGCGGCATAGTGAGATGAAGCGGCCTGGAAACAAACCTTACATGTCCACGTACATGAGACCTGTTCCACAATTTAAGTGGTTGGCCGGGTGTCTGTCTCTCTCACTATAGTGAATGTCCAATTTACAAAGAGTTGATAATAATTGTTGATCATCTTGAAGAAATGACTTAGTATTTACTCTAAATATCTCTACACATCAAGACTAAGCCATTAGAAGGCTTATTCAAGATGATATAAAACAAAATATTTTATTCAACTTAAGACCTTAGTCCTTAGTCATTCTTGACCCACCTATTTTCCTTGCATTAACTTAAGAGATTTTCATAGCATAACATGCATCTCTAGTCCTTAGAAATTTTTTGCATATCATACATAACATGTTTTCCTTAGAAGTTTTATGAAACTTATTTGTTCACTATGTATGCGCATGTATGAATGTTGTTTGTTGTTTGTTGATTGTTGTATTGTTGTTTGCTTATATTGTTTAGATTGAACGGAGAGCAAACGTTCGTTGTTGAAAAGAGTTTGTGAACAACGACAACATTCAAAGGCAAGTGGCACACCTCATAAACTTCCTATTATTTCTATATGCATTACTTAGTGTATTTTTATATGCATGTGTAGGATAGTATTGCTATGCTAAACCTGTGTAGAATTCCCTTACTCTAGTGTCTAGGTTCCTATATCATACTTAGCAGAAATATTGATGCTATGCAATTGATGAAAAGTTTTACAAAATGGTAAGTGACTACTCAGGGCTGTGCTCATGGTTGTCGTCGCCTAGGATGAATTTCTATTCTACTTAGGGCCGTGAGCATGGTGGTTGTCAACCTGGGAGTACACATCCACTAAGTTAATGAAACACCTGGGTGGATTGGTTGAATGGTTTATGTTGAGTGGCTACTCAGGACTGCTTGTGGTTGTCTTCGCCTAAGGTAGTTTCTACTATACTTGGGGCCACGAGCATGGGGGTTGTCAACCTGAGAGTGCACTTGTGGATGGCCACCCAGGGAACAGAGGAATCTGAAGAACTCCGAGTGACGATTGCTTCCAGTGCAGCCATTGCCATTTGGGCTCTGGCTTGATCAATTATGTTGCGTGGACTCTCTCCGGCTTGACCAGCAGATGTAGGGGGATGTTAGGTGGAACGGGTCAAGCCAGAGTGGGAGGGAAAATGCTTTTGAAAGATCTCGTCTCATTCTTCTCCTTTCCTTATCACAAATGGTGTGTAGAGGATAATTTGGGTTGAATGGGTACAATGGTGAACGTGCACAACCTCTGCAGAGTGTAAAACTAAGTACTTAGCCCTGTCCCCGGTACGGACAATTTGAGCAGCTGATCACAGACGTCAACGGAGGATTCCATCATTCCAACTTCAGAAATAAAACTTGATGGGTGAACAAGGGAAGATGAGATTTATGGTTTTCATGCCATACTTGTCTTGATTTGAAGAAAGTGTTTTCCAAAGAGATAGGAAAAAATGGCTTTATGCAAAATAGCCTTGAACTCCACACGCCAAATATGCATATAGGCTATAGAGTTATTCCATTAAGTGTCCACCATAGTGTCACTTGCCAGACTCCATTTTTAATGGAATCTGTCCCACGTTGTTGCAATAATTTTGTTATTGCAGATTGATCAAATTACGAGTGAGGTTTCGTTTAAAGGTTTCGAGTCTACAACCAACATGTTTTCGCCTGTGGCAACATGAAGTTGTTGAAGACCCACTGCTATTGTATTTCCGCTGTGTACTTTTTCAATGCTAGCTTTATGCTATGCAACTTGTATCGAATATTTTGTAATTCTGGATCATCGATGTAATAAAATTGACGCTTTGTTGTGATATTACATTGTAAACTGTGTGTGCAAATGAATCGATCCATGGATTTGCACTATACACAGGTATCTGCCTTATTTTAAGTGCAGGTACGCTACAGATGGTATCAGAGCACTGTGTTGCCTGTAGGTTCGAAACCCTAGGTTTGGATAGAAATATGATTTGACCATAGGATTGAAAATCTATTTTATTCACTTTTCTAAAAACAAAACGTTTCATTTTATCATATGAATTTTTCTGTTTCATTTTCTAATACTCTTTCCTCTTCAAAATTTTAGATGGGAGAGTACACTGAGACCGCGTATGTTGGAGTTTTGTCGGATTTCATCTTTGGAAGGCAGCTGTCTAGGTTGACAAGTATATTGAAGCTACCACCGCCCTATTTCCGAGGAAGGAAGGAAGAGACCGACATACCTGATGTGACGCGTTGGGAAATCCGCACAATCATTACCCCAGATCCCACGATGCCAGACTTCGAGCCCGTGGACCATGTCACCTACTACCCTGAATGGATTAAAGGAGTAAACATAGCTATGGTGGACTTGATGGCCCGATTGTGTTATAAGTATCGCAACAAGCTGGCACCAGAATCGCCCTTCCGTGCCTTTGGGAAGAGGGATGCGCATGGCCACTCAATGGCTCACACGGGAAATCGCCTGGACCTGCCCATCACTAACAAGATGTTTGAAGACTTGGACTTTCTCATGAACCGTGTGACCAGAAAGGATCAGCAAGCTTATAACATCGCAGATCATGCCCGAGCCGTCATACACGCTAAAACCCAAGAACTCCAGACTTCTGAAACCCTCATTGGCCATATGGAGGAACTCATCCATGAACTACATTTGCAGAATCTTAACAAGGATGAGCAGATCGCCACCCTTGAGGTGCAACTCAATGCACCTCCACCACCGCCAGCTGCTGAAGGAAGTGACCAAGGCACTGGAAATGTGGTGGTAACCTCAGCGGTAAAGGATGAAGAAGACCCCGAAGAAGTGCTTTTTGAAGAGTCAACTGAGGGAGAAGTCACGCCTGTGGCGAATAACCGCGCAATAAAGCGCAAGCGTGAGATTGAGGAGGAATAAGTGGAGCAATACAAACCATGTTAGAGGGACCACCATTTATCTCATTTAGCTTATCGTATCGATTTGATGTATTGACCTATCAAATTGTGGTATGGCAGTACTATCGTTTTTGTAATTCCATGACATTGGTGTGTTTTCGTTCGATAAATGATTAGTTCGAATTCTCAAAATAAGTGTGAAATTGTTTTGTATGTGTTTGCATGTGTTTGAATCATGTTGATAGATATTATTAGGAATTGGTTGTCTTGTTCTGAAATTATTGAAGTAGTATTCTCCATAGCACATGTAATTCAACTCATTTATTTTCTAAAACCAACAGATGTATCACTCCAATAACGACAACATCGAATTGTACCCAACTACGCGAAAGCCGTTAAGGAACCAGAGTCAGAAGGTGATCAATGACCACTCGCCTAAGATTTATCAAAACCATAGTGTTGTTGAAGAGGACCCTATGACCAAACTAAAGGCATGCAAAACTTGTGGAGAGATAGGACATACGTCCAAGGATTGTTCTGATGAGTGGCCCCATGGTCATACCAGACATCTAGTTAGGGAATGCCCCACAAGTCAGATTTCTTGCTTTTCGTGTGAAGCAACAAATCACGTTCCAACGCAGTATCAACTCTGCCCCGTAGTGCAAGAAGTCAGTCAGCAAGCCAAAAAGGGGATGCAACAAAATCTCATGAAGTATGTGGAAGTACAAGAAAACAAGGAGGAACACAAAAGAGATACTAGCCATATAATATGTTTTACCTGTGGAGAACTAGGACATTATTCATGGGACTGCAAAGAGAAAAGGACTGGTCGGGATACTGAACCAAATCTTCATCAAAATGAGACTGTGGGTCATACTAAGGTGAAAAATGAAATAAGAGTAAGGTCACTTCCGAAGATATCCAAAAGTACCTCCAAGTGTTGCTATAAGTGTGAAGTTGATCACCTAGCTCGAAATTGTCACATCAAACGAGACTGGACTTCTTTAATTGAGATAGAATATAGCAAACAAGATTTGGAAGAACTGTTAGCCCTGGAAACACCAAAGAAGAAGAAGAACTTAAATGACGTAATTTGCTACAAATGTAAGGACAAGGGACATTATGCCAATAAGTGCCCAGTAAAGATGAAGGAAAATTGCCTTATCCGCTCGCTCAAGAAGATCACCGGTCCCGTGACATGACGCAGATGCCCTGAGAGGAAGAAGGATAAATCGCTCCAAGGACCGAGCGGAAAACGTGAGTGCTAAAACTTTCTGTATCCACCACATGTCATTGTATTTTGAATACCTGTACGCTCTACATCAGAGAAGTAAACCAGATTAAACAAAGTTTCTAGACTGACCACAAAAATTCCTTTTAAGGGTGGTAGCCACCTAGATAATTCCAATCGAATTTCTTAAACCCATTAAACACCAAACTATTTTTCTTTTTATCCCCCTAATCAGAAAAATCATTCCCTGCCAGTTTTCAAGTTTCCATATCAAAACATTTACATTTCTAAAACCTCTCGACTTATCAGAATCATTCAAGCATTTGCTTTCTTTCTAGCTTCTCCGAATCTCGGGGACGAGATTCCTTTTAAGGGTGGTAGTCTGTAACATCCCAACATTTTATAGTGTTCAAATATCACTAAAATTTAAAACTTTTCCTTTTATTAAAAATAAAATATGAAATGCATTAGAAAACCAACTATGAAAGACTTCAAACTTATTGAAAGAGTTTAATAATTCAAATGTCTCAGTTTAAACCTTTTATTATCTACTGTATTTCAAAAACCTTAATATGTAAATTGCCAAAAGATTACTATTCATTTACCTGAGTTCAAAATATAGTTTGGAAATTATAAGCCTATAGGTTATAACCTTAAAACTTCATAAATTAAAATTAATGAATTATCCAAATAAACATTTCATTAGATTCAATGATTTTCTGATTTCAGGAATATGTTATTCTATATAAGAAAAGAATTAAAATCTAAAATCTTTCCCAAAGTTGATATGAAGTTTTTCAAATGAATAAGCATAATATAAAACATAATGGTGGACAAAACAGTTAGAAATAAAAATGGAATTCATTATATTTCCCATTTCCTTCAAATCATTTATATTTAGTTCTTTAATATTATGCCAAAATAAAGATGAATGATTTCAGCAAAACAAGTTTAAATAACTTACACATTTGAATATGGGTATTTCACAGAATTTATTTTAGCCAAAATTAAAATTATTTAAACCCTAGTTTTAAATTAAACATAAAGTGTAAATTTTGCATTTAATCAATAATTTAAAATATTAGTTTTCAAATATTTTCAAAACATTCCCACAACTGGTTTAACATAAAGATAAAAATTTTTAAAATTTTTTGGAAATTTGTTTGACCTCATTTGGAGTTATAGATCAAAAGTTATAAAAGAAATAATTAAATCAGAAAAGAAAAAGTGAAAAACCTGACAGGCGGGACCCACCTGTCAGGACTTCATCCCTAACCTCTAGCCAGAAATCACGCCCCCGAATCCTCCTCCGATCCTTGCCCAAATTCGAGCGAGATTGTCGCGGATGTGTTTCCCCCTTCGGCCTATATAAACCCCCTGCTCCTCCTCTCCCTTTTCCCCTAAAAACCCTAGCCCGAGCGCCCCCAGGCAGCTCGCGTTTGTCCTCGGAGCTCCGCCATTGTCGCCGCCGTATTTCTCCAACTCCGGCGAGTACGAGACTTCCCGAGCACTCCCCTCTCTCCCTTGCTCTTTATTTTTACCGTGTGCATCTTTCTGACTTGGTCGGGTTTCCTCTTGCGCACCAGATGGCCGTTCCCGTCATCGACAGGAGCTCGCCGCCGCCATTCTCTACTCCGACGAGCCACTGGCAACAGACGAGGGCGCCTCGAAGACCACTGCCTCGCCATCTAGACCGCCACGGCCTCCTTTTCATCTTGGTATGATCCGCTCCTTCCAGTAAACCCTAGATGTCGTAGAACGTTTGTTGCCGACGCGCCGTCGCCGCGTGCATCATCTCCGGCGAGGTCTCCGGTGACCTAGCGCCGCTCGGTCTGGTCGATTGAATCTGGACCCTTAGATCTAAATCCTGCGGTCAGTTTTGTTTCACTTAACTGAACCGGTACGGCAAATCACAAGACGCCACGTCAGCCGCCACAGTCAGCGCTCCGTCAGCAGCCACGTCAGATCCAGTCAGCGCCCAGTCAACAGATCTGGCATTCTTGCAGAAAAGCCCCTGCATATTCAAACCTTCATAACTTTTTAACCACTTATCCAAATTTGATAAACTTTATATTTTTGGAAAGCCCTCGACATGTAGAATATTTTAGAACTGCCAAAATTCAAATTTGACTAAGTTTAAAATATTCAAATTTCAAATTGAAGATTTGAGTATAATTGCCTTAACTTTAAATCTATAATTCCAAAAATTGCAAATAAATTGTTTTAGAAACTTTAGAATATTTGTAGTGTGATGCCTCTGTTATAAAATATTTTTGAGTAATATTTGATTGAATTTATAGTTATATATTTAAATTGAATAGTTTGAATATTTTCAACATAACCTTTAATATAAACATTATTCATGAATAAATCCAATTGCTATAAAATTTATTTAAATCCTCTCTGTCTATCAACACTATTTATAAAATTTTGTTATAAAATTTAATCATAGAAAACTTTAATCTTATAATTATTCCTTTTATTATATTTTCCAAAAATAGAAATTAATTAAATTGCATTTATAAATTCATGCATATTTATAAAGAAATCACAAAAGTTATTTCAATGTTTCTTGTGATATAAAATAGCATTTCATTCATAGCATATTTTATTTTGTAGATATAATTCTCATAGGAAAACTCCTCTTCTTTATTTTTCTCTAAGTTAGAAATATTTTCAACTTAGCATTTTGGTGAAGTGCTACACTTAGACACTTAGTAATTTTCAACATGGAGCTGGAAGACCAATGAAGGACTGAGCCAAACAAGACTCCAGAAGAATCTCCAAGGAGTGGAAGTACTTAGAAGAAAGATCAAGAAGAAGTTCATGAAGACCAACCAGAAATATTTTCTAAGTCTTTCTCCCTCTTTCTTTCTTTTCTCCCTCCTTCTTCTGTTAGACTTCATGATGACTAAGTAAATCCAAGACCAGCCTCGAGGATACAAGAACCACCAAGTCTGAAGATTTATCACGTCTATCAAAACTTCAAATCAAGACATCATCAAGGAGAATATTAGAAGTCTGGAGATGAAGCCTGGAGGACAACTACATCTTTCTTCTATCTTTTTCCTCTTTTCTAATCATGTCTTTCACATTGACATAAATTTTTTTTTATCATGATATTATCGTCTTGAAGTTTGTTGGATCCTAGCGGCATAGTGAGATGAAGCGGCCTGGAAACAAACCTTACATGTCCACGTACATGAGACCTGTTCCACAATTTAAGTGGCTGGCCGGGTGTCTGTCTCTCTCACTATAGTGAATGTCCAATTTACAAAGAGTTGATAATAATTGTTGATCATCTTGAAGAAATGACTTAGTATTTACTCTAAATATCTCCACACATCAAGACTAAGCCATTAGAGGGATTATTCAAGATGATATAAAACAAAATATTTTATTCAACTTAAGACCTTAGTCCTTAGTCATTCTTGACCCACCTATTTTCCTTGCATTAACTTAAGAGATTTTCATAGCATAGCATGCATCTCTAGTCCTTAGAAAAAATTTGCATATCATACATAACATGTTTTCCTTAGAAGTTTTATGAAACTTATTTGTTCACTATGTATGCGCATGTATGATTGTTGTTTGTTGTTTGTTGATTGTTGTATTGTTGTTTGCTTATATTGTTTAGATTGAACGGAGAGCAAACGTTCGTTGTTGAAAAGAGTTTGTGAACAACGACAACATTTAAAGGCAAGTGGCACACGTCATAAACTTCCTATTATTTCTATATGCATTACTTAGTGTATTTTTATATGCATGTGTAGGATACTATTGCTATGCTAAACCTGTGTAGAATTCCCTTACTCCTGTGTCTAGGTTCCTATATCATACTTAGCAGAAATATTGATGCTATGCAATTGATGAAAAGTTTTACAAAATGTTAAGTGACTACTCAGGGTTGTGCTCATGGTTGTCGTCGCCTAGGATTAATTTCTATTCTACTTAGGGCCGTGAGCATTGTGGTTGTCAACCTGGGAGTACACATCCACTAAGTTAATGAAACACCTGGGTGGATTGGTTGAATGGTTTATGTTGAGTGGCTACTCAGGACTGTGCTTGTGGTTGTCTTCGCCTAAGGTAGTTTCTACTATACTTGGGGCCATGAGCATGGGAGTTGTCAACCTGAGAGTGCACTTGTGGATGGCCACCCAGGGAACAGAGGAATCTGAAGAACTCCGAGTGACGATTGCTTCCAGTGCAGCCATTGCCATATGGTCTCTGGCTTGATCAATTATGTTGTGTGGACTCTCTCCGGCTTGACAAGCAGATGTAGGGGGATGTTAGGTGGAACGGGTCAAGCCATAGTGGGAGGGAAAATGCTTCTGAAAGATCTCGTCTCATTCTTCTCCTTTCCTTATCACAAATGGTGTGTAAAGGATAATTTGGGTTGAATGGGTACAATGGTGAACGTGCACAACCTCTGCAGAGTGTAAAACTAAGTACTTAGCCGTGTCCCTGGTACGGACAATTTGAGCAGCTGATCACGGACGTCAACGGAGGATTCCATCATTCCAACTTCAGAAATAAAACTTGATGGGTGAACAAGGGAAGATGAGATTTATGGTTTTCATGCCATACTTGTCTTGATTTGAAGAAAGTGTTTTCCAAAGAGATAGGAAAAATTGGCTTTATGCAAAATAGCCTTGAACTCCACAAGCCAAATATGCATATAGGCTATAGAGTTATTCCATTAAGTGTCCACCATAGTGTCACTTGCCAGACACCATTTTTAATGGAATCTGACCCACGTTGTTGCAATAATTTTCTAATTGCAGATTGATCAAATTACGAGTGAGGTTTCGTTTATAGGTTTCGAGTCTACAACCAACATGTTTTCGCCTGTGGCAACATGAAGTTGTTGAAGACCCACTGCTATTGTATTTCTGTTGTGTACTTTTTCAATGCTAGCTTTATGCTATGCAACTTGTATCGAATATTTTGTAATTCTAGATCATCGATGTAATAAAATTGACGCTTTGTTGTGATATTACATCGTAAACTGTGTGTGCAAATGAATCGATCCAGAGATTTGCACTATACACAGGTATCTGCCTTATTTTAAGTGCAGGTACGCTACACGAAGCCAGTTTTCAGGAGTTGAAGAAGCGTCTAGTTTCAGCCCCAGTTCTATGCTTACCTGATTTGGAGAAAGAATTCCAAGTGTACTGTGATGCTTCACGTCAAGGCCTGGGAAGTGTGCTGATGCAAGAAGGTAGAGTGGCATCTTATGCCTCTAGACAACTCAAGAAACATGAAACAAATTATCCAACTCATGATCTCGAGTTAGCATCAGTAGTAAATGCCTTGAAGACATGGAGACCCTATTTGATGGGAAAAAGATGTGAGGTATTCACTGACCACAAAAGTTTGAAGTATATTTTCACTCAGAAAGAATTAAACATGAGGCAGAGAAGATGGTTGGAACTTATCAAAGATTATGATCTAAGTCATCAATACCATCCTGGAAAGGCTAACGTAGTAGCTGATGCCCTGAGTCGTAAGGTGTATGTGAATGGCCTCTCGGCAGGAGAAATACCTGAGGATTTATGCAAGGCATTCAAGGACCTCCGATTGGAAGTGGTACCAGAAGGTTTTGTAGCCTCATTAGTAGTGCAACCAAATTTGATGGACAAGATACGTGAAGCCCAGAAGGGAGACAAGGATATTGAAGAAATCAAAGTTAATCTGAGAGTAGGAAAAGCCAAGGGATTTCATGAAGATGAGCAAGGAACCTTGTGGTTTGAAAAAACGTGTATGTGTGGCAAATGATCCTGATCTTAGGAAGTTAATTCTGTAAGAAGCCCATGAAACAGCTTACTCCATTCATCCAGGAAACACCAAGATGTATATGGATGTGAAGGAGAGATTCTGGTGGAACAATCTAAAAAGGGAAATAGCAGAATATATCGCAAAGTGTGATGTATGCAGTCGAGTAAAAGCAGAACATCAGAAACCAGCGGGACTTCTACAACCTCTGAAAGTGCCGGACTGGAAACGGGATTCTATTGGAATGGACTTCATCACCGGATTACCAAGGACCAAATCGGGTTATGATTCTATTTGGGTTATTGTTTGTCGTCTAACAAAAATAGCTCACTTTATACCTGTGAAGACCACTTATACAAGTGCTAAGTTAGCTGATATTTATATGAAAAGGATAGTGTGCCTTCATGGTGTTCCCAAGAGTATAGTATCCGACAGAGGAACCCAGTTCACCTCTCATTTCTGGAAACAGTTGCATGAATCACTGGGAACCAGATTGGAATTCAGTACGGCTTTTCACCCGCAAACATATGGCCATACTGAATGAGTCAATCAGATTTTAGAGGATATGTTAAGAGCTTGTGCGCTCGATTATGGGTCTAGCTGGGACGATAATCTACCTTACGCTGAGTTCTCTTACAATAAAAGTTACCAAGCCAGCATCGAGATGGCACCATTTGAAGCCTTATATGGAAAGAAATGCACAACCCCATTGTTGTGGAGTGGTGTAGGAGAACGCAGTTTCTTCGGACCTGATATAATACAGGAAGCTGAAGAGAAGGTCAGACTGATTAAGGATAGATTGAAAATAGCACAGTCACGGCAGAAAAGCTATGCAGATTCCAAGCGTAGAGAAGTCACCTGCGAGGTGGGTGATAGAACCTATCTTAGAGTGTCACCACTCCGGGGTGTAAAGAGGTTTGGAATCAAAGGAAAGTTAGCACCTCGATTCATTAGACCATTCAAAATTCTTTCTCGCAAAGGTGAAGTGGCATATGAGTTAGAACTGCCAGAAGTTCTGTCTGCGGTTCATAATTTGTTCCATGTCAGTCAGTTGAAGAAATGTCATTCCGAGATGATGGGAGTTCCTTTAAAGGATACTGTACCTCTCGAGGAAGTACAATTGGAGAGTGACCTGACCTACGAAGAGAAGCCCGTCAAGATATTGCAGACCGCAGAAAGAGTCACCCGTACCAAAACCATCAAGTTTTGCAAAGTCCAGTGGAATCATCACACCGAGGAAGAAGCCACCTGGGAACGAGAAGATGACCTCCGAGAAGACCATCCACACCTACTTGCTGACCTTTCCGAAGCTCGAGGGCGAGCTTCCTCTTAAGGGGGTTAGTCTGTAACATCCCAAATTTTCCAAAAATTTAAAACTTTGCATTCATGCATCATTCATCATATTGACATCACATTTCAATCACATAAGAACTAAATAAATATTCAATTATAAATTTAACTAAATTATAATTCCATAAATTTGTTTAATTGTACTCCATAAAATTCCTTTATATAAAATTATTTGATAGACAAGAATGATACTAAAAGATTGTAAATTTGATAAGATTTCCAAAACATATTTTTATGAATTTTTCTGAAATGATCTGGTTAAGTTTAAAAATTATATTTGAAATGAGTTTTGAAAAACAGAAAAGGATTTAGAATTAAAAGAATTGTTTTCGGAGCCGAATTGGGCCGTGGCCGTGGCTATTCGCCACGCGCACGGAGCGCAACGGCCCGCCAGCAGCCCAGATCCCTCTCTCTCTCTCGCTGCCACAGACAGGTGGGACCCACCGGTCATCTCCCCCGCGGATCAGTTCTTCCCCAAATCACGCACTCGCCTCCGACCAAAAACGGCCGATTTGATTTCGCTTCAATACGGCGATTTACTATTCCATTTACCCCGCATCCTCTCTCTACTAATAGCCCCCTCCGCTCTCGTCCGATTGCCCCAAACCATTCCTCCCGAGCGCCCCTAGGTTGCCCGCTCGAGCTCTCGCGATTCCGCCATTGGCGTCGGTAAGAACTCCGCTGCCCGAGCAACTCCGACCACCTCGGACCTCCTCTCCACCCCCTTTCGATTCCTTTCAACCGTGCGCACTGAACTGACACGGTGGGGCATGTGTTTTCGCAGCGAATCCCCGTCTCCGTCTACGACCGAGAAGAACCGCCGCCGCGCGCAACTCTGGCGAGCTCTTCCGGGAAGACGAGGACGCTCCGGTCATCGCCACCGCGCCATCGCCTTCCCCTCGACGTCGCGCGTCCCCTGGTGAGCTCCGTTTCCTTCCTAGCACCGTAGAACGCCTCGAGCGAAGAATGCCGGCCATGGCTCCGCCGCGCCCCGCACGTCTCCGGCGAGTCGCGCCGCCCGCATTAGGTCAACGCATCCTGGACCGTTGGATCTAGATCCAACGGATCCGTTTTATTTTTATTTTTCATCTCTGCGATTAATCTGGCGCGTTTGATTTCATTTAGATCTAACGGCTCCCGAGCGTGATCCGCGTCGAAGCGGTACGAGCGAATCAGATCGCGCCGCGTGGCCGATTCTTTTTCTATTTCGAATAGAATTTAAAAATTAAAACAGAAAACTATTAAAACTTGCAAAATTCATAACTTTCAATCTGTAAGTCCAAATTTGATAAACTTTATATCATTGGAAAGCCCTGCTCATGTAGTTTATTTCTATATCACTAGTTTGTCATTTTATTGTCTTTAAATTTGCGAAATTCACAGCTTGGCATTTCGGCCATTTAAATTCATAATTTAATTATTAAAAATGTTTTTCATCTAAATCAAATTGTTGTGGAATAATAAAATTGTTCTCTGTCCAGAAAGTGCAACATGAGTTTTTAATGAAAGTTTTGTATTTAAATTGATTTTAATTGCTCTTTATATTCTTTAATTGTTAAAATAGAAAATAAAACATTGCTCATTGCATTTCATGCATTAAATAAACAGAGAAAATAAAAATTGATAATAAGTTATTTTGGTTATGTTCATAACATATCATGCATGCATACATATGGTGTTTTAAGTGTTGCATGTTGTGTTTATTTATTTTTGTATTGCTTGTGGTTAGA
The DNA here is from genome assembly GCA_026929855.1 of Poa annua. NCBI lineage: Eukaryota > Viridiplantae > Streptophyta > Magnoliopsida > Poales > Poaceae > Poa > Poa annua. The sequence goes on along the minus strand of CM049426.1, from coordinate 241,194,110 downwards.
TTGTGAAGAGGAGGAAGGCCTTGGTTATGATTGTTATTCTTGCTGTGCTTGTGCCTCCTGTTACCAAGGGAAGTGACACTCATATCATACCCAATATTTTCTATATGCATATGTAGTATATTTTGAGTAGTATGCATGATAGGGATTTTTGATTTATTTTATAATGCTAAGTTAGTTTGTATTTTACAAATATCCTAGTAGTGTGTAGCCACCCTTTTCCTTTGCAACCATGAAAAGTTTATTAGTTGCTTAGCTATGCTATAAAAGTGTTACATACCATGTTATAGAAATGTTTCTAAGTGTTAAAATTTAAAATGCACATCTGAGTGGAATTGGTTATTATGGTTTATGTTGAGTGGCTTTTGGGACTATGCTTGTGCTTGTCTTCGCCTAGGATGAATGTCTATTCTACTTAGGGTCATGAGCTTGGTGGTTGTTACCCAGAAGTGCACTTGTGGACGGCCACCCAGGAACGAAGAGATTACCAAGTCCCTCCAAGTTTAGAAGCTTCCCGTGTAGCCTTTTGACAATGGGATCTGTCTAGAATAATTAAGTTGTGAGGGTGCAACCTGTCAGCTTGACAAGCAGATGTAGAGATGGTAGGTGGAACGGGTCTTGCTAGTATGGTTGCATTCTTCTTCTGAAAGTTCAAGTCTCAAATCTCTCCTTTCCTTAATACACTCCGCGTGTATAGGATTTTCGGGTTAATTGAGTCTAAAGGTGAAAGTGCACAACCTCTGCAGAGTCAACAATCTGAGTACTTAGCCGTGTCCACGGAAATGGACTACTTTGAGCAACTGGACAAGGATGGGCGGAAGGATCTCAACATTGTTTTCATAAAGTAAAATTTGACTTAAGAAAAGATTTGTTGGTGCACTTGGGTTTTATCCCTTGGTGCCATGTCTTATTAAATAATTTTTTTTTACAAAAGATAGGAGAAAACTTGCTTTCTGCAAAATGGCCTTCAACCCCACCAAGCCAAATATGCATATAGATGTTAGCCTTGTCATTTTATATCCACCATTGTCACTTGCCAATACATCATTGTATTGACCTCCTTCGGGGGGCTGCATATTCAAATGTGCAGGTAATTCTGATGAAGAATAAGATTGGACTCGAGTCTACACCCAACATGTCTGCCTGTGGCGCATGCTTAAAGATGTGGCTCATTGCTATTCGCTTTTTGTTCTGAACTCTAAATTTTAGTTAGCCATCATGGCTATGCAACTTGTAATAAATCTATACTTAGCTATGATTTTTGGATCTCGTTGTAGCAATTTAATACTTATGTAATGATACTTTATATTTTGTACTGTGGTGCTAGCAGTGATCCAGGGACTAGCACATAACACAGGTGTTCCAACTTTAATAAAAGTTGGTGCGCTATACATCCCCACACGAGCGTCGGGCGATGTGCGCTGCACGATCATGCAATCGTGCGGCGAGGTTGCGTGCGAAGCAGCCCTTTGTGCCGCAGCCGGTGCAGGCCCCGAAGGTGGCGGAGGCGCATTTGTTGCGACCGTGCCCGCGAGGGAGGGGTGCTCGTGGGACTGCGACGGAGCGGGGCGCGTCGTGGCGATGCCGACGAGGTGGTTGAGGCGTTGGAGCCACTGCTCGTGGGCCTCCGCGGTGGGCTGGTAACGGAGCAGCTCCTGCGCCATGAGCAGCGCGGTGTGGGGCGCGGGTTCGGTCCTCCCCAGGACCGAGCCGCTCGGGCGCTGCGTTGTGTGCGACGACTGCGCGTCCTCCTGGTGCTCGGCGTCGTGCTCTGGCGCCTCCGCGTGAGGGCTAGAAGGGACATGCTCCTCTTGGCGGGGTCGGCCCCGCCGTGCGCGGGTGGTCGTGCGGGTGGTCGCGGCACCTGGGGGCGCGCGTGTTCCCGCGGGCGCACGTCGGTTGACTCGAGCGGTGCGGGTGGCGCGCGTGTTCACCATGGCGCGGAGACAAACTCGAAGGTTGTTGACGCGCCTCAATCCCCCTACCTGGCGCGCCAAATGTAGGGTTATGACTCCCAGGAATCGGGGGTAGTCACTTCCTGAAGTGTAGTTTGAAAGGGGATTGAACGCGGAGGTCTAAACCCTCAAGTGGCTCCGCGACGTTGCTCGCGGGACCCGAAGAAGACGCACACCCGACCAAGGAAGACACCGTCCTTTACTCAGGTTCACGGCCCTCGTGAGGAGGTAAGACCGCTACTCCTGCATGTTTGTATTATATGTGGGAGGTTACAGTACAATTGAGCTTGCCGGAAGCCCCCTTGAGGCAGTTCTTGCCTGGGGAGGGAAGCGATGATCTTCTTCCTCCTCCAGTCAGAGGCTAACCTAACCAGAGTTGCTAGGGTTTACAAGGGAGTTTTGCACGCAAAGGGCCGACCTCTGCTACGATGGATGTCTTCTCTCTTTTATAGGCGCCTCGGGCCTTCTCCTTCGGCTTGGCCTTCAAGGTGGCTCCCACTTGCCAGTGGCGGGGCGGAGCACGAGTCCACCGCGCTCCATTCGTCCATGGACTCGGTCCATTGTTGATAAAGGTGGCGCCGTGGCCGACAGGCGGTCGACCGCGCTCGTACTATCCGCAGAGCGGGCAGTCTCTGAGGTTGAGCCCGCGATGACGATCTCCGTTGGAGGGTTGCGCCGCCGACCTGCTTTATCGTCAGAGTAGAAGGTCCTCACAGCTGTGCAGCAGGCGGAGCAGCTTTGTTGACTGCTTTATCGCCAGGGACAGCGATGGGGGTGTGAGCGCCACTGCACGAGTGTGGCAGAGGTCACGTGCGCTCTGCCGGGCTTCCTTGGCTACGACGTTTCCCTTCAGGTCTGAGGGGAGATTCCTGTCGGACTTCCCTCAGGCGGGTTGGTTCCTTGATGGGCAGGATCCCATGAGGCGAGGGATCCCCTGAGGCCCTCGCTTCCTCTTCAGGCCCTCGAGGGGAATCACCTCTCGAGGGTTCTGCCAGGCGATGACGCCTGGTCCTTAGTCGTTTCGTCCGTCTGGCCCGCGAGCAAGGCCTGGGGGGAATGGGCTCTTGTTACCCCAGTTCCCACTGGGCCGACAGTAACGCCCTTCGAGGTTCCACGCTAGTGGTGCTGGGAGGTTGGCTTCCTCCACCCGACCTCGAGGTCATCTTCGTCGGCTTCGTCGCGCCAAGTTCTTCACGACCTAGAGGTCGGCTACGTCGTATTCGTCGTCAACGCTTGTGCGGGAGTGTAATCCCCGCTTTTCGTTCTACAAGGGTATGTATACCATTCTCCTCCGTATTACTATATCTACATAGTATAGATTCTGGATAGTTTCAGGATATCGTTGCTAGAAATATTATTGTTTTGTGTCTGCGATCCCCTTCACCAACAACATACCACACAGAGTGATCAAGCCACCTCAAAAGTGCTCTAGGTCTTCGTGAGCAAGCAAGTTGGATGCACCCCCACTAGTTCCATTGGAGAGATTTCATATATTTATAGCTCAGTTTGCATCCGTTGAATGGCTATCACTACTCCTTGCATAGCTTCGATTATAAGACTTCCTCTTGTCTAATGATCACTTGCAGCTTTGTGAGACTTTCTTCCGTTGGCCTTCCAAACCCACGTTAACATTCTCTTAGCCAAAACATCCTGGCGCCAGGAACCAACGTTGAACGCTTGCTTGTTTCTTTTGAACAAATAAAGAGTTGATCTTCTACGTGCATATTGATATTTCTTGATTTGATCCTTTCACAAAGTTGTCATGTTGGTTGGAAGCATTAGATGATTATATTATTGTGCTTGAAGCTTAAATCATCTCTAATATCTACTTTGCACAGTTGATTGCTATCTAGTACTATATCATTGAAAGCCTTGTTTTGCTTTGCCTACTTATTTGTTTATTACTCACTTGATATCAATATAAACTACATCCCTTATTCATTTGTTCTCAGTTTACATGCCTTACATTATTACGCGATCAAGAGTGTGTTAAAGCATGTCACTTCAGAAATTATTCTTCTTTTATCGTTCTTGCCTACTCGGGACGAGTAGAACTAAGCTTGGGGATGTTGATACGTCTCCAACGTATCTATAATTTCTTATGTTCCATACTCTATTATACCAACTTATTACATGTTTTACATGCATTTTATATAGTTTTATGCATTTTCTGGGACAAACCAATTAACAAGATGCCACAGTGTCAGTTCCCTGTTTTCTGCTGTTTTTTGTTTCAGAAAAGTACTTACAGAAATATTCTCAGAATTGGACGATTTCTTTTCTGAATTCCGTTTTTGATCGGGAACGTTCTAGAAGACCGAACACGAGACGAAATAGGCGACCGACACGGCGCCACCACGTGGTCACGTGGCAGGAGCCTAGGCCACGCGAGCACATGATGTGGGCCCCTCGGGGCGCCACCGACCTCGCCCTTTCGCCTACATATACCCCTGAACCAAAAACCCTAACACCGTGTTCATTATTTCCTCCACGGTTCCCGAGCCGCCGCCGTCGTCAACACCAATTCGGGAGAGATCGGAACTTCTTCCTGGCACCCTGCCGGGAGGGGTAATCGTCACCGGAGGCCTCTACGTCACCATGCCCGCCTCCGAACTGATGCGTGAGTAGTTCACACTTGGACTACGGGTCCATAGCAGTAGCTAGATGGTTGTCTTCTCCTCTTGTGATATCATGTTTAGATCTTGTGATCTGCCTATCATGATCAAGATCACCGTTATGTAATACTTCATGTTGTGTTTGCTGGGATCCGATGAATATTGAGTACTAAAGTTATTGCTTCATAATATATCATTTGTGTGTTATTTAATGATCTTTCATGCTCTCCGTTACTAATAGATGCTCTGGCCAAGTAGATGCTTGTGACTCCAAGAGGGGGTATTTATGCTCGATAGTAGGTTCATGTCTCTATTTAATTTGGGGTGGTGACAGATAGCTCTAAGGTTGTAGATGTACCGTTGCTACTAGGTATAAAACAGTAGTACTTTATCTAAGGATGATCTTACTTGCTTACTTTACACAGTGCTTAAGGCGATAATCTGTTGCATGCAACTTAATACTGAAAGAGGTGCGGACGCTAACCGGAAGATGGATTATTAGAAATAGATGCGGCCAGAACGGTCTATGTATATTTTTGTAATGTCCTAATGAATCTCAAACTAGACATCATCACGTTGGTATATACATTGGTTTGCACATCATTATTCTATCAATTGCCAAGCTGTAATTTGTTTACCCACATGAATGTCATTATTATTTATGGAGAGACACCACTAGTGAATTGTGCACCCCGGTCCTTCTCTTTAATCTGATAAACCATCAACTGCAAACCTATTACTTTCTGCAAACAAATATCTTTCTTCCACAAATATGTTTAATCCTTTGTTACAGCAAGCCGGTGGGATTGACACCTTCACCGTTGAGTTGGGACAAAATACTTTGGTTGTGTTGTGTGCAAGCTCCACGACAACATTGGCACCACCAAGAATTTCTGCCGCCATGGACACCTCGAGGGAATTCTCATTTCGTACTGGTTTGATAACCTTGGTTTCATAACTGAGCGAAATCTTGTTGCTGCACTACTTCACACCTTCCTCTTGGGGTTTCCCAACCACACACCCGTCAGCATCATGGTTCATCATGAGGAGCATAGCAACATCTTCGTCCTCGTCCATATCGAGCTCCTCATCGAACGTGGTGTAATCGAACAACACCATCTACAAACAAGCACTACAATTATCTATCTAATCATCTAGATCATAGGCGGAGTAAAATCGGCATGGAAAACCTCACCTCGGCCGCGGCGGGGCGGAGTCAAATCGGTGGCGGCTGCACGCGGGAGAGCTAGGAGGGGTGGCAGACGGGTGGCGCTCGGGATCTACCCGCCCGGAGCTTTGCGGCCGCGGGAGCTGACCGAATCAAGCTCGGCGGCGTGGCCCGGCGACGGCGTGGCGAGTTCAACACCGCAGGGCCAAATCGATCTCGCCTGCGGCCATTTTCCGGCAGGAATAGGTGGCGGAGTGGCGGGGCAGCCCGCTTGGGCAAGGGCGGGAGTTGGGGCGGTGACAGGAGGCGCGAATCGGCGGCGGCGGCGGATCGGAGATGCGGGTCGGGGGCCGAATGGTTTCAGGGTGGCGGTTGGGCGCACGCGGTGAAATGGAAAGGATAGGCCACCTCCCGCCGATGTCCTCCCTTCCCCAAATATGGGGCAGAGAGGACCAAAATTTGGGGCTGCCCAAAATAGGGCACGTGATAGGGCAGTTGTTGGAAGCTGTTTTGTGCCCTCACGTGCCATAAAAACAGTTTTTAAGGGCACGAAGGCTAAAATAGGGTTGCTGTTAGAGATGCTCTTATGGAATCTCCAATGGCCAGACGAAACAGACATCCGCGGTCTGTTTCCGTCCGTTTTTTACCAGATCCGGGGAAAATCCAGCCAACGGGGCGACACATTTTGCCCAGACCATCTGCGGCGACGCAAAGGCGGCCCAAATTTGGGCTGGGCTCGCCTTTGTGTTTCTGCGGACGGTCCGCTATGTCCGCGCGTGTCCGCGTACCTTTGACCGGGCCCCGCGCTTCAGCGACCGTTGTGGTCGCTTCGTCTCCCGAGGACGCGAAGACTCGAGGAAAGGTTGCGTCCGCCGCTTCAGGCCAGGCGCGTCGGGCTCCTCCTCCTCCTCCGCACCGTCGCAACCACCTCCTCCGCCACCTCCAGCTCTGGTGCCACTACAACAAGCACCCCCCTATAGCAATGTATTGATGCGTTACCAAATGTCCATATAATCGTTCGCAATGTCTATACCAACGGATGTAGTTCCCAATGTCTATACCAACGAATGTAGTATGTGTCTCTGTAGGTGGCGTTGCAAGGTTCTACGACAATGCATATTCATGCGTTGGTAAATGATACAAAAAAGCGTTGTAACCTAGCTACATATATAATCAGCCTAACAACACACTTACAATGCGTTCGCATTTATATTGCACGAATGGATTTTGCATGCACACAATTAATGGTATTTTATACATTACCAAGAAAAATTGTTGTGTAAATTTTAACATCAGAGAGGGGGTGAGGGAGGAAAATTTTGTTAAAGAGATCTCATCACTAGTAGAAAACGAGCCTTTGGTTCACCCCTTTAGTCTCGGTTCATTTTTTGAACCCAGACTAAAGGGGTGAGAGCCACACCGCCGGATTTGTGAGGGACCTTTAGTCCCGGTTCGTGTTACGAACCAGGACTAAAGGTTCACCGCATGCGGCAGCAGAGGCGGGCCCCAGCGTCAGAACCCTTTAGTCCCGGTTCGTAACACAAACCGGGACTAAATGTCCTGACCTTTATCAGCTTCTTCCACCCCTGCTCACTCCATTTTTTCCACCGAGCCCGAGCTCAAAATCATTTCCTCTCCATTTCTTCTCCATTTCCTCTCCCCAAGACTAGATAATCCATAATATTTTACACCATTTGGCAAGATTGAAGGCACCCCACGGTTAGCCTCTTCATCCTCTTTCCGGCATTGCTTATTTAGCTCATTTTGCTCATTTCAATTTTTGTGTGCAAGCAATGTGTTCGATGTAATGCCTAAGTTATGATCTCATTTGTGTATATGTGCAATTTGTTCTCAAACTAAAATAATGATTTATGTGTTTTAGTGTGGTGAGGAGCCTTATCGACGTCGATCGCCCGCGCCGTCCCGTCACCACCTCGGTGAGCCTCTATATTTTATTTTATTTGATTTTTAAAAACATAGCTTTTATGATTTAGATGCATAGTTACTACTTGTATAATTTTCTAACTTGTATTATATGTATGGTGTCATGGTTCTGATATCCGTCCCCGTCGGTCCTCGTCCGGTCTATGATTCGGATGTGGTATATTTTCAAAACTATTTATTTCATTCTATGTTTCTGGCAATTATGGCGACCAACTTGACATAGAATTATTTTTATCTAGGAGGTAGTTGAACCAGAAATTGAACCTGACCCTATTGTCGAGTTTTTGGATAAATAAAACAATGATTTGAAAGCAAAATTGAAAGGAAGTTAAGATCTTTATCTTCAATGCTTAGAAGATAAGATGAAATTAGAGCTCAAACTTGCCGACGTGGTCGATGGTAACGAGATCAAGATGGATGCAATGCGCTTGAAGATAAAAAGGATTAGAAAATATGCCATTAATCGGGAGGCTTGGTATCATTATGCTGTGGGTTCAGTATTTACCTTATTTGCGATTTTGATCGCATTTGTTGTTGGATTTAAATTCTTTAGATAATTTTTATATTTGTTTCAGTTAATGTATGTTTTATGAGAACTATGTATTACCGCTTGTCAATACTCTACTCTTATTTTAATGGATGACATTGTATTAATTAATTTGCTCGTACATATTATTTATGACAGTAGTGTGATAATGTGGTTCGATATACTTTTATGTAATACAGATGAACCGACAATGGATGTACGGTGACCGATGTTGTCCTGAGTTCATTGATGGCATGCATAATTTTCTCCATATGGCTGAGGCAAACAAGCCGAAGAACGGTTTTATTCGTTGTCCATGAAGTGCCTGCAAGAATATGAGTGATCACTCTACCTCAAAAGTCATTCACTCGCACCTCTTGCATAATGGTTTTATGCCTGGTTATTATTGTTGGACCAAGCACGGAGAAACAGGGGTTATCATGGAAGAAAATGAAGAAGAGGAGGATAATGACAAGTATCCTTGGTTCAGTGATACTACAATGGGAGAAGACGAAACTGAAGAAGATCCCATTATTGATGAGCCCGACGATGATCTTCGTCGGGCCATTCGTGATGCACAAATGGACTATGGAAGTGAAAACGAAAGGTTGAAGTTGGAGCGTATGTTAGCTGATCACGCCAAATTGTTGTACCCAACTTGTCAAAATGAAAAGAAAAAGCTAGGTACCACACTTGAATTATTGCAATGGAAGGCAGAGAATGGTAATTCTGACAAGGGATTTGAAAATTTGTTAAAAATAGTTAAGAAGATGCTTCCAAAGGATAACGAATTGCCGTCTAGTACGTATGAAGCAAAGAAGGTGGTATGCCCTCTAGGATTAGACGTGCATAAGATACACGCTTGCATTAATGACTGCATCCTCTACCGCGGTGAGCACGAAAAATTGAATGCATGTCCTGTATGCGGTGCTTTGCGGTATAAAATCGGGCGAGATGACCCTGGTGATGTTGAGGGCGAGCCGCGCCCCAGGAAGAGGATTCCTGCAAAGGTGATGTGGTATGCTCCTATAATACCACGGTTGAAACGTTTGTTCAGCAATAGAGAGCATGCCAAGTTGTTGCGTTGGCACAAAGAAGATCGTAAAAAAGACTTGATGTTGAGACACCCCGCGGATGGGTCCCAGTGGAGAAAAATTGACAGAGAGTTCCCGACATTTTCAGATGACGCAAGGAACTTAAGATTTGGCCTAAGTACAGATGACTTTAATCCTTTTGGAGAGCAGAGCTCCAGTCACAGCACTTGGCCCGTGACTCTATGTATCTATAACCTTCCTCCTTGGCTGTGCATGAAGAGGAAGTACATTATGATGCCAGTGCTCATTCAAGGCCCGAAGCAACCTGGCAACGACATTGATGTGTACCTCAGGCCATTAGTTGAAGAACTTTTGCAGTTGTGGTGTGAGGAAGGTGTACGTGTGTGGGATGAGCACAAACTGGAGGAATTTGATCTACGAGCTTTGCTTTTTGTAACCATCAATGATTGGCCTGCTCTAGGCAATATTTCAGGACAGTCAAACAAGGGATACAATGCATGCACGCACTGTTTAGCTGAGACTGATAGTATACATTTAGGTAACAAGAATGTGTACCTGGGTCATCGTCGGTTTCTTGTACCCAAGCATCCGTTAAGGAAGAAAGGCAAGCATTACAAATGTGAGGCAGATCATCGGCCGAGGCCTACCCGCCCTTCTAGTTCTGCTATACATGATATGGTCAAGGATTTAAATGTAATCTTTGGAAAGGGTCCTGGCGGACTCACTGTTCCGAATGACGCAAACAACCACGTACCCATGTGGAAGAAGAAATCTATATTTTGGGAGCTGCCATATTGGATAATGCTAGAGATTCACTCTGCAATCGACGTGATGCACGTGACAAAGAACATTTGTTGCAATTTGCTAAACTTCTTGGGCGTGTATGGGAAGTCAAAAGATGGGAAGTCAAAAAAAGGTACACCGAAAGGAAGGCAGACCCATCAACGTATGAGCGAAGAGATGCATCGAGACGATACTCATTCAGAGAATCAGCCAGGTCCTACGAGCTACGCTCTTACTAAAGAAGAGAAGAAAATATTTTTTGAGTGCCTTCGCAGTATGAAGGTTCCATCTGGCTTCTCATCAAATATAAAAGGAATAATAAACATGGCAGAGCAAAAATTTCAGAATCTAAAGTCTCATGACTGTCACGTGATTATGACACAATTACTTCCGGTTGCATTGAGAGGGCTTCTACCGGAAAATGTTCGAGAACCCATTGTGAAGCTATGTGCATTTCTCAATGCAATTTCTCAGAAGGTCATCAATCCACTAACTCTAAAAAATTTAGAGAAGGATGTGGTCCAATGTCTTGTCAGCTTCGAGTTGGTGTTCCCACCAACCTTCTTCAATATTATGACGCACCTTGTAGTCCACCTAGTCGAAGAGATTTCTGTTCTCGGTCCTGTATTTTTACACAACATGTTCCCCTTTGAGAGGTTCATGGGAGTCTTAAAAAAATATGTGCATAACCGGGCTAGGCCAGAAGGAAGCATCGTCAAGGGTTATGGAACAGAGGAGGTCATTGAGTTTTGTGTAGATTTTATTCCTGATCTGAGCCGATCGGTGTTCCTGAATCACGTCATGAGGGGAGACTGCATGGAAAAGGCACCCTAGGAAAGAAAGCAACAATATGTCAAGACGGGGATTCTTTCACTCAAGCACACGACACCGTTCTACATAATTCCAGTTTGGTGGGTCCGTATGTCGAGGAACACAAGAATGTTTTACGCTCGAAGTACCCGGAGAAATCTTAAGATTGTATTGATGGAGAACACATGAAGACTTTCAGCAGTTGGTTAAAAAGACGTCTCATTAATGACACCAATGTTGAAGAACAGCTATACTTGTTGGCCACATCACCAGCTTCAACTATATTGACTTTTCAAGGGTACGAGATAAATGGAAATATATTTTACACAGCCAAACAAGATAAAAAGAGCACCAACCAAAACAGTGGAGTACGCTTTGATGCAACAAACTGCAACGGGACAAAGGACACATATTATGGTTACATAGAGGAGATATGGGAACTTGACTATGGACCTACTTTTAAGGTCCCTTTGTTCAAGTGCAAATGGTTAAACCTACGAGGCGGGGTAGAGGTAGACCCACGATACGGAATGACTACAGTGGATCTCAACAATCTTTCGTACGAGAACGAACCATTAGTCCTAGCCAGTGAAGTTGCTCAGGTTTTCTATGTGAAAGACATGTCTACCCTACCGAAAAAAAGAAAAGATAAGCAAGCGAGTACATCATACGATGAGCCAAAGCGCCACATAGTTCTTTCAGTGAAAAGAGTCATTGTGGGAGTGGAGGACAAGACAGACATGTCAGAAGATTACGACAAGTTTCATGGCATTCCGCCCTTCAAAGTCAACACTGATCCATGTATCAAGTTAAATGAAGAATATTGTCCGTGGTTACGACGCAATCAGAAGAACGAGTAAACACTAGAGAGGGATATTATTGTTGATGTGTAATATCCGAATGTTTTGTATCAGAATAACAAGTGAACTGAAGTATTTTGTAGATACATGGAACAAAACACACGATTTCACCTGCATACAGCCCAACGGTGGCTCGTGAGTGCCTGCATATGAAATGCACCGTTGGGCGTATGCAGGGAATCCGAATGCTTTGTATTCTGTCGATGAAGTAGAATGAGGAGACAATGACTGCCGAACATGTTCAAGAGGGGGCTATATATAGGGTCATGTGACTCACGAACTGGTCATGATAGTGCCCATCCAACAGCTCAGAATCCCTCACAAGAAACACATCTTCATCCAACGGCTCACAAGCGCTTTAAAGAAACACACGATCCATGTGCTTCTTTAGTCCCGGTTGGTGTTACCAACCGAGACTAAAGAAGCACATGGATCGTGTGTTTCTTTCTAGCGCTTGTGAGACGTTGGATCTGAGGTGTGTTTCTTTTGAGAGATTCTGAGTTGTTGGATCAGCAGTATCACGACCACTTCGTTACCAACCGGGACTAAAGAAGCACACGTCCCTTATATATAGCCCCCCTCCCGGACATGTTCAACACTCAGTGTCTACTCATTATTGTTCATTTTGGCAGCACACGGGTAGCAGAGAGCACTCAGTGAAGGCTGAAGGTGAACCCTCCACTTGACAGAGGCATCTTTGGGCAACCAACGGCAAGACGTGTCTGATGATCTGCGACCGTTCCAAACGGTTGCAGATCATCAGAGATGTTTTGTCGGACAGTTGTAGATCATCAGAGATGTCTTGCCACGGTCATTTAGCTTGGCTTGAAATGACCATAACTTGGTCATTTGGCTTGAAACTTCTAGATGTTCATACATGATAGACCTTTTTGTGAATACTTTTTTTTCAAATATTGGCAAAAATCAAGTTTATCATTTTTCATAGCAACTAGTACACATATAAGGATCCCATGCCAAAGGATTTTATTTTTTGAGGTGTTTATCACTTTATTACATTTTTTCTTAAAAACGATCAAAACGGTCGCTACGACTAATTATCGGAAGAGGTGATATTTTCTAGAACTATCAATGTTTATGTGATATAACCACTAGTTGTGTACCTTAAAATGATTTTTCCAAAATTTTCAGACCAAACTATCAAATAGTTGTAGTTCAAATTTGAATTACTTTCGATAAATCAACGTAAACTCAATTAACTAGGGAAAATTAGCTATAATTCAAAGAGAAAACTCAAACTTGGGGATCATCCATCATATGTGCACCACTCTTAGTGAAAAATAGTTGGGTGCCATTTGGAATCATATTTCCTGTACTTACTTCACAAAAAACCTTATTTTTTGCACTTAAAAAAAGGAAAATGATATTTATGAAAATATTTTGAAGAATCCCTTTGGCAAGGTTGTTTAATATACCAATATTCACCTATTTGTGGAGTATGAGATCTTTATCACAAACTATGTCGTTGAAATGACCATAACTTGGTCATTTGGCTTGAAACTTCTAGATGTTCAAACATGATAGACCTTTTTGTGAATACTTTTTTTGCAAATGTTGGCAAAAATCAAGTTTATCATTTTTCATAGCAACTAGTACACATATAAGGAGCCCATGCCAAAGGATTTGATTTTTTGAGGTGTTTATCACTTTATTACATTTTTTCTTAAAAACGATCAAAACGGTCGCTACGACTAATCATCGGAAGAGGTGATATTTTCTAGAACTATCAATGTTTCTGTGATATAACCACTAGTTGGGTACCTTAAAATGAATTTTCCAAAAGTTTCAGACCAAACTATCAAATAGTTCTAGTTCAAATTTGAATTACTTTCGATAAATCAACATAAACTCAATTAACTAGGGAAAATTAGCTATAATTCAAAGAAAAAACTCAAACTTGGGTATCATCCATCATATGTGCACCACTCATAGTGAAAAATAGTTGGGTGCCATTTGGAATCATATTTTATGTACTTACTTCACAAAAAACCTTAAAACATAGAAAATGATATTTATGATATAATTTGAAGAAATCACCTTGGCATCTTAAAATGTTAGAAAATATAAAACAAAACATAAAAATAAACTAGAAACCAAAATAATTCAAAAATAAGTAAACCAAAATAAGAAACAAAAAATTAAGCAATTCAAATAATTTAAAAGAAAACAGAAACAAAAATCAGTAAAAAGAAATAAGGAAAAAAGAACCCTTTAGTCTCGGTTGGAAACACCAACCGAGACTAAAGAGCCGCTGGGCTCCAACCAGAACCCTTTAGTCCCGGTTGGTAACTCCAACCGCGACTAAAGACCCTTTAGTCTCGGTTCGTGGCTAGAACCGAGACTAAAGGTATTGTCCGCCCCGTTTAGGGTGGTCGTGGCTCAAAATTTTCTTATCTTTCCCCAAATCTTCCAAAGCCGCCGTCGCCCTGCCGCTCCGCCTCGAGGTCGCCGCGCCGTCCCCCTGCCGCTCCGACGCGCCGCCGTCCAGCGCCCTGCCGCTTCGCCATCTGACGCGCCGCCGCGTCGTCTACTCCCCACGGCCCCTACAACACTGCCCACCACGCCGCCGTCCAGCGCCGGTATGCCTCGTCCCCTCCCTCCCTCGGCCTCCCTAGCTAGTTCCCACGCCGCCCTCCGGCGCATTAGGGTTATAGTTCATGCACTGATTTTGCTAAGGGGTATATGTGTAACAAATAATCAGCGTTTGTAGGATGCTCGTTAATGGTTTTTACTTACTGTTTGTGTATGTTGTGGAACCAGAGGCATAATTACCTACGGCAATACCCAATTTGCTCTGAAATCTTTTATGTTCTCATGTATTAGCAGAATGCCCTAAGTTATCTATGAGCTTGCATGTTCATCTTCTGTTCATAGGTAAAATATACGTAGGATGCAATGTAAAATCTTGGTCCATGTAATTTCTCGATGATGAATAGCAGCAATGATATGTTTAGTCTTCCTCTCCTTTAAGCAATGATAGAGAGGTCCAAAATCTTGGTACAGTTTGTAGTAGCTTTGCTCTAGCATTTAGTCATGCTCCATTTTTCTCAAATTATTTTCTATAGGTCATAATCAAATTAGCTATTTATTCCTGGTCCCTATCATTTGTTTCATACTGATAAATGAGTATGAAACTCTCGTGGTTGCTAACAATATTTCCATTCAGAAGCTGAATTCCTTTGGTTAATTTAGGCAGTGACTTAGAGAGAAAGAGCATGCTTGGTTATCTTTGGGGTAGGTGTTTCTCTTGCAGACTTCATTTCTAAAGGGGATTATTTTGAAGTATTTATTATTTTGATTCAGTTGATATGTTTGAACAATGATGAAACAAAACAAAGAGCATGGAAGCAAATGCAACGTAATCACGGCAATTTTTCTGATTTCCTTTTATCATTCATGCTTCCATTAGTATCCATCTTTTATTTAAGAAAATAAGTAACACATGTTAAAGGTTTAAGTAATATCTTTAATCTGAAAAATTGTTGAGACTGTAAGTCTGTAAAGAGTGTAACATCAGGTAACAGAGTATACTAGATATATTGTACTTGTGTCAAATGTTAGGCTGCTCCCTTCCAGCCTGTGTCTTTGACTCTTATATTCACATGGTGCTTTACCACGAATATACTTTTATAATCATTATACTGGCTAGCAATCTGTAGTTACTTGATTGTCATGGAAATCTTTGTGCATTTGCTATTTCACTGGCAATGCTAACTTGTGTATCAGATGAGGCTTTTTATGAACTTCGGTCGACTCATGCGTTTATTTGCTAACTTGTTGTGTTTGACTCTTATATCTCTCTGTGACTCAATGCTAATTTGATTGATATACAATTCATTATACAACTTGCAGGAGGTCTGCTGCTCGGGTCCTTGTGTCCACGGCTTTTCAGGAGGTCTTGCTTCAGTGGCTATCTTTGTTTTGTAAATTGAGATGATTGTAAATGTGTTAGATATGAAATTGTAATATATGATCCGTATGTATATTATGGTGTGTTGGATATGCAAATTGAGATGATTGTAAATGTGTACGAAAAAAGATGATTTTGTGTTAGATATGCACAATTCTAAAATATGATCCATATATATAGTTTTGTGTTAGGTATGCAAGATGAGCACACACTGTTTTCTTCGCTGCCACCTTGTTGTGCTATATGATCCATATATACTTGTTGCAATTATTGTACTTGTATATGTTTTTCAGATAAATAAATGTAAACTTGATTATAATGCCCGAGCTATGGATTGCAGGTAGAGCTATGGAGCACTTGCGAGACGAGCAGATAGAAGAAGCACAATTTCAACGAGACGAGGAGATGGAAGACCAAATGGAACAACTTATTTTTAACGATGCCCGAGCTGGAGGAGATGTAGATGATTATGATTTCGAACAATTTTTGAACGACTTTGGTGATGGAATGGAGTCACGAGATGTGGTGATAACAAACTCCGGCGGAGAGGTGTATATGTGTTTATAATAAATATGGCGATATGTTGTTGTTAACTACATGCATTAATTGATTTGTGTTGTATTTATTAACGACTCATTTTTCTTTTAGCCATCCGGATCAAGCAAATCTGCGAAAAAACAGCCACCAGGTGCTCCTCGAGGCAAGGCAAAAAGAATGACGAGCGAGGATCCAAAGTTACCGATTGAGGAAATTGCTGATTCCGGCGAACCGCTCGAACCAAAACAGAACCGCAGCAAATTTATAAGTCAAGCTGGAGTTATTGTTAGGGACATGATCCCAATCAGCATACGCGAATGGAATAAGCTGGCGGTCGCAGATGTGGACGACCCATGTTATGTCCACCAAGTTCTTAAGGATTTGGTCTATAACACGCTATTGTCACATTTCACCCTCCCGCCAGATCTCTCTAAAGTGAAGAAGGACAACCTCAAGAAGTGGACTCTTATTAAGATGGCGGAACAATTCCGGAACTGGAAGAAAAAGTTATGGAATCAATATGTAGAAACAAAAGAAGTGCCAGATTTCAGTGGAGCACAAGGGAAGAAGTTAGAATCTGAATGGGCGGTGTTTAAGGCGTATAGAGAATCACCTATGGCTGTGGCCCGATCGACGATAAATAAATTGAATGCTGGGCTGAAGGAACACCACCATACATTGGGGACAGGTGGCTACAAGAGCGCCATTCCTAAGTGGTTAGCCTATGAAGAAAAACTGCTTCAATCGGGGGTCCGTCCACAGACACTTGACTGGCCCGAGAGGTCGAAATTCTGGTTGTTCGCGCATGGGGCAATGTTGGACCCTAAAACCGGAGAGATTGTTGGAAGGGGA
Source organism: Poa annua (assembly GCA_026929855.1). Classification (NCBI taxonomy): domain Eukaryota; kingdom Viridiplantae; phylum Streptophyta; class Magnoliopsida; order Poales; family Poaceae; genus Poa; species Poa annua. The sequence goes on along the minus strand of CM049426.1, from coordinate 241,177,080 downwards.
AAATGGAAGGTTCTCGTTAATCGTATAAAAAAGAAGCTTGAAGAAGAAACTAATGATGTTCGCAATGGTGTGTTCAAACCCGATAGAGAGGATGACGAGCTGACACGGGCCCTGGGGAATCCTGAACATGTTGGACGAGCTCGAGGCTTTCCTGGCGGTGCTACGTTTAAGACTGCGTGGCCGGAATCCGCTCACACTTTTAGAAGCCGTAGCAGAGGTAAGAAGAAGGAGGCCGACCGGATATTACAATTGGAACGTGAAATGAAGGAGCAACGGGCGGAAATAAAAGCATTGAAGGAGCAAAGAACGGAACCTCAGGAGCGGCACCAATTAGACCATGAAGCACATGCCGCCCCATCTCAGCGTAGAAGCAGCGTTGGTTCCACGCGTCAGGTCGACGTTGGTGCCTACCCAGTGGATGACATCACAGAGCCTACAGGTTGTGAGCTACATATAGCAATGAGAAACATAACTTTGAAGGTGGCGGTGGGGCAAGCTTTAGTAATTGAACCTGGAGAACTCTACCATTGTGGTCAAATTCCAGATGGCTACGCTCGTGTCGGGGTGGACGAAATTATGCCGGGATTTGAAACCTTGGAACTTGAGTTACCTGGAGGTGACGAGGAGAAAACGTTGGCAGACGTCAAGCATGCCTTCGCCCTATGGCCCAAGAAATACATCGTCCTTTCAGAACAAGCAAAGTCCACTCCTCGTTCTAGGAGTCCAGCTCACCAGCCAAGTCCACTCTTCCTCGAGAGGGATCAAAGACGGAGTCCATCTCCACCCCATCAGCAAAGCCCACACCTCCCCGATAGGGACCCCAGCCCGAGTCCATCTCCAGCTCAACAGCAAAGCCAACCGCCCCCCGAGAGGGTTCCTAGCGCGAGGCCATCGCAGTCTGTGCCAATCCGCCAGAATGTTAAGTCGCTCTCGAGTAGGCGCCAGTCTGGTTCTCCTGTTAGGAAGAAACCTAGAAAGCAGAAAACACCGCCGCCTACTCCAAAGTTACCTTGGGAGAGAACCGTCGAGGAAAACGATATCGCATGCAAAGAACATACGGATGCCTGGCTTGCTGGCGTGAAACAGAAAGCGTTAGCGAAACAATTGCCTCCTGCAAAATTTACTGCCGGAATTCATCAGGAAAAAATTGACCGTTGCATCGATGCCCTATACAACCCCCCACCATCGCCGTCAACAGACTATGATCGCAACATTGGTAAGTCATATGACGAAGAGATGGATGATCGATCGAAAAAAGGGAAACAAGTTGCCCAACTCGGAGAACAAGACGCACAGTCGCCCCCCCCCCCCCCCCCCCCGCTCAAGGTGCTTGATGATGACAGAGTTCTCAAAAACATCAATGTGCGGGAGCTGGTATATTCGGGAGATGATATCCCCTTGGCGGATGTTGTTCGTACTTATGTTCACGGGGAGAATTTTGTTGACGGCGACTTACCCACAAAAATGCGTCAATTTCAAGCCTGGTATAAGGATACCGTAAAGGAGACGAATAAAGTCGCTCTCATGATGGCAGTTAAGGAAGAGCATTATTTCCAAGAATACTCTGTTGTCCTTTACTTCGCCGAAATCTTTCAGTTATACAATCTCCGGGCCCTCGACAAAGGCATCATGAGTTCCTATTGTCTGTAAGTCATCTATTCCTGTAATTTAATGTTTTAATTAGCTCTTCTCGTTCATTGTCTGTGATAATCCTCTCTATAATATTTTGTGTGCTTTATTACGTAGAATGAAGATGCTCGAATGCAAGAAGAAGAAAATCAACCACATTGGGTTCATTGACCCCTCTATAATGCATGAAGATAACATAATTGATCCAATACTTAACAAGGATACACCGGGGAATTTGCTAATGTTTTTCAAGCGACAAGGTTACAAAAAATATATATTATGGCCTTACAACTTCAAGTGAGTGTTACTGCTTATTACACATTCTATTTTTCTCACCCGATGTTAAGTTTAATTGATTAGTTATGCATGACTATTTATAAACGTGCGCAGCTACCACTATATTTTTATCGTTATTGACTTGCGGAAAGGAGAAATTGTTGTCCTTGACTCGTTAAGAAGATGCCCTAAACAATACAAGACCTGTTTTGATTTGGTGGCAAGGTACTTTCTTTCTTATCGCCTCTTTCGTTCATTTCCTAATATCAAGGAATTTATGACTCATTCATTCATTTTCTTGTCATGCAGCGTTTGGAAAATGTTCCTCGCGGAACATCCGAACAGTGGATGGCCAGAGAAACTGCGTTGCGTACTAACGATGTAAGTAGTACTATAACTAGGCCCATGCACCATTATCATACTTTATTATTGTTTGATTAAATTTTATTCTTCTATAGACTTACCTTAAACAGCCAATAGGGACTGATCTATGTGGATTCTTCGTTTGCGAGTACATGCACACTGTGGTCAATGAGAGTTTGAAGAGCAAAAGAAGTATCGAAGTACGTAAAGCTCTAGTCACAACATTATTTTTGTATCATCAATCGTGATGAGTTTTATTCATTTCATATCTCATGTATTCATTGTGATATCATTTTTTTACAGTTGACAAGAAAGCGCAACGAGTTATCAATAAAGACCCGCTTCAGGGCAATTGCAGAGGAGTTGACGGGATTTTACCTCACCGATGTCATACCGGAGACCGGAGAGTACCACTATTTTGACTCGTGCGGACATGTAATATATAGTGTTCTCCATGTAACAAAATATTTCTAAGTCTCTGGAACCGGGAAACGTGATATTCATGTACCACGCGTACTTAAATGTGTATGTGTTATCAACACATGATCTTCATGTAATTGTATATATGCATGATGCAACTTCATCTAGGTTCGTATAATAATTTATACGTGTTTTTCGCTCATCGAAGCCGTAGCATCCGAAACCCCTACCCCCGACGCATCGACATGGTACCATCCGAAAGCCCCTACCATCACACATCGACTATAGTATCGACATGGTACCATCTGAAACCCCCTACCGTCACGAATCGACGTGGTACCATCCGAAACCCCTACCCAGAAAACCGGTAGAAATAAAAAAAAGTAAACCCTGAATTGAAAAAAAGCAAAACGCTGAAATATAAAAAAAATAAAAACCCTAGTCCCGGTTCGTGTTACGAACCGGGACTAAAGGGTTCGCCCCCGCACGCCCTGCCGCGGCCACGTGCGCTGCGCTCATTGGGGGGGGGGCTCCGGTCCCGGTTCGTATTAAACCGAGACCAAAGGGTCAGTGGGCTATAGTCCCGGCCTGACAGTCCCGGTTGCTACACAGGGACTAGAGGCTGTCTGGAACCGGGACTAGTGCCCCTTTTTCCACTAGTGCATATATTATATCAACATAGTTGTATTACAGGTTGATGATCCAAAGAATACATAATATTGTTCTATACACTGCACGTGGAAATGAAATCCTAAACTATCTACTGTAGCCAATGTCCACCTTGCAATAGTCATCTCCGATATGCATCAACCATTATCTTGGAAATCTATAACAAGAATTCAGGTAAAGTAGCATACAATTAGTGAAAGAAAATTATCTAGTATCATATTTAATTTCATTCAGCGCTAAAAGCACCTTGGCGCTAAAAGCAACTTGGCATTAAATAAACTAGTATACGGAAGGGGACAACTTACATAAAGGATGATTACAGGAGCAACTACACAAAGGGCTCCACTCCAATCCTATGCCCATGAGGTAATTCAGCATATTTTTTGATGCATGGTGTTTTCAAGTTCTATGTTCCTCATGTATTCATCATTGCCTTGAACACTAGGCAATTTACTAAATCTATATACAGAAACTGTTAATGACCGGAACTACCGAGGTTTAATAGCAGAGCCGAATCTACATTCGTACCTCTTGTCTTTGGATGTACTGTGATGGAAAATTCAGTATACATAAAATATAAGAAGCCTGAAACATATAAAGGATAATCGACATAAGCAAATAAGAATATTGTAGTGCAAAATTACTTGCAGATACGTAACCCACTTCATTTCCAAGTACCGTTGCTAGATTGCTTCAAGCCCATTCATCGACTAGCCAGTATTCAGAAAGAGATACTTCACAAATAAAGAGAATAATACTCGTATTTTATACAAAACCGGCAAATTTTCATATACAATGTACATCAGGTAAGAAAAACGAAGAATGCATCTATGATTGGTTTGAGGAACGACTTGAGATTCAGGCAATTGCAGATGATATAACTAGTAAATATGTTCCTCCCCATGTCAACATATTTTATTGTTTAGGGGGAATTGCACTTACTTGTTTTCTAGTACAAGTCGCTACTGGTTTTGCTATGACTTTTTACTATCGCCCAACCGTTACGGAGGCTTTTTCCTCCGTTCAATACATAATGACCGAGGCCAACTTTGGTTGGTTAATCCGATTAGTTCATCGATGGTCAGCAAGTATGATGGTTCTAATGATGATTCTTCATGTATTTCGTGTGTATCTCACAGGTGAATTTTAAAAACCTCGCGAATTAACTTGGGTCACAGGTGTGGTTTTGGCTGTTTTGAATGGTGGATGTTTGACGGGCCTGCAGAAGAGAGAGGCAACAGTTGATGAGCGACCAACATCACAAGATTCCAGAAAACTAAGAAGCACCGAACATGATCCGTAGAAAAAGAAGAACAAGTGAAGATCTTGGAAGTTTGAGATAAGTTTTACAGATCACGATAGCCGAAGATATTACCAGATCCAACGTGTGAAATTGGGAAAGTCTGTTAATAGCTGTTCTTGGATTGAACCGACGCACAGTAAGCATCACCATCAGGTTCCTTTCGGCATCCATGTGGATCAGAAACGGCACTGGTAATGTCGCAGGCTCGTGCTAACCGACGCGGCGGCGGCGGCATGGTTGGCCGACTGGTGGAGAGGCGTCCTGGGATGGGGCGATATGTTTGGAAGATTTTTTCGCCACATGCCCATCTTATCTGCTGAACTTACGCGTGGGATTTTCTCTCTTTTTTTGTATAAGGGCGTGGAGAGTTGGGGAGTTACCGAGTTTATGAACTCCTACGTATGTGCTACTGTTGGAAGGGATGCGTTGGTATATGGGGGTTCATGTTGTAGCGGTGTGGTCCTTCCTTTGGGATCCATCGTCGTTCTTCAACCTCACCGGTGACAGCGACGAGGAGTAGCCGCCGGACCCGAGGAAGCCCTAGCTAGGGCTTTTTTATATTCTGTTTTTTATTCCTGTCTTTAATTCAGTCCCCTATATTTAATATAAATATATTAAATATTAAGAAGTTTGCAAAAAATGCGTCGGGCCGCTGGGCTGGGGCGCGACGCATACGGACAATGGGGGCGGACAGAGCCCATTTTTTGTCCGCGGCTCGACGCAAACGGACCAACTTAGACAAGATTGGATCCCAAAATGCGTCGGGCCGTAGAAGATGCCCTTAGCCTATAAACTAGTTGAATGTACGTGCGTTGCTATGACGTCATAATTTGTTGAAGTAGATGATACCCGCGCGTTGCAGCGGGATTATAAAAGTATGATGTTGTGCAATTGTTTTTGGATGACTCTCTTGAAGATAAGCATGACAATTTCTTAAATTACACATAAAAAGGATGAGGATGAGCGAGGAGAGGTCAGCAGTCAACCCCATCGGCAGTACAAATTTGAGTGATCCGTTACATAGTGGCTCTTGATCCAAACATAAAAGTTGCTGAGTTACATAAAAAAGCAAAGTAATTGGAGAAAGTTGCAACACAAATCAAGTGAAAATAATTTATCTTCACAATGTAAATAAATAAATAAACAGAACACTGATGCCATTGCAAACTGAACTTTTGTAGCTACCGAATTTTGAAGAGATTGCTTTGAGTTGCCGTACATAAATGATTGATCAAAGAATTTTATATGTGTGCAGATTATCTTCGCAGGTCCGTCTTTGAGGGCAAACGAGGTGCACACCCTTTCAGGGTCCTAAAATTTTTGTCCCCCAAATCACCGGAGACACCATAGGACATAGACCATAGTGATGTTCGATCGACTACGACCCCCACCTTATCTTGCCTACATGCCCCAGCAGCCAAGTAGACCAACTCCATGGCATGTCTTTTTTTCTTGAGCGGAACCGCCATGGGTGTTGGAGCTTTGTAGGTCGCTGGTGTTTCTCTCTCCAGCATAGAAGAAGAAGATCTTTTTAATTGGACCTGAAGTATGTGTATTGATTTAAGTGGCAAGGCCCATACACGCTGTACGCAACTTTTCACCTTTTCTGTTGAAAAAAGAGCTCCCACTTGTTGTTTTGGTTCTGGAACAAGCGTACTACTCATTTATTTTCTAAGTTGTCCTTCAAAAAGTTAATTTCTAAGTTTCCAAATTATTATTTGAATTGGTTGTATTTCGTCTGCATTTATATCTTCATGTTGTAACTGTAGTAGTTATATGATTTTAAGAAAAATACGGCATCACTTTACATTCCGCATCGGGGCCCCCAATTCCTGGAGACGGCCCTATATCTTCGAGGTTTGTGAATGGATGCTTTTGAGTCAAAATTCATGTAATTTATGTTGAACACCAATACAGTACAAATCAGTCCTGCCTTTGTACAGCCTGTTGGAGAAAAAATACACTAAAAAAGTTTGGCTGGATGAATTAGCAATTGTTGTATCTAACATGCACTATGTCAAATAAGGCAGGTCATCAGAAACGTATAAAGAAGATGCAACCAATGGAAAATTCTGCTTTATGTTAAATTAAAACATGTATTTGAAGTGTCATTCGTGTTTAAAAAAAAACTTTAACCATAGAAGATATGTTTTTCAGTAAACCATCTGAAGTGGAAGGGAAAGGAAAAGATACCAATGTAGCTATTGACTTTATCCGTGTTCTTATTGGCGACGTGTCTGCAATGTCGCCACAGATAGATGCACTTCATAAATGGAATGCCAGAACTTTTTCCTTGAAAATCCATCAGATTAAGACAATTGGATGGTCTAATGTACTCCCTCCGTTCTGAATTAATTGGCTCAGAATTTGTGCAAGTTATACTAATCCTGAGTCAATTAATTTAGAATAGAGGGAGTACTAATTATCAGCCTCTTAAGTATGAAGGCTGCAACATGCTTTGTTTTCATTGAACGCCTTCAACACGACAAAAAAAAATTCCTGCAGAAACAACATGAGAGGAAGAGACGGTTAAATACAGGCCTATAGTTGGCAATTAGGCCGCGATATATGTTGTGGTAGTTGCCTCACAAATCGAAAGAAAGGAAAGTGAATAGTTAAATCTTGTCCCACGAAAGTCAGATGTATGTTTCCAAAGAATCGTCAAAGAAATACACATTACACTTTGTGATCTCATATGAACGGAGGAAATCTATTCGGGAATAGTAGTTAACAACTTAAGAGTACCTGAAAAAGAACAACTTAATGCTAGGAATTGGAATTAAGAGAAACCAAGGCATATGGGGAATACAATTTATCTTCTGTCAGAGCTACAAAGGATGGAAGAGAGATAATTCCACAGAGGCATCTACTCGCTCGCTGTCAGGTTATGACTCCCAAGAATCGGGGGTAGTCACTTCCTGAAGTGTAGTTCGGAAAGGGGATTGAACGCGGAGGTCTAAACCCTCAGGTGGCTCCGCGACGTTGCTCGCCAGACCCGAAGAAGACACACACGACAGAGTAAAACACCGGCCTTTACCCAGTTTCACGGCCCTCGTGGGGATGTAAAACCGCTACTCCTGCTTGTCTGTATTAGATGTGGAAGGTTACAGTACAGTGGAGCTTGCCGGAGGCCCCCTTGAGGCAGTTCTTGCCTGGGGAGGGAAGCGATGGTTTTCTTCATCCTCCGGCCAGAGGCTATCCTAACCGGTGTTGCTAGGGTTTACAAGGGCTTGTAGCACTCCAAGGGCCGACCCGTGCTACGATGGATATCTCCTCCCTTTTATAGGCGCCTCTGGCCTTCCCCTTCGGCTTGGCCTTCAAGGAGGCTCCCACATGCCAGAGGCAGGGTGGAGCACGAGTCCACCGCTCTCTCCTCGTCCATGGACTCGGTCCATTGTTGATAAAGGTGGGCACGGTGGCCGACCGTCGGCCGACCGCGCTGTACTGCCCGCAGAGGGGGCAGTCTCTGAGGTGGAGCCCACGATGACGTTCTCCGTTGGAGGGTTGCGCCGTCCACCCGCTTTATCGCTAGAGAAGAAGGTCCTGGCAGCTGCGCAGCAGGCGGAGCTGCTTTATTGTCCCCCTTATCACCAAAACGGCAACGGGGGTGCTTGCGTCACCACGTGGGCATAGCAGAGGCCATGTGCGTCTCGCCGTACTTCCTTGGCCGTAACGTTTCCCTTCAGGCGCGGGGAGGCCTGAGGGGAGATTCCTGCGGGACTCCCTCGAGGCGAGCTGGTGCCTCAGGAGGGTCCCCTGAGGCGAGGGATCCCGTGAGGCCTTCGCTTCCTCTTCAGGCCCTTCGAGGGGAGTTGCCTCTCGAGGGTTCCGCCAGGCGGGGACGCCTGGTCCTTAGTTGATTCGTCCGTCTGGCCCGCGTGCGAGGCCTGGGGGGAATGGGCTCTCCATACCCTAGTTCCCACTTGGCCGATAGTAGCCCCCGGACCCATGATGGGCACGACTGAGCCCATGGGCTTAGGCGAAGCGTAGTGGGCCCTTAGTGCCCAGACGGCCCGAGCCACGCGGCACGTGGGCGAATAACGGTTTCGCACGATCCGGGGCGTAGGTCGTGGGGGGTCCCACCACGCCCCGATAACTGCTCCTTGAGAGGACATAAAGCCTGAGCGTAGCGTCAGGGAGCCGTTACCGTTTCCAAATCTTCTCGCAGAAACTTCCGCTCTACAGAGCTCTCCGCCTCCGCTCTCTCCTGCGAATCTCCGCTCTCCAACTCCTCCAAGCTTCCGCGACGATGAGCCCTCTCAAGAGAAAGGGCAAGGCCGCCGCGGGATCTTCCTCCCAGGCCGAGGCCCCTGAAACCGTCGTGGGCGCGGCGCTGCAGGGCGTGCGCGTCAACGAGAAGGCGCTCGCCAAGGTGCGATGTCTGGTGGCGTACAGGACGAACGAGCACGGCGCCACTGCCCTGAAGCCCGCGGCGCACGGGAAGCGCCCGCGCGGGTTCTTCCCGATCTTCCAGCATTGCTTGGCTGCGGGACTGGTGCCGCCCTTCTCGCCGTTCTTGGAGGCGTTGTTGGCGTTCTACCAGGTGCAGCTGCTGCACCTGCACCCCAACTCCGCCCTCATCCTCGCCGTCTTCGCCTACCTTTGCGAGGCGTACCTGGGTCTGGAGCCCACGGTGGGGCTGTTCCGGTGCTTCTACGCGCTCCGGAACACGGCGAAGAACGAGCGCTCGGGGTGCGTCTCGTTCCGCATCGTCGACGGCATGGGGAGCGTCTACATCCCCATGTCCTGGAGCGAGGGCAAGGCCATCACCTCGGTGACGAAGAAATGGACGACTTCCCCCAGAAGTGGTTCTTTGTTGGGGTGGCGCGTCCTTGCGCCTTCCTCGAGGTCCCCGACGAGCCCCCGGTGAAGAACTCCCATTGGGGCAAGGCCACCTTAGACGACGCCAGAAACGTGAGCTTGATGGGGCGCCTGAGCTTCCTCCGCGAGGAGGGCCTCACGGGGAAGACGATCGTCGCGAACTTCGTAACGTGTCGCATTGCGCCTCTCGAGGCGCACTCGGTCCCCATGTCGATGTAGTCGGGGCCGAAGGACAATATGCGGCTTCATGTCGAGGACAACGACAGGGAAACCGTCGACAACATCCTCTCTGTGCTCTTCGTCAACCCATCAGTGCTTCCCGTTGATGAGCTCCCCGCGGCGCTCCGGCCTCTTCACCAATACAATTTGACGGAGCGCATGGCCCTCTTGGAGGGGATGCCTCCGTTCACCCCGACAGGCCAGGCGGACCTTGAGGCCCAATGCCGGTCGCGCGGGATGCGGAGGGGGCCGATTCCCCCTCGGCTTCAGGAGCCGACCTTGGTGAGGAGGAGGCCGCAGCTGGGGAGGTTTCTTCTTCAAGGGCTGGGCCATTTACTGACGAGATTTGCGACATCTCGTCAGGCGATGAAGACGCCTTCGTGGTGGCGCCCTCGCGCCTCGTGGAGGAGGAGGCTGAGGAGGAAGAGGCCCCAGCGGTGGAGGCCTCTCCGGATGGGCGCGGGCCTCGCACCAAAGCCGTCGTGGACCACTCGGGGGCGAGACCGTCTGACGTCTCCTCCAAGAGGAAATCGGAGGCGCCACCGGCGAGGCCTGCTTCCAAGCCCTTCCCCTCATGGCGCTCGCCAGGCCTGGCGTGGGTCGACGCTGGTGACCCCCTTTCAGGGTTAGTGCCCATTATCTTGGATGATTAGTCCTTTAGCTTTCTCTTTCGCTTTACTTTTTCCTGAAGTCTCTTCTTGGCCTCTCGCCAGTGACCTTGTACCTGCGAAGCGCCGCCGGCTTCGTAAGGCATCTGAGGTGAAGGGCACCATGGCGGGGGCCACGGCTGATGAGGCCGCGAGGCCTGCGGAGGCGGCCTCCACGAGCCCCCTCGAGGGGGCACCTCAAGCGGAGGCGGCTATACCCCAGGCGGGGGCAGCAGGGCCTCAGGTGGAGGAGGGCACGGTACGCCCAGAGGCTCCCGCACCGCCCCTCGAGCCTCTGGTGGCAGAAGGCTCGGAGGAGATAATTCCCGGGCCGCCTCGCGCTCCTACTCCTCCTCGCGCGGCAACGCCTCCGCGCGAGGTCACTCCACCGCGCGAACCAACGCCGCCGCGCGCGCTGACGCCTCCGCGCGTGCCTACCCCACCACCTGCGGCCACTGCTCCCGTGCTGCCTGCGGAATCACACGAGGCAGCAGCAGGCACATGCGGCGCTGCTGGGGTAGAAGCTTCCTCGCCTCCTCGCCGAGCTCTAAATGAGGAATGTCCCGCAGCAGCAGGGCGGGAAGAGGATACCGGCGCGGGCGCGAGCGAAGCTCAGGCTAGCCCCCAAGCTTTCCCCGAGGCCGGGCCCGCGAGTCCTGTCGTTGGGGTCGGGCCCTCCACGAGCCAGGAGTTGGACCTCCGCGGCTGGGACTGGAGCGCGGGGCGCCGCGAGGTCTCCTTCGGCCTCGTGAGGGAATCCTTGGAGGGCTTGGAGGCCCACCTCGCCCTCGGGGACATATGGCTCGCTCAGTGGCAGGAGGAGCTGGCGAAGTCCTGGTCATCCTTCCACGCGGCGGTCGAGGCGCGCCGGCTGGAGGATGCGGCGCTGCAAGCCACGCTCGAGGAGGCTGCCCGCTTTGCCAAGGAGGTCCGCGAGGGGGCCATTTGCGACGCCGCGGAGCTCCTTGCGCCCCTCCAAGAGGAACTTGACGCCGCAGAAGAGCTCCTGCGACAGGCCAAGGCCGAGCGCGAGGCGATGGAGGGCTCGCTGGCGCAGAAGCGTCGCGAGTTGGGCCAGCTGGATACCCAGCTGCTCTCCGCCCACCAGGCCACGAAGGCCGTGAAGGCCGCTCTGGAGGAGGACCGCAAGGGTTTTTCTGAGCGGGAGCGGCAGCTGGCCCTCAAGGAGAAAGAGTTGCAACAGCGCGAGGACCAGCGCCTTCAGGCGGATAAGGACCTGGTCGCCCAACGCGAGGCCCTTGAGGAGCGCGAGGGAGACCTGGCCAAGGCGACCGCGAAGTACGACGAAAACGTTGCTTCCCAGAAGATAGCTTACGAGCGCTTCGAGCGGCGTTTCGCCGAGAAGATAAAGGAGGCCGATGATGCCCTCGTGCAGCGCGAGAATCAATTCCGCAAATCCACTTCTCAGAAGTACCGCGACCTGGCACAGGCGCAGGAGGACCGCTTCAAGGCCAAGCACGTCGCGGATGCTCGGCGGATCGCCGAGCTCGAGAGAGCCAACTCCCAGCTGGAGGCTCGCCTCAAGCGCGCCAAGGATGGCCGTTGCCGAGCGGAGAAGGATCGCACCGAGGCAGTCCACAACCTCAACTCCTTGGCCAAGGACGTGGAGGAGCAAGTGGCCTCGGGGATGCAGCGGGCGGTGGAGGCCTCGGACTCTGCCACTGCGGCTCGCGTGCTCTCGAAGCAGCGTGAGCGCATGTTTGAGGCGTTGGTCGCCCGAGGCAATGAGCTCGCCGTGCAGCTCGGCAGACGCGCCGCACACCAACGTTCGAGGCTGTTGTGATGCTGCCATGTACTTGGTCTACTTTGACCAGCTCTTCGAGGCGCTCGAGGGTCCCGTCGCCGAGCTTCGCAAGATGATCGAAGACGAGAGCCGGCAGCTCCTGGGGGTGGTCGTTGATCGCATCTTCACCAACCTCAAGCTCCTCACGCCAGGCTTCGACCTCTCCTCTGTCACAGAAGCAGCTCAAGGCGAGGACGCGCGGCAGGTCTCTGGTTCCCTTCGCGAGCAAGTCGACGCCTTCTGCAACCGCTTCAGGCGCGCAGAGGTCGCGGCTGAAGATAGCGAGGAGGAGGCCTGCTCTGCCGAGGCTGAAGAGGGTGCCACAGAGGAGGCCCCAGGTGGCGCTGCTTCCAGCTGAGCCTTTCCTTATTGCACCTGCGAGCGCCTGTATCTGAAACAGTTGTGTGTTTAGACTTCTTAAGACCTTTGGCATGTAATATACGTTTTATCGATGTTTAATTCGAGCTTGTTTACCCCCCGTGAGGTCTCTTTGGACTCAACTTCATGTCTATTTGTTCTCTGCGTCGGTAGGTCCCATCTCTTCGTGCCATGACTCCGCCACTTCGGTATGCAGGAGCAATGACTCCGCAAGGCCGGGGTGAGTTTAGGCCTAGGAGAGGTAAGAGCCCTGAGTCGTGATTCTCAAGTGCCCCCCTTAGACGCGCGAGTAGTCCATGAAGCTTAAGGTAAAGCGAAGTCGCTTGAGGGGCAAACGCACGCTTGGGAGAGAAAAACGCTCTTAAAGCGTGGGTGCGAGACTTAGCTTCTTGAGGTTTTCGCCCTGCGAAGGCTTTTCGCCTAGCGGGGTTGCCCACTTGAGGGGTCGCTCCTGGGTGCCTCTTCAGGCTTGTGAGGGATTTTTTTCTGCAGATATTAGAGAGGCGAACCCAAATGCTGGAACACGGCTTAAGGGGCTCGTGCGCGCTTATAGGTCCCCTCAGGCGTTCCTTGCGAGGAGAGTAAGTACCAAGGTCCTCTGTAAAGATGGCGTGTTTGTGGGATCTTGCCCTCTAGCCAGAGCTCGGACTCTTGGATTTTGCAGTGCTGCTGGTGTGTCATTTGAGGCACTGGCACCATACTCAGCCCCCGGTCGCGAGGTACGCCTATGGAGATATATAAGCGCACACTCCACAGAGTAATGCGATAATAAAACTCACTAAATACATTTTAAAGCGGCGCCGAGGCGCTAAGTTCACTTAGGAACGAGATTGAGCCATTAAACTTGGTGTTGCCAAGCTAATGTTTCGACCATGTTGAGGCATGGGGACCACCTATTAGTGGCGGTGACTCTCGACGGCCTGAGGTGGCCGTTTTAATTGAGAGCTCGGAGGGTTTTACCTCGAGTGAAGCCTTTGGGGCTTGGAGGTTTAAGCCGTTGGCTTTTAACCCCTAGAGACATGGATGCTTTGAGGTTTTCGCCGTAGGCTTCCTCTTCCGCTCGCGGTCTCGACGTGACCATGATCACGGGCGTGACAATGATCACGTTTACGTTTTGTTCCTATAGGAGACAAAAGTTTTGGGGAGGTTTAAGCCGTGAGCTTTTAACCTGTAGAGACTATGACGCTTGGAGGTTGAGTCGTAGGCTGCCTCGTTTGCTAGGAGTCTCGACGTGACGATGATCACGGACGTGGCAATGACCACGTTTGCGTTTGTTCTTTTAGGAGACAAAGCACGTTTTTGGAGGTTTAAGCCGTGAGCATTTTAACCTCTAGAGACTATGACGCTTGGAGGTTGAGTCGTAGGCTGCCTCGTCTGCTAGGAGTCTCAACATGACAATGATCACGGGCAAGGCAATGACAACGTTTGCATTTGTTCCTTTAGGAGACAAAGCACGTTTTTGGAGGTTTAAGCCGTGAGCATTTTAACCTCTAGAGACTATGACGCTTGGAGGTTGAGCCGTAGGCTGCCTTGTCTGCTAGGAGTCTCGACGTGACAATGATCACGGGCGTGGCAATGACCACGTTTGCATTTGTTCCTTAAGGAGACAAAGCACGTTTTTGGAGGTTTAAGCCGTTAGCATTTTAACCTCTAGAGACACAAATGCTTGGAGGTCGAGCCGTAGGCTGCCTCGTCTGCTAGGAGTCTCGACGTGACAATGATCACGGGCGTGGCAATGACCACGTTTGCATTTGTTCCTTTAGGAGACAAAGCACGTTTTTGGAGGTTTAAGCCGTTAGCATTTTAACCTCTGGAGACACAAATGCTTGGAGGTCGAGCCGTAGGCTTCCTCCTCCGCTTGAAATCTCGACGTGACAATGATCACGGGTGTGACGATGATCACTTTTTTAATTTTTTTCCTTGTGGATACAAAGATTTGTGAGGTTTAAGCCTTGAGCTTTTAACCTTTGGAGACAAAAAGTGCTTGGAGGATGAGCCGTGGGCTGCCTCATTCGCTAAATGCCTTGACGTGACTATTATCACGGGTAGAACTTGCGTAGGTGCATGATGTTCCATGGATTCTTGACCGGGACACCGTCTTGAGTCTCGAGGTGAGCCGCGCCAGGCCTGGCGATGTGGGTGAGCCTGTAGGGGCCTTCCCACATCGGGGACAGCTTGTGGAGGCCTTCCCTGGAGAGGATTCGCCTGAGGACGAGATCGCTTGCCTCCAGGGTGCGCGAGTGCACGTTGCGGCTGTGGTAGCGCCTCAGGTCCTGCTGGTATTTGGCCACCCAGAGGGCGGCGCGGCGTCGAAGCCCTTCAAGGAGCAGCAGGTCGTCGTTGTGGAAGTCCTCTTGCTGGTCCTCGTTAAAGTCAAGTACCCGTGGGGATCCATGCTTTATCTCAGTGGGGAGGACTGCTTCGGCTCCATAGACGAGGGTGAACGGGGTTTCCCTGGTGGGCTTGGGTGGCGTGGTACGGATGGACTAGAGCACCGAGGGGAGCTCGTTGATCCAGCCCTTGCCGTGGCCCTTGAGGACATCGAAGGTCCTGGTCTTTAGGCCTTGCGTTTGCGCGCTCGGCCTGTCCGTTGCTTTGTGGATGGGCGACTGAGGCGAAGCAGAGCTTGATGCCCATTCTTTCACAGTAGGCTCTGAAGATGCCACTGGTGAATTGGGAGCAATTGTCGGTAATGATGCGGTTAGGGAATCCGAAACGGCAGACCAGGCCTATGATGAATTTCACCGCCGCGCCTGCTGTGATTGTGCTTGTCGCCTCCACTTCAGGCCATTTTGTGAACTTGTCAATGGCCACGAAGAGGTAGCGATATCCACCTTACGCCGTTGGGAAATGTCCCAGGATGTCCAGCCCCCAGACCGCAAACGGCCACGAGAGCGGAATGGTTTGAAGCCCCAGCGCTGGTTGGTGGATTTGCTTGGCGTGGAATTGGCAGGCTTCACATGCTTGGATGATGTCCATTGCATCCTGAAGTGCTTGAGGCCAGTAGAAACCGCTCCTGAAGACTTTGCCTGCGAGGGTGCAGCGCACGAATGGTGGCTGCATTCCCCACTGTGGATGTCTTTGATCAGCATTTTGCCTTCTTCAGGAGGGACACATTTGAGCGCGATGCCGTTTGGGCGCTTGCGGTAGAGAATTCCTTCGAGGATTTGGTACGATTTTGCTTGGCGGGCAATTTGCTCCGCTTCAACATATTCCTCGGGAAGGACTCCTTTGCATAGGTAATCTTTGATCTCGTCGATCCATCCTGTTTCTTGGTGCACCGCAGTGAGCAACAGACGCTCCCCTGTAGGGGGTCCGCAGTCAGGAGCCCCGCTTGTAGGTGGTGGCGGGAGTGCTTCGTCTGTGCTTGTGGTGATGGCCTCTTGGGGCTGCTTTATGGATGCCTTGACGAGCCTTTCTTCAAAGACACCTGGCGGCTGAGCTTGCCTCTTTGATGCGCGTTTGGCGATGTCATCGGCCTCTTGGTTTTCCTTTCTTGGGATGTGCATGAGCTCCATTCCCCTGAAGTTCTTCTCAAGCCTACGGACCTCTTCAAGGTATGCGGCCATGTGGTCGTCCTTAGGCTTGTAGATTTTGTTTGAGAAGTTAACGAGCAGCTGGGAGTCGCCCTTGATAAGTAGATGCTTGATGCCTAGTGCGATCGCGGCGCGTAGGCCGGCAAGCAAACCTTCATACTCGGCGATGTTGTTGGATATCTTGTCGATTCCGAAGCACAGCTGGACTGCGTAATACAACTTGTCGCCTTTGGGGGAGATCAGGACTACGCCTGCCCCTCCCACTTTGTGACGCCCTAAAATCGGTACTATGTAGATTTAAGCGATCCCGCTGAAATCCGCATAATAACGATTTTAGGTCGCCCACCAGACATAATGTGCACGCCGAAACATGCGGATTATGTGGGTGGAATTGTGATAACATTACAACAGTTCCGATACATCCACAAATACAACAGAAGACATAATACAACAACGACTCGAACGAGTCAAGATACAAATATACAATACAAAGATACAAATGACAGCGGAAGCAGAATAGTATCCGACTACGGATAAGATGCAAATTGGACTAAGAGTCCTGAAGATAAGCAATGGCGCCATATCCCAGCCCAGCCAAGCCGGAGGGATTCCCAAGCTAACGTCGTCTGACTTCAAACCTGTTAACTGCACATAAAGCATAACCCAAAAGAGGGTCAGGGCACTCCCTGGCAAGCAAAACCGGCTTGCCTACTTTCTACACCATCTCCCAAAATATAGGGGAGGTGGACTTAGCGGCAGCAGCACTAACAACCTAAAGACACACGCTACAACTTCCGTCTAAACAGAGAGGGACAAGAGAGCGCATAAAGTAAACATCTACAACTAACACCAATCATAACCCATTCTCGAATTAACCCCCTCAACCAAGTATGAGGAATTAATTCGGGAAACTCACACATTGAACAATTTTATTTACCATTTAATGTGAAAGTAATTCTATATTACTAGTCAAATTAATTAATAATGATTAGGTGTAAGTTGTCTAGATCTTGTTAGCCAGCATCATCACCAAAGTTGTCCATAACCGTGGACACGGCTCATCGATTAGATTATACCCTGCAGGGGTGCACTACTGTACCCATACTCGTATGATCAACCCAAGCAAGCATCAGGGCCTCTCAACTCGACTCATTCCTTCACTACAGCAAGTCCAAGTGCCACCCATATGAGTTGTTACCCGTGTCAAGAGTCCGGCCGAATCTCAATTGCGGACTCATTAGTTTGTGTCTGCGCGCCATGCGGCTCAAACCACAGTAGGAATTGTCCGCTTCGCGCACACCACCCTTATATGACCCCCCGTATCAAGTAACCTCTCATCAATCATCATCATCATGCACATGGACATGAGCAAATGGAAAACCCGAACAAGTTGCGGCACATGGACAAGATGTAGATCCGTTCAAAGTTGAGGGGGTCTCCATAGGGCCTCCCACAAGTGGTTAGTGCGCTCAAAATTGGATCCGAGGACAAAATCTCAGTTCCTAGGTCGACACTGAGCAGAACAAAGCACCTCGCAAGGCCTTCCGCCTGGTGCCTTATCTTTTAATTATAATACCCCAACACAAGATAGGATTTTATTAAAGTAGAACAATCTATCATAGTAAGCAGATGAAACATAAGACCAACAGACGACTCGCACAATCAACTCTATGCATGCGCTACGACTCGCAAGGCCAATAGATAAACATGCAACGGGTATTAGGTTGTGGGGATAAATCTGTATGGGCTGCAGGATAAACATGTGATGGGATCGCGATAAAGAATCGAATACTAGGGTAGCAGAGATCAACGGCAGGAATGAAAGACAATGTATAGGTAAACAAGCAAACTTTGCTTGCCTGGAATCCCGCATGGAAGCAGATCTTGTCGTTGCTCACACATCTCAACGTATTATCCGCGAAGAAGCAACAAACACTGAAAGCGCAAAAGATGCATTTTACAACTACAGCAAAAGATCCAGCATGATCATGGGACAGATGAATGACATGGCAAGATGCAATACAAAAGCAATTAATCCAAATTAAGCTGGAAAACATTCCCGGCAATTAATATTTAGGTGCAAGTTATTTATTTACCAGAAATATTAAATGTTGGTTAGCATGGCAACACATGCCATGGTGATCTAATTAAATTTAAATGGAATAGGGCATTATATATTTATTACCCCTAACATTCCATATTTAATTATTTAGTTGCAATTAACAAATTATACTAAGCAATTAAAATAACAGATGCAAAATGGCATACAAATGGAATATTAATATTCATTGCATTTTTCTGATAAATAAACATATAAAGTTTATTTTATTTGGAGTTGTAGAAATAAAGTTATTAACATTTTAGTTTTTGGGTGTTTCAGCAAAAGGGCAGGGACTTGTCCGTGATAGAATATGTGTCGATGGGGGCTTAACTGCGAAAGCAGGGAGCAGAGGGGCTCGGTGCAAGAATTACAGGCCTCTCTCGTCGACAGGTGGGGTTAGGATGTCAGCGAGCTAAAAGAAATAAAAGGGTGGCCTTTTATACATCGAGGTTGTGATTCGAACCAGAGTCGCGAGCGTGTAGTGCGGAATGACGCTGCTAGCCACTGGGCTAATCAAGTGTTGGTGATACAAACAGGGAACAATTTCTTAAGAACAAACCCTGCTACGTTAACTGAATTACTAAAAGTTCAGTCTTTCAGAGCAAAAGAAACAAAGAGAGGAAAAGGTCTCCAGCGGGATTTGATCTTTGGATCTCTTGATTTTCGTAGCAGAGCACCATCACGGGGATGAATCGCTTCTTGTGATTTGTTTCGGCAGGGAAACTACAAGACTAAAGCAACCGGCGCTAACTGATCTTCAAACGTAAGTTCAGACCTCCGGTAACAGAGATGACGGCGGAGAACTGCAGTCCATCTGCAGCGTCCCTGCGCGTTCCGGATGAGGAGGGGTGTGGGAGGGTGTCGGGGTGCTGGTAGTGCGCATCGGAGAGAGGGGAAAACAGCCCAGGAGGGGAGCATCTCGGGCAAGAGGTTGCACGGGCAGCCATGGCGGACGGTAAGAGGACCGGATGCTTCCAACGCGTACGGGATGAAATAGGTCGGGGAGAGAGAGGGAAACGGGAGACGAGCTCACATGGAGGTTGTGGGTGTAGCCGTTCGTGCTTGGGGAAGACTGTCGGCGGCGAATTCTGGCGGCGTGGCTCGCCGGTGCCGAAGAAGACGGAGACGAGCTCGTCTGATTCCTGAGGCGCCAGGTCGATTCCTCTGGAGGACACGAAGCCGACGGCGAGGCGCAGCTCCGGGGCTACTCGGCGAGCCTTCGACCTCACCGGAGCGGCGGCGCTGCGTGAGGGCCTCCAGTGGAGAAGAAATCAGAGGGAAGAAGAGGGGAGAAGAAGAGAGGGAAGTGGCGGCGGCGGCTCGATGGGAGGGAGGAGGAAGGGCTCGGGTTTGGGGTTGGAGGGGGCCGGCTAAGTAGAGGGAAAGGGGAGTGGGTGAGGAAGCACATGGTGGGGCGCATGGAGCTTTTTCTCCTCTGTTCTTTTGACCGTACGGAGGAAGGGGATGAGGGAAGTGGGCTTCGGGTTAGGTAGTTGCTGGGCCGGGCTGGACCAGTTCGGCCAGGAGAGCCCTCCTCTGCATTTTTTTCTTTTGTTTTGTTTTCTTTTTTATTTCTTTTCTGGTTTTTGCATTTAAAACAAAAAGGAAAGAAATATGAGATGACACCTTTTGACAAACTTTTATATTCATAACTAGATAATTTAATTTACTAAGTTTGAAAGTTTACAAAAACTTTGTATCATCATATTTGAAAAATATTTGAAAAGAAATTTAATATCATATTTAAATTAAATTGATTTGCATTTAGATTTAAAAGTGGAAAAGAATTTAAATGGAGTTGAATGTAAATGCAATAATTTAAATTAAGATAGAAAAATGCAAATGATGCATGATGATGTCATGTTGATGCAAAAAGAAAAACAAACAATTGGCCAATTGGGGAAAAATCTCGGGGCGTTACACGCGGCGACAAGCGAAAGCTCCGTCGAACTTCATGGTCCAGAGGCTATGCATTGCGGCTCCAGAGGGTCCTTGCTCTTCTCCCAAAGGCTCTTCAGGGGTTGGGTCAGTCCATTCGGCGACGAAGTCAGCCAGCGCTCTTCCTTTGATCACCCTTGTGGTATCGAAGCGCAAATTGAATGGCTGTAGCTCAATGTTCCACCCTGCGACACGATCTGTTGCGTTTGGGTTGCGCAGTATCTGCTCCAGGGGAAAAGAAGTGACCACTGTGATGGGGTGCCCCTGGAAGTAGTGTCGCAGCTTTCTTGAGGCGATGAGGAGTGCGAGGAGAAGCTTCTACTGCATTGTATACCGCTCGCGAGCATCACGCAGTACTGTGCTGAGGAAGTAGACTGGATGCTCGACGATGGTAGTTGTAATGTACCTGCACCTAAAATAAGGAAGATACCTGTGTATAGTGCAAATCCCTGGATCGATTCATTTGTACACACAGTTTACGATGTAATATCACAACAAAGCGTCAATTTTATTACATCGATGATCCAGAATTACAAAATATTCATTACAAGTTGCATAGCATAAAGCTAGCTATGAAATAGTACACAGCAGAAATACAATAGCAGTGAGTCTCTATGACTTTCATGCTGCCACAGGCGAAAACATGTTGGTTGTAGACTCGAAACCTATATACGAAACCTCACTCGTCATCTGAACAATCTGCAATAAGAAAAATATTGCAACAACGTGGGTCAGATTCCATTAAAAATGGAGTCTGGCAAGTGACACTATGGTGGACATTTAATGGAATAACTCTACAGCCTATATGCATATTTGGCTGGTGGAGTTCAAGGCTATTTTGCAGAAAGCAAGTATTTCCCTAACTTTTTGGAAAACATTTTTCTTCTATTCGAGACATCCGTGGCATGAAATCCACTATCTCATTCTACCCTTGTTCACCCATCAAGTTTTAAATTTATAAGTTGAAATGGTGGAATCCTCCGTTGACATCCTCATTCAGCTGCTCAATTGTCCGTTTCCAGGGACACGGCTAAGTACTTAGATTTTAACTCTGCAGAGGTTGTGCACGTTCACCATTGTACCCATTCAACCCAAATATCCTTTACACGATTATAGTGATAAGGAAAGGAGAAGAATGAGACGAGATCTTTCAGAAGCATTTTCCCTCCCACTCTGGCCTGACGCGCTCCACCTACAAATCCTCTACAACCACCTGTCAGGCCGGGAAGAGTCCATGCAGCTTAATTGATCAAGCCAGAGCCCATATTGGCAATGGCTGCACGAGAAGCAATCTTCACTTGGAGTTCTTCAGATTCCTTTGCTCCTGGGTGGCCTTCCACAAGTGAATATTCCACAGGTAAATCCCCTGGGAACAACACTCAACTCATACAACCAAGCAACCAATTTCCACCCAGGTGTTTGATTAAAACTTAGTAGACTTTATCTTTTTCATCAAAATAGTTTTTTGCATAGCATCACTATTCTACTAAGTAATTTCATAGGAACCTAGA
Source organism: Poa annua (assembly GCA_026929855.1). Classification (NCBI taxonomy): domain Eukaryota; kingdom Viridiplantae; phylum Streptophyta; class Magnoliopsida; order Poales; family Poaceae; genus Poa; species Poa annua. The sequence continues at coordinate 241,155,465 of CM049426.1, read as the reverse complement.
CACAGGAATAAAGAGATCTATCATGGCTTGCATAGCAAGGCTATCCTACACATGCTTATAGAAAATACTCTACTCATGCATAGAAATAATAGGACTTTTATGGGGGTGTGCCACTTGCCTTTGAATGTTTGTCGTTGTTCACAAGGTCTATTCAACAACGAACGTTTTGCCCTTCGTTCAATCTATACCTTATAAGCAAACAACAAAACAACAATCAACAAACAAACATGCACATTCATAGTGAACAAACAAGTTTTGTAAAACTTCTAGGGAAAGTATGTCATGTATGATATGCAATTTATTTCTAAGGACTGGAAATGCATCTCATGCCATGAAAATATTTTAAGTTAATGCAAGGAAATGGATTGGTCAAAATGTCTAAGGACTAAAGGCATCAGCTGAATAAAATATTTTGTTTTATATCATCTTGAATAAGCACTCTAATGGCTTAGTTTCTGATGTGAAAAATACTTAGAGAAAATTCTAGCTCTATTCTTCGAGGTGATCAACAATTATTATCAACTCTTTGTAAATTGGATATTCACTATAGTGAGAGAGACAGACACCCGGCCAGCCACTTAAATTGTGGAACAGGTCTCATGTACGTGGACATGTAAGGTTTGTTCCCAGGCCGCTTCATCTCACTATGCCGCTAGGATCCAACAAACTTCAAGATGGTAATAACAAGATCAAAAACGTTTATGTCTAAAGTGAAAGATAAGATTAGGAAAGAGGGGAAAGATAGAAAGAAAGATGTAGTTGGTCTTCTAGAAATCTTCTCCATACTTGTAACTTTCTCATGAACTTCTTCTTGATTTTTCTTCTAAGTGCTTCTACTTCTTGGAGATTCTTCTGGAGTCTTGTTTTGGCTAAGCCCTTCATTGGTCTTCTTGCTCCATGTTGAAAATACTAAGTTTTGAAAATATTTCTGACTTAGAGAAAATGGGGGAGGAGTCTTATTTTGGGAAATATAACTACATGTGAAAAATAAGTCATGCATGCAATGCACTTTTAAATCCTAAGAATATCATACAAAAATTGTGATATTTTATAAAGTATGCATTTAGCTTTAATTGCAGTTTAATTAATTTCGATTTTTGGAGAAAATAATAAAAGGTTAAGATTAAAGTTTTCTATGATTACTATTTTTATAACCTAATCTTATTAATAGTGTTAATAGACAGGGAGCATTTAATTAAATATATAGCAATTTGATTAAATCAAAATAGTATTTCCATTAATAGTTATGTTGAAAAATACTCAAACTATTCATATATAACTATGAATTTATTCAAACATTACTCAAAATATTTTATAGCAGTGACATCATTTTACAATATTCCAAGGTTTCTAAAACAATTTTATTTGCAGTTTTTGAATTTACAGATTTAAAGTTATGACAAAAACACTCAAATCTTCCATTTGAAATTTGAATATTTACAGATCCATAATATTCTATAAGTCGAGGGCTTTCCAAATATATAAAAATATTTGAATTTGGATAAACAGAGAAAAAGATATGATAGTTTGAATAAACATGGGGCTTTTCTGCAAAACTGCCAATTACTCTAATTAAAAGAAATCAAATTCCACGTGGCTGCTGACTGGGCTGACACTCTGGTGCTGACGTGGATAAGTCAAAGAAGCTGGGCCGTCAGATCTGGATCTGGCGGTCCAGATCTGCCCGTACTTGTTCGCTTTAAAAGGATCTATCGTGGCCGATGGATGGAGATCTAACGGTCCAGGAGAGATGACCCAAAAACGGGTGGCGTTAGCTCGCCGGAGACGTGCCCGCGGCGGCGACACGCACGGCATCGGACGTTCCCGGTGATCTAGAGGCTACGGGGATGAATGGAGCATACCAGCTTGAAGGGGAGGTCGTGGCTGACTCGGTGGCGAGGCAGGGGTGTTCGACGCGTCCGGTTCCTCCTCAATTCGCACGCCAGAGTTAAGAACTGCGACGGTTTGCTCCGGTCGAGGACGGACTTGACGATACGCTGCGGGAAAATGTGCGTCTCTTTGTCAAAAACATGCGCACGGATTACAGAAGAAGAAAGAGGGGGATGTGAGGACTCGGGGTTGCGGAGGCTCACCGAAAACGGAGAAGTTCGCCGGCGGAAATGGCGGACGGAGGCGGGCGACTGTGGCCAGTCTGGTGGCAAGATTGCTAGGGTTTCGAGGGGGAAAAGGAGGCGGCGGTGCTGGGGTTTATATAGGGCGGAAAAGAGGCAATCACTCGCGACGAATCCGCCGGATTTTGGAAACGAATCGGATGCGGAAATCCCGAGCGCGATTTGGGCAGAGGTTGAAGACGACCCCTAGACAGGTGGGTCCCGCAGTCAGAGATTTTTCTTTTTCCTTTTCTGATTTTTCTATTTTCTTAATAACTTTTGATTTATAACTCCAAATGATGTCAAATCAATTTGTAGAAATTTATAAAATTATTATCTTTGTTTTAAACCAGTTGTAGGACTATTTTGAATAATTTTTTAAAATTATCAAATTTGAATTATTGGTTTTAGTACCAATTTTGACATTTAAAATCAAATTTGAAACCATTTCTTATTTAAGTTTTCTTTTGGCTAAATGAAATTTGTAAAATACTCATATTCAAATATGTTTGGATTTAAGTTATTTAATTTCATCTCAATAACCATTCATTTTCCATTTTTGGTGTAATAGTAAAATAACTAAATTTAATTATTTTTAAGGAGATAGGAATTAAGATAAATTAAATTTTAATTTCAAAATGGTTTGTGAGCCACTATATTTTATATTAAGATAATTCATTTGGGATCTTCATAAAAACCTTGGAAAAGATTTTAGATTTAAATCTTTCCTTATACAGAATATATATTCAGGAAAATCATTTCATGTTATGAAAATAAATGAAAATCATTTAAGCTAATGAAGTCTTTATTTGGATAATTCATTAATTATAAAACCTATGAAGTTTTAAAGTTATGAAACATAAATTTATAACTTCCAAAATTATAATTTGAATTTAGTAAAATGAATGAAAATCATTTGACAATTATACTATTTTATTTAAATGAAATGGTTTGAAGTTTATAAAACCATTGTCAATTTTACATATTAAGGTTTTTAAAATACAATAAGAAATGAAATGTTCAACTAGAAGCCACTTTTGAAAATAATGTTAAACTGAGATATCTGAAATATCAAACCCTTTCAATATGTTTGAAGTCATTTATAATTGGTTTTCTTATGCATTTTAATATTTTATTTTAATCAAAACAAAAGTTTTAATTTTTTGTGATTTTTGAACATTATAAAATGTTGGGATGTTACAGTAGTTCATGTAGCCCCGGCGTCTTTTGCCTGAGGTGTCCCAGCTTGACCCTCTAGGGGGTTGGCTTCATGGGGCTTGCCCTGTGCCTCGAGGGGGTTGGCCTCAAGGGGCTCGCCCTGTGCCTCGAGGTGGTTGGCTTCAAGGGGCTTGCCTTGTGCCTCGAGGGGGTTGACCTCAAGGGGCTCGCCCTGTGCCTCGAGGGGGTTGGCTTCAAGGGGCTCCTCGGCATGAATTCCTTGCGGCGTTGGACTTGGGGCGGCCTTTTCTACGAGCTCCTTATATGGGGGCTTTTTCTTTGGAGTGGCCGCGCTCTTCTTGTGAAGTACCGGCTCTTCTCTTACCACCACAAGGACAGCACTGGCTGTTTGCGGAGTAGCTGACAAGTACAGCTTCAGGTGCTCGCCATGCCTTGGGGCTACCATTACTGGTGGGCTGGCCAGATACTTCTTCAAGTCCTCAAATGCTTTTTCAGCTTCAGGGGTCCACTTGAAAGGGCCTGTTCTTTTCATGATCTTGAAGAACGGCAGGGCTCTTTCGCCGAACTTGGAGATGAATCGACCCAAGCTGGCCATGCAGCGTGTTAGGCGTTGCATGTCCTTTAGCCTTCGTGGAGGTTGCATGTCTTCTATGGCCTTGATTTTGTCTGGGTTCGCCTCTATGCCCCGATGGGACACGAGGAACCCAAGCAATTTGCCTGAAGGTACTCCAAAGACGCACTTGGCGGGGTTGAGCTTGATGTTCACCTTGTGCAGGCTGGCGAATGTTTCTTCAAGGTCTCCTAGGAGAGTATTTGCTTCTCGTGATTTCACAACAATGTCATCGACATATGCTTCGGCGTTTCGCCCCATTTGCCCGCCAAGTGCTATCCTCATCAACCTCTGGAAAGTGGCTCCGGCATTTTTCAGGCCGAAAGGCATGCAGACGTAGCAATACACACCGCATGGGGTGAGGAAAGTTGTCTTCTCCTCGTCCTACTTAGCCCATTTTTATCTCGTGATAGCCAGAGAAGGCATCGAGGAAACAGAGGACGTCGCAGCCTGCCGTGGAGTCCACAATCTGGTCAATATTGGGCATGGGATAAGGGTCTTTGTGGGCAGGCCTTGTTTACATCAGTGAAGTCGATGCAGATACGGCCTCCTCCGGCGGGCTTTGGGACTACCACACCATTGGAGAGCTAAGTGGGGTGTGCGACTTCGCGAACGACTTTTTCCGCTTTGAGCTTGTCGACCTCCTTGACGATGAATGCTTGCTTCTCGGGGGCTTATTTTCTTGCTTTTTGCTTCACGGGGCGCGCGTTTGGGCACACGGCCAAGTGGTGCTCGATCACCTCCCTCGGTACACCGGACATATCTGACGGTGTCCATGCGAACATGTCAGAGTTTGCCCGGAGGAAGGCGACGAGCGCGCTTTCCTATTTGGGAGGTAGCGCGGCGCTGACGCTAGCCCCCAAGCCTTCAGTCCCCGAGTTGCTGGAGCTCAAAGAGACCTTCTTTGTAGCAGCTCCCTCCTGGGAGAACAACTGCTTCTTCTTCTTGGGCCTCTCGAGAGGCTCCAGGTCCTCGTCTGCGGGAAATGCCATGGCAGCACTCTTGTAGGCCGTCTCAACGGCGTGCGTAGCGTCCAGGACATGCCCACGGATGGTGATCGTGCCGGCGCTGCCGGGGATCTTGACCATGTTGTAGGCATGGTGCGTGACGGCCATGAACTTCGCGAGCACGGGGTAGCCGAGGATGGCATTGTATGGCAGCCAGATGTGTGCGACATCAAAATCGATGTGCTCGGTGTGGTAATTCTCCTTGCTTCCGAAGGTGACGGCAAGCCTGACCTGGCCTAGAGGCTCGATCGAGCCGCTGGTGACCCCCGTGAAGGGCCTCAAGTGCGAGAGCCGCTCGTAGGGCACTTGAAGCGCTTCGAACGTATATATGGAGATGACGTCCAGGCCTGCCCCACCATCGATGAGAGTCTTGGAGACAGCCACGTTGTCGATGGTGGGGCTGTAGACCAGCGGGAGGGTTCCAACAGTCTTGGTGGACTTGGGGTGGTCCTGAGCTTCGAAGGCGATGGTGAATTGCGACCACTTGAGGGGCCTGGAGGTTTCCATGCTTGGGAGGGCGGCATTGAGCTCGCGGGCGAACTGCTTGAACTGGTTGTTCGATTTTGGCGCCTGCGCCCCCCCCCCCAAGGATGCAGGCAATGGCGCCCCTCGGGGCTTGGTAGCCGCCATGTTCCTCGTCAGGGAGGTTGCCGTTCTTTTCCGCGGCGTTGGCCTGGTTTCCAGATGATTCTGGTAGCCGCCCTTGCGTCCGCTTCCGCGGTAGCCACGGCCTCGACCGCGGCTGCCACTGCCCTCTGCTTGCTCACGCTCCTTGCTTAACCTTTTGAGGTCGAAGCAAGGACTCTGTAGTGTGGCGGCGCCTGATGTGGTAGACGCAGAAAGGGCGGTGGTCATCTTTCCTCTCTCCAGGCTCGGGGGAGTCCCTGCGGGTGCCTTTCGTGTCAGGCTCTGCCATGAGAATTGCGGTGGCCTTGCGCTTGGGCTCCTCCTTCTTTTTCTGGCTCCGAGACCCCTCGGCATGGTCGTCCCCTCTCGAGGACATCTTGACGAAGAGGAGTCCCTCTTCAGCCTTGGCGCACTTGTCCGCCAGGTCGAAAAGTTTCACCACATAGGTGAGCTTGTCGTGAATACCCAGCTTCTCGAGCATCCTGCTGTTAGTGACGCCCTCGCTGAAGGCGGCGATGACTTGAGTGTCAGGAATGTTTGGGATCTTGTTGCACACCTTGTTGAAGCGCTGGATGTACTTGCGGAGCGTTTCATCCTTCCTCTGCACCACAGCGCGTAGATCGTTGTGGGTGAGGGCGCGCTCGTAAGTCCCCTTGAAGTTGGAGACGAACTGCTTGCAGAGCTCCTCCCACGAGTTCACGGAGCCCTCGGGGAGGTTCAGGAGCCACGACAGCGCAGAGTCGCGAAGCACGTGGGAGAACCAGTTGTCCATGACCTTGTCGTCTCCCCCCGCAGCTTGGATGGAGGTGGTGTAGAGCTGCAGGAATTCGATGGGGTTGCTGGAGCCGTCGTTGTCGTGGTGGTGTCACGGCAGATGCCATAGGATGGCTAATGTGTGGGGCCGATGGACGTTGGTGGATCCGGGGAGGGATAGCAAGCTGAATAGCCCACGCGAGGAGGATCCCGGTATAACCGAGATCTCCCAAGAACGAGAAATAAGATCAAAGTGCGAGGGGGAAGATCTAACAAACACGAACAAATGCACGAAGGCAAGCAACACACACACGATATACCCAGGTTCAGGGCCCTCGTGAGGAGGTAACACCCCTACTCCTGCCTTTCCTCTCTATATAATTGTGGTACAAGAACTACAACTTGCTGCTAGATCTCTCAAAGGGAGGAGTACAAAGAACTAGATGAACTCAAGGTGTGAATAAGTAAAGGATCTAGGAGTAAAGGTAACTATAGCTTTGGCTCCCAAGTTGGTCCTCCCCCCACAGAAGCAATTATGGCGCCTTTTATAGAGTTCCGGCCAGGAGGGCCGGAAACCCTAAATCGGCTTGGCCCCACCGGACAGGCCTAACCGGCATGTCGTCACCGGCTAGTGCGAGCTAGTCGCCGCGCTATCCGGCATAGCCCCTGCGTCATCATCTCGATAAGGACGGCGGGCGCCGTCCTGAACCATCATTGTCCCCCTGCACGAGACAAGACATGTCTTGGCCCATCCCGGATAGCCTTTTCCGGATTGCCGGGCTAGGCATGTCAGGTCTTGTCGTACCTCGGTCGTACCGGCTGACGCGCTCCCGTGTCAGGCGGGAGGTGACCATGCTTCCGTGTCAGGCGGGAGGTGACCATGCTTCCGTGTCAGGCGGAATGGTACTTCCTCCCGCAACAGACGGGAAAGCCTGCTATAGACCGTTGACGGCCTACCGGGATCCCTTATGCCGGCTACCTCCTCGCTTGCCACTGTGAGCCTCTCCTACATAAGATCAAAGACCGAGACATACGCTCCGGTTAGCACTTACCCAGACCATCTATCCGGTAAAACCGAGTACACCTCCTTCCGGGAGTCTCCTCGGAGCCCGAGATCTGAGATCCTTTCCGGAGGCGCCCGAGTTCGTCTCAGGATGAGTATCTCTAGGCCTAGCCTCCCGAAGATGTCTTGGCCTATTCGCAAAGACATCTTCGAGAAGCTAGTTCTTAGAGGAACCACCCGCTGATGCTTGTGCTGCAATTGTGAAGGCCGGGGGTGTCTATTTATAGTTGCTAGAGCTGACCCTTGCGCCTGCCAGGAGGCACTTTGCACTCTACCAGTGCTCAAGGGTCAAGTTGCCCTTTCAGCACACCAGGAGGTGTCCCTTGCTCTCGCCAAAGGTCAAGTACTGTTGGCACCTTACTGAATTATTCTGGGATCTGTCCCTACCCGGGGGCCAGCCCCCCGACACTAGTCCCCGAAGCTGGTGCTGCACAACGACCTCGGCTGATGTGCGGGATCAGCTTTAAATAACAACTATCCTCCGAGAACACATGACATCAACCTCCGTTTTCTTGCCGAGATTGATTTCTCCCGAGACCTTCTTACCGAGATTGTTTTAACCGGGAGGCGAAGCCTGCAACTGGATAACGCAGTCTCAGTGAATCATGACCGTTGGGTCCGTATCGAACTCGAGATCTCGAGCTGGGCCCCACCCAACGTCTCGTCTGGTCAGAAACGCACTCGAGTGCTTCTGCCCGAGCACGCCGTTGCTTGGGTTCCCGCGCCGGCAGCCGCAACCGATCCGGAGCCGAACCGTTGGGGCCGTGTGACCCTTGGTGTGGCCGGATCGTGCGCTCCGGCTAGCGCCACGTGTCGCGCTGCACAAAATGGATCCCACCCACGATCGTGGAGATCGTGGGTGGGAAAATTGGAAACCGCTCCGAAATCCCCCCCATAAATAGGGGACCGGAACGGTCTCCTCTTCTTCTTCCTCCCCTTCGCTTCTTCGCCACCGTCGTCTCGAGCACACCGCCGCAGCCGTGTACGCCGCCCGAACTTCGCTATCCTCGCTGTTCGCCGGAGCCGTAGTCCGAACGCCGCCGTTCCTCTTGCGCGTCACCGACCTCCTCTTCTCCGGTGAGTTGCTTTCTCCGCCCCGATGATCTTCTTTAGTATAATAACATCTCGCCTCCGGCCGTGCTCTAACACATGCGCGGTCGAGCCGCCGCCGGTGAGCACGACTCGAGCGGTGCGCACGGGGTGCACGGCGGTGATGCACCGTTGGGGTAGGACTTAGATCTTTCACTCGCATTACGTCTCGCTCGAGTTTTAGCCCGAGTATATTTTCCTCACTTTAGTTTTGATTTATCAGCACACGGTAGATCTCATTTGCCAGGAACCCGGTTGTGTCTAGAAGTTTGCGATCCGGCATCTTAGCTCCCGGTAGACTAATTCCGACTAACCGCCGCTGCGCCTGCAGAGTAGCCCGGATACATCTGCAGACTTCTCCGACATGGGTGAAGAAGGTATCCGGGGATGCTGGGTTGGATCGGAGACCACCCAGGAGGACTTGGACTGGCTGTATCGGACCCACCGGATTCCTCCGCAAGTTGAGAGCCGTCTCCCGGAGGGCGAGGTTCAACCGGAACCCCAACCCGGGGAATACGTTGTATTCCTCACGCACTCCGAGCGTGGGTTTGGGCTTCCGGCTAGCCCCTTCTTCCGCGACTTCCTCGACACTTACAGCCTCCAACCCCATCATGTCCCCGGCAACGCCATCATGATGCTTTCGGTCTTCACCACTTACACAGAAGCATATCTCGGCGTATGGCCATTTCTGGATCTTTGGGCCAAGTACTTCATCCTTCGTCGCCAAGCCATCCCCAACCCGGATTAGAAGATAAAGGACTTGGTTGACTGCGGAGCTGCCACCATCATCCCCCGCGCTGACTCCGGATTTCCAATAGTCAAAGGACTAGAGTCCTGCCGGAAGTGGCAGCGCAGCTTCTTCTATGTGAAGAACCGGGAAAGCTCGGGAGACGTTCCGGGATCCTCGAATCCGGACTTCATCAATCTGCCGGAGTTCACCATTGGTCCTCCGCGCAAATTCAACCTCTGGAAACGGCTCCCCGACACCGAGGAAGTCCGGTGCATGCACGACGTTCTGAACGTGCTGAACGACACGATGACCGGCGATGATCTCCTGCGTTGCTTCATCATTCGCCGCGTCTGCCCCCTCCAAACCCGAGTGCACAAGATGTGCCATATGGCGGGGAATTTAGACCCTACCCGGACCAGTATCTATGGGCTAGATCACGCTGCGGTCGTCCGCCGCGTTCGAGCTATTGCTCGGACGAAGATGACGGATGACTACTCTTGGGGTGCCATCGGGGGATCCCGGAAAAAACCCCTGAAACAGGTGCTCATATCTGCCTTTCGTAAACTTGCCTTCGCGCCCAGGTTCTGCTGGAAACCGACATGGGTATCATGTGGTGATTTATTTGCGCAGTTATTCAAGCGGCAAATCGAGGAAGACGCTATCCACGCCAACGGGAATTTCGCGCCGAACTTCCCAACTCCGGAAGAGATGCCGAGGGAAGATCCTGATGGTGAGGAGCACCTCGCCGTTCCTCTGGTGAAAGCTGCCGCCCCGGGTAACCCTTCAACCTCAGAGGCAGTTTCCATTTCTTCGGATGATGAGGATGAGATTGACTGCCAAATTCTCGATGTGATTGACGCTCTCCCTCTCAACTGGGCCTCAGCAGTGATTCCGAAGTCGACGGCCGGGACCAAACGCGCCGAGAGCCGGAAGCGCGCAGCTTCCGACACGGAGGCTGCCGATAACTCCGGCAACCCCCCTAAGAGGAGCAAGCCGAATAAACAAACGGCCGAGAAGCCTCCTCGGCGCCGGCAGAGGGGCCCTCCCACTGTGGATTCCGGGTACATTCTCCTTGCCTTATGCTACATGATTTTGCCTTCTCCACAAATTATTACTGAGATATTTTCTTTCAGGGACGCACTCGACCTCCCGTCACCTGCTATTCCTCCTCCTCCCGGAACTCGGACTCCCAGCCCGGCTCGGGCTTCCCCTTCTCCTCCTCGCCCTTCTACTCGAGGAAGCGAGTCTGCTGCCTCCGGTGCCGCACCAGCTACCGTTGTGACTCCGGATGCACGCCCGGTGATCGACGAGACCCCGGTGCCGGCCACGACCACCTCGGGAGACATTCTTCTTCCGGAAAGTCCTCGCCGAGTGCCCGGGCTTGAGGCAGAGATTCTGAGCCCTCGCCGGCAGCTCGCGCCAAGCGGTCCCTCCCAGCAAGCCACGAACAAGACCGCCCCGGAGAAACGTCCCACAACCTCTTCCCGGCAAGCTGATCCACCTGCCGCGAAGTCGCGCCCCAAGGTTGCCGGGCAGAAAACAACTTCTGCCAAACCTGCAACTGCCCCGACATCCTCGGCCCAAGACTTGGTGCTGCGCACGGGTACGTTTTCACCGTTACCACCGCCTCCTGCCGAGATCCCTACTGCCGCCCTGCGGATGTTGCGAGCAACCGTAAGCTCCTTTGTGCCTCCAGGATCTCGGGACGTTGCTGCTATTCGCGCGCCCGGCGGCTCCGGCATACGCGTTTTTGATGAATACAACCAGGCCTGGCTTGCCGCCGACGCCTCCGAGACCGTGGGAGACTTGCACGCTGCGGGCCCAAGCCGCAACGCTCAAGCCTTGCACGCTCTCCAGGTGGCCGCGCTGGATGTTACTCGGGTGACCGAGGTAAGCTTGTTTCCTTTCTTTTTTCCATAAACATATGTTCCTTCCCCACTAGTCCCCGAGATTGGTGCTTAGTGCTCTAGATTCCACCGAATAGCAGATCACTAGGCTCCAATCTTAGAGAAAACTTTAGGACTCGGACACTGAATCCCCGAGATCCTCCCCACCGGGTAACTTGTTTCAAAATTTGCTCCATCACCACTAGTCCCCGAGATTGGTGCTTAGTGCTCTAGATTCCACCGAATAGCAGATCACTAGGTTCCAATCTTAGAGAAAACTTTAGGACTCGGACATCGAGTCCCCGAGATCCTCTCAACCGGTTAGCCATTACTTGCTACTGATCTCGTAATTTTCCGAATTGGTCTCATCCTTTTTTGTTTTGATTTCAGGAGTGCAGCAAGAAACGCTGCAGCATCTTCAACCGAGTTCTTGCTGACCTCGGTCAGTCCAAGAAGTGCGAGGGGCGCCTCCGGGAGGAGCGGGATGCTGCGCGCAAGGTCTCGATAGATCAGAAGGCCGCACTTGCTACCGCGCAAGCCGAGATCGCGCGTCTCAACAGCGAGCTCGAAAAGGCCAAGGCTGCTGCGACCGAGATGAAGACGCGCTTTGTTGTGGCGACGAAGAAGCAGAGGGAAACCTTGGATCAGTCCGAGGAGCGCGCGCATCTGGCGGAGACCGGGCTGGCTATTCTCCGGTCACGGTCTGATAGCTGGCTCTCCGAGCTACCCGTGCTGAACCGGGACCTTAACAGTAAGTGGACCGACATCCCCCATGCTTTCCTTGCTCTCTTTTTTTGTTGTAGTTCTTCTTATGCTCTAGTCGCTTGACAGCTCTTCTTTTTAAAGGGGAATTTGAGCACTCCCGGGAGGCTGCTGTTCTTGCCGTTGCCGCTGCTCGGGAGAAGCGTGCCGGGAAGGGTGCTGTCTCGGACGCCTGGGATATTGAGGACCACCTCACCGCGCTGAAGGCCCGGATAGTGCCTCTCCGGTCTATCGGGACGGAATTGCTCAGCGCTGCGATCCACGTCCACGGCGCGCTGTGGCCGAGTATCCGCGCGACGCTCTCGGTCTCCGAACTCGCGAGCGCACTCCGGTGTGCCGGGAGGCGCATCCACGCTTGGAAGCGTTCCGGTGCGTGTGCTGGTGCCGACCAGGTCTTGACCCAAGTACTTAGCTGGTACGAAGGTCTCGACCTGGACGCGATCCAGCGCCTACGGACGATCTCGCCGTGGCTGAGCGATCTGGTTAAGGTCCAGCGGCTACAAGAGGTGGCGCACCGCATCGCCTCGTGGTCCAGCATCCGCTCCTTCACCACCAGCGTCATTCCTTCCAACTCCGAATCTGACTATGAGGATGATGAAGAAACCGACGTGACCGGTGATGCGAATGACGAGATCCCGGAAGAGGATGACGCTGCCTCCGGTGCTGTCATCGATACCGCGGCTCCCCGGGATGTTGCTACTTCCCCGACACCCGAGGCTTCTCAGGCCGAGGTGCGCCCCGACGCCCCGAGTACCGCCGCTGAAACTGAAGCCCCTGCTGCTGCTCCCGCTGCTGCTCCCGAGGTCGCTGCTTCTGCTGACGTCTCCGCCGAGAAGCCGGCTTCCCTTACCGTCTAGAAAAAATCTTAAGAGCAGATCTGTTAAATCCCCGGGATGCCGGGTGCAAGATGTAACATACACTTATATTATTTTCGTTTCGTACTGAGCTACCTATTCGAACAACTTATGTCAATTTATTCTGTTATGAGTCCCCGAGTTGCTTTTCATGTTTACCGTACTTAGGTAATTTCTGCTCTTGTCTACCATTTCGGCGTTCGACAGTCGAGTCACAAAACTCCACATACGGCATACATTACTTAAGACAATCCGAGTTCTGGCTTAACCGAATTCCCGACATAAAAAACAATTGGATTAGCAAAAAACAGGTATGCCGGATAAGTTCCTTTTCCGAGTCCCCGAGACCATTTTCGTGTTCCCCACCTTTGACTCTCTTTGCTCTTGACTACCATTTCGGCGTGCGTCAGTCGAGTCACAAGATGAATTCATATGACATACATTACTCTGACTTTGAGAATCGAACTCGGAACTTTCCCGGCATACAAATAAAACAGAAGACAGTTATCCGGCAGTCCCCGGGTTCCTTCCCGAGATGCCGGTTAGCACTTACCCAGAATGGTACTTCCGTGTCAGGCGGAATGGTACTTCCCCCCGCAACAGACGGGAAAGCCTGCTATAGACCGTTGACGGCCTACCGGGATCCCTTATGCCGGCTACCTCCTCGCTTGCCACTGTGAGCCTCTCCTACATAAGATCAAAGACCGAGACATACGCTCCGGTTAGCACTTACCCAGACCATCTATCCGGTAAAACCGAGTACACCTCCTTCCGGGAGTCTCCTCGGAGCCCGAGATCTGAGATCCTTTCCGGAGGCGCCCGAGTTCGTCTCAGGATGAGTATCTCTAGGCCTAGCCTCCCGAAGATGTCTTGGCCTATTCGCAAAGACATCTTCGAGAAGCTAGTTCTTAGAGGAACCACCCGCTGATGCTTGTGCTGCAATTGTGAAGGCCGGGGGTGTCTATTTATAGTTGCTAGAGCTGACCCTTGCGCCTGCCAGGAGGCACTTTGCACTCTACCAGTGCTCAAGGGTCAAGTTGCCCTTTCAGCACACCAGGAGGTGTCCCTTGCTCTCGCCAAAGGTCAAGTACTGTTGGCACCTTACTGAATTATTCCGGGATCTGTCCCTACCGGGGGGCAGCCCCCCGACAGTCGTAGCCCTTGGGGAGAGCTGGCCTGAACTTCTCCGGCCATACCACGCGTCGCAGAGAGCGAGTGAACGCCATGCAACCCGAGGTGTACGTAGCGACCCCGTGCTGCAACCCGCCGCGGTTCTGCTGGCCCGCCTGGCCGAGCTCCTCCACGAGTCTGTTCTGGCGATCTCACTGGAGCTCCATCCCCACACGAGCGTCGGGCGCGGTGCGCTGCACGATCAAGCAATCGTGCGGCGAGGTCGCGTGCGAAGCAGACCTCTGCGCCGCAGCCGGTGCAGGCCCCAGAGGTGGCGGAGGCGCATTTGTTGCGACCGTGCCCGCGAGAGAGGGGTGCATGCTGGACTGCGACGGAGCGGGGTGCGTCGTAGCGATGCCGACGAGGTGGTTGAGGCGTTGGAGCCACTGCTCGTGGGCCTCTGCGATGGGCTGATAGTGGAGGAGCTCCTGCGCCATGAGCAGCGCGGTATGAGGCGCCTGGTCCGTCCTCCCAGGGCCGGAGCCGCTCGGGCGCTGCGTCGCGTGCGACAACTGCGCGTCCTCCTGGTGCTCGGAGTTGTGCTCTGGCGCTTCTGCATGAGGGCCAGAAGGGACGCGTTCTCCACGGCGGGGTCGACCCCGCTGTGCGCGCGTGGTCGTGGTGCCGGGCGGCGCGCGTGCTCCTCCCGGTGCACGTCGGGCGACGCGGATAGCGCGGGTGTTAACCATGGCGCGGAGACGAGCTTGAAGGTTGTTGACGCGCCTCAATCCCCTACCTAGCGCGCCAAATGTCGGGTTATGACTCCCAAGAATCGGGGGTAGTCACTTCCTGAAGTGTAGTTCGGAAAGGGGACTGAACGCGGAGGTCTAAACCCTCAGGTGGCTCCGCGACGTTGCTCGCCGGACCCGAAGAAGACACACACGACAGAGGAAAACACCGGCCTTTACCCAGGTTCACGGCCCTCATGGGGAGGTAAAACCGCTACTCCTGCTGGTCTGTATTAGATGTGGAAGGTTACAGTACAGTGGAGCTTGCCGGAGGCCCCCTTGAGGCAGTTCTTGCCTGGGGAGGGAAGCGATGGTTTTCTTCATCCTCCGGCCAGAGGCTATCCTAACCGGTGTTGCTAGGGTTTACAAGGGCTTGTAGCACTCCAAGGGCCGACCCGTGCTACGATGGATATCTCCTCCCTTTTATAGGCGCCTCTGGCCTTCCCCTTCGTCTTGGCCTTCAAGGTGGCTCCCACATGCCAGGGGCAGGGTGGAGCACGAGTCCACCGCTCTCTCCTCGTCGATGGACTCGGTCCATTGTTGATAAAGGTGGGCACGGTGGCCAACCGGCGGCCGACCGCGCTGTACTGCCCGCAGAGGGGGCAGTCTCTGAGGTGGAGCCCACGATGACGTTCTCCGTTGGAGGGTTGCGCTGTCCACCCGCTTTATCGCCAGAGAAGAAGGTCCTGGCAGCTGCGCCGCACGCGGAGCTGCTTTATTGTCCCCCTTATCACCAAAACGGCAACGGGGGTGCTTGCGTCACCACGTGGGCGTGGTAGAGGCCATGTGCGTCTCGCCGTACTTCCTTGGCCGCAACGTTTCCCTTCAGGCGCCGGGAGGCCTGAGGGGAGAGGCGAGGGATCCCGTGAGGCCTTTGCTTCCTCTTCAGGCCCTTCGAGGGGAGTTGCCTCTCGAGGGTCCCGCCAGGCGGGGACGCCTGGTCCTTAGTCGATTCGTCCGTCTGGCCCGCGTGCGAGGCCTGGGGGAATGGGCTCTCCATACCCCAGTTCCCACTGGGCCGACACTCGCTAGGATCATTTGACGGGGAGGTGTTGCTGGACTCGGTGCGAAGGTGCAGCTAGCACTGTCAGATGACTCCGACGAGCACGGTTTGACGACTAGAAAAACAGGAGAGCAAGCACCTAGTACAAAGGTAGCGAATTACTTGGTGCTTCCCCATGTTGCTGACAGGCTGACACTAACCACAAAGGAGGTCTCCAGAAATAATCGGCAAGAAAAAAGGAAAACTGAAGGAATCAAACTCAACTTTTCAAGAACAATTAAAAGCCGATTTAGTTATTCGACCTGAGCAGCTGGTAAAGATCCAATCTCCTTCCCAAGTGCACTTCAATTAAATCCCTTATGCTGAGTCTCTAATATTCAAATCTCGCTCCAGCTTAAACTTCTCCAAAATAACAATGTAAAATTGACAGGAAGGGAGGGAGACAGAGAGATAAGATTGGTAGAGAACTTGTGAATGCCGTGAGTTCATATCTCTGAGAAGGTGTTTGGCAGGATACGAACATCAGAAACACTACTACAAGGCTCCTCAACGATTTATTAGCAGAGATAAAGGGGATGTTGTGGTGGAGGAGGTGAAAAAGCAGGGGAGAAAACGAATGACGTCCATGAAGCTCTGAGTCTAATTTTGTGGCTTTTAATGTGGGATGGAAGGAGAAATGAAGAGGCATCAGAGACCCAGAAATATTACTAGTTCCATAGCTTTTAATGTGGGAGTACTCGATAACTGATTCAGCTATTAATTTTATATAACATGAAATAAAAAACATGACAACATACCAGCACAATTTATGTCTAAAGGACATAAATATTTTATTCCACTACTCCAATAAAATGATTGAGAAAATTGAATACACATTAAGTAAGGTCACAAATCATTCAGGAATCAGACTTGTAGACAAGAATAAATCAATAATATCTAAAAAATCATTCATACAAGTTGTTGGCGTGAACTTATTTTCATAGATAAACCACCATCTTCTTTGATAGAATAAACTTTTAATTTCCAAATTAGCAAAAACAATCATGCCAATTACTTGGGAAAATCCTCGACCAAGTATAAAAAAACAGTAGGCATCGAACCCCATGTTCCTCAATGGGTACGCATGTTCAAAACCAGCATAGTATCTTCTATGGACTAGTGGTAGCCGTGCATATGTGCATAAGGGCCAGGTCTCAGGTTCGAATTCTCACCTTAACCTTAATGACAAAGTCGGGGTGGAGTTCCCCGTCTTGTTGTTTTTTTATCATGATATGCACACATTAAAAATGGATGAATCCTAATGATAATAAGATTGTTGTCTGAGAGATGATCTAAATTTTTTTGAACCCTAGGTACTATCCATCATCTTAAGAAGCGACCATTATAAAAAATCAACATAATGCTAAAATAAATGTACTACAATTGATCGCATGCACTTGGGAGCCATCAATCGTGGTGAGGAGGAAGCACCTCCCCTCATCTCCTTGCTCTTCAAAGCCTCGGACCATCGACGCCAACTCCCACCGTGCCTCCTACTCCGTCTTCCTCCGTTAGACCCTCTCTTCTATATCCAGTCGTGGAACTCATGTCCAAGATGGTTAAGAAAAGCAAAGGCCAGAAAGTTGCTTCCATGAGCACTAGGGAGCGTCAATGGGATGAGTTTTGGACCACTGGAGCTTTTTCCCCAGGCTGTACCAAGAATGAGGTATACGATCTTTCCGGAGTTGTGACCTTCGGTCGCAACGAGCATGGCGACATGGTGATGAACCTTGGTTCTGCTGCCAACATAAACGCCTTGCATACCCACGTCCCCAGTGTTTTCTGCTGGCGGGAATGGTGCAACCGATGTCTACCTTCTTCCACACCATCATGGGTTCGTATGGGCTGTTGACTGCCCAACTTCACCCAAATACGGTACTCTCCCTGGCCATCTTCTAGTATTTCGGTGAGACGTTCATCGAGGTGATGCCGTCGGTGGCGCTATTTCGCCATTACTTCTAACTCAGGGTAGAATGTGGCGGACACGTCTCGGGCGTCGTCACCTTTTGTCGCAGATCCAGTCCACCAGCCGCATCATTCCCACGGCGAGGAACAAGAAGTGGGAAGAGTGGCGACATCTCTGGGTGTTCGTCCGCTTCCCGGAAGCTGACGGCTGCCTGGCGAGACTGTTAAGCGATATGATTCGCCAGAATAGTTTGGGGAGCATGGATCGACAAACACATATTTGGCCCCCATCTATGCCCGAATCGAAGAGCTTGTTGAGCGGGGCATGAAGGGGGGGGGGGCATATGGTCGCTCATTTTATTGAGCACTACATAGGTCCTCTCCAGCGCCGCTCGACTGCCACATACAGACAACGCCCCCCACCACCTATGGTTGGAGGAAGTCGGTCTTGACTCCTTCACAGCTATCCAGTTTAGTGCAAGAGCTGATGGGAGGTTCGAAAGAACTAGAACCCCTCAAGAAACCAATGTTGATTTTTAAATGGTTGAGATTTCAAAAAATGTTCATATTTTAAAATATTCATTTTTAAAAATGGTTCCGATTTAAAAATATTTCATTATTTAATTGCTCATTTTTGAAAATGATTTAGATTTTTTGTTTTTATAAATGGTTCATATTTGGAAATGTTTCCTTTTTTGAAAAATGTTCATTTTTTAAATGGTTCAGATTTTCTTTTTTGGAAATGGTTCAGATATCTATTTTTGAAAATGTTCATTTTAAAATGGTTCAATATTAAAATAAATAGAAATCTGATAAAAAAATTGATTTCACAATTTTTTTATAAAAGATATTAACATAAAAGGAAAAACAAAAAAATTCGTCATTTGGCAGGCACACCCTTCGGCTGATATCGCCTCGCTTCAGACATTAGGACATTATAACTAAGCAAAAAACAAGCTCTCTCACGCCCCAATCGATCAAATCATGTCGTTGTTTCTGGCCGTCTGATATGTTTCAAATCCCTCCTGGCCAGTTGTCCGTAGCAGACGCTACCCTGCGCATCAAATCAAATAACTGTGGTTAATTGGGCCTCAATTCCGCGCTAAAGCCCAGCGAAGACGATGCGGCAAGCTGGTTATGGCTGCAACCTAGGTGAAGGCGAGGCTTCCTCCTTACCGATCTGGCGGTCTGGGGCTCGAACTCAAGCGGCGGCACCACTATCCTGACCTCGAGCGGCGACGCTGAGATGAGCCGGGTACCCAGGCACCTGCCTTCCAAGACGCATCTGCACTTCCGCCCTCTCTCCATGGATGCACGTTTGCATTACCAGGTATCGTCCTAGCTCGCGTTCGCATGTGATTCGGTTAATTATTGTACTAGGAAACTAGCACGGTCTACAGGAGTGAATGGCCATGTTGCAAGTTGCGTCGCTATGATGTGTGGAGCCATCTGGATAGTGAACCCACTGCACGCCACCATCTCTTTTCTCGGAGTGCTACACTCGCCGGCCAGTCAGAGACGGCGTGGTTTGTGTTTGCTCTGGCAGCGATGTGTGAGTGTGCGTCCATCCCAAGATATGTATAATCCTTGTTTATGTCCCCTTTTCTTCTTGTTCTATTTCGTTTCTATTTCTTTTGGTTTTGAGTTTTGTAGAGTAGTCATAATATTGAAGATCAGCATCCGTAAGGAAATAGATCCAATGACGACAGGTTTGTTCTACCATTCAACAATATTTAATGAGTCGTTCTGTCGGGGGGCTGCCCCCGGGTAGGGCAGATCCCGGCACAATTCTGCAATATGGCAACAATGTTTGGCCTTTATAGAGTGCAAAGGTCATCCTTTGGTGCACTGGAGAGATAACTTGACCTTTCGGAGCTGGTTAAGCCCAAGGTGTCTCTTGGGGGACGCAATGGTCATCACTGGAATCTATAAATAGCCTCCCCCCGAGCCTCAGAACAGCACAAACACCAGCGGATGGTGCCTCTAAGAACTAGCTTCTCGAAGATGTCTTTGCTAGCAGCCTAAGACATCTTCGGGAGGCTAGGCCTAGAGCCACACATCCTAAGTGCTACTCGGGTGCATCCGGAAAGGATCTCGGATCTCACGGTCGATCGGACGCTCCGGGTAAACTCACCGGTGGAGAAGATCCCGGATGAGCCGGATAGACTCCCCGGGTAGGTGAGAAAGGTCCGAGTTCGCTCCCCGGGTACAGGCTGACCGACATGTCGGTCCTGGCAGTTTGCTCAATGTGTGCAGGAAAGACTTACAGGATGGAGCAAGTAGGTAGCCGGCATGGGAGATGCCGGTGGGACGTTAACGGTCCGGAGCAGGCTTTCCCGCCTGGCACGGGGGAAGTCCTATCCCCCTGACACGGAAGCATGGTCACCTCCCGCCTGACACGGGAGCGTGTCAGCCGGTACGATAACGGTACGACAAGATCGGACATGTCTAGCCCGGCAATCCGGAAAAGACTACTCGGGATGGGCAAAGACATGTCTTGTCTCTGACAGAGGGACAATGATGTTACAGGACGACGCCTGCTGTCTTTGTCGGAATGATGACGGCAGGGCTATGCCGGATAGCTCGGCGGCTAGGTCGCACTAGCCAGTGTCGACATAACCGTTAGGCCTGTTTGGTGGGCCCATCCCGGATTAGGTTTTCCGGCCCTCCCGGCCGAAACGCTATAAAAGGCGTCATGACTGCTCCTGTGGGAGGGAGACCAACTTGGAGGCCAAAACCATAGTCTCATTTACTCCTTGTGCATTTACTCTCTCCTCTCTCTAGTTCATCTTGTTCATCGTGTTCTTTACCGAAAGAGCTCCAAGAGCATATTGTAGATCTTGTTCCACACTTATATTGAGAGGAAAGGCAGGAGTAGGGGTGTTACCTCCCCACGAGGGCCCCGAACCTGGGTACATCGTGCGTGTGTGTTCCCTGCCTTCGTGCAGTTGTTCGTACTTATTAGATCTTCTCTCGTTCCCTACGGTTGTGTTTGTTGTTCTTCGGAGATCCCGGTTATTCCGGCATCCTCGTTCGTGTGAGCTCCTTAGCTCGCTAGCCCTCACCGGATCCACCAGCGTCCATCGGCCCCACACTTTAGCCATCCTATGGCATCTGCCGTGACACCACCACGACACATTCTATCCATAGTAGCTAAATTTGGGACCCGTAATCCTTAGAAACTTCATCATGTCGATTTTCAAAAAGGCTATCATTTTGATGAACAACATTTTAATAGCACTTTTTTGACGTGGTTGCATACATCATGTAGTCCACGCGTTGAATGCATTTACCTACAGCGACACCATTGATGTCACATATTCACATCATACACTCCCATACTTTCCTGCACAAGAATATAGCTAGGGTTAGTCTTTCTGTCTACTATTGATGGTGATGCAATGATGCATCGCTCGTGATTGATCTTCATACCCCCGAGCGAAAGCCGTGTTAATTTTTTGTTCCCATCACACGCAAATTGCCGGTGGCGAATGATGATGGTACGTTAATATACTACCATCCTTGTCCTATAAAATTTGTTGCCTCTGTTCTCCCCTTCTCAACATGTGAATTGATATCTTTTCTAAAGTTCGAATCCATTTTTAGCAGGTTGTGTTCATCCACGTTTAGCTCTTTTCTTTCTGTTGAATCTTGGAGTTAGCTTGAATTTAATTGGGTCTGGATTTCTTCACCTCAATGTTTCCAATGTCTGCCGGACAAGCCTCCGCATCACTGAGATATGAGGTATAGATTTACGATTTGGTTGTCTTGGATTGCTGAATTGTACTGATTTATAAGATAGGGATAAGAGCATTGTGTCTCTAAATTTGTTTTCTAATTTTTTTAGGACTGCATAAATCCGGCTTGATAAAATACTTACCTACTACGGTAAAACAACTCATGTTCTGTTTCATAAGCACCAACCAGCATGACAACAATTTTATTTTGATATATTATGATTATTTCCTTCTCTCAAAGCTGATAGATTATTGTAAGTTGGTAGTTGAAGTCATTTTACGAGATAAAAACTGAAACCTGTAGCATGAACACTTAATGTGCACACTGAAATACTCTGGGTATCTTTTGCTCTGAGATCCTGTGATGTTTCATTTTCAGGTCATAGGAAAATCAGTAACCATAGCTTGTGGGGTGACTAATAAGTTCCCAAGGGAAGAAGATAGTGACTTAGAACCAGAGATTTGGGCCTTGGGTTTTACAAAGCCATGGAGATGCAGTTTTGATTTTGAGTGGCCTTCCAGGTGCAGATGTTGGGCAGGTATATTCATAACTATAGGTCACATGTTCACATGTAGCTTGATTGTTTCTCGGTTTTAATGACTATTGTAGTGTGTACTTAAAGTTAGTTGCTTAGATATACTAGATGATATGGTCATGAATTTCTATTCTTTAGAAATTATATTGCAGTCAGAATCTCCAGGGCCTTAATTGAATCTTTTTCAGGGCTTAACCCTTGTAATCTTTATTACTGAACTAGAGTTCAACACCTGCTTCTAATATTTATATTCTTGAGCAATCCTTGTTCAGCGTACATATTTTAGTACTGACACAAAAATCTTCTTTAAACCAAGTACGATCATCGTATTTATGAAATATGGATAATTTTAGTGCGGTGCTTCTGCAACACCAGGCCACACCAGCTGATGCAGTGTGCGGGCCTCACCAGCTGATGTGTCGGCGAGATACAGAGGAGATGTCACCCTTGAAGTTGATGCGCGGATGTTCACTCAACGAGCAAATTACAAGTTCATGCAAGACACTGGCAGCTATCACCGGCATCGAATGAAGATCTTTCGATGCCTCACTTCCTTCCATTGATGCTCCTATATACCTCTCCTGAAAATCGCCAACAAAACCTTCCGTAGTAATTGTCCTTTGCTTCATTGACTTGTGGATTTATATGGAACTGCGATGTTGGGCTTCTGAATTGTCTCATGGCGAGGGTTTTATAATTAGTTGGGAATTTCACCTGGTGTTTGGACCGCCTGTGATCAAGGTATTAATTGTTCCTACCCTAATTAAGTAACACCATACATCGGTTTCTTTCTACACTCTTTAGGGAAATTATAAATAAGTAAACTAGGATGTCTTTCCAATTCCATTTATACTCCAATACAAATTATTGAATAAAATAACATACAAGCAGAAGACGTACAATCAAAACAATTGTCTTGGTTATTTTGTTTAGCCCAGGCAATTTCAGAGGCTAAGAAAGGCTATAGCCGGGGTATAGCGCAGCTATGACCATATAGCCGCGTTGAATAATAATGGAAAAAATCAATATTTTAACAGCATATATCCATGTATATATACCAATAATTCACAAATAATTCACAAATGTATAAGATATTAACATAGCCACATAATAGATATGAAGAATAATAAGTTCTGGACATGGTTTTGTCCCCATATTACAAAATTAAGCGGGACAATTTTTGTTCAAATTTTGTTGGGACTCATATAGACGGTATAGTCTGAAAAATAGTGGGCTAAATCCATTTAGCCGAGCTATAGCCGGACGATAGCGGATATTATCTCTATAGGGTTTAGCCATAGCGTGGAGCCTATGTAAGGCTATAGCCAGGCTATAGCCGGCTATTTAAAACAGAGATAAAAAGTCATTTCTTTAATTACACATTCAGCTCATAGGTAATGGTTTGGATTGTAGAAGAATAGGAATTTGTCGGAGAGTGACTGAACGGCAGTTGACCACCTAGAGGGGGGTGAATAGGTGGAGACCAAATTTTATGTCTTTTCAGTTTTAGGCCAGCGGAAAGTAAGTTGTCTAAAAGTGCAACTAGGTGATACAAGTGATAAACAACAAGGAAGCTAAGCAAGTACAGGAATTAAAGATGCGGTAAAGGAGAGTGGAACGAAACAACCGTAGGAACTCGAAGACCAAGATCTTATCCCGAGTTACACCACATAGGTGTATGTCTCGTTGGAGAGGTGTGAGCTACCACAAAGGTTTGCTCAACGCCACAAAGGACTCACCCTATTCTCCTGTGAATTCGACCACAAAGGTGCGAATCCACGCTTCCACTAAAGACTCCTTTAAGGGCGGAGAAGGTCCCGTACAAATTCGTGAGGCACACACCCACAACTGAATTGGGGGCTCCCACAAAGACCACAACAGGTCACTTCCACAAAGGAATCCACAAAGGATCAAAACACACAATGTTGAACCTAGCTATCCACAAAGGAACCATAGATTCGTTGCCCCTCTAGAAATAGAGGGGGGAAATCAAATCGCTTCGGTGGAGATGTAGATCGGTGGCTTCTCCCTCAGATCCCAAAGTATCAACGGATTTGAGTGGCTAAATTGAGAGATCCGGAAGAAACGAGCTTCAGCACCAATGGAGGAGAGAGAAAATCTGGAAGCTTGAAATGCTGGATGTAGGTGGAGGGGTATTTATACCCCTCCCCAAAATCTGCCCGTTTTATAGCCGCCAGCCCGAAAATCTCCGGGTTGAGGACCGGAGATCTCCGGACCCCGGAAATTTCCGGAGCAAATTCCGGCTGACCTTGAATCTGGATCAGTACTGGTTGGGCTTCTTGACTTAGTCGAAAATCCTCTGTCACTCGGAGATCTCCGGATTGGGGCCCGGAAATCTCCGAGCGCCGGAAATCTCTGGGTGCATTTCGGCTAAAACTGTTTTGGAGTCAGTACACATTTTGAGTTCTGGACTTGGTCGAAATCCCTCTGTCACTCGGAGATCTCCGGACTGGGGCTCGGAAATCTCCGAGCGCCGGAAATCTCCGAGAGGATTTCCGGCTCAGCTTGAGTTGGAGTCAGTACGCATTTCAATTCAGACTTAGTGAAAAAAATGGATGGCTCGGAGATCTCCGGTCTGGGGACCGGAAATCTCCGAACCCCGGAAATTTCCTGACTGAATTTCTGAAGAAAGACCAAGTGTAGTTGAATTGAAACTTAGGCAAAATAAGTGTTCCTCTTTATCAGTCTACCTGTAAAAGACCCTGCATGCTTCATCACAAACATTAGAATACTTTTTGTGTTGTCATTAGTCACCAAAATCTGGGAGTGCATAGAATGCACTTTCAATCTCCCCCTTTTTGGCGAATGATGACAACACAAAAAAAGAACGGATTTGCAAAATATAGACGGAGCTCCCCCTAAGTGAGTGCACTATTTAAGAATGTCTTTGGAATACAAAGTGCACATTCCTTAGGATCAACACTCCCTCTAGATTTTACAAAACACACAAATACACAATAGAAGCAACAAACTTAGATAAAGAGTTATTACAATAGAGAATTTAACAGTACTCATGTCTCACACACATGACGAACAAAAACAGTCACGAAATAAAGGAGCACTGAAAGAAACAAAACGAAAAGAAAGAAGTGCTCCTAGCCCATGCAAATCCCGAGAGTCCTAGAGATACTTCTCCCCCTTTGGCATCAAGATACCAAAAAGGGAGGAGGTTCCACTAACGTCCCATGACTCAAGAGTCGGAACCCTCGTCCTGATCATCTTCCTCCTCCTCCTCCTCAGAATCAGCATTCTCAAGATCGCTGTCCTCTGGCACAGCATCATCCCAATCAAATGTGAGACCATCTGCATTCCAATCCTTGAAAGGAACCCGAGGCTTCAAAGGGTGCTTCGGAGCAGGCATCTTCAGGTGAGCCATCATAGCTTCTTGGCGCTGCATAATGTGATGGTTCTGAGAGTAGATGGAGTAGTTCTCACTGTGAATGCAACAGTTCATGTTGATGATTTTCTCAATTGCTCGAACTACCCAAGTGCGACTCTTCTTGGCAGCTTTCTTGATGTTGGGATTGGAGGGAACCCGAGATGGACCACCAAAAATGTCATCCTCGTTGGTCTCATGCATGGTGGCTTGTTGTTGAACCAAGTGACCAGATTTCTGGACAAGCAGGGCTGTCTTGTGAGGCTGAGTAGCAAAGGCTACATCAAAGTCATCACCATCTTGCTCAGAAAGGTTGTAGAGGCTCTTGATGAGCAACATTATATAAGGAGCATATGGAGGAACTTTCCTCTCAAAAACTGCTAGAGACATCTCCTGGAAAATAAAGTCCATGACATCCACCTTATAGACCTCCTGCTCAACCGCATACTCCCCAAGATAGGCATCATGAGCTTTGGTCATCAAGTTTACTAGAGACCCGGCAATATTATCTGCATTGGCGGCAATGGGAGCAATGGTCCAACGGAACATGCGAAGCAGTATATCATAAGTGGGGAGGAGGCCATTCTGAGAGCCAATCTTCCCTCCAGGCTGGTAAAGATCAGTCATGACGTGTTTGTTGTAAGACACGCCATGGACATGCATGCGGGCACCAGCTGCAGTAGAAAGACCACAGAAAGGACAACCAAGAATCTGAGCAAACTCTCTGAAAGAAGAAGTCAAGCGCTGCCTGCCAGACATCCAGGTCATCCCAATATCCTCTGAGGAGTCAAACACCACAGTGGCATAAAACTGATGGATAAGAGAGACGCTGTAGTTGCACTCAGTTCTCATCAATTGCCCAAACCCAGAAGTCCACAAACCTTCACAGCACCACCAAAATAATCGGCCTTCTTCATTAATGTCAAAGTCAATCCACTTCATGGGGCAGATTGGTTTGTCAACAGAGAACTTTTGATAGACTTCCCTATAGATCCATGCCATCTCAGTGCAAAAGTATGTGGGATCATCAGACTCCGCATTATAGGAGAGGTCACTTCGCCACTTGCGAAAACTGCCTTTGTTGAAGTCTTCAAGACGGAGCTCGGTCCTCTTCTTCTTGTTAGCACCAATAGGTTTCATGAGGATGGCCGAGGTCTCAGTTTGTGAGTTGTCTTCACTTGAGGACCCACTGGGAGGGCGTGAGTGAACTGGTTTGGCTCTTCCGCGAGAAGCAATTTGTTTGAAGCGGCCACGAGGGTTGGAACCTGCAAATACACAACATAGAGAGGATGGAAAGCATATGGGGTAAGCACTCATGTCCGAGATTGAAAATGGAACATACTAGAAAAGTTTTGACAAACACAGTTTCTGGACTTAGCTGTTTTGATTCTGAGCAGGCCGGAGATTTCCGGATCAGACTCGGAGATCTCCGGGGTCCAGAGATTTCCGGGTCAGACTCGGAGATTTCCGGTCTGCACGAAATTTTGACAGATTTGAACAAAATCTATGGATGAAAAACAGATATGTGCATGTGGAAGGTAGAACATGCCTAGGGGAGCAATTCTACCAAAGGAAACAAACAACAACCTCCTAAATCGGCTAGGTTAAACGAAAACAAGTTTCGTCCTAGATTTGAAATACGAGGAGTTACCGGAAGACATTGCGAAAAGAGTGCGGATGGAAACGAAGCCCTTGACGAGGAGAAGCAGATCCCCGAAGCACGCAAGAAACCCTCGAACGATCCACCCGCAGCAAGGAATGGAAGATATGGAGATTTTCGGAGGAGAGAGAGAGGATTAGGGCACGGGGTGGAGGAACTGGCCGAAACGGCCGGTCCACCCGTGCCCTTATATAGGCCGGAAAAATTTGAACCGGAAATTTCCGGACTGAGGCTCAGAGATCTCCGGGTGCCGGAGATTTCCGGGGCTATTTCCGGACAGGACTTAGCCCTGGAAAAACTTTGGCACGCTCGGAGATTTCCGGACATCGGACCAGAGATTTCCGGCTCTAATTCCGATTCAGCTTCGCCAGAGGTCAGTGCCGAAATTGAAAAAGGACTTAGGTGCTGAAAATCGCAGGGGCCGGAGATTTCCGAGTCTGGGCCCGAAAATGTCCGGACACCGGAAATTTCCGGGACTATTTCCGGTCAATAATCATCATAGGCCAGTGCTGATTTTTGAATGGACTTAGTCTCGAAATTCTCTGGTGGCTCGGAGATTTCCGAGTAAGGCTCGGAGATTTCCATTCAAACCCAAAAACTCCAGGAACAAGAAACCAAAAAGGGGACATGAGTGGGGAAAAGCATGTTAAAGGATAGTGAAAGGCTTAGGATAGACACTCAAACAGAATAAAGAAGACACACTCAAGTTACAAGAACCATACAATACAAGAGAAGATCAACAAGAGTGTGTTTTCCCTAAAGAACCAAACACAATCCAAGTGAGAATCAAAAAATAAAACCAAATAGAATCCAAAGAAAAAGGAGTGTTGGTGGCCTAGGCCACCGTGTATGAGTTGTAGCATGGTACCGCGAAGATATATCTTGGGTCCATAACTACATCTCAACATTAAAGCTCACAAATTAGATTTAATTTGAAGTTTTAGCAATGATATGTCACTATATGCATAATAGGGGGAGGAAGAGTCCAACGTATTAGGAAAACACTCCCCCTAAGTCCATGCGTACCTCTAGGTCTTATAAAGCCTTAAACGTTGGAGTGTGTGTACGGAGTTCAAGCCAAGGCCCGAGAATCTCTGATATTGAGCTCATTCCTCAAGTAGCAAAAGCGGGCTTCATCAAGGGGCTTCGTGAAGATATCCGCCAATTGATACCTTGTACCAACATATGATAGATCAATATCTCTTCGTGCCACGTGATCGCGGATGAAGTGATGACGAATCTCAATGTGCTTGGTCCTTGAATGTTGCACCGGATTGTATGCAATTTTGATGGCACTCTCATTGTCACATAAAAGCGGCACTTTGTCCAAGAGGACACCGTAATCCTTTAAAGTTTGCCGCATCCAAAGAAGTTGAGTACATCCTCTTGCGACAGCGACATACTCGGCCTCCGCCGTGGATAATGAGATGCAATTTTGTTTCTTCGAGGACCAACTCACCAAAGATCTTCCAAGAAATTGACACGTCCCGGATGTGGACTTCCTATCATCAATGTCGCCCGCCCAATCAGAGTCAGTGTATCCACAAATAGACAAGGTGCCATCTTTGGGATACCACAACCCAAAGCAAGGGGTATGAACCAAATATCTGAAGATTCTCTTCACGGCCATCAAATGACTTTCCTTGGGCGCGGCTTGATAACGGGCACACACTCCAACGCTTAAAACGATATCGGGCCTAGAAGCACACAAATAAAGAAGAGACCCAATCATAGAACGATACTCCTTTTGATCTACCTCTTTATCGTCGGGGTTGAGTTGGAGGTGGCACTTGGTTTGCATAGGAGTCGTCACACCGTTAAGTCCAAGCAATTTGAATTTCTTGATCATCTCTTGAATATACTTGGCTTGACAAATGAAAGTCCCTTCCCTCAATTGCTTTATCTCAAAGCCAAGAAAGAACTTGAGTTCACCCATCATGGACATCTCGAACTTGTCGGTCATTAGCTTGGAAAACTCATCATTGAACACACGGTTAGTAGAACCGAAGATAATGTCATCGACATATAATTGACAAATGAAGAGTTCACCATTAACCTTTTTAGTGAAAAGAGTGGGATCGATTACCCCAACCTCAAATCCACGGTCTACCAAGAACTCTCTCAAGTGCTCGTACCATGAATTGGGGGCTTGTTTAAGGTCATATAGAGCTTTGTCCAAGACATAGACGTGGTGAGGATGGTTGGGGTTTTCAAAACCCGGGGGTTGTTTAACATAAACAAGTTCTTGCAATGGACCATTAAGAAAAACAGATTTTACATCCATTTGTTGCAATTTGAAACCATGGTGAGAAGCAAAAGCGATGAGAATACGTATCGATTCGATTCTTGCGACCGACGCGAAAGTTTCTCCAAAATCGATGCCTTCGACTTGAGAAAAACCTTGAGCCACCAACCGCGCCTTGTTCCTCACAACGATGCCATGTTCATCTTGCTTGTTCTTGAAAATCCACTTAGTGCCAATAACGTTGCGGCAATCTTTAGGCTTCTCAACTAGACGCCACACTTTATTGCGCTCGAAGTTGTTAAGTTCTTCATGCATAGCCCCTAGCCAATCGGGATCTTCAAGAGCATCAAAGACTTTCTTGGGCTCGACCATGGAAATGTGTGCTTGATGCTCACTGAAATGAGCTAATTGACTTCGTGTGGAGACCCTTGCTCGAATATCACCAATGACCTTGTCGAGAGATAATGCTCTAAGTTCCAAAGACTTTGCAAAGCGAGCTTGACGACGAGTTTCAATCGCCGCCCTTGTGGTGGGGACAATTTCTTGACCATCTTGATCCTTTGGATCCTCGTCTTGACCTTCTTGAGGGCCTTGATCATCATGAGAAGTCTCTTCATGAGATGGAGTAAGATGATCTTATTCTTGAGTAGAACTTGGAGAAGTGGAGTTGGCTTCGATAACCTTGGTGGAGGAGGCATGATCTTTTTGTTGATGAAGATCTTGTTGAGATTCATCATGAGCTTCATCTTGAGACGAAATAGCATGCCCTTGTTGAGGAGGATCTTGAGATTGTTCTTGAAGGGAATCATCATTTTCTATGGGTGAGCCACCTTGTGGTTCTTGTGATGGTGAGGTTTCCTTGATGGGAGAACTTGAGTCATCTTGAACAACTTCTTGATGGACTTCAATGGGGCGTAGAAAGCCCACCCCCATCTTCTTAATAGCATCAAAAGGTTGTTCATCACCTACATCACAAACACCAACTTGCTCCACTTGGGAGTCATCATTTTCATCGAATTTCACACTACAAGATTCTATGATAATCCGGGAGGATTTATCAAAGACTCTACAAGTGTGGGACTCGCTACCATAGCCAACAAATATCCCCTCAATTGATTTAGAGTGGAACTTACCCAACCGGACACCCTTAGCGAGATAATGTGTAACGCCCCAGGATTTATCCCCTTTTTGATTTGTGAGTTTTTCTTTTTGCATCGACATGGCATCGCATTGCATCGCATTAATTTTAATTGTTGCATTTAAATTTATTTTTTCACAATTAAATTCAAATGCATTTTCAAATTAATTAAAAATGTGTTATTTTCAAATCTTTTAAAAATGTTAAAAACTAGTTTATTAAATTGTCTAATCAAAACTAAAAACATTTTGTAAAGGTTTCGTATTCAAATTCCTCTTCGTTTTGGTTTTAAAAATAGAAATCAAAAATAATTAAACGGGAGAGAAGTAAAGCCCAAAAGCCCACCTAAGCAAACCCTAGTGTTTCCCACTCGAAAAATTCTTTCCCACCCCCTGACTTTTTGCAGCCACCCTCCTCTTTTTTCTGCTTTTTGCAAAAAGCCCTTTCACCCCTTTTTTGTTTCTTTTTCCCCCTCCTCTTTTCTTTTCTTTTCTTTTTCTTCTTCTTTTTCTTTTTCTTCCTTTTCTCTTTCTTCTTCCTTTCCTATCCCGCACGGGAGAAGCAGGCCCGAGCCGAGCTCCACCTTCCGTTCGCCCGAGCGCCTCCCCGCCGCTTGCGCCCCCCACGCCGCCTCTCTCCGGGCCGCCGCCGCGCCGCCCGCGCGCCGCCGTCACCCCCTGCTCCTCCTGTCGACGCCGCCCCACGCGCCCGCGCGCGCCGCCACCTCCCCGGCCGCCGCCGCGCCCCTGCTTCCCGCCGCCGCCGGACGTTGCCTCCACGCCGAGCGCCTCCCCGCCGCCGTGCAACCGCGCCCCGCGCCGGCCCCGTCCCGCGCGTCTCCTCCGGTGCCTCGCCCCGGCCCGACCTCCCCAGCGCCACGCCGCCCCCGGCCGCCGCGCCCTGCGCTCGCCGCTGCACGCCGCGCCCCCAGCTCGAGCGTCCGTCGCCCCGCGCCTCCGGCCCGGCCGCCCTCGCCTCCACGCCCGCCGTCCCTGCGCTGCCGCGCCGCCGGCCGCCCTTCTCCACCCGAGTTCCCCGCGCGCCGCCACCCTCGCACGGCCACGTCGCCGCAGCGCGCGCGCCGCACGTGCATCCGCCGGCGCCGTGCTCCGGCCCTGCCGTCGCCGCGCAGCCCGCTCCCTGCCTCCGCGCCTCGTCGCCCCTGCTCCTACCCGCCGCCGCGCGCCTTCTTCGCCACCCGCGCGCGCCGCGCTCCACTTCCGCCCACGCAGCGCCCCGCGCGTTCCCTCCATGTCGCCGCCGCCGTGCGTTCCGCTCCGCGCCGGTCTCCTTCCGCTCCGCCGGGTTCTCCGTCCGGTGGCGTCCCCGCTCCAACGCCCGCAAGGTGTTCGACAAAATTCCCGCAAGACCCCGGCGTCACATTTTTGTCCGAGTTGTCCACCCTTCGTGGTGCTGCCCCGTGCGCGTGCGCGCGCCCCTTCCGGTGTCCGTTGTCGTGGCCCCGAAGACTAGATGCGACAAGTGCGCCACCGACCCCGAAGCCGGCGCTCCGAACAACAACCACCCGGACGACTACCCGCCCACTTCCACAACACCGACAAACGACGATGCCCCGGTTCCGCGACGACTACTTCCACGACAACGACTACTTCCTCTACGGACCGAAGACGTCGGTTTCGAACCCTATCTCTCCCGATCCAACGTGCGAACCCAAACCCTAACCCTACCTAATTTATTAAATGTCATATATCTTGTGCATATCGCATCATAATTGCATTTGTTGCATCTCTTGGGTTTGCGGGTGTAGTAAATCACCTAATTAATAAATATGGAATGTGTGGGGCAAATCAATATATATATTGCCCTATTCCATTTAATTTGGTTATATCACCCATGCCATGTCTTGCCATGCTAATCAACATTTAATTTGATGGGTAGATAAATAACTTGCACCTAAAAATAAATTGTCGGAATCCCGGTTCCGCTTAATTTGGATTAAGTGCATCTCGCATTGCATCTTGCCATGTCATTCATCTGTCGCATGATCATGCTGGATCTTTTGCCGTAGTGGTAAAGTGCATCTTTACGCTTTCCAGTGTTTGTTGCTTCTTCGCGGATACGACGTTGAGATGTGTGAGCCACGACAAGATCTGCTTCCATGCGGGATTCCAGGCAAGCAAAATTTGCTTGTTTACCTATACATTATCTTTCATTCCTGCCGTTGATCTCTGCTACCCTAGTTATCGATTCTTGAACTGCGATCCCATCACATGTTTATCCTGCAGCCCATACAGCTTTATCCCCACAACCTAATACCCGTTGCATGTTTATCTGTTGGCCTTGCGAGTCGTAGCGCATGCTTAGAGTTGTTTGTGCGAGTCGTCTGTTGGTCTTATGATTCATCTGCTTAGTTTGATATATTATTCTACCTTAATAAAATGTTGTATTATATTGGGGTATTATAATTAAAAGATAAGGCACCAGGCGGAAGGCCTTGCGAGGTGCTTTGTTCTGCTCAGTGTCGACCTAGGAACTGAGATTTTGTCCTCGGATCCAATTTTGAGCGCACTAACCACTTGTGGGAGGCCCAATGGAGCCCCCCTCGACTTTGAACGGATCTACAGCTTGTCCATGTGCCGCAACTAGTTCGGGTTTTCCATTTGCTCATATGCATGTGCATGATGATGATGATGATGAGAGGGTATGTGATACGGGGGGTCATATAGGTATGGTGCGTACGTAGCGGACAGTTCCTACTGTGGTTTGAGCCGCATGGTGCGTAGGCACAAAATAATGAGTCCGCAATTGAGATTCGGCCGGACTCCTGACGCGGGTAACAACTCATATGGGTGGCACTTGGACTTGCTGTAGTGAAGGAATAAGTCGTGTTGAGAAGCCCTGATGCTTGCTTGGGTTGATCATGCGAGTATGGGTACAGTAGTGCACCCCTGCAGGGTATAATCTTATCGATGAGCCGTGTCCACGGTTATGGACGACTTTGGTGATGATGCTGGCTAACAAGATCTAGACAACTTGCACCTAATTAAAGTTAATTAATTTGACTAGTAATATAGAATTACTTTCACAATAAACTATAATTAAAATTGTTTAACGTGTGAGTTTCCCGAATTGCTTCCTCATATTTGGTTGAGGGGGTTAATTCGAGAATGGGTTATGTTTGGTGTTAGTTGTAGATGTTTACTTTATGCGCTCTCTTATCCCTCTCTGATTAGACGGAAGTTGTAGCGTGTCTCTTTAGGTTGCTAGTGCTGCTGCCGCTAAGTCCACCTCCCCTATATTTTGGGAGATGGTGTAGAAAGTAGGCAAGTCGGTTTTGCTTGCCAGGGAGTGCCCTGACCCTCTTTTGGGATGTGCTTTATGTGCAGTCAACAGGTTTGAAGTCCGACGACGTTAGCTTGGGAATCCCTCCGGCTTGGCTGGGCAGGGATATGGCGCCATCGCTTATCTTCAGAACTCTTAGTTCAATTTGCATATTATCCGTAGTCGGATACTATTTTGCTTCCGCTGTCATTTGTATCTTTGTATTGCATCATTTGTATCTTGACTCGTTCGAGTCGTTGTTGTATTTTATCTTCTGTTGTATTTGTGGATGTATCGGAACTGTTGTAATGTTATCACAATTCCACCCACATAATGCGCATGTTTCGGCGTGCACATTATGTCTGGTGGGTGACCTAAAATCGTTATTATGCGGATTTCGGCGGGATCGCTTAAATCTACATAGTACCGATTTTAGGGCGTCACAAAGTGGTATCAGAGCCTTGGTTTCGATCTCCTTGTTGTTTCGATACGAATGGTTATCGAAGCAGCGGGTCCGCAAAAGTCTGTAGGATAACCTCGCTAACGGTCGTTGATCCTAGAGTGTCGAAAACTATTTGACTTAAATTATTTTTGAAAAATATCTCAATAGGTTTCTTTTTACTCCTTATCTCAATTCTATGTCTCCTCTTACCTTATTTGTTTTGGAGTCTCTTCTCTTACCCAACTTTCAAAGTTTTAGGTTCCTACGTGTGGGTGGACGATTTCTTGCCTTTTATCCTATTAGGTTCGATCGTTCAGAGTCATCTTCGCCGTGAGCAACAATCCCTTGTTAGTGGTGTCGACAATTTCAAGGTGGAGCAACAATCCCTTGTTAGTGGTGTCGAGAAGTTCATCCCGGAGCGTGAAGACTCGATAGTTACCCCTCTCTCTTTGTGGTCTCGGCGTGGATCGCGGGACACGATCCCTTGTTAGTGGTGTCGGTTGTAACGCCCCGGGATTTATCCCCTTTTTGATTTGTGAGTTTTTTTTTGCATCGACATGGCATCGCATTGCATCGCATTAATTTTAATTGTTGCATTTAAATTTATTTTTTCACAATTAAATTCAAATGCATTTTCAAATTAATTAAAAATGTGTTATTTTCAAATCTTTTAAAAATGTTAAAAACTAGTTTATTAAATTGTCTAATCAAAACTAAAAACATTTTGTAAAGGTTTCGTATTCAAATTCCTCTTCGTTTTGGTTTTAAAAATATAAATAAAAAATAATTAAACGGGAGAGAAGTAAAGCCCAAAAGCCCACCTAAGCAAACCCTAGGGTTTCCCACTGGAAAAATTCTTTCCCACCCCCTGACTTTTTGCAGCCACCCTCCTCTTTTTTCTGCTTTTTGCAAAAAGCCCTTTCACCCCTTCTTTCTTTCTTTTTCCCCCTCCTCTTTTCTTTTCTTTTCTTTTCTTTTTCTTCTTCCTTTTCTTTTTCTTCCTTTTCTCTTTCTTCTTACTTTCCTATCCCGCACGGGAGAAGCAGGCCCGAGCCGACCTCCACCTTCCGTTCGCCCGAGCGCCTCCCCGCCGCTTGCGCCCGGCGCGCCCCCCCGCGCCGCCTCTCTCCGGGCCGCCGCCGCGCCGCCCGCGCGCCGCCGTCGCCCCCTGCTCCTCCTGTCGACGCCGCCCCACGCGCCCGCGCGCGCCGCCACCTCCCCGTCCGCCGCCGCGCCCCTGCTTCCCGCCGTCGCCGGACGTTGCCTCCACGCCGAGCGCCTCCCCGCCGCCGTGCAACCGCGCCCCGCGCCGGCCCCCTCCCGCGCGTCTCCTCCGGTGCCTCGCCCCGGCCCGACCTCCCCAGCGCCACGCCGCCCCCGGCCGCCGCGCCCTGCGCTCGCCGCCGCACACCGCGCCCCCAGCTCGAGCGTCCGTCGCCCCGCGCCTCCGGCCCGGCCGCCCTCGCCTCCACGCCCTCCGTCCCCGCGCTGCCGCGCCGCCGGCCGCCCTTCTCCACCCGAGTTCCCCGCGCGCCGCCACCCTCGCACGGCCACGTCGCCGCAGTGCGCGCGCCGCACGTGCATCCGCCGGCGCCGTGCTCCGGCCCTGCCGTCGCCGCGCAGCCCGCTCCCTGCCTCCACGCCTCGTCGCCCCTGCTCCTACCCGCCGCCGCGCGCCTTCTTCACCACCCGCGCGCGCCGCGCTCCACTTCCGCCCACGCAGCGCCCCGCGCGTTCCCTCCATGTCGCCGCCGCCGTGCGTTCCGCTCCGCGCCGGTCTCCTTCCGCTCCGCCGGGTTCTCCGTCCGGTGGCGTCCCCGCTCCAACGCCCGCAAGGTGTTCGACAAAATTCCCGCAAGACCCCGGCGTCACATTTTTGTCCGAGTTGTCCACCCTTCGTGGTGCTGCCCCGTGCGCGTGCGCGCGCCCCTTCCGGTGTCCGTTGTCGTGGCCCCGAAGACTAGATGCGACAAGTGCGCCACCGACCCCGAAGCCGGCGCTCCGAACAACAACCACCCGGACGACTACCCGCCCACTTCCACAACACCGACAAACGACGATGCCCCGGTTCCGCGACGACTACTTCCACGACAACGACTACTTCCTCTACGGACCGAAGACGTCGGTTTCGAACCCTATCTCTCCCGATCCAACGTGCGAACCCAAACCCTAACCCTACCTAATTTATTAAATGTCATATATCTTGTGCATATCGCATCATAATTGCATTTGTTGCATCTCTTGGGTTTGCGGGTGTAGTAAATCACCTAATTAATAAATATGGAATGTGTGGGGCAAATCAATATATATATATATTGCCCTATTCCATTTAATTTGGTTATATCACCCATGCCATGTCTTGCCATGCTAATCAACATTTAATTTGATGGGTAGATAAATAACTTGCACCTAAAAATAAATTGTCGGAATCCCGGTTCCGCTTAATTTGGATTAAGTGCATCTCGCATTGCATCTTGCCATGTCATTCATCTGTCGCATGATCATGCTGGATCTTTTGTCGTAGTGGTAAAGTGCATCTTTACGCTTTCCAGTGTTTGTTGCTTCTTCGCGGATACGACGTTGAGATGTGTGAGCCACGACAAGATCTGCTTCCATGCGGGATTCCAGGCAAGCAAAATTTGCTTGTTTACCTATACATTATCTTTCATTCCTGCCGTTGATCTCTGCTACCCTAGTTATGGATTCTTGAACTGCGATCCCATCACATGTTTATCCTGCAGCCCATACAGCTTTATCCCCACAACCTAATACCCGTTGCATGTTTATCTGTTGGCCTTGCGAGTCGTAGCGCATGCTTAGAGTTGTTTGTGCGAGTCGTCTGTTGGTCTTATGATTCATCTGCTTAGTTTGATATATTATTCTACCTTAATAAAATGTTGTATTATATTGGGGTATTATAATTAAAAGATAAGGCACCAGGCGGAAGGCCTTGCGAGGTGCTTTGTTCTGCTCAGTGTCGACCTAGGAACTGAGATTTTGTCCTCGGATCCAATTTTGAGCGCATTAACCACTTGTGGGAGGCCCAATGGAGCCCCCCTCGACTTTGAACGGATCTACAGCTTGTCCATGTGCCGCAACTAGTTCGGGTTTTCCATTTGCTCATATGCATGTGCATGATGATGATGATGATGATGAGAGGGTATGTGATACGGGGGGTCATATAGGTGTGGTGCGTACGTAGCGGACAGTTCCTACTGTGGTTTGAGCCGCATGGTGCGTAGGCACAAACTAATGAGTCCGCAATTGAGATTCGGCCGGACTCCTGACGCGGGTAACAACTCATATGGGTGGCACTTGGACTTGCTGTAGTGAAGGAATAAGTCGTGTTGAGAAGCCCTGATGCTTGCTTGGGTTGATCATGCGAGTATGGGTACAGTAGTGCACCCCTGCAGGGTATATACTTATCGATGAGCCGTGTCCACGGTTATGGACGACTTTGGAGATGATGCTGGCTAACAAGATCTAGACAACTTGCACCTAATTAAAGTTAATTAATTTGACTAGTAATATAGAATAATTTTCACAATAAATTATAATTAAAATTGTTTAACGTGTGAGTTTCCCGAATTGCTTCCTCATATTTGGTTGAGGGGGTTAATTCGAGAATGGGTTATGTTTGGTGTTAGTTGTAGATGTTTACTTTATGCGCTCTCTTATCCCTCTCTGATTAGACGGAAGTTGTAGCGTGTCTCTTTAGGTTGCTAGTGCTACTGCCGCTAAGTCCACCTCCCCTATATTTTGGGAGATGGTGTAGAAAGTAGGCAAGTCGCTTTTGCTTGCCAGGGAGTGCCCTGACCCTCTTTTGGGATGTGCTTTATGTGCAGTCAACAGGTTTGAAGTCCGACGACGTTAGCTTGGGAATCCCTCCGGCTAGGCTGGGCAGGGATATGGCGCCATTGCTTATCTTCAGGACTCTTAGTCCAATTTGCATTTTTTTCGTAGTCGGATACTATTTTGCTTCTGCTGTCATTTGAATCTTTGTATTGCATCATTTGTATCTTGACTCGTTCGAGTCGTTGTTGTATTTTATCTTCTGTTGTATTTGTGGATGTATCGGAACTGTTGTAATGTTATCACAATTCCACCCACATAATGCGCATGTTTCAGCGTGCACATTATGTCTGGTGGGCAACCTAAAATCGTTATTATGCGGATTTCGGCGGGATCGCTTAAATCTACATAGTACCGATTTTAGGGCGTCACATAATGACACTTACATCCAAACACTCGGAAGTAGCCAATGTTGGGTTTGTTGCCGTAAGGATCTCATATGGAGTCTTCTTCATACCCTTGCGGAAATAGAGGCAGGTTGATGAGTGACAAGCGGTGGAAATAGCCTCCGCCCAAAAGTTGATGGAGGACTTGAACTCCGCCAACATAGATCTTGCCATATCGATAAGAGTTTGGTTCTTCCTTTCGGCAACGCCATTTTGTTGAGGAGTGTATGCAGCGGAATATTGGTGAGGAATGCCTTCTTCACTAAGAAAGTCGTTAAGGGTGTAGTTCTTGAATTCCGACCCATTGTCACTACGAACAACCAATATGGGGAGGTCATGTTGGCTTTGAACCTCCTTGGAGAAGTCGATGAAGATTTGTTGAGTTTCATCATTGGTCTTGAAGAAATAGACCCATGTATACCTTGAATAGTCATCAACAATCACAAGGCAATATTTCTTGCCTCCAAGACTTATCTCCGGAATTGGTCCAAATAAATCAACATGAAGGAGCTCCAAAATCCGTGATGAAGATATGATGGTCTTGCTTGGATGAGGAATATCATGCATCTTGCCTTTAACACAAGCTCTTCAAATTCGATCCCTTGAAAATAAAACAAGATCTTTTAGTCCAAGGATGTAGCCACCCTTTTGAAGGCTTTGCAAAGTGCGCATGTTTACGTGGGCTAGTCGGCGATGCCAAAGCCAACCCACGTCGGCTTTTCCGAAGAGACACATGGCTTGAGTAGTGGTGGATTCGGAGAAGTCCACCATATAAAGCTCATGCTCCACGTATCCCACGAAAGCCAGTCTTAGCGACTTTCTTGACAAGAGGACCATCGCGTACTTATTAAAGAAGGGAGAGATCCCCAACTTTGTTAAGTCACGAACCGATAACAAATTATAGCCAAGAGATTCAACAAGCATAACATTGACAAGAGTAATGTCGGGGGCAACTACCACTTTGCCAAAACCGGTTACCTTAGAGCTTGATAAGTCACCAAACGTCACGGTTACTTGATCTTCATTAGGTTTCAACTCCGTGACGAGTTATTTGCTCCCGGTCATATGACTTGTACATCCACTATCAATTATCCATTTTGAACCACCGGGAGCAAGGTCCTACAAGAGATCAATTCTTGCATTTAGCAACCCATTGCTTCACAATGGGTGCTTTATGGTTAGTGACAAGAGACTTAGGAACCCAAATCGCATATGAAATGAAACCATAGTAGGGTCCAATGTAACAAGCACAAACATTCCCATAATAATCAACATATAAAACATAGTTAGGATTGTTGTCCCCGGCGTGATCTTTATGAGTAGGCTTGCCCCTTGAGGCATTCCTCCTCGCAAGATTGTACTTGGATTGAATGGAGTCGGCCTTCTTGGCTTGGATGGGTTTACGCTCTTGGGAATACCCTTCTTAGCATTCATCTTTATGGGAGGCACATACCCAAGTCCTTCCTTCCCTTGTTGAGTGTGAGGCTCCACGATGGGAGTCTCAAAAACTTGCTTACCCTTGAGAAGGATGATATTGGATGAGGAGGCCTTAGTCATCTCACTCTTCAACCTAGCATTCTCCTTCACAAGATTAGCATTATCACAAGAACACTTAGAGGTAGAGATGCTAAGAGAATCAAGGTTAGTTAACCGAGTTTGGAGTTGGGCATACGACTCTTTTAGAAGAGCATGTTCACTCTCCCAAGCCTTGTGAGCTATGACGAGCTTCTCCATGTCCTCAATGAGTCGAGCATGCCCAACCGCAAATTCGGCTTTATCTTGTTGAGCCACCTTGAATTTAGAAGAGTACATATCACGATCCTTAATGAGCTTAGCATGTGAGGAGTTATGAGTTTGCTCAATAGTTTCAAGTTGCTCCTCAAGACGAGCATGAGACTCTTCAACCTCCTCAAGAGAGGACTTCAAATAAGATAGAGAAATAGCGTCTTTTCTTTCTATCTTACCCTTCTCTTCATTGAGATGCTCTAGCTCACCAAGTCGAGCCATGAGGGCACCAACATGTTTCTTGCTATCTCCTTGCAAGTTAGTGATAAAGGAGTCGAACGCCACAAGCTCTTGCTTGATTTGAAAGCTAGAGGCATCATCAAGCTCATTCATTTCATTCATGAGAGAGGAGGATGATGAAGGTACCTCCGATGCCTTTGCCATAAGACACTTTGAGCTCTTGGTGATGGAGTTCTCATTCGGCGATGTGAATAGAGACGATGAAGAACTTGTCGTAGTTGAAGGAGTTCTTGTCGTTGATGGAGAGACGGTAGTTGTCGAAGTGGTGGCAAGGGCCGCCACTTCATTTGGCGTTTCTTCCTCCGACTCTTCATCATCGGTGGGATACTCCTCTTGTGTCAACAACATGATGCGAGGCTTCTTGTTAAAAGGCCTCATCTTTCCATAGGCCTTCTTGGGAGGCATCTTGGTTTTGTACTTGAGCACTAGACGTCCACCATGCTCTTCTCTTTTCTCATAAGGGCACTCGGCAACGAAATGGAACTTGTCTTGACAATTGTAACATGTCCTTGACTTGGAGGGTGAGACCCTATCGGCTTGAGGTGCATTCTTGTCAAACTGCATCTTGCCTCTTGAGGGATTGTTCCAAAAGGTGCGAGCCGCAAGAGCGAGATGATCATTGTAAGCAATCTTGAGTGCTTCCTCGGACATAGCGGCAAAGCTTTCAAGATCATCATCATCGTTGTCTTCC
The DNA here is from genome assembly GCA_026929855.1 of Poa annua. Classification (NCBI taxonomy): domain Eukaryota; kingdom Viridiplantae; phylum Streptophyta; class Magnoliopsida; order Poales; family Poaceae; genus Poa; species Poa annua. Next base: position 241,114,558 of record CM049426.1, on the reverse strand, counting down.
TCAACGGTAGCCTTCAAAGAGAGGTTGGTTGTGCCTCTTTGCATTCCAAGAGCCCTTGCCCTTGCATCTTGAGCATTCTTAGTGGCCACCTTGTATGCGGCCATCTCTTGCATAACCTCATTTGACGTCATGAGATGGTAGTTGTGTCTTCCTTGAAGACTCTTGACGTCGGTAGGCTCACAAGCCATCATAGAACTAACATACTTCCTCTTGATCCAAGCATCATCAATATGAGAGGCACCCACTTCTCGAAAGCTTGTGGCTATGGTCACCAATCTTTGATACATCATCTCATGGTTTTCACCATCAAGCTTGAAAAAGCCCTCGGCTTCATTGCTCAAAGAGTCATAGCGGTTCCTTCTCATGCTATCATTTCCAACGAACAACTCGGATAGACCATCCCATGTCTCCTTGGCGGTGGTGAGATGTTGGATGTGAGGCAAGTCCTTGTTCCCAACCGCCTTTTGGATCATGTAGAGAGCTGTGGCATCAAGTTGAGCCTCCACCACTTCTCTTCTTGTTAGGTTGGTCGGATCATGCGGCTTGTATCCAACTTGAATGATGCGCCACAACTCGATTGAAGAGCTGCACACATGAGACTTCATCATGTATTGCCATTGAAAAAAAGTATAGTCTTTAAGCATCGGGGGATCACCCCTATGAGAAACTTGCGGGTGAGGAATAATGGGATCGGGGGTGTGGTATTGGGATGGGGGAGGGGTGGCGTCGTAGCCTTTAGGCACTTCATCATTGGATGATGGAGTGTTTTGATGGGTTGAGGAACTACTAGCATCACCCTTCCCATCCAAAGGCAATTGCTTTCCCTTTATCAATTCGGGGTCCACATCAAGAGTAATGCCCGGAAGCACCGGAGGCTTTGAGGGCAATGCAAGAGAGGTTTCCTTAGATGTCTTGAGAGACTCAAGCATATCATGAAACTTCTTGAACTCGGTTTGTATGGACGATGTCAACTTTGTTTCCAAAAAGTTGATATCGGCCATAGTGGCACCTTTCTCTTGCATTGCCGCCAAAGTCGCGGCGTCCGTTTCGGAACCCTCGTTTGAGTCAACTTGCATTGTCCAAGGTTAGTATCAAGCGGTGAAGCTTTTAAGAGACAACCTGGCTCTGATACCAATTGAACGACAGTTGACCACCTAGAGGGGGGGGGGGGTGAATAGGTCGAGAGCAAATTTTATGTCTTTTCAGTTTTAGGCTAGCGGAAAGTAAGTTGTCTAAAAGTGCAACTAGGTGATACAAGTGATAAACAACAAGGAAGATAAGCAAGTATAGGAATTAAAGATGCGGTAAAGGAGAGTGGAACGAAACAACCGTAGGAACTCGAAGACCAAGATTTTATCCCGAGTTCCACCACATAGGTGTACGTCTCGTTGAAGAGGTGTGAGCTACCACAAAGGTTTGCTCAACGCCACAAAGGCCTCACCCTATTCTCCTGTGAATTCGACCACAAAGGTGCGAATCCACGCTTCCACTAAGGACTCCTTTAAGGGTGGAGAAGGTCCCGTACAAATTCGTGAGGCACACACCCACAACTGAATTGGGGGCTCCCACAAAGACCACAACAGGTCACTTCCACAAAGGAATCCACAAAGGATCAAAACACACAATGTTGAACCTAGCTATCCACAAAGAAACCCTAGATTCGTTGCCCCTCTAGAAATAGAGGGGGGGAAATCAAATCGCTTCGGTGGAGATGTAGATCGGTGGCTTCTCCCTCAGATCCCCAAGTATCAACGGATTTGAGTGGCTAGATTGGGAGATCCGGAAGAAACGAGCTTCAGCACCAATGGAGGAGAGAGAAAATCTAGAAGCTTGAAATGCTGGAGGTAGGTGGAGGGGTATTTATACCCCTCCCCAAAATCTGCCCGTTGTACAGCCGCCAGCCCGGAAATCTCCGGGTTGAGGACCGGAGATCTCCGGACCCCAGAAATTTCCGGAGCAAATTCCGGCTGAGCTTGAATCTGGATCAGTACTGGTTGGGCTTCTTGACTTAGTCGAAAATCCTCTGTCACTCGGAGATCTCCGGATTGGGGCCCGGAAATTTCCGAGCGCCGGAAATCTCCGGGTGCATTTCCGGCTAAAACTGTTTTGGAGTCAGTACACATTTTGAGTTCTGGACTTGGTCGAAATCCCTCTGTCACTCGGAGATCTCCGGACTGGGGCTCGGAAATCTCCGAGCGCCGGAAATCTCCGAGAGGATTTCCGGCTCAGCTTGAGTTGGAGTCAGTACGCATTTCAATTCAGACTTAGTGAAAAAAATGGATGGCTCGGAGATCTCCAGTCTGGGGACCGGAAATCTCCGAACCCCGGAAATTTCCTGACTGAATTTCTGAAGAAAGACCAAGTGTAGTTGAATTGCAACTTAGGCAAAATAAGTGTTCCTCTTTATCAGTCTACCTGTAAAAGACCCTGCATGCTTCATCACAAACATTAGAATATTTTTTGTGTTTTCATTAGTCACCAAAATCTGGGAGTGCATAGAATGCACTTTCAGTGACTCCCACGGAACAGGGATAGTCACACCCTGAAGAGTAGTTTGAAAGGGGATTGAACACGGAGGTCAAACAACCCTCGAGAGGCAGGACGACAGTGCTCGCCGGGCCTGGAGAGGAACAACCACGTCAGAAATGGACACCGGCCCGTACCCAGGTTCACGGCCCTCAGGAGGAGGTAACACCGCTACTCCTACTTGTCTATATTGCACTGCAGAGATTATAGTACAATGAGCTTGCCGAGCGCTCTCTTGAGGCAGCTCTGTGCTTAGAGAGGGACACAATGGTTGTCTTCCTCCCCCAGCAGATGGCTATCCTACTTGCTCGGCTAGGGTTACAAGTGTTTAGCAAGCAATTGGCCAATACCTCTACGGTGGCGCGGAGGAGATGGAGTCCGAGGTGGGCAGTGCGTCCGAGGTGGGCTCCCACACGGCAGTGGCGCGGAGGACATGGAGTCCACCATTGCCGAAACCTCCATGGACACGGTCCATTCGCGATAAAGTTGGGCGCGGTGGCCAACATGCAGCAGACCGCGCAGAACGGCTCGCAGGGGTTGCAGTGATCGTGGTGGAGCCCACGATGACGATCTTCGTGGAGCGTTGCGCCGTCCAGCCGCTTTGTCACCAGAGAGGAAAGTCCCAGCTGTCCCGGTGCGGGCGGCGCAACTTTGTTGACTCCTTTATCACTAGAATGGCAACAGGAGTGCTCGCGTCACTCTGTGGCTGCTCCAGAGGCGAGGCGAGGAGGAGGCCGCGGCTGGGGAGGTGTCCTCTTCGAGGCCCGGACCCTCTATTAACGAGATTTGCGACATCTCGTCAGGCGATGACGATCCCTTCGTGGTGGCGCCCTCGCACCCCGTGGAGGAGGAGGTTGAGGAGGAGGAAGTCTCTGACGAGGAGGCCACGCCGGGGCGGCGCGAGCCACGCACCAAAGCGGTCGTGGACCGGTCGGGGGCGAGGCCGTCGGACGTCCCGTCCAAAAGGAAAGCCGAGGCGCCCCAGGAGGGGTCAGGAGTCAACACCAAGCCCTCCTGGCGCACGCCAGGCTTGGCGTGGGTCGACACCGGCGCCAAGTCGTCTGGGTAAGTGCTTCTAGCACTTGGTTCTTTTGACCCTTGCTCTTTCTTCTTTATCCTTTAATGAAGGTCTCTCTCTGGTGCTTGCCAGTGATCTTGTGCCTGCGAACGTAAGCTCCGTAATGCAGCAGAGGTAAAGAGAGCCACGACTGAGGCCGTGGCTGAGGAGGCCACGAGGCCTGTGGAGACGGCCTGCACAGGCCCAACCGAGGAGATGCCTCAGGAGGAGGAGGCTGCGCCTCAAGCGGAGGCAGCTGTGCCTCCGGCGGGAACTGCAACACCTCATGCGGAGGAGGCAGCGGCGATATCTCCGAAGCAGACGGTGGTGGAGCCCCAGGAGGAGCAGACAGCTACCCCTCCGCGCGCCCCTACTCCGCCTCGCGCGGCCACGCCACCGCGCGAGCCTACTCCACCGCACGAGGCCTCGCCCGCCCGCGAGGCAACGCCAGCCCGCGCGGCTACTCCGCCCCGCACGCCTATGCCTCCCGCGCAGCCCGGGACCGAGGAGGGCCAGGGGCCGTCAGGCGCTGGCGAGTCTGTGTGGGGGGGGGGAGCTCCTTCGTCTCCGCAGCGCGCCACTGCAGGTAGCGAGCCGCGGGCGAGGACGCTTCAGGATGGCGAGGGCGGCGAGGCCAGCTTGGGCGCCGCGGGGGACAGAGCACGGGCTAGCCCCCAGGCGAGCCCTGAGGACAGGTTCTCTAGGCTTGATGCTGGGGCAGGGTCCTCCACACGCAGCGACCTGGTCCTTGGCGGCTGGGACTGGAGCGCGGGTGAACGGAAGTTGACCACTTAGAGGGGTGACTAATTTTTATGTCTTTTTCAGTTTTAGGCAAGAGGAAAGTAATTTGTCTATATGTGAACTAGATGAAACAAGTGCTAGACAACAAGAAAGCTTAGCAAGAAAGAAAAGTAATAACACAATAAAGGAGAGAGAGTGGAACGAGATAACCAAAGAAGAACTCGGAGACGGAGATTTTATCCCGAGTTCCACCACATAGGTGTACGTCTCGTTGGAGAGGTGTGAGCTACCACAAAGGTAAGCTCAACGCCACATAGGCCTCACCCTATTCTCCGTGAACTCGACCACAAAGGTTCGAGCTCACTTTTCCACTAAGGACTCCTTTAAGGGAGGAGAAGAGCACGTACAAATTCGTGAGGCACACACCCACAACTGATTTGGGGGCTCCCACAAAGACCACAAGAGGTCTTGACCACAAAGGTCTCCAAACCAACAAAAACAACCAAGTAGAACCCTAGGTTTCCAAAGGAAAGCCTAGCACTATATCCCTCTTGATAGAGAGGGGGAGATTCTATTTCCTTCGGTGGAGAGCTAGATCTAGGTGTTCTCCCTCACTTCCCAAAAGATCAAGCGATTTGGGTGGAGGAGTGGGGAGATCCAAAGCTTCAAAGCCCAGCAACAATAGAGGAGAGAGAGTGTATAATCGTCACTTCCTCTTGGAGAAGATGAAGTCTTTAAATAGGGCCCCTCGAAAACGAGCCGTTGGTGTCTGGAAAATTCCCTCAGCGGTACTGCCGCTGAACGGTACCCAGGCAGAATTACTCTCCAGCTCTAGCCGTACAACCGTTGCAGCTGGGGCAGCGGTACTACCGCTGCACAAGCGGTACTACCGCTGGGTCCTTAGCCGTAGCACGGAGAGGACTCCAGCGGTACTACCAGAGTGATACCGCCTGGTACCGTAGCCTAGGCCGAGAGATTTCCTAATTCCAGCGGTACCTCCAGCGGTAGCTGGTGGTACTACCGGCACGGATAGGAACGGTACCTAGGCGGACGAGTTCGTCAGCAACAACGGTACTAGAGGCACTACCGTTGCTTCCCAGGCTAGCGGTACTACCACTGGGTCCTTAGTAGAAAAACGAAGGACACCAGCGGTACTACCGGACCTCTACCGCTTGGTACCGTAAGCTATGCCGAGGGTTTTTCAAGGTTCAGCGGTACTACCGCTGGAGCAGCGGTACTACCGCTGGACTGAAAAACAGAATCACACCCAGAGAACACTGGCCACTCTCTCCTTTTACAACTCTTGATAAGACCTATAAACTCTGCAAATAACTTAGCACACTCATTAGTCCTCTGGATGTGTTGTCAACAATCTCTAAAATCAATTTAGAGGAAATGCACTTTCAATCTCCCCCTTTTTGAAGATTGATGACAACACACCCACAAAGGTTCACAAAAATTAGAAGGAGCTCCCCCTAACGATATGCATCATTTGAGTTTTGCGTTTGAATACAAAATACATATACATTAGGATCAACACTCCCCCTCGTTTTTGCAAACCGAGCAAGTCACCACAACAAAAGATACAAAGATTAAACACACACTTGCACAAGGGTAGAACTTAATAAAGTTATTACAACACAAAGTCTTGCATGAAAATAAATTTTACCAACCATGTCTTACCCCATGAGTTTATCAAACCAACGAGAGAGAAAAAAATATACAAGGAGCACAAGTGAAAAGATCCAACTAAAAAGAAAACTTGTGCCCCAACCCTTGCAAATGCCCGTGAACCTAGACACATCTCCCCCTTTGGCATCAAGATACCAAAAATAGATAGATTCTCTAACGACCCAAGAGGAAGTCACTTATCCGAGGCGGTGTCATCTTCTTCCATGTCCTCATCTTCATCGTTTTCATTGCCTTCTTCATATTCATCTTCATTATCAACATCTTCATCAACGGTTGACTTGCAAGGGTTATGTGAGGTGGAGGCATCATCTTGAAGGTCGGCATCAACCCAACCATAGCGAGGTTGCATCCACTCTTGAGAGGTAGTAATTCTATCCTCCGAACCCGCGGTGCATGGCACACCAAAATGCTCAAACCGTTGACGCGTGCGAACACGCTCTTCCTTTCTTCTAACATGAGCTTGGTAAGACTTTCTTTCACTATCATCTTGGCGGCAAAAGACCACCTTGAGAGCATTAGAGAGCCATTTCTTGAATCCTTTGTCTTCTGCTTTCTCTTGGCGGCGAGGAAGTTCAAACAAGGGGTCTTGCTCTTCATCATCGGAGGTCTCTTCCTCTTGCTCATTGGAAAGGAGGGGAGGAAGATGCTTCTTGATCATCAATTCCTTGACCCTATGAGTAGTGAGGCCCTCATGAGTATCTAAACCGACCAAGTCCAACCCTTTTGCCATCCAAGCAAACTTGATGAGCTTCATGACAATAGCACCAAAGACTAGTGCTCTTTTGTTTATGACCACGACATACATCTCATGCCAAAGAATGTCCATGACGTCCAACTTCTTGCCTTCACCAACCATGTGGTACCTCTTGTTCATGATGTTGATGAGCATACCATGGATCTTGTCAAAATTCCCAACCCGAGGAGCAATGGTGTTGCGAAAAATCCTATGCATGATGTCCCACTCCCGAACCAAGTTTTTTTTTCTCCAACCATGGCTCGTCCTTGAATATAGAGATCAAAGAGTTCATGAGGCTTCATCACGGGGAGAGAGTAGTCAATCCGGAAGTATTGCTCCACGGTGATGTTGCTCAAGCTAAAACCAAGTTCTTCCACATGAAGCAAACTAGCAAATTGAGCCCAAGTGGCTTCAAGCACAACTCCCCTTGACATCCATTTGACCCTCCTTGGCTCATTGTCAAAGAAATGCACGATGGCAAAGAATTGAGCCACAAGAAGCTCACTATACTCCTCTTGCACGTTAATGAAATCATATATGCCGAACTCCTTGCAAATCTCTATAGCGCCTCCAAAATACTCCGGATGTAACTCCATATGCTCCGTGTTGATGCTAAATTGCGTCACAACATTGGTCTTGTGACGGGAAATGACCTCATTGAACACCCTTTCTTGAAAAAGATTGTGGAATTCAAGGTTGGTGTAGTTGCGGTTCCGAGGAGTGGCATATGCATTCTCCCTTTGAAGCCTCACGAAATCACGAGAGGACATAGAGTTGAGTGACCGAGGAGGAGGTGCATTGGGAATTGCCTTTGATCTAGCTTGAGCTTTGGCTGCATTTGAACGCTCACGGCGAGTTCCAACTGTCACCACTTCCTGGCTACTTTCTTCTTCCTCAATCTCAGGCTCATTGATCGGACCCTTGCGACCCCGCTTAGCCACACGCTTGGAACCACTTCCTCGAGACCCCTTGCTAGGACCTAAGAAAGCAGAGAGAGGTAGCAAGGGGATAAGTAATGCATTTCATAAGACCAAAAGGAAAAGAATTAGGATTGCACAATTTCTAAAAAAAGTCCCAGCCAGCGGTAGTACCGCGCAGCGGTAGTACCGCGCAGCGGTAGTACCGCGCAACGGTAGTACCGCCAGTTTCAGATCTGGCGGTTTTGAACAATGAACTGCCCCGATCTATGGATTTGTCCAAATAAACTTTGCAAAACTGATTCTAAACTGAGTACCTATTCATTCCTAATCATTCTACCAACTTGAATCTCGGGAAAACACAATCTCCAACTATTCTCAACGAATCTACTAAGTTGAGAAGGATGGAAAAAGTTACCGGAACTCATGATGGAGAAGGGGAGGAAGGAGATGGTCCTCAAACTTCTCAAAGGCGTGGATGGGCCGTCCAATGCCGGTGAGAAGCTCTCCCGACGGCGATGTTGACTCCGGTGACGGCTGAGAGGTGTTTCATGTGGGGGTTGGGTGTGGAGAGAGTAAAAAGAAACTTTTACCCCTCCACACCCTACTTAACCCCTCAGGAAAAATCACTCAGCGGTAGTACTGCTGGCCCCAGCGGTAGTACCGTAGGGGTACTACCGCTCCTGGGTGGAGCGGTAGTACCGCTACGCTAGCGGTAGTACCGCTGCCTGGTAACAACTATGGCGCAGCGGTAATACCGGGTAATAGAGGCAAAATCGCTTCCAAGTAGGTCTGAGAAAATGCATAGGGATGGAATTTTTGTTTGAGGTGGGAAAGGAGGCTTAGGATAGAGAAACAAACTGAGAAGAACTTACAGACTCAAAGAGAAAAAACAAAGAAACAAGAGAAATCCAAAATGAGTGTGTAGTCCAAAAGACTCAAGAGAGACAATGCAAGTGAAAAAACAAAGATAGACCCAAAGAAATCCAATGACTTAAACAAGATTGTGGTGGCCGAAGCCACCGTGTATGAGTTGAAGCATGGCACCGCGAAGATATATCTTGGGTCCATAACTACTTCTCATCATTGAAGCTCACAAATTATAGATTTAATTTGAAGATTTAGCAATGATTCATTACTATATGCATAATAGGAGAAAGGATCCAATGTATTAGGAAAACGCTCCCCCTAAGTCCATGCGTGCATCTTCTTCTAATAGAGCAATACGCGTTGGAGAGTGTGTTTGGATATCATGCCAAGGCCCGAGAATCTATGATATTAAGCTCATTCCTCAAGTAGCAAAAGCGAGCTTCATCAAGTGGCTTCGTGAAGATGTCCACCAATTGATCCCTTGTACCAACATATGATAGATCAATATCTCCTCGTGCCACATGATCGCGAATAAAATGGTGGCGAATCTCGATATGCTTGGTCCTTGAATGTTGCACCGGATTATAGGCAATCTTGATGGCACTCTCATTATCACAAATAAGCAGCACTTTGTCCAAAGGGACACCGTAATCCTTTAAAGTTTCCCGCATCCAAAGAAGTTGAGTGCGGCGACGTACTCGGCTTCCGCCGTGGATAAAGAGATGCAATTTTGCTTCTTCGAGGACCAACTCACCAAAGATCTTCCAAGGAATTGACACGTCCTGGATGTGGACTTCCTATCATCAATGTCGCCCGCCCAATCGGAGTCGGTGTATCCACAAAGAGACAAGGTGCCATCTTTGGGATACCACAACCCGAAACAAGGGGTATGAACCAAATACCTAAAGATTCTCTTCACAGCCATCAAATGACTTTCCTTAGGCGCGGCTTGATACCGAGCACACACTCCCACGCTTAGGACAATATCGGGCCTTGATGCACATAAGTAAAGGAGAGACCCAATCATAGAACGATACTCCTTTTGGTCTACCTCTTTACCGTCGGGGTTGAGTTGGAGGTGACACTTGGTTTGCATAGGAGTAGTCACACCATTAAGTCCAAGCAACTTGAATTTCTTGATCATATCTTGAATGTACTTGGCTTGGCGTATTAAAGTCCCTTCCCTTAATTGCTTTATCTCAAAACCGAGAAAGAACTTGAGTTCACCCATCATGGACATCTCGAACTTGTCGGTCATTAGCTTGGAAAACTCATCATTGAACACACGGGGGGCTTGTACCAAGAACTCTCTCAAATGCTCGTACCAAGCACGGGGGGCTTGTTTAAGGCCATAGAGATCTTTGTCCAAGACATAGACGTGGTGAGGATGGTTGGGGTTCTCGAAACTCGGGTGTTGTTTAACATAGACAAGTTCTTGCAAAGGACCATTAAGAAAAGCACTTTTAACATCCATTTGTTGCAATTTGAAACCATGATGAGATGCATAAGCGATGAGAATACGTATCGATTCGAGCCTTGCAACCGGCGCGTAAGTTTCTCCGAAGTCGATGCCTTTGACTAGGGAGAATCCTTGAGCCACCAACCGCGCCTTGTTCCTCACAACGATACCATATTCATCTTGCTTGTTCTTGAAGATCCACTTGGTGCCGATAACGTTGCGGCAATCCTTGGGCTTCTCAACTAGGCGCCACACTTTGTTGCGCTCAAAGTGGTTAAGTTCTTCATGCATAGCCCCTAGCCAATCGAGATCTTCAAGAGTATCAAAAACTTTCTTAGGCTCGACCATGGAAATGTGCGCTTGATGCTCACTAAAGTGACAATTGACTTTGTGTAGAGACATTTGCTCGTATATCGCCGATGACCTTGTCGAGAGATAAGCTCTTAGTTCCAATGACTTTGCAAAGCGAGCTTGACGCCGAGTTTCAATTGCCGCCCTTGTTGTGGGAACAATTTCTTGACCATCTTGGTCCTTTGGATCCTCGTCTTGACCTTCTTGAGGGCCTTGATCATCATGAGAAGCTTCTTCAAGTGGTGGGGAAGGATGATCTTGCCCTTGAGTAAAACTTGGAAAAAAAGAGTTAATAATCTTGGTGGGGGAGGCATGATCTACTTGTTGATGAAGAACTTCTTGAGTCTCATCATGTTCCTTTTCTGGAAACGAGGTAGCTTGCTCTTGATGAGGAAGCTCTTGAGATTGTTCTTGAGGGGATTCATCATTTACTATGGGCGAGTCACCTTGTGGCTCTTGTGAAGGTGAGGTCTCCTTGATGGAAGAGTTTGAGCTTTCTTGAACAACTTCTTGATGAACTTCTATGGGGCGAAGAAATCCCACTCCCATCTTCTTAATGGCATCAAACGTTGTTCATCACCTACATCACAAACACCAACTTGCTCCACTTGGGAGTCATCATTTTCATCGAATTCCACACTACAAGATTCTATGATAATCCGGGAGGATTTATCAAAGACTCTACAAGTGTGGGACTCGCTACCATAGCCAACAAATATCCCCCCAATTGATTTAGAGTGGAACTTACCCAACCAGACACCCTTAACGAGATAATGACACTTACATCCAAACACTCGGAAGTAACCAATGTTGGGTTTGTTGCCGTAAGGATCTCATATGGAGTCTTCTTCAAACCCTTGCGGAAATAGAGGCAGGTTGATGAGTGGCAAGCGGTGGAAATAGCCTCCGCCCAAAAGTTGATGGAGGACTTGAACTCCGCCAACATAGATCTTGCCATATCGATAAGAGTTTGGTTCTTCCTTTCGGCAACGCCATTTTGTTGAGGAGTGTATGCAGCGGAATATTGGTGAGGAATGCCTTCTTCACTAAGAAAGTCGTTAAGGGTGTAGTTCTTGAATTCCGACCCATTGTCACTACGAACAACCAATATGGGGAGGTCATGTTGGCGTTGAACCTCCTTGGAGAAGTCGATGAAGATTTGTTGAGTTTCATCATTGGTCTTGAAGAAATAGACCCATGTATACCTTGAATAGTCATCAACAATCACAAGGCAATATATCTTGCCTCCAAGACTTATCTCCGAAATTGGTCCAAATAAATCAACATGAAGGAGCTCCAAAATCCGTGATGAAGATATGATGGTCTTGCTTGGATGAGGAATAACATGCATCTTGCCTTCAACACAAGCTCTTCAAATTCGATCCCTTGAAAATAAAACAAGATCTTTTAGTCCAAGGATGTAGCCACCCTTTTGAAGGCTTTGCAAAGTGCGCATGTTTACGTGGGCTAGTCGGCGATGCCAAAGCCAACCCACGTCGGCTTTTCCGAAGAGACACATGGCTTGAGTCGTGGTGGCTCCGGAGAAGTCCACCATATAAAGCTCATGCTCCACGTATCCCACGAAAGCCACTCTTAGCGACTTGCTTGACAAGAGGACCATCACGTCCTTATCAAAGAAGGGAGAGATCCCCAACTTTGTTAAGTCATGAACCGATAACAAATTATAGCCAAGAGATTCAACAAGCATAACATTGACAAGAGTAATGTCGGGGGCAACTACCACTTTGCCAAAACCGGTTACCTTAGACCTTGATAAGTCACCAAACGTCACGGTTACTTGATCTTCATTAGGTTTCAACTCCGTGATGAGTTATTTGCTCCCGGTCATATGACTTGTACATCCACTATCAATTATCCATTTTGAACCACCGGGAGCAAGGTCCTACAAGAGATCAATTCTTGCATTTAGCAACCCATTGCTTCACAATGGGTGCTTTATGGTTAGCGACAAGAGACTTAGGAACCCAAATCGCATATGAAATGAAACCATAGTAGGGTCCAATGTAACAAGCACAAACATTCCCATAATAATCAACATATAAAACATAGTTAGGATTGTTGTCCCCGGCGTGATCTTTATGAGTAGGCTTGCCCCTTGAGGCATTCCTCCTCGCAAGATTGTACTTGGATTGAATGGAGTCGGCCTTCTTGGCTTGGATGGGTTTACGCTCTTGGGAATACCCTTCTTAGCATTCATCTTTATGGGAGGCACATACCCAAGTCCTTTCTTCCCTTGTTGAGTGTGAGGCTCCACGATGTGAGTCTCAAAAACTTGCTTACCCTTGAGAAGGATGATCTTGGATGTGGAGGCCTTAGCAATCTCATTCTTCAACCTAGCATTCTCCTTCATAAGGTTAGCATTATCACAAGAACAAATAGCGGTAGAGATGCTAGGAGAGTCAAGGTTAGTTAGCCGAGTTTGGAGTTTAGCATGAGACTCCTTTAGAAGAGCATGTTCACTCTCCAAAGCCTTGTGGGCCATGACGAGCTTCTCCATGTTCTCAATGAGTCTAACATGCCCAACCGCAAATTCGGCTTTATCTTGTTGAGCCATCTTGAATTTAGCAAAGTACATGTCACGATCTTTAATGAGCTTAGCATGTGAGGAGTTATGAGTTTCCTCAATAGTTTCAAGTTTCTCTTCAAGACGAGCATGAGACTCTTCAACCTCCTCAAGAGAGGACTTCAAATAGGATAGAGAAATGGCGTCTTCTTTTTCTATCTTACCCTTTTCTTCATTTAGATGCTCTAGCTCACCAATACGAGCCATGAGGGCACCAACATGTTTCTTGCTATCACCTTGTAAGTTAGTGATAAAAGAATCGAAGGCTACAAGCTCTTGCTTAATTTGAAGGCTAGAAGCATCATCAAGCTCATTCATTTCATTCATGAGAGAGGAAGAGGATGAAGGTACCTCCGACGCCTTGGCCATAAGACATCTTGAGCTCTCGGTGATGAAGTTCTCATTTGGTGACGATAATAGAGATGATGAAGAGCTTGTCGTAGTTGGAGGAGTTATTGTTGTTGATGAAGGAGCGGTAGGTCTTGATGTGGTGGCAAGATCAGCCACTTCATTTGGTGTTTCTTCCTCCGATTCTTCATCATCGGTAGGGTACTCCTCTTGGGTCAACAACACGATGCGAGGCTTCTTGTGAATCTTCTTGTGAATAGGCCTCTTCTTTCCATAGGCATTCTTGGGAGGCATCTTGGTTTTATCCTTGAGCACTAAATGTCCACCATGCTCTTCTCTTTTCTCATAAGGGCAATCGGCGACAAAATGGAACTTGTCCTGATAATTGTAACATGTCCTTGACTTGGAGGGTGAGACCCTATCGGCTTGAGGTGTACTCTTGTCAACTCGCATCTTGCTTCTTGAAGGGTTGTTCCAAAAGGTGTGAGCCACAAGAGCGAGATGATCGTTGTAAGCAATTTTGAGTGCTTCCTCGGACATGGCGGCAAAGCTTCCAAGATCATCATTGTTGTCTTCCTCAACGGTAGCCTTCAAGGAAAGGTTGGTTGTGCCTCTTTGCATTCCAAGAGCCCTTGCCCTTGCGTCTTAAGCATTCTTCGTGGCCACCTTGTACGCGGCAATCACTTGCATAACCTCATTAGACGTCATGAGATGGTAGTTGTGTCTTCCTTGAAGACTCTTGACATCGGTTGGCTCACATGACATCATGGAGCTCACATACTTCCTCTTGATCCATGCATCATCAATATGAGAGGCACCAACTTCTCGAAAGCTTGTGGCTATGGTCACCAATCTTCGATACATCATCTCATGGTCTTCACCATCAAGCTTGAAAAAGCCCTCAGCTTCATTGGTCAAAGAGTCATAGCGGTTCCTTCTCATGCTATCATTCCCAACGAACAACTCGGATAGAGCATCCCATGTATCCTTGGCGGTGGTGAGGTGTTGGATGAGAGACATGACCTTGTTCCCAACCGCCTTTTGGATCATGTAGAGAGCGGTGGCATCAAGTTGAGCCTCCACCACTTCTCTTCTTGTTAAGTTGGTCGGATCATGCGGCTTGTATCCAACTTGAATGATGCGCCACAACTCGATTGAAAGGTTGCACACATGAGACTTCATCACATATTTCCATTGAGAGAATGTATAATCTTTAAGCATTGGGGGATCACCCCTATGAGAAACTTGCAGATGAGGAATAATGGGATCGGGGGTATGGTATTGGGATGGGGGAGGAGTGGCGTTGTAGCCAAGATGGATTGTTTTGATGGTTTGAGGAACTACTAGCATCACCCTTCCCTTCCAAAGGCAATTGCTTTCCCTTTATCAATTTGGGGTCCACATCATGAGTAATGCCCGGAAGCACCGGAGGCTTTGAGGGCAATGCAAGAGAGGTTTCCTTAGATGTCCTGAGAGACTCAAGCATATCATGAAACTTCTTGAAATCGGTTTGTATGGACGACGTCAACTTTGTTTCCAAAGAGTTGATATCGGCCATAGTGGCAGCTTTCTCTTGCATTGCCGCCAAAGTCACGGCGTCCGTTTCGGTAACCTCTTTCGGGTCAACTTGCATTGTCCAAAGTTGGTCGCAAGCGTTGAAGCTTTTAAGAGACAACCTGGCTCTGATACTGTAACAGCCCGTTTGTAACTTTCCAATTTGTTGTGCAATAAAATTGTTGAATCATGTCATCATTCCATAATTGGTTGCATTTAATTAATTAGGTGTTCCAATTTGTTTTCCAAATTTAAGTCTCTAAGTTTAAATTCAAATGCTTTCAAATAAATTCATTTGAAGTTTCAAATTATTTATAAATAATCAAACAAGTTATTATTATGACTAATTGAAACTATTAAAAAAATTGTTCAAAAGTTTTTATTATGTTTCTGCTAAAAATACAAATCCAGAAAAGTTTTAAAGAAAAAGGAAAACAAAAAAAAATGTGGAGAGGGCTCTCTCGGGCCGAAGTAGGCCAAGAGACCCAACTCCGGCCCACCTACCTCTTCTCCCTCCTCTGTACGGAGACAGAGAAGAGCTCGCTTTCCACGTTGTCTATGGCGATGTGCCGCTGCTCTCTTGCCCCCACCGGCGCCCCCACCTCCGCTCCTCTCCTATTTAGATCCCCCGAAAACCCTAGCTTCCCCTTCCCTCCTCGCGCCGCCGGCCCCTCTTTTTCCCCTCGGCCCACCACCGCAAACGACCGCACGGCCGGCGCCGATTTCTCCGTCTCCGGCGTCCCTCCGGTCGCCCCTCTCTCCATCCTCGCGCCATCAGAATCGCCGCGACTACCCGTCCGCTACGCCCAGCAGTTGGACCAGGAAGCCTCGGGTGAGCGGCAACGGGAGCTACTCCCCGACGCCGGTCCGCACGGCCGCCGTCCGCCCCGACACCGTCCTCTCCCTCCGTCGTCCTCCGGACCGCCTCCGCTCACCATCAAGTCCCCCTGTGAGCTTCGTCGTTCCCATCCTCACTCACCTCCGTTTGGAAACCTAGCGCCGCTCGCCGGCGTTGCCCGCACCGGCCTTGAGCACGGCCATGGCGCGCCGCACTCGTCGAGCACCAACACGAGCCCCCACGGCCTCCCCTTCGGTTTCTGAGGACGGGAATGAGATACCCGCACTTCCCGCAATCACCCCCACGCACACAGGGAGCGGCGCTGCCCCCGGATGGTCACCGTCGGCGCCGTTTTCGTCGCCGCACGCGCCTGTTCTGCAGACTACGTTAGTTTCAGAGTTTTCAGTTTCGTCAGTCAAACCGCACTTTTCGCTGTTTAAAAGAAAACCTATCTAAACCTAGCAACAAACACCACACCGGCCCTGTGGTTAGCACCACCTATCCTACTCTCGACCGGAGACCCGAGTTCGAATCCTAGTGAGCTCGGTGGAAAAAAAATGCCGCCTTTTATTTTCTCTTTCGGTCACTTACATGCGGGTTCCACCCGTCAGTGACCAGGGCTTCTGGGAAAATTACCCCGAGCCCCCTTCTCTCTGGGTTTCGCGCCTAAGTCCAAAGAAACATTGTTTCCATCACAGACAGTTCCCTGCACATTTTTCAGAAACACCCCTAAACTTAATATGTTAATAACTTTAATTCTATAACTCCAAATAAAATAATCTTTATATGTTTTTATATCAGAAAAATGCAATAAACATTATTATAACATTCTTATGTCATTTTGCATCATTTATTTTAAATTCTTAGTTTAATTTAACAAATGCAATTAATTAAGTAAATATGGGAGGTGTGGGGTAATAAATATATAATGCCCTAATTCCATTTAATATGCTCGTATCTTTTATACCATGTCTTGCCCTGCTAATAAATATTTAATTGAGCTGAAGTTAAATAATCTGCAACTAAATACCAAATGTGGAATGTGTTGGGCAATTAAGTAATTAATGCATATGCCTTTTAAATTAATTAGATCACCACATCTGCTTTTTTATTAAGCAACATTTAGATTGCTGGCTACACAAATAACTTGCACCCTAATCTTTTGCCAGGATTTCATCCCCGATTTAAATATGACCTAATCATCTCATACCATATTGCCCTATCATTTGTTTGCGCATTTCTCTGTATTGATTATTGTTTCCTATTGTCTGTGTTTGGCTCCTTTTGGGTAGACGACGACGTGTCTGCTGCGAGTACCTACGATACTGAGGTTCCAGCTTTTGTGCCAGGCCACGAGCTGCCAGGCAAGCTTCCGCTAACCGGTTACACGATTGTTTGGTTTTCATTCTTGCCTTTTGATCTATGCTATCCTAGTTATCGATTCTTGAACTGCGATCCCATCACATGTTTATCCTGCATGCTATACAGCTTTATCCCCACAACCCATAACGCCTTGCATGTTTATATGTTGGCCTTTGCGAGTCGTAGTGCATGCTTAGAATTGGTTGAGCAAGTCGTTCCTTTGTCTTTTATCTCATATGCTTAGTATGATATATTGTTCTACTATAATAAACTGCTGTCTTATATTGGGGTTCTGTAATTAAAAGATAAGGCACCAGGCGGAAGGCATTGCGAGGTGCTTTGTTCTGCTCAGTGTCGACCTAGGATCTGAGATTTTGTCCTCGGATCCAATTTTGAGCGCACTAACCACTTGTGGGTGGCCCAATGGAGCCCCCCTCGACTTTGAACGGATCCTCAGCTCGTCCATGTGCCGCAAGTAGTTCAGGTTTTCCATTTGCTCATATGCATGTGCATGATGATGATGATCGATGAGAGGTTACTTGATACGGGAGGTCATATAGGGGTGGTGCGCGCTAAGCGGACAATTCTTACTGTGGTTTGAGCCGCATGGCGCGTGTGACGCCCTAATATCGGTACTATGTAGATTTAAGCGATTCCACCGAAATCCGCATATTAACGATTTTAGGTCGCCCACCAGACATAATGTGCACGACGAAACATGCGCATTATGTGGGTGGAATTGTGATAACATTTCAACAGTTCCGATACATCCATAAATACAATAAAAGATAAATACAACAACGACTCGAACGAGTCAAGATACAAATGTTACAATACAAAGATTCAAATGATAGCGGAAGCGAAATAGTATCCGACTACGGATAAGAAGCAAATTGGACTAAGAGTTCTGAAGATAAGCGATGGCGCCATATCCCTGCCCAGCCAAGCTGGACGGATTCCCAAGCTAACGTCGTCTGACTTCAAACCTATTGACTGCACATACAGCACATCCCAAAAGAGGGTCAGGGCACTCCCTGGCAAGCAAAACTGACTTGCCTACTTTCTACACCATCTCCCAAAATATGGGGTAGGTGGACTTAGCGGCAGCAGCACTAGCAACCTAAAGAGACACGCTACAACTTCCGTTTAATCAGAGAGGGATAAGAGAGCGCATAAGATAAACATCTACAACTAACACCAAACATAACCCATTCTCGAATTAACCCCCTCAACCAAATATGACGAAGCAATTCGGGAAACTCACACATGGAACAGTTTTAATTATAATTTATTGTGAAAGTAATTCTATATTACTAGTCAATTTAATTAACATTAATTAGGTGCAAGTTGTCTAGATCTTGTTAGCCAGCATCATCACCAAATTCGTCCATAACCGTGGACACAGCTCATCGATAAGATTATACCCTGCAGGGGTGCACTACTGTACCCATACTCGCATGATCAACCCAAGCAAGCATCAGGGCTTCTCAACACGACTTATTCCTTCACTACAGCAAGTCCAAGTGCCACTCATATAAGTTGTTACCCGCGTCAAGAGTCCGGCCGAATCTCAATTGCGGACTCATTAGTTTGTGTCTGCGCGCCATGCGGCTCAAACCACAGTAGGAATTGTCCGCTTCGCGCGCACCACCCCTATATGACCCCCCATATCAAGTAACCTCTCATCAATCATCATCATCATGCACATGGATATGAGCAAATGGAAACCCGAACTAGTTGCGCCACATGGACAAGATGTAGATCCGTTCAAAGTCGAGGGGGGCTCCATAGGGCCTCCCACAAGTGGTTAGTGCGCTCAAAATTGGATCCGAGGAGAAAATCTCAGTTCCTAAGTCGACACTGAGCAGAACAAAGCACCTCGCAAGGCCTTCCGCCTGGTGCCTTATCATTTAATTATAATACCCATATATAAGACAACATTTTATTAAGGTAGAATAATCTATCATACTAAGCAGATGAAACATAAGACCAACAGACGACTCGCACAAACAACTCTAAGCATGCGCTACGACTCGCAAGGCCAACAGATAAACATGCAACGGGTATTAGGTTGTGGGGATAAAGCTGTATGGGCTGCAGGATAAACATGTGATGGGATCGCAGTACAAGAATCGATAACTAGGGTAGCAGAGATCAACGACAGGAATGAAAGACAATGTATAGGTAAACAAGCAAACTTTGCTTGCCTGGAATCCCGCATGGAAGCAGATCTTGTCGTTACTCACGCATCTCAACGTCGTATCCGCGAAGAAGCAACAAACACTGGAAAGCTTAAAAGATGCATTTTACAACTACGGCAAAAGATCCAGCATGATCATATGAGAATGATGCATGGCATGGCGAGATGCAATTTGAGATGCACTTAATCCAAATTAAGCGGAACCGGGATTCCGACAATTAATATTTAGGTGCAAGTTATTTATTTACCCACAATATTAAATGTTGGTTAGCATGGCAACACATGGCATGGGTGATCTAATTAAATTAAATGGAATAGGGCATTATATATTTATTACCCCACACATTCCATAATTATTTAGGTGATTTGCTAAACCCAAGAGATGCAACACATGCAATTATGATGCGATATGCAAAAGATAGATGGCATTTTATAAAATAGGTATAGGGTTAGGATTTGGGTCCGTACGTCGGATCGGGTGAACTAGGGTTCGAAACCGAAGTCTTCGGTCCGTAGAGGAAGTAGTCGACGTCGGGGAAGTAGTCGTCGCGGAACCGGGGCATCGTCGTTTGTCGGTGTCGTGGAAGTGGCCGGGGAAGTAGTCGTACTCGGTCCTTCTCGTTGACGGGCGCGGGCACGTAGGAGCACGGCAACGGCCACCGGAAGGAAAAGCGCACGGGCGGGCACCGCGAAACGTACACGGCGGTCACGACAACGCGGCACCGGAAGAGGCACTCGCACACGCATGTAGCAACACCTCGAAGGGTGGACAACTCGGACAAAATTGCGACGCCGGGGGTCTTGCGGACATTGTGTCAAACACCTTGCGGGCGACGGATGCAGGGAGGACGCCAGACGGAGATGACGTGCACGCGGAGGGAAGAGGCAGCAGGGACGGCGGCGCGGCGCGGGCGTAGACGCACGCGAGGCGGAGCAGCTGACGGCGGAGGCGCGCAGCGCGGCACGGCGCGGAGGCGTGAGGGGCGGCGGCGACGTGGCGAGCGGCGGCACGGCTGCGCGGCGCGGGCGGCGGAGGAGGCCGGGGCGTCGAGCTCGGTTGCGGGCGTGCGGGGCGGCGGCGGTGGAGCACGGCGGCAGCGAGGAGGCCAAGGACGCCGGAGGCGCAGGGGGCGGCGCGGCGCGGCCAGACGGCGGCAGGGGCGCGCGGCGGCGGCGCTGGAGGCGGCTGGAGGCGGGGACGGTGGCCGGAGCAGGGGCGACGGGGGCGGCAAGCGCGGAGGCGGCCGTCACGCTGGGGAGGCGCGGTGCGTGGTGGCGGCGTGCGCAGGCGGCGCGGCCGGAGGCGCAAGGAGGCGGCCGGGGCGAGGCAGCGGACGCGGCGCGCACGGACGGAGGTGGAGGCGCGGCGGAGACGCGCGCGGCCGGCGGGAAGAGGCGGAGGCGAGGGGGCGCGCGGCGGCGCGCTCGGGGGCGCGGCGGCCGGCGCGGGAAGAAGCTGCGGGGGGGTGCGGCGGCGGGCGGGCGGCCGGGGCGACGGCGGCTGGCGGAGGCGGTGCGGAGCGGCGCACGCGGGACGCTGGGCGGCGGGAGCTCGGGCCGGGGAGCTCGGGGCTCGGGAAGGAGATGGCGCGCGGCGGCCCGGGCCCTGGGGCGCGGCGTCGGGCGGCGGTGGGCGGTGGGCGGCGGCGGCGGCGGTCGGGAGCGGCCGGCGGCGCGGGAGGCCGGGGCAGGCTCGGGCCAGCTCGGGCTGGTGCGGGAGCACGGGAGGAAGAGGAAGAAGGAGAAAGAGAAGGAAAATGAGAAAAGAAAAGAAAGAAAAAGAAAAAGAAAAAGGAGAAAAAAAAGAGAAGGAGGGGGAAAAAGAAAGAAAAAGGGGTGGGAGGACTTTTGTAAAAATCCAGAAAAATAGAGGAGGGTGGCTGCAACATTCCAGGGGGTGGGAAAGAAGTTTCCAGAGGGAAACCCTAGGGTTTGGGGTTAGATGGGCTTGGGCTTTTATTTCTCTCCCCGTTTAATTATTTCTGATTTATATTTTTAAAACCAAATAGAAAACGAATTTGAACACGAAACCTTTACAAAATATTTTTAATTTTCAATAGACAATTTAATAAACTAGTTTTTAACATTTGCAAAAGACTTGAAAATACACATTTTTAATTAATTTGAAATGCATTTGAATTTAATTGTGAAAAATAAATTTAAATGCAACAATTAAATTAATG
The DNA here is from genome assembly GCA_026929855.1 of Poa annua. NCBI lineage: Eukaryota > Viridiplantae > Streptophyta > Magnoliopsida > Poales > Poaceae > Poa > Poa annua. The sequence continues at coordinate 241,093,140 of CM049426.1, read as the reverse complement.
CGATGCAATGTGATGCTATGTCGATACAAAAAAAGAAAACACACAAAATTAAAAGGGGATAAAACCCGGGTCGTTACAGCGCGCAGGCACAAACTAATGAGTCCGCAATTGAGATTCGGCCGGATTCCTGACGCGGGTAACAACTCATATGGGTGGCACTTGGACTTGCTGTAGTGAAGGAATAAGTCGTGTTGAGAGGCCCTAATGTTTTTGATTGGGTTGATCATGCGAGTATGGGTACGGTAGTGCACCCCTGCAGGGTATAATCTTATCGATGAGCCATGTCCACGGTAATGTACGTTTTTCGTGATTATGCTGGCTAACAAGATCTAGACAACTTACACCTAATCATTGTTAATTAATGTGACTAGTAATATAGACTTACTTTCACCATAAATGGTAACTAAAATTGTTAACATGTGAGTATTCCCGGATTGCTTCCTCATAATTGGTTGAGGGGGTTAATTCGAGAATGGGTTATGACTGGTGTTAGTTGTAGATGGCTAATCAAACGCTCTCTTATCTCTCTCTAATTAGACGGAAGTTATAGCGTGTCTCCTTAGGTTGCTAGTGATGCTGCCGCTAAGTACACTCACCCCCATACCTTGGGAATCTTACAGTTTTGTAACCTGTTAGCTTAAGCTAGTTCGATACGCTTCGATGTATTGACCCGTTCGCGGCTGTGGTTTTTTCTCTATTTGAGGATACTTCGCTCGACTAGGTGGGTGGATACTACGTGGAGTTCGACGAAGAGATCTACGACGAGTAGTTAGAGTTCCGCTGGGCTACTTCCTGGTGGACTGCGTGGATGGGCCTTCTTTTCCGTTTTGGCTTTGAGCCCTTTGCTTCTTGTCTATACTCAGACCGGTTTGTTTCCGCTGCATGATGTAATATTGGGACATGTGTCCTCTGATTGGTGCCATTCGCTATATTTTGCTCAGTGAGAGCTTTTGGATATTATTTCCTTTCTTTGTGTCTTAGGTTTATTTTGTGGTTTCAACTTGTTCAAAATCCTACTCGTATACCACGTGTGTATGTTTGAAGTATACGAGTTGGAAGACTTTTTGGGTTCTTGCGTGCACAATCTGGAAACGAATGTGACGTTGGGGTCGCCAAGAGCTGTCGGCCGATGATCCATTCTGAGCCTGGCCTGCTTGTTTCCTAGGATTGGTAACCCCCAGTATGTTCTTGGTTGTGTGGCCCAACCGATACGTTTCATTTGTGTAGCTTGAATTCAGGGTCTGACATTTGGTATCAGAGCTTAAACGCCCTCAGGTTCCCTTCTACTGGTCGTTGTTTGAGTTTAGAAAAATATTTTGTAGTTATGAGGAAAATCTTAAACGTGAGAGTAGGAATTCTGTTCTTTTACTTCTTTCCCCACCCACCCTCCCTGTTCTTCTGGTAAGGAAGTGTAACGATGTTTTCCCCTTCTCATCTCTAATTTAAATTTAGGACATCACGTGTTCTGTGTTTTCCATAGTACCATAGTTGCAGGTGTTGAAGGTTGTTTTAACGTTTTGGTAGTTATCAACGTCTTTGGCTATGTTCAGTTTCAATCTTGAATCAATCAGTTGTTCTTCTACCTTTCACTGGAATTCATCTCTTTGTCATTTTACAATTCTTTCTGTGCAATCAATCCTTTTGTTTCCGGAGGCTAACTTCTACTTCAAACTGCTATGTAGATGGCGCACGCTCAGGTGGTGCGTAAGACCCACTGTGAGCCGACTACCGGTTACCCGAAGCTGCTCAGAAGCATGGTTGACTATGTCGGTTTCAGCTTCCTTCCGGAGTACCAGGTGTCCGAGATCCCCAGAGATTACGGAAAGACCTTCTACAGAGCTGCTGTTTGGATCAGGGGAGATGATGGAGATACTGTGCACAAGCACGTGGCTGAGGCTTCCACTGTGGACATGGCAGTACACTTAGCAGCTTACGATGCAGCTCTGGCTCTGTGCAGGGACTACTACTGCTTCAACAACCATCCATTCTGCTACGTTCCATACTACCCCTACACGGACTCTCAGTACGAGACCGTTGTTCTTGACAAGACCGCTCAGTTTGGCCTCAGTTGCTGGGACTCTACGCTTGGAGGTAGCAGCAGTCCGTCAGCAGCTGCACCGGGCACTCTCTCACCTGGGTCAGTACGACAGGAGGAACGTCACACCAGACGCTTTCCCGAGGTATCAGCTCACTTTTCCGAGTCGCCTGTCTCCTGTGGGCGGATACACTCCAGAGTGTGGTCCTCTGATCACTACTGCTCCAGACGACGTTGGACCACTGCTGTACGGGAAAAAGACGCCAGATACCTACTCCATTGAGTTTTGACGCATTGTGCGAGAGTACCACGTGTACTGCGATCGTCGTTACACCCATCGCATCACCGGAGTGGGGTGCACAGCTTCGTCTTCAGATGGAAGCGCGAGCTAGTCTTCGAGTTGTATCTCTTCCTTTGCTGTAGTAGCTATCCTTGTACCGAAACCATGTTGGTTGTACGGATGGTTAAGTTTGTACTAGTAGCTGTCCTTGTAGTACTGAAACCTTGGTGGTTGTACTGATGGCTAGCTAAGTGTATGGTTATGAACCTTTGCTATGAGAAGCTTATCCTTGTTATCCTACAGTTTGCAACTGTTTTTCTGAGCAAGAATTCGACTTTCCAAGTTTTTCCCTGGCTTTATGTATCTTGTCGTTGTTCTAATATCCAATGTCTCCAAGATGACGAACACCAGGAACAACCGCAATGCGGAAGACGCACCACAACCGCCTTCAATCACTGAGTTGCTTGGGCAGATGACCCAAGTTCTGGCTCAAATGGCTGAGAACCAAGCCTACCAGAACAACCACGGGCATCGCAATGAAGGCAATGCACGTGTGACCGTCAAGGACTTCCTCGGTCTGAGCCCAAGGAACTTCGCTTCCCCCACTGAGCTGTAACAGCCCGTTTGTAACTTTCCAATTTTGTGTGCAATAAAAATGGATAGTCATGTCATCATTCCATATGTGGTTGCATTCTTTTTTTTATGTGTATCAAATTCAAATTACAAATTAAAATTCTTATTTTTGAATTCAAATGCTTTCAAAATAAATTCATTTGTAGTTTCAAATTATTTATAAATAATCAAATAAGATATTAATATGACTAATTTGAAACTTGTAAAAATTGTTCAAAAGTTTTTGTATGCCTTTTCTCTTATTTGTTTTTTAAAAATACAAAAATCAGAATGTTTAAAAAGGGAAAAATAAGCAGAGAAGAAAAATAAAAGTTCCTGGCCGAGCTGGGCCACCATGGCCCAACTCAGCCCTCGGCCGATCCACACCGGCCCGCTCCAATCCCCTTCTTCGTACGGACGAGCAAGCAGAGCTCCCCTTTCCAGCGAGGCATGGCAATGGCAGAGGCTGCCATGCTGCCCCCACGCCAACTGCTCGCCCCCACTCTCCCCTCCCCTATTTGTGCGCCCCCGGAGGAACCCTAACCCTAATTCTCCCTCTCCCCGCCGCCGCACGCTCCCCACGCGCACGCCAACGCCATGGAGACCGAGGCGCCAAGCTCGGCCCCCGCGTGAACCCTGCCTCCTCCTTCCTCGATTTCTCGCCAGCAGCTACGCCACGAACTACTCCGCCTTCGTCGACCAGGAGCTGGACCCGGGAGACGCCAGCACGTCCGTGCAGGCCTCGTATTCCCCAACACCGGTCCGAGCACCACTGCTTCCTCCCCGCACCGTTCGCTCGCCTCCGGCCGCCGCAACCGCCCTCCTCTAGCCAACAACCTCCCTCAGTGAGCCGCAGTCGGAACCTCTTCCTTCTCCCTTCGATTTCAGCGTGTTTCGCCGGAGCTTTCTGCTGCGCCGGCGAGCACGCCGCGGGCGCGCCCCTGCCATACCTGTCGAGCATGAAAACGACGACCGCGGGTTCCTTTTCTTCAAAACGAGTACCGGAAACAGAACCCCGGTCACGCACGAATCCATCGCACACGGCCGCACGCGCAGCGCCGCTCGTAGGAGGTCGCCGGCGTCGAGTTTCTTTCCGCCGCGCGCTGTTCTTCGTTCAGTTCGTCAGCACCCGTTCTTCTTCAGTTTCGTCAGAGGCAAAGAACGAAACTTTTCGTTGTTTAAAACAAATCATAACCTAATCCTATCACTAAACTACTCTAACCCGCTGGCTAACAACACCGTGCTAACCACCGCGCGCGCACGAGTTCGAGACTCGCCCGGGGCAGGGAAAAAACCCCAATTTTTGCCCCGCGCCCTGACAACCCGGGCCCGCTCGTCAGCGACAGCCCGGGCCAGCGCAGCAACTCGCGCCCCGTCAGCGCCAGGCTGGCGCGCGGGTCCCGCTGGTCAGCCGCACTGGCTAAGGTCAGTCGCGGTGCAACTCGACCAGATCCAGATCTGGATCTGGATTTTTGCACCGAGACTCCATGGCTTCTGTCTTTTGCACCTGAACCCTTCCAGTTACTGTTTCCATCATGGATAAGTCCCAGGATATTTTCAGAAACACCCCTACACTTATAAAATGCATAACTTTTAATATATAACTCCAAATTAAATAAACTTTATATGTTTTTATATCAGAAAAATGCAATAAACATTAATATCACATTCTTATGTCATTTTGCATCACTTATTTCAAATGCCTAGTTTAATTCAAGAAATGCAATTATTAATTGAAGATGGAATATGTGGGGTAATAAATATATAATGCCCTAATTCCATTTAATATGCTCATATCTTTGGTACCATATCTTGCCATGCTAATAAATATTTAATTTGAGTTGAAGATAAATAAATTGCAATTAATTCCTAAATATGTAATGTGTTGGGCAATTAAGTAATTAATGCCTATTCCTTATAAATTAATTTGATCACCACTTCTACTATATTAAGTAACATTTAAATTGTTGGCTACACAAATAACTTGCACCCTAATCTTTTGCCGGGATTCCATCCCCGCTTTAATATGACATAATCATCTCATACCATATTGCACAAACATTTGTTTGCGCATTTCTCTGTATTGATTATTTTCCTATTGTCTGTGTTTGGCTCTCTTTGGGTAGACGACGACGTGCCTGCTGCGAGTACCTACGATACTGAGGTTCCAGCTTTTGTGCCAGGCCACGAGCTGCCAGGCAAGCTTCTGCTAACCGGTTACACGATTGTTTGGTTTTCATTCTTGCCTTTTGATCTAAGCTATCCTAGTTATCGATTCTTGAACTGCGATCCTATCACATGTTTATCCTGCAGCCTATACAGCTTTATCCCCACAACCCATAACCCCTTGCATGTTTATCTGTTGGCCTTTGCGAGTCGTAGTGCATGCTTAGAATTGGTTGAGCGAGTCGTTCCTTTGTCGTTACTTCATATGCTTAGTATGATATTCTGTTCCTCTATAATAAACAGTTGTCTTATATTGGGGATCTATAATTAAAAGATAAGGCACCAGGCAGAAGGCCTTGCGAGGTGCTTTGTTCTGCTTAGTGTCGACCTAGGAACTGAGATTTTGTCCTGGGATCCAATTTTGAGCGCACTAACCACTTGTGGGTGGCCCAATGGAGCCCTCCTCCATGGGCCGCAAGTAGTTCGGGTTTTCCATTCGCTCATATGCATGTGCATGATGATGATGATCGATGAGAGGTTACTTGATACGGGGGGTCATATAGGGGTGGTGCGCGCGTAGCGGACAGTTCCTACTGTGGTTTGAGCCGCATGGCGCGCAGACACAAACTAATGAGTCCGCAATTGAGATTCGGGCGGACTCCTGACGCGGGTAACAACTCATATGGGTGGCACTCGGACTTGCTGTAGTGAAGGAATGAGTCGTGTTGAGAGGCCCTAATGTTTTTGACTGGGTTATCATGCGAGTATGGGTACTGTAGTGCACCCCTGCAGGGTATAATCTTATCGATGAGCCGTGTCCACGGTTATGGATGACTTTGGTGATGATGCTGGCTAACAAGATCTAGACAACTTACACCTAATCATTGTTAATTAAGTTGACTAGTAATATAGAATTACTTACACCCTAAATGGTAACTAAAATTGTTAACGTGTGAGTATTCCCGGATTGCTTCCTCATACTTGGTTGAGGGGGTTAATTCGAGAATGGGTTATGACTGGTGTTAGTTGTAGATGGTTACTCAAACGCTCTCTCATCCCTCTCTAATTAGACGGGAGTTTTAACGTGTCTATTTACGTTGCTAGTGCTGCTGCCGCTAAGTACACTTACCCCATACTTTGGGAATCTTACAGTTTTGTAACCTGTTAGCTTAAGCTTGTTCGATACGCTTCGGTGTATTGACCCGTTCGCGGGCTGTGGTTTTTCTGCAGTTGAGGATCCTTCGCTCGACCAGGTTGGTGGATACTACGTGGAGTTCGACGACGAGATCTACGACGAGTAGTTAGAGTTCCCCTGGGCTACTTCCTGGTGGACTGCGTGGATGGGCCTTCTTTTCCGTTTCGGCTTTGAGCCCTTTGCTTCTTGTCTGTACTCAGACCGGTTTGTTTCCGCTGCATGATGTAATGTTGGGACATGTGTCCTCTGATTGGTGCCATTCGCTATATTTTGCTCAGTGAGAGCTTTTGGATATTATTTCCTTTCTTTGTGTCTTAAGTTTATTCTGTGGTTTCAACTTGTTAAAAATCCGAATCGTATACCATGTGTGTATGGTTGAAGTATACGAGTTGGAAGACTTTTTGGGTTCTTGCGTGCACAATCTAGAAACGTATGTGACGTTGGGGTCGCCAAGAGCTGTCGGCCGATGATCCATTCCGAGCATGGCCTGCTTGTTTCCTGGGATTGGTAACCCCAGTATGTTCTTGGTTGTGTGGCCCAACCGATACGTTTCGTTTGTGTAGCTTGAATTCAGGGTCTGACAGTTGGTATCAGAGCCTAAACGCCCTCAGGTTCCCTTCTACTGGTCGTTGTTGAGTCTAGAAAAATTATTTTGTAGTTATCAGGAAAATCTTAAACGTGAGAGTAGGAATTCTGTTCTTTTACTTCTTTCCCCACCCACCCTCCCTGTTCTTCTGGTACGGAAGTGTTACGATAATTCCCTTCTCACCTTAATTTTAAAAAATTTAGGACATCACGTGTTCTGGGTTTTCCGTAGTACCATATTTGCAGGTGTTGAAGGTTGCTTTTGTCGTTTTGGTAGTTATCAACTTCTTCGGCTATGTTCAGTTTCAGTCTTGAATCAATCAGTTGTTGTCCTACCTTTTACTGGAAGTCATCTCCTTGTCATTGTACAATTCTTTCTGTGCAATCAATCCTTTTTGGTTTTCCGGAGGTGTCGTGGTGGTGTCACGGCAGATGCCATAGGATGGCTAATGTGTGGGGCCGATGGACGTTGGTGGATCCGGGGAGGGATAGCGAGCTGAAGAGCTCACACGGGGAGGATCCCGGTAAAACCGAGATCTCCCAGGAACACGAAATAAGAACAAAGAATGAGGGGGAAGATCTAACAAACACGAACAAATGCACGAAGGCACATAACACACACACGATATACCCAGGTTCAGGGCCCTCGTGAGGAGGTAACACCCCTACTCCTGCCTTTCCTCTCTATATACTTGTGTTACAAAAGCTACAACTTGCTGCTAGATCTCTCGAAGGAAGGAGTACAAAGAACTAGATGAACTCAAGGTGAGAAGGAGTGAATGCTCTAAGAGTAAATGAGACTAGCTTTGGCCCTGAAGTTGGTCCCTTTCCCTCAGGAGCAGTTATGGCGCCTTTTATAGAGCTCCGGCCAGGAGGGCCGGAAACCCTAAACTGGCTTGGCCCCACCGGACAGGCCTAGCCGGCATGCCGTCACCGGCTAGTGCGACCTAGTCGCCGGGCTATCCGGTGTAGCCCCTTCGTCATCATCTCGACAAGGACGGCAGGCGCCGTCCTGCATCATCATTGTCCCTCTGTCAGAGACAAGACATGTCTTTGCCCATCCCGGATAGCCTTTTCCGGATTGTCGGGCTAGGCACGTCAGGTCTTGTCATACCACGATCGTACCGGCTGACGAGCTCCCGTGTCAGGCGGGAGGTGACCATGCTTCCGTGTGAGGCGGGAGGTGACCATGCTTCCGTGTCAGGCGGAACGGTACTTCCCCCCGCAATAGACGGGAAAGCCCGCTACGGACCGTTGACGGCCTGCCGGAAGCCTTCACGCCGGCTACCTCCCCGCTTGCCACTGTGAGCCTCTTCTGCATAAGGTCAAGACCTAGACATATACTCCGGTTAGTACTTACCCGGACTACCTATCCGGTAAAGCCGAGTACACCTCCATCCGGGAGTCTCCTCGGAGTCCTAGATCCGGGATCCTTTCCGGACGCGTCGGAGCTCGTCTCAGGATGAGTATCTCTAGGCCTAGCCTCCTGAAGATGTCTTAGCCTATCAGCAAAGACATCTTCGAGAAGCTAGTTCTTAGAGGAACCACCCGCTCATGCTTGTGCTGCGATTGTGAGGGCCGGGGGTGTCTATTTATAGCTGCGAGACCTGACCTTTGCGCCTGCCAGGAGGCACTTTGTCCTCTACCAGCGCTCAAGGGTCAAGCTGCCCTTTCAGTACAGCAGGAGGTGTTCCTTGCTCTCGCCAAAGGTCAGGTACTGTTGGCACCTTATTGAATTATACCGGGATCTGCCCCTACCCGGGGGGCAGCCCCCCGACACTAGTCCCCGAAGCTGGTGTTGCACAGCGACCTCGGATGATGTGCGGGATCAGCTTTAATAACAACCATCTTCTGAGAACACATGACACCGTCCTTTTACTCCATGCCGAGATCGATTCTTCCCGAGATCTTCTTACCGAGATCTTCCCACCGAGACTGTGTTAACCGGGAGGCGAAGCCTGCGACCGGATAACACCATCTCAGTGAATTTTGACCGTTGGCTTCACGCTGAACTCGAGATTGCGAGCTGGGGCCCACCCGACGTCGCGTCCAAGCAGAAATGCACTCGAGTGCTCCTGCCCGGGCACGCCGTCGTTTGGGTTCCCGCGCCGGGAGCCGCAGCCGATCCGGAACCTAACCGTTGGGGCCGTGTGACCCTCGGTGTGGCCGGATCGGGCGCTCCGGCTAGCGCCACGTGGTGCGCTGCGCAGAACAGATCCTACCCACGATCGTGGAGATCGTGGGCGGGTAAATCGGAAACCGCTCCGGAATCCCCCCCATAAATAGGGGACCAGAACGGTTTCCCCTCCTTCTTCCTCTCCTTCGCATTTTCCTCCCTTGCTGTCTCGAGCGCCCCGCTGCCGCTGCATTCGTCGCCGTTCGCCGGAGCCCGGACACCGTCGCCCTCGCCGTTCGCCAGAGCCCGGACACCGTCGCCCTCGCCGACCTTCTCTTCTCCGGTGAGTTCCTCTTCTCCGCTCCGATGATTTTCTTCGGTAGAACAACCGCCCGACTCCGGCCGTGCCGTAACACCAGTGCGGTTGAGCCGCCGCCGGTGAGCACAACTTGAGCGGCGCGCACGAGGTGCACGGCGATGATGTACCGCCGCGGTAGGATGTAGATCATTCACTCGCATTGCGCCTCGCCCGAGTCTAGCGCGAGCCTATTTTCCTCCTTTTTGTTTTGATTTTCTAGCACACGGTAGATCTTATTTCCCACCAACTCGGTGCGTTTAGGAGTTTGTGATCCGGCATCCTAGCTTACGTTAGACTAACTCCGACTAATCGCCGCTGCGCCTGCAGAGTAGCTCGGATACATTTGCAAACTTCTTCGACATGGGCGAAGAACGTACCCGGGGGTGATGGGATGGGTCTGAGACCAAGCAGTCAGATCTGGACTGGCTGTATCGGACTCACCGGATTCCTCCGTAAGTCGAGAGCCGTCTCCCGGAGGGGGAGGTTGCACCGGAACCCCAACCCGGGGAATACGTGGTATTCCTCGCGCACTTCGAGCGTGGGTTTGGGCTTCCGGCTAGCCCCTTCTTCCGCGACTTCCTCGACACCTACGACCTCCAACCTCACCATCTTCCCGCCAACGCCATTATGATGCTCTCGGTCTTCACCACCTACGCGGAGGCATACCTCGGCATATGGCCATTTTTGGATCTCTGGGCCAAGTATTTCATTCTTCGCCGCCAAGCCATCCCCAACCCGGATAAGAAGATAAAAGACTTAGTCGATTGCGGAGCGGCCACCATCATCCCTCGCGCGGACTCCGGATTCCCTATAGTCAAGGGACTAGAGTCCTGCCGGAAGTGGCAGCGCAGCTTCTTCTACGTGAAGAACCGGGAGCACTCGGGAGATGGTCCGGGATCCTCGAATCCGGACTTCATCAATCTGCCGGAGTTCGTTATTGGTCCTCCGCACAAATTCCGTCTCTGGAAGCAGCTTCCCGATAACGACGAGGTCAATTGCATGCACGATGTTCTGAACGTGCTAAACGAGAAGATGACCGGCGATGATCTCCTGCGTTGCTTCATCATTCGCCGCGTCTGCCCCCTTCACAACCGAGTGCACAAGATGTGCCATATGGCCGGGAACCTAGACCCCACCCGGACCAGTATCTTTGGGCTAGATCACGCAGGGGTCGTCCGTCGCGTTCGAGCTATTGCTCGGACGTAGATGACGGATGACTACTCTTGGGGTGTCATTGGGGGATCCCGGAAAAAACCATGCCAACAGGTGCTCATATCTGTCTTTCGTGCATTCGCCTTTGTACAGCGTCAAATCGAAGAAGACGCTGTCCACGCCAACGAGACTTACGCGCCGAACTTCCCAAAACCGGACGAGATGCCGAGGGAGGACCCCGACGGCGAGGACCATCTCGCCATTCCTTTCGTCAAGGCTGCTGCCCCGGGTAATCCTTCAACCTCGGAGGCAGTTTCCATTTCTTCGGATGATGAGGATGAGATTGACTGCCAGATTCTCGATGTTATTGACGCTCTCCCTCTGAATTGGGCCTCAGTAGTGGTTCCGAAACCGACAACCGGGACCAAACGTGCCGAGAGCCGGAAGCGCGCGGCTTCCGACACCGAGGGGGCCGACAACACCGGCAACCCCCCCAAGAGGAGCAAGCCGAGTAAGCAAACGACCGAGAAGCCTGCTCGGCGCCGGCAAAGGGGTCCTCCCACTGTGGATTCCGGGTATGTTTTCCTTGCCTTATGTTATCTGACTTTGTTTTCTCCACAACTATTACTAAGACACTTCCTTTCAGGGATGCGCTCGAGCTCCCGTCACCTGTTGTTCCTCCTCCTCCCGGGACTCGGACTCCCAGCCCGGCTCGGGCTTCTCCTTCACCTCCTCGCCCTTCTACTCTAGGAAGTGAGCCTGCCGCCTCCGGTGCCGCACCGGCTACCGTTGTGACCCCGGATGCACATCCGGTGATCGACGAGACCCCGGTGCAGGCCACGACCACCTCGGGAGAAATTCTTCTTCCGGAGAGTCCGCGCCGGGTGCCCGGGCTTGAGGCAGAGATCCTTAGCCCTCGCCGGCAACCCGCGGCAAGCGGCCCCTCTCGGCCAGCCGCGACCAAGACCATCTCGGAGAAACAGCCCACAACCTCCTCCCGGCCAGCTGATCAACCTCCCTTGAAGTCTCGTGCCAAGGCTGCTGGACATAAAATACCTTCTGCCCCGCCTGCAGCTGCCCCGACATCCTCGGCCCGCGACTTGGTGCTGCGCACGGGTACGTTTTCATCGTTACCACCGCCTCCCGCCGAGATCCCTACTGCTGCCTTGCGGATGTTGCGAGCAACCGTCAGTTCCTTTGTACCTTCAGGATCCCGGGACGCTGTTGCTACTCGCGCTGCCGGCGGCACCGGCATACAGGTTGTTGACGAATACAACCAGGCCTGGCTTGCCGCCGACGCCTCCGAGACTGCAGGAGACTTGCACGCTGCAGGCCCAAGCCGCAACGCTCAAGCCCTGCACGCTCTCCAGGTGGCCGCGTTGGATGTTACTCGGGTGACCGAGGTAAGCTTATTCTCTTTCTTTTATCAAAAAATATTTGTTCCTTCCACCACCACTAGTCCCCGAGATTGGTGCTTAGTGCTCTAGATTCCACCGAATAGTAGATCACTAGGCTTCAATCTTAGAGAAAGTTGCAGGACTCGGACACCGAGTCCCCGAGATCTTCCCAACCGGGTAGGTTGCTTCAAAATTTGCTTCACAACCACTAGTCCCCGAGATTGGTGCTTAGTGCTCTAGATTCCACCGACTAGCAGATCACTAGGCTCCAATCTTAGAGAAAATTTTAGGACTTGGACACCGAGTCCCCGAGATCCTCCCCACCGGGTAGCTTGTTATGTGTTTAGAGATCTCGTAGTCTCCCGAGTTCCTTATATTCTTCCCCGGCTTATTCCTCCTTCTTTGTCTTGATTTCAGGAGTGCAGCAAGAAACGCTGCAGTATCTTCAACCGAGTTCTTGCTGACCTCGGTCAGTCCAAGAAATCCGAGGGGCGCCTCCGGGAGGAGCGAGATGCGGCGCGCAAGGTCTCGGTGGACCAGAAGACCGCACTCGCCACCGCGCAAGCCGAGATCGCGTGGCTCAACGGCAAGCTGGAGAAGGTCAAGGCTGCTGCGACCGATATGAAGACGCGCTTCATCGAGGCGACCAAAAAGCAGAAGGAAACCTTGGACCAGTCCGAGGAGCGCGCGCATAATGCCGAGACCGAGCTGGCTCTCCTTCGGTCACGGTCCGATACCTGGCTCTCCGAGCTCACTGTATTGAACCGGGATCTGAACAGTAAGTGGACCGACATCCCTCTTCTCTTGCTGCTTCCTTTCTTCGTTGTTGGTTTTCTTATGACCTAGCTGTCTGACAGTTCTTATTTTTAAAGGGGAATTTGAGCACTCCCGGGAGGCTGCTGTTCTCGCCGTTGCTGCCGCCCGAGAGAAGCGCGCCGGGAAGGGCCCTGTCTCGGAAGTCTGGGACATCGAGGATCATCTGATCGCTCTGAAGGCCCGGATAGTGCCTCTTCGGTCTATCGGGACTGAACTGCTGAGCGCTGCGGTCCACGTCCACGGCGCACTGTGGCCGAGTATCCGCGGTACGCTCTCGAATCCCGAGCTCGCGAGCGCACTCCGGGGTGCCGGGAGACGCATCCCCGCCTGGAAGCGTTCCGGTGCGCGGGCTGGTGCCGACCAGGTCTTGACCCAAGTTCTTAGCTGGTACGAAGGTCTTGATCTGGAGGCGATCCAGCGCCTGCGCACGGTTTCGCCGTGGGTCACCGATCCGGAAAAGGTCCAGCGCCGACAAGAAGTGGCGCACCGCATCGCCTCTTGGGCCAGCATCCGTGCCTTCACCGTCAGTGCCGTTCCTTCTGATTCTGAATCAGAGTATGAGGACGACGAAGATACCGGCGCGACCGGCGACGCGGAAGAGGAGACCCCGGAGGAAGACGATGCTGCCTCCAGTGCTGCGCCCGAGACCGTGGTGCCCCGGGATGCTGTGACTTCGCCGAGACCCGAGGTCTCCCAGACCGAGGTGCACCCCGACGCCCCGAGTAGCGCTGCCGGAACTGAAGCTGAAGTCGCTCCCGTTGCTGCTCCTGCTGCTTCTGCTGCTGCTGCTGCTCCCGAGGCTGCTGCTCCCGAGGTTTCCGTCGAGAAGCCGACCTCCCCTACCGCTTGAAAAACTTAGAGTAGATTCGTCAAATCCCCGGGATGCCGGGTACAATATGTAATATACACTTATACTATTTTCTCTTTGCACTGAACTACCTACTCGAACAATTTATGTCAATTTATTCTGTTATGAGTTCCCGAATTGCCTTTCATGTTTACCGTACTTAGCTAATTTCTGCTCTTGTCTACCATTTCGGCGTTCGACAGTCGAGTCACAAAACTCCACATACCGCATACATTACTTAGAACAATTCGAGTTCCGTCTAACCGAATTCCCGACATAAAAAACAACTAAGTTAGTAAAAACAAGCATGCCGGATAAGTTCCTGCTCCAAGTCCCCGAGACTATTTTCGTGTTTCCCACCTTCCCTCTCTTTGCTCTTGACTACCATTTCGGCGTTCGTCAGTCGAGTCACAAGATGATTTCACATGACATACATTACTCTGACTTTGAGAATCGGACTCGGAAATTTCCCGGCATGCACACAATATAAAAGATAGCTATCCGGCAGTCCCCGGGTTCCTTCCCGGGATGCTGGTATAAAACAATAAATAAACTTGACGAAACAGAAGTAAAAAAGCGCACAGAACCAGGTAGTCCCCGGGTTCCTCCCGGGGTGCCTTACTTCCATAAATATTGAAAATTGAGATACAACATACACTGAACCCTTTATGTGTAAAAGGGGCGAAGTAGAGCTACATTCCATGTACGCTTGGTTTCCTCACCGGATTTGTCCATTACACCTTTCCTAGCCTCCTGTGCATCTACAAGGTAATAAGAATCATTGTGCAATGCCCTGCTTATCACGAAAGGTCCCTCCCATGGAGGTGACAACTTATGCATTCCGGCCGTGCGTTGGATGAGCCTCAGCACCAAATCCCCTTCTCGGAACACCCTCGGATGTATTTTCCGGCTATGATATCGGCGAAGATTCTGTTGATAAATTGCAGACCGAGATAGTGCCAATTCTCTTGCCTCTTCGAGTAAATTTACATCATCTTCTCGGGCCTCTTTTGCCTCCGTCTCGGTGAACATTGTCAGTCTCGGGGAGTCATACTGTATGTCGGTCGGGAGTACTGCCTCAGCACCGTATACCATGAAGAATGGCGTGTAGCCGGTAGATCTATTCGGTGTAGTCCGGAGACCCCATAACACCGCCGGTAACTCCTCTATCCAGCATCCCGGAGTTCTCAACAATGGTTCGATCAAACGAGCTTTGATACTGGCTAAAACCAAGGCATTTGCTCTCTCGACTTGCCCATTTGCTTCCGGGTGTGCGACTGATGCTACATCCAGCCGGATTCCCTTCTCAGCACAAAATCGAGCGAATTCCCCCACAGCAAAGTTGGTGCCATTATCCGTGATAATGCTGTGCGGGTATCCGTATCTCAAGATGATGTCTTTCAGGAATTGCACAGCGGTGTGTCCATCGCACTTCCGGATTGGCTTGACCTCTACCCACTTGGTGAACTTGTCCACCATCACCAGTATATGTGTCATATTGCCTCTCGCCGGCTTGAACTGACCGACCATATCCAAACACCACACTGCGAATGGCCAAGTGATGGGGATTGTTTTCAGTGCTGAAGCCGGCATGTGTATCCGGTGAGCAAATCTCTGGCATCCCCACACTTTCAAACAATATCTTCTGCTTGCTGCAATGCGGTGGGCCAGTAGAACCCATGCCGGAACACCTTTGCCACCAGGGCCCGGGAGGATGCATGATGTCCGCATTCCCCCTGATGTATTTCCACCAGCATCTCTTGTCCTTCTGCCGGTTCCACACACCTCTGGAGTACCTCAGTGACACTTCTTTTGTACAGTTCTTGATTGATGACAGTGTATGCTTTTGATCTTCGCATTATCTGCCGGGCTTCCACTTCATTTTCCGGGAGAGTTCCTTCCAAGATAAAAGCCATAATGGGCTGTGCCCATCCCGGGACAGGTCTAACCGGGAACATGGGAGCGTCTATATCCATTGGCTCTGCCGACATCACCTCTATCATCATTTTTCTTTGCCTCTCTGAGCACTGGGACGTAGTCCCCGGGTTCGATGTTATGCTCCCGACATCTACTTCCATGGGTACTGCATCTGAACCAGGCTCCTTGGGGATGAAGATAGAATCTGACTCGGGTGATGGTTGAATAGATGGCTTCCTCAAATGCTCCAGGGCTATCCCGGGTGGGATGGCATCTCGAGATGACCCTAGCTTGGATAAGACATCCGCTGCTTCGTTTTCTCCTCTGGGTATATGCTTGAACTCGCATCCTACAAAAAATCCGGATGTTTTCTACACATGAAATCTGTATAAGGCCATGTTTGCATCGAGGGCATCCCAATTCCCCGACACCTGTTGCACTACGAGGTCGGAGTCACCGAAACACTCTATCCGGCGGATGCCGATTTCCTTGGCGACGTTCAGTCCATGAACCAAGGCCTAAATATTCTGCGACATTGTTGGATGCCCGAAAATGAATTTGCAGCACATACTTCAGTACATCTTGTTTTGGGGAAGTGAGGACCACTCCTGCACCCAATCCGATCTTAGCCTTTGAGCCATCGAAATGCATCCTCCAGAAATTGTAATCCGGCATTGGAGGTTCATACTGCATCTCGGCCCAGTCTACCAAAAAGTCCGGCAGCGCCTGCGACTTGATGGCATCTCGTCTCTCGTACGCCGGAGCGTATGGAGACAACTGGATGGCCCATTTGGCTACCCGGCCGCTAGCGTCCTTGCAACCGATGATCTCGGCGAGAGGAGCTTCGCAGACCACTGTGATCGGGTGTTCCTGAAAGTAGTGCTTGAGTTTGGTCACCGCCATATAGACCCCATACGCCATCTTCTGGTAGTGCGGGTAGTTTTGCTTGGATTCCGAGATCACCTCACTTAGGTAATACACCGGCCTCTGTATCAGCTTGCCCCCTTCTTCCCTTTCTACAACCATTGCCACGCTGACTACTCGGTTGGTTGCGGCAATATACAACAGCATAGGTTCCTTGGGTAATGGGGACGCCAACACGGGTGCTGTTGAGAGCATCCTCTTCAAATCGTTGAACGCCGCATCAGCCTGCGGGGTCCAAACAAATGTCTTGCTCTTCTTCATCAGTTGATACAGAGGCAAGGCCTTCTCCCCAAGTCGGCTCACAAACCGACTTAGGGATGCAAGACATCCGGTAAACTTCTGCACATCCTTGAGGCACACGGGCAACTTCATGCTCTCAATAGCACGAATTTTACCCGGGTTGACTTCAATTCCCCGGCTTGAGATGAGGAAGCCGAGTAACTTCCCCGCCGGTACACCGAATGTGCACTTATCCGGGTTCAACTTCATCCGGAATCTTCTTAAGTTCTTAAATGTTTCCCTCAGATCATCTATTAGTGTGGCTTTTTCTTTCGTTTTTATGACTATGTCATCGACATAGACCTCGGCATTCCGGCCTATCTGGTCATGCAAGCATTTCTGCATGCATCTCTGGTATGTAGCACCAGCATTCCTCAACCCGAAAGTCATGACACGATAGCAATAAGCCCCATAAGGGGTAATGAAAGCAGTTTTCAATTGATCATCCGGATTCAAAGGTATCTGGTGAAAACCAGAATAAGCATCTAAAAAAGTCAAAAGTTCACTCCCGGCAGTGGAGTCTATTACTTGATCTATCTGGGGCAGTGGAAAGGGGTCTTTCGGGCATGCTTTGTTGAGGTTGGTGAAGTCGATGCACATGCGCCACACCTTAAGCAGGAGGGGATCATCCTTCTTCTTCTCCACCAGGACCGGATTCGATATCCAATCCGGGTGCAGCACCTCCATTATGAATCCAGCGGCCAGCAGTATAGCCAGATGCTCCATGACCGCGGCTCTTCTTTCATCCGAGAGTCGCCTAGTTGGTTGCTTCACCGGCTTCGCATCCGGTCTAACAAACAGAGAGTGCTCAGCCAACTCCCTCGGGACGCCTTGCAGATCGTCACTCGACCATGCAAAAGCATCCCGATTCTCACGGAGGAAGTCGACGAGCTCGCCTTCCTATTTGCTGTCCAGGTTGCTGCCAATGATAACTTGGCGCTCCGGGTTGCTAGGGTCCACACCCACCTTCTTGGTCTCCTTGGGGGGCTGAAATGATGCACCCTGCTCCGGGTTCACCATCCCGGGCATTCCGAGTTGGGATGTCTTGGCCATTGCCACCACCTGCTGGATCCTCTTCTTCTCTTCCGCGATCACCAGAGACTCAGCCAAGCACGACCCCGCCGAGGCACATTCCATGGAGCGCTTGTGGTCTCCCGAGATGGTGATTACACCGTTAGGTCCCGGCATCTTCATCTTGAGGTAGCCCACGTGAGTCGAGATCATGAACTTGGCGAGGGCCGGTCTGCCGATCAGTGCGTGATACGGGCTCTCGAGGTCCACGACCTCGAACTCCAAGCTCTCGGTTCGGCAGTTCTCCCGAGTTCCGAATAGCACCTCAACCCAGATCTTTCCCATGGGCGAGCACGAGACTCCGGGCACAATGCCGTGGAAGGTTGTCTCGGTAGGTAGCAGGGTGTTCATGGACACTCCCAGCTTCAGCATCGTGTCCTTGTACATGATGTTAATGGCACTGCCATTGTCAATTAGAACCCGGCTGAAGCGGACGTTGAGGTTAGGTCCGACAAAAGTTGGGTCCACCACCAAGGCATACGCTCCCGGCTTAGGCATAACCCGGGGGTGATCCTTCCGGCTCCATGTTTTCTCCATCTCGGACCAGTGCAAGAACTTGGGCACCGCCGGGATTACAGCATTCACCTCCAGGGCACGTTGCCGCACACTCTTTCGGTCAGTGGGCTCGGTCACGAAGACCACATAGCTCTGATGAGCGTCCCGGTAGTTACTCTGTTGATGTCCGGCTTGGTTACCGGTGCCTGCACCGTTGTCGTTCCGGGTATGCACCACATTCACTGGCCGAGGCGGGGGTCCTCTCGGAGGAGGGGGAAGTCGAACAGCATTGGCCCCCGATGTCGGAGGAGGGTGTCTCGGGATATTGGGCCGAGATGTCGGAGCACCCTGCCGAATAGCTCCCGAGCTGCCCTCCTGCAACGTGCGCTGATACCAACTTCACTGCCGAGTAGAGTGGTTTGCGGGCTTGTTGGCCTCCAGAGTATGGTAGCAGCATGGCTTGTTCAGCATTTCTTCATATGTCAGGGGCTTCTTTTGCTCCACCCAGGTCTTTTGCACCTCCTGACTCTGACCCCAAGCCGGGCCACTTGTCTTTTGACGCTGGCTGTTGCCGGCATCCTCCTGTGCTGTGCGGCATGGTGGTACTCGGGCTGATTCCTCTTGTGGCCGAACTCCTGGCGATCATGGCTCCTGCTCGGTCCTGAACGCTGAGGTCCTGCATTCCTCCTGTTGGAGTCACCGACATCCACCAGGGGTTGCATGAGATCTCCAAGCGTGTAGGTATCGGCGATGCGCATGGTCTCTGCCAAGGTCGTTGGCATCTTTCTTTGCAATTTCTGCCACAGCATTGAGCCGTGCCGGCAGCCTTGTGAAAACCAGGAGATGGCCTGTGCCTCCACCACTCCTTCGCAAGAGTTGCGAATATTGCTCCACCGGGTAAGATACTCCCGGTCGGTCTCGTTGCTCCTTTGCCTGCAGATGGCGAGCTGCTGAGGCCTGTTGGGCCTTTTGTACGTGCTGGTGAAGTTGCTGATGAATGCTTCCTCAAAGTCTAACCAGCAGTCTATACTGCCAGCTCTCATGTTGTTCAACCATATCCGGGCAGGTCCTTCCAACATCTGCGGTACGTAGCGTACCGCCCATCGTCTGTTTCCACCGGCTATGCTTACTGCAGTTACATAGTCGGTTAGCCAGTCCTCCGGCTTCTTGCTGCCGTCATAGGTCTTGGCACCCCTGTTGAGCTGAAAGTTCCGAACAGGTGGTTCCCGCATGATCCGAGGTCCGAAGCATGCAGGTCCCGGAGGTCCTTGCTCTTCCACCAACTCGGATTGGTGAATCCGGTCGAGCCGGAATCTGGCGTCTGCCGGGTTCAGCTGCCTTGTTCCTATCCGAGATCCCAAAGGGTTCTCGTCCGGCTGATACCCGAGCTGCTGCAGCCTCGAGTTGCCATCATTGAGCCTGTCCTGCACAGGGATTACGGCATGCTGGGGAACGGAGGCGACCTCCCTCTGCGGGTTTCCCTGAACATGAGGAGGGTTCCGGGGTGGATTACCACGGCCAACCGGGTTATTGTTTCCTACACCCAGGTTACCATCCCCACGGGTACTTCCCGCTTGCCCCGAATTGCGCTGTCCGGCTTGCCCGGCTTGCTGGATACCGGCAAAGGCCGGGTCATAGGTCTGTAGCTGCTTGTTCTTCCCGGAACCTCGACTCCGGCTCCGGCTCTTGCTCTTGCTCTTGCTTCTGCTCGGATACGGGGAAGAGGCCTCCCCGTCTGACCTCTGGCTATTGGGTCTGGCTGAGTGCACCTGGGACCCTGCTCCGGGGTTCTTCTTCTTGAAGGCCTGATTCTGACGGTTGGCCTCAATGTAACATCCCAAAAATATTAATATAATTATTAGTGCAAAAATGTGGGCCAACAAAAACTTTTCTTATAAAAATGTGTGTATGTTTAATTCTTGAGTGTTGCTTGTTGCATTGTTTGCAAGATTGTGGAATTCTAGCTCTAATTAAAAGTTTGAAGAAAAGAAAACAAATAAAACAAACCACAAAAACAAAACACCATGTGACAAATGTCACATTATTTTTCCAAATTAAGATATATAAATTTATTTTCTCACCAAAATCAATGGAGTAATATTATTGACACTCCTAGTTAATTTTTACAAACTATTCCCTTTCAAAAATTCAAATTCAAAACTTCAAATTCAAATTAGAAATTCATGATTGAAATATTTCAAAATATTTCAAAAAGACTTTGTAACACTTACCAATAATATAGTTAGCCTAGATCCTAAGTTTGAACCCAAAAGAATTGAGAGAAATATGGAAAATTAAATAGCAAATTGCATACTGTTTTGGTTCAAGCAATTCATCAAACACCTGGCGTGCACCACCTGTTCTTCCCAAGCCGAGCTAAGCCTAGGATCAATCCGAGCAATGTTTCGTTCATTTGTCAAATTGGAGCCTCCACTGCACTCCTCTCTTCATCACGACCTCGCAGCACGCCGGGGGAAGCAAAACGGTGGCCGGAGTCGCCGTGGAGACGCCGGCGACAGCCACGGCAGTGCGCACGTCGCCATGTCGCGCGGCAGCGGAGGTGGCAACACCGCGCTCTCCCGTGCCAGGCCCCCCTTCTCTCCCTTGCCTCTCTGCTCCCTCGCGAGCCTGCACAGCCCCTGGCACCAACCCGAGCACGCCGCGCCCGCGCCATGCCGCGCCATGCCGTGCGCCGCCCAAGCCCGTTCACGGCAGGGCCAAGCCCCCGCACGCACCCGAGCGCGCCACGCCACCCCACCTTGCCCGCCTGGTCCCCCGAGCAGCCCGCAGCGTAGCCGCACCACTCCACCGGCCTACGGCGAGCACGCACGGCCGCGGGTGCCCTCTGCACCGCGTCCACCGTGCGCCGCCCGGCCGCTATAAAACGCCCCCATGCACCACCGTCCCTCCTCACCTCTCCACAACCCCTCCCCCTCTCACACCACCCTCTCGTGCACCGCCAGGAGGGCGGAGCCGTTGCCGCGAAGCTCTAGCCGCCCGTGGTCTCCTCGAGCTCGCCGTGCCCAAGGTAGACGACGACCGCGGCCAGGCCACGGCATCCTTCCCCTTCGCTCCCCCCTACCCTCAGCCTCTTCCCCATGCGCCCCGCACTCACCCGCCCCCTTTTCCCCTCTGTTTCGTGCACAGGATCGACGAAGGAGCCTCGCCGGAGTTGGAGCTCGGCCGCGGAAGAGGAGATGCTCGCCGCCGTCGGTTGGAGCCGCCCCAGCACGCGCCGCTCGTCCCTAAGCCTTCCTCGAGTCACCGCCGTCGTTCTGCACCATCCGCACGTCCTCCCGAGCCCCCTAGGTGAGTCTCTGTCCACCTCGCCGTCGCCGGAGTCGCGCGCCGCCAGTTTTAGGTCGCCGGCGTCGCGGCCGCTCGAGAGCCGTTAGATCTTGATCCTACGGTAGCATACCGGTTCGCTGAAATTATTAAAAATCTGACATGAGGGTCCCACGCGTCAGGTTTAAATGAAACCCGCGCGCGCGCCAGCAGTCGCTGACTGGTGGGTCCCCCTGTCAGGGTTTTAATCTTTATCCGTTCTGGATTTAAATTCGAATTTAAATTTCATTTAAAAACCAGTACTGAACCCAATTTTAGAAATTCCATAACTTTAGATTTACAACTCCAAATTTAGCAAATCCAACTGTTCTGGAAAGCTTATGAAATTCTCTATCCAACTAAGCTAGTTTCACTCCATTTGGATGTATAATAAAAATATAACTTTCAAATTACAGTAGCATGTTTAAATCCTAAACTTGTTTGTTTCTGATACTCTGATAATCCAAATTAGTTGAAACTAATTTATTAGGTCACATTTAGCCATGGTTAGTCACCCCTAAAATGGTTTAATTTTTAGATTAATATAATTTAAATAATAGCCAAAACCATATTAATTGGCTTCTGGATTCAAAACAATGTGTAGGGAGTTTGGTAACTCCAAATGACCCAAACCCAATTGTGTCATCTTCTACACATCATTAGCTTTCTGTAGAATTTTAGTTTGTATTTTTGTGACAAACAGAACTCAAGTTATGCAATTAAACATGTGCAACAAGTTTCTGCCTTAATTAAAATACGAGGGAATAATGTTTAATTCAATTAAATTGAAACCACATGATATTGTTTGGTATGTGGAATGGTTAATTAGAACCTCTAAGAGTGTATTGCTATGATGATTGATTGAATAGGCTAGTGATTGTTTGTATTTGATTGATTGTGTATTAGACGAGAACGTTGCCGGATATATCGAGGAGGAGGGATTTGCAGAACCTGAAGACCAAGACCAAGATCACTTTGCCGAGCAAGGCAAGCTACTCTCTGAGCTTGCACCCAACTTATGTATCTAGATTTACAAATCATTTTCAAAAGCAAAGGTTTACAAAAAAAAACCCCTTTTCAAAAGTATATAGAGATTATTTTGCCACCCTATGTAGAAGTAGATACTAAAACTATAGGATGGAAAAACAATGTTGTTTATTCAAAACTCCTTTGAAAACTTGTGTGGATATATAGCACCAAAATGTGGTGTTGAAATAAGGAAAAGGAGAAAGATGGTTTTAGAAAAGCACATTGTGTCCTAGTACTCAGTCAAGCAACCGATACTCTGTGCGACCACATTTACCCACATATGGGAAAGGGCTTAGTCATATAGTTTGCTCTTATTAGTATGGGACACTGCATCAACAGAGATGACTCTGTTATGCATGAGGGAGTGGTTTGGTGACCTAACCCTGACCTGGGTCCTCGCTCAAAAATCTATGAGTAGATAAGGAGGAGGATAGAAGGATGTCCGTATACACCGCCAGATAAAACCTATGAGTCCTCACACTTAGGGTTTCCGACGGGAAACTGGACTAGGTGTAGATGGAATGGTTCATAGGGGCAGGATCCTATACTAGCATGAGCAAAGGAAAGACTAGGGTCGGTGACTCAACTTCGCATACCACGGGTATGGCGAAGCGTGGCTGACACGATGAGTTATCGAATGAGTGTGGGAAAAGCGTGCTACCTCTGCAGAGGGTAATTAAACTATTCGAATAGCCGAGTCCTCGGATATGGACAGTTGAAGACCCTACTTAGACCATGTGCAAGTTTTTGGAAAAGAGTTGAGTTTAAAAAGAAAAAGGAAATGGAGAGTGTTCCATACACCTATACCAACGGATCGGTATGAGGTAGTTGGAAAGATATTGCCATAATGGTTTACGATCGGAAAAAGGAGGAGTTTTGGAATAAAACTAATAAAATTGAGATATCTAGTAGTCATAAATTCCTTATCTTCTTCAACAAAGATACAGAGACGTTTTAAATGAATAAAAGTGAGAAACTAAAAATGGAACTAGAGCACTCACGTTGGAGTAGTTTGCGAGTACATTCAAATGTACTCATACTAGTTTGCTTCTAGCTATTGTCGTAGCCAGACATGGAGGAGTACTACGCCCAGGAGGAGTATGGCGACATCTATGCCAACTAAGGATCTTCATAAGTCGACTGCCTGGCGGGTCATCGCTAGGATTTGATGTCTACTACGCCTTATTTCCGCTGATTGTTTTGGTTTGGCCCTTGAAGGCACCTATGTAAGACTTGGTCTAGATGACCATTTTATGTAAGACTTTAATTCGGTATTGTAATGGATGTAAACTTTGGTATTTAATTCGGGTTATGTGCAACGACAGACTGATCATGGGATCGTTGTGTTAAGCATAATCGGGTATTTCGGACAGTTAGTACGGGGTCCCCACAGAATTGGTATCAGAGCCATCTTGACTTTAGGAGCCTTAGATTAGCATGGTCGTTAGGTAGTGATTGCAAAAGTTGAGTTTTAAAGAAAAACAAAGTAATAAATTAGTTTGAAAATGCTTATCTCTTACCCTCTCATTTGTGCAAAATTCTCTTCTTACCAACTACTAAGTTTTCTCTCATATTCATAAAAACTTGCCACACTTGTCGTTTTAATAAACTTAAAAATCTGCTCACATATTGTCCCTTCCATTAAAAATTTGATATACTTGCCATCTCACTAACTTAAAATTTTGACTAAAAATTATAGATGGCGATCCATTTCACCGAGTTCGTTCAGCTGGAGAAGGACGGCAAGTTGATGTTCGAGAAGGACTTGTTCGAGTTGACCAAGCTGCTAGGTCGTCCCACTCCTGAGTTTAGGGGAGCCCAGGTGGACGCTCCCGGTAACGGGAACCTGTCCTGGTTGATCGAGGCGTCTGTTCGCGGGAACATCAAGTCCCCCGGATCCAGGGCACTCTCCTTCACCCTCATGGACGTCCACTGGGACGATGGACTGTGTCGTTCCATGCAGCGGATGCTATCCCGGCTTTGTGAGGAACACAAGGCGGAGCTGGTAAACTCTCGTTTCCAGTTCTACGGGAGGCGCACCATCGATGGACACCCAATTCGGTCCCCTCTGCACCCGACATTTGGAGAGTATATCCTAGACATGGAGATTATGCTCTTTCGCACCCAGGAGGATCTGAGGTGCGCTAGGCTTCGGTCTCACTTTGAGCGTCTCTCGCTCAAGGAGAGTCGCGAGAGTGAGGCACAGCTGAAGACTGAGAAGACCGCTCTTCTTAAGAAGGGAATCCAGATGCGGAAGACCATAGCGAAGCTCCGCAAGAAGGTTGCCGAGCAGGATGAGCTGATAGAAGATTTGGAGCTCCGTACTGACGAGATGGAGGAGGAGGGCGAGGATCTCCGCAAGGAGAACGACGCTTTCCTCAGTGACGATGACGACTATCTGGAGGAGATGAACGATGAGGATGAGGATGATGAGGAGGAGGATCCAGAGGAGCCACCCTACCAGTCCGATGCTGACATGGAAGAGCCTGAGGTTCCACCTCAGTAGGCGAGTTACTTGAGTTCTACCGCAGGATTAGGTCGACCCCCCCCCCCTATCGCTAGTAGAGTCAAAGTTGTGGTTCTTTTGGAACTTGCTATATGTACATTAGTTTAGGAGAATGTTGTAAGCTAGATTTGGGTGAACCCTTGATGTAATGGTTGTGCTATGAAAGTGTGTGCTAGTCTTGTTAACATGTGTTAAATGTTTCTCTTATAATCCTTAGCAAATCAATCCCTTCGCGAAACCAATCTTTTCCTTGGTCAGAACCCCTTTTGCTTGCCCTTATTCCCGGTGTACTTCAGGATGGTAGAAACTCGTCGCACCAACATGGATGGAGGAGCACCACCACCCCCACCGGACCCAACCACCGCCCAACTTCTGGCGCTCATCATGGAGGAACGCCAAGCTGCCCGGACTGAGCGTCAAGCTCATATCGCTGCCCTGCAACAGATAGCTGCCGCTCACAACAACAACAAGCACCACAACAATGGCAATGGCAATGGCAATGGCAATGGCAATGGTGAAGGAAATCAGCGGTCCACTTTGAGCGACTTTCAAAAGACCAACCCACCCACCTATTCCAAGGGACTTCACCCACTTGAGGCCGATGACTGGCTTCGCACCATTAACAACAACCTGGTAGTTGCAGCCGTGGGAGAACCTGAGAAGGTGCTGTATGCGACCCACTATCTTGCAGGACCAGCACGGTCTTGGTGGGAAGCTACCAAGGCTCTACAGCAAGCTGGTTATGCTATCAGCTGGGATGATTTCCAGGAGAAGTTCCGCAAGAAGCACATTGCCCGCGGACTCATTGAGCGGAAGAAGGATGAATTCCGCAGGTTGCGGCAGGGAAGTAAGGATGTGGTCGGATACCTCGATGAGTTCACTGACTTGTCTCGGTATGCTCCTGATGATGTCGACACCGAGGGGAGGAAGATGGAGCGTTTCATGAACGGACTTCATGATGAACTGCAATGCGCCTTGGTTATCCATGACTTTGTTGATTTGGAATCACTTGTGGACAAGGCCATACAGTTGGAGACCAAGCGCAAATCCATGTTTGAGGGTCGTAAGAGGAGAATGATTGCCCAGGAAGGTTCGAGCAGTCAGAAACCTCGCACCCACCCACCAAACCCCAAGCCAGCATATAGACCACCACCAACTTCGCACCCCAGTTACCCTAAGCCCCCATACAACCCAAACAAGTTCAACCGTCCCAATGACAACACCCGTCCCGGAGGGAACTCTAGCAACCCCAACCTCAATGCCAATGTTGTCTGTTTCAATTGTGGCACCAAGGGTCACTACTCCAAGGCATGTCCCAATCCTAAGAAGAATGGTCCGCGCCCCGATGCACAGGCGCCGAACAACGGCCAAGGCCGCAATGGAAATGGCAAGAACCCCGCACCCCGCGGAAATGTGGTTGTTGCCAAGGGACGCCTGCACCACATCAATGCTGAAGAGGCCATGGATGCACCAGATGTTGTGATGGGTACGTTCCTTGTCAACTCAGTACCTGCAACTGTTCTGTTTGATTCTGGTGCTACTCATTCTTTTGTTACCCAAGAATTTGTTGCTAAGGGAGGTTTAGTCGGAAACCTCTTACCCAAACCCATGGTCATCCAAATCCCAGAATCCACCATAGATACCAAGTCATTTTGCCCAGACGTTTCCCTTGAGGTCAAAGGTGAAAAGTTCCTAGTCGACTTAATCATCCTAGGAACCCAAGGAATAGATGTCATACTGCGTATGAATTGGTTAGCCAAGTACCATGGTCGAATTGACTGTGCCAGAAGAGCTGTAGCCCTCACCACCGACAAAGGAGTAGAAGTGGAGTATGTGTCAGAAACCAGCCGACCCCGACCAAGATGCCATGAGAGCATAGCTCGACCAGCCCTAGATGAGATCCGTGTTGTTCACCTGTTCCAAGATGTCTTTCCTGAAGAATTGCCTGGTATGCCACCGGATCGGGATATTGAGTTCATCATTGAACTTATCCCCGGGACAGCCCCCATATCCCAAAGGCCTTATCGGATGAATCCAGAAGAACTGGTTGAGTTGAAGAAGCAGTTAGCAGATATGCTCAGCAAAGGGCTTATTCGCCCAAGTGCTTCACCCTGGGGATCACCCATTATCTTTGTGGATAAGAGAGATGGTACCACACGCCTGTGTGTGGATTATCGCAGGTTAAATGATGTGACCATCAAAAACAAGTACCCTCTCCCAAAGATCGAGGATCTGTTCGATCAAATGAACGGAGCCCGAGTCTTCTCCAAGATCGATCTTCGGTCAGGGTATCATCAGTTAAGAATCCGAGAGACAGACATTCCCAAGACTGCCTTCACAACCCGTTACGGTTTATTTGAATACACTGTAATGTCCTTTGGTCTGACCAATGCCCCAGCCTATTTTATGAATCTCATGAACAAGATCTTCATGGAGTATCTTGACAAGTTCGTGGTAGTTTTCCTTGATGACATCCTTATTTACTCCAAAACTGAAGAAGAGCATGCTGAACACCTGCGTCTAGTTTTAGCAACCCTCCGAGAGCATCAGTTGTATGCCAAGTTTAGCAAGTGTGAGTTTTGGCTCAGTGAAGTCTCATTTCTCGGACATGTTGTGTCTGCGGGAGGAATTTCTGTTGACCCAGAGAAGATCCAAGCCATTGTGGACTGGAAAGCCCCAACTAGTGTGACTGAAATCCGAAGCTTTCTCGGACTAGCGGGATACTACCGCAAGTTCGTTGAGGGATTCTCCAGTATAGCCAAACCCCTTACCCAACTGCTGAAAAAGGACAAGAAATTTGAATGGACTCAGAAGTGTGAAGAGAGTTTCCAGGAATTAAAGAAGAGATTGACCTCAACCCCTGTCCTGATTATGCCAGACGTCACCAAGAGTTTCGACGTGTATTGCGATGCATCACGTCTAGGACTAGGTTGTGTTCTGATGCAAGAAGGCAAGGTGTTGTCGTATCTGTCTCGACAGTTGCGACCACATGAAGAGAACTACCCAACCCATGACCTGGAGTTAGCCGCTGTTGTTCTTGCTTTGAAGACGTGGCGCTCCTATCTGGCGGGACATCGCTGCGAGATTTATACGGATCATAAGAGCTTGAAGTATATCTTCACGCAGAGGGAGTTAAATTTGCGACAGAGAAGGTGGATGGAATTAATCAAGGATTATGATATCGGCATCAATTATCACCCTGGAAAGGCTAATGTAGTTGCCGATGCCCTTAGTCGCAAACCCTGCACCCTGAATGCCATGATCCAAGCAGAGCAGCCAGCCCTGTTTAAGGAGTTCAAAGATTTTGGACTAGAGCTTGTTAGCCACGGCTATCTCGCCCATTTAGAGTTAGCTCCAACTCTGATGGATCAAATCAAGGAGGCCCAGAAAGGTCATGAGAGCATAGAAGGAATCAAGAAGAAGGTTTCTCTCGGTAAAGCGCCTGGTTTTACCGAGGATGCAGAAGGAGTGTTGAGATTCAATGGTCGTATCTGTGTCCCCAATACCTCGGAACTCAAGGAGTTAATCCTAAAGGAAGCCCACGAGACCCCTTACTCAATCCACCCTGGCGGAACCAAGATGTACCAAGACCTTCGTGAAAGATTTTGGTGGCATGGAATGAAGCGAGAAATTGGTGCTTTCGTAGCCAAGTGTGATATTTGTCAGCGAGTCAAGGCTGAACATCAGCGACCCGCTGGATTGCTTCAACCCCTAAAGATTCCCGAGTGGAAGTGGGATGAGATTGGAATGGATTTTATCACCGGACTTCCAAGATCCAACCGAGGCCATGACTCAATATGGGTCATCGTTGACAGGCTGACCAAAGTGGCCCATTTTATTCCCGTCCACACCACCTATAGGGGAAATCAGTTAGCAGACCTGTATATTTCCAGAATAGTAAGCCTGCATGGTGTGCCTAAGAGGATTGTATCAGATAGAGGCACACAATTCACCTCAAGGTTCTGGAAAGCCCTGCATGAAGCCCTCGGAACCAAGTTGGCGTTTAGCACAGCTTATCACCCCCAGACCGATGGCCAAACTGAACGAGTGAACCAGATATTAGAGGACATGCTTCGCGCATGTGTCCTAGCCTATGGATCCAAATGGGAAGATTGTCTTCCATTTGCAGAATTCTCATACAACAACAGTTACCAGTCTAGTCTGGAAATGGCCCCTTTTGAAGCCCTTTACGGCAAGAAGTGTCGTACACCCCTGAATTGGTCCGACACCGGAGAAGGCAAACTGTTTGGACCAGATACCCTCCGTGAGGCTGAAGAGCAAGTCCAGCTTATCCGAGAGCGACTCAAGACCGCCCAATCCCGTCAGAAGAGTTACGCTGATCCCAAGCGTCGTGATGTCACCTTCAATATCGGAGATTATGTCCATCTCCGAGTGACACCCCTTAAAGGAATGCAGCGTTTCCATGTCAAAGGAAAATTAGCGCCAAGATATATTGGACCTTTCAAGATCCTTGCCCGTCGAGGAGAAGTGTCTTATCAACTGGAGTTGCCCCAAGAGTTAGAAGATTACCATGATGTTTTCCACATTTCCTTGCTCCGGAAGTGTCTTGAAGTTCCTGACCAGCCTGATGTTTTCAAAAACATCGATCACCAGTCCGTCGACCTGAATCAAGACCTGACTTATCGCGAGACGCCCCTCAAGATTCTCGAGGAAGATGTTCGTCTCACCCGCAGGCGAGCAATCAAGTTCTACAAAGTCCAGTGGACTAACCACTCTGAAGATGAAGCAACTTGGGAACGTGAAGACTATCTTAGGAGCGAGTTTCCCAACCTCTTTAGTACCCAGACCTAGCAAATCTCGGGACGAGATTTATTTTAAGGGGGGAAGTCTGTAACATCCCAAAAATATTAATATAATTATTAGTGCAAAAATGTGGGCCAACAAAAACTTTTCTTATAAAAATGTGTGTATGTTTAATTCTTGAGTGTTGCTTGTTGCATTGTTTGCAAGATTGTGGAATTCTAGCTCTAATTAAAAGTTTGAAGAAAAGAAAACAAATAAAACAAACCACAAAAACAAAACACCATGTGACAAATGTCACATTATTTTTCCAAATTAAGATATATAAATTTATTTTCTCACCAAAATCAATGGAGTAATATTATTGACACTCCTAGTTAATTTTTACAAACTATTCCCTTTCAAAAATTCAAATTCAAAACTTCAAATTCAAATTAGAAATTCATGATTGAAATATTTCAAAAAGACTTTGTAACACTTACCACTAATATAGTTAGCCTAGATCCTAAGTTTGAACCCAAAAGAATTGAGAGAAATATGGAAAATTAAATAGCAAATTGCATACTGTTTTGGTTCAAGCAATTCATCAAACACCTGGCGTGCACCACCTGTTCTTCCCAAGCCGAGCTAAGCCTAGGATCAATCCGAGCAATGCTTCGTTCATTTGTCAAATTGGAGCCTCCACTGCACTCCTCTCTTCATCACGACCTCGCAGCACGCCGGGGGAAGCAAAACGGTGGCCGGAGTCGCCGTGGAGACGCCGGCGACAGCCACGGCAGTGCGCACGTCGCCATGTCGCGCGGCAGCGGAGGTGGCAACACCGCGCTCTCCCGTGCCAGGCCCCCCTTCACTCCCTTGCCTCTCTGCTCCCTCGCGAGCCTGCACAGCCCCTGGCACCAACCCGAGCACGCCGCGCCCGCGCCATGCCGCGCCATGCCGTGCGCCGCCCAAGCCCGTTCACGGCAGGGCCAAGCCCCCGCACGCACCCGAGCGCGCCACGCCACCCCACCTTGCCCGCCTGGTCCCCCGAGCAGCCCGCAGCGTAGCCGCACCACTCCACCGGCCTACGGCGAGCACGCACGGCCGCGGGTGCCCTCTGCACCGCGTCCACCGTGCGCCGCCCGGCCGCTATAAAACGCCCCCGTGCACCACCGTCCCTCCTCACCTCTCCACAACCCCTCCCCCTCTCACACCACCCTCTCGTGCACTGCCAGGAGGGCGGAGCCGTTGCCGCGAAGCTCTAGCCGCCCGTGGTCTCCTCGAGCTCGCCGTGCCCGAGGTAGACGACGACCGCGGCCAGGCCACGGCATCCTTCCCCTTCGCTCCCCCCTACCCTCAGCCTCTTCCCCATGCGCCCCGCACTCACCCGCCCCCTTTTCCCCTCTGTTTCGTGCACAGGATCGACGAAGGAGCCTCGCCGGAGTTGGAGCTCGGCCGCGGAAGAGGACCTGCTCGCCGCCGTCGGTTGGAGCCGCCCCAGCACGCGCCGCTCGTCCCTAAGCCTTCCCCGAGTCACCGCCGTCATTCTGCACCATCCGCACGTCCTCCCGAGCCCCCTAGGTGAGTCTCTGTCCACCTCGCCGTCGCCGGAGTCGCGCGCCGCCAGTTTTAGGTCGCCGGCGTCGCGGCCGCTCGAGAGCTCGAGATCCATTTGGATGTATAATAAAAATACAACATTCAAATTACAGTAGCATGTTTAAATC
Organism: Poa annua; assembly: GCA_026929855.1. Taxonomy (NCBI): domain Eukaryota; kingdom Viridiplantae; phylum Streptophyta; class Magnoliopsida; order Poales; family Poaceae; genus Poa; species Poa annua. The sequence goes on along the minus strand of CM049426.1, from coordinate 241,061,572 downwards.
CTAAACTTGTTTGTTTCTGATACTCTGATAATCCAAATTAGTTGAAACTAATTTTATTAGGTCACATTTAGCCATGGTTAGTCACCCCTAAAATGGTTTAATTTTTAGATGAATATAATTTAAATAATAGCCAAAACCATATTAATTGGCTTCTGGATTCAAAACAATGGTAGGGAGTTTGGTAACTCCAAATGACCCAAACCCAATTGTGTCATCTTCTACACATCATTAGCTTTCTGTAGAATTTTAGTTTGTATTTTTGTGACAAACAGAACTCAAGTTATGCAATTAAACATGTGCAACAAGTTTCTGCCCTAATTAAAATACGAGGGAATAATGTTTAATTCAATTAAATTGAAACCACATGATATTGTTTGGTATGTGGAATGTTTAATTAGAACCTCTAAGCGTGTATTGCTATGATGATTGATTGAATAGGCTAGTGATTGTTTGTATTTGATTGATTGTGTATTAGACGAGAACGTTGCCGGATATATCGAGGAGGAGGGATTTTCAGAACCTGAAGACCAAGACCAAGATCACTTTGCCGAGCAAGGCAAGCTACTCTCTGAGCTTGCACCCAACTTATGTATCTAGATTTACAAATCATTTTCAAAAGCAAAGGTTTACAAAAAAAACCCCTTTTCAAAAGTATATAGAGATTATTTTGCCACCCTATGTAGAAGTAGATACTAAAACTATAGGATGGAAAAACAATGTTGTTTATTCAAAACTCCTTTGAAAACTTGTGTGGATATATAGCACCAAAATGTGGTGTTGAAATAAGGAAATGGAGAAAGATGGTTTTAGAAAAGCACATTGTGTCCTAGTACTCAGTCAAGCAACCGATACTCTGTGCGACCACATTTACCCACATATGGGAAAGGGCTTAGTCATATAGTTTGCTCTTATTAGTATGGGACACTGCATCAACAGAGATGACTCTGTTATGCATGAGGGAGTGGTTTGGTGACCTAACCCTGACCTGGGTCCTCGCTCAAAAATCTATGAGTAGATAAGGAGGAGGATAGAAGGATGTCCGTATACACCGCCAGATAAAACCTATGAGTCCTCACACTTAGGGTTTCCGACGGGAAACTGGACTAGGTGTAGATGGAATGGTTCATAGGGGCAGGATCCTATACTAGCATGAGCAAAGGAAAGACTAGCGTCGGTGACTCAACTTCGCATACCACGGGTATGGCGAAGCGTGGCTGACACGATGAGTTATCGAATGAGTGTGGGAAAAGCGTGCTACCTCTGCAGAGGGTAATTAAACTATTCGAATAGCCGAGTCCTCGGATATGGACAGTTGAAGACCCTACTTAGACCATGTGCAAGTTTTTGGAAAAGAGTTGAGTTTAAAAAGAAAAAGGAAATGGAGAGTGTTCCATACACCTATACCAACGGATCGGTATGAGGTAGTTGGAAAGATATTGCCATAATGGTTTACGATCGGAAAAAGGAGGAGTTTTGGAATAAAACTAATAAAATTGAGATATCTAGTAGTCATAAATTCCTTATCTTCTTCAACAAAGATACATAGATGTTTTAAATGAATAAAAGTGAGAAACTAAAAATGGAACTAGAGCACTCATGTTGGAGTAGTTTGCGAGTACATTCAAATGTACTCATACTAGTTTGCTTCTGGCTATTGTCGTAGCCAGACATGGAGGAGTACTACGCCCAGGAGGAGTATGGCGACATCTATGCCAACTAAGGATCTTCATAAGTCGACTGCCTGTTGGGTCATCGCTAGGATTTGATGTCTACTACGCCTTATTTCCGCTGATTGTTTTGGTTTGGCCCTTGAAGGCACCTATGTAAGACTTGGTCTAGATGACCATTTTATGTAAGACTTTAATTCGGTATTGTAATGGATGTAAACTTTGGTATTTAATTCGGGTTATGTGCAACGACAGACTGATCATGGGATCGTTGTGTTAAGCATAATCGGGTATTTCGGACAGTTAGTCCGGGGTCCCCACACTCAATCACCAACTCGTTTACCCTCTGCTGCTGCTTGCGCAGGGCTTCACCGGATAACCCCACCAACTCGGCCATGGCGGCTTCGGCGGCCCTAAGGGTTTTCGCCGGTGAGCTGTACACCGGCTTCCCCGCAGAAATCCGACTTCCTGTGTTACTGGTGGTGGCTCCACCAGCCAGCTCCTCATTCACCATTCTCCCTTTCTTGCGCAGATCCGCAATGCGCTTCTCCCGGGAATCTATCTTAGGGAATCCGTGAGCTGCATTGTACTCCTGGAGGCTAGCATTGAGCTCGCGACGGATCTCGGCGATCTCCTGCGCTTCGGCGAGTAGCAACCTCCGCTGCTCCTCCAATTCAACCGAAGTGGCCTGGGTATCCGCTTCGGCAGCCACTGGTACAGTCAACTTGGCCACCAGTCCCGAGAGGGGATCCGGGCGGCGCCGCGCGTGGGACGGCTGCGGATCGCCATCTCGGGCCGCAGGTCTTTCCTGCGGGGGTTTGGCCAAACGGGGGTGGCCGTCGGTTTCGCCGTCAGCGTCCTGGTACTCCTCCTCGGTTGCCCCGACCATCATCAATGCAACGGAACTCGGGGGGAGACCGGCACGCAGACCCCGAGCAGCGCAGAGCATGGGAGGGTCCTCAGCTTCCAGGACCACGTCCGGGTAGCTACAGACAACCTCTGTGGCGACGTAGGTGGTGAAACCACCAAAGTCAATGAGACATCCGTTCACTGGAAACGATCTGTTCCGGAAGCACCCTGCATTGTCGCAGACGAAGTCCATCTCCCCTATCCTTACGACCAGGCCAGAGAGAACCCGAACCTCGAAGTGAACAGGGGAGCCCGTCCGGATGTGTACACCAGCCAACGCCTCTGTCCGCCCCACGGTGGGCGCCAACTGTCGTGGTGGTGTCACGGCAGATGCCATAGGATGGCTAATGTGTGGGGCCGATGGACGTTGGTGGATCCGGGGAGGGATAGCGAGCTGAAGAGTTCACACGGGGAGGATCCCGATAAAACCGAGATCTCCCAGGAACACGAAATAAGAACAAAGAACGAGGGCAGTGGCGGAGCCAGGAATTGAGATGAGGGGGGGCGAACAGTAAAACGTGTGCCACCGGCGATTTTTTTTTTTACAACACATTGTAATCCATAATTGTACAGAAGCACAAGTATGAACTGACTACAAAGAACAAAAAATGTACATAAAAATAGTGATGCATTTTGATAAGAAGATAGTACCATTAAGTTGAATCCATGTTGGCAAGACGAAAGTGTCGAGGAAGATGACCTCTACAATCATTGTAGGAATGAAAACGCAGCATAATCTTTTTACTATCAATTTTGTAACTACCTCTAAGATCATTGTAAGATTGGTCTGCGAACTCGGCAATGACATTTGCTACATCAAAGATTTCAGCAGCATCTGCTTTTAGAGAATCCTGGAACACAGAAATCAAAGATTGAGTATTTTGCTACAAGCAACTTCATGAACAAGAACAACAGCTTATGTAGCATGATGTAATATAAAGTAGACCACGAAGATTGAGTATTTTTGGTACAAGCCTGTAGCAATCCCTGACGAAAATATGCAAAAGAGGAAAATAGCATGCTCTTTCCTGCAATTTGAGACGATGTTGCAGCTGCCGCTACCCGGCAGCGGATCGAGCAGGAGGCGGCTGCTGGCGATGGATCGGGCAGGGGGCAGCGGCTGGCAGCGGATCGAGCCGGGGGCGGCGGCTGGCGGCGGATCAAGCAGGGGAAGGTGGCTGGCAATGAACGAGGATGTGCAGCGAGGAGCGGCTGGCGGCGATTCCGGCAGGGAGCAGCGGCGAGCTGCCGACGGCGGATCGAGATTTGAGGGGGAGATGCGGAGGCACTGAGCGAGCTGTGCGAGTGGGGAATCAAAGGCTGGAGGAGAGAGGAACGACCGAGCGACCTCGTCTGGTCAAGACTCGAGCGAATCAGTAATTTTTTTCCTTCTTTTACACGTATACTATGCTAAAATACCACATATGCATAGGTATATGTAAAAAATCCACCGGATCGGAGGGGGGGCGTCCGCCCCACCTCGCCCCCCTGGTGGCGCCGCCCCTGAACGAGGGGGAAGATCTAACAAACACGAACAAATGCACGAAGGCACACAACACACACACGATATACCCAGGTTCAGGGCCCTCGTGAGGAGGTAACACCCCTACTCCTGCCTTTCCTCTCTATATACTTGTGTTACAAAAGCTACAACTTGCTGCTAGATCTCTCGAAGGAAGGAGTACAAAGAACTAGATGAACTCAAGGTGAGAAGGAGTGAATGCTCTAAGAGTAAATGAGACTATAGCTTTGGCCCTGTAGTTGGTCCCTTTCCCTCAGGAGCAGTTATGGCGCCTTTTATAGAGCTCCGGCCAGGAGGGCCGGAAACCCTAAACTGGCTTGGCCCCACCGGACAGGCCTAGCCGGCATGCCGTCACCGGCTAGTGCGACCTAGTCGCCGGGATATCCGGTGTAGCCCCTTCGTCATCATCTCGACAAGGACGGCAGGCGCCGTCCTGCATCATCATTGTCCCCCTGTCAGAGACAAGACATGTCTTTGCCCATCCCGGATAGCCTTTTCCGGATTGCCGGGCTAGGCACGTCAGGTCTTGTCGTACCACGATCGTACCGGCTGACGAGCTCCCGTGTCAGGCGGGAGGTGACCATGCTTCCGTGTCAGGCGGAACGGTACTTCCCCCCGCAATAGACGGGAAAGCCCGCTACGGACCGTTGATGGCGTGCCGGAAGCCTTCACGCCGGCTACCTCCCCGCTTGCCACTGTGAGCCTCTTCTGCATAAGGTCAAGACCGAGACATATACTCCGGTTAGTACTTACCCGGACTACCTATCCGGTAAAGCCGAGTACACCTCCATCCGGGAGTCTCCTCGGAGTCCTAGGTCCGGGATCCTTTCCGGAGGCGTCCGAGCTCGTCTCAGGATGAGTATCTCTAGGCCTAGCCTCCCGAAGATGTCTTAGCCTATCAGCAAAGACATCTTCGAGAAGCTAGTTCTTAGAGGAACCACCCGCTCATGCTTGTGCTGCGATTGTGAGGGTCGGGCGTGTCTATTTATAGCTGCGAGACCTGACCTTTGCGCCTGCCAGGAGGCACTTTGTCCTCTACCAGCGCTCAAGGGTCAAGCTGCCCTTTCAGTACAGCAGGAGGTGTTCCTTGCTCTCGCCAAAGGTCAGGTACTGTTGGCACCTTATTGAATTATACCGGGATCTGCCCCTACCCGGGGGGCAGCCCCCCGACAGGAGGCTAACTTCTACTTCAAACTGCTATGTAGATGGCGCACGCCCAGGTGGTGCGTAAGACCCACTGTGAGCAGACTACCGGTTACCTGAAGCTTCTCAGAAGCATGGTTGACTATGTCGGTTTCAGCTTCCTCCCGGAGTACCAGGTGTCCGAGATCCCCAGAGATTACGGACAGACCTTCTACAGAGCTGCTGTTTGGATCAACGGAGATGATGGTGATACTGTGCACAATCACGTGGCTGAGGCTTCCACTGTGGACATGGCAGTACACTTAGCAGCTTACGATGCAGCTCTGGCTCTGCGCAGGGACTACTACTGCTTCAACAACCATCCGTTCTGCTACGTTCCATACTACCCCTACACGGACTCTCAGTACGAGCTCGAGGTTCTGGACAAGACCGCTCAGTTTGGCTAGTCTTCAGACTCAGTTGCTGGGACTCTACGCTTGGAGCTAGCAGCAGTCCGTCAGCAGCTGCACCGGGCACTCTCTCACCTGGGTCAGTACGACAGGTGGAACGTCACACCAGACGCTTTCCCGAGGTTCCAGCTCGCTTTTCCGAGTCGTCTGTCTGCTGTGGGTGGATACACTCCAGAGCGTGGTCCTCTGATCACTACTGATCCAGAACACGTTGGACCACTTCTGTACGGGAAACAGACGCCAGATGCCTACTCCGTTGAGTTTCGACGCATTGTGCGAGAGTACCACGTGTACTGCAATCGTCGCTACACCCATCGCCACCACATAGTTTCGTCTTCTGAGGGAAGCGATAGCTAGTCTTCGAGTTGTATCTTTTCCTTTGTTGTAGTAGCTATCCTTTGTACCGAAACCGTGTTGGTTGTACGGATGGTTAACTTTGTACTAGTAGTTGTCCTTGTAGTACTGAAACCTTGGTGGTTGTACTGATGGCTAACTAAGTGTATGGTTATGAACCTTTGCTATGAGAAGCTTATCCTTGTTATTCTACAGCTTGCAATTGTTCTTCTAAGCAAGAATTCGACTTTCCAAGTTTTTTCCCTGGCTTTATGTATCTTGTCGATGTTCTAATATCCAATGTCTCCAGGATGACGAACACCAGGAACAACCACAACGCGGAAGACGCACCACAACCGCCTCCAATCACTGAGTTGCTTGCGTAGATGACCCAAGTTCTGGCTCAAATGGCCGAGAACCAAGCCTACCAGAACAACCACGGGCATCGCAATGAAGGCAATGCACGTGTGACCGTCAAGGACTTCCTTGGTCTGGGCCCAAGGAACTTCGCTTCACCCACTGAGCAGCTGGAAGCTGATGATTGGCTTCGCGAGATGGAAAGGACCCTTGCTATCGCCCACGTGGCTGAGCACGACAAGGTGCCTTACGTGTCCTACCTGCTTAGGGGCAAGTCTGCCTCATGGTGGGAAAACTTTCAGGCCATGAGATCTCCCGGGGTTGTTACCACTTGGGGGGATTTCAAGACAGCCTTCCTACGCCACCACATCCCCGAAGGTCTCATGGACAGGATGCGCGAGCAGTTTAACTCGCAGACGCAAGGCAAGATGGACGTGCTGGAGTACAATGGCGAGTTCAATCGCCTTGCTCGTTACGCTGGAGATGAGGTGAACACTGAGGTCAAGAAGATGGCCAAGTTCCGCAAGGGTTTCAACCCAGCGCTCAAGTACAAGCTGAACCTCGTCAAGGCCGACAACTTCGAGGACCTCGTCAACATCGCGCTCAATGAGGAGCATGGACGCAAGGTCTTCGAGGAGTCGCGCAAGCACTCTCGTGGGAGCAACTCTTCTTCATCGTCAATCGCCGCCGCTCCTACTCAGAAGCGTCGGCTCTGGGTGCCTAACATCGCCTTCGCACGAGCTACCTACGTGCCAGGACCTCCAGGACTCGCGCCTCGCCCACCGAACCCGGCTCTTGCTATGAGGGGTTTCGGAGGACCGCCAAGGCCAACGGGCACTCGCCCCAACGTGACCTGCTACCAGTGCGGGAAACCGGGCCACTACTCCAACAACTGCCCGGAGACCCGTACACTTCCTCCACCACCTCGCCCTGCTCCAACTCAGGCGATGGTCCGCGCACCTGCCCCGACTAGGCCTTTCGTCCCCAACACCAGGCCTCCGGCACGTGCTGCGCGGGTGAACCACATCAGAGCTGATGAAGCAGAGGAAGCTCCAGAAGTTGTCCTTGGTATACTCCCTGTTAATCATATTCCTGCTAAGGTGTTATTTGACACAGGCGCATCGCATTCTTTTGCATCACAAGCTTTTGCACAAATGCATGATCTCTCTTTCGAGTCTATGTCCAATGGTCTTAGTGTCATTTCTCCCGGCATGCAAATGACTTCTTCCGAGATAAGCCACGACAATGAAATCCAAATTGGAGGCCATATCTTCTTGGCATCTCTAATAGTTCTCGGCAATTCTGATATTGATGTCATTCTGGGCATGGATTGGTTGAAGGCCAATCAAGCTAAGATAGACTGTTCCACAAAGACTGTAACTCTTTCTCATCCTTCTGGACAGATAGTCTATTCTCCAAACCAAACCTCTTCAGCTCAGCTTTTCGCTCTCAATGTTGATCCTCTTCCTTCCATAGAAGCTATTCCGGTGGTCCGAGACTTTCCTGACGTCTTTCCTGAAGAATTACCAGGTATGCCACCTGACAGAGCCGTGGAGTTCGTTATTGAACTAGAACCAGGCACTGCTCCTATCTCCAAACGTCCTTACAAGATGGGCCCCAAAGAACTGGCTGAGCTTAAGAGACAGCTAGAGGAGTTGGAAAGTAAAGGTCATATTCAACCTAGTACTTCTCCTTGGGGTTGTCCTACTCTGTTTGTCAAAAAGAGGGACACGACTGAGCGACTGGTTGTTGACTACCGACCTCTGAACAAGAAAACCATCAAGAACAAGTATCCTCTCCCTCGCATCAATGACCTGTTTGATCAACTGGCTGGTGCTAAGGTTTTCTCCAAGTTGGACTTGAGGTCAGGTTATCACCAGATCAAGATCCGCAAAGAAGACATTCCAAAGACAGCTTTCACCACTCGCTATGGCCTCTATGAATACACTGTCATGTCTTTCGGTCTCACAAATGCTCCGGCGACTTTCTCACGTCTCATGAACTTCGTTTTCATGGAATACCTCGATAAGTTCGTGGTAGTCTATCTCGATGACATTCTTATCTATTCCAAAACCGAGGAAGAACACGGAGAACATCTACGTCTTATCTTGTTGAAACTCCGAGAACACCGTCTCTACGCCAAGTTCTCCAAGTGTGAATTCTGGCTTCCTAAAGTATCCTACCTTGGTCATGTTATCTCTTCCGAAGGCATTTCTGTGGATCTAGAAAAAGTGAAGGCCATTGTTGAATGGTTGCCTCCTACATCGGTGACACAAGTCAGGAGTTTCCTTGGCATGGCTAGCTATTGCCGTCGTTTTGTTGAGAACTTCTCCAAAATCGCTAAGCCTCTCACCGATCTTACTAGGAAGGATAGAAAGTTTCTTTGGACTCCAAAATTTGATGAGAGTTTCAATCTCTTGAAAGCTAAACTCACTTCTACCCCTGTTCTAGTTGGCCCAGACACTTCCAAACCTTTCCAAATATTCTGCGATGCATCTCTTCAAGGACAAGGCGCAGTCCTCATGCAAGAACGCAAAGTTGTGGCTTATGCATCTCGCCAGTTGCAGCCTCATGAGCTCAACTATCCTACACATGATCTTGAACTTGCAGCAATCATGTATGCCCTCAAGGCTTGGAGACCTTATCTGTTGGGGCACAGCTGTGAGATCTTCACTGATCACAAGAGTCTCAAATATCTCTTCACTCAACCAGACTTGAACCTCAGGCAAACAAGGTGGCTTGAGAAACTCTCAGATTATGATCTTACCATCTCTTACACTCCAGGCAAAGCTAATGTAATCGCTGATGCTCTCAGTCGCAAGTCCTATTGCAACAACCTCATGGTTGAGGAACTCCAACCTCCTCTTCACGAAAAATTCAAGAAGCTCAATCTTCAAGTGGTTCCTTCTGGTTATCTTGCAAACTTGATTGCCAATCCTACACTTGAGGATAAGATCCGTGCCGCACAGTTGCGTGATTCTGGTGTCAAGAATATCAAAGACAACATTGGCAAGGATAAGTACAAGAGTTTCTCTCTCGATGACAAGGGTACCTTGCTGTTTGAAGAACGCATTGTAGTGCCCAATCTTGACAGCTTAAGAGAACTCATTCTCAAGGAGGCTCATGATACTCCGCTTTCTATCCACCCTGGCAGCACAAAGATGTACCAGGATCTCCAGTCAATGTATTGGTGGACCAGGATGAAGCGTGAAATTGCTCGCTATGTGTCTCATTGTGATGTTTGCTGTCGTGTCAAGGCAGTTCATCAGAGACCACCTGGACTTCTTCAACCCCTGCAAATTCCTGAATGGAAATGGGACAAGATCGAGATGGACTTCGTTACTGGGTTTCCAAAGTCCAAGAAAGGCAACGATGCAATCTTTGTTGTCATTGATCGTCTCTCCAAAGTGGCTCACTTCTTCCCAGTCAAAGAGACAGTATCAGCCAGTCAGTTGGCAGAACTCTATATGACAAGACTGGTTCCTTTACATGGTGTTCCTTTGGCAATAAGCTCGGATCGTGGAAGTATCTTCACTTCTCGATTTTGGGATAGCTTTCAGAAAGCCTTGGGTACTAAACTTCTGTTCAGCACAACTTACCATCCGCAGACAAGTGGACAGGTTGAAAGAGTGAACCAAATTCTGGAGGATATGCTCAGAGCTTGTGTTATCTCCTTTGGCATGAAATGGGAGGATTGCCTTCCGTATGCTGAGTTCTCCTACAACAATAGCTTCCAAGAAAGTCTAGGCATGGCTCCCTTCGAAGCTCTCTATGGCCGCAAATGCAGAACTCCTCTGAATTAGTCTCAAGCTGGTGAACGTCAATTCTTTGGTCCTGACATTATCCAGGAGGCGGAGGAAAAGGTTCGCATCATTCGTGACAATCTGAAGATTGCCCAGTCTCGGCAGAAAACCTATTATGATAGCAAGCATAGGGACATGGTCTATGCACCGGGTGATCAAGCTTACCTTCGTGACACTCCGCTGAGAGGCACGCAACGCTTTGGCATCAAAGGCAAGCTCGCTCCGCGTTATGTTGGGCCTTTCAACGTTCTTTCAAGGCGTGGTGAATTGGCTTACCGTCTGGAACTTCCTCCAAACCTCTCCAAAGTGCACGATGTCTTCCACGTGTCACAACTCAAGAAGTGCTTCCAAGATCCAAGTCGTGCAGTTGATCATTGTCGGGGGGCTACCCCCCGGGTAGGGGCAGATCCCGGTATAATCCGGTAAATATCAACAGTGCTTGACCTTTGGCGACAGCAAGGGACACCTCCTGGTGTGCCTAAAGGGCAACCTGACCCTTAGGCACTGGAAGAGGGCAAAGTGCCTCCTGGCAACCGCAAGGGTCAGCTCTGGCAGCTATAAATAGACACCCCCAGTCCTCACAGTCGCAGCACAAGCATGAGCGGGTGGTTCCTCTAAGAACTAGCTTCTCGAAGATGTCTTTGCTGGTAGGCTAAGACATCTTCGGGAGGCTAGGCCTAGAGATACTCATCCTGAGACGAGCTCGGTCGTCTCCAGGAAGGATCCCGGATCTGGGACTCCGGGGAGACTTCCGGGTGGAGGTGTACTCGGCTTTACCGGATAGGTATTCCGGGTAAGTACTAACCGGAGCAACTCTCGGTGTTGATCTTGTGCAGAAGAGGCTCACAGTGGCAGGCAAGGAGGTATCCGGAGTAAGGGCTTCCGGTAGGCCGTCAACGGTCCGTAGCAGGCTTTCCCGTCTATCGCGGGGGGAAGCAACGTTCCGCCTGACACGGAAGCATGGTCACCTCCCGCCTGACACGGGAGCGCGTCAGCCGGTACGAGCGTGGTACGACAAGACCTGACATGCCTAGCCCGGCAATCCGGAAAAGGCTATCCGGGATGGGCAAAGACATGTCTTGTCTCTGACAAGGGGACAATGATGATGTAGGACGGCGCCTGCCGTCCTTAGCGAGATGATGACGAAGGGGCTACACCGGATAGTCCGGCGACTAGGTCGCACTAGCCGGTGACGACATTCCGGCTAGGCCTGTCCGGTGGGGCCAAGCCAAGTTAGGGTTTCCGGCCCTCCTGGCCGGACCTCTATAAAAGGCGTCATAACTGCTCCTGAGGGAGGGGGACCAACTTCAGAGCCAAAGCTATAGTCACATTTACTTTTAGAGCAGTTACTCCCCTTCACCTTGAGTTCATCTAGTTCTTCGTACTTCATCCTTTGGCAGATCTTGTAGCAAGTTGTAGTCCTTATATCACCAATATATAGAGAGGAAAGGCAGGAGTAGGGGTGTTACCTCCTCACGAGGGCCCTGAACCTGGGTATATCGTGTGTGTGTTGTGTGCCTTCGTGCATTTCTTTGTATTTGTTAGATCTTCTCCTTTGCGCTTTGTTCTTGTTCCCTGTTCTTGGGAGATCTCGGTTTTACCGGGATCCTCCCCGTGTGAGCTCTTCAGCTCGCTATCCCTCCCCGGATCCACCAACGTCCATCGGCCCCACAAATTAGCCATCCTATGGCATCTGCCGTGACACCACCACGACAGTTGGCGCCCACCGTGGGGCCGTCAGAGGCGTTGGCTGGTGTACACATCCGGACGGGCTCCCCCGTTCATTTTGACGTTCGGGTTCTTTCTGGCCTAGTCGTAAGGCTAGGAGAGATGGACTTCATCTGCGACAACGCAGGGTGCTTCCGGAACAAACCGTTTCCGGTAAACGGGTGTTTCATCGATTTCGGTGGTTTCACCACCTACGTGGCCACCGAGGTTGTCTGTAGCTACCCGGACGTGGTCCTGGAGGCTGAGGACCCTCCCATGCTCTGCGCTGCTCGGGGTCTGCGTGCCGGTCGCCCCCCGAGTTCCGTCGCAGTGATGATGGTGGGGGCAACCGAGGAGGAGTATAAGGATGCTGATGGCGATTCTGATGGCCACACCCGTTTGGCCAAACCCCCGCAGGAGAGGCCTGCGGCCCGGGATGGAGATCCGCAGTCATCCCATCCGCGACGTCGTCCGGATCCCCTCTCGGGACTCGTGGCGAAGTTGGTTGTACCGGTAGCTACCGGAGCAGATGCACAGGCCACTTCGGCTGAGTTAGAGGAGCAGCGGAAGTTGCTACTCGCTGAGGCGCAGGAGATCGCCGAGATCCGCCGCGAGCTCAGCGCTAGCCTCCGGGAGTACAATGCAGCTCACGGATTCCCTAAGATAGACTCCCGGGAGAAGCGCATTGCAGATCTGCGCAAGAAAGGAAGAATGGTGAATGAGGAGTTGGCTGGTGGAGCCACCACCAGTAACACAGGAAGTCGGATTTCTGCGGGGAAGCCGGTGTACAGCTCACCGGCGAAAACCCTTAGGGCCGCCGAAGCCGCCATGGCCGAGTTGGTGGGACTATCCGGTGAAGCCCTGCGCAAGCAGCAGGAGAGGGTAAACGAGTTGGTGATAGAGGCCAATCGTCAGAATCTGGCCTTCAAGAAGAAGCACCCCGGGGCAGGATCCCAGGTGTACTCGGCCAGACCCGACAGCCAGAGGTCGGATGGGGAGGCCTCTTCCCCACATCCAAGCAGAAGCAAGAGCAAGAGCAAGAGCCGGAGCCGGAGTCGAGGTTCCGGGAAGAACAAGCAACTACAGAAATATGATCCGGCCTTCGCCGGTATCCAGCAAGCCGGGCAGGCCGGACAGCGAAACTCGGGACAGGCGGGAAGTACCCGTGGGGATGGTAACCATGGTGTAGGAAATAATAATCCGGCTAGCCGTGGTAATCCACACCGGAATCCTCCTCACGTTCAGGGAAACCCGCAGAGGGAGGTCGTCTCCGTCCCTCAGCAGGCCCTAGTCCCTGCACAGGACAGGCTCAATGATGGCAACTCGAGGTTGCAGCAGCTCGGATATCAACCAGACGAGAACCCTTTGGGATCTCGGATAGGAACCAGGCAGTTGAACCCGGCAGACGCCAGATTCCGGCTCGACCGGATACACCAGTCCGAGTTGGTGGAAGAGCAAGGACCTCCGGGACCTGCCTGTTTTGGACCTCGGATCATGCGGGAACCTCCTGTCCGGAACTTTCAGCTCAACCGAGGTGCCAAGACCTATGATGGTAGCAAGAAGCCGGAGGACTGGCTGACCGACTATGTAACTGCAGTAAGCATAGCCGGTGGAAACAGACGATGGGCGGTACGTTATGTACCGCAGATGTTGGAAGGACCAGCCCGGATCTGGTTGAACAATCTGAGAACTGGCAGTATAGACTGCTGGTTAGACTTTGAAGAGGCATTCATCAGCAACTTCACCAGCACGTACAAGAGGCCCAACAGGCCTCAGCAGCTCGCCATTTGTAGGCAAAGGAGCAATGAGACTGACCGGGAGTACCTTACCCGGTGGAGCAATATTCGCAACTCTTGCGAAGGAGTGGTGGAGGCATAGGCCATCTCCTGGTTTGCGCAAGGGTGCCGGCATGGCTCTATGCTGTGGCAGAAATTGCAGAGAAAGATGCCAACAACCTTGGCAGAAACCATGCGCATCGCCGACACCTATACGCTTGGAGATCCCATGCAACCCCTGGTGGATGTCGGAGACTCCAACAGGAGGAATGCGGGACCTCAGCGTTCGGGACCGAGCAGGAGCCATGATCGCCAGGAGTTCGGCCACAAGAGGAATCAGCCCGAGTACCACCATGCCGCGCAGCATGTCGCAGCAGTTACCCGGGAGCAGGAGGATGCCGGCAACAGCCAGCGTCAAAAGACAAGTGGCCCGGCTTGGGGTCAAAGTCAGGAGGTGCAAAAGACTTGGGTGGAGCAGAAGAAGCCCCTGACGTATGAGGAAATGCTGAACAAGCCATGCTGCTACCACACTCTGGAGGCCAACAAGCCTGCAAACCATTCTACTCGGCAGTGCAGCTGGTATCAGCGCACGTTACAGGAGGGCAGCTCGGGAGCTGTTCGGCAGAATGCTCCGGCATCTCGGCCCAACATCCCGAGACCCCCTCCTCCGACATCGGGGGCCAATGCTGTGCGACTTCCCCCTCCTCCGAGAGGACCCCCACCTCGCCCAGTGAATGTGGTGCATACCCGGAACGAGAACGGTAACCAAGCCGGACACCAGCAGAGCAACTACCGGGAGGCACATCAGAGTCATGTGGTCTTCGTGACCGAGCCCACTGACCGAAAGAGTGTGCGGCAGCGTGCCATGGAAGTGAATGATGTGATCCCGGCAGTGCCCAAATTCTTGCACTGGTCCGAGATGGAGATCACCTGGAGTCGGAAGGATCACCCCCGGGTTATGCCCAAGCCGGGAGCGTATGCCTTGGTGGTAGACCCAACTTTTGTCGGACCCAACCTCAACGTCCGTTTCAGCCGGGTTCTGATTGACAATGGCAGTGCCATTAACATCATGTACAAGGACACGATGCTGAAGCTGGGAGTATCCATAAACACCCTGCTGCCCACCGAGACAACCTTCCATGGCATTGTGCCCGGAGTCTCTTGCTCGCCCATGGGAAAGATCTGGGTTGAGGTGCTATTCGGAACCCGGGAGAACTGCCGAACCGAGAGCTTGGAGTTCGAGGTCGTGGACCTCGAGAGCCCGTATCATGCACTGATCGGCAGACCGGCCCTCGCCAAATTCATGATCTCAACTCATGTGGGCTACCTCAAGATGAAGATGCCGGGACCTAACGGTGTAATCACCATCTCGGGAGACCACAAGCGCTCCATGGAGTGTGCCTCGGCAGGGTCATGCTTAGCTGAGTCCCTGGTGATCGCGGAAGAGAAGAAGAGGATCCAGCAGGTGGTGGCGATGGCCAAGACCTCCGAACTCGGAATGCCCGGGATGGTGAACCCGGAGCAGGGGCATCATTTCAGCCCCCCAAGGAGACCAAGAAGGTGTGCGTGGACCCCAGCAACCCGGAGCGCCAAGTCATCATTGGCAGCAACCTGGACAGCAAATAGGAAGGCGAGCTCGTCGACTTCCTCCGTGAGAATCGGGATGCCTTTGCGTGGTCGAGTGACGATCTGCAAGGCGTCCCGAGGGAGTTGGCTGAGCACTCTCTATTTGTTCGACCGGATGCGAAGCCGGTGAAGCAACCAACTAGGCGCCTCTCGGATGAGAGAAGAGCTGCTGTCATGGAGCATCTGGCTATACTGCTGGCCGCCGGATTCACCATGGAGGTGCTGCACCCGGATTGGATTTCGAATCCGGTCCTGGTGGAGAAGAAGAAAGATGATCCCCTCCTGCTTAAGGTGTGGCGCATGTGCATCGACTTCACCAACCTCAACAAGGCGTGCCCGAAAGACCCCTTTCCGCTGCCCCGGATAGATCAAGTGATAGATTCCACTGCCGGGAGCGAGCTTTTAACTTTCCTAGATGCTTATTCTGGTTTTCACCAGATACCTTTGAATCCGGATGATCAATTAAAAACTGCTTTCATTACCCCTTATGGGGCTTACTGCTATCGTGTTATGACTTTCGGGTTAAGAAATGCTGGTGCTACATACCAGAGATGCATGCAGAAATGCTTGCATGACCAGATAGGCCGAAATGCCGAGGTTTATGTCGATGACATAGTCATAAAAACTAGAGAAAAAGCCTCATTAATAGATGATCTGAGGGAAACATTTAAGAACCTGAGAAGATTCCGGATGAGGTTGAACCCGGATAAGTGCACATTTGGTGTGCCAGCAGGGAAGTTACTCGGTTTCCTCATCTCCAGTCGAGGAATCGAGGTCAACCCGGGTAAAATGCGTGCTATTGAGAGCATGAAGTTGCCTGTGCGTCTCAAGGATGTGCAGAAGTTTACCGGGTGTCTGGCATCCCTAAGTCGGTTTGTGAGCCGACTTGGGGAGAAGGCCTTGCCTCTGTATCAACTGATGAAGAAGAGCAAGACATTTGTTTGGACCCCGCAGGCTTATGCGGCGTTCAATGATCTGAAGAGAATGCTCTCAACAGCACCTGTGTTGGCATCCCCGTTACCCAAGGAACCTATGTTGTTGTATATTGCCGCAACCAACCGGGTAGTCAGTGTGGCGATGGTAGTAGAAAGGGAAGAGGGGGGCAAGCTGATACAGAGGCCGGTGTATTACCTCAGTGAGGTGATCTCGGAATCAAAGCAGAACTACCCGCACTACCAGAAGATGGCATATGGGGTATACATGGCAGTGACCAAGCTCAAGCACTACTTTCAGGAACATCCGGTCACAGTGGTGTGCGAAGCTCCTCTCGCCGAGATCATCGGTTGCAAGGATGCTAGCGGCCGGGTAGCCAAATGGGCCATCCAGTTGTCTCCGTATGCTCCGGCATACGAGAGACGAGATGCCATCAAGTCGCAGGCGCTGCCGGACTTTTTGGTAGACTGGGTCGAGATGCAGTATGAACCTCCGATACCGGATTACAATTTCTGGAGGATGCATTTCGATGGCTCAAAGGCTAAGATCGGATTGGGTGCCGGAGTGGTCCTCACTTCCCCAAAGCAAGATGTACTGAAGTATGTGCTGCAGATCCATTTTCGGGCATCCAACAGTGTCGCAGAATATGAGGCCTTGGTTCATGGACTGAACGTCGCCAAGGAAATCGGCATCCGCCGGATAGAGTGCTTTGGTGACTCGGATCTCGTAGTACAACAGGTGTCGGGGAATTGGGATGCCCTTGATGCAAACATGGCCTTGTACAGGTTTCATGTGCAGAAAATTTCCGGATTTTTTGAAGGGTGCGAGTTCAAACATGTGCCCAGAGGAGAAAACGAAGCAGCGGATGTCTTGTCCAAGCTAGGGTCATCCCGGGATGCCGTCCCACCCGGGATAGCCCTAGAGCATCTGAGGAAGCCATCTATTCAACCATCACCCGAGTCAGAATCTATCTTCATCCCCAAGGAGCCTGGTTCAGATACCGTACCCATGGAAGTAGATGTCGGGAGCATAACGTCGAACCCGGGGACTGCGTCCCAGTGCTCGGAGAGGCAAAGAAAGATGATGATAGAGGTGATGTCGGCAGAACCAATGGACATAGACACTCCCGTGTTCTCAGATAGACCTGTCCCGGGATGGGCACAGCCCATTATGGCTTACATCTTGGAGGGAACTCTCCCGGAGAATGAAGTGGAAGCCCGACAAATACTGCGGAGATCAAAAGCATACACTGTCATCAATCAAGAGCTGTACAAGAGAAGTGTCACCGAGGTACTCCAGAGATGTGTGGAACCAGCAGAAGGACAAGAGATGCTGGTGGAAATACATCAAGGGGAGTGCGGACATCATGCATCATCCCGGGCCCTGGTGGCAAAGGCGTTCCGGCATGGGTTCTACTGGCCCACTGCATTGCAGCAAGCAGAAGATATTGTCCGGAAGTGTGGGGGATGTCAGAGATTTGCTCACCGGATACACATGCCGGCGTCAGCTCTGAAAACAATTCCCATCACTTGGCCATTCGCAGTATGGTGTTTGGACATGGTCGGGCAATTCAAGCCGGCAAGGGGCGATATGACACACATACTTGTCATGGTGGACAAGTTCACAAAGTGGATAGAGGTCAAGCCAATCCGGAAGTGCGATGGACACACCACTGTGCAATTCCTGAAAGACATCATCTTGAGATACGGATACCCACACTGCATTATCACAGATAATGGAACAAACTTTGCTGTGGAGGAATTCGCTCGATTTTGCGCTGAGAAGGGAATCCGGCTGGATGTAGCATCAGTCGCACACCCGGAAGCAAATGGGCAAGTCGAAAGGGCAAATGCCTTGGTCTTGGCCGGCATCAAAGCTCGTTTGATCGAACCACTGTTGAGAACTCCGGGATGCTGGATAGAGGAGTTACCGGCAGTACTATGGGGTCTCCGGACTACACCGAATAGATCTACCGGGTACACACCATTCTTCATGGTATATGGAGCTGAGGCAGTACTCCCAACCGACATACAGTATGATTCTCCGAGAGTAACAATGTTCACCGAAACTGAGGCAAAGGAGGCCCGAGAAGATGATGTTGATTTACTCGAAGAGGCCAGAGAATTGGCACTATCTCGGTCTGCAATTTATCAACAGAACCTCCGTCGCTATCATAGCCGGAAGGTGCACCCGAGGGTATTCCGGGAGGGAGATCTGGTGCTGAGGCTCATCCAACGCACGGCCGGAATGCATAAGTTGTCACCTCCATGGGAGGGACCTTTTGTGATAAGCAGGGCATTGCACAATGATTCCTATTACCTTGTAGATGCACAGGAAGCTAGGAAAGGTGTAATGGACAAATCCGGTGAGGAAACCAAACGTCCATGGAATGTAGCTCTACTTCGCCCCTTTTACACTTAAAGAGCTCAGTGTATGTGTATCTCAATTTTCAATATTTATGGAAGTAAGGCACCCCGGGAGGAACCCGGGGACTGCCTGGTTCTGTGCTCCTTTTTACTTCTGTTTTGTTAAGCTTGTTTATTATTTTTTACCGGCATCCCGGGAAGGAACCCGGGGACTGCCGGATAGTTATTTTTTATATTCTATGCATGCCGGGAAAGTTCCGAGTTCGATTCTCAAAGACAGAGTAATGTATGTCATGTGAAATCATCTTGTGACTCGACTGACGAACGCCGAAATGGTAGTCAAGAGCAAAGAGAGGAAAGGTGGGGCACACGAAAATGGTCTCGGGGACTCGGAGCAGGAACTTATCCGGCATACCTGTTTTTTATTAACTATTGTTGTTTATGTCGAGAATTCGGTTAGTAGGAACTCGGATTGTTTTAAGTAATGTATGCCGTATGTGGAGTTTCGTGACTCGACGACGCCGAGATGGTAGACAAGAGCAGAAATTACCTAAGTACGGTAAACATGAAAAGCAAGTCGGGAACTCAAAACAGAATACATTGGCATAACTTGTTCGGATAAGTAGTTCACTGCGGAATGAAAATAGTATAAGTATATATTACATATGACACCCGGCATCTCGGGGATTTGACGAATCTACTTTAAGTTTTTAAGCGGCAGGAGAAGTCGGCTTCTCAACGGAGACCTCGGTGGCAGTAGCCTCAGGAGCAGCAGCCTCGGGTGCAGTGGCAGCAGCAGCAGCAGGAGCGGCTGCGGGAGCAACTTCAGCTTCACCTCCGGCATCACTACTCGGGACCTCGGGACGCACCTCGGTCTCGGGGGCCTCGGCTCTTGGCGAAGTCGCTGCGTCCCGGGGGATCACCTTCTCGGGCGCAGCACCGGAATCAGCGTCATCTCCTTCCGGGGCTTCGTCTTCCGCCTCGCCGGAAGCGACATCATCTTCGTCGTCCTCGTAGTCTGATTCCGAGTCGGAAGGGATGACGCTAGGGGTGAACGTGCGGAAGCTTGACCACGTGGCGATGCGGTGCGACACCTCTTGTCGGCGCTGGACCTTCTCCGGATCGGTGACCCACGGAGAAACCGTCCGCAGGCGCAGGATCGCTCCCAGATCGAGACCTTCGTACCAGCTGAGTACTTGGGTCAAGACCTGGTCGGCGCCAGCCCGT
The DNA here is from genome assembly GCA_026929855.1 of Poa annua. Classification (NCBI taxonomy): domain Eukaryota; kingdom Viridiplantae; phylum Streptophyta; class Magnoliopsida; order Poales; family Poaceae; genus Poa; species Poa annua. Next base: position 241,041,755 of record CM049426.1, on the reverse strand, counting down.
GCACCGGAACGCTTCCAGGCGTGGATGCACCTCCCGGCACCCCGAAGTGCGTTCGCGAGCTCGGGAAGCGAGAGCGTCCCCCGGATACTTGGCCACAGTGCGCCGTGGACGTGGACCGCAGCGCTGAGTAGGTCTGTCCCGATAGACCGGAGTGGTACTATCCGGGCCTTCAAGGCGACGAGGTGATCTTCAATGTCCCAGTCATCCGAGACGGGACCCTTCCCGGCGCGCTTCTCGCGGAAGGCGGCAACAGCTTTGGCGGCAGCTTCGCGGGAGTGCTCGAACTCTCCTTTAAAAAGAAGAGTTGTCAAACGACTAAGTCATAAGAGTAGCATCAAGAAAGCAGAGAAAGAACAAGAGGGATGTCGGTCCACTTACTGTTCAGATCCCGGTTTAATACTGTGAGCTCCGAGAGCCAAGTATCATACCGGGAACGGAGGAGACCAAGCTCAGTCTTGGCAGTGTGCGCACGCTCCTCGGAATGGTCCAAGGTCTCTTTCTGCTTCTTGGTCGCCTCGATGAAGCGCGTCTTCATCTCGGCCGTAGCAGCCTGGACCTTTCCGAGCTCGCCGTTGAGTCGCGCGATCTCGGATTGCGCAGTGGCGAGAGCGGCCTTCTGGTCCACCGAGACCTTGCGCGCCGCGTCTCGCTCCTCCCGGAGGCGCTCCTCGGATTTCTTGGATTGACCGAGTTCAGCGAGAGCCCGGTTGAAGATGTTGCGGCGTTTTTGGCTGCACTCCTGAAAGCAAGACAAAGAAAGGCAAAGTCGGTATGGAAAAGGTGTAAAAAACCCAGTTGGGAGGATCTCGGGGACTCGGTGTCCGAGTCCTGGATTTTTCTCTAAGATTGGAACCTAGTGATCTGCTATTCGGTGGAATTTAGAGCACTAAGCACCAATCTCGGGGACTAGTGGTGGTGGAAGGAACAAATGCATTTTTTGAAAGAGGAAAAGCTTACCTCGCTTACTCGGTTGACATCCAGCGCGGCCACCTGGAGAGCATGCAGGGCTTGAGCGCTGCGGCTCGGGCCTGCAGCGTGCAAGTCCCCGGCAGTCTCGGAAGCGTCGGCGGCAAGCCAGGCCTTGTTGAAGTCATCAACAACCCGAATGCCGGAGCTGCCGGCAGCGCGGGTAGCAGCAACGTCCCGGGATCCTGAAGATACAAAGGAGCTGACCGTTGCTCGCAACATCCGCAAGGTAGCAGTAGGGATCTCGGCGGGAGGCGGTGGTAAAGATGAAAACGTACCCGGGCGCAGCACCAAGTCCTGAGACGAGGATGTCGGGGCAGCTGCAGTTGGGGCAGAAGGTATTTTCTGCCCCGCAATCTTGCTGCGAGACTTGGGAACTTGATCTGCTGTCCGGGAGGAGGCTGTAGGCTGCTTCTCCGGGATGGTCTTGGTCGCAACTGGCCGAGAGGGGCCACTTGCCGCAGGTTCCCGGCGAGGGCTGAGAATCTCTGCCTCCAGCCCGGGAACCCGGCGCGGGCTCTCCGGAAGAAGCACTTCTCCCGAGGTGGTCGTGGCCTGCACCGGGCTCTCCTCGATCACCGGATGTGCTTCCGGGGTCGCAGCGGTAGCCGGTGCGGCACCGGAAGCTGCTGGCTCACTTCCTCGGGTAGAAGGGCGAGGAGGTGAAGGAGAGGCCCGAGCCGGGCTGGGAGTCCGAGTCCCGGGAGGAGGAGGAACGGCAGGTGACGGGAGCTCGAGTGCATCCCTGAAAGGAAGTGTCTTAGTAATAGTTATGGAGAAAGCAAAGTCAGATAACATAAGGCAAGGAAGACGTACCCGGAATCCACAAGGGGAGGACCCCTTTGCCGGCGCCGAGCAGGCTTCTCGGTCGTCTGCTTACTCGGTTTGTTCCTCTTGGGGGGGTTGCCGGGGTTGTCGGCCCCCTCGGTGTCGGAAGCCGCGCGCTTCCGGCTCTCGGCACGTTTGGTCCCGGTTGTCGGTTTCGGAACCACACTTGAGGCCCAATTCAGAGGGAGAGCGTCAATAACATCGAGAATCTGGCAGTCAGTCTCATCCTCATCATCCGAAGAAATGAAAACTGCCTCTGGAGTTGAAGGATTACCCGGGGCCTTGACGAAAGGGATGGCGAGGTGGTCCTCGCCGTCGGGATCCTCTCTCGGCATCACGTCCGGTTTCGGGAAATCCGGCGTGTAAGTCCCGTTGATGTGGACGGCATCTTCTTCGTGTTGACGCTCGAACAACTGCGCAAACAAATTAGGCCGTGCCGGTGTCCAGGTGAACGCATGTACGAAGGCGAAGGCACGAAAGACTGATATAAGCACCTGATCACATGGTCTTCTCCGGCATCCCCCAAGGACCCCCCAAATATAGTCCTCCGTCATCTCCGCCCGGGCAATAGCTCGAACGCGACGGACGACCCCGGCGTGGCTTAGCCCAAAGATACTAGTCCTAGTGGGATCATAGTTCCCGGACATGTGGCACATCTTGTGCACTCGGTTTTGAAGAGGGCAGACCCGGCGAACAATGAAGCACCGCAGGAGATCATCCCCGGTCATCTTCTGTGTTAGCACGTGCAGAACCTCGTGCATGCAAGTAAGCTCATCGCTATCCGGAAGCTTCTTCCAGAGACCGAACTCGCGCGGAGGACCAATAATGAACTCCGGCAGATTGATGAAGTCCGGGTTCGAGGATCCCGGACCATCTCCAGAGTGCTCCCGGTTCTTCACGTAGAAGAAACTCCGCTGCCACTTCCGGCAGGACTCTAGTCCCTTAACTATGGGGAATCCGGAATCAGCGCGGGGGATGATGGTGGCCGCTCCGCAATCCACTAAGTCTTTAACCTTCTTATCCGGATTGGGGATGGCTTGGCGACGGAGAATAAAGTACTTGGCCCAGAGATCCAAGAAGGGCCAGATGCCGAGGTATGCCTCCGCATATGTGGTGAAGACCGAGAGCATCATTATGGCGTTGGCGGGAAGATGGTGAGGTTGAAGGTCGTAGAGGTCGAGGAAGTCGCGGAAGAAGGGGCTTGCCGGAAGCCCAAACCCGCGCTCAAAGTGCGCGAGGAATACTACGTATTCCCCGGGTTGGGGTTCCGGTGCAATCTCCTCTCCCGGGAGACGGCTCTCGACTTCCGGAGGAATCCGGTGAGTCCGATACAGCCAGTCCAGATCGGACTGCTTGGTCTCGGATCCATCCAAACATCCCCGGGCACGTTCTTCGCCCATGTCGGAGAAGTGTGCAGGGATATCCGAGCTACTCTGCAGGCGCAGCGGTGGTTAGTCGGAGTTAGTCTACCGGAAACTAGGATGTCGGAGCACAAACTGCTAAACGTTACCGGGTTCCTAGGAAACAAGATCTACCGTATGCTAAATAAATCGAAACTAAAGGGAGGAAAAAAGGCTCGCGCTAGACTCAAGCGAGGCACAAATGCGGGTGACCGATATACATTCTAGCGCCACGGTAATTCATCGCCGTGCGCCTCGTGCGCGCCGCGCGAGTGTGCTCACCGGCGGCGGCGCAACCGTGCTCGTGCTATGGCACGGCCGGGGTCGGGCGGTTACTCTACCAGAGAAAGGCATCGGAGCGGAGAAGAACAACTCACCGGTGAAGGAGGAGATCGGCGACGTGCGAGAGGGACGGCGCGGTGCGAGCTCCGGCGAACGGCGAGCGGGACGTCGTGCGGGCGACGAGCGCAGCGGCGGCGACGAGCTCGAAACGGTGAGGAGGAAGAGTGCGAAGGAGAAGAAGAAGGGGAGGAGACCGTTCCGGTCCCCTATTTATGGGGGGGATTCCGGAGCGGTTTCCGATTTTCCCGCCCACGATCTCCACGATCGTGGGTGGGATCTGTTTTGTGCCGCAGGACACGTGGCACTATCCGGAGCGCCCGATCCGGCCACACCGAGGGCCACACGGCCCCAACGGTTGGATTCCGGATCGGATGCGGCTCCTCGGCGCGGGAACCCAAGCGACACCGTGCGTGCGCAGAGGCACTCGAGTGCGTCTCTGCGCAGACGGGACGTCGGGTGGGCCCTGGCTCAGTGTCTCGAATTCATCGGGAGATCAACGGTCGAGATTCACTGGCATGGTACTATCCGGTCGCAGGCTTCGCCTCCCGGTTAAGGCAATCTCGGTGGGAAGATCTCGGTAAAAAGATCTCAGTAAAAAGATCTCGGGAAGAATCGATCTCGACATGGAATAAAAGGATGGTATAATTGGTTCTCGGAAAATGGTTGTTGTTTAAAGCTGATCCCGCACATCATCCGAGGTCGCTGTGCAGCACCAGCTTCGGGGACTAGTGTCGGGGGGCTACCCCCCGGGTAGGGGCAGATCCCGGTATAATCCGGTAAATATCAACAGTGCTTGACCTTTGGCGACAGCAAGGGACACCTCCTGGTGTGCCGAAAGGGCAACCTGACCCTTAGGCACTGGAAGAGGGCAAACTGCCTCCTGGCAACCGCAAGGGTCAGCTCTGGCAGCTATAAATAGACACCCCCAGTCCTCACAGTCGCAGCACAAGCATGAGCGGGTGGTTCCTCTAAGAACTAGCTTCTCGAAGATGTCTTTGCTGGTAGGCTAAGACATCTTCGGGAGGCTAGGCCTAGAGATACTCATCCTGAGACGAGCTCGGACGTCTCCAGGAAGGATCCCGGATCTGGGACTCCGGGGAGACTTCCGGGTGGAGGTGTACTCGGCTTTACCGGATAGGTATTCCGGGTAAGTACTAACCGGAGCAACTCTCGGTGTTGATCTTGTGCAGAAGAGGCTCACAGTGGCAGGCAAGGAGGTATCCGGAGTAAGGGCTTCCGGTAGGCCGTCAATGGTCCGTAGCAGGCTTTCCCGTCTATCGCGGGGGGAAGCACCGTTCCGCCTGACACGGAAGCATGGTCACCTCCCGCCTGACACGGGAGCATGGTCACCTCCCGCCTGACACGGGAGCGCGTCAGCCGGTACGAGCGTGGTACGACAAGACCTGACATGCCTAGCCCGGCAATCCGGAAAAGGCTATCCGGGATGGGCAAAGACATGTCTTGTCTCTGACAAGGGGACAATGATGATGTAGGACGGCGCCTGCCGTCCTTAGCGAGATGATGACGAAGGGGCTACACCGGATAGTCCGGCGACTAGGTCGCACTAGCCGGTGACGACATTCCGTCTAGGCCTGTCCGGTGGGGCCAAGCCAAGTTAGGGTTTCCGGCCCTCCTGGCCGGACCTCTATAAAAGGCGTCATAACTGCTCCTGAGGGAGGGGGACCAACTTCAGAGCCAAAGCTATAGTCACATTTACTTTTAGAGCAGTTACTCCCCTTCACCTTGAGTTCATCTAGTTCTTCGTACTACATCCTTTGGCAGATCTTGCAGCAAGTTGTAGTCCTTGTATCACCAATATATAGAGAGGAAAGGCAGGAGTAGGGGTGTTACCTCCTCACGAGGGCCCTGAACCTGGGTATATCGTGTGTGTGTTGTGTGCCTTCGTGCATTTCTTTGTATTTGTTAGATCTTCTCCTTTGCGCTTTGTTCTTGTTCCCTGTTCTTGGGAGATCTCGGTTTTACCGGGATCCTCCCCGTGTGAGCTCTTCAGCTCGCTATCCCTCCCAGGATCCACCAACGTCCATCGGCCCCACAAATTAGCCATCCTATGGCATCTGCCGTGACACCACCACGACAATCATGGATCAATTGAACTTCGAGAAGATCTCTCTTATGTGGAACAACCGATTCGCATTCTTGACGAAGCTGAACGTCGCACCCGTAACAACACTGTCAAGTTCTACAAGGTTCAATGGTCTCATCATTCTGACAAGGAAGCCACATGGGAGCGTGAAGACCATCTCCGTGCCGAGTACCCCAATCTCTTCATTGCTCCATGAAGAATCTCGGGGCATGATTCCTTTGAGGGGGGGAGTGTTGTAACAGCCCATTTGTAACTTTCCAATTTTGTGTGCAATAAAAATGGATAGGCATGTCATCATTCCATATGTGGTTGCATTCTTTTTTTTATGTGTATCAAATTCAAATTACAAATTTAAATTCTTATTTTTGAATTCAAATGCTTTCAAAATAAATTCATTTGTAGTTTCAAATTATTTATAAATAATCAAATAAGATATTAATATGACTAATTTGAGACTTGTAAAAATTGTTCAAAAGTTTTTGTATGCCTTCTCTCTTATTTGTTTTTTAAAAATACAAAAATCAGAATGATTTAAAAGGGAAAAATAAGCAGAGAAGAAAAATAAAAGTTCCTGGCCGAGCTAGGCCACCACGGCCCAACTCAGCCCACGGCCGATCCACACCGGCCCGCTCCAATCCCCTTCTTCGTACGGGCGAGCAAGAAGAGCTCCCTTTTCCAGCGAGGCATGGCAATGGCAGAGGCTGCCATGCCGCCCCCACGCCAACTGCTCGCCCCCACTCTCCCCTCCCCTATTTGTGCGCCCCCGGAGGAACCCTAACCCTTATTCTCCCTCTCCCCGCCGCCGCACGCTCCCCACGCACACGCCAACGCCATGGAGACCGAGGCGCCAAGCTCGGCCCCCGCGTGAACCCTGCCTCCTCCTTCCTCGATTTCTCGCCAGCAGCTACGCCACGAGCTACTCCGCCTTCGTCGACCAGGAGCTGGACCCGGGAGCAGCGAGCACGTCTGCGCAGGCCTAGTCTTCCCCAACGTCGGTCCGAGCACCACCGCTTCCTCCCCACACCGTTCGCTCGCCTCCGGCCGCCGTAACCGCCCTCCTCTCGCCAACAACCTCCCTCGGTGAGCCGCAGTCGGAACCCCTTCCTTCTCCCTTCGATTTCACCGCGTTTCGCCGGAGCTTTCTGCTGCGCCGGCGAGCACGCCGCGGGCGCGCCCCTGCCTGTCGAGCATGAAAACGACGACCGCGGGTTCCTTTTCTTCGAAACGAGTACCGGAAACAGAACCCCGGTCACGCACGAATCCATCGCACACGGCCGCACGCGCAGCGCCGCTCGCAGGAGGTCGCCGGCGTCGAGTTTCTTTCCGCCGCGCGCTGTTCTTCGTTCAGTTCGTCAGCACCCGTTCTTCTTCAGTTTCGTCAGAGGCAAAGAACGAAACTTTTCGTTGTTTAAAACAAATCTTAACCTAATCCTATCACTAAACTGCTCTAACCCGCTGGCTAACAACACCGTGCTAACCACCGCGCGCGCACGAGTTCGAGACTCGCCCGGGGCAGGGAAAAAACCCCAATTTTTGCCCCGCGCCCTGACAACCCGGGCCCGCTCGTCAGCGACAGCCCGGGCCAGCGCAGCAACTCGCGCCCCGTCAGCGCCAGGCTGGCGCGCGGGTCCCGCTGGTCAGCCGCACTGGCTAAGGTCAGCCGCGGTGCAACTCGACCAGATCCAGATCTGGATCTGGATTTTTGCACCGAGACCCCCTGGCTTCTGTCTTTTGCACCTTAACCCTTCCAGTTACTGTTTCCATCACGGATAAGTCCCAGGATATTTTCAGAAACATCCCTACACTTATAAAATGCATAACTTTTAATATATAACTCCAAATTAAATAAACTTTATATGTTTTTATATCAGAAAAATGCAATAAACATTAATATCACATTCTTCTGTCATTTTGCATCACTTATTTCAAATGCCTAGTTTAATTCAAAAAATGCAATTATTAATTGAAGATGGAATATGTGGGGTAATAAATATATAATGCCCTAATTCCATTTAATATGCTCATATCTTTTATACCATATCTTGCCAGGCTAATAAATATTTAATTTGAGTTGAAGATAAATAAATTGCAATTAATTCCTAAATATGTAATGTGTTGGGCAATTAAGTAATTAATGCCTATTCCTTATAAATTAATTTGATCACCACTTCTACTATATTAAGTAACATTTAAATTGTTGGCTACACAAATAACTTGCACCCTAATCTTTTGCCGGGATTCCATCCCCGCTTTAATATGACCTAATCATCTCATACCATATTGCACCAACATTTGTTTGCGCATTTCTCTGTATTGATTATTTTCCTATTGTCTGTGTTTGGCTCTCTTTGGGTAGACGACGACGTGCCTGCTGCGAGTACCTACGATACTGAGGTTCCAGGTTTTGTGCTAGGCCACGAGCTGCCAGGCAAGCTTCTGCTAACCGGTTACACGATTGTTTGGTTTTCATTCTTGCCTTTTGATCTAAGCTATCCTAGTTATCGATTCTTGAACTGCGATCCTATCACATGTTTATCCTGCAGCCTATACAGCTTTATCCCCACAACCCATAACCCCTTGCATGTTTATCTGTTGGCCTTTGCGAGTCGTAGTGCATGCTTAGAATGGGTTGAGCGAGTCATTCCTTTGTCGTTACTTCATATGCTTAGTATGATATTATGTTCCTCTATAATAAACTGATGTCTTATATTGGGGATCTATAATTAAAAGATAAGGCACCAGGCAGAAGGCCTTGCGAGGTGCTTTGTTCTGCTTAGTGTCGACCTAGGAACTGAGATTTTGTCCTGGGATCCAATTTTGAGCGCACTAACCACTTGTGGGTGGCCCAATGGAGCCCTCCTCGACTTTGAACGGATCCGTAGCTCGTCCATGGGCCGCAAGTAGTTCGGGTTTTCCATTCGCTCATATGCATGTGCATGATGATGATGATCGATGAGAGGTTACTTGATACGGGGGGTCATATAGGGGTGGTGCGCGCGTAGCGGACAGTTCCTACTGTGGTTTGAGCCGCATGGCGCGCAGACACAAACTAATGAGTCCGCAATTGAGATTCGGGCGGACTTCTGACGCGGGTAACAACTCATATGGGTGGCACTTGGACTTGCTGTAGTGAAGGAATGAGTCGTGTTGAGAGGCCCTAATGTTTTTGACTGGGTTGATCATGCGAGTATGGGTACTGTAGTGCACCCCTGCAGGGTATAATCTTATCGATGAGCTGTTTCCACGGTTATGGACGACTTTGGTGATGATGCTGGCTAACAAGATCTAGACAACTTACACCTAATCATTGTTAATTAAGTTGACTAGTAATATAGAATTACTTACACCCTAAATGGTAATTAAAATTGTTAACGTGTGAGTATTCCCGGATTGCTTCCTCATACTTGGTTGAGGGGGTTAATTCGAGAATGGGTTATGACTGGTGTTAGTTGTAGATGGTTACTCAAACGCTCTCTCATCCCTCTCTAATTAGACGGGAGTTTTAGCGTGTCTCTTTACGTTGCTAGTGCTGCTGCCGCTAAGTACACTTACCCCATACTTTGGGAATCTTACAGTTTTGTAACCTGTTAGCTTAAGCGTGTTCGATACGCTTCGGTGTATTGACCCGTTCGCGGGCTGTGGTTTTTCTGCAGTTGAGGATCCTTCGCTCGACCAGGTTGGTGGATACTACGTGGAGTTCGACGACGAGATCTAGGACGAGTAGTTAGAGTTCCCCTGGGCTACTTCCTGGTGGACTGCGTGGATGGGCCTTCTTTTCCGTTTCGGCTTTGAGCCCTTTGCTTCTTGTCTGTACTCAGACTGGTTTGTTTCCGCTGCATGATGTAATGTTGGGACATGTGTCCTCTTATTGGTGCCATTCGCTATATTTTGCTCAGTGAGAGCTTTTGGATATTATTTCCTTTCTTTGTGTCTTAGGTTTATTCTGTGGTTTCAACTTGTTCAAAATCCGACTCGTATACCATGTGTGTATGGTTGAAGTATACGAGTTGGAAGAATTTTTGGGTTCTTGCGTGCACAATCTGGAAACGTATGTGACGTTGGGGTCGCCAAGAGCTGTCGGCCGATGATCCATTCCGAGCATGGCCTGCTTGTTTCCTGGGATTGGTAACCCCAATATGTTCTTGGTTGTGTGGCCCAACCGATACGTTTCGTTTGTGTAGCTTGAATTCAGGGTCTGACAGAGCCGCTGGAAGCTGATGATTGGCTTCGCGAGATGGAAAGGACTCTTGCTATCGCCCACGTGGCTGAGCACGACAGGGTGCCTTACGTTTCCTACCTGCTTAGGGGCAAGTCTGCCTCATGGTGGGAAAACTTTCAGGCCATGAGAGCTCCCGGGGTGGTTACCACTTGGGGGGATTTCAAGATAGCCTTCCTGTGCCACCACATCCTAGAAGGTCTCACGGACAGGATGCGCGAGCAGTTTAACTCGCTGACGCAAGGCAAGATGGACGTGATGGAGTACAATGGCGAGTTCAATCGCCTTGCTCGTTACGCTGGAGATGAGGTGAACACTGAGGTCAAGAAGATGTCCAAGTTCCGCAAGGGTTTCAACCCAGCGCTCAAGTACAAGCTGAACCTCGTCAAGGCCGACAACTTCGAGGACCTCGTCAACATCGCGCTCAATGAGGAGCATGGGCGCAAGGTCTTCGAGGAGTCGCGCAAGCACTCTCGTGAGAAAAACTCTTCTTCATCGTCAATCGCTGCCGCTCCTACTCAGAAGCGTCGGATCTGGGTGCCTAACAGCGCCTTCGCACGAGCTACCTACGTGCCTGGACCTCCAGGACTCGCGCCTCGCCCACCGAACCCGGCTCTTGCTATGAGGGGTTTCGGAGGACCTCCAAGGCCATTGGGCGCTCGCCCCAACGTGACCTGCTACCAGTGAGGTAAACCGGGCCACTACTCCAACAAATGCTTGTTGGGGATATATCAACTAGGGGTATCTCCAGCATGGATCAATCCGGCTAGTCCAGGGTGGCCCAAGGGTGGTAAGGCTGAAGCCTGCCGGGCGACCCAGATAGCTGACGTACAAGGAAGTAGGCGGACGCTCCAAGGAAGGCAGGAAGGCCGAAGCCCATCAAGCCACCAAGCCCAAGACGGAAGGCGGCAACTAAGCTGGCTAGGTCTAGGACTCTAATTACTTGCCGGACAAGTACTTGCCTTGTACCATGGGGTCTGGCCGCCTATATAAGCCGGCCACCAGGGAGCCTTTAGATCACGCTCCAATACGCATCATACACATTGTAACCTGTTCACGGCTATTGCCTCATAGTGAATTATAGCAGCACGTCGGATCTCGCAATCGCTGCGGGATCCGAAGCTGGGTAAACTCGCCGTGTTCAATCCCGTCCTCGACGACACCAACCTTATTCCCCACAATCCATACGTAGGCTAGAGGACCCCGTCTCCTATAAATTATGCCGATACCACGACAGTTGGCGCCCACCATGGGGCATAGGGTTCCTGGCGTCATGTTCCAGGCGGGAACACTTGGCGGCGTGGGCAAGCAGATCGCCGTCGGCCGCGTCACAAGGTTTGACGGCCACAACTACGTTAACTCGGATGAGTCCTGGCTCCCGTCGGACGACTACCTTATCGGATGCGCAATCATACCGATCGGAGGGATCGACGTCTTCATCGGGTACACGCCAGAGGCGTACGGCCTACCACGTTTCTACAACCCCACTCGGCAACCATTCGACCAAGCAGTCGACCGACAAGATGGATCTGAATCCGCCTTCTCCCAGGAGTCGGCCGAATCTGATTTCCACTTCGTCGGAGTTGTCGGACTGGGATCCGACTCCCAACCGGAAAACAACGATCCTGAGTCAATCCTCCCTGCTCTCCAGGAGGATGCGATGTCAGATGCCGGATCCAGATCTACCGTTCAAGTCAACGTAGACTCTGACTCTGATGATGATGCTAGTCTCTTCGAAGAGAAGATCAAAAGCCGCTTTTCCAGTGATAATACGGCTCCTTCAGAGGGTACAGCGGATACTGACATGCCTGACAAGCTTGCTATGATGGTTGTCGTCGGTCACGAGACAACCCTAGTTGCTTCTGAAACGCAAAACAAGCCGGTGGAAGATGCCGGCGACACCACTGCCGGACAACTCATTGAAAGTTCCGACAAGGTGCGCGCAAAGAAGAAAACTGGCCTCGAGAAAGGCGGCAGCAGCAAACCCACGGATTTGCTCTCCGTCATCAAAGAAGTAGACGAAATCATGAACACTCCGGTGAATAAAGACACCCCACTCGACAAAGTGGAAGAGCTTAGGATTAACATGCTTAAGCACTCTGACTTCCTGCGAAAAAGAGAGGAGCACGTTGAGAGCCTTGCAAAGAAGATCGAGAAAGAACAGGAGAAGATGTCGGCTAAAACAAGCCGGCAGCTCTTCGAGGAAAAAAGGTCATCGAAAAACCGCCGTGACAAGGAGCCGCCAACGCGTGCAACAACAGCGGCTCAGGATCTCGGGTTCGACTGGCGCATGGCACCACAGCGCATGGACAGAAGGGGAGATGTCGTCTTCTGCACCCTCATCCTTAACGCTGCCGCCACGCTAGACACCTTAGACGACAAAACTTGCACGGCGGAGGAAAAGCTGGACAATGCAAGACACTTCGTGAGCAAGGCCCTCGAACAACAAGCTCGCGCTGATTCCTACGGCCACATGGCGGATGCTCGCGGGGGAGACCTAGAGTCTAAGTCAGGAAAGTGCAAAGCCGCACCTGGCGCTGACCCCGAAGGCCCGTCCGGCTCCAGTAGCCATGGCGACAAAAGAAAGGCAACGCCACCTCCAAAGAAGACGCCACCGCTAAAACCAAGGCGGGATGAGAATTCAAGGACAGGAAGCAGAGGAGACCTGCCACCTCCAGCCCAGCCAAGATGCGACAATGGCGGTAGCCGGGGCAACGGACTGCCGCCTAGGAAGGATGCCGGTAACGACCCTCCCAGGAGAGGTCGAAGTCGGTCTCCACAGCGTAGCACCGGCAGTAAGAGGAAGGAGGCGGCAGAAGGGCCTAGGCGCAGCATAAGCCGGGCAGCGCAGGACGAGCCAGACGCAATCAGAGGCGCACATCAGCTCGATCCAAAAGACGCGCGACACCGCCTACAAGACATAGCAAGAGGAAAGGAGCCGCTGTATTCTGGTCCAAAGTGCTTTGGCGACGCAATCTGCAGAGAGCCGTTCCCTAAGGACATGACATCAGTGTCAAAAAATTGTCATAGGTACAACGGCCTCGTTAAGCCGGATTCATGGCTAGCCGACTACGCCATGGCCATAGAAATTGCCGGCGGAAGCAGTTATATTGCCGTCCGTTACCTACCTCTCATGCTAGAAGGCACGGCAAGGGCTTGGATCGACAACCTTCCAGAAAATTCTATCCATAGCTGGTACGACATGGAAAAGGTTTTCTCACAGCACTTCCAAGGAACATACAAGCGTCCAAATACCTACACGGATTTACAGCGCTGTATTCAGAAGGCGGACGAAACCATGACAGACTTTGTCAGCCGTTGGATCTCCGAAAAGGCCAACTGTCATGGAGTTTCGGACGCACAGGCTATCCATGCCTTCTACACGGGCCTGCAGAAGAAGTCCTTGCTCCGTCATCGGCTCGTCCGCAAGCAAATCACGGACCTTGGCGAGATGCTCAACCTTGCCGCCCAATACGCGGCAGCGGATGACGACGCCCGCGACGATGATCCAGACGTCAGCATCGTGCCAAAACGAAGCAACAAACGCAAGCAAGCGGCGGATGACAAAGCCGGACCTTCCAACGAGGTAGCTGTCGCATTCCAAGGGAATGCCGGCAAAAAGAAGTGGAAGAATAAGAAGGATAATCGCGACGTCGGCTCAGGGCCTAAGGCGGCGCGTATCACTTACAAGCAGGCAAAACTTCTGCCATGCCCTATCCACGCCTCACTTGGCAAGGTCAACCATATGCTTAGCGAGTGTCGTTTCATGGACGACTTCCAAAAGGACCCCACAGTTGGCTGGAAGTCAAAGAAGTACGACAAGAAAGACAACAAGGACGACGAGGATGATGACGACATGTATATCTCAAGCGAAGATGACGCGACCGCCAAGAAAAAGAAACCATATCCGAAGGTCAAAGAATCCCTCGTGTGCTTTGTCGGCACACCTTCGGCTAAGGCGGATAAGGCGGAGATGCGCGAACTCAACGCGACAATGCCGGACGTCCCTCACTATTTTAACTAGTCCGAGGCGGCGATCACCTGGGACCGGTCCGACCACCCTGATCACGTTCCTCACCCAGGCAAGTACGCCCTTGTCATCGATCCCATTGTCGACAACTTCAGGCTCACAAAGGTACTCATGGATGGCGGCAGCAGCCTCAACATCCTGTACTACGACACACTAAGACGAATGAACCTGTCAGAGGATCAGCTTGACCATAGCAACCTCACTTTTCACGGCATAGTACCCGGCAGGCAAGCAAAGTCAATGGGGGAGCATTAGGCTGAAGGTAACTTTTGGACCAAAGGAGAACTACCGCTCAGAGTTCCTCCGGTTCGAAGTTGTCCCCTTCAAGAGCGCCTATCATGCAATCTTCGGACGACCGGCTTTCGCCAAATTCATGGCAAGGCCGTGCTACATATACAGCAAGCTCAAGATGCCGGGAGAAAACGGAACCATCACGATTTCCGGCAACTTCAAGAAAGCTAAGGAGTGTGAGCGTGGCATGGCCGCCTTCGCAGAAGCCGTCATCCACAAGGAAGAACTCGCACTACTTGAGGCGGACCCAGACAACTCCATGCCCAAGCCAAAGATTGATGTCAAGAAGACCTTTGAAGCTTCAGAAGACACCAAAAAGGCGGACCTCATCCCAGGCGACAAGTCTAAGCAAGTCGTCATCGGCTCCAACCTTGACAGCAAATAGGAAGGCGCGCTCGTCGAGTTCCTCCGTGAGAATCGTGACATCTTTGCATGGTCGCCTTCCGACATGCCAGGTGTACCGAGGGAACTCGCCGAGCACTCACTCAACATCATAAAAGGATCCAAGCCGGTGAAGCAAGCAACAAGACGCTTTGTAGATGAGAGATGCAAGGCTATAGGAAAGGAGATAAATAGGCTGAAGGCCGCCAATTTCATAAAAGAAGTTGTGCACACTGATTGGGTGGCAAATCCTGTACTTGTTCCAAAGAAGAATAAAGAGATGAGGATGTGTATTGACTATACCGGTGTTAACAAGTGCTGCCCAAAGGATCCCTTTGCGCTGCCTAGAATTGACCAAGTCGTAGACTCCACAGCAGGCTCTGAGCTGCTCTGTTTTTTGGACGCCTACTCAGGATAGCATCAAATCAAGATGAGAGAGTCGGATCAGCTGAAAACATCTTTCACCACTCCATACGGGACTTTCTGCTACATCACAATGCCTTTTGGCCTGAAGAATGCAGGGGCAACATACCAGCGCTGTATGCATAATTGCCTGCACGAACAGATCGGCCGCAATGTTCACGTCTACGTAGACGACATCGCGGTGATGTCGAAAAAGAAGGCAGATCTCCTAGAGGATTTGGAAGAAACTTTTCAGAATCTCCGGAGGTACCAGATGAAACTCAATCCCGCCAAGTGTGTTTTCGGCGTTCCGGCCAGCAAACTGCGCGGGTTTATCGTCTCAGAACGAGGGATCGAGGTTAATCCGGAGAAGATCAAGGCCATCCAAAACATATCCAGACCTACTTGTCTGAAGGACGTGCAACGCCTAGCCGGATCGGTAGCGGCCGTCAGTCGTTTCATAAGCCGCCTAGGGGAAAAGGCAATGCCTCTCTACCGGCTATTGAATAAATCCGACAACTTTGAGTGGACAACAGAGGCAGATGCCGCCTTACAGCAACTTAAGGAGGCCCTCTTATCCGCTCCAATATTGGCAGCACCTCGATCGCAGGAACCAATGCTGCTCTACATCGCGGCAACGGGAGCAGTTGTCAGCGTTGTCTTGGTTGTGGAAAGAAAAGAGAACGAAGCCGCGACGTCTGAGCAACGAACGGTTTACTTCATCAGTGAAGTCTTCTCCGCCTCCAAGCAGAGGTATCCACATTACCTAAAGCTGGCTTATGGTGTATTCTTTGCCGCCAGAAAGCTTAGGCATTATTTCCAGGAGCACATAGTGACAATAGTCAGCAAGGCACCGTTGGGAGACATAATCAACAATGCAGAGGCAACAGGTCGAGTTGCCAAATGGGGCATCGAACTTGCCGCCTTTGATATAATCTACAAACCATGGACCGCCATTAAGTCTCAAGCATTGGCAGATTTTGTTGCCGACTGGACAGAAGCTATGGAGGAAACGATACTCACCGAGTCAGAATATTGGGTAATGCACTTTGACGGATCAAAGATGCTCAAAGGCTCGGGGGCTGGAGTCGTTCTACGCACACCCAAAGGCGACAAGCTCAGCTACGTGTTGCAAATTCATTTTACAGCAACCAATAACGTTGCAGAGTATGAAGCTTTGCTTCACGGGTTGCACGTGGCAAACGACCTCGGCGTCAAGAGAATCCTCTGTTATGGTGACTTAGATTTGGTCGCACAACAAGTAAGCGGAACATGGGACGCGAAAAGCGCAACAATGGCGGCATACAGGGCCAAAGTTGATGAATTCGCCAAAAACTTCACGGGCTATGAAGTCCGCCATGTTCCAAGAGCCGAGAACGAGGCGGCAGACACACTTGCCAGACTAGGGTCAGAACGCAAAAAGTACCAAAGGATATTTTCCTGGAACACTTGCACAAGCCGTCTATTAAGGGCGCCGACTTGTTGGACCCCAATGAAGAAGAACCAGTGGAAGCGGCAAGTCTCGCTGTCTACTCGGTACAGCCGGATTGGACTGTTCCATACGTCGATTTTCTAATCGATAGCAAGTTGCCGGAGGACGATGAGGTGCTAAAAAGGCAGATCATAAGGCGAGCCAAGGCATTCACAATAATAAAATGCGAGCTATATAAGCGAAGCACGTGTGGTATCTATCAACGGTGCATACAACAAGAAGAAGGCATGGAAATTCTGAAAGACATACATGTTGGTAGCTGCGGGCATCACGCTTCCGCAAGGGCAATCGTGTCCAAAGCTTTCCGCCAAGGCTTCTACTGGCTTACCGCCAAAGAAGACGCCGAGAACATCGTCAAAACATGCAAAGGCTGCCAATTGTACGCCCGCCAACCTCACATGCCGGCACAAGAGCTTAGGACAATTCCAATCACCTGGCTGTTCGCGGTCTGGGGCTTAGACATGGTTGGTCCCTTCAAGAAGGCACGTGGTGGGTATACCCACCTATTGGTCGCTGTCGACAAGTTCACCAAATGGGTCGAAGCCAAACCGATCAGCAAACTTGACGCGTGAACAGCCACCAATTTTCTCTGGGGAATTATCTCTCGGTTTGGAGTTCCACACAGCATTATCACTGATAATGGCAGCAACCTGTCTCAAGGCGACATAGAAGAATACTGCAACGATCTAGGTATCCGGCTTGATTTGGCATCCGTGTCACACCCACAATCTAATGGACAAGTAGAGCATACAAACGGGCCTAGTCCTCTCAGGACTTAAGCCTCGTCTCGAAGCTCCGTTACATAGGGCAGCAGGTGCTTGGGCAGAAGAGCTACAGTCCGTACTCTAGAGTTTGCGCACAACGCCAAACAGATCCACCGGCTACACTCCTTTCTTCTTAGTATATGGCGCGGAGGCGGTGCTACCTACTGACATGAAATACGATTCCCCAAGAGTTCAAGCCTACATCGAGCAAGACGTAGAAGGTGCAAGACAGGATAGCCTAGACCTGCTAGACGAAGAAAGAGACGTGGCTCTACATCGCTCCGCCTTGTACCAGCAACAACTCCGTCGCTATCATAACCGGAGAGTGCGGAAGCGAAGCTTCAGAACAGGTGACCTGGTTCTCCGCCTAATTCAAGACAGAAAAGGCTTGCACAAGTTATCCCCGCCATGGGAAGGACCGTTTATAGTCACAAAGGCATTGCTCAATGGTTCCTACTACCTAGCCGACATCCGCGACGTAGAGGAAAAGAAAAGGCGCAAGAAGGCGGCAGGAAGAAGGGGAACCAAGCGCAAAAGAGGCATTGACGATCGTTCGAGCAAACAAGACGACCTTGGAACATTGAGCAGCTACGTCCTTTTTACACTTAGCAATTTATAATTGTAATAAGTTATATATGATTATGAAATAAAAGTCTATGGTTCCTCATCTGTGTTGAGAAGCATGCCATCTTTTGTCTTTTCTTACAGTCGTATACAACCTATGTATCTAAGTTACCTTTTTTCTAGCTCCGTGCAAAGGTTCAAATTGATAGATACTTGCAGCTTTCGAGCCAACCCACATCAAAAAATCAACTTTTTGCGCCGCCTAATTCCTTTACCACTGATTACTTATATGTGGTTCGCCTAGTAGTATGTCCTTGGCACCAACATGTTGGCTTTGGTTTCTGATCCTAAACACATGGTTTAGCCCTGGTTGTTTCAGCTAAAGTTTCCGGCTGAGGTTCGCCAACATACAAACAGTCAAGCATATAAGTCAGGATAAAATTAAGGCGGGCCATATAAAATAAGGCAAAATAAAACTTGTCAGCTAGCTTCCCGCCTAGCAGAGCATCTCCAAAAATATAAACAAATATTACAAGTTGAGTTTGTACTGTTTCAGGGGCAGGAAAGGGCTGACAATCATGTCGGAAGGGACACAAGAAAAGGAAACTACAGCTCGGGGGGGTGCCTACATCAGGCTTGGGGGCTGACAACTTCAGCCCCAGAACTGTCACTTCCCTCCGCCTCGGCCGTACCGGCAGCTCCAACTTATCCAGCGGCACGCACAGGATGGCGCCGGTAGAATATCGAAGTGTCGACCATGTCGGCAACACGCGTGGCGTAGCCGGCAACGCTGTTCAGCACAGCGGCCGGATCGACCTCGCTGCCGTCTTCATAAGAAGACGGCATGCCTTCGGTGACAGCTTCTATCTCCGCCTCGGGGTAGTGCGCCATGAAGAGTCCCAGCGCAGTCTTGGCACCACCCCGCGCCGCCGATTTCAGCGAGCTCTTGTGAAGCTTCGTAGCTTGCTCCAACATATTGGGCACATCACTGAATTCGGACGGCTCCTGGCTGCCGGAAGAGATGAAGAACTTGGCGGCAAACCGCTTGGACGCCGCCAATGTCTCGGTGATCAGCTCACCCAGACGCGCAAGGCGATCTAGGCGGGGGCTGACATCCTTGTCGTCGCCTAAACCGGCAGGAACTGTATCAAAAAATAAAAGCGTCAGTTTGGTCTAGGCTAAGCAAAATGACGAAAGCAAAATGAGGAGTGAGAAATTACCCAGGGCCGAGTTATGGAAGGCGGACAACTCAATCATATGAGCTGCTACCGCGTCCTCAGCAGTTTGGGCCCGAGAAGTCTGCTTGGATATTTCCTCGGCAGCCGCCTTCTCCGCCTCCGCCAACCTCTTGTGCAGGCTATCCAGCTCCCCAGTAAGCTGGCTAGATTCCCGCGCAAATTTGAGCTGCTGGGCCTCCATCTCCTTCCGGTGCTCCTCCTTCATCAACAAGTTGGCGGCCGCCAAATCGGAAGCTTCATCCATAACAGCTTGTGTGTCAGTGGACGCCTTCAGTATATCCTGGGCGTGATCTAGCAGTTCTACAATATGGATTCACTAGCTAAAAAATTGGCGGCAGCACAAATTGGAAGATGACGAAAAGGCAGAAGGGATAATTCTACCTTCGTCTTTTTTGCGGGTCGCCTCCAGTTCGGCAATCCGCCGGTCCTTGGCCTCGCAATCCTTCTTCAGATCGTGGCACCGTTGGTTTATCTCAAGTCGAGAGGAGATAAGCTCAACGTTGGCAGACAGGAGGCCCTGCAGGCAAAGGCATATAGCATATCGTCAAAAAACCACTAAGCCGGCAGTCAATGTACTCGACTTGCCATCTAAGTGCTCGGGGGGGGGGGGGGGGGGGGGGGAAGACTATGTATATGCCGCAAAATTAAAAAAAACTTACGGACATGTCGCCCTCCAAGTCGGCAAATGCCTGGGAGGCGAAGTTGGCAAAAGCCAGGGTAGACTCCTTGGCCGCCTTAAGAGTGGACCAAGGGTCCCTGACTCGGCCGCCTCCCGCAGCCGGGGCTGCCCTCTGCGTCCCACCAGCAACCACCTCTAGCAGCTCCTCCTTGGCGGCACAAGATTGGACGGCTTCATTGGCCGTAGCCTCAGCCGATGGAAGGGGAGTACTGGTGGCGCGGCCCGCAGAGGAAGTCGTTGGCGGCGGACCGGAAGTCGGAGCGTGGGGCTGGCGGCGAGCATCGCTCATAAAGCCGCCGGCCTGGGGCTGGGGAGTTGGCGGCATGGTAGCAGGCGAGCTGTCGTGGGGCCGCTTTCCCTTGGAAAGGAGTCTGGTCGGCAACCTGGAAGTTGCCACCCGCTCCCTGTCAATAAAGCAAGCACAGTCAGAAAAATGCCGGCAATAGAGGAATTCGTCAACTATATAAGGCGGAAATGAGTACCTTCGGGGGATGTTAATCCCCGCGTTCTCGTCGAGATCGACGAGCACCGGCATTGTATTCGATGCGGTCCGTTTCTTCCTCTCGGCGTTAACCGTAGAGGAAGCCGCGCCGGACGCCTTGCGCTTCTTGGTCTTCCCGGCTTCCGGCTCGTAGAAGTGGGGAGCCAGGTCATCCTCCCTCAGGGCAGAGAGCTGAGAAAAAAGGCAAGTGTTAATAGGGCTCTAGTTAGCCGGCAAAAGCTGTCAAAGAAGGGCAACGAGCAGGACATTTTACCTCAAGGGGAGGGTTGTCGTGGGTGTGCATGGGCACGCCTTCCGCCTCCTTCACCAGCCCCGCTTTGACAAGGCTGCAAAGACGGAACGCCAGGTCGGCGGCCGGTAACCCCTCTTCGCTCACGCGAAGAGAGGCTGTGGCAGTAGGCGAATACTGACACATTTTGTGTGGGCTGTACCGCAGGGGAAGTATCTGCCGGCTAAGCCAGCAGATGACGGTGTCCACCCCATCCAGCAAGGGAGGGGACATCGTGCGGGTGAGGAACTCGATCCGCCTTTGAATAAGGCGGAGCTCCTCCGTCAGCTTGGGCACCGCCTCGTCCCAGCATGGTCTGGGCATAGGCGGCGCGTTGACAAAGTACGGGACGCCAAATTGGCGCCCCGGCGCTGCCATGTCTTGGCAGTAGAAGAAGGTGGATGTCCAGCCCTTGACGGACTCGAGGTATGGTATCTTGGGATACCATTGGCGTCCTTGGCGGCAGTTGAAAGTGACACTGCCGCAGGTCGCCAGTCCGCCGTCCGGCACAGTCTGGCGCCGGCAACGAAAGCAGTATCTGAAGAAGTCTAAACTAGGCCTAATACCTGGATAGCACTCGAACAGAGCGGTGAAGCCGGCTAAGACTAGAATGCTGTTGGGCGCTATGTTATGGGGCTGGAGCCCATAGTGATCTAAGACCTCGCTAAAGAAGGCGGAAGGCGGTAGCGACATTCCCCTGACTAGGTGGGAGGTGAGGATTACCCGTTCCCCGGCTTTCGGAGCCGGGATGATGTCTCCTAAGGCGGATCTCCATTGGCAGTCCTCCCGAGTGGGGAGGTAGCCGACGGCCTCCAGGTCTTGGAGTGCGTCTTCATCGACTATGGAGGGAAGCCAGTAGCGTGACCCGAGGCCATTCGCTTCCTCATCGACGGGAGCGCCTCTCGCCGCCGTCGCCGCAGTGGAAGAGGGAGGAGCCGAGGAGACCGTCGCCGTCGCGCGCGCGGTGTGAGTCTGAGAGGCGACGGTGGCGACATTGCCCGTCGCCGCCGTCGCGGGGCGTGATGTCGCGCCGCCCATCGCCGCCGCAGGGACGGCTTCGGTCGCCGGACCGCCGTGGAAGGAATGTCTTGGCCGGTGGACATCGCCGCGTGCGAAGGTCGTCGGAGGAGAACGCTCGCCGGAGTTCGCTCGGAGCAAGAAGCGGGAAAGTGGAAGAGCAAGGGGCCGAGGAGAGCAAAGGCAGGGGTGCAAAAATGAACTGTTTGGTTCCCTATTTATAGGTCCGGGCGTTGCTTCCTGTGCAAACGGCGTTTTTAGTCGGACACGTGTCCAGCATCCGCTGCGGCGCATGATCGTACGATCTCCACGCCTCCTCTTTTCCCACGATTTGTGATCATGGCGAGACTACCGCCACGGATAGGAACGATACCTAGGCGGACGAGTTCGTCAGCCACAGCGGTGCCAGAGGCACTACCGTTGCTTCCCAGGCTAGCGGTACTACCGCTGAGCCAGCGGTACTACAGCTGTGTCCTTAGTAGAAAAACGAAGGACACCAGCGGTACTACCAGACCTCTGCCGCTTGGTACCGTAGGCTATGCCGAGGGTTTTTCAAGGTCCTGCGGTACTACCGCTGGAGCAGCGGTACTACCGCTGGACTGAAAAACAGAATCACACCCAGAGAACACTGGCCACTCTCTCCTTTTTCAACTCTTGATAAGACCTGTAAACTCTGCAAATAACTTAGCACACTCGTTAGTCCTGTGGATGTGTTGTCAACAATCTCTAAAATCAATTTAGAGGAAATGCACTTTCAGCGGGGCACCGCGAGGTCGCCTTCGGTCTCGTGAGGGAGTCTCTGGAAGGCCTGGAGGCGCACCTGGCTCGGCCAGCGCGACGAGCTTGCGGGGGCGTGGGCATCCATCCACGCCGCTGTAGACGCCCGCCGCCAGGAGGACCAGGCGCCGCAGGCCGGACACGAGGAGGCCATCCGCTTTGCCAAGGAGGTCCGCGAGGGGTATCCGCGACGTCGACGAGCTCCTCGGGCCCCTCCAGGACGAGCGCGACGCGGCTGCTGCTCTCTTGGCGGAGGTGAAGGCCGAGTGCAAGGCCATGGAGGGCTTGCTAGCGCAGAAGCGCCCTGAGTTGTCTCAGCTAGAGACCCAGCTCCTCTCGGTCCACCAGGCAGCACAGGAGACCCTGGAGGGGGACCGCAAGAGCTTGGCAGAGCGTGAGCGGCAGCTGGCCTCCAGGGAGAAGGACGTGCTGCAGAGCGACGAGCAGCGGCTCTAGGCGGAAGGTGAGCTCGCCACCATGCGTGAGGAGCTCGAGGCGCACGAGGAGAACCTGGCTCAGGCGCTCCAGAAGTATGACGAGAAC
The DNA here is from genome assembly GCA_026929855.1 of Poa annua. Lineage (NCBI taxonomy): Eukaryota > Viridiplantae > Streptophyta > Magnoliopsida > Poales > Poaceae > Poa > Poa annua. The sequence goes on along the minus strand of CM049426.1, from coordinate 241,018,951 downwards.
GTAGTCGCCCAGAAGCAGGCCCTGGAGCGATTTGAGCGGAGTTACGCTGAGAAGAAGAAGGAGGCAGATGATGCCCTTGCGGAGCGCGAGAAGAAGTTCAGGAAGACCACCCTCAAGGCGTACCGCGACAAGGACAAGAAGCAGGAGGACCGCTTCGAGGCCAAGCATGCCGCGGATGCCCGGCGGATCGCGGAGCTCGAGAAAGCCAACTCCAAACTCGAGACTCGCCTTAAGAGCGCCAAGGAGGCCTACGACCAAGCCGAAGATGGTCGCAAGATTGCCGTCCTGGACCTGAACGCCCTTGTCAAGGACATGGAGGAGCAGGTGGGCCCCGCGGCTGAGCAGGTGGCGGAGGCTGCGGACACTGCCCATGCGGCTCGCGTGCTCACGAAGCAGCGGTAGCGTATGTTCCAGGCGCTGGTGACCCGTGGCAACAAGCTTGCGGCCCAGCTTGGAGCGGACGCGCCGAACTCCGAGGTCCGAGACCGTGGCGACGTCGCCATGTACCTGGTTTACTTCGACCAGCTCTTCACGGCGCTCGAGAGCCCCGGCTGATCTCCACGAGGTGATCGAGGTCGATAGCCGCCAGCTCCTGGGCGTGGTCGTGGATCGCCTCTTATACAACCTCAGGCTCCTGACGCCTGACTTCAACCTCTCCTCCGTGACTGAGGCTCGCCAGGGCGAGGACGTGTGGTGGGTCTCCAACTCCCTCCGCGAGTAGGTTGACGCCTTCTGCAACCGCTTTAAGCATGCGGAGGTCGCCGCAGAGGAGAGCGAGGAGGAGGCCGCCCTGCCGAGACGGAGGAGGGTGCCGCAGAGGAGGCACACGATGTCCCGGACTCCGCCTGAGCTTTGTTCATTGCGCATGTGTGCGCTTGTATCTGAATCAATTTCATGTTTAGACAATATGCATCTTTCGGGCATGTATTATATTCTCTTTGGCAATTCGTTTTTAGCTTGTGTGCCCCTCGAGAGGTCCCTTTTGTCTTATTTTCATGTCTATGGGTTCTCTGCGTCGTTAGGACCCGTCTCTTCGTGACATGACTCTGCCACTTCGGTATGCTAGAGCAATAACTCAGCAAGGCTGGGGGAGTTTAAGCCTAGGAGAGGTAAGATCCCTGAGTGGCGATGCTCAAGTGCCCCCCTTAGACGTACGAGTAGTCCATGAAGTACAAGGGAAAGCGAAACCGAAACCGCTCGAGGGACAAACATGCGCTTGTCGAGGAAAAAGGCTCTCGAGGCATGGGTGCGTGACTTAGCTTCTCGAGGCTTTTCACCCTGTAGAGGTTTTTGCCTGGCGAGGAGGTCCTCTTCAAGGGCTTCTTCCCCTGTTGCCTCCTTAGGCTTGCAGAAACACTTCTTCCCTACAAATGTTAGAGAGGCAAACCCAAACGCTTGTACATGGCACTGGGGTTTCGTGCGCGCTTATAGGTCCCCTCAGGCGTTCCTCGCGAGGAGATTAAGTACCAAGGTCCTCTGTAGAGATGGCGTGTTTGTGGGAGCTTGCCCTCTAGCCCGAGCTCGGATCCTTGGATTTTGCAGTGCTGATGGTGTGTCATTTGAGACACTGGCACCGTACTCAGCCCCCGCTCGCCAGGTGTGCATGTGGAGAGATATAAGCACACATTTCTAAGAAAATAATGCGGAAATAAAACTCACCACCAAATATTATATATCGGCGCCTTAGCGCAAAGTTCACTTAGGAACGGAATTGTCCCATTATGCTTGGACTTGCCAAGTTAATGTTTTGACCATGTCGATGCATAGGGACCACCCATTAGTGGCAGATACTCTCTACGGCCTGAGGTGGCTCGCTCGTTACATGGAGAGCTCGGAGGGTTGACCCTCGAGAGAAGCCGTTGGATCTTGGAGGTTTAAGCTGTGAGCTTTTAACCTCTAGAGTCAAAAAATGCTTGGAGGTTGAGCCATAAGCTGCCTCTTCCGCCAGATGTCTTGACGTGACAATGATCACGGGCGTGACGATGATCACGTTTGCTTTTTATCCTTCTGGAGACAAAAAAGTTGCTTGGAGGTTGAGCCTTGAGCTGCCTCTTTAGCTAGATGTCTTGACGTGACTATGAACAAGGCTAGAACTTGTGCAGGTGCATGATGTTCCACGGATTTTTGACGCGGTTGCCGTCTTGAGTTTCGAGGCGAGCCGCGCCAGGCCTGGCGATGTGGGTGACCCTGTAGGGGCCTTCCCACATGGGTGAAAGCTTGAGGAGTCCTTCCCTGCAGAGGATTCGCCTCAGGACGAGATCACCTGTCTCCAGCGTGCGCAAGCGCATGTTGCGCCTGTGGTAGCGTCGCAGGTCCTGCTGGTATTTTGCCGCCAGAAGGGCGTCGCAGCGGCGTAGTCCCTCGAGAAGCACCAGGTCGTCGTTGTGGAGATCTTCTTGCTCGTCCTGGTTAAAGGCAAGGACCCGTGGGGATCCATGCTTTATTTCTGTGGGGAGGACTGCTTCCGCTCCATAGACGAGGGTGAACGGTGTTTCTCATGTAGCCTTGGGCGGTGTTGTGCGGATGGACCAAAGCACCGAAGGGAGCTCGCTGATCCATCCCTTGACGTGGCCCTTGAGGACGTCGAAGGTCCTGGTTTTTAGGCCCTTGAGGACTTCTGCATTTGCTCGCTCGGCTTGGCCATTGCTCTGTAGATGAGCGACCGAAGCGAAGCAGAGCTTGATGCCCATTTTCTCGCAGTAAGCCCTGAAGATGGCACTGGTGAATTGTGAGCCATTGTCGGTGATGATGCGATTAGGCACTCCGAAGCGGCAGACCAGGCCTCTGATAAATTTCACCGCCGCGCCTGCTGGAATTGTGTGTGTCGCCTCCACCTCGGGCCATTTGGTGAACTTGTCGATGGCCACGAAGAGGTAGCGATAGCCCCCTTGCGCTGTTGGGAATGGTCCCAAGATGTCCAGCCCCCCCACCGCGAACGGCCCGGAGAGCGGGATGGTCTGTAGTCCCAGCACGGGCTGATGGATTTGCTTCGCGTGGAATTGGCATGCTTCGCATGCTTGGACGATGTCAATTGCATCCTGAAGTGCTTGAGGCCAGTAGAAACCACTCCTGAAGACTTTGCCAGTGAGGGTGCAGGCGCACGAATGGTGTCCACATTCCCCGTAGTGGATGTCCTTGATCAGCATTCTGCCTTCCTCAGGAGGGACGCACTTTAGCGCGATGCCATCTGGGCGCTTGCGGTAGAGATCTCCCTCGAGGATGTGGTAGGATTTTGCCTGGCGAGCGATTCGCTCTGCTTCGACATCTTCTTCAGGGAGAATTCCCTTGGTGAGGTAGTCCTTGAGCTCGTCGATCCTGCCTGTCTCTTGATGCACAAGCTGTGAGCAACAAACGTTCCCCTGTCTGGGGGCCGCAATCGGGAGCCCCAGTTGTAGGTGGTGGCAGGAGCACTTTGTCTGTGCTTGCGGGCTTGGCCTCTTGAGGCTGCTTTATGGATGCCTTGACGAGCCTCTCTTCAAAGACGCCTGGCAACTGAGCTTGCCTCCTTGATGCGCGTTTGGCAATGTCATCAGCCTCCTGATTTTCCTTCCTCGGGATGTGCATGAGCTCCATGCCCCTGAAGTGCTTCTCAAGCCTGCGGACCTCTTCAAGGTATGGGGCCATGTGGTCGTCCTTAGGCTTGTAGCTCTTGTTGAAGAAGTTTATGAGCAGCTGGGATTCGCCCTTGATGAGTAGATGCTTGATTCCTAGAGTGATGGCGGCACGTAGGCCGGTGAGCAGGCCCTCGTACTCAGCAATGTTGTTGGAAATCTTGTCGATTCCGAAGCATAGCTGGACCGCGTAATAGAGCTTGTCACCATTGGGCGAGAGCAGGACGACGCTAGCCCCGCCATGGCGGCAAGCGGAAGCTCCGTCGAACTTCATGGTCCAGTGACTGGGCATTTTGTCTCCAGAGGGCTCTAGTTCTTCTCCCAGAGGCTCTTAAGGGGTTGGATCAGTCCATTCGGCGACAAAGTCTGCCACCGCTCTCCCTTAGATTACCCTTGTGGTATCGAAGCGCAAGTTGAATGGCTGTAGCTCTATGTTCCATCCCTCGACACGGTCTGTGGCGTTGGGGTTGCGCAGGATCTGCTCCAGGGGGAATGAGGTGACCACCGTGGTGGGATGTCCCTGAAAGTAGTGTCGCAGCTTTCTTAAGGCGATGAGGAGCGCAATGAGGAGCTTTTGCTGCATTCTGTACCATTCCCGAGCATCCCGCAGTACTGTACTGACGAAGTAGACAGGAGGTTCGACAAGGGTTGTCAGTTTAGGCGCAGCGTTGTCTGCCTGGAGAGGCTCTACAGGGCCCTCGTGGGGGTTGGCCTGTGGAGGCTCTTCAGGCTCCTTGGCGAGATCAGTCTGTGGAGGTTGACTTGGGGCAGGCTCCGCTTGTGGCTCTGGCGTGGCGGTGGGTTTGTGGGGCCTGTCTCTTTGTCGAGATCTTCGTCAGGCGGTTTTGGCTTTGGAGTGGTTTCACTCTTCTTGTGGAGGACTGGCTAATCTCTTTCTACCACCAAGACGGCGCTGGCGCTCTGTGGAGTGGCTGATAGATACAGCTTCAGGTGCTCGCCTGTCCTTGGGGCAACCATGACTGGTGGGCTGGCCAAGTACCTCTTCAAGTCCTCAAAGGCTTGTTCCGCTTCAGGCGTCCACTTGAAAGTGCCAGACCTCTTCATGATCTTAAAGAAGCGCAGGGCTCTCTCCCCGAACTTGGAGATGTAGCGGCCCAAGCTGGCCATGCAGCCTGCTAGGCGTTGCATGTCCTTGAGCCGGCGAGGAGGTTACATTTCCTCTATGGCCTCTATCTTGTCAGGATTTGCCTCTATGCCTCGGTGGGACACGAGGAAACTAAGCAACTTGCATGAAGGCACTCCGAAGACGCACTTGGCGGGGTTGAGCTTGATGTTCACCTTGCGCAGGCTGGCAAAGGTCTCTTCAAGGTCCCTTAGAAGAGTATCTCCCTCTCGAGACTTGAAGACAATGTCATCGACTTAAGCCTCTGCATTTCTGCCCATTTGCTCGCCTAGGGCTATCCTCACGAGGCTCTGGAAGGTGGCGCCAGAGTTTTTCAGGCCGAAGGGCATGCATACATAGCAATACACACCACAAGGGGTGAGGAATGCCGTCTTTTCCTCGTCTTCCTTAGCCATCTTGATTTGGTGATAACCAGAGAAAGCATCGAGAAAACTGAGGAGGTCGCAGCCTGCCGTGGAGTCCACGATCTGGTCGATTTTTGGCATGGGATAAGGGTCCCTGGGGCAGGCCTTGTTGACATCAGTGTAATCGATGCAGAGACGGCCTCCTCCGGCAGGTTTTGGGACAACCGCACCGTTGGAGAGCCAAGTGGGGTGCGCGACTTCGCGGACGACTTTTGCTGCTTTTAGCTTCTCGACCTCTTTGACGATGAATGCTTGTTTCTCAGGGGCTTGCTTTCTTACCTTTTGCTTGACGGCGCGTGCGTTTGGACACACGGCCAAGTGGTGCTCAATCACCTCCCTCGGTACACCGGACATGTCTGACGGAGTCCAAGCGAACATGTCAGAGTTTGCCCGGAGGAAGGCGATGAGCGCGCATTCCTATTTGGGAGGCAGAGCAGCACCAATGGTGACGCTAGCCCCCGAGCTACTTGAGCTCAGAGAGACCTTCTTTGTGGCGGGTGGCTCCTGAGAGAACAACTGCTTCTTCTTGGGCCTCTCGAGAGGCTCCATGTCCTCATCACCAGGGAATTCCATGGCGGCCGCCTTGTAGGCTTTCTCGACCGGGAATCTTGACCATGTTGTAGGCATGATGCGTGACGGCCATGAACTTCGCGAGGGCGGGGTAGCCGAGGATGGCGTTGTATGGCAGGCCGATGTGTGCAACATCGAAGTTGATGTGCTCAGTGCGGTAATTCTCCTCGTTGCCGAAGGTGACGGCAAGCCTGACCTGCCCAGAGGCTTGATTGAGCCACTGGTGACTCCCGTGAAGAGACTAGAGGGCATGAGCCGCTCGTAGGGCACTTGAAGCGCCTCGAACGTTTCGATTGAGATGACATTCAGGCCTGCACCGCCATCGATGAGCGTCTTGGAGACGGCGACGTTGTCGATGGTGGGGCTGCATTCTAGTGGGAGGGTTCCAACGGTCTTGGTGGACTTGGGGTGGTCCTGCGCGTCGAAGGCGATGGTGTACTTTGACCACTTGATGGGCCTGGAGGTCTCGACACTGGGGAGGGCGGCGTTGACCTCGCGAGCGAACTGCTTGAACTTGTTGTTTGATTTGGGATGATCGTCCCCTCGCGAGGACATTTTGACGAAGAGGAGTCCCTCTTCAGCCTTGGCGCACTTGTCAGCCAAGTCGAACATTTTCACCACAGAGGTAAGCTTGTGGTGGATGCCCAACTTCTCGAGCATCTTGATGTTCGTGACACCCTCGCGGAAGGCGGCGATGACTTGGGTGTCAGGGATGTTCGGGATCTTGTTGCGCACTAGGCTGAAGCGCTGGATGTACTTGTGGAGGGTCTCATCCTTCTTCTGCACCACAGCGCGCAGGTCGTTGTGGGTGAGCGCACGCTCGTATGTCCCATGAAGTTGGAGACGAACTGCTTGCAGAGCTCCTTCCAAGAGTTCACAGAGTCCTCCGGGAGGTTCAGGAGCCACGTCAGCGCAGAATCGCGAAGCGCGTGGGAGAACCAGTTGGCCATGACCTTGTCGTCTCCGCCTGCCGTCTGGATGGAGGTGGTGTAGAGCTGCAGGAATTCGATGGGGTTGCTGGAGCCGTCGTAGCCCTTGGGGAGAGCCGGCCTGAACTTCGGAGGCCAGACCACGCGGCGCAGGGCGCTGGTGAACGCCATGCAGCCCGTGGCGTACGTGGTGACTCCGTGCTGCAGCGCGCCGCGGTTCTGCTGGCCCGCCTGGCCAATATCTTCCACGAGGCGGTTCTGGCGGTTGCGCTGGAACTCCATCCCCACTCGCGCGTCTAGCGCGGTGCGCTGCACGATCAGGCAGTCATGAGGCGAGGACGCGTGGGAGGCAGCCCTCTGCGTCGCGACCGGTGTGGGCCCTAGAGGAGGCGGAGGCGCGTCTGGCGCAGCCATACCCGCGAGGGAGGGGTGCACGATGGACTGCGACGAAGCGGGTCGAGTTGTGGCGATGCCGACGAGGTGGTTAAGGCGCTCCAGCCACTGCTCGTGGGCCTCAGCGGTAGGCTAGTAGCGGAGGAGTTCTTGCGCCATGAGCAGGACGGTGTGTGGCGCGGGGTCCGCCCTTCTATCGGCGGAGCCACTCGGCCGCTTCGTCGGGTGCGAGGGCTGTGCATCCTCTTGATGCTCGGCGTCGTGTTCGGTCTCCTCCACGTGGGGGCCGGAGTTGGCGCTCTCCTCACGGCCGGGACGTCCCCGCCGTCCGTGCGTGGCGGTGGCGCCGGGCGCGGCACGATCTCCTTCTGACGTGTGTCTCTTGGCGCGGGCGGCGCGAGTAGCGTGGGTGTCCGCCATGGCGCGGGTGTCCGCCATGGCGCGGAGGCGGCTCGAAGGTCGTTGACGCGCCTCAATCCCCTACCTGGCGCGCCAAATGTCGGAGAGTGACTCCCACGGAACAGGGATAGTAACACCGTGAAGAGTAGTTCAAAATGGGTATTGAACACGGAGGTCAAACAACCCTCGAGAGGCACGACGACGGTGCTCGCCGCGCCTGGTGAGGAACAACCACGACATAAATGGACACCGGACCGTACCCAGGTTCACGGCCCTCAGGAGGAGGTAACACCGCTACTCCCGCTTGTCTGTATTGCACTACAGAGGTTACAGTACAATGAGCTTGCCGAGGGCTCTCTTGAGGCAGTTCTGTGCTTGGAGAGGGGGACACAATGGTTGTCTTCCTCCCCCAGCAGATGGCTATCCTACTTGCTCGGCTAGGGTTAGAAGTGTTTAGCAAGCAATTGGCCGATCCCTCTCTACGATGGAGCTCTGGCTCCTCTTATAGGCGCCGCGAGCATCTTCCTTGCGCAGTGCTTCCGAGGTGGGCTCCCACACGGCAGTGGCGCGGAGGAGATGGATTCCACCACTGCCGAAACCTCCATGGACACGGTCCATTCGCGATAAAGTTGGGCGCGGTGGCCGACAAGCAGCAGACCGCCCAGAACGGCTCGCAGGGGTTGTTGTGATCGTGGTGGAGCCCACGATGACGATCTTCGTGGAGCGTTGCGCCGTCCAGCCGCTTTGTCACCAGAGAGGAAAGTCCCAGCTGTCCCGGTGCGGGCGGCGCAACTTTGTTGACTCCTTTATCACTAGAATGGCAACAGGAGTGCCCGCGTCACTCTGTGGCTGCTCCAGAGGCCATATGCGCCCTGCATCGCTTGGTTGGCTGTGAAGTGTCTCCATAGGGCCGCGGAGGACTGTTGAGAGGTTTTCGTTGACTTTTCTCCAGGCGAAGTAAGCCTTGGGGAGTCTCTTGAAGCGTGCGGTCCTCTTCAGTCCCTGTCTTTCTCTTCAGGCCCTCGAGGGGAGTTGTCTCTCGAGGGTCTCTCCAAGACGTGGCTTGGTTCTTAGTCGTTTCGTCTGATCTGTCAGCGTGCGAGGCCTGTGGAGAGTGGGCTCTGCACACCACAGTCCTCACTGGGCCGACACAATTCTTTCTATGAAAAATATTATAGTATTATTTTCACTATTTAGTGTAGATAAAAGTGAACCGAGGTTGTGTGTACAAAAGACCACTCAACCACAGCCCACCAAAATTGCTTTAACAAGTTTGAGCGAACACTAGTTCAGTTCAATTTACTTACAATAATATACTCTTCAAAATATTGACTTACCTAACATATATCAAACTTCTCACTTCAGTTTAAAGTATATTTTCATTAATTCCTATTATTCTACAATTCTATGGGGCGGGTGTGACAAGGCGCGTCTATATGATCTACTAAGATACTAAGAGATAAAACCAATCGTTCATGCACAAGGATATGTTCTTTCATGGGCAGGTTTTGGTGTCACGAAGCAAGGGGGTAATAGACCGGACAGTATGGTCGTTAGGCAAGCAGCCCTCGAGGCTCTTTCTAAAAGGTAGCTTTCATACATCATCTACAAACAAGATGCTCAGGTAATCCATCAATGGGCACAAGGAGATCAGTGCAGTGACCGAAGTAACTTATGTTAATTCTCTTTTGGATAGGTCTTGACATATTCAATAGTCAGCACCACGAGTCTTTAGGACCCGCTTGGATTGCCGGTAATTTAGCCAAAACGATCGGAATATTGGACGGAGGTCTCCAGGTTCGTAGAAAATACTGTAGTAGCTCCGAAAACTTTACGCCTCCGTAATCTGATCCAACAATCCAAGCGGGGCTTTATAGTGTTCAACCTTCAAAAGCGAATTACCGGGAATGCCATCTTTGTAGTGCAGTGACTGCATTTGCAAATTGTGCAACTTTATTCGAGTTTATAGTACTACGTGTGATCACTTGAATATATTGCTTTTGTGAGTTCAGCTTGGGTTATTTATGTGAATATCTACAGTTTTGATCTCTATATTCTGAAAGCATGTTTGAAAAAGCCTCATTTCTATTGAGGAGTAGATTGGATAAAGTACCCCTTTGGATTATGGGGCACAATATAAAAGTGCCTCTATTTGATATTTGGGGATAATCATGAAAGTGCTCTTATTTCGTTTTACTCTTTAATAAGTATGAAAGTTTCTCTAACATATACATTGTAATATCCCGCTATATTTCCATCAAATCATATTAATTTTTTTTTTAAATGGACACAAGTGTGTTTTGCGCATTTCACTTATGTTTTACCCTTTTTTTTCTTCTGAGGAGCTTTATTGTATTGGTTATGCTTGCTTACACATTGATCTACAAGTGAGTGACATTGGTCTCTTCAAGCATCAACCTTGTATGGGTTACTTTAGGCATAGTTAACCCATATATTTGTCTCTATACTTGATGAAAACAATTCAAATTTCTTTACACGTAATAAGAGCAATTAAAAATAGCCAGGATACTTTTTTATAGTAATCAGAATGACTCAAAACGCCAAGTTACTATATTGATTTAAATAAATTATTGTAAGCTCAAAATAATTGTTTTATTAATTATTTACATTAAACCGTCTCAATAGACGGGCGCGGCACGCGCCCTACATGATCTAGTACCTATTGCAAGCGACGCAACGAGCGTTCTAAAGAGCTCCCATTTGGCCCGGGCCATCTAACTCGGCAAATAGTTCTGCTCTAGTGAGAGCCAAGGCCCATAAGAGGGACTTGAGCACACCAGCCATTTATGGGCTAGGCTCGTACGATCGATCACTCCAGGTCTCCAGCTGTTTCCCGGATGCACTGCCTCCAGCCCACCACTGCACTGTCCTTGCTTTGCCTGTGGATTTTCAGTGGACAACATATTTTCTATCCTAATATGTTACGCCCATATTAATGTTAATTAGTTGATGCAGATTTATCTAGATACAAATATACCTATACTACTTAAATATACCTAAACATATATGTGTATAGATAAATCTGAACTAACTCAGAGATGGAGTGCGTTTTCTCTTTTTATTTTGACTAAAAAATTGTTCTTCCGTATTATACAATTGAATCGTGCGGGTTTGTTGTATTTTTTGTTTACTCTGACCTTTGACGAAACTGATAGCAAATCTAACCTCTGTGAAAATATTTGTAAATCTAGTCTCCGAGATCGATGCCAATAAATATGGAACCGAAGTCGTACATGTCCGCGCCAACAGTTTTCGCTATTTTGAAAATTATGTGCTTGACGCCATTGCATTTGGCGACGACCTAGTTCAATAAATTTTTTTGGTGCTGAACTTAACATATTCAGCTCCAGGTTTATTGACACCGATCTCTCAGGGTCATATTTGTGAACGCTTAGAGCACATATTCGTTATTAATTTCGTTAAACAATCAGATTTGGCAAATAAATAGGGATTTATTTTAGTAGAACGTCGAACTTTTTTGTGAGAACTGTATCAACCTTCTACCGGTTAAAGTTTGCCCTAACGCTTGTCCACATTAACCGTACAAGTGCAGTTGTCTAGGGTTTCAACCCTAGCCGCCGGCGCCATCTGGAACTTCATCGTCGCGTTTGTATAAGAATGGACTGGTTTTCACCCCCTCTAGGTACCGCTCTGGCACTAAGAGGGGGTGGGAATCTCGGAACTGTGCATGGCGCTATGTATGGGTCCTTAATGTAGAGGTTAGTTTTGGTTGTTGTCTTCTTCGTCAATGGAGATGGCATTGTCTACAATAAATGATTGTCCGTGCTTCGGTCGTTGGCGAGATCTCCTTCTCAAATCAATGGTGCCTTTAAAAGATTAAATTTATCTAGGTATGATTCTTCAGATTTTTGTCAGATCAATCTTGGATTGTTTCTCATGGTTGCCATGAGGAGCTTTATCCTCACATTATCTATCCCGGCTATATTTTTGACAATGATGATTCATTCTCTCGGCTCCCAACGTTATCGACAAAGTGGATCGGTTATTTGTGCTTGAAATATCAGTGGTGGTGCTCTTGCCGACGTTGCTTGATTAATTTAATGGCTGCGTGCGTGCACAAAGATTTGGCATTACGGCTCAAAATTAAAAGGATGGAATCAGCGGTGGTATTCATAGGTCTGTGGTTTGGTGTTCTCGCCCTTTTTCTACAACTTCCTTCAGAATAGTACAAGATTATGTCAAGAAGAAAGAAATGGATTAAAGATCTCATAGATTTGCTCGTCATTTTAGTTTTATTTTTATAATCGATATAATCGTGTACTCTTTGTTGTTTAATATATGGAAAATTCAAAAAAAAACTTCTACCAGCTTCGTGTCCTAACCCTGTTGTGACCTCATCACCTCACTATGTCTTCCTTTCTTCTTTCACTTCTGCTGCCGCCCCTAAGCAACCCCCGACGCCGCGCCTTGCTTCGGCTCCTTCCACCCTTGCCGTCCGCCTACCTAGTGAAACCAATGGCGATACGCAGGCGACGCTGATTGCGCTCCACCACCGTGGGCGGCTATAACCTTGTCGAGTGGCTGCAGCGACTCGAACTGCGAACCAGGGGAGCAATTTTAACAGCGCTCCAGATCGGTCAATCGGGGTTCAACGATGGTCCGAGAGAACACGGTAAATATGGTTTCTACATCAAGGAGGTATACCCTAGAGGCAATTAATAAAGTGTTTTATTATCATATCTCATTTGTTCATAATACGTTTTTGTGTCATGCTATAACTGTACTAAGCGGAAACATTAATACACGTGTGATACGTAAAACAACCAGGTCCCTAGTAGCCTCTACGTGACTAGTTCATTGTGTAATTGATGATCGAGGTTTCCCGATCATATGACATGGCGTCAGTTGACAATGGAGTCATATCGTTAGTAGAACGATGTGATGGACATACCCAATATATGTAGGACGTAGTCATTACGGCTTTGACCGTGAGATCAACTCTTATTGCTATTCCTGAAAGATACTTTGATTGTATCAAACACCATATCTTAATAGTGTGACAATAAAGGTGTTCCTCTCGGGTATCGGAAGGGAGTATGTTGAGACGAGGGATCAAGAGCGGGATTTGCCTGTCCGCATAGCAGGATAGATACTCTAGGTCCCACTCGGTGAGATTATGTCAAATGAGCTTGCAAGCATGTGACTAGGTCACCTCGACATAATATCATGGACGAGTAGAAGATAGTGTTGTCGATAAAAAGATCAAGCTAGGTATGGAGATATCTATGAACGAGTCTCGGACACGCTAAGTATCGCTATGGCAAAAGGTTTAAGACTCGACGTCCAGGTTCGAACGACAAAGTTATTCGTTATATCACAGGGATTAATTCTAGGTGTCCACGCCCACGAATTAGTCATTGATCGGAGAGGTGTCTAGATCATGTCTGTTATTATATCGAACCGCTAGGGTAACACACTTAAGGGGAGTCGACATATTTATCGGAAGAGAAATTAAGAAAAGAGAACACCGGGAACGTCCCGGGAATGGTCCGATGGAGATCCGGCAGCGACAAAATAGTTTTCGGAGCCGGAATAAATTATGTAATATATATTTCATATTGACTAATGTAATTAATAATTAAATTTATTTTTATTTATTTTTTTCTGAATTTTGAAAGGAAAAATATCCTAAATGGGCCTTCTCATGCAAAGAGGGCCCATGAGGGGGGAAGGTTCCCCCAAAGGGGGAAGGGGAGTTCGGCCGACCCTAGGTGGGCCACATGGGGGCCCACCTAGGCCGGTGCACCGCCCATGGCCGGCTGGAGGTGTGGGGTTTAGTCCCACACCGCCCGGGTGGCAAGGTTGGCTGCTCCCTTGCCCCTTTATATAGAGGTGCACCCCTGCCCTTTTAATTCATTCGATTCTTTCTCCGATTTCTCCTCGATTAACGTGATTCCCTTGTTGGAGTTGCACCGAGGAGAAAGATCTCTCCACCATACGCCCGCTGCCGTGTTGTTGGTGTTCCGGTCCTAGTCTTCCGCTGCTCTTCCTGGACTGGAGCTTTGGAGGTCGTCGGCTTCACGTACGTGTGTGAAACTCTGCGAGGTGCCACGCTAGTAGTGCTGGGAAGTCTACGTCCTCTACACGACCTTGAGGTCGGCTATGTCGTCTTCATCGTCAACGCTTGTGCAGGAGCGTAATCCTCGCTTTTCAGTCTACAAGGGTATGTATATCGATCTCCTCCATATTACTATATCTACATAGAATAGATCCTGGCTAGTTTAAGATTATCGTTGTTAGAAAAAAAATTCTGCCTATGATCCCCTTCAGTGGTATCAGAGCCGATCTATACGTAGATATAGTTGTACGCTTTTAGAACTCGTGTTCTTCACGGGGACATCGTTCATTTATTTGCTACCCTCTTGTGACGCCCCAAACTCGGTACTATGTAGATTTAAGCGATCCCGTCGAAATCCGCATAATAACGATTTTAGGTCGCCCACCAGACATAATGCGAAACATGCGCATTATGTGGGTGGAATTGTGACAACATTACAACAGTTCGGATACATCCACAGAAACAACAGAAGATATAAATATGGCAACGACTCGAACGAGTCAAGATACAAATGTTACAATACAAAGATTCAAATGTGTAACATCCCAAGTTTGTTAAATGGGAATATAAGGTGTGTTTGAGCATTGCATGCATCTCATTTAATTTGGACAAGAATTTGCATTTAAAATTCACATGTTTGCTTTTGCAAGAAAGGGTTAAATTCTTGTTATTCTTGGTGAACTCAAAATATTCTAAATTTTCAAAATCCAAGACTGCCATTGGCTTCCTTGTGAAATTTTGAATCTCCTAGTATTTTTCTGCAAATTTTCCTCTTTACAGAAAAGCCCCAAACTATTTAAATAAGGAACCAGGGGCCTGTTGGTAAAGAAAACTGGAGATTTTTATTTTTCTCGGGGGGGGGGGTTTCAGAAAATGTTGCCGTCTTCTTCCTTCCGACCTCCCCGTGCGCCGGTGTCGAGCTCCCCGCCGTCCCCTGCCTCCTCTGCGCTGCGATTCGCGCCGCCGCCCTCCCCTGGACTACAAGTAGCTGCCGCCGCCGCCAGGGAAAACCCTAGCTCGTCTTCTCCTCCTCCATCTCTTCCCAAATCACCGAAACACTATCCACGGGTCGCCGGCGATTGCTTCTATCTCCGGCCACCTCTTTCTCTGTCGAGCATCTCAGGAGCACCGCCGTGCTCTGCTCTTCCTCCTCCTCGAATTGTTCGTGCCGGGAAGCCACGGATCAACAGGAATCATCGATTCCCTCCGCCGTGTCCGCCGCCGTCGACCTCGAACTCCGGTCGTTCCCGAGCTCCCCTCGCCTCCCCGACGCCTCCACGAGCTTCAGGTCATCCCCGCGGTCATCCCCGTGCCCTCCTTCTTCTCCCTCTTCCTCTGGTTAGCCCGGCCGCCGAGCGCCGCCGTCGGCCTCCGCTCCGGCGAGGCACCGGAGCAACTCCGGTGACCATTGAGGGGCGGCGCCACCACCAAATGGTCCGCCTCGACCCCCTCTGGCGATTGCCGCAAATCAATTCGAACAATTTGCTCGAATTCGAGCAGTTCGTGCTCGGCAGGGAAGATTTGGGCGTTGATGACGTCAGCTGACGTCATCATCTCTTTTTAATTTCCTAAAATCATTTATTTCTTTTCTGTAAATGTTTTATTATGACATGTGTGGCCATGTTGTCAGACTTTTAATATTTTCCATTACTATTTTCTGAAATGATTAAAAGTATGACATGTGGGGCCAAATTATTTAAATAAATTTGAATTGAATCATTTAAACTTTGAAAAATTCATAATTAATTCATTTTAAATCAGAAAAATATGATTTTTTATATCAGAATGTTCAGAAAAATAAAATCTATTCAACTATAATTTAATCATACATATTCTATACCAGGAAAATAATGTTACTAGACTCACATTAACAAACCCTAATTTTAATTATGGGTATATTTTATTCACCCATTTAATTAATGCTTGCATCTAGGATATCCTAAAATGACATATCATTCATGTGATTGTGCATTGCGTCAATATTCTATTGATTGTGTCATTCCTTTCCGGTATTTGGTTCTTCGCGATAGGATTTGAGCTCGAGAGTGTTTGCAACGCCTCCGAAGATCAATACCCAGCTACTGAAGAGCAAGGCAAGCATAACCTTATATCTGCACATATAAGATTTCCAAAGTATTTGATTCTTGTGTTATGCATACGGTTCAAAGATGTTTTGGTCAAGGTATAGAGTGTCACTTGCGTTGCATTGCCACTTAGACTTGCTTAGTTGTTCCTTTCTCCATCCAGCTGAGAAGATTGGGATGGAATAAGTATACATGATTTATTTATTGTTAAAGGCTTGGACGAGAGGCCACATTGGGATTGTGGTGGATTGTCTCGTTCTCGTCGACAATAGGAACTGAGTTCCTGGGTTCGGAACCAAGACTATTCGTGCATCCACACGGGGCTCGGAAACCCCTCGACTCCAACTTGCCTAGCCTACTACGTGAAGCCACTAGTTCGAGTGTTCCATCTGCGTGTGCGGTAAAATGGTATGAGGAGAAAATTTCGGGCTCGGGTCAGGAGAGTGTGACGTTCTGATCTTGACCCTGGCAACCCGCACTAGAGACCGCTGCGCGTGGTCAGATCTACTGCTGTGGCTCATGGACATAGGCGAAGCTTGGGAAAGGTCGTGGCCAACTCTCCAGCCGGCACTCCCAGGTAGAGTGCTAATCTCTGGCGTATCGGTTGGTTGGCGCGTGTGGGTAGTTACACCCCCTGCAGGGTAAATCTTTTCGGAAAGCCGTGTCTACGGTTATGGATGACTTGGTACCTTATTTTGGTGATCATAGACAACTTAAAACTAATCATAAAGCTGTCAACTAAGGGTGGTTAGGATTGCTTCCTCGGGTTGAGCGAGGGGGTGATTCTTGTGGGTGGTGCAAGCGATGACATCTCGGTGGCTACGGAAGATGGAGGATGAAGTCAGAGGTGTTGTTTCCTTATCCCATTTTAAAAGTCTACTGATGCGAGATTCTCTCCTCCCTCGATTTGGAAACAAAGATGGCTTTATGCAAAGACATTCATGAATACTCTCTGAACGGGCAGATATATAATAGGTTAAATAAGTCTTGTTGAGTACCTCCTGTACTCAGCCTTGCGCACTTTTTGGACAGGTGAAGGTTCCAACTCCACTGCTGGTTTCTACATGGACATCGACGAGTAGATCGGGGTTCCCGGGCAGCAGCCTGGAATCGATGGGCGGGACGTCGCTTATGTTCTGGCCTCTTAGGCCTTTTGGTTCTTGTTATTTAGCATAACATAATTTTCTTTCGTTGTTTGATGTTTTGTTGGGTCAGTGACCTCTGCTTGTAATATTTGCTATCTTCACTCTGCTAAGAGTTTGTATAATATTGCTTTGAGTCGTAGAGTCACTGTTGTGTTACCAAATGTTCAACTGTAGCCTCTCGAGATCGAGGTTAGGCTTATATCAGATTGATATCTGGGATTTGTCTAGCCTGTCTCTCAGGGGTGCTACAAAATGACAGCGGAAGCAAAGTAGTATCCGACTACAGATAAGATGCAAATTGGACTAAGAGTCCTGAAGATAAGCAATGACGCCATATCCGTGCCCAGCCAAGCCGGAGGGATTCCCAAGCTAACGTCGTCGGACTTCAAACCTGTTAACTGCACATAAAGCACAGCTCAAAAGAGGGTCAGGGCACTCCCTGGCAAGCAAACCCGACTTGCCTACTTTCTACACCATCTCCTAAAATATGGGGTAGGTGGACTTAGCGGCAGCAGCACTAGCAACCTAAAGAGACACGCTACAACTTCCGTCTAATTAGAGAGGGATAAGAGAGCGCATAAGTAAACATCTACAACTAACACCAACCATAACCCATTCTCGGATTAACCCCCTCAACCAAGTATGAGGAAGCAATTCGGGAAACTCACACATTGAACAGTTTTAGTTACCATTTATTGTGAAAGTAATTCTATATTACTAGTCAAATTAATTAATACTCCCTCCATTCCTGAATGTAAGAGCTATAGTTTTTTGAGAAAAATTCTAAAATTTATGGTTTACAACGATTTTTGGATGAATTTACTGATGAAAAATTGAGTTTCATTCTTGAAGGGAGTGAATTTATGGATTGTTTTCATTTGTTGTCTATTAAGGAGTCCTCTCTTCTAAATTTTGTCTAAAAAAATGAGTCCATAGTATGTCAAATACTCGTGTCTTAATATCCGTGCAGAAAACTATAGCTCTTACATTCAGGAACAGAGGGAGTATTAATTAGGTGCAACTTGTCTAGATCTTGTTAACCAGCATCATCACCAAGTCGTCCATAACCGTGGACACGGCTAATCGATAAGATTATACCCTGCAGGAGTGCACTACTGTACCCATACTCGCATGATCAACCCAGTCAAAAACATTAGGGCCTCTCAACACGACTGATTCCTTCACTACAACAAGTCCAAGTACCACCCATATGAGTTGTTACCCGCGTCAGGAGTCCGGCGGAATCTCAATTGCGGACTCATTAGTTTGTGCCTGCGCGCCATGCGGCTCAAACCACAATAGGAACTGTCCGCTTCAAGCGCACCACCCCCATATGACCCCCATATCACATAACCTCTCATCAATCATCAGCATCATGCACATGCATATGAGCAAATGAAAAACCCGAACTAGTTGCAGCATATGGACAAGCTGAAGATCCATTCAAAGTCGAGGGGGGCTCCATAGGGCCTCCCACAAGTGGTTAGTGCGCTCAAAATTGGATCCGAGGATAAAATCTCAGTTCCTAGGTCGACACTTAGCAGAACAAATCACCTCGCAAGGCCTTCCGCCGGTGCCTTATCTTTTAATTATAATACCCAACATATAACATCATTTTATTAAGGTAGAACAATCTATCATACTAAGCAGATGAAACAGATGACCAGCAGACGACTCGCACAATCAACTCTAAGCATGCGCTACGACTCGCAAGGCCAACAGATAAACATGCAACATGTATTAGGTTGTGGGGATCAAGCTGTATGGCCTGCAGGATAATATGTGATGGGATCGCGATAAAGAATCGAATACTAGGGTAGCAGAGATCAACAGCAGGAATGAAAGACAATGTATAGGTAAACAAGAAACTTTGCTTGCCTGGAATCCCGCTGGGAAGCAGATCTTGTCATTGCTCACACATCTCAACGTTGTATCCGCGAAGAAGCAACAAACACTCGAAAGCGTAAAAGATGCATTTTACAACTACGGCAAAAGATCCAGCATGATCATACGAGAATCATGCATGACATGGCAAGATGCATTACGAGATGCACTAAATCCAAATTAAGCGGGAAAGCAACCCCGACAATTAATATTTAGGTGCAAGTTATTTATTTACTCAACAATATTAAATGTTAGTTAACATGGTAACACATGGCTTGGGTGATCTAAAATTAAATTAAATAGGGAAATAATTAAATAGAGCCCAACACCTTCCATATTTAGTTATTTAGGTACAACAAATAAATTACAATAAGAAATTAAAATAAAGATGCAAAATGGCATAAGAAACTCATATTAATGTGTATTGGATTTTTTGATAATAAAACATATAAAGATTATTTAATTTAGAAATATGGATTAAAAGTTATTAACATATTAAGTTTAGGGGTGTTTCTGTAATTGTCAGGGACCTATCTGTGATGGAAACAAAGTCTCTGGGGACTTAGGTGCGAAAACCAGAGAACAGGGGGCTCTGGGTAATTGTTCCAGACGCCAGTGTCGCTGACGGGTGGGTCTCGCATGTCAGTGAGCGAAAATAAACAAAAGAGGCATTTTATTCACCGAGGCTAGAGAACGAACTCACGATCTCGCGCGGCAGAGGGAAACGGTGGTGCTAACCACTGGGCCGTTGTAGTGTTTGTGAAGCATAACACAACGCACTCTTTTTAACGTGATAAGAGTGCAAGTTTCTCTGACGAAACTGAATTCGCCGGAGACAGAGAGCACAACGACACGATTCTCGCCGGCGACTACCGTTTCTGGGCGGCGCTGGGCTGGCGGTGGCTTGCAATTGGCAGAGGTGAGGGTGGTGGAAGCGTGTGGGCTATCCACGACTCGACAGGAGCCACGGGATCTCGTGTCCGTGCTCGGATTCGTGCGAGCGCTCCACGGCCATGGCGGGCGGAAAAGAACGTGGATGGCGGCGATGCTCCGGGCAGCAAATCGAGTGGGGGGAAAGAGGGAAACGGGAGGGATGCTCACGGGGAGGTTGCCGGAGTGGGTGTTCGAGGTCGGGGAGGCCACGGCCGCCGGAATCGGGGCGGCGTGTAACATCCCAACATTTTATAATGTTCAAAATCACTAAAATTTAAAACTTTTCTTCTATTAAAATAAAAATTTAAATGCATAAGAAAACCAACTATGAAAGACTTCAAACAATATTGAAAAAGTTTAATATTTCAATTATCTCAGTTTATCTTTATTTTCAAAAGTTGTTTCAAGTTAAAAGATTTTATTTTCCATTGTAATTATTAAAACCTCAATATCTAATTTGACAAATGTTTTACAAACCTTCAAACCATATTCATGAAATAAAAGGTTTCTTTATAAATATTTGATTTCAACCACCTAGCAATAGCAATTCCTACATTAAAATAATGATTACAAGTGTTATTTTAAACTATTGAAAACTTTGTCTATTTGCCAAAAGATTATTATTCATTTACCCAAGATCAAAACATAGTTTTGTATATTTCAAGTCTATAGTGTGTAACTTTAAAACTTCATAGATTTTATAATTAATGAATTATCCAAATAAGCATTGCTTTAATTTAAATTAGTTTCATTAATTCTCAAACATAAATTGATCTTCATGAATATATATCCAATATAAGAAATGAAATAAATTTAGAATATTTTCCACAGATATGTTATGAAGTTTTCAAATGATTTATCATAATATAAAACTTAATGGTGCACAAAATATTTTGAATTTAAAAATGAATGCAATATATTTCCCTGTTCATTTCAAATAAATGTGTTATGTATTTAACATTGTACTAAAGACAAAATGATTTAATATTGGAATATGAGTAAATAACTTAATTTCAAACATATTTAAATGTGGGTAATTTCATAAATTTTATTTAACCCCAAATGAATTATTAAATCCCTATTTTTAAAGTTGACCTAAATGGACAATTTTGCATTTTATGAATATTTCAAAATATTAATTTAAAAAAATGTTCAAAACATACCCACAACTGGTTTAACACAAAGATGATACTTTTACAAATTTTTAGAAATTTATTTAACTTAATTTGGAGCTATAAATCTAAAGATATGAATTAAATAGTTTTAAAAAAACTGCGCGCTGCGCAGCGGCGCAGCTAGGCCAGCCGGCCCAGCAGGCTGCTCTGCTGCTCGCGCGCGTGGCCTGGTCGCACCGTGCGAACGGTGGCCGGTGCGTGCTCTGTTGCTCCTTCTTCCTCCTTTTAGTCCCACCTTACTACTTTAGCCACACCCACACCCAGTTTTAGCCTATATATAGACCCCAAGTGTATGGGTAAAATAAAAATAAAATTCGGGTTGAACCATTTATTTTGGTTTGACTAGAATAAAATAAAATATTTATTTATCTCCGGTGGGATTTCTCTTCTTCTCTCTCGACGGCGCTTCTCACACAACGGAGGTACTACGCATATCTTCTCTTTTCCGCCTTTTATATTTAGTTTTATAGAGTAGTTTTTGTAGAATAATTTAGGCTACGAATTTAGTAGTAGTATATCTTCCGTAGCGTAGTTCGGAGTAGTTTTAGAACTTAGTCTAGTGTAGTATTTACTCGTACACTGTATGATCCGTTTTTAGATCGAGTAGTGTCGTAACTTTAGCTATTTTTCTGTTGACCCTACGGATATAGTTAGTTTGTCTAAACCAACTTGTTCCACCAATCACCATCTTGCCTCATTGCCGTTTTCTAGGTTGACCCCAATAGGAAATTCGTATGCAGATTTTGCAGAAACACCCCTATAACTTAAAACTCTCATAACTTTTGAACCACATGTCCAAATTTGAAGAACTTTATGTCTATGGAAAGCTCTTGACCTGTAGAATCTTTTGGCACTGTTATTTGCCAACTTTGACTAGTTTAAACTCGTTCAAGTGTTCAAATGCATGATTTAAGTAAATTGGACATAGATTTTATTGTGTATGTCCAAGAAATTTTCAAATGAAATATTTTTGGAATTATTAAGATGTAGAATAAGTATTCGATTATGCATTATTTTGACCAACTTTAAAATGATTTAGTGTACAATTCTAATTTTAAAACTTGATGCCAATTTAAATAACTAGATTATTAATTTATTGATATGAACATTTAAGTTTGGATTTAAAATGATTTGTTATGTTACTCTAATGAAACTTGAATTTTAAATTAGGTTAAAACCTTTTCCAAGGTTAATGTGTGATCATTTGAACAAGTTTAACACAAAGTCTCATTAAATCAATTTTGAAACATAAACTTGTGTAATTGTTTTTAAATATGCTGGATAACTTAAAATTTCGAATCTTGCTTTTAAATTGTTTTCAAACCATCTCGGCATTCATTGTTGTAAATCTTTTCAAGACCCTCCCCTGACCAAAATGGAAAACCCTTAACTCAATCACATTAATTCCTTTAACATATCAAATTATGTGATACCCTTGACCAAACCCTGTGCTAAGCCTTTTTACGCTTGTTTGTTTTAAATTGTTATGTGCTTGTTGAATTGCTTGTTCATTGTATGTCTGTTTACTTTATAGATTGAACGGAGTGCAACGTTCATTGTCGACAATGAGTATGTGAGAAACGACAACATTCATCAGGCAAGTGACTTCATAAAACACCTACTATTTTATTCTATTGCATATCTAGTGTTTTCAAACAGTATTTGCAAAAGTAGTATGCATGATAGGTAATTTGGGAGATTGTAGTATGCTATGCAAACCTTTTAGGTTTCCCCTTAGAAATTCCAGATTAGACCCCTATTATAATTTAGTGGAAGCAACTGCTGCAAAAATGATTGTTTTATGGTTGATGTGATAAATGAAAATTTCCATTAAATTAATTTAACGCCTGGGTGGATTGGGTCGATCGAGGAGGTTTCAAGTTGAGTGGCTTCTCAGGGCCAAGTGTCATGGTTGTCTTCGCCCAGGATAGTTTCTACTTACTTGGGGCCATGATATGCGGTGTTAACCTGAGTTGCTCACTTGTAGTAGGCCACCCAGGGCTATGAGATTTAAGTTTACACCGAGTCTAGTTGCTTATCGTGCAACCATTGGTCAATATGGACTCTGTCTTGATGGAGTAAGTTGTTGTGGACCTGGGTCAAGAGATTGATGGTGGTAGAGTTGATAGGATGGTGGTAATCTCTTAGTATGATCATGGGAAAGCAACTTCTGAAAAGTCTCGTCTTGATCTTCTCCTTTTCCTTCTCACTAAAGGAGTGTAGAGGATAGTTTGGGTTGATTGAGTCTAATGGTGAAAGTGCACACCCTCTCGAGAGTTAAAACCTAAGATCTTAGCCGTGTCCCCGGCATCAGACAATTTTGAGTAACTACACAAGGCTGTGTTCTGAAAATCTCTTCATCCCAATTTCTTAATAAAACTTTGATGGAAGAACATGGGTAGGAGACATGGATTTGTCTCGAGATTGTCTATAAAGAGAAAATATTGTTTCAAAAAGCTGTTTACCAAAATTAGGAGAAAACTTGCTTTGCGCAATAGCCTTGAGCTCCACCAGCCAAATAAGCATATAGATAAAGCTTAGTAGAATATTAGAAATTAAAGTCACAGGCCACCACAATTCAATTGTGCTGACCCTTTATAGCTGGCTGCAACTAAACCTTGCAGATTCGACAGACGACGAGTAAGTATTTGATAGGATTTCGAGTCTACAACCAACATGCTTTGCCTGTGGCACATGAAGATGATGAGGCTCATTGTATCTACTATTTTCCGCTGCTACTCTTGAAAATTTTGCTAGCCTTTTCAGGTTATGCAAGTTGTAAGAGATATTTGTAACACTGGATCATGCGATTTAATAAAGTATTTGACACTTTTGCATGATATACATCTTAAACTGTGGTGCTAGCATTTGATCCAGGGACTAGCACACTAACACAGGGACTTCCACCTTATAATAGAAGGTGAGGTCACTATAGATGGTATCAGAGCACTGTGTTGCCTGTAGGTTCGAGACCCTAGGTTTGGATAGAAATAGGCTTTGACCATACGATTGAAAATCTATTTCTATTCACTTTTACTAAAATAAATATATATTTTTCTGTATCTTTTCTTATCCTCTTGTCTACTATCTACCTTCTGGAAAATATCTTATCTATTTCTAGATGACCATTGTTCTTGAAGTCTGAGTTTGATACTTCATAAGGAATTCTACGATTCAACACGAAGAACTACATGGAAAATGATAGAAGAAATAGGATTTAGAGTTCAACCACTTGGAAGAGTTTAAAGAAATTGAAGAAGATCATGAAGCGCTCAAGAAGGAGCTATACTAGACCACCATTTAGAACAGCGATACCGTGTTAGTGTATTGTTCATACCAACTTAGGTTGTATGACAATACTAGATTGTTTGTTTGTGTGTGAACCTTGTTGTCTGGTGTTTGCTAGATGTTGTTTGTAAAATGAATTGCCTTGTCTTATTATGTTGGCGTAGGATTCTTTCTTAGTGTCTTTCCATCTTAACACATCCATGCTAAACCCAAACCAGACGCAATATCTATCCTTGGAACAAAATTAAACCAACCAGAATGGGTATACTAGTGGAGGTTAAGTCTAGTAGTTGAGACAACATATAATTTTCCATCACATCAAGGAGAAGGAATTTTCAAGAGACAACAACTTTTCAGCTATCCTGGCGTAGGTTTAACGCAACCTACTAGTATGAGGACCGATAGTTTAGCTCAGGTTTGTCCTTCAGACTGGAAACATTCTGTGAGATAAGTGAGGTTTGACCAAGTGTTAGAATACGAGATTCATCAAACCAAGTACAAAGTAATGAGTGAGTGTGACATGGATTGGCCCCCATGGCGAATACTCATGTCATTCTCTTTGCTATGAGGAATGGAAAATCTTGAGTGACTTCTCGATGAGAGATACGACGATGAAAAACCAAGACCATAGAATTGTATTTATTTATAACCCTATGTGAGGAAAGGGTTGCTAAAACGTATTAAATTACGGTGAGGATAACCACAAGCAAAGTTTTGAAGAATACCCAACAATCTAATATTTTCCTTCCATGAGAGTTACGTTAGTTGCTTCAAAAATGTAAACTGTGAAGATGAAGCACATGGGGACATCCAGCGGTTAGAGTTATGGAGATCGCTTTGAAATCCTCTCAAGTTGGTTTTCAGATTTAGCCAAGAGTAATATTCAGTACCAAAAACAGTACAATGGACTTATGTTATACTACAATCCTAAAGTGATGGAAAAGTTCGACTGAAAGATTTTAGAAAGAATTTCAGATTTCCGCAAAAGTTTCTTTTAAGGGTGGTAGCCCACTGAGTTAATCTAATTCAAGTTGTCCAAACCCATCTTTCTTTCTAACCTACCCAATCAGCGGAATCATTCTCTGCTGGTTTTGTTGTTCCCGTGTCAGCAGCTGCATTTCTCCATCGTCCCCAGCTATCAGAATCTTTCCCAACACTTGCATTTTGTTCTCAGCCTCTCCGAATCTCGGGACGAGATTCCTTTAAGGGTGGTAGTCTGTAACATCCCAACATTTTATAATGTTCAAAATCACTAAAATTTAAAACTTTTCTTTTATTAAAATAAAAATTTAAATGCATAAGAAAACCAACTATGAAAGACTTCAAACAATATTGAAAAAGTTTAATATTTCAATTATCTCAGTTTATCTTTATTTTCAAAAGTTGTTTCAAGTTAAAAGATTTTATTTTCCATTGTAATTATTAAAACCTCAATATCTAATTTGACAAATGTTTTACAAACCTTCAAACCATATTCATGAAATAAAAGGTTTCTTTATAAATATTTGATTTCAACCACCTAGCAATAGCAATTCCTACATTAAAATAATGATTACAAGTGTTATTTTAAACTATTGAAAACTTTGTCTATTTGCCAAAAGATTATTATTCATTTACCCAAGATCAAAACATAGTTTTGTATATTTCAAGTCTATAGTGTGTAACTTTAAAACTTCATAGATTTTATAATTAATGAATTATCCAAATAAGCATTGCTTTAATTTAAATTAGTTTCATTAATTCTCAAACATAAATTGATCTTCATGAATATATATCCAATATAACAAATGAAATAAATCTAGAATATTTTCCACAGATATGTTATGAAGTTTTCAAATGATTTATCATAATATAAAACTTAATGGTGCACAAAATATTTTGAATTTAAAAATGAATGCAATATATTTCCCTTTCCATTTCAAATAAATGTGTTATGTATTTAACTTTGTACTAAAGACAAAAATGATTTAATATTGGAATATGAGTAAATAACTTAATTTCAAACATATTTAAATGTGGGTAATTTCATAAATTTTATTTAACCCCAAATGAATTATTAAATCCCTATTTTTAAAGTTGACCTAAATGGACAATTTTGCATTTCATGAATATTTCAAAATATTAATTTTGAAAAAAATGTTCAAAACATACTCACAACTGGTTTAGCACAAAGATGATACTTTTAGAAATTTTTAGAAATTTATTTAACTCAATGTGGAGCTATAAATCAAAAGATATGAATTAAATAGATTTTTTTTTAAAAATTGCGCGCTGAAAAAAAAAATGCGCGCTGCGCAGCGGCGCAGCTGGGCCGGCTCCTTCTTCCTCCTTTTAGTCCCACCTTGTTACTTTAGCCACACCCACACCCATTTTATCCTATATATAGACCCCAAGTGTATGGGTAAAATCACAAATAAAATTCGGGTTGAACCTTTTATTTTGGTTTGACTAGAATAAAATAAAATATTTATTTATCTCCGGTGGGATTTCTCTTCTTCTCTCTCGACGGCGCTTCTCACACAACGGAGGTACTACGCATATCTTCTCTTTTCCGCCTTTTATATTTAGTTTTATAGAGTAGTTTTTGTAGAATAATTTAGGCTACGAATTTAGTAGTAGTATATCTTCCGTAGCGTAGTTCGGAGTAGTTTTAGAACTTAGTCTAGTGTAGTATTTACTCGTACACTATACGATCCGTTTTTAGATCGAGTAGTGTCGTAACTTTAGCTATTTTGCTTTGGACCCTACGGATATATTTAGTTTGTCTAAACCAACCTGTTCCACCAATCACCATCTTGCCTCATTGCCTAGCTGTTTTCTAGGTTGACCCCAATAGGAAATTTGTATGCAGATTTTGCAGAAACACCCCTATAACTTAAAACTCTCATAACTTTTGAACCACATGTCCAAATTTGAAGAACTTTATGTCTATGGAAAGCTCTTGACCTGTAGAATCTTTGGACACTGTTATTTTCCAACTTTGACTAGTTTAAACTCGTTCAAGTGTTCAAATGCATGATTTAAGTAAATTGGACATAGATTTTATTGTGTATGTCCAAGAAATTTTCAAATGAAATATTTTTGGAATCATTAAGATGTAGAATAAGTATTCGATTATGCATTATTTTGACCAACCTTAAAATGATTTAGTGTACAATTCTGATTTTAAAACTTGATGCCAATTTAAATAACTAGATTATTAATTTATTGATATGAACATTTAAGTTTGGATTTAAAATGATTTGTTATGTTACTCTAATGAAACTTGAATTTTAAATTAGGTTAAAACCTTTTCCAAGGTTAATGTGTGATCATTTGCACAAGTTTAATACAAAGTCTCATTAAATCAATTTTGAAACATAAAATTGTGTAATTGTTTTTAAATATGCTGGATAACTTAAAATTTCGAATCTTGCTTTTAAATTGTTTTCAAACCATCTCGGCATTCATTGTTGTAAATCTTTTCAAGACCCTCCCCTGACCAAAATGGAAAACCCTTAACTCAATCACATTAATTCCTTTTACATATCAAATTATGTGATACCCTTGACCAAACCCTGTGCTAAGCCTTTTTACGCTTGTTTGTTTTAAATTGTTATGTGCTTGTTGAATTGCTTGTTCATTGTATGTCTGTTTACTTTATAGATTGAACGGAGTGCAACGTTCGTTGTCGACAATGAGTATGTGAGAAACGACAACATTCATCAGGCAAGTGACTTCATAAAACACCTACTATTTTATTCTATTGCATATCTAGTGTTTTCAAACAGTATTTGCAAAAGTAGTATGCATGATAGGTTTTTTGGGAGATTGTAGTATGCTACGCAAACCTTTTAGGTTTCCCCTTAGAAATTCCAGATTAGACCCCTATTATAATTTAGTGGAAGCAACTGCTGCAAAAATGATTGTTTTATTGTTGATGTGATAAATGAAAATTTCCACTAAATTAATTTAACGCCTGGGTGAATTGGGTCGATCGAGGAGGTTTCAAGTTGAGTGGCTTCTCAGGGCCAAGTGTCATGGTTGTCTTCGCCCAGGATAGTTTCTACTTACTTGGGGCCATGATATGCGGTGTTAACCTGAGTTGCTCACTTGTGGTAGGCCACCCAGGGCTATGAGATTTAAGTTTACACTGAGTCTAGTTGCTTATCGTGCAACCATTGGTCAATATGGGCTCTGTCTTGATGGAGTAAGTTGTTGTGGACCTGGGTCAAGAGATTGATGGTGGTAGAGTTGATAGGATGGTGGTAATCTCTTAGTATGATCATGGGAAAGAAACTTCTGAAAAGTCTCGTCTTGATCTTCTCCTTTTCCTTCTCACTAAAGGAGTGTAGAGGATAGTTTGGGTTGATTGAGTCTAATGGTGAAAGTGCACACCCTCTCGAGAGTTAAAACCTAAGATCTTAGCCGTGTCCCCGGCATCGCACAATTTTGAGTAACTACACAAGGCTGTGTTCTGAAAATCTCTTCATCCCAATTTCTTAATATAACTTTGATGGAAGAACATGGGTAGGAGACATGGATTTGTCTCGAGATTGTCTATAAAGAGAAAATATTGTTTCAAAAAGCTGTTTACCAAAAGTAGGAGAAAACTTGCTTTGCGCAATAGCCTTGAGCTCCACCAGCCAAATAAGCATATAGATATAGCTTAGTAGAATATTAGAAATTAAAGTCGCTTGCCACCACAATTCAATTGTGCTGACCCTTTATAGCTGGGCTGCAACTAAACCTTGCACATTCGACAGACGACGAGTGAGTATTCGATAGCATTTCGAGTCTACAACCAACATGCTTTGCCTGTGGCACATGAAGATGATGAGGCTCATTGTATCTACTATTTTCTGCTGCTACTCTTGAAAATTTTGCTAGCCTTTTCAGGTTATGCAAGTTGTAAGAGATATTTGTAACACTGGATCATGCGATTTAATAAAGTATTTGACACTTTTGCATGATATACATCTTAAACTGTGGTGCTAGCATTTGATCCAGGGACTATCACACTAACACAGGGACTTCCACCTTATAATAGAAGGTGAGGTCACTATACGGCGGAGCTCGTCAGTCGCGAAGAAGAAGAAGAGGAACTCGACGGCTCGGAGGAGACTCGGCTCAATTCCTTCCGTGTAGTCGATGCCGGCGACGAGGCGCAGCTTCTGGCGTGAAGGCGAGGCAGGGGCGGTCCGTAGGAACGGCGCGGCAACGAGGGATCTGCGGTCGAGTTTTCATGGTGGGAGGACAGAGGAGATCGGGGGGAAAGGCAGCAAATCGAGTGGGGGGGAAGAGGGAAACGGGAGGGATGCTCACGGGGAGGTTGCCGGAGTGGTTGTTCGAGCTCGGGAAGGACACGGCCGCCGGAATCGGGGCGGCGGAGCTCGTCGGTCGCGAAGAAGAAGAAGAGGAACTCGAGGCTCGGAGGAGACTCGGCTCAATTCCTTCCGAGTAGTCGATGCCGGCGACGAGGCACAGCTGCTGGCGTGAAGGCGAGGCAGGGGGCGGTCCGTAGGAACGACGCGGCAACGAGGGAGCTTCGATGGAGTTTTCATGGTGGGAGGACAGAGGAGATCGGGGGGGAAAAGAGGTGGGGCTGCGGCGCTGCGGGGGAGTGGCTAGGGTTTCGGCCCGGGGGCGGCTTAAGAAGGAGAGGTGAGCAGGGGTCGCTCGGTGGGGCGCGCATGGCAGCGTCTCCATGGCTGCCTCCATGCTGGAAAGGTGTACGGGGGGAGGAAGAAGACAAACAGGATAGAAGGCTTTGGGCCTAAGCTGGGCTGGATGCTGGGCTGTTCGGCCCAGTAAGGTTTTTCTTCCAGGTTTATTATTTTTTCTCTTTCTTTATTTCCTTTATGTTTTCTATTTTTAAAACAAAATAGAAAATGAATTAGGAGACTTTACAAAATAGTTTTTTGTTTTAAATAGGCAATTCAATAAACTTGTTTATAATATTTGCAAAATATTTGAAATATCACATTTCATTTTATTTGAATTGCATTTGAATAAAAATGGAATTTGAATTTAAATGCAACAATTTAAACTTAAGATTGAAAAATGCAAACGATGCTTGATGATATCATGTTGACGCAAAAAGAAAAACAAACAACTTATTGGAGAAATTCCTGGGCGTTACAATCGACACCACTAACAAGGGATCGCGTCCCGCGATCCACGCCGAGACCACAAGAAGAGAGGGGTAACTACCGAGTCTTCCGGCTGCGTGATGAACTTCTCGACACCACTAACAAGGGATATTTGCTCCACCTCGAAAAATCTCGACACCACTAACAAGAAGTTCTGACTCCACCTTGAACTTCTCGACACCACTAACAAAAGAGTTGCTCCGTCGAAGTTGCTTCCGAAAGATCGAACCTAATAGGTTAAAGGCAAGAAATCGTCCACCCACGTAGAGTCCTAAACTTTGAAAGTTGGATAAGAGAAGAGACTCCAAAACAAATAAGATAAGAGGAGAAATAGAATCGATGTAAGGAATAAAAACCTATTGAGATCTTTTCAAAATAATTTGTAGTCAAATAGTTTCGACACTCTAGAAACAACGATCGTTAGCGAGGTTATCCTACAGGCTTTTGCGGACCCGCTGCTTCGATAACCAATCGTATCGAAACAACAAGGATATCGAAAACCTGGCTCTGATACCACTTTGTGACGCGCCAAAATCGGTACTATGTAGATTTAAGCGATTCCGCCGAAATCCGCATAATAACGATTTTAGGTCGCCCACCAGACATAATGTGCACGTCGAAACATGCGCATTATGTGGGTGGAATTATGATAACATTACAACAGTTCCGATACATCCACAATAACAACAGAAGATATAAATACGACAACGACTTGAACGAGTCAAGATACAAATGTTACAATACAAAGATTCAAATGACATCGGAAGCAAAGTAGTATCCGGCTACGGATAAGATGCAAATTGGACTAAGAGTCTTGAAGATAAGCAATGGCACCATATCCCTACCCAGCCAAGCCGGAGGGATTCCCAAGCTAACGTCGTCGGACTTCAAACCTGTTAACTGCACATAAAGCACAACCCAAAAGAGGTTCAGGGCAGTCCCTAGCAAGCAAAATCGACTTGCCTACTTTCTACACCATCTCCCAAAATATGGGGTAGGTGGACTTAGCGGCAGTAGGACTAGCAACCTAAAGAGACACGCTACAGCTTCCGTCTAATTAGAGAGGGATAAGAGAGCGCATAAGTAAACATCTACAACTAACACCAACCATAATCCATTCTCGGATTAACCCCCTCAACCAAGTATGAGGAAGCAATTCGGGAAACTCACACGTTGAACAGTTTTAGTTACCATTTATTGTGAAAGTAATTCTATATTACTAGTTAAATATATTAATATTAATTAGGTGCAAGTTGTCTAGATCTTGTTAGCCAACATCATCACCAAGTCGTCCATAACCGTGGACACGGCTCATCGATAAGATTATACCCTGCAGGGGTGCACTACTTAACCATACTCGCATGATCAACCCAGTCAAAAACATTAGGGCCTCTCAAAATGACTCATTCCTTCACTACAGCAAGTCCAAGTGCCACCCATATGAGTTGTTACCCGCGTCAGGAGTCCGGCCGAATCTCAATTGCGGACTTATTAGTTTGTGCCTGCACGCCATGCGGCTCAAACCACAGTAGGAACTGTCCGCTTCGCGCGCACCACCCCTATATGACCCCCATATCACATAACCTCTCATCAATCATCATCCTGCACATGCATATGAGCAAATGGAAAACCGAACTAGTTGCGGCACATGGACAAGCTTAAGATCCGTTCAAAGTCGAGGGGGGCTAAATAGGGCCTCCACAAGTGGTTAGTGCGCTCAAAATTGGATCCGAGGACAAAATCTCAGTTCCTAGGTCGACACTTAGCAGAAAAAGCACCCCACAAGGCCTTCCGCCGGTGCCTTATCTTTTAATTATTAATATCCAACATATAACATCATTTTATTAAGGTAGAACAATCTATCATACTAAGCAGATGAAACACAAGACCAACAGATGACTCGCACAATCAACTCTAAGCATGCGCTACGACTCGCAAGGCCAACAGATAAACATGCAACATGTATTAGGTTGTGGGGATAAAGCTGTATGGGCTGCAGGATAATATGTGATGGGATCGCGATAAAAAATCGAATACTATGGTAGCCGAGATCAACGGCAGGAATGAAAGACAATGTATAGGTAAACAAGCAAACTTTGCTTGCCTGGAATCCGGCATGGAAGCAGATCTTGTCGTTGCTCACACATCTCAACATTGTATCCGCGAAGAAGCAATAAACACTGGAAAGCGTAAAAGATGCATTTTACAACTACGGCAAAAGATCCAGCATGATCATACGAGAATGATGCATGACATGGCAAGATGCATTACGAGATGCACTAATTTCAAATTAAGCGGGAAAGCAACCCCGACAATTAATGTTTAGGTGCAAGTTATTTATTTACTCGACAATATTAAATGTTAGTTAACATGGTAACACATGGCATGGGTGATCTAATTAAATTAAATTAAATGGAATAGGGCAATAATTAAATAGAGCCCAACACATTCCTTATTTAGTTATTTAGGTACAACAAATAAATTACACTAAGCAATTAAAATAAAGATGCAAAATGTCATAAGAATGTCATATTAATGTGTATTGCATTTTTTTGATAATAAAACATATAAAGATTATTTAATTTAGAGTTATGGATTAAAAGTTATTAACATATTAAGTTTAGGGGTGTTTCTGTAATTGTCAGGGACCTATCCGTGATGGAAACAAAGTCTCTGGGGACTTAGGTGCGAAAACCAGAGAACAGGGGGCTCTAGGTAATTGTTCCAGACGCCAGTGTCGCTGACGGCTAGGTCCTGCATGTCAGTGAGTGAAAATAAACAAAAGAGGTCTTTTATTCACCGAGGCCAGAGATCAAACTCGCGATCTCGCGCGGCAGAGGGAAACAGTGGTGCTACCCACTGGGCCATTGTAGTGTGTGGGAAGCATAACACAACACACTCTTTTTAACGTGACAAGAGTGCAAGTTTCTCTGACGAAACTGAATTCACCGGAGACAGAGAGCACAGTGACGCGATTCTCGCCGGCGACTACCGTTTCTGGGCGGCGCAGGGCTGGCGGTAGCTTGCAATTGGCAGAGGTGAGGGTGGTGGAAGCGTGTGGGCTATCCGCGACTCATAGGAGCCACGGGATCTCGTTCCGTGCTCGGATTCGTGCGAGCGCTCCACGGCCATGGCGGGCGGAGAATAACGTGGACGGCGGCGACGCTCCGGGCAGAAAATCGAGTGGGGGAAAGAGGGAAACGGGAGGGATGCTCACGGGGAGGTTGTCGGAGTGGTTGTTCGAGCTCGGGGAGGACACGGTCGCCGGAATCGGGGCGTCAGAGCTCGTCGGTCGCGAAGAAGAAGAAGAGGAACTCGACGACTCGGAGGAGACTCGGCTCAATTCCTTCCGTGTAGTTGATGCCAGCGACGAGGCCCAGCTGCTGGCGTGAAGGCGAGGTAGGGGCGGTCCGTAGGAACGGTGTGGCGACGAGGGAGCTTCGGTGGAGTTTTCATGGTGGGAGGACAAAGGAGATCGGAGGGAAAAAGAGGAGGGGCGGCGGCGCTGCGGGGGGAGAGGCTAGGGTTTCGGCCCGGGGGCGGCTTAAGAAGGAGAGGGGAGCAGGGGCGCTCGGTGGGGCGCCCATGGCAGCGTCTCCATGGCTGCCTCCACGCTGGAAAGGTGTACGGCGGGAGGAAGAAGACAAACAGGAGAGAAGGCTTTGGGCCTGAGCTGGGCTGGGTGCTGGGCTGTTCGGCCCAGTAAGGTTTTTCTTCCAGGTTTTTATTTGTTTTCTCTTTCTTTATATCCTTTCTGTTTTCCATTTTTAAAACAAAATTGAAAATGAATTAGGAGACTTTACAAAATAGTTTTTGTTTTAAATAGGCAATTCAGTAAACTAGTTTATAATATTTGCAAAATATTTGAAATATCACATTTCATTTTATTTGATTTGCATTTGAATAAAAATGGAATTTGATTTAAATGCAACAATTTGAATTTAAGATTGAAAAATGCAAACGATGCATGATGATGTCATGTTGATGCAAAAAGAAAAACAAACAACTAATTAGAGAAATTCCGGGGCGTCACACCTCTAGCGTGCACTTGCAATTTCGGCAACATTGAGTTGATGAAACGGCCCGGACCAAATTTACGTGTACGCTTACGCGAGACTGGTTCCACTACTGACATACGGTTGGTACCTTATCTGTGGCTGGCGGGTGTCTATCTCTCTCTCTCTTTAGTTGGCTTTGCATTTTCAATATAGGGCACGAAAGTGATGCTTAAATATGCAATTATTTGATCGTTGTTGTGGTCATAAGTTTATAGGCATGAAGCGATTCTATTTACGACAGCCCCAAGCCACGTAAAACATGCAAAAGATAAAGTAGAACACGTCTAACTTTATTTTGCAGGGGCAATGTCATATGGTGAAGGTAGGTTATTTATTAGCTACACGGCGGTAGTAATATAAGATGATCCCTCCAAAGTACCATTAGTGTTCTCCTTTCAACGTGCACCACCAAGAAAGTTCTACGTTATGTGGGAGGCCGTGACGATCGGGTGTCAGACATATCGTGGTTCGCATATATTGGGTGTAAGACAGTTTTACACAAGCGTTTACGTTGATGGTTATTGTGGCGAGCCTAGCATGTGTCGACATTGCCTCGGAACACGGTGACCGAAAGGTCGAGCATGAGTCACAGAGTTGTTCTGATCGACATTTCGATGTCTACCTTTGAAGTTGTGTTGCCGGCTCTAACAATGAGAGGTTGCGCAATGGATTGGGGTCGTGTAATCACGGTGACCGAAAGGTCGAGCATGAGTCACAGAGTGGGAGTTCTTAGAGTTATATTCTAAAATACTAGAACTCAAAATCTTATGAACAAAGTCTTATGTTTTTGCAAACTCCATTGTAGATGTCTCGTCCCTCCTTTAACCTAGGCATGTTCCTTGAGAAAACAAAGCTTAAGACCAATGGGTCAAACTTCATGGCCTGGTTTCGCAACCTGGGATCCTCCTCACTCCCCATAGGGTAGCTTACGTCATTGAAGCTGCCATAGGTGACCCTCTCGTAGATGTTGCTTCGAACGATGAGAAGAAGATCTTCCAGACCAAGTCGGAGGATTCCGCCTTTGTCCAGAGTGGCATGCTCTACGCCATGGGAGCCGACATGGAGAAGCGCTTCGAGAAGATGAGTGCTTTTGAGAAAATTTCTGATCTCAGGGCTGTCTTTGCGCCGCAGGATAAGGCTGAGAGATATGAAGCTTCTGAGGTTCTCTTCTCGGCCAAGATGGAAGAGCATAGAAGTGTGAGCGAGCACGTGGTCAAAATGTCTGTCTACGTTCAACGCATGAACGCTCTGGAATGCAAGATTCTTGATGAGCTGGCGATTGATAGGGTGCTGCATTCGTTGCCCCCTAGCTACAAAGGCTTCTTCATGAACTACAACATGCAGGGCATGACTAAGTCCCTGGGTGAGGTGTTCGTGATGCTCAAGACTGCTGAGGTGTAAATCAAGAAGGCGCACACGCTGTTGATGGTCAACAAGACCGTCAACTTTAAGAAGGGTGATGCCATCTGGCGGCAAGGGAAAGAAGAACTGGAAGTCCAAGAAGGATGGCAAATTCGTTGCCAAGCCTAAGACTAACAAATTTGTTCCCAAAGCTGGCGTGGAATGCTTCTACTGCAAGGGAGATGGTCACTGGAAGCACAACTGCCCCAAATATCTGGAAGATAAGAAGGCCGGCAAGATTGTCGGCAAAGAGAACGTATATTTGATATACATGTTACTGATGTGTACCTAACATGCGCCCGTAACAACACCTAGGTATTTGATATTGGTTCTGTTGCTCATATTTGTAACTCTCAGGAGGAGTTGCGGAATAAGCGGCGCCTGGCTAAGGATGAGGTGACGATGTGCGTCGGCAAAAGATCAAGAGTTGACGTGGTGGTTGTCGCCACACTCCCTCTACATCTACCATCAGGATTAGTTTTCGTTTTAAATAAGTGTTATTTTGTACCGTCCTTGAGTGTAAACATTCTAAGTGCGTCTTGCTTGTTACACTATGGTTATTCATTTAAATCTCTATCAAGTGGTACTATTTCGATGAATGATATCTTTTATGTTAATGCTCCGAGAGTAATGGTTTATTCTTGTTGAATCTCGATCGTAGCTCTCACATCCATAACATTGATGCCAAGAGGATTAAACTTAGTAGCGATACCGCCATGTATATGTGGCATTGCCATCTCCGTCATATTGGTATAAAGCGCATGAAGAAACTCCATGCCGATGGACTTTTAGACTTGTTGGATTTTGGATCCCTCGACACATGTGAACCATGCCTCATGGGCAAGATGACAAATACACCGTTCAATGGTTTCATGGAACGGGCGTCGGACTTATTAGCAGTCATACATACAAATGTGTGTGGACCAATGAGTGTGTCGACACGCAATGGTTATCGTTATTTGGTCACCTTCACCGATGACTTGAGTAGATATGGATATATCTATTTGATAAAACACAAGTCTAAAACATTTGAAAACTTCAAAGAATTTCAAAGTGAAGTTGAAAATCATCTCAACAAGAAAATCAAGCACCTTCGATCCGATCGTGGTGGCGAGTATTTGAGTTTTGAGTTTGGCACACTGATGCACACGGTGGGTGTGTTGTTGGGAGACCCCGAGAGGAAGGTATGAAGTAGTGCAGCAACAAATTTCCCTCAGTATGAAACCAAGGTTATCAAACCAGTAGGAGATGAACGTTCCCCCGAGGTTGTTGGCAGCGACGTTGGCACGGCGCAACACCAGCGTCAGAAACGAACGTGGAGCCTGCACACAAACAATCAAGAAACTTTCCCCCAACTTAACAGTGAGGTTGTCAATCTCACCGGCTTGTTGTAACAAAGGATTAAACGTATGTGTGAAAGAAAGATGTTTGTTTGCAGAAAGTAACAGGTTTGTAGCGGTGGTTTTATCAGATTAATGAGAAGGACCGGAGTCCACATTTCACTAGTGGTGTCTCTCCATAAATAATAATAACATTCATCCATGAGTGGTAAACAAATTACAGCTGGGCAATTGACAAAATAATGATGAGCAACCCAATGCATATACTAACGTTATGATGTCTAGAGTGAGATTCATTCGGGCATTACAACAATATACATAGACCGTTCCAACCGCATCTATGACTAATAATCCACCTTTCGGTAGGGTCTGCACCCCTTTCAGTATTAAGTTGCATGCAACATATTATCGCCTTAAACAGTGTGTGTAAAGTAAGTAAGTAACATCATCATTAGACAAAGTACTACTGTTTTATCCCTAGTAGCAATAGTACATCTACAACCTTAGAGCTTTCTGTCACTGCCCTAGACTTAATAGAGACATGAACCCACTATCGAGCATAAATACGCCCTCTAGGAGTTATCGAGCATAAATACCCCCTCTTGGAGTTACGAGCATCTACTTGGACAAAGTACACACAAGTAACGGAAAGCATGCAAGATCATTAAATAGCACACACATGATATATTATGAAGCAATAACTTTAGTACTTAATATTCATCGGATCCCAGCAAACACAACATGAAGAGTTACATAAAGATGATCTTGATCATGATAGGCAGCTCACAAGATCTAAACATGATAGCACAAGAGGAGAAGACAACCATCTAGCTACTGCTATGGACCTGTAGTCCAAGGGTAGACTACTCACGCATCAGTCCGGAGGCGGTCATGGCGACGTAGAGGCCTCCGGGAACGATTCCCCCTCCCGGCAGGGTGCCGAGGAGCAGTTCTGATCTCGTCCGAATTAAAGTTCACGATGGCGGAGCTCGGGACCCGTGGAGGAAAAAGTGATTAACCGTCCTTTGTTTTTAGGTC
Organism: Poa annua; assembly: GCA_026929855.1. Taxonomy (NCBI): domain Eukaryota; kingdom Viridiplantae; phylum Streptophyta; class Magnoliopsida; order Poales; family Poaceae; genus Poa; species Poa annua. The sequence goes on along the minus strand of CM049426.1, from coordinate 240,980,924 downwards.
AGAAGGTATTTATAGGCGAAAGACCTAGGTCGGTGGGCGCCCGAGGGGCCCACACCACCTCTTGGCGCGGCTCCTGATGTGGTCGTGCCATCAGGCAATGTGGGCCCCTCGCGGCCCTTCTTCGTCTCGTCTTCGGTTCTTCACGACACAAATATTCCAAAAAAAATCCTAGTTGATTTGTTTCCAGTTTGGCGGATATTTCCTTAAGAGATTTTCTGAAACCAAAAACAGCAGAAAACAGAGAACTGGCACGGTGGCATCTTGTTAATAGGTTAGTCCCAGAAAATGCAGAAACTATATAAAATGCATATAAAACATGTAATAACATGATATAACATAGCATGGAACACAAGAAATTATGGATACGTTGGAGACGTATCAACATCGCCAAGCTTAGTTCTACTCGTCCCGAGCAGGCAAGAACGATAAAAGAAGAATAATTTTGAAGTGACATGCTTAAACACAATCTTGATCATGAAATAATGTAAGTCATGTAAACTGAGATCAAATGAATAAGGGTTGTAGTTAATATTGATATCAAACGAGTAATGAATAAACAAGTAGGTGAAGCAAGCAACGCTTTCAATGATATAGTACTAGATAGCAATCAACTGTGCAAAGTAGATATTAAAGATGATTTAAGTTCCAAGCACAACAATATAATTATCTAATGCTTCCAACAAGCATGACAACTTAATGAAAGGATCAAGTCAAGCAATATCAATATGCACGTAGAAGATCAATATATTATATGTTCAAAAGAAACAAGCAAGCGTTCAACGTTGGTTCCTGGCACCAGGATGTTATGGCTAAGACAATGTTAACAGAGGTTTGGAAGGCCAACAGAAGAAAGACTCACAAAGTTGTAGATGATCATTAGACAAGAGAAAGTCATACAATCGAAGCTATGCAAGGAGTAGTGATTGCCATACAACGGATGCACACAGACCTACAAGTATATGAAAGCTCTCCAATGGAACTAGTGGGGGTGCATCCAACTTGTTTGCTCACAAAGACCTAGAGCATTTTTGAGGAGGCTCATAATTGGAATATACAAGCCAAGTTCTATAGTATAAAGTTTCCCACATAGTTAGGCAACTAAGACATGAAAACTCTCTCATATGGAGTAAAGGTGCTAAACATGAGCACAAATGATGATCACAAATGATATGGTGCTATAACATGAGCACAAGTGATGACTAAAAATGATATGGTGATATAAAATAAGCACAAGTGTGATAAAGAATAGTAATGCTGCCCCCTTTTTATTCTTTCTTTTATTTTTTTCTCTTTTTTTCTTTTTCTGTTTCTTATTTCGATGGCCTCCATGGCTCTTTTCACTTTTAGGGGCAAGCATCCTAATATGATATATGATGTATGACAACACATTAATGATGATAAAACAACATACTGATGATACAAGTAACTAATATGAATGTGCCATAAGAATACATATGACAACGGTGCCTCTGCGAGTGTAGCAGGATATGCAGTGCTCTAGCGAAACATGGGTAAAACCACACAACAGCTTTATAGAAACACGCAAAGCAATAAACATGTATTGAATGACAACAAGTCATGTAATGTAAGATGGATGTTGCATGGCAATATATCTCGGAACAGCTATGAAAATGCTGTAGTAAGTAGGTACGGTGGATGTTTTCAGGAAGATATTTGGCTTATGTGTAGGAGAACAAGATGAAGGTCTCCCACGAGTTTGGATGTACCAGCGAAAAATGCACCAACTCTTAATGTGAGAAAGGGAAAAGCAAAGTACCGAAGAGGCTAGCAATATGGTGGTGGAAGTGCCATGAAAACCGCAGTTTTAGAACTCACAGTTAAAAAGATTCCAAAAAAAAAATATGATCATGCAAGGCATAATGAAAATTACTCCTAAAGGGATCGTGGTGAATGACAAAGTCACCGTTGGATTCCCCGACCGTAGCGTATAAAAGTCATTAAGGTTGCTTTAGACAAATAGAAGTCCTATACCATTATGCAATCAACTTAAAATTTAAGTGTGGCACAGTTTTCAAGTTTCTAGATCAACCATTTAATCATTCCACTTTACGAGATCATCATATTTACCATTAAGCAAATTAATATCTCAAAACAACATCAATGATTCAAGTGACACAATTTAATGATCTACAAGATTATGAATCATTTAATTATACCATTTACAATATTTTCATTTTTTGTTCTCAACCAAACACCAATCAACTTATTTAAAGGATAAACTCTCCAAGTAATAAAACAATGAGATATGAGAGTATGATAAAACAAAGCTAACATCTCTAACAAGAGATGCATGAAAAAAAGAGCTAGAGAGCAAACGATAACAAAAGACGAATATTCAACGAATATAAGTGAAGAATACGAGTATTCATATAAAAAAGCGGAGCATGTCTCTCTCCCACACAAAAGAATGTTAGGATCCATATTTATTCAGAGAATGAAAATAACAAAAACAAGAAGGGGATGCCTTGGGCATCCCCAAGCTTTGAGACTTGAGTCTTCTTGAATTATATTGGGGTGAACCACCGGGGCATCCCCAAGCTTTGGGGTTACTATTCTCTTGATCACATTATATCATCCTTCTCTCTTAATCCTTAAAAACTTCCTCCACACCAAACTTAGAGTAACTTCATTAGAGGGTTAGTGCACAAAACATTATGATATTTTGTAGTAACACAATTGCTACCAATGCTACTGGACATTAGCTGCAGCCACTGATACTTAATATGATAAAAAGATCCAATCAAAATAGCAAAAGAGGCATTGCAAAATAAAATGGCTGAATCTGTCAAAAATAGAACAGTCCGTAAATAAGAATTTTTTTCGAGGCACTTAACTTGCTCAGATTAGAAAACTCAAAACAAATGAAAGTTGTGTATACACCTGAGGATTGTGCACAAAATAGGGCAGATTTTTCTGACGTTCCAATGAGGAGTTATGAACTTAACGGTGGACAACAGAAATCTGTTTCAGCACAGGAATTGAATTTTAACATGAACTTTCGACTAGAGACACTTGACACGACATTGCAATAAAATTAAGATACAAAGGAGTTGCTACAGAGGTAGGACAAGTCCTTGACACAAGCAAAGTAAAAGAAAATAACAGAAAATAAAAGTGGGTTGTCTCCCATAAGCGTTTTTGTTTAACGCCTTTGAGCTAAGCACAAAATAAAACTCAAGTATTATCAAGCGATGAAGCACCAACGCCATAATTTGAACCAACAATAGAATCAAAAGGTAGCTTCATTCTTTTCCTAGTGAAGTGTTGCATACCTTTCTTGAGTGGGAATTGGTACTTGATGGTACCTTCTTTCATATCAATAATAGCACCCACAACTCTCAAAAAGGGTCTTCCCAACACAATTGGACAAAATAGATTGCATTCAATATCCAAGACAATAAAATCAACGGGGAACAGGTTATTATTAACCATATTAGGATTATCATTGATCCTCCCCAAAGGTTTCTTCAAATCATTATCAGCAAGGAAAACATTCAAATAGCAATGTTCCAATGGTGGCAAATCAAACATATCATAGAGCTTTTAAGGCATAACAGAAATACTTGCACCAAGGTCACACAAAGCATTGCAATCAAATTTATATATTTTCATTTTGATGATGGGCTCCCAACCATCTTCTAACTTCCTCTGGATAGAAGCTTCAAGTTTTAATTTATCTTCCCTACCTTTAATGAGAGCATTTGTAATATGATCAGTAAAAGCCAAATTAAGAGAACTAGCATTAGGACTTGTGGCCAATTTTTCCAAGAACTTAATAACTTCAGAGATATTATAATTATAAAAATTATTATCATCAAAACAAACCAAACCACATTCTCTCACGTTCTTAAAAATTTCAGCACTTTTGTCAACACTAGTTTCAACAGTTTTAGGCAATTTTAAATTTTTGGGTGAAGTAGAGGAGACATTTCCTATACTAACTATGTTACCATTGATAGTAGGAGGCTTACTAACATGTGAAGCACCATTATTTTCAGAGGTAGTAATAGTAAAAACTTTAACAATATTAGTCTCTTTCTCTATTTCTCTCTCTTTTCCATCTAGCACGTAATTGAGCCATCAATATAACATTTTCATCAATATGAACTTGGATGGAATTAATTTTAGAAAAGGGAATAACCTCTTTAGTTTCTGTAGGCTTAACTTTAGATTTTAAAATATCAACATCAAGGACAAGACTATCAACTTTAGACGCAAGAATATCAATTTTCCCAAGCTTTTCCTCAACAGTTTTATTAAACAAAGTAGTGATAAAATCTTTTAACATGGTTTCAAGTTCATAGGTGGTAGTCCTATTGTTGTTGTAAGAATTACCATAAGAGTTGCCATTATTAGGAGGATATGGCTTATAGTTGTTATTACCATAGTTGTTCCTATAGGCATTGTTGTTAAAATTGTTGCTTTTAATAAAGTTTACATCAACATGCTCTTCTTGTGCAACTAAAGAATCTAAAGGAACATTATTGGGATCAATATGGGATTTACCACCAGCAAGCATAGACATAATAATATTAAACTTTTCACTCAAGGAGGAGGTTTCTTCAACAGAATTTGCCTTCTTACCTTGAGGTGTCCTCTCCGTATTCCATTCAGAATAATTCACCATCCTATCATCCAAGAGTTTTGTTGCAGCCCCCAAAGTAGGGGTGAAAACGGAGCGGATACGGTCGAATAGTAGTGAAACCATGTCCGTAACCATATTTTTTCGGATACGGAGTCGGAGCGGATAGTGTGCGGATACGAATACGGAATCGGATCATGTCGGTTACGAATATGGATCGAATACGGGGCGAATATAGTTCGGTTGCGGATTAACATTTTGTCGGATGTCGTACTGAATAATGAACTAACATATCTGAAATACTATCTACCAACTTACTCTGAATTAAATTTATATATTGTGACAAAGAATGTTCTAGTAACTCATACTTATCTTTCTAAGTGGCTACTTAAATTTTTATATTATGGTCTAAGGCGACTCTAACAAATGTGATTCACAAACATGGTAGTGCCTTGACAAGATTTGGGCGGAGTTATATAAGTACATAACTTTCATCTTGCCTAAAACTCGTTCACATGAGGTTCGAGATATTAGTTGTCGGATATTTCACCGGATAATCGTCGGATATAACCGTGAAATATGGTATATCTTCGAATACGGACGGATATTAGTAAAACCGCATCCGTATCCGTGTACTGTTATCCGTATCCGTGACCGTATCCGTCAACTATCCGACCGAATCCGTATTTGCCTTCCGTGTGCCTCCGGTCGGTCGGTCGGTCGGAAATAATCCGTACCGTTTTCACCCCTACCCCAAAGTAATGGACATAAAGGTACCTCCAGCAGCTGAATCCAATAAGTTTCTTGAAGAAAATTCAGTCCTGCATAAAAGGTTTGGATGATCATCCAAGCAGTCAGCCCATGGGTTGGGTAATTCTTTATCAAAGATTTCATTCTTTCCCAAGGTTGAGCAACATGTTCATTATCTAGTTGTTTAAAATTCATGATGCTACTTTTTAGAGAAATAATCTTAGCAGGAGGATAGTATTTTTATATAAAAGCATCTTTGCATTTTATCCAAGAATCAATACTATTCCTAGGCCGTGAAAGCAACCATTCTTTAGCTCTTCCTCTCAAGGAGAAAGGAAATAATTTCAGTTTTATGATATCACCATCTATGTCTTTATATTTTTGCATTTCACATAATTCAACAAAGTTATTTAGATGGGCAGCAGCATCATCAGAACTAACACCAGAGAATTGCTCTCTCATAACAAGGTTCAATAAAGCAGATTTAATTTCAAAGAACTCAGCTTTAGATGCACGTGGAGCAATAGGTGTGCATATAAAATCATTATTGTTGGTGCTTGTAAAGTCACACAACTTAGTATTTTCAGCGGAACTCATTTTAGCAAATTACTAGACAAACCGAAATAACAATAATAGAGAAATAATTAACAAACCGAAATAACTAAAGCAACAAAACTGAAAATAAACAAAGTAATGCAAGTAACTATTTTTTTTGTATTTTTGATATTAAGCAAACAAGACAGTAATAAAAATAAACTAAGCAAGACAATAATAAAATAAAAGATTGGAAGTGCAAAAACTCCCCTCGTAGTGAATATTTATCTCCCCAGCAACGGCGCCAGAAAAGAGCTTGATGCACACGATGGGTGTGTTCTTGGGAGACCCCAAGAGGAACGTATGAAACAGTGCAGCAGCAAATTTCTCTCAGTTATGAAATCAAGGTTATCGAACCAGTAGGAGATGAAGAATTCACTCGAGGTATCAACGGCGCCAGAAAAGAGCTTGACGTAGTTGACGTGGAGCCTGCACACAAACAATCAATATACTTGGCCCCAACTTAACAGTGAGGTTGTCAATCTCACCGGCTTGCTGTAACAAAGGATTAAACGTATGTGTGGAAGAAAGAGTGATGTTTGCAGAAAGTAACAGGTTTGCAGTTGTTATTTTATCAGATTAATGAGAAGGACCGGGGTCCACAGTTCACTAGTGGTGTCTCTCAATAAATAATAATAACATTCATCCATGCGTGGTAAACAAATTACAGCTAGGCAATTGACAGAATAATGATGAGCAACCCAGTGCATATACTAATGATATGGTGTCTAGTGTGAGATTCATTCGGGCATTACAACAATATACATAGACCGTTCCAACCGCATCTATGACTAATAATCCACCTTCTGGTTACCGTCCGCACGCCTTTCAGTATTAAGTTGCATGCAACAGATTATCGCCTTAAACAGTGTGTGTAAAGTAAGTAAGTAACATCATCCTTAGACAAAGTACTATTGTTTTATCCCTAGTAGCAATAGTACATCTACAACCTTAGAGCTTTCTGTCACTGACCCAGATTTAATAGAGACATGAACCTACTATCGAGGATAAATACCCCCTCTTGGAGTTACGAGCATCTACTTGGCCAGAGCATACACAAGTAATGGAGAGCATGCAAGATCATTAAATAGCACACACATGATATATTATGAAGCAATAACTTTAGTACTCAATATTCATCGGATCCTAGCAAACACAACATGGAGAATTACATAAAGATGATCTTGATCATGATAGGCGGCTCACAAGATCTAAACTTGATAGCAGAAGAGGAGAAGACAACCATCTAGATACTGCTATGGACCCGTAGTCCAAGGTAGACTACTCACGCATCAGTCTGGAGGTGGTCATGGCGACGTAGAGGCCTCCGGGAACGATTCCTCCTCCCGGCAGGGTGCCGGGGAGCAGTTCTGATCTCTCCCGAATTGGTGTTGACGACAGCGGCGGCTCGGGACCCATAGAGGAAAAAGTGATTAACCGTATTCTGTTTTTAGGCCAAGGTAGTATTTGTAGGCGAAAGACCTAGATCGGTGGGCGCCCGAGGGCGCCACACCACCTCCCGGCGCGGCTCCTGATGTGGTCGCGCCAGCAGGAGATGTGGGCCCCCCGCGGCCCTTCTTGGTCTCGTCTTCGGTTCTTCACGACGCAAATTATCTAAAAATAATTCCTGTTTGATTTATTTCCAGTTTGGCGGATATTTTCTTAAGAGATTTTCTGAAACCAAAAACAATAGAAAACAGTGAACTGGCACTGTGGCATCTTGTTAATAGGTTAGTCCCAGAAAATGCATAAACCTATATAAAATGCATATAAAACATGTAATAACATGATATAACATAGCATGGAACACAAGAAATTATGGATACATTGGAGACGTATCAGCACCCCACGCGGCTCTCCAACGGCGTGGTTGTCCCAAAGCCCGCCGGAGGAGGCCGCCTCTGCATCGACTACACCGACGTAGACAAGGCCTGCCCCAAGGACCCATACCCCATGCCAAGGATTGACCAGATCGTGGACTCCACGGGAGGCTGCGACCTCCTCTGTTTCCTTGACGCCTTCTCTGGTTATCACCAGATCAAGATGGCTAAAGAGGACGAGGAGAAGACAGCATTCCTCACCCCTTGTGGTGTGTACTGCTATGTCTGCATGCCCTTCGGCCTGAAGAACGCTGGCGCCACCTTCCAAAGGCTCATGAGGATAGCCCTTGGCGAGCACATGGGCAGAAATGTAGAGGCCTATGTCGACGACATCGTTGTCAAGTCTCGAGAGGGAGATACTCTCCTGAGGGACCTCGAGGAGACCTTCGCCAGCCTGCGCAATGTGAACATCAAGCTCAACCCCGTGAAATGAGTCTTTGGAGTGCCTTCAGGCAAATTGCTGGGATTCTGTAACATCCCAACATTTTGGAATGTTCAAAAATCACTAAAATTTAAAACTTTTCTTTTTATTAAAATAAAATATTAAATGCATAAGGAAACCAACTATGAAAGACTTCAAATATGAGTTTAATATTTCAAATGACACAGTTTAAACATTTTATTATCCACTGTGATTCAAAACCTCAAAATATAATTTGACAAATATTTTTCAAACTACAATTCATTTTATTTTAAATAAATTAGTTTCTTTATAAGTATTTGAATTAAACCACTTAGCCACATCTATTCATAAATATAAGATTATTCAAAAGGGTATATAATTACTAAATGGTTTTCATTCCTTTAACTAAGTTCAAAATATAGTTTGGAAATTATAAGCCTATTGTGTATAACTTTAAAACTTCAAAATTTAAATAAATGAATTAGCCAAATAAACATTTCATTTGCTTAAATGAATTTCATCTAATTTCAAAGCATGAAATGATTAATATATTCTAAATAAGAATAGAATTAAAACCAAAAATCCTTTCCAAAGATGTTATGAAGTTTTCAAATGAATTATCATAATTAAAATATAAAGTTGCACAAATTATTTTCAAGTAAAAATGAATACCCTATATTTCACCTTTCCTAAACATTTTTATATTTAGTTCTTTAATATTATGTCAAAATAAAGATGAATGATTTCAGCAAAATAAGTTTAAATAACTTAAATCCAAACATATTGAAATGTGGGTATTAAACAAATTTATTTAGCCAAAAGAAAATTTAAATAGGATAGAAATTCAAATGTGACTTAAGTGTCAAATTGGTAATTAATCAATATTTCAAAATATTAATTTTCAAAAATATTCAAAACATACCCACAACTGGTTTAACAGCAAGACATTATTTTTACAAATTTTTAGAAATTAATTTGACATCATTTGGACATTTAAATCAAAAGATATGAATTAAAGAAATAAAATCAGAAAAAGAAAATACTGGCTGACGTCAGCTGAGGTCAGCAGATCTTCTTCTTCCTCCGAAACCAACTTCTGCTAGAATCCCGCAGCGATCCGGAGATCGATTCCGTGCCGTTTTCGATCGAGATCCTACCTTTTCCTCCGTCCCCATAAATACCCCAGCCGTGCCGCGTCTTTTCCCCCTCAAACCCTAACTAAATCGTGCCCCCAGGCCGCCGGAGGAGCTCGCCGGAGTCCGAACCATCCGCCGCCGTAATTCTTCCGTCCCCGGCGAGGTAGGCTACCCTAAGCCCCGAGACACCACCCATACTCTTCCCCGTGTCGATGCGTATCTTCCTGACTTGGTCCCGTGTTTGCTGGTGCACCAGAACGAGTGAATCATCCACGCCCGAAGCTCCCCGCCGCCGTGCGCAACTCCGACGAGGTCTGGCCGAGGAACGAGGAAGCTTCAAGGACCACGAGCACGCCATCGACCTCGCCTGGATCTCCTCTCCACTTCGGTACGCTCCGCTAGTCCTCTAGGGCTGTAGATCATCGGGAACACGTTTTTCCGATCGTGGCGCCGCCGCGCGCTACGTCTCCGGCGACCTAGCGCCGCTCCCCTGCTGCCGTTAGATCTCGCCCGTCCGATCGAGATCCCGCGGACAGGATAAGATCAAATAAACGAAGCGGTACGATTAGATCTGGACCGTCAGATCCAGATCTGGTAACTTATCCACGTCAGCGCCGCGTGGCAGCCACGTCACTGCCCAGTCAGCTGCCACGTGGAAAATAATTTCCTTAATTAAATTTAATTGGCAATTTTACAGAAACACCCCTGTCACTTAGATCTCTTACAACTTTGTAACCACAACTCCAAATTTAATAATTTTTATATATTTGGAAAGCTCTCGACATGTAGAATATTTTGGATCTGACAAAATTCAAATTTGACGTAGTATAAATATTCAAATTTCAAATGGTGAATTTGAGTATATTTGTAATAACTTTAAATCTATAAATCCAAAAATTGCAAATAAATATGTTTTAGAAACTTTAGAATAATTGTAAATTAATGCCACTGCTATAAAATAATTTGGAGTAAATTTTGAATGATTTCATAGTTGTGAGTTTAATTTGAATAGTTTGACTAATTTTGAAATAACTTTTAATAGAAATATTATTTTTGATTTAATCCAAATGCATTAAATATAATTAAACCACCTCTGGCTAATAACACCATCTATAAAGGAAATTGAGTTATAAAATATAAATCACATAAAACTTTAATCTATGTGCTTCCTTTTATTATGTTTTGCAAAATTGGAAACTAATTAAATTGCAATCATAATTTTTTTGCATATTTTATAAACTTCACAAAAATTAGTGTTATGGCTTGTGATTTAAAAATTGCATTTCATGCATAGCATATTTTATAGTTATATTCCCATAAGAAATACTCCTCCCCAATTTCTCTAAGTGAGGATTATTTTCAAACTTAGTATTTTGAGAAAAGTGCTATACACTTAGACACTTAGTAATTTTCAACATGGAGATGGAAGACCAATGAAGGACTTAGCCAAAACCAAGACTTCAGAAGCATCTTCAAGGAGAAGAAACACTTAGAAGAAAATCAAGAAGAAGTTCATGAAGACCAACCAGCAAATATTTTTAGTCTTGCTCTCTCTCTCTCTTTCTTTTCTTTGAGATTCATGGAGGACTTAGAAGAAAACAGACTCTCGGAGCATCCAAAGATGTCAAGCACTTAGAAGAAAAGTGAGAAGAAGTTCAAGAAGGCCAACCCCTTTTATTTTCTAAGTCTCTCTCTCTGTCCTTTCTTCTCTTCTGAGACTTCATGAAGACTAAGTAAATCCAAGACCAGCCTCGAGGATACAAGAACCATCAAGTCTGAAGATTCAGCAAGACTACCAAGAACTCAATCAAGATATCATCCAGAAGAAAGTTACAAGTCTGGAGATAAAGCCTGGAGGACAACTACATCTTTCTTCTATCTTTTCCCTCTTTCCTAATCTTGTCTTTTAGACTTAAACAATTTTTGATCATGATGTTATCATCTTGAAGTTGTTGGATCCTAGCAACATAGTGGGATGAAGCGGCCTGGAAACAAACCTTACATGTCCACGTACATGAGACCTGTTCCACAATTTAAGTGGCTGGCCGGGTGTCTGTCTCTCTCACTATAGTGAATGTCCAACTTACAAAGAGTTTGTCGTGGTGGTGTCACGGCAGATGCCATAGGATGGCTAATTTGTGGGGCCGATGGACGTTGGTGGATCCGGGGAGGGGTAGCGAGTTGAAGAACTCACACGGGGAGGATCCCGGTAAGACCGGAATCTCCCAAGAATACGAAACAAGAACAAAGTGCAGCGGGGAAGATCTAACAAATACAAACAAATGCACGAAGGCACCAAGTACACGCACGATATACCCAGGTTCAGGGCCCTCGTGAGGAGGTAACACCCCTACTCCTGCCTTTCTTCTCTTTATATTGGTGGCACAAGAACTACAACTTGCTACACGATCTATCAAAGGAGGAAGTACCAAGAACTAGATGAACTCAAGGTGAGAGGGAGTAACTGCTCTAGGAGTAAATGCAACTATAGTCTTGGCTCTCAAGTTGGTCTCTCCTCCTCAGGAGCAGTTATGGCGCCTTTTATAGAGTTCCGGCCGGGAGGGCCTGAAACCCTAAAATGCCTCGGCCCCACCGGACAGGTCTAGCCGGGATGTCGTCACCGGCTAGTGCGACCTAGTCGCCGGACTATCCGGTGTAGCCCCTGCGTCATCATCTTGCTAAGGACGGCAGGCGCCGTCCTGCATCATCATTGTCCCCTTGTCAGGGACAAGACATGTCTTTGCCCATCCCGGATAGCCTTTTCCGGATTGCCGGGCTAGGCATGTCAGGTCTTGTCGTACCACGATCGTACCGGCTGACGCGCTCCCGTGTCAGGCGGGAGGTGACCATGCCTCCGTGTCAGGCGGGAGGTGACCATGCTTCCGTGTCAGGCGGAATGGTACTTCCTCCCGCTATAGACGGGAAAGCGCGCTCTAGACCGTTGACGGCCTACCGGGAGCTCTCTCGCCGGCTACCTCCTCTCTTGCCACTGGGAACCTCTTCTGCATAAGATCAAGATCAACACGTACATTCCGGTTAATGCTTACCCGGGATACCTATCCGGTAAAGCCGAGTACACCATCACCCGGGAACCTTCTCGGTGTCCCAGGTCCGGGATCCTTTCCGAAGATGTCCGAACTTATCTCAGGATGAGCAACTCTAGGCCTAGCCTCCCGAAGATGTCTTAGTCTACCAGCAAAGACATCTTCGAGAAGCTAGTTCTTAGAGGAACTATCCGCTCTTGCCCGTACTACAAATGCGAGGGTCGGGGATGTCTATTTATAGCCGCAAGGCATGACCCTTACGGCTGCCACGGGGCCCCTTGGCCTTTCCCCGCGTCCAAGGGACCAGCTGCCCTTTCGGCATACCAAGGGGTGTCCTTTGCTGTTGCCAAAGGCCAAGCACTGTTGTTATCCATTATAATTTACCGGGATCTGCCCCTACCCGGGGGGCAGCCCCCCGACACTAGTCCCCGAAGCTGGTGCGGCACAGCGACCCCGGATGATGTGCGGGATCAGCTTTAATAACAAACTTTCTTCCGAGAAGACATGACATCGATTTTTCATTCCATGCCTAGATTAGTTCTTTCCGAGCTCCTCTCACCGAGATGGTCTCACCCGGGAGGCGAAGCCTGCGACCGGGTAACATTATTTCAGCAAACCTTGACCGTTGATTTCCCGATGAAGCCGAGGTAGCGAATCTGGGCCCACCCGACGTCCCGTCTACGCAGAGGCGCACTCAAGTACTTCTGCGCACGCACGGCGTCGCTTGGGTTCCCGCGCCAGGGAGCCGCATCTGATCCGGAAACGAACCGTTGGGGCCGTGTAGCCCTCAGTGTGGCCGGATTGAGCGCTCCGGATAGCGCCACGTGGCCCGCGGCACAAAACAGATCCCACCCACGATCGTGGAGATCGTGGGCGGGAAAAATGGAAACCGCTCCGGAATCCTCCCCATAAATAGGGGACCGGAACGGTCTCCTTCTTCTTCTTCGCACTTCCTCTTCTCCACCGTCTCGAGCTCGCCGCCGCCGCTGCGTTCGCTGCCCGTACGTCGTCTCGCCGGAGCTCGCGCCCCGCCGTCCTTCTCGCACGCCGTCGATCTTCTCGCTCACTGGTGAGTCTTCCCTCTCCACTCCAATGCATTTCTTCGGTAGGATAACTGCCGGACTCCGGCCATGCCCCAGCACGGGCACGGCTGCGCCGCCGCCGGCGACCACATTCGAGCAGTGCGCACGGAGCGCACGGCGAAGAATCACCGTGGCATTAGGACGCACACTCGTCACCCGCATTTGTGCCTCGTTTCAGTCTAGCACGAGTCTTTTTCCCTCCGTTTAGTTTTGATTATTTGACCCACGGTAGATCTTGCTTCGCATGAACTCGGTAGTTTTCAGCAGTTTATGTCCCGACATCCTCATTTTGGGTAGACTAACTCCGACTAACCGCCGCTGCATCTGCAGAATAGCCCGAATACTTCCGCGTACTTCTCCGAGATGGGTGAAGAGCGCGCCCGGGGGTGTTGGGACGGATCCGAGACAACGCAGTCGGATCTTGATTGGCTGTATCGGACTCACCGGATTCCTCCGGAAGTCGAGAGCCGTCTACCGGGAGAGGAGGTTGCGCCGGAACCCCAACCCGGGGAATATGTGGTATTCCTATCGCATTTTGAGCGCGGGTTTGGGCTTCCGGCTAGCCCCTTCTTCCGCGACTTCCTCGATACGTACAGCGTGCAACCTCACCACCTTCCCGCCAACGCCATCATGATGCTTTCCGTCTTCATCACTTACGCGGAGGCGTACCTTGGCATATGGCCCTTTGTGGATCTCTGGGCCAAGTATTTTATCCTCCGCCGACAAGCCATCCCTAACCCGGATCAGAAGGTAAAAGACCTGGTCGACTGCGGAGCGGCCACCGTCATCCCTCGCGCGGACTCCGGATTCCCCATCGTCAAGGGATTAGAGTCTTGCCGGAAATGGCAGCGCAGCTTCTTCTATGTGAAGAACCGGGAGTCCTTGGGAGATGGCCCGGGATCCTCGTCCCCGGACTTCATTAATCTGCCGGAATTTGTCATGGGTCCTCCGCGCGAATTCGGTCGCTGGAAGCATCTTCCCGTCAGCGAGGAGATCGGATACATGCACGATGTCCTGCAGGTGCTCGCCCAGGATATGACCGGGGACGACCTCTTGCGCTGCTTTATTGTTCGCCGGGTCTGCCCCCTCCAACACCGAGTGCACAAAATGTGTCACATGTCCGGGAACTATGACCCCACCCGGACCAGTATCCATAGGCTAAGCCACTCGGCGATCGTCCGTCGTGCCCGAGCTATTGCTCGGACGGAGATGGCGGAGGATTACGAATGGGGGGTCATAGGGGGATCCCGGAAACGACCGGTTGACCAGGTGCTTATATCAGTCTTCCACGCCTACGCCTTCGTACATGCGCTCACTTGGACACCGACACGACCTAACTTGTTTGCGCAGTTGTTCGAGCGTCAGCACGAGGAGGACGCCATCCACGTCAACGGGAACTACGCCCCGGATTTCCCGAAACCGGACGTGATGCCGAGAGAGGATCTCGACGGTGAGGACCATCTCGCCATCCCATTCGTTAAGGCCCCGGGTAATCCTTCAACCCCAGAGACAGTTTCCATTTCCTCGGATGACGATGAGATTGACTGCGAGATCCTTGACGTTATTGACGCTCTCCCTCTGAATTGGGCCCCAGCCGTGGTTCCGAAACCGTCAGCCGGGACCAGACGTGCCGAGAGCCGGAAGCGCGCGGCTTCCGACACCGATGGGGCTGAAGCCTCCGGCAACCCCCCCAAGACGGGTAAACCGAGCAAGAAGATGACCGAGAAGTCTCCTCGACGCCGGCAGAGGGGTCCTCCCCTTGTGGACTCCGGGTACGTCTTTCTTGCCTCATGTTATTTGACTTCGCTCTCTCCATAACTTCTGCTAAGACATTTTCTTTCAGTGACGCGCTTGAGCTCCCGACACCTGCTGTTCCTCCTCCTCCGGGAACTCGGACTCCTAGTCCTGTTCGGGCCTCTCCTTCACCTCTTCGCCCTTCCGCTCGAGGAAATGAAGCCGCCGCCCCTGGTGCCGCACCGGCTAGCGTCGCGACCTCGGATGCACCTCCGGTGATCGACGAGATCGCGCTGCAGGCCACGACCACCCCGGGAGAGATTGTTCTTCCGGATAGCCCGCGCCGGGTTCCCGGACTGGAGGCAGATATCGCTAGCCCTCGCCGGCAACCTGCGGCGAGTGGGGACTCTCGGCCAGCCGCGCCCAAGGCCATCCCGGAGAAACGTCCTACCGCCTCCTCCGGGCCTGCAGAACAAATTCCCAAGTCCCGCGGCAAGACTTCTGGGCAGAAAACATCTTCTGCTCCGCCCGCAGCTGCTCCGGCATCTTCTTCCCAGGAGTTGGTGCCGCGCCCGGGTAAGTTCTCACCGTTACCACCACCTCCTGCTGAGATCCCTACTGCCGCTTTGCGGATGTTGCGAGCAACGGTCAGCTCCTTTGCATCTTCAGGATCTCGGGACCTCGCTGCCACCCGCGCTGCCGGCAGCTCCGGCATCCGGGTTGTTGATGATTTCAACAAGGCCTGGCTTGCCGCCGATGCTTCCGAGACTGCAGGGGACTTGCACGCTGCAGGTCCGAGCCGCAGCGCTCAAGCCCTGCATGCTCTCCAGGTGGCCGCGCTGGACGTCACCCGAATAAGCGAGGTAATTTTTTCTTCTTTTATCCAAAACACACTTGTTCTTTCCACCACCACTAGTCCCCGAGATTGGTGCCTAGTGCTCTAGATTCCACCGAATAGCAGATGACTAGGATCCAATCTTAGAGAAAAAATCCAGGACTGGGATATTGAGTCCCCGAGATCCTCCCAACCGGATAGGTTGGTTAAAAAATTGCTCCATCACCACTAGTCCCCGAGATTGGTGCCTAGTGCTCTAGATTCCCCCGAATAGCAGATCACTAGGTTCCAATCTTAGAGAAAAAATCCAGGACTCGAACACCGAGTCCCCGAGACCCTCCCAACCGGGTTCTTTACTTCTTTTTCCATACTGACTTTGCCTTCTTTGTCTTGCTATTAGGAGTGCAGCCAACAACGCCGCAACATCTTCAACCGGGTTCTCGGTGAACTCGGTCAGTCGAAGAAGTCCGAGGAGCGCCTCCGGGAGGAGCGAGATACGGCGCGCCAGATCTCGGTGGATCAGAAGACCGCTCTCTCCACCGCGCAATCCGAGATCGCTCGGTTGAACGGCGAGCTCGGGAAGGCTCAGACTGCTATGTCCGAGATGAAGACGCGCTTCATTGAGGCTACCAAAAAGCAGAAGGAGACCCTGGACCAATCGGTGGCGCGCGCGGAAAACACCAAGGCCGAGCTGGATCTCCTCCGATCGCGTTCCGACGCTTGGCTCGCCGAGCTTACTGTGCTGAACCGGGATCTCAACAGTGAGTAATCCGACAACCCTCCTCTTCTGTTATTTCCTTTATTTGCTGTTCCTCTTCTTGTGACTTAGTCGTTTTGACAGCTCTTCTTTTTAAAGGAGAGTTCGAGCACTCCCGCGAAGCCACCGCCAAAGCTGTTGCTGCCGCTCGAGAGAAGCGTGCCGGGAAGGGTCCCATCTCGGACGCCTGGGACATTGAGGATCACCTCACTGCCTTGAAGGCCCGGATAGTACCTCTCCGGTCTATCGGGACGGAGCTCCTTAGCGCGGCGATCCACGTCCACGGCGCCTTGTGGCCGAGCCTCCGCGGGAAGCTCTCGATCCCGGAGCTCTCGCGCGCACTTCTGGGTGCCGGCAGCCGCATCCACGCCTGGAAGCGCTCCGGTGCTAGAGCTGGTGCGGATCAAGTCTTGACCCAAGTACTCAGCTGGTACGAGGGTCTTGACTTGGCATCGATCCTGCGCGTGCGGACGGTGTCGCCTTGGGTTAAAGATCCGGCAAAGATCCAGCAGCGGCAAGAGGTGGCGCACCGCATTGCGAAGTGGGCCAGCATCCGTGCCTTCACCGCCAGCACTGTCCCTTCCGAGTCTGAGTCAGATGACGAGGATTCCGAAGAGGATGATGCCGCTTCCGGCGATGGGGAAGAGGAAATCCTGGAGGGAGATGACGCTGCTTCTGGTGCAGCGCCCGAGAAGGTGGTTTCCCGGGATGCAGCATCTTCGCCGGTACCCGAGGCCACCGAGACCGAGGTGCACCCTGACGTCCCGAGTGATGTTGCCGATGCTGAAGGTGAAGCTACTCCTGCTGCTGCCGGCGCTGCTGCTCCCGAGGTCGTCGCTCCAGAAGTTGTCGTCGAGAAGCCTACTTCCCCCACTTCTTAAAACACTTAGCAGCAAATTCGTTAAATCCCCGGGATGCCGGGTGCCATATGTATCGTACACTTAATTTATTTCTGCTTCGCCGCGAACTATTTACTCGAACAAATTATGCCAATGTACTCAGCTTTTAGTTCCCGAATTGTCTTTCATGTTTACCGTACTTAGGTAATTTCTGCTCTTGTCTACCATTTCGGCGTTCGACAGTCGAGTCACAAAACTCCACATACGGCATACATTACTTAAAACAATCCGGGTTCCTACTAACCGAATTCCCGACATAAAAAACAACTAAGTAAAAAATAAGCATGCCGGATAAGTTCCTGTTCCAAGTCCCCGAGACCATTTTCGTGTTTCCCACCTTCCCTCTCTTTGCTCTTGACTACCATTTCGGCGTTCGTCAGTCGAGTCACAAGATGATTTCACATGACATACATTACTTTGACTTTGAGAATCGGATTCGGAACTTTCCCGGCATGCACACAGTAACATATAAGATAGCTATCCGGCAGTCCCCGGGTTCCTTCCCGGGATGTCGGTAGAAAACAATAAATGATCTTGACAAAAATAACAAAAGATGCACGTAACCAGGCAGTCCCCGGGTTCCTCCCAGGGTGCCTTACTTTCATTAAATAAAAAACCGAGATGTACATACATTAAGCCCTTTACGTGTAAAAGGGGCGAAGTAGAGCTACATTCCACGGGCGCTTGGTTTCCTCACCGGATTTGTCCATCACACCTTTCCTAGCCTCCTGTGCATCTACAAGGTAATAAGAATCATTGTGCAATGCCCTGCTTATCACAAAAGGTCCCTCCCATGGAGGTGACAGCTTATGCATTCCGGCCGTGCGTTGGATGAGCCTCAGCACCAGATCTCCCTCCCGGAACACCCTCGGGTGTACTTTCCGGCTATGATAGCGACGGAGGTTCTGTTGATAAATTGCCGACCGAGATAGTGCCAATTCTCTTGCCTCTTCGAGTAAATCCACATCATCTTCTCGGGCCTCCCTTGCCTCGGTCTCGGTGAACATTGTCACTCTCGGGGAGTCATACTGTATGTCGGTCGGAAGCACTGCCTCAGCACCGTATACCATGAAGAATGGCGTGTACCCGGTAGATCTATTCGGAGTGGTCCGGAGACCCCATAATACCGCCGGTAACTCCTCTATCCAGCATCCCGGAGTTCTCAACAATGGTTCGATCAAGCGAGCTTTGATACCAGCCAAGACTAAGGCGTTAGCCCTTTCGACTTGCCCATTTGCTTCCGGATGTGCGACTGATGCTACATCTAGCCGGATTCCCTTCTCAGCACAAAATCGAGCGAATTCCCCCACAGCAAAATTTGTTCCATTATCTGTGATAATGCTGTGTGGGTATCCGTATCTCAAGATGATGTCTTTCAGGAATTGCACAGCGGTGTGTCCATCGCACTTCCGGATTGGTTTGACCTCTATCCACTTGGTAAACTTGTCCACCATTACCAGTATATGTGTCATGTTGCCCCTTGCCGGTTTGAATTGCCCGACCATGTCCAAACACCATACTGCAAATGGCCAAGTGATGGGGATTGTTTTCAGTGCTGACGCCGGCATGTGTATCCGGTGAGCAAATCTTTGGCATCCTCCACCCTTTCGGACAATATCTTCTGCTTGCTGCAACGCAGTGGGCCAGTAGAACCCATGCCGGAACACTTTTGCCACTAGGGCCCGGGATGATGCATGGTGTCCACACTCTCCCTGGTGTATTTCCAGGAGCATCTCTTGCCCTTCTGCCGGTTCCACGCATCTCTGGAGCACCTCGGTGACACTCCTCTTGTACAGCTCTTGGTTAATGATAGTGTATGCCTTTGATCTTCGCATTATCTGACGGGCTTCCACTTCATTCTCCGGGAGGGTTCCTTCCAAGATGTACACCATAATGGGTTGTGCCCAATCCGGGACAGGTCTCACCGGGAATGCTGGAGCGTCTATGTCCATTGGTTCCGCCGACATCACCTCTATCATCATCTGTCTTTGCCTCTCTGAGCACCGGGAGGCAGTCCCCGGGTTCGATGTTATGCTCCCGACATCTACTTCCATGGGTACTGCCTCTGAACCAGGTTCCTTGGGGATAAAGATAGAATCCGATTCGGGTGATGGTTGTATAGACGGCTTTCTCAAATGTTCCAGGGCTATTCCGGGTGGGATGGCATCCCGGGATGACCCTAGTTTGGACAATACATCTGCTGCTTCGTTTTCTCCTCTGGGTATGTGCTTGAACTCGCATCCTTCAAAAAATCCGGAAATTTTCTGTACATGAAACTTGTACAAGTCCATGTTTGCATCAAGGGCGTCCCAATTCCCCGACACCTGTTGCACCACGAGGTCGGAGTCACCGAAACACTCTATCCGGCGGATACCGATTTCCTTGGCGACATTTAATCCGTGAACCAAAGCCTCATATTCCGCGACATTATTGGATGCCCGAAAATGGATCTGCAGCACATATTTCAGTACATCTTGCTTCGGGGAGGTGAGAACCACTCCGGCACCCAATCCGATCTTAGCTTTTGAGGCATCGAAATGCATCCTCCAGAAATTGTAATCCGGTATCGGAGGTTCATACTGCATCTCGGCCCAGTCTACCAAAAAGTCCGGTAGCGCCTGCGACTTGATGGCATCTCGTCTCTCGTATGCCGGAGCGTACGGAGACAACTGGATGGCCCATTTGGCTACCCGGCCGCTAGCATCCTTGCAACCGATGATCTCGGCGAGAGGAGCTTCGCACACCACTGTGATCGGGTGTTCCTGAAAATAGTGCTTGAGCTTGGTCACTGCCATGTACACCCCATATGCCATCTTCTGGTAGTGCGGGTAGTTCTGCTTGGATTCCGAGATCACCTCACTGAGGTAATACACCGGTCTCTGTATCAGCTTGCTCCCTTCTTCCCTTTCTACCACCATTGCGACACTGACTACCCGGTTGGTTGCTGCAATATACAACAGCATAGGTTCCTTGGGCAATGGGGATGCCAATACCGGTGCTGTTGAGAGCATTCTCTTCAAATCGTTGAACGCCGCATCCGCCTGCGGGGTCCAAATAAATGTTTTGCTCTTCTTCATCAGTTGGTACAGAGGTAAGGCCTTCTCCCCAAGTCGGCTCACAAACCGACTTAGGGACGCCAGACACCCGGTAAACTTCTGCACATCCTTGAGACGTACAGGCAACTTCATGCTCTCTATAGCACGAATTTTACCCGGGTTGACCTCGATTCCCCGGCTTGAGATGAGGAAACCGAGTAGCTTCCCTGCCGGAACACCAAATGTGCACTTATCCGGGTTCAACCTCATCCGGAATCTTCTTAGGTTCTTGAATGTTTCCCTCAGATCATCTATTAGTGAGGCCTTTTCTTTTGTTTTTATGACTATGTCATCGACATAGACCTCGGCATTCCGGCCTATTTGGTCATGCAAGCATTTCTGCATGCACCTTTGGTAGGTAGCACCAGCATTTCTCAATCCGAAAGTCATAACACGATAGCAATAAGCCCCGTAAGGGGTAATAAAAGCGGTTTTTAATTGATCATCCGGATTCAAAGGTATCTGGTGGAAACCAGAATAAGCATCTAGAAAAGTTAAAATCTCACTCCCGGCAGTGGAGTCTATCACTTGATCTATTCGGGGCAGCGGAAAGGGGTCTTTCGGGCATGCCTTGTTGAGGTTGGTGAAGTCGATGCACATGCGCCACACCTTAAGCAGGAGGGGATCATCTTTTCCACCAGGACCGGATTCGAAATCCAATCCGGGTGCAGCACCTCCATGATGAATCCGGCAGCCAGCAGTATAGCCAGGTGCTCCATGACCGCAGCTCTTCTTTCATCCGAGAGGCGCCTAGTTGGTTGCTTCACCGGCTTCGCATCCGGTCGAACAAACAGAGAGTGCTCAGCCAACTCCCTCGGGACGCCTTGCAGATCGTCACTCGACCACGCAAAGGCATCCCGATTCTCACGGAGGAAGTCGACGAGCTCGCCTTCCTATTTGCTGTCCAGGTTGCTGCCAATGATAACTTGGCGCTCCGGGTTGCTGGGGTCTACGGACACCTTCTTGGTCTCTTTGGGGGGCTGAAATGATGCACCCTGTTCCGGGTTCAGCATCCCGGGCATTCCGAGTTGTGAGGTCTTAGCCATCGCCACCACCTGCTGGATCCTCTTCTTCTCTTCTGCTATCACCAGGGACTCAGCTAAGCATGACCCCGCCGAAGCACACTCCATGGAGCGCTTGTGGTCTCCCGAGATGGTGATTATGCCGTTAGGTCCCGGCATCTTCATCTTGAGGTAGCCCATGTGCGTTGAGATCATGAACTTGG
The DNA here is from genome assembly GCA_026929855.1 of Poa annua. Lineage (NCBI taxonomy): Eukaryota > Viridiplantae > Streptophyta > Magnoliopsida > Poales > Poaceae > Poa > Poa annua. The sequence continues at coordinate 240,958,887 of CM049426.1, read as the reverse complement.
CGAGGGCCGGTCTGCCGATCAGTGCATGATACGGGCTCTCGAGGTCCACGACCTCGAACTCCAAGCTCTCGGTTCGACAGTTCTCCCGAGTTCCGAATAGCACCTCAACCCAGATTTTTCCCATGGGTGAGCAAGAGACCCCGGGCACAATGCCATGGAAGGTTGTCTCCGTGGGCAGCAGGGTGTTCATGGATACTCCCAGCTTCAGCATCGTGTCCTTGTACATGATGTTAATGGCACTGCCATTGTCAATCAGAACCCGGCTGAAGCGGACGTTGAGGTTGGGTCCGATAAAGGTCGGGTCCACCACCAAAGCATACGCTCCCGGCTTGGGCATAACCCGGGGGTGATCCTTCCGGTTCCAGGTGATCTCCATCTCGGACCAGTGCAAGAATTTGGGTACCGCCGAGATCACAGCGTTCACCTCCAGAGCACGCTGCCGCACACTCTTCCGGTCCGTCGGCTCAGTCACGAAGACCACATAGCTCTGGTGCGCCTCCCGGTAGTTACCCTGCTGCTGCCCGCCTTGGTTGCCGTTGTCGTTTCGGGTGTGCACCATATTCACTGGGCGGGGTGGTGGTCCTCTCGGAGGAGGGGGAAGTCGGACATTGTTGGCCCCCGATGTCAGAGGAGGGGGTCTCGGAATATTGGGCCGAGATGCCGGAGCACTTGGCCGAACACTTCCCGAGCTGCCCTCCTGCAACGTGCGCTGATACCAGCTGCACTGCCGAGTAGAGTGGTTTGCGGGCTTGTTGGCCTCCAGAGTGTGATAGCAGCATGGCTTATTCAACATCTCCTCATAAGTCAGGGGCTTCTTCTGCTCCACCCAGGTCTTCTGCACCTCCTGACTTTGACCCCAAGCTGGGCCACTCGTCTTTTGACGCTGGCTGTTGCCGGCATCCTCCTGCTCCCGGGGGGCTACCTTCTGCTCCCGGGTTACTGCTGCGACATGCTGCGCTGCATGGTGGTACTCGGGCTGATTCCTCTTGTGACCGAACTCTTGGCGATCATGGCTCCTGCTCGGTCCGGAACGCTGAGGTCCCGCATTCCTCCTGTTGGAGTCTCCGACATCCACCAGGGGTTGCATGGGATCTCCAAGCATATAGGTATCGGCGATGCGCATGGTTTCCGCCAAAGTTGTCGGCATCTTTCTTTGCAGCTTCTGCCACAGCATAGAGCCATGCCGGCATCCCTGCGCAAACCAGGAAATGGCTTGTGCCTCTACCACTCCTTCGCAAGAGTTGCGAATATTGCTCCACCGGGTAAGGTACTCCCGGTCCGTCTCGTTGCTCCTTTGCCTACAGATGGCGAGCTGCTGAGGTCTGTTCGGTCTTTTGTACGTGCTGGTGAAGTTGCTGATGAATGCTTCCTCAAAATCTAACCAGCATTCTATGCTACCCGCCCTCAGGTTGTTCAACCAGATCCGGGCAGGTCCTTCCAACATTTGCGGTATATAACGTACCGCCCATCGTCTGTTCCCACCGGCTATGCTTACTGCAGTTACGTAGTCGGTCAACCAGTCCTCCGGCTTCTTGCTGCCGTCATAGGTCTTGGCACCCCTGTTGAGCTGAAAGTTTCGTACTGGAGGTTCCCGCATGATCCGAGGTCCGAAGCAAGCAGGTCCCGGAGGTCCTTGCTCTTCCACCATCTCGGACTGGTGAATCCGGTCCAGCCGGGACCTTGCATCTGCCGGGTTCAGCTGTCTTGTTCCTATCCGAGATCCCAAGGGGTTCTCGTCGGGCTGATACTCGAGCTGCTGCATCCCCGAGTTGCCATCGTTGAGCCTATCCTGCACGGGGATCTCGGCTTGACGGGGGGCGGAGATGATGTCCCTCTGCGGGTTTCCCTGTACATGGGGAGGATTCCGGGGTGGATTACCACGGTCAACCGGGTTACTGTTTCTCACACCCAGGTTACCATCTCCACGGGTACTTCCCGCCTGTCCCGGGTTATGTTGTCCGGCTTGCCCCGCCTGCTGGATACCGGCAAATGCCGGGTCATAGGTCTGTAGTTGCTTGTTCCTCCCGGAACCTCTACTCCGGCTCCGGCTCTTGCTCTTGCTTCTGCTCGGATGTGGGGAAGAGGCCTCCCCATCCGACATCCGGCTATTGGGTCTGGTTGAATGCACCTGTGACCCTGCTCCGGGGTTCTTCTTCTTGAAGGCCTGGTTCTGCCGGTTGGCCTCAACTACCAGCTCGTTGACCCTTTCCTGTTGCTTGCGCAGGGCTTCACCGGATAACCCCACCAACTCGGCCATGGCGGCTTCGGCGGCCCTAAGAGTTTTTGCCGGTGAACTGTACACGGGCTTCCCCGCAGAAATCCGGCTTCCGGTGTTGCTAGTGGTGGCTCCACCAGCCAGTTCCTCATTCACCATTCTTCCCTTCTTGCGCAGATCTGCAATGCGCTTCTCCCGGGAGTCTATCTTAGTGAATCCGTGAGCAGCATTATACTCCCGGAGGCTAACGCTGAGCTCGCGACGGAGCTCGGCGATTTCCTTTGCCTCAGCGAGAAGCAATTTCCGCTGCTCCTCCAACTCAGCCGAAGTGGCCAGGGTATCCGCTCCGGTAACCACGGGTACAGCTAGTTTGGCTACCAAACCCGAGAGGGGATCCGGGCGGCGTCGCGGTTGGGACGGCTGCGGATCACCATCTCGGGCCGCAGGTCTTTCCTGCGGGGGTTTGGCCAAACGAGGGACGCCGTCGGTATCGCCATCAGCATCCTGGTATTCCTCCTCGGTGGTTCCGACCATCATCACTGCGACGGAACTCGGGGAGCTGCCGGCGCGCAGACCCCGAGCTGCGCAGAGCATGGGAGGGTCATCAGCCTCCAGGACTAGGTCCGGGTAGTTACAGACAACCTCGGTGGCCACATAGGTGGTGAAACCACCGAAGTCGATTAGACATCCATTCCCCGGGAACGGTTTGTTCCGGAAGCAACCTGCGTTGTCGGCGACGAAGTCCATCTCCCCAAGTCTTACGACTAGGCCAGAGAGAACCCGAACGTCGAAGCGTACCGGGGAGCCCGTCCGGATGTGTACACCAGCCAACGCCTTTGTCGCCCCCACGGTGGGCGCCAACTGTCGTGGTGGTGTCACGGCAGATGCCATAGGATGGCTAATTTGTGGGGCCGATGGACGTTGGTGGATCCGGGGAGGGGTAGCGAGTTGAAGAACTCACACGGGGAGGATCCCGGTAAGACCGGAATCTCCCAAGAACACGAAACAAGAACAAAGTGCAGCGGGGAAGATCTAACAAATACAAACAAATGCACGAAGGCACCAAGTACACGCACGATATACCCAGGTTCAGGGCCCTCGTGAGGAGGTAACACCCCTACTCCTGCCTTTCTTCTCTTTATATTGGTGGCACAAGAACTACAACTTGCTACACGATCTATCAAAGGAGGAAGTACCAAGAACTAGATGAACTCAAGGTGAGAGGGAGTAACTGCTCTAGGAGTAAATGCAACTATAGTCTTGGCTCTCAAGTTGGTCTCTCCTCCTCAGGAGCAGTTATGGCGCCTTTTATAGAGTTCCGGCCGGGAGGGCCTGAAACCCTAAAATGCCTCGGCCCCACCGGACAGGTCTAGCCGGGATGTCGTCACCGGCTAGTGCGACCTAGTCGCCGGACTATCCGGTGTAGCCCCTGCGTCATCATCTTGCTAAGGACGGCAGGCGCCGTCCTGCATCATCATTGTCCCCTTGTCAGGGACAAGACATGTCTTTGCCCATCCCGGATAGCCTTTTCCGGATTGCCGGGCTAGGCATGTCAGGTCTTGTCGTACCACGATCGTACCGGCTGACGCGCTCCCGTGTCAGGCGGGAGGTGACCATGCCTCCGTGTCAGGCGGGAGGTGACCATGCTTCCGTGTCAGGCGGAATGGTACTTCCTCCCGCTATAGACGGGAAAGCGCGCTCTAGACCGTTGACGGCCTACCGGGAGCTCTCTCGCCGGCTACCTCCTCTCTTGCCACTGGGAACCTCTTCTGCATAAGATCAAGATCAACACGTACATTCCGGTTAATGCTTACCCGGGATACCTATCCGGTAAAGCCGAGTACACCATCACCCGGGAACCTTCTCGGTGTCCCAGGTCCGGGATCCTTTCCGAAGATGTCCGAACTTATCTCAGGATGAGCAACTCTAGGCCTAGCCTCCCGAAGATGTCTTAGTCTACCAGCAAAGACATCTTCGAGAAGCTAGTTCTTAGAGGAACCATCCGCTCTTGCCCGTACTAAAAATGCGAGGGTCGGGGATGTCTATTTATAGCCGCAAGGCATGACCCTTACGGCTGCCACGGGGCCCCTTGGCCTTTCCCCGCGTCCAAGGGACCAGCTGCCCTTTCGGCATACCAAGGGGTGTCCTTTGCTGTTGCCAAAGGTCAAGCACTGTTGTTATCCATTATAATTTACCGGGATCTGCCCCTACCCGGGGGGCAGCCCCCCGACAGAGTTGATAATAATTGTTGATCATCTTGAACAAATGACTTAGTATTTTTCCCTAAGTATTTTGCACATCATGGCTAAGCCATTTGAGTGCTTGTTTCAAGAGGATATAAAACAAAGTATGTTTAGCCAACTTAAGACCTTAGTCCTTAGTCATTCTTGACCCACCTATTTGCCTTGCATTAACTTAAAAGAATTTCATGGCATGAAAAAGTATTTCTAGTCCTTAGGAATATTTTGCACATCATGCATAAACATATTTTCCTTAGAAAGTTTTATAAAACTTATTTATTCATCTAGTATGTGTTTGTATGCATTGTGGAGTTGTGCTTGCTGTTGATTGTTGTATTGTTGCTTGTCTATACTGTTAGATTGAACGGAGAGTCCCGAGTATCGTTGAAAAGAGTTGTGAACAACGACAACATTCAAAGGCAAGTGGCACACCTCATAAACTTCCTATTTTTATATGCATTACTTAGTGTATTTTTATATGCATGTGTTGCTATGCTAAACCTGTGTAGAATCCCTTATTCCTGTGTCTAGGTTCCTATATCATACTTAGCAGAAATATTGATGCTATGCAATTGATGAAAGGTTTTCACAAAATGTTAAGTGACTACTCAGGACTGTGCTCATGGCTGTCTTCGCCTAGGATGAATTTCTATTCTACTTAGGGCTGTGAGCATGGTGATTTTTACCTGAGAGTACACATCTACTAAGTAAATGAAACACCTGGGTGGTAATTGGTCGGATGGTTTATGTTGAGTGGCTACTCAGGTCCATTTCTATGGTTCCTAGGGTATGTACACTTGAGAATGGCCACCCAGGAACAGAGGAATCTGAAGAACTCCGAGTGACGATTGCTTCCAGTGCAGCCATTGCCATATGGGCTCTGGCTTGATCAATTATGTTGCATGGACTCTCTCCGGCTTGACAAGCAGATGTAGGGGGATGTTAGGTGGAACGGGTCAAGCCAGGTGGGAGGGAAAATGCTTCTGAAAGATCTCGTCTCATTCTCTCCTTTCCTTATCACAAATGGTGTGTAAAGGATACTTTGGGTTGAATGGGTACAATGGTGAAAGTGCACAACCTCTGCAGAGTGTAAAACTAAGTACTTAGCCGTGTCCCCGGTTACGGACAATTTTGAGCAGCTGATCAAGGACGTCAACGGAGGATTCCACCATTCCAATTTCTAAGTTAAAAGTTGATGGGTGAACAAGGGAAGATGAGATTTATGGTTTTCATGCCATACTCGTCGATTTCAAGAAAAGTGTTTTCAAAAGAGTAGGAAAAATTGGCTTTATGCAAATTAGCCTTGAGCTCCACCAGCCAAAAATTCATATAGGTTTTAGAGTTATTCCATAAGTGTCCACTATAGTGTCACTTGCCAGACTCCATTTTTAATGGAATCTGACCCACGTTGTTGCAATATTTTTCTTATTGCAGATTTGATCAGATGACGAGTGAGGTTTCGTTTAAAGGTTTCGAGTCTACAACCAACATGTTTTCGCCTGTGGCAGCATGAAAGTTATAGAGGCTCACTGCTATTGTATTTCCGTTGTGTACTTTTCAAAGCTAGCTTTATGCTATGCAATTTGTAAAGAATATTTTGTAATTCTGGATCATCGATGTAATAAAGTTGACGCTTTGTTGTGATATTTCATCGTAACTGTGTGTGCAAATGAATCGATCCAGGGATTTGCACTATACACAGGTATCTGCCTTATTTAAAGTGCAGGTACGCTACAGATTCCTCGTGTCCCACGGCGGCATAGAGGCAAACCCTGACAAGATCAAAGCTATAGAGGAAATGCAGCCTCCTCGCCGGCTCAAGGACATGCAGCGCCTAGCAGGCTGCATGGCCAGCTTGGGCCGCTTCAGATTTAAGTTTGGCGAGAGAGCCCTGCCGTTCTTCAAGATCATGAAGAGAACTGGCACTTTCAAGTGGACGCCTGAAGCGGAAAAAGCCTTCGAGGACTTGAAAAGGTACTTGGCCAGCCCACCAGTCATGGTTGCCGCAAGGACAGGCAAACACCTGAAGCTGTACCTCTCAGCCACTCCTCAGACCGCCCGCCCCGTCCTGGTGGTAGAAAGAGAAGAGCCAATCCTCCCCAAGAAGAGTGCAACCACTCCAAGGCCAAAGCCGCCCGACGAAGAGCTCGACAAAGGGACAAACTCCACAAACCCACTGCCAGGCCCAGAGCCACAAGCCGAGTCTGCCCCAAGCACCCTTGCCGAGACACCTCCACAGGCTAATCTCGTCAAGGGCCTTGAAGAGCCTCCACAAGCCGATCTCGTCAGAGGACCTGAAGAGTCTCCACAGGCTGATCTCCTCAAGGGCCCTGAAGAGCCTCCACAGGTAGCTTACGTTGTGCCTAAGATGACAACCCTTGTCGAGCACCCCGTCTACTTCGTCAGTACTGTACTGCGGGATGCTCGGGAGCGGTACACAATGTAGCAGAAGCTCCTTAGTGCGCTCCTCATCACCTCAAAGGAGCTGCGACACTACTTCCAGGGCCACTCCATCACGGTGCTCACCTCATTTCCCCTGGAGCAGATCCTTCGCAACCCTAACGCCACAGATCGTGTCGCGGGATGGAACATAGAGCTGCAACCATTCAACTTGCGCTTTGATACCACAAGAGTCATCAAAGGAAGAACGGTGGCAGAATTTGTCGCCGAATGGACTGACCCAACCACTGAAGAGCCTCTAGGAGAAGAGCAAGAGCCCTCTGGAGAGAAGATGCCCATCCACTGGACCATGAAGTTCCACGGAGCCTTCGCCTGCCGCAATGGTGGGGCTGGCATCGTCTTGATCTCACCCAAAGGCGACAAGCTCTACTACGCGGTCCAGCTGTGCTTCGTAATCGACAAGATCTCCAACAACATCGTTGAGTACGAGGGCCTCCTCGCCGGCCTACGGGCCGCCATCGCTCTAGGCGTCAAGCACCTGCTCATCAAAGGCGATTCCTAGCTGCTCGTCAACTTCTCCAACAAGAGCTACAAGACTAAGGACGACCACATGGCCGCATACCTTGAAGAGGTCCGCAAGCTTTAGAAGCACATCATGGGCATGGAGCTCATGCAAATCCCAAGGAAGGAGAACCAAGAGGCTGACGACATCGCCAGCGCGCATCAAGCAGGAATGCTCCGCTGGCAGGCGTATTTGAAGAGAGACTCGTCAAGGCATCCATAAAGCATCCTAAAGAGGCCGCAGCCGCAAGCACAGACGAAGCGCTCCCACTACCTCCTGCGACTTGGGCTCCCAACTTTGGCCCCAGACAGGGTAGCGCATGTTGCTCACAACGGTGCATCAAGAAATAGGCAAGATCGACGAGCTCAAGGACTACCTCGCCAAGGGAATCCTTCCCGAGGAAGACCTCAAAGTAGAGTAAATCGCTCGACAAGCAAAATCCTACTACATCCTCGAGGGAGATCTCTACCGCAAGCGCCCAAATGGCATCGCGCTCAAATGCATACCTCCTGAAGAAGGAAGAAGGTAGATCAAGGACATCCACAGCGGGGAGTGCGGCCACGACTCGTGCGCCCGCACCCTCGCAGGCAAAATCTTCAGGAGCGACTTCTACTGGCCACAAGCACTTCAAGATGCAGTCGACATCTTCCAAGCATGCGAGGCCTGCCAGTTCCACGCCAAGCAAATCCATCAACCGACGCTGGGGCTACAGACCATCCCGCTCTCCTGGCCGTTCGCGGTCTGGGGGCAGGATATCTTGGGACCATCCCCAAGTCTCAAGGGGGCTATCGCTACCTTTTCGTGGTCATCGACAAGTTCACCACATGGCCCGAGGTCAAGGCGTTACGCACCATCCCAACAGGCGCAGCGGTGAAGTTCATCAGAGGCCTGGTCTGCCGCTTCGGAGTGCCTAATCGCATAATCACCGACAACAGCTCGCAATTCACCAGCGGCATCTTCAGGGCTTACTGCGATAAATTTGGCATCAAGCTCTGCTTCCCCTCGGTGGCTCATCCACAGAGCAATGGACAAGCCAAGCGAGCAAACGCAGAAGTCCTCAAGGGCTTAAAGACCAGGACCTTCAAGATCCTCACGGGCCACCGCAAGGGCAGGATCAACGAGCTCCCTTCGGTGCTCTGGTCCATCCGCACAACCCGCGGGAGAAACACCGTTTGCTCTCGTCTATGGAGCCTAAGCAGTCCTCCCCACAGAGAACAAGCATGGATCCCCACGGGTCCTTGCCTTCAATGAGGACGAGCAAGAGGACCTCCACAACGGCAACCTGCTGCTTCTCGTGGGACTACGCCTCCGTGCCGCCCTCCGGGCGGCAAAATACCAGCAGGACCTGCGACGCTACCACAACCGCCACGTGCGCTCGCGCACCCTGGAGGCAGGCGATCTCGTCCTCAGGCGAATCCTCTCCAGGGAAGGCCTCCACAAGCTGTCACCAATGTGGGAAGGTCCCTATAGGTTCACTCACATCGTCAGGCCTGGCGCGGCTCGCCTCGAGACTCAAGACGGCATCCCTGTCAAAAACCCGTGGAACACCATGCATCAACGCAAGTTCTACCCGTGATCATCGTCACGTCGGTGATCGTTGTCACGTCAAGAAATCTGGCTCTAGAGTAAGCTTACGGCTCCACCTCCAGGCATTTTTTGTCTCTAGAGGAAAGCTCACGGCTTCACCTCCAAGCTTCACAAAAGCTTCCCTTGAGGGTCATCCCTTCGAGCTCTCCTTGTAACGAGCCACCGCAGGCCGTAGAGAGTCTCTGCCACTAATGGGTGGTCCCCATGCCTCGACATGGAAAATACATTAACTTGGCAACCCCAAGAATAATGAAACGTTTCGTTCCTAAGTGAACTATGCGCTACGACGCCGCTATGTAATATTTTGGTGGTGAGTTTTTATTTCCTCATTATTGTTTTCACTGTGCGCTTATATGCTTCCTCATGCACACCTCGCGAGAGGGGGCTGAGTATGGTGCCAGTGCCTCAAATGACACACCAGCAGCACTTCAAAACCCAAGGGATCCGAGCTCTGTCTAAATGGCAAGCTCCCACAAACACGCCATCTCTCCAAAGGACCTTGGTACTTACTCTCCTCGCGAGGAACGCTTGAGGAGACCTATAAGCACGTATGAGTTCCTACTACCATGCACAATCGTTTGGGTTTGCCTCCCTAACATCCACAGGGAGCAAGTGTCCCTCCAAGCCTGAGGAGGCAAAACGTTCAACCCTTGAAGAGGAGCTCCCCACCAGGATAAAATCTCTACAGGGAAAAATCTCTACAGGGCAAAGAACCTCGAGAAGCTAGTCCCGCACTCATGCCTCAAGACTTTTTTCTCCTTCGCAAGCACACTTTGTCCCTCGAACGTTTCATTTTCCCTTACACTTCATGGACTACTCGTACGTCAAAGGGAGGGGGCACTTGAGCATCGCGACTCAAGGCTCTTACCTCTCCAAGCCTTAAACTCTCCCCGGCCTTGCTGAGTCATTGCTCTAGCATACCGCAGTGGCAGAGTCATAGCGCGAAGAGATGGGTCCTAACGATGCAGAGCAAACACAGACATGAAATTAAGATAAAGAGCCTCTCGAGGGGCACACGAGATTAATTAGAATACGTAAAGAGTATATTACAAGACAAGATTCAAATTTTCTAAACAAAAGTTGTTCAAATAAAAGCGCTCCAAGCGCATGGCAGATAAGCTCAGGCTGAATCCGCGCCATCACTCGTCTTCGCGGCATCCTCCTCGCCCTCATCGGCAGAGCCAGCCTCCTCGCCGTCGTCAGCAGCCGCCTCAACACGCCTAAATCGGTTGCAGGAAGGCGTCCACTTGGCCGCGGAGGGAGTTGGAGATCCTCCATCCTTCTTCGCCCTCGAGAGGCTCGGTCACCGTCGAGAAGTCAAAGCCGGGCATGAGGTGCTCGAGGTTGGCGGAGATGCGGTCGACCACCACGGCTAGGAGCTGGCGGCTTTCTGCCTCGATCACCTCGCGAAGCTCGGCAGCAGGGCCTTCAAGCGCCGTGAAGAGCTGGTCAAAGTAGACCAGGTACATGACAGCATCGCCGTGGCCTCGAGTAGCAGCGTGCGGCGACTCCGCGCCAAGCTTGACGGCGAGCTCATTGCCCCTAGTCACTAAGGACTGGGACATGCGCTCCCGCTGCTTCGTCAGCACCCGAGCCGCCTGGGCGCTGTCGGCGGCCTCCACCGCACGCTCCACCGCAGGAACCACTTGCTTGTTTATCTCCTCCATATCCTTGATGTGGGAGTTCAGGTCTTGGGTGGCCGCCTTGCAAGCTACCTCTGCTTGGCGACGGGCCTCCACGGCGCGTTGGACGCGGCTCTCCAGCTTAGTGGTGGCCTTCTCGAGCTTGCCAATCCTCTTGGCGTCCGTGTCGCGCTTGAGCTTGAAGCGGTCCTCCTGCTTCTTGACCTTGTCATGGTAGTCCTGGGCGATGGCCGCTTTGTATTTCTATTCCCGGGACTTGAAGTCCGCCTCCGCCTCGTCCTTCTTCTGGGCGAACTTGGCCTTGAAGCGCTCCATGATCTACTGCTGGTAAGCGACATCTTGGCTGTGCTTCTGGAGGGCCTCGGCCAAGTTCCCCTCCCGGGCCTCGAGTTCCTCGCGCTTGTCCGCGAGCTCATTCTCCGCCAGCAGCCGCTGCTCGTCGCGTAGGCGCACCTCCTTCTCCGTGGAGCGCAGCTGCTGCTCCCGGACGACCAGGCCATTGCGGGCATCCTCCAGATAGGCTCGCTCGGCCTCGTGGGCGGAGCGAAGCTGGGACTCGAGCTGGGCGAGCTCGTGGTGCTTCTGCGCCAGCGAGTGAAGGAGATATGCTCGTGGTGCTATAACTGTATTAAGCAGAAACATTCATACACGTGTGATACATAAACAACCAGGTCCCTAGTAGCCGCTACTAAGACTAGTTTCATTGCGCAATTGATGACTGAGGTTTCCCAATCATGGGGCATGGCGCCATTTGGAAATGAAGTCATGTCATTGGTAGAACGATGTGATGGACATACTCATATCTGGTGGACGTAGTCATTACGCCTTCGACCGTGAGATCAACTCTTATTGTTATTTCTGGAAGATACTTTGATCGCACCAAACGTCGTATCTTATATAGTATGACAATAACGGTGATACTTTTGGGTATCGGAAGGGGGTAATTGAGACGAGGGGTCAAGAGCGGGATTTCCCAGTCCGCATAGCAGGATAGATACTCTAGGGCCCACTCGGTGAGATTATGTATAATGAGGTTGCAAGCATGTGACTAGGTCACGGAGACATAAAATCATAGACGAGTAGAAGATAATGTTGTCCGTAACGAGGTCAGCTAGGTATGGAGATATCTATGAACGATATCCGTACACGCTAAGTATCGCTATGGCAAAAGGTTTAAGACTTAACGTTCAGGTTTGATAGATGAGAGTCATTCGTTATATCACAGGAATTAATTCATGGGGTCCAGGCCTACGAGTTAGTCATTGATCGGAGAGGAGTATCGATCATGCATGTTATTATATCGAACCTCTAGGGTAACACACTTAAGGGGTTTCGACAAGACAACCGGAAAGGAAAGAGATCACAGGGAACGTCCCGGGAATTGTCCGATGGAGATCCTGCAGCGACGAAATAGTTTTCGGAACTAGAATAAATTATATATAATATGTTTGATATTAATTATTGTAATTAATGTTTAAATATGATTTTATATATTTATTTTCGAATTTATTTAGTCTGATTTTCCTAAATAGGCCTTCTGGTGGAAGGAAGGCCCATGGCGGAAAAATCCCCAAGTGAATTTGGTGGGGAGGCTTGGCCGGCCTAGGTTGGCCAGATGGGGCCCACCAGGGCCGGCGCACTACCTTGTGCCGCACCAGGCATGTGGGAATTGTCCCACATTGTCTGGCTGGCAAGGTTGGCTCTCCCCCCCCCCCCCCCGGGAGCCTTTATATAGACCTGCACCCCTAGCCTTTTAATTCACCAAATAATTCCCTAATTCTCTCTCGATTTCGTGATTCCCTTTGTCAGAGTTGCACCGAGAAGAGAGGGGGTCTCTCCACCATAGCCCGATGCCGCGCTGATGGTGTTCTGGTCCAAGTCTTCCGCTGCTCGTCCTGGACTGGAGCTTCGGAGGTCGTCGTCTCCACCGTATGTGTGTAACGCCCTGCGAGGTTCTGCGCTGGCGGTGCTGGCTGGTCTGCTTCCACTACACGACCTTGAGGTCGGATTCATCGGTCTTTATCATCAATGTTTGTGTGGGAACATAATCCCGCTTTCGGTCTACAATGGTATGTATTCCGATCTCCGTTATACTATTATCTGCATAGTATAGATCTTGGCTAGTTTAAGGATATCGTCGCTAGGAATTTTTTTGTTTTCTACCCGCGATCCCCTTCAGCAAGCTCTCCATGGCTTCCCGCTTCACCCTCGCCTCAGCCAGGAGCTTCGCGGCCACGTCACGCTCAGCCTGATGGGGCGCGAGGAGCTCATCAGCGTCGCGAATGGCCCCGTCGCGCACCTCCTTGGCGAAGTGCATCGCCTCCTCGCGCTTGGCCTGCAGGGCCAAGTCCTCCTGGCGGCGAGCCTGCACCGTGGCATGGAAGGACACCCACGCCTCCGCAAGCTCGCCCTGCCGCTTGGCGATCTGCGCATCTTCAAGAGCAAGGTGGGCCTCCAGCCCCTCCAGCCACTCCCGCACCAGGCGGAAGGCGACGTCACAGTGCCCCTGCTCCAGTCCCAGCCGCTGAGGACTAGGTCGCGGTAGGAAGACGACCCCGCTCCTGCGTCGAGCTCGGAGAGGGCTTGGGGGCTTGGTAGCCGCGTCCTTCTCGTCGTCCTCGCCGCCCTGGCGTACCATCTCCTGCTGCGGCTCAGCTCCTACAGCGGGGCGTGGCAAGGACGATGAAGGGGCTCCTCCATCTGGCTCACCGACGCCAGGCTGGCCCGGGTCCGCCTCAGCCTCCTGCTGTGCAGGAGGAGTGGCCGCGCGAGACGGTGTGGACGCGCGAGGCGGAGTTGCCTCGCGAGGCAGAGGTTGCGTGCGCGGTGGAGTTGGTGCGCGAGGCGGAGTAGGTGCATGAGGAGGGGTGGTCACCCTCTCCTCTTGCTCCTCAGGCCTCGCCTGCTCGAGAGGCGGCGCGGTCTGTGGAGCCCGTCTCCACAAGCCTCGAGGCCTCGTCAGCCACGGCCTCTACCGTGGCTTTCTTCACATCAGCAGCCTTGCAAAGCTTGCGACGCTTTGCAGGCACAAGATCGTTGGCAAAAACCAAGAACGATCTTCAGGAAAAAGGTTGAAGAGAGGAAGACCAAGAAACAGGCAATCAAGTTGAAAGTTAAAATACTTACCCATATTGCTTGGCTCCGGTGTCCACCCACGCCAGATCCCTCTGGAGGCGCCTCAGCCTTCCTCTTGGAGGGAACATCGGACGGCCTCGCCCCAGGCCTATCGACGACCGCTTTGGACCGGGGCTCTCGCCGCCCCGTTGCAGCCACCTCGTCGCCGACCTCGTCCTCCTCCTCCACAGGGCGCGAAGGCGCCACCTTGAAGGCCTCGTCGTCGCCTGACGAGATCTCACAGATCTCGTCAGTAAAGGGCCCGACCCTTGACGAGGTCGCCTCTGCCGTGGCCTTGTCGTGGCCTTGACCGGCTCCTAAAACGGAGGGCGACTCCATGGCCCCCGCCTCTTGCGCCACAGGCACGGCTTCCTCCCTCTTGTCCCCCGCCAGGCTTGTCGGGGTGAGCGTGGGCATCCCCACCAAGATGGCCAGGCGCTCGGCCATGTCGAGCTGGTGCAGAGGCCTCAACGAGAGCGGAAGCTTGTCCACCGCCGGCACCTCCGGGTAGATGAAGAGGACGGACAGGACAAAGTCGACGGCCTCCTTGTCGTTGTCGCCAGGCTGGAGCCGCATCGGGTCTGTGCCGCCCGCGTACATTCACATCGGCTTCTTGTGAGTCTGAAGTGGAGCGATGCGGCGCGTCACAAAATCCGTGACGATCATCTGACCCGCGAGGCCTTCCTCCCGGAGATAGCACAGGCGGCCCAGGCTCGGCGCTTCGGGGATGTCGAGGAAGGCGCACGGCGACTCCACGTCGATGAGGAACCACTTGTGGCGGAAGTCATTCACCTTCTTCACCACCGCCGTGACGGGCCTGTCCCCGTTCCACGACATGGGGATGTAGATACCCCCATGCCGTCCGCGATGCGGAAGGAGACGCACCCAGACCGCTCGTTGGCAGCAGTGCACCGGAGTGCGTAGAAGCTCCTGAAGAGGGCCACCGAGGGCTTCACGCCCAGGTAGGCCTCGCAGAGATAGGCATATATGGAGAGGATGAGGATGGAGTTTGGATGAAGGTGGAGGAGTTGGATCTGGTAGAACTCCAGCACTGCCTCCAGGAAAGGCGAGTACAGAGGCACCAGCCCGACGACGACGCAGTGGAGGAAGATGGGGAAAAATCCCTCCGGGCGCTTCCCGAGCTCCGTGGCCGGAGCATGCTGGAGCCGTGCTCGTTGGTCCGCCCCGCGACCATGAAGCGGATCTTGTCCAGCGCCACCTCCTGGGTGCGGGCCCCAATCAGCGCCGTACGCGGGCTCGGTGGGCGCGTCTTGAGAATACTTCGCCATCGCTGCCTTGCCCTTGCCCTTGGCGGGACACATCACCGAAGAAGGAGAAGGACGGAGGGGCAAGAAGGATTGAGGAAGGAAGGAAACAAGTTCGCCGGAGAGCATGAGCGGAGAGCTCAAAACCGGAAGGCTTGTGCACGAAGAATGGGAGCAGTAACGGCTCTCCGCCGCGGCGCGCAGGCTTTATGTCTTGTCAGGAGCAATTACAGGGACGTGGTGGGACCCCCCACGAAGCACGCCCCTGTGATCGTGCGCGGCAGTTGCGCAGTAGCGCGACGCGTGTCTTGGGTCGGCCGGACACTTTGGGCCCACGATGATTCGGCTGCGTTGATGGGCTCATCCGTGCCCATCTTGGGCCCGGGGGCTACTGTCGGACCAGTGAGGACCACTCTCCACATCCCTTGCACGCGACAGACCCGACGAAACTACTAAGGACCAAGCTACCACTTGGAGAGACTCTCGAGAGTCTCTCCTCTCGAGGGACTGAAGAGGAAGCGAGGGCCTGAAGAGGACCCCCTCGCTTCAAGAGACTCCACAAGGCTCCAACCGCTTGGAGAGGAGTCAACGCAAATCCCTCCAAAAGGCCACCGAGGCCATGTGGAGACACTTCGCGGCTAAGGAACCGCTGCAGGGCGCACATGGCCACTGCAGCAGCCGCAGAGTGACGCGCGCGTCTGCAGATAGTGAAGCGGGCGCCGCAGTTGCCACTCTGGTGATTAAAGGAGTCAACAAAGTTGCGCCGCTAGAGCCGGACTATGAGACCTTCCTCTTTGGTGATAAAGTGGCTGGACGGCGCAACGCTCCAAGAAGATTGTCATCGTGGGCTCCGCCATGATCACTGCAGTGCTGTTGGCCGTTCTGCGTGGACTGCGGATTGTCGGCCACCGCGGCTGGCTTTAGCACGGATGGACCGAGTCCATGAACTATCCTACGGCGGTGAACTCCACTCCATCGCGCCACTGCCATGTGGGAACCCATCCTTTGCATAAATTGCAAGGACGAGGCCCGGGGCGCCTATAAAAGGAGGAGGAGCATCTCCGTAGCAAGGGATCAATCTCCGAAGCCTTGGAACCCTAGCCAAGAGCATAGGATAGCCAACTAGCTCGAGGAGGACGAAGAATATAGCTTCCCTCTTCAAGCACCAATCTGCCTAAAGAGAGCCCTCGGCAAGCTCATGTATTGTAACCTCTGCAGTGCAATACAGACAAGCAGAAGTAGCGGTGATACCTCCTCCTGAGGGCCGTCATCCTGGGTATGGGATGGTGTCCTTCTCTGTCGTGTCCCTGCTCTTCAGGCTCGACAAGCATCGTCGCCGTGCCTCTCGAGGGTCGTTTGACCTCCGCGTTTAGTCCCCCTTTGAACTACTCTTCAGGGTGTGACTATCCTTGTTCCGTGGGAGTCACTCTCCGACACTATTGCTAACGCGAAGGAACCAAGGTCTGATATCCCCGAAGTATAGGGGGTCGTGTGTAGCCTTTTCGATAAGTAAGAGTGTCGAACCCAACGAGGAGCTAAAGGTAGGATGAATGTTCTCTCAAGTTCTATCAACCACTGATACAACTCTACGCACACAAAACGTTTACATTATCTAAGAAATAAAACTAAAGCAATAATACGGGTATAAGAGATAGTTTTGCAAGATAATAAATACAAGAAAGTAAATGTTAATGCTGCAGCAATAAGATATACTAAGTAACCATAAACGAACAATACCATGAGTGTGGAAAAGTGGTGGTAATTGTGGTGGCTTTGTCCAAGATTAATTAGTGAAGATATTGGTTTCATTGTCTTCGATGCAGTTTTCTAAGTGGGAGAGGCTAAATATACATGCATTCCACTACTTGGTATTACAAGTACTATATGATTGGATTGTTAGCAAACATCTGTAAATACTAACAATGCATTAAGGTTTCCCCAACCATAGACTTAACTTCGATGGTCCTCTTACTCCCATACGTGCAACTAATCGGTTCGAGTCCGCAGGTTTCTGTCACTCCGGCAGAACTACTCCCTTCCTTTGCACATACTACTAATCCTAGGGTGTTGATCCATGCGCGCATAAATACAATGGACACCAAAGGACAATACTATATGAATATACAACTCTGATAAACCTCATGCATTCAACAAAGCAATCAAAAGACAAATAACTACGCAAACATGTCATAGATCATAGGATAAATATTATAGCATCAAACACCATGTTTACATAGTACGGTACAGAGCTTTATGGGAGGATGAACCACTGAATACAAGGAGGAGTTGGTGATGGAGATGGCGGTGAAGACGGCGGAGAGGGCAGCGAGGAGCGCAAGGCGGCGGCGGGGCGCCGGGAGGTGCTTCCCCGCCGTCGGCATCATGGGGGAGCGCCGCCCCTTAGCCCCCTTCCTTCATGGCTTCTTGGGAGCCCTCCCCCATAAAGATGTCATCCATGGGGAGGCAAAACGTGGCTTTTGGTGGCTGAAATTCGTGGGTGGATGAGTCCTCCACGACCTAGGGTTTCCCTCTTTATATAGACTCTCGGATCTCCGTCAACCCCTCTTGGGGCTCACGAAAACGGACATATCTGTAGCATCCGGACTCGGATTGGGCCAAATTTTAGGTCTAGGTCAATTAGGATAAAATTTCCTACAACTTTGTATCACACTTGATTTCCATGTGACGTTGTCTTCAGGCCCTAACGTGACAATCGTTGAAAATAATTTCCAGACAGATTTGTAGAAAGTCCCAATTCGACTCCAACAAGGTTTCCTTTTGTATTCTTGATAGTTCCTACACATCAAAGTGTAAAACAAGAACATTGTGCACTTTTGGAACTATTAGTAGGTTAGTCTAAATAAATAATAAACTTAATATAAAACCAAGTGCTAAACTCATAAAATGGCATGAAACAATCAAAAATTATAGATACGTTTTGGACGTATCAACATCCCCAATCTTAATTCCTGCTCGTCCTCGAGTAGGTAAATGATAACAAAATAATTTTGATTGTAAATGCTATGATTAGATATTTAACAATTGCATGATGTGTGGATAATAAAACTAGGCAATCATGTTACCCAATGAAAAGTATCAACCAACCAAGAGCTCATAACATGAAATTTATAACATCAACAAGATTGTAATGATCATAATAAAGCATGGCAGAGTGGTATCTCGCTTGCCTGAATTTGTACAGCAAAACATAAATGCGAGGACACCTCTGAGTTTAAAGGGAAGACTAGAAATAAAGATATCAAAGATAAAAGCATCAAGATTACACCACCGTTAACCGTATTCTGCGACAAGCACATTACACTAAGAATGAAAATTATGCTCTCAAGAAGGTGTTCAAAGAAGGATGGTGACTCAACAGTAAAGTAACAGATATGCCCTTCATTGAGGGAAGGAGGGATTTAACATGTGCTAGAGCTTTTCATCATTTTGAAAACAGAGGTAAAATTGTTTTTGAGTGGTGGTTGTTCCGTCAACGAATGGCAATAGAGTTCTTGTTATCTTCCATACTAAGGAAGTTGAGAGCGGTTCCGAATTATTTTTAAAACAAGCATTTATAATATGCATCTTTATATACATTCATTCTCATAGCTTGACACTCCTCCCAACCTTTGCTTACACAACCATGGCTAACCGAATCCTCGGGTGCTCACCAAACAATCTCAAACCATGGAGGAGTGCCTATTTTTATTTTCTCAAAACCTTTTTTGATATTATAGTGGTCTGACCAGCTCTTTGAAAAATTAACGACGAGCAGATGTAGCATGCAAGTCGGTTACTTAATTCGTATGGAAGATAACGAGCCCAACTACTACTTCCTCATGAGCTCAAAACAGTGGCACAAATTGAGAAGTATTTGAAGGTTTTAAAGATAGCACATGCAAATTTACTTGAATGGTTTGAAATGCCATGCATAGGTATTTATGGTGGACTGTTTGGAATAACTAGGTTTTCAGGGATTTGGAAGCACAAGCATTTTCAGCTTAGTACAAGTGAAGGCTAGCAATAGACTGGGAAGCGACAATTCAAGAGAGCAATAACCGTCATCATCATGCTTGCGACAAAACAAAATTAACGGAGGCGTAAAAATGATACTAGAACTCTGAGGCAAAATATATCATCAAGACTTAATTGACTTTTTGTTTTCAGTCATAACATGTGTAAGCATGTGCCAAGTCGATTCAAATGAATTATTCAGAGGAGGATACCACAATGTCATATTCTAATATGAACAGAACAATGCATGTTAAGATCAAAATGACATAATATACACTATTAGCTAGTTGGAACCAACCATAAGAAAACATAAAGTACTAAATAATATCATTTACACATCATTTTTAAGTTTACCAAACTTTAAACCACCTCTTCAAACGGGAGATAAATAAAAGATGTGACGATCAACTTATTTTAATATGAACCCTCCAAATATTTAACAATGAAACAAGAGAGTATATCATATAAGAATTAACAGCTCTAAACAAGAGATGCGTGAAAAACAGGAGCTAAAAGCAAAAAGAATACTCAACGAATATAAGTGAAGAATACGAGTATTCATAAAAAAAAGTGAAGGGTATCTCTCTCCCACAAAGGAATACTAGGGTCCATTTTATTCAGCGAATGAAAATAACAAAAACAAAAACAAACAGACGCTTCAAGAAAAGCACATAAGATGTGACGGAATTAAAATATAGTTTCACCAGAAAGGACCTAATAGTTTGTTGATTAAGAAGGGGATGCCTTGGGCATCCCCAAGCTTTGACTCTTGATTCTTCTTGAAATATATTGGGGGTGAACCACCGCGACATCTCCAAGCTTTGACTTTACTATCTTCTTGATCACATCATATCATACTTCTCTCTTGATACTAGAAAAAATCCTCCACACCAAACTTAGAGTAAACTTCATTAGAGGGTTAGTGCACAAAAAATTATGATATTATGTGGAAACACAATTGCTACCAATGCTACTGGATATTAGCTACAGTCACTGATACTTCATGGAATAATAAGATTCAATCAAAATAGCAAAAGAGGCTTTGCAAAATAAATGGCAGAATCTATCAAAAACATAACAGTCCGTAAAGACGAATTTTTTCGAGTCACTTAACTTGCTCAGATCAGAAAACTCAAAACTAATTACAGTTTCATATATATCTGAGCATTGCGCACCTAAAAGTGCAGGTCATTTGGATATTTCTGTGAAGGGTTATGAATTTAACGGTGAACAGCAGAAAATTGTTTCTACGCAGGAATACAAATTTAGCATCAACTTTCAACTAGAGACTTAACTTGACACAACAATGCAATAAAGTAAAGATACAAAGGAATTGATTCAGAGGTAGGACAAGTCCTTGACTCAACAAATAAAATAAAAGGAATAAAAAGTGTGTTGTCTGTCATAAACTCTTTTCTTTAACGCCTTTCAGCTAGGCACCATATGTATCAACTATGCTAAATAGGTAAAGCTTGGTACTTTATTTTTGATAAACTAAGAGATAGATGTTAAGAAATACTTAAACATTCTAGCTACAGCAGGTAAAACTCTAAATAAAAATCAAAATTAAAAACCTAATGAAATCAAAATAGAGAGCCAAACAAAGAAACAAAACAAAAGAAACTATTTTTGTTATTTTCAATTTATAAGTATAAGTAGAGCAATAAAAATGAAATATAGAGCATAATAAAACTAAAAAAGATAAAATCATGACATATAAAAGTAACTATAATACAAGTTAAGACATATCATGTGTACGGGTAATATAGAGTATGAACGAGATAACCTCATGTTAGTTGATGAACTGGGGGATGACTCGGGCATCCCAAAGCTTAGATGATTATATCTGCTTAAAGATGTTCTTGGGATGCACCTACACATCCCCAAGCTTGAGCTCTTGCGTCTTCTTGTTCATCTCATATCACCATATTGATTAGATCTTATTAGCTACATCCACATAAGACTTCAGAAAACTTATTAGTAGGGTTAGTACTCATTAAATAAAATCCACTTATGTTCAAGATTTGTCAAATCTCATAATATTTATTAAACATTATCCACTGTAATACCAAGATTTCTTATTATTTCCGTTGTCCTTCAAAAAACTAAGGAAACATTTGAACACTAAGTATAATACTAAATTAACATAATAGAAATCTGCTAAAACTGAACAGTCTATAAAGATGACACTCAACGAGATAGTTACGTAGATCAAATGAAAAAACTTAAAACTAATAAAAGACATATCATGATCTTAGTTTGATGCACACAAAAATTTAGGTCAAAATACTATTCTGAGATTTTTCACGAATTTGCACAGTGAAGCACAGAAATCTGTCTAAACTGAAACAGTCGGTAAAGATCAAATTATTAGACCTATCTACGTACCTCAAATAAGAAAAGTCAAAACTATTAAAAGTAAGGTAATAAGCATTACTTTGCACTCAAGAAATCGCAGATCAATATCATGTTCTGGTGATTTTAAACATTTTATAAGATGAAGCACAGGAATCTGTTTCTAGGCAGCAAAGTGGCAAACCTGTATCATAAACAAACTAGAAGTTATCTATACATTATATTTTTATGGTATGGAGGAATATGTACAATATATACATAATATATAAAATATTTTAACTGAAAAGCTTCCATGAAAATAATTGTTTTGGTTTCACAGGCATGAACACAAGTGTTCAAGGTCGACCCCATTTAACCATTACTCATCTTTCCAATCACTTTCCTTTTTGAAAACGTTTTTAGATAACAAGTACAACTATTTTTTTGTAATTTGCATTCCCTATCCATACTAAGATAGAGAACAACTTAAAGTAAAAACTACTTACAGATAAAACAAATAAGTGTACACAAGAATATTCACCAACAGACTACTGCTCTCCGGCAAGGACGCCAGAAAAGGTCTTGATATCACACAAGTATAGGGGATCGTGTCTACCCTTTTCGATAAGTAAGAGTGTCGAACCCAATGAGTAGCTAAAGGTAGGATGAATGTTCTCTCAAGTTCTATCAACCACTGATACAACTCTACGCTCACCAAACGTTTACATTATCTAGAAAATAAAACTAAAGCAATAATACGGGTATGAGAGATAGTTTTGCAAGATAATAAATACAAGAAAGTAAATGTTAGTGCTGCAGCAGTAAGATATACTAAGTAACCATAAACTAACAGTACCATGAGTGTGAAAAAGTGGTGGTAATTGTGATGGCTTTGTCCAAGATTAATTAGTGAAGTTATTGGTTTCATTGTCTTCGATGCAGTTTTTTAAGTGGGAGAGGCTAAATATACATGCACTCCACTACTTGGGACTACAAATACTGTATGATTGGATTGTTAGCAAACATACGTATATACTAACAAAGGTTTCCCCAACCATAGCCTTAAGTTCTATGGTCCTCTTACTCCCATACGTGCAACTAACCGATTCGAGTCCTCAGATTTCAGTCACTCCGGCAGAACTACCCAGTTCCTTTGCACATACTACTAACCCTAAGGTGTTGATCCATGCGCGCACAAATATAATGGACACTAAAGTACAGTACTATATCAACATACAACTCTAATAAACCTTATGCATTCAACAAAGCAATCAAATGACAAATAACTACGCAAACATGTCATAGATCATAGGATAAATATTATAGAATCAAACACCATGTTTACATAGGATGGTATATAGGTTTGTGGGAGTATGAACCACTGAATACAATGAGGAGTTGGTGATGGAGATGGCGGTGAAGACGACGGAGAGGGCAACGAGGAGCGCAGGGAGGTGGCGGCGCCGGGAGGTGCTTCCCCACCGCCGGCATCATGGGGGAGCACCGCCCCTTAGCCCCCTTCCTTCATGGCTTCTTGGGAGACCTTACCCCATGGATATGGGAGCCATGGGGGAGGCAAAAACGTGGCTTTTGGTGGCTGAAATCCGTGGGTGGAGAAGTTCTCCACGACCTAGGGTTTCCCTACTCTCGGATTTCCGTCTACCCCTATTGAGGCTCACGAAAACGGTCCTATCTGGAGCATCCGGACTCGGATTGGGCCAAATATAAGGTCTAGGTCGATTAGGAGAAAATTTCCTACAACTTTGTATCACATTTGATTTCCATTTGACGTTGGCTTCAGGCCCTAACTTGACAATCGTCAAAAATAGTTTCTAGACACATTTCGAAAAAGTCCCAATTCGACTCCAACAAGGTTTCGTTTTGTATTCTTGATAATTCCTAGTTTTCATCGTCAGGATCCGTGATGAGGTTGAAGTCACCGGCCACCACCCACGGCCCTTCATGGAGATCCCGGCTATCGCGGAGCTCGGACAGGAACAACCGCTTGGCCTCGTCAGTTTTAGGGCCGTAAACGCCTGTGAACCTCCAGCTGTCCCCACCATCGAACGAGAGGCTGGCGGTGATGGCGTTGGGAGCCAAGAGTGGGTTCTTGGCCTAAACCACCAAAGTCAACCACGCTAGCAGCCCCCCCCCCCCCCCCCCCCACGGTTACCTACAGCCGGAAGGCAGAAGAAGTCATACCCTGGCCTTAGGCAATCACGCACCACCGCAGCCGAGATCACCTCCATCTTAGTCTCCTGGAGACAGACCACCGCAGGTCTAGCCACCGAAACTACCTACAAAAATCGCTAGTATCCTCGCTAGGGAGTTAAGGCCACGTGCATTCCAAATAGAAATGCAAAGGTCTGCCAGGGCAAGAGACATGGTGTTCAACGACTAAAAAAGAGCTTCCACGAGCTTACAAAGGTGATCAACGACTAAAAAGAAGAACTTCCACGAGCTAAGAACAAATCAGATGGGGAAGGGGCCTACACGCAGGTAGCCGCGCTGTCATCCACCAGGAGGGCGTCAGGAAGCCAACCGAAAAGACCCAAGACCACGTCAATGTGAGCCTGCGGGAGAAGAGCCTTGAACAGGTCCAAATAGGTCTGAAGGGCCTCGTCCCCAATCACGTCACCCTTGCGGGCAATGCCGAGCCTGGTGATAAGTGTCTTCTGCTGCCGCCACATGGGAGACGTCCTCAAAAGCATGCTTGTCCACAGCCTTGCGACCGCTTTGCCCATCGCGCCCAAGAGATTTGAAATTTCTCCACGCCGGGTCAAGGGTAGCTGGCCCCGAGCGCCACGCGTCGCTGCATGGGTGGCCAGGGAAGCCTCCAGCAGCATCGGATCTACTCCCTCCGTCCCAAAATAAGTGTCTCAAGTCTCTCAAAAAAGGTGATGTATCTAGACATGAAACCGTGTCTAGATACATCACCTTTTTGAGAGACTTGAGATACTTATTTTGGGATAGAGGGAGTATTTGTTTATCTGATCTCATTTTTTGTTGTATTACTTTGTGCTTGATAGAAGAGCATTCCTGACTGAAACTTCGGATGCTTTCGGGTGGTCCCGTCAGCCTTATACTCTTTAAAAGAGTCTTCCTGTCTAAAATTCATAAGCATCTGTCAAACTTGAATGCAATGTTGTTTAGGTTCAGTTTAGATGTTCAACATTTGCGATTATCTGGACTGATGTTTTTTTTTACGGTAAGAAGGTAGAGTTATCTCTACCTTATTATATTAAATGGAGGATTACAAGTGTTGAAGGAAAAGAAAAAAAAACAAGGTAGAAACAACACACACCAAGCAGAAAAGAAAAAAAGAAGAGGGAAAAAGAAGAAGAAAAAGAACGCAAAAAAGAAAGAGAGAGGAAAGAGAAAAGGAAATAGTTGAGCTACTGAGACATTCTGGCTACCCAAAGCTGAATTACAGCTCTATGTTTTGAAGATCTGCATGCCCAGGTCTGTAGCTCTAGTACAATACATTCCTTGAGACCTCGCAAATTCAAGGATGATCTGTTAAAAACCTTGTCATTCCTTGCCTTCCAGAGCCACCAAAGGCTGGCTGCAAAGCAAATAGTCCATGAATCGTCTTTTGTTGCTTCCATGACTGATTGGAAGAATTGTTGCATTGTGTTTGATCTAGCTGCTGCAGTCGCCATTCCCAAGCGCCTCCAGAGTTGCTGCGCAAGTCGGCAGTGCAGTGCGAGGTGATGGACTGATTTTTTCGCTGGGCAGGTATCGCATCCATTATCCGTTGCCCATTTCTTGATTAGCATATTGTCCTTGGTATTTAGTTTTTCTCGAAACGCTAGCCACATGAAGAATTTCTGTTTGGCTGGTATTGCCTTGTGCTAGACATTATCGTATGAAGCCCATAGCCTACCATGATCCGAGAACAATTTGTAGAACCCCTTAGTCGTCGGAGTCATGCCCGTGGAGATGAGCTTCCTATGGTCTTGTCCAGCATTGGGGGATCAGTACGTTGCAGGTACTGTATCAATTCATCTTGTTGTCGTTGTGCTGTATCAGAAAGTGGTAGCTGCAGCTTAATATCCCAGTTGTGGATTGTCCATTGTGATTGTACAGTGCAGTTGCTTTGCATTGCAAACGTGAAGAGGATCGGGAATTCATCGCATAGTCCTCCCACTTGAGTCCAGCAGTCATACCAGAATGAAGTGTGCGCTCCCGTCTCAATTACTGTCGGGTTAGCGGCTTGGACCATCTTGATGAAGGAGATATGCCTAGAGGCAAATAAATAAGTAGTATTTATCGCATTATCTCATAAGTTTATAATAGGTTTTTGTCTTATGCTATAACTGTATTAATCGGAATTATTAATACACGTGTGATACATAGACAACCAGAGTCCCTAGTGAGGCTCTATATAAACTAGTCCATTGGGCAACAGTTGATCGAGATTCCCGATCAAGGACAATGACGTCGGTTGACAATGGGGTCATTTTGTAGTAGAATAAGGTGATGGACATACGCAAAGTATTGCAATAAGATCGTAATACGATGTTTGTCATTTGCAATAGATAAGTAATATGATAGCTTATTCCTTAGACTGTGAGACCGTACTTATTGCTACTTCGTAGGGGTACTTTGAGAGCATCAAATGTTGTGTCTTATATAGCATGACAATAACGGTGTCCATCTTGGGTATCCCGAAAGAGTATGTTGAGACGTAAGGATCAAGAGCGGGATTTGTTCATTCTTGTAATGAAAAGATACTCTGGGCCCACTCGGTGAGATTGCATCTATATAGCTGCGCAGCTTGTGACTAGGTCATGGAGATGTAATATCACAGACGAGTTAATAACCTTTGTCGGTAACGAGATACAACAGGGCATCGGATGTCTGCGATCATATCTCGGACAAGGTAGTATCGTAAAAACAAAGGGAATGAATATCATGTTTATGGTTCAACGACGATATTCGTAGAATGCATAGGAACCGTCATATGCATCCACGTATCTCTAGCGGTCATTGGCGAGCGAAGGGTCTTGACCATGTCTGGAGTGTT
The DNA here is from genome assembly GCA_026929855.1 of Poa annua. NCBI lineage: Eukaryota > Viridiplantae > Streptophyta > Magnoliopsida > Poales > Poaceae > Poa > Poa annua. The sequence continues at coordinate 240,932,484 of CM049426.1, read as the reverse complement.
GTTGAACCGTAGCGTAACAAGCTTAAGGCTTAACGACACATGGAGAAGGTTCTGGATATTATAGGATTTTATTAGAGAGAGAGAAATGATCTGGAAAGAGTTCCGGTGGTCCGGAAGGAGTTCCGGGAAGGTCTGGCATGGCTCCGGGAGTGTCTGAAAGATGTTCGGGTGGTTCGGAAAATATTTCGGAGTCACGGGATATTAAATAGTATTTAAATATATTAATTATGAATTAATTATATTTTATATTAATTTAATTATGAAATAAATGAAAAAAGGAGCATCCCACCTAAATGGGGCCTAGGAGGGCCCATGGGGGAGCCGCACCAAGGAGGAGAGAGAGGGGCTTGGGCCCCTAGTCCAATTCGTACTAGGGCGTTCGGCCGAACTCCTCCCCCCTCTCCTTTTCTATAGTCCCACATGGGGGAGGCAAGGTGTTTGCACACCCCCTCCCCCCTTTATATAGCAAGGCATATTAACTGGATTAATTACAGAAAAATACAATTAATATTGTAGCAGGCCGGCCGAGTTCTTTCTCCGCCCGTTTTGCCTCCTCTTTCCACCAAAGCTATACCGTCGGGCGTCGTTGCCCTGCGGGTTTCCAGCAAAGTTCAACCCCTGCGATCTCAGCTGGATCTGAGTGAGCGGGGGCTGTTGTTAAGCTCTGTATGCTTGCGATTGCTCGGAGGCGCCACATTTGAGGAGTCTGGGCGACGTCATCTCGCCAACCCAGCAGCCCTTCCGCAGCCCTGCTGCCGACGCACCCCCCCCCCCCCCCCCCGCCCCAGCCATCGGAGCCACGCCACCTTCCGTCCGACGCCCATCGACGCAGGTCATCATCGACATCGCCGCGTCATCGTCTACTTCGTCACGCCAAGTTCTCCACGACCTTGAGGTCGGCTACGTACGACTTCATCGGCAACGCTTGTGCGGGAGCATAATCCCCGCTATCGGTCTACATGGAGGTAAGGTGACCCGTTCCGCCACCGTTATCGCATGTACTAAATAGATAGATCCTGGCTAGTTAGGGCGTTCTTACGCTAGAAAAATTATTTTTTTCTGCACCAGAACCTCTTCGGTGGTATCAGAGCCGATGTATGCGTAGTACTGCTGGTACGGTTAGAACTCATGTTGAATGAGGACGTCTTTCTTATATTGGCTACCCTCTAGCGTGCACATGCGATGCCTTCGGTATTGAGTTAATGAAGCGGCCCGGACCGATTTTACGCGTACGCTTACGCGAGACTGGTTCCACTACTGACATACGGCTTGCACCGTATCAGTGGGTGCCGGGTGTCTGTTTCTCTCTCTTTAGTATGCAAAACATTTTCAATGGAGGGCCCGAAAGGGATGTTTAAACATGCAATTATACGATTGACGTTGTGGTACAAAGTTCGTAGGTAGGGAAACGGTTCTCTTACGAATAAGCCTATATGCCACGTAAAACTTGCAAAACTAAATAAAGGTAGAGGCGTCTATTTTTTTTTGCAGAGGCGTTATTTTATGTGACATGGTTACGGTAAGTTTGATATTACTGGTACTGTCGGAGGCAATTGAGGGCACCGTAGACTCGGAGCCATGCCGGGGCGCCCGGGGGCCAGGCACATGTCGCCATGGAGGTCCAGGCGCATCGACCATGTCACATCGCACTTCATTACTTTATGTTGATATTGTATTGTTGTGTGTGCATCCTGTTGATTGCTTATATGTTAGATATACAACGGTAGCATCTTAAATAGGATGATCCCTAACAAATACCAAAGTGTGTTCTCCCTCATTGGGCACCAACAAGAAAGTACTACGTGATGAGGCAGTCTGTGACGATCGGGTGTCCGACATAACGTCATTCGCATACAGTGGGTGTAAGCCATGTTGCACGCGTAGGGTCTTCAAGGTTTGATTGGTGAGTCACAGAGTTGTTTTGATCGACATTTTATGTCCACCTTTGAAACTATTCCGCCGACCGACGATCAGGGGTGGTATAGTGGAGGGGGGTCGTGTAATCGCTATCATTATTTTAGGGATAATAATTTTTGTGGAGTGTGTTTGATAATATGATTATAAACTAAGACTCACATATGTTATAAACTTTACCTTACCTCTTTTGCGATCATATCTGTAGACGGAACTATACTTCGGTTACTTCCTTAAGAGTCCGGATTCTACCTTAGAAGCCGACGGGTCCAACTTCATCAGATGGTACAATGGTTTTAGAAATATTCTCCAACACAACAACATTCTATATGTCCTCGAAGAAGCATTAGGAGAAAGACCAGATGATTCTGCTAGCGAGGAGGAGGACTATGAATTCCGTAGGCGTCAAGACATATTCATAGAAGTGGATATCACCATGACCGTATGCCTAGTACCTGAGTTGAAAGAGTTGTTTCGATACAAGGAGCCATATGTCATGATTGATGGGATCAAAACGCACTTCAAAGATGAATTGAGGCGTGAGCAATTCAGGCACCTTAGAAAGTTCCAGACCATTCACATGGAGGAGCATACATGTCTGAAGACTCATTTGACGAGGTTGTATGACATCTACTTCAAGCTGACAAATGTCTACGATTACTGGATGGCGGATTCGTGTGCTATTCAGACTGTGCTGATATCTCAGCCTCGAAGCTATGAGAAGCATGTGCGCGAATATGTTTTGAAGGTAGACAATATGACCTTCTACAAGTTCGTGTCCGAGTTCAAATCATTGGAAGTTGATTCCATTGAAGGAGAAATCTTCGATGCTACAGGTATATATTTTATATACAGAATTATGAGTGTATTCACTTCTTGATATGTGATGAAGTATTTGATACTTGTTCTGTTTATGAAACAGGTCATGATTATTACTTATTTGTGACGAATAATGATGTGACCTGGCGCTGATGATGGCAATCAAGGAAGTTGATGGCCAGTGGTGTTCACGTCCTCAAGTTATCATAGTTATCATTAATACTTTTTGATAAGACCTTTTTTATGATAGTGAGAAAGTGTGTTTAGTGTCTTGATTGTTACAAGACAAAGTTATTCATATATGTAATAAGACAAGTTCAGTTGGTTTATGTTATGGAATAAGCCAGTTGTTTTATATTATGAATAAAGTTTTCACATCTCAATTACATTACTTGTATGATAACATTCATAAGAGCAGCAATGATAAAATAGTGTGTCCAAAGATTAAATGTTTTCTTACAAGAACAAACACCATCGATTTTGATCATAAAAGCAATGTAAGAAATAATAGATACTTTGATCTATTTAAAAGTTGCATGTGTCGAATTGATTTAAAATTAGTATTGAAGTGTCAATACGAAAGGAAATTAATTAAGAGTCATATCGGATGATTATTAAATTAACTATATGGTGAAATTTACTTGATCCATATTCTTCAATGATTATTAGTAAATAAGGGTATTTGCATAATAAATCATGAGTCTGAAATTAATTTGATAAAAGATCAAATGGGGTTTTTCAGAAGAGAGATTAGTGAATATTGTATTCACAGAATTTGATCAAAGGACAATATTTTTGAATTATGGTTCAACACAAAAGACTTGTGAAAATTCGTTTCACAAAATTATAATATCAGATATAGTGATATGTGAAATATTATAATCATACTCTATTTTAGGTAAAGTGTGGTTTTTCGGAATCTATCTTAGAATCTCTTAATATGTTTGAAACATTATAGTCGATGTCCACTTTAGAAAATAGATGTTTTTCAACAGTAATTCGTGTGATCGACAAGAGTGTCGTTATATAGATGATTATACGATAATTCAGAATATACACGAATAGTTCTTTGTAGATTACTCACATTGGATGAGAGTGTATTCCAAAACCCCAATATAAACAAAACGTGTGTTGTTGTCTATATAATTCCGAGGAAAATATGATTTTTCGAATTATGGTTAATGGAATAAAATTAGAATCTTGCAACAAGGTGTCAGACCTATATTCATAAAAGTAGAGTATTGGAAAGTGTTCCAAAAGGTATATGTCTACAAATAAAAAATCTAAAGATTAAGAGTGAAGGAGACTTGAAAATTGTTTTCTGCTTGCAATCCTCTTCAAAAGGATCATAATATTTCATGAAAGAAGCTTCTAAATAAGGTGATGTTATATTAATATTGTTGTCAGGTCACAGCTTAATATTAAGTATTTCAGATCTTGTTGACAGATCAAGGTGCACCTTATGAATACAAAGAAAGTTGAGAAAATATCAGAATACGAACAAAGGTTTTTTAGCCTGAAAATCCAAGTTACATTTAAAAGGATTAAAACAGTAAATGTTACTATAATTCTTTTTGAAGGAATAAGATTTCTTAATCATCATATAAAGTGTTATATGAGAAATGTAACTATAAGAAAGACATGAAAGCATATTTTGTAGAGATATGTATCTTGGAAAAAATCAAATTTGTTGACTACATAAATGTAGACATGCTTGAAGTCTGTGGGATTTGTATTAATAGAATATTGCAGTTCATGTTAAGTTCGAATTGATAAGAGATCAATGATTTTTGGTTTGACCAAAATGTTGAAATATATTATGAATTTAAGTGGGAGTCAAAGTTAGTTTACTCGGGTAGAATATGTAAAGGACATATTTTGAGTGGGAGCTTAGACCCTCATATGTGTAGATGACATATTTTGAGTGGGAGCTCGTGTTCTCAAATATGTGGAGACCTAATTTGAGTGGGAACCGAATTCATCTTGTGTAAATGACACATTATGAATTGTACCAGTAGAATTAATGAGAAAGATGAAGTTGTGAAAATATTTAAAAGATATTGTCTATTTGGAATAGAACGGGAATTTTAAAAAGTTAGTCGAGTTGTTTTGGATTACACCTGAGGAGTCAGGATAGATTAAAACCAAAGGATGGTCCTTGGAAATCCAATTAATCATTAAGAGTAATGATACACGGTAATAGTGGTTGTATGACATGTTGATCTATTATGTGATATTAGACATCATACAGAAACCATATTATATGCTCGATAAATATGACCCATGTTCTTTGAAGAAGAACAGTTATGAAAGTAAATTTAGAATTTAATGGTAGTAGAAGTGTATTAGTTATTAGATTGACATTGGAGTGTCATGTCTTCTACGTAGGTATGAAAGTATATAGATATCGTGAGATTGTAAATGTTACAAAGAGTTCTCTATGACTGAGTGTGTTTACAAAGCAATTGTTCGGTTAACAGAATCAGAGTAAGCGCTGGGAAACAGAAGTCTCACTTGGTTACGGTATTTGTATATATATATTATTAGATAACATGATATCATACAAGTTGATATGAATGAATCGCCAAAGAACGCACAATTATGTATTGTACAGATTGTCAGAGTAACACTCTTCCACAAGCAAGCATTATCATATAACGCTTATTTGATAAGGGGTTTTTGATGAAGTAAAATGCAGCTGGTTTAATTGTACTCTAGTGCAAGTGGGAGACTGAAGGAGATATGCCCGAGAGGCAAATAAATAAGTAGTATTTACGCATTATCTCATAAGTTTATAATAGGTTTTTGTATTATGCTATAACTGTATTAATCGGAATTATTAATACATGTGTGATACATAGACAGCCAGAGTCCCTAGTGAGCCTCTGTATAAACTAGTCCATTGGGCAACAGTTGATCGAGATTCCCGATCAAGGACAATGACGTCGGTTGACAATAGGGTCATTTTATTAGTAGAATAAGGTGATGGACATACGCAAAGTATTGCAATAAGATCGTATTACGATGTTTGTCATTTGCAATAGATAAGTAATATGATAGCTTATACCTTAGACCGTGAGACCGTACTTATTGCTACTTCGTAGGGGTACTTTGAGAGCATCAAACGTTGTGTCTTATATAGCATGACAATAACGGTGTCCATCTTGGGTATCACGAAAAAGTATGTTGAGACGTAAGGATCAAGAGTGGGATTTGTTCATTCTTGTAACGGAAAGATACTCTGGGCCCACTCGGTTCTATATAGTTACGCAGCTTGTGACTAGGTCATGGAGATGTAATATCACAGACGAGTTAATAACCTTTGTCGGTAACGAGATATAATAGGGCATCGGATGTCTGCGATCATATCTCGGACAAGGTAGTATCGCAAAAACAAAGGGAATGAATAGCATGTTTATGGTTCAACAACGATATTCGAATGCACAGGGACCGTCGTATGCATCCAGGTATCCCTCGCGGTCATTGGCGAGCGAAGGGTCTCGACCATGTATAGAGTGTTCTCGAACCGTAGCGTAACAAGCTTAAGGTCTTAACGACACCTAGAGAAGGTTCTGGGATATTATAGGATTTTAATGGAGAGAGAGAAATGTTCCGAAAAGAGTTCTTGTGGTCCGGAAGGAGTTCCTGGAAGGTCTGGAATAGTTCCGGGAGTGTCTGAAAGATGTTCGGGTGGTTCAGAAAATGTTTTGGAGTCACGGAATATTAAATAGTATTTAAATATATTAATTATGAATTAATTATATTTTATATTAATTTAATTATGAATTAAATATATAAAAAAGGGGCAGCCCACCTAAATGGGCCCTAGGAGGGCCCATGGGGGAGCCTCACCAAGGAGGAGAGAGAGGGGCTTGGGGGAGCGAGGTGTTTGCACACCCCATCCCCTTTATATAGCAAGGCATATTAATTGGATTAATTACAGAAAAATACAATTAATATTGTAGCAGGCCGGCCGAGTTGTTTCTCCGCCCGTTTTGCCTCCTCTTTCCACCAAAGCTATACCGCCGGGCGCCGTTGCCCTGCGGGATTCCAGAAAAGTTCTACCCCTGCGATATCAGCTGGATCTGAGTTACTGGGGGTTGTTGTTAAGCTCTGTATGCTTACGATTGCTCGGAGGCGCCATATTTGAGGAGACTGTGCGACGTCGTCTCGCCCACCCAGAAGCCCTGTCGCTTCCCTGCCGCCGACGCACCCCTCCAGCCGCCGGCGCCACGCCACCTTCCGCCCAATGCCCGTCGACGCAGTTCATCGTCGACATCGCCGCGTCATCGTCTACTTCGTTGCGCCAAGTTCTCCGCGACCTTGAGGTCGGCTACGTACGACTTCATCGGCAACTCTTGTGCGGGAGCGTAATCCCCACTATCGGTCTACATGGAGGTAATGTGACCCGTTCCGCCACCATTGTCGCATGTACTAGATAGATAGATCCTGACTAGTTTGGGAGTTCTTACGCTAAAAAAATTATTATTTTCTGCACCGGAACCCGTTCACTTGACTAGTGGTAAGATTGAGCGCCAGAATGGGGTGTCCATTGCTGTCTGGAAGTCTGGAATGTTGCCCTGTATGTACCAGTTTGATAACCAATCGAAACATGGTCCAGTCGCACCAGATAATAACTTGGAGATCATGTTGCACATTAGGGCCCTGCTGTGGTCAGCTAAGTTCCTTATCCCTAAGCCGCCCTGTTCTCTGGACATGGTGACAAAATCCCATGCGACAAGGCAATGACCGCCTGACGCCTCCACCTGCTCAATGCTTCCTTTGTCCCATTGGATGCAGGCCATGAAGAAGTTTGGAATGGTTGACGGAACGGAATTAACCAATTGTAACCGTGCCGGTGCAGAGAGCAGCTGCGGCATCCATCCAGGTAACCTTATGTCGATTCTCTGCAGAACTGGCTGTAGCATAGCTCTGTTTATCTTGCTTAGAGACAGTGGTAGCCCAAGATATGTACACGGCAGCTTCATTAAAGGGCAGCCTAGAATTGTGGATATTTGATTTGCGTTTGATCATCAAGGTGAATCGGCACCAGTGTACTCTTCTAATAATTAATGTGTAGGCCACTGAAACTTGCAAAAGCTTCCAGAATTGTTTTCAGGAAGATGGCCTGCTGAGGTGTACCCTGCATTATGATCAGCATGTCGTCAGCGTACTGCAGAACAGGCAGTGGTGCCCCTTGCTGTAATGGGTGCAGTAGGAAACCATTGTCATAAGCCAACTTGATCATCTGTTGTAGCACGTCCCCAACCATATTGAACATGTATGGAGACAGAGGGTCTCCTTTTCGTACTCCTTTCTGAATTTTGAACTTCTGGCCTAATTCACCATTAATGAGCATTTGTGCCTGAGAGGATAGTAGGAATTCGTTGATCCAAGCTAGCCATCATGTAGGAAACCCTCTTTTTTGCTGTAGTAACAGTAAAGCTTCCCAATTCACCGTGTCAAAAGCTTTTCTGAAGTCTAGCTTGATTACGAACACAGGTTTTCTGTATTTGTTTGCACACTGGACCATTTCGATAGCTACAGCAAAGTTTTCCACAATAGATCTGCCTTTCATAAATCCTGACTGCATCTGATCAACTAGGTGAGGCATGTGTTTCTGAAGCCTTGTTGTTAGAACCTTAGCGATCAGTTTTGGTATGCTATGTTGTAGTGCAATCGGGCGGTAGTCAGCGATGGTCAGTGGCGTCTCTTTCTTAGGTAGCAGTGCGAATAGGCTAGGTTCATACCATCTAGGCTTACCTCAGTCTTATGAAATTTGTTAAACAACTCAATTAACTGAGGCTTGAGATGTTCAGCATACTTCTTGTAGAACTCGCTTGTGAGCCTGTCCGGGCCCGGGCTCCTGTTATTGGGAGCAGCTCGAATGGCATTGTATATCTCCTCCGGTGAACTCATCTTCTAGCTCAGACAATCCATTTACCAGCTGCGGATAAAGAATTGGTAAGTTCAAATTGGACGTCCATATCCTTTCCTCAGTAAAGAGTTTGGAGTAGAACTCAGTGGCTAGCAGGAGCTTGTCACGATTTTTCATTATTTCTTGGTCTCCATCCTTCAGCATTTTGATCTTATTCCTCTTGTGTCTATATGTTGCCATTGTGTGGAAATTTTTTGTGTTTTCATCACCAAGTATGCACCATTTGATATTCGCTCTCCTCCTCCAATAATCTGCGTCCGCTTTCGTTAAAGTTGTCACATGTTCGCGGCAGCTGCTTCTGAATAAGAACTCATAGTCTGAAAGAGGTCTCCATTCTTCAATGGCATCCATGTAGGTCAGACAGTGGCTGCAGTTTTGCAACATTGTGTTATAGGAGCGCCTGCCCTTAAGCCATTGCTTGGTGACTGCCCTAATCTCCCTTAGCTTGTAGTTTATTTTTGTCTCAATTTTCATCCATCTAGTTGGCGCCATAATCTTGGCTATTGTTAGTTGAACTAGCTCGATGTTGTTGCACCAGTTGTTCTCATATCTGAACAGTATTCTTGTGGGGGCCCCAGCCACAGCATCTATTTGAAGTTGTGTGTGATCAGACGTCTTCATAGTTAATGCCCTGCACTCAATGGTAATGAACATTGGCTCCACATTAAGTTTACCAAAACCCTGTCTAGCCTCACAAGCGTTGGATTTCTCCTTTTGTTAGTCCAAGTGTACTGTCAATTCATCATGTCTATATTTATTAGTTCCATATCATTGATCCAGGTGTTGAACTCATCCATTGCAGTCCAGTTTATGTTGTCATTATTCTTCTCATGACTGTATCTGTAGATGTTAAAGTCCCCCAACAGCATCCACTTTCCTGTGTATTTGCCTTTGATTTGCCTTAGATCGTTGAAGAAAGCAGTCCGTTGTAGCACATCACATGGTGCATAAACGTTGGTTAGGTAAAAACGGTCACCATTTGTTGTAGAGGAAGCCTGAATAGTGATATGCGAAGTGTTTTGGTCAGTGACCACGCAGTCAAATTTCTTTTTATTCCAGGCGATTAGGAGCCCTCCGGACGAACCATCTGATGCCTGAGTTACTAGACCAGTGTAGGCTGGTGGGAAAAGCTTAGCCGCCTTAAACCTTGAGATGCAGATGGAGTCTGGATTACTGTCTTTAATTTTGGTGTAAATAATTGTACGGCCATTACAGGAAAGGGTCCTCATTTGCACTTAATTCTTCCCTTTTTCCGGCAATGAGAGAGCAAAAAGCAGCAGATATGCGAATGCATCCTAACAATGCAAGGTACATGCAGTGGAGGTGCAGTGGTCGACATGAACTTAAAGAAATAACTGCTGGTGTTACAAGGTGCAAGACTACAACCGGTGGTAGGAAATAAAAAACGGTGATGTACTAAGACGTCACCTAGTATGAGCAGCGACAGCTTTGAAGGAAAAGTACAATGAAGGCGGAGGAGTAAAGCAAATTGCACCCTAGCTACGAAACACCAGGCAGGATCTAAGGTAGTGCTTAAGCGATCAGCCATTGGCATTCTTCACACCCGAGCTTGGACCGGCTTCATCTTGCGGCTCAGCAGAGCGCATCCCTTGCATAGTTGGCAACTCGAACCCACAGCAGTCTGCCAGTTCGCGCAGCTTCTCGGCAGAGGTCACCTGTGGGAAGCCTGAGATTGGTAGAGGCGCAAGCTTGTTGATGTCAGGCAGCCTCCTCATCTTGTTCCTACGCCCAGACGAGCCAAAGGAGGTATCGGAGACCCCACTGGATGTGGCCTTACGCTGGGACGCCCTCTGGACTGCGTCCAGACGGGGTCCATCATGCAGCTTGCGAATGCGGTCACTCCATCGAGGTGAAACCGCGGACTCATGCATCTCCCTCTCCATTCTTCGTGCCTCACTCCTAGTGATCATCTTCTGCAGCAGCTGGCGCCCCTGCGCACTGGCCTGAACCATTGGCTCCGACCCAGACGCGAAGCCGGAGATCTCGACGAGCTCGACGAGAGGCGCGCGCGGGAACGTTTTCCTTGTCCAGCAGTTTGAGCGTAGCCGGCGGCCCATTGCGCGGCCCGGCAGCCGGCGAAACGTTCGCCAGTCCACTTGGGCTTGTAATTGGGCCACTAGCATTGGGCCCCTCGTTGTTGACGAAGCGGAAGGGGCCGGACGGGCCCACGAACTGCAGAGAGCCGGTGGCAAGAGGGTTTCCGCCTTTGCCGGACTTGTAACGGCCCAGCCCAGCAACAGGCAAAGCGTTCTCCAGATCCTCTGAGCTAGCTCCATCAGCAGTAATAGCGTGGGCATGAAGGATCTCATCAGGCTGCCCAAGCATTGGCACGTAGGCACCAGCGGCCAGGCTGGCAGTGAGCGGAGAGGCCTTTGAAGCGCAGCCATAGAACGGGATTGGCGGTGTGGCCACCGGGTTGAAGGGCACTCTAAACAGTGGCAGAAGGCGCAAACTGGCAGCATGGTTTGCGGAAGGGTTTGGGCAGGTTGGTGGGGTAGGAAGGTGGAAGTTGGTGGTGGATATTGTTTGGGCGAAAAGCTGAGGTGAAGGCAAAGCTGGGCCAGGTGCCAAGGTGATGGGCGACACCGGCGGCCCCACGATCAGTGCAGGGCGCAGCAGCTTGGGCGGATAGGTCGAGTCAACTGCGCGAAGAAGAGGCATGGGAACATGGCCAAACACCGGCTGAGGGAACATGCTAAACATTAGCGAACGCACCGATTCACGAGTGAGCCTAGACCTGCAGCTGGCTCCCGCGCCAAGAGTGCTGAAGCAGAGATCAAACACCGGGAAGGGGTCGTCCTCCCCACCCAGTCCAAGCCGTCCGACCGGGATGCGGACATGAAGGACGCGGCGTGGGCTCAGCGTCATGGTGACCTCATAGGCCGCTCCCAGCACAGGATCAAAGCTAGCCACCGCGTTCGGCGTGCTCTGCTGGATCACCGACGTCTGCAGCCTGGCAGAGTCCGAGATGAGAGCCAGAAAGTCCTTCAGGCTAGCCATGCTTGGCGAGATCAGGGCTCTACGTGCGCAGAGACATCGTCTGTCCCTGCTCAAAAGGCTGGTGTAGATTGAGCAGGGCTGCATCGCTGGGCGGAGCCTCCCGATCACCGCCAGCCGAGGAAGTCTGGGCAGCTCTGTCGGCCCTCACCCAAGTGTAGGATGAGCATGGGCGAACCGAAGAGGCATGTGAAGAAGAGGAGCACGGCGGAGCTTGCCCACGGCGGTAGTAGGTGTTTGGAGGGTTCGGATATCGCTACGTGCGCTGCGAGGTGGGAGGCGGTGGTGGTGGAGGTTGGACGCTCCGGCGCACGCCGTTAGCATCGGAGTGGGCATCCCACACTTCGTTGATGAACACGTCGGCATAGTTCCCTCTTTCTCTGTGCTTATGAAAGGAGATGTGGTGGGGGATGTGCCGTGGTGACTCCACCTTAACCATGGCGAAGAGAGCAGAGAAGTCGTGGCCGCGCACGGCGGTGTGCTCGACACTCATGAGACTGGCGAACCCAGAGACCGCAGCCGCCATCCCACTCCGCCCCCAGAAATCAAGCGGAAACTTCTCGAAGGTTAAGCAGGCGATGTAGCGGTAGGAGAAATGGAAGGAGTCGTCGCCCGCGTCGTGGGGCAGGAGGTGCACAGATGCGACGGAGTCATCTGTGTCACGGACGTGAAGCGGGCTGTTGAGCATGGCCCTCTCCTGGTGGCGGCGGCGGTGCAGGAAGATAGTGAAGCAAGAGCCAGTGGAACTGGTGGCAAAGCGTACCGGCGCATTGTGCAGCTGCTGGTGGAAAACACGGCGGAGCCAAGGAATAGGGTTGGCGAGAGGAGGGTCGACGTTGACGAGGCAGGTGAGGGTGTGCGGGTCGTGCACCGGCGGGCAGTGGACGTCGAGCGACGTCGGCCTACTGTGGAACACCGGCTCCATGCTGTGGGTGGTGTTGGAAGATTGTTGGCGAAGGCGAAGGAGCATCGGGCAGCCCGCGGCAAAACCAGCAGACCACTTGGTTTCTGCAAGAGTAGGCTTTGTGTTTGTACTCAAGACATCGGAAGCAGCGATGATGGAGGTTGATGGGTGGAAGGTGATGTAGGCGGCGGGGCGGTGGTGTGGGTTCTGGATGGGGCTGGCGAAGGAGGATGTCCTTAAAAGATGGTTGGGGATCTGCCGCTTGCGGGGAAGAATTCAGACAAGACAAAGATTCACCCCCACGAGTGCTTCGTGGCGTCTGCATGCGCTGGGTTGTCTTACTTCCGTGCAGAGATTCAGGCAGGTTCGTTCCCAGTTGCCAACCCAGGTTATTATTGTCTCGGCTGCTGCAACTCGGACGTGTAACAGTGGTGAAAGCGACCGGAGTCGTGACCGCGCATGGGGTGGTATCCAAAACCACGGGCTGCATGCCTTCCTCTCGCGCCACGGCACAAACCTCGGGAGAGAATGCCGTATTTTTATGGTCCACGTGAGACGGTAACATAGGCCACGCGTCTTTGTCTGCAAGCCCGTCAATTTCCTCTGACGGAGAACTCATTGCACCGCAAATGGCCTCCTGCGCGACGCAAACCTGGTGGTCGTCGTGGCGACCATGCAAGGCATGCAGCCCAACTCCTTGTGGCAGAGAGGTGCAAGTTGGGTCGAAGGCGATTCGAAATTTGATCGGGCCAACGGCCCACGACTCCTTCAGCGCCATCTCGGCGCCCACTTGCCAAGAGGAGATCCAAAATTTGAAATTCCCTGCCCACTCTTCGGCGACGTCGAAGGCACGTAGATCGCCGCCGAAACAGTAGTGCAGCAGGGCTGCCTTGAACCCGGAGCTAACAGAGATGCCCACGGAGGAGATGGATGCAAGCATGTGAGTCCTGCCCAAGGAGATGCTCACCGAGTGGCAGGTTCCGGTGGAGTACTTGCGCAGCATGTCATCCTCAAACTGAGCTCTAGGAGTGGAGGAGCCAGGCGACCGCTTAAGCACGGAGTGGCGAACAGGTGTGGCGGAACTAGACCTAACCATGCTATGATGCAAAAAGAAAGCAGATGCAGTAGGAACAACTTAGCTCTCTCAGCCTGCAAGGAGGGGCACCCGCCGGCAGTGTTCCTCGCCGGTGGGCGGCTGGGCGTGAGGTGGAGGCGACGCGCCTACCCGCCACTCATGGCGCCGTCGGTGGCCAGAGCTGTGGAGGCCGGTGAGGAACAGCTACACCACCACGAGCTGCAAGGGTTCTTCAAGAAGCGGACCCGCAACAGGGCGGTAGCAGGATGAAGTCGACGACCTGCACGGGTAGGGCTAGGGATTTGGTGGCGGTTCTGACCTTGGGATCAGGACCGGAGGCAGTGGACGCCATCTGGACTGATGTGATGCCTGCCTGTATTTATTTCGTTTTAAAAAAAAAACCGTAGAATCTTGTCGTAACTCGTATACCGGTTCAATCATTCCACTAAACGACTACTGTTTGCTAGTTGGAAGCCACTATTTCACTTGTCCATGTCCCCTTCTGTATGTTCATTCATTTTCATTCATTTGTGGAGTTATCGCCAAATAAGGATCAACAACGCTTGGACACTTTACCCCCTTTCGAAATAACACACCATGTCACTAACTACATGGCTCCCGGAATGATCTTCACGGTAAAATACTTTACTAGCATGGCTAATGCTGATGAAGATGTCCTACCTACCAATGGCTGAATTGGCTGATGCTTTGGAGAATGTTACTTGTGAACCCTCCAAAACCACCGAAGAGTACAAAGGAAGTGACATTTCGTGTACACGAGGAAAGGGAGGAAAATAATAGTGAGATAACAAAATCAAAACTATTCAAACATGCAGAAATGCTAGCGTGGATTAATCCTATTAAGTTGTCACACATTTATTCAGGTATATGCTAGAAATATCATCTACTCAATATAGGAAGAAGCAAAACATTAGCGAGCCACGAGTGGTTACTCTTAGGCTCAGTTAGCGAACAAAGGAATGCAGTGTAGTCATTCAAAAATAAGCTACCTCCCAAATTAGATGACCCAGGCAGTTTCTGTGTTCCATGCTTTATTGCGATCTTTGCTCTAATATGGTGTTGTGTTATTTTTCTGTACTGTTCAATCATGGGCAACTGACCTACTTTTTGTGGATCTTCTTCTCGACACAAAGTAGCGGAGCTAGCATATAAGCATTGGTATCAAATGACACCCATGGTTTTGTTTGTCCTAATCCTCTTTATAATTTGAGAAAAACTACAATGACACCAGCAGAATTTGATGGATGACAGAAATGGAAAAATTTCCTGGATTTGCCGCTGTTGACAGTTATTGATTGGAGTTATATAGTTAGAAGGTCAAACAAAACGATATTGGCTGAAGTTATATATAACTTATATATAAGTGATCCATTCATTATGCTAAATATATGATCATAGACATGTTTTTTAAGGCGGTTTAAAGCAGTGGAGGGGCGCCTCACCGCCTAGGCGCTTAAAGCGCAAGGCGAGGCGACGCCTTAGAAGTTAGAACCACCACGGGCACCACCAAGCAAGCAGCACCACAGGCATAAGCAAGCAAGCAGCACAGCAGAACCACCACGAGCATCACCAAGCAGAACAGAGACAGGAGGATATCAGAGCGGAGAGGAAAATACCATGGGTGAGTGAGGGAAGCCGTACCCTGTTGCCCTGCTGGGAGAGGGCTGCACCAGGGGAGGAGAGGCCCAGAAGCTTGGCCGGAGGAAAGAAGTGAGTCTAGCTCATTTGGCTTGTGGAGTTGGTGTACAACCCAGTCACCCAGGTTCAAGTCCTGACCGGAGAAGGGTTCTTATTATTTAAAATAAAAATGTTGTAGGGGCTTCCCCCACCTCTTTCCTTTAAACAAAGCTTGACCGGAGAAGGGTTGGCAGACGGAGAGGTCGGAAGCTGGCCGAGGAGGACGAGATCTGGCGGAGGAGGAGCTTGCCGCCTGATAAGAGGGAGCTCCTCTCTCTCAGATTGATTCCTCTAAAGATTGTGTTGCCCTCATTCTCCATTATATATTCCCCTCCAATTTCCTGATTTCCTTCCCATCCCGACCAATTTCTGGTTCCTGCTCCATCCCTCAATGTTTCCTGCTCGGCCTTCCAGCGACGACTTAGGCGTCCAAAATAAGCCAAAGCGAGGCCTTCCCCACCTAAGCGACGACTTGGACGCCTCAAAGGTCCAATCTGGACGCCTTAGACCGAATCCTATGGCGACCATGACGCCTTGCTGTCTCGAAGCGCGTTGACACTTAGGCGTTGCCTAGGCGACGACTTGGAGACACCTTAAAAACCATGATTTTTTTTTACGAAAGAGCAGTCTAGCCTGCTTATTCATTAATCGTAGGCGGGAGAGAGTACAAACAACTGTAAATATGAGCTAATCTAACAACAGCTAACTAAAGCAAATAGAAACTGAAACCCTCAGCAAATCAATCTGGTTCCCTTGGTCTTTGAAGCAAGGTTGCGGCTCGTGGTCTCCTTGCTTTGCGCCACATGACAGCCTCCTGGATAATTTCCTGTTTCAAATTTTCTAGGCTTCTCGCAGCGTTGCGAAAAATTCTAGCGTTTCTTTCTTTCCAGGTTGTCCACCACACCAATTGAACAACAGTGATCCACCCACGTCTCTCACGTTTGGCAGTCATCTTGTTTGTGTCCGTCACCCACACCAGCAGGTTGTGGTTTGTTTGGGGAAGGTAGCAAGGAGGCGTCGCCGTGATGGGCAAGATCTGTGCCCAAAGCTGCATGATGAACGAACAGTTCGCCAGCAGGTGGTTCGTCGTCTCGCCGGCAGTGCAGAAAGTGCAGCTCCCCTGGTTCGGCCAATTCTTCTTGGCAAGGACATCTGCTGTGTTACACTTTCCCTTGATCGCCAGCCAAGCGAACAGACGGCACCTAAGAGGCGCATCAGAGCACCAGATCACCTGCTTGAACTTTGTTTTTATGGCTCCCTCGAACTGAGCACTGTATGGAGATCTAGCCGAATACGTCCCGTCTGTGGTTAGTCGCCAAGTGACCGTGTCCTCCATTGTCTGGTCCAGCTGCACACTATGTATCATCTCCCACAGGTCGAGAGACTGCCTCAACGTCTCTGGTTCGAGAGCACCACCAAGGTGTCCAGTCCATCGGTTCTCCGTTATTGCATGTGCAACAGTACTCGTTCTGCGAGTGCATGACCGAAACAGAAGCGGGAAGCGGTCCTTGAAACTGACTCCGTGAAACCATGGATCAGTCCAGAACTTGATGTCTTCCCTGTTTCCTAGACTGAAAACCACCGCAGCATTGAACAAATCTCGGACACGCTTGTCGATCGGGAGTGGCAAGCCCTTCCATGGTTTTGTCTTGTCAGTCCATGACTGCCAGAGCCATCTTGTGCGCAGAGCAACGCGCTCGACTGAAGATCAGGTAACCCTAGCCCTCCTAGCTCGGTCGGTCGGCAGACTGCCTTCCAAGCTACGAGACATTTGCCTCCCGGTGCGATTTCATCTTGGGCCCAGAAAAAAACCCGTCTGATTTTGTCCACCGCCTTCGTAAGCCATTTAGGCGCAATGATTGCAATCATCTGGAAGACAACCATCGCGGATAGCACGTGTTTCACCAAGATAAGCCTTGCATCAATAGAAAAGTGCACTTGTTTCCATCCTTTGGCTTTGCCTGCTAATTTATCCAGAGCAGGTTGGAGATCTCCTTTTCTCAGTTTCCTGTCCGACAACGGCATACCCAGGTACGTGCACGGGAATTGTGCAACTTTGCATCCCATCTGCCTTGCCAGTGCGTCCATATCAATCCCCTGGCATTGGATAGGCGTGATGGTGCTCTTGTTGAGGTTGACAAACAATCCCGCAGCATCCCCAAAGCCTCTGAATATTCCTTTGGTTGTGTCCATGTCGACAACATTAGGACTGATGAATAGTGCCACATCATCGACGTACAAGGATAAACGATGAGGCATGGGTTTGTTTCACATCTGTGTGAACATCCCAAGATTATCCGTGGTGGCCACCGTTCTTGCTAGCACATCCATGACCAACACGAACAACATCGACGATAAAGGATCGCCCTGGCGTAAGCCCCTGGCGTGCTGGATTCCATCTGTCAGATTGCCATTGATCAGCACCCTTGATGTCGCTGACTATAACAAGATTGCGATCCAATCCCTCGGCCCGAATCCTCTAGCCTCGAGGACCTCGAGCAAAAATTCCCAGGAAACTGTGTCGAAAGCCTTCTCAATATCTAGTTTCAGAAAGAGGGCTGGGATTTTTTGTTGCATGCACCATTTGGCCTGTCCTTGCACATATGAAAAATTATCGTGTATTGATCTGCCTTTAATGAATGCGCTTTGACAGGGGTTGATCAACTGGTTCATGACCCCCGCTAGTCTTCTCGCAAAAACCTTTGTGACGAGCTTGGCGAAAAAACTAATCAGACTAATCGGCCTAAACTCCTTAGGGTGTGCAGCTTCAGCATGCTTTGGCAACAGGATCACTGTCGCCGAGTTGAGCAGATGCAACTGCCCTGCATTGCAGTTTTCAAACGCTTTCATCGCCTCCATTACATCAGCCTGCACCACTTGCCATGTCGTCTTGAAAAATAAGGCAGTAAACCCGTCAGGGCCCGGAGCTTTGTCTGAATTCATGTCATCTAGCACCGCCTTCACCTCGCATGTCGTAAATGGTCCGTCCAGGTGTGTGAGGTTGGTCTGCTCTATTCCTACAGCTGCGAAATTGATGGTGTTTTGCCTTTCTCTCTTGGTACCGAACAACCCGTTGAAGTAATTCCACGCTAATTCCTCCTTTTTTATTTGATCAGCATGCACTTCCCCATCAACCTCCAAAGCGGGGATGAAATTCTTCCTGCGGCGAGCATTGGCCTTGGAGTGGAAGAATCTTGTGTTGGCATCTCCATCTCTTAGCCAAGCAATCCTGGCCCTTTGTCGCCACATCGACCGTTGCATCGCAGCAATACCTACGCTCGGGTTCAGTTAACTGACGGAAATCCATCGCTATGTCCAACTGCATAATCAATTCGGAGGTGATCGCTGCGCGCAGATTCAGATCGTTCGTGAAGGAGGTACTCCACTGCTGCAGCTTCTTGCTCGTATGCATCAACTTGCCATGCAGGTTAACAAAAGCATTCACATTCACGTTAGCTCCTGTCCAAGCTTCCTGTACAACCTCCAAATACCCATCCTGGCGTGTCCAGTAATTCTCAAAACGGAAATGCCTCACACACCTAAAACTCACATCAGTTGACAGCAGCAAAGGGCAATGGTCCGACAGATCAGAGGACTGCGCTTGTAATAGCGTTCCTGGGAACACGCGATCCCAAGCATCGTTGAAGAGAACACGATCCAGCTTTACCATCGTCGCCACCGCTTGTTCATTGCTCCAAGTGTATCTTCTTCCGTGCAGGTATAAATCCCTCAGCTGCAGTTCGTTGATGAATCTCCGGAATGCACCCATTGTTCTCCGGTTTACATTGTTGTTGTTCTTTTCATTAGCAGCGGCAATCATGTTGAAATCTCCAGCGATAAATGTAGGGACATCAGCCAGCATATCATCTCTTATGTGGTCCCTCAACTCATTCAGAAAGATTAACTTATCAGCATCATTTTGTGGTCCGTAAACCACAGTTATTGCGATGGCGATTGAGCTCTACGCATATGCCCTTGGACCGAGACGGAGTGATTTGATGTGTGCTGGTTTGCACGGCTGAAATCCTCAGTCTTCCAAGCGACGATGATCCCACCTCTTGTACCATCTGCAGGCCAGAAAACAAAATCGTCAAACTGTGACCCGCAACATTCTTCCACAATCCCCAAGTCCACAAACTGAAGCTTTGATTCTTGCAAACATACAAACGCGACCCCAAGTTTTCTAATGACTCCCAGCACAACTGCTCTTCTCGCTAAACTATTGAGCCCTCGAACATTCCAAACCAAAAAGTTGCAATTCATAAAAACACTATTGCGACCGATACAAACACGGCACCTCCGCGCTTACAGCGTTGTGCCTCCATTTATCCTTG
Organism: Poa annua; assembly: GCA_026929855.1. Lineage (NCBI taxonomy): Eukaryota > Viridiplantae > Streptophyta > Magnoliopsida > Poales > Poaceae > Poa > Poa annua. Next base: position 240,912,784 of record CM049426.1, on the reverse strand, counting down.
CCTTCCCCTTGGCCTTCTTAGCAATGACCGAGAGACCTTCCATGCGCACCGTGGACAGAGGCTCGTCGAAGCACTTGTTATAGCGCTGCAGCAATCCGTCCTCAGGTTCATCTTCCTTGTCAGATAGAGCGAGCCCCCTCTTGGAGATGATCACTCTCTGTGCATGCTTGAGTGTGTTGTTGCCGCCGCCTGTGTATGCCAGTTTCCTGCTTGCAATCTGGTGGCTCCTTCGCGTCGTGGTTCCTGGTGTACGCCAGACCCGACTGTGGCAGCGATGCGCCGGTGTGCCCGGCAGCAACGGAGAGGGGATGGGTGTGAGCATCCAATCTCCCAGCTGGGCTGTATAAGTGCTCGCACCTATTCCCGTCAGTTCTTGATCTTCGTTTAGATGGGCCTCCGCCCCGGTCTGCCCGCTTCCCGCAGCATACAGCCCAGCAGTACCAAGGACCAGGTTTGCCTCGGTGTCCTCTGTCCCTTGTTGTACCTCTTTGTGCTCCTCTTGCTGGGCCGGCCTGTTTGTTCCCGGCCCTTCTACGCCGGGCGACAGCTCGTCATGGCGGGTCTCATCCTGTCTGTTGCTCATATATGTAACTCTCAGGAGGAGTTACGGAATAGACGGCGGCTGGCGAAGGATGAGGTGACGATGCGCGTCGGCAACGGATCGAGAGTCGACGTGGTGGCTGTCGGCACGCTCCCTCTGCATCTACCATCGGGATTAGTTTTGGTTTTAAATAAGTGTTATTTTGTGCCATCCTTCAGTGTAAACATTATAAGTGGGTCTTGCCTGTTACAAGACGGTTATTCATTTAAATCAGTGTCAAGCAATTGTGCTATTTATATGAATGATATCTTTTATGTTGATGCTCCCGAGAATAACGGTTTATTCTTGTTGAATCTCGATCGTAGTACTCACATCCATAACATAGAAGCCAAACGGATTAAGTGTAGTGACGATACCGCCATGTATTTGTGGCATTGCCGTCTTGGTCATATTGGTGTAAAGCGCATGAAGCAACTCCACTCCGATGGACTTTTGGACTCGTTGGATTTCGGATCCCTCGATACATGCGAACCATGCCTTATGGGCAAAATGGCCAAGACACCGTTCAAAGGTTTCGTTGAACGGGCGTCGGATTTGTTGGGGATCATACATACAGATGTGTGTGGACCGATGAGCGTTTCGACACGCAATGGTTATCGTTACTTCGTCACCTTCACTGATGACTTGAGTAGATACGGTTATATCTATTTGTTGAAACACAAGTCTGAAACGTTTGAAAAGTTCAAAGAATTCCAAAGTGAAGTTGAGAATCAGCTTAATAGGAAAATCAAGCATCTCCGATCCGATCGCGGTGGAGAATACTTGAGTTTTGAGTTTGGCACACATCTGAAGAGTTGTGGCATAGTACCCCAACTTACGCCAGTCGGAACACCGCAGCGTAACGGCGTGTCCGAGCGACGTAATCGTACTCTACTGGATAGTGTTCGATCTATGATGTCTCTTACCGATTTGCCAGTGTCCTTCTGGGGTTATGCGTTAGAAACAGCCGCATTCATTTTAAATACGGCTCCGTCCAAGTCCGTTGAAACGACACCGTATGAACTATGGTATGGCCAAAAGCCTAAGTTATCGTTTCTGAAGGTTTGGGGTTGTGAGGCGTACGTTAAGAAACTACAGCCCGACAAACTCGAACCAAAGTCGGAGAAAGTCGTCTTTGCAGGATATCCGCGGGAAACCGTTGGGTACACCTTCTACAACCAAGCTGAGGGCAAAACTTTTGTCGCGAAGACCGGTACCTTTATAGAGAAGGAGTTTCTCGCGGAAGGAGTAAGTGGGAGGAAGGTAGACCTCGATGAAATCGTTGATCCTGAACTCGAGATTCCGAGTGGCGCAACGGAAGCAATTCCGGAAACGTCCTCTGTGGAAGGAGTGGGAGAAACTGTCGAGGAAGGTGTTCTACCTCGTAGGTCTGGTAGATCTCGGATCGCACCAGAATGGTATGGCAACATGGTTTTGCACCGTCATGTTAGTCGAACAAGACGAACCTACGAACTACAAGGAGGCGATGGTGAGTCTAGAGTCCGAGAAATGGCTTGAAGCCATGAAATCCGAAATAGGATCCATGTATGATAACAAAGTGTGGACTTTGATGGATATTCCCGAAGGACGCAAGGCCGTCGAGAATAAATGAATCTTTAAGAGGAAGACTGATGCTGATGGTAATGTGACCGTCTATAAAGCTCGGCTTGTCGCAAAGGGTTCCGACAAGTTCATGGAATTGACTACGATGAAACTTTTTCACCCGTAGCGATGCTTAAGTCTATTCGGATTTTGTTAGCGGTAGCTGCCTATTATGATTATGAAATCTGGCAGATGGACGTCAAAACGGCCTTCCTAAATGGAAATATTGAGGAAGAGTTGTACATGGTACAGCCGGAAGGTTTTGTCGATCCAGGAAATGCTAACAAGGTGTGCAAGCTTCAGCGATCCATCTATGGATTGAAGCAAGCATCTCGGAGTTGGAATCTTCGCTTTGATGAGGTAATCAAAGGTTTTGGATTTATCCAAAATGTGGAAGAGACCTGCATTTACAAGAAAATGAGTGGGAGCTCGGTTGTGTTCTTAGCACTGTATGTTGACGACATATTGCTGATTGGGAATGATGTGAAACTTCTGAATAGCGTGAAGGAATATTTAAACAGTAAATTTTCCATGAAGGACTTAGGAGAAGCTGCGTATGTTTTAGGCATAAAAATCTATCGCGATAGATCAAGGCTCCTATTAGCACTGAGTCAGAGTACTTATCTTGATAAAATATTGAAGTGTTTCCGTATGGAGAAGGCAAAGAAGGGTTCTCTGCCGGTTATCAAGAATAAGATATTGCGGAAGGCACAGTGTCCGGTGACGGAACTGGGTAAGGCTGAAATGACGAAACATCCTTATGCTTCAGCCATAGGATCGATCATGTATGCAATGTTGAGTTCTAGACCGGATGTGTCATTAGCTCTAAGTTTGACAAGCCGGTTCCAGAGTAATCCTGGAATGCCGCATTGGATAGCGGTTAAGAGCATTCTTAAGTATCTCAATAAGACAAAGGAAATGTTCCTTGTGTATGGTGGCTGCGATGAAGAACTTGGCGTAACGGGTTACGTAGATGCAAGTTTTTGCTCAGACCCCGATGACTGTAAGTCACAGACAGGTTACGTGTTCAAGGTGAATGGAGGCGCCGTGTGCTGGAGAAGTGGGAAGCAACCCATAGTCGCACAATCTACAATGGATTCGGAGTATATCGCTGCTTGCGAAGCCGCGAATGAAGTTGTGTGGCTGAGGAAGTTCGTCATCGAACTTGGAGTGTTCCCGAGCGTGCAAGACCCCGTGATCCTCTTCTGCGGTAATACGGGTGCCATTGCGAACGCCAAGGAGCCAAGGTCTCACTCTACCGCCAAAAACATTCTCCGACGCTTCCATGTGATACGTCAGTACGTACAAGGAGGCGATGTGATGATTTGCAAAGTGCATACGGATCTGAATGTGGCAGATCCGCTGACGAAGCCTCTTCCGCTTGATAAGCATGAAAAGCACCAGTTAGCTATGGGTGTTAAGCTTTTACCAAGTTGTAATCTAGATTAATTTGTACTCTAGTGCAAGTGGGAGACTGAAGGAGATAGGCCCTAGAGGCAATTAATAAAGTGTATTCTTTATCATATCTCGTTTGTTCATAATAGGTTTTTGTGTCATGCTAGAACCGTATTAAGCGGAAACATTAATGCGGGCGTGATACGTAAACAACCAGGTCCCTAGTAGCCTCTACTAAGACTAGTTTCGTTGCGCGATTGATGATCGTGGTTTCCCGGTCATGGGGCATGGCGCCGGTCGGCAATGGGAGTCATATCGTTGGAGAACGATGTGATGGACATACCCAGATTTGGAGAACGTAGTCGTTACGCCATTGACCGTGATATCAACTCTTATTGTTATTCCTGGAAGATACTTTGATCGCACCAAACGTCGTATCTTATTTAGTATGACAATAACGGTGATACTTTTGGGTATCAGAAAGGAGTAGTTGAGACGAGGGGTCAAGAGCGGAATTTGCCAGTCCGCATAGCAGGATAGATACTCTCGGGCCCACTCGGTGAGATCATGTCTAATGAGCTTGCAAGCATGTGACTAGGTCACGGAGACATGAGATCATGAACGAGTAGAAGATAGCGTCGTCGGTAACGAGGTCGGGATTAGGTATGGAGATATCTATGGAACGACGCTCGGACATGCTAAGTATCCCTATGGCAAAAGGTTTAAGACTTTGCGTTCAGGTTTGATAGATGAAAGTCATTCGTTATATCACAGGGATTAATTCATGCGGTCCAGGCCTACGAGTTAGTCATTGATCATAGAGGAGTCTTGGTCATACCTGTTATTATATCGAACCGCTAGGGTAACACACTTAAGGGGTTTCGACAAAACAACCGGAAATGAAAGAGATCACCGGGAGCGTCCCGGGAGGGGTCCGATGGAGATCGGGCAGCGCCGAAAGAGTTTTCGGAGCTAGGAAAAATTATATATATTATGTTTGATATTAATTAGTGTAATTAATATGCAAATATGATTTTATATATTTATTTTCGAATTTATTTAGGCTGATTTCCCTAAATGGGCCTTCTGGTCGAAAGAAGGCCCAAGAGGGGGAAAATCCCTAGGGGATTCGGTGGGAGCCATGGTGGCCGGCCTGGATGGGCCAAGGGGCCCACTATGGGGCCGGCGCACCTGGCCTAGCCACACCAGGCATGTGGGGATAGTCCCACATTGCCTGGCTGGCAAGGTTGGCTCCCCCTGGGAGCCTATATGTAACGCCCCGGGAATTTTCTCAATTAGAAAATTCTTTGTTTTTATTTTTGCATCAACATGAGATCATCATGCATCATTTGCATTTGTCAATCTTAATTTAAATTATTGGATTTAAATTCAACTCCATTTAAATTCTTTTCCACTTTTAAATCTAAATGCAAATCAAATTAATTTAAATATGATATTTAAATTCTTTTCAAATATTCAAACTAATATATTAACTTGTGTATTTTGAAAATATTAAATATTTTCCAAAGGTCTATACATCTTTTCTTTTCTATTTTGTTTTAAAATACAAGAACATAAAAGAATGTTTAAAAGAAATAAAAAAATTGCAGAGGAGAAAGAAAAATACTCCATGGGCCGTTTTCTCTCTCTCCTTGGCCCATATGAGCCAGCCCGAAGCCCACACCCCCCCCCCCTGTCCTCTTCTTCCACTTTCCACCGAGGCAGGCAGGAAAGCGAGGCCATGGTGATCCCCACCATGTGCCCCTGCCCCCCTTTCCCCTCCTACTTAGCCAGCCTCCCTCCTCCCTCTCCGAAACCCTAGCTCCTCCTCCTCTCCCTAGCAGCCGCGCCGCCACTTCCCTCTTCTTCTTCCCCATCTCTGCTTCTTTGTTCCCTCCCACGGATGAGCACACCGGAGCCCTCACCATAGAGCCGTAGCCAGGGTTCCGTCGAAGGGATTCCACCAGAACCAGGAGCTGCGCGGCATCATCTTCCACCTCTCCACGCAAGGAATCGGACCAAGAGCCGCGGTGCCCGTCGCCCTCGTCCTCTTCTTCCCCGCGGCCGGCGGGCCTCCGCCGCGAATTTCCGGCGAACGTGCCCTCCCCCGCACCGAACAACTCCTCCGAGCCCCTCCCCGTGAGCATGTCTCCCCACTCCCCCTCTCCCCTTGCTCTAGTTCGTCCTCTAGGCGTCGCGTCGGTCCGCGCCTCCTCCTCCGTTCCGCCATGGCCACCATGGAGAAATCTGGGCACGAACAAGAGTTCCCCCACCTCCCTCCTCGCCTCCGTGCTACCACACGCGCACACAACACATCCAGCACACACGCCGCACCCCAGCCCCGCCAACTCGTGGTCGACGCCGACGCCGGCGCTACCTTCTGCTCCGCCGTGCCCAAGATCCGCTTCTCGTTCAGTTTCGTCAGGCCAGGGACTCATTGGGTGTTTAAAAACGGTGTCTTGCTCGTTCTGTCAACAACACGCACTGGCTCTTCTGGCTAACACCACCGATCCTTCCGTCGCACGCCCGCGAGTCGAGTTCGAATCCGCCCGGGGCTCGTGGAATAAAAACCCCCTTTTTCTCCTTTGTTGCTCCCACTGACATGCGGGCCCCGCCTGTCATCGACAGCGGAGGCCAGCGCAGCACGTCCCCGCCCGCGTGGCGCCTGGGTCCCACCGGTCAGCCTCATGTGTGGATCCCCGCACGGTGAGAAAAGACCGAGGAGGTGATCTTACGCAGCAGTTTTGCACCGAGCACCCTCTCCTTTCGGGTTTAGTGCTTTAGCCCCTGACAGTAACTTTTCCATCACAGACAAGCCCCTGACTTTTGCAGAAAACACCCTAACCTTAAATTGCTAATAACTTTTATTATATAACTCCAATTAAAATAATCTTTATCTGTTTTTATATCATAAAAATGCAATGAATATTAATATGCCATTTGTATGCCATTTTGCATATTTTATTTTAATTGCTTAGTGTAATTTATTTGTTGCACCTATATGATTAAATATGGAATGTGTTGGGCTTTACTTAATAATTGCCCTATTCCATTTAATTTAATTAGATCACCCATGCCATGTGTTACCATGTTAACCAACATTTAATATTGCTGGTAAATAAATAACTTGCATCTAAATATTAATTGCCGGGATTGTTTTCCCGCTTAATTTGGATTAATTGCTTTTGTATTGCATCTTGCCATGTCATGCATCATTCTCACATGATCATGCTGGATCTTTGCCGTAGTTATAAAATTCATCTTTTACGCTTTCCAGTGTTTGTTGCTTCTTCGCGGATAAGACGTTGAGATGTGTGAGCAACGACAAGATCTGCTACCATGCGGGATTCCAGGCAATCAAAATTTGCTTGTTTACCTATACATTGTCTTTCATTCCTGCCGTTGATCTCTGCTACCCTAGTATTCGATTCTTTATCGCGATCCCATCACATGTTTATCCTGCAACCCATACAGCTTTATCCCCACATCCTAATACCTGTTGCATGTTTATCTGTTGGCCTTGCGAGTCGTAGCGCATGCTTAGAGTTGTTTGCGCGAGTCGTCTGTATGTCTTATTTAATTGCACCTGCTTAGCATGATAGGTTATTCTACCTTAATAAAATGTTGTTCTATATTGGGGTATTATAATTAAAAGATAAGGCACCGGCGGAAGGCCTTGCGAGGTGCTTTGTTCTGCTAAGTGTCGACCTAGGAACTCAGTTCTTGTCCTCGGATCCAATTTTGAGCGCACTAACCGCTGTGGGAGGCCCTATGGAGCCCCCCGCGGCTTCGATCTAATCCGCCTCTTATCCAGGGCGCCGCAAGTAGTTCGGGCTTTCCATTTGATGCATGCATATGGTTACCTAATCTCATGATGATGGAGTAGTCGATTCTCATATAGGGTGGCACGTTCTTAGAGTGCTATGAAGGTCGTATCCCGCGGGCACTGGACCTGATTAGCCGTGCACACAATCATGCGGTTCCCTGGATGGGTTGTAGAGAAGAGATTTGCCGTGTTGAGATGCCCTAGCTTCTGGCTTTGCTTTTGGGGTTGATCGAACGAGTACGGGTCCAGTAGTGCACACCTGCAGGGTATAATCTTATCGATGAGCCGTGTCCACGGTTATGGACGACTTGGTGATGATGCTGGCTAACAAGATCATAGACAACTTACACCTAATCATTGTTAATTAACCTGACTAGTAATATAGAATTACTTTCACAATAACTGGTAACTAAAATTTGTTCACTGTGTGAGTTTTTCCCAAATTGCTTCCTCATACTTGGTTGAGGGGGTTAATCCGAGGATGGGTTATGTTTGGTGTTAGTTGTAGATGTTTATCTTATGCGCTCTCTTATCCCTCTCTGATTAGACGGAAGTTGTAGCGTGTCTCTTTACGTTGCTAGTGCTGCTGCCGCTAAGTCCACCTCCCCTATATTTTGGGAGATGGTGTAGAAAGTAGGCAAGTCGGTTTTGCTTGCCAGGGAGTGCCCTGACCCTCTTTTGTGATGTGCTTTATGTGCAGTTAACAGGTTTGAAGTGTGACGACGTTAGCTTGGGAATCCCTCCGGCTTGGCTGGGCAGGGATATGGCGCCATCGCTTATCTTCAGGACTCTTAGTCCAATTTGCATCTTATCTGTACTCGGATACTATTTTTGCTTCCGCTGTCATTTGAATCTTTGTATTGTATCATTTGTATCTTGACTCGTTCGAGTCGTTGTTGTAATTATATCTTCTGTCGTATTTGTGGATGTATCGGAACTATTGTAATGTTATCACAATTCCACCCACATAATGCGCATGTTTCGACGTGCACATTATGTCTGGTGGGCGACCTAAAATCGTTATTATGCGGATTTCGGCTGGATCGCTTAAATCTACATAGTACCGATTGTTGGGCGTCACACTATATAAGAAGGGGCACCCCTGGTCTTTTAATTCACCAATTAATTCCCGATTTCTCTCTCGATCTCGTGGTTCCCTTGTCGGAGCCGCGCCGAGCTGAGGAGGGGGATCTCTTCCACCATAGCCCGCTGCCGCGCTGCTGGTGTTCCGGCCCAAGTCTTCCGCTGCTCGTCCTGGACTGGAGCTTCGGAGGCCGTCGTCTACACCGTACGTGTGTGACGCCCTGCGAGGTGCTGTGCTAGCGGTACTCGGAGGTCTGCTTCCTCTACACGACCTTGAGGTCGGCTTCGTCGGTCTTCATCGACAACGTTTGTGCGGGAACGTAATCCCCGTTTTCGGTCTACAAGGGTACGTATTCCGATCTCCGTTCGTACTACTATATCTGCATAGAATAGATCTTGACATGCTTTTAGGATATCGTTGGTAGGAATTTTTTTGTTTTCTGCACACGATCCCCTTCAAAGGGATCCCGGCTTCACACTCGGGGAGATCTCCCCGATTGCACTGCTCATTTGGTAGCAGTGGCGGTGTAGCACGGAGGGAAAACCACGTATGTCTCCACGATTGCTCGTAGTCTTACTTTTATGAAAGACCACATATAGTTCATACAAACATAAATAAATTTTGTAATAAAATACAAAAAATACAAAAAAAATTAAAAATAGGAAATGACACCAAATTAGATCATCAGATTACAGATTTAACAAAGTAACAAGAAAATTCAGAAAAAATAGAAAATAAAATCTTGAACACAAATGAGTAAGTCATTCACAAAAAAAACAGTTTAAGTGAAAGCATCCAACCCACAGGCATTTACATCTCGACACTTGATGAGAAGATTCGATGCAACATATAGCAATTATTACTTGTTGAAAAGTAATAGCTTTCAAATATTCATACAAAACCCTATTGGATAAAACCAATTCATAAATTACAAGTAGGTATCATGACTCCAAATTCTGACGCCCTGGTATTAACTCTTTCTCCAGATTCCAAGATAATACTGTAGAATAAAATCATGTGCTTAACTAGTACCTTCTAATTCTGTCTTGATATTTTTACAAATAAAATAGAAAATACGAGCATCAACAAAGAAGCTTCCTGGGCGCATCCAACATAATAAAATATGGAGTAGATTCAGGTTTTGATTTCCCCAAAATTGTAGGACAATTGTCTTTCAGTCATGTTGCATATAGACATAAAGAAGGCGACTGAAAAATGATGTAGGACACTACATAGATGACATGTTACGCCTATGATTACTGTAACCACAACTAAGCTTTGTGAGCATACTGTCAGTAAATAAGTTACACATCTAAATTTCTGCACTCAACACAACCAGCCAGATATAGAAACATGATACTTTTTTTTATTTCAATGTGAATCAAGCCCAAGAAAAATCTTCATGGAAAAAGGTATATGTTGCAGTTAAAACACCCATACTAGCAGATAAGAAAGAGCAAGTTTATGTTTCTACCAACAATTAAAGTACATAAACTTCAGCTTGACGCTAGTTTAGCTTGCTACTAGTCTTTCCTAAACATATCCCGGCGTGAATTGGAGCGCCCTGGTGCGTCGCTGCTGCTGGTCCCGCAACCAGTGGCGTAGGGTCGGATCGCTGTGTGTTTGTTGCCTGCTTTTTTCTGGACCCACTTGTTTGTGTCGTAGTGGTTTGTGTGTTGTTTTCCTGTCGGTAGATGTGGGATAGGTCCCCATAGGCGGCGATGTGGGTCCTATTTTCAGGTCGGTATGTTTTTTCGCATGGTCGGCGCGTGGTTGCGCTTCTTCTCCGCTCCCCATCTTCAGTTCCTTCCCGTCTTCGATTGGAAAGCTTGTCTCGTTCGTGCCGGCGTCTTGGATCGGTTCTGTTCCTCCGTGTTGCTGGTTCTTGGTTTGGATCTGCTTGATGCTTACTCCGTTTTTGCCCTTGCCGCTGTTCGTCGTAGATTCTTGATATGGGCTTCTCTTTCGCAGGTTGAGGCTCGCTCGATCTGGGAGTTCGTCCCTGCCGTCTCTGCTCCTGTCCGCGGTGCCCACTGCAAGGGTTTGAAGTCCGACTTGCAGGTAGTATGTTTTCTCTTTTGTCCTATTTTTTGGCTACGGCTTCTTATTGTTCGATTTGGGGATTGGTTTGGGTGATTTGGTTCTTCAGGTTTCATGACCGATTGTTTTCCCGATTTAGGAATCCATGTTTGTTATTATTTTGTTTGCGCCTTAGATTTACTCCGTTCTTGTTAGTATTATTTTGTTTGCGTTTGGGATTTGGCCTATTTCGCTCAATATTTGTGGTCAACTTCATTCGTCTGTGTTTGCCACTGCAGGCTGTGTTGTTTAGGCATCGTTTTGCTTGTTTTTAGATGCAGCCTGATCAAGATGGTCGCAGTTCCCCTGCGCGTGAGCGGCATGGTAATGCCTCGATAGCATTTTTGTTTGGTTTTTCGCCATCTGGTTACTTCGATTGTTCTGTGAGACTTGTGGATTTTTTTCTTCATGCATCGTTCTAGAGGCTAGCATGGATGCTTCTTCCTCTGCTGTGGTTGGGCATGTTCGGCATCGTGTTGATACAGTTGTCGGTGTTGCCGGTTGGAGTCCGCCTTGTGGGTCTGATCGAATTGAGAATGTTGGTTCTCCAAATGTGAGTCGATGTCAGATTGTCAGTCATCTAACGTCTCTGGTCAAAGTCTGCGTGGAGGACGTGGTCGTGGGCGTGAGGCTGCTTTGCCTAGAGCTCTTGTGCGGCGGCGGCGATGTGAAACGGTAGTTGCGGATGTTCGTGGCTCCCATTCAATTGAAGGTGTTGATTCTACAAATGTGGGTTCCTGTCAGCCGTCCTCTGTTTCTGGTCAGAGTGCGCGTGGTGGACGTGGTCGTCGACGTGCGTGCCCCTTACCTAGAGCTTCTGGGCGGCGACCTCGTTGTGGCTTGGTATCTGGCGATGTTGGGTGTAGTTCTCCTTCTGTATCTAATCAGGCTGAGGGCGTTGGGGCCACAGGTGTAAGTCCTTGCGATTTGGCTCCTGTTAACCGTTCTGTTCGTGGCCGTCGTGGTAGTGGCCGCGCCCCTATTTCGTTTGGACCTCCGGTGCGTGCTGAGCGTGGTCGCCGAGGTGGTCCGCGTGGATCTGCTGGTGCTCGTTCAGCTGACACTAGAGTGAGAGAGAACATAAACTCGTTACTAGTTCAGCGCTCCCTTGTTGTCCGACGTTGCTCCACCGTCCAAATGAGATCAGTAAGTAATAGTACACGCAGAGTATTACTGACCTGAATCAAGATGTACTAGTTGGTGAAGCTAGAACATCGGAACATAATTTTGATGGCTGCTTCCTAGAATAGAACAAGCTATATTTTACTACAACTTCAGTGTATCCCAAGGCAAATACAAACGAACGATGGTTACAACTTTTTTTTTGAGAGTATATTTGCGGTACCTTATTTGTATAGAAGGAGCAAAGAGTCAAATACAAGAAGGTAAGCCTGCCGAGAACTACACACCACACGACAGACACAACCCACACCCTCCGAAGCAAACTAATGAACTACTCTCGAAGCAAACTAATGAACTACTCTCGCAAAAAGGCTATTTCCTCCAAGCCCCGCAGCTCTCCAAAGATGCCACTCCGCTGTAATCTGCTCAACCATCCCGGCCACCGTGAATTGCCCACTAGGATTGTTGAAAACCCTGACATTTCTCTACTTCCAGAGCCTCCAAGCAGTCAGAATGACGAAGGTGTCAAAAGCCCTCCTAAGCTTACCGGAAAAACCCCTCCGAGACCGGGACCACCAAAGTTCTAACGAGTCTGTCAGTTGTGGCAGTGCAAACTCCACACCCATGCTCTTTGCACACTGAAACCATACTTCTCGCGCATAGACACACCCTACCAGGATGTGGGAGACAGTGTCTCCGCTTGTAAGCACGTGAAGCATGGCGAGATCTCCTCCTGTAGCCCATGTCTTGTAGCCCATGTCTGACTCGGCGATCTGATGTCCACAGCCTAAACTGAATAGCCATCCAGGCGAACAACTTACACTTCAGCGGCGCCCACGACCTCCAGATCCTCGCTGCTCCCGGCATGCGATCCTCCCTCCGGCAGAGAGCCTTGTAAGTACTCTTTGCTGAGTAGACACCCGAAGGCGAGCAAGTCCATGTAAACTGGTCTGGCACTGTAGCATTTTCGACAAAGGTTGTTAATTGAAGGAAAAGCTGCAAGCATTGCAGGATTCCATCTCCAGCAAGAACTCCACGGATGTCCTTCACCCAAGCGTGATCTTGCAAGGCCTCCCTTACCGAGCGCCTATTGGCACAAGCAACTGAGACCGCCTCCACCACTAAAGGTGCAAAATCAGCAATCATACGTCCGTGCAACCATTTATCCGTCCAGAAAAGGGTAGAAGCTCCATCACCCACAGTGATTTCCACGAATTGGTTGAAAACCCTAGTAGTGTCCTTGTCCACCATCATATCTAGTCCTTGCCAAGGCTGAGAAAGATCAGTACGACGAAGCCATTCCCATCTAACTCGCAATGCAATTCCTTGTAACTTCAGATTCTTCGCCCAGCCCACCATAGGGCAAAGGCCTACAGACCGAGCTCCAAGATACCAGGCACTGACCACCGCGAGCCTTCTCCTTCCCGGCCCAAAAGAAGGCTCACAGCCACGTATTGACCTCCTCCAAGAGCCAAGCCGGCGGCTCCGCCACCAACAAGTGGTGGATAGGTCTAGACATGATCACCGCTTTGATGAGGATCAGTCTCCCGGACCTCTGAAGTAGCCCCCGCTGCCAAGCCGGGAGCATGTTGAAAATCTGATCCAAGATTGGTTGCCATTCCACTTTTGTTAACCTCCTAGTCGCCAGCTGTAGCCCCAAGTATTTGCACGGAAACTTGCCCAAATCACAGCCTAGGATGTGCTTCGCATCCATGTTATCCACGGCCGTACCTCTTAAGACAGTGGCAGTGGATTTGTTGTAGTTCACACGCAGCCCTGAAGCTCCACCAAACATTGTTAAGATCGTCTTGATGGTGACCATGTCCTGTATAGTTGGCTTGATAAAAAGTCTGACATCATCAGTAAACACCGAGACTCGTTGTAGTTTGCTGCAGCCCGAGATCTTGGACAAAAACCCTAATTCTTCCGCCTTCAGAATCGCAAGAGTGAGGACCTCCATAACCAGAATAAAAAGTTGTGGCGAAGTAGAGTCTCCCTGCCGCAAGCCCTTAGCATACCTGATGTTGCACCCACGCTCACCATTCACCAAGACTCTTGCGCTAGCTGAAGACAGCAGGATTGAGATCCATTTTAGCCAGAGCCGACCAAACCCCATTGCTGTCATGACCTCAAAAAGAAAGGACCAGGAGAGCGAATCAAAAGCCCTCGAGATGTCAAATTCTAGGAAGACTCCTTTATGCCTTTTCCTGTTAATTGTCCTTGCCACTTGTCGCACCAGAACGAAATTATCGTGAAGGCACCGGCCAGCTATGAATGCGGATTGATTAACACTCACAAGCTCTCCAGTTCTCCGTCGCAACCTCAACACAAGGAGCTTAGAGAATAATCTAGCGAAGCTATGCACGAGGCTGATCGAACGGTAGTCACCAACCTCAATTGCTTCAGGTTTTTTGGGGATAAGTGTGATCAGCGAGGTGTTGAGCTTGGCAAACCCTCGAGCATCACCCACTGCTAGCTTTAGTAAGGCTGCCATAACGTCGCCCTTTATTACTGTCCAGGCTTTCTGATAAAACAAGCCAGTAAACCCATCAGGGTCGGGCGCCCTGTCAGCTGGCATGTCCTTAATTACTTTCCATACTTCCTCCTCGGAAAACAGTGTGTAAAGATCTTCTAGATTAATTGGTGAGATGCCCAGTTGACTCAAATCCAAAGTGTGATCCCTTGGCTCGATCCTCCCCATAATGTTCTTAAAGGCCCGGGAGAAGACCTCCTTCTTCTCTTGCTGATCCGTGACTAGAATGTTGCCCTCCTGGACCCTGGGGATGAAGTTCCCGACTCGCCTTCCGTTCGCCACGGCATGAAACAGTTTAGAGTTGGCATCCCCCTCTTTGATCCATCTCATGTGTGACCGCTGTCTGGCTATGGTGTGTTCTAACGAAGAAAGCCCAAGCGCCGACAGCTTAATCACGCTCCTAGCCCATCTCTCCTCTGCAGTTAGTTGTCGCTGCTCTTCTGCGACATCAAACCGCAAAATTAGAATGTTTGCCATAGCTATTTTCAACTTCACGTTGCCCACTTCTCTTTGGCCCCAAGCTTGCAGCGTTGCTGCAGTTGCTCTGAACAGATGATCGAGACGCTTAAAAGGATCAGCAATCCAGGGGTCACAGACCCTAGCAGCCCGCACCACATCCAAGAACCCCGGGAGTTTAGTCCGAAACACCTCAAACTTAAACCTCTTCTTTGGTCGAAACCCTGCGTCAAGGAGAGATGCAAGGGCGCGTGATCAGCAATACTAGCAGCGAGAGCCTGAAGCAAAGCGTCTGGGTAGGCTAAATCCCAGTCAGTTGACACCAGAACACGGTCAATGCGTGTTAGGGTCGGTGCTTCCCTGCCGTTGCTCCACGTGAAACGTCTCCCATGCAGATACATATCTTTTAACTCCATTGCGTTAACGAAGTCCTTGAACTTACGCAAAAGTGCACGATCAATGTTATCATTATTTTTGTCAGCGGCGTTAAGAATTAGGTTGAAATCTCCGATTAACATCCACGGCCCCCTGCATAAGGACCTTCTTTCCGACAGCTCCTGAAAGAATTTAATCTTGTTCTCCGTTCCTTGTGGTCCGTAAACCACCGTGATCCACCAGCTATCGTTGCCTCTCGTGGTAACCTCCGCGTTGAGGGAGAAAGAATCAAACGAGACATCGAGACAACAGAACTATCCCACGCCAGCAGAATACCTCCTCGCGTTCCAATGGCTGGGAGAAAAACGAAGCCATCAAAAGAAGGCCCCAGACATTGCAACACAAGATAGCTGTCAAACAACTCCAATTTCGTCTCCTGGATACATACTAGTTTGGCTTTAACCGAGCTAACAAACTCCCTAACAGAATCCCGCCTGGCAGGGTCATTCAAGCCCATGGCGTTCAGGCTAACAATTTCTGGTTTATGATCCATAAAACCCCAGATAACTCCACTAGACCGAGCCCCTCACTGGGTCGCCACCGCGCCCAAACCAGTCCCAAGGCCAAAGCCTCTTTCCGGCATTGCTTTGCCGAAAATAGCCGTCATAACCCGCAAGTGTTGATCCCGCACCGGGGAGTCGAACAGCCCTCGGAATTCCTGCATGGCTGCATCGTCTACATCCAGGCTCGGCTGAGAGATACCCAAAGCCTTAAGTAGAGTAGACTCTGCAACTGACGTCTTCTTAGCTTTACGAGCTGGGACAAACACTGAAGCAGGCGTGCCGTTCGCGGAAGCTCTGGTAACGCGCCTGGGTGTGGCAAGAGCGTGCTCCAACACTAACTCACTCGACTGGATTTCTCGTAGCAAAGGTGGTGCGAGCTTCTTCAAGATTCCAGCGCAAAAGCTGCGCAAATCTTCTAGTTGCTGCTTCCATTTCCAGAGCCAGGGTGCGCCTTCTGTCTGCGTCCATGATCACACCCTACATCTGATCATTCGGTCCGTGGAGAGATACTAGAGGCTCAAGCGACACATCTCCTGTGCTCAAGACGTCTTGGGTTTGCTCGGCCTCATACTAGCCTAGAGTTGGCCCGCCCAAGCTTCCCCTCAGTGGCCCAGGTAGACCGAAACTCGTGTTATCAAAAACCGGCGCGGGAACGTCCATCGTTCGAAAGAGAGGCGCGGTTTCCTCCACCTGGCGCGCACCAACCCCCACTGGGCCCCGCATAGCAGAACCACAATCCTCAGTCAAGGAGACAGCAAAGTAGTCCGCCTGATCTCCTCCCTGTTGAGCCTTGTTTGTTTCTGTGCGCGAAAGCAGAGGGGGATCGCCGGTCTGTCCCATCTTCTCACCAACCACAACTTCAGTCGTACTCAATCCAGCTCTCTGATTGGTGGTTACATCCACAACATGCGCGACAACAGCACCAATCCCCAAAGGCTGGGACCTTGTCCTATCTTTGTCCACGCTTTCTGCTTCCAGAGCCACAGGTGTCGCCAGGGGAGTGGTTGGTTTGTGCGAAACACCCGTTGGGATCGGAGCACGCGTACCAGAATTGCTTTCTGGCCTCGTAAAAGCCATATTGTCGGTACGTGGCTGCTCAGCCGCAGACTGGCCCACCTTAGGACATCTCCTACGGGGCTGCTCATTTCCGGGCCGATTTGGTCCGGATTTTGTCCGTTTGAGCAGCCGTCCGCGGGCGTGTCCGCACGTACTAGAGCCATGCGCCCTACGGGGCTGCTCAAATTGTGAGAGTTTTCAAAGTGCATATATAGGCAAATACCAAAATGCCCTGGAAATACCAAAAAACCAAAATTAGCACATGCAAAAGGAGGCCACGGTTCAGGCCATGCCGGCCACGATCAGGCCATGCCGGCCACGGGGTGATGGACTAGTCTAGATGTACAAAATAGGATGTCGGGTTCAGGCCATGTCGGGCACGATCAGGCCATGCCGATCAACCCTCGGCCTCCATGTACCGCTGCTGCTTCTTCTCGTAGTAGGCCCTCTTCCTTGCGGTGAAGTAGGTCAGGTCCATGGCCATGATCTACGCCTCTTGGGCGGCCAGAGCGAGCTCGACCTCCTTCCTCTTGTTCTCGGCCTCCATGGCCCTTGTCGAGGCTTCCAAGGCCCTGGTCTTTGCATTCTCCTCCTCTATCTCGAGCTTCTTCGTTTGGACGAGGAAGAAATTCTTCGTCACCTCCTCTCGCTCCCGGCGCTTCTTCTCGTCCCTCTCGTCCTTCTTCTCGGTCTCCTTATCCTTCTGGGTGATGAAGCCTTGGAGGGTCTCCTGCAGCGCGATCGTCGTGGCGTCCCGCTTCAGGTCGAGCTTGGAGTTGACCCGTCCCCTTGGCCTTTCGCTTTCCGGACCATCGGCGGAACCCGTGGCCATTGGCGGCACCCCTCCGGGCACGGCCACTCCTTTCTTGAGGGCGCTGTGAAGCTCCTTCCATTTCTGGTTGTCCTTGAGCTTCCGGTAGCAATGGGCGAAGTTGAATGACTTGCCCCCATGCTCGGCCTTGTAGACCTCCAACGCTTGGAACGCCTACACAAACGGCCATTGGAGGACATGGAACGACTACATAAACAGCAAATGGACAAGGAAAGGAAGGGTCACTCACCAAGTCGGCGATGTCGATGCCACTTTGCGGCCGGGCCGCGGCGTGCTCGAAGGAGCTGGTGAACTTGCTGCACTCCTGGCAGATGAGCCCGAACCTCTTTTGGATCGAGAGCTCGGTCCGTGTGGTGACCATGGAGTACGGCTGGAGGAGGGCCCGTTCATGGTAGTTCCTGAACATCCTCGCCCAGTACGCGGTGCCCTTCATCTCGGCCCCGATAATGGTGTTCTGTCCCACCTCCATCCATGTGTCGCAGAGACACTCATCCTCCTTCTCGGTGAGGCCGGCGCCCCGCTTGACGTTCCTCCTCGCCGCCTTGGCCTGCTGGGTGAGCTCGTCCATGAACAACGGCATGTCGGCGATGTGGTGTTCGTCCGCTCCGTCCTCCTCCAGCTCGTCCCCGGCGTCGATGTAGCTCGCACGGCCATTCTCGTTGATGAAGCCGTTCGTGTACGCGTCGCCTTCCTCAAACGTCAGCCCCGGAGTCGCCTGAGTCGACGGGACCGGCGTTTCGTCGAACAGGTTGCGGGGCACGGGAAGAACGCCCGGCGGAACGCGGATGCTGCGGGGCGCGGACAGCCCAGAGCCCGGCGCGGTGTCCAGATCGATCGAGCCCACGGCGAGGCCGCGGAGCGGCGACGAATCTTCCACTTCAATCGAGTAGAAGGGCTGCGGCGTCGGGTCACGGCCGGGCAAGTACCCGTACGTCGGCGCGAGGGATGCGTCGGCGTCGGGGGGGAAGCGCGACCGGGCCGCGGACGTGTTGGAGCTGGCAGCCTGCGAGGGAGGCACGTACGTCGCGGTCGTGGTCGCCGGACGCATGCCCAGCACGCTCATCACCGCTTCCGCCGACGCCTAGGCGATCCTGGTACGCTCGTCGTCCATCGGCGACAGCTTCTCCTCCTTCGCTCTCCTCCTCCGCCCCGCCCTCTTGGCCGACTGCTCCCTCCTCTCTTCGTCCGTGAGCACCTTGGGCTTTTGCATCGGCTTTGGCGGCGGGGCGGCGGCTTCGGGCGGCGGGGCAGGGCGGAACATGGATGGTGTTTTTGGCGGGCGGAGGCTGGGGGTGGGAGAGGAAATGGCAAAATGTGTGCCTCTTTTTGGCGGTCCAGGGCGCGAAGTAGTGGACACGATTGTGTCCAGAGTTGTCCGGGAGGCTGCTCAATTGTGGACCAAATTTGGTCCAGATTTGAGCAGCCGCGGACCAAAAAACGGACTGCTGTCCGTTTGGGCAGCCCCGCAGGGCCTTGGTTTTGTCCGGGGCTGCTCAAATCCGGACTGTCCGGGGCAATTGAGCAGCCCCGTAGGAGATGTCCTTACGAACCGCAGTATCGTTTGGCCTCCAATGGCCACGAACTCTACCAGCCTATCTAGGACGCACGATCTGGTTCTTCAGAGTTGGCAGGCGCCAATCGGACGGTGCCGCAACGTCCCGATAGGATCTGGCAGCGCCGCCTCCAACAGCCCGGACCATGCGCTGGCCCATGTCGTCCCCGACGCCGGCTCGCTGAGAGGTGCGCTGGCTGGCTCCGCCGCCAGCACCACCCCTTGCCATGTACCCTCTGTTGTCCGGCTCTCCTGGTACCCAAGCTCTCAACTGCGAAGTCCAGAATCCCGCACCTCCGTGCTCATAGTTCTCCTCCTCCGGCAGTCCATCACGATCGTTTCCCGGCGAGCCGCCAGCCTGACCGAAGCTGCCCGGCGCCTCCAGGAAGCATAACTCCTCCACACGCTCAACATGGATGAGCACCCGATACTGAAGTAGCCCTAACTCCTTGATTCTGCCCTCCGGCGGCGGGCAGTCCACACCGAACGGCGGCTCGGGGACCCAAAGCTTCCGCATTGGTGGTATCTCCTCAGGGCAGATCGACCAGGCATCCGCACGGAACGTGCCTAGGTCCTCCTTGCTTATCGTCTCCGGCGCCACAGCCTCGATAACACAGGAAGTACCCAGTAGACTCTGCACGGTGTCTGTCTCCCAGACGTGCGGCGGGATGCCCTCAACCGCAATCTGCACCCTGGACCTCATCGGCTTGTATCTTGCTTGGGCTTGCCTTGTCCATTGCCGCATGAACAGTTTGATCGAGCCTTGCTCGACGAACGGCCTATCCGCCACTGCCCGTAGGTGCTCCACCGAGTTGAAAACGACCAAGAAATCCTCAGGCTTGAACAGATGGACGGAAAAAGAACCTCTTGGGATGTCCGCACCCAACACCATCGCCCTCGATCACCTGCTCCCTTGAGACGAGCAGGCGCGCGCCACCGACGTACACCACAAGGGCGAGGCGCAGTCGATGTTCCATCTAAGTCATGACCGACGAACGTCGTATGATACACGGCGGCGGCTCGACATAGTCCGGCTCCCGTCCGAGCTCCAAGCGCTCATCAAGGCCGAGATGCGGCTGCCCAGATCCGGCCAGATCCGAGCGTGCGTCAAACGGGACGGGCGCCGCGGCGTGCACAACAGGCGTACGCAGATCCTGTGCACCAGGCTGCGGAACAGCAGGCGCACCCTGACCTCATTCACCAGGATGCGAACCCACACCACGACCACCCGCGGCGGATACACGTTGCGCCACCGCCGCCAACGCGCGCTTCTGTAGCTCATCCTCGGACTCCGGGCTGCGCGGCCACTTGCAACCCCTAGAACCATGACCTTCCTCCGCACAGACCTGCAGGTTGGTGCACTCCCTCTTGAGGTGGCCGAGCTGGAGGCACTTGAAGCACTTGCCGGCCATCCCCGCGCCTCCTAGGCTAGCACCCGCCTGGAAGTGACCGCGCTGCCGCTGGAGCTGTTTCCTACGCCGCCACAACGCCTTCCTGGAGGGCTTGGGGTTTACCCAGGTGAGCCTCTCCTGCGCTGGCCTTCTCATGGTCACCAGATCTGGAGCCGGCGCAGCATGCCTAAACGGTGCCGCCAAAGACTCACCACCTCCCGACAACGACCCCCCCCCCCCCCCCCCGGCGACGAGGTGAAGGACTCAGAGGACAAGCCCAAGCTGGATACCACGGGCCTTACCGAAGAGCTAGGGCTCCCTTGGGCCTGCGGCCTTTGGGTACCGGCGGCCGCGCGCCCCGGGCTAGGCTGGCGAGGAACCCAGCGGTGAGGGAAGCCTGGCGGCGGCGAGCAGGTAGAGGAAGCCATGGGGTGGGCGCCGGTTCCAAGCGGAGGCCGACGAGAGGTGGACGCCGGGGCCGGAGTGGCCGACAGCGTGGCTAGCTCTCGCTCT
Organism: Poa annua; assembly: GCA_026929855.1. NCBI lineage: Eukaryota > Viridiplantae > Streptophyta > Magnoliopsida > Poales > Poaceae > Poa > Poa annua. Next base: position 240,891,825 of record CM049426.1, on the reverse strand, counting down.
CTTGGGAAAGGACACGATGGTTACAACTCATTTAGGACAAAACAGGGATATCCATATCATTTAACAACTACAGTTTCAAACATCAGGATGGCAACAATATCTAAAACATAAACAGGGATATCCATATCAGTTAAAATACTCAATTTAATTAGCATTACTGAAAACAGCCACGCTAATAGAAAGTCATGCTTCCGAGTAGTACTAGGAGCAGCAACGTGAAGGATAATCATTTTTTCCAAGTTAGGTACATCAGCCACTAAACAATCAGTCCAGAGCAGAGCAGATGATAGTGCAGCAAGAGCTCTCAGGTAGCTACTTAACAATCAATCGAGAGCAGAGCAGATGATGGTACAAATGTACAGTCAGCCACTAAACAATCAGCGATTGATTTCGGTAGTACAGCATGAGCTCGCAGGTTCGCTAAGATTTGTCATGCGTGACGATGACCTTCGGGTGAACCTGGTGCTGTTCTTGACAAGGGAGAACTCATGCTTCATACTCACATCTGGGAGAAGCACTACTGGGGAGAAGGAATAGGGGCTAACCTTGACACCACCGCCGGAAAGTCCTCGTCGCCAACGGTACGAGAAGGTCGATGTAGAGCAGATTTTGGACGAGTGCCGACGAGGGGAGCGACCGGAGAGGAGAGAGGTGGGAGGACGACCAGCAGATCAGGCAGAGGGAGGATTTCCGGCCCGACCTACCGAGTAGCGGAAACCTCACCCGAGGAAGGGCCGCGGAATGGCAGGGAAATCTCGCCCTCGCGTCGCACCAAATGGGTCCGTGGGCTACCAAAAAGCGACTAATTCGGCCTGCGGATTCCTCGGCCAGGGAAAAGACCGGGATCCCCTAGTTTTCCATGTGAGCCAAACAAACCCTAAGGCCATGGTCGGTTTCCTTTACCGAGCTGTAAACTGTACGGAGCGTGGGGAGGATTTTTCACGGGCCTCGAACAGGTCCGTTTTCTTTTCCGATCGTTTTGGCTAATTTACAACTATCCAAGCGGGGCCTAAGTACGTAGTGTATATCAACATCCAACTTCTAAGTCCAGCTACTACTTTCCCCTTTCCTCCTCCCTGCTTCTCCTTCTCCCTAGAGTCGACCTCTGCTTGCCGGCTGTAACATCCCCAGTTTGCTTAACCCTGATTGGAGTTGATATGTGTATTCATGAACATAGCATGCATCATAAATTTCCTAAGAAATTGTTACATTTGGTAATTGATAAAAGTTCTTTAACCTCCCTGTAATTTTTAAACTACCTAAAAGGTCTCAAAGTCTTGAAATAAAACATGTGGACCTTCTAATATATTTGAGCTCTTTTATGGTGATTGGCAAGTACTTCGAGTACTTCCCAGTACTCCCGGTTGAATTAATTCCGTCCATCCGATCAGCACAATTAGTTATCAAATTTAATTAAGTTAATAAAGAAAGTTATGGTGTAACCACCCCGCACGACCTACCCAGTAGGCCAGTACCCAGCGCCGCAGTCCTCTTCTCTAATCCGCCTCTCTGAACTCTCCCTCCGCCATCGGACATCAGCCGTCGGAGCCTCCTAGTGCTGAATGATCTGCCGTCTCTGTCCTTGCCCAGCCTCCCATATCCCAGTCGCCCGATTAATAATCCAATGATCTAGGATGCATTTGGACATGGATATGGTTCGCTTGGTTCCGCTTGCTGGATTGATTTATGATGAACAAGATGAAGTGCAACGTTCATACATAGCTGGAGCCTCTTTTCCTGGTTTTAATGCCAGAACGTCTGGTTAGTTAGATTCAAGAGCACTGAGAACCTCATGTGCTCCATTGAAATGCATGAAGTATTCTCAGAACTCGCTAGTTGTTTCCAGTGACCAATTCGAGTTGTGTGACGAGCAATGGCGCCATAGCATCCACCATTGAACATCAGGTAGCTGGTACCCCTAGTGGCGCTCACCCACCGGTCACTATCAGAAGGCCTGACAATTTACCATGACAAGCATGTTCTTGTCGGACTCCCTAGCGAGCACTCAGCTTCCCCGAGCCTCTGCCACCGCACCCCGACCCTCTGCTCCCGCCGGAGAAGATGAAGCCAGGAGCGAATTGGCGATCTCGTCGCCGTCCTCCCGCCTCCCCGAACCGAGCTCCTGCCGAAAAAAGATGGCCACCTCTCTGTTCCTGATCTCTGCTACAAAGCTCGCCCGCACACGGTCGCCGCACGGACCAAGGAGCCCCCCTCCGGCGTACAGGTAGGAGACGGGTGAGGTAATGATAGGAGAGAGAGACATATGACGATGTGGGACCGTTTTTAGTTAATCAAAAGCATCTATATTTTTGTACTAATAAATCAATACTTTCCAGTACTTCACGGTACTTTTCTTTTAGTACTCCCTGATACTTCCAATTATCCCACCCGTAGATGAACTTCTTTGACGGTCCCTAAAATCACCATGGTAAAAGATATAAATATATTTTAGGAAGTCGCTGCATATTTTCATATTTGTCTGCACAAGTTTGCAGCTCCAAACCTAATCAAAACAGTAAAAAGATTTTTAGAACATAAAAGAAATATGTGCTTTGAACCCAGCTTTAACGTGTGGGCTGAATTCAAATCTTTACATGTCTTCTTCGTATCCACCCACATGCTCTAGTTAATCAACACCCAGCCCAATTTCCCTTGGTCGTCATCTCTACAAGCAGCTGCGTGTTGATGCCGATGCCGTCGCTTCACTGCAGCGATTCGCGCCGCCGCCGTGAGAACCTGTACGTAGAGGATAAGGCCACCAGCCATCCACCGTCATCTCTCTGACACTTGAGCAAACCAAAACAACCAGCCTCTCAAGATCTAGCTCTGGAGCCATGGCGATTCCCTAGGAGACCAGCGCTTAGAAGAGGAATACCAGGACCAATCGAGCTGGTACATAGGAGGAGCAGAGCAAGCAGGGGACGCATAAAGAGAGAAGAAGAGCAGACCAAATCCATCTCAAATCTGTTTCTTGAGCATCCTTAATCGAGCTCAGGTACATATCGTATTTGAGGCCATCAACGATTAATTTTCCTTGGTTAAATCAGTTTCTTGTTTCCTTTGTCTGAGGTACTAATTCCTAGAAGTGAAAAGCGTACTATGGAGAGAAGAAGAGAAGACACAGTTCATCTCAGATCCGTTTATAATCTCCCTAGAGTTCAGGTACAGCCCGTAGGGAGGGCATCAACAGTTGGATTTCTTATTTAGATCAGGTTCGTGCTTTCCTTAGTGAGATGTACTACTTAGAAGTAAAGAGACTATTTAAATGGGCGACGTATCCAGTGAAAACGTCAGTTCGGTGGAAACCTACAAACTATCCCCGTAGGCCATCCGATCGACAACGTGTGGTACAGATCAAACGTGGGAATCCAACCCGTAACTAATGCAAAGTTTGCAAATAACCCCCTACGGCTGCGCATGCTTAGTCTCAAAAAAGAAAATGAATCATCTGTGCCGTCATGGTAGTCTCGTCCTGCGCCGACCGCCATACGCGTTGACCCTTTGCCGGATGTGTGTCCTAGCTACCAGCCTTGAGCCCTCTTCCTCTTCCTCTTCTGGCCCCGTCGAGGAGTGCGCGCCCCCGTCGACCCCGTCCATCGCCTACACCGGCCGTGACTCGAACTTCAGAGCCCATGGCACCGCCGCCCGTAATAAACAGAGGTGTGCAGGTGTCGCTGATTCCCTGTCCCATGGCATGAACTTCCCTCCTGTTGAACTGCTGAAACTCCTGTGGTAGATCGATGATTTATTGACTTTCGTTTCTCCAACTGAAGCTGCAAAGAGCGTGTACGCCGTGCAGTTTAAGAACTCAACTCTCATACGGGAAACTCCACAGATTTCTGCTACCAATTCATTCATTTTGTAAATCTGCAATTTCAGTATGTTCAACACTAGCAAAACAGCCAAGATTCCTTGTCCACGCACCTTCATTCATCAAGTATTTCCTGTACATCCACACACATTAAGTACATCAGTACAAAAAGGATTTATACAACAACGATTTTTCCAAGCAAGGCGCCGGCTCGTCATCGCATAGAGGCAGCACTGCGCCGTTGGGTCTTCGTTGCATGCGCGCAGCGCTGCCCCGTTGGGTCTTCCTCGCATGGACGCCTCGCCAGGTCGCCATCTCCACGGAGCAGCGCGAGGATGTTGATTCGCGACGGTCGCCGTCACGTGGGGGAAGCGCAGCGGAATTCAGGTATCCGTTGTATGGTTTCCGATTCACAATTTCTAGAGGAGCGCCGGAGCGGCGGCGCAGTCAGCCACCGTGGAATCATGACGGCTTCCAGATCGCCCTCTTGCCGGTGGAGAACACACCTGGGGAAGGGAATAACTCCCGTTTTTTTTGTCTGCATCGTGAACAAGCACACCAAGGTAAAGGGGTTATTTGCAAACTTTGCATTAGTTGCAGGTTGGATTCCCACGTTTGATCTGTACCACACGTTGTCGATCCGATGGCCTACGGGAATAGTTTGCAGGTTTCCACCGAACGGACGTTTTCATTGGATACGTCGCCATTTAAATGGGGAACAAAGATCATCGTAGGTCTTGTTTTTAGACAACATAAGTGAGCATCTTCTCTCAGAACAAAACCTGTAACTTTCATCAATAGACTAAGAGCTACGGTACAGACTCCACTCCGTAGTTCAGTTTGAGAGAAAGAGAGCAGTGGAGCATTGGTTCTCGCAGTTTATTTATCAGAAGGGTGTGCTAAATTTAGTCTCTGCCCTATTGTGCAGTTACTTGCCAAACTGAACCTGGCCAATTCGAAATTGAACACCAAGTGAAAGAGGGTCTTGCTAAGAATACCAGAGGTAATTCCTATGTTCAGATTTTTGAGAAAAGGACTAGGATTCGTGAAGTCATCAGGTTAGCCTGGTTTTGCAAACTAGATGTCGTGTCCATGTTATTAGTGTACTGGCTACATACACTGAAGCTCTATACTACGTGCTGCTTAACATATCTGAAACCAGTTTACATAGTTTAAAAGACTAATTTCGTACTCTGCAGTTTCTTGTTTTTCAGGAAATAAGGTGAACTTGTATAAATCATAACTAATTCATAATAAATCAGAAAAATACAAATAATATACCAAATTGTTCAGAAAATGAAGATCTATATATTTGCATAAAAATCATGCATGTTTAAATAACTTAAACAGAGGTTCAGTTAGTAGAACTAAATAATCGATTTTGTAGATTCATGGAGTGTTTTGTTAATGCTATTTCGAAATGCATTTGGCTCCATTAAAAATGATCTCCGTGTTTAGGTTTCAATTTCAGTAACTTAAATTGCCATGTCATACATGCTTGTATGCGCATTGCATTATGCCATGTGTTGAATGTTACTTTCCTTTCTTTCCATTGTTTTGGTTCTATTCGATACATCGTGGATATTGAGTTCGAGATGGAACATGATGTCAGCAAAGATGATCAAGTCAAGCTGATGTTTACCAATATTCTATATCTTGTTATCGACAAACCAGACAAGCATAACCTCTTATCTAACCTCTTATCTGCTCATATATTTGATTTACAAAGGATTTTGAATCTTCTATTGCATGCGATTCCAACGTATTTTGGTCAATAGATTATCCTATATAATTGCATAGCCTACATACATTGATCCACTACTGAATTTTGCACCCTGTGACTATAAATTCACTTTTTCTCCTTTTTAATCTCAATAGAAATAAACTGCTAGGATTGGCTTGTGTATCGCCAAAGCCTTATATTGCTTAGCCATGCATAGTTCTTTCCCTTTGCTTCATCAGGTTGATGAATCAGAGTTACAAATAAATCTAGTATGTCAGGATATCGTGGAAAGTATGTGAGCAAGTAATAATTTGATAAAAGGCTTGGATGAGTTGCCATCGTGGGTTGATGGTGTTTTGCCTCATTCATGCAGCCTAGGAGCGAGTTCTCTTCTACGAGCCAAGATTGAGCGTGCTTCCATCGGTGGGCATATGGGACCCCTATCCACTAACTAACTTGTGAGGGGCTGGCCAAGGGTCCTCTAGTTTGAGCTTTTCATTTGCGTCGTGCATGAAAATGGTGGCAAGGGCTGGGATGAGGATGGTGGTGTTTAGGATGTGGCCGCGGGGCAGGGTGTTGGAGGCACAGAACTTGTCCTTCGTCCACTGATGATCCTTGGGTTAGCCTCATGCAAGGTAAAGGTTGTCACTCAGCCGGCTTTCCCCGGAAGATAACTAATGATCTGGCAATGAGCTGGGCGGTACTGGTGGTTAAAATAGTACACACCTACAGGGTTAAATCTTTTTGAAAAGTCGTGTCCACGTTTATGGATGACTTGGTGACGTATTCTGAGACAATAGAGAACTCGAACATTCTCGTAAAACTTGTTGACAATGAATGAAGGATGCTTACTCGAGGCTGACAAGGGGGTGATCCTAGTTGATAGTGATGTTTATGGTCTGGTGGTTACAAAACGATTATTAGAGCTAGACTTGCTCTACCCCTTTTGATAAAAGCTTCTGAATAGACGAGTTTCTACTTCTTCCTCCTCTATTTAAAAGTTGGCTTTATGCAAATAAACCTTCATACAATCTCTTTGAACAAGCAGATATATAATAGGTTAATTAAATCTTGTTGAGTACCTTTGGTGCTCATGTTTGATTAATTTTGTTTCAGGTGAAGCTTTACTCCGAAGGTGGTTTCTACGTTGACATTGACGAGTAGTTTGGGGTTCCCAGGTAGCAGCCTGGAACTTGTAGGTTATGTAGGTTGCGTTGCTTATTTTCTGGCCTTTTAGGCCTTTTGCTGGTTTTGTTGAATAGCAACATATTTGTTTTCCGTTATATGATGTAATGTTGGGTCGGAAGACCAAGCTACCTCTTGTATATATATATACTTTGTTGTACTTCTTGTAGTAGAGTCTGCTTTATACCGGTTGTCCGCTACCCATCCCGAGGTGCATGATGCGTGCATGGATATAAAGTGCACAATTGGGGTTATGGTTCTTGGGCTCTTTGTTATGCAATTTTGGCTATGATCGTGTTATGGCGCGGTTGAGGGGTTGTGTGCCGATGATCCATTCTGAGCATGCCTGTCGATGAGCATCGGCCTGGGAGTGGTAAACCCAGGGACCCTCGGCTACATAGCATGACCAGTGACACATAGCATTGCTGTACAATTCAGAGGGTCGAGTCGCTTAACCAGATTATGTGATTCTTTGTTATGCATACTTGGTTATGATTAGCGCGGTAGTCTTCTGAGGGGTTTTGTGTGACCGGGTATCCGACACGCCTACAGTGCAATGCTGCCTGGGTTTGGTAACCCAATAACTCTCGGCTACCATGTCTAAGAGCACATACCACTTATGTATTACTCTGGATTCCGGGGTTGTCACACCGGCTCTTCGTCTTCCTCTCCACGGCGGCAATGTCGTCTGGTGGGGATGGATTAGGGGAGGCCGGATCTGCGTAGATAGGTTTAGGATTATGTTTTCTTGGCCTTGGTCCCATGTGGCGTCTTGGAGTAGGTCGCCGGCTTCCATCGGCCGGATCTGGCGCACCTTCGTTAAGGTGTTCATCGTTGTACTGCTCTGGTTGCGCGAGCCGCTGCAAGCGGTGGAGCTGAGGCGAAGCATCTCTGCAAATAAGGTTGTCTTCCCCGCCTCGAGCTCGTATGTTCCAGCGCCACATATGTCTTCTCTGTGTCAGAAGTTCTTCTGCTCGGTTTTCCTCTCTGGACGACCGTGGTGGCGTGGAGATGGGGGAAACTGATGCGGGGAGCGTCTGTTGTGGAGGGGGTCGGGAGTTTGATGGTACTGCGATTTGGAGAAGAATCTCAGCGGCTAGCTTCCAGTCGCCGACTCAGTTTGCTGAAGGGCAACAGATCCAAGCCTTGTTGCTGGCATGGCGACATGTGTTCTTCAACCTCCTTTGGAGGCCCTATGGAGTTCTGGCGATGGCGCGTCTCTCCCATCTTGCACCAAGTGGTTTCGTCCCCGGTTCCTGCGTGGTGGGTCGTCATTGGAGCTCTCTTTTCGGCGATGCAGGCGAAGAAGAAGGTGGACCTGATTGCGTTCCCCTTTTTTTATCTAGGGTGTGTTCGGTAGAATTTGAGTACTTGATTCTTATTTCAGGTTGTCTTGGGGTCCATTTGTATGACACCGTTGGACAGACTTTTCTGGTCCTATCCCTTTTCAAAAAAATGTGTACGTACTGTACAAAATAGTGGCCTCGTTGTGTGGGTCGTTATGCATGGAGGACCGACTGATTCACGTAGCGTATGTACCGTGTGCAAAACTGGGTATTTGATCTTGACGTGACACGGTGTTATCTATAATTACGTCGATAAGTTGCCATTGACATGCATGCATGCGCGGTGCGTGTGTTATATCCAGTATTCTGGTTCACAAGCAATCACCAACTAAATCTAGCATAAGAGGAGTATCTCGAAGAGTTAAACAAGTATCCACTTCGATCATGCTTCACTCATATTTTTAAATATGTTTTTACAATTATGAGATTGATTTTCATAGTTTGAAAATTCAGAGTTATCAAATTCACCCATGTTGAGTTCTACAAATTTTACAAGCATGAGATAGATTACACTGAGGCTGGTTTTTGACGAGTTAATTATTTGCACAATATCATAATTGGAAATATGGATGAAGCCATGAAGCTTGGTCAAAGTGGGTGCTTGTTTGCATCATAAAGATACTCCTCTTGGTTTAGTTTTTTGATAAAATCATCGTTCACAACCATTTTTTTGAAATCAAATATTCAAAAATAAACCAGCATAAGTACATATTTCACGAAATTATCTACATCTTTATGTCGGGCTAGCAGGGCATGTTCTCTGGCCATCTCTTCCTTCTGGGCCCGGTGTCCAGTCACAACCCCGCCCTACCCCGCCACGCAAAATATTCCACACGCGTGTGCCCCACTCGAGCATAGAGCCGCGAGCCCCTCCACACCGTGCGTTCATCCCCCCCGCTCGCTTTACCAGCGTCATCGGCAGAAATCGCCAGACCCACGCCGGCCGTTCGACGCTCAGCGCCGACCAACGTGTCCCAACCCCGCCACCGCCCGTGCCGCACGCGACCCATCTCCGCGCACACCTGCCTGCCGCCGCGACCTAGGAGTACCAAGCTCCGATTGATGCGCTCCGACGCCCAGCACTGACATGGGGTTGCGCGCCGCCGCAGAGGTGCCCCAGAGTCGTCACGGAGGTGTATCAAGCACGGAGATGCACCAACGCCGCCACAGAGGTGCACCATGCCGCCGATTTGCAAATTAACTTTATATTGTTTTTATTATCCAATACATCCAGATCAAGTTCGTTTGGGTTTCTTCCTCTGCTTAGTAACTGAGAGTCTGAGACCCGTCTCGGACACCACAAGATTTGGCTTGGGCCGAAAACCACCTCACTGGTCACACCACAGGAGCTCCTGCGTCTGGAAGCTCGTGAGATGCAATAGTTAGCTGTGACCCTAATCATGGTGGTAGCATTCCACCTACAAAGCTACAACTACTGTAAGCATAAATACCGGGGTTTGGAAGGAGAGAGATTACCAACCAAGATGGCACTGCCATCCTGTCCTTGTATTATCTATTTGTCTAACCATCATGATACTGGTGGTGTTGGAAAGATAATTTATTTATGACAAATGAGAAAAATTCATGTCATTTGAATTTATAAATAGAAATTACAAGGGTGTAAATTATATGTTTTAGGGCATAGCACCCCCACACGGACACTACCTAAATATCATAACACTCCAGCCCATTGTGCTACATTCTTTCATTTAGGATTTTCACAACGGCACGCACCATTTTTTCACTTTGATTCGAAGTAATTTTCGATATAGTTTCACTTTAGCTGAAATTTCGTCACGGAGTCAACGATGCGCAAGACGAATATAGTCGCGTGTGTGAAATATCGTGTCTGCCTCTTAGTGGCCCACGTCAGATTTTTGAGTAGCTCCCCGGAAGCTACGTAGGATGTCTACGTGATGCTTTCTTTTCAGTTGGTTTCGCTCTCATCCCGTGGTACGCTCGGCTGGATCCCAAGAAGCCGATTTGCAGCGGTGATCTGACACTGATAGGTCCACTTCGACCAACGCACTAACAGTCACAGATTGCCCTGGTCAAGCTAGATTGTAAACCTGGTGAGGCTTCAGCTGCCACGTATGTCGGAAGGGAGATGATGTCATGGCGACCCAGGATTGTGTGAGCCCGACACATGCTTAACTTAACTAATTTTGGAGGATCCATCCCACTTTGGTGATGCCTAACCTCCCTATCATGCTACGCAACACGTGCCACGTTAATCTGCACTTTCGATGGACCAAGTCTTCTACCTTTTGGCAACCATCTTCCTTGACGTATATTAAGCGGAACGATCAGAAAATATATAATCTCATTTTTGGAAGTTGGAATTGTGAAAATCATTTGTAGTTCCAGATCCAATATGTTTGGCTGTTATGTAATTGACATGTTATTTTATATAGAATTTTAGCAAATACCTATCATATATTATGCTAATTCCTTCTCTAACCTTGTCATTCACATTTAAATAAAATTAAATGATGGATCATTTAAATTATTGTAAAATAAAATGAATTGATGGATGCCAAGGAAGTCCTAAGGGATCTACTGTTGCCCGTGGAAAAGTCAATGTGGTCGCACAAATTATTCCGGTTCCGTATTCTAGTCCAACAATTCACGCACGCCCATCGATTTTTTACGAATTTCTGATACATTAGGGTGTTTGGAATGCATGCAAACTTATTAAGTTTTCACGTAGAAACCTGCTCGAGGCAAGAAGAAAATGCTACTAAATCCTAGTGGTACTATGTTTTAAGGAGAACATACAAAATAAACTTAATAAGATGACAAAAATGACATTTTTTGTGAATAAATTACAAGAAATAAGATGCAAAATGGCACTTATTTAATTTCCACAAAGACTAGTCCAAGTATGATGGATAATCCCCAAGTATTAGGATTTTTCATGATTTTTACCTAATTTCCCCAGTTAAATGACTTAATGCCGATTTTTTGAAAGTAATTCAAATTTAAATTACAACTGTTTGATAGTTTGGTCTGAATCTTTTGGAAAAATCATTTTAAGGTACAAAACGATTGGTTATATCACAGAAACATTGATAATTCTACAGAATCTTGCATCTTTCGATGAATAGTCATCATGACCGTTTTGATCCGCTTATAGTAAAAAATGAAATAAAGTGATAAACACTTCAAAAACGAAAATCCTTTGGCACGGGCTCCTTATATGTGAAGTAGTTGATATGAAAAATGATAAACTTGATCTTTGACAAAATTTACAAAAATAGTCTACATAAAAAGGTCTATCATATATGAATAGCTATAAGTTTCAATCCAAATGATCAAGTTATGGTCATTTCCATTGCATAGTTTGTGATAAAGATATCATATTCCACAAATAGGTGCATCTTGGTATAAGAACCAATCTTGCCAAAGAGATTCCACAAATTATTTCCATAAATATCATTTTTCATTTTTTAGTGCAAAAAATGACATTTTTTGTGAACAAAGTACAAAAAATAAGATACAAAATGGAACTTATTTAATTTTCACAAAGACTAGTCCACGTATGATGGATAATCCCCAAGTATTAGGATTTTTCATGATTTTAACCTAATTTCCCCTAGTTAAATGAGTTAATGCCGATTTTTCGGAAGTAATTCAAATTTGAACTACAACTGTTTGATGGTTTTGTCTGAATATTTTGAAAAACATATTTTAATGTATAAAATCATTGGTTATATCACAGAAACATTGATAGTTCTAGAGAATCTTACATCTTTCGATGAAAAGTCATCATGACCGTTTTGATCCGCTTATAGTAAAAAATTAAATAAAGTGATAAAGACCTCAAAAAAGAAAATCCTTTGGCATGGGCTCCTTTTATGTGTACTAGTTGCTATGAAAAATGATAAATTTGATTTTTGACAAAATTTACAAAAATAGTCTACACAAAAGGTCTATCATATATAAACAACTAGAAGTTTCAATCCAAATGATCAAGTTATGGTCATTTTCACGGCATAGTTTGTGCTAAAGATATGATATTCCACAAATAGGTGCATCTTGGTATAAGAAACAATCTTGCCAAAGGAATCCCACAAATTATTTCCATAAATATCAATTTCCATTTTTTAGTGCCAAAAATGACAATTTTTGTGAATAAAGTACAAGAAATAAGATGCAAAATGGCACTTATTTATTTTTCACAAAGACTAGTCCACGTATGATGGATAATCCCCAAGTATTAGGATTTTTCATGATTTTTATCTAATTTCCCCAGTTAAATGAGTTAATGCCGAGTTTTCGAAAGTAATTCAAATTTGAATTACAACTGTTTGATAGTTTGGTCTGAATCATTTGGAAAAATCATTTTAAGGTATAAAACCATTGGTTATATCACAGAAACATTGATAATTCTAGAGAATTTTGCATCTTTCGTTGAATAGTCATCGTGACCGTTTTGATCCGCTTATAGTAAAAAATGAAATAAAGTGTTAAACACTTCAAAAAAGAAAATCCTTTGACGTGGTCTTCTTATATGTGTACTAGTTGCTATGAAAAATGATAAACTTGATTTTTGATAAAATTTACAAAAATAGTCTACATAAAAAGGTCTATCATTTTCCATTTTTTGTGCCAACATTATCATAAATATCAGAGATACACCAACAGTATTGGAGGATTCAACTCCTGCCTAGAAACGGTCATGCTAGGTTGTTTTTCCGTATTTTGAAACCACCATACGAAATTCAAACTGTGAGAGGTAAATAATTTGCATACAATAGTTTATTGATAGAATCTCTCACACGTAGAACACCCGAGCACGCTCATCTCAGTACCAGATACCAACTTGATATAAGTTAAAAAATTACAACAATTTATTCTAAAACAAATCTCCTAACTTGATTTGAACCGAAATGCTTACATATTTAAACAATTTATTCTAAAGAAAATCTCCGGCTCGCCCCAGCCCGCTTGGCCCAGCATAATAGTGACCTCCATCTAGGATAGGAGGAGGGTCGTTGCCATCAACCATACCGCTGTATACATTGAAGCTGCGACGAATTTGGCTTCTGCGATCCTCGACATTTTCAACATGGATGATGACACGATACGTAAATGTACGCTTTACTTTTGGCGATTTTGGTATCCGCAGTGAGAAAAAAGTGCTGAAAGTCCTTGGGCTGAGCCTGGGTCGTCTGGCTCCGGTAGCTCCACCATGTAAACCTTCGGCACTTTGTAGGGGTCCTTCATCCACGCCTCCACAGTCAAACTCCAACTATCGCGGCGCCCTAACATCCTTACTAGCTGGCCATCCAGATGGTTGATGAGCTGACTCACGGCTTCAACTTCACATGCCTCTTGAGGCAGCCCGTCAAATCTCAGCTTTGTGTAAAAGGGTAGGGACGACTGCGATGCACCTAATCCATGGTGCCAACGCGTAAACCTTATGGTGTCGCCACCTGCTTGGAGGATCCCTGAGTGATCTAGCACACGGGTGCAGTCGTCCGCTGAGAAGAACCGGATGAAGAAGTTTGACGGTGGGGACGTCACTCCAATCTTCACGCTTCTGGGGCACACCGCACACTGTGACTCCAGCGCCGCCAGAAGCACTAGGGGCGGCATGGGATCCCGTGCGCCTTCCATGGTGGCCAGCAAAGCATGGTCGTAGAGGTTCGACTCTAGATCGTTCATGCCTCTGGTGCGAGTAAGAACACAACGGCCCGCCGTCGGCCTCAGATCCCGGTCGGCGAGCGACCTCTCTCTCACATCGGCCATGTTTTGTGGGCGACTCCTGAGGGCGATGGGATGATATGTGTGTGTGTGTGTGTGTGTTAGGAGATACTGCTCGTTAGGAGGACTAAAAGGTTACGAAAACCTTGTAGAGAGACGTTATGCCGACTGTTTCCACGCAGGCACCACAATCATTTCCCAGTTTTTAGGATCTGCAACTACCCTCCATGGCTCCACCACACGATCGCTATCCCAGTCCACGGGAACTGCTCACAAATCGGGATTGACCTCTTCCCACTTACCCCAGTCCACTTCCGGGAACTGCTCATGAAGCGGAACTACTCGCCGTGAGCAAAAACTGGCAACGAGTAAAACCTGACGCCTTCCTCATTGCTCCAGTTCCACTTGCATAGAACCTGACTCTGCCACATCCGCGCCGACGATGCATTGATCAGCTCCGGCGTGATTCTTTCCACCAAAGAAAAAAGAAACATTGACTTTGTGGCATCATTTCTGGCATAAGTTATCAGATGAGTAAGTCACTTCTATTTCAAGATGTAGTACTGTGCATAATTAATACTGTATATATTAGAAAACTGCACTAATTCATTTTGGTCATCCTTATCTGATCTAGTATCTTGTGATGTAGATAGAGGGGCATTGCAAGAAATGGATACTCCCACCCAAAGTTTTCATGGCACATGCTTATCACCTAATGAAGGAACAGAACAGGTATATAAATGCCACGTTGTTTAAATCTGTCCATAAATGTACACATAGTTGTTCTGTTCAATACACAAAATTCTTGTTGTGTTGCAGGAGCTTGGTGTAAGATATTCAAAAATGAAGTTGGTATGCTCACCAACTAGATTTGCAAACACCATGGAAGGCTTGTCACCCGCCCACAAAACGGCCATCAAAACAAAAACCGGACTTGGAGGGCTCATAGACATGAAGCCAACGTCTCTAAGACGTATAATGCTAGTGAGGCTTGCCAAGCGCTGCATCAGCGAGAAGCGGACTATTAGGCTTGGTGGTAAGGAAATTCCTATCACCGCGACGGATGTGTCCTATATAATGAACATTCCGATTCAAGGGGTGGATATAGATCTCCATACAGAAGGTCCGCCAAACATAGATTTGTTCAATGATTATCAAACAGACAACAAAATTAAGCTAAATACCCTTGAGAAGATAATTACAAGTTCTAAAATTCCCGATGACCACTTCATCAGAAGCTTTGTTTTATTTGCCATCGGCACCGTCCTAGCACCCACAGCACACGAATATGTGGACCGCAAATATTTGGCACTTGTCGAGAATGTGGCAAACATTCCCAATTTTAATTGGGGATGTTTCACGTTGAATCACTTGTTGGACTCAATCAAGAAGTTTCAACACCTAGATCAAACTTCTCTTCAACGAAATGTACTCTTGCTGCAAGTAAGTGATATAGTTCACGTTTAGCAGATGATAAACCCTATCCCTTTGTTGCAACTCTTCAAACATTTCCTATTTTTTCATTTAGATTTGGCACTGGGAGCACGTCCGTGCTGGGGCAGCTTCTTATGCTACTACAGCCCCTCCGTTGATGGCACGATGGAATGACGATAATGCAAAATTAAGAATGGAAGCTTATAAAAATGGAAGACTAGATCAAGGAGAGGTACTTTTTATATACGTAAATATTTCATTTTACCCTTTTGATTTCTTACATGGCTGACGTGTTATACCTTCTGAAAAGGTCATCATTAACATTTGTCCTGACAATGAGAATGGACAGAGCACCAATACCAATGCTCATCCTGCCATGGCAACAAAAGAAACAAGACATTCAGATACAGATTTCAACTTGGAAGCACAACTACGAAATCAGGGTATTAGCAACCAACAAGTAAGACACATATCTTGTAAAGTATACCACTGATATATCGCACCGAATACTACTCACTGAGCTTCATACACAATGTGTTTATATTTTGGTCACATATGGACATCATCCTGCAAGCTATCTCCAAGGATCGTCAAAAATTCGAGAAAAAAACTGGCAGACAACTATTGGACATGGAGCACAAACTTGATTCCAGAATTCTGGCATTGACTGATGAGGTAGGAGAAATTAGGGCAGCAAATGCTGCTCAAACTAGGTTGGCTAAGGTGGAGGACGAACTTATCGAGGTCAAAAGGGAATTGCAGGTATTTGATACTCAACATCAGATTTACGTGCATCTTCCTATGAATATTCATTAACTATATGTATTTCGTGGCACAGAGATATAGATCCATGGTTCAGGCCAACACACCATCAACGTTTACGGCTACATATGCCCAGGTGATAACTGTACGCCTACACCTTCGTAGCATGGACAAATTTCTGATTAATTGCCAACCTTTTTTTGTAGGAACAATCCAATGTTGTTGATGATAAATTACCACCAAATCCTCGGTTTCATGCCTCTACGGTACTGACAGGTGGGGTTGCTGCTGGAACACCCAATAATGATCATGTGGTGCAAAACAAGCAGCCCGAGAAGGATGTCACTGACCAAAGAACCACACCTCGAAAGCCTGTATTCGACAGCGACTACAAGTTCACAGAGGAAGACATAGAGGCATCAGTTTTCATCCGGAAGAGCTATAGCGAGCTTGATGTAGTTGACGTGGGAGTGAATGTCCTTAAAGTTCATCACCTAAGGCCAAATGTGAACAAAGGATTCATTTTTGATGAGGTAAGGCCCTTATATTGCAATCTCTCCCTGAACTGTTCCAACCAGCCTCATGTTACCTGATTGTGACTTTTGTAGGTTATTCAAGCATATGCACACATTAGCAATGTAGAGACCGACACTACATCAGTCTTATACCCCAAAGATACCACAAAGCTATTAGATTCATACAGAGGTAGTACTCGCGGGTGCGGTCCCCGCGAAAGCAAGTGGCTTGCTACTATAGCAAACAAATGTGTAGGGCGCCGAATGGTAAGTGTGTTTCTTGAACTTCCTCATTTACTATTCTGAAACCCGATGCAACATTTCATCTAATCGGTCAATTCAAACATATTTAATAGCATATCCGAATACTTGCCTATACTGAGGCTACTTTAATTTTATGGCAGGTACTTATCCCACTGAATGTACAAAAAATACACTGGATGCTACTAGTGTTGAATTTCGATAAGGAAGAGATTCAGGTCCTAAACTCCCTAACACATATTCGTGACGAGGCCAAGGAAACTAGCCTCATGGAGTGCATTCAGTTATGCATCCAAGATGCAGTTGAGGCCGGCTCGGTACAAACACCTAGGGCCATAAAAATTACGCAGTGGAAAAAAGTATGTTATACCAACATACCACAACAGGAGGATGGGTATGTATTTGCATTTAAAATTATTCCATACCTACAAATGATTACTGAACTTTACCTCACATTACCGCCATTCTTGTGGGGCCTACACAATCAAGTACTTGTTGTCGTGGAACGGTACTGAGATGACAGATGATTTCGCACCACTAATTTCAAATTCTTACCTTATAGTTACTATGTCTACATCGCCATCCTAACTTATGAGTTGTTGTCACATTTAGGCACAAATTAATATTTTCAACTGGAAAATATGTTCAAGCCTATTGCGTTCAGATTGTAACCGTATGCGACGATTTTCCTATAAGAATCCTATAATGGTTAGCTCTACATTATTGGCATTTCATCTAATCAATATCGCATCTTCCAATTTTGGCCAACATAACTAACACACTGCCATCTGCTCTACAGGAGAACGCCTACAAAGCCGCAAGGGTACAGGCTGAGGCAGAAATTGCT
Source organism: Poa annua (assembly GCA_026929855.1). Classification (NCBI taxonomy): domain Eukaryota; kingdom Viridiplantae; phylum Streptophyta; class Magnoliopsida; order Poales; family Poaceae; genus Poa; species Poa annua. Next base: position 240,874,232 of record CM049426.1, on the reverse strand, counting down.
GCTGCTCTTGCAGATGCTCTTGCAGACGACGACGTCGAAGAAATCAGCCCTCCAGATGATGCCAACGGAAAAGAAATCAGCCATACATATGGTGCTAACAAAACGGACATCTCCCCTCTAGATGATGTCAACAAATCCAAGGCATCCAACAGCCAAAAGCGGAAGCGTGGACGCCCAAAGAAGAATCCACCAACAACACCAACAACACCTACAAACCCCGTCACAGCTCAGTTTGCCACAAAAGCTATTGCTGAACGTGTGGAGGGTAGACCACAAAGGGATAAGAAAAAAGGATATCAAAGGTCAAGCCCGTACAAGGAACCATAAAGTTCACGAGGAGTTAATGTGGTAGTTTCAAATGATCCGGTCTTCCGAGCATGTGACAATTTAGATACTATCATGTTCTTCAATACTTATGACTATACTTGTGTTATGTATTCTTATGAAGAAGTATGAACAGATTAGTAAATGCAAGAAGTTGGCTAATAAAACCAACAAAGGTGTCAGTGGTTTGTGAGTGTTGACATCAATAAGCTAGTTTATTCCTTTCAGACTAATTATATCTATGCACTTGATCCTCTCTTGTTGGTACTTCTAATGGGTACAACAGCTTCTAACCTGTGACTTAGCATGCAGCTCATGGATAATTTACTCTTCAACAAAAAAGAAGGTCTCCTTGCTAGTGTGGTCTCAGTGGTCTCACAAAAACTATTAGGCCAATAAACGATATTACTATAATATTTGGAACAAAATAAATATTTGGCGATTTAATGGTAATGGCAAAGCTACAGTTCTTAATGTTGACTGAAATGAAATTGGCCCTTCTTATTTGTCAGCATTCAGTTGATTCCATACCCTCATGCTTAAATAAGCAGTCACCTCTCTTCTCTGGCACATTCGAGCACCCGTAATTGAGCTACCAAAAAATGCCTTACACATCTGATGAAGAGTCTGAAATCAACTTCGAGCAGCAGCATAAGGCAGTCTCTGAAGCGGCACTGAGCCAAGACAACCTCATCATCACTGCAGCAAAAAGGAGACAAGGTCATCCTGGCAACTCAGGCTAGGAAACAGATACACAATATATTATTTCAGTGTTCATGGCCTCTAGCAAAAAGGAGACTAGCAATGGATAGTCATAACTCACATCAGTCCTCAGCCTAAATGGCCTCCTTGCTCTGCATTTACCTTGTTGTTAACCCTTTTAACCACCTGCATTTTGTCATGGCAGCATATCAGGTTCCACATATCGTACAGCTAAACTATGGGAAACCCACAATACCGACATCAGTTTCAGTACCTTTTGAGGAGCATTCTCATTCTTCGGCCAGCTGATCAGCATACGACATGTTCTCCTTGTCATCATCGTCATGACTGACCGCCGTCGTCGTCTCTTCGCATTTCTTGGAGATCTTCAGGGTGGAGAGCTGGGCCAGGACCTGCTAGGCACCTCCCTACACGCCAGGTTGAGATCTTCATCTTGGAACATACCTCGGCCACGGGAGGAGCCTGGCTCTTCGCCGGCATCTCCTTCTTGGTCCTGGTCGTGAACAGCGACTTCACGACGGTCCCCTTCATCTGTACCGTCGCGACCTGCTTCTTCTCGCGCTGATGAACGGCTCCTGCCTCGGGCACAGCACGACCTTGCTCCTGGGCGTCGTCAGCTCCTTCTTCCTCGCGCCACAGAACCTCAGATAGATAGAATCCGGGTGGAGGTAGGTACTGACCTGTACCGGCTGCTTCTCCGCCGGCTTCACGGCGCCATTGTCGGCGGCGGTGGAGAGGGCCGCGGAGGCCATCGGGGTCAGTGGCGAGATCTTCCAGAGGGAGGCGAGAAGGGAGCGGCGGTGGGAGGAGGCCGCGGAAGAAGCGCACGCCAAGGGAGCGTAGCCCCGCCGTCGACGCCCTTGTGGAGGTGCTAGGCGAGCGTTCCGCCGTAGGGACATCGGCGACGGCGCGGCTGGGTCGGGGCTGTGTTCTAACTTCTGAGAGGGACGAGAAAGAGAGTGACATATGGGCCATCTGAATCGAATTACGAAACTATTCTTTTAGTAAGTCAAATAAATCAGTATTTTTATTATACTGGGTAAAAATAATCCAGTACTTTTAAATACTTTTCAGTACTTCACTTTTAGTACTCCCTAGTACTTCCTATTTTTCCAGCCGTTGGATGAAGTGGTTTGACGGTTCCTAAAATCGCCAACTATGTTAAAACTTGTAATTAAAGAAAGCCTCGTCTAACAATAACATGTGCAATTTCCTTGTTCAACAAAATTGATCATTGCATGAACAAAATACCAGACTCTATAAACAACCTCTGACATAAATTGCAAGCACCAAAGTAACTCATAGAATTAATCGACTCAGCGAAACCCAAAATAGGCACCAAACACAACTGAAAGAGTCACAACACTATGTGAATACATCTCTTCTCTGCTCAAACAGACAACCAAGAGAAATACATGTTACTAGTTTGCATTTCCTACTAACCACGCTATATGGATCGTACCTATCAGTGACATATGATGTGGCTCCAATGATGCGCACCACTCGAAACAGGCCATGGAGATAAAACTGAAGCATATACATACCAAAATCTTGCGCACTAATATAGGTTCTAAACCTAATCCGAGTATTAAATTTACGTCACTGACACGGTTACATAGAACACATCTCTGCAGTGGACTTGAAGCAAGATATAATCTGATTTTCTGCAACAACAAAAAAATCGAGGAAATGGGGGACAGGGAAATCAGGGCACGCACCTGGACGGGGTTGAAGAAGACAGCGTTGCTCTTGAGCATGAGAATCTCGGCCTCCCCTTCCCTCTTCACCTCGTACGCCTCGAGCTTCTCATCCACCTCCCCCATCTCGTTAATCCAAACCAGACCCCTCCGAAGTCCAATCCCCAACCACAACCGGTTGGCTCGATTGCGAAATCACGAATGAAATCGAATCGAAAGCAACTGAGCCTGAGGGGACAAGCAACCGAGCTTTTGAATCAATTCGTCGAGCTCGCCGTCGACCCCTCCCGGCGGCGAAGAAGCTTAAACCCTAGTGCCTCCACGATTCGAACCACTCCTGCCTCAACTTAGGTCTACCCATTCCGAGCACGCGCAGCCGTCCGATGGGAACTGTACGGTTCCGATCCTTTCCCCGTACCTCCACTAATCCCTTCCATCAGCCGTAATATCTTTACGGCAAGTGCTAGCCGACAGTCGCTGTAGCAAGACTTTGCTACAGCCGCCTTCCGCATCGTCGGATCTGTTTAAGTGGATCGATCCCGCATGTTCAATCTGTGTAGCAAAAACGGTTCATGCGTAGCACTTCGTCTGTGTATATGTAACATCATATGTAGCAAAAAAAATCCAGAAAATGTTGCGTTCGATCTATGTAGCTAAAAAAAAGTCAAACACAATATTTTTTTTGTCTTATAGCACTACATGTAGCAAAAAAATCTCAGACCTATGAAGTTACGATCATGTAGCAAAAAAGGTGCAGCACTTTCAAAAATATCATGTAGCAAAACGCAAAAAAGTATGTAACAATTCCTCGTTAGTTGTAGCAAAACATCGCCAAAACAAATCAATGTAGCACTTTGCCCATAGTCACAAAACAAAAAAGCTACACTCATGTAGCAAAAACCAATAACTATGCAACAAATCCCCATTTTCTTGCAAAATGTCAATAAAACGACACTTTGCGTAAAATTCTTTGTAGCACTTTGTTTGTTCTTACACAACAAAGTTTATACACACTTGTAGCCAAAAACAACAACGTATGTAACATCGACGAAAAATCCCTAAACCTGACCTTTAGTATCGACCATGGAGACGCCGCCGGCTCGATTCGAGGTCGCCGTCCATGAATCCCAGACACATTCGCCCCGTGCATGTCGCCTTTTTCGGATCCGGCGGCTTGTGACAAGCTCGCTGTCCATGAAGAGCATCGAAGCTCTCCTTCTAACCGTCCGTGTAGATGAGAACGCTCCATCCAGCAAATGGAGGAGGCCGACGGAGGGAGGAGGCCTTCTGGCGGCGCCCGGTGGACGGAAGGACGGGCTCGCGGCGCCCAGTGGAAGGAGGGGTGGGCTCGCGGCCGCTGGGGAGACACGCTCCGATGGGCGGCGGAGCCTTTGGTGCTGGATGGATGCCGAGGTCAGGAGCTCGTCGCCGGAGGTCAAGGCCGGCCGGCGGAGGCGGCGGCGAGGTCGGGGGCAGAGACGGGGCTGAGGACGGAGGCGGCGGCATGGCCGGGGGCGGCGGGCGGAGCACAGAAGAGCAGCAGCGGCGGGCGGAGCGCAGAGGAGCAACGTTGAGACGCGCGACGACCTCGGAAGGAGCGTGCGGCCGGCGGCGGCGGATGATGGTGAAAGACGGCGGCGGCCGGTGGCCTGGCTGCAGAGAGCGGGTACAGGATTGGGCCTGGGCTCCGTGTGGTTGACTGGTTGAGGAAGGCTGGAAGGGGCAACACACACGCGTCCTTCGCGTTCACGAGCGATCGAGAACCGGCTGTACGTACAGCCGGCTGGAGAATAGCATTTTCCTATCTTTACACTGACATGTGGGACCTGTTATCATTAGCATTTTGACCCCACATGTCAGCGGGTATGCCACTTCTTCGCAAGAGACAATAATCTCTACTATATAATATTGGTTAAGATGAGAACGTACGTCGCCGTGGTCTTTTTGCGCTTTACCCCCTATATAAATTAGCAAATCAGCCCGCAATCCCCACACAAGAAAACGAAAAAAACAACAACAAAAAAACACGTCGTCTCCTACCTACGTCCTCCCATCGAACCCGCCGATCCTCCGTACGCTGCCGCGCTCCTCCCCGCCACTCGTCCCCGTACCCGTCGTCGGGTACAGAGCTTCATCAGACCCTCCGCCCGTCGGGTTTAAGGGAGCCGACGGGTACCCGCGAAGATGCATAGCCGGAGGTTGCAGGAGAGCAGCGACGCAAGAGCAGTCCGAGCAGAGCCTCCGATACGGAGGCGCATGCGAGCATCAGCGCATGCGAGCGGCGCCGCAGCGTAGGAGGGACTCTAGCCGCGTCGGCAAGGGCTCATGCGGTGGCTGGGTCGGGCGCATGCGGCAGCCGGTGTCGTGTTCTTCGGGAGAGAGGAGGCAACGCGAGCGAGAGCCTAAAGGCATCGTGTGCTTGGGGACTAGGGATAGAGGAGCCATGGGGGAGAAGTGAGGAGCGGAGCCACGAGGAGAGGATCCATGGCCGGAAGGAGCAAGCTTGGTCGGGAGGAGAGGATCCATGCCATGGATTCCATGGTCGGCGGAGAGCTGGAGAGGAAGAAGAGAGAAGGTCTGCGCGTGGGGCAGGTGTGAATGGATAAGATAACGTGGGGTGGGGAAGCTGTGACGAAAAGAAGTAAAGTAGTATTTTCTATCACTGACGGGTGGGGTTTGACGGGTTTGCTTAAAGGGTACGGGTTTGATGTCCCATACCCGCCTCCATCAGACCCGTCGGGTTTAGATTTCCCCGTTAAGCACACCCGCGGTTTTTTTTTCACCCCAAACCATCCCCATGTAATGCGGGTACCCGTCGGGTTTACAGGTAACGGGTATCCATTGCCATCCGTACGCGCGCCCATGACCTCACTCGCCTACGCCGGCCCGCCGACAACTACCTCGCCTGAGCCACCTCCCTCCGGCTTCCACGCCGGAGACAAGGCAAATAGGACCTAGCAGAGCCGAACGGGCCACGCGTCCCCTGCCCCTGCATCCTTCTGGTAGCCTACGCTGATGACCGACACATCCACGCTACCAGCTCCGCCCGACGTCGCCGATGTGCTTTCAACGCTGCCGGCCCGTCACCTCGGCTCATCGGTCTCTAGCGCCACGTCTCCCAGTTTGCCGAGTCGCCGGTTGCTAACATCCCCTATCCCATGTTGCCAAATCCTCAGCTCCCGTGCCCCATCTCAATCATCACCGGCCAGGGCGGCGCTGCGCCTGTCCCCAACTACCGCCCACGACCACAACCAGGGGGATTGTAGCCATCAACCACTCCATCCTGCATTATATGAACAAAATATGAAGTCAAATTGTAACAAAACTCAAATGACATAAAAGAGGAATCAAAGTTAAAACTAAGATGTTCGGGCCGTTATAATTATATATTGTTTTGGTGATGACACAGTAATTTATTTTATACCCGAAACAACGCACGGGGCATTTTGCTAGTGTACAGTACTACTGTACCATTGAAACTATCAAGCATTGCCACTCTGGCGCGAAAATTTTCATTCCCCCAAAATCCCCCCAAAAATCCCCAACCCTTCCTTCTCCTTCCGGAAGAAGCTTCGTGGTCCGTAGCGGCGATCGGCGATGGTGTTCCTGCAGCGCAGCAACACCCGGAAGCGCCCGCCGCCGGCGCCCACTCCCCCCGAGCCGCCGCCGTCAGCGTCAGCGTCCGCGCCCGCGCCCAATCTCTCCGCTATCGACGTGGCAGCGGCGATCCTCGCCGAAGCCGGCTGCACGCTCCTCGTCCCGCCGCACCTGCCCCATTCCCTTCCGCCGTCCAAGTCCGCGTTCGTGGCCCGCCTCACCCGCGCCCTCGCAGTGGGCCCCACCGCGGACCTCCTCGCAGGGCTCGCCGCCTTCGCGGACTCCCCCACGCGGCTCCGCCAGCTACTCCTGCCCTCATCCCCGGGCTCGGAGAGCACCCTCGCGCGGGCGCTCCTCTCCGTCCCCGCGCTCCAGCCCGGCCTCCTGGGCCTCCTTCTCGACAAGCTGCCCGAGCACTTCGACGACGACGCGCTCGATGGGGCGCCTCTACAGGAGGACGTAGGGAGGCTTATCATCAAACAGTTCGCTGGCTTGATTTGCTTGTCGATGCCGATGCTTTCGTCACCAAGCTCGTACAGGTGCTCTCGGTAGCGCCACCCCGGCTCAAGAAGGAGATCATCGGGTCGATCCCGGAGATTGTGGGCGACCATAGCTATCCTGCTGTGGTCTCCGCGCTGGAGAAGTTGCTGCAGGAGGACTCCCAGGTTGTGGTTGCCGTGCTTGACACTTTGTCAGACCTTAACCTTAATGCGCATTTGCAGGAACAGGTGATTGTCGCGACGATTTTCTTCGGTCTTCTTATTTTGTCTACGATGGTGTGGATTGTTGACTGACTAATTGTCTTGTACTGTGGGAATATTTGAAGGGGAGATTCCCTAATAACCCCCCCGGGTCACTTAAACCCCACATGTCAGTGACCCATCAAAGGGGAAGGCGGTGACAGTCGCAATATCGTGCATCCGGACAATTCAGGCGGACCAGATGCCACACTTGCTCAGGTTCTTGCTGCTGGCTGCCACACCAGTCAATGCTGGGAGGATTATATCACAGATCCGTGAGCAACTCAAGTTTGTTGGCGTGGTGGATCCACGGGCTGCTCGGAGCAAGAAGCTGAAAGGGAAGTCATCAGCAACTAGCACTGATGGGGCAATCCTTCATACCTTGAGATCGAGCCTCCGGTTTAAGAATGTAGGCTGTCTTAATCTCCACTTTATCATGGAATACAGCACTGCCCCTTGGAGTTTCAACTGAGGTTTTACTTTGTTATCGATGCAGATGCTTTGTGAAGCCTTCTTGAAGGAGTTGAAATCAGTTGACCACCCAAGGGACCACAAAATGATTGATGTTTGGCTCATCATGCTCATCTATGCCAATGGCGGTGTTCTGCAGAAAAGTGCTGAGAAAATATTGAAGTCCAAGATCTTACAAGGATATATACGAGAGACTCTATTTAACCAATGCATTCGTGGAAATACTGATTTAGTAAAGGTCAGTCTTTTAGTTTCTGGTAATTACTATAGAATGACCATCTATGATTGACTACCCGTGCTGACTGTGACATAATTAAACTTGAATTAGGACCATTTCTTGTCATATCTCTCAGTGAGTGATTACCTGTTGGCATGCAAGGAAGACAAGGCTAGGGAATTCGCTACCTATCTGTTCACAGCTTTGTTTGAAGAATTCAATGATACTTTTTCCAGGCAAGAGGTACCCTTTTGTTGACAACACTTGTGTTTGCTGTCGTCAGCTTAGTGAAAATCAGGAACTTATTAATATAGGCAAAATGATATAGGACTTCAGGCAGGTTGCTATTCAAGTATTGTTGCATATATCACATATATTTACAACCTGTTTGGTGAAATAACACTTCATCAACTTCTGTACTGAAATCCTTTGTATTGGTCCGGCTTATGAACATAAATCAATAATCATGATATAAATCCTCTGTGTGAATTTAAAGTGTGATCACAAGATCTCTGTGAATTAGTTGGGCATAGGCACTGATGCTCACTTTAGCTTACTTTGTGATTCTGCGGTATCTACTAGTTGAGCCATGCGTGTGCACTGGAGAATAGTGTTGAATAGTGTGATTTGGGGAGAAGAGGGTGCGGTGCGAAGACAAATATGAATATAGACAACTCAATCTCGTCTGAAACGCTGGCCATTACTTGGTTTCTGTTGATAAGAATTAAACAGCAGCACAAGATAATTGTGTTACTGTTTGTGTCCAGCTAGCTTAACCGTAAGTTCTTAATCTTGGAAGAGTTAGTTAGAAAACCTGATTCCGATACTGCTCTCAATTTTGTATAGCTTTGCTTTTCTTCAACCAGCTGGCTCACATTTGACAAACAGTCAAGTTATTCAATGGTAATATGTGCAATTGTCGTGTCCACCAAAATATCACTATTGTGCCAATTAAACATGTGAGTGATAAGGTATGTGTTGTCACTTGTCAGACTAGCTGCGGTACTAGCATCTTCGGTGGTGGATGGGTCAGCTATTAGTTTCTATCTGAAATTTTCTACATCTGTGTACAAACTATAAAGCTTACTAGGGAACTTTGGCGCGGCAACACGCCGCGCCCGTGAATTTTGTTTGAAATAAGCCAGGAGTACATACCATTATACCAACCCCCTACGCAAGTACACATAATTAAAAAAAGTCTAAGAACTTCCTTGAAATCTGAATTTTAAGGTAGAAAAATTGCAAATACAGAGGAGCCCCTATGCAAGTACACAGAGCAAAAAAAGACTAAGAACTTCATAGTAATCTGAATCTCAAGGTAAAAGAATTGCAAATGGAAAGGAGTTTAGCTCGAATACCTGGGTATCAATGGGCGTGGCAAGGTCTAAGTCATGCAGATTAATGCTATTGGGAGCACAACAGCAAACTCGCAGAGCCAACTTTCTTGTTGAACAACACTTCATAATGACAAAAACAACATAGTTTATTATGAATTGGTAGATCAAGGTTGCAGCAGGGGAGAAATTATGCCAAACTAACTTTCAAGCTATGAGCATACATACATCTAAATTCGTAGAAACTGCTCCATAGGAATCATAGTAATTGGAACTAATTCTACCGTGCAACAGAACTTGAGAGACAATCGTTAAAATTAAATGTTGCAGGCCTGCAAGTTTAGATCCTTCTTCCACCGCCCAAACGGAGTAAACTCAGATCACACATTCCAGGTACTATCTATATTACTCAAATATGTTCTGTTTATGTAGAAGCACGTACACTTATATTGCCACATACGCAGACAACAACTGAGTAAAAATAATAAACATCTACAGTTATCAACAAAATTTCTTGGTGATTCAGATACACTGCTCCCAAAGTCATTGCCGTACAACTGTAGAAGAACAGCACATGTCGAAACACCAAAAACAGAGAAAAATTTAAGAAACATCTACATTTATCAACTGAATGTCTTGGTGATTCAGATACTACAACCTAAAGTCCTGGTGTTTCATGCCTTGCTGAATCGAACAGAAAGAACATGTTCAGATGTAGTTGATGAAAAGGGACAGAAGCATATAACACATAATCATATCAAATCTCACTCCTAAACATCCTAATACCTTAATTGCAAGATTGCAAATAGCTAGATGGAGCATAAATATTAGATACACCTATCTGAGCTAGGATATGCAGCAAACACCTTGTAAGCACAGTTAGAACGGGGCTGCACAATGCTGATTCGAGCAGTGTATAGCATGAGAAGGAAAATCCTATGATGGCACACCATGAACGGAGGCAACATCGCTGAGAGCAAGCACATGGGGACGTAAGACAGGTCGCGCATGAGATCAAATGCGAGCAGAACGACAGTGGCCAGAGATGGAAGGGATGGAGAAACGCATACCACCAACGGTTGCCGAACCGGAAAGTAGGGATGGCGGCCTGCTCCTCCTCGCTGAGGCAGGAGGGCTGCTTCCTACGACGCATCCGGTGGCTCTGCTTGAGGACGACGTCCTTGGCGAAGCCCACCATGGCACCATGTCGTGCTGCACGTGCTGTACGTTCTGCGTCTTGGTGGTGTAGGACGCCTCCTCCCCGCTGTTCTCCTGCACGACGGCGGGGGCTGCAGCCTTGTCGTAGCCGGCCAGGGAGCCTCTGTGCTTTCCTCCGCCGCTGCGGCGACGACCATGGGACAGGGCACGACTCCGGCCTTCCGAGAACGATCCTACCGGCGAGGAGGTATAGGGCGCGGCGTCGGAGCTCCTCGTGCTCTTCGTTTTGACCGGGGAGACGTGGAGCAGCGGCGCTGCACGGCGGCGGCGACCCCGGGATCGCAGGAGTTAAGAGGAAGAGTTAGGGGAAAGGGCTGTTTTGCACAAAAGTCTGTGAAGTTGTCCCTATTCACGAACCTATCCCTCGCTATGTTAATATGTGGGTTGCGGGTTACTGGTTCATTTTCGTAGTGGTTTTTTGTGCAAAATAGCACGGTCACCGGCTGGAACCGACGTGACCGGATGGCAACCGAGCGGCGTGGCGGCTTCCGATTGGCCTATATTCGACGATGAACAGTACCCGCGCCTTTGGGGACGACGTGGGCTAATCTGGACCATACGAACACATCGATCGGACGGTTTGCGGTAAAACAGACGACGTGGAGCGCTGAGAGAGCGAGGGCATGTTGCACTTTTAATTATAGGGTAATGCAGACTTCAATGTCTCATCTGTCTGTGAGGAGATTTATCCAGTTTCTTGGTGCATAGATCAGTTTTTTCTTTTGTTACCCAGTTTTCTATCCTTTCTATGTATTGTCTTCATTTGCTAATGTCTGTCAGTCGAATTTTGTGCAGCTCATAGGCTCATTGATAACTCATATAGGTTCTGGGGTCAGCTATGAAGTTTGTTCTGCTTTGGATATTATGATTTCTCTGACATCCAACCATGCTGAGGAACTGATCCCTATAGCTTCACATATAACTGGTATTGTTCTTTCTAACGTCTTTGTATTTTGTGCTTCTCATTGCCAAATAACCTGATTTGCATTGACTTTTCTGACATAGGTATTTTAGATTACCTGGAGAGTTTTCATGAAGATAATCTTCGAAAGGTTTGTGAAATATTGTTCATTTGTTTCTCTTATTTTTTCGGATCATAAACAGCAATTCATGAAAGAAATATAGGTTTATGAGATCTTCTGCCACTTGGCACTGGCTGCTGGCTTCAATGCTGGTTCAGGTGGATCTTCTGTTGCTAATGAACTTCTTATGGTAGTGAGAAAACAGGTATGATAACACTCAGGATTAGGGTATCACTTCCATTTAATCTTCCATTCAAGAAAGCTGTTTACGGTTCACAGTTTTTTTTTGCCTGCTTGCACCTTGTAGGTTAGCAATCCAGATATGAAGTATAAGAGAATGGGAATAATTGGGGCTTTAAGGATAGTTTTAGCTATTGCAGATGCTAATCCTGCTGTGAACTGCTCTTCATCTGAGGTTTGTATGAGCATGACGAACTTTCATGTTAAAACAATGATAACGAATGATTCTATTGCGTTCTGACCTTAAGGGCATATCGAATATATGTTTATATGTGAACGCTAGCATTTACAGGAGCATCAGTAACAACGTCAATCATCGGTAAAATTAGTCAAATACCTTGAATTCCTTCTGTTGGCGTATTTGAAAGTGATAAATACATACTCCCTCCATTTTTTTAATTTAAGATGTTTTAGCTTTTGCCTAGATTCACATGTATGTAGACACGTTTTAGTGTGCATGTTCACTCATTCAAATGTGCATCTAGTCAACATGTATACTGCTTAAAACATCTTATATTTAAAAATGGAGGGAGTACATTATAGATCATGAAACATTTTACCAGGCAATAACAATTTCATCTTAATAATTAAGGGAACACTCTGCTAGCTGGATACTTAAGAATAAGATGAACAATGTACAAAACATACCATAATTTTATGTAGGTGAAGCAGGCATCAAAAAATTAAGTGCACCAGCCTGACTAAATTGTATACCTAGCTTCGTACATTGTTTCCTTTTTAACTTGAACTGTGCATCTTGTACCTAAAATATCAGCTACCTTTTCGGCATTCATGAAATACCAGTGTTCCTTTGTTAGCTGTGAAGTTATTTTGTTTGGCAGCAACCAAATTGTGAGGAGGCCCTGGGACTGCTAAAAATGGCTGTTAACTCCTGCAAATTTGGGACGATGCCCTTAATTCTTCTCTATGATGAATTAGCTGCTTTATTTGAGAGCAGTGTTCTTCATTCTGCAATTACTGAGTGGTAAGTATAAAATGGTTGATGCATGTGAAAAGATAAATGGTCCATGTTTTTTATTGTATCCTCTTTTTCCGCTTCCATGCAAGATAGCTCATTTCTCACTGGTCTTATCAGGGTTGGGGAACACGTTGCGGAATTTGACACCCTTTTTCTTGCTGATCTTGACGATGGCCAGTTATCAGAAAAATATTTCTGTGAGAGCATTGAAGGTTAGCAAAATGCTTTGTCAGTTATTACCATGGCATGGATTTGTACATATCTATTTGACACAGTATGAAAGTGCAAGTGTAATTGATGACACACTGGTTTCAGGGGAATTGTGGATGAACCTGGATGGGAATATCTCCCCAATATGTGTAAATATTTTGCCTCTAGTGTCCACCTCTCCCCAAGAGTATAGTTTTAGCTTGGTCATTATTTGGTTAGTTGACAATTAGTCTGAATATGACACTATCGTGGTTTACATTACTCCTGTTGTGCATGCTCGTACCAGGTCCCAAGCCTGCTTGCAGATCCTTGCTTCTCAATTTCTACTTCTAACCACTGTAAGTGCCATAACCTTGTATTTGAGCAGTTCTTCTTAGAGGTCAAACTAACTTTCTCCTTGTTTGTATCAAAGATTGAACGTAAAGGAAGTGAAGGCTCACTTGGGGCAATAAACGCACTCCTGGGCTGTCCTTTGCATCTTCCGTCTGCCAAGGTTATACAACTGCTCTCTGGAAACTTGAAGCGATATCTGTAACTTGTTAAATATAAAAGAACACAATTCACATAAATCTTAGTTTCCTTGCACTAAAGTCTTAAATATTATTCTGACCTGCCTTTGCCGCACCAAAACACACATAGCATGACACCACAAAAAAATTACAAGTTTCTCTAAAATTGACCATGTAATCAACTATACTATTACAATAGTTTGTCGTAGTAAATCTTCTGGGTTTATATAATTAGTCTCTAGTCTCTGCCATTCACATTTAAGAAAAATCAACCTGCAAATGCTACGTTTTAAGTATATCTGGAAGTTTCTTTGCCACTCACAAATATATTAGTGCAACTGTGTCACTACTTATTTAATATGGAAAACTTTCAAATATATTTTTTATACTGTTAGAGAAAGATGTGCGTTAGTAATTGAATAAAAGAATAATCCTGGTTTGGACAACCGACAGATCCTGGATGAATCTAGATGGGGAAGCTTATCAGCAATGGAGAAAAACAGTGTGCCACTCACTGTACTTTGCGATAAACTGGATTAGGGAGTTGGTATGCTTTGAATTTTCTGTTCTTATTGACTATGTTTCAAATTATTTGATATCTATATCTAAAATTGGTGGCATGATGGCAGCTTAACGCTTTCAGCACACAAGTTGCGGCCAGAGTTGATAATGTGTCACAAAGAGTAAGGGATGAGACAGCGGTTAAACTTCTGAAGCGTCTGAGAAATCTAATGTGAGTGTATTGCTTGAACACTGATGCGAGTACCATATCAACACCTGGATAGATATTGTGTGTTACTTGTACCGTACCCATCTCCGAATAACCAATCTTTCACCAAATACCTAATATAGGAGGGTGGGAACTGTTCCTTTAAATTTCTGTTCATTTTTGTTAGTCAGTCAATAAATAAATATTTCCAAGTCTGGGAACTTATATTCTATTACGCTTTGCTATTTCTGAATCCTATCATCAGCTGTTTGTATTAGATTTTAGAGGGCTTAATAAAAAAGGGAAAGATGTACGACTTAAGATATGACGTCTAATGCACCCTTTCGAATATTATGACATGATTGCCAAATGCAGATGACTTTTTTGTAAAACAAATGCAGATTGCTTGAGAGCTTGTTAAACGCCATTCTTAAAATTTATCCCCTCTCTCTACCTGAGCTGCGATATCTTGGGGATTATGCTGGGTCAGCTAGCACCAGTAAGTTCAACCATGTGAGGAAAATGGAGGAAGAAAGCATGGAGGGCCCATCTTCAAACAAAAGAAAAAAAAGTCGTAAGGACAAAGCAGCTTCAGATAAATCGAATTCTGACGAGAAGCTCAAGCAAAGTACACTACTGGATGCTTTCAAAAGAGGTGGTTTAGTTATCACTCAAGAAACAAACAAAGCTTCACAACCATTTCCAAGTAGAATGATGTCAAATAATGTTGAAAATGAGGCTAATAAGTCTGGTGAGCTTGGGCATGTAGATTTGATGGCAGCACCTGTTCAGTTGGATATGCAACGGTTCAAATTCAGAACTCTCAGTGTAACTTGTTTATCCTTATTAAACTATTCAGAGGTATGTATTTATTCAATTGATTTGATTCTTTTCAAAGCATTGTTTCAAATTCTCTTTTATTTATTAAACAGGCTCAAGATTCAGCTTACTCATATCATGAATCCGAGGTACTTGATTTCAACTACATAAATATAGCTATTAAAGTATGGTGTCATTATTGAGGTCGTGTTCTTTTTGTTATTCAGCTGCCCTTATATCTCTATCTTCTCCGTGATCTCCACAACAAATTAGATCATCTAAATCCGCAAAGCAAACCGTTCTTTAGTACTTCTCAAGCAAGACCCACGAGTGCTCATTGTCAAAAGAGCACAGCAGAACTTCTAAGCAAAATCCAACCACTATTCTCGAGTCTAAGGAAACATCTAGATGGAGCAGTTTCAATGATCAAAGACAGTAAGCTTCAGTTACCCTTTTTGGCTTCTAGTTCCTTTTATAGTGAATGGTATGATATAAATTTGTAATATCACAATGATGGTACCCCTCCTTTCTTGGCTTTGGTCAATAACATAATGGGGTCACTACTAACTACTTTGTAGGATCAGATAGTTGCCCAGACAACTGGAGTTCATCTCCGGATTCAGCAGGAAATCCACACATACCATATGTGATGATATCCAAGTCTTCAATAGCCACTTCTGTATTTAAGGAGGTTCTTGGTTGCTACAGGAAGGTTGTAGCATGAAATTTTTTCTTACTTCCTATGGTTAAAAAGAATCAAATTTTAGTGTTAACATAACATGATTCCTTTTGCAGTTACTTGGCATTTCAGATCTGTTGGATCAAGCAAATATGACGGTTCTGAAGGAGTTACTACAAACTTTCCAACCAACTGAAAATTTTGATTATGATCTTTCCGAGTTTCGTCTACCTCTGGTCCCTAGTAATGTTGATTATCTGTACTGTGGGGCATATAGATTGTTTGAGGCTATAATGGATCCAGGTATGCAATTTTTGCCGAATGATAGCAGATTATGTGACCTTTGGCCTAATTCCAATACTGTGTCTTACTGCAGCGTGTTCGTTCTCTCACGTTCTGGCTTCTGATGTGCTAACTACCATGCAATCTATTTTAAATTCCATTGTTGTGCTTTTGGACAAAACCGTGGAATCAAATGGGAAGAATATAAACGTAGGATGCTCCAAAGAGATTATTCCCTTTCTACGGAAACATCTTACGTTATCAGCTCATAAGCTGCTAACTTCTGATATTCCTAGTGAAGATGCCGAAAATGGATGGCAGAGTAAAGTAAGCTATAACACTTTGTGATATATACATGTGCTGGTGCCTATAATCATACACCTGTTTACTACTCCCTCCGTTTTTTAATACTCCCTCCGTCCCAAAATAAGTGTCTCAAGTTTGTTGATGTCTAGATACATCTTTTTTTTGACAAACTTCAGACACTTATTTGTGGACGGAGGGAGTATAAGATGTTTTAGCTTTTTGCCACATACACATGTCCAAACTTGTATCTAGACATGTTTTAGTGTTCATATTCACTCATTTTGGTGTGTATCTAGACAACATGTGCAATAGCTAAAACATCTTATATTAAAAAACGGAGGGAGTAATTCTTAAGAGGCTAATATGTCCATGTTTGTTGCTTGTCAGGGTGACCTTATACCAAGGATATTACAAATATACCTTAGGAATAGTGACTCGACTTCACATCTGCTTGATGAGCTTGCTGGCAAGGTGGTCCATCTCGACCTTGGATCACGCAATCAAAGTCCATATCAATTGAATTGTAGTTATTTTCTCCTTAAAGGGCTCATTCTAAACATTTTATTTCATACTTGAAGGTAACTACCCAGGAGAGGTCGCATGGTTTTCCAACATTGTGTTCGGCCACTTTCCACTCTTGGTACCGTGTGCTGGTAAGTATCTGGTGTCCAGAGCATTTACAACTATCAAATGATTTTTTGTTTTCTCTTGTAATTTTTGGTTTACTAATGCAGCATGAGGAGAACACTAGAAATTTTAACAAGACGGTGAGTTGTTTAGCAAAACATGCTACGCTTAGCTACTACTATCAGAACTATGTTGTATTGTTTGTCTCCAAATAGTATCACTCGATTTTTTTAATCAATTTCTCCCCTTCTCCAGATCAAGCAAGCCTTGAAGACTAGATCACAATCAGGAGAAGCAGTGGAAAATGTTCTGAATGAAATTCACATGTCAGTAAAGGTGTTTGTTACTCTAATAGGTATATGTAAGACTCATGAAAAGGTGAGTTGCACTGAAATCCCTCATGTTCAAGTACTAATATAATATGACCACCTGATGCATTTTACCCACATGGAAATGGTGTACTGCTCAATATGATACTGCTGGTTGAAAAAGATGCATATTACATTGTATCACAAAATATAGGTTGTGATGCATGCAATGTCAGTTAAATATGGCGGGCGATTCATTGACACATTTCTTAAAGGTGAGGATTTTTTTTGATAAGCTGTTACTTCATGCATTTGCCAACATGGTAACACCAGCTGGTGTATTCTTCCTGCCTTTTACTGAGAACATGTATAAGTTAGTGTTCCATTTCCTTACTTTTTACTGCAGCTTTCAACTTTCTAGAGACACAATTTGGACAACATGGTGGAGATATAGTTAAAATGGTAAATATATGTCAATCGTTATTATTATTTACTTCTTTTCGCACCACTTAATAGCTGCCTTCTGCCTTGCCAAATTACAGTGGCCGTTTAATGTGACTGACTTAAACTGATGCAGATTAAAGAACTTCAGACAGCAACAAGAATAATGCAAACTATATGCGCACTGGCAAAGGTACAATCAATAATCTTATTTTGCTGGGTACATTTGATAATCTTTTTTCCGGGTAGAATAAATAATATTAGATCCATGATGGCCATAACACAAATTGTATGCTCCTTGCTTAGAACATTAATTGATCTTCTGTAGGGTAACAAGCGAACAATGATAACGAGCAAGATACCTGCTGCAAAGAGATCCATGGAGCGGTTCGTGTTCCGAGTAAAGGCCCTCCTGGAACACTGCTCTACTGAGGAGCGTTGCTCCATTGGTAAACTTTGCAGTCTGATTCACATTTCTTCACAAGTCACAACTGTCTAGTTATAGACGTCACAGACTGCAGTTAGCTAGTTACATTTTTTCTTTTCTTTTTTTGTAGTCAGCTAGTTACGTATGAACAATATCTCATTTCTTTTCTATGCTACTGTAGCAGTGCCAACTTTTCTTTCTATATTTTTTGATAGGTAATCTGAAGCACAAGGACTTGCGTGGGGATGTGGTGAGCTCTCAGGTGTACGGCGACGTGGATGACGACCCAAATGATGCAGAGCAAGAACAGATGGAGACTGATCCTGAAACTCCAGCAGACGAAAATTATAACATCATGGAGGAAGACGTGGCTGAAGATGCCGACGAGGCAACGCCATCGGAGGACTGACCTCATATGGTACCAATCTCTAAATATTGTTACTCTTCTAGTATAGGTCAATCTTGTAGCTGGAATTTTACTCTTGACATGTATGTATAGTACATAACAATGATTAGAGTGCCAATTCAGAAATGTTGATGGAAGTATATTTCATGTGTTGCATAGAAATGTGAAGTCTCAGTCAGGATCATATATAAAGATAAGCACCAAATCTCATTACACAGCATATCATAACATAGCAAGCAGTTCTTGCCAGAAGAAGAAAAGACTTGGGGAGGCAGAGAGACAAACATGGGTGGAGCAAGGAAGAAATGAAAGCACACAAACACATCAGATCGCCTTGGCGGGCCCGTCTGCTGAGGCAGTGGAGAGGTCGGTGAGGAGCGGCTCGTTGGCGGTGGAGTTAGCTGTGGGGGAGTCGTCGGGGTCGTGGTTGGGGTCGAGGGCGCGATCCATGGCGCGGCGGCCGGTCTCGAGACAGGGCTTGCAGGCCATCTCGATGGTGATCCAGCCCAGCACCACTGCCGCGATCGCGATCACCACAGTCACCACCGCCCCCATTGGATCGGAACACTGTCAGTGTGCACCCTCCTCTTCGATTCGCTAGCCGGGCGCCGGCCGAGGATCTGGAGGTTGATGACGATTGACCAAGCAAGGAAACTATTAACTGGTTAGGATGCAATTTTTGTTGGAATATTAGGCACAATTTTCATGATTAATTTCAGTGTATTAAACACTAGTTGAAATGCACGTGCAACACACGTCTATATAATCATTAAGGAATTCTACACTTTGCTTAAATGTGTTGTACTCCTCCTTTCCTTGTAGAAATCGTGATGCCCTCTTGCTACATGATGATGATAAAGTCTACTGATCTCTCAGTTGCTAGGTCATTCTCCTAATCGGAGCGTGCGATGCTACGCTAGTCCATCACCTCCCTCCTTCTCTCCTTACGAAGCTCTATATTTATGATGTGGATGCGATGACACTAATGTCGAGGTTATGCCGAGGGTTTAAAACTCTGGCAGCTCAGCCTACTGGTGTCAAGAATAATCAACCGGTAGCATACAATCCCACCACTAATGGTAAAACTCAAAAGCCTCGTGGCTAAACATTTCATTTCATTGCTATTTCAGTACAACAGTCCATATTTTGATATACTTAATTACATTGTCTAGCAAAAATCATTTTGACAAACAACATTTGCTTAGTTTCTCTTGGCATACTTGGAGATATGATGATATCTCGACTACCAATGCGAGATAATCCAAAATGTTCCTGACATTTTTTTCATGTGTTTTCTGTGTTCTTTTCCTAGCATACACGTGACAGAACAAATAAATATTGTGCCAAGAAACAATGGTGACTTCAAATTATACAATTCTTGAATCCACGTAGATGGAAGCAAATATACATTTGTCTAGAACATATCGTTTTGACGAACCATGGTCTCTTGTTCCCAAAATGCAAGGGTGATAACAAGGGATTCTAAACATTGAGAGGATGTTAACCTCAACTCCTCCAAGATATAGAAATCATGTACTGTCCTCTCGACTATATTGCCATGTCGTCTGAGTAGCTACAGTAAGAGTACATTCGTATTGGCTTTCTCTCCAAATCCTGTACATTAATCGCTGAAACATCATCACGTTGAAATCATCAAAAGAAGAAACATTGCTTAATACAAGGAGTTCGCACTAATTACACAAGCCTATCAATCAACACATATTTATGTATTTTAAACAGTAACCGCATGTGTACAAACCATGCACATTAGAAAAAAAACTTGATTGTATCTAAAACTGTTTATGCTAGAACTTTCAAGATAAAATCCAAGTAGTACCTTGAGTAGGAATCAAATAATGAGCAATTGAGGTTATTTTTCTTTATGCTTGCTGTGTCTTCTCCTCCTTACTGTTTTCCGTTGGAAATTTAAAACTGTTGCAAAAGTGACAATATGTCAAGCCACTGGTGCATGGTCTTTCAGAAAAAATGATCTAAACAGGGAAAAACAAGTGACAATTGAAAAAGCTGTTAGAGACGCAGGAGATGAAAGGAACTAAACATGCAACTTCTGTATTAGATAATAAATAATGAGCATTGAAAATATACTTGAGCTCTTTGTAGTTACATGTAAATTATATTTTTTTTCAGTAACACACAAATCTATACTGACATGGAAACACATTTAAGAATTCATCTAGTGTATCTTATAACCTACATATGTCATGGTAATAGACATGAGCAGTGTTCATGCATTTGAATAAATAAATATGAGCAAAAGCCAAACCGAATTACAGGGATGATGGTGTTCATGGTTTATTTTTTAGTATGAAGAAAATTCTTCAGTTTTGCAATATGAATGTCATGGCCATGGAAAATCAATTCTAAAGTATAAAGTTCGTGAACTAAGATCCCCTGGTTATCAACAGTGTGAACATTTCTTTCCTAAAATTCTTGTTAGGCAACAAATGCCTCATATTTCTCAACCAAATTTGTTAACATATCTCTTTTTCTATATTCTGAAGTAGTAATAGTAACGTAGTATGATGAATTATCGTCAAATTTACGAAACAAATCGAGTGGGGAAGGAAGAGAGGGTGTCCATCTTCCCAATTTGTATGGCATTGCAAAGGAATAGGCAGCAACCGAAAAATTGAACGCTAACAACACAAACAACACGGTGGCATATCTGAATAACTGCACTGGATAGTCCAATACAGAAAAACACATATCATTTACCACGCTAGTATCATTTACAAAGCTTCTCTACTACAAGTCACAACGGTGGCTCCACTGTCAACACCCAACTTAATGTAACATAACATCTTGTGAATTGCTCATCATTAATCTAGCAGCAAACGGAATTTGCAAGTTTACTATAACTTGAAAGTGATAATTATACAAATTTATTAGTCTGGATTCTACAGGTTGCATTCTGCCCTGGTTGCACAAGAAAATAAAAATCACATTGAAACAAAGGCCCTGACGAAATTATCAATAGAAGTAGATTACATTGAGAACCAACAAACACCAGGCGAGAGCTCTAGATAGAGACGCCCGGACAAAATTTAAGCACCACCATAATTGCTAAGCTGGGGTGTTTTCTTGGCCATGTCTTCCAAGATGGGAGTTACATTTCTATACTGTACGCACAACAAAAATGAAGCAGTGGGGGTCTTCCCCACTGTCCTTTCGCTTAAAAAAACAGTTAGAACTACAAAAATAAATATGCACATATCCAAGGTGTTTTGCAAACTTCAAAGAAACACATTAAATTTAACAAAGTAGAAATTTGATGATAGCTAATTCAGTCAAAGTTCATATATGCTCACAATTAAGTTGTTGCTATTTCCAGAGTGAGACATTGCTCACGAAAAAAATTAGTAAGAATTTGTCCTTGTAGGACAGTGCCAATTGAAACTTACGTATGAAAAAACAACAGTTGATCATCAAACTTGAACCTTCACATTTTCTCTTGTACTTTCAGCGTTATTGTGTATTGAGGTCGAGATGGGACGTTGCCGGCGCCATCATCTCGGGGAGGAGGTCGTCGACCAGCAGGAAATCTCATAGTCCTTATCTGCAGTGGAGGGGGCCTCCTATGAAACAAACAAAAAACCAGGGGGAAAACTGAGCCAAAGTGCAACAAAGACAATAAGAAAGAATAAGTACATTTTATCATAGTCTTTTTTAAGACTATGATAAAATATTACACAGTTATGAACAATGAACATGCAATGAAATCGATCAAATGTACAAAAAAGATCTACAAGAGAAACTGCTGAGTCATTGCACTTGACCTGTAAGTGATGGCCTACTGTGCGTCTATACCTGGTTGACACATCCTGAAGGTATATATTATCATTTGTACTTTAACCTCTGCGTGCTCAAGTCCTACCGGATCTGTAATGCAATCCGAAGACCAGCTTGAGCATACTCAGCCGAGAAACCAAATCAGTGACAATGTCTTATTGAACAGGGAAGGTAAAAAAGGGCAATCTACAAAGAAAAATTGCAATGCATCAGCTGTCGAAAGTAAAAGGCATGTGGAATACAACCTGAACAAACTTGCAACTTTCCTCTCCTCGGACTGAAAAACAAAAGCAAAATAAGGAGAAACAATACTTTCATTTTTCCTTTCATATATCAATAATCACACGCGGATATTACCGTGCGACCTGCCTTCATTCTCGTGAAATCTGATGATAGGTGAAATACAAACTTGCTATTTTAGTGCTGTCAACACAACAAGAGTATATTACAGCATTTCTAATTCGTGAATTTCTAATGATCGCCGTGTCCTGCATGCTGGATCCTCTACTATTCTATGTTCTTTCCGAAAGCGTGCCAATCCCTATGTTGTGCGGAGCTGAGCATCTTCTATTCGCTGGGATCAAGCTTTTCCTCTGCAGGGGCCTTGTGCAGTAAACCCCCTACGGGCGGTCCCCCGTCGTCTCGAAGGTAAAACATCCCAAAATCTACCGGTAGTCTGAACGTCAAACAAAACAGTATAGATAACAAATAACAGATTATAAATCAATCACCGATTTCCAAGTCAGCTTCCTAGCTAGCTGTAGCGATCAATCAACGATCCAAGTTAGCTACCTAGCTAGCTGTAGTGATCGAACTCTTAGGATCAAGCATGTGCTAGTATCTCTACTATATAATATGGCTTGGGGATTCCGGTCGTACGTCATTTTTTGTTCCGATTCTACCCCTATGATTTCTGCGATATTACCCACCACTGCCACCGGTGAGTGGAAAAAACGGTTCGCCTTTTTTCCTCACGTCGTGACGTTTTTGCGTTTTAACCCCTCAGGTTTTGGAAACTCAACCCGCACTCCCAATACAAGAAAAACGGTCAACTGGTACCCCATGATCCCCAAAATACTTCAGCGGAGGAGCTCCAGGTCGGGGCTATCACCGGCCAGTAGCTGACGGCGACGACGTCGGCCCCCGCCGAAACCCTCCGGTATCCTGCCCATTCCGACGCCGATTCCGCCCAAATCCTGCACGGCGGCGGCGGCCTCGATCTGTGCGGCGCGCCGGGGATGGGGAGCGTCGACGGCGACGGCGAGGGGCTCGAAGCAGGTGAGACTGCTGATTCCGAATGCATGTCGAGTATTATCCGAGCTCGAATTTCGGCCAGCCGGTGTGCTCTCGTGATTTCCGAGGGGCGCGCATGTGGCAGGCCAGTTCGTCGGCTGTATGCAGCCCGGCCTTTTTTTCCCTGGAGCTTGATTCAGCGCCTTTGGAGTTGATTCATTTTTTCTACTAGCTTACGATCCTCCATTCCTCTCTCGGCTGTATCGGTAGGAGATTTTTCCAAAAAGCGCTGCGAGTATTATTTTAGCTGGATATGCCCTCGGAGTTTGAAATTTAATTTTTCTGTCGTGCCTGATTTTTCTTGGGGATCCTCTAAAATGTTAGCTTGAGCGGTTGATCTTGTTTTATTTTTTTTGCATGTTTATTACCAACATTTTGTTTTACATGCTGGTGCAAAAACCTTTGTAGAGGCTGGGCGTGCCGAGGTGATAAAATTGCTCGGTGCCTTAATCCCGAAGTACCGTCTGCCATTTTACTCATCCGACGAAGAGCTCAGGGAGCTGCTCGGTGATGGAACGACTCTGTGCCGTATCGCGGACACACTCATCCCCGGTTTGTCGAGGTGTGCATTTTGTGCTTCGATAATTTCTGGTGTATGTTGATGTACATGCTCCTCTGATCCTGGCTATTTTTATTTAGGGGTTGTCTGGTGGTGGTTATGCATCATCAGACCAGAGGTCGGGCAATGTGAAGAAGTTCATCTTGGTGGTTGCTGGCATTGGGCTGCCAGGCTTCAGCGTGAAAGATCTTGAGGAGGTGAGGTTCTCTTATTATATTATATAATTAGTTGGTACCATGCTCGAGTTCTTAATTACCAGAATTGCTGAAACTAATTCCTTATGGGTAAGGTGGTTGTTGGTCTTATTGGTGCATTGCATAGTAAGGTGGTTAGCATTTTGGGTAGTGGTTTGCATTGCTAGAAAGTGACAAGTTACATTATAATAACTCATGGATGTGATGATTACAGGGACCGATGTCTTCGGTGGTGGATTCTCTTGGTGCTGAGGGACAATCTAAATCCTGGATTGGTCGATGATAGTTCAGGGGATGTTTCAAAGACTCCTTCACGTAAAAAATGGAGAGTTCCACAAACTGATGGGTCTCAGGAAGCGGTGGTGAGGAGGGAGTGAAGGGGCTGGATCTGCGGGTGCGAGAAGGAGCGCCCTAGCGCGGTGAACAACTCTGCATCTCGCGCCTGAGCGTCGTGCCCATGTACACCGTACCTCAGTCCTCTCTCTACCTCCTCCTACCCTCGAGCCGCGGGTCGTCGTTGTGATTCCGGCCGACCTGCAACCAGAGGACGCCGCCGACGGGCTGGTGGTCCTGGGGCCTTGTCTGTCTGCTCTCAAAAAAGCTCGGCTTCGCCGGCGACCTCGAGATGAACAAGGAGGAGGTGGCCGCGCTCGGCTGCCGGAGCAAGGGCACCTGGACACACGTCCTCTACAAGGTGCGCTCCGACGCTTCATCCTCTCCTCCCACTCGCTGCCCACAACGCAGCACTAACAACAAAGCTGCCGATGTAGGCGCACAAGGCGGCACAGTGCAAGCCGGCCGTGCACGTGCAGCAGCAGTTTGCGTACACACCCAGAGGAGCCCACCTACAGCCTGAGTCCATCACGTTCTCTTCTGCCTCTTCCTGGGACATCGATGCCCCATCTTCACCACCAAAGAAAGTACCAAGCGGAGGCAGCAGGATCGCCGAAGAAGGTTCGACGAGTATATTATTTATCAGCCTTTCGTTTTTGTTCACTGCAATGCGTCAAAGCCGGATCATTTCTTGTTTTGCAGGTACTCCGATCTGCAGCACCGAAGAACAAGTCCCGATGGAGGTCGCAGATATTACTCGCAGTCCAATTTGTGGCAAAGAGGAGCAACCCCGTATGGAGACTGCAGCTGCCGATGGCGGTCCGGTCTCCAACATGGAGGAAGGGATTGAGTGATGCAATTCCAGTGTGGGACATCGATGATGATGGTGGGTTTATACTCAAGACAAGGCCTGAACTTGAGAAGCTTCACATTGACAGGCTCAAAACCATCGCCGAATTGGAACTCAAGAAGAATCTTTTGGTCCCGACCCGCTTCTGCAGCATCAACATAGCTGACTTTGATCTTGATAAAGAATGTGGGTATCTTCTACAACCATTTCATTGATATCTCCACTCCTTTTTGGGTCGGTGTTGATTGGATATGCATAGGCTGATGGTGGTGTGAATCTCAGTTCAGTTGTATCTATTCTGAACATGAACTAGCATCTTTTTGGTGTTTCTGAATTGTGTCTTGTGTCCTTCATTTTACAGCTAAGTTTGGCGGCCTTGCGCTTGATGATAATATAACTCCTGACTTAGAGATGCTACCATTTTAATCATTTGATTTAGGACAATTATTTAATTGATTGTACATATTTTTTTATCCCGTAGCAACACACGGGTATTTTGCTAGTAAATCTACAATCTACTAAACTGGACTTGGGCGGACGGACGGCTACCTGCGGCTGGCAGCATCACGGCGACGTGGTTGTCCGTTCGTGGCCGCTGGGCGGATGGAGAACCAGCAGATCCATCGATCGACCGCGGTAACAGCTCCACGGGGCCGTAGAACAGCAGCGGGAGTTCGGTGGAGGGACCGACGCGAGGTCAGGCCGGCGACCATCGGCGCTAATTGGCAGCAGCGTCCCGCTGCTGCTACCTGGGCCGTCTCCATGGCTGGCGCATCAACCAAGAGAGGGATGGAGGGCGGACCACGGCGGTAGGACAGATATCCAGATGGCGGCGGGGGGTGACCTAGAATTTCGCGGGTGCAGAGGGAGCTCGTTGCATGGGGATGCCAATGTAGGGGGGGACTGTGTGGGTGGTTTGCCGGCGTCCGAGAGGAGAGCGGCGAGAGAAGGCAGGGTTGCCGGCGGCGACGGCAGTCTCGGGCGGATCGAGGATGAGGAGGAGCGGAAAGGGGATCGAGAAAATGGTAGCTAGTTTTTTTCCCAGAGAAGCGTGGGGAAGAGTCGCGGACGTGAGGCGGGACTGGCAGGAAATTTCTCTGCCACGGTCGATAGGATTCATCTGAGTCGTTGCTTTGGTAGATCGGATCTGTATCGTTTGATCTGTTTTGATGGACTCGATCTGATTGTCCAAATTGTTCTGTGTACACTTTGTCTGGGTGGCTGTAGCTAAACTAAAGTTGGCTCTTTTATAAGTAGTGGAGATTACTACAACAGCCACTAGCATGTTAATCTCGTAAATACTAGAAGTATTAATTAACACGAACAACAGCAAAACATCTACACACATAGACATACTAAATTGGCATATCGGCACGTGATGAACGTACCGAACAATTGCAGATGAAGTAGTCGTAGTAGTCGTCGTAGTTGTTGCAGCAGCAGCAGCGACGGCAACAACTTCTTGAAGGCGATGACAACGTTGTTGACGATCAGCCCGCGAGTCCGGCGAGCGTGCCGTGATGAATAGCTTGAGAGCAGTCGCGTGAAACGTTTCCCAAAAACCTTATTCGCCCTCTCCCGTACAGGATCACAAGGACGAGAGTTCCGGAGACCTGCTGTCTCGTTCGTCGGTGCACGCTGGCGTTCGGGATGGAGTAGACTACGGCGCAAGGCACGAGTTGACAAAACCTAGATTGGTTCAGATGTTTTTTCTCAACGCACGCAGTGTAGGGCATTATATAGCGCAACTCGGAGCAAAACCCTAACGGGTACGGAGTGGGCCAAGCCCACGCCACACACCTTTAGCTTGGTTGGTAACCCACGATCCGGGAGCGACCCAAACTGGTTAACCACGACGCGTCCGTCGAAACCATTTTCCTGTACTGCAAAAATAATTTCGGATCGGCGAGATTCCCGCAACCCACGGCGCATCGTGACGAGGCACGCGGGCAGTGCGTGCGTGCGTGCGAGCGGCGACGGAGAAGGAGGAGGAGCGCATGAGAGAGTCTCATGTTCTCAAAAGTTTATCAAGTAGCACCACACTCCACTATATAAGCTGATGCTACTCCCCTTCTACTAGCAGTATGGGACTAAACTTAGCTCCCACTCCACTCACATGTGCTGCCAGTAAATTGGGCTTTGAGATTTCAGAATTGTTTATTGGGCTGCCTGTCAGACCCTGAATTCAGGCTACACAAACAAAACGTATCGGTTGGGCCACACAACTAGGAGCATACTAGGTAATACCAACACAGAAAACAGGCAGGCCTGTCTCGGAATGGATCACCAGCCGACAGCTCCTAACGCCCCCAACGTCACACACGTCTCAAGATTGTGCACGCAAGAACCCCAAATCCTACCAACTCGTATACTTCAATCATACACACATGGTATACGCGTCAATTTTTTAACAGAGTGGAAATCACAGGATAAAACTAAGACACAAAGAAAGGAAATAAGTATCCAAAACTCTCACTCAGCAAATATATCGAATGTCACCAAACAGAGGACACATGTCCCAACATTACATCATGCAGCGGAAAACAGAGGACACATGTCCCAACAAACACCAGGCGAGAGCTCTAGATAGAGACGCCCGGACAAAATTTAAGAACCACCATAATTGCTAAGCTGGGGTGTTTTCTTGGCCATGTCTTCCAAGATGGGAGTTACATTTCTATACTGTACGCACAACAAAAATGAAGCAGTGGGGGTCTTCCCCACTGTCCTTTCGCTTAAAAAAATAGTTACACTACAAAAATAAATATGCACATATCCAAGGTGTTTTGCAAACTTCAAAGAAACACATTAAATTTAACAAATTAGAAATTTGATGATAGCTAATTCAGTCAAAGTTCATATATGCTCACAATTAAGTTGTTGCTATTTCCAGAGTGAGACATTGCTCACGAAAAAAATTAGTAAGAATTTGTCCTTGTAGGACAGTGCCAATTGAAACTTACGTATGAAAAAACAGCAGTTGATCATCAAACTTGAACCTTCACATTTTCTCTTGTACTTCCAGCGTTATTGTGTATTGAGGTCGAGATGGGACGTTGCCGGCGCCATCATCTCGGGGAGGAGGTCGTCGACCAGCAGGAAATCTCATAGTCCTTATCTGAAGTGGAGGGGGCCTCCTATGAAACAAACAAAAAACCAGGGGGAAAACTGAGCCAAAGTGCAACAAAGACAATAAGAAAGAATAAGTACATTTTATCATAGTCTTTTTTAAGACTATGATAAAATATTACACAGTTATGAACAATGAACATGCAATGAAATCGATCAAATGTACAAAAAAGATCTACAAGAGAAACTGCTGAGTCATTGCACTTGACCTGTAAGTGATGGCCTACTGTGCGTCTATACCTGGTTGACACATCCTGAAGGTATATATTATCATTTGTACTTTAACCTCTGCGTGCTCAAAGCCTACCGGATCTGTAATGCAATCCGAAGACCAGCTTGAGCATACTCAGCCGAGAAACCAAATCAGTGACAATGTCTTATTGAACAGGGAAGCTAAAAAAGGGCAATCTACAAAGAAAAATTGCAATGCATCAGCTGTCGAAAGTAAAAGGCATGTGGAATACAACCTGAACAAACTTGCAACTTTCCTCTCCTCGGACTGAAAAACAAAAGCAAAATAAGGAGAAACAATACTTTCATTTTTCCTTTCATATATCAATAATCACACGCGGATATTACCGTGCAACCTGCCTTCATTCTCGTGAAATCTGATGATAGGTGAAATACAAACTTGCTATTTTAGTGCTGTCAACACAACGTCGAAGGTAAAACATCCCAAAATCTACCGGTAGTCTGAACGTCAAACAAAACAGTATAGATAACAAATAACAGATTATAAATCAATCACCGATTTCCAAGTCAGCTTCCTAGCTAGCTGTAGCGATCAATCAACGATCCAAGTTAGCTACCTAGCTAGCTGTAGCGATCGAACTCTTAGGATCAAGCATGTGCTAGTATCTCTACTATATAATATGGCTTGGGGACTCCGGTCGTACGTCATTTTTTGTTCCGATTCTACCCCTATGATTTCTGCGATATTACCCACCACTGCCACCGGTGAGTGGAAAAAACGGTTCGCCTTTTTTCCTCACGTCGTGACGTTTTTGCGTTTTAACCCCTCAGGTTTTGGAAACTCAACCCGCACTCCCAATACAAGAAAAACGGTCAACTGGTACCCCACGATCCCCAAAATACTTCAGCGGAGGAGCTCCAGGTCGGGGCTATCACCGGCCAGTAGCTGACGGCGACGACGCATCGGCCCCCGCCGAAACCCTCCGGTATCCTGCCCATTCCGACGCCGATTCCGCCCAAATCCTGCACGGCGGCGGCGGCCTCGATCTGTGCGGCGCGCCGGGGATGGGGAGCGTCGACGGCGACGGCGAGGGGCTCGAAGCAGGTGAGACTTCTGATTCCGAATGCATGTCGAGTATTATCCGAGCTCGAATTTCGGCCAGCCGGTGTGCTCTCGTGATTTCCGAGGGGCGCGCATGTGGCAGGCCAGTTCGTCGGCTGTATGCAGCCCGGCCTTTTTTCCCCTGGAGCTTGATTCAGCGCCTTTGGAGTTGATTCATTTTTTCTACTAGCTTACGATCCTCCATTCCTCTCTCGGCTGTATCGGTAGGAGATTTTTCCAAAAAGCGCTGCGAGTATTATTTTAGCTGGATATGCCCTCGGAGTTTGAAATTTAATTTTTTTGTCGTGCCTGATTTTTCTTGGGGATCCTCTAAAATGTTAGCTTGAGCGGTTGATCTTGTTTTATTTTTTTTGCATGTTTATTACCAACATTTTGTTTTACATGGTGGTGCAAAAACCTTTGTAGAGGCTGGGCGTGCCGAGGTGATAAAATTGCTCGGTGCCTTAATCCCGAAGTACCGTCTGCCATTTTACTCATCCGACGAAGAGCTCAGGGAGCTGCTCGGTGATGGAACGACTCTGTGCCGTATCGCGGACACACTCATCCCCGGTTTGTCGAGGTGTGCATTTTGTGCTTCGATAATTTCTGGTGTATGTTGATGTACATGCTCCTCTGATCCTGGCTATTTTTATTTAGGGGTTGTCTGGTGGTGATTATGCATCATCAGACCAGAGGTCGGGCAATGTGAAGAAGTTCATCTTGGTGGTTGCTGGCATTGGGCTGCCAGGCTTCAGCGTGAAAGATCTTGAGGAGGTGAGGTTCTCTTATTATATTATATAATTAGTTGGTACCATGCTCGAGTTCTTAATTACCAGAATTGCTGAAACTAATTCCTTATGGGTAAGGTGGTTGTTGGTCTTATTGGTGCATTGCATAGTAAGGTGGTTAGCATTTTGGGTAGTGGTTTGCATTGCTAGAAAGTGACAAGTTACATTATAATAACTCATGGATGTGATGATTACAGGGACCGATGTCTTCGGTGGTGGATTCTCTTGGTGCTGAGGGACAATCTAAATCCTGGATTGGTCGATGATAGTTCAGGGGATGTTTCAAAGACTCCTTCACGTAAAAAAATGGAGAGTTCCACAAACTGATGGGTCTCAGGAAGCGGTGGTGAGGAGGGAGTGAAGGGGCTGGATCTGCGGGGTGCGAGAAGGAGCGCCCTAGCGCGGTGAACAACTCTGCATCTCGCGCCTGAGCATCGTGCCCATGTACACCGTACCTCAGTCCTCTCTCTACCTCCTCCTACCCTCGAGCCGCGGGTCGTCGTTGTGATTCCGGCCGACCTGCAACCAGAGGACGCCGCCGACGGGCTGGTGGTCCTGGGGCCTTGTCTGTCTGCTCTCAAAAAAGCTCGGCTTCGCCGGCGACCTCGAGATGAACAAGGAGGAGGTGGCCGCGCTCGGCTGCCGGAGCAAGGGCACCTGGACACACGTCCTCTACAAGGTGCGCTCCGACGCTTCATCCTCTCCTCCCACTCGCTGCCCACAACGCAGCACTAACAACAAAGCTGCCGATGTAGGCGCACAAGGCGGCACAGTGCAAGCCGGCCGTGCACGTGCAGCAGCAGTTTGCGTACACACCCAGAGGAGCCCACCTACAGCCTGAGTCCATCACGTTCTCTTCTGCCTCTTCCTGGGACATCAATGCCCCATCTTCACCACCAAAGAAAGTACCAAGCGGAGGCAGCAGGATCGCCGAAGAAGGTTCGACGAGTATATTATTTATCAGCCTTTCGTTTTTGTTCACTGCAATGCGTCAAAGCCGGATCATTTCTTGTTTTGCAGGTACTCCGATCTGCAGCACCGAAGAACAAGTCCCGATGGAGGTCGCAGATATTACTGGCAGTCCAATTTTTGGCAAAGAGGAGCAACCTCGTATGGAGACTGCAGCTGCCGCTGGCGGTCCGGTCTCCAACATGGAGGAAGGGATTGAGTGATGCAATTCCAGTGTGGGACATCGATGATGATGGTGGGTTTATACTCAAGACAAGGCCTGAACTTGAGAAGCTTCACATTGACAGGCTCAAAACCATCGCCGAATTGGAACTCAAGAAGAATCTTTTGGTCCCGACCCGCTTCTGCAGCATCAACATAGCTGACTTTGATCTTGATAAAGAATGTGGGTATCTTCTACAACCATTTCATTGATATCTCCACTCCTTTTTGGGTCGGTGTTGATTGGATATGCATAGGCTGATGGTGGTGTGAATCTCAGTTCAGTTGTATCTATTCTGAACATGAACTAGCATCTTTTTGGTGTTTCTGAATTGTGTCTTGTGTCCTTCATTTTACAGCTAAGTTTGGCGGCCTTGCGCTTGATGATAATATAACTCCTGACTTAGAGATGCTACCATTTTAATCATTTGATTTAGGACAATTATTTAATTGATTGTACATATTTTTTTTATCCCGTAGCAATGCACGGGTATTTTGCTAGTAAATCTACAATCTACTAAACTGGACTTGGGCGGACGGACGGCTACCTGCGGCTGGCAGCATCACGGCGACGTGGTTGTCCGTTCGTGGCCGCTGGGCGGATGGAGAACCAGCAGATCCATCGATCGACCGCGGTAACAGCTCCACGGGGCCGTAGAACAGCAGCGGGAGTTCGGTGGAGGGACCGACGCGAGGTCAGGCCGGCGACCATCGGCGCTAATTGGCAGCAGCGTCCCGCTGCTGCTACCTGGGCCGTCTCCATGGCTGGCGCATCAACCAAGAGAGGGATGGAGGGCGGACCACGGCGGTAGGACAGATATCCAGATGGCGGCGGGGGGTGACCTAGAATTTCGCGGGTGCAGAGGGAGCTCGTTGCATGGGGATGCCAATGTAGGGGGGGACTGTGTGGGTGGTTTGCCGGCGTCCGAGAGGAGAGCGGCGAGAGAAGGCAGGGTTGCCGGCGGCGACGGCAGTCTCGGGCGGATCGAGGATGAGGAGGAGCGGAAAGGGGATCGAGAAAATGGTAGCTAGTTTTTTTCCCAGAGAAGCGTGGGGAAGAGTCGCGGACGTGAGGCGGGACTGGCAGGAAATTTCTCTGCCACGGTCGACAGGATTCATCTGAGTCGTTGCTTTGGTAGATCGGATCTGTATCGTTTGATCTGTTTTGATGGACTCGATCTGATTGTCCAAATTGTTCTGTGTACACTTTGTCTGGGTGGCTGTAGCTAAACTAAAGTTGGCTCTTTTATAAGTAGTGGAGATTACTACAACAGCCACTAGAATGTTAATCTCGTAAATACTAGAAGTATTAATTAACACGAACAACAACAAAACATCTACACACATAGACATACTAAATTGGCATATCGGCACGTGATGAACGTACTGAACAATTGCAGATGAAGTAGTCGTAGTAGTCGTCGTAGTTGTTGCAGCAGCAGCATCGACGGCAACAACTTCTTGAAGGCGATGACGACATTGTTGACGATCAGCCCGCGAGTCCGGCGAGCGTGCCGTGATGAATAGCTTGAGAGCAGTCGCGCGAAACGTTTCCCAAAAACCTTATTCGCCCTCTCCCGTACAGGATCACAAGGACGAGAGTTCCGGAGACCTGCTGTCTCGTTCGTCGGTGCACGCTGGCGTTCGGGATGGAGTAGACTACGGCGCAAGGCACGAGTTGACAAAACCTAGATTGGTTCAGATGTTTTTTCTCAACGCACGCAGTGTAGGGCATTATATAGCGCAACTCGGAGCAAAACCCTAACGGGTACGGAGTGGGCCAAGCCCACGCCACACACCTTTAGCTTGGTTGGTAACCCACGATCCGGGAGCGACCCAAACTGGTTAACCACGACGCGTCCGTCGAAACCATTTTCCTGTACTGCAAAAATAATTTCGGATCGGCGAGATTCCCGCAACCCACGGCGCATCGTGACGAGGCGCGCGGGCAGTGCGTGCGTGCGTTCGAGCGGCGACGGAGGAGGAGGAGGAGCGCATGAGAGAGTCTCATGTTCTCAAAAACTTATCAAGTAGCACCACACTCCACTATATAAGCTGGTGCTACTCCTCTTCTACTAGCAGTATGGGACTAAACTTAGCTCCCACTCCACTCACATGTGCTGCCAGTAAATTGGGCTTTGAGATTTCAGAATTGTTTATTGGGCTGCCTGTCAGACCCTGAATTCAGGCTACACAAACAAAACGTATCGGTTGGGCCACACAACTAGGAGCATACTGGGTAATACCAACACAGAAAACAGGCAGGCCTGTCTCGGAATGGATCACCAGCCGACAGCTCCTAGCGCCTTCAACGTCACACACGTCTCAAGATTGTGCACGCAAGAACCCCAAATCCTACCAACTCGTATACTTCAATCATACACACATGGTATACGCGTCAATTTTTTAACAGAGTGGAAATCACAGGATAAAACTAAGACACAAAGAAAGAAATAAGTATCCAAAACTCTCACTCAGCAAATATATCGAATGTCACCAAACAGAGTACACATGTCCCAACATTACATCATGCAGCGGAAAACAAGCCGGTCTGAGTACAGAAAAGAAGCAAAGGGCACAAGGCCAAAACGAAAAGAGAAGGCCCATCCACGCGGTCCACCAGGAAGATGCCCAGGGGAACTCTAACTACTCGTCGTAGATCTCGTCGTCGAACTCCACGTAATAGCCACCCACCTGGTCGTATAGAAAATCCTCAACTGCAGAGAAAACCATAGCCCTCGAACGGGTCAATACACCGGAGCATATCGAACAAGTTAAAACTAACAAGTTACAAAACTGAAAGACTCCCAAAGTATGAGGTTAGGTGGACTTAGCGGCAGCAGCACTAGCAACCTAATAGAGACACGCTACAACTTCCATCTAATTAGAGAGGGATAAGAGAGCACATAATTAGCCGTCTACAACTAACACCAATCATAACCCATTCTCGGATTAACCCCCTCAACCAAGTATGAGGAAGCAATTCGGGAAAACTTACACGTTATCAGTTTTAGTTACCATTTATTGTGAAAGTAATTCTATATTACTAGTCAAGTTAATCAATAATGATTAGGTGTAAGTTGTCTAGATCTTGTTAGCCAGCATCATCACCAAGTCGTCCATAACCGTG
Source organism: Poa annua (assembly GCA_026929855.1). Lineage (NCBI taxonomy): Eukaryota > Viridiplantae > Streptophyta > Magnoliopsida > Poales > Poaceae > Poa > Poa annua. The sequence goes on along the minus strand of CM049426.1, from coordinate 240,839,397 downwards.
GACACGGCTCATCGATAAGATTATACCCTGTAGCGGTTCACTACTGTACCCATACTCGCATGATCAACCTAGTCAATAACATTATGACCTCTCAACACGACTCATTTCTTCACTACAGTAAGTTCAAGTGCCACCCATATGAGTTGTTACCCGCGTTAGGAGTCCGGTCGAATCTCAATTGCAGACTCATTAGTTTGTGTCCACGCGCCATGCGACTCAAACCACAGTAGGAACTGTCCGCTTCGCGTGCACCACGACTATATGACCCCCGTAACAAGTAACCTCTCATCGAACATCATCATCATGCACATGCATATGAGCAAATGGAAAACCCGAACTCCTTGCGACACATGGACAAGCTGAAGATCCGTTCAAAGTCGAGGGAGGCTCCATTGGGCCACCCACAAGTTGTTAGTGCGCTCAAAATTGGATCCGAGGACAAAATCTCAGTTCCTAGGTCGACACTTAGCAGAACAAAGCGCCTCGCAAGGCCTTCCTGAAGGGGATCGCATGCAGAAAACAAAAAAAATCCTACCAACGATATCGTTAAACTAGCCAAGATCTACACTATGCACATATAGAAGTACGGCGGAGATCGGAATACATACCCTCGTAGACCGAATAGCGGGGATTACGCTCCTGCACAAGCGTTGACGACGAAGACGACGTAGCCGACCTCTAGGTCGCGAAGAACTCGGCGCGACGAAGACGATGAAGATGACCTCGAGGTAGGGTGGAGGAAGTAGGCCTCCGAGCACCGCTAGCACAGCACCTCGAAGTGCGTTACACACATACGGTGGAGACGACGGCCTCCGAAGCTCCAGTTCAGGACGAGCAGTGGAAGACTTAGACCAGAACACCAGCAGCACGACATCGGGCTATGGTGGATGAGATCCCCCTTATCTACTCGGCGCAACTCCGACAAAGGGAATCACGAGATCGAGAGATAATTAGAGAATTAATTGGTGAATTAAAAGGCCAGGGGTGCCCCTTCTTATATAGGCTCCCGGGGGAGCCAAACTTGCCAGCCAGGTAATGTGGGACTATCCCCATTGCCTGGTGCGGCTAGGGCTGTTTCGCCGGCCCTAGGTGGGCCCCATTTGGCCCACCTAGGCCGGCCAAGCCTCCCTACAAAATTCCCTTGAGGGTTTCCCCCCATGGGCCTTCTTTCCACCAGAAGGCCCATTTAGGGAAATCAGACTAAATAAATTTGAAAATAAATATATAAAATCATATTTAAATATTAATTACACTAATTAATATCAAACATATTATATATAATTTATTCTAGCTCCGAAAACTATTTCGTCGCTGCCCGATCTCCATCAGACCATTCCCGGGACGTTCCCGGTGATCTCTTTCCTTTCCGGTTGTCTTGTCGAAATCGCTTAAGTGTGTTACCCTAGTGGTTCGATATAATAACAGACATGATCGAGACTCCTATTCGACCAATGACTAACTCGTAGGTCTGGACCCCATGAATTAATCCCTGTGATATAACGAATGACTTTCATTTATCAAATCTGGATGTCTAGTCTTAAACCCTTGGTCATGTCGATACTTAGCGCGTCCGAGCATCATTCTCAGATATCTCCATACCTAGCATGATCTCGTTACCGACATCGCTATCTTCTACTCGTCTATGATATTATGTCAGCTGGTTACCTAGTCACATGTTTGCAAACTCATTTGACATAATCTCACCGAGTGGGACCTAGGGTATCTATCTGGCTATGCGGACTGACAAATCTCGCTGTTGACCCCTCGTATCAACTACCCCCTTCTGATACCCAAAAGTATCACCGTTATTGTCACACTAAATAAGATATGACGTTTGGTGCAATCAAAGTATCTTACAGGAATAACAATAAGAGTTGGTCTCACGGTTTTAAGGCGTAATGACTATGTCCTATAAATACTTTGTATGTCCATCACATCGTTATACCTAACGATATGACTTCCATTGCCGACTGGCACCATGCCCTATGATCGGAAAATCTCGGTCATCAATCGCGCAACGAAACTAGTCTTAGTAGAGGCTACTAGGGACCTGGTTGTTTATCTACCACAACTGTATTAATGTTTTCTCTTAATACAGTTATAGCATGGTATAAAACATATAATAAACAAATGGGATATTGCCAATAAACTATGTTTACGGGAAATCTATTCCGTGCGCGGGCTCGTTCGCGTCCTTACGGCGTGCCCTCTCGTCGCGTTCGTCCGATCGGAATCGTGCGTTCATCTTTCCTCCCGACCGCGTCGACACGTCGCGACAAGGATTCGCCGCGATTCAAACAGTTACGTGCCCATTCATTTCTCCTCCCCGGCTTCTCTCTCCTCGCACCTCTCTCCTCGCCGCCCGGTGTTTCGCTCCCAAATCGCCGGTGATTCGACCGACGCATAGTCGAATCCAGCGGCGGGTTTTGCGCGCGGAGTCCTCGCCGTCATGTGGATGTAGATTTGGCGGCGCCGCTCAGCTCGCACGGGGGAAATCGAGAGGAACTCCGTGTCGGGGCGGACGTGAGAATTTTTGGGGGAAGAGGGTTTCCTGAAGCTCCATCGGTCGGAGGGAGCTGGGAATCCTCCTTGCGTGCATCCCGTAAGGTAAATGATGCTCAACATTAGGTCCTCGTTTGTTGTGTGCTGATTCGGGTCTCATGTGCCCCCGTGAGGTGATCTGATACTGCTTTTATGATTGTGTAGTTGTCTTAAGGCATTTGTGGGGCGATGTTGTTTTAGCAGCTGTCAGTTGTTTCATGTGGAGATTTTGCCCTCTTTCCCGGGCCAATATTTTGTTAGCACAAATTTAACCCAAATCCCTTGATCTGTTTTTGCCCATCAATCCATGACAGTGAAGGCGAGGGGGATGTTGTTTTCTCTGTGTGTGTAGTACTTTGTGAAGTTTGTTGGATTAGACGTCATTCGTTTTTTGATAGCATCTAAGGTGTCGCAGCATGCAAATTTGACAGCCATGTACATTTTCCTACATTGTTGTTTGTGTTTAGGTACCATATGTTGATCTTCGTTAGCTCTCTTAATTTTACTTCTCAGTTGTTGTACATTTTCCACGATCTAATGTCAGTGAGTACTTGCTTTTGACCGCTGACAGTACATGTACATTTTCCATGCAAGGCCTTTTACTAGTGATAGCAATTCTGGATATAATGTTTTAGCTTGTTTTTAGATGTACATTCTGAATGTATTTTTAGCTTGTTTTTTAGATGTACATTCTGGATGTAATTTTAGCTTGTTTCTAGTTGTACCTCTAATATGTGTTCACCTGCTGCATATACTTTTTTATATTTTACTTTTGCATTTTTGGTTTTCATTGCAGGTTCAGTTTTCAGGATGATCCCTATCATTCATAATAGAAGTTCCCGGACACCTAAGAGTATCAAGCCTGTTCAAGGGAAGTTCAAAAGTCTTAAGCAAAGGCTTCGAATCAAAGAACAAGTACCTGATGAACCTGTAGGCCTAGAACTTGAGGATGATATACAGGACGTCGATCCTCTTCCAACAGAAGTTCCACCCCAGCAGCAGAGCGATGTTCCTGATGCACATATTGAGGATCAAGCGCCCCAAGATCCTCAAGTTGGACAGGGAACTAGAAACAATGTACTACTACACTGTTTTTTCATGTAGCAAAATACGAAACATGTGAATGTATAATTTAATCAAGCATGTCCTTATCTGGCAGAATGAGCTTTTCAATCGATGCTCTCCAATGAAGATCTTCAGAGTATGCAAAGGGTTTATTGGTGAGCAGCGCAAGGTTATAGTGGATGCAGATTTGGGAGATGTTCTTCAGTGGAAGTGTTCCAAGTTGATCCCCGAGTTGTGCAAGTTTTTAATGGGGTGCTTCAACCCAGACACGTGTGAGCTTGATTTTGGTCCCAGGGGTAGTGTTCCAACGGACCTGAAGTCGGTTGTCAATGTACTTGGACTTCCAATGGGCAGTAATCCTATTTCTTACTGCATGGATGCCGCAGCTACCAGAACTATGTTGGATATGTTTGGTATTAAGGATGGGAAGCAACCATCTCTTGCATCTCTTGAAAAGCAACTAGGGCCTGATCATCCGGCTGACCATATTTTCTTGAGGAAGTTCTGCATTTATCTTATATGTCATGTGTTTGCTCCAACTAGTGCTATTGAAATTAGCCCAAGATGCTACCCCTCATTGGTCAATACGGAAGGTATCCGAAACCTAAACTGGCCGAAGTTCGTTGTTGATATATTGATCCATACTTCTAGGGCTAAGGGTACCAAAAGTTGGTTCAAAGCGTGCATGACATACCTTATGGTCAGTCCTTTCTATTTTTTCAGATGTTTTTTATCTTTTTTGTGTGTTCCCTGTATGCGCATTCTCTATATGTATTTTTTTGCTGTCCAATGTATTAAGATGTTCTTTCCATTTATTTTACAGGTTCTCTATGTTGATTCTTTGGAGATAGATACAATGGATTTGCCTCAAGATGGTACTAGAATATGTATGGACCAACAGGTTGGTTAGGCTTGCGGTGGAGTTGGATACCAAAAGCGATGGCTCGTTTGGAAATCTACCTGTAAGTTTTTGTTTTCATTACTGCTGAAACATGGTTTCTATACTGTCACAGCTAAGCAGCAAGCATAACAAACGTTTAATACCTGATGTACTTTTGTGCCCTTTTTGTGTTTTTGCAGTTGAAGATGCGTTTCAGGGAAAAGATGATCTTGTTCTCCGCAGATCTATCAGTGCTCGACGTGTTCATCAGATTACACGCCCCGGGCGATCACACTGAAGATATAAGAGGCTTTGTTCTTCTTTAGGTTTCATCTAGTTATTTTCTAAATGTATTTTTTGTTGCTTTTTATGCATCCACTATACTAAGGTTAACAATGCAAATATACATTCCATTAATACTTGCAGTACAATCCTTTTTAAAATGTTTTTTTGTGTTTATGTAAATTTAACTAAATTTTGGTATGCACGCAAATGTAGTTTTATTTTTGGTATCCTCCATAGCACTTAATACCTTATGTATGTTTTTGATTTTTTTTCACATGTCAACAGTGGGGTGTCTTTTAACTTTTTTCCATATTTTATGTGTATAGGAATTGGTTAATTACAGATCAGCCATCACAGAGATGTGCAATGTGTTCGAGAATGGGCTTGCCAAGTTTATCTCTAATCTGACTAGCAAATAATCAAAAGCTCATGAACTTGAGGAAGAGCATCAAGAAGTACATCAACGCAGAAGCGCAAAACGTAAGAGGGCAACAACAACGCAACGAGTGAATGTAGAGGTGGAAGTTGATCCCGAGATGGAATTGAACACATCTGTAGCTCCTGTTATTCAGAAGGACAATAAGGAGACTAAAAACAGTGAGGAGACATGTGCTACTGGCAGTTCTATGTCAAAAAAGATGAAAACATGACATGTTCAATATTCTGAACCCGTGGAAGCAGATGCAACAGGTTTGCAGCAAAAAGCGGTTGAGACAGATGTGGAGATAGATAACTTCGAGCTGGATATGGAGATTGCAACTAATCGTCAGGGTCGTGTAGTTTCAGAAAATGCCAGTGTGAGGGAAGCTTTTGTTACGTACGTAGTTCCCAGAGTGCAAGCACGGAAGCAACTAGAGATGTATGGGTCAGGTTCACAGTCAAGTGTTGAAAGCCTACCTGGGAAGGAGACTGTGTTGCCCAAACCATCACCAGTTTCATCTGTTACTCTTCAAGAGAAGCCTACTGGAGATGGAAGAAAGGACGAACAACACCTTAGTTCTGCATCAAAGAAGCCAGAACCTGTGGAGCCGCAGTGTAGCCCGAAATGCAGCCCTAGTAAGAGTAAAATCACCACACAAGACCAAAACAGTCCAACTGTCAGGAGACCTTTCACAAGGTCAATGTACTAAGGACACCCCCGAGGTCAAGTGGGATGTTGGTAGCCCCGAGGTCAAGTGGGACGTTGGTAGCCCGGAGGTCAAGTGGGATGTTGGTAGCAGTGGCATTAATCATCCCAGCCCTCGTAGGAGAACTCGTTTTGGTACGGCAAAAGCGAGTGCAAGCAGAATGATGGGAAACCAGCCTAAAATTTCAGTAGCTGGTCTACATGGGCAGTCAACACCTTCGTTATTGGGGACAACATGAGCAAGAAGCTTAAGTTTGATTCTGTTAACACAAGCTCTGTACCAGAAACAGAAGAACAAAGAAAAGCGAGGCAGCGGCGGGAATTGATAGATGACTACCCCACTTTCGACCTTGGGTTCGATGACTCACCTGATGGAGTTGTGGGCTCAGAGGATGGAGTTGTTGCTGCTACAGAACAACCATCTAATTCACAGGTGGAAGAGTTGGTTGTCATCTCAAGCAACGATTCATTGGATGATATCTTCGCGATTATCCCGATGCCCATTAAGACACCTGCCAGTAATATTCACAATGTGGGTACAGCTTCGCCCTCAGCCCCGAACAGTTACACTCCAGTACCACAAGCAGCACAGAAGTCACCATTCTTACAACCTCTGAAGAAACAGGTTGCATCAAAAACCACATGCGATGTATACAACAAGATATGTTCATTTGGTGGCAGATGAGAAAATGTTTCAAACAAGAGAAAGATCATTGATTATGGTACATGGTTCCTTTACTTGCGTGATGTAGCAAACTCTGTCAAGCCAAATGGGTGGATCAGTAACTCGACATGCGAGCTTGCACTTTATGTCCTTTCGAAACAAACTAGTAAAACAGAAGAAATGTGTGATGCCACTGAGTATTGGGGTGAGTACATTGTACATCTATTTGGTAGTTTATAATGCTTTTTTTCTTCATGCTGCTTTCCCTTACCCCCGTTGTGCATTTTCCCACTAACCTATTTTTCCTTTTCTTAATGTACTTTTTTCCAGGTAAAGCTGAGGAGCCCCTCCTGCATTACTGACCAGTCAGTTCAGAAAACATTCAGCTTCTCCGTTAAAAATCGGCTAGACCATAAGGAGCTGGTAAGTGCCCTAACTCTTTTTTTGGATTGCATTGCTTATACACTTAAACTCATTTTTCAAGTCACATGTCTTTTTATTTATTTTACGCAAAACCTGTAACAGGTGTTTTCTGATGTACTTTTCTGACTACTTTTTTTTTGTGCAGCTCATGTTTTCTGTTCTGCAAAATCTAACTCCAAATACCAATGTGTTCACTGGCCACTACTATCTTATTACGCTTAATCTGAAAGCCGAAATATTTGAAGTAATGGATTCATTGAGGTCATTAGGAACACCATGTTTGGCAGCTGATTGTACAGCCATCATTGGTAACATCAAACTACTGTGGGCAACAAACTACATGCAATCAAAGATCGATATTTCCTCATACACCACTCAGTACATCGCTACTCCTATGCAAAAATCTAGGTGAAAACTTCTACTGTTTTTATAAGTCCTTTTTTGTTTGAAATGTCTTTTTCTTTTGGTGAATTTAAATGCACTGATCAAATTTCTCTTTTCACTAGTTGCGATTGCGGTTTTTTCATGCTAAAGTTCATTGAAGAATGGGATGGGAAGAGGATGGCACAACCTTTCAGCCAAGCAGACATGCCATTTCTGAGGAAATTTATGTTGAAAAAATGGCTGGAATGGGAAGAGAATATGATCGCCTGGAGTGATGTTTTGTTCAAGAATAAGTGACTCAAAAGGTAATGTTTCTCAACCGGCTTAACCACTAGTTTTTCTGTTTTCATGCAGTGAGCAATCATTGGTTTTAAAAACTACATCAAAAGCAGAGTTCATGTTACATGTTCCTTAAACATAGTAAAACAGCAAAACACATATTCTAGTAGAGAACCAAGAAGTACATGGTACTAGCACCATTAATAGTTTTAGCCTTCTTAAACATCATAAACTACAACCATGCAACTTTTCAAACCATGTTTCTCAACAAGTCTTTCTCCATTGGGTCAGCAGCGGGAGTGATCTTGCTGGGGCAGTTTGGTGTAGTGTGCTGGTTCGAACTACATACAAAACACTTGTTAGGTTTGCTAGCCTTTAGGTGTAGACCAGATTTTTTCCTTTTATCAGCTGGACGCCCTCTTGATGTAGTTGCCGTAGGATCCCCAATAGCTTCACCAGGATTTTGAACCTCCATTTCAGGTGCCTCAGCTTCAGTTGGGGATGCTTTTTCTGTTTCTTCCGCTTTGCTGAATCTTCTAGTTTCATTGCTTACAGTGCAACAAGTAAGTCATGCGTGTACTTGTCAGCAAGACCTGTTGCTTTGTCGGATGTACATGCTAGTTTTGCAACATCTGTGTAATTGTTGCAGAGCGTGCCATAGCGTACTAGGTTCTTTTCTTTAGCAGTTAACTTCCTGTCTGTTGGTATATCAGGCAAAACAATTTCCTCAGCCACAATCTCATCTTGGGGTGTTGTCCACCTAGGTAGGATGTATTGTGCCGGAATATATTCAGCAGCTCCCAACTGTACCATTATTTTCATTATGTGGCAACATAATAGTCCATCCCTGCTGAACTTACAACACTTGCAGTTGTAAGTCGCCTCTTCTAAATTTGCCTCCACTTTGTAACTCCATTTGCCATAGCCAAAAACAGACCCTCTAATAGGAACGAGTTCAAAAATCTGCCCACCAGCATGATTTACATTATAAGAGGTAGTTTTTCTCAGTTCAGCCCCGAAACGCAAATATATTTTCCTTGTGTAAACCTCAAGAGCTTGTTTCTCCATAAGAAAATCTGACCAGACCCGAAGTATCTTATCTTCCCCCTCAAACTCAGTTGCATCATCCGCAACCTCTATCTTCTCTTGTAGTTTCAGATATTGCTGGAAGAAATGGGTGATGCTGTTGTTAGGACTAACATATCTTTTCAGAACAGCATTGAATCCCTCACTTCTGGCAGTAGTCTGTAGAAAGGGGAAAAAGTGGTCCAGGAAGTATGCTGGAACAAAAGTAGCTCGTAGATCGTATAGATCGGTTAAGTGGGTATTGTCTCCAACATTGTACTTCAGAATAATTTCTCCCCACCTCATCTCAAACTCCTCTACCGTCAAGCTGTGGTCAATTGCTTCATTGAAGTCCCGACGTAGCTCTTCATTTTTTTACCGGAAGTTCCCCAAGACGCACTGCGCATTTTGCATGATATGCCAGCGACAGTTTTGATCAGTAATGATGTTTGCTGGCTGAACCCCATCCATAGCTTCAAGAAACGCCTCATAAAGCCATACATAATCAGCAATTGTCTCATTCCGTAGGAACTCACATCCTAGTTGAATAGAATTGCTGAAACGGTTTATCCCTACGAATGGCGCAAATGGCATTTTATACTTGTTCGTCATGTAAGTGCTATCAAATGACATAATGTCATTGTATGTTTTGTACGCTTCCCTTCCTGCACCATCTACCCAGAATATACGGTCTGCATTGCCATCATGGTCTTTATTTATTTTGTAAATGAAATCTAGATCATTTTCTGCATCAGTTTAAACTGCTCAACAAGCATCGTCATGTCTTTGTTGCTGTTCTCCTCATCAATGGTAGCCATGTAGTTTGTAACATCTTTTTGGATATATGGTACATTTGATAGATTCCCATACAACTCTGCCATCAAGGACATAATCCTGCCAGATGATAGGTTCACTTTATGAAGTAGCTTGATAAATTCCTTTTCCTCTTTTGGAATTCCTCTACGGGACCTTAAGTATCTCTTCAAACTGAATTTTTGGATGCATGGATGGTTGTGCTCCTCGATAAACATGGTCACATGCCATTTCTCGCCTCTTCTCTTGACTCGCAAACGTGCCCTGCAGTCTGTCTTTTTAGTTATGCTCTTGTTCCGCTGCCTTACTGGTGGTACATCTTGCTCGTTTATATCTTTTGTCTTTCCACTTTTGTTGCACACAAAAAGACACTTGTCTTTCTGTTTGTCCAGCGCTGATTGCCTAGAGGTACTTGATTTGATTGAGAAACCAACTTGTTTTGCATATCTGTTGTAGTGTAGTTTTGGTTCTTGCCAGCTCTCGAAGATCATGTCAGGATATGGTTTCTGGATGTTAGTTTGAGAGCAAGGTGTTGATTGTACTTCTTCTTCACTGCATGCATCATCACTAGACAATGTCTGCCATGTCCCTGCTCCTGTCACACCAGATGGCAATGCGTTCTCAACAGATGTAGTTGGTGCTTCAACTGTAGGATCCTTTTCAGTCTCTACATTGACAAATGGCTCGTCATCCGCATCTTCCACTGGAATGTCCATGTTCAAATCAATCCCCATCCTAGAAAACCAATCCATCTCCACACGTGTGTGAAAAGTCACATGTTTTTAGTACCAATTTATGCATAGAAACATTCAGTCAGTTTCGCAAATTTTATATCAAAGCAATGTATTTTTGTATGTTTCCTACTCTTTTTATCAAATGTATCTCTAATATATTTTTTGTGCATCTTTCTGTTTTTGTGTTTCTTGCAGCAAAACACCGCACAAAGAGGAGAAAGAAGATCAAATCTAGTCTGGGAGCTTTTTCAACAGTCAGGTTCAGGGTTCAGGTACAACAATGTTCAGGTTCAAGATCAGGAGGCAAAATACATGTTCCTGAAATCTAGTCTGGGAGCTTTTTCAACAATAGTTTTTGCCAAAAACAACGACCTGTTGCAAGTTACTGCTGGGAAACACAGTGTCTTCTTTGGTAGATGTAGATCTAAGATGTTTTTCCTGATGATCTGTCTTGGTGTTTTGCTGCTACTTTTCCTCTTTGATCAACCGAACTACTGGATGTTTTTTCCCACTTTTTAACACTGCTACTCCTTAGGAAATTGGGACAATGGAAATTACATGTAGTTCTTCCTGTCGTTCCTGCTTTTATGGTGCAGTTGAAATTTCCGCAGGCCCTGGGAAGCTTCAGAGATGGGGTGTGTGGGAGGTGGAGGAGGATGGGGTGGAGGGGGGGGAGGGTGATTTGGGGCGACGCTGGGGATGTGCTTTCCCTGCTCCTAAGCTTGCATCGGTTTTGCTGGAAGAACAATGGCGGCTGCTGGAAGAGAGGAGAAGAACCAGCTAGGGTTTTATGTCTATCGGGATCGGCCCAGATGTAGTTTTTAATGAGCTTCCGCCTTCTGTTCTTGGGGGGGGGGGGGGGGGGGGGGCAATTAATGCGCGTGGGCCCGTGTACCATCCTTTCCTTTTCTGTACAACACGGGGACTCGTTTCCTTTTCTGGAAAGATTTTGTTCAAACATGGGGGGCACCTTGGGAGCGCAATATGGTGCCCGGGCACTCTGTAGACGCGTCCCTATGTTTAGTAAGTTTCTCTAGAGCATATTCCCTTCAGTCTCCCACTTGCACTAGAGTAACACTTAATCTAATTTACAACATGGTAAAAGCTCAACACACATAGCATCTTGGTGCCTGCTTGCCTCGTGGAAGAGAAATACACTCAATAGATCTCACACATTGAGACCTATGTGTGCTTTGCTACACTTCTATGTCACCTAGTTTGACATCATCCCGTATCTTACGATAACGGTGAAATATATCCTAGTGGATGGAGTGAGACTCGAACATTCGTGACGTGGGTATACCATACGGCTACCCCCACTATGACGTATAATGAGGAGGAGGCTCAGCGGGTGGCCCAATAAAGACCAAGAAGATGTTAAGAAAATAACTTGAAGGACAAGATAAGGACTCCTATTCGTAGTCTATTAGAACTCTGATGTAAAACCCTCCTGACTCCATATATAAAGATAGAGAGGGGTAGACAAAATACATAACAACATATAGATAGAAAATAGACAATCTACACTAAAATAGACAATAGACAACGACGCATCTAGCCCTATCCATCATCACCATCAATGCCACCATGTAACTATCATCAATACCAGATCAGATAAACATGAGTAGGTCTTTACCTCACAATGAGGCGTCGAAACTGGGTAAATCCTTACTTGTCAGCCGTCCGGAACCACCAGCCGCCATACTTCTCTCCCTATACAAAACCCGAGGTACCTAACCGAGTGATTTGCCGGATTTACTCCCCGATAATTGGCGCTCATATGTGGAAAGAACGGTGTGCTGGATTCACGGTTGTGGCGGCCCAATCATCATCGACAACAGCGATGGCGACTCGCCGTATCAGATCAAGACTTGACAACAACATCGTCCTCATATGCGGTGGATCCGATCTACACAGCAGCAACAATTTTCAATCTCACCAAAAGCAAGCGGCGACTCGCCGCCACGAATCAACGCACTCGGTCGCTCATTATCAGCAAATTCCATCGTATGCGGTTGAAGCTTCGCGAGATGGATCCAATCGCGTCCAAAAGTAGAAGAAAAAGAAAATCAATCGCACTGCCAATGGAACCAGTCGTGAGAAGCAAAGGGAAAAGACAAAAGAAGTTTAAAGGAAAAATTCCAATCGCATATGGATCAAGTCGCAAGCAAGGAGATAACCGTCTAGATGCTGCGTATGCTCGCCGAAACTTGCCAAGTTAGGATCGGAGCACGTCAAGGCACACGGCCGATGTTGTCCCTGTTCGGCTCGGATTGCAGTACTAGCACAGATCGACCAGGAGTAAATTACATAAAACTATCACAATTCAGCGCTCAATTACGGGTCAGTACCAACTTTGGTGATATTTACGTGTCAGTACCATTTCTGAGGCATGGTCTCACAAAACGCACAAATCCATGTCTAAGACAAATTTGACAGCCACACTGACTGGTGGGATCCATTTATCAGGGCTGACATGGATGTGTACGTGGTGGGGAAGCTGAGGTGGTAGTGGGACCCACTTGAGGTGGCGCCGTCAAGGCTTATCATGCTAGCTTGTGTTGACCAAACAAGCCCTTCGAAACGACACGTAGCCATTCATCCACCGACCTCGCGTCTACTCACTCCGCCGCATCCTTGCGGCAGCCGAAGTCGTGCACGGAGAGGTGGAGCTCGGTAGTACGACGATGAAGTGCACGGCCGGCATCGGCCGGAGCAGCGCCACCACATTGCGGATCGTGTCCATCCTCAGCGCTCCCCGACATCTCCAGCACCCGCCACATCCCTTCCACCTTGGCCTCCATCTCTCGCTCCATCCAGCCCTCCGTGCTGCCGCCCCCGGCGAGCTCCACCATCTTCACCGTGTCTGTGGCCTGCTCCCTACGGTTGGTGCGGCGCTAGAGCTCGTCCACGGCCTGGAGCTGCTCGGCGGAGATGCCGCCTAGGTCGCCGTCCGGGAGGCCGCCGCCGTCGAGGAAGGCCGGGAGCTGGGCCTCGAGCTACGCGCCGGACTTGGAGTAGAGCAGTTGGAGCGCGGCGGTGGGGCGCCAGCCGCCAGACCAAAGGTAAAGCGTCTCTGTGGACGAGATCCAGGAGGGGAGGGCGAGAACATCGGGAGCACGTCGTTGGCGGTAGCCACGGACTTGGTGCGGTAGTAGTGCTCGTAGTGGCCGAGGACCCGGTCCAAGACCACGAGACGCCGAAGGTCGGCGTAGGCTTCGGAGCCGGTGTCCGTCGTCGCTGCTACCATGCCGCGAAGCGTGGCCAGGTCGCGGGATTGCTGCAAGATCCAACACTGGATAGTAGCAAGTTCCACGCTGGTAGGACTCGCGGGTGGCTAGCTAGTCGTGAGGTAGGTGAAAGTGGGCAGCAAGGTCTGCGCTGGATTCAACGGCCCCCGTGACGCTGTTCTGGTCCGCCGTGACGCTGTTCCGGTTCGGCGAGGCGGCACAGGGAGGAAGAAGAGAGAGTAAAAAAGAAATGTGCTGACAGGTGGGTCCCATTGCCACCTCAACTCCCCCTCCACGTACACATCAATGTCAGCCCTGATAAATGGGTCCCACCAGTCAGCGCGGCTGTCAAATTCGCCTTAGACGAGGATTAGTGCGTTTTGTGACAATATGTCTCAGAAATGGTATTGACACGTAAAAATCATCAAACTTGATACTGACCCGTGATTGAGCGTCGAATTGTTGATAGTTTTATGCAATTTACTCATCAACCAGAGACCAGAGTAGTTAAGAATCATGGAAAGAAGAAATCAAGAAGGCTAGCCAGCCCACGTACACGTGCAGGTGACGTGCGGCTAGGTTCAGAAGAGAATCATGCACTCGAGTAAAAGATCAGCTCCAAAATTCAGATCAGCTAGAACAAGTCTCAAGGGGCAAACGCTAGCCTACACGCCGGCAACGGTATCAGTCGAAGGCGCGGCACCCGTCCGTCCGCCATGCGTCTACAGTTCGGAGTAAGCAAGAAGAAGGAAAAGAAGAAACGGATCATCGCGACTCACCGCAATTATCCACATAACCTGACTTGCAATGGTGGCGACTAGCAGTCAAAAGAAAAAGAAAAAAAAACAGTCGACAACATGGCGGTTCGATCAGCGAAAATAAGCCATCAACAACCCGTTTGCTCGTTCAGTCGGCGGGTCACGTGACGAGCCAAAGAAAGAAAAAATTGGCTGCACACCGACGCAACTCGCAAATTTCGACCCCGTCCCGGACTCGCAACTATTTCGACTCCAATACTCGCCACTGTTTGCGACCTCGGGCTTGCTCAGATATCAGATTAAAATTGCCGGTGTACGTCCGCCACGACGAAGCGGCGCATCGGCTCCGATCATGTGCACCTGACGATCCGGCGACTCGGCGGCCTCCACGACAACTCGCTGACGCCCGTGTCTCAACCACAACTTCATCGATCATCTTAACGATCGCGTCTATGGAATCGACATAAACAACCTGCTCCCTGAGAGGGCGTCACATGCACTCGGGGGCTGACGCTTCGACATGTACAACAACTCCATTTGTTGCAACCGATCGCATGACTACAGTGCATTTTTCGACTCCACTCGACAAGACGGACTCGGGGGATGGGCGTTGCAGTCGCCGTTTTGACTAAGCCCGGCCAAACATCGTGCCTACATCTCGCTGATAAGTTTAAAATTATAGTATTACAATTTATCATTATGAGCAAAATTTATTTACTTCAAAGTATTATATTTATTTGTACTAATTGGCCGACAAGCCATTATGCATAGTTTCAGCTATACCAATTGCTGCCCATACGGTTATTTTCTCTCTTACAAAAAAACAAACTATTCGCCGGATATATTGGATGGTCAGCTTGATTTCTCAACGTCAGGATATTACCTGCATCGGATTTTTAAAGTCGGGTCATACCCCGCATTGGATTTTTAAAGTTGGGATGTAATCCGCATCAGATTTTTAAATTTGGGTCATAACCCGCATCGGATATTCAAAATCAGGTTCTTAATAACCCGCATCCGAATTTATTAAAGTCGAGGTCTCTATAAAGCTCGCGTCGGATTTTTCAAAGTCGGGTTATTTACAACCCGCATCGGATTTTTAAAAGTCAGGTTATCTACAATTCGCGTTGGATTTTTTGGATTTTTTAAAGTCGAGTTATCTCCGTCCGCTGCCTCGACTACTTATTCCGCTGCATTGATTTCATCCGGAGTGACGATTGCTTATTCCGCCACGTTGATTTCATCCGCATCGATTAAATATTCCACCCTGTCGACTACCATCCATTTACTATCCGCCTTAGTCGCGCTCGACGCTCGGGGGCTGCGGCGTAACAGGTTATTCAACAAATCACCCAGTCGCACCTGACACTCGGGGGCTGCGGCATAATAGTTCATTCAAAATTCACCCCAGTCGCACTCGACGCTCGGGGGCTGTGTCGATTTCGGTCCGCCGCATCCACTTTATCCACCGCGTTACTCGCTGTGTCGACTCCGTTCATCATCTCTACTCCTTCTCAAAGATAAGTTTCAGCATATGATATTTCAGTTTTCCAGCATGAACAATACTCTTTTATTACAAGATATTATATTTGTTTATACTAATTGGACACTTAGCCATTGTTTTCAAGTCAATATGCACAAATACATAGATGAGTTGAGCATCTCCTCAGTCGCTTCATACTTCAGCAATTTACTCCCATCGGGAGGATACCCGTAACATTTTAGACTGTGATTTTGAGTCTACACTCAATTGCAAGCAATTAAACATAGCCTCGGGGGCTACTCCCATCGGAGCGCTGTCGCGCACCCGATGTTTTCAGTCGACGATCAGCGTCAGTCGAAGATGAAGTACATCATCTGAAGAATATTTGGAGCAACAGACTCTCATATGCAGTCGAAACCCGGTCGAGTACCTCCCGGATCTTTTGCGAAACATATAGAAATTTTGGGACGTTCTAGCCTAGTCTAGTCCCCGATGCTGCATCAAACTATGCAACGGTAAAACCTGAATAAGGCCGGGTGACCCGTACAAGCTATGTGGACCCGTTAAATTTCCGTGCCAACAGGCATGAAGCAAAATCCCGGCAGACGTGCTAAGGGTACTTTATTTATGACCGGGTTCTGACTAGTAAGTCCCGACAGGCATGAGTTGAACCTGAACGGTCTTACCGGTTTCGAGTTAGGGGACTCGAGATTGAGTAGGCTAGTAAGGTATTTCGCCCGAGTCGCGAATTAACTTGAGCCCGATCCGTCGGTTGAATCAGGCCTTCTATGCCATCCATCCCCATAAGGCGAAAAGAAAGCGCGCGCACACACACGCACACACGCACGCACACACACACGCACACGCACGCACGCACACACACGCACACACACACGCACGCACACACGCACGCACGCACACACGCACCCACCCACACACACACGCACACACGCACGCACGCACACGCACGCGCACACACGCACACACGCGCGCACACACGCACGCACACGCACACGCACGCGCACGCGCACGCACACACACGCACACGCACGCACACGCACACGCACACGCACCCCCCCACACACACCCACACACACACACGCACACGCACACGCACACACACACGCAACAGGAGTTCACAGGGAGAAACAGAAGATAAAATACATGGGATTAAAACAACTTGAGCCTATGCCCGACTCTGCGAGTCGCACATAGACTCGGGGGCTACTCCCATCGGGAGCGCTGGCCGCGCACCCGATGAGCGCTGATCGCGCAACGGATGACTTGAAGTATTACGAAGACAAAAGCACTCGAAGAATTATCAAGACAGAAGCACTCAAAGAATTAAGCACTCGACACAGTACTGACTGAAGACTACAATCAACCATCAAGCATAAAGAGGACATGAAGATCTATGAAGTGTTGAGTCACTGCCCGACTCTTCGAGTCGACCAGGCACTCGGGGGCTACTGACATGGGTATACCTTACGGATACCCCCACTATGACGTATAATGAGGAGGAGGCCCACCGGGTGGCCCAATAAAGACCAACAAGATGCTAAGGAAATAACTTGAAGGACAAGACAAGGACTCCTATTCGTAGTCTATTAGGACTCTCATGTAAAACCCCCCTGGCTCCATATATAAAGACAGGGAGGGGTAGACAAACCACATACCAACATATAGATAGAAAATAGACAAGCTACACCAAAATAGACAATAGACAACGGCGCATCTAGCCCTAGCCATCAAGGCCACCATGTAATTATCATCAATACCAGATCAGACAAACAGGAGTAGGTATTTATCTAACAATGAGGCGCCGAACCTGGGTAAATCCTTACTTGTCAGCCGTCCGGAACCACCAACCGCCATACTTCTCTCCCTATACGAAACCCGAGGTACCTAACCGAGTGATTTGTCGGGTTTACCCCCCGACAAGTCGCGTAGCATGGGACTTAAAAGTCTAAGAGATCTATTAAGGGGACCACCTGCGCTCGGAAAACTGCTCAGTCCAATCACACTTGCTACTTCTGAAGTCGCGATATATTTCTATACCTATGTAGATTATGCGACAGTGCATTCACATGCGACTTTGCAAACTAACCATGTCTATCTTCAAAATAAAGAACATCTCCTATATGAGATTTCTAGTCGTATGAGTCAGTGTCATAACTTGTATCATCGTAACTGCTTTACGACAAGTTGTCTTTCCACTCTTACCCTTTACTAGAAAACATATCTTTGATTCTCATAGACACTGAAGAATAAACTTAACGTTTGTTCATTGATCCACACAAGGATCACTCTAGAACCTGTTCTTCAACCAAGAACTCGGGTCACACCAAGTCGAGCTTTCAGTCTGATAGAATCTATGTTTGATACATGGAGAATGTCGAACATCATTTTCTATCACTGAAAATGCCAAGATAAATTTAATATTTTACCTAGTCATACAAGCAAGAACCTCTTTCTTCGCTTGTCCTATTCTGAAACACTTTAGAATCTTGACTTAGGAAATATTCTGACTTAATGTTATTTAGCCCCTTACGATCTATACAATTATAAATCGGATGCCTAATACTCCTAACTTCATTTCATAGAAAATTTAATCACTTAAATAATCCTTTACACTCTACTAGAGGATCTGTGTCTTTTAATATGTCGTTACATACAAAATCACAAATGACACCTAGCTCCCACTCAAATATGCCTTCCGCATATAAGATCAAGAAAAGCTACTTAGCTCCCACTCAGATATGCCTTCCGCATATAAGATCTAGAAAAGCTACCTTGCTCCCACTCACTTCTTTGCAAATGCAGGTTTCTTCAACTATTTTGGACAACTCCAAAATCCTTTGATCACATTATCAAAGTGAAGATTCCAGCTCCGATATGCTTGCTTCAGCCCATGAATGGACCACTGAAGTTTGCATACATGTTTAGCATCCTCAGGATTACAAACCATTATTGTACTGATTACAACTCTTTCTTAATGACACTATTAAGAAACATGGTTTCCTTATCCATCTATCAATTTCTCATTGGAAATTATAGTGATTGCTAAACGACCCAGAATAGATTTAGGCTTCACCACTTGAGACAAATTCTCATGTGGTCGACTTTTGAATCTGTCGGAACTTTTTCACGACAAATCGATCCTTCTAATTCCACATTCTATTAACATCCTAGATGCCATCAAGAAGATCTCCCAAGTCACTACCTGGTAATCGTATATGGATTTTATTTCGAATCATAAATGACTCATAGCCAATTCTCGGACTTAGGTCCACCATCTCTTCTTCGTAGTTCGTAGGTCTATCATATTCCATTAATATGACCTTCATAACAAGATTTTCGTAACACATAGTGTGGAACACAACCCCGTATGCCTACGCTCTTCGTATGAGCTAAGAACATCATGATCTTGAATCATCAGTTTTTCAAGCTGTGGAGCATGACACCGAAAAACACTTTCGGTTGCGCCACTCTGATGTCTAGAGAGGAAGTTCATCAACTTCGTCTTGCTCTACTTTCTTTCTCACTTATACCCTTGGACAAAAAATTATTTCTTTCGCAAGGTATATCCCGGCAACAGTTTTGCCTATGTCGTGAGACATGTACCCAACTAACTCTTTAGGTACGGTATACTACAAAGATTAATCCATTTTAGGTTTGATCACATAGAAACACTAAATTGCTGAAACGACAATCTAGGTTAAAAGCCATGCCATCACTCAAAGGGTATTGTCTCCATGGATTTGAATGGTTTCCCTATGATCTAACATGAGTGTTACATTTCTACCATATGACTCTAATGATCACAATAATTCGGTAACAGATTCATTTACCACACACTATCCGATAGGGTGCGATTATGACGTCCTAACACACCATAACACTATGGTGTTCCATGCGACGTAATTTGTGGAACTCTTCTCACAAGTCTTCCAATGATGTGCCAACATTATAACTCAAATCTTCATTTACTCGATCTGTATCGTGGGAATTTGATTTTCTTGTTAAGTTTATTTCCTACTTCATTCTGAACTTGTTTGATCGAATCAAAGTTTCCAGACCAACATTCCCCGAGTGGATATCCATATATCTACTCGAATGTTCATGAAGTCTATGAAATAAATACTTCCACTACACGTTAAAGTGCTTCATTGATTCACATACACCCATATGCACGATCCTCAACAAGCTATACTCAAAACGTTCAGTGAAGTTCAGAAATAAAGATCTCCACTACCTGTCAATTACTTCATTGAACCACATACATCTATATGTATGACTGTCAATAAGTTATATGCCCGTTTTCCGAAAACGGTGTCTTAGTTATTTTGCAAGTGTCAAAACATCAAATCTAAGGACTTGTAGATCCATCCGGTATAGAGCTAATGCATTGACTTTAACATTGACATGAATTAAACGGTAGTGCCACACATATGTGGTGTCTTTATTAATGTTGTATCCTATGGCATTAATATTATGAATGTGGAAGATTCTACCATCTAAATTTAAATCGGCATATGATCATTACTTCATAAATATAGGACAATGAATTTGTCACTAACATATATGAATAAGTGTCTCGCTATAGGAGACACACTTATAACGATCATACTAACAGACGATCATAAAGAATTTATCCAAATGGTAGATCTAGAGGGAGAGTGTCTATGGCCAGCACAACAACTTGTCTGCCATTATCAACACGCAATGTCACCTCATCCTTTCAAGCTACTCAAGCAGTAAACCTGGTTTTCATAAAACATGACTAGTTCAAAACTTAGTCACTACTGCGAGTACTTGCTTAGCTAAAACATTCATAACATGTATATCATATATACACCATCATCATCGATGACTTCCGGCGATCTGTTTCATCTTCTTGATACTTCCAACGTAATCAAGAACCATGAAGGTGAACGATTCCCTTGCATGACATAGTCTATGACAGAGGATTTGCACTTGACAACGACGTCTGTCATCCAGTGATCGAGCTGAGCGAGACGTCTCAATGTTCATCAAGTATGAACATATGTCATTAAGTATGACCGCCACGTGCTCCCTCAATGTGTGTATTCTCTTCCATCTTGGTTGAGAAGACAATCAGTCAACGACTGATAAACTTCATCAACCCAACTTTAGGGGTACCCCGAGTTTAGCGACAATCTCATATGTTCGCGATCTAACAACTCGTACCCACCGTTGGTTCTCTATGGCACAGATCATAGCATACACTAGACTATGATGATATCATCCGCACAAAATCTGATAATCCAAATTATCTTTTGTTAGCGGAATCTCCAGGTTTATCTCCTAGCGGGTATTGTATCACAAAGAGCTAACGGTTTAAACAAGGAGTATCCTCAAGCTGAAGTATAAAACTATGAAGTTTGTACCCAACCTTTTAAGTTTCTCAATCGCAGGAATGCGCCTAATTTGAAAAGATGCTATCACATGGTTAATATCTACAAAGGTTTGCAAAACAGACTTTGTTAATTATATTTTGAGTTCTAGTATTTTAGAAAATAACTATCCGAACTCCCACCTAAACGAACATCCTTCCTGGTCGTTTAAGCAATTACACGACCCCCATCCATTGCACCACCCCTCATCGTCAGAGCCGGCGGCACAACTTCAAGAGTAGACAATTGTCAATCACAACAACTCTGTGACTCATGCTCGACCTTTCGGCCTCCGTGTTCCGAGGCCATATCTGCTTATGCTTGGCTCGCCACTATAACCTCCACGCTGACGCTCGTGCAACATGGCTTACACCCACCGTATGTGAACGACGATATGTCTCACACCCGATCGTCATGGCCTGCCTCATAACATAGAACTTTCTTGGTGGTGCTCGTTGGAGGAAGAACACTAGTGGTATTTTGAAGAGATCATCTTATATAATTACCGCCGCGTAACTAATATATACACATATATATAATCACACAATATAAGATGCACACAAAACATCAAATGTAATGCAATGTGATATAGTCCATTGCGCCATGGTCTTCTTGGCGCCCGCAGTTTATTAACTATTTAATAAACCTTACTTGACCATATCACATAGCCCCTGCAAAATAAAGTTAGACGCTTCTACTTTATCTTTTGCATATTTTACGTGGCTTGGGGCTGTCGTAAATAGAACCGCTTCATACCTACAAACCTTATGACCACAACAACAATCCAATAATTACATGTTTAATCATCCCTTTCGGGCCCTCCATTGAAAATGCAAGACCAATTAAAGAGTGAGAAACTGACAGCCGCCAGCCACAAATACGGTACAAGCCGTATGCCAGTAGTGGAACCAGTCTCGCGTAAGCGTACACGTAAAGTCGGTCCGGTCCGCTTCATCAACTCGATGCCCCTGGAATCACAAGTGCACGCTAGAGGGTAGCAAATAACAGGAACGGTGCCCCCGTGTAGAACACGGGTTCTAACAGAAACTATATCTACGATAGATCGGCTCTGATACCACTGAAGGGGATCGCATGTAGAAAACAAAAACTTTCCTAGCAACTATATCCTTAAACTAGCCAAGATCTACACTATGCAGATATAGAAGTACGGCGGAGATCGGAATACATACCCTCGTAGACCGAATAGCGGGGATTACGCTCCCGTACAAGCGTTGACGACGAAGACGACGTAGCCGACCTCTAGGTCGCAAAGAACTCGGCGCGACGAAGACGACGAAGATGACCTCGAGGTCAGGTGGAGGAAGTAGGCCTCCGAGCACCGCTAGCGCAGCACATCGCAGGGCGTTACACACAGACGGTGGAGACGACGGCCTCCGAAGCTCCAGTCCAGGACGCGCAGCGGAAGACTTGGACCGGATAACCAGCAGCACGGCAGCGGGCAATGGTGGAAGAGATACCCCTTCTCTACTCGGCGCAACTCCGACAAAGGGAATCACGAGATCGAGAGAGAATTAGGGAATTAATTGGTGAATTAAAAGGCCAGGGGTGCCCCTTCTTATATAGGCTCCCGGGGGGAGCCAACCTTGCCAGCCAGGCAATGTGGGACTATCCCCATTGCCTGGTGCGGCTAGGGCTGTTGCGCCGGCCCTAGGTGGGCCCCATTTGGCCCACCTAGGCCGGCCAAGCCTCCCCACAAAATTCTGTAGGGTCCCCCCCCATGGGCCTTCTTTCCACCAGAAGGCCCATTTAGGGAAATCAGGCTAAATAAATTCGAAAATAAATATATAAAATTATATTTAAAAATTAATTACACAAATTAATATCAAACATATTTTATATAATTTATTCTAGCTCCGAAAACTATTTCGTCGCTGCCCGATCTCCATCGGACCATTCCGGGACGTTCCCGGTGATCTCTTTCCTTTCCGGTTGTCTTGTCAAAACCCCTTAAGTGTGTTACCCTAGCGGTCCGATATAATAACATACATGATCGAGACTCCTCTCCGATCAATGACTAACTCGTAGGCCAGGACCCCATGAATTAAGCCCTATGATATAACGAATGCTTTTCATCAATCAAACCTGGACGTCTAGTCTTAAACCCTTTGTCATGTCGATACTTAGCGCGTCTGAGCATCATTCTCAGATATCTCCATACCTAGCATGATCTCGTTACCGACATCGCTATCTTCTACTCGTCTCTGATATTATGTCAGCTGGTGACCTAGTCACATGTTTACAAACTCATTTGACATAATCTCACCGAGTGGGCCCTAGAGTATCTATCCGGCTATGCGGACTGACAAATCCCGCTGTTGACCCCTCGTCTCAACTACCCCTTCCGATACCGAAAAGTATCACTGTTATTGTCACACTATATAAGATATGACGTTTGGTGCAATCAAAGTATCTTCCAGGAATAACGATAAGAGTTGGTCTCACGATCTTAAGGCGTAATGACTATGTCCTATAAATACTGGGTATGTCCATCACATCGTTATACCTAACGATATGACTTCCATTGCCGACCGACACCATGCCCTATGATCGGAAACCTCGATCATCAATCGCGCAACGAAACTAGTCTTAGTAGAGCCTACTAGGGACCTGATTGTTTATCTACCACACCTGTATTAATGTTTTCGCTTAATATAGTTATAGCATGGTATAAAACATATAATGAACAATTGGGATATTGTCAATAAACTATGTGTATTAAGTGCCTCTAGGGCATATTCCCTTCACTTCCGCCTGGTGCCTTATCTTTTAATTATAATACCCCAGCATAAGACAACAATTTATTAAAGTAGAACAATCTATCATACTAACCATATGAGATAAAAGAACATACGGACGACTCACACAACCAACTCTAAGCATGCACTACGACTCGCAAAGGCCAACAGATAAACATGCAAGGGGTTATAGGTTGTGGGGATAAAGCTGTATAGGCTGCAGGATAAACATGTGATGGGATCGCAATTTAAGAAATGATGTCTAGGATAGCATAGATCAAAAGGCAAGGATGAAAACCAAACAATGATGTAACATGTTAGCAGAAGCTTGCCTGGCAGCTCGTGGCCCGGCACAAAAGCTGGAACCTCAGGGACGAAAGTACCGGCAGCAGACATGTCATCGTCTACCAAGAGAAAAGACAAACACAGACAATAGGAAACATAATCAATATATGGAGATGCACAAACAATTGATGTGGCAATATGGTATGCGATGATTAGGTCACATTAAAGCGGGGATGAAAATCCCGGCAATTAATTATGGTGCAAATTATTTATCTACACATCAAGTGAAATGTTTATTAGCATGGCAAGACATGGCATATATGGTATGAGCAAATTAAATGGAATTAGGGCATTATATATTTATCACCCCACACATTTCATATTTAATTATTTAGTTGCATTTGTTAAATTAAACTAAGCATTTAAAATAAATGATGCAAAATTACATAAGAATGTTATATTAATGTTCGTTGCATTTTTCTGATATTAAACATATAAAGATTATTTTATTTGGAGTTGTAGAATTAAAATTATTGCATTTTTTTAGTTGTAGGGGTGTTTCTGCAAAAGGCAGGGACTTATCCGTGATGGGAAAAATGTCTGGAAGGACTTATGTGCAAAACTAGAGAACGAGGGGATTCAGTGTAAAAGCTACAACGCCCTGGTCTTTTCTCACCTAAGCATAGCCACACATGAGGCTGCCAGGCGGGCCCAGGTGCCACGCTGGCAGGGGATGCGCTGACACCCACTATTTAGCTTTTTCTACGGTAACTGCACTACCTGCGGTCACTTTGAATGAGATATGCCCTAGAGGCAATTAATAAAGTGTATTCTTTGTCATATCTCGTTTGTTCATAATAGGTTTTTGTGTCATGCTATAAACGTATTAAGCGGAAACATTAATACGGGTGTGATGCGTAAACAACCAGGTCCCTAGTAGCCTCTACTAAGACTAGTTTCGTTGCTCGATTGATGATCGAGGTTTCCCGATCATGGGGCATGGCGCCGGTCGGCAATGGGAGTCATATCGTTGGAGAACGATGTGATGGACATACCCAGATTTGGAGGACGTAGTCGTCACGCCTTTGACCCTGAGATCAACTCTTATTGTTATTCCTGGAAGATACTTTGATCGCACCAAACGTCGTATCTTATATAGTATGACAATAACGGTGATACTTTTAGGTATCGGAAAGGAATAGTTGAGACGAGGGGTCAAGAGCGGGATTTGCCAGTCCGCATAGCAGGATAGATACTCTAGGGCCCACTTGGTGAGATTCTGTCTAATGAGCTTGCAAGCATGCGACTAGGTCACAGAGACATGAGATACCGTTGTCGGTAACGAGGTCATGCTAGGTATGGAGATATCTATGGAACGACTCTCGGACACGCTAAGTATCGCTATGACAAAAGGTTTAAGACTTTGCGTTCACGTTTGATAGATGAAAGTCATTCGTTATATCACAGGGATTAATTAATGGGGTCCAGACCTACGAGTTAGTCGTTGATCATAGAGGAGTCTTGATCATACCTGTTATTATATCGAACCGCTAGGGTAATACACTTAAGGGGTTTCGACAAGACAACCGGAAAGGAAAGAGATCACCGGGAATGTCCCGGGAGGGGTCCGATGGAGATCGGGCAGCGACGAAAGAGTTTTCGGAGCTAGAATAAATTATATATAATATGTTTGATATTAATTAGTGTAATTAATGTGCAAATATGATTTTATATATTTATTTTCGAATTTATTTAGGCTGATTTCTCTAAATGGGCATTCTGGTCGAAAGAAGGCCCAAGAGGGGGAAAATCCCCAAGAGGATTCGGTGGGGGGCTTGGGGGCCGACCCAAGTGGGCCAAGGGGCCCACTAGGGGGCCGACGCACCCAGCCATGCCGCACCAGGCATGTGGGATTAGTCCCACATTGCCTAGTGAGGAGGTTGGCTCCCTCCTGGGAGCCTATATAAGAAGGGGCACCCCTGGCTTTTTAATTCACCAATTAATTCCCGAATTCTCTCTCGATTTCGTGATTCCCTTTGTTGGAGTTGCGCCGAGTTGAGAGGGGGATCTCTTCCATCATAGCCCGCTGCCGCGCTGCTGGTGTTCCGGTCCAAGTCTTCCGCTGCTCGTCCTGGACTGGAGCTTCAGAGGCCGTCGTCTCCACCGTACGTGTGTGACGCCCTGCGAGGTGCTGCGCTAGCGGTACTTGGAGGTCTGCTTCCTCTTCACGACCTTGAGGTCGGCTTCGTCGGTCTTCATCGACAACGTTTGTGTGGGAACATAATCCCCGCTTTCGGTCTATAAGGGTATGTATTCCGATCTCCGTTCGTACTACTATATCTGCATAGAATAGATCTTGACATGTTTTAGGATATCGTTGGTAGATTTTTTTTTCTGCACACGATCCCCTTCAGTGGTATCAGAGCCGATCTATCATATATATAGCTGTACGCTGTTAGAACCTGTGTTCTACACAGGGGCACCGTTCCTGTTATGTGCTACCCTCTAGCGTGCACTTGTGATTCCAGCGGCATCGAGTTGATGAAGCGGCCCGAACCGACTTTACGCGTACGCTTACGCGAGACTGGTTCCACTACTGACATACGGCTTGTACCGTATCTGTGGCTGGCGGGTGTCAGTGTCTCTCTCTTTAGTTGGTTTTCGCATTTTCAATGGAGGGCCCGAAAGGGATGCTTAAACATGCAATTATTGGATCGTTGTTGTGGTCATAAGATTCGTAGGTATGAAGCGGTTCTATTTACGAAAGCCCCAAGCCACATAAAAGATGCAAAAGATAAAGTAGAAGCGTCTAACTTTATTTTGCAGGGGCTATGTGATATGGTCAAGGTAGGTTTATTAAATTGTTTATAAACTGCGGGCGCCAAGAAGACCATGGCGCAATGGACTATATCACATTGCATTACATTTGATGTTTTGTGTGCATCTTATATTGTGTGATTATATATATAGTATATATTAGTTACGCGGCGGTAGTTATATAAGATGATCCCTTCAAAAAATACCACTAGTGGTCTCCCTCCAACGCGCACCACCAAGAAAGTTCTACGTTATGAGGCAGGCCGTGATGATCGGGTGTCAGACATATCGTCGTTCGCATACAATGGGTGTAAGCAATGCTGCACAAGCGTCAGCGTGGAGGTTATGGTGGCGATCCTAGCATATGCAGATATGGCCTCGGAACAGGGAGACCGAAAGGTCGAGCACGAGTCACAAAATTGGTGTGGCGGACATTTGTCTAGTCTTGAAGTTGTGCCGCCGGCTCTGATGATGAGGGGTGGTGCAATGGATGGGGGTCGTGTAATCGCTTAAACGACCAAGAGGGATGTTCGTTTGAGTGGGAGTTATGTTAGTTATTTTCTAAAAATACTATATCTCAAAATTATTATGAACAAAGTCTTATGTTGTTGCAAATTTCATTGTAGATGTCTCACCCCTCCTTTAACCTAAACCTGTTCATTGAGAAAGAGAAGATTAAGGCCGATGGGTCTAACTTCATGTCCTGGTTCCGCGACCTGAAGTCCATTCTTAAAACCCCTGTCGGAAATCCTAAAGATGCTCGAAGTGGCCGAATTAGAAATCAAGCTGGAGAAGATGGTGGTGACCATCGGATCACCTGAGCGCAACTGTCCCAAGTACCTGGAGGATAGGAAGTCTGGCAAGATGGTCGACAAAGAGCAAGGTATATTTAATATACATGTTATAGATGTGTACCTTACATCCGCCCGGAGCAACACGTGGGTATTTGATACTGGTTCTGTTGCTCATAAAGGTAACTCTCAGGAGGAGTTACGGAATAGATGGCGGCTGGCTAAGGATGAGGTGACGATGCGCGTCGGCAACGGATCGAGTGTCGACGTGGTGGCTGTCGGCACGCTCCCTCTACATCTACCATCGGGATTAGTTTTGGTTTTAAATAAGTGTTTTTTTGTACCATCCTTGAGTGTAAACATTATAAGTGGGTCTTGCCTGTTACAAGACGGCTATTCATTTAAATCGGTATCAAGCAGTTGTGTTATTTATATGAATGATATCTTTTATGTTGATGCTCCCGAGAATAATGGTTTATTCTTGTTGAATCTCGATCGTAGTACTCACATCCATAGCATCGAAGCCAAACGGATTAAGTGTAGTGATGATACCGCCATGTATATGTGGCATTGCCGTCTGAGTCATATTGGTGTAAAGCGCATGAAGAAACTCCACTCCGATGGACTTTTGGACTCGTTGGATTTCGGATCCCTCGATACATGCGAACCATGCCTTATGGGCTAAATGACACCGTTCAAAGGTTTCGTTGAACGGGCGTCGGATTTATTGGGGATCATACATACAGATGTGTGTTAACCGATGATCGTTTCGACACACAATGGTTATCGTTACTTCGTCACCTTCACTGATGACTTGAGTAGATACGGTTATATATATACTTGATGAAACACAAGTCTGAAACTTTTGAAAAGTTCAAAGAATTCCAAAGTGAAGTTGAGAATCAGCTTAACAAGAAAATCAAGCACCTCCGATCCGATCGTGGTGGCGAGTATTTGAGTTTTGAGTTTGGCACACATCTGAAGAGTTGTGGCATAGTAACCCAACTTACGCCGGCCGGAACACCGCAGCGTAACGTCGTGTCCGAGCTACGTAATCGTACTCTACTGGATAGTGTTCGATCTATGATGTCTCTTACCGATTTGCCCATGTCCTTCTGGGGTTATGCGTTAGAAACAACCACATTCATTTTAAATAGGGCTCCGTCCAAATCCGTTGAAACGACACCGTATGAATTATGGTATGGCCAGAAGCCTAAGTTATCGTTTCTGAAAGTTTGGGGTTGTGAGGCGTATGTTAAGAAACTACAGCCCGACAAACTCGAACCGAAGTCGGAGAAAGTCGTCTTTGTAGGGTATCCGCGGGAAACCATTGGGTACACCTTCTACAACCAAGCTGAGGGCAAAACTTTTGTCGCGAAGACCGGTACCTTTCTAGAGAAGGAGTTTCTCGCGAAAGGAGTAAGTGGGAGGAAGGTAGACCTCGATGAGATCGTTGATCCTGAACTCGAGATTCCGAGTGGCGTGACGGAAACAATTCCGGAAACGTCCTCCGTGGAAGGAGTGGGAGAAACCGTCGAGGAAAGTATTCTACCTCGTACGTCTGGTAGATCTCGGATCGCACCAGAATGGTATGACAACATGGTTTGCACCGTCATGTTAGTTGAACAAGACGGACCTACGAACTACAAGGAGGCGATGGCGAGTCTAGAGTCCGAGAAATGGCTTGAAGCCATGAAATCCGAAATAGGATCCATGTATGATAACAAAGTGTGGACTTTGATGGATATTCCCGAAGGGCGCAAGGCCGTCGAGAATAAATGGATCTTTAAGAAGAAGACTAATGCTGACGGTAATGTGACCGTCTATAAAGCTCGGCTTGTCGCAAATGGTTTTCGACAAGTTCATGGGATTGACTACGATGAAACTTTTTCACCAGTAGCGATGCTTAAGTCTATTCGGATTTTGTTAGCAGTTGCTGCCTATTATGATTATGAAATCTGGCAGATGGACGTCAAAACAGCCTTCCTAAATGGAAACATTGAGAAAGAGTTGTACATGGTATAACCGGAAGGTTTTGTCGATCCAGGAAATGCTGACAAGGTGTGCAAGCTTCAGCGATCCATCTATGGATTGAAGGAAGCATCTCGGAGCTGGAATCTTCCCTTTGATGAGGTAATCAAAGGTTTTGGATTTATCCAGAATTTGGAAGAGACCTGCATTTACAAGAAGATGAGTGGGAGCTCGGTTGTGTTCTTAGCACTATATGTAGATGACATATTGCTGATTGGGAATGATGTGAAACATCTGAATAGCGTGAAGGAATATTTAAACAGTAAATTTTCCATGAAGGACTTAGGAGAAGCTGCATACGTTTTAGGCATAAAAATCTATCGTGATAAAATCAAGGCGCCTATTAGCGTTGAGTCAGAGTACTTATCTTGATAAAATAGTGAAGCGTTTCGGTATGGAGAAGGCAAAGAAGGGTTCTCTGCCGGTTATCAAGAATAAAATATTGCGGAAAGCACAGTGTCCGGTAACGGAACTGGATAAGGCCGATATGACTAAACATACTTATGCTTCAGCCATAGGATCGATCATGTATGCAATGTTGAGTACTAGACCGGATGTGGCATTAGCTCTAAGTTTGACAAGACGGTTCTAGAGTAATCCTGGAATGGCGCATTGGATCGCTGTTAAGAGCATTCTTAAGTATCTCAATAAGACAAAGGAAATGTTCCTTGTCTATGGTGGCTGCGATGAAGAACTTGGCGTAACAGGTTACGTGGATGCAAGTTTCTGCTCAGACCCCGATGACTATAAGTCACAGACAGGTTATGTGTTCAAGGTGAATGGGTGCGCCGTGTGCTGGAGAAGTGGGAAGAAACCCATTGTCGCACAATCTACAATGGAGTCGGAGTACATTGCTGCTTGCGAAGCCGCGAATGAAGCTGTGTGGCTGAGGAAGTTCGTCATCGAACTTGGAGTGTTCCCGAGCGTGCAAGACCCAGTGATCCTCTTCTGCGACAATATGGGTGCCATTGCCAACGCCAAGGATCCAAGGTCTCACTCCACCACCAAACACATTCTCCGATGCTTCCATGTGATACATCAATACGTACAAGGAGGCGATGTGAAGATTTCCAAAGTGCATACGGATCTGAATGTGGCAGATCCGCTGACGAAGGCTCTCCCGCTTGACAAGCATGAAAAACACCAGTTAGCTATGGGTGTTAAGCTTTTACCAAGTTGTAATCTAGATTAATTTGTACTCTAGTGCAAGTGGGAGACTGAAGGATATATGCCCTAGAGGCAATTAATAAAATGTATTCTATATCATATCTCGGTTCATAATAGGTTTTTATGTCATGCTATAACCGTATTAAGCGGAAACATTAATACGGGTGTGATACATAAACAAC
This sequence comes from Poa annua, assembly GCA_026929855.1. Classification (NCBI taxonomy): domain Eukaryota; kingdom Viridiplantae; phylum Streptophyta; class Magnoliopsida; order Poales; family Poaceae; genus Poa; species Poa annua. The sequence goes on along the minus strand of CM049426.1, from coordinate 240,808,221 downwards.
CAGGTCCCTAGTAGCCTCTACTAAGACTAGTTTCGTTGCGCGATTGATGATCGAGGTTTCCCGATCATGGGGCATGGCGCCGGTCGGCAATGAGAGTCATATCCTTGGAGAACGATGTGATGGACATACCCAGATTTGGAGGACGTAGTCGTTACGCCTTTGACCGTGAGATCAACTCTTATTGTTATTCCTGGAAGATACTTTGATCGCACCAAACGTCGTATCTTATATAGTATGACAATAACGGTGATACTTTTAGGTATCGTAATGGAGTAGTTGAGACGAGGGGTCATGTAGTGCCCATGCTTACGAAAGCAATGGCACATATGAATAATGTAAAGACTTGGATCACATAAGTCTCACATTCTCCAATAAGATGTAATATCACAGTACAATGTCATAATTTATTACAGAACGAGACGAATGATCCAAAAACAAATGTCCTTACAACTTAGCATAGCGGAAATGCTAGCTGTATAAATAGTTCACACTTTATTTCAGAGTTCAAACACAATACTAAAGGTAGCATGGAGCTACATCTTCTCCATGAAGCCACTGACAAATCATGTTGGTTGTAGCTCGAAGACGACCCCCTTACTCCTCATTCGGACATTCTGCAAGGTTTAGTTGCAGCCCAGCTATAAAGGGTCAACACAATTGAATTGTGGTGGCAAGTGACTTTAATTCGTAATGTTATATTATACTATAACTATATGCTTATTTTGGCTGGTGGAGCTCAAGGCTATTGCGCAAAGCAAATTTTCTCCTACTTTTGATAAACAATTTTCTTAAATCAATATCTTCTCCTTCAGAGACAAATCTCGAGACAAGTCCATGTCTCCTACCCATGTTCACCCAACAAAGTTTTATTAAGAAGTTTGAGATGAGGAGATTTTCAGAACACAGCCTTGTGTAGTTACTCAATTTGTCTGATGCCGGGGACACGGCTAAGATCTTAGGTTTTAACTCTCGAGAGGGTGTGCACTTTCAACATTAGACTCAATCAACCCAAACTATCCTCTACACTCCTTTAGTGAGAAGGAAAAGGAGAAGATCAAGCCGAAACTTTTCAGAAGTTGCTTTCCCATGATTATACTAAGAGATCAACACCATCCTATCAACTCTACCACAATCAATCTCTTGACCCAGGTCCACATCAACTTACTCCATCAAGACAGAGCCCATATTGACCAATGGTTGCACGATAAGCAACTAGACTCAGTGTAAACTTAAATCTCATAGCCCTGGGTGGGCTACCACAAGTGAGCAACTCAGGTTAACACCGCATATCATGGCCCCAAGTAAGTGGAAACTATCTTGGGCGAAGACAACCATGAAACTTGGCCCTGAGAAGCCACTCAACTTGAAACCTCCTCGATCGACCCAATCCACCCAGGCGTTAAATTAATTTAGTGGAAAATTTCATTTATCACATCAACCATAAAACAATCCTTTTTGCAGCAGGTACTTCCACTAAATTATAATAGGGGTCTAATCTGTAATTTCTAAGGGGAAACCTAAAAGGTTTGTATAGCATACTACAATCTCCCAAAATCCTATCATGCATACTACTTTTGCAAATACTGTTTTAAAAACACTAGATATGCAATAGAATAAAATAGTAGGTGTTTTATGAAGTCACTTGCCTTGGCAGCAGGAGGGACAGGCACAGCAAGAATAACAATCACACGCAGGTCCTTCCTCTCCTTCACAATCTAGCACAAGAAATACATACAAATAAATATCCACACAATATCACACAACACAAAATAAAAGATGTATGTATGCATGATATGCCATGTGTAAAATTAGACACACTTATCAATAATTTATATTCTCTGTTAGTAAATGCATGAGATGCAAATTCTAGGAATTTCTCATTTCACTTAACAATTTAATAATTCAAAACAATATAGTAAAACTTAGATTATACCATTACAACTTTTATTGTTCTAGGAAAGTTTTCAAATAAGTCACATATTAATATTCCTGGGCAGAGGTTGATAACATAAACCTAAAACAATTGAGTTTATATGTAAATCATTTTTATTATTTAAGTTATGGATTTAATAGCCGAATTACTCCTCGGATGATCTTATGAATTATTATTTATCAAAAGCAAAGACAAAATGATGTAGAATTAAACTACTCTAGCAGGGCTATCCGTGGATATAAAATTCATTGAATTTGGACTTACAGAACATAAGTTATGAATTTTCTAAGTTTTGCATATTTTCTGTTTTATTTATAAAATTCCTGCGAAAAAGAAAATAAGAGGGGCTACGTGGCGCGATCCTATTGGACGAAAACGGTTCGCGCGGATCGTGGACGAGAGCCGTCCGATTTAAATGAGACCGGACGCACGGGATCGTTTTGATCTAGATCCATTGGATCTAGATCCAACGGCGTGGGACGCCCGGCCGAACCAAGCGGCGCGCGGGTCGCCGGAAGGCTCGCCGGCGGTGGCGCCCGCGGCGGCGGCGCGTTGGCCTCGACGTTTCCCGCATGAAAACACAGCCCCAAGACGAACGGGTCTTACCAAAATGACGCGGAGGAGGAGGCGAGGTCGATGGCGTGGCGGCGGCGTCGAAACTCTTCTCCTTTCCTCGTCGGAGATGGTGGCCGGCGGCGGAGCACTTCGGTCGCGGTCGATTTCGGCGTTCGGCTGCGCAATAGAACAAGCGAGGGGCTCAACGGAGGCGCAAGAGGATGGGGAAGTGAGGGGGAGACTCGGTGGCGCTCGAGGAGCTCGGTGCTTACCGCACTCGTGCAAAAGTCCGGCGGCAATGGCGGCGACGGCGAGCTCGATTCCGAGCAGCCCGGCGGCGGAGAGGTAGGGTTTTGGGGGGGGGGGGGGGGTTCGGAGGCGGCCTCGAGGGGTATAAATAGGAGGGGGCAGGGGTGCTAGACGCGGCGGGAAACGGCCGGAAACGGCTCGGACTCGGTCTCCATCTCCGGCGTGATCTCCGGACGGAGGTGGAAGACGGCTGACAGGTGGGGCCCACCTGTCAGCGAGAGGGGAGCGACGCGCGCGCTGGAGCGAGCCGATGGGCTGTTATCGATCGCGCGCGCGGTGGATAGGGTCTGGGCCGGCCCGGAAACAATTTTTTTTAAATTAAGTAAAAACTGTTTTTCAAATCTGATTTACTAAATGATTTCTTAACCTATTCAAAACATTTCAGAAAAATTCATAAAAATATATTTTGGAAAGGTTATTTAAATTAGCAATTTTTAATAATAAACTTACCCATTATATAATTTGGAAAAATTATATTTATTAAGTAAGTTTAAATAAACACTTAATGGGATTAAACATTATTTAAACTCATAATTGAATTTTTATTTAGTATTTATGTGATTAAAAGTTAAGCCTATATGATGAATGATGTATGAATGCAAAGTTTTAAATTTTAGCAAAATTGGGATGTTACAAACCTAACCCCCTTAAGATGAATCTCGTCCTCGAGATTCGGTTTGGCCTTCAAAAAGATGTGGGTGTTCTTCCCGAAGATCATCCTCCCGTTCCCAAGTTGCTTCCTCTTCGGTATGGTGGTTCCACTGGACCTTACAAAATTTGATAGTATTGGTTCGTGTGATCCTTTCTGCCATCTCCAAGATTTTTATTGGCTTCTCTTCATACGTCAGGTCACTTTCCAACTGAACTTCTTCTAATGGCACTGTATCCCGTAGTGGGGTTTCTGTCATCTCTGGGTGACACTTCTTCAATTGGCTCACGTGGAACACATTGTGAACTGCTGACAGAACTTCCGGCAATTCTAGCTCATATGCTACTTCTCCCTTGCGGGAAAGAATCTTAAAGGGGCCGATGAATCGAGGTGCAAGTTTACCCTTGATCCCGAACCTCTTCACACCATGCATTGGTGACACTCTTAAATAAGCCCTGTCACCTTTCTTATATGTGATTTCTCTCCTTTTGGAATCTGCATAGCTTTTCTGTCTGGACTGCGCGATCTTCAATCTGTCCTTGATTATTCGAACCTTCTCTTCAGCTTCCTGGATTATATCAGGTCCAAATAAACTTCGCTCTCCCACACCGCTCCAAAGTAGTGGTGTGGTGCATTTCCTACCATAAAGTGCCTCAAACGGCGACATCTCTATGCTTGCTTGGTAGCTGTTGTTATAGGAAAATTCTGCGTACGGCAAATTATCATCCCAACTAGACTTGTAGTCCAAGGCACATGCCCTCAGCATATCTTCTAGAATTTGGTTTACTCTTTCCGTCTGTCCATCTGTTTGGGGATGAAATTCTGTACTGAACTCTAATCTCGTACCCAACGATTCATGTAGTTGTTTCCAGAAATGCGAGGTAAACTGGGTACCTCTGTCAGACACAATCCTCTGGGGAATACCATGCAAGCATACTATTCTCCTCATGTAAATCTCTGCCAACTTAGCACTTGAGTAGGTAGTCTTTACTGGCACAAAATGGGCCACCTTTGTCAAACGATCCACTATTACCCAGATCGAATCATATCCTGATCTGGTACGCGGTAACCCAGTAATGAAATCCATACCTATCTGTTCCCATTTCCAATCCGGTATAGGTAAAGGTTGCAACAATCCTGATGGCTTCTGATGTTCCGCCTTTACTCTACTACATACATCGCACTTAGCTATATATTCCGCGATGTCTCTCTTCAGGTTATTCCACCAAAATCTTTCCTTTACATCCATGTACATCTTGGTGTTTCCCGGGTGTATGGAATAAGGCGAGATATGTGCTTCTTGCAGAATCAATTTTCTAAGATCCTCATCTTGCGGCACGCAGATGCGTTTCTCAAACCACAAGGTGCCTTGTTCATCCTTCCGAAAACCCTTGGCCTTCCCTTCGCTCAGGTTGACCTTGATTTCATCCATTATTTTGTCTCCCTTCTGGCCTTCCCGAATCTTATCCATCAACAAAGGTTGTACGTCCAGTGTTGCGAGGAATCCTTCGGGTACTACCTCTAATCTGAGGTCCTTAAATGCTCTACGTAAATCCTCGGGCAATTATCCCGTTGTCAGTCCATTTACATGGACCTTACGGCTCAAAGCGTCTGCCACCACATTAGCTTTTCCTGGGTGATATTGCAAACTCATATCATAGTCCTTAATGAGTTCCAGCCATCTTCTTTGCCTCATATTCAATTCCTTCTGGGTGAAAATATATTTCAGGCTCTTGTGATCTGCGAATACTTCACAACGCTTTCCCAATAGATAGGGTCTCCACGTCTTTAGAGCATGCACTACTGATGCTAACTCCAGATCGTGGGTGGGATAGTTGACCTCATGTTTCTTAAGCTGTCTAGAAGCATATGAAACCACTTTCCCTTCTTGCATTAGGACACTTCCTAGTCCATGGTGCGAGGCATCACAATAAACTTGGAATTCCATCTCTATATCTGGCAAACATAAAACAGGTGCTGACACCATCCGTTTCTTTAGTTCCTGGAAACTTATTTCACATTCTTCAGTCCACTTGAATTTGACTTCCTTCTTCAGTAGTGAAGTTAATGGTTTGGCAAGTTTGGAGAAGTTCTCAATAAATCTTCTATAATAACCTGCCAGTCCAAGGAAACTAAGGATGTCCGCCACATTCTTGGGTACTTCCCATTTTGTCACAGCCGACACCTTTTCTGGGTCTACTGCTATTCCATTTTTCGACACAACGTGTCCTAGAAAACCAACTTCTTCTAGCCAGAATTCACACTTGCTAAATTTGGCATACAGCTTATGTTCTCTAAGTCTCTGTAATATCATGTGTAAGTGTTCTTCATGTTCCTCCTGACTTTTGGAGTAAATCAGGATGTCATCAATGAACACCACAACAAACTTATCCAGAAAGTCCATAAACACTTTGTTCATCATGTTCATGAAGTATGCCGGTGCATTGGTTAAACCAAACGGCATTACGGTGTACTCATATAATCCATATCTGGTAGTGAAGGCAGTTTTTGGTATATCTAGTTCTCTTACTTTCATTTGAAAGTATCCTGATGGCAAATCGATCTTACAGAATACCGAAGCACCCTCTAGCTGGTCGAAAAGCTCATTAATTTTCGGTAGCGGGTACTTGTTCTTGATCGTCACCTCGTTGATTGCTCGATAATCCGTGACTAGCCTTTGAGTTCTATCCTTTTTCTCTACAAACAGAATGGGTGCTCCCCAAGGTGATGAACTTGGGCGGATGAATCCTTTCTGCAGTTGCTCCTCTAACTGCTTCTTGAGTTCTTTCAATTCAGCTACGGCCATTGGGTATGGTCTCTTGGCTATGGGTCCCGTTCCGGGAACCAAATCTATAAGAAATTCAACATCACTATCGGGTGGCATTCCCGGTAGTTCTTCGGGGAAAACATCAGGGTAATCTCTTACCACACGAACGTCTCCCAGGCTAACCCCCTTAAGAGAATTTAGCTTAACTTTCTTAAATTCATATTTGGATTTGTATCTGATCTTCTTCTTCTCGGGAGTGGTGAGTGTAATGGATCTATTCACACAATCCAATACTCCTTCAAACTTGGCTAACCAATCCATACCGAGTAAAACATCCAGACCCTGGGTCTCTAATATTATCAGGTTTACCGGAAAGGAGTGTTTACCAATTTCTAAACTCAAGTTTTGACAATCGGTTTGTGCGAGCATTTCCCCCCCTGGGGAACTCACCCTAACCGGATTTAGCAGGCTTGTAGTAGTCAGTTTGTTTTGATTAACAAATGCTCTTGAGATGCATGAGTGGGATGCTCCAGTATCGAACAAGACTAATGCTGGAAAGGTATGTAGTAGGAACGTACCAATCACTGCATCTGGTTCATTCTGCACTTCTTCCACATCAAGATGATTCACCTGTGCCTTCTGGAAAGGATTAGGCTTTGATGCTTCTGGCGCCTTCTTCTTCTCTGGACAGTCTGTTGAGTAATGTCCCTTGTTCCCACACTTGTAGCAAGTCACTTGACTAATATCTCGTTTAGGTTCATTGTTGTGGCGGTGTTGCTCTTTTCCACTATTGTTCCCATTGAACGGGTGGTTGTGTCCACTACCACCCTGTCCATTTCCTCTGTATCCGGAATTTCCTACTTTATGGATATGACCATTATGATTGTGTCCACTTCCACTCTTGTGACTGTGGTGACTCCCACTGTTCTCTGGAACGTATGGTTTCTTCTGCATCAGATTAGTGTTGTACTTATTGGCGCTGAACTTCCTTTTCCTATTCTCCTCCTTCTTCATGTTGCTGTCCAGGGTAATGGCCTGATCAAGAAGATCCTGATAATTGGGAGCATAGGCCACAGACAATGGTATTTTCAGCTCACCTGTCCATTCAGAAACTTATACTTCCTCTTTGCATCGGTGTCTACATCCTCTGGGGCATAGCGTGAGAGGGAATTGAAGTCCTCCATGTACTCCCTCAGAGCACGATTTCCCTGTCTCAGGGTACGGAACTCATCCCTTTTCAGATTCATGATCCCAGTTGAGATGTGAGCATTACGGAAACCTTCTTTAAAGATTTCCCAGGTAAGTCCTTCAAGTGGGTGAGTGATCTGATATGTTTCCCACCACTGTGCCGCTGGCCCCTCCAGTAGATGGGAAGTGAACCTTATTTTCTCCAATTCCGTACACTCGCAAGTAAGTAGATCCTTGTTCACAGAGCGTAGCCAATCATCGGCTACGATTGGTTCAGTAGCTGTGGAGAATTTGTTAGGTCTGAGCCTTAAGAACCTAGCAAGGCGGTCAACTTGGGGTGGGGGTGGTGGTGGCGGCGGTGGTGGGGGTGGTGGATTGTTTTGTTTTGCCATGAACTGAGCCATCATGGTCATCAACTGTGTCTGGGCTGCCATCATTTGTTGCCTCATTTCGTTGGCATTGTTGTTGTCAGGATCACGACGTGGAGGCATCTGTATGGTGTGAGCATAGGTAAGTAGAGATAGAAAGAGACTACAAAGGAAAATCTACCCATGCACATCAACACACTTCACAGAAACATATCAAACAACAAACAAATAGACACACCCGGAGTATTTTATTAATTCGATATTTTAGAGACTTGAATACCAAGCTAGGACATGGTTTTCAAGATACTGCCTCACCACAAATTGGTGGGTCAATACAACGTTGATGAGATAAGGAGAAATACTCGTAAGGTAAGGATAACTGGTGGTCTTTCTAATCAAAATTTGAAACTCCTTATGTATTGGCGGGTGTTCCCACACTTGCGCTTCTTGACACCTGTGGCTTCCTTGGGAGTGTCCTCATCGGGATAGGTTATCACTAGGGGCTCTGGGACGTCAGGGGGGTGATTCTTCTCTGACTGAAGTTCCATTTGGCTTAGTTGTTCACACAAATGAGCACACTGAGCCTGCAATGCCAAAATGTGGGCATCCTTCTGCGCAATCCTATCATCTTGCAGGTAAATCTTGTTTTCAGCCTCCTTGTTCTCCTTCGTTAGCAGCTGAACTTCTACACGAAGAATATCCTTCTCTTCTTCTAAGCTTTCCTTAATGTGACGGTGGACGCGCCTTAAGTCTGCTCTGTAGAAGATCTCTTGTCCCAGAAGTATATCCAAGTTATGGCAATGAGCTCCAAGGTCTCCATGATGCTTCTCGTTCATACCCCTAAGTGAGGGTTGAACGGGTTGTCCAATGCTATCCCTCCTGGCAAAGTGTCGAAATACGGAGTTAGGCTTGATCTCGTCATAGAACTGCTCAATGATGCGAGACAAGGTCTCCAGCATCGCCATCTCCACTCCATTCTTCCAGTTGGGGTATCTAGATCAGAAACGGATCAGCTGCGATCCAGGAGGATCAAGACGAGGGAGAACTTCTGACTCGATCTTCCAGCGTCCTTCAGGGTAATCTTCTGACATAATTTCTTTGCCCCTGAAGACTGGCGGCCTCAACCTCAGGGTTTTGGAAATACTGAGGAGCTGGTCACTGAAGTAGTATTGGTCTCCTTTCTACGGGGATAACTCTCGAGTGAAGTTCTTCATCTTCAAGAATTTTGAAGGGATAAGAAATAAGGAGATGAAACAAAATAAGAATGTAGAAGGTAAGGAACATATTATAAGAAAAGAAGTCTGGTATTTCGAATTTTATTAATTATAAATATTTATTTTAGGGTTTGTATCCAATCCTAGGGGTTTCGAGCCTACATGCAACATTCGGGCTCTGATACCATCTGTAGTGCCCATGCTTACGAAAGCAATGGCACATATGAATAATGCAAAGACTTGGATCACATAAGTCTCGCATTCTCCAATAAGATGTAATATCACAGTACAATGTCATAATTTATTATAGAACGAGACGAATGATCCAAAAACAAATGTCCTTACAACTTAGCATAGCGGAAATGCTAGCTGTATAAATAGTTCACACTTTATTTCAGAGTTCAAACGCAATACTAAAGGTAGCATGGAGCTACATCTTCTCCATGAAGCCACTGGCAAATCATGTTGGTTGTAGCTCGAAGACGACCCCCTTACTCCTCATTCGGACATTCTGCAAGGTTTAGTTGCAGCCCAGCTATAAAGGGTCAGCACAATTGAATTGTGGTGGCAAGTGACTTTAATTCCTAATGTTCTATTATACTATAACTATATGCTTATTTTGGCTGGTGGAGCTCAAGGCTATTGCGCAAAGCAAATTTTCTCCTACTTTTGATAAACAATTTTCTTAAATCAATATCTTCTCCTTTGTCTTATCTTCTCCTTCAGAGACAAATCTCGAGACAAGTCCATGTCTCCTACCCATGTTCACCCAACAAAGTTTTATTAAGAAGTTTGAGATAAGGAGATTTTCAGAACACAGCCTTGTGTAGTTACTCCATTTGTCCGATGCCGGGGACACGGCTAAGATCTTAGGTTTTAAATCTCGAGAGGGTGTGCCCTTTCACCATTAGACTCAATCAACCCAAACTATCCTCTACACTCCTTTAGTGAGAAGGAAAAGGAGAAGATCAAGACGAGACTTTTCAGAAGTTGCTTTCCCATGATCATACTAATTGATTACCACCATCCTATCAACTCTACCACCATCAATCTCTTGACCCAGGTCCACATCAACTTACTCCATCAAGACAGAGCCCATATTGACCAAAGGTTGCACGATAAGCAACTAGACTCAGTGTAAACTTAAATCTCATAGCCCTGGGTGGGCTACCACAAGTGAGCAACTCAGGTTAACATCGCATATCATGGCCCCAAGTAAGTGAAAACTATCTTGGGCGAAGACAACCATGAAACTTGGCCCTGAGAAGCCACTCAACTTGAAACCTCCTCGATCGACCCAATCCACCCAGGCGTTAAATTAATTTAGTGGAAAATTTCATTTATCACATCAACCATAAAACAATCCTTTTTGAAGCAGGTACTTCCACTAAATTATAATAGGGGTCTAATCTGGAATTTCTAAGGGGAAACCTAAAAGGTTTGCATAGCATACTACAATCTCCCAAAATCCTATCATGCATACTACTTTTGCAAATACTGTTTTGAAAACAATAGATATGCAATAGAATAAAATAGTAGGTGTTTTATGAAGTCACTTGCCTTGGCAGCAGGAGGGACATGCACAACAAGAATAACAATCACACGCAAGTCCTTCCTCTCCTTCACAATCTAGCACAATCAATACATACAAATAAATATCCACACAATATCTCACAACACAAAATAAAAGATGTATGTATGCATGATATGCCATGTGTAAAATTAGACACACTTATCAATAATTTATATTCTCTGTTATTAAATGCATGAGATGAAAATTCTAGAAATTTCTCATTTCACTTAACAATTTAATAATTGAAAACAATATAGTAAAACTTATATTATACCATTAACTTTTATTGTTCTAGGAAAGTTTTCAAATAAGTCACATATTAATATTCCTGGGCAGAGGTTGATAACATAAACCTAGAACAATTGAGTTTATTTGTAAATCATTTTTATTATTTAAGTTATGGATTTAATAGCCGAATTACTCCTCGGATGATCTTATGAATTATTATTTATCAAAAGCAAATAAAAAGGATGTAGAATTAAACTACTCTAGCAGGTCCGTGGATATAAAATTCATTGAATTTGGACTTACAGAACATAAGTTATAAATTTTCTAAGTTTTGCATATTTTCTGTTTTATTTATAAAATTCCTGCAAAAAAGAAAAAAAGAGGGGCTACGTGGCGTGATCCTATTGGACGAAAACGGTTCGCGCGGATCGTGGACGAGAGCCATCCGATTTAAATGAGATCGGACGCAGGGGATCGTTTTGATCTAGATCCGTTGGATCTAGATCCAACGGCGTGGGACGCCCGGCCGAACCGAGCGGCGCGCGGGTCGCCGGAAGGCTCGTCGGCGGTGGCGCCCGCGGCGGCGGCGCGTCGGCCTCGACGTTTCCCGCATGAAAACACAGCCCCAGGACGAACGGGTCTTACCAAAATGACGCGGAGGAGGAGGCGAGGTCGATGGCGCGGCGGCGGCGTCGAAACTCTTCTCCTTTCCTCGTCGGAGATGGTGGCCGGCGGCGGAGCACTTCGGTCGCGGTCGATTTCGGCGTTCGGCTGCACAATAGAACAAGCGAGGGGCTCAACGGAGGCGCAAAAGGATGGGGAAGCGAGGGGGAGACGGAGAGGTAGCCCGGCGGCGGAGAGGTAGGGTTTGGGGGGGGGGGTTTCGGAGGCGGCCTCGAGGGGTATAAATAGGAGGGGGCAGGGGCGCTAGACGCGGCGGGAAACGGCCGGAAACGGCTCGGACTCGGTCTCCATCTCTGGCGTGATCTCCGGACGGAGGTGGAAGATGGCTGACAGGTGGGGCCCACCTGTCAGCGAGAGGGGAGCGACGCGCGCGCTGGAGCGGGCCGATGGGCTGTTATCGATCGCGCGCGGTGGATAGCGTCTGGGCCGGCCCGGAAACAATTTTTTTAAAATTAAATAAAAACTGTTTTTCAAATCTGATTTACTAAATGGTTTTTAAACCTATTCAAAACATTTCAGAAAAATTCATAAAAATATATTTTGGAAAGGTTATTTAAATTAGCAATTTTTAATAATAAACTTACCCATTATATAATTTGGAAAAATTATATTTATTAAGTAAGTTTAAATAAACACTTAATGGGATTAAACATTATTTAAACTTATAATTGAATTTTTATTTAGTATTTATGTGATTAAAAGTTAAGCCTATATGATGAATGATGTATGAATGCAAAGTTTTAAATTTTAGCAAAATTGGGATGTTACAGGTCAAGAGCGGGATTTGCCAGTCCGCATAGCAGGATAGATACTCTAGGGCCCACTCGGTGAGATCATGTCTAATGAGCTTGCAAGAATGTGACTAGGTCACAGAGACATGAGATCATAGACGAGTAGAAGATAGCGTTGTCGGTAACGAAGTCATGATAGGTATGGAGATATCTATGGAACGACTCTCAGACACGCTAAGTATCGCTATGGCAAAAGGTTTAGGACTTTGCGTTCAGGTTTGATAGATGAAAGTCATTCGTTATATCACAGGGATTAATTCATGGGGTCCAGGCCTACGAGTTAGTCGTTGATCATAGAGGAGTCTTGATCATACCTGTTATTATATCGAACCGCTAGGGTAACACACTTAAGGGGTTTTCGACAAGACAACCGGAAAGGAAAGAGATCACCAGGAATGTCCTGGGAGGGGTCCGATGGAGATCAGGCAGCGATGAAAGAGTTTTCAGAGCTAGAATAAATTATATATACTATATTTGATATTAATTAGTGTAATTAATGTGCAAATATGATTTTATATATTTATTTTCAAATTTATTTAGGCTGATTTCTCTAAATGGGCCTTCTGGTCGAAAGAAGGCACAAGAGGGGAAAATCCCCAAGAGGATTCGGTGGGGGGCTTGGGGGCCGACCCAAGTGGGCCAAGGGGCCCACTAGGGGGCCGACGCATCCAGCCATGCCGCACCAGGCATGTGGGATTAGTCCCAAATTGCCTGGTGAGGAGGTTGGCTCCCCCCTAGGAGCCTATATAAGAAGGGCATCCCCTGGCCTTTTAATTCACCAATTAATTCCCGAATTCTCTCTCGATTTCGTGATTCCCTTTGTTGGAGTTGTGCCGAGTTGAGAAGGGGATCTCTTCCACCATAGCCCATTGCCGAGCTGCTGGTATTCCGGTCCAAGTCTTCCACTGTTCGTCCTGGACTGGAGCTTCGGAGGCCGTCGTCTCCACCGTACGTGTGTGACACCCTGCGAGGTGCTGCGCTAGCGGTACTCGGAGGTCTGCTTCCTCTTCACGACCTTGAGGTCGGCTTCGTCGGTCTTCATCGACAACGTTTGTGCGGGAACGTAATCCCCGCTTTCGGTCTACAAGGGTATGTATTCCGATCTCCGTTCGTACTACTATATCTGCATAGAATAAATCTTGGCATATTTTAGGATATCGTTGGTTGGAATTTTTTTGTTTTCTGCACACGATCCCCTTCACACTTAACCACGGGGTCCACCTGTCAGTGACGCGATGAAACCAAAAAGAGGGATTGTTCCCACTGCCCGGAGGATTCGAACCCGCGACGAGCGTATCACATGGATCGGCGTTGCTAGCCAATGCGGCTCGGTGGCGTTGTTGTTAGGAGTAGGTGTTTGATTTGTTTTAACAGTAAAAAACGCGGTTGATAGCTGACGAAACTGAAAGTGTCAAGTTCTGACGAAACTGAACTTCGACGCGTACAGAGCGACGGCGGGGCGAAAACCGACGCCGGCGACCTCATTTGGGAGGCGCTGCTTGTGCGGTTGGGTGCGTGGTGTTGCGGGGTGCACGGCGGGTTCGTTTTGGTTCTCGGTTCGCAGAAACGATCACCCTTTCCTCGCATCCGTGCTCGACCGAGAGGCGCCGCGTGCGTGTCCGTGGCGGGCTCGCCGGAGCCCACGAAATTGAGTCGCTAGGGGAATAAATCGGCGGGGAGAAGGAACGGGGACGCTGCGGCTCACCTCGGGGAGGCGTATGGAGAGCGGAGGGAGGTCGGGGTGGTCGGAGAACGACGGGCGGTGCTGCGGACGGCGAGACGGAGTTGCGGCCGGTGACAGGGAAGGAGTGGGCCTGCGGTGGCTTCCGGAGTCCACGACGTGGAGGAGTAAGAAGGGGAGGGAGAGGCGCAGCCGGTGGCGAAGCAGAGGAGGATGAAGGGCTGGCTCACGCCGGAGACGAGCTCGACCGGACCTAGGTCATGGCGACGGCGTTGCGTGGGGAGAGAGCTAGCGGCGGCGTGGACGGGAGGAGCGAGCTAGGGGTAGGGTTAGGCTGCGGCGTGGTTAAGTAGGGGTGAGAGGAGAGTTGGGCTAGCTGTGGGGGCAGCTCTGCAGGGAGAGAGCCATGGTGACAACTTGGAAAGGAGCTCCCGTACGGAGCTAGACGACGAAGGGGAGGGCTTCCTGGTGCTGGGCCAGAACGAGATGGGCCAGGAAGTGGGCTAGCTTTAGCCCATCTCGGACAGGTGAGGCCTTCTCCCCTGTTTTTCTTTTTCTTTTTTTTAATTCTTTTCTGGTTTTGTATTTTTAAAACAAAACAGAAAAGAAACATGATAAAACTTTGAACAATTTTTAATAGTTTCAAAATAGACAAATTAATTTATTGATAAGATTATTTGTAAAGATTTGAAACTTCATTTTGAATTTATTTGAAATTGCATTTGAATTTAAATATGGAATTTTTTTTGAAAGCAATTTATTTAATTGAATGCAAACACACATGGAATGATGACAAGCTTTATTACACACAAGCACCACATTATAGGAATGTTACATTTGAGATGTTACAACACTCCCCCGCTCAAAGGAATCACGCCCCGAGATTCTTCATGGAGCAACGAAGAGTTCGGGATACTCGGCACGTAGGTGGTCTTCACGTTCCCATGTAGGTTCCTTGTCAGAATGATGAGACCATTGAACCTTGTAGAACTTGACATTGTTGTTACGGGTGCGACGTTCAACTTCGTCAAGAATGCGAATCGGTTGTTCCACATAACAGAGATCTTCCCGAAGTTCAATTGATCCATGATCAACTGCATGTCCTGGATCTTGGAAGCACTTATTGAGTTGTGACACGTGGAAGACATCGTGCACTTTGGAGAGGTTTGGAGAAAGTTCCAGACGGTAAGCCAATTCACCACACCTTGAAAGAATGTTGAAAAGCCCAACATAAGGTGGAGCGAGCCTGTCTTTGATTCCAAAGCATCGTGTGCCTCTCAGAGGAGTGACACGAAGGTAAGCTTGATCACCAGGTGCATAGACCATGTCCCTGTGCTTGCTATCATAATAGCTTTTCTGACAAGACTGGGCAATCTTCAGATTGTCACGAATGATGCGAACCTTTTCTTCAGCCTCCTGGATAATGTCAGGGCCAAAGAATTGATGTTCACCAGCTTGAGACCAATTCAGAGGAGTTCTGCATTTGCGGCCATAGAGAGCTTCAAAGGGAGCCATGACTAGACTTTCTTGGAAGCTGTTGTTGTAGGAGAACTCAACATATGGAAGGCAATCCTCCCATTTCATGCCAAAGGAGATAACACAAGCTCTGAGCATATCCTCCAGAATTTGATTTACCCTTTCAACCTGTCCACTTGTCTGCGGATGGTAAGCGGTGTTGAACAGAAGTTTGGTACCCAAGGCTTTCTGAAAGCTATCCCAAAATTGAGAAGTGAAGATACTTCCACGATCTGAGCTTATTGCCAAAGGAACACCATGTAGAGGAACCAGTCTTGTCATATAGAGTTCTAACAACTGACTAGCTGAGCTATCTCTTTGACTGGGAAGAAGTGAGCCACTTTGGAAAGTCGATCAATGACAACAAAGATTGCATCGTTGCCTTTCTTGGACTTTGGAAACCCAGTAACGAAGTCCATCTCGATCTTGTCCCATTTCCACTCAGGAATTTGCAACGGTTGAAGAAGTCTAGGTGGTCTCTGATGAACTGCCTTGACACGACAGCAAACATCACACTGAGACTCATAGCGAGCAATTTTACGCTTCATCCTAGTCCATCAATAGATTGACTTGAGATCCTGGTACATCTTTGTGCTGCCAGGGTGGATAGAAAGCGGAGTATCATGAGCCTCCTTGAGAATGAGCTCTCTTAAGCTGTCAAGCTTGGGCACTACAATGCGTTCTTCAAAGAGCAAGCTACCCTTGTCATCGAGAGAGAAACTCTTGTACTTATCCTTGCCGATGTTGGTTTTGATATTCTTGACACCAGAATCGCGCAACTGTGTGGCACGGATTTTATCCTCAAGTGTAGGAGTGGCAACCAAGCTTGCAAGATAACCAGAAGGAACCACTTGAAGATTGAGCTTCTTGAATTCTTCGTGAAGAGGAGGTTGGATGTCCTTAACCATGAGGTTGTTGCAATAGGACTTGCGACTAAGAGCATCAGCCATCACATTAGCTTTGCCTGGAGTGTAAGAGATGGTGAATCGTAATCTCAGAGTTGGTCAAGCCACCTTGTTTTCCTGAGGTTCAAATCTGGTTGAGTGAAGAGATATTTGAGACTCTTATGGTCGGTGAAGATCTCACAACTGTGCCCCAAAAAATAAGGTCTCCAAGCCTTGAGGGCATACATGATTGCTGCAAGTTCAAGATCATGTGTAGGATAGTTGAGCTCATGAGTTTGCAACTGACGAGATGCATAAGCCACAACTTTGCGTTCTTGCATGAGGACTGCGCCTAGTCCTTGAAGGGATGCATCACAGAAGATTTGGAAAGGTTTGTAAGTGTCTGGGCCAACTAGAATAGGAGTAGAAGTGAGTTTAGCTTTCAAGAGATTGAAGCTCTCATCACACTTTGGAGTCCAAAGAAACTTTCTATCCTTCCTAGTAAGATCGGTGAGAGCCTTAGCGATTTTGGAGAAGTTCTCAACAAATCGACGACAATAGCTAGCCATGCCAAGGAAGCTCTTGACTTGTTTCACCGTTGTAGGAGGCAACCATTCTACAATGGCCTTCAATTTTTCTGGATCAACAGAAATGCCTTCAGAAGAGATGACGTGACCAAGGTAGGATAGTTTAGGAAGCCAGAATTCACACTTGGAGAACTTGGCGTAGAGACGATGTTCTCGGAGTTTCAGCAAGATCAGGCGTAGATGTTCTCCGTGTTCTTCCTCGGATTTGGAATAGATAAGAATGTCATCGAGATAGACTTCCACGAACTTATGAAGGTATTCCATGAAAATGAAGTTCTAGAGACGTGAGAAAGTCGCCGGAGCATTTGTGAGACCGAAAGACATAACATTGTATTCATAGAGACCATAACGAGTGGTGAAAGCTGTCTTTCGAATGTCTTCTTTGCGGATCTTGATCTGGTGATAACCTGACCTCAAGTCCAACTTGGAGAAAACTTTAGCACCAGCGAGTTGATCAAACAAGTCATTGAAACGAGGAAGGGGATACTTGTTCTTGATGGTTTTCTTGTTTAGAGGACGGTAGTCAACAACCAGTCGCTCAGTCGTGTCCCTCTTTTTGACAAACAGAGTAGGACAACCCCAAGGAGAAGTACTAGGTTGGATGTGACCTTTACTTTCCAACTCTTCTAGCTGTCTCTTAAGTTCAGCCAGTTCTTTGGGGGCCATCTTGTAAGGACGTTTGGAGATAGGAGCAGTGCCTGGTTCAAATTCAACAACGAACTCCATGGCTCTGTCAGGTGGCATACCTGGCAATTCTTCAGGAAAGACGTCAGGAAAATCTCGGACCACCGGAATAGCTTCTATGGAAGGAACAAGATCAACATTGAGAGCGAAAAGCTGAGCTGAAGAGGTTTGGTTTGGAGAATAGACTATCTATCCAGAAGGATGAGAAAGAGTTATAGTCTTTGTGGAACAGTCTATCTTAGCTTTATTGGCCTTCAACCAATCCACGCCTATAATGACATCAATATCTGAATTGCCGAGAATTATTAGAGATGCCAAGAACATGTGGCCTCCAATTTGGATTTCATTGTCGTGGTTTATCTTAGAAGAGTACATCTGAACACCGGGGGAAGTGACGCTAAGACCATTGGACATAGACTCGAAAGAGAGATCATGCATTTGTGCAAAATCTTGTGATGCAAAAGAATGCAATGCGCCTGTGTCAAATAACTCCTTAGCAGGAATATGATTAACATGGAGTATACCAAGGACAACTTTTGGAGCTTCCTCTGCTTCATCAGCCCTGATGTGGTTCACCCGCGCAGCACGTGCCGGAGGCCTGTTGTTGGGGACGAAAGGCCTAGTCGGGGCAGGTGCGCGGACCATCGCCTGAGTTGGAGCAGGGCGAGGTGGTGGTGCAGGAAGACGGCTCTCCGGGCAATTGTTGGAGTAGTGGCCCGGTTTTCCGCACTTGTAGCAGGTCACGTTGGGGCGAGCGCCCGTTGGCCTTGGCGGTCCTTCGAAACCCCTCATAGCAAGAGCCGGGTTCGGTGGGTGAGGCGCGAGTCCTGGAGGTCCTGGCGCGTAGGTAGCTCGTGCAAAGGCGCTGTTAGGCACCCAGATCCGATGCTTCTCAGTAGGAGCGGCGGCGATTGAGGATGAAGAAGAGTTGCTCTCACGAGAGTGCTTGCACGACTCCTCGAAGATCTTGCGCCCATGCTCCTCATTGAGCGCGATGTTGACGAGGTCCTCAAAGTTATCAGCCTTGACGAGGTTCAGCTTGTACTTGAGCGCGGGGTTGAAACCCTTGCGGAACTTGGCCATCTTCTTGGCCTCAGTGTTCACCTCATCTCCAGCGTAACGAGCAAGGCAATTGAACTCGCCATTGTACTCCATCACGTCCATCTTGCCTTGCGTCAGCGAGTTAAACTGCTCGCGCATCCTGTCCATGAGACCTTCTGGGATGTGGTGGCGCAGGAAGGCTATCTTGAAATCCCCCCAAGTGGTGACCACCCCGGGAGCTCTCATTGCCTGGAAGTTCTCCCACCATGAGGCAGACTTGCCCCTCAGCAGGTAGAACACATAAGGCACCCTGTCTTACTCAGCCACGTGGGTGATAGCAAGGGTCCTTTCCATCTCGCGAAGCCAATCATCAGCTTCCAGCAGCTCAGTGGGGGAAGCAATGTTCCTTGGGCCCAGACTGAGGAAGTCCTTGGCAGTCACACGTGCATTGCCTTCATTGCAATGCCCGTGGTTGTTCTGGTAGGCTTGGTGCTCAGCCATTTGAGCCAGAACTTGGGTCATCTGCCCAAGCAACACAATTATTGGTGGCGGCTCATTGCCTTCCGCATTGCGGTTGTTCCTGGTGTTCGTCATCCTGGAGAAATTGGATATTAGAACAACGACAAGATACATAAAGCTAGGGAAAAACTTGGAAGTAGAATTTTTTGCTCAGAGAACAGCTACAAACTGTAGGAAACAAGGATAATACCTTCTCATAGAAAAGGATCACAACAAGACACTTAGTTAGCCATCAGTACAACCACCATGGTTTTAGTACAACAATGATAGCTACTAGTACAAAGTTAACCATCCGTACAACCAACACTGTTTCAGTACAAAAGGACAGCTACTACAACAAAGGAAGAGATACATCACGAAGACTAGCTCGCACTTCCCTCGGAAGACGAAACTCTGCACCCCTCTCCGGTGAGGCGATGGGTGTAACGGCGGTCAACGTACACGTGGTACTCCGGCAACACGACGTATCTCGCAGGAGTAGACATCTGGCGTCTATCTCCCGTACAAGAGTGGTCCAACGTGGTCTAGAGAAGTAGTGATCAGTGGACCACGCTCTGGAGTGTATCCGCCCACATCAGACATGCGACTCAGTGGTGGAAGCTGGAACCTCGGGAAAGCGTCCGGTGTGACGCTCCACCTGTCAAATTGACCGAGGTGAGAGAGTGACCGCTGCAGCTGCTCACGGACTGCTGCTAGCTCCAAGCATAGAGCTCCAACAACTGAGTCTGAAGACTGGCCAAACTGAGCGGTCCTGTCAAGAGCATCAGTCTCGTACTGAGAGTCTGTGTAGGTGAAGTATGGAACATAGCAGAATGGAGGGTAGTTGAAGCAATAGTAGTCCCTACGCAGAGCCACAACTGCATCATAAGCTGCCAAGTGTACTGTCATGTCCACACTGGAAGCTGCAGTCTCGTGCTTGTGCACAGTAACACCATCATCTCCCCTGATCCGAACGATAGCTTTGTAGGAGGTCAGTCCGAAATCTCTCGGGATCTCGAACACCTGGTACTCCGGAAGATAGCGGAAACTGACATAGTCAACCATGCCTCTGAGAAGCTTTGGGTAACCGGTAGTCCGCTCGCACTTTGTCATACGCACCACCTGATAGTGCGCCATCTACATAGCAGTCTGAAGTAGAAGTTAGCCGCCGGAAACAAAAGGATTGATTGCACAGAACAAATTGTACAATGACAAAGAGATGATTCAAGTGAAAGGTAGAACAATAACTGATTGATTCAAGATTGAAACTGAACATAGCCGAAGAGGTAGATAACTACCAAAATGAAAAAAAACCACCTTCAAACTCCTGCAACTATGGTACTACGGAAACCCAGAACACGTGATGTCCTAATTTTAAATTAGAGATGAGAAGGGAAAAACATCGTAACACTTCCTTAACAGAAGAACATGGAGGGCGGGTGGGGAAAGAAGTACAAGAACAGAATTCCTACTCTCACGTTTAAGATTTTCCTGATAGCTACAATTTTTTTTCTAGACTCAAACAACGACCAGTAGAAGGGAACCTGAGGGCGTTTAGGCTCTGATACCAACTGTCATACCCTGAATTCAGGCTTCAGAAACAAAACGTATCGGTTGGGCCACACAACTAGGAGCATACTGCGTAATACCAACCAGGAAACAGGCAGGCCTGGCTCGGAATGGATCATCGGCCGACAGCTCCTAGCGACCCCAACGTCACATACGTCTCAAGATTGTGCACGCAAGAACCCAAAATCCTACCAACTCGTATACTTCAATCATACACATATGGTATACGAGTCGATTTTTTAACAGAGTGGAAATCACAGGATAAACCTAAGACACAAAAAAAGGAAATAAGTATCCAAAGCTCAGCAAATATATCGAATGTCACCAAACAGAGGACACATGTCCCAACATTACATCATGTAGCGGAAAACAAGCCGGTCTGAGTACATACAAGAAGCAAAGGGCACAAGCCCTGAAACGAAAAGAGAAGGCCCATCCACGCGGTCCACCAGGAAGAAGCCCAAGGGAACTCTAACTACTTGTCGTAGATATCGTCGTTGAACTCCACGTAGTAGCCACCCACCTGGTCGTACGGAGAATCCTCAACTGCAGAGAAAACCACAGCCCGCGAACGGGTCAATACACCGGAGCGTATCGAACAAGCTAAAGCTAACAAGTTACAAAACTGAAAGACTCCCAAAGTATGGGGTTAGGTGGACTTAGCGGCAGCAGCACTAGCAACCTAATAGAGACACGCTAAAATTTCCGTCTAATTAGAGAGGGATAAGAGAGCGCCTAATTAGCCATCTACAACTAACACCAATCATAACCCATTCTCGGATTAACCCCCTCAACCAAGTATGAGGAAGCAATTCGGGAAAACTCACACGTTATCAGTTTTAGTTACCATTTATTGTGAAAGTAATTCTATATTACTAGTCAAGTTAATCAACAATGATTAGGTGTAAGTTGTCTAGATCTTGTTAGCCAGCATCATCACCAAGTCATCCATAACCGTGGACACGGCTTATCGATAAGATTATACCCTGCAGGGGTGCACTACTGTACCCATACTCGCATGATCAACCCAGTCAAAAACATTAGGGCCTCTCAACACGACTCATTCCTTCACTACAACAAGTCCAAGTGCCACCCATATGAGTTGTTACCCGCGTCAGGGCCGACCGAATCTCAATTGCGGACTCATTAGTTTGTGTCCACGCGCCATGCGGCTCAAACCACAGTAGGAACTGTCCGCTTCGCGCGCACCACCCCTATATGACCCCGTAACAAGTAACCTCTCATCGAACATCATCGTCATGCACATGCATACGAGAAAATGGAAAACCCGAACTACTTGTGGCACATGGACAAGCTGAAGATCCGTTCAAAGTAGAAGGGGGCTTCATTGGGCCACCCACAAGTGGTTAGTGCGCTCATCATTGGATCCGAGGACAAAATCACAGTTCCTAGGTCGACACTTAGCATAACAAAGCACCTCGCAAGGCCTTCCGCCTGGTGCCTTATCTTTTAATTATAATACCCCAACATAAGACAACAGTTTATTAAAGTAGAACAATCTATCATACTAAGCATATGAGATAAAAGAACAGATAGACGACTCGCACAACCAACTCTAAGCATGCACTACGACTCGCAAAGGCCAACAGATAAACATGCAAGGGGTTATAGGTTGTGGGGATAAATCTGTATAGGCTGCAGGATAACATGTGATGGGATCGCAATTTAAGAAAAGATGTCTAGGATAGCATAGATCAAAAGGTAAGGATGAAAACCAAACAATCGTTTAACATGTTAGCAGAAGCTTGCCTGGCAGCTCGTGGCCTGGCACAAAAGCTGGAACCTCAGGGACGAAAGTACCGGCAGCAGACACGTCGTCGTCTACCTAGAGAAAAGCCAAACACAGACAATAGGAAACATAATCAATATACGGAGATGCGCAAAAAATTGATGTGGCAATATGGTATGCGATGATTAGGTCACATTAAAGCGGGGATGAAAATACCGGCAATTAATTACAGTGCAAATTATTTATCTACACATCAAGTTAAATGTTTATTAGTATGGCAAGACATGTCATCGATGGTATGAGAAAATTAAATGGAATTAGGGCATTATATTTTTATCACCCCACACATTCCATATTTAATTATTTAGTTGCATTTGTTAAATTAAGCAAAGTATTTAAAATAAATGATGCAAAATTACATAAGAATGTTATATTAATGTTCATTGCATTTTTCTGATACTAAAACATATAAAGATTATTTTATTTGGAGTTGTAGAATTAAAGTTATTGCATTTTTTAGTTGTAGGGGTGTTTCTGCAAAAGGCAGGGACTTATCCGTGATGGGAAAAATGTCTGGAAGGACTTCTGTGCAACACTAGAGAACCAAAGGATTCTGTGTAAAAGCTACAGCGCCTTGGTCTTTTCTCACCTAAGCAGCCACACATGAGGCTGCCAGGCGGGCCCAGGTGCCACATTGGCAGGGGATGCGCTGACACCCACGGTCACTTACCCGCGGGGTCCACCTGTCAGTGACGCGATGAAACCAAAAAGAGGGCTTTTTCCCACTGCCCGGAGAATTCGAACCCGCGACGAACGCATCGCATGGATCGGCGCTGCTAGCCAGTACGGCTCGGTGGCGTTGTTGTTAGCGGTAGGTGTTCGATTTGTTTTAACAGTAAAAAACGCGGTTGATAGCTGACGAAACTGATAGTGTCAAGTTATGACGAAACTGAACTTTGCCGCGTACAGAGCGACGGCGGGGCGAAAACCGACGCCGGCGACCTCATTTGGGAGGCGCTGCTTGTGCGGTTGGGTGCATGGTGTTGCGGGGTGCATGGCGTGTTCGTTTTGGTTCTCGGTTCGCAGAAGCGATCACGCTCTCCTCGCGTCCGTGCTCGACCGAGAGGCGCCGCGTGTGTGTCCGTGGCGGGCTCGCCGGAGCCGACGAAATTGAGTCGCTAGGGGATGAAATCGGTAGGGAGAAGGAACACGGACGCTGCGGCTCACCTCGGGGAGGCGTATGGCGAGCAGAGGGAGGTCGGGGTGGCCGGAGAACAACGGGCGGTGCTGCGGACGGCGAGGTGGAGTTGTGGCCGGCAACGGGGAAGGAGAGGGCCTGCGGTGGCTCCCGGAGTCCGCGGCGTGGAGGAGGAAGAAGGGAAGGGAGAGGCGCAACCGGTGGCGAAGTAGAGGAGGAGGAAGGGCTGGCTCACGCCGGAGACGAGCTCGACCGGACCTCGGTCATGGCGACGGCGTGGCGTGGGGAGAGAGCTAGCGGCGGCAGGGACGGGAGAAGCGGGCTTCAGTTAGGGTTAGGGTTAGGATGCGACGCGGTTAAGTAGGGAGGAGAGGAGAGTGGGGCTAGCTGTGGGGGCAGCTAGGCAGGGAGAGAGCCATGGCGACGACGTTGAAAGGAGCTCCCGTACGGAGCTAGACAACGAAGGGGAGGGCTTCGTGGTGCTGGGCTAGAACGTGATGGGCCAGGAGGTGGGCTAGCTTTGTCCCATCTCGGACAGGTGAGGCCTTCTCCCCTGTTTTTCTTTTTCTTTTGTTTTTTTATTCTTTTCTGGTTTTGTATTTTTAAAACAAAACAGAAAAGAAACATGACAAAACTTTTGAACAATTTTTAATAGTTTCAAAATAGACAAATTAATTTATTGATAAGATTATTTGTAAAGATTTGAAACTTCATTTTGAATTTATTTGAAATTGCATTTGAATTTAAATATGGAAAAAGAATTTGAAAGCAATTTATTTAATTTAATGCAAACACAAATGGAATGATGACATGATGACAAGCTTTATTACACACAAGCACCACATTTTAGGAATGTTACATTTGGGATGTTACAGTACCCCACTAATGGGCTCCAAATTCTAACAATCCCCCACCAGATCTCAAATCCCATTTAGAGATGTTTGCCAGACCTCGAGTCTTGTTTATATACCAGTTTTTCAACAGAGACTGTTAAGTTGAACTTCCGCCTAGAATCTTGAGCTACGTCTGTCAGCAATTTGAACAATGGACAAACCTTGAATTGTAAGTTTGGTGCTTTTAGATTTCACACAAAATCATAACTGGTACTTGGCTGCCAGTAGCCTACCCCGCGGGTGTAGCATATGTGTCATACTACTTGGTCTCTTCATGAGTTTACTAGCAATCACCCAAATCTCATAAGTTGCGACGTTTAACAATTTGACTCATATAGGTGTGTTCTTTCAAGAATGCTATGTAGAACAACATCTTTGCTATGAATAGCCAACAGAAACACATTAAGGCATGCAGGCAACCTGCCTTACAGATTTTGAAAGTTGTGCATCTTCACATACAGAGGGTTAGGTAATAACTCTCCTCTTTCACACCACTAGCTTGTTCTTCCGAGGTCCTAATTCACGGGATCTCCGATCACATAGGTTGGGTTACCACTATGGAGTAACGCTCACGGGTCTCAACCCCATCTCCCTTGATGCACTTTCTATCACATTACGTGATAGTCCCTTAGTAAAGGGATCTGCCAGGTTTTTGTCTACAGATATTACTACGGAGTTTCTCAACTTCCTGACAGACTTGAAGCGTCTTTTAACATGTCTTGATGACTTCACATTATCTGTCGGCCCAGTGGAGACTGGGGTATGAAGAGCCCACTCTCCCCAGGCCTCGCACGCGGGCTAGTCAGACAAAACGACTAAGGACCAAGCCATCGCTTGGAGAGATCCCCGAGAGGCAAGTCCCCTCGAGGGCCTGAAGAGAAAGCAAGGGCTTGAAGAGGACCCGCGCTTAAGGAGACCCTCCCGAGGCGCAGCGCGCCTGGAGGGAAGTTAACAGGAACCCCTCCACAGGCCTCCCCAGACCTGTGGGGAAACATCGCGGCCAAGGAAGTACGGCAGGGCGCACATGGCCTCTGCCACACCCACATGGTGGCGCAGGCACTCCCTTTGCCGTTTTGGTGATAAAGGAGTCAATAAAGTTGCGCCGCCTGCTCCAGGACAGCCATCACCTTCCTCTCTGATGATAAAGCAGCTGGACGGCGCAACCCTCCAAGGAGAACGTCATCGCGGGCTCCACCTGAGAGACTGCCGTCCCTGCGAGCGGTACTGCTCGGTCGGCCGCTTGTAGGCCACCGCGCCCAACTTTATCGATGATGGACCGCGTCCATGGACGATCCCGCGGCGGTGGACTCTTACTCCTCCACGCCACTGCCGTGTGGGAGCCACTTTGGACGCCAAGCGGAAGAAGGGCGCCTGCGGCGCCTATAAAAGGAGCAAGACCTCCACCGTAGGGGAGGTCGGCCAATTGCTTGCTAAACCCTTGTAAACCCAAGCTCGACTGTGGAGAAGAGCCTTCGGCAGGAGGAGGAAGAAGACCATTGCTTCCCTCCCCAGACACGAACTGCCTCAAGAGAGCCCTCGGTAAGCTCATCTGTATTGTAACCCCCACAATTCAATACAGACAAGCAGGAGTAGCGGTCTTACCTCCTCCTGAGGGCCGTGAACCTGGGTACGGGCTGGTGTATTTCTCTGTCGTGGGTGTTTCGTCTCCAGGTCCGGCGAGCACTGTCGTCGTGCCTCTCAAGGGTCTTGACCTCCACGTTCAATCCCCTTCACGAACTACTCTTCAGGAAGTGACTACCCCTGTTCTGAGGGAGTCATAACCCGACATTTGGCGCGCCAGGTAGGGGTTGAGGCGCATCAATGACCTTCGAGCCGCCTCCGCGCCATGGCGAACACCCGCGCTACCCGCGCCTCCCGCACCGGCAGACGCGCGCCTGAAGGCGCGCACGTCACGCCCGGCGCCACGGCCGCACGCGCGCGACGGGGGCGTCCCCGCCGTGAAGAGCGCGCCAACTCGGGCCCTCATGCGGAAGCGCCCGAGCACAACTCCGAGCACCAGGAGGACGCGAAGTCGTCACACCCGACGCGGCGCCCGAGCGGCTCCGGTCCTGGCAGGACGGACCACGCGCCGCACACCGCGCTGCTCATGGCGCAGGAACTTCTCCGCTACCAGCCTACCGCTGAGGCCCACGAGCAGTGGCTGGAGCGCCTCAACCACCTCGTCGGCTCGCTGCGGCGCGCCCCGCTCCGCCACAGTCCATCGTGCACACCTCCCTCGCGGGCACGGCCGCGCCAGACGCGCCTCTGCCTCCGCCAGGACCTGCACCGGCTGCGACGCCGAGGGCTGCCTCGCACGCATCCTTGCCGCATGATTGTTTGATCGTGCAGCGCGCCGCGCCCGATGCTCGCATGGGGATGGAGCTCCAGCGCAACCGCCAGATTAGGCTCGTGGAAGAAATCGGCCAAGCGGGCCAGCAGAACCGCAGCGCGCTGCAGCACGGAGTCGCCACGTACGCCACCGGCTGGATAGCGCTCACCCGCTCCCTGCACCGTGTAGTCTGGCCCCCGAAGTTCAGGCCAGCTCTCCCCAAGGGCTACGACGGCTCCAGCAACCCCATCGAGTTCCTGCAGCTCTACACCACCTCCATCCAAGCGGCAGGCGGAGACGACAAGGTCATGGCCAACTGGTTCTCCCACGAGCTTCGCGACTCTGCGCTGTCGTGGCTCCTGAACCTTCCAGAGGACTCTGTGAACTCGTGGGAGGAGCTCTGCAAGCAGTTCGTCTCCAACTTCAAGGGGACGTACGAGCGTGCTCTCACCCACAACGACCTACGCGCTGTGGTGCAGAAGAAAGATGAGATCCTCCGCAAGTACATCCAGCGCTTCAGCCAAGTGCGTGTAGCGCCCCATCTTTTAAATAAAGATGGAACACCTGTGTTATGTGCTAGTCCCTGGATCACTGCCAGCACCACAGTAAAAAATATATAGTATCATTGCACAAGTATCAAATTACTACAACGAGATCCAAAAATAGCTAAGTATAGCTTTATTACAAAGTGCATAGTCATGAAGACTAGCTAAAAATATTCAGAGTTCACAACGAAAGTAATAGCAATGAGCCTCTTCTTCAAGCATGCGCCACAGGCAGACATGTTGGGTGTAGACTCGAGTCCAAACTCATTCCTCATCAGAATTACCTGCACATTTGAATATGCAGCCCCCGAAGGAGGTCAATACAATGAAGTATTGGCAAGTGACTATGGTGGATACTTTATGACAAGTCTAATTCTATATGCATATTTGACTTGGTGGAGTTGTAGGCTATTTTGCAGAAAGCCAGTTTTCTCCTATCTTTTGTAAAACCATTTCTGTTTCTTAAAGACTTGGCACCAAGGGATGAAGCCCAAGTGCACCAACAATTCTTTGCTTAGTCAAATTTTACTTTATGAGAACTATGATGAGATTCTTCCGTCCATCCTTGTCCAGTTGCTCGAAGTAGTCCATCTCCGGGGACACGGCTAAGTACTCAGATTGTCGACTCTGCAGAGGTTGTGCACTTTCACCTTCAGACTCAATTAACCCAAACATCCTATACACACAGAGTGCATTAAGGAAAGGAGAGAATTGAGACAAGAACTTTCAGAGGAAGAATGCAACCATAATAGCAAGACCCGTTCCACCTACCAACTCAACATCTGCTTGTCAAGCTGACATGTTGCACTCCCACAACTTAATCATTCTAGACAGAGCCCATTGTCAAAAGGCTGCACGGGAAGCTCCTAAACTTGGAGGGACTTAGAAGTCTCTTTGTTCCTGGGTGGCCGTCCACAAGTGCGCTTCTGGGTAACAACCACCATGCTCATAGCCCTAAGTAGAATAGACATTCGTCCTAGGCAATGACAACCACAAGCATAGTCCCAAAAGCCACTCAACATAAACCATACAACCAATTCCACCCAGGTATGCATTTTAAGTTTAACACTTAGCAATATTTTATAACATGGTATGTAAACACTTTTTATAGCATAGCTAAGCATCTAAAAAAAACTTTTGATGGCTGCATGGAAAGGGATGGCTACATACTACTAGGATATTTTCAAAGTGTACTAACTTAGCATTATAAGATAGTTCAAAATTCCTATCATGCATACTACTCAAAATATAATACTATGCATATAGAAAATATTGGGTAGATTATGAATGTCACTTGCCTTGATAACAAGAGGAGCAAGCACATCAAGAATAACAATCACAAGACGGGCCTTCCTCCTCTTCACAATCTAGAGACAAACAATAAAAAAAAACACACAAACACAATACTTAAAATATCAAGACAAAAATATGTATGCATGCTTGATATGCAATGAATTTAACAAGACAAAATAATTACCATTTTATTTCCTCTGTTATTAATGCATGAAATGCAAGGATCAACATTTTATTATTTCATTTAATCATTTAAATTATTGAGCATAACATAGAAATATTAAGCCCTACAACCAAATTCTTTAATTCTATTATGAAAAGTTTCAAATAAAACTCAAGTTACACTCTCTGGACAGAGGACATTAATAAAGTTTTTAAAACAGTTGGATTTATTTGGAAGAATTTTTATTAATTAAGTTATAGATTTAATAGCCGCGATACCAAACAATTAATTCCGCAATTTAAACTACACTAAAATGACAAACTAATGAAACCATACTAAACTACACGTGCCGAGCTTTACATGGATATAAAATTCATCAAATTTGGATAAACAGATCGAAAGTTATGAATTTTGTAAGTTTGTATTGTTTTTCTGTTTTAATTACAAAATCCAGCCGAAAATAGAAAATGAAAAGGCCACGCGGCGCACTCCGATTGGACGGTACCGGTTCGCCGCGGATCGCGAACGCGAACAGTTGGATCTAAAGGAAAACGAACGTTCCAGATCTATCCGACTTTCCGATGTGGACGGGCGGCGTCGGTGTGCCGGAATTGCTCCGACCGCGGCGGAGCCATGGCCGGAGTCGCGCTCTACGGCAAAAGGAAGGGGAGCGGAGAGGGAATCCATTACCAAACGTTGCAGGGCGACGAGGCGATCTTGATGGCGAGGTAGACGGCGTCGCGGTGGTCGGCTCCTCCCGAGGTTGCTCGCCGGAGTCAGAGAGGCGGACGGCGGCGGTGGTCGCGGACGGATGCGTCGATACGCTGCGAAAACAAAAGCACGGCCGTGTCAAAAACGTGCGCAAACATGAAAGAAAACGAGGGGAGGGAAGGAGAGGGTCCGGGGTGGCCGGGGTGCACCGTACGGTGGACTTCTCGCCGGCGTATATGGCGAGATGCCGAGCTCAAATACGAACAGCCCGGCGGCGGAGGAGTTAGGGTTTTGTGGGGAAAAAGTGTGGCGGTGATGCGGGGTACAAATAGGGGGCGAAGGCACGGATTAAAACCGTTTCTACGATCCGAATCTATCTCGAGTTGGAGATGAGTTCGGCGCCGAAGAAATCGTCGGGAGGTTGAGGAAGACACGCCGTCTGCGTGCGGGCCCCGCGCATCAGAGAGAGGAGAGGCGAGGCGCGGGCTGCTCGTGGGCCGATGGAAGCTGCGCGCGCGGTAGATAGGGCTCGCCCGGCCCGTTTAAGAAATCTTTTTAATTAAACTCTTTTTCTGTTTTAAAACTTTTCAAAACAATTTGATTTTTAAATCTTATCAAAACATTTCAGAAAAATTCATAAAAATATGTTTTGAAAAGCTAATTTAATTTAGAACCTTTTGATATCATTTTGCTAAATAAATAAAATAATAAAATACAGATTATTATGAGGAGCTCAATTAGACCTCTTTATGGAAAACAACTTTATTTAAACTTATAATTAAAATTTAAATTATTCTTTATGTGATTTCAATGAAATGCCTATATGATGCATGATGCATGAACGCAAAGTTTTAAATTTTTGAGAAATTTGGGATGTTACAGACTAACCCCCTTAAGAGAAAGCTCGCCCTCGAGCTTTGGGAAGGTCAGCAAATAGGTGTGGGTGGTCTTCTCGGAGGTCATCCTCTCGTTCCCAGGTGGCTTCGTCCTCGGTGTGATGATTCCACAGGACTTTGCAAAACTTGATGGTTTTGGTACGGGTGACTCTTTCTGCTGTCTGTAATATCTTGATGGGCTTCTCTTCGTATATCAGGTCACTCTCCAATTGTACCTCCTCGAGGGGTACAGTATCCTTTAAAGGAACTCCCATCATCTCGGGATGACATTTCTTCAACTGACTGACATGGAACACATTATGAACAGCAGACAGAACTTCGGGTAGTTCTAACTCATATGCCACTTCACCTTTGCGAGAAAGAATTTTGAATGGTCCAATGAATCGAGGTGCTAACTTTCCTTTGATTCCAAACCTTTTCACACCCCGAAGTGGTGACACTCTTAAATAGGTTCTATCACCCACTTCGTAGGTGACTTCTCTACGCTTGGAATCTGCATAGCTTTTCTGGCGTGTCTGTGCTATTTTCAATCTGTCCTTAATTAGCCTGACTTTCTCTTCAGCATCCTGTATTGTATCAGGTCCAAAGAAACTCCGTTCTCCTACACCACTCCACAACAGTGGGGTTGTGCATTTCTTTCCATATAAGGCTTCAAACGGTGCCATCTCAATGCTGGCTTGGTAACTGTTGTTGTAGGAGAACTCAGCGTATGGTAAATTATCATCCCAACTAGATCCATAGTCGAGCGCACAAGCTCTTAACATATCCTCTAAAATCTTATTCACTCTTTCAGTCTGACCATCTGTTTGCGGGTGGAAAGCCGTACCGAATTCCAATCTGGTTCCCAAAGATTCGTGCAATTGCTTCCAGAAATGAGAAGTGAACTGGGTCCCTCTATCAGACACGATACTCTTAGGAACGCCGTGAAGACCCACAATCCTCTTCATGTAAATATCGGCTAACTTTGCACTAGTATAAGTGGTCTTCACGGGTATGAAGTGAGCTATTTTGGTTAGGCGACAAACAATAACCCAAATAGAATCATAACCCGATCTGGTCCTTGGTAATCCGGTGATGAAGTCCATCCCAATAGAATCCCACTTCCAATCCGGTACTTTCAAAGGTTGTAAGAGCCCTGCTGGTTTCTGATGTTCTGCCTTTACTCGACTACATACATCGCACTTAGCGATGTATTCTGCTATTTCTCTTTTCAGATTATTCCACCAAAATCTCTCTTTCACATCCATATACATCTTGGTATTTCCCGGATGAATGGAATAAGGTGTCTCATGTGCTTCTTGCAGAATTAACTTCCTAATATCAGGATCATTGGCCACACATACACGTTTTTCAAACCACAAAATCCCTTGCTCATCCTCATGAAATCCTTTAGCTTTGCCTGCTCTTAGATTGACTTTGATCTCTTCTATTTCCTTGTCTCCTTTCTGAGCTTCACGTATCTTGTCCATCAAAGTGGGTTGTACAACTAATGAGGTTACAAACCCTTCAGGTACTACTTCCAATCTGAGGTCCTTGAATGCCTTGCATAAATCCTCGGGTAATTCTCCTGCTGTAAGGCCATTCACATACACTTTACGACTCAGAGCATCTGCTACCACATTAGCTTTCCCCGGATGGTATTGGAGACTTAGATCATAATCTTTAATAAGTTCCAACCATCTTCTTTGTCTCATGTTCAATTCCTTCTGTGTAAATATGTACTTCAAACTTTTGTGGTCCGTGAATACCTCACATCTTTTTCCCATCAGGTAGGGTCTCCAAGTTTTCAGGGCATGCACTACTGATGCTAATTCGAGATCATGAGTTGGATAATTTGCTTCATGTTTCTTGAGTTGTCTAGAGGCATAAGATGCCACTCTGCCTTCCTGCATCAACACACTTCCCAAGCCTTGGCGTGAAGCATCACAATACACTTGGAATTCCTTCTCCAGATCAGGTAAGCATAGAACTGGGGCTGAAACCAGACGTTTCTTCAACTCCTGAAAACTGGCTTCGCATGCCTCAGTCCACTCAAATTTCTTCTCCTTCTTTAATAATTCCGTCAAGGCCTTGGCAATCTTGGAGAAGTTTTCAATGAATCGTCGGTAGTATGCTGCTAGGCCCAGAAAACATCGTAATTCTCCAACATTCTTCGGCGGTTCCCAATTAGTTACAGCTGAAACTTTTTCAGGATCCACCGCTATACCTTCCTTGGACAC
Source organism: Poa annua (assembly GCA_026929855.1). Lineage (NCBI taxonomy): Eukaryota > Viridiplantae > Streptophyta > Magnoliopsida > Poales > Poaceae > Poa > Poa annua. The sequence goes on along the minus strand of CM049426.1, from coordinate 240,775,506 downwards.
CACATGACCTAAAAATCCGACTTGTTCTAACCAAAACTCACACTTGCTGTACTTGGCATACAACCTATGTTCACGTAGTCTCTGCAATACTAGACGCAAGTGCTCTTCATGTTCTTTGTGACTCTTGGAGTAGATTAGAATATCATCTATGAACACTACCACAAACTTATCCAGAAAATCCATGAACACTTTATTCATCATATTCATGAAATAGGCTGGTGCATTGGTTAATCCAAACGGCATTACTGTGTACTCATAAGAGCCATATCTCGTAACAAATGCAGTCTTGGGTATATCCATTTCTCTAACTTTCATTTGGAGGTACCCCGATCGAAGATCGATCTTTGAGAAAACGCAAGCACCTTCCAGTTGATCAAATAGTTCATTTATCTTGGGTAACGGGTACTTGTTTTTGATAGTTTGCTCGTTTATATCTCTATAATACGTGACTAGCCTCTGGGTTTGATCCTTCTTTTAACAAATAAGACTGGTGCTCCCCATGGCGATGAACTTGGACGAATGAATCCTTTCTGGATATGTTCCTCCAGTTGCTTCTTGAGCTCTTTCAATTCATCGACGGACATAGGATAAGGTCTTTTAGCTATTGGTCCTGTTCCCGGTTTCAGTTCGATGAGAAACTCTACATCTCTATCGGGTGGCATTCCCGGTAGTTCTTCCGGAAAAACATCTGGGTATTCCTTGACAATAAGCACATCACCAAGGCTAACCCCCTTAAGAGAATTTAGCCTAACCTTCTTAAGTTCGAAAGTTGATCTGAACTTAATCTTCCTTTTCTCTGGGGTGGTGAGGGTGATTGCTCTATTTGCACAGTCTATGATTCCTTCAAAACAAGTCAACCAATCCATTCCGATGATAACATCCAATCCTTGGGTTTCTAGGATGACTAAGTCTGTTGGAAAGGTGTGTTTTCCGATTTGCAAGTCTAAATGCCTACACCCGGAATTTACTATCATCTCTCCTCCAGGGGAACTTACCCTAATAGGTTTTCCTAGACTTTCCTCAGCTAACCCATGTTTGTTTACAAAAGCTCTTGATATGAATGAATGAGATGCTCCAGTATCAAATAAGACTAATGCTGGAAAGGAGTTGAGCAAGAACGTACCAATCACAGCATCAGGTTCATCATGAACTTCTTCCACATTGATGTGGTTCACCTGTCCCTTCTGGAACGGATTGGGCTTGGAATTTTCATCAGCTTTCCTCTCTGGGCATTCAGTTGCATAATGTCCTGTCTTCTTGCACTTGAAGCAAGTCACATTAGACAAGTCTTTCTTCCCTTCATAGTTAGAACGGTGATTACCATTCCCATGATTATGGCCATGGTGATGGTTTCCCCTGGACCCACCATTATTTCCATTGTATCCTCCATTATTTCCTTTGTATCCTCCATTGTTTCCTTTGTATCCTCCATTGTGGTTATGACCATGATGTTTTTGGCCACTACCAGTGTTGGAGTGATTCCAGGGTTTATGGCTACTGACTTCAGAGGTGTGTTGTTTCTTATATGTCCCTTCAGAATGAACCTTACTAGCACTGAACTTCCTCTTCCTATTCCCTTCCTTTCTTATGTTATTGTCCAGGGTGATAGGTTGATCCAGCAGAGCTTGATAGTTTGGAGTATATGCCACAGACAAGGGTATCTTCAGTTCTCCCCTAAGTCCATTGAGGAACTTTTCCTTCCTCTTTGCATCAGTATCAATGTCCTCTGGTGCATACCTTGATAGCATACATAAGTCATCCATATACTCCTTCAGAGTTCTACCTCCCTGCCTCAAGCTGCGAAATTCCTATTTCTTCAGGTTCATTATACCTGAGGAGATGTGAGCATTCCGGAGGCCTTCCTTGAACGCATCCCAAGTCATGCCAACCAAAGGATGAGTCACTTGATAAGTCTCCCACCACAATGCTGCGGGTCCTTCCAACAGGTGTGCAGTGAACCTCACTTTTTCTGCCTCAGAACACTCACAAGTTACTAAGTCCTTGTTGACTGAACGGAGCCAATCATCCGCCACTATTGGTTCAGTAGCAGAGGAGAACTTATTAGGCCTAAGCCTTAAGAATCTAGCAAGTCTGTCCACTGGGTAGGTAAAGGCCGAAGAAGTGTTATTCAGAGGAGGTGGTGGAGGTGGCGGGTTGTTGTTGTTGTAGTTGTGGTTGTTGTTGTTGTTGTTGGTTGCTGCAATGAATTGAGTCATCATATTCATCAACTAAGCTTGAGCGGCCATCAGTTGTTGCATGGCATCATCGTTGTTGGTATCACGACGAGGAGGCATCTGTAGGGTTTTCAGCATAGATGAGTGAAAGATAGACATAACTAAGAGAAGAAAAATCCTACCCATGCACAAAGCAACCAAGTCAACACAATCAACACTCAAAAGACAACTTAAAAAGAAAAAGTCTGCTTAGCAAATCGAAACAAGTATTCTAAGTTGATTTAATAAAACAACAGAGTCTGCAAACCAATCATCCTAACATTGTCACACCACAAGTTGGAGATCAATGTTTTTTAAAAAAGAACAACGAACTAAACGAGGGAGAACATGGTGGTCCAACTACTAAGTCTAAACTTCGTCCATGACGTCTCCTTCATCTTCTTCGACTTCCTCGATGGTGATGCCTTCCTTCGTAAGGATCTCCTTGTAGTCATTCACCTCCTTCTCCAAGGCCTCGTTCTTCTCCTGTAACATTGTCGCCTCACGGTGCAGAGTCTCGATCGCTTCCTTCCCCAGGACTTCAATCTTCTCTTGTAGCATTCTCTTCTCACGGCGTAGAGTCTCGATCAAATCTCGATCAGCTTCGAACTCGACGTCGTTGCTCAGAATTTCATCCTTCAAGGTCTTGATCTCCTTGTTCTTGTATCTAATTCTCTTTTCTTGATTTTGGAACTTCTTCTCTTGAGCTCGGAATTTCTCCTCTTGAGCGTTGGCCACTTCTTCTTGGGCTTCAATCTTCTTTTGAGTCTCCTTGACTTGGGCCATTATTTCATCATTCTTCAACATCTCGTTGCGCCTATCCTCTTTGAGTTGCCAGAGGTGAAGTTCTAAGTCTTGGAGATATGGGTACAAAGGTTCTGGTTTGTTTTTGTCTTCCTCGCTAACAAGGTAGGGTATCCCATGTTCGTCACGTTGGCCAAGGTTAGAAAAGTAGTGGTCTTTTAACTCCTCGTGGAATTGCCAGCAAAGACGTCCTATTAACTCCTGCGTGACGAGATTCAGCCCTTTCTCCAAGGATTCACTAATCGACTTGTACTGGATGTCTTCGGTCTTGGGTTCAGTCTGGCGCCCTTGTTAGTGAAGACGAATTCCCTATAAGTCTTCTTTGTTGAAGTGCTTCAGCTGGCTTGCCTTGATGATGGGTGTTGGAAGTGCCAACAGTTCTACCAACTCTAGAAGATATCTTCCAAAGCGCATGTCCTTGAAGTCCTCCGCGGTTTGATACATGAAGAACGACATCCTTAAGTGATAAAGGTAGAGTTTGTTAAAACAAGACACAAGGTAAGAAATACTAGTTGTGGTGTACTTAAGTACTTAGAGAAAAAGAAGTTCTTTTCTAAAAAGGTGATCAACACTATTATCAACTCTTTGTAAGTCGGATATTCACTATAGTGAGAGAGACAGACACCCGGCCAGCCACTTAATTGTGGAACAAGTCTCATGTACGCGGACATGTAAGGTTAGTCCCGGGCCGCTTCATCCCACTATGCCGCTAGGATCCAACATACTTCAAAGATGGTAATATTATGATCAAAAGAGGCTTAACCAATCCTAAGGGCTCGAACCTACAGGCAACACTTTAGCTCTGATACCATTTTGTAGCGCCCCATCTTTTAAATAAAGATGGAACACCTGTGTTATGTGCTAGTCTCTGGATCACTGCCAGCACCACAGTACAAAATATATAGTATCATTGCACAAGTATCAAATTACTACAACGAGATCCAAAAATAGCTAAGTATAGCTTTATTACAAAGTGCATAGTCATGAATACTAGCTAAAAATATTCAGAGTTCACAACGAAAGTAATAGCAATGAGCCTCTTCTTCAAGCATGCGCCACAGGCAGACATGTTGGGTGTAGACTCGATTCCAAACTCATTCCTCATCAGAATTACCTGCACATTTGAATATGCAGTCCCCGAAGGAGGTCAATACAATGAAGTATTGGCAAGTGACTATGGTGGATACTTTATGACAAGTCTAATTCTATATGCATATTTGACTTGGTGGAGTTGTAGGCTATTTTGCAGAAAGCCAGTTTTCTCCTATCTTTTGTAAAACCATTTCTGTTTCTTAAAGACTTGGCACCAAGGGATGAAGCCCAAGTGCACCAACAATTCTTTGCTTAGTCAAATTTTACTTTATGAGAACTATGATGAGATTCTTCCGTCCATCCTTGTCCAGTTGCTCGAAGTAGTCCATCTCCGGGGACACGGCTAAGTACTCAGATTGTCGACTCTGCAGAGGTTGTGCACTTTCACCTTCAGACTCAATTAACCCAAACATCCTATACACACGGAGTGCATTAAGGAAAGAAGAGAATTGAGACAAGAACTTTCAGAGGAAGAATGCAACCATACTAGCAAGACCCGTTCCACCTACCAACTCTACATCTGCTTGTCAAGCTGACAGGTTGCACTCCCACAACTTAATCATTCTAGACAGAGCCCATTGTCAAAAGGCTGCACGGGAAGCTCCTAAACTTGGAGGGACTTAGAAGTCTGTTTGTTCCTGGGTGTCCGTCCACAAGTGCGCTTCTGGGTAACAACCACCATGCTCATAGCCCTAAGTAGAATAGACATTCGTCCTAGGCAATGACAACCACAAGCATAGTCCCAAAAGCCACTCAACATAAACCATACAACCAATTCCACCCAGGTATGCATTTTAAGTTTAACACTTAGCAATATTTTATAACATGGTATGTAAACACTTTTTATAGCATAGCTAAGCATCTAATAAAACTTTTGATGGCTGCATGGAAAGGGATGGCTACATACTACTAGGATATTTTCAAAGTGTACTAACTTAGCATTATAAGATAGTTCAAAATTCCTATCATGCATACTACTCAAAATATACTACTAATGCATATAGAAAATATTGGGTAGATTATGAATGTCACTTGCCTTGATAACAAGAGGAGCAAGCACAGCAAGAATAACAATCACAAGAAGGGCCTTCCTCCTCTTCACAATCTAGAGACAAACAATAAAAAAAACACACAAACACAATACTTAAAATATCAATACAAAAATATGTATGCATGCTTGATATGCAATGAATTTAACAAGACAAAATAATTACCATTTTATTTCCTCTGTTATTAATGCATGAAATGCAAGGATCAACATTTTATTATTTCATTTAATCATTTAAATTATTGAGCATAACATAGAAATATTAAGCCCTACAACCAAATACTTTAATTGTATTATGAAAAGTTTTAAATAAAACTCAAGTTACACTCTCTGGACAGAGGACATTAATAAAGTTTTTTAAAAAGTTGGATTTGTTTGGAAGCATTTTTATTAATTAAGTTATAGATTTAATAGCCGCAATACCAAACAATTAATTCCGCAATTTAAACTACACTAAAATAAAAAACTAATGAAACCATACTAAACTACACGTGCCGAGCTTTACATGGATATAAAATTCATCAAATTTGGATAAACAGATCGAAAGTTATGAATTTTGTAAATTTGTATTGTTTTTCTGTTTTAATTACAAAATCCAGCCGAAAATAGAAAATGAAAAGGCCACGCGGCGCACTCCGATTGGATGGTACCGGTTCGCCGCGGATCGCGAACGCGAACCGTTGGATCTAAAGGAAAACGAACGTTCCAGATCTATCCGACTTTCCGATGTGGACGGGCGGCGCCGGTGTGCCGGAATTGCTCCGACCGCGGCGGAGCCATGGCTGGAGTCGCGCTCTACGGCAAAAGGAAGGGGAGCGGAGAGGGAATCCATTACCAAACGTTGTAGGGCGACGAGGCGATCTTGATGGCGAGGTAGACGGCGTCGCGGTGGTCGGCTCCTCCCGAGGTTGCTAGCCAGAGTCAGAGAGGCGGACGGCGGCGGTGGTCGCGGACGGATGCGTCGATACGCTGCGAAAACAAAAGCACGGCCGTGTCAAAAACGTGCGCAAACACGAAAGAAAACGAGGGGAGGGAAGGAGAGGGTCCGGGGTGGCCGGGGTGCACCGTACGGTGGACTTCTCGCCGGCGGATATGGCGAGATGCCGAGCTCAAATACGAACAGCCCGGCGGTGGAAGAGTTAGTGTTTTGTGGGGAAAAAGTGTGGCGGTGATGCGGGGTACAAATAGGGGGCGAAGGCACGGATTAAAACCGTTTCTACGATCCGAATCAATCTCGAGTTGGAGATGAGTTTGGCGCCGAAGAAATCGTCGGGAGGTTGAGGAAGAGACACCGTCTGCATGCGGGCCCCGCGCGTCAGAGAGAGGAGAGGCGAGGCGCGGGCTGCTCGTGGGCCGATGGAAGCTACGCGCGCGGTAGATAGGGCTCGGCCGGCCCGTTTAAGAAATCTTTTTAATTAAACTCTTTTTCTGTTTTAAAACTTTTCAAAACAATTTGATTTTTAAATCTTATCAAAACATTTCAGAAAAATTCATAAAAATATGTTTTGAAAAGCTAATTTAATTTAGAACCTTTTGATATCATTTTGCTAAATAAATAAAATAATAAAATACAGATTATTATGAGGAGCTCAATTAGACCTCTTTATGGAAAACAACTTTATTTAAACTTATAATTAAAATTTAAATTATTCTTTATGTGATTTCAATGCCATGCCTATATGATGCATGATGCATGAATGCAAAGTTTTAATTTTTTGAGAAATTTGGGATGTTATAGTGCGTAACAAGATCCCGAACATCCCTGACACCAAAAGCAGGATGCTCGAGAAGCTGGGCATCCACGGCAAGCTCACCTCTGTGGTGAAGCTGTTCGACCTGGCGGACAAATGCGCCAAGGCTGGAGAGGGACTCCTCTTCGTTAAGATGTCCTCGAGAGGGGACGAGCACGCCGAGGGGTCCAGGAGCCAGAAGAAGAAGGAGGAGCCCAAGCGCAAGGCCACCGCGGTCCTCGCGGCAGAGCCTGACGCGAAGGGCACCCGCAGGGACTCTCCCGAGCCTGGAGAGAGGAAAGCCGAGCACCACCCATTCTGCATCTACCACAACAGGCGCGGTCACTCTACCAAGACTTGCTACGACCCCAAGAGGCTGAGCAAAGAGCGCGAGCAAGCAGAAGGCAGTGGCAGTCGCGGTCGAGGCCGTGGCTACCGCGGAAGTGGCGCAAGAGCGGCTACCAGAAACCATCTGGCAACCAGGCCAATGCTACGGAGAGGAACGGCAACCTCCCTGACGAGGAAGATGGTGGCTATGAAGCTCCAAGGGGCGCCATTGCCTGCATCCTTGGCGGGGCACATGCGCCAAAATCGAACAAACAGTTCAAGCAGTTCGCTCGCAAACTCAGTGCCGCCCTCCCCAGCCTCGAGACCTCCAGGCCCCTCAAGTGGTCGCAGTACACCATCGCCTTCGACGCTTAGGACCACCCCAAGTCCACCGAGACTGTTGGAACCCTCCGGCTGGTCTGCAGCCCCACCATCGACAACGTCGCTGTCTCCAAGACACTCATTGATGGTGGAGCGGGCCTGAATGTCATCTCCACAGAGATGTTCGAAGCGCTTCAAGTGCCCTACAAGCGGCTCATGCCCTCTAGGCCCTTCACGGGAGTCACCAGCGGCTCGATCGAGCCTCTGGGGCAGGTCAGACTTGCCGTCACCTTCGGAAGCAAGGAAAATTACCGCACCGAGCACATCGACTTCGATGTTGCGCACATCGGCCTGCCCTACAACGCCATCCTCGGCTACCCCGCGCTCGCGAAATTCATGGCCGTCACGCATCATGCCTACAACATGGTCAAGATCCCCGGCAGCGCTGGCACAATCACCATCTGTGGACATATCCTGGATGCTACGCGTGCTGTCGAGACGGCCTTCAAGGCAGCCGCCATGGCGTTCCCGTAGACGAGGACATGGAGCCCCTCGAGAGACCCAAGAAGAAGAAGCAGCTGTTCTCCCAGGAGCCGGCCGCCACAAAGAAAGCCTCTCTAAGCTCCAGCAGCTCGGGGGCTAGTGTCACCATTGTCGCCGCGCTGCCTCCCAAATAGGAAGGTGCGCTCGTCGCCTTCCTCCAGGCAAACTCTGACATGTTCGCATGGACACCGTCAGATATGTCTGGTGTACCGAGGGAGGTGATCGAGCACCACTTAGCCGTGTGTCCAAACGCGCGCCCCGTCAAGTAAAAGGCAAGAAAACAAGCCCCCGAGAAGCAATCATTCATCGTCAAAGAGGTCGAGAAGCTCAAAGCGGCAAAGGTCGTCCGCGAAGTCGCGCACCCCACTTGGCTCTCCAACGGCGTGGTCGTCCCAAAACCCGCCGGAGGAGGCCGCCTCTGCATTGACTACACTGATGTAAACAAGGCCTGCCCCAAGGACCCTTATCCCATGCCAAGAATTGACCAGATTGTGGACTCCACGGCAGGCTGCAACCTCCTCTGCTTCCTCGATGCCTTCTCTTGTTATCATCATATAAAAATGGCTAAGGAAGATGAGGAGAAGACGGCTTTCCTCACCCCTTGCGGTGTGTATTGCTATATCTGCATGCCCTTTGGCCTAAAAACACCGGAGCCACTTTCCAGAAGCTAATGAGGATAGCGCTTGGCGAGCAAATGAGCAGAAATGCCGAGGCTTATGTCGATGACATTGTCGTAAAATCTCGAGAGGGAAACACTCTCCTCGGGGACCTTGAATAGACTTTCGCCAGCTTGCGCAAGGTGAACATCAAGCTCAACCCCGCCAAGTGCGTCTTCGGAGTGCCTTCAGGCAAATTGCTTGGTTTCCTCGTGTCCCACCGGGGTATAGAGGCAAACCCTGACAAAATCAAGGCCATAGAGGACATGCAAACTCCACGCCGGCCCAAGGACATGCAACACCTAGCAGGATGCATGGCCAGCTTGGGTAAATTCATCTCCAAGTTCGGCGAAAGAGCCCTGCCGTTCTTCAAGATCATGAAAAGAACAGGCACTTTCAAGTGGACCCCTGAAGCTGAAAAAGCGTTTGAGGACTTGAAGAAGTACCTAGCCACCCCACCAGTAAGGGTCGCCCCAAGGACAGGCGAGCACCTGAAGCTGTATCTATCAGCCACTCCACAGACCGCCAGTGCCGTCTTTGTGGTAGAAAGGGAAGATCTAGTACTCCACAAGAAGAGTGCAGCCACTCCAAAGCCAAAACCCCCTGATGAAGAGCTCGACAAAGGAACAGGCCTCACAAAACCACCGCCAGGCCCAAAGCCACAAGAGAGGCCTGCCCCAAGTCAACCGCTGCAACATAACCCCGCCAGGGAGCCTGGAGAGCCTCCACAGGCCAACCCCCTCGAGGGCCCAGCAGAGTCCCCTCAGGCGGAGTGCACCAAGGCTAAACTGACAGCCCTTGTCGAGCAACCAGTCTACTTCGTCAGCACGGTACTGCGCGATGCTCGCGAGCGGTACACAATGCAACAGAAGCTCCTCGTCGCGCTCCTCATCGCCTCAAGAAAGCTGTGACACTACTTCCAGGGGCACCCCATCACGGTGGTCACCTCTTTTCCCCTGGAGCAGATCCTGCGCAACCCTAACGCCACAAATCGTGTCGCAGGATGGAATATAGAGCTACATCCATTCAACTTGCGCTTTGATACCACAAGGGTAATCAAAGGAAGAGCGCTGGCAGACTTCGTCGCTGAATGGCTGACCCAACCCCTGAAGAGCCTTTGGGATAAGAACAAGAGCCCTCTGGAGACAAAATGCCCAGCAACTGGACCATGAAGTTTGACGGGCTTTCGCTTGTCACCACGGTGGGGCTGGCGTGGTCTTGATCTCACCAAAAGGCGACAAGCTATATTACGCGGTCTAGCTGTGCTTCGGAATCGACAAGATCTCCAACAATATTACTGAGTATGAAGGACTGCTTGCCGTCCTACGCTCTGCAATCGCTCTAGGCATCAAGCACCTGCTCATCAAGGGCGACTCCCAGCTGCTCGTCAACTTCTCCAACAAAACCAATAAGCCTAAGGACGACCACATGGCCGCATACCTTGAAGAGGTCCGTAGGCTTGAGAAGCACTTCAGAGGAATGGAGCTCATGCACATCCCAAGAAAGGAGAACCAAGAGGCTGATGATATCGCCAAACACGCATCAAAGAGGCAAGCTATGCTGCTAGGCGTCTTTGAAGAGAGACTCGTCAAGGCATCCATAAAAAAGCCTCCAGAGGCCATGCCCGCAAGCACAGACGAAGCGCTCCCGCCACCACCTGCAAGCGGGGCGCTAGACTGTGGACCCCCTACAGGGGAGCGTCTGTTGCTCACAGCGGTGCATCAAAAAGCAGGATGGATTGACGAGATCAAAGGCTACCTCGACAAAGGGACCCTTCCTGAGGAAGATGCTGAAGCCGAGCGAATCGCCCGTCAAGCAAAATCTTACCAAATCCTCGAAGGGAATCTCTACCGCAAGCGCCCAAATAGCATCGCGCTCAAGTGCGTCCCTCCTGAAGAAGGCAAAATGCTGATCAAGGATGTCCACAGCGGGGAATGCGGCCACCATTCGTGCGTAAGCACCCTCGCAGGCAAAGTCTTCAGGAGCGGCTTCTACTGGCCTCAAGCACTTCAGGATGCAGTTGACATTGTTCAAGCATGTGAAGCTTGCAAATTCCATGCCAAGGAAATCCACCATCCTGCGCTGGGCTACAAACCATTCCGCTCTCCTGGCCGTTCGCGGTCTGGGGGCTGGACATCCTGGGACATTTCCCAACAGCGCAAGGGGGATATCGCTACCTCTTCGTGGCCATCGACAAGTTCACCAAGTGGCCCGAAGTGGAGGCGACGCGCACAATTACAGCAGGCGCGTCGGTGAAATTCATCAGAGGCCTGGTCTGCCGTTTCAGAGTGCCTAACCGCATCATCACCGACAATGGCTCGCAATTCACCAGTGGCATCTTCAGAGCTTACTGCGAAAGAATGGGCATCAAGCTCTGCTTCGCCTCAAGCGCTCATCCGCAGAGCAACGGACATGCTTAGCGAGCAAACGTAGAAATCCTCAAGGGTCTAAAGACCAGGACCTTCGACATCCTCAAAGGCCATGGCAAGGGCTGGATCAGCGAGCTTCCTTCGGTGCTCTGGTCCATCCGCATAACGCCACCCAAGCCTACGGGGAAAACACCGCTGGCCCTCGTCTATGGAGCTGAAGCGGTCCTCCCCACAGAGAAAAAGCATGGATCCCCACAGGTCCTTGCCTTTAACGAGGACCAGCAAGAGGACCTCCACAACGACGACCTGCTGCTTCTCGAGGGATTACGACGCCGCGCCGCCCTACGGGCAGCCAAATACCAGCAGGACCTGCGTCGCTACCACAGTCGCAATGTGCGATCGCGCACCCTGGAGGCAGGCGATCTCGTCCTCAGGCGAATCCTCTCCAGGGAAGGCCTCCACAAGCTGTCACCGATGTGGGAAGGCCCCTACAGGGTCACCCACATCGCCAGGCCTGGGGCGGCTCGTCTCGAGACTCAAGATGGCATCCCCGTCAAAAACCCGTGGAACATCATTCAACTGCACAAGTTCTACCCGTGATCATCGTCACGCCCGTGATCATTGTCCCATCAAGGCATCTAGCGGAAGAGGCAGCTTACGGCTCAACCTCCAAGCATTTTTTGTCTCTAGAGGTTAAAAGCTCATGGCTTATACCTCCCAAGCATTTTTTGTCTCCTAAAGGAACAAACACAACCGTGATAGTTGTCACGCCCGTGATCATTGTCACGTCAAGACATCTGGCGGAAGAGGCATCTTACGGCTCAACCCCCAAGCATTTATGTCTCCAGAGGTTAAAAGCTCATGACTTAAACCTCCAAGCTCCAAAGGCTTCTCTCGAGGGTCAACCCTCCGAGCTCTCCTTGTAACGAGCCACCTCAGGCCGCTGAGAGTCTCTGCCACTAATGGGTGGTCCCCATGCCTCGACATGGTCAAAACATTAACTTGGCAACTCCAAGCATAATGAGACAATTTCATTCCCGAGTGAACTTAGCGCTACGGCGCCGCTGTGTAATATTTGGTGGTGATTTTTATTTACGCATTACTTTGTTGAAATGTGCGCTTATCTCTCTCCACATGCGTACCTCACGAGCGGGGGATGAGTACGGTGCCAGTGCCTCAAACGACACACCAGCAGCACTGCAAAACGCAATGATCCAAGCTCTGGCTGGAGGGCAAGATCCCACAAACACGCCATCTCTATAGAGGACCTAGGTACTTACTCTCCTCGCGAGGAACGCCTGAGGGGACCTATAAGCGCGCACGAGTCCCATGTACCGTGCTCCAACGTTTGGGTTCGCCTCTCTAACCTCTACAGGGAACAAATACTCCCACAAGCCTGAGGAGGCGTCCGGGAACGATCCCTCAAGAGGACCTCCTCTCCAGGCGAAAAAGCCTCTACAGGGCAAAAACCTCGAGAAGCTAAGTCTCGCACCCACGCCTTAAGAGTGTTTTCCCCTCTAGCGCACGTTTGCCCCTCAAGCATCTTCGCTTTCCCTTACGCTTCATGGACTACTCGTACATCTAAGGGGGGCACCTGAGCATCCCGACTCAGAGCTCTTACCTCTACTAGGCCTAAACTCCCCCCGGCCTTGCGGAGTCATTGCTCCAGCATACCGAAGTGGCGGAGTCATGGCACGAAGAGATGGGTCCTACAGACGCAGAGAGCAAATAGACATGAAAAGGAGTCGAAAGAGACCTCTCGAGGGGCAAGCAAGCTAAAAGCAAATTGCAAATAAGAGTATATTACAGGCCAAAAGGTCGCAAATGTCTAAGCATAAGATTGTTTCAGATACAAGCGCACACAGGCGCAATGACGTGTAGCTCAGGCGGAGGCGTCATCATCTTGGACCTCCTCCACTGCGCCCTCCTCGTTCTCGGAAGAGGCGGCCTCCTCCTCGCTGTCTTCCGCCGCAGCCTCCGCACGCTTAAAGCGGTTGCAGAAAGCATCGACTTGCTCGCGGAGGGAGTTTGTGACGCCCGAAAATCGGTACTATGTAGATTTAAGCGATCCCGCCGAAATCCGCATAATAACGATTTTAGGTCGCCCACCAGACATAATGTGCACGCCGAAACATGCGCATTATGTGGGTGGAATTGTGATAACATTACAACAGTTCCGATACATCCACAAATACAACAGAAGATAAAATTACAACAACGACTCAAACGAGTCAAGATACAAAAGATACAATACAAAGATTCAAATGACAGCGGAAGCAAAAATAGTATCCGACTACGGATAAGATGCAAATTGGACTAAGAGTTCTGAAGATAAGCAATGGCGCCATATCCCTGCCCAGCCAAGCCGGAGGGATTCCCAAGCTAACGTCGTCAGACTTCAAACCTGTTAACTGCACATAAAGCACATCCCAAAAGAGGGCCAGGGCACTCCCTGGCAAGCAAAACCGACTGGCCTACTTTCTACACCATCTCCCAAAATATAGGGGAGGTGGACTTAGCGGCAGCAGCACTAGCAACGTAAAGAGACATGCTACAACTTCCGTCTAATCAGAGAGGAATAAGAGAGCGCATAAGATAAACATCTACAACTAACACCAAACATAACCCATTCTCGGATTAACTCCCTCAACCAAGTATGAGGAAGCAATTCGGGAAAACTCACACAGTGAACAAATTTTAGTTACCGTTTATTATGAAAGTAATTCTATATTACTAGTCAGGTTAATTAACAATGATTAGGTGTAAGTTGTCTATGATCTTGTTAGCCAGCATCATCACCAAGTCGTCCATAACCGTGGACACGGCTCATCGATAAGATTATACCCTGCAGGGGTGCACTACTGGACCCGTACTCGTTCGATCAACCCCAAAAGCAAAGCCAGAAGCTAGGGCATCTCAACACGACAAATCTCTTCTCTACAACCCATCCAGGGAACCGCATGATTGTGTGCACGGCTAATCAGGTCCAGTGCCCGCGGGATACGACCTTCATAGCACTCTAAGAACGTGCCACCCTATATGAGAATCGACTACTCCATCATCATGAGATCGTTCGGTAACCATATGCATGCATCAAATGGAAATCCCGAACTACTTGCGGCGCCCTGGATAAGAGGCGGATTAGATCGAAGCCGCGGGGGGCTCCATAGGGCCTCCCACAAGCGGTTAGTGCGCTCAAAATTGGATCTGAGGACAAGAACTGAGTTCCTAGGTCGACACTTAGCAGAACAAACCACCTCGCAAGGCCTTCCGCCGGTGCCTTATCTTTTAATTATAATACCCCAACAAAAGATAGCATTTTATTAAAGTAGAATAACCTATCATGCTAAGTAGGTGCAATTAAATAAGACATACATACGACTCGCACAAACAACTCTAAGCATGCGCTACGACTCGCAAGGCTAACAGATAAACATACAACATGTATTAGGATGTGGGGATAAAGCTGTATGGGCTGCAGAATAAACATGTGATGGGATCGCAGTTCAAGAATCGATAACTAGGGTAGCAGAGATCAACGGCAGGAATGAAAGACAATGTATAGGTAAACAAGCAAACTTTGCTTGCCTGGAATCCCGCATGGAAGCAGATCTTGTCGTTGCTCACACATCTCAACGTCGTATCCACGAAGAAGCAACAAACACTGGAAAGCGTAAAAGATGCATTTTACAGCTACGGCAAAAGATTCAGCATGATCATACGAGAATGATGCATGACATGGCAAGATGCAATACAATGCAGGTAATCCAAATTAAGCGGGAAAGCAACCCCGACAATTAATATTTAGGTGCAAGTTATTTATTTACCAGCAATATTAAATGTTGGTTAACATGGCAACACATGGCATTGGTGATGTAATTAAATTAAATGGAATAGGGCAATTATTAAGTAAAGCCCAACACATTCCATATTTAATTATATAGGTGCAACAAATAAATTACACTAAGCAATTAAAATAAAAGATGCAAAATGGCATACAAATGGCATATTAATATTCATTGCATTTTTCTGATATAAAAACATATAAAGTTTATTTAATTTGGAGTTGTAGATTAAAAGTTATTGACATTTTAGTTTTAGGGTTCTTTCTGTAAATTACAGGGACCTATCTGTGATGGAAAAAATTACTGTGGAGGACTCTGTACAGAAAACAGAGATCACAGGGGTCTAAGCGCAAATTCCAGTCCGTCTGGACTTTTCTCACCGAAGGAAATTGAGCCCAAGAGGCTGACCAGTGGGTCCAGACGCCATGCTGGCGTGGACGCGTGTGTGTGTTGCGCCACGGTCGCTGACCGGTGGGCCAGTGTTGTCAGTGTGCAAAAATAACGGAAAAAGGGCCTTTTTATACCACGGGTCCGGGAGTCGAACTTGTGCCTCGCGTGGACGGACGAGACGGTGCTTCTAGCCAGAAGGGCTGGATGGGGTTGTTGTCAGATTACGCATCCGAGTGGTTTTTAACACTAAAATACGATGCTAACTGACGAAACTGAAAAAGAAGTGTACATTGTCCGCGACCGGGAGCAGAGGCGGAGCAACTCACGCCGGCGGCGACCCAAATCGTGCGGCGCAGGGCGGGAGAGGGCGTGCGGGGGTGATGGATCGATTGGTGAGTCCGTTTTTGTGCCTAGATGTGGAGTGGAGGCACGGGGACCTTCGGGTTCGTGCTCGGCGGCGGTGGTGGCGCGACCGAGCTCGCTGTTTGCTCCGGCGAGGACTGACTACGGCGACGGAGGACGAGTTGAAGGTGGCAACTAGCAGGGGGGGGTGTGGCTCACCGAGGGGAGGCCGGTGGCGAGCGCGTGGTCGACAGAGAGGATGATTTGGAGTCGGAGAACCATGGCCGGCGTTGGGGAAGAGGCGACGGACTCGCCTGACCCCCTAGCCCCCCGCTCGATTTCTTGGGGGGGGGGGAAGGGAGTGGACGTCGCAGCGGTGCTTCGGGGCTCCTCCTTGCGCCTTCGACGGCACCGGAGTGGCAGGGGGACGGCGTGGTCTCCGGTGAGCTTTTCGGTGGAGAAACAAAGAACAGAGGAGATTGGAGGGGAAGAAGAAAAAGGAGGCGGCGGCGCTGCGGAGGGAAGAGGGAGGAGAGGCTAGGGTTCCAGGGGGCTCGGGGAGCGATTTAAAGGAGAGAGAAAAGGGAGCTGTGGGGGCATCCATGGCCTCCACGCTGTAAAGCTCTCTCTCCCGTACAGAGGAGGGATAGGACAAACTGCTGGAGGGGCTCGGGCCTGAGGGGAGATGGGCCAAGTGGGCTCTGGCCAGAAAAAAGGAGGTGGGCCAGTAGGGGAGAAGTGGCCAAGGGAGTATTTTTCTTTCTCCTCTGCAATTTTTTATTTCTTTTAAACATTCTTTTATGTTCTTGTATTTTAAAACAAAATAGAAAAGAAAAGATGTATAACTTTTGGCAAAACATTATAGTTTTCAAAAATACACAATTTTAATATGTTAGTTTGAATATTTGAAAAGAATTTAAATACCCCATTTAAATTAATTTGATTTGCAATTAGAATTTAAAAGTGGAATTTGAATTTGAAAGGGTGTGATTTAAATTTAAATGCAATAAAACAAATGAATTGACAATTGCATGATGATATGATGACATGATGAAGAAAAAAAGAAAAACAAGAAAACCTAATTGGGGATAAATCCCGGGGCGTTACAACCGACACCACTAACAAGGGATCGCGTCCCGCGATCCACGCCGAGACCACAAGAAGAGAGGGGTAACTATCGAGTCTTCACGCTCCGGGATGAACTTCTCGACACCACTAACAAGGGATTGTTGCTCCACCTTGAAATCCTCGACACCACTAACAAGGGATTGTTGCTCACGACGAAGACGACTCCGAAAGATCGAACCTAATAGGGTAAAAGGCAAGAAATCGTCCACCCACACGTAGGATCCTAATAGTTGGAAAGTTGGATAAGAGAAGAAACTCCAAAATAAATAAGATAAGAGGAGAAAAAGAATATAGGTAAGGAATAAAAAGAAACCAAATGAGATATTTCCAAAACAATTTTTATTCAAAATAGTTTCGACACTCTAAAAACAACGATCGTTAGCGAGGTTATCCTACAGGCTTTTGCGGACCCGCTGCTTCGATAACCAATCGTATCGAAACAACAAGGAGATCGAAACCAAGGCTCTGATACCACTTTGTGACGCCCGAAAATCGGTACTATGTAGATTTAAGCGATCCCGCCGAAATCCGCATAATAACGATTTTAGGTCGCCCACCAGACATAATGTGCACGCCGAAACATGCGCATTATGTGGGTGGAATTATGATAACATTACAACAGTTCCGATACATCCACAAATACAACAGAAGATAAAATTACAACAACGACTCGAACGAGTCAAGATACAAAAGATACAATACAAAGATTCAAATGACAGCGGAAGCAAAAATAGTATCCGACTACGGATAAGATGCAAATTGGACTAAGAGTCCTGAAGATAAGCAATGGCGCCATATCCCTGCCCAGCCAAGCCGGAGGGATTCCCAAGCTAACGTCGTCAGACTTCAAACCTGTTAACTGCACATAAAGCACATCCCAAAAGAGGGCCAGGGCACTCCCTGGCAAGCAAAACCGACTTGCCTACTTTCTACACCATCTCCCAAAATATAGGGGAGGTGGACTTAGCGGCAGCAGCACTAGCAACGTAAAGAGACACGCTACAACTTCCGTCTAATAAGAGAGGGATAAGAGAGCGCATAAGATAAACATCTACAACTAACACCAAACATAACCCATTCTCAGATTAACTCCCTCAACCAAGTATGAGGAAGCAATTCGGGAAAACTCACACAGTGAACAAATTTTAGTTACCGTTTATTATGAAAGTAATTATATATTACTAGTCAGGTTAATTAACAATGATTAGGTGTAAGTTGTCTATGATCTTGTTAGCCAGCATCATCACCAAGTCGTCCATAACCGTGGACACGGCTCATCGATAAGATTATACCCCGCAGGGGTGCACTACTGGACCCGTACTCGTTCGATCAACCCCAAAAGCAAAGCGAGAAGCTAGGGCATCTCAACACGGCAAATCTCTTCTCTACAACCCATCCAGGGAACCGCATGATTGTGTGCACGGCTAATCAGGTCCAGTGCCCGCGGGATACGACCTTCATAGCACTCTAAGAACGTGCCACCCTATATGAGAATCGACTACTCCATCATCATGAGATCGTTAGGTAACCATATGCATGCATCAAATGGAAAGCCCGAACTACTTGCGGCGCCCTGAATAAGAGGCGGATTAGATCGAAGCCGCGGGGGGCTCCACAGGGCCTCCCACTAGCGGTTAATGCGCTCAAAATTGGATCCGAGGACAAGAACTGAGTTCCTAGGTCGACACTTAGCAGAACAAAGCACCTCGCAAGGCCTTCCGCCGGTGCCTTATCTTTTATTTATAATACTCCAACAGAAGATAGCATTTTATTAAAGTAGAATAACCTATCATGCTAAGCAGGTGCAATCAAATAAGACATACAGACGACTCGCACAAACAACTCTAAGCATGCGCTACGACTCGCAAGGCTAACAGATAAACATACAACATGTATTAGGATGTGGGGATAAAGCTGTATGGGCTACAGGATAAACATGTGATGGGATCGCAGTTCAAGAATCGATAACTAGGGTAGCAGAGATCAACGGCAGGAATGAAAGACAATGTATAGGTAAACCAGCAAACTTTGCTTGCCTGGAATCCCGCATGGAAGCAGATCTTGTTGTTGCTCACACATCTCAACGTCGTATCCACGAAGAAGCAACAAACACTGGAAAGCGTAAAAGATGCATTTTACAACTACGGCAAAAGATTCAGCATGATCATACGAGAATGATGCATGACATGGCAAGATGCAATACAATGCAGGTAATCCAAATTAAGCGGGAAAGAAACCCCGACAATTAATATTTAGGTGCAAGTTATTTATTTACCAGCAATATTAAATGTTGGTTAACATGGCAACACATGGCATTGGTGATGTAATTAAAATAAATGGAATAGGGCAATTATTAAGTAAAGCCCAATACATTCCATATTTAATTATATAGGTGCAACAAATAAATTACAGTAAGCAATTAAAATAAAAGATGCAAAATGGCATACAAATGGCATATTAATATTCATTGCATTTTTCTGATATAAAAACATATAAAGTTTATTTAATTTGGAGTTGTAGATTAAAAGTTATTGACATTTTAGTTTTAGGGTTCTTTCTGTAAATTACAGGGACCTATCTGAGATGGAAAAAAATTACTGGGGAGGATTCTGTACAGAAAACAGAGATCACAGGGGTCTAAGCGCAAATTCCAGTCCGTCTGGACTTTTCTCACCGAAGGAAATTGAGCCCGAGAGGCTGACCAGTGGGTCCAGACGCCATGCTGGCGTGGACGCGTGTGTGTGTTGCACCACGGTCGCTGACCGGTGGGCCAGTGTTGTCAGTGTGCAAAAATAACGGAAAAAGGGCCTTTTTATACCACGGGGCCGGGAGTCGAACTTGTGCCTCGTGCGGACAGACGAGACGGTGCTTCTAGCCAGAAGGGCTGGATGGGGTTGTTGTCAGATTACGCATCCGAGTGGTTTTTAACACTAAAATACGATGCTAACTGACGCAACTGAAAAAGAAGTGTACATTGTCCGCGACCGGGAGCAGAGGCGGAGCAACTCACGCCGGCGGCGACCCAAATCGGGCGGCGCAGGGCGGGAGAGGGCGTGCGGGGGTGATGGATCGATTGGTGAGTCCGTTTTTGTGCCTAGATGTGGAGTGGAGGCACGGGGACCTTCGGGTTCGTGCTCGGCGGCGGTGGTGGTGCGACCGAGCTCGCTGTTTGCTCCGGCGAGGACAGACTACGGCGACGGAGGACGAGTTGAAGGTGGCAACTAGCAGGGGGGGGTGGCTCACCGAGGGGAGGCCGGTGGCGAGCGCGTGGTCGATAGAGAGGATGATTTGGAGTCGGGGAACCATGGCCGGCGTTGGGGAAGAGGCGACGGACTCGCCTGACCCCCGTGCCCCCGGCTCGATTTCTTGGGGGGGGAGGGAGTGGACGTCGCAGCGGTGCTTCGGGGCTCCTCCTTGCGCCTTCGACGGCACCGGAGTGGCAGGGGGACGGCGTGGTCTCCGGTGAGCTTTTCGGTGGAGAAACAAAGAACAGAGGAGATCGGAGGGGAAGAAGAAAAAGGAGGCGGCGGCGCTGCGGAGGGAAGAGGGAGGAGAGGCTAGGGTTCCAGGGGGCTCGGGGAGCGATTTAAAGGAGAGGGAAAAGGGAGCTGTGGGGGCATCCATGGCCTCCACGCTGTAAAGCTCTCTCTCCCGTACAGAGGAGGGAGACGACAAACTGCTGGAGGGGCTCGGGCCTGACGGGAGATGGGCCAAGTGGGCTCGGCCAGAAAAAAGGAGGTGGGCCAGTAGGGGAGAAGTGGCCCAGGAAGTATTTTTCTTTCTCCTCTGCAATTTTTTATTTCTTTTAAACATTCTTTTATGTTCTTGTATTTTAAAACAAAATAGAAAAGAAAAGATGTATAACTTTTGGCAAAACATTATAGTTTTCAAAAATACACAATTTTAATATGTTAGTTTGAATATTTGAAAAGAATTTAAATACCACATTTAAATTAATTTGATTTGCAATTAGAATTTAAAAGTGGAATTTGAATTTGAAAGGGTGTGATTTAAATTTTAATGCAATAAAACAAATGAATTGACAATTGCATGATGATATGATGACTTGATGAAGAAAAAAAGAAAAACAAGAAAACCTAATTGGGGATAAATCCCGGGGCGTTACAGAATTGGAGACCCTGCGCGCATCCTCGCCTTGGGTGGCCTCCGTCACGGTGGAGAAGTCGAATCCTGGCGTGAGGATCCTGAGGTTGGTGAAGATGTGGTCGACGACCACCCCCAGGAGCTGCCGCCGCTAATCCTCTATCACCTCGCGAAGATCGGCGACAGGGCCCTCGAGCGCCGTGAAGAGCTGGCCGAAGTAGACCAGACACATGGCAGCATCGCCCCGGCCTCGGACCTTGGTGTGCGGCGCGTCCGCGCCAAGATGCTCAGCGATCTCGTTGCCCCGGGCGACCAGCGCCTCGAACATGCGCTCACGCTGCTTCGTAAGCGTGCGAGTCGCCTGGGCAGAATCGGTCGCCTCCGTCGCCCGCTCCATCGCGGGAGCCACCTGCTCCTCCACATCCTTGGCCAAGGAGTTGAGGTCATGAACTGCCTCGTTGTGGGCCTCCTGCGCTCGGCGACGACCATCCTTGGCGCGCTTGAGACGGGCCTCCAGCTTGGAGTTGGCCTTCTCGAGCCCAGCGATCCGCTGAGCATCTGCGGCATGCCTGGCCTTGAAGCGCTCCTCCTGCTTCTGGGCCAAGCCACGGTACTCCTGAGTCTTGGCCAGCCGGAACTGCTCCTCGCGCTCCGCAAGGGCGTCCTCCGCCTCGTTTTTCTTCTCGGCGAACCGCTGCTCGAAGCGTTCATAAGCAAGCTTCGACGTTCTTGTCGTACCGCTGGAGCGCCTGGGCCAGGTCTCCTTCGCGCGCCTCAAGCTCCTCGCGCTGGGTGGAGAGTTCCCTCTCCACCTGAAGCCGTTGCTCGTCGCGCTGCTGCAGTTCTTTCTCCTAGAGGGCCAGCTGTCGCTCGCGCTCGGCAAAGCCCTTGTGGTCCTCCTTCAGAGCGGCCCGCGCAGCCTGGTGATCGGAGAGCAGCTGGGTCTCTAGTTGTCCCAACTCGCGGCGTTTCTGCGCCAACGAGCCCTCCATAGCCTCGCGATTGGCCGTCGCTGTGCGTAGGAGCTTAGCAGCAGCATCACATTCCTCTTGGAGGGGCGCAAGAAGTTCTGCGGCGTCGCGAATGGCTCCCTCGCGGATCTCCTTGGCAAAGCGGGTGTCCTCCTCTCGCGAGGCCTGCAGTGCCAAGTCCTCCTGCCGACGGGCCTCAACAACCGCATTGAAGGACGCCCACGACCTCGTGAGCTCCTCCCGTTGCTGGGCGAGTTGTATGTCCCCAAGGGCGAGGTGCGCCTCTAGGCCCTCCAGGGACTCCCTCAGGAGGCCAAAGGCGACCTCGCGGCGCCCCGTGCTCCAGTCCCAGCCATGGAGGACCAGCTCCTGGCTTGTCGAGGGCCCAGCCCCGGCGTTGAGTCCCGAGAGCCTGGCCCCAGGGTGCGCTCGGGGGCTAGGCCGGGCTCCCCTCTCACCCGCGCCAGCATCCTCTTCGGCGCCCGCGTCAGCAGGGCGCTCACCCCCTTCAGCCGGATGAAGAGACGAAGAAGAATCTCCCCCTGCGGACACGCCCGCGCCCGCTGGCGCCTCGCTCGCCTCCGCCACAGGTGGCGCGGGAGTCGTGGGCACGCGCGGCGGAGTCGCCTCGCGCGAAGGCGTGATCGCGCGAGGGGGAGTAGGTGCGCGAGGTGGAGTGGAGATCCTCTCCTCCGAAGCCTCCACAACCATTGGCTCAGGGGGCGGCCTCGAGGCCTCTGGGCGAGGCGCGTTCTCCTCCGCCCGAGACTTTGCAGCCTCGCCCTGAGGCGCAGCCGCCTCCCCTTGAGGCACCTCCTCGGTAGGGCCTGTGGAGGCCGTCTCCACAGGCCTCGTGGCCTCGTCAGCCAAGGCCTCAGCCATGGCTCTCTTCACATCTGCAGCCTTGCGAAGCCTGCGGCGCTTCGCAGGCATGAGATCACTGGCAAAAACCCAAGAAAAGATCTTCAAGAGAGGGTAAAGCAAAGAGAAAACAAGAATCAAACGACCAAGAGTCATGAACACTCACCCAGATGGAGGAACGCCGGTATCGACCCACGCCAGGCCTGGCGAGCGCCAGGAGAGCCTGGTCCGGACGCCTGACCCCTCCGGAGGCGTCACCGCTTTCCTCTTGGAGGGGACGTCGGATGGCCTCGCCCCGGAGCGGTCTACGGCAGCCTTGGTGCGAGGCCCGCGCCTCCCCGGAGTGGCCTCCACGTCGGAGGGAGCCACCACGAAGGCATCGTCATCGCCTGACGAGATGTCACAAACCTCGTCAGTGAATGGCCCGTCCCTCGAAGAAGACACCTCCCCTGCCGTGGCCTCCTCCTCACCTAGCCCAGCTCCCGAGGCCGAGGGGAATTGTGCTCCCTCCGCTCCTCGCGTCGCCGGCAATGGCACCTCCATCCCCACCGAGCCTGTCGGGGTGAACGGAGGCATCCCCTCCAAGATGGCCATGCGCTCCATCATGTTCTATTGATGGAGAGGCCGGATTGTGATGGGGAGCTGATCCACGGCAGGCACCGTTGGGTTGATGAAGATCGCGGACAAGACGTTGTCGACGGTGTCCTTGTCGTTGTCCTCACCGTGAAGCCGCATCTTGTCGTTCGGCCCAGAGTACATCCACATGGGCACCGAGTGTGCCTGGAGTGGGGCAATGCGGCGCGTCATGAAGTCCGCCACAATGATCTGCCCCGTGAGACCCTCCTCGCGAAGGAAACTCAGTCGCCCCATCAAGCTCGCGTTCTTCACACCGTCAAAAGGCGCCTTGCCCCAGTGGGAGTTCTTCACGGGCGGCGTGTCGGGGACCTCGAGAAAAGCGCAGGGCTTCTCAACCCCGACAAAGAACCACTTTTGACGGAAGTCATCCACCTTCTTCGTCATCGAGGTGACGTCCTTGTCTTCACTCCATGACATAGGGATGTAAACACTCCCCATGCCATCGACGATGCGGAATGAGACACACCCAGAGCGCTCATTCTTCGCCGTGCTCCGGAGCGCGTAGAAGCACCGGAACAGCCCCACCGTGGGCTCCAAGCCCAGGTATGCCTCGCAGAGGTATGCGAAGACGGCGAGGATGAGGATGGAGTTGGGATGCAGATGCAGCAACTGCACCTGGTAGAACGCCAGTACCGGCTCCAGGAACGGCGAGAAAGGCGGCACGAGCCCGGCGGCAAGGCAATGCTAGAATATCGGGAAGTACCCTCGTGGGCGTTTCCCGTGCTCCGCGGGCTTCAGCGCGGAGGCGCCGTGCTCGTTCGTCCGGTCCGCAACCAGGTAGCGAACCTTGGCGAGGGCTTTCTCGTTGACGCGCACGCCCAACAGCACCGCGCCCTGCACGACCTAAGTGGCCTCCGCCTGGGAAGAAGACCCCGCAGCAGCCTTTCCCTTGCTCTTGAGGGGACTCATCGCCGAAGGTTGGGGTGCCGCGGAAGGCGGAAGGAGTAGAGATCGCAGAAGAAAGCGGAGGCGGAGAGCTCGAGATGGCGGAGGCTTCTGCGAGAAGAAGTGGAAACAGTAACGGCTCCCTGCTCCGGCGCTCGGGCCTTATGTCCCCACAAGGAGCAGTTACCGGGGCATGGTGGGACCCCCCACGACGCACGCCCCAGATCGTACGCGACCGTTACTCGTCTGAGTGGCGCGTGGCTCGGGCTGGCCGGGCACTTTGGGCCCACGACGCTCCGCCTGTGCCCATGGGCTCACTCGCGCCCATCGTGGGCCCGGGGGCTACTGTCGGCCCAGTGGTGACTGGGGTATGAAGAGCCCACTCTCCCCAGGCCTCGCACGCGGGCTAGTCAGACAAAACGACTAAGTACCAAGCCATCGCTTGGAGAGATCCACGAGAGGCATGTCCCCTCGAGGGCCTTAAGAGAAAGCAAGGGCCTGAAGAGGACCCGCGCTTCAGGAGACCCTCCCGAGGCGCAGAGCGCCTGGAGGGAAGTCAACAGGAACCCCTCCCCAGGCCTCCCTAGGCCTGTGGGGAAACGTCGCGGCCAGGGAAGTACGGCAGGGCGCACATGGCCTCTGCCTCACCCACTGAAGGAGATATGCCCTAGAGGCAAATAAATAAGTAGTATTTATTGCATTATCTCATAAGTTTATAATAGGTGTGTGTATTATGCTATAACTGTATTAATCGGAATTGTTAATACACGTGTGATACATAGACAACCAGGTCCCTAGCAAGCCTCTATATGAGCTAGTCCATTGGGCAACAGTTGATCGAGATTCCCGATCAAGGACAATGACGTCGGTTGACAATGGGGTCATCTTGTTAGTTGAATAAGGTGGTGGACATACGCAAAGTATTGCAATAAGATCGTATTACGATGTTTGTCATTTGCAATAGATAAGAGTATGATAGCTTATTCCTTAGACCGTGAGACCGTACTTTTTAATGCTTCGTAGGGATGCTTTGAGAGCATCAAACGTTGTGTCTTATATAGCATGACAATAACGATGTCCATCTTGGGTATTCCGAAAGAGCATCAAGACGTAAGGATCAAGAGCGGGATTTGTTCATTCTTGTAATGGAAAGATACTCTGGGCCCACTCGGTGATATTGCATCTATATATAGCTGCGCAGCTTATGACTAGGTCATGGGGATGTAATATCGCAGACGAGTTAATAACCTTCGTCGGTAACGAGATACAACAAAGGCATCGGTGTGTCTACGATCATATCTCGGACAAGGTAGTATCGCAGTGACAAAGGGAATGAATATCATATTTATGGTTCAACGACTATATTCGTGGAATGCACAGGGGTCGTCATATATTTCCAGGTATCCCTGACGGTCATTGGTGAGCGGAGTGTCTCGACCATGTCTGGAGTGTTCTCGAACCGTAGCGTAACAAACTTAAGGTCTTAGCGACGCTAGGAGATAGGTTCTGGAATATTATAGGACTTTGTTGGAGAGAGAGAAATGATCCGGAAAGAGTTCCGGTGGTCCGGAAGGAGTTCCGGGGAGGTATGGAATGGTTCCGGGAATGTCCGAAAGTTGTTCGGGTGGTTCCGAAATAGTTTCGGAGTCATGGGATATTGAATTGTATATAAATATATTAATTATGAATTAATGGGATTTTTATATTAATTTAATATTAATTAAATAAAGGAAAAAGGGGACTCCCACCTACATGGGCCCTAAGAGGGCCCAAGAAGGGGGAGCCGCACCCCACAAGGAAGGGAGGCTTGGGCCTCCTAGTCCGAGTTGTACTAGGAGTAGGAGAAGCCCAAGGGGGGTTCGGCCGAACCCCCCCTCCCCTCTCCTCCTTTAGTCCCACATGGGGGAGCCAAGGGGGTTTGCACACCCCCTTCCCCCTTTATATACCAAGGCATATTAATTGATTTAATTCATAGGAAAATACAATTAATTCCCGATTTCTCTCTCGATCTCGTGGTTCCCAAGTTGGAGCCGCGCCGAGCTGAGGAAGGGGGTCTCTCTCCACCCAAGCTATACCGCAGAGCGCCGTTGCTCTGCGGGATTCCGGATAAGATCTACTCCTGCGATTTCAGCTGGATCTGAATGACCGGGAGTTGTCGCTAAGCTCCGTATGTTTGTGAGTGCTCGGAGGCAACTCTTTTGAGGAGCTTGGGCGACGTCGTCTCGCCCCCTGCAGCCGCCGCGCCCCCCTCCCCTCTGCTGCCGGCGCACCAGCCCTGGTGCTGGCGCTCTGCCTTCTTCCGCCCGACGCCCGTCGACGCAGATCATCATCGACACCCCGGCGTCATCGACTTCGACATCGCGGCAAGTTATTCGCGACCTCGAGGTCGGCTACGTACGACTTCATCGTCAACGCTTGTGCGGGAGCGTAATCCCCGCTATCGGTCTACATGGAGGTAATGTAACCCGTTCCGCCACCGTTATCGCATGTACTAGATAGATAGATCCTGGCTAGTTAGGGTTTCGTTCGCTAGAAAAATTATTGTTTTCTGCACCGTAACCCCTTCACCCACATGGTGACGCACGCACTCCCTTTGCCGTTTTGGTGATAAAGGAGTCAATAAAGTTGCGTCGCCTGCTCCAGGACAGCCATGACCTTCCTCTCTGATGATAAAGCAGCTGGACGGCGCAACCCTACAAGGAGAACGTCATCGCGGGCTCCACCTCAGAGACTGCCGTCCCTGTGAGAGGTACTGCTCGGTCGGCCGCTTGTCGGCCACCGCGCCCAACTTTATCGATGATGGACCGCATCCATGGACGATCCCGCGGAGGTGGACTCCTACTCCTCCACGCCACTGCCGTGTGGGAGCCACTTTGGACGCCAAGCTGAAGAAGGGCGCCGCTATAAAAGGAGCAAGACCTCCACCGTAGAGGAGGTCGGCCAATTGCTTGTTAAACCCTTGTAAACCCAAGCTCGACTAAGGAGAAGAGCCTTCGGCAGGAGGAGGAAGAAGACCATTGCTTCCCTTCCCAGACACGAACTATCTCAAGAGAGCCCTCGGGAAGCTCATCTATATTGTAACCCCCACAATTCAATACAAACAAGCAGGAGTAGCGGTCTTAGCTCCTCCTGAGGGCCGTGAACCTGGGTACGGGCTGGTGTTTTTATCTGTCGTGGGTGTTTCGTCTCCAGGTCCGGTGAGCACCTTCGTCGTGCCTCTCGAGGGTCTTGACCTCCACGTTCAATCCCATTCACGAACTACTCTTCAGGAAGTGACTACCCATGTTCCGAGGGAGTCATAACCCGACATTATCCTTAGCACTGTTCACTTTGACAATAACCGTTTGGTTGTCATAGTTCATAAGGATGGCCGATAATTGTTGCTCAACCACCGGCAAGTCCATCAAGAGCTCACACAACCATTCTGCCTCAACAGAAGCTGTATCTAAAGCAGTAAGTTCTGCTTCCATGGTTGACCTCGTCAATATGGTCTGTTTGCAAGACCTCCAAGATACTGCGCCACCACCAAGAATAAACGTATGTCCACTTGTGGCGTAGAGCTCATGAACATCTGACATCCAGTTCGAATCACAATATCCCTCAAGCACAGCTGGGTGCCCTGAATAGTCAATCCCATAACTCATTGTACCGTTCAGATAGTGCACGACCCTTTCAAGTGCATGCCAATGATCAGTACCCGGGTTAGACATGAACCTGCTCAATTTGCTCACAGCAAAAGAGATATCAGGTCTCGTCGCGCTCGCAAGGTACATGAGTGAACCGACCACTTGAGAGTATCTTAATTGATCTCTCGTCTCTTTCTTGTTCTTTCTGAGTGTCATGTTGGGATCATAGGGTGTTGGAGAAGGCTTGCTGTCTATAAAGCCGAATCGGCTCAAGACCTTATCAACATAGTGTGATTGTGTTAACATAATCCCACTCTCATCCCTAATCAGCTTAATGATCAGAATCACATCAGCTTGTCCCAGATCTTTCATATCAAAGCTCTTTGACAGGAAAGACTTGACCTCATTTATCACTATCATGCTTGTACCGAAAATTAGTATGTCGTCAACATACAAGAATAATATGACACTATCGCCCCCACCATGACGATAATACACACACCTATCAGCCTCATTAATGGCAAAGCCCGCATAAGTTAAAGTTCCGTCAAACTTTTCATGCCATTGCTTAGGTGCTTGTTTCAGCCCGTACAAAGATTTTAGCAATTTGCACACCTTTCTCTCTTCACCTTTTACTACAAACCCATCAGGCTGATCCATATAGATTTCCTCTTCCAACTCTCTGTTAAGGAAAGCTGTCTTTACGTCCATTTGATGAACGATCAGACCATAGGAGGCAGCCAGGGAAAGTAGTACACGAATGGTGGTCAGTTTAGTAACAGGTCAATAGGTGTCAAAGTAATCTTTGCCTTCACGCTGAGCGTAGCCCTTGGCTACAAGCTGTGTCTTGTTCTTCTCAATAGTACCATCATGCCTTAGCTTTTTCTTGAACACCCACTTATAACCCACAGGTTTACAACCGTAGGGTCGTTCAGATAATTCCCAAGTTCCATTAAAAAGAGTCGAGTACATCTCATTATGGACAACTTCTTTCCTGTCATCCGCATCAAGAGATGCGAATGCCTCTGCAATGGATGTAGGAGTATTGTCCACAAGGTACACAATGAAATCATCACCAAAGGATTTTTCAATCCTCTATCTCTTGCTCCTTTTGGGAGCTTCATTGTCATCCTTCTCAAGGACCTCCTCAACATTTGGTTGTTCAGAATAATCAACAGATGTACTAGATTCAGAAAATATCTCAGAAGAAATCCTAGCAGTGCTATGCATATCTTTCATAGGAAACATGTTCTCAAAAAATGTTGCATCACGAGATTTCATAATACAATCAACATGCATATCAGGTACCTCATATTTAACTACTAAATATCTATAGCCGATGCTCCGCTGAGCATAAACCAGAAATACACAATCCACTGTCTTTGGTCCGATTTTAAGTTTCTTAAATATTGGAACATTGCCTTTCACCAAGCACCCCCAAGTGCGTAAATAAGAAAGTGATGGTTTTCTCCCAGACCACTCCTCGTAAGGGGTCTTCTCTATATTCTTGCTGGGAACTCTATTCAGGACATGACATGAAAAGGCCTCCCCCACGATAAACCAGCAGTGTCTAACATGGCGTTCACCAAGTCAGTCAGCGTGCGGTTTTTTCTCTCAGCAACCCCGTTTGATTGGGGAGAATAGGGAGGCATCCTCTCATGAATAATACCATGTTCCTCACAGAATATATCAAATATTTTGGAGAAATACTCGCCACCACGATCCGACCTAAGACGTTTGATCTTTCTCTCTAGTTGATTTTCTACTTTGGCTTTGTAAATTTTAAAGTAGTATAAAGCTTCATCTTTAGTTTGCAACAAATATATATAACAGAACGTAGTAGCATCATCAATTAAAGTCATGAAATATTTCTTTCCACCTTTTGTCAACACGCCATTCATCTCACACAGATCGGAATGTACGAGTTCCAGCGGTGCTAAGTGTCTCTCTTCGGTTGGCTTGTGAGGCTTTCGAGGTTGCTTTGATTGCACACAACTATGGCACTTGGAACCTTTCGCAGTACTGAAATTCAGAATTAAACTCATACTGGACAACTGAAACATCGAACCAAAATTAATGTGACATTAACAAGAATGACAAACACTGGTATCATCGGAAACACCGCCACAAATATGGTTTACGGATTTATTACAGAAATCTGAAAGTGAAAAGCGGAACAAGCCTCCGCACTCATAACCTTTACCAATAAATTTTCCAAACTTTGACACTATAACTTTTTTGGACTCCAAGACTAACTTAAACCCATCTCTGCATATAAGGGAACCGGTAAAGAGATTTTTGTTCATAGTAGGGACATGCTGCACGTTCCTCAACTGCACGATCTTCCCCGAAATAAACTTCAGATCTACCGTGCCAACACCACGAACAGTAGCATGTGATCCATTCCCCATTAGGACGGAAGAATCCCGAGCGACCTGATAAGAAGTGAACAAAGAGATGTCAGTGCACACATGAACATTAGCACCCGTATCAATCCACCAACATGGAGAATGAAATACTGAAAGCACAAATGGTAAATTACCATACCCATCAGTATTGCTAGCGGTCACGACGTTGACAATCTTGGCCTTCTTCCATTTCTTGTCTGCACGATCTGGGCAGTCCACAGAGAAGCGGCCGAGCTCTCCAAATGTATAGCAACCTAGCTTAGACTTGTTCATCATCATCTTCTTCTTCTTCTTCTTATTGAAAGAATTAGTCTTGGCAGGTACATTGAAAACAGGCTTGTTCTTTCCTTTGTTCTTGCCGTGGTTATGGTTCTTCTGCACCATGTTGGCGCTAGACTTACCTTCACCACCTCTCTCAGAAGTGTCCTTAGCCCGAGCCTTCTCCTCAACATCAAGAGACGCTATCAGGTTTTCAACCGATATCTCCTGTCTCTTGTGTTAGAGAGTTGTGGCGAAGTTCCTCCATGAAAAAGGCAACTTTGCAATAATGCACCCGACCACAAACTTGTCAGGTAAGGCACACTTAGCGTGCTCAAGCTCCTTCACAATGTACTGTATCTCATGAGCCTGTTCGACTACAGAACGATTGTTAACCATCCTGTAATCATGGAAGCTCTCCATGATGTACAGTTCACTGTCAGCATCTGCTACACCGAACTTAGCGTTCAGTGCCTCCCAGAGCTCTTTGCCATCTGAAATGTGCATGTACACATCAAACAGCTTGTTGCTAAGAACACTCAGAACGAGTCCCACAAAGGCAGTGTTGGTATCCTTGAACTTGTTTTGATCCTCGTCAGATAAATCCTCACTGGACTCGAATACTTTTAGAGATCACAACCACAACGTGGTCTTGATATGCCATCTCTTAAAATCCGCTCCGGTTAATTTGTCCGACCTCAGCGAATCAGATAGACGTCCCATGTTTAACTCACGAAATTTCCTATAACACATATAAGGTTTTTGGATTGTTGGAATATTAGGAACAATTTCCATGATTAATTCCAGTATATTAAACATTACTACAACAACCACTAGCATGTTAATCTCGCAAATACTAGAACTATTAATTAACACGATCAACAACAAAACGTCTACGCACATAGACATACTAAATCGGCACATCGGCACGTGATGAACGTACCGAACAACTGTAGATGAAGTAGTCGTAGTTGTTGCAGCAGCAGCAGCGACGACAGCAACTTACTGAAGGTGATGGCGACGTTGTTGACGAGCAGCCCGCGAGTCCGGCGAGCGTACAGGAAGGTGAACCGTGATGAAGGGCTTGAGAGCAGTCGGGCGGAGCGCTTCCCAAAAACCTTATTCGCCCTCTCTCGTACAGGATCACAAGGACGAGGGTTCCGGAGTCCTGCTGTCCCGTTCGTCGGTGCACGCCGGCGCTCGGGATGAGATAGACTACGGTGGCGGCACAAGACACGAGTTGGCAAAACCTAGATTGATTCGGATGTTTTTTCTCAACACACGCAGTGCAGGGCATTCTATAACACAGCTCCGAGCTATACCCTAACGGGTACGGAGTGGGCCAAGCCCACGTCACACACGTTTAGCTCGGTTGGTAACCCACAATCTGGGAGCGGCCCGAACTAGTTAACCACGATGCGTCCGTGTAGCGTACCTGCACTTTAAATAAGGCAGATACCTGTGTATAGTGCAAATCCCTGGATCGATTCATTTGCACACACAGTTTACGATGTAATATCACAACAAAGCGTCAGTTTTATTACATCGATGATCCAGAATTACAAAATATTCGATACAAGTTGCATAGCATAAAGCTAGCATTGAAAGAGTACACAGCGGAAATACAATAGCAGTGAGTCTCTATAACTTTCATGCTGCCACAGGCGAAAACATGTTGGTTGTAGACTCGAAACCTTTAAACGAAACCTCACCCGTCATCTGATCAAATCTGCAATAAGAAAAATATTGCAACAACGTGGGTCAGATTCCATTAAAAATGGAGTCTGGCAAGTGACACTATGGTGGACACTTAATGGAATAACTCTAAAGCCTATATGCATATTTGGCTGGTGGAGTTCAAGGCTAATTTGCATAAAGCCAATTTTTCCTACTCTTTTGAAAACACTTTTCTTGAAATCAAGACGAGTATGGCATGAAAACCATAAATCTCATCTTCCCTTGTTCACCCATCAAGTTTTATTTCTGAAGTTGGAATGGTGGAATCCTCCGTTGACGTCCGTGATCAGTTGGTCAAATTGTCCGTACCGGGGACACGGCTAAGTACTTAGTTTTACACTCTGCAGAGGTTGTGCACGTTCACCATTGTACCCATTCAACCCAAATTATCCTTTACACACCATTTGTGATAAGGAAAGGAGAGAATGAGACGAGATCTTTCAGAAGCATTTTCCCTCCCACTCTGGCTTGACCCGTTCCACCTAACATCCCACTACATCTACTTGTCAAGCCGGAGAGAGTCCACGCAACATAATTGATCAAGTCAGAGCCCATATGGCAATGGCTGCACTGGAAGCAATCGTCACTCGGAGTTCTTCAGATTCCTCTGTTCCTGGGTGGCCATTCACAAGTGTACATACTCCAGGAACCATAGACATGGACCTGAGTAGCCACTCAACATAAACCATACAACCACTTACCACCCAGGTGTTTCATTCTTAACTTAGTAGAATTTAGATTTTCACAAAACATCATTTGCATAGCATCAATAATTCTACTAAGTATTGCATAGGAACCTAGACACAGGAGTAAGGGAATTCTACACAGGTTTAGCATAGCAATACTATCCTACTCATGCATATAAAATACACTAAGTAATGCATATAGAAATAATAGGAAGTTTATGAGGTGTGCCACTTGCCTTTGAATGTTGTCGTTGTTCACAACTCTTTTCAGCTATACTCGGGACTCTCCGTCCAATCTAACAGTATAGACAAGCAACAATACAACAATCAACAGCAAGCACAACTCCACAATGCATACAAACACATACTAGATGAATAAATAAGTTTTATAAAACTTTCTAAGGAAAATATGTTTATGCATGATGTGCAAAATATTCCTAAGGGCTAGAAATGCTTTTTCATGCCATGGAAATCTTTTAAGTTAATGCAAGGCAAATAGGTTGGTCCAAAAGGACTAAGGGCTAAGGTCATAAGTTGAATAAAATACTTTGTTTTATATCATCTTGAATAAGCACTCTAATGGCCTAGTCTTGATGTGTAGAAATGTTTAGAGTAAATACTAAGTTATTTGTTCAAGATGATCAACAATTATTATCAACTCTTTGTAAATTGGAAATTCACTACAGTGAGAGAGACAGACACCCGGCCAGCCACTTAAATTGTGGAACAGGTCTCATGTACGTGGACATGTAAGGTTTGTCCCGGGCCGCTTCATCCCACTATGCCGCTAGGATCCAACAACTTCTAGATGATAATATCATGATCAAAATTGTTTAAGTCAAATGTGAAAGACAAGATTAGGAAAGAGGGAAAAGATAGAAAGAAAGATGTAGTTGTCCTCCAGGCTTCATCTCCAGACTGGTAATATTCTCCTTGATGATGTCTTGATTGAAGTTTTGATAGACTTGATAGATCTTCAGACTTGGTGGTTCTTGTATCCTCGAGGCTGGTCTTGGATTTACTTAGTCATCATGAAGTCTAACAGAAGAAGGAGGGAGAAAGAAGAAAGAGGGAGAAAGACTTAGAAAATATTTCTGGTTGGTCTTCATGCACTTCTTCTTGATCTTCTTGTAAGTGCTTCCACTCCTTGGAGATTCTTCTGGAGTCTCGTTTGGCTAAGTCCTTCATTGGTCTTCCAGCTCCATGTTGAAAATTACTAAGTGTCTACGTATATCACTTCACAAAAATGCTAAGTTGAAATTATTTCTAACTTAGAGAAAACTAATGAAGAGGGGTTTTCCTATGAGAATAAATTATGCTATGAATGAAATGAAATTTTAAATCACAAGAAACATAAAAATAACTTTTGTGATTTCTTTATAAATAAGCATGAATTTATAAATGCAATTTAATTAATTTCTAATTTTGGGAAAATATAATAAAAGGAATAATTATAAGATTAAAGTTTTCTATGATTAAATTTTTATAATATAATTTAATAAATAGTGTTAATAGACAGGGGTATTTTAATTAAATTTATAGAAATTTACTTTAATCAATAATATTAATAGTTATGTTGAAAATAGTCAAACCATTCAAATTCAATATATAACTATGAATTCATTCAAAAATTACTCAAAAATATTTTATAGCAGTGGCATTAATTTACAAATATTGTAAAGTTTCTAAAACAAATTTATTTGCAATTTTTGGATTTATAGATTTAAAGTTATTACAAATATACTCAAATTCACCATTAGAAATTTGAATATTTTAAACTAAGTCAAATTTGAATTTTGGCAGATCCAAAATATTCTACATGTCAAGAGCTTTCCAAATATATAAAAATATTTGAATTTGGATGTGTGAGTAAAAAGTTATACCAATTCTAAGTTACATGGTCTTTTCTGTAAAACTGCCAATTTAAATTTTATTACGAAAATAAATGCTGACGCGGATGCTGACTGGATGCTGACTAGATGCTGACGAGGCACGCTGACGTGGATAAGTCACAAATCTGGGCCGTCAGATCTGGATCTGGCGGTCCAGATCTATTCGTACCGGTTCGTTAATAAGATCTAATCTGGTGCGTTGGAAGGAGATCGGACGGCTCACATTGCATGGACCAGAAGGTGGCGGCGCGGTGGCTGCCGGCGACGAAGGAGATGGTGGCGCGGCCTCGGGCTTGGACGAACACGACGCTCCGGTGGTCCTCTTCGCTCAGGGAGTTGACGCCGGAGTTCAGCGCGGCGCGGCGAGCTCCGTGGGGTGGTCGGCGTCGAGCTACGCAGCCGAGAGAGGAGGAAGGGCACGGGTGGAGGCGTGGTTTTCGCCGGCGACCTCCGGTCGATTCCTCCTCGACGTGCTGCTGCGAAAACTAAGAAGGGAGAGAATGAGAAGGTGCGCGTCGACACGGGGAAGAGAATGGGTGGGGTCTCGGGGCTTAGGGCAGCCTACCTCGCCGGGGATGGAAGAATTACGGCGGCGGACCGGCAGAGCTCCGGCAAGCTTTTTGAGCGGCCTGGCGGCGTTATTTTGATGGGGAGGAGGGGGAAAACACGGAGGAGAGCGTGGGGAATTTATAGGCATCCTCCGTTAGGGTTTTCATCGCTTAAATCGCGCGAATCGAACGAACAAAGGAAGGTGCAAATCGGGCGAAAATCCCGGCTGGAGGTTGACGATGATGACGTCAGCGATGACGTCATCCAGGTAATTCTTTTCCAGTTTTTATTTGTTTAATTCATATCTTTTGATTTAAATATCCAAATGATGTCAAATTAATTTCTAAAAATTTGTAAAAATAATATCTTGCTGTTAAACCAGTTGTGGGTATGTTTTGAACACTTTTCAAAAATAATAATTTAGAAATATTGATTAAATGTGAAATTGACTCTTTATGTTTAATTTAAAACTAGGGTTTAATTAATTTTAATTTTGGCTAAATAAATTATATGAAATACCCATATTCAATTATGTTTGAATTTAAGTTATTTAAACACATTTTCTTAAACATGCATCTTTATTTTGGTTTAATAGAAGCTTAATATAATATAAATAATTTTTAAAGTAATAGGAAATATTATGGATTCTAATGTTAATTAAGTTTTATTTTGTGTAACATTATATTTTATATTAAGATAAATCATTTGAAACTTCATAAACACCCTTGGAAAAGATTTTAGATTTAATTCTTTTCTTATATAGAAATATATTCCTGAAAATCATTTTATGTTTTGAAAATAAATGAAAATCATTTAAGTTAATGAAATGTTTATTTGGATAAACCATTTATAAACTATATGAATTTATTAGAGTTATAAACTATAGGGTGTAATTTCAACACTAAGTTTTGAACTAGTTGAAAGAATGAAAAACTATTTTACAAATAGATCATGTTTTAAATAGTTTAAAAAGAACACTTGTAAATATTATTTTAATTTATGAATAGCTATGCTATGTGGTTGGAATCATATACTTATGAGGAAACTATTTATTTCATGAAATGGGTTTGAAGGTTTTTCAACATTCATCAGTTTACATATTAAGGGTTTTGAAATACAATGGATAATGTAATGTTTAAAGTGAGACATTTGAATTATTAAACTCTTTCCAATAAGTTTGAAGTCTTTCATAGTTGGTTTTCTTATGCATTTAATATTTTATTTTTAATCAAAACAAAAGTTTTAAATTTTAGTGATTTTTGAACATTCCAAAATGTTGGGATGTTACAGTTCGTCGAAACCGTTTTCCTATACTGCAAAAATAATCTCGGCTCGGCGAGATTTCCGCAACCCGCGGCGCGTCTTGACGGGACGCGCGGGCGGTGCGTGCTTGCGAGCGGCGGCGGAGGAGGAGGAGCGCGTGAGAGAGACTCATGTTCTCACAAGCTTACCAAGTAACACCACACTCCACTATATAAGCTGATGCTACTCCTCTTCCACTAGCAGAATGGGACTAAACTTAGCTCCCACTGCACTCACATGTGCTGTCACTAAATTGGGTTTTGAGATTTCAGAATTGTTTATTGGGCTGCCCCACTAATGGGCTCCAAATTCTAACAATTTTACATACGAGTATTGGTATTCGCGGGTATCGTACCCGCATGGGTAGGATATGGGTATAATTTTATACCCATGGGTAGTAACCATACCCTATCCATTAATTCACGGGTAGAGCACAGATATAATTTCTTACCCGTGGGTATACCCATACCCTACCCGTTTATATATTTTACCCATGGAGATATAATGTTTATTCTCCTGAGTTTATAAACCTATGGTAAAATTGTCATCAACTATCAACTTGATTTGAGATAATTATCATGTACTCAAATATATATATATATAATGAGTTGAGATAAATATTTTTACTTATATGAATGTGTTATTGATGAATGTAAAATTACATAAAGCATGTGTACTATTTGATCTACAGTTGGGTACCCAACGGGTATGGGTACCCGCCGGATATGGATAAGGCTAAAGTTTTCTACCCATGGGTACGGGTATGGGCAGTGGCGGAGGACGGAAAAAAAGAGGTCGGGCGAACTTTGAAGGGAAGAAAAAATTATGCAAGAAACTAAAATTGACTAGACACATCAATGTTTATATTATACTTACCATCAATCAGTTTGTACCATAGTAACAATAACATATTTAAATCAAAATAGAACCAACAAATCGTACCAATGATGAAACTTCAATGCCTTCTAGAAGTTCTCGACAATGGCAAAGCTCTACCTTGCTTATGAAAATCCTCCTTAATTTCACCAAGATCAATACTTTTAAATATCTCTCGCTCGAACATCCATAACCAAAGACAATGCCTGAAATGATATTAGAAATTTAGATCAACAAAAGATACATATTATAAGTAGATTGGTAGAACTATAAAACATTAATGATTTTCAAATAACTCTATTTACACCCTGACTCCTACTTATATTGGAAAAAAATGCAGATACAGTTGACGCATACGAAAGTGGGAAGCTGGCTAAACTTCTGAACATTGCTGTCAAGGATGATCTTTGAACATTTTGTGTAACCATATAAACTGTTTCAACTATAGTCTGTGGTAAATTGGCAATCCCTCAATTACCTTGCACTGTGATTATTCCATTGTTAATTTGTTACCACGCTGACTGGATTGCTTATCAAACATGAACCACACCGTAGTCTTCTTTTCACGCATAAACCTATTGATTCGCTTCCCCACTATTGCTAGTCAGAGAACCAAGAAGGAGACAGCATTAAGCGTTGCAAAGCCCCAAATCTGTAATTAAAAACAGTAAAATATGAGAAATTGAAACCCTAGCTGCCCGCCGGCCAGGAAAGGGGAAAAGGGAAAAGCTTGCCGGGCGGGATACGGCGGCCGGGGCATAGAGGAGGGGAGCAGAGGAGGGAGGAGGTGGGCGAAGGCGACCGGCACGCAGAGCAACTGGCGCAGAGGAGGCGGGCGACGGTGGCCAGGCGCGCGGACTGGCGAGCTGCGGGAGGGGCGTCTGGTGGAGCGAGCGGATGCGAGCGAATCGTTACTTGCTCGCTTTAGGTTCCAGCGAGCGGACGAGCTAGATGCGCGCGGCCGGCTTAATTTGCGGCTAGGCAGCCACGACTGGCCTTTTTTCATTTATTTTTATCCAAGACTTCAGAAACTACTCAAAATATTATATGTATCAAAGAAATGCCTACATATACTGGATTTTTTTGCCAAAAATCAAGGTAGGGCGGCTGCCCTACCTTGCCCTAAGGGGTCCTCCGCCACTGGGTATGGGTAGATTTTTATACCCATTGAATACACGGATATAGGTATGGTATTGTTCTACCCGCCTCATACCCTACCCATTGCCATCCTTAGCCACCTTGGGCGCGGGGCCGGTCCAGTAGTGACTAGCTGACTGGACGAACGGGTTGGACTCGAATTCTGCCGGCTCGCCAAAGTTTGTGGGTCTGGAGTCTGCACCCGCTATTTTAGTCTATCATTTTACTGGACTGCCAACTAAACTTCCAACCTGAACCGTGTAGTACTTTCTTGTTTTCTGTTGGAAGGGACATCAGCAAGTCCAAAGTGATGAGTCTCAACTACTGTAGCATTATATTCTCAAAAAAACTACTGTAGCATTACGTTCTGCAATCTCAAAAAAAAAAGCATTACGTTATAAAAAAGCTACTGTAGTACAAAGATATGGAACTAGCATTCAGAAACAGATAAAGAAGATAAATTGACATAGCGAATATAGAAAATAAACATGCTTGCAAATCCATCTCGTGGACCATCTAAAATTTGGCCTCGTAATCAACTGACTACACACCGTGCTTTAAACTGTTCCCATGGACCATCAAACTCACATCGTGCTTTACTTTTCCCAAGTCTAATACCCGACCTCTGCATTGACCTACCAAAGTGTACCGTCGGCATAAAGTGCACACGCATCACATACTTACTCGGATGACTCATTGGAAGGTGCGCAGATCACTCGATGCTCTTTCTTCATTTAGTTAGTTCGTTAACCTCTGACTTAATTTTCCACTTCCACTTATCCAAGGACCAAAACTCTCAGTGGAATCTATCATGTGGTCAGTGGCAATCTCGGTGAAACTTCATGCGGTTCGTTCAATAGGTTTACAACACATCTCCGAATTGTAAATTAGGCTGTTTCTGCAAGTTTGACTATGGGTCGTGCGTGGTGATGCTCCAGTGACGTTTGTCTGACTAACCTGGGACGACATCTTGCGCAATCCGCGTGTAGACCTGTAGACGCTATAGCTTTGAGTCTTGTTGACCATGCATGCATGCTTACGACGCTCTCACGGAAGTGCGGATACCAGCTACACGCCTACGATCTAAGGGAGCCAACGCAAAAGATATCATGGCGCATGTAGCGTACGTAGGTGCGTGTGGTCTGCTCATTTTCTTTATCGGCTGGTTGACCTACGTGCACATCGATGGATCAGTCGATTGGCCTCTCTAGGGCTTTAGAGTTTGAAGTAACATAATGCCCAGCTTTTGACACCATCTGGATCAATGTCGACGATCCATAGCAGCCACTAGTTTATCTCTACTATATAATATTGATTGGGGACACCGGTCGTACGTTGTGGCTATTTTTCATTTTGCCCCTCCGGTTTTAAAGTAATTAACCCGCAGTACGTGGACAAACCCGAACCGTTTTTCTGCTGGAAGCCTGGAACACATTGTATCCTTCTCCCCTGCAGCCGCCGCCGCCCCGCGTACCAGATCGCCGCCGCCTGCCATACCTCGCCCCCGGATCGGAACTTCGCCGCCGCCGACCTACTCCATGGTGCTTACCTCCGCCACGGAACCGCCTTCCCTGCGCACCACACCCCGCCACTCATACGGCTTCTCCTACCTACTCCTTCGATCCCTACACGACACGACCTACTGCGCCGCCCTACCCATTCTACTGTGCTGCTCGCTACCCTACACGACCTACTGCGCGCACGCCGCCCTCGCAGGCCGCCGGCAGGACCTCGATCCGGCCATCCTTCCCATCGGACCTCGATCTGGCCATCCTTCCCATCGCGTGTTCTTCCACGTAGTCGGCAGGCCCAGCTCTAGGGTTCCTCGGTCGCGCTACTTCTTCCCCTTGCCACCGAAGGGCACCCTTCGCCGCCCTACATCGCCAACGTCTCCTCTCCCCCAGTGCTTGCGTTCCTGGACAACCCAGGTGGTTGCACCTGCCTTATCACCACGATTGTTGTTGCCGGTGAGATGCTCGGGATTAATTCACAAAAAAAATTACGCAGCCTGATCCCCTTTTGGAGTCTTAGCATGCACTAGATCGCGTAATGCTTAGTCAAACTTGGAGCTGCTAGGAGTTAGCAGCAGTACTTTTGTAGAAGGATCTCATTTCCTACATTAAATTTGGTGATCTTCATTGTGTTTCCCTCTAAGCAATTATATCAGTTTCATATATTTTTATTGCAAAATCCAACTCCAGTTCATTGTCTGCATTCCCAACTATGTTCAGGTATGAACATCATTCTTGAGCTATTTGGAGAACAAATCCAAAAAGGTCGAGATGTTAAGATCCATACTAAAATATAGTTGGGTTTGCTTCATGTTATTTTAGCTTCGATTGGATGGGCAAGCTAATGGAGTGTCTACTTTCGATCTGCTGATTCATTTTATTTTAGCTTCGATTTCTGGTTTGGTCCGGAGCACGCTTGCAATGGCGATTCAAGGGTGCGAGTGGTCACGGTTTTCGGTGAACGGCGAGTTGTGCCTTCAAGTTGTGCTACTTTTGCTTCCTGAGCTGACCAGCTCGGCCAGCCCGCCTTCCTCGGTTTCTCTGTGCTCGGGAGAATCCGCTCCAAGCGCCGAGCTGTGCCTGTGCTCGCTGGTGATGTCTAACCTTGTTATTACTGAAATTTTATTAGTCCGAAAGAACTTATCCTTTTCAGGTGTAAATGATGTATCCATGATTCATATGGCTGATGTTAGCATCAGCGGACAAGAGGGAAGGCAAGCTGTTATGGCCTAAGATTTTGCCATGGGGCAGTTCAGATTCTTAGCTCATGGTCACTGGAACTACCAGAGAATAGGCAAGATGATTATGTACAACTTTTACATAAATGTTTGTCTTGTTCTTTTCTGGTAAGTGCATTCCCTTCATTACCAAGTTTGTTCACTCTTAATCGAAAAAGGAAGTTTGTTTAGTCTGCATTAAGAGTAAAACATAAACCGCTTAACCATTGCAGGTATGTACTATACACCAGTTATATCCTGATAACATCGATAAATGAGTGGAGCAGTGTGTTGTATTCGATGATCTATACCGTTGTCCCAACAATTGTTGTCACCATTCTCGACAAGGATCTGAGTCGGAGGACATTGCTAAAGTATCCCCAACTCTACGGTGTGGGTCAGCGCGAGGAGAATTACAACCTAAGGTTGTTTATTTTCATCATGATGGATTCCGTTTGGCAGAGCATTGCAGTTTTCTTCATCCCTTACTCTTCGCATACAGAAACAACGCAATCGGCAAGGCCAGCCTGGGAGACCTGTGGACACTGTCTGCTGTCATTCTTGTCAACATTCACCTTGCCTTGGATGTCATCAGATGGACCTGGATCACGCATGCTCTATATGGGGCAGTACTGCGGCGACATGGATTTGTGTTATCTTCATAGACTATATACCAAGCTTGCCCGGTTTCTCGTAAATATTCACCCTTAATGTCTGCTTGCTTAAATGTAGAAAAAAACTCATATTTCCTATAATTAAAAGTAGATCCCTACATGGCTTCTGATTCTGTAATTGAATTACAGGGCGATCTACAAGGTGATGGGAACTGGATTGTTTTGGGCATTGCTGCTTGCAGTGATTGTGGTTGGAATGATCCCTCATTTTGCTGTGAAGTCTATCAGGGACCATTTCCTGCCCACTGATATTCAGATTGCAAGAGAAATGGACAACTCTGGAAGATTCTCATGATGTTAGTCATCCAGAAGTTCAGATGAGTACAATACGACTCGAGCGTAGGGGTACAAGATGTTTGTTCATTCGGGTAGACTATAGTTACACCTCTCTCCCTTTGAAGATATTACACCTTTCTTTTGTTCTTTTTGTTGTGTGTACATAAAGCAATTCTTTCGGCAGTAAGCATGCTTCTTGTTGCTTACTACCCTGTCAATTCTCCAAAGGATATATTTCTTATACCATTTTTTGTTCAATTATATGTAAACAAGCCGTACAGTAGCTGAGTGTACATATTCAGGAAGTGTTTTCCAGTTTGAAGATTCTGACACTGATCCTACTCATTCCAGAAAAGAGCTAACGTACAAGCATTACGTTTCTTAACTGCACAAATTAATGCACATCTGAAACCAGTGTACGGTTTTGCCATGTGATAATGTTTCTATTCCAGTGAGAAAGGAACCAGGGTAATTCAAATGCGAAAATCAAACAAAATGTAGTGCCAATGTATCTTACAGAAGATAATTGATAAAACATATTTGAATTCTTTTTTTAAAATACATATTTGAATTCTTTATTATATGAAGTACACAATGTCCTAATAAAATTCTGAAATAGCTATTTCTTCGTTCACGTATCAAGAAAGGAGTGTTAAATTTATTATTATTAAAGTTTAAAATCAGGAACTTTTTCACGTTTCAACGAACATGTTGCTAATCTTAATAGAAAATGATCTTTAACAAATATATCACTTACCAAACTGGTTATGAAGCTCTATCAATTTATCAGTGAAATTTGCATTACGTTGAACATTTTTTTAATAAAAAGTTTGTGTTTCCGTCCGTTACAACGCACGATCATTTTACTAGTGCATTTATATATGGATAGGTCGTTCGTGTGACGGGGCTGAATGCACCAGCTGCATACATGCATGCGTTGTAGGTAGAGAAACCACGGTTTACCGATAGGCAGCACCTGGTTTTGCATGAATGGGGCTCCAACGTAAGCGATGACAATTCATCCTACCGCATTTTTGCATTGCATGCAACCACATGCATGGAGATGGAGCAGACCAAAAATGCTGCTGGCCGAGAGTGTTCCTAGAGACCATTTTTGCCGTGCACGCATGCATGCCACAGAAGCTAAGACATAAGTCAAACCAAGGTCACTCCAGCTGCTTTAATTTACGTATATCATATCTATGACTCTTGTGCAAAAAAAAAATCATATCTATGACTCCAGTCATCGATCTGGTCTACGTACTGACAGACAAAAACCATCATTATTATCAGTTTTCTGCATATTATCTTATTACTATCCTCCTCATCGAGCATCGTTATATACCGGGATATAGGCGAGATGTGTCATATTCTGTCATGCGGTGCCCGCCGGATTGTAGCGCAGGTGCATAAGACTATAAGAGTATAGACACTCATCACAGAATCCAGCACTCGGCGCTTTGACATTCTTGCTTCATTATTTTTTGCAGAAACGACATTCTGGTAGATGCGGCACACACCAATCAGTCTGTCCAAGTGATTGATCGACATCGCGAGAAACTGAAATAGAGTATGCGCATGATCCATGGAGCGGGTCCTAAAGAACCAAGCTGTGACATGTGGACGTGAGCGTGCACACGTGTTGGCATCACGTTTATCCTGCTCGCCCAAGCAAAGCGAAGCTTAGGCTGTGTTCAGTTTTGGAATGAGGTGTAATGGATGTAACCATTCTATTCCATTAGAGTTAAAATGTTTCATTTTTGTGTTCAGTTCGAATAAAAATGTCGGTTTCATTTCTGTGTTTAGCTTTGGAATTGGATAAGAATAAAATGGAACGGTGAGAATGAAATCATTACTAAAGTTGAATAATTATTTATAAACTTGATTATTTATTTCTAATCTTGATTAATTATTCTTAAACTTGATTATTTTTTGCTAAAATTGATTTGTTATCGCTAAACTTAATCCTAAATTGGATGATTACCGACCGTTCCATCTCGTCCGGCCGAATCTGAGGAACCACTCCATTCCGGATCTAGAGGGAATATTCCATTTCGAGAAACCACTCCATTCCATTTCATTTTACAACCGAACACAAGAATGGACTCTAAGTGCGAAACCGTTCCATTCCATTCTACTTGGTTCCAAAACTGAATACACCCTTAATGAACTTCCTTGTTCATTAATTAATTTATCCTTTGATCGCAATAGTTTGCGTCCTTCGAGTGGATATTAACT
Organism: Poa annua; assembly: GCA_026929855.1. Classification (NCBI taxonomy): domain Eukaryota; kingdom Viridiplantae; phylum Streptophyta; class Magnoliopsida; order Poales; family Poaceae; genus Poa; species Poa annua. The sequence continues at coordinate 240,730,854 of CM049426.1, read as the reverse complement.
TGTTTTTTCACTGTAACCTTATAATATTGTATTATATCCATATTGTTATGTATTGTTATCTTGAAGAGTTGTTTTGCTTTTCCTTCATGCATACATTTACTAGATAAAGTGAAGAGGAACTCGGTCTCTTTAGCGTACAACTCAATTTTCACACTAGTGCTAAATGTATTGCTTCCTCTGTCCGGAGTTAGCCTACATTAGTACATTACCCTTCATTATGCGTTTAGTCAAAAAACAAACTTTGTAATATTGTACTAAGCATATAGGTTAAAATATCAATAGCTATAATAAATATTATCAAATCATTGTAATTTTTTTTTGCATTACATATATTTTATACTATACTAGATATTTATATTTTCATCTATATGCTTGGTCAAACTTTAAAATTTGACTTCAACCAAACGCAAGACATATGATAATTACGGATAGAGGGAGTGATATTGCTAGTTGATCAACCAAAGGATTCAAAACTTTTTAAGTTTGTTTACCGTAGTCAGTCCTAAAATGGATCATCGCCCTTTTTAATTAAGAACAAATTACATAATTGTAGCTATTCTTATTGTAAATGTAATAATATCATTTTCACATGATTAATTGCCAGAAATTTCAGTGTATAGTTTAAGAAGAAACTTATTTGGTAATAGTTTTTAGGACGTTGTTTATTTTGGAACTAATTAAAAGTTGGAATTGTTGAAAAGAATGAAAAAGCAAAACATCGATGAAAATTGCTTGGTCAACGCGGTCAGGACGGTGGCAGTGAGTGGGCCAGCTCACCTGGACAGTGAGAGTCGCACTTGTCGGTAAAGATTAGCTAGGTGGAGATGCTGTTTTCGTCTCGTATATCCACGCTACCAGAAGTGACTAGCTCAGTGTTTTTCAATTGACCAGGTAGGCCACCAACGTCGCTATCGCCAAACGCTTATTTCAAAAGTGTAATTATATTGTTGTAGTTTTAATCACGTTTCTAAGATATTTGCTTAGAACATCGGGTACGGACAAGATTATAAATGTCCAACAACAAAAAATTACTGTAGAAGAAAACAAAGACAAAAACAAAAACTGTAGAGGAAATTGCACTATTACCACAAACTTGGCGCAACTTAGCCGGTGTTTCGATTTGGTCCAAATTGCACTAGCTAAATTTAATCGGCCATCTTATTGTTAGAGTCGATAATTTATTTAGATACAAGATGACAACTCTCGATTTTAACTTACGCAATTACTATTTCTACACCGACCTTGTTCTGACGACTATCGAGCGCAGGCTCGCCCATCGTCTGTTCGCCATCGGACGTACCACGATTCAAGTGCACTCTCGGATAGTCATATTGGGCCCACACGCGCGGCGGAGCGAAAGAGACGTGCTAGCAGTTTTCCTCATTGCTCTTGTATCCAGTCTTCTCTTCTAGTCTTCTCTTCTATCTCTCCAGCGACTCAGTCGAATCCTTTTGCTTTCTCCGACGACCGGCAGAATCTGCGGGTGGTGTGAGGGCTTTGAAGGGTGGGGCTGGACACTGGGTGTCTTCCTCGTCTATTACGGAGTGACGACCGGGAGTGGTGTACGTTGGAGGGGTTTTCAGATCTGATTTTCTTCTCGAGACCGAACTAGTTTCGATTTGTTTTGCCGTAGAATCTGGGGCCTATAAACAGAGTTAGGGTTTCGAGTTATCATTTGTAGGTGATTTTTGTGTGTCCCGTTATCGGATTCTGCTTGGCGCCGGGAGGCTACGTCTGCTGTTTGTATTTTCAGATCATGATTAGGGATTCAGAATTGATCTAAATTTTTGGGGATTTTAAGTTTTCAGGTTAGAAGTACGCCTCATTACACGAACCTTTCTTTCATTTTTTTTGATGTAATTTTCGTCTATTATGTCAAACCTGTAGTGTTTTACACATTTTTTTACATGTTTTTCCAGGTCTCGATGCAACTGTCAATTTTAAGTGGAGCTAAAAAAATTTGCAAAACCCATAGTTCTAGTAGATGTAAATATGATGTAACCATCAAATTTTGCATGTAGATTCAAACTGCTAAATTCATTTTCAGTATTATGAAAACATGGTTGGATGTTGACTTGTTATCAATTTAATCACTTGTAATTACAAAATTCTCGATGTGATTTACATTTTAAGAAAAACCCTGCTAAGTTCATTTTCTGCTCTAATAAATGTAAATATGGTTGGATGTCAAATTGTTTGTAAATGTAATCATCCGTGTTTGCCCAATTTTATGCTCTAGTAGATTTAAACATTGTGGGATGTGAAGTTGTTTTGTAAATGTAATTAACGGAGGCGACCTAATTTTATGCTATAATAGATGTGAAGATGGTTTGGATGTCAAATTGTTCGTAAATGTAATCATTTGTGTCTACACAATTGTTGTGCTCATCTGTGTATTCCCAATTTTCTGGTCTAATAGATGTAAATGTGGTTACATGTCATTTTGTTTGTTAAGGTAATCATCTGTGTCTACCTGATTATTTGGATGTGATTTTCGAGATCAGGATGTAATCATCTTTTTACATTGATATTTAAACTTCTAAGCTATTGTTTTAATGTTCTAATAGATGTAAATCTGACTTGGATACAAATTACAATGCTAAATATGCTTGTACATTTATTTTACATAGAGCCAATTTGATTTTACATCTGAGATTCATTTCTGGTAAATGTTTAGCTAGAAAGATTGGGTGGTATAGTACATGTAATGTGCTGGATGTCACTACGTTACTAGATGACACCTAGATACTTACGGGGATGTACATTAAGGTGGTGATGTCGTTACATTGTTGTTGTCAATGAGTTACTAGATGTCATTAGGGTGATGCATCTCAGGTAAGGTGTTCGATGTCATTAAGGAGCTGCATGTCATAGTTTTTAAATCTAAAATGTATTGTTGTTTTTGTAAGATAAGACGTGGTGAATCCTTGCTGGAAAATAGGATGTCATCGACTATGAAAACATACTAAGGTATTGGCAACCAAGTAAGGGTGGTACAAGAAGATGTAAGATCAGACGTGGTGAATCCTCACAAGAAAAAACACAACCTAGAAAAGCAAACGTGAATTTCCTTTATGTTACATTATATAGTTTGTTTACATGTTACAGATCAGCCATAATGACCAGGATGTAAGTGAAGGGGATCGCATGCAGAAAACAAAAAAAATTCCTAGCAACGATATCCTTAAACTAGCCAAGATCTACACTATGCAGAAATAGTAGTACAGCGGAGATCGGAATACATACCCTCGTAGACCGAATAGCGGAGATTACGCTCCCGCACAAGCGTTGACGACGTAGACGACCTCTAGGTCGTGAAGAACTCGGCACGACGAAGACGACAAAGATGACCTCGAGTTCGGGTGGAGGAAGTAGGCCTTCGAGCACCGCTAGCGCAGCACCTCGGAGGGTGTTACACACATACGGTGGAGACGACGGCCTCCGAAGGTCCAGTCCAGGACGAGCAGCAGAAGACTTGGACCGGAGCATCAGCAGCGCGGCAGCGGGCTATGGTGGAAGAGATCCCCCTCTCAACTCGGCGCAACTCCGACAAAGCGAATCACGAGATCGAGAGAGAATTGGAGAATTAATTGGTGAATAAAAAGGCCAGGGGTGCCCCTTCTTATATAGGCTCCCGTGGGGAGCCAACCTTGCCAGCCAGGCACTGTGGGACTATCCCCCATTGCCTGGTGCGGCTCTAATAGATGCACCGGCCCTAGGTGGGCCCCATTTAGGCCGGCCAAGCCCCCCACCGAATTTCCCCTTGAGGGTTTCCCCCCTTATATGCCTTCTTTCGACCCAAAGGCCCATTTAGGTAAATCAGCCTAAATAAATTCGAAAATAAATATATAAAATCATATTTAAACATTAATTACACTAATTAATATCAAACATAATATATATAATTTATTCTAGCTACAAAAAATATTTCGTCGCTGCCCGATCTCCATCGGACCATCCCCGGGACGTTCCCGATGATCTCTTTCCTTTCCGGTTGTCTTGTCGAAACCCCTTAAGTGTGTTGTGAATGGGATCGTGTGCATAAAACAAAAAATTTCCTAGCAACGATATCCTTAAACTAGCCAAGATCTACACTATGCAGATATAGTAGTACGGCGGAGATCGGACTACATACACTCGTAGACCGAACAACGGGGATTACGCTCCCGCACAACCGTTGACGACGAAGACGACGAAGATGACCTCGAGGTCAGGTGGAGAAAGTAGGCCTCCGAGCACCGCTAGCGCAACACCTCACAAGGCGTTACACACATACGGTGGAGATGACGACCTCCGAAGCTCCAGTCCAGGACGAGCAGCGGAAGACTTGGACCGGAACACCAGCAGCGCGGTAGCGGGCTATGGTGGAGAGATCCCCCTTCTCTACTCGGTGCAACTCCGACAAAGGGAATCACGAGACCGAGAGAGAATTAGGAATTAATTAGTGAATTAAAAGGCCAGGGGTGCCCCTTCTTATATAGGCTCCCAGGGGGATCCAACCTTGCCAGCCAGGCAATGTGGGACTATCCCACATGCCTGGTGCGGCTAAGCTTGATGCGCCGGCCCTTGGTGGGCCCCATTTGGCCCACCTAGGCCGGCCAAGCCCCCCCCACCAAATTCCCTTGAGGGTTTTCCCCCCATGGGCCTTCTTTTCACCAGAAGGCCCATTTAGGGAAATCAACCTAAATAAATTCGAAAATAAATATATAAATGATATTTAAACATTAATTACACTAATTAATATCAAAAATAATATATATAATTTATTCTAGCTCCGAAAACTATTTCGTCGCTGCCCGATCTCCATCGGACTATTCCCGGGACGTTCCCGGTGATCTCTTTCCTTTCCGGTTGTCTTGTTGAAACCCCTTAAGTGTGTTACCCTAGCGGTTCGATATAATAACAGACATGATCGAGACTCCTCTCCGATCAATGACTAACTCGTAGGCTTGTACCCCATGAATTAACCCCAGTGATATAACGAATGACTTTCATTTATCAAACCTGGACGTCTAGTCTTAAACCCTTTGTCATGGCGATACTTAGCGTGTCCGAGCATCATTCTCAGATATCTCCATACCTAGCATGATCTCGTTACCGACATCGCTATCTTCTACTCGTCCATAATATTATGTCAGCTGGTGACCTAGTCACATGTTTGCAAACTCATTTGACATAATCTCACCGAGTGGGCCCTAGAGTATCTATCCGGCTATGCGGACTGACAAATCCCGCTATTGACCCTGAAGGGGATCGTGTGCAGATTTTTTTTTCCTAGCAACGATATCCTTAAAACATGCCTAGATCTATTCTTTGCAGATATAGTAGTACGGCGGAGATCGGAATACATACCCTCGTAAACCGAATAGCTGGGATTACGCTCCCGCACAAGCGTTGACAACGAAGACGACGTAGCCGACCTCTAGATCGCGAAGAACTCAGCACGACGAAGACGACGAAGATGACCTCGAGGTCGGGTGGAGGAAGTAGGCCTCCGAGTACCGCTAGCGCAGCACCTCGCAGGGCGTTACACACATACGGTGGAGACAACGGCCTCCGAAGCTCCTGTACAGGACGAGCAGCGGAAGACTTGGACCGGAACACCAGCAGCGTGGCAGCGGGCTATGGTGGAAGAGATCCCCCTCTCAACTCGGCGCAACTCCGACAAAGGGAATCACGAGATAGAGAGAGAATTGGGGAATTAATTGGTGAATTAAGGCCAGGGGTGCCCCTTCTTATATAGGCTCCCGGGGGGAGCCAACCTTGCCAGTTGGGCGGTGTGGGACTATCCCACACCAGCCACGACCCTTGAAGGGTGCGCCGGCCCTAGGTGGGCCCCTTGTGGCTCACCTAGGCCGGCCGAACCAGCCTTCATCCCTTGGGGGGAAGCTTCCCCCCTCATGGGCCTTCTTTCCACAAGAAGACCCATTTTGGAAATCTGCCTTTAAAAATTCGAAAATAAATATATAAAATCATATTTAAACATTAATTACACTAATTAATATCAACCATATTTTATATAATTTATTCTAGCTCCGAAAACTATTTCGTCGCTGCCCGATCTCCATCAGACCATTCCCGGGACGTTCCCGGTGATCTCTTTCCTTTCCGGTTGTCTTGTTGAAACCCCTTAAGTTTGTTACCCTAGCGGTTCGATATAATAACAGACATGATGGAGACTCCTCTCCGATCAATGACTAACTCGTAGGCCTGGACCCCATGAATTAATCCATGTGATATAACGAATCACTTTCATCTATCAAACCTGGACGTCTAGTCTTAAACCCTTTGTCATGGCGATACTTAGCGTGTCCGAGCATCATTCTCAGATATCTCCCTGCCTAGCATGATCTCGTTACCGACATCGCTATCTTCTACTCGTCATGATATTATGTCGGCTGGTGACCTAGTCACATGTTTGCAAACTCATTTGACATAATCTCACCGAGTGGGCCCTAGAATATCTATCCGACTATGCGGACGGACAAATCCCGCAGTTGACCCCTCGTCTCAACTACCCCCTTCCGATACCCAAAAGTATCACCGTTATTGTCACACTAAATAAGATATGACGTTTGGTGCAATCAAAGTATCTTCCAGGAATAACAATAAGAGTTGGTCTCACGGTTTTAAGGCGTAATGACTATGTCCTATAAATACTGGGTATGTCCATCACATCGTTCCACCTAACGATATAACTTCCATTGCCAACCGGCGCCATGCCCTATGATCGGAAAACCTGGATCATCAATCGCGCAATGAAACTAGTCTTAGTAGAGGCTATTATGCACCTGGTTGTTTTATCTACCACACCTGTATTAATGTTTTCGCTTAATACAGTTATAGCATGTTATAAAACATATAATGAACAATTGAGATATTGCCAATAAACTATGTTTATTAAGTGCCTCTAGGGCATATTCCCTTCAGTCTCCTAGTTGCACTAGAGTAACACTTAATCTAGTTTACAACTTGGTAAAAGCTCAACACCCATAGCATCTTGGTGCATGCTCGCCTCGTGGAAGAGGAATACAATCAATAGATCTCACACATTGAGACCTACATGTGCTTTGCAACACTTATATGTCATCTAGTTTGACATCATCCCGTATCTTACGATGACGGTGAAATATATCCTAATGGATGGAGTGAGACTCGAGCATTCGCGTAGCACGGGTCTTAAAAGTCTAAGAGATCTATTAAGGGGACACCCTACGCTCGGAAAACTGCTCAGTCCAATCACACTTACTACTTCTGAAGTTGCCATATATTTCTATACCTATGTAGATTATGCGACAGTGCATTCATATGTGACTTCGCAAGCTAACCATATCTTTCTTCAAAATAAAGGACATCTCCTATATGAGATTTCTAGTCGTATGGGTCAGTGTCATAACTTGCATCATCGTAACCGCTTTACGGCAAGTTGTCTTTCCACTCTTACCCTTTACTAGAAAACATATCTTCAGTTCTCACAGACAGTGAATGATATACTTAACGTTTGTTCATTGATCCACACAAGGATCACTCTAGAACCTGTTCTTCAACCAAGAACTTGGGTCACACTAAGTCGAGCTTTCAGTATGATAGCATCTATGTCTGATACATAGAGAATGTCGAACATCATTTTCTATCACTAAAATGCCAAGATAAACTTAATATTTTACCTAGTCATACAAGCAAGAACCTCTTTCTTCGCTTGTCCTATTCTGAAACACTTGAGAATCTTGACTTAGGAAATATTCCGACTTAATGTTATTAAGCACCTTACGATCGATACAATTAGAAATCGGATGCCTAATAGTCCTAACTTCATTTCATAGAAAATTTAATTACTTAAATAATCCTTTACACTCTACTTGAGGATCTGCGTCATTCAATATGTCGTTACATACAAAATCACAAATGACACCTAGCTCCCACTCAAATATGCCTTCCGCATATAAAATCAAGGAAAGTTAATTTGCTCTCACTCACTTCTTTGCAAATGTAGGTTTCTTCAACTATTTTGGACAACTCCAAAATCCTTTGATCACATTATCAAAGTGAAGATTCCAGCTCCGATATGCTTGCTTCAGCCCATGAATGGACAACTGAATTTTGCATACATGTTTAGCATCCTCAGGATCACCAACTCTTTCTTAATGACACTATTAAGAAACATGGTTTCCTTATCCATCTATAAATTTCTCATTCGAAATTATAGTGATTGCTAAATGATCCAGAATAGATTTAGGCTTCGCCACTTGAGATAAATTCTCATGTGGTCAACTTTTGAATCTGTAGGAACTGTTTCACGACAAATCGATCCTTCTCAATGTCTATTCTCTCATAAAATTCCATATTCTATTAACATCCTAGATGCCATCTAGAAGATCTCCCAAGTCATTACCTGGTAATCGTACATGGATTTTATTTCGGATCATAAATGACTCATAGCCATTTATCGGACTTAGGTCTACCATCTCTTCTTCGTAGTTCGTAGGTCTACCATATTCCATTAATATGACCTTCATAACAAGATTGTCGTAACACACAGTGTGGAACACAACCTCGTATGCCTGCGCTCTTAGTATGAGCTCACAACATAATGATCTTGAATCATCAACTTTTTCAAGCTGTGGAGCCTGACACCGAAAACACTTTCGGGTGCGCCACTCTGATGTCTGGAGATGAAGTTCACCAACTTCGTCTTGCTCTACTTTCTTTCTCAGTTATACCCTTGGACAAGAAACTATTTCTTTCGCAAGGTATATCCCGGCAACAATTTTGCCTATGTCGTGAGACATGTACCCAACTAACTCTTTAGGTACGGTACACTACAAAGATTAATCCATTTTAGGTTTGATCACATCGAAACACTAAATTGCTGAAACGACAATCCAGACTAAAAGCCATGCCATGACTCATATGGTATTGTCTTCATGGATTTAAATGGTTTCCCTATTATCTAACGTGAGTGTTATGTTTCTACCATATGACTCTAATGATCATAATAATTCGGTAAGAGATTCATTTACCACGCACTATCCGATAGGGTGCGATTACGACGTCCTAAGACAGCGTAACACTATGGTGTTCCATGCGACGTAATTTGTGGAACTCTTCTCACAAGTCTTCCAATGATGTGCCAACATTATAACTCAAATCTTCATTTCCTCGATCCGTATCGTTGGAATTTGATTTTCTTGTTAAGTTTATTTCCTACTTCATTCTGAACTTGTTTGATCGAATCAAAGTTTCCAGACCAACATTCCCCGAGTGGATATCCATATATCTACTCGAATGTTCATAAAGTCTATGAAATAAATACTTCCACTACACGTTAAATTGCTTCATTGATTCACATACACCCATATGCACGATCCTCAACAAGCTATACTCAAAACGTTCAGTGAAGTTCACAAAATAAAGGTCTCCACCACACGTCAATTACTTCATTGAACCACATACATCTATATGCATGACTATCAATAAGTTATATGCCCGTTTTCCGAAAACGGTGTCTTAGTTATTTTGCAAGTGTCAAAAGATCAAATCTAAGGACTTGTAGATCCATCCGGTATGGAGCTAATGCATTGACTATAACATTGACATGAATTAAACGGTAGTGCCACACATATGTGGTGTCTTTATTAAGTTTGAATCCTTTGGCATTAATATTATGAATGTGGGAGCTTCTACCATCTAAATTCAAATCGGCATATGATCATTACTTCATAAATATAGGATAACGAATTTGTCACTAATATATATGAACAATTGTCTCGCTAGAGGAGAAGCACTTATAACGATCATACTAACAAGCGATCATAAAGAATTTATCCAAATGGAAGATCTAGAGGGAGAGTGTCTATGGCCATCACAACAATTTGTCTGCCATTATCAACACGCAATGTCGCCTCATACTTTCAAGCTACTCAAGCAGTAAACCTGGTTTTCATAAAAAATGACTAGTTCAAAACTTAGTCACTACTGCGAGTACTTGCTTAGCTAAAACATTCATAACATGTATATCATATGTACACCATCATCATTGATGACTTCCGGCGATCTGTTTCATCTTCTTGATAATTCCCCTTGCATGACATAGTCTATGACAGAGGATTTGCACTTGGCAACAACGTCTGTCATCTAGTGATCGAGCTAAGAGAGTCGTCTCAATGTTCATCAAGTATGAACATATGTCATTAAGTATGACTGCCACGTGCTCCTTTAATGTGTGTATTCTCTTCCACCTTGGTTGAGAATACAATCAGTCAACGTACTGATAAACTTCACCAACCCAACTTTAGGGGTACCCCGAGTTTAGCGACCATATCATATGTTCGTGATCTAACAACTCGTACCCACCGTTGGTTCTCTGTGGCAGAGATCATAGCATGCACTGGACTATGATGATATCATCCGCACAAAACCCAATAATCCAAATTATTTTTTGTTAGCGGAATCTCCGAGTTTATCTCCTAGCGGGTATTGTACCACAAAGAGCTAACGGTTTCAATAAGGAGTATCCTTAAGCTAAAGTATAAAACTATGAAGTTTGGACCCAACCTTTTAAGTTTCTCAATCGCAGGAATGCGCCTAATTTTAAAAGATGCTATCACATTGGTTAAAATCTATAAAGGTTTGCAAAACAGACTTTGTTCATTATATTTTGAGTTCTAGTATTTTAGAAAATAACTATCCGAACTCCCACTCAAACGAACATCCCTCCTGGTCGTTTGAGCGATTACACGACCCCCATCCATTGCGCGACCCCTTATCGTCAGAGGCGGCAGCACAACTTCAAGGGTAGAAAATTGTCAATCACAACAACTATGTGACTCATGCTCGACCTTTCGGCCTCCGTGTTCCGAGGCCATATCTGGATATGCTAGGCTCGCCACTATAACCTCCACACTGACGCTTGTGCAACATAGCTTACACCCACCGTATGCGAACGACGATATGTCGGACACCCGATCGTCACGGCCTGCCTCATAACGTAGAACTTTCTTGTTGGTGCTCGTTGGAGGAAGAACACTAGTTGTATTTTTGAAGGGATCATCTTATATAATTACCGCCGCGTAACTAATATATACTAATATATATAATCACACAATATAAGATGCACACAAAACATCAAATGTAACGCGACGTGATATCGTCCATGCGCCATGGTCTTCTTGGTGCCCGCAGTTCATAAACAATTTAATAAACCTACCTTGACCATATCACATAGCCCCTGCGAAATAAAGTTAGACGCTTCTACTTTATCTTTTGCATATTTTACGTGGCTTGGGGCTGTCGTAAATAGAACCGCTTCATACCTACGAACCTTATGACCATAACAACGATCCAATAATTGCATGTTTAAGCATCCATTCCGGGCCCTCCATTGAAAATGCAAGACCAACTAAAGAGAGAGAAACATGCACCCGCCAGCCACAGATACGGTACAAGCCGTATGTCAGTAGTGGAACCAGTCTCGCGTAAGCGTACGCGTAAAGTCGGTCCGGCCTGCTTCATCAACTCGATGCCGCTGGAATCACAAGTGCACGCTAGAGGGTAGCAAATAACAGGAACGGTGCCCCCGTGCAGAACACGGGTTCTAACAGCGTACAACTATATCTACGATAGATCGGCTCTGATACTGTCATGGTATCGACATAATTGATAGGAGACGGGGGTCCTCTAGCCTACGTATGGATTGTGGGGAAGAAGGTTGGTGTCGTCGAGGACGGGATTGAACATGGCGAGTTTTCCCAGCTTCAGATCCCGCAGCGGTGGCGAGATCCTACGTGCTGCTATAATTCACTATGAGGCAAAAGCCGTGAACAGGTTACAATGTGTATGATGCGTATTGAGGCGTTCCCTAAAGGCTTCCTGGTGGCCGGCTTATATAGGCGGCCAGACCCCAGGATACAAGGCAAGTACTTGTCCGGCAAGTAATCAGAGTCCTAGACCTAGCCGGCATAGTTGCCGCCTTCCGTCTTGGGCTTGGTGGCTTGATGGGCTTCGGCCTTCCGCCTTCCTTGGACCGTCCGCCTACTTCCTTGTACGTCAGCTATCTGGGCCGCCCGGCAGGCTTCAGCCTTACCACCCTTGGGCCGCCCCGGACTAGCCGGATTGATCCATGTTGGAGATACGCCTAGTTGATATATCCCCAACATTAGCCCCCAGAATGGTTGAAGTTCTCCAGGCACCGGCTTCTTCTTGATACTTCATTCGTCAATGATGGCGGCTGCAGGACTCGAACCATTCTGAAAAACAATGGGGGGCACGTGTACCCCGATGTTGGCACACGGCCGCCTTTATCCAACATGGGAAAAGACGGCTAAACAAAACTTCGCCGAACATATTTCTTGACGGACATCGCCAGGCGGCTCACGACAGTTTGAAACCGGCCAAAGCGAAAATCATGTCATGATTGCAAATCGCGGGAAAAGAGGAGGCGTGGAGATGGTGCGATCATGCGTTGGAGCGGACGCTGGACACGTGTCCGACTAGCAGTGCCGTTGCACAGGAAATAACGACTGGGCCTATAAATAAGGAGCCGAACGGTTCATTTTTCACCCCTGCTCCTGCTCTCCTCGGCCCCTTGCTCTCCCGCTCTCCCGCTCTTTTCACCGAGCGAACTCCGGCGAGCATTCTTCTCCGGCGACCCTCGCGTACAGCGATATCCACCGGCCAGAACATCCCTTCCGCGGCGTCCGGCGGCCCGGCGATCGAGACCACCTCCGCGGCGGCGATGGGCGTCGCAGCGTCACGCCTCTCGACGGCGGCGACGGGCAATGTCGCCACCGTCGCCTCTTAGACTCCCACCGCACGCGCCCAGGCGGCGGTCTCCTCTGCTCCTTCATCTTCCGCCGCAGCGACGGTGGCGAGAGGCGCACCCACCGACGAGGAGGAGGAAGCAGCCGACCTAAGGTCACGCTATTGGCTTCCCTCCATCATCGACGAAGAGGCACTCCAAGACTTGGAGGCCGTCGGCTACCTCCCAACTCGGGAGGACTGCCAATGGAGATCCGCCTTCGGGGACGTCATCCCGGCTCCGAAAGCCGGGGAGCGGGTAATCCTCACCTCCCATTTAGTTAGGGGAATGGCGCTACCGCCTTCCGCCTTCTTTAGCGAGGTGTTAGATCACTACGGGCTCCAGCCCCATAATATAGCGCCCAATAGCATTCAAGTCTTAGACGGCTTCACGGCTCTGTTCGAGGGCTGTCTAGGTATTAGGCCTAGTTTAGACTTCTTCAAATATTGCTTCCGTTGCCGGCGACAGACTGTGCCGGACGGCGGACTGGTGACCTGCGGCAGTGTCACTTTCAACTGCAGCCAATGACGCCAATGGTATCCCAAGATACCATACATCGAGTCCGTCAAGGGCTGGACGTCCACCTTCTTCTGCTGCCAAGACATGGCAGCACCGGGGCGCCAATTTGGCGCTCCGGACTTTGTCAACGCGCCGCCTATGCCCAGGCCATGCTGGGACGAGGCGGTGCCCAAGTTGACGGAGGAGCTCCGCCTTATTCAAAGGCGGGTCGAGTTCCTCACCTGCACGATGGCTCCCCCCTTGCTAGATGGGGTGGACACTGCCATCTGCTGGCTTAGCCGGCAGATACTGCCCCTGCGGTACAGCCCGCACAAGATGTGTCAGTATTCGCCTACAGCCACAGCCTCTCTTAGCCAGAAGAGGGGTTACCAGCCGCCGACCTGGCGTTCCGACTTCGCAGCCTTGTCAAAGCAGGGCTGGTGAAGGCGGCGGAAGGTGTGCCCATGCACACCCACGACAACCCTCCCCTTGAGGTAGATATCCTACTTATTGCCCTTCTTTGACGGCCTTTGCCGGCTTAATAGAGTCCCATTAACACTTGCCTTCTTTCTCAGCTCTCTGCCCTGGGGGAGGACGACCTGGCTCCCGACTTCTACGAGTCGGAAGTCGGGAATACCAAGAAGCGCAAGGCGTCCGGCGCTGCTTCCTCTATGGTGAATGCCGAGAGGAAGAAACGGACCGCAGCGGCTGCCGAGCCGGTGCTCGTCGATCTCGACGAGAACGCGGGGATTAAAATCCCCCGAAGGTACTCATTTCCGCCTTAAATAGTCGTCGAATTCCTCTAATACTGGCATTCATCTGGCTGTTCTTGCTTTATTGGCAGGGAACGGGCGGCAACTTCCAGGTTGCCAACCAGGCTTCTTTCTAGGGGAAAGCGGCCCCAAGGTAGCTCGCCCGCTACCATGCCGCCAACTCCCCAGCCCTGGGCCGGCGACTTTATGAGCGATGCTCGTCGCTAGCCCCAGGCTCCGGCTTCCGGTCCGCTGCCAAAGACTTCCTCCGCTGGCCGCGCCACCAGTACTCCCCTTCCATCGGCTGAGGCTACGGCCAGTGAAGCCGTCCAATCTCGTGCCGCCAAGGAGGAGCTGTTGGAGGTGGTTGCCGGCGGTACGCAGAGGGAGCCCCGACTGCAGGAGGCGGCAGAGTTAGGGACCCTTGGTCCACCTTTAAGGAGGCCAAGGAGTACACCCTGGCTTTCGCCAACTTCGCCTCCCAGGCCTTTGCTGACTTGGAGGGCGACATGTCTGTAAGTTTTTCTAACTTTGTGGCATATACATAGTCTTCCCCCCCGAGCACTTAGATGGCAAGTCGAAAACATTGACTGCCGGCCTAGTGGTTTTTTGACGATATGCTATATGCCTTTGTCCTTATCTGCAGGGCCTCTTGTCCGCCAACGTTGAGCTTATCTCCTCCCGATTTGAGATAAACCAGCGGTGCGCGATCTGAAGAAGGATTGCGAGGCCAATGACTTGTGGATTGCCGAGTTGGAGGCGGCCCGCAAAAAAAGACGAAGGTAGAATTATTCTTTTTGCCTTCTGTCATTTTTCAATTTTTGTTGCCGCCAATCGTTTAGCTAGTGAATCCATATTGTAGAACTGCTAGATCACGCCCATGATATATTGAAGGCGTCCACTGATATGCAAGCTATTATGAATGAAGCTTCCGATCAGGCGGCCGCCAATTTGTTGATGAAGGAGGAGCATCGGAAGGAGATGGAGGCCCAGCAGTTGAAGTTTGCGCAGGAGTCTAGCCAGCTTTCTGGGGAGTTGGATGGCCTGCGCAAGAAATTGGCGGAGGCGGAGAAGGCGGCTGCTGAAGAAATATCCAAGCAGGCTTCTCGCGCCCAGACTGCTGAGGACGCGGTTGCAGCTCATATGATTGAGCTGTCCGCCTTCCATAACTTGGTCCTTGGTAATTTCTCACTCTTAATTTCCGTCATCAAATTTAGCCTGAGCCGAACTGACGTTTTTATTTTTGATACAGTTGCTGCCGGCTTAAGCGACGACAAGGCTGTCAGCCCCCGCCTGGATCACCTTGCGCGTCTTGGTGAGCTGATCACCGAGACATTGGCGGCGTCCAAGCGGTTTGCCGCCAAGTTCTTCATCTCTTCCGGCAGTCAGGAGCCGTCCGAGTTCAGCGATGTGCCCAGCATGCTCGAGCAAGCTACGAAGCTACACAAGAGCTCGCTGAAATCGACGGCGCGGGGTGGTGCCAAGACTGCGCTTGGACTATTCATGGCGCATTACCCCAAGGCGGAGATAGAAGCCGTCACCGAAGGCATGCCGTCTACTTATGAAGACGGCAGCGAGGTCGATCCGGCCGCTGTGTTGGACAGTGTTGCCGGCTACGCCACGTGTGTTGCTGACATGGTTGACACTTCGATCTTCTACCGGCGCCATCCTTTGTGTCGTGGTGGTGTCACGGCAGATGCCATAGGATGGCTAATGTGTGGGGCCGATGGACGTTGGTGGATCCGGGGAGGGATAGCGAGCTGAATAGCCCACGCGAGGAGGATCCCGGTATAACCGAGATCTCCCAGGAACAAGAAACAAGATCAAAGTGAAAGGGGGAAGATCTGACAAACACGAACAAATGCACGAAGGCACACAACACACACACAATATACCCAGGTTCAGGGCCCTCGTGAGGAGGTAACACCCCTACTCCTGCCTTTCCTCTCTATATAACAATGGTACAAGAACTACAACTTGCTGGTAGATCTCTCAAAGGGAGGAGTACAAAGAACTAGATGAACTCAAGGTGTGAAGGAGTAAATGCTCTAAGAGTAAATGTGACTATAGCTTTGGCTCCCAAGTTGGTCTCTGCCTCTCAGGAGCAGTTATGGCGCCTTTTATAGAGTTCCGGCCAGGAGGGCCGGAAACCCTAAATCGGCTTGGCCCCACCGGACAGGCCTAGCCGGCATGCCGTCACCGGCTAGTGCGACCTAGTCGCCGCGCTATCCGACGTAGCCCCAGCGTCATCATCTCGATAAGGACAACCGGCGCCGTCCTGAACCATCATTGTCCCTCCGTCAGAGACAAGACATGTCTTGGCCCATCGCGGATAGCCTTTTCCGGATTGCCGGGCTAGGCATGTCAGGTCTTGTCGTACCACGGTCGTACCGGCTGACGCGCTCCCGTGCCAGGCGGGAGGTGACCATGCTTCCGTGTCAGGCGGAACGGTACTTCCCCCCGCAACAGACGGGAAAGCCTGCTATAGACCGTTGACGGCCTACCGGGATCCCTCATGCCGGGTACCTCCTCGCTTGTCACTGCGAACTTCTCCTACATAAGATCAGGACCGAGACATACACTCCGGTTAGTACCTACCCGGACTACCTATCCGGTAAAGCCGAGTTTCCTCGGAGCCCGAGATCCGGGATCCTCTCCGGAGGCGTCCGAGCTCGCCCCAGGATGAGTATCTCTAGGCCTAGCCTCCCGAAGATGTCTTAGCCTACCAGCAAAGACATCTTCGAGAAGCTAGTTCTTAGAGGAACCACCCGCTTATGCTTGTGCTGCGATTGTGAAGGCCTGGGGTGTCTATTTATAGCTGCCAGAGCTGACCCTTGCGCCTGCCAGGAGGCACTTTGCCCTCTACCAGTGTTCAAGGGTCAAGTTGCCCTTTCAGCACACCATGAGGTGTCCCTTGCTCTCGCCAAAAGTCAAGTACTGTGGGCACCTTATTGAATTATACCGGGATCTGCCCCTACCCGGGGGGCAGCCCCCCGACACTAGTCCCCGAAGCTGGTGCTGCACAACGACCTCGGATGATGTGCGGGATCAGCTTTAAACAACAACTATCTTCCGAGAACACATGACATCACCCTCCGTTTTCTTGCCAAGATCGACTCTCCCGAGACCTTCTTTCCGAGACTGTTTTAACCGGGAGGCGAAGCCTGCAACCGGATAACGCAGTCTCAGTGAATCTCGACCGTTGGCTTCGCGCTGAACTCGAGATTGCGAGCTGGGCCCCACACGACGTCCCGTCTGAGCAGAAATGCACTCGAGTGCTCCTGCCCGAGCACGCTGTCGCTTGGGTTCCCGCGCCGGGAGCCGCAGCCGATCCGGAGCCCAACCGTTGGGGGCCGTGTGACCCACGGTGTGGCTGGATCGGGCGCTCCGACTAGCGCCACGTGGCGCGCTGCGCAAAACAGATCCCACCCACGATCGTGGAGATCGTGGGCGGGAAAACGGGGAACCGCTCCGGAATCCCCCCCATAAATAGGGGACCGGAACGGTCTCCTCTCCTCCTTCCTCTTCCCTGCTTCTCCTCCACCACTGTCTCGAGCACGTCGCCGCCGCTGCATTCGTTGCCCGAACGCCGCTGCCCTCGCCATTCTCCGGAGCCCGAGCGCCGTCGCCCTCGCTGTCACCGATCTCCTCTTCTCCGGTGAGTTGCTCTCCCCGCTCCGATGATCTCCTCTGGTAGAATAACCGCTCGCCTTCGGTCTCGCCCTAACACGTGCGCAGTTGCGCCGCCGCCGGTGAGTACGACTCGAGCGGCGCACACGGGATGCACGGCGGTGATGCTAGTTGCTGTAGGACCTACACCTTTTACTCGCACTTTGCTTCGTTTGAGTTTAGCCCGCACCTTTTATCCTCCCTTTTGTTTTGATTTTTTAGCACACGGTAGATCTTACTTGCCAAGAACCCGGTTGTGTTTAGCAGTTTGCGATCCGGCATCTTAGCTCCCGGTAGACTAACTCCGACTAACCGCCGTTGCGCCTGTAGAGTAGCCCGGATACATCTGCAGACTTCTCCGACATGGGCGAAGAAAGTATCCGGGGGTGCTGGGATGGATCCGAGACCAAACAATGGGACCTGGACTGGCTGTACCGGACTCACCGGATTCCGCCAGAAGTTGAGAGCCGTCTTCCGGAGGGCGAGGTTGAGCCGGAACCCCAACCCGGGGAATACGTTGTATTCCTTACGCATTTCGAGCGTGGGTTTGGGCTTCCGGCTAGCCCCTTCTTCCGTGACTTCCTCGACACCTACAGCCTCCAACCGCATCACCTCCCAGCCAACGCCATTATGATGCTCTCGGTCTTCACCACCTATGCGGAAGCATATCTCGGCGTGTGGCCCTTCCTGGATCTTTGGGCCAAGTATTTCATCCTTCGTCGCCAAGTCATCCCCAACCCGGATCAGAAAGTAAAAGACTTGGTCGATTGCGGAGCGGCCACCATCATCCCTCGTGCTGACTCCGGATTCCCTATAGTCAAGGGACTAGAATCCTGCCGGAAGTGGCAGCGCAACTTCTTCTACGTGAAGAACCGGGAGAACTCGGGAGATGGTCCGGGATCCTCGAATCCGGATTTCATAAATTTGCCGGAGTTTGTCAATGGCCCTCCTCGCAAGTTCAATCTCTGGAAACGATTCCCCGATAGCGAAGAGGTCAATTGCATGCATGACGTGCTCTCGGCGCTGACCAAGAAAATGACCGGCGACGATCTCCTGCGTTGCTTCATTATCCGCCGCGTCTGCCCTCTGCAAACCCGAGTGCACAAGATGTGCCATATGGATGGGAGCTATCACCCCACCAGGACCAGTATTTTCCCTCTGGATCGTCCCGCGGTCGTCCGACGTGTCCGAGCTATTGCTCGGACGAAGATGTCGGATGAGTATGTTTGGGGTGTCATTGGGGGATCCCGGAAAAAACCATTAAAACAGGTGCTCCTGTCTGTCTTTCGCGCATTTGCCTTCGTACATGCGTTCACCTGGAAACCGACCTGGACATCATGTGGTGATTTGTTTGCGCAGTTATTCGAGCGGCAAGCCGAGGAGGACGCAGTCCATGCCAACGGGAATTTCGTGCCGAACATCCCGGTGCCGGCTAAGATGCCGAGAAAGGACCCCGACGGCGAGGACCATCTCGCCATTCCTCTAGTCAAAGCTGCTGCCCCGGGTAACCCTTCAACCTCAGAGGCAGTTTCCATTTCTTCGGATGATGAGGATGAGATTGACTGCCAAATCCTCGATGTTATTGACGCTCTCCCTCTCAACTGGGCCTCAGCAGTGGTTCCGAAGCCGACGGCCGGGACCAAACGCGCCGAAAGCCGGAAGCGCGCGGCTTCCGACACCGAGGCTGCCGACAACTCTAGCAATCCCCCCAAGAGGGGCAAGCCGAATAAACAAACGGCCCCGAAGCCTGCTCGGCGCCGGCAAAGGGGCCCTCCCACTGTGGACTCCGGGTACATTCTCCTTGCCTTATGCCACATGATTTTGCCTTCTCCATAAATTATTACTGAGATATTTTGTTTCAGGGACGCACTCGACCTCCCGTCACCTACTATTCCTCCTCCTCCCGTCACTCGGACTCCCAGCCCGGCTCGGGCTTCCCCTTCTCCTCCTCGCCCTTCTACTCGGGGAAGCGAGCCTGCTGCCTCCGGTGCCGCACCGGCTACCGCAGTGACTCCGGATGCTTGCCCGGTGATTGACGAGATCCCGGTGCAGGTCAAGACCACCTCGGGAGAGATTCTTCTTCCGGAAAGTCCGCGCCGGGTGCCCGGGCTTGAGGCGGAGATCCAGAGCCCTCCCCGGCAGTCCGTGCCAAGCGGTCCCTCCCGGCAAGCTTCGGACAAGACTGCCCCGGAGAAACGGCCCGCGGTCTCTTCCTGGCCAGCTGATCCACCTGTCGCGAAGTCGCGCCCCAAGGTTGCTGGGCAGAAAACAACTTCTGCCAAGCGTGCAGCTGCCCCGACATCCTCGGCCCAGGACTTGGTGCTGCGCACGGGTACGTTTTCATCGTTACCACCGCCTCCCGCCGAGATCCCTACTGCTGCCTTGCGGATGTTGCGAGCAACCGTTAGCTCCTTTGTGCCTTCAGGGTCCCGTGATATTGCTGCTACCCGCGCGCCCGGCGGCTCCGGCATACAGGTTGTTGACGAATACAACCAGGCCTGGCTTGCCGCCGACGCCTCCGAGACTGCGGGAGACTTGCACGCTGCAGGCCCAAGCCGCAATGCCCAAGCTCTGCACGCTCTCTAGGTGGCCGCGCTGGATGTTACTCGGGTGACCGAGGTAAGCTTGTTCTATTTCTTTCACCAAAAAATATTTGTTCCTTCCACTATCACTAGTCCCCGAGATTGGTGCTTAGTGTTCTAGATTCCACCGAATAGCAGATCACTAGGTTCCAATCTTAGAGAAAATTTCAGGACTCGGACACCGAGTCCCCGAGATCCTCCCCACCGGGTAGCTTGCTTCAAAATTTGCTTCATAACCACTAGTCCCCGAGATTGGTGCTTAGTGCTCTAGATTCCACCGAATAGCAGATCACTTGGCTCCAATCTTAGAGAAAATTTCAGGACTCGGACACCGAGTCCCCGAGATCCTCCCAACCGGGTAGCTTGCTTCAAAATTTGCTTCATAACCACTAGTCCCCGAGATTGGTGCTTAGTGCTCTAGATTCCACCGAATAGCAGATCACTAGGCTCCAATCTTAGAGAAAATTTTAGGACTCGGACACCGAGTCCCCGAGATCCTCCCAACCGGGTAGCTTGTTATGTGTTAGAGATTCCGGACTCTCCCGATTTCCTTACATTTTTTCCCGGGTGATTCCTCCTTCTTTGTCTTGATTTCAGGAGTGCAGCAAGAAACGCTGCAGCATCTTCAACCGAGTTCTTGCTGACCTCGGTCAGTCCAAGAAATGCGAGGGGCGCCTCCGGGAGGAGCGAGACGCCGCGCGCAAGGTCTCGGTAGACCAGAAGGCCGCACTTGCCACCGCGCAAGCCGAGATCGCGCGACTCAACGGCGAGCTCGAAAAAGTCAAGGCTGCTGCGACCGAGATGAAGACGCGCTTCATCGAGGCGAGCAAGAAGCAAAAGGAAACCTTGGACCAGTCCGAGGAGCGTGCGCATCTTGCCGAGACCGGGCTGGCTCTCCTCCGGTCACGGTCCGATACCTGGCTCTCCGAGCTCACTGTATTGAACCGGGATCTGAACAGTAAGTGGATCGACATCCCTCTTCTCTTGTTGCTTTCTTTCTTTGTTGTTGCTTTTCTTATGACCTAGCCGTTTGACAGCTCTTCTTTTTAAAGGGGAATTTGAGCACTCCCGGGAGGCTGCTGTTCTTGCCGTTGCTGTCGCCCGAGAGAAGCGCGCCGGGAAGGGCCCTGTCTCGGAAGCCTGGGACATCGAGGATCACCTCACCGCCCTGAAGGCCCGGATAGTGCCTCTTCGGTCTATCGGGACGGAGCTGCTTAGCGCTGCGGTCCACGTCCACGACGCACTGTGGCCGAGTATCCGCGCGACGCTTTCGGTTACCGAGCTTGCGAGCGCACTCCGGTGTGCCGGGAGGCGCATTCACGCCTGGAAGCGTTCCGGTGCGCGGGCTGGTGCCGACCAGGTCTTGACCCAAGTACTTAGCTGGTACGAAGGTCTTGATATGGAGGCGATCCAGCGCCTGCGGACGATCTCGCCGTGGCTGAGCGATCCGGCTAAGATCCAGCGGCGACAAGAGGAGGCGCACCGCATCGCCTCGTGGTCCAGCATCCGATCCTTCACCGCCAGCGTGCTTCCTTCCGACTCCGAATCTGATTACGAGGATGACGAAGAAACCGTTGCGACCGGCGACGCGGATGACGAGGCCCCGGAAGAAGATGACGCTGCCTCCGGTGCCGCGCCCGAGAGCGTGGTTCCCCGGGATGCTACGTCTGCGCCGAGACCCGAGGTCTCCCAGACTGAGGTGCGCCCCGACGCCCCGAGTAGCTCTGCCGGATGTGAAGCCGAAGCTGCACCTGCTGCTTCTCCCGAGACCGCTGCTCCCGCTGCTGCCACCGGGACTACCGCTTCTGCTGATGCCACCGGGACCGCTGCTCCTGCTGATGCTGCTCCCGAGGTCGCTCCTTCTGCTGACACCTCCGTCGAGAAGTCGACTTCCCCTATCACTTGAAATACTTAAGAGTAGATTCGTCAAATCCCCGGGATGTCGGGTGCAATATGTAATATACACTTTATTATTTTCGTTTTGTAGTGAGCTACTTATCCGAACAACTTATGTCAATTTATTCTGTTATGAGTTCCCGAATTGCCTTTCATGTTTACCGTACTTAGGTAATTTCTGCTCTTGTCTACCATTTCGGCGTTCGACAGTCGAGTCACAAAACTCCACATACGGCATACATTACTTAAAACAATCCGAGTTCCGTCTAACCGAATTCCCGACATAAAAAATAACTGAGTTAGTAAAAAACAGGTATGCCGGATAAGTTCCTGCTCCGAGTCCCCGAGAACATTTTCGTGTTCCCCATCTTCCCTCTCTTAGCTCTTGACTACCATTTCGGTGTGCGTCAGTCGAGTCACAAGATGATTTCACATGACATACATTACTTTGACTCTGAGAATCGAACTCGGAACTTTCCCGGCATACAGATAACATAAAATATAGCAAGCCGGCAGTCCCCGGGTTCCTCCCCGAGATGCCGGTATAAGAAAACAAACGAACTTGACAAAAATAAAAACAAGACATGCACATAACCAGGCAGTCCCCGGGTTCCTCCCGGGGTGCCTTACTTTCATTAATACTAAAAATTGAGATACAACATACACTGAGCCCTTTACGTGTAGAAGGGGCGAAGTAGTGCTACATTCTATGGACGCTTGGTTTCCTCACCGGATTTGTCCATTACACCTTTCCTAGCCTCCTGTGCATCTACAAGGTAATAAGAATCATTGTGCAATGCCCTGCTTATCACAAAAGGTCCCTCCCATGGAGGTGACAATTTATGCATTCCAGCCGTGCGTTGGATGAGCCTCAGCACAAGATCCCCTTCTCGGAATACCCTCGGGTGCACTTTCCGGCTATGATAGCGACGGAGATTCTGTTGATAAATTGCAGACCGAGATAGTGCCAATTCTCTTGCCTCTTCGAGTAAATCTACATCATCTTCTCGGGCCTCCTTTTCCTCGGTCTCGGTGAACATTGTCACTCTCGGGGAATCATACTATATGTCGGTCGGGAGTACTGCCTCAGCACCGTATACCATGAAGAATGGCGTGTATCCGGTAGATCTATTCGGTGTAGTCCGGAGACCCCATAACACCGCCGGTAACTCCTCTATCCAGCATCCCGGAGTTCTCAACAGTGGTTCGATCAAACGAGCTTTGATACCGGCTAAGACTAAGGCATTTGCTCTCTCGACTTGTCCGTTTTCTTCCGGGTGTGCGACTGATGCTACATCCAACCGGATTCCCTTCTCAGCACAAAACCGAGCGAATTCCCCCACAACAAAATTGGTGCCATTATCCGTGATAATGTTGTGCGGGTATCCGTATCTCAAGATGATGTCTTTTAGGAATTGCACAGCGGTGTGTCCATCACACTTCCGGATTGGCTTGACTTCTATCCATTTGGTGAACTTGTCCACCATAACCAGTATGTGTGTCATATTGCCTCTTGCCGACTTGAACTGACCCACCATATCCAAACACCAAACTGCGAATGGCCAAGTGATGGGGATTGTTTTCAGTGCTGACGCCGGCATGTGTATCCGGTGAGCAAATCTCTGGCATCCTCCACACTTCCGGACAATATCTTCTGCTTGCTGCAGCGCAGTGGGCCAGTAGAACCCATGCCGGAACACTTTCGCCACCAGGGCCCGGGATGATGCATGATGTCCACACTCCCCTTGATGTATTTCCAGGAGCATCTCTTGTCCTTCTGCCGGTTCTACACATCTCTGGAGTACCTCAGTGACACTCCTCTTGTGTAACTCTTGATTGATGACGGTGTATGCTTTTGACCTTCGTATTATCTGCCGGGCTTCCACTTCATTTTCCGGGAGGGTTCCTTCCAAGATATAAGCCATAATGGGCTGTGCCCATCCTGGGACAGGTCTAACCGGGAACATGGGAGCGTCCATGTCCATTGGCTCTGCCGACATCACCTCTACCATCATCTTTGTTTGCCTCTCTGAGCACTGCGATGCAGTCCCCGGGTTCGATGTTATGCTCCCGACATCTACTTCCATGGGTACGGCATCTGAAGCAGGCTCCTTGGGGATGAAGATAGAATCCGACTCGGGTGAGGGCTGAATAGATGGCTTCCTCAAATGCTCCAGGGCTATCCCGGGTGGGATGGCATCCCGAGACGATCCTAGCTTGGACAAGACATCTGCTGCCTCGTTTTCTCCTCTGGGTATATGCTTGAACTCGCACCCTTCAAAAAATCCGGATATTTTCTGCACATGAAACCTGTATAAGGCCATGTTTGCATCGAGGGCATCCCAATTCCCCGACACCTGTTGCACCACGAGGTCGGAGTCACCGAAACACTCTATCCGGCGGATGCCGATTTCCTTGGCGACGTTCAGTCCATGAACCAAGGCCTCATATTCTGCGACATTGTTGGATGCCCGAAAATGAATTTGCAGCACATACTTCAGTACATCTTGCTTTGGGGAAGTGAGGACCACTCCGGCACCCAATCCGATCTTAGCCTTTGAGCCATCGAAATGCATCCTCCAGAAATTGTAATCCGGCATCGGAGGTTCATATTGCATCTCGACCCAGTCCACCAAAAAGTCCGGCAGCGCCTACGACTTGATGGCATCTCGTCTCTCGTACGCCGGAGCGTATGGAGACAACTGGATGGCCCATTTGGCTACCCGGCCGCTAGCGTCCTTGCAACCGATGATCTCGGCCAGAGGAGCTTCGCATACCACTGTGATCGGGTGTTCCTGAAAGTAGTGCTTGAGCTTGGTCACTGCCATGTACACCCCATACGCCATTTTCTGGTAGTGCGGGTAGTTCTGCTTGGATTCCGAGATCACCTCACTGAGGTAATACACCGGCCTCTGTATCAGCTTGCCCCCTTCTTCCCTTTCTACTACCATTGCCACACTGACTACTCGGTTGGTTGCGGCTATATACAGCAGCATAGGTTCCTTGGGTAACGGGGATGCCAACACGGGTGCTGTTGAGAGCATCCTCTTCAAATCGTTGAACGCCGCATCAGCCTGCGGGGTCCAAACAAATGTCTTGCTCTTCTTCATCAGTTGGTACAGGGGCAAGGCTTTCTCCCCAAGTCGACTCACAAACCGACTTAGGGATGCGAGACACCCGGTAAACTTCTGCACATCCTTGAGACGCACGGGCAATTTCATGCTCTCGATAGCACGAATTTTACCCGGGTTGACCTCGATTCCCCGGCTTGAGATGAGGAAACCGAGTAACTTCCCTGCCGGAACACCAAATGTGCATTTATCCGGGTTCAATTTCATCCGGAACCTTCTTAAGTTTTTGAATGTTTCCCTCAGATCATCTATTAGTGAGGCTTTTTCTTTTGTTTTTATGACTATGTCATCGACATAGACCTCGGCATTTCGGCCTATCTGGTCATGCAAACATTTCTGCATGCACCTCTGGTACGTAGCACCAGCATTCCTCAAACCGAAAGTCATGACACGATAGCAATAAGCCCCATAAAGGGTAATAAAAACAGTTTTCAATTGATCATCCGGATTCAAAGGTATCTGGTGAAAACCAGAATAGGCATCTAAAGAAGTCAAAAGTTCACTCCCGGCAGTGGAATCTATCACTTGATCTATCCGGGGTAATGGAAAGGGGTCCTTCGGACATGCTTTGTTGAGGTTGGTGAAGTCGATGCACATGCGCCACACCTTAAGCAGGAGGGGATCATCCTTCTTCTTCTCCACCAAAACCGGATTCGATATCCAATCCGGGTGCAGCACTTCCATTATGAATCCAGCGGCCAGCAGTATAGCCAGATGCTCCATGACCGCGGCTCTTCTTTTATCCGAGAGGCGCCTAGTTGGTTGCTTCACCGGCTTCGCATCCGGTCTAACAAACAGAGAGTGCTCAGCCAACTCCCTCGGGACGCCTTGCAGATCGTCACTCGACCACGCAAAAGCATCCCGATTCTCACGGAGGAAGTCGACGAGCTCGCCTTCCTATTTGCTGTACAGGTTGCTGCCAATGATAACTTGGCGCTCCGGGTTGCTGGGGTCCACACACACCTTCTTGGTCTCCTTGAGGGGCTGAAATGATGCCCCCTGCTCCGGGTTCACCATCCCGGGCATTCCGAGTTGGGAGGTCTTGGCCATTGCTACCACCTGCTGAATCCTCTTCTTTTCTTCCGCGATCACCAGAGACTCAGCCAAGCACGACCCCGCCGAGGCACATTCCATGGAGCGCTTGTGGTCTCCCGAGATGGTGATTACGCCGTTAGGTCCTGGCATCTTCATCTTGAGGTAGCCCATGTGAGTCGAGATCATGAACTTGGCGAGGGCCGGTCTGCCGATCAGCGCGTGATACGGGCTCTCGAGGTCCACGACCTCGAACTCCAAGCTCTCGGTTCGGCAGTTCTCCCGAGTCCCGAATAGCACCTCAACCCAGATCTTTCCCATGGGCGAGCAAGAGACTCCTGGCACAATGCCGTGGAAGGTTGTCTCGGTAGGCAGCAGGGTGTTCATGGATACTCCCAGCTTCAGCATCGTGTCCTTGTACATGATGTTAATGGCACTGCCATTGTCGATCAGAACCCGGCTGAAGCGGACGTTGAGGTTGGGTCCGACAAAAGTTGGGTCCACCACCAAGGCATACGCCCCCGGCTTAGGCATAACCCGGGGGTGATCCTTCCGGCTCCACGTGATCTCCATCTCTGACCAGTGCAAGAACTTGGGCACCGCCGGGATCACATCATTCACCTCCAGGGCATGCTGTCGCACGCTTCTTCGGTCAGTAGGTTCGGTCACGAAGACCACATAGCTTTGATGTGCCTCCCGGTAGTTGCTCTGCTGCTGTCCGGCTTGGTTACTGGTGCCTGCACCGCTGTCGTTCCGGGTGTGCACCATATTCACTGGCCGAGGTGGGGGTCCTCGCGGAGGAGGGGGAATTCGGACAGCGTTGGCCCCCGATGTCGGAGGAGGGGGTCTCGGGATATTGGGCCGAGATGCCGGAGCACTCTGCCGAATAGCTCCCGAGCTGCCTTCCTGCAACGTGCGCTGATACCAGCTGCACTGCCGAGTAGAGTGGTTTGCGGGCTTGTTGGCCTCCAAAGTATGGTAGCAGCATGGCTTGTTCAGCATTTCCTCGTATGTCAGGGGCTTCTTTTGTTCCACCCAGGTCTTTTGCACCTCCTGACTCTGACCCCAAGCCGGGCCACTCGTCTTTTGACGCTGGTTGTTGCCGGCATCCTCCTGCTCCCGGGTCACTGCTGCGACGTGCTGCGCGACATGGTGGTACTCAGGGTGGTTCCTTTTCTGGCCAAAATCTTGGCGATCATGGCTCCTGCTCGGTCCTGAACGCTGAGGTCCCGCATTCCTCCTGTTGGAGTCACCGACATCCACCAGGGGTTGCATGGGATCTCCAAGCGTGTAGGTATCGGCGATGCGCATGGTCTCTGCCAAGGTCGTTGGCATCTTTCTCTGCAACTTCTGCCACAGCATTGAGCCATGCCTGCATCCTTGTGCAAACCAGGAGATGGCCTGTGCCTCTACCACTCCTTCGCAAGAATTGCGAATATTGCTCCACCGGGTAAGATATTCCCGGTCAGTCTTATTACTCCTTTGCCTACAGATGGCGAGCTGCTGAGGTCTGTTTGGCCTTTTGTACGTGCTGGTGAAGTTGCTGATGAATGCTTCCTCAAAGTGTAACCAGCAGTCTATGTTGCCAGCTCTCAGGTTGTTCAACCAGATCCGGGCAGGTCCTTCCAACATCTGCGGTACGTAACGTACCGCCCATCGTCTGTTTCCACCGGCTATGCTTACTGCAGTTACATAGTCGGTTAGCCAGTCCTCCGGCTTCTTGCTGCCGTCATATGTCTTGGCACCCCTGTTGAGCTGAAAGTTCCGAACAGGTGGTTCCCGCATGATCCGAGGTCCGAAGCAGGCAGGTCCCGGTGGTCCTTGCTCTTCCACCAACTCGGATTGGTGAATCCGGTCGAGCCGGAATCTGGCATCTGTCGGGTTCAGCTGCCTGGTTCCTATCCGAGATCCCAAAGGGTTCTCGTCTGGCTGATACCCGAGCTGCTGCTGCCTCGAGTTGCCATCGTTGAGCCTGTCTTGCGCAGGGATCACAGCCTGCTGGGGAACGGAGGCGGCCTCCCTCTGTGGGTTTCCCTGAACATGAGGAGGGTTCCGGGGTGGATTACCACGGCTGACCGGGTTATTGTTTCCTACACCCAGGTTACCATCCCCACGGGTACTTCCCGCCTGCCCCGAGTTACGCTGTCCGGCTTGCCCGGCTTGCTGGATACCGGCGAAGGCCGGGTCGTATGTCTGTAGCTGCTTGTTCTTCCCGGAACCTCGATTCCGGCTCCTACTCTTGCTCTTGCTCTTGCTTCTGCTCGGATGTGGGGAAGAGGCCTCCCCGTCTGATTTCTGGCTATTGGGTCTTGCCAAGTGCACTTGAGATCCTGCCCCGGGGTTCTTCTTTTTGAAGGCCTGATTCTGATGGTTGGCCTCAATCACCAACTCATTTACCCGCTCCTGCTGCTTGCGCAGGGCCTCACCGGATAAACCCACCAACTCGTCCATGGCGGCTTCGGCGGCCCTAAGGGTTTTCGCCGGTGAGCTGTACACCGGCTTCCCCGCTGAAATCGGAATACATACCCTCGCAGACCGAATAGCGGGGATTACGCTCCCACACAAGAGTTGACGACGAAGACGACGTAGCCGACCTCTAGGTCGTGACGAACTCGGCGTGACAAAGACGACGAAGATGACCTCGAGGTCGGGTGAAGGAAGTAGGCCTCCGAGTACCGCCAGCGCAGCACCTTGCAGGGCGTTACACACATACGGTGGAGACGACGGCCTCCGAAGCTCCTGTCCAGGACGAGCAACGGAAGACTTGGACCGGAACACCAGCAGCGCGACAGCGGGCTATGGTGGAAGAGATCCCCCTCTCAATTCGGCGCAACTCCAACAAAGGGAATCACGAGATCGAGAGAGAATTGGGGAATTAATTGGTGAATTAAAAGGCTAGGGGTGCCCCTTCTAATATAGGCTCCCAGGGGGAGCCAACCTTGCCAGTCGGGCGGTGTGGGACTATCCCACACCAGCCACGATCCTTGAAGGGTGCGCCGGCCCTAGGTGGGCCCCTTGTGGCCCACCTAGGCCGGCCGAACCAGCCCTCATCCATTGGGGGGAAGCTTCCCCCCTCATGGGCCTTCTTTCCACTAGAAGGCCCATTTAGGGAAATCTGCCTTTAAAAATTCGAAAATAAATATATAAAATCATATTTAAACATTAATTACACTAATTAATATAGAACATATTTGATATAATTTATTCTATCTCCAAAAACTATTTCGTCACTGCCCGATCTCCATCGGACCATTCCCGGGACGTTCCCGGTGATCTCTTTCCTTTCCGGTTGTGTTGTCGAAACCCCGTAAGTGTGTTACCCTAGCGGTTTGATATAATAACAGACATGATAGAGACTCCTCTCCGATCAATGACTAACTCATAGGCCTAGACCCCATGAAATAATCCCTGTGATATAACGAATGACTTTCATCTATCAAACCTGGACGTCTAGTCTTAAACCCTTTGACATGGCGATACTTAGCGTGTCCGAGCATCATTCTCAGATATCTCAATACCTAGCATGATGTCGTTACCGACATCGCCATCTTCTACTCGTCCATGATATTATGTCAGCTGGTGACCTAGTCACATGTTTGCAAACTCATTTAATATAATCACACCGAGTGGGCCCTAGAGTATCTATCCGGCTATGCGGACTGACAAATCCCGTTGTTGACCCCTCGTCTCAACTACCCCTTCTGATACCCAAAAGTATCACCGTTATTGTCACATTAAATAAGATATGACGTTTGGTGCAATCAAAGTATCTTACATGAATAACAATAAGATTTGGTCTCACGGTCTTAAGGCTTAATGACTATGTCCTATAAATACTGGGTATGTCCATCACATCGTTCCACCTAACGATATGACTTCCATTGCCGACCGGCGCCATGCCCTATGATCAGAAAACCTCGATCATCAATCGCGCAATGAAACTAGTCTTAGTAGAGGCTACTAGGAACCTGGTTGTTTTTTTCTACCACACCTGTATTAATGTTTTAGCTTAGTAAAGTTATTGCATGGTATAAAACATATAATGAACAATTGGGATATTGCCAATAAACTATGTTTATTAAGTGCCTCTTGGGCATATTCCCTTCAGATCCCTCGTCTCAACTACCCCCTTCCGATACCCAAAAGTATCACCGTTATTGTCACACTAAATAATATATGACGTTTGGTGCAATCAAAGTATCTTCACGGAATAACAATAAGAGTTGGTCTCACGGTCTTAAGGCGTAATTACTATGTCCTACAAATACTGGGTATGTCCATCACATCGTTACACCTAACGATATGACTTCCATTGCCGACCGGCACCATGCTTATGATCGGAAAACCTCGATCATCAATCGCACAACGAAACTAGTCTTAGTAGAGTCTACTAGGGACCTGGTTGTTTATCTACGACACCTATATTAATGTTTCCGCTTAATACAGTTATAGCATGGTATAAAACATATAATGAACGATTGGGATATTGCCAATAAACAATGTTTATTAAGTGCCTCTAGGGCATATTCCCTTCAGTCTCCTACTTGCACTAGAGTAACACTTAATCTAGTTTACAACTTGGTAAAAGCTCAACACCCATAGCATCTTGGTGCCTGCTCGCCTCGTGGAAGAGGAATACAGTCAATAGATCTCACACATTGAGACCTATATGTGCTTGGCAACACTTCTTTGTCACCTAGTTTGACATCATCCCGTATCTTACGATGACGGTGAAATATATCCTAGTGGATGGAGTGAGACTCGAACATTCGCGAATCATGGGCCTTAAAATTCTAAGAGATCTATTAAGGAGACCACATACGCTCGGAAAACTGCTCAGTCCAATCACACTTGCTACTTCTGAAGTTGCCATATATTTCTATACCTATGTAGATTATGCGACAGTGCATTCATATGCGACTTCGCAAGCTAACCATGTCTTTCTTCAAAATAAAGGAATCTCCTATATGAGATTTCTAGTCGTATGGGTTAGTGTCATAACTTGCATCATCGTAACCGCTTTACGGCAAGTTGTCTTTCACTCTTACCCTTTACTAGAAAACATATCTTCAGTTCCCACAGACACTGAATGATATACTTAACGTTTGTTCATTGATCCACACAAGGATCACTCTAGAACCTGTTCTTCAACCAAGAACTTGGGTCACACTAAGTCGAGCTTTCAGTCTGATAGCATCTACTGATACATAGAGAATGTCGAACTTCATTTGCTATCACTGAAAATGCCAGGATAAACTTAATATTTTACCTAGTAATACAAGCAAGAACCTCTTTCTTCGCTTGTTCTATTCTGAAACACTTCAGAATCTTAACTTAGGAAATATTCCGACCTAATGTTATTAAGCCCCTTACGATCTATATAATTATTAATCGGATGCCTAATACTCCTAACTTCATTTCATAGAAAATTTAATCACTTAAATAATCCTTTACACTCTACTAGAGGATCTGTGTCATTCAATATGTCGTTACATACAAAATCACAAATGACACCTAGCTCCCACTCAAATATGCCTTCTGCATATAAGATCAAGGAAAGATACTTAGCTCCCACTCACTTCTTTGCAAATGCAGGTTTCTTCAACTATTTTGGACAACTCCAAAATCCTTTGATCACATTATCAAAGTGAAGATTCCAGCTCCGACATGCTTGCTTCAGCCCATGAATGGACAACTGAAGTTTGCATACATGTTTAGCATCCTCAGGATTACAAACCATTATTATACTGATTACAACTCTTTCTTAATGACACTATTAAGAAACATGGTTTTCTTATCCATCTATAAATTTCTCATTCGAAATTATAGTAATTGCTAAAAGACCCAGAATAGATTTAGGCTTCACCACTTGAGACAAACTCTCATGTGGTCAACTTTTGAATCTGTCGAAACTGTTTCACGACAAATCGATCCTTCTCAATGTCTATTCTCTCATAAAATTCCATATTCTATTAACATCCTAGATCCCATCAAGAAGATCTCCCAAGTCATTACCTGGTAATCGTACATGGATTTTATTTTGGGTCATAAATGACTCATAGCCATTTCTCGGACTTAGGTCTACTATCTCTTCTTCATAGTTCGTAGGTCTGTCATATTCCATTAATATGACCTTCATAACAAGATTGTCGTAACACAAAGTGTTGAACCCAACCTCATACGCCTACATTCTTAGTATGAGCTCAGAGCATCATGATCTTGTATCATCAGCTTTTTCAAGCTGTGGAGCATGACAGCGAAAACACTTTCGGTTGCGCCACTCTGATGTCTGGAGAGGAAGTTCACCAACTTCGTCTTGCTCTACTTTCTTTCTCACTTATACCCTTGGACAAGAAACTATTTCTTTCGCAAGGTATATCCCGGCAACGATTTTTCCTGTGTCGTGAGACATGTACCCAACTAACTCTTTAGGTACGATACACTACAAAGATTAATCTATTTTAGGTTTGATCACATCGAAACACTAAATTGCTGAAACGACAATCCAGGCTAAAAGCCATGCCATTACTCATATGGTATTGTCTCCATGGTTTTAAATGGTTTCCCTATTACCTAACGTGAATGTTACGTTTCTACCATATTACTATAATGATCACAATAATTCGGTAAGATATTTATTTACCACACACTATCCGATAGGGTGCAATTACGACGTCCTAACATACCATAATACTATGGTGTTCCATGCGATGTAATTTGTGAAACTCTTCTCACAAGTATTCCAATGTTGTGCCAACATTATAACTCAAATCTTTATTTCCTCGATCTCTATCGTGGGAATTTGATTTTCTTGTTAAGTTTATTTCCTACTTCATTCTGAACTTGTTTGATCGAATCAAAATTTCCAGATCAACATTCCCTGAGTGGATATCCATATATCTACTCGAATAATCATGAAGTCTATGAAATAAATACTCCCACTACACGTTAAAGTACTTCATTGATTCACATACACCCATATGCACGATTCTCAACAAGTTATACTCAAAATGTTCAGTGAAGTTCACGAAATAAAGGTCTCCACTACCCGTCAGTTACTTCATTGAACCACATACATCTATATGCATGACTATCAATAAGTTATATGCCCGTTTTCAGAAAACGGTGTCATAGTTATTTTGCAAGTGTCAAAAGATCAAATCTAAGGACTTGTAGATCCATCCGGTATGGAGCCAATGCATTGACTATAACATTGACATGAATTAAACGGTAGTGCCACACATATGTGGTGTCTTTATTAAGTTTGTATCCTTTGGCATTAATATTATGAGTGTGGGAGCTTCTACCATCTAAATTCAAATCGGCATATGATCATTACTTCATAAGTATAGGACAACAAATTTGACACTAAAATATATGAACAAGTGTCTCGCTAGAGGAGACACCTGTGACGCCCAAAAATCGATACTATGTAGATTTAAGCGATTCCGCCGAAATCCGCATAATAACGATTTTAGGTCGCCCACCAGACATAATGTGCACGCTGAAACATGCGCATTATGTGGGTGGAATTGTGATAACATGTCAACAGTTACGATACATCCACAGATACAACAAAGATAGAATTACAACAACGACTGGAACGAGTCAAGATACAAATGATACAATACAAAGATTCAAATGACAGCGGAAGCAAAATAGTATCCGACTACAGATAAGATACAAATTGGACTAAGAGTCCTGAAGATAAGCGATGGCGCCATATCCCTGCCCAGACAAGCCAGAGGGATTCCCAAGCTAACGTCGTCGGACTGCAAACCTGTTGACTGCACATAAAGCACAGCCCAAAAGAGGGTCAGGGCACTCCCTGACAAGCAAAACCGACTTGCCTACTTTCTACACCATCTCCCAAAATATAGGGGAGGTGGACTTAGCGGCAGCAGCACTAGCAACCTAAAGAGACACACTACAACTTCCGTCTAATTAGAGAAGGATAATAGAGCGCATAAGTAAACAACTACTACTAACACTAATCGTAACCCATTCTCGAATTAACCCCCTCAACCAAGTATGAGGAAGTAATTCGGGAATACTGACACATTGAATAATTTTAGTTACAAGTTATTGTGAAAGTAATTCTATATTACTAGTCAGGTTAATTAACAAGGATTAGGTGTAAGTTGTCTATGAACTTATTAGCTAGCATCATCACCAACTCGTCCATAACCGTGGACACGGCTCATCGATAAGATTATACCCTGCAGGGGTGCACTACTGGACCCGTACTCGTTCGATCAACCCCAAAATCAAAGCCAGAAGGTAGGGCATCTCAACACGGCAAATCTCTTCTCTACAACCTATCCAGGGAACCGCATGATTGTATGCACGGTTAATCAGGTCCAGTGCCCGCGGGATCGACCTTCATAGCACTCTAAGAACGTGCCACCCTATATGAGAATCGACTACTCCATCATCATGAGATCGTTAGGTAACCATATGCATGCATCAAATGGAAAGACCGAACTACTTGCGGCGCCCTGGATAAGAAGCAGATTAAATCGAAGCCGCGGGGGGCTCCATAGGGCCTCCCACAAGCGGTTAGTGTGCTCAAAATTGGATCCGAGGACAAGAACTGAGTTCCTAGGTCGACACTTAGCAGAACAAAGCACCTCGCAAGGTCTTCCGCCGGTGCCTTATCATTTAATTATTATACCCCAATATAAGACAACAGTTTATTAAGGTAGAATAACCTATCGTGCTAAGCAGGTGAAATAAATAAGACATGCAGACGACTCGCACAAACAATTCTAAGCATGCGCTAAGACTCGCAAGGCTAACAGATAAACATACAACAGGTTATGGGATGTGGGGGTGAAGCTGTATCGGCTGCAGGATAATACTATGATGGGATCGTAATTCAAGAATCGTAACTAAGATAGCATAGATCAAAAGGCAAGGATGAAAGACAATGTATAGGTAAACAAGCAAACTTTGCTTGCCTGGAATCCCGCATGTAAGCAGATCTTGTCGTTGCTCACACATCTCAACGTCGAATCCGCGAAGAAGCAACAAACACTAGAAAGCGTAAAAGATGCACTTTACAACTACGACAAAAGATCCGGCATGATCATACGAGAATGATGCATGGCATGGCAAGATGCAACACAATGCAGTTAATCCAAATTAAGCGGGAAAGCAACCCCGACAATTAATATTTAGGTGCAAGTTATTTATATACTCAACAATATTAAATGTTGGTTAACATGGTAATACATGGCATGGGTGATTTAATTAAATTAAATGGAAAAGGGCATTATATATTTATTACCCCTAACATTCCATATTTAATTATTTAGTTGCAATTAACAAATTATACTAAGCAATTAAAATAACAGATGCAAAATGGCATACAAATGGCATATTAATATTCATTGCATTTTTCTGATAAAAATACATATAAAGATTATTTAATTTGGAGTTATACATTAAAGGTTATTAGCATTTTAATTTTAGGGGTGTTTATGCAAAAGACATGACCTGTCTGTGAAGGAAACAATTTCTGTGAGGGCAAAAAGGCTAAACAAGAAAAGCAGGGGGCTCTGTGTAATTTCCTGGCGCTAGTGACGCTGACAGTTGGGTCCCGCAAGTCAGTGAACGAAAAAAAAGGAGGCCTTTTATTCATCTCGGCCGTGGTTCGAACTCGGGTGCGCTCGATTGCAGTGCGGGCACGCTAGCCAGTAGAGCTGGATTGGTTGTGTTGACATGTACAGAGGACAA
Organism: Poa annua; assembly: GCA_026929855.1. NCBI lineage: Eukaryota > Viridiplantae > Streptophyta > Magnoliopsida > Poales > Poaceae > Poa > Poa annua. The sequence continues at coordinate 240,694,760 of CM049426.1, read as the reverse complement.
CGCTATATGACCCGAGCCACCGGTGTATAACTGAACTAACAAAGTTCAGACTTTCTTTACGATGCAGACGACGGGAACAAATGCAGCAAGCAGCGGCGACCAAAAACCGGTGGAGCACGGCGCAAGCAGGGACCGGGCGGACAAGCGGGTGGGAGTACGTACGGAGGATGGTGTGGTGAGTCCGTGTGCAGAGGCGAGGAACCGGCAGCGGCGCAGCACAGAAGTTCATCTCGGAGCTTCTCTGCTCGTCCATGGCGGCCCGGAGCATGTCGAGGACGGGCGCGACGATTTGGACAGCAAAACGCAAGGGGAAGAGAGGAAATCGGGATAGGGACTCACGGGGAGGGGGATGTCATAGAGGTACTTGCTCGGGGTTGACCGAAGGCGGCGAAATTTGAGCGGCGGAGGCCCGCCGGCCGCGGGAAAGAAGGGGACGACATCGCCGTTCCGGAGGCTCCCGGGATGATTCCGACGACGTGGAGGTCGGCGACACCCCGGCGCATCCCCTGGGACCATCTTCAGTCTTCGACGGCGAGGGAGAGTCGGGGGCAGCGGCGGGGTGCTCTCCGGTCGGATTTTCGTGAGAGAAGAACATAGGGGATCGGAGGGGAGAGAAGAGGGGAGGCGGCGCGATGTGGAGGGGGAAGGAGGGGCGAGTTAGGGTTCGGGGGAGAGAGCAGGGGCGGCTAAGTAGAGGGGAGGGGGAGTGGTTGAGGGAGCACGTGAGGGAGGTGGGGGCCATGGCGCTTTTCTCTGTCTCCGTACAGAGGTAGGGGAAAGTGAGGGTGTGGGATGGGCTTCGGAGGGAGAGGGGAGATGGGTTGGGGTTTGGGCCTGAGGTGGAGGATTCAGCCCAGGTTTTGTTTTTCTCTACTGGTTTTTATTTCTTTTATTTAATTATTTTCTGTTTTTGGATTTTAAGACAAAATAGAAAAAGAATTTGTATAGAGAAACTTTACAAACTAGTTTTTGTTTTAAAATAGGCAATTTAATTATTGTTTCCAATACACAATTTAATATATTAATTTGAATATTTGAAAAGAATTTAAATACCACACTTAAATTAATTTGATTTGCAATTAGATTTAAAAGTGGAATTTTAATTTGAAGGGTGTGATTCAAATTTAAATGCAATAAAATAAAATGAGGTGACAAATGCATGATGATATGATGACATGATGATGCAAAAAGAAAAACAAGAAAATCTAATTTGGGATAAATCCCGGGATGTTACAATCGACACCACTAACAAGGGATCGCGTCCCGCGATCCACGCCGAGACCAGAAAAGAGAGGGGTAACTACCGAGTCTTCCGGTTTCGTGATGAACTCCTCGACACCACTAACAAGGGATTGTTGCTCCACCTTGAAATTCTCGACACCGCTAACAAGGGATTGTTGCTCACGATGTAGATGACTTCGAAAGGTCGAACCTAATAGGATAAAAGGCAAGAAATCGTCCACCCACACGTAGGATCCTAAAACTTTGAAAGTTTGGATAAGAGAAGAGACTCCAAAACAAGTAAGGTAAGAGGAGAAATAGAATTGAGGTAAGGAATAAATAGAAACCTATTGAGATATTTTTAAAATAATTTTAGTCAAATAGTTTTCGACACTCTAGAAACAACGACCGTTAGCGAGGTTATCCTACAGGCTTTTGCGGACCCGCTGCTTCGATAACCAATCGTATCGAAGCAACAAGGAGATCGAAACCAAGGCTCTGATACCACTTTGTGACGCCCGAAAATCGATACTATGTAGATTTAAGCGATTCCGCCGAAATCCGCATAATAACGATTTTAGGTCGCCCACCAGACATAATGTGCACGCCGAAACATGCGCATTATGTGGGTGGAATTGTGATAACATTACAACAGTTCCGATACATCCTCAGATACAACAAAGATATAATTACAACAACGACTGGAACGAGTCAAGATACAAATGATACAATACAAAGATTCAAATGACAGCGGAAGCAAAATAGTATCCGACTACGGATAAGATACAAATTAGACTAAGAGTCCTGAAGATAAGCGATGGCGCCATATCCCTGCCCAGCCAAGCCGGAGCGATTACCAAGCTAACGTCGTCGGACTGCAAACCTGTTGACTGCACATAAAGCACATCCCAAAAGAGGGTCAGGGCACTCCCTGGCAAGCAAAACCGACTTGCCTACTTTCTACTCCATCTCCCAAAATATAGAGGAGGTGGACTTAGCGGCAGCAGCACTAGCAACCTAAAGAGACACGCTACAACTTCCGTCTAATCAGAGAGGGATAAGAGAGCGCATAAGTAAACAACAACTACTAACACCAATCATAACCCATTCTCGGATTAACCCCCTCAACCAAGTATGAGGAAGTAATTCGGGAATACTCACACATTGAATAATTTTAGTTACAAGTTATTGTGAAAGTAATTCTATATTACTAGTCAATTTAATTAACATTAAATAGGTGCAAGTTGTCTAGATCTTGTTAGCCAGCATCATCACCAAAGTCGTCCATAACCGTGGACACGGCTCATCGATAAGATTATACCCTGTAGGGGTGCACTACTGTACCCATACTCGCATGATCAACCCAAGCAAGCATCAGGGTTTCTCAACACGACTTATTCCTTCACTACAGCAAGTCCAAGCGCCACCCATATGAGTTGTTACCCGCGTCAAGAGTCCGGCCGAATCTCAATTGCGGACTCACTGTCCGCTTCGCGCGCACCACCCCTATATGACCCCCATATCACATAACCTCTCATTAATCATCATCATCATGCACATGCATATGAGCAAATGGAAAACCCGAACTACTTGCGGCACATGGACAAGCTGTAGATCCGTTCAAAGTCGAGGGGGGCTCCATAGGGCCTCCCACAAGTGGTTAGTGCGCTCAAAATTGGATCCGAGGACAAAATCTCAGTTCCTAGGTCGACACTGAGCAGAACAAAGCACCTCGCAAGGCCTTCCGCCTGGTGCCTTATCATTTAATTATAATACCCCAGTATAATACACCATTTTATTAAGGTAGAATAATCTATCATACTAAGCATATGAAATAAAAGACCAACAGACAACTCGCACAACCAAATCTAAGCATGCGCTACGACTCGCAAGGTCAACAGATAAAAATGCAACGGGTATTAGGTTGTGGGGATAAAGCTGTATGGGCTGCAGGATAAACATGTGATGGGATCGCGATAAAGAATCAAATACTAGGGTAGCAGAGATCAACGACAAGGATGAAAGACAATGTATAGGTAAACAAGCAAACTTTGCTTGCCTGGAATCCCGCATGGAAGCAGATCTTATCGTTGCTCACACATCTCAACGTCGTATCCGCGAAAAAGCAACAAACACTGGAAAGCGTAAAAGATGCATTTTACAACTACGGCAAAAGATCCAGCATGATCATATGAGAATGATGCATGGCATGGCAAGATGCAAAACAAATGCAATTAATCCAAATTAAGCGGGAAAGCAACCCCGACAATTAATATTTAGGTGCAAGATATTTATTTACCAGCAATATTAAATGTTGTTAGCATGACAACACATGGCATGGGTGATCTAATTAAATTAAATGGAATATGGCATTAATTAAATAAAGCCCCACATAATCCATATTTAATTATTTAGTTGCAATTAACAAAATATACTAAGCAATTAAAATAACAGATGCAAAATGGCATACAAATGGCATCTTAATATTCGTTACATTTTATTGATCAAAATAGATATAAACTTTATATTATTTGGACAAGCCAAACAAAAGATATATAAGATTTAACATGAAAAGATAAAAGAAAAGAGAAAATAGAGAGGGAAGATGCACTGGTAAGGAATTGAACTTGGGTCTCCCTGGTTCGGACAAACAACATACCAGTAGGCTTCGCTGTGGCTTGTGTTAGAAACAGAGGTGGCCGAATATGACTACTAACTGATGAAGTAGACAACAGGTACAGTGCCAGAAATAACATGCAAAACTGTGGGGAGTTGCCTCCGATGGAATTCGAACTAGGGACCTGCAGCAGTGGAACAGGGACGCAGCCACTGGGCTAGCTCAACTTTTGTGATACGCATCAGCAAATACGTCTAATGAAGGGATGAGCGACGTTAACTGAATTTCTAATCTGAAGTTTCAGACATGCAGAGACGTGCACGGCCGCGACGGGAGCGGTGATTCCTCACCGATGCAGCACGAAGGCGGGTCCAGAGCATGGGGATAGGAGGGGAAGAGGAAGGGGGAGGGGCGCGGCTCACTTTGGGAGGTCGGATTCGTGGTACGGGGTCGCGGTCGGTGAAGAGGAAGGAGAGGGATCAGATGGCAGCGACTCTGACGGAGGTTGAAGAAGGCTCGATGACGGCGGCGTTCCCGGGTGTTCCAGCACGAGTTATTCAGGTGGGACAGAGAGGGTGGCGAGGAGGTTTCATTCCCGCGCTCAGAGGTGCCTGGAGGTGAGCATGGCGTCGGGTTGATGTACCTCAAGGTGCGGTCATGGAGGTTACTTGGTGGGGAGAAAAACAGAGAGAGGGAGAAGAAGATGGGGAAGAAGGGGCGGCGGCGGCTGAGAGGGAGGAAGCTAGGGTTCCAGGGGAGCAGGGGGCGGCTTAAAAGGGAGAGGGGGGAGCAGGTGGGAGGTGGGGCGAGCATGGCAGTCTCTGCCATGGCTGTGCTCGCCTCGCTGTAAAGCGTACTGGAGGAAGGGGAAGGAAAAAGTGGGCCGGGAGCTGGGCCAAAGGGATGGGCCAGAGGAGAGAAGTGGCCCAGGGAGGTTTTATTTGTTTTCTGAAATTTTATTTCTCTTTTAGTTCTTTTTCTATTTTTGTATTTCTAAAACAAAATAGAAAATATTTTTTAATAAAGAAACTTTACAAAATAGGTTTAGTTTAAAAAAGGCAATTTAATAAACTAGTTTTTATAATATTTGCAAAATATTTGAAATACACATTTTAATTAATTTCAAAAGCATTTGAATTTAATTGTGAGAAAAAGAATTTAAGTGGAGTTTAAATTTAAATGCAATAAATTAAATGAAGTGACCAATGCATGATGAAATGATGACATGATGATGCACAAAAGAAAAACAACAAAAATCTAATTGGGGATAAATCCCGGGGCGTTACACTACTCCTTTCCGATACCCAAAAGTATCACCGTATTGTCCATCACATCGTTCCACCTAACGATATGACTTCCATTGCCAACCGGCACCATGCCCTATGATCAGAAAGCCTCGATCATCAATCGCGCAACGAAACTAGTCTTAGTAGAGGATACTAGGGACCTGGTTGTTTATCTACCACACCTGCATTAAGGTTTCCGCTTAATACAGTTATAGCATGGTATAAAACATATAATGAACAATTGGGATATTGCCAATAAACTATGTTTATTAAGTGCCTCTAGGGCATATTCCCTTCAGTCTCTCACTAGCACTAGAGTAACACTTAATCTACTTTACAACTTGGTAAAAGCTAAACACCCATAGCATCTTGGTGCATGCTCGCCTCGTGGAAGAGGAATTAAGTCAATAGATCTCACACATTGAGACCTATATGTGCTTTACAACACTTCTATGTCACCTAGTTTAACATTATCCCGTATCTTACAATGACGGTGAAATATATCCTATTGGATGGAATGAGACTCGAACATTCGCGTCGCATGGGCCGAGATCTATTAAGGAGACCACATACGTTCGGAAAACTGCTGAGTCCAATCACACTTGCTACTTCTGAAGTTGCCATATATTTCTATACCTATGTAGATTATGCGAAAGTGCATTCATATGCGACTTCGCAAGCTAACCATGTCTTTCTTCAAAATAAAGGACATCTCCTATATGAGATTTCTAGTCGTATGGGTCAGTGTCATAACTTGCATCATCGTAACCGCTTTACGACAAGTTGTCTTTCACTTTTACCGTTTACTAGAAAACATATCTCCAGTTCTCACAGACACTGAATGATATACTTAACGTTTGTTCATTGATCCATATAAGGATCACTCTAGAACCTGTTCTTCAACCAAGAACTTGGGTCACACTAAGTCGAGCTTTCAGTCTGATAGCATCTATGTCTGATACATAGAGAATGTCGAACATCATTAGCTATCACTGAAAATGCCAAGATAAACTTAATATTTTACCTAGTCATACAAGCAAGAACAATCTTCTTCGCTTGTTCTATTCTGAAACACTTCAGAATCTTAACTTAGGAAATATTCTGACCTAATGTTATTAAGCCCCTTACGATCTATACAATTATAAATTGGATGCCTAATACTCCTAACTTCATTTCATAGAAAATTTAATCACTTAAATAATCTTTTACACTCTACTAGAGGATCTATGTCATTCAATATGTCGTTACATACAAAATCACAAATGACACCTAGCTCCCACTCAAATATGTCTTCTGCATATAAGATCAAGGAAAGCTACTTAGCTCCCACTCAAATACCTTCCACATATAAGATCAAGAAAAGCTACTTTGCTCCCACTCACTTCTTTGCAAATGCAGGTTTCTTCAACTATTTTGGACAACTCCAAAATCCTTTGATCACATTATCAAAGTGAAGATTCCAGCTCCGATATGCTTGCTTCAGCCCATAAATGGACAACTGAAGTTTGCATACATGTTTAGCATCCTCAGGATTACAAACCATTATTGTACTGATTACAACTCTTTCTTAATGACACTATTAAGAAACATGGTTTTCTTATCCATCTATCAATTTCTCATTCGAAATTATAGTAATTACTAAACGACCCAGAATATATTTAGGCTTCGCCACTTGAGACAAAATCTCGTTGTGGTCAACTTTTGAATTTGTAGGAACTGTTTCTAACAAACCGATCCTTATTAGTATCTACACTCTCATAAAATTCCATATTCTTTTAACATCCTAGATGTCATCAAGAAGATCTCCCAAGTCATTACCTGGTACTCGTACATGGATTTTATTTCGGATCACATATGAGTCATAGACATTTTTCGGATTTAGGTCCAACATCTCTTCTTCGTAGTTCGTAGGTCTGTCTTTTTCCATTAATATGACCTTCATAACAAGATTGTCGTAACACACAGTGTGGAACACAACCTCGTACGCCTACGTTCTTAGTATGAGCTCAGAGCATCATGATCTTGTATCATCAGCTTTTTCAAGCTGTGGAGCATGACACCGAAAACACTTTCGGTTGCACCACTCTGATTTCTGGAGAGAAAGTTCATCAACTTCGTCTTGCTCTACTTTCTTTCTCACTTATACTCTTGGACAAGAAACTATTTCTTTCGCAAGGCATATCCCGGCAACAATTTTGCCTATGTCGAGAGACATGTACCCAACTAACTCTTTAGGTACAGTACACTACAAAGATTAATCCATATTAGGTTTGATCACATCGAAACACTAAATTGCTGAAACAACAATCTAGGCTAAAAGCCATGCCATCACTCGTATGGTATTGTCTCCATGGATTCAAGTTTCCCTATTATCTAACGTGAACGTTGCGTTTCTACCATATAACTCTAACGATCACAATAATTCGGTAAGAGATTTATTTACCACACACTATCCGATAGGGTGCAATTACGACGTCCTAACATATCATACACTATGGTGTTTCATGCGACGTAATTTGTGGACTCTTCTCACAAGTCTTCCAATGATGTGCCAACATTATAACTCAAATCTTTATTTCCTCGATCTGTATCGCGGGAATTTGATTTTCTTGTTAAGTTTATTTCCTACTTCATTATGAACTTGTTTGATCGAATCAAAATTTCCAGACTAAATTTCCCTGAGTGAATATTCATATATCTAATCGGAATATTCATGAAGTTTATGAAATAAAGACTTGCACTACACGTTAAAGTACTTCATTGATTCACATACACCCATATGTATGATTCTCAACAAGTTATACTCAAAACATTGAGCGAAGTTCACAAAATAAAGGTCTCCACTACCCGTCAATGACTTCATTGAACCACATACATCTATATGACTATCAATAAGTTATATGCCCATTTTCCGAAAACGGTGTCTTAGTTATTTTGCAAGTGTCAAAAGATCAAATCTAAGGACTTGTAGATCCATCCGGTATGGAGCTAATTCATTGACTATAACATTGACATGAATTAAACGGCAGTGCCATACATCTGTGGTGTCTTTATTAAGTTTGTATCCTTTGGCATTAATATTATGAATGTGGGAGCTTCTACCATCTAAATTCAAATCGGCATATGATCATTACTTCTTAAATATAGGACAACAAATTTTTCACTAACATATATGAACAAGTGTCTCGCTAGAGGAGACACACTTATAACGATCATACTAACAGGCGATCATAAAGAATTTATTCAAGTGGTAGATCTAGAGGGAGAGTGTGTATGGCCATCAAAACAACTTGTCTGCCATTATCAACACGCAATGTCGCCTCATCCTTTCAAGCTACTCAAGCAGTAAACCTGGTTTTCATAAAACATGACTAGTTCAAAAACTTAGTCACTACTGCGAGTACTTGCTTAGCTAAAACATTCATAACATGTATATCATATATACACCATCATCATTGATGACTTCCGGCGATCTGTTTCATCTTCTTGATACTTCCAACGTAATCAAGAACCATGAAGGTGAACGATTCCCCTTGCATGACATAGTCTATGACATAGCATTTGTACTTGGCAACGACATCTGTCATCCTGTGATCGAGCTGAGCGAGGCTTCTCAATGTTCATCAAGTATGACCATATGTCATCAAGTATGACCAACGTCATCAAGTATGACTGCCACGTGCTCCTTCAATGTGTGTATTCTCTTCCATCTTGGTTGAGAAGACAATTAGTCAACGTACTGATAAACTTTATCAACCCAACTTTAGGGGTACCCCGAGTTTAGCGACCATCTCATATGTTCGCGATCTAACAACTCGTACCCACCGTTGGTTCTCTATGGCTGAGATCATAGTATACACTGGACTATGATGATATCATCCGCACAAAACCTGATAATCCAAATTATCTTTTGTTAGCGGAATATCCGGGTTTATCTCCTAGCGGGTATTGTCTCACAAAGAGCTAACGGTTTAAACAAGGAGTATCGTCAAGCTAAAGTATAAAACTATGAAGTTTGGACCCAACCTTTTAAGTTTCTCAATCGTAGGAATGTGCCTAATTTTAAAAGATGCTAACAATGGTTAATATCTACAAAGGTTTGCAAAATAGACTTTGTTCATTATATTTTGAGTTTTAGTATTTTAGAAAATAACTATCCGAACTCCCACTCAAACGAACATCCCTCCTGGTCGTTTAAGCGATTACACAACCCCCATCCATTGCACAACCCCTCGTCGTCAGAGCCGGCAACACAACTTCAAGGGTAGACAATTGTCAATCACGACAACTCTGTGACTCATGCTCGACCTTTCAACCTCCGTGTTCCGAGGCCAGATCTGCATATGCTAGGCTCGCCACTATAACCTCCACGCTGACGCTTGTGCAACATGGCTTACACCCACCGTTTGCGAACGACGATATGTGTCACACCCGATCGTCACGGCCTGTCTCATAACGTTGAACTTTCTTGGTGGTGCTCATGGAGGAAGAACACTTGTGGTATTTTGAAGGGATCATCTTATATATAACTACTGCTGCGTAACTAATATATACTAATATATATTATCACACAATATAAGATGCACACAAAACATCAAGTGTAATGCGACGTGATATAGTCCATTGCGCCATGGTCTTCTTGGCGCCCGCAGTTCATACAAAATTTAATAAACCTAGCTTGACCATATCACATTGCCCCTGCAAAATAAAGTTAGACGCTTCTACTTTATCTTTTGCATATTTTACGTGGCTTGGGGCTGTCGTAAATAGAACCGCTTCATACCTACGAAACTTATGACCACAACAACGATCCAATAATTGCATGTTTAAGCATCCCTTTCGGGCCCTCCATTGAAAATGCAGAGCCAACTAAAGAGAGAGAAACTGATACCCGCCAGTCACAGATACGGTACAAGCCGTATGTCAGTAGTGGAACTAGTCTCGCGTAAGCGTACGCGTAAAGTCGGTCCGGGCCGCTTCATCAACTCGATGCCGCTGGAATCACAAGTGCACGCTAGAGGGTAGCAAATAACAGGAATGGTGCCCCCGTGTAGAACACGGGTTCTAACAGCGTACAACTATATCTACGATAGATCGGCTCTGATACCACTGAAGGGCATCACATGCAGAAAACAAAAAAAATTCCTAGCAACAATATCCTGAAACTAGCCAAGATCTACACTATGCAGATATAGTAGTACATCGAAGATCGGAATATATACCCTCGTAGACCGAATAGCGGGGATTACGCTCCCGCACAAGCGTTGACGACGCAGCCGACCTCTATGTCGTGAAGAACTCAGCGCGACAAAGACGACGAAGATGACGTCGAGGTCGGGTGGAGGAAGTAGGCCTCCGAGCACCGCTAGCGCAACACCTCGCAGGGTGTTACACACATACGGTGGAGACGACGGCCTCCGAAGCTCCAGTCCAGGATGAGCAGCGGAAGACTTGGACCGGAACACCAGCAGCGCGGCAGCGGGCTATGGTGGAAGAGATCCCCCTCTCAACTCGGAAAAATGGAATCACGAGATCGAGAGAGAATTGGGGAATTAATTGGTGAATTAAAAGGCCAGGGGTGCCCCTTCTTATATAGCCTCCCACGGGGAGCCAACCTTTCCAGCCAGGCAGGTGGGACTATCCCCCATTGCCTGGTGCGGCTCTAATAGATGCGCCGGCCCTAGGTGGGCCCCATTTGGCCCACCTAGGCCGGCCAAGCACCCCACCGAATTTCCCCTTGAGTGTTTTCCCCCTTATGGGCCTTCTTTCGACCAGAAGACCCATTTAGGAAAATCTGCCTAAATAAATTCGAAAATAAATATATAAACTTATATTTAAACATTAATTACACTAATTAATATCAAACATAATATATATAATTTATTATAGCTCCAAAAACTATTTCGTCGCTGCCCGATCTCCATCGGACCATCCCCGAGACATTCTCGGTGATCTCTTTCTTTTCCGGTTGTCTTGTAGAAACCCCTTAAGTGTGTTACCCTAGCGGTTTGATATAATAACAAACATTATCGAGACTCCTCTCCGATCAATGACTAACTCATAGGCCTGGACCCCATGAATTAATCCATGCGATATAACGAATGACTTTCATCTATCAAACCTGGGCGTCTAGTCTTAAACCGTTTGTCATGGCGATACTTAGCGTGTCCGAGCGTCGTTCTTAGATATGTCCATATCTAGCTGACCTCGTTACCAACATCGCTATCTTCTACTCGTCTATGATATTATGTCAGCTGGTGACCTAGTCACATGTTTGCAGACTCATTTGACATAATCTCACTGAGTGGGCCCTAGAGTATCTATCTGGCTATACGGACTGACAAATCCCGCTCTTGACCCCTCGCCTCAACTACTCCTTTCCGATACCCAAAAGTATCACCGCTATTGTCATACTAAATAAGATACGACGTTTGATGCAATCAAAGTATCTTACAGGAATAACAATAAGAGTTGGTCTCACGGTCAAAGGCGTAATGAATGCGTCCTACAAATATGGGTATTTTTATCACATCGTTCCACCTAACGATAGGACTTCCATTACCGACCGGCACCATGCCCTATGATCGGAAAACCTCGATCATCAATCGCGCAACGAAACTAGTCTTAGTAGAAGCAACTAGGGACCTGGTTGTTTATCTACCACACCTATATTAATGTTTCCTCTTAATACAGTTATAGCATGGTATAAAACATATAATGATCAATTGGGATATTGCCAATAAACTATGTTTATTAAGTGCCTCTAGGGCATATTCCCTTCAGTCTCCCACTTGCACTAGAGTAACACTTAATCTAGTTTACAACTTGGTAAAAGCTCAACACCCAGAGCATCTTGGTGCCTGCTCGCCTCGTTGAAGAGGAATACAGTCAATAGATCCCACACATTGAGACCTATATGTGCTTTGCAACACTTCTATGTCACCTAGTTTGACATCATCCCATATCTTACGATGACGGTGAAATATATCCTAGTGGATGGAGTGAGACTCGAACATTCGCGTAGCATGGGCCTTACAAGTCTAAGAGATCTATTAAGGAGACCACATACGCTCGAAAACTGCTTAGTCCAATCATACTTGCTACTTCTGTAGTTGCCATATATTTCTATACCTATGTAGATTATGCGACAGTGCATTCATATGCGACTTCGCAAGCTAACCATGTCTTTCTTCAAAATAAAGGAATCTCCTATATGAGATTTCTAGTCGTATGGGTCAGTGTCATATCTTGCATCATCGTAACCGCTTTACGGCAAGTTGTCTATAACTCTTATCCTTTACTAGAAAACATATCTTCGGTTCTCACAGACACTGAATGATATACTTAACGTTTGTTCATTGATCCATATAAGGATCACTCTAGAACCTGTTCTTCAACGAAGAACTTGGGTCACACTAAGTCGAGCTTTCAGTCTGATAGCATCTATGTCTGATACATAGGGAATGTCGAACATCATTTGCTATCACTGAAAATGCCAAGATAAACTTAATATTTTACCTAGTCATACAAGCAAGAACAATCTTCTTCGCTTGTTCTATTCTGAAACACTTCAGAATCTTAACTTAGGAACTATTCTGACCTAATGGTATTAAGCCCCTTACGATCTATATAATTATAAATTGGATGCCTAATACTCGTAACTTCATTTCATAGAAAATTTAATCACTTAAATAATCCTTTACACTCTACTAGAGGATCTGTGTCATTCAATATGTCGTTACATACAAAATCACAAATGACATCTAGCTCCCACTCAAATATGCCTTCTGCATATAAGATCAAGGAAAGCTACTTAGCTCCCACTCAAATATGCCTTCCACATATAAGATCAAGAAAAACTACTTTGCTCCCACTCACTTCTTTGCAAATGCAGGTTTCTTCAACTATTTTGGACAGCTCCAAAATCCTTTGATCGCATTATCAAAGTGAAGATTCCAGCTCCGATATGCTTGCTTCAGCCCATAAATGGACAACTGAAGTTTGCATACATGTTTAGCATCCTCAGGATTACAAACCATTATTGTACTGATTACAACTCTTTCTTAATGACACTATTAAGAAACATGATTTTCTTATCCATCTATCAATTTCTCATTCGGAATTATAGTAATTATAGTAATTTCTCAGGTGTCGGGTTATGACTCCCTAGAAGTGGGGGTAGCCACTTCCTGAAGTGTAGTTCGTGAAGGGGATTGAACGCGGAGGTCAAGACCCTCGAGGGACCCGGCGATGTTGCTCGCCGGACCTGAAGACGAAGCACACACTGCAGAGAAAGACACCAGCCCGTACCCAGGTTCAAGGCCCTCGTGAGGAGGTAAGACCGCTACTCCTGCTTGTCTGTATTGAGTTATGGAGTTAACAGTACAACCGGGCTTGCCGAAAGCCCCCTTGAGGCAGTTCTTGCCTGGGGGGGGGGGATGATGACCTTCTTCCTCCTCCAGGCAGAGGCTATCCTACTTGGGATCGCTAGGGTTTACAAGCGTTGTGGAATCAGAAAGGCCGACCCTTCCTACGATGGAAGTCTTGTCCCTTTTATAGGCGCCTCCGGCGCTCTCCTTCTACTTGACCTACGAGGTGGTTCCCACATGGCAGAGGCTTGGCGGAGCAGGAGTCCACCGCGGCCCGTTCGTCCATGGACGCGGTCCTTTACTGATAGAGGTGGGCGCGGTGGCTGACCAGCAGCCGACCGCGCAGTTCTGCTGCAGGGGAGGTAGTCTCTGAGGTGGAGCCCACGATGACGTTCTCCGTTGGAGGGTTGCGCCGTCCACCCGCTTTATCACCAGAGTAGAAGGTCCTGGCAGTTCCGCAGCAGGCGGCGCGGCTTTATTGACCCCTTTATCGCCTAAAACGGCAACGGGGGTGCTTGCGTCACCACGTGGGCGTGGCAGGGGCCATGTGCGTCTTGCCGTACTTCCTTGGCCGCGACGTTTCCCTTGAGGCCTGATGAGGCATGAGGGGGGGTTTCTGTTGGATTCCCTCGAGGTGCGCTGGCGCCTCGGGAGGGTCCCTTGAAGCGAGGGATCCCCTGAGGCCCTCGTTTCCTCTTCAGACCCTCGAGGGGAGTTGCCTCTCGAGGGTCTCGCCAGGCGGCAAGGCCTGGTCCTTAGTCATTTCATCTGACCGGCCAGCGTGCGAGGCCTGGGGGGAGTGGACTCTCCATACCCCAGTTCCCACTGGGCCGACAGTAGCCCCCGGGCCCGCGATGGGCACGATTGAGCCCATGGGCTCAGGCGAAGCGTCGTGGGCCCTTATGGCCTAGCCGGCCCGAGCCACGCGGCACTCAAGCGAGTAACGGTCTCGCACGATCCGGGGCGTGAGTCGTGGGGGGTCCCACCACGCCCCGGTAACTGCTCCTTGAGGGGGTATAAAGCCCGAGCGCAGCGGCAGGGAGCCGTTTCCGTTTCCAAACCTTCTCGCAGAAGTTTTCGCCTCCTAGAGCTCTCCGCCTCCGCTCTCTCCTACGATTCTCCTTTTCCCGTATCCTTCAGACCTCCGCGCCCGTGATGATGGGCCCAGTCAAGAGCAAAGGCAAGGCCGCCGCGGGGTCTTCCTCCCAGGCGGAGGCCCTAGAAGTAGTGCAGGGCGCGGCTCTCGTGGGGGCGCACACTGATCTTCAGGCGCTGGAGAGAATTTGCCACCTGGTTGCGGGGCGGACCAATGAGCATGGCGCCAGCGCACTTCAAGCTGCCCGGTTCGGGAGGTTCCCCCAAGGATTTTATCCCATTTTTCTTCATACCATCACTACCGGGCTGGTGCCGCTATACTCGCCTTTCCTGGAGGCGGTATTGGAATTCTATCAAATCCAACTCCTTCATCTTCATCCAAACTCCATGCTCATCCTTTCCATCTTCGCCTATCTCTGCGAGACTTATCTTGTCGTGCGCCCCTCAGTAGCGCTCTTCCGGAATTTCTATTCGCTGCGGTGCACGGCTGCCGGCGAGCGAACTAGGTGTGTCTCTTTCCGTATTGCGGACGACATGGGGAGTGTATACATTCCCATGTCATGGAGTGGAGACAAGCCTATCACAACCCTGCTCAAGAAAGTGGGTGACTTCCGTCAGAGGTGGCCGCTCATCGGTGTCAAGTCGCCCTGCACGTTCCTAGACGTCCCGGAGGCGCCGCCCGTGAAGAACTCTCATTGTGCAGGTCTGCCTTTTGCGGCGCAGATAGCGAACACCTGGTGGGGCGTTTGGAGTATCTCCGGAAGGAGGGACTCACGGGGCAGCTAGTTGTGGCGGACTTCGTGCAGCGCCGTATTGCTCCTCTCCAGGCTCACGATCAGCCGATGTGGATGTACACTGGCCCCTCGGACCCAATGCGGCTTCACCCTGAGGATCACGGCTCGGATGTTGTCGACGCCATCTTGAACATCCTCTTTGCCAATCCGGAGGTGCCCGGGAAGATCGCCGGCTCCATGCGACCTCAGCATCAGCTCCCTCTGGGCGACGGCATGGACATCTTGGACGGAATGCCGGACTTCACCCCGTATGGTTTGGCGGGGGTGATGGATGAGGTGGTCACTCCATCGGTCCATGTAGTCGTTGGTGTTGACTCTCCATCAGCCTCCCGTGCCTGGAGTGGCGAGGAAGAGGCCGCGATGGGAGAGTTGTCCCCCATGAGGCATGAGGCCCTTCACCGACGAGGTTTGCGACATCTCGTCAGGTGACGACGACGCCTTCGTTGTGGCACCTTCGCGCCCCGTGGAGGAGGTGACCGAGGCGGGGAAGGCCTTCGAGACAGGTGCTTCGCCGGGGAGGCGCGAGCCTTGCACCAAGGCTGTGGTGGATTGCTCTGGGGTGAGGCCCTCCGACATCCCCTCCAAAAGAAAAGCAGGGACGCCTCTGGGGGGATCAGGCGCCAAGACCACACCTTCCTGGCGCTCTCCATGCCTGGCGTGGTCGACGCCGGTGCTTCCCCTTCAGGGTGAGTATTTACGGCACCTGGTCATTCTCAGCTTTTGTTTTTCCCTCTGCTTCGCTCTCTCTTGTATGTCTTTTCTTGGGCTTTTTGTCAGCGGTCTTGTGCCTGCGAAGCGCCGCAGGCTTCGCAAGGCAGCAGACGTGAAGAGGGCCACCGCTGAGGCGGTGGCGGACGAGGCCGCGAGGCCTGTGGAGACAGCCTCCTCAGGCCCCACTGAGGGGGCGCCTCAAGTGGAGGCGGCTGCGCCCCAGGCGGGGGCGGCAGAGCCTCAGGTGGAGGAGGGCGTGCCACGCCCAGAGGCACCTACACCGCCTCCCGAGCCACTAGTGGTGGAAAACTCGGAGGAGAAGGCTTCCACGCCACCTCGCGCTCCTACTCCCCCTCGCGCGGCTACGCCTCCGCGCGAGGTAACTCGGCCTCGCGAGCCGACACCACCGTGCGCGTTGATGCCACCGTGCGCGTCATCTCCACCGTGCACACCCACGGCCCGTGCCGCCTGCGGCGGAAGCGAGCGAAGCGCCCGCGGGCACACGCGCGTCTGCAGGAGGGGGTTCTTCCTCGCCTCGTCGTCCCGCTGGATATGACGAGCGCCTCCCTGGCATGGGCACCGAAGCAGAGGCAGGCGCGGACGGAGGTGGGGCTACGCCTAGCCCCCGAGCTCATCCTGGGGCCAGACTCCTGGGACCTGACGCCGCGGCTGGGCCTTCGTCTATCCAGGAGCTGGTCCTCCGAGGCCAGGATTGGAGTGTGGGACGTCGCGAGGTGGCTTTTGGCCTCGTGCGGGAGTCTTTGGAGGGCCTGGAGGCGCATGTAACAGCCCGTTTGTAACTTTCCTTTTTTGTGTGCAATTAAAATGGATATCATGTCATCATTCCATATGTGCTTGCATTTATTTAATTTTTGTGCTTCAAATTCAAATTACAAATTGAAATTCTTATGTTTGAATTCAAATGCTTTCAAATAAATTATTTTGAAGTTTCAAATAATTTATAAATAATCAACCTAGATCTTAATATGACAACTTTGAAACTATTAAAAATTGTTCAAAAGTTCTTTTATGCCTTTTCTCTTATTTGTTTTACAAATACAAAAATCAGGATGTTTAAAAAGGAAAAATTAAGCAAAGAAGAAAAAAAATAAGAGCCGTCCGAGATGGGCCAACTCCTGGCCCATCTCAGCCCATGGTCCGATCGACCACCGCGCCCCGTCATCGTCTTCGTACGGCCAGAGCGAGCTCCCTTTCCAGGTGGCTATGGCGCCTCTACTGCTGCCTCCTCGCCCCCACCGGAGCCCCACTGCCACCTCCACAACTCTCCCCTACTTAATCGCCCCCGGAGCCAACCCTAACCCTAATTTTTTCTCCTTCCCCCGCCGCCGCTCGCTCCTACACGCTCCGCCGTCGCCATGTCCGCCGAGGTGAGGAGCTCGGACTCCCGGTGAACCCGGCCACCTCCTCCGTCGCCGTAGCGCCAGCAGCGCGTCCGCGTCTCCCTCTGCTTCCTCGACGTCAAGCGCGAGGCCTTTTCCTCCGCACCATCCTCTTCTTCCCGGCGACCGCGCGGACCCGAGCTCATCCCCGCACCGTCCTCTCCGCCTCCGGCCTCCTCGACCTCCCCAAACTCGCCTGCGAACTCCCCTCGGTGAGCCGCAGCCGCTCCTCTCTTCTCCCCCTCCGTTCTTCCTCTCGACCCGTCGATTTCACCGGCGCCGGACGTATTTCTTGCGCGTCCCCGCACGGACCCGAGGTGTCGAGCACGGGCTCGGCCGCCTCGTGCCTCCTCTCCCCGAGCTAGCCCCAAAAACGGAACCCACACGCACGCGCCGCACTCTTCCGCATCCACGGCACGCCCGCACGCAGCTGCGCCGCCACAAAGTGGTCGCCGCCGGCGCCGATTCCCTGCCGCCGCGCTTTTCCCGTTTTTCTTCGTCAGTTTCGTCAGTAACGGAGCCGAGCACGCTTGGTTGTTTAAAAAGCAACGCACGCTATTCCTATCACTAATACACACCCGCCCCACTGGCTAACAAGGCATCGCACGCCAGCGCGCCCGCGTTCGCGAGTTCGAACCCATAGGGCAGTGGAAAAAGAAGCCCCTTTTTGCCTCGCATTACTCGCTGACAGGGCGGGCCCACTGGTCAGTGAACGTGGCGCCCGCAGCGCACGGTCAGCGTGTGGTCAGCGCCCGCGTGGCCCAGGGACCCACCTGACAGCCTCAGGGGTGGAATCTGCGCACGGTGAGAAATTCCTGGGCGCAGTTTCTTTTTACACCGGAGCCCCCTGCGTTCCTGGTTTTGCACGGTAGACCTTCCCAGCACTGTTTCTATCACGGATAAGTCCTAGAAACTTGCAGAAACACCCCTATACTTCTAAATGCAATATCTTAATTTTTATAACTCCAAATTAAATAAACTTTATATGTTTTCATACCAGAAAAATGCAATAAACATTATTACAACCTTTTTATGTCATTTTGCATAATTTATTTTAAATGCTTAGTTTAATTTAACCAATGCACTTAAATAATTAAATATGGGATATGTGGGGTAATATATATAGAATGCCCTAATTCCAATTAATATGCTCATATCTTTTATATCATTTCTGGCCATGCTAATAAATATTTAATTTGAGTTGAAGTTAAATAATCTGCAATTAAATACTAAATATGGAATGTGTTGAGCAATTAATTAATTAATGCCTATTCCATTTAAATTAATTCGATCACCACATCTGCTTTATATTAAGTAACATTTAAATGGTTGGCTACACAAATCACTTGCACCCTAATCTTTTGCCGGGATTTCATCCCCGCTTTAATATGACCTAATCATCTCATACCATATTGCACCATCATTTGTTTGCGCATTTCTCTGTATTGATTATTGTTTCCTATTGTCTGTGTTTGGCTCTCTTTGGGTAGACGACGACGTGCCTGCTGCGAGTTCCTACGATACTGAGGTTCCAGCTGTCGTGCCAGGCCACGAGCTGCCAGGCAAGCTTCTGCTAACCGGTAACACGATTGTTTGGTTTTCATTCTTGCCTTTTGATCTATGCTATCCTAGTTATCGATTCTTGAATTGCGATCCCATCACATGTTTATCCTGCAGCCTATACAGCTATATCCCCACAACCCATAACCCCTTGCATGTTTATCTGTTGGCCTTTGCGAGTCGTAGTGCATGCTTAGGATTGGTTGAGCGAGTCGTTCATTTGTCTTTATCTCATATGCTTAGTATGATATATATTTTTCTACTATAATAAACCGCTGTCTTATTTTTGGGGTTCTATAATTAAAAGATAAGGCACCAGGCGGAAGGCCTTGCGAGGTGCTTTGTTCTGCTCAGTGTCGACCTAGGAACTGAGATTTTGTCCTCGGATCCAATTTTGAGCGCACTAACCACTTGTGGGTGGCCCAATGGAGCCCCCCTCGACTTTGAACAGATCCTCAGCTCGTCCATGTGCTGCAAGTAGTTCGGGTTTTCCATTCGCTCATATGCATGTGCATGATGATGATGTTTGATGAGAGGTTACTTGATACGGGGGGTCATACAGGGGTGGTACGTCGCGTAGCGGACAGTTCCTACTGTGGTTTGAGCCGCATGGTGGCGTAGTCACAAACTAATGAGTCCGCAATTGACATTCGGCCGGACTCCTGACGCGGGTAACAACTCATATGGGTGGCACTTGGACTTGCTGTAGTGAAGGAATGAGTCGTGTTGAGAGGCCCTAATTTTTTGACTGGGTTGATCATGCGAGTATGGGTACTGTAGTGCACCCCTGCAGGGTATAATCTTATCGATGAGCCGTGTCCACGGTTATGGACGACTTTGGTGATGATGCTGGCTAACAAGATCTAGACAACTTACACCTAATCATTGTTAATTAATTTGACTAGTAACTATAGAATTACTTACACCCTAAATGGTAACTAAAATTGTTAACGTGTGAGTATTCCCGGATTGCTT
Source organism: Poa annua (assembly GCA_026929855.1). NCBI lineage: Eukaryota > Viridiplantae > Streptophyta > Magnoliopsida > Poales > Poaceae > Poa > Poa annua. Next base: position 240,674,732 of record CM049426.1, on the reverse strand, counting down.
CCTCATACTTGGTTGAGGGGGTTAATTCGAGAATGGGTTGACTGGTGTTAGTTGTAGGTGGCTACTTAAACGCTCTCTTATCCCTCTCTAATTAGACGGAAGTTTTAGCGTGTCTCTTTACGTTGCTAGTGCTGCTGCCGCTAAGTACACTTATCCCCATATTTTGGGAATCTTACAGTTTTGTAACCTGTTAGCTTAAGCTTGTTCGATACGCTTTGGTGTATTGACCCGTTCGCGGGCTGTGGTTTTTCTGAAGTTGAGGATTCTTCGCTCGACCAGTTGGGTGGATATTACGTGGAGTTCGACGACGAGAGCTACAACGAGTAATTAGAGTTCCCCTGGGCTACTTCTTGGTGGACTGCGTGGATGGGCCTTGCTTTCCGTTTTGGCCTTGAGCCCTTTGCTTCTTGTCCGTACTCAGACCGGTTTGTTTCCGCTGCATGATGTAATGTTGGGACATGTGTCCTCTGATTGGTGCCATTCGATATATTTTGCTCAGTGAGAGCTTTTGGATATTATTTCCTTTCTTTGTGTCTTAGGTTTATTCTGTGGTTTCAACTTGTTAAAAATACGACTCGTATACCATGTGTGTATGGTTGAAGTATACGAGTTGGAAGACTTTTGGGTTCTTGCGTGCACAATCTGGAAACGTATGTGACATTGGGGTCGCCAAGAACTGTCGGCCGATGATCCATTCCGAGCATGGCCTGATTGTTTCCTGGAATTGGTAACCCCGGTATGTTCTTGGTTGTGTGGCCCAACCGATATGTTTCGTTTGTGTAGCTTGAATTCAGGGTCTGACAGCGCACCACTCCCTCGGAGACATACAGCTCGCCCAGCAGCTGGAGGAGCTTGCGAGGTCGTGGGCGTCCTTCCATGCGGCAGTCGAGGCGCGCCGGCTGGAGGACTTGGCGCTGCAGGCCGCCCGCGAGGAGGCCACCCGCTTTGCCAAGGAAATTCGTGACGGGACCATACGCGACGCCGCAGAGCTTCTCGAGCCCCTTCAGGCAGAGCGCGACGCCACCGCGGAGCTCCTGCGCGAGGCCACGGCTGAGCGCGAGGCGATGGAGGGCTCGCTGGCGCAGAAACATTGTGCGCTAGGGCAGCTGGAGCCCCAGCTGCTTTCCGCCCACCATGCCGCGCGGGCTGCTCTGGAGGAGGACCGCAAGGGCTTGGCAGTGCGTGTGCAGCAGCTGGCCCTCATGGAGAGAGAGCAGCGGCGGCGTGAGGAGCAACGCCTTCAGGCAGAGAAGAACCTGGTCGCCCAGTGCGAGGCCCTCGAGGCGCGTGAGGGAGGCTTGGCCCGGGCGATCTCGAAGTTCGACGAGCACGTCGCTGCTCAGAAGCGTGATTGTGAGCGCTTCGAGCGGCGTTTCGCCAAGAAGACGAAGGTGGCTGAGGAGGCCCTCGTGGAGCGCGATAAGCAGCTCCGCCGTTCCTTCTCTCGGAAGTACCGCGCCCAGGTCCGGAAGCAGGAGGATCGCCTCAAGGCCAAGTAAGCTGCGGACGCTCAGCGGCTCGCTGAGCTCGAGAAGGCCAACTCCAAACTGAAGGGCCGCCTGAAGCGCACCAAGGCTGGCCGGTGCCGAGCAGAGGAGGCCCGCGACGAAGCAGTTCACGGCCTCGACTCTGTGGCCAAGGGCGTGGGAGAGCAGGTGACTCCGGTGATGGAGCGGGCGGCGAAAGCGCCGGACTCAGCCCAGGCGACTAGCGCGCTCGCGAAGCAGTGTGAGCACATGTTCGAGGCGTTGGTCGCGCGCGGCAACAAGCTCGCGGTGCAGCTCGGCGTGGATGCATCGTACACCGAGGTTCGAGGCCGTGGTGATGCCGCCATGCACCTGGTCTACTTTGACCAGCTCTTCGCGGCACTTGAGGGCCCCGTCGCCGAGCTTCGGGAGATTGTCGAGGACGAGAGCCGACAGCTCCTGGGGGTGGTTGTCGATCGCATCTTCACCAACCTCAGGCTCCTCACGCCAGGTTTCGACCTCTCCTCCGTGACAGCGGCTGCTCAAGGCGAGGACGCGCAGCAAGTCTCCAGTTCCCTCCGCGAGCAAGTTGACGCCTTCTGCCAGGCGTGCGGAGGCTGCGGCGGAGGACAGCGAGGAGGAGGCCCGCTCTGCCGAGATCGAGGAGGGTGCCGTGGAGGAGGTCCAAGGCGACGCTGCTTCCCCCTGAGCCACACCTTATTGCGCCTGCGTGCGCTTGTATCTGAAACAATCTTGTGTTTAGATATTTTAAGACCTTTTGGCCTGTAATATACTCTTTATTGCTATTTGTAATTAGCTTGATTGCCCCTCGAGAGGTCTCTCTGGACTCATCTTCATGTCTATTTGCTCTCTGCGTCGGTAGGACCCATCTTTTTGTGCCATGACTCCGCCGCTTCGGTATGCAGGAGCAATGACTCCGCAAGGCCAGGGGGAGTTTAGGCCTAGGAGAGGTAAGAGCCCTGAGTCGCGATGCTCAAGTGCCCCCCTTAGACGTGCGAGTAGTCCATGAAGCGTAAGGTCAAGCGAAGTCGCTTTAGGGGAAAACGTGTGCTAGAGGGTGAGAAAACACCCTTAAGGCGTGGGTGCGAGACTTAGCTTCTCGGGGTTTTTGCTCTGCGGGATCATCCCCGGGTGTCTCCTCAGGCTTGTGGGGGCTTTTGTTTCCTGTAGATGTTAGAGGGGCGAACCCAAACGCTGGAACACGGTTCAAGGGACTCGTGCGCGCTTGTAGGTCCCATCAGGGGTTCCTCGCGAGGAGAGTAAGTACCAAGGTCCTCTGTAGAGATGGCGTGTTTGTGGGATCTTGCCCTCCAGCCAGAGCTCGGACTCTTGGATTTTGCAGTGCTGCTGGTGTGTCATTTGAGGCACTGTCACCGTACTCAGCCTCCGCTCGCGAGGTACGCATGTGGAGAGATATAAGCGCACACTTCTACAAAGTAATGCGTAAAATAAAACTCACCAAATATATTACATAATGGCGCCGAGGCGGTAAGTTCACTTGGGAACGAAATTGTTTCATTATGATTGGGGTTGCCAAGTTAATGTTTTGACCATGTCGAGGCATGGTGACCACCCATTAGTGGAAGAGACTCTCAACGGCCTGTGGTGGCTCATTACATGGAGAGCTCAGAGGATTGACCCTCGAGAGAAGCCTTTGGAGCTTGGAGGTTTAAGCTGTGAGCTTTTAACCTCTAGAGACAAAAAGTGCTTGGAGGTTGAGCTGTAAGCTGCCTCTTCCGCCAGATGTCTTGACGTGACAATGATCACGGGCGTGACGATGGTCATGTTTTGAGTTTGTTCCTTCTGGAGACAAAAATTTGTGTGAGGTTTAAGCCGTGAGCTTTTATCCTCTGGAGACAAAAAATGCTTGGAGGTTGAGCCGTAAGCTGCCTCTTCCGCTAGATGTCTTGATGTGACAATGATCACGGGCGTGACGATGGTCACGGTTAGAACTTGCGTAGGTGCATGATGTTCCATGGATTCTTGACGGAGACGCCGTCTTGAGTCTCGAGGCGAGCCGCGCCAGGCCTGACGATGTGGGTGACCCTGTAGGGGCCTTCCCACATCGGGGACAGCTTGTCGAGGCCTTCCCTGGAGAGGATTCGCCTTAGGACGAGATCGCCTGCCTCCAGGGTACGTGAGCGCACGTTGCGGCTGTGGTAGCGTCTCAGGTCCTGGTGGTATTTGGCCGCCCGTAGGGCGGCGCGGCGTCGTAGTCCTTCGAGGAGCAGCATGTCGTCGTTGTGGAGGTCCTCTTGCTGGTCCTCGTTAAAGGTGAGGACCCGCGGGGATCCATGCTTTTTCTCTGTGGGGAGGATTGCTTCGGCTCCATAGACGAGGGTGAACGGCGTTTCTCCCGTAGGCTTGGGTGGCGTTGTACGGATGGACCAGAGCACCAAAGGTAGCTCGTTGATCCAGCCCTTGCCGTGGCCTTTGAAGATATCGAAGGTCCTGGTCTTTAGTCCTTTGAGGACTTCTGCGTTTGCGCGCTCAGCCTGTCCGTTGCTTTGCGGATGGGCGACTGAGGCGAAGCAGAGCTTGATGCCCATTCTTTCGCAGTAGGCTCTGAAGATGCCGCTGGTGAATTGTGAGCCATTGTCGGTGATGATGCGGTTAGGCACTCCGAAGCGGCAGACCAGGCCCCTGATGAACTTCACCGCCGCGCCTGCTGTGATTGTGCGCGTCGCCTCCACTTCAGGCAACTTAGTGAACTTGTCGATTGCCACGAAGAGGTAGCGATATCTGCCCTGCGTTGTTGGGAAGTGTCCCAGGATGTCCAGCCCCCAGACCGCGAACGGCCAGGATAGCGGAATGGTCTGTAACCCGAGCGCAGGTTGGTGGATTTGCTTGGCGTGGAATTGGCAGGCTTCACATGCTTGGACTATGTCCTCTGCAGCCTGAAGTGCTTGAGGCCAGAAGAATCCGCTCCTGAAGACTTTGCCCGCGAGGGTGCGGGCGCACGAATCGTGGTCGCATTCCCCGCTGTGGATGTCTTTGATTAGCAGTATGCCTTCTTCAGGAGGGACGCATTTGAGCGCGGTGCCGTTTGGGCGCTTGCGGTAGAGATTTCCTTCAAGGATTTTGTAAGATTTTGCTTGGCGGGCGATTCGCTCCGCTTTGACATCTTCCTCGGGAAGGATCCCTCTGTCGAGGTAGTCTTTGATCTCGTCTATCCATCATGCTTCTTGATGCACCGCTGTGAGCAACGGACGCTCCCCTGTTGGGGGCCCACCGTTTGGCGCCCCGTTTGCAGGTGGTGGTGAGAGCGCTTCATCTGTGCTTGCGGGCCTGTCCTCTTGAGTCTGCTATATGGATGCTTTGACGAGCCTTTCTTTGAAGACGCCCGGCGGCTGAACTTGCCTCTTTGATGCACGCTTGGCGATGTCATCAGCCTCTTGGTTCTTCTTTCTTGGGATGTGCGTGAGCTCCATTCCCCTGAAGTGCTTCTCCAGCCTACGAACCTCTTCAAGGTATGCGGCCATGTGGTCGTCCTTAGGCTTATAGCTTTTGTTGGAGAAGTTGACAAGCAGCTGGGAGTCGCCCTTGATGAGTAAGTGCTTGATGCCTAGGGCGACTGCGGCGCGTAGGCCTACAAGCATGCCTTCGTACTCAGCGATATTGTTGGAGATCTTGTCGATTCCGAAGCACAGCTGGACCGCGTAATATAGCTTGTCGCTCTTTGGTGAGATAAGGACCACGCCAGCCCCACCATGGCGACAAGCAAAAGCTCCGTCGAACTTCATGGTCCAGTGTCTGGGCATTCTGTCTCCACAGGGCTCTTGCTCTTCTCCCAAAGGATCTTCAGGGGTTGGGTCGGTCCATTCGGCGACAAAGTCTTCCAGCGCTCTTCCTTTGCTTACCCTTGTTGTAACGAAGCACAAATTGAATGGCTGTAGCTCAATATTCCATCCTGCAACACGATCTGTGGTATTTGGGTTGCGCAGGATTTGCTCCAGGGGGAAAGAGGTGACCACCGTGATGGGGTGTCCCTGGAAGTAGTGTCGCAGCTTTCTTGAGGCGATGAGGAGTGCGAGGAGGAGCTTCTGCTGCATCGTATATCGCTCGCAAGCATCGCGCAGTACTGTGCTGACGAAGTAGACTGGATGTTCGACAAGAGTAGTCTGTGTAGCCTTGGTGTGCTCTGCCTGAAGGGGTTCCGCTAGGCCCTCAAGGGGGTTGGCCTCTAGGGGCATGACCTGGCCCTCGAGGGAGTTTGCTTCAAGGGGCTTGTCATGGGCCTCGGGAGGGTTGGCCTCAAGGGACTTGACAGGCTCCCTGGCGGGATCTTCGTGCAGCAGTTGACTTGGAGCAGGCCTCTCGTCGAGCTCCAGATCGGGAGGCTTTTCCTTTGGAGTTGTTGCACTCTTCTTCTGGCGCACTGGCTCTTCCCTTTCTACCACAAGGACGGCACTGGCTGTCTGTGGAGTAGCTGACAGGTACAGCTTCAGGTGCTCGCCTGACCTTGGGGCGACCATTACTGGTGGGCTGGCCAGGTACTTCTTCAAGTCCTCAAATGCTTTTTCAGCTTCGGGGGTCCACTTGAAAGTGCTCGTTCTTTTCATGATCTTGAAGAAGGGCAGGGCTCTTTCGCCGAACTTGGAGATGAATCTACCCAAGCTGGCCATGCATCCTGTTAGGCGTTGCATGTCCTTGAGCCTGCGTAGAGGTTGCATGTCCTCTATTGCATTGATTTTGTCAGGGTTTGCCTCTACGCCTCTGTGAGACACGAGGAAACCAAGCAGTTCGCCTGAAGGCACTCCGAAGACACACTTGGCGGGGTTGAGCTTGATGTTCACCTTGCGCAGGCTTGCGAAGGTCTCTTCAAGGTTCCCGAGGAGAGTGTCTCCTTCTAGGGAATTTACGATGATGTCATCGACATATGCCTCGGCGTTTCTCCCCATTTGCTCGCCAAGTGCTATCCTCATCAGCCTCTGGAAGGTGGCTCCGACATTTTTTAGGCTGAAGGGCATGCAGACGTAGCAGTACACACCGCAAGGGGTGAGGAAAGCCGTCTTCTCCTCGTCCTCCTTAGCCATTTTTATCTGATGATAACCAGAGAACGCATCAAGGAAGCCGAGGAGGTCGCAGCCTGCCGTGGAGTCCACGATCTGGTCGATTCTTGGCATGGGGTAAGGGTCCTTGGGGCAGGCCTTGTTTACATTGGTGTAGTCGATGCAGAGGCGGCCTCCTCCGGCGGGCTTTGGGACTACCACGCCGTTGGAGAGCCACGTGGGGTGCGCGACTCCACGGATGACCTTTGCCGCTTTGAGCTTCTCGACCTCCTTGATGATGAATGCTTGCTTCTCGGTGGCTTGTTTTCTTGCTTTTTGCTTGACGGGGCGCGCGTTTGGACACACGGCCAAGTGGTGCTCGATCACCTCCCTCGGTACACCAGACATATCTGACGGAGTCCATTCGAACATGTCAGAGTTTGCCTGGAGGAAGGCGACGAGCGCGCTTTCCTATGTGGGAGGCAGCGCAGCGCCAATGGTGACGCTAGCCGCCGAGCTGCTGGATCTTAGAGAGACTTTCTTTGTGGCGACTGGCTCTTGGGAGATCAACTGCTTCTTCTTCTTGGGCCTCTCGAGAGGCTCTAGGTCCTCGTCCGCGGGAACTCCATGGCCGCAGCCTTGTAGGCCGTCTCGACATCGCGGGTGGCATCCAGAACATGTCCACGGATGGTGATTGTGCCAGCGCTGCCGGAAATCTTGACCATGTTGTAAGCATGGTGCGTGACGACCATGAATTTTGCGAGCGTGGGGTAACCGATGATGGAATTGTATGGCAGGCCGATGTGTGCAACATCGAAGTCGATATGCTCGGTGCGGTAATTCTCCTTGCTTCCGAAGGTGACGGCAAGCCTGACCTGGCCTAGAGGCTCGATCGAGCCGCTGGTGAACCTCGTGAAGGGCCTGGAGGGCATGAGCCGCTCGTAAGGCACTTGAAGCGCTTCGAATGTATCTGTGGAGATGACATTCAGGCCTGCTCCACCATCAATGACTGTCTTGGAGACAACGACGTTGTTGATGGTGGGGCTGCAGACCAGCGGGAGGGTTCCAACAGCCTTGGTGGACTTGGGGTGGTCCTGAGCGTCGAAGGCGATGGTGTACTGCGACCACTTGAGGGGTCTAGAGATCTCAGTGCTTGGGAGGGCGGCGTTGAGCTCGCGGGCCAACTGCTTGAACTGATTGTTCGATTTTGGCGCATGTGCCCCCCCGAGGATGCAGGCAATGTCGCCTCTTGGGGCTTGGTAGCCACCGTCCTCCTCGTCAGGGAGGTTGCCGTTTTTCTCCGCAGCATTGGCCTGGTTGCCCGATGGCTTCTGGTAGCCGCCCTTGCGTCCGCTCCCGCGGTAGCCGCGGCCGCCACTGCCTTCTGCTTGCTCGCGCTCCTTGCTCAACCTTTTGAGGTCGAAGCAGGATTCAGTGGAGTGACCGCGCCTGTTGTGGTAGATGCAGAATGGGCGGTGGTCATCTTTCCTCTCTCCGGGCTCAGGGTAGTCCCTGCGGGTGCCCTTCGCGTCAGGCTCTGCCGCGAGAACCGCGGTGGCCTTGCGCTTGGGCTCCTCCTTCTTCTTCTGGCTCCTGGACCCCTCAGCGTGCTCGTCCCCTCTCGAGGACATCTTGACGAAGAGGAGTTCCTCTTCAGACTTGGCGCACTGGTCCGCTAGGTCGAACAGCTTCACCACAGAGGTGAGCTTGTCGTGGATGCCCAGCTTCTCGAGCATCCTGCTGTTCGTGACGCCCTCGCGGAAGGTGGCGATGACCTGGGTATCAGGGATGTTCGGGATCTTGTTACGCACTTGTCTGAAGCGCTGGATGTACTTGCGAAGCATCTCATCCTTCTTCTGCACCACATCGCGCAGGTCGTTGTGGGTGAGGGCGCGCTCGTACGTTCCCTTGAAGTTGGAGACGAACTGCTTGCAGAGCTCCTCCCAAGAGTTCACAGAGTCTTCCGGGAGGTTCAGGAGCCACGACAGCGCAGAATCGCGAAGCGCGTGAGAGAACCAGTTGGCCATGACCTTGTCGTCTCCTCCTGCAGCTTGGATGGAGGTGGTGTAGAGCTGCAGGAACTCGATGGGGTTGCTCGAGCCGTCGTAGCCCTTAGGGAGAGTTGGCCTGAACTTCGGGGGCCAGACCACACGACGCAGTGAGCGGGTGAACGCCATGCAGCCCGTAGCGTACGTGGCGACCCCGTTCTGCAGTGCGCCGCGGTTCTGCTGGCCCGCCTGGCCGATCTCCTCCACGAGCCTGTTCTGACGGTTGCGCTGGAGCTCCATCCCCACGCGAGCGTCGGGCACGGCGCGCTGCACGATCAGGCAATCGTGCGGCGAGGACGCGTGCGAGGCAGCCCTCTGCGTCACAGCCGGTGCAGGCTCTGGTGGGGGCGGAGGCGCGTTTGTTGCGACCGTGCCCGCGAGAGAGGGGTGCACGTAGGACTGCGACGGAGCGGGGCGCATCGTGGCGATGCCGAGGTGGTTGACGCGCTCCAGCCACTTCTCGTGGGCTTCAGCGGTGGGCTGGTAGCGAAGAAGCTCCAGCGCCATCAGCAGCGCGGTGTGGGGCGCGGGGTCCGTCCTGCCTGGGCCGGAACCGCTCGGGCGCCGCGTCTGGTGCGACGACTGCGTGTCCTCCTGGTGCTCGGAATTGCGCTCGGGCTCCTCCGCATGAGGGCCCGAGGGGGCGCGCTCTTCATGGCGTGGTCGGCCCCGGCGAGCACGAGTGGCCGTGGCGCCTGGCGGGGCGCGCGCTCCTCCAGGAGTGCGTCGGTTGACGCGGGCGGCGCGGGTGTTCGCCATGGCGCGGAGGCGGCTCGAAGGTCGTTGATGCGCCTCAATCCCCTACCTGGCGCGCCAAATGTCGGGTTATGACTCCCTAGAAGTGGGGGTAGCCACTTCCAGAAGTGTAGTTCGTGAAGGGGATTGAACGCGGAGGTCAAGACCCTCGAGGGACCCGGCGACGTTTCTCGCCGGATCTAAAGACAAAGCACCCACTGCAGAGAAAGACACCAGCCCGTACCCAGGTTCACGGCCCTCGTGAGGAGGTAAGACCGCTACTCCTGCTTGTCTGTATTGAGTTATGGAGTTTACAGTACAATCGGGCTTGCCGAAAGGCCCCTTGAGGCAGTTCTTGCCTAGGGGGGGGGGGGGGGGGGGATGATGACCTTCTTCCTCCTCCAGGCAGAGGCTATCCTACTTGCGATCGCTAGGGTTTACAAGCGTTGTGGAATCAGAAAGGACGACCCTTCCTACGATGGAAGTCTTGTCCCTTTTATAGGCGCCTCCGGCGCTCTCCTTCTACTTGGCCTTCGAGGTTGTTCCCACATGGCAGAGGCATGGCGGAGCAGGAGTCCACCGCGGCCCGTTCGTCCATGGACGCGGTCCATTACTGATAAAGGTGGGCGCGGTGGCCGACGAGCAGCCGACCGCGCAGTTCTGCTGCAGGGGAGGTAGTCTCTGAGGTGGAGCCCACGATGACGTTCTCCGTTGGAGGGTTGCGCCGTCCACCCGCTTTATCACCATAGTAGAAGGTCCTGGCAGTTTCACAGCAGGCGCGCGGCTTTATTGACCCCTTTATCGCTTAAAACGTCAACGGGGGTGCTTGCGTCACCACTTGGGCGTGGCAGGGGCCATGTGCATCTTGCCGTACTTCCTTGGCCGCGAAGTTTCCCTTGAGGCCTGATGAGGCCTGAGGGGCGGTTTCTGTTGGATTCCCTCGAGGTGCGCTGGCGCCTCGGGAGGGTCCCTTGAAGCGAGGGATCCCCTGTGGCTCTCGTTTCCTCTTCAGACCCTCGAGGGGAGTTGCCTCTCGAGGGTCTCGCCAGGCGGCGAGGCCTGGTCATTAGTCGTTTCGTCTGACCGGCCAGCGTGCGAGGCCTGGGGGGAGTGGACTCTCCATACCCCAGTTCCCACTGGGCCGACATCAGGATTACAAACTATTAGTGTACTGATTACAACTCTTTCTTAATGACACTATTAAGAAACATGGTTTTCTTATCCATCTATCAATTTCTCATTCGAAATTATAGTAATTGCTAAACGACCCAGAATAGATTTAGTCTTCGCCACTTGAGACAAAATCTCGTTGTGGTCAACTTTTTAATCTGTCGGAACTGTTTCACGACAAATCGATACTTATTAGTATCTACTCTCTCATAAAATTCCATATTCTATTAACATCGTAGATGTCATCAAGAAGATCTCCCAAGTCATTAACTGGAAATCGTACATGGATTTTATTTCGGATCATATATGACTCATTGCCATTTCTCGGACTTAGGTCCACCATCTCTTCTTTGAAGTTCGTAGGTCTGTCTTTTTCCATTAATATAACCTTCATAACAAGATTGTCCTAACACACAGTGTGGAACACAACCTCGTACGCCTACGTTCTTAGTATGAGCTAAGAGCATCATGATCTTGTATCATCAGCTTTTTCAACTTCGTCTTGCTCTACTTTTGGTTGCGCCACTCTGATTACTGGAGAGAAAGTTCATCAACTTCGTCTTGCTCTACTTTCTTTCTCACTTATACTCTTGGACAAGAAACTATTTCTTTCGCAAGGCATATCCCGACAACAATTTTGCCTATGTCGTGAGACATGTACCCAGCTAACTCTTCAGGTACAGTACACTACAAAGATTAATCCATATTAGGTTTGATCACATCGAAACACTAAATTGCTGAAACGACAATCTAGGCTAAAAGCCATGCCATCACTCGTACGGTATTGTCTCCATGGATTCAAGTTTCCCTATTATCTAAAGTGAATGTTGCGTTTCTACCATATAACTCTAACGATCACAATTCGGTAAGAGATTTATTTACCACACACTATCCGATAGGGTGCAATTACGACGTCCTAACATACCATAACACTATGGTGTTTCATGCGACGTAATTTGTGGAACTCTTCTCACAAGTCTTCCAATGATGTGCCAACATTATAACTCAAATCTTTATTTCCTCGATCTGTATCGCGGGAATTTTATTTTCTTGTTAAGTGTATTTCCTACTTCATTTGAACTTGTTTGATCGAATCAAAATTTCCAGACTAATATTCCCTGAGTGAATATTCATATATCTACTCGGAATATTTATGAAGTCTATGAAATAAAGACTTGCACTACACGTTAATGTACTTCATTGATTCACATACACCCATATGCATGATTCTCAACAAGTTATACTCAAAACGTTAAGCGAAAATCGCGAAATAAAGGTCTCCACTACCCGTCAATTACTTCATTGAACCACATACATCTATATGTATGACTATCAATAAGTTATATGCCCGTTTTCCAAAAACGGTGTCTTAGTTATTTGGCAAGTGTCAAAAGATCAAATCTAAGGACTTGTAGATCCATCCGGTATAGAGCTAATTCATTGACTATAACATTGACATGAATTAAACGGCAGTGCCACACATATGTGGTGTCTTTATTAAGTTTGTATCCTTTGGCATTAATATTATGAATGTGGGAGCTTCTACCATCTAAATTCAAATCGGCATATGATCATTACTTCATAAGTATAGGACAACGGATTTGTCACTAACATATATGAACAAGTGTCTCGCTAGAGGAGACACACTTATAATGATCATACTTACAGGCGATCATAAAGAATTTATTCAAGTAGTAGATCTAGAGGGAGAGTGTCTATGGCCATCAAAACAACTTGTCGGCCATTATCAACACGCAATGTTGCCTCATCCTTTCAAGCTACTCAAGAAGTAAACCTGGTTTTCGTAAAACATGACTAGTTCAAAAACTTAGTCACTACTGCGAGTACTTGCTTAGCTAAAACATTCATAACATGTATATCCTATATACACCATCATCATTGATGACTTACGGCGATCTGTTTCATCTTCTTGATACTTCCAACGTAATCAAGAACCATAAAGGTGAACGATTCCCCTTGCATGACATAGTCTAATCCATAGCATTTGCACTTGGCAACGACATCTGTCATCTAGTGATCGAGCTGAGTGAGACTTCTCAATGTTCATCAAGTATGACCATATGTCATCAAGTATGACCAATGTCATCAAGTATGACTGCCACGTGCTCCTTCAATGTGTGTATTCTCTTCCATCTTGGTTGAGAAGACAATCAGTCAACGACCTGATAAACTTCATCAACCCAACTTTAGGGGTACCCCGAGTTTAGCGACCATCTCATATGTTCGCGATCTAACAACTCGTACCCACCGTTGGTTCTCTATGGCTGAGATCATAGCATACACTGGACTATTATGATATCATCCGCACAAAACCTGATAATCCAAATTATCTTTTGTTAACGGAATCTTCGGGTTTATCTCCTAGCGGGTATTGTATAACAAAGTGCTAACGGTTCAAACAAGGAGTATCCTCAAGCTAAAGTATAAAACTATGAAGTTTGGACCCAACCTTTTAAGTTTCTCAATCGCAGGAATGCGCCTAATTTTAAAAGATGCTATTACAATGGTTAATATATACAAAGGTTTGCAAAACAGACTTTGTTCATTATATTTTGAGTTTTAGTATTTTAGAAAATAACTATCCGAACTCCCACTCAAACGAACATCCCTCCTAGTCGATTAAGCGATTACACGACCCCCATCCATTGCACAAACCCTCATCGTCAGAGCCGGCAACACAACTTTAAGGGTAAACAATTGTCAATCACAACAACTATGTGACTCATGTTCGACCTTTCGGCCTCCGTGTTCCGAGGCCATATCTGCATATGCTAGGCTCGCCATAATAACCTCCACGTAACGCTTGTGCAATATGGTTTACACCCACTGTATGTGAACGATGATATGTCTGACACCCGATCGTCACAGCCTGCCTCATAACGTAGAACTTTCTTGGTGGTGCTCGTTGGAGGAAGAACACTTGTGGTGTTTTGAAGGGATCATCTTGTAGACATAACTACCACCGCGTAACTAATATATACTAATATATATAATCACACAATATAAGATGCACACAAAACATCAAATGTAATGCGATGTGATATATTCCATTGCGCCATGGTCTTCTCGGCGCCCACAGTTCATAAACAATTTAATAAACCTACCTTGACCATATCACATTGCCCCTGCAAATTAAGTTAGATGCTTCTACTTTATCTTTTGCATATTTTTCGTTGCTTGGGGCTGTCGTAAATAGAAACGCTTCGTACCTACAAAACTTATGACCACAACAACGATCCAATAATTGCATGTTCAAGCATCCCTTTCGGGCCCTTCATTGAAAATGCAAAGCCAACTAAAGAGAGAGAAACTGACACCCGCCAGACACAGATACGGTACAAGCCGTATGTCAGTAGTGGAACCAGTCTCGCGTAAGCGTACGCGTAAAGTCGTTCCGGGCCGCTTCATAAACTCGATGCCGCTGGAATCACAAGTGCATGCTAGAGGGTAGCAAATAACAGGAACGGTGCCCCCGTGTAGAAAACGGGTTCTAACAGCGTACATCTATATCTACGATAGATCGGCTCTGATACCACTGAAGGGGATCGCATGTAGAAACACAATTTTTTCCTAGCAACGATATCCTTAAACTAGAAAAGATCTACACTATGCAGATATAGTAGTACAGGGGAGATCGGAATACATACCCTCGTAGACCGAATAGCGGGGATTACGCTCCCGAACAAGCGTTGACGACGAAGACGACGTAGCCGACCTCTAGGTCGTGAAGAACTCGGCGCGACGAAGACGACGAAGATGACCTCGAGGTCGGGTGGAGGAAGTAGGCCTCCGAGCACCGCTAGCGCAGCACCTCGCAGGGTGTTACGCACATACAGTGGACACGACGGCCTCCGAAGATCCAGTCCAGGACGAGCAGCAGAAGACTTGGACCGGAACACCAGCAGCGCGACAGCGGGCTATGGTGGAAGAGATCCTCCTATCAACTCGACGCAACTCCGACAAAGGGAATCACAAGATCGAGAGAGAATTAGGGAATTAATTGGAGAATTAAAAGGCCAGGGGTGCCCCTTCTTATATAGGCTTCCGGGGGGAGCCAACCTTGCCAGCCAGGCAATGTGGGACTATCCCCCATTGCCTGGTGCGGCTCTAGTAGATGCGCCGGCCCTAGGTGGGCCCCATTTGTCCCACCTAGGCGGGCCAAGCCCCCCACCGAATTTCCCCTTGAGGGTTTTCCCCCTTATGGGCCTTCTTTCGACCAGAAGGCCCATTTAGGGAAATCAGCCTAAATAAATTCGAAAATAAATTTATAAAATCATATTTAAACATTAATTACACTAAGTAATATCAAAAATAATATATATAATTTATTCTAGCTCCGAAAACTATTTCGTCGCTGCCCGATCTCCATCGGACCATCCCCGGGACGTTCCCGGTGATCTCTTTCCTTTCCGATTGTCTTTTTGAAACCCCTTAAGTGTGTTACCCTTGAGGTTTGATATAATAACAGAAATGATCGAGACTCCTCTCCGATCAATGACTAACTCGTAGGCCTGGACCCCATGAATTAATCCATGTGATATAACGAATGACTTTCATCTATCAAACCTGGACGTCTAGTCTTAAACCCTTTGTCATGGCGATACTTAGCGTGTCCGAGCGTCGTTCTTAGATATCTCCATATCTAGTTGACCTCGTTACCGACATCGCTATCTTCTACTCGTCTATGATATTATGTCATCTGGTGACCTAGTCATATGTTTGCAAACTCATTTGACATAATCTCACCGAGTGGGTCCTAGAGTATCTATCCGGCTATACGGACTGACAAATCCCGCTCTTGACCCCTCGCCTAAACTACTCCTTTCTGATACCCAAAAGTATCACCGTTATTGTCATACTAAATAAGATACGACGTTTGGTGCAATCAAAGTATCTTCCAGGAATAACAATAAGAGTTGGTCTCGCGGTCAAAGGCGTAATGACTGCGTCCTACAAATATGGGTATGTCCATCAGATCGTTCCACCTAACGATATGACTTCCATTGCCGACCGGCACCATGCCCTATGATCGGAAACCTTGATCATCAATCGCGCAACGAAACTAGTCTTAGTAGAGGCAACTAGGGACCTGGTTGTTTATCTACCACACCTGTATTAATGTTTCCGCTTAATACAGTTATAGCATGGTATAAAACATATAATGAACAATTGGGATATTGTCAATAAACTATGTTTATTAAGTGCCTCTAGGGCATATTCCCTTCAGTCTCCCACTTGCACTAGAGTAACACTTAATCTAGTTTACAACTTGGTAAAAGCTCAACACCCATAGCATCTTGGTGCCTGCTCGCCTCGTGGAAGAGGAATACAGTCAATAGATCTCACACATTACGACCTATATGTGCTTTGCAACACTTCTATGTCACCTAGTTTGACATCATCCCGTATGTTACGATGACGGTGAAATATATCCTAGTGGATGGAGTGAGACTCGAACATTCGCGTAGCATGGGCCTTAGAAGTTTAAGAGATCTATTAAGGAGACCATATACGCTCGGAAAACTGCTCAGTCCAATCACACTTGCTACTTCTGAAGTTGCCATATATTTCAATACCTATGTAGATTATGCGACAGTGCATTCATATGCGACTTCGCAAGCTAACCATGGCTTTCTTCAAAATAAAGGACATCTCCTATATGAGATTTCTCGTCGTATGGGTCAGTGTCATAACTTGCATCATCGTAACCGCTTTACGGCAAGTTGTCTTTCACTCTTACCCTTTACTAGAAAACATATCTTCAGTTCTCACAGGCACTGAATGATATACTTAACGTTTGTTCATTGATCCATATAAGGATCACTCTAGAACATGTTCTTCAACCAAGAACTTGGGTCACACTAAGTCGAGCTTTCAGTCTGATAGCATCTATGTCTAATACATAGAGAATGTCGAACATCTTTTTCTATCACTGAAAATGCCAACTCTCTTTCCATTTGCGAAAACGGATGTTCAGGCTAACTAGGAAAGTAAATCCTGTCCGTGTGACCTCGGTAGAAGCCAGATCGAGGCCGACCTCATTTTAGCAGCGTCCTTTAACTTAATAAAACCCAAACGACTAGATTGACTACAACTTACCGAAAGAAGGAACCACACGTAAACATAAATAGAACAAGACAAACGCTTGAGAATATTCTAAATCCTCGAAGGCCGCAACGATCGTTGATAGGAGGAGGAGTGATAGAAGAATCTTCATGATGGAGCCATCAGGCCACTGGAGAGTGTCTGCCACGTCTTCTACCTCAAGGCACCCGTAGTCGCGGCGCCATTAGTGTCCACGTCCGAAGAGGGCACCCTGCCCCCTTGCTCTGGCTCGACAGGTTGAAGAAGCTCACCCTAGAGAACGGATGGAAGGAAACGATAAGGATGTTTGAGGACAAAAGACACATGAGCACAACCAACCCACCGGACTGGTAACCATATCGAGAAAGGCAGCGCCAAAAAGACCAACCACTCACACCTTGATCACCATCAGACACTTGGTCCCGAAGACGGCGCCTTCAAGAAGATACCTGCCTCAAAACTTCACTGTGGGCTGTCCAAGTCGGACAATGTTTTCACCCACAGACAGAGCATGTTCACCCCAGACCTGAGGACATAGACGTGAAACCTCAATGATCCCAAAGAGGTAACATCACATGAAACATCGCCTTCATCTTCGGCACCAGGCCACCGGCAACTTCGGGATGGCTTCCATCTCAGCCACTGTCCTAATAATGCTTCAATTTTTCAATGGTTTTTAGCTTGGACAATCGAAAGGGGATTTAGCAAAAGTATGGTTGTGTGACATAATTGATATCGAATCAATTTTTTCTTTGTCACGCTAACTCTATCTATAAGATGACTAAGTGGCTATCTCATAGGTGGTTATACCTGTGAAATAGCGATATGCAATCGATTCTACTCGGTACTCTTTACGATCCGAGGGTTCACGTATATAAAAAGGAGGCAATGCCTTGATCGGTACAAGGAGGAGTCGTAAAAGGAGGGAGAGTCCTGACTAGACTCAATGCAATATCCCAAGTCGGTTTATATGTACAACCGACTTGGTTACATATTCTATGTATAATACCCTCCCTTAATCACAACTTACTCAAGTTGAGATTACGCTTAAATTCCTCAAAACTAGGCACTAGGAGTGGCTTAGTGAACCCATCAGCAACTTGATCCTTGGAAGGAATAAACCGAACTTCTAAGTGTTTCTTGAGAACCCTTTCTCTAAGAAAACGAAAATCAATTTCAATGTGTGAACGGAAATCCGGCACCTAGAGGGGGGGGGGTGAATAGGTGCTACTATAAATTTTAGTTCTTTTTCAATTTTGGCTTAGGTCAAAGGTAAATTCTCTAGATATGCAACTAAGGTGAATTTACCTATATGAATAGCAAAGCAATACACATGATAGATAGGAGCGAAACAAGCGAGTAAGGGGTGAAGGAATTGGGGAACCAAGTCGAAGCATGCGGAGACGAATAGTTAATCCCGAGTTCCACCACAAGGGTGTACGTCTCGTTTGGAGAGGTGTGTGCCACCCCAACAAGTTGGTCACAACGCCAGAAAGGCTCACCTTCTTCTCCGATGAACTCAACCACAAAGGTTGCGGTTTCACCTTCCACTATTGATCCCCTTTTAGGGCGGAGATAGAATCCCTTAAAAACGCTTGAGGCACACACCCACAACTGAATTGGGGGCTCTCAAGATGACCACAACAGGTCAAGACCACAAAAGGTCAAGCTTACACCAAGTACCAACAATGGTGAGATCTAGGTTTTCCTAGAGGAAACCCTAGACTCGAAATCCCCAAGTGAATGGGGGGAGATTACAAATCGCTTAGGTGAGGTAGTAGATCGGGGCCTTCTCCTTCGCTCCTCCAAAGATCAACGAGTTTGGGTGGAGGAGTTGGGAGATCTTGAAGATTTGAGCTTCAGCACATTTATGAAGAGAGAGAGAGAGAGTGTGTGAGAGCTAAAATGTCTGGAGGTAGGTGGAGGGGTATTTATAGCGCTCCACGAACTAGCCGTTTTTCACTGCGCGCAGGCCGGAACTTCCGGTCACCCGGAGAGTTCTGGCCAAAGTTCCGGTAAAACTTCCGGCTTGGCCAGGGCGCAGGCATTCCAGACTTAGAAAATCCTGGCTTCTTCAGCACCGGAACTACCGGTGGTCTGGCCGGAACTTCCGGTCGCCGGAAAGATCCGGCCAAAGTTCTGGCTTTGCCCGTGCGCGAGCAATTCCTGACTTAGCAGATTTCTCTGCTATTCAGCACCGGAACTTCCGGTGGATAGGCCGGAACTTGCGGTTGCCTAGAAAGATCCAGCCAAATCTCCAGATAAAGTTCCGGCTTTGCCCTTGCGCATGCAAGTTCTGACTTAGCCGATTTTCATGTTTGTCTTGGTCGGAACTGTGAGGACCCCTCTGAATAACCGTCAGAGATGCCCACGTTATGTAAACAGATCACGATCCCAATGATCAGTGCATCGCGATCACATAACCGACATGGTATACAAAGTTACATCATACAACTCGAATCGTATAAGACTTACATAAATAATGGTCTCATGACCAAGTCTGCAAACATCGTCGCACTTGACGAATATTTACTAAGGTTCAGCGGAAGCTTCGGCTAGCGTCGACCCTCATCACGTCCTGACGCATTCCCACAGAGCAGTTGAGCGGGACACTCAGTTGGTGTAGTCGTCGGCGTACTCCTCCTTCTTGTCGTACATCTCCTCATTTCAACCTGGACGTTTGAATATCCAGGGACATAGCCATATGAGTACATTTACGTACTCGCAAGACCACCTCTAAGGCTTAAGTTTTCATGATAATGCAAGAAAACACTTTTCGAAAACTGGGATAGCTGCTATATACGACTATAGGGCTTAGTTTTCGAATACCATGATTTTATACATAGAGAATACGACATCTCTATATCTTTGTTGAAGAAAACATTTAGAGCTAGAATTCTCTTCTCTTAGATATAACAATGACATATCTAAGTTCAAAACTTTCTTTTGTAAAACTTTGTCAAAACACTAGGATAGGGGTAACCCTTTTTCCAGTCTTGAGATCGGACTGATTGTCTCCCCGAGACCAATCATCCTCACCCAAAATCCGTACCTCCCAGGTACCACTTTGTTGCCTCCTTGCTTCCTTCGAAAACATTTCTCTTTCGTAACCATAAAACAGCCAGCATGCCTAGTGGGACCTTTCCAACCGTCCATGACCGCGGACGCGTCTATTCGAATAGATTTACACTCTGCAGAAGTTGCACACTTTACCCACACCAATCGGTCCTTCCGTCGTGTCTACCACGGCCCGTCATACGACAGCATGCGGGGGTCCGGATAACGCGATCAAAGCTTTCCACTATGACCACCCTAGTATCGGGGCCTCCCGGTAGGTTTGTTCTCCTCGGCACCGTGTGCTCTATTAGACCTCTTGGTCTTTCCTCGGGACGCCACACCGCCATGTCAGGAGACCTGCCGTAATCGTCCGGCTGCTGATCCGCAGCAGTGTATTGTCTCTTCCGGACGACAACCCGGCTTCGAGGCCCCAGCCCCCATAGAAAGTATGAGAGCCCCAGCACTAAAACAAACAAGCTTCCGGCTAAGCCCTAACCATGTCAGGTAGTGTGGCTGCACGGGTTAATTGTTTGGGCGGCAGCTAGGGTCACACTTTGTTTTTCAAAACACTTTCTCCTCCGACTACTCCCAGCAGCTCGGGTTTTCGCGAACATCTCCGATTGCTCCCAGCAACTCGTGTTTTAAATAAAACACTTGCTCGCCGATTGCTCCCAGCAACTCGGGTTTTCCTCCGTAAAACAGTTTTATCAAATGGGTTCCCATCCTAAAGTTTTGAGGTAAGGAAATAAGAGTTCACTACTAGAAAACTTAATCTTTTTGATGGAGCCTTCAACAACAAGGCTCACCAACTAAACTCCTTTTGTAACACCTATAATATTCTAGTAGATAACTTTGGCCAAACAATATTTTGTAAAATAGTTTTCGGGTGGCAAGGTACCACAAAAGAAATAAAACATTGTAATGCCCCGGGATTTATCCCCTTTTAGTTTGGTGTGTTTTCTTTTTGCATCGACATGACATTGCATTTCATCTCATCATTTTAATTTGTTGCATTTAAATCATTTTTCCCACGATTAAATTTAAATGCATTTCAAATTAATTAAAAATGTGTTATTTTCAAATCTTTTAAAAATGTTAAAAACTAGTTTATTAAATTGTCTAATCAAAACTAAAAATATTTTGTAAAGGTTTCGTATTCAAATTCCTCTTCGTTTTGGTTTTAAATATATAAATCAGAAAATAATAAACGGGTGAGAAATAAAAAGCCCAAGCCCATCTAACCCCAAACACTAGGTTTTGTCCCCTGAAAACTTTTCCCACCCCCTGGAACTTTTGCAGCCGCCCCCTCCATCTTTTTCCTTTTTCCTTTTCTCTTTTTCCCCCTCCTTTTCTTTTTCTTTCCTTCCTTTTCTTTTTTTTTCTTTCCCTTCCTTCCTTTTCTCTTCTTCCTCACGAGCCGCACGGGAGAAAAAATCCTCCCCGACTCCCTCACCGCAGTGCGCCAGCCACCCGAGCTCCCCCGTGCCCTGCTCGCCGGCCAACTCCGGCCCGCCGCCCTACGCCCCGCCGCCGGCCGGCCACGCCGCCGCGCCCGTCACCCTTGCCTCCCGCGCGCCTCCCCGGCCGCCGCCGCCAGCGCCGGGCCCGCGCCACCGCGCACCCGGGCACCACGCCGTGCTCCACCAAGGCCGCAACCGCCACCTCCGCCGCGCGCCCTGCACCTCCGGCCGCGCCCCCGAGCCGCCGCACCCCGAGCTGCGCCGTCCTCCTCCTCCCAAAGCCTCCCCGTCCCCGAGCGCCCATCTGCCTCCCACACGTGTTCCCCCGCGCCCCTGCACCTCCGGCCTGCATGCGCGCCGCGCCTCCGCCCTGCGCACCCGCCGCCGTGCGCCGCCGCGCCGGCCTGCTCCTCCACGCGTCGCAGCTCCGTCGCCGCCTTTCCGCCCGTGCCCGTGCGCCCCGACGCCGTGCGCCGCCTACCGCATGCACGAGCCACCGTGTGCCTCCGCCCCGTGCTCCCCGGCTGCCGCGCGCGCCTCCGCGCCGCGTCCCACGCCACCGTGTCGCGCGCCTCCGCCCGCGCCGCTCCGCGTCGTCGTGCGTTCTTCTATTTCCGGTCGCGTGCATGCCGCCGCCCGCCAGGTGTTCGACAAAATGTCCGCAAGAACTTCGTCGCCACTTTTTTCCGAGTTGTCCACCCTTCGTTGTGTTGCTACGTGCGAGTGCTACTTTCGGTGCCGCGTTGTCGCGTCTGCCCATGTCCGTGTCGCGGCGCCTGCCCGTGCGCGCTTTCTTTCTGGTGTCCGATTGCCGACCTCCTACGTGCCACGACTACCCGACCACTTCCACGACACCGACAACCGACGATGCCCCGGTTCCACGACGACTACTTCCCCTACGACGACTACTTCCTCTACGGACCGAAGACGTCGGTGTCGAACCCTAGTTCACCCGATCCGACGTACGGACCCAAACCCTAACCCTATACCTATTTTATTAAATGTCCTCTATCTTGTGCATATCGCATCATAATTACATGTGTTGCATCTCCTGGGTTTGCGGGTGTAGCAAATCACCTAAATAATAATTATGGAATGTGTGGGGTAATAAATATATAATGCCCTATTCCGTTTAATTTAAATAGATCACCCATGCCATGTGTTGCCATGCTAACCAACATTTAATATTGCTGGTAAATAAATAACTCGCACCTATATATTAATTTTCGGAATCCCGTTTCCGCTTAATTTGTATTAAGTGCATCTCAAATTGCATCTCGCCATGCCATGCATCATTCTCATATGATCATGCTGGATCTTTTGCCGTAGTTGTAAAATGCATCTTTTATGCTTCCAGTGTTTGTTGCTTCTTCGCGGATAAGACGTTGAGATGCGTGAGTAACGACAAGATCTGATTCCATGCGGGATTCCAGGCAAGCAAAGTTTGCTTGTTTACCAATACATTGTCTTTCATTCCTGCCGTTGATCTCTGCTACCCTAGTATTCGATTCTTTTCGCGATCCCATCACATGTTTATCCTGCAGCCCATACAGCTTTATCCCCACAACCTAGTACCCGTTGCATGTTTATTTGTTGGCCTTGCGAGTCGTACCGCATGCTTAGAATTGATTGTGCGAGTCGTCTGTTGGTCTTATGTTTCATCTGCTTAGTATGATAGATTGTTCTACTTTAATAAAATGCTATCTTGTAATGGGATATTATAATTAAATGATAAGGCACCAGGCGGAAGGCCTTGCGAGGTGTTTTGTTCTGCTCAGTGCCGACCTAGGAACTGAGATTTTGTCCTCGGATCCAATTTTGAGCGCACTAACCACTTGTGGGAGGCCCTATGGAGCCCCCCTCGACTTTGAACGGATCTACAACTTGTCCATGTGCCGCAAGTAGTTCGGGTTTTCCATTTGCTCATATGCATGTGCATGATGATGATGATGAGAGGGTATGTGATACGGGGGGTCATATAGGTGCGGTACGACACGAAGCGGACAGTTCCTACTGTGGTTTGAGCCGCATGGTGGCGTAGGCGCAAACTAATGAGTCCGCAATTGAGATTCGGCCGGACTCCTGACGCGGGTAACAACTCATATGGGTGGCACTTGGACTTGCTGTAGTGAAGGAATAAGTCGTGTTGAGAAGCCCTAATGCTTGCTTGGGTTGATCATGCGAGTATGGGTACAGTAGTGCACCCCTGCAGGGTATAATCTTATCGATGAGCCGTATCCACGGTTATGGACGACTTTGGTGATGATGTCGGCTAACAAGATCTAGAGAACTTGCACCTAATTAATGTTAATTAAATTGACTAGTAATATAGAATTACGTTCACCATAAATTATAACTAAAACTGTTCAACGTGTGAGTTTCCCAAATTGCTTCCTCATATTTGGTTGAGGGGGTTAATTCGAGAATGGGTTATCTTTGGTGTTAGTGGTAGTTGTTTACTTATGCACTCTCTTATCCCTCTCTGATTAGACGGAAGTTGTAGTGTGTCTCTCTAGGTTGCTAGTGCTGCTGCCGCTAAGTCCACCTCCCCTATATTTTGGGAGATGGTGTAGAAAGTAGGCAAGTCGGTTTTGCTTGCCAGGGAGTGCCCTGACCCTCTTTTGGGCTGTGCTTTATGTGCAGTCAAACAGGTTTGAAGTCAGACGACGTTAGCTTGGGAATCCCTCCGGGTTGGCTGGGCAGGGATATGGCGTCATTGCTTATCTTCAGAACTCTTAGTCCAATATTTGTATCTTATCCGTTGTCGGATTATATTCGCTTCCGCTGTCATTTGAATCTTTGTATTGTATCATTTGTATCTTGACTCGTTCGAGTCGTTGTTGTAATTTATCTTTGTTGTATTTGTGAATGTATCGGAACTGTTTGTCGTGGTATCGGCATAATTGATAGGAGACGGGGGTCATCTAGCCTACGTATGGATTGTGGGGAAGAAGGTTGGTGTCATCGAGGACGGGATTGAACACGGCGAGTTTACCCAGCTTCGGATCCCGCAGCGGTGGCGAGATCCTACGTGCTGCTATAATTCACTATGAGGCAATAGCCGTGAACAGGTTACAATGTGTATGATGCGTATTGAAGCGTCTTGAAGCGTCTGCCTTAAAGGCTCCCTGGTGGCTGGCTTATATAGGTGGCCAGACCCCAGGGTGCAAGGCAAGTACTTGGCCGGCAAGTAAACAGAGTCCTAGACCTAGCCGGCTTAGTTGCCGCCTTCCGTCTTGGCCTTGGTGGCTCGATGGGCTTCGGCCTTCCGCCTTCCTTGGACCGTCCGCCTACTTCCTTGTACGTCAGCTATCTGGGCCTCCCGGCAGGCTTCAGCCTTACCACCCTTGGGCCACCCTGGACTAGCCGGATTAATCCACGTTGGTTACACCCCTAGTTGATATATCCCCAACATTAGCCCCCAGAAAGGTTGAAGTTCTCCAGGCGCCGGCTTCTTCTTGATTCTTCATCTGCCAATGTTGGTGGCTGCAGGACTTGAACCATTCTGAAAATCAACGAGGCACGCACGTCTTGATACTGACGCACGGCCGCCTTTATCCAACACGGGGAAAGACGGCTACTCTGCAATTTTGCCGAGCATTCTTCTTGACGGATTCCACTTAGCAGGCTCACGACAGTTTGAAAACGGCCTAGGCGGGAATCTCGCCATGATCACAAATCCCGGGAAAAGAGGAGGCGTAGCGGATGCTGGGCACGTGTCCGACTAAAAGCGCCATTGCACAGGGAGCAACGCCTGGCTCTATAAATAGGGAACCGAACGGCTCATTTTCGCCGCCCTACCTTTGCTCTCCTCGACCTCTTGCCCTTCCACTTCTCCGCTTCTTGCTTCCGAGCGAACTCCGGCGAGCACATCTCCTCCGACGACCTCCGCGCGCGGCGATGTCCACCGGCCAAGACCTTCCTTCCACGGCGTCCAGCGGCCCGGCGACCGAAACCGCGCCCGCGGCAGCGATGGGCGGCGCGATATCTCGTCCCGCGACGGCGGCGACGGGCAATGTCGCCACCGTCGCCCCTCGGATTCCTTCCGCGCGCGCGTCGGTGGCGGTCTCCTCGGCTCCTCCATCGTCCACCGTGGCGACGACGGCGAGAGGCGCCCCCGTCGACGAGGAAGAGGAAGCGGCGGACCTCGGGTCCCGCTACTGGCTTCCCTCCATAGTCGACGAAGACGCCCTCCAAGACTTGGAGGCCGTCGGCTATCTCCCTACTCGGGAAGACTGCCAATGGAGGGCCGCCTTCGGAGATGTCATCCCGGCTCCGAAAGCCGGGGAGCGGGTAATCCTCACCTCCCACTTAGTTAGGGGAATGGCGCTGCCGCCTTCCGCCTTTTTTAGCGAGGTTTTAGATCACTATGGGCTCCAGCCCCACAACATAGCACCCAATAGCATCTTAGTCTTAGCCGGCTTCACCGCTCTGTTCGAAGGCTACCTAGGTATTAGGCCTAGTCTAGACTTCTTCAGATACTGTTTCCGTTGCCGGCGTCAGACCGTGCCGGACGGTGGGCTGGCAACCTGCGGCAGTGTCACTTTCAACTGCCGCCAGGGCCGCCAATGGTATCCTAAGATACCATATCTTGAATCCGTCAAGGGCTGGACCTCCACATTCTTTTACTGCCAAGACATGGCAGCTCCGGGCCGCCAATTTGGCATCCCGGAATTCGTCAACGCGCCGCCTATGCCCAGGCCATGCTGGGACGAGGCGGTGCCGAAGCTGACGGAGGAACTCCGCCTTTTTCAAAGGCGGATTGAATTCCTCACGCGGACGATGGCTCCCCCTCTGCTGGATGGGGTCGACACCGTCATCTGCTGGCTCGGCCGGCAAATCCTCCCCCTGCGGTACAGCCCGCACAAAATGTGTCAGTATTCGCCTACTGCCACGGCCTCCCTCCGCTTAAGCGAGGAGAGGTTGCCGGTTGCCGACCTGGCGTTCCGGCTCCGCAGCCTCGTCAAGGCGGGGCTGGTGAAGGCGGTGGAGGTCTTGCCCATGCACACCCACGACAACCCTCCCCTCGAGGTAGATATCTTGCTCCTTTCCCCTTTTTGATAGCTTCACCGGCTAATCTTGAGCTCCATTAACACTTGTCTTCTTTTTCAGCTCTCCGACTTGGGGGAGGATGACCTGGCTCCCGACTTCTACGAGTCGGAAGCCGGGAAGACGAAGAAGCGCAAAGCATCCAGCGCCGCTTCCTCTACGGCGATTGCCGAGAGGAAGAAACGGATCGCATCGGCTACCGAGCCGGCTCTCGTCAACCTTGACGAGAACGCGGGGATTAACATCCCCCGAAGGTACTCAATTCTGCCTTTAACAGACGACAAACTTCTTCAATACTGGCACCCAATTGACTGTGCTTGCTTTTTATTGACAGGGAAAGGGTCGCAACTTCCCGGTTGCCGACCA
This sequence comes from Poa annua, assembly GCA_026929855.1. Classification (NCBI taxonomy): domain Eukaryota; kingdom Viridiplantae; phylum Streptophyta; class Magnoliopsida; order Poales; family Poaceae; genus Poa; species Poa annua. The sequence continues at coordinate 240,648,264 of CM049426.1, read as the reverse complement.
GGCTTCTTAGCAAGGGTAAGCGGCCTCAAGGTAGCTCGCCTGCTACTGTGCCGCCAACTCCCCAGCCCCGGGCCGGCAACTTTATGGGCGATGCTCGTCGCCAGCCCCCGGCTCCGGCTTCTGGCGTGCCGCCAAGGATTTCCTCCGCTGGCCACGCACCCACGACTCCCCTCCTTTTGGCTGAGGCTACGGCCGATGAAGCCTCTCAATCGCGCGCCGTCAAGGAAGGGTTGCTGGAGGCGGCTGTCGGCGGGTCCCAGAGGGCAGCCCCGACTGCAGGAGGCGGCAAAGTTAGGGACCCTTGGTCCACCTTCACGAAGGCCAAGGAGTCAGCCTTAGCCTTTGCCGAGTTCACCTCCCAGGCCTTCGCCGACTTGGAGGGCGACCTGTCTGTAAGTTTTACAACTCCGGCATATACATAGTCCTTCCCCGAGCACTTAGATGGCAGGTCAAAAAAAAAAATTTGACTGCCGGCTTAGTGGTTATTCGACAATGTGTTTTATGCCTTTGCTTTTTCCTGCAGGGCCTTGTGTCCGCCAACGTTGAGCTTGTCTCCTCCCGAGTCGAGATAAACCAGCGGTGCCGCGACCTAAAGAAGGATTGCGAGGCCAAGGACTTGCGGATTGCCGAGTTGGAGGCGGCCCGTCAAAAAGATGAAGGTAGGGCTGATCCTTTTTGCCTTCAGCTATATTTTTGACTTATGTTGCCGTCAATCATTTAGTTAGCGAATCCATATTTGTAGAACTGCTAGACCACGCCCAGGATATACTGAAGGCGTCCACTGATATGCAAGCTCTTATGAATGAAGCTTCCGATTTGGCAGCCGCCAACTTGGCGATGAAGGAGGATCACCGGAAGGAGATGGAGGCTCAGCAACTCATATTTGCGCAGGAATCTAGCCAGCTCACCAGTGAGCTGGAAAGCCTACGCAAGAAGTTGGCAGAGGCGGAGAAGACGGCTGCCGAGGAAATCTCCAAGCAGACTTCTCGCGCCCAAACTGCTGAGGATGCGTTGGTGGCTCATATGGTTGAGCTGTCCGCTTTCCATAACTCGGTCCTTGGTAATTTTTCACTCCTTACTTTGATTTTGCCATTTTGCTTAGCCTTAGCCAAACTGATGGTTTTGTTTTTGATGCAGTTTCCGCCGGCTTGGGCGACGACAAGGTTGCCAGCCCCCGCCTGGATCGCCTTGCGCGTCTATGCGAGCTGATCACCGAGACTTTGGCGGCGTCCAAGCGGTTTGCCACCAAGTTCTTCATCTCCTCTGGCAGCCAGGAACCGACCGAATTCAGCGACGTTCCCACTATGTTGGATCAGGCTACCAAGCTGCACAAGAGCTCGCTGAAGTCGGCGGCGCGGGGTGGTGCCAAGACTGCACTTGGACTATTCATGGCGCACTACCCCGAGGCGGAGATAGAAGCCGTCACCGAAGGCATGCCGTCTACATATGAAGACGGCATTGAGGTCGAGCCGGCCGCTGTTCTGGACAGCATTGCCGGCTACGCCACGCGTGTTGCCGATATGGTGGATACTTCAATCTTCTACCGGCGCCATCCTGTGCCTGCCGGAGGGGAAGCTGGAGCTGCCGGCACGGCCGAGGCGGAGGGGAGTGACAGTTCCGGGGCTGAAGTTGTCAGCCCCCAAGCCTGATGTAGACGCTCCCCCGAGCCATAGCTTTCTTTCCTTGCCTCCTTCTAGCATGATTTGTCAGACCCTGAAAACAATGCAACTATGACTTGTAATATTTGTATATACTTTTGTTGTTGCTCTGCTAGGCGGAAACTAGCTGACAAGTTTTATTTTGCCTTATTTATATGGCCCGCCTTAATTTTACCCTGACTTATATGTTTGACTGTTTGTATGTTGACGAACCTCAGCCGGTAACTTTAGCTGAAACAACCAGGGCTAAACCATGCGTTTAGGATCAGAGACCAAAGCCAACATGTTGGTGTCAAAGACATACTACTAGGCGAACCACATATAGGTAATCAGAGACAAAGGAATTAGGCGGCGCAAAAAGTTTATTTTTGCTTTAGGTTGGCTCGAAAGCTGCAAGTATCTACCAGTTTGAACCTTTGCACGGAGCTAGAAAAATAGGTAACTTAGATACATAGGGGAAATATGATTGCAAGAAAAGAAAAAAGATGGCATGCTTCTCAACACAGATGAGGAACCATAGACTTTTATTTCATAATCATATTTAACTTATTACAATTATAAATTGCTAAGTGTAGAAAGGACGTAGCTGCTCAATATTCCAGGCCGTCTTGTTTGTTCGAACGGATCGTCAATGCCTCTTTTGCGCTTGGTTCCCCTTTTTCCTGCCGCCTTCTTGCGCCTCTTCTTTTCGTCTTCGTCGCGGATGTCGGCCAGGTAGTAGGAACCATTGAGCACCGCCTTTGTGACTATAAACGGTCCTTCCCATGGCGGGGATAACTTGTGCAAGCCTTTTTTTGTCTTGAATTAGGCGGAGAACCAGGTCGCCTGTTCGGAAGCTTCGCTTCCGCACTCTCCGGCTATGATAGCGGCGAAGTTGTTGCTGGTACAAGGCGGAGCGATGGAGAGCAACGTCTCTTTCTTCGTCTAGCAGGTCTAGGCTATCCTGTCTTGCACCTTCTACGTCTTGCTCGATGTAGGCATGAACTCTTGGGGAATCGTATTTCATGTCGGTAGGTAGCACCACCTCAGCGCCATATACTAAGAAGAAAGGAGTATAGCCGGTAGATCTGTTTGGTGTTGTGCGCAAACTCCATAATACCGACTGTAACTCATCTGCCCAAGCGCCGGCTGCCCTGTGTAATGGAGCTTCGAGACGAGGCTTAAGTCCTGATAAGACTAGGCCGTTTGTACGCTCTACTTGTCCATTGGATTGAGGGTGTGACACGGATGCCAAATCAAGCCGGATACCCAGATCACTGCAGTATTCTTCTATGTCGCCTTGAGATAGGTTGTTGCCATTATCAATGATAATGCTGTGTGGAACTTCAAACCGAGAGATAATTCCCCAGAGGAAATTGGTGGTTGTTTGTGCGTCAAGTTTGCTGATCGGCTTAGCCTCGACCCATTTGGTGAACTTGTCGACAGCGACCAATAGGTGGGTATACCCACCACGCGCCTTCTTGAAGGGACCCACCATGTCTAAGCCCCAGACCGCGAACAGCCAGGTGATTGGAATTGTCCTTAGTTCTTGTGCCGGCAAGTGAGGTTGACGAGCGTACAACTGGCAGCCTTTGCATGTCTTTACGATGTTCTCGGCGTCTTCTTTGGCGGTAAGCCAGTAGAAACCTTGGCGGAAAGCTTTGGATACAATTGACCTGGCGGAAGCATGATGCCCGCAGGTGCCAATATGTATGTCCTTCAGAATTTCCCGGCCTTCTTCCGGCTGTATGCACCGCTGATAGATGCCGCATGTTCTTCGCTTGTATAGATCGCCTTTTATTATCGTGAATGCCTTGGCTCGCCTTATGATCTGCCTTTTTAGCACCTCATCGTCTTCCGGCAACTTTCTGTCGATTAGAAAATCGAGATATGGGACAGTCCAATCCGGCTGTATCGAGTAGACAGCGAGACTTGCCGCTTCTACCGGTTCTTCCGCATCGGGGTCCATCAAATCGGCGCCTTTAATGGATGGCTTGTGCAAATGTTCCAGGAAAATATCTTTTGGTACCTTTTTGTGTTCCGATCCTAGTCTTGCAAGTGTGTCTGCCGCCTCGTTCTCAGCTCTTGGAACATGCCGGACTTCGTAGCCCGCGAAGTTTTTTGCGAATTCGTCAACTTTGGCTCTGTATGCCGCCATTGTTGCGCTTTTCGCATCCCATGTTCCGCTTACTTGCTGCACGACCAAATCTGAGTCGCCATAACAGAGGATTCTTTTGACGCCTAGGTCGTTTGCCACGTGTAACCCATGAAGCAAAGCTTCGTACTCGGCAACGTTGTTGGTTGCTGTGAAGTGGATTTGCAACACGTAGCTAAGCTTGTCACCTTTAGGCGTGCGTAGCACGACTCCAGCCCCCGAGCCTTTGAGCATCTTTGATCCGTCAAAGTGCATGACCCAGTATTCTGATTCGGGCAGTGTCGTTTCCTCCATGGCTTCTGTCCAGTCGGCGACAAAATCTGCAAGCGCTTGAGACTTAATGGCGGTCCGTGGTTTATAGACTATATCAAAGGCGGCAAGTTCGATGCCCCATTTGGCAACTCGACCTGTTGCCTCTGCATTGTTGATTATGTCTCCCAACGGTGCCTTGCTGACTACCGTCACTGTGTGTTCCTGGAAGTAATGCCTAAGCTTTCTGGCGGCAAAGAATACACCATAAGCCAGCTTTTGGTAATGCGGATACCTCTGCTTGGAGGCGGAGAATACTTCACTGATGAAGTAGACTGGTCGTTGCTCACACGTCGCGGCTTCGTTCTCCTTTCTTTCCACAGCCAAGACAACGCTGACAACAGCTCCTGTTGCCGCGATGTACAGCAGCATTGGTTCCTGTGATCGAGGTGCTGCCAATATCAGGGCGGATATGAGGCCCTCCTTAAGTTGTTGTAAGGCGGCGTCTGCCTCTTCTGTCCACTCAAAGTTGTCGGATTTCTTCAATAGCCGGTAGAGAGGCATTGCCTTTTCCCCTAGGCGGCTTATGAAACGACTGACGGCTGCCGTCGATCCGGCTAGACGTTGCACGTCCTTCAGACAAGTAGGCCTGGATATGTTTTGGATGGCCTTGATCTTCTCCGGGTTAACCTCGATCCCACGTTCTGAGACGATAAACCCGAGCAGTTTGCCGGCTGGAACGCCGAAAACACACTTGGCGGGATTGAGTTTCATCTGATACCTCCGAAGATTCTGAAACGTTTCTTCCAAATCCTCTAGGAGATCTGCCTTCTTTTTTGACATCACCGTGATGTCGTCTACGTAGACGTGAACATTGCGGCCGATCTGTTTGTGCAGGCAATTTTGCATACAGCGCTGGTATGTTGCCACTGCATTCTTCAGGCCAAAAGGCATCGTGATGTAGCAGAAAGTCCCGTATGGAGTGGTGAAAGATGTTTTCAGCTGATCCGACTCTCTCATCTTGATTTGGTGGTATCCTGAGTAGGCGTCCAAAAAACAAAGCAGCTCGGAGCCTGCTGTGGAGTCTACGACTTGGTCAATTCTAGGCAGCGCAAAGGGATCCTTTGGGCAGCACTTGTTAACATCGGTATAGTCAATACACATCCTCATCTCTTTATTCTTCTTTGGAACAAGTACAGGATTTGCCACCAAATCAGTGTGTACAACTTCTTTTATGAAATTGGCGGCCTTCAGCCTATTTATCTCCTTTCCTATAGCCTTGCGTCTCTCATCTCCAAAGCGTCTTGTTGCTTGCTTCACCGGCTTGGATCCTTTTATGACGTTGAGTGAGTGCTCGGCGAGTTCCCCCGGTACACCAGGCATGTCGGAAGGCGACCATGCAAAGATGTCACGATTCTCACGGAGGAACTCGACGAGCGCGCCTTCCTATTTGCTGTCAAGGTTGGAGCCGATGACAACTTGCTTAGACTTGTCACCTGGGATGAGGTCCGCCTTTTTGGTGTCTTCTGAAGCTTCGAAGGTCTTCTTGACATCAATCTTTGTCTTTGGCATGGAGTTGTCTGAATCCGCCCCGAGCAGCGCGAGTTCTTCCTTGTGGATGACGGCTTCTGCGAAGGCGGCCATGCCACGCTCGCACTCCTTGGCTTTCTTGAAGTTGCCGGAGATCGTGATGGTTCCGTGCTCCCCCGGCATTTTGAGCTTGCTGTATATGTAGCACGGCCTTGCCATGAACTAGGCGAAAGCCGGTCGTCCGAAGATTGCATGATAGGCGCTTTTGAAGGGGACAACTTCGAACCGGAGGAACTCTGAGCGGTAGTTCTCTTTTGGTCCGAAAGTTACCTTCAGCCTAATGCTCCCCATTGACTTTTCTTGCCTGCCGGGCACTATGTCGTGAAAAGTGAGGTTGCTGTGGTCCAGCTGATCCTCTGATAGGTTCATGCGGCTTATTGTGTCATAGTACAGGATGTTGAGGCTGCTGCCGCCATCCATGAGTACCTTTGTGAGTCTGAAGTTGTCGACAATGGGATCGACGACGAGGGCGTACTTGCCTGGGTGAGGAACATGATCAGAGTGGTCGGACCGGTCCCAGGTGATCGTTGCTTCCGACCAGTTCAAATACTGAGGGACGTCTGGCATTGTCGCGTTGAGTTCGCGCATTTCCGCCTTATCCACCTTAGCCGAAGGCGTGCCGACAAAGAACACAAGAGATTCCTTGACCTTTGGATATGGCTTCTTTTTCTTGGCGGCCGCGTCATCCTCGCTTGAGATAGACATGTCGTCGTCATCCTCATCCTCCTTGTTGTCTTTCTTGTCGTTCTTCTTTGACTTCTTTGACTTCTAGCCGACTGTGGGGTCCTTTTTGAAGTCGTCCATGAAACAACACTCGCCAAGCATATGGTTGACCTTGCCCAGTGAGGCGTGGATGGGACATGGCAAAAGTTTTGCCTGTTCATAAGTGATTCGCGCCGCCTTAGGCCCTGAGCCGGCGTCACGACCATCTTTCTTATTCTTCCATTTTTTTGCCGGCATTCCCTTGGAATGCTACGGCTACCTCGTTGAAAGGTCCGGCTTTGTCATCTGCCGCCTGCTTGCGCTTGTTGTTCCGCTTTGGTATGATGTTGACGTCTGGGTCATCGTCCCGGGCGTCGTCATCCGCCGCCGCGTATTGGGCGGCTAGGTTGAGCATCTCACCAAGGTCCGTGATTTTCTCGCGGACGAGCCTATGACGGAGCAAGGACTTCTTCTGCAGGCCCGTGTAGAAGGCGTGGATAGCCTGTGCGTCCGAAACACCATGACAGTTGGCTTTTTCGGATATCCAACGGCTGACAAAATCTGTCATGGTTTCATCCGGCTTTTGGATGCAGCGTTGCAAATCCGTGTAGGTATTTGGACGGTTGTATGTTCCTTGGAAGTACTGGGAGAAAACCTTTTCCATGTCGTACCAGCTATGGATAGATTTTTCAGGAAGGTTGTCGATCCAAGCCCTTGTCGTGCCCTCCAACATGAGAGGTAGGTAACGGACGGCAATGAAGCTGCTCCCGCCGGCAATTTCTATGGCCATGGCATAGTCGGCTAGCCATGAATCCGGCTTAACGAGGCCGTTGTACCTAGAACAGTTTTTTGACACTGATGTCATGTCCTTAGGGAACGGCTCTCTGCGGATGGCGTCACCGAAGCACCTTGGTCCAGAGTATAGCGGCTCCTTTCCTCTTGCTATGTCTTGTAGGCGGTGTCGTGCGTCTTTTGGATCGAGCTGCCGTGCGCCTCTGTTTGCGTCTGGCTCGTCCTGCGCTGCCCGGCTTATGCTGCGCCTGGGTCCTTCTGCCTCCTCTTTCCTCTTGCTGTCGGTGCTACGCTGCGGAGACCGGCTTCGACCTCTCCTGGGAGGGTCGTTGCCGACATATTTCCTAGGCGGCGGCCTATTGTTCCGGCTACCGCCGTTGTCGCGTCTTGGCTGGGGTGGAGGTGGCAGGTCTCCTCTGCTTCATGTCCTTGAATTCTCGTCCCGCCTTGGCTTTGGCGGTGGCGTCTTCTATGGAGGTGGCGTTGCCTTCCTTTTGTCGCCATGGCTACTGGAGCCAGACGGTCCTTCGGGGTCGCCGCCAGGTGCAGCTTTGCACTTTCCTGACTTAGACTCTAGGTCTCCCCCGCGAGCATCCGCCATGTGGCCATAGGAATCAGCGCGAGCTTGTTGCTAGGGCCTTGCTTACGAAGTGTCTTGCATTGGCCAGCTTTTCTTCCGCCGTGTAAGTGTTGTCGTCCAGGGTATCTAGCGCGGCGGCCGCGTTGAGGACGGGGGTGCAGAAGACAACATCTCCCCTTCTGTCAACGCGCTGTGGTGCCGTACGCCAGTCGAACCCGTGATCTTGAGCCGTTGTCGTTGCTTGCGTTGGCGGCTCCTTGCCACGGCGGTTTTTTGATGACCTTTTCTCCTCAAAGAGTTGCCGGCTTGTTTTGGCCGACATCTTCTCTTGTTCTTTCTCGATCTTCTTCGCAAGGCTCTCAACGTGCTCCTCTCTTTTTGGCAGGAAGTCAGAGTGCTTAAGCATGTTAAGCCTAAGCTCTTCCACTTAGTCGAGTGGGGTGTCTTTATTCACCGGAGTATTCATGATCTCGTCTACTTCTTTGATGACGGAGAGCAAATCTGTGGGTTTGCTGCTGCCGCCTTTCTCGAGGCCAGTTTTCTTCTTTGCGCGCACCTGTCGGAACTTTCAATGAGTTGACCGGCAGTGGTGTCGCCGACATCTTCCGCCGGCTTGTTTTGCGCTTCCGAAGCAACTGGGGTTGTCTCGTGACCGACAACAACCATCATAGCCAGCTTGTCAGGCATGTCAGTATCCGTTGTGCCCTCTGAAGGAGCCGAATTTCCACTGGAAAAGCGGGTTTTGATCTTCTCTTCGAAGAGACTAGCATCATCATCAGAGTCAGAGTCTACGTTGACTTGAACGGTAGATCTGGATCCGGCATCTGACATCGCATCCTCCTGGAGAGCAGGGAGGGTTGACTCAGGATCGTTGTTTTCCGGCTGGGAGTCTGATCCCAGTCCGACAACTCCGACGAAGTGGAAATCAGATTCGGCCGACTCCTGGGAGAAGGCGGATTCAGATCCCTCTTGTCGGTCGACTGCTTGGTCGAAGGGTTGGTGGGTGGGGTTGTAGAAACGTGGTAGGCCGTATGCCTCTGGCGTATACCCGATGAAGACGTCGATCCCTCCGATCGGTACGATTGCGCATCCGATAAGGTAGTCATCCGCCGGGAGCCAGGACTCATCCGAGTTGACATAGCAGTGGCCGCCATACCTTGTGACGCGACCGACGGCGATCTGCTTGCCCACGCTACCAAGTGTTCCCGCCTGGAACGTGACGCCAGGAACCCTATGCCCCACGGTGGTCGCCAACTGTCGTGGTATCGGCATAATTGATAGGAGACGGGGGTCCTCTAGCCTACGTATGGATTGTGGGGAAGAAGGTTGGTGTCGTCGAGGACGGGATTGAACACGGCGAGTTTACCTAGTTTCGGATCCCGCAGCGGTGGCGAGATCCTACGTGCTGCTATAATTCACTATGAGGCAATAGCTGTGAACAGGTTACAATGTGTATGATGCGTATTGAAGTGTCTTGAAGCGTCTGTCTTAAAGGCTCCCTGGTGGCTGGCTTATATAGGTGGCCAGACCCCAGGGTACAAGGCAAGTACTTGGCCGGCAAGTAAACAGAGTCCTAGACCTAGCCGGCTTAGTTGCCGCCTTCCGTCTTGGGCTTGGTGGCTCGATGGGCTTCGACCTTCCGCCTTCCTTGGACCGTCCGCCTACTTCCTTGTACGTCAGCTATCTGGGCCGCCCGGCAGGCTTCAGCCTTACCACCCTTGGGCCACCCTGGACTAGCCGGATTAATCCACGTTGTTTACACCCCTAGTTGATATATCCCCAACACTGTTGTAATGTTATCACAATTCCACCCACATAATGCGCATGTTTCGGCGTGCACATTATGTCTGGTGGGCGACCTAAAATCGTTATTATGCGGATTTCGGCGGGATCGCTTAAATCTACATAGTACCGATTTTAGGGCGTCACAAACATGCATTATTTTATTTTGAAAACAAAACATGCTTGATCAAAATAATAGGATTCATTATAGTGGTGAGGTGGCTTGCCTGGTTCAGCAATATGTCCTTGGTCTTGGTCTTGATGCTCCTCAGGTTCACTCCTCACTTCCAGTTCCTTCCCGAGGAGGAACAACACTCTAGAAAACAAGACAATGCCACAAGGACATAACAAACAGCAAGCAACGCACAAGACATTTAGCTAACAATCAAAAGCAAACAATTCCTTTAGCTAAACAACAATAAACGACAAGGTTTATAGAGCTAAGACAAACAACATATACTCCTAAGGGAATATACACCACAACTCTGAGTATTAAAAAAGGTAGTTCTACAGAACACTAAAACAACACATCACTTAGGGTTATTGTATCATTTAATAAGAGCTGTTATATTAGTTTCAGGAAACACTTCAGACAAAAGTATCTTAATAGTTCAGGAAATACTTCCGACAAAAGTATAATAATTTTTTAGGAAATACTCCAGACAAAAGTATCTTAACACACAAGCAAAAATTAATATTAACACTAGCACACTCTCATTGCATACATGTTAATATTTCTAAGACACAGTCTAGTAAGGAATCAATCAACCAACAAAGGATAACACAAATGTTCACCCAAGTATTTGATTAAGATCTAAAAAGGTGCATTAGGCTTATTTAATAGGACATCACAATTAAGGTCACTTCAACCAATAAACAAACAATCACATGGCAACCAAGTGTTGACAACAATCTAAAATAAGAAAGTCATATATTAAGCATTGCAAAACACAAGGAACTACTGGATAAAATTTAACACCAAACAATCATTCACATGCATAACACACAAATGAAATTAGTGCAACTCCTAGGAAACAAGATGAACTATGTGAAACTCAGATGTGAAGGGATTAGCAATACTTTCAGGGAATTTATTAAGGCTATTAAAGGATAACCTAAGTTTCTGGACTTATGAGTTACTAAGCACATCAACACATAATAGTTCAAGTAAAACAGGGAATTAAATTATTACATTTATTGGATAAATAAGATGATGCTTTAAAGAGATAAAACATAACACACAAACATACCCACAAGCAAAGCATATAAACACAATTGATGTTATTATTAGGGTACAACGTGAATAATGCTAAACATAAGTAAACAATGCACCACACATTATCAAAGTGGTTTAACCAAGTCATTATTATTGGGTTATGGTTATGAACTTCAAAAGTTGATTAGTAATATTTCTACCAATCACATTTGATAAGAACAGATGATTAAAAGCTAATACTTCTATTAGCCAAATGATATTGTTTTGGTAGATAAATCATAACTCCTAAGATAATGTTCATAAAATAGAATCCTTCTACCGCAGTACACCTAGAAACCATATGAAGTGGTGAAAATTGGTTTTGCATCATAAGCTATTACCAAACAGTAGCTGAAAACGATGCAAATTCTACTGGTCTCAAAACCAAAAAGATTGTAGCTTTAGTTTTAGGAATCTCCTGCATGCAAGGTTAATTTCTATGGATAGGTATTTTCTTAAGCTTTCTGTAGAAATACGATTCACCCCATTTGGACACTCCCAACTCAAGATATTCCATTTTAAGTGAAGAACATACTTTTTACTTGCTTTAATGTGCAACACAAAGTTTAAATATTTTTGAGACAAAACCAGTGTGGTATGATAAACAAAACTCATAGGTGCTACAAAAAAATACTCCTAAACCATTTGTATAAACATACAAGGCACAAACAATTAAAACTAGATACATGCAAATAACAGAAAATAAGAATATCCATTTTAAAGTGTAATAACCTACTGTTTTAGCAAATAATCTACCAAGAGCAAAATATAAGATGAAAAATTCTACCAAGCTATTATATGATAGCTAATACCAGTATATACCACATGCAATTGGATTTACTCCAAAAAGAATTTTAAATAAAGATTTAAAATTCATCAAATAGCTACTGATGTCATTTTGAAACTTTATAGAACTTTATTTAGACACATCTCCTGCATGCAAGGCTTATAGATCTAGGTAGTTATTCTCTTAGGCTTTCCGTAGAGCTAAAGTTTGCAAGATTTGGATTTACAGAACTCAACTTATTAAGTAAATGGTGAAAATTGCACTTTTTACAAGATGGAACATAGCACACGCATACAAATATATTTTTGAGAAGGACCAGTGCCACATGGTTAAGAAAACTCATAGCTACTCAAAACAATTTGAATAAACCAATTTTGATAAGTAAATCTCCCAGAAACGAATTAAAGCTAGACCACTAGTTTCCTGGAAAATCAGCAGGAAAAAGATTTTAAAAGGAAAAACAAATAAACGGGCCAGATCTGACGCGGGCCTCTCCGGGCGAGCTGGGCCGGCCCACGCCACTGCGCGCACTGGCGAACGGCCGTGCCACCGTGCGATCGATGACGGATGACTGAGATTAGACTGGGATGGTTCAAAACAGGCCGTATATCACGGATCCGACGGCCCCTGACCCTTCTTCTTCCTCCAGACACAGAGACCAGAGAAGGAAACAAAGGAGCAGGGCGGGCACGAGCTTCTCACCCAGGGAGCTCTTCCGGCGATGAAGAGGAGCGGAGGAGGACGCGGAGGGCTAGGGCGAGGTGCGGGCAGCAGCGGTTATTCACGGCGCGCTCTGGAACGGCGGCGAGGGCGACGACGCCCGCCACGGACATGACACGCCCTCGCTATCTCCGGTGGACCTGGGAGCAAACAGGAATGTCTTAGGTGTGCCTTGCAGATAGGGTAACAGGATATAGCAGAGGGGTGGAGAAGAAAGGGCGCAATCGTCTATGAGCATGCACGCAAGCTTTCAGGTCCGAACGTCGATTTCATCACGATAACGAGCAGAGGGCAGCGAGATCTCGCTGGGTCTCGCCAGGGCTGAGAGAGAGGGATGAGAGGAGTGGAATGGGCAACAATATAGGGAGGAAGTGAGTGAGTCTGAGGCCTCATATCCACGAGATGGCCGGTCCACCGTGCAAGGAGTGCACGGGCGAGATCGGAGGATGCACGGGAGCTCGATTGGTCGGGAAGGGCGGTGTCTGCGGTGTCTCTAGAGAGGAGGGGAAGACCACGGGCATGGTCTCGGGCCAGGGCTCGGAGTGGTCGAGTCCGAATGCGGGACGTGCCCGTCGAGCACTGGGCAACAAGGGCGGTGCTCGGGACAGAGAGAAACGACAAGGGAAAGAGCCAGAGCCTCGCCATGGCACTCCTGACGGATAGGGGAGGTCATTGGTGAGAGGGAGGGTCACCAGAAGGACGAGGGAACCGATTGGAGAGAGGGGGAGGTGCTCGGTTGCTTTCTGCCCAGCAGGTGTTTGTAGAAATTCCCAAGAGAAAAAAAAACAAACGATATTGGAGCTACGACTGGGCAGGGTCGATGACCAAAACTTGCAGGAGGTGAGGGAGCAATAGTGCATGCCCAAAACAAGGGTTTGATGAGAGGGGTGTGTTGATTTAGGGTTTTGAATAACTTCGGGCTGATTAGACTAGGTCTCTTTGCAAAGATGGATTAGTCAATCCCATGACAAGAAAATTATAACACAAGATGAGTTGTGTAGAGAGTCTATAGATTCAACTTTTAGTTTAAAAGTTTGGGTCAAAAGGGCTCAACAACCCTAGATACAAAAATGAAAAATTGCTATCTAGCAACATGACTTAAGGTCACTTTATAATGTCGCACTTAAAACAAGCATGAATTAATGATCCAACATTTTTGAATATTGTAAAGAAGGTTGAAAAAGGCAAGTAGGGGTGATGTAGATGATGCTAGGGGTTTTATATTTCCAAAACGAATTAGATAAACCCTAATTGACATGCTCTACGAAGGCTAAAAGTTAACAGGAGATATCATAGCTATGCAATTATTTAATACTCATTTTAGTCTTCTTATGAACCATGTAATGGAAGAGATGAAACACATCACAATCATAAACACAAATTTTGAATCATGAAAAGTCTCACATCAAACCACACACCAAAATGCACACATAATACCCACATATAAAACAAGCAAACACAAATACCAGCCAACAATTCTAGAAACAAGAAAAAGAATAAGCACATCCTAACATTTAGGATACGACAAGCATATGGTGAGGTAATGACCAGTATGATCAAGACAAGGTTTTTGGATAAAGATGATTAAAGCACACTTGGGGAAATGATTTTCCAAAGACTAATAAAATTAGAGTTTTGAAAAGAGGGTCGCTAATACTTGCAACATATTAATCTTCAAATATATAAGGACTCATTATATAGCTCTTTATAGCTTTGCAAACATTTAATTTTGGAAATTTCTCAATTAAACTGTCTCTGGGTAATTGTTAAAATCATGTAAATAGAGTTTATTAAAAGGAAAATAGGAGAAAGTACATGCACCATTTTACTTGCCATAACAATGGAATCAGATGTCATATTATAACTAGGTTGAGTTTTAGGGGTGATAGCTAGAGAGGTTATCAACACAGACACAAAACACAACATGACCAATAGAGAAATCAGAGGATAAACACATCCATTAACAAGACATTCCAAAAAGCTTTTGTTACCTCCGAATTTTGGATCTTTTATAATTAAGTTTTTGTTGCTTCCAAATTTTGGGGTGTTACAGGAACTTCCGGTGGTCCGGAAAGATCCGGCCAAACCTCCGACCAAAGTTCCGCCTTTGCTAGGGCTGAAATCCTAAAGGACTTAGCCGTTTTCTGACCAACCAGAAGTGTCCGGTGCGGGCCCGGAAATTCCGTCCCGTAGGCCGGATCTTCCGGTCACAACACCGGAACTTCCGGCCTGACAGGACAGGAAAAACTGCCAGCCAACACTCTCTTTAAACCGGTTGATCTTCATCCTTTTTGTTCTTCAAGACGATGTAGTATCTGAAATACTTAGGCACACCGTTAAATATCTTTTTCGTGTTGTCATTACTATCCAAAACTTTGGAGACCGAAAATGCTCTTTCAATCTCCCCCTTTTTGGTTAGAGATGACAACACAAGTGGGACAAAAGGATTTGCAAAAAATAGACGGGCTCCCCCTAAATGTGTGCACTATTAAATCTTGTGTTTGAATACAAGTGCACATCTATTTAGGATCACATCTAGCCCTATCTTTTACAATCCTAGCAAGTTCATCACACAGAAGAATAGATAGCATAACTTGCAGACATAATAAGGTAATGTACCTGCACTTAAAGTATGGCAGGTACCTGTGTATAGTGCAAATCCCTGGCTCGATTCGTTTGCACACACAGTTTACGATGTAATATCACAACAAAGTATCAATTTATTACAACGCTGATCCAGACTTATAAAATATTCATTACAACTTGCATAGCGTAAAGCTAGTAGTGAACAGAGTAAACAGCGGAAAATTATTCTTCATGGAGTCCCCATCATCAGCATGTGCCACAAGCGAGTATGTTGGTTGAAGACTCGAACCCTTAGCGAAAATCTCACTCGTCACCAGAACAGTCAGCAATAAGAAAAATATTGCAAAAACGTGGGTCAGAACCATTTTAAAAAAATAGAACTGGCAAGTGACACTATGGTGGACACTTAAAGGAATAACTCTATAACCTATATGCTTATTTGGCTGGTGGAGCTCAACACTATTTTGCAAAAAGCAAGTTTTTCCCTAACTCTTTGAAACAACTTTACCTAGTTGAGACAAATATGGTATGAAAGCCATAGTATCATTCTACCCGTGTTCACCCATCAAGTTTTAACTTAGAAGTTGGAATGGTGGAATCCTCCGTTGACGTCCTCGCTCAGCTTCTCAGATTGTCCGTACCGGGGATACGGCTAAGTACTTAGATTTTAAATTCTGCAGAGGTTGTGCACTTTCACCATTGTACCCATTCAACCCAAACTATCCTATACACTCTGGAAGTGTTAAGGAAAAGGAGAAGAATGAGACGAGATCATTCAGAAGCATTTTCCCTCCCCATAACGGCCTGACGCGCTCCACCTATAAATCCTCTACCACCACCTGTCAGGCCGGGGCGAGTCCACGCAACTTAGTTGATCAAGCCATAGCCCATATTGGAAATGGTTGCACGAGAATCAATAATCACTTGGAGTTCTTCAGATTCCTCTATTCCTGGGTGGCCGTCCACAAGTGTAATCTCACAGGTAAACCCCTGGGAACCCACTCAACATAAACCATGCAAAACCACTTTCCACCCAGATATTTCATTCATAACTTAGTAGAATTTACATTTCATCAAAAATAGTTTTGCATAGCATCAAAATTATACTAAGTGTTGCATAGGACCTAGACACAGGAATAAGAAATTCTAAACAGGTCTAGCATAGCATTTCTACTAAGTCCTACACATCCTTAGGAAAATAAACTACTCATGCATAGAAAAATGCTAGGACTTTTATGAGGTGTGCCACTTGCCTTGGCAATCAGAGGTGCAGCAGTTACAGTTGCAAAGGCTCTCGTTTCCCTCCGAATAGTCTAACAAAATAAAATGCCACACATAAACATACAAGCAATATAATCAGAAAAATATGCTATGCATGAGATGCAAATTTTAATTTCAAGAAACTAATATATTTATCTCTTAGAATTTTTATGAAGTATGCATGATAATAATTTTATTTGTTTTCAATTATTTAGACTTGAATAATAAAAAAAATAGTAACTCAAGAATTTTAGTTTAGTGTAATAAAATTTCATAACCAAAATTTGTAAAAATGGCTATTGAACCGAGGACATCTAAATAAATTTTTAGCAATTTGATTTACTCAAAAATAATTTTTTTAGCTAAAGTTATGTCACAAACACTTAAACTACTCTCATGAATATTCGAAATTTTTGAATGTGACAAAACAGAAAACTAATGAAGCCAAAATATTCTACTGGTTCTAAGGATTCCAAATATATAAAAATATTTGAATTTGGCTAAGCAGATAAAAAGTAATGATAAAACCAGTATGCAGGGTGTTTTCTGCAAAACTGCCAAATAAAATGATTTAAGAAAAAATCGCAGAAATTAATATCTGACGTGGCGCTGACGCGGCGCTGACTGTGCGTGCCACGCAAGCGTACCGATTCGGTTTTCAGTGATTTAATCCTAGCCGTGCACGGAAGATCTAACGGTTCAGATCAAATTGACCAAAACCGAGCGGCGCGGCCGGCCGGAAGAACTCCGGTGACCGAAGCGCACGGCGGCGCCATCACCGGCGTTCACGTTTCCGTCGTTCTACTGCCCTAAGAGGCTAGCGAGGCATACCCTGATGAAGAGAAGGTCACGGCGAGGTTGGTGGCGCGGTGGAGACGAACCGAGCGTCCTCCTCCCCTCGTAATCGCTCGCCGGAGATGCGCACGACGGAGGTCCTCGTCGGTGGTGCACGGATACGAGGTTTGGCTGCGTATAAAAACACGAAACCTTGTCACGAAGATTCGCAATGACAAAAGAAACCGAGTGGGAGAGAAAAGAGGGCTCTAGGAGGGCGCAGCTCACCAGAGTTTGCAGAACTCGCTGGCGGCAACGACGGAGCTCCGGGGATGCTCGTGGGCGGCCTGGTGGCTCTCGAGGAATGGGGCTTGGGGCAAAAGAGAGAGGGGATCGAGGGGGTCTTATAGGAGGAAACGGCGGGGTAAGGGGGCAGTAAATCGCCGGGAAATCAAGGAATTGATTTCGACCGTTTCTCGGCTAGGTCGTGGGCGTGATTTGGGGAAGAAGGAGTCGCCGCGACGGGGATGAAAGGTGGGGTCCACCTGCCACAGAGAGAGAGGGACGCGCGGGCGGGAGTGGGCTGCTGGCGGGCTGAGGCGCTGCGCGCGCGGTAGATAGCCAGTGGGCTTCAGCCCACTTAGCTGGCCCGACTCATTTTTTATATATTTCATTTTCTGTTTTAAAATCTTTTGAGTATAAAACAATTTCAAAACTATATCAAAACTTCTCAGAAAAATTCATAAAAAAATATTTTGAAAAGCTTATTAAAAATAGATCCTTTTGGTGGTATTTTTCTCCAAATTAAAAATAAAATAAAAAGAAATATTATTATAAATTCAAATAACAATTTTGTGGACTTAAAATCAATTTAAAACATGTATAAGTAATTTAATTTAAATCATATGTGATTCTAATGACAAGTTTAAATGATGATGATGCATGAATGCGAAGTTTTAAATTTTTCTGAACATTGGGATGTTACAAACCTAACCCCCTTAAGATGAATCTCGCCCTCGAGATTCGGATTGGCTAGCAAATAGGTGAGGGTGGTCTTCTTTCAGATCATCTTCTCTTTCCCAGGTTACTTCTTCTTATGAATAGTGATTCCACTGTACTTTACAGAATTTGATGGTCTTGGTTCGGGTGACACGCTCTGCTGTCTCCAAAATCTTTATGGGTTTTTCTTCATAAGTGAGATCACTTTCTAGTTGTACTTCCTCTAGTGGCACCGTATCTCTTAGTAGTGTCTCTTCCATTTCTGGGTCGCATTTCTTCAATTGGCTGACATGGAATACATTGTGAACTATGGAAAGTGCTTCCGGAAGTTCCAATTCATAGGCTACCTCTCCTTTGTGGGATAATACCTTGAAAGGTCCAATGAATCTGGGTGCCAATTTTCCTTTGATCCCAAATCTTTTAACTCCACGCATAGGTGAAACCCTGAGATAGGCTCGATCGCCTACTTCATAAGTGACTTCCCTTCTCTTGGAGTCTGCATAACTCTTCTGTCTGGATTGTGCCATCTTTAAACGATCCTTAATCAGTCTGACTTTTTCCTCAGCCTCCTTGATTATATCTGGGCCGAACAAACTGCGTTCTCCTACGCCACTCCATAGTTGTGGTGTAGTGCACTTTCTTCCATACAGGGCTTCAAATGGCGACATCTCTATGCTCGCTTGATAGCTGTTGTTGTATGAGAACTCAGCATATGGGAGATTATCATCCCAGCTAGATTTATAATCTAAAGCGCATGCTCTTAGCATATCTTTTAGGATTTGGTTTACTCTTTCTGTCTGTCCATCCGTCTGCGGGTGGAATGTTGTGCTAAACTCTAATCTGGTTCCCAATGATTCATGTAATTGATTCCAGAAATGAGAGGTAAACTGAGTACCCCTATCCGACACAATTTTCTTGGGTACACCATGTAGACACACAATCCTCTTCATATAGATGTCAACTAGTTTGGCACTAGTGTAAGTAGTCTTCACGGGTATAAAGTGAGATACCTTCGTCAGACGATCGACTATAACTCAAATAGAATCATACCCTGATTTAGTCCTCGGGAGCCTAGTGATGAAATCCATACCAATGTGTTCCCATTTCCAATCTGGTACTGGTAAGGGTTGCAGCAATCCTGCTGGTTTTTGGTGTTTTGCTTTCACACGACTGCAGACGTCACACTTTGCAATGTATTCAGCAATATATCTCTTCAAATTGATCCACCAATACCTCTCCTTTACATCTGTATACATCTTGGTGTTACCCGGATGTATGGAATAGGGTGAGTCATGAGCTTCTTGAAGTATTAACTTCCTAAGATCAGCATCGTCAAGAACACATATGCGTTCTTTATACCATACAGTTCCTTCTTCATCTTCTCTAAAATCCCTGGCCTTGCCTTCACTTAGGTTCTTCTTGATTTCTTTTATTGCTTTATCCTCTAACTGAGCTTCCTTGATTTTGTTAAATAGAAGAGGTTGAACTTCTAAGGATGCTATGAATCCTTCAGGTACCACTTCCAATCGAAGGTCCTTAAATCCTTTACATAGATCTTCAGGCAATTCTCCTGCCGTGAGTCCGTTTACATAAGTCTTACGGCTCAAGGCATCAGCCACTACGTTGGCTTTCCCTAGGTGGTACTGTAGACTTAAATCATAGTCCTTGATCAATTCTAACCATCTCCTTTGTCGCATGTTTAATTCCTTCTGAGTAAAGAAGTACTTGAGGCTTTTATGATCTGTGAATACTTCACATCGCTTTCCCCACAAGTAAGGTCTCCATATTTTCAGGGCATGTACTATAGACGCTAACTCTAGATCATGAGTGGGGTAGTTTACTTCATGATTTTTGAGTTGTCTTGAGGCATAAGACACTACTTTGCCTTCTTGCATCAATATGCTTCCTAGACCACGATATGAAGCGTCGCAATAAACTTGGAAATCTTTCTCTAGATCTGGTAGGCACAGACTGGTGCAGACACTAAACGTTTCTTTAATTCTTGAAAACTGGTCTCACAAGCTTCTGTCCACTCAAACTTCTTTCCTCTCTTCAGTAGTTCAGTCAAGGCCTTGGCAATCTTGGAGAAATTTTCAATGAATCTCCGGTAGTATCCTGCCAGTCCTAGAAAACTGCGGATTTCTCCCACATTTTTGGGTGATTCCCAATTTGTCATGGCAGCAACTTTTTCAGGATCTACTGCTATTCCATCTTTAGACACCAGGTGTCCTAGAAATCCTACTTGTTCTAACCAAAATTCACACTTGTTGAATTTAGCATATAACTTATGCTCTCGGAGTCTTTGCAACACCAGACGTAATTGTTCTTCATGTTCTTTGTGACTTTTGGAGTAGACTAAGATGTCATCGATGAAGACAACAACAAACTTGTCCAGAAAATCCATAAATACCTTATTCATCATATTCATGAAATAGGCTGGAGCATTGGTTAACCCAAAAGGCATTATTGTGTACTCATATGAACCATATCTTGTTACAAAGGCAGTCTTGGGTATATCCATCTCTCTAACTTTCATCTGAAAGTACCCTGATCTGAGATCGATCTTGGAGAACACGACGGCCCCTTCTAATTGATCGAAAAGCTCATTGATTTTGGGTAGCGGATACTTGTTCTTGATTGTATGCTCATTTATGTCACGGTAATCAGTGACTAATCTCTGTGTACTATCCTTCTTCTTGACGAAAAGGATTGGGGCTCCCCAGGGTGATGAACTTGGACGGATAAAGCCTTTCTGCATAAATTCTTCCAGTTGCTTCTTGAGTTCTTTCAGTTCATCAGTTGCCATCGGGTAGGGTCTTTTAGGAATTGGTCCCGTACCTAGCTTCAGTTCAATGAGAAACTCTACATCTCTATCGGGTGGCATTCCTGGTAGTTCTTCCGGAAACACATCAGGGTATTCCTTGACTATAAGAACATCAACGAGGCTAACCCCCTTAAGAGAATTAAGCTTAACCTTCTTTAGCTCAAACTTTGATCTGAAATTGATTTTCAAACCTTCTGGAGTGGTGAGAATGATGGTTCTATTTGCGCAGTCTATGATTCCTTCAAAACGGAACATCCAATCCATTCCTATGATAACATCCAAGCCTTGTATTTCTAGGATGATCAAGTCCGTAGGAAACTGATGCTTTCCAATCTTCAGACTCAACTGTCTACAACCTGAGGTTACTAGCATTTCTCCGCCAGGAGAGCTTACTCTAATAGGGCTTCCTATATTCTCAACAACTAACCCATGTTTGTTTACAAAAGCTCTTGAAATGAATGAATGCGATGCTCCAGTATCAAATAAAACTAATGCTGGACATGAATTGAGCAAAACTGTACCAATGACAGAATCAGGTTCATCGTACACTTCTTCCACGTTGATGTGGTTCACATGTCCCTTTTGGAAGGATTCGGTTTGGCAGCTTCTGCAGTCTTCCTTTCTGGGCAATCATTGGCATAATGACCCTTGTTATTGCACTTATAGCATAGCACTTGGCTGATATCTTTCTTGAACTCAGGGTTTGGGCGGTGTTGTCCAGTGTTATGGTTAGGGCCAACACGTCCATTCTCTCTGTGACCTCCATTGTTTTCTTTGAAACTTCCACTATGTTTGTGACCATGAGGTTTGTGGTTGCTTCCCCCCACTAGGATAGTTCCCATGTTTATGACCATGGTTTGTATCTTGAGGAAAGTGCCTTTTGAATGAAGGTTCAAAATGGTGTTTGTGAATATTCAACTTTCTCTTCCTGCTTTCAGCCTTCTTGATGTTATCCTCCAGTATTATAGCCTGATCTAGGAGGGTCTGATAATTTGGGGCATATGCTACTGTTAGAGGAATCTTCAGTTCATCACTCAGCCCATTTAGGAATTTTGCCTTCCTCTTAGCCTCAGTGTTGATGTCTTCAGAAGCATATCGAGAATGGGCATGGAAATCGGCCATGTACTCATTAAGGCTCCTGTTTCCTTGCCTCAGGTTTCTGAATTCTTCTTGCTTCAAGTTCATAATTTCCGAGGAGATATGAGCATTACGAAATCCTTCCTTGAAGTTTTCCCAAGTCAAGGTTTCTAGTGGGTGAGTGATTTGATAAGTTTCCCACCACTGAATTCCTGGTCCTTCCAACAGATGAGTAGTGAACCTCACCTTTTCAGCGTCGGTACATTCACAAGTCACTAGATCTCTGTCCATGGAGCGCAGCCAGTCATCTGCCACAATTGGCTCAGTTGCATTGGAGAACTTGTTAGGCCGGAGCCTCAGAAATCTGGTAAGTCTATCCACTTGGGGGGGGGGTGGCAGTGGCGGGTTGTGGTTATTGTTGTTGTTATTGTTGTTGGTTGCCGCAATGAACTGGGTCATCATAGTCATTAGCTGAGCTTGAGCGGCCATTGTTGTTGTTGTTATCGGGCGCACGGTGGGGAGGCATATGTGGTTTTTTTAGCATAGATGAGTTTATATGGAAATGACTAAGGGAAAAAAATCTTACCCCAACAAACAAACAACTTAAAACAACCAACATACAAATCAAAAACCTTTGGATTAAAACGATATAAAAGTTTGGAAAAAAATAAACTCGCGAGGTTCTGAGGATACAAGGGAAAGTACTGCCTTACCACAAGTTGGTAGGTCAATACGAGACTAAAGATAACATGTAACATCTTGGGATTTGAAAAATAAGAAAAAAATTAAAACTTATAAAAAAATTCTTTGTATGTTACTTTGAAAAGAGAATTCAAGCATTGCATTCATGCACTCATGCATTCATGCATCAACATCATTTCTTCATGTTGCTTAAATTAAATAAGGGTTTGAATTTTAATATTTATTTATATGTTTGTTTTGGAAATTATTCCATAAACATGTTATTTGTACCTTTTATAATATTCCAATTTATTAATTTTATTTTGGGCAAGAATACTACCAAAAAGTTCTAAATTAAATTAGCTTTCCAAAACATATTTTTATGAATTTTTCTGAAATGTTTTAATAAGATTTAAAAATTAAATTTTATTGAAAAGTTTCAAAACAGAAAAAAAATGTTTAAACAAAAAAAGAATATAAACGAGCCAACTGGGCCTAGCCCATCTTCTTTCCACCGTGCGTGCAGCGCAGAAGCCCAGCAGCAGCCCACTCCCACTCCTCTCTCGCTGACGCCGGGTCCCACTTGTCATCCCCGTCGTCGCGTCTTCAACCTCTCACAGGAGATCTTCCCGGATGAGTTCGTCCCGATTACGCCTCGCATCCGAGCCGTGCGAGACACGAAGTCCATCCCCGTGCGCCCCTACATAAACTACAGCTCGCCGCCGTTCCCTGCATCCTAAAAACCCTAAAAACTCGCCTCCAGGCTGCCCGCAATCGTCACCGCCGTGCCACCATTGTCGTCGGCGTCTTTTACAATTTCCGGTGAGCTCCGATCGATCTAGCCCCTCTCATCTCTCCCCCTCGCTTCACTTTGATCTTGCGCATCTTGTTGGCATGATCTAGTGATCGTTTTCGTGCCAGAACGAGTACTCCGTCGTCGATCGACGACCACCGCCCGCGGAAGAAACTCTGGTGACCGATTTGAGGAGGAGAAGGACACGCCCCAACCCTCTGCCACGCCACCAGCACCGTCTCGTCCCCCTCTTCACGGCGGTATGCTCCATCCATCCCCGCTCGACCTCAATCGAGTAGAGCGTGTTTTCCGTTCATGCCGCCGCCGCGCGCATCGTCTCCGGTTAGGTTTCCGGCCACCGGTGCCGCTCGGTTTTGGTCAAATCAATCTAAGCCGTTAGATCGTTATCCTACGGTTTTCTTTTAATCACTTATCCGAACCGGTATCGGCGAATAAGAGGACGCCACGTCGACGCTCCGTCAGCAGCAGAGTCAGCGCCAGATCAGCGCCACGTCAGATTTGATTTTCTGCGATTTTCTTAAATAGATTAAAACTGGCAGTTTTGCAGAAAAGCCCCTGTATCTTAATTCTATTATAATTTTTTATTGGTTTGGCCAAATTTAACAAAACTGTATATTTTTGAAAAGCTCTCGACATGTAGAATATTTTAGCACTGTTATTTTTCTGTTTTGAGTTTTTTTAAAATTATTCAAATTTCAAATTAAGAGTTTGAGTAAATTTGACTTAGATGTAAATCCATAAGTCCAAAAAATTTAAATAAAATTATTTTTAAAACCTTAGAGTATGTGTTATATGATTCCACTGTTAGAAAATATTTTTCAGTATTATTTGGACTATTTCAAAATCATAATTTTAAATTGAATAAAGTTTGAATAATTTTGACATAACCTTTGATAGAAATATTATTTTGAGTAAATCCAATTACTATAAATTTAAATGACTAAGTTTTGGTAGTATGATTTTTCTACTAATTTTTGTAGAATAATTTTCTGTGCATTTTGTAAATAATATTGATTTAATTCTTCTAAATGATATTTTAATGACTAAAAATTAATTAAAAATATATTTAAATTAATTTCATTATCTATTCGAAAATTTAAAGTACTTAGACATATTATGACCAGTTTGGTCCCAAAAGGTATTTAGAAATATTTTGCCTCCTCGAACAAAGTAATTTTGTTCCTTAGAACATATTCGATAATAATTTGACAACTCTTTTCCTTAGGAAATTTAGCACAGAAAAATTTATCATGTTTGATGTTTTCTTGTGATTAAACATTGCATTGCATGCATTGCATATTTATTGTATAGTTATTGTTTTCTCTAAGTTAGGTTTATTTTTGACGTAGTATTTCCGTAAAATGATTATGCACTTAGGCACTTGGGAAATTCAATATGAAGACTAGAAGGCCAACGAAGACTCAGAAGAAAACAGACTCCGAAAGCAGCTCTAAGAAGTAGAAGCACTTAGAAGAACTTCAAGAAGACAACCCCCTTTATTTCTCTAAGTCTTTCTCTTTTCTTTTCTTCTCTCTTAGACTTCGTGGTGGCTAAGTTATATCCAAGACCAGCCCTGATGAAACCAAAATCATCAAGTCTGAAGAACCATCAAGTCTATAAAATTAAATGAAGACATTACCAAGGAGAAAGTTACAAGTATGGAGATGAAGCCTGGGAGATCAACTATATCTTCTCTGTATCTTTTTTTGCCTTCCTATCCTTCTTCCACTTTGGACATAAACCAAGTCCTTAGTGATTTTGACTAAGTCCTTAGAGTGCTAATTGAAGATGAAGGAAACTACAAAGGAGTTGAATAATTCAAGATCAAACATGATGAATACTAGGAGCACAGTCTTACAACTTAGTCAAGTTGACTTATAGCAATTGATTTTATGACCTTGGTCCTTAGTCATATTCGACAAACACACTTGCCTTGCATTAACTTAGAACTTGGCATGTCATGCATCTCTAGTTCTTAGAAATATTTTGCACATCATGCATAACATATTTTTGTATGGTTATTTTGTTGTATGTTTATTTGTGTCTTGTTTGATGTGTTAGAAATTTCAGAGGGAAACGACAACTGTTGCAGCTGCTGTTGCTATTCTTCTTGTTGCCAAGGCAAGTGGCACACCCTCATAAACTTCCTAAGTATTTTTCTATGCATTACTTAGTGTGTTTCTTATATGCATGTGTTGGATAGTATTGCTATGCTGAAACTATTATATCCCTTACACTAGTTGTGTCTAGAATCCTATGGGTAACTTGGTAGAAATATTGATGCTATGCAAATGTTGATTTGTGAGAAGTTAATTTCTACTTAGTTAAAGAAACTTCTGGGTGGATGTGGCAAAAGGATGGAGGTTAGAGTTGATTGGCTGCTTAGGCTCATTTAGGTGGGTGCACCTGGCTAAGACCCAGGCTCATTTGGATGAGTGAACCTGAGTACGTACACTTGAGGATGGCCACCCAGGAACAAAGGGACCAAAGTTTTCTCCAAGTGAAGATGCTTCCAGTGCAACCACGTGGTATAATGGCTCTGCCTTGACTTTTCTCCAAAGGTCTCGTCTCAGGCTTCTCCTTTCCTTTTCACTACATGAGGGTCAAGGACAGAAGGGTTGTTTGAGTCTCGTGGTGAAAGTGCACAACCTCTGCAGAGTGTAAAACTAAGTACTTAGTCGTGTCCTCGGTTACGGACAATCTGAGCAGCTGATCAAGGATTCAACGGAGGCTCCCAACATTCCAATTTCTCAGTTAAAAGTTGATGGGTGAACAAGGGAAGATGAGATTATGGTTTTCATGCCATAATTGTCTTGATTTGAGGAAAGTGTTTTCAAAACAGTAGGAAAATTGGCTTTATGCAAATTAGTCTTGAACTCCACCAGCCAAATATGCATATAGGCTATAGAGTTATTCCATTAAGTGTCCACCATAGTGTCACTTGCCAGACTCCATTTTATATGGAATCTAACCCACTCTGTTGCAAATTATTATCTGTTGCAGATATTTCTGACGAAGAGTAAGGGCTACGTTTGTGTTTCGAGTCTGCACCAACATGTTTTCTCCTGTGGCGTATCATGAAGTTGGAGGCTCATTGAATATTTATTTCCGCTGCTTTACTGTTTGAGCTAGCTTTAAGCCATGCAAAGATGTATCGAACTATTTATTTTACTAAGTCTGGATTATTCGTGTAATATTGATACAATGTTGTGATATTCATCGTAAACTGTGTGTGCAAATGAATCGATACAGGGGTTTGCACTATACACAGGTACCTGCCATATTTTTAAGTGCAGGTACGTTACAGATGGTATCAGAGCACTGTGTTGCCTGTAGGTTCGAAACCCCTAAGTTTGGATAGAAATAGGTTTGACCATAGGATTAAAAAGGTATTTTTATTCAGTGTGCTAAAACAAAACTTTTCTAATTTTCCCTTCTTGTAACTATCTTATCTATTTTGCTTTCTAAATACCTTATCTTCTTTTTAGATGACCAACCTCTTTGAATCACTCAAGAAGGGACCAGTGATGACCATGACCCTACAATGTGAGACCGATTTTCCAAGAGCACTTAAGGATAACATGAAGAGCGTGGGCTTTGAAGGAGAAGCAGTATACAAAGGATTTCCTTTCATGGGTAAAGGTCAAGAGTACTGGTGGGTGCAACTCCATCTATACAAAAGCAAAGAAGATGACCACAAGACCAAGGACTACTGCATGTTCACCAACCCAATACTTTACACATCATTCTTTGACTCAGCAAGAAGTGCAGCATGCGAAGCCATCGAGAACCTTGGAAGAAGACTTCGATTTAGGCTTCATAACACCCAAAAGTATCTTGATGAACTCAAGGAAATAGAAGAGGAACTTGATGCACTCAGCAAGGAGATAGACTAGACCACCTATCTATTAGAGTAACGAGATCCTAATGATGTATTGCCCTATCAAATTGTGGTATGGCAGTATCATCGTATGTGTTCTCCATAATATCGGTGTACTTCATTCGAAAACGATTAGTTAGTCCTTTCAAAAACAAGTTTGGAAATTTAATGATTGTGATTGATTGTGCAATTGCTTGTATGGGTAGAATTATTTCTCCTAGATCTGTCTATCTTTTACTCATCTATGCTAAAACCCACAGAAGCCTCCCCGATGTGCTCCTGGGAACAACAACAACAACAACAACAATGATGCTATGCAGCAGTTGATGGCCGCCCAAGCCCAGTTGATGACTATGATAACTCAGTTTATTGCAGCAAACCACAACAATAATAACAACAACAACAACAACAACAATCCTCCACCGCCACCACCTCCCCAAGTGGACAGGCTTACCAGATTTCTGAGGCTTAGGCCATACAAGTTCTCAACCTCAACTGAGCCAATGGTGGCTGATGACTGGCTGCGTTCTGTGCAAAAGGATCTGGTGACAACTGAATGTGATGATGCTGAGAAAGTCAGGTTCACCGCATATCTACTTGAAGGACCTGCTGCCCAATGGTGGGAAATTTATCAGATTACTCACCCATTGGACACCTTGACCTCGGAGGAATTCAAGGAAGGATTTGGTAATGCTCATGTCTCCATGGGGATTATGAATCTGAAACAGGAGGTGTTTCGCAATCTGTGACAGGGTAACAGAAGTCTTAAGGAGTACATGGATGACTTTCATGCCTTGTCTTGATATGCTCCTGAGGACATTGATACAGATGCTAAGAGGAAGGCAAAATTTCTCAAAGGACTATCTGATGAGATGAAGATACCTCTGACGGTTGCCTATGCTCCAAACTATCAGATACTTCTTGATCAAGCAATCACCCTTGAAGATAGCATGAAGAAAGCTGAAAACAGGAAGAGGAAGATGAACAAGCACTCCTCTGAACCCTCATTCAAGAAACATTTTGTTCATGATGGGAACCATGGTCACAAACTTGGAAACCACCATAGTGGAGGAAGCAACCACAAGCATCATAAACACAATGGTGGATTCAAGGGAAACGGACACGATGCTCCTAACCACAATCACCGTCCAAATGTGGAACCCAAGAAAAATATCAAGCATATCACATGTTACAACTGCAAGAAGCAAGGACACTACTCCACTGACTGCCCAGAAAAGAAGGGGGCCGAAGCCGCTGTCAAGCCAAATCCTTTTGATAAAGGATATGTGAACGACATCACCGTGGAGGAAGTGAACGGTACATTTTAAATCAAGTTTTCATATTGAAGTTTCAATACCAACAAAGATTTCTTTTAAGGGTGGTAGACCACCCAGTTAAACCAGTCACAACCTTTTTGCTAGCCTTCTCGAATCTCAAGGACGAGATTCCTTTTAAGGGTGGTAGTCTGTAAAATCCTGGGATTTGAAAAATCAGAAAAATTTAAAACTTTTAAAAAAATTCTTTGTATGTTACTTTGAAAAGAGAATTCAAGCATTGCATTCATGCACTCATGCATTCATGCATCAACATCATTTCTTCATGTTGCTTAAATTAAATAAGGGTTTGAATTTTAATATTTATTTATATGTTTGTTTTGGAAATTATTCCATAAACATGTTATTTGTACCTTTTATAATATTCCAATTTATTAATTTTATTTTGGGCAAGAATACTACCAAAAAGTTCTAAATTAAATTAGCTTTCCAAAACATATTTTTATGAATTTTTCTGAAATGTTTTAATAAGATTTAAAAATCAAATTTTATTGAAAAGTTTCAAACAGAAAAAAAATGTTTAAACAAAAAAAAAATGAGCCAACTGGGCCTAGCCCATCTTCTTTCCACCGCGCGCGCAGCGCAAAAGCCTAGCAGCAGCCCACTCCCTCTCCTCTCTCGCTGACGCCGGGTCCCACTTGTCATCCCCGTCGTCACGTCTTCAACCTCTCACAGGAGATCTTCCCGGACGAGTTCGTCCTGATTACGCCTCGCATCCGAGCCGTGCGGGACACGAAGTCCATCCCCGTGGGCCCCTATATAAACTACAGCTCGCCGCCGTTCCCCGCATCTTAAAAACCCTAAAAACTCGCCTCCAGGCTGCTCGCAATTGTCACCGCCGTGCCACCATTGCCGTCGGCGTCTTTTACAATTTCCGGTGAGCTCCGATCGATCTAGCCCCTCTCATCTCTCCCCCTCGCTTCACTTTGATCTTGCGCATCTTGTTGGCATGATCTAGTGATTGTTTTCGTGCCAGAACGATTACTCCGTCGTCGATCGACGACCACCGCCCGCGGTTATAAGATAACAAACCCAACTATTATTTCCTCATGAGCTAATTAACATTGACACAAATAAGGGATAATAGTTTTGAATAAAGGTAGCACATGAAGTATTTACTTGGAGTGGCTCAAAATACCACCTAGTAGGTAGATATGGTGGACACAAATGGCAATGGTTTTGGCTCCAGGTTTGGATGCATGAGAAGCATTCCCTCTCGATACAGGTGAAAGAGCATTTTCCCTCATGTGTGGTTTTGGTAATTGAATGACAATCTCTATGGACTAATGTTTACTTTGAGATATCATTATAGATCATGTCCATGGAATTGTGGAGTTCATGTGTTGGACTCTTGAAGCTTATGTGTTGAGTGAAGCTTATTGCAAGAATGTCTTGAAGATTCAAGACATCATCTTAGTGAAGAAAAGATGAGTTGTGCAAGACCAAGAGAAGCTTTCTCGAAAAGATCCTATGCTTGGTGCTTGCAATGGATACATGAAGACGAAGCTTAGAGAGACTCTCCCATTGTGAGCATGGGGGAGTATTTGGAGAAGTCTTCATCAAGCAAGTGTTTGGACGCGCAATCAAGAAAGATGATCCACTTGAAGAGATCAAGATAGTAATCATCCAACTCAAGTGGAATGCTCAAGGCAAAGGTATTATCTTGATAGGGCTATAGGATAGATAGGCGTACTATCAAGAGGGGCTCTCAAGTTAGTAACTTGATCGCATTCTTGTGGAGAGCTCAAACCTTTGCATACTTGGCATATCATGTTTCTTGGTTCTTATTTGGCTTTTATGTTGGTTAGGAATTAGAGCTTGGTTCATCTCCATGTCAAGCTCTAGTTCATCGAAATCGGTTTTACTTTGGACAACTTGTTGCGTTTTCGGTGGCGGAAATATTGCCGGTTCTACCTTGAGGAAAGTCCCACACCTTGCCATGTGTGGAGATTTTACTCTGTTTATGGGATGCAATATTTCAGTGGCTTTTTGTTGGGTAGTCATCGTCGCTATCTTTCCAACAAAATTGGTCTCACCTCATTTGGAGTTCATTTGCAAAAGTTATAGCAGTTTTCGTTTCGATGTTCTGCTGATTCGGATTATTGGGGTCGGATATTCCGCCCTACCGGAATTTCCGGTTCCCCAGCTCATCCAAGAAAACGGCTAAGGAAAGGAGAAAAAGGGTTCTGGCTCCAGTCGGAAATTGTGCTCGGAATCCGTCTACCGGAATTTCCGAGTGCCCCCAGAAAAGTCCTCCAGAAATGGCTAAGGAAAAGTTTGGTTTTGCTTCTGACTCCAGCCGGAATTTCCGAGCTCTCTTAGACCGGAATTTCCGGGTGACCGGAATTTCCGAGTCTCTCTAGACCGGAATTTCCGGATGACCGGAATTTCCGAGTCTCACTTATACCGGAATTTCCGAGTGTCGAAATCGCCAACGGCTATATTTCCTGGAGGGGTATAAATACCTCTCCCCTTCTTCTTCCCCAGCCAATCCAAGGCAGCACGACTTTCCCCTCTCTCCTACTCCATTGTTGACCTTGGAAAGCTCACTTCCCTCTCAATCCCTCCATTGAATCTTCCATATTCTTTAGGGCAAGTTGAGAGGAGATCTAGATCTACAATCCTACCGATCAATCTCTCCTCTAAGTGAGGAGAACTTAGTGGATCTAGTTCTTGGAGTTCCTGTGTGGTTCTTCTTCTTTGTTCTTCCTCTCTTCTCCCCCCATAAGCATTAGTTGCTTTGGTGGGATTTGGGAGTGAAGGATTTGACTCCTTTGTGGTTTCCTTTGTTCTTCCTCTCTTATTCCCCCATAAACATTTGTTGTTGTGTTGGAATTTGAGAGTCAAGGACTTGAGCACTTCGTGTGCTCTTGCCATTGCATTTGCATCGGTTTGAGCCCTCCACGAGGATTCGTGGTGGTGTTACTTGTGAGCTTGTTACTCTTGGGTCTTTGGACCCTAGACGCCTTTTGTGGCCGGCCTTTTGTGGCCAAGACCTTTTGTGGTCACTTGAGAGCCCCCAATTAAGTTGTGGGTGTGTGCCTCAAGACTTGGGAGCCCCCAATTAAGTTGTGGGTGTGTGCCTCAAGAGTTGTACGGGATTCGATCTCCGCCCCAAAGGAGATCAATAGTGGAAGGTGAACTCGCAACCTTTTGTGGTTGAGTTCATCAGGAGAAGAAGGTGAGCCTTTGTGGCGTTGCGGCTAACCTGTTGTGGTTGCGCACACCTCTCCAAACGAGACGTACACCCTTTGGGTGGAACTCGGGAATACATCCTCGTCTCCGCGTGCCTCGGTTATTTCTATACCCGAGCTCTTTACTTATGCACTTTACATTGTGATAGCCTTCGTGCTTGAAGTCATATATCTTGCAATCACCTTGTTACTTGTATTGCTTAGCTTAAGTTGTTGGTGCACATAGGTGAGCCTAGTTTATATATCTAGGTTGTATGCTTGTTAAAGTAAACCTCTAGTTTTATTCCGCCTTTATCAAGCTTACCGGAATTTCCGGGTCGTTCGTGTACCGGATATTCCGGCTACTCGGAATTTCCGGTCACTCTTGGACCGGATATTCCGGCTCCTCGAAAAAGTTTTAAATCGCCTATTCACCCCCCCCCCCCCCCCTCTAGGCGACGTCTATCCGTTCAATTGGTATCAGAGCCAGGTTATCTCATTATTAGGACTAACCGCTTAGAGATAAAGATGTCGTTTAGAGATCTAGTGCACAATCCCACTTATAGATTCGATGGCACAAATTATGATGTTTGGAAAATTCGCATGCTTAATCTTTTTAGAGACATGGGTTCTAATTTAGAGAGTATTGTAGATATGGGTTTCTCTCCTCCAAAGGATTCTCAAGAATTATCTTTAGAGGATGAGAAAAACTCTTATCTCGATACTCTAGCATCTAATGGTCTTATATGTGCTTTGAGCGATGTAGTCCTTGCGTTGATCATGCCTTTTCTGAGCGCTCATGAATTATGGACAAAACTTCAAGATATATATGAGGTGTCCAACATTTCCAAGGATGATTGTCCTCCTTCCACATCCGGTCGTGATAAGCTCACGACTTCCTCCACTTCACCGACATGTGGTTTGCCATAAGGTAATGATATGGTGAGTGGTGATAGAAATTGCAATCTTGATGGTAAATCCACTATTGACTATACTTCTCACCCATCTTATTGCAATGCTCTATCTTTGGACTTAAACACCTCTAGCACTTCAAATGTCTTAAATGCTAGTGTTGATAGTCCTTGCATATCATGTATTAGTTGCTTAACTAAATCTCATGATGATATGCTTTCCTTGTCTTGTTGTCATGATCAAAATGTTTCTACTTCCTCTAGTACTTGTTTGGCTAACAATGTAAAGGAATCCCAACAATTGTTGGAACAAGACTTGGACCTCAAAGGTGCTTCAAGTGTCTCTTCATCGTCTTCATCCACTACTCACATTTGCCTAATGGCTAAGGAGTATAAGGTATCACCTACCGTGCACTCCAATATATCTCATGATGATGATGATCTAATTAAGGAGAAGGTTGACATTGTCTCTCATGCTCTCTTATATAATAAAAATGCTCATGATAACTTCTTAGAAATCATGACTACCCTTTTTGAGCTCAAGGAGACCTTTGAGGCTATGGAGACCCGTTGTCATGAAGGGTGGGGTCTTGCTCGTGATTCCGCGGGTGAGGTCCATAATCTTGAGAATGCTCTTGAGGAAGAGCAAGAAACTCGGGTTGCTCTCGAGGAGAGATTAGAATCTAGTGAGGAGTTAAACAATGAAGTAATTGCTAAACTCACTAAAAAACATGACCATGCTATTGCTAAATGTAATGTGCTTAGTAAAGAAAATGCTAAGTTAAATAATGAGCTTGTCATGTTGTCTCCTTCCACTTCTAATGATAATGATGCTTGTGCTACTAACTCCACTTTGTGTGAAGCATCTATGTTGAAGGAGAATGTTGAGCTAAGGGCTCAACTTGATTTGCTAACTAGCAAGTATGGGATATTAGAAGAAAATCATGAAAATCTTTCAAGCTCTAATGAGGATCTTCTAGCATCCCATGCTAGGATAAAGTTAGCTCATGAGGCGGTCACTACGAAGGTAAAATCTTGTGAGCCTCTTGTGAACACTAGCACAACTTCTACTACTAATGCTTTATTGCAATGTGCTAGTTCTAGTAATTCATCCACTCATAAAATTGCTACATCTTGTGATGAATTACATTCCTTGCCTTGTTGCTCTAACAATGTAGCATCTACTTCCTCTAGTATTTTTGTTGAAACTAACCATGTAGAGGAACTCAAAGAGCTCAAGGCACAAGTCACTTCATTGAAGAAAGACTTGAAGAAATGTCATGAGGGTAAGTCCACCCTCGGCAACATGTTGAGAGTGCAACAACTTCCTCATGACAAGAGTGGACTTGGATTCAACTCCAATAACAAGAACAAGTCCAATGTCAAGAAGAAGCACAAGTTCGTCAAGAAGAAGGGCCAAGAACAAGCTATTGATTCGGCCAAGATTGTGTGCTTCAAGTGCAAGGTTGAAGGGCACCATGTTAGATCATGCCCTTTGAAGAAGAAGCCTCTTAGTGAGAAGCAACAAGGGAAGCAACCTCAAGTTCAAACTCAAGCTTCCCAAGTTGAAGAACCTTCCCTTCCCAAGAAGAAAGGTAAAAGTCGCATTTGCTACAAATGTCGTGGGAAGGATCACTTTGCTTCTTCATGCACTCACGGTACCTTACCCAACCCTTCTACTATTGATATTGTTCATTCTCTTAGGAAGGATAAGGTTGGCAATGTGTTTGCCAAAGTTATTGGTACTCAAAGTGGTGTCAAGAAAAGAACCATTTGGGTTGCCAAACCTATTGTGACTAACCTCTTAGGACCCAACTTAGTTGGGGACCAACAAGCTAAAACTTGATCAATAGGTGTAAGTGGAGGACATTGGAGACTTGACTACATCATGAAGAATTAAGGGATCTTCATCATCCATATTATCTCAAGTCAAGTCAATTGAATTATATTGTCTTAGCATATATCCAATGCTCCTCCTTGCGGTAACTTGTATTTAACTCATATGTACTCATTGAAAGTTACTTGCACCCTTGCATGTGTTTGGTTTTGTACCTTACAAGTGTTCATATGTGTTGTGCACTCTACTTACTTATGTTGAGGAATCAAGCTTGTGTATGTTGGTTTGCACACCATGTATGTTTGAGCCTCTTGTCTATTTGTTTTTATCTTAATTGGCTCTTTTAGGGATTTTAATGGACTATCCCATTTTGGGGGAGTGATGTGCTTTTTGGTAACACACTATCCTAAAATGTGTATTCATGAGGACTACCACTTAGTGATGATATATCAATGTTATCTACTCTCTTTGTGGTATGTCTTACTCATGAGAAATTCAAATTCTAATGTCCATTAATTATCTCTTGGATTTCTTTTGCCTCTTGTTTAAAAGAATGGATTATCACATTATGGGGGAGTAATAAGCTATGTGCATATTACAAACCTAGAAAATGTGAACATGAGAGGTAGTGTCACCTAGAGTTGATATTGTTGATTATCTTGTTCCTAGGTGGCATGGTACTCAAACAAGTTCCTTATTTGCTTAAATGCATTTTCTTCTCCCATCTTTTGGTATCTTGTTTGTGAGAGAGTTTCTTGATGCTTAAGTATGATCATTGAATATGTGAAGTCATCAAGAATCTTTATATAAGCATGTTTTTTCAATTCTTTTATTTTTCCACATGCTTATGTTTTGTGAATGATCTTAAATACATATATGCCATGTACCACCGAGAGCTATCTCCATACAATCATTGTCTTTGACAAGTGATAATTATATTTGTGGTAAATTTATTGATCATATTCACATTGGCTATTGTTCTTAAGTTGTATTTTTCTATCGCCAAGTTTGTTTTGGTTTAACCATCCTCTTGTCTTCTTTGGTTCATTTGGATCTTTTTGTTGCTCTACTCATAATTTGTGTTGTGCTTTCGTTAGATAGGAAAAGCAAGGATCCCATTGTTAAGCATTTACTTTCGAAGACTATTTCTAAGTAATGCACTATTCTTGGGGGAGTTATCCTACATTGAGTAGAACATCATCCTTTTAATTGTTATCGGGTCTTATTGATTTTCTTGAACGTTGTGTTCAAAAGGATATATGGAGGGCAATGATCCCACTTGTGTGCATTTTTTATTTACCTACAAGATCTCAAATAATGCACTAATCATGGGGAAGCTACTCTATACTCTTTAGAACACTATTCCTTAAATTGGTTTTTAAATTGGTTTTGTATCGTATTGCTCTTCTTGAACATGACTAATTGTTTAACAATATATATGGAAAGTGATGATCCCATTTATGTGCATTTTGTATTTAAATACAAGATCATAAGTAATGCATAAATATTGGGGGAGCAATCCTATATGTTATTCAACATTAGTTGTCTTCAATTGGTTTTTGACCCCGATGATATGTCTCTTTGAAAGACAAACATTTTCCGTCTTGGTACTTTGTGACATCATGAAAAGTGTAGAGGGTTTGGTTTATTTGTTGGAACCTTACTCTTCTTTGTGGAGTTGGCTATCTCATCCCATGGTTCCTAGTCTACCTTTTTGGATGAGATAAACCTTCGAGCATGCTTGTTTGATTTATTTCTTATGCTCATTGGTTTAGCCTTGACCCTGTTTTCATTTGATATCTTTTCAAATTGGTTTCTCCTATCATGTGTTGGTTTGAGTCTTTGATACAATAAGGACAAATCCTTCTCTTGCCACACTTTTGTGTAGCTTCTTGATTTAATTGGTGTTTTGTCCAAATTGTATCTCGCTTGGTTCTTGAAAGTTTTGTGCATGCATATTTACTATTTGTATATCTTATGGCATGTTTACTTTCGTTGATCCAATATATAGGATAAACTCCATCAAATCCTAAATGGCTAAGATGTGCATGAAATTCTATTTCATATCAATATGCACATATTTATGCGGAGTTTGTCCTATGTATTGTAGTTGGACTAACTACTTTGGACCCAATTAGTTTGGGTACCATTGTGTACTTGATTTGTTTTAGGTACATGGGAGATGCATTGGAAGCTTGTCTCGTTTTAAAGAAGATGTCTTCACCATGTGCTTCTTGGAGCCAAGCTTGGATGATTGTGAACTCTCATCTTCTACACCGTCAATGCTATCTCGGTAACAAGTATCTAACTCATGCATTTACTTCTAGCTCTCAACCTTGTGTAGGTTGTTCTTTGGCATGAGTTTCACTAAGTTGCATTTGATTTTGTTTTTGCAAAGTTTCTTTCAAAACATCTTCATTGCAAATGTGAGTTAGCCAGGATGATTAAACATCAAGGGGAATATATATATTTATATATAATCATTTTCATGAGTCATGCATCCCCAATATGTTAATCTAGCAAATTCATTTCAAAGTCTCTCATATGCAATATTGATGAATTCTCTTAAATCATTTGCCTTATGAGATATTTGTTTTGTGTCTCAAAGTATCCCAACTATCACTTATCCTATGTGGTTATTTGTGATGCTTTGAGAAATTTGGTGTTGGAAGTTCTTATATACCCTCTAAGAATAATTTGAGCTATGTGCTTTGCTTTCAAGCAAAAATTCTTATTGGTGTATTTATGACTTCCTCTTGGATACCACGTGCGTTAACTTGTACCTACATTGTGTGTGCATGTTTCTTTGAGGACTTAGTGTCCACTTAGAAACTTATACACATGAGGATAGTTACATATTTAATTGGTATTCAAAATCTTTAGTGATCATCTTTTATTACTTTCATGATTCTTTGGTGATCTCTAAAAGGCACAAGCTTTGTTTTCCTATTGGTTTCACATTGCCTTTAATAAGCTTGTGATCCTATTTGATGAATCTTATTTTGGTGTGCTTGTATGCGAAATACATGATATGCACTATGTGCCTCATAATTTGAAAGACTATGGTGTTGCTTAGGCTCATCCTTGTCTAGTCTCCTAAATTGTATTTACATGTCACACCCATCCTTTCCCGGTTGAGCAAGCCTTTATTCAATCTTGCACCTTTTGTGTTCAAAATTATCTAGGAGGGAGCGAGGATTCCATGTTATGCACACCATATTGAAATACAAATCTTTTCATTGTGCATGTACCTTGGGGAGTTCCCTCTTGATTTTTAGAACACTTGGTTGATTTTATCATAACATCCTATTGTGCTCAATTGGTTTTGGATCCCTTGATTGCTTGCTTCTTTGTGAATGATTTCCCCTTTGCAATTGGTATCCTTCCAGTGGATTTCAATTGATATCTTTCTTGTGCAATTTTTGGATCCTCAATATAGTTTGATCCCCTTCATCTATTCGTCATTGGATAAGTGCATTTGATTTCACTCATATAATGAGAAATGCATAAATCATGAAGGAGATCTTATTATGTTACCTTTCCAAAGCCTTTCGCCCATTTCGGCAATCGTTGCCAATGGGGGAGAAGTTTTGGAGGGTTGTATGGAATTGGCTTTTTACTTTGGTATCTTCTTAAGTATTTGCCTTCCTTGCCTTTGCATTCGTTGCTTGGTTTTATATATATATAGTGGAAACTCCACCATCGGTAATGGTCGATAATATATGCAATGAATTCATGTTCATACACACGTGCATAAATTATGGGGGAGTTTGCTCTATATATGTGGATGGACTAACATCACATACCTTTGTAGTATTAGATGTTAGTGCAACCATTCTTGTTCGTTAAATTCCATATTATAAACCCTCTCAAAAGGGATTGTCATCAATTACCAAAATGGGGGAGATTGAAAGAGCATTTTCCCTCATGTGTGGTTTTGGTAATTGAATGACAATCTCTATGGACTAATGTTTACTTTGAGATATCATTATAGATCATGTCCATGGAATTGTGGAGTTCATGTGTTGGACTCTTGAAGCTTATGTGTTGAGTGAAGCTTATTGCAAGAATGTCTTGAAGATTCAAGACATCATCTTAGTGAAGAAAAGATGAGTTGTGCAAGACCAAGAGAAGCTTTCTCGAAAAGATCCTATGCTTGGTGCTTGCAATGGATACATGAAGACGAAGCTTAGCGAGACTCTCCCATTGTGAGCATGGGGGAGTATTTGGAGAAGTCTTCATCAAGCAAGTGTTTGGACGCGCAATCAAGAAAGATGATCCACTTGAAGAGATCAAGATAGTAATAATCCAACTCAAGTGGAATGCTCAAGGCAAAGGTATTATCTTGATAGGGCTATAGGATAGATAGGCGGACTATCAAGAGGGGCTCTCAAGTTAGTAACTTGATCGCATTCTTGTGGAGAGCTCAAACCTTTGCATACTTGCCATATCATGTTTCTTGGTTCTTATTTGGCTTTTATGTTGGTTAGGAATTAGAGCTTGGTTCATCTCCATGTCAAGCTCTAGTTCATCGAAATCGGTTTTACTTTGGACAACTTGTTGCGTTTTCGGTGGCGGAAATATTGCCGGTTCTACCTTGAGGAAAGTCCCACACCTTGCCATGTGTGGAGATTTTACTCTGTTTATGGGATGCAATATTTCAGTGGCTTTTTGTTGGGTAGTCATCGTCGCTATCTTTCCAAAAAAATTGGTCTCACCTCATTTGGAGTTCATTTGCAAAAGTTATAGCAGTTTTCGTTTCGATGTTCTGCTGATTCGGATTATTGGGGTCGGATATTCCGCGCTACCGGAATTTCCGGTTCCCCAGCTCATCCAAGCAAACGGCTAAGGAAAGGAGAAAAAGGGTTCTGACTCCAGTCGGAAATTGTGCTCGGAAATTTCCGTCTACCGGAATTTCCGAGTGCCCCCAGAAAAGTCCTCCAGAAATGGCTAAGGAAAAGTTTGGTTTTGCTTCTGACTCCAGCCGGAATTTCCGAGCTCTCTTAGACCGGAATTTCCGGGTGACCGGAATTTCCGAGTCTCACTTATACCGGAATTTCCGAGTGTCGAAACAGCCAACGGCTATATTTCCTGGAGGGGTATAAATACCTCTCCCCTTCTTCTTCCCCAGCCAATCCAAGGCAGCACGACTTTCCCCTCTCTCCTACTCCATTTTTGACCTTGGAAAGCTCACTTCCCTCTCAATCCCTCCATTGAATCTTCCATATTTTTTAGGGCAAGTTGAGAGGAGATCTAGATCTACAATCCTACCGATCAATCTCTCCTCTAAGTGAGGAGAACTTGGTGGATCTAGTTCTTTGAGTTCCTTTGTGGTTCTTCTTCTTTGTTCTTCCTCTCTTCTCCCCCCATAAGCATTAGTTGCTTTTGGTGGGATTTGGGAGTGAAGGATTTGACTCCTTTGTGGTTTCCTTTGTTCTTCCTCTCTTATTCCCCCATAAACATTTGTTGTTGTGTTGGAATTTGAGAGTCAAGGACTTGAGCACTTCGTGTGCTCTTGCCATTGCATTTGCATCGGTTTGAGCCCTCCACGAGGATTCGTGGTGGTGTTACTTGTGAGCTTGTTACTCTTGGGTCTTTGGACCCTAGACGCCTTTTGTGGCCGGCCTTTTGTGGCCAAGACCTTTTGTGGTCACTTGAGAGCCCCCAATTAAGTTGTGGGTGTGTGCCTCAAGACTTGGGAGCCCCCAATTAAGTTGTGGGTGTGTGCCTCAAGAGTTGTACGGGATTCGATCTCCGCCCCAAAGGAGATCAATAGTGGAAGGTGAACTCGCAACCTTTTGTGGTTGAGTTCATCAGGAGAAGAAGGTGAGCCTTTGTGGCGTTGCGGCTAACCTGTTGTGGTTGCGCACACCTCTCCAAACGAGACGTACACCCTTTGGGTGGAACTCGGGAATACATCCTCGTCTCCGCGTACCTCGGTTATTTCTATACCCGAGCTCTTTACTTATGCACTTTACATTGTGATAGCCTTCGTGCTTGAAGTCATATATCTTGCAATCACCTTGTTATTTGTATTGCTTAGCTTAAGTTGTTGGTGCACATAGGTGAGCCTAGTTTATATATCTAGGTTGTATGCTTGTTAAAGTAAACCTCTAGTTTTATTCCGCCTTTATCAAGCTTACCGGAATTTCCGGGTCGTTCGTGTACCAGATATTCCGGCTACTCGGAATTTCCGGTCACTCTTGGACCGGATATTCCGGCTCCTCGAAAAAGTTTTAAATCGCCTATTCACCCCCCCCCCCCCCCCTCTAGGCGACGTCTATCCGTTCAACAGGTCTTTTCCTAGCAAGGTTGGGTAGAAAGCATAAGAGTTGATGGATACAAACTAATATACATGTAGTAAAGACAATAATGCAATTCTTACTTGAAGGCACACACAATTTTATGTTGTGAATACTAAGCTTATCATCTACAAGTGAGAAAGATCAATGAATGTTATATCTACATGTAATTCTTTTTCCACTTAAATCTCAAAGTATTGTAGCTTCTGACCAATGTTAAGTTAGGCAAAGCCAAAAGATTTACTATATGTTCCCAAAGTGATACCAATCCGAACGACAAGATAAATCATATATGATAGAAATTGCAACCAAGAATAAAGTGTGCAGAAAGTAAATGATAACACTTCTCATTAATATTCCATAACGGCAACTCACACCAAGGGATACATAGATAACCAACTAAAAGAGAGATACTTCCACATTGCAAACCATCATATAAGATAACTTCTCTTCTCATGAAATGACACTACTAAAAGGTAAAAGGTAAAAGATAATGATATGATACCGCGGCACAGTACCGATACCAATACCGATGATGAATTACTCCTGAGGCGGCGTTGGTGATGAGTCATATTCATCAAGCTTCCAAGGTAAGGGCTCTCCATCAACAAATGATGACTTGGTCTCGAGAATCCTGAAACTTGCAGCAGCACTTATGTGTTTAAACCTGGTTTCTTACTCACAGTTCTGATTCTGAACATCATATAGCTGAGCCTGAAGAGCGTTGGATGTCTTGTGGAGTGAGAGTATGTCCTCCTAGAGCTTCGAAGTCTCCTCTTCATGCTTGGCAATAAGTTCAGAAACGATCCGGTGAACAATGTCCACCTCACGTTCCGCCATCTTCTTGTACTTGAAAACTTCTTGCTCCAGACTCTTCATCCTATCCTCCATGATTCCTTCTCCTTGGGGACCATGAACGTCTTCAACTTGTACCTTCCCTTGCTTGAGCGACAACTCTTTGGGATGCATCTTCAACTCGTTCGTGTACGGGTTGACGACGTTTGCAAAGAAACTGTCCTTGAAGGGCTCGGACAAAGACATGATGGCGCTAGATCCATGGCTAAAATCTGCCAGAAAACAACTCGAAACAAGAACACGTCGAAAACACGATATACAGGCCTCAGGCGATCCGGGGGATTATATAGCGAAAATTTATGCAATAAAAGGAAGGCAACAGGGCGAAACCGAGTAGGAAACGAGCTCTGAGGCTCCCTCACCATAGGCTGGCGCGACCAGCGTGGGGCCCTGATACGTCCAAAACGTATCTACTTTCCCGAACACTTTTGCTATTGTTTTACCTCTAACTTGTGTGTTTTGAATGCAACTAACGCGGACTAACGCTGTTTTCAGCAGAATTACCCTGGTGTCTCCTTTTTGTGCAGAAATATCAACTATGGAGAAAAACCCCAAATTCCAACCAGAGCTCATTTTCTATCCGAGGAGGACCCAGAACCACGAAGACCAAGCGGAGAGGAGGCAAGAGGCCTCCACACCACCTGCTGGCGCGGGTGGGCCCTGGCCACGCTAGCAGGCGATGTTGCCCACTCGGCCGCCTCCTCGCGACCCCCTCGTGGCTACTTAACCCTTCAGACCCAAAAACCCACGGGGGATAGACACTTTTTCAGAGAACACCACCGTGTGCCGCTACCATCGTGAACCCTAGTTCAGGGACCAGAAGTCTCTGTTTCGGCACCCTGCCGGGACGGGGAATCGAAGGGGATCATCGCCATTGTCATCTCCACCGCCTCTCCATCAACCATCCATGTTTCCCCCGTCCATGAGTGAGTAATTCACCGTTGTAGGCTTGAGGGAATGGTAGGGATTGGATGCGATCACTCATGTAATAGTTGTAAGATTGTTAGGGCATGGTGCCTAGTATCCGTTATTAGTGTTTTACGTCATTGTTGCAACTTGTTATGCTTAATGCTTGACACTAGGGCCTGAGTGCCATGATTTCAGATCTGAACATGTTATTGAATTATGATGATAATTATTGTTTTGGATCATATCTATGAGTTGTATACACACGTTTGTCCGGAACCGATGGCCCCGAAGTGACAGCAATTGGGATAACCGGAGGGAATGGCTATGATGTGAGGATCACATGTATTCACGGAGTGTTTATGCTTTGATCCGGTACTTTATTAAAAGGAGTACCTTAATTTCCAGTAGTTTCCCTTGAGGCCCCGCTGCAAACGGGCTGGCAGGACAAAATATGATGTGCAAGTTTCTCATCGCGAGCATGCACAACTAAATTGGAATACATGCTTATGATTTGTTAATACCTGGATGCTTTATATTATTTATCTGTAAATGTCTATGCTATGTTATTACATGAATTATCGTGTCCATGCAACGCCCGTACATCCGTCCCTGTGCCTACAGTATTTTAATCCTGCTGTCTACTTCAATCACAATCGTTGTCTTAATTCTCCTGCTATTGTTATTTCACTACTGTCTCTGCTATAAAACTGTTATTACTGATAATCTTCCTCGAGCAAGTCTATTCACAGTTGCAGCTGATCTGAAAATTCATCTGTTAAAGCTTACAAATATTCTTTATCTCCCCTTGTGTCGAATCAATAAATTTGGGTTTTACTTCTCTCGAAGACTGTTGTGATCCCCTATACTTGTGGGTCATCAGGCATGTGCCACCACGTGGTGACAGCGCCTCAGACTCTGTGTCTTGTTCGTATTGGTCTTGTATTTTTCCAGATTTTCCAAAAATAAATATTCCATAGCTCAAAATTAAATTCGTGAACTTTTTCTTGCCGAAACTGTACCTTTTCGAATTCAGGTTCTGCAGACTCGGAAAAAATTTCTTTAATAAAATCTTCCAGAGTAATTGCTTGAATAATATCAACATCTTCATTATAAGAATCTCTAGAAATATAATGATTGAGTCTTTGTCCATTTACCACTTGTGTAGTGTCATCTTTAAGCGAAACAATTTTTATCGCACCCGAACAAAACGCCTCCACAATGACATACGGTCCTTCCCACTTTGAGAGTAATTTCCCTGCAAAGAATCTGAGACGAGAGCTATACAATAGAACATTCTCACCAA
This sequence comes from Poa annua, assembly GCA_026929855.1. Lineage (NCBI taxonomy): Eukaryota > Viridiplantae > Streptophyta > Magnoliopsida > Poales > Poaceae > Poa > Poa annua. The sequence continues at coordinate 240,604,496 of CM049426.1, read as the reverse complement.
CATGAAACTCTCTCTTAAGGATTCTTCTATCATGCCATTTCTTAACTCTTTCTTTAAAGAGTTTAGCATTTTCATAAGCTTCACTTCTCCATTCATCTAAAGAACTCAAATCAAGTAATCTCTTCTCACTAGCAAGTTTAACATCTCTATTTAGTTCTCTCACTGCCCAATAAGCTTTGTGTTCTAACTCTAAAGGAAAGTGACAAGCTTTTCCATAAACCATTTTATAAGGAGACATACCCATGGGATTTTAATAAGCAGTTCTATAAGCCCATAATGCATCATTTAATTTACTAGCCCAATTCTTTCACGTTCAATTAACAGTATTTTGCAAGATAGATTTAATTTCTCTATTTGATAGTTCTACTTGCTCACTAGTTTGAGGATGATAAGCTGAAGCAATTCAATGATTAACACCATATTTACCAAGAACTTTTCTAAAACCACAATGAATAAAATGAGAACCTCCATCAGTCATAAGATATCTAGGAACACCAAACCTACAGAAAATAATATCTTGAAGCATTTTAATGATGTCTCACCATCAGCACTTTTAGTAGATATAGCTTCTACCCATTTTGTAACATAATCAACAACGATAAGTATATGAGTATTACCTTCTGAATAAGGGAAAGGACCCATAAAGTCAAATCCCCAACAATCTAATGGTTCAATAACAAGAGAATAATTCATCGGCATTTCATTACGTCTAGAGATATTACCAACTTTTTGACATTCATCACAAGATAGAATAAACTTTCTTGCATCTTTAAAGAGAGTAGGCCAATAAAAACCTGATTGTAAAACCTTTTGTGCGGTTCTATCTCCAGCGTGATGTCCTCCATAAGCAGTACTATGGCATTTTCTCAATATCTCTTTTTGTTCATACTCCGGAACACATCTTTGCATAATACCATCAACTCCTTCTTTATACAAGTGTGGATCATCCCAAAAATAATGCCTCAAGTCATAAAAGAATTTTCTTCCTTGTTGAGCTGAAAAGGTTGGAGGCAAATACTTCAAAACAATAAAGTTAGCATAATCAGCATACCAAGGACTATCTCGTGAACTCACCCTTATCGAAGCCAACTGTTCATTTGAAAAACTAACATTAACAGGTATAGGATCATAAGCAATGTTTTCCAATCTAGACAGATTATCAACAATAGGATTTTCAGCACCTTTCCTATCTACAATATGCAAATCAAATTGTTGCAAAAGTAATACCCATCTAATAAGCCTAGGCTTTGGATCTTTGTGTTTCCATAATGTATATAACTGCAGCATGATCAGTATGAATAATAACTTTAGAATCAACAATGTATTGTCTAAATTTATCACAGGCAAAGACATCAGTTAGAAATTATTTTTCAGGTGTAGCATAATTCTTTTGAGCAGCATCAAGAGTCTTACTAGCATAATGAATAACATTTAACTTCTTATCTATTCTTTGTCCAAGGACAGCACCAACAGCAAAATCACTAGCATCACACATAATTTCAAATGGTAAATTCAGTTCAGGTGGTTGAACAATAGGAGCACTTATTAAATCTTTCTTAAGAGTCTCAAAAGCTTCCTTACAATCATCATAAAAAATATATGGTACATCTTTTGCAAGAGATTGGTAACAGTTTTTGATACCTTAGCAAAATCTTTAATAAACCTTCTATAGAAATCAGCATGACCAAGAATACTATGAATACCTTTAACATATGTAGGGCAAGGCATTTTCTCGCTCTATCAACTTCAATACCTCTTTCAGAAATTTTATGTCCAAGAACAATCCCTTCATTAACCATAAAGTGGTATTTCTCCCAATTAAGAACAAGATTAGTTTCTTCATATCTCTGCAAAACTTTGTCAAGATTGTGCAAGCAATTATCAAAAGAAGTACCATAGACGGAGAAATCATCCATAAACACCTCCACAGTTTCCTCACAAAAACCATGAAAGATAGCAGACATACACCTTTGAAAAGTAGCAGGAGCATTACATAAACCAAAAGGCATACGTCTATAAGCATAAGTACCATACGGACAGATAAATGTGGTTTTTCTCTTGATCTTGAGTTTTAAAAGCAATTTGAGAGAAACCAGAATAACCATCAAGAAAGCAAAAATGAGTTTTATTGGCTAATCTCTCCAATCATTTCTTAGTAATTCAATAAAGGGTAATGGATAATGATCTTTCTTAGTAACTTTATCAACCTTTCTAAAATCAATGCACATTCTATAACCAACAACTACTCTTTGAGGAATAAGATCATCATTATCATTAGGCACAACAGTAATTCCACCTTTCTTAGGGACACAGTGACATGACTAACCCATCTACTATCAGCAATAGGATAAATAATACCTGCATCAAGAAGTTTTAATACCTCATTTCTTAACACTTCCTTCATCTAGGGTATTAAACTGCGTTGATGTTCAACTACTGGCTTTGCATCGGGTTCCATATTAATAGAATGTTGACATATAGTAGGGGAAATCCCTTTTAAATCATTCAAAGTATAACCCATAGCTCCACGGTGTTTCTTCAATAATCTTTCTTCCTCTTTACCTGAAAGGTTAGCACTAATAATAACAAGATATATTTTCTTATCATCAAGATGAGCATACTTAAGATTATCAGGCAAATGTTTTAAATCAAAGACAGGATCCTCTTTAGTTGGAAATGTTTACCCAAGTCTTCCACTTTTAAATTATGTTTAAGAATAGGTTGACGGAGGAATATGTCCTCAAGTTCATTCCTTTGTTCCATAAAAGTTTCACTCTCACGATCTTCCATAAATTTCTGAATATAATTATCAGGCGCAAGAGCAATAGAGGCAAGTTGTTCTACTCTAAAATCCCCATTGGGCAATTCGGTTTCATAAGGGGTTTTAGCAAATTTCGAAAAATTGAATTCATACGAATCACCAGCAAAGTTAGTAAGGATTTTCTCTTTCTTACAATATATAACAGCACCACAAGTATTTAGAAAAGGTATACCAAAAATGATAGCACAAGTCTTACTAGCAGTAGAACCAAGTACGAGAAAATCAGCAGGATATTTAGTCTTACCACATAAAACTTCAACATCTCTAACAATGCCAATTGGAGAGATAGTTTCTCTATTAGCAAGTTGAATAACCACATCAATTTATTCAAGTTCACTAGGACCAATCTCATGCATAATTTCATTATAAAGATCATAAGGAATAACACTTGAACTTGCACCAATATCACATAAACCATAATAGCAATGATCACCAATTTTAACAGATATCACAGGAACACTAGCTTTCCTTGACTTTGCAGGATGAAAAAAAACATTAGAAGCATCTTCACAAACAGGAAAGCAAAATTTCCTCTCTTCATTATTAAGCAAATAAGGAGACAGAAATAAAAACATCACTTACAGTTAAAGTTTTCCTTACCAATTCCACTCACCAATAGCGATTCACTCCCCGGCAACGACCCCAGAAAATAGTCTTGATGACCCACAAGTATATAGAGGGGGTGTATCACAGTACTTTAGCTAAATAAGAGTGTCGAACCCAACGAGTAGCAGAAGGTGCTGACAAGCAGTTTTGATGAGGATTTCACTTTAAACACTAGCAGACAAGTTTTCAGTAGATTTTGATATGATAGATAAATAAAGTGCGATTAAATAGACCGCGGCAATTATAATTGCAGCGAGTGGCCCAATCCTTTTGAGAGCAAAGGACAAGCCGGTTTGTTTACTTATGATGACCAAACGTTCCTGAGGACACACGGGAATTCTGTCTAGTGCTTTTGCTTCGTATAGATGATTAATCTTTAATGTTTTGATAAGTGTCATGTGGGTGGAAAAAACAACACCGACGTCAAGATCAATCTCCCATCGGGACGGGAGCAGGGTTTATGCACCGTCCTTCCTAGGACTAATGCATACTTATAATTATACCCCTTGCAAGCATCCGCAAATACAAGAAAGTAATTAAGATAAATCTAACCATAGCCTGAAACTCTGAGATCCTGTTATCCCTCATGCATCAAAATATCAACGGGGGTTTAGGTTTCTGTCACTCCGGCAACCCCACAATTAATAATCGAATACACGATGCATCCCCTAGGCCCATAAAGGTGAAGTGTCATGTAGTCGACGTTCACATGACACCACTTGAAGAATGGCACCACAACTTAAGTATCAAAATATTAAATATTACTCAACATAGTTCACTACTAACAACTAGACTTCTCCCATGTCCTCAAGAATTTAATGAACTACTCACAACACATCATATGGAACATGATCAGAGATGATATAATGATGGGTAACAATCTGAACATAAACCCTAATTCAACGGTTTCACTCAATAGCATCAATAACAAGAGTAATCAACACCAGGAGAGTTTATCAAATACACAAGATTCAGCCCTACATGTTACAGCGGGAACGGAGTGGACGATGGAGATGACGGTGTTGGCGATGGAGACGGTGGTGTTGATGTTGGTGATGGAGTACATCTCGATGACGGTGACGATGGCGACGATTTCCCTCCTCTGGGAAGGGATTTCCCCGGCGGCTACGCTGCCTGTCGGAGAGCTTTTCTCTCTCTGTCTTCTCCACCTCGTGGTGGCGGCGAAGAGGATTTATGTCCACTGTAAGTATCTTAGGTTATCGGGGGGATGCAGTACGCGAAGGGGCTCGGCTAGTGGTGGGCCAGGGCGGCCACACCACGTGCTCGCGCGGCACCAGGGCTGGCCGCGCCTGGGCATGGTGTGCCCCCCTGGGGCCCACCTCAGGCTCCCCTTTAGGACTCCTCCATGATCTGGCAAAATATGATTTTCAAGTTTCTCTGTTTGGTCTTCTGAGCTTTGCAAATATTGTATCTCGACGGTGCTTTTTCCATCAGAATTCGGACTCCGGAGCTTCATCCTCCGATGATCATCAAACATGTAAAATAGATAAAATTAACATAAGTATCATCTCCAAATACGAAATATATCAACGAATAACAGTAAATTATGATATAAAATAGTGATGCAGAATGGACGTATCAATGCCTGAGTGACAGCGCGTTCTGTAATAGCTGGCTCACGGAGGCACACATGAGTTGGTGGCATAGACGATCCCACATGCGGTTTGGCAGGGGGGCAGGCGATCCGGGCGCGGTTTGGTCATCGGTGTGCGGACGCGGGGAATGACCCGCATACGTAGAAAATCCGGCGGGCGGGTCATGGGCGGGTGTGGCCCGAGGCGGAGATGCCAAGTGGCGCGACGCGATCGGCTCGATAGAATCTGTCGCCCTCGCGTGTTCCGAGGAGGATCCGGTGAACAGATTGTTTAACGCGTGATCCGATGCGATTCTGGGCCAGAATATGCCTCGCTTTCAGTGTCTGATTCGGCATTTTGTGAAATATCTTCTGAATCTCCGTTTTCACTCCAATTTTCTTTGTTTTCACTCAAATTTTCACCTTTATTGTCCAAACTTCCTCTTGTTTCCTGCAAGGACCGAATGACATATCTAGATGGAATATTAGATGTATCAAGAAGAAGGATATATTTGTGAAGCAAAGCACCGGCATTAGGATGAAGTTGTTCAAAAGGAAAAATAGACTCGTCAAAAACTACATCACAGAGATATAACCATGTAACTGAATTATTGCACTAGCCATCTAGACCAAAAGTCCGAACTGATGGAAAAGCGTTTGGCACTATATTTATATTTAACACTCCCCTCACGTCTAGGCTAGTCCTTAGCGTGGGATAGGAGTGGGCCGCAGGATCTTTTTTCCTTTTCTCTTTTAATCCGCGTGAGCGGGTTCTCGAACTCGAGATCTCTTGGATCTGATACCGTATAGAATTACTATTGGCCATCTAAACCAAAAGTTCAAACTAATGAAAAGGGGTTAGGCACTATCTTTATATTTAACAATAGCCATGTTTTTTGGTTATTTCCCTTCATTTGGTTTGGAGAGAACATGAGGTTCGGGCCGAAAAAAGAAGCTCAAAATCGCATATCGGCCAGAAGTTCTAAGCCGAGAGAGTTTTAAGTATTTTTAGATATGCTCCCAGTACATCGTTAGAAAATTCGACTAACCCTTCTTTTTTCTCTCCATGGTAGTAGTCGGACTGTTACTGCGTACGTACGCGGTGCTACTGGCAAGTGGTAATACATTAGTCCATCATCGATCCTCAAAGAAAGATGCACCTTGATTGCGCATTCGTCACTTGCTCTAGTTTGTACGGCTCCCGGATTGTGGGAATACATATAGATATATGTTTGCACTAAGATAATGTCTACATGTATGTGGACATATTTTATGGTAAAACATCTATATTTTGATTCGGAAGAAGTAGCTTATTATAAGGTACAAACCATATTAAATAGGTGCTTTCCCTTTTGGGGTTTTGTTTTATATCATCATGTAACAGTGTAAGTTAAAAGTCAAAATTACCTATTTAAGTTCTTTAATGTCTTATAAAAGAAAGTAAAAAAAAACCTAACCAAAGAGGGCTGCCCGTCATTTATAAGAGATAGCCAAGATATTCCTCCACGCTTCTAACTAACGACCGCCTCACAAGCCCCAAGAAAGGTAAGTTTTTGTTTGGCTAGGTTTGGAGAACATATGTTGGACGGCCGCATAGGGCATATAGAGGTCTACCGGACTGACCTCCTACCCGTTCTATGATCAAGAAAAGGAAGATATTGACCTCCTACCCGTTCCCATGGGCGAGTGGTGAAGACGACCAGGACGAGTGGCGCTGGGGAAGACCACCATGACCGAGAAAATAAAACAGGTGTTGGCACTCCCAACTCCGGCCGACCTCCAGGCCCTCCGCCGCCCAAATCCGCCGGCCTCCCCGACTCCAGATCGACGAGCTCCGGACCGGACCAAGAACCTCCTCTGCCACCATCCTCGTCGAGGTACAGGCTAGCTTGCGGAGCGCCGCCATGGCCGTACTAGTTGGGGTCGGAGGACTCGTTGACTTGATCGATTTGGGCTGCTACAAACTGGCCAACTCCCTTTCTCAATGAGCCAGATTGGCTAAATGGGCTGCCAGCCAATCCAAATTTCAAGAAGCTGTGCCGAACGTATTATGCTCCGAACGAGACGCTGGATTTGCCTTCGTGGAGCAGAATCTGAGGATTTGGGGAAGCTGGACTACATCCGAACATGCCCTTACTGCTCGGTTGTGTCAAGTATGGTCCTCCTTTCCGAGGCTACTGACTGACACCACTGTACTCTTTAACTATAACATCCATGACCAACAGAACAGAAACTGCAAGTACCCACAACAGAAGTGTGTATGTAACCATGTACAGTATATGAGATTACAAGTCCCTAAATGCTACACATACGTACATACGTATAGGACCGTCGTCTGCACTAAAATCATGACGTACGGCTGTAGTAGTCAGAATAACCTGAATTAGTCATAAATTTTTAACTACTCTAATAAAGAATTAAGCAATATTTTCATTTGCCACGTGAGTACGGCTGGTTAGCTAGCTAGCTCCGGCTAGGCCTGACGCTGTAGCTCCATGGCGCTGATGAACGTGCCGTGGAATCCGTATGGTACGCGCCCCGGCAGCTTCACGCCGGCCTCCGCGCGCATGTCGCCGGCGTTCACCACCAGCAACTCTGACGACGTGCCGTCGCGGCTCTCGTCGTGCACGAAGCAGAGCACGTGCCCGTCGTCCTCCGCACCGGAACCGTCCGCGCGCGGCACGAAGCAGGGCTCGCCCCCGTACCGGCCCTCGCCGTAGGTGAACTTCACCACCTTCCCGGCCTCGAGGTCCACCTTGGCGAAGCCGGACACCTTGGGCCACGGCTCGGCGATGGCGAGGTAGGCGTACCGCGTCTTCCTCCCGAGGAGCTGCCGGTTCACCATGCCGGCCTCGAGGTTCACCTGGTCTGCCTCCCGCAGCACGGCCCGGCGACGGGAAGTGCCGGTGCGCGGGTCGAGGCGTATCTCCGAGAGAACGCTCTGGAAGCTCTCCTCCTGGTCCGGCGACTCCGACTCGTTGAACACTGCGTCCGCTGGCGTCATGCAGGACCCGATCACCACGATCTCGCCGGTGGCCTCGTCCTCCCACGCGTTCCAGAGATGGAAGCAGAAGCAGTCGGGGACCTCCACCCACCGGAGCTCCGAAGCGTCCGCAGCGCGCTTTGGAAGTACGCCGAACCGCGCCGCCTTGTTCTTGTCGTACACCACCGGCGAGCCGCCCAGTACCATCTCCTGGAGCTTGAACACGATCTGCTGGTCCGGAACAACGGCGTAGTTCTCGGTGATGGCGAAGTCATGGATCATGGTCGGCGCGTCGACCGGGATCTCGACGTCGGGAGACTTGTGCCCGTCGGCACTGAAGTAGAAGTACTTGAGATACGGCTTGGACGCGACATTGTAGCTGAGCGCGAAGAGCTCGCCGGTGGCCGGGTCGAGCTTTGGGTGCGCGATCATGGCACCGTCGAGCTGCCTGTGGAAGTCGTAGCGGCCGACGGTCTCGAGGTCACCATCGGGGGTGACGCGGACGTGGTAGGGGAGGTCGTCCTCGGACATGGCGAGGAGGCGGCCGTCGTGGTAAACCAGTCCGGCGTTGGCGACGCCGATCCCGTCCGACGCGTCTATCACGCCGCAGAGCGACCTTGCACCGAAAAGTGCGAGACGCGCGAGGCCGGAGTGGCCGTGGAGCTCGCCGATGGCCTTGGGAAAGACTGGGCGGCCGATGTCGCGCTCCTGCCTAAGGCGGGCCGTCTCGGTGAACCGGCACGCGTAGGACTCGGCACGGCCGCCTCCCAGGCGCACGGCGTGGAGCATGCCGTCGCCATCGAACAGGTGGTGCCCGCCACGCGGCGCGTGGAGCGGGTTGGCGCCGTTGCGGACATACACGCCGTCGAGGCACGCCGGGACTCGGCCGGACACGACGGGGAGGTCCTCTGGCCCGGCAGGTGGGTGCTCGCCGACCGGCGCGTAGTTCCCGGCAATCTGCACGGCCGGGTCCGCCGTTCGTGGCAGTGGGTGCGCGCGCTCGAGAAGGCCGGCGACTAGCCCGTCCTCTACCGCGTCCAGTGCCGCCGCCGCGAACCGCTGGAACGGGTTCGCCGACTTGCTCTGGCGCCGTGGCTGCGCCGGGACCGCCCGCATTGGCCTCTTCCAGGTGACAGCAGCAGCCACCGAGGTATCAGTGTTCTTGGTGGGGACGTTTGTCTTGAGCCTCGAAGGGGGCTTGATCTTGGCCGGTGGCTTGGCGACGCCGGCGGGTGGGGCAGAGATAGAGGATGCCATTGATTGTGGAGCTGATCAAGGCGTTCTTGCTGGGGCTAGACTCACAGATTGTTTCGTGTTGTCTGTACAGAGGTGGAAGCTGGGGGTGGTCGAGGAGGAGTGATGATCGAGCTGGGTTGAGGAGCTTGAGTTCGGGGCGGGAGTTGAATTTATAGGAAGTTGGTGCCGTGGGTGGTGTAGTCCAAAGGGGGCGAAAGCCATTGAAATGGGCCGGGACACGTGGCGAGATAGCGACGGTTCTAGAGAGCGAGCGCGATGGCAAGGCCCCAGGGAATGGAGGCCGCTGCCGCTGTTTTTTTTTCTGATTGTGCTGAGTTTGGCACAGTGGGAGTGCAGCACGCTCAATCTATCTCACCGGGAGCAGCAGTAGTAGTAGCTGAATGTTCTGGAAGTAGAACAACACCTTCTAATTCCAGAACATCTTCTCATGCTCTGTTGTATGGACTGGATTGCGGCGTGACCATATCTGTGCCACGAGGTGCGCTAACTTTAACTTTGGTTTTATGTAGCATCACAAACCCGAAAAGGATTTGGTGGACACCGAGACAACAAGGTCTAAATCAGAGATGCCAATTTTGTTTTTTATATCACTGGTAATATATATAGTTTTCATCTTAATACAACGGAGTTACAGAATGTATACACCATCAATACGTTGAGAATTGAAGGCCGATAAGGAAACAGATTGAAAGAAAACGCGAGGGAGGAGCGAAACCCTCGCACACCTTCTCTCGGTTCCACCTTCTAAGGCAATGTAATTGTCACACTTAAATTGATTGGATAACTTGATAGGATAGGATTATATAGTGTAAACAGGTGGCTTGGTTGAGAAATGAAGGCCGATGAGGAAACTGATTGTAAGAAAACGTGAGGGAGGAGCAAAAACCCTAGCACACATTCTCTCGATCCACCTTCTAAGACAATTGTAACTGTTACACTTAAATTGATTGGACATCTTGATAGGATTAGATAATATAAATAAAGAGGTGACTTGGTTGTTGTCAAGTAAATATATTACAATTTAGTAAACAATGTAAACTAATTAGAATCCTCCTTGATTTCGACTGAGTAACATGTCTGCACATACACATCTAGTCGTCTAACAGCCCCGCAGTCATAGAGGGAGCAGAGTGGACGTTCCGCTAGAGTAGAATTCAGTGAATAGAGTCGGCGGCAGTCTTTTTATGAAGATGTCAGCATACTACGAAGATGTAAGAACGCGAACATCTCCAAAAGCAACACGCTCATGAATAATATGTTGGTCAACCTCCACAAGTTTGGTATGTTGATGTTAAACCGGCCGATTTTTGAAAGGTAGACCATTGTAGCTTGTTGAATAGGTCGGTGGAATTCAGACATGAGCAGGCGTAACTCACATGCCTACACCATTGGTGACACCCCGCTACTCAACCTCAACACTAGAGCTTGAGAAAGTGTGTGTTGACATTTGGAGGACCATAAAACCAAATTGTCAACAAGAAAAACATCATAACCGCATGTAGATTTGCGAGTACCGGGTCAATCATCCCAGCGGCATGAGTGTACATAGTGAGTGATGCCGGAGACGAGCGATAAATCTAAAGGCCGTAATCGAGGATGTCACGAAGGTACCAAAGAATCCGCTTGATGGCTAATGACACGCCTTCTCGTTAGGACTCAAAGAGGAGACTGTTGTAGCACGGGTGGTTTCTCCGCGAGGGTGACTCAAGGGTTTAAATCGAACTCTCGGGGAATTGCGTCGGAATGATGTATTTTTTCTTCCTTCTTCGGGAACCTACAAAAATAAGATATTTTTGTCTTGTGCCCCCAACTTCACCATGGTTGTCAAGCACAACTGCACAAGGTGTATATTAGTAAATCTGAAATAAAATACGATAAAATAAAATACAATACAATAATAAAACTAAAGTAAAACAGTAAAAGATGGTAAATGCAAGTACTAAAAGTGTTTTTGAATTTTCGTATTTTTTAATAACTGAAAATAAGAAGTGATGAAAATGTGTTGGAAAGTGTTTTCTTATGTTTAAAAATGGACCGGGGTTCATGGTTTCACTTATGCCCTCTCTATTAAAGTTGTGGTGGACAAAGCCCTACTCTAGGTGACTTAAATATTGGTGCAACATATTTCTGTGTAAGATAGCATTTATATGGGCATCACGTCCTAATATAGAGATGTTGTTTTACTAATCATCTCTCTTATAGTCCTCTAGAAAGGGATCTCCAAGCAATCTAGAATTAAGAAGTAAATCATTATATAGCCTTGTGTTTTATGACATGAAGTTAGAATTGGAACACACTTGCTCTAGGCATGGGAAATCTTGCATGGTCCTCATTCCTCAAGACTCCCGGTAGCGTGGAATTCTCTTTATCCCTAGTGAGGTAACAAAGTAAGGTAAAGAACTAAATACCCAAGTGGCTCACAAGCTTTTGACTATCACATACGGTGCACAATAAAGAACGAGAGAGAGAGATACAATAGCTACAACTACAAACCCATAGTACAGAGGTGGACTACTTCCCCTTCATCATGGTGATGATGGTGGAGACGTTGGACAAGGTGGAGATCACGCCGGCAACGCCCCGTCAGAGTTTCCCCCTCCAATTTGGCTGCTTCTGCGTCAGTTTCTGTGTTTCTGCGATGCTCCTTCTGAGACTCGTCGGGGGACTGTTTTATAGTCGGTTTTTGGTCAAACGTGATTTTTAGAGCCAAAGATCAACGACATCGTACGCTCGAGGGAGAAAAGGGTAGGGCTGGCGGCCCCCTTCCTGGGCGCACCAGCTATGCCCGTTTCATCCTCAGGTTTCCTTTTTCGTTGATCCTTAACCCATACGATTCCTTTCTTCCAATAATAAATCGTTAAAAATTGGCAGGTTCATTTGACGTCGTTTAGGTCCCTGAAACTTAAAAATACGCAAAACAGGGTATTCCTGGTCTACAGAGTTAAATCCAAATAAAGGGGGACAATGTGAATTATCCCCTAAAACATTATAATTCATTATCATAACCTTACATATGTTGCAAATAGGTTGAAATATCTAATAGATAATTGCAAAGTGCATGTATGCATTTTACATGCACCACCGCTTGACCGTATTCAGATGCGGCTCCTGGGTCGTGATGTACAAAGTAGACATGTTGCACGACATAGGCGATGTGTAGTCTTGTGAAAGACAACTACTTGAGAGCGTCCACTGGGCTCCGAAAGGCGGATGGATGAGCATGTGTCGATGGGATTGGAGCATTGATATCTCATAAGTATAGGGGATCGTGTGTAGCCTTTTTGATAAATAAGAGTGTCGAACCCAACGAGGAGCTAAACGTAGGATGAATGTTCTCTCAAGTTCTATCAACCACTGATACAACTCTACGCACACCAAATGTTCACATTATCTAGGAAATAAAACTAAAACAATAATACGAGTATGAGAGATAGTTTTGCAAGATAATAAATACAAGAAAGTAAATGTTAGTGCTGCAGCAATAAGATATTCTAAGTAATCATAAACTAACATTACCATGAGTGTGAAAAAGTGGTTGTAATTGTGTGGCTTTGTCCAAGATTAATTAGTGAAGATATTGGTTTCATTGTCTTCGATTCAGTTTTTGAAGTGGGAGAGGCTAAATATACATGCACTTCACTACTTGGGCTTACAAGTATTATATGGTTGGATTGTTAGCAAACATCCGTAATTCTAACAATGCATTAAGGTTTCCCAATCATAGCCTTAAGCTCAATGGTCCTCTTACTCCCATACGTGCAACTAATCGTTTTGTGTCATCAGGTTTCTGTCACTCCGGCATAACTTCCCTCTTCCTTTGGACCTACTACTAACACTAGGGTGTTGATCCATGCGCGCACAAATATAATGGACACCAAAAGACAGTACCATATCAACATACAACTCTAATGAACCTCATGCATTCAACAAAGCAATCAAAAGACAAATAACTGCGCACACATGTCATAGATCATAGGATAAATATTATAGCATCAAAACACTATGTTTACATAGGACGGTACAGAGATTTGTGGGAGCATGAACCACTGAATACAAGGAGGAATTCATAATGGAGATGGCGGTGAAGACGACGGAGAGGGAAGCGAGGAGCGCAGGGCGGCGGCGGCGCGGGGAGCTCCTTCCCTGCCGCCGGCATCATGGGGAAGCGCCGCCCCTTTGCCTCGCTCCTTCATGGATTCTTGGGAGCCCTGTCCGAGTGGCTTTTGGTGGCTGAAATTCGTTGGTGGAGGAGTCCTGGCCGAGTTAGGTTTCCTTTCTTTATATAGCTTGTCGGATTTCCGTCACCCCCTTTTAGGGTTTTACCATATTGGGCCTCCAGGCGCGTCCGAACTCCGATTGGGCTGTTTTTGGGCTTAAAATTTGCGCCTAGAAAATTTGTAACAACTCTCTATTTATTTTGATTTTGATTTGACGTCGTCTTCGGGGATCAAACTGAGGATCCATAAACAGTTCTCAGACAGATTTCAGGAAAGTCCCAATTCAAGTGCAACAAGGTTTCCTCTTATATTCTTGATAATTTCTACACATCAAAGAGTAAAACATGAACATTATGCACTTTTGCAACTATTAGTAGGTTAGTCCAAATAAATCATAAACTTAATATAAAAACAAGTGCTATTAACATAAAATGGCATGAAACAATCAAAAATTATAGATACGTTTTGGACGTATGGTTGCGCTCGCTCATTCCTTCACGGTCAAAGATGTCGAGAATGTACTGTCGCTTACAGGAACATGCCATCCAAGGACCAAGTAACTATGACTCCAAAGATGTCGAGAAATTTGGTGAGAGCCTCCAATTTGATTGTGGAGTGTGCCTTATCCTTGTAAAGGTTTTGTTGCCGACCTCAAGGGCATCCTGTAGTGGCTCGTGGTCATCCTCATTGGAGGAGGAACTCGAGGGAGAATACGGTGGCCTTCGTGCTTTTGGGGATCACTTGTGACTCCACACCGCTCCAACGGAGACGTAGCTTCCCTTGGAAAGTGAACTTCGGGATACATCTCCGAGTGACTCCGTGTGATTATCCTTACACCTACCTTTACTTGTTTACTAGCTTATTCTCTTGCTAATCATCTATTGTTAGTTGTATCTTGCTCATCATATAGGATTGTTCATCTAGTTGCATATCTAGAGAACTTATATTTGAGCAATACCTTAATTGTAAGAAAAGAAAACAAAATTTGTAGTTACAATAATATGTAGACATGACACCAAACTTTTCGTATCAATGATCAATAATACCAGGATCTGCACCCCCATATTGATTCATACAATTATTTTAATCGACTCGAGTGAACCAATTGTTTTTGGTCATGAATCTCTTTGCTTGGCGAGACATATCGTGTGAAGCAACTTTTGATCACAATACCTTGTTATCCTTGTTACTATTTGTTACCTTTTTTCTCGTTTCTGTATTAAAAAATTCTGTGATTACATCACGCTGTGTCGTGTTAATGGATACCGTAATACCGGGTGGGTTCTGATAGTATCTCTCCATCGTCGGAGGAGCAAACCCAATCTTGAACTACCAAGTCCTATTCATGTTTTTCGAGATATTAGAAACGTGCGTAATAATCATCATGTTACATATAACTTTTGACAACACCTAAGTAGAACGTCTGGCATGTCTAAACCAAATATTCTAGTGCTTTACGAACATGCATATGGTTAACACTACTATGATATTACAAATAACATTACCTCAAAAATATCTTCTACTCTGGCTATCACTCATTGTTTCACCAAGAATATGCTCGGATTTTTGTTGGCATCCTTGTTACTTTAACACTTCTCATGATCAGAAAAAAGAGATCATTAAGAAACACATAAACTAGTCTTGCAGGCAAGATTGGGAATTAATTTATGTTTTCACAAGCTTTTCCTTTAAATCTCACGTTCAGTAACCATAAAAGTTATAAACCAATGTAAACATGAATTATGAATTTAAGTATTTACTTCTACGACATATGTCCTTCCCTTTAGAATCTGTCCTGGAGGAAGGCCCAGCCGGAACTGTGCATTACATGGGGAGAGAGACATGTGTAGGATGTGTATGAATGTTGTCTTTAGACGCAGGACAACCGGTTGAGATTTAAATGAGATAAGAACACTGCCTTTGAGTGTAAGCTGGTCATAATGAAATTTTGGATGTTCAAAATTTGGATAAGAACCAAATATTGTCTTGACTTGGCAAGTCAAGAGGTATTAAATATTTAGCAGCAAATATGTCAGATTTATAGTCCATCTCATACAAGCCATATATTTATATTGTGAATTCAAACGACATGCTAATTCGAGGTAAGAGTTAGACATATTTTTCTTTGACAAGTTAAAAAAGTTTAGATACACACATTTTAATGACGCATTTCCTGCAATATATGTATGTTATACCCAAATTAGCGATTTTTTCTCTCATTCAAGTACAGATGGTTTAGACTCCTCCGGGACCTACTACTTCATTTATAATATATCTAGGTACATCCAATATATAAATGAAAATCATGTAATTTAAAATTGAAAGAAAATATATTACTATCTCCATTAATATTAGATAATTTTCTTTTATTTAAAAATGGATGCATCTGATATATTAAGTCATGAACGGAGCCACAGAGGTAGTACGTGCTATGGATAGAGGCGCATGCACCACAAGTATACCGGCTTACAGTTACAATAATCGTGCTGCTGTCTGGTAAACCGTGTTGACCGTATAAAAAAAGGTAAAATGAGTGCGTGAGTAGAGAGCAATGGCATCATGGAGCCCTGAGAGCCCCTCAAGGGCTGCCACGTAAGCATACCACGTGTCATCCGCTCCACGTCGCTCGTTTCAGTGCCTGCATGCACCGACCCGCACCAGCTTAAAAGAAGAGGGACATGCAGACCGCTTCAACACGGGATTAGGGAGTTTTCGGTGATTGCCATAGCTACGCCACCACCGTCCGATTGACACTCCTCCACATCACGTCGTACTAGCAACTCACCTTTCTACTCTACGTGTTCACTGACGTATATAGGACCTGATTACAATATAGTGCTTGCCAAAATTCGTATGTGTCGGAGCTAGCTAGCGACGTAATGATATCTTTTGTTTTGAAGAGAAAAATAAGTCATAACAAATTTCTTAATTAAGGTTTTTTTTTAAACATAGTACAACACAAGCGCACACACTCACCCCTATGAACACACGCACGCACCCCTATGAGCACCTCCAAAAAACTGAGCCGGCGGGTCAGGTCTTTAGATTGACGAAGTCACCACAGACGCATCGCTGTCGACGGGAACGTTGCCTCGTACTGAAGAAAAATTCCGCGAGAAACACCAGCGTCAAACCTAGGGTTTAAACTCTGATGGGATAGGTACAACCACCCACCTAACCAACTTGCCACAGGCAAATTCTGTTTATTAAGTTTATTTTGTATGTTCTCCTTAAAACATAGTACCACTAGGATTTAGTAGCATTTTCTTCTTGCCTCGAGCAGGTTTCCACGTGAAAACTTAATAAGTTTGCATGCATTCCAAACACCCTAATGTATCAGAAATTCGTAAAAAATCGATGGGCGTGCTTGAATTGTTGGACTAGAATACGGAACCGGAATAATTTGTGCGATCACATTGATTTTTCCACGGGCAACAGTAGATCCCTTAGGACTTCCTTCGCATCCATCAATTCATTTTATTTTACAATAATTTAAATGATCCATCATTTTATTTTATTTAAATGTGAATGACAAGGTTAGAGAAGGAATTAGCATAATATATGATAGGTATTTGCTGAAATTCTATATAAAATAACATGTCAATTACATAACAGCCAAACATATTGGATCTGGAACTACAAATGATTTTCCCAATTCCAACTTCCAAAAATGAGATTATATATTTTCTGATTGTTCCGCTTAATATACGTCAAGGAAGATGGTTGCCAAAAAGTAGAAGACTTGGTCCATCGGAACTGCAGATTAACGTGGCACGTGTTGCGTAGCATGATAGGGAGGTTAGGCATCACCAAAGTGGGATGGATCCTCCAAAATTAGTTAAGTTAAGCATGTGTCGGGCTCACACAATCCTGGGTCGCCATGACATCATCTCCCTTCCGACACACGTGGCAGCTGAAGCCTCACCAGGTTTACAATCTAGCTTGACCAGGGCAACCTGTGACTGTTAGTGCGCTGGTCGAAGTGGACCTATCAGTGTCAGGTCACCGCTGCAAATCGGCTTCTTGGGATCCAGCCGAGCGTACCACGGGATGAGAGCGAAACCAACTGAAAAGAAAGCAGCACGTAGACATCCTACGTAGCTTCCGGGGAGCTACTCAAAAATCTGACGTAAGCCACTAAGAGGCGGACACGATATTTCACACACGCGACTATATTCGTCTTGCGCATCGTTGACTCCGTGACGAAATTTCAGCTAAAGTGAAACTATATCAAAAATTACTTCGAATCTAAGTGAAAAAATGGTGTGTGCCGTTGTGAAAATCCTAAATGAAAGAATGTACCATAATGGGCTGGAGTGTTATGATATTTAGGTAGTGTCCGTGTGGGGGTGCTATGCCCTAAAACATATAATTTACACCCCTGTAATTTCTATTTATAAATTCAAATGATATGAATTTTTCTCATTTGTCATAAATAAATTATCTTTCCAACACCACCAGTATCATGATGGTTAGACAAATAGATAATACAAGCACAGGATGGCAGTGCCATCTTGGTTGGTAATCTCTCTCCTTCCAAACCCCGGTATTTATGCTTACAGTAGTTGTAGCTTTGTAGGTGGAATGCTACCACCATGATTAGGGTCACAGCTAACTATTGCATCTCACGAGCTTCCAGACGCAGGAGCTCCTGTGGTGTGACCAGTGAGGTGGTTTTCGGCCCAAGCCAAATGTTGTGGTGTCCGAAACGGGTCTCAGACTCTCAGTTACTAAGCAGAGGAAGAAACCCAAACGAACTTGATCAGGATTTATTGGATAATAAAAACAATATAAAGTTAATTTGCAAATCGGCGGCATGGTGCACCTCTGTGGCGGCGTTGGTGCATCTCCGTGCTTGATACACCTCCGTGACGACTCTGGGGCACCTCTGCGGCGGCGCGCAACCCCATGTCAGCGCTGGGCGTCGGAGCGCATCAATCGGAGCTTGGTACTCCTAGGTCGCGGCGGCAGGCAGGTGTGGGCGGAGCTAGGTCACGTGCGGCACGGGCGGTGGCGGGGTTGGGACACGTTGGTCGGCGCTGAGCGTCGAACGGCCGGCGCGGGTCTGGCGATTTCTGCCGATGACGCTGGTAAAGCGAGCGGGGGAATGAACGCACGGTGTGGAGGGGCTCGCGGCTCTATGCTCGAGTGGGGCACACGCGTGTGGAATATTTTGCGTGGCGGGGTAGGGGGGTTGTGACTGGACACCGGGCCCAGAAGGCAAAGGCAGAGGCAGCAGAATCTCTCAGATGGCCTGAGAACATGCCCCGCTAGCCCGACATAAAGATGTAGATAACTAGATGACACCCTACGCGATGCGGCGGGATTTTTTTAGTGAAGGTAAGATAATAAACCATAAATTAGTCTTGAACTATCATGTAAAACAGGGGATTTCATGATTCAAAGTCTATAAAAAGTTTTTTACATGATCTAAGTACTTGATGGGTGTATTTATAACTATTCAGTGTCTTTGTAAATCTTGTCGTCAGAAAGGATAGATAGCTGTAACATGTCGTTTTTCCATGTTTCAAGTATTCAATTATGAAGAAGGGGTGGTCAGATCAAGTATTCTTGCAATGTATGTGTATGAGCGTCCTTCTTTTCTCCCCTCTTGTAAAGTTAGATGCAGTGGTTGTTTCCCTGAGTTTTTGTGTTAACTCGGCATACATCTTGCTGGCTTCTAGTTGTCGATGAGTTGAAAGTGGCGGTACATATGAGGCACTGCTTGTTGGCATGCTGGATATAAAGCAAGTACATGAAGGTAGTATTTATAAAATAGAAATGCCTAGTTGAGTTAGTACTACCTGTTTTACCTGGTTGTT
The DNA here is from genome assembly GCA_026929855.1 of Poa annua. NCBI lineage: Eukaryota > Viridiplantae > Streptophyta > Magnoliopsida > Poales > Poaceae > Poa > Poa annua. The sequence continues at coordinate 240,585,196 of CM049426.1, read as the reverse complement.
ATTCCATGTATGATAGACGCAGAAGCTGACCTATTTGCCCGGGCAGCTGCCTGAACTTCCGGCCGGTCAGGCTAGTATACTTTGATGGCTATAGACATTGAAGGATTGAATTAATGACGTGTACGAATATCATTAGGCATTTAGGCTTAGAAGGTAATTATTGTCAGATCATTTTTGTGCAGGCACATGTTCAAAATCTCAGAGAAATAAAACAATATCAGAGAACTGAAATATGAGCATTCAAGCATTAAACTAAAAGAGGTTTGCCTGGTGCTTTCATGGCTGCATATTCTACTAACTCCATGTATAAAAGAGAGAGAGTTTGATGAGGAGGGAAACTTGTTTGAAAAAATATTAGCATGGTTGAAAAGCTATAAGAACTGTCAAATAAGGCACCCATGTCTAACTGCCTTTGAGAAAAATGCTGAGAATCCACACAATATGTATAACTTCATAAATTAGCTTTAGTTGTCAGCAATATTAGGGTTTCAAGGGCAGAGTGGCTACAAAAAATTGGGAAGGTTTGGCGAAAATTAACTATTTATGAAGTTGTCATTAATACTGGCGTTTTATCAGACGGGTGAAGGGCTCTAACATTTTTCTTATTACCTGATATTCATGAGGAAGGGCCTGAATATAGGAGGGTACGAGGGCAGTACTCATAGTGACCAGCTAGATATTCATGAGTAAGGGCCTGAAAATAGGAGGGTATGAGGGCACTACGCATAGTGACCAGGTATGTGGACATTTATGCTGCGGTGAGTGCCGGATATGAGCTCATCCAAATGTAATTCAAAAATTCGGAGTAATATGTGAGAACTTCTGTACCAGTGCAAGCAGGTGTTGTTACTCATCATCTGAAGAACTGATGATAGCCCCTTCCTCCTAGCTTCTGCGAGCAGAACCTAGAATCCAGTAAATCCAATCAAATCAGGTGAGCTTGGGGTGCATGCACAATAGAATCAAATCAGGTGGTGGGGCAAAACATGAAGCACCTTCCAAGCCGGAGCGAATCCTGCGATATTGAGAAACATATATTAGTGGATTGAGAAGACCAATTGAGACTTACAATCAGAAAAGGGGAGGTACGGGCCTGGAGACCAGTGCAAGAGGGGGCAACGCGACGCGAGCATGCTTGATGCCAATGGCAGCACATGAGTTTCTAACATGAAGGCATCGACGGATCAATTCAACCAAGCAGTTTCTGGAGTACACGATTATTGCTGGATGCATCGAGCTGTTTCATGAGCATTTGTGCAGCAACCTACCAGATTCAGAAAACATATTGAAAAAATAGAGAGAGAGAAAGGAGGGGAGGATAATCGGAAGCAGCATCTACAAAGTTGAGCAGACCGCCGTGCAGGAAAGACAGTGGCTGAGGTTTTTAAAGATGGAGGTGTTGGCTGATCAATTGATTGGAGCAGTTTCTTATGCATTCAGAGGGCAATCATGGCCGGCAAAGGATGGGCAGTTTCTTGAGAATCTGTTGGCAGAAGGGGAGAGGGCGCAGCGGGCAGAAATCGCATCTCGCGGCGGCAGAGAAGATGAACAGCGGGCGCATAAAGTTTTTTTGGGGGGACAGCAGGGCGTCAGGTGAAAGAAAGCGCATCTTAGATGGGCCTGTTTCACAGCCCAAGCAGGAAAGGCCAGCAAGAGAAAGGCAGACCGAAGCCGGGAAACGCGACGAGCGAGCAGAACGATGGAAACGTGGGCGCGCGAGTGAAACGACCCGCGAGGGAGTGAATAAAAGGCGACGTGGATGCGTAGAATCACAGGAAAATCTAGTAGTGGGTCATTGCTATTTATTTATAGAAGATTTCGTGAAATATGTACTTATGCTGGTTTATTTTTGAATATTTGATTTCAAAAAAATAGTTGTGAACGATGATTTTATCAAAAAACTAAACCAAGAGGAGTATCTTTATGATGCAAACAAGCACCCACTTTGACCAAGCTTCATGGCTTCATCCATATTTCCAATTATGATATTGTGCAAATAATTAACACGTCAAAAACCAGCCTCAGTGGAATCAATCTCATGCTTGTAAAATTTGTAGAACTCAACATGGGTGAATTTGATAACTCTGAATTTTCAAACTATGAAAATCAATCTCATAATTGTAAAAACATATTTAAAAATATGACTGAAGCATGATCGAAGTGGATACTTGTTTAACTCTTCGAGATACTCCTCTTATGCTAGATTTAGTTGGTGATTGCTTGTGAACCAGAATACTGGATATAACACACGCACCGCGCATGCATGCATGTCAATGGCAGCTTATCGATGTAATTATAGATAACACCATGTCACGTCAAGATCAAATACCCAGTTTTGCACACGGTACATACGCTACGTGAATCAGTCGGTCCTCCATGCATAACGACCCACACAACGAGGCCACTATTTTGTACAGTACGTACACATTTTTTTGAAAAGGGATAGGACCAGAAAAGTCTGGATATTGCATTAAAAGTCCAACGGTGTCATACAAATGGACCCCAAGACAACCTGAAATAAGAATCAAGTACTCAAATTCTACCGAACACACCCTAGATAAAAAAAGGGGAACGCAATCAGGTCCACCTTCTTCTTCGCCTGCATCGCCGAAAAGAGAGCTCCAATGACGACCCACCACCACGCAGGAACCGGGGACGAAACCACTTGGTGCAAGATGGGAGAGACGCACCATCGCCAGAACTCCATAGGGCCTCCAAAGGAGGTTGAAGAACACATGTCGCCATGCCAGCAACAAGGCTTGGAGCTGTTGCCCTTCAGCAAACTGAGTCGGCGACTGGAAGCTAGCCGCCGAGATTCTTCTCCAAATCGCAGTACCATCAAACTCCCGACCCCCTCCACAGCAGACGCTCCCCGCATCAGTTTCCCCCATCTCCACGCCACCACGGTCGTCCAGAGAGGAAAACCGAGCAGAAGAACTTCTGACACAGAGAAGACATATGTGGCGCTGGAACATACGAGCTCGAGGCGGGGAAGACAACCTTATTTGCAGAGATGCTTCGCCTCAGCTCCACCGCTTGCAGCGGCTCGCGCCACCAGAGCAGTACAACGATGAACACCTTAACGAAGGTGCGCCAGATCCGACCGATGGAAGCCGGCGACCTACTCCAAGACGCCACATGGGACCAAGGCCAAGAAAACATAATCCTAAACCTATCTACGCAGATCCGGCCTCCCCTAATCCATCCCCACCAGACGACATTGCCGCCGTGGAGAGGAAGACGGAGAGCCGGTGTGACAACCCCGGAATCCAGAGTAATACATAAGTGGTATGTGCTCTTAGACATGGTAGCCGAGAGTTACTGGGTTACCAAACCCAGGCAGCATTGCACTGCAGGCGTGTCGGATACCCGGTCACACAAAACCCCTCAGAAGACTACCGCGCTAATCATAACCAAGTATGCATAACAAAGAATCACATAATTTGGTTAAGCGACTCGACCCTCTGAATTATACAGCAATGCTATGTGTCACTGGTCATGCTACGTAGCCGAGGGTCCCTGGGTTTACCACTCCCAGGCCGATGCTCATCGATAGGCATGCTCGGAATGGATCGTCGGCACACAACCCCTCAGCCGCGCCATAACACGATCATAGCCAAAATTGCATAACAAAGAGCCCAAGAACCATAACCCCAATTGTGCACTTTATATCCATGCACGCATCATGCACCTCGGGATGGGTAGCGGACAACCGGTATAAAGCAGACTCTACTACAAGAAGTACAACAAAGTATATATATATATATACAAGAGGTAGCTTGGTCTTCCGACCCAACATTACATCATACAACGGAAAACAAATATGTTGCTATTCAACAAAACCAGCAAAAGGCCTAAGAGGCCAGAAAATAAGCAACGCAACCTACATAACCTACAAGTTCAAGGCTGCTACCTGGGAACCCCAAACTACTCGTCAATGTCAACGTAGAAACCACCTTCGGAGTAAAGCTTCAGCTGAAACAAAATTAATCAAACATGAGCACCAAAGGTACTCAACAAGATTTAATTAGCCTATTATATATCTGCTTGTTCAAAGAGATTGTATGAAGGTTTATTTACATAAAGCCAACTTTTAAATAGAGGAGGAAGAAGTAGAAACTCGTCTATTCAGAAGATTTTATCAAAAGGGGTAGAGCAAGTCTAGCTCTAATAATCATTTTGTAACCACCAGACCATAAACATCACTATCAACTAGGATCACCCCCTCGTCACCCTCGAGGAAGCATCCTTCATTCATTGTCAACAAGTTTTACGAGAATGTTCGAGTTCTCTATTGTCTCAGAATATGTCACCAAGTCATCCATAAACGTGGACACGACTTTTCAAAAAGATTTAACCCTGTAGGTGTGTACTATTTTAACCACCAGTACCGCCCAGCTCATTGCCAGATCATTTGTTATCTTCCGGGGAAAGCCGGCTGAGTGACAACCTTTACCTTGCATGAGGCTAACCCAAGGATCATCAGTGGCCGAAGGACAAGTTCTGTGCCTCCAACACCCTGCCCCGACGGCCACATCCTAAACACCACCATCCTCATCCCAGCCCTTGCCACCATTTTCATGCACGACGCAAATGAAAAGCTCAAACTAGAGGACCCTTGGCCAGCCCCTCACAAGTTAGTTAGTCGATAGGGGTCCCATATGCCCACCGATGGAAGCACGCTCAATCTTGGCTCGTAGAAGAGAACTCGCTCCTAGGCTGCATGAATGAGGCAAAACACCATCAACCCACGATGGCAACTCATCCAAGCCTTTTATCAAATTATTACTTGCTCACATACTTTCCACGATATCCTGACATACTAGATTTATTTGTAACTCTGATTCATCAACCTGATGAAGCAAAGGGAAAGAACTATGCATGGCTAAGCAATATAAGGCTTTGGCGATACACAAGCCAAACCTAGGCTGCTAGGAGTAGTGGATCAATGTATGTAGGCTATGCAATTATATAGGATAATCTATTGACCAAAATACGTTGGAATCGAATGCAATACAAGATTCAAACTCCTTTGTAAATCAAATATATGAGCAGATAAGAGGTTATGCTTGTCTTGTTTGTGCGATAACAAGATATATAATATTGGTAAACATCATCTTGACTTGATCATCTTTGCTAACATCATGTTCCATCTCGAACTCAATATCCACGATGTATCGAATAGAACCAAAACAATGGAAAGAAAGGAAAGTAACATTCAACACATGGCATAATGCAATGCGCATACAAGCATGTATGACATGGCAATTTAAGGTACTGAAATTGAAATCTAAACATGGAGATCATTTTTAATGGAGCCAAATGCATTTCGAAATAGCATTAACAAAACACTCCATGAATCTACAAAATCGATTATTTAGTTCTACTAACTGAACCTCTGTTTAAGTTATTTAAACATGCATGATTTTTATGCAAATATATAGATCTTCATTTTCTGAACAATTTGGTATATTATTTGTATTTTTCTGATTTATTATGAATTAGTTATGATTTATACAAGTTCACCTTATTTCCTGAAAAACAAGAAACTGCAGAGTACGAAATTAGTCTTTTAAACTATGTAAACTGGTTTCAGATATGTTAAGCATCACGTAGTATAGAGCTTCAGTGTATGTAGCCAGTACACTAATAACATGGACACGACATCTAGTTTGCAAAACCAGGCTAACCTGATGACTTCACGAATCCTAGTCCTTTTCTCAAAAATCTGAACATAGGAATTACCTCTGGTATTCTTAGCAAGACCCTCTTTCACTTGGTGTTTAATTTCGAATTGGCCAGGTTCAGTTTGGCAAGTAACTGCACAATAGGGCAGAGACTAAATTTAGCACACCCTTCTGATAAATAAACTGCGAGAACCAATGCTCCACTGCTCTCTTTCTCTCAAACTGAACTACGGAGTCTGTACCGTAGCTCTTAGTCTATTGATGAAAGTTACAGGTTTTGTTTTCTGAGAGAAGATGCTCACTTATGTTGTCTAAAAACAAGACCTACGATGATCTTTGTTCCCCATTTAAATGGCGACGTATCCAATGAAAACGTCCGTTCGGTGGAAACCTGCAAAATATTCCCGTAGGCCATCGGATCGACAACGTGTGGTACAGATCAAACCCATTTAAATGACGACGTATCCAATGAAAACGTCCGTTCGGTGGAAACCTGCAAACTATTCCCGTAGGCCATCGGATCGACAACGTGTGGTACAGATCAAACGTGGGAATCCAACCTGCAACTAATGCAAAGTTTGCAAATAACCCCTTTACCTTGGTGTGCTTGTTCACGATGCAGACAAAAAAAACGGGAGTTATTCCCTTCCCCAGGTGTGTTCTCCACCGGCAAGAGGGCGATCTGGAAGCCGTCGTGATTCCACGGTGGCTGACTGCGCCGCCGCTCCGGCGCTCCCCTAGAAATTGTGAATCGGAAGCCATACAACGGATACCTGAATCCGCTGCGCTTCCCCCACGTGACGGCGACCGTCGCGAATCAACATCTTGGCGCTGCTCCGTGGAGATGGCGACCTGGCGAGGCGCCCATGCGAGGAAGACCCAACGGGGCAGCGCTGCGCGCATGCAACGAAGACCCAACGGCGCAGTGCTGCCTCTATGCGATGACGAGCCGGCGCCTTGCTTGGAAAAATCGTTGTTGTATAAATCCTTTTTGTACTGATGTACTTAATGTGTGTGGATGTACAGGAAATACTTGATGAATGAAGGTGCGTGGACAAGGAATCTTGGCTGTTTTGCTAGTGTTGAACATACTGAAATTGCAGATTTACAAAATGAATAAATTGGTAGCAGAAATATGTGGAGTTTCCCGTATGAGAGTTGAGTTTTTAAACTGCACGGCGTGCACGCTCTTTGCAGCTTCAGTTGGAGAAACGAAAATCAATAAATCATCGATCTACCACAGGAGTTTCAGCAGTTCAGCAGGAGGGAAGTTCATGCCATGGGACAGGGAATCAGCGACACATGCACACCTCTGTTTATTACGGGCGGCGGTGCCATGGGCTCTGAAGTTCGAGTCACGGCCGGTGTAGGCGATGGCCGGGGTCGACGGGGGCGCGCAGTCGCGCACTCCTCGACGGGGCCAGAAGAGGAAGAGGGCTCGACGGGGATAGTTTGCAGGTTTTAAATACTCTCTTTACTTCTAAGTAGTACATCTCACTAAGGAAAGCACGAACCTGATCTAAATAAGAAATCCAACTGTTGATGCCCTCCCTACGGGCTGTACCTGAACTCTAGGGAGATTATAAACGGATCTGATATGAACTGTGTCTTCTCTTCTTCTCTCCTTAGTACGCTTTTCACTTCTAGGAATTAGTACCTCAGACAAAGGAAACAAGAAACTGATTTAACCAAGGAAAATTAATCGTTGATGGCCTCAAATACGAGATGTACCTGAGCTCGATTAAGGATGCTCAAGAAATAGATTTGAGATGGATTTGGTCTGCTCTTCTTCTCTCTTTATGCGTCCCCTGCTTGCTCTGCTCCTCCTATGTACCAGCGATTGGTCCTGGTATTCCTCTTCTAAGCGCTGCTCTCCTAGGGAATCGCCATGGCTCCAGAGCTAGATCTTGAGAGGCTGGTTGTTTTGGTTTGCTCGAGTGTCAGAGAGATGACGGTAGATGGCTGGTGGCCTTATCCTCTACGTACAGGTTCTCACGGCGGCGGCGCGAATCGCTGCAGTGAAGCGACGGCATCGGCATCAACACGCAGCTGCTTATAGAGATGACGACCAAGGGAAATTGGGCTGAGCGTTGATTAACTAGAGCATGTGGGTGGATACGAAGAAGACATGTAAAGATTTGAATTCAGCCCACACGTTAAAGCTGGGTTCAAAGCACATATTTCTTTTATGTTCTAAAAATCTTTTTACTGTTTTGATTAGGTTTGGAGCTGCAAAGTTGTGCAGACAAATATGAAAATATGCAGCGACTTCCTAAAATATATTTATATCTTTTACCATGGTTGGCGATTTTAGGGACCGTCAAAGAAGGTCATCTAACGGGTGGGATAATTGGAAGTATCACGGAGTACTAAAAGAAAAGTACCGTGAAGTACTGGAAAGTATTGATTTATTAGTACAAAAATATAGATGCTTTTGATTAACTAAAAACGGTCCCACATCGTCATATGTCTCTCTCTCCTATCATTACCTCACCCGTCTCCTACCTGTACGCCGGAGGGGGGCTCCGTGGTCCGTGCGGCGACCGTGTGCGGGCGAGCTTTGTAGCAGAGATCAGGAACAGAGAGGTGGCCATCTTTTTTCGGCAGGAGCTCGGTTCGGGGAGGCGGGAGGACGGCGTCGAGATCGCCAATTCGCTCCTGGCTTCATCTTCTCCGGCGGGAGCAGAGGGTCGGGGTGCGGTGGCAGAGGCTCGGGGAAGCTGAGTGCTCGCTAGGGAGTCCGACAAGAACATGCTTGTCATGGTAAATTGTCAGGCCTTCTGATAGTGACCGGTGGGTGAGCGCCACTAGGGGTACCAGCTACCTGATGTTCAATGGTGGATGCTATGGCGCCATTGCTCGTCACACGACTCGAATTGGTCACTGGAAACAACTAGCGAGTTCTGAGAATACTTCATGCATTTCAATGGAGCACATGAGGTTCTCAGTGCTCTTGAATCTAACTCACGAAACAGGTCGTAGCCCCGCTTTATAAATAAAGCCACAACGGCTGAACCGATACAATGTGATGAGGGGACCTCTTACAAAGCATATCAAAGATAAGAAAACAAAAAGAACAAGGAACACCAAGCTTGCCACCGAGGAACAGTAAAATAAGCCCACGAGATACCGTAGCTCCACGAGGACGCCCCCAAGAGGGTAACGACGTGGCACGTTGCCGTCCTCGAGACCAGAGGTCAAGGGTTTTCACCCGGAGCCTTGGCGTGTCGAAGGTACCCGCAATAGCGCCCCCAAGAGGGTAACCATACCCACAGGCATGGCCGCCATTGGCACCGAAGTGCTGGGCTTTCACCCGAAAGACCATCCGCACCACGCCCGGTATAAACGACCCATCCACCATCGTCGAGTTTGGCCTTCGTAGCACGATATGGGAGTTGCCAGCCGAAGCACCACAACACCAGGACCCCCGCTGTCCGCTCCTCGTCATCCAAACAACCAAGGAGAGAGACCATCACCACCGCTACGACGCTCGCCGCAGAGACGCTCGTGCAGTCCACCTTCCGGGGCCGCCGCCCCGGCGTCCGCAACCTCAAACCGAGAGCCCAACAAGTTGCAAGGTCACTGTGACTAACGAGTAGGGCCGGCACCAGACCCAGGCCTACAAGAGCGACAACCGCAATCGATAGGAGAAGACCCTATCCTCCACCGTCTGAGACGGCCGCCGACCGGACGCAGTAGTAGGTCCGGTCAGGCTCAGATCAGCCCGCCTGGCCAGATCAGGCCCGACCAGTCCCGCCGCCGCGCTGCAGCACCAAGATCAAAGTTGTGCCCTGCAGAAGGACTCATGCGCACCAGCCGGGGTCCTAAGGTCCAGATCGGGCCCACCTGACCCAGATCTGGTCCAGAAACCCTAGCCATGGCACATTCGAGCTCCACCTGCCCTGATACCGTGCTATCCCTACCGCCGCCGGCAATGAACCACTGCCGCCAAAGACGACGCGCGCGTCTGCCCTAGCACAAGCTGGCTGCCCACCGGAGGAAGGCCGCAGCCCCGCTCGAACATGCGCCGCCGCCAAGAAACGCCGCCGCCGCTCGAGCGCGCCTGGATGCGCAGCCTCCACGCCGCCGCCAGCCGGAGCTCGCCGCCACGCCACGACCCCCCACGCCGAGGGCCGCGCCCCCACACGCCGGCCACGAGCCGCGCCGTAGCCGCCACGCGAGGGAGACGCAGGGGCCCCGCCGCCACCGACGCTGCCAGGGCTTTGCCCGGCAGCGCGCCCCGGCGGCGGCGAGGAGGAGAGGGAGACGAGGAGGGAGAGAGGAGGGGCGGCGCAGGGGAGCCCCCGGTCGCCCGCGGCGGCGACGCGGGGGCTAGGGTTGGGGGGAGGTCTCGGATCGATCCGTAGTAGAGAGTAGTAGACCAAAGAGATGCAGAATTCTCTTGAATCTAACTAACCAGACGTTCTGGCATTAAAACCAGGAAAAGAGGCTCCAGCTATGTATGAACGTTGCACTTCATCTTTTTCATCATAAATCAATCCAGCAAGCGGAACCAAGCGAACCATATCCATGTCCAAATGCATCCTAGATCATTGGATTATTAATCGGGCGACTGGGATATGGGAGGCTGGGCAAGGACAGAGACGGCAGATCATTCAGCACTAGGAGGCTCCGACGGCTGATGTCCGATGGCGGAGGGAGAGTTCAGAGAGGCGGATTAGAGAAGAGGACTGCGGCGCTGGGTACTGGCCTACTGGGTAGGTCGTGCGGGGTGGTTACACCATAACTTTCTTTATTAACTTAATTAAATTTGATAACTAATTGTGCTGATCGGATGGACGGAATTAATTCAACCGGGAGTACTGGGAAGTACTCGAAGTACTTGCCAATCACCATAAAAGAGCTCATGTATAAGTTCGTCCTGCAATTCCCTTTTGACCTCGATAAGTTCGTCCTCCACCTTAGCCAACCTAGTTTGAGCAGCATTTGCTGCCCTAATTTCTCCTACCTCATCAGTCAATGCCAGAATTCTGGAATCAAGTTTGTGCTCCATGTCCAATAGTTGTCTGCCAGTTTTTTTCTCGAATTTTTGACGATCCTTGGAGATAGCTTGCAGGATGATGTCCATCTGTGACCAAAATATAAACACATTGTGTATGAAGCTCAGTGAGTAGTATTCGGTGCGATATATCAGTGGTATACTTTACAAGATATGTGTCTTACTTGTTGGTTGCTAATACCCTGATTTCGTAGTTGTGCTTCCAAGTTGAAATTTGTATCTGAATGTCTTGTTTCTTTTGTTGTCATGGCAGGATGAGCATTGGTATTGGTGCTCTGTCCATTCTCATTGTCAGGACAAATGTTAATGATGACCTTTTCAGAAGGTATAACACGTCAGCCATGTAAGAAATCAAAAGGGTAAAATGAAATATTTACGTATAGAAAAAGTACCTCTCCTTGATCTAGTCTTCCATTTTTATAAGCTTCCATTTTTAATTTTGCATTATCGTCATTCCATCGTGCCATCAACGGAGGGGCTGTAGTAGCATAAGAAGCTGCCACAACACGGACGTGCTCCCAGTACCAAATCTAAATGAAAAAATAGGAAATGTTTGAAGAGTTGCAACATAGGGATAGGGTTCATCATCTGCTAAACGTGAACTATATCACTTACTTGCAGCAAGAGTACATTTCCTTGAAGAGAAGTTTGATCTCGGTGTTGAAACTTCTTGATTGAGTCCAACAAGTGATTCAACGTGAAACATCCCCAATTAAAATTGGGAATGTTTGCCACATTCTCGACAAGTGCCAAATATTTGCGGTCCACATATTCGTTTGCTGTGGGTGCTAGGACGGTGCCGATGGCAAATAAAACAAAGCTTCTGATGAAGTGGTCGTCGGAAATTTTAGAACTTGTAATTATCTTCTCAAGGGTATTTAGCTTAATTTTGTTGTCTGTTTGATAATCATTGAACAAATCTATGTTTGGCGGACCTTCTGTATGGAGATCTATATCCACCCCTTGAATCGGAATGTTCATTATATAGGACACATCCATCGCAGTGATAGGAATTTCCTTACCACCAAGCGTAATAGTCCGCTTCTCGCTGATGCAGCGCTTGGCAAGCCTCACTAGCATTATACGTCTTAGAGACGTTGGCTTCATGTCTATGAGCCCTCCAAGTCCGGTTTTTGTTTTGATGGCCGTTTTGTGGGCGGGTGACAAGCCTTCCATGGTGTTTGCAAATCTAGTTGGTGAGCATACCAACTTCATTTTTGAATATCTTACACCAAGCTCCTGCAACACAACAAGAATTTTGTGTATTGAACAGAACACCTATGTGTACATTTATGGACAGATTTAAACAACCTGGCATTTATATACCTGTTCTGTTCCTTCATTAGGTGATAAGCATATGCCATGAAAACTTTGGGTGGGAGTATCCATTTCTTGCAATGCCCCTCTATCTACATCACAAGATACTAGATCAGATAAGGATGACCAAAATGAATTAGTGTAGTTTTCTAATATATACAGTATTAATTATGCACAGTACTACATCTTGAAATAGAAGTGACTTACTCATCTGATAACTTATGCCAGAAATGATGCCACAAAGTCAATGTTTCTTTTTTCTTTGGTGGAAGCACAAATATAGATTCTTATGTTCGTGATTATGCACAGTACTACAAACTTATTCAGAATTCAATCTTGTTTTACAGGTGTGGGTTAGCTGTCAGGTTCGTCTTGTTGATCTTCATGTCATCTTAATTTTTTCTTGTTTTACTTCTAACTAAATGGTCCATTTGCTTATATATTAGTTCTGATAGAAATATCTTTTTATGGTTGCACAAAGATTGTTAGCATATAACTATCTTTTTGCAAATATTTACCTCCAAGCAATGAAAACTTACAACGATTAACATTACAAGTATACAAAATCGGAAAATATGCAGTAAATAACACTTGAATCCGGTATTAATCTTTGACATGATTCATTTTCTTACCAAATCGGGTGTCTGCAACCCTGCAGGTCCTTCGAGATTTGACGCCGAACTCGCCTCGGTTGATTGTGCGCCAAACCACGATGTTAAGCTGCTGCAGGGTCGCGAGAAGGCGGCCGACGGAGCGCGGTGAGGTGACAGAATCACGCCGGAGCTGATCAATGCGTCGTCGGCGCGGATGTGGCAGAGTCAGGTTCTATGCAAGTGGAACTGGAGCAATGAGGAAGGCGTCAGGTTTTACTCGTTGCCAGTTTTTGCTCACGGCGAGTAGTTCCGCTTCATGAGCAGTTCCTGGAAGTGGACTGGGGTAAGTGGGAAGAGGTCAATCCCGATTTGTGAGCAGTTCCCGTGGACTGGGATAGCGATCGTGTGGTGGAGCCATGGAGGGTAGTTGCAGATCCTAAAAACTGGGAAATGATTGTGGTGCCTGCGTGGAAACAGTCGGCATAACGTCTCTCTAAAAGGTTTTCGTAACCTTTTAGTCCTCCTAACGACCAGTATCTCCTAACACACACACACACACACACATATCATCCCATCGCCCTCAGGAGTCGCCCACAAGACATGGCCGATGTGAGAGAGAGGTCGCTCGCCGACCCGGATCTGAGGCCGACGGCGGGCCGTTGTGTTCTTACTCGCACCAGAGGCATGAACGATCTAGAGTCGAACCTCTACGACCATGCTTTGCTGGCCACCATGGAAGGCGCACGGGATCCCATGCCGCCCCTAGGGCTTCTGGTGGCGCTGGAGTCATAGTGTGCGGTGTGCCCCAGAAGCGTGAAGATAGGAGTGACGTCCCCACCGTCAGACTTCTTCATCCGGTTCTTCTCAGCGGACGACTGCACCCGTGTGCTAGATCACTCAGGGATCCTCCAAGCAGGTGGCGACACCATAAGGTTTACGCGTTGGCACCGTGGATTAGGTGCATCGCAGTCGTCCCTACCCTTTTACACGAAGCTGAGATTTGACGGGCTGCCTCAAGAGGCATGTGAAGTTGAAGCCGTGAGTCAGCTCATCAACCATCTCGATGGCCAGCTAGTAAGGATGTTAGGGCGCCGCGATAGTTGGAGTTTGACTGTGGAGGCGTGGATGAAGGACCCCTACAAAGTGCCGAAGGTTTACATGGTGGAGCTACCGGAGCCAGACGACCCAGGCTCAGCCCAAGGACTTTCAGCACTTTTTTTCTCACTGCGGATACCAAAATCGCCAAAAGTAAAGCGCACATTTACGTATCGTGTCATCATCCATGTTGAAAATGTCGAGGATCGCAGAAGCCAAATTCGTCGCAGCTTCAATGTATACAGCGGTATGGTTGATGGCAACGACCCTCCTCCTATCCTAGATGGAGGTCACTATTATGCTGGGCCAAGCGGGCTGGGGCGAGCCGGAGATTTTCTTTAGAATAAATTGTTTAAATATGTAAGAATTTCGGTTCAAATCAAGTTAGGAGATTTGTTTTAGAATAAATTGTTGTAATTTTTTAACTTATATCAAGTTGGTATCTGGTACTGAGATGAGCGTGCTCGGGTGTTCTACGTGTGAGAGATTCTATCAATAAACTATTGTATGCAAATTATTCTATCAATAAACTATTGTATGCAAATTATTTACCTCTCACAGTTTGAATTTCGTATGGTGGTTTCAAAATACGGTAAAACAACCTAGCATGACCGTTTCTAGGCAGGAGTTGAATCCTGCAATACTGTTGGTGTATCTCTGATATTTATGATAATGTTAGCACAAAAAATGGAAATTGATAGACCTTTTTATGTAGACTATTTTTGTAAACGGTCATGATGACTATTCAAGGAAAGATGCAAGATTCTCTAAAATTATCAATGTTTCTGTGATATAACCAATGGTTTTATACCTTAAAATGATTTTTCCAAATGATTCAGACCAAACTATCAAACAGTTTTAATTCAAATTTGAATTACTTTCGAAAACTCGGCATTAACTCATTTAACTGGGGAAATTAGATAAAAATCATGAAAAATCCTAATACTTGGGGATTATCCATCATATGTGGACTAGTCTTTGTGAAAAATAAATAAGTGCCATTTTGCATCTTATTTCTTGTACTTTATTCACAAAAATTGTCATTTTTGGCACTAAAAAAATGGAAATTGATATTTATGGAAATAATTTGTGGGATTCCTTTGGCAAGATTGTTTCTTATACCAAGATGCACCTATTTGTGGAATATCATATCTTTAGCACAAACTATGCCGTGAAAATGACCATAACTTGATCATTTGGATTGAAACTTCTAGTTGTTTATATATGATAGACCTTTTGTGTAGACTATTTTTGTAAATTTTGTCAAAAATAAAGTTTATCATTTTTCATAGCAACTAGTACACATAAAAGGAGCCCATGCCAAAGGATTTTCTTTTTTGAGGTCTTTATCACTTTATTTAATTTTTTACTATAAGCGGATCAAAACGGTCATGATGACTTTTCATCGAAAGATGTAAGATTCTCTAGAATTATCAATGTTTCTGTGATATAACCAATGATTTTATACATTAAAATATGTTTTCCAAAATATTCAGACAAAACCATCAAACAGTTGTAGTTCAAATTTGAATTAATTCCGAAAAATCGGCATTAACTCATTTAACTAGGGGAAATTAGGTTAAAATCATGAAAAATCCTAATACTTGGGGATTATCCATCATACGTGGACTAGTCTTTGTGAAAATTAAATAAGTTCCATTTTGCATCTTATTTTTTGTACTTTGTTCACAAAAAATGTCATTTTTTGCACTAAAAAATGGAAAATGATATTTATGGAAATAATTTGTGGAATCTCTTTGGCAACATTGTTTCTTATACCAAGATGCACCTATTTGTGGAATATGATATCTTTATCACAAACTATGCAATGGAAATGACCATAACTTGATCATTTGGATTGAAACTTATAGCTATTCATATATGATAGACCTTTTTATGTAGACTATTTTTGTAAATTTTGTTAAAAATCAAGTTTATCATTTTTCATATCAACTACTTCACATATAAGGAGCCCATGCCAAAGGATTTTCGTTTTTGAAGTGTTTATCACTTTATTTCATTTTTTACTATAAGCGGATCAAAACGGTCATGATGACTATTCATCGAAAGATGCAAGATTCTGTAGAATTATCAATGTTTCTGTGATATAACCAATCGTTTTGTACCTTAAAATGATTTTTCCAACAGATTCAGACCAAACTATCAAACAGTTGTAATTTAAATTTGAATTATTTTCGAAAAATCGGCATTAAGTCATTTAATTGGGGAAATTAGGTAAAAGTCATGAAAAATCCTAATACTTGGGGATTATCCATCATACTTGGACTAGTCTTTGTGAAAATTAAATAAGTGCCATTTTGCATCTTATTTCTTGTACTTTATTCACAAAAAATGTCATTTTTGTCACTAAAAAAATGGAAAATGATATTTATGGAAATAATTTTTGGGATTCCTTTGAAGATTGTTTCTTATACCAAGATGTACCTATTTGTGGAATGTGATATCTTTACCACAAACTATGCAATGGAAATGACCATAACTTGATCATTTGGATTGAAACTTATAGCTATTCATATATGATAGACCTTTTTATGTAGACTATTTTGTAAATTTTGTCAAAAATCAAGTTTATCATTTTTCATATCAACTACTTCACATATAAGGAGCCCATGCCAAAGGATTTTCGTTTTTGAAGTGTTTATCACTTTATTTCATTTTTTACTATAAGCGGATCAAAACGGTCATGATGACTATTCATCGAAAGATGCAAGATTCTGTAGAATTATCAATGTTTCTGTGATATAACCAATCGTTTTGTACCTTAAAATGATTTTTCCAAAAGATTCAGACCAAACTATCAAACATTTGTAATTTAAATTTGAATTACTTTCGAAAAATCGGCATTAAGTCATTTAACTGGGGAAATTAGGTAAAAATCATGAAAAATCCCAATACTTGGGGATTATCCATCATACTTGGACTAGTCTTTGTGAAAATTAAATAAGTGCCATTTTGCATCTTATTTCTTGTACTTTATTCAAAACAAATGTCATTTTTGTCACTAAAAAAATGGAAAATGATATTTATGGAAATAATTTTTGGGATTCCTTTGGCAAGATTGTTTCCTATACCAAGATGTACCTATTTGTGGAATATGATATCTTTCTCACAAACTATGCAATGGAAATGACCATAACTTGATCATTTGGATTGAAACTTATAGCTATTCATATATGATAGACCTTTTATGTAGACTATTTTTGTAAATTTTGTCAAAAATCAAGTTTATCATTTTTCATATCAACTAATTCACATATAAGGAGCCCATGCCAAAGGATTTTCGTTTTTGAAGTGTTTATCACTTTATTACATTTTTTACTATAAGCGGATCAAAACGGTCATGATGACTATTCATCGAAAGATGCAAGATTCTGTAGAATTATCAATGTTTCTGTGATATAACTAATCGTTTTGTACCAAAAGATTCAGACCAAACTATCAAACAGTTGTAATTTAAATTTGAATTACTTTCGAAAAATCGGCATTAAGTCATTTTACTGGGGAAATTAGGTAAAAATCATGAAAAATCCTAATACTTGGTGATTATCCATCATACGTGGACTAGTCTTTGTGAAAATTAAATAAGTGCCATTTTGCATATTATTTCTTGTACTTTATTCACAAAAAATTTCATTTTTGTCACTAAAAAAATGGCAATTGATATTTATGGAAATAATTTTTGAGATTCCTTTGGCAAGATTGTTTCTTATACCAAGATGCACAGATTTGTGCAATATCATATCTTTACCACAAACTATGCCGTGAAAATGACCATAACCTGATCATTTGGATTGAAACTTCTAGTTGTTCATATATGATAAACCTTTTGTGTAGACTATTTTTGTAAATTTTGTCAAAAATCAAGTTTATCATTTTTCATAGCAACTAGTACACATATAATGAGCCCATGCCAACGGATTTTATTTTTTGAGGTCTTTATCACTTTATTTCATTTTTTACTATAATCGGATCAAAACGGTCATGATGACTTTTCATCAAAAGATGCTAGATTCTCTAGAACTATCAATTTTTCTGTGATATTACCAATGGTTTTGTACATTAAAATATGTTTTCCAAAAGATTGAGACAAAACTACCAAACAGTTGTAGTTCAAATTTGAATTACTTTCGAAAAATCGGCATTAACTCATTTAACTGGAGGAAATTAGGTTAAAATCATGAAAAATCCTAATACTTGGGGATTATCCATCATACTTAAGGAGATATGCCCTAGAGCCAAATAAATAAGTAGTATTTATTGCATTATCTCATAAGTTTATAATAGGTTTGTGTATTATGCTATAACTGTATTAATCGGAATTATTAATACACGTGTGATACATAGACAACCAGGTCCCTAGCAAGCCTCTATTTGAGCTAGTCCATTGGGCAACAGTTGATCGAGATTCCCGATCAAGGACAATGACGTCGGTTGACAATGGGGTCATCTTGTTAGTTGAATAAGGTGATGGACATACGCAAAGTATTGCAATAAGATCGTATTACGATGTTTGTCATTTGCAATAGATAAGAATATGATAGCTTATTCCTTAGACCGTGAGACCGTACTTATTGATGCTTCGTAGGGGTGCTTTGAGAGCATCAAACGTTGTGTCTTATATAGCATGACAATAACGGTGTCCATCTTGGGTATTCCGAAAGAGCATCAAGACGTAAGGATCAAGAGCGGGATTTGTTCATTCTTGTAATGGAAAGATACTCTGGACCCACTCGGTGATAATGCATCTATATAGCTGCGCAACTTATGACTAGGCCATGGAGATGTAATATCGCAGACGAGTTAATAACCTTCGTCGGTAACGAGATACAACAAAGACATCGGTGTGTCTACGATCATATCTCGGACATGGTAGTATCGCAGAGACAAAGGGAATGAATGTCATATTTATGGTTCAACGACGATATTCGTGGAATGCACAGGGGTCGTCATATACTTCCAGGTATCCCTGACGATCATTGGTGAGCGGAGTGTCTCGACCATGTCTGGAGTGTTCTCGAACCGTAGCGTAACAAACTTAAGGTCTTAGCGACACCAGGAGATAGGTTCTGGAATATTATTGGAATTTGTTGGAGAGAGAGAAATGATCCGGAAAGAGTTCCGGTGGTCCGGAAGGAGTTCCGGGGAAGTCTGGAATGGTTCCAGGGATGTCCGAAAGTTGTTCGGGTGGTTCCGAAGTTGTTTCGGAGTCATGGGATATTAATTAGTATTTAATATATTAATGATTAATTAATTATATTTTATATTAATTTAATATTAATTAAATAAAGGAAAAAAAGGGGGTTGCCACCCACATGGGCCCAAAGAGGGCCCATGAGGGGGTGGCGCACCAAGCAAGGGGGCCTCAAGCCCCCCTAGTCCGAATTGGACTAGAAGAGGGAGAGGCCCAAGGGGGTTCGGCCGAACCCCCCCTCCCCTCTCTTCCTTTAGTCCCACATGGGGGAGCCAAGGGGTTTGCACGCCCTCTTCCCCCTTTATATAGCAAGGCATATTAATTGGATTAATTCATTGGAAAATACAATTAATTGTATTGCAGGCCGGCCGAGCTGTTTCTCCGCCCGTTTTGCCCTCTCTCTCCACCTAAGCTATACCGCAGAGCGCCGTTGCTCTGCGGAATTCCAGATAAGATCTACCCCTGCGATTTCAGCTGGATCTGAATGACCGGGGGTTGTCGCTAAGCTCCGTAGGTTTGTGAGTGCTCGGAGGTAACTCCTTTTGAGTAGCCTGGGCGACGTCATCTCGCCCCTGCAGCCGCCGCGCCCCTCTTTCCTCTGCCGCCAGCGCACCACTTCTGGTGCTGGCGCTCTGCCTTCTTCCGCCCGACGCCCGTCGACACAAATCATCGTCGACACCCCGGCGTCATCGTCTTCGTCATCGCGGCAAGTTCTCCGCGACCTCGAGGTCGGCTACGTACGACTTCATCGTCAACGCTTGTGCGGGAGCGTAATCCCCGCTATCGGTCTACATGGAGGTAATGTAACCCATTCCGTCACCGTTATCGCATGTACTAGATAGATAGATCCTAGCTAGTTAGGGTTTCGTACGCTAGAAAAATTATTGTTTTCTGCACCGTAACCCCTTCAGTGGTATCAGAGCCGATCTATGCGTAGTACTGCTGGTACGGTTAGAACTCATGTTGAATGAGGGCGTCTTTCTTATATTTGCTACCCTCTAGCGTGCACTTGCGATGCCTTCGGTATTGAGTTGATGTAGCGGCCCGGACCGACTTTACGCGTACTCTTACGCGAGACTGGTTCCACTACTGACATACGGCTTGCACCGTATCTGTGGCTGGCGGGTGTCTGTTTCTCTCTCTCTAGTCCGCAAAACATTTTCAATTCAGGGCCCGAAAGGGATGCTTAAACATGCAATTATACGATCGACGTTGTGGTACAAAGTTCGTAGGTAGGGAAGCGATTCTCTTACGAATAAGCCTATATGCCACGTAAAACTTGCAAAAACTAAATAAAGCTAGAGGCGTCTAACTTTGTTTTGCAGAGGCGTTATTTTATGTGACATGGTTACGGTAAGTTTTAATATTACTCGTACTGTCGGAGGCATTGGAGGGTTCCGTAGACTCGGAGCCATGCCGGGGCGCTAGGGGACGGGCACATGGCGCCATGAAGGTCCAGGCGCATCGACCATGTCACATCGCACTTCATTGCATCATTATTGTGTGCTGTTGTGTGTGCATCCTATTGACTGCTTATATGCTTGATATTCAACGGTAGGATCATAAATAGGATGATCCCTAACAAATACCAAAATTGTGTTCTCCCTCGTTGCGCACCACCAAGAAAGTTCTACATTATGAGGCAGGCCGTGATGATCGGGTGTCACACATCTCGTCGTTCGCATACAGTGGGTGTAAGCCATGTTGCACGCGCAGGGTCTTCGAGGTTTGATTGGCGAGCCTAGCATACTCAGAGGTATGGCCTCGGAACACGGGAAGATCGAAAGATCGAGCACGAGTCACAGAGTTGTTGTGATCGACATTTTATGTCCACCTTTGAAGTTGTGCTGCCGGCCGTGATGATCGGGGGTAGTGTGGTGGATGAGGGTCGTGTAATCGCCATTATTATTTTTAGGGATAATAATCTTGGTGTGGTGTGTTTTAGGTAATGAGATTATAAAACTAAAACTCACCTACATATTATAAACTTTTCCTTACCTCTTTTTGCGATCGCATCTGTAGATTACGCAACTATACTTTGGTTACTTCCTCAAGAGCCCGGATGCTACATTAGAAGCCGACGAGTCCAACTTCATCAGATGGTACAGCGGTTTTAGAAACATTCTCGAACACAACAACATTCTATATGTTCTCGATGAACCGTTAGGAGAAGGACCAGGAGATTCTGCTAGCGAGGAGGAGGAAGATGATTTCCGTAGGCGTCGAGACATATTCATTGAAGTGGAGATCACCATGACCGTATGCCTGGCACCCGAGTTGAAAGAGTTGTTTCGACGCAAGGAGCCAAGCGTCATGATTGATGTGATAAAGACACACTTCGGGGATGAATTAAAGCGTGAGCAATTCAGGCAGCTTAGAATGTTCCAGATCATTCACATGGAGGAGCATACCTGTCCGAAGACACATTTGAAGACATTGTATGACATCTACTTCCAGCTGACGATGGTCTTCGATTACTGGATGGCAGATTCTTGTGCCATTCGGACTGTCCTGATATCTCTGCCTCCTAGCTATGAGAAGCATGTACGCAAGTACATTTTGAAGGCCGATGATATGAACTTCTACAAGTTTGTGTCTGAATTCAAATCTCTGAAGGTTGATTCCATCGAAGGAGAGATCTTTGATGCTACAGGTATATATTTGATATATGCGAAATTGTGAATTCGCCTCTTGGTATATGATGAAGTATTTGATACTTGTTCTGTTTGTGAAACAGGTCCTAATTATCACATATATGCGGCGCAGTTTGATGTGACATGGCGCTGAAGCTGGTAATCAAGGAGTTGATGGCCTTTTGGTGTTTACGTCCTCAAGTTATCATAGTTATCATTAATAGTTTTTGATAAGATCTTTTGTAATAGTGAGCGAGTGTGTGTGTCTTGATTGTTGCAAGACAAAGTTATTCATGTAATAAGACAAGTTCAGTTGTTTTATGTTATGGAACAAGTCAGTTGTTTTATATTATGAATAAAGATTCCACATCTCAGTTACATTGATTGTATGATAAGTATTCATAATTGTAGAAATGATAAAATAGCGTGTCCTATGAATAAGAGTTCTATTACTAGAACAAACACCGTCGAGTTTAGTCATGAAAGCAATGAAAGAAGTAATGGATGTTTTTGGTCCATTTAAGTATTTCGAGTGCTGAGTTGATTAAGCTTGAAATCAAGTATTGAAGTTGCAATACCAGAGGAAATTAATTGAGTGTCATTTTTAATGATTAATTAATGGTGTTTCATTGCTTGATCCGAATTCTCCTATGATTTTGGTAAATAGGAGTATTTGCCCGACAAATCATAAAGTCTGAAATTAATTTGATAATAGATCAAATGGGGTTTTTTCAGAAGAAAGATTAGTGAACATTGTATTCACAAGATTCGATCAAAGGACAATATTTTTGAATTATGGTTTCAACACAAAAGACTTGTGGAAATTTGTTTCACAAAATTATAATGTCATATATAGTGATATGTGGGGAATTATAATCATGCTCTATTTTAAAAATAAAGTGTGGTCTGTCAGAATCAGTCTTAGAAACTCCTAAATATGTTCGAAACATTATAGTCGATGTCCACTTTAGAAAATAGATATTTTTCTCAACGAGAATTCGTGAGATCGACAGTAGTGTCGACATGTATATGATTACACGATAATTCGGTATATACATGAATAGTCTTTGTAGAATACTCGCATTGAATGGGAGTGTATTCCAAAACCAATTAGAAACAAATTCCAGTTTGTTGTCTATGTAATTCCGAGAAAAAGATGATTTTTCGAATTATGGTTTATGGATTGGAATTATAAGTTTGGAATAAAGTGTCAGACCTATGTTGGAAGGTGTTCCAAAGAGTATATGTCTGCTAATGAAAGTTTAGTGATTAAGAGTGAGGGAGACTAGAAAATTGTTTTCTGCTTGCAATCCTCTTCATAAAGATCATAATATTTTCATGAAAGAAACTTCTAAATAAAGTGCTGTTATATTTAATATTGCTGTCAGGTCACAGCATTGTATTAAGTATTTCAGATCTTGTTGACAGATCAAGGTGCACTTTATGAATACAAAGAAAAGTTGAGAAAATATCGAAATACGAACAAAGGCTTTTTGAGCCTGGAAATCCAAAGTTGCATTTGAAAGGATTAAGAGAGTAATTGTTGCTGCAATTCTTATTAGAGGAATAAGATTGTTTAATCGTCATATAAAGTGTTATATGAGAAATGTGACTATAAGAAAGACGCGGTGGCATGTCTTGTCAAGAAATGTGTCTTGGACAAGATCAAATTTGTTGACTACATTTATGTAGACATGCTTGAAGTCTGAGGGATTTGTATTAATGTAATACTGTAGTTTGTATTAAATTCGAATTGATAGTAGATCAATGATTTTGGTTTGACCAAAATGTCGATTTAAGTGGGAGTCATAGTTAGTTCACTCAGGAGAAATATGTGAAAAACATATTTTTGAGTGGGAGCTTAGGAACTCAAATATGTGGATAACATGTTTTTGAGTGGGAGCTCATGTTATCAAATATGTGAAGACATAATTTGAGTGGGAGTCGAATTCATCTTGTGTAGTTAACACATTGTGAAACTGTACCAATAGAATAGGATGAAGTTGTGAAACTATTTGAAAGTTAGTGTCTATTTTGAAATAGAACGGGAATTTTAAATAGTTAGTCGAGTTGTTTTGGATTATATCTGAGGAGTCAGAATAGAATCAAAAGGATGGTCCTTTGGAATCCAATTGATCATTAAGAGTAATGATGCAAGAAAATAATGGTTGTATGACATGTGGGTCTATTATGTAATATTAGACATCATACAGAAACCATATTATCTGCTCGATGAAGTATAACCGATGTTCTTGGAAGAAGAGCAGTTATGAAAGTAAATTTAGAATTTACTGGAAGTAGAGGTGTGTTAGTTGTTGGACTGACATTAGAATGTCAAGTTTTCTGCATTGGTGTGAAAGTTTGTAGATATCGCGAGTTTGTAATTGTTACAAGGGGCTCTGTATGGCTGAGTGTGTTTTTCAGGGCAGTTATCTGGTTAGTATAATCAGAGTAAGCGCTGGGAAACAGAAGTCTCACTTAGTTACGGTATTTGCATATATGTTGTTAGACAACATGGTGATATCAAGCAAGTTGATATCAGTGAATCGCAAACGCATGTACAGTCGTGGATTGTGCAGTAACACTCTTCCACAAGCAAGCATTATCAAATGATTCTTATTTGATAAGGGATTCTGATAAAGTAAAATGCAGCTAGTTTATTTGTACTCTAGTGCAAGTGGGAGACTGAAGGAGATATGCCCTAGAGGCAAATAAATAAGTAGTATTTATTGCATTATCTCATAAGTTTATAATAGGTTTGTGTATTATGCTATAACTGTATTAATCAGAATTATTAATACACGTGTGATACATAGACAACCAGGTCCCTAGCAAGCCTCTATTTGAGCTAGTCCATTGGGCAACCGTTGATCGAGATTCCCGATCAAGGACAATGACGTCGGTTGACAATGGGGTCATCTTGTTAGTTGAATAAGGTGATGGACATACGCAAAGTATTGCAATAAGATCGTATTATGATGTTTGTCATTTGCAATAGATAAGAATATGATACCTTATTCCTTAGACCGTGAGACCGTACTTATTGATGCTTCGTAGGGGTGCTTTGAGAGCATCAAACGTTGTGTCTTATATAGCATGACAATAACGGTGTCCATCTTGGGTATTCCGAAAAAGCATCAAGACGTAAGGATCAAGAGCGGGATTTGTTCATTCTTGTAATGGAAAGATACTCTGGGCCCACTCGGTGATATTGCATCTATATAGCTGCGCAGCTTATGACTAGGTCATGGAGATTTAATATCGCAGAGGAGTTAATAACCTTCGTCGGTAACGAGATACAACAAAGACATCGGTGTGTCTACGATCATATCTCGGACAGGGTAGTATCACAGAGACAAAGGGAATGAATGTCATATTTATGGTTCAACGACGATATTCGTGGAATGCACAGGGGTCGTCATATACTTCCAGGTATCCATGACGATCATTGGTGAGCGGAGTGTCTCGACCATGTCTGGAGTGTTCTCGAACCGTAGCGTAACAAACTTAAGGTCTTAGCGACACCAGGAGATAGGTTCTGGAATATTATAGGAATTTGTTAGAGAGAGAGAAATGATCCAGAAAGAGTTCCGGTGGTCCAGAAGGAGTTCCGGGGAAGTCTGGAATGGTTCCAGGGATGTCCGAAAGTTGTTCGGGTGGTTCCGAAGTTGTTTCGGAGTCATGGGATATTAATTAGTATTTAAATATATTAATGATTAATTAATTATATTTTATATTAATTAAATAAAGGAAAAAAAAAGGGGGCTGCCACCCACATGGGCCCAAAGAGGGCCCATGAGGGGGTGGCGCACCAAGCAAGGGGGCCTCAAGCCCGCCTAGTCCGAATTGGACTAGAAGAGGGAGAGGCCCAAGGGGGTTCGGCCGAACCCCCCCTCCCCTCTCTTCCTTTTGTCCCACATGGGGGAGCCAAGGGGTTTGCACGCCCTCTTCCCCCTTTATATAGCAAGGCATATTAATTGGATTAATTCATTGGAAAATACAATTAATTGTATTGCAGGCCGGCCGAGCTGTTTCTCCGCCCGTTTTGCCCTCTCTCTCCACCTAAGCTATACCGCAGAGCGCCGTTGCTCTGCGGAATTCCAGATAAGATCTACCCCTGCGATTTCAGCTGGATCTGAATGACCGGGGGTTGTCGCTAAGCTCCATATGTTTGTGAGTGCTCGGAGGTAACTCCTTTTGAGTAGCCTGGGCGACGTCGTCTCGCCCCTGCAGCCGCCGCGCCCCTCTCCCCTCTGCCGCCGGCGCACCACTTCTGGTGCTGGCGCTCTGCCTTCTTCCGCCCGACGCCCGTCGACGCAGATCATCGTCGACACCCCGGCGTCATCGTCTTCGTCATCGCGGCAAGTTCTCCGCGACCTCGAGGTCGGCTACGTACGACTTCATCGTCAACGCTTGTGCGGGAGCGTAATCCCCGCTATCGGTCTACATGGAGGTAATGTAACCCGTTCCGTCACCGTTATCGCATGTACTAGATAGATAGATCCTGGCTAGTTAGGGTTTCGTACGCTAGAAAAATTATTGTTTTCTGCACCTAACCCCTTCACATACGTGGACTATTCTTTGTGAAAATTAAATAAGTGCCATTTTGCATCTTATTTTTTGTACTTTGTTCAAAAAAATGTTATTTTTTGCACTAAAAAATGGAAAATGATATTTATGGAAATAATTTGTGGAATCCGTTTGGCAAGATTGTTTGTTATACCAAGATGCACCTATTTGTGGAATATGATATCTTTATCACAAACTATGCAATGGAAATGGCCATAACTTGATCATTTGGATTGAAACTTATAGCTATTCATATATGATAGACCTTTTTATGTAGACTATTTTTGTAAATTTTGTCAAAAATCAAGTTTATCATTTTTCATATCAACTACTTCACATATAAAGAGCCCATGCCAAAGGATTTTCGTTTTTGAGGTGTTTATCACTTTATTTCATTTTTTACTATAAGCGGATCAAAACGGTCATGATGACTATTCATCGAAAGATGGAAGATTCTGTAGATTATCAATGTTTCTGTGATATAACCAATCGTTTTGTAACTTAAAATGATTTTTCCAAAAGATTCAGACCAAACTATCAAACAGTTGTAATTTAAATTTGAATTACTTTCGAAAAATCGGCATTAAGTCATTTAACTGGGGAAATTAGGTAAAAATCATGAAAAATCCTAATACTTGGGGATTATCCATCATACGTGGACTAGTCTTTGTGAAAATTAAATAAGTGCCATCTTGCATCTTATTTCTTGTACTTTATTCACAAAAAATGTCATTTTTGGCACTAAAAAAATGGAAATTGATATTTATGGAAATAATTTGTGGGATTCCTTTGGCAAGATTGTTTCTTATACCAAGATGCCCCTATTTGTGGAATATCATATCTTTAGCACAAACTATGCCGTGAAAATGACCATAACTTGATCATTTGGATTGAAACTTTTAGCTGTTCATATATGATAGACCTTTTGTGTAGACTACTTTTGTAAATTTTGTCAAAAATCAAGTTTATCATTTTTCATAGCAACTAGTACACATATAAGGAGCCAATGCCAAAGGATTTTATTTTTTGAGGTCTTTATCACTTTATTTCATTTTTTACTATAAGCGGATCAAAATGGTCATGATTTTTGTTATTTTAATTGTTTTTTGAATTTTGTATGGTGGGTTTAAAACACGGTAAAAAATAACGAGCATGACGGTTTGTAGGCAGGGGTTGAATCGTGCAAAACTATTGCTGTATCTTTAATGAAATAGGTACTTGTGTAACCAAAAATGATTTTAATAAAAAATGACGGCCAAACTTCTGTGCTCCTTATCGTTTGTTGAGTTTGAGCGATGAAAATCAACAATGTATTGATACAAAATATCTCACACCAGCAACTGTCTCCTTTGACTTACATGACCAAAATGCAGTTATACTCAAATCATTCCCTTCATGGTTCCATAGCTGAAAAGGTCACTGGTACTTCTAAAATCCTCATAGCTAAGTGCACATTAATTGATCACGCCTGATTGGACCATAAGTTAAATAGAAAAGATAAATGCTGAAACTTTTCTACAGCTAACAGGTCCAGCAATATATAAAGCCAGCTCGGCATTCACCAAATAAGGCTGGGCGTGCCAGAAAGCATTATACAATTATGATGGTCAGGTTTGACATAGAGCACCAGGGAGGTTCTTTCTATTAAAACAGAATGGACGGCAGTTGAGTAGCACTCATTTCCCAATGAACTCTCTCATGTTCTTCAACCAAACAAGAAATACAGGTCAGAATAAAATTGCAAGAAGCAATGAAATTCAGTAGCCATCTAGGTACTTCGTTGTACTCATGAGATCCATGACAGGTCCACAAGTAAAAGGATCAAGAAATAACTCGTATATAAGTTGCTTAGATGAGACAAATGAATTTTTACACAATAATAGTAAAATAAGATCTAACTTCTGCCAAGTTTAAAATACAAACCTCAAAACCAAACTCGTGAAATAAGGCGCTTACGTCGGGCTTTGTCACCTTTTTGAGACTGTCAAGGATTATCTTTAAACAACTGTAATATATAATGACAGTCAGTTCATCAAACACGGTACATCACTATATGCAAGCACACAACATAAACTTAACCTGTAATGGGATTTTGGTTTTAGAACAGTCAGTTTATCGAATAAGGTACATCACTATATCCAAACAAGCAGCATAATCCTTGACTACAGATTTAGCAACATCTTCTTTCAGAACCAACTGTACAAGCCCAACTATTGTAGATATGGTTCCGCCATCTTGTTGTCCTACACAACAAAAAGATAACTAATGCTACCACAAAAATATACTAATGAGTCATCCACAAGCAAAAATCAAAATTTAACTGATTTATTACCTCCTCCCACTTGGGGCATCTACGCAGATTGTGACCCGGCTGCCTGCAATAGCCGCATTTCGCATTCGATCTTGTCTGCTTCTTTGGCTTCAGTCTTTTCTTCGGTGCACCTCGGCCTTTCACATGCACAGGATCTAGAACCTTACCCATCTCTTCAGAATCAAGTTGCGCCGTCGATTGTGCCAGCACCGGACCATACCTAATGCATTCCTTGTGAATAATGGATGACTTACTGCTTTCAAGTTGTACATCCAGAGCACTATTCAGACCCTCATATGCTTCATCAGACTGAGACGCCAAGAAACATGATGTGTTACTCTTAATTTTCAGCTCACGGTACCTCTTAAAGTTTAGCGAATAATCATACATGCAACTCTTTCTCGTAGGAAATGCAGCCTTTGAACGCATCGTCCACCTGGTGGGAACACAACACCTGGGAAGTCGTTCTACTTCTAATAATCCCAATATATAGAATATATGGGAACATGGTGTGCCTAAGCATTCCAGCTTACGGCAAGAACAACAAATCCGGTCCAAAGAACCATCCTTTACCTCACGCTGCACCTGGAACTTCTCACTTCTACCCTTCTTAGCCACAACATACATAGTCAAATCACCGTCATCTAGTATCTCGTCGAGGGTACAAATACTGACATGATTTGTGCTATATCTCACCAATGAAAAAAATTTAGGTGTGAAAACTTCTGCAACATCTTTCTCAAGGCTTGTAGCACCCACCTCTGTAAATGGAACTGACTGCAAGGCCGCGATGTCTAGATTCGCCTCGTTTAGGCGTCGTGACGAAAGGCAACGGTCATAGTGTTCAGCCATTTTCAACAATGTCATGCTACCATCAAGATGTGTATGCAGAACAGAGTTTAGGCTCTCACTCCTTTGATTGCTGCTCAATCCTAAGAAACAACCTCCCACCAGATATGGAGCACACCATAACTTCCTCATCTGATACATCTGATGCAACCACGACTCCTCACTTGTTACCTTATTCCTCTCTAAGAAATCAACCCATTTTCTCTCGTTCTTGTACGGAAATGTTGTCATATATGAAAGATCTGAATTCTTCCTTAACCACGTCATCACCCAGATGACGTACAATGTTCTGTTGAATGTGCCAAACACACAGCCTATGAACCGTGTCAGTACAGATCACCCTGATAGCTCTCTGCATTGCCAAGTCGCCGTCAGTGATCACGGATATCGGGTGCTTATGGGACATGGCAGCAGAAAAGGTCCGCAACATCCACTCATATGCCTCAGTTGTTTCGTGAGAAATAATACCACATCCAAAAATAACTGTGCTGCGGTGGTGATTCAGACCAACAAATGGCACAAAGGGCGGATTGTACTTATTTGTCCTGTATGTCCTATAAAAAACAACAACGTCTCCAAAAGCCTCATAGTCACGCCGAGATTGACTATCGGCCCAGAATAATCCCTTTAAATGGCCCTCTTCATCAACCAAGTACTTGAAGAAAAAATCTGGATCTCTCTCCTGTCGCGCCATCATGTGACGGATCACCGTTTCAGCATCGCTGGATTCAATTGCTTCCTGCTTATAAGTATGGCAGAAATTATAGATGTCCCTTATGGTACATCCAACTCCATCATATCCACCGTGCTGCATCATCAAGATATCCATGATCTGGTGTTTGCGGATCCCAGAGATTTCCATCTCTATAATGTCCGCTTTCTGCTCGTCACTGATTCTTCTATGTGAACGCAACAGACAAGCAAGATCTCGTGGGGCCAAAGGATGTGTGTGTTCATCGATGAAATCCTTCACAAACCACAACCCTGTTTCCTTGACCCTTGCAATGACTAATTTGGCTCGACACCCAACACGAGTAATATTCCGTGGCCTCCTCTTCCTATTTTCATTCTTCATGTGCTTCACTTCACGCGAACCTTCACAACTACAAACAATTTTCCTCAGAATTATCTCCTTGTTGTCTCCATCCCACTCAACATAGCTTTTCCTCACACTAAATCCTTTCTCAAGAGCATATTTGTTGTAGAACTTGTATCCATCTTCCTCGCTAGCAAACATCTTGCTGACGATGTCAAGGTACTCATCCATAGACTCCTCACCCATGTCTTCCTGCATATCGCATACAAATTAACATGCCTCTTCAACCACATGGGGATGAAAAATGAACTCACTTATGTTTAATTTCAATCATGTCTATGGTAACCATAGTGCGACATAAATGGCATGAAGAATGTTTATCGGTTGTGATTATCGACAAAAATAGATGGCTGAATATCCACACAAACATAAGCACATTGTTTGATCCTCTAAACACTTGCGCTTGTGTTTAGTATCTACAACACATACAAGCAGTTGAAATTAAAGAAACTCAAAGGACCTAACATTCTGACTGACACACTAATATATGGTGTACTCATGTGACTGAAAACAAAAGGTGCAATCGACCTCTAAATTGCTTGAGTGATCAAGATCATAGAGGATGTGGCACTAGATGAGGACTACCTTGCACGTAGGCACTAGATGCATCTGTATGAACTAGCACTACCACACATAGCCCTGGCCCAAATCCCTGGCTGATTTACAGAGAAGTCGTTGGGAACAGTAAGATCCCTGATACGAGGAGACAGAGACACCTCACCTTCGGGGAGCGAAGTTGCGGGAGACTCGGAGCCCGTGCGACCGCAGCAAGGAGGACCGCCTGCGACAATAGAGAGGAGAGGGCGGGCGAACAGAGGAGAGAAAAGGATGGCGGCGCTGCAGGGTCCAGGGAGAGGATGAGATGAGAGAAGAGGACGGCAGCGCTGCAGGGTCCAGGGAGAGGAGAGATGAGGACGGTGGTGCAGCGCGGCGGTAGGGAGCGGCGCGATGCGCGGCCTCGGCGCCGCGGCCACTGGCGGCGCGAGGAGGAAGAGGGAGAGGAAGGGCGGCGTGAGGAGTAAGCGGGTCCAGGGAGAGAAGCGGACGGATCGTGGGCTCGTGCGGGGTGTTCCACAGTAAACTGCCATAATAAGGTGTGCTGATCGGACGGCTCTAAATAATCTCAGCGGAAATACTTGGGAGTACTCGAAAGTACTGCCAATCACCAGAAAGGAGCTCAGTGCAGCTTCCGATAAAGTGGAAGCACACTTGGCTGATGCTCGCGTTTACATGCTTACTCATCCAAAAGAGTTTGATGTGGTAATGATTCTTACACTTATTTCTGTTTATCATATGTGACACTTAACAACCATTGGGACCTGTTGAGATCAGACTATCTGACGTACTCCAAGAACTTACCTGTGAAAATGTGATGCTTGTTTGTAATCAGTGCCCCAGATTATAGGGTTTATCTGACACTCTACCTTCTGGACCTCTTCTTAGTAAGCTTATGAGAATTGCATCAGTCCGTGCTTGGCACTATCACATGTGCTAACACTAATCTGACTTAATTCACTTGGCAATAAGAGTGCATGTAGCTTGACTGATTCAGTTTTGATTAAAAGTATAAAGCTGTAAAAATTTAATGGGTTCTCCATCTAACCTCATCAGCTTTCTTATTTGGTTACATCATCGTTACCTTCCATATGTTCTCATGTGCACTTTTTTTAGGTAGATCTTGACCCCTATGGGTCACCTACAATATTCCTTGACTCTGTTGTACAAGCTGTTGCTGATGGAGGACTGTTGATGTGCACAGCCACTGACATGGCTGTCCTATGTGGGGCCAACGGTGAATTTTGCTACTCAAAGTAAGTATTAGGTTCTAGGATGACGGGGCAACCCAGCCCTATACTATCAAAATGAAATAATGTCCTTACGAGTATCTTATTAGTTAAGAGTAATATCTTATACTGTTAGGAAAATGTCAGTTAGTTAACATTAAATCCTATTTTTAGGTGTTAACCATATCTACATAAAGAAAGGAGACGCACTATCTGTGGCCAAGCAATCAATAAAGAATTGTTTATCCTTTTAACAGTTTAGTTTCTCTCTCTACCCTAATCTCGTATTCTATGATCTCGCGATCACACGTTCTTAAGGGCATCTCCAGTCGCCCCCCAGTGCCCCCAAGAGGCCTTTTTAGCGCCGGCGCGAGCAAAAAACCACCAGCCGCCCTAGGAGTCGATTTAGCGCCGTTTTTTACGTTGTTTCACACCGGCGAACCCAGACCAAACCCAGCTTCCTGGGTTCCACCTTGGGGGGCCAAAAGGCATGCGCGGGCCAGACCTGTCGGCGAGAGTGGGCGATTTCCCTCCATAATTTTGAGCCTCCCTCCTTTTCCCCCAAAATAGCTCGCCCACTCGCCATATCCCGCCATTTTTCCCCAGTTCAGGCCGTGGCCGCCATGGCTCCTGCCAAATTCACCGGCCCCCGAGCTGAAACCACCGCCACTCTCCCCACCAAGAAGACGCGCAAGCCGAGAGCGCCGAAGGAGAAGCCGCCGGGCATGAGCAACAAAGATTGGATCGCCGAGCAGGCGCGTCGGACGGCGGAGAACATCCAGCGCCGGGGGAGGGAGAACAAGCAGCGACAAAGGGAGCTGGCCGCGCAGCTAGAGGCCACGGGCGAAGCTGCCGCCGAGTAAGAAGAGGATAAGGAGGAAGGGGAGGAGGCGGAGGATGAAGATGTGGAGCCGCCAACTCCGGCCGCGTCTGCGGCGCCGCCGGCTAAGCGTAGGGGCGACATGTCCCCTCATCCTCATCCCCATCCCCAGTTCACCGGCTGGGGCCAAGCATCCGCGTCGCCGTCGCCGCACTGGTGCGCGTCTCCGCGGTACTCACCTGGGTACGCCGACGGCGAACTCCCTGGCGGTTTCGACCCCAACGTCACCTTCCCCCATCATCCGTCCATGATGTATGTCGGCTCGCCGGGTTACGTGCCTTCGCCGCCGCTGCGCCGCTCCCCCACTTTCGGGACGCAATCCATGCTCGGGATCCACCACGAGAGCATGGACGAGATCATCACCACGGGCTCGGCAGCGGCAGCGGCATCCCCGGGCTTCCTGTCGGCACCGGGCGGGGAATTTCCCCCGGGTGACATCGATTAAGGCGGCGTCGACACGGAGGAGGCCGAGGAAGGAGGGGATGAGACGCAGGCTGCTGAGGGTGAGTACGAAGGGCCGGCCAAGGAAGGCGACACGGGCGGCCGTCGTCCTAGGAAGGGCTCCCAGACCGCGCACCCAAAGCCGCCCATCGAGCCTCGCATGAAGTGGACGAGTAGGGAGGACGTCCTCCTCGCCGAGACATGGAAAGTGACCACCCAGGACACGATCTAAGGCGCCAACCAGGCCATGGACAACTACTGGAAGCGCGTGAAGACGGCGTACGACGAGCACCGCATGATCGACCCCGACTTCGCCGGGTGCCTGACGGAGCGCGGGAAGGCGATGGCCAACCATTGGGCGCTCATGCAGACCGCCTGCAACAAGTGGCATGGCATATAAGAGGAGGTCAAGCACAGGCTCAAGAGCAAGGCGAACCGGGAGATGGAGCTCTGCCGGATGTTTGAGGCTTACAAGGACGACGAGAATACGGACTTCAAGTACCTTCACGTCTTCGTCGTCATCGAGGGGTGTGAGAAGTGGGCCGAAACACGACGATCGCTGGCGAAGGCCGGCAAGGACTATGTCTCGGACGCGCCGGCTGCAGGTGCTTCGGATGGCCGTCCCCCAATGGGCAACAAGAATGCCATAGCGGTGAGGGAGGCCGCGCCGGCTGCGGCGAACCTACAGGCGTCAATCGAGACCTGCATCGCCGACGCCCATGCCCACGCCACGAAAGGGGACGAGACCTCCAAATAGTGGTGGGCGGCGGTCATGGACAACTCCAAGGTCAAGCTGCGAAGAAGAGGAACCACGACCTCGCCTTCCTCGTGGGCGGCGGCCATCCGGACGCGATGGACCCCGAGGTAAGGGCATGGTTCATGGCGCAGCGCCGCCTCATCCTCAGCGACATCAGCTGGCCGGCCACCAGCCCGTCAAGCTCGGCGACGCCGAACGTTGAGCCTGCTGCGACGCCCACTACTGCGACGCCCATCGTCGACCTCGCGACCGTCGAGGCGAAGAACGCCACAACTGCTGCGACGGCCAACGACCTGGAGGATGCCGTGCCCGTCGTCGACCTCGAGACCGCCGAGGATGTCACTCCAAGATCGGTGCCAGCTCCGAACACTGCGCCCCACTACGATGTCGACTCTGACGCCGTGCCGGCCTCTGTCTGACTGCCGAATGCGGCCATAATCGCCCAACTGTGGCTTTTATTTGTATGATCGCTCGCCCAACTGTGGCATTTTTGTATGATCGCGAACCGTGGCCGCTGGATCGCCGAACTCGGCCTATTTTTTGGGGGCGGGAAGGAGTTTCAAATTTATGTTCCATGTGTTAGCGCCGGACCGAAACCTGGGGTGGGGGGGGGGGGGGCGAACGACTGGAGATGCCCTAACATCTGGTGTTCGAGCCAACTGATGCTCTGCCTTCACTGACTAGTAGCAGTGTTGTAGATCCCATGGCCAGCATGACTTCCGCCATTGTGGAAACAGAGACAACGACTCCGTATCTGAGTGATGGTAACAAGACCTTTCTGCTAACTACAAGGAGCAACATGTCTGTCCGCCGCGCATAGTTCGTTCCATATGGTGGATAACTTTGACGACGACAATGATGCTGAGTTGCTTACGCACTGCCCACGTAGCGAAGCAGGCACCTTGGTGGTGGCAGGGAGCCCTCTTGTGGTGGGTGGTGGCACCTGAGGCTTCAGAAACTGTATCGTCGGTGCCTCCTTCGACGGGAGCTCCAGAGTCTAAAAGTAAAGGTGGAGATGACGAGGCTGCAACAGATAGTAGCACATGTGCTGCCCTAGCCAGCAACGATGATTCTGACAATGGTGTCTGAGGTGCCGCAAGGGGGAGCAGAGGTGATTCCTGTTGAGCTGGCAGATGTGCCTCACATGGTGGCGATGGTGCGGCCTTGGCACGGTCGTGCTTAACCTACTCGTGGCGACAAGGGGATTGGTGATAGCGGTGGTACTCCAACTGGCGGTGGCAGATGTGACTTCCACGAAGGAGGTGGCGGTGACCATCTCCACAGTGATGGTGCATCTTGTAGAGGAAGCAGTGGCACTAATTAACACGTTGATGGTGCAGCTTATAACGCAGATGCTGCATGATACAACGTTGGCACTTACAACAGGGGTGGCACCGCTTGTCTCTACAAACTCTGGCCCATTATCCGCTGCCAGGGGGCACCTGTTGCCAGGCCCAGAATACGAGCGCAAATTGGGATATTATGTTGGCTTACATGGAGAGCTCTCAGGTTGGGCGCAAGTACTTTCCTGGGCTCCTGGCTGAGATATGCATAGGTGGTGAACGACCCAAATAAAGAGAAGTGGTGCACCACCATTGACTTGGAGCAAATAAATCCAGTGGTTCAACATCAGCATGTTCCTTCTAGTGCATGCATAAGAAGGTGACAATACCATGGGGTTGTAATGAGATACTGGGCTGGAACCTTGATCTCATGTCAACCTGGTGCTGCTTCCTAAGGGGTCGATGGTGTTAGGGGTTGGGATGAGAGGCAGCCAGCCCCATCCTATCAAGCTAGAGATAATATCCAATTAATCAAGACTATCTTATCAGTTAAGAATAATATATAATTAGAACAACAAGTAAGTTGGGGTAGGCTAGTGACAAAACCCAATAAATACATGTGGCAACCAACAGAGTGAAGGGAGCAAAGGTAGACAAAGTACAAGAAAATTAAATTAAGGTCCGGGCACATGGATTGCTGGTTTCATCTGTATATGAAGAGAGGAACCAGGGACATTGAGTGATATATGAAGAGAGGAACTAGGCACATGGATTGCTGATTTCATCTGTGTATGAAGAGATAAACCACTCCCTATGATTAAGCAATCAATCAAAGAAATATTATCCTTTTGTTGTTTAATTCTTCACTTGAGCCTAGTCTCATCTACTCTATGATCTAGCGATCATAACAATAAAGACCATTTTACTAGTTCCAGAATGAAATTTGGACCAATTATTGATTTTATGATCATCAATTGTGTCTTTCAGGTATGGTTCCTACCCAGTCAAAGGCAAGTATTGCCATGAAATGGCTCTGAGAATCCTCCTTGCACTAGTAGAAAACGAGCCTTTGGTTCACCCCTTTAGTCTCGGTTCATTTTTTGAACCCAGACTAAAGGGGTGAGAGCCACACCGCCGGATTTGTGAGGGACCTTTAGTCCCGGTTCGTGTTACGAACCGGGACTAAAGGTTCGGGCCCCAGCGCCAGAGACCTTTAGTCCCGGTTCGTAACACAAACCGGGACTAAAGGTCCTCACTTTATCAGCTTCTTCCACCCCTGCTCACTCCATTTTTCCCACCGAGCCCGAGCTCAAAATCATTTCCTCTCCATTTCTTCTCCTTTTCCTCTCCCCAAGACTAGATAATCCATAATATTTTACACCATTTGGCAAGATTGAAGCCACCCCACGGTTAGCCTCTTCATCCTCTTTCCGGCATTGCTTATTTAGCTCATTTTGCTCATTTCAATTTTTTTGTGCAAGCAAGGTGTTCGATGTAATGCCTAAGTTATGATCTCATTTGTGTATATGTGCAATTTGTTCTCAAACTAAAATAATGATTTATGTGTTTTAGTGTGGTGAGGAGCCTTATCGACGTCGATCGCCCGCGCCGTCCCGTCACCACCTCGGTGAGCCTCTATATTTTATTTTATTTTAAAAACATAGCTTTTATGATTTAGATGCATAGTTACTACTTGTATAATTTTCTAACTTGTATTATATGTATAGTGTCATGGTTCTGATATCCGTCCCCGTCGGTCCTCGTCCGGTCTATGATTCGGATGTGGTATATTTTCAAAACTATTTATTTCATTCTATGTTTCTGGCAATTATGGCGACCAACTTGACATAGAATTATTTTTATCTAGGAGGTAGTTGAACCAGAAATTGAACCTGACCCTATTGTCGAGTTTTTGGATAAAGAAAACAATGATTTGAAAGCAAAATTGAAAAGAAGTGAAGCTCTTTATCTTCAATGCTTAGAAGATAAGATGAAATTAGAGCTCAAACTTGCCGACTTGGTCGATGGTAACGAGATCAAGATGGATGCAATGCGCTTGAAGATAAAAAGGATTAGAAAATATGCCATTAATCGGGAGGCTTGGTATCATTATGCTGTGGGTTCAGTATTTACCTTAGTTGCGATTTTGATCGCATTTGTTGTTGGATTTAAATTCTTTAGATAATTTTTATATTTGTTTCAGTTAATGTATGTTTTATGAGAACTATGTATTACCGCTTGTCAATACTCTACTCTTATTTTAATGGATGACATTGTATTAATTAATTTGCTCTTACATATTATTTATGACAGTAGTGTAATAATGGGGTTCGATATACTTTTATGTAATACAGATGAACCGACAATGGATGTACGGTGACCGATGTTGTCCTGAGTTCATTGATGGCATGCATAATTTTCTCCATATGACTGAGGCAAACAAGCCGAAGAACGGTTTTATTCGTTGTCCATGTAGTGCCTGCAAGAATATGAGTGATCACTCTACCTCAAAAGTCATTCACTCACACCTCTTGCATAATGGTTTTATGTCTGGTTATTATTGTTGGACCAAGCACGGAAAAACAGGGGTTATCATGGAAGAAAATGAAGAAGAGGAGGATAATGACAAGTATCCTTGGTTCAGTGATACTACAATGGGAGAAGACGAAACTGAAGAAGATCCCATTATTGATGAGCCCGACGATGATCTTCGTCGGGCCATTCGTGATGCACAAATGGACTGTGGAAGTGAAAACGAAAGGTTGAAGTTGGAGCGTATGTTAGCTGATCACGCCAAATTGTTGTACCCAACTTGTCAAAATGACCAGAAAAAGCTAGGTACCACACTTGAATTGTTGCAATGGAAGGCAGAGAATGGTACTTCTGACAAGGGATTTGAAAATTTGTTAAAAATAGTTAAGAAGATGCTTCCAAAGGATAACAAATTGCCGTCTAGTACGTATGAAGCAAAGAAGGTGGTATGCCCTCTAGGATTAGAGGTGCATAAGATACACGCTTGCATTAATGACTGCATCCTCTACCGCGGTGAGCACGAAAAATTGAATGCATGGCCTGTATGCGGTGCTTTGCGGTATAAGATCGGGCGAGATGACCCTGGTGATGTTGAGGGCGAGCCGCGCCCCAGGAAGAGGATTCCTGCAAAGGTGATGTGGTATGCTCCTATAATACCACGGTTGAAACGTTTGTTCAGCAATAGAGAGCATGCCAAGTTGTTGCGTTGACACAAAGAAGATCGTAAAAAAGACTTGATGTTGAGACACCCCGCGGATGGGTCCCAGTGGAGAAAAATTGACAGAGAGTTCCCGACATTTTCAGATGACGCAAGGAACTTAAGATTTGGCCTAAGTACAGATGGCTTTAATCCTTTTGGAGAGCAGAGCTCCAGTCACAGCACTTGGCCCGTGACTCTATGTATCTATAACCTTCCTCCTTGGCTGTGCATGAAGCGGAAGTACATTATGATGCTCGTGCTCATTCAAGGCCCGAAGCAACCTGGCAACGACATTGATGTGTACCTCAGGCCATTAGTTGAAGAACTTTTGCAGTTGTGGTGTGAGGAAGGTGTACGTGTGTGGGATGAGCACAAACTGGAGGAATTTGATCTACGAGCTTTGCTTTTTGTAACCATCAATGATTGGCCTGCTCTAGGCAACATTTCAGAACAGTCAAACAAGGGATACAATGCATGCACACACTGTTTAGCTGAGACTGATAGTATACATTTAGGTAACAAGAATGTGTACCTAGGTCATCGTCGGTTTCTTGTACCCAAGCATCCGTTAAGGAAGAAAGGCAAGCATTACAAATGTGAGGCAGATCATCGGCCGAGGCCTACCCGCCCTTCTAGTTCTGCTATACATGATATGGTCAAGGATTTAAATGTAATCTTTGGAAAGGGTCCTGGCGGTCTCACTATTCCGAATGACGCAAACAACCACGTACCCATGTGGAAGAAGAAATCTATATTTTGGGAGCTGCCATATTGGATAATGCTAGAGATTCACTCTGCAATCGACGTGATGCACGTGACAAAGAACATTTGTTGCAATTTGCTAAACTTCTTAGGCGTGTATGGGAAGTCAAAAGATGGGAAGTCAAAAAAAGGTACACCGAAAGGAAGGCAGACCCATCAACGTATGAGCGAAGAGATGCATCGAGACGATACTCATTCAGAGAATCAGCCAGGTCCTGCAAGCTACGCTCTTACTAAAGAAGAGAAGAAAATATTTTTTGAGTGCCTTCGTAGTATGAAGGTTCCATCTGGCTTCTCATCAAATATAAAAGGAATAATAAACATGGCAGAGCAAAAATTTCAGAATCTAAAGTCTCATGACTGTCACGTGATTATGACACAATTACTTCCGGTTGCATTGAGAGGGCTTCTACCGGAAAATGTTCGAGAACCCATTGTGAAGCTATGTGCATTTCTCAATGCAATTTCTCAGAAGGTCATCAATCCACTAACTCTAAAAAATTTAGAGAAGGATGTGGCCCAATGTCTTGTCAGCTTCGAGTTGGTGTTCCCACCAACCTTCTTCAATATTATGACGCACCTTGTAGTCCACCTAGTCGAAGAGATTTCTGTTCTCGGTCCTGTATTTTTACACAACATGTTCCCCTTTGAGAGGTTCATGGGAGTCTTAAAAAAATATGTGCATAACCGGGCTAGGCCAGAAGGAAGCATCATCAAGGGTTATGGAACAGAGGAGGTCATTGAGTTTTGTGTAGATTTTATTCCTGATCTGAAGCCGATCGGTGTTCCTGAATCACGTCATGAGGGGAGACTGCATGGAAAAGGCACCCTTGGAAAGAAAGCAACAATATGTCAAGACGGGGATTCTTTCACTCAAGCACACGACACCGTTCTACATAATTCCAGTTTGGTGGGTCCGTATGTCGAGGAACACAAGAATGTTTTACGCTCCAAGTACCCGGAGAAATCTGAAGATTGTATTGATGGAGAACACATGAAGACTTTCAGCAGTTGGTTAAAAAGACGTCTCATTAATGACACCAATGTTGAAGAACAGCTATACTTGTTGGCCACATCACCAGATTCAACTATATTGACTTTTCAAGGGTACGAGATAAATGGAAATATATTTTACACAGCCAAACAAGATAAAAAGAGCACCAACCAAAACAGTGGAGTACGCTTTGATGCAACAAACTGCAACGGGACAAAGGACACATATTATGGTTACATAGAGGAGATATGGGAACTTGACTATGGACCTACTTTTAAGGTCCCTTTGTTCAAGTGCAAATGGTTCAACCTACGAGGCGGGGTAGAGGTAGACCCACGATACGGAATGACTACAGTGGATCTCAACAATCTTTCGTACGAGAATGAACCATTCGTCCTAGCCAGTGAAGTTGCTCAGGTTTTCTATGTGAAAGACATGTCTACCCTACCGAAAAAAAGAAAAGATAAGCAAGCGAGTACATCATACGATGAGCCAAAGCGCCACATAGTTCTTTCAGGGAAAAGAGTCATTGTGGGAGTGGAGGACAAGACAGACATGTCAGAAGATTACGATAAGTTTCATGACATTCCGCCCTTTAAAGTCAACATTGATCCAAGTATCAAGTTAAATGAAGAAGATTGTCCGTGGTTACGGCGCAATCGGAAGAACAAGTAAACACTAGAGAGGGATATTATTGTTGATGTGTAATATCCGAATGCTTTGTATCAGAAGAACAAGTGAACTGAAGTATTTTGTAGATGCATGGAACAAAACACACGATTTCACCTGCATACAGCCCAACGGTGGCTCGTGAGTGCCTGCATATGAAATGCACCGTTGGACGTATGCAGGGAATCCGAATGCTTTGTATTCTGTCGATGAAGTAGAATGAGGAGACAATGACTGCCGAACATGTTCAAGAGGGGGCTATATATAGGGTCATGTGACTCACGAACTGGTCATGATAGTGCCCATCCAACAGCTCAGAATCTCTCAAAAGAAACACATCTCTTCATCCAACGGCTCACAAGTGTTTTAAAGAAACACACGATCCATGTGCTTCTTTAGTCCCGGTTGGTGTTACCAACCGAGACTAAAGAAGCACATGGATCGTGTGTTTCTTTCTAGTGCTTGTGAGACGTTGGATCTGAGGTGTGTTTCTTTTCAGAGATTCTGAGCTGTTGGATCAGCAGTATGACGAACACTTCGTGACCCACATGACTCGGTTGTTTAATATACCAATATTCACCTATGTGTGGAGTATGAGATCTTTATCACAAACTATGTCGTCGAAATGACCATAACTTGGTCATTTGGCTTGAAACTTCTAGATGTTCATACATGATAGACCTTTTTGTGAAGACTTTTTTTGCAAATGTAGGCAAAAATCAAGTTTATCATTTTTCCTAGCAACTAGTACACATATAAGGAGCCCATGCCAAAGGATTTGATTTTTTGAGGTGTTTATCACTTTATTACATTTTTTCTTAAAAACGATCAAAACAGTCGCTACGACAAATCATCGGAAGAGGTGATATTTTCTAGAACTATCAATGTTTCTTTGATATAACCACTAGTTGTGTACCTTAAAATGATTTTTCCAAAAGTTTCAGACCAAACTATCAAATAGTTGTAGTTCAAATTTGAATTACTTTCGATAAATCAACATAAACTCAATTAACTAGGGGAAATTAGTTAGAATTGTAAGAAAAAACTCATACTTGGGGATCATCCATCATATGTGCACCACTCTTAGTGAAAAATAGTTGGGTGCCATTTGGAATCATATTTTCTGTACCCACTTCACAAAAAACCTCATTTTTTGCACTCAAAAAAAGGAAAATGATATTTATGAAAATAATTTGAAGAATCCCTTTGGCATGGTTGTTTAATATACCAATATGCACCTATATGTGGAGTATGAGATCCTTATCACAAACTATGTCGTCGAAATGACCATAACTTGGTCATTTGGCTTGAAACTTCTAGATGTTCATACATGATAGACCTTTTTGTGAAGACTTTTTTTGCAAATGTAGGCAAAAATCAAGTTTATCATTTTTCCTAGCAACTAGTACACATATAAGGAGCCCATGCCAAAGGATTTGATTTTTTGAGGTGTTTATCACTTTATTACATTTTTTCTTAAAAACGATCAAAACAGTCGCTACGACAAATCATCGGAAGAGGTGATATTTTCTAGAACTATCAATGTTTATGTGATATAACCACTAGTTGTGTACCTTAAAATGATTTTTCCAAAAGTTTCAGACCAAACTATCAAATAGTTGTAGTTCAAATTTGAATTACTTTCGATAAATCAACATAAACTTAATTAACTAGGGGAAATTAGTTAGAATTGTAAGAAAAAACTCATACTTGGGGATCATCCATCATATGTGCACCACTCTTAGTGAAAAATAGTTGGGTGCCATTTGGAATCATATTTTCTGTACTCACTTCACAAAAAACCTCATTTTTTGCACTCAAAAAAAGGAAAATGATATTTATGAAAATAATTTGAAGAATCCCTTTGGCATGGTTGTTTAATATACCAATATGCACCTATGTGTGGAGTATGAGATCTTTATCACAAACTATGTCGTCGAAATGACCATAACTTGGTCATTTGGCTTGAAACTTCT
The DNA here is from genome assembly GCA_026929855.1 of Poa annua. Lineage (NCBI taxonomy): Eukaryota > Viridiplantae > Streptophyta > Magnoliopsida > Poales > Poaceae > Poa > Poa annua. The sequence goes on along the minus strand of CM049426.1, from coordinate 240,542,036 downwards.
AGATGTTCATACATGAAAGACCTTTTTGTGAAGACTTTTTTTGCAAATGTAGGCAAAAATCAAGTTTATCATTTTTCCTAGCAACTAGTACACATATAAGGAGCCCATGCCAAAGGATTTGATTTTTTGAGGTGTTTATCACTTTATTATATTTTTTCTTAAAAACGATCAAAACAGTCGCTACGACTAATCATCGGAAGAGGTGATATTTTCTAGAACTATCAATGTTTCTTTTATATAACCACTAGTTGTGTACCTTAAAATTATTTTTCCAAAAGTTTCAGACCAAACTATCAAATAGTTGTAGTTCAAATTTGAATTACTTTCGATAAATCAACATAAACTCAATTAACTAGGGGAAATTAGTTAGAATTGTAAGAAAAAACTCATACTTGGGTATCATCCATAATATGTGCACCACTCTTAGTGAAAAATAGTTGGGTGCCATTTGGAATCATATTTTCTGTACTCACTTCACAAAAAACCTCATTCTTTGCACTTAAAAAAAGGAAAATGATATTTATGAAAATAATTTGAAGAATCCCTTTGGCATGGTTGTTTAATATACCAATATGCACCTATGTGTGGAGTATGAGATCTTTATCACAAACTATGTCGTCGAAATGACCATAACTTGGTCATTTGGCTTGAAACTTCTAGATGTTCATACATGATAGACCTTTTTGTGAAGACTTTTTTTGCAAATGTAGGCAAAAATCGAGTTTATCATTTTTCCTAGCAACTAGTACACATATAAGGAGCCCATGCCAAAGGATTTGATTTTTTGAGGTGTTTATCACTTTATTACATTTTTTCTTAAAAACGATCAAAACAGTCGCTACGACAAATCATCGGAAGAGGTGATATTTTCTAGAACTATCAATGTTTCTTTGATATAACCACTAGTTGTGTACCTTAAAATGATTTTTCCAAAAGTTTCAGACCAAACTATCAAATAGTTGTAGTTCAAATTTGAATTACTTTCGATAAATCAACATAAACTCAATTAACTAGGGGAAATTAGTTAGAATTGTAAGAAAAAACTCATACTTGGGGATCATCCATCATATGTGCACCACTCTTAGTGAAAAATAGTTGGGTGCCATTTGGAATTATATTTTCTGTACTCACTTCACAAAAAACCTCATTTTTTGCACTCAAAAAAAGGAAAATGATATTTATGAAAATAATTTGAAGAATCCCTTTGGCATGGTTATTTAATATACCAATATGCACCTATGTGTGGAGTATGAGATCTTTATCACAAACTATGTCGTCGAAATGACCATAACTTGGTCATTTGGCTTGAAACTTCTAGATGTTCATACATGATAGACCTTTTTGTGAAGACTTTTTTTGCAAATGTAGGCAAAAATCGAGTTTATCATTTTTCCTAGCAACTAGTACACATATAAGGAGCCCATGCCAAAGGATTTGATTTTTTGAGGTGTTTATCACTTTATTACATTTTTTCTTAAAAACGATCAAAACAGTCGCTACGACAAATCATCGGAAGAGGTGATATTTTCTAGAACTATCAATGTTTCTTTGATATAACCACTAGTTGTGTACCTTAAAATGATTTTTCCAAAAGTTTCAGACCAAACTATCAAATAGTTGTAGTTCAAATTTGAATTACTTTCGATAAATCAACATAAACTCAATTAACTAGGGGAAATTAGTTAGAATTGTAAGAAAAAACTCATACTTGGGGATCATCCATCATATGTGCACCACTCTTAGTGAAAAATAGTTGGGTGCCATTTGGAATCATATTTTCTGTACTCACTTCACAAAAAACCTCATTTTTTGCACTCAAAAAAAGGAAAATGATATTTATGAAAATAATTTGAAGAATCCCTTTGGCATGGTTGTTTAATATACCAATATGCACCTATGTGTGGAGTATGAGATCTTTATCACAAACTATGTCGTCGAAATGACCATAACTTGGTCATTTGGCTTGAAACTTCTAAATGTTCATACATGATAGACCTTTTTGTGAAGACTTTTTTTGCAAATGTAGGCAAAAATCGAGTTTATCATTTTTCCTAGCAACTAGTACACATATAAGGAGCCCATGCCAAAGGATTTGATTTTTTGAGGTGTTTATCACTTTATTACATTTTTTCTTAAAAACGATCAAAACAGTCGCTACGACAAATCATCGGAAGAGGTGATATTTTCTAGAACTATCAATGTTTCTTTGATATAACCACTAGTTGTGTACCTTAAAATGATTTTTCCAAAAGTTTCAGACCAAACTATCAAATAGTTGTAGTTCAAATTTGAATTACTTTCGATAAATCAACATAAACTCAATTAACTAGGGGAAATTAGTTAGAATTGTAAGAAAAAACTCATACTTGGGGATCATCCATCATATGTGCACCACTCTTAGTGAAAAATAGTTGGGTGCCATTTGGAATCATATTTTCTGTACTCACTTCACAAAAAACCTCATTTTTTGCACTCAAAAAAAGGAAAATGATATTTATGAAAATAATTTGAAGAATCCCTTTGGCATGGTTGTTTAATATACCAATATGCACCTATGTGTGGAGTATGAGATCTTTATAACAAACTATGTCGTCGAAATGACCATAACTTGGTCATTTGGCTTGAAACTTCTAGATGTTCATACATGATAGACCTTTTTGTGAAGACTTTTTTTGCAAATGTAGGCAAAAATCGAGTTTATCATTTTTCCTAGCAACTAGTACACATATAAGGAGCCCATGCCAAAGGATTTGATTTTTTGAGGTGTTTATCACTTTATTACATTTTTTCTTAAAAACGATCAAAACAGTCGCTACGACTAATCATCGGAAGAGGTGATATTTTCTAGAACTATCAATGTTTCTTTGATATAACCACTAGTTGTGTACCTTAAAATGATTTTTCCAAAAGTTTCAGACCAAACTATCAAATAGTTGTAGTTCAAATTTGAATTACTTTCGATAAATCAACATAAACTCAATTAACTAGGGGAAATTAGTTAGAATTGTAAGAAAAAACTCATACTTGGGGATCATCCATCATATGTGCACCACTCTTAGTGAAAAATAGTTGGGTGCCATTTGGAATCATATTTTCTGTACTCACTTCACAAAAAACCTCATTTTTTGCACTCAAAAAAAGGAAAATGATATTTATGAAAATAATTTGAAGAATCCCTTTGGCATGGTTGTTTAATATACCAATATGCACCTATGTGTGGAGTATGAGATCTTTATCACAAACTATGTCGTCGAAATGACCATAACTTGGTCATTTGGCTTGAAACTTCTAAATGTTCATACATGATAGACCTTTTTGTGAAGACTTTTTTTGCAAATGTAGGCAAAAATCGAGTTTATCATTTTTCCTAGCAACTAGTACACATATAAGGAGCCCATGCCAAAGGATTTGATTTTTTGAGGTGTTTATCACTTTATTACATTTTTTCTTAAAAACGATCAAAACAGTCGCTACGACAAATCATCGGAAGAGGTGATATTTTCTAGAACTATCAATGTTTCTTTGATATAACCACTAGTTGTGTACCTTAAAATGATTTTTCCAAAAGTTTCAGACCAAACTATCAAATAGTTGTAGTTCAAATTTGAATTACTTTCGATAAATCAACATAAACTCAATTAACTAGGGGAAATTAGTTAGAATTGTAAGAAAAAACTCATACTTGGGGATCATCCATCATATGTGCACCACTCTTAGTGAAAAATAGTTGGGTGCCATTTGGAATCATATTTTCTGTACTCACTTCACAAAAAACCTCATTTTTTGCACTCAAAAAAAGGAAAATGATATTTATGAAAATAATTTGAAGAATCCCTTTGGCATGGTTGTTTAATATACCAATATGCACCTATGTGTGGAGTATGAGATCTTTATAACAAACTATGTCGTCGAAATGACCATAACTTGGTCATTTGGCTTGAAACTTCTAGATGTTCATACATGATAGACCTTTTTGTGAAGACTTTTTTTGCAAATGTAGGCAAAAATCGAGTTTATCATTTTTCCTAGCAACTAGTACACATATAAGGAGCCCATGCCAAAGGATTTGATTTTTTGAGGTGTTTATCACTTTATTACATTTTTTCTTAAAAACGATCAAAACAGTCGCTACGACTAATCATCGGAAGAGGTGATATTTTCTAGAACTATCAATGTTTCTTTGATATAACCACTAGTTGTGTACCTTAAAATGATTTTTCCAAAAGTTTCAGACCAAACTATCAAATAGTTGTAGTTCAAATTTGAATTACTTTCGATAAATCAACATAAACTCAATTAACTAGGGGAAATTAGTTAGAATTGTAAGAAAAAACTCATACTTGGGGATCATCCATCATATGTGCACCACTCTTAGTGAAAAATAGTTGGGTGCCATTTGGAATCATATTTTCTGTACTCACTTCACAAAAAACCTCATTTTTTGCACTCAAAAAAAGGAAAATGATATTTATGAAAATAATTTGAAGAATCCCTTTGGCATGGTTGTTTAATATACCAATATGCACCTATGTGTGGAGTATGAGATCTTTATCACAAACTATGTCGTCGAAATGACCATAACTTGGTCATTTGGCTTGAAACTTCTAGATGTTCATACATGATAGACCTTTTGGTGAAGACTTTTTTTGCAAATGTAGGCAAAAATCGAGTTTATCATTTTTCCTAACAACTAGTACACATATAAGGAGCCCATGCCAAAGGATTTGATTTTTTGAGGTGTTTATCACTTTATTACATTTTTTCTTAAAAACGATCAAAACAGTCGCTACGACAAATCATCGGAAGAGGTGATATTTTCTAGAACTATCAATGTTTCTTTGATATAACCACTAGTTGTGTACCTTAAAATGATTTTTCCAAAAGTTTCAGACCAAACTATCAAATAGTTGTAGTTCAAATTTGAATTACTTTCGATAAATCAACATAAACTCAATTAACTAGGGGAAATTAGTTAGAATTGTAAGAAAAAACTCATACTTGGGGATCATCCATCATATGTGCACCACTCTTAGTGAAAAATAGTTGGGTGCCATTTGGAATCATATTTTCTGTACTCACTTCACAAAAAACCTCATTTTTTGCACTCAAAAAAAGGAAAATGATATTTATGAAAATAATTTGAAGAATCCCTTTGGCATGGTTGTTTAATATACCAATATGCACCTATTTGTGGAGTATGAGATCTTTATCACAAACTATGTCGTCGAAATGACCATAACTTGGTCATTTGGCTTGAAACTTCTAGATGTTCATACATGATAGACCTTTTTGTGAAGACTTTTTTTGCAAATGTAGGCAAAAATCGAGTTTATCATTTTTCCTAGCAACTAGTACACATATAAGGAGCCCATGCCAAAGGATTTGATTTTTTGAGGTGTTTATCACTTTATTACATTTTTTCTTAAAAACGATCAAAACAGTCGCTACGACAAATCATCGGAAGAGGTGATATTTTCTAGAACTATCAATGTTTCTTTGATATAACCACTAGTTGTGTACCTTAAAATGATTTTTCCAAAAGTTTCAGACCAAACTATCAAATAGTTGTAGTTCAAATTTGAATTACTTTCGATAAATCAACATAAACTCAATTAACTAGGGGAAATTAGTTATAATTGTAAGAAAAAACTCATACTTGGGGATCATCCATCATATGTTCACAACTCTTAGTGAAAAATAGTTGGGTGCCATTTGGAATCATATTTTCTGTACTCACTTCACAAAAAACCTCATTTTTTGCACTCAAAAAAAGGAAAATGATATTTATGAAAATAATTTGAAGAATCCCTTTGGCATGGTTGTTTAATATACCAATATGCACCTATGTGTGGAGTATGAGATCTTTATAACAAACTATGTCGTCGAAATGACCATAACTTGGTCATTTGGCTTGAAACTTCTACATGTGCATACATGATAGACCTTTTAGTGAAGACTTTTTTTGCAAATGTAGGCAAAAATCAAGTTTATCATTTTTCCTACCAACTAGTACACATATAAGGAGCCCATGCCAAAGGATTTGATTTTTTGAGGTGTTTATCACTTTATTACATTTTTTCTTAAAAACGATCAAAACAGTCGCTACGACTAATCATCGGAAGAGGTGATATTTTCTAGAACTATCAATGTTTCTTTGATATAACCACTTGTTGTGTACCTTAAAATGATTTTTCCAAAAGTTTCAGACCAAACTATCAAATAGTTGTAGTTCAAATTTGAATTACTTTCGATAAATCAACATAAACTCAATTAACTAGGGGAAAGTAGTTAGAATTGAAAGAAAAAACTCATACTTGGGGATCATCCATCATATGTGCACCACTCTTAGTGAAAAATAGTTGGGTGCCATTTGGAATCATATTTTCTGTACTCACTTCACAAAAAACCTCATTTTTTGCACTCAAAAAAAGGAAAATGATATTTATGAAAATAATTTGAAGAATCCCTTTGGCATGGTTGTTTAATATACCAATATGCACCTATGTGTGGAGTATGAGATCTTTATAACAAACTATGTCGTCGAAATGACCATAACTTGGTCATTTGGCTTGAAACTTCTATATGTTCATACATGATAGACCTTTTTGTGAAGACTTTTTTTGCAAATGTAGGCAAAAATCAAGTTTATCATTTTTCCTACCAACTAGTACACATATAAGGAGCCCAAGCCAAAGGATTTGATTTTTTGAGGTGTTTATCACTTTATTACATTTTTTCTTAAAAACGATCAAAACAGTCGCTACGACTAATCATCGGAAGAGGTGATATTTTCTAGAACTATCCATGTTTCTTTGATATAACCACTAGTTGTGTACCTTAAAATGATTTTTCCAAAAGTTTCAGACCAAACTATCAAATAGTTGTAGTTCAAATTTGAATTACTTTCGATAAATCAACATAAACTCAATTAACTAGGGGAAATTAGTTAGAATTGTAAGAAAAAACTCATACTTGGGGATCATCCATCATATGTGCACCACTCTTAGTGAAAAATAGTTGGGTGACATTTGGAATCATATTTTCTGTACTCACTTCACAAAAAACCTCATTTTTTGCACTCAAAAAAAGGAAAATGATATTTATGAAAATAATTTGAAGAATCTCTTTGGCATGGTTGTTTAATATACCAATATGCACCTATGTGTGGAGTATGAGATCTTTATCACAAACTATGTCGTCGAAATGACCATAACTTGGTCATTTGGCTTGAAACTTCTAGATGTTCATACTTGATAGACCTTTTTGTGAAGACTTTTTTTGCAAATGTAGGCAAAAATCAAGTTTATCATTTTTCCTAGCAACTAGTACACATATAAGGATCCCATGCCAAAGGATTTGATTTTTTGAGGTGTTTATCACTTTATTACATTTTTTCTTAAAAACGATCAAAACAGTCGCTACGACTAATCATCGGAAGAGGTGATATTTTCTAGAACTATCAATGTTTCTGTGATATAACCACTAGTTGTGTACCTTAAAATGATTTTTCCAAAAGTTTCAGACCAAACTATCAAATAGTTGTAGTTCAAATTTGAATTACTTTCGATAAATCAACATAAACTCAATTAACTAGGGGAAATTAGTTAGAATTGTAAGAAAAAACTCATACTTGGGGATCATCCATCATATGTGCACCACTCTTAGTGAAAAATAGTTGGGTGCCATTTCGAATGATATTTTCTGTACTCACTTCACAAAAAACCTCATTTTTTGCACTCAAAAAAAGGAAAATGATATTTATGAAAATAATTTGAAGAATCCCTTTGGCATGGTTGTTTAATATACCAATATTCACATATGTGTGGAGGATGAGATCTTTATCACAAACTATATCGTCGAAATGACCATAACTTGGTCATTTGGCTTGAAACTTCTAGATGTTCATACATGATAGACCTTTTTGTGAAGACATTTTTTGCAAATGTAGGAAAAAATCAAGTTTATCATTTTTCCTAGCAACTAGTACACATATAAGGAGCCCTTGCCAAAGGATTTGATTTTTTGAGGTGTCTATCACTTTATTACATTTTTTCTTAAAAACGATCAAAACAGTCGCTACGACAAATCATCAGAAGAGGTGATATTTTCTACAACTATCAATGTTTCTTTGATATAACCACTAGTTGTGTACCTTAAAATGATTTTTCCAAAAGTTTCAGACCAAACTATCAAATAGTTGTAGTTCAAATTTGAATTACTTTCGATAAATCAACATAAACTCAATTAACTAGGGGAAATTAGTTAGAATTGTAATAAAAAACTCATACTTGGGGATCATCCATCATATGTGCACCACTCTTAGTGAAAAATAGTTGGGTGCCATTTGGAATCATATTTTCTGTACTCACTTCACAAAAAACCTCATTTTTTGCACTCAAAAAAAGGAAAATGATATTTATGAAAATAATTTGAAGAATCCCTTTGGCATGGTTGTTTAATATACCAATATGCACCTATGTGTGGAGTATGAGATCTTTATAACAAACTATGTCGTCGAAATGACCATAACTTGGTCATTTGGCTTGAAACTTCTATATGTTCATACATGATAGACCTTTTTGTGAAGACTTTTTTTGCAAATGTAGGCAAAAATCAAGTTTATCATTTTTCCTACCAACTAGTACACATATAAGGAGCCCAAACCAAAGGATTTGATTTTTTGAGGTGTTTATCACTTTATTACATTTTTTCTTAAAAACGATCAAAACAGTCGCTACGACTAATCATCGGAAGAGGTGATATTTTCTAGAACTATCAATGTTTCTTTGATATAACCACTAGTTGTATACCTTAAAATGATTTTTCCAAAAGTTTCAGACCAAACTATCAAATAGTTGTAGTTCAAATTTGAATTACTTTCGATAAATCAACATAAACTCAATTAACTAGGGGAAATTAGTTAGAATTGTAAGAAAAAACTCATACTTGGGGATCATCCATCATATGTGCACCACTCTTAGTGAAAAATAGTTGGGTGCCATTTGGAATCATATTTTCTGTACTCACTTCACAAAAAACCTCATTTTTTGCACTCAAAAAAAGGAAAATGATATTTATGAAAATAATTTGAAGAATCCCTTTGGCATGGTTGTTTAATATACCAATATGCACCTATGTGTGGAGTATGAGATCTTTATCACAAACTATGTCGTCGAAATGACCATAACTTGGTCATTTGGCTTGAAACTTCTAGATGTTCATACATGATAGACCTTTTTGTGAAGACTTTTTTTGCAAATGTAGGCAAAAATCAAGTTTATCATTTTTCCTAGCAACTAGTACACATATAAGGAGCCCATGCCAAAGGATTTGATTTTTTGAGGTGTTTATCACTTTATTACATTTTTTCTTAAAAACGATCAAAACAATCGCTACGACTAATCATCGGAAGAGGTGATATTTTCTAGAACTATCAATGTTTCTGTGATATAAAGACTAGTTGTGTACCTTAAAATGATTTTTCCAAAAGTTTCAGACCAAACTATCAAATAGTTGTAGTTCAAATTTGAATTACTTTCGATAAATCAACATAAACTCAATTAACTAGGGGAAATTAGTTAGAATTGTAAGAAAAAACTCATACTTGGGGATCATCCATCATATGTGCACCAATCTTAGTGAAAAATAGTTGGGTGCCATTTGGAATCATATTTTCTGTACTCACTTCACAAAAAACCTCATTTTTTGCACTCAAAAAAAGGAAAATGATATTTATGAAAATAATTTGAAGAATCCCTTTGACATGGTTGTTTAATATACCAATATGCACCTATGTGTGGAGTATGAGATCTTTATCACAAACTATGTCGTCGAAATGACCATAACTTGGTCATTTGGCTTGAAACTTCTAGATGTTCATACATGATAGACCTTTTTGTGAAGACTTTTTTTGCAAATGTAGGCAAAAATAAAGTTTATCATTTTTACTAGCAACTAGTACACATATAAGGAGCCCATGCCAAAGGATTTGATTTTTTGAGGTGTTTATCACTTTATTACATTTTTTCTTAAAAACAATCAAAACAGTCGCTACGACTAATCATCGGAAGAGGTGATATTTTCTAGAACTATCAATGTTTCTGTGATATAACCACTAGTTGTGTACCTTAAAATGATTTTTCCAAAAGTTTCAGACCAAACTATCAAATAGTTGTAGTTCAAATTTGAATTACTTTCGATAAATCAACATAAACTCAATTAACTAGGGGAAATTAGTTAGGATTGTAATAAAAAACTCATACTTGGGGATCATCCATCATATGTGCACCACTCTTAGTGAAAAATAGTTGGGTTCCATTTGGAATCATATTTTCTGTACTCACTTCACAAAAAACCTCATTTTTGCACTCAAAAAAAGGAAAATGATATTTATGAAAATAATTTGAAGAATCCCTTTGGCATGGTTGTTTAATATACCAATATGCACCTATGTGTGGAGTATGAGATCTTTATCACAAACTATGTCGTCGAAATGACCATAACTTGGTCATTTGCCTTGAAACTTCTACATGTTCATACATGATAGACCTTTTTGTGAAGACTTTTTTTGCAAATGTAGGCAAAAATCAAGTTTATCATTTTTCCTAGCAACTAGTACACATATAAGGAGCCCATGCCAAAGGATTTGATTTTTTGAGGTGTTTATCACTTTATTACATTTTTTCTTAAAAACGATCAAAACAGTCGCTACGACTAATCATCGGAAGAGGTGATATTTTCTAGAACTATCAATGTTTCTTTGATATAACCACTAGTCGTGTACCTTAAAATGATTTTTCCAAAAGTTTCAGACCAAACTATCAAATAGTTGTACTTCAAATTTGAATTACTTTCGATAAATCAACATAAACTCAATTAACTAGGGGAAATTAGTTAGAATTGTAAGAAAAAACTCATACTTGGGGATCATCCATCATATGTGCACCACTCTTAGTGAAAAATAGTTGGGTGCCATTTGGAATCATATTTTCTGTACTCACTTCACAAAAAACCTCATTTTTTGCACTCAAAAAAAGGAAAATGATATTTATGAAAATAATTTGAAGAATCCCTTTGGAATGGTTGTTTAATATACCAATATGCACCTATGTGTGGAGTATGAGATCTTTATCACAAACTATGTCGTCGAAATGACCATAACTTGGTCATTTGGCTTGAAACTTCTACATGTTCATACATGATAGACCTTTTTGTGAATACTTTTTTTGCAAATGTAGGCAAAAATCAAGTTTATCATTTTTCCTAGCAACTAGTACACATATAAGGAGCCCATGCCAAAGGATTTGATTTTTTGAGGTGTTTATCACTTTATTACATTTTTTCTTAAAAACGATCAAAACAGTCGCTACGACTAATCATCGGAAGAGGTGATATTTTCTAGAACTATCAATGTTTCTGTGATATAACCACTAGTTGTGTACCTTAAAATTATTTTTCCAAAAGTTTCAGACCAAACTATCAAATAGTTGTAGTTCAAATTTGAATTACTTTCGATAAATCAACATAAACTCAACTAACTAGGGGAAATTAGTTAGGATTGTAAGAAAAAACTCATACTTGGGGATCATCCATCATATGTGCACCTCTCTTAGTGAAAAATAGTTGGGTTCCATTTGGAATCATATTTTCTGTACTCACTTCACAAAAAACCTCATTTTTTGCCCTCAAAAAAAGGAAAATGATATTTATGAAAATAATTTGAAGAATCCCTTTGGCATGGTTGTTTAATATACCAATATGCACCTATGTGTGGAGTATGAGATATTTATCACAAACTACGTCGTCGAAATGACCATAACTTGGTCATTTGGCTTGAAACTTCTACATGTTCATACATGATAGACCTTTTTGTGAAGACTTTTTTTGCAAATGTAGGCAAAAATCAAGTTTATCATTTTTCCTAGCAACTAGTACACATATAAGGAGCCCATGCCAAAGGATTTGATTTTTTGAGGTGTTTATCACTTTATTACATTTTTTCTTAAAAACGATCAAAACAGTCGCTACGACAAATCATCGGAAGAGGTGATATTTTCTAGAACTATCAATGTTTCTTTGATATAACCACTAGTTGTGTACCTTAAAATGATTTTTCCAAAAGTTTCAGACCAAACTATCAAATAGTTGTAGTTCAAATTTGAATTACTTTCGATAAATCAACATAAACTCAATTAACTAGGGGAAATTAGTTAGAATTGTAAGAAAAAACTCATACTTGGGGATCATCCATCATATGTGCACCACTCTTAGTGAAAAATAGTTGGGTTCCATTTGGAATCATATTTTCTGTACTCACTTCACAAAAAACCTCATTTTTTACACTCAAAAAAAGGAAAATGATATTTATGAAAATAATTTGAAGAATCCCTTTGGCATGGTTGTTTAATATACCAATATGCACCTATGTGTGGAGTATGAGATCTTTATCACAAACTATGTCGTCGAAATGACCATAACTTGGTCATTTGGCTTGAAACTTCTAGATGTTCATACATGATAGACCTTTTTGTGAAGACTTTTTTTGCAAATGTAGGCAAAAATCAAGTTTATCATTTTTCCTACCAACTAGTACACATATAAGGAGCCCATGCCAAAGGATTTGATTTTTTGAGGTGTTTATCACTTTATTACATTTTTTCTTAAAAATGATCAAAACAGTCGCTACGACAAATCATCGGAAGAGGTGATATTTTCTAGAACTATCAATGTTTCTTTGATATAACCACTAGTTTTGTACCTTAAAATGATTTTTCCAAAAGTTTCAGACCAAACTATCAAATAGTTGTAGTTCAAATTTGAATTACTTTCGATAAATCAACATAAACTCAATTAACTAGGGGAAATTAGTTAGAATTGTAAGAAAAAACTCATACTTGGGGATCATCCATCATATGTGCACCACTCTTAGTGAAAAATAGTTGGGTTCCATTTGGAATCATATTTTCTGTACTCACTTCACAAAAAACCTCATTTTTTGCACTCAAAAAAAGGAAAATGATATTTATGAAAATAATTTGAAGAATCCCTTTGGCATGGTTGTTTAATATACCAATATGCACCTATGTGTGTAGTATGAGATCTTTATCACAAACTATGTCGTCGAAATGACCATAACTTGGTCATTTGGCTTGAAACTTCTAGATGTTCATACATGATAGACCTTTTTGTGAAGACTTTTTTTGCAAATGTAGGAAAAAATCAAGTTTATCATTTTTCTTAGCAACTAGTACACATATAAGGAGCCCATGCCAAAGGATTTGATTTTTTGAGGTGTTTATCACTTTATTACATTTTTTCTTAAAAACGATCAAAACAGTCGCTACGACTAATCATCGGAAGAGGTGATATTTTCTAGAACTATCAATGTTTCTGTGATATAACCACTAGTTGTGTACCTTAAAATGATTTTTCCAAAAGTTTCAGACCAAACTATCAAATAGTTGTAGTTCAAATTTGAATTACTTTCGATAAATCAACATAAACTCAACTAACTAGGGGAAATTAGTTAGGATTGTAAGAAAAAACTCATACTTGGGGATCATCCATCATATGTGCACCACTCTTAGTGAAAAATAGTTGGGTTCCATTTGGAATCATATTTTCTGTACTCACTTCACAAAAAACCTCATTTTTTGCACTCAAAAAAAGGAAAATGATATTTATGAAAATAATTTGAAGAATCCCTTTGGCATGGTTGTTTAATATACCAATATGCACCTATGTGTGTAGTATGAGATCTTTATCACAAACTATGTCGTCGAAATGACCATAACTTGGTCATTTGGCTTGAAACTTCTACATGTTCATACATGATAGACCTTTTTGTGAAGACTTTTTTTGCAAATGTAGGAAAAAATCAAGTTTATCATTTTTCCTAGCAACTAGTACACATATAAGGAGCCCTTGCCAAAGGATTTGATTTTTTGAGGTGTTTATCACTTTATTACATTTTTTCTTAAAAACGATCAAAACAGTCGCTACGACTAATCATCGGAAGAGGTGATATTTTCTAGAACTATCAATGTTTATTTGATATAACCACTAGTTGTGTACCTTAAAATGATTTTTCCAAAAGTTTCAGACCAAACTATCAAATAGTTGTAGTTCAAATTTGAATTACTTTCGATAAATCAACATAAACTCAATTAACTAGGGGAAATTAGTTAGAATTGTAGGAAAAAACTCATACTTGGGGATCATCCATCATATGTGCACCACTCTTAGTGAAAAATAGTTGGGTGCCATTTGGAATCATATTTTCTGTACTCACTTCACAAAAAACCTCATTTTTTGCACTCAAAAAAAGGAAAATGATATTTATGAAAATAATTTGAAGAATCCCTTTGGCATGGTTGTTTAATATACCAATATGCACCTATGTGTGGAGTATGAGATCTTTATCACAAACTATGTCGTCGAAATGACCATAACTTGGTCATTTGGCTTGAAACTTCTAGATGTTCATACATGATAGACCTTTTTGTGAAGACTTTTTTTGCAAATGTAGGCAAAAATCAAGTTTATCATTTTTCCTAGCAACTAGTACACATATAAGGAGCCCATGCCAAAGGATTTGATTTTTTGAGGTGTTTATCACTTTATTACATTTTTTCTTAAAAACGATCAAAACAGTCGCTACGACTAATCATCGGAAGAGGTGATATTTTCTAGAACTATCAATGTTTCTGTGATATAACCACTAGTTGTGTACCTTAAAATGATTTTTCCAAAAGTTTCAGACCAAACTATCAAATAGTTGTAGTTCAAATTTGAATTACTTTCGATAAATCAACATAAACTCAATTAACTAGGGGAAATTAGTTAGAATTGTAAGAAAAAACTCATACTTGGGGATCATCCATCATATGTGCACCACTCTTAGTGAAAAATAGTTGGGTGCCATTTGGAATCATATTTTCTGTACTCACTTCACTAAAAACCTCATTTTTTGCACTCAAAAAAAGGAAAATGATATTTATGAAAATAATTTGAAGAATCCCTTTGGCATGGTTGTTTAATATACCAATATTCACCTATGTGTGGAGGATGAGATCTTTATCACAAACTATATCGTCGAAATGACCATAACTTGGTCATTTGGCTTGAAACTTCTAGATGTTCATACATGATAGACCTTTTTGTGAAGACTTTTTTTGCAAATGTAGGAAAAAATCAAGTTTATCATTTTTCCTAGCAACTAGTACACATATAAGGAGCCCTTGCCAAAGGATTTGATTTTTTGAGGTGTTTATCACTTTATTACATTTTTTCTTAAAAACGATCAAAACAGTCGCTACGACTAATCATCGGAAGAGGTGATATTTTCTAGAACTATCAATGTTTATTTGATATAACCACTAGTTGTGTACCTTAAAATGATTTTTCCAAAAGTTTCAGACCAAACTATCAAATAGTTGTAGTTCAAATTTGAATTACTTTCGATAAATCAACATAAACTCAATTAACTAGGGGAAATTAGTTAGAATTGTAAGAAAAAACTCATACTTGGGGATCATCCATCATATGTGCACCACTCTTAGTGAAAAATAGTTGGGTGCCATTTGGAATCATATTTTCTGTACTCACTTCACAAAAAACCTCATTTTTTGCACTCAAAAAAAGGAAAATGATATTTATGAAAATAATTTGAAGAATCCCTTTGGCATGGTTGTTTAATATACCAATATGCACCTATGTGTGGAGTATGAGATCTTTATCACAAACTATGTCGTCGAAATGACCATAACTTGGTCATTTGACTTGAAACTTCTACATGTTCATACATGATAGACCTTTTTGTGAAGACGTTTTTTGCAAATGTAGGCAAATATCAAGTTTATCATTTTTCCTAGCAACTAGTACACATATAAGGAGCCCATGCCAAAGGATTTGATTTTTTGAGGTGTTTATTACTTTATTACATTTTTTCTTTAAAACGATCAAAACAGTCGCTACGACTAATCATCGGAAGAGGTGATATTTTCTAGAACTATCAATGTTTCTTTGATATAACCACTAGTTGTGTACCTTAAAATGATTTTTCCAAAAGTTTCAGACCAAACTATCAAATAGTTGTAGTTCAAATTTGAATTACTTTCGATAAATCAACATAAACTCAATTAACTAGGGGAAATTAGTTAGAATTGTAAGAAAAAACTCATACTTGGGGATCATCCATCATATGTGCCCCACCCTTAGTGAAAAATAGTTGGGTGCCATTTGGAATCATATTTTCTGTACTCACTTCACAAAAAACCTCGTTTTTTGCACTCAAAAAAAGGAAAATGATATTTATGAAAATAATTTGAAAAATCCCTTTGGCATGGTTGTTTAATATACCAATATGAACCTATGTGTGGAGTATGAGATCTTTATCACAAACTATGTCGTCGAAATGACCATAACTTGGTCATTTGGCTTGAAACTTCTAGATGTTCATACATGATAGACCTTTTTGTGAAGACTTTTTTTGCAAATGTAGGCAAAAATCAAGTTTATCATTTTTCCTACCAACTAGTACACATATAAGGAGCCCATGCCAAAGTATTTGATTTTTTGAGGTGTTTATCACTTTATTACATTTTTTCTTAAAAACGATCAAAACAGTCGCTACGACTAATCATCAGAAGAGGTGATATTTTCTAGAACTATCAATGTTTATGTGATATAACCACTAGTTGTGTACCTTAAAATGATTTTTCCAAAAGTTTCAGACCAAACTATCAAATAGTTGTAGTTCAAATTTGAATTACTTTCGATAAATCAACATAAACTCAATTAACTAGGGGAAATTAGTTAGAATTGTAAGAAAAAACTCATACTTGGGGATCATCCATCATATGTGCACCACTCTTAGTGAAAAATAGTTGGGTGCCATTTCGAATCATATTTTCTGTACTCACTTCACAAAAAACCTCATTTTTTGCACTCAAAAAAAGGAAAATGATATTTATGAAAATAATTTGAAGAATCCCTTTGGCATGGTTGTTTAATATACCAATATTCACCTATGTGTGGAGGATGAGATCTTTATCACAAACTATATCGTCGAAATGACCATAACTTGGTCATTTGGCTTGAAACTTCTAGATGTTCATACATGATAGACCTTTTTGTGAAGACTTTTTTTGCAAATGTAGGCAAAAATCAAGTTTATCATTTTTCCTAGCAACTAGTACACATATAAGGAGCCCATGCCAAAGGATTTGATTTTTTGAGGTGTTTATCACTTTATTACATTTTTTCTTAAAAACGATCAAAACAGTCGCTACGACTAATCATCGGAAGAGGTGATATTTTCTAGAACTATCAATGTTTATTTGATATAACCACTAGTTGTGTACCTTAAAATGATTTTTCCAAAAGTTTCAGACCAAACTATCAAATAGTTGTAGTTCAAATTTGAATTACTTTCGATAAATCAACATAAACTCAATTAACTAGGGGAAATTAGTTAGAATTGTAAGAAAAAACTCATACTTGGGGATCATCCATCATATGTGCACCACTCTTAGTGAAAAATAGTTGGGTGCCATTTGGAATCATATTTTCTGTACTCACTTCACAAAAAACCTCATTTTTTGCACTCAAAAAAAGGAAAATGATATTTATGAAAATAATTTGAAGAATCCCTTTGGCATGGTTGTTTAATATACCAATATGCACCTATGTGTGGAGTATGAGATCTTTATCACAAACTATGTCGTCGAAATGACCATAACTTGGTCATTTGGCTTGAAACTTCTACATGTTCATACATGATAGACCTTTTTGTGAAGACGTTTTTTGCAAATGTAGGCAAATATCAAGTTTATCATTTTTCCTAGCAACTAGTACACATATAAGGAGCCCATGCCAAAGGATTTGATTTTTTGAGGTGTTTATTACTTTATTACATTTTTTCTTTAAAACGATCAAAACAGTCGCTACGACTAATCATCGGAAGAGGTGATATTTTCTAGAACTATCAATGTTTCTTTGATATAACCACTAGTTGTGTACCTTAAAATGATTTTTCCAAAAGTTTCAGACCAAACTATCAAATAGTTGTAGTTCAAATTTGAATTACTTTCGATAAATCAACATAAACTCAATTAACTAGGGGAAATTAGTTAGAATTGTAAGAAAAAACTCATACTTGGGGATCATCCATCATATGTGCACCACCCTTAGTGAAAAATAGTTGGGTGCCATTTGGAATCATATTTTCTGTACTCACTTCACAAAAAACCTCGTTTTTTGCACTCAAAAAAAGGAAAATGATATTTATGAAAATAATTTGAAGAATCCCTTTGGCATGGTTGTTTAATATACCAATATGAACCTATGTGTGGAGTATGAGATCTTTATCACAAACTATGTCGTCGAAATGACCATAACTTGGTCATTTGGCTTGAAACTTCTAGATGTTCATACATGATAGACCTTTTTGTGAAGACTTTTTTTGCAAATGTAGGCAAAAATCAAGTTTATCATTTTTCCTACCAACTAGTACACATATAAGGAGCCCAT
The DNA here is from genome assembly GCA_026929855.1 of Poa annua. NCBI lineage: Eukaryota > Viridiplantae > Streptophyta > Magnoliopsida > Poales > Poaceae > Poa > Poa annua. The sequence continues at coordinate 240,523,505 of CM049426.1, read as the reverse complement.
GCCAAAGGATTTGATTTTTTGAGGTGTTTATCACTTTATTACATTTTTTCTTAAAAACGATCAAAACAGTCGCTACGACTAATCATCGGAAGAGGTGATATTTTCTAGAACTATCAATGTTTCTGTGATATAACCACTAGTTGTGTACCTTAAAATGATTTTTCCAAAAGTTTCAGACCAAACTATCAAATAGTTGTAGTTCAAATTTGAATTACTTTCGATAAATCAACATAAACTCAATTAGCTAGGGGAAATTAGTTAGAATTGTAAGAAAAAACTCATACTTGGGGATCATCCATCATATGTGCACCACTCTTAGTGAAAAATAGTTGGGTGCCATTTCGAATCATATTTTCTGTACTCACTTCACAAAAAACCTCATTTTTTGCACTCAAAAAAAGGAAAATGATATTTATGAAAATAATTTGAAGAATCCCTTTGGCATGGTTGTTTAATATACCAATATTCACCTATGTGTGGAGGATGAGATCTTTATCACAAACTATATCGTCGAAATGACCATAACTTGGTCATTTGGCTTGAAACTTCTAGATGTTCATACATGATAGACCTTTTTGTGAAGACTTTTTTTGCAAATGTAGGCAAAAATCAAGTTTATCATTTTTCCTAGCAACTAGTACACATATAAGGAGCCCATGCCAAAGGATTTGATTTTTTGAGGTGTTTATCACTTTATTACATTTTTTCTTAAAAACGATCAAAACAGTCGCTACGACTAATCATCGGAAGAGGTGATATTTTCTAGAACTATCAATGTTTATTTGATATAACCACTAGTTGTGTACCTTAAAATGATTTTTCCAAAAGTTTCAGACCAAACTATCAAATAGTTGTAGTTCAAATTTGAATTACTTTCGATAAATCAACATAAACTCAATTAACTAGGGGAAATTAGTTAGAATTGTAAGAAAAAACTCATACTTGGGGATCATCCATCATATGTGCACCACTCTTAGTGAAAAATAGTTGGGTGCCATTTGGAATCATATTTTCTGTACTCACTTCACAAAAAACCTCATTTTTTGCACTCAAAAAAAGGAAAATGATATTTATGAAAATAATTTGAAGAATCCCTTTGGCATGGTTGTTTAATATACCAATATGCACCTATGTGTGGAGTATGAGATCTTTATCACAAACTATGTCGTCGAAATGACCATAACTTGGTCATTTGGCTTGAAACTTCTACATGTTCATACATGATAGACCTTTTTGTGAAGACGTTTTTTGCAAATGTAGGCAAATATCAAGTTTATCATTTTTCCTAGCAACTAGTACACATATAAGGAGCCCATGCCAAAGGATTTGATTTTTTGAGGTGTTTATTACTTTATTACATTTTTTCTTTAAAACGATCAAAACAGTCGCTACGACTAATCATCGGAAGAGGTGATATTTTCTAGAACTATCAATGTTTCTTTGATATAACCACTAGTTGTGTACCTTAAAATGATTTTTCCAAAAGTTTCAGACCAAACTATCAAATAGTTGTAGTTCAAATTTGAATTACTTTCGATAAATCAACATAAACTCAATTAACTAGGGGAAATTAGTTAGAATTGTAAGAAAAAACTCATACTTGGGGATCATCCATCATATGTGCACCACCCTTAGTGAAAAATAGTTGGGTGCCATTTGGAATCATATTTTCTGTACTCACTTCACAAAAAACCTCGTTTTTTGCACTCAAAAAAAGGAAAATGATATTTATGAAAATAATTTGAAGAATCCCTTTGGCATGGTTGTTTAATATACCAATATGAACCTATGTGTGGAGTATGAAATCTTTATCACAAACTATGTCGTCGAAATGACCATAACTTGGTCATTTGGCTTGAAACTTCTAGATGTTCATACATGATAGACCTTTTTGTGAAGACTTTTTTTGCAAATGTAGGCAAAAATCAAGTTTATCATTTTTCCTACCAACTAGTACACATATAAGGAGCCCATGCCAAAGGATTTGATTTTTTGAGGTGTTTATCACTTTATTACATTTTTTCTTAAAAACGATCAAAACAGTCGCTACGACTAATCATCGGAAGAGGTGATATTTTCTAGAACTATCAATGTTTCTGTGATATAACCACTAGTTGTGTACCTTAAAATGATTTTTCCAAAAGTTTCAGACCAAACTATCAAATAGTTGTAGTTCAAATTTGAATTACTTTCGATAAATCAACATAAACTCAATTAACTAGGGGAAATTAGTTAGAATTGTAAGAAAAAACTCATACTTGGGGATCATCCATCATATGTGCACCACTCTTAGTGAAAAATAGTTGGGTGCCATTTCGAATCATATTTTCTGTACTCACTTCACAAAAAACCTCATTTTTTGCACTCAAAAAAAGGAAAATGATATTTATGAAAATAATTTGAAGAATCCCTTTGGCATGGTTGTTTAATATACCAATATTCACCTATGTGTGGAGGATGAGATCTTTATCACAAACTATATCGTCGAAATGACCATAACTTGGTCATTTGGCTTGAAACTTCTAGATGTTCATACATGATAGACCTTTTTGTGAAGACTTTTTTTGCAAATGTAGGCAAAAATCAAGTTTATCATTTTTCCTAGCAACTAGTACACATATAAGGAGCCCATGCCAAAGGATTTGATTTTTTGAGGTGTTTATCACTTTATTACATTTTTTCTTAAAAACGATCAAAACAGTCGCTACGACTAATCATCGGAAGAGGTGATATTTTCTAGAACTATCAATGTTTATTTGATATAACCACTAGTTGTGTACCTTAAAATGATTTTTCCAAAAGTTTCAGACCAAACTATCAAATAGTTGTAGTTCAAATTTGAATTACTTTCGATAAATCAACATAAACTCAATTAACTAGGGGAAATTAGTTAGAATTGTAAGAAAAAACTCATACTTGGGGATCATCCATCATATGTGCACCACTCTTAGTGAAAAATAGTTGGGTGCCATTTGGAATCATATTTTCTGTACTCACTTCACAAAAAGCCTCATTTTTTGCACTCAAAAAAAGGAAAATGATATTTATGAAAATAATTTGAAGAATCCCTTTGGCATGGTTGTTTAATATACCAATATGCACCTATGTGTGGAGTATGAGATCTTTATCACAAACTATGTCGTCGAAATGACCATAACTTGGTCATTTGGCTTGAAACTTCTACATGTTCATACATGATAGACCTTTTTGTGAAGACGTTTTTTGCAAATGTAGGCAAATATCAAGTTTATCATTTTTCCTAGCAACTAGTACACATATAAGGAGCCCATGCCAAAGGATTTGATTTTTTGAGGTGTTTATTACTTTATTACATTTTTTCTTTAAAACGATCAAAACAGTCGCTACGACTAATCATCGGAAGAGGTGATATTTTCTAGAACTATCAATGTTTCTTTGATATAACCACTAGTTGTGTACCTTAAAATGATTTTTCCAAAAGTTTCAGACCAAACTATCAAATAGTTGTAGTTCAAATTTGAATTACTTTCGATAAATCAACATAAACTCAATTAACTAGGGGAAATTAGTTAGAATTGTAAGAAAAAACTCATACTTGGGGATCATCCATCATATGTGCACCACCCTTAGTGAAAAATAGTTGGGTGCCATTTGGAATCATATTTTCTGTACTCACTTCACAAAAAACCTCGTTTTTTGCACTCAAAAAAAGGAAAATGATATTTATGAAAATAATTTGAAGAATCCCTTTGGCATGGTTGTTTAATATACCAATATGAACCTATGTGTGGAGTATGAGATCTTTATCACAAACTATGTCGTCGAAATGACCATAACTTGGTCATTTGGCTTGAAACTTCTAGATGTTCATACATGATAGACCTTTTTGTGAAGACTTTTTTTGCAAATGTAGGCAAAAATCAAGTTTATCATTTTTCCTAGAAACTAGTACACATATAATGAGCCCATGCAAAAGGATTTGATATTTTGAGGTGTTTATCACTTTATTACATTTTTTCTTAAAAACGATCAAAACAGTCGCTACGACTAATCATCGGAAGAGGTGATATTTTCTAGAACTATCAATCTTTCTGTGATATAACCACTAGTTGTGTACCTTAAAATGTTTTTTCCAAAAGTTTCAGACCAAACTATCAAATAGTTGTAGTTCAAATTTGAATTACTTTCGATAAATCAACATAAACTCAATTAACTAGGGGAAATTAGTTAGAATTGTAAGAAAAAACTCATACTTGGGGAGCATCCATCATATGTGCACCACTCTTAGTGAAAAATAGTTGGGTGCCATTTGGAATCATATTTTCTGTACTCACTTCACAAAAAACCTCATTTTTTGCACTCAAAAAAAGGAAAATGATATTTATGAAAATAATTTGAAGAATCCCTTTGGCATGGTTGTTTAATATACCAATATGCACCTATGTGTGGAGTATGAGATCTTTATCACAAACTATGTCGTCGAAATGACCATAACTTGGTCATTTGGCTTGAAACTTCTAAATGTTCATACATGATAGACCTTTTTGTGAAGATTGTTTTTGCAAATGTAGGCAAAAATCAAGTTTATCATTTTTCCTAGCAACTAGTACACATATAAGGAGCCCATGCCAAAGGATTTGATTTTTTGAGGTGTTTATCACTTTATTACATTTTTTCTTAAAAACGATCAAAACAGTCGCTACGACTAATCATCGGAAGAGGTGATATTTTCTAGAACTATCAATGTTTCTGTGATATAACCACTAGTTGTGTACCTTAAAATGATTTTTCCAAAAGTTTCAGACCAAACTATCAAATAGTTGTAGTTCAAATTTGAATTACTTTCGATAAATCAACGAAAACTCAATTAACTAGGGAAAATTAGCTATAATTCAAAGAAAAAACTCAAACTTGGGGATCATCCATCATGTGTGCACCACTCTTAGTGAAAAATAGTTGGGTGCCATTTGGAATCATATTTTCTGTACTTACTTCACGAAAAACCTCATTTTTTGCACTTAAAAAATGGAAAATGATATTTATGAAAACTAGATACCAAACAAAAATAAATCAAAAAATGGAAAATGAAAGAATATAAAGCAAAACAGAAAAATAAACTAGAAACAAAACAATTCAAAAAATAAGTAAACCAAAGTAAATAAAAGAAAACAAAAACAAAAACCAGTAAAAAGAAAAAGAAGCAAAGAAAAAAAAAAGACTTTAGTCGCGGTTGGTGTTACCAACCGGGACTAAAGACCCTTTAGTCGCGGTTCGGGGCTGGAACCGCGACTAAAGGTCCTTCCCGCGACACTTAGTGTGTCGCGGCCAATTTTTTCCCCATTCTTCCCCAAATTCGTCTCCATTCCCCGCGAAACCCTAGCTATCTCCGGCGCCGCCGCCCTTTCCTCTCCGCCGCGCGTGCTGATCGCCGTCCGCGCCGCCCGACCTCCTCCTCGTCGGTCTGAAGCTGCACAGCCCGAGATCCTCCTCCTCGCGCCTCTGCCCGCCCGAGGTGCTGCTCGCCGTCCGCGCCGCCCGAGCTCCTCCTCGTCCTCGTCCACGCCGCCGTCCGCGCTCGCCGTGCTGCCCACCTCCTCCTCCACGCGCCCGAGGTGTTGCGCCGCCCGACCTCCTCCTCCTCGTGCCCGAGGTGCTGCCCGCCCGACCTCCTCCTCCTCCTTATTGTGTGTCTTGACGTTTGATATTGTGTGTCTTTTACTAAATTGCTTATTGGTTTAGTGTGATACAATGTTCTAGACATATAGCATAGGTGACTTCATCAATCATATATGTATCTAAGTTGTTCATGATGTTTCTGAGAAAAATAAACTACTTCAATAAACGTCTGATCAATGTAAAATTTAGCTATCCTAGTGTTTACAACTATGGTTTTTCAAAGCCTTCTGTTTTGCCTGTATGTATCTCTGATTGCAGATAACGAATTAACATTTGTAGATCGCATTTCACGAATCAGAGTTGGACGAGAAATTGAGTTGGTGTCTTTCGCATTCTGTTGACATATGGTTCAAATGCTGGAGTGCTATGCTTTGAGTAATGAAAATGTTCAGGCTGGAATGTCAGCCGTAATTCAGTAAAAAAAACTACGTAGATATGATCGACATTCAACATTACTTTCATTTGTCCCCTGGTAAAACATGTTATGTACAAAAAGGGAAACATGTAATTTTCTATGAAGAACTATAGTTACTACATATAAACATGTAAAATGGGTGAAGTTTCACCAGGTAACCTCATCCTTTGTTTAAGGTGGTAATATGGGATACTAGATTGTTATACACTGTCACACTAAAATCATGCTCATGTCTTGCTGCAGAGTCTTCCAATGAGAACTTTGATTTGATACGATCATAAATTAGTTCCTACAGGCCAAGCACTAACCTTGCTCTGATTCTGTCTTGATCCATAGAGTGGAGTTCAGAAGATAGAATCTGCCCGCCCGAGGTGCTGCTCGCCGGTCCGCGCCGCCCGACCTCCTCCTCGCTCGGAGGTCGTGCTGCCCACCTCCTCCTCCTTGCCGAGGCCGTGCTTCCCACCTCCTCCTTGCAGAGGTTGTGCCGCTCCTCCTCGTCGTTGCCTCGATTTCAGGTGTAAAAGACATGCCTATATGATCCAGTAGTAAAGAAAATCCGAACTATTTGTATATAAAGCTGATGGAATTCTAGATTCCTCGATATGTCTACAACATGTATATAAAGCTGATGGAATTTAAAGCTATTTTAGTTGTTGGAGAACTTGAGGTCTGAAGATGAGATATTGCCTTCATTATGTGTATGGAATTTGGGTTGCAGATATTTGTTTGAACTGTGATGTGAGTTAGCCGAGGTCTGAAATTAAATCTTAGACCTTTTGTGTGTTAGATATGCAAATTGAGATGATTGTAATATATATAATATATATGACCCAGTTGTATCAGCTGCTTCCTCCCAGTTTTATTTATGAGAGTTACACTTGGGTGCATTAGTTTGACATGCTTGAGTAGTAAACAGGTACATTGTAATTTATAGAATATTTTAAACAATCATTCAACCCAATATTCATATTCTTGTAATTTATAGGATTGCATACTTGTATCTTTTTTAGAATAAATCTAAACTTGATTGCAAATTTGATTGATTGTAGGTACATTTGAGCTATGGAGCACTTGCGAGACGAGCAGATAGAAGAAGCACAATTTCAACGAGACGAAGAGATGGAAGACCAAATGGAACAACTTATTTTTAATGATGCCCGAGCTGGAGGAGATGTAGATGATTATGATTTCGACCAATTTTTGAACGACTTTGGAATCGAGTCACAAGACTTTGATGTGGTGATAGCAAACTCCGGCGGAGAGGTGTATATGTGTTTATAATAAATATGGCGATATGTTGTTGTTAACTACATGCATTAATTGATTTATGTTGCATTTATTAACGACTTATTTTTCTTTTAGCCATCCGGATCGAGCAAATCTGGAAAAAAGCAGCCACCATGTGCTCCTCGAGGCAAGGCAAAAAGAATGACGAGCGAGGATCCAAAGTTACCGATTGAGGAAATTGCTGATTCCGGCGAACCGCTCGAACCAAAACAGAACCGCAACAAATTTATAAGTCAAGCTGGAGTTATTGTTAGGGACATGATCCCAATCAGCATACGCGAATGGAATAAGCCGGCGGTCGCAGATGTGGACGACCCATGTTATGTCCACCAAGTTCTTAAGGATTTGGTCTATAACACGCTGTTTTCACATTTCACCCTCCCGCCAGATCTCTCTAAAGTGAAGAAGGACAACCTCAAGAGGTGGACTCTTATTAAGATGGCGGAACAATTCCGGAACTGGAAGAAAAAGTTATGGAATCAATATGTAGAAACAAAAGAAGTGCCAGATTTCAGTGGAGCACAAGGGAAGAAGTTAGAATCTGAATGGGCGACGTTTAAGGCGTATAGGGAATCACCTATGGCTGTGGCCCGATCGGAGATAAATAAATTGAATGCTGGGCTGAAGGAACACCACCATACATTGGGGACAGGTGGCTACAAGAGCGCCATTCCTAAGTGGTTAGCCTATGAAGAAAAACTGCTTCAATCGGGGGTCCGTCCACAGACACTTGACTGGCCCGAGAGGTCAAAATTCTGGTTGTTCGCGCATGGGGCAATGTTGGACCCTAAAACCGGAGAGATTGTTGGAAGGGGAAAATGGAAGGTTCTCGTGGAGCGTATAAAAAAGAAGCTTGAAGAAGCAATTAATGATGTTCGCAATGGTGTGTTCAAACCCGATAGAGAGGATGACGAGCTGACACGGGCACTGGGGAATCCTGAACATGTTGGACGAGCTCGAGGCTTTCCTGGCGGTGCTACGTTTAAGACTGCGTGGCCGGAATCCGCTCACACTTATAGAAGCCGTAGCAGAGGTAAGAAGAAGGAGGCCGACCGGATATTACAATTGGAACGTGAAATGAAGGAGCAACGGGCGGAAATAAAAGCATTGAAGGAGCAAAGAACGGAACCTCAGGAGCGGCACCAATTAGACCATGAAGCGCATGCCGCCCCATCTCAGGGTAGAAGCAGCGTTGGTTCCACGCGTCAGGTCGACGTTGGTGCCTACCCAGTGGATGACATCACAGAGCCTACAGGTTGTGAGCTACATATAGCAATGCGAAACATAACTTTGAAGGTGGCGGTGGGGCAAGCTTTAGTAATTCAACCTGGAGAACTCTACCATTGTGGTCAAATTCCAGATGGCTACGCTCGTGTCGGGGTGGACGAAATTATGCCGGGATTTGAATCCTTGGAACTTGAGTTACCTGGAGGTGACGAGGAGAAAACGTTGGCAGACGTCAAGCATGCCTTCGCCCTATGGCCCAAGAAATACATCGTCCTTCCAGAACAAGCAAAGTCCACTCCTCGTTCTAGGAGTCCAGCTCACCAGCCAAGTCCACTCTTCCTCGAGAGGGATCAAAGACGGAGTCCATCTCCACCCCATCAGCAAAGCCCACACCTCCCCGATAGGGACCCCAACCCGAGTCCATCTCCAGCTCAACAGCAAAGCCAACCGCCCCCTGAGAGGGTTCCTAGCGTGAGGCCATCGCAGTCTGTGCCAGTCCGCCAGAATGTTAAGTCGCTCTCGAGTAGGCGCCAGTCTGGTTCTCCTGTTAGGAAGAAACCTAGAAAGCAGAAAACACCGCCGCCTACTCCAAAGTTACCTTGGGAGAGAACCGTCGAGGAAAACGATATCGCATGCAAAGAACATACGGATGCCTGGCTTGCTGGCGTGAAACAGAAAGCGTTAGCGAAACAATTGCCTCCTGCAAAATTTACTGCCGGAATTCCTCAGGAAAAAATTGACCGTTGCATCGATGCCCTATACTACCCCCCACCATCGCCGCCAACAGACTATGATCGCAACATTGGTAAGTCATATGACGAAGAGATGGATGATCGATCGAAAAAAGGGAAACAAGTTGCCCAACTCGGAGAACAAGACGCACAGTCGGCCCCCCCGCTCAAGGTGCTTGATGACAGAGTTCTCAAAAACATCAATGTGCGGGAGCTGGTATATTCGGGAGATGATATCCCCTTCGCGGATGTTGTTCGTACTTATGTTCACAGGGAGAATTTTGTTGACGGCGACTTACCCACAAGAATGCGTCAATTTCAAGCCTGGTACAAGGATACCGTAAAGGAGACGAATAAAGTCGCTCTCATGATGGCAGTTAAGGAAGAGCATTATTTCCAAGAATACTCCGTTGTCCTTTACTTCGCCGAAATCTTTCAGTTATACAATCTCCGGGCCCTCGACAAAAACATCATAAGTTCATATTGTCTGTAAGTCATCTATTCCTGTAATTTAATGTTTTAATTAGCTCTACTCGTTCATTGTCTGTGATAATCCTCTCTATAATATTTTGTGTGTTTTATTACGCAGAATGAAGATGCTCGAATGCAAGAAGAAGAAAATCAACCACATTGGGTTCATTGACCCCTCTATAATGCATGAAGATAACATAATTGATCCACTAGTTAACAAGGATACACCGGGGAATTTGCTAATGTTTTTCAAGCGACAAGCTTACAAAAAATATATATTATGGCCTTACAACTTCAAGTGAGTGTTACTGCTTATTACACATTCTATTTTTCTCACCCGATGTTAAGTTTAATTGATTAGTTATGCATGACTATTTATAAACGTGCGCAGCTACCACTACATTCTTATCGTTATTGACTTGCGGAAAGGAGAAATTGTTGTCCTTGACTCGTTAAGAAGATGCCCTAAACAATACAAGACCTGTTTTGATTTGGCGGCAAGGTACTTTCTTTTCTTATCGCCTCTTTCGTTCATTTCCTAATATCAAGGAATTTATGACTCATTCATTCAGTTTCTTGTCATGCAGCGTTTGGAAAATGTTCCTCGCGGAACATCCGAACAGTGGATGGCCAGAGAAACTGCGCTGGCGTACTAACGATGTAAGTAGTACTATAACTAGGCCCATGCACCATTATCATACTTTATTATTATTTGATTAAATTTTATTCTTCTATAGACTTGTCTTAAACAGCCAACCGGGACTGATCTATGTGGATTCTTCGTTTGCGAGTACATGCACACTGTGGTCAACGAGAGTTTGAAGAGCAAAAGAAGTATCGAAGTACGTAAAGCTCTAGTCACAACATTATTTTTGTATCATCAATCGTGATGAGTTTTATTCATTTCATATCTCATGTATTCATTGTGATATCATTTTTTTACAGTTGGCAAGAAAGCGCAACGAGCTACCAATAAAGACCCGCTTCAGGGCAATTGCAGAGGAGTTGACGGGATTTTACCTCACCGATGTCATACCGGAGACCAGAGAGTACCACTATGTTGACTAGTGCGGACATGTAATATATAGTGATCTCCATGTAACAAAATATTTCTAAGTCTCTGGAACCGGGAAACGTGATATTCATGTACCACGCGTACTTAAATGTGTATGTGTTATGAACACATGATCTTCATGTAATTGTATATATGCATGATGCAACTTCATCTAGGTTCGTATAATAATTTATACGTGTTTTTCGCCCATCGAAGCTGTAGCATCCGAAACCCCTACCCCCGACGCATCGACATGGTACCATCCGAAACCCCTACCCAGAAAACCGGTCGAAATAAAAAAAAACAAAGCACTGAAATGAAAATAAAAACAAAACCCTGAAATCTAAAAAAAAACAAAACCCTAGTCCCGGTTCGTAACACGAACCGGGACTAAAGGGTTTGCCCTTGCGCGCCCCTGCCCCCTCCACGTGCGGAGCTCTGATTGGTGGGGGGGGCTCCGGTCCCGGTTTGTGCTGAGCCGAGACGAAGGGGGGGGGGGGCTCTAGTCCCGCCTTGGTAGTCCCGGTTGCTACACCGGGACTACATGCCCTCTGGAACCGGGACTAGAGCCCCAATTTCCACTAGTGTTGCGTGCATTGAGGTATATGAAAATGGTTAGTTGGCTTATTGTTGTATGGTGTTTGTCCAAGTTGAGCTTATTTAATAGTTTGATTACTCATTAAAAAAGAATAATATGTTATTTTTAGATGATATCTTCAGTTTGACACTAATTGGATCTAATGTGACAACCTATTATGTTAACAGCTCCTAGTAAATCACTCACTAGTTTTGTAGCACATAATGTGGATCTTTGCAGCTGCTGTTTTTCTGAGTTTTGAGATACCCAATATGGTCTGCTCCTATACATGATCAAGACTGGGTTCTTTCTACATTAGCAGACGTCAAAGCAATGAAGGATAGGTATCCTGCGTACAATAAGATTACTTCAGTTCTGACTACTGTATCTGAGGTATTGCTATTACTTTATTTTTGTTGCTGAAGCTTATCTGGGGTATGTGGAGAAATTGTCTGTTAAGACTCTACATGAGTTATTATTGTAACTTTCTTTAAGATGAATTATATCGTGAATCTGTGAAAAATGTTGATTATGCATATGCAGCTCTTGTTAAGCTCCCCACCATATGATTTGTTATCAAAATTATGAATACACATTTTTGCAAGTATCCACTTAATCAATTGAACTTAGTATGTAATGTTGGGATGTGGCATAATACATATCATGGTAGGTGTTTCTGAGTTTCTTCCCACACCCATACTTACTTTCAATCTATGTTATTCATTTATGCAGGAGTTACACGATGTACAACTGTTTTTCAGTCAACATAACATTACTGCAACTGTCAAGTGCACTCCCCTATCTGCTGTTGTTTTTCGCTCTGCAGTTATCAATGCTGGATATCGTATCTCTAGCACTCATGTGAACCCACTAGGACTAAAATCCGATGCCCCTTGGGATGTTATCTGGGACGTCATGCGCTGCTGGGTAAATCTCATTAAATTCTTTTCCTTGTGTTATTCTGATGACTGTATGTACCTTTTTTATGTCCTTGTGGACAGTCTTCTTTCAATCTAATTGTGCAGTTCTTGTACCCAGGTGAGGATACATCCTATCAAGGAATAGCCACAAGACTCTGCAGGAACAATGATCCTTTCAAAATCTCCTAAACTAGAAGTATGGCATTTGTGCCCGTGTATTCCTGCTTCTGTTAGCATTTTGTGCATGATTGAAAAAAGTTGTAGCATAGATAGTTGTCTTACCATGTGGATATGCAGGCGAACTTCTCGAGAGCAGTAGCTGCTGTCAGCAGTGCTCAAGCAAAAAAGGTCAATCGGTTTCTTCCCAACCCTGAGCGGTACTGGGGCCCGAAAGTTAGGGCTGGGAGGACGATCACAAGCAAGCATGCTTCTATACTGGGCCACGAGGCCGTAAATGGGGCTATTCGCCATGAAGAAGGTAATGGTTTGGTGGTAGACAAGCCTGCTCCAGGAACTGAAGATGTGTTCGGTGCAGCCGAAAATGACAAGTGTGTGACTGAAGACTGAAATGTGATTTGTGTGGTCTTGTCCAACTGATGTATGAAGCTATTATTAAAATCCTTAGTTGTTTCCTGCAGTTGTATCAATTCAGTAAGACTGTTGTTTCTTGAAGTAAAAATTGGTCATGGAAATTTTGTTTATAAGCACGTCTTGTAAAGTTGTGGTTCTTTGTTCATGCAACTGAATGAAGTGCCTCTTGATGTGAAATTTCTTTTGAACGACTAAGTTACAGTGTTATCTTGTTTCCGTGTCAAAAAAGAAAGAGAAAGAGAACATACACAGGAAGAGCGCAATGCAAGTGGGAACTACTGATGTTTTGTGTTGAAAACTAATTATGTATCCGAATAAGAATTTATGGATATTGTGTTTTTAGCAAACTATGTGATTGCTGCATCATTTCTTAGAAACTATGTATTTCTACTTTTTATCATGTGACTATGTTGATCAGATTCCAGCTCATCTCTCAATTGTACACTCTTTTCTATCAGTTTTATTTATTTTAAAACATTTTTACTTCAATTTAGACCATTTTATAGCATTTTTTTGCTTATTTTCAGCTGTTTGCATCTTTCATGAATCTTACTTTGGTCAGTTCATTGGATTTACTAGACGTTAGGTCAATTTAGATCAATTTATAGCACTATTTTGCTAATTACTCATCAATATTTAATTTAATGGTATTTCATAAGATTCATGACAATGTAACATCAAATGCCAGTTTTGTAAAAGAAATAACTGGGATATTGAATAGTTTGACAAAAACATCAGAATATTAATATAGTTAATAACATCAAAATGCCAAAATATTACATGGTTCCTAACATCAAATTCCATATTGTCCAGCATTAACTAAATTGCAAATAGTTTGGAAGATACAATGTTGGCTAAACCTTCGTGATCCTCATCATCATGTACTTGTCATATCACTATTTTTTGCTGGAATTTTGACCAAGGATGAACTAAAATTCAAATTTCTCTTGGCCCATTTCTGGTTGGCTTGTTGACGAGGGATGTCCCCATTAATTAACTCTATAAATGTTGTAGGAATCCTTCCCTTGGAGAGGCCATCGAGAGGGGCGCGTTATGCTGGCCATTCGATCCTTTGGAAACTGAAATTTTCCACCGCAGGCACCGTTAGATCATGGTGTTTGTTTGGTTTTTTATTACCGGCTCCTCATATGTATCCATGACATATGGGTCTGCCAGCCTGATGAGCCACGATATCAGTGTCACGGAGCATACGCGTCCCCGTGCCTTCTTTGTGCTGCCGACAGGGGACAACTTTTACTGTCGTTTGCTGCTCATTGTTGTGCTGGGCCAAGCGTGGAGAGTTCGTCATGCACATCCACGAGCCAGTGCGCCACACCACAGGCTGACGGAAGGGTCCCAAGAGCCTCTAGGGCGAGTCGCGAGGAAGAGTGTGCGTGTGAAAAATGAGAGATGACCATGGAAGTCCACGACGCCATGCCCATGTCTGAGCACTCCACGATTCCAACCGCCCGCGCGGCATGGCGTCTCCAGACGGCGTGACGTCGTCACAGTCTTTCCCAAGCGCCTTATCACAGTAACTACCAACATCTCTCGCTGATACCTGGACCCCATGCCCCCACTTGGTCCACCTGTCAGCTGGTAGGGTGTGCCTCTCATTTTCTGGCGCTCGGGCGGGTGAGAGACTCGCTCGCCCCTCTTTTCTCCCCCTCCCGCCTAATCGGGTCCTCTCCCTCCTCCACTTCACCTGCTCGATTTGTTGTTCGTGCACGCTCTCCTCTTCTTGCTACAAGTTCCTGAGCTCGGTTGCTTGGATCTGCATCCAGATGGTTGAGGCGAGTTCAACTTTTCTCTTCATGTGATTTAATCCCTTCCTGGTTTCTATGACGGTTGCTCTTGATTTCTCATGGCTAACCCTTCTATTTCTTCGCATTGAAGGTTTAGGTTGCTCCTAAGCTTCTTGGTCGGTCTTTTTAGCCTGCGGATTATTGTTGGTCTCCATATTATGTTCTTGCGTCTAGGGTGTTTGATGAAATGCCCGTTGCTAATTCGCTTACTACTGCTATGCTAGGTTGTCTTGGACCTGCGTTGCTTTTCCTGGAGAAGGCTCCTTCCGACATCTGCGATCCTCCAAGTAAGTGTTCATATCTTTTGGCCTCCTCTATATATCATGTATATTCGTGGTTCTTCCATGCTAGATATTTTAGAATAACACTTTTTTAATGATTCTTTATGAGTTCCTTTGTGGCACATCGTCTAGAATTTTCTCTGTACCAAAGCATGTGGAATGACATGTCCCGTGTGGTTCCCTACGAACTTTCTTTGTAGAAAATCATGTATAATTATTTTCCACGATAGAATGCCATTTGTGTGAGTGAACCGTGTGAATTGATGCTTTTCTTTTATATGAACCAATCAATTTTCAAGGAGAAATGCATGAGAAACAAAGTGGAGGAACCATCTATTTTCCTTTTGATCTCCGATGGAAAACTGTTATTCTTGCTTACAGTTTGTTGGTGGGAGTTTCCTTGCAGACTAAATCAGAGGATTTATGTTTAGGAATCTCCATATGTACGTTTTCTTTAGGATTTGTATGTAGCAGAATGTCCAGATAAACATATCTCACTTTAAAAGGTAATGGGCAGAAGCATATGAACCAGCTAACATTGTTATATCTTTTTCTGTCAAATAGCAATTAATAGTCATGTATCTAATATGAACCAGATAACATTGTCATATCTTATGTTCTGTCAAATAGAAATTAGTAGTCATCTATCTAATTATTTATAGCAACATAAATTCGCCAAATAGTGGAGGCCTCCTCTATGTCTCCTGTATATTTGTGGTTCTTACATGCTAAATATTTTAGAATAACGCTTTTTTATGATTTTTGGTTCATGATTTGTAGTGAAGCATGTATAGTGGTGTACAATTTTCATTTTACAATAGCATGTGGAATGACCTGCCACGTGTGGTTCTCTACGAAGTTTCTTTGTAGAAAATCATCTATACTTTTTTTTTGGACGATAGAACTCCATTTGTGTTATTGAATTGTGTGAATTGATGTTTTTCCTAAACGCCATGTGTGCAGGTTTGAGCAAAAAAGGAAGCAAGAATATTAGAATAATCTGGGGGGAGTTTCCTGAGCTATAAGAAGACCAAGGTCATTTTTACGAGTTACATTTAGTTCAGTTGATTTCTCAGATATTCAGTATATATGTATAAAAGAGGCATGGTTGGTCCAGTTTAGTTAGTGTTTACTCTTACTTTTAATTCTTTCTGGGACATTACATATTTTAGATCATGGAATTGTGAAGATGCCAATATGACATGTCTTCTCTATGGATAATCATGCATGTTTTCTCATGTTGGCAAGTGGGAACTAATCTCTCTCTTTCTGTAATTGTGTTCATCGTATACTTTTGTATCTATTAGCTCAATATAGTTTTATATCTACTTCTGTAGTTTATTTTTTGTTTAAACTGGAATGTTATCAGATGCTCGTCATGCATGGTGAATATTATGGAGTCTATGAAAGTTTACAGAATAAGAAAAAAACCTTCGATTCAGTAGTTTTCTATCCATATTTAGCATTGCAACTGAATTTATTATCATGGACTTTTCCTGAGTTGTGTAACACTCTTGGAACTAGACAATACGTGTGACTCTTGAATGCAAATGTTTCCTGACCTACTTCTATACATTTGACAGCCAATTGTTAAAAATGCTTGAAACACTTAGTGTGTGTATTCAGTCAGATTTACATTTATACCGATGCTATCATGTGTAGCGTCAGGCGGAAAGTGAAAAACGTGACAAGGCCCGTTGCACGTTTTCAAGGATCTCTCCTTGCTTCTGGTTCTGTGGCTGCACCCTATGAACACAATGGATCTCGTAAAGATAGTACAGAAAAGGGATGTCGAGCTACGACATCGCGTGGGTCAACATCAGGTTCCAACCTTTGTGATGTTGTTGAAACTGAAATCCGCCTTGAAGCACGGGTACTTAACTTGATCTTGTTTAAGAAGATATTGTATTTGTTTTGTGGTTTCGTCTGAATCTTGCTGCAACTTCCAGAAGAACGAGGAAACAAAGAAGAACTTAAATCTCAATGCTTAAAGATGCACTTCGTGAGAAATTATATCTTTTTAATTCTGAAAATGCAGAGGAGGACAAGGTATATCTTATATATTTGTCTATCTATGTGCAGATCTTGTCTTGCTGATGTATTGGTTCTTTGTGATTATAAGTTCAACAATGCTCTGGCTTATTGTCCATGTTATACTTGTAAAACACTGGTCAATGTATGCCATCACCCATTGGCGTTAAGATTCCATTTATATCAGTTAAATATTCCTTTCACATAATGTAGGATTGAATTGAATTCCTCTTAAGGTATGATTGTATGAGTTAGGTGGATAGACCAATGGTCGATTGGCATGGCTACATCTTCTATTTAGTAATTGATATCTTTATTACCACACGATGCCAATTTACATTGTTCCAAACAGAATCTTTATGATGATCATTTGTTGTATGCAAAGAAAGGGTGTGCAGTTGATGCTTGTCGGTGACAATGATTCTCTCCGGCATGAAGATTTTATAACGGTTAATTCTTATTAGGAAGATGTTGTACTATAGAAGTTTTAAGCTTTAGGACAGGTGCAAAATAACTTATGCATGTATTATAGCTTATTTTCCTTACAAAGGAGGCATTTCAATTAAGCCTGGTTGCATGAACCAAAGAGGAAAAATCTTTTGGCCGTACCTCTCCTCTTTCGTTGTTGTGCGCCAACACGGAAAAATCTTTTGGCCGTACCTCTCCTCTTTCGTTGTTGTGCGCCAACACGATCAGGGTGTCAGGGAAGACTACCAGATTTTACTGCATTGTTGCATTGTTTAGCGATTATTCAACTAATGCATAGTGTATGATTTTTATACCCGCCCGTGCCAGGACTGGAGTATATGCCATATCAAACTAAATGGCCGCTGATTACCTGCTGGAAACTGGTTTAATTTCAATCAGATCTTACATAGAAAGACATGGAGAGCATATGACAACAATACATTGTGACTTCCGGTAGTTGTGCAATCGCGCAACGGGTCATCTAGTACCTATGGTTGCTAGTCTAGGGTGAGAATTATGAGGTAGAGAACGCGTAGTGTAGGTAGATTCATCGGCTGACAAGCGGGAATTACCCAGGTTTAGAGCCCTCGACTGAGGTAACATCCCTACTTCCTGCCAGTCTGTTATTGATTGTCAATGTGCGGCGTTCTGATTGGGCGTGTCCTTGATCGGCCACCCTCCTGTCCTTTATATAGGGGTACAGTTCTCGGTAGTAACCGAATAGGATCACAAATATGGAAAGTATAACCGACGACTATGTCTATCTATGGTAACAATATTCGACTTGGGCTTAGCTTGTTAGGCTTCTTCAGTCTATTGACAATTGGGTTTTAGTCATCACGTGTATCAGGTAGCCACACGAAGGGGTACCAGTTTATAAAGTGGAGTGTTCTATGACTAGTAAGAGCATGACAATAGTAGTGCCACACGTGCGCTCCTCCTCGCTCGTCTCACCACGTCACGCCTCGTCACGTCACGTTTCCAATTCGATTCTGATTCCTTTGGATGTGTTAATTACTCTGTCGTTTTCGATTCCTTTGGATTGTGGAGCGTCGCTGATGGTGCTAAGCGTGTGGTTGGTGAATCCCCAAGAGGAGGGTGTGAAGTAGCAGAGCAGCAAGATTTCCCTCAGTTATGAAACCAAGGCTATCGAACCAGTAGGAGATGAACGTTCCCCTCGAGGGGTCAACGACGTAGAAACTCTTGGTGTGGCGTCGGAGACGTGGAATCTGCACACAACACAATCAAAGTATTTTGCCCCAACTCAACGGTGAGGGTGTTAATCCCACCGCCTTGCTGTAACAAAAGATTATACGTATGTGTGGAAGAACGATGTTTGTTTGCAGAAAGTAACAGGTTTGCAGTTGTGGTTTTATCAGATTAATGAGAAGGACCGGGGTCCACAGTTCACTAGTGGTGTGTCTCCATAAATAATAATAACATTCATCCATGCGTGGTAAACAAATTACAGCTAGGGAATTGACACAATAATGATGAGCAACCCAATGCATATACTAATGATATGGTGTCTGGTGTGAGATTCATTCGGTCATTACAACAATATACATAGATCGTTCCAACCGCATCTATGACTAATAATCCACCTTCCGGTTAGCGTACGCACCCCTTTCAGTATTAAATTGCATGCAACAGATTATCGCCTTAAGCACTGTGTGTAAAGTAAGTAAGTAACATCATCCTTAGACAAAGTACTACTGTTTTATCCCTAGTAGCAACAATACATCTACAACCTTAGAGCTATCTGTCACTGGCCCAGATTAAATAGAGACATGAACCTACTATCGAGCATAAATAGCCCCTCTTGGAGTTACCAACATCTACTTGGCCAGAGCATACACAAGTAACGAAGAGCATGCAAGATCATTAATTAGCACACACATGATATATTACGAAGCAATAACTTTAGTACTCATGATAGGCAGCTCACAAGATCTAAATATGATAGCACAAGAGGAGAAGACAACCATCTAGCTACTGTCATGGACCCGTAGTCCAAGGTAGACTACTCACGCATCAGTCCGGAGGCGGTCATGGCGACATAGAAGCCTCCGAGGACGATTCCCCCTCCCTGCAGGGTGCCGGGGAGCAGTTTTGATCTCTCCCGAAGTGGTGTTGACGACGGCGGCGGCTCGGGACACGTGGTGGAAAAAGTGTTCAACCGTGCTCTGTTTTTAGGTCAGGGGGGTTTATATGGGCGAAAGACCTAAATCGGTGGGTGCTCGAGGGGGCCTCCTCACCTCCCGGCGCGGCTGGCAGTGGGGCCGCGCCACCAGGTGATGAGGCCGCCTCGTGGCCCCTCTTCGTCTCGTCTTCGGTTTTCCTGGACGCAAATATTTCAAAAATAAATCCTGTTTGACTCGTTTCCAATTTGGTGGATATTTCCTTAAGAGCCTTTCTCAAACCAAAAACAACAGAAAACAGGGAACTGGCACTGTGGCATCTTGTTACTAGGTTAGTCCCATAAAATGCATACAACTATATAAACTGCATATAAAACATGTAATAATATGATATAACATAGCATGGAACACAAGAAATTATGGATACGTTGGAGACGTACCAACATCCCCAAGCTTAGTTCTACTCGTCCCGAGTAGGCAAGAATGATAAAAGAAGAACAATTTCTGAAGTGACATGCTTAAACACAATCTTGATCATGTAATAATGTAAGACATGTAAACTGGTATCAAATGAATAAGGGTTGTAGTTTATATTGATATCAAACGAGTAATGGATAAACAAGTAGGTGAAGCAAGCAAAGCTTTCAATGATATAGTACTAGATAGCAATCAACTGTGCAAAGTAGATATTAAAGATGATTTAAGTTTCAAGCACAACAATATAATCATCTAATGCTTCCAACAAACATGACAACTTAATGAAAGGATCAAGTCAAGTAATAGCAATATGCACGTAGAAGATCAATATATTATTTGTTCAAAAGAAACAAGCAAGCGTTGAATGTTGGTTCCTGGCACCAGGATGTTATGGCTAAGAGAATGTTAACGGAGGTTTGGAAGGCCAAGGGAAGAAAGGCTCACAAAGCTGTAGATGATCATTCGATAAGAGAAAGTCTTACAATCGAATCTATGCAAGGAGTAGTGATTGCCACACAACGGATGCACAATGAGCTATAAGTATATGAAAGCTCTCCAATGGAACTAGTGGGGGTGCATCCAACTTGCTTGCTCACAAAGACCTAGAGCACTTTTGAGGAGTCTCATCATTGGAATATACAAGCCAAGTTCTATAGTGTAAAGTTCCCCACATAGTTATGCAACTAAGACATGAAAACTCTCTCATATGGAGTAAAGGTGCTAATCATGAGCACAAATGATGATCACAAATGATATGGTGCTATAACATGAGCACAAGTGATGACTATAAATGATATGGTGCTATAACATAAGCACAAGTGTGTGATAAAGAATAGTAATGCTGCCCCCCCTTTTTTTCTTTTTTCTTTTCTTTTCTATTTCTCTTTTCGGTGGCCTACATGGCTCTTTTCACTTTTAGGGGAAAGCATCCTAATATGATATATGATATATGACAACACACTAATGATGATAAAACAACATGCTGATGATACAAGTAACTAATATGAATGTGCCATAAGAATACATATGACAACGGTGCCTCTGCCAGTGTAGCAGGTTATGTAGTGCTCTAGCGTAACATGGGTAAAACCGCACATCAGATTTATAGAAATACGCAAAGCAATATATAAATAATGAATGATAACAAGTCATGTAATGTAAGATGCATGTTGCATGGCAATATATCTCGGAACATCTATGGAAATGCTGTAGTAGGTAGGTATGGTGGATGTTTTGAGGAAGATATTTGACTTATGTGTAGGAGAACAAGATGAAGATCTCCCACGAGTTTGGATGTACCCACAAAAAATGCACCAACTCTCAATGTGAGAAAGGGCAAAGCAAAGTACCGAAGAGGCTAGCAATATGTGGTTGAAGTGCCATGAAAACTGCAGTTTTATAACTCACAAGTAAAAAGATTCCAAATAAAAATATGATCATACAAGGCATAATGAAAATTACTCCTAGAGGGATCGTGGCGAATGACAAAGTCACCGTTGGCTTCCCCGACTGTAGCGCATAACATAAAGTCATTAAGGTTGCTTTAGGCAAATAGAAGTCATATACCATTTTGCAATCAACTGGAAATTTAAGTGTGGCATAGTTTTCAAGTTTCTCTAGACCAACCATTTAATCATTCCACTTTACTAGACCATCATGTTTACCATCAAGAAAATTAATATCTCAAAACAATATCAATGATTCAAGTGACACAATTTAATGATCTACAAGATTATGAATCATTTAGTTATACCATCTACCACATTTATCATTTTCTGTTCTCAACCAAACACCAATCAACTTATTTAAAAGATAAACTCTCCAAGTAATTAAACAATGAGATATGATAGTATATTATAACAAAGCTAAGAACTCTAACAAGAGATGCATGAAAAAACAAGAGCTAGAGAGCAAACGATAACAAAAAAAGAATATTCAACGAATAATAGTGAAGAATACGAGTATTCATATGAAAAAGCGGAGCGTGTCTCTCTCCCACACAAAAGAATGCTAGGATCCATTTTATTCAGAGAATGAAAATAACAAAAACAAACATACGCTTCAAGATAAGCACATAAGATGTGACGAAATTAAAATATAGTTTCACTAGAAAGGACCTGATAGTTTGGGCATCCCCAAGATTTGACGCTTGAGTATTATGAAATTATACTGGGTTGAACCACCCGGGCATCCCCAAGCTTTGGCTTTACTATCCTCTTGATCACATTATATCATCTTTCTCTCTTGATTCTTGAAAACTTCCTCCACACTAAACTTAGAGTAACTTTATTAGAGGGTTAGTGCACAAAAGTTTATGATATTATGTAGGAACACAATTGCTACCAATGCTACTGGACATTAGCTACAGCCACTGATACTTAAAAGGATAAAAATATCCAGTAAAAGAGGCATTGCAAAAGAAAATGGCAGAATCTATCAAAAACAGAACAATCCGTAAACTTGCTCAGATCTAGAAAACTCAAAACTAATGAAAGTTGCGTATACATCTGAGGATTGCGCACAAAAAAGGGCAGATTTTTCTAACGTTCCAGTTCGTAGATATGAATTTTACGGTGGATAGCAGAAATCTGTTTCAGCACAGGAATTGAATTTTAACATCAACTTTTAACTAGTGGCTTAACTTGACACAACATTGCAATAAAAATAAGATACAAAGAAATTGCTATCGAGGTAAAACCAATCCTTCACACAAGCAAAACAGAATAAAATAACAGGAAATAAAAGTGGGCTGTCTCCCATAAGCGCTTTTGTTTAACGCCTTTGAGCTAGGCACAAAGTAAAACTCAAATATTATCAAGATCAAGAATAGAAACCCTTTCAACTATGCATTGTATTTTATCTATATAAGGTTCAGAGGTGTCTCTTTCATTTCTTTTAGGCTTACTATTTTCATCAAATGGGTTTTGAGGGACAATCCAATCAAAATTTTCTTCCAAAGTTCAAGCATAGCTACAAGTTTAACAGGTATTGGAACTTTCATTTCTTCCCCCTTTATAGGTTCGTTTTTCCCTAGTTTCTCAAGTGCATTAATAACATCTACACATGAGCCAAGCATATTAAATCGATCAAAAACTTTCCTAGCTTCTACGGCAAAATCACCAAATTCTTTAAGCAAGGTTTCCATGATAAAATCCTTCTTTTCAGCATTTTTAACATTATGAAGATCAAGAAACATTTGTTGTATTATGGGGTGAAGGTTAACAAATCTAGTTTCTAGCATGTGAACTAAAGAAGTTGCAGATTTTTCATAGTTAGCAAGTTTGGCTATGGATTTCTCCTCAAGATCACTATTCTTACTAATATGATTAAAGAACTCTCCAATATTTTCTTTTCCAATTATAGAACCACTACTTACTGAGAGAACCTCAAAAATGTACTTAGGAAGCAACATTGTAATAAATGTAAAGCTAAAACCGAAGTAAACAAAGCAATGACAAATTATCAAACCGAAATAACAAAAGCAACAAAACTGGAAATAAAATAGCAAACCGAAATAATAAAAGTAATGCAAGTAACTATTTTTTTTATTTTTTATTAAGCAAACAAAATAGTAGTAAAAATGAAACAAGCAAGACAATAACAAAATAAGAAGACTGGAAGTGCGAAAACTTCGTGAAGAATCTTCAAATCCCCGGCAACGGCGCCAGAAATTCTTGATGGCGTGTAGATGACGGAGGAGTTGAAGGTCTTCAAAGGAATTTTTATCTCCCCGGCAACGGCGCCAGAAAATTCTTGATGGTGCTAAGCGTGTGGTTGGTAAATCCCCAAGAGGAGGGTGTGAAGTAGCAGAGCAGAAAGATTTCCCTCAGTTATGAAACCAAGGTTATCGAACTAGTAGGAGATGAATGTTCCCCTTGAGGTGTCAACGGCGTCAGAAACTCTTGGTGTGGCGTCGGAGACGTGGAATCTGCACACAACAGAATCAAAGTATTTTCCCCCAACTCAACGGTGAGGGTGTCAATCCCACCGGCTTGCTGTAAAAAAAGATTAAACTGTGTGGAAGAAAGATGTTTGTTTGCAGAAAGTAACATGTTTGCAGTTGTGGTTTTATCAGATTAATGAGAAGGACCGGGGTCCACAGTTCAATAGTGGTGTCTCTCCATAAATAATAATGACATTCATCCATGCGTGGTAAACAAATTACAACTAGGCAATTGCCAGAATAATGATGAGCAACCCAATGCATATACTAATGATATGGTGTCTAGTGTGAGATTCATTCGGGCATTATAACAATATACATAGACCATTCCAACCGCATCTATGACTAATAATCCACTTTCTGGTTAGCATCTGCCCCCTTTCAGTATTAAGTTGCATGCAACAGATTATCGCCTTAAGCACTGTGTGTAAAGTAAGTAAGTAACATTATCCTTAGACAAAGTACTACTGTTTTATCCCTAGTAGCAATAGTACATCTACAACCTTAGAACTTTCTGTCATTGCCCCAGATTAAATAGAGACATGAACCTACTATCGAGCATAAATACCCCCTCTTGGAGTTACGAACATCTACTTGGCCAGAGCATACACAAGTAACAGAGAGCATGCAAGATCATTAAATAGCACACACATGATATATTATGAAGCAATAACTTTAGTACTCAATATTCATCGGATCCTAGCAAACACAACATGGAGAATTACATAAACATGATCTTGATCATGATAGGCATCTCACAAGATCTGAACATGATAGCACAAGAGGAGAAGACAACCATCTAGCTACTGCTATGGACCCGTAGTCGAAGGTAGACTACTCACGCATCAGTCCGGAGGCGGTCATGGCGACGTAGAAGCCTCCGGGGATGATTCCGCTCCCGGCAGGTTGCCGGGGAGCAGTTCTGATCTCTCTCGAAGTGGTGTTGACGACGGCGGTGGCTCGGGACCCGTGGAGGAAAAAGATTTCAACCGTGATCTGTTTTTAGGTCAGGGGGGGTTTATATGGGCGAAAGACCTAGGTCGGTGGGCGCCCGAGGGGTCTCCTCACCTCCCGGCGCAGCTGGAAGTGGGGCCGCGCCACCAGGTGATGAGGCCGCTTCATGGCCCCTCTTGGTCTCGTCTTCGGTTTTCCTGGACGCAAATATTCCAAAAATAAATCCTGTTTGACTCGTTTCCAATTTAGCGGATATTTTCTTAAGAGCTTTTCTGAAAACAAAAACATCAGAAAACAGGGAACTGGCACTGTGGCATCTTGTTAATAGGTTAGTCCCAGAAAAGGCATAAAACTATATAAACTGCATATAAAACATGTAATAATATGATATAACATTGCATGGAACACAAGAAATTATGGATACGTTGGAGACGTATCAGTCGCCATCTTCCAAGTCTTCTCCATTAAGGATTTCTTATCTCTCTGTTTTCAGGTGAATGATCTTGGAGTAGCTGATGTTCTCTTGAACACCAAGCTGCTGAGAGATGGTGATTGTGGGATTACACTGCTTCAATATCACTATGTGGAAAAGATATTGTGTCTCTTCGGGTATGACAACAGCAAGCCTTCTCCGACACCATATGATACTAGTGAGATGCTAGAGACCAACTCAGAGATTCTCAGATCATTAGCTGCTTATGTATTTGGTTTCTACCACGATACCTAACATCACCTTTGATGTAAGCAAGTTGAGCCAATTTGTTTTCAACCTGGGAGATAAGAGCATCTCCAACCGCATCCCCCAAATCTGCCCCCATAGTGTCCGCGGACATGTCCGCGGGCAGTGACCGGACGACCCCCATAGTTGGGCTCCTACAACCGCATCCCCCAAAAATTTATCCCCAAACTCATGCAAGGCATGCAACGTCGGGCTGCTTTGGGTTCGTCGTGGAAGATGTCGACCTTCTTGCCGGCATGACGACAAACGGATCCTGCGTCGGACGTCGGACGACGGGCACGGACGTGGAAAGACCCGACTCCCCGTCCTGCGTATCCGCGTTGGCTATCCGCTCCGCCAGAGCATCCAGCGCCATTTTCTCCACCACGAGCTTGAGGAGGCGCTACCTACGACACCGTGTTCGCCACGCCAGTGGCGAGTCTCCTACTTGCTCGACGTACCAGGAGGAGCCACTGTTCTCGGTCAAATCGATGTCTTCCCACACCTCCATCGTATTTGCAGGTGGACGTGGCGGGAGGAATGAAACTTACCGGCGGGAAATGGAGGCTGAGAAGGGAATAAGTGAAAGTGGCCGGCGGGCCATAAATTTGGTTGAAAATTGACAGATCCGACGTGGCGGACGCGTCCGGGCGGCCCCAAACCCGCCCTTCATATGGTTGGCTTTGGGGGGAGCCATACAGCCCAGACGTTTTTGGAGGTTTGGGGGCCGCCGTTGGGTGGACCAATTCAGCCCAAAACGCATCTGGGCTATCCGCCCGGACGTTTGGGTTGGCTATGAGGGGTGTGGTTGGAGATGCTCTGATCATTGGAATGTGGTTGAGAGAGATATGCACTATGTAAAAGGCACTGCGAGCTATGCGATTCACTATTCTGATTACCCGATTACCCTAGGGGTACTAGAAGGTTATAATGATTCAAACTAGATATCTTATGTTGATGAGATTAAGGTCACAAGTGGTTGTGTGTTTACAGTCGGTGGTGGCGCTGTTTTCTGGAAGTCTTGCAAGCAGACCATCTTAACGGGGTCAACTATGGAAGCAGAACTCACAGTGTTAGACAAAACCACTTTTGAATCAGAGTGCCTGATGCACACGGTGGGTGTGTTGTTGGGAGACCCCAAGAGGAAAGTTTGAAGTAGTGCAACAGCAAGTTTCACTCAGTATGAAACCAAGGTTATCGAACCAGTAGGAGATGAATGTCCACCCGAGTTTGTTGGCGGCGCCGTTTACGATTACCAACGTGGAGCCTGCATACAACACAATCAAAGTATTTTTCCCCAACTCAATGGTGAGCATGTCAATCCCACCGGCTTGCTGTAACAAAGGTTTAAACGTATGTGTGGAAGAAAGATTTATGTTTGCAGAAAGTAACAGGTTTGCAGTTGTAGTTTTATCAGATTAATGAGAAGGACCGGGGTCCACAGTTCACTAGTGGTGTCTCTCCATAAATAATAATAACATTCATCCATGCATGGTAAACAAATTACAGCTAGGCAATTGACAGAATAATGATTAGCAACCCAATGCATATACTAATGATATGGTTGAAGGGAATATTCCCTAGAGGCACTTAATAAACATTGTTTATTGGTATTATCCCAATTGTTCATTATATGTTTTATACCATGCTATAACTGTATTAAGCAGAAATATTAATACAGGTGTGGTAGATAAACAACCAGGTCCCTAGTAGCCTCTAATAAGACTAGTTTCATTGCGCGATTGATGATCGAGGTTTTCCGATCTCAGGGCATGGCGCCGGTCGGCAATGAAAGTCATATCGTTGGTGTAACGACGTGATGGACATACCCATATTTGTAGGACGTAGTCATTACGCTTTAAGACCGTGAGACCAACTCTTATTGTTATTCCTGGAAGATACTTTGATTGCACCAAACGTCATATCTTATTTAGTATGAAAATAATGGTGATACTTTTGGGTATCGGAAGGGGGTCGTTGAGACGAGGGGTCAACAACGGGATTTGTCAGTCCGTAAAGCCGGATAGATAATCTAGGGCCCACTCGGTGAGATTATGTCAAATGAGTTTGCAAACATGTGACTAGGTCACCAGCTGACATAATATCATAGACGATTAGAAGATAGCGATGTCAGTAACGAGATCATGCTAGGTATGGAGATATCTGAGAATGATGCTCGGACACGCTAAGTATCGCTATGACAAAAGGTTTAAGACTAGACGTCCAGGTTTGATAGATGAAAATCATTCATTATATCACAGTGATTAATTCATGGGGTCCATGCCTACGAGTTAGTCATTGATCGGAGAGGAGTCTCGATCATGTCTGGTAATATATCGAACTGCTAGGGTAACACACTTAAGGGGTTTCGACAAGACAACCAGAAAGGAAAGAGATCACGGGGAACGTCCCGGGAATGGTCCGATGGAGATCGGGCAGCGACAAAATAGTTTTTGGAGATAGAATAAATGATATATAATATGTTTGATATTAATTAGTGTAATTAATGATTACATATGATTTATATATTTTCGAATTTATTTAGGTTGATTTCCCTAAATAGGCCTTCTGGTCGAAAGAAGGCCCATGAGGGGAAAATTCCTCAAGGGAATTTGGTGGGGGCAAGGAGGCCGACCTAGGTGGGCCAAATGTGGCCCACCTAGGGCCGGCGCACCTGTTGAAGCCGCACCAAGGCATGTGGGATAGTCCCACATTGCCTGGCTGGTGAGTTGGCTCCCCCCGGGGAGTCTATTTAAGAAGGGGCACCCCTGGCCTTTTTATTCACCGAATTAATTCTCGATTTCTCCTCGATCTCGTGATTCCCTTTGTCGGATTTGCGCCGAGGAGAATGAGAGTTCTCTCTCCACCATAGCCCACTGCCGCGCTGCTGGTGTTCCGGTCCAAGTCATCCGCTGCTCGTCCTGGACTGGAGCTTCGGTGGGCGTCGTCTCCACCATATGTGTGTAACGCCCTGCGAGGTGCTGCGCTAGCGGTACTCGGAAGCCTACTTCCTCCACCCGACCTCGAGGTCATCTTCATCGTCTTCGTCGCGCCGAGTTCTTCGTGACCTAGAGGTCGGCTGCGTCGTCTTTGTCGTCAACGCTTGTGCGGGAGCGTAATCCCCGCTATTCGGTCTACGAGGGTATGTATTCCGATCTCCGCCGTACTTCTATATCTGCATAGTATAGATCTTGGCTACTTTAAGGATATCGTTGCTAGGATTTTTTTTATTTTCTGCACACGATCCCCTTCAGTGGTATCAGCGCCAATCTATCGTAGATATAGTTGTACGCTGTTAGAACCCGTTTTAGCACGGGGGCACCGTTCCTGTTATTTGCTACCCTCTAGCGTGCACTTGTGATACTGAATTTACGCGTACGCTTACGCGAGACTGGTTCCACTAATAACTTACGGCTTGTACCGTATCTGTGGCTGGCGGGTGTCTGTCTGTCTCTCTTTAGCTGGCTTTGCATTTTCAATGGAGGGCCCAAAAGGGATGCTTAAACATGCAATTATTGGATCGTTGTTGTGGTCATAAGGTTCGTAGGTATGAAGCAGTTCTATTTACGTCAAACCCAAGCCACGTAAAATATGCAAAAGATAAAGTAGAAGCGTCTAACTTTATTTTGCAGGGGCAATGTGATATGGTCAAGGTAGGTTTATTAAATTATTTATGAACTGTGGGCGCCAAGAAGACCATGGCGCATGGACCATATCACATTGTATTACATTTGATGTTATTATGTGCATCTTATATTGTGTGATTATATATATTAGTATATATTAGTTACACGACGGTAGTTATATACAAGATGATCCCTTCATAATACCACTAGTGTTCTTCCTCCAACGAGCACCACCAAGAAAGTTCTACGTTATGAGGCAGGCCGTGACGATCGGGTGTCAAACATATCGTCGTTCGCATACAGTGGGTGTAAGCCATGTTGCACAAGCGTTACATGGAGGTTATTGTGGCGAGCCTAGCATATACATATATGGCATCGAAACACGGAGGCCGGAAGGTCGAGCATGAGTCACAGAGTTGTTGTGATTGAAAATTGTCTACCCTTGAAGTTGTGTTGTCGGCTTTGACGATGAGGGGTTGTGCAATGGATGGGGGTCGTGTAATCGCTTAAACGACCAGGAGGGATGTTCGTTTGAGTGGGAGTTCGGATAGTTATTTTCTAAAATACTAGAACTCAAAATATGATGAACAAAGTCTGTTTTGCAAAACCTTTGTAGATATTACCATTGTGCTATCATCTTTTAAAATTAGGCGCATTCCTACGATTGAGAAACTTAAAAGGTTGGGTCCAAACTTCATAGTTTTATACTTTAGCTTGGGGATACTCCTTGTTTAAACCGTTAGCTCTTTGTGATACAATACCCACTAGGAGATAAACCCGGAGATTCCGCTAACAAAAGATAATTTGGATAATCAGGTTTTGTGCGGATGATATCATCATAGTCCAGTGTATGCTATGATCTCTGCCATAGAGAACCAACAACGTGTACGAGTTATTAGATCGCGAACATATGAGATGGTCGCTAAACTCGGGGTACCCCTAAAGTTAAGTTGATGAAGTTTATCTGTACGTTGACTGGTTGTCTTCTCAACCAAGATGGAAGAGAATACACACATTGAAGGAGTACGTGGCAGTCATACTTGATGACATTTGTCATACTTGATGACATATGGTCATACTTGATGAACATTGAGACGCCTCGCTCAGCTCGATCACTGGATGACAGACGTCGTTGCCAAGTGCAAATGCTATGTCATAGATTATGTCATGCAAGGGGAATCGTTCACCTTCATGGTTCTTGATTACGTTGGAAGTATCAAGAAGATGAAACAGATCGCCGAAAGTCATTAATGATGATGGTGTATATATGATATACATGTTATGAATGTTTTAGCTAAGCAAGTACTCGCAGTAGTGACTAAGTTTTTGATACTAGTCATGTTTTATGAAAACCAGGTATACTGCTTGAGTAGCTTGAAAGGATGAGGCGACATTGCGTGTTGATAATGGTAGACAAATTGTTGTAATGGCCATAGACACTCTCCCTCTAGATCTACCATTTGAATAAATTATTTATGATCGCCTGTTAGTATGATCGTTATAAGTGTGTCTCCTCTAGCGAGACAATTCTTCATATATATTAGTGACAAATTCGTTGTCCTATATTTATGAAGTAATGATCATATGCCGATTTGAATTTAGATGGTAGAAGCTCCCACATTCATAATATTAATGCCAAAGGATACGAACTTAATAAAGACACCACATATGTGTGGCACTACCGTTTAATTCATGTCAATGTTATAGTCAATGAATTAGCTCCATACCGGATGGATCTACAAGTCCTTAGATTTGATGTTTTGACACTTGCAAAATAACTAAGACACCGTTTTCGGAAAATGGGCATATAACTTATTGATAGTCATGCATATAGATGTATGTGGTTCAATGAAGTAATTGACGGGTAGTGGAGACCTTTATTTGGTGAACTTCACTGAACGTTTTGAGTATAGCTTGTTGAGAATCATGCATATGGGTGTATGTGAATCAATGAAGTACTTTAACGTGAAGTGGAAGTCTTTATTTCATAGACTGCATGAATCTTCCGAGTAGATATATGAATATCCACTCAGGGAATGTTAGTCTGGAAACTTTGATTCGATCAAACAACTTCAGAATGAAGTAGAAAATAAACTTAACAAGAAAATCAAATTCCTGCGATACAGATCGAGGAAATGAAGATTTGAGTTATAATGTTGGCACATCATTGGAAGACTTGTGAGAAGAGTTCAAAAAATTACGTCGCATGGAACACCATAGTATTATGGTATGACGTAGTAATTGCAACCTATCGGATAGTGTGTGGTAAGTAAATCTCTTACCGAATTATTGTGATCGTTAGAGTTATATGGTAGAAACTCAACATTCACATTAGATAATAGGGAAACCATTTGAATCCATGGAGGCAATACCATACGAGTGATGGCATGGCTTTTAGCCTAGATTGTCGTTTCAATAATTTAGTGTTTCGATGTGATCAAACCTAAAATGGATTAATCTTTGTAGTGTACCGTACCTAAAGAGTTAGTTGGGTACATGTCTCACGACATAGGCAAAATCGTTTCCGGGATATACCTTGCGAAATAAATAGTTTCTTGTCCAAGGGTATAAGTGAGAAAGAAAGTAGAGCAAGGAAAAGTTGATGAACTTTCTCTCCAGACATCAGAGTGGCGCAACTGAAAGTGTTTTCGCTGTCATTGTAACGCCCTGGGATTTATCCCCTTTTATTTTTTGTGAGTTTTCTTTTTTTGCATCGACATAGCATCGCATTGATTTAATTTGTTGCATTTAAATTAAATTTCCATAATTAAATTCATATGCATTTCAAATTAATTAAAAATGTGTTTTTCAAATCTTTTAAAAATGTTAAAAACTTATTAAATTCCCTAGTTGAAACTAAAAAATATTTTGTAAAAGTTTCGTATTCAAATTCCTCTTCGTTTTGGGTTTTACAAATATAAATCAGAAATAATTAAATCGGTGAGAAATAAAAGCCCAAAGCCCACCTAAGCAAACCCTAGGGTTTCCCCCTGAAAATTCTTTCCCACCCCCTGCAATTTTGTAGCCACCCTCCTCCTTTTTCTGGATTTTGCGAAATAATCCTCCCATCTCTCTTTTCTTACTTTTCCCCTTCCTTTTTCTCTTCTTTTCATTTTTTTCCTTTCTTTCCTTCCTTTCTTCTTCTTTTCTTTCCTTTTTTCTCTCTTCTTTCCTTCCTTTCCTCTCCCGCACGCACGGGAGAACCGCACAAGCCCGTGCGCTCCTTCCCCGCACCAGCCGAACTCCCGCACGGGAGAGCCTCGCTCCCGAGCCCGCAGTCGCTCGCGCCCGAGCTCCCCGTAGCGTGCTCCGGCCCGGCCGCCTGCCGCCGCGCGCGCACGCGCGCTGCTCGCCCGCGCGCCGCCTCCGACCGCGCCCGCCGGCCTGCCCCGCCGCGCCCGTGCTCCGCGCCGCGCCATGGCCGCCCGCGCTTGCCGCCGCCGACCGCCTCGCCCCGCCGCCGCCGCCCCAGCTCGGCCGCCTCCTGCAACCAGCGCCGGCCGCCTCCACGCCTCCTCCCTTGCCTCCCCGAGCGCCGCTTCCCGCGCCGCCGCGCCCCGTCGCCCCGGCCTCTCCCTGCTCCGGCCCGAGCATGCCCCCGCGTCTCCCGCTCGTGCGCCCCCGGCCGCCCGCAGCCTCCGGCCACCGCGGCGCGCCGCCGCGCTTGACACCGTCGCGCGCGGGCCTCTCCTCGCGCGCGCCGTCGCCCGGCCACATCCGCCGCAACCGGGCTCCTCCGCCGCCGCATCGCCGTCCGCCGCCCCGCGTGCGTTCACCCGCGCCGCGCCGCCGCCCCCGATGCCTCCTCTTCCCGGGCGCGTGCACGCACGCGTCCCTGCTGCCTCCTCTTTCCGGCCGCGTGCACGCCGCCGCCGCCGCCCGCTAGGTGTTCGACGCAGTCCCCGAAAGAACTTCGGCGTCATTTCTTTGTGTCCGAGTTGTCCACCCTTCGAGGTGTTGCTACATGCGCGTGCGCGTCCTCTTCCGGTGCCGCGTTTCCGTGACCGCCCGTGTCCGTGTTGCGGTGCACGCCCCGTGTGTGCCTCCTTCCGGTGTCCATTTGCCTTGCTCCTCCGTGCCCGCGCCCTTCAACGAGGATGACCGAGTACGACTACCCGACCACTTCCACGACACCGACAAACAACGCTGCCCCGGTTCCGCGACGACTACTTCCACGACGACGACTACTTCCTCTACGGACCGAAGACGTTTGTTTCGAAACCTAGTTCACCCGATCCGACGTACGGACCCAAACCCTAACCCTAAACCTATTTTATTAAATGTCACCTATCTTGTGCTTATCGCATCATATTTGCATGTGTTGCATTTCTTGGGTTTGCGGGGGTAGCAAATCACCTAAATAATAAATATGGAATGTGTGGGGTAATAAATATATAATGCCCTATTCCACTTAATTTAATTAGATCACCCATGCCATGTGTTGCCATGCTAACCAACATTTAATATTACTGGTAAATAAATAACTTGAACATAAATATTAATTGTCGGAATCCCCGGTTTCGCTTAATTTGGATTAAGTGCATCTCGCATTGCATCTTGCCATGCCATGCATCATTCTCATATGATCATGCTGGATCTTTGCCGTAGTTATCAGATGCATCTTTTACGCCTTCCAGTGTTTCTTGCTTCTTCGCGGATACGATGTTGAGATGTGTGAGCCACGACAAGATCTGCTTCCATGCGGGATTCCAGGCAAGCAAAGTTTGCTTGTTTACCTATACATTGTCTTTCATTCCTGCCGTTGATCTCTGCTGCCCTAGTATTCGATTCTTATCGTGATCCCATCACATGTTTATCCTGCAGCCCATACAGCTTTATCCCCACATCCCATCACCTGTTGTTTGTTTATCTGTTGGCCTTGCGAGTCGTAGCGCATGCTTAGAGTTGTTTGTGCGAGTCGTCTGTTGGTCTTATGTTTCATCTGCTTAGTATGATAGATGTTTCTACCTTAAAAAAATGTTGTATTATATTGGGGTATTAAAATTAAAAGATAAGGCACCAGGCGGAAGGCCTTGCGAGGTGTTTTGTTCTGCTCAGTGTCGACCTAGGAACTGATATTTTGTCCTCGGATCCAATTTTGAGCGCACCAACCACTTGTGGGTGGCCCTATGGAGCCCCCCTCGACTTTGAATGGATCTACAGCTTGTCCATGTGCCGCAACTAGTTCGGGTTTTCCATTTGCTCATATGCATGTGCATAATGATGATGATTGATGAGAGGTTATGTGATATGCGGGTCATATAGGGGTGGTGCGCGCGAAGCGGACAGTTCCTACTGTGGTTTGAGCCGCATGGCGCGCAAGCACAAACTAATGAGTCCGCAATTGAGATTCGGCCGAACTCTTGACGCGGGTAACAACTCATATGGGTGGCACCTGGACTTTCTGTAGTGAAGGAACGAGTAGTGTTGAGAGTCATATGGGTGGCACCTGGACTAATGCTTCCTTGGGTTGATCATACGAGTATGGGTACAGTAGTGCACCCCTGCAGGGTATAATCTTATCGATGAGCCGTGTCCACGGTTATTGACGACTTTGGTGATGATGTTGGCTAACAAGATCTAGACAACTTACACCTAATCATTGTTAATTAATTTTACTAGTAATATAGAATTACTTTCACAATAAATTGTAATTAAAATTGTTTAATGTGTGAGTTTCCCGAATTGCTTCCTCATACTTGGTTGAGGGGGTTAATCCGAGAATGGGTTATGATTGGTGTTAGTTGTGGATGTTTATCTTATGCGCTCTCTTATCCCTTTCTGATTAGACGGAAGTTGTAGCGTGTCTCTTTAGGTTGATAGTGCTGCTACCGCTAAGTCCACCTCCCCTATATTTTGGGAGATGGTGTAGAAAGTAGGCAAGTCGGTTTTGCTTGCCAGGGAGTGCCCTGACCCTCTTTTGGGATGTGCTTTATCTGCAGTCAATAGGTTTGAAGTCCGACGACGTTAGCTTGGAAATCCCTCCGGCTTGGCTGGGCAGGGATATGGCGCCATTGCTTATCTTCAGGACTCTTAGTCCAATTTGCATCTTATCCGTAGTCGGATACTATTTTGATTCCACTGTCATTTAAATCTTCGCATTGTATCTTTGTATCTTGACTCGTTCGAGTCGTTGTTGTAATTATATCTTTGTTGTATTTGTGGATGTATCGGAACTGTTGTAATGTTATCACAATTCCACCCACATAATGCGCATGTTTCGGCGTGCACATTATGCCTGGTGGGCGACCTAAAGTCGTTATTATGCGGATTTCGGTAGGAACGCTTAAATCTACGTAGTACCGATTTTAGGGCGTCACAGTCATGCTCCACAACTTGAAGAAATCTGATGATACAAGATCATGATGCTCTGAGCTCATACTAAGAACTTATGCGTACGAGGTTGTGTTCCACAGTATGTGTTACGACAATCTTGTTATGAAGGTCATATTAATGTAATATGACAGACCTACGAACTACGAAGAAGAGACGGTGGACCTAAGTCCGAGAAATAGCTATGAGTCATATATGATCCGAAATAAAATCCATGTACGATTACCAGGTATTGACTTGGGATATCTTCTTGATGGCATCTAGGATGTTAACAGAATATGGAATTTTATGAGAGAGTAGACACTGATAAGGATCGATTTGTCGTGAAGCAGTTCCGACATATTCAGAAGTTGACCACAATGAGAATTTGTCTCAAGTGGCGAAGACTAAATCTATTCTGGGTCGTTTAGCAATTACTATAATTTCGAATGAGAAATTGATAGATGGATAAGAAAACCATGTTTCTTAATAGTGTCATTAAGAAAGAGTTGTAATCAGTACAATAATGGTTTGTAATCCCGAGGATGCTAAACATGTATGCAAACTTCAGTTGTCCATTCATGGGCTGAAGCAAACATATCGGAGCTGGAATCTTCACTTTGATAATGTGATTAAAGGATTTTGGAGTTGTCCAAAATAGTTGAAGAAACCTACGTTTGCAAAGAAGTGAGTGGGAGCAAAGTAGCTTTTCTTGATCTTATATGCGGAAGGCATATTTGAGTGGGAGCTAAGTAGCTTTCCTTGATCTTATATGCGGAAGGCATATTTGAGTGGGAGCTAGGTGTCATTTGTGATTTTGTATGTAACGACATATTGAATGACACAGATCCTCTAGTAGAGTGTAAAGGATTGTTTAAGTGATTAAATTTTCTATGAATAAAGTTAGGAGTATTAGGCATCCGATTTATAATTGTATAGATCGTAAGGGGCTTAATAACATTAAGTCGGAATATTTCCTAAGTTAAGATTCTGAAGTGTTTCAGAATAGAACAAGCGAAGAAAGAGGTTCTTACTTGTATGACTAAGTAAAATATTAAGTTTATCTTGGCATTTTTATAGAAAATGATGTTCGACATTCTCCATGTATCAGACATAGATTCTATCAGACTGAAACTCGACTTGGTGTGACCTGAGTTCTTGGTTGAAAAACAGGTTCTAGAGTGATCCTTGTGTGGATCAATGAACAAACGTTAAGTGTATCCTTCAGTGTCTGTGAGAACTAATGATATGTTTTCTAGTAAAGGGTAAGAGTGGAAAGACAACTTGCCGTAAAACGGTTACGATGATGCAAGTTATTACACTGGCCCATACAACAAGAAATCTCATATAGGAGATGTCCTTTATTTTGAAGAAAGACATGTTTAGTTTGCGAAGTCGCATATGAATGCACCATCGCATAATCTACGTAGGTATAGAAATATATGGCAACTTAAGAAGTAGCAAGTGTGATTGGACTAAGCAGTTTTCCGAGCGTATGTGGTCCCTTTAATTGATCTCTTAGACTTTTAAGGCCCATGCTACGCGAATGTTCGAGTCTCACTCCATCCACTAGGATATATTTCACCGTCATCGTAAGATACAGGATGATGTCAAACTAGTTGACACAGAATTGTTGCAAAGCATATATAGGTATCAATGTGTGAGATCTGTTGACTGTATTCCTCTTCCACGAGACGAGCATGCACCAGTATGCTATGGGTGTTGAGCTTTTTACCAATTTGTAAACTAGATTAAGTGTTACTCTAGTGCAAGTGGGAGAATGAAGGGAATATGCCCTAGAGGCACTTAATAAACATAGTTTATTGGTAATATCCCAATTGTTCATTATATGTTTTATACCATGCTATAACTGTATAAAGCGGAAACATTATACATGTGTGGTAGATAAACAACCAGGTCCCTAGTAGCCTCTACTAAGACTAGTTTTGTTGCGCGATTGATGATCGAGGTTTTCCGATCATAGGGCATGGTGCCGGTCGGCAATGAAAGTCATATCGTTGGTGTAACGATGTGATGGACATACCCATCATCGTAGGACGTAGTCATTACGCCTTAAGACCGTGAGACCAACACTTATTGTTATTCCTGTAAGATACTTTGATTGCACCAAACGTCGTATATTATTTAGTATGAAAATAATGGTGATACTTTTGGGTATCGGAAGGGGGTAGTTGAGACGAGGTGTCAACAGCGGGATTTGTCAGTCCGTAAAGCCGGATAGATACTCTAGGGCCCACTCGGTGAGATTATGTCAAATGAGTTTGCAAACATGTGACTAGGTCACCAGCTGACATAATATCATAAACGAGTAGAAGATAGCAATGTCAGTAACGAGATCATGCTAGGTATGGAGATATCTGAGAATGATGCTCGGACACGCTAAGTATTGCTATGACAAAAGGTTTAAGACTAGACGTCAAGGATTGATAGATGAAAGTCATTCGTTATATCACAGGGATTAATTCATGGGGTCCAGGCCTACGAGTTAGTCATTGATCGGAGAGGAGCCTCGATCATGTCTATTATTATATCGAACCGCAAGGGTAACACACTTAAGGGGTTTCGACAAGACAACCAGAAAGGAAAGAGATCACCGGGAACGTCCCGAGAATGGTCCGATGGAGATCGGGCAGCGACGTAATAGTTTTTGGAGCTAGAATAAATTATATATAATATGTTTGATATTAATTAGTGTAATTAATGATTAAATATGATTTATATATTTATTTTCGAATTTATTTAGGCTGATTTCCCTAAATGGGCCTTCTGGTCAAAAGAAGGCCCAAGAGGGGAAAATTCCTCAAGGGAATTCAGTGGGGGCAAGGAGGCCGGCCTAGGTGGGCCAAATGGGGCCCACCTAGGGCCGGCGCACCCGTTGGAGCCGCACCAAGGCATGTGGGATAGTCCCACATTGCCTGGCTGGTGAGTTGGCTCCCCCCGGGGAGCCTATATAAGAAGGGGCACCCCTGACCTTTTAATTCACCCAATTAATTCTCGATTTCTCCTCGATCTCGTGATTCCCTTTGTCGGAGTTGCGCCGAGGAGGATGAGAGTTCTCTCTCCACCCTAGCCCGATGCCGCGCTGATGGTTTTCCGGTCCAAGTCTTCCGCTGCTCGTCCTGGACTGGAGCTTCGGAGGCCGTCGTCTCCACCGTATGTGTGTAACGCCCTGCGAGGTGCTGCGCTAGCGGTACTCGGAGGCCTACTTCCTCCACCCGACCTTGAGGTCATCTTCATCGTCTTCGTCGCACCGAGTTCTTCGCGACCTAAAGGTCGGCTACGTCGTCTTCGTCGTCAACGCTTGTGAAGGAGCGTAATCCCCGCTATTCGGTCTACGAGGGTATGTATTCCGATCTCCGCCGTATTTCTATATCTGCATAGAATAGATCTTGGCTAGTTTAAGGATATCGTTGCTAGGAATTTTTTTGTTTTCTGCACATGATCCTCTTCAGTGGTATCAGAGTCGATCTATCGTAGATATAGTTGTACGCTGTTAGAACCCGTTTCAGCGTGGGGGCACCGTTCCTGTTATTTGCTACCCTCTAGCGTGCACTTGTGATTCCGGCAGTATTGAGTTTATGAAGCGGCCCGGACCGACTTTACGCATACGCTTACGCGAGACTGGTTCCACTACTGACATACGGCTTGTACCGTTCTATGGCTGGCGGGTGTCTGTCTCTCTCTCTTTAACTGGCTTTGCATTTTCAATGGAGGGCTCGAAAGGGATGCTTAAACATGCAAATATTGGATCGTTGTTGTGGTCATAAGGTTCGTAGGTATGAAGCGGTTCTATTTACGACAGCCCCAAGCCACGTAAAATATGCAAAAGATAAAGTAGAAGCGTCTAACTTTATTTTGCAGGGGCAATGTGATA
The DNA here is from genome assembly GCA_026929855.1 of Poa annua. Lineage (NCBI taxonomy): Eukaryota > Viridiplantae > Streptophyta > Magnoliopsida > Poales > Poaceae > Poa > Poa annua. The sequence continues at coordinate 240,483,926 of CM049426.1, read as the reverse complement.
TGGTGAAGGTAGGTTTATTAAATTGTTTATGAACTGTGGGTGCCAAGAAGACCATGGCGTATGGACCATATCACGTCGCATTACATCTGATGTTATTATGTGCATCTTATATTGTGTGATTATATATATTAGTATATATTAGTTACACGGCGGTAGTTATATATAAGATGATCCCTTCATAATACCACTAGTGTTCTTCCTCCAACGGGCACCACCAAGAAAGTTCTACGTTATGAGGCAGGCCGTGACGATCGGGTGTCAGACATATCGGCGTTCGCATACAGTGGGTGTAAGCCATGTTGCACAAGCGTTACATGGAGGTTATTGTGGCGAGCCTAGCATATGCAGATATGGCCTCGGAACACGGAGGCCGAAAGGTCGAGTGAGGTGGGGCTACTCTTCAACTACCCCACGATGAGGCTACCTCGGTCACGCCAAGACTGCAGAGGCCCAAAGAAGGCCCAATAGGGATATCGCGTGGCCTAGTTCTATTCGGTTAGATCATACGACTCTTACCATATCTGTAAGCGCCATCGACACCGTTCACCCTAGACCTAGCTTATCATATAAAGGCTAGGAGGGTTGTTCGTAAAAAAGGGGACATAAGGAGATACGCTCTGACGTGGGGCTACTCTTCGACTACCCCACGGTGAGGCTACCTCGGCCGCGCCAAGGTTATGGAGGCACACAGAAGGCCCACTAGGAGTACCGTGTGACCTAGTCCTAGTCGGTTAGGTCATATAACTTGCCATATCTGTAATTGCCATCGGCACCGTTCACCCGAGACCTGGTCTACCTATAAAGGCCAGGAGGGTTGCTCGTCCAAAGGACACGCTCAGAGCCGCCACCACCAACCCTAGCGAGATCGCCATCTCGCCATTGTAATCGCTACTCGCAATCAATACCAGACAAGCAGGAAGTAGGGTGTTATCCTCCGGGAGCCTGAACCTGGGTAAATTCCCCACTTGTCAGCCGTTGTGATCACCAACGCTCCTCTCTCTCTCCCGCTCAATCAACCCCGGGTGGACAACCCAGAGATTTGTCGAGTCACACCCTCGTCAATTGGCGCCGTCTGTGGGAAAGAACGAGCGTTGGAATCATGGTCGCACCGGCTCCATCCGCAAGGAAGATCGACGTCTACACCACCCGGGAGCCCATCCGCTTCGGCTCCTTCGAGTACGCCTTCCACCCGCCGGCCCACCGCTCGGTGTACGCCGATCTGTACGAAGGTATACACATCACCTTTGGTTCTATACACTGCTTCGTAGACAGTCGTGGAATATTCAGGTCCGCGGCGACCACGCCGCGCGCGGCGGTGACACCCGCATCGGCCACCCTCGCGTTGTACCCGTCGTCGTCTACCGCGGGAGCCGCATCTACCACAACCGTGAAGATTGCATCTACACCGACCACCTCGACAGCGGCCATGCAGATCGAGTGTACTCCGACAACCTCGATCGCACGGCCGACAAAACCAAGATCTACCTCAACCTCGACTGCGTCGACCGCATCCGCGCGTGCGACCAAGGACGTGCTGCCGACGGTCACGTCACACGCGTCCTCATGGATTCACCAAGTCTTCCCCAAGCCGATCGCGCTCGCTCCGGCGACTGCGAAATCATCCTCCGCGACCGTGCCGAAGATCGCAAGAAGACGCAACAACGGCAACGCCGACCATCATGTGGCAGCAATTTTTGATCCAGAGCAAGATTCGGATGACACAAGCAGCAGCGGCAGCGTAAACACCCCCACCCAGGTTTACCCCGCGCAAGTATTCATGGCCGGCACAGCGCCTCCAGAAGGCAACGACGAACCCGCATATCCACTGGAGGTGTTCATGCCCGATCAGACGACACGACTCACCATCACACGCGACATGGCAATCATGGCCATGAAGCACGTCGATGACGGCACGTTCCCACCACCCGACGCACCTCGGGACGATCATCTGGCAGTCCAGTACTTGCTACGCAAGGAAGGCGAGCGACTTCGCGCCGAAAAAGCCGAGCTACTCAGGCTCAAGAGGGACGCCGACGCGTCAAGCGCCAGACGGGCTGCCTATTCGTTTACTTCCTCCACGGAAGTTAACCAAGGAGGACGGCGACACAGAGCTCGCGTTCCCCTCATGACGGAAGCCGATCGAGCCAGAGTCACCCGCAATCTCGACTCGTCCTTCGTCACCGAGGATGAAAATGGGATACCCGTCCCCAAAACGGCGATCGCTTGTATCATGGCAGTCGAAACATACCTTCGGCTCACACAGCCACCGGAGGGAGACGCGCGAGCCCTTCTCCACAAGTAGTAGATCATGTCCATGAAGGCAGTCGAGGACGCCTTATCGAACAGGGTGCCAAACAGCCGAGCACGTGAGGAGCGAGAGCACCAAGCCCGCGAGCCGGCAACGCCAGATGTCCCTGCAGCACAGCCATTGCGACAACCACAACCAGGTGAAGACCTTCGCAACGTGATCACGCAAAGGACGGTGGACCGCAGCCGCACCCAGCGTTTGACTGACACGACGAACCTGGACGACCAGGCCGATCGCAACTTCGAGCCGTGCGGTGCCGCATGCTTCAGCTTCAACATCCGCGACACCCGCATGCCCAAAGGCTTCAAGCTAACAGCAGGAACACCCAAGTACGACGGGAAACAAGACCCACGCCTCTGGCTCGAAGACTATCTCATCGCCTGTACCTGTCAAGGTGGGACATTGACCACAGCGATGCAGTACATCCAGCTCATGCTCACGGATTCAGCACGCGGGTGGCTCACCAGCCAACCCAAAGACTCTTTCAAGACCTGGGAAGAATTCCAAGATAACTTCATCAAAAGTTTCTCTGGAACATACGCAAGGCCGACGACCTACATCGAGTTGCAAGCCTGTAAACAAGGAAGAGATGAGTCGCTCTAGTCATACATCCAACGATGGACACTCCTCCGCAACACCATGGAACCCGTCTCAGAAGACCGAGTGATGGATGCGTTTATGCATGGCGTCGCTCGCCGCGACCTCCGTGAAGAGTTCGGTAGGCTCCAGCCAAAGAACACGATCGAGCTCATGAAGATAGCAAACCAGTGGGCCGAAGGAGAGGACTACGTCCGCTATACCTCTCCAAAGAAGGAAGCCGAAACAAGTAACTGGCGGGATGGACGCCAGAAGAAGAAACAACGTTTCACCAATCTCGACACAATCGAGCTAGTAGCGGCGGGATATCAAACCCCCCGTGATGATACGCGAGATAACAATCGCCAGTATGATCAAGGTCATCAATAAAGTCGAAGCGGTGATCAAGGCCGATAGTCCAACTCGGGACAATACAACCGCAGTAGCGGTAGCATTAGCCGCAATGACGGAGGCCAGAAACGCGAGTGGAAGCGCGCACTGACCCCAGCCGAGGAGCAAATGCAACCTTGCAAGCATCACTCGTTTTGCAACCTAGAAACAGGCAAATGGGGCGCCAACCAATTGTTGAAGGATTGCCGTAAAGCACGCAAGATCTACGAGGCTATGCAGCATATCATCACTCCTGTGCAAGCACCGCAGCCAGCCCCGCAGCTTGCTATTCAGGCAGCACCCGCAAACAACAACCCAGCGCATGCGGCTGGGGCCTTTCCCCAGCAGCAGCCGCAGCATGAAACCCAGCCAGCAGCTGCACACGACGCATGCCCAACTACGCTTGGACATCTCAACATGATATAGAAGGGACGCCCTTCAAACAGGGTGCAAAAGCTCATTACCCGCCAAGTCCTTCAGGCCACAAACTGCCCACACGCGGTACCGAACTACCTAAGAGGGTCAGAGACACCGATCACATTCTCCAGGGCAGATCACCCGTTAGATGTACCTCGGCCTGGTCAGTCTGCTCTGGTTATCGAAGCCCTGATTGGAGATTACAGCCTGAAGAAGGTATTCCTGGATGGAGGCAGTGGCATCAACATCATATTCGCCGACACTCTGAGAAGAATGAACAAGTCGACAGAGAAGCTGCCGGAGTCCAAGACCACCTTCCACGAGATAGTACCAGGGCAAGCAATCACGCCCATGGGAGCGATCTCACTCGATGTCATCCTTGGCTCACCCGAGCACTTCAGGAAATAATCGATTGACTTTGAGGTCGTCGACTGGAAGTCACAGTATCATGCCATACTTGGGCGCCCAACTTTCGCCAGGTTCATGGCAGTACCTCACTACGCCTACCTGATGATCAAGTTGCCTGGACCCAAATGAATAATCACCGTGCATGGCGACTTCGACCGCTCCAACAACTGCGACCGCGAGTTCAGCAGGATCTCTGAGTTCTTCGGGGTCGAAGAGCACTTCAAGGCCATATCAGCCGACAACGACAAGACCATATTTCCACCCCGAAAGAAGCCAGCCAAGGATGCCGCCTTCAACTCGAACGACGACACGACAACTCACCAGGTCCATCCGAGCGACAGCAGCAAGACGGTCAAAGTGTCCTCAAGCTTGACACCCGCATAGGAAGGCGCGCTCGTCAAGTTTCTACGGGAGAACTGGAAAATCTTCGCATGGCAACCTTCTGACATGCTAGGAATACCCAGGAATCTCGCCGAGCACTCCTTAAAAGTTCACAAGGACGCCAGACCCGTCAAACAAGCCATGAGGCGCTTCTCAGGACCCAAACGAGACGCGATCACCATGGAGATCGACCGGCTGCTGCACGCCAAGTTCATCCGAGAGATTAAGGACTCAGACTGGGTCACCAACCCGGTCCTAGTCGAGAAGAAGAAGACGAAGAAATTGCGCATGTGTGTTGACTTCACAGCAGTCAACAAATGTTGCCCCAAGGATCATTTCCCGCTTCCGCGGATAGACCAGATCATCGACTCGACAGCAGGCTGCGAGCGCCTGTCTTTACTGGACGCCTACTCAGGTTACCAACAGATCAGACTGATAGTCGAAGACGAAGAAAGAACGGCATTCATTACACCCGACGGCCTCTTTTGCTACCAGACGATTCCCTTCGGGTCGAAGAACGCTGGGGCCACGTACTAGCGCACAATGCAAGCATGCTGCAAAGGGCTCATCGGGCAAATTGTCCAAGTCTACGTCGATGACATCATCGTCACGACCCGGAAGGAAGATACCCTGGTCGCCGACCTCCGCAAGGTCTTCGCTGTGCTCGACGAATATCAGATCAAGCTGAACCCAGAAAAGTGCATTTTTGGCGTACCAGCCGGAGAGCTACTAGGGTACCTCGTCTCTGCGAGAGGAATCGAAGCAAATCCTGAGAAGGTGCAGAATATACTCACGATGCCAGCACCCACCAAGCTTCGTGAGGTGCAACGATTAGCCGGCCGAGTCGCAGCCCTCACCCGGTTCATAAGTAAGTTGGGTAAGAAGGCCCTGCCTTTCTACCAACTGACAAAGAAGACGGACAAATTCGAGTGGACAGAAGAAGCGCAAGAGGCATGCGACCAGCTCAAAAAGACCCTAACGACTTCCCCAGTCCTGGTGGCACCACTGGAGAACGAGCTGCTATACCTATACGTATCAGCGACAAACAGGGGGGTGAGCACGGTACTCGTAGTTGAGCGGGAAGAAGAAGGGCATAGTCATCCTGTCTAGAGGCCAGTCTACTACCTCAGTGAAGTCCTAACACTGTCCAAGAAAAACTACCCGCACTACCAGAAGCTGGCATACGGGGTCTTCATGACTTCCAGGAAGGTCGTCCACTACTTCTCCGAGCACCCGATCATGGTGGTAAGCTCCTCTAGGCTAGCAGACATCTTCACAAACCAGCGCGCGACAGGACGAGTCGCCAAGTGGGTTGTCGAACTAGGACCCTGGGGGCTGAAGTATGCTCACCCGAAGTCCATCAAGGCCCAAGTCCTTCCAGAATTCACCACCGAGTGGATAGAAGCCCAGTTACCAGATGGCCCCGACTTGTCCAACGCATGGACAATGTACTTTGATGGCTCGAAGAAGTTCAAGTCAGCAGGGGCAGGAGTCGTCCTCATCTCCCCCAAAGGCGACAAGCTAAAATACGTTCTGCAGATGGACTTCCCGACACCCTCCAACAACGAAGCAGAGTACGAGGCCCTGATCCATGGCATGTGGATGGCCAAGAACTGCGGCGCCACGCACCGCATGATCTACGGCGACTCCTACCTCGTCGTACAGCAAACCATGAAGTCCTGCGACGCCATCGCCGACAACATGATCGCCTACAGAGACCTGTACAACCAGCTGGAGGGCACATTCTACGGCTGCAAGTTGCGGCACATCGGTCACGATAGCAACGAGGAAGCCGACGCCCTCGCCAACATGGGGTCAGACAAGGTACCAGTGCCACCCGGCGACTTCCTCGAGCGCATCACGCAGAGGTCCATCAAGACTCGCCCGCAACAAAACCCTCCACACCGGCAACGAGCACGGCCAACCCGCCGAGCAAGGAAAAGAAGCCAATGGAAGTCATGCTGGTGGAAGCCACATGGATGGGACCATATCTGGCGTACATGCTGCACCAAAGGCTGCCAACCGATCCAGTCGAAGCCAAGCGCATCATTCGGCGCTCAAAAAGTTTCACCGTCATCAATGGTGAGCTATACAAGCGGAGCATCTCAGGAATCCTACAAAGGTGCGTGGATCCAGTCGACGGCCAAGCTATCCTACTCGACATTCACGCCGGCATCTGCGGGCATCACGCCAGCAGTCGGGCCTTGGTGGCCAAAACGCTACGAGCCGGGTTCTACTGGCCAACAGCTATGCAAGACGCAGAAGACCTAGTAAGAAAGTGCCCCGGGTGCCAAGAATTCGCCAACAAGCCACATGCACCGGCGTCAGCGCTAAAGAGAATACCACTAGCCTGGCCCTTCGCCCAATGGGGGTTGGACATGGTAGGATCACTGAAGAAATCCTCACCTGGAGGACACACACATCTCCTGGTGGCAGTCGACAAGTTCACCAAATGGATTGAAGCCGCTCCTATCACAAGTTCGACTGCGTCGTCGGCGGTAAACTTCATCAGATCCATCATCTTCAGATTCGGGGTACCAAACGGGATCATCACGGACAACGGCTCGAACTTCACAGCCGAAGAGTTCAAGGACTTCTGCTCAGATCAAGGCATCAAGCTCAACTACGCATCTGTCTCGCACCCGCAGTCAAATGGACAAGTCGAGAAAGCCAACGGCCTAGTCTGCAGCGGCATCAAGAAATGCCTGCGGGTACCGCTGAGACGCGCCGCGGGAGCATGGGTCGAAGAACTGCCGTCAGTCCTCTGGTGCCTGCGCACCACGCCAAACAGATCCACCCAGTACACTCCATTCTTCTTGGTGTATGGTGCAGAGGCGGTCCTCCCCTGCGACATCAAGTTCGACGCACCACGAGTGGTCGCCTACGACGAGTCAGATGCAGATGAAGCACTCGAAGATAGCATGGACATCCTGGATGAAGCCCGCGACATCGCCCTGGCACGATCAGCCGTATACCAACAAGACCTGCGCAACTATCATGGACGGAGGCTACGGCCAAGGGCATTCGTCGCAGGCGACCTAGTCCTCCGACTCAAGCAGAAGAAGGTATACAAACTCGCCTCCCCATGGGAGGGACCATACATTGTGACGGAGGCAATCGGCAACGGAGCTTACCGCCTGAAGGACTCGAAGACATGAGCAGTCTGCAGCAACCCATGGAACGTGGCACAACTTCGCCGGTTCTATGCCTAGTCAACCAAATCATTATACTGAAGAAAGAATGTCAAGGCGGCAGGTTTCAGACGCACTCTTTCCCTTACCAGGGTACCTAAGGGGACTGGAAGGGTTTTAATGAGGCGGCCTGCACGCAAAAATCAATAAAGTAATTTAAGGAAGAAGCTGTCCCCTTTACCTTTTCAGTCGAGGCAATCCATAACCTAGGCCGCCACTTGAACCACTCGGGGGCTGCGCCATACAGGTCAAACAAAAATCCTAGGCCGCCACTCGAACCACTCGGAGGCTGCGCCATACAGGTCAAACAAAAATCCTAGGCCGTCACTCGAATCACTCGGGGGCTGCGCCATACAGGTCAAATGAAAAGCCTAGGCCGCCACTCGAACCACTCGGGGGCTGCGCCATATAGGCACCACTCGCAAAATCCTAAGCCGCTACCCGATCTGCTCGGGAGTCGCGCTACACAGGTCAAGTCAAAAAGAATCCTTGGCCGCCGCCCGACGCACTCGGGGGCTGCGCTTTACAGGTATCACCTGAAGTCTTAGGCCGCCACTCGAACTTCTAGGGGGCTGCGCCATGCAGGCCCTACTCGTAAAATCCTAGGCCGCCACCCGAACCACTCGGGGGCTGCGCCATACAGGTATAGTCCCAAAATCGTAAGTCACCACCCGACACACTCGGAGGCTGTACTATACATGTATCACTTGAAATCCTAGGACGCCGCTCGAAGTACTCGGGAGCTGCGCCATACAGGTTCACGACAAAGCCCTAGGCCGCTACTCAATGCACTCGGGGGCTGCGCCATACAGGTCAAGAATCACAACAGATATAAGAACAGTAATGCAAACAGTTTCAACTTGCTTACTCGGGGGCTTCTTCAACATAATACATCGGTATTAACATCGGCAAATTTGCCTCCTATAACTAACCCTGTACAATAGAAGATTTCTACCCCTAATCTGCAGGCTCATCCTTTGGCGCGTCGAGTGGCCCTACACGGCGCTCACTCAGCTTTTGGACCTGCTCAATCATCTGGCGTGTAGCTGGCAAGGTGTCGGCGTAATCATCACCCCCTAGCAGGCCACCTAGCAACCTTTCCAGAGGAAGATTTGGCCGGTGCAGTCGGACGTACGCCAGCGCCACGTTCGCCCCGGCGACGAGTTGGGCGTTGAACACCTCCTTCAACGCGTCACCTTCGCGGAACCTCTCCAACAAGGCAGCCAACCCATGCGACTGCCCATTGTGTGGGAAGTACACACGGTGGATGTGCCAGAGGGTCTTCCCGCAACCTTCAAGAAGAAAGGCAGCCCGCCAAGTTCGATCGAGCATGCACGCGAGAATTCGCCCTCTTGATTTGTTCGACCAGAAGTGGCGAGCCTCGTACGAATCGTCAGTCGCCTCCCGGGTGACCCGCTCTTCAACCCGAGCCTGCTCAGCTTGCCAATCCGGGTTCACATCTGCGCCCAGAAATTACAAGTTATAACCAGCAAATCTCAAGGAGGAAGTCAAGCAACAAAGGCTACCAACCTTGCAGCTGCCGACTGATTAGATCAATTTCGCCAAGCAAGAATTCTTCACGCTGGGAGAACCCCGCAGTAGGACGCGACTTGGAGCGCTCCAGCTCCAACTCAGCAAGCTTCAGACTCGCTTCAAGGCCAATCACCTTATTCCTCATGTATGTGATCAACCGCTGGTCATTCGTGCTTCGCTGAGGAACGGATGTCGATCGACGACGACGCCCAGCTGCAGTCGAGCGAGAACCTCCCTCGCCACTCACGCCATTCGTCGGAGCAACGAAAGTGGACTCGTGCAGGACAGTCTGTCACGAATATGCAGTGTCAATACAGAAAAGAAAACTTCTCAACCAAAGCAAGTTGAAGTGAATGAAGTTATAATTCAGCATAAAAGATGGTCCAAGGCCAAAAGACCCGACAAAATATAGGTCATTACAAGCTGCAGAATGAAGTACAGGTTCCTGCGACTACAAGGACCTACACTACAAAAGCTCCTAAGCTACTGACTCCGACCGGGAGCGACTCCTTCGAGCAGCAGCCGCCTCGGTTGCCTTGGCGATCCCCCTCTCGAAGGTGGCCACAAGCATCACAGCCAGCTGTGTAGCCTGAGCCTTCACCCCGCTAAGGGACGCAGTCTTGCCATCAGGCCTCCGAGGGAAGCCGCTCACAACTTTCTTGAAGTCGCCAGCAACCTTTTGACCAAGCAGAAGCTGGAAGGTGAGCTCGGAGCCACGTACCGTCTGCGCCCGAGTGAAGTTTGCGAGGGTGGTCGCGTCGTCTTCAAATGGCGCCGTGAGGGCATCGACGGCAGTCGGCGGCGTGTCGCTGGAAAAAATGCTCCGGTGCACCGTCGTCAGCGCTCCCGTCGACTTCTGCAGTGCCGCCGTCGACCTCTGCAGCACAGCAGAGGCGTACGCACAGATGCGATCCAGAAACCCGACCGCAGTGGCCAAGTCGACGTCGTCACTCGAAGAACCATCCGGAGGAGAGCCTCCGCATTTCTCTGGACGACTGTTCGGAAGTCAACAAAAAACAAATCAAGCAAAGACAAAAGTAGGCGTTAAGCCAAAAAACTCACCTCCAAGGGCACCGGCGAGTGAGAGCAGGCGGTCGACCTGGGTCTTCTCCTGGACTGGCCGCACACGCTCAAGCTCCTGAGACTCGTGCAGCGCTTTCTCAAGCTCCGCTTGAGCCTGATGCTTTAGCTCTAGCTCTGCAACCAGCTTAGTAGCCTGGTCTAGAGAGGTGCGCAGCTGGTCCCTCTTCTTCTCCAAGCGAACATAGGCAGCGGCTGCCTCAAGCTGCTGGCGGTAGTACGGCTGCAAAACAAACAAGAAAATATCAAGTTGCGAGCGACTATCCTAGTCACACACACCTTCGGGGGCTACTCCCATCGGGAGCGCTGTTCGCGCACCCGATGAAACTGAAGAACAAGGACTTACGTGGTCCAGGAGGTCGACATCAACCGAAGTCGCGGGGGGAGCACGACTCGGCGCCACGGAGCCACCAGCCGGCACGTACTCCTCGACCACGACCTGCGTCACCAGCTCGGTCGAGGGAGCAGACGTGTGCTCCACTTCGCGTGGAGGGGAACCGGCGCTGCCAGAGCGGTAGCTGGCAGAAGAACAAGACAAAACTCAACTCGAAGATTGAAACTCAAAAAGACAACTCGATGCAGCAGGAAGAAAAGGAACTCACCTGGTGTTCTCGAAGCCATCATCGCTCCCCAGGGAGACGGACGGTATCCGAGCGAACTCGCGTGGCGGCGCAGAGCTGATCGGAGGAGAAGCCAAGGGTTCGTCCCAGTTCTCCTGGGACCGCACACCCGAAGAAGACATGCCAGCCTCCTCCAAGTCAACATCGGCATCCTTCGCGGGCGACGAAGCAGTCGCAGAGTCGCCACCACTTCGCCGCTTCTGCTTCTTCCGCACGGGTTCCTCCTCTTCGTCATCGTCCTCCACCTCTTCGCTAGGGGATATAGCGGACGGGATGTCCTCATCATCACCCTCCTCCTCCACGAATGTCAACTCATCATGAGGTCCGTTTTCTGGGAGGGGAGGAAGGCTGACAAGAAACGAGCGCCCCTGTAACAAACAAAGACAAGTCAAGTCAAGAAACAGAAGATAAAGAAATCAAGCCAAGAGAATAAGAGACAAGCAGAAGCTTACCTCGGGCACAGGGTTCGCTGCCCCGTATGCGGCAACTGGACACTTGACCTTGCACAGGTCCGCGGCTCGGAGGCTGGTGATGCCCCTCACCTTGGTCTCGACCTCCTCGTCGTCAAGTGGCGAGTCGCTGACGCCTTCGACTGCCCACATCGGGTGGGGGCGAGCGCTGAGTGGTTGGATTCGCAGCCGGAAGAAGGTGGCCATCAAGTGGACACCACCCGACTCACGTCCCAGGGTCTTGAGGAGGTTGCGCAGCAGGCTCAGCAGCGGCCTCGCGGTCTCCTTCTCCTCCTCAGCGAGCGGGTGCGCCCAGGCGCGAGTCTTCCGCAATCCGCGCTCGCCATCGAAGTTCGCCAGGCCCTCTTGGACGCACCTGACGTAGAACCACTGCTTCCGCCACCCTTGGACGGAATCCAACTTCTTCATCTGAAAATACGCGGTGTCGCCGCGCACCTGGATGCCGAAGCCGCCCACCGGGTATGTCAACCCACTCTTCCCCACGTTCTTCCGAATGAGGAAGAGCGACTTCCATAAAGCCCAGTGGGGTGCTTTCCCCAAAAAGCACTCGCAGAGCACGATAAAGCTCGCGATGCTTAAGACGCCATTGGGGGTCAGATCGTGGATCTGAACCCCATAGGCGTACAGAAGACCACGAACGAAATCGTGGAGAGGGAACCCGAAGCCCCGTGGAAGGAAATCTACGAAGCAAACTCGTTCCCCCTCGCGAGGAGCGGGATACACCTCCTTGCCAGGGGCACGCACCGTGGCCTGTTCCGTCGGGGGCAGCAGGCCCTGCACGCGTAGGACCTCGAGGTCGGTCTTCTTCACCAACGACTTTTGCCAGTCGTCTTCGGGCTTCTTCATCACCCCTGCCTCGGCGGCGGCGGTGCTAGCGGCGACCTTCGACTTGCCCATGGCGTTGGTTGATCACGGAAGGTGGGAGGACAAATGGAACAAAGCTTGGATGGAGGCAAGAATGGCAAAGAGCAAGGAATGGAGGCAATGTCGATAGGAGAAGATGACCTGCCCTCGCGACGCGGCGCAGTACTTATGCCGTACAGGCAATCCATCCTAGCCGTTCGAGAAGAAACCGTTCACAGCAAGTACATCCAGCCGTCCACGTGTCACAAGGAGAGACTAACCGTCGCCGCTGTAGCGCCCCATCTTTAAATAAAGATGGAACACCTGTGTTATGTGCTAGTCCCTGGATCACTGCTAGCACCACAGTACAAAATATATAGTATCATTGCATAAGTATCAAAATACTACATCGAGATCCAAAAATAGCCAAGTATAGCTTTATTACAAAGTGCATAGTCATGAAGACTAGCTAAAATATTCAGAGTTCACAACGAAAATAAAAGCAATGGGCCTTCTCTTCTAGCATACGCCACGAGCAGACATGTTGGGTGTAGAATCGAGTCCAAACTTACTCCTCATCAGAATTACCTGCACATTTGAATATGCAGCCCCCGAAGGAGGTCAATACAATGAAGTATTGGCAAGTAACTATGGTGGATAAAATTATGGCAAGTCTAATTCTATATGCATATTTGGCTTAGTGGAGTTTGTAGGCTATTTTGCAGAAAGCCAGTTTTCTCCTATCTTTTGTAAAACACTTTTGTATCTCAAAGACTTGGCACCTAGGGATGAAGCCCAAGTGCACCAATAATTCTTTCCTTAGTCAAATTTTACTTTATGAAAACCTTGTTGAGATTCTTCCGTCCATCCTTGTCCAGTTGCTCGAAGTTGTCCATCACCGGGGACACGGCTGAGTACTCAGTTTGTCGACTCTGCAGAGGTTGTGCACTTTCACCTTAAGACTCAATTTGTCCGAGATATCCTATACACGCGGAGTGTATTATGGAAAGGAGAGAATTGAGACAAGAACTTTCAGAAGAAGAATGCAACCATACTAGCAAGACCCGTTCCACCTATCAACTCTACATCTGCTTGTCAAGCTGACAGGTTGCACTCTCACAACTTAGTCGTTCTAGACAGAGCCCATTGTCAAAAGGCTGCACGGGAAGCTTCTAAACTTGGAGGGACTTAGTAATCTCTTTGTTCCTGGGTGGCCGTCCACAAGTGCACTTCTGGGTGAAAACCACCATACTCATGGCCCTAAGTAGAATAGAAATTCATCCTAGGCGAAGACAACCACAAGCATAGTCCCAAAAGCCACTCAACATAAACCAAACAACCAATTCCACCCAGAAGTGTATTCAATGTTTTAACACTTAGCAATAATTCCATAACATGATAAGTAAACTTCTTTATAGCATAGCTAAGCATCTAATGAAACTTTTGGTGGCTGCAAGGGAAGGGATGGCTACACACTACTAGGATATTTTCAAAGTGTAGACTAACTTAGCATTCTAAGATAGTATCAAAATTTCCCTATCATGCATACTACTCAAAATCTACTAATAATGCATATAGAAAACATAGGATAGATGATGAATGTCACTTGCCTTGGTAACAAAGGGAACAAGCACAACAGGAATAACAATCACAAGGACCTTCCTCCTCTTCACAATCTAGAGACAAATAATAACACTCAATAAGCACACAAGCATATCACTTAGAATATCAATACAAAAATATGTATGCATGCTTAATATGCAATGAACTTCACAAGACCAATTAATTACTATATTAAGTTCTCTGTTATTCATGCATAAAGATGCCATGATCAATATTTTAATATTTTAATTAATCATTTAATTAATGAGCATATTAGTAGTTTTAAATTATAAACCAATTTATTTAAGTCTATTAGAAGAAGTTTCAAATAAAACTCATGTTGCACTCTCTGGACAGAGGACATTAATATCTCTCTAAAACAATTGGATTTATTTGGAGAGAAAATTTATTAATTAAGTTATTGATTTAATATCCGAAAGTTAAACAATTTAATTTCACCATTTAATATGCACTAAAAAGATAAACTAATGAAACCATATTAAACTACACGAGCAGAGCTTCACGTGGATATAAAATTCATCAAATTTGGATGAACAGATCAACAGTTATGATTTTTGCAAGTTTGTGTTATTTTCTGTTTTTAAAACAAATTCTCTGCCGAAAATAGAAAATGAACTCGCCACGCGGCGTTCGCTGATTGGCCGGTACCGGTTCGCGCGGATCGCGCGCGTGGACCGTACGATCTACTTTACATCTAACGCACCAGATATGTTGGACGAAACGGTATAAGTGATCTAATCTCACCCGTCCGCTTTCGAACGGACAGATCAGATCTAAAGGGTGCAGCGCGGCCGGCCGGAGCACGCCGGAGATCGATCCTACGGTGGTGCCATCGCCGGAACTTCGCCGGAGAACGAAAAAGTGCGTACGGGAGGGAATGGCGCATACCGTGAGGTTCCGGGCGTCGCGTAGAAGCTGGGGGTGTGGTCTAGGGGGTGACGGGCGTTCTCCTCCGTGTCCCACTCGCTGGCCGGCGGCGGAGACTTCGGTCGAGCACGGATTCGAGCGTGCAGCTGCAGATGACGAAGAGCAGGGACACGAGAAGATGCGTAAGGGCGAGGGAAATCGAGTGGGGGGGTTCGGATGCTCCTGAGGGTGTCCAAACTCACCAGAAACGAAGGAGTTGCCGGCGGCAATGGCCGCGGTGCGACCTCGAATTGGAGCAGACCGGGGGCGATTTTGTTAGGGTATGAGAGGGGAAAAGAGGCGGCGGGGATGGGGTATATATAGGAGGAGCCAGAGATCGTATCCCACAAGAAAAGGATCGGATTGATCCGATTTGGATTCAGTTGGAGTTCGGTAGGATCGTGTTTGTGTTCTACACGATGGAGAAGATGATGACAAGTGGGGCCCGGTCGTCAGCGAGAGAGGAGAGGAGATGGGCTGCTGTTGGGCCGAAGCAGCTCGCGCGCGCGGTAGAGAAAGGGTTCACGCCGTGGGCTTCGGCCCAGTTGGCCTCTTTCCCCCCTTTTTTTTAAAAACAAATCATTTTCTGATTTCAGTGTTTAATTCAATATTGATTTTTAAAACTTATCAAAACATTTCAGAAAAATTCATAAAAATATGTTTTGTAAAGCTAATTAAATTTATAACTTTTTGATATCATTTTTCTGAATAAATAAAATAATAAAATACTGATTTGTAAAAGGAGCTCAAATAAACCTCTTTAATAAAAACAATTCTATTTAACATTATAAATAAAATTCAATTTACTCCTTATGTGATTTCAATGTCATACTTTTATGATGCATGATGCATGAATGCAAAGTTTTAAATTTTTGAGAAATTTGGGATGTTACAGACTAACCCCCTTAAGAAGAAGCTCGCCCTCGAGCTTCGGAAAGGTCAGCAAATAGGTGTGGGTGGTCTTCTCGGAGATCATCCTCTCGTTCCCAGGTGGCTTCGTCTTCGGTGTGATGATTCCACTGGACCTTGCAAAACTTGATGGTTTTGGTACGGGTGACTCTTTCTGCTGTCTGTAATATCTTGATGGGTTTCTCTTCGTATGTCAGATCACTCTCCAATTGTACCTCCTCGAGGGGTACTGTATCCTTTAAGGGAACTCCCATCATCTCGGGATGACATTTCTTCAACTGACTGACATGGAACACATCATGAACAGCAGACAGTATTTCAGGTAGTTCTAACTCATAGGCCACTTCACCTTTGCGAGAAAGAATTTTGAATGGTCCAATGAATCGAGGTGCTAACTTTCCTTTGATTCCAAATCTTTTCACACCCCGAAGTGGTGACACCCTTAGATAGGTTCTATCTCCCACTTCATAAGTGACTTCTCTACGCTTGGAATCTGCGTAGCTTTTCTGGCGTGATTGTGCTATTTTCAATCTGTCCTTAATCAGCCTGACTTTCTCTTCAGCATCCTGTATTATATCGGGCCCAAAGAAACTTCGTTCTCCTACACCACTCCACAACAGTGGGGTTGTGCATTTCTTTCCATATAAGGCTTCAAACGGTGGCATCTCAATACTGGCTTGGTAACTATTGTTGTAGGAGAACTCAGCGTATGGCAAATTATCATCCCAACTAGATCCATAGTCGAGCGCACAAGCTCTTAACATATCTTCTAAAATCTGATTCACTCTTTCAGTCTGACCATCTGTTTGCGGGTGGAAAGCCGTACTGAATTCCAATCTGGTTCCCAAAGATTCGTGCAACTGCTTCCAAAAATGAGAAGTGAACTGGGTCCCTCTATCAGACACAATACTCTTAGGAACGCCGTGAAGGCACACAATTCTCTTCATGTAAATATCAGCTAGCTTAGCACTAGTATAAGTGGTCTTCACGGGTATGAAGTGAGCTATTTTGGTTAGACGACAAACGATAACCCAAATAGAATCATAACCCGATCTGGTCCTTGGTAATCCAGTGATGAAGTCCATCCCAATGGAATCCCACTTCCAATCCGGTACTTTCAAAGGTTGTAAGAGTCCTGCTGGTTTCTGATGTTCTGCCTTTACTCGACTACATACATCACACTTAGCGATGTATTCCGCTATCTCCTTCTTCAGGTTATTCCACCAAAATCTCTCTTTCACATCCATATACATCTTGGTATTTCCCGGATGAATTGAGTAAGGTGTTTCATGAGCTTCCTGCAGAATTAACTTCCTAATATCAGGGTCATTGGCCACACATACACGTTTTTCAAACCACAAAATTCCCTGCTCATCCTCATGAAATCCTTTAGCTTTTCCAGCTTTTAAATTGACTTTGATCTCTTCTATTTCCTTGTCTCCTTTCTGAGCTTCACGTATCTTGTCCATCAAAGTGGGCTGTACAATTAATGAAGTTACAAACCCTTCAGGTACTACTTCCAATCTGAGGTCCTTGAATGCCTTGCATAAATCCTCGGGTAATTCTCCTGCTGTAAGGCCATTCACATACACCTTACGACTCAGAGCATCTGCTACCACATTAGCTTTTCCAGGATGGTATTGAAGGCTTAGATCATAATCTTTAATAAGTTCTAGCCATCTTCTTTGCCTCATATTCAATTCCTTCTGTGTGAATATGTACTTCAAACTTTTGTGGTCCGTGAATACCTCACACCTTTTTCCCATTAGATAGGGTCTCCAAGTTTTCAGAGCATGCACTACTGATGCTAACTCGAGATCATGAGTTGGATAATTTGCTTCATGTTTCTTGAGTTGTCTAGAGGCATAAGATGCCACTCTGCCTTCCTGCATCAACACACTTCCCAAGCCTTGGCGTGAAGCATCACAGTATACTTGGAATTCCTTCTCCAAATCAGGTAAACATAGAACTGGGGCTGAAACCAGACGTTTCTTCAACTCCTGAAAACTGGCTTCGCATGCCTCTGTCCACTCAAATTTCTTCTCCTTCTTTAATAATTCTGTCAAGGCCTTGGCAATCTTGGAGAAGTTTTCAATGAATCGTCGGTAGTATCCTGCTAGACCCAGAAAACTTCGTAATTCACCAACATTCTTCGGTGGTTCCCAATTAGTTACAGCTGAAACCTTTTCAGGATCCACTGCTATACCTTCCTTGGACACCACATGGCCTAAAAATCCGACTTACTCCTTAACAAAACATTTAATTCAAATTTGATTTTTAAAACTTATCAAAACATTTCAGAAAAATTCATAAAAATATGTTTTGAAAAGCTAATTTAATTTATAACTTTTTGATATCATTTTTCTAAATAAATAAAATAATAAAATACAGATTTGTATAAGGAGTTCAAATCGACCTTTTTAATGAAAACAATTTTATTTAACCTTATAATTAAAATTCAATTTACTCCTTATGTGTTCTCAATGCCATACTTTTATGATGCATGATGCATGAATGCAAAGTTTTAAATTTTTGAGAAATTTGGGATGTTACAGACTAACCCCCTTAAGAAGAAGCTCGCCCTCGAGCTTCAGAAAGGTCAGCAAATAGGTGTGGGTGGTCTTCTCGAAGGTCATCCTCTCGTTCCCAGGTGGCTTCGTCCTCGGTGTGATGATTCCACTGGACTTTGCAAAACCTGATGGTCTTGGTACGGGTGACTCTTTCTGCTGTCTGTAATATCTTGATGGGCTTCTCTTCGTATGTCAGGTCACTTTCCAACTGCACCTCCTCGAGGGGTACAGTATCCTTTAAAGGAACTCCCATCATCTCGGGATGACACTTCTTCAACTGACTGACATGGAACACATTATGAACAGCAGACATTACTTCAGGCAGTTCTAACTCATATGCCACTTCACCTTTGCGAGACAGAATTTTGAATGGTCCAATGTATCGAGGTGCTAACTTTCCTTTGATTCCAAACCTTTTCACACCCCGAAGTGGTGATACTCTTAAATAGGTTCTATCACCCACTTCATAGGTGACTTCTCTACGCTTGGAATCTGCATAGCTTTTCTGACGTGACTGTGCTATTTTCAATCTGTCCTTAATCAGCCTGACTTTCTCTTCAGCATCCTGTATTATATCAGGCCCAAAGAAACTTCGTTCTCCTACACCACTCCACAACAGTGGGGTTGTGCATTTCTTTCCATATAAGACCTCAAACGGTGCCATCTCAATGCTGACTTGGTAACTATTGTTGTAGGAGAACTCCGCGTATGGCAAATTATCATCCCAACTAGATCCATAGTCGAGCGCACAAGCTCTTAACATATCTTCTAAAATCTGATTCACTCTTTCAGTCTGACCATCTGTTTGCGGGTGGAAAGCCGTACTGAATTCCAATCTGGTTCCCAAAGATTCGTGCAACTGCTTCCAAAAATGAGAAGTGAACTGGGTCCCCCTATCAGACACGATACTCTTAGGAACACCGTGAAGGCACACAATTCTCTTCATGTAAATATCGGCTAACTTTGCACTAGTATAAGTGGTCTTCACGGGTATGAAGTGAGCTATTTTGGTTAGGCGACAAACAATAACCCAAATAGAATCATTACCCGATCTGGTCCTTGGTAATCCAGTGATGAAGTCCATCCCAATGGAATCCCACTTCCAATCCGGTACTTTCAAAGGTTGTAAGAGCCCTGCTGGTTTCTGATGTTCTGCCTTTACTCGACTACCTACATCACACTTAGCGATGTATTCTGCTATTTCTCTCTTCAGATTATTCCACCAGAATCTCTCTTTCACATCCATATACATCTTGGTATTTCCCGGATGAATTGAATAAGGTGTTTCATGAGCTTCTTGCAGAATTAACTTCCTAATATCAGGGTCATTGGCTACACATACCCGTTTTTCAAACCACAAAATCCCCTGCTCATCCTCATGAAATCCTTTGGCTTTTCCAGCTCTTAAATTGACTTTGATCTCTTCTATTTCCTTGTCTCCTTTCTGAGCTTCACGTATCTTGTCCATCAAAGTGGGCTGTACAACTAATGAGGTTACAAACCCTTCAGGTACTACTTCCAACCTGAGGTCCTTAAATGCCTTACATAAATCCTCGGGTAATTCTCCTGCTGTAAGGCCATTCACATACACTTTTCGGCTCAGAGCATCTGCTACCACATTAGCCTTTCCCGGATGGTATTGAAGACTTAGATCATAATCTTTAATAAGTTCCAACCATCTTCTTTGTCTCATATTCAATTCCTTCTGTGTAAATATGTACTTCAAACTTTTGTGATCCGTGAATACCTCACATCTTTTTCCCATTAGATATGGCCTCCAAGTTTTCAGGGCATGCACTACTGATGCTAACTCAAGATCATGTGTTGGATAATTTGCTTCATGTTTCTTGAGTTGTCTAGAGGCATAAGATGCCACTCTGCCTTCCTGCATCAACACACTTCCCAAGCCTTGGCGTGAAGCATCACAGTATACTTGGAATTCCTTCTCCAAATCAGGTAAACATAGAACTGGGGCTGAAACCAGACGTTTCTTCAACTCCTGAAAACTGGCTTCGCATGCCTCTGTCCACTCAAATTTCTTCTCCTTCTTTAATAATTCCGTCAAGGCCTTGGCAATCTTGGAGAAGTTTTCAATGAATCGTCGGTAGTATCCTGCTAGGCCCAGAAAACTTCGTAATTCACCAACATTCTTCGGCGGTTCCCAATTAGTTACAGCTGAAACCTTTTTAGGATCCACTGCTATACCTTCCTTGGACACCACATGGCCTAAAAATCCGACTTGTTCTAACCAAAACTCACACTTGCTGTACTTGGCATACAACTTATGTTCCCGCAGTCTCTGCAATACCAGACGCAAGTGCTCTTCATGTTCTTTGTGGCTCTTAGAGTAGATTAGAATATCATCTATGAACACTACCACAAACTTATCCAGAAAATCCATGAACACTTTATTCATCATATTCATGAAATAGGCTGGTGCATTGGTTAATCCAAAGGGCATTACTGTGTACTCATAAGAGCCATATCTCGTAACAAACGCAGTTTTGGGTATATCCATTTCTCTAACTTTCATTTGGAGGTACCCCGATCGAAGATCGATCTTTGAGAAAACACAAGCACCTTCCAGTTGATCAAATAGTTCATTTATCTTAGGTAACGGGTACTTGTTTTTGATAGTTTGCTCGTTTATATCTCCGTAATCCGTGACTAGCCTCTGGGTTTGATCCTTCTTCTTAACAAATAAGACTGGTGCTCCCCACGGCGATGAACTTGGACGAATGAATCCTTTCTGGATATGTTCTTCTAATTGCTTCTTGAGCTCTTTCAATTCATCGACGGCCATAGGATAAGGTCTTTTAGCTATTGGCCCTGTTCCCGGCTTCAATTCGATGAGAAACTCTACATCCCTATCGGGTGGCATTCCCGGTAGCTCCTCCGGAAAAACATCTGGGTATTCCTTGACGATAAGCACATCACCAAGGCTAACCCCCTTAAGAAAATTCAGCCTAACCTTCTTAAGTTCGAAAGTTGATCTGAACTTAATCTTCCTTTTTTCTGGGGTGGTGAGGGTGATTGCTCTATTTGCACAATCTATGATTCCTTCGAAACGAGTCATCCAATCCATTCCGATGATAACATCCAATCCTTGGGTTTCTAGGATGACTAAGTCTGTTGGGAAGGTGTGTTTTCCGATTTGCAAGTCTAACTGCCTACACCCGGAGTTTACTATCATCTCTCCTCCAGGTGAACTTACCCTAATAGGTTTTCCTAGACTTTCCTCAGCTAACCCATGTTTGTTAACAAAAGCTCTTGATATGAATGAATGAGATGCTCCAGTGTCAAATAAAACTAATGCTGGAAAGGAGTTGAGCAAGAGCGTACCAATCACAGTATCAGGTTCATCATGAACTTCTTCCACATTGATGTGGTTCACTTGTCCCTTCTGGAAAGGATTGGGCTCAGCTTTCTTCTCTGGGCAATCAGTTGCATAATGTCCTGTCTTCTTGCACTTGAAGCAGGTCACATTAGACAAGTCTTTCTTCCCTTCATAGTTAGGACGGTGATTCCCATTTCCATGATTATGGCCATGATGATGGTTTCCCCTGGATCCACCATTATTTCCATTGTATCCTCCGTTGCTACCTTTGTTCCCTCCATTGTGGTTATGGCCATGATGTTTTTGGCCACTACCAGTGTTGGAGTGATTCCAGGGTTTATGGCTACTGACTTCAGAGGCGTGTTTCTTATATGTCCCTTCAGAATGAACTTTACTTGCACTGAACTTCCTCTTCCTGTTCTCTTCCTTTCTTATGTTGTTGTCCAAGGTGATAGCTTGATCCAGCAGAGCTTGATAGTTTGGAGTATAAGCCACAGACAACGGTATCTTCAGTTCTCCCTTAAGTCCATTGAGGAACTTTTCCTTCCTTTTTGCATCAGTATCAATGTCCTCTGGTGCATACCTTGATAGCATACAGAAGTCATCCATATACTCCTTCAGGGTTCTACCACCTTGCCTCAAGCTGCGAAATTCATCTTTCTTCAGGTTCATTATACCTGAGGAGATGTGAGCATTCCGGAAGCCTTCCTTGAACGCATCCCAAGTCATGCCATCCAAAGGATGAGTCACTTGAAAATTTTCCCACCACAATGCTGCGGGTCCTTCCAACAGGTGTGCAGTGAACCTCACTTTTTCTGCCTCAGAACATTCACAAGTTACTAAGTCCTTGTTGACTGAACGGAGCCAATCATCCGCCACTATTGGTTCAATAGCAGAGGAGAACTTATTAGGCCTAAGCCTTAGGAATCTAGCAAGTCTGTCCACTGGGGGTGGTGGTGGAGGTGGCGGGTTGTTGTTGTGGTTGTTGTTGGTTGCTGCAATGAACTGAGTCATCATATTCATTAACTGAGCTTGAGCGGCCATCAGTTGTTGCATGACGTCGTCGTTGTTGGTATCACGACGAGGAGGCATCTGTAGGGTTTTTCAGCATAGATGAGTGAAAGAAAGACATAACTAAGAGAAGAAAAATCCTACCCATGCACAAAGCAACCAAGTCACACAACAACACTCATAAAACAACTTACTAAGAAAAGTCTACTTAGCAACAAAACAAATATTCTAAGTTGGTTTAATAAAACAACAAAGTCTGCAAACCAAACAATTCTATCATTGTCACACCACAAGTTGGAGATCAATGTTTTAAAAAGAACGACGAACTAAACGAGGGAGAACATGGTGGTCCAACTACTAAGTCTAAACTTCGTCCATGACGTCTCCTTCATCTTCTTCGACTTCCTCGATGATGATGCCTTCCTTTGTAAGAATCTCCTTGTAGTCGTTCACCTCCTTCTCCAAGGCCTCGTTCTTCTCCTGTAATATTGTCTTCTCACGGTGCAGAGTCTCGATTGCTTCCTTCTCCAGGACTTCAATCTTCTCTTGTAGCATTCTCTTCTCACGGCGTAGAGTCTCGATCAAATCTCGATCAGCTTCGAACTCGACGTCGTTGCTCTGGATTTCATCCTTCAAGGTCCTGATCTCCTTGTTCTTGTCTCTAACTCTCTTTTCTTGGCTTTGAAACTTCTTCTCTTGAGCTCGGAACTTCTCCTCTTGAGTGTTGGCCACCTCTTCTTGGGCTTCAATCTTCTTTTGAGTCTCCTTGACTTGTGCCATTATTTCATCATTCCTCAACAGCTCATTGCGTCTATCTTCTTCTAGTTGCCAGAGGTGAAGTTCTAAGTCTTGGAGATATGGGTACAAAGGTTCTGGTTTGTTTTTGTCTTCCTCGCTAACACGGAAAGGAATCCCATGTTCGTCACGTTGGCCAAGGTGAGCAAAGTAGTGGTCTTTTAACTCTTCTTGGTATTGCAAGCAAAGGCGTCCTATTAGTTCCTGCGTGACGAGATTCAGCCCTTTCTCCAAGGAGTCACTAATTGACTTGTACTGGATGTCTTCGGTCTTGGGTTCAGTCTGGCGCCCTTGTTGGTAAAGGCGAATTCCCCATACGTCTTCTTTGTTGAAGTGCTTCAGCTGGCTTGCCTTGATGATGGGTGTTGGAAGTGCCAACAGTTCTACCAACTCTAGAAGATATCTTCCAAAGCACATGTCCTTGAAGTCCTCCGCGGTTTGATACGTGAAGAATGACATTCTTAAGTGATAAAAGGTAGAGTTTATTAGACAAGACAAAGGTAAGATAAACTAATTGTGGTGTACTTAGGTACTTAGGGAAAAGAAGTTCTTTTCTAACAGGTGATCAACACTATTATCAACTCTTTTGTAAATCGGATATTCACTATAGTGAGAGAGACAGACACCCGGCCAGCCACTTATAATTGTGGAACAGGTCTCATGTACGCGGACATGTAAGGTTAGTCCCGGGCCGCTTCATCCCACTATGCCGTTAGGATCCAACATACTTCAAAGATGGTAATATTATGATCAAAAAGCAGGCTTAACCAATCCTAAGGGCTCGAACCTACAGGCAACACTTTTGCTCTGATACCATTTTGTAGCGCCCCATCTTTAAATAAAGATGGAACACCTGTGTTATGTGCTAGTCCCTGGATCACCGCTAGCACCACAGTACAAAATATATAGTATCATTGCATAAGTATCAAAATACTACATCGAGATCCAAAAATAGCCAAGTATAGCTTTATTACAAAGTGCATAGTCATGAAGACTAGCTAAAATATTCAGAGTTCACAACGAAAATAAAAGCAATGGGCCTTCTCTTCTAGCATACGCCACGAGCAGACATGTTGGGTGTAGAATCGAGTCCAAACTTACTCCTCATCAGAATTACCTGCACATTCGAATATGCAGCCCCCGAAGGAGGTCAATACAATGAAGTATTGGCAAGTAACTATGGTGGATAAAATTATGGCAAGTCTAATTCTATATGCATATTTGGCTTAGTGGAGTTTGTAGGCTATTTTGCAGAAAGCCAGTTTTCTCCTATCTTTTGTAAAACACTTTTGTATCTCAAAGACTTGGCACCTAGGGATGAAGCCCAAGTGCACCAATAATTCTTTCCTTAGTCAAATTTTACTTTATGAAAACCTTGTTGAGATTCTTCCGTCCATCCTTGTCCAGTTGCTCGAAGTTGTCCATCACCGGGGACACGGCTGAGTACTCAGTTTGTCGACTCTGCAGAGGTTGTGCACTTTCACCTTAAGACTCAATTTGTCCGAGATATCCTATACACGCGGAGTGTATTATGGAAAGGAGAGAATTGAGACAAGAACTTTCAGAAGAAGAATGCAACCATACTAGCAAGACCCGTTCCACCTATCAACTCTACATCTGCTTGTCAAGCTGACAGGTTGCACTCTCACAACTTAGTCGTTCTAGACAGAGCCCATTGTCAAAAGGCTGCACGGGGAGCTTCTAAACTTGGAGGGACTTAGTAATCTCTTTCTTCCTGGGTGGCCGTCCACAAGTGCACTTCTGGGTGAAAACCACCATACTCATGGCCCTAAGTAGAATAGAAATTCATCCTAGGCGAAGACAACCACAAGCATAGTCCCAAAAGCCACTCAACATAAACCAAACAACCAATTCCACCCAGAAGTGTATTCAATGTTTTAACACTTAGCAATATTTCCATAACATGATAAGTAAACTTGTTTATAGCATAGCTAAGCATCTAATGAAACTTTTGGTGGCTGCAAGGGAAGGGATGGCTACACACTACTAGGATATTTTCAAAGTGTAGACTAACTTAGCATTCTAAGATAGTATCAAAATTTCCCTATCATGCATACTACTCAAAATCTACTAATAATGCATATAGAAAACATAGGATAGATGATGAATGTCACTTGCCTTGGTAACAAAGGGAACAAGCACAACAGGAATAACAATCACAAGGACCTTCCTCCTCTTCACAATCTAGAGACAAATAATAACAGTCAATAAGCACACAAGCATATCACTTAGAATATCAATACAAAAATATGTATGCATTCTTAATATGCAATGAACTTCACAAGACCAATTAATTACTATATTAAGTTCTCTGTTATTCATGCATAAAGATGCCATGATCAATATTTTAATATTTTAATTAATCATTTAATTAATGAGCATATTAGTAGTTTTAAATTATAAACCAATTTCTTTAAGTCTATTAGAAGAAGTTTCAAATAAAACTCATGTTGCACTCTCTGGACAGAGGACATTAATATCTCTCTAAAACAATTGGATTTATTTGGAGAGAAAATTTATTAATTAAGTTATTGATTTAATATCCGAAAGTTAAACAATTTAATTTCACCATTTAATATGCACTAAAAAGATAAACTAATGAAACCATATTAAACTACACGAGCAGAGCTTCACGTGGATATAAAATTCATCAAATTTGGATGAACAGATCAACAGTTATGATTTTTGCAAGTTTGTGTTATTTTCTGTTTTTAAAACAAATTCTCTGCCGAAAATAGAAAATGAACTCGCCACGCGGCGTTCGCTGATTGGCCGGTACCGGTTCGCGCGGATCGCACGCGTGGACCGTACGATCTACTTTACATCTAACGCACCAGATATGTTGGACGAAACGGTATAAGTGATCTAATCTCACCCGTCCGCTTTCGAACGGACAGATCAGATCTAAAGGGTGCAGCGCGGCCGGCCGGAGCACGCCGGAGATCGATCCTACGGTGGTGCCATCGCCGGAACTTCGCCGGAGAACGAAAAAGTGCGTACGGGAGGGAATGGCGCATACCGTGAGGTTCCGGGCGTCGCGTAGAAGCTGGGGGTGTGGTCTAGGGGGTGACGGGCGTTCTCCTCCGTGTCCCACTCGCTGGCCGGCGGCGGAGACTTCGGTCGAGCACGGATTCGAGCGTGCAGCTGCAGATGACGAAGAGCAGGGACACGAGAAGATGCGTAAGGGCGAGGGAAATCGAGTGGGGGGGTTCGGATGCTCCTGAGGGTGTCCAAACTCACCAGAAACGAAGGAGTTGCCGGCGGCAATGGCGGCGGTGCGACCTCGAATTGGAGCAGCCCGGGGGCGATTTCGTTAGGGTATGAGAGGGGAAAAGAGGCGGCGGGGATGGGGTATATATAGGAGGAGCCAGAGATCGTATCCCGCAAGAAAAGGATCGGATTGATCCGATTTGGATTCAGTTGGAGTTCGGTAGGATCGTGTTTGTGTTCTACACGATGGAGAAGATGATGACAAGTGGGGCCCGGTCGTCAGCGAGAGAGGAGAGGAGATGGGCTGCTGTTGGGCCGAAGCAGCTCGCGCGCGCGGTAGAGAAAGGGTTCACGCCGTGGGCTTCGGCCCAGTTGGCCTCTTTCCCCTTTTTTTTTTTAAAACAAATCATTTTCTGATTTCAGTGTTTAATTCAATATTGATTTTTAAAACTTATCAAAACATTTCAGAAAAATTCATAAAAATATGTTTTGTAAAGCTAATTAAATTTATAACTTTTTGATATCATTTTTCTGAATAAATAAAATAATAAAATACTGATTTGTAAAAGGAGCTCAAATAAACCTCTTTAATAAAAACAATTCTATTTGACATTATAAATAAAATTCAATTTACTCCTTATGTGATTTCAGTGTCATACTTTTATGATGCATGATGCATGAATGCAAAGTTTTAAATTTTTGAGAAATTTGGGATGTTACAGCCGCCCACTCCATCCATTACGCACGGGAATCAAGGCGTCATCATCGTGCCGCGAAATCTTCGCGCCCAAATCGGAGATAAGTGACAACTGCTGACTACAGTCAACACTGACAGTGGGGTCTGTTACGTCACGTCCCATCGGGCGCAGAGGCGTGCTGTGAAACGTAATCACTGACGTCAGCAAGGCACGACGCGGAGCAGAGAGATAACTCGAACTCATGATTCGAGTAGTAAGCTATACAGCTGAAAACAAACAAGTAGGACAAGGAGCTGATCAGAGAACCCGAAACAATCATTCGGGTGGCAGTGAAGAAAAGGTAGGCCCAGCCGGCCGAATCAACAGACAGTAGGCCAGCAGGCCGAATAGAAACAAGTTCCACAAAAAGGCAAGACAAAATAATTCGACTGCAGAACGTACTCCCTTTGGGAGCGTCCTCTTCGACTGAAGAAAGCGAGTCCAAACTCAGGCACAAGTAATCCGGCGGCGTGCCCAGGAGGAAAGAGTCCTTTGCTCGACTCTACGATTCGACCAAGCACTCGGGGGCTACTGACGTGGGGCTATTCTTTGACTACCCCGCGGTGAGGCTACCTGGGCCGCGCCAAGGTTATGGAGGCCCACAGAAGGCCCACTAGGAGTACCGTGTGACCTAGTCCTAGTCAATTAGGTCATATAACTTGCCATATCTGTAATTGCCATCGGCACCGTTCACCCGAGACCTGGTCTACCTATAAAGGCCAGGAGGGTTGCTCGTCCAAAGGACACGCTCAGAGCCGCCACCACCAACCCTAGCGAGATCGCCATCTCGCCATTGTAATCGCTACTCGCAATCAATACCAGACAAGCAGGAAGTAGGGTGTTATCCTCCGGGAGCCTGAACCTGGGTAAATTCCCCGCTTGTCAGCCGTTGTGATCACCAACTCTCCTCTCTCTCTCCCCCTCAATCAACCCCAGGTGGACAACCCAGGGATTTGTCGAGTCACACCGTCGTCACGCTCATAGCCGCCACCACAAACCCTAGCAAGATCGCTATCTCGCCTGTAACCACAACTCGTCATCCATACCTGTCAAGCAGGAAGTAAGGTATTATCCTCCGGGAGCCTGAACCTGGGTAAACGCCTTACTTGTCAGCCGTCGTGATCACCAACGTTCATCTTTCTACCCCTCAATCAACCTCGGGTGGACAACCGTGGACTTGTCGAGTCACACCCTCGTCAATTAGCGCCGTCTGTGGGAAGAACGAGCGTTGAAATCATGGTTGCACCGGCTCCATCAGCAAAGAAGTTCGACGTCTGCATCACCCGGAAGCCCATCTGTTTCGGCTCCTTCGAATACATCTTCCACCGCCGGCCAGGCGCTCGATGTATGCCGATCTGCACGTAGGTATGTGTGTCACCTTCGGTACCATACACTGCTTCGTACACAGTGGTCTAATACTCAGGTCCATGGCGACCGCACCACGTGCGGCAGCGACACCCGCATCGGCAACCATCGTGCTGCCCCCGTCGTCATCTGCCACGAAGATCGCGCCCACCGTGACTGCGAAGATCGCATCTCTGACTGACGAACCCGCGTCTATGTCGACTACGTCAACCACCTCGGCGACTGCCACACAGATCGAGTCTACTCCGACCATCTCGATCGCGCTGCTGGCGAAACCAAGATCTACACCAACTTTGACTGCGTCGACCGCGCCTACACGTGCGGCCGGAGTCGCACTACCGTCACCCGCGCCGCACGCATCTCTATGGACTCACCAAGTCTTCCCCGAGCCAATCGCACTCGCTCCAGCGACTATGAAGTCGCCCTACATGTCCACGGCAAGGATCGCAGAGTTCCAGGAAAGGAGACGTAGCGATGACTACGCTCCCTATCAAGTTGCAGCGATTTTTGATCCCGAGCAAGGCTCGGATGATGGAAGCAGCAGCGGCAGCGTCCACACCCCTACCCAAGTCTACCCCGCGCAAGTCTTCATGGCTGGCACGGTACCGCCAGAGAACAACGATGAACCCACATATCCACTGGAGGTGGTCATGCCCGACCAGGTGACGCGGCTCACCATCATGCGCGACATGGCGATCAAAGCTATGAAGCACGTCGACGACGGCACGTTCCCACCACCCGACGCACCTAGGGAGGATCAGCTTGCAGTCCAGTACTTGCTACGCAAGGAAGGCGAACGGCTTCGCGCGGAAAAAGCCGAACTCCTTCGACGCAAGAGGGAGGCTGACGCATCAAGCGCCAAGAGGGCTGCCTATTCGTTTACCTCCTATACGGAAGTCAACCAAGGAGCGCGGCGCCACAGAGCTCGCGTGCCCCTTATGACGGAAGCCGATCGAGCCAGGGTCACCCGCAACCTCGACTCGTCCTTCATAACTGAGGATGAAAACGAGATACCCGTCCCCAAAACGGCCAACGCCGCTATCATTGCAGTCGATATCTGCGGCTCACGCAGCCACCAGAGGGTGACGCGCGAGCCCTTCTCCACAAGCAGCAAATCATGTCCATGAAGGCAATCGAGGACGCTCTGGGAAACAAAGTGCCAAGTAACCGGGCACGACCGGAGCGAGAACACCACGCTCGCGAGCCTGCAATGCCAGATGGCCCAGCAGCCAGGCCACAACGACAGCCACAACCAGGTGAAGACCTCCACAACGTCATCGTACAGAGGACAGTGGACCGCAATCGCACCCATCGTACGACCAGCACGACAAACCTGGACGATCAAGCCAACCGCGACTTCGAGCCGTGCGGTGCCGCGTGCTTCAGCTTCAACATCCGTGACACTCGCATGCCCAAAGGCTTCAAGCTCGCAGCGGGAACACCCAAGTATGACGGGAAACAAGACCCACGCCTTTGGCTCGAAGACTACCTCATCGCCTGCACCTGTCAAGGCGGAACATCGACCACGTTGATGCAGTACATCCAGCTCATGCTCACGGATTCAGCACGCGGGTGGCTTACTAGCCAGCCTAAAGACTCCTTCAGAACCTGGGAGGAATTCCAAGATACTTTCATCAAAAGTTTCCTTGCAATGTACGCGAGGCCAGCAACCTACATCGAGTTGCAAGCCTGCAAGCAAGGGCGAGATGAGTTGCTCCGATCATACATCCAACGGGGGACACTTCTCCGCAACACTATGGAAGCCGTCTCAGAGGATCGGGTGATGGATGCCTTCATGCACGGCGTCTCCCGCCGCGACCTCCGTGAGGAGTTCGGTAGGCTCTAGCCGAAAACCATGATCGAGCTCATGAAGATAGCCAACCAGTGGGCGGAAGGAGAGGACTACGTCCGTGATAACTCCCCGAAGAACGAAGCCAGAACAAGTAACTGGCGAGATGGGCGCCAGAAGAAGAAGCCACATTTCACCAACCTCAACTCGATCGAGCTATTAGCGGCGGGATATCAACCCCCCCGTGATGCAACACACGACGACAATCGCCTGTACGATCAAGGTCGCCAATATAGCCACAACGGTGATCAAGGTCGCCAATCCGGCCCAGGACAATACAATCGAAGTGACAGCAGCATCAACCGCCACGACGGAGGCCAAAAACGTGAGTGGAGATGCGCATTGACCCCAGCCGAGGAGCTGGCACAACCGTGCAAACATCACATGTTCCGCAACCCGGAAACGGGCAAATGGGGCGCCAACCACTTGTTGAAGGCTTGTCGCAAAGCACGCACGATCTACGAGGCCATGCAGCACATCATCACTCCTGCACCGGCGCTGCAGCCAGCCACACAACTCGCCATCCAGGCAGCACCCGCGAACAACACCCCGGAACATGCGGCGGGAGCTTTTCCCCAACAGCAGCCGCAGCACGAAGCCCATCCTATAGCACACGAAGCATACCCAGTCGCGCGTGGACAACTCAACATGATACAGAAGGGACGCCCTTCAAACAGAGTCCAGAAGCTCATCACCCGCCAAATCCTCCAAGCCACCACCTGCCCACGCGCAGTACCAAACTACCTGAGAGGATCTGAGACACCGATCACGTTCTCAAGGGCAGACCACCCGTCGAACGTACCTCGACCCGGGCACGCTGCGCTAGTAGTAGAAGCCCTAATCGGAGACTACAACCTGAAGAGGGTGTTCATGGATGGAGGCAGCGACATTAACATCATATTCGCTGACACTCTCAGAAGGATGAACAAGTCGACAGAAAAATTGCCGGAGTCCGATACCACATTTCACGGCATAGTACCAGGGCAAGCAATAACGCCCATGGGAACGATCACACTCGACGTTATCCTCGGCACGCACGAGCACTTCAGGAGAGAGTCGGTTGACTTCGAGGTCGTCGACTGGAAGTCACAATACCATGCGATACTTGGGCGCCCAACCTTCGTCTAGTTCATGGCAGTACCTCACTACGCCTACCTTATGCTCAAGCTGCCTGGACCCAAAGGCATAATTACGGTGCGAGGCGACTTCGACCGCTCCAACAGCTGCGACCGCGAATTCAACAGGATCTCTGAGTTCTTCGGGGTCGAAGAGCACTTCGAGGCAATGGCAGCCGTCAACGACAAGACCATCTTCCCGCCCCGTAAGAAGCCAGCCAAGGACGCCGCCTTCAACACAAATGATGACACGACAACCCATCAAGTCCACCCGACTGACGGCAGCAAGACGGTCAAAGTATCGTCAAGTATGACTCCCGCATAGGAAAGCATGCTCGTCAAGTTTCTACGTGAGAACTGGAAAATCTTTGCATGGTAACCCTCTGACATGCCAGGAATACTGAGGAATCTCGCCGATCACTCCTTAAAAGTCCACAAGGATGCCAGACCCGTCAAACAAGCCATGCGACGCTTCTCAGGACCCAAACGGACGCAATCACTATGGAAATCGACCGACTGCTGCATGCCAAGTTCATCCGAGAGATCAAGGACTCAGACTGGGTCGCCAACCCTGTCCTGGTAGAGAAGAAGAAGACGAAGAAACTACGCATGTGCGTCGACTTCACTGCCATAAAAAAATGCTGCCCCAAGGACCACTTCCCGCTCCCGCGGATAGATCAGATCATCGACTCGACAGCAGGCTGCGAGCGCCTGTCTTTTCCGGACGCCTGCTCAGGCTACCAGCAGATCAGACTGAACGTCAACGACGAAGAAAAAACTGCATTCATCACACCCGACGGCGTCTTCTGCTATCATACGATGCCCTTCGGGTTGAAGCATGCTGGTGCCACATACCAGCGTACAATGCAAGCATGCCTCAAAGGGCTCATCAGGCAGATTGTCCAGGTCTACGTCGACGACATCATCGTCACGACCCGCAAGGAAGACACCCTCGTTGCCGACCTCCGCAAGGTCTTCGCCGCGCTCGATGAGTACCAGATCAAGCTGAACCCGGATAAGTGCATTTTCGGCGTGCCAGCCGGAGAACTGCTAGGGTACCTCGTTTCTGCAAGAGGAATCGAAGCAAACCCCGAGAAGGTGCAAAACATACTCACAATGCCAGCACCGACCAAGCTCCGCGAAGTGCAGCGACTAGCCAGTCGAGTCGCAGCTCTCAGCCTGTTCATTAGTAAGTTGGGTGAGAAGGCTCTACCCTTCTACCAACTGATGAAGAAGACGGACAAGTTCGGGTGGACAGACGAAGCGCAAGATTCATTCGACCAACTCAAAAAGACCCTGACGACCTCCCCAGTTTTGGTGGCACCACTGGAGAACGAGCCGCTCTACCTCTACGTCTCAGCCACCAATAGGGTAGTGAGCACGGTACTCGTGGTAGAACGAGAAGAAGAAGGGCACAGACACCCCGTCCAAAGACCAGTCTACTACCTGAGCGAGGTTCTGACACTGTCCAAGCAAAACTACCCGCACTACCAGAAGCTGGCCTACGGGGTCTTCATGACTTCAAGAAAGGTCGTCCACTACTTCTCCGTGCACCCGATCACGGTGGTAAGCTCCTCTGGGCTATCAGACATCCTCATAAACCAGCGTGCAACAGAACAAGTCGCCAAGTGGGTTGTCGAACTAGGACCCTGGAGGCTTAAGTATGCTCACCCGAAGTCAATCATGGCCCAAGTCCTCCTAGAATTCACCACCGAGTGGATAGAAGCCCAGCTACCGGACATTCCCGACTTGTCCAACGCATGGACAATGTACTTCGACGGCTCCAAGAAGTTCAGAGCAGACGGGGCAGGAGTCGTCCTCATCTCCCCCAAAGGCGACAAGCTGAAGTACGTTCTACAGATGGACTTCCCAACACCCTCCAACAACGAAGCAGAGTACGAGGCCTTAACCCATGGCATGCGGATGGCCAAAAACTGCGGCGCCACTCACCTCATGATCTACGGTGACTCCTAACTTGTCGTACAACAAACTATGAAGGCTTGCAACGCCATCGCCGACAACATGATCGCCTATAGAGACCTGTACAACCAGCTGGAGGGCACCTTCGACGGCTGCGAGTTGCGGCACATCGGCCACGAAAGCAACGAGGAAGCCGACGTCCTCGCCAACATGGGATCAGACAAGGTGCCAGTACCACCCGGCGTCTTCCTCGAACGCATTACGCAGCGATCCATTAAGCTTCGACCCGCACCAGTCTCCTCCACACCTTCAACGAGCACTGCCAACCCGCCAAGCAAAGAGAAGGAGCCCATGGAGGTCATGCTGGTCGAAGCCACATGGACAGGCCCATACCTAGCTTACATGCTGCACCAAAGGCTGCCATTCAATCTAGTCGAAGCCAAGCGCATTATTCGGTGCTCCAAAAGTTTCACCATAATCAACGGTGAGCTCTACAAGAGAAGCATCTCAGGAATTCTACAAAGGTGTGTAGATCCAGTCGACGGTCAAGCCATCTTACTCGCTATTCATGCTGGCATCTGCGGGCATCACGCCAGCAGTCATGCATTGGTGGCCAAAGCACTACGAGCCGGATTTTATTGGCCAACAGCTATGCACGACGCCGAAGACCTAGTAAGGAAATGCCCTGGCTGCCAAGAGTTCGCCAACAAGCCACACACGCCGGCATCCGCACTGAAGACAATACCACTAGACTGGCCCTTCGCTCAATGGGGACTGGACATGGTAGGCCCACTCAAGAAATCATCACCCGGAGGACACACACATCTTCTGGTAGAAGTCGACAAATTCACCAAGTGGATCGAAGCCGTGCCTATCACAAGTTCGACTCCATCATGAGCAGTTAACTTCATCAGGTCCATCATCTTCAGATTCGGGGTACCAAACGACATCATCACCGACAACGGCTCGAACTTTACAGCCGAAGAATTCAAGGACTTCTGCTCCGATCAAGGCATCAAGCTCAACTATGCATCTGTCTCGCACCCATAGTCCAACGGACAAGTCGAAAAAGCCAACGGCCTAGTCTGCAGCGGCATCAAGAAGCGCCTGCGAGTGCCGCTGAGACGCGCCGCGGGAGCCTGGGTCGAAGAACTGCCTTCAGTACTTTGGAGCCTACGAACCATGCCAAACAGGTCCAACCAATACACATTGTTCTTCATGGTGTATGGAGCAGAGGCGGTCTTGCCCTGCGACATCAAGTTTGACGCACCACGGGTGGTGGCCTACGACGAGTCTGACGCAGAAGAAGCACTCGAAGACGACATGGATGTCTTGGACGAAGCTCGCGACATCGCCCTCGAACGATCAGCCGTGTACCAGCAAGAGCTACGCAACTACCATGGACGGAGGCTACGGCCAAGGGCATTCGTCGCAGGCGACCTAGTCCTCCGACTCAAGCAGAAGAAGGTGCATAAGCTCGCCTCCTCATGGGAGGGCCCGTACATTGTGACAGAAGAAATCGGTGGCGGAGCTTATCGCCTGAAGGACTCGAAGACAGGAGCAGTCTGCAGCAACCCGTGGAACGTCGCACAACTTTGTCGTTTCTTCGCCTAGTCGACTCCATCGTTGTACCAAAACCAACATGTCAAGGTAGCAGGTTTCAGACGCACTCTTTTCCTTACCAGGGTACCTAAGGGGACTGGAAGGGTTTTAACGAGGCGACCTGCTCGCAAAAATCAATAAAGTGACTTGTGGAACAAGCTGTCCCCTTTACTTTTTCAGTCAAAAAGCAACTTCAAACCTAGGCCGCCACTCGAACTACTCGGGGGCTGCGCCATATAGGTCAAACCAAAAGCCTAGGCCACCACTCGAACCACTCGGGGACTGCGCCATACAGGCCGTATTCGCAAAATCCTAGGCCGCCGCTCAAACCACTCGGGGGCTGCGCCGTACATCTCAAGTCAAAAATCCTAGGTCGTCACCCGACACACTCGGGGGCTACGCTTTACAGGTATCACTTGAAAACCTGGGCCACCACTCAAACCACTCGGGGGCTGTGCCATACAGGCCTTACTCGCAAAATCCTAGGACGCCACTCGAACCACTCGGGGGCTGCGCCATGCAGGTCAAGTCAAAAATCCTAGGCCACCGCCCGACACACTCGGGGGCTACGCTTTACAAGTATCACTTGTAAACCTAGACCGCCAGTCGAAGCACTCGGGGGCTGCGCTATACAGGTCAAGACAAAAACACAGACCACCACTCGAGACACTCGGGGGCTGTGTCACACAAGTCACTTATATCTAAGTCGTACTCGATCCGCTCGAGGCTGCACCACAGAGATTCATACAGTAATGCAAACAATTTCAATTTGCTTACTCGGGGGCTCCCCCAACCTCAGCTAAAATACATTGATATTTACACTCGACAATTTTGCCTCTTCGAACTAATCTTGTACAACACAAGCATACTACTCCTACTCTGCAGGCTCATCCTTTGGCGCATCGAGTGGCCCCACAAGACACTCACTCAGCCTCTGGACCTGCTGAATCATCTGACGCGCAGCCGACAAGGTCTCGGCGTAGTCGTCTTCTTCAGGCAGGCCGCCCATCAACCTTGCCAGAGGAAGGTTCGGCCGATGCAGCCGGACGTATGCCAACGCCACGTTCGCCCCGACAACGAGTTGGGCGTCGACAACCTCCTTCAGCGCGTCACCTTCGCGGAACCTCTCGAGCAATGTGGCCAGCTCGTGGGGCTGCCCATTGTGTGGGATGTGCACGCGATGGATATGCCAGAGGGTCTTCCTGCACCCTTCCAGGAGAAAAGCAGCTCGCCAAGTGCGGTCAAGCATACACGCAAGGATCCGCCCTCTCGGTCTGTTCGACCAAAAATGGCGTGCCTCGTGTGAGTCGCCTGTTGCCTCTCGGGCGACCCGCTTATCAATCCGAGCCTGCTCAGCTTGCTAGTCAGGGTTTACGTCTGCATCAAGACATTGCAGTCAACGCATCGCAAGAAGGAGGAAGTCAAAAACAAAATGCTACCAACCTTGCAGCTGTCGACTAATCAGGTCAATCTCGCCAAGCATGAATTCTTCGCGTTGAGAGAACTCTGCAACAGAGCGTGACCTGGAGCGCTCCAACTCCAACTCAGCATGTTTCAGCTTTGCCTCGAGTTCGCTCACCTTGTTCCTCATATAGGTGATCAACCGTTGGTCGTTCGCACTTCGCGTAGGAGCCGAAGTTGTTCGACGACGGCGGTGAACAGGCTCAGCCAAAGGAGGACCTCCTTCATCACCCGCACCAGTCGTCACAGCAACCAGAGTGGCGTCGCCCGTCTCAGGCTGCTAATAATCGACAGTGTCAAAGCAGAAAAAATAAAGGCGATTTCTCACTCAAGCCAGACTCGAAGGGAAAGAATCCAAACTTCACCACTAAATATGAATCAAGGCCAGAAGACCCGCAAAATATAAGTCATTACAAACTACAAACTCAAAAGCATACTACCAAGTCTCCACTACACGACTTCTACGCTATAGACTCCGACTGGGAGCGACTACTCCTAACAGCAGCCGCTTTGGTCGCCTTGGCAATCCCCCTCTTGAAGGTGGCGACAAGCTTCGCAGCCAGCTGACTCGCCTATACCTTCACCCCGCTCAGAGACGCGGTCTTGCCGTCAGGCCTTCGAGGGAAGCCGCTGACAACTCTCTCGAAGTCGCCCGCGACTTGATGGCCAAAGAGAAGCTGGAAAGTAAGCCCGGAGCCACGTACCGTCTGCGTCTGAGTGAAGTCCGCAATGGTGGTCGCATCGCCTTTGAAAGGCGCCGCGAGTGCGTCCACGCAGTCGGTGGCAGCACGCTGGGGGAAGATGCTCCGGTGCACAGTCGCCAACGCCCCGGTCGACTTCTACAGTGCCGTCGTCGACTGCTGCAGCGCTGCAGAGGCATACGCGCAGACGCGGTCGAGGAACCTGACCGCAGTTGCCAAGTCGACATCGTCGCTGGACGATCCTTCCGGAGGAGCGCCTCCAAATTTCTCTGAACAAGGATCAGAAGTCAATTCAAGGCAAATCAAGCAAGGATACAAGTAGGCACCAAGCCGAAAGACTTACCTCCGAGGGCACCGGCGAGTGCGAGTAGGCGGTCGACTTGGGTCTTCTCCTGGACGAGGGTCTTCTCTTGTGACTCGCGCAACGCCTTCTCCAGCTCCGCCTGAGCCTGAAGCTTCTGCTCCAGCTCCGCAGCTCGCCTCATGGCCTGGTCCAAGGAGGTGCGCAACTGATCCCTCTCCTTTTCCAGGCGAACGAAGGCAGCGGCTACCTCAAGCTGCTGGCGATAATATGGCTGCAAACAAACAAGCATATATAAAGTTGCGGTCGACTATCCTAGTCACCCACACCGTCGGGTGCTACTCCCATCGGGAGCGCTGTTTGCGCACCCGATGTAACTACGGAAGAACAAGTCAAAGAATACTTACATGGTCTAGGAGATCAGCATCCGCCGAAGTCGCCGCCGCAGCATCACTAGGCGCGACGGAGGCACCAGCTCGCGCAGGCTCATCGGCCACCCGCACAGTTAGCTCGGCTGAAGGAGCTGACGTATGCTCCACTTCGTGTGGACGGGAGCTGATGCCGCCAGAATGGTAGCTGGCACAAGACGCAAGAAAGTTCAACTCGAAGCCTGCATGTGAAAAACATAACTCGACACAACAAAGAACAAGCATGACTAACCTGGTGGCCTCGACGCCATCGTCGCTCCACAAAGAAACGGAGGGCCTCCTGGCGAAAAAGGGCGGCGGCGCATAACTGACCGGAGGTGCAGCAACGGGCTCGTTCCAGTCGCCCCGGTACACAGCACCCGAAGATGACAAGCCACCCTCTTCCAAGTCTGCATCCGCATCCTTCACAGGGGACGAGGCAGTAGCAGAGTCGCCACTTCGACGCCTTTGCCTCTTCCGTGCCGGCTCCTCGTCATCGTCATCATCATCCCCCACCTCCTCACTCGGAGAGACGGCAGAAGGAATCTCCTCGTCATCACCCTCCTCTTCCAGGAACATCGCCTCGTCGTGAGGTCCGTTCTCCAGGAGTGGAGGTAAGCTAATAAGGAAAGAACAGCCCTACAAGTAAAATGACAAGATGAATCAAAAAACGAAGAGTCGAG
The DNA here is from genome assembly GCA_026929855.1 of Poa annua. Lineage (NCBI taxonomy): Eukaryota > Viridiplantae > Streptophyta > Magnoliopsida > Poales > Poaceae > Poa > Poa annua. The sequence goes on along the minus strand of CM049426.1, from coordinate 240,445,186 downwards.
ACAACAAATAAGAGTGAACAAAAGAAAAAACAAGATAAAAGATTACCTCAGGAACAGGGTTCGTCGCTCCATATCTGTGAGGGGACACTTGACGTTGCAGGGGTCTGCGGCTCGAAGACTCGTGATGCTCCTCACCTTGAACTCGACCACCTCGTCGTCAAGCTGCGGGCCGCCAACGCCCTCAGCCGCCCACATAGGGTGGGGGCGAGCACGGAGTGGCTGGACTCGAAGCCTGAAGAAGGTGGCAATAAGGTGGACGCCGCCCGACTCGCGCCCCAAAGTCTTCAGCAGATTGCGGAGAAGGCTCAGCAGTGGCTTAACAGCCTCCTTCTCCTCCTCCGCGAGCGGGTGCGCCCACGCGTGCGTCTTCCGCAACTCGCGCTCGTCGTTGAAGTCAGGCAACCCCTCCTGGTCGCACCTTACGTAGAACCACCGCTTCCGCCAGCCTTGGACGGAGTCCGACTTCTTCATTTGGAAGTACGCGGTGTCACCAGGCACTTGGATGCCGAAGCCGCCCACCGGGTATGTCAACCCGCTCTTCCCCACGTTCTTCCTGACAAGGAAGAGCGACTTCCACAAAGCCCAGTGGGGGGCAATCCCCATGAAGCACTCGTAGAGCTCGATAAAGCTCGCTATGCTCAAGACGCCATTGGGGGTCAGATCGTGGATCTGAACCCCATAGGAATACAAGAGACCACGAACAAAATCGTGGAGAGGGAACCCGAAGCCCCGTGGAAGGAAGTCCATGAAGAAAACACGCTCCCCCTCGCGCGGAGCAGGGTAAACTTCCTTACCAGGCGCGCGCACCGTCGCCTTGTCCGCCGGCGGCAGCAGGCCCTGCGCGCGCAGGACCTCGAAGTCGGTTTTCTTCACCGATGACTTCTGCCAGTCGCCGTCGGGCTTCTTCATCACGCCCGCTTGGGCGGCGGCGGCGGCGCTGGTCGCAGCCTTCGTCTTCCCCATCGCTCTGGACACCCACGGAAGGTGGAAAGAGAAAAAGCACGAGCTCAGAAAGGGGGCAAGAATGGCGCAGGAAAAGGAGGCAACGACAATTGGAGAAGATGACCTATTTTCCTGTCGCGGTACAATATTTATACCGCGCAGACAGTCCATCTCAGCCGTCCCCGAAGAAACTGCTCTCCGCAGCTCCATCCAGCCATCCATGTATCACACGGAGAGACTAACCGTCGCCGCCCACTCCGTCCACTATGCACGAGGATCAAGGCACTATCATCACGCCGTGAAATTTTCGTGCCCAAGTCAGAGATAAGCAGGCAACTATTGTCTGCAGTCAACACTAACAGTGGGGCCCCTTCCGTCACGTCTCGTCGGACGTAGAGGTGTGCTACAAAGCGTCATCGCTGATGTCAGCAACGCAAATGCTCTAGGAAAGCCGCAGAGCTGAGGGAGAACTCGAACACATGATTCGAGTGACAGGTACATATAGTAAGCTTCACAGCTGAAATCACCTCATTAAGCTACAGTGCTCATCCAAGAACCCGAAACATGCAATCGGGTGGCAAGAAGACCAAGTAAGCCTCACAAGCTGAATCAACTGACGGTAAGCCAGCAGGCTAAACAAAAGCAAGTTACACAAAAGCCACGACTTCAATAAGTCTACTACAAATCTTACTCCCATCGGGAGTAGGCTCTTCGACCGAAGAAAACGAGTTCAATCTCAAGTGAAAGCAAACAAGCAGCATGCCTAGGAGAAAGGAGTCCTCTGCCCGACTCTATGATTCGACCAACCACTTGGGGGCTACTGACGTGGGGCTACTCTTCGACTACCACACAATGAGGCTACCTCGGTCACGTCAAGACCGCGGAGGCCCAAGGAAGGCCCAATAGGGATATCGCATGGCCTAGTTCTAGTCGGTTAGGTCATACGACTCTTACCATATATGTAAGCTCCAGGGACACCGTTCACCCGAGACCTAGCTTATCATATAAAGGCTAGGAGGGTTGCTCGTAAAAAAGGGGACATAAGGAGATACGCTCATAGCCGCCACTACAAACCCTAGCGAGATCGCCATCTCGCCACTGTAACCACAACTCGCCATCAATACCAGACAAGCAGGAAGTAAGGTATTATCCTCCAGGAGCCTGAACCTGGGTAAACGCCTTGCTTGTCAGCCATCGTGATCACCAACGTTCATCTTTCTCCCCCTCAATCAACCCGGGGTGGACAACCCTGGGACTTGTCGAGTCACACCCTCGTCAATTGGCGCCGTCTGTGGGAAGAACGAGCGTTGGAATCATGGTCGCACTGGCTCCATCAGCAAATAAGATCGACGTCTGCATCACTTGGAAGCCCATCTGTTTTGGCTCCTTCGAGTACACCTTCCACCCACCGGCCAGGCGCTCGATGTACGCCGATCTGCACGTAGGTATGTGTGTCACCTTTGGTACCATACACTGCTTCGTAGACAGTCGTGGAATACTCAGGTCCATGGCGACCGCACCACGTGCGGCAGCGTGTAACATCCCAATACTTTGGAATGTTTAAAAATCACTAAAAATTTAAAACTTTTGTTTTTGATTAAAATAAAACTTTAAATGCTTAAGGAAACCAACTATAAAAGACTTCAACCAATTTGAAAAAGTCTATTATTTCAAAATTTCCATTGTGTCATTATTTTCAAAAGTTATTTCCAATTAAACATTACATTATCCATTGTATTTCAAAAACCTTAATATGTAATTTGACAAATGTTTTATAAAGTTCAAACCATTTTATTTTAAGTAAATAGTTTACTTATAAGTAACTGATTTTAACCACTTAGCCTTAGTTATAAATAAATTAAAATAATAATTACAAGTGTTATTTTAAACTATTGAAAACATTGTCTACTTGCCAAAAGATTATTATTCATTTACCCGAGTTCAAAACATAGTTTGGATATTACAAGTCTATAGCTTATAACTTTAAAACCTCATAGATTTATAATTACTTAACAACCCAAATAAAGATTTCATTAGCTTAAATGATTTTCATTTATTTTCAAAACATAAAATAACTTTCATGAAGATATTTTCTATATAAGAAATGAATTAAATCAAAAATATTTTCCAAAGTTGTTATAAGGTTTTCAGATGAATTATCATAATATAAAATATAATGGTGCACAAATTATTTTGAATTAAAAATACATTCATTACATTCCCCTTTTCATTTCGAATAGTGGTGTTATGTTATTTAACGTTGTACTAAAGACAAAAATGATTTAATATTGGAAAATGAGTTTAAATAACTTAATTTTAAACTTATATAAGTGTTGTATTTTTATAAATTTTATTTAGCCAAAAATGAAATTAGTTAAGCCATGTTTTCAAATTTGACATTGAGTGTCAAATTTGTATTTAATCAATAATTCAAAATTTTGATTTTTGAAAAGTGTTCAAAACATGCCTACAACTGGTTTAACACGAAGATAGTTTTTTTACAAACTTTTAGAAATTTATTTGAGTTGATTTGGATTCTTAAATCAAAAGTTAAGAAAGAAATAAGAAAAATCAGAAAAAGAAAAAGAAATGCTGACGTCAGCATCTTTTTCATCCCAGGAAACCATAAATGCATCTCGCGCACGCGAAAACTGCTCCCGTGCATTTTTCTCTACGTGATTCCCGGCGATTTAGAGCACCAAATGACGCACCGTTTATTTCTAATTAAATCTCATGATCTCCTCTTTCATTTCCCCATAAAAGCCCTATCCGAAACGTCCTAAAATGCTCCAATTTCGTCCGCCATTAGACATGGCCGTTTTTCGTCGAATTTAATGTCCGGTTGATTGCGGGCAAATTACTGCACCAAATCAAGCACCGTCGAATTTTATACAAAGCACTCGACCTCCTCCACCACCCCCCCCCCCCCCCAAAAAGCCCTCTCCAATACGCCCCCAGGCCGACGAATTTCTTCGCCGGAGTTTCGCTCGACTGCCACCGTATTTCTTTGATTCCGGCGAGCAGAGTGAGTCCCCGCCGCCGATTCTTGGTCCTTACTCTTTCCCACGTCCGTGCGCTCCTTTAAACACCCTTCTTGCTTCATTTCCACAGTGTGACGCCCGAAAATCGGTACTATGTAGATTTAAGCAATCCCGCCGAAATCCGCATAATAACGATTTTTGGTCGCCCACCAGACATAATGTGCACGCCGAAACATGCGCATTATGTGGGTGGAATTGTGATAACACTACAACAGTTCCGATACATCCACAAATACAACAGAAGATAAAATTACAACAACGACTCGAACGAGTCAAGATACAAATGATACAATACAAAGATTCAAAATGACAGCGGAAGCAAAATAGTATCCGACTACGGATAAGATACGAATTGGACTAAGAGTCCTGAAGATAAGCAATGGCGCCATATCCCTGCCCAGCCAAGCCGGAGGGATTCCCAAGCTAACGTCGTCACACTTCAAACCTGTTGACTGCACATAAAGCACAACCCAAAAGAGGGTCAGGACACTCCCTGGCAAGCAAAACCGACTTGCCTACTTTCTACACCATCTCCCAAAGTATAGGGGAGGTGGACTTAGCGGCAGCAGCACTAGCAACCTAAAGAGACACACTACAACTTTCGTCTAATCAGAGGGGGATAAGAGAGCGCATAAGTAAACAACTACAACTAACACCAAACATAACCCATTCTCGAATTAACCCCCTCAACCAAATATGAGGAAGCAATTCGGGAAACTCACACATTGAACAGATTTTAGTTACCAGTTATTGTGAGAGTAATTCTATATTACTAGTCAGGTTAATTAACAATGATTAGGTGTAAGTTGTCTATGATCTTGTTAGCCAGCATCATCACCAAGTCGTCCATAACCGTGGACACGGCTCATCGATAAGATTATACCCTGCAGGGGTGCACTACTGGACCCGTACTCGTTCGATCAACCCCAAAAGCAAGCCAGAAGGTAGGGCATCTCAACACGGAAAATCTCTTCTCTACAACCCATCCAGGGAACCGCATGATTGTGTGCACGGCTAATCAGGTCCAGTGCCCGCCGGATACGACCTTCATAGCACTCTAAGAACGTGCCACCCTATATGAGAATCGACTACTCCATCATCATGAGATCGTTAGGTAACCATATGCATGCATCAAATGGAAAGCCCGAACTACTTGCGGCCCCCTAGATAAGAGGCGGATTAGATCGAAGCCGCGGGGGGCTCCATAGGGCCTCCCACAAGCGGTTAGTGCGCTCAAAATTGGATCCGAGGACAAGAACTGAGTTCCTAGGTCGACACTTAGCAGAACAAAGCACCTCGCAAGGCCTTCCGCCGGTGCCTTATCTTTTAATTATAATACCCCAATATAGAACAACATTTTATTAAGGTAGAATAAACTATCATGCAAAGCAGGTGCAATTAAATAAGACAAACAGACGACTCGTACAAACAACTCTAAGCATGCGCTACGACTCGCAAGGACAACAGATAAACATGCAACATGTATTAGGATGTGGGGATAAAGCTGTATGGGCTGCAGGATAAACATGTGATGGGATCGCACGATAAAGAATCGAATACTAGGGTAGCAGAGATCAACGGCAGGAATGAAAGACAATGTATAGATAAACAAGCAAACTTTGCTTGCCTGGAATCCCGCATGGAAGCAGATCTTGTCGTGGCTCACACATCTCAACGTCTTATCCGCGAAGAAGCAACAAACACTGGAAAGCGTAAAAGATGCATTTTACAACTACGGCAAAAGATTCAACATGATCATACGAGAATGATGCATGGCATGGCAAGATGCAATACAATGCAGGTAATCCAAATTAAGCGGGAAAACAACCTCGACAATTAATATTTAGGTGCAAGTTATTTATTTACCAGCAATATTAAATGTTGGTTAGCATGGCAACACATGGCGTGGGTGATCTAATTAAATTAAATTAAATGGAATAGGGCATTATATATTTATTACCCCTAACATTACATATTTAATTATTTAGTTGCAATTAAATACTAAGCAATTAAAATAACAGATGCAAAATTACCTACAAATGGCATATTAATATTTATTGCATTTTTCTGATAAATAAATATATACAAATTATTTTATTTGGAGTTATAGAATTAAAGTTATTAGCATATTAAGTTTAGGGGTGTTTCTGAAAATGACAGGGACTTGTTCGTGATAGAAAACTTGTTAGTGGGGCTAAGGCACCAAAACTGAGAAGACAGGGGGCTCTACGCAAATAGCTCGCATATCTGAATTCCGGACTTTTTCACCGGACGGGGGCTAGCCACAGGCACTGACGCGCGGGCCCCTGGCGCCCTGCGGCCGTGGGCGAAGTGCGCTGGCGCGGTGGGTCACTGACGGGTGGGCCAGCTATGTCAGCGGGTGAAACAAATAAGCAAAAGGGTGGCTTTTAATCCACTGCCAGGGTTCGAACTCGCGACGCGGGTGTGTATGGATCGGTGCTGGTAACCAGGATTCCGGCTCGGTGCTGCTGTTAGAGGAAGTAGCGCGCAGCTTTTAACACTACTAAAGAGCCTAGCGTTCTGACGAAACTGAAGATACGTTTTCCTGACGAAACTGGTTGTTTGACAGCAACAGCGCGCGGCGGCGGAAGTTCTCGCGCCGGCGGCGACCAGGACCGGGCGGCGCTGCCCTGGCGTGCGCGTGCGGACGCGGGGTGGGTGGTGATACCATTTCTATTCTCGGAAGGGAGGGAGGAGGACAACGTTCCCGTGTCCGTGCTCGACATGGCGACGACGGACGGAACACCGGTGAGGTCCGTGGACGAGTTCGGCGGTACGTGAAGGACACGAGCTGGGGAAGAGGGGGAACAGGAGTGCAGCTCACGTAGGGGGTGTCGGAGGAGGAGTTCTTGCTCGGGGAGGTTGTTACCGCCGGAATTGGGAGGCAGAGGTCCGCCGGCCGTGGGGGAGACGAGGATGGGGCCGTCGGTTACAGGCCTCCCCGGGGCAATTCTTCTGGTGCGCACGACGTCCGCGACGGGGCGGAGCTCCGGGGACTCTCGGGGTCCCTTCGACGATGCCGGAGCAGCGGTACGCCGGTGAGGTGAATTTGGTGGTTCCGGTGGAGAAGAAACAGGGGAAGGGGGAGGCAGCGCGGATGGGGGGAGAAGAGGTTAGGGTTAGGGTTTCGGGGGGCGCTGCGGGCAAGCTTTTTAAGAAGAGAGAGGGGAAAGGGAGCAGGTGGGAGCAGGTGGGGGCACATCGGCAGAGAGCCATGGCTGAGGTGGAAAGGGAGCTCGCTTTTCTCCCTGTCTCCGTTGACCGTATGGAGGAGGAAGGAGGGGGTGTGGGCTTCGGGCTGGCTGAGATGGGCCAAGGAGGGGTAGGAGGAGATGGGCCAGAAGAGAGAGAAAACGGGCCCAGGGAGTATTTTTCTTTCTCCTCTGCAATTTTTTATTTCTTTTAAACATTCTTTTATGTTCTTGTATTTTAAAACAAAATAGAAAAGAAAAGATGTATAACTTTTGGCAAAACATTATAGTTTAAAAAATACACAATTTTAATATATTAGTTTGAATATTTGAAAAGAATTTAAATACCACATTTAACTTAATTTGATTTGCAATTAGAATTTAAAAGTGGAATTTGAATTTGAAAGGGTGTGATTTAAATTTAAATGCAATAAAACAAATGAATTGACCATTACATGATGATATGATGACATGATGAAGAAAAAAGAAAAACAAGAAAAAACCTAATTGGGGATAAATCCCGGGATGTTACACACAGCCAAATCGTGAAGGCCGAGCTCGACCCGAGGGTCATCGCCGCTGTCGCCACTCCGTCCGCCTCTCCACGCCGCTCCGGGAATCGCCGCTCAACTCCGACACCGTCTTCCGCTCCGCCGTGTCCATACGCGCGTCGCCGTCGTCTCCCTCGCGTCCGGGAGCTTCCGAAACGTCGTCGCCGTCCACACCCGTCGCCGACGACCACAGCACGCCGACCGTCCACGTCCACCTGCGATCGCCCGGCCGATCCACCGCCGCCGTCATCTTCTCACGCCGGTGAGCTGCTGTTGTGCTTCATTCTATCTTGTTACGTATATATCACTTGATGAAGGGTAGCAGCTTAGAAAAACGTCGTAGGTCACCTTTTCAATATTTTCGTTTTTCTGCCTAGATATAACTTCCAAAATTCATATTAAATCAACCGTAACTCCGTTTTTGATGTTTTTGTAGTCTATGGAATCGTATGAACGTGTAGAAAATAGAGGTATAATAAAACTTGTATTTTAGTCGTGCACTAACTTGTTATTTACAGAAACATGTCAAATATTATTTTAATTATAGTTTTAATTCTGTAAGGTCAAAATTTGTAAATAAAATATCTTTGAAAAGCCCATGACCTATAGATTGTTCTAGTTCTGTTATTTTCCAACCTTGAGAAATTTAGATTTATTCAAATTTAAAATATGATATTTAGTAAATTTGACATAACTTTTGATATAAACATTATTTTTGAGTAAATCCAATTGCTAATTTTTTTGATAAAACGTCCCATGCCCATTAGCACTATTTATAAAATTTTGTTATAAAAATTTAATCATAGAAAAATTTAAGCTTATATTTATTTCTTTATTTATAGTTTGCAAAAATAGAAATTAATTAAATTGCATTTATAACCTCATGCATATTTATAAAAAATCACAAAAGTTATTTTGATGCTTTCTTGTGATTAAAAAGTGCATGTCATGTATAACTTATTTTATTATATAGTTATACTTCTCATAGGAAAACTCCTCCCTCATTTTCTCTAAGTTAGGACTATTTTCAACTTGATATTTTGGAAAAGTGCTATGCATTAGACACTTAGGATTTTCAACATGGAGCTAGAAGGCCAATGATGGACTTAGAAGAAAACAGACTCTCGAAGCATCTCCAAGGAGTAGAAGCACTTAGAAGAAAATCAAGAAGAAGTTCATGAAGACCAACCAAAAATATTTTCTAAGTCTTGCTGCCCTCTCTCTTTTCTCCCTTCTTCTGTTAGATTTCATGATGACTAAGTTAAATCCAAGACCAGCCTCGAGGATACAAGAACCACCAAGTCTGAAGATTTATCAAGTCTATCAAAACTTCAATCAAGACATCACAAGGGAGAATGTTACAAGTCTGGAGATGAAACCTGGAAGACCAACTACATCATTCTTTCTATCTTTTCCCTCTTTCCTAATCTTATCTTTCACTTTAGACATAAATGATTTTTGATCATGTTATTACCATCTTGAAGTTTGTTGGATCCTAGCGGCATAGTGAGATGAAGCGGCCTGGAAACTAACCTTACATGTCCACGTACATGAGACCTGTTGCACAATTTAAGTGGCTGGCCGGGTGTCTGTCTCTCTCACTATAGTGAATATCCAATTTACCAAGAGTTGTTAATAATTGTTGATCACCTTGAAGAATAGAGTTAGTACTTTCTCTAAGTAGTTATGCACATCATGACTAAGTCATTGAGTGCTTATTCAAGATGATTTATAACAAAGTATTTTGTCCAACCTATGACTTTAGTCCTTAGTCATTTTGATCAACCTAATTGCCTTGCATTAACTTAAAAGAATTTCATGGCTTGACAAATGTCTCTAGTCCTTAGAAATAATTTGCATATCATGCATGACATGTTTTCCTTAAAAGTTATGAAACTTGTTTGTTCATTACGTATGCTTGTATGTGTTGTGTTGTTTTGTTTTATGATTGTTGTATTCTTGTTTGTTTATATTGTTTAGACTGAACGGAGAGTTCCGAGTATCATTGAAAAGAGTTTGTGAACAACGACAACATTCAAAGGCAAGTGGCACACCTGATAAACTTCCTATTATTTTCTATATGCATTACTTAGTGTATTTTTATAGAAGCATGTGTAGGATAGTATTGCTATGCTAAACCTGTGAAGAAATTCCTTATTCCTGTGTCTAGGCTCCTATGCAATACTTAGTAGAATTATTGATGCTACGCAATGGATGAAAAGTTTTACAAAATGTTTAGTGACTACTCAGGGTTGTGCTCATGGTTGTCGTCGCCTAGGATGAATTTCTATTCTACTTAGGGCCGTGAGCATGGTGGTTTTCACCTGAGAGTACACATCCACTAAGTTAATAAATCACCTGGGTGGATTGGTTTAATGGTTTATGTTGAGTGGCTACTCAGGGCTGTGCTTGTGGTGGTCTTCGCCTAAGTTAGTTTCTACTATACTTGGGGCCATGAGCATGGTGTTTTTCACCTTAGAGTGCACTTGTGGATGGCCACCCAGGGAACAGAGGAATCTGAAGAACTCCGAGTGAAGATTGCCTCCAGTGCAGCCATTGCCATATGGGCTCTGGCTTGATCAACTACATTGCATGGACTCTCTCCGGCTTGACAAGCAGATGTAGAGGGTGTTAGGTGGAACTGGTCAAGCCAGGTGGGAGGGAAAATGCTTCTGAAATATCTCGTCTCATTCTTCTCCTTTTCCTTATCACTATAAGTGTGTAAAGGATAGTTTGGGTTGAATGGGTACAATGGTGAACGTGCACAACCTCTGCAGAGTGTAAAACTAAGTACTTAGCCGTGTCCCCGGTACGGACAATTTGAGCAGCTGATCACGGACGTCAACGGAGGATTCCACCATTCCAACTTCAGAAATAAAACTTGATGGGTGAACAAGGGTAGAATGAGACCGTGGTTTTCATGCCACGAATGTCTCGAATAGAAGAAAAGTGTTTTCCAAAGATATAGGAAAAATTGGCTTTATGCAAAATAGCCTTGAACTCCACCAGCCAAATAAGCATATAGGTTATTAGAGTTATTCCAATAAGTGTCCACCATAGTGTCACTTGCCAGACTCCATTTTTAATGGAATCTGACCCACGTTGTTGCAATATTTTTCTTATTGCAGATTGATCAGATGACGAGTGAGGTTTCGTTTAAAGGTTTCGAGTCTGCAACCAACATGTTTTCGCCTATGGCAACATGAAAGTGATGGAGACTCACTGCTATTGTATTTCCGCTGTGTACTATTCCAGAGCTAGCTTTATGCTATGCAACTTGTACTGAATATTTTGTAAGTCTGGATCATCGATGTAATAAAACTGATGCTTTGTTGTGATATTATATCGTAAACTGTGTGTGCAAACGAATCGATCCAGGGATTTGCACTATACACAGGTATCTGCCCTATTTAAAGTGCATGTACGCTACAGATGGTATCAGAGCACTGTGTTGCCTGTAGGTTCGAAACCCTAGGTTTGGATAGAAATAGGTTTGACCATAGGATTGAAAATCTATTTTTCTTCACTTTTCTAAAAACAAATCTTTTCACTCTGTCTTCCTCGTATTCTCATCTACTATCAACCTTCTGAAAATACCTTATCTTACTCTAGATGACCATGTTCTTATAGTCTAAGTCTGATTCTGCTGCCTCATATGGAAAAGCTACGATTAATCATGAAGTTCTACATGCATGGAAGACCACTGAAGAACCAGGATTCGACCAACAGTTCGAAGATATCCATAAAAGTTGAACAAGAACTTGAAGCACTTGCGAAGGAGGTAGATTTAACCACCACTCAAATAGAACAACGATATCGTGTTAGTGTATTGGTCATACCAACTTTGGTTGTGTGACAATACTAGATTGTTTGCTTTGTGTTAGCACCTCGTTGCTTGATGTTTGTTAGATATTGTTTGTAATTATTTGTCTTGATCTTCTTGTATAAGTTAGAATGTTTGACTATCAACAAAACTTTTCTTTTAAGGGTGGTAGCCGCCCAGTTAAATTAAATCTCGTTGCTTAAACCCAGAGATCCCAAACTATCTTTCTTTCAAGCCTCCCCAATCATAAAAATCATCCCCTGCCAGCTTTCAAGTTTCCCTGTCGAAACCTTTCATCTCTCAAAACCTCTCGAGTTATCAGAATAATTCCAAGCACTTGCTTTGTCTTTCTAGCTTCTCCGAATCTCGGGGACGAGATTCCTTTTAAGGGTGGTAGTCTGTAACATCCCAATACTTTGGAATGTTTAAAAATCACTAAAAATTTAAAACTTTTGTTTTTGATTTAAATAAAACATTAAATGCTTAAGGAAACCAACTATAAAAGACTTCAACCAATTTGAAAAAGTCTATTATTTCAAAATTTCCATTGTGTCATTATTTTCAAAAGATATTTCCAATTAAACATTACATTATCCATTGTATTTCAAAAACCTTAATATGTAATTTGACAAATGTTTTAAAAAGTAAAAACCATTTTATTTTAAGTAAATAATTTACTTATAAGTAATTGATTTCAACCACTTAGCCTTAGCTATAAATAAATTAAAATAATAATTACAAGTGTTATTTCAAACTATTGAAAACATTGTCTACTTGCCAAAAGATTTTTATTCATTTACCTGAGTTCAAACCATAGTTTGGATATTACAAGTCTATAGCTTATAACTTTAAAACCTCATAGATTTTATAATTACTTAACAACCCAAATAAACATTTCATTAGCTTAAATGCTTTTCATTTATTTTCAAAACATAAAATGACTTTCATGAATATATTTTCTATATAAGAAATGAATTAAATCAGAAATCTTTTCCAAAGTTGTTATAAGGTTTTCAGATGAATTATCATAATATAAAATATAATGGTGCACAAATTAATTTCAATTAAAAATACATTCATTATATTCCCCTTTTCATTTCGAATAGTGGTGTTATGTTATTTAACGTTGTACTAAAGACAAAAATGATTTAATGTTGGAAATTGTGTTTAAATAACTTAATTTTAAACTTATATAAGTGTTGTATTTTTATAAATTTTATTTAGCCAAAAACGAAATTATTTAAGCCATGTTTTCAAATTTGACATTAAGTGTCAAATTTTTATTTAATCAATAATTCAAAATTTTGATTTTTGAAAATTGTTCAAAACATGCCTACAACTGGTTTAACACGAAGATATTGTTTTTACAAATTTTTAGAAATTTATTTGACTTGATTTGGATTCTTAAATCAAAAGTTATGAACGAAATAAGAAAAATCAGAAAAAGAAAAAAAAATGTTGACGTCAGGATGACATCAACATCGTCTTCATCCCAGGAAACCAGAAACGCATCTCGCACACGAGAAAACTGCTCCCGTGCATTCTTCTCTACGTGATTCCCGGCGATTTAGAGCACCAAATGACCCGTTTCTTTCTAATTAAATCGCATGATCTCCTCTTTCATTTCCCCATAAAAGCCCCATCCGAAACGTCCTAAAATGCTCCAATTTCGTCCGCCATTAGACATGGCCGTTTTTGGTCGAATTTAATGTCCGGTTGATTGCGGGCAAATTACTGCACCAAATCAAGCATCGTCGGATTATATAGAAAGCACTCGACCTCCTCCTCCACACCCCCCCCCCCAAAGCCCTCTCCAATACGCCCCAAGGCCGACGAATTTCTTCGCCGGAGTTTCGCTCGACTGACACCGTATTTCTTTGATTCCGGCGAGCAGAGTGAGTCCCCGCCGCCGATTCTTGGTCCTTACTCTTTCCCACGTCCGTGCGCCCCTTTAAACACCCTTCTTGCTTCATTTCCACAGCCAAATCGTGAAGGCCGAGCTCGACCCGAGGGTCATCGCCGCCGTCGCCACTCCGTCCGCCTCTCCACGCAGCTCCAGGAATCGCCGCTCAACTCCGACACCGTCTTCCGCTCCGCCGTGTCCATACGCGCGTCGCCGTCGTCTCCGTCACGTCCGGTAGCTTCCGAAACGTCGTCGTCGTCCACACCCGTCGCCGTCCACACCCGTCGCCGACGATTACAGCACGCCGACCGTCCGCGTCCACCTGTGATCGCCCGGCCGATCCACCGCCGCCGTCATCTTCTCACGCCGGTGAGCTGTTGTTGTGCTTCATTCTATCTTGTTACGTACATATCACTTGATGAAGGGTAGCAGCTTAGAAAAACGTCATAGGTCACCTATTCAATATTTTCGTTTTTCTGCCTAGATATAACTTCCAAATTTCATATTAAATCAACCGTAACTCCGTTTTTGATGTTTTTGTAGTCTATAGAATTGTATGAACGTGTAGAAAATAGTGGTATAATAAAAACTTGTATTTTAGTCGTGCACTAACTTGGTATTTACAGAAACATGTAAAATATTATTTTAATTATAGTTTTAATTCTGTAAGGTCAAAATTTATAAATAAAATATCTTTGAAAAGCCCATGACCTATAGATTGTGCTAGTTCTGTTGTTTTCCAACCTTGAGAAATTTGATTTATTCAAATTTAAAATATGATATTTAGTAAATTGACATAACTTTTGATATAAACATTATTTTTGAGTAAATCCAATTGCTAATTTTTTTGATAAAACGTCCCCTGCCCATTAGCACTATTTATAAAATTTGTTATAAAAATTTAATCATAGAAAACTTTAAGCTTATATTTATTTCTTTATTTATATTTTGCAAAAATAGGAATTAATTAAATTGCATTTATAACCTCATGCATATTTATAAAAAATCACAAAAGTTATTTTGATGCTTTCTTGTGATTAAAAAGTGCATTTCATGTATAACTTATTTTATTATATAGTTATACTTCTCATAGGAAAACTCCTCCCTCATTTTCTCTAAGTTAGGACTATTTTCAACTTGGTATTTTGGAAAAGTGCTATGCATTAGACACGTAGGATTTTCAACATGGAGCTAGAAGGCCAATGATGGACTTAGAAGAAAACAGACTCTCGAAGCATCTCCAAGGAGTAGAAGCACTTAGAAGAAAATCAAGAAGAAGTTCATGAAGACCAACCAAAAATATTTTCTAAGTCTTGCTTCCCTCTCTCTTTTCTCCCTTCTTCTGTTAGACTTCATGACGACTAAGTTAAATCCAAGACCAGCCTCGAGGATACAAGAACCACCAAGTCTGAAGATTTATCAAGTCTATCAAAACTTCAATCAAGACATCACAAGGGAGAATGTTACAAGTCTGGAGATGAAGCCTGGAAGACCAACTACATCATTCTTTCTATCTTTTCCCTCTTTCCTAATCTTATCTTTCACTTTAGACATAAACGATTTTTGATCATGTTATTACCATCTTGAAGTTTGTTGGATCCTAGCGGCATAGTGTGATGAAGCGGCCTGGGAACTAACCTTACATGTCCACGTACATTAGACCTGTTCCACAATTTAAGTGGCTGGCCGGGTGTTTGTCTCTCTCACTATAGTGAATATCCAATTTACCAAGAGTTGTTCATAATTGTTGATCACCTTGAAGAATAGAGTTAGTACGTTCTCTAAGTAGTTATGCACATCATGACTAAGTCATTGAGTGCTTATTCAAGATGATTTATAACAAAGTATTTTGTCCAACCTATGACTTTAGTCCTTAGTCATTTTGACCAACCTAATTGCCTTGCATTAACTTAAAAGAATTTCATGGCATGACAAATGTCTCTAGTCCTTAGAAATAATTTGCATATCATGCATGACATGTTTTCCTTAGAAGTTATGAAACTTGTTTGTTCATTACGTATGCATGTATGTGTTGTGTTGTTTTGTTTTATGATTGATGTATTCTTGTTTGTTTATATTGTTTAGACTGAACGGAGAGTTCCGAGTATCGTTGAAAAGAGTTTGTGAACAACGACAACATTCAAAGGCAAGTGGCACACCTCATAAACTTCCTATTATTTTCTATATGCATTACTTAGTGTATTTTTATATAAGCATGTGTAGGATAGTATTGATATGCTAAACCT
Source organism: Poa annua (assembly GCA_026929855.1). Classification (NCBI taxonomy): domain Eukaryota; kingdom Viridiplantae; phylum Streptophyta; class Magnoliopsida; order Poales; family Poaceae; genus Poa; species Poa annua. The sequence goes on along the minus strand of CM049426.1, from coordinate 240,429,468 downwards.
GTGTAGAAATTCCTTATTCCTGTGTCTAGGCTCCTATGCAATACTTAGTAGAATTATTGATGCTACGCAATGGATGAAAAGTTTTACAAAATGTTAAGTGACTACTCAGGGCTGTGCTCATGGTTGTCGTCTCCTAGGATGAATTTCTATTCTACTTAGGGCCGTGAGCATGGTGGTTTTCACCTAAGAGTACACATCCACTAAGTTAATGAATCACCTGTGTGGATTGGTTGAATGGTTTATGTTGAGTGGCTACTCAGGGCTGTGCTTGTGGTGGTCTTCGCCTAAGGTAGTTTCTACTATACTTGGGGCCATGAGCATGGTGGTTTTCACCTGAGAGTGCACTTGTGGATGGCCACCCAGGGAACAGAGGAATCTGAAGAACTCCGAGTGATGATTGCTTCCAGTGCAGCATTGCCATATGGGCTCTGGCTTGATCAACTACGTTGCATGGACTATCTCTCCGGCTTGACAAGCAGATGTAGAGGGTGTTAGGTGGAACGGGTCAAGCCAGGTGGGAGGGAAAATGCTTCTGAAATATCTCGTCTCATTCTTCTCCTTTTCCTTATCACTATAAGTGTGTAAAGGATAGTTTGGGTTGAATGGGTACAATGGTGAACGTGCACAACCTCTGCAGAGTGTAAAACTAAGTACTTAGCCGTGTCCCCGGTACGGACAATTTGAGCAGCTGATCACGGACGTCAACGGAGGATTCCACCATTCCAACTTCAGAAATAAAACTTGATGGGTGAACAAGGGTAGAATGAGACCGTGGTTTTCATGCCACGAATGTCTCGAATAGAAGAAAAGTGTTTTCCAAAGATATAGGAAAAATTGGCTTTATGCAAAATAGCCTTGAACTCCACCAGCCAAATAAGCATATAGGTTATTAGAGTTATTCCAATAAGTGTCCACCATAGTGTCACTTGCCAGACTCCATTTTTAATGGAATCTGACCCACGTTGTTGCAATATTTTTCTTATTGCAGATTGATCAGATGACGAGTGAGGTTTCGTTTAAAGGTTTCGAGTCTGCAACCAACATGTTTTCGCCTATGGCAACATGAAAGTGATGGAGACTCACTGCTATTGTATTTCCGCTGTGTACTATTCCAAAGCTAGCTTTATGCTATGCAACTTGTACTGAATATTTTGTAAGTCAGAATCATCGATGTAATAAAACTGAAGCTTTGTTGTGATATTACATCGTAAACTGTGTGTGCAAACGAATCGATCCAGGAATTTGCACTATACACATGTATCTGCCCTATTTAAAGTGCAGGTACGCTACACAGCGACACCCGCATAAGCAACCATCGTGCTGCCCCCGTCGTCATCTGCCGCGAAGATCGCGACCACCGCGACTGCGAAGATCGCATGTCTGACTGACGAACCCACGTCTACGTCGACTACGCCAACCACCTCGGCGACTGCCACGCAGATCGAGTCTACCCGACCATCTCGATCGTGCTACTGGCGAAACCAACATCTACACCAACTTCGACTGCGTCGACCACGCCTACACGTGCGGTCCGAGTCGCACTACCGTCACCCGCGCCGCACGCATCTCTATGGACTCACCAAGTCTTCCCCGAGCCAATCGCACTCGCTCTGGCGACTACGAAGTCGCCCTACATGTCCACGGCAAGGATCGCAGAGTTCCAGGAAAGGAGACGTAGCGGCGACTACGCTGCCTATCACGTTGCAGCGATTTTCGATCCCGAGCAAGGCTCGGATGATGGAAGCAGCAGCGGCAGCGTCCACACCCCTACCCAAGTCTACCCCGCGCAAGTCTTCATGGCTGGAACGGTACCGCCAGAGAACAACGACGAACCCGCATATCCACTGGAGGTGGTCATGCCCGACCAAGTGACGCGGCTCACCATCACGCGCGACATGGCGATCAGAGCTATGAAGCACATCGACGACGGCACGTTCCCATCACCCGACGCACCTCGGGAGGATCAGCTTGCAGTCCAGTACTTGCAAATTATTACACTGGCCCATACAACTAGAAATCTCATATAGGAGATGTCCTTTATTTTGAAGAAAGACATGGTTAGCTTGCGAAGTTGCTTATGAATGCACTGTCGCATAATCTACGTAGGTATAGAAATATATGGCAACTTGAGAAGTAGCAAGTGTGATTGGACTGAGCAGTTTTCCGAGCGTATGTGGTCCCCTTAATAGATCTCTTAGACTTTTAAGGCCCATGCTACGCGAATGTTTGAGTCTCACTCCATCCACTAGGATATATTTCACCGTCATCGTAAGATACGGGATGATGTCACACTAGGTGAAACAGAATTGTTGCAAAGCACAAATAGGTATAACTGTGTGAGATCTGTTGACTGTATTCCTCTTCCACGAGACGAGCAGGCACCAATATGCTATGGGTGTTGAGCTTTTTACCAAGTTGTAAACTAGATTAAGTGTTACTCTAGTGCAAGTGGGAGACTGAATGGAATATGCCCTAGAAGCACTTAATAAACATAGTTTATTGGTAATATCCCAATTGTTCATTATATGTGTTATACCATGCTATAACTGTATTAAGCGGAAACATTAATACAAGTGTGGAAGATAAACAACCAAGTCCCTAGTAGCCTCTACTAAGTCTAGTTTTGTTGCGCGATTGATGATCGAGGTTTTCCGATCATAGGGCATGGCGTCGGTCGGCAATGAAAGTCATATCGTTGGTGTAACGATGTGATGTACATACCCATATTTGTAGGACGTAGTCATTACGCGTTAAGACCGTGAGACCAACTCTTATTGTTATTCCTGAAAGATACTTTGATTGCACCAAACGTCGTATCTTATTTAGTATGAAAATAATGATGATATTTTTGGGTATCGGAAGGGGGTAGTTGAGACGAGGGGTCAACAACGGGATTTTTCAGTCCCTAAAGCCGGATATATGCTCTAGGGCCCACTCGGTGAGATTATGTCAAATGAGTTTGCAAACATGTGACTAGGTCACCAGCTGACATAATATCATAGACGAGTAGGAGATAGCGATGTCAGTAACGAGATCATGCTAGGTATGAAGATATCTGAGAATGATGCTCGGACAGGCTAAGTATCGCTATGACAAAAGGTTTAAGACTAGACGTCCAGATTTGATAGATGAAAGTCATTCGTTGTATCACAGGGATTAATTCATGGGGTCCAGGCCTACGAGTTAGTTATTGATCGGAGAGGAGTCGCGATCATGTCTGTTATTATATCGAACCACTAGGGTAACACACTTAAGGGGTTTCGACAAGACAACCGGAAAGAAAAGAGATCACCAGGAACGTCCCAGGAATGGTCCGATGGAGATCGGGCAACGACGAAATAGTTTTTGGAGCTAGAATAAATTATATATAATATGTTTGATATTAATTAGAGTAATTAATGATTAAATATGATTTATATATTTATTTTTGAATTTATTTAGGCTGATTTCCCTAAATGGGCCTTCTGGTCGAAAGAAGGCCCAAGAGGGGAAAATTCCTCAAGGGAATTCGGTGGGGCCAAGGAGACCGGCCTAGGTGGGCCAAGTGGGGCCCACCTAGGGCCGGCGCACCTGTTGGAGCCGCACCAAGGCATGTGGGATAGTCCCATATTGCCTGGCTGTTGAGTTGGCTCCCCCTAGGGAGCCTATATAAGAAGGGGCACCCCTAGCCTTTTAATTCACCCAATTAATTCTCGATTTCTCCTCGATCTCGTGATTCCCTTTGTCGGAGTTGCGCCGAGGAGGATGAGAGTTCTCTCTCCACCATAGCCCGCTGCCGCGCTGCTGGTGTTCCGGTCCAAGTCTTCCGCCGCTCGTCCGGGACTGGAGCTTCAGAGGCTCTCGTCTCCACCGAATGTGTGTAACGCCCTGCGAGGTCCTGCGCTAGCGGTACTCGGAGGCCTATTTCCTCTACCCGACCTCGAGGTCATCTTCATCGTCTTTGTTGCGCCGAGTTCTTCGCGACCTAGAGGTCGGCTACGTCGTCTTCTTCGTCAACGCTTGTGCGGGAGTGTAATCCCCGCTATTCGTTCTTTGAGGGTATGTATTCCATCTCCGCCGTACTTCTATATCTGCATAGTATAGATCTTGGCTAGTTTAAGGATATCGTTGCTAGGAATTATTTTCTGCACATGATCCCCTTCGGTGGTATCAGAGCCAATCTATCGTAGATCTAGTTGTACGTTGTTAGAACCCGTTTCAGCACGGGGGCACCGTTCCTGTTATTTTCTACCCTCTAGCGTGCACTTGTGATTCCGGCAGTATTGAGTTGATGAAGCGGCCCGGACCGACTTTACGCGTACGCTTACGCGAGACTGGTTCCACTACTGACATACGGCTTGTACCGTATCTGTGGCTGGCGGGTGTCTGTCTCTCTCTCTTTAGCTGGCTTTGCATTTTCAATGGAGGGCCCGAAAGGGATGCTTAAACATGCAATTATTGGATCGTTGTTGTGGTCATAAGGTTCGTAGGTATGAAGCGGTTCTATTTATGACAGCCCCAAGCCACGTAAAATATGCAAAAGATAAAGTAGAAGCCCCAAGCCACGTAAAATCCCCAAGAGGAGGGTGTGAAGTAGCTGAGAAGAAAGATTTCCCTCAGTTACGAAACCAAGGTTATTGAACCAGTAGGAGATGAACGTTCCCCTTGAGGTGTCAACGGCGCCAGAAACTCTTGGTGTGGCGTCGAAGACGTGGAATCTGCACACAACACAATCCAAGTATTTTTCCCCAACTCAACGGTGAAGGTGTCAATCCCACCGGCTTGCTGTAACAAAAGATTAAACGTATGTGTGGAAGAAAGATGTTTGTTTGCAGAAAGTAACATGTTTGCAGTTGTGGTTTTATCAGATTAATGAGAAGGACCGGGGTCCACAGTTCACTAGTGGTGTCTCTCCATAAATAATAATATCATCCATCCATGCGTGGTAAACAAATTACAACTAGGCAATTGTCAGAATAATGATGAGCAACCCAATGCATAAACTAATGATATGGTGTCTAATGTGAGATTCATTCGGGCATTACGACAATATACATAGACCGTTCCAACCACATCTATGACTAATAATCCACTTTCCGGTTAGCCTCCGCACCCCTTTCAGTATTAACTTGCATGCAACAGATTATCGCCTTAAGCACTGTGTGTAAAGTAAGTAAGTAACATCATCCTTAGACAAAGTACTATTGTTTTATCCCTAGTCGCAACATTACATCTACAACCTTAGAGCTTTCTGTCATTACCCCAGATTAAATAGAGACATGAACCTACTATCGAGCATAAATACCCCCTCTTGGAGTTACGAACATCTACTTGGCCAGAGCATACACAAGTAACAGAGATCATCCAAGATCACTAATGTAACAACCCAACTGTAATTTTCCTTATTTGTGTGCATTAATAATGGATATCATGTCATCATTCCATATGTGCTTGCATTTATTTAATTTTGTGCATCAAATTCAAATTACAAATTTAAATTCTTATTTTAAATCCAAATGCTTTCAAAATAAATTCTTTTGAAGTTTCCAATTATTTATAAATAATCAAATAAGTTATTAATATGACTAATTTGAAACTTGTAAAAATTGTTCAAAAGTTATTTTTATGTCTCTTCTCTTAATTGCTTTACAAATACAAAAATCAGAAAGTTTTGTAAAAGAAAAAGATTTCAGTACAAAAAAAACCTGGCCGAGCTGGGCCAAATTCTTGGCCCAGCACCCCAGCACCCAGCCCGAGGCCCATCTACCTCATCCCTCTCCTCCGTACGGTTCCTTTCCAGCGTGGAGGAGCAGACGAGCTGGCCATGGCTCGTTGACGAGGTCGCCCCACACCGGAGCCCCACTGCCACCTCCTCTCCTCTCCCCTATTTCTAGCCCGAAACCCTAACCCTAGCGCGGATCCTCTTCTCTCTCCCCCACCGCCGCGCGCTCCGTACCCGCAACGCCGTCGCCATGGACAGGGCCCGAGCTCGACGCCCCGCTACACCAACCTCCTCCGTCGCCTAGCTCGCGCCAGGACACGCACAACCACCTCTCCTCTTCTTCCTCTTCCCCGCCACGGACGCCAGGAGGTCGGCGACCACCACTTCTTCCCCAACGTCGCCCGAGCTCCGCCTCGCCTCCCCGAGCACCGTCTACTCGTCTCCGACCTCCCCAACTCCCCTCCGCTCGCCAACAGTTCCCCTAGGTGAGCTGCGGCGATTCCCGTTCCTCCCCCCCCCCCCACGTTCCTCTCCTAAATCGCCGGAATTTCGCCGGCTCCGGACGAGCTCCGCCACGGCCGCGCCGCGCCCGCTCGTTCCCGTGCACGAATTAGAGGAGATACGACGCCTTTGATGCATCCCCGCACGCACACGAACCCGCCCGCGGTGCCGCTTCCGGTTGCACACCACCACGCGAGCTGGGAGTCACCAGGTCGTGCTCGACGCCGGCCGATCTTTCCGCCGTCGCGCGGTTCTGTTCTTTCGACAGTTTCGTCAGAGAACGAAGAGCAATCACTACAACTGTTTAAAACAAGACCTATCCTAAACCTAACACTAATCACTAACCTAACCTGCTGGCTAGCAGCTCCGGCCGTGCGCTCGCCCGAGCTCGCGAGTTCGAGTCTCCAACGGGCAGTGGAAAAAGCCCTCTTTTTTTCGTCGCGTCACCGACAGGTGGACCTCGCGGGTCAGTGACCGCGGGGGGCAACGCAGTTCGCCCACGCCACCGTGGCCCTGGGGCCCGCCTAGCAGTCTCCGGGGTGTGCTCTGCGCACGGTGAGAAAAGTTCCACGCGCAGTTTCTTTGCACTGAAGCCCCTGGGTTTCTGCTTTCACACCGGGGACCTCCCCTGCTAATGTTTTATCACGGATAAGTACCTGGGAGTTTTCAGAGACACCCCTACACCTAAAAAAATGCAATAACTTTTAAATTATAAATCCAAATTAAATAAACTTTATATGTTTTCATATCAGAAAAATGCAATAAACATTAATATCACATTATTATGTCATTTCGCATCTTTTATCTTAAATGCTTAGTTTAAATTAACAAATGCATTTAATTAATTAAATATGGAATATGTGGGGTAATAATTATATAATGCCCTATTTCCATTTAATATGCTCATATCCTTTTATACCATTTTTCTTGCCATGCTAATAAATATTTATTTTGAGTTGAAGTTAAATATTTTGCAATCAAATACTAAATATGGAATGTGTTGGGCAATTAAGTAATTAATGTCTTTTCCAATTAAATTAATTGGATCACCACTTCTGCTATATTAAGTAACCTTTAAATTGTTGGCTACACAAATAACTTGCACCCTAATCTTTTGCCGGGATTTCATCCCCGCTTTAATATGACATAATCATCTCATACCATATCGCACCATCATTTGTTTGCGCATTTCTCTGTATTGATTATTGTTTCCTATTGTCTGTGTTTGGCTCTCTTTGGGTAGACGACGACGTGTCTGCTGCGAGTACCTACGATACTGAGGTTCCAGCTATCGTGCCAGGCTACGAGCTGCCAGGCAAGCTTCAGCTAACCGGTTACATGATTGTCGGGTTTTCATTCTTGCCTTTTTGATCTATGCTATCCTAGTTATCGATTCTTGAATTGCGATCCCATCACATGTTTTTCCTGCAACCTATACAGCTATATCCCCACAACCCATAACCCCTTGCATGTTTATCTGTTGGCCTTTGCGAGTCGTAGTGCATGCTTAGGATTGGTTGAGCGAGTCGTTCCTTTGTCTTATCTCATATGCTTAGTATGATATATTGTTCTACTATAATAAACTGCTGTCTTATTTTGGGGTTCTATAATTAAAAGATAAGGCACCAGGCGGAAGGCCTTGCGAGGTGCTTTGTTCTGCTCAGTGTCGACCTAGGAACTGAGATTTTGTCCTCGGATCCAATTTTGAGCGCACTAACCACTTGTGGGAGGCCCAATGGAGCCCCCCTCGACTTTGAACGGATCCTCAGCTCGTCCATGTGCCGCAAGTAGTTCGGGTTTTCCATTTGCTCATATCCATGTGCATGATGATGATGATTGATGAGAGGTTACTTGATACGGGGGGTCATATAGGGGTGGTGCTCACGTAGCGGACAGTTCCTACTGTGGTTTGAGCCGCATGGTGCGCAGACACAAACTAATGAGTCCGCAATTGAGATTCGGCCGGACTCCTGACGCGGGTAACAACTCATATGGGTGGCACTTGGACTTGCTGTAGTGAAGGAATGAGTCGTGTTGAGAGGCCCTAACGGGTTGATCATGCGAGTATGGGTACTGTAGTGCACCCCTGCAGGGTATAATCTTATCGATGAGCCGTGTCCACGGTTATGGACGACATTGGTGATGATGTTGGCTAACAAGATCTAGACAACTTACACCTAATCATTGTTAATTAATTTGACTAGTAACTATAGAATTAATTACACCCTAAATGGTAACTAAAATTGTTAACGTGTGAGTATTCCCGGATTGCTTCATCATACTTGGTTGAGGGGGTTAATTCGAGAATGGGTTATGACTGGTGTTAGTTGTAGGTGGCTACTTAAACGCTCTCTTATCCCTCTCTAATTAGACGGAAGTTTTAGCGTGTCTCTTTAGGTTGCTAGTGGTGCTGCCGCCAAGTACACTTACCCCCATATTTTGGGAATCTTACAGTTTTGTAACCTGTTAGCTTAAGCTTGTTCGATACGCTTTGGTGTATTGACCCGTTCGCGGGCTGTGGTTTTTCTGCAGTTGAGGATTCTTCATTCGACCAGTTGGGTGGATACTACGTGGAGTTCGACGACGAGAGCTACGACGAGTAGTTAGAGTTCCCCTGGGCTACTTCCTGGTGGACTGCGTGGATGGGCCTTCTTTTCCGTTTCGGCCTTGAGCCCTTTGCTTCTTGTCTGTACTCAGACCGGTTTGTTTCCGCTGCATGATGTAATGTTGGGACATGTGTCCTCTGATTGGTGCCATTTGATATATTTTGCTCAGTGAGAGCTTTTGGATATTATTTTCCTTTCTTTGTGTCTTAGGTTTATTCTGTGGTTTCAACTTGTTAAAAATCCGACTCGTATACCATGTGTGTATGGTTGAAGTATACGAGTTGGAAGACTTTTTGGGTTCTTGCATGCACAATCTGGAAACGTATGTGACGTTGGGGTCGCCAAGAACTGTCGGCCGATGATCCATTCCGAGCATGGCCTGATTGTTTTCCTGGGATTGGTAACCCCTGTATGCTCTTGGTTGTGTGGCCCAACCGATACGTTTCGTTTGTGTAGCTTGAATTCAGGGTCTGACAGTTTGTATCAGAGCTTAAACGCCCTCAGGTTCCCTTCTACTGGTCGTTGTTTGAGTCTAGAAAAATATTTTGTAGTTATCAGGAAATCTTAAACGTGAGAGTAGGAATTCTGTTCTTTTACTTCTTTCCCCACCCACCCTCCCTGTTCTTCTGGTAAGGAAGTGTTACGATAATTCCCTTCTCACCTTAATTTTTAAAATTTAGGACATCACGTGTTCTGGGTTTTCCGTAGTACCATAGTTGCAGGTGGTTTTTGTCGTTTTGGTGGTTATCAACTTCTTCGGCTATGTTCAGTTTCAATCTCGAATCAATCAGTTGTTGTTCTACCTTTCTCTGGATTTCATCTCCTTCTCATTGTACAATTCGTTCTGTGCAATCAATCTTTTTTGTTTCCGGAGGCTAACTTCTACTTCAAACTGCTATGTAGATGGCGCACGCCCAGGTGGTGCGTAAGACCCACTGTGAGCAGACTACCGGTTACCCGAAGCTTCTCAGAAGCATGGTTGACTATGTCGGTTTCAGCTTCCTCCCGGAGTACCAGGTGTCCGAGATCCCCAGAGATTACGGACAGACCTTCTACAAAGCTGTTGTTTGGATCAGCGGAGATGATGGTATTACTATGCACAAGCACGTTGCTGAGGCTTCCACTGTGGACATGGCAGTACACTTAGCAGCTTACGATGCAACTCTGGCTCTGCGCAGGGACTACTACTGCTTCAACAACCATCCGTTCTGATACGTTCCATACTACTCCTACACGGACTCTCAGTACGAGCTCGAGGTTCTGGACATGACCGCTCAGTTTGGCCAGTCTTCAGACTCAGTTGCTGGGACTCTACGCTTGGAGCTAGCAGCAGTCCGTCAGCAGCTGCACCGGGCACTCTCTCACCTGGGTCAGTATGACAGGAGGAACGTCACACCAGACGCTTTCCCGAGGTTCCAGCTCGCTTTTCCGAGTCGTCTGTCTGCTGTGGGTGGATACACTCCAGAGCGGGGTCCTCTGATCACTACTGATCCAGACCACGTTGGACCACTACTGCACGGGACACAGACGCCAGATGCCTACTCCGTTCAAATTCGACGAATTGTGCGAGAGTACCACGTGTACTGCGATCGTTGCTACACCCATCGCAGCCACCTAGTTTCGTCTTCTGAGGGAAGCGAGAGCTAGTCTTCGAGTTGTATCTTTTCCTTTGTTGTAGTAGCTATCCTTTGTACCGAAACCGTGTTGGTTGTACGGATGGTTAACTTTGTACTAGTAGCTGTCCTTGTAGTACTGAAACCTTGGTGGTTGTACTGATGGCTAACTAAGTGTATGGTTATGAACTTTTGCTATGAGAAGCTTATCCTTGTTATCCTACAGTTTTGCAACTGTTTTTCTGAGCAAGAATTCGACTTTCCAAGTTTTCCCTGGCTTTGTGTATCTTGTCGCTGTTCTAATATCCAATGTCTCCAGGATGACGAACACCAGGAACAACCGCAATGCGGAAGACGCATCACAACCGCCTCCAATCACTGAGTTGCTTGGTCAGATGACCCAAGTTCTGACTCAAATGGCCGAGAACCAAGCCTACCAGAACAACCACGGGCATCGCAATGAAGGCAATGCACGTGTGACCGTCAAGGACTTCCTCGGTCTGGGTCCAAGGAACTTCGCTTCCCCCACTGAGCCGCTGGAAGCTGATGATTGGCTTCGCGAGATGGAAAGGACCCTTGCTATCACCCACGTGGCTGAGCACGACAAGGTGCCTTACGTGTCGTACCTGCTTGTGACGCCCTAAAATCGGTACTATGTAGATTTAAGCGTTCCTGCCGAAATCCGCATAATAACGATTTTAGGTCGCCCACCAGACATAATGTGCACGCCGAAACATGCGCATTATGTAGGTGGAATTGTGATAACATTACAATAGTTCCGATACATCCACAAATACAACAAAGATAATATTACAACAACGACTCGAACGAGTCAAGATACAAATGATACAATACAAAGATACAAATGACAGCGGAAGCAGAATAGTATCCGACTACGGATAAGATGCAAATTGGACTAAGAGTCCTGAAGATAAGCGATGGCGCCATATCCCTGCCCAGCCAAGCCGGAGGGATTCCCAAGCTAACGTCGTCGGACTTCAAACCTGTTAACTGCACATAAAGCATAACCCAAAAGAGGGTCAGGGCACTCCCTGGCAAGCAAAACCGGCTTGCCTACTTTCTACACCATCTCCCAAAATATAGGGGAGGTGGACTTAGCGGCAGCAGCACTAGCAACCTAAAGAGACACGCTACAACCTCCGTCTAATCAGAGAGGGATAAGAGAGCGCATAAGGTAAACATCTACAACTAACACCAAACATAACCCATTCTCGAATTAACCCCCTAAACCAAATATGAGGAAGCAATTCGGGAAACTCACACGTTGAACAATTTTAGTTATAATTTATTGTGAAAGTAATTCTATATTACTAGTCAATTTAATTAACATTAAGTAGGTGCAAGTTGTCTAGATCTTGTTAGCCAGCATCATCACCAAAGTCGTCTATAACCGTGGACACGGCTCATCGATAAGATTATACCCTGCAGGGGTGCACTACTGTACCCATACTCGCATGATCAACCCAAGCAAGCATCAGGGCTTCTCAACACGACTTATTCCTTCACTACAGCAAGTCCAAGTGCCACCAATATGAGTTGTTACCCGCGTCAGGAGTCCGGCCGAATCTCAATTGCGGACTCATTAGTTTGCGACTACGCCACCATGCGGCTCAAACCACAGTAGGAACTGTCCGCTTCGTGTCGTACCGCACCTATATGACCCCCCGTATCACATACCCTCTCATCATCATCATCATCATGCACATGCATATGAGCAAATGGAAAACCCGAACTATTTGCGGCACATGGACAAGCTGTAGATCCGTTCAAAGTCGAGGGGGGCTCCATAGGGCCTCCCACAAGTGGTTAGTGCGCTCAAAATTGGATCCGAGGACAAAATCTCAGTTCCTAGGTCGACACTGAGCAGAACAAAGCACCTCGCAAGGCCTTCCGCCTGGTGCCTTATCATTTAATTATAATACCCCAATATAAGACAACATTTTATTAAGGTAGAAAAATCTATCATGCTAAGCAGATGAAAACATAAGACCAACAGATGACTCGCACAAACAACTCTAAGCATGCGCTACGACTCGCAAGGCCAACAGATAAACAAACAACAGGTGATGGGATGTGGGGATAAAGCTTTATAGGCTGCAGGATAAACATGTGATGGGATCGCAGTTCAAGAATCGATAGCTAGGGTAGCAGAGATCAACGGCAGGAATGAAAGACAATGTATAGGTAAACAAGCAAACTTTGCTTGCCTGGAATCCCGCATGGAAGCAGATCTTGTCGTTGCTCACACATCTCAACGTCGTATCCGCGAAGAAGCAACCAACACTTGAAAGCGTAAAAGATGCATTTTACGACTACGGCAAAAGATCCAGCGTGATCATATGAGCATGATGCATGGCATGGCGAGATGCAATTTGAGATGTACTTAACTCAAATTAAGAGGAACCGGGGTTCCGACAATTAATACTTAGGTGCAAGTTATTTATCTACTCCACAAATTATATGTTCATTAACATGGCAAGACATGGAAAAGATGATCTAGTCAAATTAAATGGAATGGGGCAATACATATATTAATTTGCCCCACACATTCCATATTTATTAATTAGGTGATTTACTACACCCGCAAACCCAAGAGATGCAACACATGTAATTATGATGCGAAATGCACAAGATAGATGACATTTTATAACATAGGTTTAGGGTTAGGGTTTGGGTTCGCACGTTGTACCGGGAGAGATAGGGTTCGAAACCGACGTCTTCGGTCCGTAGATGAAGTAGTCGCCGTCGGGGAAGTAGTCGTCGTGGAACCGGGGCATCGTCGTTTGTCGGTGTCGTGGAAGTGAGCAGGGAAGTAGTCGTACTCGGTCAGCACCGTTGACGGGCGCGGGCACGTAGGAGCACGGCAACGGACACCGGAAGGAAAAGCGCACGATCGGGCACCGCGACACGAACATGGGCAGTCACGGCACGCGGCACCGGAAGAGGACGCGCACGCGCACGGGCAACACCACGAAGGGTGGACAACTCGGACACAAAAAGGCGACGACGGGGTCTTGCGGAAATTTTGTCGAACACCTTGCGGGCGTCGGCGGCGGCGTTCACGCGACCGGAAAAATAGTAGAACGCACGGCGGCGGCGAGCGCACGGGGACGCGGGGCGTCGGATGGAGATGGGCGAGCGGAGACGGGCGCAACGCGCGGGCGCACGGGGGCGGCTCGTGGGCGCGCGGCGCGGCACGGGCGGACGGCGGCACGGCGCGGCCGGACGGTGGCGCGTGGAGGCGCAGCGCACGGGACGGCGCCGGGTGCGGGAGAAGGCTGGGCGCGGCGGCGCGTGGCGCGTGGGGGGTGGCGGCAACCGACGGCGCAGGGGCCGGTAGCGGAGGCTGGAGGCGCGAGCGGAGGGCGGAGGACGCGAGGCGGAGGCGCGTGCGGGGAGGCGCGGCGCGGTGGCTGGCGGCGCTCGGGACGCGGCAGGAGCTGCGCGGAGAGGCGTTGCCGGCGGGGAGCGGCGCTGGGGCGCGCGAGTGGGAGGCGGTGGGCGTGCTCGGGCCGGCCTTGCTCGGGCTGATGCGGGCGGCGCGGAAGGAGGAAGACCAGGGCGTGCGGGGAGTGGCGCGGCGCGGCGGCGGCGTCGAAGGCAGAGGAGGACGGGCGCGGCAGAGGAGGCACGGGCGGCGGCCGACGGCGTCGCTGGGGGAGGCGCGGCAGGCGAGGCGGCGTGGGGGAACGCACCCGGGCGGCCGTGGGCGGCGGCGCTCGGCCAGGGGCGACGGCGGCGCAAGCGCAGGCGCGGGCGCTTGGGGAGGCGCGACGCACGGGGGTGCGGCGGAGGGCCGGGGCGGCGCGGAGGGCGTGGCGGCCGGCGCGCGGGGTCGACGACGGCCGAGGGGCGGCGCGGCGGCGGCTGCGTGCGGGTGGGGCGGCCGGCGTGCGGGGCGAGCTCGGGAGCTCTCTCCCGTGCGGGGTGAGCTCGGGAAGGAGAAGAGGAGAAAGGAAAGAAAGAGGAGAAAAAGAAAAAAAAAAGAAAAAAAAAGAAAAGGAGGGGGAAAAAGGAAAAGAAGAGAGGGGAGGACTTTTGCAAAAATCCAGAAAAAAGGAGGAGGGTGGCTGCAAAATTTCCAGGGGGTGGGAAGAAATTTCTGGGGGAAAACCTAGGGTTTGGCTTAGGTGGGCTTTGGGCCTTATTTCTCTCCACTTATTATTTTCTGTTTTATATTTTTAAAACAAAATAGAAAAGGAATTTCAACACGAAACCTTTACAAAATATTTTTAGTTTTGAAAAGACAATTTAATAAACTAGTTTTTAACATTTTTAAAATATTTGAAAATAACACATTTTTAATTAATTTGAAATGCATTTAAATTTAATTATGGAAATTTAATTTAAATGCAACAAATTAAATTAATGCGATGCGATGCCATGTCGATGCAAAAAGAAAACTCACAAATCTAAAAGGGGATAAATCCCGGGGCGTTACACTGCTTAGGGGCAAGTCTGCCTCATGGTGGGAAAACTTCCAGGCTATGAGAGCTCCCGGGGTGGTTACCACTTGGGGGGATTTCAAGGCAGCCTTCCTGCGCCACCACATCCCAGAAGGTCTCATGGACAGGATGCGCGAGCAGTTTAACTCGCTGACGCAAGGCAAGATGGACGTGATGGAGTACAATGGTGAGTTCAATCGCCTTGCTCGTTACGCTGGAGATGAGGTGAACACTGAGGTCAAGAAGATGGCCAAGTTCCGCAAGGGTTTCAACCCCGCGCTCAAGTACAAGCTGAATCTCGTCAAGGCCGACAACTTCGAGGACCTCGTCAACATCGCGCTCAATGAGGAGCATGGGCGCAAGGTCTTCGAGGAGTCGCGCGAGCACTCTCGTGAGAGCAACTCTTCTTCATCGTCAATCGCCGCCGCTACTGCTCAGAAGCGTCGGCTCTGGGTGCCTAACAGCGCCTTCGCACGAGCTACCTACGTGTCAGGACCTCCAGAACTCGCGCCTCGCCCACCGAACCCGGCTCTTGCTATGAGGGGTTTCGGAGGACCGCTAAGGCCAGCGGGCGCTCGCCCCAACGTGACCTGCTACCAGTGCGGGAAACCGGGCCACTACTCCAACAACTGCCCGGAGACCCGTACACTTCCTCCACCACCTCGCTCTGCTCCAACTCAGGCGATGGTCCGCGCACCTGCCCCGACTAGGCCTTTCGTCCCCAACACCAGGCCTCCGGCACGTGCTGCGCGGGTGAACCACATCAGGGCTAATGAAGCAGAGGAAGCTCCAGAAGTTGTCCTCGGTATACTCCCTGTTAATCATATTCCTGCTAAGGTCTTATTTGACACAGGCGCATCGCATTCATTTGCAACACAAGCTTTTGCACAAATGCATGATCTCTCTTTCGAGTCTATGTCCAATGGTATTAGTGTTATTTCTCCCGGCATGCAAATGACTTCTTCCAAGATAAGCCCTAACAACGAAATCCAAATTGGAGGCCATATCTTCTTGGCATCTCTAATAATTCTCGGCAATTCTGATATTGATGTCATTCTGGGCATGGATTGGTTGAAGGCCAATCAAGCTAAGATAGACTGTTCCACAAAGACTGTAACTCTTTCTCATCCTTCTGGACAGATAGTCTATTCTCCAAACCAAACCTCTTCAGCTCAGCTTTTCGCTCTCAATGTTGATCCTCTTCCTTCCATAGAAGCTATTCCGGTGGTCCGAGACTTTCCTGACGTCTTTCCTGAAGAATTACCAGGTATGCCACCTGACAGAGCCGTTGAGTTCGTTATTGAACTAGAACCAGGCACTGCTCCCATATCCAAACGTCCTTACAAGATGGGCCCCAAAGAACTGGCTGAGCTTAAGAGACAGCTAGAGGAGTTGGAAAGGAAAGGTCATATTCAACCTAGTACTTCTCCTTGGGGTTGTCCTACTCTGTTTGTCAAAAAGAGGGACACGACTGAGCGACTGGTTGTTGACTACCGTCCTCTGAACAAGAAAACCATCAAGAACAAGTATCCTCTCCCTCGCATCAACGATCTGTTCGATCAACTGGCTGGTGCTAAGGTTTTCTCTAAGTTGGACTTGAGGTCAGGTTATCACCAGATCAAGATCCGCAAAGAAGACATTCCAAATACAGCTTTCACCACTCGTTATGGTCTCTACGAATACACCGTCATGTCTTTCGGTCTCACAAATGCTCCGGCGACTTTCTCACGTCTCATGAACTTCGTTTTCATGGAATACCTCGATAAGTTCGTGGTAGTCTATCTCGATGACATTCTTATCTATTCCAAAACCGAGGAAGAACACGGAGAACATCTACGTCTTATCTTGTTGAAACTCCGAGAACACCGTCTCTACGCCAAGTTCTCCAAGTGTGAATTCTGGCTTCCTAAAGTATCCTACCTTGGTCATGTCATCTCTTCTGAAGGCATTTCTGTGGATCCAGAAAAAGTGAAGGCCATTGTTGAATGGTTGCCTCCTACATCGGTGAAACAAGTCAGGAGTTTCCTTGGCATGGCTAGCTATTGCCGTCGATTTGTTGAGAACTTCTCCAAAATCGCTAAGCCTCTCACCGATCTTACTAGGAAGGATAGAAAGTTTCTTTGGACTCCAAAGTGTGATGAGAGTTTCAATCTCTTGAAAGCTAAACTCACTTCTACTCCTGTTCTAGTTGGCCCAGACACTTCCAAACCTTTCCAAATATTCTGCGATGCATCTCTTCAAGGACTAGGCGCAATCCTCATGCAAGAACGCAAAGTTGTGGCTTATGCATCTCGCCAGTTGCAGCCTCATGAGCTCAACTATCCTACACATGATCTTGAACTTGCAGCAATCATGTATGCCCTCAAGGCTTGGAGACTTTATTTGTTGGGGCACAACTGTGAGATCTTCACCGATCACAAGAGTCTCAAATATCTCTTCACTCAACCAGACTTGAACCTCAGGCAAACAAGGTGGCTTGAGAAACTCTCAGATTACGATCTTACCATCTCTTACACTCCAGGCAAAGCTAATGTAATGGCTGATGCTCTCAGTCGCAAGTCCTATTGCAACAACCTCATGGTTGAGGACATCCAACCTCCAATTCATGAAGAATTCAAGAAACTCAATCTTCAAGTGGTTCCCTCTGGTTATCTTGCAAACTTGACTGCCACTCCTACACTTGAGGATAAGATCCGTGCCAAACAGTTGCGTGATTCTGGTGTCAAGAATATCAAAGACAACATTGGCAAGGATAAGTACAAGAGTTTCTCTCTCGATGACAAGGGTACCTTGCTGTTTGAAGAACGCATTGTAGTGCCCAAACTTGACAGCTTAAGAGAACTGATTCTCAAGGAGTCTCATGATACTCCGCTTTCTATCCACCCTGGCAGCACAAAGATGTACCAGGATCTCAAGTCAATCTATTGGTGGACCAGGATGAAGCGTGAAATTGCTCGCTATGTGTCTCATTGTGATGTTTGCTGTCGTGTCAAGGCAGTTCATCAGAGACCACCTGGACTTCTTCAACCACTTCAAATTCCTGAGTGGAAATGGGACAAGATCGAAATGGACTTCGTTACTGGGTTTCCAAAGTCCAAGAAAGGCAACGATGCAATCTTTGTTGTCATTGATCGTTTCTCCAAAGTGGCTCACTTCTTTCCAGTCAAAGAGACAGTATCAGCTAGTCAGTTGGCAGAACTCTATATGACAAGACTGGTTCCTTTACATGGTGTTCCTTTGGCAATAAGCTCAGATCGTGGAAGTATCTTCACTTCTCGATTTTGGGATAGCTTTCAGAAAGCCTTGGGTACTAAACTGTTGTTCAGCACAGCTTACCATTTACTAGACAAGTGGACAGGTTGAAAGAGTAAACCAGATTCTGGAAGATATGCTCAGAGCTTGTGTTATCTCCTTTGGCATGAAATGGGAGGATTGCCTTCCGTATGCTGAGTTCTCCTACAACAACAACTTCCAAGCAAGTCTAGGCATGGCTCCATTTGAAGCTCTCTATGGCCGCAAATGTAGAACTCCTCTCAATTGGTCTCAAGCTGGTGAACATCCATTCTTTGGGCCGGATATTATCCAGGAGGCTGAAGAAAAGGTTCGCATCATTCGTGACAATCTGAAGATTGCCCAGTCTCGGCAGAAAAGCTATCATGATAGCAAGCACAGGGACATGGTCTATGCACCTGGTGATCAAGCTTACCTTCGTGTCACTCCTCTGAGAGGCACGCAACGCTTTGGCATCAAAGGCAAGCTCGCTCCGCGTTATGTTGGGCCTTTCAATGTTCTTTCAAGGCGTGGTGATTTGGCTTACCGTCTGGAACTTCCTCCAAACCTCTCCAAAGTGCACGATGTCTTCCACGTGTCACAACTCAAGAAGTGCTTCCAAGATCCAGGTCGTGCAGCTGATCATGGGTCAACTGAACTTCGAGAAGATCTCTCCTATGTGGAACAACCGATTCGCATTCTTGACGAAGCTGAACGTCGCACCCGTAACAACACTGTCAAGTTCTACAAGGTTCAATGGTCTCATCATTCTGACAAGGAAGCAACATGGGAACGTGAAGACCATCTCCGTGTCGAGTACCCCAACCTCTTTGTTGCTCCATGAAGAATCTCGGGGCGTGATTCCTTTGAGGGGGGGGGGGGGGGAGTGTTGTAACAGCCCAACTGTAATTTTCCTTATTTGTGTGCGTTAATAATGGATATCATGTCATCATTCCATATGTGCTTGCATTTATTTAATTTTGTGCATCAAATTCAAATTACAAATTTAAATTCTTATTTTGAATCCAAATGCTTTCAAAATAAATTATTTTGAAGTTTCCAATTATTTATAAATAATCAAATAAGTTATTAATATGACTAATTTGAAACTTGTAAAAATTGTTCCAAAGTTATTTTTATGTCTCTTCTCTTAATTGCTTTACAAATACAAAAATCAGAAAGTTTTGTAAAAGAAAAATATTTCAGTACAAAAAAAAAACCTGGCCAAGCTGGGCCAAATTCTTGGCCCAGCACCCCAGCACCCAGCCCGAGGCCCATCTACCTCATCCCTCTCCTCCGTACGGTTCCTTTCCAGCGTGGAGGAGCAGACGAGCTGGCCATGGCTCGCTGTCGAGGTCGCCCCACACCGGAGCCCCACTGCCACCTCCTCTCCTCTCCCCTATTTCTAGCCCGAAACCCTAACCCTAGCGCGGATCCTCTTCTCTCTCCCCCGCTGCCGCGCGCTCCGTACCCGCAACGCCGTCGCCATGGACGGGGCCCGAGCTCGACGCCCCGCTACACCAACCTCCTCCGTCGCCTAGCTCGCGCCAGGACACGCACAGCCACCTCTCCTCTTCTTCCTCTTCCCCGCCACGGACGCCAGGAGGTCGGCGACCACCGCTTCTTCCCCAACGTCGCCCGAGCTCCGCCTCGCCTCCCCGAGCACCGTCTACTCGTCTCCGACCTCCCCAACTCCCCTCCGCTCGCCAACAGTTCCCCTAGGTGAGCTGCGGCGATTCCCGTTCCTTCTCCCCCCCGTTCCTCTCCTAAATCGCCGGAATTTCGTCGGTTCCGGACGAGCTCCGCCACGGCCGCGCCGCGCCCGCTCGTTCCCGTGCACGAATTAGCGGAGATACGACGCCTTTGATGCATCCCCGCACGCACACGAACCCGCCCGCAGTGCCGCTTCCGGTTGCACACCACCACGCGAGCTGGGAGTCACCAGGTCGTGCTCGACGCCGACCGATCTTTCCGCCGTCGCGCGGTTCTGTTCTTTCGACAGTTTCGTCAGAGAACGAAGAGCAATCACTACAACTGTTTAAAACAAGACCTATCCTAAACCTAACACTAATCACTAACCTAACCTGCTCGCTAGCAGCTCCGGCCGTGCGCTCGCCGGAGCTCGCGAGTTCGAGTCTCCATTGGGCAGTGGAAAAAGCCCTCTTTTTTTCGTCGCGTCACCGACAGGTGGACCCCGCGGGTCAGTGACCGCGGGGGGCAACGCAGTTCGCCCACGCCACCGTGGCCCTGGGGCCCGCCTAGCAGTCTCCGGGGTGTGCTCTGCGCACGGTGAGAAAAGTTCCACGCGCAATTTCTTTGCACTGAAGCCCCTGGGTTTCTGCTTTCACACCGGGGACCTCCCCTGCTAATGTTTTATCACGGATAAGTCCCTGGGAGTTTTCACAGACACCCCTACACCTAAAAAAATGCAATAACTTTTAAATTATAAATCCAAATTAAATAAACTTTATATGTTTTCATATCAGAAAAATGCAATAAACATTAATATCACATTATTATGTCATTTCGCATCTTTTATCTTAAATTCTTAGTTTAAATTAACAAATGCATTTAATTAATTAAATATGGAATATGTGGGGTAATAATAATATAATGCCCTATTTCCATTTAATATGCTCATATCCTTTTATACCATTTTTCTTGCCATGCTAATAAATATTTATTTTGAGTTGAAGTTAAATATTTTGCAATCAAATACTAAATATGGAATGTGTTGGGCAATTAAGTAATTAATGTCTTTTCCAATTAAATTAATTGGATCACCACTTCTGCTATATTAAGTAACCTTTAAATTGTTGGCTACACAAATAACTTGCACCCTAATCTTTTGCCGGGATTTCATCCCCGCTTTAATATGACCTAATCATCTCATACCATATCGCACCATCATTTGTTTGCGCATTTCTCTGTATTGATTATTGTTTCCTATTGTCTGTGTTTGGCTCTCTTTGGGTAGACGACGACGTGTCTGCTGCGAGTACCTACGATACTGAGGTTCCAGCTATCGTGCCTGGCTACGAGCTGCCAGGCAAGCTTCTACTAACCGGTTACACGATTGTCGGGTTTTCATTCTTGCCTTTTTGATCTATGCTATCCTAGTTATCGATTCTTGAATTGCGATCCCATCACATGTTTTTCCTGCAGCCTACACAGCTATATCCCCACAACCCATAACCCCTTGCATGTTTATCTGTTGGCCTTTGCGAGTCGTAGTGCATGCTTAGGATTGGTTGAGCGAGTCGTTCCTTTGTCTTATCTCATATGCTTAGTATGATATATTGTTCTACTATAATAAACAACTGTCTTATTTTGGGGTTCTATAATTAAAAGATAAGGCACCAGGCGAAAGGCCTTGCGAGGTGCTTTGTTCTGCTCAGTGTCGATCTAGGAAGTGAGATTTTGTCCTCGGATCTAATTTTGAGCGCACTAACCACTTGTGGGAGGCCCAATGGAGCCCCCCTCGACTTTGAACGGATCCTCAGCTCGTCCATGTGCCGCAAGTAGTTCGGGTTTTCCATTTGCTCATATCCATGTGCATGATGATGATGATTGATGAGAGGTTACTTGATACGGGGGGTCATATAGGGGTGGTGCTCACGTAGCGGACAGTTCCTACTGTGGTTTGAGCCGCATGGTGCGCAGACACAAACTAATGAGTCCGCAATTGAGATTCGGCCGGACTCCTGACGCGGGTAACAACTCATATGGGTGGCACTTGGACTTGCTGTAGTGAAGGAATGAGTCGTGTTGAGAGGCCCTAACGGGTTGATCATGCGAGTATGGGTACTGTAGTGCACCCCTGCAGGGTATAATCTTATCGATGAGCCGTGTCCACGGTTATGGACGACTTCGGTGATGATGCTGGCTAACAAGATCTAGACAACTTACACCTAATCATTGTTAATTAATTTGACTAGTAACTATAGAATTAATTACACCCTAAATGGTAACTAAAATTGTTAACGTGTGAGTATTCCCGGATTCCTTCCTCATACTTGGTTGAGGGGGTTAATTCGAGAATGGGTTATGACTGGTGTTAGTTGTAGGTGGCTACTTAAACGCTCTCTTATCCCTCTCTAATTAGACGGAAGTTTTAGCGTGTCTCTTTAGGTTGCTAGTGTTGCTGCCGCCAAGTACACTTACCCCCATATTTTGGGAATCTTACAGTTTTGTAACCTGTTAGCTTAAACTTGTTCGATACGCTTCGGTGTATTGACCCGTTCGCGGGTTGTGGTTTTTCTGCAGTTGAGGATTCTTCGTTCGACCAGTTGGGTGGATACTACGTGGAGTTCGACGACGAGAGCTACGACGAGTAGTTACAGTTCCCCTGGGCTACTTCCTGGTGGACTGCGTGGATGGGCCTTCTTTTCCATTTCGGCCTTGAGCCCTTTGCTTCTTGTCTGTACTCAGACCGGTTTGTTTCCGCTGAATGATGTAATGTTGGGACATGTGTCCTCTGATTGGTGACATTTGATTTATTTTGCTCAGTGAGAGCTTTTGGATATTATTTTCCTTTCTTTGTGTCTTAGGTTTATTCTGTGGTTTCAACTTGTTAAAAATCCGACTCGTATACCATGTGTGTATGGTTGAAGTATACGAGTTGGAAGACTTTTTGGGTTCTTGCGTGCACAATCTGGAAACGTATGTGACGTTGGGGTCGCCAAGAACTGTCGGCTGATGATCCATTCCGAGCATGGCCTGATTGTTTTCCTGGGATTGGTAACCCCTGTATGCTCTTGGTTGTGTGGCCCAACCGATACGTTTCGTTTGTGTAGCTTGAATTCAGGGTCTGACAATTAAATAGAACACACGTGATATATTATGAAGCAATAACTTTAGTAATCAATATTCATAGGATCCCAGCAAACACAACATGGAGAATTACATAAAGATGATCTTGATTATGATAAGCATCTCAAAAGATCTGAACATGATAGCACAAGAGGAGAAGACAACCATCTAGCTACTGCTATGGACCCGTAGTCCAAGGTAGACTACTCACGCATCAGTCCGGAGGCGGTCATGGTGACGTAGAAGCCTCCGGGGATGATTCCCCCTCCCGGCAGGGTGCCGGGGAGCAGTTCTGGTTTCTCTCGAAGTGGTGTTGATGACGGCGGCGGCTTGGGACCCGTGGAGGAATTGTTTTTCAACTGTGCTATGTTTTTAGGTCAGGGGGGTTTATATGGGCGAAAGACCTAGGTCGGTGGGCGCCCGAGGGGTCCTCCTCACCTCCCGGCGCGGCTGGCAGTGGGGCCGCGCCACCAGGTGATGAGGCCGCTTCGTGGCCCCTCTTTGTCTCGTCTTCGGTTTTCCTGGACGCAAATATTCAAAAAATAAATCCTGTTTGACTCGTTACCAATTTAGCGGATATTTTCTTAAGAGCTTTTCTGAAACCAAAAACGGCAGAAAACAGGGAACTGGCACTGTGGCATCTTGTTAATAGGTTAGTCCCAGAAAATGCATAAAACTATTTAAACTGCATATAAAACATGTAATAATATGATATAACATAGCATGGACCACAAGAAATTATGGATACGTTGGAGACGTATCAGTCGCCATCTTCCAAGTCTTCTCCATTAAGGATTTCTTATCTCTCTGTTTTGAGGTGAATGATCTTGGAGTAGCTGATGTTCTCTTGAGGACCAAGCTGCTGAGAGATGGTGATTGTGGGATTACACTGCTTCAATATAACTATGTGGAAAAGATATTGTGTCTCTTCGGGTATGACGACTGCAAGCCTTCTCCGACACCATATGATCCTAGTGTGATGCTAGAGATCAACTCAGATATTCTCAGATCATTAGCTGCTTATGTATTTGGTTTCTGCCACGAGACCTAACATCACCTTTGATGTAAGCAAATTGAGCCGATTTGTTTTCAACCTGGGAGATAAGAGCATCTCCAACCGCATCCCCCAAATCTGCCCCCCATAGTGTCCGCGGACACTTCCACGGGCAGTGACCGGATGACCCCCATAGTTGGGCTCCTACAACCGCATCCCCCAAAAATTTATCCCCAAACTCATGCAAGGCATGCAACGTCGGGCAGCTTTGGGTTCGTCGTGGAGGATGTCGACCTTCTTGCCGGCATGACGACAAGCGGAACCTGCGTCGGACGTCAGACGACGGGCACTGACGTGGAATGACCCGACTCCCCGTCCTGCGTATCCGCGTTGGCTATCCGCTCCGCCTTTGCCAGAGCATCCAACGCCGCTTTCTCCGTTCGCCACGCGATGGTCTCGAGCTTTAGTGCCGAGTCTCCCACTTGCTCGACGTACCAGGAGGAGCCGCTGTTCTCGGTCAAATCGATGTCTTCCCACACCTCCATCGTATTTGCAGGTGGACGTGGCGGGAGGAATGAAACTTACCGGCGGGAAATGAAGGCTGAGAAGGGAATAAGTGAAAGTGGCCGGCGGGCCAGAAATTTGGTTGAAAATTGGGTAGGCCCGGCTTGACAGATCCGACGTGGTGGACGCGTCCGGGCGGCCCCAAATCCGCCCTACATATGGTTGGCTTTGGGGGGAGCCGGACAGCCCAGACGTTTGTGGAGGCTTTGGGGGCCGCCGTTGGGTGGACCAATTCAGCCCAAAACGCATCTGGGCTATCCGCCCGGACGTGTTTGGGTGTGCTATGAGGGGTGTGGTTGCAGATGCTCTGATCAATGGAATGTGGTTGAGAGAGTTATGCACTATGTAAAAGGCACTGCGAGCTATGATATTCACTATTCTGATTACCCGATTACCCTAGGGTACTAGAAGATTATAATGATTCAAACTAGATATCTGATGCTGATGAAATTAAGGTCACGGGTTGTTATGTGTTTACACTCGGTGGTGGCGCTGTTTCCTGAAAGTCTTGCAAGCAGACCATCTTAACGGGGTCAACTATGGAAGCAGAACTCAGAATGTTAGACACCACCACTTTTGAATCAGAGTGCCTGATGCACACGGTGGGTGTGTTGTTGGGAGACCCCAAGAGGAAGGTTTGAAGTAGTGCAGCAGCAAGTTTCCCTCAGTATGAAACCAAGGTTATCAAACCAGTAAGAGATGAATGTCCACCCGAGGTTGTTGGCGGTGCCGTTTACGATTACCAACGTGGAGCCTGCACACAACACAATCAAAGTATTTTGCCCCAGCTCAACGGTGAGGATGTCAATCCCACCGGCTTGCTATAACAAAGGATTAAACGTATGTGTGGAAGAAAGATTTATGTTTGCAGAAAGTAACAGGTTTGCAGTTGTAGTTTTATCAGATTAATGAGAAGGACCGGGGTCCACAGTTCACTAGTGGTGTCTCTCCATAAATAATAATAACATTCATCCATGCATGGTAAAAAAATTACAGCTAGGCAATTGACAGAATAATGATGAGCAACCCAATGCATATACTAATGATATGGTTGAAGGGAATATGCCCTAGAGGCACTTAATAAACATTGTTTATTGGTAGTATCCCAATTGTTCATTATATTTTTTATACCATGCTATAACTGTATTAAGCGGAAACATTAATACTGTTGTGGTAGATAAACAACCAGGTCCCTAGTAGCCTCTACTAAGACTAGTTTCGTTGCGCGATTGATGATCGAGGTTTTCCGATCTCAGGGCATGGCGCCGGTCGGCAATGAAAGTCATATCGTTGGTGTAACGATGTGATGGACATACCCATATTTGTAGGACGTAGTCATTACGCCTTAAGACCGTGAGACCAACTCTTATTGTTATTCCGGGAAGATACTTTGATTGCACCAAATGTCGTATCTTATTTAGTATGAAAATAATGGTGATACTTTTGGGTATCGGAAGGGGGTAGTTGAGACTAGGGGTCAACAGCGGGATTTGTCAGTCCGTAAAGCCGGATAGATACTCTAGGGCCCACTCGGTGAGATTATGTCAAATGAGTTTGCAAACATGTGACTAGGTCACCAGCTGACATAATATCATAGACAAGTAGAAGATAGCGATGTCAGTAACGAGATCATGCTAGGTATGGAGATATCTGAGAATGATGCTCGGACACGCTAACTATCGCTATGACAAAAGGTTTAAGACTAGACGTCCAGGTTTGATAGATGAAACTCATTCGTTATATCACAGGGATTAATTCATGGGGTCCAGGCCTACGAGTTGGTCATTGATCGGAGACGAGTCTCGATCATATCTGTTATTATATCGAACCGATAGGGTAACACACTTAAGGGGTTTCGACAAGACAACCGGAAAGGAAAGAGATCACCGGGAACGTCCCGGGAATGGTCCGATGGAGATCGGGCAGCGACGAAATAGTTTTTGGAGCTAGAATAAATTATATATAATATGTTTGATTATAATTAGTGTAATTACTGATTAAATATGATTTATATATTTATTTTCGAATTTATTTAGTGTGATTTCCCTAAATGGACCTTCTGGTCGAAAGAAGGCCCAAGAGGGGAAAATTCCTCAAGGGAATTCGGTGGGGGCAAGGAGGCCGGCCTAGGTGGGCCAAATGGGGCCCACCTAGGGCTGGCGCACCTGTTGGAGCCGCACCAAGGACGGTGGGATAGTCCCACATTTCCTGTCTGGTGAGTTGCCTCCCCCCGGGGAGCCTATATAAGAAGGGGCACCCCTAGCCTTTTAATTCACCCAATTAATTCTCGATTTCTCCTCGATCCCGTGATTCCCTTTGTCGGAGTTGCGCCGAGGAGGATGAGAGTTCTCTCTCCACCATAGCCCGTTGCCGCGCTGCTGGTATTCCAGTCCAAGTCTTCCGCTGCTCGTCCTGGACTGGAGCTTCGGAGGCCGTCGTCTCCACCGTATGTGTGTAACGCCCTGCGAGGTGCTGCGCTAGCGGTACTCTGAGGCCTACTTCCTCCACCCGACCTCGAGGTCATCTTCATCGTCTTCGTCGCGCTGAGTTCTTCGCGACCTAGAGGTCGGCTACGTCGTCTTCATCGTCAACGCTTGTGCGGGAGCGTAATCCCCGCTATTCGGTCTTCGAGGGTATGTATTCCGATCTCCGCCGTACTTCTATATCTGCATAGTATAGATCTTGGCTAGTTTAAGGATATCTTTGCTAAGAAAATTATTGTTTTCTGCGCATGATCCCCTTCAATGGTGTCTAGTGTGAGATTCATTCGGGCATTACAACAATATACATGGACCGTTCCAACCGCATCTGTGACTAATAATCCACCTTCCGGTTAGCGTCTGCACCCCTTTCAGTATTAAGTTGCATGCAACAGATTATCGCCTTAAGCACTGTGTGTAAAATAAGTAAGTAACATCATCCTTAGACAAAGTACTATTGTTTTATCCCTAGTAGTAACAGTACATCTACAACCTTAGAGCTTTCTGTCACTTCCCCAAATTAAATAGAGACATGAACCTACTATCGAGCATAAATACCCCCTCTTAGAGTTACGAGCATCTACTTGGCCAGAGCATACACAAGTAACGGAGAGCATGTAAGATCATTAAATAGCACACACATGATATATTTTGAAGCAATAACTTTAGTACTCAATATTCATCGTATCCCATCAAACAGAACATGGAGAATCACATAAAGATCATCTTGATCATGATAGGCAGCTCACAAGATCTAAACATGATATCACAAGAGGTGATGACACCCATCTAGCTACTGCTATGGACATGTAGTCCAAGGTAGACTACTCACGCATCCGTCTGGAGGCGGTCATGGTGACGTAGAGGCCTCCGGGGACCATTCCCCCTCCCGGCAGGGTGCCGGGGAGCAGTTCTGATCTCTCCCGAAGAGGTGTTGACGACGGCGGCGGCTCGGGACCCGTTGAGGAAAAAGTGATTAATTGTGCTCTGTTTTTAGGTCAGGGGGGTTTATATGGGCGAAAGACCTAGGTCGGTGGGCGCCCGAGGGCACCACACCGTCTCCCGACGCGGCAGGCTTGTGGCCCCCGCCACGAGGCGATGTGGCGACCTTGTGGCCCCACTTCGTCTCGTCTTCAGATTTCCTGGACGCATATATTCTAAAAATAATTCCTGGTTGACTCGTTTCTAATTTGGCGAATATTTCCTTAAGATCTTTTCTGAAACCAAAAACAGCAGAAAACTGGGAACTGGCACTGTGGCATCTTGTTAATAGGTTAGTCCCAGAAAATGCATAAAACTATATAAAATGCATATAAAACATATAATAACATGATATAACATAGCATGGAACACAAGAAATTATAGATACGTTGGAGACGCATCAACATCACCAAGCTTAGTTCCACTCGTCCTGAGTAGGCAAGAACGATAAAAGAAGAATAATTTCTAAAGTGACATGCTTAAACACAATCTTGATCATGTAATAATGTAAGGCATGTAAACTGAGATCAAATGAATAAGGGTTGTAGTTTATATTGATATAAAACGAGTAATGAATAAACAAGTAGCTGAAGCAAGCAAAGCTTTAAATGATATAGTACTAGATAGCAATCTATTGTGCAAAGTAGATATTAAAGATGATTTAAGCTTCAAGCACAACAATATAATCATCTAATGCTTCCAACAAACATGACACCTTTATGAAAGGATCAAGTCAAGTAATAGCAATATGCACATAGAAGATCAATATATTATTTGTTCAAAAGAAACAAACAAGCGTTCAACGTTGGTTTCTGGCACCAAAATGTTATGGCTAAGATAATGTTAACGTAGATTTGGAAGTCCAACGGAAGAAAGGCTCACAAAGCTGTAGATGATCATTAGACAAGAGAAAGTCATACAATCGAAGCTATGCAAGGAGTAGTGTTTGCCATACAACGGATGCACAATGAGATATAAGTATATGAAAGCTCTCCAATGGAACTAGTGGGGGTGCATCCAACTTGCTTGCTCACGAAGAGCTAAAGCACTTTTGAGGAGGCTCATCATTGGAATATACAAGCCAAGTTCTATAGTGTAAAGTTCCCCACATAGTTATGCAACTAAGACATGAAAAATCTCTCATATGGAGTAAAGGTGCTAAACATGAGCACAAATGAGGACTATAGATGATACGGTGATGTAACATAAGCACAAGTGTGTGATAAAGAATAGTAATGTTGCCCCCTTTTTTATTTCTTTCTTTCTTTTTTCTTTCTCTCTTTTTTGATGGCCTCCATGACTCTTTTTACTTTTAGGGGCAAGCATCCTGACATGATATATGATGTATGACAACACACTAATGATGATAAAACAACATACTGATGATATAAGTAACTAATATGAATGTGCCATAAGAATACATATGACAGCGGTGCCTCTACCAGTGTAGCAGGTTATGGAGTGCTCTAGCGTAAGATGGGTAAAACCACACATCAGGTTTATAGAAACAAGCAAAGCAATTAATAATTAATGAATAACAAGAAGTCATGTAATGTAAGATGGATGTTGCATGGAAATATATCTCGGAACAACTATGGAAATGCTGTAGTAGGTAGGTATGGTGGATGTTTTGAGAAAGATATTTGGCTTATGTGTAGTAGAACAGGATGAAGATCTACCATGAGTTTGGATGTATCCGCGAAAAATGCACCAACTCTCAATGTGAGAAAGGGAAAAGCAAAGTACCGAAGAGGCTAGCAATATGGTGGTGGAAGTGCCATGCAAACCGCAGTTTTAGAACTCACAAGTATAAAGATTCCAAATGAAAATATGATCACCGTTGGCTTCCCCGACCGTAGCGCATAACATAAAGTCATTACGGTTGCTTTAGGCAAATATAAGTCATATACCATTATGCAATCAACTGGAAATTTAAGTGTGGCACAATTTTCAAGTTTCTCTAGACCAACCATTTAATCATTCCACTTTACTAGACCATCATGTTTACCATTAAGCAAATTAATATCTCAAAACAACATCAATGATTCAAGTGACACAATTTAATGATCTACAAGATTAATGTATCATTTAATTATACCATCTACCACATTTAACATTTTCTGTTCTCAACCAAACACCAATCAGCTTATTTAAAAGATAAACTCTCCAAGCAATTAAACAATGAGATGTGAGAGTACAACATAACAAAGCTAACAACTCTTACAAGAGATGCATGAAAAACAAGAGCTAGAGAGCAAACAATAACATGAAAATAATACTCAACGAATATAAGTGAAGAATACGAGTATTCATATGAAAAAGCGGAGCGTGTCTCTCTCCCACACAAAAGAATGCTAGGATCCATATTTATTCATAGAATGAAAATAACAAAAACAAAAACAAAAAAACAAACAGACGCTTCAAGATAAGCACATAAGATGTGATGGAATTAAAATATAGTTTCACTTGAAAGGACCTGATAGTTTATCAATGAAGAAGGGGATGCCTTGGGCATCCCAAAGATTTGACGCTTGAGTCTTCTTGAATTATATTGGGGTGAACCACCGGGGCATCCCAAGCTTTGGCTTTACTATCCTCTTGATCACACTATATCATCCTCTTCTCTTGATTTTTGAAAACTTCCTCCACACCAAACTTAGAGTAACTTCATTAGAGGGTTAGTGCACAAAAAATTATGATATTTTGTAGGAACACAACTGCTATCATTTCTAGTGGACATTAGATACAGCCAGTGATACCTAAAAGGATAAAAACATCCAATCAAAATTGCAAAAGAGGCATTGCAAAAGAAAATGGCAGAATCTGTCAAAACTAGAACAATCCGTAAAGAAGAAATTTTTCGAGTCACTTAACTTGCTCAGATCAGAAAACTCAAAACTAATGAAAGTTGCGTATACATCTGAGGATTATGCACAAAAAGGGCAGATTTTTCTGACGTTCTAGTCGGGAGATATGGATTTTACGGTGGACAACATAAATCTGTTTCAGCACAGGAATTGGAATTAAGCATCAACTTTCAACTAGAGCCTTAACTTGACACAACATTGCAATAAAATAAGATACAAAGGAATCGCTACAGAGGTAGGCATGTTCCTTGACACAAGCAAAACAAAATAAAATAACAGGAAATAAAAGTGGGTTGTCTCCCATAAGCGCTTTTATTTAACGCCTTTGAACTAGGCACAAAGTAAAACTCAAGTATTATCAACATTACGAGCACGAGCAGCCCTTCGTTTGTTTCTCTTACCATCTTTCTTACCTTTGTTTGTAGGGAACGTTTGCCAACTTCCAGGGGAGGTAGTGAAACCCATAGTTCCTTTTCCTACATCAATTTTTGCTCCCAAAAGTTTCAACAAGGATCTTCCAATAGTAATTTGTCCTGTTCCTGCACATTGAATGACATGGTAATCAGTAGATACAGTTCTTTCCAAGAAGGTTGTAAATATTCCTTCAGCTACCCCAGTGGGTTGTATAATAGTATTATCTGTAAGGGTTATTTCTTCTCCCCCTTCAACAGTTCCCCAAGTATTTAAAGATGCATGAATGTATTTAGGCATGAGACAAAACTCAGACATAATGTCACAACGGGCAAGAAAAACCTTTTTACAAATAGTCACTTTCAAGGTAGGGAGCTACAATGATGGTTCAGAGTTTGTTTGTAGCGTTCCTGCACTTAAAATTATGACATGCACCTGTGTATAGTGCAAACCCCTGGATCGATTCATTTGCACACACAGTTTACGATGAATATCACAACATTGTATCAATATTACAAGAATAATCCAGACTTGGTAAAATAAATAGTTCGATACATCTTTGCATAGCTTAAAGCTAGCTCAAAACGATAAAGCAGCGGAAATAAATCTTCAATGAGCCTTCAACTTCATGATACGCCACAGGCAAAAACATGTTGGTGCAGAATCGAAACCCAAACATAGTCCTCACTCTTCGTCAGATATTTCTGCAAAAAAAAAATTTGCAACAGAGTGGGTCAGATTCCATTAGAAATGGAGTCTGGCAAGTGACTCTATGGTGGACACTTAGTGGAATAACTCTAATAACCTATATGTATATTTGGCTGGTGGAGTTCCAAGGCTATTTTGCGTAAAGCCAGTTTTGCCTAACTCTTTGTAAAACAAACTTATTAACATCATAATTGGCAACACTTATAAGTTCCAGTGAACCAAAATATGGTCCATCCTTGAGTGCACTCTCAGGTAAAAACCCCCACATATTATGGTCCTAAGTATAGTGAAAACTATCTTAGGTGAAAACGCCCATAGACATCGTCCTGAGTAGCTCACCCATCTAAGTGTTTCCTAAGGTAAAAACCCCCACATAACATGGTCCTAAGTATAGTAGAAACTATCTTAGGTGAAAACCCCCATGAACATGGTCCTGAGTAGTCCACTGTTGTTTACTTATCAAAATTTTATTAAGAAATTAGAATGTTGGGATTCCTCCATTGTCCTTGATCAGCTGTAGTTCTCACTTGGAAATTTTCCTTTGAGTTCTTCACTTTCTTCTCCATTTATTCCTCACATCCCGTTGTTCTTGGGTGGCCTTCCACAAGTGTGCTCTCAGGTGAGAACCCCCACATTCAGGACCTTAAGTATAGTAGAAACTATCTTAGGTGAAAACCCTCATGGACATGGTCCTGAGTAGCCACTCAACATAAACCAAACAACCATTCCACCCAGATGATTCATTAACTTAGTGGATGTGCACTCCCAGGTGAAAACCCCCACATTCAATGGTCCTAAGTATAGTAGAAACTATCTTAGGTGAAAACCCCCATGAATATGGTCCTGAGTAGTCACTTAAGATTTTGTAAAACCTTTCATCAATTGCATAGCATCAAAACTCTACTAAGTCATTTATAGGTACCTAGACACAATGGAATAGGGAATTCTAAACATGTCTTGCATAGCAATACTACTAAGTCATACACATGCTTAGGAAAATATTTCTACTTATGCATATAAAAATACTTGGGAATTTATGAGGTGTGCCACTTGCCTTG
This sequence comes from Poa annua, assembly GCA_026929855.1. Taxonomy (NCBI): domain Eukaryota; kingdom Viridiplantae; phylum Streptophyta; class Magnoliopsida; order Poales; family Poaceae; genus Poa; species Poa annua. The sequence continues at coordinate 240,396,436 of CM049426.1, read as the reverse complement.
GCAACAAGAAGAATAGCAACAGCAGCTACAATAGTTGTCGTTTCCCTCCGAAATTTCTAACACATCAAACAAAACACACATAAACGTACAAACAAAATAACAATACAAAAATATTTTATGCATGATGTGCAAAATACTTAGAGAAAATACTAAGTCTATTTTTCAAGGTGATCAACAGTTATTAACAACTCTTTGTAAATTGGATATTCACTATAGTGAGAGAGACAGACATCCGGCCAGCCACTTAAGTTGTGGAACATGTCTCATGTACGTGGACATGTAAGGTTTGTCTTCAGGCCGCTTCATCTCACTATGCCGCTAGGATCCAACAACTTGAAGATGATAATATCATGATCAAAATTGTTTAAGTCAAATATGAAAGACAAGATTAGGAAAGAGGGAAAGATAGAAGAAAGATGTAGTTTATCTTCCAGGCTTCATCTCCAGACTTGTAATATTATCCTTGGTGATGTCTTGATTGAATTCTTGGTAGACTCGGATAATATTCGGACTTGATGATTTTTGTATCACCTAGGCTGGTCTTGGATTTAACTTAGTCTTCATGAAGTCTCAGAGAAGCAGAGAAGAAAGAGAGAAAGACTTATAGAAAAAAGGGATTGGTCTTCTTGGACTTCTTCTTGGTTTTCTTCTAAGTGCTTCTACTCCTTGGAGATACTTCTGAAGTCTTGTTTTTACTAAGTCCTCCATTGGTCTTCTAGCTCCATGTTGAAAATCCTAAGTGTCTAAGTGCATAGCACTTTACTAAAAATACTAAGTTGAAAATAATCCTAACTTAGAGAAATGAGGGAGGAGTTTTCCTATGAGGAGTATAACTATATAGTAAAATATTTCATGCATGCAATGCACCTTTTTAATAATAAGAAATATCATACTAATTTTTGTGATATTTATAAAATATGCATGAGGCTATAAATGCAATTTAATTAATTTATAGTTTTGGAAAATATAATAAAAGGACTAAATCTAAGATTAAAGTTTTCTGTGATTAAATTTCTATAACAAAATTTTATAATGAATATTAATAGACAGAGGGCATTTAATGAAATTTATAGGAATTGGATTTAATCAAAAATAATGTTTCTATTAATCGAAATGTCAAAATTAGTCAAACTATTCAAATTCAACATATAACTATTAAATCATCAAAATAATATTCAAAATTAATTTAATAACAGAGGCATCAGTTTACATATATTCCAAAGTTTCTAAAACAATTTTATTTGCAATTTTATAATTTATATATTCAAAGTTATTACAAATATACTCAAATCATCCATTTGAAATTTGAATATTTTAAATTAAGTCAATTTTGATATCGAGCAGATCTAAACTATTCTATATGTCAAGGGCTTCCCAAAATATAAAATTTGTCAAATTTGGAGTTGTGGTTAAAAAGTTATAAAGGTTTGAATATGCAGGGGCTTTTTTGCAAAAGTACCAAATCTGTTGACTGGGCGCTGACTGGATTTGACGTGCTGCTGACTGGATCCGCTGACGTGGATAAGTGGATAGATCCGGGCCATCCAGATCTAGATCTACGGTAGACAGACACCCGTACCGGTTCGTTTTAAAATTCTAATCTCAGCCGCACAAAGCAGATCGGACGGATCTGGTGCGTTGACCATAATCTGGCGGCGGTAGCTCACCGGAGACGTGCCCGCGGCAGCGACATGCACGTCACCGGGCGTTCCCGACGATCTAGAGGCTACGGGGACGAACGGGGCATACCCGGTTGAAGGGGAGGTCGCGGCTGACTCGGTGGCGAGGCAGGGGTGTTCGACGCGTTCGGCTCCTCCTCAAATCGCTCGCCGGAGTTGAGGACTGCGGCAGGTTTGCTCCGGTCGAAGAAGGATATGACGATGCGCTGCGATAGGAGAAAAATGGAGAGGTCAGGAGGGTGGGCGCGGCAATGGGGAAGCGGGAGCAACTGAGGGGTCGGAACTCACCGTGAACCTCGAAGAACGGCGGCGGGAATGGCGGCACGGTGGAGGCGTTTGCGGGCAGCCTGGGGAGCTCAAGCTAGGTTTTCTGGGGCAAAAGGAGGCGGTGTCGGGGGGGATTAAATAGAGGCAGAGGGGAACACAATCGCGCCATTTACGCACGGATTAGAGGAAGCGATTGGGTATGGCTTCGACCATTCCTGGAGCCAGGCAATTAGTTAACCATAGGCGTGACTTCCGTGCGGGAGGTTGAAGAAGAGCTCGAGCTTACAGGTGGTCCCGCATGTCTGTGAGAGAGGGAGGGCAGCGGGCTACTGCTGGGCTGCTGCGCTGCGCGCGCGGTAGATGGGAGGTGGGCTTCGGCCCAGTTAGAAGTTTAAATTGCTTTTTCCATTTCCTATTTAAAACTTTTAAATCAATACTGATTTTTAAACTTAACCAAAACTTTTCGGAAAAATTCATAAAAATATGTTTTGGAAAGCTTATTAAAAATAGGACTTTTTGGTAGTATTCTTTCCCAAAAATAAAAAATAATAAACTGGAATATTACAAAAGATACAAATATCATATTTAAGGAAATAAAATCCTATTTAAACATATAAATGAATTTTAATTTAAACCTGATGTGATTTAAATTACATGATGAATGATGATGATTCATGAATGTATGAATGCAATGCTTGAATTTTCTTTTCAAAGCAAAATACTTAATAGTTTTCAAAAGTTTTAATTTTTTCTGATTTTTCGAAATTTGAAAAATTCTTGGATGTTACAGACTACCACCCTTAAAAGGAATCTCGCCCTCGAGATTCGAGAAGGCTAGCAAAAGGTTGTGTCGGGATATCTGGTTGGGCTACCACCCTTAAAAGAAATCTTTGTTGGTATTGAAAACTTTAATATGAAAACTTGATTCAGAATGTACCGTTCACTTCTTCCACAGTGATGTGGTTCGCATATCCTTTATCAAAATGATTTGACTTAGCAGCTTCTTCGGCATTCTTCTTTGCTGGGCACTCATTGGCGTAATGACCCTTGTTCTTGCATTTGTAGCGGAGCACCTGACAAATATCTCTGTGTTCGGGATTTGGACGGTGGTGTCCATTGTTATGGTTATGGCCAGCAAATCCATTTCCTTTATGATCTCCATTGCCTCCCTTGGATCCACCATGGTGATCATGATGCTTGTGGTGACTTCCTCCATTATGGTGATTCCCATGTTTGTGGCCATTGTTCACATCATGAACAAGGTGCTTCTTGAATGAGGGTTCAGAGGAGTGCTTGTCCATCTTCCTCTTCCTATTTTCAGCTTTCTTTATGCTATCTTCAAGGGTGATTGTTTGATCAAGAAGTATCTGATAGTTTGGTGCATAAGCAACAGTCAGAGGTATCTTCAGCTCATCACTAAGTCCACTGAGAAATTTTGACTTCCTCTTTGCATCTGTGTAAATGTCCTCAGGCGCATATCGAGACAAGGAATGGAAGTCGTCCATATACTCCTTAAGACTTCTGTTTCCCTGACGCAGATTGCGAAACTCTTCCCGTTTAAGATTCATAATTCCCGTGGAGACATGAGCATTACGAAATCCTTCCTTGAATTCCTCCCAGGTCAAGGTGTCCAATGGGTGAGTAATCTGATAAGTTTCCCACCATTGGGCATCAGGTCCTTCAAGTAGATGTGCGGTAAACCTAACTTTCTCAGCGTCATCACATTTTGCGTTCGAGAACTTGTTTGGCCTAAGCCTCAGAAATCTGGTAAGCCTATCCACTTGAGGAGGTGGTGGTGGTGGAGGATTGTTGTTGTTGTTATTGTTGTTGCTTGCTGCAATAAACTGAGTCATCATAGTCATCAGCTGAGCTTGAGCGGCCATCAGTTGCTGCATGGCATCATTGTTGTTGTTGTTCTCAGGAGCACGGCGGGGAGGCATCTGTGGGTTTTAGCATAGATGAGTAAAAGATAGACAGATCAAGGAGAAATATTCCTACCCATACAAGCAATTGACACAATCGACCACAATCATTAAATTTCCAAACATGTTTTGAGAAAACCGAACTAATAGTTATGTAATGAAGCACCCGTGGTTATGGAGAACACATACGATGATACTGCCATACCACAATTTGATAGGTCAATACATCATTAGTATCTCGTTACTCTAATAGATAGGTGGTCTAGTCTATTGTCAGACCCTGAATTCAAGCTACACAAGCGAAACGTATCGGTTGGGCCACACAACCAAGAGCATACTGGGGAATACCAATCCCAGGAACATGCAGGCCTGGCTCGGAATGGATCATCGGCCGACAGCTATTGGCGATTGCAACGTCACATACGTTTCCAGATTGTGCACGCAAGAACCCAAAAAGTCTTCCAACTTGTATACTTCATCCATACACACATGGTATACGAGTCGGATTTTTAACAAGTTGAAACCACAGAATAAACCTAAGACACAAAGAAAGGAAATAATATCCAAAAGCTCTCACTGAGCAAAATATAGCGAATGGCACCAATCAGAGGACACATGTCCCAACATTACATCATGCAGCGGAAACAAACTAGTCTGAGTACAGACAAGAAGCAAAGGGCTCAAAGCCGAAACGGAAAAAGAAGGCCCATCCACGCGGTCCACCAGGAAGAAGCCTAGGGGAACTCTAACTACTCATCGTAGATCTCGTCGTCGAACTCCACGTAGTATCCACCCACCTGGTCGTACGGAGAATCCTCAACTGCAGAAAAACCACAGCCCGCGAACGGGTCAATACACCGAAGCGTATCGAACAAGTTTAAGCTAACAGGTTACAAAACTGTAAGATTCCCAAAGTATGGGGGTAGGTGTACTTAGCGGCAGCAGCACTAGCAACCTAGAGAGACGCGCTAAAACTTTCGTCTAATTAGAGAGGGGTAAGAGAGCGTTTGAGTAGCCATCTACAACTAACACCAGACATAACCCATTCTTGAATTAACCCCCTCAACCAAGTATGAGGAAGCAATCCGGGAAACTCACACGTGAGTAATTTTAGTTACCATTTAGGGTGTAAGTAATTCTATATTTACTAGTCAAATTAATTAACAATGATTAGGTGTAAGTTGTCTAGATCTTGTTAGCCAGCATCATCACCAAGTCGTCCATAACCGTGGACACGGCTCATCGATAAGATTATACCCTGCAGGAGTGCACAACTGGACCCATACTCGCATGATCAACCCAGTCAAAAACATTAGGGCCTTTCAACTCAACTCTTTTCCTTCACCGCAACAAGTCCAGGAGCCACGGGAGCTATGCTGGTCCCGGCCAAAAGGGTGCGAACTCCCGCAGGACACACCCCTCCGCACCAACAGGCCGCGCCCTATATGCATGTAACAAGGCACACCGCCAAAGTAAAATACTACACTAGTATCGATGCATATGAGACAAATGGAAAACCCGAACTAGGTGCAGCTTCCGGACAAGTCGAAGTTCCAGTCAAAGTCGAGGGGGGCTCCATTGGGCCACCCACAAGTGGTTAGTGCGCTCAAAATTGGATCCGAGGACAAAATCTAAGTTCCTAGGTCGACACTGAGCAGAACAAAGCACCTCGCAAGGCCTTCCGCCTGGTGCCTTATCTTTAATTATAGAACCCCAAATAAGACAGCAGTTTATTATAGTATAACAATCTATCATACTAAGCATATGAGATAAAAGACAAAGGAATGACTCACACAACCAAATCTAAGCAGGCACTACGACTCGTAAAGGCCAACAGATAAGCATGCAAGGGGTTATAGGTTGTGGGGATATAGCTGTATAGGCTGCAGGATAAACATGTGATGGGATCGCAGTTCAAGAATTGATAACTAGGATAGCATAGATCAAAAGGCAAGAATGAAAACCAAACAATCGTGTAACCGGTTAGCAGAAGCTTGCCTGGCAGCTCGTGGCCTGGCACAAAAGCTGGAACCTCAGTATCGTAGGTACTCGCAGCAGGCACGTCGTCGTCTACCCAGAGAAAACCAAACACAAAAATAGGAAACATAATCAATACAAAGCGAATGCGCAATCAAATGATGTTGCAATATGGTATGAGATGATTAGGTCATATTAAAACGGGGATGAAATCCCGGCAAAAGATTAGGTTGCAAGTTATATATGTAACCTACAAATTAAATATTGTTTAACTTATATAGCAGGTATGGTAATCTAATTAATTTAAATGGAATAGACATTAATTAATTATTTGCCCAACACATTGTTTATTTAGTAATTAAATGCAAATTATTTATCTACAACTCAAATTAAATGTTTATTAGCATGGCAAGGAATGGTATAAAAGATATGAGCAAATTAAATGGAATTAGGGCATTATATATTTATTACCCCACACATTCCATATTTAATTAATTAATTGCATTTGTTAAATTAAACTAAGCATTTAAAATAAATGATGCAAAATGACATAAGAATGTTATAATAATGTTCATTGCATTTTTCTGATATAAAAACATATAATGTTTATTTTATTTGAGTTTATAGATTTAAAGTTATTGCGTTTATAAGCTTAGGGTTGTTTCTGTAATTGTGTAGGGACCTGTTTGTGATAGCAAAATTATTTGTGGGGCTTCAAAAAGAAAGACCGAGAGAGCAGGGGGCTCTGGGAAAAAATCCCAGCGCTGCTCTCACTGACGACTGGGACCCACATGTCAGGGATCCAATTCAGAGGAAAAAGGTTTGGGTTTTTAATCGCTTAAGCCGGGGATCGATCTCGCGCGCTCGGCAATGGAACAGAAGGCGCCGCTAGCCACTCGGCCCGGGTTCGTGTTGCTGATCGACTAAGCGTTGATTTCCTTTTATCAGTACAAAGAACGTTGTTTTCTTAACCTGACGAACTGAAGAAAAACATGTGTTAACTGACGAGCACGCAATTCTTCAAAGAACAGCGACAGCGGCGGCGAAACGGCGTCGGCGGCGACCAACCGGGAGCGGTGCCGCTGCGTGTGGGGTTGTCCGAGGTGCGGGAGTGTAACAGCCCGTTTGTAACTTTCCTTTTTGTGTGCAATAAAAATGGATATCATGTCATCATTCCATATGTGCTTGCATTTATTTAAATTTTGTGCTTCAAATTCATATTACAAATTTAAATTCTTATTTTGAATTCAAATGCTTTCAAAATAAAATCATTTGAAGTTTCCAATTATTTATAAATAATCAAATAAGATATTAATATGACTAATTTGAAACTTGTAAAAATTGTTCAAAAGTTATTTTTTTGTCTCTTCTCTTATTTGTTTTACAAATACAAAAGGCAGAATGTTTAAAAAAGGAAAATAAGCAAATAGGAGAAAAAAAATAAGTTTCTGGCCGAGCTGGGCACCACGGCCCAACTCAACCCAGCTCGGCCTGCTCTGGCCTCCTTCTTCGTACGGACGAGCAAGCAGAGCTCGCTTTCCACGCTGGATATGGCGATGTGCCGCTACCCTCTAGCCCCCACCGGCGCCCCCACCTACGCTCCTCTCCTATTTAGCCGCCCCGGAGCAAACCCTAACCCTAATCTTCTCCTCTCCCCCGCCGCCGCTCGCTCCTACCCGCTCCGCCGTCGCCATGTCCGCCGAGGTGAGGAGCTCGGACTCCCGGTGACCCCGACCACCTCCTCCGTCGACGTCGTGCAAGCAGCGCGTCCGCATCTCCCTCTGCTGCCTCGACGTCAAGCGCGAGACCTTTTTCCACCGCACCATCCTCTTCTTCCCCGAAGACCGCCGCGGACACCGTCGCCTCCCCGAGCACCGTCTCCTCGCCACCGGCCTCTCCGCACCTCCTCCGCTCGCCATTCGCCTCCCGGTGAGCTGCGTCGTCGATTCCCCTTTCTTCCCCCCTTCGTTCTCGCCTCCGCTCGCCGTGATTTGGCCGGAGCCGGACGAGCAACGCCACGACCGGAGGGGACACCACCGGTCGAGCACGAACCCGAGCCAAGATGCATCGCTTCCATCGATTCGAGCACGGAACGCAATCTCCACGTGTTCCCGCACGCACGGCACACCCACACGCTCCCCGCGCCCCCCCCCCCCCCCCGCTATGGTCACCGGCGGCCGGTCGCCGCCGCCGCGTCCTACTGTCTTTTGGACACCGTCAGTTTCGTCAGAAACTGGCATCTTCAGTTAGAGTAACTCTACGTTTTAATCTGTTAAAAATTATACTAACCTAAACCTAACAGTAACACTAATCTAACCTACTGGCTAAGCGCGCCGTGCATCTGCACCCCCAAGCGCGCGAGTTTGATTCCTCCCGCGGGCAGTGGAAAAAGAAGCCCCCTTTTTATTTCCCTCGCGCACACTGACAGCCCGGGCCCGCCTGGCAGCGACTGCCCGGGCCAGCACCGCGCCTCCCCGCCCGCGTGGCATCTGGCCCCACTCGCCAGCCGCTCTGGCTAGAGCACGGCAGGGTGAAAAAGGAATTCCACGCGCGGCAGTTTTTGCACCAAAGCCCCTGTTTCCCAGTTTTGCACCAGGGACCTCCCCTGCTAGTTTTCTATCACGGTTAAGTCCTCGGGTTTTACAGAAACAACCCTACACTTCCTTTTTGCAATAACTTTTAATATATAACTCCAAATTAAATAAACTTTATATGTTTTCATATCAGAAAAATGCAATAAACATTATTATAATACTCTTATGTCATTTTGCATCATTTATCTTAAATGCTTAGTTTAAATTAACCAATGCATTTAATTAATTAATTATGGAATATGTGGGGTAATAATTATATAATGCCCTAGTTCCATTTAATATGCTCATATCCTTTTATACCAATTCTTGCCATGCTAATAAATATTTAATTTGAGTTGAAGTTAAATAATCTGCAATCAAATACTAAATATGGAATGTGTTGAGCCATTAATTAATTAATGCATATTTTCCTTATAAATTAATTTGATCACCACTTCTACTATATTAAGTAACATTTAAATTGTTGGCTACACAAATAACTTGCACCCTAATATTTTGCCAGGATTTCATCCCCGCTTTAATATGACCTAATCATCTCATACCATCTCGCACCATCATTTGTTTGCGCATTTCTCTGTATTGATTATTGTTTCCTATTGTCTGTGTTTGGCTCTCTTTGGGTAGACGACGACGTGTCTGCTGCGAGTACCTACGATACTGAGGTTCCAGCTATCGTGCCAGGCTACGAGCTGCCAGGCAAGCTTCTGCTAACCGGTTACACGATTGTCGGGTTTTCATTCTTGCCTTTTCATCTATGCTATCCTAGTTATCGATTCTTGAATTGCGATCCCATCACATGTTTATCCTGCAGCCTATACAGCTATATCCCCACAACCCATAACCCCTTGCATGTTTATCTGTTGGCCTTTGCGAGTCGTAGTGCATGCTTAGGATTGGTTGAGCGAGTCGTTCCTTTGTCTTTATTTCAGATGCTTAGTATGATATATTGTGCTACTATAATAAACTGTTTTCTTATTTTTGGTGTTCTATAATTAAAAGATAAGGCACCAGGCGGAAGGCATTGCGAGGTGCTTTGTTCTGCTCAGTGTCGACCTAGGAACTGAGATTTTGTCCTCGGATCCAATTTTGAGCGCACTAACCACTTGTGGGAGGACCAATGGAGCCCCCCTCGACTTTGAACGGATCCTCAGCTCGTCCATGTGCCGCAAGTAGTTCGGGTTTTCCATTCGCTCATATGCATGTGCATGATGATGATGATCGATGAGAGGTTACTTGATACGGGGGGTCATATAGGGGTGGTGCGTACGTAGCGGACAGTTCCTACTGTGGTTTGAGCCGCATGGTGCGTAGGCACAAACTAATGAGTCCGCAATTGAGATTCGGTCGGACTCCTGACGCGGGTAACAACTCATATGGGTGGCACTTGGACTTGCTGTAGTGAAGGAATAAGTCGTGTTGAGAGGCCCTAAGGTTTTTGACTGGGTTGATCATGCGAGTATGGGTACTGTAGTGCACCCCTGCAGGGTATAATCTTATCGATGAGCCGTGTCCACGGTTATGGACGACTTTGGTGATGATGCTGGCTAACAAGATCTAGAAAACTTACACCTAATCCATTGTTAATTAAAAGTGACTAGTAATATAGAATTACTTACACCATAACTGGTAATTAAAATTGTTAACGGGTGAGTATTCCCGGATTGCTTCCTCATACTTGGTTGAGGGGGTTAATTCGAGAATGGGTTATGACTGGTGATAGTTGTAGGTGGTCACTCAAACGCTCTCTTATCCCGCTCTAATTAGACGGAAGTTTTAGCGTGTCACTTTAGGTTGCTAGTGATGCTGCCGCTAAGTACACTTATCCCCATACTTTGGGAATCTTACAGTTTTGTAACCTGTTAGCTTAAGCTTGTTCGATACGCTTCGGTGTATTGACCCGTTCGCGGGCTGTGGTTTTTTCTGCAGTTGAGGATTCTTCACTCGACCAGTTGGGTGGATACTACGTGGAGTTCGACGACGAGAGCTACGACGAGTAGTTAGAGTTCCCCTGGGCTACTTCCTGGTGGACTGCGTGGATGGGCCTTCCTTTCCGTTTCGGCCTTGAGCCCTTTGCTTCTTGTCTGTACTCAGACCGGTTTGTTTCCGCTACATGATGTAATGTTGGGACATGTGTCCTCTGATTGGTGCCATTCGATATATTTATCTCAGTGAGAGCTTTTGGATATTATTTCCTTTCTTTTTGTCTTAGGTTTATTCTGTGGTTTCAACTTGTTAAAAATCCGACTCGTATACCATGTGTGTATGGTTGAAGTATACGAGTTGGAAGACTTTTTGGGTTCTTGCGTGCACAATCTGGAAACGTATGTGACGTTGGGGTCGCCAAGAACTGTCGGCCGATGATCCATTCCGAGCATGGCCTGATTGTTTCCTGGGATTGGTAACCCCAGTATGTTCTTGGTTGTGTGGCCCAACCGATACGTTTCGTTTGTGAAGCTTGAATTCAGGGTTTGACAGGGAGCGTGCTGGGGATCCATTCCCGTGCTCGGCTGCGAAGGAGAGGCATTGGGGGGCTTGGGTCCGTGCTCGACGAGCTCGCCCGGGCGGTTGTGGCGGACGGCTGCGGTGCCGGCGGATTGCAACGAGCGGCGATGGAGAAAAATAGAGGGGAGGAAGGCGGAGAATACGAGGCTCACCTCGGGGAAGCCGCTGGTGAGAGGCGGAGGCGCGGGGAGGCGTGGACGGAGAGGAAGGTGCTCGGGAAATCGCGGCAGCGCGCGGACGGACGGCGTCGGGGCAGCTCCCGTTGCGGCTCACCGGAGACTCCTCGGTCCAGCTGTTGGGCGTCGCGGACGGGGGAGTCACGGGGTTCCTGCTGGCGCGAGGAAGGAGAAAGGGGGAGAACGGAGGGACGGCGCGGGGACGATGCACCTCCGGTGGTCTCGGTGGAGGAGGAGAGGAGAAGGGGATCGAGGTGGCGGTGCAAGGAGGGCGAGAAGAAAGCCTAGGGTTCGGTGCTGGGCTCGAGGGGATAAGAAGAGAGGTGGAGAAGGGATCGGTGGGGGCAGGCTGCCATGGAGCCATGGCGTGCTCGTCGCGCTGTAAAGCGAGGACGCTTGTACGGAGGTGGGGGACGACTCCAGCGAGGTGGGCTAGGCTGGTTCGGCCCAGACCAGGCCATGTTCTTTTTTTTTCTTCTCTGATGTTTTTCTCTTTTAGTTATTTTCTGGTTTTGTATTTTCAAACAAATCTGAAAAAGAAACATCATAAAAACTTTTGAGCAATTTTTGACAGTTTCAAATTAGACATATTAATTACTGGTTTGATTATTTATAAGTAATTTTAAACTTCAATTGAATTTATTTGAAAGCATTTGAATTTTAAAAAAAGAATTTAAATTTGGAATTGAATTTGAAGCAACATAATTAATTAAATGCAACCACAAATGGAATGATGACATGAAGCTCCATTATATTGCACACAAATTTGGAAAGTTACAAACGGGTTGTTACAACACTCCCCCCTCAAAGGAATCACGCCCCGAGATTCTTCATGGAGCAACGAAGAGGTCGGGATACTCGGCACGGAGGTGGTCTTCACGTTCCCATGTAGCTTCCTTGTCCGAATGATGAGACCATTGAACCTTGTAGAACTTGACAATGTTGTTACGGGTGCGACGTTCAGCTTCGTCAAGAATGCGAATCGGTTGTTCCACATAGGAGAGATCTTCTCGAAGTTCAATTGATCCATGATCAACTGCACGTCCTGGATCTTGGAAGCACTTCTTGAGTTGTGACACGTGAAAGACATCGTGCACTTTGGAGAGTTTTGGAGGAAGTTCCAGACGGTAAGCCAATTCACCATGCCTTGAAAGAACGTTGAAAGGCCCAACATAACATGGAGCGAGCTTGCCTTTGATGCCAAAGCGTTGCGTGCCTCTCAGAGGAGTGACACGAAGGTAAGCTTGATCACCAGGTGCATAGACTATGTCCCTGTGCTTGCTATCATAATAGCTTTTCTGCCGAGACTGGGCAATCTTCAGATTGTCACGAATGATGCGAACCTTTTCTTCAGCCTCCTGGATAATATCCGGGCCAAAGAATTGACGTTCACCAGCTTGAGACAAATTGAGAGGAGTTCTGCATTTGCGGCCATAGAGAGCTTCAAAGGGAGCCATGCCTAGACTTGCTTGGAAGCTGTTGTTGTAGGAGAACTCAACATACGGAAGGCCATCCTCCCACTTCATGCCAAAGGAGATAACATAGGCTCTGAGCATATCCTCCAGAATTTGGTTCACTCTTTCAACCTGTCCACTTGTCTGCGGATGGTAAGTTGTGCTGAACAGAAGTTTGGTACCCAAGGCTTTCTGAAAGCTATCCCAAAATCGAGAAGTGAAGATACTTCCACGATCCGAGCTTATTGCCAAAGGAACACCATGCAACGGAACCAGTTTTGTCATATAGAGTTCTGCCAACTGACTAGCTGATATTGTCTCTTTGACTGGGAAAAAGTGAGCCACTTTGGAGAGACGATCAATGACAACAAAGATTGCATCGTTGCCTTTCTTGGACTTTGGAAACCCAATAACGAAGTCCATCTCGATCTTGTCCCATTTCCACTCAGGAATTTGCAGTGGTTGAAGAAGTCCAGGTGGTCTCTGATGAACTGCCTTGACACGACAGCAAACATCACAATGAGACACATAGCAAGCAATTTCACGCTTCATCCTAGTCCACCAATAGATTGACTTGAGATCCTGGTACATCTTTGTGCTGCCAGGGTGGATAGAAAGCGGAGTATCATGAGCCTCCTTAAGAATGAGCTCTCTTAAGCTATCAAGCTTGGGCACTACAATGCGTTCTTCAAATAGCAAGGTACCCTTGTCATCGAGAGAGAAACTCTTGTACTTATCCTTGCCGATGTTTGCTTTGATACTCTTGACACCAGAATCACGCAACTGTGCGGCACGGATCTTATCCTCAAGTGTAGGATTGGCAATCAAGTTTGCAAGATAACCAGAAGGAACCACTTGAAGATTGAGCTTCTTGAATTCTTCGTGAAGAGGAGGTTGGATGTCCTCAACCATGAGGTTGTTGCAATAGGACTTGCGACTGAGAGCATCAGCCATTACATTAGCTTTGCCTGGAGTGTAAGAGATGGTAAGATCATAATCTGAGAGCTTCTCAAGCCACCTTGTTTGCCTGAGGTTCAAATCTGGTTGAGTGAAGAGATATTTGAGACTCTTGTGATCAGTGAAGATCTCACAGCTGTGCCCCAACAAATAAGGTCTCCAAGCCTTGAGGGCTTACATGATTGCTGCAAGTTCAAAATCATGTGTAGGATAGTTGAGCTCATGAGGCTGCAACTGACGAGATGCATAAGCCACAACTTTGCGTTCTTGCATGAAGACTGCGCCTAGTCCTTGAAGAGATGCATCGCAGAAGATCTGGAAAGGTTTGGAAGTGTCTGGCCAACTAGAACAGGAGTAGAAGTGAGTTTAGCTTTCAAGAGATTGAAGCTCTCATCACACTTTGGAGTCCAAAGAAACTTTCTATCCTTCCTAGTAAGATCGGTGAGAGGCTTTGCGATTTTGGAGAAATTCTCAACAAATCGACGGCAATAGCTAGCCGTGCCAAGGAAACTTCTTACTTGTTTCACCGATGTAGGAGGCAACCATTCAACAATGGCCTTCACTTTTTCTGGATCAACAGAAATGCCTTCTAAAGAGATGACATGACCAAGGTAGGATACTTTAGGAAGCCAGAATTCACACTTGGAGAACTTGGCGTAGAGACGGTGTTCTTGGAGTTTCAACAAGATAAGACGTAGATGTTCTCCGTGTTCTTCCTTGGTTTTGGAATAGATAAGAATGTCATCGAGATAGACTACCACGAACTTATCGAGGTATTCCATGAAAACGAAGTTCATGAGACGTGAGAAAGTCGCCGGAGCATTTGTGAGACCGAAAGACATGACCGTGTATTCATAGAGGCCATAACGAGTGGTCAAAGTTGTCTTTGGAATGTCTTCTTTGCGGATCTTGATCTGGTGATAACCTGACCTCAAGTCCAACTTGGAGAAAACTTTGGCGCCTGCCAGTTGATCAAACAGGTCATTGATGCGAGGAAGGGGATACTTGTTCTTGATGGTTTTCTTATTCAGAGGACGGTAGTCAACAACCAGTCGCTCAGTCGTGTCCCTCTTTTTGACAAACAGAGTAGGACAACCCCAAGGAGAAGTACTAGGTTGGATGTGACCTTTACTTTCCAACTCCTCTAGCTATCTCTTAAGTTCAGCCAGTTCTTTGGGGCCCATCTTGTAAGGACGTTGGGAGATAGGAGCAGTGCCTGGTTCTAGTTCAATAACGAACTCCAAGGCTCTGTCAGGCGGCATGCCTAGCAATTCTTCAGGAAAGACGTCAGGAAAGTCTTGGACCACCCGTATATCTTCCATAGCAGGAAGAGGATGAACATTTAGAGCATACAGCTGAACATATGGAGTTTTTGAATAGAAGTAGACTATCTGGCCAGAAGAATGGGTAAGCTTAACAGATTTAGCAGTACAGTCAATGACCGCTTTATTTGCCACAAGCCAATCCATCCCTAGGATGACATCAATGTCTGAAGAACGAAGAGCAATAAGAGATGCTTGGAATGGAAGATTTCCAATTAAGATCTCGTTGTTCAGGTTAACTTCCTTTGTAAGCCATTTGGATCCTGGTTGCTGCACTAAGACAGGGATGTCCATCTTTTCGAAAGTAACACCATTGCTGGAAGCAAAACTTTGCGAGATGAAAGAATGGGACGCACCAGAATCAAACAACACTTTAGCGAGGATAGAGTTCACGAATAGATTTCCTAGCACCACATCAGTAGCTTCCTCTGCTTCTTTTGCTGTAACATGATTCACCCTTGCGCGTCTACCATTAGACCTTTTGTCGATGTTGGGGGCCTGAGGAGTAACAGCACAACTCTTAGGGCGACAAGGTGGTGGAGGAAATTGGTTTTGCGGACACTTGTAAGAGAAGTGGCCCGGCTCACCGCACTTGAAGCAGGTGACCGAAGAGTTTGGAACCAAAGGCGTTGTCTGCTTGACGAAACTCCTTGTTGCTGAAGCTGAGTTGGTTAGACCGGAAGAAAACCTCGCAGAGATTGCACTATGGATGAGTTGAGTTTGAGCGGCATAGGGTATCCAAACCCTACGTTTCTGCGGAGGTGTAGAATCTGATGGAGAAGAAGTTGTTTCAAGAGAGTGTTTACGAGATTCTTCGAACTTCTCACGTCCAAATTCCTCTCGGAGAGCTGTGTTGACGAGGTCTTCAAAGGTATCGCACTTGATAAGAGTGAGTGCGTACTTAAGATCTGGGTTTAGACCTCTGCGGAATTTGGCTTGCTTTTTGGCATCAGTTGATACCTCTTCCTGAGCATAGCGGGCCAAACGATTGAACTCAGCTTGATAGTCCAGCACTGACATGCTTTCCTGAGTCAACTAATAGAATTATTCCCGCTTTCTTTCCATGACCCCATCTGGAATATGGTGGCATTTGAAAGCCTCTTTGAACTCATCCCAAGTAGTCACAACACCTGGTGCTCGTAACTCTAGGAAGTTCTCCCACCAAGACATGGATTCACCGCGGAGCAGGTAGGTGACATAAGGAACACGGTCCTCATCGGACACATGAGAAACAACCAGAGCATTGTTCATCTCACGCAGCCAGTCCTCATCATCGAGTGGCTCAGAGGGAACATCAAACGTGTGGGGATTGAGCTGGAGAAACTGCACGATAGACACACAGTTGTTGCTCTGGTTCTGGCTTTGCTGAATCTGACTCAAAACTTGCGTCATCTGAGACAAAACTTGCCCCATTTGGGAAGGCATTGGAGTATCTTCTTCGCCACTATCCATCCTGAGGAGGATACAACGTTAACACCATAATCGGATAAACAAAATCCAATGTAAGCGCTTAAAGGAAACAAAACTCCAGATTGCTTAGAAAAGACAACAAGGAACGAGACATGGCCATCCATTATGGTACGCCACTTTGTTTACTTTCAGAAAGGTTTAAAGAGAGGTAAGAACGAAGACTAGCACTAGAACTAGGAAATACCAATTGAGCTTGACGTAACTCCACCAAAGAGGAGAAACAACTGATTGATTCAAGAATGAAACTGAACGTAGCCGAAGAGGTTGATAACTGCTAAAACGAAGAGCACCACCTTGAAGACACCTGCAACTATGGTACTATGGAAAACCCAGAACACGTGATGTCCTAATTTTAAAACTTAGGTGAGAAGGGAAAATATCGTAACACTTCCTTACCAGAAGAACAGGGAGGGTGGGTGGGGAAAGAAGTAAAAGAACAGAATTCCTACTCTCACGTTTAAGAATTTCCTGATAGCTACAAAATATTTTTCAAGACTCAAACAACGACCAGTAGAAGGGAACCTGAGGACGTTTAAGCTCTGATACCAACTGTCAGACCCTGAATTCAAGCTACACAAGCGAAACGTATCGGTTGGGCCACACAACCAAGAGCGTACTGGGGAATACCAATCCCAGGAACATGTAGGCCTGGCTCGGAATGGATCATCGGCCGACAACTCTTGGCGATCCCAACGTCACACACGTTTCCAGATTGTGCATGCAAGAAACCAAAAAGTCTTCCAACTCGTATACTTCATCCATACACACATGGTATACGAGTCGGATTTTTAACAAGTTGAAACCACAGAATAAACCTAAGACACAAAGAAAGGAAATAATATCCAAAAGCTCTCACTGAGAAAAATATAGCGAATGGCACCAATCAGAGGACACATGTCCCAACATTACATCATGCAGTGAAAACAAACCGGTCTGAGTACAGACAAGAAGCAAAGGACTCAAAGCCGAAACGGAAAAAGAAGGCCCATCCACACGGTCCACCAGGAAGAAGCCCAGGGGAACTCTAACTACTCGTCGTAGATCTCGTCGTCGAACTCCACGTAGTATCCACCCACCTGGTCGTACGGAGAATACTCAACTGCAGAAAAACCACAGCCCGCGAACGGGTCAATACACCAAAGCGTATCGAACAAGCTTAAGCTAACAGGTTACAAAACTGTAAGATTCCCAAAGTATGGGGGTAGGTGTACTTAGCGGCAGCAGCCCTAGCAACCTAGGGAGATGCGCTAAAACTTCCGTCTAATTAGAGAGGGGTAAGAGAGCGTTTGAGTAGCCATCTACAACTAACACCAGACATAACCCATTCTCGAATTAACCCCCTCAATCAAGTATGAGGAAGCAATCCGGGAAACTCACACCTTAACAATTTTAGTTACCATTTAGGGTGTAAGTAATTCTATATTTACTAGGCAAATTAATTAACAATGATTAGGTGTAAGTTGTCTAGATCTTGTTAGCCAGCATCATCACCAAGTCGTCCATAACCGTGGACACGGCTCATCGATAAGATTATACCCTGCAGGGGTGCACTACTGGACCCATACACGCATGATCAACCCAGTCAAAAACATTAGGGCCTTTCAACCCAACTCTTTTCCTTCACCGCAACAAGTCCAGGAGCCACGGGAGCTATGCTGGTCCCGGCCAAAAGGGTGCGGACTCCCGCAGGACACACCCCTCCGCACCAACAGGCCACGCCCTATATACATGTAACAAGGCACACCGCCAAAGTAAAATACTACACTAGTATCGATGAATATGAGACAAATGGAAAACCCGAACTAGGTGCAGCTTCCGGACAAGTCGAAGTTCCAGTCAAAGTCGTGGGGGGCTCCATTGGGCCACCCACAAGTGGTTAGTGCGCTCAAAATTGGATCCGAGGACAAAATCTCAGTTCCTAGGTCGACACTGAGCAGAACAAAGCACCTCGCAAGGCCTTCCGCCTGGTGCATTATCTTTAATTATAGAACCCCAAATAAGACAGCAATTTATTATAGTTGTAACAGCCCCAGGTTTAAAACCTAAAAACCTCTGTAATTTTTCCACTTTTGTGTAATTGCATCATGGCAAGTTTATCATGTTGCTACTACTATGAACATTTCCACCCCCACTTTAATAATTTGCATATTTGTCAAGGAAGTTCCAAGAGTTCAAGAGAAGATAATTGCACTTGCTAAAACCAAACTACTTTGAATCTTGCATATTTGTCAAGGAAGTTCCAAGAGTTCAAAAGAAGATAGTTGCACTTGCTAAAACCAAACTACTTTGAATCTTGCATATTTGTCAAGGAAGTTCCAAGAGTTCAAAAGAAGATAATTGCACTTGCTAAAACCAAACTACTTTGAATCTTGCATATTTGTCAAGGAAGTTCTAGGAGCTCAAATTATTATATTTACATTGTCTCCAATTAATAAAAGGGGCAACATATGGAAATATCAACAAAATGCCCTTTTAACACCTATGAACAAAAGTGCACCAAAACATTTTATTTTGGGATGCCAATTTTTGTGGTACCTCTAAATGGTATGGGGAAGCTCCCTGAATTTTTCCAAATTTTTATAAAATGTTTAACTGCCTCAATTAAATCAAAACAGTGCACTGGTTTTAAAAGAGAGGAAAAAGGACCTGTTTGTGAGGAGAAATAAATCGGGCAGGGGGTTCTTTGCAAAAGCGTCTTCTTCTTCCTGTAGCGACCGAGGGCTTCGTCCCCGCCGAGCCCCATCGCCGTGTCGAGCTGAGCGGCGCCGCGCGCAGGCCCCCCCTCTCCTCCTCTGCAGCCGCGAGTGGATAAGACCACCACGAGCCCGTGCTCTGCTCTCTCCCCCGATCTTTTCCTCTGTTTTTCCCCCCGCCATGGCCGAACCCTAGAGGAGCTCCGCCGCCGCATCGCCGTCGTTTGGGTACTCCCCGAGCCCAGCCACGACCACCCCTAGCACCACCGCAACGCCAGCCTCCTCCACGCCGAAGGACTCGTGCCGGGGAGCTCGGGATCGACGCCGCCGTCCTCTTCTTCCCCAACTCCGGCCGCCGCGCCTCGAGCACGCTCGCCACCGCCACAGCGCTCCTCCGTCCGCTCCGAGCAGCCGCACGCATCGAGGGTGAGCTCGCGGTCCTAATGGACCCTCCCGCTCGTCCCCTCTCCCCCTAGAACGCCCGGTAGTCGTAGCTCGCCGCCGGCCGCCGCTCGCCGTCGCTGCGCACCGCGCTCCAGCGACCTCTAAGTAGCGGCGCCGCCCGCGTTTTGCTCCCCGTGCGCGCGCACGTCGAACGCGCCCCTCCACGAGACCGCTAGCGCCATAGAACGCCGTCGCCGTGCCCCTCGCCGCCGGCGTCCACTCCGGCCACGCGCTCCGGACGCGCTGACCGCTGGGCCCACGCGTCAGCGACCCCGAGCCAGCCCCGCGCCGCGTCAGCGCCGCGTCAGCGCCACCCTGGCCCCTGGCCCGCACGTCAGTGGCTCGGGTTAGCCCAGCCTCGGTGAAAAACGCCCGAACGATTTATCTGCGATTTAATAAAAAGACAGAAATGATTCAAACTTCAAAAATTCATAACTTTCAAAATACTTCTCCAAATTTAGCAAATAATATACCAAAATGCTCAGAAAAATAAATGCTATCTAATGGACTGACTCACACTTTATTACTGCTACTGTAATTTTCTGTTTGCTAAAATGAAGAAAGGGGTAGAAATAAAAAGGTGTAGTTTAACTTCATAATAAATTCCTCAAATTGCTAGAATTGTACCCTGTAAGTAAAAATGATTATAAGCACCGGTTCTACACATTCAGAATAATTTCACGCATGTTACCTAAATTAAAAGTGTAGGGGAACATAAAAACAAATAGGAAAATATATTTCCTATATCGTTGAATAATTATTCTTAGCATCCCATTTAAATGTCATATAGTTGTTATAATAATTCAGTGCATTAAAATGTCATACCATCATGTGTTTGCGCATTGCATATGAATTTCTTGTATTGATTGTGTTCTTTCCGGTGTTTTTAAACATCGATAGATCCAGGAACCGGGGTCTCGCCACATTACCCCGACGATCAGTATTACCCGCCTGCTGAGCAAGGCAAGCGTGATCCCCACCCTCTTGCATATCTTATCCTATTTTATGCAAATTATTTTCTCCACTATAATATTGCATGCGGTTCCAAATGTCAATTTGATTGGATTAGAGTATCCTATCGTTGCATTCAGTTACCGAAGCCATTACCTGTTTCCCCTCCTATTATCCATAGGGTTGTGTTGATGGCCTGAATTAATTAATTCGCTAGGTTGTTGCTTAGCCATGCTTAGTTAACTGCTTAGTGGTCCGATGGATATTCATGTTGGGATCAGATGTGGAAATTCCGCGGATGATGGTGGAGAAATGGTGGTAATATTTATTAAAATGCTAAAAGGTGGGGATGAGAGGCCACATGGATGTGGTGGGTTGTCTCGTTCTCGCCGCCTCAGTGCGAGTTCTCGCCTTCGAGCCAAGTTGAGCGTGCTACCATGCGTGGGTATATGGAACTTCATCGACCGACTAACTTGTGTCGGACTAGCCGAGGGTCCTCTAGTTTGGCTTTCCATTTGCGCGTGTGTTGAGATGGTGGCCAAGACTGAGATGAGGATTATGGTGGTAGGAAAATGAGTGGCCGCGGGGCAGGGTGTTGGAGGCACTGAACTTGTCCTACGGTCACTGATGATCCTAGGTTAGTCCAAAGCGAGGTAAAGGTCGTAGCCGCTCCCACCCAGCCGGCTTTCCCCGGAAGAGAGCTAGTTGTACAGGCAATGGGCCGGACGGTACGCATGGATAAGGAGCTGGGAGGTCCCTCGGGAACCTGGCGACTTTCACATTGTACACCCCCTGCAGGGATAAATCTTTTCGAAAAGCCGTGTCCACGGTTAAGGACGACTTGGTGACGAATTCAGGGATCATAGAATAACTTTAACGGAATGATTAAAAACTGGGTACTAAAGGTACCACTCACGAATGTAAGGTTGACTTCCTCGAGGGTGATTCGGGGAGGTGCCTTTGAAGAACAGGTACAGTGGTGGATGATGAGAAAGTGAATCAAAAGAGAAAGAGTTACTTCTTACCCCTCTTCGAAAATATTCTGATAGTCGATGCCTTGGAGTTATATTTTACGAATAAAATCAGCTTTACGCAAAACAGCCATAAAACCTTGAGAGCCAATCATGGAGCAAATAGCTCAAAATCTTGTTGAGTTCGTCGAACTCACCCTTGTTTATTTTTGTTTCAGAGGAGGACTTTACCTACCCCGAAGGTGGGTTCTATGTTGACATCGACGAGTAGTCTGGGGTTCCCGGGTGGCAGCCTGGGGCAACTAGGAACCAGCTGGCACGGGATTGTTTATCTGTAGGCCTCTTAGGACATATTTGGATCTTGTTGTTTAGAACAACTTAATTTGCTTCCGCTTGATGTACTGATGGGTCTGTGACCTTGGATTGTAATATTTGCTATCTTTCTCTACTAAGAGTTGAACTATGTTATCTTGAGTCGTAGGGTCTGTCATGTGCCAGGTGTTCCGGTGTCTTAGTCTCTTTATTATACTTGAGGGCTATGCTTTGGATATGGCATGATCGAAGGGTTGTGTTGCCGATGATCCATGCCGAGCACGCCTGCCGATGTTTACTCGGCCTGGGAGTGGTAACCCCAGTAACCTTCGATTATGTAGCATGACCACCGACACATAGCATCATTGTATAATTTATGGACTGGGGCATTACAATAGTAGAACAATCTATCATACTAAGCATATGAGATAAAAGACAAAGGAACGACTCGCACAACCAAATCTAAGCAGGCACTACGACTCGCAAAGGCCAACAGATAAACATGCAAGGGGTTATAGGTTGTGGGGATATAGCTGTATAGGCTGCAGGATAAACATGTGATGGGATCGCAGTTCAAGAATCGATAACTAGGATAGCATAGATCAAAAGGCAAGAATGAAAACCAAACAATCGTGTAACCGGTTAGCAGAATCTTGCCTGGCAGCTCGTGGCCTGGCACAAAAGCTGGAACCTCAATATCGTAGGTACTCGCAGCAGGCACGCCGTTGTCTACCCAGAGAAAACCAAACACAGAAAATAGGAAACATAATCAATACAAAGCGAATGCGCAATCAAATGATGTTGCAATATGGTATGAGATGATTAGGTCATATTAAAACGGGGATGAAATCCCGGCAAAAGATTAGGTTGCAAGTTATATATGTAACCTACAAGTTAAATATTGTTTAACTTATATAGCAGGTATGGTAACCTAATTAATTTAAATGGAATAGACATTTTTTTTAGGCGCAAAACAGTAGGGAAAAATCCCTACTGTTTAATTTTCTATTTTCTCATTGACTGCTGTACAAATTACAAGGAAAAGTTCATAAAGTATCCAACCATTGGGTCATCCCTTCCTTTAAGGAAGTTTTAGCTCTATGCAGAATCAAACTAAAAGAACAGATAAAGTCCTGGAAACAAGTCTCAAGACAGATGGGCTGAGAATCAAAAATACATCTGTTTCTATGGGTCCAAATACTCCAGCAACCAATAATAAGGATTTCCTTATAGCAGATTAGCTTATAAGTTTTCTTGGCTTGAATCAACATGGAGAAGAGGTCCAGATCCGTATCCCATTCAAGATAAAGTTTCCACCAAAAATTTCTGCTGAAATCACATTCAAAAAATAAATGGATAAACTCTTCAGACATACCCTGTGAGCATAGAACACAGTTATAGTCCTCAATCTGAAACTGCTTTCTGGCTAGGAGGTCTCTTGTGTTCAATCTGTCTTGCAAAAGCAACCAAAAAAATATCTTATGTTTTGGTAGAACTCTGGATTTCCAGATCCACTGGAAGGGGGATGGTGCAGGAGTATTTGTCATTAAGGTATCATAAACCCTCTTACTCGAGTAACTTTTATTGCTGGATGACATAATCCACCTATCAGCAGTAGAGATATCCATGTGTCCTGTCAGCAAATTGTTGAACTGGGCAAATTGATGAACAGCAGGTACTGACAGTGGGGTGTGAAACAATTCCAGTGACTCCTCATCAGATAAAACAGCAAGTGCCTGTTTAATGGAAATGGATTGTGACTTCGCAAAGGAGCAAAGGTGAGGTAGTTTGTGCCTAAGAAGCTCATCAGACCACTTATCCATCCAAAGTCTTACAGTTCCACCATCACCTGGGACACATGCTGCCAATTCCAGGAAGCTATCAAATAACTTTAGACAATCCTTCCACCAAAAAGAACCTACAGGTCTAGAGTTTTGTGGTAATCTATCATTCTCATAATGAGCTTTCCATATAAGCTTAACCCATGGCAAATCGTCCTTATTCATGAACTTAAAGATGTACTTCATGAGTAGGGCAATATTTTGGGTTCTGAGGTTTAGGATGCCCAATCCACCCAATCTCTTTGGCTTGCATACATTTTCCCATTTGACCAAGCATTTACCTTTTTTATGAATATCTTTGCCCCTCCAGAAGAAACCCCTGGTAGATCCCTCAATATAGTCCAGAAAACCCAAAGGCAGTTTCAATGTGCACGTAGCAAAATTGGGAATAGCAGAAATGATGGATTTAATCACCACCAGTCGACCATCATAGGATAGTGTATCAGCAATGCCAACCAGCCTTCTATCAATCCTATGGATAATACCAATAAGGTCTTCCATCTTTGGTCTAGTAGTCCCCAGAGGTAGACCAAGGTAAGTAAAAGGTAAGGCTTCAATTTTACACCCCAGGACCATAGCCAGCTCAATACTTTTATCATGGTCAACATTGATGGATACCATAGAGGATTTATTGAAATTGATCTTTAATCCAGTAGATAATGAAAATTTATCCAGGATCACCTTCAACCTTCTCAGTTGTTCAACACAAGCTGGCATAATAAGCAGAGTATCATCTGCATATTGAATTATGGGATAATCTAACCCAAAGGAACAAGACAGGGGCAAATCAATATCTCCTGATTGCCAAGCAGCGTTAATGACAAATTGAAGAAGCTCAGCAGCAGTCACAAATAGCAAGGGTGACAAAGGATCACCTTGTCTAACTCCTCTTTTACACCAAATTTTTTTCCCAGGTATACCATTTAAGAGTACTGAGGTGGAAGCAGAGTGCAGGATTTTAGATATCCATCTCAGCCAAAGGTCTCCAAACCCTAAATGTTTAAGCATGAGCAGAATAGCCGAATATTCAACCTTGTCAAAAGCTTTTTCAAAATCCAACTTCAAGATAATGATCTCTCTCTTAGACTTGTGACAGAGGTGAATGTATTCAAAAGCTCAAGCAAGACAGTCCTGAATGGTTCTATTCTTGATGAATCCATACTGATTCTTGTGCAAAGCTTGGATAATAACCCTCTGCATCCTATTGGCAAGCAGCTTGGTCAATAACTTTAAAGTGATACTGACCAGAGAGATAGGTCTATAATCATTTACATATTCTGGGTCAGTTTTCTTAGGAATGAGGGTTATGAAGGCTGAATTGATACTGGAGATATCCAAATCACCCGCATAGAAACTAAAACACAGCTGATAAAACTGTTCCTTAACTTGATCCCAACAATTTTTATGAAAGCTCCATTAAACCCATCAGGACCTGGTGATTTATCTGTTGGCATACACTTTACAATGTCATCAATTTCTTCCTTTGTGAATGGTACTTCAAGGCTAGCAAAGTCAATATTATAGTTGGGAACAACAAGGTTATCAAGATCAAAGAGCATAATTGGGTTATCAGTACAACCAATCCTCTGTTTGAAAGACTGCCAAATAATTGCTGCTTTATCTTCATGATCATAAACCAAACGACCATCCTCTGTGCTCAAAATAGCAATATAATTACATCTGAAGCTTTTGGTAGCATAGGTATGGAAAAACCTTGTGTTTCACCTCCCAATTTAGCCCATCTAATATTTGCCCTACTGCGCCGATAA
This sequence comes from Poa annua, assembly GCA_026929855.1. Taxonomy (NCBI): domain Eukaryota; kingdom Viridiplantae; phylum Streptophyta; class Magnoliopsida; order Poales; family Poaceae; genus Poa; species Poa annua. Next base: position 240,371,135 of record CM049426.1, on the reverse strand, counting down.
ATCCTCTTGGCCTCCAGAAGATTGGCCAAATGAGATTTAAGTACTCTTCTAAAATTGGTTTCAATAATAGAGAGTAATCTTTGGTCCTCCAGACCATCCAATAAAGCAAGCACAAAGTTGCATGACTGAATCGTCTTACATAACTGAGACAAATTTTTACTCCATCGCTTCAATCCATATCTCAAAGATTTCAGTCTCGCAGTAATATCCTGAGCAATATTTTTAAAAGAACCCAAATGCTGCCAATTGTGAGATATAACCTGTGCAAAACCCTTCATCCCCAACCAGAACTCCTCAAACCGAAAAATCTGTGCTTTTGGAACATGAATACCAACCTGTATCTTTATAGGGACATGATCTGATGATAATTTGGCTAGTGGGGTAGCAAGTGTGTTAGGGAATAAAGCAGTCCAGCTGGCAGAGGTAAAGACCCAATCTAACTTTTCAAGTAGAGGATCAGCTTGCATATTACTCCAGGTAAATGATCTACCCTTTAGAGGAATATCAATAAGATCATGATGGCTAATAAATCTGTTAAAAGCAAGCATATTGTTGATGTCTCCTCCAGGTCGGTTCCTGTTATCTGGGCCCCTTATCAGATTAAAGTCACCAAGTATCATCCACAAATGCATTGGATGTGTGTCAATATTCATGAGCCAATTAAGAAATAGGGATCTCTCAGCAGGAAGGGTCGGTCCATAGACATTTGTAAGGTACCAAACATGGCCAGTTATCTTACAGATCAGTTGAACAGTCACATGGAATTTAGAGAAGGAAATCTCAGTGCCATCAAAAAGGTTCCCATTCCATATGGTTATTAAACCCCCAGAGCTTCCCACAGAAGGAGAGAACACAAATTTATTGAAACGTCTTGGGCAAAAGTTCCTGACATATTGAAGATCAAAGTGATCTTTTTTGGTTTCCTGGAAACAGATGATATTACAGTTTGACTCATTAATGTTCTGCCTAATGTCATCCCATCTGGTTTGTGAATTAATCCCTCTCAGATTCCAATCCAAAATATTCCATTGTCTACTCATTGGAAACCAAAAAAGGGTTGTTTAACGCTGAGCAATATTAAAAAGCCCAGGGACAAGCAGAAAAAGTTGGTAGAAACCATCCTCCAAGGACCTAAAGTGAGCCAGCATATAATTTCCAGATACAGCCCAAATTGGATAAATAAAACCTCCCGAAGGATAACAGACTGTAAATAAAACTCAGAACAAGCAAACACAGACTTCTGAGAGTAGTTATCAGCACCAGTTATCACACAAAAGGCACTTTGACTGCAAAAGTGCATACAGCCAAGTTCACAAGTGGACAAAAGACCATACTGACAGGATATAAGTTTATTCTGATAGGATATCATATTACAAGCCAAAATACAATAAAAGAAGCCCATGTGAATGAAGTACAAGATCCAGCTGCCCCCCTCTTCACATAATTTATTCAATACTGTCATTGGTACTGTCATAGTTCAAGCTATCCTCTGATACATCCTCAGGGTGCATCTGACAAGGTCCAGTAGCCAAAGCCTGGATAGTCTCAAGTGGCAGATAAGGAGGAGCAGGCGCATTGGCATCCCTTACAACAACAGATAGAGCACCCTTGTCCTGATCTTCATCATCATCCTCCTGGCCCTCAATGCCAGAATCAGCAGGTATATCCTTGTAGCCCTCCTTGAGCTTAGCAATTCTGTTGCTTCTCCTGACTTGTTCAACAGACATAATGGCTTTTCCTTTTCTCTTCCTTGAGGTAGCAAGAGAAACAGATGGAGCAGCAGAGGTACCAGGTTGCGGGTCAGCCTCTGGAATGTTACTAACTGCAGCAATAAGATCAGTAGGGTGTTGAGCTGCAACATTCTCAACTGCAGCAGAAGTCTCAGATGAAATGTTGCTCATGTTGCCTAATGAGTGAGCATGTAGATTGCGTTCTGGTGGGAACACCTCCACAAAAATAGGCTGCACAGGAAGAGGTGCATCTTGGACAACTGGATGAACAACAGGCTCAATAACTGGGGCTATCACATCATCTATCACAGGTGCATGAATGGGAACAGGTACCACTGGTGCTGGTAAAACAATGTGAACATCAGGTACATGACTCTGAGGTGGGGTGACTAAAGCAGGTTCTTCGTTAACTGGAGGGGCCGGTGGCACAACCTGAGCTTCTTCTTCATGATGCCACATAGCAAATCCATCAATCACAATAGGAACTAGGTGTGGGTTTTCACCCTCAGGTGGGAGAGGATCTTCATCCCCAGCACCTGCTCCCAGCATACGTCTATTCAGAATGATGCAAGGACAGGACCAAGATCCACCATTGCCTTCCTCACTGAAATTCTGCACCACAACAATACTGCCAGGAATCCTATCAATGTCAAAAGTCCTTATCTTCACAAGAATCTGAGCCTTGTTGGTATCATCTCTATTCCAAATCAAGAAGCGACCATAAGGAGCAAAGGTGGAAATAATTTTGTTAAGAGACCAGCACTCTGGAGGAAAATTCAGGAGCATAAGCCAGACATCATGGGTAAAAGTAGCAGCTCTGAAGTTCCTTCCTTTATCATGTTCGATGACACGCATAACAGAGTCACCAATGAAATAAGGGCTGTTTCTAATAGCACTGTCACGGTCAATAACCCCATCAAATCTAACCATGGCGGCACCCATCGCACAACGACTGACTTGTCTAACCTCATAACCTGTCTGCACCATCTGAGCAGTGATCAGGGCAGAAGTACCTTCAAATTGCTCCCAGGTCGGCTCTGGTTCGAGGAGGATGATCACCCAATCGTCGCATATCTCGGGAGTGGAACCACCGATGACCACATAGCCCCGTTGCGGTCGGAGAGGGCTAAAAGGCTCATAACCTGCTCCAGGAGGCAGGTGGGGCACAGGGTCGACGGGGTAGTTCGCCATCGCTACAATGTTGGCCGGAGTCGACGGCGGTAGGCAGGCGGAGTCGCCGGTGCAGGGGAAGCAGGGGAGAACAGGGGAGGGTGCCGAAACAGTACTGTCGTTTGGTATTTCTTTATTCAGCAAAGAGACTTCCTTAGTAGCAACTCTACGAAAGATCCTCTTATGGTTAACACGATCAAAGCAGTTGCGGGCAATGTGACCGTATCTTGAACAAATTCTGCAGCGAATCTGATTAGAGCAGTTAATCTTAATATGAAACGGACTGAAACATCTGGAGCAGCATATGAACTCCTCTGTAGTATGGGCCAGATTTGCATCTTCAGATACTAGCGGTAATTGGGCCTCTGAATGGGCCACAGAAGGAATAGGAGCATTATTCTGAATGGGCCTCCATTGCAACTTCAGATTTGATCGAGAGGCCAAAAAGGAAAGATCCCGCTTTTTCGCCGATGAATTCGTGATCGGATGAACACTATGATTCTCCACAGTATCAGCAATGGCTAGATCTGAAGAAGGACGAACACCCAGAGGAATTGTGTTGGCTCCCGTGAGAACAGAAACGCTGGGCACGTTGGTCTCAAGTTGCAACCGAAGACGTTGAAAAATATTAGAAACCACAGGCTGCCTAGGGTTTGCATGGGGACGTGATCGACGTGCACCCACCTGAGACCATTCTGCATCCATTTGAGAATTCCAGATCTTTTCTTCTCTCATCCAGTTAGGTCCTCCATGACCCCAGAGATGAAAATAACATTTGAACAGTTTGCAGTCAATAGATCTCAGATTATAGATAAAGAATCCCACCTGTTTTGAGCTGACAGCAAATTTGAAAACTCTATCGGCAAGAACTGACGTACCAATCTCATCATAGGCCACTCCCAAAACCGCCGAGAGGGCCAGACTAACATTCAGATCATCCAAACGGAAAGCAGCACGACCAAATGATACCACTAGATAGAAACGACTAGAAGAGGAGACAGGGCTAACTGAGGAGGCAAAGAGATGTCGAACCTTAGATCTGAACTGGTGACCAATGGAGAAGTCCAGGAGATGAGCAATGTAGGAGGGATCATTGAAGGGATCCATCCTCATTCTTCCAGCCGCCATGGGGAGATCTAGATGGGGTAGGCACCGAGATCGCCAAGGGAATCGCCATGGTAGCCGCCAGAGCTCGGGGGGGTGGGAGCCATCTCTATTTTGTTTCTCCCCCAGATACTCTTCGCCATTTTACCGGAGTGACGGATCGGTTTTTTAAATGGAATAGACATTAATTAATTATTTGCCCAACACATTCTTTATTTAGTAATTAAATACAAATTATTTATCTACAACTCAAATTAAATGTTTATTAGCATGGCAAGGAATGGTATAAAAGATATGAGCAAATTATATGGAATTAGGGCATTATATATTTATTACCCCACACATTCCATATTTAATTAATTAATTGCATTTGTTAAATTAAACTAAGCATTTAAAATAAATGATGCAAAATGACATAAGAATGTTATAATAATGTTCATTGCATTTTTCTGATATTAAAACATATAAAGTTTATTTTATTTGAGTTTATAGATTTAAAGTTATTGCATTTATAAGCTTAGGGTTGTTTCTGTAATTGTGCAGGGACCTGTTTGTGATAGCAAAATTATTTGTGAGGCTTCAAAAAGAAAGACCCAGAGAGCAGGGGGCTCTGGAAAAAAATCCCAGCGCTGCTCTCACTGACGACTGGGACCCACATGTCAGGGACCCAATTCAGAGGAAAAAGGTTTGGGTTTTTAATCGCTTAAGACGGGGATCGATCTCGCGCGCGCGGCGATGGAACAGAAGGCGCTGCTAGCCACTCGGCCCGGGTTCGTGTTGGTAATCGACTACGCGTTGATTTCCTTTTATCAGTACAAAGAACGCTATTTTCTTAACTTGATGAACTAAAGAAAAACATGTGTTAACTGACGAGCACGCAATTCTTCAAATAACAACGACGGCGGCGGCGAAACGGCGTCGGCGGCGACCAACCGGGAGTGGCGCCGCTGCGTACGGGGTTGTCCGAGGTGCGGGAGCGTGCTGGGGATCCATTCCCGTGCTCGGCTGCGAAGGAGAGGCATTGGGGGGCTCGGGTCCGTGCTCGACGAGCTCGCCCGGGCGGTCGTGGCGGACGGCTGCGGCGCCGGCGGATTGCAACGAGCGGCGGTGGAGAAAAATAGAGGGGAGGACGGCGGAGAAGACGAGGCTCACCTCGGGGCAGCCGCTGGCGAGAGGCGGAGGCGCGGGCAGGCGTGGACGGAGAGGAAGGTGCTCGGGAAGTCGCGGCGGCGCGCAGACGGACGGCGTCGGGGCAGCTTCCGTTGCGGCTCACCGGAGACTCCTCGGTCCAGCTGTTGGGCGTCGCGGACGGGGGAGTCACGGGGTTCCTGCTGGCGCGAGGAAGGAGGAAGGGGGCGACCGGAGGGACGGCGCGGCGACGATGCACCTCCAGTGGTCTCGGTGGAGGAGGAGAGGAGAAGGGGATCGAGGTGGCGGCGCAAGGCGGGGATAAGAAAGCCTAGGGTTCGGTGCTGGGCTCGAGGGGATAAGAAGAGAGGTGGAGAAGGGATCGGTGGGGGCAGGCTGCGAGGGAGCCATGGCGTGCTCGTCGCGCTGTAAAGAGAGGACGCTTGTACGGAGGTGGGGGACGACTCCAGCGAGGTGGGCTGGGCTGGTTCGGCCCAAACCAGGCCATGTTCTTTTTATTTTATTTTATATTTCTTCTCTGATGTTTTTCTCTTTTAGTTATTTTCTCTTTTGTATTTTCAAACAAATCAGAAAAAGAAACATCATAAAAACTTTTGAGCAATTTTTGATAGTTTGAAATTAGACATATTAATTATTGGTTTGATTATTTATAAGTAATTTGTGTAGCGTACCTGCACTTTAAATAAGGCAGATACCTGTGTATAGTGCAAATCCCTGGATCGATTCATTTGCACACACAGTTTACGATGTAATATCACAACAAAGCGTCAATTTTATTACATCGATGATCCAGAATTACAAAATATTCGATACAAGTTGCATAGCATAAAGCTAGCATTGAAAAAGTACACAGCGGAAATACAATAGCAGTGGGTCTCCAACAACTTCATGTTGCCACAGGCGAAAACATGTTGGTTGTAGACTCGAAACCTATAAACGAAACCTCACTCGTCATCTGAACAATCTGCAATAAGAAAAATATCGCAACAACGTGGGTCAGATTCCATTAAAAATGGAGTCTGGCAAGTGACACTATGGTGGACACTTAATGGAATAACTCTAAAGCCTATATGCATATTTGGCTGGTGGAGTTCAAGGCTAATTTGCATAAAGCCAATTTTTCCTACTCTTTTGAAAACAATTTTCTTGAAATCAAGACGAGTATGGCATGAAAACCATAAATCTCATCTTCCCTTTTTCACCCATCAAGTTTTATTTCTGAAGTTGGAATGATGGAATCCTCCGATGACGTCCGTGATCAGCTGCTCAAATTGTCCGTACTGGGGACACGGCTAAGTACTTAGTTTTAGACTCTGCAGAGGTTGTGCACGTTCACCATTGTACCCATTCAACCCAAGGTATCCTTTACACACCATTTGTGATAAGGAAAGGAGAAGAATGAGACGAAATCTTTCAGAAGCATTTTCCCTCCCACTCTGGCTTGACCCGTTCCACCTGACATCCCCCTACATCTGCTTGTCAAGCTGGAGAGAGTCCACTCAACATAATTGATCAAGCCAGAGCCCATATGGCAATGGCTGCACTGGAAGCAATCGTCACTCGGAGTTCTTCAGATTCCTCTGTTCCTGGGTGGCCATTCACAAGTGTACATACTCCAGGAACCATAGACATGGACCTGAGTAGCCACTCAACATAAACCATACAACCACTTACCACCCAGGTGTTTCATTCTTAACTTAGTAGAATTTAGATTTTCACAAAACAACATTTGCATAGCATCAATAGATCTACTAAGTATTGCATAGGAGCCTAGACACAGGAATAAGGAATTTCTACACAGGTTTAGCATAGCAATACTATCCTACACATGCTTATATCAAAATACACTAAGTAATGCATATAGAAAATAATAGGAAGTTTATGAGGTGTGCCACTTGCCTTTGAATGCAGTCTTTACTCACAAACTCTTTTCAACGAACTCGGGTCTCTCCGTTCAGTCTAAACAATACAAACAAACAACCATACAACAATCATAAAACAACACAATAGATACAAACAAGTTTCTTAAACTTCTAAGGAAAGCATGACATGCATGGTATGCAATTCATTTCTAAGGACTAGAAATGCATGTCATGCCTTGAAAAATCTTTTAAGTTAATGCAAGGAAATGTGTTGGTCGAAAAGACTAAGGACTAAGGTTAGGAGTTGGGTGAAATACATTGTTTTATATCATCTTGAAACAAGCACTCTAATGGCTTAGCCATGATGTGCAAAATACTTGGAGAAAAATACTAAGTCTATAAGGTGATCAACCATTATTATCAACTCTTTGTAAATTGGATATTCACTAAAGTGAGAGAGACAGACACCCAGCCAGCCACTTAAATTGTGGAACATGTCTCATGTACGTGGACATGTAAGGTTAGTTTCCAGGCCGCTTCATCTCACTATGCCGCTAGGATCGAACAAACTTCAAGATGATAATATCATGATCAAAAATTGTTTAAGTCAAATGTGAAAGACAAGATTACGAAAGAGGTAAAGATAGAAAGAAAGATGTAGTTGTCTTCCAGGTTTCATCTCCATACTTGATGATTCTTGTATCACCTAGGCTGGTCTTTGATTTACTTAGTCTTCATGAAGTCTCAGGGAAGAAGAAAGGACAGAGAGAAAGACTTAGGGAATAGAAGGAGGTTGGCCTTCTTGAACTTCTTCTCACTTTTCTTCTAAGTGCTTGACAACTTTGGGATGCTTCCAGAGTCTGTTTTCTTCTAAGTCCTTCATTGGTCTTCTAGCTCCATGTTGAAAATCCTAATTGTCTATGTGTATAACACTTTTACCAAAATGCTAAGTTAAAAATAATCCTTAACTTAGAGAAAATGGGGGAGGAGTTTTCTTATGTAAAATATAACTACAAAATAAAATATGCTATGCATGAAATGCAATTTTAAATCACAAGAAACATAATACTAATTTTTGTGATATTTATAAAGTATGCATAAAGTTATAATTTGCAATTTAATTAGTTCTTAATTTTTGCCAAACATAATAAAAGGAAACGTATAGATTAAAGTTTTTATGTGATTTATATTTTATAACAGAATTTTTATAAATGGTGTTCATAGCGAGAGGTGATTTTAATTAAATTTATTGCAATTTGATTTAATCAAAAATAACATTTCTATTAATAGTTATGTTGAAAATACTCAACTATTCAAATTAAATATATAAAATTAGGAACTCCTTCAATTATTACTCAAAAGTATTTTATATCAGAGGCATCAATTTACAAATATTCTAAAGTTTCTAAAACAATTTTATTTGCAATTTTTGAATTTACAGATTTAAAGTTATGACAAAAATACTCAAATTCACCATTTGAAATTTGAATATTTTAAACTAAGTCAAATTTGAATTTTGGCAGATCCAAAATATTCTACATGTCAAGGGCTTTCCAAATATGTAAAAATATTTGACTTTGGATAAGTGGTTAAAAAGTTATGACAGATCTAAGTGACAGGGGCTTTTCTGCAAAACTGCCATTTAAACAATTAAAAGAAAACAAATTCCACGTCAGCGCTGACTGGGCAGTGACGTGGCCGTTGACGTGGCGCTGACTGGATTAAGTCAACAAATCTAGGCCATTGGATCTGGATCGGACGGATCTAAACGGCCCGTACCGATTCGTTTTAAACTTCTAATCTACGCCGTACGTTGAAGATCGGAGGGCTCAGAGAGAGGAAGGTGCTCACCGGCGGCGCGGGGTGGCCGGAGGCGAAGACGACGGCGGCGCGGCTCGGCGATGGACGAACTCGAGGATCCGGTGGTCTCCTATGTTCACGGAGATGACGTCTGGTGCGGCGTGTCGTGTCGAAGAAGATGGAGGTGACGGCGTCGTCTCGGGCGCTCCGGAGCTCCGTGGAGGCGTGGCCTAAGGGCCTCGGGCGCCGGCGAGCTTCGGTTGTCCGTGCCCCGCACGATTGGTAGCAGAGGAGACACGGGGAAAGCGTCCGCGGGTGCGCACAAGCGAGGGGAGGAGAGTGGAGGGGGTCTCAGGGGTGGGGGCTTGCTTCCTCGCCGGAGTTCGAAGGAAAAAGGCCGGCGGCTCAATGAAGTCCGGCGAGCAAATTGGAGAACCTCGGGGCACGAAATGGAGGGGGAGTAGAGGGGAAAGTGAGTCGGGCTCGTCGGCTCTTTATAGAATCAAAGGGATGAAGAAACCGTGGTCTTAATCGCACGCAATCAAGGGATTAAAATCGGCCGTTTTCGGCTCGGTCGTGGGCGTGGTTCCCGGCCGGAGCTTGAAGAAGCCTTGCTCCTGACAGGTGGGTCCCACTGTCAGATTTTTCTCTTTTTCTTTTTTGTTTTATTTATTTCTTTTATAACTTTTGATTTATAACTCCAAATGAGGTCAAACAAATTTCTAAAAATTTGTAAAATTATTATCTTTGTGTTAAACCAGTTGTAGGAATGTTTTGAACATTTTAAAAAAAATAATATTTTGAAATATTGTTTAAATCCAAATTTGACACTTTATGTTAAATTTAAAACTAGGGTTTAATTAATTTTATTTTTGGCTAAAATACATTCTATGAAATACCCATATTCAAAATGTTTGAATTTAAGTTATTTGAACTCATATTCCAATATTAAATAAATTTTAGCTTTAATAGATTTTTAAATATCACATTACAACTAATTGTAATGAAAAGAGAAAATGTAATGTACTCATTTTTAAATCAAATTATTTTGTGCACCATTATATTTTATATTTAAGATAAATCATTTGAAAACTTCATAAACAACTTTGGACAATAATGATAAAGTGAGATATTTGAAATATTAAACTTTTTCCAATAAGTTTGAAGTCTTAAATAGTTGGTTTTCTTATGCGTTTAATATTTTATTTTAGTAAAAAGAAAAGTTTTAAATTTTAGTGATGTTTGAACATTATAAAATGCTGGGATGTTACAATTTTAAACTTCAATTGAATTTATTTGAAAGCATTTGAATTAAAAAAAATAATTTAAATTTGGAATTGAATTTGAAGCAACATAATTAATTAAATGCAACCACAAATGGAATGATGACATGAAGCTCCATTATATTGCACACAAATTTGGAAAGTTACAAACGGGCTGTTACATCTATCTCCTTCCTGAGTGCATCAAGTTCCTCTTCTATTTCCTTGAGTTCGTCAAGGTACTTCTGGGTGTTATGAAGTCTAAATCGAAGTCTTGCTCTAAGGTGTTCGATAGCTTCCCATGCTGCACTTCTTGCTGAAGCAAAGAATGATGTGTGTAGTATTGGGTTGGTGAACATGCAGTAGCCATTGGTCTTGTGATCATCTTGTTTGCTCTTGTATAGATGGAGTTGCACCCACCAGTACTCTTGACCTTCACCCATGAAAGGAAAACCCTTTGTATATTGCTTCTCCTTCAAATCCCAAGCTCTTCATGTTATCCTTAAGTGCTCTTGGATAATCAGTCTCACCTTGTAGGGTCATGGTCATCACTGGTCCCTTCTTGAGTGATCCAATGAGGTTGTTCATCAAAAAAGAAGATAAGATATTTAGAAAGCAAATACATAAGATAGTTACAAGAGGAACATTAGAATTTTTTTGTTTTAGCAAACTGAATAAAAATAGATTTTCAATCCTATGGTCAAACCTATTTCTATCCAGACTTAGGGGTTTCGAACCTAAAGGCAACACAGTGCTCTGATACCATCTATAGCGTTCCTACACTTAAAATCATGGCAGGTACCTGTGTATAGTGCAAACCCCTGGATCGATTCATTTGCACACGCAGTTTACGATGAATATCACAACATTGTATCAATATTACAAGAATAATCCAGACTTGGTAAAATAAATAGTTCGATACATCTATGCATAGCTTAAAGCTAGCTCAAAACGATAAAGCAGCGGAAATAAATCTTCAATGAGCCTCCAACATCATGATATGCCACAGGCGAAAACATGTTGGTGCAGACTCGAAACCCAAACGTAGTCCTCACTCTTCGTCAGATATTTCTGCAACAAATAATAATTTGCAACAGAGTGGGTCAGATTCCATTAGAAATGGAGTCTGGCAAGTGATACTATGGTGGACACTTAGTGGAAGAACTCTAATAACCTATACGTATATTTGGTTGGTGGAGTTCCAAGGCTATTTTGCGTAAAGCCAGTTTTGCCTAACTCTTTGTAAAACAAACTTATTAACATCATAATTGGCAACACTGGGAAGTTCCAGTGACCCAAAATATGGTCCATCCTTGAGTGCACTCTCTGGTAAAAACCCCCACATATTATGGTCCTAAGTATAGTGAAAACTATCTTAGGTGAAAACCCCCATAGACATGGTCCTGAGTAGCTCACCCATCTAAGTGTTCCCTCAGGTAAAAACCCCCACATAACATGGTCCTAAGTATAGTAGAAACTATCTTAGGTGAAAACCCCCATGAACATGGTCCTGAGTAGTCCACTGTTGTTTACTTATCAAAATTTAATTAAGAAATTAGAATGTTGTGATTCCTCCGTTGTCCTTGATCAGCTGCAGTTCTCACTTGGAAATCTTCCCTTGAGTTCTTCACTTTCTTGTCCATTTATTCCTCACATCCTGTTGTTCCTGGGTGGCCTTCCACAAGTGTGCTCTCAGGTGAGAACCCCCACATTCATGATCCTAAGTATAGTAGAAACTATCTTAGGTGAAAACCCTCATGGACATGGTCCTGAGTAGCCACTCAACATATACCAAACAACCATTCCACCCAGATGATTCATTAACTTAGTGGATGTGCACTCCCAGGTGAAAACTCCCACATTCAATGGTCCTAAGTATAGTAGAAACTATCTTAGGTGAAAACCCCCATGAATATGGTCCTGAGTAGTCACTTAAGATTTTGTAAAACCTTTCATCAATTGCATAGCATCAAAACTCTACTAAGTCATTTTATAGGTACCTAGACACAATGGATTAGGAAATTCTAAACATGTCTTGCATAGCAATACTACTAAGTCATACACATGCTTAGGAAAATATTTCTACTTATGCATATAAAAATACTTGGGAATTTATGAGGTGTGCCACTTGCCTTGGCAACAAGAAGAATAGCAACAGCAGCTGCAACAGTTGTCGTTTCCCTCCAAAATTTCTAACACATCAAACAAAACACACATAAACGTACAAACAAAATAACAATACAAAAATATGTTATGCATGATGTGCAAAATACTTAGAGAAAATACTAAGTCTATTTTTCAAGGTGATCAACAATTATTAACAACTCTTTGTAAATTAGATATTCACTATAGTGAGAGAGACAGACACCCGGCCAGCCACTTAAGTTGTGGAACAGGTCTCATGTACGTGGACATGTAAGGTTTGTCTCCAGGCCTCTTCATCTCACTATGCCGCTAGGATCCAACAACTTGAAGATGATAATATCATGATCAAAATTGTTTAAGTCTAATATGAAAGACAAGATTAGGAAAGAGGGAAAGATAGAAGAAAGATGTAGTTTATCTTCCAGGCTTCATCTCCAGACTTGTAATATTCTCCTTGGTGATGTCTTGATTGAATTCTTGGTAGACTTGGATAATCTTCGGAGTTGATGATTTTTGTATCACCTAGGCTGGTCTTCGATTTAACTTAGTCTTCATGAAGTCTCAAAGAAGCAGAGAAGAAAGAGAGAAAGACTTATAGAAAAAAAGGGATTGGTCTTCTTGGACTTCTTCTTGATTTTCTTCTAAGTGCTTCTACTCCTTGGAGATACTTCTGAAGTCTTGTTTTGACTAAGTCCTCCATTGGTCTTCTAGCTCCATGTTGAAAATCCTAAGTGTCTAAGTGCATAGCACTTCACCAAAAATACAAGTTGAAAATAATCCTAACTTAGAGAAATGAGGGAGGAGTTTTCCTATGAGGAGTATAACTATATAGTAAAATATTTCATGCATGCAATGCACCTTTTTAATAATAAGAATATCATACTAATTTTTGTGATATTTATAAAATATGCATGAGGCTATAAATGCAATTTAATTAATTTCTAGTTTTGCAAAATATAATAAAAGTAATAAATCTAAGATTAAAGTTTTCTATGATTAAATTTTTATAACAAAATTTTATAATGAATATTAATAGACAGAGGGCATTTAATGAAATTTATAGCAATTGGATTTAATCAAAAATAATGTTTCTATTAATAGAAATGTCAAAATTAGTCAAACATTCAAATTCAACATATAACTATTAAATCATCAAAATAATATTCAAAATTATATTATAACAGAGGCATCAATTTACATATATTCCAAAGTTTCTAAAACAATTTTATTTGCAATTTTTGAATTTATATATTTAAAGTTATTACAAATATACTCAAATCATCCATTTGAAATTTGAATATTTTAAACTAAGTCAATTTTGAAATCTAGCAGATCTAAAATATTCTACATGTCAAGGTCTTTCCAAAAACATAAAATTTGTCAAATTTGGAGTTGTGGTTAAAAAGTTATAAAGGTTTGAATATGAAGAGGATTTTCTGGAAAAGTGCCAGATCAGTTGACTGGGCGCTGACTGGATCTGACGTGGCTGCTGACTGGATCCACTGACGTGGATAAGTGGATAGATCCGGGCCGTCCAGATCTAGATCTACGGTAGACAGACACCCGTACCGGTTCGTTTTTAAATTCTAATCTCAGCCGCCCAAAGCAGATCGGACGGATCTGGTGTGTTGACCATAATCTGGCGGCGGTAGCTCGCCGGAGACGTGCCCGCGGCGGCGACATGCACGGCACCGGGCGTTCCCGACGATCTAGAGGCTACGGGGACGAACGGGGATACCAGATTGAAGGGGAGGTCGCAGCTGACTCGGCGGCGAGGCAGGGGTGTTCGACGAGTCCGTCTCCTCCTCAAATCGCTCGCCGGAGTTGAGGACTACGGCAGGTTTGCTCCGGTCGAAGACGGATTTGACGATGCGCTGCGATAGGAGAAAAATGGAGAGGTCAGGAGGGTGCGCGCGGCAATGGGGAAGCGAGAGGGAGACGCGGGAGCTACTGAGGGGGTCGGAACTCACCGTGAACCCCGAAGAACGGCGGCGGGAACGGCGGCACGGCGGAGGCGTTTGCGGGCAGCCTGGGGGCGCTCAAGCTAGGTTTTCTGGGGCAAAAGGAGGCGGTGTCGGGGGGGATTAAATAGAGGCAGAGGGGAACACAATCGCGCCATTTACGCACGGATTAGAGGAAGGGGGTCGCCATTTACGCGGGAGGTTGAAGAAGAGCTCGGGCTTACAGGTGGGTCACGCAAGTCTGTGAGAGAGGGAGGGAAGAGGGCTACTGCTGGGTTGCTGCTGCGCTACGCGCGCGGTAGATAGGAGGTGGGCTTCGGCCCAGTTAGCAGTTTAAATTCCTTTTTCCATTTCCTATTTAAAACTTTTAAATCAATACTGATTTTTAAACTTAACCAAAACTTTTCAGAAAAATTCATAAAAATATGTTTTGGAAAGCTTATTAAAAATAAGACTTTTTGGTAGTATTCTTTCCCAAAAATAAAAAAATAATAAACTGGAATATTACAAAAGATACAAATATCATATTTATGGAAAGAAAATCCTATTTAAACATATAAATGAATTTTAATTTAAACCCGATGTGATTTAAATTACATGATGAATGATGATGATTCATGAATGTATGAATGCAATGCTTGAATTTTCTTTTCAAAGCAAAATACTTAATAATTTTCAAAAGTTTTAAATTTTTCTGATTTTTCGAAATTTGAAAATTTCTAGGATGTTACATTGTTGGAACATAGTCAACTTTTTCACGAATCTTATTGTACCCATCTTTTAAGAAAGAAATGCTTGTCTTAAGGGTATTTAGTCTAGTATGAATATTACCAATACTTGTACTACATTTATTAGTTGAAGAAGAGGACATAATTAATTTCTTTATTGCATTGAAAGCTTGATCTCCATCACATTGAAGGAAATCTCCTCCCACTACGGCATTTAAGGCTTACCTATAGCAAAGAACAAGCCCAAAATAAAAGCTACTAAGAAGCAAACTTAAAGTCGTTTTGGGTTCAGTTTCACCATAAGTTTCAAAAATTCTAGACCAAGCTTCTCCAAAAGTTTCCTCATTCCCTTGTTTAAAAGTGAAGATTAATTCTTCGGGTGACACAGTAACAGGGAATATACCAGACATGATGAATGGCTACACTAATTTTTATTTTATTTTTATGATAAAGATGTTGCAAGTAAGGGACAAACCACAATAACAAAACAAGGAAATAATTGACAAACCGAAATAAACAAAGCAAGAAAACAAAATAAATGACTAAACCGAAATAAGAAAAGTAATGCAAGTAACTAATTTTTTTATATTTTTCATATTAAGCAAACAAGACAGTAATAAAAATAAAATAAGCAAGACAATAACAAAATAAAAAGATTGGAAGTGCAAAAACTCCCCTCGTAGTGAATCTTCAACTCCCCGGCAACGCCGCCAGAAATTTGCTTGATGCACACGGTGGGTGTGTTGTTGGGAGACCCCAAGAGGAAGGTTTGAAGTAGTGCAACAACAAGTTTCTCTCAGTATGAAACCAAGGTTATCGAACTAGTAGGAGATGAATGTCCACCCGTGGTTGTTGGCGGTGTCGTTTACGATTACTAACATGGACCTTGCACACAACACAATCAAAGTATTTTGCCCCAACTCAACGGTGAGGGTGTCAATCCCACCGGCTTGCTGTAACAAAGGATTAAACGTATGTGTGGAAGAAAGATTTATGTTTGCAGAAAGTAACAGGTTTGCAGTTGTGGTTTTATTAGATTAATGAGAAGGACCGGGGTCCACAGTTCACTAGTGGTGTCTCTACATAAATAATAATAACATTCATCCATGCGTGGTAAATAAATTACAGCTAGGCAATTGACAGAATAATGATGAGCAACCCAATGCATATACTAATGATATAGTTTCTAGTGTGAGATTCATTCAGTGATTACAACAATATACATAGACCGTTCCAACCGTATCTATGACTAATAATCCCCTTCGGGTTAGCGTCCGCACCCCTTTCAGTATTAAGTTACATGCAACAGATTATCGCCTTAAGCACTGTGTGTAAAGTAAGTAAGTAACATCATCCTTAGAAAAAATACTATTGTTTTATCCCTAGTAGCAACAGTACATCTTCAACCTTAGAGCTTTATGTCACTGCCCCAGATTAAATAGGGTCAATTGGTTTTGTGCCATACCTAGCTGAGTTCTATCGGTTTGTGCCATGCTCGCGCTATTTCTCTGTTATGTGCCCTGGTTTGCTCGCATATCGCCCAAACGCTCGATTCCCTCTGGTCAACCTCCTTTGACCCGCACTTGGCATGACTGGTGGAGTCGGCCTAGCGCAGCTCGGCTAGTGTGCGGCTCGGTTGGAAGTTCCTTTGGTCGGCGCGTGGGGTCGGGCACTAGTCTGACTGGTGGGGTCGGCGCATGGGGTCAGCGTGGGGTTCGGCGCGTGGGGCCGGGGCACTAGTCTGACTGGTGGGGTCGGCGCGTGGGGTTGTTGCGTGGGGTCAGCGTGGGGTTGAAGTGTGGGCCCGGGGCACTAGTCTCACTGCTGGGGTCGGCGCGTGGGGTTGTCACGTGGGGTCTGTGTGGGGTTGGCGCGTGGGGTCAGCGCGGGTCAGTTAGGGTTTGCCCGCCCACCCCCCGCCGCGGCTAATAAAAGGGGACCGGCCTCGCCGGAGAAACGCCATTTTCTCTCCCTCTCTCTCCCCCTCCATCCCTCGAAAATGCGGTGGAGCCCGCCCTCGCCGCAGAGCCCCCCCTACTCATCGATGTCGGACTCGGAGCTCTACTCGCCTGAGGAACTGCACGACATGCAGGAGATGGAGCGAGAGGAGCGGCTAGCGGAGAAGAACCTTCGACGGAAGCAGAAAGGTCTCTCCCCTCTGCGGGAGAAGAAAGAGCAACCATACGAAGTGGCGCATGGAGATCTTCCGCCGCAATCCCCGGTCTATGAGTACGAGGCATCGGAGTCCTCGGATGAGCCCTACTCCGATAAGGAGCGCGGGCCTGCTGTCGTGGACCAACCGCCCGCGCCCGTCGTCATTGTGCCCATTGCCGAGCCCAATGTTGTCGACGAGGACATCTCTGGCGAGGGGAACTCCGACGACATGGACGACTCCGACGATGAGGATGACATGGATGACTCCGACCCCTCCGACTCCGACGATGAAGACAAATCCGACGCCTTCGAGGACTCTGATGTCACCGTCGGTTCACCCATGAATAAGAAGAAGAAGAAGAAGAAGAAGAAGAAGAAGTAGTAGAAGTGTTAGCATTAGTATTAGTAATAGTAGTAGTAGTAGTAGTATATTACTTGTAACTGACTGTGTTATATGGAGATAATCATTTGTTTCTATGGAGTAAATCTTTATTCTGATCGTCTATCTTATTTGACAAATGCATTTACACCGTGATTGGACATCACGGCTAGGCTAGGCTAGCTGTGGTGAGCAAGCAGTTCTGCGACGCGTTCAATGGCCATGCCTATCCGTGCACGCTACATAGACGGCAGGGTGGACTACGGCATGCCACACACGTATTCAATGAGCACGCAGTGCCACGAACTGGAAGGCTCTCAGATGTGTCTCATCGTACGACTCGTAAATATTGGTTTGCTTCGGATTCTTCCTTTCACGCTAGAACGGATAAACATGAACGGATACGTGTCGCTCGTTCTGCCCTATGATCAATGTAGACATAAATTAACGCAGACTGGCGGGGGCGATGGAGCTGTAACGCAAGTACGCGATTGGCGCGACGGACATAGCTATAGCTAGTATTCCCAAATCTGAAATAAGGCGGCGCAGGCCTGGTTGAGCCGCTGGCGTGTTTCAGACGCACATCGTTCATCACCTCCTCAAACTTGGCATCAAAACATCGACGCTTCTCCGCGCGGCACGGACTTTGTGAAAACTCGCGCATCCAGCTCGACTTGGTCGACGATCTTGAGTAGGTCGGCGCTGTCGTCGGTGGAGAGCGATTCGAGACTTGAGTAAGAACTTGTCGTCGTCGCTGGACTCGGTAAACGCTGACGCCGGCGGCGTCGGCTATGGGGTCGCCGCGGCCCGGGAGGACCCAGCCTCCCCATCGTGACGTCGTTGTGGTGGTTGTCGCAGCGTTGGGTGTCCTCTTCCTCGTTGCGGTGCGCTCCCCCTCTTGTTAGCTAGGGTCCTCCTCGCTGCAGCTGCAATGGCATTCGATTCACGGCTGCGGCGCTCCTCCTCCTCGTAGTCGCTCTCGGATGGGTCGGTCTCGGATGGCTCGCTCTCGGATGGGATGACATGCCGGTGAGAACGGAGATGGGTGGCGAGAAGGCGTATCAAAGGGTATAAATGGCCGCGTAGTAGGCAGGAAATGCTACGCAACGGAAACTGGCACATAGATTCTAACGAGCACGTACATTCCAGCGGGTACGCTAAACTGTCAAACTTGGTAAAAAAAAGAGTGAAAAATGTTTGGTACAAATGAACAGGTTTGAAGCTAAGTTACGCAAACATATGTTTTTCTAAGTCCGTTAACCCTACCTTCGGAGCTCATTTAAAACACATTTTTAAGCGAGTTCACAATTTTTTCTTAGAAATGGGGCCGTTTACCCTACCTTTGGAGCTCATTTGAAACACATTTTCAGTGTGTCCATAATTTTATCTTAGAAATGCATGGGGCCGTTTACCCTACCTTGCGAGCTCATTAGAAACACATTTTTCAGCGAGTTCACAATTTTTGCTTAGAAATGGGGCCGTTTACCCTACCTTTGGAGCTCATTTGAAACACAATTTTTAGCCAGTCCACAGTTTTTGGCTTAGAAATGGGGCCATTTACCCTACCTTTGGAGCTCATTTGAAACACATTTTTCAGCGTGTCTACATTTTTTCTTAGAAATCGGGTCGTTTACCCTACCTTTGGAGCTCATTTGAAACACAATTTTCAGCAAGTCCACTATTTTTGCCTTGGAAATGGGGCCGTTTACCCTACCTTTGTAGCTCATTTGAAACACAATTTTCAGCCAGTCCACTGTTTTTGTCTTAGAAATGGGGTCGTTTACCCTATACCTTTGAAGCTCATTTGAAACACATTTTTCAGCGTGTTTACAATTTTTGCTTAGAAATGGGGTCGTTTACCCTACCTTGAAAATTTGAAAAATTATATGGATTAGGGTGCATTTGGTTTGCCAAAATACCCATTTTGTGTCACTGAGGCTAATGGGGGTGGGTGAGCCAGAATCCCCGTTGGGTCCGCCGTGGTCCACTCGTCAGCGGGTGTACAACCCTTGTCCTACGCGCGCGTCCAATCAGATCGCAGAATGAGCTTCTCGCGGATCGCCCCGTCTACCTGCAGATTCCTTCTAGAGGAAATCGGACGGCCGCAGATTCCTTGTAGAGGAAATCGGACGGCTACAGATTCCTTGTAGAGGAAATGACCATACAAAATTCAAAAATTATCAAAAAATTGAAAAACCGACGCAATAGTCTTCTTATGTCATATACTAACGACTCAAGTTGAAAAACATGGTCTACATACATTCAAAAGGAGAAGGGCAGGGATCTCAGGTGATATCGCATAACTCAAACTAAGAGGTCTAAGGTTGGAGAGAAGTGGTTTTGGAATTGCAACATGAAATTTTCAAAAACCTCACTAAAGCTTCATTTTGGAGTGACTGAGAAGGATCCATGCTTAGTTTTTCATTTTCATGTTTTAAACTTGTTTAAATGTTGGTCAAACTTAGGTTTGACCGATTTTGAAATAACCATACAAAATTAAAAAATTATCGAAAAATTGAAAAATCGACGCACATAGTCTTCTTATGTCATATACTAACGACTCAAGTTGAAAAACATGATCTACATACTTTCAAAAGGAGAAGGGCATGGATCTCAGGTGATATCGCATAACTCAAACTAAGAGTTCTAAGGTTGGAGAGAAGTGGTTTTGGAATTGCAACATGAAATTTTCAAAAACCTCACTAAAGCTTCATTTTGGAGTGACTAAGAAGGATCCATGCTTAGTTTTTCATTTTCATGTTTTAAACTTGTTTAAATGTTGGTAAAACTTAGGTTTGACTTATTTTGAAATAACCATAAAAAAATCAAAAATTATTGAAAATTTGAAAAACCAACGCACATAGTCTTCTTATGTCATATACTAACGACTCAATTTGAAAAACATGGTCTACATACATTGAAATGAGAAGGGCATGGATCTCATGTGATATCGCATAACTCAAATGTGCAAATGAGAATTGCAACATGATAATTTCAAAATACTCACTAAAGTATCATTTAGGAGTGAGTAAGAATGGTCTAGGTTTAGTTCGCGCCCAAATTTTAGACAAATGTGCGCATGTGCATGCCCAGAGCACGTCGGGCATGCTCTGAGCTCGCACGGAGTGCGCACTTAAGGTGTTCGACAGAAGTACAATAACAAATATTACAAATTTCCGCAAATGTTCAGAGCTTTGTCTTGCTCCTTGCGTTCTTAGAAGGAGCTACGGCCTTGCTCAGGGTGCTCCTTGCTACGCCCTCGCACTGCTTGTTCTTCTTGGCTTGCTTGTTCCTAGTTTGTGGTGATGCTCCTGGTGGTGGTGATGCTCATGTTGCTGTTGGTGATGCTCCTACTGCTGGTGATGCTCGTGATGCTTCTGTTGCTGGTGATGCTCGTGATGCTCCTGTTGCTGGTGGTGATGCTCATGTTCCTGGTGATGCTGGAACCAAGGTACTTCCAGTAGCCGAAACTGGTGGTCTCGGAGGCGAAGCTACAAATTCCTCTTCCTTTTCCATTCCAGCAACTGCTGCCGAAAAAATGCCTCTCCTTCAGGATCTTCTCGTTCTGTATCTTCTGGTGCTCCCCATTCTTCACGAGCAGCTCTTTTCTGCGCACGAGTCCTTTTCTGCCAGTACCCTTTAGTTTTACCCTTCTTGCTTTTCTTTTCCCTGGCATTCGAAATTCAAGTGAAACAGATATTCCCTAACAAATATGGAAAACTCTAGACACACGTACCTTTCAGCAAATTCTCTTGCTACGGCTTTTGCTACTTTGGTGGCTACTTCTGCTGCTCTGGCGGCGGCTGCTTCTGCTGCTTCATCTGCGCCCCATCCTTCGTCTGTTACAAATGTAGAGGGGAGTGCATTGTTGCCATTCATTTGCATGTGCCCTAGTTGCCCACAACTTTTGCACGGACGCCTCTTTACAGCTCTACCCTCTGCACCTGGTCTTAATCTTTTTACCCTTGGCCTTCCAGGTGCTCTGTTTAGCGCCGGAGGGTATAGTTGGAATCCTGGATGATACTCATCCCATTGTTATTTTCCCAATAAAGCAGGCACGCTATCAGCATATGCTTCCTTAAACTTGCCAACAGAGAAATATTCAGACACATATTGATCAACTTTGCCCAAATCGCCTCCGAGGTAGTTCATGAAGTAGACAGCATGTATACATGGCTTGCCACTGAGCTCCCATCGCTTGCAACTACATTTCTTGTTTTCCAAATCCACTGGATACCTCTAAGCATGGTCTTTGAAGGTATATGTCAGCTCAGCTACTAGGCCTATGCATCTTTGCATTTTCATAAAACCCTGCATTCTTCTTGCTCGTGTATGCAAATTCTTGATCACACTTGGGATGATGATATGGCCATCATATGAGTGTCCAATTCTATTGCGCAATACCGTCTTCTCCATTATCAACTGCCTGATGCTGTCAAATATTTCCCACACCATTAGACCTTTCAGGTGCTTAATCTTTGCGTTGAAACTTTCAATAACGTTGCTTGTCACATAATCCACCTTGCAAGATGTTCCAAATAAGCTTCTTGTCCACAGCTTTCCGTGATGTGCATCCAAGTATGATTCGGCGGTGGGATTTTCATCGTACATGGTCTTCAAGTGGTGTCTATACTTCTTCTCGCTGCATGTGTACGATGCTGGCCAAAGGTTTGCATCAAATACTTTCCCCTTAAATTGCTTCTTGAAATTAGCAGCAAGATGTCTCATACATTCCCTATGCTCTGCTCGAGGAAACACAATTCCTACAACTTTCTCCAAACCCTTGCAAGCATCTGTATTGATAACCAATCCAGTAGGGTCCCCTATAACCTTGTGTAAATTGCACATAAACCACCTCCAGCTCTGCTCGTTCTCCACCTCCACCACACCATAAGCAACTGGAAAAAGGCAGTTGTGTCTATCAACTGCACAAGCAGCTACCAACTGTCCTTTCCATTTTCCAGTTAGAGCAGTTGCATCCACAACCAAATATGGCATGCAAACTTTATGAAACCCTTCATGGCAAGCCTTGAAAGAGACAAAAGCCCTCGTGAAGACATTTCTTTCAACAAAACTTCCATTCACTTTGGACCCCACAACCATATTATCGATTTCTACCACACTACCTGGACTTGCCTTCTCCACCTCACCTTTGAATGTGTACAACAACTGAAAGCTATCTTCCCACGCAGTACCTCTTATCCTCGCTAGGGCCAGTTCTCTAGCTTCCCATACCTTCGAGTAACTCAGACACCCCGACAACTTATATTTTGCACTGATTGCTTTGAAGAGTTCAGTTGCTCCAGTCCTTTGGTCCTCTCTTAGCGCTGGAGTCATCTCACTTGCAAGCCACCCTTTGGTTGCTAAGTGTTCTTTACGCCAGTCCACCTTAGGGGCACAAGTGTGCCCATGCATGTTATACTTTATCTCTACCATGCTTTTCGCATCATGTTTGTCACGAATCTTCTTTGGCACAAGAACGACATGCAACTTCCATTTGCATCTCTCATCTGGGCAGTGAACCGTATACCTGTCTTTCTGACTTTTCACAATGTCAAAAGTATTGTTGCTGAGGAGGCAGTACGTTGTAACTGCTAACCGAAGTTCATCCATATTTTTGAATCTTGTCCCTGCAACAAGCAATGGAGCAGTCCTATCCCATTCAAGCTCTGGCATGTCATCGCCATCATATTCATTTGCAATGATCATGTCAGCGTTCTCCTCCTCCTCTTCAGGAATATCAAGTCCAAGCATAGCGGCAGGAGCCCTATGGCCCAATTCATCCACAAACTGAGGAAACATCTTCTCATTTCATTGTCGTTCCGTGACACACGATCATCGGCTTCATCGTCTGAACGCATAGCATCTTCAGCATCTGCTGCAGTGGGATGGCTTGAACTACTAGTGGAGGGCTGACTTGTACTGCCACTGGGCTGACTACGAGGTAACGGTAGAAGGTTTGCATTAGCAACTGCCACCTTTCCCGTTGAAGTCTTTCGCAATTCATGTACTAGTCGTTTCCGAACGACCTCAATCCTGATTTTACCGAATCGCTCGGTCGCGCTCTGAACAAATAAGTATCCAATCGCAGTGTCATCGGCGAGTGGGATGAAACTGTCCTCCACAATTGACCAGTATTTGAGAACATCAGTATCAACCGGCCGCCAGTTGTACCGGGCACACATAGCATTAAGAAAATCCCTTAGAGAAAAAGACGTTTCTACCACCAACTGATACCAAAAAAGATCGCCTAACTCCTGATCGTCCCAGCGCGAGGCAACTTCGACTGACAAGCGAAGAGCGGTATTCGGATTCATCCTATTGAACAAAATTCATGGCGATAAAGGTCAAATTGAAGCCGTATTAAACTACATACATCACGAAATCGAGACAATCGATAAACTAATCGACAAATTATGTACTTACATCCCCATCCAAGTGTTATCTGAATCCGATTTCACCCTGTCCTCGCCTTCAAAAGGTGGAACGGGCGGAACGGCGGGGCCTGGAACTGCCGCCATGGATGCGTCTTCCAAGCGGAGGTTCAGTGCACCACCTGCGGACGGAGCAGCGCTAGGGCGGCGGTGGAAAGGCGCGGGGCGGCCTGTCCGATTGGGATTTGGTGGGTAGGGGGAAGACGATGATTCAAACCTACCAACGGTCCAATTCAAAAAGCGGAGACCAAAGGAACTAGTGCCCGGCCCCACGCGCCGACCAAAGGAACTTGCAACCGAGCCGCACACTAGCCGAGCCACAGAAATTCCAGCCGAGCCGCGCCAGCCCGACCCCACCAGTCAGGCCAAGTGCGGGTCAAAGGAGGTTGACCAGAGGGAACCGAGCGTTTGGGTGATATGCGAGCAAACCAGGGCACAGAACAGAGAAACAGCACGGGTAGTGCACAGACCGATAAAACTCAGCTCGGTATGACACATAACCAATTAACCCGATTAAATAGAGAC
The DNA here is from genome assembly GCA_026929855.1 of Poa annua. NCBI lineage: Eukaryota > Viridiplantae > Streptophyta > Magnoliopsida > Poales > Poaceae > Poa > Poa annua. Next base: position 240,346,732 of record CM049426.1, on the reverse strand, counting down.
ATGAACCTACTATCGAGCATATACCCCCTCTTGGAGTTACGAGCATCTACTTGGCCAGAGCATACACAAGTAACGGAGAGCATACAAGATCATTAAATAGCACACACATGAAATATTATGAAGCAATAACTTTAGTACTCAATATACATCGGATCCCAGCAAACACAACATGGAGAATTACATAAAGATGATCTTGATCATGATGGCCAGCTCACAAGATCTAAACATGATAGCACAAGAGGAGAAGACAACCATCTAGCTACTGCTATTGACCCGTAGTCCAAGGTAGACTACTCACGCATCAGTCCGGAGGCGGTCATGGCGACGTAGAGGCCTCAGGGGACGATCCCCCCCCCCTCCCGGCAGGGTGTCGGGGAGTAGTTCTGATCTCTCTCGAAGTGGTGTTGACGACGGCGGCTGCTCGGGACCCGTGGAGGAAAAAGTGATTAACTATGCTCTGTTTTTAGGTCAGGGGGTTTATATGGGCGAAAGACCTAGGTCGGTGGGCGCCCGAGGGTGCCACACCGCCTCCCGACGCGGCAGGCTTGTGGCCCGCGCCACGAGGCGATGTGGCGGCCTCGTGGCCCCACTTTGTCTCGTCTTCGGATTTCCTTGACGCATATATTCCTAAAATAATTCATGGTTGACTCGTTTCCAGTTTGGCCAATATTTCCTTAAGAGATTTTCTGAAACCCAAAACAACAGAAAACAGGGAACTGGCACTATGGCATCTTGTTAATAGGTTAGTCCCAGAAAATGCATAAAACTATATAAAATGCATATAAAACATGTAATAACATGATATAACATAGCATGGAACACAAGATATTATGAATACGTTGGAGACGTATCAGTGCCTTCGTGAGCTTTTGATGGACTTACATGTGGTTAAAAAACCAATACCTGCTATCCTTATAAACTGTGATAATCAAATTATGATAGTTAACATTAAAAGTTCTAAGGATAATTCGAAAGACATGTGAAGAAGAGATTGCAGTCTGTTAGAAATAGAGAAACTCCAGAGTTCTTGTGTTGAATTATATCAAAACGTCTAAGAAATTGTCAGATCCCATCGTAAAAAAATTATCACGTAATGTGATAGATAGCGCAGCGAGGGAGATTGATTAGAGACTCACGGTATGAGTTGTCCGCATTGGTAACCTACTCTATGTGATCGGAGATCCCATGAAGTAGAAGTGGGAGACAAGCTGTTGGTCGGCTAAGAGGAGAGTATCTTACATTTTACTATCCCACTCCGTAACGATGCCGATCTGCATGCAAGGTTACTATTTATCTTAATGTGATCCAATTGTCTTACTTATATTGATTGGTTCGTAGCATAGAAAGTAAAAAAATTCCTACGGTGCGAACAAACCAACAAGCCAAGATCTAGTCTAGGAGAAGCTCGTAACGAGTGGAACGTATTCCAAGAGAACTAATCCTCGAAGAATGTAAGTGTTTCGAGAATAATTCTCGTGGATGATGTAGTCCTTCACTCGCCGATCTCAAGATCGTGAAGATGTGCGCTGCACCGGGCAGCACCTCCATACTCGGTCACACGTACGGCTTGATGACGACCTCCGTTCCCTCGATCCAGCGGGGCAGCAGAAGTAGTAGAACCACCGGAAACTCCAGCAGCATGACGGTGTGTTGTGGTGGAGAAACTAATCGGCCATGGCTTCGCCAAGCGGATGGCTGGAAGGTGGAGCAGCGGGAGGAGGGAGAGAGAGGCAAGTGTGTGGGGAGAGGGAGCTCATACCCCTCTTTATATAGGAGGGGGAGGCAGCTAGAATTATTGAGTGCCCCTGCCTCTCCCCTCATCATGTGAGTGGAGTCTCCACTCAACCCACTCATTCTCTCATCAATTCCCACTCAAAATTCAAAGGGGTTTTCTTTATTAAATAAAACAATTTCATTTCTTTTTAATATTTGTTAATTCTATTAACAAACATTAACACTTACCCCCTTGGTTCATTTGTTAATTCTATTAACAACCATTGACAATTAACTCCTTGAACTATTTAATATTACCCGAAACAATTTCGGTGATGTCCAAACTTTTCTCCGAAATTCCGTGTCTACCCAAAAGCGTCGACAAACCTTAAGTGTGTCACCATACGGTTCGTGAATAATATAGACATGATCGAGACACCTCTCCGATCAATAGTCAACAGCGGGATCTGGAGATCCGTAATGACTCCTACATATTCGACGATGAACTTGTGATCGTGTGAACCAAAAACGTCATAACCAATTCCTTTTGTCTCGCGATATTTTACTTGTCCGAGATTCGATCATTGGTATCATCTATACCTAGTTCGATCTCGTTCCCGACAAGTACTCTTTACTCGTTATGTGATATGACATCCTTGTGACCTAGTCACGTGCTTGCAAGCGGTGTCGATGTGATATCATCGAGAGGGCCCAGAGTATGTCTCTCCGTCATCTGGATGGAAAAATCCCACTTCTTGATCATGAGCCTCAACTAATACTTTCAGAATACCCAACGCCACCTTTATAGTCACCCTGTTACGGTGTGACGTTTGATGTTATCAAAGCATTCTTCCGGTGTTAGTGATTCACATGATCTCATGGTCTAAGGATTAGGATTACTTTGTATGCTTAGTACAACAATGTAAACTTAATGACTTGATCGCATTGTTATACTTAATTTGGGTGTGTGTTCATCACATCATTCTCCTAATGACGTGATCCCGTTATTAACAACATCCAATGTTCATGTTTATGAAACCTTAATCATCAGTTAATCAACGAGCTAGTTAAAGGAGAGGCGTTACTAGGAACTCTTATTTGTTCACTAGTCACACATATATTAACGTTTCCAATTAATACAATTTTAGCATGAGAAATAAACATTTACCATAAACATGGAATAAGATAATAACCACTTTATTATTGCATCTCGGGCATATTCCTTTCAGTCTCCCACTTGCACTAGAGTCAATAATCTAGTTAACACTTGTAAAGATCCAACACAAATGGCCTTCTGGTGATGATCATGTTTAGCTCATGGAAGAGGTTTTAGTCAACGAAACTTGAACGTTTCAGTTCCGTATGTACATTGCATATCTTTTGCGTCTCTACGCACGACTCATTCCGAATGAGATTAGGCATGATTTTGTATAGCTTTGGTCACATGGTGGAATCTTTAGTTCATCGGTCTGAATCACGTTGCTAATACTGTCAAAACAATATAGCTTCATAGATCTGACACACATGGAACTACACCAAATTCGCAAGAACTTCTTGACTCAAAAAATTTCGTCAAAAAAACGATACACTTAGCTATCTTTTGCTAGTCATAGAAATGATATATTTAGCCTTAGGTTGTAGCATGTCGTTTGTCACAACGATAGTACACTTATCCTCATTTGTAGAATCTGTCATATTGTTGAACTTTGGAACTCATCCAAAACCAACACGGAACTTCCTTCCATCCTATTTTGCCACTTTCATTGCACACACATATAACCTTATTGAGATCAAAATTAATTTTATTCGGATATGTGATACAACTCCCGTCGGTGTAACATATTATAGCGATATGTTTGTCACTTTCGTACCCAAAATATATTCTTCGATCTATCAAAGTGAAAGTGCATTTCCTCTAAATTGATTCTAGAGATTGTTGACAACACATATACAGGACTAATTGGTGCGCTAAGTTATTTGCAGATGGTATAGGTCTTATCAAGTGTTGAAAAAGGAGAGAGTGGCCCCTGATTTTTGTGGTGTAATTATGTTTTTCAGTTCAACGGTAGTACCGCTACTCTAGCGGTAGTACCGCTGGACCTTAAAAAACTCTCAGAATAGCCTACGGTACCAAGCGGTAGAGGTCCGGTAGTACCGCTGGTGTCCTTCGTTTTTCGACTATGGACCCAGCGGTAGTATCGCTGGCTCAGCGGTAGTACCGCTAGCCTGGGAAGCAACGGTAGTACCTCTGGTACCGCTGTTGCTGACGAACTCTTCTGCCTAGGTACCGTTGTTATCCGTGGAGGTAGTACCGCAAGCTACCACAGGAGGTATCGCTGGAATTAGAAAAACTCTCGGCATAGGCTACGGTACCAGGCGGTATCACTCCGGTAGTACCGTTGGAGTTCTCTCCGTGCTACAGCTAAGGACCCAGCGGTAGTACCGCTCGTGCAGCGGTAGTACCGCTGCACCAGCCTCAACAGTTATACCGTTGGAGCTGGAGAGTAATTCTGCCTGGGTACGTTCAGCGGTAGTACCGCTGAGGGATTTTTTTAGACACCAACGGCTCGTTTTCGGGGGTCCCTATTTAAAGACTTCATCTTCTCCAAGAGCAGTTGACGATTCTACATTCTCTCTCCTCCATTGTTGCTGAGCTTCGAAGCTTTGGATCTCCCTACTCCTCCACCCAAATCGCTTGATCTTTTGGGAAGTGAGGGAGAACACCTAGATCTAGCTCTCCACCGAAGGAAATAGAATCTCCCCCTCTCTATCAAGAGGGATCTAGTGCTAGGCTTTCCTTTGGAAACCTAGGGTTCTTACTTGGTTTTATTTGTTGGATTGGAGACCTTTGTGGTCAAGACCTCTTGTGGTCATTGTGGAAGCCCCCAATTCAGTTGTGGGTGTGTGCCCCACGAATTTGTACGGGATCTTCTTCGCCCTTAAAGGAGTCCTTAGTGGAAAAGTGAGCTCATACCTTTGTGGTCGAGTTCACGGAGAATAGGGTGAGGCCTTTGTGGCGTTGAGCTTACCTTTGTGGTAGCTCACACCTCTCCAACGAGACATACACCTATCTGGTGGAACACGGGATAAAATCGCCGTCTCCGAGTTCTTCTTTGGTTATCTCATTCCACTCTCTCTCTTTTATTGTTTCCCTACTTATCGTTCTTGCTTAGTTTCCTTGTTGCTAGCACTTGTATCATCTTGTTCACATATAGACAACTTACTTTCCGCTTGCCTAAAACTGAAAAAGACATAAAAATTGGTCACCACCTATTCACCCCCCCCCCCCCCTCTAGGTGGTCAACTTTCGTTCAATTGGTATCAGATCTAGGTAGTCTCTTAAAAGATTCACCGCTTGAGACCAACCTTGGACAATGCAAGTTGACCCTAAAGAGGTTGCTGAAACGGCCGCCGAGACTTTGGAGACAATATAAGAGAAAGGTGCCACTATGGCCGATATCAAATCTTTGGAAACAAAGTTGACATCGTCCATACAAACCGAGTTCAAGAAGTTTCATGATATGCTTGAGTCCCTCAAGACATCCAAGGAAACTGCTCTTGCATTGCCCTCAAAGCCTCCGGTGCTTCCGGGCATTACTCACGATGTGGACCCCGAAATGATAAAGGGAAAGCAAATGTATTTGGATGGGAAGGGTGATGATAGTAGCTCCTCAAAACCTCAAATCTCTCCATCTACCCAAGATGGAGTGCCCAAAGGCTACAACGCCACTCCTCCCCCATCCCAATACCATAATCCCCATCCCATTATCCCTCATCCACAAGTTTCTCGTAGGGTTGATCCCCCATTTCTTAAAGATTATACTTTCACTCAATGTCAATATGTGATGAAGTATCATGTATGCAGTTAATCAATCGAGCTATGGCGAATCATACAAGTTGGATACAAGCCACATGATCCGACCAACTTGACAAGGAGAGAAGTGGTGGAAGCTCATATTGATGCCACCACTCTCTACATGATCCAAAAGGCGGTTGGGAACAAGGACATGCCTCTCATCCAACACCTCACCAACGCCAAGGAAACATGGGATGCTCTATCCGAGTTGTTTGTTGGGAATATAGCATGAGGAGGAACCGCTATGATTCTTTGAGCAATGAAGCCAAGGGCTTCTACAAGCTTGATGGTGAAGACCACGAGATGATGTATCGAAGATTGGTTGCCATTGCCACAAGCTTTCGTGAAGTTGGTGCCTCTCATATTGATGATGCTTGGATCAAAAGGAAGTATGTGAGCTCCATGATGTCATGTGAGCCCACCGACATCAAGAGCCTTCATGGAAGACACAACTACCATCTCATGACTTTTAATGAGGTGATGCAAGAGATGGCCGCATTCAAAGTGAACACGAAGAATGCTCAAGACGCAAGGGCAAGGGCTCTTGGAATGCAAAAAGGGGCAATAAACCTTGCCTTGAAGGCAACCGTTGAAGATGACCACGATGATGATCTTGGAAGCTTTGCCGCCATGTCAGAAGAAGCACTCAAGATTGCATACAATGAACATCTCGCTCTTGCGGCTCGCACTTTTTGGAACAACCCTTCAAGAGCCAAGATGCGATTCGACAAGAGTGGACCTCAAGTTGATAAGGTTTCTCCCACCAAGTCAAGGACATGCTAAAATTGTCAAGAAAAGTACCACTTCGTCGCCGAGTGTCCTTATGAGAAGAGAGAGGAGCATGGTGGACGTCTTGTGCTCAAGGACAAGGCCAAAATGCCTCCCAAGAAGGCCTATGGAAAGAAGAGACCTTTCAACAAGAAGCCTCGCATTGTGTTGTTGACTCAAGAGGAGTATCCCACCGATGATGAAGAGTCGGAGGAAGAAACGCCAAATGAAGTGGCGGCTCTCGCCACCACCTCAACACCAACCGCTCCTTCATCAACGACAAGAACTCCCTCATCAAAGACAAGATCTCCTTCAACAGTGACACACTCTTCCACATCTCTCTTCGAGTCGCCAAATGAGAATCCCATTACCAAGAGTTCAAGATGTCTTATGGCCAAGGCATCAGAGGTACCTTCATCCTCTTCCTCTCTCATGATTTAAATGAATGAGCTTGATGATGCTTCTAGCCTTCATATCAAGCAAGAGCTTGTTGCCTTCGATTCTTTTATCACTAACTTGCAAGGTGATAGCAAGAAACATGTTGGTGCCCTCATGGCTAGTATTGGTGAGCTAGAGCATCTCAATGAAGAGAAGGGTAAGATCGAAAGAGAATACACTATTTCTCTATCTTATTTGAAGTCCTCTCTTGAGGAGGTTGAAGAGTCTCATGCTCGTCTTGAGGAGCAACTTGAAACTATTGAGGAAACTCATAACTTCTCACATGCTAAGCTCATTAAGGATCGTGATATGTACTTTGCTAAATTCAAGGTGGCTCAACAAGATAAAGCCAAATTTGCGGTTGGGCATGTTAGACTCATAGAGGACATGTAAAAGCTCGTTATAGACCACAAGGCTTTGGAGAGTGAACATGCCCTTCTAAAGGAGTCTCATGCTCAACTCCAAACTCGGTCAACTAACCTTGATTCTCCTAGCACATATACCTTCGTTTGCTCTTGTGATAATGCTAATCTTGTGAAGGAGAATGCTAGGTTGAAGAATGAGATTAAGGCCTCCATGTCCAAGACCATCCTTCTTAAGGGTAAGCAAGTTGTTGAGACTCCCATCGGGGAGCCTCACACTCGTCAAGGGAAGGAAGGACTTGGTTATGTGCCTCCCATGAAAGTGAATGCCAAGAAGGGCATTCCCACCCAAGCTAAGAACATCAACCCCATTCAAGCCAAGAAGGCCGACTCCATTCAATCCAAGGACAATGTTGCGATTAGTAATGCCACAAGGGGCTAGCCTACTCGTAAAAATCATGCCGGGGACAACAATCCCAACTATGTTTTATATGTTGATTATTATGGGAATGTTTGTGCTCGTTACATTGGACCCTACTATGGTTTTATTTCATATGCTATTTGGGTTCCTAAGTCTCTTGTCGCTAACCATAAGGCACCCATTGTGAAGCAATGGGTTGCTAAATGCAAGAATTGATCTCTTGTAGGACCTTGCTCCCGGTGGTTCAAAATGGATAATCGATAGTGGATGTACAAGTCATATGACCGGGAGCAAAGAACTCGTCACGGAGTTCAGGAGTTGAGACCAAATGTAGACCAAGTGACCGTAATGTTTGGTGACTTATCAAGGTCTAAGGTAACCGGGCTTGGCAAAGTGGTAGTTGCCTCCGACATTACTCTTGTCAATGTTATGCTTGTTGAATCCCTTGGCTATAATTTGTTATCGGTTCCTGCCTTAACAAAGTTGGGGATTTCTCCCTTCTTTGATAAGGACGTTGTGGTCCTCTTGTGGAGCAAGTCGCTACGAGTGGCTTTCGTGGGATACGTGGAGCATGAGCTTTATGTGGTGGACTTCTCCGGAGCCATCACTACTCAAGCCATGTGTCTCTTTGGAAAAGCCGACGTGGGTTGGCTATGGAATAGCCGACTAGCCCACGTAAACATGTGTACTTTGCAAAGTCTACACAAGGGTGGCCACATCCTTGGACTAAAAGATCATGTTTTCTTTTCAAGGGACCGCATTTGTAGAGCTTGTGTGGAAGGCAAGATGCATGATATTCCTCATCCAAGCAAGACCATCATATCTTCCTCCCGGAATTTGGAGCTCCTTAATGTTGATCTATTTGGACCAATCCTGGAGATAAGTCGTGGTGGCAAGAAATATTGCCTCGTGATTGTGGATGACTATTCGAGGTACACTTGGGTCTACTTCTTCAAGACCAAGGATGAGACGCAACAAGTCTTCATCAACTTCTCCAAGGAGGTTCAACGCCAACATAACCTTCCCATATTGGTTGTTCGAAGTGACAATGGGTCGGAGTTCAAGAACTACACCCTCAACGACTTTCTTAGTGATGAGGGAATTCGACATCAATATTCCGCGGCTTACACTCCTCAACAAAATGGTGTTGCAGAAAGGAAGAATCGGACTCGCATCGACATGGCAAGATCTATGTTGGCGGAGTTTAAGTCTCCCATCAACTTTTGGGCGGAGGCTATATCCACCGCGTGTCATTCATCAAACCACCTCTACTTCCGCAAGGGCTTGAAGAAGACTCCATATGAGATCCTTACCGGCAACAAACCCAACATTGTCTACTTCCGAGTGTTTGGATGTAAGTGCTATTATCTCATCAAGGGTGTCCGGTTGGGTAAGTTCCACTCTAAGTCAATTGAAGGGATTTTCATCGGATAAGGTACCGAGTCCCACACTTATAGAGTCTTTGATAAATCCTCTCGGATTATCATAGAATCTTGTAGTGTGGAATTCAATGAAAATGATGGCTCCCAAGTGGAGCAAGTTGGTGTTTGTGATGTAGGTGATGAACAACATGTTGATGCCATAAAGAAGATGGGAGTGGGCTTTCTTCGCCCCATTGAAGTTCATCAAGGAGTTGTTCAAGAAAGCTCAAGCTCGTCTATCAAGGAGACCTGACCATCACAAGCACCTCAAAGTGCATCATCCAAAGTACATGATGAATCCCTTCAAGAACCATCTCAAGATCCTTCACAACAAGAACAAGCTACACTTCATCATGATGAAGCTCAAGAACCGCCTCAACAAGATCTTCATCAACAAGAAGAACATGCCTCCCCCACCAAGATTATTGAAGATACCTCCACTACTCCAAGTTCTACTCAAGGGCAAGATCATCCCTCCCCACCATGTGAAAAAGCATCTCATGATGATCAAGGCCCTCAAGAAGGTCAAGACGAGGATCCAATGGACCAAGATGGTCAAGAGATTGTCCCCACGACAAGGGAGGCAATTGAAACTCGTCGTCAAGCTTGCTTTGCAAGATCTTTGGAACTAAGGGCTTTATACCTCGACAAGGTCATCGGTGACATTCGATAAAAGGTCTCCACACGAAGTAAATTAGCTCACTTTAGTGAGCATCAAGCGCACGTCTCCATGGTTGAACCCAAGAAAGTATTTGATGCACTTGAAGACCCCGATTGGCTAGGAGCTATGCATGGAGAGCTTAACAACTTCGAGCGCAACAAAGTGTGGTGCCTTGTTGAGAAGCCCAAGGAGTGCCGCAACGTTATCGGCACCAAATGGATCTTCAAGAACAAGCAAGATGAACATGGTATCGTTGTGAGAAACAAGGCGCGGTTGGTGGCTCAAGGATTCTCCCAAGTCGAAGGCATCGACTTCGGAAAAACATACGCGCCGGCTGCAAGGCTCGTATCGATACGTATTCTCATTGCTTATGCTTCTCATCATGGTTTTAAATTGCAACAAATGGATGTTAAAAGTTCTTTTCTTAATGGTCCTTTGCAAGAACTTGTCTATGTTAAACAACCCTCGGGTTTTGAAAACCCCGACCATTCTCACCATGTCTATGTCTTGGACAAACCTCTCTATGGCCTTAAACAAGCCCCCGGTGCTTGGTACGAGCATTTGAGAGAGTTCTTGGTAGACCGTGGATTTGAGGTTGGGGTAATCGATCCCACTCTTTTTACTAAAAAGGTTAATGGTGAACTCTTCATTTGTCAATTATATGTCGATGACATTATCTTCGGTTCTACTAACCGTGTGTTCAACTATGTGTTTTCCAAGCTAATGACCGACAAGTTCGAGATGTCCATGATGGGTGAACTCAAGTTCTTTCTCGGTTTTGAGATAAAGCAATTGAGGGAAGGAAGATTCATATGCCAAGACAAGTACATTCAAGATATGATCAAGAATTTCAAGTTGCTTGGACTCAGTGGTGTGACTACTCCTATGCAAACCAAGTGCCACCTCGAGCTTAACCCCAATGGTAAAGAGGTAGACCAAAAGGAGTATCGTTCTATGATTGGGTCTCTTCTTTACTTATGTGCATCTAGGCCGATATTGTCCTAAGCGTTGGAGTGTGTGCTCGGTATCAAGCCGCGCCTAAGGAAAGTCATTTGATGGTCGTGAAGAGAATCTTTAGATATTTGGTTCATACTCCATGTTTCGGGTTGTGGTATCCCAAAGATGGCACCATGTCTCTTTGTGGATACACCGACTCCGATTGGGCGGGCGACATTTATGATAGGAAGTCCACATCCGAGACGTGTCAATTTCTTGGAAGATCTTTGGTGAGTTGGTCCTCGAAGAAGCAAAATTGTATCTCATTATCCACGGCGGAAACCGAGTACGTCGCCTCCGCAAGCGGGTGTACTCAATTTCTTTGGATGCGACAAACTTTAAATGATTACGGTGTCCACTTGGACAAATTGCCGCTTCTTTGTGATAATGAGGGTGCCATCAAGATTGCGTATAATCCGGTGCAACATTCAAAGACCAAGCATATTGAGATTTGCTACCATTTCATTCACGATCATGTGGCACGAGGAGATATTGATCTACCATATGTTGGTACATGGGATCAATTGGCGGACATCTTCACGAAGCCCCTTGATGGAGCCCGCTTTTGCTACTTGAGGAATGAGCTTAATATTATAGATTCTCGGGCCTTGGCATGATATCCAAACATACTCTCCAATGCTTATTGCATTATTAGAAGTAGATGCACGCATGGACTTAGGGGGAGCGTTTTCCTAATACATTGGATCCTTTCTCCCCCTATTATGCATATAGTAATGAATCATTGCTAAAACTTCAAATTAAATCTATAAATTGTGAGCTTCAATGATGGGAAGTAGTTATGGACCCAAGATATATCTTCGTGGTGCCATTCTTCAACTCATACACGGTGGCTTCGGCCACCACAAACTCTTTTTGAAGTCATTGGATTTTATTTGGGTTTATCTTTGGTTTCTCTCTTGCATTGTCTCTTTTGAGTCTTTTGGATTACACACTCATTTTTGATCTCTCTTGTTTTGTGTTTTTGCTCCTTGAGTGTGTAAGTCCATTCTCAGTTTGTTTCTCTATCCTAAGCCTCCATTCTCACCTCAAACAAAAATTCCATCCCATTGCATTTTCCTATACCAGCTCGGAAGCGATTTTGCCTCTGTTGCCCGGTACTACCGCTGGCCCAGCGGTACTACCGCTGCCTGGAACTTCAGTTCTCAGGCAGCCGTAGTACCGCTCGTGCCATAGTAGTGACCAGGCAGCGGTACTACCGCTAGCGCAGCGGTACTACCGCTCCATCCCAGCAGCGGTAGTACCCCTACGGTACCGGTGTATACCATGTGCCGGTACTACCATTGGGCCAGTGGTACTACCGTTGAGGGATTTTTCCTGAGGGGTTAAGTAGGGCGTGGAGGGGTAAAGTTCTCACTTTTACTCTCTCCACACCCGACCCCCACAGGCAAAACCTCCCAGCCGCCACCGGAGTCAACATCGCCGCCGGGAGAGCTTCTCACCGGCATTGGACGGCCTCTCTCCTCCTTTGAGAAGTTTGAGGACCATCTCCTCCCTCCCCTTCTCCACCATGAGTTCCGATAAATTTTTCCATCCTTCTCAACTTAGTCGATTCATTGAGATTGTGTTATTCCGAGATTCTAGTTGGTAGAATGGTTAGGAATGAGTAGGTACTCAGTTTAGAATCAGTTTTGCAAAGTTTGATTGGACAAATCCATAGATCGGTGCAGTTTCTTTTCAAAACCTCCATATCTGAAACTGGCAGTACTACCGCTGGGACAACGGTACTACCGCTGCGCGGTACTACCGCTCGCTAGGACTTTTCCATAAATTGTGCAATCCTGATTCTTTTCCTTTTGGTCTTATAAAATGCATTACTTATCCCCTTGCTACCTCTCTCTGCTGTCTTAGGTCCTAGCAAGGGGTCTCGAGGAAGTGCTTCCAAGCGTGTGGCTAAGCGGGGTCGCAAGGGTCCGATCAATGAGCCTGAGATTGAGGAAGAAGAAAGCAGCCAGGAAGTGGTGACAGTTGGAACTTGCCGTGAGCGTTCAAATGCAGCCAAAGCTCAAGCTAGATCAAAGGCAATTCCCAATGCACCTCCTCCTCGGTCACTCAACTCTATGTCCTCTCGTGATTTCGTGAGGCTTCAAAGGGAGAATGCATATGCCACTCCTCGGAACCGCAACTACACCAACCTTGAATTCCACAATCTTTTTCCAGAAAGGGTGTTCAATGAGGTCCTTTCCCGTCACAAGACCAAAGTTGTGACACAATTTAGCATCAACACGGAGCATATGGAGTTACATCCGGAGTATTTTGGAGGCGCTATAGAGATTTGCAAGGAGTTCGGCATATATGATTTCATTGTCGTGCAAGAGGACTATAGTGAGCTTCTTGTGGCTCAATTCTTTGCCACCGTGCATTTCTTTGACAATGAGCCAAGGAGGGTCAAATGGATGTCAAGGGGAGTTGTGCTTGAAGCCACTTGGGCTCAATTTGCTAGTTTGCTTCATGTGGAAGAACTTGGTTATAGCTTGAGCAACATCACCGTGGAGCAATACTTCCGGATTGATACTCTCTCCCCGCGATGAAGCCTCATGAACTCTTTGATCTCTATATTCAAGGACGAGCCATGGTTGGAGAACAAAAGAACTTGTTTCGGGAGTGGGACATCATGCATAGGATTTTCCGCAACACCATTGCTCCTCGGGTTGGGAATTTCGACAAGATCCATGGTATGCTCATCAACATCATGAACAAGAGGTACCACATGGTTGGTGAAGGCAAGAAGTTGGACGTCATGGACATTCTTTGGCATGAGATGTATGCCGTGGTCATGAAGAAAAGAGCACTAGTCTTTGGTGCTATTGTCATGAAGCTCATCAAGTTTTCTTGGATGGGAAAAGGGTTGGACTTGGTCGGTTTACATACTCATGAGGGCCTCACTACTCATAGGGTCAAGGAATTGATGATCAAGAAGCATCTTCCTCCCCTCCTTTCCAATGAGCAAGAGGAAGAGACTTCCGATGATGAAGAGCAAGACCCCTTGTTTGAACTTACTCGCCGCCAAGAGAAAACACAAGACAAAGGATTCAAGAAATGGCTCTCTAATGCTCTCAAGGTGGTCTTTTTCCGCCAAGATGATAGTGAAAGAAAGGCTTACCAAGCTCATGTTAGAAGCAAGGAAGAGCGTGTTCGCACACGTCAACGGTTTGAGCATTTGGGTGTGCCATGCACCGCGGGTTCGGAGGATAGAATTACTACCTCTCAAGAGTGGACGCAACCTCGCTATGGTTGGGTTGATGCCGATCTTCAAGATGATGCCTCCACCTTACATAACCCTTGGAAGTCAACTGTTGATGAAGATGTTGATAATGAAGATGAATATGAAGAAGGCAATGAAAACGATGAAGATGAGGACATGGAAGAAGATGACACCGCCTCGGATAAGTGACTTCCTCTTGGGTCGTTAGAGTTTCTATCCTTTTTTCGTATCTTGATGCCAAAGGGGGAGATGTGTCTAGGTTCACGGGCATTTGCAAGGGTTGGGGCACAAGTTTTCTTTTTAGTTGGATCTTTTCACTTGTGCTCCTTGTATCTTTTTTTCTCTCTCGTTGGTTTGATAAACTCATGGGGTAAGACATGGTTGGTAAACTTTATTTTCATGCAAAACTTTGTGTTGTAATAACTTTATTAATTTCTACCCTTGTGCAAGTGTGTGTTTAATCTTTGTATCTTTTGTTGTGGTGACTTGCTCGGTTTGCAAAAACGAGGGGGAGTGTTGATCCTAATGTATATGTATTTTGTATATAAACGCAAAACTCAAATGATGCATATCGTTAGGGGGAGCTCCTTCTAATTTTTGTGAACCTTTGTGGGTGTGTTGTCATCAATCTCCAAAAAGGGGGAGATTGAAAGTGCATTTCCTCTAAATTGATTTTAGAGATTGTTGACAACACATCCAGAGGACTAATGAGTGTGCTAAGTTATTTGCAGAGTTTACAGGTCTTATCAAGAGTTGTAAAAGGAGAGAGTGGCCAGTGTTCTCTGGGTGTGATTCTGTTTTTCAGTCCAGCGGTAGTACCGCTGCTCCAGCGGTAGTACCGCTGCTCCAGCGGTAGTACCGCTGAACCTTGAAAACCCTCGGCATAGCTTACGGTACCAAGCGGTAGAGGTCCGGTAGTACCGCTGGTGTCCTTCGTTTTTCTACTAAGGACCCAGCGGTAGTACCGCTGGCTCAGCGGTAGTACCGCTAGCCTGGGAAGCAACGGTAGTGCCTCTGGTACCGCTGTTGCTGACGAACTCGTCCGCCTAGGTACCGGTCCTATCCGTGCCGGTAGTACCACCAGCTACCGCTGGAGGTACCGCTGGAATTAGGAAATCTCTCGGCCTAGGCTACGGTACCAGGCGGTATCACTCCGGTAGTACCGCTGGAGTCCTTTCCGTGCTACGGCTAAGGGCCCAGCGGTAGTACCGCTTGTGCAGCGGTAGTACCGCTGCCCCAGCTTCAACGGTTGTACGGCTGGAGCTGGAGAGTAATTCTGCCTGGGTACCGTTCAGCGGCAGTACCGCTGAGGGAATTTTCCAGACACCAACGGCTCGTTTTCGAGGGGCCCTATTTAAAGACTTCATCTTCTCCGAGAGCAAGTGACGATTCTACACTCTCTCTCCTCTATTGTTGCTGGGCTTTGAAGCTTTGGATCTCCCCACTCCTCCACCCAAATCGCTTGATCTTTTGGGAAGTGAGGGAGTACACCAAGATCTAGCTCTCCACCGAAGGAAATAGAATCTCCCCCTCTCTATCAAGAGGGATATAGTGCTAGACTTTCCTTTGGAAACCTAGGGTTCTACTTGGTTGTTTTTGGTGGTTTGGAGACCTTTGTGGTCAAGACCTCTTGTGGTCTTTGTGGGAGGCCCCAATTCAGTTGTGGGTGTGTGCCTCACGAATTTGTACGTGCTCTTCTCCTCCCTTAAAGGAGTCCTTAGTGGAAAAGCGAGCTCGAACCTTTGTGGTCGAGTTCACGGAGAATAGGGTGAGTCCTATGTGGCGTTGAGCTTACCTTTGTGGCAGCTCACACCTCTTCAACGAGACGTACACCTATGTGTGGAACTCGGGATAAAATCTCCGTCTCCGAGTTCTTCTTTGGTTATCTCGTTCCACTCTCTCTCCTTTATTGTGTTATTACTTTTCTTTCTTGCTAAGCTTTCTTGTTGTCTAGCACTTGTTTCATCTAGTTCACATATAGACAAATTACTTTCCTCCTGCCTAAAACTGAAAAAGACATAAAAATTAGTCACCACCTATTCACCCCCCCTCTAAGTGGTCAACTTCCGTTCACCCGCGCTCCAGTCCCAGCCGCCAAGGACCAGGTCGCGGCGTGTGGAGGACCCTGCCCCATCATCGAGCCTAGAGAACCTGTCCTCAGGGCTCGCCTGGGGGCTAGCCCGTGCTCCGTCCCCCGCGGCGCCCAAGCTGGCCTCGCCGCCCTCGCCATCCTGAAGCATCCTAGCCCGCAGCTCGCTACCTGCAGTGGCGCGCTGCGGAGACGAAGGAGCTCCCCCCACAGACTCGCCAGCGCCTGACGGCCCCTGGCCCTCCTCGGTCCCGGGCTGCGCGGGAGGCGTAGGCGTGCGGGGCGGAGTAGCCGCACGGGCTGGCGTTGCCTCGCGGGCGGGCGAGGCCTCGCGCGGTGGAGTAGGCCCGCGCGGTGGCGTGGCCGCGCGAGGCGGAGTAGGGGCGCGCGGAGGGGTAGCTGCCTGCTCCTCCTGGGGCTCCACCACCGTCTGCTTGTGTAACATCCCAACATTTTATAATGTTCAAAAATCACTAAAATTTAAAACTTTTCTTTTTATTAAAATAAAATATTAAATGCGTAAGGAAACCAACTATAAAAGACTTCAAAGTTTAATATTTCAAATGTCACAGTTTAAAACATCTTATTATCCCATGTATTTCAAAACCTTAAAATATAATTTGACAAATATATTACAAACTACAATCCATTTTATTTTAAATAAATTAGTTTCCTTATAAGTATTTGAATTAAACCACTTAGCCATATCTATTCATAAATATAAGATTATTCAAAATGGTATATAATTACTAAATGGTTTTCATCTCTTTAACTAAGTTCAAAATATAGTTTGGAAATTATAAGCCTATAGTGTATAACTTTACAACTTCATAGAATTTAAATTACTGAATTAGCCAAATAAACATTTCTTTTGCTTAAAGGAATTTCATCTATTTTCAAAGCATGAAAAGATTAATATATTCTAAATAAGAATAGAATTAAAACAAAAATCCTTTCCAAAGTTGTTATAAAGTTTTCAAATGAATTATCATAAATAAAATATAATGTTGCACAAATTATTTTCAATTAAAAATGAATACCCTATATTTCACATTTCCTAAAACATTGTTATATGTGTTCTTTAATATTATGCCAAAATAAAGATAAATGATTTCAGCAAAATAAGTTTAAATAACTTAAATTCAAACATATTGAAATGGGGGGTATTTTTACAAATTTATTATAGCCAAAGGAAAATTTAAATAAGAAAGAAATCCAAATTTGACTTTAAGTGTCAAATTTGTAATTAAGCAATATTTCAAAATATGAATTTTCAAAAATATTCAAAACATACCCACAACTGGTTTAACAGAAGGATAATAATATTACAAATTTTTAGAAATTAATTTGACATCATTTGGAGTTATAAATCAAAAGATATGAAATAAATAAATAAAAACAGAAAAAGAATTACCTGGATGACGTCATCGCTGACGTCATCATCGTCAACCTCCAGCCGGAGATCTCGCCCCCGAAATCCTCCAACGAACTCTTCCAAAATCCGGCGAGTCTGTTGCGGGATTTGATCTCCTATCCCCCCCCCCCTTATAAACCCCGCGACCCCGCCTCCGTTTCCCCTCTCCTCCCCACGAAAATCACGCCGCCAGGCCGCCAGAGGAGCTCGCCGGAGTCCGCACTCACCGCCGCCGTATTTCTTCCTTCCCCGGCGAGGTGAGCCTTCCCCGTTGCCTGTGAGCCCTCCTACCTCTCTCTCGCGTCCGAGCGCATCTCCTAACACCTTTCCTCGTCTCTATTCGCAGCCGAACGGAGTGTCGCGTGCTCGGACGAATCGCCGGAGCCGCCGCGTCTTCGCCCGAGCTGCGCTGCCGCTCCGGGATGCGCGAGGCGACGCCACGGCGACCAGCGCCTTTCCCGTGACGCGCCGCACCTCTCCATCTCCGTCCCGAGTCCGGGGGTGCACCGGAGGAGCTAGACCATCCAAGCCCGACGCCGGCGCCGCCACCATCGCCAGCTCCGGCGAGATCCCGCCGCCCAGGTACGGTCCACGCCCCTCCACCGTCCGATTAAAATCCTCCGGCCCAGATTAGATCGCCTCCGAAACGGTATCAGCAAATAGGAAGTAGCCACGTTGACGCCCAGTCAGTGCCCCGTCAGCGCACAGTCAGCGCTGACGTGTATAATCAATTTCGTCATTAAATTTAATCGGCAGTTTTGCAGAAACACCCCTGCCACTTAGATCCGTCACAACTTTTTAACCACAACTCCAAATTTAATAATTTTTATATATTTGGAAAGCTCTCGACATGTAGAATATTTTGGATCTGACAAAATTCAAATTTGACTTAGTATAAAATATTCAAAATTCAAATGGAAATTTGAGTATATTTGTAATAACTTTAAATCCATAAATCCAAAAATTGCAAATAAATATGTTTTAGAAACTTTGGAATATTTGTAAATTAATACCACAGCTATAAAATATTTTTGAGTAATTTTTGAATGATTTCATAGTTGTGTGTTTAATTTGAATAATTTGACTAATTTTGAAATAACTTTTAATAGAAACATTATTTTGGATTAAATCCAATTGCAATAGATTTAATTAAAGGCTCTCTGTCTATTAACATTAATTATAAAATTTTGTTATAAAAATTTAGTCATAGGAAACTTTAATCTTATAATTATTCCTTTTAGTATATTTTCCAAAATTAGAAATTAATTAAATTGCATTTATAAATCCATGCATATTTATAAATAAAACACAAAAGTTATTTTTATGTTTCTTGTGATTTAAGATTTCATTTCATTCATAGCATATTTTATATTGTAGATATAATTCTCAAAGGAAAACCCCTCTTCAATAGTTTTCTCTAAGTTAGGATTATTTTCAAACTTAGTATTTTGTGAAAAGTGCTATGCACTAGACACTTAGTAGTTTTCAAGATGGAGCTAGAAGACCATTGAAGGACTTAGCCAAAAACAAGACTTCAGAAGTATCTTCAAGGAGGAAACACTTAGAAGAAAATCAAGAAGAAGTTCATGAAGGACTTAGAAGAAAACAGACTCTGGAAGCATCCCCAAGATGTCAAGCACTTAGAAGAAAAGTGAGAAGAAGTTCAAGAAGGCCAACCCCCTTTCTATTCTCTAAGTCTTTCTCTCTGTCTTTCCTTCTCCCCTGAGATTTCATGAAGACTAAGTAAATCCAAGACCAGCCTCGAGGATACAAGAATCATCAAGTCTGGAGATTCATCAGGACTACCCAGAAATCAATCAAGACATCATCAAGGAGAATATTACAAGTCTGGAGATGAAGCCTGGAGGACAACTACATCTTTCTGTCTATCTTTTCCCTCTTTCCTAATCTTGTCTTTTAGACTTAAACAAATTTTGATCATGATGTTATCATCTTGAAGTTGTTGGATCCTAGCAGCATAGTGGGATGAAGCGGCCTGGAAACAAACCTTACATGTCCACGTACATGAGACCTGTTCCACAATTTAAGTGGCTGGCCGGGTGTCTGTCTCTCTCACTATAGTGAATGTCCAACTTACAAAGAGTTGATAATAATTGTGATCATCTTGAACAAAGGACTTAGTATTTTTCTCTAAGTATTTTGCACATCATGGCTAAGCCATTAGAGTGCTTGTTTCAAAGAGATATAAAACAAAGTATGTATATCCAACTTAAGACTTTAGTCCTTAGTCCTTTTTGACCAACCTATTTGCCTTTCAATAACTTAAAAGAATTTCATGGCATGAAAAAGCATTTCTAGCCTTAGGAATATTTTTGCATATCATGCATAAACATATTTTCCTTAGAAAGTTTTATAAAACTTATTTATTCATCTAGTATGTGTTTGTTTGCATTGTGGATTTGTGCTTGCTGTTGATTGTTGTATTGTTGCTTGCTTATATTGTTTAGATTAAACGGAGAGCAAACGTTCGTTGTTGAGAAGAGTTTGTGAACAACGACAACATTCAAAGGCAAGTGGCACACCTCATAAACTTCCTATTTTTATGCATTACTTAGTGTATTTTTAAATGCATGTGTTGCTATGCTAAACCTGTGTAGAATCCCTTATACCTGTGTCTAGGTACCTATGCAATACTTAGTAGAATTATTCATGCTATGCAAATGTTGTTTTGTGAAAATCTAAATTCTACTAAGTTAAGAATGAAACACCTGGGTGGTAATTGGTCGGATGGTTTATGTTGAGTGGCTACTCGGTCCATTTCTATGGTTCCTATAGAGTATGTACACTTGAGAACGGCCACCCAGGAACAGAGGAATCTGAAGGGTCTCCAAGTGACGATTGCTTCCAGTGCAACCATTGCCATATGGGCTCTGGCTTGATCAATTATGTTGCGTGGACTCTCTCCGGCTTGACAAGCAGATGTAGGGGGATGTTAGGTGGAACGGGTCAAGCCAGTATGGGGAGGGAAAATGCTTCTGAAAGATCTCGTCTCATTCTCTCCTTTCCTTATCACAAATGGTGTGTAAAGGATACCTTGGGTTGAATGGGTACAATGGTGAAAGTGCACAACCTCTGCAGAGTGTAAAACTAAGTACTTAGCCGTGTCCCCGGTTACGGACAATTTTGAGCAGCTGATCAAGGACGTCAACGGAGGATTCCACCATTCCAACTTCAGAAATAAAACTTGATGGGTGAACAAGGGTAGAATGAGACAGTGGATTTCATGCCACGGATGTCTCGAATAGAAGAAAAGTGTTTTCAAAAGAATAGGAAAAATTGGCTTTATGCAAATTAGCCTTGAGCTCCACCAGCCAAATATTCATATAGGCTTTAGAGTTATTCCATAAGTGTCCACCATAGTGTCACTTGCCAGACTCCATTTTTAATGGAATCTGACCCACGTTGTTGCAATATTTTTCTTATTGCAGATTTGATCAGATGACGAGTGAGGTTTCGTTAAAGGTTTCGAGTCTACAACCAACATGTTTTCGCCTGTGGCAGCATGAAAGTTATAGAGACTCACTGCTATTGTATTTCCGCTGTGTACTTTTTCAATGCTAGCTTTATGCTATGCAACTTGTATAAATATTTTGTAATTCTGGATCATCGATGTAATAAAATTGACCTTTGTTGTGATATTACATCGTAAACTGTGTGTGCAAATGAATCGATCCAGGGATTTGCACTATACACAGGTATCTGCCTTATTTAAAGTGCAGGTACGCTATAGATGGTATCAGAGCACTGTGTTGCCTGTAGGTTCGAAACCCTAGGTTTGGATAGAAATAGGTTTGACCATAGGATTGAAAATCTGTTTTTCTTCACTTTTCTAAAAACAAATCTTTTCACTATGTCTTTCTCTTATTCTCATCTACTATCAACCTTCAAAAAAAAAAAAAAAACCTCTTATCTTTTTCTAGATGACCATGTTCTTATAGTCTAAGTCTGATTCTGCTGGCTCATATGGAAAAGCTACGATTAATCATGAAGTTCTGCATGCATGGAAGACCACTGAAGAACCAGGTTTCGACCAACACTTCTAAGACATCCAAGAAAGTTGAATAAGAACTTGAAGCAGTCATGAAGGAGGTAGATTTGACCACCACCAAAAATAGAATGACGATATCGTGTTAGTGTATTGATCATATCAAATTAGCTATATGACAATACTAGATTGTTTGTTTGTTTGTTTGTTTGTTTGTTGTGAACCTTGTTGCTTGATGTTTGTTAGATGTTGATTGATTATGTTATAGATTGGTTGCCTTGTTTTGTTTTCTTGAACTAGGATTCCTCCATAGTACAAATAATTCAACTCATTGCTTTCTAAAATAAACAGATGTCTCACCCCAACACCAACACCAGTGATTTGCATACAACTATGTGACTACTATTAGAGAACCAGAGTCAGCTGTTGAAGATGATCAATGAGCAACTGCCTAAGATTGATCAAAACCATAGTGATTTTGAAGAGAACCTTATGACCAAACAAAAGGCATGCAAAACTTGTGGATAGATAGGACATACGTCCCAAGAATGCACTGATGAGTGGCCCCATGGTCATACCGAACATCCAGTTAGGGAATGCCCCACAAGTCAGATGTCTTGCGGTTTTTGTGAAGCAACAAATCACATTCCAACTCAACATCAACTCTACCCCGTGGTGCAAGAAGTCAGTCAGCAAGCCAAAAAGGGGATACAACAAAATCTCATGAAGCATGTGGAAGTACAAGAAAACAAGGAGGAACACAAAAGAGATACTAGCCATATAACATGTTTTACATGTGGAGAACTAGGACATTATTCATGGGGCTGCAAAGAGAAAAGGACTGGTCAGGATACTGAACCAAATCTTCATCAAAATGAGACTGTGGGTCATACTAAGGTGAAGAATGAAATAAGAGTAAGGTCACTTCCGAAGAAATCCAAAAGTACCTCCAAGTGTTGCTATAATTGTGAAGGAGATCACCTATCTCGAAATTGTCCCATCAAACGAGACTGGACTTCTTTAATTGAGATAGAATATGGCAAACAAGATTTGGAAGAATTTTTAGCCCTGGAAACATCTAAGAAGAAGAAGAGGAACTTAAGTGACGTAATTTGCTACAAATGTAAAAGCAAAGGACATTATGCTGACAAGTGCCCAGAGCGGAAGAAGGATAAACCTCTCCAAGGACCGAGTGGAAAGCGTGAGTGCTAAAAGCTTTCTGTATCCACCACATGCCATTGTATTATGAACACTTGTACGCCCTACCTCAGAGAAATAAACAAGATTACACAAAGTTTCTAGACTGACCACAAAAATTTCTTTTAAGGGTGGTAGCCACCTAGATAATTCAAACCAGTCGCTTAAACACAGAGATCTCAAACTATTTTTCTTTTCATCCTTCTAATCAGAAAAACCATTCACTGTCAAGTTTTCAAGTCTCCATGTTAGAAATTTCGTTTTCCAAAACATCCCGAGTAATCAGAATCAATCAAACAATTGCTTTGTCTTTCTAGCTTCTCCGAATCTCGAGGACGAGATTCCTTTTAAGGGTGGTAGTCTGTAACATCCCAACATTTTATAATGTTCAAAAATCACTAAAATTTAAAACTTTTCTTTTTATTAAAATAAAATATTAAATGCGTAAGGAAACCAACTATAAAAGACTTCAAATTTTAATATTTCAAATGTCACAGTTTAAAACATCTTATTATCCCATGTATTTCAAAACCTTAAAATATAATTTGACAAATATATTACAAACTACAATCCATTTTATTTTAAATAAATTAGTTTCCTTATAAGTATCTGAATTAAACCACTTAGCCATATCTATTCATAAATATAAGATTATTCAAAATGGTATATAATTACTAAATGGTTTTCATCTCTTTAACTAAGTTCAAAATATAGTTTGGAAATTATAAGCCTATAGTGTATAACTTTACAACTTCATAGAATTTAAATTACTGAATTAGACAAGTTAACATTTCTTTTGCTTAAAGGAATTTCATCTATTTTCAAAGCATGAAAAGATTAATATATGCTAAATAAGAATAGAATTAAAACAAAAATCCTTTCCAAAGTTGTTATAAAGTTTTCAAATGAATTATCATAAATAAAATATAATGTTGCACAAATTATTTTCAATTAAAAATGAATACCCTATATTTCACATTTCCTAAAACATTGTTATATGTGTTCTTTAATATTATGCCAAAATAAAGATAAATGATTTCAGCAAAATAAGTTTAAATAACTTAAATTCAAACATATTGAAATAGGGGGTATTTTTACAAATTTATTATAGCCAAAGGAAAATTTAAATAAGAAAGAAATCCAAATTTGACTTTAAGTGTCAAATTTGTAATTAAGCAATATTTCAAAATATGAATTTTCAAAAATATTCAAAACATACCCACAACTGGTTTAACAGAAGGATAATAATATTACAAATTTTTAGAAATTAATTTGACATCATTTGGAGTTATAAATCAAAAGATATGAAATAAATAAATAAAAACAGAAAAAGAATTACCTGGATGACGTCATCGCTGACGTCATCATCGTCAACCTCCAGCCGGAGATCTCGCCCCCGAAATCCTCCAACGAACTCTTCCAAAATCCGGCGAGTCTGTTGCGGGATTTGATCTCCTATCCCCCCGCCCCCTTATAAACCCCGCGACCCCGCCTCCGTTTCCCCTCTCCTCCCCACGAAAATCACGCCGCCAGGACGCCAGAGGAGCTCGCCGGAGTCCGCACTCACCGCCGCCGTATTTCTTCCTTCCCCGGCGAGGTGAGCCTTCCCCGTTGCCTGTGAGCCCTCCTACCTCTCTCTCGCGTCCGAGCGCATCTCCTAACACCTTTCCTTGTCTCCATTCGCAGCCGAACGGAGTGTCGCGTGCTCGGACGAATCACCGGAGCCGCCGCGTCTTCGCCCGAGCTGCGATGCCGCTCCGGGATGCGCGAGGCGACGCCACGGCGACCAGCGCCTTTCCCGTGACGCGCCGCACCTCTCCATCTCCGTCCCGAGTCCGGGGGTGCACCGGAGGAGCTAGACCATCCAAGCCCGACGCCGGCGCCGCCACCATCGCCAGCTCCGGCGAGATCCCGGCGCCCAGGTACGGTCCACGCCCCTCCACCGTCCGATTAAAATCCTCCGGCCCAGATTAGATCGCCTCCGAAACGGTATCAGCAAATAGGAAGTAGCCACGTCGACGCCCAGTCAGTGCCCCGTCAGCGCACAGTCAGCGCTGACGTGTATAATCAATTTCGTAATTAAATTTAATCGGCAGTTTTGCAGAAACACCCCTGCCACTTAGATCTGTCACAACTTTTTAACCACAACTCCAAATTTAATAATTTTTATATATTTGGAAAGCTCTCGACATGTAGAATATTTTGGATATGACAAAATTAAAATTTGACTTAGTATAAAATATTCAAAATTCAAATGGAAATTTGAGTATATTTGTAATAACTTTAAATCTATAAATCCAAAAATTGCAAATAAATATGTTTTAGAAACTTTGGAATATTTGTAAATTAATACCACACCTATAAAATATTTTTGAGTAATTTTTGAATGATTTCATAGTTGTGTGTTTAATTTGAATAATTTGACTAATTTTGAAATAACTTTTAATAGAAACATTATTTTGGATTAAATCCAATTGCAATAGATTTAATTAAAGGCTCTCTGTCTATTAACATTAATTATAAAATTTTGTTATAAAAATTTAGTCATAGGAAACTTTAATCTTATAATTATTCCTTTTAGTATATTTTCCAAAATTAGAAATTAATTAAATTGCATTTATAAATTCATGCATATTTATAAATAAAACACAAAAGTTATTTTTATGTTTCTTGTGATTTAAGATTTCATTTCATTCATAGCATATTTTATATTGTAGATATAATTCTCAAAGGAAAACCCCTCTTCAATAGTTTTCTCTAAGTTAGGATTATTTTCAAACTTAGTATTTTGTGAAAAGTGCTATGCACTAGACACTTAGTAGTTTTCAAGATGGAGCTAGAAGACCATTGAAGGATTTAGCCAAAAACAAGACTTCAGAAGTATCTTCAAGGAGGAAACACTTAGAAGAAAATCAAGAAGAAGTTCATGAAGGACTTAGAAGAAAACAGACTCTGGAAGCATCTCCAAGATGTCAAGCACTTAGAAGAAAAGTGAGAAGAAGTTCAAGAAGGCCAACCCCCTTTCTATTCTCTAAGTCTTTCTCTCTGTCTTTCCTTCTCCCCTGAGATTTCATGAAGACTAAGTAAATCCAAGACCAGCCTCGAGGATACAAGAATCATCAAGTCTGGAGATTCATCAGGACTACCCAGAAATCAATCAAGACATCATCAAGGAGAATATTACAAGTCTGGAGATGAAGCCTGGAGGACAACTACATCTTTCTGTCTATCTTTTCCCTCTTTCCTAATCTTGTCTTTTAGACTTAAAAAAATTTTGATCATGATGTTATCATCTTGAAGTTGTTGGATCCTAGCAGCATAGTGGGATGAAGCGGCCTGGAAACAAACCTTACATGTCCACGTACATGAGACCTGTTCCACAATTTAAGTGGTTGGCCGGGTGTCTGTCTCTCTCACTATAGTGAATGTCCAACTTACAAAGAGTTGATAATAATTGTGATCATCTTGAACAAAGGACTTAGTATTTTTCTCTAAGTATTTTGCACATCATGGCTAAGCCATTAGAGTGCTTGTTTCAAAGAGATATAAAACAAAGTATGTATATCCAACTTAAGACTTTAGTCCTTAGTCCTTTTTGACCAACCTATTTGCCTTACAATAACTTAAAAGAATTTCATGGCATGAAAAAGCATTTCTAGCCTTAGGAATATTTTTGCATATAATGCATAAACATATTTTCCTTAGAAAGTTTTATAAAACTTATTTATTCATCTAGTATGTGTTTGTTTGCATTGTGGATTTGTGCTTGCTGTTGATTGTTGTATTGTTGCTTGCTTATATTGTTTAGATTAAACGGAGAGCAAACGTTCGTTGTTGAGAAGAGTTTGTGAACAACGACAACATTCAAAGGCAATTGGCACACCTCATAAACTTCCTATTTTTATGCATTACTTAGTGTATTTTTAAATGCATGTGTTCCTATGCTAAACCTGTGTAGAATCCCTTATACCTGTGTCTAGGTACCTATGCAATACTTAGTAGAATTATTCATGCTATGCAAATGTTGTTTTGTGAAAATCTCAATTCTACTAAGTTAAGAATGAAACACCTGGGTGGTAATTGGTCGGATGGTTTATGTTGAGTGGCTACTCGGTCCATTTCTATGGTTCCTATAGAGTATGTACACTTGAGAACGGCCACCCAGGAACAGAGGAATCTGAAGGAACTCCAAGTGACGATTGCTTCCAGTGCAGCCATTGCCATATGGGCTCTGGCTTGATCAATTATGTTGCGTGGACTCTCTCCGGCTTGACAAGCAGATGTAGGGGGATGTTAGGTGGAACGGGTCAAGCCAGTATGGGGAGGGAAAATGCTTCTGAAAGATCTCGTCTCATTCTCTCCTTTCCTTATCACAAATGGTGTGTAAAGGATACCTTGGGTTGAATGGGTACAATGGTGAAAGTGCACAACCTCTGCAGAGTGTAAAACTAAGTACTTAGCCGTGTCCCCGGTTACGGACAATTTTGAGCAGCTGATCAAGGACGTCAACGGAGGATTCCACCATTCCAACTTCAGAAATAAAACTTGATGGGTGAACAAGGGTAGAATGAGACAGTGGATTTCATGCCACGGATGTCTCGAATAGAAGAAAAGTGTTTTCAAAAGAATAGGAAAAATTGGCTTTATGCAAATTAGCCTTGAGCTCCACCAGCCAAATATTCATATAGGCTTTAGAGTTATTCCATAAGTGTCCACCATAGTGTCACTTGCCAGACTCCATTTTTAATGGAATCTGACCCACGTTGTTGCAATATTTTTCTTATTGCAGATTTGATCAGATGACGAGTGAGGTTTCGTTAAAGGTTTCGAGTCTACAACCAACATGTTTTCGCCTGTGGCAGCATGAAAGTTATAGAGACTCACTGCTATTGTATTTCCGCTGTGTACTTTTTCAATGCTAGCTTTATGCTATGCAACTTGTATAAATATTTTGTAATTCTGGATCATCGATGTAATAAAATTGACCTTTGTTGTGATATTACATCGTAAACTGTGTGTGCAAATGAATCGATCCAGGGATTTGCACTATACACAGGTATCTGCCTTATTTAAAGTGCAGGTACGCTATAGCTTGGGAGATATCGCCGCTGCCTCCTCCGCATGAGGTGTTGCAGTTCCCGCCGGAGGCACAGCTGCCTCCGCTTGAGGCGCAGCCTCCTCCTCCTGAGGCATCTCCTCGGTTGGGCCTGTGCAGGCCGTCTCCACAGGCCTCGTGGCCTCCTCAGCCACGGCCTCAGTCGTGGCTCTCTTTACCTCTGCTGCCTTGCGGAGCTTACGTTCGCAGGCACAAGATCACTGGCAAGCACCAGAGAGAGACCTTCATAAAAGGATAAAGAAGAAAGAGCAAGGGTCAAAAGAACCAAGTGCTAGAAGCACTTACCCAGACGACTTGGCGCCGGTGTCGACCCACGCCAAGCCTGGCGTGCGCCAGGAGGGCTTGGTGTTGACTCCTGACCCCTCCGGGGGCGCCTCGGCTTTCCTTTTGGACGGGACGTCCGACGGCCTCGACCCCGACCGGTCCACGACCACTTTGGTGTGTGGCTCGCGCCGCCTCGGCGTGGCCTCCTCGTCAGAGACTTCCTCCTCCTCAACCTCCTCTTCCACGGGGTGCGAGGGCGCCACAACGAAGGGATCGTCATCGCCTGACGAGATGTTGCAAATCTCGTTAATAGAGGGTCCGGGCCTCGAAGAGGACACCTCCCCAGCCGCGGCCTCCTCCTCGCCTCGCCTAGCTCCAGAGGCAGAAGGCGAGTCTGCTCCCTCCGCTTCCTGCACCACCGGCACAGGCACCTCCTTCCCCGCCAAGCCTGCCGGGGTAAACACGGGCATCACCACCAAGATGGCCAGGCGCTCGGTCATGTTGTACTGGTGTAGCGGCCGGAGCGTGATGGGGAGCTGGTCCATGGCAGGCACCACCGGGTTGATGAAGAGCGCGGACAGGACGTTGTCGATGGCATCCTTGTCGTTGTCCTCGCGGTGGAGCCGCACCTTGTCCTGGGGGCCGGAGTACATCCACATGGGCGTCGCATGCGCTTGAAGGGGAGCGATGTGGCGTGTCACGAAGTCCGCGACGATGATTTTCCCCGTGAGACCCTCCTCACGAACGTAGCTCAAGCGGCCCATCAAGATAGTGTTATGTGTGCTGCTGAACGGGGCCTTGCCCCAGTTCGAGTTCTTCACAAGCGGCGCGTCACAAACCTCGAGGAAGGCGTAGGGCTGCTCCCCCCGACGAAGAACCACCGCTGGCGGAAGTCATCCACCTTCTTCGTCACCGAAGTGACGGCTTTTCCCTCGCTCCACGACATGGGAATGTAGACACTCCCCATGTCGTCCACGATGCAGAACAAGACGCAAGGGTCCTATCTATGAGCTTGAGATTGAAGAAGAAAGCAGCCAGGAAGTGGTGACAGTTGGTACTCGTCGCGAGCGTTCAAATGCAGCCAAGGCTCAAGCTAGAGAAAAGTCTATTCCCAATGCACCTCCACCTCGGTCACTCAACTCTTTGTCCTCTCGTGATTTTGTGAGGCTTGGGAAGGAGAATGCCTATGCCACTCCTCGGAACCGCAACTACACCAACCTTGAATTCCACAACTTATTCCAAGAAAGGGTGTTCAATGAGGTCCTTTCCCATCACAAGACCAAGGTTGTGACACAATATAGCATGAACACGGAGCATATGGAGTTACATCCGGAATATTTTGGAGGTGCTATTGAGATTTGCAAGGAGTTCGACATATACGATTTCATTGCCGTGCAAGAGGACTATAGTGAGCTACTTGTGGCTCAATTATTTGCCACCGTGCATTTCTTTGAGGATGAGCCAAGGAGGGTCAAATGGATGTCAAGGGGAGTTTTGCTTGAAACCACTTGGGCTCAATTTGCTAGTTTGCTTCATGCGGAAGAACTTGGTTTTAGCTTGAGCAACATCACCGTGGAGCAATACTTCCGGATTGACTACTCTCCCGTGATGAAGCCCCATGACCTCTTTGATCTCTATATTCAAGGAAGGGCCATGGTTGGAGAGCAAAAGAACTTGGCTCGGGAGTGGGACATCATGCATAGGATCTTTTGCAACACCATTGCTCCTCGGGTTGGCAACTTTGACAAGATCCATGGTATGCTCATCAACATTATGAACAAAAGCTATCACATGGTTGGAGAAGGCAAGAAGTTGGACGTCATGGACATTCATTGGCATAAGATGTATGCCGTGGTGATGAAGAAAAGGTCACTAGTCTTTGGTGCTATTGTCATGAAGCTCATCAAGTTTGCTTGGATGGCGAAAGGATTGGACTTGGTCGGTTTAAACACCCATGAGGGACTCACCACTCATACGGTCAAGGAATTGATGGTCAAGAAGCATGTTCCACCCCTCATTCCCAATGATCAAGAGGAAGAGACCTCCGATGATGAAGAGCAAGACCCCTTGTTTGAACTTCCTCACCGCCAAGAGAAAGCACAAGACAAAGGATTCAAGAAATGGATCTCTAATGCTCTCAAGATGGTCTTTTGCCGCCAAGATGATAGTGAAAGAAAGGCATACCAAGCTCATGTTAGAAGCAAGGAAGAGCGTGTACGCACGCGTCGACGGTTTGAGCATTTGGGTGTGCCATGCACGGCGGGATCGGAGGATAGAATCACTACCTCACAAGAGTGGATGCAACCTCGCTACAATTGGGTTGATGCCGATCTTCAAGATGATGCCTCCACCTCTCATAACCCTTGGAAGCCAATCGGTGATGAAGATGTTGATGATGAAGATGAATATGAAGAAGGCAATGACAATGATGAAGATGAGGACATGGAAGAAGATGGCCCCGCCTCCGCCTGAAGCTCGGATGAGTGACTTCCTCTTGGGTCGTTAGAGTTCCTCTCCTTTTTGGTATCTTGATGCCAAAGGGGGGGATGTGTCTAGGTTCACGGGCATTTGCAAGGGTTGGGGCACAAGTTTTCTTTTTCATTATCATCTTTTCACTTGTGCTCCTTGTATCCTTTTCTCTCTCGTTGGTTTGAAAAACTCATGGGCTAAGACATGGTTGGTAAACTTCTATTCGTGCAAGACTTTGTGTTGTAATAACTCTATTTATTATGTTCTACCCTTGTGCAAGTTTTTGTTTAATCTTTGTATCCTTTTTGTGTTGACTTGCTCAGTTTGCAAAAAAGAGGGGGAATGTTGATCCTAATGAATATGCATTTCGTATTCAAACGCAAAGCTCAAATGATGCATATCGTTAGGGGGAGCTCCTTCTAATTTTTGTGAACCTTTGTGGGTGTGTTGTTATCAATCTCCAAAAAGGGGGAGATTGAAAGTGCATTTCCTCTAAATTGATTTTAGAGATTATTGACAACACATCTGCATGACTAATTGGTGCGCTAAGTTATTTGCAGATTATACAGGTCTTATAAAGTGTTGAAAAGGAGAGAGTGGCCCCTGATTTTTGTGGTGTAATTCTGTTTTTCAGTTCAGCAGTAGTACCGCTGCTCCAGCGGTAGTACCGCTGGACCTTGAAAAACCCTCAGCACAGCCTATGGTACCAAGAGGTAGAGGTCCGGTAGTACCGCTGGTGTCCTTCGTTTTTCGACTAAGGACCCAGCGGTAGTACCGCTGGCTCAGCGGTAGTACCGCTAGCCTGGGAAGCAACGGTAGTACCTCTGGTACCGTTGTTGCTGACAAACTCTTCTGCCTAGGTACCGTTGTTATCTGTGGCGGTAGTACCGCCAGCTACCGCTGGAATTAGAAAAACTCTCGGCATAGGCTACGGTATCAGGCGGTATTACTCTGGTAGTACCGCTATAGTTCTTTCCGTGCTACGGCTAAGGACCCAGCGGTAGTACCGCTCGTGCAGCGGTAGTACCGCTTTACCAGCCTCAACGGTTATACCGCTGGATCTGGAGAGTAATTCTACCTGGGTACCGTTCAGCGGTAGTACCGCTGAGTGATTTTTTCAGACACCAACGGCTCGTTTTCGGGGGTCCCTATTTAAAGACTTCGTCTTCTCCAAAAGCAGTTGACGATTCTACACTCTCTCTCCTCCATTGTTGCTGAGCTTTGAAGCTTTGGATCTCCCTACTCCTCCACCCAAATCGCTTGATCTTTTGGGAAGTGAGGGAGAAAACCTAGATCTAGCTCTCCACCGAAGGAAATAGAATCTCCCCCTCTCTATCAAGAGGGATCTAGTGCTAGGCTTTCATTTGGAAACGTAGGGTTCTTACTTGGTTGTATTTGTTAGATTGGAGACCTTTGTGGTCAAGACCTCTTGTGGTCATTGTGGGAGCCCCCAATTCAGTTGTGGGTGTGTGCCCCACGAATTTGTACGGGATCTTCTCTGCCCTTAAAGGAGTCCTTAGTGGAAAAGTGAGCTCGTACCTTTGTGGTCTAGTTCACGGAGAATAGGGTGAGGCCTTTGTGGCGTTGAGCTTACCTTTGTGGTAGCTCACACCTCTCCAACGAGACGTACACCTATGTGAAGGAACTCGGGATAAAATCACCGTCTCTGAGTTCTTCTTTGGTTATCTCGTTCCACTATCTCTCCTTTATTGTTTCCGTACTTATCGTTCTTGCTTAGTTTCCTTGTTGTCTAGCACTTGTATCATCTAGTTCACATATAGACAACTTACTTTCCGCTTGCCTAAAACTGAATATGACATAAAAATTGGTCACCACCTATTCACCCCCCCCCCCCCCCCTCTAGGTGGTCAACTTCCATTCACAAAGCACCCAAGAATATCTTACTGTTATCCAGTGATCATCACATGAATCACTCTGGTATATGCTTGTAACTATATTACAACATATGAAATCTGGTTGTGTACATATCATGGCGTTTATGATTTATAAAAAACTCATATTTCTAAACTCATCAAGTGTTGAATACACTCAAGTCTTGTTAACACGCCATGTAACAAGAACACTTCTTGATGTTTCCATATCGAACTACTTTGGTATCTCTTTTATGTACTTTGACCCAACCTTTTATTGCATCAATTCATATCCATGAATCTTAGATTCCTAACATGGTTTTTGGTCTAAGTCCTTTCAGTGAAAATTATTTTCAATGAAACTTTTAGTTATGTCAAGAAAATATACATGATCTTTCAGTCAATGATATGTCATCTACATAAAGTATCATGAATATGTCTTAGCGCTCCCACTTAATTTCTTGCGAAAGCAAGAATCTTCATTGTTCATAATAAAATCAGAAATTCATTTGACTATTTCATTCAATGAAGATATCATCTCCGTGATGCATACTTCTTTCATGGAAGTTTGCATTCCCCTATCTAGCCCTCTCGGGATCAACAACTCCCTCAGATGTATCAGCTATACGTCCTTGGTTAGTACTCCAACTAAGGAACACAACTTTGTTACCCGGCATAACTCATATGCAGCGATTGCTAGAATAATCCCATTCAGATTTAAGGTTTCGCTAAGGAAGATCCAAATCTTAATGTAGTCAACTTCTTGAACTTTGTCGTAAACAATTTTGGACAACTCTAACCTTTTATGGATCTGACATCCACTTCTGTTTATAGACTCATTTTTATTTTACCAAGTTCCAAGCTTGATTTCATCTATGAATACTATCTTGGATTTTATGGCGTTCAACCATTTTTAACGGAGTTAAGGGCCCACCATTGCTTTCTTGTATACAATCGGTTTACTATTGTCCTACAATAATATTTCGTTCTCAAATCCTTATTATTCGATTACGAAAGCGTACCCGACTAGTGAGGTTCAATATGTAATTCAATCTCCAGAGCTTCAACAACTTGTAGTTGTGGGTGTCATGGGCGACATGGCCGCTTCCAGAACAAATTCTGGTGTGGCGCCACTCTGCTCATCTTAGTTATTGAATTCTATTGTCCTCCCACTCAAAACTTTCATGAGAACATCCTTCTCGGAAATAAGCCATTCTCAGCGACAACAATACTTTGTCTTTGGCTTAAAGTGGAAAGAATTCCCAATGCTTTCTTGCGATAACCTACAAAGATATTTATCCATTTTGGTTAGAAAATCATTTCCATACCAAAAATGAAGAAAAGACTGTTGGGTACCTTCCCGTCACATATCTCATATGGTTGTCAATTCAGTGGATCATATATGATGTGTAAAATCCCAAATGTAAAACTTCCTACAGTGTGTGTTTGGTTGTGCAATAAAGTGTATCATGGCATCCTTCCATTTGTGTTTGTATTTAATTAAATAAGTTGCTTTACAATTCCATCTTTAAATTCAAATGCATTTACAAATAAATTTAAAAGTGAAGTTTCATATCTTTACAAATAATCATACCAATAAATCAATTTGCCTATTTTGAAACTATTAAAATTTTCCAAAAGTCATGTTTCTTTTCTATTTTGTTTTAAAAGTACAAAAACAGATAAGAATAAACAAAAGAAAAAAAGGAAGAGAAGAAAAACTACCTGTTGCCGAAGTGGCCCAGCCAGCCCAGCTTCGGCCCACCTGGCCTCCGTTGTTTGTCTTCTTCCCTGTACGGAGGGGGAGACCTTTACAGCGTGGCCATGGCGCGCCGCTGGCAGGGCGCCCCCACGCGCCACCTTCCCTCAATTCCTCGCCTATAAGCTGGCCCCCGCGCCGCCGAACCCTAACCCTAGAAGTTTCCTCTCTCCCCGCCACCGCCTGCTCCTCTCGCTCCGCCGTCGCCATGAATCCAGACGCCTCGAGCTCTTCCCCGCCGTGACCCCATGCTCCTCCTTCCTCGTCCTCGCGCCAGGAGCTTCCCGACGTTGTCTTCTCCTTCCTCACCACAAGCGGAACGAGAGGGAGACGGCGCATTTGCTCCTTCCTCGACGCCGGTCCGAGCTCCGCCTCCGCTAACCCGAGACCGTCCTCTCCACTCCGACCTCCCCGACCCCCCTCCGTTCGCCACCGGCTCCGCCTCGGTGAGCTGCACCTCCTCCTCGTCTTAACCCCTCCTTTCCCGTCTCCGGTACGTAGTATTTCGTCGGTGACGTCGGTGCCGGTGACGCCCGAGCACGAGCCCGAGTCTCCGGTACCCCTCCCTTGCATCTGAGAACAGGAAATCAACCCCCACACTCCCAGCTACGTCCTGCACACATGCACGCAGCGGCGCCGCCCTAGTTTGGTCGCCGCCACCGTCCTTTCCCCGCCGCCGTGCCCTCTGTCAACTTTGCTCTGTCAGTTTTGTCAGAGATCGAACAGAGGACGTTCAACGTGTTAAAACTAATTCTATGTAACATCCCAACATTTTATAATGTTCAAAAATCACTAAAATTTAAAACTTTTGTTTCTGATTAAAATAAAACATTAAATGCATAAGAAAACCAACTATGAAAGACTTCAAACATATTGAAAGAGTTTAATATTTCAAATATCTCAATGTATCATTATTTTCAAAAGTTGTTCAAGTAAACATTTTATTATCCATTGTATTTCATTAACCTTAATATGTAATTTGACAAATATTTTACAAACTTCAAACCATTGTATTCTAATAAAATAGTTTACTTATAAGCAATTGATTTTCAACCACTTGGCCATATCTATTCATAAATTCAAGACTATTTTAAATGGTATTTTTGCCAGATGGTTTTCATTCATTTAACTAAATTCAAATTGAAGTTTTGGAAATTATAAGTTTATAATACATAACTTTAAAACTTCATATATTTTATAATTAATGAATTATCCAAATAAACATTTCATTAGCTTAAATGATTTTCATTTATCTTCAAAACATAAAATGATTTTCATGAATATATGTTCTATATAAGAAATGAATTAAATCTAAAATCTTTTTCAAAGTTGTTATGAAGTTTTCAAAAAAATTATCTTAATATAAAATATAATGGTGCACAAATTATTTTGAATTAAAAATGAATACATTATATTTCCCTTTTTCATTTTCATATAGTTGTGTTATACTATTTAATAATACAAAAGCCAAAAATAAATTTAGTATTTGAAAATGAGTTTAAATAACTTGAATTCAAACATATTTGAATGTGGGTATTTCATAGAATTGATTTTAGCCAAAAATAAAATTAATTAAACCCTAGTTTTAAATTTAACAAAAAGTGTCAAATTTGTATTTAATGAATATTTCAAAATATTAATTTTCAATTTTTTTTTCAAAATGTGCCCACAACTGGTTTAACACAAAGATATTATTTTTTAAAAAAATTAGAATTTTATTTGACATCATTTGGACATTTAAATCAAAAGTTATGAATTAATTGGAAAAATCAGAAAAAGTGAAATCGCTGACGTCAGCGATGACGTCAGCTTCATCTTCAACCTCCGGCGTGAATTCCGGCCGAAACTCCTCTCTTCATTGCGGATCAAATGACGGGCGAAACTCGCGGGATTGAATTCTCTGAGTGTGCCTATAAGACCCCCTGCCCCTCCTCTCTCTTTTCCCCGAAGAACCCTATCCCGAGCGCCCTCAGGTTGTCCACAAACCCTCGCCGGAGTTCGTCCGAGCCGCCGGCCCTCTTTTCCTTTTCCGGCGAGATAACCACTCCCCCGAGCACCTAGAGCCCCCCCCCCCTCTTCCTCCCCGCGCTGTGTGCACCCCCCCCTCGACCCGTCTTCGCATGTCCTCCACGTCCAAATCGTGAGGGGCAAGCACCTCCGAAGCTCTCCGTCGTCCGAGCACCTCCGGCCGCACGCCCTGGCCATCCCCAGACGCGCGCGGGCTCGGCGTCACCACCATCGACTCCGTCGCCCTCCGCTGAACGTCGTCGGCAGCTCCAGGAGGCCAGGGGAGCCCCACAACCTCGCCGCCGTCCACGCCCGAGACAGCGCCGCCGTTCCTCTCTGTCTCCGGCGACCACCCCGCGCCGCCACGGTGAGCCCCTCTCCTCAACGCCCGATCTGTTTTTGACGCGCGAGATTAGATCCACCAGATCGAACCGGTACATTTTGTTCTCGCACGTTAGATCTCAATCCTGTGGCTTAGATCAAATCAACTTAATCCAGTCAGCAGCCCAGTCAGCGCCCAGTCACCAGCCACTTCAGAAATTGTTTTCCTAATTAAATTAAATCGGCAGTTTTACAGATTAGTCCCTGTAAATTCAAACTCTCATAACTTTTTAACCACAACTCCAAATTTGACAAATTTTATATTAAATTAAAGCCCTTGACCAGTAGAATCTGCTGGAACTTTTAAATTTCAAATTTGACTTTTCCAAATAGATTCAATTTTCAAATTAGGAGTTTGAGCATTTTTTACTTAGTTTTAAATTCATAAGTACAAAATTTGCAAATAAAATATTTTTGGAAAGCTTAAGATATGAAGAATAATGATCCACTATTTAAAGTAAAGTTTGAATAATTTAAAAATGAATTTAAAATTCAGAAACTTATTTTGGTTAAATTTGGCATAGTGTAAATATTTATTAATATGTTTAAATTATTTCCTTTGCACAAATGTCATAAATAATTGTCCTTGTTCAGAGAAATTCAAATCCATGTTTATCCACTTATTCATAACATTAATATGTAAGTGGTGTTTAAAAACCTTTTCAATTTCATTAGAACATTTATAGGTGTTTAAAATTGTTAATGATTAACTAGGAGTACAAATTTGATTTTTTAAAAAAATTGATGCCAATTTCAATAACTAGATTATTAATTTATTGATATGAACATTTAAGTTGGATTTAAAATGACTTGTTATGTTACTTTAATAGAATTTGAAATTTAAATTATGTTTACACCTTTCTCGAAGTTAATGTGTGATCATTTTGAACAAGTTTAACACAAAGTCCCATTAAATCAATTTTGAAACATAGACTTGTGTAACTATATTTAAAAATGTTGGCTAACTTAAAATTGCAAACCTTACTTTTAATTTGTTTTCAAACCATCTCGACATTCATTTTTGTAAACTGTTGGAATCAAGACCATCCCTAAACAAATTGGCAAACCCTTAACTCGATCACATTAATTCGTTTTCCATATTGAATTTTGTTACACCCTTTACCAAATCCCTTGCTAAGTTTTTTTTTACTTTATTTGATTCTTGAATGTTATGTGTTTGTTGAATTGCTTGTTTATTGGATGTCTTTGTACTGTATAGATTGAACGGAGTGCAACGTTCGTTGTGACAAAGAGTGTGTGAGAAACGACATCATTCATCAGGCAAATGACTTCATAAAACACCTACTATTTTTATCCTATTGTATTACTAGTATTTTTAAGCAGTATTTGCAAATAGTATGTATGATAGGTTTTTGTGGGAATTGTTGTATGCTATGCAAACATGTTAGGTTACCCCTTAGAAAATTCCAGTAGACACCTATTATAATTTAGTGGAAGTACATGCTGCCAAAATGATTGTTTTATGGTTGATGTGATAAATGAAAATTTCCACTAAATTAATTTAACGCCTAGGTGGATTGGGTCGATCGAGGAGGTTTCCAGTTGAGTGGCTACTCAGGGCCAAGTTTCATGGTTGTCTTCGCCCATGATAGTTTTCACTTACTTGGGGCCATGATATGCGGTGTTAACCTGAGTTGCTCACTTGTGGAAGGCCACCCAGGGCTATGAGATTTAAGTTTACCTGAGTTTAGTTGCTTATCGTGCAACCATTGGTCAATATGGGCTCTGTCTTGATGGAGTAAGTTGATGTGGACCTGGGTCAAGAGATTGATGGTGGTAGAGTTGATAGGATGGTGGTAATCTCTTAGTATGATCATGGGAAAGCAACTTCTGAAAAGTCTCGTCTTGATCTTCTCCTTTTCCTTCTCACTAAATGAGTGTAGAGGATAGTTTGGGTTGATTGAGTCTAATGGTGAAAGTGCACACACTCTCGAGAGTTAAAACCTAAGATCTTAGCCGTGTCCCCGGCATCGGACAATTGAGTGACTACACAAGGTTGTCTTCTGAAAATCTCTTCATTCCAATTTCTTAATAAAACTTTGATGGGTGAACATGGGTAGAAGACATGGATTTGTCCGAGATGTCTCATAAAGAGAGATTATTGTTACAAAAAAGTTTTTATCAAAAAGTAGGAGAAAACTTGCTTTGCGCAATAGCCTTGAGCTCCACCAGCCAAATATACATATAGATATAGCTTAGTGGAATATTAGAAATTAAAGTCACTTGCCACCACAATTCAATTGTGCTGACCCTTTATAGCTGGGCTGCAACTAAACCTTGCAGATTTGACAGACGACGAGTGAGCATTCGATAGGATTTCGAGTCTACAACCAACATGCTATGCCTGTGGCACATCAAGATGATGAGCCTCATTGTATCTACTGTTTTCCGCTGCTGCTCTTTGAATTTTGCTAGCCTTTTCAGGTTATGCAAGTTGTAAGAGATATTTGTAACACGGGATCATGCGATTCAATAAAGTATTTGACACTTCTGCATGATATACATCTTAAACTGTGGTCCTAGCATTTGATCCCGGGACTAGCACATTAACACAGGGACTTCCACCTTATAATAAAAGGTGAGGTCACTACATTCTAACCCTAACCTGACAACAACACTCACAAGCCTCTCTGTTTACCAGCATCCCACTGCGCGCGTTGCGAGTTCGAATCCTGCCCTGGACAGTGGAAATAGCCCATTTTTTGTAGCGCACTCACTCACAGCAGTGGCCCACCGGTCAGCGACCGTGGCGCCACACACGCGCACATCAGCGCCAGCATGGCCTGGGGCCCGCACGTCAGCGACCCTGGCTGGCATCCACTGCGGTGAGAAAAGTCCAGATGCGATGCGCATTTACACAGAGCCCCCTGGTTCTCTGGTTTTGCGCAGAAGCCTTGCTAGTAACTTTTCCATCACGGTTAGGTCCTAGAACTTTACAGAACACCCCCTGACTTTTAAATGCTAATAACTTTTAATCCATAACTCCAAATAAAATAATCTTTATATGTTTTAATATCAGAAAAATGCAATGAACATTAATATGACATTCTTATGCCATTTTGCATCATTTATTTTAAATGCTTAGTGTAATTTAATAATTGCACCTAAATAATTAATATGGAATGTGTTGGGCAAATATTTAATTATTGCTTATTCCATTTAAATTGATTAGATCACACATGCCATGCTATATATGTTAAACAACATTTAAATTGTTGGATACAAAATAACTTGTAACATAATCTTTTGTCGGGATTTCATCCCCGCTTTAAGGTGACCTAATCATCGCATACCATATTGCCACATCAATTGTTTGCGCATTTCCATGTATTGATTATGTTTCCTATTTGTTTATGTTTTGCTCTTCTCTGGGTAGATGACGAGGTGTCTGCTAATGGTACTTTCGTCCCTGAGGTTTCAGCTTTTGTGCCGGGCCACGGGCTGCCAGGCAAGCTTTTGCTAACCTGTTACAGGTTGTTTGTCTTTCATACTTGTCGTTGATCTCTGCTACCCTAGTATTCGATTCTTGAATTGCGATCCCATCACATGTTTATCCTGTAGCATATACAGCTTTATCCCCACAACTTATAACCCCTTGCATGTTTATATGTTGGCCTTTGCGAGTCGTAGTGCATGCTTAGAGTTGGTTGTGCGAGTCGTCCGTCTATCTTTTACCTCATATGCTTAGTATGATAGATTGTTCTACTTTAATAAACGGATGTCTTATGTTGGGTATTATAACTAAAAGATAAGGCACCGGCGGAAGGCCTTGCGAGGTGCTTTGTTCTGCTAAGTGTCGACCTAGGAACTGAGATTTTGTCCTCGGATCCAATTTTGAGCGCACTAACCAATTGTGGGTGGCCCTATGGATCCCCCCTCGACTTTGAACGGATCTTCAGCTTGTCCATGTGTTGCAACTAGTTCGGGTTTTCCATTTTCTCATATGCATGTGCATGATGATGATAATTGATGAGAGGTTATATGATACGGGGGGTCATATAGGTGCGGTATTACGCGTAGCGGACAGTTCCTACTGTGGTTTGAGCCGCATGGTGTAGTAGACGCAAACTAATGAGTCCGCAGTTGAGATATCGGCCGGACTCTTGAAGCGGGTAACAACTCATATGGATGGCACTTGGAATAGCTGTAGTGAAGGAACGAGTCGGGTTGAGAGGCCCTGATGCTTGCTTGGGTTGATCATACGAGTATGGGTACAGTAGTGCACCCATGCAGGGTATAATCTTATCGATGAGCCGTGTCCACGGTTATGGACGACTTGGTGATGATGCTGTCTAACAAGATCTAGACAACTTACACCTAATCATTGTTAATTAACTTGACTAGTAATATAGAATTACTTTCACAATAAATGGTAACTAAAACTGTTCACTGTGTGAGTTTTCCCGAATTGCTTCCTCATACTTGGTTGAGGGGGTTAATCTGAGAATGGGTTATGATTGGTGTTAGTTGTAGTTGCTTACTTATGCGCTCTCTTATCCCTCTCTAATTAGACGGAAGTTGTAGCGTGTCTCTTTAGGTTGCTAGTGTTGATGCTGCTAAGTCCACCTAACCCCATACTTTGGGAGTCTTTCAGTTTTGTAACTTGTTAGCTCTAGCTTGTTCGATACGCTCTGGTGTATTGACCCGTTCGCGGGTTGTGGTTTTCTCTGCAGTTGAGGAGACTCCGTACGACCAGGTGGGTGGCTACTACGTGGAGTTCAACGATGAGATCTACGACGAGTAGTTAGAATTCCCGTGGGCTTCTTCCTGTTGGACCGCGTGGATGGGCCTTCTCTTTTCGTTTTGGCCTTGTGCACTTTGCTTCTTGTCTGTACTCAGACCGGCATGTTTTCCGATGCATGATGTAATGTTGGGACATGTGTCCTCTGCTTGGTGATATTCGCTATATTTGCTCAGTGAGAGCTTTGGATACTTATTTCCTTTCTTTGTGTCTTAGGTTTATCCTGTGATTTCCATTCTGTTTCCAAACCGATTCATATACCATGTGTGTATGTTTGAAGTATACGAGTTGGTAGGATTTTGGATTCTTGCGTGCGCAATCGTGAGACGTATGTGACGTTGGGATCGCTAGGAGCTGTCGGCCAATGATCCATTCCGAGCCTGGCATGCCTGTTTCCTGGGATTGGTAATCCCCAATATGCTCCTAGTTGTGTGGCCCAACCGGTACGTCTTGTTTGTGTAGCCTGAATCCAGGGTCTGACATGATGGTACTCTTTTAAGTGTAAAAGCGGTAGTCTCTAAGGCATAGCTCTTCAAAAATATAATGGTAATTTCAATTTACATATTTGATATTACATGTCAAAACACGGTATGATTATGTCTCTCGAACCCACCATATTTCTGTGGTGTTTTAGGGAGGCAGAATTTGTGGAATTAATTCTACAACACTTAGATGTCTTGTGCTAAACTTGTAACTTAAATAATCCCTTCTATGAACTCATCATAGATATTATTGTTACGATGATTTTCTACGTCATGTTGAAATATTTGAACATATTCAAATGTTTCAGACTTGTTTCTCATTAAATAGGTAAATTCGAATATATCTATTCAAATCATCAACGAAGTAGATGAATCTACCGCTTATGGCTCCACCCAATGGATCACATACATCAATCATGTGTGATTTCCAACATTTTTAGCCATTCGTTCAATCTTAGGCCTCTCGAACAAAGTTCAAGTCATTTTCCTTTTAGAAGGTGTTGCAAGCGCCAAATGATTCAAAATCAAGTGACTCTGAAATTCAACAACATTGAGTTTCTTCATGCAATTATTTCTAATATGACTTAAATGGCGGTTCCACAATTATGTGGAATTGAAATCATTAGCCTTGCGGCGTTTAGCGTTAGTGTTATAGATATATGTTTTACCAACAAGATTTATAATAACTTATCCATCTTCTATGGATTATGGTCAAAATTTGAACAACTACTTGTTTTATTTAGACCAGAACAAAATAAAAAAATTATTAAGTTATTTTAGAATAAATCTCACGGGCTAGGTATAATACCAACTACGAACACAATAACAATTTATCATATTTTCGTTGCGTATTGTTACCACATTCCTCGTAAGGCACTTTGGCCATTGTATTCTTGTATTGAGTTGTATGACAGTTCATACCAACCAATCTAGTACACATACCCAAGAATTATAGTACGTGACTAATAGGAAAAATATCTATAACATGTATATCAGCCATATACACCTGAACTTTTCTAGTCTTCTTTTCTGCCAAATACTTTTGAAGTTCCTCTTTCAGTTTTTCCTCTCTATGCGGAAGAAGAATTCAACATCAAAGTATGTGCCAATCGAATTGGAACAAAATCCTAGTCGTGAATAGTCAGTATTAGCACCCTTTGGATTTTTATGTTGAAGTTGATCATCATATGATAAGTGTTCTTCTGGATTTCACTATTAGTGGTCTTTTAATGCAATGAACAAATCCACTTACATTATTTATCCATCCCATCATGAGTCCTATCATGAGGAAGCTACCATGGCTCAATTAGATTGGATATGAATTAGTGCCAAACTAGTTTGGATATCGAGATGCCTAGCATCTTTTATCTTGTAGTACATACTCATACAATATGAGCTCAGGTACTCCCACTGAAATTCATAAAAACTTGTAACCAAAACAAGGTCCTAGATATCAGTCATATTTCATCACTAATTCATTTCTGAAAACAAATTTTCAGCTCCATCGTTCTCCTCAATTATCAAACTAATTCGCGAACCAAGTTTCACGGAGACAAGAATGAATTTAGACACCAATATGAATTGTTGCTCATTTTAGATTCCAAATCACATGGAGCAATTTTAGAGTTACCGGAAGTTTGCAATAGAACTTTAAAACTTTTCTATACATAATTACTTACATACAATATGGTACCAGTCCATAGAGTAAATATCAGATTTTGAACAGTTTTGATCTCAACTAACAAACCTAGTGCGTAGTGGACTATGGATTCCAATACTACAAATATTCATGCAAAGACAATTTTATACTATGTTTATGATAATATATGGAGTTAAACCAATTCTAAATTATTATGTTAACTCCCACTCAAAAACAACATCCCTCTAGTCGTTTTAGTGATTACACGAACCGAATTCACTACACCAATAACCGATCATCAAGAGAGATGGTGCAGCTGCAAAGGAGAACATCGACATGTTGATCATATCATCCATATGACTCATGCTTTACCTTTCGGTTATGTGTTCCGAGACCATGTCTGTACATGCTAGGCTTGCCAAGTAGAACCGTAGTATTTGTGTGTGTAAATCTGGCTTACACCCGTTGTATGCGAACGTTGAGTCTATCACACCCGATCATCATGTGGTGCTTCGAAACGACAAACTTTCTTAACGGTGCATACTAAGGAAGAACACATTATTATCTTGATATTAACTGCGAGAGGGATCATCTTATAATGCTACTATCACGATCTAAGCAAAGATCTAAGAAAAATAAGATGCATAAAAGGATTAACATCACATGCATGGATAATGTGATATGATATGGTCCTTCTCGCACTTAATATCCATCTTGTGCATCTTGGCATGATGTCCATAATTCCACCGGCGTGGCACCAAGGTCCATGGCGCCTCCTTCTTGATTGTCCTCCAAAATTACAATATATCATCTAGATATGATATTTAGCACGCATGCCATAAATTAAAAAGACAACCATTTGGCTCCTGCCGGTTTGTCATAATTTACAAAAGGTATCATCTCAAACATCAAATTTGTAATTTTGACCATATCACATCACATGCCCTGCAAAAACAAGTTAGACGTCCTCTAATTTATTTTTGCATATTTTACGTGGCTTAGGACTTTCAAAGATAGAACCGTTCTTACCTACGAACATGAAACCACAACGGTGATAAAAATATTATTAGCAACCCGTTCTATTTTATATCTTAACTATAGTGGGAGAGACAGACACCCGCAAAGCCACTTATGCAAAACAAGTTGCATGTCAGTCGTGGAACAAGTCTCATGTACGTGGACATGTAAGGTTAGTCCGGGCCGCTTCATCCCACTATGCCACTAAGATACAAAATACACAAAGTAAGCAATAACATGATCATCAATGCCCACATACAC
The DNA here is from genome assembly GCA_026929855.1 of Poa annua. Lineage (NCBI taxonomy): Eukaryota > Viridiplantae > Streptophyta > Magnoliopsida > Poales > Poaceae > Poa > Poa annua. Next base: position 240,302,139 of record CM049426.1, on the reverse strand, counting down.
ATATGTGTTCTACCCGTATAAAACATCTACGCATAGACACGGCTCTGATACCACTGATGGGTTCGTAGCATAGAAAACAAAAAAATTCCTACGGTGCGAACAAACCAACAAGCCAAGATCTAATCTAGGAGAAGCTCGTAACGAGTGGAACATATTCCAAGAGAACTAACCCTCGAAGACCGTAAGTGTTTTGAGAATAATTCTCGTGGATGATGTAGTCGTTCACTCGCCGATCTCAAGATCATGAAGATGTGCGCTGCAACGGGCAGCGCCTCCGTACTCGGTCACATGTACGGCTTGATGACGACCTCCGTTCACTCAATCCAGCGGGGCAGCGGAAGTAGTAGAACCACCGGAAACTCCAGCAGCACGACGGCGTGCTATCATGGAGAAACTAATCGGTCATGGCTTCGCCAAGCGGATGGCTGGAAGGTGGAGCAGCGGGAGGAGGGAGAGAGAGGCAAGTGTGTGGCGAGAGGGAGCTCATACCCCTCTTTATATATGAGGGGGAGGCAGCCACGAATTTTGGAGTGAACCTGTAACATCCCAACATTTTGGAATGTTCAAAAATCACTAAATTTAAAACTTTTCTTTTTATTAAAATAAAATATTAAATGCATAAGGAAACCAACTATAAAAGACTCCAAACTTATTGAAAGAGTTTAATATTTCAAATGTCACAGTTTAAACATTTTATTATTCACTGTATTTCAAAAACCTTAAAATACAATTTGATAAATATTTTACAAACTACAATTCATTTTATTTTAAATAAATTAGTTCTTTATAAGTATTTGAATTAAACCACTTAATTACAAGATTATTCAAAAGGTTATATAACTACTAAATTGTTTTCATTCCTTTAACTATGTTCAAAATATAGTTGGAAATTATAAGCCTATAGTGTATAACTTTAAAACCTCATAGAATTTAAATTAATGAATTAGCCAAATAAACATTTCATTTGCTTAAATGAATTTCATCTATTTTTCAAAGCATGGAATGATTAATAGATTCTAAATAAGAATAAAATTAAAACAAAGGTCTTGTCCAAAGTTGTTAGGAAGTTTCAAATGCATTATCATATTATAAAATATAATGTTGCACAAATTATTTTTAATTAAAAATGAATACATTATATCTTCTCTTTTCCATTTTCATATAGTTGTGTTATATCATTAATAATTATACCAAAGCCAAAAATGAATTTAGAAATTGAAAATGAGTTCAAATAACTTAAACCCAAACATATTGGAATGTGGGTATTTTTACAAATTTATTTTAGCCAAAGGAAAATTTAAATGAGAAAGAAATTCAAATTTGACTTTAAGTGTCAAATTTGTAATTAAGCAATATTTCAAAATACTAATTTTCAAAAATATTCAAAACATACCTACAACTGGTTTAACAGCAAGATATGATTTTTACAAATTTTTAGAAATTAATTTGACATCATTTGGACATTTAAATCAAAAGATATGAATTAAAGAAATAAAATCAGAAAAGAAAATACTGGCTGACGTCATGCTGACGTCAGCAGATCATCTCCTACCTCTAACCGAACGAAGCGCAGATTTTGGAATCGAATTGGAGTCCAAATCCTCTCCGATTCGTGCGGGATACGATCTCCGAAGCCCCCTATATAATCCCCGGACCCCGCCGCGTCTTTTCCCCCAAAACCCTAGCAAAACCGTGCCCCCAGGCCGCCGGAGGAGCTCGCCGGAGTCCGCACCGTCCGCCGCCGAAACTCTTCCATCCCCGGCGAGGTAGATTGCGCTAAGCCCCGAGACCCTACCCATCCTTTTTCCCTGCTCCTGGCGCATCTCCCTGACCCCTCCTCTCGATCTTCTTCGCAGCAAATCGTCGTGGGTGGAGCTCGCCGGACCCGCCGCGCCATCGTCCACGAACCAGCACTGCTCGAGGACGCGTTGCTCGTCGTAGACGACCCCTTCGCCGTCGCAGCTTCACGCCGAACGTCGTAGCCATCTTCTCGCGTCCGGGGAGCAACTCTAGCGTCGAGGCCGTTCGATCCCGAGCCGCGCCGCCGTCTCCTTCGTCGCCGGTGACCACTGCGCCGCCCGGTAAGATCCACACCCCCAGCACCGTCCGATCTGCGATCAAGGGCTTAGATTAGATGGTCGAGGACGAAGCGGTACGCTCCGATCTGGACCGTCAGATCCATATCTGACGGCCCAGATCAGATGACTTATCCACGTCAGCGTCCACGTCAGCGCCAGCGTGTATTTAAATTTTTTCTATTTTATGTTTACTTGGAAAATTGCAGATTAGTCCCTGTAATGAAAACAATCATAACTTTTTAACCACAACTCCAAATTTAATAATTTTTATATATTTGGAAAGCTCTGGATGTGTAGAATAATTTGGATCTGACAAAATTCAAATTTGACTTAGTACAAAATATTCAAATTTCAAATGGTGAATTTGAGTATATTTGTAATAACTTTAAATCTATAAATCCAAAAATTGCAAATAAATATGTTTTAGAAACTTTAGAATATGTGTAAATTAATGCCACTGCTATTAAATATTTTTGAGTAATTTTTGAATGATTTCATAGTTGTGTGTTTAATTTGAATAGTTTGACTAATTTTGAAATAACTTTTAATAGAAACATTATTTTTGATTAAATCCAATTGCAATAGATTTAATTAAATGCTCTCTGTCTATTAACACTAATTATAAAATTTTGTTATAAAAATTTAATCATAGGAAACTTTATTTTGATAGTTATTCCTTTTATTATATTTTCCAAAATTAGAAATTAATTAAATTGCATTTATAAATTCATGCATATTTATAAAGAAATCACAAAAGTTATTCTTATGATACTTGTGATTTAAAATTTGCATTTCATGCATAGCATATTTTATAGTACTATGTCCATAAGGAAAACTCCTCCCCAATTTCTCTAAGTTAGGATTATTTTCAAACTTGTATTTTGGAAAAAGTGCTATGCACTTAGACACTTAGTAATTTTCAAGATGGAGCTAGAAGACCATTGAAGGACTTAGCCAAAAACAAGACTTCAGAAGTATCTTCAAGGAGAAGAAACACTTAGAAGAAAATCAAGAAGAAGTTCATGAAGGACTTAGAAGAAAACAGACTCTGGAAGCATCCCCAAGATGTCAAGCACTTAGAAGAAAAGTGAGAAGAAGTTCAAGAAGGCCAACCCCCTTTCTATTCTCTAAGTCTTTCTCTCTGTCTTTTCTTCTCTTCTGTTAGACATCCTGAAGACTAAGTAAATCCAAGACCAGCCTCGAGGATGCAAGAACCACCAAGTCTGAAGAATTATCAAGTCTATCAAAACTTCAATCAAGACATCATCCAAAAGAAAGTTACAAGTCTGGAGATGAAGCGTGGAGGACAACCACATCTCTCTTTCTATCTTTTCCCTCTTTTCTAATCTTGTCTTTTAGACTTAAACAAATTTTGATCATGATGTTATCATCTTGAAGTTGTTGGATCCTAGCAGCATAGTGGGATGAAGCGGCCTGGAAACAAACCTTACATGTCCACGTACATGAGACCTGTTCCACAATTTAAGTGGCTGGCCGGGTGTCTGTCTCTCTCACTATAGTGAATGTCCAATTTACAAAGAGTTGATAATAATTGTTGATCATCTTGAACAAATGACTTAGTATTTTTCCCTAAGTATTTTGCACATCATGGCTAGGCCATTTGAGTGCTTGTTTCAAGAAGATATAAAACAAAATGTTATCCAACTTGAGACCTTAGTCATTAGTCATTCTTGACCCACCTATTTGCCTTGCATTAACTTAAGAGATTTTCATAGCATAACATGCATCTCTAGCCCTTAGAAATAATTTGCATATCATACATGACATGTTTTCCTTAGGAGTTTTACAAAACTTGTTGTTCATTTGATATGAGCATGTAGGTTGATGATTGTTGTTTGTTGATTGTGGTATTGTTGTTTGCTATTATTGTTTAGATTAAACGGAGAGCAAACGTTCGTTACTGAAAGAGTTGTGAACAACGACAACATTCAAAGGCAAGTGGCACACCTCATAAACTTCCTATTTTTATGCATTACTTAGTGTATTTTTATATGCATGTTTTGCTATGCTAAACCTGTGTAGAATCCCTTATTCCTGTGTCTAGGTTCCTATATCATACTTAGCAGAAATATTGATGCTATGCAATTGATGAAAGGTTTTTACAAAATGTTAAGTGACTACTTAGGACTGTGCTCATGGCTGTCTTCGCCTAGGATGAATTTCTATTCTACTTAGGGATGTGAGCATGGTGATTTTCACCTGGGAGTGCACATCCACTAAGTTAATGAAACACCTGGGTGGTAATTGGTCGGATGGTTTATGTTGAGTGGCTACTCGGTCCATTTCTATGGTTCCTAAAGAGTATGTACACTTGAGAACGGCCACCCAGGAACAGAGGAATCTGAAGAACTCCGAGTGACGATTGCTTCCAGTGCAGCCATTGCCATATGGGCTCTGGCTTGATCGATTATGTTGCGTGGACTCTCTCCGGCTTGACAAGCAGATGTAGAGGGATGTTAGGTGGAACGGGTCAAGCCAGCATGGGGAGGGAAAATGTTTCTGAAAGATCTCGTCTCATTCTCTCCTTTCCTTATCACAAATGGTGTGTAAAGGATACCTTGGGTTGAATGGGTACAATGGTGAAAGTGCACAACCTCTGCAGAGTGTAAAACTAAGTACTTAGCCGTGTCCCCGGTTACGGAAAATTTTGAGCAGCTGATCAAGGACGTCAACGGAGGATTCCATCATTCCAACTTCAGAATAAAACTTGATGGGTGAACAAGGGAAGATGAGATTTATGGTTTTCATGCCATACTCGTCGATTTCAAGGAAAGTGTTTTCAAAAGAGTAGGAAAAATTGGCTTTATGCAAATTAGCCTTGAGCTCCACCAGCCAAATATTCATATAGGCTTTAGAGTTACTGCCTTAAGTGTCCACCATAGTGTCACTTGCCAGACTCCATTTTTAATGGAATCTGACCCACGTTGTTGCAATATTTTTCTTATTGCAGATATGATCAGATGACGAGTGAGGTTTCGTTTAAGGTTTTGAGTCTACAACCAACATGTTTTCGCCTGTGGCAGCATGAAAGTTATAGAGGCTCACTGCTATTGTATTTCCGCTGTGTACTTTGTCAATGCTAGCTTTATTGTGTAATTCTGGATCATCGATGTAATATAATTGATGCTTTGTTGTGATATTACATCGTAAACTGTGTGTGCAAATGAATCGATCCAGGGATTTGCACTATACACAGGTATCTGCCTTATTAAAAGTGCAGGTACGCTACAGAACCTACCTCTCCCCTCATCATGTGAGTGGAGTCTCCACTCAACCCACTCATTCTCTCATCAATTCCCACTCAAAATTCCAAGGGGTTTTCTTTATTAAATAAAACAATTTCATTTCTTTTTAATATTTGTTAATTCTATTAACAAACATTAACACTTACCCCCTTTGTTCATTTGTTAATTATATTAACAACCATTGGCAACCATTGACAATTAACTCCTTAAACTATTTCAATATTACCCGAAATAATTTCGGTGATGTCCAAACTTTTCTCCGATATTCCGTGTCTACCCAAAAACGTCGACAAACCTTAAGTGTGTCACCCTACGGTTCGTGAATAGTATAGATATGATCGAGACACCTCTCCGATCAATAGTCAACAACGGGATCTGGAGATTCGTAATGACTCCTACATATTCGACGATGAATCATGTGATCGTGTGAACCAAAAACGTCATAACCAATTCCTTTTGTGTCGCGATATTTTACTTGTCCGAGATCCGATCATTGGTATCATCTATACCTAGTTCGATCTCGTTCCCGACAAGTACTCTTTACTCGCTATGTGATATGACATCCTTGTGACCTAGTCACGTGCTTGCAAGCGGTGTCGATGTGATATCACCGAGAGGGCCCAGAGTATATCTCTCCGTCATCTGGTGGACAAATCCCACTTCTTGATCCATGAGCCTCAACTAATACTTTCGGAATACCCAACGCCACCTTTATAGTCACCCTGTTACGGTGTGACGTTTGATGTTATGAAAGCACTCTTCCGGTGTTAGTGATTGACATGATCTCATGGTCTAAGGATTATGATTACTTTGTATGCTTAGTACAACAATGTAAACTTAATGACTTGATCGCAATGCTATACTTAATTTGGGTGTGTGTTCATAACATCATTCTCCTAATGACGTGATTCCGTTATTAACAACATCCAATGTTCATGATCATGAAACCTTAATCATCAGTTAATCAACGAGCTAGTTAAAGGAGAGGCGTTATTAGGAACTCTTATTTGTTCATTAGTCACACATGTATTAAAGTTTTCAATTAATACAATTCTAGCATGAGAAATAAACATTTATCATAAACATGGAATAAGATAATAACCACTTTATTATTGCCTCTCGGGCATATTCCTTTCACATATAAGCGGAGATATTGTCTTCTAGAGCATCTCTTCTAATACACCTATATGGATCTGACTGGTGGGTGCTTTTTAATAAACTCATAAAAGACCTTTAAATATGACGTATAAGCTCCACCCGGTTGAAGTCTTGCGGTAGCCTAGTATTGATCAAAGGCTTTTGTGAAACTAGTTCGTAACAAACTTGTAGTTTAAGTCATAGTCCACTATTTAAATCACGGTCTAGTCGTAGCATAAGTTTATAAGTGAAAGTTTAACTTAACAGTCTCAACTAAGCACTGGTATAAAAACAATGTTTTAGAACAAAAGTGACATATTTTGGTTGGTTGGTTGTGTGTTTATGAGACTAATGTTTAGTTTCATGTTGTTAGTGGAGACTGAGCAGTACCACTTTATATAGTGGAGCGTTCTACCACTAGTAAGAGCATGAGAAGAGTAGTGTCATACGCGCTCCTCCTTGATCGCATCGTCATGACATGTCACGAGGCGCCGCATGTTGCGGGAATCTCATCGGGCTCGATGCATATATATTTTTACAGTTAGGAAAAAATAATTAATTATTGATTAGTAATTAATGAACGTGTTAATTATTATGTCGTTCCCGATTCCTTTGGGATCGTGGATGTTACCAACTTGAGCGTCCACGTCCAACCCGACCGGCGTTATATATTCAGGCAGAGACAAACCCTACCGCCACACGCAACACATGGTCTCGCACCGTTTCAGAACCTTACATTGTCGTCTTTCAAGTCTTCTCCATCCTGTGTTCCGGCGTGCACCGGTTGAAAAAACAGTAGGCGAAATCACACATCTTGTGATCCTGTATGAAAGTGGGGCGATCAAATTATTGAAGAGCGATCACTCGCACACGACTTCCGGTTTCGAGTTCTTCTCCAATAACGGCGAGTTGTAAACGTGATCAGACAACCTTGCTCCAGGAACTGAATTGAAGATGAGGTAAGCCCGCTACCACGCACCAGAAGTCCAGTGACGAGGAACGTGTCACTGAACCGTGATTTGGTGATGAAATGATATATCGAGCTAGGGCTGCTTTCCCCAAAAAGAAAAGAAAAGCTTGATTACACTTTCGCTTCCACACACTTCCACACTCATTAGTCATTGCCACGCCGCCAAATCCCGAGACCGACGACACCCATGGCCAGCTGCTCACCGGCCGCCCCGCCCCGCCGCGTGGTCGTCTGCGGAGGTGGCGTTGTCGGCGCGTGCACGGCATACTTCCTCTCTACTCATGCCACCTCCCCCACCGTCCCAACCCTCGTCGAGAAGTCTTCTCCTGCCTGCGCCGCCTCCGGTAAGGCCGGCGGCTTCCTCGCTCTCGACTGGAGCGACTCCACCCCCGCGCTCTCCGCGCTGGCGCGCGCCTCCTTCGCCCTCCACGGCCGCCTTGCCGGTGACCTTGACGGCGCGAACGCGTACGGTTTCCGCCCCGTCCACACCCTCTCCATCTGCCTCCCCTCCCAGCCCGCCGAGACCGCATCGCCCCGCCCACTCCTCCCTTCCTGGGTCGACCCCTCCGCCTCCGCCGCGCCGCCGCGCGTGCTCGGAACCCCGGAAACTACCGCGCAGGTCCATCCGGCCCTCTTCACCAAGGCCGTCCTCGCCGCGTCCGGCGCCGAGGTTGTCATCGGCGAGGTGGAGCACGTGGTGGTCCGGGAAGGCCGGGTCATCGGCGTCGCTGTGAAGGGGCGCGGCGTGGTGGACGCCGACGCCGTGGTGCTTGCCCTGGGCCCGTGGTCCGGGCGGTTCGATTTGGTCAAGGTCTCAAGGAGGTGTTCGATGTGTCCGGACTCAAGGCGCACAGCATCGTGCTCCGGCCGCTCAACCCCGAGAAGATCACGCCGCACTGCCTGTTCCTGAGCTACCAGCCGGAGCCCGGTGCCAAGATGTTCGACCCGGAGGTCGTCTACCCACGGCCCACCGGTACGCCGTTGTGCTGAGTTCTTGTGAATCGAGCTGAACTGGACGCACATGCTTATGTATCTACTCCGCTCTTGATGATTGTCTTTGAGCAGGGGAAGTGTACATCTGTGGAATGAGCAAGGACGAAGACGTTCCAGATGATCCGGCAACGATTGTTGGGGAACCTGACTCGATTGCAATGCTTCACAAGATCGCTGGGAGGGTGTCCAGCCAGCTCAAGACAGAGGAGGGCGCGGAGGTAGTCGCGGAGCAGGCGTGCTACCTGCCGTGCACCACTGACGGGCTGCCGGTCATCGGGGAGGTGCCCGGGGCCAAGGGATGCTATGTTGCAACCGGGCACAGCTGCTGGGGCATCCTCAATGCTCCAGCTACCGGTGCAGCACTCGTGGAGCTCATCCTCGATGGACAGGCCAAGATCAGCCCGGCAAGTTTTCTCAAGAAGAGGAACCGGGGCGGACAGTGATCGTATGTATTTTGTTTGATTTGATGTTCCAAACTTGGCAACCGAATAAGGTCTAGGACTCTGACCGAGATTTAGTTAATTCTTGATCGGCCGAGATTTTTTTTTTTTTTTGCACAAGGAGCCCCCCGAAGGGGCTCGAAGCAAAACCGAATAAAAAGTTATCCACAGTTGTAACCTCTCTGTAGGAGACAACAAAGAATGTACGGATAAAATAAACCTCAAACACTTGATGTTGTGGAGATGGGTATACCTGTTTTTAGCTAATGTTGTGTGTTTACAAGTTTTTACCAGCAGAACATGATTCTGAATGTCTTTCCATAAGAACATCTTTGAATGCAGACATAACTGCGAATACACCTCCTCGCTAGCTATTGCTTTGATCACGAGAATGCTACTATGAGATTTGCAGAAAAAGATCAGCACTTTAAAAATAACGTCACACTACTATGTGTTCTGGCGGTTGGTCGGAATGTAAATTGCCTCCACAATCTTTGGATGCAACTTCCAAACTTAGTAGACACTACTATAATTCCCAAAATGAACATCATTTGCCATTGGTACATTATGATTACCACATCTTTTACAACTGTAACTAGAATATTTCAAGGCGTTCATTTTTGTAATGGTTTCAGTCCAAGTATAGGGTTGCCTTCCTCACCGCTTCAAATGAGGTTTGCAGCCTCCAATCTCTCTGTTTCTTGTTCAACGGCCTCCCCTTCCCAGTTCGGTTCTCGTTAACATCCGCGAGCTTCCAGACACAGTGTTCTGCTTGAACGTCCACTGACTCGAGCAAGAAGATACCATCCATCGGATCTAAAACAAGGTCATCACCTTCAGCAAGGTATTGTACCCTCATTTCCATAACTTTGAAGCGATCCAGATCATCAGGCACCTTCAGAAGTCGCTCTGCTCCAGGTGATGAGATCTGAAACACAAGATTTTTTTTTGTAAGTGCCTGCGAAATTCAGGAGCAACCGTTGTGTAAATAAAATTGACAGGCTGGCTTGCCTCAAGCGCCAGGTCCAGGGGTATTTCTCCTCTTTCAGTTATCTCATCCAGTTTCTGCTTGTAGAGTCTATTGAAATTCTCTATTTCCACTATATCAGGGCACCCATATCTGTAAAGATTCTCAGATAGAGGAGGTAAGATTGTAATCTGCCCATATCAATTTTATAATATATAAACAGCCAATTAGGTTCAGGTTAAGTGAAGAAGATATTTTTGGTAATATCAATCTATTCAACACCCAAGATCACTACTGCAACAAGGCACAGTACTGAAATGCCACAGGTTGCAATCATGCAGTACAAATAGGTGACAAGTGACATGACTTACTAGGGCATTAACTAGCTTAAATGAACAGTCATATGAGCCAGCAAAATATGCACTACTTTATCTCAAAATAATTTAAAATGTCGTTTACAAACATCATGCTGCAGGCACGGAATTGGACATTGAACTCTGAACAAAAGAAGGTAACTAGCTATACTATTGTAACGCCCCGGAATTTTTCCCAAATTAGATTTGTTTATTTTCTTTTTACATCATCATGTCATCATGCATTTGTCACCTCATTTATTTATAATTGTTGCGTTCAAATTCAAATCACACTTTTAAATCCAAATGCCATTCAAATAAATTAAAATGGATGTTTCAAATCTTTTTTCAAATATCCAAACTAGTGTATCAAATTGTATATTTTGAAACTATTTAATTTTGCTAAAAGTTTCTATCTCTCTTATTTTTCTATTTTGTTTCAAAACACAAAAACAGAAAAGAATAAAACAACAAAACAAATAAAATTCAGAAGAAAAAACTTAACAGGGCCAAAACCCAGTTTCCAGCCCAACAGGAGGTACTGGGCCGGCCCACTTTTTCCCCTCCTTCCTCCTCCGTACAAGCACACGCAGAGCACGTTCCTCTCTCCCTGCCATGGCCCCCACTCAACCACTCCCCCTTTTCCCCTCTCCTTTAAGATGCGCCGCGGCCCTCCTCTGAAACCCTAGGCTCTCCCGTTCACCTCCCCCCCACCTCAGCGCCGCAACCATCTCCTTCTTCTCTGTTTTTCCCCCCACCGAGAGCACCACCGGACGGCCTTACCGCTGCGCCACCACTCCGGTGCCGTCGAAGACCAGCGAAGGAACCCAGGAGCGGCGCCTCGTCGTCCCTTTCGTGCACGCGCAAGGAATCGCGCCTGGATACGACGAGCTCGTCCACATCTTCCTCACGGCTGGCGACCTCCGCTGACAAAATTCGTCGCCGTCGTTCGTCCCCGAGCCGTACAACTACCCCGAGCCTCCTCCCGGTGAGCTACCCGTCTGATTCCCCTGCTCCTCTTGTCGATTCTGTGCAGTATTGTAACACCCCGGGTTTTATCCCCTTTTAGTTTTGTGTGTTTTCTTTTTTGCATCAACATGGCATTGCATTTCATCGCATTAAATTTAATTTGTTACATTTAAATTCAATCCCCGCAATTAAATTCAAATGCTTTTCAAATTAATTAAAAATGTGTTATTTTCAAATCTTTTGCAAATGTTAAAAATTAGTTTATTAAATTGTCTATTTAAAACTAAAAATATTTTATAAAGGTTTTGTGTTCAAATTCTTTTTCTATTTGGTTTTAAAAATATAAATCAGAAAATAATTAATGGGGAGAGAAACGCGTCGCTCCGGCCGCCGGCCTCCTCCTGCCGCCGCCCTACGCCCACGCGCGCCTCCGCCCCCGAGCACTCCGCCGCCCCCACGCCGCGCCATGGCCGCCGCCGCGCCGCTGTCCACGCGCGCGCCGCCGTCCCGACTCTCCTGCTCCGGCCCGGCCTCCTCCGCGTCGCCACCCGCAGCCGCCCGAGCTCCTCCCGTGCGCCCCTACCCCGGCCTCCTCCGCCTCCCGCGCCCGACGCCGTCCGTGTGCGCGCCGGCCGCCGCCGCCGTGCGCATCCGCTCCGTGCCGCCGCCGCCGCTCGCAAGGTACAAGGTGTTCGGTGAAATGCCCGCAAAACATCCGATGTTGCAATTGTTGCCCGTTTTGTCCACCCTTCGAGGTGCTGCCCGTGCGTGTGCGTGTGCTCCCTCCGGTGTCGCGTCGCCGTGACCGCCCGTGTCCGTGTCACGGTGCCCGCCCGTGCGCGTTTCTTTTCGGTGTCCGTTGCCGTGCTCCTACGTGCCCGCGCCCATCAACGGTGATGACTGAGTACGACTACTTCCCCGACCACTTCCACGACACCGACAAACGACAATGCCCTGGTTCCGCGACGACTACTTCCACGACGACGACTACTCCTCTACGGACCGAAGACGTCGGTTTCGAACCCTATCTCTCCCGATCCAACGTGCGAACCCAAACCCTAACCCTATACCTATTTTATTAAATGTCATCTATCTTGTGCATTTCGCATCATAATTACATGTGTTGCATCTCTTGGGTTTGCGGGTGTAGCAAATTACCTAAATAATTCAATATGGAATGTGTGGGGTAATAAATATATATTGCCCTATTCCATTTAATTTAATTATATCACCCATGCCATGTGTTGCCATGTTAACCAACATTTAATATTGATGAGTAAATAAATAACTTGCACCTAAATATTAATTGACGGGGTTGCTTTCCCGCTTAATTTGGATTACCTGCATTTGTAATGCATCTTGCCATGTCATGCATCATTCTCGTATGATCATTCTGAATCTTTTGCCGTAGTTGTAAAATGCATCTTTTACGTTTTCCAGTGTTTGTTGCTTCTTCGCGGATACGACGTTGAGATGTGTGAGCAACGACAAGATCTGCTTCCACGTGGGATTCCAGGCAAGCAAAGTTTGCTTGTTTACCTATACATTGTTTTTCATTCCTGCCGTTGATCTCTGCTACCCTAGTATTCGATTCTATATTGTGATCCCATCACATGTTTATCCTGCAGCCCATACAGCTTTATCCCCACAACCTAATACCTGTTGCATGTTTATCTTTTGGCCTTGCGAGTCGTAGCGCATGCTTAGAGTTGGTTGTGCGAGTCGTCAGTTGGTCTTTTATTTCACATGCTTAGTATGATAGTTTATTCTACCTTAATAAAATGTTGTATTATATTGGGGTATTATAATTAAAAGATAAGGCACCGGCGGAAGGCCTTGCGAGGTGCTTTGTTCTGCTAAGTGTCGACCTAGGAACTGAGATTTTGTCCTCGGATCCAATTTGGAGCGCACTAACCACTTGTGGGAGGCCCAATGGAGCCCCCCTCGACTTTGACTGGAACTTCGACTTGTCCGGGAGCTGCACCTAGTTCGGGTTTTCCATTTGTCTCATATGCATCGATACTAGTGTAGTATTTTACTTTGGCGGTGTGCCTTGTTACATGCATATAGGGCGCGGCCTGTTGGTGCGGAGGGGTGTGTCCTGCGGGAGTCCGCACCCTTTTGGCCGGGGCCAGCATAGCTCCCGTGGCTCCTGGACTTGTTGCGGTGAAGGAAAAGAGTTGGGTTGAGAGGCCCTAATGTTTTTGACTGGGTTGATCATGCGAGTATGGGTCCAGTAGTGCACCCCTGCAGGGTATAATCTTATCGATGAGCCGTGTCCACGGTTATGGACGTTTTGGTGATGATGCTGGCTAACAAGATCTAGACAACTTACACCTAATCATTGTTAATTAACCTGACTAGTAATATAGAATTACTTTCACAATAAATGGTAACTAAAACTGTTTAACGTGTGAGTTTCCCGAATTGCTTCCTCATACTTGGTTGAGGGGGTTAATCCGAGAAAGGGTTATGTTTGGTGTTAGTTGTAGATGTTTATCTCATGCGCTCTCTTATCCCTCTCTGACTAGACGGAAGTTGTAGCGTGTCTCTTTAGGTTGCTAGTGCTGCTGCCACTAAGTCCACCTCCCCTATATTTTGGGAGATGGTGTAGAAAGTAGGCAAGTCGGTTTTGCTTGCCAGGGAGTGCCCTGACCCTCTTTTGGGCTATGCTTTATGTGCAATCAACAGGTATGAAGTCTGACGACGTTAGCTTGGGAATCCCTCCGGCTTGGCTGGGCAGGGATATGGCGCCATTGATTATCTTCAGGACTCTTAGTCCAATTTGCATCTTATCCGTAGTCGAATACTATTTTTGCTTCCGCTGTCATTTGCATATTTGTGTTGTATCATTTGTACCTTGACTCGTTCGATTCGTTGTTGTATTTATATCTTCTGTTGTATTTGTGGATGTATCGGAACTGTTGTAATGATATCACAATTCCATCCACATAATGCGCTTGTTTCGGCGTGCACATTATGTCTGGTGGGCGACCTAAAATCGTTATTATGCGGATTTCGGCGGGAGCGCTTAAATCTACATAGTACCGATTTTAGGGCGTCACAAAGTGGTATCAGAGCCAGGTTTCGATCCTGGGACTGTATACGACGAAGTCGTCATCGCCTCTTCCCGGTCCGCCATTGATGGACGAAGAAGCTCCACCCCCTGTTCTTCTCCTCCTCCATACTGTTGGAATAATCATGTGTGTTCACTCTCCCTCTACATGGTTATAGAAAAATCTACTATCATACCATATGGTACAGTTCTAGAATAATCTACCCTGTACTACTAGTCTGTTTGCTACAATAGCTTAGTAGCTAAGGTAGAAACTAGCAGCAGTTTCTAGAATACACAAGAGCTATAACCTAGTGGAAGTAACCTGGTAGAAGACACTAGAAGCTTGTAAGGTCGGTTGTGAAGTCCTATAAATAGGACATGTACCCCATGGTTGTAAAGAGAGCTGAGAGCAAGTTGTAAGCTAACACAAAGCAATAGAGCTACAGTGTACTAGTACGTGACCAGCCTTCAACACTGCCACTCAGTATGTGTTCGTGTGAGCCAAACTAGCTAGATGAGAGCATCAGCCCGGGACATCATATACCTCGCTCCTCTGCTTCGCCCCCTGGCACTCCGAGCCCTCCCACGCATCCCGCGCAGCCGCACGCACACGCCCAGGTCAGCGCCGCCCGGATTGGGTCGCCGGCGTCGCTTCCTCCGTCGCTGCATCTGTCTCAGGCGAGTTCAGTTCGTCAGGAAAATACCGTCTGCCTCACAACATAAAGAAACGAGATCCTACTCTATCACAAACACTACAACGGCCCAGTGGTTAGCACCACTGAATCCCTCTCCCGCGCGAGACACGAGTTCGATCCCTGGGCTGGTTGAATTAAAAGCCCCCTTTTTCCCTTTAATTCGCTCACCGACATGGGGGTCCCACCCGTCAGTGACTCCCAGAGACAGAGGCGCCTGGGATATTTTACACGGAGCCCCTGTCTTCTCTGCTTTTGCACTTAAGCCCCCACCAACACGTATTCCACCACCAACAGGTCCCTGTAATTTACAGAAACAACCCTAAACTTAATATGCTAATAACTTTTAATCTATAACTCCAATTTAATTTATATGTTTTATTATCAGAAAAATGCAATGAACAATAATATGCCATTCTTATTGCCATGTTACATCATTTATTTTAATTTCTTAGTTAAATTATCAAATGCATCTAAGTAATTAAATATGGAATGTGTGGGGTAATTAATATATATTGCCCTATTTCATTTAATTTGACTAGATCCTCTATGCCATGTCTTGCCATGTTAATGAACATTTAATTTGATGTGTAGATAAATAACGTGAACCTAAATATTAATTGTCGGGATTGCGTTCCCGCTTAATTGGATTAAGTGCATCTCGTATTGCCTCTTGCCATGTCATGCATCATCTCATGATCATGCTGAATCTTTTGCTTTAGTTGTAAGATGCATCTTTTACGCTTTCCAGTGTTTGTTGCTTCTTCGCGGATAAGACGTTGAGATGTGTGAGCAATGACAAGATCTTCTTCCATGCGGGATTCCAGGCAAGCAAAGTTTGCTTGTTTACCTATACATTGTCTTTCATTCCTGCCGTTGATCTCTGTTATCCTAGTATTCGATTCTTCTGTCGCGATCCCATCATATGTTTATCCTGTAGCCCACACAGCTTTATCCCCACATCCTATTACCGTTGCATGTTTATATGTTGGCCTTGCGAGTCGTAGCGCATGATTAGAGTTGGTTGTGCGAGTCGTCTGTTTGTCTTTTATTTCACATTCTTAGTATGATATATTATTCTACCTTAATAAAATGTTGTCTTATATTGGGGTATTATAATTAAAAGATAAGACACCTGCGGAAGGCCTTGTGAGGTGCTTCGTTCTGCTAAGTGTCGACCTAGGAACTCAGTTCTTGTCCTCGGATCCAATTTTGAGCGCACTAACCACTTGTGGGAGGCCCTATGGAGCCCCCCGCGGCTTCGATCTAATCCGGTTCTTATCCAGGGCGCCGCAAATAGTTCGGGCTTTCCATTTGATGCATGCATATGGTTACATAACGATCTCATGATGATGGAGTAGTCGATTCTCATATAGGGTGGCACGTTCTTAGAGTGCTATGAAGGTTGATCCCGCGAGCACTTGACATGATTAGTCGTGCACACAATCATGCGGTTCCCTGGATGGGTTGTAGAGAAGAGATTTGCCGTGTTGAGATGCCCTACCTTCTGGCTTGCTTTTTGGGGTTGACCGAACGAGTATGGGTCCAGTAGTGCACCCCTGCAGGGTATAATCTTATCGATGAGCCGTGTCCACGGTTATGAACGACTTGGTGATGATGCTGGCTAATAAGATCATAGACAACTTACACCTAATCATTGTTAATTAACTTGACTAGTAACATAGAATTACTTTCACAATAAATGGTAACTAAAACTGTTCAATGTGTGAGTTTTTTCCGAATTGCTTCCTCATACTTGGTTGAGGGGGTTAATCCGAGAATGGGTTATGTTTGCTGTTAGTTGTAGTTGGTTAATTATGCGCTCCCTTATCCCTCTCTAATTAGACGGAAGTTGTAGCGTGTCTCTATTAGGTTGCTAGTGCTACTGCCGCTAAGTCCACCTACCCTATATTTTGGGAGATCTTGTAGAAAGTAGGCAGGTTGGTTTTGCTTGTCAGGGAGTGCCCTGACCCTTCTTTGGGTTGTGCTTTATGTGCAGTCAACAGGTTTGAATTCTGATGACGTTAGCTTGTGAATCCCTCCGGCTTGGGCTGGGCAGGGCCATCAGTTATCTTCAGGACTCTTAGTCCAATTTGCATCTTATCCGTAGTCTGATACTATTTTGGTTCTGCTGTCATTTGTATCTTTGTTTTGTATCTTTTGTATCTGGACTCGTTCGAGTCGTTGTTGTATATTTATATCTTTTATTGTTATTGTGGATTTATCGGAACTGTTGTAATGTTATCACAATTCCACCCATATAGTGCGCATGTTTCGGCGTGCATATTATGTCGGGTGGGCGACCTAAAATCGTTATTATGCGGATTTCGGCGGGATCGCTTAAATCTACATAGTACCGATTTTGGGGCGTCACAACTATCATCACACATCATGGTGGATTGACCATGCAAAAAATTAAATGTGTTACCAGACATTATGTGAAATGCATAATTTTGGAACATTGTTTCTTTAGAATTCTGCCAAAGGGCACATTTCTGCTAAAGGCACCAAATACATAATATGTTTCCTGGTACATTTTTTTTATTCCGTACGGCGCAACATAAAGGGATTTAACTTTTACGGGTACCCGTATCCTAACTAATTCAGTGTGAAGAAATGTTTTCAGCTTTTTAGTGAAGTATGAATATCACTACCACTAACGGCTGTAGGCTGTAGTAGGTACAGTTCTGCCTACAAAAGCCACACTTAATCATATTGGTACTAGAGAAGTGTAATCACCAACATTTCGGCCAAAGAGAATCCGAACATGGCTTTGAAGGTGAACTCTAACGAGCTAGCTGTGAGATGCGATTTGTTTTTTTTTACTCCATGTGTAAATTGTCAAATCTAATCACACTGACTGATACTGTAAATTGTACATGTGTAAGTGCATCATTACAGTGAGAAAACGAGACCCAGCAAGACATGCCTGCCGCCAACGAAGACAGTTGTAAACTGACGAACCTGTTGGTGAGCTTGTCCAGCCGCACATAGACGTATCCCTTGGGCGACACCTTGAAGGCGAACATGGCAATGTCATCGCCGAAATGCTCGGCAAGAACCTCCTCGGCCGCCGCAAGAGCACGCGCGCCCCACTTGACGTCCCGCAGGACGAGGCCGCCTCCGTTGCCGCCGTCACCGATCTGAAACGCACAACGAAGTCAAGAACAGGGCGAGCAGCATTTGGGCGAGCGCGCTCCAGGCGGGGGAGCTGCAGAGCCGAACTACCTCAGGGTCGGCCAGTTCGTCTTCGTCCTCCTCCCACTCCGCCATCCACACCTCCGCCTCTCCGTCCTCCCCTTCGTCCCCGCCCGCCTCACCAGGGCCGGCGCCGCCTTGCGGTTTGCTTGCCAGGGAGCGCGTCTGCGCAGCAGGTACGGCCGCAGCCAGCAACGCTGGGAAGAGAAGTCTGGCGTATGAAGTGGAGGGAGCGCGCGAGGCGACGCCGCGGCGGAGGAAGGACGACAAAGTGGCGGCGGCGACGGGGCATTTCGTCGAGCACCTTGCGAGGAGTAGCCGGAGCGCCTGAGAGCGAGCGTGCGCAACCATCTTGGGTCGACGCGATTGTGATGTTTCGGCTCGGGTTCGAAGTCAGTATATAGACATGTAGTGCTAGCCCAGTTAGGTTTGGGTGGGCCCATTTTAGGCCCGTAGTTGCTCAAACCGTGTGTGACGCAATGCGACAGCCCAACTACTTCTCACCACTGGTAATCAAGCACGTGTACATGCCCGTTTCATCAATGCCCAAAATAAGTGTATATACAATTAGATAATCTCTACTACTTATATATATATATATTATTTATTTATTTATATATACTATATAATACGGCTTAAGGTGTCCGGTACGTCATTTTTTTCCCTATTCTACCCCTCTATTACTTTAGATATTACCCACCACTGCCACCCATGAGTGGAAAAAACGGTTCGATTTTTTCCTCCCCCGCGTGGACGTGGGGAAGGGGATGTGCATAGAAGAGGTCGGCGGCCGACGAGGGAGCTCGGGGCAGAGGAGAGGAGCTGACGTCCACGCCCGCGCATGTCACCTGGACGGCGCACGCTTTCGACGCCTTCGTCTGCCCGGCGGCCGCGGCAAGCAGCAGATCAGCATCGGGACGCTGCTCGGCGGCGGCGACAAAGGGTAGCATGTCACCTGGTCGGCGCACTCTGTCGGCGTCTTCTTCAGCCCGGCGGCCGCGGCCAGCAGCAGCAGGGTCGGCATCAGGAAGCTACTCGGCAGCGGCGACGCAGAGTACTGAGTACATCATATCGACGTCCACCCTGAGGCCACCTCCACCAGTTCTGTCACCTGGACGATGACGCCACCACCATGATGGGTGCCGACGCCGGGCTCCACGCCTTTGTCCGGGACATGTTCGACGAAATGCGGAGAAGGAGACGTCCGTCATCTGACTGTCATCTCCTCGTGATGATGGTGCGGCGTGTCTGCTCGAGTGAGTTCTTCTTGCCGAGATACTCGTCCGAGGATGTGCTATGTTGAATCTTCCCTGATTACACGGGATTGTTGGCCTCGCTGGTGCTTAGAGGTCTACTGGATTTTGACACGCCGCAGAACCCTTTTCTCGTTTACTGTGAAGAGCACAGCACTATCCTCTAGAGTCTAGACTGATTTCTGTATGTGCCCAGCTAAATATAGCAGTGATTCATCCTGAAAATGGCAGCACTGGCAGTTGCTCAGGAATAGCATAGTTTAGTAATCGCCTTCTAACGAGGATTGATCCAGTGATAAAATAATTCGAGATAATGATTTTGCCCCCTTCTCTGCGTGGAACATTTCCTGAGCGAAGCTTCCAGTTTACGGGTGCTTTAACACTTGTGTTAAGATATCTTCTTGTGACATTGGAATGGAAAAGAAAGGCCATGAGTTTCCGGAAGTCAGGCTCGACAAAGACCCGGATCGGTCTGGTTAGTCAAAACAGACATTGATACAACATTATTGTAGTGAATCGTTTGGTGTCTGGGAAGCAAGTCATGTGTTTTATTCAACTTTTCAGAGAATTATTGCTATGTGAATGTGTAAGAGGATTAAAATTTAGGTGAATCCTCAACATATACAATGACACAACAAATATCGATGCATAATTCAAATCTGAAATGTTTGGTATATTATAGATTCTTGTGGTCTCACCGTCAACTGTCCTAAATAATATATATGGTTGTTGTATCATCTGACAATGTATTTTCTTTTCAGTACATTGGTTATCCAACTTGCTTCGAATTTGTACCAAGTATATTGGGTTTTTACAGTTGGGGATTAATAAATATATGCCTCTCTAGCCGTTGTGCACTCTTGGCGTTGTTAAAGTAGTCTCATATTGAGAAATTTGTAAGGAACATCGAGTAACCTTTGTCTCTCTATGAATGTATGTTTGTAAGTATGTGTGAAGGGGTCTTATCTGATATATAAAATGAAGCATGTAAAGTTAATTTGATTTGGAAGTCACATTTAATGCCCTAAAAGAGGTCACAAACTTTTTTTTCATTTTTAGTTTGGCTCTTCATGCTGATAATTTTTTCATCACTATAGAATAGTTTGTGGAAGTTGAATGGGACTTAAGAGTGTACTTGAAATTTCGCGCAGACTGAGAAGGTAATTGAAGGTGCACAACACAGTTGGCTGATTTCCGACAACACAGTTGTAACAATGAGAACTTATTTGTGCGTTTCTCTGACTCAAATTTTCTCTCCCGGACGCACGGGCATATTTACTAGTATGTGATACTCTTAGGTAAAATCTCCCAAAACTATAAAGGATTATTTTCAGATCAACAGGGCAACTGGGCCTTCTCCATTGTTTTCGTTTATTGTAAGAGAACATGGGCACATGGCAACATTCTAATTCCATTTTATGTAATCCAAGATCTAGTGTTCATATGAGATACAAGCCATTTAACAATATAACAAGCCATGTGTGATTTTGTAATGGTAGGCTCTACAATAGCTACACTCGGAAGCTCCACTCCATAGACCCTCACCGTGAAGCTAGATCAGGAAACTCCTCTACAAACACAATAGCTAACTCGTTAAATTTCTAACTCATGTCAAGTAAAAATCAGAATACTTGCATCTAAGCATGCTTTCCCAGTTTTCTGGTGGGAAGACAAAGGCCAAGAAAAATATAGAAAATCAGTCAATTATGAGTTGTCCAACGTAGCCCTAAAAATTGGAAAAAACTTCACTCTCATCATTAGGGAATCTCCTCTAATCCTTCCAAAACCTAATCTCCCTGGTTGTAGCGAGCTGTGGTGGCATACACGTGTTGGAACACGCTTGGTCGAGCAGCGCCCGCCTCTGCGCCGTCGATCGTGGATCCGACGGTCCGCGTGGCCTTTTTGCAGAAGAGTTCGTGCGTTTCCGCAATTTATGAATCAGTCCTTTTATATAATATACCAGTCCAAGACCCTATGATCCAATTCCCCTCACTTTACCCGCTGCTCTAGGGTTAGCCGCCGCCGGCGGCGGCTCCTCCCCGCTCGCCTCCGCCCCACCTCCTCTCTCTCCTTCCCATGGCGCCGCTGCTCGCCGCCCGACGCGCCCGCTCGGCACACGCCTCTGCACTAGGCGCCCCTTCGTCGGCCTCCTTCATCAACACGGCAGCCTCCGACCAAACATGCGTCGCCGCACAAGGCGTGCAAGGGTGCGGAGCTCGTCGAGGATACCGCCGCCGCCGCCAGCTCCCCGACACGTGTGCCTCCGCCCCCAGCAAGTCAGCAACCATAGCTCCTACTGGATTCTTTGTCGGTCGCCGTCCAGCGTCAGCCCCGCAGCGTATCATCGACAGACCCTACTGCTGCTATTCCTTATCTCCCGCCTCGCTGGGCAGCTGCGTCTCCATCCCCGTGTGGCTTCCTCAGCTCCGGTGTTCCTCCTCCATCCCCACCTCCGGCAGGTCTTCATCTGCTGGTCGGCTTCCATGGCCGCCGCCCTCCATAGCCAAATGAACGGAGGTACTTAAAAAATGCATCTTTTCTCGGTGAATACATTAGACATTGTACTGGGCACACCATATTATTTGGTGAAAACATCATGACGGATTTAGATGGTTCATGAATTATAGGCTGATTAGTTTAGGCTAATTGTATACTATGAGAATGTGCATGAGGAAGTGATGATGAATAGCTTCAGCCTGCAGTATTTTTAAAACTATCGACTCAATGTCGATGGTTCTGCGAGTGGTCCGTATTCTGTAGGTCAGTATTGATACAAATTATAAGAATTCCTACTGATATCTATACACTGGGTGACTTTTGGTACTAACGGGATGGGAAGCTAGCCGAGTTCTTCGGTATTCTTATCCATCTATGTGCTTCAACAAAACTAACCGGATATTTTGAACTTTTGCCTACTCCTTTAGTTTCTAGACATTTTAATTTTATCAGAAGCAATTAACCACTCTCGGGAAATGCAAAACACGCCTCTGCCGTAAGATGCAGGCATCGTTAACAGATATAAAATCTTCTCATAAATTCTCCATATTTGATGTTTGAAAGCAAACTTATCATTGAAAAGAGAAATCTAACCGCGCTGGGATTCATAGGTGAGGGATGTTTGTGGAAATTCATTATATGTATTGCTATCTGCATGTGCATTACTTGTATTTAACAAAATGCCCAAGTGGTAAAACATGGCATGCTCTTTGTTCCTTACAACTTACATGAATAATTTAATGTGTGATTTTAGTTTAACATGCAGTTCACACATTATGTCTTGCAAGATGAAATTTCTTAATTAGGATTTATATACTGCTATGCTAATGCAAAATAATTCATACCAAACCGAACAGTTGAAGGCTGAGATCTAAGGTTCACATTAAACCAATACTTTCCCCTGTGAGCTATTGATAAGAGAGTATAACGTTTTTGCATCCATGCATCACTGGTGTGTCCTGCTCCTACAGCCGGTCTGCCGAATGCAACTATTACTCATTACTTTATTAGTGCGGCATCATCTGCATTTTATTTCATTTCCACGGTTTCATTCTCTCACGTATGATTTATGCACAAATTTATTTACTCAATCCAGATCCTATTAACTGATTTAGTTTTATCATGGCTCTCCGAACTCTAAGGAGTTCACTTTAGGTGGAGCTGAAGGTGGTCAGCATTAGCTTCAGACCTCTCTTGTGGAACCTCTGCTTTATGCTTATAGGTGATAAAGTCTTCTTTGGATATTAAGAAGAGGGAAGGCAAATTACAGCTCTGCTGTAAATTGCAAGTAATTGGCTTTATGTTCGGAATACAGTGTTCCGACCTACACTTAGTTTCTAAGCAATAACTTGAGTATAAGCCTTTGCACTACTCACAGTTCTATGGTCGCTGTCAATTATCAAAAAAAATATGCCATTTATTTTGCACACTGTATTACATGGTAACATGTAAATGTCTATGCATCACATACTGTATGGATCATTTATTACCCATGCAAATGTTTCTAATCTAAATTATTTCCTTGTCTGTGGAATTTTCTTTGTGCCAGCTCTGCGGATTACAACAAGGTAATGGTAAAACATATAATCATTCTAGGCAGGTGTAGAGGGAATCAGGGAAGCAGCAATGCACAACTCGAATTCGAGCTCAGCGTCACCGTGCCATGTGTTAGAATAGCAATACCATATTCTGTATAGCGTCAGGTTCAGAGTACAGTTAAGCTTCAGGTTCAGTTCAGTCAGGTTTCTTGTACCGAGTTCATTAGGGAGTTCTTTAGTTGTGCGCATTGTGTAATTGCTAGATGTCGTACACCATCATCCAATATAAATACAGAGACGCGGAGTAGCATAGTACCTGATATGTGATGTTGTGAGTTTGATCCCTGCAGTTTTTATCCCATCGTGTTATTTTCTACATTGTTGGATGACGTATACACGGATATTATGCATG
The DNA here is from genome assembly GCA_026929855.1 of Poa annua. Taxonomy (NCBI): domain Eukaryota; kingdom Viridiplantae; phylum Streptophyta; class Magnoliopsida; order Poales; family Poaceae; genus Poa; species Poa annua. The sequence goes on along the minus strand of CM049426.1, from coordinate 240,278,319 downwards.
TCGTTCAGTGATTCACTTTAATCTGATTGGATTTCTGTAATTGACGATTTTGTATTTGCACAAATGATGAAGCTGAGTTTCTGGTCTTGTGGGATTGTACTGAAAGGCTTGCTCTTTGCACAAATGCATGACGGCTTCTGAGGACACCAAGGGCCTGACCAATGTCCACCCTCTACCAAGTTGTTCGTTCAGACCAAATTGGAATATGGTATTCTTACTGAGAAATAGCAATGTGTATGAGCTTGTGATCTTGTTGCGAACCATGCTATTCTTATTTTAATAGAAAAGGTGCTATTTTAAGGAAAGCAAACAATACCAGCTGAGTCCTTCATGATAGTAAATAAATGAGTATAATTCTTTAGGGTAATTTCAATATTATAGAAAACTATTTGTGTATTGTGAGTATAATGTTGATGAGCAATATATAGAAAAAAAATGATAATACCTCGGTCCGTTTTCATATTTTCTTAGGAAATGGAATTCATGATATGATTGAGTAAGGGATGTTCATAACAAAAGGAAATATATATATGTTTTCCTTACGTGATACTAGGGATGAAAAATCGACCAAAAGTGAATTGAAAATTGGCTAGATGTTGACAAATATTAACACGTAATGATAACCCAATGGGCACGGCAAAGCGCGCCATATCCTTCTAGTATATGAGATGGCGCGTGACACAAGCCTTGGTGAATTTCACTTGCCCCCTGAGCTACTGCTTTGATGGTAGCTTAGTTCTCAATATCCAGCATAGCATCCTTTGTGATAGGTGGATCACTGGAAGGAGCTTTGTCCCTGTATAAGCTTGATATCAATAGAAATTATGAATTGAAGGACTAAGAAGTATCGGGACAAAAGTTACTGATAATCCATGTAGCAGCCAGGTGGTGAATTTTAATATGCAAAAAGCCAGAACTATGATGTGTTCCGTTTCAACAAATGGGGTGAAATAAAATAAAGTACATACTCAATTAGTAGTCCACACAAAGATCTCATTTCGTCTAACACGTACCTAATCTTACATTCACAATTTCAAACGTTCTTGAACTTCATGTGGACTGCACAGTTCACACGGTTGTTGACGGAATGCACATTCTACTCAATGATAGTATCCTTGACGTGAAACTGAATGGTTTGATCACACAGAATAAAGAATCACAAACGAATTCATACACCACACATGCAGAAAAGTGATCCTCTCAGCATCACGCGCACCTTCTTAAGCAATGAAGGATCAGTGATCCTCTAGAAGGTAACCAAATGACGATTGGCCTCTGCAGCAGCGGTGGCTTCAAAATTTCGCTCTCATTACATCAAGTTGTAAAAAAGCATATGTAATTGTTGAATAAGATCTGGACACACACCTGGACTACACGAAAGACATCTTTATACACAAAAATGATTCAGGCCATTAGAATTTAAAACCATGCAATGAAGTCAACATCGAAATTAATTGTAATGTTACAACCCAATTGTACATAAAAAAGATGCATCTTAAGAAAAAATTAATTTCAACAGAACAAAACCGACGAAACAAAATAAGCCTTTTCCCCTCACATTAGAAGCACCTATTTGATGCTTGTGTAGGGAGGAGGATTTACTTCTTATGCCTGAGATTGGCGTCCGAATAAAGTGAAATCTGAAAGATGCAGTACCATCATCTAGACTTGGTCAGACTGTTAACAAACATGGCTATTTATAATCCTCACATTGGTTAATTCATATATCGAATGGAACCTGGATGTCTGACTTTCTGCTTCACTGAGAACCATTTTGACTCACTGAGAATTGCCAACGTATGTAATCTACCAAGTAGAAGACATCTCAAATTAAGTTTGTAATATCATGGCACAAAGAACAGCAACTCATAACACATGAACCTGCATATGAAGGTATGCACTTTGTATTGTAGTACGCCCTCATATATAAATGCCTCAAATTAGAAGATTTATAAATCTTACTCTAAATTCTTACTGAAACTGCGAAAACAACACGTCATATCTAAGCTTTATACGTCCACATGAATCCGGAAAGGGAAAAACTGTTGCTCATTGAACGAAATCGCCTTACAATCAGCGTGTTAGAGCATGCTTGGAGTCCATGATTATGCATCAAATTTTCAGTTCCAGCAGGACAGTTGCAACAAAACTAAATCATGATTTGTCAACAAAATTTGATCGGAACATGCGTTAATTGTGAAATGCATAAAAAAGTAAATAATGTTTGGTCAAAATGGAGCTCAAGTTCATGAAATAGGCAATATCCACAAAATATACATAAAAAATTATGCATAGGGCTGACATGTGCTCTTAAGAATGGCTCATTAGTAATTCACATCACTATACCAATTAAACCCACAGGTTAATTGCGAAATGCATAAAAAGATAAATAATGTTGTTCTCCTTGTTTATCAATATAAAGGCAAAGCTTTTGCCTAGTTTTAGAAAAAAAAATAGGTTAGGAAATGCAAGCAAGTTACACTACGCAAGTCATGTGTGTTTCAGCTTAAAGCAAGGTCAGTTGTGGAAGAAAAATAGACTGAAAAAGGGTGAATGTATTGCGGAATTTATTTATATTGCTATGTGACATTCAGTCTTGTTAGGATATGTTTGGTTGGACAGATGGGATGGAACAAACATGGTTTTTCTCCCGCCAGGGAATGAACATTGTTCAAGTCATCTCTAGTATAGAAAGGGTGAGGTTACCTTACCCCCAGGAATTTCCTATGTGTAAATTTAAACAGGAATTGATTCACATTTTTATTATGTGCAAATTTCAGCAATAACTGATTTGCGTATTCAGCAACATTAACTCAAGTTAGATAAAAAGAGATAACATGCATTGTCGAATGAATATGATTCTCAATGTTGTTTCTTTGTAGTTCGATCATAGAATGACACCATGACGGTGCAGGCTCCACAACCGCCTTCACCACATCCAGGTTTTGTTCCTCAAAGACCAATATCTACAATACATACTTAAAGAAAAATCAGATAGTAGTTTGGAAACCAGCATATGTAAACGATGCAAGTAGTATATGTGTGAAGCTGAAAGCCTACGACCCTGAAGCACTGTCTTGAAAGTTGAAACAGCTCAGAAGAAGGTGGTCACCTCCAACGTTTGGACATTTTGAGCAGTATATGGAAGATTAAGAAGCAACCCTTTAATGTATTCTAGTGACTACAAACTGTAGACAAAGCTCGGCTGGTAGTTCTAATACGGAGCAAACAACACAATGACCGGGTGACAAGGTTATATCAAACGGGTGCCCCTCATATGTATACCTGGTGCATGTAATGACTAAATCCCAATTGTCAATAGGCTGAGTAAGCCTAACAAGCGAAGCCCAAGACAAAGGCTCCTACCATAGATAGCATAGTTGGTAGTACTTTCCATAAATGTAGTCCTAGTCGGTTACGACCCGAGACCTGTACCCCTATATAAAGGACAGGAGGGAGACCGACCAAGGACACGCCCAACCAGAATCACCAAACTCTAGCAAGATCGACATCTTGCTAGACCCCTGTACTCGCCGCATATACACAATCAACAACGGACAAGCAGGAGTAAGGGTTTTACCTCACTCAAGGGCCCCGAACCTGGGTAATTCCCGCTTGTCAGCTGACGAATCTACCAACAACACGCATTCTCTACCTCATAACTCTTACCCTAGGCTGGTAACCATGGGTATTGATGGGGACATCCCTCGTCACCGGGCTTCTTAACATGGGGAACTGTACAAGTACAAAGGGTCGGCTGATGATACCTGTTTGCCGCGATGTAGCATCTAGCGATGAACTCAGGTCATATGAAACTACTCTCGCTTCCTTCAAGCTTGGAACTGGAACGGTGTGGAGGATATACCAAACGGGCCAAACCAGCCTACCAGGGTGGCCCAAGAGGTGATAAGGTCTTCGGCTTATCGGGTGGCACAGTGGGCTGAAGCGTAAGAGGAAGCCTACAAGCCGACCAGGATCCAGACGAAACGACGTTCGCCTTAGAGAACAAGTTAGGGTTTATCCCGTGTTAGTCTAGGACTCCTAATATAGGTCGGTTAGCCTTTCCTTGTAGGAGAAGGCACGGCGCCTATATAAGCCGGCATCCTGCTCCCCTCAAGGGACACGCCTTACAACCTACATTGTAACCTGTACACATATTCGCATCTAGTGAATTATAGCAGCACGTAGGATCTTGCCACCGCTGCAAGGTCCAAAGCTGGGTAAACCCTCGTGTGCAATCCCGATCCTAGAAGCCACCATGCCTTCCCCCTCTCTACACCATTGGAGCATGGCACCTCCTTACATGCCTAAGAATCCAATAACCCGACAGTTGGCGCCCACCGTGGGGCCTAAGGTGTTAGGTGTCACCTTCCAGGCGGGAGCTCTAGGCGAGATCGGAAGATCTATGGCGGTAGGCCGCGCCAATCTGGATGGCGATGTCGGCTTCGTGGAGGCAGATTCATGTACTCCGGAAGACGACGATCTCGTCTCCAGCTTCATCATCCCCATCAACGACATTAACATCTTCACCGGCTTTACGGCCGCTGCGTACGGATTCCCTAGGGGACCTGGAAAATTCTTCCCCGCCCACCACCCAGAAGACGGATCGCATCCGGCATCGCCTAAGGGCTTTGCAGCTTACGATCTAGATTCACAAAGTGAAACTGGCTCCAGCTTCTTAGAAGGCTACATGGCATCTGACTTTCACTTTGTAGCAACAATCGCAACCACCGGCAGGTTCCAATACTGAGTCCATTATACCAGATTTGCAAGTTGGTCCAGACTCAGAAGCCGGATCTGAGAACATAGCCCCAATGGCGGAAAACTCAGATGCCGAAAGCACAGACAACGACTTCGCAAGAAAAGCCGCCTCTTTCAACATAAGAGTTCCCAAAGAAGTCATGATGGCAGGACCAACTCCTATGGAAACAGATGCAGCACCTGGCAAGAATGTAGATGGGTCAAAGTCGCCTTCCAAATCTGCTAGCTTAGAGTCACAGGTGGACATCCATACAATAAAGGCGTCCATGAGCAAGCCAAAAGGCAATTCCCCCTTTGAAGCAAACCTTGACAAAGATCTGGAGGCTGAGCTAACATCCGAAGTGCGCAAGAAAGAACTTGACATACTCAAGACGCCGCTCGGTCCCAATGCAACCCCAGAGGAACTCGAAGAAAGGCGCCAGTACCTCCTTCGTGAGTCAGAGTTAGGCATCCGCCATAACTTGGTTCTGCAAAACAGGGAAAAGGCCCTCAAGGCCACGGCTCAGTACAAGGAAGATCTTCGCGGCCACATGGAAAGAGAAAAGTTCCGGCGCGTGAAGGATACTCACGACCCTCTCCTCCACAGGGATCTCACGAAGAACTTCGATCGACCGTCTGCCCAAAAGAAGAAGGCGTGGCAGAGATACCCTTACACCATAGACAAATACGGTTTGATATACTTCTCCACCCCTGCAAAGAACATGGAAGCCGCACGGGAGATCATGGAAGACGAAGAGATCCCAACAGACGAGAAAGTGTTTTATTCAAAAGCACTACCCAAGAAGGCGGAAGAACTATAGGAGGTAGCTACCTCAAGCTGCCGCATTGCTAACAACACCATCCTATGCAAAGCCGGAGCCGGCGCAGGACCACCCAATGACCCATATGAGTCTAGCAGTCACGGCAAAGGCAAAAAACCTGAAAATACGGCTCGACGACGCAATGATGTATCAGACACTGGTTCTAACCGGCACCGGGAGGAACGTCAAAAGGACAAGGCAGATAAGGCCGCCAGAAAGGAAAGAAGACATGAGAAAAGTCGTGATAAAAATCACGACAAAGAAGCTTCCCCAGCACGTGATGGTGATCGGCTTAAAATGCCTTGACCTCCTCACAGGAGAGACGACGAGAATGCCGACAAAGATCGCCAATGCAGGCGCTCAAGGTCTTGATCACCACATCGTCAAGACGGAAGCCGACATCAACAAGGCGACGCTGCAAAGGAAAAGACCCAAGTGTCAGATGCCCGCACTCGCCTAAATGAAATCAGAACCGCAAGGGAAGAAACCTATCTAGGTCCCAAGTGCTTTGGCCCGGCAATCCGTAAGGTGCAGCTCCCAGAGGTGATCGGCAATGTCAAGAAGATTGTGAACAAGTACAACAACGTGGATAATCCTGAGACATGGCTGCCTAACTACCTAAACACAGTGGGAATTTATAACAGAGGCTACGACGCCGCAGTCTGCTTTTTACCCCTGATGTAGAAGGTACTGCACGCTTTTGGATTGACACTCTGCCGGAAAAAAGCATCCACAATTGGCAAGACATGAATCACTGCTTCACACAACACTTCTCCTGCACGTACAAACGTCCAAAGGCTTATCCAGAGCTCTTACGTTGCACTCACGAGACAAATGAGTCCAGTCGCGATTTCATCGCACGTTGGACCGAGATAAAAACTGTTGCAAAGGTGTCTCCTAGACGCAAGCTATGCATGCTTTCATGCACAGCTTGAAGAAAGGAAACATGATGCGTTACATCTTGTCAAGCCAAAGAATCAACACCCTTGGAGATATGCTTGACGGCGCAAACAACCTCTCAATTGCAGAAGACGACGCTCGTGCTGACGATGGAGACGCAAAACTCGATATCTCCATCAACAACAACGAAAGGCGGGGCAAGTCAACAAAGAAAAAAGCACATCCCAATGACAATGCAGGCCCCTCCAATGAAGTAGCCTTCCCCTACGGCAAAGGCGGACATAACAAAAGAGGAGGCACGTGGAAGCCGAACAATGATAGCCAAGGAGGGAAGAATATCAAGGTCACGTATGACGACATCAAGGATCTCCCGTGTACCTATCACAACAAGTTCTGCAAATGCACCCACACCAACAGGCAGTGCAGGATCAATGCCGACATGAAAAAAGACCCTGAAGCTGGATACAGGGCAAGCAAGAACAACAAACGCAAAGTTCGCAAGGAAGCAATCAAAATGGCAAAGGCGGAAGATAGAAGTTCATCAAATCAAGGCGAAGAACCAGCAAATGCTAAGAAGAACAGCAAGTTCCGCAGAGTCGAAGAAAACTTCGTCACTTTCCTGGCAACCCCTTCGGCTAAAAAGGAGAAGGTCATCTGGAAGGAACTCAATGCTACTATGCCGGCTGTTCCCCAATATGCAACTTGGTCCGATGTACCGGTCACTTGGGATCGCAACGATCATCCAGATCACATCCTCAATACCCATGGTACTCTGCTCTCGTCGTCAATCCCATAGTGGAAAATTGTTGGATCTCAAAGGTACTCATGGATGGTGGCAGCAACATCAACATCCTATACCAAGAAACTTTCAAGCGCATGCACCTGTCACAAACCCAACTCAAGCACTGCGACGTCAAGTTCCATGGTATAGTCCCAGGACGGCAGGCAAACTCCGTTGGACAGATTACTTTGGAAGTTACCTTTGGCAAAGAGGACAACTACCGACAAGAAGAAGTATCCTTCGAGGTAGTGCCCTTCCAAAGCGCCTATCATGCCATCTTTGGTAGACCGGCTTTTGCCACCTTCATGGCAAGGCCATGCTATGTCTATAGGAAGCTCAAGATTCCTGGACCCAACGGCGTCATCACAATAAACGACAACTACAAGAAGGTGCGAGAGTGTGAGCTGGGCAACGCCGTCTTCACATAAGCCGTCATCAGCAAAAGCGAACTTGCAGGTTACCTGAAGGAAGTCAAGCAGGAGCCTATGCCGGACATAAATAAGCCCCCAACTGAACACGACGTCACCTTCACAGCAGGTTCCCACTCCAAGAAGGCGAAAGTTGATGACAATGATGCTGAAAAGACGACGAACATCGGCACCACCCTCAGCGACAAATAGGAAGGCGAGCTCGTCAAGCTCCTCCGTGAGAATCGTGACATCTTTGCGTGGTCTCCATCAGACATGCCTGGAGTCCCCGAGAGAACTTGTCGAGCACTCCCTCCTGTTGCAAAAGACGCCAAGCCAGTCAAGCAAGGCCTTAGGCGTTTTGGTCCAGAGAAGAAGAGAGTTATAGGACAAGAGATAGCGCGACTTACAGTCGCAAACTTCATAGAATAGGTCATTCATACAGAACGGTCCGCAAACCCTGTATTAGTAACTAAAAAGGACACGAAGGCGTTGCGCATGTGCATCGACTTCACCGGCTTAAACAAAGCCTGCCCGAAAGACTCTTTCGCCTTACCGCGAATCGACCAGGTTGTAGATGCTATTGCAGGGGCAAAATTATTATGTTTTTTGGATGCTTACTCCGGTTACCACCAGATTCCGATGAAGAAGTCTGATCAAATCAAGACTTCTTTAATCATGCCTTTCGGTACCTACTGCTATTTAAAAATGCCTTTCGGGCTAAAAAACGCAGGTGCGACGTACCAAAGGTGCATCCAAAGATGCCTACACGACCAAATTGGCTGTAACGTACACGCAACCAACTTGGTGATCAGCGCAGTCATAGTCGTCGAAAGACCGGTGGAGGGACAAGCAATTACCGAACAAAGACCCGTCTATTACATAAGCAAAGTCTTTTCAGAATCTAAGCAAAGGTACCCCCACTATCAAAAATTAGCATACATCGTATTTTTCGCTGCAAGAAAGCTACGACACTATTTTCAAGATCACTCCATAACAGTGGTGAGCAAAGCACCTCTTGGAGACATCATCAACGCAGACGCCACAGGACGCGTCGCAAAATGGGGAATCGAACTCGCAGCGCTCGATATCCATTACAAACCACAAACAGCCATCAAATCCCAATCATTAGCCGATTTTATCGCAGATTGGACGGAGGCTATGGATGAAACGCCTTTGCCGGATTCTGAATACTGGGTGCTGCACTTTGACGGCTCAAAAAATGCTCAAAGGCTCAGGGGCAGGCGTGGTGCTAACTACACCAAAAGGAGACAGGCTATGCTATGTTCTCCAAATCCACTTTGACGCCACAAACAACGTTGCATAATATGAAGCCTTACTGCATGGCCTTCACATCACTAAAGACATTGGCGTAAAAAGGCTACTTTGCTATGGCGATTCAGATTTGATGGTGCAACAACTTGACGGCACCTAGGACACCAAAAGCAAAACAATGGCGGAGTATCAGCGCACAGTTGACGAATTCGGCAGATGCTTTACAAGGCTTGAAGTTCGGCATATCAAAAGAGAAGAAAATGAAGCCGCAGACGCCTTAGCAAGAATGGGATCACGACGAGACAAAGTTCCCAAGGATATATTCCTGGAGCAATTGTACAAGCCTTCTATCAAAGGCGGAGATAGTGAAGACCCAAATTCGGTTAAGTCTATGGCCGTCTTATTGATAACGCCAGATTGTACTCAACCTTACATCAATTTGTTCGTCAATGGTGAAGTACCAGAAGACGAAGTACTGAAAAGGCAAGTGATACGCAGGGCAAAATCCTACACAATCATCAAGGGAGAACTATACAAAAGAAGCACCACTGGGATATACCTGAGATGTGTCTCCCTAGAAGAAGGTCAAGAAATCTTGGAAGAAATACACTCCGAATGCTGCGGACATCACGCCTCTTCAAAAGCCATAGTCGCTAAAGCCTTTAGGCAAGGTTTCTTCTGACTCACCGCAAAACAAGACGCAGAAGAGATTGTCAAAAAGTGCGCAGGCTGCCAACGCTACGCAAGACAACCAAAAATGCCGGCTCAAGAACTAAGAACAATTCCTATCACATGGCCCTTTGCGGCCTAGGGACTTGAAATGGTTGGTCCGTTCCGGACAGCCAGAGGCGTCTTAACACACCTACTTGTAGCAGTGGACAAGTACACAAAGTGGGTAGAAGCCAAGCCTATTAAAAAAGTAGACGGGGAAACAACCACGAAGTTCGTAATAGATATCATACATCGTTTTAGCGTCCCCACAACATGATCACCGACAACGGGACGAATTTCGCCGTTGGAGAACTTGAAAAATACTGTGGCAGGAACAATATCCGGCTTGATCTGGCATCTGTGGTACACCCACAATCCAATGGACAAGTCGAACGAACCAATGGCATAATTCTTCAAGGCTTAAAGCCACGCTTGGAAGTACCATTACACAGGGAGCTGGAGATTGGGTAGAAGAATTACCTGTCGTCTTTTGGAGCATCAGGACAACACCCAACATATCAATCGGCTACACACCCTTCTTCCTTGTATATGGCGTAGAAGCAGTTCTTCCAACAGACGTTATACATGATTCTCCCCGCGTCGCAGCCTATGTTAAAGTAGACACAGAAGAAGCCCGACAAGACAGCTTAGACCTACTCGAAGAAGAAAGGGAGATTGCACTCCAGCGATCCGCCATATACAACAAGACCTACGAAGATATCGCAGTAGAAGGGTAAGGCGAAGATCCTTTCGAGAAAGTGATTTGGTGCTCCGCATAGTTCAGAAAAAGGAGCACAAGCTGTCCCCTACATGGGAAGGACCCTTCGTTATCAGCAAAGCGCTCAAGAACGGGGCATACTATCTTGTGGACCTTAGATATCTCAAAAATAAGAAGAAAATGGGCCGCAAAAGGAAAAGAGGCGAAGAAGCGAAGCTCAGCGAATCAAAACGCTCTTGGAACATTGAGCAGCTACGTCCTTTTTACACTTAGCAATTCCATTGTAAACATATGTCTATCCTCATGAAATAAAAAGTCTTGGATTGCCAAAATTTGCATTTGATAGTATTACACTTACTCATCCATATTTTATTTCCCAATGATCATATTCCTCACTTTGAACATGTCAATTTTGTTAACACAAATAACTAAACATGACAGGTTCGGCTTACTGCCTTACAAAAATAAAATGAGCGTTCGTCTAAGATTTTTTTCTCTGATCGTTTATGTTCTGGGTTGCTCCACTAGATGTTTTATGCGCCCAAAGGCGGCACGGGCGTTAGGTGTAAGCAGATTGACTATGGTCTTGTTGCCTAACAAAGTGTCACCGTCTTTGTGGTTTCGCTAACATACGAAAAGGCTAAAGGCACAAACCAGATAATTCAAAGACGGGCAAGGAACATAGTCGCATAGCACAATGCTAGCAATACTTCAATATTAAGTACCAAAAGAGCATGCTATGCATCACAAGACAAACTTGTTCACAAAATATATTACAAGACTTCATGAATAAAACAGTTGTTCGCCTTAAGCATAAGGACTTCATAACATAACATTTTTTCTTTTAATCTTGAGCAGGGGACTTAGAGTGCGCTTCAGCATCGCCTTCGGCTTGTGAGTTGGCAGTCTCCTCCTGCTCTTCGCCTTGTGTGCCAGTCTGCTCAGAGATTTCGTCTTCTGACGAGCTTCGTAGAAGTTCAGGCATGTCCTGGCGAGCATAGATCACCTTTGGGTTGATCTTGTCAGCAATGAAGGAGGTGTAGCCCATCACAGAGTTATACACAGCAGTCGGGTTGATCTTGTTGTCAGCGTCATGGGTTGGTAAGCATCTCACCACCCTCTTGATATCCATCTCGGGATGGTGGCCCATAACATTGCCTAAGGCAAGTTTGGCACCTCCACGAGCGGCAGCACGAAGACGTTCCTCAGCGTTGCTGTGCAGTCTGAAGGGGATCGTGTGCAGAAAACAAAAAAAATCCTAGCAACGATATCCTTAAAACATGCCAAGATCTATTCTATGCAGATATAGTAGTACGAACGGAGATCGGAATACATACCCTTGTAGACCGAAAGCGGGGATTACGTTCCCACACGAACGTTGTCGATGAAGACCGACGAAGCCGACCTCAAGGTCGTGTAGAGGAAGCATACCTCCGAGCACCGCTAGCGCAGCACCTCGCAGGGCGTTACACACGTACGGTGGAGACGACGGCCTCCGAAGCTCCAGTCCAGGACGAGCAGCGGAAGACTTGGACCGGAACACCAGCAGCGCGGCAGCGGGCTATAGTGGAAGAGATCTCCCTCTCAACTCTGCGCAACTCCGACAAAGAGAATCACGAAATCGAGAGAGAATTGAGGAATTAAGTGGTGAATTAAAAGGCCAGGGGTGCCCCTTCTTATATAGGCTCCCAGGGGGGAGCCAACTTGCAAGCCAGGCAATGTGGGACTAATCCCACATGCCTGGTGCGGCATGGCTGGGTGCGCCGGCCTCCTAGTGGGCCCCTTGGCCACTTGGGTCGGCACCCAAGCCCCCCACCGAATTCCCCTAGGGAATTTCCCCTCTTGGGCCTACTTTCGCCCAGAAGGCCAATTTAGGGAAATCAGCCTAAATAAATTCGAAAATAAATATATAAAATCATATTTAGACATTAATTACAATAATTAAAATCAAACATATTATATATAATTTATTCTAGCTCCGAAAACTATTTCGTCGCTGCCCGATCACCATCGGACCTCTCCCGGGACGTTCCCGGTGATCTCTTTCCTTTCCGGTTGTCTTGTCGAAACCCCTTAAGTGTGTTACCCTAGCGGTTCGATATAATAACAGGTATGATCGAGACTCCTCTCCGATCAACGACTAACTCGTAGGCCTGGACCCCATGAATTAATCCTTGTGATATAACGAATGACTTTCATCTTTCAAAGCTGAACGTAAAGTCTTAAACCTTTTGCCATGGCGATACTTAGCGTGTCCGAGCGTCGTTCATAGATATCTCCATATCTAGCTTGACCTCGTTACCGACAACGCTATCTTCTACTCGTTTATGATTTCATGTCTCCGTGACCTAGTCACATGCTTGCAAGCTCATTAGACATAATCTCACCGAGTGGGCCCTATTGTATCTATCCTGCTATGCAGACTGGCAAATCCCTCTCTTGACCCCTCGTCTCAACTACTCCTTTCCGATACCCAAAAATATCACCGTTATTGTCATACTAATTAAGAAACGACGTTTGGTGTAATCAAAGTATCTTCCAGGAATAAAAATAAGAGTTGGTCTCACGGTCAAAGGCGTAATGACTACGTCCTACAAATATGGGTATGTCCATCACATTGTTCTCCAACGATATGACTTCCATTGTCGACCGACGCCATGCCCTATGATCGGGAAACCACGATCATCGATCACGCAACGAAACTAGTCTTAGTAGAGGCTACTAGGGACCTGGTTGTTTACGCATCACACCAGTATTAATGTTTCCGCTTAATACGGTTATAGCATGACACAAAAACATATTATGAACAAACGAGATATGATAAAGAAATACACTTTATTAATTGCCTCTAGGTCATATCTCCTTCAGTCTCCCACTTGCACTAGAGTACAAATTAATCTAGATTACAAGTTGGTAAAAGCTTAACACCCATAGCTAACTGGTGTTTTTCATGCTTGTCAAGCGGAAGAGGCTTCGTCAGGGGATCTGCCACATTCAGATCCGTATGCACTTTGCAAATATTCACATCGCCTCCTTGTACGTATTGTCGTATCACATGGAAGCGTCGGAGAATGTGTTTGGCGGTAGAGTGAGACCTTGGCTCCTTGGCGTTCGCAATGGCACCCGTATTGCCGCAGAAGAGGATCACGGGGTCTTGCACGCTGGGGAACACTCCAAGTTCGATGACGAACTTCCTCAGCCACACAGCTTCATTCGCGGCTTCGCAAGCAGCGATATACTCCGACTCCATTGTAGATTGTGCGACTATGGGTTGCTTCCCACTTCTCCAGCACACGGCGCCTCCATTCACCTTGAACACGTAACCTGTCTGTGACTTACAGTCATCGGGGTCTGAGCAAAAACTTGCATCTACGTAACCCGTTACGCCAAGTTCTTCATCGCAGCCACCATACACAAGGAACATTTCATTTGTCTTATTGAGATACTTAAGAATTCTCTTAACAACAATCCAATGCGCCATTCCAGGATCACTCTGGAAACGGCTTGTCAAACTTAGAGCTAATGCCACATAAGGTCTAGTACTTAACATTGCATACATAATCGATCCTATGGCTGAAGCATAAGGATGTTTAGTCATATCGGCCTTATCCTGTTCCGTTACCAGACAATGTGCCTTTCGCAATGTTTTATTCTTGATAACCGGCAGAGAACCCTTCTTTGCCTTCTCCATACCGAAACGCTTCAGTATTTTATCAAGATAAGTACTCTGACTCAACGCTAATCGATGTCTTGATCTATCACGATAGAATTTAATGCGTAAGACGTATGCAGCTACTCCTAAGTCCTTCATGGAATATTTACTGTTTAAATAATCCTTCACGCTATTCAGAAGTTCCACATCATTCCCAATCAGCAATATGTCATCTACATATAGTGCTAAGAACACAACCGAGCTCCCACTCATTTTCTTGTAAATGCAGGTCTCATCCAAATTTTGGACAAATCCAAAACCTTTGATTACTTCATCAAAGCGAAGATTCCAGCTCCGAGATGCTTGCTTCAATCCATAGATGGAGCGCTGAAGCTTGCATACCTTGCCAGCATTTTCTGGATCGACAAAACCTTCCGGCTGTACCATGTACAACTCTTCCTCAATGTTTCCATTTAGGAAGGCTGTTTTGACATCCATCTGCCATATTTCATAATCGTAATAGGCAGCAACTGCTAACAAAATCCGAATAGACTTCAGCATCGCTATCGATGAAAAACTTTCATCGTAGTCAATCCCATGAACTTGTCGGAAACTTTTTGCGACAAGTCGAGCTTTATAGACGGTCACATTGCCATCAACATCAGTCTTCTTCTTAAAAATCCATTTATTCTCGACGGCCTTGCGCCCTTAGGGAATATCCATCAAAGTCCACACTTTGTTATCATACATGGATCCTATTTCGGATTTCATGGCTTCTAGCCATTTCTCGGACTCTAGAATCGACATTGCCTCCTTGTAGGTCGTAGGTTCGTCTTGTTCAATTAACATGACGGTGCAAACCATGTTGCCATACCATTCTGGTGCGATACGAGATCTACCAGACCTACGAGGTAGAATACGTTCCTCGATAGTTTCTCCCACTCCATCTTTGGAGGACGATTCCAGAACAGCTTCTGTTGCGCCACTCGGAATTTCGAGTTCAGGATGAACGATCTCATCGAGGTCTACCTTCCTCCCACTTAATCCTTCCGCGAGAAACTCCTTCTCTAGAAAGGTACCGGTCTTCGCGACAAACGTTTTGCCCTCAACTTGGTTGTAGAAGGTGTATCCTACGGTTTCCCGCGGATATCCTACAAAGACTACTTTCTCCGACTTCGGTTCGAGTTTGTCGGGCTGTAGTTTCTTAACATACGCCTCAAAACCAAACCTTCAGAAACGATAACTTAGGCTTCTTGCCATACCATAATTCATACGGTGTTGTTTCAACGGATTTGGACGGAGCCCTATTTAAAATGAATGCGGTTATTTCTAACACATAACCCTAGAAGGATACGGGCAAGTCGTTAAGAGACATCATAGATCGGACACTATCCAGCAGAGTACGATTATGTCGCTCGGACACGCCGTTACGTTGCGGTGTTCCGGAATGCGTAAGTTTGGGTACCATGCCACAACTCTTCAGATGTGTGCCAAACTCAAAACTCAAATACTCGCCACCACAATCGGATCAGAGGTGCTTGATTTTCTTGTTAAGCTGATTTTCAACTTCACTTTGAAATTCTTTGAACTTTTCAAAAGTTTCAGACTTGTGTTTCATCAAATAGATATAACCGTATCTACTCAAGTAATCAGTGAAGGTGACGAAGTTACGATAACCATTGCGTGTCGATACGCTCATTGGTCCACACACATCTGTATGTATGACCCCCAACAAGTTCGACGCCCGTTCAACGAATCCTTTGAACTGTGTCCTGGTCATTTTGCCCATAAGGCATTGTTTGCATGTATCGAGGGATCCAAAATCCAACAAGTCCAAAAGTCCATCGGAGTGGAGTTTCTTCATGCGCTTTATACCAATATGACCGAGACGGCAATGCCACATATACATGGAGGTATCATCACTACACTTAATCCGTTTGGCTTCTATGTTATGGATGTGAGTACTACGATCGAGATTCAACAATAATAAACAATTACTCTAGGGAGCATCAACATAAAAGATATCATTCATATAAATAGCACAACTGCTTGATACTGATTTAAATGAATAACGGTCTTGTAACAGGCAAGACCCACTTATAATGTTTACACTCAATGATGGTACAAAATAACGCTTATAAAACCAAAACTAATCCCGATGGTAGATGTAGAGGGAGCGTGCCGACAACCACCACGTCGACTCTCGATCCGTTGTCGATGCGCATCGTCACCTCATCCTTAGCCAGCCGCCGTTTATTCCGCAACTCCTCCTGAGAGTTACATATATGAGCAACAGAACCAATATCAAATACTACGGGCGGATGTAAGGTACACATCTATAACAGGTATATCAAATATACCTTGCTCTTTTTTGACTATCTTGCCAGACTTCTTGTCCTCCAGGTGACCTTTTCCCTTGCAGTAGAAGCACTCCACGCCAGCTCTGGAACCAATTTTGCCAGTCTTGGGCTTGGCAACCAGTTGGCCTTCCCTCCCGGACTTCCAGCTCTTCTTTCCCTTGCCACCGGATTTCCTAAAATCGACGGTCTTGTTGACCATCAACAGCGTGTGCTCCTTCTTGATCTCCACCTCAGCAGTCTTGAGCATCACGAACACTTCACCTAGGGACTTAGCCATGCCCTGCATGTTGTAGTTCATGACGAAGCCTTTATAGCTAGGGGGCAACGATTGCAGCACCCTATCAATCGCCAGCTCATCGGAAATCTTTTATTCCAGAGCGTTCAGGCGTTGAACGTAGCCAGACATCTTGACCACGTGCTCTCTCACACTGCTATGCTCCTCCATCTTGGCTGAGAAGAAAAGATGAGAAGCTTCATATCTCTCAGCCTTAGCCTGTGGCGCAAAGACAGCGTTGAGATCAGAAATAATCTCAAAGGCACTCATCTTCTCAAAGCGCTTCTGCAGGTCGGCTTCCATGGCGAAGAGCATGCCAGTCTGGACAAAAGCGGAGTCCTCCGATTTGGTCTGGAAGACCTTCTTCTCATCCTCAGAGGCTTCATCTGTGGGAGGGTCACCTATGGCGGCCTCAATTACGTAGGCCACCCTTTGGGGAGTGGGGAGGATCCTCAGGTTGCGGAACCAGGCCATGAAGTTTGACCCATTGGTCTTAAGCTTTTCTTTCTCAAGGAACAGACCTAGGTTAAACGAGGGGCGAGACATCTACAATGGAATTTGCAACAACATACGACTTTGTTCATAATAACTTTGAGTATAGTATTTTTAGAAAATAACTAACATAACTCCCACTCAAATGAACATCCCTCCCAGTCGTTTAAGCGATTACACGACCCCCATCCATTGCACCACCCCTCATCGTCAGAGCCGGCAACACAACTTCAAGGGTAGACTATTGTCCATCACACCAATTTTGTAACTCATGCTCGACCTTTCGGCCTCCGTGTTCCGAGGCCATATCTGCATATGCTAGGCTCGCCACTATAACCTCCACGTAACGCTTGTGCAACATGGCTTACACCCACTATATGCGAATGACGAGGGATTAACTCGACAAGTCCCATGGTGATGTACCTAGGGTTGTATCGATAGGAAGAATATATGGGTGTTGGCGAATTCGGACGACTGACGAGCAAAGAGTTGCTCGTCCAATCTATATTATCAATCTCTCAATATAGTTACAGGAGTTCCCGGCGAGTCGATGTCTCGCTAGGGTTTAGGTATTTCTGATTGCACGTACGTTCCTCTTCCTTCCTGACCCATATATATAGGGATCCAGGTCTCAGGAGTTTGGATACGACTAGGATTACATTTATTACATACCTAAGTCGGCACGAAACCGCCTAAGATGTTTCATACCCTTACTACCAAAAAGCCCTTCGCCTTCTTCTTTATATGGGCCATCAACTGGGCCTGGCAGGAATCCATCATTTAATATAGCCCACTGGGTGTACCCATCGGGTATAACCACATCAGTAGCCCCTGAATGCCTATTCGAGTCCGAAGGATCGGATAGGAATTCCCCCAATCTATAGATCATCTGAGAATCCTCCTTTACTACTCACAACCTGTTTTTCAAGATACATAATGGTAAATAAGAGCGACTGATAATCACAAGATTACATAAATATTCAATTCACCAATTTAAGGGATGGTTGGTATAGCAGGCTTGATTCAGCCGACGGATCGGGGTCAAGTTAATCCGCGACTAGGGCGAAATACCTTGCTAACCTACTCAGTCTCAAGTCCCTTGACTCGAAACTGGGAAACCACTCAAGTCCAAATCAAGCCTATCGGGACTTACTGGTTTGAACCCGGTTAGATATAAGGTACCCTTAGCGCGTCCGCCGGGATTTTGCTTCATGCCTGCTGGCACGGAATTTCAACAAGCCCACGTAGCTTGTACGGGTTACCCGGCCTTATTCAGGTCTTACCGTTGCATAGTTTGATGCAGCATCGGGGACTAGGCTAGGATAGAACATCCTGGAATTGCTTTATATTGCATATATATATATATATGGGAAATAGTGGGATGCCCATGGTGATAGCTGCGCACCAGCATCCAACCATCCATACGCGATATTGAGTGAACTTCCCCGGAGACATTGCAACCTCATAGTTAACAGACATTCGACGGAGCTTGCTATCAACGTCGTAACGAGAGAACGAATTCTTACACACGTCTTTCACGCAACTAGACCGCTAGCCGATGACCATGCTTTTTTGTATACGGAAAATGAGATTCACGCTGCCACCGTGTAGTGGAGAGAAATCATGCTAGCCATAACTCATCAACACCGTCGGGTGGAGAGAAATCATGCTAGCCAGAATTATACATCAACACCGTGTTGTGGAGAGAACACATGCTGGCTAGTACTTATCACCACCGTGGTGTGGAGTGAAATAATGCTAGCCAAAACTAGACATCACCATGGTGGTGTGGAGAGAAAACACGCAGTGCACAACTTGATGTGTGATGGACGGTAGCGTTATTTCATGGTCCCCATGGTTGATTTGTGATGGACGGTCGAGTGTTTTCATGGACACCGGTTGGCATCATTATCATGGGAAGCTTGGTAGCCCATGCCTGCGTAAATGATGTGATGCACCGAGTATATGACATGGGAACGGCTTACGGAGCGTTTAACGCCGCCGTGAAAGAAACTTCTCTGCCCGCTCGTCGTTCCAATGCGCTTCTTATCAGACTTACTTTACTCTCTGTATCCTACGGTAGCCACCATATGCGCAGCTATTCCCGTGGGCAGGAAATCTGCGTTGATATATATATATATATATATATATATATATATATATATATATATATATATATATATATATAGGACATATTCATACTACACCCGGGTGTAGCTACACCCACGTGTGTTTCACACGAGTATGGAGTATCTATCATACCGGGAGGTATGTAACATGTAGTATGAAGTATATAATGTTATTTTAGTACTAAATATACTTCTTTTTAGGCAGTATGTAAAAAAATTCTACATACTTCTCTTTTATATGCATATATATGCATATATGATGGTATTTTGAGTATATAGTGTAAAATATTAGCACAGTTGCAAATTTTTCATGAAACTTATTTTAGTGTATCTTAGATATAGTATATGAACATAGTCAAACCGATAAAGTATGACAAATACTTCCATAAGGTGGCATATGAGACGTGGGTGTAGTTACACCCGGGAGTAGAAAGCATTTAACCTATATATATATATATATATATATATATATATATATATTGTTTAACATCAACCGTTGCATGCTATTATAGCCTTCTATTCTTCGACTGACGTTGTTTGTCGAGTGAACTTCATCCTTCGACGAATGTTGATCTCCGAGTGAAAAGTCAACCTTTGACTGACGCTGATCGTCGAGTGAAAATCAACCTTCGACTGATGCTGATCGTCGAGTAAATTTCATCCTTTGACTGACACTAAACAACATCGGGTGCGCGACAGCGCTCCCGATGGGAGTAGCCCCCGAGGTTGAGTGCAATTGCCTGTAATTGTGCTTAATCTGAAAAAACAACCCGAAAAACTATTAGATGAAACAATAACAGTCCCGATGGGAGTGCACTTAGCTACTGTCTGAGTGCCGACCTTAAACTGTATGCTGACTGAGTTTGTTTATATTTACAGGTACTCCTTTGTGCCGCAACTGTACTGAATGGCGACTGCCACCTCCCGACTGTCCTACCAGCACTCCAATATTCCCTGGACTGACCATTTATTCTGACTCCAATACTGTCGCATAAAAAAAAGAAATTCCAATCCACTTCTGAAGAGACACGACCCCTGGTGGGCCCACTTTGTCCTTTGACTGCACTGCCTAGTCACATTGATTTGACCGAACACTACCCACGCCACGCACCCACGATGATGACCTCCTCGTTTTTCGCGCATCGTGGGTTACTGCAGCGCCGCTTCAGTTTCACTGTCGAGCGTCCGATGCACGCCACGTGTACACGCTCTGTAATCCAATGGCTGCGCTACTCCGGCTGCGCCGCATAAGTTCTTACCAAATTTTTACCCCAAATTTTTACGCCACGTGTACACGCTCTGTAATCCAATGGCCGCCGCCCTCTGCTCTTCTTTTTCCTCCTACGCACCAAGCTCGCACCACTGAAGCTGCTTGTCGTCCTTCTCCCAGCTTACACCTTCGTCGCATGATGGGAAAATCTGCCACTGTCAAAGGCAAGGAAAACACCGCCACAGAAACCCAGGAGAGAGGTGGATGGCGCCGCTCCTTGCTCCGTGCAGGACATCTCGAGTCCCTGATCACCGTCCTCCCCGCCTCGCCGGACTTTGCTCGTCTGGCCGGCGAGGAGAACCAACCTACCCCTGCTGCGAACGAGCGGGTATGCTTCTTTGACCATATGAACAGAGGGCTCTCCTTCCCCATTCACCCATTCCTTCGCGGCTTGCTTTGCGTGTACGGTGCGCAAATCCACGATTTACCGCCAAACGTTGTTCTCCACATTGCCTGCTTCATCACCCTCTGCGAATGCTTCCTGGGGATAGCCCCACACTGGGGGCTATTCCGATTCTGCTTCAGCATCAAGAGCCAGTGGCTAGGCAGCGGCCCCGACGGCCTTGGTATTCAGGCCAAACCCAAGTCTGGGTACTTCAAGATACCCATGTCCGAGTCAGTCCAGAACGGGCGCGATCGCTGGTTCTATGTAAAGGACAAAGTCGCCACGGGACAATCGACTGGTCTGCCACCCTTCAATCCTGAGGCTGAACTGACCAAGAAGCGCTCCCGGAACAACGCCTTGAGCCAGACTGAAGAAAAAGTCGCCAAGGAACTTCTGGCCAAGGTTGTTGATCTACAAACTACCGAGGGTAGAGTGCTCACTGGCGCTCACCTTGTTATCACCTTCTTGCGGCGACGCGTGCAACCTCTGCAAGCACGCGCTCACCTAATGTTCGAGTATACAGGAGATGACGACTCCACCCGAGTTTCAAGAGAGAACTTCTCCACCAACAAACTCATTCAAGCCGTGAAAATGCTCACTGGTTTGAAAGTTAAAGTGGGGGAGCTGGTCTCACCCGTTGATGGATACAAGAGCACCAATCATGTACCCGAGGTATAGATTCTTTTTACTCTCTTCCACCTTTATGTCCCATATCAACTGATTACTTCTTTATGCACTTACTTTTCACTTTCGTCTGACTAACAGGTATCGCCTATCCACCCTCCGAGCCAACTATCCTTGAAGAAGACACACCAGTTGCCGCACCTAGAGACCCTCCCTCCGAGCCATCAGTCGCCACAGCACACTCGGAGGGTGACAGGACAGAGAAGAGCTTGACTCACAAGCGAACTCGGTCTCCAGCCGAAAGCTCTGGCGACTCCCAAGAAAGAACAAAATGCCTTGCGACTGCTGGCGCCCAGGAGGAAGACGCTCCTTCACCCCCACCAGTGACCCTGAAGGGCGTTCCACTTTCTAGCCTTCCACCCTTGGACATCGGAGGCCGCAGCCGCCGAGAGCTGTATCCATGGGAAACAAGGTACTCTAGACTCATTCACACTCTGATCGAGTTCTTCTCCGCAAACCTGACATACTTGCGCAATCCTGCAGCACTACTAGCGAGGATGAGTCTGAGAACTCCGAACCTTCCCATACTACGACTCCTCCTCACGAGAACATGCCCTCCCTGATTACATCGACGGGAAAGCACGATGAGGCGCAGTCGCCCACCGCCGACGTCACGACTGCGACAACTTCCAAATCTGATGCCGTGGCAAGGCCTGCCCCGCAAGATACGACTCCTGACCCTAACCACGTTAGTCTCTATCTCTCCCTCCTTGCAAACTTGCACATGAATTTTCTGAGTGCGCGAAAGCGCTCTCGACGGTAGGAGCCCCCGAGCCTGTGGGGAACTACCTGTAACTCGCCGCAAGCTAACATCGCTACTTTCCGTGTTTCTGACTACCTGTAGCCCTTCCTCCACCGTCTTCTGGCCGTAGGCGGAGCATATCTTCAACTGGAGCAAGAGAACCAGAACCTCCGTGACCAGTTACTGAAGACCCAGGGTAACTACTTGACACCTGAGTCATTACCGCAACTTATGCGCATCCCACTGACTTGCTGCTCCAATCTTGATACAGACGAACTCAACGCGGCACTCCAGGCGAGGGACCATGCCCGCTACCTCGCCAAAGACTTGAAAGAGGAGGTTGGCCGAGCAGCCAATGAGCTCCCCCACCTAATCGCCGATGCGAAGGCTCAGGGGGCGATTAAGGCCGAAGAAGTGTTGACTGCGCAGCGCGCAGAATCAGACAGTGCTCTTGCTACCCGACTCCTATCACTCGGGAAAACTCTGGCTCGTGAGTACTTTCCGCCTCAAATTAGTGCATTGAACCTGACCATTGCGACCAAAGTTTACCTCTGCGACTGACCGAACTACCCCCCTTGCTATCCACATATGCTCTTGAACTTCCAGTCGACCAATTTGCGGCTACGTCAAACATCGAACTCGAAGCCACGATTGAATCGACGGAGCATTTCGGGAGCCGTCTGAGCAGGGTATTGGCCTCTTCCGCGGCTGATTTGACTGCGCTGCACAAGATCGCATTTCCAACTCAAGAGCCCCTGAAGGACTTGCACACCCTGGCGGACACGTTCCAGCCAGAAGGGGACTCCTTTCCCAAATTCCTTCGCGAGCAGACGGTACGTGGTACTGCCACCGCTTTCAAGATGCTGCTGGGACACGGGGTGGAGCTAGACTTGACTGCGTTAGCGGCCAATTTCCCCCTGAGCTCGTCTGGAAAGAAGGTCTCTCTTAATCAGTTTGAGCCTGAGGCACGCCGGCTGGCGGACACTCTTTTCTTGACGTTGGAGCAGTGAGGCGCCGCCCGCAAGAAAAAAGGGTCCGCTGCGTCAGTTAGTGGCGCCAGCTCAAAATAAATCGCCTAGCTGTAACGCCCCGGGATTTATCCCCTTTTTGATTTGTGATTTTTTCTTTTTGCATCGACATAGCATCGCATTGCATCGCATTAACTTAATTGTTGCATTTAAATTTAATTTCCACAATTAAATTCAAATGCTTTTCAAAATAAAAAAAATGTGTTATCTTCAAATCTTTTAAAAATGTTAAAAACTAGTTTATTAAATTGTCTATTCAAAACTAAAAATATTTTGTAAAGGTTTCGTATTCAAATTCCTCTTCGTTTTGGTTTTAAAAATATAAATCAGAAATAATTAAAGGGGAGAAAAATAAAAGCCCAAAAGCCCATCTAACCAAACCCTAGGGTTTCCCCTGGAAACTTATTTCCCACCCCCTGAAAATTTGCAGCCACCCTCCTCCTTTTTCTGAAATTTTTGCAAAAGTCCTCCCACCCCCTTTTCCTTTCTTTCCCCCCCTTCCTTTTTCTTTCTTTTCTTTCTTCTTTTTCTTTCCTTCCTTTCTTCCTTTTTTCCTTCTTTTCTCTCCTTCCCCGCTCGTTCCGCACGGGAGAAATCCCCCAGCCCGAGCCGGCCCGAGCTCTCCAGCGCCCATGCTCCCGCTCGCCCGCATGCGCGTCGGCCGCGTCTCCTCCCGCGCCTCCCGCGACCAGCGCCCCGCGCCGCCGGCCGCACCGTGCCCCGCACCAGCGCCTTCCCGCCGCCCGAGCGCCTCCTCCCGACCTCCACGCGCCTCCCCAGCCTCGCCGCCGCGGCGCCTCCATCGCCCTCTCCCGCGCGCGCCGCCTGCGCCGGCCACCGCGCCGCCCGCTCCCTGGCCCGAGCTCCGTCTCCCCGCCGCCGTGCCGGCCGAGCCGCGCCGGCCGAGCCGCGCGCCCCTGGCCGCCGCACGCCGCGTCCCCGGCCCGCTCCGCTCCGCCCGCTGCGCCCCGGCCTCCCCAGCTCGAGCGCCCGACGCCCCGCGCCTCCGGCCCGGCCGCCCTCGCCTCCACGCCCGTCGGCCGAGCCGCCGCCGCGCGTCCCTGCCGCCTCCGACCGCGCGCCCGCGCCGCCTGCTCTGGCCGGCCCGAGCTCCTCCTGCCGGCCTGCTCCGCCCTGCTCCGCCTCCCGCGCCTCCCGCTCGCCCCGGCCTCCTCCGCCTTCCGCGTCGCGCCGCCGCTCGCCGCGTCGCCGCCGCCCCTCACGCCTCCGTGCCATGCCGCGCTGCGCGCCTCCGCCGTCCGCTGCTCCGCCCCGCGTGCGTCGCGTCGCCGCCGCAGCCGCCGGCGCTGCGCCGCACCCCGAGCCGCACGCCCCCGCGTGCGCCCTCCGTGCCACCACCGTCGTGTCGCGCGCCTTCGCCCGTGCGCTCACCGCCGCCGTGCGCGTGCTCGCATCTGCGCCGACCGCCTTCCATTCGCCGTTTCCCCCTTCCGGTGACGTCCCCGCATCCTTCACACGCCAAGTGTTCGGTGAAATGCCCGCAAGAACTTCGTCGCCACTTTTGTCCGAGTTGTCCACCCTTCGTGGTGTTGCTACGTGCGAGTGCCTCTTCCGGTGTCGCGTCGCCGTGACCGCCCGTGTTCGTGTCGCGGTGCGCGTTTCTTTCCGGTGTCCGTTGCCGTGCTCCTACGTGCCCGCACCCGTCAACGGTGATGACCGAGTACGACTACTTCCCCGCCACTTCCACGACACCGACAAACAACGATGCCCCGGTTCCGCGACGACTACTTCCCCGACGACGACTACTTCCTCTATGTTCCGAAGAGGTCGGTTTCGAGCCCTAGTTCACCCGATCCGACGTACGGATCCAAACCCTAACCCTACACCTATTTTATAAAATGTCATCTATCTTGTGCATATCGCATCATACTTGCATGTGTTGCATCTCTGGGACTTTGGTGGTGTAGCAATTCACCTAAATAACAATATGGAATATGTGGGGTAATAAATATATAATGCCCTATTCCATTTAATTTAATTAGATCATCCATGCCATGTGTTGCCATGCTAACCAACATTTAATATTGCTGGTAAATAAATAACTTGCACCTAAATATTAATTGTCGGAATCCCGGTTTCGCTTAATTTGGATTAAGTGCATCTCGCATTGCATCTTGCCATACCATGCATCATTCTCATATGATCATGCTGGATTTTTGCCGTAGTTATAAAATGCATCTTTTACGCTTTCCGGTGTTTGTTGCTTCTTCGCGGATACGACGTTGAGATGTGTGAGCACCGACAAGATCTGCTTCCATGCGCGATTCCAGGCAAGCAAAATTTGCTTGTTTACCTATACATTGTCTTTCATTCCTGCCGTTGATCTCTGCTACCCTAGTATTCGATTCTTACTGCGATCCCATCACATGTTTATCCTGCAGCCCATACAGCTTTATCCCCACAACCTAATACCCGTTGCATGTTTATCTGTTGGCCTTGCGAGTCGTAGCGCATGCTTAGAGTTGTTTGTGCGAGTCGTCTGTTGGTCTTATGTTTCATCTGCTTAGTATGATAGATTATTCTACCTTAATAAAATGTTGTCTTATATATGGGTATTATAATTAAATGATAAGGCACCAGGTGGAAGGCCTTGCGAGGTGCTTTGTTCTGCTCAGTGTCGACCTAGGAACTGAGATTTTGTCCTCAGATCCAATTTTGAGCGCACTAACCACTTGTGGGAGGCCCTATGGAGCCCCCCTCGACTTTGAACGGATCTACAGCTTGTCCATGTGCCGCAACTAGTTCGGGTTTTTCATTTGCTCATATCCATGTGCATGATGATGATGATTGAAGAGAGGTTACATGATACGGGGGGTCATATAGGTGTGGTGCGCGCGAAGCGGACAGTTCCTATTGTGGTTTGAGCCGCATGACGCACAGACACAAACTAATGAGTCCGCAATTGAGATTCGGCCGGACTCTTGACGCGGGTAACAACTCATATGGGTGGCACTTGGACTTGTTGTAGTGAAGGAATGAGTCGTGTTGAGAAGTCCTGATGCTTGCTTGGGTTGATCATGCGAGTATGGGTACAATAGTGCACCCCTGCAGGGTATAATCTTATCGATGAGCCGTGTCCACGGTTATGGACGACTTTGGTGATGCTGCTGGCTAACAAGATCTAGACAACTTGCACCTAATTAATGTTAATTATTTTTGATTAGTAATATAGAATTACTTTCACAATAAATTTTAATAAATACTGTTTAACGTGTGAGTTTCCCGAATTGCTTCCTCATATTTTGGTTGAGGGGGTTAATTCGAGAATGGGTTATGTTTGGTGTTAGTTGTAGATGTTTATCTTATGCGCTCTCTTATCCCTCTCTGATTAGACGGAAGTTGTAGCGTGTCTCTCTAGGTTGCTAGTGCTGCTGCCGCTAAGTCCACCTCCCCTATATTTTGGGAGATGGTGTAGAAAGTAGGCAAGTCGGTTTTGCTTGCCAGGGAGTGCCCTGACCCTCTTTTGGGTTATGCTTTATGTGCAGTCAACAGGTTTGAAGTCCGACGACGTTAGCTTGGGAATCCCTCCGGCTTGGCTGGGCAGGGATATGTCGCCATTGCTTATCTTTAGGACTCTTAGTCTCATTTGCATCTTATCCGTAGTCGGATACTATTTTGCTTCCGCTGTCATTTGCATATTTGTGTTGTATCATTTGTACCTTGACTCGTTCGAGTCGTTGTTGTAATTATATCTTCTGTTGTATTTGTGGATGTATCAGAACTGTTGTAATGTTATCACAATTCCACCCACATAATGCACATGTTTCGGCGTGCACATTATGTCTGGTGGGCGACCTAAAATCGTTATTATGCGGATTTCGGCGGGAGCGCTTAAATCTACATAGTACCGATTTTAGGGCGTCACACTAGCTATCCAAGGAACTGACCTAGGTTAGATAGTGGCCATATTTTGTAGACTGTACTCGCGCCTGTTTGCGCTGCACTAAATATAACCAAACCTACGCTTTATTTTGGAGATGTTTGAATGAACGAGTGCACTTTGCTTAGCCCCCGAGGCTTTATTCCAAGCCAACATGAGTTGTCTTCTGCTTTTTGATCCTTTTCTGTTTGACCTATGTTTGAGCTTCTCAATGAAGGACTGCTTCCTGTGATGCAGTCTGCTAGTACTTCCTCTCCTGAAGGTGTGCCTCCTTTCAATCCCCGCGACCAATACTTGTACAATCTGGTAAGGGTGCGGTGTGAAAATGCAGAGCAAGAGCTCAGAGTGACGCGGGGTACGCTTGCCATACTTCAGTCAAAGAAACCTCGACTCATAGAGATGGAGCTTGTATTGCTGAAGGGGATGGAAGACGCTGCTGGTGGCCTTCTTTGTAAGTGCAAAGCGTGCAGCCCCCGAGTTCGTGATTGCTTCGCACGTGCTTAAACTTTACCTTGCCTTTGCTGTTGTAGGCGCCCAGACTGACTCAAGGGCTGAACAAAATAGGGTCCAGGCGCAACTTGTAAGGGTGACATCGGAGCATGGCCGTGATGCGTCTTCAATTTGGTTTATGCGCAGCCAAGCCACGACGCTACTGACCCTTCGAGACAGTGTCTCGCAAGTGCAGCACTTAACTTCGTCATGCTCCGCCACGCTTCGCCTGATCCACGAGGCCATGTTCCCTCTGAATGAACAACCTGACGGGCTGGCAGGCTTACTGGCCAAATTTCGCCTCGGCGCCGCCACCCGTGACTTGTCCGTCACCAGCTCGTGGCAGGCGCCACAACGGCCTTCGCTGTGCTGCGACTTCACTACCCCGACGTAGATTTGGCGAAAGTTGGATCCGGTACTCCCGCTGGTACGGGGTCGCTTTCCATGGCTGGACATTACACTGCTGTAGAGGGAGCGGCCAGCTGCGTCATTGCCTTGATGGAACACGAGACTGCCGATCAAAGAGGAGGACGTGTAATTGTCTGTGAGACTGATTTTCCCAGTTTCTGATTCCCGGTCGAACAAGACGTAATTTGTTAGAAATGTACATTTTTACCGCCGATCCCCGAGTACTGTATGCATCAGTGTGCCGGCTGAGGTGCACGTATGCAGGCAGCCCCCGAGCACTGCATGCACTGGACGCATTAACTGGGTCGTAAATTTACATGCAGCCCCCGAGTGTTGCTTGCATAGGCTGGCTCCCCAAATGTGATTAAAGAGGAACATTGTACTTTATTGCTGTTCAATATACTGTTTTCGCCTGGTGCGACAGAATACACTAAGAATAACTACTAAACTGATACCCTAACAGACAACGAACTCCTGCTACTTAAAGACTACGCATAGAACCGGCGTAGGTGCGCCGCGTTCCATGGATTGTGGGATGGTTCCCCTGTGCCCGCGTGCTTCAGCATGTACGCTCCCCCGCCGATGACTTCTGTAACTGCGAAGGGTCCTTCCCATGGGGACGCGAGCTTGTGAACTTTCTTTTGCTTCAGCCGAAGGACCAAGTCGCCAACGGAGAACGAGCATGGTCTCAAACGGCGACTGTGGTAATTCCTCAAGCTTTGTTTGTACGTGGCGGTTCTGGCCAAGGCAACATCACGAGCTTCGTCCAACGTGTTGACGCCGTCCTCGAGTGCATCATCTGAATCTTCCTCATCATACGCCACCATTCGGGGGGCATCGAATTTCAGGTCGTATGGCATAACTGCCTCGGCTCCATGTACCAGAAAGAAAGGAGTGAACTGTGTAGACCTGTTAGGCGTTGTTCGCAAACTCTAGAGTACGGCGGGCAACTCCTCTGCCCAGGCGCCTGCTGCGCGTTTTAGTGGTACTAACAGCCTCTTCTTCAATCCGCTGCAAACTAGCCCGTTGGCCTTTTCGACCTGACCATTGGACTGCGGGTGCGCAATAGATGCGAACTTGAGCTTGATACCCTGCAAGTACAGAAGTCCTGGAACTCCTCTGCTTTGAAGTTAGTCCCGTTATCAGTGATTATACTATTGGGCACACCGAAGCGAAAGATCATAGACTTGATGAAATTGAATGCGGAAGTTGCGGTGGCATTTGTTACGGGAACTGCTTCAATCCACTTGGTGAACTTGTCGACTGCGACCAAAAGGAAAGTATGACCCCCGTGGGATGATTTCTTGAGTGGTCCAACCATGTCCAGACCCCACTGCGCAAAAGGCCAGGCTAGCGGGATGGTCTTGAGCTCAGACGCAGGGGCGTGCAGTCTAGTTGCGTACTTCAGACAGCCGAGACACTTCCGAACCAAGTCATCTGCGTCTCGCATGGCAGTTGGCCAATAAAAACCTACCCTTAAGGCCTTCGCAACGAGTGCCCTGCTGCTCGCATGATGCCCACATGTACCGACATGTATATCCATGTGGATTGCCCGTCCGTCCTCTGGTGCTATACACCTCTGCAGTATTCCCGAGATGCTCCGCTTGTATAACTCCTTGTTAATGACTGCGAAAGCCTTGGAGCGTCGAGTAATATGTTTAGCTTTGACTGGATCGCTGGGCAACTCCTGACATGTGATATATGACAAAAAGGGATTGGTCCAGGACGGCTCGATGAGGAACACTTCGACCGGAGGAATCGAGGTTACTAGATTGTCGGGCTGCTGATCAGCCAATACATTTTCACCTTGCTCCTGCGGGGTGTTGGCGTCCACTGCTGATTCGGCCGGATTCTTGATTTTGACTGATCTCTCCTTGATTATTTCCAGAAAAACTCCAGGCGGGACAGACTCCTTTTTGGACCCTATGTTGGCCAGCATATCCGCTTCCTTGTTGCTTTCCCTACCGACGTGCCTTAGCTCGTACCCGTAGAAGTTGCCCGCCCTGACATTGTTCGTGTCACGGTAAGCATGCATGTTATCTGCGTTTGCATCGCACTCCTTCATCGTTTGCTGAACCACCAGATTCGAATCGCCATAAATCATCAGTCGAGTTGCTCCGCAAGCTTTAGCCATGCGCATGCCATGCAATAGCGCCTCATACTCTGCCTCATTATTTGTGGCTCGCTTAAAGTCCATCTGCAGTACATATCTCAGTTTGTCTCCTTTGGGTGAGGTTAAGACGACTCCGGCTCCTGCACCCTCGAATCGTTTTGACCCGTCAAAATACATGGTCCAAGAATTGGACAAATCCGGGACGTGTGGCAACTGAGGCTCAATCCACTCGGTTGTGAAATCTGGCAGAACCTGGGCTTTGATTGCCTTGGGGTGCCGATAAGTGATGTCTCTGGGGCCAAGTTCTATACTCCACTTGGCGACTCGCCCAACCGCCATGGAGTTATTGAGAATATCGGACAATGGTGCGCTGCTCACTACCACTATTGTGTGCTCTGAGAAATAGTGTGCAACTTTGCGACTCGTCATAAACACACCGTATGCTAACTTCTGATAGTGCGGATATCGCTCCTTGGCGGGGGTGAGCACCTCACTGAGGTAGTAAACCGGCCTTTGAACTGGCTACGTTTTTCCCTCCTCTGGCCTCTCGACTACAAGTACCGTACTGACCACCCTATTGGTGGCGGCTATGTACAAATACAAAGTTTCCTGCTCTCGGGGCGCCACGAGAACAGGAGGGTTTGTGAGCATTCGCTTCAACTCTGAGAACGCCACTCGAGCCTCCGTTGTCCATTCGAACTTGTCCGCCTTCTTCATTAACTGGTAGAAAGGCAGGGCCTTCTCGCCCATTCGACTGATAAATCTGCTGAGAGCTTCCACCCTTCCTGCGAGTCCCTGGACTTCGTGGAGCTTTGTCGGCTCCGGCATTTGCAAAAGGTCTTGAATTTTCTCGGGATTGGCCTCGATGCCCCTGGCGGACACTAGGTAACCCAATATCTGCCCTGATGGCACCACGAACACACACTTGGTGGGGTTGAGTTTGATTCTATATTCGTTGAGGGCTGCAAAAGTTTCCCCCTAATCATGTATCAGAGTTCTTGTTTCTTTGGTCTTGACCACTATGTCGTCGATGTACACCTGAATATTTCGCTCGATCTGATCCCTCAGGCAGTTCTGCATCATCCGCTGATACGTAGCTCCTGCATTCTTCAGCCTGAAGGTCCTCTTGGTGTAGCAGTATACACCGTGAGGGGTGATAAAAGCTGTGTTTTCCTCATCCTCCTTCTTCATCTGAATCTGCTGATACCCTGAGTAGGCGTCAAGAAAAGACAGACGCTCACACCCTGCCGTCGAGTCCACGATCTGATCAATTCGAGGCAGGGGGAAATGGTCCTTGGGGAAGCATTTGTTGAGCGACGTGAAGTCGATGCACATTCGCCCATATTTAACTCCTTTTTTGGTACGAGCACTGGGTTTGCGACCCAATCTGATTTTTTCAACTCTCGGATGAACTTGGCGTCTAGTAATATGTCGATTTCGGACCTGACTGTCGAACGCTTCGGTTCTGACAACCTTCGCATGGTTTTCTTGACTGGGTTGGTGCCTGGATAAATTTGCAAGGCAAGTTCCCTGGGTACACCTGGCATACCAGTAGGGTGCCAGGCGAAAATTTCCCAGTTCTCACGGAGGAACTCGACGAGCGCGCCTTCCTATGCTTAATCTAGACTGGACGACACGAGGAATGTTTTGTCATTGTCCGCCGGGTGAACCCTGTGAGCCCTTGAGTCATTTTTGGCACTGAACGAGTTTTCGGGGGCGGGTTTCTTTGCCTCAGGGAACCGCGTGCGATCATTATCCAACGCGATCTCCGCAAGATGCTCTTGCGCACCGAAGGACTCGGAAATCCTGCTGAATTCTCTGTCGCAATCGTCGGAAATACGGAAATCGCCCCGGACTTTGATGACTCCCTTTGGTCCCGGTAGTTTAAGCATAAGATATGCGTAATGTGGCACCGCCATAAACCTGGCAAACGTTGGTCGCCCTAATATTATGTGGTACTGAGAAGACCAGTCAACGACCTCGAACTCGACACTTTCCTTTCTGAAATGATCCTCGTCACCCAGAACAACCTCGAGCCATAAAGAACCCAGAGGGTACACTGCCTTGCACGGCACTATGCCGTGTAATGTGTTTTCAGACTGCCTCAAATTGTTGAGTGACATATTCATCTTGCGCAAAGTGTCTGCAAAAATGATGTTGATGCCGCTGCCACCATCCATAAACACTTTGCTCATTCTGAATCCTCCAATCAAAGCCTGAATGACAAGAGGTGCGTGGCTTGGACGCACTACTCGCGGCGAGTGATCCGCCCGAGTGAAGCCGATTGGAGTTTCTAAGCCTTCCAGATACTCTGGGACTGTTGGTGGTGCCGCTATGGCCAAATGAACTTGGCGACTGATGAGCTTCTGACACCTGTTGGATGACCGCCCTTTCTGTATCATGTACATTGCCTCCCTGGTATGTGGGTACTAATCTCGGGGTGCACCCGAGTTTTCCTGCTGCCGGTTTTCCTGAACTATTCCCGTGACTTGCCCTGCCGGCGGCGGTGGTAACGTTGCGTGCGCGGGCAGGGTCGGAGTTGCCGCGGCGTTACGCCGTATCTCAGCCTGCATGGCGATGAAGTCGCGGCAGTTTTTTAGTATGTCATGTGCTCGCAAGTTGCCGAAATCGTCTTTGAACAGGTGCAGTCTACACGGGTCGTTGAGTTGCTGAGCCGGCGATCGATAGGGTCGCTTGAACCGGGCTCCCCTTGGCTTGAAATCACGTCTTCTGTTGGCATCCTCTCGATTTCTGTCGAGAAAGTTTCCGTCCTCCCGCTCTTCGCGCGAGTTCTCCCCCTGCTGGGTGCCTCGATTTTCCCGGTTATCCTGGAACCCGGCCGCTACTTGCTCAACTCCGTCCATTCCACCGAACGGCCTTGGCCTGATTCTTCTATCGAAACGTCCACGACGTCCGTTAATGCCTTGTTGGCAATCAGCTTCTGGCGATGGCACTCTGTCGTTCCTTACTGAGTCTTCCCCGTCAGCCCATTTATTGGCTATTTCCATGAGGTGCGCAATTGACTTGGGATCTTCCCGACCTAGGGCTTCCTGCAAGCCATTGCGCCTGACTCCTTGTATAAACGCGAATATGGCGTTGTCCTCCGAGATGTTTGCGCCTGAGTTTTTCATGGTAGTCTAGCGCTGAATGTACTCGCGCAGTGTTTCACCAGGTTTTTGCTTGCAAGCCCGGAGCTGCTGAAAAGATGCGGGTCGCTTAAGAAAAGTTTCTCTTGAAGTCACTACAAAAAGCTTCCCATGTACCATACGAACTGCGCGGTAGTCCTCTGAGCCACGCACGGGCTGATCCCGTTAACATTAGCTAGATGTACTGGATGGTAGTCGTAGTATTCCCTCGCTGACACGCTACTGCCGTTGTGTAGTCTTCTAACCATGCTGATGGCTCTTGACTACCATCATACTTGGGAGTTTCTGAAGTTAGTTTGAATCATCTTGGCATGCGAGTTTCCCGTACCGCCGAAGTGAAGCACATTCGCCACATGGCTCGACATCAGATTTCGACTCTGAACTGCTATGACTGGAACCTGGAATGCGACTACGATGCCTACGCTGAGTGATTACGTCTCTTGCATCGAACCCCTCCTCTTCATAATCATGATCAAAACTAGCGGCCTGCCTCTGCTGCCGTCGTTCCTCTCTACTACGCCTGCGCTCTTCTCTCTCGCGGCGACGTCGAGTGGACCGCTCTTCTTCGGTCTCTTCTCTGTCTCGGTTGCTCCGATTTCGCTGCCTGGACCTGCTCCGCTCCAAGTCTTCCCGATCTCGCTCGTCGCGGTGACGGCGCCTGGACCTGCTACCTTCTGGCTCGTCCTGAGCACCTTCCTCTTGCCGCTGACTGCCGCGTCGGGTGTTACCGCCCGGGGTCGACTGATCAACTGGTCTGCTGCCGTTTGCACGGGTGCCTGTACCAGGAAGGTTCTGACCAGGGCTGCTCCCTGGTCGGCCTGCCGGGGTAGCGACTGGTACAAAAGCTGAACCAACATACCCTAAAGCCTCGATCTAAACTCGGTGAAGAGCGTGTCGCGGGTCATCCTGCGGAGGCATGGTGGATCTGAGATAGGTTGCTACAGAAGCTACGACTGCTGATGTGGTTTTTCGGATGGGAATACTGTCGTCCGCGATAGTCATGAACTTCTGCCTGACGTTACTCAAATTTTGCCTAGCCCCGGGTAACCTGGAGCTAGTCCTTACATGCTCCGTTGAGCTTGGCTCCGCACCAGTCGACTGCGAGGATGAATAAGCCAGTCTCCTTGCACTGAGCGAGTCGGCTCTAGCCTGCCTTTCGTTGAGGGTGTTCTGCAACTCAACTGACTTGAGGTTTTTCTTGCGTAATAGATACTGGTATGCCAATAAATCCTCCCTGGTGGAGTCGATGGGTAGCAACGCACCTCTGTTAACAACATCCTCCAACCTAATGGCATGTCCTCTGTGATTTCTAGATCCTCACTCGCCATCCGTACTATGATAGGGTACTGAGTGCCCTGGGGCGCCGGGTGCGGTGAAGGCGTGGATCCTGGAGTGGCATCCACCGTGCATACTTGGATAACCTGCTGACTGTGCACGCTGCGCCCCCTGCAACTGTACTCGCGCTTACTATCCATGGACGAACCCCCACTGCGGAGTATTAATGCAACTTGGGAAGCGACACAGTCAGGACAATAGCACGCCACGCCTAACTGCTTGACGGAAGCGAACGGGTTTATAGTGCTCGAGGTCGAAACTGACGTGGATTTGGTTGCTGACGATGATGCGGGAATCGAAACTCCCGTGAGTGATGCAGATGCGATCCTGACTGTTGATGAAGACGCGGGAGTCATGGACCCCGCGAGTGACGCAGATGCAATCTTGACTGTTGATGAAGACGCGGGAGTCGTGGATCCCGCGAGTGACGCAGATGCGATCTTGCCTGTTGATGAAGACGCGGGAGTCGTGGATCCCGCGATTGACACAGATGCGATTTTTACTGTTGATGAAGACGCGGGAGTCGTGGATCCCGCGAGTGACGCAGATGCGATCTTGCCTGTTGATGAAGACGCGGGAGTCGTGGATCCCGCGATTGACGCATATGCGATCTTGACTGTTGATGAAGACGCGCGAGTCGTGAATCCCGCCAGTGACGCAGATGCGATCTTGAATGTTGATGAAGACGCGGGAGTCGTGGATCCCGCGAGTGACGCAGATGTGATCTTGATGCCGATGTTTGCCGATCGGACTGGGCTCGCCACGTGGATAGTTCCCCACTGGTTGACCAAGAACCGGAAGCTGCCAAAGGTCAGATCCATACCTGAGTGTACATGCGCGAACGCTGATCGCTCCGAGGCCAAGTGCGGGACAAACTCTAAGGCCCTGAGTGCGTATGGCTTCCTTAGGTCGAGAGGCACCCGTGACGGCCCTGCCGCTGCTGCTGCTGATGGAGCCGCCGACTCCGTTGATCCAACGCCCTTCTTTCCTACAGACAACGCCAACTGACGAGGGATTAACTCGACAAGTCCCATGGTGATGTACCTAGGGTTGTATCGATAGGAAGAATATATGGGTGTTAGCGAATTCGGACGGCTAACGAGCAAAGAGTTGCTCGTCCAATCTATATTATCAATCTCTCAATATAGTTACAGGAGTTCCCGGCGAGTCGATGTCTCGCTAGGGTTTAGGTATTTCTGATTGCAGATACGTTCCTCTTCCTTCCTGACCCATATATATAGGGATCCAGGTCTCAGGAGTTGGGATACGACTAGGATTACATTTATTACATACCTAAGTCGGCACGAAACCGCCTAAGATGTTTCATACCCTTACTACCAAAAAGCCCTTCGCCTTCTTCTTTATATGGGCCAGCAACTGGGCCTGGCAGGAATCCAGCCTTTAATATAGCCCGCTGGGTGTACCCATCGGGTATAACCACATCAGCGAACGACGATATGTCTGACACTCGATCGTCACGGCCTGCCTCATAACGTAGAACTTTCTTGGTGG
Organism: Poa annua; assembly: GCA_026929855.1. NCBI lineage: Eukaryota > Viridiplantae > Streptophyta > Magnoliopsida > Poales > Poaceae > Poa > Poa annua. The sequence goes on along the minus strand of CM049426.1, from coordinate 240,242,046 downwards.
TGCTCGTTGGAGGAAGAACACTAGTGGTATTTTTGAAGGGATCATCTTATATATAATTACCACCGCATAACTAATATATACTAATATATATAATCACACAATATAAGATGCACACAAAACATCAAATGTAATGCAATGTGATATAGTCCATTGCGCCATGGTCTTCTTGGCGCCCGCAGTTCATAAACAATTTAATAAACCTACCTTTACCATATCACATAGCCCCTGCAAAATAAAGTTAGACACTTCTACTTTATCTTTTGAATATTTTACATGGCTGGGGCTTTCGTAAAAAGAACCGCTTCTTACCTACGAACTTATGACCACAACAACGATCCAATAATTGCATATTTAAGCATCCCTTTCGGGCCCTCCATTGAAAATGCAAGACAAACTAAAGAGAGAGAGACAGACACCCGCCAGCCACAGATACGGTACAAGCCATATGTCAGTAGTAGAACCAGTCTCGCGTAAGCGTACGCGTAAAGTCGGTCCGGGCCGCTTCATCAACTCGATGTCGCTGGAATCACAAGTGCACGCTAGAGGGTAGCAAATAACAGGAACGGTGCCACCGTGCAGAACATGGGTTCTGACAGTGTACAACTATATCTACGATAGATCTGCTCTAATACCACTAAAGGGGATCGTGTGCAGAAAACAAAAAATTTGCTAGCAATGATATCCTTAAAACATGCCAAGATCTATATTATGCAGATATAATAGTACGAACGAAGATCGGAATACATACCCTTGTAGACCGAAAGCGGGGATTACGTTCCCGCACGAACGTTGTCGATGAATACCGACGAAGCCGACCTCAAGGTCGTGTAGAGGAAGCAGACCTCCGAGCACCGCTTGCGCAGCACCTCGCAGGGCGTTACACACGTACGGTGGAGACGACGGCCTCCGAAGCTCTAGTCTAGGACGAGCAGCGGAAGACTTGGACCGGAAGACCAGCAGCGAGGCAGCGCGCTATGGTGGAAGAGATCCCCCTCTCAACTCGGCGCAACTCCGACAAAGGAGAGAGAATTGGGGAATTAATTGGTGAATTAAAAGGCCAGGGAGGCCCCTTCTTATATAGGCTCCCAAGGGGGAGCCAACTTGCCAGCCAGGCAATGTGGGACTAATCCCACATGCCTGGTGCGGCATGGCTGGGTGGCCGGCCCCCTAGTGGGCCCCTTGGCCCACTTGGGTCGGCCCCCCACCGAATTCCCCTAGGGAATTTTCCCCTCTTGGGCCTACTTTCGCCCAGAAAGCCCATTTAGGGAAATCAGACTAAATAAATTCGAAAATAAATATAGAAAATCATATTTAGACATTGATTATACTAATTAATATCAAAAATATTATATATAATTTATTCTAGCTCCGAAAACTATTTCCTCGCTGCCCCATCTCCATCGGACCTCTCCCGGGACGTTCCCGGTGATCTCTTTCCTTTTCGGTTGTCTTGTCGAAACCCCTTAAGTGTGTTACCCTAGCGGTTTTATATAATAACAGGTATGATCGAGACTCCTCTCCTTTCAACGACTAACTCGTAGGCCTGGACCCCATGAATTAATCCATGTGATATAACAAATGACTTTCATCTATCAAACCTGAACGAGCGTCGCTCATAGATATCTCCATATCTAGCTTGACCTCGTTACCGACAATGCTATCTTCTACTCGTCTATGATTTCATATCTCCGTGACCTAGTCACATGCTTGCAAGATCATTAGACATAATTTCACCGAGTGGGCCCCAGAGTATCTATCCTGCTATGCGGACGGGCAAATCCCGCTCTTGACCCCTCGTCTCAACTACTCCTTTCCGATACCCAAAAGTATCACCGTTATTGTCATACTAATTAAGATACGACGTTTGGTGGAATCAAAGTATCTTTCAGGAATAACAATAAGAGTTGGTCTCACGGTCAAAGGCGTAATGACTACGCACTACAAATATGGGTATGTCCATCACATAAGAGTTGGTCGATGACGCCGGGGTTGTCGACGATGATCTGCGTCGACGGGCGTCGGGCGGAAGAAGGCAGAGCGCCAGCACCGGGGCTGGCGCGCCGGCAGCAGAGGTGGGAGGCGCGGCGGCTGCAGGGGGCGAGACGACGTCGCCCAAGCTCCTCAATAGAGTAGCCTCCGAGCACTCGCAAACATACGGAGCCTAGCGACAACTCCCGGTCATTCAGATCCAGCTGAAATCGCAGGAGTAGATCTGATCTGGAATCCCGCAGAGCAACGGCGCTCTGCGGTATGGCTTAGGTGGAGAGAGACCCCCTTCCTCAGCTCGGCGCGGCTCCAACTTGGGAACCACGAGATCGAGAGAGAAATTGGGAATTAATTGAATTTCCTGTGAATTAAATCAATTAATATGCCTTGCTATATAAAGGGGGAAGGGGGTGTGCAAACCCCTTGGCTCCCCCATGTGGGACTAAACAAAGGACATGGGAGGGGGGGTTCGGCCCCCACATGGGCTGGCCGAACCAGCCAATGGGGCCCACCCCCCTTTGAGGTGCGGCTCCCCCTCTTGGGCCCTCTTAGGGCCCATATAGGTGGGAGCCCCCTTTTTCCTTTATTTAATTAATATTAAATTAATATAAAAAACCCATTAATTCATAATTAATATATTTATATATAATTCAATATCCCGTGACTCCGAAAACTCTTTCGGACCACCCGAACAACTTTCGGACATTCCTGGAACCATTCCAGACCTCTCCGGAACTCCTTCCGGACCACCGGAACTCTTTCCGGATCATTTCTCTCTCTCTCCAACAAAAACCTATAAAATTCCAGAACCTATCTCCTAGCGTCGCTAAGACCTTAAGTTTGTTACGCTACGGTTCGGGAACACTCCAGACATGGTCGAGACACTCCGCTCACCAATGATCGTCAGGGATACCTGGAAATATATGACGACCCCTGTGCATTCCACGAATATCGTCGTTGAACCATAAGTATGATATTCATTCCCTTTGTCTCTGCGATACTACCTTGTCCGAGATATGATCGTAGACACATCGATGCCTTTGCTGTATCTCGTTACCGACGAAGGTTATTAACTCGTCTGTGATATTACATCTCCATGACCTAGTCATAAGCTGCAGCTATATAGATGCAATATCACCGAGTGGGCCCAGAGTATCTTTCCATTACAAGAATGAACAAATCCCGCTCTTGATCCTTACGTCTTGATGCTCTTTCGGAATACCCAATATGGACACCGTTATTGTCATGCTATATAAGACACAACGTTTGATGCTCTCAAAGGACTCATACGAAGCAACAATAAGTACGGTCCCACGGTCTAAGGAATAAGCTATCATACTCTTATCTATTGCAAATGACAAACATCGTAATACAATCTTATTGCAATACTTTGCGTATGTCCATCACCTTATTCTACTAACAAGATGACCCCATTGTCAACCGACGTCATTGTCCTTGATCGCGAATCTCGATCAACTGTTGCCCAATGGACTAGCTCATATAGAGGCTTGCTAGGGACCTGGTTGTCTATGTATCACACGTGTATTAACAATTCCGATTAATACAGTTATAGCATAATACACAAACCTATTATAAACTTATGAGATAATGCAATAAATACTACTTATTTATTTGCCTCTAGGGCATATCTCCTTCAGTCTCCCACTTGCACTAGAGTACAAATAAACTAGCTGCATTTTACTTTATCAGAATCCCTTATCAAATAAGAATCATTTGATAATGCTTGCTCGTGGAAAAGTGTTACTGCACAATCCATGATTGTACATGCTTTTGCGATTCACTGGCATCAACTTGTTTGATATCACCATGTTGTCTAACAACATATATGCAAATACCGTAACTAAGTGAGACTTCTGCTTCCCAGCGCTTACTCTGATTATACTAACCAGATAACTACCCTGAAAAACACACTCAGCCATGCAGAGCCCCTTGTAACAATTACAAACTCGCGATATCTACATACTTTCACACCAATGTAGAAAACTTGACATTCAAATGTCAATCCCTTAACTAACGCACTTCTACTTCCAGTAAATTCCAAATTTACTTTCATAACTGTTCTTTACTCCAAGAACATCGGTTATATTTTATCGAGCAGATAATATGGTTTCTGTATGATGTCTAATATATACATAATAGACCCACATGTCATACAACCATTACCTTCATGCATCATTACTCTTAATGACCAATTGGATTCCAAAGGACCATCCTTTTGATTCTATTCTGACTCCTCAGATATAATCCAACACAACTCGACTAACTATTTAAAATTCCCGTTCTATTTCAAAATAGACACTAACTTTTAAATAGTTTTACAACTTCATCCTATTCTATTGGTACAGTTACACAATGTGTTAACTACACAAGATGAATTCGACTCCCACTCAAATTATGTCTCCACATATTTGATAACACGAGCTCCCACTCAAAAACATGTTATCCACATATTTGAGTTCCCAAGCTCCCACTAAAAAATATGTTCTTCACATATTTCTCCTGAGTGAACTAACTATGACTCCCACTTAAATCGACATCTTGGTTAAACCAAAATCATTGATCTACTATCAATTCGAATTTAATACAAACTACAGTATTACTTTAATACAAATCCCTCAGACTTCAAGCATGTCTACATAAATGTAGTCAACAAATTTGATCTTGTCCAAGACACATTTCTCGACAAGACATGCTACCGCGTCTTTCTTATAGTCACATTTCTCATATAACACCTTATATGACGATTAAACAATCTTATTCCTCTAATAAGAATTGCAGCAACAATTACTCTCTTAATCCTTTCAAATGCAACTTTGGATTTCCAGGCTCAAAAAGCCTTTGTTCGTATTCCGATATTTTCTCAACTTTCTTTGTATTCATAAAGTGCACCTTGATCTGTCAACAAGATCTGAAATACTTAATACAGTGCTGTGACCTGACAGCAATATTAAATATAACAACCCTTTATTTAGAAGTTTCTTTCCTGAAAATATTATGATCTTTATGAAGAGGATTGCAAGCAGAAAACAATTTTCTAGTCTCCCTCACTCTTAATCACTAAACTTTCATTAGCAGACATATACTCTTTGGAACATCTTCCAACATAAGTCTGACACTTTATTCCAAACTTCTAATTTCAATCCATAAACCATAATTCGAAAAGTCATCTTTTCTCGGAATTACATAGACAACAAACTGAACTTTGTTTCTAATTGATTCTGGAATACACTCTCGTCCAAAGCGAGCAATCTACAAAGAACTACTCATGTATATTCCGGATTATCGCATAATCATATACACGTCGACATTACTGTCGATCCTATGAATTTTTGTTGAGAAAAATATCTATTTTCTAAAGTGGACATCGACTATAATGTTTCGAACATATTAGGAGATTTTAAGACTGATTCTGACAGACCACACTTTATTTATTTAAAATAGAGCATAATTATAATTCCCCACATATCACCATATATGACATTATAATATTGTGAAAACAAATTTCCACAAGTCTTTTGTGTTGAAACCATGATTCAAAAATATTGTCCTTTGATCGAATCTTGTGAATACAATATTCACTAATCTTTCTTCTGAAAAACCCCATTTGATCTATTATCAAATTAATTTCAGACTCCATAATTTATCGGGCAAATACTCCTATTTACCAAAATCATAGAAGAATTCGGATCAAGCAAAACACCATTGATTCATTAAAAATGACTCTCAATCAATTTCCTCTAGTATTGCAACTTCAATACTGCATTTCAAACTTAATCAATTTTGGCACTCGAAATACTTAAATGGACCAAAAATATCCATTACTTCTTTCATTGCCTTTATGACTAAATTCGATGGTGTTTGTTCTTTGGACACACAATTTTATCATTCCCGCTATTATAAATGTATATCATACGCATAATGTAATTGAGATGTGATGCAAATTACTCATAACATGAAACAACTGCTTTGTTTCATAACATAAAACAACTGATGTGTTCTATATGAATAATTATGTCTTGTTACATTCAAGACACCAAACTAGATCACATTCTCACTATTACAAAATGTCTTATAAAAAACTATTGATGATAACTAATATGATATCTCGAGGGCGTGAGCACCACTGGCCATGAACTTGCCATCACTCGTGCACTGTCACGTCACCCTTCGCGACATACTTGTGATAATCAGGGACTGTTTCACAAACAGAACAATTATCAAACACTTTTCATCAAGTATGAGAAGAATACATTTATATCTTCGTATATCAAATATACCCATAGCGTCGAAGAACTCTTCTTCGATGAATCAACATTTAGAGATTTGAACTTGTTCACGAACGTGAAGAAGCTCACCGTGTCTCTATAGCATATTCACGCACATGCTATTCACAGCTAGGAGGTAAAGCGCAATCTCTATTGCACTGGAGTTCCCTATCTAGAAATCGTAGATATTCGTAAGCCTGAAGTAGATGTCACACAACTTCTTCAACTGAGTCTCCAGACAGGTATGCTCCCCATGTGAATGGTCCGGAACTTTCTAAGCTGTCTGAACTTCTCAAGACTCAATTCATCTTTGAAGTGACCTTTGATCGCATCAATCACAACATATGGCTCCAGGTGTTGAATACAACTTTCAACTCTGGAGCTAGGCATACGCTCATGACGACCTTCACTTCCATGAAAATATCATGATGCTTACGGAACTCATCATCTTTCTCCTTGCTATCAGAATCATCTGGTCTAATTCCTAACTAATGTTCTAGCACATATAGGATGTTTGTTGTGTTTGGAGAATGTTTCTAAAACCAATGCACCAGCTGATGAAGTTGGACCCGTCGGCTTCCAAGGTAGAATCCGAGCTCTTGAAGAAGTAACCGAAGCGTAGTTCCGCAGTCTCCAGATGTGATCGCAAAAGAGGTAAGATAAGTTTATAATATATAGGTGAGTTTTAGTTTTATAATCTCATTATCAAAAACACACCATACCAAGATTATTATCCCTAAAATAACAATGGCGATTACACGACCCTCATCCACCACACTACCCCGATCATCACAGCCGGTAGCACGGCTTCAAAGGTGGACATAAAATGTCGATCATAACAACTCTATGACTCGTGCTCGATCTTTCGATCTTCCCGTGTTCCGAGGCCATACCTCTGAGTATGCTAGGCTCGCCAATCAAACCTCGAAGACCTGCGCGTGCAACATGGCTTACACCCACTGTATGCGAACGACGAGATGTGTGACACCCGATCATCACGGCCTGCCTCATAACGTAGAACTTTCTTGGTGGTGCGCAACGAGGGAGAACACAATTTTGGTATTTGTTAGGGATCATCCTATTTATGATGCTACCATTGTATATCTAGCATATAAGCAATCAATAGGATGCACACACAACAGCACACAATAATGATGCAATGAAGTGCGATGTGACATGGTCGATGCGCCTGGACCTTCATGGCGCCATGTGCCTGGCCGCCGGCGCCCCGGCATGGCTCTGAGTCTACAGAGCCCTCCATTGCCTCCGACAGTACGAGTAATATCAAAACTTACCGTAACCATGTCACATAAAATAACGCCTCTACAAAACAAAGTTAGACGCTTCTAGCTTTATCTAGTTTTGCAAGTTTTACGTGGCATATAGGCTTATTCGTGGGAGAACCGCTTCCCTACCTACGAACTTTGTACCACAACGTCGATCGTATAATTGCATGTTTAAGCATCCCTTTCGGGCCCTCCATTGAAAATGCTTTGCCGACTAGAGAGAGAGAAACAGACACCCGCCAGCCACAGATACGGTGCAAGCCGTATGTCAGTAGTGGAACCAGTCTCGCGTAAGCGTACGCGTAAAGTCGGTCCGGGCCGCTTCATCAACTCAATACCGAAGGCATCGCAAGTGCACGCTAGAGGGTAGCAAATATAAGAAAGACGCCCTCATTCAACATGAGTTCTAACCGTACCAGCAGTACTACGCATAGATCGGCTCTGATACCACTGAAGGGGTTACGGTGCAGAAAACAATAATTTTCTAGCGAGCGAAACCCTAACTAGCCAGGATCTATCTATCTAGTACATGCGATAACGGTGGCGGAACGGGTTACATTACCTCCATGTAGACCGATTGCGGGGATTACGCTCCCGCACAAGCGTTGACGATGAAGTCGTATGTAGCCGACCTCGAGGTCGCGGAGAACTTGCCGCGATGTCGGAGTCGATGACGCCGGGGTTGTCGACGATGATCTGCGTCGACAGACGTCGGGCGGAAGAAGGCAGAGCGCCAGCACCGGGGCTGGCGCGCCGGCAGCAAAGTGGGGAGGCGCGGCGGCTGCAGGGGGCGAGACGACGTCGCCCAAGCTCCTCAATAGAGTAGCCTCCGAGCACTCGCAAACATACGGAGCCTAGCGACAACTCCCGGTCATTCAGATCCAGCTGAAATCGCAGGAGTAGATCTGATCTGGAATCCCGCAGAGCAACGGCACTCTGCGGTATGGCTTAGGTGGAGAGAGACCCCCTTCCTCAGCTCGGCGCGGCTCCAACTTGGGAACCACGAGATCGAGAGAGAAATTGGGAATTAATTGAATTTCCTGTGAATTAAATCAATTAATATGCCTTGCTATATAAAGGGGGAAGGGGGTGTGCAAACCCCTTGGCTCCCCCATGTGGGACTAAACAAAGGACATGGGAGGGGGGGTTCGGCCCCCACATGGGCTGGCCGAACCAGCCAATGGGGCCCACCCCCCTTTGAGGTGCGGCTCCCCCTCTTGGGCCCTCTTAGGGCCCATATAGGTGGGAGCCCCCTTTTTCCTTTATTTAATTAATATTAAATTAATATAAAAAACCCATTAATTCATAATTAATATATTTATATATAATTCAATATCCCGTGACTCCGAAAACTCTTTCGGACCACCCGAACAACTTTCGGACATTCCTGGAACCATTCCAGACCTCTCCGGAACCCCTTCCGGACCACCGGAACTCTTTCCGGATCATTTCTCTCTCTCCAACAAAAACCTATAAAATTCCAGAACCTATCTCCTAGCGTCGCTAAGACCTTAAGTTTGTTACGCTACGGTTCGGGAACACTCCAGACATGGTCGAGACACTCCGCTCACCAATGATCGTCAGGGATACCTGGAAATATATGACGACCCCTGTGCATTCCACGAATATCGTCGTTGAACCATAAGTATGATATTCATTCCCTTTGTCTCTGCGATACTACCTTGTCCGAGATATGATTGTAGACACATCGATGCCTTTGCTGTATCTCGTTACCGACGAAGGTTATTAACTCGTCTGTGATATTACATCTCCATGACCTAGTCATAAGCTGCAGCTATATAGATGCAATATCACCGAGTGGGCCCAGAGTATCTTTCCATTACAAGAATGAACAAATCCCGCTCTTGATCCTTACGTCTTGATGCTCTTTCGGAATACCCAAGATGGACACCGTTATTGTCATGCTATATAAGACACAACGTTTGATGCTCTCAAAGCACTCCTACGAAGCAACAATAAGTACGGTCTCACGGTCTAAGGAATAAGCTATCATACTCTTATCTATTGCAAATGACAAACATCGTAATACGATCTTATTGCAATACTTTGCGTATGTCCATCACCTTATTCTACTAACAAGATGACCCCATTGTCAACCGACGTCATTGTCCTTGATCGGGAATCTCGATCAACTGTTGCCCAATGGACTAGCTCATATAGAGGCTTGCTAGGGACCTGGTTTTCTATGTATCACACGTGTATTAACAATTCCGATTAATACAGTTATAGCATAATACACAAACCTATTATAAACTTATGAGATAATGCAATAAATACTACTTATTTATTTGCCTCTAGGGCATATCTCCTTCAACTAGGGACCTGGTTGTTTACGCATCACACCCGTATTAATGTTTCCGCTTAATACGGTTATAACATGACACAAAAACATATTATGAACAAACGAGATATGATAAAGAAATACAATTTATTAATTGTCTCTAGGGATATCTCCTTCACAGTCCTAAAGCAGAGGCACCAGAGTCCACATGTTGGTTGCCAAAGGCAGCTGCTTAGGGAACATCTGGCTCAATAAGCCTATCCCAGCAGCAGTTTGGCAAGCAATCAACTCACCAAACTCCAACACGAGCTCCAGGCGAGTGGCCTCGTCAATATCGCCAAGCCAGCAGGAGCTAAAACAAAAAGCAAATAAGGCAAAAGCGAAAAACCTCGTTCAAGAAGACGAAAGGCGAAGAAAGGAACGCGGGAAACATACCAATAATCTTGTCGTCCAAAGCCTGGATTTCGTCTTTCCGACGTTCCAGCTGTCCGTCAAGCTCGTGGATACGGAGCTCCGCCTTCTCAGTAAGAGACTTCATCTCTTTCCTGGCGTCTTCGGCTTCTTGACGAGCTGCAGCCAGTTCGTCTTTAGATGCAACTGCTCAGCCTCTGCACTCTCCTGGAGCGCCTTCATGGCGTCCTCAGACAACTTCTGATTCTCTTGGATCTGCTTGAAGAGGGCCTCATTTTCGCTTCTAACGATAGCAATGTCGCCAGACTCCTCAGCAGCTTGTTGGGCCTTTGCAAGTAGATCTACAAAGTACACATTTTTCATAAGCAAGTAGAAACTTAGGCGACAAAAGAAAAAAAACCACCAAAAAGCAAAGGCACTTAAGGTATTACATACCAGCATCATGTTTCGCCTTGTTTTTGGCGAGCTTGAGCTCCTGACGCTACGCGACCAAGGAATTCCACAAGTCGCGGTTCAGGTCCTCACCCTCCTAAAAAAAACCAGAAAAAATGCAAGCAAAATGGTCAAGGGAAGTACACTTGGGGACTGGTAAACAATAAGATCAAATTCAAGGCCATCACTTTGACTAAATTCATTAGATCAAAGAGACGCCCGGGGACTGGGAATATGGATAAGGCGAAAGAAAATTTACCTTAACATGCTTCTTCAGAAGCCGCTATCTAGTCTTCATCTTGGCGTACAACGCATCGCAATTATCTTCAAGTTTGCGCACAGTAACTGCCGTAGTGATTGTCTTAGGCGAAGACGGCCCGAAAGACTCCTTTTCAGCAGCAACTCTTGCCGCTATAGAAGGAAAAAGAAATCCCTCGCCATCAAAGAATTCTTCTTTAACATTCTCGAAGGCATCATTAGCCGAAGCTTCAGCCTTATTGGTTTCCTCAAGAGCGGCTGCCTTTGAAGTAGCAGTCGTCTTCTCAGCAACCTCCGTCCTCTCCACAATTTCGTCCGACATATAAATGTCAGCTCTCACCTCTTGGGAATCAGGAGCCGGCACACTTGTCGTAACGCTGGGAGTAGGAGGAGCGGTAGCTGGCGAAGGAGTTGGGGGCTTACCCCTTCCAGTCACCACCTTCGCCTTCAGCTTGCCCGTAGGCTTAACCCTGAGATAAGACGAAGATACAAGGCTTAGCAACATCGGAAGTAAAAAGTAAGAAAGCATGCTATGAAACTTAGGCTCGCATCACTTACACTTTTTGAGGCATGGCGAAGGCGGATTCCTCGTCGTCATCCAGGACGTCCTGAATAATGACGCCCTTGGGGATAGAGGATACCTCCTTCTTCTTCTTTTTCTTCAAAGCGGCCTCGGTCAGCGCCGCCTTGTTGGCCCCAACCTTACGTTTGCGCGTCTTAGCGCCAGTGTCGGCCACCGAAGAAGGGGAAGAATCAAGCTGACAAAAGAAGGATGCAAGTGAGAGGGATACTAAGCCGAACAAATGAAAACACGTAAACATATGAGATAGTCAGGCACTCACCGGTGGCGGTTTGTTGATGGAGGTGTACATGGGAAAAGACTCGGTGAATTGAGTCCTCTCCTTGAGCAGCTTCTGGAATCGCATCAAGAAGGCGTCGTTCATTAGGTTGTAAGGGCCCTCCTTATTATAAGGTAGCGACCTCCTGTGTATAGTGCTAGTCCCTGGATCGACTTGCTATCACACACAGTTTAAGATGAAATACCATAACATTGCATCAATATTCATTACACGATGATCCAGAAATAAAAGGGGTTTGATACAAGGTGCATAGATCATGGCTAGCTCAAACCGAAATAAACACACAGCGGAAAGCAAATGGATAAGTGAGCTCCATCTTCATCATGTGCCACATGCAAGGCATGTTGGTTGGAGACTCGCGACCCTATCAACCCTTACTTCTTGTCAGAGGGTCCTGCAATGGTGAGTTGCAGCCCAAACTATATTGGGTCAGCACAATTGAATTGTGGTGGCAATTGATACTAGTGGATATTAATGGCATCCTATAATCTACATGCATATTTGGCTTGGTGGAGTTTGAGGCTGATTTGCACAAAGCCAGTTTTATCCTATATTTTTCAATAAATATTTTATCCTTCAATTTATATCATGTGGGTTACCTGTGCCATATTGGTTGGCATCACCACTTTATGTGCAACTATTTATTGGTGGATTTCCTGTGCAACCTTGTAGGTTAGCATCACCACTAATTATTTTAACTAACCATTTGTGGGTTTCCTGTGCAACCTTATCGGTTAGCATCACCACTTAATATGATCATGTGGGTTTCCTGTGCCACCTTGTCGGTTGGCATCACCACAACTGTCATATTTTACCCTTGTTCAACCCATCAAATTTTATTTAGAAATTGGAATGATGAGATCCTCCGCCAGTTCCTTGTCCAGCTGCTCAAATTGTCCGTAACCGGGGACACGGCTAAGTACTTAGTTTTTGACTCTCGAGAGTTTGTGCACTTTCACCACAAGACCCAATCATTCACTCGTCCATGTCACCCAATTATGAAATGGAAAAGAGAAGACCGAGATGAGACCTTTCAGAAGTAATTCCCCAAAATCATACTGCGGACCCATCCCCACTTATCATCCCTATATCTGCGGGTCACGCGGATTTTAGGATCTCACAACTTATATGGTCAAGACAGAGCCCATATGACATGTGGCTGCACTGGAAGCAATCTAAACACGGAGTAACTTCGAATCTCTTTGACCATGGGTGGCTTTCCACACTTGCAATCCATCCTCCCATCCTGGGGTTACCCCGGGGGATCACCGTTTCCAACTTTCCACCAACACCCAGGTAGTTCATTAAACTTAGTTGTTTTTCCTTACTCAGCTACTAAAAACATTTTCCATAGCATATCCAAGTATCAACTAAGTTCAGTGGCTCACTAAGCCTACATGGGGTGTGAGTGGATGGCTATTCTAAATAGGATTCGCATAGCATAGCATATCATACCAAATCTGGTAGTAAGCCTATCATGCATACTACTGAAAACACTAAATGCAATAAATTAAAAATAGTAGGACATTTATGAGTGAGCATCACTTGCCTTGGTCACAGGGGGAACACGCGTAACTACCACAGCAACGGAAACACTCCGCACAATCTAGGTAAACAAATAGTACTCAATCAACATACACTCAAACATAGGCACCATTCATGGAAAATGATATGCATGTTCAAGTGCAAACAACATATTTAAGATGTGATAAAATAGCTTATTAGTTCTCTGATTGTTAAAATAATGCATGATGACATGGACAAGATTTAATGCACTTCCATTATTTGAAACATTTTTATATCACTAGAGGGCTTTGGATGGAAAATTATTACTCTTATAAATTATTGACCAAACAAATTAAGTTTTATGTTCTCTAGACACAGGATGTAATTAGTAACATTTAGCAAAAAGTTTTACTTTAAAAATAATTTTAGAATTCAAGTTATGGAATATATGGCCGAATTGTATCTCCGTTTATTATTCAATTTTATCAGATGTAAAATGGAAAACAAATTATATCAAAATGATCTACATGAGAAGGGCTTTACAACGGTATAAAGTTTGTTAAATTTGGACTTACGGTTTGAAAGTTATGAATTTTTGTAGTTTGAAATATTTTCTGTTTTTATTTATCTATTTTCGGACGGATTAAATAATTACGGCTACGTGGCGCGATGTGATTCGCCCGTACCGGTTCGCTTAAAGAATTAAACGTAACCGTTAGATCAAGATCTAACGGTCCTGGCACGGTTAACCAGGTTTGGGCGGCGCGGGACACCGGCGGGGTCTCCGGCCGCGGCGGCGCCATGTGTGTCGTGCACGGACTCGACGACACAGAGTAGCCCGGGCTGTGCGGGGGGTACCTGGTGACGGAGGAGGTCGCAGCAGAGCTGGCAGAGTGGTCGTGGACGGCGGGGGGGGGGGGGGGGGTGTCTCCTTCTCCGGCAATTCCTCGCCGGAGTTGCGGCAGCGGGCGGAGGATTTGGTCGAGCGCGGCGTCGTCGTTCGGAGGCGTTCGGGGCCGTGAAACCTTGTCCAAAAGCTGTGCCGGAGTGAGTGAACGCACGAGGCAGAGAAGAGGGGTGGAAGGGCCTACGATACTCACCGGAGTTCGTCCGCGGGCGGCGGCGGCCGAGCGGATGCAAGCTCCGGTTGCGGGCAGCCTGGTGGCAAATCGAGGCGTGCGTGCTAGGGGAAGAGGGAGGGGGTCGTGGGGCTTTATGGGCGCGGGTCAGCGGAGCTCGGGTCGTGCAAGGTGTGGCGACGCGGGCGTGACGTCGCGTCGTGGCGTCGTGGGCGCGGACGGTTGGAGACGAAGGGGATGACAAGTGGGGCCCGCTTGGCAGTGAGTGAAGGAAGGGGAGCGCAGCTGGGCTGCTAATGGGCTGCTGCGTACCGTTTACGCGGAAAGGAAGGGTTGGGCCGGTCTGGTTACTTTTTTTTTGTTTGTTTGTTTGTTCTTTTTTGTTTTAACATTTCTATTATATCTTTTGTTTTATTTATCCAAAAGATCTCAAACTAATTTCTACAAGTTTGTGAAATTCATATATTTCTTTTAAAATAGTAAAACTCATGTTTGTAATACATTTCAAATTATGATATTTTCAAATTATGAAATTTAACACTTTTTGCCAAATTTAAATTAGAGTTTCAATAAGACAATTTATGACTTCACAAAATCAAGGGAGATATCACCAATACATATTTTCAAAAGAAATCATTCTAAACCCATTTTTAAAATCAAATACTTGAATAAAATCTATATTTTAAAATTAGAGGATATTCCAAATAGTTTTGTGACTACAATTAATATTGTCTTAGGGTTGAATAAATGTTTAGAATATTTATTTATAGCTCAACACTCAAGTTTGAAAATAAAGTTTTCTTGATTGAAAAATATCATAATACTTTTGAATAAGTCATATTAATCTTTTTTTTTTGTCCTTATTGGACATTGATGATTTATTTTAATAAGAAATAAAGTTTTAAATTTAAGTGATTTTTAAACATTCCAAAATTTTGGGGAGTGGTATAAATACCCCTCCACCTACCTCCAGCAGTTCAAGCTTCTCATTTTCTCTCTCCTCCGTTGGTGCTGAAGCTTGTTTCTTCCGGATCTCCCAATCTAGCCACTCAAATCATTTGATACTTGGGGATCTGAGGGAGAAGCCACCAATCTACAACTCCACCGAAGCGTTTAGATTTCCCCCCTCTATATCTTGAGGGGCAATGGATCTAGGGTTCCTTTGTGGATAGCTAGGTTCAATATTGTGTGTTTTGATCCTTTGTGGATTCCTTTGTGGAAGTGACCTGTTGTGGTCATTGTGAGAGCCCCCAATTCAGTTGTGGGTGTGTGCCTCACGAATTTTTACGGGACCTTCTCCGCCCTTAAAGGAGTCCTTAGTGGAAACGTGGATTCGCACCTTTGTGGTCGAATTCACAGGAGAATAGGGTGAGGCCTTTGTGGCGTTGAGCAAACCTTTGTGGTAGATCACACCCCTCAAACGAGACGTACACCTATGTGGTGGAACTCGGGATAATCGCCGTCTTCGAGTTCCTACGGTTGTATTGTTCCACTCTCCTTTACCGCATCTTAAAATACTGTACTTAATTAGTTTCTTTGTTGTCTATCACTTGTATCACCTAGTTGCACATATAGACAACTTACTTTCCGCTAGCCTAAAACTGAAAAAGACATAAAAATTGATCACAACCTATTCACCCCCCCCCTCTAAGTGGTCAACTGTCGTTCAATTGGTATCAGAGCCAGGTTGTCTCTTAAAAGCTTTACCGCTTGAGAACAACCTTGGACAATGCAAGTTGACCCGAACGAGGTTACCAAAGCGGACGCCGCGACTTTGGCGGCAATGCAAGAGAAAGGTGCCACTATGGCCGATATCAACTCTTTGGAAACAAAGTTGACAATCGCCCATACAAACCGAGTTCAAGAAGTTTCATGATATGTTTGAGTCTCTCAAGACATCTAAGGAAATCTCTCTTGCATTTCCCTCAAAGCCTCCGGTGCTTCCGGGCATTACTCAAGATCTGGACCCCGAATAAAGGGAAAGCAATTGCCTTTGGATGGGAAGGGTGATGACACTAGTTCCTCAAACCATCAAAACACTCCATCTTCCCAAGATGAAGTGCCTAAAGGCTACAATGCCACTCCTCCCACATCCCAATACCATACCCCCGATCCCATTATTCCGCATGCGCAAGTTTCTTATAAGGGTGATCCCCCATTGCTTAAAGATTACACATTCTCTGAATGGCAATATGTGATGAAGTCTCATGTGTGCAGCTCTTCAATCGAGTTGTGGCGCATCATTCAAGTTGGATACAAGCCGCATGATCCGACCAACTTAACAAGAAGAGAAGTGGTGGAGGCTCAACTTGATGCCACCGCTCTCTACATGATCCAAAAGGCGGTTGGGAACAAGGACATGTCTCTCATCCAACACCTCACCACCGCCAAGGATACATGGGATTCTTTATCCGAGTTGTTCGTTGGAAATGATAGCATGAGGAGGAACCGCTATGACTCATTGAGCAATGAAGTCGAGGGCTTCTTCAAGCTTGATGGTGAAGACCATGAGATGATGTATAGAAGATTGGTGACCATAGCCACAAGCTTTCGAGAAGTTGGTGCCTCTCATATTGATGATGCATGGATCAAGAGGAAGAATGTAAGCTCTATGATGTCATGTGAGCCAACCGACGTCAAGAGTCTTCAAGGAAGACATAACTACCATCTTATGACGTCTAATGAGGTTATGCAAGAGATGGCCGCGTATAAGGTGGCCACGAAGAATGCTCAAGACGCAAGGGCAAGGGCTCTTGGAATGCAAAGAGGCACAACCAACCTTGCTTTGAAGGCTACCATTGAGTAAGACAACGATGATGATCTTGGAAGCTTTGCCGCCATGTCCGAGGAAGCACTCAAGATTTCTTACAATGATCATCTCGCTCTTGCGGCTCGAACATTTTGGAATAACCCTTCAAGAGGCAAGATGCGAGTTGACAAGAGTCCATCTCAAGCCGATAGGGTCTCAGCCTCCAAGTCAAGGACATGTTACAATTGTCAAAGACAAGTTCCATTTCGTCGCCGATTGCCCTTATGAGAAAAGAGAAGAGCATGGTGGACGTCTAGTGCTCAAGGATAAAACCAAGATGCCTCCCAAGAAGTCCTATGGAAAGAAGAGGCCTCTTCACAAGAAGTCTCGCATCGTGTTGTTGACTCAAGAGGAGTACCCCACCGATGATGATGAATCGGAGGAAGAAACGCCAAATGAAGTGGCGGCTCTTGCCACCACATCAACACCTACCGCTCCTTCATCAACAACAAGAACTCCCTCATCAACGACAAGAACTCCTTCAACTACGACAAGCTCTTCATCATCTCTATTCACGTCGCCAAATGAGAACTCCATCACCGAGAGCTCAAGATGTCTTATGGCCAAGGCATCGGAGGTACCTTCATCCTCTTCCTCTCTCATGAATGAAATGAATGAGCTTGATGATGCCTCTAGCCTTCAAATCAAGCAAGAGCTTGTGGCCTTCGACTCTTTTATCACTAACTTGCAAGGTGATAGTAAGAAACATGTTTGTAACATCCCAAATTTCTCAAAAATTTAAAACTTTGCATTCATGCTTCATGCATCATATAGGCATGGCATTGAAATCACATAAAGAATAATTTCAAATTTTAATTATAAGTTTAAATGAATTTATATTCCATAAAGAGGTTTATTTGAACTCCTTATATTAATCTGTATTTTATTAGATTATTTATCTGGTAAAATGGTATCAAAAAGTTCTAAATTAAATTAGCTATTCAAAACATATTTTTATGAATTTTTCTGAAATGTTTTGATAAGATTTAAAAATCAGATTGTATTGAAAAGGTTCAAAACAGAAAAAGTGTTTAAATAAAAATCTGTAACGAGCTAACTGGGCCTAGCCCATCTGCTAACTGTCGCGCGCGCAGCGGATAGCAACCCAGCAGCAGCCCACCTCCCTCTCTCTCACTTCCAGACGGGACCCACCTGTCATCACCTTCCCCAAATCGTGACGAACAAGAACTCACCGAACCCTAAATTGATCCGGATCAAAATCCGTTGGTTAAACGCATTTTAATCGCTCCCTCCTCCCCCCATATAAACCCCCCCTCTGCCGCCTCCTCCCGAACCCCAAAACCCTAAAGGATCGCCCCCAGGCTGCTCAGAAACGTCCGCCGCCATCCGCCGCAGCCGCCGGCACAAATCTCCACGCCTCGGTGAGAAAAGTGCCTCCGAGCACCACCCGAAAACCCCCTGCGACTCCCTGTCATTGTGCGCACCTAACGGACTCATCTTTGTCAAGTCTCGTGCACCAGGGCGTCGAAATCATCCATGACCCGCCGCCGACGTCCGCTGTTCTCCTCCGGCGAGCTTTAGAGGAAGGAGCGTACCACCGTGATCGCCTCCGCCGCGCCATCAAGACCGCCTCGTCGTCACGCTTCGATCGGTGAGCAAACGACCCCGCCGATCCTCCTTTCGCGAGTAGTGGAGCAACTCCGGCAATGGCTCCGCCGCGGGGAGCAGCTCCGGCGACCCGCGCCGCTCGCGTCCAGCCAGTGCACTCTGGACCGTTGGATCCGGATCGTACGGGCTTGGTTGTTTTCTTTTTTTGTTAATCTCGTTTAATCTGGTGCGTCCAAGATAAGTTAGATCGGACGGTCTAGGAGCCAATCCGCGTCGAAACGGTATTGACTAATCAGATTGCGACACGTAGCCTCCCTTTTTCTATTTTCGGCAGAATTAATAAATAAAAACATAAAATATGTTAAAACTTGAGAAATTCATAACTTTTGATCTGTAAGTCCAAATTTGATGAACTTTATATCTACGGATAGCCCTGCTAGTGTATATTATTTCTACATTATTTGTTTTTCCTTTTGATAAATTATAATTTGTGTTTGTATCCGAGGAGTATTTCGGCTATTAAATCTATAACTTAAATAATAAAAATGTTTTCCAAATAAATCCAATTGTTTTAAAATTGTATTATTGTCCTCTGTCCAGGGAGTGTAACTTGGGTTTTATTTGAAAATTTTCATAATAGAATTAAAGAATTTGGTTGTAGGGCTTAATATTTCTATTTTATGCTCAAGAATTTAAATGATTAAATAAAATAATAAAATGTTGATCATTGCATTTCATGCATTAATAACAGAGGAAATAAAATGGTAATTATTTTGTCTTGTTAAATTCATTGCATATCAAGCATGCATACATATTTTTGTCTTGATATTTTAAGTGTTGTGTTTGTGTGTTTATTTATTTTTATTGTTTGTCTCTAGATTGTGAAGAGGAGGAAGGCCCTTCTTGTGATTGTTTTTCTTGCTGTGCTTGTTCCTCTTGTTACTAAGGCAAGTGACATTCATAATCTACCCAATATTTTCTATATGCATTAGTAGTATATTTTTGAGTAGTATGCATGATAGGTATTTTTGAACTATCTTATAATACTAAGTTAGTACACTTTGAAAATATCCTAGTAGTGTGTAGCCATCCCTTCCCATGCAGCCATCAAAAGTTTTATTAGATGCTTAGCTATGCTATAAAAAGTGTTTACATACCATGTTATAGAAATATTGCTAAGTGTTAAACCTAAATGCATACCTGGGTGGAATTGGTCGTATGGTTTATGATGAGTGGCTTTTGGGACTATGCTTGTGGTTGTCATTGCCTAGGACGAATGTCTATTCTACTTAGGGCCATGAGCATGGTGGTTGTCACCCAGAAGCGCACTTGATGACGGCCACCCAGGAACAAAGAGATTTCTAAGTCCCTCCAAGTTTAGGAGCTTCCCGTGCAGCCTTTTGACAATGGGCTCTGTCTAGAATGTTTAAGTCGTGGGAGTACAACCTGTCAGCTTGACAAGCAGATGTAGAGTTGGTAGGTGGAACGGGTCTTGCTAGTATGGTTGCATTCTTCTTCTGAAAGTTCTTGTCTCAATTCTCTCCTTTCCTTAATGCACTCCGCGTGTATAGGATGTTTGGGTTAATTGAGTCTGAAGGTGAAAGTGCACAACCTCTGCAGAGTCGACAATCTGAGTACTCAGCCGTGTCCCCGGTGATGGACTACTTCGAGCAACTGGACAAGGATGGACGGAAGAATCTCATCATAGTTTTCATAAAGTAAAATTTGACTAAGGAAAGAATTGTTAGTGCACTTGGGCTCATCCCTTGGTGCCAAGTCTTTGAGAAACAAAATTGTTTTATAAAAGATAGGAGAAAACTTGCTTTCTGCAAAATAGCCTACAACTCCACCAAGCCAAATATGCATATAGAATTAGACTTGTCATAAATTATCCAACATAGTCACCTGCCAATACTTCATTGTATTGACCTCCTTCGGGGGCTGCATATTCAAATGTGCAGGTAATTCTGATGAGGAATGAGTTTGGACTCGAGTCTACACCCAACATGTCTGCCTGTGGCGCATGCTTGAAGAAGAGGCTCATTGCTATTACTTTCGTTGTGAACTCTGAATATTTTAGCTAGTCTTCATGACTATGCACTTTGTAATAAAGCTATACTTAGGTATTTTTGGATCTCGTTGTAGTAATTTGATACGTATGCAATGATACTATATATTTTGTACTGTGGTGCTGGCAGTGATCCAGGGACTAGCACATAACACAGGTGTTCCATCTTTATTTAAAAGATGGGGCGCTACAAAATGGTATCAGAGCAAAAGTGTTGCCTGTAGGTTCGAGCCCTTAGGATTGGTTAAGCCTCTTTTTGATCATAATATTACCATCATTGAAGTATGTTGGATCCTAGCGGCATAGTGGGATGAAGCGGCCCGGGACTAACCTTACATGTCCGCGTACATGAGACCTGTTCCACAATTATAAGTGGCTGGCCGGGTGTCTGTCTCTCTCACTATAGTGAATATCCGACTTACAAAGAGTTGATAATAGTGTTGATCACCTTTTAGAAAAGAACTTCTTTTTCTCTAAGTACTTAAGTACACCACAACTAGTATTTCTTACCTTGTGTCTTGTTTTAACAAACTCTACCTTTATCACTTAAGGATGTCGTTCTTCATGTATCAAACCGCGGAGGACTTCAAGGACATGCGCTTTGGAAGATATCTTCTAGAGTTGGTAGAACTGTTGGCACTTCCAACACCCATCATCAAGGCAAGCCAGCTGAAGCACTTCAACAAAGAAGACTTATGGGGAATTCGTCTTCACCAACAAGGGCGCCAGACTGAACCCAAGACCGAAGACGTCCAGTACAAGTCGATTAGTGACTCCTTGGAGAAAGGGCTGAATCTCGTCACGCAGGAGCTAATAGGACGTCTTTGCTGGCAATTCCAGGAGGAGTTAAAAGACCACTACTTTTCTAACCTTGGACAACGTGACGAACATGGGATACCCTACCTTGTTAGCGAGGAAGACAAAAACAAACCAGAACCCTTGTACCCTTATCTCCAAGACTTAGAACTTCACCTCTGGCAATTCGAAGAGGATAGACGCAACGAGCTGTTAAAGAATGATGAAATAATGGCCCAAGTAAAGGAGACTCAAAAGAAGATTGAAGCCCAAGAAGAGGTGGCCAACGCTCAAGAAGAGAAATTCCGAGCTCAAGAGAAGAAGTTCCAAAATCAGGAAAAGAGAATTAGAGACAAGAACAAGGAGATCCAGACCTTGAAGGATGAAATTCTGAGCAACGACGTCGAGTTCAAAGCTGATCGAGACTCTACGTCGTGAGAAGAGAATGCTACAAGAGAAGATTGAAGTCCTGGAGAAGGAAGCGATCGAGACTCTGCACCGTGAGACGACAATGTTACAGGAGAAGAACGAGGCCTTGGAGAAGGAGGTGAACGACTACAAGGAGATTCTTATGAAGGAAGGCATCACCATCGAGGAGGTCGAAGAAGATGAAGGAGATGTCATGGACGAAGTTTAGACTTAGTAGTTGGACCACCATGTTCTCCCTCGTTTAGTTCGTCGTTCTTTTTAAAACATTGATCTCCAACTTGTGGTGTGACAATGTTAGAATGTTTGGTTTGCAGACTCTGTCGTTTTATTAAATCAACTTAGAATACCTGTTTCGAATTGCTAAGTAGACTTTTTCTTTTTAAGTTGTCTTTTGAGTGTTGATTGTGTTGACTTGGTTGCTTTGTGCATGGGTAGGATTTCTCTTCTCTTAGTTCTGTCTATCTTTCACTCACCTATGCTGAAAACCCTACAGATGCCTCCTCGTCGTGATACCAACAACGATGATTCCATGCAACAACTGATGGCCGCTCAAGCTCAGTAGATGAATATGATGACTTAATTCATTGCAGCAACCAACAACAACAACAACAACCACAACAACAACAACCTGCCACCTCCATCACCACCTCTAGTGGACAGACTTGCTAGATTCCTAAGGCTTAGGCCTAATAAGTTCTCCTCTGCTACTGAACCAATAGTGACGGATGATTGGCTCCGTTCAGTCAACAAGGACTTAGTAACTTGTGAGTGTTCTGAGGAAGAAAAAGTGAGGTTCACTGCACACCTGTTAGAAGGACCCGCAACATTGTGGTGGGAGACTTATCAAGTGACTCATCCTTTGGATGGCATGACTTGGGATGCGTTCAAGGAAGGTTTCCGGAATGCTCACATCTCCTCAGGTATAATGAACCTGAAGAAAGAGGAATTTCGCAGCTTGAGGCAGGGAGGTAGAACTCTGAAGGAGTATATGGATGACTTCTGTATGCTATCAAGGTATGCACCAGAGGACATTGATACTGATGCAAAGAGGAAGGAAAGGTTCCTCAATGGACTCAGGGGAGAACTAAAGATACCCTTGTCTGTGGCATATACTCCAAACTATCAAGCTCTGCTGGATCAAGCTATCACCCTGGACAACAACATAAGAAAGGAAGAGAATAGGAAGAGGAAGTTCAGTGCAAGTAAGGTTCATTCTGAAGGGACATATAAGAAACAACACACCTCTGAAGTCAGTAGCCATAAACCCTGGAATCACTCCAACACTGGTAGTGGCCAAAAACATCATGGTCATAACCACAATGGAGGATACAAAGGAAGCAATGGAGGATACAAAGGAAATAATGGAGGATACAATGGAAATAATGGTGGATCCAGGGGAAACCATCACCATGGCCATAATCATGGGAATGGTAATCACCGTCCTAACTATGAAGGGAAGAAAGACTTGTCTAATGTGACTTGCTTCAAGTGCAAGAAGACAGGACATTATGCAACTGAATGCCCAGAGAGGAAAGCTGATGAAAATTCCAAGCCCAATCCTTTCCAGAAGGGACAAGTGAACCACATCAATGTTGAAGAAGTTCATGATGAACCTGATGATGTGATTGGTACGTTCTTGCTCAACTCCTTTCCAGCATTAGTCTTATTTGATACTGGAGCATCTCATTCATTCATATCAAGAGCTTTTGTAAACAAACATGGGTTAGCTGAGGAAAGTCTAGGAAAACCTATTAGGGTAAGTTCACCTGGAGGGGAGATGATAGTAAATTCCGGGTGTAGGCAGTTAGACTTGCAAATCGGAAAACACACATTTCCAACAGACTTAGTCATCCTAGAAACCCAAGGATTGGATGTTATCATCGGAATGGATTGGATGACTCGTTTTGAAGGAATCATAGACTGTGCAAATAGAGCAATCACCCTCACCACCCTAGGGAAAAGGAAGATTAAGTTCAGATCAACCTTCGAACTTAAGAAGGTTAGGCTAAATTCTCTTAAGGGGGTTAGCCTTGGTGATGTGCTTATTGTCAAGGAATACCCAGATGTTTTTCCGGAAGAACTACCGGGAATGCCACCCGATAGAGATGTAGAGTTTCTCATCGAACTGAAGCCGGGAACAGGACCAATAGCTAAAAGACCTTATCCTATGGCCGTCGATGAATTGAAAGAGCTCAAGAAGCAACTGGAGGAACATATCCAGAAAGGATTTATTCGTCCAAGTTCATCGCCATGGGGAGCACCAGTCTTATTTGTTAAAAAGAAGGATCAAACACAGAGGCTAGTTACGGATTATAGAGATATAAACGAGCAAACTATCAAAAACAAGTACCCGTTACCCAAGATAAACGAACTATTTGACCAACTAGAAGGTGCTTGTGTTTTCTCAAAGATCGATCTTCGATCGGGGTACCTCCAAATGAAAGTTAGAGAAATGGATATACCCAAGACTGCATTTGTTACGAGATATGGCTCATACGAGTACACCGTGATGCCTTTTGGATTAACCAATGCACCAGCCTATTTCATGAATATGATGAATAAAGTGTTCATGGATTTTCTGGATAAGTTTGTGGTAGTGTTCATAGATGATATTCTAATCTACTCCAAGAGTCACAAAGAACATGAAGAGCACTTGCGTCTAGTATTGCAGAGACTACGTGAACATAAGTTGTATGCCAAGTACAGCAAGTGTGAGTTTTGGTTAGAACAAGTCGGATTTTTAGGCCATGTGGTGTCCAAGGAAGGTATAGCGGTGGATCCTGAAAAAGTTTCAGCTGTAACTAATTGGGAACCGCCGAAGAATGTTGGAGAATTACGAAGTTTTCTGGGCCTAGCAGGATACTACCGACGATTCATTGAAAACTTCTCCAAGATTGCCAAGGCCTTGACGGAATTATTAAAGAAGGAGAAGAAATTTGAGTGGACTGAGGCATGCGAAGCCAGTTTTCAGGAGTTGAAGAAACGTCTGGTTTCAACCCCAGTTCTATGCTTACCTGATCTAGAGAAAGAATTCCAAGTGTACTGTGATGCTTCACGACAAGGCTTGGGAAGCGTGTTGATGCAGGAAGGCAGAGTGGCATCTTATGCCTCTAGACAGCTCAAAAAACATGAAGTAAATTATCCAACTCATGATCTCGAGTTAGCATCAGTAGTGCATGCCCTAAAAACTTGGAGACCCTACCTAATGGGAAAAAGATGTGAGGTATTCACGGACCACAAAAGTTTGAAGTACATATTTACACAGAAGGAATTGAACATGAGACAAAGAAGATGGTTGGAACTTATTAAAGATTATGATCTAAGTCTCCAATAACATCCGGGGAAAGCTAATGTGGTAGCAGATGCTCTGAGTCGTAAAGTGTATGTGAATGGCTTTACAGCAGGAGAATTACCCGAGGATTTATGCAAGGCATTCAAGGACCTCAGATTGGAATTAGTACCTGAAGGGTTTGTAACCTCATTAGTTGTACAACCCACTTTGATGGACAAGATACGTGAAGCTCAGAAAGGAGACAAGGAAATAGAAGAGATCAAAGTCAACCTAAGAGCTGGAAAAGCTAAAGGATTTCATGAGGATGAGCAAGGGATTTTGTGGTTTGAAAAACGTGTATGTGTGGCCAATGATCCTGATATTAGGAAGTTAATTCTGCAAGAAGCTCATGAGACACCTTATTCCATTCATCCGGGAAATACCAAGATGTATATGGATGTGAAAGAGAGATTCTGGTGGAATAATCTGGAAAGAGAAATAGCAGAATACATCGCTAAGTGCGATGTATGTAGTCGAGTAAAGGCAAAACATCAGAAACCAGCAGGGCTCTTACAACCTTTGAAAGTACCGGATTGGAAGTGGGATTCTATTGGGATGGATTTCATCACCGGATTACCAAGGACCAGATCGGGTTATGATTCTATTTGGGTTATTGTTTGTCGCCTAACCAAGATAGCCCACTTCATACCCATGAAGACCACTTATACTAGTGCAAAGTTAGCCGATATTTACATGAAGAGAATTGTGTGCCTTCACGGCATTCCTAAGAGTATCGTGTCTGATAGAGGGACCCAGTTCACTTCTCATTTCTGGAAGCAGTTGCACGAATCTTTGGGAACCAGATTGGAATTCAGTACGGCTTTCCACCCGCAAACAGATGGTCAGACTGAAAGAGTGAATCAGATTTTAGAGGATATGTTAAGAGCTTGTGCGCTCGACTATGGATCTAGTTGGGATGATAATTTACCATACGCTGAGTTCTCCTACAACAACAGCTACCAAGCCAGCATTGAGATGGCACCGTTTGAAGCCTTATATGGAAAGAAATGCACAACCCCACTGTTGTGGAGTGGTGTAGGAGAACGGAGTTTCTTTGGACCTGATATAATACAGGATGCTGAAGAGAAAGTCAGGCTAATTAAGGACAGATTGAAAATAGCACAGTCACGCCAGAAAAGCTATGCAGATTCCAAGCGTAGAGAAGTCACCTACGAAGTGGGTGATAGAACCTATTTGAGAGTGTCACCACTTCGGGGTGTAAAAAGGTTTGGAATCAAGGGAAAGTTAGCACCTCGATTCATTGGACCATTCAAAATTCTTTCTCGCAAAGGTGAAGTGGCATATGAGTTAGAGCTGCCCAAAGTTCTGTCTGTTGTTCATAATGTGTTCCATGTCAGTCAGTTGAAGAAATGTCATCCCGAGATGATGGGAGTTCATTTAAAGGATATTGTACCTCTCGAGGAGGTACAATTGGAGAGTGACCTGACATACGAAGAGAAGCCCATCAAGATATTACAGACAGCAGAAAGAGTCACCCGTACCAAAACCATCAAGTTTTGCAAAGTCCAGTGGAATCACCACACCGAGGAAGAAGCCACCTGGGAACGAGAGGGTGACCTCCGAGAAGATCACCCACACCTATTTGCTGACCTTTCCGAAGCTCGAGGGCGAGCTTCCTCTTAAGGGGGTTAGTCTGTAACATCCCAAATTTCTCAAAAATTTAAAACTTTGCATTCATGCATCATGCATCATATAGGCATGGCATTGAAATCACATAAATAATAATTTCAAATTTTAATTATAAGTTTAAATGAATTTATATTCCATAAAGAGGTTTATTTGAACTCCTTATATTAATCTGTATTTTATTAGATTATTTATCTGGTAAAATGGTATCAAAAAGTTCTAAATTAAATTAGCTATTCAAAACATATTTTTATGAATTTTTCTGAAATGTTTTGATAAGATTTAAAAATCGAATTGTATTGAAAAGGTTCAAAACAGAAAAAGTGTTTAAATAAAAATCTGTAACGAGCTAACTGGGCCTAGCCCATCTGCTAACTGTCGCGCGTGCAGCGGATAGCAACCCAGCAGCAGCCCACCTCCCTCTCTCTCACTTCCAGACGGGACCCACCTGTCATCACCTTCCCCAAATCGTGACGAACAAGAACTCACCGAACCCTAAATTGATCCGGATCAAAATCCGTTGGTTAAACGCGTTTTAATTGCTCCCTCCTCCCCCCATATAAACCCCCCCTCCGCCGCCTCCTCCTGAACCCCAAAACCCTAAAGGATCGCCCCCAGGCTGCTCAGAAACGTCCGCCGCCGTCCGCCGCAGCCGCCGCCACAAATCTCCACGCCTCGGTGAGAAAAGTGCCTCCGAGCACCACCCGAAAACCCCCTGCGACTCCCTGTCATCGTGCGGACCTAACGGACTCATCTTTGTCACGTCCCGTGCACCATGGCGTCGAAATCATCCACGACCCGCCGCCGACGTCCGCAGTTCTCCTTCGGCGAGCTTTAGAGGAAGGAGCGGACACCCGTGATCGCCTCCGCCGCGCCATCAAGACCGCCTCGTCGTCACGCTTCGATCGGTGAGCAAATGACCCCGCCGATCCTCCTTTCGCGAGTAGTGGAGCAACTCCGGCAATGGCTCCGCCGCGGGGAGCAGCTCCGGCGACCCACGCCGCTCGCGTCCAGCCAGTGCGATCTGGACCGTTGGATCCGGATCGTACGGGCTTGGTTGTTTTCTTTTTTTGTTAATCTCGTTTAATCTGGTGCGTCCAAGATAAGTTAGATCAGACGGTCTAGGAGCCGATCCGCGTCGAAACGGTATTGACTAATCAGATTGCGACACGTAGCCTCCCTTTTTCTATTTTCGGCAGAATTAATAAATAAAAACATAAAATATGTTAAAACTTGAGAAATTCATAACTTTTGATCTGTAAGTCCAAATTTGATGAACTTTATATCTACGGATAGCCCTGCTAGTGTAGATTATTTCTAAATTATTTGTTTTTCCTTTTGATAAATTAAAATTTGTGTTTATATCCGAGGAGTATTTCGGCTATTAAATCTTTAACTTAAATAATAAAAATGTTTCCAAATAAATCCCATTGTTTTAAAATTGTATTATTGTCCTCTGTTCAGGGAGTGTAACTTGGATTTTATTTGAAACTTTTCATAATAGAATTAAAGAATTTGGTTGTAGGGCTTAATATTTCTATGTTATGCTCAAGAATTTAAATGATTAAATAAAATAATAAAATGTTGATCATTGCATTTCATGCATTAATAATAGAGGAAATAAAATGGTAATTATTTTGTCTTGTTAAATTCATTGCATATCAAGCATGCATACATATTTTTGTCTTGATATTTTAAGTGTTGTGTTTGTGTGTTTATTTATTTTTATTGTTTGTCTCTAGATTGTGAAGAAGAGGAAGGCCCTTCTTGTGATTGTTTTTCTTGCTGTGCTTGTTCCTCTTGTTACCAAGGCAAGTGACATTCATAATCTACCCAATATTTTCTATATGCACTAGTAGTATATTTTTGAGTAGTATGCATGATAGGGATTTTTGAACTATCTTATAATGCTAAGTTAGTACACTTTGAAAATATCCTAGTAGTGTGTAGCCATCCCTTCCCATGCAGCCATCAAAAGTTTTATTAGATGCTTAGCTATGCTATGAAAAGTGTTTACATACCATGTTATAGAAATATTGCTAAGTGTTAAACCTAAATGCATACCTGGGTGGAATTGGTCGTATGGTTTATGTTGAGTGGCTTTTGGGACTATGCTTGTGGTTGTCATTGCCTAGGACGAATGTCTATTCTACTTAGGGCCATGAGCATGGTGGTTGTCACCCAGAAGCACACTTGTGGACGGCCACCCAGGAACAAAGAGATTTTAAGTCCCTCCAAGTTTAGGAGCTTCCCGTGCAGCCTTTTGACAATGGGCTCTGTCTTGAATGATTAAGTCGTGGGAGTGCAACCTGTCAGCTCGACAAGCAGATGTAGAGTTGGTAGGTGGAACGGGTCTTGCTAGTATGGTTGCATTCTTCTTCTGAAAGTTCTTGTCTCAATTCTCTACTTTCCTTAATGCACTCCGCGTGTATAGGATGTTTGGGTTAATTGAGTCTGAAGGTGAAAGTGCACAACCTCTGCAGAGTCGACAATCTGAGTACTCAGCCGTGTCCCCGGTGATGGACTACTTCGAGCAACTGGATAAGGATGGACGGAAGAATCTCATCATAGTTTTCATAAAGTAAAATTTGACTAAGGAAAGAATTGTTGGTGCACTTGGGCTCATCCCTTGGTGCCAAGTCTTTGAGAAACAAAATTGTTTTATAAAAGACAGGAGAAAACTGGCTTTCTGCAAAATAGCCTACAACTCCACCAAGCCAAATATGCATATAGAATTAGACTTGTCATAAATTATCCACCATAGTCACCTGCCAATACTTCATTGTATTGACCTCCTTCGGGGGCTGCATATTCAAATGTGCAGGTAATTCTGATGAGGAATGAGTTTGGACTCGAGTCTACACCCAACATGTCTGCCTGTGGCGCATGCTTGAAGAAGAGGCTCATTGCTATTACTTTCGTTGTGAACTCTGAATATTTTAGCTAGTCTTCATGACTATGCACTTTGTAATAAAGCTATACTTAGCTATTTTTGGATCTCGTTGTAGTAATTTGATACTTATGCAATGATACTATATATTTTGTACTGTGGTGCTGGCAGTGATCCAGGGACTAGCACATAACACAGGTGTTCCATCTTTATTTAAAAGATGGGGCGCTACAATGTTGATGCCCTCAGGGCTCGTATTGGTGAGCTAGAGCATCTCAATGAAGAGAAGGGTAAGATAGAAAGAGAAGACGCTATTTCTCTATCTTATTTGAAGTCCTCTCTTGAGGAGGTTGAAGATTCTCATGCACGTCTTGAGGAGCAACTTGAAACTATTGAGGAAACTCATAACTCCTCACATGCTAAGCTCATTAAGGATCGTGATATGTACTTTGCTAAATTCAAGGTGGCTCAACAAGATAAAGCCGAATTTGCGGTTGGGCATGTTAGACTCATTGAGGACATGGAGAAGCTCGTCATAGCTCACAAGGCTTTGGAGAGTGAACATGCTCTTCTAAAAGAGTCTTATGCTCAACTCCAAACTCGGCTAACTAACCTTGACTCCCCTAGCATCTCTACCTCTAATTGTTCATGTGATAATGCTAATCTTGTGAAGGAGAATGCTAGGTTGAAGAATGAGATTGCTAAGGCCTCCACATCCAAAATCATCCTTCTCAAGGGTAAGCAAGTTGTTGAGACTCCCATCATGGAGCCTCACAATCGACAAGGGAAGGAAGGCATTGGATATGTGCCTCCCATGAAGATGAATGCCAAGAAGGGTATTCCCAAGAGCGTCAACCCCATCCAAGCCAAGAAGGTCGACTCCATTCAATCCAAGGATGGTCTTGCGAGTAAGAATGCCTCAAGGGGCAAGACTACTCGCAAAGATCACGTCGGGGACAACAATCCTAACTATGCTTTATATGTCGATTATTATGGAAATGTTTGTGCTCGTTACATTGGACCCTACTATGGTTTTATTTCATATGTTATTTGGGTTCCTAAGTCTCTTGTCGCTAACCACAAAGCACCCATTGTGAAGCAATGGGTTGCTAAATGCAAGAATTGATTTCTTGTAGGACCTTGCTCCCGGTAGTTCAAAATGGATAATTGATAGTGGATGTACAAGTCATATGACCGGGAGCAAAGAACTCGTCACGGAGTTGAAACCTAATGTAGATCAAGTAACCGTGACGTTTGGTGACTTATCAAGGTCTAAGGTAACCGGGCTTGGCAAAGTGGTAGTTGCCCCCGACATTACTCTTGTCAATGTTATGCTTGTAGAATCTCTTGTCTATAATTTGTTATCGGTTCGTGCCTTAACAAAGTTGGGGATCTCTCCCTTCTTTGATAAGGACATGGTGGTCCTCTTGTGGAGCAAGTCGCTAAGAGTGGCTTTCGTGGGATACGTGGAGCATGAGCTTTATGTGGTGGACTTCTCCGGAGCCACCACTACTCAAGCCATGTGTCTCTTCGGAAAAGCCGACGTGGGTTGGCTTTGGCATCGCCGACTAGCCCACGTAAACATGCGCACTTTGGAAAGTCTTCACAAGGGTGGCCACATCCTTGGACTAAAAGATCATGTTTTGTTTTCAAGGGATCGAATTTGTAGAGCTTGTGTGGAAGGCAAGATGCATGACATTGCTCATCCAAGCAAGACCATCATACCTTCGTCCCGGATTTTGGAGCTCCTTCATGTTGATCTGATTGGACCAATTCCGGAGATAAGTCTTGGGGGGAAGAAATATTGCCTCATGATTGTTGACGACTATTCAAGGTATACATGGGTCTATTTCTTCAAGACCAAGGATGAAACTCAACAAGTCTTCATCGACTTCTCAAAGGAGGTTCAACGCCAACATGACCTCCCCATATTGGTTGTTCGAAGTGACAATGGGTCAGAATTCAAAAATTACACTCTTAACGACTTTCTTAGTAAGAAGGCATTCGTCACCAATATTCCGCTGCGTACACTCCTCAACCAAATGGTGTTGCCGAAAGGAAGAACCGGACTCTCATCGACATGGCAAGATCTATGTTGGCGGAGTTCAAGTCTCCCATCAACTTTTGGGCGGAGGCAATTTCCACCGCTTGTCACTCATCAAACCGCCTCTACTTTCGCAAGGGCGTGAAGAAGAATCCATATGAGATCCTTACCGGCAACAAACCCAACATTGGCTACTTCCGAGTGTTTGGATGTAAGTGCTATTATCTCGTCAAAGGTGTCCGGTTGGGTAAGTTCCACTCTAAATCAATTGAGGGGATATTTGTTGGATATGGTAGAGAGTCCCACACTTATAGAGTCTTTGATAAATCCTCCCGGATTATCATAGAATCTTGTAGTGTGGAATTCGATGAAAATGATGGCTCCCAAGTGGAGCAAGTTGGTATTTGTGATGTAGGTGATGAACAACCTTTTGATGCCATTAAGAAGATGGGAGTGGGTTTCCTTCGCCCCATTGAAGTTCATCAAGAGGGGCTCAAGAAAGCTCAAACTCTTCTATCAAAGAGACCTCATCGTCACAAGTGCCACAAGGTGACTCACCCATAGCAAATGATGAATCCCCTCAAGAACAATCCCAAGATCTTCCTCAACAATAACAAGCTACCTCTTCTCAAAATGAAGCCCATAATAAGCCTCAGCAAGATCTTCATCAACAAGTTGATGATGCCTCCCCCACCAAGATTATCGAAGATGATTCTACTTCTCCAAGTTCTTCTCAAGGGTAATATCTTTCTCCCCCACCACTTGAAGAAGTTTCTCATGATGATCAATGCCCTCAAGAAGGTCAAGACGAGGATCCAAAGGACCAAAATGGTCAAGAGATTGTCCCCACAACAAGGGCGGCAATTGACCCTCGTCGTCAAGCTCGCGTTGAAAGTCATTGGAACTAAGAGCTTTATCTCTCGACAAGGTCATCGGTGATATACGAGCAAAGGTCTCTACACGAAGTCAATTGGCTCACTTTAGTGAGCATCAAGCACACATTTCCATGGTCGAGCCCAAGAAAGTATTCAATGCTCTTGAAGATCCCGATTGTCTAGGGGCTATGCATGAAGAACTTAACAACTTCGAGCGCAACAAAGTTTGGCGCCTAGTTGAGAAGCCCAAATATTGTCGCAACGTTATTGGCACAAAGTGGATCTTCAAGAACAAGCAAGATGAACATGGTATCGTTGTAAGGAACAAGGCGCGATTGGTGGCAAAAGGTTTTTCTCAAGTCGAAGGCATCGACTTTGGAGAAACTTTCGCGCTAGTCGCAAGACTCGAATCGATACGTATTCTCATCGCTTATGCATCTCATCATGGTTTCAAATTGTAACAAATGGACGTAAAAAGTGCTTTTCCTAATGGTCCCTTGCAAGAACTTGTGTATGTTAAACAACCCCCGTGTTTTGAGAACCCCAACCATCCTCACCACGTCTATGTCTTGGACAAAGCTCTCTATGGCCTTAAACAAGCCCCCTGTGCATGGTACGAGCACTTCAGAGAGTTCTTGGTAGACCGTGGATTTGAGGTTGGGTAATCGGTCCCAGTCTTTTTACTAAAAAGGTTAATGGTGAACTCTTCATTTGTCAATTATATGTCGATGACATTATCTTCGGTTCTACTAACCGTGTGTTTAATGATGAGTTTTCCAAGCTAATGACCGACAAGTTCGAGATGTCCATGATGGGTGAACTCAAGTTCTTTCTCGGTTTTGAGATCAAGCAAATGAGGGAAGGGACTTTTATTTGTCAAGCCAAGTACATTCAAGATATGATCAAGAAGTTTAAGTTGCTTGGCCTAAATGGTGTGCCTACTATAACATCCCAAATTTTGCAAAAATTTAAAACTTTGCATTCATGCATCATTCATCATAAAGGCATAACATTAAATCACATAAGTACTAAATAAAATTTCAATTATAAGTTTAAATAATTTATAATCCCATAAAGTGTTAATTTAAACTTCCTTAATAAATATAATTATTCCAAATTATTTAATGGGCAAGTATATTATTAAAAGGTTCTAATTTTAATAACCTCTCCAAAATATATTTTTATAATTTTTTATGAAATGTTTTGAATAGGTTTGAAAATCATTTTGTAAATCAGATTTGAAAACAGTTTTTAAATTTTTTTTAAAAAGAAATGGAGTTCGGGCCGGCCCAGGCGCTATCTGCCACGCGCGCGTGAGCTAGCAGCCCATCAGCCCGCTCCAGTGCGCGCCTCTCTTCTCCCTCGCTGACAGGTGGGCCCCACCTGTCAGCCGTCTTCAACCTCCATCCGGAGATCGCGTCGGAGATGGAGTCCGCGACCGAGACCGTTTCGAGCCGTTTCTCGCCGCGATTAGCTCCCAAGTCCCCTCCTATTTAGCCCCCTCGAAGCCGCCTCCAAACCCCCCCCCGCCACCCCAAACCCTACCACCCCGCCACCGGGCTGCTAGGAATCGGGCCGCCGCCGCCGGGCGTTTTGCACGATTCCTGTAAGAATCGAGCACCTCGAGCACTCCTGCTTCTTCCCCTCGCTTCCCCACCTCCTCGTGCACCCGTTGAGCCCCCTCGTGTGCTTTATTTCGTAGCCGAACGCCGTATCCGTCCGCGACCCGAGACCGCCGCCGCCGTCCACGACTCCAACGAGGAAAGGGGAAGAACACCGACGCCGCCGCCGCGCCATCGACCTCGCCTCCCCCTCCGCTACATTTTGGTAAGATCCGCTCCTCCCGGGGCTTCGTAGAACGCCGGGAACGTCGTAGCCGACGCGCCGCCGACGCGGGCGCCATCGCCGGCGAGCGCTCCGGCGACCCGCGCGCCGCTCGGTCGGCCGTGCATTGTAGGCCGTTGGATCTAGATCCAACGGATCTAGATCGGAACGATCCCGCGCGTCTGATTTTATTTAGATCGGACGGCTCGCGCCCCCGATCCGCGTGAACCGTTTTCGTCCAATAGGATCGCGCCACGTAGCCCCCTTTTATTTCTTTTTCGCAGGAATTTTATAACTAAAACAGAAAACATGAAAAAATTAGAAAATTCATAACTTTTGATCTATAAGTTCAAATTTGATAAGTTTTATATCCACGAATAGCCCTGCTAGTGTAGATTATTTCTACATCATTTCTTTTTTTCTTTTGATAAATTATAATTCATGAAATTATCCGAGGAGTAATTCGGCTATTAAATCCATAACTTAAATAATAAAAATGTTTTACAAATAAACTTAATTGTTTTAGTGTTAGGTTATTGCCCTCTGTCCAGAAGTATTAATATGTGGCTGATTTGAAAACTTTCATAAAACAATAAAAGTTGTAGTTGTATAATTCAAGTTTTGCTATATTGTTTTCAATTATTTAATTGATAAGTAAAATAAGAAATTCCTAGAAATTGCATCTCATGCATTTAATAACAGAAGATATAAATTATTGATAAGTGTGTCTAGTTATACTCATTGCATATCATGCATGCATACATATATATGATTGGTGTTGTGTGATATTGTGTGGGTATTTATTTTTATGTATTGCTTGTGCTAGATTGCGAAGGAGAGGAAGGACTTGCGTGTGATTGTTATTCTTGTTGTGCTTGCTCCTCCTGCTACCAAGGAAAGTGACTTCATAAAACACCTACTATTTTTATTCTATTACATTACTAGTATTTTTAAGCAGTATTTGCAAAGTAGTATGCATGATAGGTTTTTTGGGGAGATTTGTAGTATGCTATGCAAACCTGTTAGGTTACCCCTTAAAAATTCCAGTTAGACCCCTATTATAATTTAGTGGAAGTACATGCTGCAAAAATGATTGTTTTATGGTTGATGTGATAAGTGGAAATTTCCACTAAATTAATTTAACGCCTGGGTGGATTGGTTCATCGAGGAGGTTTTAAGTTGAGTGGCTACTCAGGGCCAAGTTTCATGGTTGTCTTCGCCCAAGATAGTTTTCACTTACTTGGGGCCATGATATGCGGTGATAACTTGAGTTGCTCACTTGTGGAAGGCCACCCAGGGCTATGAGATTTAAGTTTACACTGAGTTTAGTTGCTTATCGTGCAATCATTGGTCAATATGGGCTCAGTCTTGATGGAGTAAGTTGATGTGGATCTGGGTCAAGAGATTGATGGTGGTAGAGTTGATAAGATGGTGGTAATCTCTTAGTAGGATCATGGGAAAGCAACTTCTGAAAAGTCTCATCTTGATCGTCTCCTTTTCCTTCTCACTAAATGAGTGTAGAGGATAGTTTGGGTTGATTGAGTCTAATGGTGAAAGTGCACACACTCTCGAGAGTTTAAAACCTAAGATCTTAGCCGTGACCCCGACATCGGACAATTGAGTGACTACCCAAGGTTGTCTTCTGAAAATCTCTTCATCCCAATTTCTTAATAAAACTTTGATGGGTGAACATGGGTAGGAGACATGGATTTGTCTCGAGATGTCTCATAAAGAGAAGATATTGTTTCAAAAAGTTGTTTACCAAAAGTAGGAGAAAAATTGCTTTGCGCAATAGCCTTGAGCTCCACCAGCCAAATAAGCATATAGATATAGTTTAGTAGAATATTAGAAATTAAAGTCACTTGCCACCACAATTCAATTGTGCTGACCCTTTATAGCTGGGCTGCAACTAAACCTTGCAGATTGTTCGAATGAGGAGTAAGGGTGTCGTCTTCGAGCTACAACCAACATGATTTGCCAGTGGCTTCATGGAGATGATGTAGCCCCATGTTATCTTTAGATTGGCGTATGAACTCTGAAATAAAGCGTGAACTATTTATCCAGCTAGCGTTTTAGCTATGCTAAGTTGTAAGGATTATTTGATTTTGGATCATTCGTCTCGATTTGTAATAAATTATGACATTGTACTGTGATATTACATCTTATTGGAAAATGCGAGACTTATGTGATCCAAGTCTTCCGCACTATTCATATGTGCCATTGCTTTCTTGGGCAAGGGCACTACACCTACTCCTATGCAAACCAAGTGCCACCTCCAACTCAACCCCGACGGTAAAGAGTAGACCAAAAAGAGTATCTTTCTATGATTGGGTCTCTCCTTTATTTATGTGCGTCTAGGCCCGATATCGTTTTAAGCGGTTAGAGTGTGTGCTCGTTATCAAGCCGCGCCTAAGGAAAGTCATTTGATGGTTGTGAAGAGAATCTTCACATATTTGGTTCATACCCCTTGCTTTGGGTTGTGGTATCCCAAAGATGGCACCATGT
Organism: Poa annua; assembly: GCA_026929855.1. Lineage (NCBI taxonomy): Eukaryota > Viridiplantae > Streptophyta > Magnoliopsida > Poales > Poaceae > Poa > Poa annua. The sequence continues at coordinate 240,204,854 of CM049426.1, read as the reverse complement.
ATCTTTGTGGATACACCGACTCCGATTGGGCGGGCGACATTGATGATAGGAAGTCCACATCCGGGACGTGACAATTTCTGGGAAGATCTTTGGTGAGTTGGTCCTCGAAGAAACAAAATTGCATCTCATTATCCACGGCGGAAGCCGAGTACGTCGCCGCCGCAAGCGGGTGTACTCAACTTCTTTGGATGCGGCAAACTTTAAAGGATTACGGTGTCCTCTTGGACAAAGTGCCGCTTTTATGTGATAATGAGAGTGCCATCAAAATTGCATACAATCCGGTGCAACATTCAAGAACCAAGCACATTGAGATTCGCCATCATTTCATCCGCGATCACGTTGCACGAGGAGATATTGATCTATCATATGTTGGTACAAGGGATCAATTGGCGGATATCTTCACGAAGTCCCTTGATGAAGCCCGTTTTTGCTACTTGAGGAATGAGCTCAATATCATAGATTCTCGGGCCTTGGCTTGAATTCCGTGCACACTCTCCAATGTTTAAGTCTTTATTAGAACTAGATGTACGCATGGACTTAGGGGGAGTGTTTGAAGGAGATATGCCCTAGAGGCAATTAATAAAGTGTATTCTTTATCATATCTCGTTTGTTCATAATAGGTTTTTGTATCATGCTAAAACCGTATTAAGCGGAAACATTAATACGGGTGTGATGCGTAAACAACCAGGTCCCTAGTAGCCTCTACTAAGACTAGTTTCGTTGCGTGATTGATGATCGAGGTTTCCCGATCATGGGGCATGGCGCCGGTCGGCAATGGGAGTCATGTCGTTGGAGAACGATGTGATGGACATACCCAGATTTGGAGGGCGTAGTCGTTACGCCTTTGACCGTGAGATCAACTCTTATTGTTATTCCTGGAAGATACTTTGATCGCACCAAACGTCGTATCTTATATAGTACGACAATAACGGTGATACTTTTGGGTATCGGAAAGGGGTAGTTGAGACGAGGGGTCAAGAGCGGGCTTTGCCAGTCCGCAAAGCAGGATAGATACTCTAGGGCCCACTCGGTGAGATCATGTCTAATGAGCTTGCAAGCATGTGACTATGTCACGGAGACATGAGATCATAGACGAGTAGAAGATAGCGTTGTCGGTAACGAGGTCATGCTAGGTATGGAGATATCTACGGAACGACTCTCGGACACTCTAAGTATCGCTATGGCAAAAGGTTTAAGACTTTGCGTTCAGGTTTGATAGATGAAAGTCATTCGTTATATCACAGGGATTAATTCATGGGGTCCAGCCTACGAGTTAGTCGTTGATCATAGAAGAGTCTTGATCATACCTGTTATTATATCGAACCGCTAGGGTAACACACTTAAGGGGTTTCGACAAGACAATCGGAAAGGAAAGAGATCACCGGGAATGTCCTTGGAGGGGTCCGATGGAGATCGGGCAGCGACGAAAGAGTTTTCGGAGCTAGAATAAATTATATATAATATGTTTGATATTAATTAGTGTAACTAATATGCAAATCTGATTTTATATATTTATTTTAGAATTTATTTATGCTGATTTCCCTAAATGGGCCTTCTGGTCGAAAGAAGGCCCAAGAGGGGGAAAATCCCCAAGGGGATTCGATGGGGGGCTTGGGGGCCGACCCAAGTGGGCCAAGAGGCCCGCTAGGGGGCCGGCGCACCCAGCCATGCCGCACCAGGCATGTGGGATTAGTCCCACATTGCCTGGTGAGGAGGTTGGCTCCCCCCTGGGAGCCTATATAAGAAGGGCACCCCTGGCCTTTTAATTCACCAATTAATTCTCTAATTCTCTCTCGATTTCGTGATTCCCTTTGTTGGAGTTGCGCCGAGTTGAGAGGCGGATCTCTTCCACCATAGCCCGCTGCCGCGCTGCTGGTGTTCCGGTCCAAGTCTTCCGCTGCTCGTCCTGGACTGGAGCTTCGGAGGCCGTCGTCTCCACCGTACGTGTGTGACGCCCTGCGAGGTGCTGCGCTAGCGGTACTCGGAGGTCTGCTTCCTCTATACGACCTTGAGGTCGGCTTCGTCGGTCTTCATCGACAACGTTTGTGCGGGAACGTAATCCCCGCTTTCGTTCTACAAGGGTATGTATTCCGATCTCCGTTCGTACTACTATATCTGCATAGAATAGATCTTGGCATGTTATAGGATATCGTTGGTAGGACTTTTTTTGTTTTCTGCACACGATCCCCTTCAGTGGTATCAGAGCCGATCTATCGTAGATATAGATGTACGTTGTTAGAACCCGTGTTCCGCACGGGGGCACCGTTCATGTTATTTGCTACCCTCTAGCGTGCACTTGTGATTCCAGCGGCATTGAGTTGATGAAGCAACCCGGACCGACTTTACGCGTACGCTTACGCGAGACTGGTTCCACTACTGACATACGGCTTGTACCGTATTTGTGGCTGGCGGGTGTCAGTTTCTCTCTCTTTAGTTGGCTTTGCATTTTCAATGGAGGGCCCGAAAGGGATGCTTAAACATGCAATTATTGGATCGTTGTTGTGGTCATAAGGTTCGTAGTTATGAAGCGGTTCTATTTACGAAAGCCCCAAGCCACGTAAAATATGCAAAAGATAAAGTAGATGCGTCTAACTTTATTTTGCAGGGGCTATGTGATATGGTCAAGGTAGGTTTATTAAATTGTTTATAAACGGCGGGCGCCAAGAAGACCATGGCGCAATGGACTATATCACACTGCATTACATTTGATGTATTGTGTCCTTATATTGTGTGATTATATATATAATACATATTAGTTACGCGGCGGTAGTTATATAAGATGATCCCTTCAAAATACTACTAGTGTTCTCCCTCCAACGCGCACCACCAAGAAAGTTCTATGTTATGAAGCAGGCCGTGATGATCGGGTGTCAGACATCTCGTCGTTCACATACAGTGGGTGTAAGCCATGTTGCACAAGCGTCAGCGTGGAGCTTTTTGGTGGCGAGCCTAGCATATGCAGATATGGCCTCGGAACAGGGAGACCGAAAGGTCGAGCACGAGTCACAAAATTGGTGTGGCGGACTTTTGTCTACTCTTGAAGTTGTGCCGCCGGCTCTGATGATGAGGGGTGGTGCAATGTATGGGGGTCGTGTAATCACTTAAACGACCAGGAGGGATGTTCGTTTGAGTGGGAGTTCCGTTAGTTATTTTCTAAAAATACTATAACTCAAAATTATTATGAGCAAAGTCTTATGTTGTTGCAAATTCCATTGTAGATGTCTCACCCCTCCTTTAACCTAAACCTGTTCATTGAGAAAGAGAAGCTTAAGACCGATGGGTCTAACTACGTGTCCTGGTTCCGCGACATGAAGTCCATTCTTGAAACCCACAAGGTGGCCGACATCCTTGATGCCCCCTTAGGTGATCTTCCAAACACCGCCTCAGAAATCGAAATGAATGTCCATGAGGTTAAGGCGGAGATTTCTTCTTATGTCCAGAGTGGCATGCTCTTTGCCATGGAGGCTGACCTGCAAAACCAATTCGTGAAGAAGGGTGCTTATGATATAATCACTGAACTCATGATTGTTTTTGCACGACAAGTCAAGGATGAGAAGTTCGAAGCATTTGTGCGTTTCTTCTCAGCCCAGATGGAAGAGAACGGCAATATAAGCGAGCACTTAGCCAATTTTTTTGGCTGCGTTCACCTTCTGAGTGATCCGGGAAGTGTGATCCCAGAAGAGGTGGTTATTGATAGGGTGCTTATTTCTCTGCCCCCTAGCTATAAGAACGCCATCGTGGACTACGGCAAGAAAGGGACGTCAAAAGCCCTGTCGGAGATCCTGAAGATGCTCGAAGTGGCCGAATTAGAAATCAAGCTGGAGAAGATGGTGGTGACCATCGGATCACCTAAGCGCAACTGCCCCAAGTACCTGGAGGATAGGAAGTCTGGCAAGACGGTCGACAAAGAGCAAGGTATATTTGATATACATCTAATAGATGTGTACCTTACATCCACCCGGAGCAACACGTGGGTATTTGATACTGGTTGGTTCTGTTGCCATATATGTAACTCTCAGGAGGAGTTACGGAATAGACGGCGGATGGCGAAGGATGAGGTGACGATGCGCGTCGTCAACGGATCGAGAGTCGACGTGGTGGATGTCAGCACGCTCCCTCTACATCTACCATCGGGATTAGTTTTGGTTTTAAAGAAGTGTTATTTTGTGCCATCCTTGAGTGTAAACATTATAAGTGGGTCTTGCCTGTTACAAGACGGTTATTCATTTAAATCAGTATCAAGCATTTGTGTTATTTATATGAATGATATCTTTTATGTTGATGCTCCCGAGAATATTGGTTTATTCTTGTTGAATCTCGATCGTAGTACTCACATCCATAGCATAGAAGCCAAACGGATTAAGTGTAGTGATGATACTGCCATGTATATGTGGCATTGCCGTCTCGGTCATATTGGTGTAAAGCGCATGAAGAAACTCCATTCCGATGGACTTTTGGACTCGTTGGATTTCGGATCCCTCGATACATGCGAACCATGCCTCATGGGCAAAATGACCAAGACACCGTTCAAAGGTTTCGTTGAACGGGCGTCGAATTTATTGGGGATCATACATACAGATGTGTGTGGACCGATGAGCGTTTCAACACGCAATGGTTATCGTTACTTCATCACCTTCACTGATGACTTGAGTAGATACGGTTATATCTACTTGATGAAACACAAGTCTGAAACTTTTGAAAAGTTCAAAGAATTCCAAAGTGAAGTTGAGAATCAGCTTAACAAGAAAATCAAGCACCTCCGATCCGATCGTGGTGGCGAGTATTTGAGTTTTGAGTTTGGCACACATCTGAAGAGTTGTGGCATAGTACCCCAACTTACGCTAGCCGGCACACCGCAGCGTAACGGCGTGTCCGAGCGACGTAATCGTAGTCTACTGGATAGTGTTCGATCTATGATGTCTCTTACCGATTTGCCCGTGTCCTTCTGGGGTTATGCGTTACAAACAGCCGCATTCATTTTAAATAGGGCTCCGTCCAAATCCGTTGAAACGACACCGTATGAATTATGGTATGGCCAGAAGCCTAAGTTATCGTTTCTGAAGGTTTGGGGTTGTGAGGCGTATGTTAAGAAACTACAGCCCGACAAACTCGAACCGAAGTCGGAGAAAGTCGTCTTTGTAGGGTATCCGCGGGAAACCAATGGGTACACCTTCTACAACCAAGCTGAGGGCAAAACTTTTGTCGCGAAGACCGGTACCTTTCTAGAGAAGGAGTTTCTCGCGAAAGGAGTAAGTGGGAGGAAGGTAGACCTCGATGAGATCGTTGATCCTGAACTCGAGATTCCGAGTGGCGCAACGGAAGCAATTCTGAAAACGTCCTCCGTGGAAGGAGTGGGAGAAACTGTCGAGGAAAGTATTCTACCTCATAGGTCTGGTAGATCTCGGATCGCACCAGAATGGTATGGCAACATGGTTTGCACCGTCATGTTAGTTGAACAAGACGAACCTACGAACTACAAGGAGGCGATGGCGAGTCTAGAGTCCGAGAAATGGCTTGAAGCCATGAAATCTGAAATAGGATCCATGTATGATAACAAAGTGTGGACTTTGATGGATATTCCCGAAGGGCGCAAGGCCGTCAAGAATAAATGGATCTTTAAGAAGAAGACTGATGCTGACGGTAATGTGATCGTCTATAAACCTCGGCTTGTCGCAAAAGGTTTCCGACAAGTTCATGGGATTGACTACGATGAAAAAATTTCACCGGTACGATGCTTAAGTCTTTTCGGATTTTGTTAGCAGTTGTTGCCTATTACGATTATGAAATCTGGCAGATGGATGTCAAAACAGCCTTCCTAAATGGAAACATTGAGGAAGAGTTGTACATGGTACAACCGGGAGGTTTTGTCAATCCAGGAAATGCTAACAAGGTGTGCAAGCTTCAGTGATCCATCTATGGATTGAAGCAAGCATCTCGGAGCTGGAATCTTTGTTTTGATGAGGTAATCAAAGGTTTTGGATTTGTCCAAAATTTGGAAGAGACCTGCATTTACAAGAAAATGAGTGGGCGCTCGGTTCTGTTCTTAGCACTATATGTAGATGACATATTGCTGATTGAGAATGATGTGGAACTTGTGAATAGCGTGAAGGAATATTTAAACAGTAAATTTTCCATGAAGGACTTAGGAGAAGTTGCATACGTCTTAGGCATAAAAATCTATCGTGATAGATCAAGGCGCCTATTAGCGTTGAGTGAGAGTACTTATCTTGATAAAATAGTGAAGTGTTTCGGTATGGAGAAGGCAAAGAAGGGTATTGTGCCGGTTATCAAGAATACGATATTGCGGAAGGCACAGTGTCCGGTAACGGAACTGGATAAGGCCGATATTACTAAACATCCTTATGCTTCAGCCATAGGATCGATCATGTATGCAATGTTGAGTACTAGACCGGATGTGGCATTAGCTCTAAGTTTGACAAGCCGGTTCCAGAGTAATCCTGGAATGACGCATTGGATTGCTGTTAAGAGCATTCTTAAGTATCTCAATAAGACAAAGGAAATGTTCCTTGTCTATGGTGGGTGCGATGAAGAACTTGGCGTAACAGGTTACGTGGATGCAAGTTTCTGCTCAGACCCCGATGACTCTAAGTCACAGACAGGTTATGTGTTCAAGGTGAATGGGGGCGCCGTGTGCTGGACAAGTGGGAAGCAACCCATTGCCGCACAATCTACAATGGAGTCATAGTACATTGCTGCTTGCGAAGCTGCGAATGAAGTTGTGTGGCTGAGGAAGTTTGTCATCGAACTTGGAGTGTTCCCGAGCGTGCAAGACCCCGTGATCCTCTTCTGCGACAATACGGGTGCCATTGCCAACGCCAAGGAGCCAAGGTCTCACTCCACCGCCAAACACATTCTCCGACGCTTCCATGTGATACGTCAGTACGTACAAGGAGGCGATGTGAAGATTTGCAAAGTGCATACGGATCTGAATGTGGCAGATCCGCTGACGAAGCCTCTCCCGCTTGACAAGCATGGAAAACACCAGTTAGCTATGGGTGTTAAGCTTTTACCAAGTTGTAATCTAGATTAATTTGTACTCTAGTGCAAGTGGGAGACTGAAGGAGATATGCCCTAGAGGCAATTAATAAAGTGTATTCTTTATCATATCTCGTTTGTTCATAATAGGTTTTTGTATCATGCTATAACCGTATTAAACGGAAACATTAATACGGGTGTGATGCGTAAACAACCAGGTCCCTAGTAGCCTCTACTAAAACTAGTTTCGTTGCGCGATTGATGATCGAGCTTTCCCGATCATGGGGCATGGCGCCGGTCGGCAATGGGAGTCGTGTCTTTGGAGAACGATGTGATGGACATACCCAGATTTGGAGGACGTAGTCGTTACGCCTTTGACCGTGAGATCAACTCTTATTGCTATTCCTGGAAAATACTTTGATCGCACCAAACGTCGTATCTTATATAGTATGACAATAACGGTGATACTTTTGGGTATCGGAAAGGAGTAGTTGAGACAAGGGGTCAAGAGCGGGATTTGCCAGTCCGCATAGCAGGATAGATACTCTAGGGCCCACTCGGTGAGATCATGTCTAATGAGCTTGCAAGCATGTGACTAGGTTACGGAGACATGAGATCATAGACGAGTAGAAGATATCTTTGTCGGTAACAAGGTCATGCTAGGTATGGAGATATCTATGGAACGATTCTCGGACACGCTAAGTATCGCTACGGCAAAAGGTTTAAGACTTTGCGTTCAGGTTTGATAGATGAAAGTCATTCGTTATATCATAGGGATTAATTCATGGGGTCCAGGCCTACGAGTTAGTCGTTGATCATAGAGGAGTCTTGATCATACCTGTTATTATATCGAACCGCTAGGGTAACACACTTAAGGGGTTTCGACAAGACAACCGGAAAGGAAAGAGATCACCGGGAATGTCCCTGGAGGGGTCCGATGGAGATCAGGCAGCGACGAAAGAGTTTTCGGAGCTAGAATAAATTATATATAATATGTTTGATAGTAATTAGTGTAATTAATATGCAAATATGATTTTATATATTTATTTTCGAATTTATTTAGGCTGATTTCCCTAAATGGGCCTTTTGGTCGAAAGAAGGCCTAAGAGGGGGAAAATCCCCAAGGGGATTCGGTTGGGGGGCTTGGGGGCCGACCCAAGTGGGCCAAGAGGCCCACTAGGGGGCCGGCGCACCCAGCCATGCCGCACCGGGCATGTGGGATTAGTCCCACATTGCCTGGTGAGGAGGTTGGCTCCACCCTGGGAGCCTATATAAGAAGGGGCACCCCAGGCCTTTTAATTCACCAATTAAGTTGGTCTTCTCTTTTGATTTATGTTTCTTGCAACATGAGTGTTTCTTCTTTATTTAGTTTGAGTATCTATCCTAAGCCTTTCACTATCTTTAAACATGCTTTTCCCCACTCATGTCCTCTTATTGATTTCTTTTTCCTGGAGTTTTTGGAGTTGAACGGAAATCTTCGAGCCTCACTCGGAAATCTCCGGTCTACCAGAGAATTTTGAGACTAAGTCTGTTCAAAAATCAGCACTGACCTGTGATGATTATTGACCGGAAATAGTCCCGGAAATTTCCGGTGTCCGGAAATTTCCGGCTGAGACTCGGAAATCTCCGGCCCCTGCGATTTTTCAGCACCTAAGTCCTTTTTCAAATTCGGCACTGCACCCTGTCGAAGATGAATCGGAATTAGAGCCGGAAATCTCCGTGGTCCGGAAATCACCGGTCGGATGTCCGGAAATCTCCGAACATGCTAAAATTTCCAGGGCTAAGTCCAAATCAGATTCGGCACTGACCTCGGGTGAATCTGATTCGGAAATAGCCCCGGAAATTTCCGGCACTCGGAGATCTCCGAGCCTCAGTCCGGAAATCTCCGGTTCAAATTGACCTGTCTATATAAGGGCACGGGTGGACTGGCTGATTCGGCCAGTTCATCCACCCCGTGCCCTAATCCTTTTCTCCTCCGAAATTCTCCTCGTTCTTGTGATCCTTGTTGCGGGTGGTTTGTCCAAGGGATTCTCGCGTGCTTCTCGGATCTGCTTCTCCTCGTCGAGGGATTCGTTTCCATCCGCACGCTTTTCGCAATGTCTTCCGGTAACTCCTCATATTTCAAATCTCGGACGAAACTTGTTTTCGTTTAACCTAGCTGATTTAGGAGGTTGATGTTTGTTTCTTCTGGTAGAATTGCTTCCCTGGGCATGCTCTACCTTCCACGTGCACATATCTGTTTTTCATTCATAGATTTTGTTCAAATCTGTCAAAATTCGTGTAGACCGGATATCTCCGAGTCAGACCCGGAAATCTCCGGACCCCGGATATCTCTGAGTCAGACCCGGAAATCTCCGGCCTACTCAGAATAAAATCAGCTAAGGACAGAAACTATGATTGCTTAAACTTCTCTAGTACGTTCCATTTTCCTTCTCGGACATGAGTGCTTACCCCATATGCTTTCTATCCTCTCTATGCTATGTGTTTGCAGGTTCCAATCCTCGTGGCCGTGTCAAGCAAATAGCTCAACGAGGGAGGGCCAAACCAGTTCATTCTCGCCCTCACAGCGGATCCCCGAGTGAAGATAGCACACCCGCTGAGTCTGCAACTCTGCTCAAGAGAGCCACAGGGCCAAGCAAGAAGAAGAGGTATGAGGTTCCCTAAGCAAGTGGCGAAGTGAGCTATCGTACAACATGGAATCTGATGATCCCGAGTTTTTCTGCACCGAGATGGCATGGCTCTATAGGGAAGTTTATCAGAAGTTCTCCATTGATAAGCCTATTTGTCCCATGAAGTGGATTGACTTCGACAAGTAAATGAAGAAGGTTGATTATTTTGGGGGAGCAGTCCAGGTCTGCCGAGTTCTGGGTTTGAAGCATTTGATAAGGACCGAGTGCAGCTACAATGTATCTCTCATCCATCAGTTTTATGCTACTGTGGTGTTCGACTCTTCTGAGGATATTGGGATGACTTGGATGTCTGGCAGGCAGCGCTTGACCACCACTTTCCGTGAGTTTGCTCGGATTCTTGGTTGTCCTTTCAGTGGTCTCTCTGTTTCAGCTGGTGCCCGCATGCACGTCCATGGCATGTCCTACCACAAGCATGTCATGACTGATCTATACCAGCCTGGAGGTAAAATTGGCTCTCAGTATGCACTCCTACCTACTTATGATATCTTGCTTCGCATGTTCCGTTGGGCCATTGCTCCCATTGCCGGCAATGCAACCAATATTGCCAGGGCTCTAGTTAACTTGATGGCCAAGGATCATGCGGCCTATCTTGGGGAGTATGAGGTTAAGCAGGATGCCTACAAGGTGGATGTCATGGACTTCATTTTCCAGGAGATGAACCTAGCAGTTTTTGAGAGGAAAGTTCCTCCATATGCTCCCTATGTGATGTTGCTCATCAAGAGGCTCTACAAGCTCTCCGAGCAAGATGGTGATGACTTTGATGCAGCTCTTGGTTGTCAGCCCCACAAGGCAGCCCTGCTAATCCAGAAATCTCCTCATGTTGTTCAACAACAAGCCTCCATGCAAGATATCAATGAGGTTGAGATTTTTGGTGGTCCATCTCGGGTTCCTACCAGTCCCAACATCAAGAAAGCTGCCAAGAAGAGTCACCCGTGGGTTGTACGGGCAATTGAGAAGATCATGAATATGAACTGTTGCATTCACAGTGAGAACTACTCCATCTACTATCAGAATCATCGCGTTATGAAGCGTCAAGAGGAGATTATGTCTCATTTGAAGATGCCTGCTCCAAAGCACCCTTTGAAGCCCGTGATTCCATTCAAGGATTGGAATGTCGATGGTCTCACCTTTGATTGGGATTATGCAGTGCCAGAGGACAGTGATCTTGAGTATGATGATGAGGAGGAGGAGGGGGAGGATGAGGAGGCCGAACAGGGTTCCGACTCTTGAGTCATGGGCCGTTAGTGGAACCTCCTCCCTTTTTGGTATCTTGATGCCAAAGGGGGAGAAGTATCTCTTTAGGACTCTCGGGATTTGCATGGGTTGGGAGCACTTCGTGTTGTTTTTCCTTCGTTTTGTCTTAAGTGCTCCCTCTTATTGGTTTGTTTTATCTCGTCATGTGTGTGAGACATGAGTACCTTTAAAACCTCTATTGTAATATCTATGTTGCTCAAGTTATTCGGTACTATTATCTATTGTTATATTTGTTTGCTTACGTGGTTTATAAAATCGAGGGGGAGTGTTGATCGTAAGGAATGTGCACTTTGTATTCCAAAACATCTTAAAATAGTGCACTTACTTAGGGGGAGCTCCCTCTATATTTTGCAAATCCGTTCTCCTTTCGTGTTGTCATCATTCGCCAAAAAGGGGGAGAATGAAAGTGCATTCTTTGGACTTCCATATTTTGGTGAATAGTGACAACACAAAAGGTGTTCTAATGTTTGTGATAAAGAATGCAGGTTCTATTACAGGTCGGTTGATAAAGTGAATACCTATATTGAAGGGAATATGCCCTAGAGGCACTTAATAAACATAGTTTATTGGCAATATCACAATCGTTCATTATATGTTTTATACCATGCTATAACTGTATTAAGCGGAAACATTAATACAGGTGTGGTAGATAAACAACCAGGTCCCTAGTAGCCTCTACTATGACTAGTTTCATTGCGCGATTGATGATCGAGGTTTTCCGATCATAGGGCATGGCGCCGGTCGGCAATGGAAGTCATATCGTTAGGGGTAACAATGTGATGGACGTACCCAGTATTTACAGGACATAGTCATTACGCCTTAAGACCGTGAGACCAACTCTTATTATTATTCCTGGAAGATACTTTGATCGCACCAAACGTCGTATCTTAATTTAGTATGACAATAACGGTGATACTTTTGGGTATCGGAAAGGAGTAGTTGAGACGAGGGATCAACAGCGGGATTTGTCAGTCCGCATAGCCGGATAGATACTCTAGGGCCCACTCGGTGAGATTATGTCAAATGAGTTTGCAAACATGTGACTAGGTCACCAGCTAATATAATATCATAGACGAGTAGAAGATAGCGATGTCGGTAACGAGATCGTGCTAGGTATGGAGATATCTGACAATGATGCTCGGACACGCTAAGTATCGCCATGACAAAGGGTTTAAGACTATACGTACAGGTTTGATAGATGAAAGTCATTCGTTATATCTCAGGGGTTAATTCATGGGGTCCAGGCCTACGAGTTAGTCATTGATCATTGAGGAGTCTTGATCATACCTGATATTATATCGAACCGCTAGGGTAACACACTTAAGGGGTTTCGACAAGACAACCGGAAAGGAAGGAGATCACCGGGAGCGTCCCGGGAGGGGTCCGATGGAGATCGGGCAGCGCCGAAAGAGTTTTCGGAGCTAGGAAAAATTATATATATTATGTTTGATATTAATTAGTGTAATTAATATGTAAATATGATTTTATATATTTATTTTCGAATTTATTTAGGCTGATTTCCCTAAATGGGCCTTCAGATCAAAAGAAGGCCCATGGGGGGGAAAACCCTCAAGGGAATTTTGTGGGGGAGGCTTGGCCGGCCTAGGTGGGCCAAATGGGGCCCACCTAGGGCCGGCGCATCAGCCTTGGCCGAACCAGGCATGTGGGATAGTCCCACATTGCCTGGCTGGCAAGGTTGGCTCCCCCCGGGAGCCTATATAAGAAGGGGCACCCCTGGCCTTTTAATTCACCAATTAATTCCCAATTTCTCTCTCGATCTCGTGGTTCCCTTGATGGAGCCGCGCCGAGTAGAGGAAGGGGATCTCTTCCACCATAGCCCGCTGCCGCGCTGCCGGTGTTCCGGTCCAAGTCTTCCGCTGCTCGTCCTGGACTGGAGCTTCGGAGGCCGTCGTCTCCACCGTATGTGTGCGACTCCCTACGAGGTGCTGCGCTAGCGGTACTCGGAGGCCTACTTCCTCCACCCGACCTCGGGGTCATCTTCGTCGTCTCCGTCGCGCCGAGTTCTCCACGACCTAGAGGTCGGCTACGGCGTCTTCATCGTCAACGCTTGTGCGGGAGCGTAATCCCCGCTATTCGGTCTACGAGGGTATTTATTCCGATCTCCGCCGTACTTCTATATCTGCATAGTGTAGATCTTGGCTAGTTTAAGGATATCGTTGCTAGGAAATTTTTTGTTTTCTGCACACGATCCCCTTCAGTGGTATCAGAGCCGATCTATCGTAGATATAGCTGTACGCTGTTAGAACCCGTGTTCTGCACGGGGGCACCGTTCCTGTTATTTGCTACCCTCTAGCGTGCACTTGTGATTCCAGCGGCATCGAGTTGATGAAGCGGCCCGGATCGACTTTACGCGTACGCTTACGCGAGACTGGTTCCACTACTGACATACGGCTTGTACCGTATCTGTGGCTGGCGGGTGTCTGTTTCTCTCTCTTTAGTTGGCTTTGCATTTTCAATGGAGGGCCCGAAAGGGATGCTTAAACATGCAATTATTGGATCGTTGTTGTGGTCATAAGGTTCGTAGTTATGAAGCGGTTCTATTTACGACAGCCCCAAGCCACGTAAAATATGCAAAAGATAAAGTAGAAGCGTCTAACTTTATTTTGCAGGGGCTATGTGATATGGTCAAGGTAAGTTTATTAAATTGTTTATAAACTGCGGGTGCCAAGAAGACCATGGTGCAATGGACTATATCACATTGCATTACATTTGATGTTTTGTGTGCATCTTATATTGTGTGATTGTGTGTATAGTATACATTAGTTACACGGCGGTAGTTATATAAGATGATCCCTTCAAAATACCATCAGTGTTCTCCCTCCAACGCGCACCACCAAGAAAGTTCTACGTTATGAGGCAGGCCGTGATGATCGGGTGTCAGACATATCTTCGTTCGCATACGGTGGGTGTAAGTCATGTTGCACAAGCGTCAGCGTGGAGGTTAGAGTGGCGAGCCTAGGGAGACCGAAAGGTCGAGCACGAGTCACAAAATTGGTGTGGCGGACTTTTGTCTACTCTTGAAGTTGTGCCGCCGGCTCTGATGATGAGGGGTGGTGCAATGGATGGGGGTCGTGTAATCGCTTAAACGACCAGGAGGGATGTTCGTTTGAGTGGGAGTTCGGATAGTTATTTTTAAAAATACTAGAACTCAGAATATAATGAACAGAGTCTGTTTTGCAAACCTTTGTAGATATCAACCATTGTGATAGCATCTTTTCAAATTAGGCGCATTCCTGCGATTGAGAAACTTAAAAGGTTGGGTCCAAACTTCATAGTTTTATACTTTAGCTTGAGGATACTCCTTGTTTAAACCGTTAGCTCTTTGTGATACAATACCCGCTAGGAGATAAACCCGGAGATTCCGCTAACAAAAGATAATTTTGATTATCGGATTTTGTGCGGATGATATCATCATAGTCCAGTGTATGCTATGATCTCTGCCATAAAGAACCAACGATGGGTACGAGTTTTTAGATCGCGAACATATGATATGGTCGCTAAACTCGGGGTACCCCAGACGTTGGGTTGATGAAGTTTATCAGTACGTTGACTGATTGTCTTCTCAACCAAGATGGAAGAGAATACACACATTGAGGGAGCACGTGGCGGTCATACTTAATGACATATGTTCATGATTAATGAACATTGAGACGCCTCACTCAGCTCAATCACTGGATGACAGACATCGTTGCCAAGTGCAAATCCTCTGTCATAGACTATGTCATGCAAGGGGAATCGTTCACCTTCATGGTTCTTGATTACGGTGGAAGTATCAAGAAGATGAAACAGATCGCCGGAAGTCATCAATGATGATGGTGTATATATGATATACATGTTATGAATGTTTTAGCTAAGCAACTGCTCGCAGTAGTGACTAAGTATTGAACTAGTCATGTTTTGTGAAAAACCAGGTTTACTGCTTGAGTAGCTTGAAAGGATGAGGCGACATTGCGTGTTGATAACGTCAGTCAAGTTGTTGTGACGGCCATAGAAACTCTCCCTCTAGATCTACCATTTGAATAAATTCTTTATGATCGGATGTTGGTATGATCGTTACGAGTGTGTCTCCTCTAGCGAGACACTTGTTCATACATGATAGTGACAAATTGGTGTCCTATATTCATGAAGTAATGATCATATGCCGATTTGAATTTAGATGGTAGAAGCTCCCACATTCATAATATTAATGCCAAAGGATACAAACTTAATAAAGACACCACATATGTGTGGCACTACCGTTTAGTCATGTCAATGTTATATGCATTAGCTCCACATTGGATGGACCTACAAGTCCTAAGATTTGGAAAGCGGGCATATAACTTATTGATAGTCATACATGGAGATGTATGTGGTTCAATGAAGTAATTGACGGGTAGTGGAGACATTTATTTCGTGAACTTCACTGAACGTTTTGAGTATAGCTTGTTCAGAATCATGCATATGGGTGTATGTGAATCAATGAAGTATTTTAACGTGTAGTGGAAGTCTTTATTTCATAGACTTCATGAATATTCCGAGTAGATATATGGATATCCACTCCGGGGAATGTTAGTCTGAAATTTTGATTCGATCAAACGAAGTTCAGAATGAAGTAGGAAATAAACTTAACAAGAAAATCAAATTCCCGCGATGCATATCGAGGAATGAAGATTTGAGTTATAATGTTGGCACATCATTGGAAGACTTCTGAGAAGAGTTCCACAAATTGCGTCGCATGGAACACCATAGTGTCATGGTGTGTTAGGACGTCGTAATTGCACCCTATCGGATAGTGTGTGGTAAATAAATCTCTTACCGAATTATTGTGATCATTAGAGTCATATGGTAGAAACGTAAACACTCACGTTAGCAAATAGGTAAACCATTTGAATCCATGGAGACAATACCATATGAGTAATGGTGTGGCTTTTAGCCTGGATTGTCGTTTCAGCAATTTAGTGTTTCGATGTAGTCGAACCTAAAATGGATTAATCTTTGTAGTATACCCTACCTAAAGAGTTAGTTGGGTACATGTCTCACGACATAGGCAAAATCTTTGCCGGGATATACCTTGCGAAAGAAATAGTTTCTTGTCCGAGGGTATAAGTGAGAAAGAAAGTAGAGCAAGACGAAGTTGGTGAACTTCTTCTCCAAACATCAGAGTGGCGCAATCAAAAGTGTTTTCGGTGTCAGGTCCCGCAGCTTGAAAAAGCTAATGATTCAAAATCATGATGTTCTGAGCTCATACTAATAGCGTAGGCATACGAGGTTGTGTTCCACACTGTGTGTTACGACAATCTTGCTATGAAGGTCATATTAATGGAATATGATAAACCTACGAACTACGAAGAAGAGATGGTGGACCTAAGTCCGAGAAATGGCTATGAGTCATTTGTGATCCGAAATAAAATCCATATACGATTACCAGGTATTGACTTGGGAGATCTTCTTGATGGCATCTAGGATGTTAATAGTATATGGAATTTTATGAGAGAGTAGACATTGAGCAGATTCGATTTGTCGTGAAACAGTTCCGACAGACCACATGAGACTTTGTCTCAAGTGGCGAAGCCTAAATCTATTCTGGGTCGTTTAACAATTACTATAATTTCGAATGAGAAATTGATAGATGGATGAGAAAACCATGGTTCTTAATAGTGTAATTAAGAATGGTTTGTAATCCTGAGGATGCTAAACATGTGTGCAAACTTCGGTTGTCCATTCATGGGCAGAAGCAAGCATATCGGAGCTGGAATCTTCACTTTGATAATGTGATCAAAGGATTTTGGAGTTGTCCAAAATAGTTGAAGAAACCTACATTTGCAAAGAAGTGAGTGGGAGCAAAGTAGCTTTCCTTGATCTTATATGCGGAAGGCATATTTGAGTGGGAGCTAGGTGTCATTTGTGATTATGTATGTAACGACATATTGAATGACACAGATCCTCTAGTAGAGTGTAAAGGATTATTTAAGTGATTAAATTTTCTATGAAATGAAGTTAGGAGTATTAGGCATCCGATTTATAATTGTATAGATCAGAAGGGGCTTAATAACATTAAGTCGGAGTATTTCCTAAGTCATGATTCTGAAGTATTTCAGAAAAGGACAAGCGAAGAAAGAGGTACTTGCTTGTATGACTAGGTAAAAGATTAAGTTAATCTTGACTTTTTCAGTGATAGAAAATGATGTTCGACATTCTCTATGTATCACACATAGAGTCTATCAGACTGAAAGCTCGACTTAGTGTGACCCGAGTTCTTGGTTAAAGAACAAGTTCTAGAGTGATCCTTGTGTGGATCAATGAACAAACGTTAAGTTTATTCTTCAGTGTCTATGAGAACTGAAGATAGGTTTTCTAGTAACGGGTAAGAGTGGAATGGCAACTTGCCGTAAAGCGGTTACGATGACGCAAGTTATTACACTGACCCATACGACTAGAAATCTCGTATAGGAGATGTCCTTTGTTTTGAAGATAGACATGGTTAGTTTGCGAAGTCGCATATGAATGCACTGTCGCATAATCTACATAGGTATAGAAATATATCGTGACTTTAGAAGTAGCAAGTGTGATTGGACTGAGCAGTTTTCCGAGCGTAGGTGGTCCCCTTAATAGATCTCTTAGACTTTTAAGGCGCATGCTACGCGAATGCTCGAGTCTCACTCCATCCACTGGGATATATTTCACCGTCATCGTAAGATACGGGTTTATGTCAAACTAGGTGACATAGAAGTGTTGCAAAGCACATATAGATCTCAATGTGTGAGATCTATTGACTGTATTCCTCTTCCACGAGGCGAGCAGGCACCAAGATGCTATGGGTGTTGAGCTTTTACCAGGTTGTAAACTAGATTAAGTGTTACTCTAGTGCAAGTGGGAGACTGAAGGGAATATGCCCTAGAGGCACTTAATAAACATAGTTTATTGGCAATATCCCAATCGTTCATTATATGTTTTATACCATGCTATAACTGTATTAAGCGGAAACATTAATACAGGTGTGGTAGATAAACAACCAGGTCCCTAGTAGCCTCTACTATGACTAGTTTCATTGCGCGATTGATGATCGAGGTTTTCCGATCATAGGGCATGGCGCCGGTCGGCAATGGAAGTCATATCGTTAGGGGTAACGATGTGATGGACATACCCAGTATTTATAGGACATAGTATTACGCCTTAAGACCGTGAGACCAACTCTTATTATTATTCCTGGAAGATACTTTGATCGCACCAAACGTCGTATCTTAATTTAGTATGACAATAACGGTGATACTTTTGGGTATCGGAAAGGAGTAGTTGAGACGAGGGGTCAACAGCGGGATTTGTCAGTCCGCATAGCCGGATAGATACTCTAGGGCCCACTCGGTGAGATTATGTCAAATGAGTTTGTAAACATGTGACTAGGTCACCAGCTGACATAATATCATAGACGAGTAGAAGATAGCGATGTCGGTAACGAGATCGTGCTAGGTATGGAGATATCTGAGAATGATGCTCGGACACGCTAAGTATCGCCATGACAAAGGGTTTAAGACTATACGTCCAGGTTTGATAGATGAAAGTCATTCGTTATATCTCAGGGGTTAATTCATGGGGTCCAGGCCTACGAGTTAGTCGTTGATCATTGAGGAGTCTTGATCATACCTGATATTATATCGAACCGCTAGGGTAACACACTTAAGGGGTTTCGACAAGACAACTGGAAAGGAAGGAGATCACCAGGAGCGTCCCGGGAGGGGTCCGATGGAGATCGGGCAGCGCCGAAAGAGTTTTCGGAGCTAGGAAAAATTATATATATTATGTTTGATATTAATTAGTGTAATTAATATGCAAATATGATTTTATATATTTATTTTCGAATTTATTTAGGCTGATTTCCCTAAATGGGCCTTCTGGTCGAAAGAAGGCCCATGGGGGGGAAAACCCTCAAGGGAATTTTGTGGGGGAGGCTTGGCCGGCCTAGGTGGGCCAAATGGGGCCCACCTAGGGCCGGCGCATCAGCCTTGGCCGAACCAGGCATGTGGGATAGTCCCACATTGCCTGGCTGGCAAGGTTGGCTCCCCCCGGGAGCCTATATAAGAAGGGGCACCCCTGGCCTTTTATTTCACCAATTAATTCCCAATTTCTCTCTCGATCTCGTGGTTCCCTTGATGGAGCCGCGCCGAGTAGAGGAAGGGGATCTCTTCCACCATAGCCCGCTGCCGCGCTGCTGGTGTTCCGGTCCAAGTCTTCCGCTGCTCGTCCTGGACTGGAGCTTCGGAGGCCGTCGTCTCCACCGTATGTGTGCGACTCCCTGCGAGGTGCTGCGCTAGCGGTACTCGGAGGCCTACTTCCTCCACCCGACCTCGGGGTCATCTTCGTCGTCTCCGTCGCGCCGAGTTCTCCACGACCTAGAGGTCGGCTACGGCGTCTTCATCGTCAACGCTTGTGCGGGAGCGTAATCCCCGCTATTCGGTCTACGAGGGTATGTATTCCGATCTCCGCCGTACTTCTATATCTGCATAGTGTAGATCTTGGCTAGTTTAAGGATATCGTTGCTAGGAATTTTTTTGTTTTCTGCACACGATCCCCTTCATATATTGCCTAATTTTCAGTACTGCATCACTTGGTCTTTCATCAGGAAATCAGTCAGGAGATTTCCGGAACTCGGAGATTTCCGGTCCCCAGGCCGGAGATCTCCGAGCTAATCAAGATTTCCACTAAGTCAATATCTCAAATGCGCACTGACTCTATTTCAAGTTTAGCCGGAAATGCTCTGGGAGATTTCCGGCGCTCGGAGATTTCCCAGCCCCAGTCCGAAGATCTCCGAATGACAGAAGAATTTCACCAAGTCAAGAACTCAGATGCGCACTGACTCCATTTCGAGTTTAGCCGGAAATGCTCTAGGAGATTTCCGGGGCTCGGAGATTTCCGAGCCCTAGTCCGGAGATCTCCGAGTGGCAGAAGATTTTCTACAAAGTCAAGAAGACCAATCAGCACTGACCTCGAGCTCCACTAAGTCGGAAATCCTACAGGAGATTTCCGGAAACCGGAGATCTTCGGACTTCAACCCGGAGATCTCCGAGCTGGGGGCTGTACAACGAGCAAAATTTGGGGAGGGGTATAAATACCCCTCCACCTACCTCCAGCAGTTCAAGCTTCTCGTTTTCTCTCTCCTCCATTGGTGCTGAAGCTTGTTTCTTCCGGATCTCCCAATCTAGCCACTCAAATCATTTGATACTTGGGGATCCGAGGGAGAAGCCACCGATCTATAACTCCACCGTAGCGTTTTGATTTCCCCCCTCTATATCTTGAGGGGCAACGGATCTAGGGTTCCTTTGTGGATAGCTAGGTTCAATATTGTGTGTTTAGATCCTTTGTGGAAGTGACCTGTTGTGGTCATTATGAGTGCCCCCAATTCAGTTGTGGGTGTGTGCCTCACGAATTTGTACGGGACCTTCTCCGCCCTTAAAGGAGTCCTTAGTGGAAACGTGGATTCGCACCTTTGTGGTCGAATTCACAGGAGAATAGGGTGAGGCCTTTGTGGCGTTGAGCAAACCTTTGTGGTAGCTCACACCCCTCCAACGAGACGTACACCTATGTGGTGGAACTCGGGATAAAATCGCCGTCTTCGAGTTACTACGGTTGTCTTGTTCCACTCTCATTTACCGCATCTTAAATTCCTGTATGTGCTTAGTTTCTTTGTTGTCTATCACTTGTATCACCTAGTTGCACATATAGACAACTTACTTTTCGCTAGCCTAAAACTGAAAAAGACATAAAGATTGGTCACCACCTATTCACCCCCCCCCCCTAGGTGGTCAACTACCGTTCAACGTCCTCCTCCGCCGTCGAACGCGGGGATGTGGAGGCAATGGTCTGCTCCATGGATTTGGTGTGGATGTGGAGGGCGATGTGCTCAGGTGCGCATGAGAGAGAGAGAGAGCTCGAGCGAGAGGAAGAAGATGAACATAAATGAATTAGTGATTGATTTTGAATTAGGGTAAGGTATTTATGGTCCACCCCACGATCTCCGCAACGATTGGATTCGCACTGTTCGATCCACGCCACGTGGAGCGGAGAAGTTGAGGGAGCCGTTTTCCTTCTCCCGTAAGCCTCGGGTCATGCGCGGGAAAATGGTGATGATTAGATTTGGCCTAGTCAACAGTCTAAACTGTCATGTACTGAACATTGACAAGACTTGACCTCAGGCTGACGAGGAATCTTTTTCTCTGTCCATCAATTGACAAATTATTCGGCTTGTGTGCCCATGAGCGCAATGGTCGTTTCGGCTTATTGAAAAGTCGTATCCACAGTTATATACGGAATGGTTCAAACTCTGCAGCTGTTCATCAAGAAGACGAAGACGAAACTTTCGCAATGAAGATTAAGACGAACAAGCTGGAGTGCTCCAACCTTTCTGGGGACTACTGTGGAGGATATACCAAACGGGTATGCCGACCACGAGAACCAAACTACCAGGGTGGCACAAGAGGTGATAAGATCTTCGGCTTATCGGGTGGCCCAGTGGGCTGAAGCGCAAGAGGAAGCCTACAAGCCGATCAGGATCCAGACGAATCGACGTTCGCCTTAGAGAACAAGTTAGGGTTTATCATGTGTTAGTCTAGCACTCCTAATATAGGTCGGTTAGCCTTTCCTTGTAGGAGAAGGTATGGCGTCTATATAAGCCGGCCTCCTGCTCCCCTCAAGGGACACGCCTTACAACCTATATTGTAACCTGTATACATATTCGCATCTAGTGAATTATAGCAGCACGTAGGATCTTGCCACCACTGCAAGGTCCGAAGCTGGGTAAACCCTCGTGTGCAATCCCGATCCTAGAAGCCGCCATGCCTTCCCCCTCTCTACATCATTGGAACATGGCACCTCCTTACGTGTCTAAGAATCCAATAACCCGACATTCGGCGTCCTTGATTGTGTACGGTGGCCGAGGCACCCGCTGGTGGGCGATTGGGGCGCATGGAGAAGCGACGACTGCGATTTGGGCGCGTGGAGGAGAAGGTCACGTCGTCACCGCCGGCTCCGTCTCTGTCAATGACCTGATGTCGATATGGGGAGAGGAACGGGAATTCGAGATGCGGAGAGGAAGAGACAGGGGAGAGACCGAGAGAATCATGGGCGGTTAACTATCGGCGCGCGCGTAAGGACACAGCTGATCGTGCACGATCGACCGGATAGGAGCTCTTTCGGCTAGACGCTAAACACGTTTGATAAACATCTGGAGCTTTTCAATCGTTGGATCTCCTAAATATATATATGGTTCAGATTGGTTGGATCTGCCCCTCTCTGCATATTATTATTTCGGGAACATTGGTTTTTTACCCAAAAGTTCACCGGCCTTGGATCATGTAGCCAAAGTTGATTGTCAATTTGTAAAATATCTTTCAAGGATCCTGATGCAAATAAAATCAACACTCAACACTAAATGTAAAAACAAACCAATTGATCGATTGGACTAAAGTCTGCCGTGTGCGTGCACCACGTCGCGTTCACACGATGCTAGGTGATAGCTAGTCAAAATGATCCGCCTAGCGATTATTTTTGATTACTCTAACGGTATAGCAGCATTGAGAGAGCTTATAGGAACCGATGAATACGTACGAGCGAACCGCTCCGATCGATAGTGACGTCGGAGCGACGTTTCAATTACAGGAGGAAGACTTCCACAGTGTTGTTCGACGAGGAAGGCTTCCACGTTGTTGCTCGACGACCAGGGCGGCAGACTCTTGTTGGTTACTCCCGCTGACGGCGTCGCGTGAGTTGCCTGTCGGGCGGCGTCGCGTGAGTTCTGAGTTGCCTCGCGGCTGACGGCGTGATGTTCAGATAACGATCGAGTATGCAGTCCTGGGTCACTCACGTACTAGTACACCAGATCCAATCGATCAATGGGCATATATACTTTCAGGTCCTTACTACATCTTTATTTTATTTCAAATATATATTGAGTATTTTACCAACATACAATCATCCAAGGGCCGGTGAACTTCTGGATAAAAAACCAATTTTCCCTATTATTTCTCCATCCACGACCGGTCACTTTGACATCGCCTAACCTCCTTTCCACGAGCGGCGGCCATGGCGTCAACCACCGTCAAGCTCATCGGCAAGTGCTCTGCGCCCCTCACTTTTAAACCTGCATTAACACCATCACTTTTCTCATTTGGGCGCTTTACTGCTCTGACTCATACTGACTAGTTAACCCCTCCTTCTGATCTTCTACCCCGTCTCCGGCACGCCTCCCTCCAGACATCGCCGTCAACTTCACTGGTAGGACCTCCCACTCCCTCCGCAACACCTTCGTGCTAAAATCGTTCTTTTCCTTGCTTCGTTGTCGGTGAATTACTGATTCAGTCCGACCATCTTCTTGGGCCTTGTGTGGTGGTTGTGGTGCTGCTGCTGCTCCGAAGATGGCATGTTTAAGGGTACGTACCACGGAAAGCAGTGCCACTCAGCCGACATCCCAGCTGTCCTCGCACGAGCCTGGGCCGCCGGCGTCGACCGCATCATTGTACAACTACCTGTCAGCTCAGCCCCGGTCCCTTGGTCAGTTGATCTGACGTTTGTACGATAATCCTGGCTCTTGGTTTTGGTGCGCTGGCAGGTCACCGGAGGATCGCTCAAGGAGTCCAGGGAAGCGCTCGAAATCGCTGAGACTGATGGTAAGCCCTGCTGCCCTGTTGGTGTTTATTGTCGGATGTCTTTCTTGTTGTATGTAGGGTGTTTGATGTTATGCACTTGAGGAGCTGTCTTGCGTTCGTGGAATGCAGGGAGGCTGTTCTGCACCGTCGGTGTCCACCCGACAAGATGCGGGGTAATAGCATATTGGTGGACAATGTTTCTTGCCTTGTCGATAACTGATATTGAGATATGTGCATTTGTGCTTTGGTAGTGTAACTATTGTTTTTCCGATGATTAGGAGTTTGAAGAGAGTGGAGACCCAGAAGGTCATTTTCAGGCACTGTTGGCTCTGGCAAAAGAGGGCATCGTGAAGGGCAAGGTGTGTTTATGGATCTTATTGTTGCTGGTTCGAGAATTTACGTGATTAAATGGCACATCATAAGGATATGCATGCCCTAGTGATGGACGATATCGCTAGTCGTAACCTTTGGATGACCTGGTTCTTAATTTGCTTACAAACAATCAGACCCTATGTATCTTGGAATGAATTAGAAAAGGCCCAAATTCGTAGCTCTCTGAAGCGCTAAAGAACAAACAGTTAAAAGTTGACAACCTCACATGTAATAATGTTCAGTTGCAGATTTTTTTTTTTTGACGTTTTCACCTTTCTGCTCATTGGAGACTATATGTGCCAGCTTACATGTGGATTTCATTTTTGCAGGTTGTGGCAGTTGGTGAATGTGGTTTGGATTATGATAGACTTCACTTTTGTACTTCTGATATACAGAAGAAGTATGGTCCCACACAAACGCAAAGATAAACAGAGAGTAATTTTGCATATTTTCTGAAAGCTCTATTTCATTCTAGGTACTTTGAGAAACAATTTGAGTTGGCTGAAGCAGTAAAGCTGCCAATGTTTCTTCACATGCGTGCTGCTGGTGAAGACTTCTCTGAAATTGTATCAAGAAATGGGTACAGGTAAGGTTTAATCTGTAGGCCATTATGGCAAGGGATACCCGAGAATCAAGTACTGTAATAAGCATTGTTGCATGTGCTCCATTGTCCTAGATCAGGAAACGGCAGTCAACATACTAATTATGCTATAGTTGTATCCAGTTCTGAAAATTGTACATGTTATATCCTGTATTCAAGTCTGAGAACTACATGTCCAGATTCCCAGGTGGAGTTACACATTCCTTCACTGGTACTGCAGAAGAACGTGACAAACTCCTTTCTTTTGAGAAGATGTTTATAGGTAATTTTCCTCCCTTGGTAATAAATACCTGCATATGACGCAACATGGTTATTGTGAAACTTGAGCAACATAAATATTCTTTCATTAGTGGGAAACCTCGATTTGGTTATGTCACGGCTCACATGAAGTATCATTAGCTTTTTATTATAATTCAATAATGTGCAAATTTCAAGTCTTCATGCACTATTGCAGGTATTAATGGCTGCTCTCTGAAGACTAATGAAAATATTGAGGTTGTACGAGGCATTCCAGCAGAGAGGATGATGGTAGAGACAGATTCTCCATATTGTGACATTAAAAATACTCATGCTGGAATGCAGTTTGTAAAATCTGTCTGGCCATCAAAGAAGAAAGAAAAATACGAACATGGGTCAACAGTTAAGGGTCGCAATGAGCCTTGTTTAGTCAGGTATGTGGAGGCAGTTGTGTATAATCTCCAAGTACTTTCTTGGTTAAGTAAAGGACGTCCAAGCTCCCAACTTTCTATATCCAGTTTTCTTGACGCCTTAAGTGATTATTTCCTATTGATACACCTAGTACTGTGTTTATTTTCTGAACAAACAGACCGAAATTTGCTCTTTACATAGAAACATTGAAGTGCTAAATTTGATGGGACATGCATGTTTGAAATGCTTTCTTGATCATTAAAGTTCTGGCCATTTGAGATTCAAATATGCTGTGCTGCAGCTCCTTACTCGACTAGTCTTTTTCTCTGCGATGCAGAATCAAAATGTTAGTGGGCTGGTATTGTTCATATTTTATTTAAATTTATATTTACACATGACTTCTGCCTCCAAATCGATTTAAGAACTAGAGATTTATCAAATCCAGGCAAGTCCTTGAGGTAGTCGCTGGATGCAAAGGGATTGGTGATATAGAAGGCTTGAGTAAAACTCTGTACCACAACACATGCAGGTAAGTGTCACAGACTTGGATACATCCATACCACCTTTAAGTACTCATCTAATAAATTTAGGCTTGAGATTGTTTTGATTATGATGCTAGCACCAGCTCTGCCGTTTATCCAGTTTTCAGATTATGTGATTAAATGATCTTTCTACCTTGCAGGCTCTTCTTCCCTCATGACATTGATGCCTCTGCCGATGCACAGCTTGAAGGTGGTCCGGGTACTGAAGTCCAGCATAGCTGATGATGCACAGTAATTGGTTTTAAACATTGCATCATGTCTGCTATTCAGTTTCGGGTTGCAGTATGACCGTTTGACATAATTTTGGTTTCCCTTCAATTTTTGTACTTTGACGATTTGCAATGCCGTTCAGGCCTCTACAATACAGATATTAAGGCAAGTAGGTGTGTATAACCTGAGCATTGGGAAGCAAAATTATAAATAGAGAGAGAGCTAAAACTACATTTGACAATCGCTAAAATCCAGAGTATTTACTCCAATTTATTTAACCAGTGTGCATGACCCATGAGTCAGCCCACTTCTACATAAAATAACATCCCAACAGAATCAGTCTTTGTGAAGCACTTCAATCCACATATTTTGTGCACCATATATATTACAAAAGTAGTTGGGACTGAGAGCTTCTACATGTCTAATATCCTAGTGTCTGCAGCTGAAGTCTCATCTCTGTGTCGCACTCATGTCAAAATTTTAGCCCAGGCCAGTAACATCTTGGATTCGAATGGCATAGTTTGGTAAACTAGCTACCCACAGCCACAGCTTACAACTCGGTCATATCTAGCTGCTTATTAGCTACTAATAACTGGCAGTTGTCTGTAAGTTGCTCTCTTCCGTATCTGCTTCGAGTTGATCTGAAGCACTGCTTGCCACCTCTGCCTCAGAACCATCTGAAGCTGTTTCCTCTTGCCGTGGCTGCACTGTGCTGCTAGGAGTTGAACCAGCTGGAGGGTTCTGTGATGCCAGACTAAGTCGGAGTAGCCTCCCATCTAGTTCCTGCATCCCCATAAGATAAACATGTCAACCACCCAATATATTGCGAACGCAACTCAATAAATATGATTGGGAAATCTTAGGGTGGCCATTCTGCACAATGTATGGTTATGTAATGTGCATGAGTATTTATCTATTCACTGCATATACATAAATAAGTTATGCATTATCCAGACTTTGGTTAACACATGCTATTATTATGACTCATATGTACTCCACAAATACCAACTGTCACAAGCAGCACGCCATAATATTGTTGCCACATCATTATCTAGTTTTCAAGTATCTGTATATTCCTGTTTTGTGCAACCCTGTTCTTTTATGTATAGTACCAGTTGGATTGTGGTAATTCGGCAATGTGATGTTGTGAAAAAAATGCTATAGATTGCAAGAAGACTTACCACACCGTCCAAGGCCTGGATTGCAGCGTTTGCATCCTCTAATGTCTGGAAGGAGAGAAACCCAAAACCCCTTGACCGACCGGTGTCTCGCTCGAAGATTACCCTGGAGCCAACCAAGCCAGGCTGCCCCTCAAACGCCGCCTTCAGTGCGTCGGCCCGCACGCCCCACCCCAGGTTTCCAGCATAAACCTTGTACGTCCCATCGTCGACGACACGTAAACTAGTCCTTGCAACCCACGCTGATGCCACTGTCCTCTCTCCTCCTCGCGGCACCTCCGGGAAATTCACCCTGACCGTCCTCCCTCCAAGCAGCTGCATTGATACATCAACGTCACACACATACACATTCATGACGAAGAACAGGCACACACTTTTGTGTTATAAATGGAGAAGAATTGATCCAACTATGCGAAACTCACAGCCCCGTTGAACATCTGGACGGCCTTGGCAGCCTCCTCGGCAGTGGCCATAGTGACAAAGGCGAAGCCACGGCTCCTGTCAGTAATTTTGTCATAGATTATCTGCAGGAGCGCAACCATCAAACCATGATCCTTGACAGAATGTGTATCCCTGGAAGAGACCAGTGATAGACTTAAGAAAGTACTTTGATTGGCGGGTACCTGAACGTCGTCGACGCTACCGGCCTCGGAGAATGTTGCGGTGAGCTCAGAGGCGGTGAAGGTGTAGGGCAGGTTGCCGACGTAGATTCGCCCGGGCTCTTGTCCCAGCGCTGTCCGGGTTCTGGGAGGATAGTAACCGCGTACTGCCTGGACCTCGGGTTCTGCCTCCTCGCCCTCTTCCTCCCCGTACTGCTCTCCTTCCTCCTCCTCCTCGGAGTAATATTCTCCGTCGGAAGAGAACTCTTCGCCTGAAGCGGCCGAGGCGGCGGGGAGGAGAGTGGTGTGGCGGCGACGGTGGGAGGAGAAAAGGCGGAGGTCGACGCGGCGCTCCTGGAAGCACTTGAAGCTGAAGTTGGGAGGAGGGAGCGGGATGCTTTTAGCGACTGCAGTGGGGCGGAGGATAGAGCGGAAGGCGGCTACGGCGGTGGCCATGGCCGTGGAGGCGGGAGAAGCGAGGAGGAGGTTGGTGGTGTGGTCCGTCAGTGTCCAGCTGCTGCTGCTGCTGCTGCTGCTAATTCCCTTATCCGCTGCCTACTAGGCCGCACGTAAACGGGCCTTGTTTATTGGATTTGGCC
The DNA here is from genome assembly GCA_026929855.1 of Poa annua. NCBI lineage: Eukaryota > Viridiplantae > Streptophyta > Magnoliopsida > Poales > Poaceae > Poa > Poa annua. The sequence goes on along the minus strand of CM049426.1, from coordinate 240,176,530 downwards.
CATGTAAATCACAGCTTGAGAAACACGAGAACAGAAAAGGACCCGGCCCACTCCCCTCTCCGTCTCCGGGGACAACTCATCTCACCCAACGCCGGCGGCGGCACGGGCACTTCTTCTTCCTCTCCAAGAAGAAGCAGAGCACATCTTAAAAAGAAGAAGCAGAGCACGCCGACCGCGAGACTCACAAGCACTTGTTTTCCCCCCACCGAATCGAAATCTTTGTGCGAGAAATTTCGTAATGGCGTCGCCCGCGACTGAAATCGATCCCGCCGCGGAGCCCCGCGTCGTCGTCGAGGAGTCGTCCAGCGCGGGAGGCGGCGAAGGTGAGGCGCCCCCGGAGGCAGCAGAAGTGGTGATCGATAGGGAGGCGGTGGAAGGGGAGGCGGAGGAGGAGGAAGGGGAGTGCGGGTTCTGCGTCTACATGAAAGGCGGGGGCTGCAAGGAGACGTTCGAGTCGTGGGAGCAGTGCATGCAGGCGGCGAATGACGAGGGCTCCGACGTGGTCGAGCGCTGCTCCGAGGCCACCGTCAACCTCATGAAGTGCATGGCCGCTCACCCCGACTACTACTCCCCCGTGCTCAAGGCTGAGGAGAACGTCAACAGCGAAGCCGAAGCCACCGTCTATGCTGCCGACGCAGATAAGAACAAGGGAGAGGAATTGGCGCCCTCCCTGGCCACTGGTGAGGCGAAGAAGGAAGAAACAGTTGTTGACTCAGCTGCCTGCGCTGCTGATGCTAAGGAGGAGGTGGTTGCTTCCTCCATGGCCGCAGAGGAGGCGACGGAAGAAGAAGCAGTTGTTGAGAAGGTCGAGTCCTTGGCTTTGGGCAACTAACAATTGGTGGGTAGTTTTTTCAGCTCGCGGTATTTTTGTGTTCCGTAAGAAATATATTCGGATAGAGGTTCATGATGCTAATTTGCATCCCCTTGTGGGGGAAATAAGGCCATTCTTCAAGTAATTGTTCGATACGATAAACAGTTTACTGAATTATTTCCCAATGCTTTTATATTGTGGGCTACATACTCATCATGGTTGTTTATCGGTGCATTGACATTATATTGCTGTTTAAGTTGTTGTTGACAGCTATTTAGAATTACTCCTGGTGACTGCAATGGCATGATAAGCAATTTTCTCAAGAGATTTCTTTTATGCTTCTATGCTATAATAACAGGTTACATTCACCATGTTTGTTGCTTGATGCATTGGCATTATATCACTGATTCACTTCTTGTCACAACCTAGAATTACTCTACTCCTGATGACTGCACTGCTATGTCTATTAAAGCGGCCTTCGGTTTCATTGAAATTGCAAGGCTGAGTAAGTTTGGAATAAGTTGCAGTTAGATATTTTCATTGAAATCAGGACAGTTTACCTTCATTTAAACTCTGATCGACCTTTTTGCTCGTGTCAAAAGATGGTAGATTTTTTGAACAGACACTTAGATAGAAGCAGTAGTTTCTTGGTCAAATCAGCAGTTAGAAACTTACGCCAAAATCTCAAATTAGCCAATCACTATGAATAAAGAAGATAACTGTGATTTACATACTGTTGGTAATCTAACACAAGGTTAGCGAGGAATTCTCTGATGCGTTTATATGGTAGGGCACATACTTACATTTGTTGCTTGATGCATTGATAAGTTACTCAGTGCTAAGGGTACATACTTACAATGAAATATCTCTTGTTAAGTCATCATGGCAAGTAACTCCAGTGACTACGATGTCTAATACAACACGTTTGAGCTCTATTGGAAATTTGAAATAAGCTTCAGTTGGTTATTTTCATCGGTATCAGTATATCTTTCATTCCATTACTAGAATGAACAAAATAGTCAGTATATAAATACTTCCACAATGTAACGCCATATTGTTTTCTTTCTGAATTGGTTTTCTTAGCTTTCTTTTTACCCTGGGACTGTTGAATTAATCTTGCTGTTAGTCCTAGTTAGGTAATGTATTTTGTTTTACTGTTTGTCTAGCTAGGTTTCTTGGGGTTTATCCCATTTTGATCGGCAATGACGCGGTCTGTGTGTCTGGCCACAATTGTAGAATCGCTGTGGGCGACCTGCTCCAGTTGTTGGATGGCATGATCCAGTGGGGAGCGTGCACTTCACTCACTTGTTTACCTTAGAATAAAAGGTGAGTTCGTTTTCAGGTTTTGGTGCTTACATGCACTTTAAGATTGCATCAGCTACATGAATATCCTGTGGTGAAATATGGAAAGAAACATTTTATATGAACACGGAGTGGAATAAATTTATCGTTATTGTGTTTGATTGGATAAACTGGATTACTATATGTTTGTTTCTGGTTATGATTTATGGCATGGTTGATTAGCTTCAGGTTTATATCTATTTCTAGTTCAATTTGGTTTAGATGCATAGTCTCTTGTGCTAATCTCTAGAAGAAGAATCCTAATTGATATCATTATCCTTTTTGGATTTGTGCGGATAAAGTGTAAGTTGGTGATTTGATGTTCTGCTTCCAGTGGATCAACCTTACCAATGACATGGCCATGCTGTACTAGGTTGTTGCAATTGGCCTATTACTACGCCTGTTACTTCTAGATTGTTAGTTTCTTCAGTAGCTTCTGATGAAATACTCAGAAAGGAGAAAAACCTCCCTGGGTTCTGTAACAGCTACTCTTTCTCTGTTCATCAGATTCTGGAGTCATTTGGGTTTGGACCGACATATATGTCCAGATTATACATTTATACTATAAGAATTTACGCTAAAAAAAGATTATACTACTATAAGAGTGGAGATTTTTGGCTCCTGAGTTCCGGTGCTCCCTCCAATTAAAGAACTCGGAAATCTTATATTTATAAGTTCTGAAAAAACTTGTAGATGTAGCCAATGTTATATCCCACAAACGTACAAAATATCAGCTTTAGATATTTTGTATTCTGGGCTACAGAAATCTGAGTATTCATATTTTCAAATATCTAAATTTTATCAGTTTTTTTCATTTTTGTATAGCTCATAATACAAACCTTTGAAATTGATATTTTGCATGTTGTGGATACATCATTTTGTGCAGTTTTATTTTAAACTAAAAAATATGATTGTCGAATTTGTGGAGGGGGCACTGGAGGTGAAGGTCAGGAGCCAAAGACACCGTTGCTTGGTTCATGGGATCGCAGCTGAAAATTTGGCAGGCACTGCATTGGGCATTTTCAATACCAGTTCTGGTCAACAATGAGGCAATATTTTACCATCGTGCTAATCAAGTATTGTCAATAACTAGTAAAAATGCCCGTGCCGTTGCACCGGGAGAAAAATCTCAGTCATGGTGGCCCTCGCCTACATTGCGTCGGAAGTAAAAATAGTCTTTATAGAAAACCTTCGACACAACCCAAATGTTACCGCAAAATCGATCTATCCAGGTAGAATAATATATTTTTAACCATATAAGTATCAAATCGACACAATAGTAAAAATAGCTCGATGGCTAAAACAAATGTGTTGCTACATTTTTATGTTTGTGATTAGTTCAAATAGGTAGATGTACACACTTCCTCCTTTGATCCTTCAATATATGCAGGGTTGACCATCGCAATTGACTCTTTACATGGTGTGTTGCGTCTATACACACGGTTTGCTATAATTTGTTTTATTCTTGCTTTCTTTTGTTCTGGTTGCATACTTGCATAATTGTGCTTTTGTCGCTCGCATTTTTTGTCTTCTGTTCGGGCTCGAAATCTACATATTTCTTCCTCCCTCGTGTGCATTTTTTTTTTGCAACTTGGTTGAATTTTTAATTCCTTTCTTTAGCTGATAGGTTTCACGACACCTTTTAAGTTTTTCTTGTTTTACTTCATTGGTCATCCGGACATACCGATCTCTATCTTTTTTTCTTCTTTGCTCCTTGGAATCCAGAATTGAAGATTGCGTCCCAAATTGTTTTCACTGCATAGGAGTTTTCTATATTGTCATTAATCAAAATGAAGAAACTCATAAATAAAGTAATGTAGGTACTTATAAATTAATTTAATAGCACTGATCATTATTACTAATAAAATAGCATAAATAAATAAATAAGTTTCTCTTACCTCCATCGATCAGTTCTTGATAGTTGATGTGCTCAGTACTTAGGACGGCGAGACGTGTATGTACAACTTCAGTAAACTTCACGTTAGCGTACCGACAGAGATAAACTTTTGCAAGAATTAATGAGGCACAGTCAGCTTCACGTTGACGATTCGGGTGTCCTTGTTGAATGCTTGCAAGAATCGATGTTTCCCCGTTTTGGGTCGATTAATTGGTCAAAATTCTAATTTAATGGAGACGGATCAATAAAAATGAAGAGAAATAACATGGAAGATATCAATTCTTTGTTAAAGTGAAAAAATGACGAGAAAACAATTATTCACCTCCACTGTTACAAACGAACAATATCGTAGCATGAATATTCATTTGATCTATCAATGAGAAGATTTGTAGCAGTGAATTTGAGAAACAATACTCATCTGGATTGCTGAACTATAATGTTACTGAAACGACCTACGAGGAAATCTGCATGCAAAATGTGACCTCCCAATGCTCAGTGGCAGCAATGGTGTCATTGGGGGCGGGCCTCACCGAATATATTGTCAGTGAGGAGGATTTCCACTCTGGATATGAAGAAGTTGAGATGCTTTGACAGGTAGCTAGCAAAACCATGAAGCAGTGAAATGCATATACATTTCTCTGCAGTGTGGGATTTCAGAACAGCTCTTGTATAAACTGAAGAATAGACTTGAGCTAATTCACAAGACTGTCATATTAAGCAGCCAACTTCATCGCAACCGACCTGCCACCTGTTTGACCTCCCCTGCACCGGCGCCTCTGTCGCTGCAAAGACTCTAGCCCCAACCTGCCTACCTACGTCTGTCGCTGCGTCGCAGCTCCCCACAAAGCCTACGCCGCATCTACCCCTACCCCCGCCGGCGCACCCACGACCTCCACCGGTCATGCTAGTTTTTGCAACCCGCATCTGCCCCAACTCCTCCCCAGCCTCCAGCAATGGCCGACGAGGGTGTATGGGTATGGCTCGGCCCTCCCCATCGTCCGTTACTATGTTCTTCCAGAGGATGTGGTCATGTGCAGTGCAGGTTGGCTCTCACATAGAAGGAGCTGGTTGAGGAGTTTCGGGAGCACGGCGACGAGCACCTTCCGACCGTAGGCGGCGAGGATCTCTTCCCACGGGCCTGACTCAAGGTAATCGGTACACGCAACGCCGTGGCGGCGACCCGACGGAAGCCGAGGTGAGCGGCGGCATGGAGCATGTTGATCGCGTCACTGAAAGGCAAAGCGGGAGACGGAGATTGCCTGCGTCACTCTTCTTCAGGCGGGATGATTCCTCCGACCCAAAACGGGTGTCAACTATATCAACTCAAAGACAAAGCGGGAGAACAGTACATAAGTGCAAGGATGCAGCAGGTGATGGATTCAAGAAGCGCAATCCAACAGGGCCGACGCGGTGAGATATCGTGGAATCGACATGGACCAATCAGTATCACGTGAATTGCCGCATAAATATCACAAGGAGCTCTGATCGGCTAAAACGGGCAAATACGACTCCGTGATGAACTGAGATTCTGAAGCGCGCAGACTCGAGCGCTGGACACGCGAACAACTGACCTGACGTACGAAGAAAGGCGGTCTCCTGCATCCGCCGCTCGTCCGGCGAGGGTGCGCTCGGTCCTTTGATTTTCCCTCTGCGTCGAGCTCGTCGCGCCGGTTTCTTGCATCCGCTGCTCGGCCGGCGAGTGTGCGCTTCGTCCTTTGATTTTACCACTGCGCCGAGCTCGTCGATGATTTCAGCTTCGATTGCGTAGTCTGTTGCGATGCTCTTGGGAGGCACATATAGGTATAGGAACGACTTCGTGTCCTGCTTCCATCCGGAGTTAGCCAGAGTTGGGGACGGCTTCATGTCCTTCTTCCATCCGGAGTTAGTCCAGATCGAGAATTGCAGAGAGAGGGTCGTGCGGCCGACAATGGTTCAGTGCAAAACGTAATATACGACGGACGAAAACGTATTAAGGGGCGGACGAAAAACGGACCAAATTTTGTAGGAGGAAACGTTCGTGCTTTTATTATTAGACTAGCAAACTGCCCGTGCATTGCTACGGGCTACTCATTTTTTCCGATCGTAAACAAAATACACATGAAAATTCACATGAAGAAAGGATAGACATATAGCTTACAATAAAATTCGATTAAAATGTATTGTTCGACATCACATATATATAAAAAGAAATAACCCGCCAATTAAGATTGTTCTTGGGAGACAACTTTATATATAAAAAGAAATAACCCGCCAATTAAGATTGTTCTTGGGAGACAACTTTAAGAAATAGCTTAATGTCAGTGCTTCGCTACGGAGTAAGCACAATTTGCCTTGAACAAGTCGACAATGCAGCTGGACACACTGTGAGGTCAGAGTAAAGGAGGCAGATATGGAAATCATTAAGAACATAAATATGGTAGCCGTTTATAGATTTCAGAAGAAAACTAATACGATCATCTTTGAAGAATGCATCTTTCTCATAGAACTGTTTTATCTATTTGCATCTTCTTCCCACATATAACAATACATGATAAGAATTTTCACTAAAGAACAAAGCAGCTATATAAGTAGAAAAAAGCTTCGTTGGTTGAAAAGATTTGACGATGGTTGAAAAGAATTGACGACTCATGCCAATGCGAATTATAAAATGTGAATCTACATTTTTTTACAGAAAAACAATAAGTGGCATGGCATAATCCAAGAGCCATACCTATATTGGTTGGGAAAAGCCAGCATGAAAACACTGAAAAAATGAAACATGTGGTGTACTTCGACTTCTTTCCTTGGGCTTTGACTAATCATCATTGCTCATGACACATATACGATATCAAGATTCCAGCGAACTTCGATATAGTTACACTGTATATACCCTAAGTATTTCCTTACGTAGACTGAAATTCGTAGTAGAGGAGCGCATGAAGAACCATATACGCACACCTTCGAGTGGGATCTCAATGATATCACGTGATAACCAAACATAATTTATAGAGTTTCCAAAGTCTCTTCAACAAGGTTTTTTCTTCTATAAATTACTGTAGAATATATGTAACACCTATACTGAAGAAAATCAAATGGGATATTTGCGCAAGCCTGTAGTTAAAAACCGTCCTTTAACTAAGACATTTCCTCATTGGTGAAAAAACGCTAACTGCAGTTGTTTCTTACGACAAGCTATGAAAAGTTGGTATTATGCTAAATGTCTTCATAAACATCCACACCGGGAGTACATAAGTGATGCTATTTTGGAACATATTTAACAAAGAGATACTACATTTTTAATAAAGTAGCGCATATTTTCTTGATACGGTTCAGAGCAGATTAGTAGTACACATCAGTTGTTGTGATTTGCATCAAAAGTATTATAAGGAAGTAGTACATGAGTTTGATTCCCAATGAAATGTACCTGAATCCTGCCAATGAAATCGAACACAATCGGCATGGAATACTTGCCATGATATCTGATAGTCACCCACACAACAGCGATGCTCGTGATTGGCAAAGGAGCCATAATGCTTTCCGGCGCATTGGCGCAATCTGTATGGTGCCCTCAGTACAGTCGTTCTTGCTCCTGAAGCCTGTACCCAACATTGATGTGGAGAGTCGCGCTTGACATCAATGGGGAAGATTGGAAGTCGGGGACGCGTGGTCGAGGTTGTGCTTGTCGGAGCTGGCCGGCGGCAGTTTGCTCAACGCAACTACGTCGAATTCACAGCTGGGGGCGCCGTGAAGGCGAGCCAGCGTTGGGAAAAGGGCACGCCCAAGGAGCAGGAACAACGGCGGTTGCGGGGCATTTCGGGTGAGCCGGACCGGCGGCAGGCGCGGGGCGCGCAGGAGAGCTGGTTCGGCGGTCGGGGCAGTGTGTTATGGGCAGAACAGAACGGGTGGGTGGCGGGGCGGTGCGTGCCGTGGAGTTGGCCGGAGACGGGGCAGGGTCGTGCAGGATCGGGACCACGCCTCCACCACCGATTCCAGCGGCCACGCCGCCCGATCCCCTCCAGCCGCCGCCGGGATCACGCTCTCCTCCCCGACTTTTCGCCTCCAGCCGCCGTCGAGATCGTGCTCTCCTCCCCGACTTCGCCTCCACCAAAGCAAGAAACCTGGACGGCGTGAGCCTCCTCTCCCCTTGGACTCGCTCGAGACGCCGCCGCCTTCTCCCGTCGAGAGAGAGAGCTGAGAGACGATGGTTTTGTGACTGGATAGGGTTGAGGGGCTGAAACGCAAAATTGTCGATTTTGTGGACTGCGGGTTGATTGCCATATTTTGTGGACTGCGGGTTGTGGCATCGACTATAACAGCCAGGCCCGTCGAAGGCCATGTGCGAGCTGGGCAGCCGCACAGGGCCCCCAAAATCGTGGGGCCCCCATTTACCCAACGTCTAGGCTATTTGCTTCATCTTTTGATCAACAGATCCATCTTCATCTGTTATTTGCTGAGAAAGACACACAGACCAACAGACCATAACGCTCCCAATCGGCAACTGGTAATCAGCGAGTGTCAGCTGTTGCTCAATCTCACCATTCCCCTTCCAGTTCCAATTAATTTAGGCCGCTCGACATGGAAGGCCGATCAAGGTTTGTAAGAATTTTTTTGTACTAACTTGTCTTGACACCAGTAAAGTTCAATTATATATATTTGATTTTTTTCATATTACTTATTTGATATGCTCCTATATAGCCTACAAGATAATACTTACTAAAAATGTAACAAATTAAAAATATATTAATTGTAATGAAATATGATATTTTTTTTAAAAAAAATTTAGGGCCTCATTTTGTATTTCGCATAGGGGCCCCAAATTTCTGGAGACGGCCCTGATAACAGCTAAATCAGTTCGGCAGCCTGGTACTGATTAATCGTTCCTGAGCGAGCTAGCTACGTACGCAATCTATTACGTTCACGTATAGCTAGCTATGATTAGTCGATCAAGTTGCATCATACACGCAGCAAGGATCTTGTGTGAGAGGTGAGAGCAGCGGACCACGTGCCAGCGAGATCGCTGCGGACGGATGGCGCAGCAGCAAGGACGGGGGAGCAGCCACGGCTACGGGCTCGCGACTGCTCGAGGACAAGTAGCGGCCATGGGCGCGGACGAGGTCGGGCGGTGGCCGCCGGCCGCCACACAGCACGCATCCCAGTCACTGGCGTTGTACAAAACCGACCTAGTGTGTGCGATCTATCGATTTATCGATTGACTCAATTCTCCACAGCATAGACGTTATTCGTTTTTTTATTTTTAACGGAACACTCAATTCATCATTTTTATCACACATTTTATCAAGGGCAGAAGAGTCCTTTTAATGCTTAGAATGTACTAGAGGCCATATTAGGAAGAAATGAAATTAAGGTGTCAAATTGGAAGACTTTATTCTATTGGGCCAAATAGGGAACAAAATTTTAAGAAAGGGTCAAATAAGGAATCTCTACTATATAATATTATTTGGGGACTCCGGTCGTACGTCGCAGTCATTTTGCGATTTAGCTCCTCAAGTTTTGAAATTAACCCGCTGTCCCTACCGCAGTCCAAATATGAAGTTGCAAGGTTTACGCGCCCCTGGTACCGCTTCACAATAGACGCGACCAATCCCCTCCCACTCCAACCCGACCTACCGCCGCCGCCCCGCGCAGCCTAGCTTCTAATCCTTCTGCCTCCGCGCCGCCACCGAGCTCCCTTCCGTCGTTCTCTCACCCCCGAGCACCGCCTCCCCATGGCCATCAACCATGGTGCAGATTCCCTGTCTTGCCTGCGCGTCCAGGACGAGCTCGGCACTGCCGAGACACGTGGCTCGCGGAGTCGTCCGAATTCACACGGACGTTCGTCTCCGGTGTATCCTCGCTAGCGCCACGCCGGCGCGAGCAGCGAAGCTTCAATGGGGAAAAAAGGAGCCGCTGCTAGCGGCGAGGCCCAGGAGCACCCCCAAATCCTTAACACCCGCTACAACAGCTGATAAGGACACGCTACAACAGCTGAGCTCCCCACTCTTCATCGTCCCCAAATCCTTAATACACCTATATCGACCAAAACATCGAACCTTTTTCAAGAGCAAGCTCTGGAGCAATGGCGACCACGTAGGGAGCAAGCGCCTACAAGAGGAACACCAAGTCTGGTTGTAGGCGTAGAGGAGGAGCAACACAAGTAGATAACCAGGGCAGGCAAGGAGGGAGAGAAGATGAACAGACCAAGCCATCTCAGATTCGTTTTGTGCCTCCTTGAATTTAGGTACAGTTCTTAATCTTATGTAGTGAGACCACTAACAATTAATTTTCTTATTTAAATCAGCTCCTTGTTTACCTTCTGTGATGTACTGGTGTGTGGAAATTGAAATGGATTTAAGATGGGAAGAGAGAACTTTCAGGTTATCTAATTCATAGTAGGGTTTGTTTTTAGACAAAGTCGCATGGCATCTCTGTTCAGTTTTAGCTACTCCTTATTTAACTTGTTCCTGAAAACTAGATCAAATAAATAACCAATCATGTAACTTTCAGCAAGAGAGTCAAAACAAGGGCGCCATGAATATCTTAATCTAGCAGGGTACCAATCTGTTTCTACGTGAGTGCAGCTGATACTGGCATGTTTATCACTTCTGAAAATTCATGTGCTTATGTGCAGCCAAATTGAACATTTTAAAGTCTAAATTAAACAACCAGGAGAAATAAGTTACAATAGATCTCCGATTACCAGCTGTTCGTCAGTACACATGTTCAGGTCTTTAAGGATTGAGCTAAATCCTAGAAAGCGATCAGCTTAGCCTAATATGACTTCACACATACGTTCGTCTCCGGCTTATGCTCGCTGGCTTATGCTCGCTAGCGTCACCGGCGCGAGCAGCGAAGCTTCAATGGGGAAAAAGGGGCCGTAGCCAGCGGGGAGGCCCCAGGAAGGCCGTCGTTGGCGGCAACAATGTCTAGCCTTTGCCTACCTGCTCCCGCACTCCTCTGCGAGATTTCCGCTCGGCCGACACGAAATGTGCTCCAACAAGAACTCTGAAAGAGCTTGTCAACGCACCTGCTAATGTCCTTACCCCTGGTTAGTAGATTTTCAGTCAGTCACTTCGTTATCCTTCATAGATTATATTATGTTATTTATTATTGTATCATCATAATCCTGACTTACTGTAATAACAACACAAGTTTGTGGATTATATATGTCATATTCCTCTTTGACATGCTTTGTTGCGCTGGGAGAATTTTTTTTCGTGAATATGTTAGTAGTAACAATTCCTTGCAGTGGTGGCTACAACATCAAGACCGGACCAGACTGCAGTATCAAACTGATGAAGTTTGACATGGGATGCTCCGCAGCAGTATTTTGTCGAGCGAAAGCTTTGGGCCGAATCAAGCCTCCTGGCGTAAAGGTAATTCAGTTTTCATCTACTTGTCCGAGTAACTTTTTTTTACCACATTTGCTAATGATTTTCAGTTCCGCAGATTCATTTTGTTGTTGCTTCCTGTGAACATATGATTAGTGGCACATGAATGAGACATGGGGACATCTTAACCGCTTCTAACGGAAAGACAATTGAGGTATGCTTTTTGTAACAACAAATCCAAAAACTAGAATCTGCATGATTCATGGGACATTGTAATAGTGTGTTGCTTATCCTGGTTTTCGATATTCATTTTGTCCGCTGTTTTCTATTAGACAATGCACTCATTTGTAAATTATGTCTCTTCAGGTAAACAACATTGATGCGGAAGGAAGGCTAACCCTTGCTGATGCGATGGTCTATGCTTGTAATCAAGGCGTTGAAAAGGTAATGGATTGTTTCTGTAGGTGCCATGTTGAGTTCTTACAAATCTGGGTGCTTTGATGATTGCTGTAGAAAACTTAAAGCCATATATGAATAGGATATTTTGTTGTAGTTGCAATGCTGATAAAACTTGGCTCCTTATACTAACATTTTGGTATAGTTCATTTTAACAGTTGCAGTGAATCGACCATAAAAAAACAGTTGCAGCGAATCTTACTTGGACTGCTGAGTTACTGTAATTATTATTATGATTGGTGCCTGCGTTGTCGCGCTTGGGCCTAGCATTGCTGGTAAGCTTAACGAAATAATAGCAAACTATGTGTTTAGAAAATAGAAATACATAAAATTATGTCAGTAACTGATATATCATACTTCATGACTCGTGACACAATGGTTCGGATACGTATCATAGTTAATCAGGATCAACAACACTAATGTTATAGTAATATTTAAGCAAAGAAAGTTAACTTGAACCCCTCATTCTGCCCCAAGAACATTTTGAGACACCCATCTTGCTTCTCTATCTCGAGTGTGGATCGACTTTGCGATAAATTTTGTTATTTCAATGTTTTTAAATTAATTTTTCTCCCCCGTTACAACGCACGGGCATTTTACTAGTTCTCTTATAGAAGAACTGATAGATTCAGCTCTCAGAGGCCAGAACCAGTGGGCAACTGGTCCACGAACATTTTTGCAACTTTGCGTCAAAGCATTGGATCAGTTTAAATCATTTACAGGTGCAGCGCGAGAGCTCTGTCCGCTTGGCTGCCGTTGCCGACGGCCACTGGCCGGCGACTACTCTACATCGTCGGAGAAAGGATGAAAGGCTGAAGCCGCAGCCCACCTCTGGTTCTCAGGGACGTATTGGCGTCCATGTTTTCTGAACAGACTAACCTCAGGTAGTACTAAACAGTTCCATCCCTGCCGAGTATTGCTACTTGCCAGAAATGATCAAGCAGTAAACTGAAAATCTGAACTATTCCAGCAAGTCCCGATGGGTGCTGTCAGCGCTCTCCGGACGAGCTGCTGCTATGGGTGACCTCGGTGGCCACTCGCGACGCCTAAAACCAGAAACAACCGCAACATAGATTTGGTGATATAAGGGCATCTTGAACCCGGCGTATTTTGGACCCATTGTTCCGTTTACATTCGGCCGCGGATAGAAAATGGGTTATGTCCGTCACAATGTCCGTTTGCGTCGCGTCCCAGCCCAACGGCCCGACGCATTTTTTTCAAACTTCTTAATATTAATAGATATATATTACATATATGAACTGAAATTAAAGACAAAAAATAAAAACGAAATATAAAAAAGCCCTAGGCTTCCTCGGCAGCCGCAGCGAGCGTAGCGTTCCTGACGCGCGGGGCCAGGTCAAAGAGGGGGAGGACACGCGCGGACACAGCGGACCGTCCGTGGCGACGCAAACTGAACCTAAATTTGGACCGTGTTTGCGTCGTCGCGGACGGTCTAGACAAAATACATTGCGCCGTTGGGCTGAGTTTTTCCCGGTCCCGATAAACAACAAACAGAAACAGACTGTGGCGTTTGTTTGTTTCGGGTCGCTGAAAATGCCCTTAGTGCTGATTCGCTTCATTGGTATCATGATTTCCTAGCTTTATCTTGTAGCAATCCGGTTTGAAATTTAATCTTCTATATATGTACACTCTAGTTGTGTTTGTGTATAGTAATATAATTCAAAATAAGTGTCGCACTTCCAAACTAACTATTTTGTTATTTGTCAGATTTGTTAGAAAGTACTCTCTCCGTTCCATCTTTCCATAATATAAGATGTTTTAGCTATTTCTAGTCTCATATGTGTACATGTATCTAGAAGAGTTTTAGTGTATACGTGTATTTATTTTATTCTAAACAATTCATGTGTACCAGTTGTATTATAAGAACGGGGAATAGATGCACGGTATGGTGAGAGTTAAAGGATAGTTGTATTAGAGGAATCCGCATGTAGACATAATTGCTTAAGAGAATGATGGTATGAATAGTTGTTGAGAAAAAAATAAGAGTCTATTATCACATGGCGGATGATAGACGGATATATAGATAAGGTCATAAAGAGATAAAACTAGTCGTAGTGGGAGTAACATAGTTATTAACATAAGTGCCACATATGTAAAAATAATGATGTGATAAATATTTAATAAGGAGAGAGTTGATGATGGTATCATAGATAACTGTAACATAACGGATTTTGAGACAAAATGAGTCTATAGTATAATAAATGTATGATTGTATGGTACTCGCTCCATCTAGTTTAAAAAACACTTAGCAATTCTCTAGAACCAAGTGCTATTGGGTGAGAAAAATTACTAAAGTTAACATTTATAACATAGAGACCTAACGAATAGCACATGCATTAGTCTAATTGGAGTTTTAAATAAAATACATTATAATGGGTGGAGCCAAGTATCATGCGACTCTATAAATTGCTTAAATTTCATCTTATTTTTTGGAAAATCTTGTTTTGAATATGTATTCTGTAAACCGAGATGGAGGGAGTATTATTCTACTCCCTCCATCTCAGTTTATTAGTCACATTTTATGTCTCTCTGCAACCTAGGTAAATAAGTATTGGTCACTTTTAAACTAGAAATGACTAATTAAGTTTAATTGAAACTGCATGCATTAGTCTAATTAAATGAAGCATTGGTTAAAGCGCATGTAGATTGGGAAGAAGAAGTGGGTAATAGCTTTTTAAGAGATCATTAATGCTAGGTATACCCTATTCTTCAGATTATATGGTTTTAGATATATGACACTATATACTTCCTACTATAATTACTCACTCCATCCATAAATAATTGTCTCAACTTTATATAAAAAAGATGTATCTTGACATGATTTTGTCTAGATACATCTTTTTTTAACAAACTTAAGCCACTTATTTTTAAACGGAGGGAGTAGTTAGGTTCATAGATGCATCACTCGATTCCCAGACCACGTGCATTTTCGGTTTTGAAGGAACGGTGAGAGTCAAACCATGCATCGGCAAGTGACCGATCGCCGATGCCCTTAATAAACAGTGAAATTTCACCAAAATAACCCTTTGGAAAAAGTTCAGCAAAAAATAACCCATTTTCAAACCTATTTCAAAATCTAACACTTTTTGGTAGCGCCCAACAATGCGGCGCTACCCTGTGTGCGGTAGCGCCCAGGCCTTCGTCGCTACCCTCGTGCCAACGTGGCCCCGCAGGCCCCGCGAGGTGGATGTGCAACGCCACGGGCTACGACGCTACCCTTCGGATGGTAGCGTCGTGCAGTGTGGCGCTACCCTCCGCGACTTGACTTACCTCTTCGCGGGCAGAGACTCGGCAGCGACCTTCATCCATCCATCCCGTGCGCTCTGTTTCCCATGGCGGTTGCTGCCCCTCTCTCTCCCCCTCCTAAATCCCCACCAAATCCGGCCGGATTTGAAGCAGCTCTTGGAGGAAATCGTCTCCATCTCCTTCCCCCGGGTATTCTCCTCCTCTCCTCTCAATTTCATCCATAGGAGTTGTCAGATTTGCTCTATTTTTGCTATGGTTGGTGAAACCCTAGTTCATGTGTGATTCGGAATTATGGCTAGTCTAGGTGAATGCCTTCGAGTTTTGTTGGGGTGAAATCGTTTGCCAATAAGTGTAGGTGGTAGTGCTATTTTTTAGATATATTAATAATTGATTTGTGGAATACTCCTCCGATTTGTAGATGAATACTACACCGATTTTGAACTAAGCTATCTATTATAGTTTCTCTTTTAGCAAATGTATAGTTCAATACTCCTCCGATTTCTGTAGCTGCTCACATGCTAAATTTTGGATTTCTACAAATATGGGCTACATCTTACTTGTGTATCTGTATATGTAAATGCCTAGGATGGAATTACTTAATGAGGCATATGACCGAGTGCATCGTGCACGGTTCATTGCGGAAGGGAGTAAGGTAATACTTTTTATGACATAACTTGAAAAATATTCTTGAGATGGATTCTATGTATTTAACTTGTGTTTAATTTTTGTAGGTTTTTAAACCTCTTCGTCTTCGGTCTCATGAGGTATCAGACCCCGAGAAGATGCAACACGACGAGAGGTATACCCCGTACATCCACAGGCTGCGTCTACTCCCCTTCATCCACCTTGTCACCCGGACAACGGTGAACTTGAACCCTTCTGCTATCACCGCTCTCGTTGATCGATGGAGGCCGGAGACGCACACTTTTCACCTTCAGACGGGTGAGATGACCGTCACTCTCCAGGACACGGCGATGATCCTAGGGCTCCCTATCGATGGAAGGCCGTTGTGTTTTAGCACAAGTTCAGATGGTTGGAGAGCAAATATGGAAGGTCTTATTGGGAGGTCTCCTGAACCGCATCCAGAGCCGAAAAAGAATAGAATGCCCTCTAGAGCGTCCTTTCATTGGGTCAGTGAAACCTTTGGTACACCACCACCCGCCAATGCGGATGATATTGTGGTTTAGATGTACACCCGTGCGTACGTGTGGTACGTGATCTCACGGGCCTTGTTTGCGGATGGTAGCGGGAGGACGTGTCCGTGGATGTGGCTCAAGGCGTTAAGCGGTTGGGACACAAATTGGAGTTGGGGTTATGCGGCTTTGGCATACTTGTACCGTCAGGTAACAAATTGGGTTTGTTTTTGCTTTTAACATCTCATGAAGTCATTAATTATCATAATGCTTACCCTACACTTACAGCTAGACGATGCCTGCCCTCGGGGAGAAGGTCAGTCCGAGATAGGTGGCCCGTTAGTCCTGCTTTCTGTCTGGATGTGGGAGCGCTTCTCCGTTGGACAACCAACACCCGGGCATTGGCTGCCTTGGGATAATCTCGGCGACGTGCACCGTCTGCCAACTTGGGCGTACAAGTGGGACGTGATTCCCCTGTTCTATGGCGACGGTGAAAAGGAGTACGAGAGGTACACAAACGAGTTCGACGCGCTAACGCCCGAGCAGGTAATGTATGTCTTTTTTTGGTAACTCTTCTATCGTCTATATTGCACAATGTGAAATGACCCCACAGTTGTAGGTGGTATGGGATCCGTATGGTCATGGCCATAGGTTGGGAGACACGGGCGAATTCGAGCTCAACCCTATATGCATGGCGGAACAACATCTTTGGTTGATGGAGACACCGCTCATATGCTTGTGGGCGGTCGAGTTTCACTTGCCGCAACGAGTGATGACCCAGTTTGGGCTATTTCAGAGTACACCGCCGGAGTGGGTGAACACGAGCTTAGCGCTCCACGAGTGAGATCATCGTTCACCTCGCTCAGTCGTTCTATTGATATTGAACTTGGTTGTTGTTTGATACTAAAATTGAACTTTAATTTGCAGGTTGGAGCGCAAAAGACATAAGAAGGTATTCAAGTGGGACGTGCATCACGAGGACTACGTTGCTAAGTGGCATCAGGTGTTGGCGGCGGCGAAGAAGCATCCGAAAACCCTCTCAAATTTTCCTCAATATGACCAAGGTGCTTTCGACAACTATCTAGCTTGGTTCCTTTCTAACAGTCGTGTGGAGCTATGCGCGCCGGCTTTTGATTCGGCCATACTTGAGGACTCGCCCACCGATGCAAATTTACGGAAGCTACGTTACAACAATCTTGTGAGAGATGGCACACGAACCAAGTTTGCTCCATTGATCAACTTCATGGTAATACGATCCTCTTGTACCTCGCATTGTCATAAATATAAAGTGTATGTTCACATATTTCTATATTGTTATAGTGCAAGGAGATCTCGCAGCAAGCCGATGAGGCCGAGGAAGCAGCCGCTTATCCTCGTACCAAGAAGGGCGACAGTGCCGTTAGAGAGTTCACGAAGGTAAGTCGATATTGTGCATCCTAGTAAAGTAGTTATATGAATGTTTTTCTTAGACATATGTTGCATCCATAATGTCACAGAGAAGCGCCCAACGGATGCGCTCACTTGCTCTACTGCTTGGTTGTCGTACCACCGATGACACCGTGCCCACAGAGCCGACGTCGTGCTCCACACCTCTTTGTCATGGTGGTGCCTCTAGCTCCAATCCGCAATATGACGAGGTATGGAATTTTTCTAGCTTCGTCCATACACCAAAGTCGTGTTTTCCCTTTCTAACCGCATCCATTTGTGTTGTTTTAGATTCCCGACGACATGACCTTGGACGAGTTTCAAGACAGCCAAAGACGGTCGTTCAACCTAAGGTCGAGGCGCGAGTTCATTTGATTCACACCTAGCCAGTGGGCTCAGCAAGCAAAGGGCAAAGAGATTGAGTCGGAGGAGTCGGAGCCGCCGGAAGCTGAGTCGGAGGAGTCCGAATAGCCGGCAGATGAGTCGGAGGAGATAGAACTCGCCGAGACTTGCGTTGAGTCTATAGAAACACCTTCAACTTATCTTTTCTCTCCGCTTCTTGTTTCCTCTCCTCCACCATTTCTCGTGCACATTGAAGCTCCCATGCCACCTCATGCTTGTAGTACCTATCTTGAACCAAGTCTATCCACTTGAAGTATGGGCAAAGGGGTGGTGGTGACTACAAATAAAAGGTAATACTTAGCAACTTCGGAAATGTTAGAAGAATTGTCATGCGTGTGGGTAAAACATACCTTAGGACGGTTGTAGGCATTCTTTGGTTCTTCCTTGTCCCTAGCGTAGTTGGGGCACAACCAAAACCTCCTTCCCCTAGTGTCATCCCAATCATCGGACTGCTTGGCCTTACAAATGTCTTGGCACCAACACATCGGTGGGTCCTCCTTTGGCTTGTCGGTTGCCCCTCTCCATGCCCAAGGCCTCTCGAGCCAGTTCGAGGAGCCCATACCTACAAAATGAAGCACAATTGGTTTTAGCATGATCAAATATACCATATAATAAATAAATGAGAACATACAAATAATTTGTAGTCATACCAATCATCTACGGCTACCACCTCTACACCTCGAACCGCTACCCCCTCTAAGCTCGTCGAACATTCGAACTCGTCTACCACCACCCCCACCACCACCACCACCACGGCTACCACCACCACTACCACCACCACGGCTACCACCACCCCCACGGATACCACCACCACTACCACCACCACCACCTCCCCCATCAACTCCACCCCCACCCCCACCGCATCTCCCATCAGCACCACCACCACCACGGCTACCACCACCACTACCACCACCACCAGGCCCCCCATCACCTCCACCCCCACCGACTCTACCACCACCCCCCTTCCTCCACGACTAGTACTTCCATCATTGCCCTTGGATCTCTTGTTTTGGCTACACCCTCTTGTGTTGTGCCCAACTTCATTGCAATATCCATAACGGCCACTCGCACGAGGCTCTTGAAAATGTTGGTTGCCCCATTCTCTAAGTCCTCCCCCACCCCATGCGTCCATGTCATTTCGGAAACGCTTTGTCTTCCGTCTTCCCCGTTTCGTCACTTTCAATGCTGGATTAGGCCACATTTGAATGACATGATATTCAGGCCATTGTGATTGGTCGAAATAAGGCTCAAATCGCTGAGCCCATGTATCTCTTGTAGCCTCGATAGAGTACTCAGACAACCTCATGGGATCGGTGTATCCCACTTTCCGAGCGAGTGACGCCGTCCGCAAGTGTGAGCATGGAAGGTGAAGCAACTGAGGCCTCTGACATGAGCACAAACATTGCTTAAGTAAAACTTTGCGCGCCCGCCCTCCATGTTGCACACCACCTAATGTGGTGCCTCCTGGCTCGTTGACTTGGTAAGTCCACTCATTTTGGTCAAAACACTGAGCCGTACTGGAGTCCGCTTTTCTAGACTGGTACAACATCCACTTGTCAACTTCGGGTGGATAGCTATACTTCTTATTATCCTTGTTCCTCCCTTCAATCTGATCGTCTGTTTTCTCACTGTATTTCATGAAATACTCATTCAACTTGTCAAATATATATTGCACGATTGCTGTCACGGGCAATGCACGGACACCCTTGAGCACATTGTTGAAACACTCTGCCATCATGTTGCTTGTCATGTCACCGTATGCTCTAGCCCACTTGTGTGTAAGTGCCTCGTGCCTATGCAAGAACTCTTTACCCCCAGCTGATGTTGTAAGCGTGAGCAATCGGTTGTACAATCTCGCAAAATGCCCCTCGGTGAAAGCAAGACAACAATCTTTTAGATCATCGGACAACTCCTTATTCCCACATGCCCTATAGAAGTTGGACACAAAATGCCTCATACACCATCGATGATGTACTGGAGCATGCCCGGGAATATCTATCTCCACCGCGTTGAGTATGCCCTGGTGCCGGTCCGAGATGATACAAACATCTCTTTGAGGCTCGAAGACCATGGTTCTCAATATCCCCATGAACCACTCCCAGTTGTCGTTGTTCTTCGCCGTGACCAAAGCAAAGGACAATGGGAGCAACCGGTCGTTCGCATCATGAGCTACAACAATCAAAAGAGTGCCCCTGAATTGACCGGTCAAGAATGTGCCATCCACTGAACCGGCCTACAATGCTTAAATACCCTTATGCATTGCCCGAAAGCCCAGAAAGCACGACCAAAAACACGGACGGTTGCACCTTTGTACTCTCTAGTCTTTTGACCAAATGGCTCCACTACGGTAATCATGCCCGGATTGGTAGCGGCCATAGCTCCCAATAGTCTAGGGAGTCGGTTGTATGCTTGCTCCAAACCATACAACATCTGGAATGCCGCTTGCTTTGCCTTCCATGCCTTGCCATACTTTACAGAGTAACCAAAGATTTCTTTCACCGTGCCCTGGATAGACTTCACCGTGAATGTCGGGAATGCCTCTATGGAATTGGAAAGCCTATAACCAATGAATTCGGAGGTGAGTTGACGGTGTACGTCATCCACATCCTTGTGATCATCACCCTTCCCACTACACATGTGAGAGGAAACACATTTCGTTAGAATCCATTGAGGACCCCCTTTCCATGGTCTTGCACGCACAACCCATGGACACCCATTGGTCGCGTCCTCACACTTTACCGTGTACCACTTTCGGACATCAGAGTGAACAACTTTGAACGGTCGAAAATACCTAACCGCATACTCCATGATCCAAGTCTTCAACTCCAAGAAGCTTTCAAACTTCACTCCCTCAGCAATACCATAATTTTCGTCATTGGTATCCTTCTTCGAACTCGGCCTTGCTTCAAGCAATTTACATGAGCCTCCATCAACCACGGCTTTATCCGCGAGACTAAGATCACAGAACAACGATATCCGATGGTCCCGCCTCACTATCTTCTTGAACACTTCATATTCTTTAGCTGTGAACCCATCCTCATCCACTTCTTCGTCTGGTCCGTCGTCCTCCGAATCCGATGCGTAGCCTCGGATATAAGGGATGTCATGGTCCATGTCCTCTTGCCTACAAGTTCTCTCAACGTCACCAATACAAGTGTTATGAAGCTCATCCTCCAACTCATCGGTATCCTCCTCCGATAGTTCATAGTGGTCAAATTGCATCGGGCTTGGAGGTTGGCTAAATTCATGTTGGGTCATCGGAGGTTGGCTCCACGTTGCTTCGTACACTTCTTGTTCATTGGATAGCTCATTTTGAACCCCAACTCCATCTTCGGCGGCACCCCGGTTCAAGTCAAATGTTTTGGTGGCAAATAACTCGAGAGCCTTGTCTTGAGATGCGACAACCATCTCCTTATATGCACTCCAACACAACTCGGAATTGATAGGCATGATGTTCCAACAGGAGTGAGGACCGAACCCAACATTGTGTCTTCCCTCCAAACAAACTATATCATTTAGGTCTGTCCAATTCAATGCAATCCTCACTTTAGCAACAACCTCAACATAGTTAGGACTACGGTCAAACACCACAACCTTCTCCTCCGGGTCATGCTCAACATTCCCTTTCAAAAATGCTTCTTTGTCCATATGATGAACACTAACCATTCTCTCCATCTAAACACAAATAATTTATAGAGAACAAATTATTTGATGATATTATAAACATGATATAGCTAATTATTTCCTAAAGAAAAATTAATTTAACCTAAAGCAAAATTAATCAACACTAACCCTAACCCTAAGATACAATGTGTCCAAATTAACACTAACCCTAACCCTAACATACAATGGGCAAATACAAGCATACACACACACACACACATTGCCCACTATTATCCACAAAAACGCAGCATTACACCCTCATATGACATTTCTAGGGTTTCCAAGATCTAAACATAATGCCACGAAATTACAACAATTTGGTTGGACAAAAACATGGGGGATGGAGGAGATTACCTCTCTCAACGCAGGGGAGCCCAAATCCACGGCCAAATCGAACCAATATGGACGGATTGTGAGCGGGTGAGTACAAGGAGAGAGAGGGAGAGAGGAGCTGTTGGGGGCGAATGGAGAGGAAGAACGGTTCGGGCATACCCCGTGGATCTTATTTCCTGTTAAGAGGGTAGCGCCACAGTCGGGGACGCTACCCTCTTGGACTTAACGAGTCCCCCGGGCCGCAGCAGGTCGGGTTTCGTCTGGAGGTAGACGCTCGGGCGGGCCTGCGCCACGCTTAAGTCACGGAGGGTAGCGCCGAGAGGCATGGAGCTACCCTCTGAAGGGTAGCGCCAGGGGGCATGGCGTTGCACATCCACCTCGCGGGGCCCGCGGTGCCACGCTTGTAAGAGCATTTTCCCTCATGTGTGGTTTTGGTAATTGAATGACAATCTCTATGGAGTAATGTTTACTTTGAGATATCATTATAGATCATGTCCATGGAATTGTGGAGTTCATGTGTTGGACTCTTGAAGCTTATGTGTTGAGTGAAGCTTATTGCAAGAATGTCTTGAAGATTCAAGACATCATCTTAGTGAAGAAAAGATGAGTTGTGCAAGACCAAGAGAAGCTTTCTCGAAAAGATCCTATGCTTGGTGCTTGCAATGGATACATGAAGATGAAGCTAAGCGAGACTCTCCCATTGTGAGCATGGGGGAGTATTTGGAGAAGTCTTCATCAAGCAAGTGATTGGACGCGCAATCAAGAAAGATGCCCCACTTGAAGAGATCAAGATAGCCATCATCTAACTCAAGTGTAATGCTCAAGCCAAAGGTATGATCTTGATAAGGCTATAGGATAGATAGGCGTACTATCAAGAGGGGCTCTCAAGTTAGTAACTTGATCGCATTCTTGTGGAGAGCTCAAACCTTTGCATACTTGGCATATCATGTTTCTTGGTTCTTATTTGGCTTTTATGCTGGTGAGGAATTAGAGCTTGGTTCATCTCCATGTCAAGCTCTAGTTCATCGAAATCGGTTTTACTTTGGACAACTTGTTGCGTTTTCGGTGGCGGAAATATTGCCGGTTCTACCTTGAGGAAAGTCCTCCACACATTGCCATGTGTGGAGATTTTACTATGTTTATGGGATGCAATATTTCAGTGGCTTTTTGTTGGGTAGTCATCGTCGCTATCTTTCCAACAAAATTGGTCTCACCTCATTTGGAGTTCATTTGCAAAAGTTATAGCAGTTTCCGTTTCGGTGTTCTGCTGATTCGGATTATTGGGGTCGGATATTCCGCCCTACCGGAATTTCCGGTTCCCCAGCTCATCCAAGAAAACGGCTAAGGAAAGGAGAAAAAGGGTTCTGACTCCAGTCGGAAATTGTGCTCGGAAATTTCCGTCTACCGGAATTTCCGAGTGCCCCCAGAAAAGTCCTCCAGAAATGGTTAAGGAAAAGTTTGATATTTCTTCTGACTCCAGCCGGAATTTCAGCTCGGAAATTTCATGGACCGGAATTTCCGAGTCTCTCTTAGACCGGAATTTCCGGGTGACCGGAATTTCCGAGTCTCACTTATACCGGAATTTCCGAGTGTCGAAACAGCCAACGGCTATATTTCCTGGTAAATTGAAGGCAGCACGACTTTTCCCTCTCTCCTACTACATTGTTGACCTTAGAAAGCTCACTTCCCTCTCAATCCCTCATCTTCCATATTCTTTAGGATAATTGAGAGGAGATCTAGATCTACAATCCCACCAATCCTTCTCTCCTCTAAGTGAGGGAAACTTAGTGGATCTAGTTCTTGGAGTTCCTTTGTGGTTCTTCTTCTTTGTTCTTCCTCTCTTCTCCCCCCATAAGCATTAGTTGCTTTTGGTGGGATTTGGGAGTGAAGGATTTGACTCCTTTGTGGTTTCCTTTGTTCTTCCTCTCTTATTCCCCCATAAATATTTGTTGTTGTGTTGGAATTTGAGAGTGAAGGACTTGAGCACTTCGTGTGCTCTTGCCATTGCATTTGCATCGGTTTGAGCCCTCCACGAGGATTCGTGGTGGTATTACTTTTGAGCTTGTTACTCTTGGGTCTTTGGACCCTAAACACCTTTTGTGGCCGGCCTTTTGTGGCCAAGACCTTTTGTGGTCAAGACCTTTTGTGGTCACTTGAGAGCCCCCAATTAAGTTGTGGGTGTGTGCCTCAAGACTTGGGAGCCCCCAATTAAGTTGTGGGTGTGTGCCTCAAGAGTTGTACGGGATTCGATCTCCGCACCAAAGGAGATCAATAGTGGAAGGTGAACTCGCAACGTTTTGTGATTGAGTTCATCAGGAGAAGAAGGTGAGCCTTTGTGGCGTTGCGGCTAACCTGTTGTGGTTGCGCACACCTCTCCAAACGAGACGTACACCCTTTGGGTGGAACTCGGGAATACATCCTCGTCTCCGCGTGCCTCGGTTATTTCTATACCTGAGCTCTTTACTTATGCACTTTACATTGTGATAGCCTTCGTGCTTGAAGTCATATATCTTGCTATCACCTTGTTACTTGTATTGGTTAGCATAAGTTGTTGGTGCACATAGGTGAGCCTAGTACTTATATCTAGGTTGTATGCTTGTTAAATTAAACTTCTAGTTTTATTCCGCCTTTATCAAGCATACCGGAATTTCCGGGTCGACCGGATATTCCGGCTCCTCGGAAAAAGTTTTAAATCGCCTATTCATCCCTCCCCACCCCCCACACTCTAGGCGACGTCTATCCGTTCAACGCTGGCACGAGGGTAGCGACGAAAGGCCGTGGCGCTACCGCACAGAGGGTAGCGCCATATTATTGGGCGCTACCAAAAAGGGGTTAGATTTTAAAATAGTTTTGAAAAAGGGTTATTTTTTACTGAACTTTATCCAAAGGATTATTTTTGTAAAATTTCACTGATAAACATCTCAGATATGGGTCTTTTTGGCACAACCTTGGGACGACTCTGCATGATGCACACGTACCATGCAACGTTGGCGGAGGAAGCCGACCGAAGAATGCACGTACTGCTGGCTGGCTAGCTACAGCTTTGGGACACATGTATCTTCTCCTCTGCCCTGCTGGGCATACCACGCGCCGGTTCGCAGCGAGCTCTACGCGTACCTACGCCGCTCATTAATCTGTTGGCATCGATAATCATAATCTTACGTGTCTCAGCGAACATGTTTTTTCAAAATGTTTTAATCAATTTTTATATTCATAAGTACATATATATTTAGAAATGGTTTAACTCATATGTGAACCCATTCTAACATGAATCTAACAAGATGCATTGCATCTAAGATATCTTATCTTGTAGAACGAAGAAAGTAGAATATAAATATCAAACTCAAACAGACACATGGGATCAGAAAGGAAATATAAGAAAAAACTATCTTTTACAAAAAGAAACCTTTTGTGAGAGAAAATAACGTTCATTAAAACTTTGAATAACGCTAAGTCACTCTGCATAACGCCCATGCAAGAAATAGTGGACATGCTATCTTTACATGTCGGGTTGTGACTCCCACGATACAAGGGTGAAGGGTGGTCACTCCCTGAAGAGTAGTTTGAGAAGGGGATTGAACACGGAGGTCAAGACCCTCGAGAGGCACGACAACGGTGTTCGCCGGGACTGGAGAGGAACACCCACGAGAGAGATGGACACCAGCCCGTACCCAGGTTCACGGCCCACAGGAGGAGGTAAAACCGCTACTCCTGCTTGTCTGTATTGCACTGTGGAGGTTACAATACAACTGAGCTTGCCGAGGGCTCTCTTGAGGCAGTTCGTGCCTGGGGAGGGAAGCAATGGTCTTCTTCCTCCTCCGGCCGAAGGCTATTCTACACGCTGAGCTAGGGTTTACAAGTGTTCTCCAAGCAATTGGTCGACCCCTTTTTACGGTGGATGTCTTGTTCCTTTTATAGGCGCCGCCGCAGGCGTCTTCCTTGCGCTTGGCGTCCAAGGTGGGCTCCCACACGGCAGTGGCGTGAAGGAGTTGGAGTCCACCGCGGAGGAATCCTCCATGGACGCGGTCCATCGGCGATAAAGTTGGGCGCGGTGGCCGACAGGCTGCAGATCGCGCAGAACGACTCGCAGGGGTTGCAGTCTTTGAGGTGGAGTCCACGATGACGATCTTCTTGGAGGGTTGCGCCGTCCAGCTGCTTTATCACCAGAGAGGAAGGTCCTGGTTGTCCTGGGACAGGCGGCGTAACTTTATTGACTCCTTTATCACCAAAACGGCAAAGGGAGCGCATGCGTCACTCTGCGGATACGGCAGATGCCATGTGCGCCCTGCCGTACTTCCTTGGCCGCGAAGCTTCCCCGCAGGCCCAGGGGGGCTTGTGGAGGGATTTCTGTTGACTTCCCGACATGCGCATATCGCCTCGGGAGGGTTTCTTGAAGCGTAGGTCCTCTTCAGACCTTCGCTTCCTCTTCAGGCCCTCAAGAGGATTTGCCTCTCGAGGGTCTCTCCAAGCGGTGGCTTGGTCCTTAGTCGTTTCGTCTGATCAGCCGCGAGCGAGGCCTGGGGACAGTGGGCTCTTCATACCCCAGTCTCCACTGGGCCGACAGTAGCCCCCCGGCCCACAATGGGCGCAGGCGGAGTGTCGTGCGCCCAAAGTGCCCGGCCGGCCCGAGCCATGCGGCACTCAGACGAGTAACGGTCGCGCACGATCTGGGGCGTGCGTCATGGGGGGTCCCACCTCGCCCCGGTAACTGCTCCTTGAGGGGATATAAAACCCGAGCGCCGGAGCAGGGAGCCGTTACTGCTTTCCATCCTTCTCGCAGAAGCCTCCGCCATCCTCGAGCTCTTCGCCTTCGCTTTCTAGCGCTCTATGCTCCTTTCGCTTCCAGCGACACCATGAACTCCGGCGATGAGTCCCGCCAAGAACAAGGGCAAGGCCGATGCGGGGTCCTCTTCCCAGGCGGAGGCCGCTGAGGTCGCGCATGGCGCGGCACTGCTTGGTGTGTGTGTCAACGACAAAGCACTCGCCAAGGTCTGCTTCCTGGTGGCGGACCGGACGAACGAGCACGGCGCCACCGCGCTCAAGCCCGCGGCGCATGGGAAACGCCCGCGAGGGTATTTCCCGATATTCCATCACTGCCTTGCCGCCGGGCTGGTGCCGCCATTCTCGCCGTTCCTGGAGGCGGTGTTGGCTTTCTACCAGGTCCAGTTGCTGCATCTCCACGCCAACTCCGTTCTCATCCTTGCCGTCTTCGTGTACCTCTGCGAGGCGTACCTGGGCTTGGAGCCCACGGTGGGGCTCTTTTTCGGTGCTTCTACGCACTCCGGAACACGGCGAAGAACGAGCGCTCGGGGTGCGTCTCGTTCCGTATTGTGGACGACATGGGGAGCGTCTACATCCCCATGTCGTGGAGCAACGACAAGGCCGTCACCTCGGTGACGAAGAAGGTGGACAACTTCCGCCAGAAGTGGTTCTTCGTCGGGGTGGAGCATGCATGCGCCTTCCTAGAGGTCCCCGATGCGCCGCTGAACGGGAATCCGACACCTAGAGGGGGGGGGGGTGAGCGATAGATGTTCCATTGGCCGAGAAGGAAACCAGTAAGCAGATTGAAGAGATAGATTGAATAACAGGCAGATTCCCCTCGTAACAGGCATATAAATAAGTCCCATTAAATTGATTGATAGACTACGCATCGATGGTGTCGAGTCAATCCTTGTAAGATAAATACTACACAACTGGATGCGCTCTATATCATAAGTTTTAGTATGCCCTCGATACGATAGATTCTACTCAAGGGGCTCGATTCGTTAATTAAAACAGACCTATCCCTTATCTAAGGTAATTTTCCAGGACTTCAATGAAAGTTGGCAAACAATCTAATAAGAACTTGGGAATAAGGGGATGAATTGGTTACTTGGCAGCTTGACTTGCTCTCTTGATCAAACAACCAAAGCTAATTCCTTTATTTTCTGATTGGAATTCAAGTTGGACTAGATCGTTGTTATTGTCCGCAAGGGATGGCCGTGAAAGAAGGAAAACTACTAGGCTTCGGATTCAGGAAGAGTCTACTACTCACTTGTTGCTACTGCTCTGTTACAGGCTAGTTCTGTCCTAGGTAATCTAGTTTTTTTATATAGAACTATTATTCTGGTGTGCTCTGGTTCTTGTTACATAAGTTTACTGTTCTGTTTTCGAGCTGCAATTTTTCCTCAATTGTTTATGTTTCACATTATCCAGGAAAGCGATCTTGAAAGTTGTAGTTAATAGCTTGATAAAAAAAGAGGACGTTCGCGTCAATTATCACGCCTCTTCCGCTTTGGCCTAATTGACCCACTTATCTTACAAAG
Source organism: Poa annua (assembly GCA_026929855.1). NCBI lineage: Eukaryota > Viridiplantae > Streptophyta > Magnoliopsida > Poales > Poaceae > Poa > Poa annua. Next base: position 240,148,190 of record CM049426.1, on the reverse strand, counting down.
GGCGAAGCCTAGGACTTGCGGGAAGGCTGATACCTATACTAGTGCTCTGTGAAGTAAAGAGAAGGAAGGGATTAGGCTTTCTTTCTGTTCATCAGTTCAGTCATAAACCTATTGTCTGTGCTCTTATTTCTTGGACTCTTTCTTTCTTTCTTTTGCTCCTCTTCCTTTGTTTCAGTATCCATAGATCCAGTACTGGCATCCTACAAGCCGAAAGGGGATTCGGATTCTATAGTTAGCTTTGATGAAAGCATGGAGATATCAGTGACAATTATTACCTTTAAGAAAGAAAGGGAAATGAAAGGAACCATAAGCTAGAATACTGGTATCAAGAGATGTTATTACAGGTACAACCCTATTTTCGTCACTGTATAGAGGCATTCGAGGTTTCATAGACAAAGGTTAGATAGATGGAAAAAGCTACCAACACCATTTCCTCGATCTTGAGAGGCTTAAGAGGTAGGCGTAGGAATGAAGAAAACTCAGTATAAGGGAAATGGAGATTCTTATACCAAACTAATAGGCAACCCGTTTGATCAAACTATCTCCTTGTTATTGGAATTCTGATTGATCAAACAAGAGATTCAATGCACTATCGTTATGCTTTGGCCAGGGGAAAGTGAAAGTAAATCAAGTATCTTTGGATCAATTCCCTTCTTTTCCTATAGTTTTTCTGCAATTCATGGATGGAATCGAGGGATTCTACTCTCTGGGTAGGTAAAGGCCGAAGAAGTGTTATTCATGTTTCATCCTCTTTTTCTAGCTTGATTGCAAAGCATGGTTTGGAAGGGTCAGCTAAAAGATACGGTATATATATAAATGAAAGCTGGCGCCTTTGGTTCTTGGTACGACTGGTACTTTTTCTCATTTATCGGTCTAGTTGGCAAAATTTCCCCTCAAAGACTTTGTCGAGCTTAGGCTTTATGCTGCGCCCTTGCCCTTAACCTTCCTTTCTCTTCTATAAAAAGGTTGGACGTAAAATGTAACTGATGCTTATATTCGTCTATATGACAAGCAAGAAACCTACTATTGCCGTAAACAAAAACCCAAACATTAGTAACTAACAGAGCTTTCCTATTCTAACTATTTCCCTATAAACCATGATTGATATACCAATCAAAAAAGACTTCTGAAACTAAACTATTGATTTATGCCCGTGCTTCTTCTTCTGTTTTTGTATGCAGAAGGATGTCTAGGAGGAACAGATCACTGAGGTTAAGGATGAGAAGGTGAAAAGTGAAGATAGAGAATAGATAAATCTAGATGTATAGGCTTTTTAGTTTCCTGCAAACAGAAGATATATAGTTTCTCATTTCTAATAAATTAAGTTAAGATATCTTATTTTCTCCAAAGAACGTATTCCTCTAATGTTCGTGTTTTGGATCTTCTTCTCACTAATATAGAAGACCCCACTTGCAAATAAGTATACTTCTATTGCATTTTAGTCATAAGACCTTCTAAAACATTCATTTCCTTATTATATTCAGGATGCCTAAATCCCCTAACAAACTCTTCCCTTTTCTCTTCACAAGATAAATATGCCATTCCTAAAATAGATTCAAAATTGAAGAGTGTTTTCACTTACTAAATAGTGTTTTCACTTACCAAAGGGGAAATCAATCCTTGGTTATAATTCTACCTTGCAGGGCTTTGAGTCTCCTCATCTGTACCTTGGTTGGTTGCTGCTTGCAATACCTAGGCTACCCTCCAACTTTGATAGGAGTCACATCTAGGGTGTAATTTATACTAGGATTATCTACCTTGTTCCCTACTCCAATAGATAGCTAAATCCTTATGGGATTTGATAAAGGTACAAGGCGAGACTTGTGGCAAGGAAGGGGATATAGTCAAACATATGGAATTGACTATGACGAAACCTTTGCACCAGTGGCAAAGATGAGCACGGTGAGAACACTGATTTCTTGTGCCACAAATCTGGATTGGCCATTACATCAATTAGATGTATTTAATGCATTTCTGCATGGGATTCATCAACAAAGGGATAGGTATAAGGGGCCGCACGTCCAAGACAGCCTTTCATCTCAGTGCGCTATGGAACCCCCATCTTCCAATTCCTCTTTCAGAGATCGTTGACTCACTTGCCTTATTTTGAGGATACTTCAAAGCCAAAACAAGACAATGGGCAGTCACCAGATCTTCTTTATGGAGGTGGGACCGGGGACCTCTTCAGCAAGATCGCTGTACAGAATGCTTGCGCACAGTGGCCACACACACTTCTCCCTGACCTCCAAAAGCTCCCTATGACCCTTTGTACGGAGCATTCAAAGTTCCTCACGCTGTCAAGCAAGACTTTGATCTCGATTTGGGAGAGCAAACACAGCTTCGCCATCCAGCCAAGTATCTTTATTGAATTGTGACCCTATCTAGCGCTTAGCCTGTCTTTCTTCTTTCTCCGTCACTAGATTCCGGTTAAAACGCTTGGTCCACCCATGCTTTTCCTCTCCATTTTTCATATGGAAAGGGAAAGCAGTGCCAAGGAATTCTGCATGGCATATTTCCCAACCTTCATTCCTGCTATTCCAGGCTCTAGTGCTCAGTCATAAACCTATTGCCCGCTCCGCTTTCCCATTCCTATTGCTTTCGGTATCTGAATCTTCCTGAATTCAAGTAGAGAATACCAGGGCTTTCTTCTTCTTTGATTTTCCTTGGGGCAGAGGATAAACTCAATGGATTTCCGACATAGCACCTGCGGCATTAGGATTCTAAGATTTAGGAGGGGAAGGCTGAGGAGAGGGATCACATGCATTGAAGCAATCTCAAGATTCAGAAACGATAAAAATAATGGTACGGGGAGAAGAAAGATAGGAAAGGAATTAGGGCGTTGCCGAAGGCAATGGTCCAGCTTGTGTGAATGGATTTCATTGTTTTTTTAGATTCCACTATTTGTTCGATAGCAAGCAAACTCTCCCAATTTAGGACCTGAAGTGATCTTACAACGAACATTGTAAATGACAATCAACGAATTCCGGCGAAATAGAAGATCTACGGGTCACCATAGTCTTCTGATACACAAATAGGATTCCGCACTCTTAAACAAGAGGTTGCCACTTAGCATAAGGAAAGGGAAGAGTAAGGCCAGCATTGACTAGAGCTACTGATATCTCGGGACACTATGTGAAATAGCTACGATATGCTTGCTATTCTTGGAAGATAAGTCATGCCTTAGGAAACTAGTCATGTTATGATCGAATTGGAATGTGCGGGCTTTGTGACTACCACTGATTGGAGGATCAAGAAGCCTACTAGTGAACTCTTCCTGCGAGATCTGATCAAGCAAGTGGAAGATCAGATACCTTGCTTGCTGTCGATAAAACAACGTATGTACGGTTTTTCCTTTAGTAAGGTTCGGAGGATGAAGGGAAGGTGCAGTTCAGTTTGCACTCTCAGTAGGCCATGGACACTCCCAACTATGCTGCTGAACTGAAACTACGGGCTAAAACCTGAGGCGACTTCCTGGAATAAACTAGAGAGTATAAAAGTCTCTTAAATGTCATTCAATCAACATAAGAATCTAGGTTTCATAAGGTACGATTGACGTAAAATAGGGTGAGCACTACTTTGTTTGATGCATAAATACTTCTTGAAAAAGAAATGATACCGTCAGATAACGGCTGAACCGGAGCTAGAAAACAACGAACGCAAACGTATGCAAGATCGAGCTCTAAAATCCATCACACAGAAAAAACAACCTTTAAATGGACTAATTCGGATGCTGCAGATCACTTCCCAGTGAAGAACAAGCAACTAGACTTTGAATGCAACAGTATAAGTGGCACAAAACAATTCTACAGAATCAAACAAACAGTTGATCAGCAAGGCTAATGTCCACTAAACCAGCTAAACGGAATTGTTTGGAAGATGAATGGATGCAGTTTTGCTTTCTGCTGCTTCTTGTTCTGCTTTGCCGAGGCTCCTCTGTGGAATGCCCTTTAGCTCTTAAAGCTATATTGCTCCTTGCGCTCTGCTATGCTAGTTCACCGCTGTATACGACCAAGGTTTGCACCAGAGACTAGTAGGAAATCCTTGCAAAACAGAGCTTTCTTAATTCACTTTCTTAATTAATTAATTGGCCATGTCATGTCGCTGCACCTGACTGAGATCAGCATACTTGATTCATTCTTTATTTTGGTGAGGTGTCCTGGCCCTTTTTTTATACCTATATATTATTAGCTAAGAATCCGGACTATTATGCCGCTGTGTCCGTCCGTAGCAACACATGTATGTCAGAAGTAGGTTCAGGTTGAGTCTTTCGCAAAACTGCCAACCCTTGATCACATTCCTGAGCTTGCTTCTATGCCAACGGTTCCGGTATCCGGTTTTTACTTTGTTTGGAGACACCCCTATAGAAAAGAAAACTCCTCAGGCGGGGCTGGGCCACTAATAAGGACGTTGACACTCACAAGTAGAGGAACGACAAAGGGTTTATTAATCACAAAGCAACAGAAGTTCCATTGCTTGAAGTTACAATTCCACTCCCTAACTGATGAGTAGATCACTCGTGTCTTACTGGTCAACTGTAAGGCATGCGAAGTGAACCTGATGGGCAGGCTGTTAGGCAGGCGCCGTGAAGGTGGGTTCATGCCTTTCTTCAGCTCACCCCGTACGATCCCCATCCGAGACGATCATCATCCTGTAGCTAGCTACCAATTAATGTATTCAAGTTCATATAGTCTCTTAATAGCGTAGCGGGAGAGCAAATAGCAATGAAACTTATATAAAGTATAGTATTACTTTCCCTCCTACCAATGCTATCCTTATAGAAATAGAAAAAAGCTATTATATATATATTAAGGGTCCATACTATGCACAAATCTTCCTTATTATTATTTACCGAACCAATAAATAATAAGCAACCAAGCACACACTAAAAAAAAAAGGCGGCCGTGGTAATGGTGGCCGCGGACAGCAGAACCAGCACGCCGGTCAATGGGGGCCCTTCTACCCACCTTGGGCCGGCATGTTTCAAACATGGTCCGGACAAGGAACAAAGAGACTAAGCTTTCGTAAATGCAGGGATAGGTGCTATTACAAATTTTAGATCTTTTCAAATTTAGTCTCAACACAAAGGTAAATTCTCTAGATATGCAACTACGGTGAATTTACCTAAATGAGAAACTAAGCAAAAACAAGATAAACAAGCTACCAAGACAAGCAAGTAAGGGAGCAAAGATAAGGGGAACCGAGCGAAGCACGCGGAGACGAAGATGTAATCCCGAGTTCCACCCAAGGGTGTACGTCTCGTTTGGAGAGGTGTGCGCTACCACAACAGGTTAGCCGCAACGCCACAAAGGCTCACCTTCTACTCCGATGAACTCAACCACAAAGGTTGCGAGTCCACCTTCCACTATTGATCCCCTTTTAGGGCGGAGATCGAATCCCTTACAAACGCTTGAGGCACGCACCCACAACTTAATTGGGGCTCTCAAGAAGACCACAAAAGGTCAAGGACCACAAAAGGTCAAGGCAACACCAAGATTACAACAATGGTGAACTAGGTTTTCCCACCAGAAACCCTAGCCACGAAATCCCCAAGTGAATGGGGAGGAAATGCAAATCCCTTCGGTGAAGATGTAGATCCGGGCCTTCTCCTCCAATCCTCCAAAGATCAACGAATTTGGGTGGAGGGATTGGGAGATCTTGTTGATTTGAGCTTTCAAGAATGGTAGGAGAGAGAATATCTGAGAGCTAGCTGTTCTTGAGTGAGTGAGGGGGTATTTATACCCCCTCTCAAAATCTGGCCTGTTGCTGCTTCGGAGACCCGGAAATTCCGGTATAAGTGACACCCGGAAATTCCGAGTCACCCGGAATATCCGAGTCAGTGAAATTTCCGAGTTGAATTTCCGGTTGAGATCAGAACCACTTTGACATCTTGACTTAGCCAATTTTCTGAGGGTGACTCGGAAATTCCGAGTCAGTGAAATTTCCGAGCTGAATTTCCGGTTGAAGTCAGAACCACTTTCTGAACTTGACTTAGCCAATTTTCTGAGGGTGACTCGGAAATTCCGAGTCAGTGAAATTTCCGAGCTGAATTTCCGGTTGAAGTTAGAACCACTTTCTGAACTTGACTTAGCCAATTTTCTGAGGGTGACTCGGAAATTCCGAGTCAGTGAAATTTCCGAGCTGAATTTCCGATTAAAGTCAGAACCACTTTCTGATTTTTCCTTAGCCATTTTTCTGTTAGGTATATGAGACCCGGAATTTCCGATCCTGGAAATTTCCGGTTCCAATAATCCGATTCTGGGAAGAATTCCAGAAACTCTTTTTCTCTACATTTTGGCTTTGGGATTTGTGATATGAAACTCACACAAACTGAAATACTTAGCAAATAGGATTAGTACATCATTGGTTTTGTTAACTAACACTCAAAACACTAGGGATTAAGAAATGTTCTTTCAATCTCCCCCTTTTTGGTGTTAGATGACAATACCAAGATTTGCAAAGAAACAAAATGCAATATCATGTTTTTGACAGAAAATGGCTCCCCCTAAACAAGTGCATGTAAGCAACACAATATGACAAAGGATAGGAGCAATTTTATAACAACAAACACAAGATATGACATAGGAGAAAAGAGACAAAATGTAAGGTTATGGTAGCATTTGAGACTAGATAGATTTTCATACCTTGTGTATATAGGATATGAAGAGAATACCAACACAATAAATTCGAAGTCTCAACCATAGTGGAATGATAGCATAACATTGTCGTCTCAATACACAAAGTCATCACACATAGAAAATAAAAGAGTTTAACAAATAATTTCAAAAAAGATAAATGGACACAAGCGCAAATAAATGGTAAACGCATATGCTTGTGCCCGAACCCTTGCAAATCCCCGAAACCCTACTAGAGCAACTTCTCCCCCTTTGGCATCTAAACGCCAAAAAGGAAAAAGAGCGATGCTACGTCCCATGAGGGTCTTCAGTCCCAGGGGGTCTCCTCATCATCATCATCATCATCAGCATCATCATCATCGTCATCCTCATCATCCTCCTCATACTCTGCCTCCTCATCATCATCTTCCTCCTCATCATCATAGTCATGTCCAGTGGTGTAAGAGTTGCCGCCAAGGTCATGGTCAATCTGAGTCCACGGAGCCAAGGAACCCTGGTTCCACTGAGCAAAAGTGAGGGGATCAGACAGTTCAGCAGGAGCAGGAGAGCCAGATGCATGATGAAGGATCAAGTCTTGCTTGTAGGCCAGCTGACGGCGATCCTTGTAGGCAGTGTATTGCTCCTTGCGGATGTCCACATTCATGCATAGGACATTGCGTTGGAACCAATTCAGCTTCTTTACCTTCGCATGAGTGGCTGGGACATGAGTGGGAGCAGCAGCCCTCCTAGCATCACCCATGAAAGATCCACCCTGAGCTGAGCTAGTAGAAGGCCTAGGAGGGGGCTTGACCACTGTCTTCTTCTCATACAGCTTCTTGAAGTCATGCGGCTCCATATCATCATTGCTGAAGTTATAGTCAGGGAACTTGAACTTGATGAGCTTCATGATGTAAGGAGCATAGGGAATAGTGACCCTGGTGGTCATGGCTTCATACATCTCATTGTAGATGTAATCCATAACATCTACACTCCAGTCAACATCAGAACCAGTGTCCTCCACAATGCGGTTGGCATGAAGGAGCAGGTTGCATAGAGGGGTCACCACATTGTCGTTGTTGCCACCACTTGGTGCAATGTTCTCACGCAGGATGCGCACAAGAACATCATAAAGTGGAAGCAAGTCACGAGAATTGCCAGGGGTGGCTCCCTCACCATATAAGTGCGATGTTTGCTTCTTGTTGAGCTTGTAAGGGTTGTGCATGCGAAAGCCTTGAGGATTGTCACCATCAAACCTGTAGCCCAAAACCTTGGCAAACTCCTCAAAGTTGGACTCACAGAAAGATTCCCCATTCATCCACTTCATAGTCTTCTTCGAGTCACCCTTGATCACTAGGGTGGCAAAGAACTGCATAACAAGCTGGGAGTTGTAAGGACAACGGGTGAGCACCAGCCTCTCCAAGCCCATGGTCTTGACAATATGAATAGCCTCAACAAAGGAGGCTTTCTTCTGCAGAGTTGCAAGATCAAACAGATGCATGGGTCGAATGGGCTTCGACGGAGAGAGGTAGAGATCCACGAGTATGTGCTCTTGCTCTTGGCACCAATAGCTGCGATCATCCAGAGAGTTGTCCCTTGGCCTAAGGTACCAATCCCCCTGTCTAAGCTGAGAATAATCCACTGAGTTCATCTTTGAGTAGTTCTGACATTGAGGAATAGGGGCATTCTTCCTTTTCTTGGATTGTGGCTTGCTAGCAACAACTTTCTTCTGCCTTTGAATTGCAGGACCATTTTCCTTGTTGACTGGGTTCTTGTGGACAGGAGCTCTTGCTGTGTTCCGTGATGCCCCAGCGGACGGACTCCCACTAGAACCTGTGAATTTGAGCATAGTGGGTAGCATAAGGTAAGTGCACACAAGTTAGGAGATTATACACACATTAGGTAGGAATTTGATGAATCATATGTAGTTAAACATGAGTTAATCTTAAAACTGCAGTGTTTGATTCGGAAATTCCGATTCAGACATGACCGGAAATTCCGGGGGACCGGAAATTCCGAGTCAGACTGAGTCGGAAATTCCGAGTCAGACAGAAACAGTGCAGATCTGAGATTGACTCGGTCTAAAACTAGATCGATCTAACACAATGCAAAACTAATGTATGTAGATGGCAGGGAATAGTGCTAGGAACAATCTCTACCAAGCAATATTGAAACAAATAACTCCACATCAAGATCCAAGTGCAAGCACATAAGGAAGAAGAAAAGTGAAGTTACCCTCATCCATTGAGGCCATTGCTTGGAGGAGTGAGTTCCCGGGGCGGAGGAAGAGCAGATCCGGCCGAGAAAGAGGTTCCCCGGCGGTCGGAGTGCTCCGGAGGGATCTTGGAGCAGCAGGGGCGGCGGCTGGAGGAGAGGGAGGTCGGGGGTGGAAGAAGGGCACTAATGAGCCCTTCATCCCGAGCCTGCCCTTATATTTTTGGACAAACCGCCCGACCGGATATTCCGAATGTAACTTACACCGGAAATTCCGAGTCACCGGATATTCCGATTCATAAATGAACCGGATATTCCGACCTGCTGAACCAAAATCCCAGTTTTCAAATGGATGACTTGTGTGCAATAGAGAGAAATGTTTTCAGGGGGGAAGTAGGCTTGGGATAGATTTCCAAACTATCATACACCATACTCAACTCACAACTACCAAATCGAAACATAAAGCGCCAAGTTGAGTAGGTTTCCCACATGCATGACAAGGAGAGCAAATAGACCCAATAAACTCCAAATAAGACCAACTCTTCAAAGAGAAGAGGTCGGTGGCCGAGTCCACCATGTAGGAGTGTATGGCATGTTACCGCGAAGATGTATCTTGGGTACATAACCAATACTCGTCGTTTTAGCTCATTAGTCATAAGAATGAATATAGAGATAAAAGAACACTTGCTATCGGCATAATGGGGGGAGGGATGGTCCAATGTATTAGGACCGCACTCCCCCTATTTCCATGCCTACATCTAAACAAGATAAGATGCAATTACGCCCTAGGTGAGTGTGCAAGCGATCAAGCTAAGGACCTCAAATCAATGATATTTAGCTCATTCCTCAAAAAGTAAAACCTTCCTTCCTCAAGGGGCTTCGTGAAGATATCCGCCAATTGATCCCTTGTGCCCACATATGATAAGTCAATGTCTCCACGGGCCACATGATCTCTTATGAAATGATGGCGGATCTCAATATGCTTGGTTCTTGAATGTTGCACCGGGTTGTAAGCAATCTTGATGGCACTTTCGTTGTCACATAAAAGAGGCACTTTGTCGCAATCGACTCCGTACTCCTTTAAAGTTTGTCTCATCCATAGCAACTGAGTGCAACAACTAGCGGCGGCAACATACTCGGCTTCGGCGGTGGAGAGAGATATACAATTTTTCTTCTTAGAAGACCAACTTACCAAGGACCTCCCAATAAATTGACAAGCGCCGGAGGTTGACTTCCTATCATAATGATCTCCCGCCCAATCGGAATCCGTGTACCCACATAATGAGAAATTTGCATCCTTGGGGTACCACAATCCAAAGGTTGGGGTATAAGCCAAATATCTAAAGATTCTCTTGACCGCCATATCATGGCTTTCTTTAGGAGCCACCTGATATCTTGCACACACTCCTACGGCTAGCACTATATCCGGTCTAGATGCAAAAAGGTAGAGGAGAGATCCAATCATGGAGCGGTATACCTTTTGATCCACATCCTTACCCTTAGGGTTGAGCTCAAGGTGGCATTTGGTTTGCATTGGGGTAGAGGCACCCTTGAGCTCAAGCAACTCGTACTTCTTGAGCATGTCTTGAATGTACTTTGCTTGGTTGATGAACGTTCCTTCCCTCAATTGTTTGATCTCAAATCCGAGGAAGAACTTCATCTCGCCCATCATAGACATCTCAAACCTGTCAGTCATAAGCTTAGAGAATTCTTCGTTAAATGCTTTTTTAGTCGATCCAAATATAATGTCATCCACATATAATTGACAAATGAAAAGCTCTCCATTAACTTTCTTAGTGAAATGTGTGGGGTCGATTTCCCCAACTTGGAATCCACGGTCTACAAGTAGTTCTCTAAGGTGCTCGTACCACGCTCGTGGGGCTTGTTTAAGGCCATAGAGTGCCTTATCCAACTTGTAGATATGGTTCGGATACTTGAGGTCTTCAAACCCCGGTGGTTGCTTAACATAAACAAGTTCATTTAGTGGACCATTTAGAAAAGCAGATTTGACATCCATTTGTTGCAACTTAAAGTTATGATGAGAGGCATAAGCAAGAAGAATACGAATTGACTCAAGTCGAGCCACGGGCGCATAGGTTTCTCCAAAGTCAATGCCTTCAATTTGGGAGTAACCTTGAGCCACCAATCTTGCCTTGTTCCTCACCACCATGCCATGTTCATCTTGCTTGTTCTTGAAAATCCACTTGGTGCCGATAACATTGCGGCAATCTTTGGGTCTTTCCACCAACTTCCACACCTTGTTGCGCTCGAAGTTGTTGAGCTCTTCATGCATAGCATCAAGCCAATCTTTATCTTCAAGAGCTTCAAAGACCTTCTTGGGTTCCACCATGGAGATGTGAGCTTGATGTTCACTAAAGCTTGCAAGTTGTCTTCGGGTAGAGACCTTGCTTCTCACATCACCAAGCACCTTGTCAAGAGATAGAGCTCTTAATTCTTGTGAGGTGCCAACCCTATTCAAACGGCGGATCTCGATTTCCCTCCGAGTGGTCGGAGGAATCGCTTGATCATCTTGATCATTCATGTCTCCGCCTTGACAGTCTTGATGGCCTTGATCAACCATTGGAGTGATGTCCATCGGTGAAGGAGAGGGTTGATCTTGGCCTTGCGGGATGCCACCGGGAATGTCAGCAGGACCGTATATTCCGGGTTCATGGACCGGAAATTCCGAATCACAGGAATTACCGACTCCAGTTTGAACCGGATTTTCCGGCCCTCCGGAAATTCCAGGAGCAGCTGGAGAATCTTGTGCTTCTTCTTGGCTAGACGAATTGGGCACGGTGTTGTCGATGGGTGTTTCTTGTGTTGGGGTGGCCACCACTTGTGAAGAACTTGATCCTTGTTGAGCAACCTCATAATTGAAGGGAATATGCCCTAGAGGCACTTAATAAACATAGTTTATTGGCAATATCCCAATCGTTCATTATATGTTTTATACCATGCTATAATTGTATTAAGCGAAAACATTAATACAGGTGTGGTAGATAAACAACCAGGTCCCTAGTAGCCTCTACTAAGACTAGTTTCGTTGCGCGATTGATGATCGAGGTTTTCCGATCATAGGGCATGGCGCCGGTCGGCAATGGAAGTCATATTGTTAGGTGTAACGATGTGATGGACATACCCATTATTTATAGGACATAGTCATTACGCCTTAAAACCGTGAGATCAACTCTTATTGTTATCCTTGGAAGATACTTTGATCGCACCAAACGTCATATCTTATATAGTGTGACAATAACGGTGATACTTTTGGGTATCAGAAGGGGGTAGTTGAGACGAGGGGTCAACAGCGGGATTTGTCAGTCCGCATAGCCGGATAGATACTCTAGGGCCCACTCGGTGAGATTATGTGAAATGAGTTTGCAAACATGTGACTAGGTCACCAGCTGACATAATATCATAGACGAGTAGAAGATAGCGATGTCGGTAACGAGATCATGCTAGGTATGGAGATATCTGAGAATGATGCTCGGACACGCTAAGTATCGCCATGACAAAGGGTTTAAGACTAGACGTCCAGGTTTGATAGATGAAAGTCATTCGTTATATCACAGATATTAACTCATGGGGTCCAGGCCTACGAGGTAGTCGTTGATCATAGAGGAGTCTTGATCATATCTGTTATTATATCGAACCGCTAGGGTAACACACTTAAGGGGATTCGACAAGACAACCAGAAAGGAAAGAGATCACCGGGAACGTCCCGGGAATGGTCCGATGGAGATCGGGCAGCGACAAAAGAGTTTTCAGAGCTAGAATAAATTATATAAAATATGTTTGATATTAATTAGTATAATTAATGTTTAAATATGATTTTATATATTTATTTTCGAATTTTTAAAGGCAGATTTCCCTAAATAGGCCTTCTAGTGGAAAGAAGGCCCATGAGGGGGGAAGCTTCCCCCCAAGGGAAGGGGGCTGGTTCGGCCAGCCCCTAGTGGGCCACAAGGGGCCTACTAGGGCCGACGCACCCTCTTGAGCCGCACCAGACATGTGGGGATAGTCCCACATTGCCTGGCTGGCAAGGTTGGCTCCCCCTGGGAGCCTATATCAGAAGGGGCACCCCTGGCCTTTTAATTCACCAATTAATTCCCAATTTCTCTCTCGATCTCGTGATTCCCTTTGTCGGAGTCGCGCCGAGTAGAGGAGGGGGATCTCTTCCACCATAGCCCGCTGTCGCGCTGCTGGTGTTCTGGTCCAAGTCTTCCGCTGCTCGTCCTGGACTGGAGCTTCGGAGGCCGTCGTCTCCACCGTATGTGTGTGACGCCCTGCGAGGTGCTGCGCTAGCGGTACTCGGAGGCCTACTTCCTCCACCCGACCTCGGGGTCATCTTCGTCGTCTTCGTCGCGCCGAGTTCTTCACGACCTAGAGGTCGGCTACGTCGTCTTCGTCGTCATCGCTTGTGCGGGAGCGTAATCCCCACTATTCGGTCTATGAGGGTATGTATTCCGATCTCCGCCGTACTACTATATCTGCATAGTGTAGATCTTGGCTAGTTTAAGGATATCGTTGCTAGGAATTTTTTTGTTTTCTGCACATGATCCCCTTCAGTGGTATCAGAGCCGATCTATCGTAGATATTGCTGTACGCTGTTAGAACCCGTGTTCTGCACGGGGGCACCGTTCCTGTTATTTGCTACCCTCTAGCGTGCACTTGTGATTCCAGCAGCATCGAGTAGATGAAGCGGCCCGGACCGACTTTACGCGTACGCTTACGCGAGACTGGTTCCACTACTGACATACGGCTTGTACCGTATCTGTGGCTGGCGGGTGCCTGTTTCTCTCTCTTTAGTTGGCTTTGCATTTCCAATGGAGGGCCCGAAAGGGATGCTTTAACATGCAATTATTGGATCGTTGTTGTGGTCATAAGGTTCGTAGGTATGAAGCGTTTCTATTTACGAAAGTCCCGAGCCACGTAAAATATGCAAAAGATAAAGTAGAAGCGTCTAACTTTATTTTGCAGGGGCTATGCGATATGGTCAAGGTAGGTTTATTAAATTGTTTATAAACTGCGGGCGCCAAGAAGACCATGGCGCAATGGACTATATCACATTGCATTACATTTGATGTTTTGTGTGCATCTTATATTGTGTGATTGTGTGTATAGTATACATTAGTTACACGGCGGTAGCTATATATGATGATCCCTTCAAAATACCACTAGTGTTCTCCCTCCAACGCGCACCACCAAGAAATTTCTACGTTATGAGGCAGGCCGTGATGATCGGGTGTCAGACATCTCGTCGTTCGCATACAGTGGGTGTAAGCCATGTTGCACAAGCGTCAGCGTGGAGGTTTTTGGTGGCGAGCCTAGCATATTCAGAAATATGACCTCGGAACAGGAAGACCGAAAGGTCGAGCACGAGTCACAAAATTGGTGTGGCGGACATTTGTCTACTCTTGAAGTTGTGCCGCCAGCTCTGATGATGAGGGGTGGTGCAATGGATGGGGGTCGTGTAATCGCTTAAACGACCAGGAGGGATGTTCATTTGAGTGGGAGTTCGGATAGTTATTCTAAAATACTAGAACTCAGAATATAATGAACAGAGTCTGTTTTGCAAACCTTTGTAGATATTAACCATTGTGATAGCATCTTTTCAAATTAGGCGCATTCCTGCGATTGAGAAACTTAAAAGGTTGGGTCCAAACTTCATAGTTTTATACTTTAGCTTGAGGATACTCCTTGTTTAAACCGTTAGCTCTTTGTGTTACAATACCCGCTAGGAGATAAACCCGGAGATTCCGTTTACAAAAGATAATTTTGATTATCGGATTTTGTGCGGATGATATCATCATAGTATAATGTATGCTATGATCTCTGCCATAAAGAACCAACGGTGGGTACGAGTTTTTAGATCGCGAACATATGATATGGTCGCTAAACTCGGGGTACCCCAAACGTTGGGTTGATGAAGTTTATCAGTACGTTGACTGATTGTCTTCTCAACCAAGATGGAAGACAATACACACATTGAGGGAGCACGTGGCGGTCATACTTAATGACGTATGTTCATGATTAATGAACATTGAGACGCCTCGCTCAGCTCAATTACTGGATGACAGACATCGTTGCCAAGTGCAAATCCTCTGTCATAGACTATGTCATGCAAGGGGAATCGTTCACCTTCATGGTTCTTGATTACGGTGGAAGTATCAAGAAGATGAAACAGATCGCCGGAAGTCATCAATGATGATGGTGTATATATGATATACATGTTATGAATGTTTTAGCTAAGCAAGTACTCGCAGTAGTGACTAAGTTTTGAACTAGTCATGTTTTGTGAAAAACCAGATTTACTGCTTGAGTAGCTTGAAAGGATGAGGCGACATTGTGTGTTGATAATAACAGTCAAGTTGTTGTGACGGCCATAGACACTCTCCCTCTAGATCTACCATTTGAATAAATTCTTTATGATCGGGTGTTGGTATGATCGTTACGAGTGTGTCTCCTCTAGCAAGACACTTGTTCATACATGATAGTGACAAATTGGTGTCCTATATTTATGAAGTAATGATCATATGCCGATTTGAATTTAGATGGTAGAAGCTCCCACATTCATAATATTAATGCCAAATGATACAAACTTAATAAAGACACCACATATGTGTGGCACTACCGTTTAGTCATGTCAATGTTATATGCATTAGCTCCACACTGGATGGACCTACAAGTCCTAAGATTTTATCTTTTGACACTTGCAAAATAACTGTGACACCATTTTCGGAAAGCGGGCTTATAACTTATTGATAGTCATACATGGAGATGTATGTGGTTCAATGAAGTAATTGACGGGTAGTGGAGACCTTTATTTCGTAAACTTCACTGAACGTTTTGAGTATAGCTTGTTGAGAATCATGCATATGGGTGTATGTGAATGAATGAAGTACTTTAACGTGTAGTGGAAGTCTTTATTTCATAGACTTCATGAATATTCCGAGTAGATATATGGATATCCACTCCGGGGAATGTTAGTCTGAATTTTGATTCAATCAAACAAGTCCAGAATGAAGTAGGAAATAAACTTAACAAGAAAATCAAATTCCCGCGATGCATATCGAGGAATAAAGATTTGAGTTAGTTGGCACATCATTGGAAGACTTGTGAGAAGAGTTCCACAAATTACGTCGCATGGAACACCATAGTGTTATGGTGTGTTAGGACGTCGTAATTGCACCCTATCGGATAGTGTGTGGTAAATAAATCTCTTACCGAATTATTGTGATCATTAGAGTCATATGGTAGAAACGTAAACACTCACGTTAGCAAATAGGGAAACCATTTGAATCCATGGAGACAATACCATACGAGTGATGGCATGGCTTTTGAGCCTGGATTGTCGTTTCAGCAATTTAGTGTTTCTATGTAATCGAACCTAAAATGGATTAATCTTTGTAGTATACCCTACCTAAAGAGTTAGTTGGGTACATGTCTCACGACATAGGCAAAAAACTTTGCCGGGATATACCTTGCGAAAGAAATAGTTTCTTGTCCGAGGGTATAAGTGAGAACCAAAGTAGAGCAAGACAAAGTTGGTGAACTTCCTCTCCAGACATCAGAGTGGCGCAATCGAAAGTGTTTTCGGTGTCAGGCTCCACAGCTTGAAAAAGCTGATGATTCAAGATCATGATGTTCTGAGCTCATACTAAGAGCGTAGGCATACGAGGTTGTGTTCCACACTGTGTGTTACGACAATCTTGTTATGAAGGTCATATTAATGGAATATGATAGACCTACGAACTACGAAGAAGAGATGGTGGACCTAAGTCCGAGAAATGGCTATGAGTCATTTGTGATCCGAAATAAAATCCATATACGATTACCAGGTATTGACTTGGGAGATCTTCTTGATGGCATCTAGGATGTTAATAATATATGGAATTTTATGAGAGAATAGACATTGAGCAGATTCGATTTGTCGTGAAACAGTTCTGACAGACGACATGAGAGTTTATCTCAAGTGGCGAAGCCTAAATCTCTTCTGGGTCGTTTAGCAATTACTATAATTTCGAATGAGAAATTGATAGATGGATGAGAAAACCATGGTTCCTAATAGTGTCATTAAGAATGGTTTGTAATCCTAAGGATGCTAAACATGTATGCAAACTTCGGTGGTCCATTCATGGGCTGAAGCAAGCATATCGGAGCTGGAATCTTCACTTTGATACTGTGATCAAAGGATTTTGGAGTTGTCCAAAATAGTTGAAGAAACCTACATTTGCAAAGAAGTGAGTGGGATCAAAGTAGCTTTCCTTGATCTTATATGCGGAAGGCATATTTGAGTGGGAGCTAGGTGTCATTTGTGATTTTGTATGTAACGACATATTGAATGACACAGATCCTCTAGTAGAGTGTAAAGGATTATTTAAGTGATTAAATTTTCTATGAAATGAAGTTAGGAGTATTAGGCATCCGATTTATAATTGTATAGATCAGAAGGGGCTTAATAACATTAAGTCGGAGTATTTCCTAAGTCAGAATTCTGAAGTGTTTCAAGATAGGACAAGCAAACAAAGAGGTTCTTGCTTGTATGACTAGGTAAAATATTAAGTTTATCTTGGCTTTTTCAGTGATAGAAAATGATGTTCGGCATTCTCTATGTATCACACATAGAGTCTATCAGGCTGAAAGCTCGACTTGGTGTGACCCGAGTTCTTGGTTGAAGAACATGTTCTAGAGTGATCCTTGCGTGGATCAATGAACAAACGTTAAGTTTATTCTTCAGTGTCTATGAGAACTGAAGATAGGTTTTCTAGTAAAGGGTAAGAGTGGAATGGCAACTTGCCGTAAAGCGGTTACGATGATGCAAGTTATTACACTGACCCATACGACTAGAAATCTCATATAGGAGATGTCCTTTATTTTGAAGATAGACATGGTTAGTTTGCGAAGTTGCATATGAATGCACTGTCGCATAATCTACATAGGTATAGAAATATATCGCGACTTCAGAAGTAGCAAGTGTGATTGGACTGAGCAGTTTTCCGAGCGTAGGTGGTCCCCTTAATAGATCTTTCAGACTTTTAAGGCGCATGCTACGCGAATGATCGAGTCGCACTCCATCCACTGGGATATATTTCGCCGTCATCGTAAGATACGGGTTGATGTCAAACTAGGTGACATAGAAGAGTTGCAAAGCACATATAGATCTCAATGTGTGAGTTCTATTGACTGTATTCCTCTTCCACGAGGCGAGCAGGCACCAAGATGCAATGGGTGTTGAGCTTTTACCAAGTTGTAAACTAGATTAAGTTTTACTCTAGTGCAAGTGGGAGACTGAAGGGAATATTCCCTAGAGGCACTTAATAAACATAGTTTATTGGCCATATCCCAATCGTTCATTATATGTTTTATACCATGCTATAACTGTATTAAGCGAAAACATTAATACAGGTGTGGTAGATAAACAACCAGGTCCCTAGTAGCCTCTACTAAGACTAGTTTCGTTGCGCGATTGATGATCGAGGTTTTCCGATCATAGGGCATGGCGCCGGTCGGCAATGGAAGTCATATTGTTAGGTGTAACGATGTGATGAACATACCCATTATTTATAGGACATAGTCATTACGCCTTAACACCGTGAGATCAACTCTTATTGTTATCCCTGGAAGATACTTTGATCGCACCAAACGTCATATCTTATATTGTGTGACAATAATGGTGATACTTTTGGGTACCAGAAGGGGGTAGTTGAGACGAGGGGTCAACAGTGGGATTTGTCAGTCCGCATAGCCGGATAGATACTCTAGGGCCCACTCGGTGAGATTATGTCAAATGAGTTTGCAAACATGTGACTAGGTCACCAGCTGACATAATATCATAGACGAGTAGAAGATAGCGATGTCGGTAACGAGATCATGCTAGGTATGGAGATATCTGAGAATGATGCTCGGACACGCTAAGTATCGCCATGACAAAGGGTTTAAGACTAGACGTCCAGGTTTGATAGATGAAAGTCATTCGTTATATCACAGGGATTAATTCATGGGGTCCAGGCCTACGAGTTAGTCGTTGATCATAGAGGAGTCTTGATCATACCTGTTATTATATCGAACCGCTAGGGTAACACACTTAAGGGGTTTCGACAAGACAACAAGAAAGGAAAGAGATCACCGGGAACGTCCCGGGAATGGTCCGATGGAGATCGGGCAGCGACAAAAGAGTTTTCGGAGCTAGAATAAATTATATAAAATATGTTTGATATTAATTAGTATAATTAATGTTTAAATATGATTTTATATATTTATTTTCGAATTTTTAAAGGAAGATTTCCCTAAATGGGCCTTCTAGTGGAAAGAAGGCCCATGAGTGGGGATGCTTCCCCCCAAGGGAAGGGGGCTGGTTCGGCCAGCCCTTAGTGGGCCACAAGGGGCCCACTAGGGCCGGCGCACCGTCTTGAGCCGCACCAGACATGTGGGGATAGTACCACATTGCCTGGCTGGCAAGGTTGGCTCCCCCTGGGAGCCTATATCAGAAGGGCACCCCTGGCCTTTTAATTCACCAATTAATTCCCAATTTCTCTCTCGATCTCGTGATTCCCTTTGTCAGAGTCGCGCCGAGTAGAGGAGGGGGTTCTCTTCCACCATAGCCCGCTGCCGCGCTGCTGGTGTTCCGGTCCAAGTCTTCCGCTGCTCGTCCTGGACTGGAGCTTCGGAGGCCGTCGTCTCCACCGTATGTGTGTGACGCCCTGCGAGGTGCTGCGCTAGCGGTACTCGGAGGCCTACTTCCTCCACTCGACCTCGGGGTCATCTTCGTCGTCTTCGTCGCGCCGAGTTCTTCACGACCTAGAGGTCGGCTACGTCGTCTTCGTCGTCAACGCTTGTGCGGGAGCGTAATCCCCGCTATTCGGTCTACGAGGGTATGTATTCCGATCTCCGCCGTACTACTATATCTGCATAGTGTAGATCTTGGCTAGTTTAAGGATATCGTTGCTAGGAATTTTTTTGTTTTCTGCACACGATCCCCTTCAATAATAGAGTTCAACGGGGCGGTGGACTCCCAACCCCATTCTTCGGATAGCATCTTGAGGTTGATCATCACCTACAACGGAAACACCACTTTGCTCCACAAGGGAGTCGTCATTCTCCTCGAACACCACACTACAAGTTTCTATGATTATGCGCGAGGCCTTATCATAGACTCTATAAGTGTGGGATTCGGACCCGTAGCCCACAAATGTCCCTTCAAGAGACTTAGATTCAAACTTGCCTAAACGAACACCTTTGATGAGATAAAAACACTTACAACCAAAAACTCGGAAGTAAGAGATATTGGGCTTGTTCCCGGTAAGCACTTCATAGGGGGTCTTCATGAGTCCTTTGCGGAAGAAGAGTCGGTTGGATGAATGGCAAGCGGTGTTGACGGCTTCGGCCCAAAAGTTGTGAGGGGACTTGAACTCGGCCATCATCAACCTTGCCATCTCAATAAGAGTGCGATTCTTCCTTTCGGCTACACCATTTTGTTGGGGAGTATAAGCAGCGGAATATTGATGACGAATCCCTTCTTCACTAAGGAACTTGTTTAAGGTGTAGTTCTTGAACTCGGACCCGTTGTCACTTCTTATCACCAAGATAGGGACATTGTGTTGACGTTGAGCCTCATTGGAGAAGTCGATGATAGTTTGTTGAGTCTCCATCTTCGTCTTGAAGAAGAAAACCCAAGTGTATCTTGAATAGTCATCAACAATCACCAAGCAATATTTCTTGCCACCAAGACTAGCTTCCGGAATGGGACCAAAGAGGTCAACATGGAGAAGCTCCAAAACCCTTTTTGAAGAAATGATGGTCTTGCTTGGATGGTAGATGTCATGCATTTTTCCTTCAACACACGCCCTACACATTCGATCCTTCGAGAAAGAAACATGGTCTTTTAGTCCTAGGATATGGCCACCCTTGTGGAGACTTTGAAAAGTCCTCATGTTGATATGGGCTAGTCGGCGATGCCATAGCCAACCCAAGTCCGCCTTCACGAATAGGCACATTGTATGGGAAGTGGTGACTCCGGAGAAGTCAACCACATAGAGCCCATTCTCAATGTACCCAACGAAAGACACATTGAGAGACTTGCTCCGCAAGAGAATGACCATTTCCTTTTCGAAGACAACGGTATAACCCAAACAAGTTAAGGAATGGACGGAGATCAAGTTGAAACCTAGGGACTCGACAAGCAAGACATTCAAAAGTGTGATGTCCGGTGCCACTACCACCTTGCCGAGCCCTATTACCTTAGACTTAGAATTGTCACCATATGTAACGGTCATTTGATCATCATTGGGCTTCAACTCCGTTACAATCTCCTTGCTTCCGGTCATATGACTAGTGCACCCACTATCAATTATCCATTTCGATCCTCCGGAAGCAAGGCCCTACACACAATCAATTCTTTGGTTTAGGTACCCATTTTGCAATGGGTGCCTTTTGGTTAGCAACAAGGGTCTTTGGAACCCAAATAGCATATTCAATTTAACCATCAAAAGGACCAATGTATCTAGCATAGACATCCCCATAATGATCAACATATAAGGCATAATTGGGGTTAGATATGCCCGCAAAGTCATCACGAGTGGGAGTGCCCCTTGTGGCATTTCCACTCGCAGTGTCGTCTTTCTTGGCTTGTGCGGGCTTGATCTTCTTCTTGATCTTCTCCTTAGCAACATAGCCTAGACCTTCCTTACCCTTGTGGGGCACTCGCTCATGAAGAGGAGTAGTGAGCTTCCCTTTGCCTTTATCAAGGGAGGTCTTGGGCTCGGTTGCCACGGAGGGAACAAACAAGATCCTAGCTTTATCCTTGACAACATTTGCATTAGTATTCAAAGGAGTAGAAGTACTAGGTTTCTCAAGAAGAGTTATCCGAGTTTGGAGTTGATCACGAGACTTGAGGAGATGTTCGTGATCACTTGTCAATACCTTGTGAGTATTTTCAAGTGACTCGAGGTCTTCGCAAAGTCTAGCATGAGCAACTACAAGCTCGGACTTCTCCTTTTGCACAATTTTACATTTAGCAAAGTAGAGATCACGATCCTTACTGATCTTAGCAAGTTGCTCCTTGAGGAGAGCATGAGCTTCTTGTTCATCTTCGAGAGAGGATTGGAGGGACACCTTAGCGTGTGCATCCTCTCTCTCAATCTCACCTTTTAATTCAAGCTCATCCTCAAGCTCACCTATAAGACTCATAATTGAGCCAAAGTGTTTCTTTCCTTCTCCTTGCAAGTTAGTCATGAATTTATCAAACACAATAATTTCATCCTTGACTTCTAGGCTCATACCATCATCATTGTCATGGGATATGGAGGTGGGGGGCAATTTTACCTCGGATGTCTTTGCCATGAGACATCTTGGATTCTTGATGATGGGGCTCTCGTTTGGTGAGGAGAAGAGTGACGGAGGTGTGGAAGAAATGGCTAGTGCGGCCACTTGCGTTGGAGTATCCTCCTTGTCACTATCTTCATCATCGGTGGGATATTGCTCTTGAGTTACCAAGACAATCTTTTGGTTCTTCTTGAAGAAGGGCTTCTTCATGGGCATGGGCCCCTTGCCCTTCGTCTTGGCCACAAGCCTCCCACCATGATACTCTCTTCTCTCCCATGGGCAATCTGCAACAAAGTGGCTTTTTTCATCACAGTTATAGCAAAGCCTCACCTTGTTGAATGGCTTTCCTCCATTGGATGGAAACTTCTTGTCAATCCTCGCTTTGGCCCTTCCGGGGTTCTTCCAAAACGTTCTTGCCGCAAGACCCATGTGTTGAGTAAGATTACTTGAGAGGGTCTCACTAGATAGCTCGACTTGATCATCATACTCCTCTTCATCCTCTTCTTCAACGGTGGCCTTCAAGGCAATTGAGGCATGCTTGTGCATCCCTATGGCTCTAGCTCTTGCATCTTGTGCAATCTTGGAGGCCACCTTGTATGCGGTCATCTCTTGCATGACTTCATTGGATGTCATCTTTGCGAAGTCATGTCTCCCTTGGAGTGTCTTCAAATCCGTTTCCTCAAAGGGCAAGAGAGCGGTCACAAACTTCCTCTTGATCCAAGAATCATCAATGTACACCGCCCCGAGGTTCTTGAAGGAGTTGGCAACCAACACCAACCTCCGGTACATGTCCTTGTGGCTTTCTCCATCCAACTTGTAGAACCCTTCCACCTCATTGCATAAGGCATCATACCGGTTCTTCTTCATGCTCTCATTCCCGACGAAGATGTCGGAAAGAGCATTCCAAACTTCTTTGGCGGTGGAGAATTGTTGGATGAGCGCCATGTCCTTCTCTCCAACGGCCATTTGGAGTTGATGAAGAGCGGTGGCGTTGAGTTGGCTATCAACCACCTCTCTTCTTGTCAAGTTGGTTGGATCATGGGGCTTGTATCCTTCTTCAATGATGCGCGATAGCTCAATGGAGGCACTACATAGATGAGACTTCATTAGAAATTGCCATTGAGAGAAATGAGTAGGTTTAAGCTTAGGAGGATCACTTCTAAAGTTTACATGAGGGTGAGGGATAGGAGGGTTAGGAGAGTAATTATGGTTGACATTATGAAATTCCTCTCCTTTGAGGGTGTTAGAGGAGCTAGGTGATTCATCCTTTTCCGCCTTCCCGAGGGGAACACTTGAAGTAACATCTTTGGACCCATCCGAAGATGACTCCTTAGAGTTCTCAGCATGCTCCTTAGGAGGAGGAGAGGGAGAAGTAGCCTCGGGCTCCTTAGACTTCAAGAGTGCCATGAGCATCTCATTCATCTTGAGGAGTTGGGCCTCCAAGGACGATCTCATATCAATAAGATCGGCCATGGTTGCCCCTTTGGCTAACGCCTCCTTCTCCGCCTCTAATTTCTCACGGGCGGCCCTCTCGGCATCGGATTCCGTCATCGTTGCACTTAGGCGGTTAAGCCCTTAAAAGTGAACAAGGCTCTGATACCAATTGAACGGGAATCCGGCACCTAGAGGGGGGGTGAATAGGTGCTATTACAAATTTTAGGTCTTTTCAAATTTAGGCTCAACACAAAGGTAAATTCTCTAGATATGCAACTACGGTGAATTTACCTAAATGAGAAACTAATCAAAAACAAGATAAACAAGCTAACAAGACAAGCAAGTAAGGGAGCAAAGATAAGGGGAACCGAGCGAAGCACGCGGAGACGAAGATGTAATCCCGAGTTCCACCCAAGGGTGTACGTCTCGTTTGGAGAGGTGTGCGCTACCACAACAGGTTAGCCGCAACGCCACAAAGGCTAACCTTCTTCTCCGATGAACTCAACCACAAAGGTTGCGAGTCCACCTTCCACTATTGATCCCCTTTTAGGGTGGAGATCGAATCCCTTACAAACGCTTGAGGCACGCACCCACAACTTAATTGGGGGCTCTCAAGAAGACCACAAAAGGTCAAGGACCACAAAAGGTCAAGGCAACACCAAGATTACAACAATGGTGAACTAGGTTTTCCCACCGGAAACCCTAGCCACGAAATCCCCAAGTGAATGGGGAGGAAATGCAAATCCCTTCGGTGAAGATGTAGATCCGGGCCTTCTCCTCCAATCCTCCAAAGATCAACGAATTTGGATGGAGGGATTGGGAGATCTTGTTGATTTGAGCTTTCAAGAATAGTAGGAGAGAGAATATATGAGAGCTAGTTGTTCTTGAGTGAGTGAGGGGGTATTTATACCCCCCTCTCAAAATCTGGCCGTTGGCTGCTTCGGAGACCCGGAAATTCCGGTATAAGTGACACCCGGAAATTCCGAGTCACCCGGAATATCCGAGTCAGTGAAATTTCCGAGTTGAATTTCCGGTTGACATCAGAACCACTTTGACATCTTGACTTAGCCAATTTTCTGAGGGTGACTCGGAAATTCCGAGTTAGTGAAATGTAACATCCTGGGATTTGAAAAATCAGAAAAATTTAAAACTTTTAAAAATTACTTTGTATGCTACTTTTGAAAGAGTATTCAAGCATTGCGCTCATGCATTCATGCATAAACATCATTTCATCTTGTGGCTTAAATTAAATAAGAGTTTGAAATTTTAAATTTTATTTATATGTTTTGAAAATTATTCCATAAACATGTTATTTGTATCTTTTATAATATTCCAATTTATAATTTTCATTTTGGGAAAGAATACTACCAAAAAGTTCTAAATTAAACAAGCTTTCCAAAACATATTTTTATGAATTTTTCTGAAAAGTTTTGGTTAAGTTTAAAAATCAAATTTGAATTAAAAGTTTGAAAATAGAAAATGATTTGTCAAAAAAAAAGAGGAGAAGAACAGCCCGAACCAACTGGGCCGAAGCCCATCTCCTTTCTACCGCGCGCGCAGCAAGTCGTGGCCCAGCAGAAGCCCGACAGCAGCCCGCTTCTCTCTCTCTGTCGCTGACGTGTGGGTCCCACGGTCATCTCCTTCTTCACCGAATCCTAACAGAGTTCTAGCTCTTCCGAAGAAACCGAACGGAACACGATCAAATCGCGGCGATTTCTTGCGGGATAAGAAGCCCGTGCCCCCCCCCCCATATAAACTCCATGAACTCCTCTTCGTTTCCCCTCAAAAATTTCCATCTACGAGCCGCCAGGCTGCCCGCAGTTCCCCGCCGCCGCGCCGCCACTACCGCCGACAGATTTCTCGAACTCCGGTGAGAACCGTTGACCCCGAGCCACCTCGTTGCTCCCATCCTCCTTAAATACTCCTGGCGCATCTCCCTGAGCCTTTTGCGCAACTTCTTGTGCCCCAGATCGACCCTGGTTCATCGACCTCCGCCGGCCGCCGCGGGACCGACTCCGGCGAACGATATAAGAAGAAGAAGACTGCCCCCGTCCGCGACAACCTCTACCTCGGCCTCGCCTCGAACCTCTGAACCCCGTGGTAAGATCAGTGCCTCCCCTCCCTCTCTCATTCGTCGTGCGCGTGAAGACCGGCGATGGCGCCGCCGCGGGAGTGAGGTCGCCGGAGACCTCCGGTCGGTAGCGCGCTAGGTTTACACCGGGTAGATCCGGACCGTTAGATCGCAATCTAGCGGCTGCCTTTTAATGATCTCTCCGAACCGGTACCGTCCAATCAGAGGCAGCCACGCGGATGTACAGTCAGCGCCTCGTCAGCAGCACAGTCAGCGCCACGTCAGATTTGTTTTTCTGCGATTTTTCTTAAATAGATTAAAACTGGCAGTTTTGCAGAAAAGCCCCTGTATCTTAAATCTATTATAACTTTTTATTGGTTTGGCCAAATTTAACAAACTTTATATTTTTGAAAAGCTCTCGACTTGTAGATTATTTTAGCACTGTTGGTTTTCTGTTTTGAGTCTGTTTAAATTATTCCAATTTCAAATTATGAGTTTAGGTAAATTTGACTTAGATTTAAATCTATAAGATCAAAAATTGTAAATAAAATTGTTTTGAAAACCTTATAATATGTGTTATATGAATACACTGTTAGAAAATATTTTTCAGTATTATTTGGACTATTTCAAAATCATAATGTTAAATTGAATAAAGTTTGAGTAATTTTGACATAACTTTTGATAGAAATATTATTTTTGAGTAAATCCAATTACTATAAATTTGAATGACTAAGTATTTGCAGTAGGAATTTTCTACTAATCATTGTGGAATTATTTTCTGTTTATTTTGTAAATAATATTGATTTAATACTTTTAAAAGATATTTTAATGAATAAAAACTAATTAAAAATATATTAAAATTAACTTCATCATATATTCGAAATTATAAAGTACTTAGGCATATTATGAACACTTTGGTCACAAAAAGTACTTAGAAATATTTTGCCTGCTTAAAACAAAGTAAATTCTCTATTAGAAAATATTTGATAAATATTCGAGAATACTTTCCTTAAGAAAAATTTCAACACTTAGAAATGCTAAATCCTTCCTTAGAGAAATTTAGCATCTACAAACTTAGTTGTTTATTTTGTTAAGTGTTGTCCCTAGAAATAAAAGGCATTGCATGCATAGCATATTGTATTGTATAGTTATTGTTTTCTCTAAGTTAGGATTATTTTGAGCATAGTGTTTTGGTAAAGTGCTACAAAAAAATGAAGACTAGAAGATCAATAAAGACTTAGAAGAAAAACAGACTCTGGAAGCAGCTCCAAAAAGTAGAAGCACTTAGAAGAAAATCAAGAGGAACTGCAAGAAGACTATTCCCTTTTATTTCTAAGTCTCTCTCTCTCTTTTCTTTTCTTCCCTCTTGGACCTCGTGGTGGCTAAGTTATATCCATGACCATCCCTGGTGATATACAAATCCTCAAGTCTGAACCATCAAGTCTACATGATTCAATGAAGACATCACCAAGGAGAAATTACAAGTCAGGAGATAAAGCGTGGGGAATCAACTCTATCTTCTCTGTATCTTTTCTGTCTTCCTATTCTTATTCCACTTTGGACATAAACCAAGTCCTTAGTGATTTTGACCAGGTCCTTAGAGTGCTAACTGAAGATGAAGGAAACTACAAAGGAGTTGAAGAATTCAAGATCAAACATGATGAAGACTAGGAGCAGTCTTACAACTTAGTCAAGTTGACTTATAGTAATTAATTTTATGACCTTGGTCCTTAGGCATATTTGGCTAACACACTTGCCTTGCATTCACTTAGAATAATTTCTTGGCATGGCATGCATCTCTAGTTATAAATATTTTGCACATCATGCATAACATGTTTTTGTATGGTTATTTGGTTTGTATGTTTATTTGTGTCTTGTTTGATGTGTTAGAAATATCGGAGGGAAACGACAACTGTTGCAGCTGCTGTTGCTATTCTTCCTGTTGCCAAGGCAAGTGGCACACCCTCATAAACTTCCTAAGTATTTTCTATGCATTACTTAGTATGTTTATTATATGCATGTGTTGGATAGTATTGCTATGCTGAAACTACTATATCCCTTACACTAGTTGTGTCTAGAATCCTATGGGTAACTTGGTAGGAATATTGATGCTATGCAAAAGTTGTTTTGTGAAAAGTTAATTTCTACTAAGTTAAAGATACTTCTGGGTGGATGTGGCAAGAGGATGGAGGTTAGAGTTGAGTGACTGCTTAGGCTCATTTGGGTGGGTGCACCTGGCTAAGACCCAGGCTCATTTAGATGAGTGAACCTGAGTACGTACACTTGAGGATGGCCACCCAGGAACAAAGGGACCATAGTTTTCTCCAAGTGAAGATGCTTCCAGTGCAACCACGTGGTATAATGGCTCTGCCTTGACTTTTCCCCAAAGGTCTCGTCTCAGGCTTCTCCTTTCCTTTTCACTACATGAGGGTCAAGGACAGAAGGGTTGTTTGAGTCTCGTGGTGAAAGTGCACAAGCTCTGCAGAGTGTAAAACTAAGTACTTAGCCGTGTCCTCGGTTACGGACAATCTGAGCAGCTGATCAAGGATTCAACGGAGGCTCCCAACATTCAAATTTCTAAGTTAAAAGTTGATGGGTGAACAAGGGAAGATGAGATTATGGTTTTCATGCCATACTTGTCCTGAATTCAAGAAAAGTGTTTTCAAAAGAGTAGGAAAAATTGGCTTTATGCAAATTAGCCTTGAACTCCACCAGCCAAATATGCATGTAGGCTATAGAGTTATTCCATTAAGTGTCCACCATAGTGTCACTTGCCAGACTCCATTTTTAATGGAATCTGACCCACTCTGTTGCAAAATTTTATTTGATACAGGTTGTTCAGATGACGAGTGAGGTTTCCGTTAAGGGATTTCGAGTCTGCACCAACATGTTTTCGCCTGTGGCGTATCATGAAGTTGGAGGCTCATAGAAGATTTATTTCCGTTGCTTTATTGTTTTGAGCTAGCTTTAAGCTATGCAAAGATGTATCGAACTACTTATTTTTGTAATTCTGGATCATCGATGTAATAAAATTGATACTTTGTTGTGATATTACATCGTAAACTGTGTGTGCAAACGAATCGATCCAGGGGTTTGCACTATACACAGGTATCTGCCTTATTTAAAGTGCAGGTACGTTACATGAAATTTCCGAGCTGAATTTCCGGTTGAAGTCAGAACCACTTTCTGAACTTGACTTAGCCAATTTTCTGAGGGTGACTCGGAAATTCCGAGTCAGTGAAATTTCCGAGCTGAATTTTCGGTTGAAGTCAGAACCACTTTCTGAACTTGACTTAGCCAATTTTCTGAGGGTGACTCAGAAATTCCGAGTCAGTGAAATTTCCGAGCTGAATTTCCGATTGAAGTCAGAACCACTTTCTGATTTTTCCTTAGCCATTTTTCTGTTAGGTATATGAGACCCGGAATTTCCGATCCTGGAAATTTCCGGTTCCAATAATCCGATTCTGGGAAGAATTCCAGAAACTCTTTTTCTCTACATTTTGGCTTTGGGATTTGTGATATGAAACTCACACAAACTGAAATACTTAGCAAATAGGATTAGTACATCATTGGTATTGTTAACTAACACTCAAAACACTAGGGATTAAGAAATGTTCTTTCAGCCGCCCTTGAAGAACTCCCACTGGGGAAAACGCGCTCTTTGACGGCGCGAAGAACGTGAGCCTGATGGGACACCTGAGCTTCCTCCTCGAGGAAGGCCTCACGGGGCAGACCATTGTGGCGAACTTCGTGACGCGCCGCATCGCTCCCCTCCAGGCACATTCGGTGCCCATGTGGATGTACTCCGGGCCGAACGACAAGATGCGGCTTCACCGCGAGGACAATGACAAGGACGCCGTCGACAACGTCCTGTCTGCGCTCTTCATCAACCCGGTGGTGCCTGCCGCGGATAAGCTCCCCGTCACGCTCCGGCCTCTCCATCAATACAACATGACTGAGCGCATGGCCATTTTGGAGGCGATGCCTCCGTTCACCCCGGCAGGCCAGGCTGGGATGGAGGTGCCCGTGCCGGCGGCGCGGGGCTCGGAGGAAGCGGATTCTCCCTCGGCCTCGGGAGCCGGGCTAGGTGAGGAGGAGGCCGCGACAGGGGAGGTGTCCTCTTCAAGGGCAGGGCCATTTAATGACGAGATTTGTGACATCTCATCGGCGATGATGACGCCTTCGTGGTGGCGCCCTCGCGCCTCGTGGAGGAGGAGGATGAGGCAAGGGAGGCCTCCGACGCGGAGGCCACTCCGGGGAGGCGCGAGCCACGCTGCAAGGCAGCCTCGGGCCGGTCGGGAGCGAGGCCGTCCGACGTCCCCTCCAAGAGGAAAGCTGTGGCGCCTCCATAGGGGTCTGGCGCCAGGACCACGCCCTCCTGGCACTCATCAGGCCTGGCGTGGGTCGACACCGGTGCTCCACCGTCCGGGTAAGTGTTTCTGGCACTCGGTCGTTTGACTCCGGCTCTTTTTCGCTTTGTCCTCTTTTGAAGGTCTTTCCTTGGTTTGTGCCAGTGATCTTGTGCCTGCGAAGCGCCGTAGGCTTCGCAAGGCAGCAGATGTGAAGAGAGCCACGACTGAGGCCGTGGCTAAAGAGGCCACGAGGTCTGTGGAGACAGCCTCCACTGTCCCTACTGAGGAGGTGCCTCAAGGGGAGGTGGCTGCGCCTCGGGCGGAGGCTGCATCACCTCAGGCGGAGGAGGCCGCGCCTCGCCCAGAGGCCTCTTCGTCGCCTCCTGAGCCAATGGTGGTGGAGGCTCCGGAGGAGAGGACTTCCACTCCTCCTCGCACTCCTACTCCTCCTCGCTCGGTCACGCCCCCGCGCGAGCCAACTCTGCCGCGCGAGCCGACTCCGCCGCGCGAGCCAACTTTGGCTCGTGTGCCCACGCCTCCCGCGCAGCCAGAGGTCAAGGCGGGCCAGGTGCCGCCAGGTGTGGGCGAGCCTGCAGGGGGGGCTCCTTCTTCTCCTCCTCATCCCGCGGCAGGGAATGAGGCCCAGGCTGGTGCAGGCGTCGAGGGGGCTGCTGGCGCGGCCGGGGACGGAGTGCAGTCTAGCCCCCAAGCGCGCTCAGGGGCCAGACTCTCGGGCCTCGACTTAGGGGCTGGGCCCTCGACAAGCCGAGACCTGGTCCTCCGTGGCTGGGACTGGAGCGCGGGGCACTGCGAGGTCGCCTTTCGCCTTGTGAGGGAGTCCTTGGAGGGCTTGGAGGCGCACCTCACCCTCGAGGACATACAGCTCGCTCAGCAGCGCGAGGAGCTGGCGAGGGCGCGGTCGTCCTTCAACACGGCCGTCGAGGCTCGTCATCAAGAGGACCTGGCGCTGCAAGCCGCGCGCGAGGAGTCCATCCGCTTCACCAAGGAGATCCGCGAGGGGGCCATCCGCGACGCCTCCGAGATTCTCTCGCCCCTCTAGGAGGATTGTGACGCCGCTGCCGAGCTCCTGTCCACGGCGACGGCCGAGCGCAAATCCATGGAGGGCTCTCTGGCGCAAAAATGCCGCGAGCTGGGCCAGCTGGAGACCCAGCTACTCTCCGCCCACCGGGCCACGCAGGAGACCCTGGAGGAGGAACGCAAGGGCCTCGCCGAGCGCGAGCGGCAGCTGGCCCTCAAGGAGAAAGAGGTGCGGCTGCACGACGAGCAATGGCTTCAGGCGGAGAGCACGCTCGCCACTCAGCGCAAAGAGCTCGAAGCGCGCGAGGGGGACCTGGCCCAGGCGCTTCACCAATACGACGAGAACGTCGCTGCCCAGAAGCGTGCCCTGGAGCAGTTCGAGCATTGGTACGCCGAGAAGAAGAAAGAGGCGGATGACACCCTCCTGGAGCGCGAGAAGCAGTACCGGCTAATGAAATCCCAGGAGTACCACGACTTGGCCTAGAAGCAGGAGGACCGCTTCAAGGCTAGGCACGCCATCGATTCTCAGTGGATTGCCGCGCTTGAAAAGGCCAACTCCAATCTAGAAACCCGCCTTAAGCGCGCCAAGGACGGTCGACGCCGGGCGGAGGAGGCCCGCAACGAGGCCATCCATGACCTCAACACCCTGGTCAAGGACGTGGAGGAGTAGGTGGCTCCCGCGATGGAGCAGGCTGCGGATACTGCCGCGGCGGCCCGTGCGCTCACGAGGCAGCGGGAGCGCATGTTCGAAGCGCTGGTCGCCCGGGGTAATGATCTTGCCGCCCAGCTTGGCCCGGACGTGTCGCACGCCGAAGTTTGAGGCCGTGGCGATGCTGCCATGTACCTGGTCTACTTCGACCAGCTCTTCACGGCACTTGAGGTCCCTGTCGCTGACCTCCGCGAGGTGATAGAGGACGAGAGCCGGCAGCTCCTAAGAGTGGTCGTCAAACACATCTTCACCAACCTCAGGATCCTCACACCAGATTTCGACCTCTCCACAGTGATGGAGGCTCGTCAAGGAGAGAACGTGCGTCGGGTCTCCAACTCCCTCCGCGAGCAAGTCGATGTCTTCTGCAACCGCTTCAGGCGTGCGGAGGTCGCTGCAGGGGACAGTGAGGAGGAGGTTGCCTCTGCCGAGACCGAGGAGGGCGCGGTGGAGGAGGTTCAGGATGATGATGATTCCGCCTGAGCTATTTGTCATTGCGCCTGTGTGCGCTTGTGTTTGAAACAATTTTATGTTTAGACATGATACGACTTTTGGGCATGTAATATATTTTCGTTTGCAATTTGTTTCTAGCTTGCTTGCCCCTCGAGAGGTCCCTTTGGACTTATCTTCATGTCTATTTGTTCTGTGCGTCGTTAGGACCCATATCTTCGCGCCATGACTCCGCCACTTCGGTATGCTAGAGCAATGACTCTGCAAGGCCGGGGGGAGTTTAGGCCTAGGAGAGGTAGGAGCCCTGAGTCGCGATGCTCAAGTGCCCCTCTTAGACGTACGAGTAGTCCATGAAGTATAAGGGAAAGCGAAGTCGCTTGAAGGGCAAACACGCGCTTGCGGGGGAAAAACTCTCGAGGCATGGGTGTGAAACTTAGCTTCTCGAGGCTTTTGCCCTGTAGAGGTTTTTTGCCTGGCGAGGAGGTCCTCTTGAGGGATTATTCCCGGATGCCTAATAGGCTTGCGGGGGCATTTCTTCCCTATAGATGTTAGAGGGGCGAACCCAAACGCTGGTACACGGTACAGAGGACTCGTGCACGCTTATAGGTCCCCTCAGGCGTTCCTCGCGAGGAGAGTAAGTACCAAGGTTCTTTGTAGAGATGGCGTGTTTGTGGGAGCTTGCCCTCCAGCCAGAGCTCAGATCCTTGGATTTTGCAGTGTTGCTGGTGTGTCATTTGAGGCACTGGCACCATACTCAGCCCCCGCTCGTGAGGTGCATATGTGGAGAGATATAAGCGCACATTTCAATGAAGTAATGCGTAAATAAAACTCACCGCCAAATATTACATAACGGCGCCGTAGCACTATGTTCACTTAGGAACGAAATTGTCTCATTATGCTTGGAGTTTCCAAGTTAATGTTTTGACCATGTCGAGCCATGGGGACCACCCATTAGTGGCAGAGACTCTCAAGGGCTGAGGTGGCTCGTTACATGGAGAGCTCGGAGGGTTGACCCTCGAGAGAAGCCTTTAGAGTTTGGAGGTTTAAGCCGTGAGCCTTTAACCTCTAGAGACAAATGCTTGGAGGTTGAGCCGTAAGCTGGCTCTTCCACCAGATGTCTTGACGTGACAATGATCACGGGGGTGACAATGATCATGTTTGCCTTTGTTCCTTCTGGAGACAA
Organism: Poa annua; assembly: GCA_026929855.1. Lineage (NCBI taxonomy): Eukaryota > Viridiplantae > Streptophyta > Magnoliopsida > Poales > Poaceae > Poa > Poa annua. The sequence goes on along the minus strand of CM049426.1, from coordinate 240,114,808 downwards.
AAAATGCTTGGAGGTTTAAGCCGTGAGCTTTTAACCTCTAGAGGCAAAAAAAAAATGCTTGGAGGTTGAGCCGTAAGCTGCCTCTTCCGCCAGATGTCTTGACGTGACAATGATCACGGGCGTGACGATGATCACGGATAGAACTTGCGTAGGTGCATTATGTTCCACGGGTTTTTGACGGGGATGTTGTCTTGAGTCTCGAGACGAGCCGTGCCAGGCCTGGCGATTTGGGTGACCCTGTAGGGACCTTCCCACATCGGTGACAGCTTGTGGAGGCCTTCCCTGGAGAGGATTCGCCTGAGGACGAGATCGCCTACCTCCAAGGTGCGTGAGCGCACGTTGCGGCTGTGGTAGCGTCGCAGGTCCTGCTGGTATTTGGCCGCCCGGAAGGCGGCACGGCGGCGTAAGCCCTCGAGAAGCAGCAAGTCGTCGTTGTGGAGATCCTCTTGCTCATCCTCGTTAAAGGCAAGGACCCGTGGGGATCCATGCTTTATTTCTTTTGGGAAGACTGCTTCGGCTCCATAGACGAGGGCGAACGGTGTTTCCTCTGTAGGCTTTGGTGGCGTTGTGCGGATGGACCAGAGCACCGAAGGGAGCTCACTAATCCAGCCCTTGTCGTGGCCCTTGAGGACGTCAAAGGTACTGGTCTTTAGGCCCTTTAGGACTTCTGCGTTTGCTCGCTCAACCTGCCCATTGCTCTGTGGATGAGCGACTGAGGCGAAGCAGAGCTTGATGCCCATCTTTTCGCAGTAAGCCCTGAAGATGCCACTGGTGAATTACGAGCCATTGTCGGTGATGATGCGGTTAGGCACTCCGAAGCGGCAGACCAGGCCTCTGATGAATTTCACCGCCACGCCTGCTGGAATTGTGCGCGTCGCCTCCACTTCGGGCCACTTAGTGAACTTGTCGATGGCCCCGAAGAGGTAGCGATAGCCCCCTTGCGCTATTGGGAATGGTCCCAAGATGTCCAGCCCCCAGACCGCGAACGGCCAGGAGAGCAGAATGGTCTGTAGCCCCAGCGCGGGTTGGTGGATTTGCTTGGCGTGGAATTGGCAAGCTTCACATGATTGAACTATGTCAACTACATCCTGAAGTGCTTGAGGCCAGTGGAATCCGCTTCACATGATTTTTCCTACGAGGGTGCGGGCGCACGAGTGGTGGCCGCACTCTCCGCTGTGGATGTCTTTGATCAGCATTTTGCCTTCTTCAGGAGGGACACATTTGAGCGCGATGCCGTTCGGACGCTTGCGGTAGAGGTTTCCTTCGAGGACGTGGTAAGATTTGCCTGGCGGGCAATTCGCTCTGCTTCAACATCTTCCTCGGGAAGGATCCCCTTGACGAGGTATTCTTTGATCTCGTCAATCCATCATGTTTCTTGATGCGCCGCTGTGAACAACAGACGTTCCCCTGTAGGGGGCCCGCAATCGGGAGCCCCGACTGTAGGTGGTGGCGGGAGTGCTTCGTCTGTGTTTGCGGGCATGACCTCTCGAGGCTGTTTTATGGATGCCTTGACGAGTCTTTCTTCGAAGACGCCTGGCAGCTGAGCTTGCCTCTTTAACGCGCGTTTGGCGATGTCATCAGCCTCTTGATTTTCCATTCTTGGGATGTGCATGAGCTCCATTCTCCTGAAGTGCTTCTCAAGCCTGTGGACCTCCTCAAGGTATACGACCATGTGGTCGTCTTTAGGCTTGTAGCATTTGTTGGAGAAGTTGACGAGCAGCTGGGAGTCTCCCTTGATGATCAGGTGCTTGATGCCTAGGGCGATCGCAGCACGTAGGCCAGCGAGCAGGCCTTCGTACTCAGCAATATTGTTGGAGATCTTGTCGATTCCAAAGCACAGCTGGACCGCGTAATAGAGCTTGTCGCCCTTTGGTGAGGTCAAGACCACGCCGGTCCCACCGTGGCGACAAGCGAAAGCTCCATCGAACTTCAGGGTCCAGTGGCTGGGCATTTTGTCTCCAGAGGGCTCTTGCTCTTCTCCTAGAGGTTCTTCAGGTGTTGGGTCAGTCCATTCGGCGACGAAGTCCGCCAACGCTCTTCCTTTGATTACCCTTGTGGTATCGAATCAGAAATTGAATGGTTGTAGCTCTATATTCCTTCCTGTGACACGATCTGTGGCGTTAGGGTTGCGCAGGATCTGCTCCAGGGGAAAAGAGGTGACCACCGTGATGGGGTGCCCCTGGAAGTAGTGTCGCAGCTTTCGAGTATCACGCAGTACTGTGCTGACAAAGTAGACTGGATGCTCGACAAGGGTTGAGGAGCGATGAGGAGCGCGACGAGGAGCTTCTGCTGCATTGTGTACCGCTTGCGAGTATCACGTAGTACTGTGCTGACAAAGTAGACTGGATGCTCGACAAGGGTTGTTAGTTTAGTCTTGGCGCACTCTGCCTGAGGAGGCTCTGCAGGGCCCTCAAGGGGGTTGGCCTGCGGAGGCTCTTTAGGGCCCCCGAGGGGGTTGGCCTGTGGAGGCTCGTCAGGCTCCCTGGCGAGATCGTCCTATAGCGATGGTCTCGTGGCAGGCTCCGTTTGCGACTTTGGGCCTGGAGGTGGGTTTGTGGGGCCTGTTCCTTTGCCAAGCTCCTCGTCAGGCGGTTTTGGCTGTGGAGTGGTTGCATTCTTCTTGTGGAGGACTGGTTCTTCCCTTTCTACCACAAGGACGGCACTGACGGTCTGTGGAGTGGCTGATAGATACAGCTTCAGGTGCTCGCCTGTCCTTGGGGCGACCATGACTGGTGGGCTGGCTAGGTACCTCTTCAAGTCCTCAAATGCTTTTTCCGCTTCAGGAGTCCACTTGAAAGTGCCAGTTCTCTTCATGATCTTGAAGAATGGCAGAGCTCTTTCACCGAACTTGGAGATGAATCTACCCAAGCTGGCCATGCAGCCTGCTAGGTGTTGCATGTCCTTGAGCCGGCGTAGAGGTTGCATTTCCTCTATGGCCTTGATCTTGTCAGGGTTTGCCTCTATGCCTCGATGGGACATGAGGAAGCCAAGCAATTTGCCTGAAGGCACTCCGAAGACGCACTTGGCGGGGCTGAGCATGATGTTCACCTTGCGCAAGCTGGAGAAAGTCTCTTCAAGGTCTCTGAGGAGAGTATTTCCCTCTCGAGATTTGATGACAATGTCATCGACATAAGCCTCGACATTTCTACCCATTTGCTCGCCAAGTGCTATCCTCATTAGCCTCTGGAAAGTGGCTCCAGCGTTCTTCAGGCCGAAGGGCATGCAGACATAGCAATACATACCGCAAGGGGTGAGGAAAGCCGTCTTCTCCTCATCTTCCTTTGCCATTTTTATCTGGTGATAACCAGAGAAGGCGTCGAGGAAGCAGAGGAGGTTGTAGCCTGCCGTGGAGTCCACAATCTGGTCGATTCTTGGCATGGGATAAGGGTCTTTGGGGCAAGCCTTGTTCACATCAGTGTAGTCGATGCAGAGGTGGCTTCCGCCGGTAGGTTTTGGGACGACCATGCCGTTGGAGAGCCAAGTGGGGTGTGCGACTTCGCGGATGACATTTGCCGCTTTTAGCTTCTCGACCTCTTTGACGATGAATGCTTGCTTCTCGGGGGCTTGTTTTCTTGCTTTTTGCTTGACGGGGCGTGCGTTTGGACACACGGCTAAGTGGTGCTCGATCACCTCCCTCGGTACACCAAACATATCTGACGGAGTCCAAGCGAACATGTCAAAATTTGTCTGGAGGAAGGCGACGAGCGCGCTTTCCTATTTGGGAGGCAGCGCAGCGCCAATGGTGACGCTAGCCCCCGAGCCTTCAGCCCCCGAGCTGCTGGAGCATATAGAGACTTTCTTTGTAACGGTTGGCTCCTGGAAGAACAGATGCTTCTTCTTCTTGGGTCTCTCGAGAGGCTCCATGTCCTCGTCTGCAGGGAACTCCGTGGCGGCTGCCTTGTAGGCTGTGTCGACAGCGCGCGTAGCATCCAGGACATGTCCACGGATGGTGATTGTGCTAGCTCTGCCGGGAATCTTGACCATGTTGTAGGCATGATGCGTGACGGCCATGAATTTCACGAGGGCGGGGTTGCCGAGGATGGCGTTGTATGGTAGGCCGATGTGCGCAACATCGAAGTCGATGTGCTCGGTGCGGTAGTTTTCCTTGCTGCCGAAGGTGACGGCAAGTCTGACCTGCCCCAGAGGCTCGATCGAGCCGCTGGTGACTCCTGTGAAGGGCCTAGAGGGCATGAACCGCTCGTAGGGCACTTGAAGAGCTTTCAACGTCTCAATGGAGATGACATTCAGGCCTGCTCCACCATCAATGAGTGTCTTGGAGACGGCGATATTGTCGATGGTGGGGCTGCACACCAGCGGGAGGGTTCCAACAGTCTTGGTGGACTTGGGGTGAACTGAGCGTCGAAGGCAATGGTGTACTGCGACCACTTGAGGGGCCTGGAGGTCTCGAGGCTGGGGAGTGCGGCATTGAGCTCGCGAGCGAACTGCTTGAACTGATTGTTCGACTTGGGCACCTGTGCACCACCGAGGATGCAGGCAATCGCGCCTCTTGGAGCTTGATAGCCTCCATCTTCCTCGTCTAGGAGGTTGTCGTTTTTCTCCGCAACGTTGGCCTGATTGCCTGATGGTTTCTGGTAGCTGCTCTTGCGCCCGCTTCCGCGGTAGCCATGGCCTCGACTGCGGCTGCCGCTGCCCTCTGCTTGTTCGCGCTCCTTGCTCAGCCTCTTGAGGTCGAAGCAAGTCTCTGTAGAGTGGCCGCGCCTGTTGTGGTAGATGCAGAACGGGCGATGGTCGTCCTTTCTCTCTCAAGGCTCAGGAGAGTCCCTGCGGGTTCCCTTCGCGTCAGGCTCTGCCGCGAGGACCGCGGTGGCCTTGCGCTTGGGCTCCTCCTTCTTCTTGCTCCTGGACCCTTCAGCGTGCTCGTCCCCTCTTGAGGACATCTTGACGAAGAGAAGTCCCTCTTCAGCCTTGGCGCACTTGTCCGCCAGGTCAAACAGCTTCACCATAGAGGTGAGCTTGTCGTGGATACCCAGCTTCTCGAGCATCCTGCTGTTCATGACGCCCTCGCGGAAGGCGGCGATGACTTGAGTGTCGGGGATGTTCGGGATCTTGTTGCGCACTTGGCTGAAGCGCTGGATGTACTTGCGAAGGGTTTCATCCTTCTTCTGCACCACCCTGCGCAGGTCGTTGTGGGTGAGTGCGCACTCGTACGTTCCCTTGAAGTTGGAGACAAACTGCTTGCAGAGCTCCTCCCAAGAGTTCACAGAGTCCTCAGGGAGGTTCAGGAGCCACGACAGCGCAAAGTCGCGAAGCGCGTGGGAGAACCAGTTGGCCATGACCTTGTCGTCTCTGCCTGCCACCTGGATGGAGGTGGTGTAGAGCTGCAGGAACTCGATGGGGTTGTTGGAGCCGTCGTAGCCCTTGGGGAGAGCTGGCCTGAACTTCGGGGCCATACCACGCGGCACAGGGAGCGGGTGAATGCCATGTAGCCTGTGGCATACGTGGTGACCCCATGCTGCAGCGCGCTGCGGTTCTGCTGGCCCACCTGGCCGATTTCTTCCACGAGCCGGTTTTGGCGGTTGCGCTGGAGCTCCATCCCACGCGCGCATCTGACGCAGTGCGCTGCATGATCATGTAGTCGTGAGGCGACGACGCGTGCGAGGCAGCCCTCTGCGTCGCAGCCGGTGCAGGCCCCGGTGGAGGCGGAGGCACGTTTGGCGCAGCCGTGCCCGCGAGGGAGGGGTGCATGACGGACTGCGACGGAGCGGGGCGAGTCGTGGCGATGCCGACGAGGTGGTTGAGGCGCTCCAGCCACTGCTTGTGGGCCTCAGCGGTAGGCTGATAGCAGAGCAGTTCTTGCATCATGAGCAGTGCGGTGTGCAGCGCAGGGTCCGTCCTGCCGGGACCGGAGCCGCTCGGGCGCCGCGTCGGATGCGACGACTGCGCGTCCTCCTGTTGCTCGGAGTTGTGCTCGGGCTCTTCCACATGAGGGCCAGAGTTGGCGCGCTCTTCATGGCGGGGTCGCCCCGTCGTGCGCGCGTGGCCGTGGCGCCTGGCATGACGCGTGCTCCTTTAGGTGCGCGCCAGTTGGCGAGGGCGACGCAAGTAGCACGGGTGTTCGCCATGGCGCGGAGGCGGCTCGAAGTTCGTTGACGCGCCTCAAACCCCTACCTGGCGCGCCAAATGTCGGGTTGTGACTCCCACGAAACAGGGGTGGTCAGTCCCTAAGAGTAGTTCGGGAAGGGGATTGAACACGTAGGTCAAGACCCTCGAGAGGCACGACGACGGTGCTCGCCGGGACTGGAGAGGAACACCCACGACAAAGATGGACACCAGCCTGTACCCAGGTTCACGGCCCTCAGGAGGAGGTAAAACCGCTACTCCTGCTTGTCTGTATTGCACTGTGGAGGTTACAGTACAACTGGGCTTGCTGAGGGCTCTCTTGAGGCAGTTCATGCCTAGAGAGGGAAGCAATGGTCTTCTTCCTCCTCCAGCCGAAGGCTATTCTACAAGCTGAGCTAGGGTTTACAAGTGTTCTCCAAGAAAGTGGCCGGCCCCTTTCTACGGTGGAGGTCTTGTTCCTTTTATAGGCGCCGCAGGCGTCTTCCTTGCGCTTGGCGTCCAAGGTGGGCTCCCACACGGCAGTGGCGTGAAGGAGTTGGAGTCCACCGCGGCGGAATCCTCCATGGACGCTGTAACATCCCACTATTTTGGAATGTTCAAAAATCACTAAAATTTAAAACTTTTGTTTTGATTAAAATAAAAATAGTAAAATGCATAAGAAAACTAACTATAAAAGACTTCAACCAATTTTGAAAAAGTCTATTATTTCAAAATTCCCAATGTGTCATTATTTTCAAAAGTTATTTCCAATTAAACATTACATTATCCATTGTATTTCAAAAACCTTCATATGTAATTTGACAATTGTTTTATAAAGTACAAACCATTTTATTTTAAGTAAATAGTTTACTTATAAGTAATTGATTTCAACCACTTAGCCTTAGCTATAAATAAATTAAAATAATAATTACAAGTGTTATTTTAAACTATTGAAAACATTGTCTATTTGCCAAAAGATTATTATTCATTTACCTGAGTTCAAAACATAGTTTGGATATTACAAGTCTAGAGCATATAACTTTAAAACCTCATAGATTCTATAACTACTTAACAACCCAAATAAACATTTCATTAGCTTAAATGATTTTCATTTATTTTCAAAACATTAAATGACTTTCATGAATATATTTTCTATATAAGAAATGAATTGAATCAAAAATCTTTTCCAAAGTTGTTATAAGGTTATCAAATGAATTATCATAATATAAAATATAATGGTGCACAAATTATTTTCAATTAAAAATACATTCATTATATTCCCCTTTTCATTGTGAATAGTGGTGTTATGTTATTTAACGTTGTACTAAAGCCAAAAATGATTTAATGTTGGAAAATAAGTTTAAATAACTTAATTTTAAACTTATATAAGTGTTGTATTTTTATAAATTTTATTTAGCCAAAAACGAAATTATTTAAGCCATGTTTTCAAATTTGACATTAAGTGGCAAATTTGTAATTAATCAATAATGCAAAATTTTGATTTTTGAAAAGTGTTCATAATATGCCCACAACTGGTTTAACACAAAGATATTATTTTTACAAATTTTTAGAAATTTATTTGACTTGATTTGGAGTCTTAAATCAAAAGTTATGAAAGAAATAAGAAAAATCAGGAAAAGAAAAAGAAAAAATGCTGACGTCATGATGACGTCATCGTCGTCTTCAAGCTCCAAAACCAGGAAACGCGAAATCAGCTCCCGTGCAAACTTCCTGAATTGATTCCCATTGATTTAGATCCCCAAATGACGCACCGTTTGTTTTTAATTTAAGCCCTTGATCTCCTCTTTCATTCCCCCATAAAATCTCTCTCTTAAATGCCCTAAATTGCTCTAATTTCGTCCGCCATTAAATATGGACGTTTTTGGTCGAAATTAATGTCCGATTGATTACGGGCAAATTACTGCACCAAATCAAGCACCGTCGGATTCTATATAAATCCCTCGACCTCCTCCTCCATTCTCCCCCAAAAGCCATCTCCAATACGCCACTAGGCCGACGAATTTGCTCGCCGGAGTTCTTCACATCCACGGACGATTTCATTGATTCCGTCGAGGTGAGGCGACCTCCGAGCACCGAGACCACCTCCATTCCGTCCGCCTTGCCCATGCGCACCCCCTCGACCCATCCTCGCCTCTCCTCCACGACCAAAACGCTTGGGGCAAGCACGCCGAAACTCGCCGACGCCCGACGCACTCCGGCCGCTCCTCCGCGCCGCACCGAGGCGCGCCGCTCAACGTCGAAGCCACCATCCTCTCCGTCGCGACACGCCGCATACGGGGAACCCCTCTACACGTCCGGAGAACCACGAGAACATCGTCTCCGACCTCCACCCGACGTCGGCGCCGCAGTCTCCCTCAACTCCGGTGAACCGCGCCGCCACCTCCATACCATCTCGCTGTAAGCCCTTAGATTTTGATCCAGCGGTGTAGATTAGATGACTTGTTTGATACAATAGCATCGCGCGGCGCGACTGTTGTGTTAGCTATTTTCCATTTTCGTTTTTCTGACTAGACACAACTTCCAAAATTCATATTAAATCGACCGTAACTCCGTTTTTGATGTTTTTGTAGTCTATGGAATCGTATGAACATGTAGAAAATAGTGGTATAATAAAAACTTATATTTTAGTCGTGCACTAACTTGATATTTACAGAAACATGTAAAATATTTTTTTAATTATAGTTTTAATTCTGTAAGGTCAAAATTTGTAAATAAAATATCTTTGAAAAGCCCATGACCTATAGATTGTGCTAGTTATGTTATTTTCCAACCTTGAGAAATTTAGATTTATTCAAATTGAAAATATGATATTTAGTAAATTTGACATAGCTATTAAAAGAAACTTTATTTTGACTAAATCCAATTGCTATAAATTTATTTAAAACCCTTCCATCTATTAACACCATTTATAAGAAAATTGTGCTATAAAAATTAATTCACATAAAACTTTAATGTATATGTTTCCTTTTATTATATTTTCCAAAAATAGAAATTAATTAAATTGCATTTATAGCCTAATGCATGCTTTATAAATATCACAAATTTTGTATGATATTTCTTAGGATTTAAAAGTGCATTGCATGCATAACTTATTTTCACATATAGATATATTTTTCCCATAAGAAAACTCCTTCCCCATTTTCTCTAAGTTAGAAATATTTTCAACTTAGCATTTTGATAAAGTGATACACTTAGACTCTTAGGATTTTCAACATGGAGCTAGAAGACCAATGAAGGACTTAGCCAAAACAAGACTTCAGAAGTATCTCCAAGGACTAGAAGCACTTAGAAGAAAGATCAAGAAGAAGTTCACGAAGACCAACCAGAAATATTTTCTCAGTCTTGTCCCTCTTTCTTTCTCCCTCCTTCTCTGAGACTTCATGAAGACTAAGTAAATCCAAGACCAGCCTAGGTGATACAAAAATCATCAAGTCTGAAGATTCATCAAGACTACCAAGAGTTCAATCAAGACATCATCCAGAAGAAAGTTACAAGTCTGGAGATGAAGCCTGGAGGATAACTACATCTTTCTTTCTATCTTTTCCCCTCTTTCCTAATCTTATCTTTCACTTTAGACATAAACGATTTTTGATCATGTTATTACCATCTTGAAGTTTGTTGGATCCTAGCGGCATAGTGAGATGAAGCGGCCTGGAAACTAACCTTACATGTCCACGTACATGAGACCTGTTCCACAATTTAAGTGGCCGGCCGGGTGTCTGTCTCTCTCACTATAGTGAATATCCAATTTAACAAGAGTTGTTAATAATTGTTGATCACCTTGAAGAATAGAGTTAGTATTTTCTCCAAGTAGTTATGCACATCATGACTAAGTCATTGAGTGCTTATTCAAGATGATTTATAACAAAGTATTTTGTCCAACCTATGACTTTAGTTCTTAGTCATTTTGACCAACCTAATTGCCTTGCATTAACTTAAAAGAATTTCATGGCATGACATGCATCTCTAGTCCTTAGAAATCATTTGCATATCATGCATAACATGTTTTCCTTAGAAGTGTTATGAAACTTATTTGTTAACTACGTATGTGCATGTATGATTGACGATTGTTGTTTGTTGATTGTTGTATTGTTGTTTGCTTATATTGTTTAGATTTAACGAAGAGCATACGTTCGTTGTTGAATAGATTTTGTGAACAACGACAACATTCAAAGGCAAGTGGCACACCTCATTAACTTCCTATTATTTTCTATATGCATTACTTAGTGTATTTTTATATGCATGAGTAAGATAGTATTGCTATGCTAAACCTGCGTAGAATTCCCTTACTCCTGTGTCTAGGTTCCTATATAATACTTAGTAGATGTATTGATGCTATGCAATTGATGAAAAGTTTTACAAAATGTTAAGTGACTACTCAGGGCTGTGCTCATGGTTGTCGTCGCCTAGGATGAATGTCTATTCTACTTAGTGCCGTGAGCATGGTGATTTTTACCTAAGAGTGCACATCCACTAAGTTAATGAAACTCCTGGGTGGATTGGTTGTTAATGGTGGCGAAGTTGAGTGGCTACTCCGGTCTATGTCTGTCGTCGTGGTGAACAGACAGATGCCTACGGGTAGGCTAATTTGTGGGGCCGATGGACGCTAGGGGATCTTGGGGAGGGATTGCGCGATGAACTCGAGCGCAGGTAAGCACAACCGACACAGGGACACAAGGATTTACCCTACTTCGGGACTCTCGTGAGGAGATAAAACCCCTACTGCAGCATCTAGCCTACTCGGTATATTTCTCCTCTTTATATCCGGGCTACAATATGCTCCGCGAGCTGCTAGGTATGCCTCCATGATGTTTTGGGGGAAAATGGAAAGGGGGGAAATGAAGTGGTGGGGGGCTTGGCCTGGCCTCCTCTTCCCTCTCCCTCTGGTGCCCTTTATATAGGAGGGCCCAGAGGATAAGCGGTGGACAGGAAATACTGTTCACCGCGCACTGTTCACGGTACACTGTTCCCGACATGACTGATGGGGTCTTGTCCGCACTGTTCACATGTCACACGCAGTGTACTGTTGTCTTGTCGGAGGTACTGTAGCAGCGGTTGTCCATGCCCTGCACCGGTAGGACCCGCGCGGCGTGCGCACTTACTTGTCCCGTAGCTCCTGTCTTCGGATTTAATCATATCGGTCAACCAAGGATAGGATAATATACCAACAATACCCAACCCGGATGGTCCTGCCCCTGCTGAGTCGATCCCGTCCCTGCCGAGATGAGGTCCTGCCCGGAACGGAGCAGTCCCGGGGCGCAACCGAGGCCGCCGCGGGCCGGGGACGCTCCCGAGGTGGTGCGAAGGCCGGGGTTGGGGAGACGAAGGCGGCCGAGGCGGAGGTGGCGGCCGTGGATGCTGGTAGTGACCGAGGTCGTTGAAGTCGGGGCCGAGGCGGGGGAGCCGAGCTGGGCGCAGTGCGGGCCTGTCGAGCCGTCCATGGCTGGGCGGAGGTGAGGCCGGGCTTGTCCGGGGAATGGGATGCCTGGGGCGCCGGAGACGAAGCCGAGGTGCGGCGATGCCGGGCATGTCCGCATCCGGGGCGAGGTAGAGGAGGTGGTCGGGGCGGTGTGGAGGTCGGGGGTGGCCTGGGCGAGGAAGGAGGCCACCCGGGCGTCGCAACCATCTCGAGGGTGAGGGAGCACGCAGGGACCCCGAGGCCGAGGAAGCCGGGGCGCGGGGCCGTGCTGGTCGCCGGAGGCGGGGAAGCCGGGCGGAGGGGAACGCCGGGGCGCGGCCGAGCTCGGGCGGAGGCGCAGACGCCGGGGTCGGGGAGGAAGAGGATCCCGGGGGCGGCGAGGTCGGAGCTTGCCGGGGGAGGTCTCGGGGGAGCCGAGCCGGAGGAGGGGAGACGCCGGGCTCGGGGAAGATGCCGGAGGGAGGCGCAGAGGAGCTCGAGCGGCCGAGGTCGGGCGAGGAGCTTCCGGAGGCGCTTGCTGTCGGGGAAGCGATGGGGAGAGGAAGCCGGGCGGCGCCCGCCGGGGTCGGGGGAGCGCTCGCTGTCGAGGAGGAGCCGGGGTGAGGCGAGGAAGGTGCTGCGGTTACGGGTTCCGTCGGGAGGGGATCCGGGTCGAGGTGATGTCGGGGGAGACGTGGGCATCGTGGTGGAGCCTTCGCTGGATGCGGTCGCAGGTGCAGGGTTTGACCAAGACGAGAAGGGTGTTGGGCTGTTAGCCCATCGACATGGGCACCTCGGTTGATCCGAGTAGGAGATGGGCCAGCCCAAAGCCTTACCGAGATCCTCAATTCCGTCCCTAGGACTCATCTTTCCTCTTTTTCATTTACTTCTTTACCTTTTAAATATGCTCATACCTGCAACAATAAAGCAACAACCCCATACTTCGAGGGTACCGGGGAAGTACATCCCCGACACTAGTCCCCGAGTTTATGGGGGATTCGTAGAATCGCGCATCAACTTAAAAATCAAATAATTACAGGAATTTTCCATACCGAAAGTCTTGTTGTTAGAGGTCTCGGGGATCACATCCCCGACACTAGTCCCCGAGGCTGCGGGGGACTCGCAGAGTCGCGCGCAGACTTAGAAGAAATCTCAACCTCATCGTTTTCATTTGCTCCACCGAGTACCTGCAAAAATACAATCATATGTCGGTTCCTTAGCCACTCTGGGCGTTTTACCGACATAGATGTCTTCGGCCACCGCCGGTCTAACCCAAACACATAACACATGCCGGCGTTTAGCCACTCTGGGCGTATACCGACACGGACGCCTCATGCGCCGGCTTGTAGCCACTCTGGGCGTATACCGACACAGAGTCTCATGTGCCGGCGTTTAGCCACTCTGGGCGTATACCGACACAGACGCCTACACACACAATGTTACACAGGTATGTCGGTATGTCGGTATGTCGGTATGCTGGCCCCTCTGGGCATATCACACACATTTTGGTATCTTGGCCACTCCGGGTGCATCACAGGTGTTTCGGTATCTCAGGTGTTGCCTTTGGCGAACTTTTGATATACTGAAACAAATGACGATTTGGAAATATTACCCGATGCCATGATACATTGGCGAACCAAAATAAACGGGGACCTAGAGATATGATATGATGCCAGATATGTTGGCGAACCGACATAAATAGTATTCTGGAGATATTGCAGGATGCCATGATATATTGGCGAACCGAAATAAACGGCGATCTAGAAATTGTGCATGATATCGTGATACGTGGGCCAACTGATACCACAGATCATATGCAATGTACCTTGAGGTAACAATAAATATAAGATGGATCCGAGATAACCGATATAATCAAGACTTTCGACATGAGTATCCTCGCGGTAAAACCGATATCACCTTTCAACGTTAGTTAACATATATATTTCAACAAGAATAAAGACAGAAAATAACTCTAGCAGCAAACCACAAAATAGGACAGAGACTCGGTTTCCACCGAGTCCCCGGGTAAATTTTCAGATATAGCAGGAAGACAAAGGAGCCCGGCAGTCCCCGAGTCCAGTTTCGGGATGCCGGCACACAAATGATACAGCACGAAGCAAGATACAACAAGCCTATAAATAAATACAAACCGCGCTACTCCACCGACTAAGCATGCAAGGTAGAACTAATCAGTAAGCCAGTCCCCGGGTCAAGACATCTTGCTCCCGGGGAAAAACAGATAGATGACAAACAGGTGAAACAGGGCAGTCCCTGGGTTACGATACCTCGTTCCCGGGTAAACAATTAAACTAATCATGCATGGGCAGTTCCCGAACAAATTTAAGATAACGTAAATGTAAAGTACAGATGACGATACTCACGGAGCACAGGAGCGGTTGGGGATGTCGGAGGCGACATAACCCGGGTAACCGGTGTGCAACTGCCAGGGGCCCATTGATGATGAGTGTCGGGGTAGACTCCGGCGGCTGGTGCCCGTGATGCAGGGATGCTGGTTTGGGATGTCGATGACCGGTTTCCGCGATGCGGGGACGTCGATGACCTCCACCCGCGGTGCAGGGATGTCGGAGACCTCTACCCGCAGCGCAGGGATGTCGGCGACCTCTTCCCGCAGCGCAGGGATGTCGGCGACCTCAACCCGCCGCGCAGGGATGTCAGCGACCTCAACCCGCAGCGCAGGGACGTCAATGACCACTACCCGCAACACAGGGATCCCGGATTTTGGGATGCCGGTGACCGCTACCCGCGGCGCAGGATGTCAATGACCACTGCCCGCAGCGTACGGATCCTGGATTTAGGATCCCGGATTTGGGATGCCGGCGACCGCTACCCGCGGCGCAGGATGTCAGTGACCACTGCCCGCAGCGTAGGGATCCCGGATTTAGGATCCCTGATTTTGGGATGCCGGTGACCGCTACCCGCGGCGCAGGATGTCAGTGACCACTGCCCGCAGCGTAGGGATCCCGGATTTAGGATCCCGGATTTGGGATGCCGGCGACCGCTACCCGCGGCGCAAGATGTCAGTGACCACTGCCCGCAGCGTAGGGATCCCGGATTTAGGATCCCGGATTTGGGATGCCGGCGACCGCTACCCGCGGCGCAGGATGTCAGTGACCACTGCCCGCAGCGTAGGGATCCCGGATTTAGGATCCCGGATTTTGGGATGCCGGCGACCGCTACCCGCGGTGCAGGATGTCAGTGACCACTGCCCGCAGCGTAGGGATCCCGGATTTAGGATCCCTGATTTAGGATCCCGGATTTGGGATGCCGGCGACCGCTACCCGCGGCGCAGGATGTCAGTGACCACTGCCCGCAGCGTAGGGGGATCCCGGATTTAGGACCCCTGATTTAGGATCCCGGATTTGGGATGCCGGCGACCGCTACCCGCGGCGCAGGATGTCAGTGACCACTACCCGCAGCGTAGGGATCCCGGATTTAGGACCCCGGATTTGGAATGTCGGGTCCCATCCGAAGTTGTTCCCGCAAGCGCCACTCAGCCCCACGGTGGGCGCCAACTGTCGTCGTGGTGAACAGACAGATGCCTACGGGTAGGCTAATTTGTGGGGCCGATGGACGCTAGGGGATCTCGGGGAGGGATTGCGCGATGAACTCGCGCGCAGGTAAACACAACCGACACAGGGACACAAGGATTTACCCTGCTTCGGGGCTCTCGTGAGGAGATAAAACCCCTACTGCAGCATCTAGCCTACTCGGTATATTTCTCCTCTTTATATCCGGGCTACAATATGCTCCGCGAGCTGCTAGGTATGCCTCCATGAAGTTTTGGGGGCAAATGGAAAGGGGGGAAATGAAGTGGTGGGGGGCTTGGCCTGGCCTCCTCTTCCCTCTCCCCCTGGTGCCCTTTATATAGGAGGGCCCAGGGGATAAGCGGGGGACAAGGGGACAGGAAATACTGTTCACCGTGCACTGTTCACGGTACACTGTTCCCGACATGACTGATGGGGTCTTGTCCGCACTGTTCACATGTCACACGCAGTGTACTGTTGTCTTGTCGGAGGTACTGTAGCAGCGGTTGTCCATGCCATGCACCGGTAGGACCCGCGTGGTGTGCGCACTTACTTGTCCCGTAGCTCCTGTCTTCGGATTTATTCATATCGGTCAACCAAGGATAGGATAATATACCAACAATACCCAACCCGGATGGTCCTGCCCCTGCTGAGTCGATCCCGTCCCTGCCGAGCTGAGGTCCTGCCCGGAACGGAGCAATCCCGGGGCGCAACCGAGGCCGCCGCGGGCCGGGGACGCTCCCGAGGTGGTGCGAAGGCCGGGGTTGGGGAGACGAAGGTGGCCGAGGCGGAGGTGGCGGCCGTGGATGCCGGTAGTGACCGAGGTCGTGGAAGTTGGGGCCGAGGCGGGGGAGCCGAGCTGGGCGCGGTGCGGGCCTGCCGAGCCGTCCATGGCTGGGCGGAGGTGAGGCCGGGCTCGTCCGGGGAATGGGATGCCTGGGGCGCCGGAGACGAAGTCGAGGTGCGGCGATGCCGGGCATGTACGCATCCGGGGCGAGGTAGAGGAGGTGGTCGGGGCGGTGTGGAGGCCGTGGGTGGCCTGGGCGACGAAGGAGGCCACCCGGGCGTCGCAACCATCTCGAGGGCGAGGGAGCACGCAGGGACCCCGAGGCCGAGGAAGCCGGGGCGCGGGGCCGTGCTGGTCGCCGGAGGCGGGGAAGCCGGGCGGAGGGGAACGCCGGGGCGCGGCCGAGCTCGGGCGGAGGCGCAGACGCCGGGGTCGGGGAGGAAGAGGATCCCGAGGGCGGCGAGGTCGGAGCTTGCCGGGGGAGGGCTCGGGGGAGCCGCGCCGGAGGAGGGGAGACGCCGGGCTCGGGGAAGATGCCAGAGGGAGGCGCAGAGGAGCTCGAGCGGCCGAGGTCGGGCGAGGAGCTTCCGGAGGCGCTTGCTGTCGGGGAAGCGATGGGGAGAGGAAGCCGGGCGGCGCCCGCCGGGGTCGTGGGAGCGCTCGCTGTCGAGGACGAGCCGGGGTGAGGCGAGGAAGGTGCTGCGGTTGCGGGTTCCGTCGGGAGGGGATCCGGGTCGAGGTGATGTCGGGGGAGACGTGGGCATCGTGGTGGAGCCGTCGCTGGATGCGGTCGCAGGTGCAGGGTTTGACCGAGACGAGAAGGGTGTTGGGCTGTTAGCCCATCGACATGGGCACCTCGGTTGATCCGAGTAGGAGATGGGCCAACCCAAAGCCTTACCGAGATCCTCAATTCCGTCCCTAGGACTCCTCTTTCCTCTTTTTCATTTACTTATTTACCTTTTAAATATGCTCATACCTGCAACAATAAAGCAACAACCCCATACTTCTAGGGTACCGGGAAAGTACATCCCCGACACTAGTCCCCGAGTTTATGGGGGATTCGTAGAATCGCACATCAACTTAAAAATAAAATAATTACAGGAATTTTCCATACCGAAAGTCTTGTTGTTAGAGGTCTCGGGGATCACATCCCCGACAATGTCTATGGTTCCTGGAGTACGTGCACTTGTGGATGGCCACCCAGGGAACAGAGGAATCTGAAGAACTCCGAGTGACGATTGCTTCCAGTGCAGCCATTGCCATATGGGCTCTGGCTTGATCAATTATGTTGCGTGGACTCTCTCCGGCTTGACAAGCAGATGTAGGGGGGTGTTAGGTGGAACGGGTCAAGCCAGAGTGGGAGGGAAAATGCTTCTGAAAGGTCTCGTCTCATTATTCTCCTTTCCTTATCACAAATGGTGTGTAAAGGATAATTTGGGTTGAATGGGTACAATGGTGAACGTGCACAACCTCTGCAGAGTGTAAAACTAAGTACTTAGCCGTGTCCCCGGTACGGACAATTTGAGCAGCTGATCACGGACGTCAAACGGAGGATTCCATCATTCCAACTTCAGAAATAAAACTTGATGGGTGAACAAGGGAAGACGATATTATGGTTTTCATGCCATACTTGTCTTGATTTGAAGAAAGAGTTTTCCAAAGAGATAGGAAAAATTGACTTTATGCAAAATAGCCTTAAACTCCACCAGCCAAATATGCATATAGGTTATAGAGTTATTCCACTAAGTGTCCACCATAGTGTCACTTGCCAGACTCCATTTTTAATGGAATCTGACCCACGTTGTTGCAATATTTTTTTTATTGCAGATTGTTCAGATGACGAGTGAGGTTTCGTTTATAGGTTTCGAGTCTACAACCAACATGTTTTCGCCTGTGGTAACATGAAGTTGTTGGAGACCCACTGCTATTGTATTTCCGCTGTGTACTTTTTCAATGCTAGCTTTATGCTATGCAACTTGTATCAAATATTTTGTAATTCTGGATCATCGATGTAATAAAATTGACGCTTTGTTGTGATATTACATCGTAAACTGTGTGTGCAAATGAATCGATCCAGGGATTTGCACTATACACAGGTATCTGCCTTATTTAAAGTGCAGGTACACTACAGATGGTATCAGAGCACTGTGTTGCCTGTAGGTTCGAAACCCTAGGTTTGGATAGAAATAGGTTTGACCATAGGATTGAAAATCTATTTTTCTTCACTTTTCTAAAAACAAATCTTTTCACTATGTCTTCCTCGTATTCTCATCAACTATCAACCTTCTGAAAATACCTTACCTTATTCTAGATGACCATGTTCTTATAGTCTAAGTCTGATTCTGCTCCTTCATATGGAAAAGCTACGATGCAACATAAAGTTCTACATGCATGAAAGATCACTGAAGAACCAGGATACGACCAACACTTCGAAGATATCCATAAAGGTTGAACAAGAACTTGAAGCACTTGTGAAGGAAGTAGATGTGACCACCACCTAAATAGAATGACGATATCGTGTTAGTGTATTGATCATATCAACTCGGCTATATGACAATACTAGATTGTTTGTTGTTGTGAACCTTGTTGCTTGATGTTTGTTAGATGTTGATTGATTATGTTATAGATGGGTTGCCTTGTTTTGTTTTATTGAACTAGGATTCCTCCATAGTAAAATTCAACTCATTGCTTTCTAAACCAACCAGATGTCTCACCCAAATACCCACACCAATGTTTTGCATACAACTATGCAACTACTATTTGAGAACTAGAGTCAGCTGTGGAAATTGATCAATGATCAACTGCCAAAGATTGATCAAAACCATAGTGTTTTTGAAGAGGACTTTATGACCAAACCAAAGGTATGCAAAACTTGTGGAGAGATAGGACATATGTCCAAAGAATGTTCTGATGAGTGGCCCCATGGTCATACCAGACATCTAGTTAAAGGATGCCCACAAGTCAGGTTACTTGCTTCCTGTGTGAAGGAACAAATCATGTCCCAATACAGTGTCAACTTTATCCCTTGGTGCAACAAGTTATCCAGCAAACCAAGCAAGGAATGCAACAGTCTCTCATGAAGACCCTGGAGGAACAAGGACAAAAGCTTAAATCCAAGAAAGTTCTTAGCCACATAAGTTGCTACAAGTGCAAAGATAAGGGACATTACGCTGATAAGTGCCCTGAGTGGAAGAAGGATAAATCTCTCCAAGGACCGAGTGGAAAACGTAAAGTACTATAACTTGCCGTATCACCACATACCATTACATTTTAAATAGTAGTACACTCTACATCAGAAAAATAAACAAGATTAAACAAAGTTCCTAGACTGACCACAAAAATTTCTTTTAAGGGTGGTAGCCACCCAGATAATTCTAACCCAGGTGCCTGAAACCCAGAGATCCCAAACCATCTTTCTTTCGAGCCTCCCCAATCAGAAAATTCATCCCCTGCTAGTTTCCAGTTTCCATGTCAGAAATTTCATTTCTCAAAACATCCCGAGTTATCAGAATCATTCAAGCATTTGCTTTGTCTTTCTAGCCTCTCCGAATCTCGGGGACGAGATTCCTTTTAAGGGTGGTAGTCTGTAACATCCCAATATTTTGGAATGTTCAAAAATCACTAAAATTTAAAACTTTTGTTTTGATTAAAATAAAAATATTAAAATGCATAAGAAAACTAACAATAAAAGACTTCAACCAATTTTGAAAAAGTCTATTATTTCAAAATTCCCAATGTGTCATTATTTTCAAAAGTTATTTCCAATTAAACATTACATTATCCATTGTATTTCAAAAACCTTCATATGTAATTTGACAAATGTTTCATAAAGTACAAACCATTTTATTTTAAGTAAATAGTTTACTTATAAGTAATTGATTTCAACCACTTAGCCTTAGCTATAAATAAATTAAAATGATAATTACAAGTGTTATTTTAAACTATTGAAATTATTGTCTATTTGCCAAAAGATTATTATTCATTTACCTGAGTTCAAAACATAGTTTGGATATTACAAGTCTATAGCATATAACTTTAAAACCTCATAGATTCTATAACTACTTAACAACCCAAATAAACATTTCATTAGCTTAAATGATTTTCATTTATTTTCAAAACATTAAATGACTTTCATGAATATATTTTCTATATAAGAAATGAATTAAATCAAAAATCTTTTCCAAAGTTGTTATAAGGTTTTAAAATGAATTATCATAATATAAAATATAATGGTGCACAAATTATTTTCAATTAAAAATACATTCACTATATTCCCCTTTTCATTGTGAATAGTGGTGTTATGTTATTTAACGTTGTACTAAAGCCAAAAATGATTTAATGTTGGAAAATGAGTTTAAATAACTTAATTTTAAACTTATATAAGTGTTGTATTTTTATAAATTTTATTTAGCAAAAAACGAAATTATTTAAACCATGTTTTCAAATTTGACATTAAGTGGCAAATTTGTAAATAATCAATAATGCAAAATTTTGATTTTTGAAAAGTGTTCAAAATATGCCCACAACTGGTTTAACACAAAAATATTATTTTTACAAATTTTTAGAAATTTATTTGACTTGATTTGGAGTCTTAAATCAAAAGTTATGAAAGAAATAAGAAAATCAGAAAAAGAAAAAGAAAAAAATGCTGACGTCATGATGACGTCAGCGTCGTCTTCAAGCTCCAGAACCAGGAAACGCGAAATCAGCTCCCGTGCAAACTTCTCGAATTGATTCCCGTTAATTTAGAGACCCAAATGACGCACCGTTTGTTTCTAATTAAAGCCCTTGATCTCCTCTTTCATTCCCCCATAAAAGACCTCTCTTAAATGCCCTAAATTGCTCTAATTTCGTCCGCCATTAAATATGGACGTTTTTGGTCGAAATTAATGTCCGATTGATTGCGGGCAAATTACTGCACCAAATCAAGCACCGTCGGATTCTATATAAAGCCCTCGACCTCCTCCTCCATTCTCCCCCAAAAGCCCTCTCCAATACGCCACTAGGCCGACGAATTTGCTCGCCGGAGTTCTTCACGTCCACGGACGATCTCATTGATTCCGGCGAGCTGAGGCGACCTCCGAGCACCGAGACCACCTCCATTCCGTCCGCCTTGCCCGTGCGCACCCCCTCGACCCATGCTCGCCTCTCCTCCACGACCAAAACGCTCGGTGCAAGCACGCCGAAGCTCGCCGACGCCCGACGCACTCCGACCGCTCCTCCGCGCCGCACCGAGGCGCGCCGCTCAACGTCGAAGCCACCATCCTCTCCGTCGCGACGCGCCGCATACGGGGAACCCCTCTACACGTCCGGAGAACCACGGGAACGTCGTCTCCGACCTCCACCCGACGTCGGCGCCGCAGTCTCCCTCAACTCCGGTGAACCGCGCCGCCACCTCCATACCATCTCGCTGTAAGCCCTTAGATCTTGATCCAGCGGTGTAGATTAGATGACTTGTTTGATACAATAGCATCGCGCGGCGCGACTGTTGTGTTAGCTATTTTCCATTTTCGTTTTTCTGACTAGACATAACTTCCAAAATTCATATTAAATTGATCGTAACTCCGTTTTTGATGTTTTTGTAGTCTATGGAATCGTATGAACATGTAGAAAATAGTGGTATATTAAAAACTTGTATTTTAATCGTGCACTAACTTGATATTTACAGAAACATGTAAAATATTATTTTAATTATAGTTTTAATTCTGTAAGGTCAAAATTTGTAAATAAAATATCTTTGAAAAGCCCATGACCTTTAGATTGTGCTAGTTATGTTATTTTCCAACCTTGAGAAATTTAGATTTATTCAAATTTAAAATATGATATTTAGAAAATTTGACATAGCTATTAATAGAAACTTTATTTTGTTTAAATCCAATTGCTATAAATTTATTTAAAACCCTTCCATCTATTAAAACCATTTATAAGAAAATTGTGCTATAAAAATTAATTCACATAAAACTTTAATGTATATGTTTCCTTTTATTATATTTTCCAAAAATATAAATTAATTAAATTGCATTTATAGCCTAATGCATGCTTTATAAATATCACAAATTTTGTATGATATTTCTTAGGATTTAAAAGTGCATTGCATGCATAACTTATTTTCACATATAGATATATTTTTCCCATAAGAAAACTCCTTCCCCATTTTCTCTAAGTTAGAAATATTTTCAACTTAGCATTTTGGTAAAGTGATACACTTAGACTCTTAGGATTTTCAACATGGAGCTAGAAGACTAATGAAGGACTTAGCCAAAACAAGACTTCAGAAGTATCTCCAAGGAGTAGAAGCACTTAGAAGAAAGATCAAGAAGAAGTTCATGAAGACCAACCAGAAATAGTTTCTAAGTCTTGTCCCTCTTTCTTTCTCCCTCCTTCTCTGAGACTTCATGAAGACTAAGTAAATCCAAAACCAGCCTAGGTGATACAAAAATCATCAAGTCTGAAGATTCATCAAGACTACCAAGAGTTCAATCAAGACATCATCCAGAAGAAAGTTACAAGTCTGGAGATGAAGCCTGGAGGACAACTACATCTTTCTTTCTATCTTTTCCCATCTTTCCTAATCTTATCTTTCACTTTAGATATAAACGATTTTTGATCATGTTATTACCATCTTGAAGTTTGTTGGATCCTAGCGGCATAGTGAGATAAAGCGGTCTGGAAACTAACCTTACATGTCCACGTACATGAGACCTGTTCCACAATTTAAGTGGCTGGTCGGGTGTCTGTCTCTCTCACTATAGTGAATATCCAATTTAACAAGAGTTGTTAATAATTGTTGATCACCTTGAAGAATAGAGTTAGTATTTTCTCTAAGTAGTTATGCACATCATGACTAAGTCATTGATTGCTTATTCAAGATGATTTATAACAAAGTATTTTGTCCAACCTATGACTTTAGTTCTTAGTCATTTTGACCAACCTAATTGCCTTGCATTAACTTAAAAGAATTTCATGACATGACATGCATCTCTAGTCCTTAGAAATAATTTGCATATCATGCATAACATGTTTTCCTTAGAAGTGTTATGAAACTTATTTGTTAACTACGTATGTGCATGTATGATTGATGATTGTTGTTTGTTGATTGTTGTATTGTTGTTTGCTTATATTGTTTAGATTGAACGAAGAGCAAACGTTCGTTGTTGAATAGAGTTTGTGAACAACGACAACATTCAAAGGCAAGTGGCACACCTCATAAACTTCCTATTATTTTCTATATGCATTACTTAGTGTATTTTTATATGCATGA
Source organism: Poa annua (assembly GCA_026929855.1). Lineage (NCBI taxonomy): Eukaryota > Viridiplantae > Streptophyta > Magnoliopsida > Poales > Poaceae > Poa > Poa annua. The sequence goes on along the minus strand of CM049426.1, from coordinate 240,091,736 downwards.
GTAAGATAGTATTGCTATGCTAAACCTGCGTAGAATTCCCTTACTCCTGTGTCTAGGTTCCTATATAATACTTAGTAGATGTATTGATGCTATGCAATTGATGAAAAGTTTTACAAAATGTTAAGTGACTACTCAGGGCTGTGCTCATGGTTGTCGTCGCCTAGGATGAATGTATATTCTACTTAGGGCCGTGAGCATGGGGATTTTTACCTGAGAGTGCACATCCACTAAGTTAATGAAACTCCTTTGTGGATTGGTTGTTAATGGTGGCGAAGTTGAGTGGCTACTCCGGTCCATGTTTATGGTTCCTGGAGTTCGTGCACTTGTGGATGGCCACCCAGGGAACAGAGGAATCTGAAGAACTCCGAGTGACGATTGCTTCCAGTGCAGCCATTGCCATATGGGCTCTGGCTTGATCAATTATGTTGCGTGGACTCTCTCCGGCTTGACAAGCAGATGTAGGGGGGTGTTAGGTGGAACGGGTCAAGCCAGAGTGGGAGGGAAAATGCTTCTGAAAGATCTCGTCTCATTCTTCTCCTTTCCTTATCACAAATGGTGTGTAAAGGATAATTTGGGTTGAATGGGTACAATGGTGAACGTGCACAACCTCTGCAGAGTGTAAAACTAAGTACTTAGCCGTGTCCCCGGTACGGACAATTTGAGCAGCTGATCACGGACGTCAAACGGAGGATTCCATCATTCCAACTTCAGAAATAAAACTTGATGGGTGAACAAGGGAAGACGAGATTATGGTTTTCATGCCATACTTGTCTTGATTTGAAGAAAGAGTTTTCCAAAGAGATAGGAAAAATTGGCTTTATGCAAAATAGCCTTGAACTCCACCAGCCAAATATGCATATAGGTTATCGAGTTATTCCATTAAGTGTCCACCATAGTGTCACTTGCCAGACTCCATTTTTAATGGAATCTGACCCACGTTGTTGCAATATTTTTCTTATTGCAGATTGTTCAGATGACGAGTGAGGTTTCGTTTATAGGTTTCGAGTCTACAACCAACATGTTTTCGCCTGTGGCAACATGAAGTTGTTGGAGACCCACTGCTATTGTATTTCCGCTGTGTACTTTTTCAATGCTAGCTTTATGCTATGCAACTTGTATCAAATATTTTGTAATTCTGGATCATTGATGTAATAAAATTGACGCTTTGTTGTGATATTACATCGTATACTGTCTGTGCAAATGAATCGATCCAGAGATTTGCACTATACACAGGTATCTGCCTTATTTAAAGTGCAGGTACACTATAGACGCGGTCCACCGGCGATAAAGTTAGGCGCGGTGGCCGACAGGCTGCAGACCGCGCAGAACGGCTCGCAGGGGTTGCAGTTTTTGAGGTGGAGCCCATGATGACGATCTTCTTGGAGGGTTGCGCCGTCCAGCTGCTTTATCACCAGAGAGGAAGGCCCTGGCTGTCCTGGGACAGGCGGCGCAGCTTTATTGACTCCTTTATCACCAAAACGGCAAAGGGAGCGCATGCGTCACTCTGCGGATACGGCAGAGGCCATGTGCGCCCTGCCGTACTTCTTTGGCCGCGAAGCTTCCCCGCAGGCCCGCGGGAGGGGGGGGCTGTGGATGGATTTCTGTTGACTTCCCGACAGGCGCATATCGCCTCAGGAGGGTCTCTTGAAGCGCAGATCCTCTTCAGGCCTTCGCTTCCTCTTCAGGCCCTCAAGAGGATTTGACTCTCGAGGGTCTCTCCAAGCGGTGGCTTGGTCCTTAGTCGTTTCGTCTGATCAGCATGCGAGCGAGGCCTGAGGAGAGTTGGCTCTTCATACCCCAGTCTCCACTGGGCCGACATTACACACGAGTCAACACGGGTTTTATCTGCTCTATCGATATATAGTTTTACGAACTTTTAAAGTATCTCATTAAAGACACCTTCAATGTTGTTAAAAGAATAAGACTCCAAACTTAGCACCCCACATGATGGCGTCGGAGGAGGAAGCTAGATCTGCCAGCTTCCAGCTGCGAACACAACACAAGCTTCACCATCTTCAGGCTTCCACTAACGCTACATACTGCCGTTTGTCAGCGCCGTTAACCAACCTCCCGAGCTCTATTCCGGTGATGGAGCGAGCGTCGTCACAACATCGAAGCCTGATGACATGAGTCCGCCAAAGGATGTCCCCGCCGTTGTGCCATCCCCGCTTGAATATATACTACTAGACAGATTTGTTGCTGAATACATAGTTGAACACTGTAATAGAGAAGTACTTAGAACAATTTTATTCATCACCGTCTTCGCCTTTGCCGATGTCATGCAGAAGAAAACATAAACTACGGAGGACCTAACCCTCGTTCTCACACACGGCCGCACACACCAGGTCCGACAACCCACCTCACTACCACTGATTAGGAGATCGTCCACGGAGGATAGCTGTCGAAAGTCGACGTTGGAAGACTGGACAGATAGATTGCATGTCTCCGCGACTGCCTGGAGGAATAAAATCATACCCAACTACGGAGAATTTTTGTCTCCCACGATTCGGATGCTTTTGTATTAAGCAACTACGGCGGAGGCGGCCGTGGATCCCAAGTTAGGAAGGTTGGGGATGCTATGGTAATCAGCGACATGCAAACTCTTAGATTTGGATCTAAGCAAGAACGGCGCGGGGAACCAACAACTGTGGGGGATTTGGTCGGCGGTGGAGAGAAACACTTATGTGGTTAACAGCAAAAGGAGTTGATGTTTGAACCAAGGGTCGGGAATCGGATTTTGGCAGCCACATTGGCTACGCATATGTATCAATCACAAAAATTAAAATTTGAGATATGTTAAAAACTCATCGCTAGGGGTGAGTCATCGGTTGGATATGGTCTTGGTGTCGTCCATTAATATGCCAACTAGTGTATTTGCACCATTCGTGCAAGAAAGAAAGGAAGAAAAAACTGGAATATTTAACGATAAGAAAAGTGAAACGGACGGCCCTGAAACTTTTACAACTAGCTAGTCCGGATCGGATTCTGCACTAGGAGGCCAGCGAAATGCAACCGCATTATGAGACCGCACTACGGGACAAGCATCTTGGCACGCACCGCCCCGCATCCAACGGCCCATGATCGCCGTTACCCATCAGACTCCGCCGACAGCCGTCCATCACTCATCGGCTACCACCTCAAACCAAACCCCTCGCACCACACCCACTGCCAAGTGGACCCCCCATCCTTGAGTACACATGTCACCGATGCAGAACACGTGCCGTGCCGCACATGATATTCCTGCCACGTCAGTGTCCTCCTGGCCCCTTCGAGCTGAGAGGAGAAAATTGCACATAACACCAATGTTTGGTGACAAAGTTACACAAAACACAGAATCAAAACAACTTTTGCGGCTAGTCCCAACTTTTGGTGTAATATGTTGCGGCAAGTCCAAATGAATGTCTTAGTGTACTTAACAACTGAGAAAATTGCACACAACACTAATGTTTGGTGATAAAGTTGCATAAAACACATAATTAAAATTATTTTTGTGACTAACACAAAATTTTGATGTAATATGTTGTAGCTAGACCAAATAGATATCTTATAACTCTTAACAACGTATCTTAACGATGTTTGACAAAGTGAGGCTTTTATTTTATATAGTTTACCACAACTTCCTGATAATTAAAAAATTATATTAAGGTGGTTGGTTATTTATGGGGCTAGATTTATCGTACATGTATTGTTTATACATTTATGTGTTATTTTAAAGGCGACATATCCTGTGAATCCGTCCGTATCGTGTATCCCTGCATCCCTTGATTTCTGGCCGAGCGATCTGGATCGTGTGTGTCACGTTTGAGCTACAAAATATTTGCATTTACATGCCCGCTTCCACACTTAACCAACCTTTGTTTTGTGAAAACCCCCCTATCTCTCTAATCCCCAAACACCATCCACGACTCGTCCTCTGCGCTGTTGACCTATTTTCCCCTGCCGGACAAGGGCACGACCCTCCCGCACAAGCTTCAGCGCCGGCGCCGCCCGCGATCAGCTGCCCGAAGAGGCGTTGAGGAACTTCACTTCAAGCCATCAAGGCCGCCGACTCCATCGCTCAAGGTCGGTCACGCCATCGCCGCCGCCGACTCCGATCTGCTGCTCGTGCAGGCGTTGAGGAGTTTGTCTTCAAGCCTGGCGGCGTCCCGTCGCCTCTGCAGTTGACCATCTCAACAGCTGTCCCGAAAAGGAATACCTCCGTACCTCAATGAATCAAGTTGTCCATGAGACACACTAATTTGATTTTATCCCAACTCTGCCCAATTACGTCATGCTTCCCTGATATTTAACTGAATGATTTTTAATGGTCTTAACTGAATCTATTAACCAACTGAATTGTAGATTCCGATGAATTATGTTGGTCAAAAGTGACGTTCGGTCTGCTAGTTGATTTCTGCAAGATTGTTCCAGCGCGTAGGAAGTTGGCAATGGCATGGATGGTTTGCACTTGCAGGATGCAGGCAATAACATAGGGATGTACTTCAGAAATAGAGGTGTGACATTCTGAAGTTCAGGATATCAGGAATGGCAACGCCTTAATAAAATGGTTCATGCTTTTGCAACTGGTTGTAAACGCTTTATATTCATGAATAAAGTACAATCTTTTGACTGATATTGTTCACTTTGGGTTTAAAGCATGCACTTCTCTCAAAATTTGAAGAAATCTTTTAATTATGAGAACATATGGACATATATTAGTTCAGTTTGGGTTCAGTGGTAACTAAATTCCTGAACCTTGCTTTATACTCTGACACTAGCCCACTACACATGCACAAGAGCAGCTCGTTCGAAAACCTGAATATCACCTTAAACATGATATTTCTACAGCTACTTCACTCAACACACATTGAGCTACTGAAAATAAAAAAGAAAGCAGTTTGACACTTTCACAAATAGAAAATGACAAGAACACAGATTGACACTGCACACTGGCTGCGAAGAACACAGTCCGCAGCAGTACAGTACATATTACATCAATGTTATTGTCACAGAATTATGCGGTTTCGAGTGAAAGCAAACAACACCAAGGCTGCAATTTCGACTCAAAGCATACAACATTAAGACTACAGTTTACGGTGCAGAAAGCTTAAAGGAGGATGTGAGTCAGTATGATTGAACCATTGTCCTCTCATAAATCACATCATGTTCAAAGAAGCATGCTATATTCATTATGTATGTATGTCTTGCATATCAGTGTCTTCTTTTCCTTGATCTTTTTTGCTTGGGCAATTGCGACTATCATGAAACCCTACTTGGTTGCACGTCTTGCACAAGCGTGCGACCTTGCTCTTGGCTTCTTTGTTCTTCTTTTTCCGATCTTCCCCATTTATCTCCTTTCCTCTCTTTATTCTCTTACTTCTCCCTACCGAACGGACATCATTTGGCGGGTGTATGTTGATTTGAGTAGGAATGCTACAACCAATAAATGCCTCATATTCTTCTTGCCTAGTATGCTTGACTGCTGCAGGAACCTTTTGGTTCAGAGGCTCCTCAATTCTCAGCACACTTGATACTAAAAAGTCCATGGCTTCATCTGATTGTTTGGCTGTTTTAATAAGATCTTCCAACTTGTTGCGTACGGTTGAAATATTCTTCCTCACAGCTGCATCCAGGGAGTTAGTGGGCTTCTCTTCCAGAATATGTCCTTGTACATCATAAACACTTTCTCTAGAAAAGAATTAAATGTTAGTTATATGATTTGCAAGAAAGTAAGAAGCGACAATTCTGATTTCTCTTTTGTACCTTTTACACCTTTTCTGCCATCTTTCCATAATATAGAAGGATGGAAGCTCTTGTTGATTTTCAATCCTCATTACTTGGATAATATGGCGGCATGGAATTCCATGAGACTCAAATAACTTGCATGAACAATTAGCTATCATGGTTGCCATATTGCAGCGGACCTCCCTAGTCTTACTAGCACCAGTTCTAAAGGTCACTATTTTTAGTCCCTCAGCTTGTGTAATGCTTTGAACACAACAATGGTCTCTGGCAGCTAGAATTTGTTTCTGGAACCTCTCAAACACCTCATATGTGAATACTTCACTACCTTGTTTCTCGATTGCCCATGGTGTCACTAATTGAGGGGTCCTATGGATGCTTGAGTTGTCCGCAATTAACTCCTCTTGACGTTGGCATTCTAGAGCTGTGTCAAACCTAAGCCAGAACTCAACAAGGGTAACCTTGCGATGAATGAAACGGTTAAAAAATGAATTTGCACTTTCAGACCTTGAAGTTGTTAGGAGAATTCCTCCCAGGGGTATGTCCATAAAGTAGGCTGGTATCCATGACTCTCGAAGGCTGAACCTAGTAGTAAACCACTCATTATCCTTCAAACTGAAATCTGTCATTATAGAATTCCACTCCAGCTCAAACTCGGACGGGGTTTCTAATCCCCATACACATGCGTTCACCCTCTTCCAAAATTCAGGTTCTTCTCTGATCACAGGCCCAACCTTCTCCGGAAGTTTATCCATTATGTGCCACATGCATAACCTGTGTATGATGCCCGGAAAAACTTTATCAATTGCATTCTTCATGCTGCGAGCTTCGTCAGTTATGATGAGCCCTGGTGCTTCACTTCCCATTGCCTTCAGGAAGGTCTCAAACAACCAAACATATGACTCCTCCTTCTCATTTAGTAAGAACCCGGCACCAAAAAACACACTTTGTAAGTGATGATTAACACCAGTAAATGGTGCAAATATCATGTTATACTGATTAGTAGTGTATGTAGAATCAAACGATACCACTTGCCCGAAATGTTTGTAGTTCTTCCTACTTGTGGCATCTGCCCAGAATACATACTTCAAATTTCCTTCATCGCTCACAACAAAATCATAGAAAAATGCTGGATTAACTTCATGCTTTCTTGCTAGCTGGGCCACAAACATTTGGGCATCTGCATTCCTTATTTTATACCTGAGATCACGATAGTAATTTTACAAATCCCTCTTCATGCATCCAATATTTTCAATCTTACCCTCGCTGACTTGGAGGAGTCTATATGCCTGACTAGTACCAATGCTTGCTTTGTGGCATGTATATAGTGTATTCTTTACCCTCTCACTAACTTGACGATTCGATCTGATGAAATGACGCTTATCAGGTGACACAAGACCATGATTGTGGTGCTCAACCCACGATTCTATCTTGTAGGTATCATTACCACACAATTTTACAAAGATATGTGCATCACAACCACATCTTGTGTCTGTGTTCTTACGTCTTTTTTTGGTAGGATCATTAATCTCTTTACCCTTCTCAGACTTGAATCCTTCCCTGTTACACATGAATCGTTTAGTGCGACTTACCACACTATCTAATTTCTTCTGTTGTCCAACACGAACTCCAAAACCAGATTCATGAGCATAATACTTATAGAACTTCTCAACGGCCTCCAGACCTTCAAATGTCATCCCCAATTTAGGCTTCATATTTTCTTCACATTCCGGTGTATAAAACGACCACTTCAACATAAACAAATAAATCAGTGAACACCATTGCGTATAATTAACACAGCTGAATACAACGGGGAAGCAATTGACTTACAGGGAGAGGAACACTTGCATTCTTTACTGGTGTACTAAATAGCTCTTCGTTCAACTGCATTTGCAAGCTATTCGTAGGCTGCATTACTGCACAAAACGAGAAACAAGTACATTAATTTCATAGTCTTTCAACCAAAAGGACTCACGTACAACATGCATAATCGATCTATCCCTTAGCCCACACCAGTTCTGCATGCCTATGTTTGCCCTAATCTTTGCACTGAAATTCTCACCGGTTCACGCCTATCAATTCCTACAATTGAGTGCAGCATAAGGATTCCAGATCTGCATGAGTTCCTTTTGATACTCCCCACGTGAGCAACCTTAGCGGCACTAGAAGATCACGCGGCGACTTTGCATCAGGAGACAAATGAGCCAGCGCTAGATGTGTGTACCTCCCGGCGGCCGTGTTAGGAGATTGCGTAGAAGCCCAACTGTGATCAATCGGATCTTGTGCCGTGGAAGTTTAGGGCGAGCGGCGAGTCGTCGTCTCAGTGATCGATCAGAAACCTAACCGCATCAGATCACGAGGAGGTTTGTGTTTCCGTTAGGGGCGTTTTGTGCAAATATGCAGGCTTAACAAATGGAGGATGCGGGCATGTATTTGCAAGATTGCAGTAGAATCAGATCTGACGCTATGATTTAAATCGGTTGGTTGATAGGCTACGGATGCACGGATGCATAAAAGAAACGGATTCATCTGATACGACGCCTATTTTAAATGCTAAATAAAATTTTAGATACATTATAAAAATATAGAAAAAATATGTCTACTTTGTTTTATCGTACAATTATGTTTGTACATTTTATAAATATGATATATAGTATAAAATATTGGTCTCATTTATTAGGTAATTATTAAGTACATTAAGACATTTATTTAGACTAGCCGTAACATATTACACCAAAAGTTAAGGCTAGCCGTAAAAATTGTTGTGATTCTGTGTTTTGTGCAACTTTGTCATCAAAAATTGGTATTGGTGTTGTGTGCAATTTTCTCAGCTGAGAGTGAATGAGAGAAAGCCAGAGCAGCGGAGGCGGACTTGAGAGGAGAGCAGCGCCACTCCATTCCACTTCCTGGCATCTGCCTCGCCTTCTTTCCTCCCCAACCCAGATTGTAGATACAAACCACCGATTTCTGTCGCCGGGATGATAATTTCGCCCCGGATTTGAGCGATTCCACCCGATCCCTCCCGAGCAAGGGATTTCCCTCGATTTAGCAAGGGATTGGCGCCGGAATTTATCGGCTGCAGGCGCCATGACGACCACGTCATCGCCGATGGTGCTCTCCCTCCTGCTCTTCGCCTCGCTCACGGCCCTCCTGCTCCTGGCCCCGTGCGTGGCGCCGCCGCCGCAGAAGCTGGTGGTTCGGGGCGGTGACGACAGGCCGCCCGCCGCCGCCGCCGCGGGGGTGGCTGCTGCTGGTCTCGCCGCGAGCGGAGGTGCGGCTGGTGTCGGCGAGGGAGCGGAGGACCTCGCACTGTTCCGCCGCGTCACGCTCGACGCCGGTGAGGGCTCCGCGGTGGCCGCGCCGCCCAAGGTGGCCTTCTTATTCCTCACCAACTCCGACCTCACCTTCGCGCCGCTCTGGGAGCGCTTCTTCGCGGGCCACGCCGACCGCTTCAACGTTTACGTGCACGCCGACCCGGTGGTGCGCCTGCTCCTTCCCCCCACGCCGTCCTTCCGGGGCCGCTTCGTGGCGGCCAAGCCGACCCGGCGAGGGGACCCGAGCCTCATCGCGGCGGCGAGGCGCCTGCTCGCCGCGGCCCTGCTCGACGACGCCGCCAACGCCTACTTCTCGCTGCTCTCCCAGCACTGCGTCCCGCTCCACTCCTTCCCGCGCCTCCACCAGGCGCTCTTCCCGCCCAGGGCCGCGCAGCACCACCGCCTCCCGAGCTACATCGAGGTGCTCACCGGCGAGCCCCAGATGCCCGAGCGCTACGTCGCGCGCGGGGAGGACGCCATGCTCCCGGAGGTGCCCTTCGACCGCTTCCGCATCGGGTCACAGTTCTTCACGCTCGCCCGCCGCCACGCCGTGCTCGTCGTCCGCGAGCGCCGGCTCTGGCGCAAGTTCCGGGAGCCGTGCCTGCTCGAGGTGCAGGACTCCTGCTACCCGGAGGAGCACTACTTCCCCACGCTGCTCGACATGGCCGACCCGGCAGGCTGCGCGCGGTACACGCTCACCCGCGTCAACTGGACCGGCAGCGTCGACGGCCACCCGCACATGTATGCTGCGCCGGAGGTGTCGCCGCAGCTCATCACCGAGCTGCGACAGTCCAATACCTCCACGCACGAGCACATGTTCGCGCGCAAGTTCGCGCCCGACTGTCTTGGCCCACTCATGGCCATCACAGACACCGTCATCTTCAAAGATTGATCCATGCGGTGCCTTGCTGCACCATAGCTGCACTTACGAGGTATGGACCTGATTTCTTTAGAGTTTCAGAGGTTCTTCTAACGATTATTAATGCTTCTTGGTCATGTCCTGAGCCATGCGCGTGCCATCTTGATCACAAATCTGCAAGCAGCTAGGTTGTAGAAACCTATTTGGAAATGTCATTTCCATTAACCAAAAAAATAAGAAAAAAAATAAGAAGATGATGCCACATTTTATAGACGTCATACCTGAAGAACACTGAATGCCAATTTGCATCTATATCTGCTTTTGCTTTGCCCTCCATCATATGCCAGCTTATGTTGATTAATGTGATTAGTGAAGAAAGCGACGCCTCAATCAGTCTCTGCATCTTGCCAAAACTACACACAAACTCCTATAGATCGATGAGGTCATATGCAGGACAGTGATATATCTTGAGACCCCCGTAGTTAAGTGTTGAACGACTGTAACCCCAGTCCCAGTGTGCGGCTTGTTCTACGCATTCTCTTCTCCTTTGACTAGTGTTCTCTTCGTATTTTGTGTTGTTGGTTTGTTTCATAGCCGGTTTAATTGGCTGAATCTAACTACTCCTGACCAAGAAACCTCATTACATTTGCAGGTCTAACAGTTGGACTTCGCGTGCGACGAACAAATCGGTGGATTCCAGTAGCATCTTCGCAGTTTCAGACACAGAGCTATGTCTCTCTCTCTCTCTGTTCTTCTCCCCGTTTTCTTCCCTGTAGACTTAGTGGCAACAACCTAATGCGAAGCGGCAGGTGTTGTGTGCGATAGATCCATCCATCTGGTCTGTTCTTTCTACCACGTACGGCTGCCTAAGGCATCTGTTTCTGTTCTCAAATCTCAAATGCATAAAGAGATGGATGATGAGTGTGTTCTGTACAGCGTACCGTGTGTATATAAACCGACGGCTGAAATAATCAATCTGCATCGTAGCACCAGCTCGTGTTCATATCTTGTGTGACTACTAGGCAATTTGGCGCGACGACGCTGCGCCCGTGTGGTGATGACAAAATTTATAATATGTTCATTGTAATGTTTGTTTTAAGGATATTATTTTTTGCTTTAATGAATGAAGACCCAGTGTTGTCATATCTCATCCATAAGGATCCATATCTAGGAAGGAGGAGTTTATTCTATTTGCATTCTAACAAAAGTACGTAGTATATTTATTTGCACACTAACAAAAGTATAAATCAATATATGGATTTTACACTCAGTGTTGTCATATCCAATCGAAAATATCCAATTAACATCTGATTAACAACTTGTGAAATGGAATTAAAAAGTGTCGCATCATTAACCAAACAGGGCTATATTTTGTATTCCTTGGAGGAAATGTTTTTATTACGACATGAAAAAATAAGTTTGTTCTTCACTCTAACATCGGTCTCTATTTTCTTTGTCTTTCATATTCAACGGCAATTGATCTATCATTTGTATAGCACCTCGTGGAGCAGCCGCCATCTTTTGAGAGTTCGATGAAGTTTTTCTCATTGCATTTCTATCCCTGCCAGCACCGACCACAAAAAATCAGATCATCATAATTTCTTCAAGGACAACATATAGCAGCAGAGACCATACTAATGTTGTAAAACTCTTCCGTTACTAAACCACGACGTTGTTGTGGCACGGCAATGGTTATGTTCACGAAGTGTGCCCCACACTTTTTTGTAATATAACACTGAGATAGCAAGAGGACAATTTTTTGCAACCTAATCTTGAAACAACTACTCAGATGATAAGGGTAGGCAAAATATCTTTAAGGCTCGCTGTTGTGCTATATGAATATTTGTGTTAAAACCATTTTCACAGAATTTAAAAGTTCTTTGCTTAGACCTTTTTGTAGCAGCAAGTTTCTATCAGTTTTTACGAAACGAAAAATAAGTACAGTTACTTAGATGAAAAAACAGTTCCTGATAGATACTATACAACTTTCTGTAGTATGTGCAATCACTTCATATTTTTAAGTAACATTTGGTCTCCTTGCAGCCCGTAGGCCTGAACTAAAGTAGTAAGAAAAATATTCAAAACCGAAGCATTGACATATTGCAGCAAAGAATTAAAATATCCTATTGTATAGGCAGCAGTATTGGATTTGTAATAAGCACCTACTAAGATCAAATAAATACACTACCTCAATGATCTGTTCAAGCTTGATGTTTATGCCCCGAGTAAACTTGCTTTCGCTAACTCCATCTCTGAAATCAGCTTCAGTTATGAGACCGGAATAAGAAATCAACAAATATCCATTTTGAGTAGGTAAACAATATTTTTGCAGATACGCTGTAACATTTACTGGTATTTGCAAATAGTAATTTCAGACCTGCACTACCACCAATCCTCCTAATTAAAGATCAAGAACAATGCCAAAAGGTACATGGAAGGATGCTTGTAAGATATACCGAACTTCAGAAGTTTGCACTGCATAATTCCATTGCTAAGCTGACAAACAGTTATTAAAATCAATCCTTTAAACATATCAGATTAGCTTTTGGTCAAGGGTTTTTGTTCCCATGCAGAGATCACAAGAAATATATTTGTTATACCAAACTGTGCCTACGGACAATAATCTGACTGAAAATGAACAACTCCTAAGCAGAGATGGCAATTAAGATAAAAGGGAATTTAGTTAGCGAACCTGAAGGCCCTATCTCCCAAGCATGTGAGACCATCACCCAACTCTGGTCATCAGGTCATATTCGAAGCACCAATAACATTATCTGGAAGAAAATCCAGAGGCGGAGAACGAATAACTGCATGCAAAATCCTAAGGTCACGCTTTATGAGATTGAAAGTTCAAAATCTAGACGGTGGAGAAGGTCAACTTGAACAATGAACTCTTAAGAAATAAGAATATTTTAAAATAATGCAGTATATGGCAAGAGCAACAGTATGCGCAAGCGACTACACGATTAACATACGCATTTTTATTTTTAAACCTAAAATCATACAGACGACATAACACTACTAAGTTATAGAACATGCTAAAGAAAATTGAGAAATCATAGAAGCCACACAACACTAATTAGTTATCTCTGACACACGAAAATCCTGTAAATTTAAACAAAAACGAACCTTGATTTAGAAACAGTCCATCAACAAAATTAGTTTATGTACTGCTATGTTAGATTTTGACTGCTCATCTTACAGGGATCAAAGATGCTTTCATGTTTAATACTGAAATGAAGAACACATAGCCTACAAACTTACATAAGAAACATATGCATCAGATTTATAATGAAGTTAGAAACGTAGAAAGGACATACATGCAATATTTTCTTGTTCTTCAACAGACAACTAATATTTAATATAGTAGTCTAAGATACCGATAAGGTATATATTCCTTTTCATACTGAAGAGGGAAATTTATAATATTTTATTGCATGCAAATTTGCCCCGTAGATCTACGTATTTTGACTATTTTTTTTTGGCTTATAAATAAAGAGGCATGGCAGTAAAAAAATGCTATCTAGAAGACAACCAGGCGACCATCAAGCACGAGTGTAAATCGATCGCGAACCAAAAAGGGGTTGTCCTCCCATGCAAACAACCATGGTTCTAACGGATGATCTGTAACTTCATCCCAGGAATGATATCATACAAAAGCATAAACATGTCCAAATTTGACACTTGGCATCGACATTAAATCTGAGAACAAAAATTGCTCCCATGAATCTGGCATGGCCCTTAAATCTGAAAAATGAAATTGTAACCACGGATTACTCATCTATATAGCAAATATATCTTGTATATGGAACTCATATAACCAAGATACATTGCAGCAAACACCGACCTTATTTAGAGCAAACACTGCTATGATTTTTTGTGTGTGGAAGGTACATATAGTTTAACTATATTGTTACAGGATATGAGAGATCTGTTGCATCACAGTTAGACTAATACTGTTACAGACGTTAGATTGGACATACGGTCAAACACAAACACTGCTGAAAGATTTGAAAGGGAAACATTCAGCGTGGGGTGCTCACCTTGATGTTCCATATAGGTAGGCGTTTGTTGCGGAGAGTTTTTGAGGTCAAACTTCAGCATGTTGAAGATTTAATGATTTTAGATGCATAGCACTTCCAGCAGCAGAATATTTGTAGATGGAAACTTTAAAAGTCAACATGCCCAATTGGCCAGTTTTTCCAACTCGTTGGTCAACCTGCACTTGGTTATTCATGGGAAAAAGCAGTAGATATTGCTGCATTATAGCAAGACATCAGTGAGTGTATGTAATATTGTAATATATCTATATATAAAAAAGCTAATTGAGGCAGCTAGTGTGGTTATGTTGATAAATGATAAGGGAACGTATAAAAATATTTTCAGAGACAAAGAACTAAATGCCAAATATGTTAAAACAAATAGAGGGTTTCTTCTAAAGTTCAGGCCCTGTACTGCACCTCGCTCTGCCCCACGCACCTCCTTGACATACAAAGGTGGTGTGATTTAGAGGTACAACCTGTTTCTTTTAGTTGCTTGTCCTTCAACATAGGTGGTGCCACAGAATCTGGCGAGTGTCTTCTCACCATTGACGTGCAAACTGCATCAATGCTAGATTAATTAGGCTGAAGAAAGAAAAGGAATAGAACGGTAACACATGAACACAACTTTCCATATTGCTTTAAGACAACCCAGTGCCTGCATCCCCTATGTCACCATAGCTGGGTTGCCATACATCATTCTATCATAAAATCAATTATCTTCCTTTTCCCATCTGCACATTGAATTAGATTACTGTCAAATTAAAGAATTCACCTGCCCTATGGAGAGACCGACAAATTGTATGTTTCGATGGAAAGGTAGCTTGTGCAACTTCCAAAAGAATACTGAATACATAACCCTTGAATTCTTTTTAGAGCAAACAAACCTAGTGAAACCTCATTAGCTAATAGTTAAAGAGTTAAGAATGACCAAACTGGTTGTCTAGAAAATTATTTTGCTGTGAATATCGGCACTAACTTCGTAGGAGATCATGTAGTCATAAAATACACAAATTGAGTTGCCCAAAAAAAATCCGAATGACTAAAAGTAGTCCTAATTTTCATGTGCTGCACTTGGTCAGTGATTGACATCAATGAACCAAACTCTTCATCTCTCAACCAAATAAATCACATAAATACATAGAGATGTCCGATGATTCAACCCAAAACAAGGAATAAATATTCACATCTGACTTCTTACTACATAAATAATTACTTGGTCTTTTCCAATATAGTCTTATATTTAGCCCATCTAGAAAATGTACAAACAGCCTAAATACTTGTATGTAGCATGCATAAGAAAGAGAAATACCAATAGTACACCATCATGTATCTAGCCTACTAATTCTGCCATCTATGTGGTACCTGCTAGTCTGTAATGCATCAAGTGGAATAGATTTCAGATGACAGATTAGACTGACATTTCTTTCTGTGGCTAGCTTGGTTCAGTTTGGTTGTATCGCAATCAGTACAAACTATGAAGAGTAGTAAACCTGTAAAATTAGAATAAAATGTTGACAGCAAATAGCACAAGGTGAAAAAATAAATCTCATCTATACAACAGTATAACGCCACTATCCTGATATATAAATGACAACTCATGACATATTTTGGTACACCCAGACCTGATCATAGCCTAATACATCAATCCAAATTTAAGAATGGTAAAAGCAAATAATAGAGAGAGAGAGAGACCTGCAATCAGCGGCACCATCGTCATCGGTCGTCCGCCGTCCTCTCTGCACTTCTCTCCCAATCCCCTCCACCCCGCTGCTGTATTTCAACTATCCATCATCAACCGGAGGCCAGCAAGGGTCTATGGAGGATGATGTGCCAGTGGAGAAGGGGAAGGAGAATGGGGCCGGAAGGGTGGGCTGTAGGCAGCACTTGTAGAAGAAAGGGAGAGGTAGGAGGAAGGAAGGGGAGGGAGAGCAAAGCGAGGTGACGACGCTGGAGGGGAACCGAGGAGGAAGGAGAGGCAGCTAGGGCTGTAGGATGAGGAGTCTCCGAGGAGCCCGTCGCTGTGGGGTGCGGGGGAGACGCTTCGGGAACGGCGGGGTTGAGGAGGCGCGGGTGGTCGACGGCACCGTGGAGGCCACGGCGGGTGGTGGAGATCCGCCCAAACCCTAGCACCGCTGCTCCTCTTCACTCTACTGCTTCTCTTCGCCTAGCATGCGCATCACGGCCACCGGCTCCTTCGCTCGAGCTCACAGGGGCGAGCAGGAGCAGGAGGCGGCGCGACCGAAAGGGCAAGGAGGTTTGCGGCGGCAGCGGCGACTTCGGGGTCGCGCGCGATAGAGAAGGAGGAGGGGGGCTTCTGCCGGGCGTTTTTGCAAACCTAGTGTGGCGGTGGAGCTACCCAGGCCCGTAGATCTGACGGGGGAGGCTCGCAGCGGCGGCGGAGCACGGCGACGCCGGCGGCGATGTCGTTGTCGCGGGAGAGAGGAAGGGGAATAGGGTTTCTGCGGGGACGTTTTGCAGAAAAGCATCTGAGTTTTTTCGAAATTGCGAACAGGTCCTCCGCAGTTATGGAAAAAGGACCGCGGGTTGTGGACTGAATATTACAATGGCTTTTCTGCAAATTGGCTCGGTTACCGCTGGAAAATGGGAGCGACCGGCGGGCGACCGGGACACGCGGCGCAACGCGATTGGTCTAGAACACCGAGCTACAGTAATGCGCGTTTGTGTGGGGTTTTGCACGCATCTAAACCGTTGGTTGCCCTGATCTGACGGCCGTAGTTTTCTGGGTGACGTGGAGGCTGAAATGGGACTCAAAACTGACGCCCTTTTATATATAGTACTATACTATGTATACAATGCAATATGCTATCAGGTCGGTGGCAGATAATTTTTATACTAGGATCGATGCTCGGGAGGTGCTTGGGCTGGCACGAGAGCTCATTTCTCGTAGGTGCTCCCCGACGAATCTCGAGGCATTTCCCGTAGGGCAAACAAGTGAAACTACTTGTAAATAACCCTGAATCTGGAGTTCTGCAGGAGTTGTCTGACCGAACAGACACTTTACAGCGTGACCAAACTTGAGTCGACGCCGGAGCCAAATAGAGTCATTGAGCCGAATGTTACGACTCCCTCCGTTCAGAATTAATTATCTCAAGGGAGTACGTAGGTGTCAGATATTGTTATTTCTATAGATAAAATAATGTTAGGTTATCTCATCTAATTTCGTCTCTAATTGCGAGCTCTGTCACAACGACCGGAGGCAATCGAGCATATGTTTCTACTCTGTATATATGGGGAAAATTGTGCTGGTTTCATTTTTAGGGAAATGCTTAGGGCATCTCTAGCCGTGTAGCCCCAGGACTCCAAATCCGGCGTAAATCAGGATCGGGCGGCGTGAAACGGCAGTAAATCGAAACTTAGGTTGGATACTTTACCGGCCGCTCCCGACCCCAACCGAGGGCAAAAAGGAGGGGAAGGCGTGGTCCCCTTCGTGTGCGGGGTGGGGGAAAAAGGAGGGGAAGTCGTGGTCCCAGGGAGAAACAAGGAGGTCTTTTGCATGCAAATCGCCCCCAACGCGAACCCAGCTTCCCGGGGTTGGCCTTGGTGCGCCGGCGCCAAAACGGCGCTATTTTGGGTCCTGAGGGATGTTTTTTTGGCGTTTTTTCACCCGAGTCTAAAAACTGAACCTGAAACGCGTCATGGTGGCTCATGGGGATGACTGGAGATGCCTTTAGTAGGGTTTTTGTTTCGTGGGAATGCTAGTAGGTTTATATGAGAGAAAATTTTAAAGTGGTATACCTTGGAGGCCCATCGCTAGCACATCAGTCCACATACTGCTACAAATTGGGCTTCATTGTGGACTAATGCAGGTCGTATCAAATATGTCTACGGGTGCAGCCAAACGACAAATCCTCTATGATGTTATCCATTGCGTCCGCTATCGCCATGACGTGCACCCTCCTCCCCACATGTGCTATTTGATGGCGGCTAGGAGCCTCGTCGAAGATATAGACGACACATTTGATCACGACGACACTGGTGGAGGAGAAGAAGAAGCCTAGGGGAGGTGACGGTGCGAGTAAGAAGATGTTCGACGACATAAGATTTGGGGTGAAGCTGCGGGAGGCCTCACCGAAAATGGAGAAGGGAGAATGTTCTGAGGGTGGTGTGACGTTTGTAGTGTTGATGGGAACTTTGAGTGTCACCTCCCCTAGGCTGAATAGGTAGTGGATAGGGAGGCATTGCTAGAAATAAAGGTACATATTCATTTGGTGAATAGGGAGGCATTGCTAGGAATAAAAGAATATGTACCTTCATTTGGTGAATAGGGAGGCATTCCTAGGAATAAAGGTACATATTCTTTTTGAATGAGATATACCCTAGAGGTAATTAATAACGTGTATTTCTTTATCATATCTCGATTGTTCATAATATGTTTTGTGTCATGCTATAATTGTATTAAGCGAAAACATTAATACACATGTGATACATAAACAACCAGGTCCCTAGTAGCCTCTACTAAGACTAGTTTCATTACGCGATTGATGATCGAGGTTTTCCGATCATGGGGCATGGCGCCAGTTGGCAATGAAGTCATGTCGTTGGTAGAACGATGTGATGGACATACCCATATTTGTAGGACATAGTCATTACGTTTTCGACCGTGAGATCAACTCTTATTGTTATTCCTGGAAGATACTTTGATCGCACCAAAGGTCGTATCTTATATAGTATGACAATAACGGTGATACTTTTAGGTATCGGAAGGGGGTAGTTGAGACGAGTGGTCAAGAGCGGGATTTATCAGTCCACATAGCAGGATAGATACTCTAGGGCCCACTCGGTGAGATTATGTCTAATGAGCTTGCAAGCATGTGATTAGGTCACAGAGACATGAAATCATAGACGAGTAGAAGATAGTGTTGTCGATAACGTGATCAGCTAGGTATGGAGATATCTATGAACGATGCTCGGACACGCTAAGTATCGCTATGGCAAAAGGTTTAATACTTAACGTTCAGATTTGATAGATGAGAGTCATTCGTTATATCACACAGATTAATTCATGGGGTCCAGGCCTACGAGTTAGTCATTAATCGGAGAGGAGTCTCGATCATGCCTGTTATTATATCGAACCGCTAGGATAACACACTTAAGGAATTTCGACAAGACAACCGGAAAGGAAAGAGATCACCGGGAACGTCCCAGGAATGGTCCGATGGAGATCGGGCAGCGACAAAATAGTTTTCGGAGCTAGAATAAATTATATATAATATATTTGATATTAATTAGTATAATTAATGTTTAAATATGATTTGATATATTTATTTTCAAATTTATTTAGGCTGATTTTCCTAAATGGGCCTTCTGGTGGAAAGAAGACCCATGGGGGAAAATCCCCAAGGGAATTCGGTGGGGGAGGCTTGGTCGGTCTTGGTGGGACAGATGGGCCCACCAGGGCCGGCGCACCACCTTGTGCCGCACCAGGCATGTGGGAATTGTCCCATATTGCCTGGCTGGCAAGGTTGGCTCCCCCGGTAGCCTTTATAGAGAGGTGCACCCCTGGCCTTTTAATTCACCAATTAATTCCCTAATTCTCTCTCGATTTCGTGATGTTCCGGTCCAAGTCTTCCGCTGCTCGTCTTGGACTGGAGTTTCGGAGGTCGTCGTCTCCATCGTACGTGTGTAACGCCCTGCGAGGTGCTGCGCTAGCGGTGCTGGGAGGTCTACTGCCACTACACGACCTTGAGGTTGGCTTCGTCGGTCTTCATCTTCAATGTTTATGCGGGAACGTAATCCCGCTTTCGGTCTACAAGGGAATGTATTCCGATCTCCGTTGTACTTCTATATCTGCATAGTATAGATCTTGACTAGTTTAAGTATATCGTTGCTACGGATTTTTTTTGTTTTCTGTATGCGATCCCCTTCAGTGGTATCAGAGCCGATCTATCTTAGATATAGTTGTACGCTGTTAGAAACCGTGTTCTGCACGGGGCACCGTTCCTGTTATTTGCTACCCTCTAGCGTGCACTTGTAATTCCAGCGGCATCGAGTTGATAAAGCGGCCCGGACCGACTTTACGCGTACGCTTACGCGAGACTGGTTCCACTACTGACATACGGCTTGCACCGTATCTATGGCTGGCGGGTGTCTGTCTCTCTCTTTAGTTGGCTTTGCATTTCAATGGAGGGCCCGAAAGGGATGCTTAAATATGCAATTATTGGATCATTGTTGTGTTCATAAGTGAAGGGAATATGCCCTAGAGGCACTTAATAAACATAGTTTATTGGCAATATCCCAATTATTCATTATATGTTTTATACCATGCTATAACTATATTAAGCGAAAACATTAATACAGGTGTGGTAGATAAACAACTAGGTCCCTAGTAGACTCTACTAAGACTAGTTTCGTTGCGCGATTGATGATCGAGGTTTTCCGATCATAGGGCATGGTGCCGATCGGCAATGGAAGTCATATCGTTGTTAGGTGTAACGATGTGATGGACATACCCAGTATTTATAGAACATAGTCATTATGCCTTAAGACCGTGAGACCAATTCTTATTGTTATTCCTGGAAGATACTTTGATTGCACCAAACGTCATATCTTATTTAGTGTGACAATAACAGTGATACTTTTGGGAGACGAGGGATCAACAACGGGATTTGTCACTCCGCATAGCCGGATAGATACTCTAGGGCCCACTCGGTGAGATTATGTCAAATGAGTTTGCAAACATGTGACTAGGTCACCAGCTGACATAATATCATGGACGAGTAGAAGATAGTGTTGTCGGTAACGAGATCATGCTAGGTATGGAGATATCTGAGAATGATGCTCAGACACGCTAAGTATCGCCATGACAAAGGGTTTAAGACTAGACGTCCAGGTTTGATAAATTAAAGTCATTCGTTATATCACAGGGATTAATTCATGGGGTCCAGGGCTACGAGTTAGTCACTGGTCGGAGAGGAGTCTCGATCATGTCTGTTATTATAACGAACCGCTAGGGTAACACACTTAAGGGGTTTCGACAAGACAACCGGAAAGGAAAGAGATCATCGGGAACGTCCCGGGAATGGTCCGATGGAGATCGGGCAGCGACAGAATTGTTTTCGGAGATAGAATAAATTATATATAATATGTTTGATATTAATTAGTGTAATTAATGACTAAATATGATTTTATATATTTATTTTCGAATTTTTAAAAGCTGGTTTACCTAAATGGGCCTTCTGGTGGAAAGAAGGCCCATGAGGGGGGGGGGGGGGCAAAGTCCCCCCAGGGCTTCAGATTGAGGGAGGGCCGGCCTAGGTGGGCCCCTAGCCGCACCAAGGCATGTGGGATAGTCCCACATTGCCTGGCTAGGGAGGTTGGTTCCCCCGGGAGCCTATATAAGAAGGGGCACCCCTGCCCTTTTAATTCACCAATTAATTCCCCAATTCTCTCTCGATCTCGTGATTCCCTTTGTTGAAGTTGCGCCGAGTTGAGAGGGGGATCTCTTCCACCATAGCCCGCTGCCGCGCTGCTGGTTTTTCGGTCCAAGTCTTCCGCTGCTCGTCCTGGACTGAAGCTTCTGAGGCCGTCGTCTCCACCGTATGTGTGTAACGCCCTGCGAGGTGCTGCGCTAGCGGTGCTTGGAGGCCTAATTCCTCCACCCGACCTCGAGGTCATCTTCGTCGTCTTCATCGCGCCGAGTTCTTCGCGACCTAGAGATCGTCTATGCCGTCTTCGTCGTCAACGCTTGTGGGGGAGCGTAATCCCCGCTATTCGGTCTACGAGGGTATGTATTCCAATTTCCGCCGTATTTCTATATCTGCATAGTGTAGATCTTGGCTAGTTTAAGGATATCGTTGCTAGGAAATTTTTGTTTTCTGCACACGATCCCCTTCAGTGGTATCAGAGCCGATCTATCGTAGATATAGCTGTACGAGTGTTAGAACCCGTGTTCTACACGGGGTCACCGTTCCTGTTATTTGCTACCCTCTAGCGTGCACTTGTGATTCCAGCGGCATCGAGTTGATGAAGCGGCTCGGACCGACTTTACACATACGCTTACGCGAGACTGGTTCCACTACTGACATACGGCTTGTACCGTATCTGTGGCTGGCGGGTGTCAGTTTCTCTCTCTTTAGTTGGCTTTGCATTTTCAATGGAGGGCCCGAAAGGGATGCTTAAACATGCAATTATTGGATCGTTGTTGTGGTCATAAGGTTCGTAGGTATGAAGCGGTTCTATTTACGACAGCCCCAAGCCACGTAAATATGCAAAAGATAAAGTAGAAGCGTCTAACTTTATTTTGCAGAGGCTATGTGATATGGTCAAGGTAGGTTTATTAAATTGTTTATGAACTGCACGCGCCAAGAAGACCATGGTGCATGGACCATATTATGTCGCATTACATTTGATGTTTTGTGTGCATCTTATATTGTGTGATTATATATATTAGTATATATTAGTTACGCGGCGGTAATTATATATTAGTATATATTAGTATCTTATATTGTCACATTACATTTGATGTTCTTCCTCCAACGCGCACCACCAAGAAAGTTCTACGTTATGAGGCAGGCCGTGACGATCGGGTGTCAGACATATCGTCGTTCGCATACGGTTGATGCAAGCTATGTTGCACAAGCGTCAGCGTGGAGGTTATAGTGGCGAGCCTAGCATATGCAGATATGGGCTCGGAACACGGAGGCCGAAAGGTCGAGCACGAGTCACAAAATTGGTGTGACGGACAGTTGTCTACTCTTGAAGTTGTGCCGCCGGCTCTGACGACGAGGGGTGGTGCAATGGATGGGGGTCGTATAATCGCTTAAACGAACAGGAGGGATGTTCGTTTGAGTGGGAGTTCGGATAGTTATTTTCTAAAATACTAGAACTCAAAATATAATGAACAACGTCTGTTTTGCAAAACCTTTGTAGATATTAACCATTGTGATAGCATCTTTTAAAATTAGGCGCATTCCTGTGATTGAGAAACTTAAAAGGTTGGGTCCAAACTTCATAGTTTTATACTTTAGCTTGAGGATACTCCTTGTTTAAACCGTTAGCTCTTTGTGATACAATACCCGCTAGGAGATAAACCCGGAGATTCCGCTAACAAAAGATAATTTGGATTATCAGATTTTGTGTGGATGATATCATCATAGTCCAGTGTATGTTATGATCTCTGCCATAGAGAACCAACGGTGGGTACGAGTTGTTAGATCGCGAACATATGAGATGGTCGCTAAACTCGGGGTACCCCTAAAGTTGGGTTGATGAAGTTTATCAGTATGTTGACTGATTGTCTTCTCAACCAAGGTGGAAGAGAATACACACATTGAAGGAGCATGTGGCAGTCATACTTCATGACATATGTTCATACTTGATGAACATTGAGACGCCTCGCTCAGCTCGATCACTGGATGACAGACGTCGTTGCCAAGTGCAAATCCTCTGTCATAGACTATATCATGCAAGGGGAATCGTTCACCTTCATGGTTCTTGATTACGTTAGAAGTATCAAGAAGATGAAACAGATCGCCGGAACTCATCGATGATGATGGTGTATATATGATATACATGTTATGAATGTTTTATCTAAGCAAGTACTCGCAGTAGTGACTAAGTTTTGAACTAGTCATGTTTTATGAAAACCAGGTTTACTGCTTGAGTAGCTTGAAAGGATGAGGCGACATTGCGTGTTGATAATGGAAGACAAATTGTTGTGATGGCCATAGACACTCTCCCTATAGATCTATCATTTGGATAAATTCTTTATTATCGCCTGTTAGTATGATCGTTATAAGTGTGTCTCCTCTAGCGAGACACTTGTTCATATATGTTAGTGACAAATTCGATGTCCTATATTTATGAAGTAATGATCATATGCCGATTTGAATTTAGATGGTAGAAGCTCCCACATTCATAATATTAATGCCAAAGGATACAAACTTAATAAAGACACCACTTATGTGTGGCACTACCGTTTAATTCATGTCAAAGTTATAGTCAATGCATTAGCTCCATACCGGATGGATCTACAAGTTATTAGATTTGATCTTTTGACACTTGCAAAATAACTAAGACACCGTTTTCGGAAAAAGGGCATATAACTTATTGATAGTCATGCATATAGATGTATGTGGTTCAATGAAGTAGTTGACGGGTTGTGGAGACCTTTATTTCGTGAACTTCACTGAACGTTTTGAGTATAACTTGTTGAGAATCATGCATATGGGTGTATGTGAATCAATGAAGTACTTTAACGTGTAGTGGAAGTATTTATTTCAAATATTTCATGAACATTCGATTTGATATATGGATATCCACTCGGGAAATGTTGGTCTGGAAACTTTGATTCGATCAAACAAGTTCAGAATGAAGTAGGAAATACACTTAACAAGAAAATCAAATTCCCGCGATACAGATCGATAAAATGAAGATTTGAGTTATAATGTTGGCACATCATTGGAAGACTTGTGAGAAGAGTTCCACAAATTACGTCGCATGGAACACCTGAAAGGAAAGACCTCGCCTAGAGGGGGGGGTGAATAGGCGATTTAAAACTTTTTCGAGGAGCCGGAATATCTGGTCCAAGAGTGACCCCGAAATTCTGGTATGCTTGATAAAGGCGGAATAAAACTAGAGGTTTACTTTAACAAGCATACAACCTAGATATATAAACTAGGCTCACCTATGTGCACCAACAACTTAAGCTAAGCAATACAAGTAACAAGGTGAAAGCAAGAAAGATAACTTCAAGCACGAAGGCTATCACAATGTAAAGTGCATAAGTAAAGAGCTCGGGTATAGGGATAACCGAGGCACGCAGAGACGATGATGTATTCCCGAGTTCCACCACAAAAGGTGTACATCTCGTTGGAGAGGTGTGAGCAACCACAACAGGTTTGCTCAACGCCACAAAGGCCTCACCTTCTTCTCCGATGAACTCGACCACAAAGGTCCGAGTCCACCTTCCACTATGAACTCCTTTGGGGCGGAGAACAATCCCTTACAACAACCTTGGGGCACACACCCACAACCGAATAGGGGGCTCCCAAATGACCACAAGAGGTCTTGACCACAAAGGTCCCAACTAGCCACAAAGGCCTTGACCACAAAAGGTCCTATGCCACAAAGGCAGCCACTAAGGCGTCTAGGGTCCAAGACCCGAGAGTAACAAGCTCACGAATTTCACCACCACGAATTCTCGTGGAGGGCTCAAACCGATGCAAGATGCAATGGCAAGAACACACAAAGTGCTCAAGTCCTTCACTCTCAAGTTCCAACAAAGCAACAAATGCTTATGGGGGAATAAGAGAGGAAGAACCAAGAAACCACAAAGGAGACAAATCCTACACTCCCAAATCCCACCACAAGCAACTAATGCTTATGGGGGGATAAGAGAGAGCAAGAACAAAGGGGGAGAACCACAAAGGAACTCAAAGATCTAGATCCACTATGTTCCCCTCACTTAGAGGAGATATGAATTGGTAGAATTGTAGATCTAGATCTCCTCTCACTTTTCCCTCAATGATATGCAAGAATCATGGGAGGATTTGAGAGGGGGCAAGCTTTCCCAAGGTCAACAATGGCAAGAGAGAGAGGGGAAAGTCGTCAGCACAAGGAAGAAGAAGGGGAGGGGTATTTATAGCCCCTCCCTGATTTCTAGCCGTTGGGAATCTCCAGTCCGGAAATTTCCGAACTGAGGACTGGAGATTTCCGGACCCCGGAAATCTCCGGTAGGAATTCCGACGCGAGCTGAGAAAAGATCAGTGCTGAAGGCAAAAAAGACTTGGCGAAAAACTGCAACTTGAGACCGGAAATATCCGAACCAGGGCCGGAGATTTCCGGACCCCGGAAATCTCCGGTAGAAAATCCGATGGAAAACTGAACTGAGTCAGTACGCAATTCAGTTCTGGACTTAGCAAAAATCTTCTGCCACTCTGAGATCTCCGGACTGGGGCTCAGAAATCTCCGAGCGTCGGAAATCTCCGAGCAAGGTCCGGACATTTCCGCCCCTTTGAAAAACTGCATAAACAACAGAACTGAAAGAACTTTTGCAAATAAACTCCGAATGATTTGAGACCAACTCCGTTGGAAATATTGCAAACCATAAATAGAGCAAAGTCCCCACACATGTGAAGGTGTGGAACTTTCCTCAAGGTTGAACCGGTAATATTTCCACACCGAAAACGCAACGAGTTTTCCAAACTAAAACCGTTTTCGAAGAACTTGGTCTTGTTATGAAGATCACGACAAGAACCAAAAACCAACAAGGAGAAAAGCCAAATAAGAACCAAGAAAGATGATATGCCAAGCATGCAAAGGTTTGAGCTCTCCACAAAGATACGATCAAGTTACTCACTCGAGAGCCCCTCTTGATAGTACGCATATCTATCCTATAGCCCTATCAAGATCATACCTTTGCCTTGAGCAAACCACTTGAGCTAGATGATGACGATCTTGATCTCTTCAAGTGGACCACCTTTCTTGATTGCGCTTGCTAGCACATGCTTGATGAAGACTCCTCCATATACTCCCCCATATTCCAACATGGGAGAGTCTCGCTTAGCTTCGTCTTCATGTCTCCGACAGCTTCCCTTGGTCGACTCCTCCATATACTCCCCCATACTCCATCATGGGGGAGTCTCGCTTAGCTTCGTCTTCATGTCTCTGACAGCTTCCCTTGGTCTTGCACTAGTCAAACTTGATGACGATCATGGCATGACATCATCCTCCATGAGCTATATGAATTGATCTTCTTGTTGCAAGCTCATGGAAGATACCATCTTTCTTCTTATAGGTGATGGCTTGACAACTTCAAGCCATACTTGCAATATGCTCAAAACACACATTAGTCCTTAGGGATTGTCATTAATTACAAAAACCATACATGAGGGCACATGCCCTTTCAACACCATAGTGTTATGGTGTGTTAGGACGTCGTAATTGCACCCTATCGGATAGTGTGTGGTAAATAAATCTCTTATCGAATTATTGTGATCATTAGAGTCATATGGTAGAAACGTAACATTCACGTTAGGTAATAGGGAAACCATTTAAATCCATGTAGACAATACCATATGAGTAATGGCATGGCTTTTAGCCTGGATTGTCGTTTCAACAATTTAGTGTTTCGATGTGATCAAACCTAAAATGGATTAATCTTTGTAGGGTACAGTACCTAAAGAGTTAGTTTGGTACATGTCTCACGACATAGGCAAAATCGTTGCCGTGATATACCTTGCGAAAGAAATAATTTCTTGTCCAAGGGTATAAGTGAGAAAGAAAGTAGAGCAAGACAAAGTTGATGAACTTTCTCTCCAGACATCAGAGTGGCGCAACCGAAAGTGTTTTCGGTGTCAGGCTCCACAGCTTGAAAAAGCTGATGATTCAAGATCATGATGTTCTGAGCTCATACTAAGAGCGTAAGCATACGAGGTTGTGTGTAACATCCCAACATTTTATAATGTTGAAAATCACTAAAATTTAAAACTTTTTGTTTTGATTAAAATAAATATTAAAATACATAAGAAAACCAACTACAAAAGACTTTAAAACATGATCTATTTGTCAAATAGTTTTTCATTCTTACAACTAAGTTCAAACTTAGTGTTGAAATTACAACCCTAAAGTTTATAACTTTAATAACTTCATATATTTTATAATAAATGGATTATCCAAATAAACATTTCCTTAGCTTAAAATGAATTCCATTTATTTTTAAAACATAAAATGATTTTCATGAATATATATTCTATATAAAAAAATTAAATTAAATTTAAAATCTTTTCCAAAATTGTTTATAAAATGTTCAAATGATATATCTTAATATAAAATATAATGGTGCACAAAATAATTTGAATTAAAAATGATTACATTACATTTTCTCTTTTCATTACAAAAACTTGTAATATGATATTTAATGATCTAATAAAGCTAAAATTTATTTTATTAGAATATGAGTTTAAATATAACTTAATTTCAAACATATTGGAATGTGGGTATTTTACAAAATTTATTTAGCGAAAAGAAGATTTAATTAAAATATAATTTCAAATTTGACCTTAAGTGTCAAATTTGTATTTAATCAATATTTCAAAATATTATTTTTCAAAAATGTTCAAAACATTCCCACAACTGGTTTAACACAAAGATAACAATCTTACAAATTCTTAGAAATTTGTTTGACATCAATTGGACAATTAAATCAAAAGACATGAATTAAAAGAAAAAAATCAGAAAAGAAAAACAAAATGATGACGTCATGCTGACGTCACCTTCTTCTTCCTCTGGCCGAGATTTCCGCCCCCGATTCCCTCTCCCAAATCCGGCGAGATTAGCGCGATGTGGTTCCCTCCTCCTGCCCTATAAAACCCCCAGCGCCTCCGCCACCTCTTCCCCGAAGAACCCTAGCCCGAGCGCCCCTAGTTTGTCCGCAAATCGCCGCCGCCGTGCCGCCATCGCCGCCGCCGTTTTCTTCGGTTCTGGTGAGCTACCGCAAACGCCGAGCCGTCTCTTGTGTCCCAATCGTCCTACTTCATCCGTGCGCATCTCCTAAGTCTCGCGTCGTTGTTTTTCGTGCAGTGTACCGAGCTGTTCGTGCGCGGCTGAAGACCACCGCCGCCTTTCCCAACTCCGGTGAGGAATAGGGCGAGCACCGGAGCACCCCGCCACCAACGACCGTCTCCATCCTCTTCGTCGTGGCACGACACACCTCTCCATCAACTCCACAAGCCCAGGGAAGCACGACAACGACGGGAGCATCCTCGCCCGCGCCCAGCGCCGCCGTACGCTCCATCTCCGGCGACCATCCGCGCCGCCCGGTGAGCACCCTCTTCCAGAGCCGTCTGATCTGGAATCAACGCACGAGATTAGATTTTAAAACCCAAACGGTACGATCTGATCTGGACCGTCAGATCTAGATCTGACGATCCAGATCCAATGACTTATCCACGTCAGCTGCCGCGTCAGCAACACAGTCAGCGCCAGCGTGGAATTTCGTTTTCTAATTAAATTAAAAATGGCAAGTTTGCAAAAAAGCCCCTGTCTATTTAAACTATCACATCTTTTTCTCTGTTTATCCAAATTCAAATATTTTTATATATTTCGAAAGCCCTTGACATGTAGATTATTTTGGATCTGCCAAAATTCAAATTTGACTTAGTTTAAAATATTCAAATTTCAAATGGTGAATTTGAGTATTTTGCCCTAACTTTAAATCTGTAAATTCAAAAAAATTGTAAATAAAAAATTGTTTTAGACACTTTGGAATATTTGTAATGTGATGACACTGCTATGAAATATTTTTGAGTAATATTTGAATGAATTCATAGTTATATAGTTAATTTGAATAGTTTGAGTATTTTTCCTCATAACAATTAGTAGAAATAATATTTTTGATTAAATCAAATTGCTATAAATTTAATTAAATGCCCCCTGTCTATTAACACTAATTACAAAATTTTGCTATAAAAATTTAATTATAGAAAACTTTAATATTATAATTATTCCTTTTATTATATTTTCCAAAAATAGAAATTAATTAGATTGCATTTATAGCCAAATGCATACTTTATAAATATCACAAATTTTGTATGATAATTCTTAGGATTTAAAAAGTGCATTGCATGCATAACTTATTTTTCACATATAAATATATTTCCCATAGGAAAACTTCCCTTCATTATTTTCTCTAAGTTAGAAGTATTTTCAACTTAGCATTTTAGTAAAGTGCTACACTTAGACATTTAGTAATTTTCAAGATGGAGCTAGAAGGCCATTGAAGGACTTAGCCAAAACAAGACTTCAGAAGTATCTTCAAGGGGTAGAAGCACTTAGAAGAAAAGCAAGAAGAAGTTCAAGAAGACCAACCTCCTCTATTCTCTAAGTCTTTCTTGCTCTCCCTCTTTTCTTCCTTCTTATCTGAGACTTCATGAAGACTAAGTTAAATCCAAGACCAGCCTAGGTGATACAAGAATCATCAAGTCTGAAGATTCATCCAGACTACCAAGAGCTCAATCAAGACATCATCCAGAAGAAAGTTACAAGTCTGGAGATGAAGCCTGGAGGACAACTACATCTTTCTTTATATCTTTTCCCTCTTTTCTAATCTTGTCTTTCACATTTGACTAAAACAAATTTTGATCATGATGTTATCATCTTGAAGTTGTTGGATCCTAGCGGCATAGTGAGATGAAGCGGCCTGGAGACAAACCTTACATGTCCACGTACATGAGACCTGTCCCACAACTTAAGTGGCTGGTCGGGTGTCTGTCTCTCTCACTATAGTGAATATCCAATTTACAAAGAGTTGATAATAATTGTTGATCATCTTGAAGAAATGACTTAGTATCTTCTCTAAATATTTCTACACATCAAGACAAAGCCATTAGAGGGCTTACTCAAGATGATATAAAACAAAATATTTTATTCAACTTATGACATTAGTCCTTAGTCATTTTGACACACATTTTTGCTTTGCATTAACTTAAAAGATTTTCATGGCATGACATGTTTTCCTTAGAAGTTTTACAAAACTTGTTTCTTCATTAGATATGAGCATGTATGTTTGATGATTGTTGTTTGTTGATTGTTGTATTGTTGTTTGCTATTATTGTTTAGATTAAACGGAGAGCAAACGTTCGTTGTTGAAAAGAGTTTGTGAACAACGACAACATTCAAAGGCAAGTGGGACAACTCATAAACTTCCTATTATTTTCTATATGCATTACTTAGTGTATTTTTATATGCATGTGTAGGATAGTATTGCTATGCTAAACCTGTGTAGAATTCCCTTACTCCTGTGTCTAGGTTCCTATATCATACTTAGCAGAAATATTGATGCTATGCAATTGATGAACAGTTTTACAAAATGTTAAGTGACTACTCAGGGCTGTGCTCATGGTTGTCGTCGCCTAGGATGAATTTCTATTCTACTTAGGGCCGTGAGCATGGTGGTTGTCAACCTGGGAGTACACATCCACTAAGTTAATGAAACACCTGGGTGGATTGGTTGAATGGTTTATGTTGAGTGGCTACTCAGGACTGTGCTTATGGTTGTCTTCGCCTAAGGTAGTTTCTACTATACTTGGGGGCATGAGCATGGGGGTTGTCAACCTGAGAGTGCACTTGTGGATGGCCACCCAGGGAACAGAGGAATCTGAAGAACTCCGAGTGACGATTGCTTCCAGTGCAGCCATTGCCATATGGGCTCTGGCTTGATCAATTATGTTGCATGGACTCTCTCCGGCTTGACAAGCAAATGTAGGGGGATGTTAGGTGGAACGGGTCAAGCCAGAGTGGGAGGGAAAATGCTTCTGAAAGATCTCGTCTCATTCTTCTCCTTTCCTATTCACAAATGGTGTGTAAAGGATAGTTTGGGTTGAATGGGTACAATGGTGAACGTGCACAACCTCTGCAGAGTGTACAACTAAGTACTTAGCCGTGTCCCCGGTACGGACAATTTGAGCAGCTGATCACTGACGTCAACGGAGGATTCCATCATTCCAACTTCAGAAATAAAACTTGATGGGTGAACAAGGGAAGATGAGATTTATGGTTTTCATGCCATACTTGTCTTAATTTTGAAGAAAGTGTTTTCCAAAGAGATAAGAAAAATTGGCTTTATGCAAAATAGCCTTGAACTCCACCAGCCAAATATGCATATAGGCTATAGAGTTATTACATTAAGTGTCCACCATAGTGTCACTTGCCAGACTCCATTTTTAATGGAATCTGACCCACGTTGTTGCAATATTTTTCTTATTGCAGATGGTTCAGATGACGAGTGAGGTTCGTTTATAGGTTTCGAGTCTACAACCAACATGTTTTCGCCTGTGGCAGCATGAAAGGGATAGAGACCCACTGCTACTGTATTTCCGATGTGTACTTTTTCAATGCTAGCTTTATGCTATGCAACTTGTATCAAATATTTCGTAATTCTGGATCATCGATGTAATAAAATTGATG
This sequence comes from Poa annua, assembly GCA_026929855.1. Lineage (NCBI taxonomy): Eukaryota > Viridiplantae > Streptophyta > Magnoliopsida > Poales > Poaceae > Poa > Poa annua. Next base: position 240,059,874 of record CM049426.1, on the reverse strand, counting down.
CTTTGTTGTGATATTACATCGTAAACTGTGTGTGCAAATGAATCGATCCAGGGATTTGCACTATACACAGGTATCTGCCTTATTTAAAGTGCAGGTACACTACATTGTGTTCCACACTGTGTGTTACGACAATCTTGTTATGAAGGTCATATTAATGGAATATGATAGACCTACGAACTACGAAGAAGAGATGGTGGACCTAAGTCCGAGAAATGGCTATGAGTCATTTATGATCCGAAATAAAATCCATATACGATTACCAGGTAATGACTTGGGAGATCTTCTTGATGGCATCTAGGATGTTAATAGAATGTGGAATTTTATGAGAGAATAGACATTGAGAAGGATCGATTTGTCGTGAAACAGTTCCGACAGATTCAAAAGTTGACCACATGAGAATTTGTCTCAAGTGGCAAAGCTTAAATCTATTCTGGGTCGTTTAGCAATCACTATAATTTCGAATGAGAAATTGATAGATGGATAAGGAAACCATGTTTCTTGATAGTGTCATTAAGAAAGAGTTGGTGATCCTGAGGATGCTAAACATGTATGCGAACTTCAGTTTTCCATTCATGGGCTGAAGCAAGCATATCGGAGTTGGAATCTTCACTTTGATAATGTGATCAAAGGATTTTGGAGTTGTCCAAATACTTGAAGAAACCTACATTTGCAAAGAAGTGAGTGGGAGCAAAGTAGCTTTCCATGATCTTATATGCGGAAGGCATATTTGAGTGGGAGCTAAGTAGCTTTTCCTTGATCTTATATGCGGAAGGCATATGTGAGTGGGAGCTAGGTGTCATTCGTGATTTTGTATGTAACGACATATTGAATGACACAGATCTTCTTGTAGAGTGTAAAGGATTATTTAAGTGATTAAATTTTCTATGAAATGAAGTTAGGAGTATTAGGCATCCGATTTATAATTGTATAAATCGTAAGGGGCTTAATAACATTAAGTCGGAATATTTCCTAAGTTAAGATTCTGAAGTGTTTCAGAATAGAACAAGCGAAGAACGAGGTTCTTACTTGTATGACTAGGTAAAATATTAAGTTTATCTTGGCATTTTCAGTGATAGCAAATGATGTTCGACATTATCTATATATCAGACATGTGCTATCAGACTGAAATTTCGACTTAGTGTGACCCAAGTTCTTGGTTGAAGAACAGGTTCTAGAGTGATCCCTATGTGGATCAATGAACAAACATTAAGTATATCATTCAGTGTCTGTGAGAACTGAAGATATGTTTTCTAGTAAAGGGTAAGAGTGAAAAACAACTTGCCGTAAAGCGGTTACGATGATGCAAGTTATGACACTGACCCATACGACTAGAAATCTCATATAGGAGATGTCCTTTATTTTGAAGATACACATGGTTAGTTTGCGAAGTCGCATATGAAATGCACTGTCGCATAATCTACATAGGTATAGAAATATATCACGACTTCAGAAATAGCAAGTGTGATTGGATTGAGCAGTTTTCCGAGCGTTGGTGGTCCCCTTAATAGATCTCTTAGACTTTTAAGGCCCATGCTACGCGAATGTTCGAGTCTCACTCCATCCCCTAGGATATATTTCACCGTTATCGTAAGATACGGGATGATGTCAAACTACGTGACATAGAAGTGTTGCAAAGCACATATAGGTCTCACTATGTCAGATCTATTAACTGTATTCCTCTTCCACGAGGTGAGCAGGTACCAAGATGCTATGGTTGTTGAGCTTTTACCAAGTTGTAAACTAGATTAAGTGTTACTCTAGTTCAAGTGGGAGACTGAAGGGAATATGCCCTAGAGGCACTTAATAAACATAGTTTATTGGCAATATCCTAATTGTTCATTATATGTTTTATACCATGCTATAACTGTATTAAGCGAAAAAATTAATACAGGTGTGGTAGATAAACAACAAGGTCCCTAGTAGCCTCTACTAAGACTAATTTCGTTGCGCGATTGATGATCGAGGTTTTTCGATCATAGGGCATGGTGCCGGTCGGCAATTGAAGTCATATCGTTAGGTGTAACGATGTGATGGACATACCCAGTATTTATACGACATAGTCATTACGCCTTAAGACCGTGAGACCAACTCTTATTGTTATTCCTGGAAGATACTTTGATTGCACCAAACGTCATATCTTATTTAGTGTGACAATAACAGTGATGCTTTTGGGTATCGGAAGGGGGTAGTTGAGACGAGGGGTCAACATCGGGATTTGTCAGTCCGCATAGCCGGATAGATACTATAGGGCCCACTCGGTGAGATTATGTCAAATGAGTTTGCAAACATGTGACTAGGTCACCAGCTGACATAATATCATGGACGAGTAGAAGATAGTGTTGTCGGTAACGAAATCATGCTAGGTATGGAGATATCTGAGAATGATGCTCGGACACGCTAAGTATCGCCATGACAAAGGGTTTAAGACTAGACGTCAGGGTTTGATAGATGAAAGTCATTTGTTATATCACAGGGATTAATTCATGGGTCCAGGCCTACGAGTTAGTCATTGATCGTAGAGGAGTCTCGATCATGTCTGTTATTATATCTAACCGCTAGGGTAACACACTTAAGGGGTTTCGACAAGACAACCGGAAAGGAAAGAGATCACCAGGAACGTCCCAGGAATGGTCCGATGGAGATCGGGCAGCGACAAAATAGTTTTCGGAGCTAGAATAAATTATATATAATATGTTTGATATTAATTAGTGTAATTAATGATTAAATATGATTTATATATTTATTTTAGAATTTTTAATGGCTGGTTTCCCTAAATGGGCCTTCTTGTGGAAAGAAGGCCCATGAGGGGGGAAAGTCCCCCCAAGGCTTCGGATTAAGGGAGGGCCGGCCTAGGTGGGCCTAAATGGGGCCCACCTACGGCCGGCGCATTGCCCTAGCCGCACCAAGGCATGTGGGATAGTCCCACATTGCCTGGCTAGGGAGGTTGGCTCCCCCCGGGAGCCTATATAAGAAGGGGCACCCCTGGCCTTTTAATTCACCAATTAATTCCCCAATTCTCTCTCGATCTCGTGATTCCCTTGGTCGGAGTTGCGCTGAGTTGAGAGGGGGATCTCTTCCACCAGAGCCGGCTGCCGCGCTGCGTGTGTTCCGGTCCAAGTCTTCCGCTGCTCGTCCTGGACTGGAGCTTTGGAGGCCGTCGTCTCCACCGTATGTGTGTAAAGCCCTGTGAGGTGCTGCGCTAGCGGTGCTCGGAGGCCTACTTCCTCCACCCGACCTCGAGGTCATCTTTGTCGTCTTCGTCGCACCGATTTCTTCGCGACCTAGAGGTCGTCTACGTCGTCTTCGTCGTCAACGCTTATGCGGGAGCGTAATCCCCGCTATTCGGTCTACGAGGGTATGTATTTCGATCTCCGCCGTACTTCTATATCTACATAGTGTAGATCTTGGCTAGTTTAAGGATATCGTTGCTAGGAAATTTTTGTTTTCTGCACACGATCCCCTTCAATAAGTTCGTAGGTAAGAAGCGGTTCTTTTTACGAAAGCCCCAACCACGTAAAATATGCAAAAGATAAAGTAGAAGGGCCTAACTTTATTTTGCAGGGGCAATGTGATATGGTCAAGGTAGGTTTATTAAATTATTTATGAACTACGGACGCCAAGAAGACCATGGCGCAATTGACTATATCACATCGTATTACATTTGATGTTTTGAGTGCATCTTATATTGTGTGATTATATATTAGTACATATTAGTTACACGGCGGTAGTTATATATAAGATGATCCCTTCAAAAATACCACTAGTGTTCTTCCTCCTACGAGCACCACCAAGAAAGTTCTACGTTATGAGGCAGGCCGTGACGATCGGGTGTCAGACATATCGTCGTTCGCATATAGTGGGTGTAAGCCATGTTGCACAAGCGTTACATGGAGGTTATTGTGGCGAGCCTAGCATATGTAGATATGGCCTCAGAACACGGAGGCCAAAAGGTCGAGCATGAGTCACAGAGTTGTTGTGATCGACAATTCGTTGTCCACCCTTGAAGTTGTGTTGCCGGCTCTGACGATAAGGGGTTGTAATGGATGGGGGTCGTGTAATCGCTGAAACGACCAGGAGGGATGTTCGTTTGAGTGGGAGTTATGTCAGTTATTTTCTAAAATACTATAACTCAAATTATTATGAACAAAGTCTTATGTTGTTGCAAATTCCATTTTAAATGTCTCGCCCCTCGTTTAACCTAGGTCTGTTCCTTGAGAAAGAAAATATTAAGACCAATGGGTCTAACTTCATGGCCTGGTTCCGCAACCTGAGGATCCTCCTCACTCCCCATAGGGTGGATTTCGTCATTGAAGCCGCCATAGGAGACCCTCCCGCAGATAACGCCTCTAATGATGAGAAGAAGGTCTTCCAGACCAAATCGGAGGATTACGCCTTTTTCTAGAGTGGCATGCTCTTCGCCATGAAAGCCGACCTGCAGAAGCGCTTTGAGAAGATGAGTGCCTTCAAGATAATTTGATCTCAAGGTTGTCTTTGTGCCGCAGGCTAAGGTTGAGAGATATGAAGCTTCTGAATTTTTCTTCTCGGCCAAGATGGAGGAGCATAGCAGTGTGAGCGAGCACGTGTTCTAGATGTCTGGCTACGTTCAACGCCTGAATGCTCTGGAATGCAAGATTCCCGATGAGCTGGCGATTGATAGAGTGCTGCAATCGTTGCCCCCTAGCTATAAAGGCTTCGTCATGAACTACAACATGCAGGGCATGGCTAAGTCCCTGGGTGAAGTATTCGTGATGCTCAAGACTGCTGAGGTGGAGATCAAGAAGGAGTACACGATGTTGATGGTTAACAAGACCGTCGATTTCAAGAAATCTGGTTGCAAGTTAAAGAAGAGCTGGAAGTCCAGGAGGGAGGGCAAATTGGTTGCCAAGCCCAAGACTCCCAAATCTGGTCCCAAACCTGGCGTGGAGTGTTTCTTTTACAAGGGAAATGGTCACTGGAAGCGCAACTGCCCCAAGTACCTGAAGGACAAGAAAGCTGGCAAGATAGTCGCCAAAGAGCAAGGTATATTCGATATACATTTTATAGATGTGTAACTTACATCCGCCCGTAGCGACACTTGGGTATTTGATACTAGTGTTGTTGCTCATATCTGTAACTCTCAGGAGGAGTTGCGGAATAAGAGGCGCCTGGCTAAGGACGAGGTGACAATGCGCGTCAGCAACGGATCGAGAGTCGACGTGGTGGCTGTCGGCACACTCCCTCTACATCTACCATCGGGATTAGTTTTGGTATTAAATAAGTGTTATTTTGTACCATACTTGAGTGTAAATATTATCAGTGGGTCTTGCTTGTTACAAGACGGTTATTCATTTAAATCAGTATCAAGTGGTTGTGCTATTTCAAAGAATGATATCTTTGAAGGGGATCGTGTTCAGAAAAAAAAATTCCAAGCAACGATATCCTTAAACTAGCCAAGATCTGAACTTTGCAGATATAGAAGTACGGCGGAGATCGGAATACATACCCTTGTAGACCGAATAGCGGGGATTACGCTCCCGCACAAGTGTTGACGACGAAGACGACATAGCCGACCTCTAGGTCGCGAAGAACTCGACGCGACGAAGACGACAAAGATGATCTCGAGGTCGGGTGGAGGAAGTAGGCCTCCGAGCACCGCCAGTGCAGCACCTCGCAGGGCGTTACACACATACGGTGGAGACGACGGCCTCCGAAGCTCCAGTCCAGGACGAGCAGCGGAAGACTTGGACCGGAACACCAGCAGCGCGGCAGCGGGCTATGGTGGAAGAGATCCCCTCTCAACTCGGCGCAACTCCGACAAAGGGAATCACGAGATCGAGACAGAATTGGGGAATTAATTGGTGAATTAAAAGGCCAGGGGTGCCCCTTCTTATATAGGCTCCCGGGGGGAGCCAACCTCCCTAGCTAGTCAATGCGGGACTATCCCACAGCCTTGGTGCGTCTAGGGAGAGTGCGCCGGCCCTAGGTGGGCCCCATTTGGCCCACCTAGGCCGGCCAAGCCTACCCACAAAATTCCCTTGAGGGTCCCCCCCGCCCCATGGGCCTTCTTTCGACCAGAAAGCCCATTTAGGAAAATCAGCCTAAATAAATTCGAAAATAAATATTTAAAATCATATTTAAACATTAATTACACTAATTAATATCAAACATATTTATATAATTTATTCTAGCTCCGAAAACTATTTCGTCGCTGCCCGATCTCCACCGGACCATTCCCGGGACGTTCCCGGTGATCTCTTTCCTTTCCGGTTGTCTTGTCAAAACCCCTTAAGTGTGTTACCCTAGCGGTTCGATATAATAACAGACATGATCGAGACTCCTCTTCGATCAATGACTAACTCGTAGGCCTGGACCCCATGAATTAATCTCTGTGATATAACGAATGACTTTCATCTATCAAACCTGGACGTATAGTCTTAAACCCTTTGTCATGGCAATACTTAGCGTGTCCGAGCATCATTCTCAGATATCTCCATACCTAGCATGATCTCGTTACCGACATCGCTATCTTCTACTCGTCTATGACATTATGTTAGCTGGTGACCTAGTCACATGTTTGCAAACTCATTTGACATAATCTCACAGAGTGGGCCCTAGAGTATCTATCCGGCTATGCAGACTGGCAAATCCCGCTGTTGACCCCTCGTCTCAACTACCCCCTTCCGATACCCAAAAGTATCACCGTTATTGTCACACTAAATAAGATATGATGTTTGGTGCAATCAAAGTATCTTCTAGGAATAACAATAAGAGTTGGTCTCACGGTCTTAAGGCGTAATCACTATGTCCTATAAATACTGGGTATGTCCATCACATCGTTACACCTAACGATATGACTTTCATTGCCGACCGGCGCCATGCCCTATGATCGGAAAAACTCAAGCATCAATCGCGCAATGAAACTAGTCTTAGTAGATGCTACTAGGGACCTGGTTGTTTTATCTACCACACATGTATTAATGTTTTCGCTTAATACAGTTATAGCATGGTATAAAACATATAATGAACAATTGGGATATTGCCAATAAACTATGTTTATTAAGTGCCTCTAGGTCATATTCCCTTCAGTCTCCCACTTGCACTAGAGTAACACTTAATCTAGTTTACAACTTGGTAAAAGCTCAACATACATAGCATCTTTGTGCCTGCTCGCCTCGTGGAAGAGGAATACAGTCAATAGATCTCACACCTTGAGACCTGTGTGTGCTTTGCAACACTTCTATGTCACCTATTTTGACATCATCCCGTATCTTACTATGACGGTGAAATATATCCTAGTGGATGGAGTGAGACTCGAGCATTCGCATAGCATGGGCCTTAAAAGTCTAAGAGATCTATTAAGGGGACCACCTACGCTCGGAAAACTGCTCAGTCCATTCACACTTGCTATTTCTGAAGTCGCGATATATTTCTATACCTATGTAGATTACGCGACAGTGCATTCATATGCGACTTCGCAAACTAATCATGTCTATCTTCAAAATAAAGGTCATCTCCTATGAGATTTCTAGTCGTATGGGTCAGTGTCAGAACTTGCATCATCGTAACCGCTTTACGGCAAGTTGTCTTTCCACTCTTACCCTTTACTAGAAAACATATCTTCAGTTCTCAGAGACACTGAATAATATACTTAACGTTTGTTCATTGATCCACATAAGGATCACTCTAGAACCTGTTATTCAACCAAGAAGTTGGGTCACACTAGGTCGAGTTTTCGGTCTGATAGCATCTATGTCTGATACATAGATAATGTCGAACATCATTTGCTATCACTGAAAATGCCAAGATAAACTTAATATCTTACCTAGTCATACAAGAAAGAACCTCTTTTTTCTCTTGTCCTATTCTGAATCACTTCAGAATCTTGACTTAGGAAATATTCCGACTTAATGTTATTAAGCCCCTTACAATCTATACAATTATAAATCGGATGCCTAATACTCCTAACTTCATTTCATAGAAAATTTAATCAATTAAGTAATCCTTTACACTCTACAAGAGGATATGTGGCATTCAGTATGTCGTTACATACAAAATCACAAATGACACCTAGCTCCCATTCAAATATGCCTTCCGCATATAAGATCAAGGAAAGCTACTTAGCTCCCACTCAAATATGCCTTCCGCATATAAGATCAAGAAAGCTACTTTGCTCCCACTAACTTCTTTACAAATGCAGGTTTCTTCAACTATTTTGGACAACTCCAAAATCCTTGGATCATATTATCAAAGTGAAGATTTCAGCTCCGATATGCTTGCTTCAGCCCATGAATGGACAACTGAAGTTCGCATACATGTTTAGCATCCTCAGGATCACCAACTCTTTCTTAATGATACTATTAAGAAACATGGTTTCCTTATCCATCTATCAATTTCTCATTCGAAATTATAGTGATTGCTAAACGACCCAGAATAGATTTAGGCTTCGCCACTTGAGACAAACTCTCATGGGGTCAACTTTTGAATCTGTCGGAACTGTTTCACGACAAATCGATCCTTCTCAATGTCTATTCTTTCATAAAATTCCACATTCTAATAACATCCTAGATGCCATCAAGAAGATCTCTCAAGTCATTACCCGGTAATTGTATATGGATTTTATTTTAGATCATAAATGACTCATAGCTGTCGTAGTATCAGCATATTTGATAGGACACGGGGGTCCTCTAGCCTACGTATGGATTGTGGGGAAGAAGGTTGGTATCGTCGAGGAAGGGATTGAACACGGCGAGTTTACCCAGCTTCGGATCCCGCAGCGGTGGCGAGATCCTACGTGCTGCTATAATTCACTATGAGGCAAATAGACGTGAACAGGTTACAATAGGTATGATGCGTATTGAGCGTGCCCTAAAGGCTTCCTGGAGGCCGGCTTATATAGTAGGCCAGACCTCAGGATACAAGGCAAGTGCTTGTCCGGCAAGTAATCAGAGTCCTAGACCTAGCCGGCTTAGTTGTCGCCTTCCGTCTTGGGCTTGGTGGCTTGATGGGCTTCGGCAATCCGCCTTCCTTGGACCGTCCGCCCACTTCCTTGTACGTCAGTTGTCTGGGCCGCCCGGCAGGCTTCAGCCTTACCACACTTGGGCCACCCTGGACTAGCCGGATTGATCCATGTTGGAGATACCCCTAGTTGGTATATCCCCAACATTAGCCCCCAGAAAGGTTGAAGTTCTCTAGGCGCCGGCTTCTTCTTCTTGATTCTTCATTCTTCGATGTTGGCGGCTGCAGGGCTTGAACCATTCTGAAAATAATTGGGAACGTGTACCTCAATGTTGGCACATGGCCGCCTTTATCCAACATGGGAAAGACAGCTTAAAGAAACTTGCCAGATAGCTTCACAAGAAAATCTGATCTTTGACGGCAAGCCAAACATATTTTTGACGGATAACGCTAGTTGGTTCACGACAGTTTGAAACCAACCGAACCGAAAATCATGTCATGATTGAAAATCACGAGAAAAGAGGAGTCATAGGGATCGTGCGATCGTGCGCTGCTCTAAGGCAACAGATGTTCGACACGTGTCCGACTAACTGTGTCGTTGCACAGGGAGCAACGCTCGGACCTAAAAATAGGGAGCCGAGCAGTTCATTTTTCATCTCCGCTCTCGCTCTCCACCGTCCTTTGCTCTCCCGCTCTTCCAATCATTCTCACCTCACCGAGCGAACTCCGGCGAACACTTTCCTCCGGCAACCTCTGCGCACGGCGATGTCCACTAGGCAGAATACTCCCTCGGCGGCGTCCAGCGGGCCTGCGGCCGAGACCACCACCGCGGCGGCGATGGGTGGCGCGGCGTCGCGTCTTGCGACGGCGCACGCGTGCAATGTCGCCACCGCCCCCTCTTCGAGCCCCACTGTGCGCGCTCGTGCGGTGGTGCCCTCGGCACCTTCGTCTTCCACCGCACCGGCGGCGGCGAGCGGTGCGCCCGCCGTTGAGGAGGAGGAGTCAACCGACCTCGGGTCGTGCTACTGGCTCCCCTCCATTGTCTACGAAGAAGCGCTCCAGGACTTGGAGGCTGCCGGCTACCTCCTGACTCGGGAGGAATGTAACTGGAGGTCCGCCTTCAGGGACGTCATCCCGGCTCCGAAAGCCGGGGAGCGGGTAATCCTCACGTCCCACTTAGTTAGGGGAATGGCCTTGCCGCCTTCCGCCTTCTTTAGCGAGGTGTTAGATCACTACGGGCTCCAGCCCCACAATATAGCGCCCAATAGCATTTTAGTCTTAGCCGGCTTCACAACTCTGTTTGAGGGCTATCTAGGTACTAGGACTAGTTTAGACTTCTTCAGATACTGCTTCCGTTGCCGGCGCCAGACTGTGTCGGGCGGCGGACTGGCGACCTGCGGCAGCGTCACTTTCAACTGCCGCCAAGGACGCCAATGATATCCCAAGATACCATACATCGAGTACGTCAAGGGCTGGACGTCCACCTTCTTCTACTGCCAAGACATGGCAGCACCGGGGCGCCAATTTGGCGTCCCGAACTTTGTCAATGCACCGCCTATGCCCAGGCCATGCTGGGACGAGGCGGTCCCCAAGTTGACGGAGGAGCTCAGCCTTATTCAAAGGCGGATCGAGTTCCTCACCCGCACGATGGCTCCCCCCTTGCTGGATGGGGTGGACATTGTCATCTACTGGCTTTGCTGGCAGATACTGCCTTTGCAATATAGCCCGCACAAGATGTGTCAGTATTCGCCTACTGCCACAGCCTCTCTTCGCGTAAGCGAAGAGGGGTTACCAGCTGCCGACCTGGCGTTCCGACTTCGCAGCCTTGTCAAATCAGGGCTGGTGAAGGCGGTGGAAGGCGTGCCCATGCACACCCACGACAACCCTCCCCTTGAGGTAGATATTTTTCTTGTTGCCCTTCTTTGACGGCTTTTGCCGGCTTAATGGAGTTCTGTTAACACTTTATTTCTTCTCGATTGGCAGCTCTCTGCTCTGGGGGAGAATGACCTGGCTCTAGACTTTTACGAGTCGGAAGCCGGGAAAACCAAGAAGCGCAAGGCGTCCGGCGCTGCTTCCTCTATGGTGAATGCCGAGAGGAAGAAACAGACCGCATCGGCTACAGAGCCGGTGCTCGTCAACCTCGACGAGAACGTGGGGATTAACATCCCCCGAAGGTACCCATTTCCGCCTTCAATAGTCGTCGAATTTCACTATTACCGGTATTCATCTGGCTGACTTTGCTTTGTTGCCAGGGAACGGGTGGCGACTTCCAGGTTGCCGTCCAGGTCCCTTCTATCCAAGGGAAAACGGCTCCAAGGTAGCTCGCCTACTACCGTGCCGCCAACTCCTCCGCCCCGGGCCGGCGGCTTTATGGGCGATGCTCGCCGCCAGCCCCAGGTTCCGGCTTCTGGCCCTCCGCCAAGGGCCTCCTCTGCCGGTCGCGCAACCAGCACTCCCTTTCCATCGGCTGAGGCTACGACCAATGAAGCCGTCCAATCGCGCGCCGCCAAGGAGGAGTTGCTGGTGGAGGTTGCCGGCGGAACGCGGAGGGCAGCCCCGGCTGCCAGAGGCGGCAGAGTTAGGGAACCTTGGTCCACTTTTAAGGAGGCCAAGGAATCCACCCTGGCTTTTGCCAACTTCGCCTCCCAGGCTTTGCCGACTTGGAGGGCGACATTTCTGTAAGTTATCTAACTTGGCGGCATATACATAGTCTCTCCCCCCCCCCCCCCCCCCCCCGAGCACTTAGATGGCAGATCAAAAACATTGGTCGCCGGCTTAGTGGTTTTTTGACAATATGTTATATGCCTTTTTCCTTGCCCGCAGGGCATCCTGTCCGCCAACGTGGAGCTTATCTCCTCCAGGTTGGAGATAAACCAGCGGTGTCGTGATCTGAAGAAAGATTGCGAGGCCAAGGATCTGCGGATTGCCGAGTTGGAAACGGCCCGCAATAAGGATGAAGGTAAAATCATTGTTTTTTGGCTTTCGCCTTAATTTTGTGTTTGCTGCCGCCAATCATTTAGCTAGTAATTCCATATTGTAGAATTGCTAGATCACACCCAGGATATACTGAAGGCGTCTACTGATATGCAAGCTATTATGCATGAAGCTTCCAATCTGGCGGCCGCCAATTTGTCGATGAAGGAGGAGCATAGGAAGGAGATGGAGGCCCAACAGTTGAAGTTTGCGCAGGAGTCTAGCCAGCTTACTGGGGAGCTGGATAGCCTGCGCAAAAAATTGGCGGAGGCGGAGAAGGCGGCTGCTGAGGAAATATCCAAGAAGGCTTCTCGCCCCCAGACTGCGGAGGATGCGAAGGCAGCTCATATGATTGAGCTGTCCGCCTTCCATAACTCGGTCCTTGGTAATTCCTCACTCTTCATTTGTTTTCGTCAACTTGCTTAGCCTGAGCCAAACTGACGCTTTTATTTTTTGGTACAGTTGCTGCCGGCTTAGGCGATGACAAGGTTGTCAGCCCCCGCCTAGATCGCCTTGCGCGTCTGGGTGAGCTGATCACCGAGACTTTGGCGGCGTCCAAGCGGTTTGCCACCAAGTTCTTCATCTCCTCCGGCAGCCAGGCGCCGTCCGAGTTCAGCGATGTGCCCAGCATGCTGGAGCAAGCTACGAAGCTACACAAGAGCTCGCTGAAGTCGGCGGCGCGGGGTGGTGCCAAGACTGCGCTTGGATTATTCATGGCACACTACCCCGAGGCGGAGATAGAAGTCGTCACCGAAGGCATGCCGTCTACTTATGAAGATGGCAGCGAGGTCCAGCCGGTTGTTGTGTTGAACAGCGTTGCTGGCTACGCCACGCATGTTGCCGACATGGTTGATACGATGGTCTTCTACCGGCGCCATCATGTGCCTTCTGCTGGAGAAGCTGGAGTTGCCGGTACGGCCGAGGCGGAGGGGAGCGATAGCTCTGGGGCTGAGGTTGTCAGCCCCCAAGCCTAATGTAGGCGTCCCCCGAGCCGAAGTTGCTGTTGCCGGTCTCCTTTGCATCTTGCCGGTTAGCCTTTCCCTGCCCCTGAAACAATCAAATCTCAACTTGTAATATTTGTAAATATTTTTGGAGATGTTCTGCTAGGCGGGAAGCCAGCTAACTTGTTATTTTTTGCCTTATTTTTATTTGGCCCGCCTTAATTTTACCCTGACTTATATGCTTGACTGTTTGTATGTTGGCAAACCTCAGCCGAAAACTTTAGCTGAAACAACCAGGGCTAAACCATAAGTTTAGAATCAGAAACCAAAGCCAACATGTTGGCGCCAAAGACATACTACTAGGCGAACAACATATAAGTAATCAGACGTAAAGGAATTAGGCGGTGCAAAAAGTTGATCTTTTGCTTTGGGTTGGCTCGAAAGCTGCAAGTATCTACCAGTTTAAACCTTTGCACGGAGCTAAAAAAATAGGTAACTTAGATACATAGGGGATATATGACTGCAAGAAAAGACAAAAGATGGCACGCTTCTCAACACAGATGAGGAATCATAGACTTTTATTTCATAATAATATATAACTTATTACAATTATTAATTGCTAAGTGTAGAAAGGACGTAGCTGCTCAATGTTCCAAGTCCGTCTTGTTTGTTCGAATGGGTCGTCAATGCCTCTTTTGCGCTTGGTTCCTCTCCTTCCTGCCGCCTTCTTGCGCCTTTTCTTTTCTTTTTCGTCGGGGATGTCGGCTAGGTAGTAGGAACCATTGAGCAACGCCTTTGAGACTATAAACGGTCCTTCCCATGGCGGGGATAATTGTGCAAGCCTTTTCTGTCTTGAATTAGGCGGAGAACCAGGTCACCTGTTCTGAAGCCTCGCTTCCGCACTCTCCGGCTATGGTAGCGGCGGAGTTGTTGCTGGTACAAGGTGGAGCGATTTAGAGAAACGTCTCTTTCTTCATCCAACAGGTCTAGTCTATCCTGTCTTGCACCTTCTACGTCTTGCTCGATGTAGGCTTCAACTCTTGGGGAATCGTATTTCATGTCGGTAGGTAGCACCGCCTCTACGCCATATACTAAGAAGAAAGGAGTGTAGCCAGTAGATCTGTTTGGCGTTGTGCGCAAACTCCAGAGTACGGACTGTAGCTCTTCTGCCCAAGCGCCGGCTGCCCTGTTTAACGGAGCTTCGAGACGGGGCTTAAGTCCTAAGAGGACTAAGCCATTTGTACGCTCTACTTGTCCATTTGATTGAGGGTGTGACACGGATGCCAAATCAAGCCGGATACCTAGATCACTGCAGTATTCTTCTATGTCGCCTTGAGACAGGTTGCTGCCATTATCAGTGATAATGTTGTGTGGAACTCCGAACCGAGAGATAATTCCCTAGAGGAAATTGGTGGCTGTTCACGCGTCAAGTTTGCTGATCGGCTTGGCCTCGACCCATTTGGTGAACTTGTCGACATCGACCAATAGGTGGGTGTACCCACCACGTGCCTTCTTGAAGGGACCAACCATGTCTAAGCCCCAGACCGCGTACGACCAGGTGATGGGAATTGTCCTGAGCTCTTGTGCCGACATGTGAGGTTGGCGGGCGTACAACTGGCAGCCTTTGCATGTTTTCACGATGTGCTCGGCATCTTCTTTGGCGGTAACCCAGTAGAAACCTTGGCGGAAAGTTTTGGACACGATGGACCTGGCAGAGGCGTGATGTCCGCAAGTGCCAACATGTATGTCCTTCATAATTTTCTGGCCTTCTTCTGGCAGTATGCATCGCTGATAGACACCGCACGTGCTTCGCTTATATAGCTCGCCTTTGATTATTGTGAAAACCTTGGCTCGCCTTATGATCTGCCTTTTTAACACCTCATCGTCCTCCGGAACTTCTTGTCGATTAAAACATCGAGGTATGGGACAGTCCAATCCGGCTTTATCGAGTAGACAGCGAGACTTGCCGCTTCTACTGGTTCTTCTGCATCGGGGTCCAACAAGTCGGCGCCCTTAATGGACGGCTTGTGCAAATATTCCAGGAAAATATCCTTTGGCACTTTTTTGCGTTATGACCCGAGTCTGTCGAGGGTGTCTGCCGCCTCGTTCTCAGCTCTTGGAACATGCCGGACTTCGTAGCCCATGAATTTTTTGGCGAATTCGTCAACTTTGGCTCTGTATGCCGCCATTGTTGAGCTTTTCTCATCCCATGTGTCGCTTACTTGCTGCACGACTAAATCTGAGTCGCCATAACAGAGGATTCTTTTGACGCCGTGGTCGTTTGCCACGTGTAACCCGTGAAGCAAAGCTTCATACTCTGCGACGTTATTGGTTGCTGTGAAATGAATCTGCAACATGTAGCTGAGCTTGTCGCCTTTGGGTGTGCGCACAACAACTCCGGCCCCCGAGCCTTTGAGCAGCTTTGATCCGTCAAAGCGCATGACCCAATATTCTGACTCGGGGAGTACTGTTTCCTCCATGGCTTCTGTCCAATCGGCAACAAAGTCTGCTAGTGCTTGAGTCTTAATGGCGGTCCATGGTTTGTAGAGTATATCGAAGGCGACAAGTTCGATGCCCCACTTGGCGACTCGACCGGTTGCCTCCGCGTTGTTGATTATGTCTTCCAACGGTGCCCTGCTGACTACTGTCACTGTGTGCTCCTGGAAATAATGCCTAAGCTTTCTGGCGCCGAAGAATACACCATAAGCCAACTTTTGGTAATGTGGATACCTCTGCTTGGAGGCGGAGAAGACTTCACTGATGAAGTAAACCGGACGTTGCTCGGACGTCGTGGCTTCGCTCTCCTTTCTTTCCACAACCAAGACAACGCTGCAACTGCTCCAGTTGCCGCGATGTAGAGCAGCATTGGTTCCTGCGATCGAGGTGCTTCCAATATCAGAGCGGATACGAGAGCCTCCTTAAGTTGCTACAAGGCGGCATCTGCTTCTACTGTCCACTCAAAGTTGTCGGATTTCTTCAATAGCCGGTAGTGGGGCATTGCCTTTTCCCCAAGGCGGCTTATGAAACGACTGACGGCTGCCGCCGATCCGGCTAAGCGCTGCACGTCCTTCAGACAAGTGGGTCTGGATATGTTTTGGATAGCCTTGATCTTCTCCGGATTAACTTCGATCCCTCGCTCTGAGACGAGAAATCCGAGTAGTTTGTCGGCTGGAACACCGAAAACACACTTGGTGGGATTGAGCTTCATCTTGTATTTTCGGAGATTCTGAAAGGTTTCTTCCAATTCCTCTAGGAGATCCGCCTTCTTTTTCGACATCACCGCAATGTCGTCTACGTAGACGTGAACATTGCGGCCAATCTGTTCGTGCATGCAATTTTGCATACATCGCTGGTATGTTGCCCATGCATTCTTCAGGCCAAAAGGCATCGTGATGAAGAATAAAGTCCCGTATGGAGTGGTGAAAGATGTTTTCAGTTGATCTGACTCCCTCATCTTGATTTGATGGTATCCTGAGTAGGCGTCCAAAAAACAAAGTAGCTCGGAGCCTGCTGTGGAGTCTACGACTTGTCAATTCTAGGCAGCACAAAGGGATCCTTTGGGCAACACTTGTTAACACCAGTATAGTCGATACACATCCTCAGCTCTGTATTCTTATTTGGGACAAGTACATGATTTGCCACCCAATCGGTGTGTACAACTTCTTTTATGAAATTGGCGGCCTTCAGCCTATTTATCTCCTTTCCTATAGCCTTACGTCTCTCATCTCCAAAGCGTCTTGTTGCTTGCTTCACCGGCTTGGATCCTTTTATGACGTTGAGTGAGTGCTCGGCAAGTTCCCTCGGTACACCAGGCATGTCGGATGGCGACCATGCAAAGATGTCGCGATTCTCACAGAGGAACTCGACGAGCGCGCCTTCCTATTTGCTGTCAAGGTTGGAGCCGATGACAACTTGCTTAGACTTGTCACCTGGGATGAGGTCCGCCTTTTTGGTGTCTTCTGAAGCTTCAAAGGATTTCTTGACATCAATCTTTGGGTTGGGCATGGAGTTGTCTGGGTCCGCCTCAAGTAGTGCGAGCTCTTCCTTGTGGATGACGGCTTCTGCGAAGGGGGCCATGCCATGCTCGCACTCCTTAGCTTCCTTGAAGTTGCCGGAAATCATGATGGTTCCATTTTCCCCTGGCATTTTAAGCTTGCTGTATATGTAGCACGGCCTTGCCATGAACTTGTCGAAAGCCGGTCGTCCGAAGATTGCATAGTAGGCGCTTTTAAAGGGGACAAATTCGAACCGGAGAAACTCTGAGCGATAGTTCTCCTTAGGTCCAAAAGTTACCTTTAGCCTAATGCTCCCCATTGACTTTGCTTGTCTACCGGGCACTGTGCCATGAAAAGTGAGGTTGCTGTGATCAAGCTGATCCTCTGATAAGTTCATGCGGCTTAGTGTATCATAGTACAGGATGTTGAGGCTGCTGCCGCCATCCATGAGTACTTTTGTGAGCCTGAAGTTGTCGACAATGGGGTCGACGACAAGGGCGTATTTGCCTGGGTGAGGGACGTGATGAGGGTGGTCGGACCGATCCCAAGTGATTGCCGCCTCGGACCAGTTCAAGTACTGAGGGACGTCCGGCATTGTCGCGTTGAGTACGCGCATCTCCGCCTTTTCCACCTTAGCCGAAGGCGTGCTGACAAAACACATGAGAGATTCTTTGACCTTCGGGTATGGCTTCTTTTTTTTGGCGGCAACGTCGTCATCGCTTGAGATTGACATGTCGTCGTCATCCTCGTCATCCTTGTTGTCTTTCTTGTCGTCCTTTTTTGACTTTTTCGACTTCCAGCCAAGTGTGGGATCCTTTTTGAAGTCGTCCATAAAACGGCACTCGCTAAGCATTTGGTTGACCTTGCCGAGTGAGGCGTGGATGGGGCATGGCAAAAGTTTTGCCTGCTCGTAAGTGATACGCGCCGCCTTAGGGCCTGAGCCGGCGTCACAATTATCTTTCTTGTTCTTCCACTTCTTTTTGCCGGCATTCCCTTGGAACGCGACGGCTACCTCGTTGGAAGGTCTGGTTTGTCGTCCGTTGCTTGCTTGCGTTTGTTGTTCCGTCTTGGCGCGGTGCTGACGTCTAGATCATTGTCACGTGCGTCATCATCTGCTGCCGCGTATTGGGCGGCTAGATTGAGCATCTTGCCAAGGTCCGTGACTTGCTCGCGGACGAGCCGGTGACGGAGCAAGGATTTCTTCTGCAGGCCCGTGTAGAAGGCATGGATAGCCTGTGCGTCCGAAACACCATGGAAGTTGGCCTTTTCGGAGATCCAACGGCTGACAAAGTCTGTCGTGGTTTCGTCTGGCTTCTGAATACAGCGTTGCAAATCCGTGTAGGTATTTGGACGCTTGTATGTTCCTTGAAAGTGCTGGGAGAAAACCTTTTCCATGTCGTACCAGCTATGGATAGATTTTTCAGGAAGGTTGTCGATCCAAGCCCTTGTCGTGCCTTCCAACATGAGAGGTAGGTAGCGGACGGCAATATGATTGCTTCCACCGGCAATTTCTATAGCCAAGGCATAATCGGCTAGCCATGAATCCGGCTTAACGAGGCCGTTGTACCTTGGAAAATTTTTAGACAATGATGTCATGTCCTTGGGGAACGGCTCTCTGCGGATGGCATCGCCAAAGCACTTTTGTCCCGAATATAGCGGCTCCCTTCCTCTTGCTATGTCTTGTAGGAGATGTCGTGCGTCTTTTGGATCGAGTTGCTGTCCGCCTTTGTTTGCGTTTGGCTCGTCCTGCGCTGCCCGGCTTACGCTGTGCCTGGGCCCTTCTGCCGCCTCCTTCCTCTTGCTGCCGGTGCAACGTTGCGGAGACCGGCTTCGACCTCTCCTGGGAGGATCGTTACCGCATCTTTTTTAGGCGGCTGTGCGTTATCCCGGCTACCGCCATTACCGCGCCTTGGCTGGGTTGGAGGTGGCAGTTCTCCCCTGCTTCCTGTCCGCGAATTCTCGTCCCGCCTTGGTTTTGGCGGTGGCGTCTTCTTTGGAGGTGGCATTGCTTTCCTTTTGTCGCCATGGCTACTGGAGCCGGACGGGCCTTCAGGGTCAGCGCCAGGTGCAGCTTTGCACTTTCCTGACTTGGATTCTAGATTTCCCCCGCGAGCATCCGCCATGTGGCCGTAAGAGTCAGCGCGGGCTTGCTGTTCGAGGGCCTTGCTAACGAAGTGTCTTGCGTTGGCCAGCTTTTCCTCTGATGTGTAAGTCTTGTCGTCTAGGGTGTCTAGCGCGGCATCAGCGTTAAGGATGGGGGTGTAGAAGACAACATCCCCCCTTCTATCCACGCGTTGCGGTGCCGTGCGCCAGTCAAACCCAAGATCTTGAGCTGCTGTTGTTGCACGAATTGGCGGCTCCTTATCACGGCGGGTTTTTGATGGACTTTTTTCTTCGAAGAGCTGCCGGCTCGTTTTGGCCGACATCTTTTATTGTTCTTTCTCGATCTTCTTTGCAAGGCTCTCAACATGCTCCTCTCTTTTGCGCAGGAAGTCAGAGTGCTTAAACATATTAAGACTAAGTTCCTCCACTTCGTCGAGTGGGGCATCCTTGTTCACCGGAGTATGCATGATCTCTTCTACTTATTTGATGACGGAGAGCAAATCCGTGGGTTTGCTGCTGTCGCCTTTCTCGAGACCAGTTTTCTTCTTTGAGCGCACCTTGTCGGAACCGTCAATGAGTTGACCGGCGACGGTGTCGCCGGCATCTTCTACCGGTTTGTTTTGCGTTTCAGATGCAACTGGGGTTGACTTGTGACCGACGACAACCATCATAGCCTGCTTATCAGGCATGTAAGTATCCGCTGTGCCCTATGAAGGAACCGGATTATCACTGGAAAAGCGGCTTTTGATTTTCTCTTCGAAGAGACTAGCATCATCATCATAATCATAATCTATGTTGAATTGAACAGTAGATCTGGATCCGACATCTGACATCGCGTCCTCCTGGAGAGCAGGAAGGATTGACTCAGGATCGTTGTTTTCCGGCTGGGAGTCGGATCCCAGTCCGACAACTCCGACGAAGTGGAAGTTAGATCCGGCCGACTCCTGGGAGAAGGCGGATTCAGATCCATCTTGTCGGTCGACTGTTTGGTCGAAGGGTTGGTGGTGGGGTCGTAGAAGCGCGGTAGACCGTACGCCTCTGGCGTGTACCCGATGAAGACGTCGATCCATCCAATCGGTACAATTGCGCACCCGATAAGGTAGTCGTCCGCCGGGAACCAGGACTCATCTGAGTTGACGTAGTTGTGGCCTCCATACCTTGTGATGCTGCCGACAGCAATTTGCTTGCCCACTCCGCAAAGTGTTCCCGCCTGGAACGTGACGCCAGGAACCTTATGCCCCACGGTGGGCGCCAACTGTCGTAGTATCAGCATATTTGATAGGAGACGGGGGTCCTCTAGCCTACATATGGATTGTGGGGAAGAAGGTTGGTATCGTCGAGGACGGGATTGAACACGGCGAGTTTACCAAGCTTCGGATCCCGCAGCGGTGGCGAGATCCTACGTGATGCTATAATTCACTATGAGGCAAATAGTCGTGAACAGGTTACAATAGGTATGATGTGTATTGAGCGTGCCCTAAAGGCTTCCTGGTGGCCGGCTTATATAGGCGGCCAGACCCCAGGATACAAGGCAAGTGCTTGTCCGGCAAGTAATCAGAGCCCTAGACCTAGCCGGCTTAGTTGCCGCCTTCTGTCTTGGGCTTGGTGGCTTGATGGGCTTCGGCAATATGCCTTCCATGGTCCGTCCGCTCACTTCCTTGTACGTCAGCTATCTGGGCTGGCCGGCAGGATTCAGCCTTACCACCCTTGGGCCACCCTGGACTAGCTGGATTGATCCATGTTGGAGATACCCCTAGTTGGTATATCCCCAACAATAGCCATTTCTCGGACTTAGGTCCACCATTTCTTCTTCGTAGTTCGTAGGTCTATCATATTCCATTAATATGACCTTCATAACAAGATTGTCGTAACACATTGTGGGGAGCACAACCTCGTATGCCTACGCTCTTAGTATGAGCTCAGAACATCATATCTTGAATCATCAGCTTTTTCAAACTGTGGAGCCTGACACCGAAAACACTTTCGGTTGCGCCACTCTGATGTCTGGAGAGAAAGTTCATCAACTTTGTCTCGCTCTACTTTCTTTCTCACTTATACCCTTGGACAAGAAACTATTTCTTTCGCAAGGTATATCCCGACAACAATTTTGCCTATGTCGTGAGACATGTACCCAACTAACTCTTTAGGTACGGTACACTACAAATATTAATCCATTTTAGGTTTGATCACATCGAAACACTAAATTGCTGAAACGACAATCTAGGCTAAAAGCCATGCCATCACTCAAATGGTATTGTCTCCATGGATTTAAATGGTTTCCCTATGATCTAACGTGAGTGTTAAGTTTCTACCATATGACTCTAATGATCACCATAATTCGGTAAGAGATTCATTTACCACACACTATCCGATAGGGTGCGATTACGACGTCCTAACACACCATAGCACTATAGTGTTCAATGCGACGTAATTTGTGGAACTCTTCTCACAAGTCTTCCAATGATGTGCCAACATTATAACTCAAATCTTCATTTCCTCGATCTGTATTGCGGGAATTTGATTTTCTTGTTAAGTTTATTTCCTACTTCATTCTGAACTTGTTTGATCGAATCAAAGTTTCTAGACCAACATTCCCCGAGTGGATATCCATATATCTACTCGAATGTTCATGTAGTCTATGAAATAAAGACTTCCACTACACGTTAAAGTGCTTCATTGATTCACATACACCCATATGCACGATCCTCAACAAGCTATACTCAAAACGTTCAGTGAAGTTCAGAAAATAAAGGTCTCCACTACCCGTCAATTACTTCATTGAACCACATACATCTATATGCATGACTATCAATAAGTTATATGCCCGTTTTCCGAAAACGGTGTCACAGTTATTTTGCAAGTGTAAAAAGATCAAATCTTAGGACTTGTAGATCCATCCGGTATGGAGCTAATGCATTGAGTATAACATTGACATGAATTAAACGGTGTGCCACACATATGTGGTGTCTTTATTAAGTTTGTATCCTTTGGCATTAATATTATGAATGTGGGAGCTTCTACCATCTAAATTCAAATAGGCATATGATCATTACTTCATAAGTATAGGACAACAAATTTGTCACTAACATATATGAACAAGTGTCTCGCTAGAGGAGACACACTTATAACGATCATACTAACAGGCGATCATAAAGAATTTATCGGAATGGTAGATCTAGAGGGAGAGTGTCTATGGCCATCACAACAACTTGTCTGCCATTATCAACACACGATGTCGCCTCATCCTTTCAAGCTACTCAAGCAGTAAACCTGGTTTTCATAAAACATGACTAGTTCAAAACTTAGTCACTACTGCGAGTACTTGCTTAGCTAAAACATTCATAACATGTATATCATATATACACCATCATCATCGATGAGTTCCGGCGATCTGTTTCATCTTCTTGATACTTCCAACGTAATCAAGAACCATGAAGGTGAACAATTCCCCTTGCATGACATAGTCTATGACAGAGGATTTGCAGTTGGCAACGACGTCTGTCATCCAGTGATCGAGCTGAGCGAGGCGTCTCAATGTTCATCAAGTATGAACATATGTCATCAAGTATGACTGCCACGTGCTCCTTCAATGTGTGTATTCTCTTCAACCTTGTTTGAGAAGACAATCAGTCAACGTACTAATAAACTTCATCAACCCAACTTTAGGGGTACCCCGAGTTTAGCGACCATCTCATATGTTCGCGATCTAACAACTCGTACCCACCGTTGGTTCTCTATGGCAGAGATCACATAATACACTAGACTATGATGATATCATCCGCACAAAATCTGATAATCCAAATTATCTTTTGTTAGCGGAATCTCCGGGTTTATCTCCTAGCGGGTATTGTATCACAAAGAGCTAACGGTTTAAACAAGGAGTATCCTCAAGCTAAAGTATAAAACTATGAAGTTTGGACCCAACCTTTTAAGTTTCTCAATCGCAGGAATGCGCCTAATTTGAAAAGATGCTATCACAATGGTTAATATCTAGAAAGGTTTGCAAAACAGACTTTGTTCATTATATTTTGAGTTCTAGTATTTTAGAAAATAACTATCCGAACTCCCACTCAAACGAACATCCCTCCTGGTCGTTTAAGCGATTACACGACCCCCATCCATTGCACAACCTCTCATCGTCAGAGCCGGCAACACAACTTCAAGGGTAGACAATTGTCAATCACAACAACTTTGTGACTCATGCTCGACCTTTCGGACTCCGTGTTCCGAGGCCATATCTGCATATGCTAGGCTCGCCACTATAACCTCCACGCTGACGCTTGTGCAACATGCCTTACACCCACCGTATGCACACGACGATATGTCTGACACCCGATCGTCACGGCCTGCTTATAACGTAGAACTTTCTTAGTGGTGCGCGTTGGAGGAAGAACACTAGTGGTATTTTTGAAGGGATCATCTTATATAATTACCGCCGTGTAACTAATATATACTAATATATATAATCACACAATATAAGATGCACACAAAACATCAAATGTAATGCAATGTGATATAGTCCATTGCGCCATGGTCTTCTTGGCGCCCGCAGTTTATAAACTATTTAATAAACCTATCTTGACCATATCACATAGCCCTTGCAAAATAAAGTTAGACGCTTCTACTTTATCTTTTGCATATTTTACGTGGCTTGGGGCTTTCGTAAATAGAACCGCTTCATACCTATGAACCTTATGACCACAACAACGATCCAACAATTGCATGTTTAAGCATCCCTTTCGGGCCCTCCATTGAAAATGCAATACCAACTAAAGAGAGAAAAACTGACACCCGCCAGCCACAGATACCGTACAAGCCGTATGTCAGTAGTGGAACCAATCTCGCGTAAGCGTACGCGTAAATTCGGTCCGGGCCACTTCATCAACTCGATGCCGCTGGAATCACAAGTGCACGCTAGAGGGTAGCAAATAACAGGAACGGTGCCCCCGTGCAGAACACATGTTCTAACAGCGTACAACTATATCTAAGATAGATTGGCTCTGATACCACTGAAGGGGATCGTGTGCAGAAAACAAAAAAATTCCTAGCAACGATATCCTTAAACTAGCCAAGATCTATACTATGCAGATATAGAAGTACGGCGGAGATCAGAATACATACCCTCGTAGACCGAATAGCGGGGATTACGCTCCCGCACAAGCGTTGTCGACGAAGACGACGTAGCCGACCTCTAGGTCGCGAAGAAATCGGCGCGACGGAAGATGACCTCGAGGTCAGGTGGAGGAAGTAGGCCTCCGAGCTAGCGCAACACCTCGCAGGACGTTACACACATACGGTGGAGACGACGGCCTCCGAAGCTCCAGTCCAGGATGAGCAGCGCAAGACTTGGACCGGAACAGCAGCAGCGCGGCAGCGGGCTATGGTGGAAGAGATCCCCCTCTCAACTCGGCGCAACTCCGACAAAGGGAATCACGAGATCGAGAGAGAATTGGGGAATTAATTGGTGAATTAAAAGGTCAGGGGTGCCCCTTCTTATATAGGCTCCCGGGGGGAGCCAACATCCCTAGCCAGGCAATGTGGGACTATCCCACAGCCTTGGTGCGGCTAGGGAGAGTGTGCCGGCCCTAGGTGGGCCTCATTTGGCCCACCTAGGCCGGCCAAGCCTCCCCACAAAATTCCCTTGAGGGTTCCCCCCCCCCCCCCCACCCCCCCACATGGGCCTTCTTTCGACCAGAAAGCCCATTTAGGGAAATCAGCCTAAATAAATTCGAAAATAAATATATAAAATCATATTTAAATATTAATTACACTAATTAATATCAAACATATTTTATATAATTTATTCTAGCTTCGAAAACTATTTCGTCGCTGCCCGATCTCCATCGGACCATTCCCGGGACGTTCCCGGTGATCTCTTTCCTTTCCGGTTGTCTTGTCGAAACCCCTTAAGTGTGTTACCCTAGCAGTTCGATATAATAATAGACATGATCGAGACTCCTCTCCGATCAATGACTAACTCGTAGGCCTGGACGCCATGAATTAATCTCTGTGATATAACGAATGACTTTCATCTATCAAACCTGGACGTATAGTTTTAAACCCTTTGTCATGGCGATACTTAGCGTGTCCGAGCATCATTCTCAGATATCTCCATACCTAGCATGATCTCGTTACTGACATCGCTATCTTCTACTCGTCTATGATATTATGTCAGCTGGTGACCTAGTCACATGTTTGCAAACTCATTTGACATAATCTCACCGAGTGGGTCCTAGAGTATCTATCCGGCTATGCGGACTGTCAAATCCCGTTGTTGACCCCTCGTCTCAATTACCCCCTTCCAATACCCAAAAGTATCACCGTTATTGTCACACTAAATAAGATATGACGTTTGGTGCAATCAAAGTGTCTTCCAGGAATAACAATAAGAGTTGGTCTCACGGTCTTAAGGCGTAATGACTATGTGCTATAAATACTGGGTATGTCCATCACATCGTTACACCTAACGATATGACTTCCATTGCCGACCGGCGCCATGCCCTATGATCGGAAAACCTCGATCATCAATCGCGCAATAAAACTAGTCTTGGTAGAGGCTACTAGGGAACTGGTTGTTTTATCTACCACACATGTATTAATGTTTTCGATTAATACAGTTATAGCATGGTATAAAACATATAATGAACAATTGGGATATTGCCAATAAACTATGTTTATTAAGTGCCTCTAGGGCATATTCCCTTCAATCTTTTATGTTGATGCTCCCGAGAGTAATGGTTTATTCTTGTTGAATCTCGATCGTAGTACTCACATCCATAACATAGATGTCAAAAGGATTAAGTGTAGTGATGATACCGCCATGTATATGTGGCATTGCCATCTCGGTCATATTGGTGTAAAGCGAATGAAGAAACTCCATACAGATGGACTTTTGGACTCGTTGGATTTTGGATCCCTTGATACGTGCGAACCGTGCCTTATGGGCAAAATGACCAAACACCGTTCAAAGGTTTCGTTGATGTGTGGGGATCAATGAGCGTATCGACACACAATGGTTATCGTTACTTCGTCACCTTCACCGATGACTTGAGTAGATACGGTTATATCTATTTGATGAAACAAAGGTCAGAAACATTTGAAAAGTTCAAAGAATTTCAAACTGAAGTTGAAAATCAGCTTAACAAGAAAATCAAACACCGCCGATCTGATCGTGGTGGCGAGCATTTGAGTTTTGAGTTTGGCACACATCTGAAGGCCTATGGCATCGTGCCGCAACTTACGCCTGTCGGAACACCGCAATGTAACGGCGTGTCTGAGCGACGTAATCATACTCTATTGGATAGCGTCCGGTCTATGATGTCTCTTACCGATTTACCTGTATCCTTCTGGGTTATGTGTTAGAAACAACCACATTCATTTTAAATAGGGTCCGTCCAAATTCGTAGAAACGACACCGTACGGGTTATGGTATGGCAAGAAGCCTAAGTTATCGTTTCTGAAGGTTTTGGGTTGTGAGGCGTATGTTAAGAAACTACAGCCCGACAAACTCGAACCAAAGTCAGAGAAAGTCGTCTTTGTAGGATATCTGCGGGAAACCGTAGGATACACCTTCTACAACCAAGCTGAGGGCAAAACGTTTGTCGCGAAGACCGTTACCTTTCTTTAGAAGGAGTTTATCGCGAAAGAGTAAGTGGGAGGAAGGTATATATCGACGAGATCGTTGATCCTGAACTCTTAATTCCGAGTGACGCAACGGAAGCTATTCCGGAAACGTCCTCCATAGATGGAGTGGGAGAAACTGTCGAGGAAAGTATTCTACCTCGTAGGTCTAGTAGATCTCGTATCGCACCAGAATTGTATGGCAACCTAGTTTGCACCGTCATGTTAACTGAACAGGACGAACCTACGAACTACAAGGAGGCAATGGCGAGTCTAGAGTCCGAGAAATGGCTAGAAGCCATGAAATCCGAAATAGGATCCATGTATGATAACAAAGTGTGGACTTTGATGGAAATTCCCGAAGGGCGTAAGGCCGTCGAGAATAAATGGATCTTTAAGAAGAAAACTGATGCTGACGGTAATGTGACCGTCTATAAAGCTCGGCTTGTCGCAAAAGGTTTCCGACAAGTTCATGGGATTGACTAAGATGAAACTTTTTCACCGGTAGCGATGCTAGAGTCTATTCGGATTTTGTTAGCAGTTGTTGCATATTACGATTATGAAATATGACAGATGGATGTCAAAACAATGTTGCTAAATGGTAACATTGAGAAAGAGTTGTATATGGTACAACCGGAAGGTTTTGTCGATCCAGAAAATGCTAACAAGGTATGCAAGTTTCAGCGCTTTGTGACGCCCGAAAATCGGTACTATGTAGATTTAAGCGCTCCCACCGAAATCCGCATAATAACGATTTTAGGTCGCCCACCAGACATAATGTGCACGCCGAAACATGCGCATTATGTGGGTGGAATTGTGATAACATTACAACAGTTCCGATACCTCCACAAATACAACAAAAGATAAATAATATACAACAACGACTCGAACGAGTCAAGATACAAATATTAAAGTACAAAGATTCAAATGACAGCGGAAGCAAAAAATAGTATCCGGCTACGGATAAGATGCAAATTGGACTAAGAGTCCAGAAGATAAGCGATGGCGCCATATCCCTGCCCAGCCAAGCCGGAGGGATTCCCAAGCTAACGTCGTCAGACTTCAAACCTGTTGACTGCACATAAAGCACATCCCAAAAGAGGGTAAGGGCACTCCCTGGCAAAATATGGGGGTAGGTGGACTTAGCGGCAGCAGCACTAGCAACCTAAAGAGACACGCTACAACTTTCGTCTAATTAGAGAGGGATAAGAGAGTGCATAAGATAAACATCTATAACTAACACCAATCATAACCCATCCTCGGATTAACCCCCTCAACCAAGTATGACAAAGCAATTCGGGAAAATCACACGTTGAACAGTTTTAGTTACCATTTATTGTGAAAGTAATTATATATTACTAGTCAGGTTAATTAACAATGATTAGGTGTAAGTTGTCTAGATCTTGTTAGCCAGCATCATCACCAAGTCGTCCATAACCGTGAACAGGGCTCATCGATAAGATTATACCCTGCAGGGGTGCACTACTGGACCCATACTCGCATGATCAACCCAGTCAAAAACATTAGGGCCTCTCAACCCATCTCTTTCCTTCACCGCAACAAGTCCAGGAGCCATGGGAGCTATGCTGGTCCCGGCCAAAAGGGTGCAGACTCCCGCAGGACACACCCCTCCGCACCAACAGGCCACGCCCTATATGCATGTAACAAGGCACACCGCCAAAGTAAAATACTACACTAGTATCGATGCATATGAGACAAATGGAAAACCCGAACTGGGTGCAGCTCTCCGACAAGTTGAAGTTCCAGTCAAAGTCGAGGGGGGCTCCATAGGGCCTCCCACAAGTGGTTAGTGCGCTCAAAATTGGATCCGACGACAAAATCGCAGTTCCTAGGTCCACACTTAGCAGAACAAAGCACCTCGCAAGGCCTTCCGCCGGTGCCTTATCTTTTAATTATAATACCCCAATATAAAACAACATTTTATTAAGGTAGAATAATCTATCAAGCTAAGCATATGAAATAAAAGACCAACCGACGACTTGCACAACCAACTCTAAGCATGCACTACGACTCGCAAGGCTAACAGATAAACATACAACAGGTGATGGGATGTGGGGGTAAAGCTGTATGGGCTGCAGAATAAACATGTGATGGGATCGCGATATAGAATCGAATACTAGGGTAGCAGATATCAACGGCAGTGATGAAAGACAATGTATAGGTAAACAAGCAGACTTTGCTTGCCTGGAATCCCGCATGGAAGCAGATCTTGTCGTTGCTCACACGTCTCAACGTCGTATCCGCGAAGAAGCAACAAACACTGGAAAGCGTAAAAGATGCATTTACAACTACGGCAAAAGATTCAGCATGATCATACGAGGATGATGCATGGCATGGCAAGATGCAACACAATGCAGGTACTCCAAATTAAGCGGGAAAGCAACCCCGTCAATTAATATTTAGGTGCAAGTTATTTATTTACTCATCAATATTAAATGTGTGTTAACATGGTAACACATGGCATGGGTGATCTAATTAAATTAAATGGAATTAGGGCATTATATATTTATTACCCCTAACATTCCATATTTAATTATTTAGTTGCAATTAATAAATTATACTAAGCAATTAAAATAACAGTTGCAAAATGTCATTCAAATGGCATATTAATATTCATTGCATTTTTCTGATATAAAAACATATAAAGATTATTTTATTTGAGTTATAAATTAAAAGTTATTAACATATTAAGTTTAGGGGTGTTTCTGAAAAGTGCAGGGACCCATCCGTGATGGAAGAAGTTCTAGTGAGGGTTCAACTGTTAGAACAGAAAGTTCAGGGGCTCAGGTGTAAATTGCAGCGCCTGGACTTCTTCTCGGACTTTTCTCACCGAAAGGAGACACACCACAGCGACTGTCGTGCGGGCCCATCTAGCCTCGCTGGCGCGGGTGTGTTGTGCGGGCTCCCGCGGTCACTGACCAGGGGGCCCGCCTGTCAGTGGGCGAAACAAATGGAGAAAAAGGGGTGCTTAATCATCTGCACAGGGGATTCGAACTCACGCGCGCGGCGCTGTAAGGATTGGTGGTACTAGCCACTCAGATAGATTGGTGTCCGTTATATTCATACGGAACAACTGCTTATGAAGAGAACGCGCAACGTTACCTGAACTTTGACAGTAATCAGAGATTCATCCGTCAGGTTTTTCAGATGAGCAACCGGAAGGGGAAAAAGGGGGCGTGGTGCGGGGATTTGAACTCCCGATCTCGCGTGGATGGATTGGTTCGGTGGTGCTAGCCAATGATCCGATGCAGTGTTTGTGACAACTATTGCGGCGTACACTTTTTAATCAATGCGCAAGCTCGTTTCTCTGAAAACTGAAACGCGAATCAGGCAGGGAACAGGCGACGGCGACGGACAGGAAAACGACTACAACGACGGTGCCACGCGACGGTGGCTCCCAGAGTAAGGGGAGGCAGGGGAACAGGAGTCCCGGAGGTTGGGGAAGGTCGGGGCGGTCTCGGAGGGCTCGGATGCAAGACGAAAACGTCCGGGGAGGAGGGGGCGACAGGCTCGGGGCCGGTGATGTTGAGGCCGTCGTGGATGCCTCCGGCGACCCCGGCACCCATCCTTCGGCGGTATCGCAGCGGAAGATGTGGCGGTTTCGTTTGGGCCGACTCAAGAAGGAGTGGCCTGGAGGAGATGGCCAGGAGGTGGGTTTCGGCCCAGGTTTATTTTATTTGTCTCTGTTTTTTTCTTTTTACCTTTTTAATTATTTTCTGTTTTTGCATTTAAAACAAAATAGAAAAAAAATTGTATAAAGAAACTTTACAAAATAGTTTTAGTTTTTAAATAGGCAATTTAATAAATTAGTTTTTATAATATTTGCAAAAGATTTAAAATACACATTCCAATTAATTTGAAATGCATTTGAATTCAAATTGTGTGATTTGAATTTAAAGGGAGTTTAAATTTAAATGCAATAAAATAAATGAAGTGATAAATGCATGATGATATGATGACATGAAGATGCACAAAACAAAATTCTAAATTGGGATAAATCCCGGTGCGTTACAATCGACACCACTAACAAGGGATCGCGTCCCGCGATCCACGCCGAGACCACAAGAAGAGACGGGTGACTACCGAATCTTCCGGCTCCGTGATGAACTTCTCGACACCACTAACAAGGGATTTTTGCCCCACCTTGAAAGTCTCGACACCACTAACAAAAGGAGTTGCTCTGTCGATGCTGATTTCCGAAGATCGAACCTAATAGGATAAAAGGCAAGAAATCGTCCACCCACACGTAGGATCCTAAAACTTTGAAAGTTGGATAAGAGACGAGATTCCAAAACAAATAAGGTAAGAGGAGAATGGAATAGAGGTAAGTAGTGAAAAGAAACCTATTGAGATATTTTTCAAAATAATTTAAGTTAAATAGTTTTCGACACTCTAGAAACATCGACTATTAGCGAGGTTATCCTACAGGCTTTTGCGGACCCGCTGCTTCGATAACCAATCGTATCGAAACAACAAGGAGATCGAAGACCTAGGCTCTGATACCACTTTGTGACGCCCGAAAATCGGTACTATGTAGATTTAAGCGCTCCCGCCAAAATCCGCATAATAACGATTTTAGGTCGCCCACCAGACATAATGCGTACGCCGAAACATGCGCATTATATGGGTGGAATTGTGATAACATTACAACAGTTCCGATACCTCCACAAATACAACAAAAGATAAATAATATACAACAACGACTCGAACGAGTCAAGATACAAATATTAAAATACAAAGATTCAAATGACAGCGAAAGCAAAAATAATATTCGGCTACGGATAAGATGCAAATTGGACTAAGAGTCCTGAAGATAAGCGATGGCGTCATATCCCTGCTCAGCCAAGCCGGAGGGATTCCCAAGCTAACGTCGTCAGACTTCAAACCTGTTGACTGCACATAAAGCACATCCCAAAAGAGGGTCATGGCACTCCCTGGCAAGAAAAACCGACTTGCCTACTTTCTACACCATCTCCCAAAATATGGGGGTAGGTGGACTTAGCGGCAGCAGCACTAGCAACCTAAAGAGACACGCTACAACTTCCGTCTAATTAGAGAGGGATAAGAGAGCGCATAAGATAAACATCTATAACTAACACCAATCATAACCCATCCTCGGATTAACCCCCTCAACCAAGTATGAGGAAGCAATTCGGGAAACTCACACGTTGAACAGTTTTAGTTACCATTTATTGTGAAAGTAATTCTATATTACTAGTCAGGTTAATTAACAATGATTAGGTGTACGTTTTCTAGATCTTGTTAGCCAGCATCATCACAAAATCGTCCATAACCGTGGACACGGCTCATCGATAAGATTATACCCTGCAAGGGTGCACTACTGGACCCATACTCGCATGATCAACCCAGTCAAAAACATTAGGGCCTCTCAACCCAACTCTTTTCCTTCACCGCAACAAGTCCAGGAGCCACGGGAGCTATGCTGGTCCCGGCCAAAAGGGTGCGGACTCCCGCAGGACACACCTCTCCGCACCAACAGGCCGCGCCCTATATGCATGTAACAAGGCACACCGCCAAACTAAAATACTACACTAGTATCGATGCATATGAGACAAATGGAAAATCCCGAACTAGGTGCAGTTCCCGGACAAGTCGAAGTTCCAGTCAAAGTCGAGGGGGGCTCCATAGGGCCTCCCGCAAGTGGTTAGTGCGCTCAAAATTGGATCCGAGGACAAAATATCAGTTCCTAGGGTGACACTTAGCAGAACAAAACACCTCGCAAGGCCTTCCGCCGGTGCCTTATGTTTTAATTATAATACCCCAATGTAAGACAACATTTTATTAAGGTAATCTACCAAGCTAAGCATATGAAATAAAAGACATCCGACGACTCGCACAAACAACTCTAAGAATACACTACGACTCGCAAGGCTAACAGATAAACATACTACAGGTGATGTGATGTGGGGGTAAAGATGTATGGGCTGCAGAATAAACATGTGATGGGATCGCAATATCGAATCGAATACTAGGATAGCAGAGATCAGCGGCAGGAATGAAAGACAATGTATAGGTAAACAAGCAAACTTTCCCGCATGGAAGCAGATCTTGTCGTTGCTCACACGTCTCAACGTCGTATCCACGAAGAAGCAACAAACACTGGAAAGCATAAAAGATGCATTTACAACTACAGCAAAAGATTCAGCATGATCATACGAGGATGATGCATGGCATGGCAAGATGCAACGCAATGCAGGTACTCCAAATTAAGCGGGAAAGCAACCCCGTCAATTAATATTTAGGTGCAAGTTATTTATTTACTCATCAATATTAAATGTTTGTTAACATGGTAACACATGGCATGGGTGATCTAATTAAATTAAATGGAATTAGGGCATTATATATTTATTACCCCTAACATTCCATATTTAATTATTTAGTTGCAATTAATAAATTATACTAAGCAATTAAAATAACAGATGCAAAATGTCATACAAATAGCATATTAATAGTCATTGCATTTTTCTGATATAAAAACATATAAAGATTATTTTATTTGGAGTTATAAATTAAAAGTTATTAACATATTAAGTTTAGGGGTGTTTCTGAATAGTGCAGGGACCCATCCGTGATGGAAGAAGTTCCAGTGAGGGTTCAACTGTCAGAACAGAAAGTTCAGGGGCTCGGGTGTAAATTGCAGCGTCGGGAATTCTTCTCGGACTTTTCTCACCGAAAGGAGACACACCACAGCGACTGCCATGCGGGCCCATCTAGCCTCGCTAGCGCAGGTGTGATGTGCGGGCTTCCGCGGTCACTGACCAGCGGGGCCCGCCTGTCAATGGGCGAAACAAATGGAGAAAAGGGGTGATTAATCATCTGCACAGGGGATTCGAACTCGCGCGTGCGGCGCTGTAAGGATCGGTGGTACTAGCCACTAAGACAGATTGGTGTTGGTGATATTCATACGGAACAACTGCTTATGAAGAGAACACGCAACGTTAACTGAACTTTGACAGTAATCAGAGATTCATCCGTCAGGTTTTTCAGATGAGCAAAACGGAAGAGAAAAAAGGGGGCGCAGTGCGGGGATTTGAACTCCCGGTCTCGCGTGGATGGATTGGTTCGGTGGTGCTAGCCAATGATCCGATGCAGTGTTTGTGACAACTTTTGCGGCGTACACTTTTTAATCAATACGCAAGCTCGTTTCTCTGAAAACTGAAACGCGAATCAGGCAGGGAACAGGCGACGGCGACAGACAGGAAAACGACTACGACGACTGTGCCACGCGACGGTGGCTCCCAGAGTAAGGGGAGGCAGGGGAACAGGAGACCTGGAGGTGCGGCTCACCTTGGGGAAGGTCGGGGCGGTCTCGGAGGGCTCGGATGCAAGACGATAACGTCCGGGGAGGAGGGGGCGACGGGCTCGGGGCCGGTGATGTTGAGGCCGTCGTGGACGCCTCCGGCGACCCCGGCACCCATCCTTCGGCGGGGGCGCAGCAGAAGAAGTGGCGGTTTCGTTCCTGCGCTCGGGAGAGGTCGATGGCGACCATGGCGACGGCGTTGTGCAGCTCTTCCGTCCATGGTGTTGCTTCGGTGGGGTACAGAGAAAAAAGGGGGTGGAAAGAAGAGGGAGGCGGCGGCTGAGAGGGAGAGGGAGAGAGGGGAGGGCTAGGGTTCGAGAGGAGAGGGCTAAGTAGGAGGGGAAAGGTGGAGGGAGCAGGTGAGGGTGGGGCACCATGGCCACGCTTTCTCCTCTGCTCGTTGACTGTACGGAGGAGGGAGAAAGGTGGAGTGGGCCGGCCCAAGAAGGAGTGGCCTGGAGGAGATGGCCAGGAGGTGCGTTTCGGCCCAGGTTTATTTTATTTGTCTCTGTTTTTTCTTTTTACCTTTTTAATTCTTTTCTGTTTTTGCATTTAAAACAAAATAGAAAAAAAGTTGTATAAAGAAACTTTACAAAATAGTTTTAGTTTTTAAATAGGCAATTTAATAAATTAGTTTTTATAATATTTGCAAAAGATTTAAAATACACATTCTAATTAATTTGAAATGCATTTGAATTCAAATTGTGTGATTTGAATTTAAAGGGAGTTTAATTTAAATGCAATAAAATAAATGAAGTGACAAATGCATGATGATATGATGACATGAAGATGCACAAAACAAAATTCTAAATTGGGATAAATCCCAGGGCGTTACACGCTCCATCTATGGATTGAAGCAAGCATCTCGGAGCTGGAATCTTCGCTTTGATGAGGTGATCAAATGTTTTAGATTTGTCCAAAATTTGGAAGAGACCTGCATTTACAAGAAAATGAGTGGGAGCTCGGTTGTGTTCTTAGCACTATATGTAGATGATATATTGCTGATTGGGAATGATGTGGAACTTCTGAATAGCGTGAAGAAATATTTAATCAGTAATTTTTTCATGAAGGACTTAGAAGAAGGTGCATACGTCTTAGGCATTAAAATCTATCGTGATAGATCAAGACGTCTATTAGCGTTGAGTCAGAGTACTTATCTTGGTAAGATACTAGAACGTTATGGTATGGAGACGGCAAAGAAGGGTTCTCTGCCTATTATGAAGAATAAAACACTGCGAAAGGCACAGTGTCCGGTAACGGAACAAGGTAAGGCCGAAATGACTAAACATCCTTATGCTAAAGCCATAGGATCGATTATTTATGCAATGTTGAGTACTCGACCTGACGTAGCATTGGCTCTTAGTTTGACGAGCCGTTTCCAGAGTAATCCAGGAATGGAACATTGGATCGATGTTAAAACCATTCTTAAGTATCTCAAGAAGACAAAGGAAACGTTCCTTGTCTATGGTGGTTGTGATGAAGAACTTGGCGTAACGGGTTACGTTGATGCAAGTTTCTGCTCAGACCGCGATGACTCTAAGTCACAGACAGGTTATGTGTTCAAGATGAATGGAGGCGTCATGTGCTGGTGACGAGGGATATCCCCATCAATACCCATGGTTACTGGCCTAGGGTAAGAATTATTAGGTAGAGAACACGTAGTGTTGGTAGATTCGTTGGCTGACAAGCGGGAATTACCCAGGTTTGGGGCCCTCGAGTGAGGTAAAACCCTTACTCGTGCTTGTCTGTTATTGATTGTGTATATGCGGCGAGTACAGGGGTCTAGCAAGATGTCGATCTTACTAGGGTTGGGTGATTCTGGTTGGACGTGTCCTTGATCGGCCACCCTCCTGTCCTTTATATAGGGGTACATGTCTCGGGTCGTAACCGACTAGGATTACATTTATGGAAAGTACTACCGACTATGCTATCTATGGTATAAGTCTTCGACTTGGGCTTCGCTTATTGGGCTTTTTCAGCCTATTGACAATTGGGTTTTCATCTTTACGTGCACTAGGTACCCACACGAAGGGGTACCCGTTTAGTATAACCTTGTCATTAGCCCCAGAGTGCTTGGCTAATTCGGAGAATAAGACATGGACTCACTACATAGTGCACGTCTCATGTTTTATGCCTTCGATATGATATTTTTGTCTTTCTGATTTACGAATTATGACGAAGGATTTCGACTGAGTAGGCATGGAATTACTCGATGAGTCGAAACCAGTTAACTACACTTGGGCAAAACCTTTCTAGCCTTCAGTCAGGCTTCGAGTCCTTGGGCTCGAACCTGGAACATACTGGACATACACACCTCAGGCCAGTCGATGGTCTTACTGATATTGTTCTGCAGTTTCAGTTTGTTACCCAGCGCGTCCGCCAGGATTTTCATCGTATCTGCTGATACGGAAAGGTCTAGGATTAAATCACTGTTGGAGTGATCCTCGGCCCTTTTGACTGATCGATGGGTCTTACCTTTGTATTTTTCGTATACAGCATCCGAGATATTTTATCGACTGAATTTTACCCGGGAATTCTTATGCTTTGAATGTTTTTTGATTCTATCGGGTGCACGACAGTGCTCCCGATGGGAGTAGCCCCCGAGATTGTGCTTTATTGCTTGAAGTAGAGGATAATCTCAATTTTGTGCTTCGTCAGTCGAATTGTTTTCGACTTCTCCCGATGGGAGTTTCCCACTTGACTATTCTTTACCTTTACTCTGCGATTATGCTTTTGAGTTGTAAGGAGCTTTTCCTTTTTTTCAGTCGCGGTATGATGCCTTTTTGCGTTTGCTCATCTGGAATGACGTTATGCGTGACATCCCTGGCGTGTGAATAGCACTCTGATGGGACGCGACATAGTGGGTCCCTCTCATTGACCGTTGTGGACGCCGGTTCAGTTCCGATTTGACCTGACATGGAGAGATTGTCGTAGACGTGATCATGATTTCCTCGATACGCGCACGTAGTGGACTCTGTGGGTCATGGCGAGCGCTCTCCAATCATGCCACGTGTTGTGGTAACTTTTGCTCGGACGGCCGTGATGAGTGGTTGTTTGCACCGTAGATACAGGATCTTATGTTCCATTTAATTTTACCTTGCCATTTGTTCTCCGCCGTTTCTGCTTCATCTTCCTCCTCACGCTCATCTTTGCATCTCTGCTCGTCTTCGCATCTGTTCTGGCCATGGCGTCCCAAAACAATCCCTCCTCCTCCATTAATCTCCCTTCTTCCATCACCACTCGGTCGAAGGAGGATACGCCTATCTCTGGTGATTCCAACGCCCTTCCTGTTGCTGTGGCGAAGAAAGTCACCGGGGATTGGGTAAAATCTATTGTTACAGAGAAGAAATTGGCATATTTCCGTCATGCGGGGATTTTATCCCGGTGGATGTTGTTGCCGCTCGGGCTCCTGCGCACAAAGAGGTACTTCCCATGCCTCTTCCCGGAGAGCGAGTTTGTTTTGCAGATTTTCTTCCCCGGGGATTTGGGTTTCCTTTGCATGATTTCGTCCGAGGCCTTCTGTTCTTCTACGGGATTCAGATACACGACCTCGACCCTCATGGCGTTTTGCATATCGCCTGTTTTGTTGTTTTGTGCGAGTGCTTTCTTGGCGTTCATCCCAGCTGGGCTCTTTGGAAGTGTATTTTCATAGTGCGTTTACTCCATTGTGATGGTTGCCCTTTTTCGACTGGTGGCTTCCGTATTGAAGTGCGCGACGGTTGTCGGTATTTTGATCTGACGTCAACAGAACCTGCCCAAAAATGGAGAAAAAAGTGGTTTTATGTCCCAGTCGCCCAGACTATGCTACCTGCTTTTTTGACTGCGCCCCCTGTGGCGTTAGCATCTTGGGAGCATAGTTTGCCGACTGAGGAAGAGGAGTAATCCTCCTTTCTTATGCTTAGAATCCAAGATCTACGAAAAATCGTCCCCGGGATCCAACTAATCAGCACTTATGTGAAGCGTCGAGTTTGGCCCTTGCGTCAACGGGCACATCCTTTATGGAGATATGAGGGGTGTCTTTACGGCACTCGCATGAGTGAAGTTGAGCTGGTAGACTGTGTATTTCATGGACACATCAAGTACATTACCGGCATCTCTCCTACCAATAGTGCATCTTTCGACTTCTTTGTATTCCCTTATGGCCTTGGGACTCCTATTCCCGAGGTACTTTTGAATTTCTGCTTGCCAATCTTTTACTTGTCTTCTGGTCATCATTACCTTCTTTCATATGTGTTTGATTGGTCGACTTGTCTTTTCTTATGTTGTGCCCAGGGATTATGAGTCGCCACCTCTCTACCACCTCTGCCCGAGCATGGTTCATCTGAGGCGGAGGCTGCTGAAGAAGCTCCTTTGTGTTTGATGTCGATTGATCCGGCGACTACTCCTGCAACTAAGCGCCGTCGTCTGCGTCGGCTTGGGGACATTGATCCCGTTACTGCTAATCCACCCTTGGTTGTTGCGACTTCTTCTGCTGATGATGATGTAGAGGAGTAAGTTTGTTCATCGACTATCTTTTTGTACGTTTTCATTGTTCCATCCTTTGATTATTCGAACAACTCTTTTGTCTGGCAAGCTCGTATTTGTCCTCCTGCCGGGGTCATTGAGCGGTTGTCCTCCGCTTCCTCCTCTTGGGTTGATCATGTAAGATGTCCGCCTTTTTTCCCTGTCTTCATTTCTTTGGTTGTCACTTTCCTTTGACTCGCCTGAACATCCTCTGTTCCCTTTGTAGCCTTCTGTAAGTGGCTTAGTTGCCGTTGGCCAGGCTTTTGTTCATGTGGAGGAGGAAAGAACCCGCCTGCGCTCCGACTTTGAGCAGATCAGTCGTAAGGCTCTAACTTTCGCCTGTTTTGTGATTTGCACGTTAATTATTTGTACAGCCTTCATGTGCTATGTTACTTTGTAGAGGAGAAAATCTATCTTGAAGATCGGGTTGCCGAGCTGGAAAAACAGCTTCATGATCAGCAAGTTCGCTCTCGTGAAGAACTGGACAGCACTCGGCGCTCTCTGGATGTGTCGATTCAGACACTAAGTGCTGTTTTTGCAGAGGCCTTGCCTGGGACTGTTGTTCCCTTGACTGTGGAGGAGCTTTCTAAGGTACTTGGTCCTGGTACGACGACCCTCACCCACTGGGCACGCGACTTGACGGTTCGTGGCTCGGAAATTACTCTGAATCTACTGCTGGCGAATGGCGTCGAGGCCAATTATGAGGCAGCTTTATCAGACTACCCGAAGAAGCCGAACGGGAAGCCTTCGTCTTCCGAGGAATTTTGGATGCCGCTGCTCGTCTTGCTAAGGTTAGCATTTGCACTGGAGAGCGTCGTCAGGCTGATGTATCTGTTGAGCGTCACTCTCGCGATGGCCAGGCCAAGATGGTTGTTTGCGAGTGACAGCTCCCTTTGTAATCAACTGAAGTTCTTGTTGTAAGATAAGATCTTCGTGAAACATGTTATTTTTGCTTGTTTTCTGCTTTATGCCTTGATCGAACTATGTTAACTTTCCTGGCTTCATTGACGTCCAATTCTCGATTTCTTCGAGTAGGTTTATGTGATTATATAATCTAAGCGAGACCCAACCCCCGAGTCCATCGGGTGGGTGTGTGTGATTATGAACTTTAGGGAAGACCCAGCCCTCGAGTATATCGAGTGGGTTTATATGAATGTACGATCTCCAGCAAGATCCAGGCCCGGAGTATATCAAGTGGGTTTGTATGTATGTATGTATAATTATCAACAAGACCCAGCCCTCGAGTATATCGAGTGGGTTTGCATGAATGTGATGTAAGATGTAGAATAATCTGGTATGCGATAAATCTCTTTTATTGTGGCTATATGTCCAGTAGACCGACTCATTAAAAACCTTCCAGTCCCCTTAGATACCCCTGTAAGGAAAAGAGCGTGTATGAAATCTACTGATCTTTCAATGATTTGTCGAGAGACCTATGCGTAAAAACGGCGCAGGTGTGCCACGTTCCATGGGTTGTGTGATAATTCTCCTGTTTGTGCATGCTTCAGTCGATAGGCGCCTCCGTCGATAACTTCAGTAATGATGAATGGGCCCTCCCATGGTGACGCAAGCTTGTGTACCTTTTTCTTCTTTACTCGCAGCACTAGGTCTCCCACCATGAATGTCCTGGGTCGGAGGCGTTGACTGTGATAGTTCCTCAGGCCTGTTGGTAGACAACTGTGCAGGCTAGAGTCGTGTCTCGTGCCTCGTCGAGTACGTCCACAACGTCTTCTTGTGATATATTTGCGTCCTCTTCCTCATATCCTTCTACCCTTGGCGCACTGAACTTGATCTCGGGTGGCAGTACTGCCTCTGCTCCGTAAACCATAAAAAATGGAGTGAACTGAGTCGAAGAATTTGGAGTTGTATGGAGACTCCAAAGTACTACTGGTAGTTCTTCGATACAGGCGCTCGCAACCCTCTTGAGTGGAATTAGTAGCCTTTTCTTGATACCTGGACATACGAGGCCATTTGCCTTTTCGACTTGGTCGTTTGACTGTGGGTGGGCTACTAACGCGTAGTTGAGCGTAATATCCCACTCTTTGTAAAAGGTTTGGAACTCCTCTGTTGTGAAGTTTGTGCCATTGTCTATGATGATGATGTTTGGAACACCAAAGCGATAGACTATGGATTGTGTGAACTTGACTGTTGTTGTTGCTGTTAAGCTTATGATTGGAACCGCTTCGATCCATTTTGTGAATTTTTTGACTGCCACCAGTAGGTGTATATGCCCTCCAGGTGACGACTTTTTGAGTGGCCCTACCATGTGGAGCCCCCATCGAGCGAATGGCCATGTTAATGGTATGGTTTTGAGTGCTGATGCTGGCGCGTGAGGCTTGGTTGCGAATTTCTGGCATCTGATGCATCTTTTGACGATATCTTCTGCGTCTTTGAGTGCGGTTGGCCAGTAGAACCCTACTCTGAAGGCTTTTGCTACTAATGATCGACTGCCGGCGTGGTGCCCACAAGTTCCTGCATGAATGTCACGAAGTATAGTTTTGTCGTCTTCGAATTCAACGCACCTTTGAAAAATGCCTGAGGTGCTTCGCTTGTAGAGTTTACCGTTGATAATGGTGTATGCTTTGGCACGTCTGGTTATTCTTCTAGTTTCCGCTGTGTCATCTGGTAGTTCTGCCCGTAGCATAAAAGCTAGGATTAGCTTTGTCTAGGTCGGAGCCACGCGATCACCTTGACATAACAAGACTTCGACTGGCAGGTCCATTGTGGTAGGCATATTACCTGTTGTGGCCTCCTTTGAGCTTGTTGTTGGTCGCTTCTTATGGATGGATCTGTGCGCGATGCGCTCTATGTCGGGGATGTAATCCCCGGGACCCCTAAAAAGCATAGTATTCGGTAAAGGTACATTTAATAAAAGATATTAAGGAAACGGAGGAAAGAATATCTCGGGCCGGAATGAGTGGATCTGGGCCGGGATCCCGATCTACTAGACCCCGGATGGGCCAGCATCTCCCCTACCCGGCCAACAGAGGAAACTGCAGCACAAATTGGTCGTATACCACCGCATCTCCTCTACGCCGAGACCGGCACCGAGGCAGCGGTTGACTTCCTCATCTCCTACCTCAACACCAGCTGCCCAGCGCTACTCCGAATCACCCCCGACCTCGGCTCATCCGCCTGCACTTCCTCGCCCGTGTCTGCTCCAACCCCGGCATCAGCACCACCGAGCGACGCCTCCGAC
This sequence comes from Poa annua, assembly GCA_026929855.1. Taxonomy (NCBI): domain Eukaryota; kingdom Viridiplantae; phylum Streptophyta; class Magnoliopsida; order Poales; family Poaceae; genus Poa; species Poa annua. The sequence continues at coordinate 240,018,264 of CM049426.1, read as the reverse complement.
TGGCCCGAGTTTGTCCCTGACCCAACCTCGCCGCGCCCCGGACGCCTGCGAGCTTGCGCCCGTGCCCCGGCTCTGGAGATTTTTTGAGATGGACCGACATGGGTATCAGGTTGTTGGTAAAGGTGATTTCATTGTTTAAATCTGGTACGGCCCTTCATTCAAGTCTGCAGGACCACACCAACTTCGGGGACTAGTGTCGGGGGACTGCCCCTGGGTAGGGTCATGATGTGGTAAAAGCTATGTCCGAGGGTGGACCGAGACACCTGCGTTAACCGACATGCGCTAACCGACTTGTGTATGTTGGTATCTTCTCGTTTTCTCTTATGTGCAGGAAGAGCGGTTTAGGAAAGGTAACCCGGCATAACCATGCCGGGTCTCAGGAGAAGGAGGTTATCCGGCATACTCATGCCGGGTAGAGAGGTGGATTCCGGCATATCCATGTCGGGTTGCCTTGGAGAGGAGTCGCCAAGGCACCCGGCATACCCGTGTCGGGTTACACGGAGAGGATGCCATGCCAAGCGCCACAGGACAAAAGACAGACAAGACATGTCAAGCCCATACCCTGATGTGACAAGAGTACAACTGCATGACGCAGTGAACAGTGCCGACAAGACCCTAGTAGTCATCTCAGCTACAATGCGCAGTGAACAGTGTTCTTTGTCCCCTTGTCCCCGACTTGTCCCCTGGGCTCTCCCTATATAAAGGGCACCAGGGGAGAGGGAGAAGAGGCCACCACCCCACCACTTCATTTTCCCCCTTTCCATTTGCTCTCATTACCTCATGGATGTATGTCTAGCAGCTCGTGGAGCGTGTTGTAGCCCGGATATTAAGAGTGGAAATACACCGAGTAGGCTAGATGCTGCAGTAGGGGTTTTATTTCCTCACGAGAGCCCCGAAGCAGGGTAAATCCTTGTGTCACCGTGTCGGTTGAGTTTACCTGTGCGCGAGTTCATCGCGCAATCCCTCCCCGAGATCCCCTAGCGTCCATCGGCCCCACAAATTAGCCTACCCTTAGGCATCTGTCTGTTCGCCACGATGACAGTTGGCGCCCACCGTGGGGCAAAGTGGCGCTTGCGGGAACAATTTCGGACAGGACCCGACATCCCAAACCGGCATCCCAAAAACCGGGATCCCTGCGCCGTGGGCAGTGGTCACTGACATCCTGCGCCGCGGGTAGCGGTCGCCGGCACCTCCAAACCGGGATCCCTACGCTGCGGGCAGTTATCACTGACATCCTGCGCCGCGGGTATCGGTCACCGGCATCCCAAAAACCGGGATCCCTGCACTGCGGGCAGTGGTCACTGACATCCTGCGCCGCGGGTAGCGATCGCCGGCACCTCCAAACCGGGATCCCTACGCTGCGGGCAGTGGTCACTGACATCATGCACCGCGGGTAGCGGTCACCGGCATTTCAAAAACCGGGACCCTAAAACCGGGATCCCTGCGCCGCGGGTAGTGGTCGCTGACATCCCTGCGCCGCGGGTAGCGGTCACCGGGATCCCCAAAACCGGGATCCCTGCGCCGCGGGCAGTGGTCGCTGGCATCCCTGCGCCGCGGGTAGCGGTCAGCGGCATCCCCAAAACCGGGATCCTAAAACCGGGATCCCTGCGCCGCGGGCAGTGGTCACCGACAACCTTGCGCCGCGGGTAGCGGTCACCGGGATCCCCAAAACGGGATCCCTGCGCCGCGGGCAGTGGTCGCTGACATCCTGCGCCGCGGGCAGAGGTCGCCGGCATCCCCAAACCGGGATCCCTACGCTACGGGCAGTGTTCACCGACATCCCTGCGTCGCGGGTAGCGGTCACCGGCATCCCCAAAACCGGGATCCAAAAACCGGGATCCCTGCGCCGCGGGCAGTGGTCGCTGACATCCCTGCGCCGCGGGTAGCGGTCACCGGCATCCCCAAAACCAGGATCCTAAAACCGGGATCCCTGCGCCGCGGGCAGTGGTCACCGACATCCTTGTGCCGCGGGTAGCGGTCACCGGGATCCCTGCGCCGCGGGCAATGGTCGCTGACATCCTGCGCCGCGGGTAGAGGTCGCCGGCATCCCCAAACCGGGATCCCTACGCTACGGGCAGTGTTCACCGACATCCCTGCGCCGCGGGTAGCGGTCACCGGCATCCCCAAAACCGGGATCCTAAAACCAGGATCCCTGCACCGCGGGCAGTGGTCGCTGACATCCTGCGCCGCGGGTAGAGGTCGCCGGCATCCCCAAACCGGGATCCCTACATTGCGGGCAGTGGTCGCCGACATCCATGCGCCGCGGGTAGCGGTCTCCGGCATCCCCAAAACCGGGATCCTAAAACTGGGATCCCTGCGCCGCGAGCAGTGGTCGCTGACATCCTGCGCCGCGGGTAGAGGTCGCCGGCATCCCCAAACCAGGATCCCTACGCTGCGGGCAGTGGTCACCGACATCCCTGCGCCGCGGGTAGCGGTCACCGGGATCCCTGCGCCGCGGGCAGTGGTCGCTGACATCCTGCGCCGCGGGTAGAGGTCGCCGGCATCCCCAAACCGGGATCCCTACGCTGCGGGTAGAGGTCGCCGACATCCCTGCGTCGCGGGTGGAGGTCATCTGCATCCTTGCGCCGCGGGTGGAGGTCAACGACATCCCTGCGCCGCGGGTAGAGGTCGCCGACATCCCTCCACCGCGGGTAGAGGTCGTCGACATCCCTGCGCCGCAAGTACCGATCGCCGACATCCCAAACCGGCGTCCCCGCACCGCGGATCATGTCGTCGCCATCCACCCCAGCACTCATCGTCAACGGATCCCGGGCAGTTGCACGCCCGTTGCCCGGGTTATGTCGGCTCCGATATCCCCAACCGCTCATGTGTTCCGTGAGTATCACCATCTCTATCATGCAGTTATTTTATCTTAGAAATTATTTGGGAACCGCCACTGCCTGCCTAGTTTAATTGTTTACCCGGGAACTAGATATCGTAACCCGGGGACTGCCCTGTTGTGCCTGTTTTGGCATCTGTTTGTTTTTTCCCCGGGAGCAAGATGTCTTGACTCGGGAACTGGCTTACCGGTCGGTTGTACCTTGCATGCTTAGTCAGTACAGTAGTTTGGTTTATATTTATTTATATGCTTCGTTTGTGTGCCGGCATCCCGAAACTGGACTCGGGGACTGCCGTGTTCCCTCGTCTGCATGCTATATCTGTAAAATTTACCCGGGGACTCGGTGAAACCGGTATCCCCATGCCTGCCTCGGCGGATAGTTGTATTTTTGTGTCTCGCGTTAAATTCTCTTTGACATGTCGTTTAAAGTTTTCACATCCGCTAAATATTTGTTATACATACCTGTCTGCACTAACATTGAAAGGGCATGTTGGTTTTACCGAGATGGTACCCATGTCGGTTTTACCGAGATGGTACTCATGTTAGTTTTACCGAAATGGTACCCATGTTGGATAATCGCCTTACCGAGAGGATATTCATGTCAAAGATTCTGGGGATATCGGTCTTTTTATTGGTTATCTTGGTTCCAGCTTATATTTATTACTTTCTCAAGTTATATTGCATATTGTCTGTGGTATCAGTTGGCCCACATATCGAGGTATCATGCACAATTTCCAAATCGCCGTTTATTTCGGTTTGCCAATATATCATGGCATCCTGCAATATCTCCATATCGCCGTTTATGTCGGCTCGCCATTGTATCATGGCATCATGTCCTATCTCCAGATCCCCGTTTATTTCGGTTCGCCAATGTATCCTGGCATCGGGCAATATTTCCAAATCGTCATTTATTTCGGTGTGTCAAGGTTCGCCAAAGGCAACACCTAAGATACCGAAACACCTGTGATACGCCCAGAGTGGCTGAGATACCGAAACCTGTGTGATATGCCCATAGTGGCCGGCATACCGACATACAGAAACACCCGAGATACCTGTGTGACATCGTGTTTGGTTGGAGGCGTCTGTGTCGGTATACGCCCAGAGTGGCTAAAGGCCGGCACATGAGGCGTCTGTGTCGGTATACGCCCAGCGTGGCTAAACGCCGGCACGTGTTATGTGTTTGTGTCAAGCCGGCGGTGGCCGAAGACATCTATGTCGGTAAAACGCCCAGAGTGCCTAAGAAACCGGCATATGATTGTATTTTTGCAGGTACATGGTGGAGTAAGTAAAGACGGTGCTGTTGGTATTTTTTCTAAGTCTGCGCGCGACTCCGCAAGTCCCCCGCAGCCTCGGGGACTAGTGTCGGGGATGTAATCCCCGGGACCCCTAAAAAACATAGTATTCGGTAAAGGTACATTTAATAAGAGATATTAAGGAAACGGAGGAAAGAATATCTCGGGCCGAAATGAGTGGATCTGGGCCGGGATCCCGATCTACTAGACCCCGGATGGGCCAGCATCTCCCCTACCCGGCCAACAGAGGAAACTGCAGCACAAATTGGTCGTATACCACCGCATCTCCTCTACGCCGAGACCGGCACCGAGGCAGCGGTTGACTTCCTCATCTCCTACCTCAACACCAGCTGCCCAGCGCTACTCCGAATCACCCCCGACCTCGGCTCATCCGCCTGCACTTCCTCGCCCGTGTCTGCTCCAACCCCGGCATCAGCACCACCGAGCGACGCCTCCGACTGGCCCGAGTTTGTCCCTGACCCAACCTCGCCGCGCCCCGGACGCCTGCGAGCTTGCGCCCGTGCCCCGGCTCTGGAGATTTTTTGAGATGGACCGACATGGGTATCAGGTTGTTGGTAAAGGTGATTTCATTGTTTAAATCTGGTACGGCCCTTCATTCAAGTCTGCAGGACCACACCAACTTCGGGGACTAGTGTCGGGGGACTGCCCCTGGGTAGGGTCATGATGTGGTAAAAGCTATGTCCGAGGGTGGACCGAGACACCTGCGTTAACCGACATGCGCTAACCGACTTGTGTATGTTGGTATCTTCTCGTTTTCTCTTATGTGCAGGAAGAGCGGTTTAGGAAGGGTAACCCAGCATAACCATGCCGGGTCTCGGGAGAAGGAGGTTATCCGGCATACTCATGCCGGGTAGAGAGGTGGATTCCGGCATATCCATGTCGGGTTGCCTTGGAGAGGAGTCGCCAAGGCACCCGGCATACCCGTGCCGGGTTACACGGAGAGGATGCCATGCCAGGCGCTACAGGACAAAAGACAGACAAGACATGTCAAGCCCATCCCCTGATGTGACAAGAGTACAACTGCATGACGCAGTGAACAGTGCCGACAAGACCCCAGTAGTCATCTCAGCTACAATGCGCAGTGAACAGTGTTCTTTGTCCCCTTGTCCCCGACTTGTCCCCTGGGCTCTCCCTATATAAAGGGCACCAGGGGGAGAGGGAGAAGAGGCCACCACCCCACCACTTCATTTCCCCCCTTTCCATTTGCTCTCATTACCTCATGGATGTATGTCTAGCAGCTCGTGGAGCGTGTTGTAGCCCGTATATTAAGAGGGGAAATACACCGAGTAGGCTAGATGATGCAGTAGGGGTTTTATCTCCTCACGAGAGCCCCGAAGCAGGGTAAATCCTTGTGTCACCGTGTCGGTTGAGTTTACGTGTGCGCGATTTCATCGCGCAATCCCTCCCCGAGATCCCCTAGCGTCCATCGGCCCCACAAATTAGCCTACCCTTAGGCATCTGTCTGTTCGCCACGACGACACTCTAAAAAGGCGCCTGGCGGGACTTGTGCTTTAGTCGACCCAATGTTAGGTAACATATCTTCTTCTTCATTGCTTTCTCGCCCGATGTGTCGTAATTCGCATCCGTCGAACACTCCTTCTAATGTGTTATATAAGTCACGATATGCGATCATGTTTTCGGGTACTCGTCGCAAGCCTTCATCGTTTGTTGTACCACCAGACTTGAGTCGCCGTATATCATCAGTTGGGTGCACCCCAATGCCTTGGCCATCCGTATGCCGTGTATTAAACCTTCATATTCGGCCTCGTTATTGGATGGCGTTGGGAAGTCCATTTGGAGCATGTATTTCAGTTTGTCCCCTTTTGGTGATATGAGTACCACTCCTGCTCCTGCCCCTTCGTTTTTCTTGGATCCATCGAAGTACATTGTCCATGATTTGGATATGTTCGGTACCCCCGGTAACTGAGATTCGATCCACTCGGTAGTGAAATCAGGTAATACTTGAGCTTTGATAGCTTTTGGGTGGTCATATGTGATCCCGAGTGGCCCCATCTCAATGAGCCACTTTGCGACTCGTCCTGTTGCATATGGATTGGTGAGTATATCTCCGATTGCTGATTTGCTGATCACCGTTATTGGGTGCTCTGTGAAGTAGTGTCGTAGCTTTCTTGTTGTTATGAACACTGCATAAGCCAGCTTTTGGAAGTGTAGATACCTTTGCTTTGATAGGGATAACACCTCGCTGATGTAATAGACTGGTCTTTGCATACTCTTAGCTTTTCCCTCTTCCGTGCGCTCGACTACCAGCACTGTGCTGACTACTCTGTTTGTTGCTGCCACATAGAGGTATAGTGGCTCCTTTTCTTTTGGTGCTGCTAGAACAGGAGGTTTAGTAAGTGTTCGCTTGAGGTCTATGAAAGTTGCTTCTGCTTCTTCTGTCCATTCGAACTTATCTCCTTTCTTCATTAATCGATAAAGTGGTAGCGCCATCTCGCCTAACTTGCTTATGAACCGACTGAGTGTTGCCACTCTGCCTGTCAATTGTTGTACCTCATAAAGCTTTGTCGGCATTTTCATATTTAGTATGGACTGTATCTTCTCTGGGTTTGCATTGATTCCTCTGGCAGACACCAGGTAGCCCAACAATTCTCCGGTTGGTACTCTGAAGGTACATTTTTCTGGGTTTAATTTTATGTTGTAACTTCTGAGGTTGTCGAATGTCTCCTTTATGTATGCTAGAAGTGTGTCCTCTTTCTTTGACTTGATCACTATGTCGTCGATGTAGACTTCTACATTTTTCCCAATCTGTGTTTTCAAAAAATTCTGCATCATGCGCTGATAAGTGGCTCCTACGTTTTTGAGGCTAAGAGGCATGGTTGTGTAGCAATATACTCCGAGTGGAGTTGTGAAAGTTGTCTTTTCCTGGTCCTCTCCTTTCATCCTTATCTGGTGATATCCAGAATATGCGTCGAGAAATGATAGCCGAGCACATCCTGCAGTAGAGTCGACAATCTGGTCGATGCGAGGTAGCGGGAAATGATCCTTTGGGCAACACTTGTTTAACCCTGTAAAATCGATGCACATCCTGGTTTCAGTTGTCTTCTTTTTCTCAAATGAAGTTTGCGTTGAGTAGCTTGTTCACATGCTTCTCTATGGCTTCTCTTTTAGGCCCTTAGACGCGTCGTACTGTTTGCTTGACAGGGCTAGTTCCTGGACTGAGTTGGAGAGAGTGCTCGGCGAATTCCCTGGGTATGCCTTGCATGTCAGCTACTGACCATGCAAACATATCCCAGTTCTCACGGAGGAATTCGACGAGCGCGCCTTCCTATGCGGGAGTTAAGTGAAGGGGATCGTAGGCAGAAAACAAAAAAATTCCTAGCAATGATATCCTTAAAACATGCCAAGATCTATTCTATGCAGATATAGTAGTATGAACGGAGATCGAATACATACCCTTGTAGACCGAAAGCGGGGATTACATTCCCGCACGAACGGTGACGATGAAGACCGATGAAGCCGACCTCAAGGTCGTGAAGAGGAAGTAGACCTCCCAGCACCGCTAGCGCAGCACCTCGCAGGGCGTTACACACGTACGGTGGAGACGACGGCCTCCGAAGATCTAGTCCAGGACGAGCAGCGGAAGATTTGGACCGGAACACCAGCAGCGCGGCAGCGGGCTATGGTGGAGAGATCCCCCTCTCAACTCGGCGCAACTCCGACAAAGGGAATCACGAAATCGAGAGAGAATTGGGGAATTAATTGGTGAATTAAAAGGCCAGGGGTGCCCCTTCTTATATAGGCTCCCAGGAGGAGCCAACTTGCCAGCCAGGCAATGTGGGACTAATCCCACATGCCTGGTGCGGCAGCCCTTGGTGCGTCGGCCACCTTGTGGGCCCCATTTGGCCCACCTAGGCCGGCCACCTTGGCCCCCACTGAATTCCCTAGGGAATTTTTCCCCTCTTGGGCCTTCTATCGACATGAAGGCCCATTTAGGGAAATCAGCCTAAATAAATTCGAAAATAAATATATAAAATCAGATTTAGACATGAATTACCCTAATTAATATCAAACATATTATATATAATTTATTATAGCTCCGAAAACTATTTCGTCGCTGCCCGATCTCCATCGGACCTCTCCCGGGACGTTCCCGGTGATCTCTTTCCTTTCCGGTTGTCTTGTCGAAACCCCTTAAGTGTCTTACCCTAGCGGTTCGATGTAATAGCAGGTATGATCGGGACTCCTCTCTGATCAACAACTAACTTGTAGGCCTGGACCCCATGAATTAATCCCTGTGATATAACGAATGACTTTCATCTATCAAACCTGAACGTAAAGTCTGAAACCTTTTGCCATAGCGATACTTTAGCGTGTCCGAGTATCGTTCATAGATATCTCCATATCTATCTGACCTCGTTACCGACAACGCTATCTTCTACTCGTCTATGTTTTCATGTCTCTATTACCTAGTCACATGCTTGCAAGCTCATTAGACATAATCTCACCGAGTGGGCCCTAGAGTATCTATCCTGCTATGCGGATTGGCAAATCCCGCTCTTGACCCCTCGTATCAACTACCCCTTTCCGATACCCAAAAGTATCACAGTTATTGTCATACTATATAAGATACGACGTTTGGTGCAATCAAAGTATCTTCCAGGGATAACAATAAGAGTTGATCTCACGGTCGAACGCTTAATGACTACGTCCTACAAATATGGGTACGTCCATCACATCGTTCCACCAACGATATGACTTTCATTGCCGACTAGCGCCATGCCCAACGGTCGGGAAACCTTGATCGTCAATCGCGCAACGAAACTAGTCTTAGTAGAGGCTACTAGGGACCTGGTTGTTTACGCATCACACCCGTAATAATGTTTCCGCTTAGTACGGTTATAGCCTGACACAAAAACATATTATGAACAAACAAGATATGATAAAGAAATACACTTTATTAATTGCCTCTAAGGCATATCTCCTTCAGTCTCCCACTTGCACTAGAGTACAAATTAATCTGGATTACAACTTGGTAAAAGCTTAACACCCATAGCTACTTGGTGTTTTTTATGCTTATCAAGTGGAAGAGGCTTCGTCAGGGGATCTGCCACATTCAGATCTGTACGCAGTTTGCAAATCTTCACTTCGCCTCCTTGTACGTACTGACGTATCACATGGAAGCGTCGGAGAATGTGTTTGGCGGTGGAGTGAGACCTTGGCTCCTTGGTGTTGGCACTGGCACCCGCATTGTCGCAGAGGAGGATCACAGGGTCTTGCGCGCTTGAGAACACTCCAAGTTCGATGACGAATTTCCTCAGCCACACAACTTCACTCGCGGCTTCGCAAGCAGCAATGTACTCCGACTCCATTGTAGATTGTGCGACGATGGGTTGCTTCCCACTTCTCCAGCACACGGCGCCCCCATTCACCTTAACACATAACCTGTCTGTGACTTAAAGTCATCGGGGTCTGAGCAGAAACTTGCATCAACGTAACCTGTTACGCCAAGTTCTTCATCGCAGCCACCATAGATAAGGAACATTTCCTTTGTCTTATTGAGATACTTAAGAATGCTCTTAACATCGATCCAATGCGCCATTCCTGGATTACTCTAGAAACGTCTTGTCAAACTTAGAGCCAATGCCACATCAGGTCTAGTACTTAACATTGCATACATAATCGATCCTATGGCTGAAGCATAAGGATGTTTAGTCATTTCGGCCTTACCCTGTTCCGTTACCGGACATTGTGCCTTTCGCAATGTTTTATTCTTGATAACAGGCAGAGAACCCTTCTTTGCCATCTCCATACCATAACGTTCTAGTATCTTACCAAGATAAGTACTCTGACTCAACGCTAATAGACGTCTTGATCTATCACGATAGATTTTAATGCCTAAGACGTATGCACCTTCTTCTAAGTCCTTCATGAAAAAATTACTGATTAAATATTTCTTCACGCTATTCAGAAGTTCCACATCATTCCCAATCAGCAATATGTCATCCACATATAGTGCTAAGAACACAACCGATCTCCCACTCATTCTCTTGTAAATGCAGGTCTCTTCCAAATTATGGACAAATCCAAAACCTTTGATCAACTCATCAAAGCGAAGATTCCAGCTCCGAGATGCTTGCTTCAATCCATAGATGAAGCGCTGAAGCTTGCATACCTTGCCAGCATTTTCTGGATCGACAAAACCTTCCGGTTGTACCATGTACAACTCTTCCTCAATGTTTCCATTTAGGAAGGCTGTTTTGACATCCATCTGCAATATTTCATAATCGTAATATGCAGCAACTGCTAACAAAATTCGAATAGACTTCAGCATCGCTACCGGTGAAAAAGTTTCATCGTAGTCAATCCCATGAACTTGTCGGAAACCTTTTGCGACAAGCCGAGCTTTATAGACGGTCACATTACCATCAGCATCACTCTTCTTCTTAAAGATCCATTTATTGTCGGGTTAACTAGTTCTGTGCCATACCTAGCTGAGTTCTATCGGTCTGTGCCATACCCGCGATGTTTCTCTGGTATGTGCCCTGGTTTGCTCGCATATCGCCCAAACGCTCGTTTCCCTCTGGTCAACCTCCTTTGACCCGCACTTGGCCTGACTGGTGGGGTAGGCCTGGCACGGCTCGGCTCGTTTGTCGGCTCGGTTGGGATTTCGAGAGGTCGGCTTGGGGCCTGGGGACTTGTTTAATCAAGGGAAAACGCCGATGGGGCCCACGTGGTCTTTCTTCCCTGCCTCACTGTTGTCGCCCATAGAACCTCCGATGAACCCCCAAGACCAGAGCAAAACGAGCAATAGGAGTTGGACTGAGGGCGGAGAGCAGGGTGATTGAAGGCGCAAAGGAGCTCCATCGCCATCGCCATTTCCGTAGCCGGCCAGTCTCCCGTCGCCCGTCGAGAAGGAGGGACAAGCAAGGAGCTCCATTGCCCACGCCATTGTACAGCCGCCTTCGTCGTTTGGGGTTTTTTTGGTCGCCGACGGTTTCAGATGCAGTCCATCAACCCCATTTTGTCGCCGATGGCCAGTGCTATCTTCTCTACATGTTTCATTTTCCTGTTTGGTGCATTATATGTGAGTACATTTGATTTTGTATTTGGATTGCGGAATGGGGAAAAACCCCAGGTTCCGCCTGTTTATCTGGTTCTAAATTTCATTTGTTAAAATAGGATTCCAATTGCGATAGCGATAGCTATAGCGATAGCGATAGCGATAGCTATAGCGATAGCGATAGCGATGGCGTCGATCGCTGTGCTCTGTGCAATTACGAAGCAACTCTCTGTCGCACAATAACTCGTGGTTCCACTTTCAAATTCCGATGGAACGCAGTTTCAAAACGGCCGTTGTAAGTATTGCCTTTCAAATTCGAGGGAATTTCCATTTGTTTTTCCTTCAATGAATGTCTTCATTGTTTCTCCGGTTTGGTATTACATGTAGATTCTGCCATGCCCTTTAAGATATCTTCTAGATCAGAGCCGGGGACTTGGCTCTCGTAAGAACTGGATGGAGGCTAGGTGTCCGAACGGAGACCAGTACTTGTTCTACCTGGATAAGTGGGTAGAAGATGATGCAGAACATCCATATCTTGGTAAGCAGCTAAGTGGTAGCCCGAACATCCATATATACACGGAGATGTGTGGAACGCAGTGGACAACACTATGTGAAGGCTACGACATCGAGGAGGGCGATGCAGTCAAATTCGCTTGGAATGAAGATCTGCATTTGTTCAATGTTAAGTGACTAACAAGCACAATGCTGCAAAACCTCTTGTGCAACACACGTGTATGCTCGTTTGTGTTCGTTTTCTTACACATTGAGTAGTTTACAAGTTTTCTGAATGTCTTCCCCTCTTTGATCGGAGTTCCAACATATTGACGGACGCTGCAAGCCTGCCCTCGTGTCGAGCATATTTCACGCACCGAGAGATGTCACCTATTCAGAAATGAATGTGATATCTCTCGTTTTATTGCAAGATGCCACGATGGAGTTGGAAGAGATCCCTCAATACTACGTGCGCAGGATTGAGAATGATTCTTTAGATGTAGAATCTCTGGCATTCTGATACGATCCTCATGTTCTGTCATTTGAATGATCTCTCAGTTCAGCCAGTTGAACTATTCTGATATGATGCTCATGTTGTTTTGATAGCGTCTCAAGATTGAGTTACTAGATGGCTACCCCGAGGTTTTTCCACCGCGTGGCTCATATTATGGCAAGAATACGGAGTTTCTCGTCTTTTGGGGAATGATGTCGAGATCTTTAGATCATATCATGTGGTCAACGGCTACGAATACCTCGAGTTCAAGAGGAACTGGGATCTATTCTAGGAGCAACTGCCGATTTGATTTGGTGATCTCTACGTTATCAAGGTGATCCCCAAGGTGGAGTACATCCAGCTGACATTTGTTAAGATCAGTGAAGAGATCGAGCTGTCGGACGAAGAAATCGAGCAGTCGGGCGAAGAAGTCGAGCAGTCGAACAAAGAGATCAGCGACCCCAGCGAAGAGATCGACAAGTTGGTTGACGAGATGTTGTCCGGCTTTGACGACGACAAAGAAGAGACTGATTCCTTGTATTTTGGTCGGATGTAATTTGGTCGAACACCTTATGGGCTCTGGGCATTAACTGTGAGCGCTCTCGGCATGAACATTCAAATGATCATAAATGATTCAAAAAAATCGAAAAATGTGAAACCAGCGCACATTGTTTTATTATTAGACATAGTTATGATAAAAAAAATATAAACCTGGGTTTGGTTAATTTCATGAAAAATGGTACGCACAAATGAGTTATCACGTACAAAGAGTTATAGAGTTCGTAGAAGAGTGAGAGGGTTTAGGTTTCGATAAAATAAAAAAATCACAAAAATCACAAAAGCTTCATTTCATTGTTACTAAGAAGCATCTGCACTTCGTTTTCATTTTCATATTTTTAAACTTCTTTTAGAGACGTTCAAGGTGTGTTTGACCAGACATTCAAATGATCATAAATGATTCAAAAAAAATCGAAAAAATGTAAAACCAGCGCACATTGTCTTATTATGTGACATAGTTATGATAATAAAATATAAACCTGGGTTTGGTTAATTTCATGAAAAATGGTACGCACAAATGAGCTATCACGTACAAAAAGTTATAGAGTTCGAAGAAGAGTGAGAGGGTTTAGGTTTCTATAAAATAAAATAAAAAACACAAAAGCTTCATTTCACTGTTACTAAGAAGCATCTGCACTTCGTTTTTCATTTTCATATTTTAAACTTTTTTTGGAGACGTTCAAAGTGCGTTTGACCAGGTTTGACCAGACATTCAAATGATCATAAATGATTCAAAAAAATTGAAAAAATGTGAAACCAGCGCACATTGTCTTATTATGTGACATAGTTATGATAAAAATATATAAACCTGTGTTTGGTTAATTTCATGAAAAATGGTACGCACAAATGAGCTATCACGTACAAAGACTTATAGATTTCGTAGACGAGTGAGAGAGGGTTTAGGTTTCGATAAAAATGCCTTCTTAGCCACTTCAAAATGAAACTTGGACACTTTATCAAAATTTTCAAATCCCCGTTGAGTACCTCCAAACCCCATTTGAACAATGACCGTCGATCTAACCCTACCGCTGAACTGCAGCCGTTTGATCGTCCTCTAGAAAGAATCTGGCAGACTCGAGGCTCATTCCGCGATCTGATTGGCGGTGCTCATTCTGCACAACCCGTTCGATATGTTTCAAATGAGCTCCAAAGGTAGGGTAAACGGCCACATTTCTAAGCAAAAAGGGTCCGTGGACTTGCAACAGCCGCACCGCCGCATGTGACCGTTACACACTCACCGCGGACCCACCATTTGCCTCCTCTTCATAGACAGAGCACCCATCCTCCTCCTTCCTCATGTTCCTCTTCTTCTTCCTTGCATTCACAGAGCATCCATTCTTGCTCGCATAGACAGAGCATCCATTCTCCTTTGTGTACCACCTCCTTCCTCTTATAGACAGAGCACCCATCCTTGCTCGCATAGAAAGAGCATCCATCCTCCTCTTTGGACCATCTTCTTCCTATTCCTTCCTCTTCTTCCTCTCCGGCGATGAAGGGCAGCAGCAATGTAGAGATCCTCCACTTCATCCGTTTGCCACAGTTGGCTAAAGCAGCCTGAGGTGACGTTGCCGCCATGTCCTAAATGCTCACGCAAGAAACCACTGCTCCGTAAGACTACTAAGCAAGGAAACAACATGGGGCGTGAGTATTTGACATGCGAGAGCCTACCACTAGATGTAAAGATCTTTCTCTCGCATCATTTTGCTTTGATTTCTTCAGTGTTTTCAATTCTTGCTCAGATCTGGGATTTATGGTTCAGGTTAACTTTTTCAGGGTTCAGATCCATGCAACTATTTCAAGTGGGTGGATGAATACGTTGCGCAGCTTAGACAGGAGAGGCGCACGCACAACAACCTTCCTCTACCGTCTAATGTGGAGATTGCACCCTCTGCTCCGCCGATGGGCATCGTTGCTCCGCCGATGGGGCTTGCGGAAGCGGAAGTGAGATGCGAACTGAATAAGTTGAACAAGCACTTAAGGCAGATGAATGATCTGAAGAAGCATGCTAATTTGATAGTTGCAGGATTTTATCTCTGTATAGTTTCTCTAGGATTTGTTTATCTGATGATTGTCAGTCGTAGTTAATTAATGCGATATAAGCATAATTAATGCAATGTAACCTCTATGTAACCAACCTCTTATGACAAGCCAGTCGTCTCATTTGGACCAACCGCTTCCCTATTACTAATCATCTGTACCGAAACTATCTACTCCAGAAATTAGAGACAGGTCTATACACCAACACGTTCAATGCTAACGCCAGCTTTGGAATATTGTGATATACTCCCTCTTCTGATTTTTTTTGAATTTACTCCCTCTTCTGATTTAATTGAATCAGATCTAGTACAATTTGCACTAAATCCGAGTCAATTTAGAACGGAGGGAGTATAATTTAAAGAAGTCGCGCACACACTCAACTAGCGACGGGGATTCTCTGTGGGTTCCACATCCGGTGTGTCCGGCCCCACCAAGTCAAAACCCCACCAGGTCAGACTTGTGCCCCGACCCCACCAGTCCGACTTGTGCCACAGCCCCAATAGTCAGACTAGTGCCACAACCCCACTAGTCAGACTAGTGCCACAACCCCACCAGTCAGACTAGTGCCACAGGCCCACCATTCAGACTAGTGTCCCGGCCCCACGCGTCGACCCCAGGAAATCCCAACCGAGCCGACAACAAGCCGAGCGGCGCCAGGCCTACCCCACCAGTCAGGACATGTGCGGGTCAAAGGAGGTTGACCAGAGGGAGACGAGCGTTTGGGCGATATGCGAGCAAACCAGGGCACATACAAGAGAAATAGTGCGGGTCTGGCCCAGACCGATAAAACTCAGCGAACCATGGCACAGACCAATTGACCCTTTATTCTCGACGGCCTTGCGCCCTTCGGGAATATCCATCAAAGTCCACACTTTGTTATCATACATGGATCCTATTTCGAATTTCATGGCTTCTAGCCATTTCTCGGACTCTAGACTCGCCATTGCCTCCTTATAGTTTGTAGGTTCGTCTTGTTCAATTAACATGACGGTGCAAACCATGTTCCCATACCATTCTGGTGCGATACGAGATCTACCAGACCTACGAGGTAGAATACTTTCCTCGATAGTTTCTCCCACTCCATCTATGGAGGACGTTTCTGGAACATCTCCCGTTGCGTAACTCGGAATTTCGAGTTCAGGATCAACGATTTCATCGAGGTCTACCTTTCTCCTACTTACTCCTTTCGCGAGAAACTCATTCTCTAGAAAGGTACCGGTCTTCGCGACAAACGTTTTTCCCTCAGCTTGGTTGTAGAAGGTGTATCCCACGGTTTCCCGCGGATATCCTACAAAGACGACTTTCTCCGACTTTGGTTCGAGTTTGTCAGGCTGTAGTTTCTTAACATACGCCTCACAACCCCAAACCTTTAGAAAAGATAACTTAGGCTTCTTGCCATACCATAATTCATACGATGTCGTTTCTACGGATTTGGACGGAGCCCTATTTAAAATGAATACGGCTGTTTCTAACGCATAACCCTAGAAGGATACGGGAAAATCGGTAAGAGACATCATAGACTGGACACTATCTAATAGAGTACGATTACGTTGCTCGGACACGGCGTTATGTTGCGGTGTTCCGGCAGGCGTAAGTTGTGGCACTATGCCATAGGCCTTTAGATGTTGCCAAACTCAAAACTCAAATACTCGCCACCACGATCGGATCGGAGGTGCTTGATTTTCTTGTTAAGCTGATTTTCAAATTAACTTTGAAATTCTTTGAACTTTTCAAAAGTTTCAGACTTGTGTTTCATCAAATAGATATAACCGTATCTATTCAAGTCATCGGTGAAGGTGACGAAGTAACGATAACCATTGCGTGTCGACACGCTCATTGGTCCACACACATCTGTATGTATGAATCCCAATAAGTCCAACGCCCGTTCAACGACACCTTTGAACGGTGTCTTGGTCATTTTGCCCATAAGGCATGGTTCGCATGTATCGAGGGATCCAAAATCTAACGAGTCGAAAAGTCCATCTGCGTGGAGTTTCTTCATGCGCTTTACACCAATATGACCAAGACGACAATGCCACATATACATGGCGGTATCATCACTACACTTAATCCTTTTGGCATCTATGTTATGGATGTGAGTACTACGATCGAGATTCAACAAGAATAAACCATTACTCTTGGGAGCATCAACATAAAAGATATCATTCATTGAAATAGCACAACTGCTTGATACTGATTTAAATGAATAACCGTCTTGTAACAAGCAAGACCCACTAATAATGTTTATGCTCAAGGATGGCACAAAATAACACTTATTTAAAACCAAAACTAATCCCGGTGGTAGATGTAGAGGGAGCGTGCCGACAGCCACCACGTCGACTCTCGATCCTTTGCCGACGCGCATCGTCACCTCATCCTTAGCCAGGCGCCTCTTATGCCGCAACTCCTCCTGAGAGTTACAAATATGAGCAACAGAACCAGTATCAAATACCCAAGTGTTGCTACGGGCGGATGTAAGGTACACATCTATAACATGAATATCAAATATACCTTGCTCTTTGTCGACTATCTTGCCAGCTTTCCTGTCCTCCAGGTACTTGGGGTAGTCGCGCTTAGGTGATCCGATGGTCACCGCCATTTTTTCCATCTTGATTTCTAATTCGGCCACTTCGAGCATCTTCAGGATTTCCGACAGGGGTTTTGACGTCCCTTTCATACCGTAGTCCACGATGGTGTTCTTATAGCTAGGGGGTAGAGAAATCAGCACCCTATCGATAACCAGCTCTTCAGGGATCACATTTCCCAGATCACTCAGGAGCTGAACGCTGCCAAAAATCTTGGCTAAGTGCTCACTTATATCGCCGTGCTCTTCCATCTGGGCTGAGAAGAAAAGCTTGGTAGCTTCAAACCTCTCAGCCATGACTTGTCGTGCAAAAACAACCATGAGCAGTGATTATCTCATAAGCACTCTTGCTCTCAAAATGGTTTTGCAGGTCAGCCTCCATGGCAAAGAGCATGCCACTCTGGACATAAGAAGAAATCTCCGCCTTAACCTCATGGACAATCCTATCAGTTTCTGAGGCGTTGTTCGGTAGATCACCTAAGGTGACTTCAAGGATGTAAGCCACCTTGTGGGTTTCAAGAAGGGACTTCAGATCGCGTAACCAGGACATGAAGTTAGACCCATTGGTCTTTAGCTTCTCTTTCTCAAGGAACAGGGCTAGGTTAAAGGAGGGGTGAGACATCTACAATGGAATTTGCAACAACATAAGACTTTGTTCATAATAATTTTGAGTTATAGTATTTTTTAGAAAATAACTAACATAACTCCCACTCAAACAAACATCCCTCCTGGTCGTTGAAGCGATTACACGACCGCCATCCATTGCACAACCCCTCATCGTCAGCCGGCAACACAACTTCAAGGGTAGACAATTGTCAATCACAACAATTATGTGACTCATGCTCGACCTTTCGGCCTCCGTGTTCCGAGGCCATATCTGCATATGCTAGGCTCGCCACAATAACCTCCACGTAATGCTTGCGCAACATGGCTTACACCCACTGTATGCGAATGACGATATGTCTGACACCCGATCGTCACGGCCTGCCTCATAACGTAGAACTTTCTTGGTGGTGATCGTTGGAGTAAGAACACTAGTGGTATTTTGAAGCGATCATCTTATATATAACTACCGCCACGTAACTAATATATATATATAATCACACAATATAAGATGCACACAATAACATCAAATATAATGCGATGTGATAGAGTCCATTGCGTCATTGTCTTCTTGGCGCCCGCAGTTCATAAACAATCCTGGAACCGACCGTTTGGAGTATAGCCAAGTGGTAAGGCGGTTCAGGGCTACTAAATAGGGCATAGAACAAGGATTGGTCTGTAGGTAATGCTCGTGAACCTCACGTGGAGGGGCAAGGCTGATGTGGTAGGCGCCAAGAAAGAGACCATGAAATTAGGCACCAGTAATAAACCTATCTTGACCATATCACATTGCCCCTGCAAAATAAAGTTAGACGCTTGTACTTTATCTTTTGCCTATTTTACGTGGCTGGGGCTTTTGTAAAAAGAACCGCTTCTTACCTACAAACTTATGACCACAACAACGATCCAATAATTGCATATTTAAGCATCCCTTTTGGGCCCTCCATTGAAAATGCAAGACCAACTAAAGAGAGAGAAACATGCACCCGCCAGCCACAGATACAGTACAAGTCGTAGATCAGTAGTGGAACCAGTCTCGCGTAAGCGTACGTGTAAAGTCGGTCCGGGCCGCTTCATCAACTTGATGTCGCTGGAATCACAAGTGCACGCTAGAGGGTAGCAAATAACAGGAGCGGTGCCCCCGTGCAGAACACGGGTTCTAACAGCGTACAACTATATCTACGATAAATCGGCTCTGATACCACTGAAGGGGATCATAGGCAGAAAACAAAAAACATCCTAGCAATGATATCCTGAAAGCATGCCAAGATCTATTCTATGCAGATATAGTAGTACGAACGGAGCGGAATACATACCCTTGTAGACCGAAAGCGGGGATTACGTTCCCGCACAAAGGTTGACGATGAAGACCGACGAAGCCGACCTCAAGGTCGTGAAGAGGAAGTAGACCTCCCAGCACCGGTAGCGCAGCACCTCGCAGGGCGTTACACACGTACGATGGAGACGATGGCCTCCGAAGCTCCAGTCCAGAACGAGCAGCAGAAGACTTGGACCGGAACACCAGCAGCGCGGCAGCGGTCTATGGTGGAAATATCCCCCTCTCAACTCGGTGCAACTCCGACAAAGGGAATCACGAAATCGAGAGAGAATTGGGGAATTAATTGGTGAATTAAAAGGTCAGGTGTGCCCCTTCTTATATAGGCTCCTAGGGGGGAGCCAACTTGCCAGCCAGGCAATGTGGGACTAATCCCACATGCCTGGTGTGGCAGCCCTTGGTACGCCGGCCACTTGGTGGGCCCCATTTGGCCCACCTAGGCCGGCCAACTTGGCCCCCACCGAATTCCCTAGGGATTTTTTCCCCTCTTGGGCCTTCTTTCGACCAGAAGGCCCATTTAGAAAAATCAAACTAAATAAATTCGAAAATAAATATAAAAATCATATTTAGACATTAATTACACTAATTAATATCAAACATGTTATAGTTAATTTATTATAGCTCCGAAAACTATTTCATCGCTGCCCGATTTCCATCGGACCTCTCCCGGGACGTTCCCAGTGATCTCTTTCCTTTCCGGTTGTCTTGTCGAAACCCCTTAAGTGTGTTACCCTAGCGGTTCAATATAATAACAGGTATGATCGAGACTCCTCTCTGATCAACGACTAACTCGTAGGCCTGGACCCCATGAATTAATCCCTGTGATATAACGAATTACTTTCATCTATCAAAACTGAATGTAAAGTCTTAAACCTTTTTCCATAGCGATACTTTAGCGTGTCCGAGTATCGTTCATAGATATCTCCATATCTAGCTGACCTCGTTACCGACAACGCTATCTTCTACTCGTCTATGATTTCATGTCTCCGTGACCTAGTCACATGCTTGCAAGCTCATTAGACATAATCTCACTGAGTGAGCCCTAGAGTATATATCCTGCTATGCGGATTGGCAAATCCCTCTCTTGACCCCTCGTCTCAACTACCCCTTTCCGATACCCAAAAGTATCATTGTTATTGTCATACTATATAAGATAAGACGTTTGGTGTGATCAAAGCATCTTCTAGGGATAACAATATTATGAACAAACGAGATATTATAAAGAAATACACTTTATTAATTGCCTATAGGGTATATCTCCTTCATTAAGCTTGTTGATACCTTGACCGTTTTCGCCTGGTCAGTCGGATGGACTTGGTGTGTGCGTGGGTCATCTGAAGTGTTGAATGCCTTGTCGGTGGCCTGTTTTTTGTGCTTTGGCATGTATGTTGTATCATGAAGAAGCGAGAGTTCCTCTAGTGTCTATTCTGCTCCGAATGTCTCGGAAATTTTATTGAAGTCGTGGTCGCAAGCATCTTACCTTTGAAAGTTTCCGCTGACTGTGATTACTCCCTTTGGCCTTGGCATTTTTAATTATAAATATGCGTAATGTGGTATTGCCATGGGCCGGGCGAACGCTGGTCACCCTAGTATGGCGTGATATTGTGACCTCTAGTCGACAACTGCGAATTCCATTGCTTTGGTGCGGATGTGTGTTGCATCTCCAAATGTGACATCGAGTTGTATCGTGCTTTTTGGCACAATGGCTTTGCCTGGGACTATGCCATGAAAAGTATTTGATGATGGAGGTAAATTGTCTACTGACCTGTTCATTCGGCGCAGTGTGTCGGCGAAGATGATAATGATGCCACTTCCTCCATCCATGAAGACCTTGGTCATATTGTAGCCTCCTATTTGAGCCTCTAGTACCAGGGCGGAATGACCTGGCCTGTATACAGATGGTGGGTGGTCCTCTCGACTGAATGTGATTGCTATTTCAGATCCGCGGATGTATTCTGGTACAGTTGGTGGTGCCATGACTGCCATGTTGACATGCCTGGTGTCGAATTTCTGTTTCCTGTTTGATGGTCGCCCCTTCTGGATCACGCATGCTTGCCTCGGATGACTGGAGTGCTGATCTGTCGACTTTTCGTGTGTGTAATATACCTCTCCTGCGGCTTGACTGTTAGTATATGATGGTGGTGGTGGTAATGCTATACTTTGTGATGTGGGTACCATATGCTCGAATGCGTTGCTCCTATGCCTTTTTGCGTACTCAATTGCCAACTGCTCGAATTCTCGACAGTTTTCAATCGTGTGACTGGATATTAATCTTCATGTCTCTGGGTCCTTTAATAAGTGCAGTCTGCATGGATTCTCTATTCTTGGGTCTAATCGTTGTTGTCCCTCTTGTTTGCTGTAGCTTCCGTGTTGATCATGGTTTCTGTTGTCATGCCGGTCGACTGGTTTGTCGTTCTTGTAGTTGTTTCTGGCTTCTCGACGGTCGTCTTGATTGCGATCATTATGCGAGAATCATGCTGCCATGAATTTGACATTGTCTTTGCCCCTGCTGTCGTGATCGCGTCGTCGTCGCTTGTCGTCCCTATCTCGGTGATCTCGGCTTTCTCGGTGGTCGCGACTGCCTCGTCGATCGCGATGTCGATGTGGCGAGTGTGGAGTTTTGCCATGGACTACATCTTCGCCATCTGCCCACTCAGTTGCTAGTTTCATGAGCTCTGCCATGTTTTTTGGCTTTTGTCGTCCAAGTGCTTCACTGAAATCTTTTCTGTATACTCCATTCGTAAAGGCGTCCATTGCTCTGTCTTTTGATATTGCACCCACAGAGTTCCTGATGGAGTCCCATCTTCTGATGTAAGACCTGAGTGTCTCGTCTGTCTTTTGCCGACATGCTCTTAGTTCCTCAAATGTTTTCGACCTTTCACAGAGAGGGTCGAAATATTTTATGAAGTCTTCCTTGAAGTGCTCCCAGGAGTCGTAGGCTCCTGCAGGTAATGATTTTAGCCAGTCGCGGTTGTGCCTTCAAGCATTAGTTGTAGGTATTGTAGTGTCGTTGTTGTTGTTCCCCGTTGCCATATGACTGCTATTTTGTAGTCCTCTAACCAACCTGGGGGTTCTTGCTTGGAGTTGAATTTTGGCATGGCTGGTAAGCCAAACTTCTTTGGTAATTTTGCCTCCTGTATCCGTCGAGTGAAGCATTGCGCTCCACACGGGCCTACGTTGCGATAGTCAGGCGAATCACGACTGTTTGATCTCCTAGACCTGCTCCTTGATCGGCTTCTTGATCTGCGACGGCTTGAGCTTTTCCTGCCGCTGCTTCTCTAAGGACTGCGACTGTGACGTCCTCTCGAGTGACTTCGACTCCGCTCTCGCCTTCCGCCATTCACCAGTTCTTTTGCTGCAATTTTTTGCGCCTTCATTTGCTGGAGGTATACTCCCTCAGCTGGATCTCCTTCCGACAGTTTTCCAGCTTGAAGGTATGCTCCTATGGATACGAGGGCTCCTTCCGCTGTTTTGGGTAGGATTATGCCATTAGAGTCGACTGTTAAGAACGAGTTGTCCAAGTTTCAAGTAATGCCTGCCCTTTCGTGTTCAGGGATTCTGTCAAAGCTGGATTTGCGTCGTGCCTCGGTTGCACCTGTAGAACTAATAGATAGTTGTCGTCTGCGTGCGCTTGATATGCTTGCTTGCCTTCTTCTCTCCTCGAGTGTTGTTCTGTATTGTTTCAAACGCTGCGATTCCTGCCAGTTGAAGTAGTTGTATGTTGCCAACTCATCTGGAGTTGCGTCTGCTGGCATCATTGTGCCCTCTTCAATGACCTTTGTCACCTTTGCGGCCATCTCTGTCGTGATATCCAGAGTGGTGGTACCATCTGGTAGAGTGACCGTCCGGGGGGTACTCGACTGGTTGGCGATTGGCTGCGTTTTCTGATGTCTCTGCCGCTGTTGCCACGTAAACCTGCTGAGGTATGTGGTAAGGATATGTGTAGCCTGAGTGTTCTTCGTATGCTGCTTCAATGTCGCTATCCCACTCTATGCTTTTGTTTTTGTTTTTGTTGTTTTCGTCATATTCTATTTGTTGCATATGCTTGCTGTAGTCGACGGCAACGGGATGTGGAGACTGGATCTCTGAGTTGGCGAAATCACTCAGACGTATGCTGTCTTCTGCAGGCTCATCATACTCGGAGAGGTGGAAGCTTTATTATGGAACGTCGATCTGCATATGATCATCGACTGGGTTTATATGGAGGGTCGATTGTACTTCTTCTTCCATCTCGTTTTGCATCATGAACTCATTGAATTCCCTTGTGGACATGGACCCTGCTATGGATGAGATCGGATCGATATGTGATGTTGCCGCTCCAGTGCTTCCAGTCGAAGCCATCGATATGATCATGCCGTCGACTGAGGTAGTCGATGGTCCTTCCTCTTCAGGAAACTCTTCTGCCATGAACTTGTTGAACTCCGCTGATGACTTCGAATCCGTTGGGGATTTTGGCGGCGGGATCAAAACGAGCTGTGATGAAGTATCATCCTTGTCTGTCACAGATGCGGTCTCAGTCGATCTCTCCTGGAGTGGCTTAGTTGCAACCTGTTCGGCTAGGTTCTGCACACCAAGTTGATCAACAAAAAAGTTATGTTCCTCGATAGTTAGATCAAAACCTGATTTGAGATTGGAGTAAATCTCCTAAGCTTCGGGTGAGTATGGCCTGATCCTTGTTGGTGACGCTGCTTTTGGCGAGTGATCGCCTGCGGTCTGGATGTGATCTGTTATTGCTAATGTGCATCCCTTTGAAGAAGTCGGCGGATCGTCGTTAGAAATTTGGACCGAAAAATCCGTAGATCCAACACTACCTATTCACACAGACGACGCCAATTGACGAGGGATGTCCCCATCAATACCCATGGTTACTAGCCTAGGGTAATAATTATGAGGTAGAGAACGCGTAGTGTTGGTAGATTCGTCGGCTGACAAGCGGGAATTACCCAGGTTCGGGGCCCTCGAGTGAGGTAAAACCCTTACTCCTGCTTGTCAGTTATTGATGGTGTATATGCAGCGAGTACAGGGGTCTAGCAAGATGTCGATCTTGCTAGGGTTTGGTGATTCTGGTTGGGCGTGTCCTTGATCGGCCACCCTCCTGTCCTTTATATAGCGGTACAGGTGTCGGGTCGTAACCGACTAGGATTACATTTATGGAAAGTACTACCGACTATGCTATCTATGGTATAAGTCTTCGACTTGGGCTTCGCTTATTGGGCTTCTTCAGCCTATTGACAATTGGGCTTTACTCTTTACGTGCACCAAGTACCCACACGAAGGGGTACCCGTTTAGTATAACCTTGTCAACTGGAGAAGTGGGAAGCAACCCATCGTCACGCAATATACAATGGAGTCGGAGTACATTGCTGCTTGCGAAGCCGCGAATTAAGCTGTGTGGCTAAGGAAGTTCATCATTGAACTTGGAGTGTTCCCAGGCGTGCAAGACCCCATGATTCTCTTCTGACAATACGGGTGCTATTGCTAACACGAAGGAACTAAGGTCTCACTCCACCGCCAAACATATTCTCCGACGCTTCCATGTGATACGACAGTACGTACACGGAGGCGATTGTAACGCCCCGGGATTTATCCCCTTTTGTTTTGTGAGTTTTTCTTTTTGCATCGACATAGCATCGCATTGCATCGCATTAATTTAATTGTTGCATTTAAATTTAATTTCCACAATTAAATTCAAATGCATTTCAAATTAATCAAAAATGTGTTATTTTCAAATCTTTTAAAAATGTTAAAAACTAGTTTATTAAATTCCCTAGTTAAAACTAAAATTATGTTGTATAGTTTTTGTATTCAAATTCCCTGTCTATTTTGTTTTAAAAATATAAAACTGAAAAGAATAAAAGGAGAGGAATAAAAGCCCAAAAGCCCACCTAAGCAAACTCTAGGTTCTCCCCTGGAAAAATGGTTTCCCACCCCCCTACAACTTTGCAGCCCGCCCCCTCCACTTCCTATTTTTTTCCTTTTCTCTTTTTCCCCCTTCCTTTTTCTCTTCTTTTCTTTTTTTCCTTTCTTTCCTTCCTTTCTTCTTCTTTTCTTCCTTTCTTTCCTTCTTTTCTCTCCTTCTTCCCCGCTCGGCCGCACGGGAAAAACCGCATCACGAGCGACTCGCGCCCGAGCTCCTCCTCACGTGGCCTCCCGTTGACGGCGCCGCTCTTGCCGCGCCGCCATGCCGCGCCTCCCCCTACGCCGCGGCTGCCTCCGGCCCGCCGCCCTGCGCAACGCCGCCCGCGCCTCCGCTCGCCCGCCATGGCCGCCGCCGCGCCGGCCCCTCGCCCGTGCCTCCTCCTCCCAGCGCCGTTGCCGCGCCGCCGCGTCCCCCTGCCGCCGCTCCCTCTGCTCTCCTCCCGCCGCTGCGCCGCGCGCGCCGTAGCCGCCACCGGCGCCATCCCCGTCGCCTCCGCCCCGCGCCGGCCGCCGCCGCCTCCCCACGGGACGCGCCGCCGCGCCCCTGCTCCTTCTGGCCGCCGCGCTCCGCGCGCCCGCTGCGTCGCGCCCCGCGTCCCGCTGCTCCTCATCCCCGCCGTGCCATGGCCGCCGGCCGCCCCCTGCTCTGCTCGCCGCCCGTGCCTCCTCTGTCGCGCCTCCACCTCCGACCTGTGCCGCCCCGTGCCCCGTACGCCCGCTCCCCGCGCCTCCTGCACGCGCCGTCGCCTCCGGCCACCACGCCGCGCCCCCGAGCCGTCGCACGTGCGCGCCGCTCCGCCGCACTCGCTCCTCCCTGCCCCGGCCTGCCGGCAGCCGCCTCCCGCCGTGCGCCCCACGCCCCAGCCTCCTCCGCCTCCGCGCCGCGCCGCGCTGCGCGCCTCCGCCGCCCGCAAGGTGTTCGACGCAATGTCCGCAAGACCCCGGCGTCGCCATTTTTGTCCGAGTTGTCCACCCTTCGAGGTGTTGCTACATGCGTGTGCGAGTGCTTCTTTCAGTGCCGCGTTCCCGTGACCGACCGTGCCCGTGTCTCGGTGCCCGCCCGTGCGCGCTTTCTTTCCGGTGTCCGATTGCCGAGCTCCTACGTGCCACGACTACCTGACCACTTCCACGACACCGACAAACGACGATGCCCCGGTTCCGCGGCGACTACTTCCTCTACGGACCGAAGACGTCGGTTTCAAACCCTAGTTCACCCGATCCGACGTACGGACCCAAACCCTAACCCTATACCTATTTTATTAACTGTCATCTATCTTGTGCATATCGCATCATAAGTACATGTGTTGCATCTCCTGGGTTTGCGGGTATACCAAATCACCTAAATAATAAATATGGAATGTGTGGCGCAAATCACTATACGTATTGCCCAACTCCAGTTAATTTGACTAGCACACCTTTGCCATGTCTTGCCACGTTAATGAACATTTAACTTTGAAGGGTAGATAAATAACTCGAACATAAATATAAATTGTCGGAATCCCGGTTCCGCTTAATTTGGATTAAGCGCTTCTCGCATTGCATCTTGCCATGTCATTCATCTGTCGCATGATCATGCTGGATCTTTTGCCATAGTTGTAAAATGCATATTTTACGCTTTCCAGTGTTTGTTGCTTCTTCGCGGGTACGACGTTGAGATGTGTGAGCAACGACAAGATCTGCTTCCATGCGGGATTCCACGCAAGCAAAGTTTGCTTGTTTACCTATACATTGTCTTTCATTCATGCCGTTGAT
Organism: Poa annua; assembly: GCA_026929855.1. Classification (NCBI taxonomy): domain Eukaryota; kingdom Viridiplantae; phylum Streptophyta; class Magnoliopsida; order Poales; family Poaceae; genus Poa; species Poa annua. The sequence continues at coordinate 239,991,317 of CM049426.1, read as the reverse complement.
CTCTGCTACCCTAGTATTCGATTCTTTATCGCGATCTCATCACATGTTTATGATACAGCCCATACAGCTTTATCCCCACATCCCATCACCTGTTGCATGTTTATCTGTTTGCCTTGCGAGTCGTAGCGCATGCTTAGAGTTGATTGTGCGAGTCGTCTGTTGGTATTATGTTTTATCTCCTTAGTATGATAGATTATTATACCTTAATAAAATGTTGTCTTATATTGGGGTATTATAATTAAAAGATAAGGCACAGGCGGAAGGCCTTGCGAGGTGCTTTGTTCTGCTCAGTGTCGACCTAGGAACTGAGATTTTGTCCTCGGATCCAATTTTGAGCGCACTAACCACTTGTGGGTGGCTCAATGGAGCCCCCCTCGACTTTGAACGGATTCTCAGCTCGTCCATGTGCCGCAAGTAGTTCGGGTTTTCCATTCGCTCATATGCATGTGCATGATGATGATGATCGATGAGAGGTTACTTGATACGGGGGGTCATATAGGGGTGGTGCGCGCGAAGCGGACAGTTCCTACTGTGGTTTGAGCCGCATGGCACGCAGACACAAACTAATGAGTCCGCAATTGAGATTCGGCCGGACTCCTGACGCGGGTAACAACTCATATGGGTGGCACTTGGACTTGCTGTAGTGAAGGAATGAGTCGTGTTGAGAGGCCCTAATGTTTTCGACTGGGTTGATCTTGCGAGTATGGGTACAGTAGTGCACCCCTGCAGGGTATAATCTTATCGATGAGCCGTGTCCACGGTTATGGGCGACTTTGGTGATGATGTTGGCTAACAAGATCTAGACAACTTGCACCTAATTAAAGTTAATTAATTTGATTAGTAATACAGAATTACTTTCACAATAACTGGAAACTAAAATTGTTCAATGTGTGAGTTTCCCGAATTGCTTCCTCATATTTGGTTGAGGGGGTTAATTCGAGAATGGGTTATGATTGGTGTTAGTTGTAGATGTTTACTTATGCGCTCTCTTATCCCTCTCTAATTAGACGGAAGTTGTAGCGTGTCTCTTTAGGTTGCTAGTTCTGCTGCCGCTAAGTCCACCTCCCCTATTTTGGGAGATGGTGTAGAAAGTAGGCAAGTCGGTTTTGCTTGCCAGGGAGTGCCCTGACCCTCTTTTGGGATGTGCTTTATGTGCAGTCAACAGGTTTGAAGTCTGACGACGTTAGCTTGGGAATCCCTCCGGCTTGGCTGGGCAGGGATATGGCGCCATCGCTTATCTTCAGGACTCTTAGTCCAATTTGCATCTTATCCTTAGACGGATACTATTTTTTCTTCCGCTGTCATTTGCATCTTTGTATTGTAATATTTGTTTCTTGACTCGTTCGAGTCGTTGTTGTAATTATATCTTTGTTGTATTTATGGATGTATCGGAACTATTGTAATGTTATCATAATTTCACCCCCATAATGCGCATGTTTCGGCGTGCACATTATGTCTGGTGGGCGACCTAAAATCGTTATTATGCGGATTTCGGCGGGAACGCTTAAATCTACATAGTACCGATTTTAGGGCGTCACAAAGTGGTATCAGAGCCTTGGTTTCGATCTCCTTGTTGTTTCGATACGAATGGTTACCGAAGCAGCGGGTCCGCAAAAGCCTGTAGGATAACCTCGCTAACGGTCGTTGTTTATAGAGTGTCGAAAACTATTTGACTAAAATTATTTTGAAAAGATCTCAATAGGATTCTTTTTACTCCTTACCTCTATTCTATTTCTCCTCTTTTCTTATTTGTTTTGGAAGTCTCTTCTCTTATCCAACTTTCAAAGTTTTAGGATCCTACGTGTGGGTGGACGATTTCTTGCCTTTTACCCTATTAGGTTCGATCTTTCGGAGTCGTCTTCGTCGTGAGCAACAATCCCTTGTTAGTGGTGTCGAGAATTTCCAGGTGAAACAACAATCCCTTGTTAGTGGTGTCGAGAAGTTCATCACGGAGCCTGAAGACTCAATAGTTACCCCTCTCTTCTTGTGGTCTCGGCGTGGATCGCGGGACGTGATCCCTTGTTAGTGGTGTCGATTGTAACGCCCCGGGATTTATCCCCTTTTGTGTTGTGAGTTTTTCCTTTTGCATCGACATAGCATCGCATTAATTTAATTGTTGCATTTAAATTTAATTTCCACAATTAAATTCAAATGCATTTCAAATTAATTAAAAATGTGTTATTTTCAAATCTTTTAAAACGTTAAAAACTAGTTTATTAAATTCCCTAGTTAAAACTAAAATTATGTTGTATAGTTTTCGTATTCAAATTCCCTGTCTATTTTGTTTTTAAAATATAAAACTGAAAAGAATAAAAGGAGAGGAATAAAAGCCCAAAAGCCCACCTAAGCAAACCCTAGGTTTTCCCCTAGAAAAATTGTTTCCCACCCCCCTGCAACTTTGCAGCTGCCCCCCTCCACTTCCTTTTTTTTCTCTTTTCCCCCCTTCCTTTTTCTCTTCTTTTCTTTTTTTCCTTTCTTTCCTTCCTTTCTTCTTCTTTTCTTCCTTTCTTTCCTTATTTTCTCTCCTTCTTCCCCGCTCGGCCGCATGGGAGAAACCGCATCACGAACGACTCGCGCCCGAGCTCCTCCTCCCGTGGCCTCCCGTCGCCGGCGCCGCTCTTGCCGCGCCGCCACGCCGCGCCTCCCCCAACGCCGCGGCTACCTCCGGCCCGCCGCCCCGCGCAACGCCGCCCGCGCCTCCGGTCGCCCGCCATGGCCCCCGCCGCGCCGGCCCCTCGCCCGCGCCTGCTCCTCCCAGCGCCGCCGCCGTGCCCCGGGCCGCCGCGTCCCCCTGCCGCCGCTCCGTCTGCTCTCCTCCCGCCGCTGTGCCGCGCGCGCCGTAGCCACCGCCGGCGGCATCCCCGTCGCCTCTGCCCCGCGCCGGCCGCCGCCGCCTCCCCATGCGACGCGCCGCCGCGCCCCTGCTCCTTCCGGCCGCCGCGCTCCACGCGCCCGCTGCGCCGCGCCCCGCGTCCCGCTGCTCCTCATCCCCGCCGCGCCATGGCCGCCGGCCGCTCCCTGCTTCGCTCGCCGCCCGTGCCTCCTCTGCCGCGCCTCCACCTCCGCCCCGCACACCCCGCTCCGCCCCGTGCCCCACACGCCCGCTGTCGCCCGCTCCCCGGGCCTCCCACACGCGCCGTCGCCCCCGGCCACCACGCCGCGCCCCCGAGCCGTCGCCTGTGCGCGCCGCTCCGCCTCCCTCGCTCCTCCCTGCCCCGGCCTGCCAGCAGCCGCCTCCCGCCGTGCGCCCCGCGCCCCAGCCTCCTCAGCCTCTGTGCCGCGCCGCGCTGCGCGCCTCCGCCGCCCGCAAGGTGTTCGACGCAATGTCCGCAAGACCCCGGCGTCGCCATTTTTGTCCGAGTTGTCCACCCTTCGAGGTGTTGCTACATGCGCGTGCGAGTGCTTCTTCCGGTGCCGCGTTCCCGTGACCGGCCGTGCCCGTGTCTCGGTGCCCGCCCGTGCGCGCTTTCTTTCCGAGTCCGATTGCCGAGCTCCTACGTGCCACGACTACCCGACCACTTCCACGACACCGACAAACGACGATGCCCCGGTTCCGCGACGACTACTTCCTCTACGGACCGAAGACGTCGGTTTCGAACCGTAGTTCACCCGATCCGACGTACGGACCCAAACCCTAACCCTATACCTATTTTATTAACTGTCATCTATCTTGTGCATATCGCATCATAACTACATGTGTTGCATCTCCTGGGTTTGCGGGTATAGCAAATCACCTAAATAATAAATATGGAATGTGTGGGGCAAATCACTATATGTATTGCCCAATTCCAGTTAATTTGACTAGAACACCTTTGCCATGTCTTGCCACGTTAATGAACATTTAACTTTGACGGGTAGATAAATAACTCGAACATAAATATAAATTGTCGGAATCCCGGTTCCGCTTAATTTGGATTAAGCGCTTCTCGCATTGCATCTTGCCATGTCATTCATCTGTCGCATGATCATGCTGGATCTTTTGCCGTAGTTGTAAAATGCATCTTTTACGCTTTCCATTGTTTGTTGCTTCTTCGCGGGTACGACGTTGAGATGTGTGAGCAACGACAAGATCTGCTTCCATGCGGGATTCCAGGCAAGAAAAGTTTGCTTGTCTACCTATACATTGTCTTTCATTCCTGCTGTTGATCTCTGCTACCCTAGTATTCGATTCTTTATCGCGATCCCATCACATGTTTATCCTGCAGCCCATACAGCTTTATCCCCACATCCCATCACCTGTTGCATGTTTATCTGTTAGCATTGCGAGTCGTAGCGCATGCTTAGAGTTGATTGTGCGAGTCGTCTGTTGGTCTTATGTTTCATCTGCTTAGTATGATAGATTATTCTACCTTAATAAAATGTTGTCTTATATTAGGGTATTATAATTAAAAGATAAGGCACAGGCAGAAGGCCTTGCGAGGTGCTTTGTTCTGCTCAGTGTCGACCTAGGAACTGAGATTTTGTCCTCGGATCCAATTTTGAGCGCACTAACCACTTGTGGGTGGCCCAATGTAAATCGTAATAGTCTAGTCTAGTATTGTCTAGTGGTCAGGCACAGAGTCCTAAAAGTGTTCCTATTATACAAAAGGGTCCAGATAGACTGAGCAAAAAAGGGCTTCATTTCGATTGAGAGGTGATCTCCGAGCCAGACCCACACAATCGATATTTGAAACTAACTTCCAATCTTCTTCGGGATGCACATGAAGAAGTGGAGCCCCCCTCGACTTTGAACGGATCCTCAGCTCGTGCATGTGCCACAAGTAGTTCGGGTTTTCCATTCGCTCATATGCATGTGCATGATGATGATGATCGATGAGAGGTTACTTGATACGGGGGGTCATATAGGGGTGGTGCGCGCGTAGCGGACAGTTCCTACTGTGGTTTGAGCCGCATGGCGCGCAGACACAGACTAATGAGTCCGCAATTGAGATTCGGCCGGACTCCTGAAGCGGGTAACAACTCATATGGGTGGCACTTGGACTTGCTGTAGTGAAGGAATGAGTCGTGTTGAGAGGCCCTAATGTTTTCGACTGGGTTGATCATGCGAGTATGGGTACAGTAGTGCACCCCTACAGGGTATAATCTTATCGATGAGCCGTGTCCACGGTTATGGACGACTTTGGTGATGATGCTGGTTAACAAGATCTAGACAACTTACACCTAATTAAAGTTAATTAATTTGATTAGTAATATAGAATTACTTTCACAATAACTGGAAACTAAAATTGTTCAATGTGTGAGTTTTCCGAATTGCTTCCTCATATTTGGTTAAGGGGGTTAATTCGAGAATGGGTTATGATTGGTGTTAGTTGTAGATGTTTACTTATGCGCTCTCTTATCCCTCTCTAATTAGACGGAAGTTGTAGCGTGTCTCTTTAGGTTGCTAGTGCTGCTGCTGCTAAGTCCACCTCCCCTAAATTTTGGGAGATGGTGTAAAAAGTAGGCAAGTCGGTTTTGCTTGTCAGGGAGTGCCCTGACCCTCTTTTGGGATGTGCTTTATGTCCAGTCAACAGGTTTGAAGTCTGACGACGTTAGCTTGGGAATCCCTCCGTCTTGGCTGGGCAGGGATATGGCGCCATCGCTTATTTTCAGAACTCTTAGTCCAATTTGCATCTTATTCTTAGACGAATACTATTTTTGCTTCCGCTATCATTTGCATCTTTGTATTGTAATATTTGTTTCTTGACTCGTTCGATTCGTTGTTGTAATTATATCTTTGTTGTATTTGTGGATGTATCGGAACTATTGTAATGTTATCACAATTCCACCCCCATAATGCGCATGTTTCGGCGTGCACATTATGTCTGGTGGGCGACCTAAAATGGTTATTATGCGGATTTTGGCGGGAACGCTTAAATCTACATAGTACCGATTTTAGGGCGTCACAGCGATGTAAAGATTTGCAAAGTGCATACGGACCTGAATGTGGCAGATCCCCTGACGAAGCCTCTTCCGCTTGACAAGCATGAAAAACACCAAGAAGCTATGGGTGTTAAGCTTTTACCAAGTTGTAATCTATATTAAGTTGTACTCTAGTGCAAGTGGGAGACTGAAAGAGATATGCCCTAGAGGCAATTAATAAATTGTATTTCTTTATCATATCTCGATTGTTCATAATACGTTTTGTGTCATGCTATAATTGTATTAAGCGAAAACATTAATACACGTGTGATACATAAACAACCAGGTCCCTAGTAGCCTCTACTAAAACTAGTTTCATTGCGCGATTGATGATCGAGGTTTTCCGATCATGGGGCATGGCGCCAGTTGGCAATGAAGTCATGTCGTTGGTAGAACGATATGATGGACATACCTATATTTGAAGCACATAGTCATTACGTTTTCGACCGTGAGATCAACTCTTATTGTTATTCCTGGAATATACTTTGATCGCACCAAACATCGTATCTTATATAGTATGACAATAACGGTGATACTTTTGGGTATCAGAAGGGGTAGTTGAGACGAGGGGTCAAGAGCGGGATTTGTCAGTCCGCATAGCAGGATAGATACTCTAGGTCCCACTCGGTGATATTATGTCTAATAAGCTTGCAAGCATGTGACTAGGTCACGGAGACATGAAATCATAGACGAGTAGAAGATAGTGTTGTCGGTAACGTGATCAGCTAGGTATGGAGATATCTATGAACGATGCTCGGACACGCTAAGTATCGCTATGGCAAAAGGTTTAAGACTTAACGTTCAGGTTTGATAGATGAGAGTCATTCGTTATATCACAGTGATTAATTTATGGGGTTTAGGCCTACGAGTTAGTCATTAATCGGACAGGAGTCTCGATCATGCCTGCCATTATATCGGACCGCTAGGGTAACACACTTAAGGGATTTCGACAAGACAACTGGAAAGGAAAGAGATCGCCGGGAACGTTCCGGGAATGGTCCGATGGAGATCGGGCGGCGACGAAATAGTTTTCGGAGCTAGAATAAATTATATATAATATGTTTGATATTAATTAGTGTAATTAATGTTTAAATATGATTTTATATATTTATTTTTAAATTTATTTAGGCTGATTTTGTTTGGTGGAATTCGGTGGAGGAGGCTTGGCCGGCCTAGGTGAGCCAGATGGGGGCCACCAGGGCCGGCGCACCACCTTGTGCCGCACCAGGGATGTGGGAATTGTCCCACATTGCCTGGCTGGCAAGGTTGGTTCCCCCCGGGAGCCTTTATATAGAGGTGCACCACTGGCATTTTAATTTACCAATTAATTCTCTACTTCTCTCTCGATTTCGTGATTTCCTTTGTCGGAGTTGCGTCGATAAGCGAGGGGGTCTCTCCACCATACACCACTGCCGCGCAACTGGTGTTCCGGTCCAAGTCTTCCGCTGCCCGTCCTAGACTGGAGTTTCGGAGGTCGTCGTCTCCACGTACAACGCCCAGCGAGGTGCTGCGCTAACGGTGCTATGAGGTCTACTTTCATTACACGACCTTGAGGTCGGATTCGTCGGTCTTCATCGTCAATGTTTTTGTGTGAACGTATTCCCGCTTTCGGTATACAAGGGTATGTATTCCGATCTCCGTTATATTTCTATATATGCATAGTATAGATCTTTGCTAGTTTAAGAATATCGTTGGTAGAATTTTTTTTTGTTTTCTGCATGCGATCCCTTCACTTTTGTGGGTGTGACGTTTGTAGTGTTGATGGAAACTTTGTGTGTCTCTTATGTCCGTCAATTTTGGCCGACGACTCTCGCCTGACCGTTAGTATAAGTCATGGCATCTAGTTGAATCGAGAGACGTCACTTTCTTGTTGAGTTGGATAAGGTTTTAGTAGGGGCCACTTGTCAGCCAGCCTAGGAACAAAGGGGATTCGGCCCGAACAGCTCTCTCCCCTGCTTCTCTCTCTCCCTCCAGCGATTCTGCCGGCGATCAAGCATTTCTGGACGCAGTCCGACGGTTCCTCGCTGGCGGAGTGGCTCGTCGCCGTATTCCCCTTCGTACTTCTCGTGCGTATCTGTTCGATCCGGTAAAACTGCTCCCCTGATCCCCACCTTATGCCGTCAGTCCGATACTCCGATCCAAAACGGCCATAGCCACACAATCTCTCTCTCGATTAGACCGTGGGTTCCTTTTGTAAATCCAGCGAAGGGGATGGGGGAAGGAGAGGGGAATCGAAGGAGGATAGGACATTGGGTCCAGAGCGGAGATTTGGTTTCCGTCGAGGCCGCGCCGGCCATTATCGGGGTGAGGAAGCCGCGTGTGGAAGCAGCACCGCGCCTTGAGCTTTGAAGTCAAAAAGCGCCAACGTCAGCTGACGGGGGACCTGAGCGAGCAGCTCCACGCTGGGAGGCTACGTCGCCATCAATCGGTGCGGGCTCCGTATGGAGCAAGCACCACGTCAGGAGGCTGCGCCGTGGCACTTGGCAGACGGGGCGGACGCTGCCCAACCGTGAGACTGGAGCTTGAGGGCTGCAGGTGTCGCCAAGCCGCAAGAAGTCGTGCCACGGGGAGCCGCCTCAGGGGACCTCGCTGGGACCGAACGACGTCATCTCCACAGCAGAGGCATCAGGCCGATGGCTGCCGCTGTACCAGTCGGGCTGATGACTGGTGGCGGGTTCAGAACATGTTTTTTTTTGAATTTCACACAATGTATGGAGTATCTATCATAACATGAGGTATGTATCATGTAGTATGAAGTATATAATGCTATTTCAGTACTATAGATACTTTTTTTAGTAGTATGTATAAAACTTCTACATACTTCTCTTTTATATGCATATATGACGATATTTCGAGTATATAGTGTAAAATATTAGGCCATTTGCAATTTTTTCATTAAAGTTGTTTTTGGGTATCTTAGATATAGTATACGAACATACTCAAACCGATAAATTATGACAAAGTACTTCCGTAAGTTGGTATATGAGACGTGGGGTAGTTACCTTTGAGGGTAGAAACCATTTTATATATATATATCAAAGAAGGCAAGCAGAGTTTGTCTTATGGTTACAAATGGCCGAAGCCATCGACGTAAAACAGGGAAAGAAAAGAGAAAGAGCAAAAAGAGAAAAAACTATACATAGTCCTAACTATTGAAGATGAAACTAATTGGCCCATGAATTCAGTTGGTTTGCTGTCTTGTATTGCCTGTGCGCCCACAACCTTAGATTATCAGCGATGTGCTTAAGGATTTGAGCCCTGGTATCATTTGCCGCATTGAAAACCCGATTGTTCCTTGATCTCCACAGGGCCAGAGCACACGCAGTGAAGCAAATAGTCCATTGGCTGCATTGTGTTTTGCTGACAACACTGTCAACAAACTGGCGGATGGTGTTAGAAGATGCAGCTTCGTTTGATAGACCAATCCTCTCCCAACCCCAGGTTGAAGCTCGGCAGTGTAGTACAATGTGGTTGATAGATTCAAGTGTCGGACAGATGTCACAACTCGCCTCTGAACACCATTTCTTCTTGACCATAATGTCTTTTGTGTTCAGTTTTCCCCGTAGAGCTAGCCATACGAACATTTTGTGCTTGAGTGGTATTGGTCTCTTCCAAACCCAAGTGTACCCGTACCATCGTGTCCCATGGTCGCTAAGAAGATAATAGAGATCTCTAGTTGTGGGTGTTTTTCCAGTGGTTGTCATGATCCTCCGGTCAGGTTGTGTGTCGGTTTTCACATTTTGTAGTTGGTTCAGAACATGGTGGTGATGCATTTCTCACAGAGCAGAAGATACATGATGTGGTGACGGCAAGTGTCGGTTTTCACATTTTGTAGTTGGTTCAGAACATGGTGGTGATGCATTTCTCACAGAGCAGAAGATACATGATGTGGTGACAGCTCTGCCGTCGATGTTTGTCGGCCTAGGCTGCTTCATCTCCATCATCATGCGGTGGCACACTAATGGGAGCAGACTCGACGAAAACCTCGATGGTAGCTCCCTGGTTGGAGCAGCAACAGTTGAGATCTCTGACGGTGGTACTGAGAAGGGAGCAACTGCAGCTACTACAGTGGCGTGGCTCGCGTTGAAGCTGTTCGAACAAGGCTGCTTCATCACCATCATCCTAGACTGCTTTCTCCTTTACAGGTATTCACTTCGGTTTGTACTGTGCACATGAGTATGTTCGATAGAATACCTATTACATGTGCTTCCTATGCAAGTGGTGAGTGGTAAGTAGCATTTGTGGTCCTGGAGTTCTTAGTTGGGCATGAACCAAAATTTATCTCCTGATTCAAATATGAGACACTAATTGCACTCCATTTGTTGAAGATATAGAGAAACAAGTTACAAGTCTTAAGGCATTAGCTTGTAATTGAGTAGTGTTATATGTCCGATATTTTCTCTCCGGATGGACTAATGACACAAACTGATGGTCCTCTGATTGTATCAGTGCAGCAACCTGCTCCGACGGATTGCAACATCGTACCAAAATCAGAGATGAAGTGTCGTATGTAGAGAAGATTTTCTTGTAATTTTCACCTTTTATAAATAATCTGATAGCCATGAGAATGAAATCTGGTAGTTCTTTTGTAAGAAATCTACTGACTGTACCTTAACAAGCTGATATAATCTGGTATCTCTTTGTAAATAAATTTGGTAGCCGTGTGGTAACAATCTGGTAATTATTTAGGCAGAATCTTGTAGTTATATATTTCTCAACACTCTATAGAAATTGGTAGCTGTATTAGGAAAATCTGATAGTTATGTGAATAAAATCTGATAGTTGTTTTGGGGAAACCTGATAACTATTTCTACACAAACTGATATATGTATCCGATAATTTGGTCTCTCTTATAAATAAATTTGGTAGCGGTGCGGGAAAAACATGTCAATTGTTTTGGACAGTCTAGTAATTAAAAGGGGTAGTTGATGGTGGCTGTTGTTGAATGAGATGTCGTTTCTAACTAATTGGTAGTTTGTTTTGTAATATATCGGTTGTGTAGATGTTTAAAATTGGAATAATTAAGTTTGCATTTTATTTCTGTAGATGTTGCGTTGTCTCTAACTAACACTGTTTATATACTGATAGTTGCATCTTAATAATCGGAGAACTGCTTTTTTATGTAGAACTATTGTATTAAACTTGGTAACCATTGTCAGTTATACTGATAATTAGAATCAATTAAAGTGATAGTCATCATAAAAGAACAAGAGAGCTAGCATGTATTAACCTGGTAGCTAAGTTGAATTAAACTGATAGTAGCTCGAATCAACGTGCTACTCCCTCTATCACAGTTTATAGAGCACGCACGTAGTTCAAGAATGAACTTATACCATTAATTTAAGCAACAAAATTTAAATTTTATATTACAAAAATTATGTCATTAAAAACTTATTTTCAATATAAATCAAATGGTATAATTTTTGTAACATATAACTCATAATTTTTGACTAAATCATAAGGTCAAACTTTTTCTTAAACTGCGTGCATGCTCTATAAACCGTGACGGAGGGTGTAGCTAGTTTTGAAATTAACTAGCATGATTTAACATGATAGCTACCATAAATTAAGCTGGTACCTAACATCAATTAACATGATAGCTAGTAATAATTAACCTGATATCTATCTTTTGAATTAACTAGCATGATTTAACATGGTAGGTAGCATGAATTAACTGCTATAACACATTTCCCTACTCTCTACTTGGCATGTTATTTTTCGACAAGTTATGACCTAATACATTTAAGTACCCAGATTAAGAAAACCGTAATCACGGTAACTAGCTTGGAATAACCTGATAGCTACAATATAAAAACATGGTAACTAGCTGGAATATCACAAAGGAAGAACTTTGCTTTTGTAAACTCTACTAAAAGAACTTGATAGTTGTAAGCAAACTATATGGTTGCGAGGATGCATTAAACTTGTAAGTACGAGTACAACACTTGCTTTGCTTTTCGCCTTGGTTATTTGGATGGCACTGACCGACGGCAATGGGTAGCAATGTCCATGATTATGTATCCTCAATTGTATATATGGTTATTTTGATTCTGGTTTTTTTCCCAAACAGGGTCAGTGCGATTGCTTGGAGGAAGGGTAGTAAGAACAAAACTGTTGGTGATACCAAGGGGAAGGGCACAAAGAAGAGGCGTAATGTGAGTTGTTTGGCCAGTTCCTTTTTTTATTTGTGCAATGCTACTGTAAATGTCAACAGGGGAAGGTCTCTGATGTAGTTGTATGATGGATTTGGATGTAGTAACATTTTATGTCATAGCAGATAAGTATCTGGTAACTATTATGAATTAACCTGCTAGCTACCACAAAAGAATATGGCAAGTAACTCGGAATAACCTGGCGATTGGCAGTCAGCTCACATATAATCAATAGTAAAATAACCTGATAACTACAAGAAATTAAAATGATAGCTAGGATTGAATAACATGATAGCTAACATGAAACTTCTTTGAAATTAACTAGCATGATCTTAAAATGATAGCTCGAATGAATGAACCCGGTAGCTATATTGAATTAACTTCATAGCTAGCTTTTAATCTGGTGTCTAGCTTTGAATTAACTAGCATGAATTATCTAACATGATTTTAAAGACGATAGCTACATTTTAATCTACTAGATAATAACTTTGTCAAAATAGCATGCGAAGTAAAACACATGGAAATGTCTTAACAGCTTGTAGGAGTCTTGGTATCTAGATAAAAATAAGATGGTAACTAGCTTGGAATAACCTAACATGTACAATATAAAACATGGCAACCATCCGCGAATATCATGAATTAAGATAATTTTTGCTAGCTAAACTCTACTAAAGAAACCTGATAACTGTAGGCAAACAATATGGTAGTCATGATACATTAAACTGGTAACTATGAGTACAATTCATGACTTACCTTGGTTATTTGAGATGGATTCACCGAAATGATTAGGTTGGATTCATCAGGGGTAAATGCTCATCGCTGTCCACATTGTACATGCAAATGTTTTGTAATGTGGAGATTTCATTAGTGCTACTAAATTGCATTTTTTCCCTTTTTGCAACAGTGTTGAATAAAGTGCCATGATTTAGAAGGCTGTTACTCAAGAATCCATCAAGTTATGGCGTGCAAGTTATGGCTATGTAGATATTTGTTACTGCTACATGCAAAATTCTTTTCTTAGCATATTGTGAGATTCCTGTAAGTTTTGAACCTACTGGAGTAGATGGTATTCTTGTGTGTGTGTAGAACAAGATTTATAGTTATTTTCGACCAAGCCATGATCTACTAGTTCGGTACCCCTCTGATTTGCTTTATTTTGCTTGGGAGAAAGTTGTTTCCATGTGAGCAAGCATTTGAGATCCAGAACAAGAAACCCCGAGAAAGCATATGCTGTGTACCGATATGATGGTTTCATGTCATCTCTTTGTGGGCTGATTGTTTTTTTGCAACCTGGTGTATGATTGAACATGGGGAGAAGTAGATGTTGATAAGATTAAGGAAGTACCAACTGTTCTCCAGCTTTTTATCTATGTACTTGTTTTTCTAGATTTGGATGTAGACTTGTTTCTCCTTCTGGTCGAACTAGTTCGGGGAGGAAGAAAATGTACGTGGTGTCAGGCTGTTATACAGGTTTTGTTTCTGAGCGTGCAGGCCAAAACCTAGTTTCTGGGCCAATTTCTTCTGTAACCGGGTTGTAAATTTCTGTTCGGCTCTGTATGCGGCCCAGGAAGGACACAGCTCGCGCAGGCGCGCGCGCTTCCGCCGGAAAGTCCTTCGATGGTTTGACCGCTGCACGGGAGTAAGTTATTGCGGCGCCACCGGGTGGAGCGTATCAAACCATATCCGTCCGATCTCCCTTAGCGACGCGATACATGAGGAAGCACTCTGCAATTAAATTAGGAGCTCCCGTAGCAAAACCGCCGTAACCGGAATTGGGGCAGGATCCCGCGATCTTCGGAGGCGAGGTAGGAAGGCAAGGGCTCGGCGGCGCCCTGATTTGTTCTGACGATTGCTTCCGCAATGAATCATCTTCGCCACCCCATAGCGAATCCTCCGCCCGACCATCCACACCACCAAAACCCGCCCACCATTGTTACCTCGAGCACGAGCTCGAACCCGAATACACGGCAACGGCGTGCAACTCCCAATGGTGGCAGCGGATCAAGCTTTATGCCCGGCTTTCTCGAGAATCTCATGAACCCCAGCGTAGTATTCGGCGAAAATCCAGAGATCAATCACCCTGCAGCATCGTGCAGCATCGGTTCGTGCTCCCCAAATCCCGATTCGTGCACACACTCCCCTCTATGATTGTTGCTCACCACGATAGTGTTAGTTGCTGCACAAATATGTTTCTGTTTTACCATGATCTTACTCCATTGTTGTGTTGCTCCATTGTTGCACACCAACCTGATCTTGAACTTGATTCATTAGTTTCAACTGAAAAAATTGTGATACAGTTTGGCATCTCTGTCAGTTATGCAGAGAAACATATGAGTTGCAGCAATTGTGTACACGTAATGGAGCAACTATAGAAAGACTCTTGGAGCAAAACAAGTTACTTGCTGTAGCATAAAGTAAAAGCTAAAAAAACATGCCATGATATTAAATTTTTGTTCTATTGTTATTATTGGAAGTTTTGTGTACAAAGCTAATGCTGCAATACTAACACAAAAAATTGCTGCGGACAGCATTTTTCGTGGTTAAGAATGCATGAAGACAATGCCCCAAATGGATTTTCTGATGGTCCACATAGCGCAACAAGTGGGGCTTCCGCTTTTACAGCAGATGAGGCTGGCGAAGAAGTAAGTTCGCAACCGTTGTCCGGTTTGTTGGTATGACACTTGAATCCATTGAGGAAGCGCATCAAGTATACAATGACTATATATGGAAGTTGGGGTTTGGTACGCACATCGGAAACACCAAGTACAGCCAAGCAAGAAATGCAGCAAAAAACACTATTCTAAACAGGCTGTTTGAGTGTGTACACAATGGCATTAATCAGGAGATGCCAATTTAGGACAAAAAGGAGAGACACCGGAAGTTGTTTACTCAGACCCACCCGGCCAGGGGACTACTCGCTAGCCCATGCTACCTCTAAAAGCTGTCCGGAAACAGGCACTTCGCATCAACTAGTCAACTTTGTGTATGTCATTTTTAGAGTTGGATTTAGCACACAAGGCATCCCGTGCCATCTGTCTTCCTGCAGCCCGTAGGGAAGGAAGGCATACGGGTAAGATGTTTCAGTTCGCCCAGGCATGAAGCTTGCACGATGAACAGATTGTCCTCAACTGCGCGTATCTCTTTTCTTCATGGGCGAGGCACTTCTTTTCTTCTTTGACAAGGACCGCGCTAGACAAGATATTTAAGGGTCCAACGACATTCACAAGGAAGGCCCTGGATGTGACAAACCTCCAGTTGGTGCGACAATGCATGATGCTCTAGTGGATATGAGCGCCTCCAGTGCGAAGAAGCCTCGCAGCAAGCAAGCAGTGGAGCAACAAGATACTCAAGATGCAAGGCAGCGCAACAAAATGACGCGTTACGATTGTAAGGCTAAGATGCTTGTTGGGAGGCGTGACGGAGTTTGTACAGTTACTGTTTTCACAGAGGAGCATACGCATCCATTGGTTCTGAAAACAGGACATCGACGGTACTACCGATCTCATAGGAAAATGACAGAGGAAGAATTTTAGTTTCTGCAAACGTTGCGCAACCAAAACATTACCACTGCATAGATCATGGGTTGCCTCGGAAGCTTGCATGGTGGTGAGCCGAGATGCTTAGGGTACTAAGGGATGTGTCCAACATCAGGACAATGCTGCGAGTAGACGTCACTCTTCGCGACATGAGCATGACGATTGAGTACTTCAATGCATTGCAGGCATAGAACTCCGGCTTCTTCTATGCAACACAGGTTGACACCAATAACCCTATGAGGTCTCTGTTCTGGGTTGATGGAAGGACAAGAGCATTTACATCAAATACAAAGACTGCGTTTTCTTCGACACTACCTTTTGCACAAATAGGTATAATATGCCTTTTGCTCCAATTGTTGGTATTAACAACCACACAGACACCATTGTCCTTGGTTTTGCTTTGCTCCCTGACGAAAAGGTTGAGACCTTCAAATGGGTGTTTGAGAAGTGGATGCAGGCAATGGGTGGGGAGCATCCGAAACACATAATGACAGACCATTGCAGCAAAATTGGAGGAGCAATTAAAGAGGTGTTCCCAAACTCTGTCCACCGGGCCTGAATATTTCATGTCCCGTGGCTAGCAAAGACCAAGCTTGGTCCCCTCTTGAGAGAAGGAAACCCATTTGCAGATGCTTTCTACGCAACAATGTATGGCACCGACATTGCTGAGGAGTTTGAGATTTGCTGGCAGCAAATGCTGTAGAAATTAGCATTGACCGAGAATAAACACCTGAAGAATATGTGAAATTCTAAGCATACATGGGCTCCAGTTTATTTCAGGCAAAACTTCTTCCCATTCACCAGCACAACAGGGAGATCGGAAGGACTCAACTCGTATTTCAAGACGTTGATCAGGCCTAGTGACTCTATCTGGAACTTCGTGCAGCAATACGAGTTGTGCCAAACGTTGATGCTTGATCATGAGGACAACTCAGGATTCGTAATGAATACTACAACCGCATAACTGTGGGGGAGGTAAGGAAAAAAGCTTAATCCATTGCTGTAAGGTTTTATCTGTTCCATGGAAAAAAAGAAAAACAGTGGGCATAAACATATGTATGTAGCAACCTAATCTCTGTATTGTAGCAAATTGTCATACCTATTGTAGCAACAAATGCCATTTATTGTAGCAAACATAAAAAATAAAAAAAGTTTGGGAAACACTGCCTTAAGCAGCATTTGTACTATGTATTATTGAAGCAACTGCTTACACTAATTGTAACAATCCCCCCTTCAAATGTTTTTTTGGCAGCTACCCAATTGAGAGGCAAGCATGGTCATTCTATACAAGGGAAGTGTTTGAGAGGTTCAAGAAACTAGTTATTGCTTCAACAAAGTTCCATCCGCTGCGGGGAGAGGAAGACTGCCTATGTTATGATCTTGTTCCGAACCCCAGTATAGAGCTGAAAACCTATCGTGTTCGGGTGGGGTTGGAGGATGAGCTATATTCTTACAGCTGCAATGGATTTGAGATGTGTGGGCTGATATGTCCACACATAGTTCGGTTTATGGTGCACATGAATGTCCAGGGCATCCCGGGTAGGTACATGCTTCATCGTTGGTCTGCTTCAGCAGCAACAACGTACACAAAGCCTGGTACAGATTCCATCAGATTTGCCGTACCTCCAACCAACACTCTGAAATACAACTCGTTGTGCAGAAAGATGAATGATTTGGCATCCGACGCTTGCTTCGGCGATGAAACATATGAAATAGTTTCTTTCATGGTTGATGAAGCAGCTAAGAGGGTTGCTGCGTTAAGGAGGCACCGCTTTAAAGAGGCCAAACGAGCGCAGCAAGATGGCGAACCAAAGAATGATGATGAAGGTAAAATTGGTGTCGCTGACCAAGCTGTTGATACCCAACAAGATGCATGTGCTAGCAGCCTGAAAAACCCAGCTAGAGTAAAGCCGTCTGGCCGTCCAAAGCTGAAGGAGCAAAGGCGGAAACCGTTGGTGGAACTGCGTGAGGATGCTGCTGGAAAGAGAAGGAAAAAAGCTGTGGAACCAAAAGTGAACAAAGTACCCAAAGAATCTAGAAAGAAGAGAGTGAAGAAATGCCCGTTTTGCGGCAAGGATGGACATGTTGTCCAAGACTGCAAATACATGAAGGTGAAGATGGCGAGGGATGCTGAGTTGGCCGCAGGAGCCGAACTTACGTGACAGATGGTCCATATAATTGATGCATATATATCTCTTGTGTAACAAAGAATCCAAAAGGTTGAACTTGATTTTGTTCAAGGAAGCAAAATTACAGAACTATGAACTAGTGTTTTTGCATTTGAATTTTTTGCTGCTTGGGTTTGGAATATTTACATTGGATTAAAAACTTTTTTGCTACATTTGAACATGGAAGCAAAATGTTGATTATATTGCAACAAACATGTTGCTTTATTTGAGCAACAATATAGTTTAACTGTAATCAACTATTCAGTGTTTTCTGAAGACACTATTCAATGTTACCAGTGTTTCTGCTTGGAGCAAGTTATATTTAGTGAGGAAGCAAGATAGTAATACTAAATCAGCAAGATGAATACAAAAATGCAGCAAAACTCACACTAATATTTTCGCTGACAGACAAACACAGGGGGTAGGTTGTGTACATATAAGTTTGTTCCCAAGGACACAATAGGTAAACACACAGCAAAAGAAAATCATAATTTTGAGCATTACATCAAGGTGCGGTAGCTACAGAAACACTCTACTCGTCACACATTAATGCTAGTCTATCAAATCTTCATTCATTATCTTCACAATGTCAGACTTGTTGTCCCTGTTGTTGATCATTTTTGCTGCGGCATTCATGCGGAAGGTCGGGATGCCATCACTATTGAAGTCAGTCATCACCTTCCTGTTGAAGTGCGCCATGTACATCATTGAGAAGAAGCCGAAGTCATAGCTGCAACAACGCAAGTAAAAAAAAGGATCTCCATTTTTAGTACAATATGATACGTATACCATTTATGCTTTGCATACAAAAATATAAAAAACGGTTTCTAGTGACTGCTTACAGTGTATTTTTTTGCTTCGGGTGAGGAGGAGTGACCCGGGCGAAGTCCTACAGATCAATGCTTGTGCTTGTTGCAGCAGCCAGCAACATCGTGAAGTTTGTAAACTGCGTTTCATAGAGAAGAATTAAACCAAATAGATGCTGCTAAAACAAAAAAAACATAAGAAATCTGATGCAAAAATATCACCAGATTATTTGCTGCATACTGCAACGTGGACTGGTTCTTCGAGTTGTTGATGGAGTCAAATACGTGTAACTGCTTGTAAACCAGATTAGCTGAACATATAATCCAATGGTTGCTCTTGACAATAGGGAAGTGGAGCTACACAAATGTAGCAAAAATGAATGAACAAAGTGAGCAAAAAAAGCAAACTTTCCCCCCAACTTTGCTTCAGAAACAATGAATGAACTGTATAAAATAACCATGTCGTTCTTCAAGATCTTGAATTTGTCATTCACAACTTTGAATTCTCTCATGCATAGTTGTGGGTCAAAGTATTGTGGGTTGTCGTAGTATCGGCATAATTGATAGGAGACGGGGTCCTCTAGCCTACGTATGGATTGTGAGGAAGAAGCTTGGTGTCGTCGAGGACAGGATTGAACACGGCGAGTTTACCCAGCTTCGGATCCCGCAGCGGTGGCGAGATCCTACGTGCTGCTATAATTCACTATGAGGCAATAGTCGTGAACAGGTTACAATGTGTATGATGCGTATTGGAGCGTGCCCTAAAGGCTCCCTGGTGGCCGGCTTATATAGGCGTCCAGACCCAGGGTACAAGGCAAGTACTTGTCCGGCAAGTAATCAGAGTCCTAGACCTAGCCGACTTAGTTGCCGCCTTCCGTCTTGGGCTTGGTGGCTTGATGGGCTTCGGCCTTCCGCCTTCCTTGTACCGTCCGCCTACTTCCTTGTACGTCAGCTATCTGGGCCGCCGGCAGGCTTCAGCCTTACCACCCTTGGGCCACCCTGGACTAGCCGGATTGATCCATGTTGGTGATACCCCTAGTTGATATATCCCCAACATTAGTCCCCAAAAAGGTTGGAGTTCTCCAGGTGCCGGCTTCTTCTTGATTCTTCATTCGTCAATGTTGGCGGCTGCAGGACTTGAACCATTCTGAAAATCAACGAGGCATGTGTGTCCTGATATTGACACACGGCCGCCTTTATCCAACATGGGAAAAGGCGGCTAATTCGCAATTTCACCGAGCATATTTCTTGAGGGATACCGCTTAGCCGGCTCACGACAGTTTGAAACCGGCCTAAGCGGGAATCTTGCCATGATCACAAATCGCGGGAAAAGAGGAGGCGTGGAGATCGTGCGATCATGCGCCGCAGCGGATGCTGGAAACGTGTCCGACTAAAAATGCCGTTTGCACAGGATGCAACGTCCGGACCTATAAATAGGAACCGAACGGTTCATTTTTGCACCCCTGCTCTTGCTCTCCTTGGCCCCTTGCTCTTCCACTTTCTCGCTTCTTGCTCCGAGCGAACTCCGGCGAGCGTTCTCCTCCGACGACCTTCACACGCGGCGATGTCCACCGGCCAGGACATCCCTTCCGCGGCATCCGGCGGTCCGGCGACCGAAGCCATCCCCGCGGCAGCGATGGGCGGCGCGATATCATGCCCCACGGCGGCGGCGACGGTCTCCTCGGCTTCTCCATCTTCCGCCGCGGCGACGGCGGCGAGAGGCGCTCCCGTTGACGAGGAGGAGGAAGCGGCTGACCTCGGGTCCTGCTACTGGCTACCCTCCATAGTCGATGAAGACGCACTCCAAGACCTGGAGGCCGTCGGCTACCTCCCCACTCGGGAGGACTGCCAATGGAGATCCGCCTTAGGAGACGTCATCCCGGCTCCGAAAGCCGGGGAACGGGTAATCCTCACCTCCCACCTAGTTAGGGGAATGGCGCTACCGCCTTCCGCCTTCTTTAGCGAGGTGTTAGATCACTATGGGCTCCAGCCCCATAACATAGCGCCCAACAGCATTCTAGTCTTAGCCGGCTTCACCGCTCTGTTCGAGTGCTATCTAGGTATTAGGCTTAGTTTAGACTTCTTCAAATACTGCTTTCGTTGCCGGCGTCAGACTGTGCCGGACGGCGGACTGGCGACCTGCGGCAGTGTCACTTTCAACTGCCGCCAAGGACGCCAATGGTATCCCAAGATACCATACCTCGAGTCCATCAAGGGCTGCCAAGACATGGCAGCGCCGGGGCGCCAATTTGGCGTCCCGGACTTTATCAACGCGCCGCCTATGCCCAGACCATGCTGGGACGAGGTGGTGCCCAAGCTGACGGAGGAGCTCCGCCTTATTCAAAGGCGGATCGAGTTCCTCACCCGCACGATGTCCCTTCCCTTCCTGGATGGGGTGGACATCGTCATCTGCTGGCTTAGCCGGCAGATACTGCCCCTGCGGTACAACCCGCACAAAATGTGTCAGTATCCGCGGGCCGCGCCACCAGTACTCCCCTTCCATCGGCTGAGGCTACGGCCAACGAAGCCGTCCAATCTTGTGCCGCCAAGGAGGAACTGCTAGAGGTGGTTGCCGGCGGGACGCAGAGGGCAGCCCCGGCTGCGGGAGGCGGCCGAGTCAGGGACCCTTGGTCCACTTTTAAGGCGGCCAAGGAGTCTACCCTGGCTTTTGCCAACTTCGCCTCCCAGGCATTTGCCGACTTGGAGGGCGACATGTCTGTAAGTTTTTTAACTTTGCGGCATATACATAGTCTCCCCCCCCCCCCCCCCCCCCCCGAGCACTTAGATGGCAAGTCGAGTACATTGACTGCCGGCTTAGTGGTTTTTTTACGATATGCTATATGCCTTTGCCTTTGCCTGCAGGGCCTCCTGTCTGCAAACGTTGAGCTTATCTCCTCTCGATTTGAGATAAACCAACGGTGCCGCGATCTGAAGAAGGATTGCGAGGCCAAGGACCGGCGGATTGCCGAACTGGAGGCGGCCCGCAAAAAAGACGAAGGTAGAATTATTCCTTCTGCCTTTTCGTCATCATCCAATTTGTGTTGCCGCCAATTTTTTAGCTAGTGAATCCATATTGTAGAACTGCTAGATCACGCCCAGGATATACTGAAGGCGTCCACTGACATGCAAGCTGTTATGAATGAAGCTTCCGATTTGGCGGCCGCCAACTTGTTGAGGAAGGAGGAGCACCGGAAGGAGATGGAGGCCCAGCAGCTCAAATTTGCGCAGGAATCTAGCCAGCTTACTGGGGAGCTGGATAGCCTGCGCAAGAGGTTGGCGGAGGCGGAGAAGGCGGCTGCCGAGGAAATATCCAAGCAGACTTCTCGCACCCAAACTGCTGAGGATGCGGTGGCAGCTCATATGATTGAGCTGTCCGCCTTCCATAACTCGGCCCTTGGTAATTTGTCACTCCTCATTTTGCTTTCGTCATTTTGCTTAACCTAGACCAAACTGACGCTTTTATTTTTTGATACAGTTCCTGCCGGTTTAGGCGACGACAAGGATGTCAGCCCCCGCCTAGATCGCCTTGCGCGTCTGGGTGAGCTGATCACCGAGACATTGGCGGCGTCGAAGCGGTTTGCCGCCAAGTTCTTCATCTCTTCCGGCAGCCAGGAGCCGTCCGAATTCAGCGATGTGCCCAATATGTTGGAGCAAGCTACGAAGCTTCACAAGAGCTCGCTGAAATCGGCGGCGCGGGGTGGTGCCAAGACTGTCCTGGGACTCTTCATGGCGCACTACGCCGAGGCGGAGATAGAAGCTGTCACCGAAGGCATGCCGTCTTCTTATGAAGACGGCAGCGAGGTCGATCCGGCCGCTGTGCTGAACAGCGTTGCCGGCTACGCCACGCGTGTTGCCGACATGGTCGACACTTCGATATTCTACCGGCACCATCCTGTGCCTGCCGCTGGAGAAGTTGGAGCTGCCGGTACGGCCGAGGCGGAGGGGAGTGACAGTTCTGGGGCTGAAGTTGTCAGCCCCCAAGACTGATGTAGGCACCCTCCCGAGTTGTAGTTTCCTTTTCTTGTGTCCCTTCCGACATGATTGTCACCCCTTTCCTGCTCCTGAAACAGTACAAACTCAACTTGTAATATTTGTTTATATTTTTGGAGATGTTCTACTAGGCGGGAAGCTAGCCGACAAGATTTATTTTGCCTTATTTTATATGGCCCGCCTTAATTTTACCCTGACTTATATGCTTGACTATTTGTATGTTGGCGAACCTCAGCCGGAAACTTTAGCTGAAACAACCAGGGCTAAACCATGTGTTTAGGATCAGAAACCAAAGCCAACATGTTGGTGCCAAAGACATACTACTACGAGAACCACATATAAATAATCAGTGGTAAAGGAATTAGGCGGCGCAAAGGAATTAGGCGGCGCAATAATCAGTGGTAAAGAAACTACGAGAACCACATATAACTTATTACAATTATAAATTGCTAAGTGTAGAAAGGACGTAGCTGCTCAATATTCCAAGGTCGTCTTGTTTGCTCGAACGGATCGTCAATTCCTCTTTTGCGCTTGGTTCCCCTTCTTCCTGCCGCCTTCTTGCGCCTTTTCTTTTCCTCTACATCGCGGATGTCGGCTAGGTAGTAGGAACCATTGAGCAACGCCTTTGTGACTATAAACGGTCCTTCCCATGGCGGGGATAACTTGTGCAAGCCTTTTCTGTCTTGAATTAGGCGGAGAACCAGGTCACCTGTTCTGAAGCTTCGCTTCCGCACTCTCCGGCTATGATAGCGACGGAGTTGTTGCTGGTACAAGGCAGAGCGATGTAGAGCCACGTCTCTTTCTTCATCTAGCAGGTCTAGGCTATCCTTTCTTGCACCTTCTACGTCTTGCTCGATGTAGGCTTGAACTCTTGGGGAATCGTATTTCATGTCGGTAGGTAGCACCGCCTCCGCGCCATGTACTAAGAAGAAAGGAGTGTAGTCGGTGGATCTGTTTGGCGTTGTGCGCAAACTCCAGAGTACGGACTGTAGCTCTTCTGCCCAAGCACCGGCTGCCCTATGTAACGGAGCTTCGAGACGAGGCTTAAGTCCTGAGAGGACTAGGCCGTTTGTACGCTCTACTTGTCCATTAGATTGTGGGTGTGACACGGATGCCAAATCAAGCCGGATACCTAGATCGTTGCAGTATTCTTCTATGTCGCCTTGAGACAGATTGCTGCCATTATCAGTGATAATGCTGTGTGGAACTCCAAACCGAGAGATAATTCCCCAGAGAAAATTGGTGGCTGTTCGCGCGTCAAGTTTGCAGATCGGCTTAGCTTCGACCCATTTGGTGAACTTGTTGACATCGACCAATAGGTGGGTATACCCACCACGTGCCTTCTTGAAGGGACCAACCATGTCTAAGCCCCAGACCGCGAACGGCCATGTGATTGGGATTGTCCTAAGCTCTTGTGCCGGCATGTGAGGTTGGCGGGTGTACAATTGGCAGCCTTTGCATGTTTTGACGATGTTCTCGGCGTCTTCTTTGGCGGTAAGCCAGTAGAAGCCTTGGCGGAAAGCTTTGGACACGATTGCCCTTGCGGAAGCGTGATGCCCGCAGGTACCAACATGTATGTCTTTCAGAATTTCCTGGCCTTCTTCTTGCTGTATCCACCGTTGATAGATACCACACGTGCTTCGCTTATATAGCTCGCCTTTTATTATTGTGAATGCCTTGGCTCGCCTTATGATCTGCCTTTTTAGCACCTCATCGTCCTCCGGCAACTTGCTGTCGATTAGAAAATCAAGGTATGGGACAGTCCAATCCGGCTGTATCGAGTAGACAGCGAGACTTGCCGCTTCTACTGGCTCTTCTGCATTGGGGTCCAACAAGTCGGCGCCTTTAATGGACGGCTTGTGCAAGTGTTCCAGGAAAATATCCTTTGGCACTTTTTTGCGTTCTGACCCTAGTCTGGCAAGTGTGTCTGCCGCCTCGTTCTCGGCTCTTGGAACATGCCGGACTTCATAGCCCGCGAAGTTTTTTGCGAATTCATCATAATTGGCCCTGTATGCCGCCATTGTTGCGCTTTTCGCGTCCCATGTTCCGCTTACTTGTTGTGCGGCCAAATCTGAGTCACAATAACATAGGATTCTCTTGACGTCGAGGTCGTTTGCCACGTGCAACCCATGAAGCAAAGCTTCATACTCTGCGACGTTATTGGTTGCTGTAAAATTAATTTGCAACACGTAGCTGAGCTTGTCGCCTTTGGGTGTGCGTAGAACGACTCCAGCCCCCGAGCCTTTGAGCATCTTTGATCCGTCAAAGTGCATTACCCAATATTCTAACTCGGGGAGTATCGTTTCCTCCATGGCTTCTGTCCAGTCGGCAACAAAATCTGCCAATGCTTGAGACTTAATGGCGGTCCGTGGTTTGTAGACTATATCAAAGGCGGCAAGTTCGATGCCCCATTTGGCAACTCGACCTGTTGCCTCTGCATTATTGATTATGTCTCCCAACGGTGCCTTGCTGACTACTGTCACTATGTGCTCCTGGAAATAATGCCTAAGCTTTCTGGCAGCGAAGAATACACCATAAGCCAGCTTTTGGTAATGTGGATACCTCTGCTTGGAGGCGGAGAAGACTTCACTGATGAAGTAAACCGGTCGTTGCTCAGACGTCGTGGCTTCGTTCTCTTTTCTTTCCACACCCAAGACAACGCTGACAACTGCTCCCGTTGCCGCGATGTAGAGCAGCATTGGTTCCTGCGATCGAGGTGCTGCCAATATTGGAGCGGATATGAGGGCCTCCTTAAGTTGCTGCAAGGCGGCGTCTGCCTCTGCTGTCCACTCAAAGTTGTCGGATTTCTTCAATAGCCGGTAGAGAGGCATTGCCTTTTCCCCTAGGCGGCTTATGAAACGACTGACGGCCGCTGCCGATCCGGCTAGGCGTTGCACGTCCTTCAGACAAGTAGGTCTGGATATGTTTTGGATGGCCTTGATCTTCTCCGGATTAACCTCGATCCCTCGTTCTGAGACGATAAACCCGAGCAGTTTGCCGGCTGGAACGCCGAAAACACACTTGGCAGGATTGAGTTTCATCTGGTACCTCCGGAGATTCTGAAAAGTTTCTTCCAAATCCTCTAGGAGATCTGCCTTCTTTTTTGACATCACCGCGATGTCGTCTACGTAGACGTGAACATTGCGGCCGATCTGCTCGTGCAGGCAATTCTGCATACAGCGCTGGTATGTTGCCCCTGCATTCTTCAGGCCAAAAGGCATAGTGATGTAGCAGAAAGTCCCGTATGGAGTGGTGAAAGATGTTTTCAGCTGATCCGACTCTCTCATCTTGATTTGATGGTATCCTGAGTAGGCATCCAAAAAACAAAGCAGCTCGGAGCCTGCTGTGGAGTCTACGACTTGGTCAATTCTAGGCAGCGCAAAGGGATCATTTGGGCAGCACTTGTTAACACCGGTATAGTCAATACACATCCTTAGCTCTTTATTCTTCTTTGGAACAAGTACAGGATTTGCCACCCAATCAGTGTGCACAACTTCTTTTATGAAATTGGCGGCCTTCAGCCTATTTATCTCCTTTCCTATAGCTTTGCGTCTCTCATCTCCAAAGTGTCTTGTTGCTTGCTTCACCGGCTTGGATCCTTTTATGACGTTGAGTGAGTGCTCGGCGAGTTCCCTCGGTACACCAGGCATGTCGGAAGGCGACCATGCAAATATGTCACGATTCTCATGGAGGAACTCGATGAGCGCGCCTTCCTATTTGTTGTCAAGGTTGGAGTCGATGACGACTTGCTTAGACTTGTCGCCTGGGATGAGGTCCGCCTTTTTGGTGTCTTCTGAAGCTTCAAAGGTCTTCTTGACATCAATCTTTGGCTTGGGCATGGAGTTGTCTGGGTCCGCCTCAAGTAGTGCGAGTTCTTCCTTGTGGATGACGGCTTCTGCGAAGGCGGCCATGCCACGCTCACACTCCTTGGCTTTCTTGAAGTTGCCGGAAATCGTGATGGTTCTGTTTTCTCCCGGCATCTTGAGCTTGCTGTATATGTAGCACGGCCTTGCCATGAATTTGGCGAAAGCCGGTCGTCCGAAGATTGCATGATAGGCACTCTTGAAGGGGACAACTTCGAACCGGAGGAACTCTGAGCAGTAGTTCTCCTTTGGTCCAAAAGTTACCTTCAGCCTAATGCTCCCCATTGACTTTGCTTGCCTGCCGGGTACTATGCCGTGAAAAGTGAGGTTGCTATGGTCAAGCTGATCCTCTGACAGGTTCATACGGCTTAGTGTGTCATAGTACAGGATGTTGAGGCTGCTGCCGCCATCCATGAGTACCTTTGTGAGCCTGAAGTTGTCGACAATGGGATCGACGACAAGGGCGTACTTGCCTGGTGAGGAACGTGATCAGGGTGGTCGGACCGGTCCCAGGTTATCGCCGCCTCGGACCAGTTCAAATACTGAGGGACGTCCGGCATTGTCGCGTTGAGTTCGCGCATCTCCGCCTTATCCGCCTTAGCCGAAGGTGTGCCGACAAAGCACACGAGAGATTCTTTGACCTTCGGATATGGTTTCTTTTTCTTGGCGGCCGCGTCATCTTCGCTTGAGATAGACATGTCGTCGTCATCTTCATCGTCCTTGTTGTCTTTCTTGTCGTACTTCTTTGACTTCTTTGACTTCCAGCCAACTGTGGGGTCCTTTTTTAAGTCGTCCATGAAACAACACTCGCTAAGCATATGGTTGACCTTGCCAAGTGAGGCGTGGATAGGGCATGGCAAGAGTTTTGCCTGCTCGTAAGTGATACGAGCCGCCTTAGGCCTTGAGCCGGCGTCGCGATTATCCTTCTTATTCTTCCACTTCTTTTTGCCGGCATTCCCTTGGAACGCGACAGCTACCTCGTTGGAAGGTCCGGCTTTGTCATCCGCCGCCTGCTTGCGTTTGTTGCTTCGTTTTGGCACGATGCTGACGTCTGGATCATCGTCGCGGGCGTCGTCATCCGCTGCCGCGTATTGGGCGGCTAGGTTGAGCATCTCACCAAGGTCCGTGATTTGCTCGCGGACGAGCCGATGACGGAGTAAGGACTTCTTCTGCAGGCCCGTGTAGAAGGCATGGATAGCCTGTGCGTCCGAAACACCATGACAGTTGACCTTTTCGGAGATCCAACGGCTGACAAAGTCTGTCATGGTTTTGTCCGGCTTCTGAATACAGCGCTGCAAATCCGTGTAGGTATTTGGACGCTTGTATGTTCCTTGGAAGTGCTGGGAGAAAACCTTTTCCATGTCGTACCAGCTATGGATTGACTTTTCTGGAAGGTTCTCGATCCAAGCCCTTGCAGTGCCTTCTAACATGAGAGGTAGGTAACGGACGGCAATATAACTGCTTCCGCCGGCAATTTCTATGGCCATGGAAAGTCGGCTAGCCATGAGTCCGGCTTAACGAGGCCGTTGTACCTATGACAATTTTTTGACACTGATGTCATGTCCTTAGGTAACGGCTCTCTGCGGATGGCATCGCCAAAGCACTTTGGACCAGAATATAGCGGCTCCTTCCCTCTTGCTATGTCTTGTAGGGGGTGCCGTGCGTCTTTTGGATCGAGCTGCTGTGCGCCTCTGTTTGCGTTTGGCTCGTCCTGCGCTGCCCGGCTTATGCTGCGCCTGGGCCCTTCTGCCGCCTCCTTCCTCTTGCTGCCGGTGCTACGCTGCGGAGACCGACTTCGATCTCTCCTGGGAGGGTCGTTACCGGCATCCTTCCTAGGCGGCAGTCCATTCCCGGCTACCGCCATTGTCGCGTCTTGGCTGGGCTGGAGGTGGCAGGTCTCCTCTGCTTCTTGTCCTTGAATTCTCATCCCGCCTTGGTTTTAGCGGTGGCGTCTTCTTTGGAGGTTGCGTTGCCTTCCTTTTGTCGCCATGGCTACTTGAGCCGGACGGGCCTTCGGGGTCAGTGCCAGGTGCGGCTTTGCACTTTCCTGACTTAGACTCTAGGTCTCCCCCGCGAGCCTCCGCCATGTGGCCGTAGGAATCAACGCGAGCTTGTTGTTCGAGGGCCTTGCTCACGAAGTGTCTTGCATTGGCCAGCTTTTCCTCCGCCGTGCAGGTTTTGTCGTCTAAGGTGTCTAGCGCGGAGGCGGCGTTAAGGATGGGGGTGCAGAAGACGACATCTCCCCTTATGTCCACGCGCTGTGGTGCCGTGCGCCAGTCGAACCCGAGATTCTGAGCCGCTGTTGTTGCACGCGTTGGCGGCTCCTTGTCACGGCCTTTTTTTGATGACCTTTTTTCCTCGAAGAGCTGCCGGCTTGTTTTAGCCGACATCTTCTCCTGTTCTTTCTCGATCTTCTTTGCAAGGCTCTCAACGTGCTCCTCTCTTTTTCGCAGGAAGTCAGAGTGCTTAAGCATGTTAATCCTAAGCTCTTCCACTCCGTCGAGTGGGGTGTCTTTATTCACCGGAGTGTTCATGATTTCGTCTACTTCTTTGATGACGGAGAGCAAATCCGTGGGTTTGCTGCTGCCGCCTTTCTCGAGGCCAGTTTTCTTCTTTGCGCGCACCTTGTCGGAACTTTCAATGAGTTGACCGGCAGTGGTGTCGCCGGCATCTTCCACCGGCTTGTTTTGCGTTTCAGAAGCAACTGGGGTTGTCTCGTGACCGACGACAACCATCATAGCCAGCTTGTCAGGCATGTCAGTATCCGCTGTGCCCTCTGAAGGAGCCGGATTATCACTGGAAAAGCGGCTTTTGATCTCCTCTTCGAAGAGACTAGCATCATCATCAGAGTCAGAGTCTACGTTTACTTGAACGGTAGATCTGGATCCGGCATCTGACATCGCATCCTCCTGGAGAGCAGGGAGGATTGACTCAGGATCATTGTTTTCCGGCTGGGAGTCGGATCCCAGTCCGACAACTCCGACGAAGTGGAAATCAGATTCGGCCGACTCCTGCGAGAAGGCGGATTCAGATCCATCTTGTCGGTCGACTTCTTGGTCGAAGGGTTGGTGGGTGGGGTTGTAGAAACGCGGTAGGCCGTACGCCTCTGGCGTGTACCCGATGAAGACGTCGATCCCTCCGATCGGTACGATTGCGCATCAGATAAGGTAGTCGTCCGTCGGCATCCAGGACTCATCCGAGTTGACGTAGCTGTGGCCGCCATACCTTGTGACGCGACCGACGACGATCTGCTTGCCCACGCCGCCAAGTGTTCCCGCCTGTAACGTGACGCCAGGAACCCTAGGCCCCACGGTGGGCGCCAACTGTCGTAGTATAGGCATAATTGATAGGAGACGGGGGTCCTCTAGCCTACATATGGATTGTGGGGAAGAAGGTTGGTGTCGTCGAGGACGGGATTGAACACGCCGAGTTTACCCAGCTTCGGATCCCGCAGTTGTGGCGAGATCCTACGTGCTGCTATAATTCACTATGAGGCAATAGCCGTGAACTGGTTACAATGTGTATGATGCGTATTGGAGCGTGCCCTAAAGGCTCCCTGGTGGCCGTCTTATATAGGCGGCCAGACCCCAGGGTACAAGGCAAGTACTTGTCCGGCAAGTAATCCGAGTCCTAGACCTAGCCGGCTTAGTTGCCGCCTTCCGTCTTGGGCTTGGTGGCTTGATAGGCTTCGGCCTTCCGCCTTCCTTGGACCCTCCGCCTACTTCCTTGTACGTCAGCTATCTGGGCCGCCCGGCAGGCTTCAACCTTACCACCCTTGGGCCACCCTGGACTAGCGGGATTGATCCATGTTGGTGATACCCCTAGTTGATATATCCACAACATGGGTCCACAGTTAGCTTCATCTTATATCATTTGCATGTAGTAGAAAAGCAGTAAATTTAAAACACATAGTGAAAAGAAGCAAAAGTTGCAACATGAACAACGCAACGTGATGTAAACGCTCACCGTTAGGTAGCATGAGAAAGCAAACTTCTTGAGAACTTTTGCACTCTTGTCGGAAGCTTCCTTCGACTCCTTATTTGACATCGCGGTCCATACACCCATTACCTGGGAATCAAGGCACCCTCGGGGACGAAGAGAGTTATAGAAGCTCTTGTATGTGCAATGAGTGTGCTCCGCTTCAATGAACGGGGTGCTGCACATAAAAGAATTAAGTATTGCAGCAACAACTATTTGTTTCTGAAGCATTAAGATAAGACTTCATGATCAAAAGTACAAAACTAAAGAGAGCGAATGATGACCCCCAAAAATGGAAAAAGTTGTAAACTCACGGGATTGCATCCTTCTTCCTGGCCTTATCAGTCTTGAACTTCCTAGTATGAGAGACAAACTTCTCATAAGCTTCAGTATCCTCTGGACTAACCTTGAGCCTTTTCTTCTTGCCAGGTGAGGAGTCGTCCTTGGCCGCCCTCTTGAATCTCGTCTTCTTTTCAATTGTTGGAGAACCTGCAGTTGCTTCATTCTCCGTCGTAGGAATGCCATCGGAAAAACAAAAAATGAAAAAAAAACACACAATGACAATTTAAAAGCAACAATAAACATGCTAAACTTTAAAAGCAGTGTGCGGAGCAAAAAAGATTCCCCACCATTTTTGTTTTGTTGTACATGCGTTACAACAACAGATTATTCAGTGGGCACTTCGACGGACACCTTTGCAGCGATAGTTGGAAGAATTGCTGCTTCGTCTTCCTGTGAAGAGATGAGTACATAGTTGTGTCCAGTAGTAGGGGTTGTTACATTTGCTATGTCCTGCTGGGACGTTATTGCTTCGGATCCATCTGTTAAAGAACAGAAATCTTTTAATCAGTTAGTAAAGAAGGTTCAGCTGCATAACTATCAAAACAGAAAGTTTCATAACTGCTTTGGAGCAAACAATAATAATGTATGAAGCATTTGAAACCTTATGTGGAAGCAAACATTAAAATCTATATAAGCAAAACAACATGAAAACTGAAAAATGATAAAAATAGTAATTACCAATGTTTTTTTCAACAAATGGATCTGCCACTTGTTCAGGAGCATCAGAGTTCTGCACATGTGCTGAAGTTGCTTGATTAGGGGCAGGAACATATAATGGGTCTTGGCTCCCAAAAAGGTTAAATGATGGACCGTCAGCCCATTCACCAGGACCAGGAATTGGAGGTTCCCAACCAGATTGCCCATAAATCTTAATTTTAGTGGGTGGTGCTGGTAAGACAGTCTCAGATCTTGGGCTGTTAACAGCGTCACTTTGACCACAATCATCATCTTGGGCGGTGGAGTCTATAACAACGGCGGGTTGTGGCTGAAAGGAAATACGTCGCCTAGAGGGGGGGTGAATAGGCGAGGAACACTTTTTACAATTTAGTCTTGATAAATGCAGAATAAAACTTAGTGTTTAACTTATCAATGACACAACCTAAATATACTAGGTTCACCTATGTGCACCAACAACTTATGCTACGCAAGATAAACAACAAAGTGAAAGCAAGGAAAGGACTTCAAGCACGATGGCTATCACAAAGTAAAGTGCATAAGTAAAGAGCTCGGATATAGGAATAACCGAGGCACGCGGAGACGGGGATGTATTCCCGAGTTCCAACACAAAAGGTGTACGTCTCGTTGGAGAGGTGCGAGCAACCACAACAGGTTTGCTCAATGCCACAAAGGTCTCACTTTTTTCTCCGATGAACTCGACCACAAAGGTTCGAGTCCACCTTCCACTATGAACTCCTTTGGGGCGAAGAACAATCTCGTACAATGTCTTGGGGAACACACCCACAACCGAATTGGGGGCTCCCAAATGACCACAACAGGTCTTGACCACAAAGGACCCAACTATCCGCAAAGGCCTTGACCACAAAAGGTCCTATGCCACAAAGGCGGCCACTAAGGCGTCTAGGGTCCAAGACCCAAGAGTAACAAGCTCACAAATTTCACCACCACGAATCCTCGTGGAGGGCTCAAACCGATGCAAGATGCAATGACAAGAGCACATAAAGTGCTCAAGACCTTCACTCTCAAATTCCAACAAAGCAGCAAATGCTAATGGGGGAATAAGAGAGGAAGAGCAAAGAAACCACAAAGGAGTCAAATCCTTCACTCATAAATCCCACCAAAAACAACCAATGCTTATGGGGGGAGAAGAGAGGAAGAACAAATGAGGAGAATCACAAAGGAACTCCAAGATCTAAATCTACTAGATTCCCCTCACTTAGAGAGGATATGGATTGGTGGAATTGTAGATCTAGATCTCCTCTCTCTTTTCCCTCAAAGATATGCAAGAATCATGAGAGGGATTGAGAGATAGGCAAGCTCAAGAAGGTCAACAATGGAGGGGATTTTCATGCTCTAGAGCTTGGGGTCAATGGGGAAGAAGACCCACTTAAATAGGACCCCCAAAAACTGACCGTTATGTGAAAATCGCGACCCCTCAGAGGTACTACCGCCCCGGTAGCGGTACTACCGCCACGGGTGATTCTGGACGTACAAAACGCGCTAGTTCCTGGTGTCTTAGCGGTACCGGAGCGGTCGCTGGACAAAAAAAACGGTAGGAACACCCAAACGAAAACGATGATAACTTGACCATCCGAACTCCGTTTTTGATGATTTTTGGCTCGTTGGAATCACAACAAAGAGCTCTATAAGATCATGCAGAGAAACATCATATTCCATCATGTGAGCATAAAACCAAATGGGGAAACGTTGAACTTTCATATAACATGTAAACCGGTAAAACCTCCAATATCAAAAACGTAATAAGATACTCATATGAAATCCGTTTTTGATGAATTAGAGCTTAAAATGAATATGAACTAAGCTCTAAATCGTCACATGGTTAAAGCACAACAAGTTTTCCAAAGTAAAACATTTTCTAAGCACTTGTGCTTGTTAAGAAGACCGTGAGACAAGCACCAAATTCCAACAAGGAGAAAAGCCAAATAAGAACCAAGAAAGATGATATGCCAAGCATGCAAAGGTTTGAGCTCTCCACAAAGGTGCAATCAAGTTAGTCACTCGAGAGCCCGTCTTGATAGTACGCCTATCTATCCTATAACCCTATTAAGATCATACCTTTGCCTTGAGCAAACCACTTGAGCTAGATGATGACGATCTTGATCTCTTCAAGTGGACCACCTTTTTTGATTGTGCTTGCTAGCACATGCTTGATGAAGACTCCTCCAAATGCTCCCCCATACTCCATTATGGGAGAGCCTCGCTTAGCTTCGTCTTCATGTCTCCATTTCTTACAACAAGCATAAGATATCTCCGACAAGATTCTGTTGGTCTTGCACTTGTCAACCTTGATGACGATCACGACATGACGTCATCCTCCATGAGCTATATGAATTGATCTTCTTGTTGCAAGCCCATGGGAAGATACCTAACCCCACATATAGATACCACACACACACTTGGGTTAGTTCACAAAGCTATATGGGTAAGAGCTTACCATCCCAAGAGATACATGATCCACTTGGTACATCTTGTTGCTTTGTGTGTTGATCAACATCTTGATCAATCTCGTATCATCCCATCTATCTTCATATAGGTGATGTCTTGACATATTCAAGACATACTTGCAATATGCTCAACACAAACATTAGTTCATAGGGATTGTCATTAATTTTCAAAACCATACATGAGGGCACATGCCCTTTCAATCTCTCCCATTTTGGTAATTTATGACAATTCCTTTTACGAGGGTTTATATAAGGAATTAAACAACCGTGCAACACACTCAACAAAGCAAGGAGGCAAGAGAACCAAAATTCCCTTAAACCCCTCTAAATCTCTCCCCCATTGGCATCCATTGCCGAAATGGGCGAAAAATCTTGAAGGCCAATATAATAAGAGCTCCCCCATAAATTATGCATTTCTCATGATATGAGTGAAATCAAATGCATATATCCAATGACGAAAAGATGGAGGGGATAAATTATATTGAGGATCCAAAGAAAGCAAAAGAAAGAGACCAATCGAAATCAAATAAAAAGATACCAATTGCAAAACAAAAGATGCATTCACAAACTAAGCAAGCAATCAAAGGATCCAAAAAATGGACACGAGAAGATGTTATGATAAGATCAATCAAGTGTTCAAATGAATCAAGATGGAACTCCTCCAAGGTACATGCACAATGAAGAATTTGTATTTCAATATAAGGTGCACAACATGGAATCCTCATTCCTTCCTAGATTAATTTGAACAACCAAGGGCAAGAGTGCATAGATGGAAAAGAATCAACGCAACTTGCAACAAACAAATGTTGAGCAAAAGGAAAGAAACGTGACAATTAAAGACTTGCTCAAGCGAGAAAAGATGGATGTGATATGGAAATACATTTTACGAGACTAAGAAGGGTGAGCCAAGGCATCACCATAGTCTTTCAAGGTAAGAACCACATAATGTATATCATGTATTTCGCATACAAACACACCAAAGAATACATGACAAATAGGTTTACAAGCTTGTAAAGAGGCAAAGAGAATACCAAATCAAATACAAAGCTCGTGCCTTTTATAGATCACCAAAGGATCAAGAGAGAAATAAAGGTGATCACTAAAGATTTTGAATACCAAAGAAGGATGTACCTAATTTCATGTATACGAGTTTCTAAGTAGGCACTAAGTCCACCTAGAAACATGCACACACAAAATAGGCACTAGGAAAAGAACATGATATCCATTAGGAAGTCATAAAATATCAGTGAGAATTTTGCCTAAACCCATAGCACAAAACTAAAATTTTAGGAAAATAAAAACTTCCAACACACACTCTTCAAAGTATCTCAAATACCCACAAATGATAAGTGATAGTTGAGATGCTTCGGGAATGGTAAAAACTCTCTCAAACGGCAAATGATTTTGAAAATTCATCCATATTGCATATGAGACAATTTAACAAGAATTGCTAGATTAACATAGTTGGAATTGATGAATCATGAACATGGTCAAATATGTTCCCTTTACTATGTAATCATCCTGGCTTGCTCAAATTTGTAATAAAGACGATTTGAAAGGAACTTTGCAAAAACCATATCAAACGCAACTTGAGAGACTCATGCCAAGATACAACCTACACAAGGTTGAGGGATAGAAAAGTATGCATGAGATAGATACTTGTTACCGAGATAGCATTGATGAAGTAGGAGGTAGGTGCTCATGATTATCCAAGCTTGGCTCAAAAAGGCACATGATGAGGACTCTATCCTTGTAATCGAGACAAGCTTCCAATGGATCTCCAATGTACCTAAAATAAATTTAAGTACAAAGTGGTACCCAAACTCATTGGGTCCGAAGTAGTTAGAGCAACTACAATACATAGGACAAACTCCACATAAATATGTGCCTATTGATATGAAATTGAATTTCATGCACATCTTAGACATTTAGGATTTGGTGGAGTTTATACTATATACTGGAACAAGGAAAGTAAGCATGGCACAAGATATACATATAGTAAATATGCATGCACAAAACTTTCAAGAACCGAAAGAGATACAATTTTGGACAAAGTACCAATTAAATCAAGAAGTTACACAAAAGTGTGGCAAGAAAAAGAATTGTCCACATTATATCCCAATACTCGAATCAACACATGATTGGAGAAACCAAAATGAAAAGATATCAAAAGAAAATAAGGTCAAGGCCAAAAACATTGAGCATATGAAATACATCAAATAAACATGCTCAAAAGTTTATCTCTTTCAAGCAGGTAGACTAAAAGACAAGGAATGAGATAGCCAACTCCACATAGGAGAAAATGGTTTCATAGAATACTAAGACCCTCTACACTTATCCTGATGGCACAAAAGTACCAAGACGAACAATGTTAGTCTTCCAACGAGACACGTCATCGGGATCCAACACCAATAAGAAAAGACCAAATGTCAATGGAAGACAACTAATGTTCAAAAGTATATAGGATTGCTCCCCCACAGTTCGTGCAGTATATGATCTTGTATAAGAATACAAAATGCACATAAATGAAGTCATTACTCTCCATGTATATCGTTAAACACTAGTCATGCTCAAAGAAGGGAACACGATACAATATTAATTTAAAGAAAGTTGTTCTCAAGAATATAAAGTAGCTTCCCCGTGATTAGTGCATAGTTTTTGATCTTGCATGTAAACACAAAATGCACTCAAGCGGGATCATCACCCTCCATAAATCTTTTTGAACACAAGTTTAAGGAAAAACAATAAGATACACTAACAAGACAAAAGAAGGTGTTCTACTCAATGTAGGATAGCTCCCCCAAGAATAGTGCATTGTCTAGAAGTAAGACCTCGAAAGTAAATGCACAACAATGGGATCCTTGCTTTTCTTAACTCTAGAAAGCACAAAACACATTCTGAGTAGAGCAAAAAGGATCCAAAGGATATAAGGAAGACATAGGAAATTATTCCAAAACAATCCTTGCCAACAAATAAGGCGATTGATGAGCAAAGACCAAAGTAGATATGATCAATAAATATACCACAAATAATTATCACTTGTCAAAGACAAAATGTATGGAGATATTTCTCGGTGGTAAGTATATATTCAAGATCATAATCACAAAACATAAGCATGTGGCAAAAGATGGGAATTGAAAAACATGCTTACATAGAGTTTTTGATGGCTTAAAATAATCAATGATCATGCTAAGCATCAAGAAACTCTCTCACAAACAAGATACCAAAAGATGAGAAACATAAAGAATTTGAGCGAGAGGAACTTGTTTGAGCAACATGTCACTTAGGAACAAGACAATTAAGAATATCAATTCTAGATGACACTACCTCACATGTTCACATTTTCTAGGCTTGTAATATGCACATAGCTTATTACTCCCTCATAATGTGATAATCCATTCATATCCCAACAAGAGCCAATTAAGATAAACAAGTTGAAACAAAGCTCAAGACATACTCTCAAGATTGGTAAGTAGAGAGCACAACACTTACAAGCAAGCAAGGTACAAAACCAAACACATGCAAGGGTGCAAGCAACTTTCAATGTATATAAAATTTAAACACAAGTTACCGCAAGGAGGAACATTGGATATAAGATGAGGCAATATAATCCAATTGACTTGGCTTGAGAGAATATGGTTGATGAAGATCCCTTAACTCTTCATGATGTAGCCAAGTCTCCAATGTCCTCCGACTCCACCTATTGATCAAGTTTTAGCTTGTTGGTCCCCAACCAAGTTGGGTCCTAAGAGATTAGTCACAATAGTCTTGGAAACCCAAATGGTTCTTTTCTTTACACCACTTTGAGTACCAACATACTTGGCAAACAAATTGCAAACCTTATTCTTCTGAAGCAAATAAGCATGAGAAAGTATAGTGGGGTTGAATAAGTTACCATGAGTGCATGAAGAGGCTAAGTGATTCTTCCCACGACATGTGTAGCACACTCGGCCTTTTCTTTTCTTCTTGGGGGAGTGAAGATCCTTCAACTTGGGAAGCTTGAGTTTGAACTTGAGGTTGCTTCCCTTGTTGCTTCTCACTAAGAGGCTTCTTCTTCTTCAAGGGGCAAGATCTAACATGGTGCCCTTCGACCTTGCACTTGAAGCACACAATCTTGACCGAATCAATAGCTTGATCTTGGCCCTTCTTCTTGATGAACTTGTGCTTCATATTATCAATGGACTTGTTCTTGATATTGGAGTTGAATCCAAGTCCACTCTTGTCATGAGGAAGTCTTCGCGCTCTCAACATCTTGTCGAGGGAGGACTTTCCTTCATGACCCTTGATCAAGTATTTCTTCAAAGATGTGACTTGTGCCTTGAGCTCTTTGATTTCCTCTACATGTTTAGTATCAACACAAATAATAGAGGAAGTAGATGCTACATTGTTAGAGCAACAAGGCATGGAGAGTAATTCATCACAAGATGTAACAATGTTGTGAGTGGATGAATTACTAGAACTAGCACATGGCAATAAAGTATTTTCACTAGAAATTGTGCTAGTGATCACAAGAGGTTCACAAGATTTTACCTTTGTAGAGATTGCCTCAAGAGCAACCTCTAGCCTAGCATGGGATGCTAGAAGATCATCATTAGAGCTCGAAAGCTTTTCATGATTTTCCTCCAACTTCCCATACTTGCTAGATAGCAACTCAAGTTGAGCCCTTAGCTCAACATTCTCCTTAAAAATAGATGCTTCACAAGAAATGGAGTTAGTAGCACAAGCATCATTATCATTGGGAATAGAAGAGAACAATATAACAAGCTCATTATACTTTCTTTTGAAGTTGATGGCTTCCTCAAGAGCTCTATCACGAGTTTCTTTTACTTTACATAATTCTAAAGTAAGAGTCTCCCCAAGAGATTTGGATTTGCCCATTTTTAGTTTGGCCAGAGCATGGTCACATTTTTTTTAGTGAGTTTAGCAACCATTTCATTATTTAACTCCTCACTAGTTTCTAGCTTCTCCTCAAGAGAAACTCGAGTTTCTTCCTCTTCCTTAAGAGCAATCTCAAGATTGTGGATCTCACCCGCGGAATCACGAGCAAGACCCCATCCTTCATCACAACGAGTCTCCAAGGCCTCAATTGTCTCCTTGCGCTCAATAAGAATGGTCATGATTTCTAAGAAGCTATCATCGGCATGTTTTTTTTTAAAAGAGCATGAGAGACAATATCAAAGTTCTTTTCAATGGAGGCATCATTATCACTTTCATCATTAATATCATCATCATTAGATATATTAGAATTCAAGGTAGGAGATACCTTAGACTCCTTAGCCATAAGACAAAAGTGAGTAATGGATGAGGAAGATGAAGAATTACTTGAAGCACCATTGAGGTCCATGTCTTGTTCCAACAATTGTTTGGATTCCTCTACATTGTCAGTCAAACAAGTACTAGAGGAAATAAAAACATTTTTATCATGGCAACAAGATAAGGAAAGCATATCATCATGTGATATAGTTAAGCAACTACTACATGATATGCAAGGACTATAGACACTAGCATGTAAGGGATTTATGGTGCTAGAGGAGTTTAAGTCCAAAGATAGAGTATTGTAATAAGATGGGTGAGAAATATGATCAATAGTAGATTCACCATCAAGAATGCAATCTCTATCACCACTCACCATGTCATTACCTTGTGGCAAGCCACACGTTGGTGAAGTGGAAGAAGAAGTGAGCTTATCACGGTTGAAGGTGGAAGGAGGACAATCATCCTTGGTGTGTTGGACACATCATATATATCTTCAAGCTTGGTCCATAATTCATGAGCGTTCCGACAAGGCATGATTGACACAAGAATTACATCGCTCGAAACATAGATAAGACCATTACATGCTAGAGTATCGAGATAAGAGTTTTTCTCATCCTCTAAACATAATTCTTGTGAATCCTTTGGAGGAGAAAAACCCATATCTACAATTCTCTCTAAATTTGGATCCATGTCCCTAAAGATATTAACCATGTGAATTTTCCAAACATCATAATTAGTGCCATCAAATATATAAGTGGGATTGTGCACTAATTCTCTAAACGACATCTTTATCTCTAGGCGGTAAAGCCTAATTATGAGAAAACCTGGCTCTGATACCAATTGAAAGGAAATACGTCGCCTAGAGGGGGGGGGGTGAATAGGAGAGGAACACTTTTTACAATTTAGGCCTGATAAATGCGGAATAAAACTTAGTGTTTAACTTATCAGTGACACAACCTAAATATACTAGGTTCACCTATGTGCACCAACAACTTATGCTACGCAAGACAAATAACAAAGCAAGGAAAGGACTTCAAGCACAATGGCTATCACAAAGTAAAGTGCATAAGTAAAGAGCTCGGGTAAAGGAATACCGAGGCACGCGGAGACGAGGATGTATTCCCGAGTTCCACCACAAAAGGTGTACATCTCGTTGGAGAGGTGCGAGCACCCACAACAGGTTTGCTCAACGCCACAAAGGCCTCACATTTTTCTCCGATGAACTCGACCACAAAGGTCCGAGTCCAGCTTCCACTATGAACTTCTTTGGGGCGGAGAACAATCCCGTACAATGTACCTTGGGGCACACACCCACAACCGAATTGGGGGCTCCCAAATAACCACAAGAGGTCTTGACCACAAAGGTCCCAACTAGCCACAAAGGCCTTGACCACAAAAGGTCCTATGCCACAAAGGCGGCCACTAAGGCGTATAGGGTCCAAGACCCAAGAGTAACAAGCTCACGAATTTCACCACCACGAATCCTCGTGGAGGGCTCAAACCGATACAAGATGCAATGACAAGAGCACACAAAGTGCTCAAGACGTTCACTCTCAAATTCCAACAAAGCAACAAATGCTAATGGGGGAATAAGAGAGAAAGAGCAAATAAACCACAAAGGAGTCATATCCTTCACTCCCAAATACCACCAAAAACAACCAATGCTTATGGGGGGAGAAGAGAGGAAGAACAAAAGAGGAGAATCACAAACGAACTCCAAGATCTAAATCTACTAGGTTCCCCTCACTTAGAGAGGATATGGATTGGTGGAATTGTA
Source organism: Poa annua (assembly GCA_026929855.1). Classification (NCBI taxonomy): domain Eukaryota; kingdom Viridiplantae; phylum Streptophyta; class Magnoliopsida; order Poales; family Poaceae; genus Poa; species Poa annua. The sequence goes on along the minus strand of CM049426.1, from coordinate 239,950,405 downwards.
GACCTAGATCTCCTCTCTCTTTTCACTCAAAGATATGCAAGAATCATGGGAGGGATTGAGAGATAGGCAAGCTCAAGAAGGTCAAGAATGGAGGGGATTTTCGTGCTCTAGAGCTTGGGGTCAATGGGGAAGAAGACCCCCTTAAATAGGACCCCCGAAAACTGACCGTTATATGAAAATCGCGACCCCTAAGTGGTACTACCGCCCCGGTAGCGGTACTACCGCCCCGGGTGATTCTGGACGCCCAAAACGCGCTAGTTCCTGTTGTCCTAGCGGTATCGGGCGGTACCGGAGCGGTACTACCGCTGGACAAAAAAAAACTGCAGGAACACCCAAACGAAAGCGATGCTAACTTGACCATCCGAACTCTGTTTTTAATGATTTTTGGCTCGTTAGAATCACAACAAAGAGCTCTATAAGATCATGCAGAGAAACATCATATTCCATAATGTGAGCATAAAACCAAATGGGGAAAGATTGAACTTTCATATAACATGTAAACCGATAAAACCTCCAATATCAAAAAGGTAACAAGATATTCATATGAAATCCGTTTTTGATGAATTAGAGCTTAATATGAATATGAACTAAGCTCTAAATCGTCACATGGTTAAAGCACAACAAGTTTTCCAAAGTAAAACATTTTCGAAGCACTTGTGCTTGTCAAGAAGACCACGAGACAAGCACCAAATTCCAACAAGGAGAAAAGCCAAATAGAACCAAGAAAGATGATATGCCAAGAATGCAAAGGTTTGAACTCTCCACAAAGGTGCGATCAAGTTAGTCACTCGAGAGCCCCTCTTGATAGTACGACTATCTATCCTATAACCCTATTAAGATCATACCCTTGCCTTGAGCAATCCACTTGAGCTAGATGATGACGATCTTGATCTCTTCAAGTGGACCACCTTTTTTGATTGTGCTTGCTAGCACATGCTTGATGAAGACTCCTCCAAATGCTCCCGCATACTTCATTATGGGAGAGCCTCGCTTAGCTTCGTCTTCATGTCTCCATTTCTTACTCCAAGCATAAGATATCTCCGACAAGATTCTCTTGGTCTTGCACTTGTCAACCTTGATGACGATCACGACATGACGTCATCCTCCATGAGCTATGAATTGATCTTCTTGTTGCAAGCCCATGGGAAGATACCTAACCCCACATATAGATACCACACACACACTTGGGTTAGTTCACAAAGCTATATGGGCAAGAGCTTACCATCCCAAGAGATACATGATCCACTTGGTACATCTTGTTGCTTTGTGTGTTGATCAACATCTTGATCAATCTCGTATCATCCCATCTATCTTCATATAGGTGATGTCTTGACATCTTCAAGACATACTTGCAATATGCTCAAAACAAACATTAGTTGTCGGGGATGTAATTCCCCTGTACCCTGAAAATATGGGTTTGTTTCTTAATATTGCAGATATAACTACATTTAAATGAAGGAGTAAGAAAAAAGAGGAAAGGGGAGTCATGGGCCGGATTTGGTGGTCTCGGGAGGGCATTGGACTGGCCCATCTCCTACTCGGATCAACCGAGAGGCTCAACTCGGTCAACCCCCGAAGCACCAACTGCCACGACATCCTGATTCGACCTCATCCTCAACCTCCTGCACGACCGCATCATCTCCCCCGAGTCCTCCAAACCGCCCCCGGTGTTCGCCCCCGACATCCGCGCCTCCCCGTCTTCTCCGACCTCCTCCTCGGCAGCGCACCATCCCGGCACTTCCTCAACTTTACCCCGATGCCTCCTCCACCTCGCCCGAGCTCCTCGGGTCCCCGGCCTCTCCGCCAGCGCGCTCGCCCAGACCGCCCGCCTCAACCTCGCATCCGGCCGCGCCCGAGACGGCATTCCCGACATCAGCTCGGTCCGGTCGACCCCGGCTTCAGGCGTGGTCGCGGCGGCCCCGCCGAGCCCGACCTCGCTCACGTCTTCTCCGGCTTCCCCCTACCTCGGACGCGCCGCCTCCAACCTCGGGCATACCCGGGACGGCCCGTGGCGACTTTGGGCGCCCGCATTCTGGTCTTCCTCGCCTCCGAAACAGACGCGCCGTCCGGTAGCGCCTCGCCGCCGGCGTCCCCAGATGGCCCGTGCACTCCTAGCCTCGGTTCTGGGCTTCAGACCGGGATGTCCCAGGTGAATCTTTGTGCAGGTATCGGAAGACAGAGAAAATGCGGGGACAGGCGCAAAGGGACGAAGTAATACGCGCACCGCGCATGTCCAGGGCATGGGCAGCCGCTCAAAACAGTGTCTCTGATGGGACAAGAGTACGCCACACAGTGACGCAGGAATAGTCCGACAAGACCCCATCAATCGTGTCGTGAACAGTGTACCATGAACAGTAATTCTTGTCCCCTTGTCCCCTGCTTGTCCCCTGGGCTCTCCTATATAAAGGGCACCAGGGGGAGGGAGAGGGACAGAGGCCAAGCCCCCCACCACTTCATTTCCCCCCTTTCCATTTGCTCCCAAAACTTCATGGAGGCAAACCTAGCAGCTCGCGGAGCATATTGTAGCCCGGATATAAAGAGGAGAAATATACCGAGTAGGCTAGATGCTGCAGTAGGGGTTTTATCTCCTCACGAGAGCCCCGAAGCAGGGTAAATCCTCGTGTCATCTTGTCGGTTGTGTTTACCTGCGCGCGAGTTCATCGCGCAATCCCTCCCCGAGATCCCCTAGCGTCCATCGGCCCCACAAATTAGCCTACATGTAGGCATCTGCCGTGACACCACCACGACAGTTGGCGCCCACCGTGGGGCAGAGTGGCGTTTGCGGGAACAATTTCAGACGGGACCCGACATCCTAAATCCGGGATCCCTACGCTGCGGGCAGTGGTCACTGACATCCTGCGCCGCGGGTAGCGGTCGCCGGCATCCCAAATCCGGGATCCTAAATCCGGGATCCCTACGCTGCGGGCAGTGGTCACTGACATCCTGCGCCGCGGGTAGCGGTAGCCGGCATCCCAAATAAGGGATCCTAAATCCGGGATCCCTACTCTGTGGGCAGTGGTCACTGACATCCTGCGCCGCGGGTAGCGGTCGCCGGCATCCCAAAATCCGGGATCCTAAATCCGGGATCCCTGTGCTGCAGGCAGTGGTCATTGACATCCCTGCGCGGCGGGTTGAGATCATTGACATCCCTACGCGGCGGGTTAAGATCGCTGACATCCCTGCGCGGCGGGTTGAGATCGCCGACATCCCTGCGCGGCGGGTAGAGGTCGCCGACATCCCTGCGCTGCGGGTAGAGGTCTCCGACATCCCTGCACCGCGGGTGGAGGTCATCGACGTCCCCGCATCGCGGAAACCGGTCATCGACATCCCAAACCAGCATCCCTGCATCACGGGCACCAGCCGCCGGAGTCTACCCCGACACTCATCTTCAATGGACCCCTGGCAGTTGCACACCAGTTACCCGGGTTATGTTGCCTCCGACATCCCCAACCGCTCCTGTGCTCCGTGAGTATCGTCATCTGTACCTTACTTTTACGTTATCTTAAATTTGTTCGGGAACTGCCCATGCATGATTAGTTTAATTATTTACCCGGGAACGAGATATCGTAACCCGGGGACTGCCCTGTTTCACCTGTTTGTCATCTATCTGTTTTTCCCCGGGAGCAAGATGTCTTGACCCGGGGACTGGCTTACTGATTAGTTCTACCCTGCATGCTTAGTCGGTGAAGTAGCGCGGTTTACATTTATTTATATGCTTTTCATATCTTGCTTCTTGCTATGTCATTTGTGTGTCGGCATCCCGAAACTGGACTCGGGGACTGCCGGGCTCCTTTGTCTTCCTGCTATATCTGAAAATTTTACCCGGGGACTCGGTGGAAACCGAGCCTCTGTCCTATTATGTGATTTGCTGCTAGAGTTATTTTCTGTCTTTGTTCTTGTTAAAATATATATGTCTTAACTAACGTTGAAAGGTGATGTCGGCTTTACCGCGAGGATACTCATGTCGAAAGTCTTGATTATATCGGTTATCTCGGATCCATCTTATATCTATTGTTAGCTCAAGGTACATTACATATGATCTGTGGTATCAGTTGGCCCACGTATCGCGGTATCATGCACAATTTCCAGATCGCCGTTTATTTCGGTCCGCCAATATATCATGGCATACTGCAATATCTCCAGATCTATTTATGTCGGTTCGCCAACATATCGTGGCACCATACCATATCTCCAGATCCCTGTTTATTTCGGTTCGCCAATGTATCATGGCATCGGGCGATATTTTCAGATCGTTATTTATTTCAGTATATCAAAAGTTCGCCAAAGGCAACACCTGAGATACCGAAACACCTGTGATGCGCCCGGAGTGGCCAAGATACCAGAATGTGTGATATGCCCAGAGGGGTTAGCATACCGACATACCAAGATACCTGTGTAACATTGTGTGTGTAGGCGTCTGTGTCGGTATACGCCCAGAGTGGCTAAACGTCGGCACATGAGACTCTGTGTCGGTATACGCCCAGAGTGGCTACAAGCCGGCGCATGAGGCGTCCGTGTTGGTATACGCCCAGAGTGGCTAAACGCCGGCATGTGTTGTGTGTTTGTGTCAGACCGACGGTGGCCGAAGACATCTATGTCGGTAAAACGCCCAGAGTGGCTACGGAACCGGCATATGATTGTATTTTTGCAGGTACTCGGTGGAGCAGGTGAAAACGATGAGGTTGAGATTTCATCTAAGTCAGCGCGCGACTCTGCGAGTCCCCCGCAGCCTCGGGGACTAGTGTCGGGGTTGTAATCCCCGAGATCCCTAAAAACTTGGTATTTGGTATGGAGATTTCCTAATGACTATTTTTTTTAAGTCTATGCGCGATTCTAACGAATCCCCCATAGACTCGGGGACTAGTGTCGGGGATGTAATTCCCCGGTACCCTGAAAATATGGGTTTGTTTCTTAATATTGCAGATATAACTACATTTAAATGAAGGAGTAAGAAAAAAGAGGAAAGGGGAGTCATGGGCCGGATTTGGTGGTCTCGGGAGGGCATTGGACTGGCCCATCTCCTACTCGGATCAACCGAGAGGCTCAACTCGGTCAACCCCCGAAGCACCAACTGCCACGACATCCTGATTCGACCTCGTCCTCAACCTCCTGCACGACCGCATCATCTCCCCCGAGTCCTCCCAACCGCCCCCGGTGTTCGCCCCCGACATCCGCGCCTCCCCGTCTTCTCCGACCTCCTCCTCGGCAGCGCACCATCCCGACACTTCCTCAACTTGACCCCGATGCCTCCTCCGCCTCGCCCGAGCTCCTCGGGTCCCCGGCCTCTCCGCCAGCGCGCTCGCCCCGACCGCCCGCCTCAACCTCGCATCCGGCCGCGCCCGAGACGGGCATCCCCGACATCAGCTCGGTCCGGTCGACCCCGGCTTCAGGCGTGGTCGCGGCGGCCCCGCCGAGCCCGACCTTGCTCACGTCTTCTCCGGCTTCCCCCTACCTCGGACGCGCCGCCTCCAACCTCGGGCATACCCGGGACGGCCCGTGGCGACTTTGGGCGCCCGCATCCCGGTCTTCCTCGCCTCCGAAACAGACGCGCCGCCCGGTAGCGCCTCGCCGCCGGCGTCCCCAGATGGCCCGTGCACTCCTAGCCTCGGTTCTGGGCTTCAGACCGGGATGTCCTAGGTGAATCTTTGTGCATGTATCGGAAGACAGAGAAAATGCGGGGACAGGCGCAAAGGGACGAAGTAATACGCGCACCGCGCGTGTCCAGGGCATGGGCAGCCGCTCAAAACAGTGTCTCTGATGGGACAAGAGTACGCCGCACAGTGACGCGGGAATAGTCCGACAAGACCCCATCAATCGTGTCATGAACATTGTACCGTGAATAGTAATTCTTGTCCCCTTGTCCCCTGCTTGTCCCCTGGGCTCTCCTATATAAAGGGCACCAGGGGGAGGGAGAGGGACAGAGGCCAAGCCCCCCACCACTTCATTTCCCCCCTTTCCATTTGCTCCCAAAACTTCATGGAGGAAAACCTAGCAGCTCGCGGAGCATATTGTAGCCCGGATATAAAGAGGAGAAATATACCGAGTAGGCTAGATGCTGCAGTAGGGGTTTTATCTCCTCACGAGAGCCCCGAAGCAGGGTAAATCCTCGTGTCATCGTGTTTACCTGCGCGCGAGTTCATCGCGCAATCCCTCCCCGAGATCCCCTAGCGTCCATCGGCCCCACAAATCAGCCTACCTGTAGGCATGTGCCGTGACACCACCACGACAGTAGTCCATAGGGATTGTCATTAATTACAAAAACCATACATGAGGGCACATGACCTTTCAGTGGCGCATCTTCTTGCGTAGACATCTTGTCTTGATGCTCAACCTCTTTTAAAACCCCACCCAAAATCTCCTCACTTTGCTCCACAAAATCCTTCTCCATCGTGGCTTGGGCCAAAATATCCTCACTTTGCTCTGCAGAATCATTCTTCTTCTCCATCGTGGACAGGGCCAAAATATGCTCCATATAATCCTTCTTCTTCTCCATCGTGGATGGGGCCGTCACCACATTTTGCTGCGCAAAACCTTTTACTTTCGCAACAGCGACTCTGGCCCTCTTTTGCACATCAACATCTAGGGTGTCCACCTCCAGGAGCCTCAACTTCTTTCTGTGCTCAACCCTGTTCTGAGTCCATGATGGGTCGGAGCTAGCTCTCTTTTCCTGAACAACATTTTTTGTTGCGACCACGGTTGTTGCGCTTGCTTCTAACATTTTTGCGGCATCTTCTGCTGCAACCTATTTCCCTTCGACTGCCTTGGCTCCACCCTCATCTTCTCATATCTCTTTTGCTGCGACGGGTGGGGCAGGATGAATCATTGCTTCAGGATCCCCTGCTCCCACATCGGAAATCACACTATCGACGTTGGTTTGCTTCTTTTTAGCTGGAACTTTGCATCCTCTCTTCACATAAACAATTGCTCTCTTGGAAGTTTTTGCAGCAGCCCCCTGCACCGCAACACTCTTCCCTGCAGCAAGTCCATCTTTGCGGACAGGGTCTTGGTGTATCTTCCTCCTGTGACGCCAAGTTCTTGTGCACGTTATCATGGTCGGTTGAAAACACGACGCTAGGGCCATTTCCTTTTCTTATTGCAGCATCAACATCAATCAGCAATGGCGCCATGTGTCTTGACTGCATTGCTTTCACCCCAGCACTTGATTGCTTCATTGTATCATCAATATCAGCAGAAAACCGAATCCTGTGCGTCTCGTATACATTCTTGAACCGGGGTGGGACCTATCAGAACCACACGTGCAATAGTCCAAAATGAGAGAAAAGATGTAAGCAGAACTATGAATGAAGCAAAAAGGTAGCACTCTGTCGATGCAGTGAAGCAACAAAACAATTCAATCACTTTGGTAATGTTAATACAACAAAAGTATTGAGCTAAAGATACATTTAGAAAAAGCTAAGGAAGCAAAAAATGTTACAAACCTGTAAATCCTCCATTGTTGGAAAGACAATCCAATCTTTCAATGATGCAGATGGGACAACTTCCGTTTCTCCTGCATTAGCATTGCTCGGTCCTGGTGCTGATCCATATATAGTTTGAGGCAATTTAAGAAACTGCACATAAGCAAAAATGAAAAATGTGCATAAGAAAAAATGTGCATAAGAAAACACACAGACAAGACACGCATATGATGGGAGAAAAAAAGACATTATCGGTCGCCTCCCAAAAATTGTTTTGTTGTTCGAGATGGTGTTGTCGAGATCAATGTCCACCACAAGATCAAAATCATTGGAGGTAACGAAACAAATCCTAGGGAATGAGTAGTTTATGCAATGCACATTCCTCAGTGATGCACACGGTGGGTGTGTTGTTAGGAGACCCCAAGAGGAAGGTATGAAGTAGTGCAGCAGCAAATTTCCCTCAGTTATGAAACCAAGGTTATCGAACCAGTAGGAGATGAAGAATTCACTCGAGGTATCAACGGCGCCAGAAAAGAGCTTCATGTAGTTGACGTGGAATCTGCACACAACACAATCAAAGTATTTGGCCCCAACTCAACGGTGAGGGTGTCAATCCCACCGGATTGTTGTAACAAAAGGATTAAACGTATGTGGAAGAAAGAGTAATGTTTGCAGAAAGTAACATGTTTGCAGTTGTGGTTTTATCAGATTAATGAGAAGGATCGGGGTCCACGGTTCACTAGTGGTGTCTCTCCATAAATAATAATAACATTCATCCATGCATGGTAAAAAAATTACAGCTAGGCAATTGACAGAATAATGTTAAGCAACCCAATGCATATACTAATGATATGGTGTCTAGTGTGAGATTCATTCGGGCATTATAAAAATATACATACACCGTTCCAACCGCATCTATGACTAATAATCCACCTTCCGGTTAGCGTCTGCACCCCTTTCAGTATTAAGTTGCATGCAACAGATTATCGCCTTAAGCACTGTGTGTAAAGTAAGTAAGTAACATCATCCTTAGATAAAATATTACTGTTTTATCCCTAGTAGCAATAGCACATCTACAACCTTAGAGCTTTTTGTCACTGCCCCAGATTAAATAGAGACATGAACCTACTATCGAGAATAAATACCCCCTCTTGGAGTTACAAGCATCTACTTGGCCAGAGCATACACAAGTAACAGAGAGCATGCAAGATCATTAAATAGCACACACATGATATATTATGAAGTAATAACTTTAGTACTAAATATTCATCGGATCCCAACAAACACAACATGAAGAATTACATAAAGATGAACTTGATCATGATAGGTAGCTCACAAGATCTAAACGTGATTGCACAAGAGGAGAAGACAACCATCTAGCTACTGCTATGGACCCGTAGTGCAAGGTAGACTACTCACGCATCAGTCCGGAGGCGGTCATGGCGACGTAGAAGCCTCCGGTGTAACGCCCCGGATTTTATCCCCTTTTTGTTTTGTGAGTTTTCTTTTTGCATCAACATGGCATCGCATTGCATCTCATTAATTTAATTTGTTGGATTTAAATTAAATTTCCACAATTAAATTCAAATGCATTTCAAATTAATTAAAAATATGATATTTAAAAACTTTTTGCAAATGTTAAAAACTAGTTTATTAAATTGTCTATTCAAAACTAAAACTATTTTGTATAGTTTTCGTATTCAAATTTCTTTTCTATTTTGTTTTAAAAATATAAAACTGAAAATAATAAAAGGGAGAGAAATAAAAGCCCACCTAAGCAAACCCTAGGGTTTCCCCTGGAAAATTATTTCCCACCCCCTGCCATTTTGCAGCTACCCTCCTCTCTTTTTTTGGATTTTGCAAAAGGTCCTCCCACTTCTCTTTTCTTCTTTTTTTCCCTTCCATTTTCTTTTCTTTTCTTTTTCCTTTTTTTTCTCTCCTTTCTTCCTTCCTTCCCCATCCCGCACGGGAGAAGCTCTTACCGCACCGAGCTGGCCTGAGCCAGCCCCGGCCTCGCCGCCGCCTGCGCCTCCCGCCGGCCGCTCCCCCAGCCCCGCGCTCCTCCTTCCCAGCTCGCCGCGCCCGCCGCCCGCGCGCCCGCGTTCCTCCCCGCCCGCCGGCCGCGCCCTCCGGCCGCCACCCGCAAGCTCCGCGCGCGCCCTCGTGCCGCCTGCTCCCGCCAGCGCCGCTCCGCCCGCAGCGCGCCGCGCCCCCGAGTAGCCGCCCCCGCGCGCCTGCCGCAGCTCCGCCCCGCGCCGCCTCTCTCCCCGCGCGCCGCGCCTCCCCCGGCCACCGCCCCGCACGCCGTCTCCTCCCCTGCTCCGGCCGAGCGCCGCCGCGCCCCGGGCCGCCGTGCCGCAGCGCCCCCCGAGCTCCTACGCCCGTGCTCCTCCCCGTCCGCCCCTTGCTCCGGCCGGCCTGAGCTCCGCTCCCCGCGCCGCCTCTCTCCGGCCGTCGCCCGCGCGCCTCGCATGCGCCGCGCCGCCCGCGCGCGCCGCCTCCCCGTCGCGCGTCTCGCGCCGCTGCTCCACCGCACGCTCCGCGCCGCCTCACCGCCGCGAGCCTCGCGTCGCTGCTCCACCGCACGCTCCCAGCCGCCCGCGTGCGCGCCCGCCACCGTGCACGTACTCGCAGCCCGCGTCGGCCTCCTCCCATTCGTCGTTTTCCACGTCGTGACCGCCCGTGTCCATGTCGCGGTGCCCGCCCGTGCATGCTTTCTTTCCGGTGTCCGATTGACGTGCTCCTACGTGCCACGACTTCCCGCCCACTTCCACGACACCGACAAACGACGATGCCCCGGTTCCGCGACGACTACTTCCACGACGACGACTACTTCCTCTACGGACCGAAGACGTCGGTTTCGAACCCTAGTTCACCCGATCCGACGTACGGACCCAAACCCTATCCCTATGCCTATTTTATAAAATGCCATATATCTTGTGCATTTCGCATCATAATTACATGTGTTGCATCTCTTGGGTTTACGGGTATAGCAAATCACCTACATAATTCAATATGGAATGTGTGGGGTAATAAATATATAATGCCCTATTCCATTTAATTTAATTAGATCACCCATGCCATGTGTTGCCATGCTAACCAACATTTAATATTTCTGGTAAAATAAATAAGTTGAACATAAATATTAATTGTCGTAATTCGGTTCCGCTTAATTTGGATTAAGTGCATCTCGCATTGCATCTTGCCATGTCATTCATCTGTCCCATGATCATGCTGAATCTTTTGTCGTAGTTGTAAAAATGCATCTTTTACGCTTTCCAGTGTTTGTTGCTTCTTCGCGGTTACGACGTTGAGATGTGTGAGCAACGACAAGATCGGCTTCCATGCGGGATTCCAGGCAAGCAAAGTTTGCTTGTTTACCTATGCATTGTCTTTCATTCCTGCCGTTGATCTCTGCTACCCTAGTATTCGATTCTTTATTGCGATCCCATCACATGTGTATCTTGCAGCCTATACAGCTTTATCCCCACATCCCATCACTTGTTGAATGTTTATCTGTTAGCCTTGCGAGTCGTAGCGCATGCTTAGAGTTGGTTGTGCGAGTCCTCTGTTGGTCGTTTATTTCATATGCTTAGTATGATAGATTATTCTATCTTAATAAAATGTTGTCTTATATTGGGGTATTATAATTAAAAGATAAGGCACCGGCAGAAGGCCTTACGAGGTGCTTTGTTCTACTAAGTGTCGACCTAGGAACTGAGATTTTGTCCTCGGATCCAATTTTGAGCGCACTAACCACTTGTGGGAGGCCCTATGGAGCCCCCCTCGACTTTGACTGGAACTTCAACTTGTCCGGGAGCCGCACCTAGTTAGGGTTTTCCATTTGTCTCATATGCATTGATACTAGTGTAGTATTTTACTTTGGCGGTGTGCCTTGTTACATACATATAGGGCGCGGCCTGTTGGTGCGGAGGGGTGTGTCCTGCGGGAGTCCGCACCCTTTTGGCCGGGACCAGCATAGCTCCCGTGGCTGTTGGACTTGTTGCGGTGAAGGAAAAGAGTTGGGTTGAGAGGCCCTAATGTTTTTTACTGGGTTGATCATGCGAGTATGGGTCCAGTAGTGCACCCCTGCAGGGTATAATCTTATCGATGAGCCGTGTCCACGGTTATGGACGACTTGGTGATGATGCTGGCTAACAAGATCTAGACAACTTACAGCTAATCAATGTTAATTAATTTGACTAGTAATATAGAATTACTTTCACAATAAATGGTAACTAAAATTGTTCAATGTGTGAGTCTCCCGAATTGCTTCCTCATACTTGGTTGAGGGGGTTAATCCGAGAATGGGTTATGAGTGGTGTTAGTTGTAGATGTTTACTTTATGCGCTCTCTTACCCCTCTCTATTTAGACGGAAGTTGTAGCGTGTTTCTTTAGGTTGCTAGTGATGCTTCCGCTAAGTCCACCTACCCCATATTTTGGGAGATGGTGTAGAAAGTAGGCAAGTCGGTTTTGCTTGGCAGGAGTGCCCTGACCCTCTTTTGGGTTGTGCTTTATGTGCAGTTAACAGGTTTGAACTCTGGCGACGTTAGCTTGGGAATCCCTCCGGCTTGGCTGGGCAGGGATATGGCGCCATTGCTTATCTTCAGGACTCTTAGTCCAATTTGTATCTTATCCGTAGTCGGATATTATTTTGCTTCCGCTTTCATTTGTATCTTTGTATTGCATCCTTTGTGTCTTGACTCTTTGTTGTATTTATATCTTTTGTTGTATTTTGTGGATGTATCAGAACTGTTGTAATGTTATCACAATTCCACCCACATAATGTGCATGTTTTGGCGTGCACATTATGTCTGGTGGGCGACCTAAAATCGTTATTATGCGGATTTTGGCGGGATCGCTTAAATCTACTTAGTACCGATTATAGGGCGTCACAAAGTGGTATCAGAGTCTTGGTTTCGATCTCCTTGTTGTTGCGATATCATTGGTTATCGAAGCAGCGAGTCCGCAAAAGCCTGTAGGATAACCTCGCTAACGGTCGTGTTTCTAGAGTGTCGAAAAACTATTTGACTTAAATTAGTTTGAAAAATATCTCAATAGGTTTCTATTTACTCCTTACCTCAATTCTATTTCTCCTCTTACCTTACTTGTTTTGAGTCTCTTCTCTTATCCAAATTTCAAAGCTTTAGGATCCTACATGTGGGTGGACGATTTCTTGCCTTTTACCCTATTAGGTTCGATCTTTCGGAGTCGTCTTCGTCGTGAGCAACAATCCCTTGCTAGTGGTGTCGAGAATTTCCAGGTGGAGCAACGATCCCTTGTTAGTGGTGTCGAGAAGTTCATCACGGAGCCTGAAGACTCGATAGTTACCCCTCTCTTCTTGTGGTCTCGGCGTGGATCGCGGGACGCGATCCCTTGTTAGTGGTGTCGATTGTAACGCCCCGGATTTTATCCCCTTTTTTGTTTTGTGAGTTTTCTTTTTGCATCAACATGGCATCGCATTGCATCTCATTAATTTAATTTGTTGCATTTAATATAAATTTCCACAATTAAATTCAAATGCATTTCAAATTAATTAAAAATGTGATATTTAAAAACCTTTTGCAAATGTTAAAAACTAGTTTATTAAATTGTCTATTCAAAACTAAAACTATTTTGTATAGTTTTCGTATTCAAATTCCTTTTCTATTTTGTTTTAAAAATATAAAACAGAAAATAATAAAAGGGAGAGAAATAAAAGCCCAAATCCCACCTAAGCAAACCCTAGGGTTTCCCCTGGAAAATTATTTCCCACCCCCTGCCATTTTACAGCCACCCTCCTCTCTTTTTTTGGATTTTGCAAAAGGTCCTCCCACCTCTCTTTTCTTCCTTTTTCCCCTTCCTTTTTCTTTTCTTTTTCCTTTTTTCTCTCCTTTCTTCCTTCCTTCCCCATCCCGCACGGGAGAAGCTCTTCCCGCACCGAGCTGGCCCGATGTAACATCCCAAGTTTGCTAAATAGAAATAAAAGGTGTGTTTTAAGCATTGCATGCGTCTCATTTAATTTGGACAAGAATTTGCATTTAAAATTTAAATGTTTGGTTTCAAAACAAAGGGGTAAACTCTTGTTAGTTTTGGTGAACTCAAAATATTCCAAATTTTCAAAATCCAAGACTGCCAATGGCTTCCTTGTGAAATTTTGAATCTCCTAGTATTTTTCAGAAAAAATTTCTGTTCACAAAAAGGCCCTCCAAAGATATATTTTCCAAATCAGGAGCCTGTTTTAAATGATCTTGTGGTTCTCCAAAAATCCAGGGGGTTTTCTGGAAAAGCATCTGTCGTCTTCAACCTTCCGACCGGAGGGAAGCGCTGTCGCGCGCAAGGCCGTCCGCCGCTGCTCCGTGCGCCAAGATCCTCGCCGCCGACGCCGCGCCTCCTACTTAACCCTCCGCCGCCGCCGGAGAAACCCTAGGCGCCCCTTATCTCTTTCCGTTTGCCCGTCTTGCCGAACCCTAGCTCCGGCCTTCTCTCAAATCCCCGTCGATTCAAGCCACTCCGAGGTCCGGCGAGACGCTCTGGAGTTGCGCCGTGTTCCTCTCTCCCTCCTCCTCCATCTATTCGTGCAGGGAAGCCGGGAAGACGAGGATTTCTTCCATCTTCTTCAACCTCGGGCCGCCGCCGTCGAGCTCGTTTCCGGCCGCCTCCGGCCTCGCCTCGCTCCTCCGACCCTCCCACGAGCTGCAGGGTGAGCTTTGGGTTCTCTTGGTGCCCTCCTTTGGCCCCCTCGTGCTCGGATTGCTCGGGACGATTGGTGCTCGAGCGATTGGTGCTCGGCAGCGCAGCTCAGCCATTGATGACGTCAGCTGACGTCATCATCTTTTTTTTTAATTTCTGAAAATCATTTAAATCCTTTTCTGTAATTATTTAATCTATGACATGTGGGGCTATGATGTCAGGGTTTTAATCTTTTTCCATTACTATTTTCTGAAATAATTAAAAGTATGATATGTGGGGCTATGATGTTAGGGTTTTAATCTTTTTCCATTACTATTTTCTGAAATAATTACAAGTATGACCTGTGGGGCCAATTTATTTAAATAAATTTAAAATTTGAATTAATTTGTTTAAACTTTGAAAACTCATAACTAATTCATTTTAAATCAGAAAAATATGATTTTTATATCAAAATATTCAGAAAAATAAAATCTATTCAATTATAACTTAATCATACATATTCCATATAAAGAAAACAATGTTATTAGTCTCACATTAATAAACCCTAAATTTAATTATGGGTATGTTTTATTCACCCATTTAATTTGATGCTTGCATCTAGGGTATCCTAAGTGACATATCATTCATGTGATTGTGCATTGCATCAATAATGTATTGATTGTATCATTCCTTTCTGGTATCTGGTTCTTCGCGGTAGGATTCGAGCCCGAGAGTGTTTGCAACGCCTCCGAAGATCAATATCCAGCTACTGAAGAGCAAGGCAAGCATAACCTCTTATCTGCACATATAAGATTTCCAAAGTATTTGATTCTTGAGTTATGCATACTGTTCAAAGATGTTTTGGTCAAGGTATAGAGTGTCACTTGCGTTGCATCGCCGCTTAGACTTGCTTAGTTGTTTCTTTCTCTACCCAGTCGAGAAGATTGAGGTGGAAAGGGGAATGCATGATTTGTTTACTGTTAAAGACTTGGATGAGAGGCCACATTGGGATTGTGGTGGGTTGTCCCGTTCTCGTCGACAATAGGAACTGAGATCCTGGGTTCGGAACCAATACTATCTGCGCATCCACACGGGGTATTCATTTCCCCCTCGACTCCAACTTGCCTAGCCTACTACGTGAAGCCACTAGTTCGAGAGTTCCATTTGCGTGTGCGACAAAATGGTTTGAGGAGAAAATTAGGGCCGCCTCTCCACCGCACACTCCGCGCCGCCCGCGGGCGCCGCCTCACCGCCGCGCGCCTCGCGTCGCTGCTCCACCGGACGCTCCCCGCCGCCCACGTGCGCGCCTGCCACCGTGCGCGTGCTCGCAGCCCGCGCCGGCCTCCTTCCATTCGCCGTTTTCACCGTCCGGTGGCGACCCCGCATCCGCCGCCCGCAAGGTGTTTGACATAATGTCCGCAAGACCCCGGCGTCGCAATTTTGTCCGAGTTGTCCACCCTTCGAGGTGTTGCTACATGCGCATGCGAGTGCCTCTTTCGGTGCCGCGTTGTCGTGACCGCCCATGTCCATGTCGCGGTGCCCGCCCGTGCGCGCTTTCTTTCCAGTGTCTGATTGTCGTGCTCCTACGTGCCACGACTTCCCGCCCACTTCCATGACACCGACAAACGACGATGCCCCGGTTCCGCGACGACTACTTCCACGACGACGACTACTTCCTCTACGGACCGAAGACGTCGGTTTCGAACCCTAGTTCACCCGATCCGACGTACGGACCCAAACCCTATACCTATGCCTATTTATAAAATGCCATCTATCTTGTGCATTTCGCATCATAATTACATGTGTTGCATCTCTTGGGTTTGCGGGTGTAGCAAATCGCCTAAATAATTCAATATGGAATGTGTGGGGTAATAAATATATAATGCCCTATTCCATTTAATTTAATTAGATCACCCGTGCCATGTGTTGCCATGCTAACCAACATTTAATATTGCTGGTAAAATAAATAACTTGAACATAAATATTAATTCTCGGAATCCGGTTCCGCTTAATTTGGATTAAGTGCATCTCGCATTGCATCTTGCTATGTCATTCATCTGTCCCATGATCATGCTAGATCTTTTGCCATAGTTGTAAAAATGCATCTTTTACGCTTTCCAGTGTTTGTTGCTTCTTCGCGGTTACGAAGTTGAGATGTGTGAGCAACGACAAGATCTGCTTCCATGCGGGATTCCAGGCAAGCAAAGTTTGCTTGTTTACCTATACATTGTCTTTCATTCCTGCCATTGATCTCTGCTACCCTAGTATTCGATTCTTTATTGCGATCCCATCACATGTGTATCTTGCAGCCTATACAGCTTTATCCCCACATCCCATCACATGTTGAATGTTTATCTGTTAGCCTTGCGAGTCGTAGCGGATGCTTAGAGTTGGTTGTGCGAGTCCTCTGTTGGTCGTTTATTTCATATGCTTAGTATGATAGATTATTCCACCTTAATAAAATGTTGTCTTGTATTGGGGTATTATAATTAAAAGATAAGGCACCGGCGGAAGGCCTTGCGAGCTGCTTTGTTCTGCTAAGTGTCGACCTAGGAACTGAGATTTTGTCATCGGATCCAATTTGAGCGCACTAACCACTTGTGGGAGGCCCTATGGAGCCCCCCTTGACTTTGACTGGAACTTCAACTTGTCCGGGAGCCGCACCTAGTTCGGGTTTTCCATTTGTCTCATATGCATTGATACTAGTGTAGTATTTTACTTTGGCGGTGTGCCTAGTTACATGCATATAGGGCGCGGCCTGTTGGTGCGGAGGGGTGTGTCCTGTGGGAGTCTGCACCCTTTTGGCCGGGACCAGCATAGCTCCCGTGGCTCCTGGACTTGTTGCGGTGAAGGAAAAGAGTTGGGTTGAGAGGACCTACTGTTTTTGACTGGGTTGATCATGCGAGTATGGGTCCAGTAGTGCACCTTTGCAGGGTATAATCTTATCGATGAGCCGTGTCCACGGTTATGGACGACTTGGTGATGATGCTGGCTAACAAGATCTAGACAACTTACACCTAATCAATGTTAATTAATTTGACTAGTAATATAGAATTACTTTCACAATAAATGGTAACTAAAATTGTTCAATGTGTGAGTCTCCCGAATTGCTTCCTCATACTTGGTTGAGGGGGTTAATCCGAGAATGGGTTATGAGTGGTGTTAGTTGTAGATGTTTACTTTATGCGCTCTCTTACCCCTCTCTATTTAGACGGAAGTTGTAGCGCGTCTCTTTAGGTTGCTAGTGATGCTGCCGCTAAGTCCACCTACCCCATATTTTGGTAGATGGTGTAGAAAGTAGGCAAGTCGGTTTTGCTTGGCAGGGAGTGCCCTGACCCTCTTTTGGGTTGTGCTTTATGTGCAGTTAACAGGTTTGAAGTCTGGCGACGTTAGCTTGGGAATCCCTCCGGCTTGGTTGGGCAGGGATATGGAGCCATTGCTTATCTTCAGGACTCTTAGTCTAATTTGTATCTTATCCGTAGTCGGATATTATTTTGCTTCCGCTGTCATTTGTATATTTGTATTGTATCCTTTGTGTCTTGACTCGTTTGAATCTTTGGTGTATTTATATCTTTTGTTGTATTTTGTGGATGTATCGGAACTGCTGTAATGTTATCACAATTCCATCCACATAATGCGCATGTTTCGGCGTGCACATTATGTCTGGTGGGCGACCTAAAATGGTTATTATGCGGATTTCGGCGGGATCGCTTGAATCTACATAGTACCGATTATAGGGCATCACATCCGGGGACGATTCCCCTCCCGGCAGGGTGCCGGGGAGCAGTTATGCTCTCTCCCGAAGTGGTGGCGGCGAGGGCGGTGACTCGGGACCCGTGGAAGAAAAAGTGATTATCACTGTCGAGTTTTTAGGTAGGGGGGGTTTATATGGGCGAAAGACCTAGGTCGGTGGGTGCCCGAGGGCGTCACACCACCTCTCGGCGCGGCTGGCATCTGGCCCGCGCCACGAGGCGATGTGGGCCCCTCGGGGTCCGTCTTCATCTCGTCTTCGGTTATTCTGGTCGCAAATATTCCAAAAATAAATACTGGTTGGCTCGTTTCCAATTTGGCGGATATTTCCTTAAGAGCTTTTCAGAAACCAAAAACAGCAGAAAACAAGGAACTGGCACTTTGGCATCTTGTTAATAGGTTAGTCACAGAAAATGCATAAAACTATATAAAATGCATATAAAACATGTAATAACATGATATAACATAGCATGGAACACAAGAAATTATGGATGCGTTGGAGACGTATCACTTGGTATGACCAGATGATCCATGTAGACAATCTGTGATAAATATTAAAACAGATGCTACATTATGTCGCAAAAAATGCTTTAGAAACACACATAATAGAAACACATAAATGCTGCTACAAATCATCGGGCAAAAACACTTACAGCCAGCATTGGCAATGGCCCAGAAATCCAGAAAACAGTATTATCTTTATTAGGGTCCAACTCCTTCTGCTTCCACTTCTGATTTTTTTGCACATTGAACATCGCCAACTCCAAAATGTGCTCATGCCGATCAAACTCATGACATTTCTTGGGGTTGCCCATGCTTCCTAAATAGTCCAAGCACATCATATTGCCAGAGCCAGGGTTGATGACAGTATTGCAGCAAAGAAGGTCACAATGCCTGATCACAGCATCCACGTTAGCTATATCCTCATCTTTCAGATTTGTTGCTACGTTGGTTATGGGCAGCCTGACAAGACCTCCTTTGTACTTGTCGTGCAAGTCAGACTGAACGCTCTTTGTCAAAAGCTGAACTGGCCTCTTCTCGGAACGCAGGTTGAACACCTTGCTCACAATGTCTTTCGTGAAATATCCTTTTCCCCCGATAGTTGAACTCATGGAGCTTCGGGCTAATGTTGATTACAAGGATATCAATAAGCTGGTTTGGCACGTCGAAAGGAGACACATCAAGCAACGATGCAAATGCGTTGTGCTTCCCGATGATGGCCCTCTTTTCAGGTGTAAGATCATCAGCAATAGAGTGGAGACACTTCGCAGCAAAACGATCCTTCGACATCCACATATCAGCCTGCTGAATCACATAAACCAACAATAAAAGTTAAATACAGCAAAATACCTGCTGCTATAAAAGACACCAATGGCTAAGATACATATGAACATATTAGGACATAAAATGACACAAAACAAAAAAAAACTTAGTGCAGCAAAAACCCTATTGCCTAATGCAGCAGAAACCTACCCCTTAACAATTACAACATATTAGATCATGTATATAATAGCAAAGGGAATTAATTAATGCAGCACTGCATAAAACACACTAACAAAAAAGCATGAATATAATCATTAAGGTAGCAAAAATATAAATACACAACAACAGCAAAACAAAAAGTATAGTGAAACAAAAAACCATAATGACTAATGCAGCAGGAACATACCCCTTAACAATTGGAGCATACTACATCAGGTATAATAGCAAAAACCATCAACTAATGCAACACTTCATAAACAGAACTACAAACTGATAGATTCAGAAAATTCAGAGCCTACACAATTAAGCAACACAAAATGGATCAATTAACTCACTGCCATTGTTGAGCACAAGGCCATGCCAAGCTTTTTTTGCCTCGAATTGGTCGCCGGAAACCCTAGAAAAACAACCGGCGGCGAGGGCCTACCATTAAAATAGGAAATCGAAGGTAGAACGGGGGGACGAGGGGAAGGAGAGAAGCTCACGAAGGCGGCGGGGCGATTTTTGCAGGAGCTCGACGACGAGCCGGAGGAGAAGTTCCCGGAATCGAATAGCTCGAGGCGACGGCGAACTTCAACGCGCCACACGAAGACGATTGGA
This sequence comes from Poa annua, assembly GCA_026929855.1. Lineage (NCBI taxonomy): Eukaryota > Viridiplantae > Streptophyta > Magnoliopsida > Poales > Poaceae > Poa > Poa annua. The sequence continues at coordinate 239,930,503 of CM049426.1, read as the reverse complement.
CCAGGAGGGGAGCGCGTCGGATGGACGAGGAACGATGGCGAAGGTCTACGGAGGCGGAGCACCAACGAGGGACGCGTGACGGCGGCGCCTCTGATCGCCTCCGCGGCGTCGCGAGAGCGCAGCAACTGCCCTTGCGAGCGAGACGGAAAGGGAAAAAAAGGATTGGAGCAAAAACGGGTTACAATAAACCTGAGCGCATTAAATCCGGGGGGGGGGGGGGTGGGGGGAGGCGCGCGTGGCTACGTGGAGCGCTGCGGGCCGCGCGATGGGCGCGATCGGACGGCGAGGGATGGGGAGGACATGAGCAAGGATCCCCGGAGGAACCCTATCATTTCCCTTTTATAAATATATTGAATATTAGAGTTATTTTGAAGAGTTTGGTACGAGTAAGTGAAATATGTAAACAAAATTAATTTTGCATGTGATATTCAAAAGTTGAGATCTGTTTTTAGTAGTTAGTAAATTTTAGGAAATGAATCCAATTTGGTTGGAAAGGCATGTACTGGGTCCCATCATACTGAATAAAGCAAAGCAAGGCTCAGTATCACTTTTTATAACCATCCTCTACATGTATCACTTTTCAACAATCTTTAAAACTCATAAATACAACTATATGATAAGATACGTACAATGTGATAGCGCGATCCTTTTGCTTTTCTCGCTCGCTCCTCCGACTCAGTTTTGACTCCTCTGACTTCTTCTGCTCCATCAATAATGTTAGTGTTTGGTGGACGAGTATCAATTCGCTTTACGTAATTTGAATTTGTGTTAACATGTTTTTTAAATCATGTTGTTTTTTTCCTTTAACTAGCATGGTGGCCATCGCAAATGCGAGGACATTATCTATAATTGGTTGAAAGTATTCTAGAAATAGATATGAATTCATTGATTATTTCACTAATGTGAATAAGTTTCATATCAGTATACGTGTAATATCTTTGTCAATCTAAAATTTGTGGGGAGAAGGATCATCATGTTATATTATGGAAACCAAATGTAAGCGATGTTTGATTTGTAAAGTGAACTATAGTTTTTACATGATGTTAGGTCACTACTCGAGGTTAGTTATCTTCATTCAAAAAAGAAATCATTGAATTAAGATAAAACCTTTTATCCTCTTTAATAGAAGGTCATATTAAATAGTAAGAATATCTTGTCATGATGTTTTTCCCACTCATTTACTCACTACAATGTTCAAAGTTTTACAAATATGAACTTGGTAAAACTTTGCCCAATACTTTTTTATAGGAATATACATTGCTAAATATATTTTCTCCTAGACATATTTTTAACATATTTATACATCAATGATCAATCGTCTAGTTTAGAGACTGCAACTTGGTTTTGCAGACTTTTAACTTATCTTGATCTTCATTCAATGGTTCTACACACCCGGAAACATGTGTGTTTTTATGTTATGCAAAATGATTTCTTGGCTTGGGTAGTCCAAGACTTCTAGTTGGTCGTCGATTTTACTGTGCAATTGGAATGACATTTGTTTTTATAATAAATTTGTTACACAATATAAAGAAACATACAATAGTATGGATATATATGTGTACCATGCAAACCTAGCAATATCCACAAAAGGAATTCCTAAGACTTAAGTGTATGCTTGTCAAGTCCTCGGATTAAAAAATATCCATTGACACACCGTGAGTATAATAAATATGAAATATATCAAGCGGCAATCCTTGATGATTTAACCTTGTGTATGTGAGTCAAAAATAATTGATGGTGTGATGGACGATTCTCGTTGATATTGTGTTTGACTGTTGTATATTCATAAATTTTGAAAACTTAAAGCTTTAAGTCTCATCACGGTCAGAATATTTGCTATGTGGAAGGACAATCTCATTGTCGTGAGAATACGTGATGACTCAATGATGTGTGCATCATTAAGTCGACATAGTGTTAGGGCGTCCTCGACAGTGTGACTAATATTTTGACTTCATTAATACTAAAATTCCGCGGCTTCAAATTTAAAACTTCTGGTAGACATTTTGTGAGAGTGTTTCGTCTTATAGCGGCCGAATAAATTAGTCCTTCATGCGTACTGAATTGTAGAAACAATATACATAGTGTGTTTATTATAGTCACTTCACTAATTAAAAATCTCCACAACTCGAAAGATTTGCAAACGTTTTGTTAATGTGTTGGTCGGAAGGAAGTCAAATAAACTTATCATTTATGTGTAATAAATCACAGAAAAATGTACGCCCTCTGTTCACATTAAGCCTAAAGTTTATAAATTTTCACGTAATATATAGTAAAAGGTATCAACATCTAAAATATAAAATCATTATCATTAAATTCGTCATAATATGAATTATCCATATTACCCGAATTTAGAATTATCAGTGTTATATTTATTGCTACATCTTTGGTCAAGCTATTGATTTTCACTAATACTAAAATTCCACAACTTCAAATTCCGAACTCCCCGCTGGAAATTTGTGAGAGTGTTTTCTCTTATGACGGTCGAATAAATTAGTCATTCATGTGTATTGAATTATAGAAACTATGTACATAGTGTTTATTATAGTCACTTCAGTAATTAAAATTTTCCACAACTTGATAGTTTTGCAAACGTTTTTATTAGTGTGTTGGTCTGAAGGAGGTCAAATAAATTTATCATTTATGTGTAATCAATCACAAAAAATGTACGCCTTGTTCACATTAAGCCTATAGTATAAATTTTCACGAAATATATAGTAAAATATCAACGTATAAAATATAAAATCATTATCATAAAATTCATCATATTATGTATTATCCGAATTTGAAATTATGAATGTTATATTTATTGCTACATCTTTGGTCAAACTATTGATTTTGACTAACGCAAAAGCAAGATAAATAAAAGAGAGAAAATACTCCCTATTCTGTATAATTTCTTTCTTCATTAACCATATTTTAGCAGCTCCTACCCTTTGACACCATGTTTCAGTAAGTTTGTTTTGTTTGTATTGCTTACAACTATCAGGTTCCACCCAGGATAGTAGCTATATATGTAAGTATAACCATGTTGGTGTACGTGTTGTTCTTAGCTCATTTTTTAAAAACAAATTATATGGTTGGAGTCTACGCCCAGAAGTCCGTGAATCTATCTTACTTATTTGTTTTTTCAAAAAAAATCCTGCTCAGTTGCTCCATGTTCTCAGGCATCGATCAGCTTTTGCATTTTTTTCCCAAGGTTGGAGCTAGTTGTCCGGCCGTACGTATTGATCAGTTTATAATTTTTTTTCTTCCCGCGATCAGTTTTCTGAGATAACCCTCCATATATACGTTTTAAAGTAGCCGGTCAAGAGCAGTTTCGGCTGATTTTTTTAAAACGGACTACATGTTGGAGTTCAGGTCCAGACGTGATGTTCTCCACATAAAGTCATATAAAACTGTTATGTTAATTCCTAATAAAATCTCAGCCGTATATTTTCAATCTAATCACCATAATTAATTAACATGATGTGGCTTAACGTGGTAGCTTTATTACACACCTGTATATTGATTTTAGTATATAATAGATGAGTTATATGTTTATCAGAACATTTAAACCCATCAGTGATTATTACCTTACCAGTAGCCGAGCATGAAGACTAGGTACATTGTAGGAGGGGAATCTAATTTGGTTGGAAAGGCCTGTGCTCATCATATATACCGAATATAAAAAAGCAAGTCTCAGTATCGCTGTGCATATGTATTCCAGACATTTTCGTTGACTTGTGCACGCAACGTATTGGTCGGCTGCATTTTTGCGGTGCGTTGTATTCTAGAAATTTTCGTTGGATCTGAATTATTCCCCAAGAGCAGAAAAGTTTAGAAAGCATGACTAAGTTTGGGGATCCCCAAAATTGGATCAGCGTCTGCGTCTCCATCGGCATACTCCTCATCGTCTCCACCGTCGCGTTCGTCTACTGCTGTGCCCGTAGGTCGTCCACCCCCGTGGTCGCCGCGGTCGTCCCCGGCTCGTTTCGCCGCCGCCACGACGACGACATCGAGATCGGCGGCATCGACGAGTCGACGCTTGACGCGTATCCGACGGTGACGTACCGGGAGGCGAGGAAGCAGAGGCAGGCCGCGGCGGAGCAGTCTGAGGGCTGCACCATTTGCCTGGAGAGGTACGGGGACAGCGACGTGGTCCGGGTGCTGCCGGACTGCGGCCACCTGTTCCACCGCGAGTGCGTTGACCCCTGGCTCCGGCAGAGGTCGACATGCCCGGTGTGCCGGACGTCGCCGCTGCCGAGCCCCATGCCGACACCGCTCGCTGAGGTGACGCCGCTGGCGCTGGCAAGGCCGTCATGACTCGAGCTCCTCGTGTGTGTTCTTTGAACTTTGTAGCTTGGACTATGTTTCCTTTCCATTTTTTTTTGGTGTACGGCCATCCGCCACAGGGTAAATAAAGCGTGATAAGTTTTAGCTTGTTAGTGAAAGTTGTTTTCGCTAAAGTAAATTTGTATCTGAGGTTCGTTAGTCGGCAACACTGTGATGTTTTTGTCACTCGTGTAAATTTGTATGTGAGGTTTAGTCAGCTGTGACCTGTGATGTTGTTTCTGTTTCAGAAAAAAAGGATGCACATAGCTGTGACCTATTGATTTTTCAGTATATGGATTTGTTAGGCTCATAAAACCACATGGTTATATCTCTAAAAGTATTTTTGTTGTTCATTTTCGAAATAGAGGATCTCCCTAGAGTATGCATACAAAGGATGCACATAGCCATTTTCATCATTACTACAAGAAATAAAAACCACCAAACAGATACATTGACAAGCTAGAAACCACGCCCAGTCAAAAACTTGCTACACCTATCTACTCTGTACAAGCTTGATGGAGGGGTGGACCGGTCAGAGCCACGTGCCCAGACGTGCGTACAAAACTACAAACCGGTCTAGTTGACCCTGTTGGCACATACCACATCAGTACACTCCAAAATTATTAAAACCGTCTTTCACGAGCCCATATTCAGGTGACATGTCATCGACGCCACCGGACAACATCGACGTCCTGCATTTGTCCACCATCACGCATCCATCAACAAGACCCACGACGCCACGTTGTCGAGACCCATCATCATCGACGTGGTAGATGCAAACCGCTTCACTTCTTGCCTCCTCCATCTAGCAACAGCTCCAAAAGCAGTGCCCTCATGAGGGAGATCGACACCAAGAGAGTCGCCATAGTCTGATCCGGGGAACCTAGACCCGAGGTTTCGCTCGGACCAGCGCGAGTGGGTAGATGGTGGCTGCAACGACGCCGCCGCCACGCATGGAGCTGAAACTCATGGCTTCCTCGTGTCGCATGACTAACCCGGAAACACGCGTCCAACCATCGAAGTCGACACGATGCATAGATGTTGCGGGGGTCACGGCCTGGCCGAGCGCATCTAGGCCCAGACCGAGACTTCCACCACTGCCCGCCGAACTGCAACGGTTGCCGCCACCGGTCTACCGAGCCGCCCTGGCCGCCACTACCACATTGCCATCGATCGATCTCAGCTGGTGCCTCCATATCGGACTGAACCGGGTTCGAGGAGATCCACTGCCGCCACCACATGCCACCCAATCTTTACCGGGCAACACCTCAGCGGTGGCGGCGGGAGGGGTATGTGCTGGGAGGGCTCTGGGACGGGGAGGGCCGGAAGCCCCACCGCCGCATGGCGCTGCCGTGTGGAGGCGGAGGAGAAGTTTGGATTAATAGGGCAAATGGGAGAATGCAAGAACTGAGGTTTGATGGTTGGCTTCAGTTTCTTGAGATGGTTGCTTTATTTTGTGACACAAAATGGTGTTGAAGTTCCTTCTATGGATGATAAATATGTGCCTTATGGAAAACCAACAAGGCCTCGAAACCAAACAAATGATGACCAGTTCAGAAGAGAATTATATATTGGTGCAATCAAAAAAAAATAGTCAAGAGCTTGATAATCGGTTTGATGAGGTCAATATGGAGTTACTGTCTTGTATGTCGGCATTGAATCATTCAAACTCATTTGCTTCATTTGATGCACAGAAGGTACAGAGACTAGCTTAATTTTACCCTAATGACATCCTGAACAATGGTTTGTTAAAACTTGAATTGCAACTTGATAATTGCATTGATGACAGATGAATACTTTCAAGGTCTAGCGAATCTGGTTGACCTCTCAGTTAAACTTGTTGAAACAAAGACTCATAAAGTGTAAGATATGGTGTACTTACTTCTCAAATTGGTATTGCTTATACCGTTGGCGACATCAAGTGTTGAAAGGATGTTTTCTGCAATGACTTTAGTGAAAACAAAGTAAAGAAATAAGATGGGTGATACTCTCTTGGATTACATAAAATTTCCCACTATTTGAGGACGTGGATATTTTGTTGTAAGCGTAGGCCAGCCAAATCCAACTATTATATCCAACTAGTATAGTGTACGTTTCATTTGTGCATATTTTGAGCTACTAGTATGGGTTTGTATGATAATTTATGCAACTTTCGTGCTTAATCTTTGGGTTACGTATTATGTATTACTTTTATTCCATATTATGATGCAAAATATAAAATTATTAATTAAGCTAGCAAATATATTTTATTAAAATAGCTAATCAATTTTTGCCCGGCAGGTTTGATATTGGTGTTTCTCATTTGGCTGAAATATTTTTCAGTGAAAGGCGACATGCCCGTCGACGGTGAAATGTCTGTGATGACTTCGTCAATCTCAAGACCTGACACGCTGGCTTAGTCATTCGCAGGTGCTCTAGGGGCAGGATGTACGTTCATATGAGTGAGTGAGTGTGTGTGCGTGTATATAAACGCTTGTGTTGTACTGTGTTTTGAAAAAAAATTGTGCGGCATGTATGACAAAATCTTAGGTCCACTATGCTTGAGATCCGCCACTACGCTTGGGATGGCAAAGATCCCATGATTAGTAGCGCGCACATCATCAGCTGCATACGAATCCGAGTCACTATGCATAGCCATTTGGAGGGGATCTAAATTTCGCGCACACGGCATGTTCATCCGAAGGCATCAAATTTGATTGAACAAAAGCCAAGTACACGAAGATGCACCTCTAGAAAGAAGCAAACAAACCCATACCAATCAATCGACCGAACAGACGTAAACAAACTAACCCCGATAGTTTGACCATGGCTAAACACGCCACGTCCCCGGTTGCCTCTCCACGCTTCTACCTGCACTGGTTCTTTGAATTAAACATGCAATAACTGAAAGCTGGCGTTGACGGCGCTGTTATCCAACCAAAGGCGATGAGCACCGGCACACCACCGTCGGCCAGCCTATTCGGGGCGAGCGGCATCGGCGGGTTCGGCTATGGCATCAGCGTCTCCATCGGCATCCTACTATCGCGTTCACCGTCTACTTCTGCGCCCGGACGGCGTCCGCGCCCGTGACCGCCGCCGTGATCGCCTCCGGTGCGTTTCCAGCGCCGGCGCCGGCCCGCCGCCACGACGAAGACGTCGAGCTTGGCGGCATCGACGAGGCGACGCTTGACGCGTACCCAGCGGTGATGTACCCGGAGGCTAGGAAGCAGCGGCACGCCGTGGGGGAGGAGGCTGAGTGCTGCGCCGTTTGCCTGGAGAGGTACAGGGACAACGACGTGGTCCGGGTGCTGCCGGACTGCCACCACTTGTTCCACCCCGAGTGCATCGACCCTGGCTCCGGCAGAGGCCCACGTGCCCAGTGTGCCGGACGTCGCCGCTGCCTAGCCCCATGCCGACGCCACTCGCCGAGGTAACGCCGCTGGCTCTGGTAAGGTCGTCATGAGTCATGGCTCGAGAGCCTCGAGTGGCGCCACTTGCCCTCTGTTTTCTTTCCATTAATATTTGTATATGGCCATACGCAACAGTGTAAATAAAGGGTGATAAGTGTTAGTTAGGATGCTTTTTGGTAGGGAATTTTAGCTAGGAGTTAGCGGAAGCTGTTTCCGGTGATGTAAATTTGTACTACTCCGTATATAATACTCCCTCCGTTCTGAATTAATTGATTTAGATTTAATTTAAGTTGTACTAAATCTGAGTCAATTAATTCAGAACAAACCGAGTGTTATCTGTGATGTTGGTTTGATTCTAACGAAGATAACTATGATGGGCACTACTCGTAAGGTTGAATTTTGTTACTCTTTGGAGGTACTACAAATTATAGATCTTTTAGTATACTCCTACTAAATGGATGATTAGGTTCATAAAACCACATAATTATCACAAAAGTTTTTTGCACCGCACATATTCCGCTGAATGTGATTATGCGAAGATAAGTACTCCCTCCATCCACAAATAAGTGTCTCAATTCTCTTACAAAGAAGTCTAGATACATGTTCTTTTTGAGATACTTAAGACACTTATTTGTAAACGGAGGGAGTATAACATGAAGTAGATGAAGCAAATACCAAGTGGCAAAGAAAGCACACTAGTCCGTGCCGACTGAAGATATCCCTAGCCACTCCCTTAAAACAAAAAAGGTATGTGAAGAATGGAAATAACCGCGTAAGAAGATTTTAAATGACGCGGCTAATACTCGATCAGCCAAATTTCACTGAATCATATTGTGCAATTGAATAAAAAAAATCATGTGCACCCCTTTCAAAAAAAGTGCAATTACAAGAGGCCTTTTGAGGCAAGTTTCTGAATCCGCTGAGAAGTTTTATCAAGTTTGAGCGACCCTCAGCGGAGCTGGCAGTGAAGAATTGGTTAGCTATTCCAAACCAAGATCGTTCTCAGAGTTAACCTCTGTTAACCCATAAAATTTCGTAGTCGACCAAAATTTGATTTGGATCACACATACGGCTGAGTTTTAGCAAAGCCTCAACAGTAATTCGGGCATGTTTGAAATGCAAGTACTAGACGGTAACAGTGTCTAATTAGGACACACAATTTGGGAAAGAAATCATGTGTTACAGAACAGATTTTTTTTGGATTTTCCGTCCAGCAATGTTTCATCCGTGCACACTTTACTTCAGCTCCGATACGTCGCGATGCAGTGCGGCACCAGATCTGCCCGACCCCATAGTCTGAACTAGAAGGATAGGCGCGCTTCGCTACGCCCGTTGTTTAGTTTCCATGTGTATGGGTGAATTTGAACTTTCTATTTCTTATAGACACCTTGGTAGTTTAAGTGTGTCAATTGATACACAACTATGGGACAATTTTAGAAATTGTGGACATGAAAAGAAGACAAATTGTAACTGAAATCCTAATTTTCATTTCTTGTAGGGTTCTAAATATTGCAACATCTATACATTGTAGCAAAAGTAAAATCAGATTACACGGTTGTTTTTTTTCAAAAGAACATTAGGTTATTTTCCTGCTTCGAAGCATTTATCATAGGTATAAGAGAGAGCTAATAATTTAGTGTGCAAATTCTTAATTTTAGCTAGTAGAGCACAAATACAATACATGTGAAAAGTCATTATCAAAATAAGTGCAGGAGTATGCTAGCCATACATGACTGTGCTAGCCATGTAGATGACTTTACAATATAGTAGAATAACTCACAGAACATCGATACTCATGTGCATTACTTTGCTAGCCATGGTGATGGATTCGCAGCAACAACATGACCTACTGGCCTTCACCAATCCATTTATGCGGAGAAAATTTCCCATTCCACATCACTGATCACCATGCGTCCATCGACAGAAGGGTCATAGTCAGCCTGCACTGGTTCCTCTAAATTTCCCATAGTATTATCTTTCCTTTCAGCTGCATGCATAGCTTGTATAGTTTTCTTTGGGATTTTTTGTTCATTTAGTACAGGCATAAAATAACAAAAGGAATGTTATATGTCGGCACTAAAAGAAAAGCATGCATAAAAATTTATCTATGAGTTAAGGGAATAGGGTTTTGGCATACCATAAGCTAACTCCTAACATTTGTATCAGACAACATGTGGACAAAGAAAGGACCTATCCCAACACCTCTGGTACCAACAAAGAATTTCCATTTGACTCTATCCTCGGTAGTGAACTCAGTATTTTTGTGCTTCTCATAAACTATCCAGAGAAGAAAACCAAGTTAGATAGAATAGTAATAATTGGTACATGTTGACACATAGTTTGAAGATAAAACGGGAAGGAGTCATAAATGGTAACGATATGAAAGGAAGAAATTTAGTAACAAAAGTTACCTTCTTCAAGACTAACTCCTTATTCATTCATTGTTCTGATTTTTGGATTGCATTTGTTATCAAGTGGATGTATCTTCACAGGTGAATCCTCATCACCACCAAAGTCAAATAGAAAAATATAATTCGGTTTCATTTTCAAATCACTTATGAATCTGCTCCATTCTTCTCCAACAATTCAGATCTCTGATGTGGTCTTCACTAATTTTAAACTATAAAGTTTCCATAAGTACCTTTTCGAGACATAGCATGATTGTCTTTTCCATAGCAAGGGACAGGTGCCTATAGAGTATGAAAGCACTGAAATGTTTAGTTGTCAGGTAACAAAAGATGCATCGTAATTTTGTAAAAAGTAAGAAAATTCTTTTTCCTGTTGCACCACTCTATGCCTTGTAATGAGCTAATTTCATGGACATTTTCCTAAAGGCTATGAACGGGTAAGATAGTAATATGTGCTAGGTTAAGACAGTTGCAAAATTATTATAGACTAAGGTCAACAACAGATCTAGATGTATCCATATCAAAATCAAAGCAATTTAAAATGTGAAATCGTGTAACGTATGATTCACTGAAATCTTCAGGTAAACCAGTACTAAAAAAAGGTGAAATCCCATGTTTTGGTTCTGCATGAACCATCTGGATTCTTGCAAACTGAGCAAACCATCGCTCCACCTGCAAAAAATAACATAACACATTATGAAGTGTAATATTTCATGCTAGTATCATTTATCCCCCTCTTATCAACATAACATAGAGGACAAGCAATAAGAGAGAGAAGATAGTAATTTTTACCAATACTTTTTATCCTTATTCACTATGCCAGCCATCTACTTTAGTACTGCATAGATGCAATACAAGATGGTTCATCCTTGAATCCAAATTGTACCTTAATCGAGCCTATTATGAACCTGACCAATTTATTGTCTTGTGAGGACAAATTTGCGAAGCAGAAGATTCTTGGACCCAATTCTAGTTTGCTTGCCAGTTAAAAAAATACTCAGGGTCTACTCCTACCCATGAATCATCTCCTGATTCACATAGAGGAGCTAAGCAAATCAAGCCGTTATAGCGAGACTCATAATTTATGGGATGGAATACAAATAAGCTTCTCAATTTGAAAAAAGAATTAAAGGGTAATATCGGTCACAAGTTTCTAAGTAAATCTTTATAACCCGCACTGAAAAAACCTGAGCAAAGTGCTGAAACAATATCCATATCATAGGTATGACAGCAGGAAAAAAATAGGTATATAGACATATATTAATATATTAATATAACATACCTGCATGATTTGAAGCCTAGTCTCAGCAGCAACATATCAGGAAATACGGCAGACCACTCAGCATAAGAAGTTATTGCAATGAAACCAATATTTTCGTCTCTTGAGAACCTATCATGTGAGTTGTCACTTACCTGAAGAAGCATATGCAGAAAGTAAATAGCATCAGAAACACTTCTCACAACCAAGCCCTGTAGCAGACTTCCAGTTTAACACTGTGCATTTCTTATCCTGCATTGAGCCCAAAAGAAAATGGTAAGTGTGTTATATCTTGATCAGAGTTACTGCACAAACAATTAATATTAACTGATACCAATATATCATCATGTTGCAAACTCCTACAACAACTGAATTAGTTATTTTAATTATTTAAGCTTTAAAACAAAGCAGCAACAGACAGACATAAGCATCCAAGCAAACCTACCTAATGAATTAGTTATTTTAATTAGTGGAGTGCAGGTAATGCATTACTCAACTTGGAAATTACAAAACGTTTCTAAAGTCCAATTGTAGGATAACATACCCCAAAATATAATCTATCGTAAGACATGATCAGATGATTATTTTCCTAATCTAGACAGGTAAGAACAATATGTGCAGTTAATTAAGAGCTACAACTGAAAATGAAAGTAAGAGTTAAACTATGGAGGAAGCATGATTTAGTACTAAGCAAACTGATCCAGAACAATAAGAAATAATACAAAAACAAAAGAGGCAAAGGATGGTATTCAATATACACCGATTACATTATAACCATACAAAAATGCAGGAAGTTCAGAAAAGATCTACTGAGTACTGACAATGGCATAGCTTGAAACCAACTGGTAATGAAAAAGTACATCACCCAGGCGTGTTGTCTGAAACTCATACCTCTTGTAGGTAGCACGAGCACTGAATTTCTGCAACTGTCATATGCAGATTACATCGTGCATGAACGTGCACCACATCTTGTCGATAGCTGGAGCACTGAACTTTTGTAACTGTCATCTGCAGATACCTAATGCTAGTTGTCGAAGCATCATCTTGGTCCTAGTAGATGGATAATTATAACCGGTGGCTTGCTGCACATTGATAAATCGAGCACACCATGTAACGAACTATTCAACTTGGACAGCAAAAGATGCACTGGTGAAAGATGAAGAACAATATGTATAATTGTAGGATAACTTAACCGGAAACAGATCTAATGTATATCTTTTAGAGTGAAAGATGAAAATAATATAGAAATAGTTTACTGAAAGATGCACTGCTGTTTTTTCACATGAAAACATGCATTTGAAACTTGCAAACACTCAACTCTATAACAAAATCTGACTAAATCTTTTTAAGGCATAAAATCTGAACTGCTATAATGCAAATAAAGAGAGGAATGAGGGGATATCACCTGGGCATGCTCCCTAGTTGGCTGAAATCGTGGGCAGCCAAATCCATGGGGATAGATCTAGATAAGAACTTGGGGTAGAAGAGAAAGCAGCCATTGCTGCCCCACGTGCACCGCCCGGTGTAATCAGGTCCGCGGCCGGCCGGCGCCACATCCGGGCATGGACAAATACAAAGGAGAGGCCGGCGATGGAGCTCAGGCTAGGGCGGGGAAGAGAGAGGTGGGCGAGGTGCTGGGTACGGGGAGAGGCACAAGAGAGGTCGGCGAGGTGCTGGGGAGCTCGGGGCAGAGGAGAGGCCGGCGATGGAGCTCAGCATGAACATGGGGACATGGAAAAGCTGAGGAGAACCCGGCGGCCCGCTAGGGACCTTGGGGCAGAGAAGAGGGCGGCGTCCCACGAGGGACCTCGGGGCATGGCGCACATCCATGTCCAGCGTTGCCGCACCGTCCCCCGGTGCGGAGCACGACAAGCCTAACGGCTTCCCGCAGCTCCTGCTCCTTCCGGACCCTCACATTGTCCTTGTCAACCACTGCCTCGCCAAAGAGGCCGAGCTTCTGCCGCCGCTGCAGGGTGATGAAGATAGGATGGAGAGAGAGCGCGCGTGGGGAATAGGGTTCGGAGAGGAAAATGAGCTAGGGTTTGTTGTTTATGTACATGTACCAACTTGTAATTTCCGAAAAACGTGGGGACTTTCTTGCATAATAGACACGGGGACCGTCGGATCGAGAATGGACGGCGCAGCCGGCAGGCGGAGAAACAGAGAGGAAACAGACAAAAATATGGGTCGCTGATTTGCGGGCCCAACCCAGAATCAACCAGAGAGCAGGGATCCCAGCCGGCTTAGGTTTGTCAGGGGATAACCAAGGTTAGTTTATAATCATCTTGATCAGATTACGTAATTTTTTTAACTAACCTCCTCTTTGCGGGATGCCCGCTTGTATCCCTAAGATGCGCCATAAAATATCCCCTATGTGTATATTGCATTCACCCTCAAAAGACAAAGAAAAGACGTTCCCAGCAAGCAATGGATCGGAGAAAGATAACGCAACCGCGTGCTACACATAGATGACTGTCATCTGTTTTTCTCATCCACCTTCCCCTGCAAGTACCGGAGCACCTGCGGGATCGAGACCACGGCGGCGCCATTGCCGGGCCTGGTGCACAGCCTCGCGACGATCACGAGGCCCCTTAGCTCCCCGGTGTCATAGGTGCCGCCGAGATCGGCGTCCACCATCCTCTGCATGGATCCCGCGAACCCGGGCTCCTGCACCCACCGCACGAGGTCGCCGTCGCCCGGCGACTGCCCGGTCAAGAGCTCCAGGAGCAGAACGCCATACTGGAACACCAGCTCCGTCCTCCTTTGCTGATTTTGCTCTGAAAAAAGAACACGCATAGACATGTTAGTGTTACAAAGATGATGATAACAACGGTGGCAAGAACTACAGCACCTGATTCTTGGGTGGATTCGTGAGCGACGACACTGACGTCAGATAGCTGGAAAGCAGTACAAAATTCAGTTGCTTGATCGATCTAATTCTCATCCTAATGTGACTATACTCTTACCTTGGCGACTAAATCGGCGTCCATCATCACATTGCTCGAGTTCACCGTCACGTGGAACACCGGAGGGTCGCAGAAGTAGTAGAGGTACTCCTGAATCCACTCGAATTCAGGAAATAGAAAAGTCGGGTTCAAGTTCTGTTTTTTTCCTAGACAATTCATGAAGTGTACGTTGCGGAATGTAGCAGTGGTGAGTAGATTACCAGGGCTGCTGCGACATCTATGGCAACCTGCAACCTGGTCCTCCAGTTGAGTGGCGTCCTGAGAGGGTCTGCCAAGGCCAGAATCCATTATGGTCAAAGCGTGGCAGCTTAGCTGAAGAACAAAAGAGGAGAGATCATTTTTTTAGTGTGTGGAGAATTGGACATTACCATGGAGACATTCCTTGAGGCTTCTGTTCTCCATCTGCTCAAACACCAGAAACCTGAAACAAGCCAGCAATCCAGCATTACCATATGATATGAAACATGAAGAAGATAAGGAAAAGAGAAAAGCATGAGAAGAAATGACAAGAGGCAACCTGTTGTGTCCTTCTGAGAAGCCGCGGAGCCTGACGACGTGGCGGTGGTTGAGGCGGCCGAGCAGCTGCAGCTCCCTGTAGAAGGCGACCTCCTGCTCCTCGTGCTCGTGGTCCCGGTGGCCGCCGGCCACACGCCGCACCGTGGCGACGAGGCCGTCGGCGAAGCGGGCGCGGTAGGCCGTGCCGCGAGGCCTGCCCGACTCGAGGGCCGTGCTGAACCCGCTCGTGGCGGCCTCGATCTCCCTCGGCTTGAACCTCCGCACGAACGGCAGATCATCACCTGGTCGAGAAGAACAAAGCCAGCGACGGATTACTCGCTACGGCGCCAGTCGGCGATCGGGATAGAAGAAGTGGAAGAACATACGGGTCGTGCCGCCGATCGGCCGGTGGAGGCAGCCCATCAGTCCTGGAGACTGGAGATGTCGGCACAGGACGCCCCGGGATTGGTGAAGATTCGGAGCAGAGGAGACAGGCAGGCAGTGGCAGATACTGAGATTCAGAGCAGACAGAAGCCTGCTCTGTTTTTCTTGGGCTTGTTTATGGAGATCGGCAGGTACGACGAAATCGAGCGGCGAGATCTTTGTATCCTCGTTGGTCGTCGGTAAATTAAATTTTTTGCTCCGTAGCAGCACTGGCGAGCAAATGCTGGTATCGTGGAGCTGCTTTTGTGTCGGTCCCCGTCCGTCCAGCCTGCCCGCAGCCCGCGTTTGCCGACGAATCATAAAAGGGAGTTACTGTAATCGAGCGACCAGATTCCTCTTCGTTTCCTTTTGCTTTCGATTGGGTCCCGGCAGAGCTCTTTTCGAACAATATATCTGTCCGAAATCATTCATCTCTTCTTCTTGGTCTGCTCTTGGTTTTTCCTACAGAAACAGGATTTTGTCCCGCTTTATAATAAACCAACAACTATCCAAGAGTTTAAAAATAAATAAAAGTGTTGTGACAACAGTACAAACATATCTAAAACGAAAAAAAATCAAAACATCTCGAACAGTGCTAGGAAGAGACCGATCCAGCAGCGAAGCAAGATGGCAACCAACCATCAATTCGTCCTCCAAGATCAAATCGACCCCGCTTCATGAACCATGGACCCCGAGTGCCATGGCAACACCTTCAAAAAGGATGTGAAGTAATCACGACGTTGTTCCCCCAGCACTCGGATGAGAGTGGAGAGGGGTACCCAAGCCTCTAAGGAGGAATTGCGACGCCCGCTAGCGCCACTGCGTCAGTGCTAAGCTTGTCAGCAAGGATTTCTCCCGAACACCCATTCCACTACCCACTAGATCCTAGACAAGAAGCCCCGAAAGTGTGACCGGATCTAGGCCAAAAGTCCGACTCTGGCTCGTGCACGCACGGTCCCGGAGGGCGCATCTTCGATATCCTTCCAAAAGAGATAGGTATATCAGAGCATCCAAAAGATATACACGTTGTTTGGGTATCCGAAATGATTTCCAATAGAGGAGAGAAATCATGGCTAAGTGGAAAATTTTCAGCCTACCCATTGATACGTCTCCAAGGTATATATAATTTCTTATGTTCCATACAATATTATACCAAGTTATTACATGTTTTATATGTATTTTATATAGTTTTATGCATTTTCTGGGACTAACCTATTAGCAAGATGCCACAGTGACAGTTCCATATTTTCTGCTGTTTTTGATTTCAGAAAAGTACTTAAGAAAATATTATCGGAATCGGACGATTTCTTTTCCAAGTCCATATTTTCGTTAGAACGTTGCAGAACACCGAAAAGGAAACGAAGACGGAGCCCGAGGGGCCCACACCACCCCCTGGCGCGACAGCCTCCTTGGCCGCGCGTGCACGTGGTGTAGGGCCCACGGAGCTCCACCGCCTTCGCCCTTTCACCTACATATATCCCCCGAAAACATAAGATACCTACGGTGCGTAATATTTTCTCCACGGGTCCCAAGCCGCCGCCATCATCATCACCACTTCGGGAGAGCCGAAGGGCTCTACGTCAACATGCCCGCCTCCGGACTGATGCGTGAGTAGTTCACCCTTGGATTACGGGTTCATAGCAGTAGCTAGATGGTTGTCTTATCCTCTTGTGCTATCATGTTTAGATTTTGTGAGCTGCCTATCATGATCAAGATCACCGTTATGTAATACTTCATGTTGTGGTTGCTGGGATCCGATGAATATTGAGTACTAAAGTCATTTGATTCATAATATATCATGTGTGTGCTATTTATGATCTTGCATACTCTCCGTTACTAGTAGATGCTCTGGCCAAGTAGATGCTTGTGACTCCAATATGGGGTATTTATGCTTGATAGTAGGTTCATGTCTCTATTTAATCTGGGGTGGTGACAGCTAGATCTAAGATTGCAGATGTACTGTTGCTATTAGGGATAAAACAATAGTACTTTGTCCAAGGATAATGTTACTTACTTACTTTACACAGTGCTTAAGACGATAATCTGTTGCATGCAACTTAATACTGAAAGGGGTGCAGACGCTAACCGGAAGGTGGATTATTAGTCATAGATGCAGTTGTAATGGTCTATGTTTATTGTTGTAGTTCCCAAATGAATCTCACGCTAGACATCATGACATTGGTATATGCATTGTTATGCATTTCATTATTTTATCAATTGCCCAGTTGTAATTTGTTTACTCGCATGAATGTTATTATTATTTATGGAGAGACACCACTAGTGAACTGTGGATCCCGGTCTTTTTCTTTAATCTGACAAACAACCTATTTCAAACCTGTTACTTTCTGCAAACAAAAATCTTTTTTCCACACATACGTTTAATCCTTTGTTACAGCAAGCGGGTGAGATTAACACCCTCATCGTTGAGTTGGGAAAAAATATGTTGATTGTGTTGTGTGCAGGCTCCACGTCAACTTAACACCACCAAGAATTTCTGTAGCGGACCTGCACTAAGAAAATGGCAAGTCCCTGTGTATAGTGCAAATTCCTGGATCAATTCGTTTGCACACACAGTTTACGATATAATATCACAACAAAGTATCAATTTAATTACATCGATGATCCAGACTTACAAAATATTTATTACAATTTGCATAGCATAAGGCTAGCATTGGAAAGAATACACAACATAAATACAATAGGAGTGAGTCTCCACCATCTTCATTTTGCCACAGGCGAAAGCATGTTGGTTGCAGACTCGAAATCCCTTAACGAAACCTCACTCGTCATCTGAATAACCTGTAACAAATAAATTTTTGCAATAGAGTGGGTCAGATTCCATTAAAAATGGAGTCTGGCAAGTGACACTATGGTGGACACTTAATGAAATAACTCTATAGCCTATATGCATATTTGGCTGGTGCAGTTCAAGGCAAATTTGCATAAAGTCAATTTTTCTTACTCTTTTGAAAACACTTTTCTTCAAATCAAGACAAGTATGGCATGAAGACCATAATCTCATCTTCCCTTGTTCACCCATCAACTTTTTAACTTAGAAATTGGAATGTTGGGAGCCTCCGTTGAATTCTTGAATCAACAAAGTATCAATTTTATTACATAAATTTCCATAAACTTCTAAAATTCATATTTATGTTTTAATATATTTGTGGGAAGGGTTTGGACATTTTTCAAAAATAATAATTTTGAATACTTAATTTACTACAAATTTGATACTTTTGTCAAATTTGAAAATAGGGTTTTATTTAATTTATTTTTGACTAAATAAAATTTGGTACCACAATTATAAACATACGGAAAAATACTTATTTCCAATAAATACAATCAAATCACAACACATCAAACAAATAAAGTAAAAATAAAATAAATAACATAATTGCTATTTTTTTA
This sequence comes from Poa annua, assembly GCA_026929855.1. Classification (NCBI taxonomy): domain Eukaryota; kingdom Viridiplantae; phylum Streptophyta; class Magnoliopsida; order Poales; family Poaceae; genus Poa; species Poa annua. The sequence goes on along the minus strand of CM049426.1, from coordinate 239,911,845 downwards.
CATTTTCTCAAATAGGTTTTCAAGTGGAAAAATATTCCAACCTTTGAAATTTCAAATGCAAAACAATGCAAGAAAATGATAAATGCATGCATGAATTTTCTTTTCAAATCAACATACATATAGTTTTCAACATACATATTGTCGAACTTTTCCATCATGGCAGGGTTGTATGTTATCAGAAGTCTCCTTAATTGTTTTTCATATTGAAGGGTCACTCCTCGGTCAATCTGAAAGCCAAGCTAAGAGGATTTCACATGACCCCTAAATCTCAATCACTTGATGTTCTCCATGTGCTTCATCTTCACAGCTTCCATCTTCCAAGCAACTAACGTAACTCTTATGGTAGACAAATCTTTGATTGTACAGTAACTCCAAAACTTTGCTTGTGGTTATCCTCACCGTAATTTAATACGGCACCTCACATACCCTATATATAAAAGGGTGTCGGATTCACCTCCAAATCTGCTATCCAAGTCGCCCAATGAACGCTGCCCGTCCGATCGGACCAACTAACGGTCCAGATGCGTGCGAAAGAACACCCAAATCGCGCGGTACTGTAGTAGTAGCCTCTCCTCCAATCACGCGAGGGCACGTCGCCCGGTCTCTCATCTCCGCTGGTCGCCATGTCATCTTGCAAAAAAACCATTGAAAGATTGTACTTCTGACCCGCAGTCCAGGAGTAAACACGTTTAGGAACCTATTCGTACTTCTGAAAAAATGCAAAGAATTTCGTGCAAAAACATCTCGCACAATAACCACGCCTCCTTTCTCTCCCCCGCGGCTCCGCCACCGCCGCACGCCGCCGCCGAGGGCCGCCGTCGCTACCGGCCTTCCCCGTCAAATCGGAGGGCACGGCGAGGTACGACGTCGCGCGATCTATCTCTGCGCCGGCGAACGCATGCCAGGTCTTCTCCTTGACCTCCTCGCCGTCGTTCGCGCGCCAGGACAGCCGGAATCAGCGAGTTTGGCGCCAGACCCAGACATGGCTGCGGGCTTCCTCCCCGGCCTGCTACCGCTGGCGGCCGCGGATGCCGTCGTGCTCTTCTAGCTCGTGCGTCGCCTCTGCCGCCGCCACCACGAGGCTTCCGCGGAGGCAGCTCAGCCTGAAGCCATGGACGAGCTCGCCGGCGAGTGCCCGTTCCCCTACGAGAAGAAGGTGAAACTCCTACGCTACAGCTTACTCCGCTTCCCGAATCGGCCGTCGTGAGCGCAGCAGCTGTTCCGTCTGTGTGAGCTTTGAGGCTAGATGTGATGTGGGGGCTAGGGATAAACTTTGTGTTATACATCACTGCCAATTTAATTCCCTTCTACCAAGACCTTCGGGATTCAACTGATCACATTTGACATTGCTTCGTCAGTTCAGATTTAATTGGCATGCCATGGCAATGGTCAAATTTGTAGGTACAGGTTACCAATTCACATCATCGCTGAACCGTATAATTCTGGAGCAACCAATTATTCATATGAGTTAACAAGGAAGTTATTTCCTGAATCTGGCTGTAGCATTTAGGTGAGTAATTAGGTAGCAACAAATATACGTCCTGTACAATCCAGTACATGAGCTATATGAATATATTTGGTTGGAGCAGTAGAACAACATATCTCCTTTGTTATCCAGTTCCTCTCCATAAGAAGCTAAGCCCAACATAAGATCCATTTCCCTGTGAACCCTCTCAACTGAAATGTGTCAGATGACAGGTGTTGGTCATGGTGTTTCCAACCAGCAAAGAGGTCAAGTGTAGATATTGCATTTTCTTCACCTATTTTCTGACTCATTTAGTTCACAGCGTGTACACAAAATTGAGAAGAAACACCCAAGTATTAAATAGAAGGTTCAAGTTTTAACAATAAATTTCTCTTGCAACCTTAACTACCCTATTGTTCAGGCTGTGCGAAGGCGAGAGATTAGTTTAGGCAAGCGACCAATTGATGCTTTCTAAGGTATTTGTCTTTGTTTTCTTTCAGGTGTTGTCTATGATCAAGCTCCGTTTATCTTAGTTGTTTCTTTTTCCTGATTTTGTTTTGCATATTTGTTTTTCCTTTCTATTAGGTGGAGCTGGCTGGGCTGTGCATGTTGATTATTCACCCTCTTTTGGACGCCATAAATATCCAGTCTCAGCGAACTGCAAGTCCGTTTCAACAATGATCAGGTAAGATTGATTTCTCTGTTCTAATCCATTCAGCTGATATTGTTGGAGAATTTGGGGCATCTCAGCGGAATCACGTCATCTTACATAATTACCATGTAGTATCAGTTAACATGAAAATCACTTGCTGTGAATTGCTTTTTTTGTCCAGGAATTTCACAAATCCATCATTGCCTACGGAACAACGTCCAAGGCCCTCTCAGGTTTGACAATTCTCTTCTCTTTTGTCACACCACTTCTATCTGCACAAATTTATGCTTCAAAGCTAAATATTTTTTAAATGTAGCAGCATGGTTTCCCAAATCCTGGTGGCGTTCATGTGGGACACCGTGAGGCACCGGAGCAGGATTTTAAGGTTGGTAGCAATTGGGGATTTGGGTGGAAGGTTTACGTGATACTCATGCAGTTCGTAACCATTATGCTCGTGTGTCATCTGATGCAGTAAACATGTCATGAGAACTAAAATAGGGTTTCCAATGTAGCCAACAATCTCCTTCTCCACCTTGGCGTTGTTCAGTTGTGAGTCTTACTGATTTTCTTAAATTTAGTATCTCTGCATTTGATTCTCCATGTATTCTGAAGTAAGTTGCTAGCTGTATTCTGATATTTATGTGTTCAAGAGCATCGACGGTGGTGATATGGATGATTCCTTGGATACTAAGTTGGAGATGGCAGACCCCAACCACGATGGCTATAATTTCTTATGGGCTATTGAACAAGAACACAGCAAACCTTTTCATTACATACTGCTTTAAATATTGTATCCTTTACTGCTTATCTTGACCAGCAGTTCCATTTGAGGTGCTCTGGTTGCGTCCTACAATAACAAGTTATAACGGTGATTTTATGATTCAGTTTTAACAGTACAAAAATACCTCTGACAATATAAAATAGCTAGAACTAAATGCTTAGGTAATACTCTTTGCTAATAGTTACCATTTTAAATTTGTCGCAGCTGCAACACAGTGCTTGAAGAGGAAAATACTTTATGAGCAACCGGTCAAGCAACTTGGGAATTTCCATTAGGATACATGATCTGGTCATGTCTGAAAGGGCAATTTGCTTTGTTTTCCTTCTTGGTCTTATTATTCGGATAGTCTGATTAAGTGTTCTCTATTTTACTTTCAGCATCCTTTTTTTGATCATATATAAAGTTAAAAGATAGATGGCCATGCACCAAGAAGAGGAATTGGGGGTTGCTGATTATGTACTATTATGCCCAGTTATCTTTTTCTCCGGATTAGTCACAGGATGTCACAGCCTTATGTGCATACTGCATAGTTCACCATTGCAAGGTGTGTTTTCATCTCCTTGCCCTATTTTGCAGGAATATAGTTAAAAGAGAGTACCATGCACCAAGCAGAGGAACAAGGGGCAATGAATGTGTGATGGTTTTCATTCAAGGTCCACTTATGGCTAACTTTCTTATGTTGTTCGGCATAAGGTAGTTTATCAAATGATTTCTCAATGACAGATGATTTTTACCGTTGCATGTAAATGATATAACTGTATAGAAGATGTATAAAAGATTTTGCTTAGCATTCATTGAGTGCTATGTGCATTTTTCTGATGTTATGAAATTGATATTACCGGTTATGTTTTCGTAACTGTATCATGTTAATAGCCATACTAGGAAAATATGTTATTATGTATAATTAGCTTATAGGTAGAATTTAATCTCCTCACTTTTGACAACAAATAACATGTTGAAAATTATTGCCTTCACGTAAGATATAGCATTTTGAAATTTGACACATACACAATTTGTTTGAATGTTCCTCCATGCAAAGCATGGACATTAAGTGTTATAGTATAGTTAACAACAAAAATAGTCCGAGATCTCTCAATAACAATTTGATTTACTAACTATATTTATGAGACTAAACACAATTAACAACCACACGTGTCGGCCCAGTGGGAACTGGGGTATGGAGAGCCCACTCCCCCCCAGCCCTCGCACGCGAGCCGATCAGACGAAACGACTAAGGACATAGCCTCGCCACCTGGCGGGACCCTCGAGAGGCAATCCCCCGCGAGGGCCTGAAGGAGAAGCGAGGGCCTCACACGGACCCTCGCTTCAGGAGACCCTCTCGAGGCGCCAGCGCGCCAGGAGGGAAGTCAACAGGAATCACTCCACAGGCCTTCCCAGGCCTGTGGGGAAACGTCGCAGCCAAGGAAGTACGGCTGGATGCACATGGCCTCTGCCACGCCCACGTGGTGACGCAAGCACTCTCGTTGCTGTTTTGGTGATAAAGGAGTCAATAAAGGTGCGCTGCCTGCTGCAGGACTGTCAAGTCCTTCCATTCTGGTGATAAAGCAGATGGACGGCGCAACCCTCCAAAGAGAACGTCATCGCGGGCTCCACCTCAGAGACTACCTCCCCTGCGGGCAGTACTGCGTGGTCGGCTGCCTGTCGGCCACCGCGCCCACCTTTATCAGTGGTGGACCGCGTCCATGGACGAACAGGCCACGGTGGACTCCTGCTCCACCATGCCACTACCATGTGGGAACCACCTTGGACGCCAAGCAGAAGGAGAGCGCCGGAGGCGCCTATAAAAGCACCAAGACCTCCATCGTAGCAAGGGTCGGTCAATTGCTTGCTACAACTCTTGTAAACCCTAGCGCTGCTGAGTAGGATAGCCTCTGTCCTGAGGAGGAAGAAGATCATCGCTTCCCTCCCCAGGCAAGAAGGGCCTCAAGGGGCCTTCGGCAAGCTCCGCTGTACTGTAACCACCATAGTTCAATACAGACAAGCAGGAGTAGCGGTCTTACCTCCTCCCGAGGGCTGTGAACCTGGGTACGGGCCGGTGTCCAACTCTGTCGTGGGTGTTCCGTCTCCAGGTCCGGCGAGCAACGTCGCCGCGCCCCTCGAGGGTCTTGACCTCCGTGTTAAGCCCCCTTCACGAACTACACTTCAGGAAGTGACTATCCCCGTTTCTAGGGAGTCATAACCCGACATTTGGCGCGCCAGGTAGGGGCTGAAGCGCGTCAACGACCTTCGAGCCGTCTCCGCGCCATGGCGAACACCCGCGCTACCCGCGCCGCCCGCGTCAGCCGACGCGCGCATGAAGGAGCACGCGCCCCGCCAGGCGCCGCGGCCACTCGCGCACGACGGGGCCGACTCCGCCATGAAGAGCGCGCCCCCTCGGGCCCTCATGCGGAGGAGCCCGAACGCAACTCCGAGCACCAGGAGGACGCGCAGTCGTCACACCCGACGCGGCGCCCGAGCGGTTCCGGCCCTGGCAGGACAGACCCCGCGCCTCACACCGCGCTGCTCATGGCGCAGGAGCTTCTCCGTTACCAGCCTACCGCTAAGGCCCACGAACAGTGGCTAGAGCGCCTCAACCACCTCATCGGCATCGCCACGACGCGCCCCGCTCCGTCGCAGTCCAACGTGCACCCCTCCCTCGCGGGCACGGTCGCAACAAAACGCGCCTCCGCCAGGGCCTGCACCGGCTGCGACACAGAGGGCTGCCTCGCACGCGTCCTCGCCGCACGATTGCTTGATCGTCCAGCGCACCGCGCCCGACGCTCGCGTGGAGATGGAGGTCCAGCGCAACCGCCAGAATAGGCTCGTGGAGGAGATCGGCCAGGCAGGCCAGCAGAACCGCAGGGCGCTGCAGCACGGGGTCGCCACGTACGCCACAGGCTGCATGGCGTTCACCCGCTCCCTGCGTCGCGTGGTCTGGCCCCCGAAGTTCAGGCCGGCTCTCCCTAAGGGCTACGATGGCTCCAGCCACCCCATCGAGTTCCTGCAGCTCTACACCACCTCCATCCAAGCTGCAGGTGGTGACAACAAGGTCATGGCCAACTGGTTCTCCCACGCGCTTCGCGACTACGCGCTGTCGTGGCTCCTGAACCTCCCTGAGGACTTTGTGAACTCTTGGGAGGAGCTCTGCAAGCAGTTCGTCTCCAACTTCAAGTGGACGTACGAGCGCGCCCTCACCCAGAACGACCTGCGCGCTGTGGTCTAGAAGAAGGATGAGACTCTCCGCAAGTACATCCAGCGCTGCAGCCAAGTACGCAACAAGATCCCGAACATCCCGGACACGCAAGTCATTGCCGCTTTCCGCGAAGGCGTCACAAATAGCAGGATGCTCGAGAAACTGGGCATCCACGACAAGGTCACCTCTGTGGTGAAGCTATTCGACCTGGCGGACAAGTGCGCCAAGGCTGAAGAGGGACTCCTCTTCGTCAAAATGTCCTCGAGAGGAGACGAGCACGCTGAGGGGTCCAGGAGCCAGAAGAAGAAGGAGGATCCCAAGAGCAAGGCCACCGCGGTTCTCGCGGCGGAGCCTGACGCGAAGGGCACCCGCAGGGACTCCCCCGAGCCTGGAGAGAGGAAAGATGACCACCGCCCTTTCTGCATCTACCACAACAGGCGCGGTCACTCTACCGAGACTTGCTTCGACCTCAAGAGGTTGAGCAAGGAGCGCGAGCACGCAGAAGGCAGTGGCGGTCGCGGCCGTGGCTACCGCGGGAGCGGGCGCAAGAGCGGCTACTAGAGGCCATCTGGCAACCAGGCCAATGCTGCAGAGAAAAATGGCAATCTCCCTGACGAGGAGGACGGTGGCTACCAAGCCCCAAGAGCCGCCATCGCCTGCATCCTCGGTGGGGCGCATGCGCCGAAGTCGAACAATCAGTTCAAGCAATTCGCCCGCGAACTCAATGCTGCCCTCCCTAGCACCGAGGTCTCCAGACCCCTCAAGTGGTCGCAGTACACCATCGCCTTCGACGCTCAGGACCACCCCAAGTCCACCAAGGCTGTTGGAACCCTCCCGCTGGTCTGCAGCCCCACCATCGATAACTTCGCTGTCTCCAAGACATTCATTGATGGTGGAGCAGGCCTGAATGTTATCTCCACAGATACGTCCGAAGAGCTTCAAGTGCCCTACGAGCGGCTCATGCCCTCTAGGCCCTTCACGGGAGTCACCAGCGGCTCGATCGAGCCTCTGGGCCAGGTCAGGCTTGGCGTCACCTTCGGAAGCGAGGAAAATTACCGCACCGAGCACATCGACTTCGATGTTGCGCACATCGGCCTGCCATACAATGCCATCCTCGGCTACTCCGCGCTCGTGTAATTCATGGCCGTCAAGCATCATGCTTACAACATGGTCAAGATCCCCGGCAGCGCAGGCACAATCACCATCCGTGGACATGTCCTGGATGCTACCCGCACTGTCGAGACGGCCTACAAGGCCACCGCCATAGCATTCCCCGCAGACGAGGACCTGGAGCCTCTCGAGAGACCCAAGCAGAAGAAGCAGCTGTTCTCCCAGGAGCCAGCCGCTACAAAGAAAGTCTCTCTAAGCTCCAGCAGCTCGGGGGCTGAGGGCTCGGGGGCTAGCGTCACCATTGGCGCCGCGCTGCCTCCCAAATAGGAAAGCGCGCTCGTCGCCTTCCTATAGGCAAACTCTTACATGTTCGCATGGACACCGTCAGATATGTCTGGTGTACCGAGGGAGGTGATCAAGCACCACTTAGCCGTGTGTCCAAACGCGCGCCCCGTCAAGCAAAAAGCAAGAAAACAAGCCCCCGAGAAGCAATCATTCATCGTCAAAGAGGTCGAGAAGCTTAAAGCGGCAAAGGTCGTCCGCGAAGTCACGCACCCCACTTGGCTCTCCAACGGCGTGGTAGTCCCAAAACCCGCCGGAGGAGGCTGCCTCTGCATCCACTACACTGATGTAAACAAGGCCTGCCCCAAGGACCCTTACCCCATGCCAAGAATTGACCAGATCGTGGACTCCACGGCAAGCTGCGATCTCCTCTGTTTCCTCGATGCTTTCTCTGGTTATCATCAGATAAAAATGGCTAAGGAAGATGGAGAGAAGACGGCTTTCCTCACCCCTTGCGGTGTATATTGCTATGCCTGCATGCCCTTCGGCCTAAAAAATGCCGGAGCCACTTTCCAGAGGCTAATGAGGATAGCGCTTGGCGAGCAAATGGGGAGAAACGCCGAGGCGTATGTCGATGACATTGTCGTAAAATCCCGAGAGGGAAACACTCTCCTCAGGGACCTCGAAGAGACTTTCGCCAGCCTGCGCAAGGTGAACATCAAGCTCAACCCCGCCAAGTACGTCTTTGGAGTACCTTCAGGCAAATTGCTTGGGTTCCTCGTGTCCTACCGGGGCATAGAGGGAAACCCTGACAAAATCAAGGCCATAGAAGACATGCAACCTCCACGCAGGCTCAAGGACATGCAACGCCTAGCAGGCTGCATGGCCAGCTTGGGTAGATTCATCTCCAAGTTCGGCGAAAGAGCCCTGGCGTTCTTCAAGATAATGAAAAGAACAGACACTTTCAAGTGGACCCCTGAAGCTGAAAAAGCGTTTGAGGACCTTAAGAAGTACTTAGCCAGCCCACCAGTAATGGTCGCCCCAAGGACGGGTGAGCACATGAAGCTGTATCTATCAGCCACTCCACATACCGCAAATGTCGTCCTTGTGTTAGAAAGGGAAGAGCCAGTACTCCACAAGAAGAGTGCAACCAGTCCAAAGCCAAAACCTCCTGAGGAAGAGCTCGACGAAAGGGCAGGCCTCACAAACCCACCGCCAGGCCCAAAGCCTCAAGAGAGGACCGCCACAAGTCAACCGCTGCAAAATGATCCCGCCAGGGAGCTTGAGGAGACCCCACAGGCCAATTCCCTCGAGGGATAGGACAAGCCTCCAGAGGCCAACCCCCTTGAGGGCCTAGCGGGGCCCCTTCAGGCAAAAGACACCAAGGCTACGCAGACTACCCTTGTCGAGCATCCACTCTACTTCGTCAGCACAGTACTGCGTGATGCTCGCGAGCGGTATACAATGCAGAAGAAGCTCCTCCTCGCACTCCTCATCGCCTCAAGAAAGCTGCGACACTACTTCTAGGGATACCCCATCACGGTGGTTACTTCTTTCCCCCTGGAGCAAATCCTGCGCAACCCAAACGCCACAGATCGCGTCGCAGGATGGAACATAGAGCTACAGCCATTCAATTTGCGCTTCGATACTACAAGGGTTAATAAGGGAAGAGCGCTGGCAGACTTCGTCGCCGAATGGACTGGCCCAACCCCTGAAGAGCCTTTGGGAGAAGAACAAGAACCCCTTGGAGATAAAATGCCCATCCACTGGACCATGAAGTTCGACGGAGCTTTCGCTTGTCGCCACGGTGGGGCTGGCGTGGTCCTTATCTCACCAAAAGGCGACAAGCTATATTATGCGGTCCAGCTGTGCTTCGGAATCGACAAGATCTCAAACAATATCGCTGAGTACAAAGGCTTGCTTGCTGGCCTACGCGCCGCAATCGCCCTAGGCATCAAGCATCTTCTCATCAAGGGCGACTCCCAGCTGCTCGTCAACTTCTCTAACAAAACCTATAAGCCTAAGGACGACCACATGGCCGCCTACCTTGAAGAGGTTCGCAGGCTTGAGAAGCACTTCAGGGGAATGGAGCTCATGCACATCCCAAGAAAGGAACCAAGAGGCTGATGACATCGCCAAGCGCGCATCAAAAAGGCAAGCTCAGCCGCCAGGCGTCTTTGAAGAAAGACTCGTCAAGGCATCCATAAAACAGCCTCAAGAGGCCATGCCCGCCAGCACAGACGAAGCGCTCCCACCACCGCCTGCAAGGGGGGCTATAGATTGTGGACCCCCTACAGAGGAGCGTCTGTTGCTCACAGCGGTGCATCAAGAAGCAGGATGGATTGACGAGATCAAAGGCTAACTCGACAAAGGGATCCTTCCTGAGGAGGATGTTGAAGCGGAGCGAATTGCCCGCCAAGCAAAATCTTACAAAATCCTCGAAGGGAATCTCTACCGCAAGCGCCCAAACGGCATCACACTCAAATGCGTTCCTCCTGAAGAAGGCAAAATGCTGATCAAGGACATCCACAACGGGGAATCCGGCCACCATTCGTGCGCCCGCACCTTAGCAGGAAAAGTCTTCAGGAGCGGCTTCTACTGGCCTCAAGCACTTCAAGATACAGTGGACATCGTCCAAGCATGCGAAGCCTGCCAATTTCACGCCAATCAAATCCACCAACCTGCGCTGGGGCTACAGACCATTCCACTCTCCTGGCCGTTCACGGTCTGGGGGTTGGACATCCTGGGACATTTCCCAACAGCGCAAGGAGGATATTGTTACCTCTTCGTGGACATCACAAGTTCACTAAGTGGCCCGAAGTGGAGGCGACGCGCACAATCACATCAGGCGCGGCGGTAAAATTCATCAGAGGTCTGATCTGCCGCTTCGGAGTGCCTAACCGCATAATCACCGATAATGGCTCGCAATTCACCAGAGGCATCTTCAGGGCTTACTGCGAAAGAATGGGCATCAAGCTATGCTTCGCCTCAGTCACGCATCCGCAGAGCAACAGACAGGCTGAGCGAGCAAACGCAGAACTCCTCAAGAGCCTTAAGACCAGGACCTTCGATATCCTCAAGGGCCACGACAAGGGCTGGATCAACGAGCTCCCTTCGGTGCTCTGGTCCATCCGCACAACGCCACCCAAGCCTACGGGGGAAACACCGTTCGCCCTCGTCTATGGAGCCGAAGCAGTCCTCCCCACAGAGATAAAGCATGGATCCTCGCGGGTCCTTGCCTTTAACGAGGACCAGCAAGAGGACCTCCACAACGACGACCTGCTGCTCCTTGAAGGACTATGACGCCGCGCCGCCCTCCGGGCGGCCAAATACAAGAAGGACCTGAGACGCTACCACAGCCGCAACGTGCGCTCGCGTACCCTGGAGGCAGGTGATCTCGTCCTCAGGCGAATCCTCTCCAGGGAAGGCCTCCACAAGCTGTCCCCGATGTGGGAAGGTCCCTACAAGGTCACCCACATCGGCAGGCCTGGCGCGGCTCGCCTCGAAACTCAAGACAACATCCCCGTCAAGAATCCATGGAACATCATGCAACAACACAAGTTCTACCCGTGATCATCGTCACGCCCTTGATCATTGTCACGTCCAGACATCTGGCGGAAGAGGCAGCTTACGGCTCAACCTCCAAGCATTTTTTGTCTCCAGAGGTTAAAAGCTCACCGCTTAAACCTCACAGAGTTTTTTTTCTCAAGAAGGAACAAACGCAGAACGTGATCATCGTCACGCCCATTATCATTGTCACATCAAGACATCTGGCGGAAGAGGCATCTTACGGCTCAACCTCCAAGCACTTTTGGTCTCTAGAGGTTAAAAGCTCATGGCTTAAACCTCCAAACTCCAAAGGCTTCTCTCGAGGGTCAACCCTCCGAACTCTCCATGTAACGAGCCACCTCAGGCCATTGAGAGTCTCTGCCACTAATGGGTGGTCCCCATGCCTCGACGTGGTAAAAAAATTAACTTGGCAACCCCAAGCATAATGAGACAATTTCGTTCCCAAGTGAACTTAGCGCCACAACGCCGCTATGTAATATAAAGGTGGTGAGTTTTATTTACGCATTACTTTGTTGAAATGTGCGCTTATATCTCTCCACATGCGTACCTCATGAGCGGGGGCTGAGTACGGTGCCAGTGCCTCAAATGACACACCAGCAACACTGCAAAATCCAAGGATCCGAGCTCTGGCTGGAGGGCAAGATCCCACAAACACGCCATCTCTACAGTGGACCTTGGTACTTACTCTCCTCGTGAGAAACGCCTGATGGGACCTATAAGCGCGCACGAGTCCCCTGTGCCGTGTTTCAGCGTTTGGGTTCGCCCCTCTAACATCTAAAGGGAAGAAATGCCCCTGCAAGCCTGAGGAGGCATCCGGGAAATACCCCTCAAGAGGACCTCCTCGCCAGGCAAAAATCCTCTACAGAGCGGAAACCTCGAGAAGCTAAGTCTCGCACCCACGCCTTGAGAGCGTTTTATCCTCTAAGCGCGCGTTTGCCACTCAAGCGACTTCGCTTTACCTTACGCTTCATGGACTACTCGTACGTCTAAGGGGGGCAGTTGAGCATCGTGACTCAGGGCTCTTACCTCTCCTAGGCCTAAACTCCCCCCGGCCTTGCGGAGTCATTGCTCCTGCATACCGAAGCGGCGGAGTCATGGCACGAAGAGATGGGTCCTACCAACGCAGAGAACAAATAGACATGAAGATGAGTCCAAAGAGACCTCTCGAGGGGCAAGCAGGCTAAAAGCAAATGGCAAATAAGAGTATATTACATGCCAAAAGATCACAAATGTCTAAACATCAGATTGTTTCAGATACAAGCGCACGCAGGCGCAATAACGTGTGGCTCAAGCGGAGGTGTCGTCGTCTTGGACCTCCTCCACGGCTCCCTCCTCAGTCTTAGCAGAGGCGACCTCCTCCTCTCTATCTTCCGCCGCAGCCTCCACACGCCTGGAGCGGTTGCAGAAAGCGTCAACTTGCTCGCGGAGGGAGTTGGAGACCCTGTGCACATCCTCACCTTGGGAGGCCTCTGTCACGGTGGAGTGGTCGAAGCCCGGCGTGAGGATCCTGAGGTTGGTGAAGATACGGTCGACTGCCACCCCCAGGAGCTGCCGGCTCTCGTCCTCGATCAGCTCGCGAAGCTCGGCGCCGGGGCCCTCGAGGGCCGCGAAGAGCTGGTCAAAGTAGACCAGGTACATGGCAACATCGCCATGGCCTCGGTGTGCGGCGAGTCCGCGCCTAGCTGCGGAGCGAGCACATTGCCCCCAGCGACCAACGCCTCGAACATGCGCTCGCGCTGCTTCGTAAGCGCGTGGGTCGCCTGGGCAGAGTCCGTCGCCTCTGCCGCCCGCTCCGTCGCGGGAGCCACCTGCTCCTCCACATCCTTGGCCAAGGAGTTGAGGTCGTGAACTGCCTCGGTGCGGGCCTCCTCTGCTCGGCGACGACCATCCTTGGCGCGCTTGAGGCGCGCTTGAGGCGGGCCTCCAGCCTGGAGTTGGCCCTCTCGAGCTCAGCGATCCGCTGAGCATCTTTGGTATGCCTGGCCTTGAAGCGGTCTTCCTATTTCTGAACCATGTCTCGCTACTCCTGAGACTTGGTCAGCCAGAACTGTTTCTCGCGCTCCGCAAGGGCATCCTCCTCCTCCTTCTTCTTCTCGGCGAACCGCCGCTCGAAGCGTTCGTAAGCAAGCTTCTGGGCGGCGACGTTCTCGTCGTACTTCGAGATCGCCTGGGCCAGTTCTCCTTTGCGCGCCTCGAGGGCCTCGCGCTGGGTGACCAGGTCCTTCGCCGCCTGAAGGCGTTGCTCATCGCGCTGCCGCAGTTCTTTCTCCTTGAGAGCCAGCCGCTGTTCGCGCTCGGCAAGGCCCTTGCGGTCCCCCTCCAGGGTAGCCTGTGCAGCCTGGTGGGCAGCGAGCAGCTGAGCCTCCAGTTGGCCTAGCTCGCGGCGCTTCTGAGCCAGCGAGCCCTCCATCGCCTCGCGCTCGGCCGTGGCTTCGCACAGGAGCTCGGCAGCGGCATCTCGTTCCTCTTGGAGGGGCGCAAGGAGTTCTGCAGCATCGCGGATGCCCCCCTCGCGGATCTCTTTGGCGAAGCGGGTGGCGTCCTCGCGTGCGGCCTGCAGCGCCAGGTCCTCCTGCCGGCGTGCCTCGACCGCCGCATGGAAGGACGCCCACGACCTCGCGAGCTCCTCCCGCTGCTGGGCGAGCCGTATGTCCCCGAGGGCGAGGTGCGCCTCCAAGCCCTCCAATGATTCCCTCACGAGGCCGAAGGCGACCTCGCGGCGCCCCGCGCTCCAGTCCCAGCCTTGAAGGACCAGCTCCTGGCTTGAGGAGGGCCCGATTCCGGCGTCGAGTCCCGAGAGCCTGGCCTCGGGGAAAGCTCGGGGGCTACCCGGGGCTCCGCCCATGCCCGCGCCAGCGTCCTCTTCGGGGCCCGCGACAGCAGGGAGCTCATCACCTCCAACTGGACGAGGAGGCGAGGAAGAATCTCCCCCTGTGGACGCGCCCGCGCCCGCTGGCGCCTCGCACGCTTCCGTCGCAGACGGCGGAGCGTCGACACGCGCGGCGGCGTTGGCTCGCGTGGCGGAGTTGCCTCGCGCGGAGGCGTGACCGCGCGAGGGGGAGTAGGAGCACGAGGTGGTGTAGAGGCCCTCTCCTCCGTGGTTTTCACCACCATTGGCTTCTTGGGTTGTGTAGGTGCCTCTAGGCGAGGCGCTTCCTCCTCCGCCTGAGGCTCTGCCGCCCCCGCCTGACGCGCAGCCGCCTCCACTTGAGGCGCCCCCTCAGTGGGGCCTGTGGAGGCCGTCTCCACAGGCCTCGTGGCCTCGTCAGCCACGGCCTCAGCCGTGGCTCTCTTCACATCAGCAGCCTTGCGAAGCCTACTGTGACGCCTGAAAATCGGTACTAGTAGATTTAAGCGATCCCGCCAAAATCCGCATAATAACGTTTTTTGGTCACCATGGCCACGCTTTCTGCTCTGCTCGTTGACTGTACGGAGGAGGGAGAAAGGTGGAGTAGGTCGGCCCAAGAAGGAGTGGGCTGGAGGAGATGGCCCGGAAGTGGGGTTTCGGCCCAGATTTTTTTGTTTTTCTCTCTGTTTTTTTTTTTCTGTTTTAGTGTTTTTAAGAAAAATAGAAAAGGAAGAGAGATAGAAATATTTAGCAAAATTAAATAGTTTCAAAATATACAATTTAATATATTAGTTTGAATATTTGAAAAGAATATAAATATCATATTTAAATTGATTTTGTTTACATTTATATTTAAAAGTGGAATTTGAATTTGAAGGATGTGATTCCAATTTAAATGCAATAAAATAAAATGAGGTGACAAATGCATGATGATATGATGACATGATGATGCAAAAAGAAAAACAATAAAATCTAATTTGGGATAATTCCCGGGATGTTACAATCGACACCACTAACAAGGGATCGCGTCCCGCGATCCACGCCGAGACCAGAAAAGAGAGGTGTAACTACCGAGTCTTCAGGTTTCGTGATGAACTCCTCGACACCACTACCAAGGGATTGTTGCTCCAATTTGAAAATCTCGACACCACTAACAAGGGATTGTTGCTCCGTCGAAGTTGCTTCGAAAAGATCGAACCTAATAGGATAAAAGGTAAGAAATCATCCACCCACACGTAGGATCCTAAAACGTTGAACGTTGGATAAGAGAAGAGACTCCAAAACAAATAAGATAAGAGGAGAAATAGAAACGAGGTAAGGAATAAACAAGAATCCTATTGAGATCTTTTCAAAATAATTTTAGTCAAATAGTTTAGACACTCTACAAACAACGACCGTTAGCAAGGTTATCCTACATGCTTTTGCGGACCCGCTGCTTCGATAACCAATCGTATCGAAACAACAAGGAGATCGAAACCAAGGCTCTGATACCACTTTGTGACGCCCGAAAATCGGTACTATGTAGATTTAAGCGATCCCACCGAAATCCGCATAATAACGATTTTTGGTCGCCCACCAGACATAATGTGCACGCCGAAACATGCGCATTATGTGGGTGGAATTATGATAACATTACAACAGTTCCGATACATCCAGAAATACAATAGAAGATATAATTACAACAACAACTCGAACGAGTCAAGATACAAATGATATAATAAAAAGATTCAAATGACAGCGGAAGCAAATAGTATCCGACTACGAATAAGATACAAATTGGACTAAGAGTATTGAAGATAAGCAATGGCGCCATATCCCTGCCCAGCCAAGCCGGAGGGATTCCCAAGCTAACGTCGTCAGACTTCAAACCTGTTGACTGCACATAAAGCACATCCCAAAAGAGGGTCAGGGCACTCCCTGGCAAGCAAAACCGACTTGCCTACTTTCTACACCATCTCCCAAAAATATAGGATAGGTGGACTTAGCGGCAACATCACTAGCAACCTAAAGAGACACGCTACAACTTCCGTCTAATTAGAGAGGGATAAGAGAGCGCATAAGATAACCATCTACAACTAACACCAATCATAACCCATTCTCGGATTAACCCCCTCAACCAAGTATGAGGAAGCAATTCGGGAATACTCACACACTGAACAATTTTAGTTACAAGTTATTATGAAAAATGTTAATTAACAATGATTAGGTGTAAGTTGTCTCTGATCTTATTAGCCAACATCATCACCAAGTCGTCCATAACCGTGGACACGACTCATCGATAAGATTCTACCCTGCAGGGGTGCACTACTGGACCCGTACTCGTTCGATCAACCCAAAAAATGCAAACCAGAAGGTAGGGCAACTCAACACGGCAAATCTCTTCTCTACAACCCCTCCAGGGAACCGCATGATTCTGTGCACGGCTAATCAGGTCCAGTGCCCGCGAGATCGACCTTCATAGCAGTCTAAGAACGTGCCACCCTATATGAGAATCGACTACTCCATCATCATTAGATCGTTAGGTAACCATATGCATGCATCAAACGGAAAGCCCAAACTACTTGCGGCGCCCTGGATAAGAAGCGAATTAGATCGAAGCCGCGGGGGGCTCCATAGGGCCTCCCACAAGCGGTGAGTGCGCTCAAAATTGGATCCGAGGACAAGAACTGAGTTCCTAGGTCGACACTTAGCAGAACAAAGCACCTGGCAAGGCCTTCCGCCGGTGCCTTATCTTATAATTATAATACCCCAATATAAGACAACAGTTTATTAAGGTAGAATAACCTATGATGCTAAGCAGGTGAAATAAATAAGACATACAGACGACTCGCACAAACAACTCTAAGCATGCGCTACGACTCGCAAGGCTAACAGATAAACATACAACATGTGATGTGATGTGGGGATAAAGCTGTATGGGCTGCAGGATAACATGTGATGGGATCGCGATAAAGAATCGAATACTAGGGTAGCAGAGATCAACGGCAGGAATGAAAGACAATGTATAGGTAAACAAGCAAACTTTGCTTGCCTGGAATCCCGCATGGAAGCAGATCTTGTCGTTGCTCACACATCTCAACGTCTTATCCGCGAAGAAGCAATAAACACTGGAAAGCGCGAAAGATGCATTTTACAACTACGACAAAAGATTCAGCATGATCATACAAGAATGATGCATGGCATGGCAATATGCAATACAATGCAGGTAATCCAAATTAAGAGGGAAAGCAACCCCGACAATTAATATTTAGGTGTAAGTTATTTATTTACCAGCAATATTAAATGTTGGTTAACATGGCAACACATGGCATGGGTCATCTAATTAAATTTAATGGAATAGGGCATTATATATTTATTACCCCACACATTCCATATTTAATTATTTAGCTGCAATTAACAAATTACACTAAGCAATTAAAATAAAAGATGCAAAATGGCATATGAATGTCATATTAATGTTTATTGCATTTTTCTGATAATAAAACATATAAAGATTATTTTATTTGGAGTTATAGATTAAAAGATATTAGCATTTTAGTTTTAGGGCGTTTCTGAAAAATCCAGGGACTTAACCGTGATAGAAAAATAACAGGGGAGGTCCTCTGTGCAAAGAGAGAAACTCTAGGGGGGCTCGGGTAAAACTGTAGGTGCAGGGGTTCTCCTCTGACTTTTCTCACCAGAGGGCACCCTACACCACGGGCTGTCAAGCGGGCCCGTGCGCCACGTGGGCGCTGACTGCGCGCTGCGGGCACAACGGTCGCTGACCAGTGGGCCCGCCCTGTCAGCGAGTGCACCGAAGCAAAAAGGGGCCTTTTTTTCTTTTTACCACACGCCCGAGGGAGGATTCAAACTCGCGAGCTGGGGCGAGGAGGATTGGTGCGGCTGCGCTAGCCGCTTGGACGATTCGGTGTTGTTGTCAAACTAAGCAACACGTTTCTTTTAAGGTGTAACATGCGCTGATTTTTCTGACGAACTGAAAACAAACACTAACGAAACTGAAAGTGTTCATGAACCGAACGAGTGCGGGACGAACGGCCGACGGCGAGCACGATCTGGTGCTGTTTGGGTGGGGGTGGTGCGCGTGCGATGCGGGAGTGGTTGTGGTGTGTGTGGCGGGTGCTCGGAGGTCCAAGAGGAGGCGTCGCGGCGCGGCCCGTGCTCGAACTTCTGTGGAAGCCCCGGCCATGGCGGATCGGAAGGAAGTTGAGGACCAATTCGACATATGCAGCACAGATTCGGGAAGGGGAGAGCGGGAACCAAGAGAGGAGCTCACAGTGAGGCTGGCGGTGTAGTTGTTTGTGCTTGAGGATGACCGGAGGAGGCGAATTCCGGCGGCGGCGCCTCCCGGCCGTGGAGAAGAGGAAGAAGGACGCGTCGGCTTCGGTGTCTCCTAGCGCAATCCTTTGCACGGAGGGGTTGACGTTGATGTCGCGCATCTCCTGGTGCGGGAGGATCCCCCTCGTCGGCACCCTAGCAACTGTTCTACGGAGGTGGCTACGGTGGTGCTTCTCGGTGGAGGAAAACAGAGAAGCATAAGATGGGGAAGAAGGGGGCGGCGGCGGCTGAGAGGGAGAGGGAGAGAGGGGAGGCTAGGGTTCGGGAGGAGAGGGCTAAGTAGGAGGGGAAAGGTGGAGGGAGCAGGTGAGGGTGGGGCACCATGGCCACGCTTTCTCCTCTGCTCGTTGACTGTACGGAGGAGGGAGAAAGGTGGAGTGGGTCGGCCCAAGAAGGAGTGGGCTGGAGGAGATGGCCAGGAAGTGGGGTTTCGGCCCAGGTTTTTTTGTTTTTCTCTCTATTTTTTTTCCGTTTTAGTGTTTTTAAGAAAAATAGAAAAAGAAGATAGATAGAAATATTTAGCAAAATTAAATAGTTTCAAAATATACAATTTAATATATTAGTTTGAATATTTGAAAAGAATGTAAATATCAGATTTAAATTGATTTGGTTTGCATTTAGATTTAAAAGTGGAATTTGAATTTGAAGGATGTGATTCCAATTTAAATGCAATAAAATAAAATGAGGTGACAAATGCATGATGATATGATGACATGATGATGCAAAAAGAAAAACAATAAAATATAATTTGGGATAATTCCCGGGATGTTACACCTACGACGCTTCGCAGGCACAAGATCGCTGACGAAAAACCCAAGAAAAGACCTTCAAGAGAGGGCAAAACGAAGAGAAAAACAAGAACCAAAACGACCAGGCGTCATGAGCACTCACCCCGATGGAGCGGCGCCGACGTCAACCCACGCTAGGCCTGATGAGCGCCAGGAGGGAAAGGTCTTGGCGCCTGACCCTTCCGAAGGCGCCACCGCTTTCCTCTTGGAGGGGACATCGGATGGCCTCGCCCCCAAGTGGTCCACGACGGCCTTGGTGCGGGGCCCACGCGTTCCAGGAGAGGCCTCCGCGTCAGAGGCCTCCCCTTCCTCAGCCTCCTCCTCCACGGGGCGAGAGGGAGCCACCACGAAGGCATCATCATCACCTGACGAGATGTCGCAGACCTCGTCAGTAAATGGCCCGGCCCTCGAAGAAGACACCTCCCCTGCCGTGGCCTCCTCCTCACCTAGACCAGCTCCTAAGGCCGAGGGAGAGTCCGCTCCCTCCGCGCCCCGCGTGGCTGGCACTGGCACCTCCATTCCCGCCAGGCCCGTCGGGGTGAATGAAGGCATCCCCTCCAGGATGGCCATGCGCTCCGTCAAGTTGTACTGATGGAGAGGCCAGAACGTAGTAGGGAGATGATCCACGGCAGGCACCGCCGGGCTGACGAAGAGCGAGGACATAACATTGTCGACAGTGTCCTGGTTGTTGTCTTCATTGTGGAGCCGAATCTTGTCATTCGGCCCCGAGTACATCCACATGGGCACCGAATGAGTTTGGAGGGGAGCGATGCGGCGCGTCACGAAGTCCGCCACGATGATCTGCCCCGTGAGGCCCTCCTCGCGAAGGAAACTCAGGCGCCCCATCAAGCTCGCATTCCTCGCGCCGTCGAAGGTTCCTTGCCCCAATGGGAGTTCTTCATCGGTGGCTCGTCAGGGACCTCGAGGAAGGCGCAGGGATGCTCCACCCCGACGAAGAACCACTTCTGGCGGACGTCGTCCACCTTCTTCGTCACCGAGGTGATGGCCTTGTTCTCGCTCCATGACATGGGGATATAGAAACTCCCCATGCCGTCGACGATGCGGAATGAGACGCACCCGGAGCGCTCATTCTTCGCCGTGCTCCGGAGCGCGTAGAAGCACCGGAACAACCCCACCGTGGGCTCCAAGCCCAGGTACGCCTCGCAGAGGTATGCGAAGATGGCGAGGATGAGGATGGAGTTGGGGTGCAGATGCAGCAACTGCACCTTATAGAACGCCAGAACCGCCTCCAGAAACGGCGAGAAGGGCGACACCAGCCCGGCGGCGAGGCAGTGCTGGAATATCGGGAAGTACCCTCGTGGGCGTTTCCCGTGCGCCACGGGCTTTAGGGCGATGGCCCCGTGTTCGTTCGTCCGGTCCGTCACCAGGTAGCGGACCTTGGTGAGAGCCTTCTTATTGACGCGCACGCCCAACAACGCCACACCGTACACGACCTCGGAAGCCTCCGCTTGGGAAGAAGACCCCGCGGCGGCCTTGCCCTTGCTCTTGAGGGGACTCATCATCGCGGGCTTGGGGTGCCGAGGAAGACGGAAGGAAGAGAAATCGCAGGAGAGAGCGGAGGCGGAAAGCTCGAGACGGCGGAGGCTTCTGCGAGAAGGATTGGAAACAGTAACGGCTCCCTACTGCGACGCTCGGGTTTTATGTCACCTCGAGGAGCAGTTACCGAGACGTGGTGGGACCCCCGACGACGCACGCCCCGGACCATGCGCAACCATTACTCGTATGAGTGCCGCGTGGCTCGGGCCGACCGGGCACTAAGGGCCCACGACACTTCGCTTGAGCCCATGGGCTCAATCGTGCCCATCGCGGGCCCGGGGGCTACTGTCGGCCCAGTGGGAACTGTGGTATGGAGAGCCCACTCCCCCAGGCCTCGCACGCGAGCCGATCAGACGAAACGACTAAGGACAAAGCCTCGCCACCTGGCGGGACCCTCGAGAGGCAATCCCCCTCGAGGGCCTGAAGGAGAAGCGAGGGCCTCACATGGACCCTCGCTTCAGGAGACCTTCCCGAGGCGCCAGCGCGCCTGTAGGGAAGTCAACATGAATCACTCCACAGGCCTTCCCAGGCCTGTGGGGAAACGTCGTGACCAAGGAAGTACGGCTGGACGCACATGGCCTCTGCCACACAAACGTGGTGACGCAAGCAATCCCGTTGCTGTTTTGGTGATAAAGGGGTCAATAAAGGTGCACCGCCTGCTGCAGGACTGCCAAGGCCTTCCATTCTGGTGATAAAGCAGATGGACGGCGCAACCCTCCAAAGAGAACGTCATCGCGGGCTCCACCTCATAGACTACCTCCCCTGCGGGCAGTACTGCGCGGTCGGCCGCCTGTCGGCCACCGCACCCACCTTTATCAGTGGTGGACCGCGTCCATGGACGAACGGGCCATGGTGGACTCCTGCTCCACCATGCCACTGCCATGTGGGAACCACCTTGGACGCCAAGCAGAAGGAGAGCGCCGGAGGCGCCTATAAAAGCACCAAGACCTCCATCGTAGCAAGGGTCGGCCAATTGCTTGCTACAACTCTTGTAAACCCTAGCGCTGCTGAGTAGGATAGCCTCTGTCCTGAGGAGGAAGAAGATCATCGCTTCCCTCCCCAGGCAAGAAGGGCCTCAAGGGGGCCTTCGGCAAGCTCCGCTGTACTGTAACCACCATAGTTCAATACAGACAAGCAGGAGTAGCGGTCTTACCTCCTCTCGAGGGCCGTGAACCTGGGTACGGGCCGGTGTCCAACTCTGTCGTGGTTGTTTTGTCTCCAGGTCCGGCGAGCAACGTTGCCGCGCCCCTCGAGGGTCTTGACCTCCGCGTTCAGCCCCCTTCACGAACTACACTTCAGGAAGTGACTATCCCCGTTTCTAGAGAGCCATAACCCGACAACACGGGCGCAGCGTGCCGCTGCGCCAAGTTACCTAGTAGGGTTGTATATACCTACCATTCTATGGTTTAGTATAAAGATCGTCGTCTCTCTTATAGGTATGTCACTCAGATTTACCATTCCTCATAGCAAGAGTGAATAATTTGAGTATTCATCATGGGGGCCAATCCATGTTGTACTCAATTATTACTTTGTACTTAGATTGGTGAATCTCGTATGATAACACTAGGTCAAAACTCACTTGTCCGACAGAGAGTTTCCACTATGTAACATGACATGAGCTAAACTATCGTTTCTCAAAATATGGGGTTGCGTAAACTCTTTGCACCTCCAGTTGAATAGTTGCAACTTCTTCATATATCCTTCTTCTGGGTAGTAAGCTTCCATGATGCATTAGCTCATGTAACTTGAATTTCACATGCATATCGTCACTTCTTGATGGACTTGCTGCTCTTTAGAATATGGTGGCTTAGTCATGAATGAGTAGAGATTTGAAAGAGACTAAGGAAGAATCCTACCCCAAACACAGCAGACTAAGGCAAATCATCTTACAAAGAATCTCTAACAGACATCAAGCAACATGGTTCATCACAAATAAACAATCTAGTATTGTTACATAACCTAAGTTGATATGATCAATACCCTAACATGATATCGCTGGTCTAATTAAATGGTGGTCTAGTCTATCTCCTTGAGTGCTTCAAATTCTTCTTTCTTCAAAATCTTCTAAGTGTTTGAGCTATGAATATGGATTCTTCAATGTTCTTCCATGCAGGTAGCGTTTCATGTTAAAGCGTAGCATTTCTATTTGAAGTATCAGACTCAGACTTTACGAACATGGTCATCTAGAAAAAGATAAGGTATTTTTAGAAGTTTGATATTAGACGAGAGTATAAGAGAGGATAAAATGAAAAGTTTTGTTTAGAAATAACTAAATAAAAATAGATTTTCAATCCTATGGCCATATCTTATTTCTATCCAGACTTAGGGTTTCGAACCTACAGGCAACACAGTGCTCTGATACAATCTGTAGCGGACCTGCACTAAGAAAATGGCAAGTCGCTATGTATAGTGCAAATTCCTGGATCGATTCGTTTGCACACACAGTTTACAATGTAATATCACAACAAAGTATATATTTATTACATCGATGATCCAGACTTACAAAATATTCATTACAATTTGCATAGCGTAAGGCTAGCTTTGGAAAGAATACACAGCAGAAATACCATAGGGGTGAGTCTCCGCCATCTTCATGTTGCCACAGGCGAAAACATGTTGGTTGCAGACTCAAAATCCCTTAACGAAACCTCACTCGTCATCTGAATAACCCGTAACAAATAAAATTTTGCAACAGAGTGGGTCAGATTCCGTTAAAAATGGAGTCTGGCAAGTGACACTATGGTGGACACTTAATGAAATAACTCTATAGCCTATATGCATATTTGGCTGGTGGAGTTCAATGCAAATTTGCATAAAGTCAATTTTTTCCTACTCTTTTGAAAACACCTTTCTTCAAATCAAGACAAGTATGGCATGAAGACCATAATCTCATCTTCCCTTGTTCATCCATCAACTTTTAACTTAGAAATTGGAATGTTGGGAGCCTCTGTTGAATCCTTGATCAGCTGCTCAAATTGTCCGTAATCGGGGACACTTTTAAGTACTTAGTTTTTAACTCTGCAGAGGTTGTGCACTTTCACCACGAGACTCAAACAACCCTTCTGTCCTTAACTCTCATGTAGTGAAAAGGAAAGGAGAAGCCTGAGACGAGATCTTTTGGGGAAAGCCAAGGCAGAGCCATTATACCACGTGGCTGCACTAGAATCATCTTCACTTGGAGAAAACTTTGGCCCCTTTGTTCCTGGGTGGCCATCCTCAAGTGCACATACTCAGGTTCACTCATCTAAATGAGCCAAGGTCTTAGCCAGGTGCACCCACCTAATGAGCCTAAGCAGCCACTCAACTCCAACCTCCATCCTCTTGGCACATCCACCCAGAAGTTTATTTAACTTACTTTTCATAAAAACAACTTTTGCATAGCATCAATATTTCTACCAAGTTATCAATAGGATTCTAGACACAACTAGTGTAAGGGATATAGTAGTTTTAGCATAGCAATACTATCCAACACATGCACATAATAAATACACTAAGCAATGCATAGAAAAATACTTAGGAAATTTATGAGGGTGTGCCACTTGCCTTGGCAATAAGAAGAATAGCAACAGTAGCTGCAACAGTTGTCGTTTCCCTCCGAAATTTCTAACACATCAAACAAGACACAAATAAACATATAAACGAAATAACAATACAAAAATATGTAATGCATGATGTGCAGAATATTTCTAAGGACTAGAGATGCATGCCATGACATGAAAATTATTCTAAGTTAATGCAAGGCAAGTATGTTTGTCAAAATGACTAAGGACCAACGTCATAAAAATAACTTGCTATATATCAACTTGATTAAGTTGTAAGGCTACTCCAAGTCTTTGCTCTTAATTTCTTAAACTCTCTTGTAGTTTTCTTCATCTTCAATTAACACTCTATAGACTTGGTCAAATCACTAATGGCTTGGTTTATGTCCAAAGTGAAAGAATGATAGGGAGGAAAAGAAGATAGAGAAAAAGGATGTAGTTGGTCTTCCAGGCTTCATCTCCAGACTCGTAAGTTTGTCCTTGGTGATGCCTTTATTGAATTTTTGTAGACTTGATGGTTCTTCAGACTTGATGATTCTTCCGACTTGATGATTTTGGTTTCACCTGGGCTTGTCTTGGATATAACTTAGCCACCACAAAGTCTAAGAGAGAAAAAAAAGAGAAAGACTTAGAGAATAAAGGGGGTTTGTCTTCTTGAAGTTCCACTTGATTTTCTTCTAAGTGCTTCTACTTCTTGGAGATGCTTCCGGAGTATTTTTTCTTCTAAGTCTTAGTTGGCCTTCTAGTATTCATGTTGAAAATCCTAAGTGTCCAAGTGCATAACACTTTACCAAAACAACTATGTCGAAAAATAATCCTAACGTGGAAAAAAATAAGGAGTATAACTATATAATAAATATGCCATGCATGCAATGCAATGTTTTAATCACAAGAAAACATCATACTTGAGAAAGTTTTCTATGTGCTAAATTCTCTAAGGAAAGATTTAGTATTTTTAAAAGGTTGAAATTTTTTAAGGAAAAGTGTTGTCCAAAAATAGTTATCAAATATTTTCTAAGGAATAAATACCTTGTTTGAGAAGACAAAAACATTTCTAGGTACTTCTTGTACTTAAAGTGGTCATAATATGACTAAGTACTTTATAATTTGAATAGATGACAAAAATTAATTTAATATAATTTAATCGATTTTAACCATTAAAATATCATTTTAAAAGTATTGAATCAATATTAATTACAAAATTCATGGAAAAGTATTCTACAAAAATTAATAGAAAATTCTTTTTGCCAATAATTAGTCATTCAAATTTATAGCAATTGGATTTACTAAAAAATAATATTTCTATCCAAAGTTATGTCAAAATTATTCAAACTTACTCAATTTAAAATTTGTATAATTTAAGCTAAGTCAAATTTGAATTCTAACAGAACTAAAATATTCTATAGGTCAAGGGCTTTCCTAAAATATAAAATTTGCAATTTTTGGCCAAGCCAATAAAAAGTTCTTACATATCTAATATGTAGGGGGTTTTCTGTAAAACTACCTATTAAATTATAATCGGGATAAAACATAAAAAGGGCATGGAGATGTGGCCTTCCGTGATTAGCTGGGCTCGGGCTAGGCTGCAGCTTGTCTTGGCTCGGCTCAAAACAATCTGGAACGTGAGATCCAGATCCTATGGATCTAATCTCCTAAGGATCTAATCGAGTCAGACCGGTTGGATGCGGCTGGACCTAATCGGGGCCGTTGAAAACCGATCGGCCGCTACAGAAGGAGGGGACCTCACCGTGGCGGCGTCGGTGGCTGGAGCAGACGAAGAACGCGGCGGCGCGACCTTGGTGGACCACAGAGCGTCTGCTCCCATCGTTCCCCGGATGCGAGAAGTAGAGGACGAGGCGCTACGCGTCCTGGCCTAGCCGAAGATGGTGACAACGTCCTCTAGCGCTTCCCGAAGTCGGCGCGGAGCTTCCACTGGAGTTGTCGAAGAAAGCGGCGCCGGCGGCTTGGCATGGACGAACTTGACGATGCGGCGCTCCCCTTGACACGAGCTGGCGACGTAGACGAGCGAAGCTTCGAGACGAGGCCGATGGGGGGGATGACATCGTGCCGCACGGCCGGAGGTGGCGGGGAGAGGCGGACGCGGCTTCGACTCCGTCCATCCTCGGGCGAGCACTTGCCAAGGTTTCGGCGGCGATTGGGTCTACGAGGTGCGCGAGGAGACGGGGAAGGATATATGCACGGTATCGGGCTCGGCCTTGGGTTCTCCTCGCCGAAATTGATGAAAAGGTGCCGGCGCTTGTGCGGCTCCGGCTTGCGAATTGAGCAGCCCGGGGGCTCTTCGAATTAGGGTTTTGAGGGCAAAAGAAAGAGGAGGGCGTGGGGTTTAAATCGGCGGAGTTTCGTGGGCAGGGGGCAAGGATTTGAACAGAAATCGGATCAATCTCTTCCGTATTGGAAACAAACTTCACTGGAGAATCGTGCTGGAGGTTAGGGATGTGACGTCACGCTGACATCATCCACTTTCTTTTTCTATTTTCTTTAATCCTCTATATCTTTTGATTTAAGACTCCAAAAATAGTCAAATACATTTCTATAAACTTCTAAAATTCATATTTATGTTTTAAAATATTTGTGGGAATGGTTTGAACATTTTTCAAAAATAATAATTTTGAATATTTGATTTACTACAAATTTGATACTTTTGTCAAATTTGAAAATAGGGTTTTAATAAATTTATTTTTGACTAAATAAAATTTGGTACCACAATTGTAAACATATGAAAATACTTATTTCCAATAAATACAATCAAATCACAACACATCAAACAAAAAAAAGTAAAAATAAGATAAATAACATAAGTGCTATTTTTTTTTTTTTTACATTTTTCTCAAATAGGTTTTCAAGTGGAAAAATATTCCAACCTTTGAAATTTCAAATGCAAAAACAATGCAAGAAAATGATGAATGCATGCATGAATTTTATTTTCAAATCATCATACATATAGTTTTCAAAAAGTTTTAATTTTTTTCTGATTTTCAAGTTTTTGATAAACTTGGGATGTTACAATTTCTGGCGCCATTGACACCTCGAGGGAATTCTCATTTCCTACTGGTTCAATTACCTTGGTTTCATAACAGAGGGAAATCTTGCTGCTGCACTACTTCACACCTTCCTCTTGGGGTCTCCCAACCACACGTAGAAAGCATCAAGAATTTATGGCGCCATTGCCGGGGATCTGAAGAGTTCTTCTGTGAGGGGAGTCTCTCACTTCCAATCTTTTTATTTTGTTATTGTCTTGCTTAGTTCACTTTTATTATTGTCGTGTTTTCTTAATATCAAAAACACAAAAAAAACTTAATTGCATTACATTCTTATTTCAGTTTTGTCATTTATTTTAGTTTTGTTATTTTGTGTATTTCGATTTGCACTTTAAAATTGCTGAAAATGGGTAGTCCTGAAGTTGAAGATCGTTCGTTTAAACAACAAGGGGGAGAAAATTTAAAATATGCTTGGTATAGGATAAATGATGCTCATAAAAATGCACTACAAACACTCTACTTTAATCTTCCTTAGTAATTTTTATGTTGGTATCTCTAGTTGGTATAGGTATGTTCTTGACACTTTTACGGGGGGTTACTTTCTTGATACACCTGCTTTTGGAGCCTGTAATTTAATTGAGAGTTTGGTACGATCACCACCCCCTACTAAAGGAGTTAAAACTGAGATCACTTTGGAAGATATTATTAAAAGGCTGGATTCTATGGAGAACTGTTTTCTTGATAATGCTAGCAAGGGTAATGAATAAATAGATGACATTAATGAAAGAATCACCGCTTTAGAAACTAGTAAAACCCTTGATACTCATAATCATAGAATTGATGAATTAGAAGATGCTATGGAAACTTTAAGTTCAACTTTTCCCTCTATTAAAACTAAGAAAGATAAGGCTTATTTGGGAAGAGAGCAGAAGTTCATTTATATTCCCAAACCAAAACCTCCCAATATGTCTAAAAATGATGGTTTACATAATAGAACACCCTCATGGATACCTTAAACACCTATTACAAACCAACCATGTCTTAGAGGAAATTATTAATGTTGATGCTTCATCTCTTGATAATACTTGAGTTTTGCTTTCTGTGCCTAGCTGAAATGCGTTAAAGAAAAGCTTATGGGAGACAACCCACTTTTTATTCCTGTTATTTTATTTTTTTGAGTCAAGGACTTGTCCTACCTCTGTAGCAATTCCTTTGTATCTTTACTTTATTGCATTGTTGTGTCAAGTTAAGCCTCTAGTTGAAAGTTGATGCTAAATTTGGATTCCTGCACAGTTTTCTGCTGTCCACCGTTAAATTCATAACTCTTCACAGAAAAATCCAAATGACCTGCTGACGAGGGATTCCCCCATCAATACCCATGGTTACTAGCCTATGGTAAGAGTTATGAGGTAGAGAACGTGTAGTGTTGGTAGATTCGTCGGCTGACAAGCGGGAGTTACCCAGGCTCAGGGCCTCGACTGAGGTAAAACCCCTACTTCCTGCCTGTCTGTTATTGATTGTGAATATGCGGCGAGTACAAGGGTCTAGCAAGATGTCGATCTTGCTAGGGTTTGATGGTTCTGATTGGGCATGTCGTTGATCGGCCACCCTCCTGTCCTTTATGTAGAGGTACAGGTCTCAGGTAGTAACCGATAAGGATTACATATATGGAAAGTATAAACGACTATGTATATCTATGGTAGAGGTATTTGACTTGGGCTTCGCCTGTTTGGGCCTTTCCAGCCTATTGAAAATTGGGTTTTAGTCATTACGTGCACCAGGTACCCACATGAAGGGATACCCTTTGGGTATAACCTCGTAATTAGTCCCAGAATGCTTGCCTAATTCGGAGAATCAGTCATGGACTCACTTCATAGTGCACGTCCCATGTTTTATGCTTTTGATAAGATATCTTTGCATTTTGTCTTTCGTCTGTGAATTATGCCAAAGGATATCGACTGAGTAGGCCTGAGTTTATTCGATGAGTCGTGACCAGTTAACTACACTTGAACAAAAACCTTACTAGTCTTCAATCAGGTTTCGAACCCTTGGGCTCGAGCCTGGAACATACTAGACATACTCGCCTGAGGCCAGTCGATTGACTTACTGATATCGTTTTGTAGTTTCAATTTGCTACCCAGCACGTCCGCCGGGATTTCTATCGTATCTGTTGATACGGAAATATCAAGGATTCAGCACTGCTGGAGTGCTCGACCCGTTTCGATTGATCGACGGGTCTTGTCTTTGCATTTTCTGTATGCAGCATCCGAGACATCATAGACTGATTTTTTACTCGGGAATCTTTATGTTTTTGTGCATTCGAATGATGTTTGTAGTCTTTATATAGACTAAATGCCTTTATGCTTTTGATTCTATCGGGTGCACGACAGTGCTCCCGATGGGAGTAGCCCCCGAGATTGTGCTTTATTGCTTGTAATAGATGATAATCTCAATATTTTGTTTTTGTGATAGTCGAAGACTTATACCCTCTCCCGATGGGAGTTTCTTCTTGACACTTTTCAATGTGTGTGCTTTTGAAGTTTCTTCAATCGCAAGTCTTTTGATTTGCGAAATCTTCCTTTGTTCAGTCGGAGACAACACCGCCTTTTGTTTTTGTGCTTTTGGCTCGGCTGCCAGGCAAATGATGTCATGCGTGACACTCTTAGCGTGCGAATAACACTTTGACGAGACGTGACATGGTGGGCCCATCCCTTTGACCGTTGTGGACGCCGGTTCAGTTCTGATTTGACCTGACGTGGCGAGATTTTCACAGGCATTATGATGGTCTCCTTGGTTTGCGCGCGTAGTGGGCGGCGTGGCCTGCGACGATAGCCCTCCAATGGCGACACGTGTGATACGTCCAAAACGTATCTATAATTTTTGATTGTTTCATCCCATTTTATGAGTTTAGCACCTGTTTTTATATTAAATTTATTATTTATTTGGACTAACCTACTAATAGTTCCAAAAGTGAACAATGTTCTTGTTTTGCACTTTGATGTGTAGGAATTATCAAGAATAGAAAAGAAAACCTTGTTGGACTCAAATTGGGAGTTTCCTGAAATCTGTCTGAGAACTTTTTATAGAGATCGTCAGTTTGACCCCCCAAGACGATGTCAAATCAAAATTAAAATAAAGAGAGAGTTGTCACAAATTGCGATGAGCAAATTTTAGCCCGGAAACAGCCCAATCAGAGGCCGGACGCGACCTAGAGGCCCAATATGGTGAAACCCTAAAAGGGGGTTACGGAAATCCGAGAAGTTATATAAAGGAAGGAAACCTAACTCGGCCAGGACTCCTCCACCCACGAATTTCCAGCCACCAAAACCACGTTTTTGCCTCACCCGTGGATCCCAACTCCATGGGGTAGGGCTCCCAAGAAGCCATGAAGGAGGGAGGCTAAGGGGCGGCGCTTCCCCATGATGCCGGCGGCAGGGAAGGAGCTCCCCGCGCCGCCACCGGCGCCGCCGCCGCCCTGCACTTCTCGCTGCCCTCTCCGCCGTCTTCACCGCCATCTCAATCACCAACTCCTCCTTGTATTCAGTGGTTCATCCTCCCACAAACCTCTATACCGTCCTTGTATTCAGTGGTTCATCCTCCCACAAACCTCTGTACCATCCTATGTAAACATGGTGTTTGATGCTATAATATTTATCCTACGGTCTATGAGATGTTTGCGTAGTTATTTGTCTTTTGATTGCTTTGTTGAATGCATGAGGTTCATAAGAGTTGTATGTTGATATAGTACTGTACTTTTGTGTCCATTATATTTGTGTGCTTATGGATCAACACCATAGGGTTAGTAGTATGTGCAAAGGAAGGGGGAAATTCTGCCGGAGTGACAGAAACCTGAGGACTCAAATTGGTTAGTTGCACGTATGGAAGTAAGAGGACCATCGAACTTAAGGCTATGGTTGGGGAAACCTTAATGCATTGTTAGTATTTACAGATGTTTGCTAACAATACAATCATATAATACTTGTATTCCCAAGTAGTGGAGTGCATGTATATTTAGCGTCTCCCACTTAGAAAACTGCATCGAAGACAATGAAACCAATATCTTCACTAATTAATCTTGGACAAAGCCAGCACAATTACCACCACTTTTCCACACTCATGGTACTTTTAGTTTATGGTAACTTACTATATCTTATTGCTGCAGCACTAACATTTACTTTCTTGTATTTATTATCTTGTAAAACTATCTCTCATACCCGTATTATTGCTTTAGTTTTATTTCCTAGATAATGCAAACGTTTGGTGTGGGTAGAGTTGTTTCAGTGGTTGATAGAACTTGAGATAACATTCATCCTACCTTTAGCTTCTCGTTGGGTTTGACACTCTTACTTATCGAAAAGGCTACACACGATCCTCTATACTTGTGGGATATCAAGACCTTTTCTCGCGCCGTTGCCGGGGAGCAATAGCGTGAGGGTGAATATTTTTGTGTGCACTTGTTTTTTTTATCGCTAAGTTGTTTTTAGTTTCAGTTTTAAGTTGTTCTCTATCTTAGTGTGGATAGGGAATGCGAACTACAAAAAAAAATAGTTGAACTTGTTATCTAAAAACATTTTCGAAACAGAAAGTGATTGGAAAGATGAGTAATCGTTAAGTGGGGGTCGACCTTGAACACTTGTGTTCATGCCTATGAAATCAAAAAAATTCTTTACATGTAAGAATTTTAGTTAAAATCTTGTATATATTATGTATATACTATACATATTCCTCTATATCATAAAAATATAATGTATAGATAACTTCTAGTTTGTTTGACGCAAGTTCGCCGCTTTGCTGCATAGAAACAGATTTCGATACTTCACCGTATAAAATGTTTAAAATCACCAGAACGTGATATTGATCTGAAATTTCTGAGTGCAAAGTACTGCTTGTTACCTTACTTTTATTAGTTTTTACTTTTGTGATTTGAGGTACGCAGATAGGTCTAATAATTTTATCTTTACTGACTTTTCAGTTTAGACAGATTTCTGTGGTTCGCTGTAAAAATTCGTGATAAATCTCAGAATAGTATTTTGACCTGAAATTTTTTGTGCATCAATCTGAGATCATGATCTGTCTTTCACTAGTTTTAAGTTTTTTAATTTGATCTACATAACTATCTCTTTGAGTGTCATCTTTACAGACAGTTCAGTTTTAACAGATTTCTATTAAGTTTATTTAATATTATACTTAGGATTCAAAAGTTTCCTTAGTTTTTCGATGGACAACGGGAATAATAAGAAACCTTGGTATTAAAGTGGCAAATTTTTAATAAATATTATGATATTTGACAAAACTTCAACATGAGTGGATTTTATTTAATGAGTACTAACCCTACTAATAAGTTTTCTGAAGTTTTATGTGGACGTAGCTAATAAGTTCTAACCAATATGGTGATATGAGATGAACAAGAAGACGCAAGAGCTCAAGTTTGGGGATGTGTAGGTGTATCCCAAGAAAATTTTCAATAAGATATAATCATCTAAGCTTGGGGATGCCCGAGTCATCCCCCTATTCATCAACTAACATGAAGTTATCTCGTTCATACTCTATATTATCCGTCCACATGATATGTCTTAACTTGTATTATAGTTACTTTTATATGTCTTGGTTTTATATTTTTTAGTTTTATTATGCTCTTTTTTTCGTTTTGACTTCTTTACTTTCACTTATAAATTGAAAACAGCAAAAATAGTTTCTTTGTTTTGCTTCTTTCTTTGTTTGTTTGTTTTTTTCTATTTTTTATTTTGGTTTTATTTGGATTTTACTTTTGATTTTTATTTAGAGTTTTCCTTACTGTAGCTAGCATGTTTAAGTATTGCTTAGCCACTGATCTATTAGTTTATCAAAAATAAAGTACTAAGCTTTACCCATTTAGCTTAGTTGATACATATGATGCCTAGCTGAAAGGCGTTAAAGAAAAGCGCTTATGGGAGACAACCCACTTTTTGTTCTGTTATTTTATTTTATTTTATTGTGTCAAGGACTTTGTCTACCTCTGTAGAAATTTCTTAGTGTCTTTACTTTATTGCATTGTTGTGTCAATATTAGTCTCTAGTTGAAAGTTGATGCCAAATTTGGATTCCTCTGCATAAACAATTTCTGTTGTCCACCGTTTATTTCGTAACTCTTCACAGAAAAATTTAAATATTCTGCCCTTTTTTGTGCATAATCCTCAGATATATGTGCATCTTTCATTAGATTTGAGTTTTCTTATCTGAGCAAGTTAAGTGCCTCGATTTTTTTTGTCTTTATGGACTGTTTTGTTTTTAATAGATTCTACCATTTATTTCGCAATGCCTCTTTTGCTATTTGGATTGGATCTTTTTATTCCATGAAGTATCAGTGGTTGTAGCTAATGTCCAGTAGTATTGGTAGCAATTGTGTTCCTACAGAATATCATAATTTTTTCGTGCACTAACCCTCTAATAAAGTTTACTGTAAATTTGGTGTGGAGTAAGTTTTTAACAATCAAGAGAGAAGGATGATAATGTGATCAAGAAGATAGTAAAGCCAAAGCTTGGGGATGCCCCGGTGGTTCACCCCCAACATGTTTCAACAAGGCTCAAGCGTCAAAGCTTGGAGATGCCCAAGACATCCCCTTCTTCATCAACAAACTATCATGTCCTTTCTTGTGAAACTATATGACAAGGTTATATCAACTGGATACCCCCTCATGTGGGTAGCTTGTGCACGTAATGACTAAATACCAATTGTTAATAGGCTGAGAAAGCCCAACATGCGAAGCCCAAGACGAAGGCTTCTACCATAGATAGCATAGTCGGTAATTCTTTCCATAAATGTAGTCCTAGTCGGTCACGACCCGAGACCTTTACCCCTATATAAAGGACATGAGGGAGACTGACCAGGGAAGCGCCCAACCTGACCCACAAAACCCTAGCAAGATCAACGTCTTGCTAGACCCCTGTACTCGACGCATATACATAATCAATAACAAACAAGCAGGAGTAAGGGTTTTACCTCACTCGAGGGCCCCGAACCTGGGTAATTCCCGCTTGTCAGCCGACGAATCTACCAACACCACACAATCTCTATCTCATAACTCTTACCCTAGGCTAGTAACCATGAGTATTGATGGGGACATCCCTCGTCACTATATTTTAATTCCGCCACATCTTATGTGCTTTTCTTGAAGCATATGTTTTTTTTATTTTCATTCTCTAAACAAAATGAATCCTATCATTCTTTTGTGGGAGAGAGACACGCTCTGCTTTTTCTTATGAATACTCGTACTCTTCACTTATATTCGTTAAATATTATTTTTTTGCTTTTAGCTCCTGTTTTTCATGCATCTCTTATTTAGAGCTATTAATTCTTATATGATATACTATCTTATTTCATTGTTAAATATTTGGAGGGATTATATTAAAATAAGTTGATCATCACATCTTTTTATTTATCTCCTGTTTGAAGAGGTGGTTTAAAGTTTGGTAAACTTAAAAATGATGTGTAAATGATATTATTTAGTACTTTATGTTTTCTTATGGTTGGTTTCAACTAGGTAATTGTGTATATTATGTCATTTTGATCTTAACATGCATTGTTTTATTCATAATAGAATATGACATTGTGGTATCCTCCTCTAAATAATTCATTTGAATTGACTTGGTACATGCTTATACATGTTATGACTGAAAACAAAAATTCAATTAAGCCTTGATGATTTATTTTTCCTCAGAGTTCTAGTATCATTTTTATGCCTCTATTAATTTTATTTTGTCGCAAAGCATGATTATGAGGGTTATTTCTCTCTTGAATTGTCGCTTTCGCATCTTTTGCTAGCCTCCACTTGTACTAAGCTGAAAATGCGCGTGCTTCTAAATCCCTGAAAACCAAGTTATTCCAAACAGTCCACCATACCTATGCATGGCAATTTCAAACCATTCAAGTAAATTTGCATGTGCTATCTTTAAAACCTTCAAACACTTCTCAATTTGTGCCATTATTTTAAGCTCATGAGGAAGTAGTAGTTGGGCTTGTTATCTTCAATACTAAGTAAGTAATTGACTTGCATGCTACATCTGCTCGTCATTAATTTTGCAAAGGGCTGGTTAGACCATTATAATATCAAAAAGATTTGAGAAAATAAAAATGTACACTCCTCCATGGTTTGCTTAGTATGGAAGATAACAAGAACTCTATTGCCATTCGTAGGCCAAACAACCACCACTCAAAAACAATTTTACATCTGTTTTCAAAATGATAAGAAACTGTAGCACATGTCAAATCACTACTCCCTCAATGAAGGGCATATTTTTTACTTTAATGTTGAGTCATCATCCTTCTTTGAGCACTTTTTCTTGAGAGCATAATTTTCATTCTTAGTGTAATGTGCTTGTCCCTTAATATGGTTAACCGCGGTGTAATCTTTATCTCTAATCTTTCCTTGAAACTCATAGGAGCCTGGTCATTTATGTTTTGCTGTTCCATTCGGGCAAGGGAGATACCACTCTACCATGCTTTGTTATGATCATTACAATCTTGTTGATGTTATAAATTTCTTATTATGAGCTCTTGGTTGGTTGATACTTTTTATTGGGTAACATGATTGCTAAGTTTTATTATCAATACATCATGCAATTGTTAAAGGCCTGATCATAGCATTTACAATAAAAAATATTTTGTTATCATTTACCTACTCGAGGACGAGCATGAATTAAGCTTGGGGATGTTGATACGTCCAAAACGTATCTATAATTTTTGATTGTTTCATGCCATTTTATGAGTTTAGCACTTGTTTTTATATTAAATTTATTATTTATTTGGACTAACCTATTAATAGTTGCAAAAGTGTTATTGTTTTACACTTTGATGTGTACGAATTATCAAGAATACAAAAGGAAACATTGTTGGACTCAAATTAGGACTTTCCTGAAATATGTCTGAGAACTTTTTATAGAGATCGTCAGTTTGACACCCGAAGACAACGTCTAATCAAAACCAAAATAAATAGAGAGTTGTCACAAATTTCCATGCACAAATTTTAAGCCAAAAAACAGCCAAATCGGAGGTCGGACGTGACCTGGAGGCCCAATATGTTGAAACCCTAAAAGCGGGTGACAGAAATCCGAGAAGCTATATAAAGGAATAAAACCTAACTCGGCCAGGACTCCTCCACCCACGAATTTCCAGCCACCAAAGCCACGTTTTTACCTCCCCGTGGATCCCAACTCCATGGGGGAGGGCTCCCAAGAAGCCATGAAGGAGGCAGGCTAAGGGGCGGCGCTTTCCCATGATGCCGGCGACAGGGAAGGAGCTCTCCCCACTGCCGCCGCCACCCTGCTGCGCTCCTTGCTGCCCTCTCCGCCGTCTTCACTGCCATCTCCATCACCAACTCCTTCTTGTATTCATTGGTTCATCCTCCCACAAACCTCTGTACCGTCCTTGTATTCAGTGGTTCATCCTCCCACAAACCTCTGTACTGTCCTATGTAAACATGATGTTTGATGCTATAATACTTATCCTATGATCTATGACATGTTTGCGTAGTTATTTGTATTTTGATTGCTTTGTTCAATGCATGAGGTTTATTAGAGTTGTATGTTGATATGGTAGTGTCCTTTGTGTCCATTAAATTTGTGCGCACATGGATCAACACCCTAGGGTTAGTAGTATGTGCAAAGGAAGGGGGAAGTTGAACGACAGTTGACCACCTAGTGGGGGGAGGGGTGAATAGGTGGTGACCAATTTTTATGTCCTTTTTAGTTTTAGGCTAGCGGAAAGTAAGTTGTCTATATGTGCAACTAGATGATACAAGTGATAGACAACAAAGAAACTAAGCAAGTACATGAAATGAAGATGCGATAAAGGAGAGTGGAACAAGATAACCGTAGGAACTCGAAGACAGCGATTTTGTCCCGAGTTCCACCACATAGGTCTACGTCTCGTTGGAGGGGTGTGAGCTACCATAAAGGTTTTCTCAACGCCACAAAGGCCTCACCCTATTCTCCTGTCAATTCGACCACAAAGGTGCGAATCCACGCTTCCACTAAGGACTCCTTTAAGTGCGGAGAAGGTCCCGTACAAATTCGTGAGGCACACACCCACAACTGAATTGGGGGCTCTCACAATGACCACAACAGGTCACTTCCACAAAGGAATCCACAAAGGATCAAAACACACAAGATTGAACCTAGCTATCCACAAAGGAATCCTAGATTCATTGCCCCTCAAGATTTAGAGGGGGGAATTCAAAACGCTTCGGTGGAGTTGTAGATCGGTGGCTTCACCCTCAGATCCCCAAGTATCAAAAGATTTGAGTGGCTAGATTGGGAGATCCGGAAGAAACGAGCTTCAGCACCAATGGAGGAGAGAGAAAATTTGAAGCTTAAGTTGCTGGAGGTAGGTGGAGGGGTATTTATACCCCTCCCCAAATTCTGCCCGTTGTACAGCCGCCAGCTCGGAGATCTCCGGGTTGAGATCCGGAGATCTCCGGTCTGCGGAAATCCCCGGCAGTAATTACGGCTGAGCGGGGCTCGATGTCAGTGCTGATTGGTCTTCTTGACTTGGTAGAAAATCTTCTGCAACTCGGAGATCTCCGGACTGGGGCTCGGAAATCTCCGGGCGCCAGAAATCTCCTAGAGCATTTCCGGCTAAACTTGAGTTGGAGTCAATACGCAACTGAGTTCTGGACTTGGTGAAATTCTTCGGCCACTCGGAGATCTCCGGACTGGGGCTCGGAAATCTCCGAGTGCAGGAAATCTCCTAGAGCATTTCCGGCTAAGCCTGAGTTGGAGTCAGTACGCATCTGAGTTTGTGACTTAGAGGAAATATTGATTAGCCCGGAGATCTCCGGTCTGGGGACCGGAGATCTCCGAACCCCGGAAATCTCCTGATGAATTCCTGATGAAAGACGACGTGAAGCAGTATTGAAAATCAGGCAATATAAGCATTCATTCTTATCAACCAACCTGTAATAGAACCTGCATGCTTCATCACAAACATTAGAATACCTTTTGTGTTGTCATTAGTCACCAAAATATGGGAGTGCAAAGCATGCACTTTCAATCTCCCCCTTTTTGGCGAATGATGACAACACGAAAGGAGAACGGATTTGCAAAATATAGACGGAGCTCCCCCTAACTCAGTGCACTATTTTAGGATGTTTTTGGAATACAAAGTGCACATTCCTTAGGATCAACACTCCCCCTAGATTTTACAAAACATGCAACCACACAAATAACAATACACGATAGTAGCAACAACCTTAGAACAATAGAGTTATTACAATAGAGGAATTAAAAGTACTCATGTCTCACACACATGACGAAATAAAATAACACGATAAGAGGGAGCACTTAAGAGCAAACGAAAGGAAAAACAACAAGTGCTCCCAACCCATGCAAATCCCGGGAGTCCTAAAGAGATACTTCTCCCCCTTTGGCATCAAGATACCAAAAAAGGAGGAGGTTCCACTAACCTCCCATGACTCAAGAGTCGGAACCTGATCGGCATCATCATCCTCCTCCTCCTCATCATCATCATACTCAAGATCGCTGTCCTCTGGCACTGCATCATCCCAATCAAAGGTGAGGCCATCGGCATTCCAATCCTTGAATGGAATCACTGGCTTCAAAGGGTGCTTTGGAGCAGGCATCTTCATATGAGCCATGATTTCTTCTTGACGCTTCATAATGCGATGGTTCTGAGAGTAGATGGAGTAGTTCTCACTGTGAATGCAACATTTCATATTCATGATCTTCTCAATTCCCCAAACAACCCATGGGCGACTCTTCTTGGCAGCTTTCTTAATGTTGGGATTGGTAGGAACCCGAGACGGACCACCAAAAATCTCATCCTCGTTGATATCTTGCATGGTGGCTTGTTGTTGAACAACATGAGCAGATTTATGGATAAGCAAGGCTGCCTTGTGGGGCTGACAACCAAAAGCAGCATCAAAGTCATTACCGTCTTGCTCGGAGAGCTTGTAGAGCCTCTTGATGAGTAACATCACATAGGGAGCATATGGAGGAGCTTTCTCTCAAAAACTGCTAGTGACACCTCCTGGAAAATAAAATCCATGACATCCACCTTGTAGGCCTCCTGCTCAACCTCGTACTCCCCAAGATAGACCGCATGAGCCTTGACCATCAAGTTGACTAGAGCCCCGACAATATTGTTCGCATTGCCGGCAATGGGAGCAATGGTCCAACGGAACATGCAAAGCAGGATATCATAAGTAGGGAGGAGACCACTCTGAGAGCCAATCCTTCCTCCAGGCTGGTAAAGATCAGTCATAACATGCTTGTTGTAAGACACGCCATGGACATGCATGCGGGCACCAGC
Source organism: Poa annua (assembly GCA_026929855.1). NCBI lineage: Eukaryota > Viridiplantae > Streptophyta > Magnoliopsida > Poales > Poaceae > Poa > Poa annua. The sequence goes on along the minus strand of CM049426.1, from coordinate 239,872,423 downwards.
TGGAACAGACAAACCACTGAAAGGACATCCAAGAATCCGAGCAAACTCTATGAAAGTGGAGGTCAAGCATTGCCTGCCAGACATCCAAGTCATCCCAATATCCTCTGAGGAGTCAAACACCACAGTAGCATAAAACTGATGGATAAGACATACGTTGTAGTTGCACTCTGTCCTGATCAAGTGCTCCAAACCCAGAAGACGGCAGACCTGGACTGCTCCACCAAAATAATCAGCCTTCTTCATTAACTTGTCAAAGTCAATCGACTTCATGGGGCAGATGGGCTTGTCAATTGAGAAGTTCTGATAAACTTCCCTGTAGAGCCATGCCATCTCTGTACAGAAGAACTTGGGATAATCTGATTCTACGTTGTATGATAGCTCACTTCGCCACTTGGGAAAATTGCCTTTGTTGAAGTCCTCAAGGCGGAGATCGGGCCTCTTCTTCTTGTTGGACACAGTGGCTCTCTTGAGCAGAGCTGCAGATTCAGCTGGGGTGCTATCTTCACTTGAGGACCCGCTGGGAGGGCGAGAATGAACTGGTTTGGCCCTCTCCCGCTGAGCAATTTGCTTGACACGGCCACGAGGGTTGGAACCTGTAAACACACAACATAGAGAAGGTAGAAAGCATATGGGGTAAGCACTCATGTCTGAGAAAGAAAAAGGAACATACTAGAGAAGTTTTAAGCAATCAAAGTTTCTGTCCTTAGCTGATTTGATTCTGAGTAGGCTAGATATTTTCGGTCTGACTCGGAGATCTCCGGGGTCTGGAGATTTCCGAGTAAGGACCGGATATTTCCGGTCTGCATAAATTTTTGATAGATTTGAACAAAATCTATGATTGAAAAATCAATCTGTGCACATGGAGGGTAGTGCATGCCGAAGGGAGCAATTCTACCAAAGGAAACAAGCAACAACCTCCTAAATCGACTAGGTTAAACGGAAACTAGTTTCGTCCTAGATTTGAAAAACGAGGAGTTACCGGAAGACATTGCGGAAAGCGTGCGGATGAAATCGAAGCCCTCGATGAGGAGAAGTAGATCTGAGAAGCACGCACGGATCCCTCGAACGATCCACCCGCAGCAAGGATCGAAAGATAAGGAGTTTTTCGGAGGAGAGAGAGGAATAGGGCACAGGGTGGATGAACTGGCCGAACCGGCCAGTCCACCCGTGCCCTTATATAGGCAGGACCATTTGAACCGGAAATCTCTAGACTGAGGCTCGGAGATCTCCGGGTGCCGGAGATTTCCGGGGCTATTTCCGGATCAGGTTCGTCTAAGGTCAGTACCGAATCTGATTTGGACTTAGCCCTGGAAAACTTTGGCACGCTCGGAGATCTCCGAGCACCGGACCGGAGATTTCCGGACCCCGGAGATTTCTGGCTCTAATTCCGATTCAGATTCGCCTGAGGTCAGTGCCGAAATTGAAAAGGACTTAGGTGCCGAAAAATCGCAGGGGCCGGAGATTTCCGAGTCAGATCCGGAAATATCCGGACTCCGGAAATTTCCGGGACTATTTCCGGTCAATAATCATCACAGTTTAGTGCGGATTTTTGAATAGACTTAGTCTCGAAATTCTCTGGTGGACCGGAGATTTCCGAGTATGGCTCGGAGATTTCCGTTCAAACCCAAAAACTCCAGGAACAAGAAATCAATAAGAGGACATGAGTGGGGAAAAGCATGTTAAAAGATAGTGAACAACTTAGGATAGAAATTCAAACTGGATAAAGAAGACACACTCAAGTTGCAAGAACCATAAATCACAAGAGAAGACCAACCAAGAGTGTGTTTTCCCAAAAGAACCAAAGACAATGCAAGTGATGATCAAAAATAAAACCAAATAGTATCCAAAAACTTCAAGAAGAGTGTTGGTGGCCGAAACCACGGTGTATGAGTTATAGCATGGCAGCGCGAAGATATATCTTGGGTTCATAACTACATCTCAACATTTAAGCTCACAAATTAGATTCAATTTGAAGTTTTAGCAATGATATGTCACTATATGCATAATAGGGGGAGGGAGAGTCCAATGTATTAGGAAAACACTCCCCCTAAGTCCATGCATACCTCTAGTTCTAATAAAGCCTTAAACGTTGGAAGGTGTGCACGGAATTCAAGACAAGGCCCGAGAATCTACGATATTGAGCTCATTCCTCAAGTAGCAAAAGCGGGCTTCATCAAGGGGCTTCGTGAAGATATCTGCCAATTGATCCCTTGTACCAACATATGATAGATCAATATCTCCTCAAGCCACGTGATCGCGGATGAAATGATGACGAATCTCAATGTGCTTGGTCCTTGAATGTTGCACCGGATTGTATGCAATTTTGATGGCGCTCTCATTATCACATAAAAGCGACACTTTGTCCAAGAGGACACTGTAGTCCTTTAAAGTTTGCCGCATCCAAAGAAGTTGAGTACACCCACATGCGGCGGCGACGTACTCGGCTTCTGCCGTGGATAATGAGATGCAATTTTGTTTCTTCGAGCACCAACTCACCAATGATCTTCCAAGAAATTGACATGTCCCGGATGTGGACTTCCTATCATCAATGTCGTGCGCCCAATCGGAGTCGGTGTATCCACAAAGAGACATGATGCCATCTTTGGGATACCACAACCCAAAGCACGCGGTATGAACCAAATATCTGAAGATTCTCTTTACAGCCATCAAATGACTTTCCTTAGGCGCGGCTTGATAATGAGCACACACTCCAACGCTTAAGACGATATCGGGCCTAGACGCACATAAATAAAGGAGTGACCCAATCATAGAACGATACTCTTTTTGGTCTACCTCTTTACCATCGGGGTTGAGTTGGAGGTGGCACTTGGTTTGCATAGGGGTAGGCACACCATTTAGCCCAAGCAACTTCAACTTCTTGATCATATCTTGAATGTACTTGGCTTGAGAAATAAAAGTCCCTTCTCTCATTTGCTTGATCTCAAAACCGAGAAAGAACTTGAGTTCACCCATCATGGACATCTCGAACTTCTCGGTCATTGGCTTGGAAAACTCATCATTGAACACACGGTTAGTAGAACTAAAGATAATGCCATCGACATATAATTGACAAATGAAGAGTTCACCATTAACCTTTTTAGTAAAAAGTGTGGGATCGATTACCCCAACCTCAAATCCACGGTCTACTAAGAACTCTCTCAAGTGCTCGTACCATGCACGGGGGGCTTGTTTGAGGCCATAGAGAGCTTTGTCCAAGACGTAGACGTGGTGAGGATGGTTGGGGTTCTCAAAACCCGGGGGTTGTTTAACGTACACAAGTTCTTGCAAAGGACCATTAAGAAAAGCGTTTTTTACGTCCATTTGTTGCAATTTGAAACCATGATGAGATGCATAGGCGACGAGAATACGTATCGATTCGAGTCATGCGACCGACGCGTATGTTTCTCAGAAGTCGATGCCTTCTACTTGGGAGAATCCTTGAGCCACCACCCGCGCCTTGTTCCTTACAACAATACCATGTTCATCTTGCTTGTTCTTGAAGATCCACTTAGTGCCAATAACGTTGCGACAATCTTTGGGCTTCTCAACTAGGTGCCACACTTTGTTGCGCTCGAAGTTGTTAAGTTCTTCATGCATAGCCCCTAGCCAATCGGGATCTTCAAGAGCATCAAATACTTTCTTAGGCTCGACCATGGAAATGTGAGCTTGATGTTCACTAAAGTGAGCTAATTGACTTCGTGTGGAGACCCTTGCTCGTATATCACCGATGACCTTGTCGAGAGATAATTCCCTTAGTTCCAATGACTTTGCAAAGCGAGCTTGACGACGAGTTTCAATTGCCGCCCTTGTTGTGGGGACAATCTCTTGACCAACTTGGTCCTTTGGATCCTCGTCTTGATCTTCTTGAGGGCCTTGATCATCATGAGGAATATTTTCATGTGGTGGGGAAGGATGATCTTGCCCTTGAGTAGAGCTTGGAGAAGTGGAGTTATCTTCGATAATCTTGGTGGGGGAGGTATGACCTTTTTGTTGATGAAGATCTTGTGAAGGCTCATCATCAGCTTCATCTTGGGAAGAAGTAGCATGCTCTTGTTGAGGAAGATCTTGAGATTGTTCTTGAGGGGATTCATCATTTGCTATGGTTGAGCCACCTTGTGGTTCTTGTGACGGCGAGGTCTCCTTGATAGGAGAACTTGAGTTTACTTGAACAACTTCTTGATGAACTTCAATGGGGCGAAGAAAGCCTACTCCCATCTTCTTAATGGCATGAAAAGGTTGTTCATCACCTATATCACAAACACCAACTTGCTCCACTTGGGAGCCATCATTTTCATCGAATTCCACACTACAAGATTCTATGATTATCCGGGAGGATTTATCAAAGACTCTATAAGTGTGGGACTTCGCTACCATAGCCGACAAAAATTCCCTCAATTGATTTGGAGTGGAACTTACCCAACCAGACACCCTTGACGAGATAATAGCACTTACATCCAAACACTCGGAAGTAGCCAATGTTGGGTTTGTTGCCGGTAAGGATCTCATATGGAGTCTTCTTCAAGCCCTTGCGGAAGTAGAGGCGATTTGATGAGTGACAAGCGGTGGAAATAGCCTCGGCCCAAAAATTTATGGGAGACTTGAACTCCACCAACATAGATTTTGCCATATCGATAAGAGTTCGGTTCTTCCTTTCGGCAACGCCATTTTGTTGAGGAGTGTAAGAAGCAGAATATTGGTGACGAATGCCTTCTTCACTAAGAAAGTCGTTAAGGGTGTAGTTCTTGAATTCCGACCCATTGTCACTTCGAACAACCAATATGGGGAGGTCATGTTGGCGTTGAACCTACTTTGAGAAGTCGATGAAGACTTGTTGAGTTTCATCCTTGGTTTTAAAGAAGTAGACCCATGTATACCTTGAATAGTCATCAACAATCACGAGGCAATATTTCTTGCCCCCAAAACTTATCTCCGAAATTGGTCCAAATAGATCAACATGAAGGAGCTCCAAAATCCGGGATGAAGATATGACGGTCTTGCTTGGATGAGGAATATCATGCATCTTGCCTTCCACACAAGCTCTACAAATTCGATCCCTTGAAAAGAAAACATGATCTTTTAGTCCAAGTATGTGACCACCCTTGTGTAGGCTTTGCAAAGTGCGCATGTTTACGTGGGCTAGTCGGCGATGCCAAAGCCAACCCATGTCGGCTTTTCCGAAGAGACACATGGCTTGAGTAGTGGTGGCTACGGAGAAGTCCACCACATAAAGCTCATGCTCTCGTATCCCACGAAAGCCACTCTTAGCGACTTGCTCCACAAGAGGACCACAATGTCCTTATCAAAGAAGGGAGAGATCCCCAACTTTGTTAAGGCACGAACCGATAACAAATTATAGCCAAGAGATTCAACAAGCATAACATTGACAAGAGTAATGTCGGGGGCAACTACCACTTTGCCAAGACTGGTTACCTTAGACCTTGATAAATCACCAAACATCACGGTTACTTGATCTTCATTAGGTTTCAATTCCGTCACGAGTTCTTTGCTCCCGGTCATGTGACTTGTGCATCCACTATCAATTATCCATTTTGAACCACCGGGAGCAAGGTCCTACAAGAGATTAATTCTTGCATTTAGCAACTCATTGCTTCACAATGGATGCTTTATGGTTAGCGACAAGAGACTTAGGGACCCAAATAGCATATGAAATAAAGCCATAGTAGGGTCCAATGTAACGAGCACAAACATTCCCATAATAATCGACATATAAAGTATAGTTAGGATTGTTTTCCCAGGCGTGATCTTTGCGAGTAGGCTTGCCCCTTGAAGCATTCCTACTTGCAAGACCGTCCTTGGATTGAATGGAGTCGGCCTTCTTGGCTTGGATGGGGTTGACGCTCTTGGGAATACCCTTCTTGGCATTCATCTTCATGGGAGGCACATATCCAAGTCCTTCCCTCCCTTGTCGAGTGTGAGGCTCCACGATGGGAGTCTCAACAACTTGCTTACCCTTGAGAAGGATGAGTTTGGATGTGGAGGCCTTAGCAATCTCATTCTTCAACCTAGCATTCTCTTTCACAAGATTAGCATTATCACAAGAACACTTAGAGGTAGAGATGCTAGGTGAGTCAAGGTTAGTTAGCCGAGTTTGGAATTGAGCATAAGACTCCTTTAGAAGAGCATGTTCACTCTCCAAAGCCTTGTGAGCTATGACGAGCTTCTCCATGTCCTCAATGAGTCTAACATAACCAACCGCAAATTCGGCTTTATCTTGTTGAGCCACCTTGAATTTAGCAAAGTACGTATCAAGATCCTCAATAGTTTCAAGTTGCTCCTCAAGACGTGCATGAGACTCTTCAACCTCCTAGAGAGGACTTCAAATAAGATAGAGAAATATCGTCTTCTATTTCTATCTTACCCTTCTCTTCATTGAGATGCTCTAGCTCACCAATACGAGCCATGAGGGAACCAACATGTTTCTTGCTATCACCTTGCAAGTTAGTGATAAAAGAGTCGAAGGCCACAAGCTCTTGCTTGATTTGAAGGCTAGAGGCATCATCAAGTTCATTCATTTCATTCATGAGAGAGGAAGAGGATGAAGGTACCTCCGATGCCTTGGCCATAAGACATCTTGAGCTCTTGGTGATAGAGTTCTCATTTGACGACGTGAATAGAGATGATGAAGAGCTTGTCGTAGATGAAGGAGTTCTTGTCGTTGATGAGGGAGTTCTTGTTGTTGATGAAGAAACGGTTGGTGTTGATGTGGTGGCAAGAGCCGCCACTTCATTTGGCGTTTCTTCCTCCGATTCTTCTTCATCGGTGGGGTTCTCCTATTGAGTGAACAACACGATGCGAGCTTTCTTGTGAAGAGGCCTCTTCTTTCCATAGGCCTTCTTGGGAGGCATCTTGGTTTTGTCCTTGAGCACTAGACTTCCACCATGCTCTTCTCTTTTCTCATAAGGGCAATCGGCGAAGAAATGGAACTTGTCTTGACAATTGTAACATGTCCTTGACTTGGAGGGTGAGACCCTATCGGCTTGAGATGGAGTCTTGTCAACTCGCATCTTGCCTCTTGAAGGATTGTTCCAAAATGTGCGAGCCGCAAAAGCGAGGTGATCATTGTAAGCAATCTTGAGTGCTTCCTCGGACATGGCGGCAAAGCTTCCAAGATCATCATCGTTGTCTTCCTCAACGGTAGCCTTCAAGGCAAGGTTAGTTCTGCCTCTTTGCATTCCAAGAGCCCTCGCTCTAGCGTCTTGAGCATTCTTTGTGGCCACCTTGTATGCGGCCATCTCTTGTATAACCTCATTAGACGTCATGAGATGGTAGTTGTGTCTTCCTTGAAGGCTCTTGACGTCGGTTGGCTCACATGACATCATAAAGCTCACATACTTCCTCTTGATCCATGCATCATCAATATGAGAGGCACCATCTTCCCGAAAGCTTGTGGCTATTGTCACCAATCTTCTATACATCATCTCATGATCTTCAACATCAAGCTTGAAGAAACCCTCGGCTTCATTGCTCAATGAGTCATAGTGGTTCCTCCTCATGCTATCATTTCCAACGAACAATTCGGATAAAGCATCCCATGTATCCTTGGCGGTGGTGAGGTGTTGGATGAGAGACATGTCCTTGTTCCCAACCGCTTTTTGGATCATGTAGAGTGCGGTGGCATCAAGTTGAGCCTCCACCACTTCTCTTCTTATTAAGTTGGTCGGATCATGCGGCTTGTATCCAACTTGAATGATGCGCCACAACTCGATTGAAGAGCTGCACACATGAGACTTCATCACATATTGCCATTGAGAGAATGTATAATCTTTAAGCAATGGGGGATCACCCCTATGAGAAACTTGCGGATGAGGAATAATGGGATCAGGGGTATGGTATTGGGATGGGGGAGGAGTGGCGTTGTAGCCTTTAGGCACTTCATCTTGGGAAGATGAAGTGTTTTGATGGTTTGAGGAACTAGTAGCATCACCCTTCCCATCCAAAGGCAATTGCTTTCCCTTTAACAATTCGGGGTCCACATCTTGAGTAATGCCCGGAAGCACCGGAGACTTTGAGGGCAAAGCATATCATGAAACTTCTTGAACTCGGTTTGTATGGACGATGTAAACTTTGTATCCAAAGAGTTGATATCAGCCATAGTGGCACCTTTCTCTTGCATTGCCGCCAAAGTCGCGGCGTCCGCTTCGGTACCCTCTTTCGGATCAACTTGCATTGTCCAAGGTTGGTCTCAAGCGGTGAAGCTTTTAAGAGACAACCTGGCTCTGATACCAATTGAACGGCAGTTGACCACCTAGAGGGGGGGGGGGGTGAATAGGTGGTGACCAATTTTTATGTCTTTTTCAGTTTTAGGCTAGCAGAAAGTAAGTTGTCTATATGTGCAACTAGATGATACAAGTGATAGACAACAATGAAACTAAGCAAGTACATGAAATGAAGATGCGGTAAAGGAGAGTGGAACAAGACAACCGTAGGAACTCGAAGACAGAGATTTTATCCCGAGTTTCACCACATAGGTGTACGTCTCGTTGGAGGGGTGTGAGCTACCACAAAGGTTTGCTCAACGCCACATAGGACTCACCCTATTCTCCTGTGAATTCGACCACAAAGGTGCGAATCCACGCTTCCACTAAGGACTCCTTTAAGGGCGGAGAAGGTCCCGTACAAATTCGTGAGGCACACACCCACAACTGAATTGGGGGATCTCACAATGACCACAACAGGTCACTTCCACAAAGGAATCCACAAAGGATCAAAACACAGAAGATTGAACCTAGCTATCCAGAAAGTAATCCTAGATTCGTTTCCCCTCAAGATTTAGATGGGGGAATTTAAAACACTTCGGTGGAGTTGTAGATCGGTGGCTTCTCCCTCAGATCCCCAAGTATCAAAAGATTTGAGTGGCTAGATTGGGAGATCCGGAAGAAACGAGCTTCAACACCAATGGAGGAGAGAGAAAACTTGAAGCTTAAGCTGCTGGAGGTAGGTGGAGGGGTATTTATACCCCTCCCCAAATTCTGCCCGTTGTACAGCCGCCAGCTCGGAGATCTCCGGGTTGAGGTCCGGAGATCTCCGGTCTCCGGAAATCTCCGGCAGTAATTCCGGCTCAGCGGGGCTCGAAGTCAGTGCTGATTGGTCTTCTTGACTTGGTAGAAAATCTTCTGCAACTCGGAGATCTCCGGACTGGGGCTCGGAAATCTCCGGGTGCTGGAAATCTCCTAGAGCATTTCTGGCTAAACTTGAGTTGGAGTCAGTACACAACTGAGTTCTGGACTTGGTGAAATTCTTCTGCCACTCGGAGATCTCTGGATTGGGGCTCAGAAATCTCCGAGTGTCGGAAATCTCCTAGAGCATTTCCGGCTAAGCCTGAGTTGGAGTCAGTACGCATCTGAGTTTGTGACTTAGAGGAAATCTTGATTAATACGGAGATCTCCGGTCTGGGGATCGGAGATCTCCGAACCCCGGAAATCTCCTGATGAATTCCTGATGAAAGACCACGTGAAGCAGTATTGAAAATCAGGCAATATAAACATTCACAAACATTAGAATATCTTTTAAGTTGTCATTAGTCACCAAAATATGGGAGTGCAAAGAATGCACTTTCAGAAGTTCTGCTGGAGTGACAGAAACCTGAGGACTCAAACTGGTTAGTTGCACGTATGGGAGTAAGAGGACCATCAAACTTAAGACAATGGTTGGGGAAATCTTAATGCATTGTTCGTATTTATAGATGTTTGCTAACAATCCAATCATATAGTACTTGTAATCCCAAGTAGTGGAGTGCATGTATATTTAGCCTCTCCCACTTGGAAAACTGCATCGAAGACAATGAAACCAATATCTTCACTAATTAATCTTGGACAAAGCCACCACAATTATCACCACTTTTCCACACTCATGGTACTTTTAGTTTATGGTTACTTACTATATCTTATTGCTGCAGCACTAACATTTACTTTCTTATATTTATTATCTTACAAAACTATCTCTCATACCTATATTATTGCTTTAGTTTTATTTCATAGATAATGCAATCGTTTGGTGTGCGTAGAGCTGTATCAGTGGTTGATAGAACTTGAGAGAACATTCATCCTACCTTTAGCTCCTCGTTGGGTTTGACACTCTTACTTATCGAAAAGGCTACACACGATCCTCTATACTTGTGGGATATCAAGACCTTTTCTGGCGCCGTTGTCGGGTAGCAATAGCCCGAGGGTGAATATTCTTGTGTGCACTTGTTTGTTTTATCTCTAAGTTGTTTTTAGTTTTAGTTTTAAGTTGTTCTCTATCTTAGTGTGGATAGGGAATGCGAATTACAAAAAAATTAGTTGTACTTGTTATCTAAAAACATTTTCGAAAAGGAAACTGATTGGAAAGATGAGTAATGGCTAAGTGGGGTTACCTTGAACACTTGTGTTCATGCCTATGAAACCAAAACAATCCTTTACATGGAAGCTTTTCAGTTAATATATTATTTGTACATATTCCTCTATACCATAAAAAATATAATGTATAGATAACTTCTAGTTTGTTTGATGCAAGTTCGCCACTTTGCCGCCTAGAAACAGATTTCAGTACTTCACCGTATAAAATGTTTAAAATCACCAGAACGTGATATTGATCTGAAATTTTTGAGTGCAAAGTACTTCTTGTTATCTTACTTTTATTAGTTTTGATTTTTCTGATTTTAGGTACGTAGATAGGTCTAATAATTCTATCTTTACTCACAGTTTCAGTTTAGACATATTTCTGTGCTTCGCTGTAAAAATTCGTGATATATCTCAGAATAGTATTTTGACCTGAAATTGTTTGTGCATCAACCTGAGATCATGATCTGTCTTTCAATAGTTTTAATTTTTTAATTTGAGCTACATAACTATCTTGTTGAGTGTCATCTTTACAGACATCTTTACAGACTGTTCAGTTTTAGCAGATTTCTATGCTGTTTATTTAATATTATACTTAGGGTTCAAAAGTTTCCTTAGTTTTTCGACGGACAACGGAAATAATAAGAACCTTGGTATTAAAGTGGCTAATGTATAATAAATATTATGATATTTGACAAATCTTGAACATGAGTGGATTTTATTTAATGAGTAATAACCCTACTAATAAGTTTTATGAAGTTTTATGTGGATGTAGCTAATAAGTTCTAATCAATATGGTGATATGAGATGAACAAGAAGACGCAAGAGCTCAGTCTTGGGGATGTGTAGGTGTATCCCAAGAAAAAATAAGAAATAATCATCTAAACTTGGGGATGCCCGAGTCATCCCCCTATTCATCAACTAACATGAGGTTATCTCGTTCATACTCTATATTTCCCGTCCACATGATATGTCTTAACTTGTACAATAGTTACTTTTATATGTCTAGGTTTATATTTGTTAGTTTTATTATGCTCTTTTTTTGTTTTGACATCTTTATTTTCACTTATAAATTGAAAACAACAAAAAATAGTTTCTTTTGTTTTGCTTCTTTTTTTGTTTGTTTGTTTTTTCTATTTTTTATTTTTGTTTTATTTGGATTTTACTTTTGATTTTTATTTAGAGTTTTCCTGTATCTAGCATGTTTAAGTATTTCTTAGCCACTGACCTATTAGTTTATCAAAAATAAAGTACTAAGCTTTACCCATTTAGCTCAGTTGATACATATGATGCCTAGCTGTAAGGCGTTAAAGAAAAGCGCATATGAGAGACAACCCACTTTTTATTCCTGTTATTTTATTTTATTGTGTCAAGGTTTGTCCTACCTCTGAAGAAATTCCTTTGTATATTTACTTTATTGCATTGTTGTGTCAAGATTAGGCTCTAGTTGAAAGTTGATGCTAAGTTTGGATTCCTGTGCATAAACAGTTTTATTCTGTCCACCGTTTATTCTGTAACTCTTCACAGTAATCTCCAAATAATCTTCCTTTTTTTGTGTGTAATTCTCATATATATATTCAAGTTTCATTAGTTTTGAGTTTTCTGATTTGAGCAAGTTAAGTATCTCGAAAAAATTCGTCTTTACGGACTGTTTTGTTTTTTAACAGATTCTGCCATTTATTTTGCAATGCCTCTTTTGCTATTTGGATTGGATCTTTTTATTACATGAAGTATAAGTGTCTGTAGCTAATGTCCAGTAGCATTGGTAGCAATTGTGTTCCTATATAATATCATAATTTTTTCGTGCACTAACCCTCTAATGAAGTTTACTCTAAATTTGGTGTGGATGAAGTTTTCAACGATCAAGAGAGAAGGATGATATAATGTGATCAAGAAGATAGTAAAGCCAAAGCTTGGGGATGCCAAGGTGGTTCACCCCAACATGTTTCAACAAGACTCAAGCGTCAAAGCCTGGGGATTCCCAAGGCATCCCCTTCTTCATCAACAAACTATCAGGTCCTTTCTAGTGAAACTATATTTTAATTCCGCCACATTGTATGTGCTTTTCTTGAAGCGTCTGTTTGTTTTTGTTATTTTCATTCTCTTAATAAAATGGACCCTAGAATTCTTTTGTGGGAGAGAGACACGCTCTGCTTTTTCTTATGAATACTCCTACTCTTCACTTATATTCGTTAAATATTCTTTTTTGCTTTTAGCTCCTGTTTTTCATGCATCTCTTATTTAGAGCTGTTAATTATTATATGATATACTATCTTGTTTCATTGTTAAATATTTGGAGGTATTATATTAAAATAAGTTGACCATCACATCTTCTTATTTATCTCCTGTTTGAAGAGGTGGTTTAAAGTTTGGTAAACTTACAAATGATGTGTAAATGATATTATTTAGTACTTTATGTTTTCTTATGGTTGGTTTCAACTAGCTAATAGTGTATATTATGTCATTTTAATCTTAACATGCATTGTTCTGTTCATAATAGAATATGACATTGTGGTATCCTCCTCTGAATAATTCATTTGAATTGACTTGGTACATGCTTACACATGTTATAACTGAACAAAATGTCAATTAAGACTTGATGATTTATTTTTCCTCAGAGTTCTAGTATCATTTTTATGCCTCCGTTAATTTTATTTTGTCGCAAGCATGATTATGACGGTTATTGCTCTCTTGAATGGTCGCGTTCCCATCTTTTGCCAGCCTCCACTTGTACTAAGCTGAAAATGCTTGTGCTTCCAAATCCCTGAAAACCAAGTTATTCCAAAGAGTCCACCATAAATACCTATGCATGGCAATTTCAAACCATTCAAGTAAATTTCCATGTGCTATCTTTAAAACCTTCAAACACTTCTCAATTTGAGCCACTGATTTAAGCTCATGAGGAACTAGTAGTTGGGCTTGTTATCTTCCATACTAAGTAAGTAATTGAATGGCATGCTACATCTTCTCGTCATTAATTTTGCAAAGGGCTGGTTAGACCATTATAATATCAAAAAGATTTGAGAAAATAAAATGGGGCACTCATCCATGGTTTGCTTAGTATGGAAGATCACAAGAACTCTATTGCCATTTGTTGACCAAACAATAGCTCCACTGCCTTAAAAATTGGCACTCCTATCCTTGCCTCCTGTTTTTGCCATGGCGCCCAAAAAAATTATCTCCACTGCCACCCATATTTCGTTGCCCACAGCTGGCCAGTCGAAGAAAGAGGAGCTGACCCCTGGGGGTTCCGCCGCCACCCCTGCTTCTGTTTTGAAGAAGGCTACTGGGATTGGGTGAAATCCATCGTTACTGAGGAGAAGCTAACAACGTTCCGTCAAGCTGGAATACTTTCTTTCAACGATTTACTTGCTGCCCGCGCTCCTGCTAAAAAAAGAGGTACTGCCTGAGCCTCGTCCCGGTGAGCGGGTGTGTTTTGCAGATTTTCTTTCTCGTGGATTAGGTTTTCCGTTGCACAATTTTGTGCGGGGCCTCTGTAGGGTACCTGCACTTTAAATAAGGCAGATACCTGTGTATAGTGCAAATCCCTGGATCGAATCATTTGCACACACAGTTACGATGTAATATCACAACAAAGCGTCAATTTTATTACATCGCTGATCCAGAATTACAAAATATTCTTTACAAATTGCATAGCATAAAGCTAGCTTTGAAAAGTACACAGCGGAAAATACAATAGCAGTGAGCCTCTATAACTTTCATGCTGCCACAGGTGAAAACATGTTGGTTGTAGACTCGAAACCTTTAACGAAACCTCACTCGTCATCTGATCAAATCTGCAATAAGAAAAATATTGCAACAACGTGGGTCAGATTCCATTAAAAATGGAGTATGGCAAGTGACACTATGGTGGACACTTATGGAATAACTCTAAAGCCTATATGAATATTTGGCTGGTGGAGCTCAAGGCTAATTTGCATAAAGCCAATTTTTCCTACTCTTTTGAAAACACTTTTCTTGAAATCGACGAGTATGGCATGAAAACCATAAATCTCATCTTCCCTTGTTCACCCATCCAGTTTTACTTTTGAAGTTGGAATGGTGGAATCCTCCGTTGACGTCCTTGATCAGCTGCTCAAAATTGTCCGTAACCGGGGACACGGCTAAGTACTTAGTTTTACACTCTGCAGAGGTTGTGCACTTTCACCATTGTACCCATTCAACCCAAGGTATCCTTTACACACCATTTGTGATAAGGAAAAGAGAGAATGAGACGAGATCTTTCAGAAGCATTTTCCCTCCCACATGGCTTGACCCGTTCCACCTAACATCCCCCTACATCTGCTTGTCAAGCCGGAGAGAGTCCACGCAACATAATTGATCAAGCCAGAGCCCATATGGCAATGGCTGCACTGGAAGCAATCGTCACTCGGAGTTCTTCAGATTCCTCTGTTCCTGGGTGGCCATTCTCAAGTGTACATACTCCAGGAACCATAGAAATGGACCTGAGTAGCCACTCAACATAAACCATACAACCAATTACCACCCAGGTGTTTCATTAACTTAGTGGATGTGCACTCTCAGGTAAAAATCACCATGCTCACAGCCCTAAGTAGAATAGAAATTCATCCTAGGCGAAGACATCCATGAGCACAGCCCTGAGTAGTCACTTAACCTTTTATAAAATCTTTCATCAATTGCATAGCATCAATATTTCTGCTAAGTATGATATAGGAACCTAGACACAGGAATAAGGGATTCTACACAGGTTTAGCATAGCAACACATGCATATAAAAATACACTAAGTAATGCATAAAAATAGGAAGTTTATGAGGTGTGCCACTTGCCTTTGAATGTTGTCGTTGTTCACGACTCTTTTCAACGATACTCGGGACTCTCCGTTCAGTCTAAACAATACAAACAAACAACAATACAACAATCATAAAACAACACAACACCTACCAACAAGCTTCTTAAACTTCTAAGGAAAACATGACATGCATGATATGCAAGTTATTTCTAAGGACTAGAGATGCAAGCCATGCCATGGAAAATCTTTTAAGTTAATGTGAGTCAAATAGGTGGGTCAAGAATGACTAAGGACTAAGGTCTTAAGTTGGATAAACATACTTTGTTTTATATCTTTTTGAAACAAGCACTCTAATGGCTTAGCCATGATGTGCAAAATACTTAGAGAAAAATTACTATGTCATTTGTTCAAGATGATCAACAATTATTATCAACTCTTTGTAAATTGGACATTCACTATAGTGAGAGAGACAGACACCCGGCCAGCCACTTAAATTTTGGAACAGGTCTCATGTACGTGGACATGTAAGGTTTGTTTCCAGGCCGCTTCATCCCACTATGCTGCTAGGATCCAACAACTTCAAGATGATAACATCATGATCAAACTTTGTTTAAGTCTAAAGACAAGATTAGGAAAGAGGGAAAGATAGAAAGAAAGTTGTAGCTGTCCTCCAGGCTTCATCTCCAGACTTGTAGCTTTCCCTTTGGTGATGTTCTTGGATGACTTTTTGTAGACTTGATAAATCTTCAGACTTGATGATTATTGTGTCCTCGAGGCTGGTTTTGGATTTACTTAGTCTTCATGACATCTCAGAGGGGAAGAAAAGACAGAGAGAAAGACTTAGAGAATAAAAAAAAGGGATTGGCCTTCTTGAACTTCTTCTCACTTTTCTTCTAAGTGCTTGACATCTTTGGGATGCTTCCAGAGTCTGTTTTCTTCTAAGTCCTTCATGAAGTCTCAGAGAAAAGAAAGAGAGAGAGAGCAAGACTTGGAAAATATTTCTAGTTGGTCTTCATGACCTCTTCTTGATTTTCTTCTAAGTGTTTCTTCTCCTTGAAGGTACTTCTGAAGTCTTGTTTGGCTAAGTCCTTCCTTGGTCTTCCAGCTCCATGTTGAATTTTACTAAGTGTCTAAGTGTAGCACCTCACAAACATGCTAGGTGAATTTATTTCTAACTTAGAGAAAACTAATGAAGAGGAGTTTTTCTATGAGAATAAAATATGCTATGAATGAAATGAAATTTTAATTCACAAGAAACATCAAAATAACTTTTGTGATTTCTTTATAAATATGCCTGAATTTATAAATGCAATTTAATTAATTTCTAATTTTGGAAAATATAATAAAAGGAATAATTATAAGATTAAAGTTTCCTATGACTAAATTTTCATAACCAAATTTTATACTTAGTGTTTAGTAGACAGAGAGCATTCAATTAAATCTATTGCAATTGGATTTAATCAAAAATAATATTTCTATTACAAGTTATTTAAACAAAATAGTCAAACCCATTCAAATTGAACACACAACTATGAAATCATTAAAAAAATTACTCAAAATTATTTTATAGCAGTGGTATTAATTTACAAATATTCTAAGGTTTCTAAAACATATTTATTTGCAATTTTTGGATTTATAGATTTAAAGTTATTACAAATATACTCAAATTCACCATTTGAATTTTGAATATTTTATACTAAGTCAAATTTGAATTTTGTCAGATCCAAAATAATCTACATGTTAAGAGCTTTCCAAATATATAAATATTATTAAATTTGGAGTTGTGGTTAAAAAGTTATAGATGTCTTAATTCCAGGGACTAATCTGCAATTTTCCAATTAAAATTAAAATAGGAAATTGAATTTACACGCTGGCGCTGACGTGGCTGACACGCGGCGCTGACTGGGATCGCTGACGTGGTTAAGTTATCTGATCTGGGCCGTCAGATCTGGATCTGACGGTCCAGATCAAATCATACCGCTTCGTTATAAAACTTCTAATCGTGGCCGCTGAGATCGGATCGAACGGGCGAGATCGAACGGCCACAGGGGAGCGGCGCTAGGTCGCCGGAGACCTCACCGGAGATGATCTACGCGGTGGCGCCGCGTCGGCAATGAAAGTTCTACGCGATCTAGGTGGTCTTAGGAAGAGCGGCTCGTACCAGGACGTGCGGGAGACCGTGGCGAACTTGGTGGCGAAGTCGACGATGCTGGGGGGTACGGACGCGCCGGTGGTTGCTCGCCGGAGTTGCTCCCGCGGCCGGTTTTCTTCGGGCGAGGATGATTTACTCGTCCTAGTGCGGGAAAAACACGTCGGGGGTGTCACCGAGATGCGCAAGAAAAGGAGAGTGTGAAGAAAGGGGTAAGGAGCACTCGGGGTTGCAAGGACTCACCGGAGACGAGGAATTTCGCCGGCGGCAGTGGCGGCGACGGCGGCTCGATTTTAGGGCAGCCCGGTGGCGAGTTTGTTTAGGGTTTAAGAGGGGAAACAGGCGGCGGAATCTGGTGTATATATGGGGCGCACAGATAGGGATTATCCCGCAAGAATCGGGTGGTTTGAATCGTATCCGAATCGAAGTTCGCCAGAGTCCCAGCGAGATACGCGTGGAGATGATGACAGGTGGGGTCCGCGCATCAGTGAGAGAGCGCGCGGCGCGGACGGAGCTGGGCCGCTGCTGGGCCTCGGGCGGCTGCGTGCGCGGCAGACAGGAGATGGGCCTCGGCCCAGTTGGCTCGGCCGTTTCTCTTTTTCCTTTTTTTTTTTGACAAATCATTTTCTGTTTTCAACTTTTAATTCAAAATTGATTTTTAAACTTAACCAAATCTTTTCAGAAAAATTCATAAATATATGTTTTGGAATGCTAATTTAATTTAGGACTTTTTGGTAGTATTCTTGCCCAAATAAAAATTAGTAAATTGGAATATTTTGAAGGATAACATTTAACATGTATTATGGAATAATTTCTAAAACAACATATCATTAAATATAAATTTCAAACTCTTATTTAATTTAAGCCACAAGATGAAATGGTGTTTTATGCATTAATGCATAGGTGCAATACTTGAATCCTCTTTCAAAAGTAATATTATGTTTTATTTTAAGATAATCATTTGAACTTCATAAACAACCTTGGAAAGGAATTTTGATTTAATTCTTTTCTTATACAGAATACATATTCATGAAAATCATTTTAGGTGTTGAAAATACATGGAATTCATTTTAAGTTAATGAAAGGTTTATTTAGATAATCCATGTTTTAAATAGTTTAAAAGGATCACTTATAATATTATTTTAATTTATGAATGGCTATGGCTATGTGATTGGAATCAATTTCTTATATGTAACTATTTACTTAAAAATAAATGGATTGTAGTTTGTAAAAATATTGGTCACATTATATTTTAAGGTTTTTGAATTACAGTGGATAATAAAATATTTAAACTGTGATATTTGGAATATTAAACTCTTTCAATAAGTTTTGAAGTCTTTTATAGTTGGTTTCCTTATGCATTTAATATTTTATTTTAATAAAAAGAAAAGTTTTAAATTTTAGTGATTTTTGAACATTCCAAAATGTTGGGATGTTACAGACTACCACCCTTAAAAGGAATCTCGTCCCCGAGATTCGGAGAGGCTAGAAGGAAAGCAAGGGCTTGAGTGATTCTGATAACTCGACATGTTTTGAGAAATGAAATTTCTGACATGGAAACTTGAAAACTTGACAGTGAATGGTTTTTCTGATTAGAAGGATGAAAGAAAGATAGTTTGAGATCTCTGGGTTTAAGCGATTGTGTTTAAATTATCTAGGTGGCTACCACCCTTAAAAGAAAAGTTTTGTTGATAATTCAACATCCTAATGCACAACCAGAAATCAAGATAATTCATTACAAACATCATCTAACAAACATCAAGCAATAAGGTTCAAACACAAGCAACACATACATAAAATTTCAAACTTCTTTTGAGAAATCGAACTAATTGTTTATCGAACGAAAGGTCGGGGAAATACAAAAGTAACAGTACTTCCATACCACAATTTGATAGGTCAATACACTAAATCGATACGATAAGCTAAAAGATAAATGGTGGTCCCTCTAACATGGTTTTGATTGCTACACTGATCCTCCTAATTATTACGCTTGCGTTTTATTGCGTGGTTCTTTGCCACAGGCGTGACTTCTCCCTCAGTTGACTCTTCAAACAGCACTTCTTCGGGGTCTTCTTCCACTGGTCCTTCCTCCTTCGTAGCTGCAGATACAGTCACATCTCCAGTGCCTTGGTCACCTCCTTCTTCAGCTACTGGCGGTGGTGGAGGTGGAATGAGTTGCGCCTCAAGCATGGCAATTTGCTGATCCTTGCCAAGGTTCTCTAAATGTAGGTCATGGATGAGTTCCTCCAACTGACCAATAAGATTTTCAGAAGCCTGGAGTTCTTGGGTTTTTGCGTGTATGACGGCTTGTGCATGATTTGCAACGTCAGAAGTCTGTTGGACTCTCCTGGTCAGACAGTTGATGAGATAATCCAAGTCTTCAAACGTCTTGTTAACGAGGGGCAGGTCCAGGCGATTTCCCGTGTGAGCCATCGAGAGACCATGTGCATTCCTCTTCCAAAAGGCACGGAAGGGCGATCCTGGTGCTAGCTGAAATCGATACTTGTAACACAAACGAGCCATTAAGTCCACCATAGCTATGTTCACTCCCTCAATCCACTCTGGGTAGTAGGTGACATAGTCCACGGGCTCGAAGTCTGGCATAGTAGGATCCGGGGTCATGATGGTGCGTATTTCCCAACGTATCCCATGGGGTATGTTGGTCTCCTCCTTCCTTCCTCGGAAATAGGGTGGTGGTAGCTCCAATACACTTGTCAATCTAGACAGCTGCCTCCCAAAGATGAAACCCGACAAAACTCCAGCATACGCAGTCTCAGTGTATTCTCCCATCTAAATTTTTTGAACAGGTAAGAGTATTAGAATTTAAAAGAAAAGGGAAAGATGCAAGACAAGATAAATAATGTAAAACCATATTAAAGAAAAGTTCAAGATTCACCCATGTTTTGGAAACCTAGTTTAGTTAACTATTTAACCTTTGGGGTCTTAGTCAAATCCTAGGGGTTTCGACCTACAGGCAACACAGTGCTCTGATACCATCTGTAGCGTACCTGCACTTTAAATAAGGCAGATACCTGTGTATAGTGCAAATCCCTGGATCGAATCATTTGCACACACAGTTACGATGTAATATCACAACAAAGCGTCAATTTTATTACATCGCTGATCCAGAATTACAAAATATTCTTTACAAATTGCATAGCATAAAGCTAGCTTTGAAAAGTACACAACGGAAAATACAATAGCAGTGAGCCTCTATAACTTTCATGCTGCCACAGGCGAAAACATGTTGGTTGTAGACTCGAAACCTTTAACAAAACCTCACTCGTCATTTGATCAAATCTGCAATAAGAAAAATATTGCAACAACGTGAGTCAGATTCCATTAAAAATGGAGTCTGGCAAGTGACACTATGGTGGACACTTATGGAATAACTCTAAAGCCTATATGAATATTTGGCTGGTGGAGCTCAAGGCTAATTTGCATAAAGCCAATTTTTCCTACTCTTTTGAAAACACTTTTCTTGAAATCGACGAGTATGGCATGAAAACCATAAATCTCATCTTCCCTTGTTCACCCATCCAGTTTTACTTTTGAAGTTGGAATGGTGGAATCCTCCGTTGACGTGCTTGATCAGCTGCTCAAAATTGTCCGTAACCGGGGACACGGCTAAGTACTTAGTTTTACACTCTGCAGAGGTTGTGCACTTTCACCATTGTACCCATTCAACCCAAGGTATCCTTTACACACCATTTGTGATAAGGAAAGGAGAGAATGAGACGAGATCTTTCAGAAGCATTTTCCCTCCCACATGGCTTGACCCGTTCCACCTAACATCCCCCTACATCTGCTTGTCAAGCCGGAGAGAGTCCACGCAACATAATTGATCAAGCCAGAGCCCATATGGCAATGGCTGCACTGGAAGCAATCGTCACTCGGAGTTCTTCAGATTCCTCTGTTCCTGGGTGGCCATTCTCAAGTGTACATACTCCAGGAACCATAGAAATGGACCTGAGTAGCCACTCAACATAAACCATACAACCAATTACCACCCAGGTGTTTCATTAACTTAGTGGATGTGCACTCTCAGGTAAAAATCACCATGCTCACAGCCCTAAGTAGAATAGAAATTCATCCTAGGCGAAGACATCCATGAGCACAGCCCTGAGTAGTCACTTAACCTTTTATAAAATCTTTCATCAATTGCATAGCATCAATATTTCTGCTAAGTATGATATAGGAACCTAGACACAGGAATAAGGGATTCTACACAGGTTTAGCATAGCAACACATGCATATAAAAATACACTAAGTAATGCATAAAAATAGGAAGTTTATGAGGTGTGCCACTTGCCTTTGAATGTTGTCGTTGTTCACGACTCTTTTCAACGATACTCGGGACTCTCCGTTCAGTCTAAACAATACAAACAAACAACAATACAACAATCATAAAACAACACAACACCTACCAACAAGCTTCTTAAACTTCTAAGGAAAACATGACATGCATGATATGCAAGTTATTTCTAAGGACTAGAGATGCAAGCCATGCCATGGAAAATCTTTTAAGTTAATGTGAGTCAAATAGGTGGGTCAAGAATGACTAAGGACTAAGGTCTTAAGTTGGATAAACATACTTTGTTTTATATCTTTTTGAAACAAGCACTCTAATGGCTTAGCCATGATGTGCAAAATACTTAGAGAAAAATTACTATGTCATTTGTTCAAGATGATCAACAATTATTATCAACTCTTTGTAAATTGGACATTCACTATAGTGAGAGAGACAGACACCCGGCCAACCACTTAAATTGTGGAACAGGTCTCATGTACGTGGACATGTAAGGTTTGTTTCCAGGCCGCTTCATCCCACTATGCTGCTAGGATCCAACAACTTCAAGATGATAACATCATGATCAAACTTTGTTTAAGTCTAAAGACAAGATTAGGAAAGAGGGAAAGATAGAAAGAAAGTTGTAGCTGTCCTCCAGGCTTCATCTCCAGACTTGTAGCTTTCCCTTTGGTGATGTTCTTGGATGACTTTTTGTAGACTTGATAAATCTTCAGACTTGATGATTATTGTGTCCTCGAGGCTGGTTTTGGATTTACTTAGTCTTCATGACATCTCAGAGGGGAAGAAAAGACAGAGAGAAAGACTTAGAGAATAGAAAAAAGGGATTGGCCTTCTTGAACTTCTTCTCACTTTTCTTCTAAGTGCTTGACATCTTTGGGATGCTTCCAGAGTCTGTTTTCTTCTAAGTCCTTCATGAAATCTCAGAGAAAAGAAAGAGAGAGAGAGCAAGACTTGGAAACTATTTCTAGTTGGTCTTCATGACCTCTTCTTGATTTTCTTCTAAGTGTTTCTTCTCCTTGAAGGTACTTCTGAAGTCTTGTTTGGCTAAGTCCTTCCTTGGTCTTCCAGCTCCATGTTGAATTTTACTAAGTGTCTAAGTGTAGCACCTCACAAACATGCTAGGTGAATTTATTTCTAACTTAGAGAAAACTAATGAAGAGGAGTTTTTCTATGAGAATAAAATATGCTATGAATGAAATGAAATTTTAATTCACAAGAAACATCAAAATAACTTTTGTGATTTCTTTATAAATATGCCTGAATTTATAAATGCAATTTAATTAATTTCTAATTTTGGAAAATATAATAAAAGGAATAATTATAAGATTAAAGTTTCCTATGACTAAATTTTCATAACCAAATTTTATACTTAGTGTTTAGTAGACAGAGAGCATTCAATTAAATCTATTGCAATTGGATTTAATCAAAAATAATATTTCTATTACAAGTTATTTAAACAAAATAGTCAAACCCATTCAAATTGAACACACAACTATGAAATCATTCAAAAATTACTCAAAATTATTTTATAGCAGTGGTATTAATTTACAAATATTCTAAGGTTTCTAAAACATATTTATTTGCAATTTTTGTATTTATAGATTTAAAGTTATTACAAATATACTCAAATTCACCATTTGAATTTTGAATATTTTATACTAAGTCAAATTTGAATTTTGTCAGATCCAAAATAATCTACATGTTAAGAGCTTTCCAAATATATAAATATTATTAAATTTGGAGTTGTGGTTAAAAAGTTATAGATGTTTTAATTCCAGGGACTAATCTGCAATTTTCCAATTAAAATTAAAATAGGAAATTGAATTTACACGCTGGCGCTGACGTGGCTGACACGCGGCGCTGACTGGGATCGCTGACGTGGTTAAGTTATCTGATCTGGGCCGTCAGATCTGGATCTGACGGTCCAGATCAAATCATACCGCTTCGTTATAAAACTTCTAATCGTGGCCGCTGAGATGGGATCGAACGGGCGAGATCGAACGGCCACAGGGGAGCGGCGCTAGGTCGCCGGAGACCTCACCGGAGATGATCTGCGCGGTGGCGCCGCGTCGGCAATGAAAGTTCTACGCGATCTAGGTGGTCTTAGGAAGAGCGGCTCGTACCAGGACGTGCGGGAGACCGTGGCGAACTTGGTGGCGAAGTCGACGATGCTGGGGGGTACGGACGCGCCGGTGGTTGCTCGCCGGAGTTGCTCCCGCGGCCGGTTTTCTTCGGGCGAGGATGATTTACTCGTCCTAGTGCGGGAAAAACACGTCGGGGGTGTCACCGAGATGCGCAAGAAAAGGAGAGTGCGAAGAAAGGGGTAAGGAGCACTCGGGGTTGCAAGGACTCACCGGAGACGAGGAATTTCGCCGGCGGCAGTGGCGGCGACGGCGGCTCGATTTTAGGGCAGCCCGGTGGCGAGTTTGTTTAGGGTTTAAGAGGGGAAACAAGCGGCGGAATCTGGTGTATATATGGGGCGCACGGATAGGGATTATCCCGCAAGAATCGGGTGGTTTGAATCGTATCCGAATCGAAGTTCGCCGGAGTCCCAGCGAGATACGCGTGGAGATGATGACAGGTGGGGTCCGCGCGTCAGTGAGAGAGCGCGCGGCGCGGACGGAGCTGGGCCGCTGCTGGGCCTCAGGCGGCTGCGTGCGCGGCAGACAGGAGATGGGCCTCGGCCCAGTTGGCTCGGCCGTTTCTCTTTTTCCTTTTTTTTGACAAATCATTTTCTGTTTTCAACTTTTAATTCGAAATTGATTTTTAAACTTAACCAAATCTTTTCAGAAAAATTCATAAAAATATGTTTTGGAATGCTAATTTAATTTAGGACTTTTTGGTAGTATTCTTGCCCAAATAAAAATTAGTAAATTGGAATATTTTGAAGGATAACATTTAACATGTATTATGGAATAATTTCTAAAACAACATATCATTAAATATAAATTTCAAACTCTTATTTAATTTAAGCCACAAGATGAAATGGTGTTTTATGCATTAATGCATAGGTGCAATGCTTGAATCCTCTTTCAAAAGTAATATTATGTTTTATTTTAAGATAATCATTTGAACTTCGCAAACAACCTTGGAAAGGAATTTTGATTTAATTCTTTTCTTATACAGAATACATATTCATGAAAATCATTTTAGCTGTTGAAAATACATGGAATTCATTTTAAGTTAATGAAAGGTTTATTTAGATAATCCATGTTTTAAATAGTTTAAAAGGATCACTTATAATATTATTTTAATTTATGAATGGCTATGGCTATGTGATTGGAATCAATTTCTTATATGTAACTATTTACTTAAAAATAAATGGATTGTAGTTTGTAAAAATATTGGTCACATTATATTTTAAGGTTTTTGAATTACAGTGGATAATAAAATATTTAAACTGTGATATTTGGAATATTAAACTCTTTCAATAAGTTTTGAAGTCTTTTATAGTTGGTTTCCTTATGCATTTAATATTTTATTTTAATAAAAAGAAAAGTTTTAAATTTTAGTGATTTTTGAACATTCCAAAATGTTGGGATGTTACAGCCTCATTTACGTTTATGGAGTCCAGATGCATGATCTCAACCCCGAGGACATTTTGCATATTGCCTGTTTTATGATATTATGTGAGTGTTTCCTAGGAGTATATCCCAGCTGGCCTCTCTAGAAATCAATCTTTCGAGTGCATTTTTTATTTTGCGATGTTCGTCCATTTCTGACTGGAGGTTTCTGCATCGAAGTGCGGGAGGACTATCCGTATTTGATTTGATGTCGGTGGATCTTGCTCAGAAGTGGAGAAAGAAATGGTTTTATGTGTCAGTCGACCAGGATATAAGGCCCCTCTTTTCGACTGGCACATCGCTTGTTGAGACGGTGGCGTGGCGACATGTGTTATCGACTAATGAGAGGAAGGAAGCATCCTCTCTTATGAGTAGAGTTCAGGAGTTGCTGAAGGTTGTGATGGGAATCCAGTTGATTTGTACCTTCGTGAAGCGCCGAGTTTGGCCTTTGCGACAACGAGTACATCCTTTGTGGAGATATGAGGGTGGTCATGACATTACTCGTATGAGCACGATTGAGCTGGCAGATAATGTGTTTCATGGCTATGTCAAGTATATTACCAGTATCCAGCCTACT
Source organism: Poa annua (assembly GCA_026929855.1). Taxonomy (NCBI): domain Eukaryota; kingdom Viridiplantae; phylum Streptophyta; class Magnoliopsida; order Poales; family Poaceae; genus Poa; species Poa annua. The sequence goes on along the minus strand of CM049426.1, from coordinate 239,846,710 downwards.
GATATTGCTTCTTTCGACTTCACTGTATTTCCTTATGGCCTTGGGACTCCTCTTCCCAAGGTATTTTTGTATTTCCTTTGTGGTTCTTCTCCTTTGTATGACTTTCTTACCGTGTGTGAGGGTATGTGACTGATGTACCGTTGTTTCTGGTTCTGACCAGGGATTGCCGACTGCTTCCACTTTACCTCCCTTCCGGAACATGGAGCGTCTGCGGAGGCGGCTCCAGTCGGTGAACTGGAGATAGCCGATGGCTCTCGTTCTTCGGGTGGCTTCTGTGCTTCCGAGAAGGGGATTGTGGAAGAAGCACCTTTTAGTCAGGAGGCGAATGACTCTTCAACTATGCCTTTGGTCAAGCATCGTCGCCTGCGTCGGGCTAAGGAAGTTGATGCTTCCGCCATTGCTCAGCCATTGGTGATTGCGGCTTCATTGACCGATGACGACGTAGATAAGTACATTCATACTGATTATGCTTCCTCTTCACTTGTTTTTTATGCGCAGTGTGCTAATCGCATGGGTAGTTCTTTTGTTAGGCAAGTTCGCACCTCTCCTCCCATGGGAGGAAGAATATTGTTTCTTCTTCTGCTGGAGTTGAAGGATTCCAGGGTGCGGCCGTGGTTGTCTCAACAGCTGCGGGTGCACCATCTTCTGTTTCCGCTGGGACTGCTGGCCTATCACCCTCTGCCTCCTCCTGGGTTGATCATGTAAGCTTTTGCTTTTGTGATTCACTCGCTTCATATGGATTGTTGTTTTCCTTTGTACTGAATATGTATCGTCTGCTTCTGTGTAGCCTTCTATAAGTGGCCTGGTTGCTGTTGGCCAGGCATTTGTTCAGGTGGAGGAGGAGCGAGCTGGCCTTCATTCCGATCTAGAACGGGTCAATCGTAAGCAGCGATTCTTTTGCTTATTTTCGGATCCAGAAGTTTGAGCTTTGTGTAACTTCGTGTGATGTGTCAATTGCAGGGGAAAAAACTGCCCTTGAAGGCCGATTGGTCGAGCTGGAACGACAACTTCATGATCAGCAGCGACGCGCATGCGAGGAATTGGAGAATACTCAGCGCTCCTTGGATACGTCTATTCACACTCTTGGCATTGTTTTTTTAGAAGCTTTGCCATGGACCGACGTTCCCGCGACTGCCGAAGAATTTGTTAAGGTGCTAGGTCCCAATTCGACGACCCTTAAGGAATGGGCGCGTGATTTGACAGTGCGCGGTTCGGAGGCCACTTTGAAACTTCTTCTGGCGAATGGCGTTCAAGAAAATTATGAGGCTGATTTGTCAGACAACCCGAAGAAGTCAAATGGGAAGCCTTTGTCTTTCAAAGGAATCTCTGATTCTACGGCTCGCCTTGGCAGAGTTAGTATCTGCACTGCAGAGCGTCGACTGGCTGCGATATCCCCTGTGCGCCAACCTCATGTTGAAAAAACGGGGCCTGCACTGATACGTCCATTTTGCATCACTATTTTATATCATAATTTACTCCTATTCATTGATATATTTCGTACTTGGAGATGATACTTATGTTATTTCATCTATTTTGCATGATTGATGATCATTGAGGATGGAACTCTGGAGTCTGAATTCTGTTGGAAAAAGCATCGTCAAGATACAATATTTGCGAAGACCAGAAGAACAAAATAAACATCTGAGAATTATTTTCCAATTATATCACGAAGGAGGCAAAAGGGGAGCCTGGCGTGGGCCCCAGAGTGCCCTCACCACCTCATGGCGCAGCCAGCAAGGCTGCCGCGCGCGCAAGGGGTGAGGCCACCCTGGCCCACCTCCTAGCGTACCCCTTCGCGTACTTCATCCCCCCGAATACCTAAAAATCGTACGTTGCCCAGAAACCATCTCCACCGCCACCACAAGGCAGAGAACATAGAGAGAGAAAAGCTCTCCGGCAGGCTGCGTTCCCGCCGGGGAAATTCCCTCCCGGAGGAGAAATCGTCGCCATCGTCACCGTCATCGAGCTGCACTGCATCACCATCGCCAAGACCACCATCTCCACCGCCAACGCCGTCATCTCCATCCATCCACTCCATTCCAGCAGTAACATCTAGGGCTAAACTCCGTGTATTTGATAGGGGAAGCTCTCCCAGTGTTGATTACTCTTGTTATTGATGCTATTGTGTGAAACCGTGGAATTAGGGTTTATGTTCAGATTGTTATCCATCATTATATCATCTCTGATCATGTTACATATGATGTGTTGTGAGTAGTTCGTTGTGTTCTTGAGGACATGGGAGAAGTGTAGATGTTAGTAGTGAAATATGTTGAGTAATATTTGATGTTTTGATATTTAAGTTGTGGTGCCATTCTTCTAGTGGTATCATGTGAACGTCGACAACATGACACTTCGCCTTTATGGACCTAGGGGAATGCATCGTGTACTCGGTTATCATTTGTGGGGTTGCCGGAGTGACAGAAACCTGAACCCCCATTGGTATTCCGATGCACGAGGGATCGCAGGATCTCGGAATTTAAAGCTATGGTTAGATTTATCTTAATTAATTTCTTGTATTTGCGGATGCTTGCAAGGGGTATAATCATAAGTATGTATTAGTCCTAGGAAGGGCGGTGCATTAGCATAGGTTCACCCACACGACACTTATCCAAACACTAAAGATTAATCATCAATATGAAGAGAAAGCACTAGACAGAAATCCTGTGTGTCCTCAGGAACGTTTGGTCATCATAAATAAACAAACCGGCTTGTCCTTTGCTCTCAAAAGGATTGGGCCACTCGCTGCAATTATAATTGCCACGCTCTATTTACTCCTACTTTATTTCTCTGTTATATCAAAGTCTACTGAAAACTTGTCTGCTAGTGTTTACAGTGAATTCCTCATCAAAACCACTTGTCAACACCTTGTGCTCCTCGTTGGGTTCGACACTGTTATTTATCGAAAGTACTGCGATAGACCCCCCATACTTGTGGGTCAACAAGACTATTTTCTAGCGCCGTTGTCGGGGAGTGAAGCACTATTGGTAAGACGAATTGGTAAGGAAAACTTCAACTGTAAGTGCTATTTTTATTTCTGTCTCCTTATTTGCTTAATAATGGAGAGAGGAAATGTTACCCAATATTTTCTTAATAATGGAGAGACTTGTCCTATTATTTATGGTAGACCTTTTCTAAATACTTGTGGTGCTGTTATAGATTGTAGGGAAGAGAAAATCCTTACTAAATTTGCAGGTGATTCTTATGAATTCAATTTTCGAAATTTGCTAAAAACCCCTTATGAATCCGAATTGCCTAATGAGGATTTTAGAGTAGAACAACTTGCTTCTATTGCTCTTGCTCCTGCTAATTATATTTAGCAATTTATGGAAGATCATGAGAGTGAAACTTTTATGGAAGAAGGGAATGAATTTGAGGAAATATTCCTTCGTCAACCTATTCTTAAACATAATTTAAAAGTGGAAGACTTGGGTAAAACACTTCCACCTAAAGAGGATCCTGTCTTTGATTTAAAACCTTTGCCTGATAATCTTAAGTATGCTCATCTTGATGATAAGAAAATATATCCTGTTATTAATAGTGATAACCTTTTTGGTAAAGAAGAAGAAAGATTGCTGGAAATATTGAAGAAACACCTTGGAGCTATGGGTTATACTTTGGATGATTTGAAAGGGATTTCTCCTTCCATATGTCAACATTCTATTCATATGGAACCTGATGCGAAGCCAATTGTTGAACATCAACGCCGTTTAATCCCTAAGATGAAGGAAGTGGTAAAATGAGGAATTAAAATTTCTTGATGCTGGTATCATTTATCCTTTTTCTGATAGTAGATGGGTTAGCCATGTGCATTGTGTCCCTAAGAAGGGTGGAATTACTGTTGTACCTAATGATCATGATGAACTTATTCCTAAAAGAGTAGTTGTTGGTTATAGAATGTGCATTGATTTTAGAAAGGTTAATAAAGTTACTAAGAAAGATCATTATCCATTACCCTTTATTGATCAAATGTTGGAAAGATTAGCCAATAAAAATCATTTTTGCTTTCTTGATGGTTATTCTGGTTTCTCTCAAAATGCTGATAAAACTCAAGATCAAGATAAAAGCACATTTACTTGTCCTTATGGTACTTATGCCTATAGACGTATGCCTTTTGGTTTATTTAATGCTCCTGCTACTTTTCAAAGATGTATGTCTGCTATCTTTCATGGTTTTTGTGAAGAAATTGGGGAGGTGTTCATGGACGATTTCTCCGTCTATGGCACTTTTTTTGATAATTGCTTGCACAATCTTGATAAGGTTTTGCAGAGACGCGAAGAAACTAATCTTGTTCTTAATTGGGAGAAATGCCACTTTATGGTTAATGAAGGGATTGTTCTTGGACATAAAATTTCTGAAAGTGGTATTGAAGTTGATAGAGCTAAAGTGGAGGCAATTGAGAAAATGCCTTGCCTAGAGATGTTAAAGGTATTCGTAGTATTCTTGGGCATGCGTGTTTCTATAGAAGATTTATCAAAGACTTTGCTAAGGTATCAAACCCTCTTACTAATCTTCTGCAAAAAGATATACCATTTGTTTTTTATGCTGATTGTAAGGAAGCTTTTGAAAATCTTTAGAAAGCTTTAATAACTGCTCCTATTGTTCAACCACCTGATTGGAATTTACCATTTGAAATTATGTGTGATGCTAGTGATTTTTCTGTTGGTGCTGTTCTTGGACAAAGAATAGATAAGAAATTAAATGTTATTCATTATGCTAGTAAGACTCTTGATTCTTCTCAAAAGAATTATGCTACAATTGAAAACGCATTTCTAGCTGTTGTCTTTGCTTGTGATAAATTTAGATAATTCATTATTGATTCTAAAGTTATTATTCATACTGATCATGCTGCAATTAGATACCTTATGGAAAAAAGATTCAAAGTCTAGGCTTATTACATGGGTATTATTGTTGCAAGAATTCGACTTACACATTGTAGATAGGAAAGGTGCTGATAATCATGTTGCTGATAATTTGTCTAGATTGGAAAACATTGCTTATGATCCTATACCTGTTAATGATAGTTTTCCAAATGAACAATTAGCTGCAATAAGGGTGAGTTCACGAGATAGTCCTTGGTATACATATTATGCTAACTTTATTGTTTCGAAGTATTTGCCTCCAACCTTTTCAGCTCAATTAAGAAGAAAATTCTTTTATGACTTGAGGCATTATTTCTGGGATGACCCACACTTATATAAAGAAGGAGTTGATGGTATTATGTGAAGATGTGTTCCGGAGTATGAACAAAATGAGATATTGAGAAAGTGCCATAGTAGCGCTTATGGAGGACACCACGCTGGAGATAGAACCGCACAAAAGGTTTTACAATCACGTTTTTATTGGCCTACTCTTTTTAAAGATACAAGAAAGTTTATTTTATCTTGTGATGAATGTCAAAGAGTTGGTACTATCTCTAGACGTAATGAAATGGCTATGAATTATTCTCTTGTTATTGAACCGTTTGATTGTTGGGGATTTGACTTTATGGGTCCTTTCCCTTCTTCAGAAGGTAATACTCATATACTTGTTGCTGTTTATTATGTTACTAAATGGGTACAAGCTATACCTACTAAAAGTGCTGATGGTGAAACATCATTAAAAATGCTTCAAGAAATTATTTTCCCTAGATATCTTATGACTTATGGGGGTTCTCATTTTATTCATGGTGGTTTTAGAAAAGTTCTTGCTAAATATGGGGTTAATCAAAGAATTGCTTCAGCATATCATCCTCAAACTAGTGGGCAAGTAGAATTATCAAATAGAGAAATTAAATCTATCTTGCAAAAGACTGTTACTAGAACGAGGAAGAATTGGGCTAGTAAATTGAATGATGCATTGTGGGCTTATAGAACTGCTTTTAAAAATCCCATGGGTATGTCTCCTTATTGTCGGCCCAGTGAGGATTGGGGTGTGCAGAGCCCACTCTCTCCAGGCCTCGCACGCTGACAGATCAGACGAGACGACTAAGGACCAAGCCACCGCTTGGAGAGACCCTCGAGAGGCGACTCCTCTTGAGATCCTGAAGAGGAAGCGAAGGCCTGAAGAGAACCTGCGCTTCAAGAAACTCTCCTGAGGCTCCACCCGCCTGGAGAGAAGTCAACATGAATTCCTCCGCAGGACGCCTTGGCCCTGTGGAGAAGCTTTGCGGCCTAGAAAGTGCTGCAGGGCGCACATGGCCTCTGCAGCGGCCACAGAGTGAGCAAGCACTCCAATTGCCGTTCTGGTGATAAAGGAGTCAACAAAGTTGCGCCGCCTGCGCTAGGACAGCTGGGACTTTCCTCTCTGGTGATAAAGCGGCTGGACGGCGCAACGCTCGAAGAAGATCGTCATCGTGGGCTCCACCACGATCACTGCAACACCTGTGAGCCGTTCTGCGCGGTCTGCAGCCTGTCGACCACCGCGCCCAACTTTATTCCGGATGGACCGCGTCCATGGAGGTTTCAGCAGTGGTGGACTCCAACTCCTCGGCGCCACTGCCGTGTGGGAGCCCACCTTGTACGCCCAGCGCAAGGAAGACGCCCGTGGCGCCTCTAAAAGGAGCAAGAGCTCCACCGTTGCAAAGGTCGGCCAATTGCTTGCTAAACACTTGTAAACCCTAGCCCAGCTAGTAGGATAGCCATCAGCTTGAGGAGGAAGACGACCACTGCGTCCCTCCCCAAGCACGAACTGCCTCAAGAGAGCCCTCGGCAAGCTCAGTTGTACTGTAACCTCTGCAGTGCAATACAGACTAGCAGGAGTAGCGGTGGTACCTCCTCCTGAGGGTCGTGAACCTGGGTACGGGTCGGTGTCAATTTTTGTTGTGGGTGTTCCTCTCCAGGCTCGGTGAGCACCGTCGTCGTGCCTCTCGAGGGTCGCTTGAACTCCGTGTTCAATCCCCCTTTCGAACTACTCTTCAAGGTGTGACTACCCCCGTACTGTGGGAGTCACTCTCCGACATTTGGCGCGTGTAACATCCCAATTTTGCTAAAATTTAAAACTTTGCATCCATACATCATTCATCATATAGGCTTAACTTTTAATCACATAAATACTAAATAAAAATTCAATTATGAGTTTAAATAATGTTTAATCCCATTAAGTGTTTATTTAAACTTACTTAATAAATATAATTTTTCCAAATTATATAATGGGTAAGTTTATTATTAAAAATTGCTAATTTAAATAACCTTTCCATTTTTATGAATTTTCCTGAAATGTTTTGAATAGGTTTAAAAATCATTTAGTAAATCAGATTTGAAAAACAGTTTTTATTTAATTAAAAAAAATTGTTTCCGGGACGGCCCATACGCTATACACCGCGCGCGCGATCGATAACAGCCCATCGGCCCGCTCCAGCGCGCGCGTCGCTCCCCTCTCGCTGACAGGTAGGCCCCACCTGTCAGCTGTCTTCCACCTCCGTCCGGAGATCACGCCGGAGATGGAGACCGAGTCCGAGCCGTTTCCGGCCGTTAACCGCCGCGTCTAGCGCCCCTGCCCCCTCCTATTTATACCCCTCGAGGCCGCCTCTGAAAGCCCCCCCCAAAACCCTACCTCTCCGCCGCCGGGCTGCTCGGAATCGAGCTCGCCATCGCCGCCATTGCCGCCGGACTTTTGCACGAGTGCGGAAAGCACCGAGCTCCTCGAGCGCCACCGAGTCTCCCCCTCGCTTCCCCATCCTCTTGCGCCTCCGTTGAGCCCCTCGCTTGTTCTATTGCGCAGCCGAACGCCGAAATCGACCGCGACCGAAGTGCTCCGCCGCCGGCCACCATCTCCGACGAGGAAAGGAGAAGAGTTTCGACGCCGCCGCCGCGCCATCGACCTCGCCTCCTCCTCCGCGTCATTTTGGTAAGACCCGCCGCCTCGTCCCGGGGCTGTGTTTTCATGCGGGAAACGTCGAGGCCGACGCGCCGCCGCCGCGGGCGCCACCGCCGGCGAGCCTTCCGGCGCCCCACGCGCCGCTCGGTTCGGCCGGGCGTCCCACGTCGTTGGATCTAGATCAAAACGATCCCGTGCGTCCGATCTCATTTAAATCGGACGGCTCTCGTCCACGATCCGCGCGAACCGTTTTCGTCCAATAGGATCGCGCCACGTAGCCCCTCTTATTTTCTTTTTCGCAGGAATTTTATAAATAAAACAGAAAATATGCAAAACTTAGAAAATTCATAACTTATGTTCTATAAGTCCAAATTCAATGAATTTTATATCCACGCATAGCCCTGCTAGAGTAGTTTAATTCTACATCATTTTTCTTTGCTTTTGATAAATAATAATTCATAAGATCATCCGAGGAGTAATTCGGCTATTAAATCCATAACTTAAATAATAAAAATGATTTACAAATAAACTCAATTGTTTTAGGTTTATGTTATCAACCTCTGCCCAGGAATATTAATATGTGACTTATTTGAAAACTTTCCTAGAACAATAAAAGTTGTAATGGTATAATCTAAGTTTTACTATATTGTTTTCAATTATTTAATTGTTAAGTGAAATGAGAAATTCCTAGAATTTGCATCTCATGCATTTAATAACAGAGAATATAAATTATTGATAAGTGTGTCTAATTTTACACATGGCATATCATGCATACATACATCTTTTATTTTGTGTTGTGAGATATTGTGTGGATATTTATTTGTATGTATTGCTTGTGCTAGATTGTGAAGGAGAGGAAGGACCTGCGTGTGATTGTTATTCTTGTTGTGCCTGTCCCCCCTGCTGCCAAGGCAAGTGACTTCATAAACACCTACTATTTTATTCTATTGCATATCTAGTGTTTTCAAAACAGTATTTGCAAAAGTAGTATGCATGATAGGATTTTGGGAGATTGTAGTATGCTATGCAAACCTTTTAGGTTTCCCCTTAGAAATTCCAGATTAGACCCCTATTATAATTTAGTGGAAGTACCTGCTGCAAAAAGGATTGTTTTATGGTTGATGTGATAAATGAAAATTTCCACTAAATTAATTTAACGCCTGGGTGGATTGGGTCGATCGAGGAGGTTTCAAGTTGAGTGGCTTCTCAGGGCCAAGTTTCATGGTTGTCTTCGCCCAAGATAGTTTCCACTTACTTGGGGCCATGATATGCGGTGTTAACCTGAGTTGCTCACTTGTGGTAGGCCACCCAGGGCTATGAGATTTAAGTTTACACTGAGTCTAGTTGCTTATCGTGCAACCATTGGTCAATATGGGCTCTGTCTTGATGGAGTAAGTTGATGTGGACCTGGGTCAAGAGATTTATGGTGGTAGAGTTGATAGGATGGTGGTAATCTCTTAGTATGATCATGGGAAAGCAACTTCTGAAAAGTCTCGTCTTGATCTTCTCCTTTTCCTTCTCACTAAAGGAGTGTAGAGGATAGTTTGGGTTGATTGAGTCTAATGGTGAAAGTGCACACCCTCTCGAGAGTTAAAACCTAAGATCTTAGCCGTGTCCCCGGCAACGGACAATTTGAGTAACTACACAAGGTTGTGTTCTGAAAATCTGCTCATCTCAAATTTCTTAATAAAACTTTGTTGGGTGAACATGGGTAGGAGACATGGACTTGTCTCGAGATTTGTCTCTGAAGGAGAAGATATTGATTTAAGAAAATTGTTTATCAAAAGTACGAGAAAATTTGCTTTGCGCAATAGCCTTGAGCTCCACTAGCCAAAATAAGCATATAGTTATAGTTTAATAGAACATTAGGAATTAAAGTCACTTGCCACCACAATTCAATTGTGCTGACCCTTTATAGCTGGTCTGCAACTAAACCTTGCAGAATGTCCGAATGAGGAGTAAGGGGGTCGTCTTCGAGCTACAACCAACATGATTTGCCAGTGGCTTCATGGAGAAGATGTAGCTCCATGCTACCTTTAGTATTGCGTTTGAACTCTAAAATAAAGTGTGAACTATTTATTCAGCTAGCATTTCCGCTATGCTAAGTTGTAAGGATATTTGTTTTTGGATCATTCGTCTCGTTCTGTAATAAATTATGACATTGTACTGTGATATTACATCTTATTGGAGAATGTGAGACTTATGAGATCCAAGTCCTTGCATTATTCATATGTGCCATTGCTTTCGTAAGCATGGGCACTACAGATGGTATCAGAGCCCGAATGTTGCCCGTAGGCTCGAAACCCCTAGGATTGGATACAAACCCTAAAATAAATATTTATAATTAATAAAATTCGAAATACCAGACTTCTTTTCTTATAATATGTTCCTTACCTTCTACATTCTTATTTTGTTTCATCTCCTTATTTCTTATCCCTTCAAAATTCTTGTAGATGAAGAACTTCACTCGAGAGTTATCCCCGCAGAAAGGAGACCAGTACTACTTCAGTGACCAGCTCCTCAGTATTTCCAAAACCCTGAGGTTGACGCCGCCAGTCTTCAGGGGCAAAGAAATTATGTCAGAAGATTACCCTGAAGGACGCTGGAATATCGAGTCAGAAGTTCTCCCTCGTCTTGATCCTCCTGGATCGCAGCTGATCCGTTTCCGATCTAGATACCCCAACTGGAAGAATGGAGTGGAGATGGCGATGCTGGAGACCTTGCCTCGCATCATTGAGCAGTTCTATGACGAGATCAAGCCCAACTCCGTCTTTCGACACTTTGCCAGGAGGGATAGCATTGGACAACCCGTTCAACCCTCACTTAGGGGTATGAACGAGAAGCATCATGGAGACCTTGGAGCTCATTGCCATAACTTGGATATACTTCTGGGACAAGAGATCTTCTACAGGGCAGATTTAAGGCGCGTCCACCGTCACGTTATGGAAAGCTTAGAAGAAGAGAAGGATATTCTTCGTGTAGAAGTTCAGCTGCTAACGAAGGAGAACAAGGAGCTGGAAAACAAGATTTACCTGCAAGATGATAGGATTGCGCAGAAGGATGCCCACATTTTGGCATTGCAGGCTCAGTGTGCTCATTTGTGTGAACAACTAAGCCAAATGGAACTTCAGGCAGAGAAGAATCACCCCCCTGACGTCCCAGAGCCCCTAGTGATAACCTATCCCGATGAGGACACTCCCAAGGAAGCCACATGTGTCAAGAAGCGCAAGTGTGGGAACACCCGCCAATACATAAGGAGTTTCAAAATTTGATTAGAAAGACCACCAGTTATCCTTACCTTACGAGTATTTCTCCTTATATCATCAACGTTGTATTGACCCACCAATTTGTGGTGAGGCAGTACCTTGAAAACCATGTCCTAGCTTGGTATTCAAGTCTCTAAAATATCGAATTTATAAAATACTTCGGGTGTGTCTATTTGTTTGTTGTTTGATATGTTTCTGTGAAGTGTGTTGATGTGCATGGGTAGATTTTCCTTTGTAGTCTCTTTCTATCTCTACTTACCTATGCTCACACCATACAGATGCCTCCTCGTCGTGATCCTGACAACAACAATGCCAACGAAATGATGCAACAAATGATGGCAGCCCAGACACAGTTGATGACCATGATGGCTCCGTTCATGGCAAACCAAAACAATCCACCACCCCCACCACCGCCGCCACCACCACCCCCACCCCAAGTTGACCGCCTTGCTAGGTTCTTAAGGCTCAGACCTAACAAATTCTCCACAGCTACAGAACCAATCGTAGCCGATGATTGTCTACGCTCTGTGAACAAGGATCTAGTTACTTGCGAGTGTACGGAATTGGAGAAAATAAGGTTCACTTCCCATCTACTGGAGGGGCCAGCGGCACAGTGGCGGGAAACATATCAGATCACTCACCCACTTGAAGGACTTACCTGGGAAATCTTTAAAGAAGGTTTCCGTAATGCTCACATCTCAACTGGGATCATGAATCTGAAAAGGGATGAGTTCCGTACCCTGAGACAGGGAAATCGTGCTCTGAGGGAGTACATGGAGGACTTTAATTCCCTCTCATGCTATGCCCCAGAGGATGTAGACACCGATGCAAAGAGGAAGTATAAGTTTCTGAATGGACTCAATGGTGAGCTGAAAATACCATTGTCTGTGGCCTATGCTCCCAATTATCAGGATCTTCTTGATCAGGCCAATACCCTGGACAGCAACATGAAGAAGGAGGAGAATAGGAAAAGGAAGTTCAGCGCCAATAAGTACAACACTAATCTGATGCAGAAGAAACCATACGTTCAAGAGAACAGTGGGAGTCACCACAGTCACAAGAGTGGAAGTGGCCACAATCATAATGGTCATATCCATAAAGTAGGAAATCCCGGATACAGAGGAAATGGACAGGGTGGTAGTGGACACAACCACCCGTTCAATGGGAACAATAGTGGAAAAGAGCAACACCGCCACAACAATGAACCTAAACGAGATATTAGTCAAGTGACTTGCTACAAGTGTGGGAACAAGGGACATTACTCAACAGACTGTCCAGAGAAGAAGAAGGCGCCGGAAGCATCAAAGCCTAATCCTTTCCAGAAGGCACAGGTGAACCATCTTGATGTGGAAGAAGTGCAGAATGAACCAGATGCAGTGATTGATACGTTCCTACTACATACCTTTCCAGCATTAGTCTTGTTCGATACTGGAGCATCCCACTCATTCATATCAAGAGCATTTGTTAATAAAAACAAACTGACTACTACAAGCCTGCTAAATCCGGTTAGGGTGAGTTCCCCAGGGGGGGAAATGCTCGCACAAACCGATTGTCAAAACTTGAGTTTAGAAATTGGTAAACAATCCTTTCCGGTAAACCTGATAATATTAGAGACGCATGGTCTGGATGTTATACTCGGTATGGATTCGTTGGCCAAATTTGAAGGAGTATTGGATTGTGCGAATAGATCCATTACACTCACCACTCCCGAGAAGAAGAAGATCAGATACAAATCCAAATTTGAATTTAAGAAAGTTAAGCTAAATTCTCTTAAGGGGGTTAGCCTGGGAGACGTTCGTGTGGTAAGAGATTACCCTGATGTTTCCCCCGAAGAACTACCGGGAATGCCACCCGATAGGGATGTTGAATTTCTTATAGATTTGGTTCCCGGAACGGGACCCATAGCCAAGAGACCATATCCAATGGCCGAAGCTGAATTGAAAGAACTCAAGAAGCAGTTAGAGGAGCAACTGCAGAAAGGATTCATCCGCCCAAGTTCATCACCTTGGGGAGCACCCATTCTGTTTGTAGAGAAAAAGGATAGTACTCAAAGGCTAGTCACGGATTATCTAGCAATCAACGAGGTGACGATCAAGAACAAGTACCCGCTACCGAAAATTAATGAGCTTTTCGACCAGCTAGAGGGTGCTTCGGTATTCTCTAAGATCGATTTGCGATCAGGATACTTTCAAATGAAAGTAAGAGAACTAGATATACCAAAAACTGCCTTCACTACCAGATATGGATTATATGAGTACACCGTAATGCCGTTTGGTTTAACCAATGCACCGGCATACTTCATGAACATGATGAACAAAGTGTTTATGGACTTTCTGGATAAGTTTGTTGTGGTGTTCATTGATGACATCCTGATTTACTCCAAAAGTCAGGAGGAACATGAAGAACACTTACACATGATATTACAGAGACTTAGAGAACATAAGCTGTATGCCAAATTTAGCAAGTGTGAATTCTGGCTAGAAGAAGTTGGTTTTCTAGGACACGTTGTGTCAAAAAATGGAATAGCAGTAGACCCTGAAAAGGTGTCAGCTGTGACAAAATGGGAAGTACCCAAGAATGTGGCGGACATCCGTAGTTTCCTTGGACTGGCAGGTTATTATAGAAGATTTATTGAGAACTTCTCCAAACTTGCCAAACCATTAACTTCACTGCTGAAGAAGGAAGTCAAATTCAAGTGGACTGAAGAATGTGAAATAAGTTTCCAGGAACTAAAGAAACGGCTGGTGTCAGCACATGTTTTATGTTTGCCAGATATAGAGAAGGAATTCCAAGTTTATTGTGATGCCTCGCACCATGGACTAGGAAGTGTCCTAATGCAAGAAGGGAAAGTGGTTTCATATGCTTCTAGACAGCTTAAGAAACATGAGGTCAACTATCCCACCCACGATTTCGAGTTAGCATTAGTAGTGCATGCTCTAAAGACGTGGAGACCCTATCTATTGGGAAAGCGTTGTGAAGTATTCACAGATCACAAGAGCCTGAAATATATTTTCACCCAAAAGGAATTGAATATGAGGCAAGGAATATGGCTGGCTCTTATTAAGGACTATGATATGAGTTTGCAATATCACCCAGGAAAAGCTAATGTGGTGGCAGACACTTTGAGCCGTAAGGTCCATGTAAATGGACTGACAGCGGGAGAATTGCCCGAGGATTTAAGTAGAGCATTAAAGGACCTCAGATTAGAGGTAGTACCCGAAGGATTCCTCGCAACACTGGACGTACAACCTTTGTTGATGGATAAGATTCGGGAAGGCCAGAAGGGAGACAAAATAATGGATGAAATCAAGGTCAACGTGAGCGAAGGGAAGGCCAAGGGTTTCGGAAGGATGAACAAGGCACCTTGTGGTTTGAGAAACGCATCTGCGTGCCGCAAGATGAGGATCTTAGAAAATTGATTCTGCAAGAAGCACATAACTCGCCTTATTCCATACACCCGGGAAACACCAAGATGTACATGGATGTAAAGGAAAGATTTTGGTGGAATAACCTGAAGAGAGACATCGCGGAATATATAGCTAAGTGCGATGTATGTAGTAGAGTAAAGGCGGAACATCAGAAGCCAGCAGGATTGTTGCAACCTTTACCTATACCGGATTGGAAATGGGAACAGATAGGTATGGATTCATTACTGGGTTACCGCGTACCAGATCGGGATATGATTCGATCTGGGTAATAGTGGATCGTTTGACAAAGGTGGCCCATTTTGTGCCAGTAAAGACTACCTACTCAAGTGCTAAGTTGGCAGAGATTTACATGAGGAGAATAGTATGCTTGCATGGTATTCCCCAGAGGATTGTGTCTGACAGAGGTACCCAGTTTACCTCACATTTCTGGAAACAACTACATGAATCGTTGGGTACGAGATTAGAGTTCAGTACAACATTTCATCCCCAAACGGATGGACAGACGGGGAGTAAACCAAATTCTAGAAGAAATGCTGAGGGCATGTGCCTTGGACTACAAGTCTAGTTGGGATGATAATTTGCCGTACGCAGAATTTTCCTATAACAACAACTACCAAGCAAGCATAGAGATGTCGCCGTTTGAGGCACTTTATGGTAGGAAATGCACCACACCACTACTTTGGAGCGGTGTGGGAGAGCGAAGTTTATTTGGACCTGATATAATCCAGGAAGCTGAAGAGAAGGTTCGAATAATCAAGGGCATATTGAAGATCGCGCAGTCCAGACAGAAAAGCTATGCAGATTCCAAAAGGAGAGAAATCACATATGAGATAGGTGACAGGGCTTATTTAAGAGTGTCACCAATGCGTGGTGTGAAGAGGTTCGGGATCAAGGGTAAACTTGCACCTCGATTCATCGGCCCCTTTAAGATTCTTTCCCGCAAGGGAGAAGTAGCATATGAGCTAGAATTGCTTGAAGTTCTGTCAGCAGTTCACAATGTCTTCCACGTGAGCCAATTGAAGAAGTGTCACCCAGAGATGACAGAAACCCCACTACGGGATACAGTGCCATTAGAAGAAGTTCAGCTGGAAACTGACCTGACGTATGAAGAGAAGCCAATTAAAATCTTGGAGATGGCAGAAAGGATCACACGAACCAAGACTATCAAATTTTGTAAGGTCCAGCGGAACCACCATACCGAAGAAGAAGCAACTTGGGAACGGGAGGATGATCTTCGGGAAGAACACCCACATCTTTTTGAAGGCCAAACCGAATCTCGAGGACGAGATTCATCTTAAGGGGGTTAGGTTTGTAACATCCCAATTTTGCTAAAATTTAAAACTTTGCATTCATACATCATTCATCATATAGGCTTAACTTTTAATCACATAAATACTAAATAAAAATTCAATTATGAGTTTAAATAATGTTTAATCCCATTAAGTGTTTATTTAAACTTACTTAATAAATATATTTTTTCCAAATTATATAATGGGTAAGTTTATTATTAAAAATTGCTAATTTAAATAACCTTTCCAAAATATATTTTTATGAATTTTTCTGAAATGTTTTGAATAGGTTTAAAAATCATTTAGTAAATCATTTTATTTAATTTTAAAAAAATTGTTTCCGGGCCGGCCCAGACGCTATCCACCGCGCGCGCGATCGATAACAGCCCATCGGCCCGCTCCAGCGCGCGCGTCGCTCCCCTCTCGCTGACAGGTGGGCCCCACCTGTCAGCCGTCTTCCACCTCCGTCCGGAGATCACGCCGGAGATGGAGACCGAGTCCGAGCCGTTTCCGGCCATTTCCCGCCGCGTCTAGCACCCCTGCCCCCTCCTATTTATACCCCTCGAGGCCGCCTCCGAAACCCCCCCCAAAACCCTACCTCTCCGCCGCCGGGCTGCTCGGAATCGAGCTCGCCGTCGCCGCCATTGCCGCCGGACTTTTGCACGAGTGCGTTAAGCACCGAGCTCCTCGAGCGCCACCGAGTCTCCCCCTCGCTTCACCATCCTCTTGCGCCTCCGTTGAGCCCCTCGCTTGTTCTATTGCGCAGCCGAACGCCGAAATCGACCGCGACCGAAGTGCTCCGCCGCCGGCCACCATCTCCGACGAGGAAAGGAGAAGAGTTTCGACGCCGCCGCCGCGCCATCGACCTCGCCTCCTCCTCCGCGTCATTTTGGTAAGACCCGTTCGTCCTGGGGCTGTGTTTTCATGCGGGAAACGTCGAGGCCGACGCGCCGCCGCGGGCGCCACCGCCGGCGAGCCTTCCGGCGACCCGCGCGCCGCTCGGTTTGGCCGGGCGTCCCACGCCGTTGGATCTAGATCCAACGGATCTGGATCAAAACGATCCCGTGCGTCCGATCTCATTTAAATCGGACGGCTCTCGTCCACGATCCGCGCGAACCGTTTTCGTCCAATAGGATCGCGCCACGTAGCCCCTCTTATTTTCTTTTTCGCAGGAATTTTATAAATAAAACAGAAAATATGCAAAACTTAGAAAATTCATAACTTATGTTCTGTAAGTCCAAATTCAATGAATTTTATATCCACGGATAGCCCTGCTAGAGTATTTTAATTCTACATCATTTGTCTTTGCTTTTGATAAATAATAATTCATAAGATCATCCGAGGAGTAATTTGGCTATTAAATCCAGAACTTAAATAATAAAAATGATTTACAAATAAACTCAATTGTTTTAGGTTTATGTTATCAACCTCTCCCCAGGAATATTAATATGTGACTTATTTGAAAACTTTCCTAGAACAATAAAAGTTGTAATGGTATAATCTAAGTTTTACTATATTGTTTTCAATTACTACTATAAAGGTTGAATGCCCACCCCCCTCCTCACACCATGTGCCCCTCCTGGCGAATTTCAGCCGTCGGATCGGCTTATGAATAGTGATTTCGAGTCCCACTTTTGCCCATAGCCGTTGGATGTGATAGAATTTTTGTTTACTTCGTGCTGGCTGTTTTGTACATGACAGTGTGGGGCAGGGTGTGGGCTGGGCCCGCGAATCAGTGGGTGAGGCACCATGGTGGGGTCGCTCTCATTTTGCCAGCGCCCCGCAGAGATGCAAAAACCGCGTCCGGAATGAAACCCTAGCCAGCCGCCGCTCCTCTCTCCTTTCTCCTCCTCCTCGATCCACTCCTCCCGCGCGCCGCCTCTCCTCGCGTCGTCCCTCCCGCGTGCTGCCTCTCCTCGCTCCTATCGCACCCGCTGTCAACTCCTCCCGCGCGCCGCCTCTCCTCGCGCCGCTCCTCCCGCGTGCTGCCTCTCCTCGCTCCTATCGCACCCGCTGTCGAGGCAGTAGGGAAGGTGCATCCGGATCCATTCGGCGGAGACAGGGACGCGGCGGCGGTAGGCCAGCGTGTGGAAGACGGTGGCTTAGGCGGCCGCGGGCGCTCGGCACGACGGCGGCCCGGACGGCAGGCGTCTTGGCGGTGAGGAGGATGGTGGGGGTAGAAGAGCATGACCTCGGCGCATCTCGTGGCAGCGCATCTGGCGAGACGCCACGCTGCTGGGCGGGAGGAGGCGCTATAGGTGCGCGTCCCGGATGAGGCTGGCGGTGCAGACGGTAGCGACGACAAGACGAACATCTGATTGAGGTTCCCTAACCCTAACTCTCCATCTGCCTTTCTTCTGATCTATTCATGGAGCTCTTGAGAGATTTCTTATTTGGGCTTTCAAGCTCGACCGTCGCACCAGCTCTTCACCATGCCAGCATGCTCGCGACGGTCACCTGGAT
Organism: Poa annua; assembly: GCA_026929855.1. Taxonomy (NCBI): domain Eukaryota; kingdom Viridiplantae; phylum Streptophyta; class Magnoliopsida; order Poales; family Poaceae; genus Poa; species Poa annua. The sequence goes on along the minus strand of CM049426.1, from coordinate 239,828,470 downwards.
CTCTACAAGCACGAGACTGCAAGAGCTGGGCTTCCTTGTGGATGACCTTACCATCTCCGCACCTACGCAGGTATGCACGATCTTTCTTGTCCTTTTGTGTTCTCTCGATTTGGTGTGCAAGCACGGGATAGAGAAACAAACACATTTGAGAAAATATGGGGATTGGGCAATGATATATAGTTGTTAAATGTTTCTGCTTGGTGTGGCTAGATTACTAGAAATTATGTGGTGTACACTATACCAGAATATTTTTGTAACTGATCTATTGTGAGCAGCAAAGATTTTGATATGGTGCTTAAAATTAAATTAGTTTTGAGCTATCTATTTTTAGTTATATTTTTTTTAGGGCAGTATACAAAATGCTTAGTACTCTATGTTAGCATGTGCTATAAATGGTGTCGCTGACCCCCGACACGCCTCCTTCGGATCAGAGCGCCATAATTATTTTCTTGAGCTATTCTGTAAAGTAATTGGTTTACATTGTTGTGTATTTTGGTTTATGGCGATTTGTTGTAGGAATTAGAGGTTTCAAGTTAGAGCAGATGGGTGAGCAGCAATGGAGGTACGGGAAATAGAAATGTGACATTGAGAGACGCTCAGGTGAGCCTTATTATCCTTCTCCTCTCTCTTTGTACTACTTTCTTGAGCTATTCTGCAAAGTAAATTGTTTACATTGTTGTGTATTTTTGTTTATGGGGGTGTTTTGTAGGAATTAGAGGTTTGAAGTTAGAGCAGATGGGTGAGCAGCAATGGAGGTTGGGAAATAGAAATGTGACATTGAGAGATGCTCAGGTGAGCCTGATTATCCTTCTCTCTATGTACTACTTTCTTGAACTATTATGCAAAGTAACTGGTTTACATTGTTGTGTATTTTGGGTTATGTCGATTTGCTGCAGGAATTAGAGGTTTGGAGTTAGAGCAGTTGGGTGAGCATCGATGGAGGTATAGGAAATAGAAATGTGACACTGAGAGATGCTCAGGTGAGCCTGATTATCCTTCTCCTCTGTTTGTACTACACTTTTAGATCCTTGACAGAAATGTATGGTGAGCTCCTCCTGTTATGCCGACACCATCTAGGATTTTTCTCCCTTATTGACATGTCTCTATGCCTGTATTTGATATTCTATGTGCTTTGGTTTGAATCGGGTTTGATTTCTAGGGTACAGAATTACTGATTCCATGATCTTTGATGCAAGCCCATAATCTGCTCGGATGACTCAGGTGGTTGAATCTTTGTGCGGCAGGGCCTCACGCGCTACTCGCTGACTGCTCCGAGTCCAGATGTCACAAAACACGGTGGGTGGTATCCCTTTTTTGTTTCTTACTGGGTCATATGAGACATCATATGTTTTGCTGGCAATTGATGCATTTCGTATATATAAAATTTGGTATATATAGTATTCTTTCTCATGTCGGCACTAAAATGTGCAAATTGATTCTAAATAGAAGCAGTAGGAAAATAATGATTAGAACTTCCATACATTCTCTACTGCTATCAAATCCAAAATGGTTAGTTAGCATCTTTTTCTTCAAATAATAAGAAGAAGCTGGGCTCACTTCTTGTTAGTTAGCATCTTAATGATCCCCTATTTATCTATGTTTATGTTTTTGTGCAGCCTGGCACTGTTATTTGTTCTAGGTTCTAATGTCCTTCTCCATTGAGCTAAGTTTGTGGTGTCGCAGTTCGCCCCTATATTGATCTCTCGGTTTGAGGTGTACATGTCTGGGATGGTTTTGGCTGATGTGCCAAAGATTTTTCATTGCTAAAATCGAGGAGTTTGTGAAAAAAATTCAGTATTGTAGAATTGTATAAGCATGTCTCTGTCTAGAATCAGTCACTAGAATATTCAATTATACTTATGTATATATTCTTCATTTTCTAGGAAGTTAATAATATAGTACTAAAGATTATTATAGCCCAAATGGTAATAAACTCATGTCCAGCTGCCCATTACTTATGTTTTTTGTAGTTACCATCTGTTAGGTTTAACTGCCGTAGTTACTTCATCAATTGCAAGATAATAACCATGTTAAGCAGTGAATGGAATAGAGAAGGGATAGGGATAGGGATTGTTATTGATTGTTAACAGGTAGACGGAAGCTTTTATCTCTTCAGATTGATTGTTATTGCTGAAAATTTTCTCAAGGAGAGGAAATACATTTATATTGCTCCATTACATACTTGCAGGCTGTTATTTTAATGCAGAAATGTATTTTAGCTAACATTAGGTTTCAAAAGGTATATTGTTCTATTAGGCTCTAATTATATCTATCAGTTTGTTTTTCTGATATTTTCATGGAGGAAGATTTGTTATTGGTCTGCTCCCTTCTAGGTGTTGCACATGATGTTCGACGGCCTGCCTGCCACGGGGAAAACCACCGCTGCGCTCACCAGCATCTACCATGTCTACAGGTACTCTCTTCTCTCTTCTGCATTGTTTTCTTTTCCTTTGTTTTGTGTTTGTTTTGTTTGCTTTGTTCTGTATGAGTAGTGACACATGTATATCAAGAATAAGTACAAACATGGTGTCAAGTCAATGGATGTTGAGATTTAATTTGTTGATCCATTGTACAAATCATCAAATACACAACTTTAGGAAATTTTAGCAACGCTACTTCTATTATGGACATAATAAGAAAAGTGTATGCAAAGGGATTTTCTTTTCATTTTCTATTTTCTTAGTACATTCCATTTTTGGTGGTTCTTTCCTAAATTTTTTATATGATCAGCTGTGTTTTCTTGTTGTGCAGATGTGCTTTGCAAACACGGCAAGATGTGGTTTGGTCAAAAGAAGGAACTGAAGACAGTGGCTTCATGGTTTCTACTTCCTTGAGCGGGCACAATGACACTGAAAATATAAGGTGGGATGTTTTAGTGTAATGCAGTTTTCTTGTCAAAGAATGGGTCATACTACCATGGTTCCTTGCACAGTTCATGTCGAAATATAAATAGTGGTTCCTTGCACACCACTTTGATTTCTACTTTCTCTTTATGATATATTATCCACACAACATGAGCGGGGGAAATGATGGGCTTGGCCAATGATGGTGGCTCTTCAATTATTGTCCATGGTATTTGTTCTTACAATGATTATTACCACCAAACTACACAATATTAATTCTTCAGATCATACGACTTATATAACACCTGTTTTTACTACAGCGTATCATCGGGGAAACATAAAAATCTATTTAGTAGGTACTGAACTTAGATATTTTATGTAGTTTAGTGTGATTCTTTTAGAATAGTATAGACGTACCTATAATCATTATATTAATCCCCCGGTGTTGCTATAAAGTTCCCTACTAAAGTTATTATTTCCTAGCTTAGAAATTAGCTGTTCACCCTTGTCCAGTATGTTGAGTTTCTTTTCCATGTAAGTTTTAGTAGCCTCTTGAGAATAATATGGTATTACCTTGGTTTGTCGTAGAACCTAGCTAGAGAAGAGGCCAATTAGACAATATCGTGCTGCTTGTCTCGCCGTCGTCTCATGTTTCTTTTATTGTGAGTCATAGATAGTCCTCTCTTATTTGTTATGTTCAACATAGTTGTCTCCAGGTGTGCCGTATATTATTAAATCCAGTGAAGGTTTGTAGCATGATAAATTCCCATCTCTTGTCTCTCTGATCTGTCATTGGTGATGAATTTATGACCTTTGTATATGTTCCTCTGGGATGGTAGTTAGTATTGGAAATTAGGCCTTGATGATTTATGAGAGGAGACATAGGTGGGGAGATAAATAAATCAATCATGTATTTCGTTTTCTGTTGGTGGATCAAAATAACTGAATCTTCTTCATATATGTGGACACAACAATTTCTGCAGAAAATGTTCTTCGTTATTTTGCATAGTCTGACTTCAAATGTTCATAATCTTTCTCTTTATAATTATAAGTTGTATGGTGTATTTAAATTAGCCTTGGTTCCTTTTTTGTGGAGAGACTTTGAAGTCTTCCTCTGCTCCCCTTCTCTTCCGCCGCTGCCGCCTCTCCTCCTACGGGCGACCTCCCTCGTCGTCAGCCATGGTGAAAGAGCATTTTCCCTCATGTGTGGTTTTGGTAATTGAATGACAATCTCTATGGACTAATGTTTGCATTAAGATATCATTATAGATCATGTCCATGGAATTGTGGAGTTCATGTGTTGAACTCTTGAAGCTCATGTGTTGAGTGAAGCTTATTGCAAGAATGTCTTGAAGATTCAAGACATCTTCTTAGTGAAGAAAAGATGAGTTGTGCAAGACCAAGAGAAGCTTTCTCGAAAAGATCCTATGCTTGGTGCTTGCAATGGATACATGAAGATGAAGCTAAGCGAGACTCTCCCATTGTGAGCATGGGGGAGTATTTGGAGAAGTCTTCATCAAGCAAGTGATTGGACGCGCAATTAAGAAAGATGACCCACTTGAAGAGATCAAGATAGTCATCATCTAACTCAAGTGGAATGCTCAAGGCAAATGTATGATCTTGATAGGGCTATAGGATAGATAGGCGTACTATCAAGAGGGGCTCTCAAGTTAGTAACTTGATCGCATTCTTGTGGAGAGCTCAAACCTTTGCATACTTGGCATATCATATTTCTTGGTTCTTATTTGGCTTTTTTGTTGGTGAGGAATTAGAGCTTGGTTCATCTCCATGTCAAGCTCTAGTTCATCGAAATCGGTTTTACTTTGGACAACTTGTTGCGTTTTCGGTGGCGGAAATATTGCCGGTTCTACCTTGAGGAAAGTCCCACACCTTGCCATGTGTGGAGATTTTACTCTTTTTATGAGATTGCCGGTTCTACCTTGAGGAAAGTCCCACACCTTTGTTGGGTAGTCATCGTCGCTATCTTTCCAACAAAATTGGTCTCACCTCATTTGGAGTTCATTTGCAAAAGTTATAGCAGTTTTCGTTTCGATGTTCTGCTGATTCGGATTATTGGGGTCGGATATTCCGCCCTACCAGAATTTCCGGTTCCCCAGCTCATCCAAGAAAACGGCTAAGGAAAGGAGAAAAAGGGTTCTGACTCCAGTCGGAAATTGTGCTCGGAAATTTCCATATACCGGAATTTCCGAGTGCCCCCAGAAAAGTCCTCCAGAAATGGCTAAGGAAAAGTTTGGTTTTGCTTCTGACTCCAGCCGAAATTTCCGAGCTCTCTTAGACCGGAATTTCCGGCTGACCGGAATTTCTGAGTCTCTCTAGACCGGAATTTCCGAGTCTCACTTATACCGGAATTTCCGAGTGTCGAAACAGCCAATGGCTATATTTCCTGGAGGGGTATAAATACCTCTCCCCTTCTTCTTCCCCAACTAATCCAAGGCAGCACGACTTTTCCCTCTCTCCTACTCCATTGTTGACCTTGGAAAGCTCACTTCCCTCTCAATCCCTCCATTGAATCTTCCATATTCTTTAGGGCAAGTTGAGAGGAGATCTATATCTACAATCCTACCAATCCTTCTCTCCTCTAAGTGAGGGGAACTTAGTGGATCTAGTTCTTGGAGTTCCTTTGTGGTTCTTCTTCTTTGTTCTTCCTCTCTTCTCCCCCCATAAGCATTAGTTGCTTTTGGTGGGATTTGGGAGTGAAGGATTTGACTCCTTTGTGGTTTCCTTTGTTCTTCCTCTCTTATTCCCCCATAAACATTTGTTGTTGTGTTGGAATTTGAGAGTGAAGGACTTGAGCACTTCGTGTGCTCTTGCCATTGCATTTGCATCGGTTTGAGCCCTCCACGAGGATTCGTGGTGGTATTACTTGTGAGCTTGTTACTCTTGGGTCTTTGGACCCTAGACGCCTTTTGTGGCCGGCCTTTTGTGGCCAAGACCTTTTGTGGTCAAGACCTTTTGTGGTCACTTGAGATCCAACCAATTAAGTTGTGGGTGTGTGCCTCAAGACTTGGGAGCCCCCAATTAAGTTGTGGGTGTGTGCCTCAAGAGTTGTACGGGATTCGATCTCCGCCCCAAAGGAGATCAATAGTGGAAGGTGAACTCGAACCTTTTGTGGTTGAGTTCATCAGGAGAAGAAGGTGAGCCTTTGTGGCGTTGCGGCTAACCTGTTGTGGTTGCGCACACCTCTCCAAACGAGACGTACACCTTTGGGTGGAACTCGGGAATACATCCTCGTCTACGCGTGCCTCGGTTATCTCTATACCCGAGCTCTTTACTTATGCACTTTACATTGTGATAGCCTTCGTGCTTGAAGTCATATATCTTGCTATCATCTTGTTACTTGTATTGCTTAGCTTAAGTTGTTGGTGCACATATGTGAGCCTAGTTTATATATCTAGGTTGTATGCTTGTTAAAGTAAACCTCTAGTTTTATTCCGCCTTTATCAAGCATACCGGAATTTCCGGGTCATTTGTGGACCGGATATTCCGGCTACTCGGAATTTCCGGATCACTCTTGGACCGGATATTCCGGCTCCTCGAAAAAAGTTTTAAATCGCCTATTCACCCCCCCCCCTCTAGGCGACGTCTATCCGTTCACATGGTGAGAAGCATCCTCCTCTCCTCACCACAGAGACATTCCCTTGCATGCGCCTATATGTCCTAACGAATCGATCCGTTCGTCACCTTGTTGCAGCCGAAGCAGATCCACGAGATCAAGGACTTCCTGCTGACGGCGCGGCGCAAGGACGCGCGGTCCATGCGGATCAAGAGGACCAAGGACGCCATCAAGTTCAAGGTGCGCTGCTCCCGGTACCTCTACACCCTCTGCGTCTTCGACGCCGACAAGGCCAACAAGCTCAAGCAGTCCCTCCCACCAGGTAGAATCACCACGCCGAGCTAATTTCTGTTACTAGGCAGGCAGAGTGGGATGATAAAGCTCTACTTGGATTTGTATGTGTATGTCTGTGTGGCTTGCATGCTCGGTTCTGCTAAGTCATTTTGGTTTCAATTGGCATTGCATCTATCAGCTGTGCACTGTGTTATGCAGTTGATCCCAGTGAAGATAAAATGTAGGTCCAAAGATGATTGACAGCTGGTTTTAGCTCCAAGCCATTTTTCATACAATCTGTATGAGTGAAGGATGGCTTGGGGCTAAAACCATTGTTTCGAATCGTCGGTGATGGGCATATTAGCTATGAGATCCGAGGGACATCAGTATTACTCCAGCAGGATCCTTCTTTCTGCATACTAATTAGCTGTGTATTATCTGTTGAGCTGTGTATTTAGTTCGAATCGTTATGCACTAGAAACCCCAACGAGGATTCTCTCTTTTAGTTGGCACTGCATTCTTCAGTAACACTGTATAAGCAGTTGATGTCCCAGTGTGCATAAAATTTAGGTCGAAATGTGGTTGATGACTGGTTTTAGCTTAAAGCCCTTGTCATAGAATTCTAATGAGCTGTTGATGGCTTGGGGCTAAAACCATTGTTTGGAATCGTTGGTGATGGCCATATAAGCTATGAGATCTGAGGAACATCGATATGATCCAAACAATTATGTATAGCAAACACCAATGAGCAATAAAGAATAACCATAGGCAATCTACTCTTTATTATTCAATCAACTGAGTTCCAGGTCATTTGCAACTTATATGCAATCAGAGACTTATCCAGGCTGAGCACATCACAGCTGAGCAATGTCAGCATTCAACATTGTCCTCAGTTATTTGTTCCTCTGCAATGAAATATGTAGTTTAGTGTGATTCTTTTAGAATAGTATAGACGTACCTATAATCATTATATTAATCCCCTGGTGTTGCTATAAAGTTCCCTACTAAAGTTATTATTTCATAGCTTTTAGCTGTTCACCCCTGTCCAGTATGTTGAGTTTCTTTTCCATGTAAGTTTTAGTAGCCTCTTGAGAATAATATGGTATTACCTTGGTTTGTCGTAGAACCTAGCAGAGAAGAGGCCAATTAGACAATATCGTGTTGCTCGTCTCGCCGTCGTCTCATGTTTCTTTGATTGTGAGTCATAGATAGTCCTCTCTTATTTGTTTTGTTCAACATAGTTGTCTCCAGGTGTGCCGTATATTATTAAATCCAGTGAAGGTTTGTAGCATGATAAATTCCCATCTCTTGTCTCTCTGATCTGTCACTGGTGATGAATTTATGACCTTTGTATATGTTCCTATGGGATGGTAGTTAGTATTGGAAATTAGGCCTTGATGATTTATGAGAGGAGACATAGGTGGGGAGATAAATAAATCAATCATGTATTTCCTTTTCTGTTGGTGGATCAAAATAACTGAATCTTCTTCATATATGTGGACACAACAATTTCTGCAGAAAATGTTCTTGGTTATTTTGCATAGTCTGACTTCAAATGTTCATAATCTTTCTCTTTATAATTATAAGTTGTATGGTGTATTTAAATTAGCCTTGGTTCCTTTTTTGTGGAGAGACTTTGAATTAGTGGTTGTTTTTGCATTAATTAATAGTGTATTCGAAAGAAATGAGGCAAGCAGCAATCATTATCCTTGGTTGATATACTCAGCTACCAGCCTAGAAATTTATCCTATTTTCATTATATTATCCACTCCTCTATTATAATAGACACTCATATGTTTGTTGCTTACTGTAATTCGCTTTAGTCTTACTGGTAAGTATTCTAATATGATTTCTAGTTCAAGCGCAAAATCTAGCCAAGAGCTAGCAGGTTAGAGGCCGAGAGCATAAACCATTAGAAGCTTTATCAAATCTATTGTATTCTTTATTGGGCGTGTTGTCACCTAATCATCAATCTTCATGTACCATGACTAAGAGATCTACACGCCATGTGTCTGCTGAAGTGACTCATTGCAAGGTAAACTTGGAAACCTGCCTGACTTCTTTTGTAAAATTATGTCCCATGTGTTTATGGTTTATGTGCCATGCTTCCTCAGTGAGTTATCGTAGTGAAATTTACCTTCTATTTTAGTTTTTTTGTTTAATAGATGTTTATCAACAGGTTATGTTCTTTCTTATGTTCGTTGCCTGAGAAATTTTGATGTTACCCTTTTCCATTTTGTAGGCCCTCGTTTTCACAACCATCAAGATAGATAATTTGCCTAAAATGATAGCTTCATCTAATATATAGTTTTTTTATCCTGTTACTTTTGATAATTACTGCTGAAAATATTTCTCGTGGAGAGGAAATACAGTTATATTGCTCCATTACATACTTGTAGGTTATTATTTTCATCAGAATCTTGGTAATGTGTTCTTTCGCTAAGAAAATAACCTCCTCTGCTTTTGCCCTGCATCTTATGAAGTAACTACTTCCTCTGTAACAGATTATAAGACACTGGACATGCATAAGTTTAGGTACCACAACGTCATATAATTTGATACAAAGGGGGTACATATTAGTGTACAAGTACATATGTATACATATGTTCACTAAAACTGAGTTTGACTCCTATTGAAAGCACATGTCTTCAGAAGAACCTCAACCTGAGCGTCGAAAGAGGAAGTGTCTACTGGTAGAGGGAGAACTCTTTCACCCATGTCTTCAGAATAGTGGTTTGATGGCTGGGAGACAAGTCGTCGAGCAAGAACACAACATAAACGTTGATTGTGTTTGTAGCTCCAATGATGTTTGAGGGCAAGGCTTGTTCTTGAGGAAGACATTCTTTTGCTGTAGTGACGCACTTAAAACATGCAAGTATCTGCAGTGTCAGTTGGAAAGGATGGAGCATTTGTTATTGTCTTTGGAATTCTGATTTCAGTAAATGCAACAAGTTAAGAGACATGTTGATCTCAAACTTTGTGGGTTATTTTTTTCCTTCTTCATGATATGTTTATTTTGGGATATATGTCTGGAAAGAGAGGGCCTTTGTTCGAGGCATCCAGAAAACAGGTTATCCTCCTCCCCGATGATGAAGACTAGGACAATGAGTACCGTGATTCGTTTTTTACATTCATACTGTCAACATTTCCAAGTTAGTATCCATATCTAACCGAGCTTAATGAATGTAGAAAAAAATTAGTTGCTTGAGTTATTTCTTTCCATTCTATTATCTACTCGATAAAAAAATCAAAACTAAGCGCATTTTGAAGATCATATGGCCATACTGAACTAAAAATTAATGCCAACTACCTTAGAGAAACAAAGATATCATTTGTGAACAATACGGTATTTCTTCCGGCAGTTGCGCAGTTGCGCAACGGGTCATCTAGTTATTAAATTGTTAAGTGAAATGAGAAATTCCTAGAATTTGCATCTCATGCATTTAATAACAGAGAATATAAATTATTGATAAGTGTGTCTACTTTTACACATGGAATATCATGCATACATACATCTTTTATTTTGTGTTGTGAGATATTGTGTGGATATTTATTTGTATGTATTGCTTGTGCTAGATTGTGAAGGAGAGGAAGGACCTGCGTGTGATTGTTATTCTTGTTGTGCCTGTCCCTCCTGCTGCCAAGGCAAGTGACTTCATAAACACCTACTATTTTATTCTATTGCATATCTAGTGTTTTCAAAACAGTATTTGCAAAAGTAGTATGCATGATAGGATTTTGGGAGATTGTAGTATGCTATGCAAACCTTTTAGGTTTCCCCTTAGAAATTCCAGATTAGACCCCTATTATAATTTAGTGGAAGTACCTGCTGCAAAAAGGATTGTTTTATGGTTGATGAGATAAATGAAAATTTCCACTAAATTAATTTAACGCCTGGGTGGATTGGGTCGATCGAGGAGGTTTCAAGTTGAGAGGCTTCTCAGGGCCAAGTTTCATGGTTGTCTTCGCCCAAGATAGTTTCCACTTACTTGGGGCCATGATATGCGGTGTTAACCTGAGTTGCTCACTTGTGGTAGGCCACCCAGGGCTATGAGATTTAAGTTTACACTGAGTCTAGTTGCTTATCGTGCAACCATTGGTCAATATGGGCTCTATCTTGATGGAGTAAGTTGATGTGGACCTGGGTCAAGAGATTTATGGTGGTAGAGTTGATAGGATGGTGGTAATCTCTTAGTATGATCATGGGAAAGCAACTTCTGAAAAGTCTCGTCTTGATCTTCTCCTTTTCCTTCTCACTAAAGGATGGTGAGGATAGTTTGGGTTGATTGAGTCTAATGGTGAAAGTGCACACCCTCTCGAGAGTTAAAACCTAAGATCTTAGCCGTGTCCCCGGCAACGGACAATTTGAGTAACTACACAAGGCTGTGTTCTGAAAATCTCCTCATCTCAAATTTCTTAATAAAACTTTGTTGGGTGAACATGGGTAGGAGACATGGACTTGTCTCGAGATTTGTCTCTGAAGGAGAAGATATTGATTTAAGAAATTTTTTTATCAAAAGTACGAGAAAATTTGCTTTGCGCAATAGCCTTGAGCTCCACTAGCCAAAATAAGCATATAGTTATAGTTTAATAGAACATTAGGAATTAAAGTCACTTGCCACCACAATTCAATTGTGCTGACCCTTTATACCTGGGCTGCAACTAAACCTTGCAGAATGTCCGAATGAGGAGTAAGGGGGTCGTCTTCGAGCTACAACCAACATGATTTGCCAGTGGCTTCATGGAGAAGATGTAGCTCCATGCTACATTTAGTATTGCGTTTGAACTCTAAAATAAAGTGTGAACTATTTATTCAGCTAGCATTTCCGCTATGCTAAGTTGTAAGGATATTTGTTTTTGGATCATTCGTCTCGTTCTGTAATAAATTATGACATTGTACTGTGATATTACATCTTATTGGAGAATGTGAGACTTATGTGATCCAAGTCCTTGCATTATTCATATGTGCCATTGCTTTCGTACGCATGGGCACTACAGCGCGCCAGGTAGGGGATTGAGGCGCGTCAATGACCTTCGAGCCACGTCCGCGCCATGGCCGACACCCGTGCTACTCGCGCCGCCCGCGCCAACAGACGCGCGTGAAAAGTAGCTCGCACTGCCCCCGCCGCCCCTGCCACGCGCGGACGACGGGGACGTCCCCACCATGAGGAGCGCGCCAACTCCGGCCCTCATGTGGAGGAGCCCGAGCACGACGCCGAGCACGAAGAAGATGCACAGTCCTCGTACCCGACGAAGCGCCCGAGCGGCTCCGCCCAAGGAAGGAAGGACCCCAACGCGCACACCGCCCTGCTCATGGCGCAAGAACTTCTCCGCTATCAGCCTACCGCTGAGGCCAACGAGCAGTGGCTGGAGCGCCTCAACCACCTCGTCGGCATCACCACCACTCACCCCGCTCCGTCGCAGTCCAACTTGCACCCCTCCCTCGCGGGCATGGCTGCGCCAGACGCGCCTCCGCCTCCTCGAGGGCCTGCTCCGGCCACGACGCAAAGGGCTGCCTCCCACGCCTGCTCGCCTCACGACTGCATGATCGTGCAGCGCACCGCGCCCGACGCACGGGTAGGGATGGCGCTCCGGCGCAGCCGCCAGAACCGCCTCGTGGAAGAGATTGGGCAGGCGGGCCAGCAGAACCGCGGCGCACTACAGCACGGGGTCGCCACGTACGCCACCGGCTGCATGGCGTTCATCCGCTCTCTGCGCCGCGTGGTCTGGCCCCCAAAGTTCAGGCCGACTCTCCCCAAGGGCGACGGCTCTAGCAACCCCATCGAGTTCGTGCAGCTCTGCACTACCTCCATCCAGGCGGCACGCGGAGACGACAAGGTCATGGCCAACTGCTTCTCGCACGCGCTTCGCGACTCCACGCTGTCATGGCTCCTGAACCTCCCGGAGGACACTGTGAACTCTTGGGAGGAGCTCTGCAAGCTGTTCGTCTCCAACTTCAACGGGACGGACGAGCGCGCACCTCGCCCACAACGACCTGCGCGCGGTGGTGCAGAAGAAGGATGAGACCCTCCCCAAGTACATCCAGCGCTTCAGCCAAGTGCGCAACAAGATCCCGAACATCCCAGACACGCAAGTCATCGCCGCCTTCCGCGAGGGCGTCACAAACAATAGGATGCTCGAGAATTTGGACATCCACGACAAGCTCACCTCTGTGGTGAAGCTGTTCGACTTGGATGATAAGTGCGCCAAGGCTGAAGAGGGACCCCTCTTCGTCAAAATGTTCTCGCGAGGGGAAGACGACGCTGAGGGGTCCAAGAGGCAGAAGAAGAAGGAGGAGCCCCAGCACAAGGCCACCGCCATCCACGCGGCAGAGCCTGACGCTAAGGGCACCCGCAGGGACTCTCCCGAGCCTGGGGAGAGAAAGGACGACCATCGCCCATTCTGCATCTACCACAACAGGCGCGGACACTCTACGGAGACCTGCTTCGACCCCAAGAGGCTGAGCAAGGAGCACGAACAAACGGAGGGCAGCGGCAGCCATGGTCGAGGCCGTGGCTACCGCGGAAGCGGACGCAAGGGCGGCTACCAGAAGCCATCAGGCAATCAGGCCAATGCCGATGAGAGGAACAGCAACCTCCCTGACGAGGAAGATGGAGGCTACCAAGCTCCAAGAGGCGCCATTGCATGCATCCTCGGTGGTGCACAATCGCCCAAATCGAACAACCAGTTCAATCAGTTCGCTCGCGAGCTCAACGCTGCCCTCCCCAGCCTTGAGACCTCCAGGCCCCTCAAATGGTCGCAGTACACCATCGCCTTCGACGCTCAGGACCACCCCAAGTCCACCAAGACTATTGGAACCCTCCCGCTGGTCTGTAGTCCCACCATCGACAACATCGCTATCTCCAAGACACTCATCGATGGCGGAGCAGGCCTGAATGTCATCTCAATCGAGACGTTCGAAGCGCTTCAAGTGCCCTACGAGCGGCTCATGCCCTCTAGGCCCTTCACGGGAGTTACCAGCGGCTCAACCGAGCCTCTGGGCAAGTCAGGCTTGTCGTCACCTTCGGCAGCAAGGAAAATTACCGCACTGAGCACATCGACTTCGATGTTGCAACAATCGGTCTGCCGTACAACGCCATCCTCGGCTACCCCGCTCTCGCGAAGTTCATGGCCGTCACGCACCATGCCTACAACATGGTCAAGATTCCCGGCAGCGCTGGCACCATCACTATCCGTGGACATGTCCTGGATGCTACGTGCGCTGTCGAGATAGCCTACAAGCCTACAAGGCAGCCGCCATGGAATTTCCTGCTGATGAGGACATGGATCCTCTCGAGAGGCCCAAGTAGAAAAAGCAGCTATTCTCCCAGGAGCCAGCTGCCACGAAGAAGGTCTCTGTGAGCTCCAACAGCTCGGGGGCTGAGGGCTCGGGGGCTAGCGTCACCATTGGCGCTGCTCTGCCTCCCAAATAGGAAAGCGCGCTCGTCGCCTTTCTCCGGGCAACTACGACATGTTCGCATTGACTCCGTCAGATATGTCCGGTGTACCGAGGGAGGTGATTGAGCACCACTTAGCCGTTTGTCCAAACGCACGCCCCATCAAGCAAAAAGCAAGAAAGCAAGCCCCCGAGAAGCAAGCATTCATCGTCAAAGAGGTCGAGAAGCTAAAAGCGGCAAATGTCGTCCGCGAAGTCGCGCACCCCACTTGGCTCTCTAACGGCGTGGTCATCCCAAAACCTGCCGGAGGAGGCCGCCTCTGCATCGACTACACTGATGTCAACAAGGCCTGCGCCAAGGATCCTTATCCCATGCCAAGAATCGAACATATCGTGGACTCCACGGCAGGTTGCGACCTCCTCTGCTTTCTAGATGCCTTCTCTTGTTATCACCAGATCAAAATGGCTAAGGAAGACGAGGATAAGACGGCATTCCTCACCCCTTGTGGTGTGTATTGCTATGTATGCATGCCCTTCGGCCTGAAAAACGCTGGCGCCACCTTCCAGAGGCTCATGAGGATAGCACTTGGCGAGCAAATGGGCAGAAATGCAGAGGCTTACGTCGATGACATCGTCGTCAAGTCTCGAGAGGGAGATTCCTCGGGGACCTTGAAGAGACCTTCGCCAGCCTGCACAAGGTGAACATCAAGCTCAACCCCGCCAAGTGCATCTTCGGAGTGCCTTCAAGCAAATTACTTGGCTTCCTCGTGTCCCACCAGGGCATAGAGGCAAACCCTGACAAGATCAAAGCCATAGAGGAGATGCAACCTCCACGCCGGCTCAAGGACATGCAACGTCTAGCGGGATGCATGGCCAGGTTGGGTCGATTCATCTCCAAGTTTGGCGAGAGAGCTCTGCCATTCTTCAAGATCAGGAAGAGAACTGGCACTTTCAAGTAGACGCATGAGGCGGAAAAAGCCTTCAAGGACTTGAAAAAGTACCTAGCCAACCCACCAGTCATCGTTGCCCCAAGGAAAGGCGAGCACCTGGAGCTGTATCTATCAGCCACTCCACAGACCGCCAGCGCCGTCCTAGTGGTAGAAAGAGAAGAGCCAATCCTCCACAATAAGAGTGCAACCGCTCCAAAGAAAAACCGCCTGATGAAGAGCTCGACAAAGGGACAGTCCCCACAAACCCACCACCAGGCCCAGAGCCTCAGGCGGAGCCTGCCCCAAGTCAACCTCCACAAACAGATCTCGCCAAGGGGCCTAAAGAGCCTCCCAAGGCCAACCCCCTTGAGGGCCCTAAAAAGTCTCCACAGGTCAACCCCCTTGAGGGCCCTGAAGAGCCTCCTCAGGCAGACAAGCCAAGCCTAAACTGAGAACCCTTGTCGAGCATCCTCTCTACTTCGCCAGTACAGTACTACAGGATGCTCGCGAGCTATACACAATGCAGCAGAAGCTCCTCATTGCGCTCCTCATCGCCTCAAGAAATTTGCGACACTACTTTCAGGGGCACCCCATCACGGTGGTCACCTCATTCCCCCTGGAGCAAATCCTACGCAATCCTAACGCCACAGATCGTGTCGCGGGATGAAACATAGAGCTACAGCCATTCAACTTGTGCTTCGATACCACAAGGGTAATCAAAGGGAGAACGCTGGCAGATTTTGTCGCCGAATGGACTGATCCAACCCCTGAAGAACCTCTAGGAGAAGAACAAGAGCCCTCTGGAGAAAAAATGCGCAGCCACTGGACCAAGAAGTTCGACGG
The DNA here is from genome assembly GCA_026929855.1 of Poa annua. Taxonomy (NCBI): domain Eukaryota; kingdom Viridiplantae; phylum Streptophyta; class Magnoliopsida; order Poales; family Poaceae; genus Poa; species Poa annua. The sequence goes on along the minus strand of CM049426.1, from coordinate 239,812,612 downwards.
AGCTTTCGCTTGCCGCCATGGTGGGGCTGGCGTCGTCCTGTTCTCGCCCAAGGGCGACAAGCTCTATTACGCGGTCCAGTTGTGCTTCGGAATTGACAAGATCTCCAACAACATTGCTGAGTACGAAGGCCTGCTCGCCGGCCTATGTGCCGCCATCGCTCTAGGCAACTCCTAGCTGCTCGTCAACTTCTCCAACAAGGGCTACAAGCCTAAGGACGACCATATGGCAGCATACCTTGAGGAGGTCCATAGGCTTGAGAAGCACTTCAGGGGCATGGAGCTCATGCACATAGCAAGGAAGGAAAATCAAGAGGCCGATGACAACGCCAAGCGCGCATCAAGGAGGCAAGCTCAGCTGCCAGGCATTTTCGAAGAAAGACTCGTCAAGGCATCTATAAAGCAGCCTCAAGAGGCCATGCCCGCAAGCACAGACGACGTGCTATAGCCACCACCTACAACTGGGGCTCCCAATTGTGGCCCCCCAATAGGGGAGCGTCTAATGCTCATGGCGGCGCATCAAGAAAAAGGCTGGATCGACGAGCTCAAGAACTACCTCGCCAAAGGGACCCTTCTCGAGGAAGATGTTGAAGTGGAGCGAATTGCCCGACAAGAAAAGTACTACCACATCCTTGAAGGAGATCTCTACCGCAAGCGCCCAAATGGCATCGCGCTCAAGTGCTTCCCTTTTGAAGAAGTCAGAATGCTGATCAAGGACATCCACAGCGGGGACTGCGGCCACCATTCGTGCGCCCGCACCCTCGTAGGCAAAGTCTTCAGGAGTGTCTTCTACTGGCCTCAATCACTTCAGGATGCAGTTGACATCGTTCAAGCATGCAAAGCTTGCCAATTCCACGCCAAGCAAATCCATCAGCCCGCGCTTGTTCTTCAGACCATTTTGCTCTCGTGGCCGTTCGTGGTCTGGGGGCGGGACATCTTGGGACCATTCCCAACAGCGCAAGGGGCTATCGCTACCTCTTCGTGGCCATCGATAAGTTCACCAAGTGGCCCGAGGTAGAGGCGACACGCGCTATTCCAGCAGGTGCGGCGGTGAAATTCATCAAAGGCCTGGTCTGCCGCTTCGGAGTGCCTAATCGCATCATCACCGACAACAGCTCGCAATTCACCAGTGGCATCTTCAGGGCTTACTGCGAAAAAATGGGCATCAAGCTCTGCTTCGCCTCGGTCGCTCATCCACAGAGCAATGGCTAGGTTGAGCGATCAAATGCAGAAGTCCTCAAGGGCCTAAATACCAGGACCTTCGGCATCCTCAAGGGCCACGGCAAGGGCTGGATCAACGAGCTCCACACGGTGATCTGGTCCATCCGAACAACGCCACCCAAGCCTACGGGAGAAACACCGTTCGCGCTCGTCTATGGAGCCGAAGCAGTGCTCCCCACAGAGATAAAGCATGGATCCCCACGGGTCCTTGCCTTTAACGAGGACGAGCAAGAAGATCTCCACAACGATGACCTGATGCTTCTCAAGGGACTACGCCGCCGTGCCGCCCTCCGGGCGGCAAAATACCAGCAGGACCTGCGACGCTACCACAGCCGCAACGTGCGCTCGCGCACGCTGGAGACATGTGATCTTGTCCTCAGGCGAATCCTCTCCAGGGAAGGCCTCCACAAGCTGTCACCCATGTGGGAAGGCCCCTACAGGGTCACCCACATTGCCAGGCCTGGCGTGGCTCGCCTTAAAAGTCAAGACGACATCCGCATCAAGAATCCGTGGAACATCATGCACTTGTGCAAGTTCTACCCGTGATCATTTTCACGTCCGTGATCATTGTCACGTCAAGACATCTGGCGGAAGAGGCAGCTTACGGCTCAACCTCCAAGCATTTTTTGTCTCCATAAGGATAAAAAGCAAACGTGATCATTGTCACGCCCGTGATCACTGTGACGTCAAGACATCTGGCGGAAGAGGCAGCTTACGGCTCAACCTCCAAGCATTTTTTGTCTCTAGAGGTTAAAAGGTCACGACTTAAACCTCCAAGCTCCAAAGGATGCTCTCGAGGGTCAACCCTCTGAGCTCTCTATGTAACGAGCCACCGCAGGCCGTAGAGAGTCTCTGCCCCTAATGGGTGGTACTGGTCCCCATGCCTCGACATGGTCAAAACATTAACTTGGCAACTCCAAGCATAATGAGACAATTGCGTTCCTAAATGAACTTTGCAATAAGGCGCCGCTGTGTATATTTGTGGTGAGTTTTATTTCCGCATTACTTTCTTAAAATGTGCGCTTATATCTCTCGACATGCGCACCTCGTGAGCGGGGGCTGAGTACGGTGCCAGTGCCTCAAATGACACACCAGCGGCACTGCAAAATCCAAGGATCCGAGCTCTGGCTGGAGGGCAAGCTCCCACAAACACGTGATCTCTACAAAGGACCTTGGTACTCACTCTCCTTGCGAGGAACGCCTGAGGGGACCTAACATCTACAGGGAAGAAACGTCCCTACAAGCCTGAGGAGGCAGCAGGGAAAAACACCTAGAGAGGACCTCCTTGCCAGGGAAAATCCTCTACAGGGCGAAAGCATCGAGAAGCTAAGTCTCGCACCCATGCCTCGAGAGCCTTTTCTGCTCCGCAAGCACACGTTCGTCCCTCGAGCGTTTTCGTTTTCCCTTGAACTTCATGGACTACTCATAAGTCTAAGGGGGTCACCTGAGCATCGCGACTCAGGGCTCTTACCTCTCCTAGGCTTAAACTCCCCCCGGCCTTGCTGAGTCATTGCTCTAGCATACCGAAGTGGTGGAGTCATGACGCGAAGAGACAGGTCCTAACGACGCAGAGAACCCATAGAAATGAAGATAAGATGAAAGGGACCTCTCGAGGGGCACACAAGCTAAAAACAAATTACAAACGAGAAAGTATATTACATGCCCAAAAGTTGCATAGTGTCTAAGCATGAAACTATTTCAGATACAAGCGCACACAGGCGCAACAACCAAAGCTTAGGCAGAGTCCGCGCCATCGTGCACCTCCTCTACGGCACCCTCCTCCGTCTCGGCAGACGCGGCCTCCTCCTCGCCCTCCTCCGCAGCGACCTCTGCGCGCTTGAAGAGGTTGCAGAAGGCATCGACTTGCTCGTGGAGGGAGTTGGAAACCCGCCGCACGTCCTCGCCCTGACAAGGCTCTGTCATGGTGGAGAGATCGAAGCCCGTCGTGAGGAACCGGAGGTTGGTGAAGAGGCGATCCACGACCACGCCCAGGAGCTGGCGACTCTCGACCTCGATCACCTCGCGGAGATCAGCGACAGGGCGCTCGAACACCGTGAAGAGCTGGTCAAAGTAGACCAGGTACATGGCTGCATCACCGCGGCTTCAAACCTCGGCGTGCGGCGCCTCCGCGCCCAGCTGGGCTACAAGCTCATTGCCCCTGGCCACTAGCGCTTGGAACATGCGCTGCCGCTGCTTCGTGAGCACGCGAGCCGCCTGCGCTGTGTTAGCAGCCTTCTCCGCCTGCTCCACCGCGGGAGCCACCTGCTCCTCCACATCCTTGAAAAGGGCGTTGAGGTCCAGGATGGCGGCCCTGTGGCCGTCCTCCGCAAGGCGATGAGCCTCCTTGGCACGCTTCAGGTGGGTCTCAAGCTTGGAGTTGGCTTTCTCGAGCTCCGTGATCCACTGGGCATCAGCAGCGTGCTTGGCCTTGAAGCGGTCCTCCTACTTCTTGGCCTTATCGCAGTACGCTTGGGCGGTGTTCTCCCTGAACGCCTTCTCACGCGCCACAAGGGTGTCATCCGCCTCCTTTTTCTTCTCAGCGTACCGCCGCTCGAAGCGCTCCAGGGCTTGCTTCTGGGCAGCGACGTTCTCGTCATATTTTTGGAGTGCCTAGGCCAGGTCCCCCTCGCGCGCCTCAAGATCTTTCTCTCTGGAGGTCAACTGCCGCTCGCGGTCCGCGAGGCTCTTGCGGTCCTCCTCCAGGGTCTTCTGCGCGGCTTGGTGAGCGGAGAGCAACTGGGTCTCCAGCTGGCCCAACTCGCGGCGTTTCTACGCCAGCGAGCCCTCCATGGCCTCACGCTCGGCCGTTGCAGCTGCATCACGCTCCTCCTGGAGGGGCACAAGGAGCTCGGTGGTGTCACGGATGGCCCCCTCGCGGACCTCCTTAGCGAAGCGGGTGGCCTCCTCACGCGCGGCTTGCAGTGCCTGGTCCTCCTGGTGACGAGCCTCGACTGTCGCATGGAAGGACGCCCAAGCCCCTGCAAGCTCTTCGTGCTGCTGGGCGATCTGCACGTCCTCGAGGGCGAGGTACGCCTCCAAGCCCTCTGGCGAGTCCCTCACGAGGCGGAAGGCGACCTCGCGGTGCCCAGCGCCCCCGTCCCAGCCACTGATGACCAGGTCTCGGCTTGTGGAGGGCCCAGCCCCGGCGTCCAGGCCTGAGAACCTGGCCCCGGGGCATGATTGGGGGCTAGGAAGCACTCCGTCCCCAGCTGCGCCTAGAGTGTCCTCGTCGCCCGCGCCAGCCGGGTGCTCGTCCCCTGCACCGGGACGGGGCGGAGACGGAAGAGCTCACCATGCAGATTCGCCAGCGCCTAGTGGCCCCTGGCCCGCCTCTGCCTCCGGCTGCGCGGGAGGCGTGGTCTCACGTGGCGGAGTAGCCACGATGGCTGGAGCTGCCTCGTGCGGCGGAGTTGGTTCGCGCGGTGTTGTAACTGCGCGAGGTGGAGTAGGAGTTAGAGGAGGGGTAGTGACCCTCTCCTCCGGCGCCTCCACCACCATTGGCTCGGGAGGCAGCACAGAGGCCTCTGGGCGAGGCGCGGCCGCCTCCGCCCGAGGTGCAGCCGCCTCCGCTTGAGGCACCTCCTCAGTTGGGCTTGTGAAGGCCGTCTCCACAGGCCTCACGGCCTCTTCAGCCACGGCCTCAGCCGTGGCTCTCTTCACGTCTGCTGCCTTGCAAAGCTTACGGCGCTTCGCAGGCACAAGATCACTGGCAAGAACCAAAGAAACATCTTCAAGAGAGGATAAAGAGGAAAAGAACAAGAATCAAGCAACCAAATGCTAGAAACACTTACCCGGACGGTCGGGCGCCGGTGTCAACCCATGCCAAACCTTGCGAGCGCCAGGAGGGCTTGGCCTTGGCACCAGTCCCCTCCGTAGGCGCCTCGGCTTTCCTCATAGAGGGGACGTCGGACGGCCTCGCCCCAGTCCGGTCCACGACTGCCTTGGTGCGTGGCTAGCGCCGCCTCTGCGTGGCCTCCTTGTCAGAGGCCTCCTCCTCCTCGCCCCCTCCTCCACAAGGCACGAGGGAGCCACCACGAAGGCATCATCGTTACCTGACGAGATGTCGCAAATCTCGTTAGTGAAGGGCCCAGGCCTCGAAGAGGACACCTCCCCTGCCGTCGCCTCCTTCTCTCCTCGCCCAGCTCTCGAGGCAGAGGGTGAGTCTGCTCCCTCCGCTTCCTGCACCACCGGCACGGGCACCTCCTTCCCCGCCAGGGCTGCCGGGGTAAACAGAGGCATCCCCTCTAAGATGGCAAGGCACTCGGTCATGTTGTACTGATGCAACAACTGGAGCGTGATGGGGAGCTGGTCCATGGCAGGCACCACCGGGTTGATGAAGAGCGCAGACAGGACGTCGTTGACGGCGTCCTTGTCGTAGTCCTCGCGGTGGAGCCGCATCTTGTCCTGGGGGCCCGAGTACATCCACATGGGAGTCGAGTGCGCCTGAAGGGGAGCGATGCGGTGCGTCACGAAGTCCGCAACGATGATTTTCCCCGTGAGGCCCTTCTCGTGAAGGTAGCTCAAGTGGCACATCAAGCTTGCGTTCCGCGTGCCGTCGAAGGAGGCCTTGCCCCAGTGGGAGTTCTTCACGGGCGGCGCGTCGGGGACCTCGAGGAAGGCACAGGGCTGCTCCACTCCGACAAAAAACCACCGCTGGCGGAAGTCGTCCACCTTCTTCGTCATCGAAGTGCCGGCCTTGCCATCGCTGCACGACATGGGAATGTATAGGCTCCCCATGCCGCCCACGATGCAGAACGAGATGCACCGCGAGTGCTCATTCTTCGCCGTGTTCTGGAGCGCATAGAAGCACCGGAAGAGCCCCTCCGTAGGCTCCAGGCCCAAGTACGCCTCGCAGAGGTAGGCGAACACGGCGAGGATGAGGACGGAGTTGGGGTGGAGATGCAACAGTTGAATCTGGTAGAAGGCCAGCACCGCCTCTAAGAATGGAGATAACGGCGGCACCAGACAGGCGGAGACGCGATGCTGGAAGACAGGGAAAAACCCTCGCGGGCGTTCCCCGTGCGCCGCAGGCTTGAGCGCTGTAGCGCCGTGCTCATTGGTCCGGTCCGTCACCAGGTAGCGGACCTTGGCGAGCGCCTTGTCCTTGATGCGCACCCCGAGCAGCGCAGAGCCGTGCGCGACCTCGGCCGGCGCCGCCTGAGAAGAGGATCCCGCGGCAGCCTGGCCCTTGTTCTTGGCTGGACTCATCGCCAGAGTTTGGTGGGTCGCTGGAGGCGAAAGGAGGCAAGAGCGCTGGAGAGCAGAAGCGGAGAGCTCGAGAACGGAGGAGGCTTCTGTGAGAAGGAATGGAAATGGTAGCGGCTCCCTGCCCCGGTGCTCAGACTTTATGTCTCTTCAAGGAGCAGTTACCGGGGCATGGTGGGACCCCCACTACGCGCGCCCCCCGATCGTGCGCGGCCGTTACTCGTCTGAGTGACGCGTGGCTCGGGCCGGCCGGGCACTTTGGGCCCACGATGCTCCGACTACGCCCATGGGCTCAATCGCACCCATCGCGGCTCCAGGGGCTACTGTCGGCCCAGTGAGGACTGAGGTGTGCAGAGCTAACTCTCCCTAGGCCTCGCACGCTGACAGATAAGACGAGACGACTAAGGACCAAGCCACCGCTTGGAGAGACCCTCGAGAGGCAACTCCTCTTGGGTGCCTGAAGAGGACTTGCGCTTCAAGAGACTCTCCCGAGGCTGCACCCGCCTGGAGAGAAGTCAACAGGAATTCCTCCGCAGGCCGCCTTGGCCCTGTGGAGAAGCTTCGCGGCCAAGGAAGTGTTGCATGGCGCACATGGCCTCTGTAGCGGCCATAGAGTGACGCGAGCACTCCAATTGCCGTTCTGGTGATAAAGGAGTCAACAAAGTTGCACCGCCTGCGCCAGGACAGCTGGGACTTTCCTCTCTAGTGATAAAGCGGCTGGACGGCGCAACGCTCCAAGAAGATCATCATCGTGGGCTCCACCACGATCACTGCAACCCCTGCGAGCCGTTTTGCGCGGTCTGCAGCCTGTCGGCCACCGCGCCCAACATTATCGCGGATGGACCGTGTCCATGGAGGTTTCACCAGTGGTGGACTCCAATTCCTCGGCGCCACTGCCGTATGGGAGCCCACCTTGGACACCCAGCGCTAGGAAGACGCCCGTGGCGCCTATAAAAGGAGCAAGAGCTCCACCGTAGCAAAGGTCAGCCAATTGCTTGCTAAACACTTGTAAACCCTTGCCCATCAAGTAGGATAGCCATCGGCTTGAGGAGGAAGACGACCACTGCGTCCCTCCCCAGGCACGAACTGCCTCAAGAGAGCCCTCGCAAGCTCAGTTGTATTGTAACTTCTGCAGTGCAATACAGACCAGCAGGAGTAGCGGTGTTAACTCCTCCTGAGGGCCGTGAACCTGGGTACGGGTCGGTGTCCATTTCTGTCGTGTGTGTTCCTCTCCAGGCCCGGCGAGCACCGTCGTCTTGCCTCTCGAGGGTCGCTTGACCTCCGTGTTCAATCCCCCTTTCAAACTACTCTTCAGGGTGTGACTACCCCTGTACCGTGGGAGTCACTCTCCGACACTTATAAAATTGTTTATGGAAAAGCATGTCCCTTGCCTTTAGAGTTAGAACACAAAGCTTATTGGGCAGTGAGAGAATTAAATAGACATTTTAAACTTGCTGGTGAGAAAAGATTGCTTAATTTGAGTTCTCTAGATGAATGGAGAAGTGAAGCTTATGAAAATGCTAAATATTTAAGGAGAAAGTTAAGAGATGGCATGATAAGAGAATCCTTAGAGAGAGTTTCACGTTGGTGAGAAGGTTCTATTGTATAGCTCTCGTATTGTATTCTTTGCAGGAAAATTACTCTCCAAGTGGGAAGGACCATATGTTATCGTGGAGGTGTTTCGTGTGGGTGCGATAAATATTGCGTCGCTCAAGGATGACTCTACACAAGTGGTAAATGGACAAAGCTCAATCATTATATTTCTTGAGATTCCTATAATGAAGATGTTGATATTGTTGAAGAAATTACTTCAGAAGACTTTATTAAGGAAAATATTTCCGAGTCTGCAGAACCTGATTTCGAAAAGGTACAGTTTCGATAAGAAAAAGTTCGTGAATTTAATTTTGAGATATCTGTTATTTATTTTTGGAAAATATGGAAAAATATGAGACGAAAACGAGCAGGACACGAAGTCCGAGGCATCCACTCCACGTGGTGGCGTGGGCCCCATGCTGGCCACGCAAGCACCTAGTGAGGAGGCCTCATAGCTCCTCTCCTACTCGGTTTCACCCTTTTGCCTTCCTTTTATTCACAATTTTTTTCTATATATTCACCTGGAGCCCTAGAGGTCCGTATGTCGTGTTTTCGAACGTGTTCTTGTTTCGAGCTGTTTCTGCCCGATTTTTAGCTGTGGATCTAGAGCCATCATGTCTTCATCCGAGCCCTCCAAGGAAAGTTTCTTCGCGAACGTCGTCAACCCGTACATGAACGAGTTGAAGATGCATCCCAAAGAGTTGTCTCTCAAGCAAGGGAAGTTACAAGTTGAAGATGTTCAAGGCCACCAAGGAGAAGGAAGCATGGAGGATAGGATGAAGAGCCTGGAGCAAGAAGTTTTCAAGTACAAGAATATGGCGGAGCGTGAGGTGGACATTGTTCACCGGATCGTCTCTGAACTTACGGCCAAGCATAAAGAGGAGACTTCGAAGCTCTGGGAGGACATCCTTTTACTCCACAAGACCACCAACACCCTTCAGGCGCAACTCTATGATATTCAGAACCAGAACTGTGAGTATGAAACCAGGCTCAAACGCATTAGTGCTGCTACGAGTTTCAGGATCCTCGAGACCCAGGCATCGTTTGTTGATGGAGAACCATTACCTTGGAAGCTGGATCAAGAGGACTCATCTCCATTACCACTGAACGAGTAATTCATCATCGGTATTGGCATCTTCCTTAGCTTGTTCCAACCTTGGGGGGAGTGCTGCGGTATCACCATTATCTTTCATCTTTTACTTTTTAGTAGTGTCATATCATGAGTAGGGAAGTTATCTTATATGATGGTTTGCAATGTGGAAGTATCTCTCTTTTAGTTGGTTATCTACGTATCCCTTGGTGTGAGTTGTCGTTATGGAATATTAATGAGAAGTGTTATCATTTATTTTCTGCACACTTTATTTTAGGTTGCAACTTTTATCATGTATGGTTTATCTTGTCATTTAGAATTGGTAATCACTTTGGGAACATATAGTAAATCTTTTGGCTTTGCAAACTTAGCATTGGTCCGTAGCTACAATACTTTGAGACTTAAGTGGAAAAATAATTACATGTAGAATATAGCATTCATTGATCTTTCTCACTTGTCGATGATCAGCTTACTATTCACAAATTAAAATAGTGTGTGCTTTCAAGTAATAATTGCATGATTGTCTTTACTACATATATGTTTGTTTTTATCCATCAACTCTTATGCTTGCTACCCAACTTTGCTAGCCAAGGACCTGTATCGAGATGGAATGCTTCTCATACATCCAAACCCTGAACCAAAACCCTTGCCATATGTGTCCAACATATCTACCTACTATGTGGTATTTTGCGCCACTCCAAGTAAATACTTCTTGTGCTATCTTTATTCAAAATTATCCCTTATTTGTGTCAATGTTCACTAGCTCATGAGGAAATAATAGTTGGGTTTGTTATCTTCCATACTAACTAAGTAACCCGTGACTTGCATGCTACATCTGCTCGTCATTAACTTTGCAAAGGGGTGGCCAGACCACTATAATATCAAAGGTTGAGTTTTTAAAAAATATAGGCACTCCTCCATGGTTTGAGATTGATTGGTGGGCACCCGAGGATTCGGCTAGCCATGGTATGATTAGAAAGGTGGGGGTGAGTGTCATGGCTGTGAAAGTAAAGAGAAAAAGAAGATGAATATCATAAAGGATTGTTTAAAAAAATAATCGGATCCACCCTTAACTTGCTTAGTATGGAAGATGACAAGAACTCTATTACAAATCGTTGACAACGACAAACACCGCTCAAAACTCATTTTATGCTCTGTGTGTGATTTCAAAAAGCTATCAAACCAAAAGCTCTAGCACATGCTTGTATCTCTGCTTCCCTCTTCAAAGGGCCTATCTTTTACTTTATGTTGAGTCAGTAAACCATCTCCTTCTATCTTAAGCACGCATTTGAGTTGATTGTGATTCAACCATTCATACATTAGTGTTGTTGATCATGTCTTTTATTCTTTCTTGCTTAGCACATTGTTGGCATCTAATGAATTTGATTTTTGGAGCTATCAACCAATAAAGAGGGCTGTTTTATAAATTAAGCTCAATTGCTCATTGTTCTCCGACCTAGGACTAAGTTTGCCAACACCAACTATGGTTTTCTCTATGTACCTTGTTGTGGTTTTCCTCTATTTGTTACAAGTTAATTTATATGAACGGAGTTAATATCTAAGATGACTTGTGCATTTATACATGTGATGCTTCTTGTCCGTATATTTTATATCGACACTTCACTACATAAACATGTGGTCATGTTTACCGAGTTTAGCTTTCGCTTGGGGACAAGCGAGGTCTAAGCTTGGGCGGAGTTGATACGTCCATTTTGCATCACTATTTTACATCATAATTTACTGCTATTCATTGATATATTTCGTATTTGGAGATTATACTTATGTTATTTCATCTATTTTGCATGATTGATGATCATTGGGTGATGGAACTCCGGAGTCTTAATTCTGCTGGAAAAAGCATCGTCAAGATACAATATTTGCGAAGACCAGAAGAACAAAACAAACATCTAGGAATTATTTTCCAATTATATCACGAAGGATGCCAAAAGGGGAGCCTGGGGTGAGGCCCAGGGGGCCCTCACCACCTCATGGCGTGGTCAGCAAGGCTGCCGCACTAGCACGGGGTGAGGCCACCCTGGCCCACCTCCACGTGTACCCCTTCACGTACTTCATCCCCCCAAAGACCTAAAAATCGTACGTTGTCCAGAAACCATCTCCGCCACCACCAAAAGGCGGAGAAGACAGAGGGAGAAAAGCTCTCCGGCAGGCTGCGTTGCCGCCTGGTGATGCACACGGCGGGTGTGTTGTTGGGAGACCCCAAGAGGATGGTGTGGAGTAGTGCAGCAGCAAGTTTCCGACAGTATGAAACCAAGGTTATAAAACCAGTAGGAGATGAGAGTTCCCCCGAGGTATCAACGGTGCCAGAAGAATGCTTTCTGGTGCTTGAAGTGGAGCCTGCACACAAACAATCAAGATACTTTGCCCCAACTTAACAGTGAGGTTGTCAATCTCACCAGCTTGTTGTAACAAAGGGTTTAACGTATGTGTGGAAAAAAGATGTTTGTTTGCAGAAAGTAACAGGTTTGCAGTGGTGGTTTTATCAGATTAAAGAGAAGGACCGAGATCCACAGTTCACTAGTGGTGTCTCTCCAGAAATAATAATAACATTCATTCATGCGTGGTAAGCAAATTATAACTGGGCAATTGAAAGAATAATGATGAGCAAACCAATGCATATACTAACGTTATGGTGTCTAGTGTGAGATTCATTTGGGCATTACAATTATATACATAGACCGTTCCAACCGCATCTATGACTAATAATTCACCTTCCGATTAGAGTCCGCACCCCTTTCAGTATTAAGTTGCATGCAACAGATTATCGCCTTAAGCACTGTGTGTAACATAAGTAAGTAACATCATCCTTAGACAAAGTACTACTGTTTTATCCCTACTAGCAACAGTACATCTACAACCTTAGAGCTTTCTGTCACTGCCCCAGATTTAATAGAGACAAGAACCTACTATCGAGCATAAATACCCCTCTTGGAGTTACAACCATCTACTTGGCCAAAGCACACACGAGTAACGGAGCGCATGCAAGATCATTAAATAGCACACACATGATATATTATGAAGCAATAACTTTAGTACTCAATATTCATCGGATCCCAGCAAACACAACATGGATAAGTACATAACCGTGATCGTGATAATGATAGGCAGGTCACAAGATCTAAACATGATAGCACAAGAGGAGAAGACAACCATCTAGCTACTGTTATGGAGTCGTAGTCCAAGGATAGACTACTCACGCATCAGTCCGGAGGCGGTCATGGCGACGTAGAGGCATCCGTGGACGATTCCCCCAACCGGCAGGGTCCCGGGATGTAGTTTTGATCACCCCCGAATTGGTGTTGACGATGGCGGCGGCTCGAGACCCGTGGAGGAAATATTGAACACCGTGCGATTTTTAGGTTTTTTGAGGGGTACTTATAGATGAAAGGGCGAGGTCGTTGGAGACCTGAGGCCGCGTCACCACGTGCTCGCGCGGGCCCAGGGCTGGTCGTGCCAGCACCTGGTGAGGGCGCCTCGGTGCCCCACTTCGTCACGTCTTCGGTCTTCTGGAACCTTCATTTTCCAAAAATAATTCCAGGATGTTTCGTTTCGAATTCCGAGAATATTTCCTTAAGTACTTTTCGGAAACAAAAAACAACAGAAAAGAGGGAACTAGCACTTTGGCATCTTGTTAATAGGTTAGTCACAGAAAATGCATAAAACTATATAAAATGCATATAAAACATGTAATAACATGATATAACATAGCATGGAACATAAGAATTTATTGATACGTTGGAGACGTATCATTGTGCCACACTTAAATTTCCAGTTGATTGCATAGTGGTATATGACTTCTATTTGCCTAAGGCAACCGTAATGACTTTATTTTATGCGCTAATGATGCTAAATATGAATGTGCCATAAAATGCATAACATGAGCACAAGTCCGTGATAAAGAATAGAATTGTTGCCCCCCTTTTTATTTTTATTTTTTCTCTTTTTCTAATTTTTTTCTGTTTCTCTTTTCGATGGCCTCCATGCCTCTTTTCACTTTTAGGGGCAAGCATCCTAATATGATATATGATATATGAAAACACACTAATGATGATAAGACAACATATTGATGATACAAGTAACTAATATGAAAGTGCCATAAAATGCATATGACACGGTGCCTCTGCCAGTGTTGCAGGTTATGCAATGATCTATCATAACATGGGTAAAACCATACATCAGCTGTATAGAATCACGCAAAGCAAATATAAGTAATGAATGACAATAATTTATGTAATATAAGATGGATGTTGCATGACAATATATCTCAGAACAGCTATGGAAATGCTGTAGTAGGTAGGTATGGTGGATGTTTTGAGAAAGATATTTGACTTATGTGTAGCATAACAAGATGAAGATCTCCCACGAGTTTGGATGTACCCGCGAAAAATGCACCAACTCTCAATGTGAGAAAGGGCAATGCAAAGTACCGAAGAGGCTAGCAATATGGTGTTGGAAGTGCCATGAAAACCGCAGTTTTAGAACTCACGAGTAAAAAGATTCCAAATAAAAAATATGATCATACAAGGCATAATGAAAATTACTCCTAGGGGTGCTGTGGCAAATGACAAGTCACTGTTGGGGACCCGACCGTAGCACATAACATAAAGTCATTACGGTTGCCTTAGGCAAATAGAAGTCATATACCACTATGCAATCAACTGGAAATTTATGTGTGGCACAATGATACTTCTCCAACGTATCCATATTTTCTTATGTTCCATGCTATGTTATATCATGTTATTACATGTTTTATATGCATTTTATATAGTTTTATGCATTTTCTGGGTCTAACCTATTAACAAGATGCCAAAGTGGCAGTTACCTGTTTTCTGATGTTTTTGGTTTCAGAAAAGTACTTAAGGAAATATTCTCAGAATTGGAAATAAAACCTCCTGGAATTATTTTTGGAAAAGGATCGTTCCAGAACACCGAAGACGAGACGGAGAGGAGCCACGAGTTGCCGTCACCACCCCGTGGCGCGGGCCCCATCCTGGCCGCGCCAGGAGGTGGTGTGGGCCCCTGGGCCCTCCCTCGACATCGCCCTTTCGCCCATAAATAGCTCCTGACCTAAAAACGATCAGACGATATTCACTTTTTTCTCCACGGGTCCCGAGCCGCCGCCGTCCTCAACACCACTTCGGGAGAGATCATAACTTCTCCCCGGCACCCTGTCGGGAGGGGGAATCGTCCCCGGAGGCCTCTACGTCGCCATGACCGCCTCCAGACTGATGTGTGAGTAGTCTACCCTTGGACTACAGGTCCATAGCAGTAGCTAGATGGTTTTCTTCTCCTCTTGTGCTATCATGTTTAGATCCTGTGAGCTGCCTATCATGATCAAGATCATCTTTATGTAATTCTCCATGTTGTGTTTGCTGGGATCTGATGAATATTGAGTACTAAAGTTATTGCTTCATAAAATATCATGTGTGTCCTATTTAATGATCTTGCATGCTCTCCGTTACTTGTGTGTGCTCTGGCCAAGTAGATGCTCGTAGCTCCAAGAGGGGGTATTTATGCTCGATAGTGGGTTCATGTCTCTATTAAATCTGGGGCAGTGATAGAAAGCTCTAAGGTTGTAGATGTACTGTTGCTACTAGGGATAAAACAATAGTACTTTGTATAAGGATGATGTTACTTACTTACTTTACACACAGTGCTTAAGGCGATAATCTGTACTGAAAGGGGTGCGGACGCTAACCGTAAGGTGGATTATTAGTCATAGATGCGGTTGGAACGGTCTATGTATATTGTTGTAATGCCCAAATGAATCTCACACTAGACATCATAACGTTAGTATATGCATTGGGTTGCTCATCATTATTCTGTCAATTGGGTAGCTGTAATTTGTTTACCACTCATGGATGAATGTTATTATTTATGAAGATACACCACTAGTAAACTGTGGACCCCGGTCCTTCTCATTAATCTGATAAAACCACAACTGCAAGCATGTTACTTTCTTCAAACAAACATCCTTCTTCCACACATACATTTAATCTTTTGTTATAGCCTCATCGTTGAGTTGGGACAAAATACTATGATTGTTTCTGTGCAGGCTCCATGTTCGTTTCTGACGCTGGTGTTGCGCCGTGCCAACGGCGCTGCTAACAACCTCAGGGAAAACGTTCATCTCCTACTGGTTCGATAACCTTGGTTTTATAACTGAGGGAAAAACTGTTGCTGCACTACTTCACACCCTCCTCTTGGGGTTCACCAACCACACGCTCGTGCTCATCGAAGGATTTTCTAGCGCCGTTGCCGGGGACATAAAGAAGCAAAACCACAATAAGCTCCCCTCGTCAACTACGCGCCCGAAACTTGACGCTGAGGCATCAAGGATTTTCTGGCGCCATTGCCGGGGAGAATTGAACATTCCTTCACGAGGGAAGTTTTCGCACTTCCAGTCTTTTTATTTTTCTATTGTCTTGCTTAGTTTATTTTTATTACTGTTTTGTTTGCTTAATATCAAAAATACAAAAAAAAATAGTTACTTGCATTACTTTTCTTATTTTGGTTTTGTTATTTATTATCAGTTTACTTGCTTTTGTTTATTTTTCCTTGTTTTGTCATTTCGGTTTTAAGTTTTACCTTTATTACAATGTTGTTTACTAAGTACACTTTTGAGGATCTTTCGTGGGTAGTGGTTCTATAATTGGATTTTTTTTTTGGAGAATTCTTTAATCATATTAGTAAGAATAATGATATTGAGGAGAAATCCATAGCAGAACTTGCCCCAAACTATGAAACTGCTGCAACTTCTTTAGTTCACATGCTGGAAACTAGGTTTGTTTACCTTCACCCCATAATTCAACAAATTTTTCTTGATCTTCATAATGTTAAAAATGCTGAAAAGAAGGATTTTATCATGGAAACCTTACTTAGAGAATTTAATGATGTTGCCATAGAAGCTAGATTTTTTTTTGATCGTTTTAATAAGGTAAGCTCATGCGTAGATGTTATTAATGCACTTGAAAAATTAGGGAAAACCTAACCTATAAAGGGGGAAGAAATGAAAGTGCCAATACCTGTTAAACTTGTAGCTATGCATGAAGCTTTGGAAGAAAAACTGACGAAAGTCGTAAGCCTAAAATAAATGAACGGGGCACCTCTGAAACTTATATAGATAAAATACATTACATAGTTGAAAGGATTTCTATTCTTGATCTTGATAATACTTGAGTTTTATCTGTGTGCCTAGCTCAAAGGCGTTAAACAAAAGCGTTTATGGGAGACACCCCACTTTATTTCTTGTTATTTATTTTATTTTGCTTGTGTCAAGGACTTGTCCTACCTCTGTAGCAATTCCTTTGTATCTTTATTTTATCGCGATTTTGTGTTAAGTTAAGCCTCTAGTTGAAAGTTGATGCTAAAATTCAATTCCTGCGCATAAACAGATTTCTGTTGTTCACCGTTAAATTCATATCAATTCATTGGAACGTCAGAAAATGTCGGGTTATGACTCCCTAGAAGTGCGGGTAGTCACTTCCTGAAGTGTAGTTCGTGCAGGGGATTGAACGCGGAGGTCAAGACCCTCGAAAGACCCGACGACGATGCTTGCCGGACCTGAAGACGAAACACCCACGACAGAGATAGACACCGGCCCGTACCCAGGTTCACGGCCCTCGTGAGGAGGTAAGACCACTACTCCTGCTTGTCTGTGTTGGATTATGGTGGTTACAATACAGCGGAGCTTGCCGAGGGCCCCCTCGAGGCAATTCTGGCCTGGGGAGGGAAGCGATGGTCTTCTTCCTCCTCCAGTCAGAGGCTCTCCTACTTGGTATTGCTAGGGTTTACAAGCGTGGTTGCAAGCAATTGGCCGACCCCTTCTACAATGGACGTCTTGGTCCTTGTATAGGCGCCTCTGGCGCTCTCCTTCTGCTTGGCCTTCAAGGTGGTTCCCACATGGCAGTGGCCTGTTGGAGCAGGAGTCCACCGCTGCTCCTTCGTCCATGGACGCGGTCCATCACTGATAAAGGTGGGCGTGGTGGCCGACCGCGCTGTACTGTCCGCAGGGAGGGCGGTCTCTGAGGTGGAGCCGTTGATGACGTACTCTTTGGAGGGTTGCGCCGTCCACCTTCTTTATCACCAGAGTGGAAGGTCTTGGCAGTCCTGCCGCAGGCGGCGCAACTTTATGGACCCCTTTATCACCAAAACAGCAACAAGGGTGCTTGCGTCACCACGAGGGCGTGGCAGAGGCCATGTGCGTCTCGCCGTACTTCCTTGGCCGCGACGTTTCCCCTCAGGCCTGGGGAGGCCTGTGGGGGGATTCCCGTTGACTTCCCTCCAAGCGTGCTGGCGCCTCGGGAGGGTCTCTTGAAGCGAGGGACCCCTGATGCCCTCGTTTCCTCTTCAGTCCCTCGAGGGGAATTGCCTCTCGAGGGTCCCGCCAGGCGGCGAGACCTGGTCCTTAGTCGTTTCGTCTGACCAGCCCGCGTGCGAGGCCTGGGTGAGTGGGCTCTCCATACCCCAGTTCCCACTGGGCTGAGAGTAGCCCCCGAGCCCGCTATGGGCACGATTGAGCCCATAGGCTCAGGCGAAGCGTCGTGGGCCCTTAGTGCCCGGCCGGCCTGAGCCATGCGGCACTCAGATGAGTAACGGCCTCGCACGATCTGGGGCGTGAGTCGTGGGGGGTCCCACCACGCCCCGGTAACTGCTCCTTGAGGGGATATAAAGACCGAGCGTCGCAGCAGGGAGCCGTTACTGTTTCCAATCCTTCTCGCAGAAGTTTCTGCCTCCTAGAGCTCTCCGCCTTTGCTCTCTCCTGCGATTCTTCTCCTTCCGTCTTCCCCAGTGCTCTGAGCCCCCGGCGATGAGTCCCCTCAAGAGCAAGGGCAAGGCCGTTGCGGGGTCTTCCTCCCAGGCGGAGGCCCCTGAGGTCGTACAGGGCGCAGCGCTGCTGGGCGTGCGCGTCAACGAGAAGGCGCTCACCAAGGTCCGGTACGTGGTGGCGGACAGGACGAACGAGCACGTCGCCACCGCCTAGAAGCCCGCGGCGCACCGGAAGCGCCCGCGAGGGTACTTCCCGATATTCCAGCACTGCCTCGCCGCCGGGCTGGTGCCGCCCTTCTCGCCGTTCCTGGTGGCGGTCCTGGCATTCTACCAGGTGCAGTTGCTGCATCTGCACCCCAACTCCATCCTCATTCTCGCCGTCTTCGCGTACCTCTGCGAGGCGTACCTGGACTTGGAGCCCACGGTGGGGTTGTTCCGGTGCTTCTACGCGCTCCGGAGCACGGCGAAGAACGAGCGCTCCGGGTGCGTCTCGTTCCGCATCATCGACATCCCCATGTCCTGGAGCGAAAATAAGGCCATCACCTCGGTGACGAAGAAGGTGGAAAATTTCCGCCAGAAGTGGTTCTTTGTCGGGGTGGAGCATCCCTGCGCTTTCCTCGAGGTCCCAGACGAGCCACCGCTGAAGAACTCCCATTGGGGCAAGGCGACCTTCGGGTGTACGAGGAACACGAGCTTGATGGGGCGCCTGAGTTTCCTTCACGAGGAGGGCCTCACGGGGCAGATCATCGTGGCAGACTTCGTGACGCACCGCATCGCGCCCCTTCAGGCCCATTCGGTACCCATGTGGATGTACTCGGGTCCGAATGACAAGATGCGGCTCCACAAGGAAGACAACGATCAGGACACCGTCGACAATGTCCTATCCGCGCTCTTCGTCAGCCCGGCTGTGCCTGCTGTGGATTTGCTCCCTGCGTCGCTCCGGCCTCTCCATCAGTACAACCTGACGGAGCGCATGGCCATCCTGGAGGGGATGCCTCCGTTCACCCAGACAGGCCAGGTGGACTTGGAGGTGCCAACGCCTGCCATACGGGGAGCGGAACGGGCAGATTCTCCCTCGGCCTCAGGAGCTGGCCTAGGCGAAGAGGAGGCCACGGCGGGGGAGGTGTCTTCTTCGAGGGCAGGGCCATTCACCGACGAGGTCTGTGACATCTCGTCAGGTGATGACGATGCCTTCATGGTGGCTCCCCCGCGCCCCGTGGAGGAGGAGGCTGAAGAAGGGGAGGCCTCTGACGCGGAGGACTCCCCAGGAAGGCGTGGGCCCCGCACCAATGCCGCCGTGGACCACACGGGGGCGAGGCCATCCGACGTCCCCTCGAAAAGGAAAGCGGTGACGCCCCCGAAGGGGACCGGTGCCAAGACATTCCCCTCATGGCGCTCGCCAGGCTTGGCGTGGGTCGATGCCGGCGCCCCCCTTCAGGTTGAGTGCTCATGACGCTTGGTCGCTTGCTTTTTGTTCTCTTTTCATTTTGCCCTTCGCTGAAGATCTTTACTTGGGTTTTTTTTCAGTGATCTTGTGCATGCGAAGCGCCGTAGGCTTCGCAAGGCAGCTGATGTGAAGAGAGCCACGGCTGAGGCCGGGGCTGACGAGGCCATGAGGCCTGTGGAGACGGCCCCCACATGCCCCACTGAGGGGGCGCCACAAGTGGAGGCGGCTGCGCCTCAGGTGGGGGCGGCAGAGCCTCAGGCGGAGGAGGAAACGCCACTTCCAGAGGCACCTACAACGTCCCCCGCGCCAATGGTGGTGGAAACCGCAGAGGAGAGGGCTTCCACACCACCTCGCGCTCCTACTCCCCCTCGTGTGGCTACACCTCCACGCGAGGCAACTCTGCCGCGCTAGCCAACGCCACCACGCGTGTCGACGCCACCACGCTCGCCTACTCCGCTGTCTGCACCCACTGCTCCCGTGCAGCCTGCGACGGAAACGTGCGAGGCGCCAGCTGGCACGGGCACGTCTGCAGGGGGAGATTCTTCTCGCCTCTTTGCCCAGCTAGAGATTCTTCCTCGCCCAGCTGGAGGCGATGAGCGCCCTGCTGCGGCGGGCCCCGAAGAGGACGCTGGCGTGGGCACGTGTGGACCCCAGGCTAGCCCCCGAGCTTTTCCCGAGGCCGGGCGCTTGGGGCTCGACACCGGAGCCGGGCCCCCCACAAGCCAGGAGCTGGTCCTCCGAGGCTGGGACTAGAGGGCGGGGCGCCGCGAGGTCGCCTTCGGCCTCGTGAGGGAGTCCCTGGAGGGCCTGGAGGCGCACCTCGCCCTTGGTGACATCCAGCTTGCCCGGCAGTAGGAGGAGCTGGTGAGGTCGTGGGCGTCCTACCATGCGGCGGTTGAGGCGCGCCAGCTGGAGGGTTTGATGCTGCAGGTCGCCCGCGAGGAGGCATATCCGCTTTGCCAAGGAGATCCGCGATGGGGCCATCCGTGACGCCGACGAACTCCTCGCGCCCCTCCAAGCGGAACGCGACGCCGCGGCGGAGCTCCTGCGCGAAGCCACGGCCGAGCGCGAGGCGATGGAGGGCTCGCTGGCGCAGAAGCGCCGCGAGCTGGGCCAACTGGAGGCTCAGCTGCTCGCCACCCACGAGGCTGTGCAGGCTACCCTGGAGGGGGACCGCAAGGGCCTCTCGGAGCGCGAGCAGCGGCTGGCCTTCAAGGAGAAAGAACTGCAGCAGCGCGACCAGCAACGCCTTCAAGCGGAGAAGGACCTGGTCGCCCAGCGCGAGGCCCTCGAGGCGCGCAAAGGAGATCTGGCCCAGGCGGTCTTGAAGTACGACGAGAACGTTGCTTCCCAGAAGCTTGCTTATGAGCGCTTCGAGCCGCGCTTCGCCGAGAAGAAAAAAGAGGCTGATGATGCCCTCGTGGAGCGCGAGAAGCAGTTCCACCTGTCCAGCTCTCAGAAGTACCGTGACCTGGCCCAGAAGCAGGAGGACCGCTTCAAGGCCAAGCACGCCGCGGACGCTCGGCGGATCACTGAGCTTGAGAAGGCCAACACCAAGCTTGAGGCCCGGCTGAAGCGCGCCAAGGATGGCCGACACCGAGCGTAGGAGGCCCGCGACGAAGTAGTTCACGGCCTCAACTCCTTGGCCAAGGACGTGGAGGAGCAGGTGGCTCCGGCGATGGAACGGGCGGCGGAGGCGTCGGACTCGGCCCAGGCGGCTAGCGCGCTCACGAAGCAGCGTGAGCGTATGTTCGAGGCGTTGGTCGCCCGGGGCAACGAGCTTGCCATGCAGCTCAGCGCGGACGTGCCGCCCACCGAGGTCCGAGGCCGTGGTGATGCTGCCATGTACCTGGTCTACTTCGACCAGCTCTTTGTGGCCCTCGAGGGCCCCGTCGCCGAGCTCCGCGAAATGATCGAGGAGGAGAGCCGGCAGCTCCTGGGGGTGGTTGTTGATCGCATCTTCACCAACCTCAGGCTCCTCACGCCAGTCTTCGACCTCTACACCGTGATGGAGGCAGCCCGAGGCGAGGATGCGCACAGGGTCTCCAACTCCCTCCACGAGCAGGTTGACGCCTTCTGCAACAGCTTCAGGCGTGCGGAGGCTGCGGAGGAGGACAGCGAGGAGGAGGCCGCCTTTGCCGAGACCAAGGAGGGCGCCGTGGAGGAGGTGCAAGACGACGATACCTCCGCCTGAGCTACTCGTTATTGCGCCTGTGTGCGCTTGTATCTGAAACAATCTTGTGTTTAGATTCTTAAGACCTTTTGGCATGTAATATTCTCTTAATTGTTGTTTGCTTTTAGCTTGTTTGCCCCAGGTCTCTTTGGACTCATCTTCGTGTCTATTTGTTCTCTGCGTCGGTAGGACCCATCTCTTCGTGCCATGACTCCGCCGCTTCGGTATGCAAGAGCAATGAATCCGCAAGGCCGGGAGTAGTTTAGGCCTAGGAGAGGTAAGAGCCCTGAGTCGCGATGCTCAAGTTCCCCCCTTAGACGTGCGAGTAGTCCATGAAGCGTAAGGGCAAGCGAAGTCGCTTGAGGGGCAAACGTGCGCTAGAGGGGGAGAAAACACTCTTAAGGCGTGGGTGCGAGACATAGCTTCTCGAGGTTTTCGCCCTATGGAGGCTTTTTGCCTGGCGAGGAGATCCTCTTGAGGGATCGTTCCCGGATGCCTCCTCAGGCTTGTGGGGGCTTTTCTTCCCTGTAGATGTTAGAGGGGTGAACCCAAACGCTGGAACACGGTGCAAGGGACTCGTGCACGCTTATAGGTCCCGTCATGCGTTCCTTACGAGGAGAGTAAGTACCAGGGTCCTCTGTAGAGATGGCGTGTTTGTGGGATCTTGCCCTCCAGCCAGAGCTCGGATTCTTTGGTTTTGCAGTGCTGCTGGTGTGTCATTTGAGGCACTGGCACCGTACTCAGCCCCCGCTCGTGAGGTACGCATGTGGAGAGATATAAGCACACATTTCAAGAAAATAATGCGTAAATAAAACTCACCACCATACAATTTAAAGCGGCGCCTAGGCGCTAAGTTCACTTGGGAACGAAATTGTCTCATTATGCTTGGGGTTGCCAAGTTAATGTTTTGACCATATCGAGGCATGGGGACCACCCTTTAGTGGCAGAGACTCTCAACGGCCTGAGGTGGCTCGTTATATGGAGAGCTCGGAGGGTTTCCCTCGAGGGAAGCCTTTGGAGCTTGGAGGTTTAAGCCGTGAGCTTTTAACCTCTAGAGACAAAAAGTGCTTGGAGGTTGAGCCGTAAGCTGCCTCTTCCGCCAGATGTCTTGAAGTGACAATGATCACGGGCATGACGATGATCACGTCCTCAGTGTCGATGGCGATGGTGTACTGCGACCACTTAAGGGGCCTCGAGGTCTCAGTGCTTGGGAGGGCGGCGTTGAGCTCACGGGCAAACTGCTTAAACTGATTGTTCGACTTTGGCACCTGCGCCCCACCAAGGATGCAGGCAATGGCGCCCCTTGGGGCTTGGTAGCCACCATCTTCCTCGTCAGGGAGATTGCCGTTCTTTTCCGCAGCATTGGCCTGATTGCCAGATGGCTTCTGGTAGCCGCTCTTGCGTCCACTTCCGTGGTAGCCACGGCCTCGACCGCGGCCGCCACTGCCCTCTGCTTGCTCCCGCTCCTTGCTCAACCTCTTGAGGCCGAAGCAAGATTCTGTAGAGTGACCGCGCCTGTTGTGGTAGATGTAGAAAGGGCGGTGGTCATCTTTCCTCTCTCCAGGATCAGGGGAGTCCCTGCGGGTGCCCTTCGCGTCAGGCTCTGCCGCGAGAACCGCGGTGTCCTTGCGTTTGGGACCCTCCTTCTTTTTCTGGCTCCTGGACCCCTCAGCGTGGTCGTCCCCTCTCGGGGACATCTTGACGAAGAGGACTCCCTCTTCAGCCTTGGCGCACTTGTCTACCAGGTAGAACAGCTTCACCACAGAAGTGAGCTTGTCGTGGATGCCCAGCTTCTCGAGCATCCTGCTGTTTGTGACGCCCTCACGGAAGGCGGCGATGACTTGGGTGTCAGGGATGTTCGGGATCTAGTTGCGCACTTGGCTGAAGTGCTGGATGTACTTGCGAAGCGTCTCATCCTTCTTCTGGACCACATCACGCATGTCGTTGTGGGTGAGGGCGCGCTCGTACGTCCCCTTGAAGTTGGAGACGAACTGCTTGCAGAGCTCCTCCCAAGAGTTCACGGAGTCCTCGGGGAGGTTCAGGAGCCACGACAGCGCAGAATCGTGAAGCGCGTGGGAGAACCAGTTGGCCATGACCTTGTCATCTCCACCTGCAGCTTGGATGGAGGTGGTGTAGAGCTTCAGGAACTCGATAGGGTTGCTGGAGCCGTCGTATCCCTTAGGGAGAGTCGACCTGAACTTTGGGGGCCAGACCACGCGACTCAGGGAGCGGGTGAACGCCATGCAGCCTGTGGCGTACGTGGCGACCCCGTGTTGCAGCACGCTGCAGTTCTGCTGGCCCGCCTGGCCGATCTCCTCCACGAGACTGTTATGGCGGTTACGCTGGAGCTCCATCCCCACACGAGCGTCGGGCGCGGTGCACTGCACGATCAAGCAATTGTGCGGATAGGACGCGTGCGAGGCAGCCCTCTGCGTCGCAGCCGGTGCAGGCCCTGGCGGGGGCGGAGGCGCGTTTGTTGCGACCGTGCCCGCGAGAGAGGGGTGCATGTTGGACTGCGACAAAGCAGGGCGCGTCGTGGCGACGCCGACGAGGTGGTTGAGGCGCTGGAGCCACTTCTCGTGGGCCTCAGCGGTGGGCTGGTAGCGGAGAAGCTAATGCGCCATGAGCAGCGTGGTGTGAGGCGCAGGGTCCGTCCTGCCAGGCCCGGAGCCGCTTGGGCGCTGCGTAGGGTGCGACGACTGTGCGTCCTCCTAGTGCTCGGAGTTGCGTTCTGGCTCCTCTGCATAAGGGCCCGAGGGGGCGCGCTCTTCATGGCGGGTTCGGCCCCGTCGAGCGCGGGTGGCCGTGGTTCCTGGCGGGGTGCGCGCTCCTTCAGGCGCGCGTTGGTTGACGCGGGCGGCGCGGGTAGTGCGGGTGTTCGCCATGGTGCGGAGGCGACTTGAAGGTCGTTGACGCGCCTCAATCCCCTACCTGGCGCGCCAAATGTCGGGTTATGACTCCCTAGAAGTGGGGGTAGTCACTTCCTGAAGTGTAGTTCGTGCAGGGGATTGAACGCGAAGGTCAAGACCCTCGAAGGACCCGGCGACGATGCTCGCCGAACCTGAAGACGAAACACCCACGACAGAGATAGACACCGGCCCGTACCCAGGTTCACGACCCTCGTGAGGAGGTAAGACCGCTACTCCTGCTTGTCTTTGTTCCATTATGGTGGTTACAATACAGTGGAGCTTGCCGAGGGCCCCCTTGAGGCAGTTCTGGCCTGGGGAGGGAAGCGATGGTCTTCTTCCTCCTCCAGTCAGAGGTTATCCTACTTGGTATTGCTAGGGTTTACAAGCGTGGTTCCAAGCAATTGGCCGACCCCTTCTACAATGGACGTCTTGTTCCTTTTATAGGCGCCTCTGGCGCTCTCGTTCTGCTTGGCCTTCAAGGTGGTTCCCACATAGTAGTGGCCTGGTGGAGCAGGAGTCCACCGCTGCTCCTTCGTCCATGGACGCGGTCCATCACTGATAAAGGTGGGTGCGGTGGCCGACAGGCGGCTGACCGCGCTGTACTGTCCGTAGGAGGGCAGTCTCTGAGGTGGAGTCGTTGATGACGTACTCTTTGGAGGGTTGCGCCGTCCACCTGCTTTATCACCAGAGTGGAAGGTCTTGGCAGTCCTGCCGCAGGCGGCGCAACTTTATTGACCCCTTTATCACCAAAACAGCAACAAGGGTGCTTGCGTCACCACGGGGGCGTGGCAGAGGCCATGTGCGTCTCGCCGTACTTCCTTGGCCGCGACGTTTCCCCTCAGGCCTGGGGAGGCTTGTGGGGGGATTCCCGTTGACTTCCCTCCAAGCGTGCTGGTGCCTCGGGAGGGTCTGTTGAAGCGAGGGACCCCCTGATGCCCTCAATTCCTCTTCATGCCCTTGAGGGGAATTGCCTCTCGAGGGTCCCGCCAGGCGGCGAGGCCTGGTCCTTAGTCGTTTCGTCTGACCAGCCCGCTTGCGAGGCCTGGGGGGAGTGGGCTCTCCATACCCCAGTACCCACTGGGCCGACAGAAAAATCTGCCCTTTTTTGTGCATAATCCTCAGATGTATACGCAAGTTTCATAGTTTTGAGTTTTCTGATCTGAGCAAGTTAAGTGTCTCAAAATTTTCTGTCTTGACGGACTGTTCTGTTTTTGACAGATTCTGCCATTTATTTTGCAATGCCTGTTTTGCCATTTTGATTGGATATTTTTATCCTTCTAAGTATCAGTGGCTGTAGCTAATGTCCAGTAGCATTGGTAGCCATTGTGTTACTACATAATATCATATTTTTTGTGCACTAACCCTGTAATGAAGTTACTCTAAGTTTGGTGTGGAGAAAGTTTTCAAGGATCAAGAAAGAAGGATGATATAATGTGATGAAGAGGATAGTAACGCCAAATCTTGAGGATGCCCCGGTTGTCCACCCCAAAATAATTCAATAAGACTCAAGCATCAAAGCTTGGGGATGCCCAAGGCATCCCCTTCTTCATCGACAAACAATCAGGTCCTTTGTAGTGAAACTAAATTTTAATTCCGTCACATCTTATGTGCTTATCTTGAAGCGTCTGTTTGTTTTTGTTTTTTGTTTTTGTTATTTTTCTTCTCTGAATAAAATTGATCCTAGAATTCTTTTGTGTGGGAGAGAGACACGCTCCGCTTTTTCTTATGAATACTCGTATTCTTCACTTATATTCGTTGAGTATTCTTTTATTGTTATTGTTTGCTTCCTAGCTCTTGTTTTTCATGCATCTCTTGCTAGAGTTGTTAGCTTTGTTATATTATACTCTCATATCTCATTGTTTAATTACTTGTTGATTTTATATTTTAAATAAGTTGATTGGTGTTTGGTTGAGAACAGAAAATGCTAAATGTGATAGACGGTATAATTAAATGATTCATAATCTTGTAGATCATTAAATTCTGTCACTTGAATCATTGATGTTGTTTTTGAAGGGGTTACGGTGCAGAAAACAATAATTTTCTAGCGAGCGAAACCCTAACTAGCCAGGATCTATCTATCTAGTACATGCGATAACGGTGGCGGAACGGGTTACATTACCTCCATGTAGACCGATAGCGGGGATTACGCTCCCGCACAAGCGTTGACGATGAAGTCGTACGTAGCCGACCTCGAGGTCGCGGAGAACTTGCCGCGATGTCGGAGTCGATGACGCCGGGGTTGTCGGCGATGATCTGCGTCGACAGGCGTCGGGCGGAAGAAGGCAGAGCGCCAGCACCGGGGCTGGTGCGCCGGCAGCAGAGGGGGGGAGGCGCGGCGGCTGCAGGGGGCGAGACGACGTCGCCCAAGCTCCTCAATAGAGTAGCCTCCGAGCACTCGCAAACATACAGAGCCTAGCGACAACTCCCGGTCATTCAGATCCAGCTGAAATCACAGGAGTAGATCTTATCTGGAATCCCGCAGAGCAACGGCGCTCTGCGGTATGGCTTAGGTGGAGAGAGACCCCCTTCCTCAGCTCGGCGCGGCTCCGACTTGGGAACCACAAGATCGAGAGAGAAATTGGGAATTAATTGAATTTCCTATGAATTAAATCAATTATTATGCCTTGCTATATAAAGGGGGAAGGGGGTGTGCAAACCCCTTGGCTCCCCCATGTGGGACTAAACAAAGGACATGGGAGGGGGGGTTCGGCCCCCACATGGGCTGGAGGAACCAGCCAATGGGGCCCACCCCCCTTTGAGGTGCGGCTCCCCCTCTTGGGCCCTCTTAGGGCCCATATAGGTGGGAGCCCCCTTTTTCCTTTATTTAATTAATATTAAATTAATATAAAAATCCCATTAATTTATAATTAATATATTTATATATAATTCAATATCCCGTGATTTCGAAAACTCTTTCGGACCACCCGAACAATTTTTGGACATTCCTGGAACCATTCCAGACCTCTCCGGAACTCCTTCCGGACCACCGGAACTCTTTCCGGATCATTTCTCTTTCTCCAACAAAAAACCTATAAAATTCCAGAACCCATCTCCTAGCGTCGCTAAGACCTTAAGTTTGTTACGCTACGGTTCGGGAACACTCCAGACATGGTCGAGACACTCCGCTCACCAATGATCGTCAGGGATACCTGGAAATATATGACGACCCCTGTGCATTCCACGAATATCGTCGTTGAACCATAAGTATGATATTCATTCCCTTTGTCTCTGCGATACTACCTTGTCCGAGATATGATCGTAGACACACCGATGCCTTTGCTGTATCTCGTTACCGACGAAGGTTATTAACTCGTCTGTGATATTACATCTCCATGACCTAGTCATAAGCTGCGCAGCTATATAGATGCAATATCACCGAGTGGGCCCAGAGTATCTTTCCATTACAAGAATGAACAAATCCCGCTCTTGATCCTTACGTCTTGATGCTCTTTCGGAATACCCAAGATGGACACCGTTATTGTCATGCTATATAAGACACAACGTTTGATGCTCTCAAAGCACCCCTACGAAGCATTAATAAGTACGGTCTCACGGTCTAAGGAATAAGCTATCATATTCTTATCTATTGCAAATGACAAACATCGTAATACGATCTTATTGCAATACTTTGCGTATGTCCATCACCTTATTCAACTAACAAGATGACCGCATTGTCAACCGACGTCATTGTCCTTGATCGGGAATCTCGATCAATTGTTGCCCAATGGACTAGCTCATATAGAGGCTTGCTAGGGACCTGGTTGTCTATGTATCACACGTGTATTAACAATTCCGATTAATACAGTTATATCATAATACACAAACCTATTATAAACTTATGAGATAACGCAATAAATACTACTTATTTATTTGCCTCTAGGGCATATCTCCTTCAGTCTCCCACTTGCATTAGAGTACAAATAAACTAGCTGCATTTTACTTTATCAGAATCCCTTATCAAATAAGAATCATTTGATAATGCTTGCTCGTGGAAAAGTGTTACTGCACAATCCATGATTGTACATGCTTTTGCGATTCACTGGCATCAACTTGTTTGATATCACCATGTTGTCTACCAACATATATGCAATACCATAACTAAGTGAGACTTCTGCTTCCCAGCGCTTACTCTGATTATACTAACCAGATAACTGCCCTGAAAAACACACTCAGCCATGCAGAGCCCCTTGTAACAATTACAAACTCGCGATATCTACATACTTTCACACCAATGTAGAAAACTTGACATTCAAATGTCAATCCCTTAACTAACGCACTTCTACTTCCAGTAAATTCCAAATTTACTTTCATAACTGTTCTTTACTCCAAGAACATCGGTTATATTTTATCGAGCAGATAATATAGTTTCTGTATGATGTCTAATATATACATAATAGACCCACATGTCATACAACCATTACCTTCATGCATCATTACTCTTAATGACCAATTGGATTCCAAAGGACCATCCTTTTGATTCTATTCTGACTCCTCGGATATAATCCAACACAACTCGACTAACTATTTAAAATTCCCGTTCTATTTCAAAATAGACACTAACTTTTAAATAGTTTTACAACTTCATCCTATTCTATTGGTACAGTTTCACAATGTGTTAACTACACAAGATGAATTCGACTCCCACTCAAATTATGTCTCCACATATTTGATAACACGAGCTCCCACTCAAAAACATGTTATCCACATATTTGAGTTCCCAAGCTCCCACTCAAAAATATGTTCTTCACACATTTCTCCTGAGTGAACTAACTATGACTCCCACTTAAATCGACATCTTGGTTAAACCAAAATCATTGATCTACTATCAATTCGAATTTAATACAAACTACAGTATTACATTAATACAAATCCCTCAGACTTCAAGCATGTCTACATAAATGTAGTCAACAAATTTGATCTTGTCCAAGACACATTTCTCGACAAGACATGCTACCGCGTCTTTCTTATAGTCACATTTCTCATATAACACCTTATATGACGATTAAACAATCTTATTCCTCTAATAAGAATTGCAGCAACAATTACTCTCTTAATCCTTTCAAATGCAACTTTGGATTTCCAGGCTCAAAATTCTTTGTTCGTATTCCGATATTTTCTCAACTTTCTTTGTATTCATAAAGTGCACCTTATCTGTCAACAAGATCTGAAATACTTAATACAGTGCTGTGACCTGACATCAATATTAAATATAACAACACTTTATTTAGAAGTTTCTTTCATGAAAATATTATGATCTTTATGAAGAGGATTGCAAGCAGAAAACAATTTTCTAGTCTCCCTCACTCTTAATCACTAAACTTTCATTAGCAGACATATACTCTTTGGAACATCTTCCAACATAAGTCTGACACTTTATTCCAAACTTCTAATTTCAATCCATAAACCATAATTCGAAAAGTCATCTTTTCTCGGAATTACATAGACAACAAACTGAACTTTGTTTCTAATTGATTCTGGAATACACTCTCGTCCAATGCGAGCAATCTACAAAGAACTACTCATGTATATTCCGAATTATCGCATAATCATATACACGTCGACATTACTGTCGATCCTATGAATTTTTGTTGAGAAAAATATCTATTTTCTAAAGTGGACATCGACTATAATGTTTCGAACATATTAGGAGATTCCAAGACTGATTCTGACATACCACACTTTATTTATTTAAAATAGAGCATAATTATAATTCCCCACATATCACCATATATGACATTATAATATTGTGAAAACAAATTTCCACAAGTCTTTTGTGTTGAAACCATGATTCAAAAATATTGTCCTTTGATCGAATCTTGTGAATACAATATTCACTAATCTTTCTTCTGAAAAACCCCATTTGATCTATTATCAAATTAATTTCAGACTCCATAATTTATCGGGAAAATACTCCTATTTACCAAAATCATAGAAGAATTCGGATCAAGCAAAACACCATTGATTAATCATTAAAAATGACTCTCAATCAATTTCCTCTAGTATTGCAACTTCAATACTGCATTTCAAACTTAATCAATTTTGGCACTCGAAATACTTAAATGGACCAAAAATATCCATTACTTCTTTCATTGCCTTTATGACTAAATTCGATGGTGTTTGTTCTTTGGACACACAATTTTATCATTCCCGCTATTATAAATGTATATCATACGCATAATGTAATTGAGATGTGATGCAAATTACTCATAACATGAAACAACTGCTTTGTTTCATAACATAAAACAACTGATGTGTTCTATATGAATAATTATGTCTTGTTACATTCAAGACACCAAACTAGATCACATTCTCACTATTACAAAATGTCTTATCAAAAACTATTGATGATAACTAATATGATATCTCGAGGGCGTGAGCACCACTGGCCATGAACTTGCCATCACTCGTGCACTGTCACGTCACCCTTCGCCACATACTTGTGATAATCAGGGACTGTTTCACAAACAGAACAATTATCAAACACTTTTCATCAAGTATGAGAAGAATACATTTATATCTTCGTATATCAAATATACCCATAGCGTCGAAGAACTCTTCTTCGATGAATCAACTTTTAGAGATTTGAACTAGTTCACGAACGTGAAGAAGCTCACCGTGTCTCTATAGCATATTCACGCACATGCTATTCACAGCTAGGAGGTAAAGCGCAATCTCTATTGCACTGGAGTTCGCTATCTAGAAATCGTAGATATTCGTAAGACTGAAGTAGATGTCACACAACTTCTTCAACTGAGTCTCCAGACAGGTATGCTCCCCATGTGAATGGTCCGGAACTTTCTAAGCTGTCTGAACTGCTCAAGACTCAATTCATCTTTGAAGTGACCTCTGATCGCATCAATCACGACATATGGCTCCATGTGTTGAAACAACTTTCAACTCAGGTGCTAGGCATACGCTCATGACGATCGTCATTTCCATGAACATGTCATGCTGCTTACGGAACTCATCATCTCGCTCCTTGCTATCAGAATCATCTGGTCTAATTCCTAACTAATGTTCTAGCACATATAGGATGTTTGTTGTGTTTGGAGAATGTTTCTAAAACCAATGCACCAGCTGATGAAGTTGGACCCGTCGGCTTCCAAGGTAGAATCCGAGCTCTTGAAGAAGTAACCGAAGCGTAGTTCCGCAGTCTCCAGATGTGATCGCAAAAGAGGTAAGATAAGTTTATAATATATAGGTGAGTTTTAGTTTTATAATCTCATTATCAAAAACACACCACACCAAGATTATTATCCCTAAAACTAATAATGGCGATTACACGACCCTCATCCACCACACTACCCCCGATAATCACGGCCGGCAACACAGCTTCAAAGGTGGACATAACATGTCGATCACAACAACTCTGTGACTCGTGCTCGATCTTTCGATCTTCCCGTGTTCCGAGGCCATACCTCTGAGTATGCTAGGCTCGCCAATCAAACCTCGAAGACCTGCGCGTGCAACATGGCTTACACCCACTGTATGCGAACGACGAGATGTGTGACACTCGATCATCACGGCCTGCCTCATAACGTAGAACTTTCTTGGTGGTGCGCAACGAGGGAGAACACAATTTTGGTATTGGTTAGGGATCATCCTATTTATGATGCTACCGTTGTATATCTAGCATATAAGCAATCAATAGGATGCACACACAACAGCACACAATAATGATGGAATGAAGTGCGATGTGACATGGTCGATGCGCCTGGACCTTCATGGCGCCATGTGCCTGGCCCCCGGCGCCCCGGCATGGCTCTGAGTCTACAGAGCCCTCCATTGCCTCCGACAGTACGAGTAATATCAAAACTTACCGTAACCATGTCACATAAAATAACGCCTCTGCAAAACAAAGTTAGACGCCTCTAGCTTTATCTAGTTTTGCAAGGTTTACGTGGCATATAGGCTTATTCGTAGGAGAACCGCTTCCCTACCTACGAACTTTGTGCCACAACGTCGATCGTATAAATGCATGTTTAAGCATCCCTTTCGGGCCCTCCATTGAAAAATGCTTTGCCGACTAGAGAGAGAGAAACAGACACCCGCCAGCCACAGATACGGTGCAAGCCGTATGTCAGTAGTGGAACCAGTCTCGCGTAAGCGTACGCGTAAAGTCGGTCCGGGCCGCTTCATCAACTCAATACCGAAGGCATCGCAAGTGCACGCTAGAGGGTAGCAAATATAAGAAAGACACCCTCATTCAACATGAGTTCTAACCGTACCAGCAGTACTACGCATAGATCGGCTCTGATACCACTGAAGGGGTTACGGTGCAGAAAACAATAATTTTCTAGCGAGCGAAACCCTAACTAGCCAGGATCTATCTATCTAGTACATGCGATAACGGTGGCGGAACGGGTTACATTACCTCCATGTAGACCGATAGCGGGGATTACGCTCCCGCACAAGCGTTGACGATGAAGTCGTACGTAGCCGACCTCGAGGTCGCGGATAACTTGCCGCGATGTCAGAGTCGATGACGCCGGGGTTGTCAACGATGATCTGCGTCGACGGGCGTCGGGCGGAAGAAGGCAGAGCGCCAGCACCGGGGCTGGTGCGCCGGCAGCAGAGGGGGGGAGGCGCGGCGGCTGCAGGGGGCGAAACGACGTCGCCCAAGCTCCTCAATAGAGTAGCCTCCGAGCACTCGCAAACATACGGAGCCTAGCGACAACTCCCGGTCATTCAGATCCAGCTGAAATCGCAGGAGTAGATCTTATGTGGAATCCCGCAGAGCAACGGCGCTCTGCGGTATGGCTTAGGTGGAGAGAGACCCCCTTCCTTAGCTCGGCGCGGCTCCGACTTGGGAACCACAAGATCGAGAGAGAAATTGGGAATTAATTGAATTTCCTATGAATTAAATCAATTAATATGCCTTGCTATATAAAGGGCGAAGGGGGTGTGCAAACCCCTTGGCTCCCCCATGTGGGACTAAACAAAGGACATGGGAGGGGGGGTTCGGCCCCCACATGGGCTGGCCGAACCAGCCAATGGGGCCCACCCCCCTTTGAGGTGCGGCTCCCCCTCTTGGGCCCTCTTAGGGCCCATATAGGTGAGAGCCCCCTTTTTCCTTTATTTAATTAATATTAAATTAATATAAAAATCCCATTAATTCATAATTAATATATTTATATATAATTCAATATCCCGTGACTCCGAAAACTCTTTCGGACCACCCGAACAACTTTCGGACATTCCTGGAACCATTCCAGACCTCTCCGGAACTCCTTCCGGACCACCGGAACTCTTTCCGGATCATTTCTCTTTCTCCAACAAAAACCTATAAAATTCCAGAACCCATCTCCTAGCGTCGCTAAGACCTTAAGTTTGTTACGCTACGGTTCGGGAACACTCCATACATGGTCGAGATACTCCGCTCACCAATGATCGTCAGGGATACCTGGAAATATATGACGACCCCTGTGCATTCCACGAATATCGTCGTTGAACCATAAGTATGATATTCATTCCCTTTGTCTCTGCGATACTACCTTGTCCGAGATATGATCGTAGACACACCGATGCCTTTGTTGTATCTCGTTACCAACGAAGGTTATTAACTCGTCTGTGATATTACATCTCCATGACCTAGTCATAAGCTGCAGCTATATAGATGCAATATCACCGAGTGGGCCCAGAGTATCTTTCCATTACAAGAATGAACAAATCCCGCTCTTGATCCTTACGTCTCGATGCTCTTTCGGAATACCCAAGATGGACACCGTTATTGTCATGCTATATAAGACACAACGTTTGATGCTCTCAAAGCACTCCTACGAAGCAACAATAAGTACGGTCTCACGGTCTAAGGAATAAGCTATCATACTCTTATCTATTGCAAATGACAAACATCGTAATACGATCTTATTGCAATACTTTGCGTATGTCCACCACCTTATTCAACAAACAAGATGACCCCATTGTCAACCGACGTCATTGTCCTTGATCGGGAATCTCGATCAACTGTTGCCCAATGGACTAGCTCATATAGAGGCTTGCTAGGGACCTGGTTGTCTATGTATCACACGTGTATTAACAATTCCGATTAATACAGTTATAGCATAATACACAAACCTATTATAAACTTATGAGATAACGCAATAAATACTACTTATTTATTTGCCTCTAGGGCATATCTCCTTCAGTTTTGAGATATTAATTTGCTTAATGGTAAACATGATGGTCTAGTGAAGTGGAATGATTAATGGTTGGTCTAGAAAAACTTGAAGTTGTGCCACACTTAAATTTCGAGTTGATTGCATAATGGTATTGATTACTATTTGCCTAAAGCAACCATAATGACTTTATGTTATGCCCTACGGTCGGGGAAGCCAACAGTGACTTTGTCATTCGCCATGATCCCTCTATGAGTAATTTTCATTATGCCTTGTATGATCATATTTTTATTTGGAATCTTTTTACTTCTGAGTTCTAAAACTGCGGTTTTCATGGCACTTCCACCACCATATTGCTAGCCTCTTTGGTACTTTGCTTTGCCCTTTCTCACATTGAGAGTTGGTGCAATATTTTGCGGGTACATCCAAACTCGCGGGAGATCTTCATCTTGTTCTCCTACACATAAGCCAAATATCTTTCTCAAAACATCCACCATACCTACCTACTACAACATTTTCATAGCTGTTCCGAGATATATTGCCATGCAACATGCATCTTACATTACATGACTTGTTGTCATTCATTACTTATATATTGCTTTGTGTGTTTCTATAAAGCTGATGTGTGGTTTTACCCATGTTACGCTAGATCACTTCATAACCTGCTACACTGGCAGAGGCACCGTTGTCATATGCATTCTTATGGCACATTCATATTAGTTACTTGTATCATCAGTATGTTGTTTTATCATATTTAGTGTGTTGTCATATATCAAATATCATATTAGGATGCTTGCCCCTGAAAGTGAAAAGAGCCATGGAGGCCATCGAAAAGAGAAACAAAAAAAGAAAAACAAAAGAGAAAAAAGAGAAAATAAAATTAAAAAAAGGGGGCAGCATTACTATTCTTTATCACAAACTTGTGCTCATGTTATAGCACCATATCATCTAAAGTCATCACTTGTGCTCATGTTATAGCACCATATCATTTTTGATCATCATTTGTGCTCATGCTTAGCACCTTTACTCCATATGAGAGAGTTTTCATGTCTTAGTTGCATAACTATGTGGGGAACTTTACACTATAGAACTTGCCTTGTATATTCCAATTATGATCCTCCTCAAAAGTGCTCTAGGTCTTCGTGAGGAAGCAAGTTGGATGCACCCCCACTAGTTCCATTGGAGAGCTTTCATATACTTATAGCTCCATGTGCATTCGTTGTATGGCAATCACTACTCCTTTCATAGCTTCGATTGTACGACTTTCTCTTGTCTAATGATCATTTACAACTTTGTGAGCCTTTCTTCCGTTGGCCTTCCAAACCTCCGTTAACATTCTCTTGGCCATAACATCCTGGTGCCAGGAACAACCGTTGACCGCTTGCTTGTCCCTTTTTGAACAAATAATGTATTGATCTTCTACGTGCATATTGATATTGCTTGACTTTATCCTTTCATTAGGTTTTCATGTTTGTTGGAAGAATTAGATGATTATATTGTTGTGCTTGAAGCTTAAATCATCTTTAATATCTACTTTGCACGGTTGATTGCTATCTAGTACTATATCATTGAAAGCTTTGCTTGCTTTACCTACTTGTTTATTTATTACTCATTTGAAATCAATATAAACTACAGCCCTTATTCATTTGATCTCAGTTTACATGCCTTACATTATTACATGATCAAGATTATGTTTAAGCATGTCACTTCGGAAATTATTCTTCTTTTATCGTTCTTGCCTAGTCTGGACGAGTAGAACTAAGCTTGGGAATGTTGATACGTCTCCAACGTATCCATAATTTCTTATGTTCCACGCTATGTTATATCATGTTATTACATGTTATATATGCATTTTATATAGTTTTATGCATTTTCTGGGACTAACCTTATAACAAGATGCCAAAGTGATACTTCCCTGTTTTCTGTTGTTTTTGGTTTCAGAAAAGTACTTAAGGAAATATTCTCAAAATTGGAAATAAAATATCCTGCAATTATTTTTGGAAAAGGAACGTTCCAGAACACCAAAGACGAGACAGAGAGGTGCCACGAGGCGCCGTCACCACGCCGTGGCGCTGGCCCCATCCTGGCCGCGCCAGGAGGTGGTGTGGGCCCCTCGGCCCTCCACCGACATCACCCTTTCGCCCATAAATAGCTCCTTACCTAAAAACTATCAGACGATATTCACTTTTTCCTCCACGAGTCCCGAGCCGTCGCCTTCGTCAACACTACATCGGGAGAGATCAAAATTTCTCCCCGGCTCCCTGTCGGGAGGGGGAATCTTCCCCGGAGGCCTCTACGTCGCCATGACCGCCTCCGGACTGATGCATGAGTAGTCTACGCTTGGACTACGGGTCCATAGCAGTAGCTAGAGGGTTGTCTTCTCCTCTTGTGCTATCATGTTAAGATCTTGTGAGCTGCCTATCATGATCAAGATCATCTTTATGTAATTCTCCATGTTGTGTTTGCTGGGATCCGATGAATATTGAGTACTAATTAAAGTTATTGCTTCATAATATATCATGTGTGTGCTATTTAATGATGTTGCATGCTCTCCGTTACTTGTGTGTGCTTTGGCCAAGTAGATGCTCGTAACTCCAAGAGGGGGTATTTATGCTCGATAGTGGGTTCATGTCTCTATTAAATCTGGGGCAGTGACAGAAAGCTCTAAGGTTATAGATGTATTGTTGCTACTAGGGATAAAATAAAAGTATTTTGTCTAAGGATGATGTTACTTACTTATTTACTTTACACTGAGTGCTTAAGGCGATAATCTGTTGCATGCAACTTAATACTGAAAGGGGTGCGGACGCTAACCGGAAGGTGGATTATTAGTCATAGATGCGGTTGGAAAGGTCTATGTATATTATTGTAATGCCCGAATGAATCTCACACTAGACATCAGAACGTAAGTATATGCATTGGGTTGCTCATCATTATTCTGTCAGTTGCCTAGCTATAATTTGTTTACCACTCATGGATGAATGTTATTTTTTATGGAGAGACACCACTAGTGAACTGTGGACCCCGGTCCTTCTCATTAATCTGTTAAAACCACAACTGCAAACCTGTTACTTTCTACAAACAAACATTCTTCTTCCACACATACGTTTAATCTTTTCTAACAGCAAGCCGGTGAGATTCACAACCTCACCGTTGAGTTGGGACAAAATACTTTGATTGTTTGTGTGCAGGCTCCACGTTGGTTGCTGACGCTGGTGTTGCGCTGTGCCAACGTCACTGCTAACAACCTCAAAGGAAACGTGCATCTCCTACTGGTTCGATAAGCTTGGTTTCATAACCGAGGGAAAACCTGCTGCTGCACGACTTCACACCCTCCTCTTGGGGTTCACCAACCACACGCTCGTGCTCATCAAAGGATATTCTGGTGCCGTTGCCGGGGACATGAAGAACCAAAACCACACAAAGCTCTCTCGTCAACTACGTGCCCGAAACATGACGCAGAAGCATCACACAACTTCAAGTTTTTTCTAGACCAACCATTAATCATTCAACTTTACTAAACCATCATATTTACCATTAAGCAAATTAATATCTCAAAACAACATCAGTGATTCAAGTGACACAATTTAATGATCTACAAGATTATGTGTCATTTAGTTATACCATCTACCACATTTATCATTTTCTGTTCTCAACCAAACACCAATCAACTTATTTAAAAGATAAACTCTCCAAGTAATTAAACAATGAGATCAGAGAGTATGATATAACAAAGCTAACAGCTCTAACAAGAGATGCATGAAAAACAAGAGCTAGAAAGCAAACAATAACATGAAAATAATACTCAACGAATATAAGCGAAAAATACGAGTATTCATAAGAAAAAGCGGAGCGTGTCTCTCTCCCACCAAAAGAATGCTAGGATCCATTTTATTCAGAGAATGAAAAAAATAAAAAATAAAATAGACGCTTCAAGCAAGCACATAAGATGTGACGGAATTAAAATATAGTTTCACAAGAAAGGATCTGATAGTTTGTTGATGAAGTAGGGGATGCCTTGGGCATCCCCAAGCTTTGAGGCTTGAGTATTCTTGAAATATATTGGGGGTGAACCACCGGGGCATCCCTAAGCTTTGGCGTTACTATCCTCTTGATCACATTATATCATCCTTCTCTCTTGATCCTTGAAAACTTCCTCCACACCAAACTTAGAGTAAACTTCATTAGATGGTTAGTGCACAAAAAATTATGATATTATGTAGGAACACAATTGCTACCAATTCTACTGGACATTAGCTAGAGCCACTGATACTTCATTGGATAAAAAGATCCAATCAAAATAGCAAAAGAGGCATTGCAAAATAAATGGCAGAATCTGTCAAAAACATAACAGTCCATAAAGAAGAATTTTTTCGAGGCACTTAACTTGCTCAGATAAGAAAACTCAAAACTAATGAAAGTTGCATATACATCTAAGGATTATGCAAAATAACAGCAGAATTTTCGGACGTTCCAGTGAAGAGTTATGAATTTAACGGTGAACAACAGAAATCTGTTTATGCGCAGGAATTGAAATTTAGCGTCGACTTTCAACTAGAGGCTTAACTTGACACAACATTGCAATAAAATAAAGATACAAAGGAATTGCTACAGAAGTAGGACAAGTCGTTGAAAAAAGCAAAATAATATAAAATAACGGGAAATAAAAGTGGGTTGTCTCCCATAAACGCTTTTTTAACGCCTTTGAGCTAGGCACAAAGAGTGAAAACGCAAGTATTATCAAGAGATGAAGCATCAACACCATAATTGAAACGAACAATAGAATCAAAAGATAGCTTGATTATTTTACTAGGGAAGTGTTCCATACCTTTCTTGAGTGGGAATTGGTACTTGATGGTACCTTCTTTCATATCAATAATAGCATCCACAGTTCTAATAAAAGGGCTTCCCAACACAATTGGACAAGATGGATTGCATTCAATATCCAAGACAATAAAATCAACGGCGACCAGGTTCTTATTAACCATAATAGGAATATCATTGATCCTCCCCAAAGGTTTCTTCAAAGCATTATCAGCAAGAAAAACATCCAAATAGAAATCTTCAATGGTGGCAAATCAAACATATCATAGAGCTTTTTAGTCATAACAGAAATACTTGCACCAAGGTCACACAAAGCACTGCAATCAAATTTATCTACTTTCATTTTAATGATGGGCTCCCAACCATCTTCTAACTTCTTAGGGATAGAAGCTTCAAGTCTCAATATCTTCCCTCGCTTTAATGAGAGCATTTGTAATATGAGTAGTAAAAGCTAAATTAAGAGAGCTAGCATTAGGACTTGTGGGCAACTTTTGCAAGAACTTAATAACTTCAGAGATATTAGAATTATCAAAATCAAAATTATTATCATCAAAGCAAACCGAATCACTTTCTCTCACCACTTTTGTCAACACTAGTTTCATCAGTTTTGGACAATTTAATTTTTTTTGATGAAGTAGAGGAGATATTTCACACACCAACTATGTTACCATTCATAATATGAGGCTTACTAACATATGAAACACCATTATTTTCAGAGGTAGTAATAGTAAAAACTTTAACAATATGTAGTGTACCTGCACTTAAAAATATGGCAGGTACCTGTGTATAGTGCAAACCCCTGGATCGATTCATTTGCACACACAGTTTACGATGAATATCACAACATTGTATCAAAATTACACAAATAATCCAGACTTGGTAAAATAAATAGTTTGATACATCTTTGCATAGCTTAAAGCTAGCTCAAAACAATAAAGCAGCGAAAATAAATCTTCAATGAGCCTCCAACTTGATGATACGCCAAAGGCGAAAACATGTTGGTGCAGACTCGAAACCCAAACGTAGTCCTTACTCCTCGTCATAAATTTCTGCAACAAATAATAATTTGCAACAGAGTGGGTCAGATTCCATTAAAAATGTAGTCTTGCAAGGGACACTATGGTGGACACTTAATCGAAATAACTATATAACATATATGCATATTTGGCTGGTGGATTTCAAGGCTATTTTGCATAATGCCAGTTTTGCCTCACTCTTTGTAAACAAACTTATTAACATCATAATTGGCCACACTTGTTAACCCAGGTGAGCCAAAAGTCACGTCCTTAGGTGCACCCTCAGGTGAAAACCCCGACATTCAATGGTCCTAAGTATAGTAGAAACAATCTTAGGTGGAAACCCCCATGAACATGGTCCTGAGTAGTCCACTGTTGTTTCCTTATCAAAATTTTATTTAAGAATTAGAATGTTGGGATTCCTCCATTGTCCTTGATCAGCTGTAGTCTTTACTTGGAATACTTCTCCTTGTGTTC
The DNA here is from genome assembly GCA_026929855.1 of Poa annua. Classification (NCBI taxonomy): domain Eukaryota; kingdom Viridiplantae; phylum Streptophyta; class Magnoliopsida; order Poales; family Poaceae; genus Poa; species Poa annua. Next base: position 239,771,755 of record CM049426.1, on the reverse strand, counting down.
TTCACATTCTTCTCCCTTTATTCATCACATCCCTTTGTTCCTGAGTGGCCTTCCACAAGTGTGCTCTCAGGTGAGAACCCCCACGTTAATGATCCTAAGTATAGTAGAAACTATCTTAGGTGAAAACCTTCATGGACATGGTCCTGAGTAGCCACTCAACATAAACCAAACGACCAATCCACCCAGATTATTCATTAATTAGTGGATGTGCGCTCCCAGGTGAAAACCCCCACATACTATGATCCTAAGTATAGTATAAACTATCTTAGGTGAAAACCTTCATAGACATGGTCTCGAGTAGCCACTTAAGATTTTGTAAAACCTTTCATCAATTGCATAGCATCAAAACTCTACTAAGTCATTTTATAGGTACCTAGACAGAATGGGATAGGGAATTCTAAACCCGTCTTGCAAAGCAATACTACTAAGTCATACACATGCTTAGGAAAATATTTCTACTTATGCATATAAAAATACTTGGGAATTTATGAGGTGTGACACTTGCCTTGGCGACAAGAAGAATAGCAACAACAACTGCAACTGTTTTCGTTTCCCTCCGAAATTTCTAACACATCAAACAAAACACACATAAACATACAAACAAAATAACAATACAAAAATATGTTATGCATGATGTGCAAAATACTTAGAGAAAATAGTAAGTCTATTCTTCAAGGTGATCGACAATTATTATCAACTCTTTGTAAATTGGATATTCCCTATAGTGTGAGAGACAGACACCCGGCCAACCACTTAAGTTGTGGAGCATGTCTCATGTACGTGGACATGTAAGGTTAGTTTCCAAGCCGCTTCATCTCACTATGTCGCTAGGATGCAACAAACTTTAAAGATGATAACAACATGATCAAAATTTGTTTATATCTAAAGTGAAGGACAAGATTAGGGAAGAGGGAAAAGATAGATACAAGGATGTAAATTCTTCTCCTTTCTTCCTTTTCTTCGTGATGTAATGCCTTCGCTGCAATTTGTAGACTTGATGGCGCTGAAGACTTGATGGTGTTGATAGCATCCAAGTAGGTCTTGAATATAACTTAGTCATCCAGAGGTTTAAGAGAAGAAGGGAGAATAAAGAGAGAGGAAGCAAGACTTAGAAAATATTGCTGGTTGGTCTTCATGAATTTCTTCTTGATTTTCTTCTAAGTGCTTCTACTCCTTGAAGATACTTCTAAAGTCTTGTTTTGGATAAGTCCTATTGGCCTTCTAGCTCCATGTTGAAAATCCTAAGTGTCTAAGTGCATAGCACTTTACTAGAATACTAAGTTGAAAATAATCCTAACTTAGAGAAAATGGGGGAGGAGTTTTCCTATGAGGAGTATAACTATATTATAAAATATGTTATGCATGCAATTCACTTTTTAACCATAAGAAAACATCATACTAATTTTTGGGATATTTATAAAATATGCATGAGGCTATAAATGCAATTTAATTAATTTCTATTTTTGGCAAAACATAATAAATGGAAAACATATACATTAAAGTTTTATGTGAATAAATTTTCATAACACAATTTTCATATAAATGGTGTTAATAGACAGAAGGGATTTAATTAAATTTATAGCAATTGGATTTACTCAAAAAATAATGTTTCTATTAATAGTTATGTCAAAATTATACAAACTATTTAATTTAAACATATAAGTATTAAATCCTCAAACTAATACTCAAAATTATTTTATAACAGAGCCATCATTTTCAAAATATTCCAAAGTTTCTAAAACAATTTTATTTGCAATTTTTGGATTTATAGATTTAAAGTTATTACAAATATACTCAAATCATTCATTTGAAATTTGAATATTTAAAACTAAGTCAAATTTGAATTCTAACATATCTAAAATATTATACATGTCAAGAGCTTTCCAAATATATAAAAATATTTGAATTTGGATATGTGAGTAAAAAGTTATAACAATTTTAATTAGAAGGGGTGTTTCTGTAAAACTGCCATTTTAATTTTATTCGGAAAATTATTTTCCACGATGGCTGACGTGGCGCTGACTGGGCAGTGACGTGGCCGCTGACTGTATTGCTGACGTGGATAAGTCATCAGATCTGGATCGTTGGATCCAGATCTGACGGTCTAGATCTAAAATACCGCTTCAGTTTAATAAATCTAATCTCGACCGTAGATTGAAGATCGGATGGTTGAGGAGAAGGAGCTCACCGGGCGGCACGGGGTGGTCGCCGGAGAGGAGGCAAACGGTGGCGGCGGCTCGGTTGTGGACGGCGCGGTGGCTCCGGTGCTTCCCCAAGCCTCCGGTGGCGACGACGAGGTGCGGAGTGGCGCGGCGGACTCGATGGTGGTGACGGCGTCGACTCGCGCGTCCTCGGGCAGCGGCGAGACGCGGCCGGAGGCGAGGTTACGGCGACGAGCTCCGGTTGAGCACGCCCAGCTCGATTCACTGCCGAAAACGTCTAAGACAGGGTCAGGGGAGGTGCGCACGAGCGAGGGGAGAAGGAGGGGGTGGGTCTCGGGCTCAGGGTACCGTTACCTCGCCGAAGAAACGAAGCGGAGGCGAGGAACTCCGGCGAACTCTTACGGCGGCCTGGCGGCGCTATAGCTACGGTTTGTGAGGGGGAAATACGGAGGACGGAGTGGGGTTTAAGTAGGGCAGGAAAGGGAACCAAATTCGCGAAGAATGCGCCGGATTTTGGAAGGGAATCGGGGGCAGAAATTTCGGATGGAGGTTGAAGACGACCGTGACGTCATCGCTGACATCAGCATTTTTCTTTTTCTGATTTTCCATTTAATTCATATCTTTTGATTTATAACTCCAAATGAAGTCAAATCAATTTCTAAAAATTTGTAATATCCATATCTATGTTTTAAAACATTAGTGGGTATGTTTTGAAAACTTTTTAAAATTAATAATTTTGAAATATTGGTTTAATACAAATTTGACACTTTATGTTGAATTCAAAAAATTGGGTTTAAATAATTTTATTTTTTGGCTAAATAAATTTATGAAATACCCACATTCAGATATGTTTGAATTTAAGATATTTTTCACTCATTTATCAATAACCATTCATATTTTATATTGGTACACTAGTGGAAATGGGAAATATAATGGCTAATAAAATATTGAAACAAGTTTTAAAAATATTAGTGATTACTTGAGATATTTGAAATAATAAACTTTTTCAATATGCTTGAAGACTTTCATAGTTGGTTTTCTTATGCATTTTAATATTTTATTTAAAATCAAACAAAAGTTTTAAATTTAAGTGATTTTTAAACATTCTAAAATATTGGGATGTTACAGACTACCACCCTTAAAAGGAATCTCGTCCTCGAGATTCGAGAAGGCTAGCAAAAGGTTCTGTCTGGCTATCGGGTTGGGCTACCACCCTTAAAAGAAATCTTTGTTGGTATTGAAAACTTCAATATGAAAACTTGATTCAGAAAGTACCGTTCACTTCTTCCACAGTGATGTGGTTCACATATCCTTTATCGAAATGATTTGACTTAGCAGCTTCTTCGGCCTTATTCTTTGCTGGGCACTCATTTGCGTAATGACCCTTGTTCTTGAATTTGTAACAGAGCACCTGACTGATATCTCTGTGTTCAGGATTTGGACGGTGGTGTCCATTGTTACGGTTATGGCCAGCAACTCCATTTCCTTTATGGTCTGCATTGCTTCCCTTGGATCCACCATGGTGATCATGATGCTTGTGGTGACTTCCTCCATTATGGTGATTCCCATGTTTGTGGCCACTGTTCACATCATGAACAAGGTGCTTCTTGAATGAGGGTTCAGAGGAGTGTTTGTCCATCTTCCTCTTCCTATTTTCAGCTTTCTTTATGCTATCTTCAAGGGTGATTGCTTGATCAAGAAGTATATGATAGTTTGGTGCATAAGCCACAGTCAGAGGTATCTTCAGCTCATCACTAAGTCCATTGAGAAATTTTGACTTCCTCTTTGCATCTGTGTCAATGTCCTCAGGCGTATATCGAGACAAGGAATGGAAGTCATCCATATACTCCTTAAGACTTCCGTTTCCCTGACGCAGATTGCAAAACTCTTCCCGTTTAAGATTCATAATTCCCGTGGAGACATGAGCATTTCGAAATCCTTCCTTGAATTCCTCCCAGGTCAAGGTGTCCAATGGGTGAGTAATCTTATAAGTTTCCCACCATTGGGCAGCAGGTCCTTCAAGTAGATGTGCGGTAAACCTAACTTTATCTGCGTCATCACATTCAGTTGTCACCAGATCCTTTTGTACAGAGCGTAGCCAGTCATCATCCACCATTGGCTCTGTTGCGATCGAGAACTTGTTTGGCCTAAGCCTCAGAAATCTGGTAAGTCTATCCACTTGGGGAGGGGGTGGTGGTGGTGGATTGTTGTTATTGGTGTTGTTGCTTTCTGCAATAAACTGATTCATCATAGTAATCAGCTGAGCTTGAGCAGCCATCAGTTGATGCATGGCATCATTGTTGTTGTTGTTGTTCTCGGTAGCACGGCGGGGAGGCATCTGTGGGTTTTAGCATAGATGAGTAAAAGATAGACAGATCTAGGAGAAATATTCCTATCCATACAAGCAATTGACACAATCGACCACAATCATTAAATTTCCAAACATGTTTTGAGAAAACCGAACTAATCGTTCTGTAACGAAGCACCCGAAGTTATGGAGAACACATACGATGATACAGCCATACGACAATTTGATAGGTCAATACATCATTATTATCTCGTTACTCTAATAGATAGGTGGTCTAGTCTATCTCCTTCCTGAGTGCAACAAGTTCCTCTTCTATTTCCTTGAGTTTGTCAAGGTACTTCTGGGTGTTACGAAGTCTAAATCGAAGTCTTGCTCTAAGGTGTTCGATAGCTTCCCATGCTGCACTTCTTGCTGAAGAAAAAAATGATGTGTGAAGTATTGGGTTGGTGAACATGCAGTAGCCATTGGTCTTGTGGTCATCTTGTTATCTCTTGTATAGATGGAGTTGCACCCACCAGTACTCTTGACCTTCACCCATGAAAGGAAACCCTTTGTATATTGCTTCTCCTTCAAATTCCAAACTCTTCATGTTATCCTTAAGTGCTCTTGGAAAATCAGTCTCACATTGTACGGTAAAGGTCATCCCTGGTCCCTTCCTGAGTGATTCCATGAGGTTGGTCATCTAAGAAATGTAAGATAAGGTATTTAGAAAGCAAATAGATAAGATAGTTACAAAAAGGAAAATTAGAAAAGTTTTATTTTAGCAAACTGAATAAAAATATATTTTTAATCCTATGGTCAATCATATTTCTATCCAGACTTAGGGGTTTCGAACCTACAGGCAACATAGTGGTCTGATACCATCTGTAGTGTACCTGCACTTAAAAATATGGCAGGTAGCTGTGTATAGTGCAAACCCCTGGATCGATTCATTTGCACACACAGTTTACGATGAATATCACAACATTGTATCAATATTACAAGAATAATCCAGACTTGGTAAAATAAATAGTTCAATACATATTTGCATAGCTTAAAGCTAGCTCAAAACAATAAAGCAGCGGAAATAAATATTCAATGAGCCTCCAACTTCATGATACGCCATAGGCGAAAACATGTTGGTGCAGACTCGAAACCCAAACGTAGTCCTTACTCCTCTCATAAATTTCGGCGACAAATAATAATTTGCAACACAGTGGGTCAGATTCCATTAAAAATGGAGTCTGGCAAGTGACACTATGGTGGACACTTAATGGAAATAACTCTATAACTTGTATGCATATTTGGCTGGTGGATTTCAAGGCTATTTTGCATAAAACTAGTTTTGCGTAACTCTTTGTAAACAAACTTATTAACATCATAATTGGTCACACTGGTTAACCAAGGTGAGTCAAAAGATATCACGTCCTTAGGTGCACCCTCAGGTGAAAACCCCCACATTCAATGGTCCTAAGTATAGTAGAAACTATCTTAGGTGAAAACCCCCATGAACATGGTCCTGTGTAGTCCACTGTTGTTTACTTATCAAAATTTTATTTAAGAAATTAGAATGGGATTCCTCCATTGTCCTTGATCAACTGTAGTCTTTACTTGGAATACTTCTCCTTGAGTTCTTCACATTATTCTCCCTTTATTCCTCACATCCCTTTGTTCTTGTGTGGCCTTCCACAAGTGTGCTCTCAGGTGTGAACCCCCACATTCATGATCCTAAGTATAGTAGAAACTATCTTAGGTGAAAACCTTCATGGACATGGTCCTGAGTAGCCACTCAACATAAACCAAACGACCAATCCACCCAGATGATTCATTAATTAGTGGATGTGCGCTCCCAGGTTAAAACCACCACATACTATGATCCTAAATATAGTATAAACTATCTCAGGTGAAAACCTTCATAGACATGGTCCCGAGTAGCCACTTAAGATTTTGTAAAACCTTTCATCAATTGCATAGCGTCAAAACTCTACTAAGTCATTTTATAGGTACGTAGACAAAATGGGATAGGGAATTCTAAACCTGTCTTGTAGAGCAATACTAATAAGTCATATACATGCTTAGGAAAATATTTGTACTTATGCATATAAAAATACTTGGGAATTTATGAGGTGTGCCACTTGCCTTGCAACAAGAAAAATAGCAACAACAACAGCAACTGTTGTCGTTTCCCTCCGAAATTTCTAACACATCAAACAAAACACACATAAACATACAAACAAAATAACAATACAAAAATATGTTATGCATGATGTGCAAAATACTTAGAGAAAATACTAAGTCTATTCTTCAAGGTGATCGACAATTATTATCTACTCTTTGTAAACTGGATATTCACTATAGTGAGAGAGACAGACACCCGGCTAGCCACTTAAGTTGTGGAACATGTCTCATGTACGTGGACATGTAAGGTTAGTTTCCATACAAACAAAATAACAATACAAAAATATCTTATGCATGATGTGCAAAATACTTAGAGAAAATACTAAGTCTATTCTTCAAGGTGATCGACAATTATTATCAACTCTTTGTAAATTGGATATTCACTATAGTGAGAGAGACAGACACCCGGCTAGCCACTTAAGTTGTGGAACAGGTCTCATGTACGTGGACATGTAAGGTTAGTTTCCAGGCCGCTTCATCTCACTATGCCGCTAGGATCCAACAAACTTTAAAGATGATAACAACATGATCAAAATTTATTTATGTCTAAAGTGAAGGACAAGATTAGGGAAGAGGGAAAAGATAGATAGAAGGATGTAAATTCTTCTCCTTTCTTCGTTTTCTTCTTGATGTAATGACTTCACTGCAATTTGCAGACTTGATGGCGCTGAAGACTTGATAGCATCCAAGTTGGTCTTGAATATAACTTAGTCATCCAGAGGTTTAAGAGAAGAAGGGAGAATAGAGAGAGGGGAAGCAAGACTTAGAAAATATTGCTGGTTGGTCTTCATGAACTTCTTCTTGATTTTCTTCTCAGTGCTTCTACTCCTTGAAGATACTTCTGAAGTCTTGTTTTGGCTAAGTCCTTTATTGGCCTTCTAGCTCCATGTTGAAAATCCTAAGTGTCTAAGTGCATAGCACTTTACTAGAATACTAAGTTGAAAATAATCCTAACTTAGAGAAAATGGGGGAGGAGTTTTCCTATGAGGAGTATAACTATATAATAAAATATGTTATGCATGCAATTCACTTTTTAACCATAAGAAAACATCATACTAATTTTTGTGATATTTATAAAATATGCATGAGGCTATAAATGCAATTTAATTAATTTCTATTTTTGGCAAAACATAATAAATGGAAAACATATACATTAAAGTTTTATGTGAATAAATTTTCATCACACAATTTTCATATAAATGGTGTTAATAGATAGAAGGGATTTAATTAAATTGATAGCAATTGGATTTACTCAAAAAATAATGTTTCTATTAATAGTTATGTCAAAATTATTCAAACTATTTAATTTAAACATAAAGTATTAAATCCTCAAAATAATACTCAAAATTATTTTATAACAGAGCCATCATTTTAGAAATATTCCAAAGTTTCTATAAAAATTTTATTTGCAATTTTTTTATTTATAGATTTAAAGTTATTACAAATATACTCAAATCATTCATTTGAAATTTGAATATTTTAAACTAAGTCAAATTTGAATTCTAACAGATCTAAAATATTCTACATGTCAAGGGCTTTTCAAATATATAAAAATATTTGAATTTGGATATGTGAGTAAAGAGTTATAACAATTTTAATTAGCAGGGGTGTTTCTGTAAAACTGCCATTTTAATTTTATTCGGAAAATTATTTTGCACGCTGGCGCTGACGTGGCGCTGACTGGGTAGTGACGTGGCCGCTGACTATATCGCTGACGTGGATAAGTCATCAGATCTGGATCGTTGGATCCAGATCTGACGGTGTAGATCTAAATACCGCTTCGGTTTAATAAATCTAATCTCGACCGTAGATTGAAGATCGGATGGTTGAGGAGAAGGAGCTCACCGGGCGGCGCGGGGTGGTCGCCGGAGAGGAGGCAGACGGAGGCGGCTCGGTCGTGGACGGCGCGGTGGCTCCGGTGCTTCCCCGAGCCTCCGGTGGGGACGACGAGGTGCGGAGCGGCGCGGCAGACTCGATGGTGGCGACGACGTCGACTCGCGCATCCTCGGGCAGCGGCGAGACGCGGCCGGAGGCGAGGTTACGACGACGAGCTCTGGTTGAGCACGCCCAGCTCGATTCACTGCCGAAAACGTCGAAGAGAGGGTCAGGGGAGGTGCGCACGAGCGAGGGGAAAATGAGGGGTGGGTCTCGGGCTCAGGGTACCGTTACCTCGCCGGAGAAACGAAGCGGAGGCGAGGAACTCCGGCGAGCTCTTACGGCGGCCTGGCGGCGCTATAGCTAGGGTTTGTGAGGGGGAAATACGGAGGAGGGAGTGGGGTTTAAGTAGGGCAGGAGAGGGAACTAAATTCGCGAAGAATGCGCCGGATTTTGGAAGGGAATCGGGGGCGGAAATTTCGGATGGATGTTGAAGACGACCGTGACGTCATCGCTGACGTCAGTATTTTTCTTTTTCTGATTTTCCATTTAATTCATATCTTTTGATTTATAACTCCAAATGAAGTCAAATCAATTTCTAAAAATTTGTAATATCCATATCTATGTAATAAAACATTAGTGGGCATGTTTTGAAAACTTTTTAAAATTAATAATTTTGAAATATTGGTTTAATACAAATTTGACATTTTATGTTGAATTTGAAAAATAGGGTTTAAAATAATTTATTTTTTAGGCTAAATAAATTTATGAAATACCCACAGTCAAATATGTTTGAATTTAAGATATTTTTCACTCATTTATCAATAACCATTCATATTTTATGTTGGTACATTAGTGGAATACAACATATAAATAATTTTAAGGAAATGGGAAATATAATGTCTAATAAAATATTGAAACAAGTTTAAAAAAATATTAGTGAGTACTTGAGATATTTGAAATAATAAACCTTTTCAATATGCTTGAAGACTTTCATAGTTGGTTTTCTTATGCATTTTAATATTTTATTTTAAATCAAACAAAAGTTTTAAATTTTAGTGATTTTTAAACATTCCAAAATATTGGGATGTTACACAATATTAGCCTTTTTTCTCTAGTTCTCTCTCTCTTTCCCATCTAGCACGTAATTGGGCAATCATCCTAACATTTTCATCAATTTGAACTTTGATGGCATTAGTAGTAGCAAAGGGATTATCATCAACATTTTCACGTTTAGCCGCCATTTTATTAATTAAAGAAGATTGTGTTGCAGACATAATGGAAATACAAGTTTCAGCATTAGTCATTTTTCCTTGGAGACCCGAAATCTCCCTATTTAAATTTTCCATTTGATGACTAATGTTTCTCAACATATTAGATTGTTCTTACATGGTTTAAGTGAACACTTTATTTTGCTCATATTGCTTTTGTATAAAAACTTTAGTAGCCTTTTCAATTTCTAGGTTCCTTTCCTCACTAGGCATTTTAACATAAGAACTACCATAAGAGTTACCATAAGAATTACCATTATTAGGGGGATAAGGCTTATAGTTGTTATTACCATAATTGTTCCTATAGGCATTGTTGTTTAAAGTTTATATCAACATGCTCTTCTTGTGCAACTAAAGAAGCTAAGGGCACATTATTGGGATCAACATGGGATTTACCACTAGCAACTAAAGAAGTATGCCATTCAGAATAATTCACCATCATATCATCCAAGAGTTTTGGTGCAGCTGAATCCAGCAGCAGCTGAATCCAATAAGTTTTATGAAGAAAAATTCAGTCCTCCATAAAAGGTTTGGATGATCATCCAAATAGACAGTCCATGGGCTGGGCAATTCTTTATCAAAGATTTCATTCTTTCCCAAGATTGAGCAACATGTTTGTTATCTAGTTGTTTAAAATTCATGATGCTACTTCTTAGAGAAATTATCTTTGCAGGAGGATAGTATTTTCCTATAAAAGCATATTTGCATTTTATCCAAGAATCAACACTATTCCTAGGCAATGAAAGCAACCATTCCTTAGCTCTTCCTCTCAAGGAGAAAGGAAATAATTTCAGTTTCATGATATACCATCTATGTCTTTATATTTTTGCATTTCACATAATTCAACAAAGTTATTTAGATGGAAAGCAACATCATCAGAACTAACACCAGAGAATTGCTCTCTCATTACAAGGTTCAATAAAGCAGGTTTAATTTCAAAGAACTCAGCTTTAGATGTAGGTGGAGCAATAGGTGTGCATATAAAATCATTATTGTTGGTGCTCGTAAAGTCACACAACTTAGTTTTTCAGCAGAACTCATTTTAGCAAATTAAATGACAAACCGAACTAACAATATTAAACAAAATAATGCTTAAACCAAAATAAACAAAAGCAACAAAACTGAAAATAAATGACAAAACCGAAATATAAAAAGTAATGCACGTAACTAATTTTTTGGTATTTTTTATATTAAGCAAACAAGACAGTAATAAAAATAAACTAATCAAGACAATAACAAAATACAAAGATTGGAAGTGTGAAAACTCCACTCGTAGTGGAATGCTTATCTCCCCGGCAATGGCGCCTGAAAAATGTTTGATGCACACGGTGGGTGTGTTGTTGGGAGACCCCAAGAGGAAGGTGTGAAGTAGTGCATCAGCAAGTTTCCCTCAGTATGAAACCAAGGTTATCGAATCAGTAGGAGATGAGAGTTCTGCCAAGGTATCAACGGTGCCAGAAGAATGCTTGCTCGCCGTTGACGTGGATCCTGCACACAAACAATCAAGATACTTTTCCCCAACTTAATAGTGAGGTTGTCAATCTCACCGGCTTGCTGTAACAAAGGGTTAAACGTATGTGTGGAAGAAAGATATATGTTTGCAGAAAGTAACAGGTTTGCAGTTGTGGTTTTATCAGATTAATGAGAAGGACCGGGGTCCACAGTTCACTACTGGTATCTCTCCATAAATAATAATAACATTCATTCATGCGTGGTAAACAAATTACAGCTGGGCAATTGATAGAATAATGATGAGAAAATCAATGCATATACTAATGTTATGATTTCTAGTGTGAGATATATTCGGGCATTACAACAATATACATAGACCGTTCCAACTGCATCTATGACTAATAATACACCTTCCGGTTAGCGTCCGCACCCCTTTCAGTATTAAGTTGCATGCAACAGATTATCGCCTTAAGCACAGTGTGTTAAGTAAGTACATCATCCTTAGACAAAGTACTACTGTTTTATCCTTAGTAGCAACGGTACATCTACAACCTTAGAGCTTTTTGTCACTGCCCCAGATTAAATAGAGACAAGAACCTACTATCGAGCATAAATACCCCCTCTTGGAGTTACAAGCATCTACTTGGCCAAAGCACACACGAGTAACGGAGAGCATGCAAGATCATTAAATAGCACACACATGATATATTATGAAGTAATAACTTTAGTACTCAATATTCATTTGATCCCAGCAAACACAACATGGAGAATTACATAACGGTGATCTTGATCATGATAGGCAGCTCACAAGATCTAAACATGATAGCACAAGAGGAGAAGACAACCATCTAGTAGCTACTGTATGGACCCGTAGTCCAAGGGTAGACTACTCACGCATCAGTCCGAAGGCGGTCATGGCGACGTAGAGGCCTCCGGGGACGGATCCCCTACCGGCAGGGTGCCGGGGAGCAGTTCTGATCTCTCCCGAATTGGTGTTGACGATGGCGGCGGCTCGGGACCCGTTGAGGAAGTAATGAACACCGTGCGATTTTTTGGTTTTTGGGGGGTACTTATAGGCGATAGGGCGATGTCGGTGGAGGCCCAAGGCCGCGTCACCACGTGCTCGCGCGGTCCCAGGCCTGGCCACGCCAGCACCTGGTGAGGGCGCCTCGGTGCCCCACTTCGTCACGTCTTCGGTCTTCTGGAACCTTCATTTTCCAAAAATAATTCCAGGATGTTTCTTTTCGAATTCCGAGAATATTTCCGTAAGTACTTTTCTGAAAGCAAAAACAACAGAAAACAGGGAACTGGCACTTTGGCATCTTGTTAATAGGTTAGTCCCAGAAAATGCAAAAACCAATATAAAATGCATATAAAACATGTAATAACATGATATAACATAGCATGGAACATTAGAAATTATAGATACGTTGGAAACATATCACCGGGGAAATTCCCTCGCGGAGGGGGAAATCGTCGCCATCGTCACCGTCATCGAGCTGCACTCCATCCCCATCGCCACCTCCGACGCCGTCATCTCCATCCATCCACGCCGTTCCCGCTAACATCTAGTGCTAAACTCCGTGTATTTGATAGCGGAAACTCTCCCGGTGTTGATTACTCTTGTTATTGATGCTATTGAGTGAATCGTTTAATTTGGGTTTATGTTCAGATTGTTATCCATCATTATGTCATCTCTGATCATGTTACATATGATGTGTTGTGAGTAGTTCGTTGTGTTCTTGAGGACATGGGAGAAATCTGCTAGTAGTGAATTGTGGTGCCATTCTTCTAGTGGTGTCATATGAACTTCGACTACATGACACTTCACCTTTTTGGACCTAGGGGAATGCATCGTGTACTCGGTTATCATTTGTGGGGTTGCCGGAGTGACAGAAATCTAAACCCCCGTTGGTATTCCGATGCACGAGGGATCGCAGGATCTCGGAGTTTAAAGCTATGGTTAGATTTATCTTAATTACTTTCTAGTATTTGTGTATGCTTGCAAGGGGTATAATCATAAGTATGTATTAGTCCTAGGAAGGGCGGTGCATTAGCATAGGTTCACCCACACGACACTTATCCAAACACTAAAGATTAATCATCAATATGAAGCGAAATCACTAGACAAAAATCCCGTGTGTCCCCAAGAACGTTTGGTCATCATAAATAAACAAACTGGCTTGTCATTTGCTCTCAAAGGATTGGGCCACTCGCTGCAATTATAATTGCCGCGCTCTATTTACTCGCACTTTATTTTTTGTTATATCAAAGTCTACTGAAAACTTGTCTGCTAGTGTTTACAGTGAATTCCTCATCAAAACCGCTTGTTAATACCTTCTGCTCCTCGTTGGGTTCGACACTCTTATTTATCGAAAATACTACGATACACCCCCTATACTTGTGGGTCATCATGAACCTTGCGACTAGTTGTTCTTCTTTGATCGCTTTGCGATTTTGTAATGTAACCAAAACGTTTTATGATGCTTGTATATTTGATCGACTTCCTTTTGTAAACTTTGTTGTTTTGTGTCCTTATGCGCTTCGAGTGGAACTTGGCTCTTGAGACGTTTGAGTGCGTTGGTATGTTTGGTTATTTTCAGTGAGGCCCAGCCCCCGAGTCGTTCGAGTGGGTTTATGTGTTTGCTTGGCTTTAGTCAGACTGTCGGCCAAGTGGGAACCGGGGTATGGCGAGGGCCCATTCCCCCTCACGCCTGGCACACTGGCCAGTCAGAGGAAACGGCTAAGGACCAGGCGTCACCGCCTGACGGGACCCTCGAGAGGCAACTCCCCTCGAGGGACTAAAGTGGAAGCGTGCCCTCAAGGGATCCCTCCCCTCAAGGGACCCTCCCGAGGCGAGGGCGCGCCTCGAGGGAGTCCCGCAGAAAACTCCCCTCAGGCCTCCCCTGAAGGGAAACGTCGCGGCCAAGGAAGTACGGCAAGACGCACATGGCCCCTGCCACGCCCACGTGGTGACGCCAGCACCCCCGTTGCCGTTTTGGTGATAAAGGGGTCAATAAAGCGGCTCCGCCTGCTGCGCAACTGCCAGGACCTTCTACTCTGACGATAAAGCGGGTGGACGGCGCAACCCTCCAACGGAGCACGTCACCGTGGGCTCCACCTCAGATACTGCCCCCACTGCGGGCTATACAGCGCGGTCGGCCGCCTGTCGTCCACCGCGCCCACCTTTATCAGCAATGGACCGCGTCCATGGACAAAGGGACGACGGTGGACTCCAACTCCACGGTGCCTCTGCCGTGTGGGAGCCACCTTGAAGGCCAAGCCGAAGGAGAGCGCTAGAGGGGCCTATAAAAGAGGCAAGACATCCATCGTAGCAAGGGTCGGCTCTTTGCGTGCTACAACCCTTGTAAACCCTAGAAACTCTTGTTAGGATAGTCGGGAGCCCAAAGAGGAAGAAGATCATCGCTTCCCTCTCCAGGCAAGAACTGCCTCAAGGGGGCCTCCGGCAAACTCCACTGTAGTGTAAACTCCATCATCTAATACAGACAAGCAGGAGTAGCGGTCTTACCTCCTCACGAGGGCCGTGAACCTGGGTAAAGGTTTGGTGTCTATCTCTGTCGTGGGCGGGTCGTCTTCGGGTCCGGCGAGCAACGTCGCGGAGTCCCTCGAGGGTCTTGACCTCCGTGTTCAACCCCCTTTCATGAACTACTCTTCTGGAAGTGACTACCCCCGATCCTTGGGAGAAATAACCCGACATTTGGCGCGCCAGGTAGGGGGTTGAGGCGCGTCAACAACCTTCGAGTTCGTCTCCGCGCCATGGTGAACACCCGCGCCGCCCGCGTTGCCCGCGTCAACCGACGTGCGCCTAAAGGAGCGCGCGCGCCGCCTGGCACCGCGAACAGCCGCGCTCGGCAGGGACGATCCCGCCACGAAGAGCGCGCCCCTTCCGGCCCTCACGCCGAGGCGCCAGAACGCGACTCCGAGCATCCGGAGGACGCGCAGTCGTCACACCCGACGCAGCACCCGAGCGGCTCGGGCCCGGGGAGGACAGACCCTGCGCCTCACACCGCGCTGCTCATGGCGCAAGAGCTTCTCCGCTACCAGCCCACCGTTGAGTCCCACGAGCAGTGGCTCCAACGCCTCAACCACTTCATCGACATCGCCACGACGCGCTCCGCTCCGTCGCAATCCAACCTGCATCCCTCTCTCGCGGGCACGGTCGCGACAAACGCGCCTCCGCCACCTCCGGGACCTGCACCGGCTGCGGCGCAGAGGGCTGCTTCGCACGCGTCCTCGCCACACGATTACTTGATCGTGCAGCGCACCGTGCCCGACGCTCGCATGGGGATGGAGCTCCAGCGCAACCGCCAGAACAGGCTCGTGGAGGAGATTGGCCAGGCGGGTCAGCAGAACCGCAGCACGCTGCAACACGGGATCGCCACGTACGCCTCAGGCTGCATGGCGTTCACCCGTTCTCTGCGTCGCATGGTCTGGCCCCCAAAGTTCAGGTCGGCTCTCCCCAAGGGCTACGACGGCTCCAACAACCCCATCGAGTTCATGCAGCTCTACACCACCTCCATCCAAGCTGCGGGTGGAGATGACAAGGTCATGGCCAATTGGTTCTCCCACGCGCTTCGCGATTCTGCGCTGTCGTGGCTCCTGAACCTCCCTGAAGATTCCGTGAACTTCAAGGGGACATACGAGCACGCCCTCACCAACAACAATCTGCGCGCTGTAGTGCTGAAGAAGGATGAGACGCTCCGCAAGTACATCCAGCGCTTCAGCCAAGTGCGCAACAAGATCCCGAACATCCCTGACACCCAAGTCATCGCCGCGTTCCGCGAGGGCGTCACTAACAGCAGGATGCTCGAGAAGCTGGGCATCCACGACAAGCTCACCTCTGTGGTAAAACTGTTCGACCTGGCGGACAAGTGCGCCTAGGCTGAAGAGGGACTCCTCTTCGTCAAGATGTCCTCAAGAGGGGACGATCACGCCGAGGGTCCAAAAGCCAGAAGAAGAAAGAGGAGCCCAAGCGCAAGGCCACCGCGGTTCTCGCGGCAGAGCCTGACGTGAAGGGTACTCACAGGGACTCCCCCGAGCCTGGAGAGAGAAGAGATGACCACCACCCTTTCTGCATCTACCACAACAGGTGCGGCCACTCTACAGAGTCCTGCTTCGACCTCAAAAGGTTGAGCAAGGAGCGCGAGCAAGCAGAGGGCAGTGGTAGCCGTGGCCGAGGCCGTGGCTACCGCAGGAGAGGACGCAATGGCGGCTACCAGAAACCGTCTGGAAATCAGGCCAACGCCGCAGAAAAGAATGGCAACCTCCCTGACGAGGAAGATGGCGGCTACCAAGCCCCGAGAGGCGCCATTGCCTGCATCCTCGGGGGGGCGCAGGCACCGAAGTCGAACAACCAGTTCAAGCAGTTTGCCCGCGAGCTCAACGCCGCCCTCCCAAGCACGGAAACCTCCAGGCCCCTCAAGTGGTCGCAGTACACCATCGCCTTTGACGCTCAGGACCACCCCAAGTCCACCAAGACTGTTGGAACCCTCCCGCTGGTCTGCAGCCCCACCATCGACAACGTGGCTGTCTCAAAGACTCTCATCGATGGCGGAGCAGGCCTGAACGTTATCTCCATAGATACGTTCGAAGCGCTTCAAGTGCCCTACGAGCGGCTCGTGCCCTCGAGGCCCTTCACGGGGGTCACTAGCGGCTCGATCGAGCCTCTAGGCCAAGTCAGGCTTGCCGTCACCTTCGGGAGCAAGGAAAATTACCGCACCGAGCACATCGATTTCGATGTCGCACACATCGGCCTGCCGTACAATGCCATCCTCGGCTACCCCGCGCTCGCGAAGTTCATGGCCGTGACGCACCATGCCTACAGCATGGTCAAGATCCCCCGCAGCGCTGGCACGATCACCATCCGTGGGCATGTTCTGGACGCTATGCGCGTCGTTGAGACGGCCTACAAGACCGCCGCCATGACTTTCCCCGCAGAGGAGGACCTAGAGCCTCTCGGGAGACCCAAGAAGAAGAAGCAGTTGTTCTCCCAGGAGGCAGCTGCTACAAAGAAGATCTCTCTGAACTCCAGCAGCTCGGGGGCTAGCGTCACCATTGGCGCCACCCAAGAAAGCAAGCCCCCGAGAAGCAAGCATTCATCGTGAAGGAGCTCGAGAAGCTCAAAGTGGCAAAAGTCGTCCGCGAAGTCGCGCACCCCACTTGGCTCTCCAACGGCGTGGTAGTCCCAAAGCCCGCCAGAGGAGTCCGTCTCTGCATCGACTACACTGATGTAAACAAGGTCTGCCCCAAAGACCTGTATCCCATGCCCAGAATTGACCAGATTGTGTACACCACGGCAGGCTGCGACCTCCTCTGTTTCCTCGATGCTTTCTCTGGTTATCACCAGATAAAGATGGCTAATGAGGACGAGGAGAAGACGACTTTCCTCACCCCTTGCGGTGTGTATTGCTACATCTGCATGCCTTTCGGCCTAAAAAATGCCGGAGCCACTTTCCAAAGGTTGATGAGGATAGTCCTTGGCGGGCAAATGGGGCGGAACGCCGAGGCATATGTCGATGACATCGTCGTGAAATCACGAGAGGGAAATACCCTCCTCGGAGATCTTGAAGAAACTTTTGCCAGCATGCGCAAGGTGAACATCATGCTCAACCCCGCCAAGTGCGTCTTTGGAGTACCTTCAGGCAAATTTCTTGGGTTCCTCGTGTCTCATCGAGGCATAGAGGCAAACCCAGACAAAATCAAGGCCATAGAAGACATGCAACCTCCAAGCATTTTTGTCTCTAGAGGTTAAAAACTCACGGCTTAAACCTCCAAAGCATTTTTGTCTCCGAAGAGAACAAACGCAAAACGTGATCATTGTCACCCCCGTGATCATTGTCACGTCGAGCCTTCTAGCGGAAGAGGCAGCCTACGGCTCAACCTCCAACCATTTTTGTCTCTAGAGGTTAAAAGCTCACGGCTTAAACCTCCCAAGCATTTTTTGTCTCCTAAGGGAACAAATGCAACCGTGATCATTGTCACACCCGTGATCATTGTCACGTCGAGACTTCTAGCGGAAGAGGCAGCCTACGGCTCAACCTCCAAGCATCTTTGTCTCTAGAGGTTAAAAGCTCACGGCTTAAACCTCACAAGCATTTTTGTCTCCTAATGGAACAAATGCAACCGTGATCATTGTCACGCCCGTGATCATTGTCACGTCGAGACTTCTAGTGGAAGAGGCAGCCTACGGCTCAACCTCCAAGCATCTTTGTCTCTAGAGGTTAAAAGCTCACGGCTTAAACCTCCAAGCTCCAAAGGCTTCCCTCGAGGGAAACCCTCCGAGCTCTCCATATAACGAGCCACCTCAGGCCGTTGAGAGTCTCTGCCACTAAAGGGTGGTCCCCATGCCTCGACATGGTCAAAACATTAACTTGGCAGCCCCAAGCATAATGACTCAATTTTGTTCCCAAGTGAACTTAGCGCCGCTTTAAAATGTATTTGGTGAGTTTTATTTTCGCATTACTCTGTTGAAGTGTGCGCTTATATCTCTCCACACGCGTAACTCGCGAGCGGGGGCTGAGTACGGTGCGAGTGCCTCAAACGTGTAACATCCCAAATTTTGCAAAAATTTAAAACTTGCATTCAAGCATCATTCATCATTAGGCATAAAACTACATCACAAAAATATTAAATAAAACTCCAAATTATAAATTTGAATAAACTATAATTCCCTAAAGTGTTTACTTAAAACTCCTTAAATAAATAAAATATTATCAATTTACTTATGGGTAAGTATAATGTCAAAAGGTCACATTTTTAATAACCTTTCCAAAACATATTTGTATGAATTTTTCTGAAATATTTTGAATAGGTTTAAAAATCATATTTGAAATCAGTGTTTAAAAACAGGAAATAATTCTTTTAAAAAGAAATGGAAATCGGGCCGGCCCGTTGGCTATCTGCCGCGCGCGCGTAGCCTATCAGCCCGTCAACGGCCCAGCGTCCCGCGCTCTCGCTCGCAGTCGCTGACAGGTGGGACCCACCTGTCGTCACCCCCGCAGAAACGTTCGTCCCCAAATCACGCCCCCGACCCCGACCGAAAACGCCGATTTGATTCGCACGATTATGGACGATTTACTGCTCCATTTATCTCGCATCCTCTCCCTACTAATAGCCCTCCTCGCTCTCATCCGATTGCCCCAAACCACACCTCCCGAGAGCCCCTAGGCTGCCCGCTCGAGCTCACGCAATCCCGCCGTTGCCGTCGGTAAGAACTCCGCCGCCCGAGCAACTCCGGCCACCTCGGACCTCCTCTCCACTTCCCTTCGCTCCCTGTGAACCGTGCGCATCGATTTGACACGGTGGGGCGTGTGTTTTTGCAGCGAAACCCCGCCTCCGTCCACGACCGAGAGGAACCGTCGTCGTGCGCGACTCCGGCGAGCTCTTCCGAGGAGACGAGGACGCACCGGTCATCGCCACCGCGCCATCGCCCTCCCCTCGACGTCGCGCATCCCCTGGTGAGATCCGTTTCCTCCTAGCACCGTAGAACGCCTCGGGCGCAAATGCCGGCCATGGCTCCGCCGCGCCTCGCGCGTCTCCGGCGACCGCGCCGCCCGTTTTTGGTCAACGGATCGTGGACCGTTAGATCTAGATCCAGTGGATCTAGATCGATTAGATCTTGCGCGTCCATTTTTAATTAGATCGGACGGCTCTCGCAGCCGATCCGCGTCGAAGCGGTACCGACCAATAAGATCGCGCCACGTAGCCCCTGTTAACTCTTTTTCGCAGGAATTTTTATAAATAAAACAGAAAATATGTAAAACTTAGAAAATTCATAACTTTTGATCTACAAGTTCAAATTTGATAAACTTTATATCCACGGATAGCTCTGCTCATGTAGTTTATTTCTACATCATTTGTTTTTCCCTTTGACCAATTATAATTTGTATAATTATCAGAGGAGTATTTCGGCCATTAAAATAATAACTTAAATAATAAAAATGATTTAGAAATAAATGTAATTGTTTTAGGATTGTATTATTTCCCTCTGTCCAACAATATTAATAAATGTCCAAATTGAAGATGTCATAAAAACAATAAAAGTTGTAATTATAGAAATCAAAGTTTTACTACATTATTTTAAAAAAAATTAATTGATAAATAAAATAAGATATACCTAAAAATTATATTTCAGTTATTAATGACAGAAAATAAGAAGTATGAATAAGTGTGTCCTATTATCATAGCATATCATTCATGCATACATGATTTTGTTTAGTGTTGTGATGGTATTGTGTTGGTATTTATTTTATTCATTGTTTGTGCTAGATTGTGAAGAAGAGGAAGGAATTGCTTGTGATTGTTATTCTTGCTGTGCTTGTTCCTCCTGTTATCAAGGCAAGTGACATTCATACAATATCTCATATTTTCTATATGCATAAGTAGTATATTTTGAGTAGTGTGCATGATAGGGATTTTTGATTTATTTTATAATATTAAGTTAGTTTGTATTTTACAAATATCCTAGTAGTGTGTAGCCACCCTTTTTCCTAAGCAGCCATGAAAGGATTTTATTAGTTGCTTAGCCATGCTATAAAAATGTTTACCATGTTATGGAAATGTTTCTAAGTGTTAAAATCTAAAATATACATCTGGGTGGAATTGGTTGTTATGGTTTATGTTGAGTGGCTTTTGGGACTATGCTTGTGGTTGTCGTCGCCTAGGATGAATGTCTATTCTACTTAGTGCCACGAGTATGGTGGTTGTTACCCAGAAGTACACTTGTGGATGGCCACCCAGGAACGAAGAGATTTCTAAGTCCCTCCAAGTTTAGAAGCTTCCCGTGCAGCCTTTTGACTATGGGCTCTGTCTAGAATGAGTAGGTTGTGGGAGCGCAACCTGTCAGCTTGACAAGCAGATGTAGAGATGATAGGTGGAACGGGTCTTGCTAGTATGGTTGCATTCTTCTTCTGAAAGTTCTTGTCTCAATTCTCTCCTTTCCATAATACACTCCGTGTGTATAGGATTTCTCGGACAAATTGAGTCTAAAGGTGAAAGTGCACAACCTCTGCAGAGTCGACAATCTGAGTTCTCAGCCGTGTCCCCGGTAATGGACTACTTCGAGCAACTGGACAAGGATGGGCAGAAGAATCTCAACACTGTTTTCATAAAGTAAAATTTGACTAAGGAAAGAATTGTTGGTGCACTTGGGCTTTATCCCTCGGTGCGAAGTCTTCGAGAAATAAAAGTGTTTTACAAAATGATAGGAGAAAACTTGCTTTCTGCAAATAGCCTTCAACCCCACCAAGACAAATATGCATATAGATGTTAGACTTGTCGGTATATATCCACCATAGTCTCTTGCCAATACATCATTGTATTGACCTCCTTCGGGGGCTGCATATTCCAATGTGCAGGTAATTCTGATGCAGAATGATTTTGGCTCGAGTCTTCACCCAACATGACTTCCTGTGGCGCATGCTTGAAGATGAGGCTCATTGTTATTTTGCTTTCGCTGTGAACTTTGAACTTTAGCTAGCCTTCATGGCTATGCAAATTGTAATAAAGCCATATTTGGCTATTATTTTGGATCTCGTTGTAGCAATTTTAATACTTATGCAATGGTACCTTATATTTTGTACTGTGGTGCTGGCAGTGATCCAGGGACTAGCACATAACACAGGCGTTCCAACTTTTAATAAAAGTTGGGGTGCTACAAAATGGTATCAGAGCGAAGTGTTGCCTGTAGGTTCGAGCCCCTAGGACTGGTTAAGCCCTTTTTGGTCATAATGTTACCATCTTTGAAGTATGTTGGATTCTAACGGCATGGTGGGATGAAGCGGCCTGGGACAAACTTTACATGTCCACGTACATGAGACCTGTTCCACAATATAAGTGGCTGGCCGGGTGTCTGTCTCTCTCACTATAGTGAAAAATCCAATTTACGAAGAGTTGTTAATATCTGTTGATCACCTTAGGATTTTTGACTTAGTATCCTTCTAAATTAATAATACACACCATGATTAGTACTTCCTTATCTTTTGCAATTCTTGTTTCTAATTTCCTTTCCTTCCTACCTAAAGGATGACGAGCTTTCACTTCACCACCGTGGAGGACTTCGAGAACACCCATTTTGGCTGTTACCTTCTCGACATCGGCGAGAAGATAGGGTTACCACTACCCCAAGTAAAGGGCTTCATTCTGAAGAAGTTTAACAAAGAGGGTTGCTGGGGAATAAAAGCAACACAGCCAGGACGTGGAGAGGAGCCCCCACTGGAGATCAAAATGGTTAGTGACTCCAAAGACAAGGGACTCAATCTACTCATGCAAGATTTGATTGGTCGCCTCTGCGGACGCTACAGCATAGAGTTGAGGGGCCACTACTCCATTTTCTTTGGAAGGAGAAACGAGGATGGAGAACCTTACCTGTATGATATCGGAGAAAGAGGCAAGGCAAAACCCCTTAGCCTTTATTTCCAGGAGCTGGAAATCCTTGTCACCGAACTATATGAAGATCGACGCACCGAGCTCCTGAAGAACGATGAATTATGTGCCTTACTTAAGGAGAACGAAGAGAAGGTGAAGGTTCAAGAGGAAGTGACTAAGGCACAGGAAGAGAGATTCGCTGCACAAGAGGAGAAGTACAGGAGACAAGAGAAAAGAGTTCAAGAGAAGAATAAGACTATCAGGGAACAAAAGGCAGAACTCGAGAGCAATGAAGTCGAGTTCGAGGCTGATAGTGACTTGATCAAAAGGCTTCGTACTGAGAAGAGAGAGCTGCAAGAGAAGAACCTTGCCCTGGAGAAAGAAGTAAAGGAACTCAAGGATGTACTCGCCAGTGAAGGAATCGAGATTCAGGAAATTGAAGAGGAGGAAGAGGACATGGTCGAGTAGTTAGTTAGTGAGACTACCATTTATCATACACCACATTGTGTTGGACTTGTATTGACCTACCAACTTGTGGTAAGGCAGTACATTCCCTTGTAGCCTCGGAACCTCGCGAGTTTATTTTCCAAACTTTTATATCGCTTTCCTTAAACCAAAGGTTTTGATTTGTTTGCTGATTGTTTTTATAAGTGGTGTGTTGTTGATGGTGTGCTTGACTGGATTGTTTTGTGCATGGGTAGGATTCCTTCTTATAGATCTATCTATCTTTTACTCATCCCTGCAAAAACCCCACAGATGCCTCCACGTCGTGATACCGACAACAGCGAAGCTATGCAACAGCTGATGGCAGCTCAAGCCCAACTGATGACTATGATGACCCAGTTCATTGCAGCAACCAACAACAACAACAACAACAACAACAATAACAACCATCCACCACCACCCCCACCTCCTGTGGACAGACTTGCAAAATTTCTCATGCTTAGACCTAATAAGATCTCCTCTGCTACTGAACCCATAGTGGAGGATGACTGGCTCCGTTCAGTCAACAAGGACTTAGTAACCTGTGAGTGTTCTGAGGCAGAAAAGGTGAGGTTCACTGCTCACCTATTGGAAGGACCTGCTGCCATGTGGTGGGAGACCTATCAAGTGACCCATCCCTTGGATGGCATGACTTGGGATGCGTTCAAGGATGGTTTCCGCAATGCTCACATCTCCTCTGGCATAATGAATCTGAAGAAGGAGGAGTTTCGTAGCTTGAGACAGGGAGGTAGAACTCTGATGGAGTATATAGATGACTTCTGTACGCTATCAAGGTACGCACCAGAAGACATCGACACTGATGCTAAGAGGAAGGACAAATTCCTTAATGGACTTCGGGGAGAACTAAAGATACCTTTGTCTGTGGCATATGCTCCTAACTATCAGATTCTGCTGTATCAGGCAATCACCCTGGCCAATAACATCAGAAAGGAAGAGAATAGGAAGAGGAAGTTTGGTGCAAGTAAAGCTAACACTGAAGGGGCTCACAAGAAACCACACACCTCAGAAGTCAGTGGCCATAAACCCTGGAACTACTCCAACAATGATAGTGGCCAAAAGCATCATGGTCATAACCATAATGGAGGGTACAAAGGAAATAATGGTGGATTCAAGGGAAACCATCACCATGGCCATAATCATGGAAATGGTAATCCCCGTCCTAACACTGAAGGGAAGAAAGACTTGTCTAATGTGACTTGCTTCAAGTGCAAGAAGACAGGACACTATGCTACTGATTGCCCAGAGAGAAAGGCCGATGAAAATTCCAAGCCCAATCCTTTCCAGAAGGGACAAGTAAATCACTTCAACGTGGAAGAAGTTCATGATGAACCTGATGCTGTGATTGGTAAGTTCCTGCTCAATTCTTTTCCAGCATTGGTCTTATTTGATACTGGAGCATCGCATTCATTCATATCAAGAGCTTTTGTAAACAAACATGGTCTAGCCGAGGAAAGCTTAGGAAAACCTATTAGAGTGAGTTCACCTGGGGGTGAGATGTTAGTAAATTCAGGCTGTAGGCAGTTAGAATTAAGGATTGGAAAATATCTTTTTCCAGCAGACTTAGTCATCCTACAAACCCAAGGTTTGGATGTTATCATCGGAATGGATTGGATGACCCGTTTTGAAGGAATCATAGACTGTGCAAACAGAGCTATCACCCTCACCACCCCAGAAAAACAAAAGATTAAATTCAGATCAACTTTCGAACTTAAGAAAGTTAGGCTAAATTCTCTTAAGGGGGTTAGCCTTGGTGATGTGCTGATTGTCCAAGAGTACCCAGATGTATTCCCAGAAGAATTACCGGGAATGCCACCTGATAGAGATGTAGAATTTCTCATTGAACTAAAACCGGGTACCGGACCAATAGCCAAGAGACCTTACCCAATGGCCGTCGATGAACTGAAAGAACTCAAGAAGCAGCTAGAGGAACACCTTCTGAAAGGATTTATCCGTCCAAGTTCTTCGCCCTGGGGAGCGCCAGTTCTTTTTGTCAAAAAGAAAGATCAAACCCAGAGACTAGTCACGGACTACAGAGATATAAATGAACACACCATCAAGAACAAGTATCCGTTACCCAAGATAAATGAATTATTTGATCAATTGAAAGGTGCATGTGTGTTCTCCAAGATTGATCTTCGATCAGGATATCTCCAAATGAAGGTTAGAGAGATGGATATACCAAAAACAGCGTTTGTTACAAGATATGGCTCTTATGAGTATACAGTAATGCCATTTGGATTAACCAATGCTCCAGCTTATTTCATGAATATGATGAATAAAGTGTTCATGGATTTTCTGGACAAGTTTGTGGTAGTGTTCATAGATGACATTCTTATCTACTCCGAGAGTCACAAAGAACATGAAGAGCATTTGCGCCTAGTATTGCAGAGACTGCGTGAACATAAGTTATATGCCAAATTCAGCAAGTGTGAATTTTGGTTGGAACAAGTCGCATTCCTAGGACACATAGTATCCAAGGAGGGTATAGTAGTGGATCCTGAAAAGGTTTCAGCTGTAACCAATTGGGAACCACCAAAGAATGTTGGAGAATTACGAAGTTTTCTTGATCTAGCAGGATACTACCGAAGATTTATAGAAAACTTTTCCAAAATCGCCAAGGCACTGACGGAATTATTAAAGAAGGAGAAGAAATTTGAGTGGACTGACGCATGCGAAGCCAGTTTTCAGGAATTAAAGAAACGACTAGTTTCAGCCCCAGTTCTATTCTTACCTGATTTAGAGAAAGAATTCCAAGTATACTGTGATGCTTCACGCCAAGGCCTGGGAAGTGTGCTGATGCAAGAAGGCAGAGTGGCATCTTATGCCTCTAGACAGCTCAAGAAGCATGAAACAAATTATCCCACTCATGATCTCGAGTTAGCCTCAGTAGTACATGCCCTAAAAACTTGGAGACCCTACCTAATGGGAAAAAGATGTGAAGTGTTCACTGACCACAAAAGTTTAAAGTATATTTTCACTCAGAAAGAATTGAACATGAGGCAGAGAAGATGGTTAGAACTTATCAAGGATTATGACCTAAGTCTCCAATAGCATCCTGGAAAGGCTAATGTAGTAGCTGATGCCCTGAGTCGTAAGGTTTATTTGAATGGCCTCACGGCAGGAGAAATACCTGAGGATTTATGCAAGGCATTCAAGGACCTCCGATTGGAAGTGGTACCAGATGGTTTTGTAGCCTCGATGGTAGTACAACCAAATTTGATAGATAATATACGTGAAGCTCAGAAGGGAGACAAAGATATTGAAGAAATCAAAGCCAATTTGAGAGCAGGAAAAGCCAAGGGATTACATGAAGATGAGCAAGGAACCTTGTGGTTTGAAAAACGTGTATGTGTGGCAAATGATCCTGGTCTCAGGAAGTTAATTCTGCAAGAAGCCCATGAAACACCTTACTCCATTCATCCAGGAAATACCAAAATATATATGGATGTGAAGGAGAGATTTTGGTGGAACAATCTGAAAAGAGAAATAGCAGAATATATAGCTAAGTGCGATGTATGCAGTCGAGTAAAGGCTGAGCATCAGAAACCAGCAGGACTTTTGCAACCTTTGAAGGTACCGGACTGGAAGTGGGATTCTATTGGGATAGATTTCATCACCGGGTTACCAAGGACCAGATCAGGGTATGATTCTATTTGGGTTATTGTTTGTCGCTTAACCAAAATAGCTCACTTTATACCCGTGAAGACCACCTATACCAGCGCAAAGCTAGCTGATATTTACATGAAGAGGATTGTGTGCTTACACGGCGCCCCCAAGAGTATCGTGTCCGATAGAGGGACCCAGTTCACATCCCATTTTTGGAAGCAGTTGCATGAATCACTGGGAACTAGATTGGCGTTCAGTACGGCATTTCACCCGCAAACGGATGGTCAGACTGAAAGAGTAAACCAGATTTTAGAAGATATGTTAAGAGCTTGTGCGCTTGATTATGGGTCTAGTTGGGATGACAATCTACCCTATGCCGAGTTCTCCTACAATAACAATTATCAAGCTAGCATTGAGATGGCACCATTTGAGGCTTTATATGGGAAGAAATGCACAACCCCATTGTTGTGGAGTGGTGTAGGAGAACGAAGTTTCTTTGGACCTGATATAATCCAAGAAGCTGAAGAGAAGGTCAGATTAATTAAAGATAGATTGAAGGTAGCACAATCACGCCAGAAAAGCTACGCGGATTCTAAACGTAGAGAAGTCGCCTACGAGGTGGGCGATAGAACCTATCTTAGAGTGTCGCCACTCAGGGGTGTGAAGAGGTTTGGATTTAAAGGAAAATTAGCACCTCGGTTTATTGGACCTTTTAAAATTCTGTCTCGTAAGGGTGAGGTGGCATATGAGTTAGAACTACCAGAAGCTCTGTCTGCGGTTCATAATGTGTTCCATGTCAGTCAGCTGAAGAAATGTCACCCCGAAATGATGGGAGTTCCTTTAAAGGATACTGTACCCCTCGAAGAAGTACAATTGGAGAGTGACCTGACCTACGAGGAGAAACCCATCAAGATATTGCAGACCGCAGAAAGAGTCACCCGTACCAAAACCATCAAGTTTTGTAAAGTCCAATGGAACCATCACACTGAGGAAGAAGCCACCTGGGAACGAGAGGACGACCTCCGAGAAGACCATCCACACCTATTTGCTGATCTTTCCGAAGCTCGAGGGCGAGCTTCCTCTTAAGGGGGTTAGTCTGTAACATCCCAAATTTTGCAAAAAATTAAAACTTGCATTCAAGCATCATTCATCATTAGGAATAAAACTACATCACAAAAATATTAAATAAAACTCCAAATTATAAATTTGAATAAACTATAATTCCCTAAAGTGTTTACTTAAAACTCCTTAAATAAATAAAATATTATCAATTTATTTATGGGTAAGTATAATGTCAAAAGGTCCCATTTTTAATAACCTTTCCAAAACATATTTTTATGAATTTTTATGAAATATTTTGAATAGGTTTAAAAATCATATTTGAAATCAGTGTTTAAAAACAGGAAATAATTCTTTTAAAAAGAAAAGGAAATCGGGCCGGCCCGTTGGCTATCTGCCGCGCGCGCGTAGCCTATCAGCCCGTCAACGGCCCAGCACCCCGCGCTCTCGCTCGTAGTCGCTGACAGGTGGGACCCACCTGTCATCACCCCCGCGGAAACGTTCGTCCCCAAATCACGCCCCCGACCCCGACCGAAAACGCCGATTTGATTCGCACGATTATGGACGATTTACTGCTCCATTTATCTCGCATCCTCTCCCTACTAATAGCCCTCCTCGCTCTCGTCCGATTGCCTCAAACCACACCTCCCGAGAGCCCCTAGGCTGCCCGCTCGAGCTCACGCAATCCCGCCGTCGCCGTCGGTAAGAACTCCGTCGCCCGAGCAACTCCGGCCACCTCGGACCTCCTCTCCACTTCCCTTCGCTCACTGTGAACCGTGCGCATCGATTTGACACGGTGGGGCGTGTGTTTTTGCAGCGAAACCCCGCCTCCGTCCATGACCGAGAGGAACCGTCGTCGTGCGCGACTCCGGCGAGCTCTTCCGAGGAGACGAGGATGCACCGGTCATCGCCACCGCGCCATCGCCCTCCCCTCAACGTCGCGCATCCCCTGGTGAGCTCCGTTTCCTCCTAGCACCGTAGAACGCCTCGGGCGCAAACGCCGGCCATGGCTCCGCCGCGCCCCGCGCGTCTCCGGCGACCGCGCCGCCCGTTTTTGGTCAACCGATCGTGGACCGTTAGATCTAGATCCAATGGATCTAGATCGATTAGATCTCGCGCGTCCATTTTTAATTAGATCGGACGGCTCTCGCAGCCGTTCCGCGTCGAAACGGTACCGACCAATAGGATCGCGCCACGTAGCCCCTGTTAATTCTTTTTCGTAGGAATTTTTATAAATAAAACAGAAAATATGCAAAACTTAGAAAATTCATAACTTTGGATCTACAAGTTCAAATTTGATAAACTTTATATCCACGGATAGCACTGCTCATGTAGTTATTTCTACATCATTTGTTCTTCCCTTTGAAAAATTATAATTTGTATAATTATCAGAGGAGTATTTCGGCCATTAAAATAATAATTTAAATAATAAAAATGATTTAGAAATAAATGTAATTGTTTTAGGATTGTATTATTTCCCTCTGTCCAGCAATATTAATAAATGTCCAAATTGAAGATGTCATAAAAACAATAAAATTTGTAATTATAGAAATCAAAGTTTTACTACATTATTTTAAAATTATTTAATTGATAAATAAAATAAGAAATACCTAAAAATTATATTTCAGTTATTAATGACAGAAAATAAGAAGTATGAATAAGTGTGTCCTATTATCATAGCATATCATTCATGCATACATGATTTTGTTTAGTGTTGTGATGGTATTGTGTTGGTATTTATTTTATTCATTGTTTGTGCTAGATTGTGAAGAAGAGGAAGGAATTGCTTGTGATTGTTATTCTTGCTGTGCTTGTTCCTCCTGTTATCAAGGCAAGTGACATTCATACAATATCTCATATTTTCTATATGCATAAGTAGAATATTTTGAGTAGTGTGCATGATAGGGATTTTTGATTTATTTTATAATATTAAGTTAGTTTGTATTTTACAAATATCCTAGTAGTGTGTAGCCACCCTTTTTCCTAAGCAGCCATGAAAAGATTTTATTAGTTGCTTAGCCATGCTATAAAAATGTTTACCATGTTATGGAAATGTTTCTAAGTGTTAAAATCTAAAATATACATCTGGGTGGAATTGGTTGTTATGGTTTATGTTGAGTGGGTTTTGGGACTATGCTTGTGGTTGTCGTCGCCTAGGATGAATGTCTATTCTACTTAGGGCCACGAGTATGGTGGTTGTTACCCAGAAGTACACTTGTGGATGGCCACCCAGGAACGAAGAGATTACTAAGTCCCTCCAAGTTTAGAAGCTTCCCGTGCAGCCTTTTGACACTGGGCTCTGTCTAGAATGAGTAAGTAGTGGGAGTGCAACCTGTCAGCTTGACAAGCAGATGAAGAGATGATAGGTGGAACGGGTCTTGCTAGTGTGGTTGCATTCTTCTTCTGAAAGTTCTTGTCTCAATTCTCTCCTTTCCATAATACACTATGTGTGTATAGGATTTCTCGGACAAATTGAGTCTAAAGGTGAAAGTGCACAACCTCTGCAGAGTCGACAATCTGAGTTCTCAGCCGTGTCCCCGGTTATGGACTACTTCGAGCAACTGGACAAGGATGGGCAGAAGAATCTCAACACTGTTTTCATAAAGTAAAATTTGACTAAGGAAAGAATTGTTGGTGCACTTGGGCTTTATCCCTCGGTGCCAAGTCTTCGAGAAATAAAAGTGTTTTACAAAATGATAGGAGAAAACTTGCTTTCTGCAAATAGCCTTCAACCCCACCAAGCCAAATATGCATATAGATGTTAGACTTGTCGGTATATATCCACCATAGTCACTTGCCAATACATCATTGTATTGACCTCCTTCGGGGGCTGCATATTCCAATGTGCAGGTAATTTTGATGCAGAATGATTTTGGCTCGAGTCTACACCCAACATGACTGCCTGTGGCGCATGCTTGAAGATGAGGCTCATTGTTATTTTGCTTTCGCTGTGAACTTTGAACTTTAGCTAGCCTTCATGGCTATGCAAATTGTAATAAAGCCATATTTGGCTATTATTTTGGATCTCGTTGTAGCAATTTTAATTCTTATGCAATGGTACCTTATATTTTGTACTGTGGTGCTGGCAGTGATCCAGGGACTAGCACATAATACAGGCGTTCCAACTTTTAATAAAAGTTGGGGTGCTACAAAGTTGGGGAGCTCTGGCTGGAGGGAAAGATCCCACAAACACGCCATCTCTACAGAGGACCTTGGTACTTACTCTCCACACAAGGAACGCCTGTGGGGACCTATAAGCGTGCACGAGTCCCGTGAACCGTGTTCCAGCGTTTGGGTTCGTCCCTCTAATATCTGCAGGAAAAAACCCCCCACGAGCCTGAAGGGGCACCCGGGAGCGACCCCTCAAGTGGGCAACCTCGCCGGACGAAAAGCCTCTGCAAGGCGAAAACCTCGAGAAGCTAAGTCTCGCGCCCACGCCTTAAGAGCGTTTCCTCTCCCTAGCGCACGTTTGCCCCTCAAGCGACTTCGCTTTCCCTTACGCTTCATGGACTACTCACACGTCTAAGGGGGGCAGTTGAGCATCGCGACTCAGGGCTCTTACCTCTCCTAGGCCTAAACTCCCCCCGGCCTTGCGGAGTCATTGCTCCTGCATACCGAAGTGGCGGAGTCATGGCACGAGGAGATGGGACCTAGCGACGCAGAGAACAAATAGACATGAAGATGAGTCCAAAG
This sequence comes from Poa annua, assembly GCA_026929855.1. Lineage (NCBI taxonomy): Eukaryota > Viridiplantae > Streptophyta > Magnoliopsida > Poales > Poaceae > Poa > Poa annua. The sequence continues at coordinate 239,740,283 of CM049426.1, read as the reverse complement.
AGACCCCACGAGGGGCAAACAAGCTCGAATTAAACAACAATAAAGAGTATATTACAGGCCAAAAGGTCTTAAGAAATCTAAACACGCGATTGTTTCAGATACAAGCGCTCGCAGGCGCAATAAGGAAAGGCTCAGGGGGAAGCAACACCGCCTTGGACCTCCTCCGCAGCACCCTCTCCAGCCTCGGCAGGGCAAGCCTCCTCCTCACTCTCCTCAGCCGCCGCCTCCGCGCGCCTGAAGCGGTTGCAGAAGGCGTCAACTTGCTCGCGGAGGGAACCGGAGACCCGCTGCGCGTCCTCGCCTTGAGCAGCTTCTGTGACGGAGGAGAGGTCAAAGCCTGGCGTGAGGAGCTTGAGGTTGGTGAAGATGCGTTCAACAATCACCACGAGGAGCTGCCTACTCTCGTCTTCCATCATCTCGCGAAGCTCGGCGGCGGGGCCCTCAAGTGTCGCGAAGAGGTGGTCGAAGTAGGCCAGGTACACGGCGGCGTCATGGCCTCGGTCTCCGGGGCACGGCGCATCCGCACCAAGCCGCGCCGCAAGTTCGTTGCCGCATGCGACCAACGCCTCGAACAAGTGCTCACACTGCTTCCCGAGCGCGCTGGCCGCCTGGGCTGAGTCCGGCGCATCCTCCGCCCGCTCCATCGCCGGAGCCACCTACTCTTCCACACCCTTGGCCGAAGAGCCGAGGCCGTGAACTGCTTCGTCGCGGGCCTCGTCCACTCGGTGCCGACCAGCCTTGGCGCGCTTGAGGCGGCACAGCAGTTTGGAGTTGGCCTTCTCGAGCTCAGCGAGCCGCTGAGCGTCCGCAGGGTATTTGGACTTGATGCGGTCTTCCCGCTTCCGGACCTGAGCATGGTACTTCTGGAGGAGGGACCGACGGAGCTGTTTCTCATGCTCCACGAGAGCCTTCTCAGCCGCCTTCGTCTTCTTGGCGAAACGCCGCTCGAAGCGCTCATAAAAAAGCTTCTGAGCAGCGACGTGCTCGTCGAACTTCGAGATCACCTAGGCTAGGCCTCCCTCGCGCGCTTCGAGGGCCTCGCGCTGGGCAAACAAGTCCTTCTCCGCCTGAAGGCGTTCTTCCTTGCGCCGCTGCAGCTCTCTCCCCGTGAGGGCCAGCTGCCGCTCACGCTCAGCCAAGCCCTTGCGGTCCTCCTCCAGAGCAGCCTGCACATCCTGGTGGGCGGAACGCAGCTAGGATTCCAGCTGGCCCAGCCCGCGGCTTTTCTGTGCCAGCGAGCCCTCCATCGCCTCGCGCTCGGCTGTGGCCTCTCGCAGGAGCTCCGCATCGGCGTCTCGCTCTGCCTGAAGAGGCTCAAGAAGCTCTGCAGCGTCGTGGATGGCCCCCTCGCGAATCTCCTTAGCAAAGCGGGTGGCCTCCTCGCGCGCGGCCTGCAGCGCCGCATCCTCCAACCGGCGCGCTTCGACCGCCGCATGAAAGGACGCCCACGACCCCGCGAGCTCCTGCTGCTGCTGGGCGAGCTTTATGTCTTCGAGGGCGAGGTGAGCCTCCAGGCCCTCCAAGGACTGCCGCACAAGGCCAAAAGCCACCTCGCGGCGTCCCGCGCTCCAATCCCAGCCACGGAGGACCAGCTCTTGACTAAACGAAGGCCCCGCTGCGGCGTCCGGTCCCGTGAGCCTGGCCCCAGGTCGAGCTCGGGGGCTAGGCGCAGCCTCACCTCCGTCCGCGTCTGCCTCTGCTTTGGTGCTCGGGCCGGTGGGGCACTGATCTCCTCCAGCGGAGCGAGGAGGAGAAGAGAAACCCCCTCCTACAGGCGCGCATGCGCCCGCTGGCGCCTCGCTCGTTTCCCCCGCGGGCGGTGCAGGAGCCGCTGGCGTGCGCGGTGGAGATGCCGCATGCGTTGGCGTCAATGCGCGCGGCGGGGTCGGCTCGCGGGGCGGAGCTGCCTCACACGGAGGCGTAGCCGCGCAAGGGAGAGTAGGAGCGCGAAGTGGCGTAGAAGCCTTCTCCTCCGCGCCTTTCACCCCCAGTGCCTCGGGAAGCGATGTAGATGCCTCTTGGCGTGGCGCGCCCATCTCTTCTTGAGGCTCTGCCGCCCCCACCGGGGGCGCAGCCGCCTCCACTTGAGGCGCCCTCTCAGCAGGGCCTGAGGTGGCCGTCTCCGCAGGCCTCGTGTGTCCGTCGGCCATTGCCTCTACTGTGGCTCTCTTCACGTATGCAGCCTTGCGAAGCCGGTGGCGCTTCACAGGCACAAGATCGCTGACAAAAAGCACAAGAAAAGACAATCAAGAGAGGGCGAAGCAGGAGGGAAAAACAAGAGCCAAGAATGACCAGGTGCCGTAAATACTCACCCTGAAGGGGAAGCACCGGCATCGACCCATGCCAGGCCTGGAGAGCGCCAGGAAGGCGTGGTCTTGACGCCTGATCCCCCCGGAGGCGTCCCCGCTACCCTTTTGTAGGGGACGTCGGAGGGCCTCACCCCAGAACGATCCACCACAGCCTTGGTGCGAGGTTCGCGCCTCCCCGGCCAAGCGCCTGTCTCGAAGGCCGTCCCCGCCTCGGTCACCTCCTCCACGGGGCGCGAAGGCGCCACAACGAAGGCGTCGTCGTCACCTGACGAGATGTCGCAAATCTCGTCGGTGAAGGGCTCATGCCTCACGAGGGACGCCCCTCTCGTCGCGGCCTCATCATCGCCACTCCAGGCACCGGAGGCTGATGAAGAGTAAACACCGACGACTATATGCGCCGACGGAGCGACCACCTGATCCATAACCCCCGCCAGACCGTACGGGGCAAAGTCTGGCATTCCGTCCAAGATGTCCATGCGATCACACAGAGGGAGCTGATGCAGAGGTCGCACGGAGCCGGCGATATTCCCGGGCACTTCCGGATTGGCAAAGAGTATGTTCAAGATGGTGTCAACAAGATCCGAGTCGTGATCCTCAGGGTGAAGCCGCATTGGGTCCGAGGGGCCATCATACATCCACATCGGCTCTGAATGTGCCTGGAGGGGCGCGATTCGGCGCGTCACGAAGTCCGCCACGACCATATGCCCCGTGAGGCCCTCCTCGTGGAGGAAGCTCAAGCGCCCCACCAGGTGTGCGTTATCTGTGCCGCGAAGGGCAGACTTGCAGCAGTGAGAGTTCTTCACGGGCGGCGCCTCCGGGACGTCTAGGAACGCGCAGGGTGACTGGACGCCGATGAGCAGCCACCTCTGACGAAAGTCACCCACCTTCTTGAGCAAGGCCATGACAGGCTTGTCTCCACTCCATGACATGGGAATATATACGCTCCCCGTGCCGTCCGCGATGCGGAAGGAGACGCACCCAGTTCGCTCGCCAGCAGCCGTGCACCGCAGCGAGTAGAAGTTCCGGAAGAGCGCTACAGAGGGGCGCACGCCCAAATAGGTCTCGCAGAGATAGGCGAAGATGGACAGGATGAGCATGGAGTTTGGATGAAGATGAAGGAGTTGAATTTGATAGAACTCCAGCACCGCCTACAAGAAAGGCGAGTACGGCGGCACCAGCCCGGTGGTGATGGCATGGAGAAAAAAGGGATAAAACCCTTGGGGTAATCCCCCGAACCAAGCGGCTTGAAGCGCGCTGGCGCCATACTCGTTGGTCGGCCCCGCGACCAGGTGGCGAATCCTCTCCAACGCTTGAAGATCCATGCGCGCCCCCATGAGAGCCGCGCCCTGCACTACCTCTAGGGTTTCTGCCTGGGAGGAGGTCCCCGCAGCGGCTTTGCTCTTGCTCTTGACCAGGCCCATCATCGCGGGTACGGAGGACTGAAGGAGATGGAGAATGGAGATTCGCAGGAGAGAGCGGAGGCGGAGAGCTCTGGGAAGCGAAAATCTCTGCGAGAAGAATTGGAAACGGTAACGGCACTCAGTCGCAGCTCTTGGTCTTTGTCACCTCGAGGAGTAGTTACCGGGACGTGGTGGGACCCCCCAGGACTCATACCCCGGATCGTGCGAGGCCGTTATTCGTCCAAGTGCCGCGAGGCTCGGGCCTGTTGGGCACTAAGGGCCCACGACGCTTCGCCTGAGCCCATGGGCTCAACCGTGCCCATCATGGGCCCGGGGGCTACTGTCGGCCCAGTGGACCTGGGGTATGGCGAGAGCCCATTCCCCCTCAGGCCTCGCACACTGGCCAGTCAGACGAAACGGCTAAGGACCAGGCGTCACCGCCTGACGGGACCCTCGAGAGGCAACTCCCCTTGAGGGACTAAAGTGGAAGCGTGCCCTCAAGGGATCCCTCGCCTCAGGGGACCCTCCCGAGGCGAGGGCGCGCCTCGAGGGAGTCCCGTAAAAAAACTCCCCTCAGGCCTCCCCTGAAGGGAAACGTCGCGGCCAAGGAAGTACGACAAGACGCACATGGCCCCTGCCACGCCCACGTGGTGACGCAAGCACCCCCGTTGCCGTTTTGGTGATAAAGGGGTCAATAAAGCGGCTCCGCCTGCTGCGCAACTGCCAGGACCTTCTACTCTGACGAAAAAGCGGGTGGACGGCGCAACCCTCCAACGGAGCACGTCACCGCGGGCTCCAGCTCAGAGACTGCCCCCTCTGCGGGCAGTACAGCGCGGTCGGCCGCCTGTTGGCCACAGCGCCCACCTTTATCAGCAATGGACCACATCCATGGACAAAGGGATGGCGGTGGACTCCAACTCCACGGTGCCTCTGCCGTGTGGGAGCCATCTTGAAGGCCAAGCCGAAGGAGAGCGCTAGAGGGGCCTATAAAAGAGGCAAGACATCCATCGTAGCACGGGTCGGCTCTTTGCGTGCTAGAATTCTTGTAAACCCTAGCAACTCTTGTTAGGATAGCCTGGAGCCCGAGGAGGAAGAAGATCATCGCTTTCCTCCCCAGGCAAGAACTGCCTCAAGGGGGCCTCCGGCAAACTCCACTGTACTGTAAACTCCATCATCTAATACAGACAAGCAGAAGTAGCGGTCTTACCTCCTCACGAGGGCCATGAACCTGGGTAAAGGCTGGTGTCTATCTCTGTCGTGGGCGGGTCGTCTTCGGGTCCGGCGAGCAACGTCGCGGAGTCCCTCGAGGGTCTTGACCTCCGTGTTCAACCCCCTTTCACGAACTACTCTTCTGGAAGTGACTACCCCCGATTCTTGGGAGTCATAACCCGACACAGACCCAGCCCCCGAGTCATTCTAGTGGGTTTATGTATATTTGCTTTCCGCAAGGCCCAGCCCCCGAGTCGTTCGAGTGGGTTTATGTATGTAGAAAGCAAGACATAAAGGAATAATTATGAAGTAAACCATCTTTATTAAATATATATGCCCAGTCGACCGCCTCATTAAAAACCTTACATCCCCCTTAGGTACCCTGGTAAGGAAAAGAGCGCGTCTGAAATCTACTGGCCCTTTTGTCATGCTAGATTGTCTTTTACAACGATTTGTCGAGAGACTTATGAATAGAAACGATGTAGGTGCGCTAAGTTCCATGGGTTATGTGATAGTTCTCCCGTCTGCACGTGTTTTAGTCGATAGGCATCTCCTGCAATGACCTCGGTGATGATGAATGGGCCCTCCCGTGGTGATGCGAGTTTGTGTACTTTCTTCTGTTTTAGTCGTAGCACTAAATCTCCCACCATGATCGTCCTGGGACGGAGACGTCGACTGTGATAGTTTCTAAGATCTTGCTGGTAGACAGCTGTGCGGGCTAAGGCCATGCCGCGTGCTTCGTCTAGTACGTCCAATGCATCTTTTTGTGACTCATTTGCTTCATCCTCGTTGTATGCCTCAACTCTTGGTGCATTAAACTTGATCTCCGGTGGCAGGACTGCCTCTGCTCCATAAACCATAAAGAATGGAGTGAACTGAGTTGATGCGTTTGGAGTTGTATGGAGGCCAGGCACCTGGAACCCTCTTGAGTAGAACTAATAGTCTTTTCTTGATACCCGCACATACGAGGCCGTTGTCCTTTTCGACTTGTCCGTTTGATTGTCGGTGTGCCACTGATGCGTAATTGGGTGTAATGTCCTACTCTTTGCAAAAAACTTGGAATTCTTCTGCTGTGAAATTTGTGCTGTTATCCGTGATGATGTTGTTTGGGACGCCAAAACGATAGACTATGGATTTTATGAATTTAACCACCGTTATCTCTGTTGAGTTTGTGATTGGGATTGCTTCAATCCACTTTGTAAATTTATCGACTACCACCAGTAAGTGTGTATACCTTTCAGGCGACGATTTTTTGAGTGGTCCCACCATCTCGAGCCCACATTGGGCGAACGACCATGTCAATGTTATGGTTTTGAGTGCTGATGTCGGCGCGTGAGGTTTGGTTGCAAATTTCTGGCACCCGATGCATCTTTTGACGATATCCTCTACGTCTTTGAGTGCGGTTGGCCAGTAGAATCCTGCTCTGAAAGCTTTGGCTACCAACGATCGACTGCTAGCGTGATGCGCACAAGTTCTACGCACCTTTGAAATACTCCTGAGATGCTTCTTTTGTAGAGTTCACCGTTTATGATGGTGTATGCCTTACCTCTTCGGACTGTTCTTCTGGCTTCTATTGTGTCTTCTTGCAGTTCTTCCTTAAGCATGAACGCTAGTATCGGCTCAGTCCAGGTTGGAGCTACATGGTCACCTTGACACAAGAGTACTTCGACTGCAGGGTCCATCGTGGTAGTTGTACTATCTTGTGTAGCCTCATTCGAGCTTACTGTTGACTGTTGTTTATGAGTAGATCTGTGTGTGATGCGCTCTAGAAAAACTCCTGGTGGTACTTGTGCTTTAGTCGAGCCAATGTTGGCTAGTATATCTGCTTCTTCATTACTCTCTCGTCCAATGTGTCGTAATTCGCATCCATCAAAGTCTCCCTCGAGTTTGTTGTAGAGGTCGTGATATGCAATCATATTATCTGCTATGGCGTCGCACGCCTTCATTGTTTGTTGTACGACTAGATTTGAATCACCATATATCATCAGTCGTGTGCACCCCAAAGCTTTGGCCATTTGGATGCCATGTATTAGTCCTTCATATCCGGCTTCATTGTTGGATGGCTTTACGAAGTCCATTTGGAGGATATATTTTAGCTTGTCTCCTTTTGGTGATATGAGTACGACACCTGCTCCTGCTCCTTCGTTTTTCTTGGATCCATTGAAATACATCGTCCATGAGTTGGATATATCTGGAATTCCTGGTAGTTGGGATTCAATCCACTCGGTGGTGAAATCAGGAAGCACTTGAGATTTGATGGCTTTCGGATGATCGTACATGATTATGAGTGGTCCTAGCTCGATGAGCCATTTTGCTACTTGCCCTGTTGCATCTGGTTTGGTGAATATATCTCCGATTGCGGACTTGCTGATTACAATTATTGGGTGTTCTGTGAAGTGGTGTCTTATCTTCCTAGTTGTTATGAACACTGCGTAGGCCAGTTTCTGAAAATGCAGATATCTTTGTTTGGACAGAGATAAAACTTCGCTGATATAATAGACTAGCCTTTGCATGCTTTGAGCCTTTCCCTCTTCCATACGTTTGACGACTAGGATTGTGCTCACCACCCTGTTTGTTGCCGCCACGTAGAGGTATAGTGGCTCTTTTTCTTTTGGTGCTGCTAAGATAGGGGGTTTGGTGACTGTTCGTTTGAGATCAATGAAGGATGCTTCTGCTTCTTCCATCCATTCGAGTTTATCTGCTTTTTTCATCAGCCGATAAAGTGGCAGTGCCTTTTCGCCTAATTTGCTAATGAATCGACTGAGGACAGCTACCCGTACTGTCAACTGTTGTACCTCGTAGAGCCTTGTAGGCCTTTGCATGGTTAGTATGGCCAGTATTTTTTCCGGATTTTCTTCAATTCCTCGGGCTGAGACAAAGTAGCCCAAAAGTTCTCCAGCCAGGACTCTAAAAGTACATTTTTCTGGGTTCAGTTTTATGTTGTAACTTCTGAGGTTATCAAATGTCTCTTGTATGTCCGATAGGAGTGTGCTTTCTTTCTTTGATTTGATCACTATGTCGTTGACGTAGACTTCTACGTTTTTGCCAATCTGTTTTTCAAACAATTTTGCATTATGCGCTAATAGGTGCCTCCTGCGTTTTTGTGGCTAAAAGGCATTGTGGTGTAGCAATATACTCCGAGCGGAGTTGTGAAGGACGTTTTTTCTTTGTCTTCTCTTTTCATTAGTATTGGATGATATCCAGAGTATGCGTCGAGGAATTATAGTCGCGGGTATCCTGCGGTATAGTCAGCGATCTGGTCGATCCGAGGCAGTGGAAAGTGATCCTTTGGACAACACTTGTTTATACCTATGAATTCCATGCACATCCTTGTTTTGGTCGTCTTCTTCTTCTCGACTATCACGGGATTAGCCACCCATTTTGATTTTTTTGATTTTTTGAATGAAGTTTGCTTTGAGTAGTTTGTCCACATGCTTTTCTATAGCTTCTCTTTTTGGTCCTGACACACGACAACTGTTTGTTTGACTGGCCTGCACTTAAAATATGGCAAGATTCATGTGTATAGTGCAAACCCCAGGATCGATTCATTTGCACACACAGTTTACGAAGAATATCACATCATTGTATCATTATTACACGAATAAACCAGATTTGGTAAAATAAATAGTTTGATATATCTTTGCATAGATTAAAGATAGCTCAAAACAATAAAGCAGCGGAAATAAATCTTCAATGAGCCTCCAACTTCATGATACGCCACAGGCGAAAACATGTTGGTGCAGACTCGAAACCCAAACGTAGTCCTTACTCTTCGTCAGAAATTTCTGCAACAAATAATAATTTGCAACAGAGTGGGTCAGATTCCATTAGAAATGGATCTGGCAAGTGACACTATGGTGGACAACTTAATGGAATAACTCTATAATCTGTATGCATATTTGGCTTGGTGGAGTTCAAGGCTATTTTGCATAAAGCCAGTTTTGCCTAACTCTATGTAAAACAAACTTAACATCATAATTGGCAACACTGGTTAACCCAAGTGAGCCAAAAGATATCATGTCCTTAGGTGCACCCTCAGGTGAAAACCCCCTCATTCAATGGTCCTAAGTATATTAGAAACTATCTTAGGTGAAAACCGCCATAAACATGGTCCTGAGTAGTTCACTGTTGTTCACTTATCAAAATTTTATTAAGAAATTAGAATGTTGGGATTCCTTTGTTTTCCTTGATCAGCTGCAGTCTTCACTTGGAAATCTTCTACTTGAGTTCTTCACTTTCTTCTCCCTTTATTCCTCACATCCCTTTGTTCCTGCGTGGCCTTCCACAAGTCTGCTCTCAAGTGAAAACCCCCACGTTCATGATCCTAAGTATAGTAGAAACTATCTTAGGTAAAATCCCTCATGGACATGGTCCTGAGTAGCCACTCAACATAAACCAAACAACCATTCCACCCTTATGATTCATTAACTTAGTGGATGTGTACTCTTAGGTGAAAACCGCCACATACTATGATCCTAAGTATAGTAGAACTATCTTAGGTGAAAACCCTCATAGACATGGTCCTGGGTAGCCACAATTAACATTTTGTAAAATCTTTCATCAATTGCATAGCATCGAAATTCTACTAAGTCATCTCATAGGTACATAGACACAATGGAATAGGGAATTCTAAAGTATTGCATAGCAAATCTACCAAGTCCTACACATGCTTAGGAAAAATAATTCTACTCATGCATATAAAAATACCTGGGAATTTATGAGGTGTGCCACTTGCCTTGGCAACAGGGAGAGTAGGTGTAGCAGTTGCAACAACCTTCGTTTCTCTCTAGAATTTCTAACAAGTCAAACAAGCCACAAATAAACATAAAATAATAAATTCAACACTTAGAAAATATGACATGCATGAGATGCAAAAAAACACCCACAAAAATTCTAAGTTAGAAAACACTAAGGACTTAGTCGTAATCACTACGGACATGGTTTATGTCCAAAGTGAAAGCATAGGAAGACAGGAAGGATAAAGTGGAAAGGTGTGGTTGGTCTTCCAAGCTTCCTCCTTGGTGTGATGTCTTCATTGAGATTTTGTAAACTTGACAGTTCTTCAGACTTTGGTTCTCCAGACTTGATTGTTCTTCGGACTTGATGATTCTTCTAACTTATGGTTTTAGTATCACCAGGGCTGGTCTACAATATAACTTAGACACCATGAAGTCTAAGAGAAAGAAAAAAGAAAGAGACAAAATACTTAGAGAAATAAAAGGGTTGGTCTTCTTGAATTTCCTCTTGATTTTTTCGAAGTGTTTCTGCTTCTTCGAGATGCCTTCCGGAGTCTGTTTTCTTCTATGTCTTTATTGGCCTTCTAGTCTTCATGTTAAAAGTCCCAAGTATCTAAGTGCATAACACTTTACCAAAACAAATATGTAGAAAATAGTCCTAACTTAGAGCAAAATAAGAAGTATAACTGTACAACATATTCTATGCATGCAATGCAACTTATTTCTAAGGACAACACTTAACAAAATAAAACAACTAAGTTTTCTTGATGCTAAAATTTTCTAAGGAAAAGATTTAGCAGTTTTTAAGATGTTGAAATTTTCTAAGGAAAAGTGTTGTCAATTATTTATAAAAAAAATTCTAAGGAAGAAAATTGCTTTACTTGAAGGGGCAAAGTATTTCTAAGTACTTTTGTATCATAAAGTGATCAAAATATGACTAAGTCATTTTATTATTCGAATAAATAAAGAAAAATAATTTTAATCAATTTTAATTATTAAAATATCACCAAAAAGGCATTTAATTAATATTAATTACAAAACCATAGAAAATTATTCTACAAACCATATTTGAGTATTCCTATGGCCAGTACTTAGACATTCAAATTTTATAGCAAAAGAGTTTTGATAAATTTTAAATTTTAAATTTAAAGTTATGTTCGAATTACCATTAATGCTACTTTTGAATTTCAACAAATTTTAATTCGAAAATATATAAAAGTAATGATGCCAAAAGTTCTACTAGTAATAAGCTTTCCAAAAATATAATGTTTGCAATTTTTGGCCAAGACAATAAAAAGAAGTGATAGATCTAATGTAAAGGGACTAATCTATGAAGAAAACAAATAAAAGCTTCACGCTGAGGTCCCTGGCGACGTGGCGTCTTCTGATTGGTGCGGAGCCTCCGCTGACTGGCGATGACTGGCTGCTGACGAAGCTTCCGCGTGGCACGACCCTACTGGCTGGTACTGATTCGGTTAAGTGAAACGAGTAAGACCGCTGGATCTAGATCTAACGGTGTAGATCGAGCGACCTAAACCAGGCGGCGCTAGGTCACCGGACATAACTCGCCGGAGACGTGCCCGTTGCAGCGACGCGGCGTTCTAGGCGATCTAAGGTGCTCCGGGACGGATGGATTTTATCGGAGTGTGCAGAGGGCCGAGGCAGAGATGGTGGCGAGGTGGCGGAGTCCGGAGCTTCTCGGTTCGCCGAGGATCCTTTACCGGAGTTGCGACTGGCGACGGTTACTTCGGTCACGGACGGAAACGCCGTTCTAGGAATAAAGGCACGAGGAGGAAGTGTCAACGGGGTGAGCACTGTGAGTACGAATCGAGAGGAGGAAGGAGGAGCGCTCGAGGAGCTGTATACTCACCGAAATCGAGAGCTTTTGCCTGCGGCAATGGCGGTGATGCGAGCTCATTCTCGAGAAGCCTGGGGGCGATTTGGCTAGGGTTTGAGAGGGGAAATAAGACGATGGGATTGGGCTTTATATAGGGGCGCATGAAACGGATTTCATGGACGACACGGCTCGGAATCGAAGCGTTGACGGGATGAGCTCCTCGGCCGGAAAATCTGCTCCAGAGGTTGAAGACCATACGTCATGCTGACGTCATGTGCGGGCCCATGCGCCAGTGAGATGTGGGAGAGCGGGGTCGGCCTTGGCCTTCTACTAGGCTTCTAAGCGATGCGCGAGAGATGAGATGGGCTCGGCCCAGTTTGGCTCGGGAGGCGATTAAAAAAAAAACATTTTCAATTTCATGTTTAAATTCTTTAAACAAAAATTATTTTTAAACTCTTTTAAAACTCTTCAGAAAAATTCATAAAAATATGTGTTGGAAAGATTATTGAATTTAGAGCCTTTTGGCAGTAATAGTCTCAAAAAAATAAAATTAAGTAGTGTGGAAATTTATAAGAAGTACAAATAACCTCTTTATGGAAATAAATCCTATTTAAACATATAAATGAATTTTAATTTAAACCCTATGTGATTTAAATAACATGATGAATGATGATGATTCATGAATGCATGAATGCAATGCTTGAATTTTCTTTTCAAAGCAATAGACATAGTAATTTTCAAAAAATTTAAATTTTTCTGATTTTTCAAATCCCAGGATGTTACATTTTCTATAGCTTCTCTTTTTGGTCCTTACACACGACAAACTATTTGTTTGACGGGCCTGGTTCCTGGACTGAGTTGGAGAGAGTGCTCGGTGAATTCCCTGGGTATGCCTGGCATGTAGGCTGCGCACCATGCAAACATATCCCAGTTCTCACGGAGGAATTCGACGAGCGCGTTTTTCTATCCGGGAGGCAAACTTTTTGATATCTTAACTGTTTTAGTAGGGGCAGTCGGGTGAGCTGGTGTGTTCGCGTATCGTCTGTAGTGTTGAATTTCTTGTGGGTAGCTTGTTTTTATGATCAGGCATGTATGTTGTGTCGTTGATCAGAGAGAGTTCCTCCAGCGTTTATTCTGCTCCAAATGTCTCAAAAATCTTGTTGAAGTCGCGGTCGCAAGCGTCTGACCTTTAAAAGTTTTCATTAATTGTGATTACTCCCTTTGGACCTGGCATCTTCAGCTGAAGATATGCATAATGTGGTACTTCTATGAATCGAGAAAATGTTGGTCGCCCCAGTATGGCATGGTATTGCGATCTCTAGTCGCCGACTTCAAATTCCATCGACTCAGTTTGAAAGTGTGTTGCGTCTCCAAATGTGACATCGAGTTGTATCGTACCTTTCGGTACGATAGCTTTGCCTGGAACTATGCAGTGAAAAGTATTTGATGATGGAAGTAAATTGTCGACTGACCTGTTCATCCGGCGTAGTGTGTCGGCGAAGATGATATTGATGGCGCTTCCTCCATCCATAAAGACTTTAGTCATGGTGTAACTACCAATTTGCGTTCCGAGTACTAGGGTGGAGTGACCTGGCCTATACACGGATGGTAGGTGATCTTCTCGACTGAACGTGATTGCAGTCTCGGACCCGCGTAGGTATTCTGGTACAGCTGGTGGTGCCATGACCGCCATGTTGACATGTCTAGTGTGAAGTTTTGGTTGTCTGTTCGATGGTCGTCCTTTATGTTTGCGTCTGATGACTAGAGTACTGATATGTTGAACTCTAAGGTACGTAATGTACTGCTCCCGTGAGCTGGTTGTTGTGGTCGTATGACGGAGGCGGTGGTAGCGATGCGACTTGTTGTGCGGATACCATATGCTCGGATGTATTCCTTCTAAGTCGTTTTGCATATTCGACAGCAAATTGCTCGAATTCGCGGCAGTTATCGATGGTATGACTGGATGTTAATTTTCCAGTTTCTGGATCTTTAACAAATGCACCCTGCATGGATTTTCTATTCTTGGATCTGAGCGTCTCTGCCAGTCTTGTCTTCTGTAACCTCCGTGTTGGTCATGATCCATGTTTTCATGATGGTCGACGGGCCGATCGTCTCGGTAGTTGTTGCCTCGCGTGTCTTGACGACCATCTTCTCGACTGTTATGCCGATCGTCTTGTTTTCTATCATTTTTAGTGCGGTCGTTATGTGAGAATCCGGCTGCTACAAATTTGAATTTGTATTTGCCTCCATGATCATAGTCGCGTCTTCTTTGCTTGTCATCTCTTTCTCGACGATCTCGACTGTCCCGATGGTCGCGACTATCTCGCCGGTCATGATGTCGTTCCGTTGAGTGCGGAGTTTTACTTTGGACTGCATCTTCACCATCTATCCACTCGGTTGCCAGTTTCATGAGCTCCGCCATGTTTTTTGGCTTTTGTCGCCCGAGTGCCTCCTTGAAATCTTTTCTATACACTCCCATTGTGAAAGTGTCCATAGCTCCGTCTTCTGATATTGCACTGACAGAGTTTCGTATGGCGGTCCATCTTCTTATATATGCTCTGAGTGCTACGTCTGACCTTTGCCTGCATGCCCGTAGTTCCTTGAATGTCTTTGGTCATTCACAGAGAAGATCAAAATATTTTATGAAGTCCAATTTGAAGTGGTCCCAGGAGTCGTATGCCCCTTCGGGTAGTGATTTGAGCAAGTCGCGGGCTGTGCCTTCAAGCATTAGTTGCAGATATTGCAGCGATGTTGTAGTTGTTCCTCGTTGGCATACGACTGCCAGCTTGTAATCCTCGAGCCAGCCCGAGGGCTCTTGCTTGGAATTAAATTTTGGCATGGCGGCAGGCCAAATTTCTTTGGTAGCTTTGCTTCTTGTATCCGTCGAGTGAAGCATTGTGCTCACATGGACCCACGCCGTGGTTGTCAGGTGAGTCTTGACTGTCCGATCATCTGGATCTGCTCCTCGAGCGGCTTCTTGATCTGCGGCGGCCAGATCTCTTTCTAGCACTGCTTTGTGGAGGGCTACGACTGCGGTGACCTCGTGAGTGACTTCTGCTGCGTCCTCGGCTTCTTCCTTCTACCAGTTCTTTGGCCGCTATTTCAAGAGCTTTCATTTGTTGGAGGTATATCTACTCAGCCGGGTCACCTGCCGGTGGTTTTCCTGCTTGGAGGTATGCTCCTAAGGATATGAGCGCACCTTAGGCTGTCTTGGGCAAGAGTATGCCTCCCGAGTCGAGTGTCAGGAACGAGTGGTCTAGGTTTCGAGTGACTCTTGTGAAGGAGATATGCACTAGAGGCAATTAATAAAGTGATTTATTTATCATATCTCGTTTGTTTATAATACGTTTTTGTGTTATGCTATAACTGTATTAAGTGGAAACATTAATACACATGTTATACGTAAACAACCAGGTCCCTAGTAGCCTCTAATAAGACTAGTTTCATTGTGCGATTGATGACCGAGGTTTCCCGATCAAGTGACATGGCTTCAGTTGGCAATGAAGTCATATCGTTGGTAGAACGATGTGATGGACATACCCATATTTTGTAGGACGTAGTCATCCCGCCTTCGACCGTGAGATCAACTCTTATTGTTATTACCGGAAGATACTTTGATTGCATCAAACGTCATATCTTATATAGTGTGACAATAAAGGTGTCCCTCTCGGGTATCGGAAGGGAGTGGTTGATACGAGGGGTCAAGAGCAGGATTTGTCAGTCTATATAGCCGGATATATACTCTAGGGCCCACTCGGTGAGATTATGTCAAATGAGCTTGCAAGCATGTGCCTAGCGCACCCGGACATAAGATTATGGACAAGTAGAAGTTAGTGTTGTCGGCAACGAGATCATGCTAGGTATGGAGATATCTATGAACGAGTCTCGGACACGCTAAGTATCGCTATGACAAAAGGTTTAAGACTCGACGTCAAGGTTTGATAGATGAAAGTCATTCGTTATATCACATGGGTTAAATTACGAGGTCCAGGCCTACGAGCTAATCATTGATCGGGACCGGGGAGGGCTCTCGATCATGTATGTTATTATATCGAACCGCTACGGTAACACACTTAAGGGGTTTCGACAAGACAACCGGAAAGTAAAGAGAACACCGGGAACGTCCCGGGAATGGTCCGATGGAGATTGGGTGGCGACGAAATACTTTTCGGAGTCGGAATAAATTATATAATATTTAATTAATATTAATTAGTGTAATTAATAGTTAAAACATTTTTATTTATTTATTTTCGAATTTTTAAAGGCTGATTTCCCTTAATGGGCCTTCTAGTGGAAAGAAGGCCCATGAAGCGGGAAAGTCCCCCTCAGGGTTCAGTTGGGAGAGGGGACGGCCTAGGTGAGCCAAATGGGGCCCACCTAGGGCTGGCGCACCATGTTGGCCGGCGGGTGGGGTGTGGGGATAGTCCCACACCGCCCGACTGGTGAGGTTGACTCCCCCCGGGACCCTTTATACAGAGGTGCCCCCATGGCCTTTTAATTAACCCAATTAATTCTTTCTTTCTCCTCGATTACATGATTCCCTTTGTCGGAGTTGCGCCAAGGAGAGAGTTTTCTCCACTATACGCTTGTTGCCGCGATGCTGGTGTTCTGGTCCAAGTCTTCCGCTGCTCGTCCTAGACTGGAGCTTCGGGAGTCGTCGTTTCCACCGTACGTGTGTAACGCCCTACGAGGTGTTGCGGTAGCGGTGCTGGGAGGTCTACTTCCTCTACATGACCTTGAGGTCGGCTTCATCGTCTTCTTCGTCAACGTTCGTCCAGGAACGTAATCCCCGATTTCGGTTTACAAGGGTATGTATTCCGATCTCCGTTGTACTTCTATATCTACATTGTATAGATTCTGGCTAGATTAAGGATATCGTTGCTAGGAAAATTATTGTTTTCTGCCTACGATCCCCTTCAGTGGTATCAGAGCCGATCTATGCGTAGATATAGCTGTACGCTGTTAGAACCCATGTTCTTCACGGGGGCACCGTTCTTATATTTGCTACCCTCTAGCGTGTACTTATGATTCCGGGAGTATTGAGGTGATGAAGCGGTCCGGACCGACTTTACGCGTATGCTTACGCGAGATTGGTTCCACTACTGACATACGGCTTGTACCGTATATGTGGATGGCGGGTGTCTGTCTCTCTCTCTCTTCAGCTGTCTTTTTCAATGGAGGGCCTAAAAGGGATGCTTAAACATGCAATTATTGGATCATTGTTGTGATCACAAGTTCATAGGTAATAAGCGGTTCTTTTTACGACAACCTAAGCCACGTAAAATATGCAAAAGATAAAGTAGAACACGTCTAACTTTATTTTGCAGGGGCAATGTGATATGGTCAAGGTAGGTTTATTAAATTGTTTATGAACTGTGGGCGCCAAGAAGACCATGGCGCATGGACCATATCACGTCGCATTACATTTGATGTTGTAAATGCATCTTATATTGTGTGATTGTTTGTAAGTTACACGGCGGTAGAAATATAAGATGGTCCCTCCAAAATACCACTAATGGTCTTCCTCCAACGTGCACCACCAAGATAGTTCTACGTTATAAGGCATGTCGTTAAGATCGGGTGCCAGACATATCGTCATTCGCATTCAGTGGGTTGATACGTCCATTTTGCATCACCTATTTTATATCATAATTTACTACTAGTCATTGATATATATCGTATTTGGAGATGATACTTATGTTATTTCATCTATTTAGCTTGATTGATTATCATTGGGGGATGGAACTCCGGAGTCTGAATTCTGCTGGAGAAAGCATCGTCAAGATACAATATTTGCGAAGAGCAGAAGAACAAAGTAGACATCTGGGAATTATTTTCCATTTATTTCATGAAGGAGGCCAAAAGGAGAGCCTGGGTTGGGGCCCAGGGGGCCCACACCACTTCCCGGCGTGGCTCACAAGGCTGTCGCGCGAGCAGATGGTGAGGCCGCCCTGGCCCACCTCCTGGCGTACCCCTTCACGTACTTCATCCCCCCACAGACCTAAAAATCGTACGTTGTCCAGAAACCATCTCCGCCGCCACCACGAGGCGGAGAAGACAGAGAGAGAAAAGCTCTTCGGCAGGCTGCGTTGCCGCCGGGGAAATTCCCTTCCGGAGGGGGGAAATCGTCGCCATCGTCACCGTCATCGAGGTGCACTCCATCACCATTGCCAACACCACCATCTCCACCGCCGACGCTGTCATCTCCATCCATCCACTTCGTTCCCGCTATAACATGTAGGGCTAAACTATGTGTATTTGATAGGGGAAACTCTCCCGGTGTTGATTGCTATTTTTATTGATGGTATTGAGTGAAACCGTTCAATTAGGGTTTATGTTCAGATTGTTATCCATCATTATATCATCTCTGATCATGTTCCATATGATGTGTTGTGAGTTGTTCGTTGTGTTCTTGAGGACATGGGAGAAGTCTAGATGTTAGTAGTGAACTATGTTGAATAATATTTGATGTTTTGATATTTAAGTTGTGGTGCCATTCTTCTAGTGGTGTCATGTGAACGTCGACTACATGACACTTCGCCTTTATGGACCTAGGGAAATGCATCGTGTACTCGATTATCATTTGTGGGGTTGCCGGAGTGACAAAAACCTAAACCCCCGTTGGTATCCCGATGCACGAGGGATCGCAGGATCTCAGAGTTTAAGGCTATGGTTAGATTTATCTTAATTACTTTGTTGTATTTGCGTATGCTTGCAAGGGGTATAATCATAAGTATGTATTAGTCCTAGGAAGGGCGGTGCATTAGCATAGGTTCACCCACACAACACTTATCTAAACACTAAAGATTATTCGTCAATATGAAGCGAAAGCACCAGACAGAAATCCTGTGTGTCCTCAAGAACGTTTGGTCATCTTAAGTAAACAAATCGGCTTGTCCTTTGCTCTCAAAAGAATTGGGCCACTCGCTGCAATTATATTTGCCGCGCTCTCTTTACTCGCACTTTATTTATCTGTTTTATCAAAGTTTGCTTAAAACTTGTCTGCTAGTGTCAACTCCCACGGAACAGGGATAGTCACACCCTGAAGAGTAGTTGTAGCGTGCACTTAAAATAAGGCATATACCTGTGTATAGTGCAAATCCCTGGATCGATTCGTTTGCACACACAGTTTACGATGTAATATCACAACAAAGTATCAATTTTATTACGTCGATGATCCGGACTTACAAAATATTCAATACAAGTTGCATAGCATTAAGCTAGCTCTGAAGAGTAAACAACGGAAAAACAATAGCAGTGAGTCTCCATTACTTTCATGTTGCCACAGGCGAAAACATGTTGGTTGTAGACTCGAAACCTCTAAACGAAACCTCACTCGTCATCTGAACAATCTGCAATAAGAAAAATATTGCAACAACGTGGGTCAGATTCCATTAAAAATGGAGTCTGGCAAGTGACACTATGGTGGACACTTAGTGGAATAACTCTAATAACCTATATGCTTATTTGGCTGGTGGAGTTCAAGGCTATTTTGCATAAAGCCAATTTTTCCTAACTCTTTGGAAAACACTTTTCTTCTATTCGAGACATTCGTGGCATGAAAACCACTGTCTCATTCTACCCTTGTTCACCCATCAAGTTTTATCTTAGAAATTGAAATGGTGGAATCCTCCGTTGACGTCCGTGATCAGCTGCTCAAATTGTCCGTACCGGGGACACGGCTAAGTACTTAGTTTTACACTCTGCAGAGGTTGTGCACGTTCACCATTGTACCCATTCAACCCAAACTATCCTTTACACACTTATAGTGATAAGGAAAAGGAGAAGAATGAGATGAGATCTTTCAGAAGCGTTTTCCTTCCCACTCTGGCTTGACCCGTTCCACCTAACACCCTCTACAGGTGCTTGTCAAGCCGGAGAGAGTCCACGCAACATAATTGATCAAGCCAGAGCCCATTGGCAATGGCTGCACTAGAAGAAGTCGTCACTCGGAGTTCTTCAGATTCCTTTGTTCCCTGGGTGGCCATCCACAAGTGCACTCTCAGGTGAAAACCACCATGCTCATGGCCCCAAGTATAGTAGAAACTACCTTAGGGGAAGACCACCACAAGCACAACCCTGAGTAGCCACTCAACATAAACCATTCAACCAATCCACCCAAGTGTTTCATTAACTTAGTGGATGTGTACTCTCAGGTGAAAACCACCATGCTCACGGCCCTAAGTAGAATAGACAGTCATCCTAGGAGACGACAACCTTGAGCACAGTCCTGAGTAGTCACTTAACATTTTGTAAAAACTTTTCATCAATTACATAGCATCAATGTTTCTACTAAGTATTGTATAGGAACCTAGACACAGGAGTAAGGAATTTCTACACAGGTTTAGCATAGCAATCCTATCCTACACAAGCTTATATAAAAATACACTAAGTAATGCATATAGAAAATAGTATGAGGTTTATGAGGTGTGCCACTTGCCTTTGTACGATGTCGTTGTTCACAAACTCTTTTCAACGTTACTCGGGACTCTCTGTTCAGTTTAAAAAATATAAAATAATAACAGTACAACAATCATAAAACAATACAAGAATACAAAATGAACAAACAAGGTTCATAAACTTCTAAGAAAATATGTTTATGCATGAGGTGCAAAATATTCCTAAGGACTAGAGATGTATGTCATTCTATGAAAATCTTTTAAGTTAATACAAGACAAATAGGTTGGTGAAAAATGGTTAAGGTTATGGTCATAAGTTGAATAAAATACTTTGTTTTAGTTCATCTTGAATAAGCACTCTAATGGCTTAGTCTTGATGTGAAGAAATATTTAGAGAAAATACTAAGTCTATAAGGTGATCAACTTTTATTATCAACTCTTTGTAAATTGGATATTCACTATAGTGAGAGAGACAAACACCCGGCCAGCCACTTAAATTATGGAACAGGTCTCATGTACGTGGACATGTAAGGTTAGTCCAGGCCGCTTCATCTCACTATGCCGCTAGGATCCAACAAACTTCAAGATGGTGATAACAAGATCAAAAAAAATTAAGTCTGAGATGGAAGACAAGATTAGGAAAGAGGGAAAAGAAAGAAATATGTAGTTGGTCTTCCAGGCTTCATCTTCAGACTTGTAATATTCTCCTTGGTGATGTCTTGATTGAATTCTTGGTAGAATTGAATAATCTTCAGACTTGGTGATTTTTGTATCACCTCGGCTGGTCTTGGATTTAACTTAGTCTTCAAGAAGTCTCAGAGAAGAAGGGAGAAAAGAATGAGAGAGGGAGCAAGACTTAGAAAATATTTCTGGTTGGTCTTCATGAACTTATTCTTGATTTTTCTTCTAAGTGCTTCTACTCCTTGGAGATACTTCTGAAGTCTTGTTTTGGCTAAGTCCTTCATTGGTCTTCTAGCTCCGTGTTGAAAATACTAAGTGTCTAAGTGCATAGCACTTTTACCAAAATACTAAGTTTGAAAATAATCTTAACTTAGATAAAATGATGAAGAGGTTTTCCTATGAGGAGTATAACTATATAATAAAATAAGTTATGCATGAAATGCACTTTTTAATCACAAGAAAGCATCAAAATAACTTTTGTGATTTCTTTATAAATATGCATGAATTTATAAATGCAATTTAATTAATTTCTATTTTTGGAAAATATAATAAAAGGAATAAATATAACATTAAACTTTTCTATGATTAAATTTTTATAACAAAATTTTATAAATAGAGTTAATAGATAGGGGGCATTTAATTAAATTTATAGCAATTTTATTTAATCAAAAATAATATTTCTATTAATAGTTATGTCAAAAATAGTCAAACTATTCAAATTAAATATATAACTATCAAATCATTCAAATACTACTCAAAATTATTTTATAACAGTGGCATCAAATTAAAAATATTCCAAAGTTTCTAAACCAATTTTATTTGCAATTTTTGGAATTATAGATTTAAAGTTATGACAAATATACTCAAATCATCCATTGGAAATTTGATTATTTTACACTAAGTCAAATTTGAATTCTAACAGGACTAAAATATTCTACATGTCAAGGGCTTTCCAAAAATATAAAGTTTGTTAAATTTGGCCAAACCAATAAAAAGTTATAATAGATCAAAGATGTGGGGGCTTTTCTGTAAAATTACCATTTAAATTTTATTAGGAAAATTGTTTTCCATGTTGTCGCTGACGTGGCCCTGACTGTGCACGCTGAGTCAGCGTACCGATTCGGTTTAAAGAAGATCTAATCGTGGCCGTACGAACGAGATCCAACGGCTGATAATAAAACAGAGCGGCGCGGCTGGCCGGAGTACTCCGGTGACCTAACCGTGGCGGCGCCATCGCCGGCGATATGCGTTCTACGCGTTTCAGGACGAGCGGGGACGAATGGGTCATACCCTTACGTGCAGGAGGTCGAGGCGGACGTGTTGGCGAGGTGGACGGCGCCGGGGTGCTCTCCTTCTATCGGAAACGCTCGCCGGAGTTGGAGACGGGGGCGGTTGTCCTCGGGTGAGGACGGGGGCGGTTGTCCTAGGGTGAGGACGGCGCCGGCGTTGTAGCTCCTCCCCGGATGAACGGAAGGCAGCTCTGGGCGCGGCGCGTCGCGGGGAGGGCGATGGAGGCGATGACGTTGAGCGGCGCGTCTCGGCGCGGCGCGGAGGAGCGGCCGGAGTGCGTCAGGCGTCGGCTAGCTTTGGTTCCTTCTCTCCTCTTGATTGTCTGCAGTGGAGAAGGGGAAAAGGAGCCTGCCGGTGCGCACGGACACGAGGAGAAAGACGGGCGCGGTCTCGGTTCCAGGATGTGACTCTCGTCGCCGGAATTGAGGTAAAAGGTGGCGGCGGTAGTGGGATTCCGGCGATGCAATTGGACGGCCTTGGGGCACGGTTCAAGGGGGAAGGAGAGGGGAATCCGAGCGGAGGAGGAGGGGGTTAAAAGGGGTCGAAGGGGGCATTGATTTCTCCCTTTAATCGCTCGAATTGATGCTAATAAAAACGGCGGTTTCGGGCGAGGTCGGGGGCGTGGTTTCCGGCTGGAGGAAGACGACTATGACGTCAGCAGTGACGTCATCAATTTTTCTTTTTCTGTTTTTCTTTTTAATTCATATCTTTTGATTTAAGACTGCAAATCCATTCGAATAAATTTCTAAAAATTGTAAAAGCAATATATTTGTGTTAAACCAGTTCTGGGCATGTTTTGAAATATTTTGAAAATTAATATTTTGAAATATTCATAAAATATAATTTTGCCCATTTTAAGTTAACTTTGAAATTAGGGATTTAATAATTCATTTGGGGTTAATAACATTTATGAAATTACTCACATTCAAATATGTTTGAATTAAAGTTATTTAAGATCATTTTCAAATACTAAATTTGCTTCATGCAGGCGAGTTGCAGCCTGCAATTCCTGAAATTAGCAACCCGCCGGGGGAGTTTATAAACAAAAAAATATCACTGCGCCAGGCGCAGATTTTCGGAATACTTCTACGGGGTTTTTGTCTTTAGTATAATATTAAATAGTATAACACAACTATATCAAAATGAAAAGAGAAATATAATGTATTCATTTTTTAATTCAAAATAATTTGGGCACCATTATATTTTATATTATGATAAAACATTTGAAAACTTCATAACATATCTTTGGAAAATATTTTAGGTGTATTTCATTTCTCATATTAAATATATTCATGACATTCATTTTATGTATTGCAAATTGTAAAAATAATTTAAGTTATGCAAATGCCTATTTGGATAAATCATTAGTTATAGATATTATTTTAATTTAGGATTAGCTATGGCTATGTGTTTGAAATCAATCTTTCAAAGAACTTTACTACAGGAAAATGGTTTGAAAGTTTGTATAACATTTATGAAATTTGATATTGAGGTTTTAAGAATTACAATGGATAATAAAATCTTTAATTTGAAACAACTTTTGAAAATAATGATAAGCTGAGATATTTGAAATATTAAACTCTTTCAATATGTTTGAAGTCTTTCATAGTTGGTTTTCTTATGCATTTAATGTTTTATTTTAATCAAAAACAAAAGTTTTAAATTTTAGTGATTTTTAAACATTACAAAATGTTGGGATGTTACAGTAGTTCAAAGGGGGTTGAACACGGAGGTCAGACAACCCTCGAGAGGCTCAACGACGGTGCTCGCCGAGCTTGGAGAGGGACAACACGACAGAGATGAAACGCCAGCCCGTACCCAGGTTCACGACCCTCAGGAGGAGGTAACACCGCTACTCCTGCTTGTCTGTATTGCATTGCGAAGGCTACAGTACAATGAGCTTGCCGAGGGCTCTCTTGAGGCAGTTTGGTGCTTGAAGAGGGAAGCTATGGTCTTCTTCCTCCTCGAGAAATTTGCTATCCTACACGCTTGGCTAGGGTTCCAAAGTTTTAGAATGCGATCCTTCGCTATGGTGGTGCTCCTGCTCCTTTTATAGGCGCCCCGGGCCTCATCCTTGCACTTCACGCAGCGGATGGGTTCCCACATGGCAGTGGCGCGAAGGAGTGGAGTTCACCGCCGCAGAATTTTCCATGTACACGGTCCATCTGTTCTAAAGTTAGCATCGGTGACCGATAACCTGCAGTTCGCGCAGAACGGCCAGCAGGCGCTGCGGGGGTCGTGGCGGAGCCCACGATGACGATCTTGTTGGAGCGTTGCGTCGTCCAGCGGCTTTATCACTAAATAGGAAAGTCCTTGCTGTCCAGACGCGGGCGGCACAACTTTGTTGACTTATTTATCACTAGAATGGCAACTGCGATGCTCGCGTCACTCCGCGGCTGCTGCAGGGGCCATGTGCACCTTGCAGCGGTTGCTTCGCCGCGAAGTGTCTCCACAGGGCCGCGGTGGCCTATGGAGAGATTCTTTTTGACTTCTCTCCAGGCGAGTAGAGCCTTGGGGAGTCTCTTAAAGAACACGGTCCTCCTCAGGCCCTCGGGAGGAGTAGCCTCTCGAGGGTACCCTCAAGCGGTAGCTTGGTCCTTAGTCGTTTTCGTCGAGTCTGTCGCGTGCGAGGGCTGCGGAGAGTGGGCTCTGCACACCCTAGTCCTCACTGGGCCGATAGTAGCCCCCGGGCCCAAGATGGGCACGGCTGAGCCCATGGACGCAGCCGAATCATCGTGGGCCAAAAGTGTCTGGCCAGCCCGAGACAAGCGTCGCACGGTTGAGTAACCGCAGAGTACGATCTGGGGCGTGCGTCGTGGGGGCCCCACCACGCCCCGGTAACTGCTCTTGAAAAGACATAAAGCCTGCGCGCCGCGGCGAGGAGCCGTTACTACTCCCATTCTTCGCAGACACGCCTCCTGCTCTCGAGCTCTCAGCTTCTGCTCTCCGGCGCGCTCGTCTCCTTCTTCCTCCAACCTTTCTTGCCCTTTTCCTCGACCCTCTCCGGTGATGAGTCCCGCCAAGGGAAAAGGCAAGGAGGCAATGGCGACGTCTTCGTAGGCGGCGGCCGCCGCGCCTGCGTACGGTGGGTCGCTGATTGGGGCGCGAACCCAGGATGCGCGCTGGACAGGATCTTCTACCTAGTCGCTGGGCAGACCAATGAGCATGGCGCCACCGTGCTCCGGACCGCGGAGCTTGGGGACCGCCCGCAAAGGTTTTTCCCAATCTTCCTGCACTGCGTCGCCGCGGGGCTGGTGCCGCCTAACTCGCCGTTCTTGGAGGCGGTGCTGCCGTTCTACCCGATCCAGCTCCTACATCTCTATCCAAACTCCATCCTCATCCTCTCCATCTTCGCCTATGTCTGCGAGGCCTACCTGGGTGTGACGCCCTCGGTGGCTCTCTTAAGGATCTTCTACGCGCTCCGGAGCACGGTGGGCAACGAGAGCTCGGGGTGCGTCTCCTTCCGCATCATGGACGGCATGGGGGGCGTCTACATCCCCATGTCGTGGAATGGAGACCTCCCCGTCACGTTGGTGACGAAGAAGGTGGACGACTTCCGCAAGAAGTTGTTCTACGTCTACATGGAGTCGTCGTGCGCCTTCCTCGACATCTCCAACGCGCTGCCCGTGAAGAACACCAATTGGGGCAAGGGCTTCTTCAGCGCCGCGAACAATGCAGCCCCAGTGGGGCACATGAGCTATCTTTGGGAGGAGGGCCTCACGGGGCAGATCATTGCGGCCGACTTCGTGACTCGCCGCATCGCTCTACTTCAGGCTCACAAGAGGCCGATGTGGATGTACTCAGGCTCCTAGGACCCGATGCGGCTCCACCGTGACGACAACGACAAGGAGGCCGTCGACGGTGTCATGTCCATCCTCTTCATCAAACCGGAGGTGCCAGCCATAGAAGATCTCCCACTCACGCTGCGGCCTCTGCACCAGCTCAACCGGACTGAACGCATGGCCATTCTGGATGGAATGTCTGCCTTCACTCCGACAGGCCTGGCGGGGGACAAGGGGGAGATGCTCGTGCTGGTGGCACAGGAGGAGGGGGCACAGTGTCGCCCTCTGCTTCGAGAGCTGCGCAAGGCGAGGAGGAGGCCGCGGTGAATCCCTCCGCAAGGGAAGCATCCTCTTCAAGGGCCGGGCCCTTTACGGACGAGGTCTGCAAGATCTCGTCAGGCGACGATGATGCCTTCGTGGTGGCGCGTCCGCGCCCCTTGGAGGAGGAGGAGGACGAGGCCGCTGATGACGAGTCCGCGGCGGGGCGGCGTGAGCCTCGGTCCAAGGCGGCCGTGGACCGGTCCGGGGCGAGGCCGTCGGATGTTCCATCCAAGAGGAAGGCTGAGGCGCCTCCGGAGGGCTCTCCTGGCGCTCGCCAGGCTTGGCGTGGGTCGATACCGGCGCCAAGCAGTCTGGGTAAGTATTTTCAACTTTTAGTTGCTTGATTCTTGGTCTTTCTTCCTTCAACCATCCCTGAAGATCTTACACTGGTGCTTGCTAGTGACCTTGTGCCTGCGAAACGCCGTGGCTGAGGAGGCCGCGAGACCTGTGGAGACGGTCTCCACAGGCCCAACCGAAGAAGTTCCTCCGGCGGAGGTGACTGCGTCGCCTCCCGAGCAGGTGGCGCCCGAGACCCAGGAGGAGCGGGTGCTTACTCCTTGCACGATTACGCCACCGCGCGAGCCAACACCCCCTCGCGAGGCAACTCCTCCCCGCGCGTCTACTCCGCCCTGCGTGGCTACTCCTCCTGCGCAGCCGGAGGCTGAGGCGGTCAGGGACCAGCCCGACGCTGGTGAGCCTGTGGGTGGAGCCCCCCATTCGTCTCTGTCGTGCCCCGCTGCAGGCAACGAGCAGCAGGAGATGGTGCGCCAGGAGGGCGAGGGCGGCGAGGTACACCTGGGCGCCAAGGATGACGGCGCGCCGCCAAGCCGCCGGGCCCGCCCTAACATCCTGTTTTCAAGGATCGATGATGGTGCAGGGTCTTCCTCCTGCCGCGATCTTGTCCTCGGCGGCTGGAACTGGCGCAAAGGGCACCGCGAGCTCGCCTTCCGCCTGGTGCGGGAGTCGCTGGAGGGGTTGGAGGCGCACCTCGACCTTGAGGACGCCTGTCGTGGTATCGGCATAATTGATAGGAGACGGGGGTCCTCTAGCCTACGTATGGATTGTGGGGAAGAAGGTTGGTGTCGTCGAGGACGGGATCGAACACGGCGAGTTTACCCAGCTTCAGATCCCGCAGCGGTGGCGAGATCCTACGTGCTGCTATAATTCACTATGAGGCAATAGCCGTGAAACAGGTTACAATGTGTATGATGCGTATTGGAGCGTGCCCTAAAGGCTTCCTGGTGGCCGGCTTATATAGGCGGCCAGACCCCTGGATACAAGGCAAGTACTTGTCCGGCAAGTAATCAGAGTCCTAGACCTAGCCGGCTTAGTTGCCGCCTTCCGTCTTGGGCTTGGTGGCTTGATAGGCTTCGGCCTTACGCCTTCTTGGACCGTCAGCCTACTTCCTTGTACGTCAGCTATCTGGGCCGCCCGGCAGGCTTCAGCCTTACCACCCTTGGGCCACCCTGGACTTGCCGGATTGATCCATGTTGGAGATACCCCTAGTTGATATATCCCCAACAACGCCCAGCTCGCCCAGCAACGCGGGGAGCTCGTTGAGGCGTGGGCGTCCTTCCACGCCGCTGTGGAGGCTAGACGCCAAGAGGACGCGGCGCTGCAGGCCAAGCGCAAGGAGGCTGTGCGCTTTGACAAGGAGGTGCGCGACGGGGCAATCCGCGACGCTGACGAGCTTCTCGTGCCCCTCCAGGAGGAGCGCAACGCTGTCGCGGATCTCCTGGCCGAGGCGAGGGCCGAGCGTGAGGCCATGGAGGGCTCGCTGGCGCAGAAGCGCCGCGAGCTTGCCCAGCTTGAGTCCTAGCTCCTCTCCGCTCACCAGGTTGTGCGTGTCACTATGGAGGAGGACCGCACAATCCTGGTCTCCAAGGTGAAGAAGGTGCTGCTGCGTGACGAGCAACGGCTTCAGGCGGAGAACGAGCTCGCGGCCAAGCGCGAGGAGCTTGAGCCTCGGGAGGGGAACCTGGCCCAGGCGCTCCAGAAGCATGGCGAGGAGGTCGCCGCCTAGAAGCAGATCATGGAGCGCTTCCAGGCCAAGTTCACCCAGAAGAAGGAGGAGGCGGAGAAGGACCTCCTAGAGTGGGAGAAAAGCTTCAGGTAGTCCATCACCAAGGACTACCGTGACAAGGCCAAGAAGCAGGAGGATCGCTTCAAGGCCAAGCACACCGACGACGTCAAGCGGATTGCGGAGCATGAGAAGGCCAACACCAAGCTGGCGGTCCGCCTCCAGCGCGCCAAGGAGGCCCATTGCTAGGGAGAGGATGCTCGCAGGACGGCCGTCCTGGACCTGAACTCCCTCGTCAAGGACGTGGAGGAGCAGGTGGGTCCAGTGGTTGAGCGGGCGGTGGAGGTTGCCGACAGCGCGCAGGCGGCTCGGGTGCTCACGAAGCAGCGGGAGCGCATGTTCCTGTCCTTGGTTGCTAGGGGCAACGAGCTCGCTGCCCATCTTGGCGCGGAGGCGCCGCACGCTGATGCTCGAGGCCGTGGCGATGCTGCCATGTACCTGGTCTACTTCGACCAGCTCTTCGCGGCACTCGAGGGCCCTGCCGCCGAGCTCCACGAGGTTGTCGACCGCATCTTCACCAACCTCAAGCTCCTCAAGCCCGGCTTCGACCTCTCGACGGAGACCAAGCCTCGCGAGGGCGAGGAGGTGTGCCGGGTCTCCAACTCCTTCCGCGAGGAGGTTGAGTCCTTCTGCGCCTGCTTCAAGCGTGCAGAGGCTGCTGCAGACGACAGCGAGCAAGCTGACCCCGCCAGCGCTGAGGAGGACGTTGCGGAGGAGAAAAGCGATCGGGCGGACTCCGCTTGAGCCCTATCTGTCATTATCTTGAGCGCTGGTCTCTGAAACAATCTTTTGTTTAGACAATTTGCAGTTTTGCATGTAATATACTCTTGATGTACTTTATTGCAGCTCGTGTGCCCCTCGAGAGGCCCTTTCATCTTATTTTCATGTCTATTCTTGCTCTGCATCGTTAGGATCCGTCTCTTCGCGCTATGACTCCGCCACTGCGCTATGCTAGAGCAATGACTCAGCAAGGCTGGGGGGAGTTTAAGGCTTGGAGAGGTAAGAGCCCTGAGTCGTGATGGTCAAGTACCCCCTTAGACGTACGAGTAGTCCATGAAATGCAATGGAAAACGAATCGCTCGAGGGACAAATGTGTGCTTGAGGTGAGGGAAGAACTCTTGAGGCTTGAGTGCTTGACTTAGCTTCTCGAGGCTCTTTGCCTTGTAGAGGTTTTTTCCTGGCGAGGAGGTTGGCTCCAAGGGTTTTGGCCGTTTGCCTCCTCAAGCTTGGAGGGACGCTTGTTCCCTGTGGATGTTAGATAGGCAAACTAAAACGCTTGTACATGGTAGTGGGAACTCATGTGCGCTTATATGTCTCCTCAGGCGTTCCTCGCGAGGAGAGTAAGTACCAAGGTCCTTTTGAGAGATGGTGTGTTTGTGGGAGCTTGCCCTTCAGCCAGAGCTCGGATCCTTGGGTTTTGCAGTGCTGCTGGTGTGTCATTTGAGACACTGGCACCGTACTCAGCCCCCGCTCGTGAGGTGCGCATGGGGAAAGATATAAGCGCACATTTGAAAAACAATAATGCGGGAATAAAACTCACCACCAAAATATTACATAGTGGCGCCATAGCGCATAGTTCACCTAGGAACGAAATGTCTCATTATGCTTGGAGTTGCCAAGTTAATGTATTATCCATGTCGAGGCATGGGGACCACCCATTAGTGGCAGAGACTCTCAACGGCCTGCGGTGGCTTGTTACAAGCAGAGCTCAGAGGGATGACCCTCGAGAGAAGCCTTTGGAGCTTTGAGGTGAAGCCGTGAGCTTTTCCTCTAGAGACAAAAAATGCTTGGAGGTGGATCGTAAATTGCCTCTTCAGCCAGATGTCTTGACGTGACGATGATCACGGGTAGAACTTGCGTAGGTGCATGATGTTCCACGGGTTTTTGACTGGGATGCCGTCTTGAGTCTCGAGGCGAGCCGCGCCAGGCCTGGCGATGTGGGTGACCCTGTAGGGGCCTTCCCACATTGGTGACAGCTTGTGGAGGCCTTCCCTGGAGAGGATTCGCCTGAGGACGAGATCGCCTGCCTCCAGGGTGCGCGAGCGCACATGGTGGCTGTGGTGGCGTCGTAGGTCCTGCTGGTACTTTGCCGCCCGGAGAGCGGCAGGGCAGCGTAGTCCCTCGAGAAGCAGCAGGTCGTCGTTTTGGAGGTCCTCTTGCTCGTCCTGATTGAAGGCAAGGACCCGTGGGGATCCATGCTTGATTTCCGTGGGGAGGAATGCTTCGACTCCATAGACGAGGGCAAACGGTGTTTCCCCGTGGGCTTGGGCGGCGTGCTGTGTATGGACCGGAGCACCGAATGGAGCTCGCCGATCCAGCCCTTGCTGTGGACCCTTAAGGACGTTGAAGGTCCTGGTCTTTAAGCCCTTGAGGAATTCTGCGTTTGCTCGCTCGGCTTGGCCATTGCTCTGCGGGTGAGCCACTTAGGCGAAGCTGAGCTTGATGCCAAGTTTCTCGCAGTAAGCCCTGCAGATGCCGCTTGTGAATTGCGAGCCGTTGTCGGTAATTATGCGGTTAGGCACCCCGAAGCGGCAAACCAGGCCTCTGATGAATTTCACCACTGCGCCTTCTGGAATTGTGTGTGTCGCCTCGACCTCGGGCCACTTGGTGTACTAGTCGATGGCCACGAAGAGGTAGGGGTAGCCCCCTTGAGAATTGGGAAATGGGCCCAAGATGTCCAGCCCCCAGACCGCGAACGACCAGGAGAGCGGGGTGGTCTGCAGCCCCAACGCCGACTGGTGGATTTGCTTGGCGTGGAATTGACAGGCCTCGCACGCTTGGACGATGTCGACTGCATCTTGAAGTGTTGGTGGCCAGTAGAAACCGCTCCTGAAGACCTTGCCTGCGAGGGTGCAGGCGCACGAATGGTGGCCGCATTCCCCGCTGTGCATGTCCTTGATCAGCCTTTTTCCTTCTTCAGGAGGGACACATTTGAGCGTGATGCCATTTGGGTGCTTGCGGTAGAGATCTCCCTCGAGGATGTAGTAGGATTTCGCCTGGTGAGCGATTCGCTCTGCTTCGATATCTTCCTCGGGGAGGATTCCCCTGGCGAGGTAGTGTAACATCCCAAATGTAGCATTACTAAAATGTGTGCTTGATTGTGCAATAAAGTGTAACATCATGGCATCTTTCCTATTGAATTGCATTTCAAATAAATATGTTGCTTTTTGAAAATTCAAATCCCATATTTAAATTCAAATGCAAATTGAAATAAATTCAAATGAAGTTTCAAAATCTTTACATTTAATCAAACCAGAAATTTAACTTGACTATTTTGAAACTAATAAAATTGTACAAAAGATTTTATCATGTGTTCTTTTCTATTTCTTTTTAAAAGTACAAAAACAGAAAAGAATAAAACAAAAGAAAAAGAAGAGAAAAACAGAAAAAAAAGAGCTACTGGCCGAGATGGGTCAACTGCTGGCCCAGCTCAGCCCAGCCCAGCACCACGAAGCCCTCGCCTGTTCGTCGTCTAGCTCCGTATGGGAGACCTTGCCATGGTGGCCATGGCTATGAGCCCATGCCGAGCTGCCCCCACTACCCTCTACCCCTATTAATCTACGCTGCACCCAAAACCCTAACCCTAGCCCGTTTCTCCTCCCCCGCCACCGCTCGCTCTCTTCCCAAGCACCGCCGTTGCCATGATCTCTGAAGCGTCGAGATCGTCACCGGCGTAGCTCCTTCTGCCTCCTACTCGCGCCAACTGCTGCAATGGAGCTTCCTCCCCTTCGTCGACGAACCTCAGGAGCCGAGAGCCCCGCTTGATCTCCTTCCCCGTCGCCGGCCGCAACTCCGGCCTCCTCGCGCCTCCTTCGCTCGCCAGCGACCTCCCCGAGGTGAGCTGCGGTGATTCCCGGCTTTTCCCCCTCCAATTTCTGCGCCGTTCGTCGTTAATTTGCCGGCGCCGGAACCGCCCCGCATGTCCGTGGTACAATCGCGCGTGCCGAGCACGAGCACGAAGGCTCCAGCCTCCCTCCTTCGCTTCCGAGCAGCGTACGCACGCGGCAGCAACCCCATGCAACCACACTGCCCGCACCCGGACGCACGCGTGCGCAGAGTGCCGCGGACACAAAGTCGCCGCCGGCGTTCCTCTCTACCGCGACGAACTGTCTGTGTTCGTTTTCAGTTTTG
Source organism: Poa annua (assembly GCA_026929855.1). Lineage (NCBI taxonomy): Eukaryota > Viridiplantae > Streptophyta > Magnoliopsida > Poales > Poaceae > Poa > Poa annua. The sequence goes on along the minus strand of CM049426.1, from coordinate 239,708,108 downwards.
TCATTTAAACGTGTTTTTGCTACACTTAAAAAGAACTAAGTCCTATGCCTAACACCTTCACACACATGACCTACTGGCTAGCTCCTTGATCCGATCCTTGCGAGGCACGTCGCGAGATCGAATCCTCTCTGGTGCGTGGAAAAGCCAGTCTTTTATTTCTTTCGCAGCCACTGACATGCGGTCCGCGCTTGTCAGCGACAACGGAGGCCAGCGCAGCGCGCACCCGCCCGCGTGGCGCACGGTCCCGCATGGTTCCCTCAGGTGTAGGATGCCCTCCGATGAGAAAAGCCACAGGCGCAGGAAGTTTTCCACCGACACCCTTGGAATTTCCTATTTGCACAGAGGATTTTCCATGTTATGTTTCTATCACGGATAAGTCCCTGCCTTTTTGCAGAAACACCCCTACAACTAAAAAATGCAATAACTTTAATTCTATAACTCCAAATAAAATAATCTTTATATGTTTTAATATCAGAAAAATGCAATGAACAGTAATATGACATTCATATATGCCATTTTGCATCATTTAATTTTATAGCTTAGTTTAAATTAACAAATACAACTAAATAATTAAATATGGAATGTGTGGGGTAATATATATATAATGCCCTAATTCCATTTAATTTGATCTTATCATCTATGCCATGTCTTGTAATGTTAATGAACATTTAATTTGATGTGTAGATAAACAATTTGCACCATAATTAATTGATGGGATTTCATCCCCGCTTTAATGTGACATAATCATCGCATGCCATATTGTCACATAAATTATTTGCGCATTCCATGTATTGATTATGTTTCCTATTTGTCTGTGTTTTGCTCGTCTCTGAGTAGACGACGACGTGCCTACTGACGGTACCTACAATACTGAGGTTCCAGCTTTCGTGTCAGGCTACGAGCTGCCAGGCAAGCTCCTGCCAACATGTTACACGATTGTTTGGTTTTCATCCTTTCCTTTTGATCTATGTTATCCTAGTTTACGATTCTTGAATTGTGATCCCATCATATGTTTATCCTGCAGACCATACAACTTTATCCCCACATCTCATAACATGTTGTATGTTTATCTGTTAGCCTTGCGAGTCGTAGTGCATGCTTAAGGTTGGTCCTGCGAGTCTGTTTGTCCTACATCACTTATACTTTGCATGATAGATTGTCTACTTTAATAAAATTTTATCTTTTGTTGGGAATTATAATGAAAAGATAAGGCGCCGACGGAAGGCCTTGCGAGGAGCTTTGTTCTGCTAAGTGTCGACCTAGGAACTGAGATTTTGTCCTCGGATCCAATTTTGAGTGCACTAACCGCTTGTGGGAGGCCCTATGGAGCCCCCCGCGGCTTCGATCTAATCTGCTTCTTATCCAGGGCACCGCAAGTAGTTTGAGCTTTCCATTTGATGCATGCATATGGTTACATAACGATCTCATGATGAAGAAGTAGTCGATTCTCATATAGGGTGGCACGTTCTTAGAGTGTTGCGAAGTTCCGGGTATGGGACTTAGCAACCGTGCGCACAATCATGCGATTCCCTGGATGGGTTGTAGAGAAGAGATTTGCCGTGTTGAGATGCCCTACCTTCTGGCTTTATTTTTTGGGGTTGATCGAACGAGTACGGATCCAGTAGTGCACCCCTGCAGGGTATAATATTATCGATGAGCCGTGTACACGGTTATGGACGACTTGGTGATGAAGCTGGCTAACAAGATCTAGAGAACTTGCACCTAATTGATGTTAATTAAATTGACTAGTAATATAGAATTACTTTCACATTAAATGGTAACTAAAACTGTTCAATGTGTGAGTTTCCCGAATTGCTTCCTCATACTTGGTTGAGGGGGTTAATCCGAGAATGGGTTATGATTGGTGTTAGTTGTAGTTGTTTACTTATGCGCTCTCTCATCCCTCTCTATTTTAGACGGAATTTGTAGCGTGTCTCTATTAGGTTGCTAGTGATGCTGCCGCTAAGTCCACCTAACCCCATACTTTGGGTGTCTTTCAGTTTTGTAACTTGTTAGCTTTAGCTTGTTCGATACGCTCCGGTGTATTGATCCGTTCGCGGGCTGTGGTTTTTCTCTTCAGTTGAGGATTCTCCGTACGACCAGGTGGGTGGCTACTACATGGAGTTCGACGACGAGATCTACGACGAGTAGTTAGAGTTCCCCTGGGCTTCTTCCTGGTGGACCCCGTGGATGGGCCTTCTCTTTTCGTTTTGTCCTTGTGCCCTTTGCTTCTTGTCTCTACTCATACCGGCATGTTTTCCGCTGCATGATGTAATGTTGGGACATGTGTCCTCTCCTTGGTGATATTTGCTATATTTTCTCAGTGAGAGCGTTGGATACTTATTCATTTCTTTGAGTCTTAGGTTTATCTTGTGATTTCCATTCTGTTCCAAACCGATTCGTATACCATGTGTGTATGTTTGAAGTATACGAGTAGGTAGGATTTTGGATTCTTGCGTGCGCAATCGTGAGACGTACGTGATGTTGGGATCGCTAGGAGTTGTCGGTCGAAGATCCATTCCGAGCCAGGCCTACTTGTTTCCTGGGATTGGTAATCCCCAGTATGCTCCTAGTTGTGTGGCCCAACGGGTACGTCTTGTTTGTGTAGCCTGCATTCAGGGTCTGACAGGTAGTCCTTGAGCTCGTCGATCCGGCCTATTTCTTGATGCACCGCTGTGAGCAACAGGCGCTCCCCTGTCTGGGGGCCGCAGTCGGGAGCCCCAGTTGTAGGCGGTGGTTTGAGCGCTTCGTATGTGCTTGCGGCTATGGCATCTTGAGGCTGCTTTATGGATGCCTTGACGAGTCTCTCTTCAAAGACGCCTGGCTGCTGAGCTTGCCTTCTTAATGCGCGCTTGGCGATGTCATCTGCCTCTTGGTTTTCCTTCCTCGGGATGTGCATGAGCTCCATGCCGCTGAAGTGCTTCTCAAACTTGCGGACCTCTTCAAGGTATGCGGCTATGTGGTCGTCCTTAGGCTTGTAGCTCTTGTTGGAGAAGTTAACGAGCAGCTAGTAGTCGCCCTTGATGAGCAGGTGCTTGACGCCTAGAGCGATGGTGGCCCGTAAGCCGGCGAGCAGGCCCTCGTACTCAGCGATGTTGTTGGAGATCTTGTCGATTACGAAGCACAACTGGACCGCATAGTAGAGCTTGTCGCCCTTGGGCGAGATCAGGACGACGCCAGCCCCGCCAATATGGCATGCGAAGGCTCCATCGAACTTCATGGTCAAGTGGCTGGGCATCTTCTCTCCAGAGGGCTCTAGCTCTTCTCCTCGAGGCTCTTCAGGGGTTGGGTCAGTCCATTCGGCGACAAAGTATGCCAGCGATCTTCCTTTGATGACCCTTGTGGTATCAAAGCGCAAGTTGAATGGTTTTAGCTCTATGTTCAATCCCGCGACACGTTCTGTGGCGTTAGGGTTGCGCAGGATCTGCTCCAGGGGAAATGTGGTGACCACCGTGATGGAGTGGCCCTAGAAGTAGTGTCGCAACTTCCTTGAGGCGATGAGGAGTGCAATGAGGAGCTTCTGCTGCATTGTGTTCCGCTCCCGAGCAACCCGCAGTACTGTACTGATGAAGTAGATGGGGTGCTCGACAAGGGTTGTCAGTTTAGGCGCAGCGTTGTCTGCCTGAGGAGGCTCTTCAGGACCCTTGAGGGGATCGACATGTGGAGGCTCTTCAGGCCTCTTGGCGAGATCAGCCCGTGGAGGCTCTTCAGGCCTCTTGGCGAAATCAGTGCTTGGGGCAGACTCAGCTTGTGGCTCTAGGCCTAGCGGTGCGTTTGTGGAGTCTGTCCCTTTGTCGAGCTCCTCGTCAGGCGGCTTTTGCTTTGGAGTGGTTGAACTCTTCTTGTGGAGGACTGGCCCTTCTCTTTCTACCTCCAGGACGGCACTGGCGGTCTGTGGAGTAGCTGATAGATACATCTTCAGATGTTCGCCTGTCCTTGGGGCAACCATGACTGGTGGGCTGGCCAAGTACCTCTTCAAGTTCTCAAAGGCTTTCTCCGCTTCAGGCGTCCACTTGAAGGTGCCAGATCTCTTCATGATCTTGAAGAAGGGCAGGGCTCTCTCGCCGAACATGGAGATGAAGCGGCCCAAGCTGGCCATGCAGCCTGCCAGGCGTTGCATGTCCTTGAGCCGGCGAGGAGGCTGCATTTCCTCTATGCCTTGATCTTGTCAGGGTTTGCCTCTATGCCACGGTGGGACACGAGGTAACCAAGCAACTTGCCTGAAGGCACTCCGAAGACGCACTTGGCGGGGAAGACCACTGAAGAACCAGGATTCGACCAACACTTCGAAGATACCCATAAAAGTTGAACAAGAACTTGAAGCACTTGCGAAGGAGGTAGATCTGACCACCACCTAAATAGAATGACGATATCGTGTTAGTGTATTGATCATATCAACTTGGCTGTATGACAATACTAGATTGTTTGTTTGTTGTGAACCTTGTTGCTTGATGTTTGTTAGATATTGATTGATTTTGTTATAGATTGGTTGCCTTGTTTTGTTTTATTTAACTAGGATTCCTCCATAGTAAAAATAATTCAACCCATTGCTTTCTAAACCAAACAGATGTCTCACCCCAATACCAACACCAATGATTTGCATACAACTATGCGACTACTACTAGAGAACCAGAGTCAGCTGTGGAAGTTGATCAATGACCAACTGCCTAAGATTGATCAAAACCATAGTGATTTTGAAGAGAACCTTATGACCAAACTAAAGGCATGCAAAACTTGTGGAGAGATAGGACATACGTCCAAAGAATGTCCTGATGAGTGGCCCCATGGTCATACCAGACATCCAGTTAGGGAATGCCCCACAAGTCAGATTTCTTGATTTTTGTGTGAAGCAACAAATCACGTTCCAACGCAGTATCAACTCTACCCCGTGGTGCAAGAAGTCAGTCAGCAAGCCAAAAAGGAGATGCAACAAAATCTCATGAAGCATGTGGAAGTACAAGAAAACAAGGAGGAACACAATAGAGATACTAGCCATATAACATGTTTTACCTGTGGAGAACTAGGACATTATTCACGGGACTGCAAAGAGAAAAGGATTGGTCAAGATACTGAACAAAATCTTCATCAAAATGAGATTGTGGATCATACTAAGGTGAAAAATGAAATAAGAGTAAGGTCACTTCCGAAGATATCCAAAAGTACCTCCAAGTGTTGCTATAAGTGTGAAGGAGATCACCTAGCTCGAAATTGTCACATCAAGCGAGACTGGACTTCTTTAATTGAGATAGAATATAGCAAACAAGATTTGGAAGAACTGTTAGCCCTGGAAACACCAAAGAAGAAGAAGAACTTAAGTGACGTAATTTGCTACAAATGTAAGGACAAGGGACATTATGCCAATAAGTGCCCAGTAAAGATGAAGGAGAATTGCCTTATCCGCTCGCACAAGAAGATCACCAGTCCCGTGACATGCCGCAGATGCCCTGAGAAGAAGAAGGATAAATCTCTCCAAGGACCGAGTGGAAAACGTGAGCGCTAAAACTTTCTGTATCCACCACAAGCCATTGTATTTTGAATACTTGTACGCTCTACATCAGGGAAATAAACAAGATTAAACCAAGTTTCTAGACTGACCACAAAAAATTCTTTTAAGGGTGGTAGCCACCCAGATAATTCAAATCCAATTTCTTAAACTCAAAAATCCTAAGCTATCTTTCTTTCTACCCTCCTAATCAGAAAAATCATTCGCCGCTAATTTTCAAGTTTCCATGTCAGAAATTTATTTCTCAAAACATCTAGAGCTATCAGAATCATTTCAAGCACTTGCTTTGTCTTTCTAGCTTCTTCGAATCTCGAGGACGAGATTCCTTTTAAGGGTGGTAGTCTGTAACATCCCACCATTTTATAATGTTCAAAAATCACTAAAATTTAAAACTTTTCTTTTTACTAAATAAAATATTAAATGCATAAGAAAACCAACTATGAAAGACTTCAAACTTATTGGAAAAAGTTTAATATTTCAAATATCTCACTTTATCATTATTGTCCAAAGTTGTTTATGAAGTTTTCAAATGATTTATCTTAAATATAAAATATAATGGTGCACAAAATAATTTGAATTAAAAATGAGTACATTACATTTTCTCTTTTCATTACAATTAGTTGTAATGTGATATTTAAAAATCTATTAAAGCTAAAATTTATTTAATATTGGAATATGAGTGTAAATAACTTAAATTCAAAACATTTTGAATATGGGTATTTCATAGAATGTATTTTAGCCAAAAATAAAATTAATTAAAGCCTAGTTTTAAATTTAACATAAAGTGTCAAATTTGGATTTAAACAATATTTCAAAATATTATTTTTCAAAAATGTTCAAAACATTCTTACAACTGGTTTAACACAAAGATAATAATTTTACAAATTTTTAGAAATTTGTTTGACCTCATTTGGAGTTATAAATCAAAAGTTATAAAAGAAATAAATAAAACAGAAAAGAAAAAGAGAAAAATCTGACAGTGGGACCCACCGGTCAGGAGCAAGGCTTCTTCAAGCTCCGCCCGGGAACCACGCCCACGACCGATCCGAAAACGGCCGATTTTAATCCCTTGATTGTGCGCGATTAAGACCACAGTTTCTTCATCCGTTTGATTCTATAAAGAGCCGACGAGCCCGGCTCACTTTCCCCTCTACTCCCCCTCCATTTCGTGCCCCGAGGTTCTCCAATTTGCTCGCCGGACTTAATTGAGCTGTCGGCCTTTTTCCTTCAAACTCCGGCGAGGAAGCAAGCCCCCACCCCTGAGACCCCCTCCACTCTCCTCCCCTCGCTCGTGCGCACCCGCGGATGCTTTCCCCGTGTCTCCTCTGCTACCAATCGTGCGGGGCACGGCCAACCGAAGCTCGCCCGCGCCCGAGCCCCTTCGGCCACGCCTCCACGGAGCTCCGGAGCGCCCGAGACGACGCCGTCACCTCCATCTTCTTCGACACGACGCGCCGCACCAGACGTCATCTCCGCGAGCCTAGGAGACCACCGGATCCTCGAGTTCGTCCATCGCCGAGCCGCGCCGCCGTCGTCTTCGCCTCCGGCCACCCCGCGCCGCCGGTGAGCACCTTCCTCTCTCTGAGCCCTCCGATCTTCAACGTACTGCGTAGATTAGAAGTTTAAAACGAATCGGTACGGGCCGTTTAGATCCGTCCGATCCAGATCCAATGGCCTAGATTTGTTGACTTAATCCAGTCAGCGCCACATCAACGGCCACGTCACTGCCCAGTCAGCGCTGACGTGGAATTTGTTTTCTTTTAATTGTTTAAATGGCAGTTTTGCAGAAAAGCCCCTGTCACTTAGATATGTCATAACTTTTTAACCACTTATCCAAATTCAAATATTTTTACATATTTGGAAAGCCCTTGACATGTAGAATATTTTGGATCTGCCAAAATTCAAATTTGACTTAGTTTAAAATATTCAAATTTCAAATGGTGAATTTGAGTATTTTTGTCATAACTTTAAATCTGTAAATTCAAAAATTGCAAATAAAATTGTTTTAGAAACTTTAGAATATTTGTAAATTGATGCCTCTGATATAAAATACTTTTGAGTAATAATTGAAGGAGTTCCTAATTTTATATATTTAATTTGAATAGTTGAGTATTTTCAACATAACTATTAATAGAAATGTTATTTTTGATTAAATCAAATTGCAATAAATTTAATTAAAATCACCTCTGGCTATGAACACCATTTATAAAAATTGTGTTATAAAATATAAATCACATAAAAACTTTAATCTATACGTTTCCTTTTATTATGTTTGGCAAAATTAATAACTAATTAAATTGCAAATTATAACTTTATGCACACTTTATAAATATCACAAAAATTAGTATTATGTTTCTTGTGATTTAAAATTGCATTTCATGCATAGCATATTTTATTTTGTAGTTATATTTTACATAAGAAAACTCCTCCCCCATTTTCTCTAAGTTAAGGATTATTTTCAACTTAGCATTTTGGTAAAAGTGTTATACACATAGACACTTAGGATTTTCAACATGGAGCTAGAAGACCAATGAAGGACTTAGAAGAAAACAGACTCTGGAAGCATCCCAAAGTTGTCAAGCACTTAGAAGAAAAGTGAGAAGAAGTTCAAGAAGGCCAACCTCCCTTCTATTCCCTAAGTCTTTCTCTCTGTCCTTTCTTCTTCCCTGAGACTTCATGAAGACTAAGTAAATCCAAGACCAGCCTAGGTGATACAAGAATCATCAAGTATGGAGATGAAACCTGGAAGACAACTACATCTTTCTTTCTATCTTTTCCCTCTTTCCTAATCTTGTCTTTCACATTTGACTTAAACAATTTTTGATCATGATATTATCATCTTAAAGTTTGTTGGATCCTAGCGGCATAGTGAGATGAAGCGGCCTGGAAACTAACCTTACATGTCCACGTACATGAGACCTGTTCCACAATTTAAGTGGCTGGCCGGGTGTCTGTCTCTCTCACTTTAGTGAATATCCAATTTACAAAGAGTTGATAATAATGGTTGATCACCTTATAGACTTAGTATTTTTCTCCAAGTATTTTGCACATCATGGCTAAGCCATTAGAGTGCTTGTTTCAAGATGATATAAAACAAAGTATTTCACCCAACTCCTAACCTTAGTCCTTAGTCTTTTCGACCAACACATTTCCTTGCATTAACTTAAAAGATTTTTCAAGGCATGACATGCATTTCTAGTCCTTAGAAATGAATTGCATACCATGCATGTCATGCTTTCCTTAGAAGTTTAAGAAACTTGTTTGTATGTGTTGTGTTGTTTTATGATTGATGTATGGTTGTTTGTTTGTATTGTTTAGACTGAACGGAGAGACCCGAGTTCGTTGAAAAGAGTTTGTGAGTAAAGACTGCATTCAAAGGCAAGTGGCACACCTCATAAATTTCCTATTATTTTCTATATGCATTACTTAGTGTATTTTGATATAAGCATGTGTAGGATAGTATTGCTATGCTAAACCTGTGTAGAAATTCCTTATTCATGTGTCTAGGCTCCTATGCAATACTTAGTAGATCTATTGATGCTATGCAAATGTTGTTTTGTGAAAATCTAAATTCTACTAAGTTAAGAATGAAACACCTGGGTGGTAAGTGGTTGTATGGTTTATGTTGAGTGGCTACTCAGGTCTATGTCTATGGTTCCTGGAGTATGTACACTTGTGAATGGCCACCCAGGAACAGAGGAATCTGAAGAACTCTGAGTGACGATTGCTTCCAGTGCAGCCATTGCCATATGGGCTCTGGCTGATCAATTATGTTGCGTGGACTCTCTCCGGCTTGACAAGCAGATGTAGGGGGATGTTAGGTGGAACGGGTCAAGGCAGAGTGGGAGGGAAAATGCTTCTGAAAGATCTCGTCTCATTCTTCTCCTTTCCTTATCACAAATGGTGTGTAAAGGATACCTTGGGTTGAATGGGTACAATGGTGAACGTGCACAACCTCTGCAGAGTGTAAAACTAAGTACTTAGCCGTGTCCCCGGTACGGACAATTTGAGCAGCTGATCACGGACGTCAACGGAGGATTCCATCATTCCAACTTTAGAAATAAAACTTGATGGGTGCAAGGGAAGATGAGATTTATGGTTTTCATGCCATACTCGTCTTGATTTCAAGAAAAGTGTTTTCAAAAGAGTAGGAAAAATTGGCTTTATGCAAATTATCCTTGAACTCCACCAGCCAAATATGCATATAGGCTTTAGAGTTATTCCATTAAGTGTCCACCATAGTGTCACTTGCCAGACTCCATTTTTAATGGAATCTGACACATGTTGTTGCGATATTTTTCTTATTGCAGATTGTTCAGATGACGAGTGAGGTTTCGTTTATAGGTTTCGAGTCTACAACCAACATGTTTTCGCCTGTGGCAACATGAAGTTGTTGGAGACCCACTACTATTGTATTTCCGCTGTGTACTTTTTCAATGCTAGCTTTATGCTATGCAACTTGTATCGAATATTTTGTTATTCTGGATCATCGATGTAATAAAATTGACGCTAAATTGTGATATTACATCGTAAACTGTGTGTGCAAATGAATCGATCCAGGGATTTGCACTATACACAGGTATCTGCCTTATTTAAAGTGCAGGTACGCTACACATGATGATTGCAGATTAATACGATGGCGATGACATGCCAGAGGTTGAATGCGATAGGACTGCTCCATTGCTTGTTGCAGGGACAAGATTCAAAAATATGGATGAACTTCGGTTAGCAGTTACAACGTACTGTCTCCTCAACAACAATACTTTCTACATTGTGAAGAGTCAGAAAGACAGGTATACGGTTCACTGCCCAGATGAGAGATGCAAATGGAAGTTGCATGCCATTCTTGTGCCAAAGAAGATTCGTGACAAACATGATGCGAAAAGCATGGTAGAGATAAAGTATAACATGCATGGGCACACTTGTGCCCCTATGGTGGACTGGCGTAAAGAACACTTAGCAACCAAAGGGTGGCTTGCAAGTGAGATGACTCCAGCGCTAAGAGAGGACCAAAGGAATGGAGCAACTGAACTCTTCAAAGCAATCAGTGCAAAATATAAGTTGTCGGGGTGTCTGAATTACTCGAAGGTATGGGAAGCTAGAGAACTGGCCCTGGCGAGGATAAGAGGTACTGTGTGGGAAGATAGCTTTAAGTTGTTGTACGCATTCAAAGGTGAGGTGGAGAAGACAAGTCCAGGTAGTGTGGTAGAAATCGATAATATGGTTGTGGGGTCCAAAGTGAATGGAAGTTTTGTTGAAAGAAATGTCTTCAGGAGGGCTTTTGTCTCTTTCAAGTCTTGTCATGAAGGGTTTCGTAAAGGTTGCATGCCATATTTGGATGTGGATGCAACTGCTCTAACTCAAAAATGGAAAGGACAGTTAGTAGTTGCTTGTGCAGTTGATGGACACATCTGGCTTTTTCCAGTTGCTTTTGGTGTGGTGGAGGTGGAGAACGAGCAGAGATGGAGGTGGTTTCTGGGCAATTTACACAAGGTTATAGGGGATCGTGCTGGATTGGTTATCCATACAGATGCTTGCAAGGGTTTGGAGAAAGATGTAGGAATTGTGTTTCCTCAAGCAGAGCACAGGGAATGTATGAGACATCTTGCTGCTAATTTCAAGAAGCAATTTAAGGGGAAAGTATTTGATGCAAACCTTTGACCAGTATCGTACACATGCAGCGAGAAGAAGTATAGACACCACTTGAAGACCATGTACGATGAAAATCTCACCGTCGAACCATACTTGGATGCACATCACAGAAAGCTGTGGACGAGAAGCTTATTTGGAACATCTTGCAAGGTGGACTATGTGACAAGCAACGTTATTGAAAGTTTCAACACAAAGATTAAGCACCTGAAAGGTCTAATGGTGTGGGAAATATTTGACAACATCAGGCAATTGATAAAGGAGAAGATGGTATTGCGCAATAGAATTGGACACTCATATGATGGCCATATCATCATCCCAAGTGTGATCAAGAATTTGCATGCACGAGGAAGAAATATGCAGGGTTTTATGAAAATGCAAATATGCATAGGCCTATTAGCTGAGCTGACATATACTTTCAAAGACCATGTTTGGAGGTATCCAGTGGATTTGGGAACCAATAAATGTAGTTGCAAGCGATGGGAGCTCAGAGGCAAGCCATGTATACATGTCGTCTACTTCATGAACTACCGCGGAGGCGAATTGGGCAAAGTTGATCAATATGTGTCTGAATATTTCTCTGTTGCCAAGTTTAAGGAAGGATATGCTGATAACGTGACTTCTTTATTGGGAAAAGAACAATGCGATGAATATCATCCAGCATTCAAACTATACCCTCCGGCGCTAAACAGAGCACCTGGAAGGCCAAGGGTAAACAGAGTAAGACCAGGTGCAGAGGGTAGAGCCGTAAAGAGGCGTCCGTGCAAAAGATGTGGGGAACTAGGGCACATGCAAAATAATTGCAACAATGCAGTCCCCTCTACATTTGTAACACACGAAGGATGGGGCGCAGATGAAGCTGCAGCAGCAGCCGCCGCCAGAGCAGCAGAAGCAGCCGCCAAAGTAGCAAAAGCCGTAGCAAGAGAGTTTGCTGAAAGGTACGTGTGTCTAGAGTTTTCCGTATTTGTTAGGGAATATTTGTTTCACTTGAATTTCGAATGCTAGGGAAAAGACAAGCAAGCAGGGTAAAACTAAAGGCTTCTGGCAGAAAAGAACTCGTGCGCAGAAAAGAGTTGCTCGTGAAGAATGGGGAGCACCAGAAGATATAGAACGAAAAGATCCTGAAGGAGAGGTATTTATTTGGCAGCAGTTGCTGGAATGGAAGAGGAAGAGGAATTTGTAGCTTCGCCTCCGAGACCACCAGTTTCGGCTACTGGAAGTACCTGGGTTCCAGCATCACCAGCAACAGGAGCATAACGAGCATCACCAGCAACAGGAGCATCACAAGCATCAGCAGCAGTAGGAGCATCACCACCAGCAACAGGAGCATCATCACAAACTAGGAACAAACAAGCCAAGAAGAACAAGCAGTGGGAGGGCGTAGCAAGGAGCACCCGGAGCAAGGTCGTAGCTCCTTCTCAGAACACAAGGAGCAAGACAAAGCTCTGAACATTTGCGGAAATTTGTAATATTTATTAATGTACTTTTGTCGAACACCTTAAGTGCGCACTCCAGGCGCGCTCAGAGCATGCCCGGCGTGCTCTGTGCGCGCACAGGCGCACATTTGTCTAAAATTTGGGCGCGAACTAAGCCTAGACCATTCTTAGTCACTCCTAAATGATACTTTAGTGAGTATTTGAAATTATCATGTTGCAATTCTCATTTGCACATTTGAGTTATGCGATATCACATGAGATCTATGCCCTTCTCATTTGAATGTATGTAGACCTTGTTTTTCAACTTGAGTCGTTAGTATATGACATAAGAAGACTAATGTGCGTCGGTTTTTCAATTTATCGATATTTTTGAATTTTTTATGGTTATTTCTAAATTGGTCAAACGTAAGCTTGACCAACATTTAAACAAGTTTAAAACATAAAAATGAAAAATTAAGCATGGATCCTTCTTAGTCACTCCAAAATGAAGCTTTAGCGAGGTTTTTGAAAATTTCATGTTGCAATTCCAAAATCACTTCTCTCCAACCTTAGACCTCATAATTTGAGTTATGCGATATCACCTGAGATCCATGCCCTTTTCCTTTTGAATGTATGTAGACCATGTTTTCCAACTTCAGTCGTTAGTATATGACATAAGAAGACTATGTGCGTCGGTTTTTCTATTTTTTGATAATTTTTTATGGTTATTTCAAAATCGGTCAAACCTAAGTTTGACCAACATTTGAACAAGTTTAAAATATGAAAATGAAAAACTAAGCATGGATCCTTCTTAGTCACTCCAAAATGAAGCTTTAGTGAGGTTTTTGAAAATTTCATGATGCAACCAAAACCACTTCTCTTCAACCTTAGACCTCATAGTTTGAGTTATGCGATATCACCTGAGATCCATGCCCTTCTCCTTTTGAATGTATGTAGACCATGTTTTTCAACTTGAGTTGTTAGTATATGACATAAGAAGACTATGTGCGTGTAGCGTACCTGCACTTTAAATAAGGCAGATACCTGTGTATAGTGCAAATCCCTGGATCGATTCATTTGCACACATAGTTTACGATGTAATATCACAACAAAGTATCAATTTTATTACATCGATGATCCAGACTTACAAAATATTCGTTATAAGTTGCATAGCATAAAGCTAGCTTTGAAATAGTACACAGCGGAAATACAATAGCAGTGGGTCTCCAACAACTTCATGTTGCCACAGGCGAAAACATGTTGGTTGTAGACTCGAAACATTTAAACGAAACCTCACTCGTCATCTGATCAATCTGTAATAAGAAAATATTGCAACAACGTGGGTCAGATTCCATTAAAAATGGAGTCTGGCAAGTGACACTATGGTGGACACTTAATGGAATAACTCTATAGCCTATATGCATATTTGGCTGGTGGAGTTCAAGTCTATTTTGCATAAAGCCAATTTTTCCTATCTCTTTGGAAAACACTTTTTTCAAATCAAGACAAGTATGCCATGAAACTGTGGTGACCCAGCATACCACTGCATGGTGTAGTATGTTGTAGTCGTTGACATAGCACCAATGGATCACCGTCCACCAGTGTTACGTCATCAGAGTGGTACAACAGAAACATCGCAGGTCCAAGGCATGACTATTGATTACAAACAGCAAATCCAAAACAACAGATCTTTAGAACCTCCTCGAAACAATGAGGCAAGGCCCTAATAAAAGAACATCAAATGGAAAATCTCGGAGGAACTAACCTATACTAAGCCTACTTCTAAAACGGCTAGGCTTGCGATTGCGCTACAGCAACGCCTACAGAGATAGGTTCTATGACTAGGAATCTATCCTATTTTACACTACGCCTTCATTCGTCCTCCTTCTTCCTTCAATTGCTTCAACTCGATGTAGTTGGCTTCTTTGGTATCTCGAGTTTATCCGTCTTCAGAGTCTTCATAGCCTAAAGTGCTGCCTTCTTGTGGTTCTTCATGTCTAGCAGGGGTTTAGGAGGCAAGGGTGAGTAACAGCGTTACCCAGCAAGTTCATTATGCAAGGTGGGAAGTTTGATGCATAAATACAGCCACAGACAATGGATTGTCGTAGGCTAATACAAGTTTTCGAAAACATTTCTTTAAAAGGTTTCTTTTATTCTGAAGACTATGCTCGTCAGGAGTCACAGGGCTAGGGCTTTTGAGGAGCCTCCTTTCCTGCTGCGTTCGTCGTTCCGTCCTGGAACGTGGAGTAACATGTCACATTCATACACTCTGCAGAGGTGCGCTGCTTTACCCATAAGAGATCAAGACCTTGTTGCACAACCGGGCGATCTTCCCGTCCACACTTCCTTGGTGTGGGGCCCAGTCAATAATCCAAGCCAATCACTGGGCCTTTCCACCATCCCCGCACACCCCCCATTACTTCAGTTGCAAGCTAGTGGGAACCATACCAACCTACAACTTGCTGACTCGTGGGCGCCGTCCCAACCTAGTCCTGAAGCCAACCTTCAATAGATACTAGACATCCGGCCGTTGTGATTCACAGGATAGACATCTCCCGGTAATACGGCTTTATCCTGGAACTGCGAACTCTCAACGTCAAACAAGCCCACCGATAGACATCTCCCGGTAATACGGCTTTACCTGTGGCTTGTACGCACTACCCGGCCCAGAATAGTACCCGTTGGTGTACGAGAGGAAAAGGGTACAACTGACTTCTCCTTCCCATCAGATCTCATGGTTGCGCGTAATATTCGGCGCAAGAATCTCTGGCGACATTTGTTATTAAATCCTAGATGATACTTTCCCGTGCAAATGGAACCTTCACCACAACATTCTTACCGTGGTCCCATCTGCCAGCCATACGAGATTACCACCTCACTGGTGGATAACCATAGTCATATTATTATAAAATAAGTTTTCTGCCCTTTTTTGTGTGATATGCAATACTAACATTTTGAAAATAGTTTCTTATCAAATACTTCAAGAGGACATGAGTAAAAGGGATGAACTTGCCTTTTTGACTGCAAGATTATGCAGCCAGGGTCTTCGATATAATATAAACTCCAAGAAATCTGGAAACAACATCATTGGTCCGGTAAGGACTAATGTTTAAGGAAGCAGCATGATTAATGCATAAGTATGAGATGCATCGCAAAGTACCCCGTATCTCACTCTCGGAGATTGTATTTTGTTTGAGTTGGGTGTTTTCATTTAGAGTTGTTTGGTCTTCAAGTTTACTTCACAAGCAAGATGAGTTGTTTAACATTAATGTTCATGTATCATATTAAGCTTAAGAGTAACATAAAACCACATATAAACACTCAATGGTCGCTTTAGGTTGTGTTCATTTAATGTTGGTAGAAAACTTGTATCAACTTTAATTAAGTAGGGAACTAGTGTTATATTACAAGATGGCAAAAAGAATAACTTTTGAAGAACATAAATTATGTCTAACTTTGCTGATACTATAACACATGGTTAATAGAAAGATTATAACATTATTCTTCTTTGTGTGTTTTACCCAAGACATTGCAATACGATTTTATTTCAGTTAAGCACTTACTTCTAAACTTAGAATGTTTTCTTGTGGATGAATGATTTATGTTTGGAATATAACAAGTTACAAACTACCATAGTGTTATCTACTCATTAGGTGTTTGTTAATGATTTTCACTTTACCAAATTATAAACAAACAAGAAGTAAGTAATACATAAAATAAGTGGAACATTCATACAAAGTGGATCTAAGTAGTTTTCAGATGTTATTGGATTTTTATTTATTTTAAATGAGTACCAAATAGTAGTAGAATAGCTTTCATAAGCTTATACTTTTATATTGTTTTTTATTTTTAATTTAAAAATAATAATACTTATTTATTATTTTCTAAAATAGAATATTATTTTAAAATAGCAATAATTGTATTATGAATATTACAGTTTATAATGAAATTATATTTTCAGTTTTAAAAAGAATGTATGTGAAATATTTAAATGAAGTTTGAAATACATCCAGAATAGCATTTCAAATAACTCCATATTTAAAAGATTAAGTGATTTGTATTTTGAATTCTATTTTATTTCAAATAACTCCATATTCAAATACAAATTATAATGATATAGTTATTTAGATTTTATGTTTCTGATCATTTGGATATAAAAATTATATTTTTCTGATTTAATATGAATTACTTATGAGTTTACAAAGTTTGTATGAATTTCTGGAATTAATATATGAAAAGGAAATCAAGAAAATGATTTAAAATCGATTTGCTGACGTCACATGACGTCAGCGATGAACTTCACTCCCTGCCGAAGACCAATTCGACGAATAAGCAAAGTTTTCTACAAATTGGAGCGAGCACAAGCTAGAGGGAACCTAGGCGAACCTATTGGTGGCGGCGCTTTGACCAAATGGTCACCGGAACATCGCCGACGACGAGAAACGCGGCGGCGGCGCTCGGCTCACGGTGCCACGGCGATACAGTGCGCAATAAAGAAGGAGAAGAGGTGCACGAGCACCGTGGGCTCACCCTGAGCACGACGAGACGCTCGGTGAAGTGAATGGAGGTCGGACGGCGACGAGCTTGTCCAGAATGGCCGGAGGCCGTAGTTGGAGAAGAGGCTCTGATTCCACCGATTGCGGCCATCCCCGCAGGCGTGGCTCGGCTAGGAGGAAGGCGACGACCAGGCGCTTCTCTGCAGTAGCTCGGGGCGACGAGGAACGGCCGGAGTCGGCGGCGATAGACGGCGAACGACGGCGACCCGTATGGCTAGGGTTTCAGTCTCTGGGGAAAACAGAGAGAGAGGAAGAAAGAGAGAGGCGCGAGTGAGAGGAGTGAGAGATGGGGACGGCTCCACGGCCTCCTTATCCGCTCGAGAGGTGAGGAAATGGAACACGGCTTCGTAGCGGCGACGACACGGCGTGGTCGTCCTTCTGTCGCGAGGAAGACGAAGGAAAAGAAAACTCCATTTTGCACATAACCCCCTGGGTTTCCAGGAAATTTAAGAAACAGTTGAAACAGGCCCATGTCTCCTGTTTTGGACATGTTTTCGATTCTGGAACTTGCAAAGAGGTCCTAGAAAGTTTATAATTGAGATAAAATGTTTATTGCCTTTAGATAATTTTCATTGCTAGGTATATTTTGAATTATTTTATCCTTTTGATTGAGTTTGGACATATTGAGTTATTTTCCTTCCATTGAAATGTATAACTTACACTTGATTAGATTTTTAGGATGCATTTAGGACTATGAGAATATTTCCTATGCTATCATTTAATTTGGAATTTGTTATTTCCAAATTATCAATTGATTTGAGATTTTGTTTTAAAGAATATATGTGAACATGAATATTCCATTTTGTTATGTTTTGTTGCTTCCACTAAATCATTTTTATGATGCATTATAACCATAGGAAAAATTATTTCTATGGCTTTATTTATTAATTTCTAATTTGTTTCCATCAACTTCTAAAATGATCTAGGCTATGGATTTTAAAATTATTGATGTATTGGAGTACACCAATTGGTGGTATGGTGATTTAAGTATTTCATACAACACCAGATTATGGTTTGATGGAAATAACAAAATGGGTCATTGTGATTCCTAAGAAGGTATACACAATGCTTTATGTCAAATCCATGCTAAGCATGAGATATTGCCAGATGGCTTTTATTTGTGATCCTTAACAAATAAATCATGTGGAAACATGATCAATTATTTATGAAAGCACAAGATAGGAATTGCTGCCTAAGGTTAGGTCGTATGGTGATAATATGATGGGTTTAGACTTCTTCTCATTCCATCCTCCAGTTAAGATGGAGTAAGAAGGATACATTCTTTCTTGATATAGTTAATCTATTAGGAATATATCTAATAATAGATATATTTGAGTTTGTGAAATGGGTATTCTTGAACATATATCAACTAATGCTTCCAGATGATTAATTTGCCATATGTCCGAGATTATCTTTTATTGAGAATGAATTCTTTGTTCAACCAATGGATGATTATCCATTAGTGATCTAGTGGCTCCTCTCTTATATGATTCTTCATTCACATGGTCTTGAGAGATGATACATGTGACTCTGAGATATGTATATTGATTATATACACTTATGACTTGGCATTACTTTCTCTTTGGTTATGATCCCCTTGGAGAAACACCATAAATCCATAAGTGACTTTACTTTGGTATAGATCCTTTTGAACAAGAAGTAGATATTCAAGACAAGTTCTTCTTGTCCTGTATTGAATTTCCAACGTCACTTGTCTCACCCTTGTGGTGAGGACAGTTCAATTTAACCAAACCAACTTTCTTGGTTGGTGGTATGTAAATGTATGTGTATTTTATGACATCAAAGAACTTGATGTACTGGATGATCTATCCCACTATTCATATGTATATGGCCCTCCATTGTTTGTGCATACCAAAATGAGTTGTCAACAAGGTTGCAAAGCTTGTTATCAACCTATTTCTATATCACACTAACATTGTAATGTCCTACCATTTCCTGAGAAATTAACAAAGATGGTTAAAGATGAAAGAGTTTCCAATTCTTCATGCTAGATTGGCATAACACTTCTATGTCCATCAAATGAATGCTTCTCTTTGTCTTCTTGTTGTATTTCTTCCCTTCTCGATATCTTCTCTTGTTGATGCCTTCGAGAAGATTGGGAGATAAGGAAATATGATGTCAAGATAAAAGTGGAAGATCTAGGTTAAGCTTTAGGTAATTCAATTGGTCTCCAAGAATGTCATGGTTTCCAAGTACTAGAAATATGTCTAGCACAATTGATAAGAATAGATGATCAGAGAATAACTAAGAATAGTGGTTTTGGTCATTAACTCCTGAATATTGTTTTGATGTAACAAGTTTTGTTTTCTTTAGTGTAACCTCTCATCGTGTATCTCTTTACCCCAAAATAAGGTTTAAGCCAAGATCATCTCGAAGTTTATAACGCTCAAGTTGATGATCTACTTCAATTCCACCAACTAAAGTGAAACTTCAATCACTTAGTGTTTTAAAAATTAAATGCGCAAAAATTATCCGGATTTTCTGATGCATGAATGCAATGCACACTCCTGTGTCCACTCTATTTCTGGACCCTAAGTTCTGGGATGTTACAGAAACCCATAATCTCATCTTCCCTTGTTCACCCATCAAGTTTTATTTCTGAAGTTGGAATGGTGGAATCCTCCGTTGACGTCCGTGATCAGCTGCTCAAATTGTCCGTACCGGGGACACGGCTAAGTACTTAGATTAACACTCTGCAGAGGTTGTGCACGTTCACCATTGTACCCATTCAACCCAAACTATACTTTACACACTTGTAGTGATAAGGAAAAGGAGAAGAATGAGACGAGATCTTTCAGAAGCATTTTCCCTCCCACTCTGGCTTGACCCGTTCCACGTAACATCCCCCTACATCTGCTTGTCAAGCCAGAGAGAGTCCACGCAACATAATTGATCAAGCCAGAGCCCATATGGCAATGGCTGCACTGGAAGCAAACGTCACTCGGAGTTCTTCAGATTCCTCTGTTCCTGGGTGGCCATTCACAAGTGTACATACTCCAGGAACCATAGACATGGACCTGAGTAGCCACTCAACATAAACCATACAACCACTTACCACCTAGGTGTTTCATTCCTAACTTAGTAGAATTTAGATTTTCACAAAACATCATTTGCATAGCATCAATAATTCTACTAAGTATTGCATAGGAGCCTAGACACAGGAATAAGGAATTTCTACACAGGTTTAGCATAGCAATACTATCCTACACATGCTTATATAAAAATTCACTAAGTAATGCATATGGAAAATAATAGGAAGTTTACGAGGTGTGCCACTTGCCTTTGAATGATGTCTTTGCTCACAAACTCTTTTCAACAACGAACGTTTGCTCTCCGTTCAATCTAAACAATATAAGCAAATAACAATACAACAATCAACAAACAACAATCATCAAACATACATGTACAAACATAGTTAACAAACAGGTTTCATAAAACTTCTAAGGAAAATTTGTTTATGCTTGAGGTGCAAAATATTTCTAAGGACTAGAGATGTATGTCATGCTAAGAAAATATTTTAAGTTAATGCAAAGCGAAAATGGCTGTCAAAATGACTTTAAAGATGATAACATCATGATCAAAATTTGTTTAAGTCTTAAAAGACAAGATTAGGGAAGAGGGAAAAAGGTAGAAAGAAAGATGTAGTTGGTCTTCTAGGCTTCATCTCCAGACTTGTAATATTCTCCTTGGTGATGTCTTGATTGAATTATTGGTAGACTTGAATAATCTTCAGACTTGATGATTTTTGTATCACCTAGGCTGGTCTTGGATTTAACTTAGTGTTCAAGAGGTCTAAGAGAAGAAAGGAGAAATGAAAGAGAGAGGGAGCAAGACTTAGAAAATATTTCTGGTTGGTCTTCATGAACTTCCTCTTGATTTTTCTTCTAAGTGCTTCTACTTCTTGGAGATTCTTCTGGAGTCTTGTTTTGGCTAAGTCCTTCATTGGTCTTCTAGCTCCATGTTGAAAATCCTAAGTGTCTAAGTGTGTCACTTTACCAAAATGCTAAGCTGAAAATATTTCTAACTTTGAAAAATGGGGAAGGAGTTTTCTTATGGGAAATATAACTACAAAATAAAATATGATATGCATGAAATGCAATTTTTAATCACATGAACAATTATGCTAATGAAATTTAATTAATTTCTATTTTCATAAAATATAATAAAGGAATAAATATAAGATTAAAGTTTTATGTGATGTAAATTTTTATAAGAAAATTTTATAATTAGTATTAATAGACAGAGGGGATTTAAAAAAATTTATAGCAATTTGATTTACTCAAAAATAATGTTTATATCAAAAGTTATGTCAAATTTACTCAAACATCATATTTTTAATTTGAATAAATCTAAATTTCTCAAGGTTGGAAAACAACATAACTAGCACAATCTATAGGTCATGGGCTTTTCAAAGATATTTTATTTACAAATTTGACCTTACAGAATTAAAACTATAATTAAAATAATGTTTTACATGTTTCAGTAAATACCAAGTTAGTGCACTACTAAAATACAAGTTTTTATTATACCACTATTTTCTACACGTTCATACGATTCCATAGACTACGAAAACATCAAAAACGGAGTTACGGTTGATTTAATATGAATTTTGCAAGTTATGTCTAATCAGAAAAAGGAAAATATTGAATAGGTGACATATGACGTTTTTCTAATGGCTGCTACCCTTCATCAAGTGATATGTACGTAACAAGATAGAAGGAAGCACAACAGCAGCTCACCGGCGAGAGAAGATGACGGCGGCGGTGGATCGGCCGGGCGATCGCAGGCGGACGCGGACGGCCGGCGTGCTGTGGTCATCGGCGACGGGTGTGGACGGCGACGACGTTTCGGAAGCTCCCGAATGCGAGGGAGATGACGGCGACGCGCAGCTGGACCCGGCGGAGCGGAAGATGGTGTCTGAGTTGAGCAGCGCTTCCCGGAGCTGTGTGGAGTGGCGACGACGACGATGACCTTCGGGGCGAGTTCGGCCTCCACGATTTGGCTGTGGAAATGAAGCAACGAGGGTGTTTAAAGGAGCGCACGGACGTGGGAAAGAGGAAGGACCAAGAATCGGCGGCGGGGACTCACTCTACTCGCCGGAATCAAAGAAATACGGTGGCGGTCGAGCGAAACTTCGGCGAAAAATTCGTCGGCCTGGGGGCGTATTGGAGAGGGCTTTTGGGGGGGGGGAATGGAGGAGGAGGTCGATGGCTATCTATAGGAACCAACCGTGCTTGATTTGGTGCAGTAATTTTCCTGCAATCAATCGGAGATTTATTTCGACCAAAAATGCCCATGTCTAATGGCGGACGAAATTACAGCAATTTAGTGCGTTTAAGAGAGAGCTTTTATGGGGGAATGAAAGAGGAGATCAAGAGATTTAATTAGAAAAAAACGGTGCGTCATTTGATGCTCTAAATCGCCGGGAATCAATTCGGGAAGGATGCACGGGAGCAGTTTTCGCGTGCGCGATGCGTTTCTGGTTTCCTGGGATGAAGACGATGCTGACGTCAGCATGACATCAGCATTTTTTTCTTTTTATTTTTCTGATTTTTCTTATTTCTTTCATAACTTTTGATTTAAGACTCCAAATCAAGTAAAATAAATTTCTAAAAATTTGTAAAAACAATATCTTTGTATTAAACCAGTTGCAGGCATGTTTTGAACACTTTTCAAAAATCAAAATTTTGAATTATTGATTAAATACAAATTTGACACTTAATGTCAAATTTCAAAACATGGCTTAAATAATTTCGTTTTTTGGCTAAATAAAATTTATAAAAATACAACACTTATATAAGTTTAAAATTAAGTTATTTAAACTCATTTTCCAACATTAAATCATTTTTGGCTTTAGTACAACGTTAAATAACATAATACCCCTATTCGAAATGAAAAGGGGAATATAATGAATGTATTTTTAATTGAAAATAATTTGTGCACCATTATATTTTATATTATAATTCATTTGAAAACCTTATAACAACTTTGGAAAAGATTTTTGATTTAATTCATTTCTTATATAGAAAATATATTCATGAAAGTCATTTTATGTTTTGAAAATAAATGAAAATCATTTAAGCTAATGAAATGTTTATTTGGGTTGTTAAGTAATTATAAAATCTATGAGGTTTTAAAGTTATAAACTGTAGAATTGTAATATCCAAACTATGTTTTGAACTCAGGTAAATGAATAATAATCATTTGGCAAATAGACAATGTTTTCAATAGTTTAAAATAACACTTGTAATTATTATTTTAATTTATTTATACCTAAGGCTAAGTGGTTGAAATCAATTACTTCTAAGTAAACCATTTACTTAAAATAAAATGGTTTGTACTTTATAAAACATTTGTCAAATTACATATTAAGGTTTTAATAATTACAATGGATGATAAATTGTTTAACTTGAAAAACTTTTGAAAATAATGATAAAGTGAGATATTTGAAATATTAAACTCTTTCAATAAGTTTGAAGTCTTTCTTAGTTGGTTTTTTTATGCATTTAAATGTTTTATTTTAATCAAAAAAAAATTAAATTTTAGTGATTTTTGAACATTATAAAATGTTGGGATGTTACGGTGCGTCGGTTTTTCAATTTTTCGATAATTTTTTAATTTTTTATGGTCATTTCCTCTACAAGGAATCTGTAGCCGTCCGATTTCCTCTACAAGGAATATGCGGCCGTCCGATTGATGGGTTCGTAGCTAGAAAACAAAAAAAATCCTACGGTGAGAACAAACCAACAAGCCAAGATCTAATTTAGGAGATGCTCGTAACGAGTGGAACATATTCCAAGAGAAACTCACCCTCGAATACCGTAAGCGTTTTGAGAAAAATTCTCGTGGATGATGTAGTCGTTCACTCGCCGATCTCAAGACCGTGAAGATGTACGCTGCAACGGGCAGCGCCTCCATACTCGGTCACACGTACGGCTTGATGATGACCTCTGTTCCCTCGATCCAGCGGGGCAGCGGAAGTAGTAGAACCACCAAGGAACTCCAACAACACGACATCGTGGTGTGGTGGAGAACTAAATGGCCATGGCTTTGCCAAGCGGATGGCCGAGAGGTGGAGCAGCGGAGGAGAGAGAGAGGATCAAGTGTGTGCTCAAAAGGGAGCTCCCACCCCTCCATATATAGGAGAGGGGTGAGGTTGGGTCGTTGCCCCTTAGGGTGACTCCACCTCTTCCCTCTTGATGTGAGTGGAGCATAAACTCATGCCCACTCACTCTCTTTTAATCTCAACTCAAAAATCCCAAGGGTTTTTCTTTATTAAACAAAAAAAATCATTTCTTTTTAATATTTGTTAATTCAATTAACAAGCATTAACACTTATCCCCTTGGTTCATTTGTTAATTCTATTAACAACAATTTGCAACCTTTGACAATTAACCCATTGAACTATTTCAATATTACCCAAAACAATTTTTGTGTTGTCCAAACTTTTCTCCGAAATTCCGTGTCTACCCAAAAGCGTCGACAAACATTAAGTGTGTCACCCTACGGTTCGTGAATAATATAGACATGATCGAGACACCTATCCGATCAATAGTCAACAGCGGGATCTGGAGATCCGTAATGACTCCTACATATTCGACGATGAATCTTGTGATCGTGTGAACAAAAAACGTCATAACCAATTCCTTTTGTCTCGCAATATTTTACTTGTCCGAGATCCGATCATTGGTATCATGTATACCTTGTTCGATCTCGTTCCCGACAAGAACTCTTTACTCGTTCTGTGATATGACATCCTTGTGACCTAGTCACGTGCTTGCAAGCGGTGTCGATGTGATATCACCGAGAGGGCCCAGAGTATATCTCTCTGTCATATGGATGGACAAATCCCACTTCTTGATCCATGAGACTCAACTAATACTTTGGGAATACCCAACGCCACCTTTATAGTCACATTGTTATGGTGTGACGTTTGATGTCATCAAAGCATTCTTCCAGTGTTAGTGAGTGACATGATCTCATGGTCTAAGGATTAGGGTTACTTCGTATGCTGAGTACAACAATATAAACTTAATGACTTGATCGTATTGCTATACTTAATTTGGGTGTGTTCATCATGTCATTCTCCTAATGACATGATCCCGTTATTAACAACATCCAATGTTCATGATCAGGAAACCTTGATCATGAGTTAATCAACGAGCTAGTTAAACGAGAGGCGTTACTAGGAACTCTAGTTTGTTTATTAGTCACACATGTATTAATGTTTACGATTAATATAATTCTAGCATGAGAAATACTTAATCTGGAACCATTGTTGTCACAATACATAACCATCGGATCCAACGCACTTGGAACCACACCTAGTTCGGATATGAACTCCTTCATCCAAACTCCTTCCTGCGCTGCCTCTGAGGCAGCAACATATTCCGCTTCTGTCGATGATCCCGCCACCACGGTGTTGCTTGGAACTCCTCCAGCTTACTGCTCCTCCATTCATAATAAATACGCACCCAAATTGTGACTTAGAGTCATCCGGATCTGTGTCAAAGCTAGCATTGACGCAACATCTTGCGACGATCTCTTCTTCATCGCCATACATGAGAAACATATCCTTAGTCCTTCTTAAGTACTTTAGGATATTCTTTACCGCCATCCAGAGTTCCAAACCTGGATCAGATTGGTACCTGCTAGTCAAGCTAATAGCATGTGCCACATCTAGTCTTGTACATAGCATAGCATACATGATAGAGCCTATGGATGAGGCATAGGGGATCTTGTTCATAAATTCTCTATCTTCCGATGTAGCTGGACTTTGAGTCTGACTCAATGTCTTTCCTTGTAACATAGGTAAGAGCCCTTTCTTACTTTCGTCCATTCTGAACTTCTTCAGAATCTTGTCAAGGTATGTACTTTGCGAAAGCCCAATTAAGCGTCTTGATCTATGTCTATAGATTTTGATGCCTAATATCTACGATGCTTCACCAAGGTCCTTCATCGAAAAACTAATGTTCAAATAACCTTTTATACTATTCAAAAATTCTATATCATTTCCAATCAACAATATGTCATCCACATATAGTACTATAAATGCTACAGAGCTCCCACTCTCTTTCTTATAGATACAAGCTCCTCCATAAGTTTGGACAAATCCAAACCCTTTGGTCACCTCATCAAAGCGGAGGTTCCAACTCCGGGATGCTTGCTTCAGTCAATAAATGGATCGCTGAAGTTTGCATACCTTGTCAGCATCCTTAGGATCGACAAAACTTTTGGGTTGCACCATGTACAACTCTTCCTCAATGTGACCATTAAGGAACGCAGTTTTGACATCCATTTGCCAGATTTCGTAATCGAAAAATGCAGCAATTGCTAACATAATCCTAACAGACTTCAGCATCGCTACAGGAGAGAAAGTCTCCTCGTAGTCAATTCCTTGAATTTGTCGAAAACCTTTTGCGAAAAGTCGAGCCTTATAGACGGTCACATTACCATCAGCGTCAGTTTTCTTCTTAAAAATCCATTTGTTCTCAACGGCCTTGCGGTCATTGGGTAAGTCCACCAAAGTCCATACTTGGTTTTCGTACATGGATTCCATGGCTTCTAGCCATTTGTTGGAATCTGAGCCCATCATCGCTTCATCATACGTCGCAGGGTCATCACTATCAACTACCATGACGTTCATGACGGGGTTGCCGAATAGTTCATGAGCTGTACGCGTCCGTGTTGACCTGTGAAGTACGGTAGTGTCCTCTTTCGGAGTTTCATGATCTTGATTATCATTAGTTCCCTCTTCATCCGGTGAAGTCAACTCCGGAACAATTTCCAGCGATGCGCTACTCGCCATTCCAAGAAGAGAAGGTTCAATAACCTCGTGGATTTCTACCTTCCTACTACTCACACCTTTTGAGAGAAACTCCTTTTCCAAAAAGGATCAATTCTTGGCAACAAAGACTTTGCCTACAGATCTGTGATAAAAGGTGTACCCAATTTTTTCTTTAGGGTACCCTATGAAGACACATTTTTCCGCTTTGGGTTCGAGTTTATCAGGCTAAAGCTTCTTCACATAAACATCGCATCCCCAAAATTTTAGAAACGATAGCTTAGGTTTGTTTCAAAACCATAGTTCATACGGTGTCGTTTCAACGGATTTAGATGGAGCCCTATTTAAAGTGAATGTAGCTGTCTCTAGTGCATGACCCCAAAATGATAGTGGCAAATCTGTATGAGACATCATAGACCGAACCATATCCAATAAAGTATGATTACGACGTTCGGATACACCATTACGCTGTGGTGTTCCGGCAGGAGTGAGTTGTGAAACTATTCCACATCATTTCATATGTGTGCCAAACTCGTAACTCAAATATTCACCTCCACGATCGAATCGTAGAAATTTAATTTTTCTGTTATGATGGTTTTCCACTTCACTCTGAAATTCTTTGAACTTTTTGAGTGTCTCAGACTTGTGTTTCATTAAGTAAATATACCCATATCTACTTAAATCATCAGTGAAGGTAACAATATAACGATATCCACCGCGCTTCGACACACTCATTGGACCACACACATCAGTATGTATGATTTCCAATAAATCCGTCGCCCGTTCCATCGTTCCGGAAAATGGGGTTCTAGTCATCTTGCCCATAAGGCATGGTTCACATGTCTCGAATGATTCATAATCAAGTGATTCTAGGAGCCCATCGGAATGGAGCTTCTTCATGCGCTTAACACCAATATGACCTAAGCGAAAATGCCACATGTATGCAGCAATATCATCAGTCAACTTGATTCTTTTGGCATTCACATTATGAATGTGTGTATCATTACTATCAAGATTCAAAAGAAATAAACCATTCTTCATACGTGCATGACCATAAAAGATATCATTCATATAAATCGAACATCCATTGTTCTCAGACTTAAATGAATAACCGTTTTGCATTAAACAAGATTCAGATATAATGTTCATGCTCAACACAGGCACCAAATAACAATTATTTAGGTTCATCACTAATCCTGATGGTAGACGAAGAGGTAGCGTCCCGACAACGATCACATTAACCTTTGATCCATTGCCGACGCGCATCGTCACCTCATCCTTTGCTAGTTGTCGCCTATTTCGTAGTTCCTGTTTCGAGTTACATATATTAGCAACCGAACCGGTATCAAATACCAGGCGCTACTGCGAGTACTAGTAAGGTAGACATCAATAACGTATATATCACATATACCTTTGTTCACTTTGCTGGCCTTCTTATCCGCCAAATATTTGGGGGCAATTACGGTTCCAATGCCAAGTGCCCTTGCAGTAAAAGCACTCAGTGTCGCTGAGGGCCAGGCTTGGTCTTTTTCTCAGGCGCGGCAACATTTTTGCCGCCCTTCTTGAAATTACCCTTTGGCTTGCCTTTCTTGAAACTAGTGGTTTTATTGATCATCGAAACTTGATGCTCCTTTTTTTATCTCCACTTCAGCAGTTTTGAGCATTGACAGAAGCTCGGGGAGAGTATTCTTCATGCCTTGCATATTGTAGTTCATCACAAAGTTCTTATAACTTGGTGGGAGTGATTGGAGAACACGATGAATTCCTAACTCATTGGGGATCGATATACCCAGGGCTATGAGCTTATCGGCGTACCCAGACATTTTGAGTGCGTACTCGCTAATGGAGTTGTTCTCTTCCATCATGCTGCTAAAGAACTTTTCTGAAGCATCATAACTCTCTACGGCAGCATGGGTATCGACAATCATTTTCAATTCTCCCATTGTATCAAAAGCGGTGCTGTTCTCGAAACATTTTGCAGCTCCGGCTGTAAACCATACAGAAAGCCGCAGTGAACTACACTGTGGTCCTCCTTCTAAGTCAGGAAAACATTTTTCACATCATCGGGAGCGTCATCAGCGGGCGGGGCACCTAGCGGTGTATCAAGCACATAGAGCTTTTGACAAGCTGTGAGGAGAATCCTCCTGTTAAGTGCCTAATTGGTGAAGTTGCTTCCATTGTTTGCTAGTTTCTCTTTCTCCATGAACATATTAAAATTGAAAGCATGTGGTGCCATGATCTACAACATATTTGTAAAGACTATTTAGACTAACATTATGATAAATTTCGTTCAAGTTAATTCAAAATTATTACGTGAACTCCCACTCAAAAACAACATCCCTCTAGTCGTTTTAGTGATTACACAAACCAAATTCACTACACCAATAACCGATCATCACGAGAGATGGTGCAGCTGCAAAGGCGAACATCGACATGTTCATCATATCATCTATATGATTCATGCTTTACCTTTTGGTTACGTGTTCCGAGAGCATGCATGTACATGCTAGGCTCGCCAAGTAAAACCGTATTACTTGCGTGTGTAAATCTGGCTTACACCCGTTGTACGTGAACGTTGAGTCTATCACACCCGATCATCACGTGGTGCTTCGAAACGATGAACTTTCTTAATGGTGCATACTAAGGAAGAACACATTGTTATCTTGATATTAATTGTGAGGGGGATCATCTTATAATGATACCGTCGCGATCTAAGCAAAATAAGGTGCATAAAAGGATTAACATCACATACATGGATAATGTGATATGATATGGTCCTTCTTGCACTTGATCTCCATCTTGTGCATCTTGGCATGATCTCCATCATTCCACCGGGGTGGCACCAAGGTCCATGGCGCCTCCTTCTTGATTGTCCTCTAAATTTACAACATATCATATGGATATGATATTTAGCACGCAGGCTATAAAATTAAAAGACAACCATTTGGCTCCTGCCGTTTGTCATAATTTACAAAAGGTATCATCTCATACATTAAATTTGTAACTTTGACCATATCACATCACATGCCCTGCAAAAACAAATTAGACGTCCTCTAATTTATTTTTTTGCATATTTTACGTGGTTTAGGGCTTTCGAAGATAAAAACGTTCTTACCTACGAACATGAAACCACAACGGTGATGAAAAAATTATTAGCAACCCATTCTATTTTATATCTTAACTATAGTGAGAGAGACAGACACCCGTCAAGCCACTTATGCAAAACATGTTGCATGTCAGTCGTGGAACAAGTCTCATGTGCGTGGACATGTAAGGTTAGTCCAGGCCGCTTCATCCCACTATGTCACTAAGATACAAAATATACAAAGGAAGCAATAACATGATCATCAACGCCCACATACACATATGTGTTCCACCCGTACAAAGCATCTACGCATAGACACGACTCTGATACCACTGATGGGTTCGTAGCATAGAAAACATCAGTTTTCCTACGGTGAGAACAAACCAACAAGCCAAGATCTAATCTAGGAGATGCTCGTAACGAGTGGAACATATTCCAAGAGAAACTCACCCTCGAAGACCGTAAGCTTTTCGAGAATAATTCTCGTGGATGATGTAGTCGTTCACTCGCCGATCTCAAGATCGTGAAGCTGTACGCTACAACGGGCAGCGCCTCCGTACTCGGTCTACACGTACGGCTTGATGACGACCTCCGTTCCCTCAATCCAGCGGGGCGGCGGAAGTAGTAGAACCACCAAAGAACTCCAACAACACGATGGCGTGGTGTGGTAGAGAACTAAACGGCCATGGCTTCGCCAAGCGGATGGCCGAGAGGTGGAGCAGCGGGAGGAGGGAGAGAGGATCAAGTGTGTGCTCAAAAGGGAGCTCCCACCCCTCCATATATAGGAGAGGGGTGAGGTTGGGTCGTTGCCCCTTAGGGGTGACTCCACCTCTTCCCTCTTGATGTAAGTGGAGCATCCACTCATGCGCACTCACTCTCTTTTAATCTCCACTCATAAATCCCAAGGGTTTTTCTTAATTAAATAAAACATTTTCATTTCTTTTTAATATTTGTTAATTCTATTAACAAACATTAACACTTATCCCCTTGGTTCATTTGTTAATTCTATTAACAACAATTGGCAACCTTTGACAATTAACCCATTGAACTATTTCAATATTACCCGAAACAGCTTCGGTGCTGTCCAAAATTTTCACCGAAATTACGTGTCTACCGAAAAGCGTCGACAAACCTTAAGTGTGTCACCCTACGGTTCGTGAATAATGTAGACATGATCGAGACACCTCTCAGATCAATAGTCAACAGCGGGATCTGGAGATCCGTAATGACTCCTACATATTCGACGATGACTCTTGTGATCGTGTGAACCAAAAACGTCATAACCAATTCCTTTTGTCTCACGATATTTTACTTGTACAAGATCCGATCATTGGTATCATCTATACCATGTTCGATATCGTTCCCGATAAGTACTCTTTACTCGTTCTGTGATATGACATCCTTGTGACCTAGTCACGTGCTTGCAAGCGGTGTCGATGTGATATCACCGAGAGGACCCAGAGTATATCTCTCCGTCATCTGCATGGACAAATCCCACTTCTTGATCCATGAGCCTCAACTAATACTTTCGGAATACCCAACGTCACCTTTATATTCACATTGTTACGGTGTGACGTTTGATGTTATCAAAGCATTCTTCCAGTGTTAGTGATTGACATGATCCCATGGTCTAATGATTAGGGTTACTTCGTATGCTGAGTACAACAATATAAACTTAATGACTTGATCGTATTGCTATACTTAATTTGGGTGTGTTCATCATACCATTCACCTAATGACGTGATCCCGTTATTAACAACATCCAGTGTTCATGATCAGGAAACCTCGATCATCAGTTAATTAACGAGCTAGTTAAACGAGAGGCGTTACTAGTAACTCTAAT
This sequence comes from Poa annua, assembly GCA_026929855.1. NCBI lineage: Eukaryota > Viridiplantae > Streptophyta > Magnoliopsida > Poales > Poaceae > Poa > Poa annua. The sequence continues at coordinate 239,676,252 of CM049426.1, read as the reverse complement.
TTGTTCATTAGTCACACATGTATTAATGTTTCCGATTAATACAATTCTAGCATGAGAAATAAACATTTATCATAAACAAGGAATAAGATAATAACCACTTTATTATTGCCTCTCGGGCATATTCCTTTCACCGATTTCCTCTAGAAGGAATCTGCAGGTAGACTCGGGGCGATCCGCGAGAAGCTCATTCTGCGATCTGATTGGACGCGCACGTAGAACAAGGGTTGTGCACCCACTGACGAGTGGACCACGACGGACCCAACAGGGATTTTGGCTCGCCCACCCCATTTGCCTCAGTGACACAAAATGGGTATTTTGGCACACCAAATAAACCCTAATCCATATAAATTTTCAAATTAGATTGGACACGCTGAAAAATGTGTTTTAAATGAGCTCCAAAGGTAGGGTGAACGGCCCCATTTCTAAGAGAAAATTGTAGACACGGTGAAAAATATGTTTCAAATGAGCTCCAAAGGTAGGGTAAACAACCCCATTTCTAAGCCAAAAACAGTGGACTGGCTGAAAATTGTGTTTCAAATGTGCTCCAAAGATAGGGTAACGGCCCCATTTCTAAGGCAAAAATTGTAGACACGCTGAAAAATTGTGTTTCAAATGAGCTCCAAAGGTAGGGAAAATTTTGTGAACTCGCTGAAAAATGTGTTTCAAATGAGCTCCGAAGGTAGGGTTAACGACCCCATTTCTAAGTCAGAAATGGTGACTGGACTCAATGAAAAATGCACTCCAAATAAACTCCGAAGGTAGGCTGCAAAATATGTTCATACGGATTTAAAAAAAACATATGTTTGCGTAACTTAGCTTCAAACCTGTTCATTTGTACCAAACATTTTTCACTCTTTTTTTACCAAGTTTGACATTTAGCATACTCGCTGGAATGTACGTGCTCGCTGGAATCTATGTGCCAGTTTCCATTGCGTAGCATTTCCCGCCTACTACGCGGCCATTTAAACCCTTCCATCCGCCTTCTCGCCACCCATATCCGTTCTCACCGCCATGTCATCCCCATCCGAGAGCGACTACAGGGAGGAGGAGAGACGCCGCCATGAATCGAAGGCCATTGCAGCTGCAGCGAGGAGGAGGACCCTAGCTAACAGGAGGGGGAGCGCACCTCAGCAACGAAGAGGACGCCCAACGCTGCGACAACCACCGCAGCGACATCACGATGGGGAGGCTGGGTCCTCCCGGGCCGCGGCAACCCCACAGCCGCCGCCGTCGCCGGTGGCAGCATTTACCGAGTCCAGCGACGACGACGAGTCCTACTCAAGTCTCATATCGCTCTCCACCGACGATGGCGCCGACCGACTCAAGATCGTCGACCAAGTCGAGCTGGATGCGCGAGTTTTCACCAAGTCCGTGCGTTTGGAGCGCCGCGCGGAGAAGCGTAGACGTTTTGATGCCAAGTTTGAGGAGGTGATGAACAATGTGCGTCTGAAGCACGCCAGCGTCTCAACCAGGCCCGCGCCGCCTTAGTTCAGATTTGGGAGTACTAGCTATAGCTATGTCCGTCGCGTTCCAATCGCATACTTGCGTTACAGCTCCATCGCCCCCACCAGTCTGTGTTAATTTATGGCTACATTGATCATAGGGCAGAACGAGCGGCACGTATCCATTCATGTTTATCCGTTCTAGCATGAAAGGAAGAATCCGAAGCAAACAAATATTTACGAGTCGTACGATGAGACACATCTGAGAGCATTCCAGTTCGTGGCACTGCGTGCACATTGAATATGTGTATGGCATGTCGTAGTCCACTCTGCCGTCTATGAAGCGTGCACGGATAGTCATGGCCATTGAACGCGTCACATAATTTCTTGCTCACCACAGCTAGCCTAGCCTAGCCGTCATGTCCAATCACGGTGTGAATGCATTTGTCAAACAAGATAGACGATCAGAATAAAGATTTACTCCATAGAAACAAACGATTATCTCCATATAACACAGTCAGTTACAAGAACTATACTACTACAACTACTATTACTAATAATAATGCTAACACTTCTACTTCTTCTTCTTCTTATTCATGGGTGCTGCGGTGGACCGACGGTGACATCAGAGTCCTCGGAGGCGTCGGATTTGTCTTCGTCGTCGGAGTCGGAGGCGTCGGAGTCATCCATGTCATCCTCATCATCGGATTCGTCCATGTCGTCGGAGTTCCCCTCGCCAGAGATGTCCTCGTCGACAACATTGGGCTAGGCAATGGGCGCAATGACGATGGGCGTGGGCGGTTGGTCCACGACAGCATGCCCGTGCTCCTCGTCGGAGTAGGGCTCATCCGATGACTTCGATGCCCCGTACTCATAGACGGGGGATTGCGGCGGAAGATCTCCACGCGCCACTTCGTATGGTTTCTCTTTCTTCTCGCGCAGAGGGAGAGACCTTTCTGCTTCCGTCGACGGTTCTTCTCCTCTAGCCGCTCCTCTCGCTCCATCTCCTGTGTGTCGTGCAGTTCCTCAGGCGAGTAGAGCTCCGAGTCCGACATCGGCGAGTAGGGGGGCTCTGCGGCGAGGGCGGGCTCCACCGCGTTTTCGAGGGAGGGAGAGGGAGAGAGAGGGAGAGAAAATGGCGTTTCTCCGGCGAGGGTGGCCCCCTTTTATTACCCGTGGCAGGGGGTGGGCGGGCAAACCCTAACCGACTCACGCTGATACCACGCGCCAACCCCACACTGACCCCACGCGACAACCCCACGCGCCAACCCCACCAGTCAGACTAGTGCCCCGGCCCCACACGCCAAACCCCACGCGCTAACCCCACGCCACAACCCCACACGCCGACCGCACCAGTCAGACTAGTGCCCCGGACCCACGCGCCAAACCCCACGCTGACCCCACGCACCGACTCCACCAGTCAGACTAGTGCCCAACCCCACGCGCCGACCAAAGGAAATCCCAACCGAGCCTGACGAGGTGTTAACTCGACAAGTCCCAGGGTTGCGCACCCGAGTTGATTGATGGGGAGAGAGATGAGTGCAGGTGGTCACGACGGCTGACAAGCAAGGATTTACCCAGGTTCAGGCTCCCGGAGGATAACACTCTACTCCTGCTTGTCTGATTATTGATGCGTGTGGTTATAATGGCGAGGTTGCGATCTCGCTAGGGTTTGTGGCCGCAGCTATCAGTGTGTCCTCTGGGACGAGCAACCCTCCTGGCTTTATAGGCAGCCAGGTCTCGGGTGGTTGATGCCGATGGCAACTACAGATATGGCAGGTTATGCTTCCTAACCGACTTGGACTAGGTTACATGGTACCCCGCGTGGGCCTTCTGTGGGCCTTCCTGTCCTTGGCGCGGCCCAGGTAGCCTTATCGTGGGCTACCCGAAAGGCAGCCCCACGTCAGTAGCCCCCGAGTGCTTTGTCGAAGCGTAGAGTCGAGCAAAGGACTCCTTCCTCCTGGACGCGCCATTGGACTGCTTGATCTTGAGCTTGAACTCGATTTCTTCAGTCGAACCGGCCGCTCCCGATGGGAGTAACCTTTGCAGTCGAATTACTTTGCCTTCATCTTCTTGCGAAGCTTGCTTCTACTCGGCCTGTTTGGCTTACTTGTGGATAGATTCGGCTGCTCGAGCTTACTCTGTTGCCACTCGAATGATTTCTTCGGGTTCTCGGACCATCAGCCGATCCTACCTTGTTGGTTTCAGCTTTGAAGCTTACTACTCGAATTACTCTGTCGAGTTGCTTCAATTGATTTTGGAGCCGTTGGCTTGATGACGTCACTGGTGACGATCTGTTGCACGCCTCTGCGCCCGATGGGACGTGACGTGGCGGGCCCCGCTGTCAGAGCTGACCGCGGTCAACAGTTGGCACGTCTCCGAAGTGGGCGCGAAATTTGCGCGGCATGATGATGACACCTCGGTTTTCGTGCGTAGTGGACGAAGTGGGCGGCGACGGTTGGCTTCCTCGTGCGACACGTGGACGGCCGGATATGTATGCTCGGAGCCCTTGTTCTGTGGACGGTTGAGATGAGACTTTTCGAGGCATAAGTAATGCATTTTGACGCGAGGGACTTCATCTTCTCCAATCGCTCTGTGCTCCCTTTCCTCTGCGCTCTACCATTTTCGCCGCCATCCAAAGCTCCGTGCAATCTGTCCATACACCTTGTGCTGCCTCGCGGCACCATGGGCAAGCCGAAGAGCGCCGTTGGCTCCTCCGCCGCCGCCGACGAATCCGGGCTGATGAAGAAGCCCGACGGGGACTGGCAGAGATCGTCGGTGAAGAAGGCCGAGGTGGAGCTCTTCCGCGCGCAGGGTCTGCTTCCACCTGCTGACCAAGTCCAGGTACGCGTTCCTGGCAAGGAGGTTTTCCCCACTCCCCGTGATGGGGAACGTGTTTGTTTCGCGGATTTCCTTCCGCGGGGCTTCGGGTTCCCCATGCACGATTTTGTGCGCGGTTTCCTGTATGCCTATGGGGTTCAGATCCACGATCTGACCCCCAATGGCGTCTTGAGCATCGCGGGCTTCATCGTGCTCTGCGAGTGATTTCTGGGTGTCGCGCTCCATTGGGCGTTGTGGAAGTTGCTCTTCCTCGTTCGCAAGAACGTTGGGAGGAGCGGGTTGACCTTCCCCGTGGGCGGCTTCGGAATCCAAGTGCGCGGTGACACCGCGTACTTCCAGATGAAGAAGTGCGACTCCGTCCAGGGATGGCGCAGGAGATGGTTCTACGTCCAGTCGAACCAGGACGGCCTGGACGCATTCGACAGCGGACGTGGACTGCGGAAGACCGGCTCCTGGGTGCACCCGCTGACTGCCGTGGAGAAGGAGGCCGTGCGGCCCCTGTTGAGCCTGCTGCGTGATCTGACCAAGACCCTTGGGCGCGAGGCGGGTGGCGTCTTCCTGATGGCCACCTTCTTCCGTCTTCGGGTGCAGCCGCTCAGTGCTCGGCCTCACCCGATGTGGGCCGCCGAGGACGTCAACGCCGAGCCGCTTGACGATAAGGAGGTGGAAACCAAAGTAAGATCCATCACCAACCTCCGAGTCGCGGACACGTGCAACGTCAAGTGCCCGATTGCTGCTTACGGGGCATCGAACCCCGTTCCTGAGGTGAGTCTTGTTTTTTTTTCCTTTTGTCTTTGCTCGACTTGCGTCAACTTTCTTCTTGATTCGACTTGTGTCTACTTGCTTCAGGGTCGGTCTTTGTTGATCAGCCTTCCTCCTCTTCCCGAGAACGGACCCGACGACGAGTCGAAGTTTGTCGAGGAGGACGACGACGACGAAGAGATTCCCTCCGCACATTCTCCCCACGAGGAGGTGGAGGAAGAAGATGAAGTGGAGGAACCCGTGCGGAAGAAGCGGAAGCTCCCGAGTCGTGGCGACTCTGCCACCGCGTCGTCACCTGCTAAGGATGCCGACGTTACTCTGGAGGAGGTCTCGCGACGTCGTCGGGTGCGTGGTCCTTGGGTGGCTGGGAGGAGCCCCTGAATGTTCCTCCCGTCAGCTCCGCAACTCCTCGTTCTTTTGCGCGGATGCCTTCGCCCTCCCTGGAGAGTTACGACGACCTTGGTACCCCCAGGTGAGCTTCTTTATGATGTGTGTCCTTCGAGTTGTGTTTTGTAGTTGCAACGCTTAAGTTGGCAAGTGTGCTCGTTTTCGCTGTAGCCACCGTTCTGGCGATGTTAGCTCCCCCCTTCGGGACGTGGAGCATACATCCGCCCCTTCGACTGAACTGGGGACTCGGGCGGTTGTGGAGAAGGTGCGTGCTGAGCCTGCTGGCGTTGCGTCGTCTAGCCGCGTTCCTCCTTCGGCTTCGGAGGACCCTGACCTCCTGGACCACGTAAGTCCTTTATGCTTGTACTTGCATTCTTGAGTTTTCATCGGGTGCGCGATCAGCGCTCCCGATGGGAGTAGCCCCCGAAGGTGTGGGTGACTAGTATAGTCGCCCGCAACTTTATTAACATCTTGCTTTTGTTTCAGCCGTACTACCGTTAGCAGCTTGACGCAGCCGCGGCTTATGTTCGCCTGGAGAAGGAGAGGGACCAGCTGCGTGCTTCTCTGGACCAGGCTACTGGGCGGGTTGATGAGCTTGAGAAGGCTCTACATGATTCTCGAGAGCGGGAGCTGGCGCGGGTCGCCCAGGAGAAGACTCAAGTCGGTCGTCTCCTTTCACTCGCCGGTGTTCTTGGGGGTAAGTTTCGGCTTGATGCCTATTGTGTCTTGATCTTCTTCTTTGTCTGACCTTGAATCCTTTGCGCAGAGACTTGCGGTGGAGCTCCTCCGGAAGACACGTCGAGTGACACGGTTGACTTGGCGGCTGTTGTCGGCTTCCTCGATCGGGTCTGCGCCTATGCATCCGACGCGCTGAAGAAGTCTGCAGCCTCGTTGAAGAAATCGGCTGGAGCCCTCACTGTGGTGCACCAGAGTATCTTCCCGGGCGACCAGCCGCCGGCAGCCGTGGACGCCCTTGCTGCGCCGTTTGAGGACGCGACCACCATCGCCGATTTCACGCGGTCGCAGACGGTATGCGGCTCCGAGCTCACCTTCCAGCTCCTCTTAGGGCATCAGGTTCCAGGTGATTTTGAGAAGGTCGTCAGCGGCTTTCCCCGCAAACCTGATGGCCGAACCGCGTCGCTGAGTGGCGTGAAGGAGCGTGCTTCACACCTGGCCGTGCAGCTTGTGGCACTCTTCGAGAGGGCCCTTGCTAAGGCATCTGAGGCGGCTGCCGCTCGGAAGGGTCGTTCCCGGTCGCAGTCTGCAGCCTTAGAGTAGGCGTAGCTTTAGGAATTCGGCAGTCGCCGTGGTCTGTATTTTGAACTTCTTGCTCTGTAATGAATATTGTCCTGCCAGGTCTTTTGGCCTTCAATATTGCTTTTGCTAGAACTGACTTTCTTTCTGCCGAGTTTAACTGTGCTTCGAAGTCGTATGATTGTATTGACTCTCCGTATTCGTGGCAGAATGTTGTGCGCGGTGATGCTTCGCCTTCTCCTGTGGCTGAGCCGAGTGGCGCGGCTTCTTCTTCGGGTGCTCGTCGTCGTCGGGCGGCGCCGGCTCCTCCATGTAGTGTAAATGATCAGCGGATAATCACATACCTGAAGAACAAGGTGGTTGAGCTTGAGGCGACCCTGAAGAATACTGAGCGGCTGCTGCACCGCTCCCGGTCGCATCCTACGGCGAAGTTCTCGCGACGTGAGGATTTTTTGCTTGGGGAGATCGATCTGATCAGTCGGTAGTTGCAAGGTTTGTATCCTTTTGGCGGCTGCTGTCTTTGCTGAAGCTTGCTTGTTCTGACTTGCATTTTATGCGTGCAGATGTTAATCCTGATTGGGAGGCCGAGCGGGCTCGCGTTGAGGAGTGAGTTACCCGAGAGGCGTCCGGCGACTCCTACGAAGCTCGGCAATTCTGGGTGAACAGGTCGAGAGGGCGCGTCCTTGCCACCACGCTTGATCGTACGTGGCGCGCTGCTTTTCTTCTGAAGAACTGCCGAAAGACACTCTGGCACATCAATCGTGTGTACTTCCCGCATAACGCGCAGCCGAACGGGCTGTCCGCCTTGCTGGAGAGGTTTCGCGATGGTGAAGGGCTGAAGGAGATTGTCGACGCCCAACTTGTGGCTGGGGCGAACGTGGCGTTGGCATACGTCCGGATGCACCGGCCGCATCTTCCGCTCGACAGGGTGCTTGATGGCCTGCCTGGTGATGACGACTTCGACGAGACCTTAGCGGCTGCGCGCCGAATTATCAGGCAGGTTCAGGACCTGAGTGAGCGCCTTGTAGGTCCCCTCGATGCGCCGAAGGCCGAGCCTGCAGTTTAGAGTAGCTGTCGTCTGATGTACCGGGTTAGCTATAGAGGGCAAATGTGCCTGTGCAAGTCGTAATGTAATAGATTAAAATATCTGCGAGTCATGAGAATTGATCTGCTTGCTCGAAAGTGTAAATGCCTGTTTTGATTTTCGACCTGTTTGGCGCAGTCGCCTAGTATGTTGGTCAACGGCCTCGGTTTTCCCAAGTGTGACCTGTATGTCGCAGCCTCTGACTTTATCAGGTGGCGACTTAGGGTTTTTGTAACTTGACCTGTATGGCGCAGCCCCCGAGTTGTTCGAGTGGCAGCCTAGGATTTTTGCGAAGGCCTGCATGGCGTAGCCCCCGAGTAGGTCGAGTGGCAGCCTAGGATTACAAGTGTCACCTATTTGGCGCAGCCCCCGAGTATGTCGGGTGGCGACCTAGGATTTTGAATTTGACCTGTACAGCGCAGCCCCCGAGTGAGTTCGAGTGGCGGCTGAGGATTTTCTGAGAAGGCCTGTATGGCGTAGCCCCCGATTAGGTCGAGTGGTAGCCTAGGATTACAAGTGTTACCTGTTTGGCGCAGCCCCCGAGTATGTCGAGTAGCGACCTAGGATTTTGAACTTGACCTGTATGGCGCAGCCCCCGAGTATGTCGGGTGGTGGCCTAGGATTTTTTGATTTATGCTTGTATGGCGCAGCCCCCGAGTGGTTCGGGTGGCGGCCTAAGCTTTTCTTTCAACCTGTGTGGCGCAGCCCCCGAGTCGTTTGGGTGGCGGCCTAGGATTTTAGCTTCCTCTGTATGAAAGGTAAAGGAGACAGATTTTCTTCAAACCAATTAATTGATTCTTGCGAACAGGCCGCCTCATTAAAACCCTTCCAGTCCCCTCAGGTACCCTGTTAAGGGAAAGAGTGCGTCTGAAACCTGCCGCGCTGATTTTCTTGTACAATGATTGGGTTGAACTAGGCGTAGAACCGGCAGAGTTGTGCCACATTCCACGGGTTGCTGCAGTCTGCTCCCGTCTTCGAGTCTTTCAGGCGGTAAGCTCCGTTGCCGATTGCTTCTGTCACGATGTACGGGCCCTCCCATGGGGAAGCGAGCTTGTGCACCTTCTTCTGCTTGAGTCGAAGAACCAGGTCGCCTGCAACGAACGCTCTTGGTCGTAGCCTCCGAGTGTGATAGTTGCGCAGGTCCTGTTGATACACGGCTAATCGTGCCAGGGCGATGTCGCGTGCTTCATCCAGAGTGTCCCTGCTGTCTTCGAGTGCCTCCTCTACATCCGACTCTTCGTAGGCGACTACTCTCGGTGCGTCGAACTTGATGTCGCAAGGGAGGACCGCTTCTGCACCATACACCATAAAGAATGGAGTGTACTGGGTGGATCTGTTTGGCGTTGTTCGCAGACTCCAAAGGACCGACGGCAGTTCTTCCACCCATGCGCCCGCTGCGCGTTTTAGGGGCACGCGCAGTCGCTTCTTGATGCCGTTGCATACGAGGCCATTGGCTTTCTCCACTTGCCCATTGGATTGCGGGTGCGAGACGGACGCATAGCTCAGCTTGATCCCCTGTTCTGAGCAGAAGTCCTTGAATTCTTCGGCTGTGAAGTTCGAGCCGTTGTCGGTGATGATCCCATTCGGTACTCCAAATCTGAAGATAAGACCTGATGAAGTTGAATGCTGTGGATGCAGTCGAACTTGTGATGGGCACGGCTTCGATCCACTTTGTGAACTTATCGACTACGACCAGGAGGTGAGTGTGACCTCCGGGTGAGGATTTCTTCAGCGGGCCCACCATGTCCAGACCCCATTGGGCGAAGGGCCAGGCTAATGGTATTGTCTTGAGTTCCGATGCTGGCGCGTGTGGCTTGTTGGCAAATTCCTGGCACCCTGTGCATTTCTTTACTAGCTCCTCGGCGTCCTGCACGGCTGTCAGCCAGTAGAACCCGGCTCGTAGTGCTTTGGCCACCAGTGCTCGACTGCTGGCGTGATGCGCGCAGACACCCGCGTGGATGTCAAGTAAGATGGCTTGGCCGTCGACTGGATCTATGCACCTTTGCAGTATTCCTGAGATGCTTCTTTTGTAGAGTTCTCCGTTGATGACGGTGAAACTTTTGGAGCGCCTGATGATGCGCTTCGCTTCGACTGGGTCAGCTGGCAGCTTCTGATGTAGTATGTACCCCAGGTATGGTCCTGTCCATGTGGCTTCGACTAGCATGACCTCCATGGGGACCTTGTCTTGGCTTGGTGGGTTGGCATCGCCTTTTGTTGTTGCAGCGCTTGCTGTATTCTGAGTCTTGATGGATCTCTGCGTGATGCACTCGAGGAAGACGCCGGGTGGGACTGGCACCCTGTCTAAGCCCATGTTAGTGAGGACGTCGGCTTCCTCGTTGCTTTCACGGCCGATGTGGCGCAGCATGCAGCCGTCAAAGTTGCCTTCCAACTGATTGTAGAGGTCTCTGTAGGCGATCATGTTGTCGGCGATGGCGTCGCAGGACTTCATGGTTTGCTGTACCACCAGGTAGGAGTCGCCGTATATCATTAGGTGCGTGGCGCCGCAGTTCTTGGCCATCCACATGTCGTGGATCAGGGCCTCGTACTCGGCTTCGTTGTTGGACGGCGTCGGAAAGTCCATCTGCAGGACATACTTGAGCTTGTCGCCTTTGGGGGAGATGAGCACGACTCCTGCCCCAGCTGACATGAATTTCTTGGAGCCATCAAAGTACATTGTCCATGCGTTGGACAAGTCGGGGATATTTGGTAGCTGGGCTTCTATCCACTCGGTGGTGAATTCAGGGAGGACTTGGGCCTTGATGGACTTCAGGTGAGCATACTTCAGCCCCCATGGTCCTAGCTCGACAACCCACTTGGAGACTCGTTCAGTCGCGCGTTGGTTTGTGAGATTGTCTGCTAGTCGAGAGGAGCTTACCACCGTGATCGGGTGCTCGAAGAAGTAGTGGACGACCTTTCTGGAGGTCATGAAGACTCCGTATGCCAGCTTCTGGTAATGGGGGTAGTTCTGCTTGGACAAGGTGAAGACTTCGCTGAGGTAGTAGACGGGCCTCTGCACCGGGTGACTGTGCCCTTCTTCTTCGCGTTCGACTACGAGCACCGTGCTCACCACCCTGTTTGTTGCTGAGACGTATAAGTACAGCGGCTCGTTTTCCAGTGGCGCCACGAGGACTGGAGAGGTTGTCAGGGTTTTCTTGAGATGGTCGAATGCGTCCTGCGCCTCTTGTGTCCACTCGAACTTGTCCGTCTTCTTCATCAGTTGGTAGAAAGGTAAGGCTTTCTCCCCCAACTTACTAATGAACCGGCTGAGAGCTGCGACTCGGCCGGCTAATCGTTGCACCTCCCGGAGCTTGGTTGGTGCTGGCATTGTGAGTATGTTTTGCACCTTCTCGGGGTTTGCTTCGATTCCTCTTGCGGATACGAGGTACCCTAGTAGCTCTCCGGCTGGCACGCCGAACACGCACTTCTCTGGGTTGAGCTTGATCTGGTACACATCGAGTGCGGCGAAGACCTTGCGGAGGTCGTCGACTAGGGTATCCTCCTTTCGGGTCGTGACAACGATGTCATCGACGTAGACTTGGACGATCTGCCTGATTAGCCCCTTGAGACATGCTTGCATTGTCCGCTGGTACGTGGCACCTGCATTTTTTAACCCGAACGGCATCGTCTGGTAGCAAAAGACGCCGTCGGGTGTGATGAAGGCCGTTTTCTCTTCGTCCTCGACTTTCAGCCTGATCTGCTGGTAACCTGAGTAAGCGTCCAGGAAGGACAGGCGCTCGCAACCTGCTGTCGAGTCGATGATCTGGTCTATCCGCGGGAGTGGGAAGTGGTCCTTGGGGCAGCACTTGTTGACTGCGGTGAAGTCAACGCACATGCGTAGTTTCTTCGTCTTCTTTTTCTCCACTAGAACCGCGTTGGCGACCCAGTCTGAATCCTTGATCTCTCGGATGAATTTTGCGTGCAGTAGTCTGTCGACTTCCATGGTGATCGCGTCTCGCTTGGGTCCTGAGAAGCGTCGCATGGATTGTTTGACTGGTCTTGCGTCCTTGTGGACTTTCAGAGAGTGCTCGGCGAGTTCCCTGGGTATCCCTGGCATGTCAGAAGGTTGCCATGCAAAGATCTTCCAGTTCTCACGTAGGAACTCGACGTGCGCGCTTTCCTATGCGGGGGTCAGACTCGATGAGACCTTGACCGTCTTTCTGCTATCAGTCGGATGGACTTGGTGGGTGACGGTGTCATAGTTCGTGTTGAACGCTGCGTCCTTGGCAGGCTTCTTGCGAGCCGGGAAGACGGTCTTGTCGTTGTCGGCTGATATGGCCTTTAAGTGCTCTTCGACTCCGAAGAACTCAGAATCTTGGCGAACTCGCGGTCGCAGCTGTTGGAGAGCCCGAAGTCGCCGCGGATGGTGATTACTCCTTTCGGCCCGGGCATCTTTATCATAAGGTAGGCGTAGTGGGGTACTGCCATGAACATGGCATGGTATTGTGACTTCCAGTCGACGACCACAAAGTCTATCGACTCCTTCCTGAAGTGCTCGGGTGTACCGAGGATGACGTCGAGTGTGATTGTTCCCATGGGCGTGATTGCTTGCCCTGGTACTATGCCGTGGAAGGTGGTTTCCGATTCCGGCAATTTCTCTGTCGACATGTTCATTCTTCTTAGGGTGTCGGCGAATATGATGTTGATGCCGCTGCCTCCGTCCAGGAACATCTTCTTCAAGATGTAGTCGTCGATCAAGGCCTCAATCACGAGTGCGGCGTGCCCGGGTCGGGTTACGTCTGACGGGTGATCTGCCCTGGAAAATGTGATTGGTGTCTCCGACCCGCGCAGGTAGTCTGGTACCGCGCGCGGGCTGTTGATGGCTTGAAGTACTTGGCGTGTGATAATTTGCTGGCGCCTGTTCGACGGCGGTCCCCTCTGGATCATGTTCAGCTGTCCCTGTGCGGCTGGGTACGTGTCGGTTGCTGCCGACTGACCTTGTTGCTGTTGCTGTTGCTGCGGCTGGGGGAACGCTCCTGCCGCCTGCACCTGGTTGTTGTTTGCGGGTGCTGCCTGGATGGCTAGCTGCGGTGATGCCTGTATTGCTTGTACTGGAGCGATAATTTTCTGCATGGCTTGGTATATTTTTCTTGCTTTGCGACAGTCCTTCAGCAGGTGGTTGGAACTCCATTTGCCTGTTTCCGGGTTGCGGAACGAGTGATGCTTACAGGGTTGCATCAGCTCCTCTGCTGGGGTCAACGGGCGTCTCCACTCGCGTTTCTGACTTCCATCATTGTGGCCGATGCTGCTGCTGCCACGGTTGTACTGACTCGAGCTGGGCTGCCGACTTTGGTCGTACTGTCGGCTGTTGTCGCGTTTGTCCTCACGGGGGGTTTCATAGCCCGCCGCTACTAATTCGATTGAATCGTGGGTGTACCGTGGCTTCTTCTTTTGGCGTGCCTCACGCCAGTTGCTTGTTTCGCCCTCTTTTTTGGGGGAAGTTTCGCGGACATAGTATTCTCCTTCGGCCCATTGGTTGGCTGTCTTCATGAGCTCTATTGTGGTCTTCGGCTGGAGTCTACCGAATTCCTCACGGAGGTCACGGCGAGCGACGCCGTGCATGAAGGCGTCCATCACTCGATCTTCTGATACGGGTTCCATGATATTGCGGAGGAGTGTCCACCGCTGGATGTAGGAGCGGAGCGACTCATCCTTTCCTTGCTTGCAGGCGTGCAACTCGATGTAGGTCGTTGGCCTTGCGAATGTTCCCGAGAAACTCTTGATGAAGTTATCCTGGAATTCTTCCCATGTTCGGAAAGAGTCTTTGGGTTGGCTTGTGAGCCACCCGCGTGCCGAGTCTGTCAGCATGAGCTGGATGTATTGCATTGCCGTAATCGACGTTCCGCCATGGCAGGTGCAAGCGATGAGGTAGTCTTCGAGCCACAGTTTTGGGTCTTGCTTCCCGTCATACTTTGGTGTGCCAGCTGTTAACTTGAAGCCTTTGGGCATGTGGGTGTCGCGGATGTTGAAGCTAAAGCATGCCGCGCCACACGGCTCGAAGTCGCGGTCAGCATGGTCATCCGCGTTTGCCGCACCAGCCGAGCGCTCCTTGCGGTTGCGGTTCACCGTCTTCTGTGTCAGGACGTCGCGAAGGTCCTTGACTGGCTGTCGCTGCGCCGCTGGGATGCCCGAGGTTGTTGGTTCGTGCGCTCGGTTGCTTGGCCCCTTGGCCGCCAGAGCTTCTTCGATTGCGCTCTGTAGAGGATGTGAAGGAGAGGGCGGCTCGCCTGGCACTCGACGCATCCGCATCCCTTTTGCGCCTGAGCAGGTCGGATTTTTCGGCGCCGATTCGTTCGCCTTCCTTGCGTAGCAAGTACTGGACCGCCAGGTGGTCTTCTCGAGGTGCGTTGGGTGGGGGGAACGTGCCCTCGTCCACATGCTTCATGGCTTGGATCGCCATGTCCCGTGTGATGACAAGTTTAGTCTGGTCCGGCATGTCCACCTCTAGCGGATATGCGGGTTCTTCTTCGTCGTCATGCGGTGCTGTGCCGGCCATGAAGACTTTCTTGGGGTAGACTTGAGTCGGAGAGTTGGTGCTGCCGTTAATGCTTTTGTCGCCCGCTTCTTTCTCGGGGTCGAAAATCGCTGCAACGTGGTGCGCGGCGCAGTCGTTGTCGCGTCTTCTCGCGATCATCCATGTGCTCACGCTCGCCGTGGCGAGTGCGATTGTCTTGGGTAGACTTGGGATTTCCACGAAGATGAGGGCGCGCGCGACATGGCTGTCGGGCACGGGCTCCTGGTTGCCCGTGCGGGTGCGACAGTCGAAGTGGATCTTGACTTGGTCGACCGCACGACCGAGATTGGGGTAGTAGACTCGATTCGCGCGGCCGTTGCCAAAATTGTCGATGTAGTTGATGTAGATGCCATCTTCGCGGGTGCAGCGGGAGCGGCCTCCGTGGGTGCGGCAGATGCGATTTTCGCGGGTTCGGCGGGGGCGGCCTCCGCGGGTGCGGCAGATGCGATCTTCGCGGGTTCGGCGGGCGCGGCCTCCGCGAGTGCGGCAGATGCGATCTTCGCGGGTTCGGCGGGCGCGGTGGTTGCCGATTTAGGTGACGCCATCGCGCGTAGCGCGGTAGTCGTAGACCTGAGTATACCACGACTATCGATGCAGCAAAATATGGAGCCGAAGGTGATGTGTATACCTTTGTCCAGATCGGCGTACACCGACTGGTGGGCTGGCGGGTGGAGGACGTACTCGAAGGAGCCGAATCGGATCGACTCCCTGACGGCGGACACGCCGATCTTCATAGCGGATGGAGCCGGAGCGACCATGATCCTAGCACTTGTTTGATTTTCCCACAGACGGCGCCAATTGACGAGGTGTTAACTCGACAAGTCCCAGGGTTGCGTACCCCGGGTTGATTGATGGGGAGAGAGATGAGTGCAGGTGGTCACGACTGCTGACAAACAAGGATTGTCGTGGTGGTGTCACGGCAGATGCCATAGGATGGCTAATGTGTGGGGCCGATGGATGTTGGTGGATCCGGGGAGGGATAGCGAGCTGAAGAGCTCACACGGGGAGGATCCCGGTAAAACCGAGATCTCCCAGGAACAAGAAATAGGAACAAAAAGCGAGGGGGAAGATCTAACAAACACGAACTAATGCACGAAGGCACACAACACACACACGATGTACCCAGGTTCAGGGCCCTCGTGAGGAGGTAACACCCCTACTCCTGCCTTTCCTCTCTATATATTTGTGTTTACAAGAGCTACAACTTGCTGCTAGATCTCTCAAAGGGAGGAGTACAAAGAACTAGATGAACTCAAGGTGAGAAGGAGTGAATGCTCTCTGAGTAAATGTGACTATATCTTTGGCTCTGAAGTTGGTCTCTGTCCCTCAGGAGCAGTTATGGCGCCTTTTATAGAGTTCCGGCCAGGAGGGCCGGAAACCCTAAACTGGCTTGGCCCCACCGGACAGACCTAGCCGGCATGTCGTCACCGGCTAGTGCGACCTAGTCGCCGGGCTATCCGGTGTAGGCCTTTCGTCATCATCTCGATAAGGACGGCAGGCGCCGTCCTGCACCATCATTGTCCCCCTGTCAGAGACAGGACATGTCTTTGCCCATCCCGGATAGCCTTTTCCGGATTGCCGGGCTAGGTATGCAAGGTCTTGTCGTACCACGATCGTACCGGCTGACGCGCTCCCGTGTCAGGCGGGAGGTGACCATTCTTCAGTGTCAGGCGGGAGGTGACCATGCTTCCATGCCAGGGGGAATGGTACTTCCCCCCGCAATAGACGGGAAAGCCTGCTACGGACCGTTGACGGCCTACCGGAAGCCCTCACGCCGGCTACCTCCTCGCTTGCCACTGTGAGCCTCTTCTGCATAAGATCAAGACCGAGACATATACTCCGGTTAGTACCCACCCGGACAACCTATCCGGTAAAGCCGAGTACACGTCCTTCCGGGAGTCTCCTCGGACTCCGAGACTCGGGAGCCTTTCCGGATACGTCCGAGCTCGTCTCAGGATGAGTATCTCTAGGCCTAGCCTCCCGAAGATGTCTTAGCCTATCAGCAAAGACATCTTCGAGAAGCTAGTTCTTAATGGAACCACCCGCTTATGCCTGTGTTGCGATTGTGAAGGCCGGGGGTGTCTATTTATAGCTGCCAGGGCTGACCCTTGTGGCTGCCAGGAGGCACTTTGCCCTCTACCAGTGCTCAAGGGTCAAGTTGCCCTTTCAGCACACCAGAAGGTGTCCCTTGCTCTCGCCAAAGGTCAAGTACTGTTGGTACTTTTACTGAATTATACCGGGATCTGCCCCTACCCGGGGGGCAGCCCCCCGACACTAGTCCCCGAAGCTGGTGCTGCACGGCGACCTCGGATGATGTGCGGGATCAGCTTTAAACAACAACTATCTTCCGAGAACACATGACAATAGCCTTTCCCCATCTGCTGAAGTTGGTTCATCCCGAGATCTTATTACCGAGACAGTTTTTACCGGGAGGCGAAGCCTGCAACCGGATAACGCAGCCTCAGTGAATCTCGACCGTTGGCTTCGTGCTGAATTCGAGATTGCGAGCTGGGGCCCACCCGACGTCCTGTCCGAGCAGAAATGCACTCGAGTGCTCCTGCCCGAGCACGCTGTCGCTTGGGTTCCCGCGCCGGGAGCCGCAGCCGATCCGGAGTCAAACCGTTGGGGCCGTGTGGCCCTCGGTGTGGCTGGATCGGGCGCTCCGGGTAGCGCCACGTGGCATACTGCGCAAAACAGATCCCACCCACGATCGTGGAGATCGTGGGCGGGAAAATTGGAAACCGCTTCGGAATCCCCCCCATAAATAGGGGACCGGAACGGTCTCCTCTCCTTCTTCCTCTTCCTTGCTTCTCCACCATTGTCTCGAGCACATCGCCGCCGCTGCGCTCGTCACCCGAACGCCGTCGCCCTCGCCGTGCGCCGGAGCTCGAACATTGCCGTCCCTCTCGCACGTCACCGACCTCCTCTTTCACCGGTGAGTCGCTCTCTCCGTCTCGATGATTTTCTTCGGTAGAACAACCGCCCGACTCCGGCCGTGCCGTAACACAAGTGCGGTTGAGCCGCCGCCGGTGAGCACAACTTGAGCGGCGCGCACGAGGCGCACGGCGGTGATGTACCGTCGCGGTAGGATGTAGATCATTCACTCGCATTGCGCCTCGCCCGAGTCTAGCGCGAGCCTATTTTCCTCCTTTTTGTTTTGATGTTCTAGGAGACGGTAGATCTTACTTCCCAGGAATCCGGTTGTGTTTAGCAGTTTGTGCTCCGGCATCCTAGTTTCCGGTAGACTAACTCCGACTAACCGCCGCTGCGCCTGCAGAATAGCCCGGATACACCTGCAATCTTCTCCGACATGGCTGAAGAAAGTATCCGGGGATGCTGGGATGGCTCCGAAACCAAACAATGGGACCTGGACTGGTTGTATCGTACTCACCGGATTCCGCCAGAAGTCAAGAGCCGTCTTCCGGAGGGCGAGGTTGAGCCGGAACCCCAACCCGGGGAATACGTTGTATTCCTTACGCATTTCGAGCGTGGGTTTGGGCTTCGGGCTAGCCCCTTCTTCCGCGACTTCCTCGACACCTACAGCCTCCAACCGCATCACCTCCCAGCTAACGCCATTATGATGCTCTCGGTCTTCACCACGTATGCGGAAGCATACCTCGGCGTGTGGCCCTTCCTGGATCTTTGGGCCAAGTATTTTATCCTTCGCCGCCAAGTCATCCGCAACCCGGATCAGAAAGTGAAAGACCTGGTCGACTGCGGAGCGGCCACCATCATCCCTCGTGCTGACTCCGGATTCCCTATAGTCAAGGGACTAGAATCCTGCCGGAAGTGGCAGCGCAGTTTCTTCTATGTGAAGAACCGGGAGCACTCGGGAGATGGTCCGGGATCCTCGAATCCGGATTTCATAAATCTGCCGGAGTTTGTCAATGGCCCTCCTCTCAAGTTCAACCTCTGGAAACGGCTCCCGGATACTGAAGAGGTCAATTGCATGCATGACGTGCTCCTGGCGCTGAACAAGAAAATGACCGGCGACGATCTCCTTCGCTGCTTCATTATTTGCCGTGTCTGCCCTCTGCAAAACCGAGTGCACAAGATGTGCCATATGGACGGGAGCTATGACCCCACTAGGACCAGTATTCTCGGATTAGACCATGCTGCGGTCGTCCGACGCATTCGAGCCATTGCTCGGACGAAGATGACGGATGATTACACCTGGGGTGTCATTGGGGGATCCCGGAATAAACCGTTAAAACAGGTGCTCCTGTCAGTCTTTCGCGCATTTTCCTTCGTACATGCGTTTACTTGGAAATCATGTGATGACCTGTTTGCGCAGTTATTCGAGCGGCAAGTCGAGGAGGACGTAGTCCACGCCAACGGGAATTTTGTGCCGAATATCCCGGTGCCAGATAAGATGCCGAGAAAGGACCCCGACGGCGAGGACCCTCTCGCCATTCCTCTGTTCAAGGCTGCAGCTCCGGGTAACCCTTCCACCTCGGAGACAGTTTCTATTTTTTCGGATGATGAGGATGAGATTGACTGCCAGATTCTCGATGTTATTGACGCTCTCCCTCTCAATTGGGCCTCAGCAGTGGTTCCGAAGCCGACTGCCGGAACCAAACGTGCCGAGAGCCGGAAGCGCGCGGCTTCCGACACCGAGGTTGCCGACAACTCCGGCAACCCCCCCAAGAGGAGCAAACCGAATAAACAAACGGCCCCGAAGCCTCGCCGGCAAAGGGGCCCTCCCATTGTGGACTCCGGATACATTTTCCTTGCCTTATGCTACATGACTTTGCCTTCTCCACACATTATTACTGAGATATTTTCTTTCAGGGACGCCCTCGACCTCCCGTCACCTGCTATTCCTCCTCCTCCCGGCACTCGGACTCCCAGCCCGGCTCGCGCTTCGCCTTCTCCTCCTCGCCCCTCTAATCGAGGAAGCGAAGCAGCCGTCTCCGGTGTTGCACCGGCATCCGTTTTGACTCCGGATGTTCGCCCGGTGATCGACGAGATCCCGGTGCAGGCCACGACGACCTCGGGATACATTCTCCTTCCGGAAAGTCCGCGCCGGGTACCCGGGCTTGAAACGGAGATCTTGAGCCCTCCCCGGCAGTCCGTGCCCAGCGGTCCCTCTCGGCAAGCTTCGGACAAGGCTGCCCCGGAGAAACGGCCGGCAGTCTCCTCCCGGCCAGCTGATCCACCTGCCGGGAAGTCGCGCCCCAAGATTGTTGGGCAGAAAACGACTTCTGCCAAGCCTGCAGCTGCCCCGACATCCTCGGCCCAGGACTTGGTGCTGCGCACGGGTACGTTTTCATCGTTACCACCGCCTCCCGCCGAGATCCCTACTGCTGCCTTGGGGATGTTGCGAGCAACCGTTAGCTCCTTTGTGCCTTCAGGGTCCCGGGATCTTGCTGCTACCCGCGCGCCCGGCGGCTCCGGCATACAGGTTGTTGACGAATACAACCAGGCCTGGCTTGCCGCCGACGCCTCCGAGACCGCGGGAGACTTGCACGCTGCAGGCCCAAGCCGCAACGCCCAATATCTGCACGCTCTCCAGGTGGCCGCGCTGGATGTTACTCGGGTGACCGAGGTAAGCTTGTTTTATTTCTTTCAAAAAATACTTGTTCCTTCCACCACCACTAGTCCCCGAGATTGGTACTTAGTGTTCTAGATTTCACCGAATAGCAGATTACTAGTTTCCAATCTTAGAGAAAAATTTCAGGATTCGGACACCAAGTCCCCGAGATCCTCCCAACCGGCTAGCAATCTTCAAAATTTGCTTCGTAACCACTAGTCCCCGAGATTGGTGCTTAGTGCTCCAGATTCCACCGAATAGCAGATCACTAGGTTCCAATCTTAAGAAAATTTCAGGACTCGGATACCGAGTCCCCGAGATCCTCCCAACCGGGTAGCTTGTTATGTGTTAGAGATTCCGGACTTTCCCGCTTTCCTTACATTTTTCCCCTGCTGATTCCTCCTTCTTTGTCTTGATTTCAGGAGTGCAGCAAGAAACGCTGCAGCATCTTCAACCGAGTTCTTGCTGATCTCGGTCAGTCCAAGAAATCCGAGGGGCGCCTCCGGGAGGAGCGAGATGCGGCGCGCAAGGTCTCGGTGGACCAGAAGACCGCACTCGCCACCGCGCAAGCCGAGATCGCGCGGCTCAACGGTGAGCTAGAGAAGGTCAAGGCTGCTGCGACCGATATGAATACGCGCTTCATCCAGGCGACCAAGAAGCAGAAGGAAACCTTGGACCAGTCCGAGGAGCGCGCGCATAATGCCGAGACCGAGCTGGCTCTCCTCCGGTCGCGGTCTGATACTTGGCTCTCCGAGCTCACTGTATTGAACCGGGATCTGAACAGTAAGTGGACCGACATCCCTCTTCTCTTGCTGCTTCATTTCTTCGTTGTTGCTTTTCTATCACCTAGCTGTTTGACAGTTCTTCTTTTTAAAGGGGGATTTGAGCACTCCCGGGAGGCTGCTGTTCTCGCCGTTGCTGCCGCTCGAGAGAAGCGCGCCGGGAAGGGCCCTGTCTCGGAAGCCTGGGACATCGAGGATCACCTCACTGCCCTGAAGGCCCGGATAGTGCCCCTTCGGTCTATTGGGACGGAGCTGCTCAGCGCTGCGGTCCACGTCCACGGCGCACTGTGGCCGAGCATCCGTGCGACGCTCTCGGTTCCCGAGCTCGCGAGCGCACTGCGGTGTGCCGGGAGGCGCATTCACGCCTGGAAGCGTTCCGGTGCGCGGGCGGGTGCCGACCAGGTCTTGACCCAAGTACTTAGCTGGTACGAAGGTCTTGATCTGGAGGCGATCCAGCGCCTGTGGACGATCTCGCCATGGCTGAGTGATCCGGCCAAGATTCAGCGGCGACAGGAGGTGGCGCACCGGATTGCTTCGTGGTCCAGCATCCGTGCCTTCACCGCGAGCGTCCTTCCTTCCGACTCGGAATCTGATTACGAGGATGACGAAGAAACCGGCGCGACCGGCGACGCAGAAGACGAGGCCCCGGAAGAAGATGATGCTGCCTCCGGTGCCGCGCCCGAGAGCGTGGTTCCCCGGGACGCAACGACTTCGCCGAGACCCGAGGCCACCGAGACCGAGGTGCGTCCCGACGCCCCAAGTAGCGCTGCCGGAACCGAAGCCTAAGCTGCTCCTGCTGCTTCTTCCGATATCGCTGCTACTGCCGATGCCACCGGGACTGCTGCTCCTGCTGCTCCTTCTGATGCCGCTCCCGAGGTCGCTCCTCCTGCTGGTGTCTCGGTCGAGAAGCCGACATCTCCTATCGCTTGAAACACTTAAGAGTAGATTCGTCAAATCCCCGGGATGCCGGGTACAATATGTAATATACACTTATATTATTTTCGTTGCGTACTGAACTATTTATCCGAGTAACTTATGTCAATTTATTCTGTTTTGAGTTCCCGACTTGCCTTTCATGTTTACCGTACTTAGGTAATTTCTGCTCTTGTCTACCATTTCAGCGTTCGACAGTCGAGTCACAAAACTCCACATACGGCATACATTACTTAGAACAATTCGAGTTCCGTCTAACCGAATTCCCGACATAAAAAACAACTAAGTTAGTAAAAAACAGGTATGCCGGATAAGTTCCTGCTCCGAGTCCCCGAGACCATTTTCATGTTTCCCACCTTCCCTCTCTTTGCTCTTGACTACCATTTCGGCGTGCGTCAGTCGAGTCACAAGATGATTTCACATGACATACATTACTTTGACTTTGAGAATCGAACTCGGAAATTTCCCGGCATACAAAAATAAAAATAGAGAACAGTTATCCGGCAGTCCCCGGGTTCCTTCCCGAGATGCCGGTGAAAAACAGTAAATGAACTCGACAAAAATAACAACAAGACATGCACATAACCAGGCAGTCCCCGGGGTTCCTCCCAGGGTACCTTATTTTCATTAATACTGAAAATTGAGATACAACATACACTGAGCCCTTTACGTGTAAAAGGGGCGAAGTAGAGCTACATTCCATGGACGCTTGGTTTCCTCACCGGATTTGTCCATTACACCTTTCCTAGCCTCCTGTGCATCTACAAGATAATAAGAATCATTGTGCAATGCTCTGCTTATCACAAAAGGTCCCTCCCATGGAGGTGATAATTTATGCATTCCGGTCGTGCGTTGGATCAGCCTCAGCACCAGATCCCCCTCTCGGAACACCCTCGGGTGTACTTTCCGGCTATGATAGCGACGGAGATTCTGTTGATAAATTGCAGACCGAGATAGTGCCAATTCTCTTGCCTCTTCGAGTAAATCTACATCATCTTCTCGGGCCTCCTTTGCCTCGGTCTCGGTGAACATTGTCACTCTCGGGGAGTCATACTGTATGTCGGTCGGGAGTACTGCCTCAGCACCGTATACCATGAAGAATGGCGTGTAGCCGGTAGATCTATTCGGTGTAGTCCGGAGACCCCATAACACCGCCGGTAACTCCTCTATCCAGCATCCCGGAGTTCTCAACAATGGTTCGATCAAACGAGCTTTGATACCGGCTAAGACTAAGGCATTTGCTCTCTCGACTTGCCCATTTGCTTCCGGGTGTGTGACTGATGCTACATCCAGCCGGATTCCCTTCTCAGCACAAAACCGAGCGAGTTCCCCCACAGCAAAATTGGTGCCATTATCCGTGATAATGCTGTGTGGGTATCCGTATCTCAAGATGATGTCTTTCAGGAATTGCACAGCGGTGTGTCCATCGCACTTCCGGATTGGCTTGACCTCTATCCACTTGGTGAACTTGTCCACCATCACCAGTATATGTGTCATATTGCCTCTTGCCGGCTTAAATTGCCCGACCATATCCAAACACCACACTGCGAATGGCCAAGTGATGGGGATTGTTTTCAGTGCTGACGCCGGCATGTGTATCCGGTGAGCAAATCTCTGGCATCCTCCACACTTCCGAACAATATCTTCTGCTTGCTGCAATGCGGTGGGCCAGTAGAACCCATGCCGGAACACTTTCGCCACCAGGGCCGGGATGATGCATGATGCCCACATTCCCCCTGATGTATTTCCAGTAGCATCTCTTGTCCTTCTGCCGGTTCTACACACCTCTGGAGTACCTCAGTGACACTCCTTTTGTATAGTTCTTGATTGATGACAGTGTATGCTTTTGACCTTCGCATTATCTGTCGGGCTTCCACTTCATTCTCCGGGAGGGTTCCTTCCAAGATATAAGCCATAATGGGTTGTGCCCATTCCGGAACAGGTCTAACCGGGAACATGGGAGCGTCTATGTCCATTGGCTCTGCCGACATCACCTCTATCATCATTCTTCTTTGCCTCTCTGAGCACTGGGACGCAGTCCCCGGGTTCGATGTTATGATCCCGACATCTACTTGCATGGGTACTGCATCTGAACCAGGCTCCTTGGGGATGAAGATAGAATCTGACTCGGGTGATGGTTGAATAGATGGCTTCCTCAAATGCTCCAGGGCTATCCCGGGTGGGATGGCATCCCGAGATGACCCTAGCTTGGACAAGACATCTGCTGCTTCGTTTTCTCCTCTGGGTATATGCTTGAACTCGCATCCTTCAAAAAATCCGGATATTTTCTGCACATGAAACCTGTATAAGGCCATGTTTGCATCGAGGGCATCCCAATTCCCCGACACCTGTTGTACTACGAGGTTGGAGTCACCGAAACACTCTATCCGGCGGATGCCGATTTCCTTGGCGACGTTCAGTCCATGAACCAAGGCCTCATATTCGGCGACATTGTTGGATGCCCGAATATGAATTTGCAGCACATACTTCAGTACATCTTGTTTTGGGGAAGTGAGGACCACTCCTGCACCCAATCCAATCTTAGCCTTTGAGCCATCGAAATGCATCCTCCAGAAATTGTAATCCGGCATCGGAGGTTCATACTGCATCTCGGCCCAGTCCACCAAAAAGTCCGGCAGCGCCTGCGACTTGATGGCATCTCGTCTCTCGTACGCCGGAGCGTATGGAGACAACTGGATGGCCCATTTGGCTACCCGACCGCTAGCATCCTTGCAACCGATGATCTCGGCCAGAGGAGCTTCGCATACCACTGTGATCGGGTGTTCCTGAAAGTAGTGCTTGAGCTTTGTTACTGCCATGTACACCCCATACGCCATCTTCTGGTAGTGCGGGTAGTTTTGCTTGGATTCCGACATCACCTCACTGAGGTAATACACCGGCCTCTGTATCAGCTTGCCCCCTTCTTCCCTTTCTACTAGCCACACTGACTACCCGGTTGGTTGCAGCGATATACAGCAGCATAGGCTCCTTGGGTAATGGGGACGCCAACACGGGTGTTGTTGAGAGCATCCTCTTCAAATCGTTGAACGACGCATCAGCCTGCGGGGTCCAAACAAATGTCTTGCTCTTCTTCATTAGTTGGTACAGAGGCAAGGCTTTCTCCCCAAGTCGGCTCACAAACCGACTTAGGGATGCCAGACACCCGGTAAACTTCTGCACATCCTTGAGATGTACGGGCAATTTCATGCTCTCAATAGCACGAATTTTTTCCGGGTTAACTTCAATTCCCCGGCTTGAGATGAGGAAGCCGAGTAACTTCCCTGCCGGTACACCAAATGTGCACTTATCCGGATTCAACTTCATCCGGAATCTTCTTAAGTTCTTAAATGTTTCCCTCAGATCATCTATTAGTGAGGCTTTTTCTTTTGTTTTTATGACTATGTCATCGACATAGACCTCGGCATTTCGGCCTATCTGGTCATGCAAACATTTCTGCATGCATCTCTGGTATGTAGCACCAGCATTCCTCAAACCGAAAGTCATGACACGATAGCAATAAGCCCCATAAGGGGTAATAAAAGCAGTTTTCAATTGATCATCCGGATTCAAAGGTATCTGGTGAAAACCAGAATATGCATCTAAAAAAGTCAAAAGCTCACTCCCGGCAGTGGAGTCTATCACTTGATCTATCCGGGGCAGTGGAAATGGGTCCTTCGGGCATGCTTTGTTGAGATTGGTGAAGTCGATGCACATGCGCCACACCTTAAGCAGGAGGGGATCATCCTTCTTCTTCTCCACCAGGACCGGATTCGATATCCAATCCGGGTGCAGCACCTCCATTATGAATCCAGCGGCCAGCAGTATAGCCAGATGCTCCATGACCGCGGCTCTTCTTTCATCCGAGAGGCGCCTAGTCGGTTGCTTCACCGGCTTCGCATTCGGTCTAACAAACAGAGAGTGCTCAGCCAACTCCCTCGGGACACCTTGCAGATCGTCACTCGACCACGCAAAAGCATCCCGATTCTCACGGAGGAAGTCGACGAGCTCGCCTTCCTATTTGCTGTCCAGGTTGCTGCCGATGATAACTTGGCGCTCCGGGTTGGTGGGGTCCACACCCACCTTCTTGGTCTCTTTGGGGGGCTGAAATGACGCACCCTGCTCCGGGTTCACCATCCCGGGCATTCCGAGTTGGGAGGTCTTGGCCATTGCCACCACCTGCTGAATCCTCTTCTTTTCTTCCGCGATCACCAGAGACTCAGCCAAGCACGACCCCGCCGAGGCACATTCCATGGAGCGCTTGTGGTCTCCCGAGATGGTGATTACGCTGTTAGGTCCTGGCATCTTCACCTTGAGGTAGCCCATGTGAGTCGAGATCATGAACTTGGCGAGGGCCGGTCTGCCGATCAGTGCGTGATACGGGCTTTCGAGGTCCACGACCTCGAACTCCAAGCTCTCGGTTCGGCAGTTCTCCCGAGTTCCGAATAGCACCTCAACCCATATCTTTCCCATGGGCGAGCAAGATACTCCGGGCACAATGCCGTGGAAGGTTGTCTCGGTAGGCAGCAGGGTGTTCATGGATACTCCCAGCTTCAGCATCGTGTCCTTGTACATGATGTTAATGGCACTGCCATTGTCGATCAGAACCCGGCTGAAACGGACGTTGAGGTTGGGTCCGACAAAAGTTGGGTCCACCACCAAGGCATACGCCCCCGCCTTAGGCATAACCCGGGGTGATCCTTCCGGCTCCACGTGATCTCCATCTCGGACCAGTGCAAGAACTTGGGCACCGCCGGGATCACAGCATTCACCTCCAGGGCACGTTGGCGCACACTCTTTCGGTCAGTGGGCTCGGTCACAAAGACCACATAGCTCTGATGTGCCTCCCGGTAGTTACTCTGCTGCTGTCCGCCTTGGTTACCGTTGTCGTTCTGGGTGTGCACCACATTCACCGGGCGAGGTGGGGGTCCTCTCGGAGGAGGGGGAAGTCGAACAGCATTGGCTCCCGATGTCGGAGGAGGAGGTCTCGGGATATTGGGCCGAGATGCCGGAGCACCCTGCCGAATAGCTCCCGAGCTGCCTTCCTGCAACGTGCGCTGATACCAACTGCACTGCCGAGTAGAGTGGTTTGCGGGCTTGTTGGCCTCCAGAGTATGGTAGCAGCATGGCTTGTTCAGCATCTCTTCATACGTCAGGGGCTTCTTTTGTTCCACCCAAGTCTTTTGCACCTCCTGACTCTGACCCCAAGTCGGGCCACTTGTCTTTTGACGCTGGCTGTTGCCGGCATCCTCCTACTCCCGTGTCACTGCTGCGACGTGTTGTGCGGCATGATGGTACTCGGGCTGATTCCTCTTGTGGCCGAACTCCTGGCGATCATGGCTCCTGCTCGGTCCTGAACGCTGAGGTCCCGCATTCCTCCTGTTGGAGTCACCGACATCCACCAGGGGTTGCATGGGATCTCCAAGCGTGTAGGTATCGGCGATGCGCATGGTCTCTGCCAAGGTCGTTGGCATCTTTCTTTGCAACTTCTGCCACAGCATAGAGCCATGCCGGCATCCTTGTGCAAACCAGGAAATGGCTTGTGCCTCTACCACTCCTTCGCAAGAGTTGCGAATATTGCTCCACCGGGTAAGGTACTCCCGGTCGGTCTCGTTGCTCCTTTGCCTACAGATGGCGAGCTGCTGAGGCCTGTTGGGCCTTTTGTATGTGCTGGTGAAGTTGCTGATGAATGCCTCCTCGAAATCTAACCAGCAGTCTATGCTGCCAGTTCTCAAGTTGTTCAACCAGATCCGGGCTGGTCCTTCCAACATCTGCGGCACATAACGTACCGCCCATCGTCTGTTTCCACCGGCTATGCTTACTGCAGTTACATAGTCGGTTAGCCAGTCCTCCGGCTTCTTACTGCCGTCATAGGTCTTGGCACCCCTGTTGAGCTGAAAGTTCCGAACAGGTGGTTCCCGCATGATCCGAGGTCCAAAGCAGGCAGGTCCCGGAGGTCCTTGCTCTTCCACCAACTTGGATTGGTGAATCCGGTCGAGCCGGAATCTGGCATCTGCCGGGTTTAGCTGCCTGGTTCCTATCCGAGATCCCAAAGGGTTCTCGTCTGGTTGATACCCGAGCTGCTGCTGCCTCGAGTTGCCATCATTGAGCCTGTCCTGCACAGGGATCACGGCCTGCTGGGGAACAGAGGCGACCTCCCTCTGTGGGTTTCCCTGAACGTGAGGAGGATTCCGGGGTGGATTACCACGGCCAACCGGGTTATTGTTTCCTACACCCAGGTTACCATCCCCACGGGTACTTCCCGCCTGCCCCGAGTTACGTTGTCCAGCCTGCCCAGCTTGCTGGATACCGGCGAAGGCCGGGTCATAGGTCTGTAGCTGCTTGTTCTTCCCGGAACCTCGACTCCGGCTCCGACTCTTGCTCTTGCTCTTGCTTCTGCTCGGATGCGGGGAAGAGGCCTCCCCGTCCGACTTCTGGCTATTGGGTCTGGCTGAGTGCACCTGAGACCCAGCTCCGGGGTTCTTCTTCTTGAAGGCCTGATTCTGACGGTTGTCCTCAATCACCAACTCGTTTACCCGCTCCTGCTGCTTGCGCAGGGCCTCACCGGATAACCCTACCAACTCGGCCATGGCGGCTTCGGCGGCCCTAAGAGTTTTTTGCCGGTGAGCTGTACACCGGCTTCCCTGCTGAAATCCGACTTCCTGTGTGACTGGTGGTGGCTCCACCAGCCAGCTACTTATTCACCATTCTTCCTTTCTTGCGCAGATCCGTAATGCGCTTGTCCCGGGAGTCTATCTTAAGGAATCCGTGAGCTGCATTGTACTCCCGGAGGCTAGCATTGAGCTCGCGACGGATCTCGGCGATCTCCTGCGCTTCGGCGAGTAGCAACCTCCGCTGCTCCTCCAACTCAGCCGAAGTGGCCTGGGTATCTGCTTCAGCAGCCACCGGTACAGTCAACTTGGCCACCAGCCCCGAGAGGGGATCCGGGCGGCGCCGCGGCTGGGATGGCTGTGGATCGCCATCTCGAGCCGCAGGTCTTTCCTGCGGGGGTTTGGCCAAACGGGGGTGGCCGCTCCCGGTATCGCCGTCAGCGTCCTGGTACTCCTCCTCAGTTGCCCCGACCATCATCACCGCGACGGAACTCGGGGGGCGACCGGCACGGAGACCCCGAGCAGCGCAGAGCATGGGAGGGTCCTCAGCTTCCAGGACCACGTCCGGGTAGCTACAGACAACCTCTGTGGCGACGTAGGTAGTGAAACCACTAAAGTCAATGAGACATCCGTTCACCGAAAACGGTCTGTTCCGGAAGCACCCTGCGTTGTCGCAGACGAAGTCCATCTCCCATAGCCTTACGACCAGGCCAGAGAGAACCCGAACCTCGAAGTGAATAGGGGAGCCCGTCCGGATGTGTACACCAGCCAACGCCTCTGTCCGCCCCACGGTGGGCGCCAACTGTCGTGGTGGTGTCACGGCAGATGCCATAGGATGGCTAATGTGTGGGGCCGATGGACGTTGGTGGATCCGGGGAGGGATAGCGAGCTGAAGAGCTCACACGGGGAGGATCCCGGTAAAACCGAGATCTCCCAGGAACAAGAAATAGGAACAAAAAGCGAGGGGGAAGATCTAACAAACACGAACAAATGCACGAAGGCACACAACACACACACGATGTACCGAGGTTCAGGGCCCTCGTGAGGAGGTAACACCCCTACTCCTGCCTTTCCTCTCTATATATTTGTGTTTACAAGAGCTACAACTTGCTGCTAGATCTCTCAAAGGGAGGAGTACAAAGAACTAGATGAACTCAAGGTGAGAAGGAGTGAATGCTCTCTGAGTAAATGTGACTATAGCTTTGGCTCTGAAGTTGGTCTCTATCCCTCAGGAGCAGTTATGGCGCCTTTTATAGAGTTCCGGCCAGGAGGGCCGGAAACCCTAAACTGGCTTGGCCCCACCGGACAGACCTAGCCGGCATGTCGTCACCGGCTAGTGCGACCTAGTCGCCGGGCTATCCGGTGTAGGCCCTTCGTCATCATCTCGATAAGGACGGCAGGCGCCGGACATGTCTTTGCCCATCCCGGATAGCCTTTTCCGGATTGACGGGCTAGGTATGCCGTGTCAGGCGGGAGGTGACCATGCTTCCGTGTCAGGCGGGAGGTGACCATGCTTCCGTGCCATGCGGAATGGTACTTCCCCCCGCAATAGACGGGAAAGCCTGCTACGGACCGTTGACGGCCTACTGGAAGCCCTCACGCTGGCTACCTCCTCGCTTGCCACTGTGAGCCTCTTCTGCATAAGATCAAGACCGAGACATATACTCCGGTTAGTACCCACCCGGACAACCTATCCGGTAAAGCCGAGTACACGTCCTTCCGGGAGTCTCCTCGGACTCCGAGACTCGGGAGCCTTTCCGGATACGTCCGAGCTCGTCTCAGGATGAGTATCTCTAGGCCTAGCCTCCCGAAGATGTCTTAGCCTATCAGCAAAGACATCTTCGAGAAGCTAGTTCTTAGAGGAACCACCCGCTTATGCCTGTGTTGCGATTGTGAAGGCCGGGGGTGTCTATTTATAGCTGCCAGGGCTGACCCTTGTGGCTGCCAGGAGGCACTTTGCCCTCTACCAGTGCTCAAGGGTCAAGTTGCCCTTTCAGCACACCAGGAGGTGTCCCTTGCTCTCGCCAAAGGTCAAGTACTGTTGGTACTTTTACTGAATTATACCGGGATCTGCCCCTACCCGGGGGGCAGCCCCCCGACAAGGATTTACCCAGGTTCAGGCTCCCGGAGGATAACACCCTACTCCTACTTGTCTGATTATTGATGCGAGTTGTGGTTACAATGGCGAGATTGCGATCTCGCTAGGGTTTGTGGCCGCAGCTATCAGCGTGTCCTCTGGGACGAGCAACCCTCCTGGCTTTATAGGCAGCCAGGTCTCGGGTGGTTGGTGTCGATGGCAACTACAGATATGGCAGGTTATGCTTCCTAAACGACTTGGACTAGGTTACATGGTACCCCGCGTGGGCCTTCTGTGGGCCTTCCTGTCCTTGGCGCGGCCCAGGTAGCCTTATCGTGGGCTACCCGAAAGGCAGCCCCACGTCAGAGCCGCACACTAGCCGAGCCGCGGAAATTCCAGCCGAGCAGCGCCAGGCCGACCCTACCAGTTAGGCCAAGTGCGGGTCAAAGGAGGTTGACCAAAGGGAAACGAGCGTTTAGGTGATATGCGAGCAAACCAGGGCACAGACCAGAGAAACAGTGCTGGTATGGCACATACCGATAGGACTCAACTAGGTATGGCACATAACCAATTAATCCGTGTTTAACTGCTTGCAATTGAGCGTAGGCTCAAAATTACAGTCGAAAATTGCGTAGGTGCCCTCATGATGGGAGTAAATTGCTGAAGTTTGAAGCGATTGAGGAGATGCTCAACTCATCTTTTGCATCTGAATATATTGACTTGAAATAGTGGCTAATCGGCCAATTAGTGTACACAAATATAAGATCTTAGAATAAAATAGTATTGGTCATGTTCGTAAACTGAAATACCATAAATTAAAACTTATCTGCGAAACGTAATAAAGATGGATGGAGTCGACACCGTAAATGACGCAGTGAATAGTGTGGATGCGGCGGACCGTAGTCAATGCAGCCGCCGAGCGTCGAGTGCGACTGGGTGATGTTTTGAATAACCTGTTACGCCGCAGCCCCTGAGCGTCGAGTGCGACTGGGGTGGATAGTATACGGACATAGTCGACGCGGCGGAATAATTTATTCAGCGCTGCGGATAAAATCAACGCGGCGGAATAAGTAATCGTCGCGGCAAATGAAATCAACGCAGCGGAATAAGTAGTTTGAGAAGTCCAATGCGAGTTTTAGAGAACTTGATTTCAATAGATCCAATGCAGGTCATATAGAACCCGACTTTAAAAAATCCAAATCCCACGCGAGTTGTAGATAACCCGACTTTGAAAAATCTGGGGCGGGACATAAAGAAACCGACTTTAAGTATATGATGCGGGTTATAAAGTACCCGACTTTAGAAATCCGACAAGGGTTATGACCCGACTTTAAACATTCGACGCGGGTTATGACCCTGACTTTGAAAAATCCAGGCGAGCATCCAATATTTGAGTCGATGCATAGTTTCGTCCAACGAACAATATGATTTATTGTAAGAGAGAAAAATGACCGTATTGGTGACGAGGGTGTAACTCGACAAATCCCTGGTTTTCCACCCCGGGTTGATTGAGGGGGAGAGAGAGAAGCGTTGGTGATCACGACGGCTGACAAGCGGGGCGATTTACCCAGGTTCAGGCTCCGGGAGGATAACACCCTACTTCCTGCTTGTCTGATATTGATGGCGAGTAGCGATTACAATGATGAGATTGCGATCTCGCTAGGGTTTATGGTGGCGGTTATCAGCGTGTCCCTGAGACGAGCAACCCTCCTGGCCTTTATAGGTAGGCCAGGTCTCGGGTGAACGATGTCGTATGGCAATTACAGATATGGCAGGTTATGCGACCTAACCGACTAGGACTACGTCACACGATACCCCTAGTGCGCCTTCATAAGCTTGGCATGGCCCAGGTATCCTCATCGTGGGATAGTAGAAGAGTAGCCCCACGTCAGTAGCCCCCGAGTGCTTGGTCGAATCGTAGAGTCGAGCAAAGGACTCCTTTCTCCTGGGCGCGCCACCAGATTTATTGTTCTTGAGTCTGAACTTGCTTTTCTTCAGTCGAAGAGGACACTCCCGATGGGAGTAATCTCTGCAGTCGAATTACTTTGTCTTGGCCTTGTGCGAAACTTGCTATTATTCGGCCTGTTGGCTTACTTCTTTTTCTTTGCCACCCGAATGATTGATTCGGGTTCTCGAGTCAGCACCCTGTCCTACTTGTTTGTTTTCAGCTGTAAAGCTTACTACTTGAATCTTGTGTTCGAGTTGCCGTGCTGCTCCACTTCTTTTCTAGAGCTATTGTCTTGCTGACGTCAGCGATGACGCTTCGTGGCTCGCCTCTGCGCCCGATGGGACGTGACGTAGCAGGGCCCACTGTCAGTTTTGACTGTGGTCAGCAGTTGTCACGTCTCTCCGAACTGGGCGCGAAAATTTCGTGGCACGATGCTGACGCCTTGATTCCCGTGCGTAGTGGGCGGCGACGGTTAGTCTCTCCGCACGACACGTGTACGGCTGGATATAGCTGCCTGGAGCAGTTCTTTTGCGGACGGCTGAGATGAGTTTGGCAAGGCATAAGTACTGCGCCGCAGCGCGAGGGCGTCATCTTCTCCAATCGTCCGCGGCTCCATTCCTTTCCTCTCTGCCATTCTTGCCTCCGTCCAAGCTCTGTGCCAATTGTCCTCCCACCTTTTGCGATCCTCCGAGCTCATGGGCAAGTCGAAGATCGCCGCGAGCACATCCACCGCCGCCGCCGGGTTGATGAAGAAACCCGATGGCGATTGGCAGAGATCGACGGTGAAGAAGACGGACTTCGAGCTTCTTCGCGCGCAAGGACTCCTGCCACCGACAGACCAGGCTCAGGTACGTGCCCCTGGCAAGGAGGTGTATCCCGCACCCCGCGAGGGGGAACGTGTGTGCTTCGTGGATTTCCTTCCACGGGGCTTCGGGTTCCCTCTCCACGATTTCATTCGTGGTCTCTTGTATGCCTATGGGGTTCAGATCCATGATCTGACCCCCAATGGCGTCTTGAGTATCGTGACCTTTATCGTGCTCGGCGAGTGCTTCCTGGGGATCGCACCCCACTGGGCCCTATGGAAGTCGCTCTTCCTTGTTCACAAGAACGTTGGGAAGAGCGGGTTGACATACCCAGTGGGCGGCTTCGACATCCAGGTGCGCGGCGACACCACGTACTTTCAGATGAAGAAGTCGGACTCCGTCCAGGGGTGGCGAAAGAGGTGGTTCTACCTCCAGTGCGACCAGGAGGGTCTGGCGCCCTTCGACGCCGAGCGCGGCTTGCAGAAGACTCGTGCCTGGGCGCACCCGCTCACCGAGGAGGAGAAGGAATCCGTGAAGCCTCTGCTGAGCTTGTTGCGCAACCTTCTCAAGACCCTGGGGCGCGAGTCGGGTGGCGTCTACTTGATGGCCACCTTCTTCCGGCTGCGCGTCCAGCCGCTACGCGCTCGCCCCCACCCCGATGTCGGCAGTCGAGGGTGTCAGCGACCAACCGCTTGACGACGAAGAAGTAGAGACCAAGGTGAGGGGCATCACCAACCTTCGAGCCGCGGACTCCTGCAACGTAAAGTAACCGGTCGCTGCGTACGGAGGAGCGAACCCTGTTCCTGAGGTGAGTTTTTGTATTGTTCTCTTCGTTGCTGGTTTTCTTGATCTTGGTTTTTCTTGATTCGACTCTGCTTTGTTTGCTTCGGGGTCGCTCTCTTCTTGTCAGCCTTCCTCCTCTCCTTGAGAACGGACCTCACGATGAGTCGAAGTTTGTGGTGGAGGAGGATGACGATGAAGACATCCCGTCTGCTATCTCTCCTAACGATGAGGTGGAGGATGACGATGACGAGGAGGAACCCGCACGGAAGAGGCAGAAGCGGCGAAGTGGTGGCGAATCTGCGACTGCTTCGTCGCCCGCGAAGGATACCGATGTTGATTTGGAGGAGACTGGCATGTCCTCTGCGAGTGTGCGGTCCCAGGACAACTAGGACGAACCCTTGGCTGCTCCTCCGGTCAGCTCGGCACCGCCGCGTGGGCTCGCTTGGATGCCATCCGTCTCCCTGGGGAGCTATGATGGCGACGAGGCCACCAAGTGAGTACCCTTTCTTCATTCTTTGTCGAGTGCATTTTCGAGTTTCTGGATTCGAGGTGATTTTTCCATTGATTTTGCTCCAGCAACCGCTCTGACGGCGCCTGCTCTCCTCCTCACGAAGTTGAGCACACTTCTGCGCCTTCGACGGAGATGGTGACGCGGGTGGTGGTCGAGGAGCGTGCGCCGACTGGCGCCTTCGCAGCTCCGAGTCGTGCTCCCCCATCGACTTCGGAGGATGTCGGCCTTCTGGACCACGTAAGTCCTTTTCCTTGTTATTGTAGTCCTGAAATTTCATTGGGTGCGCGAACAGCGCTCCCGATGGGGGTAGCCCCCGAAGGTGTGGGTGACTAGTATAGTCGCCCGCAACTTTATAACTTCTTGTTGTTTCTGCAGCCATACTACCGCCAACAGCTTGAGGCAGCCGCTGCCTATGTTCGCCTGGAGAAGGAGAGGGACGAGCTGCGTATCTCTCTGGACCAGGCTACTGAGCGGGCTGAAGAGTTGGAGCTGAAGCTTTAGGCTCAGGCGGAGCTTTCGAAGGCCCTGCACGAGTCCCAGGAGCGCGAGCGCATGCAGGTCGTCCGGGAGAAGACCGAGGTCGACCGCCTGCTTTCACTCGCCGGCGCCCTTGGAGGTGAGTTTTCGGCTTAGCGCCTACTTTGGCTTTGCTTCGTTTTCTTTCTGTTGACTTGGACTTCTCGTTTCAGAGAAATGTGGTGACGCTCCTCTGGAAGGCTCGTAAAGCGACAATGTTGACTTGGCGACCGTTGTTGACTTCCTTGACCGCGTCTGCGCGTATGCGTCCGATGCGTTGCAGAAGTCGACGGCCGCGCTGCGGAAGTCGACGGGAGCGCTTACGACGGTGCACCGGAGCATTTTTCCGAGTGACTCCCCGCTGACTGCCGTTGATGCCCTCGCCGCTCCATTTGAAGATGACGCGACCACCCACGCGGACTTCACTCGGGCGCAGACGGTACGCGGCTCCGAGCTCACCTTCCAACTTCAGCTAGGCCATCAGGTTGCTGGCGACTTTGAGAAGGTTGTGTAACGCCCCGGGATTTATCCCCTTTTGTTTTTCTGAGTTTTCTTTTTTTTTGCATCGACATGGCATCGCATCGCATTAATTTAATTTGTTGCATTTAAATTAAATTTGTATAATTAAATTCAAATGCATTTCAAATTAATTAAAAATGTGTTATTTTCAAATCTTTTAAAAATGTTAAAGACTAGTTTATTAAATTGTCCTTTGAAAACTAAAAATATTTTGTAAAGGTTTCGTGTTCAAATTCGTTTTCTATTTTGTTTTAAAAATATAAAACCGAAAATTTAAACGGGAGAGGAATAAAGCCCAAGCCCACCTAAGCCAAACCCTAGGTTTCCCCCCCCCCCCCAGAAATTTCTTCCCACCCCCTGGGAACTTTGCAGCCGCCCCCTCCACTTCCTCCTTTTTCTTTTTTTCTCTTTTTCCCCCTCCATCTTTTTTTTCTTTTCCTTTTTTCCTTTTTCTTTTCTTCTTTTCTCTTTTTCCTTCTCCTTCCTCCTCCCGAGCCGCACCTTCTTCTTCCCGCAGCCCAGCCGAGCTCGCTCCCCAGCCCTGCCCCGACGCCCGAGCTCCATCCGCCGCGCCGCCCGTGCGCCGCGCCCCGGCGCCCCACCTCCGGCCTGCCGCGACGCGCCGCCGCGCGCCCGCAGCGCCGTCGCGCGCCACCTCCTCCCGACCCGCACGCTCCGGCCCGCCTCCCTGCCTCCGGCGCGCCTGCCCCCGCCGCCGCCAGCCGGCCGCCTCGCCCCGGCCACTCGTCCCCGGACGCCGCGCGCCGCCACGCCTCTACGCGCGCGCCCTGCTCCGGCCTGCCGCCCCCTGCTCCTCCTATCGCCGCCGCCCCACGCGCCATGGCCGCCGCCGCCTCTGCTCCGCACGCCCCGCGCAGCTCGACGGCCGTCGTCCCCGCCGCCCGGCATCCCGAGCCGCGCCGGCCCCTGTCTCCCTCCACGCGACGCCGTTCCTGCCGCCGCCTCAGGCCACCTCCACGCCGCGCCCTGCCTGCGCGCCCCCGGCCGCGCACGCATTTGGGCCTCCACCGCCGCGGCCGCCGCCTCCCACCACGCGCCGCCGTCCGCCGGCCGCCCTCGCCGTGTCGCTGCACCCGCTGCGCCACTGCGCTCCACCTCCGCGCCGCCCGGCCTGCTCCCCTGCTCCGGCCCGTGCGGGCCGCGCTCCACTTCCGCCACGCGCGTCCGCGCCGCCGCCGCCCACGCAGCGCCTCCACCCGCGCCGGTCGCCCCCGCCGTGCACATCCGCTCCGCGCCTCCCATTCGCCATTTTCCTCGTCCGGTGACTTCCCCGCATCCGGCGCTCGCAAGGTGTTCGACAAAATGTCCGCAAGAACTTCGTCGGCACTGTTGTCCGAGTTGTCCACCCTTCGTGGTGTTTCTACGTGCGCGTGCCTCTTTCGGTGATGCGTTGCCGTGACCACCCGTGTCCGTGTCGCGGTGCCCGCCCGTGCGCGCTTTTCCTTCCGGTGTCCATTTGTCGTGTTCTACGTGCCGCGCTTCCCCGACCACTTCCACGACACCGACAAACGACGATGCCCCGGTTCCGCGACGACTACTTCCCCGACGACGACTACTTCCTCTACGTTCCGAAGACGTCGGTTTTGAACCCTATCTCTCCCGATCCAACGTGCGAACCCAAACCCTAACCCTACCTTCTTTTATTAAATATCATCTATCTTGTGCATATCGCATCATATTTACATGTGTTGCATCTCTTGGGTTTGCGGGTGTACCAATTCACCTAAATAATAAATATGGAATGTGTGGGGTAATAAATATATAATGCCCTATTCCATTTAATTTAATTAGATCACCCATGCCATGTGTTGCCATGCTAACCAACATTTAATATTGCAGGTAAATAAATAACTTGCACCTAAATATTAATCGTCGGAATCCCGGTTCCGCTTAATTTGAGTTAAGTGCATCTCAAATTGCATCTCGCCCTGCCTTGCATCATGCTCATATGATCATGCTGGATCTTTTGCCGTAGTTGTAAAATGCATCTTTTACGCTTTCCAGTGTTTGTTGCTTCTTCGCGGATACGACGTTGATATGTGTGAGCAACGACAAGATCTGCTTCCATGCGGGATTCCAGGCAATCAAAATTTGCTTGTTTACCTATACATTGTCTTTCATTCCTGCCGTTGATCTCTGCTACCCTAGTTATCGATTCTTGAACTGCGATCCCATCACATGTTTATCCTGCAGCCCATACAGCTTTATCCCCACAACCTAATACCCGTTGCATGTTTATCTGTTGGCCTTGCGAGTCGTAGCGCATGCTTAGAGTTGTTTGTGCGAGTCGTCTGTTGGTCTTATGTTTCATCTGCTTAGTATGATAGATCTTTCTACCTTAATAAAATGTTGTATTATATTGGGGTATTATAATTAAAAGATAAGGCACCAGGCGGAAGGCCTTGCGAGGTGCTTTGTTCTGCTCAGTGTCGACCTAGGAACTGAGATTTTGTCCTCGGATCCAATTTTGAGCGCACTAACCACTTGTGGGTGGCCCAATGGAGCCCCCCTCGACTTTGAACGAATCCGCAGCTCGTCCATGTGCCGCAAGTAGTTCGGGTTTTCCATTCGCTCATATGCATGTGCATGATGATGATGATCGATGAGAGGTTACTTGATACGGGGGGTCATATAGGGGTGGTGCGCGCGAAGCGGACAGTTCCTACTGTGGTTTGAGCCGCATAGCGCGTGGACACAAACTAATGAGTCCGCAATTGAGATTCGGCCGGACTCCTGACGCGGGTAACAACTCATATGGGTGGCACTTGGACTTGCTGTAGTGAAGGAATGAGTCGTGTTGAGAGGCCCTAACGGGTTGATCATGCGAGTATGGGTACTGTAGTGCACCCCTGCAGGGTATAATCTTATCGATGAGCCGTGTCCACGGTTATGGACGACTTTGGTGATGATGCTGGCTAACAAGATCTAGACAACTTGCACCTAATTAATGTTAATTAATTTGATTAGTACTATAGAATTACTTTCACAATAAATTATAAATAAAAACAGTTCAACGTGTGAGTTTCCCGAATTGCTTCCTCATATTTGGTTGAGGGGGTTAATTTGAGAATGGGTTATGTTTGGTGTTAGTTGTAGATGTTTATTTTATGCGCTCTCTTATCCCTCTCTGATTAGACGGAAGTTGTAGCGTGTCTCTTTAGGTTGCTAGTGCTGCTGCCGCTAAGTCCACCTCCCCTATATTTTGGGAGATGGTGTAGAAAGTAGGCAAGTCGGTTTTGCTTGCCAGGGAGATGCCCTGACCCTCTTTTGGGATGTGCTTTATGTGCAGTCAACAGGTTTGAAGTCTGACGACGTTAGCTTGGGAATCCCTCTGGCTTGGCTGGGCAGGGATATGGCGCCATTGCTTATCTTCAGGACTCTTAGTCCAATTTGCTTCTTATCCGTAGTCGGATACTATTCTGCTTCCGCTGTCATTTGTATCTTTGTATTGTATATTTGTATCTTGACTCGTTCGAGTCGTTGTTGTAATTTATCTTCTGTTGTATTTGTGGATGTATCGGAACTGTTTTAATGTTATCACAATTCCACCCACATAATGCGCATGATTCGGCGTGCACATTATGTCTGGTGGGCGACCTAAAATCGTTATTATGCGGATTTCGGCGGGAACGCTTAAATCTACATAGTACCGATTTTAGGGCGTCACAAAGTGGTATCAGAGCCTTGGTTTCGATCTCCTTGTTGTTTCGATACGAATGGTTATCGAAGCAGCGGGTCCACAAAAGCCTGTAGGATAACCTCGCTAACGGTCGTTGTTTATAGAGTGTCGAAAACTATTTGACTAAAATTATTTTGAAAAATATCTCAATAGGTTTCTATTTACTCCTTACCTCAATTCTATTTCTCCTCTTACCTTACTTGTTTTGAGTCTCTTCTCTTATCCAAACTTTCAAAGTTTTAGGATCCTACGTGTGGGTGGACGATTTCTTGCCTTTTACCCTATTAGGTTCGATCTTTCGGAGTCGTTTTCGTCGTGAGCAACAATCCCTTGATAGTGGTGTCGAGAATTTCAAGGTGGAGCAACAGTCCCTTGTTAGTGGTGTCGAGAAGTTCATCCCGGAGCGTGAAGACTCGATAGTTACCCCTCTCTTCTTGTGGTCTCGGCGTGGATCTCGGGACGCGATCCCTTGTTAGTGGTGTCGATTGTAACGCCCCGGGATTTATCCCCTTTTGTTTTTCTGAGTTTTCTTTTTTTTTGCATCGACATGGCATCGCATCGCATTAATTTAATTTGTTGCATTTAAATTAAATTTCTATAATTAAATTCAAATGCATTTCAAATTAATTAAAAATGTGTTATTTTCAAATCTTTTAAAAATGTTAAAGACTAGTTTATTAAATTGTCCTTTGAAAACTAAAAATATTTTGTAAAGGTTTCGTGTTCAAATTCGTTTTCTATTTTGTTTTAAAAATATAAAACCGAAAAGTTAAACGGGAGAGGAATAAAGCCCAAGCCCACCTAAGCCAAACCCTAGGTTTTCCCCCCCCCAGAAATTTCTTCCCACCCCCTGGGAACTTTGCAGCCGCCCCCTCCACTTCCTCCTTTTTCTTTTTTTCTCTTTTTCCCCCTCCATCTTTTTTTTCTTTTCCTTTTTTCCTTTTTCTTTTCTTCTTTTCTCTTTATCCTTCTCCTTCCTCCTCCCGAGCCGCACCTTCTTCTTCCCGCAGCCCAGCCGAGCTCGCTCCCCAGCCCTGCCCCGACGCCCGAGCTCCATCCGCCGCGCCGCCCGTGCGCCGCGCCCCGGCGCCCCACCTCCGGCCTGCCGCGACGCGCCGCCGCGCGCCCGCAGCGCCGTCGCGCGCCACCTCCTCCCGACCCGCACGCTCCGGCCCGCCTCCCTGCCTCTGGCGCGCCTGCCCCCGCCGCCGCCAGCCGGCCGCCTCGCCCCGGCCACTCGTCCCCGGACGCCGCGCGCCGCCACGCCTCTACGCGCGCGCCCTGCTCCGGCCTGCCGCCCCCTGCTCCTCCTATCGCCGCCGCCCCACGCGCCATGGCCGCCGCCGCCTCTGCTCCGCACGCCCCGCGCAGCTCGACGGCCGTCGTCCCCGCCGCCCGGCATCCCGAGCCGCGCCGGCCCCTGTCTCCCTCCACGCGACGCCGTTCCTGCCGCCGCCTCCGGCCACCTCAACGCCGCGCTCCCCACGCCGCGCCCTGCCTGCGCGCCCCCGGCCGCACGCGCATTTGGGCCTCCACCGCCGCGGCCGCCGCCTCCCACCACGCGCCGCCGTCCGCCGGCCGCCCTCGCCGTGTCGCTGCACCCGCTGCGCCACTGCGCTCCACATCCGCGCCGCCCGGCCTCCTCCCCTGCTCCGGCCCGTGCGCGCCGCGCTCCACTTCCGCCACGCGCGTCCGCGCCGCCGCCGCCCATGCAGCGCCTCCACCCGCGCCGGTCGCCCCCGCCGTGCACATCCGCTCCGCGCCTCCCATTCGCCGTTTTCCTCGTCCGGTGACTTCCCCGCATCCGGCGCTCGCAAGGTGTTCGACAAAATGTCCGCAAGAACTTCGTCGCCACTGTTGTCCGAGTTGTCCACCCTTCGTGGTGTTGCTACGTGCGCGTGCCTCTTTCGGTGATGCGTTGCCGTGACCGCCCGTGTCCGTGTCGCGGTGCCCGCCCGTGCGCGCTTTTCCTTCCGGTGTCCATTTGTCGTGTTCTACGTGTCGCGCTTCCCCGACCACTTCCACGACACCGACAAACGACGATGCCCCGGTTCCGACGACTACTTCCCCGACGACGACTACTTCCTCTACGTTCCGAAGACGTCGGTTTCGAACCCTATCTCTCCCGATCCAACGTGCGAACCCAAACCCTAACCCTACCTTCTTTTATTAAATATCATCTATCTTGTGCATATCGCATCATATTTACATGTGTTGCATCTCTTGGGTTTGCGGGTGTACCAATTCACCTAAATAATAAATATGGAATGTGTGGGGTAATAAATATATAATGCCCTATTCCATTTAATTTAATTAGATCACCCATGCCATGTGTTGCCATGCTAACCAACATTTAATATTGCAGGTAAATAAATAACTTGCACCTAAATATTAATCGTCGGAATCCCGGTTCCGCTTAATTTGAGTTAAGTGCATCTCAAATTGCATCTCGCCCTGCCTTGCATCATGCTCATATGATCATGCTGGATCTTTTGCCGTAGTTGTAAAATGCATCTTTTACGCATTCCAGTGTTTGTTGCTTCTTCGCGGATACGACGTTGAGATGTGTGAGCAACGACAAGATCTGCTTCCATGCGGGATTCCAGGCAAGCAAAATTTGCTTGTTTACCTATACATTGTCTTTCATTCCTGCCGTTGATCTCTGCTACCCTAGTTATCGATTCTTGAACTGCGATCCCATCACATGTTTATCCTGCAGCCCATACAGCTTTATCCCCACAACCTAATACCCGTTGCATGTTTATCTGTTGGCCTTGCGAGTCGTAGCGCATGCTTAGAGTTGTTTGTGCGAGTCGTCTGTTGGTCTTATGTTTCATCTGCTTAGTATGATAGATCTTTCTACCTTAATAAAATGTTGTATTATATTGGGGTATTATAATTAAAAGATAAGGCACCAGGTGGAAGGCCTTGCGAGGTGCTTTGTTCTGCTCAGTGTCGACCTAGGAACTGAGATTTTGTCCTCGGATCCAATTTTGAGCGCACTAACCACTTGTGGGTGGCCCAATGGAGCCCCCCTCGACTTTGAACGAATCCGCAGCTCGTCCATGTGCCGCAAGTAGTTCGGGTTTTCCATTCGCTCATATGCATGTGCATGATGATGATGATCGATGAGAGGTTACTTGATACGGGGGGTCATATAGGGGTGGTGCGCGCGAAGCGGACAGTTCCTACTGTGGTTTCAGCCGCATGGCGCGTGGACACAAACTAATGAGTCCGCAATTGAGATTCGGCCGGACTCCTGACGCGGGTAACAACTCATATGGGTGGCACTTGGACTTGCTGTAGTGAAGGAATGAGTCGTGTTGAGAGGCCCTAACGGGTTGATCATGCGAGTATGGGTACTGTAGTGCACCCCTGCAGGGTATAATCTTATCGATGAGCCGTGTCCACGGTTATGGACGACTTTGGTGATGATGCTGGCTAACAAGATCTAGACAACTTGCACCTAATTAATGTTAATTAATTTGATTAGTACTATAGAATTACTTTCACAATAAATTATAAATAAAAACAGTTCAACGTGTGAGTTTCCCGAATTGCTTCCTCATATTTGGTTGAGGGGGTTAATTTGAGAATGGGTTATGTTTGGTGTTAGTTGTAGATGTTTATTTTATGCGCTCTCTTATCCCTCTCTGATTAGACGGAAGTTGTAGCGTGTCTCTTTAGGTTGCTAGTGCTGCTGCCGCTAAGTCCACCTCCTATTTTGGGAGATGGTGTAGAAAGTAGGCAAGTCGGTTTTTCTTGCCAGGGAGTGCCCTGACCCTCTTTAAGGATGTGCTTTATGTGCAGTCAACAGGTTTGAAGTATGACGACGTTAGCTTGGGAATCCCTCTGGCTTGGCTGGGCAGGGATATGGCGCCATTGCTTATCTTCAGGACTCTTAGTCCAATTTGCTTCTTATCCGTAGTCAGATACTATTCTGCTTCCGCTTTCATTTGTATCTTTGTATTGTATATTTGTATCTTGACTCGTTCGAGTCGTTGTTGTAATTTATCTTCTGTTGTATTTGTGGATGTATCGGAACTGTTGTAATGTTATCACAATTCCACCCACATAATGCGCATGATTCGGCGTGCACATTATGTCTGGTGGGCGACCTAAAATCGTTATTATGCGGATTTCGGCGGGAACGCTTAAATCTACATAGTACCGATTTTAGGGCGTCACAGGTTGTCAGCGGCTTCCCTCGAAGGCCTGATGGCAGGACAGCATCTCTGAGCGGGGTGAAGACGCAGGCTCCACAGCTAGTTGTGAAGCTTGTGGCTACCTTTGAGAGGGCGCTCGCCAAGGCGACCGGGGTGGCTGCTGCTCGGAAGAGTCGCTCCCCGTCGGAGTCTGCTGCCTAGGGGCCGTTGTAGTATAGATTTCCAGTAGTCGCGGTGGCCTGTAATTATGTCTTTTGCCTGTAATGACTGATGTTCTGTCGGGTCTTCTGACCTTGAACAATATTTTGTGCCAAAATTAAGTGTTTCTTCCCATCTCCTTTCACTTTTGCTGAGGAGTCTCCTTTTTGTATTGAATCTGCGCATTCCTGGCAGACTGTCGTTCGCGGAGCCACTTCCACTGCTGCGGCGACTGGCGCGAGTGGCGAGGGCTCTTCTTCTTTGGCTGTGCGCCGTCGTCGATCAACTCTGGCTCCGCCGCGAAGTACAAACGACCAGCGAATAATCACCTACTTGAAGAACAAGGTGGTTGAGCTTGAAGCGAGTCTTAAGCGTGCCGAGTTGGAGTTGCAGCGTTCCAAGTCGCATCCTACTGCGGGGTTCTCCCAGCGTGAAGATTTTTTGCTTGGCGAAATCGATCTGATCAGTCGACAGCTGCAAGGTTGGTATATTTTGTGGCTTGTTTCTTCATTGGAACTTGCCTGTTATGACTTGTAACTTCTGGATGCATATGTGAATCCGGATTGGCACGCTGAGCAGGCTCGGGTTGAGGAGCGGGTCGCCCAAGAGGCGACTGACGATTCTTTCGAGGCTCGCCAATTCTGGTCGCACATGTTGTCGGGGGGGCTGCCCTCCGGGTAGGGCAGATCCCGGCACATTTCTGCAGTACTGCAACAGTGTTTGACCTTTGAAGAGTGCAAGGCTCGGCTTTTGGTGCGCCGCAGGGGCAATTTGACCTTTCGGGCGAGAATAAGACACCAGGTGCATGTTGGGGGCTCGCAGGGGTCAACCGTGTGAGCTATAAATAGCCACCCCGAGCCCTCAGAGCAGCACAAGCATCAGCGGGTGGTTCCTCTAAGAACTAGCTTCTCGAAGATGTCTTTGCTGGCAGGCTAAGACATCTTCGGGAGGCTAGGCCTAGAGATACGCACCCTAAGAGGAACTCGGGTGCATCCGGGAGAGACCTCGGATCTCGTGGCTCCGAGTAGACCTCCGGTAGGAGAAGTACCCGGAGGTACCGGATAGGCAACCCGGGTACGGGCTAACCGGAGTGTTTATCTCGGTCCTAGCAGGTTGCTTTATGTGTGCAGGGAGGACTCGCAAGGTCGAGCAAGGAGGTGACCGGCATGAGGGATGCCGGTAGGCCGTCAACGGTCTGGAGCAGGCTTTTCCGTCTGGCACGGGGGGAAGTCCCATTCCCCCTGACACGGAAGCTTTGTCACCTCCCGTCTGGCACGGGAGCGTGTCAGCCGGTACGGTGGCGGTACGACACGACCGGACATGCCTAGCCCGGCAATCCGGAAAAGGCTACTCGGCATGGACGAAGACATGTCTTGTCTCTGACAGGGGGACACTGATGTTCCAGGACGGCGCATGCCGTCCTTGCCGGAATGATGACGAAGGGGCTACGCCGGATAGCACGGCGGCTAGGTCGCACTAGCCGGTGTCAACATAACCGTTAGGCCTGTTCGGTGGGGCCAAGCTGGATTAGGGTTTCCGACCCTCCTGGCCGGAACTCTATAAAAGGC
Organism: Poa annua; assembly: GCA_026929855.1. Classification (NCBI taxonomy): domain Eukaryota; kingdom Viridiplantae; phylum Streptophyta; class Magnoliopsida; order Poales; family Poaceae; genus Poa; species Poa annua. The sequence continues at coordinate 239,631,326 of CM049426.1, read as the reverse complement.
GCCATAACTGCTCCTGCGAAGAGAGACCAACTTGGGAGCCAAGACCTTAGTCTCATTTACTCCTAGAGCATTTACTCTTCCCTTTCTCTAGTTCATCTTGTTCTTCGTGTTCATCACCGCAAGAGCTTCAAGAGCGGGTTGTAGATCTTATTCCACACTTATATTGAGAGGAAAGGCAGGAGTAGGGGTGTTACCTCCCCACGAGGGCCCTGAACCTGGGTACATCGTGTGTGTGTTCTTTGCCTTCGTGCATTTGTTCGTATTTGCTAGATCTTTCCCCATGCGCTTTGAGCTTGTTTGGTGTTCCTCGGAGATCTCGGTCTAACCGGGATCCTCCCCCGTGTGAGCTCTTCAGCTCGCTATCCCTCACCGGATCCACCAACGTCCATCGGCCCCACAAATTAGCCATCCTATGGCATCTACCGTGACACCACCACGACACAAGTCTAGAGGGCAAATCCTCGCGCGCATGCTTGATCGGACTTGGCGTGCTGCCTTTCTTCAGTTGGCGCCCACCATGGGGCAGACAGAGGCGTTGGCTGGTGTACACATCCGGACGGGTTCCCCCGTTCGCTTCGGCGTCCGGGTTCTCTCTGGCCTTGTCGTCAGGCTGGGCGAGATGGATTTCGTCAGCGACAATGCCGGGTGCTTCCGGAACAAACCCTTCCCGGTGAACGGATGCCTCATCGACTTCGGTGGCTTCACCACCTACGTCGCCACCGAGGTTATCTGCAGCTACCCGGACATTGTCCTGGAAGCTAAGGATCCTCCCATGCTCTGCGCCAACCGGGGTCCGTGTGCCAGTCGCACCACGAGCTCCATCACGGTCATGATGGTCGGGGTAACCAAGGAGGAGTTCCAGGACGCCAACGGCGATGCCGGTAGCGGCCGTGTTCGCTTGGCCAAACCTCCTCAGGAGAGAGGTACGGCCCGAGACGGCGATCCGCAGCAGTCCCAGCCCCGTCGTCGCCCGGATCCCCTCTCGGGTCTGGTGGCCAAGTTGGTTGTCCCCTTGACAGCTGATGCAGATACCCAAGCCACTTCGGCTGACTTGGATGAGCAACGTAGGTTGCTGCTCGCCGAAGCGCAAGAGATCGCCGAGATCCGACGTGAGCTCAGTGCTAGCCTCCGGGAGTGCAATGAAGCTCACGGGTTCCTTAAGATAGACTCCCGGGCCAAACGCATCGCGGATCTGCGCAAGAAAGGCAGAATGGTGAATGATGAGCTGGCCGGTGGGGCCGCAACTAGTCACACGGGTAGCATGATCTCGGCTGGGAAACCGGTATACAGCTCGCCGGCAAAAGCTCTTAGGGCTGCCGAGCCGCCATGGCGGAGCTGGCTGGGCTATCCGGTGAGGCTCTGCGCAAGCAGCAGGAGCGGATGAACGAGTTGGTCATCGAGGCCAACCGGCAGAACCAGGCCATCAAGAAAAAGAACCCTGGGGCAGGATCCCAAGTGCATTCAGCTAGGCCTGACAGCCACAGATCGGGCGGAGAGGCCTCCTCTCCGCATCCGAGCAGGAGCAAGAGCAAGAGCCGGAGCCGAAGTCGGGGCTCCGGGAAAAACAAGCAGTTGCAGACGTACGACCCGGCCTTCGCCGGTATCCAGCAAGCCGGGCAGCATAATTCCGGGCAGGCACAGAGTAATCCTGGTGATGGCAACCGGGGTGTAGGAAACAATAACCCGGCTAGCCGTGGTAATCCACCCCAGAATCCGCCGCAGGTTCAGGGAAACCTACGTAGGGAGGCCGCCTCTGTGCCGCAGCAAGCTGTGATCCCGGTACTCGACAGGCATAACGATGGCAACTCAAGGTTGCAGCAGCTTGGGTACCAACCCAATGAGAATCCTTTGGGATCTCGGATAGGAACCAGCCAACTGGATCCGGCTGATGCCAGAATCCGGCTCGACCGGATTCACCAATCCGAGCTAGTGGAAGAGCAAGGACCTCCGGGACCTGCCTGCTGTGGACCCCGGATCATGTGGGAGCCGCCTGTCCAGAATTTCCAGCTCAACTGGGGTGCTAAGACCTATGACGGCAGCAAGAAGCCGGAGGACTGGTTCACCGACTATGTAACTGCAGTAAGCATAGCCGGTAGAAACAGACGCTGGGCGGTACGTTATGTGCCACAGATGTTGGAAGGACCTGCCAGAATCTGGCCAAACAACTTGAGAACCAGCAGCATAGATTGTTGGTTAGATTTCGAGGAGGCGTTCATCAGCAACTTCACCAGCACGTACAAAAGGCCCAACAGACCTCAATAGCTCGCCATCTGTAGGCAAAGGAGCAACAAAACCGACCGGGTGTACCTTACCCGGTGGAGCAACATTCGCAATTCTTGCGAAGGAGTGGTAGAGTCACAGGCCATCTCCTGGTTTGCGCAAGGATGTCGGCATGGCTCAATGCTTTGGCAGAAATTGCAGAGACCATGCGCATCGCCGATACCTACACGCTTGGAGATCCCATGCAACCCCTGGTGGATGTCGGTGACTCCAACAGGAGGAATGCGGGACCTCAGCGTTCGGAATCGAGCAGAAGCCATGATCGCCAAGATTTTGACCAGAAGAGGAATCAGCCCGAGTACCACCATGCCGCACAGCATGTTGCAGCTGTGACCCGAGATCAAGAAGATGCCGGCAATAATCAGCGTCATAAAACAAGTGGCCCGGCTTGGGGTCGGAGCCAAGAAGTACAAAAAACTTGGGTGGACCAGAAGAAGCCCCTGACGTATGAAGAGATGCTGATCAAGCCACTGTTGAGAACTCCGGGATGCTGGATAGAGGAGATACCGGCAGTGTTATGGGGTCTCCGGACCACACGAATAGATCTACCGGGTATACGCCATTCTTCATGGTATATGGTGCCGAGGCAGTACTCCCGACCGACATACAGTATGATTCCCCGAGAGTGACAATGTTCACCGAGACCGAGGCAAAAGAGGCCCGGGAAGATGATGTTGACTTACTTGAAGAGGCAAGAGAATTGGCATTGTCTCGGTCTGCAATTTATCAGCAAAATCTCCGTCGCTATCATAGCCGGAAAGTGCACCCGAGAGTATTCCGAGAAGGAGATCTTGTGCTGAGGCTCATCCGACGCACGGCCGGAATGCATAAGCTGTCACCTCCATGGGAGGGACCTTTTGTGATAAGCAGGGCATTGCACAATGATTCTTATTACCTTGTAGATGCACAGGAGGCTAGGAGAGGTGTAATGGATAAATCCGGTGAGGAAACCAAGCGGCCATGGAATGTAGCCCTGCTTCGACCCTTTTACACGTAAAGGGCGTAGTGAATGTATTTCGATTTTTATCTGTCAATGAAAGTTCGGCACCCCGGGAGGAACCCGGGGTTTGCCTCGTTGTGTGCCCCTCTACTTTGTTCCATTTATTTATTGTTCCATGTCAGCAACCCGGGAAGGAACCCGGGGACTGCCTGGTACCTGTTTTTTATGTTCTCTATATGACGGGAAAGTTCCGAGATCGATTCTCAAGTCAAAGCAATGTATGTCATGTGAAATAATCTTGTGACTCGACTGACGAACGCCGAAATGGTAGTCAAGAGCAAAGAGCGTCAAATGTGGGGAACACGAAAAAGGTCTCGGGGACTCGGAGCAGGAACTTCTCCGGCATATCTGTTTTACTAACCCGGTTGTTTTTATGTCGGGAATTCGGCTAACTAGAACTCGGATATTCATAAGTAATGTATGTCGTGCATGGAATTTTGTGACTCGACTATCGAACGTCGAAATGGTAGACAAGAGCAGAAATTGCCTAAGTACGGTAAACATGGAAATGAACTCGGGGACTCGTTGCAGAGTAAACCAACATAGCTTGTTTTTACATAACATAGTGCAGAGTACGAATTTAAAAAGTATATATTACAAGTTGCACCCGGCATCCCGGGGATTTAACGGTTCCACACTTAAGTGTTTTTAGTCAGTAGGGGAAGCCGGCTTCTCGAATGCAGCAGCAGAAGGAACAACGGTGACGATCTCCTCCGCACCAGCAGCAGTACTCGGGGCCTCCGGATGCGCCTCGGCCTGGGAGGCCTCGGGTGGCGATGGAGCAGCAGTGTCCCAGGAGACCACGATCTCGGTGGCGGCACCGGAAGTGGCATCATATTCCTCTGGGATCTCGGCGTCCACGTCACCGGTTGCACCAGTCTCACCATCGTATTCGTAATCTGACTCGGAGTCAGAAGTGATGAGGCTTGTGGTGAAGACGCTGATGTCGGACCAGGACGTGACGCGATGCGCCACCTCTTGGCGTCGCTGGATCTTGGCCGGATCGGTGCACCACGGCGAGATGGTGCGCAGGCGCTGGATCATATCAAGATCGAGCCCCTCGTACCAGCTGAGCACGTGGGTCAAGACTTGGTCAGCACCAGCCCGCGCACCGGAGCGCTTCCAAGCGTGAAGTCGCTTGTCGGCATCTCGGAGCGCAGTCGCCAATTCGCTAACCGAGAGGGTAGCGCTGACGCCAGGCCATAGAGCGCCATGGACATGGACGGCCGCACTGATCAGCTCGGTCCCGATCGACCGGAGAGGTACTATCCGTGCCTTCAGAGCGGTGAGGTGGTCCTCGATGTCCCAGGAGTCCGAGATAGGACCCTTCCTAGCACGCTTCTCCCGGGCGGCAGCAACTGCAAGGTTGGCTGCGTCTCGGGAGTGCTCAAATTGTCCTTTAAAAAGAAGAGCTGTCAAGCGGCCAGGTCATGAGGGTGGTAACAGTAAAGAAAGAGAGCAAGAGAAAAAGATCTCGGTAAACTTACTATTGAGGTCCCGGTTTAAACCAGTCAATTCGGAGAGCCAGGTATCTGCCTTTGACCGGAGAAGCGCCAGCTCGGTCTCAGCAAGATGGGCGCGAGCCTCGGATTGATCCAAGATCTCCTTCTGCTTAATAGACGCCTCCACGAAGCGCGCCTTCATGTCAGTCGCGGCAGATTTGGCCTTCTCGAGCTCGGCACTTAGCCGCGCGATCTTGGACTGAGCCGCAGCAAGCGCAGACTTTTGCTCCAACGAGACTTTCCGCGCTGACGTGGGGCTGCCTTTCGGGTAGCCCACGATAAGGCTACCTGGGCCGCGCCAAGGACGTGGAGGCCCACAGAAGGCCCACGCGGGGTACCATGTAACCTAGTCCAAGTCGGTTAGGTCGCATAACCTGCCATATCTGTAGTTGCCATCGGCATTGACCACCCGAGACCTGGCTACCTATAAAGCCAGGAGGGTTGCTCGTACAAAAGGACACGCTCATAGCCACCGCCACAAACCCTAGCGAGATCGCAATCTCGCCATTGTAATCGCTACTCGCATCAATAATCAGACAAGCAGGAGTAGGGTGTTATCCTCCGGGAGCCTGAACCTGGGTAAATCCTTGCTTGTCAGCCGTCGTGACCACCAGCACTCATCTCTCTCCCCATCAATCAACCCGGGGTGCACAACCCTAGGACTTGTCGAGTTAACACCTCGTCAATTGGCGCGGTCTGTGGGAAAGTCAAACAAGTGTTGGAATCATGGTCGCTTCGGCTCCATCGGCAATAAAGATCGGCGTGTCCGCCGCCAGGGAGTCGATCCGCTTCGGCTCCTTCAAGTACGTCCTTCACCCGCCGGCCCACCGCTCGGCGTACGCCGATCTGGACAAAGGTATACACATCACCTTCGGCTCCATATACTGCTGCATCGATAGTCGTGGCATACTCAGGTCTACGACTACCGCGCTACGCGCGGCGGCGTCACCCGAATCGGCAACCCCCGCGCCCGAAAAACCCGTGAAGATTGCGTCTGCCGCGCCCGCTACACCCGCGAAGATTGCATCTGCGTCGACTACATCGACAATTTCGGCGACGGCCGCGCGGATCGGGTCTACTACCCCAACCTCGGCCGCGCGGTCGACTAAGTCAAGATCTACCTCGACTGTCGCACCCGCACGGGCAACCAGGAGCTCGCGCCCTACAGCCACGTCACGCGCGCCCTCATCTTCGTGGAAATATCAAGTCTACCCCAAGCCAATCGCACTCGCCCCGGCAAGCGTGAACACAGGGACGATCGCGAGAAGACGCGACTGCGCCGCGCACCATGTTGCAGCAATTTTCGATCCCGAGCAAGACGCGGGCGACAGAAGCAGCAGCGGCAGCACCAACTCCCCGACTCAAGTCTACCCCAAGCAAGTCTTCATGGCCGGCACATCACCACATGGCGACGACGAAGAACCCGCATATCCGCTAGAAGTGGACATGCCGGACCAGACTAAACTTGTCATCACGCGGGACATGGCGATCCAAGCCATGAAGCATGTGGACGAGGGCACGTTCCCCCCACCCAACGCACCTCGAGACGACCACCTGGCGGTCCAGTACTTGCTGCGCAAAGAAGGCGAGCAAATCCGCGCCGAAAAAGCCGACTTACTCCGGCGCAAGAGGGACGCAGATGCATCGAGTGCCAGGCGAGCCGCCCTCTCCTTCACATCCTCTACGGAGGTTAACCTAGGAGCACGGCGAAACAGAGCCCGCGTTCCCCTCATGGCAGAAGCCGATCGAACCGGGCTCACCCGCAACCTCGACTCGTCCTTCGTCACCGAAGATGAGAACGGGATACCCGTCCCAAAGACGGCGAACGCCGCCCTGATCTCAGTCGAGACATACCTCCGGCTCACGCAGCCACCGGAGGGGGACGCGCGCTCCCTTCTCCACAAGCAGCAAATTGCCTCCATAAGGGCAATCGAAGAAGCGCTGGCGGCCAAGGAGCCAAGCAACCGAGCGCACGAACCAACAACCTCGGGCATCCCAGCGGCACAGCGACAACCAGTCAAGGACCTTCGCGACGTACTCACACGGAAGACGGTGGATGGCAACCGCAAGGAGCGCTCGGCTGGTGCAGCAAATACAGACGACCACGCTGACCGCGACTTCGAGCCATGCGGCGCGACATGCTTCAGCTTCAACATCCGCGACACCCGCATGCCTAAGGGCTTCTAGCTGACAGCAGACACACCAAAGTACGACGGGAAGCAAGACCCACGACTATGGCACGAGGACTACCTCATCGCATGCACCTGCCAAGGCGGGACGTCGACTACGGCAATGCAGTACATCCAGCTTATGCTGACGGACTCGGCACGCGGGTGGCTCACAAGCCAACCCAAAGACTCTTTCCGAACATGGGAAGAATTCCAGGATAATTTCATCAAGAGCTTCTCGGGAACATTCGCAAGGCCAATGACGTACATCGAGTTGCAGGCCTGCAAGCAAGGAAAGGATGAGTCGCTCCGCTCCTACATCCAGCGATGGACACTCCTCCGCAACACCATGGAACCCGTCTCAGAAGATCGGGTGATGGACGCCTTCCTGCACGGCGTCGCTCGTCGCGACCTCCGCGAGGAATTCGGTAGGCTCCAGCTGAAGACCACAATAGAGCTCATGAAGACAGCCAACCAGTGGGCCGAAGGAGAGGACTACGTCCGCGAAACTTTCACCAAGAAAGAGGTCGAAACAAGCAACTGGCGTGAAGCACGCCAAAAGAAGAAGCCACTTTACACCCACGATTCAATCGAGCTAGTAGCAGCGGGCTATGAAACCCCCCGTGAGGACAAACGCGACAACAGTTGACAGTACGACCAAGGTCGACAGTCTAGCTCGAGTCAGTATAACCGTGGCAGCAGCAGCATTGGCCACAATGATGGAAGCCAGAAGCGTGAGTGGAAGCGCCCGTTGACCCCAGCAGAGGAGCTGATGCAACCCTGTAAGCATCACTCGTTCCGCAACCCGGAGACAGGCAAATGGGGTTCCAGCCACCTGCTGAAGGATTGTCGCAAAACAAGAAAGATATACCAAGCCATGCAGCAAATCATCGCTCCAGTATAGGCAATACAGGCAGCCCCGCAGCTAGCCATCCAGGCAGCACCCGCAAACAACAACCAGGTGCAGGCGGCAGAAGCATTTCCCCAGCCGCAGCAACAACAACAAGGTCAGTCGGCAGCAACCGACACGTACCCACCCGCACGGGGACAGCTGAACATGATCCAGAAGGGACCCCCGTCAAACAGGCGCCAAAAGCCCATCACCCGCCAAGTACTTCAGGCCATCAACAGCCCGCGCGCGGTACCAGACTACCTGCGCGGGTCTGAGACACCCATCACGTTTTCCAGGGTAGATCACCCATCCGAGGTAACCCGACCCGGGCACGTCGCACTCGTGATTGAGGCCTTGATCGGCGACTACAGCTTGAAGAAGGTGTTCATGGACGGAGGCAGCGGCATCAACATCATATTCGCCGATACCCTGAGAAGAATGAACAGGTCGACAGAGAAATTGCCGGAATCGGAAACCACCTTCCACGGCATAGTACCAGGGCAAGCAATCACGCCCATGGGGACAATCACACTCGATGTCATCCTCGGTACACCCGAGCACTTCAGGAAGGAGTCGATAGACTTTGAGGTCGTCGACTGGAAGTCACAATACCACGCCATCCTCGGGCGCCTAACCTTTGCCAGGTTCATGGCAGTACCCCACTACGCCTACCTGATGGTAAAGCTGCCCGGGCCGAAAGGAGTAATCACCGTACGCGGCGACTTCGGACTCTCCAACAGTTGCGACCGCGAGTTTGCCAAGATTTCTGAGTTCTTCGGGGTCAGAGAGCACTTCAAGGCCATATCAGCCGACAACGACAAGACCCTCTTTCCATCTTGCAAGAAGCCGGCTAAGGACACAGCATTCAACACGAACGACGACACCGTCACCCACCAAGTCCATCCGACTGACAGCAGAAAGACGGTCAAGGTCTCGTCAAGTCTGACCCCCGCATAGGAAAGCGCGCTAGTCGAGTTCCTACGTGAGAACTGGAAGATCTTTGCATGGCAACCTTCTGACATGCCAGGGATACCCAGGGAACTCGCCGAGCACTCTCTAAAAGTCCACAAGGACGAAAGACCAGTCAAACAATCCATGCAACGCTTCTCAGGACCCAAGCGAGACGCGATCACCATGGAAGTCGACAGACTACTGCACGCCAAGTTCATCCGAGAGATCAAGGAATCGGACTGGGCCGCCAACCCGGTCCTAGTGGAGAAAAAGAAGACGAAGAAACTACGCATGTGCGTTGACTTCACCGCAGTCAACAAGTGCTGCCCCAAGGATCACTTCCCGCTCCCGCGGATAGACCAGATCATCGACTCGACAGCAGGTTGCGAGCGCCTGTCCTTCCTGGATGCCTACTCAGGTTACCAGCAGATCAGGCTGAAAGTCGAGGACGAAGAGAAAACGGCCTTCATCAGACCCGATGGAGTCTTTTGCTACCAGACGATGCCGTTCGGGTTAAAGAACGCAGGTGCCACGTACCAGCGGACAATGCAAGCGTGCCTCAAAGGGCTAATCGGGCAGATCGTCCAAGTCTATGTCGATGACATCGTCGTCATGACCCGAAAGGAGGATACCCTAGTCGACGACCTCCGCAAGGTCTTCGCCGCACTCGATGTATACCAGATCAAGCTCAACCTAGAGAAGTGCGTGTTCGGCGTGCCAGCCGGAGAGCTACTAGGGTACCTCGTATCTGCAAGAGGAATCGAAGCGAACCCCGAGAAGGTGCAGAACATTCTTACAATGCCAGCACCAACAAAACTCCGCGAGGTGCAGCGATTAGCCGGCCGAGTCGCAGCTCTCAGCCAGTTCATTAGTAAGTTGGGAGAGAAAGCCTTACCTTTCTACCAACTGATGAAGAAGATGGACAAGTTCGAGTGGACACAGGAGGCGCAGGCTGCGTTCGACCACCTCAAGAAAACCCTGACAACCTCTCCAGTCCTCGTGGCACCACTGGAAAACGAGCCGTTATACTTATACGTCTCAGCAACAAACAGGGTGGTGAGCACGGTACTCGTAGTCGAACGGAAGAAGAAGGGCACAGTCACCCGGTGCAAAGGCCCGTCTACTACCTCAGCGAAGTCCTCACCCTGTCCAAGCAGAACTACCCGCATTATCAGAAGCTGGCGTATGTAGTCTTTATGACCTCCAGGAAGATCGTCCACTACTTCTCCGAGCACCCGATCACGGTGGTAAGCTCCTCTGGACTAGCAGACATTCTCACAAATCAACGCGCGACAGGTCGAGTCGCCAAGTGGGTTGTCAAACTAGGACCATGGGGGCTGAAATATGCTCACCCGAAGTCCATCAAGGCCCAAGTCCTCCCAGAATTCACCACCGAGTGGATAGAAGCCCAGCTACCAAATGTCCCCGACTTGTCCAACGCATGGACAATGTACTTTGATGGCTCCAAGAAATTCATGTCAGCCGGGCAGGAGTTGTGCTCATCTCCCCCAAAGGCGACAAGCTCAAGTACGTCCTGCAGATGGACTTTCGACACCGTCTAACAACGAAGCCGAGTACGAGGCCCTGATCCACGGCATGAGGATGGCCAAGAACTGCGGCGCCGCGCACCTCATGATATACGACGACTCCTACCTGGTGGTACAGCAAACCATGAAGTCCTGCGACGCCATCGCCCACAACATGATCGCCTACAGAGACCTTTACAACCAGTTGGAAGGCAACTTCGACGGCTGCGAGTTGCGGCACATCGGCCGCGAAAGCAACAAGGAAGCCGACGTCCTCGCTAACATGGGCTCAGACAGGGTGCCAGTCCCACCCGGCGTCTTCCTCGAGCGCATCACGCAGAGATCCATCAAGACTCGAAACACAGCAAGCACTGCAACAACAAAAGGCGATGCTAACCCACCAAGCCAAGACAAGGTCCGCATGGAGGTCATGCTAGTCGAAGCTACATGGACAGGACCGTACCTGGCGTACATACTGCATCAGAAGCTGCCAGCTGACCCAGTCGAAGCAAAGCGCATCATCAGGCGCTCCAAAAGTTTCACCGTCATCAACGGAGAACTCTACAAAAGAAGTATCTCAGGAATCCTGCAAAGGTGCGTAGATCCAGTCGACGGCCAAGCCATCTTACTCGACATCCACGCGGGTATCTGCGGGCATCACGCCAGCAGTCGAGTATTGGTGGCCAAAGCACTACGAGCCGGGTTCTACTGGTTGACAGCCATGCAGGACGCCGAGGAGCTAGTAAGGAAATGCACAGGGTGCCAGGAGTTTGCCAACAAGCCACACGTGCCAGCATCAGAACTTAAGACAATACCACTAGTCTGGCCCTTTGCCCAATAGGGTCTAGACATGGTGGGCCCGCTGAAGAAATCCTCACCCGGAGGTCACACTCTCCTCCTGGTTGCAGTCGATAAGTTCACAAAGTGGATCGAAGCCGTGCCCATCACAAGTTCGACTGCATCCACATCAGTCAACTTCATCAGGTCAATCATCTTTAGATTCGGAGTACCGAATGGGATCATCACCGACAACGGCTCGAACTTCACAGCCAAAGAATTCAAGGACTTCTGCTCAGAGCAGGGCATCAAGCTCAGCTATGCATCCGTCTCGCACTCGCAATCCAATGGGCAAGTGGAGAAAGCCAATGGCCTCGTCTGCAGCGGCATCAAGAAGCGACTGCGCGTGCCACTAAAACGTGCAGCGGGCGCATGGGTGGAAGAACTACCGTCGGTCCTTTGGAGTCTACGAACAATGCCAAACAAATCCACCCAATACACTCCATTCTTTATGGTGTATGGTGCAGAAGCGGTTCTCCCATGCGAGATCAAATTCGACGCACCGAGAGTAGTCGCCTACGACGAGTCGGATGCAGAGGAGGCACTCGAAGATAGCATGGATACCCTGGATGAAGCACGCGACATCGCCCTGGCACGATCAGCCGTGTATCAACAAGACCTACGCAACTATCACACTCGGAGGCTGCGACCAAGAGCGTTCGCTGCAGGCGACTTGGTTCTTCGACTCAAGTAGAAGAAGGTGCACAAGCTCGCTTCCCCATGGGAGGGCCCATACATCGTGACAGAAGCAATCGGCAACGGAGCTTACCGCCTGAAAGACTCGAAGACGGGAGCAGACTGCAGCAACCCGTGGAACGTGGCACAACTCCGCCGGTTCTACGCCTAGTTCGACCCAATCATTGTACAAGAAAAATCAGCGCGGCAGGTTTTAGACGCAGTCTTTCCCTCACCAGGGTACCTAAGGGGCCTGGAAGGGTTTTAATGAGGCGGCCTGTTCGCAAGAATCAATAAAGTGATTTGAAGAAAATCTGTCTCCTTTACCTTCCACACAGAGGAAGCTAAAATCCTAGGCCGCCACTCGAACTACTCGGGGGCTGCGCCTGTCGGGGGGCTGCCCCCCGGGTAGGGGCAGATCCCGGTATAACTCAGCAAGATGTCAACAGTACCCGACCTTTGGCGAGAGCAAGGGACACCTCCTGCTGTACTGAAAGGGCAGATTGGCCCTTGAGCGCTGGTAGAGGACAGAGTGCCTCCTGGCAAGCGCAAGGGTCAGGTCTCGCAGCTATAAATAGACACCCCCGGCCCTCACAATCGCAGCACAAGCATGAGCGGGTGGTTCCTCTAAGAACTAGCTTCTCGAAGATGTCTTTGCTGATAAGCTAAGACATCTTCGGGAGGCTAGGCCTAGAGATACTCATCCTGGGACGAGCTCGGACGCCTCCGGAAAGGATCCCGGATCTAGGACTCCGGGGAGACTCCCGGATGAAGGTGTACTCGGTTTTACCGGATAGGTAGTCCAAGTAAGTATTGACCGGAATATATGTCTCGGTATTGATCTTATGCAGAAGAGGCTCACGGTGGCAAGCAAGGAGGTAACCGGCGAGAGGGCTTCCGGTCGGCCGTCAACGGTCTATAGCAGGCTTTCCCGTCTGTTGCGGGGGGAAGTACCATTCCGCCTGACACGGAAGCATGGTCACCTCCCGCCTGACACGGAAGCATGGTCACCTCCCGCCTGACACGGGAGCGCGTCAGCCGGTACGATCGTGGTACGACAAGACCTGACATGCCTATCCCGGCAATCCGGAAAAGGCTATCCGGGATGGGCAAAGACATGTCTTGTCTCTGACAGGGGGACAATGATGGTGCAGGACGGCGCCTGCCGTCCTTATCGAGATGATGACGAAGGGGCTACACCGGATAGCCCGGAGATTAGGTCGCACTTGCCGGTGACGGCATGCCGGCTAGGCCTGTCCGGTGGGGGCAAGCCAAGTTAGGGTTTCCGGCCCTCCTTGTCGGAGCTCTATAAAAGGCGCCATAACTGCTCCTGAGAAAAGGAGACCAACTTCAGAGCCGAAGCTATAGTCACATTTACTCTTAGAGCAGTTACTCCGTCTCACCTTGAGTTCATCTAGTTCCTTGTACTCCTCCCTTTGAGAGATCTTGTAGCAAGTTGTAGTCCTGATACCACCAATATATAGAGAGAAAAGGCAGGAGTAGGGGTGTTACCTCCTCACGAGGGCCCTGAACCTGGGTATATCGTGTGTGTGTGCTGTGCCTTCGAGCCTTTGTTGTATTTGCTAGATCTTCCCCCTTTCACTTTGATCTTATTTCTTGTTCCTAGGAGATCTCGGTTTTACAGGCATCCTCCCCCGTGTGAGCTCTTCAGCTCGCTATCCCTCCCCGGATCCACCAACGTCCATCGGCCCCACAAATTAGCCATCCTATGGCATCTGCCGTGACACCACCACGACAGTTGGCGCCCACCGTGGGGCCGACAGAGGCGTTGGCTGGTGTACCCATCCGGACGCCCCCCCCCCCCCCCCCCCCCCCCCCCGTTCATTTCGACGTTCGGGTTCTCTCTGGCCTGGTCGTAAGGCTAGGCGAGATGGACTTCGTCTGCGACAATGCAGGGTGCTTCCGGAACAGACCGTTTCCGGTGAACGGATGTCTCATCGACTTCGGTGGTTTCACCACCTACGTGGCCACCGAGGTTGTCTGTAGCTACCCGGACGTGGTCCTGGAAGCTGAGGACCCTCCCATGCTCTGCGCTGCTTGGGGTCTGCGTTCCGATCGCCCCCCAAGTTCCGTCGCAGTGATGATGGTCGGGGCAACCGAGGAGGAGTATCAAGACGCTGACGGCGATACCGACGGCCACCCCCGTTTGGCCAAACCCCCGCAGGAGAGGCCTGCGGCCCGAGATGGTGATCCGCAGTCATCCCAGCCGCGACGTCGTCCGGATCCCCTCTCGGGACTCGTGGCTAAATTGGTTGTACCGGTAGCTGCCGGAGCAGATGCCCAGGCCACTTCGGCTGAGTTAGAGGAGCAGCGGAAGTTGCTACTCGCTGAAGCGCAGGAAATCGCCGAGATCCGCCGCGAGCTCAGCGCTAGCCTCCGGGAGTACAATGCAGCTCACGGATTCCCTAAGATAGACTCCCGGGAGAAGCGCATTGCAGATCTGCGGAAGAAAGGAAGAATGGTGAATGAGGAGCTGGCTGGTGGAGCCACCACCAGTAACACCGGAAGCCGGATTTCAGCGGGGAAGCCGGTGTACAGCTCACCGGCGAAAACTCTTAGGGCCGCCGAAGCCGCCATGGCCGAGTTGGTGGGGTTGTTCGGTGAGGCCCTGCGTAAGCAGCAGGAGCGGGTAAACGAGTTGGTGATTGAGGCCAACCGTCAGAATCAGGCCTTCAAGAAGAAGAACCCCGGGGCAGGGTCTCAGGTGCACTCAGCCAGACCCAATAGCCAGAAATCGGATGGGGAGGCCTCTTCCCCGCATCCGAGCAGGAGCAAGAGCAAGAGCTGGAGCCGGAGTCGAGGTTCCGGAAAGAACAAGCAGCTACAGACCTACGATCCGGCCTTCGCCGATATCCAGCAAGCCGGGCAAGCCGGACAGCGTAACTCGGGGCAGGCGGGAAGTACCCATGGGGAGGGTAACCTGGGTGTGGGAAACAATAACCCGGTTGGCCGTGGTAATCCACCTCGGAATCCTCCTCACGTTCAGGGAAACCCGCAGAGGGAGGTCGCCTCCGTTCCCCAGCAGGCCCTGGTCCCTGCGCAAGACAGGCTCAACGATGGCAACTCGAGGTTGCAGCAGCTCGGATATCAGCCAGACGAGAACCCTTTGGGATCTCGGATAGGAACCAGGCAGCTGAACCTGGCAGATGCTAGATTCCGGCTCGACCGGATTCACCAATCCGAGTTGGTGGAAGAGCAAGGACCTCCGGGACCTGCCTGCTTTGGACCTCGGATCATGCGGGAACCTCCTGTTCGGAACTTTCAGCTCAACCGAGGTGCCAAAACCTATGACGGTAGCAAGAAGCCGGAGGACTGGCTAACCGACTGTGTAACTGCAGTAAGCATAGCCGGTGGAAACAGACGGTGGGCGGTACGCTATGTACCGCAGATGTTGGAAGGACCAGCCCGGATCTGGTTGAACAATCTGAGAACTGGCAGTATAGACTGCTGGTTAGACTTTGAAGAGGCATTCATCAGCAACTTCACCAGCACGTACAAAAGGCCCAACAGGCCTCAGCAGCTCGCCATCTGTAGGCAGAGGAGCAATGAGACAGACCGGGAGTACCTTACCCGGTGGAGCAATATTCGCAACTCTTGCGAACGGGTGGTGGAGGCACAGGCCATCTCCTGGTTTGCGCAAGGATGCCGGCATGGCTCTATGCTGTGGCAGAAGTTGCAGAGAAAGATGCCAACGACTTTGGCAGAGACCATGCGCATCGCCGATACCTACACGCTTGGAGATCCCATGCAACCCCTGGTGGATGTCGGAGACTCCAACAGGAGGAATGCGGGACCTCAGCGTTCAGGACCGAGCAGGAGCCATGATCGCCAGGAGTTCGGCCACAAGAGGAATCAGCCCGAATACCACCATGCCGCGCAGCATGTCGCAGCAGTAACCCGGGAGCAGGAGGATGCCGGCAACAGCCAGCGTCAAAAGACAAGTGGCCCGGCTTGGGGTCAGAATCAAGAGGTGCAGAAGACTTGGGTGGAACAAAAGAAGCCCCTGACGTATGAAGAGATGCTGAACAAGCCATGCTGCTACCATACTCTGGAGGCCAACAAGCCTGCAAACCATTCTACTCGGCAGTGCAGCTGGTATCACCGCACGTTGCAGGAGGGCAGCTCGGGAGCTATTCGGCAGAGTGCTCCGGCATCTCGGCCCAATATCCCGAGACTCCCTCCTCCGACATCGGGGGCCAACGCCGTCCGACTTCCCCCTCCTCCGAGAGGACCCCCACCTCGCCCGGTGAATGTGGTGCACACCCGGAACGACAACGGTAACCAGGGAGGACAGCAGCAGAGCAACTACCGGGAGGCACATCAGAGCTATGTGGTCTTTGTGACCGAGCCCACTGACCGAAAGAGTGTGAGGCAACGTGCCCTGGAGGTGAATGCTGTGATCCCGGCGGTGCCCAAATTCTTACACTGGTCCGAGATGGAGATCACGTGGAGCCGGAAGGATCACCCCCGTGTGATGCCTAAGCCGGGAGCGTATGCCTTGGTAGTGGACCCAACGTTTGTCGGACCTAACCTCAACGTCCGCTTCAGCCGGGTTCTGATTGACAATGGCAGTGCCATTAATATCATGTACAAGGACACGATGCTGAAGCTGGGAGTGTCCATGAACACCCTGTTACCTACCGAGACAACCTTCCATGGCATTGTGCCCGGAGTCTCGTGCTCGCCCATGCGAAAACTCTGGGTTGAGGTGCTATTCGGAACTCGGGAGAACTGCCGAACCGAGAGCTTGGAGTTCGAGGTCGTGGACCTCGAGAGCCCGTATCACGCACTGATCGGCAGGCCAGCCCTGGCCAAGTTCATGATTTCAACTCACATGGGCTACCTCAAGATGAAGATGCCGGGACCAAACGGTGTAATCACCATCTCGGGGGACTACAAGCGCTCCATGGAATGTGCCTCGGCGGGGTCGTGCTTGGCTGAGTCTCTGGTGATCGCGGAAGAGAAGAAGAGGATCCAGCAAGTGGTGGCGATGGCCAAGACCTCCCAACTCGGAATGCCCGGGATGGTGAACCCGGAGCAGGGTGCGTCATTCCAGCCCCCCAAGGAGACCAAGAAGGTGTGTGTAGATCCCACCAACCCGGAGCGCCAAGTTATCATTGGCAGCAACCTGGACAGCAAATAGGAAGGCGAGCTCGTCGACTTCCTCCGTGAGAATCGGGATGCTTTTGCGTGGTCGAGTGACGATCTGCAAGGCGTTCCGAGGGAGTTGGCTGAGCACTCTCTATTTGTTAGACCGGATGCGAAACCGGTGAAGCAACCGACTAGGCGCCTCTTGGATGAGAGAAGAGCTGCTGTCATGGAGCATCTGGCTATACTGCTGGCCGCCGGATTCATCATGGAGGTGCTGCACCCGGATTGGATATCGAATCCAGTCCTGGTGGAGAAGAAGAAGGATGATCCCCTCCTGCTTAAGGTGTGGTGCATGTGCATCGACTTCACCAACCTCAACAAAGCCTGTTCGAAGGACCCCTTTCCGCTGCCCCGAATAGATCAAGTGATAGACTCCACTGCCGGGAGTGAGCTTTTGACTTTTTTAGATGCTTATTCTGGTTTTCACCAGATACCTTTGAATCCGGATGATCAATCGAAAACTGCTTTTATTACCCCTTACGGGGCTTATTGCTATCGTGTCATGACTTTCGGGTTGAGGAATGCTGGTGCTACATACCAGAGATGCATGCAGAAATGTTTGCATGATCAAATAGGCCGGAATGCCGAGGTCTATGTCGATGACATAGTCATAAAGACAAAAGAAAAAGCCTCACTGATAGATGATCTGAGGGAAACATTTAAGAACCTAAGAAGATTCCGGATGAGGTTGAACCCGGATAAGTGCACATTTGGGGTTCCGGCGGGGAAGTTACTCGGTTTCCTCATCTCAAGCCGGGGAATCGAGGTCAACCCGGGTAAAATTCGTGCTATCGAGAGCATGAAGTTGCCTGTGCGCCTCAAGGATGTGCAGAAGTTTACCGGGTGTCTTGCATCGATAAGTCGATTTGTGAGCCGACTTGGGGAGAAGGCCTTGCCTCTGTACCAGCTGATGAAGAAGAGCAAGACTTTTGTTTGGACCCCGCAAGCTGACGCGGCGTTCAACGATTTGAAGAGAATGCTCTCAACAGCACCTGTGTTGGCATCCCCGTTACCCAAGGAACCTATGCTGCTATACATTGCCGCAACCAACCGAGTAGTCAGTGTGGCAATGGTGGTAGAAAGGGAAGAAGGGGGCAAGCTGATACAGAGGCCGGTGTATTACCTCAGTGAGGTGATCTCGGAGTCCAAGCAGAACTACCCGCACTACCAGAAGATGGCATATGGGGTGTACATGGCAGTGACCAAGCTCAAGCACTACTTTCAGGAACACCCGATCACGGTGGTATGCGAAGCTCCTCTGGACGAGATCATCGGTTGCAAGGACGCTAGCGGCCGGGTAGACAAATGGGCCATCCAGTTGTCTCCATATGCTCCGGCGTATGAGAGACGAGATGCCATCAAGTCGCAGGCGCTGCCGGACTTTTCGGTAGACTGGGCCGAGATGCAGTATGAACCTCCGATGCCGGATTACAATTTCTCGAGGATGCATTTCGATGGCTCAAAGGGTAAGATCGGATTGGGTGCCGGAATGGTTCTCACTTCCCCAAAACAAGATGTACTGAAGTATGTGCTGCAGATCCATTTTCGGGCATCCAACAATGTCGCAGAATATGAGGCCTTGGTTCATGGACTGAACGTCGCCAAGGAGATCGGCATCCGCCGGATAGAATGCTTTGGTGACTCGGACCTCGTAGTACAACAGGTGTCGGGAAATTGGGATGCTCTCGATGCAAACATGGCCTTATACAGGTTTCATGTGCAGAAAATTTCCGGATTTTTTGAAGGATGCGAGGTCAAGCACATACCTAGAGGAGAAAACGAAGCAGCAGATGTCTTGTCCAAGCTAGGGTCATCTCGGGATGCAATCCCACCCGGGATAGCTCTGGAGCATTTGAGGAAGCCATCTATTCAACCCTCACCCGAGTCGGATTCTATCTTCATCCCCAAGGAGCCTGGTTCAGATGCAGTACCCATGGAAGTAGATGTCGGGAGCATAACATCGAACCCGGGGACTGCGTCCCAGTGCTCAGAGAGGCAGAGAAAGATGATGATGGAGGTGATGTCGGCAGAGCCAATGGACATAGACGCTCCCATATTCCCGGTTAGACCTGTCCCGGGATGGGCACAGCCCATTATGGCTTTTATCTTGGAAGGAACTCTCCCGGAAAATGAAGTGGAAGCCCGACAGATAATGCGAAGGTCAAAAGCATATAGTGTCATCAATCAAGAACTATACAATAGGAGTGTCACTGAGGTACTCCAGAGATGTGTGGAACCGGCAGAAGGACAAGAGATGCTGGTGGAAATACATCAAGGGGAGTGTGGACATCATGCATCATCCCGGGCCCTGGTGGCAAAGGTGTTCCGGCATGGGTTTTACTGGGCCACTGCATTGCAGCAAGCAGAGGATATTGTTCGGAAGTGTGGAGGATGCCAGAGATTTGCTCACCGGATACACATGCCGGCGTCAGCACTGAAAACAATCCCCATCACTTGGCCATTCGCAGTATGGTGTTTGGATATGGTTGGGCAGTTCAAACCGGCAAGAGGCAATATGACACACATACTTGTCATGGTGGACAAGTTCACCAAGTGGATAGAGGTCAAACCAATCCGGAAGTGCGATGGACACACCGCTGTGCAATTCCTGAAAGACATCATCTTGAGATACGGATACCCACACAACATTATCACAGATAATGGAACCAACTTTGCTGTGGAGGAATTCGCTCGATTTTGTGCTGAGAAGGGAATCCGGCTGGATGTAGCATCAGTCGCACACCCGGAAGCAAATGGGCAAGTCGAGAGAGCAAATGCCTTGGTCTTGGCCGGCATCAAAGCTCGTTTGATCGAACCACTGTTGAGAACTCCGGGATGCTGGATAGAGGAGTTGCCAGCAGTCTTGTGGGGTCTCCGGACTACACCGAACAGGTCTACCGGGTACACACCATTTTTCATGGTATACGGTGCTGAGGCAGTACTCCCGACCGACATACAGTATGACTCCCCGAGAGTGACAATGTTCACCGAGACCGAGGCAAAGGAGGCCCGAGAAGATGATGTTGATTTACTCGAAGAGGCAAGAGAATTGGCACTCTCTCGGTCTGCAATTTACCAGCAAAATCTCCGTCGCTATCATAGACAGAAAGTACACCCGAGGGTGTTCCGAGAAGGGGATCTGGTGCTGAGGCTCATCCAACGCACGGCCGGAATGCATAAGCTGTCACCTCCATGGGAGGGACCTTTTGTGATAAGCAGGGCATTGCACAATGATTCTTATTACCTTGTAGATGCACAGGAGGCTAGGAAAGGTGTAATGGACAAATCCGGTGAGGAAACCAAGCGTCCATGGAATGTAGCTCTACTCCGACCCTTTTACACATAAAGGGCTCAGTGTATGTGTATCTCAATTTTCAATATTTATGGAAGTAAGGCACCCCGGGAGGAACCCGGGGACTGCCTGGTTCTGTGCTCTTTCTTCTGTTTCGTCAAGTTTATTTATTATTTTGTACCGGCATCCCGGGAAGGAACCCGGGGACTGTCGGATAGCTATTTTTTATATTGTGTGCATGCCGGGAAAGTTCCGAGTCCGATTCTCAAAGTCAAAGTAATGTATGTCATGTGAAATCATCTTGTGACTCGACTGACGAACGCCGAAATTGTAGTCAAGAGCAAAGAGAGGGAAGGTGGGAAACACGAAAATGATCTCGGGGACTTGGAGCAGGAACTTATCCGGCATGCTTGTTTTTTACAGTTGTTTTTTATGTCGGGAATTCGGTTAGCCGGAACTCGAATTGTTCTAAGTAATGTATGCTGTATGTGGAGTTTTGTGACTCGACTGTCGAACGCCGAAATGGTAGACAAGAGCAGAAATTACCTAAGTACGGTAAACATGAAAGGCAAGTCGGGAACTCAAAACAGAATACATTGGCATAAGTTGTTCAAATAAGTAGTTCACTGCGGAATGAAAATAGTATAAGTATATATTACATATGGCACCCGGCATCCCGGGGATTTGACGAATCTTCTCTTTAAGTTTTTAAGCGGTAGGGGAAGTCGGCTTCTCGACGGAGACCTCGGGAGCAGCAGCCTCGGGAGCAGCAGCAGCAGTACCAGCAGGAGCAGCAGCAGGAGCGACCTCGGCTTCAGCTCCGGCAGCACTACTCGGGGCGTCGAGGTGCACCTCGACCTGGGAGACCTCGGGTCTCGGCGAACTCGCAACATCCCGGGGCACCACGGTCTCGGGCGCGGCACCGGAGGCGCCATCGTCTTCTTCCGGAGCCTCCTCTTCCGCATCGCCGGTCGCGCCGGTATCTTCGTCGTCCTCACCCTCTGATTCAGAGTCAGAAAGAACACTGGCGGTGAAGGCGCGGATGCTTGCCCACGTAGCGATGCGGTGCGCCACCTCCTGTCGCTGCTGGATCTTGGCCGGGTCACTAACCCACGCCGAGGTCGTCCGCAGCCGCTGGATCGCCCCCAGATCGAGACCTTCGTACCAACTGAGTACTTGGGTCAAGACCTGGTCGGCGCCAGCCCGTGCACCGGAACGCTTCCAGGCGTGGATGCGCCTCCCGGCACCCCGAAGTGCGCTCGCGAGCTCGGGAATCGAGAGCGTCCCACGGATGCTTGGCCACAGTGCGCCGTGGACATGGACCGCAGCGCTGAGCAGTTCAGTCCCGATAGACCGAAGAGGTACTATCCGGGCCTTCAGCGCGGTGAGGTGATCCTCGATGTCCCAGGCATCCGAAATGGAACCCTTCCCGGCGCGCTTTTCTCGGGCGGCGGCAACGGCTTTGGCGGCAGCCTCCCGGGAGTGCTCGAATTCCCCTTTAAAAAGAAGAGCTGTCAAGCGACCAAGTCATAAGAGTAGCAACAAGAAAGCAAAGAGAAGACAAGAGGGATGTCGGTCCACTTACTGTTCAGATCCCAGTTCAATACAGTAAGCTCGGAGAGCCAGGTATCGGACCGTGACCGGAGGAGAGCAAGCTCAGTCTCGGTAGTATGTGCGCGCTCCTCGGACTGGTCCAAGGTTTCTTTCTGCTTCTTGGTCGCCTCGATGAAGCGCGTCTTCATCTCGGCCGTAGCAGCCTTGACCTTTCCGAGCTCGCCGTTGAGCCGAGCAATCTCGGATTGCGCGGTGGCGAGAGCGGTCTTCTGGTCCACCGAGACCTTGCGCGCCGCATCTCGCTCCTCCCGGAGGCGCTCCTCGGATTTCTTGGACTGGCCAAGATCAGCAAGAACCCGGTTGAAGATGTTGCGGCGTTTCTGGCTGCACTCCTGAAATCAAGGCGAAGGAGAAATCAGTCTGGAAGAGATGTAAGGAACCCGGTTGGGAGGATCTCGGGGACTCGGTGTCCGAGTCCTGGATTTTTTCTCTAAGATTGGAGCCTAGTGATCTGCTATTCGGTGGAATCTAGAGCACTAAGAACCAATCTCGGGGACTAGTGGTGATGGAGCAAATTTTGAATCAACCTATCCGGTTGGGAAGATCTCGGGGACTCGGTGTCCGAGTCCTGGATTTTTTCTCTAAGATTGGAGCCTAGTGATCTGCTATTCGGTGGAATCTAGAGCACTAAGCACCAATCTCGGGGACTAGTGGTGATGGAGCAAATTTTGAATCAACCTATCCGGTTGGGAAGATCTCGGGGACTCGGTGTCCGAGTCCTGATTTTTTCTCTAAGATTGGAACCTAGTGATCTGCTATTCGGTGGAATCTAGAGCACTAAGCACCAATCTCGGGGACTAGTGGTGATGGAGCAAATTTTGAATCAACCTATCCGGTTGGGAAGATCTCGGGGACTCGGTGTCCGAGTCCTGGTTTTTTCTCTAAGATTGGA
This sequence comes from Poa annua, assembly GCA_026929855.1. Classification (NCBI taxonomy): domain Eukaryota; kingdom Viridiplantae; phylum Streptophyta; class Magnoliopsida; order Poales; family Poaceae; genus Poa; species Poa annua. The sequence goes on along the minus strand of CM049426.1, from coordinate 239,608,525 downwards.
ACCTAGTGATCTGCTATTCGGTGGAATCTAGAGCACTAAGCACCAATCTCGGGGACTAGTGGTAGTGGAAGGAACAAGTATTTTTTGGTAAAAGGGAACAAGCTTACCTCGGTCACCCGAGTGACATCCAACGCGGCCACCTGAAGAGCATGCAGGGCTTGGGCGTTGCGGCTTGGGCCTGCAGCGTGCAAGTCTCCCGCGGTCTCGGAGGCATCGGCGGCAAGCCAGGCATGGTTGTATTCGTCAACAACCCGTATGCTGGAGCCTCCGGGCGCGCGGGAAGCAGCAACGTCCCGGGATCCTGAAGGTACAAACGAACTGACGGTTGCTCGCAACATCCGCAAGGCAGCAGTAGGGATCTCGGCGGGAGGCGGTGGTAACGAGGAAAACATACCCGTGCGCGGCACCAAGTCACGGGCCGACGATGTCGGGGCAGCTGCAGGCGGGGCAGAGGGTATTTTCTGACCGGCAACCTTGGCGCGAGACTTCACGGGAGGCTGATCAGCTGGCCGGGAGGAGGCTGTGGGCTGCTTCTCCGAGATGGTCTTGGTCGCGGCTGGCTGAGAGGGGCCGCTTGCTGCAGGTTGCCGGCGAGGGCTAAGGATCTCTGCCTCAAGTCCGGGCACCCGGCGCGGACTCTCCGGAAGAACAATTTCTCCCGAGGTGGTCGTGGCCTGCACCGGGATCTCGTCGATCACCGGATGTGCATCCGGGGTCACAGCGGTAGCTGGTGCGGCACCGGAGGCAGCAGACTCACTTCCTCGGGTAGAAGGGCGAGGAGGTGAAGGAGAAGCCCGAGCCGGGCTGGGAGTCCGAGTCCCGGGAGGAGGAGGAACAGCAGGTGACGGAAGCTCGAGCGCATCCCTGAAAGGAAGTGTCTTAGTAATGGTTATGGAGAAAACAAAGTCAGACAACATAAGGCAAGGAAGACGTACCCGGAATCCACTGTGGGAGGACCCCTTTGCCGGCGCCGAGCAGGCTTCTCGGTCGTTTGCTTACTCGGCTTGCTCCTCTTGGGGGGGTTGCCGGGGTTATCGGCCCCCTCGGTGTCGGAAGCCGCGCGCTTCCGGCTCTCGGCACGTTTGGTCCCGGTTGTCGGTTTCGGAACCACTGCTGAGGCCCAATTCAGAGGGAGAGCGTCAATAACATCAAGAATCTGGCAGTCATTCTCATCCTCATCATCCGAAGAAATGAAAACTGCCTCTGAGATTGAAGGGTTACCCGGAGCCTTGACAAAAGGAATGGCGAGATGGTCCTCGCCGTCGGGATCCTCCCTCGGCATCTCGTCCGGTTTTGGGAAGTTCGGCACGAAATTCCCGTTGGCGTGAACAGCGTCTTCTTCAATTTGACGCTCGAATAACTGCGCAAACAAGTTAGGCCGTGTCGGTGTCCAGGTGAACGCATGTACGAAGGCGAATGCACGAAAGACTGATATAAGCACCTGGTCGCATGGTTTTTTCCGGGATCCCCCAATGACCCCCCAAGTTTAGTCATCCGTCATCTCCGTCCGGGCAATATCTCGAACGCGACGGACGACTCCCGCGTGACTTAACCCAAAAATGCTGGTCCGGGTGGGGTCTAGGTTCCCGGCCATGTGGCACATCTTGTGCACTCGGTTTTGAAGGGGGCATACGCGGCAGATGATGAAGCAGCGCAGGAGATCATCGCCGGTCATCTTCTCATTTAGCACGTTCAGAACGTCGTGCATGCAATTAACCTCGTCATTATCCGGAAGCTTCTTCCAGAGACGGAATTCGCGCGGAGGGCCAATAACGAACTCCGGCAGATTGATGAAGTCCGGATTCGAGGATCCCGGACCATCTCCCGAGTGCTCCCGGTTCTTCACATAGAAGAAGTTGCGCTGCCACTTCCGGCAGGACTCTAGTCCCTTGACTATGGGGAATCCGGAGTCCGCGCGAGGGATGATGGTGGCCGCTCCGCAATCGACTAAGTCTTTTATCTTCTTATCCGGATTGGGGATGGCTTGGCGGCGGAGAATGAAATACTTGGCCCAGAGATCCAAAAAGGGCCAGATGCCGAGGTATGCCTCCGCATATGTGGTGAAGACCGAGAGCATCATTATGGCGTTGGCGGGAAGATGGTGAGGTTGGAGGTCGTAGAGGTCGAGGAAGTCGCGGAAGAAGGGGCTAGCCGGAAGCCCAAACCCACGCTCGAAGTGCGCGAGGAACACCACGTATTCCCCGGGTTGGGGTTCTGGTGCAACCTCTCCCTCCGGGAGACGGCTCTCGACTTCCGGAGGAATCCGGTGAGTCCGATACAGCCAGTCCAGATCTGACTGCTTGGTCTCGGACCCATCCCAATACCCCCGGGTACGTTCTTCGCCCATGTCGAAGAGGTGTGCGAGCGTATCCGAGCTACTCTGTAGATGCAGCGGCGGTTAGTCGGAGTTAGTCTACCGGAAACTAGGATGCCGGAACACAAACTGCTAAACACTACCGAGTTGGTGGAGAACAAGATCTACCATGGGCCAAATAATCAAAACAAAAGGGAGGAAAAAAGGGGCAGGCTAAACTCTTACGAAGCAGTGCGAGTGAATGATCTACGCCCTACCGCGGCGATACATCACCGACGTGTGCCTCGTGCGCGCCGCTCGAGTTGTGCTCACCGGCGGTGGCTCAACCGCGCTCGTGCTACGGCACGGCCGGAGTCGGACGGTTGCGCTACCGAAGAAAAACATCGGAGCGGAGAAGAGGAACTAACCAGAGAAGAGAAGGTCGGCGAGCGCGACGGTGTCCGGGCTCCGGTGAACGGAGAGGGCGACGGTGTCCGAGCTCCGGCGAACGGCGGCAAATGCAGCGGTTGCGGGGCGCTCGAGATAGCGAGGGAGGAGAATGCGAAGGAGAGGAAGAAGGAGGGGAAACTGTTCCGGTCCCCTATTTATGGGGGGGGGGATTCCGGAGCGGTTTCCGATTTTCCCGCCCACGATCTCCACGATCGTGGGTGGGATCTGTTTTGTGCCGCGAGCCGCGTGGCGCTATCCGGAGCGCCCGATCCGGCCACGCCGAGGGCCACACGGCCCCAACGGTTGGATTCCGGATCGGCGGCGGCTCCCCGGCGCGGGAACCCAAGCGACGGCGTGCTCGCGCAAAAGCACTCGAGTGTGTCTCTGCTCAGACGGGACGTCGGGTGGGCCCTGGCTCGCTGTCTCGAATTCATCGGGAGGCCAACGGTCAAGATTCACTGAGATGGTGCTATCCGGTCGCAGGCTTTGCCTCCCGGTTAACACAGTCTCGGTGGGAAGACCTCGGTAAGAAGATCGCGGGAAGAAGATCTCGGGAAGAATCGATCTCGGCCTGGAATAAAAGGATGGTGTCATGTGTTCTCGGAAGATGGTTGATGTTTGAAGCTGATCCCGCACATCATCCGAGGTCGCTGTGCAGCACCAGCTTCGGGGACTAGTGTCGGGGGGCTGCCCCCCGGGTAGGGGTAGATCCCGGTATAACTCAACAAGATGTCAACAGTACACGACCTTTGGCGAGAGCAAGGGACACCTCCTGCTGTACTGAAAGGGCAGATTGGCCCTTGAGTGCTGGTAGAGGACAGAGTGCCTCCTGGCAAGCGCAAGGGTCAGGTCTCGCAGCTATAAATAGACACCCCCGGCCCTCACAATCGCAGCACAAGCATGAGCGGGTGGTTCCTCTAAGAACTAGCTTCTCGAAGATGTCTTTGCTGATAAGCTAAGACATCTTCGGGAGGCTAGGCCTAGAGATACTCATCCTGGGACGAGCTCGGACGCCTCCGGAAAGGATCCCGGATCTAGGACTCCGGGGAGACTCCCGGATGAAGGTGTACTCGGTTTTACCGGATAGGTAGTCCAAGTTAGTATTGACCGGAATATATGTCTCGGTATTGATCTTATGCAGAAGAGGCTCACGGTGGCAAGCAAGGAGGTAACCGGCGAGAGGGCTTCCGGTCGGCCGTCAACGGTCTATAGCAGGCTTTCCCGTCTGTTGCGGGGGGAAGTACCATTCCGCCTGACACGGAAGCATGGTCACCTCCCGCCTGACACGGAAGTATGGTCACCTCCCGCCTGACACGGGAGCGCGTCAGCCGGTACGATCGTGGTACGACAAGACGTGACATGCCTATCCCGGCAATCCGGAAAAGGCTATCCGGGATGGGCAAAGACATGTCTTGTCTCTGACAGGGGGACAATGATGGTGCAGGACGGCGCCTGCCGTCCTTATCGAGATGATGACGAAGGGGCTACACCGGATAGCCCGGCGATTAGGTCGCACTAGCCGGTGACGGCATGCCGGCTAGGCCTGTCCGGTGGGGCCAAGCCAAGTTAGGGTTTCCGGCCCTCCTGGCCGGAGCTCTATAAAAGGCGCCATAACTGCTCCTGAGAAAAGGAGACCAACTTCAGAGCCGAAGCTATAGTCACATTTACTCTTAGAGCAGTTACTCCGTCTCACCTTGAGTTCATCTAGTTCCTTGTACTCCTCCCTTTGAGAGATCTTGTAGCAAGTTGTAGTCCTGATACCACCAATATATAGAGAGAAAAGGCAGGAGTAGGGGTGTTACCTCCTCACGAGGGCCCTGAACCTGGGTATATCGTGTGTGTGTGCTGTGCCTTCGAGCATTTGTTGTATTTGCTAGATCTTCCCCCTTTCACTTTGATCTTATTTCTTGTTCCTAGGAGATCTCGGTTTTACCGGGATCCTCCCCCGTGTGAGCTCTTCAGCTCGCTATCCCTCCCCGGATCCACCAACGTCCATCGGCCCCACAAATTAGCCATCCTATGGCATCTGCCGTGACACCACCACGACAGCGCCACACAGGTTGAAAGAAAAGCTTAGGCCGCTACCCGAACTACTCGGGGGCTGTGCCATACAAGCATAAATCAAAAAATCCTAGGCCGCCACCTGACCCACTCGGGGGCTGCGCCATACAAGTCAAGTTCAAAATCCTAGGTCGCCACCCGACATACTCGGGGGCTGCGCCAAACAGGTAACACTTGTAATCCTAGGCTACCACTCGACCCACTCGGGGGCTACGCCATACAGGCCTTATCAGAAAATCCTCAGCCGCCACTCGAACTCACTCGGGGGCTGCGCTGTACAGGTCAAGTTCAAAATCCTAGGTCGCCACCCGACATACTCGGGGGCTGCGCCAAACAGGTAACACTTGTAATCCTAGGCTGCCACTCGACCTACTCGGGGGTTACGCCATACAGGCCTTAGCAAAAATCCTAGGCCGCCACTCGAACAACTCGGGGGCTGCGCCATACAGGTCAAGTTACAAAAATCCTACGTCGCCACCTGTTAAAGTCAGAGACTGCGACATACAGGTCACCCTTGGAAAAACCTAGGCCGTCGCCTAAGTTACTAGGCGACTGCGCCAAACAGGTCGAAAATCAAAACAGGCATTTACACTTCCGAGCAAGCAGTTACTTTCTCATTACTCGCAAGTATTTTTAATCTAGTACATTGCAACTTGCACAGGCACATTTTCCTTCTATAGCTAACCCTGTAGAGCAGACGACAACTACTCTAAACTGCAGGCTCGGCCTTCGGCGCATCGAGTGGACCTACAAGGCGCTCACTTAGCCTCTGAACCTGCCGGATAATTTGGCGCGCAGCCGCCAAGGTCTCGTTGAAGTCGTCATCACCAGGCAGGCCATCCAGCACCTTATCGAGCGGAAGATGCGGCCGATGCATCCGGACGTATCCCAACGCCGCATTCGCCCCAGCCACAAGTTGGGCGTGGACGACCTCCTTCAGCCCCTCACCGTCGCGAAACCTTTCCAGCAAGGCGGACAGCCCGTTCGGCTGCGCGTTATGCGGGAAGTACACACGATTGATATGCCAGAGTGTCTTCCTGCAATTCTCCAGAAGAAAAGCCGCACGCCATGTACGATCAAGCATAGTGACAGGGGCGCGCCCTCTCGACTTGTTCACCCAGAACTGACGAGCTTCATAGGAGTCGCCGGACGCCTCTCGGGCAACTCGCTCTTCAACGCGATCCCGCTCAGCCTCCCAGTCCGAGTTCACATCTGCACGCGTAAACTGCAAGTCAGAACAAGCAAGTTTTAGCAAAGAAAGCAACCGCCAAAAGGATACCAATCTTGCAGCTGTCGACTGATCAGATCGATCTCCCCAAGCAAAAAATCCTCACGTCGTGAGAACTCTGCAGTAGGATGCGACCTGGAGCGGTGCAGCAGCAGTTCAGTATTCTTCAGGGTCGCCTCAAGCTCAACCACCTTGTTCTTCAGGTACGTCATTATCCGCTGATCATTTGTACTACGTGGAGGAGCCGGCGCCGCCCGACGACGGCGAGCACCCAAAGAAGAAGCCTCGCCACTCGGCTCAGTCGCAGGAGAAGAAGAAGCACCACCGCGCACGACAGTCTGCCACGAATACGCAGAGTCAATACAATCATATGACTGTGCAGCAAAGATAAACTCAGCAGAAAGAAATTCAGTTCTAGCAAAAGCATTATTGAAGGCCAAAAGACCTGGCAGGACAATATTCATTACAGGGCCAAAAGTTTAAAGATACAGACCTCGGCGACTGCCAAATTCCTATGCTACATCTATTCTAAGGCTGCAGACTGCGACCAGGAGCGACTCTTCCGAATAGCAGCCGCCTCAGTTGCCTTAGCAAGGGCCCTCTCGAAGAGTGCCACAAGCTGCACAACCAGCTGTGTAGCACACTCCTTCACACCACCCAGCGACGTGATTCGGCCATCGGGTCGTCGAGGAAAGCCGCTGATGACCTTCTCAAAGTCACCTGGAACCTGATGTCCTAAGAGGAGCTGGAAGGTGAGCTCGGAGCCGCGTACCGTCTGCGACCGCGTGAAGTCGGCGATGGTGGTCGCGTCCTCAAACGGCTCAGCAAGGGCGTCCACAGCTGCCGGCGGCTGGTTGCTCGGGAAGATGCTCCGGTGCACCACAGTAAGGGCTCCAGTCGACTTCTTCAACGCGGCTGTGTACTTCTTCAGCGCGTCGGACGCATAGGCGCAGACCCGGTCGAGGAAGCCGAGAGCAGTCGCCAAATCAACCGCGTCACTCGACGTGTCTTCCGGGGGGGCTCCACCGCAAGTCTCTGCGCAAGGGATTCAGGGTCAGACAAAGAAAAGATCAAGACACAGTAGGCACTAAGCCGAAACTTACCCCCAAGAACACCGGCGAGTGAGAGGATACGGTCGACTTGAGTCTTCTCTTGGGCGACCCGCGCCAGCTCCTGCTCTCGAGACTCATGCAGAGCCTTCTCAAGCTCAGCAACCCGCCCGGTAACCTGGTCCAGAGAAGCACGCAGCTGGTCCGTCTCCTTCTCCAGGCGAACATAGGCCGCGGCTGCGTCAAGCTGCTGGCGGTAGTACAGCTGAAACAAAAGCAAGATATAAATAAAGTTGCGGGCGACTATACTAGTCACCCACACCTTCGGGGGCTACTCCCATCGGGAGCGCTGATCGCGGGCCCGATGAAAACTCAAGAGTACAAGTACAAGCGTAAAGGGCTTCCGTGGTCTAGGAGGTCAGGGTCCTCTGAAGCCGAAGAAGGAGCGCGACTCGACGACGCAATGCCAGCAGGCTGTGCGCGCACCTCCTCCACCACCGCCTGAGTCACCAATTCAGTCGAAGGAGCGGATGTATGCTCCACGTCCCGAAGGGGGGAGCTAACATCGCCAGAACGATGGCTGCAGCAAAGGTGAGCACACTGGTCAGCTCAAAGGTTGCAGCTACAAAACACAACTCGAAGAAAATAAATCATCAAGAAGCTCACCTGGTGGTTTCAAGGTCGTCGTAACTCCCCAGGGAGGGCGACGCCATCCGTGCAAACGAACGAGGAGCCGCGGAGCTGACTGGAGGAACAATCAAGGGCTCATTCCAGCCACCCGAGGACCGCGCACCCGACGACGTCGTGACGGCCTCCTCCAGAGCAACGTCGGCATCCTTAGCGGGTGATGATGCAGTAGCAGAATCGCCACGGCTCGGGAGCTTCCGCTTCTTCCGTACGGGTTCCTCCTCTTCATCTTTGTCCTCCACCTCTTCGTGGGGAGAATGCGCGGAAGGAATCTCATAGTCGTCGTCCTCCTCCTCGACAAATTTCGACTCGTCGTCGGGTCCGTTCTCGGGAAGAGGAGGAAGGCTGATCAGCAGGGACCGACCCTGAAGCAAGTAGACGCAAGTCGAATCAAGAAGCAAGTAGACGAAAGTCGAATCAAGACACAAGGAAAACAAGTCAAGAACTCACCTCAGGAACGGGGTTCGATGCCCCGTAAGAAGCAACCGGGCACTTGACGTTGCATGTATCCGCGACACGGAGGTTGGTGATGGCTCTTACTTTGGTTTCCACCTCCTCATCGTCAAGTGGCTCGGTGCTGACGCCCTCGACGGCCCACATCGGGTGGGGCCGAGCGCTGAGCGGCTGCACCCGAAGACGGAATAAGGTGGCCATCAAGAAGACGCCCCCCGCCTCGCGCCCAAGGGTTTTGGTGAGATCGCGCAGCAGACCCAGCAGAGGCCGCACGGCTTCCTTCTCCCCAGCAGTCAGTGGGTGCGTCCAGGCTTGCGTCTTCCGCAGCCCACGTCCGCTGTCGAATGCCACCAGGCCGTCCTGGCTCGACTGGACGTAGAACCATCTCTTGCGCCACCCCTGGATGGAGTCCGACTTCTTCATCTGGAAGTACGCGGTGTCACCGCGCACTTGGATTCCGAAGCCGCCCACGGGGAAGGGCAACCCGCTCTTTCCAACGTTCTTGCGAACGAGGAAGAGCGACTTCCACAGTGACCAGTGGGGCGCGACACCCAGGAAGCACTCGCAAAGCACGATGAAGCCCGCGATGCTCAAGACGCCGTTGGGGGTCAGATCGTGGATCTAAACCCCATAGGCATACAGGAGACCGCGCACAAAATCGTGCATGGGGAACCGAAAGCCCCGCGGAAGGAAATCCACGAAGCAAACGCGTTCCCCATCCCGGGGTGTGGGGAAAACCTCTTTGCCAGGAGCGCGTACCTGGACTTGATCAGCAGGTGGAAGAAGACCTTGAGCGCGGAGGAGTTCGACCTCTGCCTTCTTCACCGACGACCTCTGCCAGTCGCCGTCGGGCTTCTTCATCAGCCTGGCTTCGTCGGCGGCGGCGGAGGAACCAACGGCGCTCTTTGGCTTGCCCATGGCGCCGCGAGGCAGCGCAGGGTGCACGGACAAAAAGCACGGAGCTCTGGATGGCGGCAAAAATGGTAGAGCGCAGAGGAAAAAGGAGGCCAGGACGATTGGAGAAGCTGAAGGCCCTCGCGTCAAAACGCAGTACTTATGCCTCGAAAACGTTTCATCTCAACCGTCCACAGAACAAGGGTTCCAAGCAGACACATCCAGCCGTCCACGTGTCGCACGAAGAAACCAACCGTCGCCGCCCACTTCGTCCACTACGCACGAAAACCGAGGCGTCATCATCATGCCGCGCAAATTTCACACCCAGTTCGGAGACGTGAAAACTGTTGACCGCGGTCAGCTCTGACAGCGGGGCCCGCCACGTCACGTCCTATCGGGCGCAGAGGCGTGCAATGGATCGTCACCAATGACGTCATCAAGCCAACGGCTCCAAAAACAACTGAAACAGCTCGACAGAGTGATTCGAGTAGTAAGCTTCTTAGCTGAAACCAACAAAGTAGGATCGGATGCTGATCCGAGAACCCGAAGGAATCATTCGGGTGGCAAAGAAAAACCGAGTAAGCTCGAGCAGCCGAATCCATCCACAAGTAAGCCAACAGGCCGAATAGAAGCAAGCTTCACAAGAAGACAAAGGCAAAGTAATTCGACTGCAAAGGTTACTCCCATCGGGAGCGGCCGGTTCGACTGAAGAAATCGAGTTCAAGCTCAAGATCAAGCAATCCAATGGCGCGTCCACGAGGAAGAAGTCATTTGCCCGACTCTACGCTTCGACCAAGCACTCGGGGGCTACTGACGTGGGGCTGCCTTTCGGGTAGCCCACGATAAGGCTACCTGGGCCGCGCCAAGGACGTGGAGGCCCACAGAAGGCCCACGCGGGGTACCATGTAACCTAGTCCAAGTCAGTTAGGTCGCATAACCTGCCATATCTGTAGTTGCCATCGGCATCGACCACCCGAGACCTGGCTACCTATAAAGCCAGGAGGGTTGCTCGTCCAAAAGGACACGCTCATAGCCACCGCCACAAATCCTAGCGAGATCGCAATATCGCCATTGTAATCGCTACTCGCATCAATAATCAGACAAGCAGGAGTAGGGTGTTATCCTCCGGGAGCCTGAACCTGGGTAAATCCTTGCTTGTCAGCCGTCGTGACCACCAGCACTCATCTCTCTCCCCATCAATCAACCCGGGGTGCACAACCCTGGCACTTGTCGAGTTAACACCTCGTCACGCGCGGCATCCCGCTCCTCCCGGAGGCGCCCCTCACACTTCTTGGACTGACCAAAGTCAGCAAGAAGCCGGTGGAAGACGCTGCCGCGTTTCTTGCCGCAGTCCTGGATCCAAACAGGGAATGCGATGTCAATCTCGGGAGGGATCCCGGGGCCTCGGGGTGTTCCGGGATCCATGTCAATTAAGCTACTCGGTAGGGAGGATCTCGGGGACTCACGTTCAAAGTCTTGTTATTTTTTCTAAAGATTGGAGCCTAGTGGTCTGCTATTCGGTGGAATCTAGAGCACTAAGCACCAATCTCGGGGACTAGTGGGGATGGAGCAGTTAAATTTTGGAGAAGATAAAGGGAACAAACTTACATCGACCACCCGAGTGACATCCGGCGCGGCCACCTGGAGAGCGTGTAGAGCTTGGGCGTTGCGGCTAGGGCCGGCAGCGTGCAAGTCCTCCACGATCTCGGAGGCATCGACGGCGATCCAGTCTTTGTTGTACTCTTCAACAACTCGCACGCCGGAAGCGCCAGGCGCGCTCGCAGGAACGACCTCCCGGGATCCTGAAGACACAAAGGAGCTTACGGTTGCTCGCAGCGTCTGCAGGGCGGCAGTGGGGATCTCGGCAGGAGGTGGCGGTAATCGCGAAGACTTACCCGTGCTTGGGGCCAAGTGTTGGGCCGAAGATGTCGGAGGGGCAGTAGGTTTGGCAGAAGTTATTTTCTGCCCGGCGACCTTGCTGCGCCATTTCCCGGGAGGAAGGTCAGATTGCCGGGAAGGGGCCGTGGGCTGTTTCGGCGGAGGAGTCTTGCCCGGGGCCTGCCGGGAGGAGGCTCCCGGCACGACCTGCTGAGGAGGACTTGCGATGTCCGTCTCAAGGTGGGACACCCTGCGCGGGCTGTCCGGGAGGAAGATGTCTTCGAATACGGCGGTAGCCTGGGCCGGAATCTCGTCCACCACGGGACGAGCCTCCGGAGTCGCGGCAGCAGTTTGCGCGGCACCAGAGGCAGGGTGCTCGCTGTCTTGTACGGAAGTGCGAGCTGGAGAAGGAGCAGCCCGAGGCGGGCTAGGAGTGCGGGATCCCGGAGGTTGGGAACCCGCGGAAGCCGGGACGTCAAGTGCCGCTCTGAAAAGAGTGTATCAGAAAAGACATCGGGAGAAGCCAAAACCATGTAACTCAAAGCAAAAAGGTCTTACCCGGAATCGACAGTGGGAGGACCTCTCCTTCGACGTGGAGGCCTCTCGGTTGTTTGCTTGCTCTTCTGGGTGGTAGTGCCGGATGCACCGGCAGGGGTAGTGTCGGAGGCCGCACGCCTGCGGGTCTCGGCGCGCTTCGTCACGGCCGTGGGTCTCGGAGCCACTGGCGAAGCCCAGTTGAGGGGAAGAGCGTCAATCACATCGAGTATTTGACAATCAATCTCATCCTCATCATCTGATGAAATGGAAATAGCCTATGGGGTTGAACAATTACCCGGAGCAGCAGCACGAGCTAGAGGAATGGCAAGGTGGTCCTCGCCGTCGGGATCCTCTCTCGGCATCTTATCCGGTGCCGGGATGTTCTCCGTGTACTTGCCACCGTCATGCATCGCGTCCTCCTCGGTCAGCCGCTCGAATAACTGCAGGAACAAGTCATTGCATGACAACCATGTCGGTTTCCAACAGAATCCGGGTGCAAATGTAAGTTGGCGAAAGATAGACACAAGCACCTGCCGCAGTGGTTTTTTCCGGGAACCCCCGACAAGACCCCACTCATAGTCATCCGGCATCTTCGTTCGAGCAATAGCTCGAACGCGCCGGGCGACTGCAGCATGGTCCAGCCCAAAAATGCTGGTCCTTGTGGGATCTAACAGCCCGTCCATATGGCACATCTTGTGCACTCGGGTCTGTAGGAGGCAGACGCGGCGGATGATAAAGCAGCGCAGGAGGTCATCAGACGTCATTTTCTCCGTCAACATGTTGAGGACGTCATGCATGCATCTGACCTCCTCAGTATCCGGGAGCCGGTTCCAGAGGTCGAATTTGCGGGGAGGACCCATGGCGAACTCGGGTAGATTGATGAAGTCCGGGCTCGAGGATCCCGGACCATCTCCCGAGACCTCCCGGTTCTTCACGTAGAAGAAGCTCCACTACCACTTCCGGCATGATTCTAGCCCCTGGACTTTGGGGAATCCGGAGTCGGCGCGAGGAATTATAGTGGCCGCCCCGCAATCGACTAGGTCTTTGACCTTCTTGTCCGGGTTGGGGATGACTTGGCGGCGGAGGATGAAGTACTTGGCCCAGAGGTCCAAGAAAGGCCACACGCCGAGATACGCTTCCGCGTAGGTGGTGAAGACCGAGAGCATCATGATAGCGTTGGCTGGGAGATGATGAGGTTGGAGGCTGTAGGTGTCGAGGAAGTCGCGGAAGAAGAGGCTAGCCGGAAGCCCGAACCCCCGCTCAAAGTGCGTGAGGAATACAACGTATTCCCCGGGTTCGGGTTCCGGTTGGACCTCGTCCTCCGGGAGTCGACTCTCGACTTCTGGCGGAATCCGGTGCGTCCGGTACAGCCAGTCGAGATCCTTCTGGGTGGTCTCGGACCCATCCCAGCACCGCCGGACACTCTCGTCACCCATGTCGGAGGGACCTGAGGATGTATCCGGGCTATTCTGCAGGCGGAATGGCAGTTAGTCGGGTTAGTCTACCGGGAGCTAGGACTTCGGATCACAAACTCCTAAAAGCAACCGGGTTCCTAGCAAATGAGATCTACCATGCTCGAATAAAATGAAACTTAATCGACGCGAATATACTCGGGTGAGATATGAAGATGGCCTAATGCGAGTGAAGGATAAAATGTGGAAGGCACCATCGTCAACGCCGCGCTCGTCGGCGGCGGCGCAACCCGCGGATGCGTGGTTTCACGGCCAAGCACGAAGCATCGTCGTCGTGGTGAAGTTCGCCGGAGCGGGTGGAAGAACTCACCGGAGGAAAAGAGGACGGTGACGAGCGAGAGTAGCGTGGCCCGATGGCGGAGGCGAAAGGCTCCGGCGGCGGACGGCAGCGGCGATGCTTGGGCTCCGAGCGCGACGACGGCGAAGTGCTCGAGACGGTTGCAGGAAAGATGAGGAGTTTGGGGAAGAAGAAGAAAAGACTGTGCTGGTTCCCTATTTATGGGGGGGATACGGGGCAGTTTCCAAGTTTCCCGCCCACGATCTCTCCGATCGTGGGTGGGATCAGTTTGCGCCACGCGGCACGTGGCACCCTCCGGTGTGTGCGATCCGGCCGCACCATGGGCCACACGCTCCCCAACGGCTCCACTTCGGATCAGCTGCACACCCCGGCGCGCGAACCCGAGCAAGGAGGCGAGAAGTCAAAAATACTCGAGTGCGTTTCTGACTCGACAAGACCCCGGGTGGGACCCAGCCCCTGAGTTGGAATTCAGTCCGGCGCGAACGGTAATATGCACTGGCGGGGCACTATCTGGTTAGGTGCATGGCCTTCCGGTCAGAAGGATCTCGGTGTGGGGATCTCGGTAAAGATCGTTGTAACGCCCCGGGATTTATCCCCAATTAGATTTTTGTTGTTTTTCTTTTGAGCATCATCATGTCATCATTTCATCATGCATTGGTCACTATATTTAATTTATTGCATTTAAATTTAAACTCCACTTACATTCTTTTTCTCAAAATTAAATTCAAATGCTTTTGAAATTAATTAAAATGTGTATTTCAAATATTTTGCAAATATTATAAAAACTAGTTTATTAAATTGCCTATTTTAAACTAAACCTATTTTGTAAAGTTTCTTTATTAAAAATTCTTTTCTATTTTGTTTTAGAAATACAAAAACAGAAAAAGAACTAAAAGAGAAATAAAATTTCAGAGAAGGAAATAAAAAAAACCTCCTGGGCCGAACCCACCTCTGGCCCATCTCCTCTTCTTCTGGCCCAAGCCCACGGAATCGTCTTATTCATGTAAGGTCAAAGGCGAGCAGCTCAACCTTTACAGCGAGGCATGGAGCCCCCTGCTCCCTCCTCCTCCCCTACTTAAAGCCGAGCCGCGCCTCCCCCAAGCCCTAACCCTAGATCGCTCCTCCCTCTCCCTCATGCGCCGCCACCATCTCCTCTTCCACTCATTCTTCTCTGTTTCTTCCTCGCCCCAAAAAATCACCGGAGCCTCCGCCGCCACATCGCCGTTCCTCCGGCCGTCCCCTTTCGTCCTCCTCACGCCATCAACTCCGCCCCGACGTGCTCCGTCCTCGACGCCAAGAGACGAGCCACGCGCGCCTCCGACGGACCCCTTCTTCCCGATGCCGAACGCCACGGGCCGAGCGTCTTCTCCGGCACCGGTCAGCCGTTTTCGTCGCCCTCGAGTCTCCCCGCCTCGCCATCAGCACCCCCTCAGTGAGCGGCTTCACCTCCGACTCCTCCCCCCTCTTTTACTTGCCCCTGGAGGTCCAATTTCCGGCGCTGGAATACTCCCCGCCACGGCCATGGCGTGCCCGCACGAACTCGAGGACCAACACGAACACCCCGCACTCCCCGCCCCTTCCGGGAATGAAAACGGAACCCCCGCGCAGCTCCGTGCCCACGCAGCACACCCACGCACAGAGCGCCGCCCGGAAAAGGTCGCCGGCGACCGGTTGATACCGCCGGTGTCCTCTGTCTTCTTTTTCGTCAGTGAGAGAAACTTTTAGTTTCGTCAGTAGTAGCAACGCTAGGTTTGGGTCAAAAGCAAAGACGTCTCCTTTCTGTTCAACAGCACGATCTAGCCCTCTGGTTAGCGCGTCCGTCGCTCCACGCTCGCGGCGATGCGAGTTTGAACCCCCCCCCCCCCCCCCCCGCGCGCGATGACAAAAAGCCCTCCTTTTGTTTTTTTTCCTCGCGTCCCTGACAGGCATGGCCCGCGCGTCAGTGACCGCGGGTGCAATCACACCCACGCGCGCGCCAGCGTGGCATTGGGACCCGCACCAGGCGCGGTAACAAAACCTTCCAGATCCAGATCCGGATGGATCTTTGCGGAGAGCCCCCTGGGTTCTCTAGTTTCGTAATAAAACCCTCCCCAGCACTGTTTCCATCACAGACAGGTCCTGTAATTTTGCAGAAAGAACCCTAAAACTAAAATGCTAATAACTTTTAATATATAACTCCAAATAAAATAATCTTTATATGTTTTTATATCAGAAAAATGCAATGAATATTAATATGCCATTTATATGCCATTTTGCATCTGTTATTTTAATTGCTTAGTGTAATTTATTTGTTGCACCTAAATAAATAAATATGGAATGTGTTTGGGCTTTATTCAATTATTGCTCTATTCCATTTAATTTAATTAGATCACCCATGCCATGTGTTACCATGTTAACCAACATTTAATATTGTTGAGTAGATAAATAACTCGCACCTAAATATTATTTCTCGGGGTTGCTTTCCCGCTTAATTTGGATTAATTGCATTGTTTTGGATCTTGCCATGCCATGCATCTTTCTCATATGATCATGCTGAATCTTTTGCCGTAGTTGTAAAATGCATCTTTTACGCTTTTCAGTGTTTGTTGCTTCTTCGCGGATAAGACGTTGAGATGTGTGAGCAACGATAAGATCTGCTTCCATGCGAGATTCCAGGCAAGCAAAGTTTGCTTGTTTACCTATACATTGTCTTTCATTCCTGCCGTTGATCTCTGCTACCCTAGTATTCGATTCTTTATCGCGATCCCATCACATGTTATCCTGCAGCCGATACAGCTTTATCCCCACATCCCATCACCTGTTGTATGTTTATCTGTTAGCCTTGCGAGTCGTAGTGCATGCTTAGAATTGGTTGTGCGAGTCGTCAGTTGGTCTTTTATTTCATATGCTTAGCTTGATAGATTATTCTACCTTAATAAAATGTTATATCATATTGGGGTAATATAATTAAAAGATAAGGCACCGGCGGAAGGCCTTGCGAGGTGCTTTGTTCTGCTAAGTGTCGACCTAGGAACTGAGATCTTGCTCCCCTAATCCAAGACTGAGCGCACTAACCACTTGTGGGAGGCCCTATGGAGCCCCCCTCGACTTTGACTGGAACTTCAACACACCTAGTTCGGGTTTTCCATTTGTCTCATATGCATTGATGATACTAGTGTAGTATTTTACTTTGGCGGTGTGCCTTGTTACATGCATATAGGGCGCGGCCTGTTGGTGCGGAGGGGTGTGTCCTGCGGGAGTCCGCACCCTTTTGGCCGGGACCATCATAGCTCCCGTGGCTCCTAGACATAATGGTGCGGAGGGGTTGTAATGTTATCACAATTCCACCCACATAATGCGCATGTTTCGGCGTGCACATTATGTCTGGTGGGCGACCTAAAATCGTTATAATGCGGATTTCGGCGGGAGCGCTTAAATCTACATAGTACCGATTTTCGGGCGTCACAAAGTGGTATCAGAGCCTTGGTTTCGATCTCCTTGTTGTTTCGATACGAATGGTTATCGAAGCAGCGGGTCCGCAAAAGCCTGTAGGATAACCTCGCTAACGGTCGTTGTTTATAGAGTGTCTAAACTATTTGACTTAAAATTATTTTGAAATGATCTCAATAGGATTCTTTTTATTCCTTACCTCTGTTCTATTTCCCCTCTCATCTTATTTGTTTTGGAGTCTTTTCTCTTATCCAACTTTCAAAGTTTAGAATTCTACGTGGGTGGACGATTTTTTACCTTTTACCCTATTAGGTTCGATCTTTCGGAGTCGTCTTCGTCGTGAGCAACAATCCCTTGTTAGTGGTGTCGAGAATTTCAAGGTGGAGCAACAATCCCTTGTTAGTGGGGTCGAGAAGTTCATCCAGGAGCGTGAAGACTCGATAGTTACCCCTCTCTTCTTGTGGTCTCGGCGTGGATCGCGGGACGCGATCCCTTGTTAGTGGTGTCGGTTGTAACGCCCCGGGATTTATCCCCAATTAGATTTTTGTTGTTTTTATTTTGTGCATCATCATGTCATCATTTCATCATGCATTGGTCACTTCATTTAATTTATTGCATTTAAATTTAAACTCCACTTACATTCTTTTTCTCACAATTAAATTCAAATGCTTTTGAAATTAATTAAAATGTGTATTTCAAATATTTTGCAAATATTATAAAAACTAGTTTTTTAAATTGCCTATTTTAAACTAAACCTATTTTGTAAAGTTTCTTTATTAAAAATTCTTTTCTATTTTTTTTTAGAAATACAAAAACAGAAAAAGAACTAAAAGAGAAATAAAATTTCAGAGAAGGAAATAAAAAAACCCTCCTGGGCCGAACCCACCTCTGGCCCATCTCCTCTTCAACTGTTGTAATGTTATCACAATTCCACCCACATAATGCGCATGTTTCGGCGTGCACATTATGTCTGGTGGGCGACCTAAAATCGTTATTATGCGGATTTCGGCGGGAGCTCTTAAATCTACATAGTACCGATTTTTGGGCGTCACAATCGTCTCGGCATCAAATCGAAGGATCGTCCCATGTTTCCTTGTGTGATTGTTGTTATTAAAGCTGATCCCGCACATCATCCGGGGTCGCTGCACAGCATCAGCTTCGGGGACTAGTGTCGGGGGCTGCCCCCCGGGTAGGGCAGATCCCCGCACATTTCTGCAGTACCGCAACAGTGTTTGACTTTTGAAGAGTGCAAGGCTCGACTTTTGGTGCGCCGCTGGGGCAACTTGACCTTTCGGGCGAGAATAAGACACCAGGTGCCTGTTGGGGGCTCGCAGGGGTCAGCCGTGTGAGCTATAAATAGCCACCCCGAGCCCTCAGAGCAGCACAAGCATCAGCCAGTGCTTCCTCTAAGAACTAGCTTCTCGAAGATGTCTTTGCTGGCAGGCTAAGACATCTTCGGGAGGCTAGGCCTAGAGATACGCATCCTAAGAGGAACTCGGGTGCATCCGGGAGAGACCTCGGATCTCGTGGCTCCGAGTAGACCTCCGGTAGGAGAAGTACCTGGGTACGGGCTAACCGGAGTGTTTATCTCGGTCCTAGCAGGTTGCTTTATGTGTGCAGGGAGGACTCGCAAGGTCGAGCAAGGAGGTGACCGGCATGAGGGATGCCGGTAGGCCGTCAACGGTCTGGAGCAGGCTTTTCCGTCTGGCACGGGGGGAAGTCCCATTCCCCCTGACACAGAAGCGTTGTCACCTCCCGTCTGGCACGGGAGCGTGTCAGCCGGTACGGTGGCGGTACGACAAGACCGGACATGCCTTGCCCGGCAATCCGGAAAAGGCTAGTCGACATGGGCGAAGACATGTCTTGTCTTTGACAGGGGGACAATGATGTTCCAGGACAGCGCCTGCCGTCCTTGCCAGAATGATGACGAAGGGGCTACGCCGGATAGCACGGCGGCTAGATCGCACTAGCCGGTGTCGACATAACCGTTAGGCCTTTCCGGTGGGGCCAAGCCGGATTAGGGTTTCCGGCCCTCCTGGACGGAACTCTATAAAAGGCGCCATAACTGCTCCTGCGAAGAGAGACCAACTTGGGAGCCAAGACCTTAGTCTCATTAACTCCTAGAGCATTTACTCTTCCCTTTCTCTAGTTCATCTTGTTCTTCGTGTTCATCACCGCAAGAGCTTCAAGAGCGGGTTGTAGATCTTATTCCACACTTATATTGAGAGGAAATGCAGGAGTAGGGGTGTTACCTCCCCACGAGGGCCCCGAACCTGGGTACATCGTGTGTGTGTTCTTTGCCTTCGTGCATTTGTTCGTATTTGCTAGATCTTTCCCCTTGCGCTTTGAGCTTGTTTGGTGTTCCTCGGAGATCTCGGTCTAACCGGGATCCTCCCCCGTGTGAGCTCTTCAGCTCGCTATCCCTCCCCGGATCCACCAACGTCCATCGGCCCCACAAATTAGCCATCCTATGGCATCTGCCGTGACACCACCACGACACAAGTCTAGAGGGCAAATCCTCGCGCGCATGCTTGATCGGACTTGGCGTGCTGCCTTTCTTCTTGAAGGTTGCCAAAAGACCCTCTGGCACATCCATCGTGTGTACTTCCCACACAATGGGCAGCCGCATGGGCTGGCCGCCTTGCTGGAGAGGTTCCGCGAAGGTGATGCGTTGAAGGAGGTAGTCCACGCGCAACTCGTCGCTGGGGCAAATGTGGCGCTGGCGTACGTCCGGCTGCATCGGCCGAACCTTCCTCTGGAGAGGGTGCTAGGCGTCCTGCCCGGTGACGATGACTACGCCGACACCTTGGCGGCTGCTCGCCAAATGATTGAGCAGGTCCAAAAGTTGACAGAGCGCCTTGTAGGGCCACTCGACGCGCCAAAGGATGAGCCTGAAGAATAGGGATAACAATGTTCTGATGTACAGGATTAATCATAGGAGGCAAACTTGCCAAATGTAAACAGCAATGTATTAGATATGGGGAATGCCCGAGTAAGCAAGTTAGAAATGTTTGCTTTACTGTGCGATTATCTTTGGCGTTCCTTTGAATGGACTTAGTGCGAATTAGTACTAGGTCTTGTGCGACGTGGCTCGGGTGCGTTGAGCGCGAGTCGTGGACCTGTGCGGCGCAGCCCCCGAGCACCTTGAGTAGCGGCCATGGTTGTGTCATGGACCTGTATGGCGCAGCCCCCGAGTGTTTCGAGTGGCGTCCTAGGGTTTCAAGTGTTACCTGTAAAGCGCAGCCCCCGAAGGTTTCGAGTGGCGGCCTAGGATTTTAGTACTTGACCTGCATGGCGCAGCCCCCGAGTGGTTCAGGTGGCCGCCTAGGATTTTATGGGTAGGTCCTGCATGGCGCAGCCCCCGAGTAGTTCGAGTGGCGGCCTAGGATTTCAAGTGATACCTGTGAAGCGCAGCCCACTAGTGTGTCGGGCGGCGGCCTAGGATTTTAGGACTTGACCTGTATGCTGCAGCCCCCGAGTAGTTCAGGTGGCGGCCTAGGATTTTTCGAGTATAGACTGCATGGCGCAGCCCCCGAGTGATTCGAGTGGCGGCCTAGGCTTATTTTTCAACCTGTATGGCGCAGCCCCCGACTTACTCGAGTGACGGCCTAGGATTTTAATTGCCTTGACTGGGAAGGTAAGGTGAACAACTTTTTCTGTAAATCTGCTTTATTGATTCTTGCGAACAGGCCGCCTCATTAAAACTCTTCCAGTCCCCTTAGGTACCCTGGTAAGGGAAAGAGTGCGTCTGAAACATGTGAAAGGAAAGACGTCGCCTAGAGGGGGGGGGGTGAATAGGCGAGGAGCACTTTTTACAATTTAGGCTTGATAAATGCGGAATAAAACTTAGTGTTTAACTTATCAATGACACAACCTAAATATACTAGGTTCACCTATGTGCACCAACAACTTAAGCTATGCAAGACAAACATCAAAGGTATAGCAAGGTAAAGAACTTCAAGCAGGATGGCTATCACAAAGTAAAGTGCATAAGTACTGAGCTCGGATATAGGGATAACCGAGTCACGCGGGATGATGATGTATTCCCGAGTTCCACCACAAAAGGTGTACGTCTCGTTGGAGAGGTGTGAGCAACCACAACAGGTTTGCTCAATGCCACAAAGGCTTCACCTTCTTCTCCGATGAACTCGACCACAAAGGTCCGAGTCCACCTTCCACTATGAACTCCTTTGGGGCGGAGAACAATCCCGTACAACAACCTTGGGGCACACACCCACAACCGAATTGTGGGCTCCCAAATGACCACAAGAGGTCTTGACCACAAAGGTCCCAACTAGCCACAAAGGCCTTGACCTGCATGGCGCAGCCCCCGAGTGGTTCAGGTGGCCGCCTAGGATTTTATGGGTAGGTCCTGCATGGCGCAGCCCCCGAGTAGTTCGAGTGGCGGCCTAGGATTTCAAGTGATACCTGTGAAGCGCATCCCACTAGTGTGTCGGGCGGCGGCCTAGGATTTTAGGACTTGACCTGTATGGCGCAGCCCCCGAGTGGTTCAGGTGACGGCCTAGGATTTTTCGAGTATAGACTGCATGGCGCAGCCCCCGAGTGATTCGAGTGGCGGCCTAGGCTTATTTTTCAACCTGTATGGCGCAGCCCCCGACTTACTCGAGTGACGGCCTAGGATTTTAATTGCCTTGACTGACAAGGTAAGGTGAACAGCTTTTTCTGTAAATCTGCTTTATTGATTCTTGCGAACAGGCCGCCTCATTAAAACTCTTCCAGTCCCCTTAGGTACCCTGGTAAGGGAAAGAGTGCGTCTGAAACATGTGAAAGGAAAGACGTCGCCTAGAGGGGGGGGGGTGAATAGGCGAGGAGCACTTTTTACAATTTAGGCTTGATAAATGCGGAATAAAACTTAGTGTTTCACTTATCAATGACACAACCTAAATATACTAGGTTCACCTATGTGCACCAACAACTTAAGCTATGCAAGACAAACATCAAAGGTATAGCAAGGTAAAGAACTTCAAGCACGATGGCTATCACAAAGTAAAGTGCATAAGTAATGAGCTCGGATATAGGGATAACCGAGTCACGCGGGATGATGATGTATTCCCGAGTTCCACCACAAAAGGTGTACGTCTCGTTGGAGAGGTGTGAGCAACCACAACAGGTTTGCTCAATGCCACAAAGGCTTCACCTTCTTCTCCGATGAACTCGACCACAAAGGTCCGAGTCCACCTTCCACTATGAACTCCTTTGGGGCGGAGAACAATCCCGTACAACAACCTTGGGGCACACACCCACAACCGAATTGGGGGCTCCCAAATGACCACAAGAGGTGTTGACCACAAAGGTCCCAACTAGCCACAAAGGCCTTGACCACAAAAGGTCCTATGCCACAAAGGCGGCCACTAAGGCGTCTAGGGTCCAAGACCCAAGAGTAACAAGCTCACGAATTTCACCACCACGAATCCTCGTGGAGGGCTCAAACCGATGCAAGATGCAATGGCAAGAACACACAAAGTGCTCAAGTCCTTCACTCTCAAATTCCAACAAAGCAACAAATTCTTATGGGGGAATAAGAGAGGAAGAACCAAGAAACCACAAAGGAGAAAAATCCTACACTCCCAAATCCCACCACAAGCAACTAATGCTTATGGGGGGATAAGAGAGAGCAAGAACAAAGGGGGAGAACCACAAAGGAACTCAAAGATCTAGATCCACTATGTTCCCCTCACTTAGAGGAGAGATGGATTGGTAGAATTGTAGATCCAGATCTCCTCTCACTTTTCTCTCAAAGATATGCAAGAAGCATGGGAGGATTTGAGAGGGGGCAAGCTTTCCCAAGGTCAACAATGGCAAGAGAGAGAGGGGAAAGTCGACAACTCAAGGAAGAAGAAGGGGAGGGGTATTTATAGCCCCTCCCTGAATTCTAGCTGTTGGGAATCTCCAGTCCGGAAATTTCCGAACTGAGGACCCCGGAAATCTCCGGTAGGAATTCCGACTCGAGCTGAGATAAGATCAGTGCTGAAGGCAAATAAGACTTGGCGAAAAACTGCAACTAGTGACCGGAAATATCCGAACCAGGGCCGGAGATTTCCGGACCCCGGAAATCTCCGGTAGAAAATCCGATGGAAAACTGAACTGAGTCAGTACGCAATTGAGTTCTGGACTTAGCAAAAATCTTCCGTCGCTCGGAGATCTCCGGACAGGGGCTCGGAAATCTCCGAGCAAGGTCCGGACATTTCCGCCCTTTTGAAAAACTGCAGAAACACCAGAACTGAGAGATCTTTTGCAAATAAACTCCGAATGATTTGAGACCAACTCCGTTGGAAAGGCACTGACAAGGAGTACCCAACAATATTGCAAACCATAAATAGAGCAAAGTCCTCACACATGTGAAGGTGTGGAACTTTCCTCAAGGTTGAACCGGTAATATTTCCACACCGAAAACGCAACGAGTTTTCCAAACTAAAACCGTTTTCGAAGAACTTGGTCTTGTTATGAAGATCACGACAAGAACCAAAAACCAACAAGGAGAAAAGACAAATAAGAACCAAGAAAGATGATATGCCAAGCATGCAAAGGTTTGAGCTCTCCACAAAGATGCGATCAAGTTACTCACTCGAGAGCCCCTCTTGATAGTACGCCTATCTATCCTATAGCCCTATCAAGATCATACCTTTGCCTTGAGCAATCCACTTGAGCTAGATGATGACGATCTTGATCTCTTCAAGTGGACCACCTTTCTTGATTGCGCTTGCTAGCACATGCTTGATGAAGACTCCTCCATATACTCCCCCATACTCCAACATGGGAGAGTCTCGCTTAGCTTCGTCTTCATGTCTCCGACAGCTTCCCTTGGTCGACTCCTCCATATACTCCCCCATACTCCATCATGGGAGAGTCTCGCTTAGCTTCGTCTTCATGTCTCTGACAGCTTCCCTTGGTCTTGCACTAGTCAACCTTGATGACGATCATGGCATGACATCATCCTCCATGAGCTATATGAATTGATCTTCTTGTTGCAAGCTCATGGAAGATACCATCTTTCTTCTTATAGGTGATGGCTTGACAACTTCAAGCCATACTTGCAATATGCTCAAAACACACATTAGTCCTTAGGGATTGTCATTAATTACCAAAACCATACATGAGGGCACATGCCCTTTCAACATGTCGTGTTGACATGCTTTCCGTGGTAAAATGATTTTGTCGACTAGGCGTAGAACCGGCGAAGTTGCGCGACGTTCCATGGGTTGCTCCAGACTGCTCCCATCTTCGGGTCCTTCAGACGGTAGGCTCCGTTGCCGATTGCCTCTGTCACAATATGCGGGCCCTCCCATGGTGAGGCGAGCTTGTGCACCTTCTTCTGCTTGAGGCGGAGGACCAGGTCGCCTGCTACGAATGCCCTTGGTCGCAGCCTCCTTCCGTGGTAGTTGCACAAATCTTGCTGATACACGGCTGACCGTGCTAACGCGATGTCGCGTGCTCCGTCCAGGATGTCCATGCTGTCTTCGAGTGCTTCTTCTACATCTGACTCGTCGTAGGCGACCACTCTTGGCGCGTCGAATTTGATGTCGCAGGGGAGAACCGCCTCAGCACCGTACACCATGAAGAATGGAGTGTACCGAGTGGATCTGTTTGGCGTGGTTCGCAAGCTCCAGAGGACTGATGGCAGTTCTTCGACCCACGCACCTGCGGCGCGTCTCAGTGGTACTCGCAGGCGTTTCTTGATGCCGCTACAGACTAGGCCGTTGGCTTTCTCGACTTGTCCATTGGACAGCGGGTGTGAGACCGATGCATAGTCGAGTTTGATGCCTTGATCTGAGCAGAAGTATTTGAACTCTTCGACTGTGAAGTTTGAGCCGTTGTCCGTGATAATCCCGTTTGGCACCCCGAATCTAAAGATGATGGATCTGATGAAGTTTATCGCTGACAAGCAGTCGAACTTGTGATGGGCACCGCCTCAATCCACTTGGTGAACTTGTCGACTGCGACCAGGAGGTGAGTGTGCCCTCCGGGTGAGGATTTCTTCAGCGGACCTACCATGTCCAACCCCCATTGAGCGAAGAGCCAAGCTAGTGGTATTGTCTTGAGCGCCGACGCCGGTGCGTGTGGCCTGTTTGCAAATTCCTGGCACGCGGGGCATTTCTTTAATAGGTCTTCTGTGTCTTGCATAGCTGTTGGCCAGTAGAATCCGGCTCGCAGTGCTTTGGCCACCAAGGCTTGACTGCTTGCGTGATGCCCGCAGATACCCGCATGGATGTCGAGTAAGATGTCCTGGCCGTCTATTGGATCTACGCACCTTTGCAGAATTCCTGAGATGCTTCTCTTGTAGAGTTCCCCGTTGACCACGGTGAAACCTTTGGAGCGCCGGAAGATGTGTTTTGCTTCGACTGGATCAGTTGGCAGCCGCTGGTGCAGTATGTACGCAAGGTATGGTCCTGTCCATGTGGCTTCTACCAGCATGACTTCCATGGGCTCTTTTTCCTTGCTCGGCGGGTTGCTGTTGCTCGTTGCTGGTGTGGAGGGTTTGGCTGCGGGTCGAGTCTTGATGGATCTCTGTGTGATGCGCTCGAGGAAGACGCCGGGTGGTACTAGTACCTTGTCTGAGCCCATGTTGGCGAGGGTGTCGGCTTCCTCGTTGCTATCGCGACCGATGTGCCGCAACTCGCAGCCGTCGAATGTGCCCCCCAGCTGGTTGTACAGGTCTCTGTAGGCGATCATTTTCTCGGCGATGGCGTCGCAGGACTTCATGGTTTGTTGTACGACGAGGTAGGAGTCGCCGTAGATCATGAGGTGCGTGGCGTCGCAGTTTTTGGCCATCCGCATGCCATGGATTAGGGCCTCGTACTCTGCTTTGTTTTTGGAGGCTGTTGAAAAGTCCATCTGCAGGACGTATTTTAGTTTGTCGCCTTTGGGGGAGATGAGTACGACTCCTGCCCCTGCTGACTTGAACTTCTTGGAGCCGTCAAAGTACATTGTCCATGCGTTGGACAGGTCAGGAACATCCGGTAGCTGGGCTTCTATCCACTCGGTGGTGAATTCCGGGAGGAATTGGGCCTTGATAGACTTCGGGTGAGCGTACTTCAGCCCCCAGGGTCCTAGTTCGACAACCCACTTGGCGACTCGTCCTGTCGCGCGCTGATTTGGGAGGATGTCTGCTAGGCCAGAGGAGCTTACCACCGTGATGGGGTGCTCATAGAAGTAGTGGACGACCTTTCTGGAAGTCATGAAGACTCCGTATGCCAGCTTTTGGTAGTGCGGGTAGTTCTGCTTGGACAGTGTGAGCACTTCGCTGAGGTAGTAGACTGGCCTCTGGACAGGATGACTATGCCCTTCTTCTTCCCGCTCAACCACGAGTACCGTGCTCACCACCTTGTTTGTCGCTGAGACGTATAGGTATAGTGGCTCGTACTCCAGTGGTGCTACCAGGACTGGGGAAGTTGTCAGGGTCTTCTTAAGTTGGTCGAATCCTTCTTGTGCTTCTGCTGTCCACTCGAACTTGTCCGTCTTTTTCATCAGTTGGTAGAAAGGCAAGGCCTTTTCCCCCAACTTACTTATGAACCGGCTGAGAGCTGCGACTCGGCCTGCTAATCGTTGTACTTCACGGAGCTTGGTGGGTGACGGCATCGTGAGTATATTCTGCACCTTCTCGGGATTTGCTTCGATTCCTCTTGCAGAGACAAGGTACCCTAGTAGCTCCCCAGCTGGTACGCCGAAAACGCACTTTTCTGGGTTCAGCTTGATGTGATATGCGTCGAGCGCCGCGAGACCTTGCGAAGGTCGGCGACTAGGGTGTCCTCCTTTCGGGTCGTGACGACGATGTCATCGACGTAGACTTGGACAATCTGCCCGATGAGTCCTTTGAGGCATGCTTGCATCGTGCGCTGATACGTGGCGCTAGCGTTCTTCAACCCGAAGGGCATTGTCTGGTAGCAAAAGACACCGTCGGGTGTGATGAACGCCGTTTTTTCTTCGTCTTCAACTTTCAGTCTGATCTGCTGGTAACCTGAGTAGGCGTCCAAAAAGGACAGGCGTTCGCAGCCTGCTGTCGAGTCGATGTTCTGATCTATCTGCGGGATCGGGAAATGGTCCTTGGGGCAGCATTTGTTGATGGCGGTGAAATCGACGCACATGCGTAGCTTCTTCGTCTTCTTCTTCTCTACTAAGACAGGGTTGGCGACCCAGTCTGAGTCCTTGATTTCTCGGATGAACTTGGCGTGCAGCAGTCGGTCGATTTCTGCAGTGATCGCGTCCCGTTTGGGTCCAAAAAAACGTCTCATGGCCTGTTTGACGGGTCTAGCGTCCTTGTGAACTTTTAAGGAGTGCTCGGCGAGATTCCTGGGTATTCCTGGCATGTCAGAGGGTTGCCATGCGAAGATTTTCCAGTTCTCACGTCGAAACTCGACGAGCGCGCCTTCCTATGCGGGGGTTAAGCTTGAGGACACTTTGACCGTCTTGCTGCTGTCACTCGGATGGACCTGATGAGTTGTGGTATCTTCATTCGTGTTGAAGTCGGCGTCCTTGGCTGGTTTCTTTCGGGGTGGAAAGATGGTCTTGTCGTTGTCGGCTGATATGGCCTTGAAGTGCTCTTCGACCCCGAAGAACTCAGAAATCCTGCTAAACTCGCGGTCACAGCTGTTAGAGCGGTCGAAGTCGCCGCGTACAGTGATTACTCCTTTGGGTCCAGGAAACTTGATCATCAGGTAGGTGTAATGAGGTACTGCCATGAACCTGGCGAAACTTGGGCGCCCAAGAATAGCATGATATTGTG
This sequence comes from Poa annua, assembly GCA_026929855.1. Lineage (NCBI taxonomy): Eukaryota > Viridiplantae > Streptophyta > Magnoliopsida > Poales > Poaceae > Poa > Poa annua. Next base: position 239,581,055 of record CM049426.1, on the reverse strand, counting down.
ACTTCCAGTCGACAACCTCGAAGTCGATCGACTCTTTCCTGAAGTGCTCGGGTGTCCCGAGTATGACGTCGAGTGTGATCGTTCACATGGGTGTGATTACTTGCCCTGGTACTATGCCGTGGAATGTGGTCTCGAACTCTGGCAGCTTATCCGTCGACTTGTTCATCTTTCTCAGGGTGTCGGCGAATATGATGTTGATGCCACTTCCTCCATCCATGAAAACCTTCTTCAGGTTGTAATCTCCGATCAGGGCTTCAACAACTAGGGCGGCATGCCCGGGTTGAGGTACATCTTTCGGGTGATCTGCCCTGGAGAACGTGATTGGCGTTTCTGACCCTTTCAGGTAGTTCGGCACTGCGGGTGGGCAGGTAGTAGCCTGTAGCACTTGGCGGGTTATGAGCTTCTGCGCCCTGTTTGAAGGGCGTCCTTTTTGAATCATATTGAGCTGTCCCCACGCGGCTGGGTACGCGTCGTATGCCATTGGTTGGGCTTCCTGTAGCTGCTGCTGGGGGAAGGTGCCCGTTGCCTGTGTAGGGTTATTGTTCACGGGTGCTGCCTGGATGGCGAGATGCGGGGCCGGCTGCAGCGCTGGCACAGGGGTGATGATATTTTGCCTCGCCTGGTAAATCTTGCGTGCTTTGCGGCAATCTTTCAATAGGTGGTTGGCGCCCCACTTGCCCATTGCCGGGTTGCGGAACGAGTGATGCTTGCAAGGTTGCATCAGCTCCTCTGCTGGGGTCAGCGCGCGCTTCCACTCGCGTTTCTCGCCTCCGTCATTGCCGCTAATGCTGCCGCTGCTGCGGTTGTATTGTCCTGGGTCGGACTGCCTACCCTGGTCGCTGGTGCGACTGTACTGGCGTCCTTCATCATAGTGGCGACTGCTATCGCGCGCATCATCACGGGGGTTTGATATCCCGCCGCTACTAGCTCGATTGAGTCGAGGTTGGTGAAACGTTGTTTCTTCTTCTGGCGTCCATCGCGCCAGTTACTTGTTCCGGCTTCATTCTTTGGGGAGGTGTCGCGGACGTAGTCCTCTCTCTCGGCCCACTGGTTGGCTATCTTCATGAGCTCGATCGTGGTCTTCGGCTGGAGCCTACCGAACTCTTCGCTTAGGTCGCGGTGAGGGACGCCATGCATGAACGCGTCCATCACCCGGTCTTCTGAGACGGGTTCCATGGTGTTGCGGAGGAGTGTCCACCGTTGGATGTATGACCGGAGCGACTCATCTCTTCCTTGTTTACAGGCTTGCAACTCGATATAGGTCGTCGGCCTTGCAAATGTTCCAGAGAAACTTTTGATAAAGGTATCTTGGAATTCTTCCCAGGTCTTGAAAGAGTCCTTGGGCTGGCTGGTGAGCCATCCGCGTGCCGAATCCGTGAGCATGAGCTGGATATACTGCATTGTTGTGGTCGATGTCCCACCTTGACAGGTACAGGCGATGAGGTAGTCTTCGAGCCAGAGGCGCGGGTCTTGCTTTTCGTCGTACCTAGGTGTTCCTGCTGCTAGCTTGAAGCCCTTCGGCATGCGGGTGTCGCGAATGTTGAAGCTGAAGCATGCGGCGCCGCAGGGCTCGAAGTTGCGGTCGCCCTGCTCATCTGGGTTCGTCGTGTCGGTCCAACGCTGGCTGCGGTTGCGGTCTACCGCCCTTTGCGTAATGACGTTGCGAAGGTCTTCGCCTGGTTGTGGCTGTCGCAGTGGCTGTGCTGTAGGGACGTCCGGTGCTGCCGGATCGTGAGCTTGGCGTTCTTGTTCTTCGCGTGCCCGGTTGCTTGGCACCCTGTTTGCCAGTGCTTCCTCAATTGCCTTCATGGACTGGGTCTGTTGCTTGTGGAGAAGGGCTCGTGCGTCTCCCTCCGGTGGCTGTGTGAGCCGAAGGTACGTTTCGACTGCCATGATGCAGGCGTCCGCCGTTTTTGGGACGGGTATCCCGTTTTCGTCCTCGGTGACGAAGGACGAGTCAAGGTTGCGGGTGATCCTGACTCGATCGGCTTCCGTCATGTGGGGAACGTGGGCTCTTCGTCGTCCTCCTCCTTGGCTGACCTCGGTGGAAGAAGTGAACGAGTAGGCGGCCCTCCTTGCACTTGACGCGTCCGCATCCCTCTTGCGCCGGATGAGTTCGGCTTTTTCGGCGCGTAGTCGTTCGCCTTTCTTGCGTAGCAAGTACTGGACGGCCAGCTGATCCTCCCGAGGTGCGTCGGGTGGTGGAAATGTGCCGTTATCAACGTGCTTCATGGCCATGATCGCCATGTCGCGCGTGATTGTGAGTCGAGTCATCTGGTTGGGCATGACCACCTCCAGTGGGTATGCGGGTTCGTCGTTGCCTTCTAGGGGTGCTGTGCCGGCCATGAAGACTTGCTGGGGGTAAACCTCGGTAGGGGTGTTCACGCTATCACCGCTGCTTCCGTCATCCGAATCTTGCTCTGGATCGAAAATTGCTGCCACGTGGCGGGCGGCGCAGCCGTTGTTGCGTCTTCTCGCGATCTTTGCAGGAGTCGTGGAAGGAGATTTCGCAGTCGCCGGAGCGAGTGTGATTGGCTTGGGGTAGACTTGATGGGTCCACGAAGGTGCGTGCGTTGTGGCCATCGGCAACGCGTCCTCTGTCACACGCGTGGGCGCGATCGATGCAGTTGTGGTCGAGGAAGATCTTGGTTTTGTCGGCCGTGCGATCGAGGTGGTTGAAGTAGACTCGATCTGCATGGCCGCTGTCGAAGTAGTCGAAGTAGATGCGATCCTTGCAGTTGTAGCAGATGTGACTTCCGCGACAGACGATGGCGGGTACGGTGCGGGTTTCGCCGATGCGGGTGTTACCGTCGTGCGTGGTGCGGTCACCACGGACCTGAATATTCCACGAATGTCGACGAAACAATATATGGAGCCAAAGGTGATTTGCATACCTTCGTACAGATCGGCGTACACCGAGCGGCGAGCCGGCGGGTGGAAGGCGTACTCGAAGGAGCCGAAGCGGATGGACTCCGGGTGGTGCAGACGTTGATCTTCCTTGCGGACCATGATTCCAACGCTTGTTCTTTCCCACAGACGGCGCCAATTGACGAGGTAACTCGACAAATCCCTGGGTTGTCCACCCCGGGTTGATTGAGAGGGAGAGAGAGAAGCGTTGGTGATCACGAAGGCTGACAAGCGGGGCGATTTACCCAGGTTCAGGCTCCCGGAGGATAACACCCTACTTCCTGCTTGTCTGATATTGATGCCGAGTAGCGATTACAGTGATGAGATTGCGATCTTGCTAGGGTTTATGGTGGCGGCGATCAGCGTGTCCCTGAGACGAGCAACCCTCCTGGCATTTATAGGTAGGCCAGGTCTCGGGTGAATGATGTCGTATGGCAATTACAGATATGGCAGGTTATGCGACCTAACCGACTAGGACTAGGTCACACGATACCCCTAGTGGGCCTTCTGTGTGCCTTCATAAGCTTGGCGCGGCCCAGATATCCTCACCGTGGAATAGTCGAAGAGTAGCCCCACGTCAATTGGCCGCAATTGTTATATCTATAATGGCTTACCAGCCAATTGGTGCAAGCAAATCTAATATTCGAAAGTAAAAAAAAATCACTCATAGTAATAAATTGTAATACTGTAAATTTAAACTTATCTGTGAGTTGTAGCAGACCCGGTGGCACGCCGTTTTAGACGGGCGGAGTCAAAACGGCGACTGCAACGCCCAGCCCCTGAGTCCGTCTTGACGAGTCGTTGAGGCGGAGTCGGCGATGCGGGTCGATGAAGGGAAGCGGAGTCCATTACGGCGCCGAACTCGTCCCATCGGTGCAGCGAGGAAGTTGTTTCTGTAGATGTCGAAGCGCCAGCCCCCGAGTGCATGCGGCGCCCTCCCAGGGAGCAGGCTATTTGTCCGGACACCGTAGGCGCGGTTGTTGGTGTGAAGGTCGACAAAGTTGTTCTCGAGGCGCAGGAGTCGAAAATTCTTCCGAGTGAGGTTGTAGTCGATGATGACGCGTCTGCTATGATCGCGGGTGAAAGGTGGTCGAGGTTGAAGCGGGTTGTCGCGCTCTTGTTGTTGATGATTTGGTCGACACCCCCCGAACGTGAGGTATGCATGTTTCCGCGTTGATGGCGATGGTCGGGCGGCCAACAAAGATGCGCAATGTCGTCACGCCGTGCGTTGCTGCCGTCAGTCGTCAGTCCGTCGGGTATGCGCGGTCGAAACCGATCGCCGTTTCGCTAAGGCGGAGCCACACATGGCGAAAAAGAACTCAACAAAGGCAAGATTTGCATATAATATAATTTGATAGCATAATAAAACTTGATTTTTATAACAGTATAGAAAAGTGAATCAACGGAATAAATAGCACCTAATTTTGCTCGTCGTTTGGCTAGACGGAGTCGAAATTTGTTCGGGTCGATGACGATCATAAACCATGTTTCAAAAATTTGGCCTGTAGCCAGGTCGTGATAGGCGTCGACGACTAGGAGGTAGGGGCGCCATTTGAACCGAGCCCATGCGCTAAGTGCACACACCGTCGAAGTTGCTAGGACTCGTCGAGTTGGAGACTTGAACCGTGCATGAGGTGAAACATGCATGCGATTAGTACTACGGCCGCCTAATCCATGCACGTATCAATCTGTCTTTTTTTTCTCTCTTTTCTTGCTTCGCTTGCACACGCAGCACACAAGACGTTTGTCCTCTTTTTCTCTTCTTTCGACTCGAACCCTAAGCGACTCAAATTCTTCCTTTTGTTTCTTTTCTTTTCTGATTGAGAGTCTTGCTGTTGCTGCATGCACCGATCGATCGGCGCTAATCCATGCCAAGCCTGAGCACGGGACGTCCGGGCGCCGGGTGCTTTGGTGGCGATTGACTACCCGACCACCGCCTTGCATCCCGCCGCATGCGGCTGATCCGCGCGAGCGTCGACGGGAGCCGGACTGATTCCAGGGTTTCCTGATTCTGATCCGTGTGTGTTTCGTTGTATTTTCTTCGATAGCTGATTCTCCTCTAAACCTCGTCGTACTCGTATGTGAGGTGCGCTAGTAGGACTCTGGCCATGTGGCCCAAGCACGTAGCTAGCCTTCTTGCTTTTCTCTTTCCATGGTTACGAAAATAAATCTTCTTGAGATAGTTTGGTGTTTAAAGAGGGAAGCTATGGTTTTCTTCCTCGTCAAACAATTAGCTATCCTACACGCTTGGCTAGGATTCCAATGGTTCAGAATGCGATCCTTCGCTACGGTGGTGCTCCTGCTCCTTTATTAGGCGTCCCCGGACTCATCCTTGCACTTCACGCAGCGGATGGGTTCCCAAGGAGTGGAGTTCACCGCCGTAGAATTGTTCATGGACACGGTCCATCCATGCTGAAGTTAGCAGGGGTGACTGACAACCTGCAGTCCGCGCAGAACGGCCAGCAGGCGCTGCGGGGGTCGTGGCGGAGCCCACGATGACGATCTTCTTGAAGCGTTGCGCCGTCCAGCGGCTTTATCACTAAAGAGGAAAGTCCTTGCTGCCCAGACGCGGGCAGCACAACTTTGTTGACTCCTTTATCATTAGAATTGCAACTGTGACGCTCCTGTCACTCTACGGCTGCTGCAGGGGCCATGTGCGCCCTGCAGCGGTTGTTTAGCCGGGAAGTGTCTCCAAAGGGCCACGGTGGCCTGTGGAGAGATTGATGTTGTCTTCTCTCCAGGCGAGTAGAGCCTCGGGGAGTCTCTTGAAGCGCAGGTTCCTCTTCAGGCCCAAGCTTCCTCTTCAGGCCTTCGGGAGGAGTAGCCTCTCGAGGGTCCCCTCAAGCGGCAGCTTGGTCCTTAGTCGTTTTCATCGAGTCTATCGCGTGCGAGGGCTGTGGTGAGTGAGCTCTGCACACCCTAGTCCTCACTGGGCCGACAAAAACTTTAATTGTAAGTGTTGTTTTTATGTATGTCTCATTATTTGCTTAATAATGGAGAGAGGTAATGTTCCTATCCTGTTTGGAAAGTCTTCTACCGCTGCTGAGGTAGAACGTGAGGCGCCACCCGATAATATTGTGCCATTCAAAATACCTATGAAAATTATTGAACGTGTTATGAATAACCGCTATTTTGGGGATGGAACTGTCCACCCGGTGATCATTTGATGAATTTACATGAATTATGCGAGTTGTTCAAGTGTGCAGGTATTACAATGGACGAAGACAGGAAGAAATTATTCTCCATATCACTTGGTGGGAGAGCTGCGCATTGGTATAAACTGCTGAAGAACAGTGATTCTCTTGGATGGGAGGAAATGGTACCTCTCTTTTATTCTAAATTTTATCCTCCAAGTGAAATTCATCAAGATCGGAATTCTATATATAACTTTTGGCCTCATGATGGAGAAAGTATTGCCCAATCGTGGGGGAGATTGAAGTCATTAATGCTCAAATGTCCCATTCATGAGCTTCCTGGTAATATTATTGTTGATAACTTCTATGCAAGACTCTCATTTGAAGATAAAACATTATTGGATACTTCTTATGCTGGATCATTCACTCGTAATAAGAAGGAGTTTAAGTGGATCTTCTTGACCGTATTGAAGAAAATACTGAAGCATGGGAGAACGATAAAGGTAGGTAGTCAGGTATAAAATATAACTTTGAATGCATTAAGACTTTCATGGAAACTGATGCATTTCGAATTATTAATAATGCTTATGGTCATGAATCTCAAGTTGTTTCAAATTATTATAAAACCTTTGCTGATTATTTTGTTTGCCCAAGAAGGGGTTTGAAAAATATCATGAATCTTATAAAAATAAATTTGGTGCTCCTTTAGCTAAAAGCATTGAAGTTAATATTGTTGATCATATCATTCCTGAGCCTTATATTGATAAAATTACTTTTCCTGTTAAAGTGAAAGAACATTGTATTATGTCTAGTGTGGTTAGTAAAAGTGATAAGAAAGCTAAAGAACCTGATGAACAAATTAAAGTTGAACCTTCTGTGCCTATAGTTAAAGAACTTGTTTCTGAAAATGTGGGAGGAGAGTATATTATATTTTGTGATGATGCTTCTAATGTTGTCTCTCATCCTGCAAAGCCAAGAAAGGCTAGTGTTCCTATGATATCTGTTAAAAATGGTGATCATTGTTATTATGGTTTATGTGATATTGGTGCAAGTTCAAGTGCTATTCCTTATGAGCTTTACAAAGACATTATGCATGAAATTGGTCCTAGTGAACTTGAAGATATTGATGTGGTTATTAAACTTGCTAATAGAGAAACTATCTCTCTCATTGGTATTGTTAGTGATGTTGAAGTTCTATGTGGTAAGACTAAATATCCCGCTGATTTTCTTGTACTTGGTTCTGCTGCTAGTAAGACTTGTCCTATCATTTTTGGTAGACATTTTCTAAATACTTGTGGTGCTGTGATAGATTGTAGGAAAGAGAAAATCTTTACTAATTTGCTGGTGATTCATATGAATTCAATTTTTCAAAATTTGTAAAAACTCCTTATGAAACCGAATTGCCCAATGAGGATTTTAGAGTATAACAACTTGCGTCTATTGCTCTTGCTCCTACTAATTATATTCAGCAATTTATGGAAGATCATGAGGATGAAACTTTAATGAAAGAAAGAAATGAACTTGAGGATGTATTCCTTCGTCAACCTATTCTTAAACATAATTTAAAAGTGGAGGACTTGGGTAAATCACTTCCACCTAAAGAGGATCATGTCTTTGATTTAAAACCTTTGCCTGATAATCTTAAGTATGCTCATCTTGATGATAAGAAAATATATCTTGTTATTATTAGTGCTAACCTTTCAGGAAAAGAAGAAGAAAGATTATTGGAAATATTGAAGAAACACCGTGGAGCTATGGGTTATACTCTGGATGATTTGAAAGGGATTTCTCCTTCCATATGTCAGCATTCTATTAATATGGAGCCCGATGCAAAGCTAGTTGTTGAACATCAAAGCCGTTTAATACCTAAGATGAAGGAAGTGGTAAGAAATGAGGTATTAAAACTTCTTGATGCTGGTATCATTTATCCTAATGCTGATAGTAGATGGGTTAGTCTTTTGCATTGTGTCCCTAAGAAGGGTGGAATTACTGTTGTACCTAATGATCATGATGAACTTATTCCTCAAAGAGTAGTTGTTGGTTATAGAATGTGCATTGATTTTAGAAAGGTTAATAAAGTTACTAAGAAAGATTATTATCCATTACCTTTCATTGATCAAATGTTGGAGAGATTAGCCAATAAAACTCATTTTTGCTTTCTTGATGGTTATTCTGGTTTCTCTCAAATTGCTGTTAAAACTCAAGATCAAGAGAAAACCACATTTACTTTTCCTTATGGTACTTATGCTTATAGACGTATGCCTTTCGGTTAATTTAATGCTTCTGCTACTTTTCAAAGATGTATGTATGCTATCTTTCATGTTTTTTGTGAAGAAATTGTGGAGGTTTTCATGGATGATTTCTCCGTGTATGGCACTTCTTTTGATAATTGCTTGCACAATCTTGATAAGGTTTTGCAGAGATGTGAAGAAACTAATCTTGTTCTTAATTGGGAGAAATGCCAGTTTATGGTTAATGAAGGGATTGTTCTTGGACATAAAATTTCTGAAAGAGGTATTGAAGTTGATAGAGCTAAAATGGAGGCAATTGAGAAAATGCCTTGCCCCCGAGATGTTAAAGGTATTCATAGTATTCTTGGTCATGCTGGTTTCTATAGAAGGTTTATTAAATACTTTGCTAAGGTATCAAAGCCTCTTACTAATCTCTTGCAAAAAGATATACCATTTGCTTTGATGATGATTGTAAGGAAGCTTTTGAAACTCTTAAGAAAGCTTTAATAACTGCTCCTATTGTTCAACCACCTGATTGGAATTTGCCATTTGAAATTATGTGTGATGCTAGTGATTTTGTTGTTGGTGCTGTTCTTGGACAAAGAATAGATAAGAAGTTAAATGTTATTCATTATGCTAGTAAGACTCTTGATTCTGCACAAAAGAATTGTGCTACAACTGAAAAGGAATTTCTATTTGTTGTCTTTGCTTGTGATAAATTTAGACAATACATTGTTGATTCTAAAGTTATTATTCATAAGGATCATGCTGCAATTAGATACCTTATGGAAAAGAAAGAAGCAAAGCCTAGACTTATTAGATGGGTGTTAATGTTACAAGATTTCGACTTACACATTGTAGATAGGAAAGGTGCTGATAATCCTGTTGCTGATAATTTGTCTAGATTGGAAAACATTGCTCATGATCCTATGCATGTTAATGATAGTTTTCCAAATGAACATTTTGATGCAATAAGGGTGAGTTCACGAGATAGTCCTTGGTATGCAGATTATGCTAACTTTATTGTTTCGAACTATTTGCCTCCAAATTTTTCAGCTCAACAAAGAAGAAAATTCTTTTATGACTTGAGGCATTATTTCTGTGATGACCCACACTTATATAAAGAAGGAGTTGATGGTATTATGCGAAGATGTGTTCCAGAGTATCAAAAAAAGAGATATTGAGAAAGTGCCATAGTAGTGCTTATGGAGGACATCAGGCTGGAGATAGAACCGCACAAAAGGTTTACAATCAGGTTTTTATTAGCCTACTCTCTTTAAAGATGCAAGAAAGTTTATTTTATCTTGTGATGAATGTCAAAGAGTTGGTAATATCTCTAGGCGTAATGAAATGCCTATAAATTATTCTCTTGTTATTGAACCGTTTGATTGTTGGGGATTTGACTTCATGGGTCCTTTCCCTTCTTCAGAAGGTAATACACATATACTTGTTGTTGTTGATTATGTTACTAAATGCGTAGAAGCTATTCCTACAAAAAGTGCTGATGGTGAAACATCATTAAAAATGCTTCAAGATATTATTTTCCCTAGGTTTGGTGTTCCCAGATATCTTATGACCGATGGAGGTTCTCATTTTATTCATGGTGGTTTTAGAAAATTCTTGCTAAATATGGTGTTAATCATAGAAGTGCTTCAACTTATCATCCTCAAACTAGTGGGCAAGTAGAGCTATCAAATAGAGAAATTAAATCTATCTTGCAAAAAACTATTAATAGAACGAGGAAGAATTGGGCTAGTAAATTAAATGATGCATTGTGGGCTTATAGAACTGCTTATAAAAATCCCATGGGTATGTCTCCTTATAAAATGGTTTATGGAAAAGCATGTCACTTGCCTCTAGAATTAGAACACAAAGCTTATTGGGCAGTGAGAGAACTAAATAGAGATTTTAAACTTGTTGGTGAGAAAAGATTACTTAATTTGAGTTTTTTAGATGAATGGAGAACTGAAGCTTATGAAAATGCTAAACTATTTAAACAAAATGTTAAAAGATGGCATGATAAGAGAATCCTTAAGAGAGAGTTTCACGTTGGTGACTGATATCTAGGCACGCTTCTCTTCTCGTAGACAATGTTGGGCCTCCAAGATCAGAGGTTTGTAGAACAGCAGCAAGTTTTCCTTAAGTGAATCACCCAAGGTATATCGAACTCAGGGAGGTAGAGGTCAAAGATATTCCTCTCAAGCAACCTTGCAATTAAGATACGAGAAGTCTCTTGTGTCCCCAACACACCCAATACACTTGTAAGATGTATAGGTGCACTAGTTATGCGAAGAGATAGTGAAATACAAGTAATATGGATGATTATAAGTAGTAATTGCAATCTGTAATAAAAATGGCAGCAAGCAAACATGTAGCAGAACTTGTTGGAAACGGTGTTTTAACGCTTAGAAACAAGGCCTAGGGATCCTAATTTCACGAGTGGACATTCTCAACAATGACATCAAAGTTAAATAAATAAACACTACTCTCAAACACTCTCATGTTGGATAACAAACACCATTCATTGTGTAGGGCTACAAGAGCACCCTCAAAGTCAGAGGAAACTAACACCAACATTGTCATAAAGGGAATCACACACGGTGCACACACTTTCACTGTTACACACGTGAATAACCCCGGAGTTCATATTAAAGTAACCTCTAGAGTGCAAAATAGATAAAGAGTAGCATAACATATTCAACTAGATTACAAAGCTCATGATCACATAAAGATCTCATGGGAGAGAGAGAGATAAACCACATGGCTACCGTAGATCCCGCAGCCCCGGGGGAGAACTACTCACTCCTCATCATAGGAGTCAGCAATGGCGATGGACATGGTGGTGGAGTCGATGGAGATGGCTCCGGGGGCAATTCCCCGTCCCGACAGGGTGCCGAAACAGAGACTTTTGTCCCCCGAACCTTGTCTTCGATGGCGGCGGCGCTCGGGACCCGTGGAGTAAATATTGAACATCGTACGTGTGTTTTTAGGTCAGGAGGTATTTATGGGGAAAGGGCGATGTCGGTGGGCGCTCGAGGAGCCCACACCACCTCCGGCGCGGCCAAGAAGGGAGCCACGCCACGGGGTGATGTGGCCGCCTCGTGGCTCTTCTCCGTCTCTTCTTCGGTGTTCCGGAACATTCCTTTTCCAAAAATAATTCCAGGATATTTTAGTTCCAATTCCGAGAATATTTCCTTCAGTACTTTTCTGAAACCAAAAACAGCAGAAAACAGGGAACTGGCACTTTGGCATCTTGTTAATAGGTTAGTCCCAGAAAATGCATAAAACTATATAAAATGTACATAAAACATGTAATAACATGATATAACATAGCATGGAACATAAGAAATTATGGATACTTGGAGACGTATCAGTGAGAAAGTTCTATTGTATAGCTCTCGTCTTAGATTCTTTGCAGGAAAATTACTCTCTAAGTGGGAAGGTCCATATGTTATTGTGGAAGTGTTTCGTTCAGGTGCGATAAAAATTGCTTCGCTCAAGGATGACTCTACACAAGTGGTAAATGGACAAAGACTCAAGCATTATATTTCTGGAGATTCTTATAATGAGATGTTGATATCATTCAAGCAATTACTCCGGAGAATTACATTAAGGAAAATATTTCTGCGTTCGCATAACCTGATTGGGAAAAGTTACAGTTTCGGTAAGAAAAAGTTCGTGAATTTAATTTTTTGATATCTGATATTTATTTTTGGAAAATATGGAAAAATACGAGACGAAAACGAACAGGACACGAAGTCCGAGGCGACCACACCACCTCGTGGCGCGGGCCCTATGTTGGCCGCGCCAGCAGATGGTGAGGAGGCCTCGGAGCTCCTCTCCTACTCGGTATAACCATGTTGCCTTCCTTTTATTTCGTAAATTTTTGCTATATATTAACCCGAGGCCCCCGTGGTCCGTATATTGTGTTTTCGACGTGTTCTTGTTTCGAGCTGTTTCTGCCAGATTTTAGTTGTGGATCTAGATCCATCATGTCTTCATCCGAGCCCTCCAAGGACAGTTCTTTGCGAACGTCGTCAACCCGTACATGAACGAGTTGAACATGTTCAAGGCCCCCAAGAAAAAGGAAGCATGGAGGATAGGATGAAGAGCCTGGAGCAAGAAGTTTTCAAGTACAAGAAGATGGCGGGGGGTGAGATGGACATTGTTCACAGGATCGTCTCTGAACTTATGGCAAACATAAATAGGAGACTTCGAAGCTCTGGGAGGATATCCTCTCACTCCAAAAGACCACCAACGCTCTTCAGGCGCAACTCTATGATGTTCAGAATCAGAACTGTGAGTATGAAACTAGGTTTAAACGCATTAGTGCTGCTGCTAGTTTCAGGATTATCGAGACCCAAACATCATTTGTTGATGGAGAACCATTACCTTGGAAGCTGGATCAAGAGGACTCATCACCATCGCCACTGAAGGAGTAATTCATCATCGGTATTGGCATCTCCCTTAGCTTGCTCCAAGCTTGGGGGGAGTGCCGCGGTATCACAATCATCTTTCACCTTTTACCTTTTTACTAGTGTCATATCATGAGTAGGGAAGTTATCTTATATTCTGGTTTGCAATGTGGAAGTATCTCTCTTTTAGTTGTCATCTATGTATGCCTTGGTGTGAGTTCCGTTATGGAATATTAATGTGAAGTGTTATGATTTATTTTCTGCACACTTTATTTTAGGTTGCAACTTATATCATGTATGATTGATCTTGTCATTTAGTATTGGTAATCACTTTGGGAACATATAGTTAATCTTTTGGCTTTGGCAAACTTAGCATTGGTTCGTAGCTACAATACTTTGAGACTTCAGAGGAAAAAGAATTACATGTATAATATAGCATTCATTGATCTTTATCACTTGTTGATGACAAGCTTAGAATTCACAAATTAAAATTGTGTGTGCTTTCAAGTAAGAATTGCATGATTGTCTTTTACTATATGTATGTTTGTTTGTATCCTTCAACTCTTATGCTTCCTACCCAACCTTGTTAGCCAAAGACCTGTATCGAGAGGGAATGCTTCTCATGCATCCGAACCATGAACCAAAACCCTTGCCATCTGTGTCCACATATGTACCTATTATGTGGTATTTTGTGCCACTCCAAGTAAATACATCTTGTGCTATCTTTATTCAAAATTATCCCTTATTTGTGTCAATGTTCACTAGCTCATGAGGAAATAATAGTTGGGTTGGTTATCTTCCATACTAATTAAGTAACCCATGACTTGCATGCTACATCTGCTCGTCATTAACTTTGCAAAGGGGTGGTCAGACCACTATAATATCAAAGGTTGAGTTTTTCAAAAATATAGGCACTCCTCCATGGTTTGAGATTGATTGGTGGGCACCCGAGGATTCGGCTAGCCATGGTTATGTTAGAAAGGTGGGGAGGAGTGTCATGGCTGTGAAAGTAGAGAGAAAAAGAATATGAATATCATAAAGGCTTGTTTTAAAAATTAATCGGAACCACCCCTAACTTGCTTAGTATGGAAGAAGACAAGGACTCTATTACAAATCGTTGACTACAACAAACACCGCTCAAAAACTTACTTTTATGCTCTCTGTATAATTTTGAAAAGCTATAAAACCTAAAGCTCTAGCACATGCTTGTATCTCTGCTTCCCTCTGCGAAGGGCCTATCTTTTACTTTATGTTGAGTCAGTAAACCTATCTCCTTCTATCTTAAGCAAGCATTTGACTTGATTGTGATTCAACCATTAATACATTAGTATTGTTGATCATGTATTTTATTCTTTCGTGCTTAGCACATTGTTGGCATCTAATGAATTTGATGCCAACAAGCATTTGGAGCTATCAACCAATAAAGAGGGTTGTTTTATAAACTAAGCTCAATTGCTCATTGTTCTCTAACCAAGCACTAAGTTTGCCAACACCTACTATGGTTTTCTCTGTGTACTTTACTGTGGTTTTCCTTTACTTGTTACAAGTTGGTTTATACATGAACGGGGTTAATATCTAAAATGACTTTTGCATTTATACATGTGATGCTTCTTATCCGCATGTTCTATATCGACACTTCACTCCATAAAAATGTGGTCATGTTTACCGAGTTCAGTTTTCGCTTGGGGAGAAGCAAGGTCTAAGCTTTGGGGGAGTTGATACGTCCATTTTGCATCACCTATTTTATATCATAATTTACTGCTATTCCTTGATATATATCGTATTTGGAGATGATACTCACGTTATTTCACCTATTTTGCATGATTGATGATCATTTTGGGATGGAACTCCGGAGTCTGAATTCTGCTGGAAAAAGCATCGTCAAGATACAATATTTGCGAAGACCAGAAGAACAAAGTAGATATATAGGAACTATTTTCCATTTATTTCATGAAGGAGGCCAAAAGGAGAGCCTGGGGTGGGGCCCAGGGGGCCCACACCACCTCCTGGTGCGGCTCGCAAGGCTGTCGCGCGAGCAGATGGTGAGGCCTAAATATCGTACGTTGTCCAGAAACCATCTCCGCCGTCACCACGAGGCGGAGATGACAGAGAGAGAAAAGCTCTCCGGCAGGCTGCGTTGCCGCTGGGGAAATTCCCTCACGGAGGGGGGAAATCATCGCCATCGTCACCGTCATCGAGCTGCGCTCCATCACCATCGCCAACACCACCATCTCCACCGCTGACGCCGTCATGTCCATCCATCCAATTCGTTCCCGATGTAACATCTAGGGCTAAACTCTGTGTATTTGATAGAGGAAACTCTCCCGGTGTTGATTGCTATTGTTATTGATGCTATTGAGTGAAACCGTTGAATTAGGGTTTATGATCAGATTGTTATCCATCATTATATCATCTCTGATCATGTTCCATATGATGTGTTGTGATTATTTCGTTGTGTTCTTGAGGACATGGGAGAAGTCTAGATGTTAGTAGTGAACTATGTTGAATAATATTTGATGCTTTGATATTAAGTTGTGGTTCCATTCTTCTATTGGTGTCATGGGAACGTCGACTACATGAAATTTTGCCTTTATGGACCTAGGGGAATGCATCGTGTACTCGGTTATCATTTGTGGGGTCGCCGGAGTGACATAAACCTAAACCTCCGTTGATATCCCGATGCACGAGGGATCGCAGGATCTCAGAGTTTAAGGCTATGCTTAGATTTATCTTAATTACTTTCTTGTATTTGCAGATGCTTGCAAGGGGTATAATCATAAGTATGTATTAGTCCTAGGAAGGGCGGTGCATTAGCATAGGTTCACCCACACAACACTTATCTAAACACTAAAGATTATTCGTCAATATGAAGCGAAAACACTAGACAGAATTCCCGTGTGTCCTCAAGAACGTTTGGTCATCATAAGTAAACAAACCGGCGTGTCCTTTGCTCTCAAAAGGATTGGGCCACTCGCTGCAATTATATTTGCCACGCTCTATTTACTCGCACTTTATTTCTCTGTTATATCAAAGTCTGCTGAAAACTTGTCTGCTATTGTTTACAGTGAATTCCTAATCAAAACCACTTGACAACACCTTCTGCTACTCATTGGGTTCGACACTCTTATTTATCGAAAGAAAGTACTGTGATACACCCCCTATACTTGTGGGTCATCATGGGTGTAAGACAGTTTTACACAAGCTTTTACGTTGGAGGTTATTTGTGCGAGCCTATCATATGTAGATATGGTCTCGGAACACGGAGGCCGAAAGGTTGAGCATGAGTCACAGAGTTGTTGTGATCGACATTTCAATGGCCACCCTTGAATTTGTGTTGCCGGCTCTGACGATGAGGGGTTGCGCAATGGATGGGGGTCGTGTAATCGCTGAAACGGTTCGGAGGGATGTTCGTTTGAGTGGGAGTTCTGATAGTTAATTTACTAAATTGCTAGAACTCAATACTTTATGAACAAAGTCTTATGTTACTGCAAATTCCATTGTAGATGTCTCACCCCACCTTTAACCTAGTCATGTTCCTTGAGAAAGAGAAGCTAATGACCAATGGGTCTAACTTCATGTCCTGCTTCCGCGATTTGAAGTCCCTTCTTGAAACCCACAAGGTGGCTTACATCCTTGAAGCGCCCTTAGGTGATCTGCCAGCAAACACCGCCTCAGAAGCTGTTAGGATTGTCCACTAGTTTAAGGCGGAGATTTCTTCTTTTGTCCAGAGTGGAATGCTCTTTGCCATGGAGGGTGACCTGCAAAATCATTTTGAGAACAAGAGTGCTTATGAGATAATCACTTAACTCATGGTTGTTTTTGCACCACAAGTCAATGTTGAGAGATTTGAAGCTACCCAGCTTTTCTTCTCAGCCCAGATGGAAGAGCACGGCAATACAAGTGAGCACTTAGCCAAAATGTTTGGTAGCGTTGAACTCCTAAGTGATCTGGGATGTGATTCCAGAAGAGCTGGTTATTTATAGGGTGTTGTTATCACTGCCCCTAGCTATAAGGACGGTATCGTGAATTACGGCATGAAGGGACATTAAAATCCCTGTCGGAAATTCTGATGATGCTTAATGTGGCCGAATTGGAAATCAAGATGGAAAAGATGGTGGTGACCATCGGATCACCTGAGCGCAACTGTCCCAAGTACCTGGAGGACAAGAAAGCTAGCAAGATAGTCGGCAAAGAGAAAGGTATATTCGATATACATGTTATTGATGTGTACCTTACATCCGCCCGTCGCAACACTTGGGTTTTTGATACTGGTTATGTTGCTCCTATTTGTAACTCTCAAGAGGAGTTGCGGAATAAGCGGCGCCTGGCTAAGGACGAGGTGACGATGCGCGTCGGAAACGGATCAAGAGTTGACGTGGTGGCTATCGGCACACTCCCTCTACAGCTACCATCGGGATTAGTTTTGGTTTTACATAAGTGTTATTTTGTACCGTCCTTGAGTGTAAACATTATCAGTGGGTCTTGCTTGTTGCAAGACGGTTATTCATTTAAATCAGTATCAAGTGGTTGTACTATTTCGATGAATGAAATCTTTTATGTTAATGCTCCCGAGAGTAATGGTTTATTCTTGTTGAATCTTGATCGTAGTACTCACATCCATAACATAGAAGCCAAGAGGATTAAACTTAGTGATGATACCGCCATTTATATGTGGCATTGTCGTCTCGGTCATATTGGTATAAAGCGCATGAAGAAACTCAGGCTGATGGACTTTTGGACTCGTTGGATTTTGGATCCCTCGATACGTGCGAACCATGCCTCATGGGAAAAATGACCAGGACACCGTTAAAAGTTTTTGTTGAACGGGCGTCGGACTTATTGGGAGTCATACATACAGATGTGTGTGCCCCAATGAACGCGTCGACACGCAATGGTTATCGTTACTTTATCACCTTCACCGATGACTTGAGTAGATACGGATATATCTGTTTGATGAAACACAAGTCTGAAACATTTGAAAAGTTCAAAGAATTTCAAAGTGAAGTTGAGAATCATCTTAACAAGAAAATCAAGCACCTCCGATCCGATGGTGGTGGCGAGTATTTGAGTCATGCATTTGGCACACATCTGAAGGCATGTGGCATCGTATCGCAACTTACGCCTGCTGGAACACCGCAATGTAACGGTGTGTCCGAGCGACGTAATCGTACTCTATTAGATAGCATCCGGTCTATGATGTCTCTTATCGATCTTCCCGTATCCTTCTGGAGTTATGCGTTAGAAAGAGCCGCATTCATTTTAAATAGGCTCCGTCCAAATTCATAGAAACGACACCATATGAGTTATGGTATGGTAAGAAGCCTAAGTTATCGTTTCTGAAGGTCTGGGGTTGTGAGGCGTATGTTAAGAAACTACAACCCGAAAAACTCGAACCGAAATCGGAGAAAGTCGTCTTTGTAGGATATCCGTGGGAAACCGTAGGATACACCTTCTACAACCAAGCTGAGGGTAAAACGTTTGTCGCGAAGAACGGTACCTTTCTTGAGAAGGAGTTTCTCGCGAAAGGAGTAAGTGGGAGGAAGGTAGAACTCGACGAGATCGTTGATCTTGAACTCGAAATTCCGAGTGACGCAACGGAAGCTCTTCCAGAAACTGAAGGAGATATGCCCTAGAAGCAAATAAATAAGTAGTATTTATTGCATTATCTCATAAGTTTATAATAGGTTTGTGTATTATGCTATAACTGTATTAATCGGAATTATTAATACACGTGTGATACATAGACAACCAGGTCCCTAGCAAGCCTCTATATGAGATAGTCCATTGGGCAACAGTTGATCGAGATTCCCGATCAAGGACAATGACGTCGGTTGACAATGGGGTCATCTTGTTAGTTGAATAAGGTGATGGACATACGCAAAGTATTGCAATAAGATCGTATTACGATTTTTGTCTTTTGCAATAGATAAGAATATGATAGCTTATTCCTTAGACCGTGAGACCGTACTTATTAATGCTTCGTAGGGGTGCTTTGAGAGCATCAAACGTTGTGTCTTATATAGCATGACAATAAAGGTGTCCATCTTGGGTATTCCGAAAGAGCATCAAGACGTAAGGATCAAGAGCGGGATTTGTTCATTCTTGTAATGGAAAGATACTCTGGGCCCACTCGGTGATATTGCATCTATATAGCTGTGCAGCTTATGACTAGGTCATGGAGATGTAATATCACAGACGAGTTAATAACCTTCGTCGGTAACGAGATACAACAAAGACATCGGTGTGTCTGCGATCATATCTCGGACAAAGTAGTATCGCAGAGACAAAGGGAATGAATGTCATATTTATGGTTCAACGACGATATTCGTAGAATGCACAGGGGTCGTCATATACTTCCAGGTATCCCTGACGGTCATTGGTGAGCGGAGTGTCTCGACCATGTATGGAGTGTTCTCGAACCGTAGCGTAACAAACTTAAGGTCTTAGCGACACTAGGAGATAGGTTCTGGAATATTTTAGGAATTTATTGGAGAGAGAGAAATGATCCGGAAAGAGTTCCGGTGGTCCGGAAAGAGTTCCGGAGAGGTCTGGAATGGTTCCAGGAATGTCCAAAAGTTGTTCGGGTGGTCCGAAAGAGTTTTCGGAGTCACGGGATATTGAAATATATATAAATATATTAATTATGAATTAATGGGATTTTTATATTAATTTAATATTAATTAAATAAAGGAAAAAGGGGGGCTCCCACCTACATGGGCCCTAAGAGGGCCCAAGAGGGGGGAGCCGCACCAAGCAAGGGGGTGGGCCCCATGGGGGGTTCGGCCAGCCCATGGTGGGGGCGCACCACCCCCTCCTCCTTTGTTTAGTCCCACATAGGGGAGCCAGGGAGTTTGCACACCCCCTTCCTCCTTTATATAGCAAGGCATATTAATTGGATTAATTCATTGGAAAATACAATTAATTCCCGATTTCTCTCTCGATCTCGTGGTTCCCAAGTTGGAGCCGCGCCGAGCTGAGGAAGGGGGAATCTCTCTCCACCTAAGCTATACCGCTGAGCGCCGTTGCTCTGCGGGATTCCAGATAAGATCTACCCCTGCGATTTCAGCTGGATCTGAATGACCAGGGGTTGTCGCTAAGCTCCGTATGTTTGTGAGTGCTCGGAGGTAACTCCTTTTGAGTAGCCTGGGCGATGTCGTCTCGCCCCTGCAGCCGCCGCCCCCCCCCCCCCCCTCTGCCGCCGGCGCACCACCCCTGGTGCTGGCGCTCTGTCTTCTTCCGCCCGGCGCCCGTCGACGCAGATCATCGTCGACACCCCGGCGTCA
This sequence comes from Poa annua, assembly GCA_026929855.1. Taxonomy (NCBI): domain Eukaryota; kingdom Viridiplantae; phylum Streptophyta; class Magnoliopsida; order Poales; family Poaceae; genus Poa; species Poa annua. Next base: position 239,561,085 of record CM049426.1, on the reverse strand, counting down.
TCGTCTTCGTCATCGCGGCAAGTTCTCCGCGACCTCGAGGTCGGCTACGTACGACTTCATCGTCAACGCTTGTGCGGGAGCGTAATCCCCGCTATCGGTCTACATGGAGGTAATGTAACCCGTTCCGCCACCGTTATCGCATGTACTAGATAGATAGATCCTGTCTAGTTAGGGTTTCGTTCGCTAGAAAAATTATTGCTTTCTGCACCGTAACCCCTTCAGTGGTATCAGAGCCGATCTATGCGTAGTACTGCTGGTACAGTTAGAACTCATGTTGAATGAGGGCGTCTTTCTTATATTTGCTACCCTCTAGCGTGCACTTGCGATGCCTTCGGTATTGAGTTGATGAAGCGGCCCGGACCGACTTTACGCGTACGCTTACGCGAGACTGGTTCCACTACTGACATACGGCTTGCACCGTATCTGTGGCTGGCGGGTGTCTGTTTCTCTCTCTCTAGTCGGCAAAGCATTTTCAATGGAGGGCCCGAAAGGGATGCTTAAACATGCAATTATACGATCGACGTTGTGGTACAAAGTTCGTAGGTAGGGAAGCAATTCTCTTACGAATAAGCCTATATGCCACGTAAAACTTGCAAAACTAAATAAAGCTAGAGCCGTCTAACTTTGTTTTGCAGAGGCGTTATTTTATGTGACATGGTTACGGTAAGTTTTGATATTACTCGTACTGTCGGAGGCAATGGAGGGCTCTGTAGACTCGGAGCCATGCCGGGGCGCCGGGGGCCAGGCACATGGCGCCATGAAGGTCCAGGCGCATCGACCATGTCACATCGCACTTCATTGCATCATTATTGTGTGTTGTTGTCTGTGCATCCTATTGATTGCTTATATGCTAGATATACAACGGTAGCATCATGAATAGGATGATCCCTAACAAATACCAAAATTGTGTTCTCCCTCGTTGCGCACCACCAAGAAAGTTCTACGTTATGAGGCAGGCCGTGATGATCGGGTGTCACACATCTCGTCGTTCGCATACAGTGGGTGTAAGCCATGTTGCACGCGCAGGGTCTTCGAGGTTTGATTGGCGAGCCTAGCATACTCAGAGGTATGGCCTCGGAACACGGGAAGATCGAAAGATCGAGCACGAGTCATAGAGTTGTTGTGATCGACATGTTATGTCCACCTTTGAAGCTGTGCTGCCGGCCGTGATGATCGGGGGTAGTGTGGTGGATGAGGGTCGTGCAATCGCCATTATTATTTTTAGGGATAATAATCTTGGTGTGGTGTGTTTTTGATAATGAGATTATAGAACTAAAACTCACCTATATATTATAAACTTATCTTACCTCTTTTGCGATCACATCTGGAGACTGCGGAACTACACTTCGGTTGCTTCCTCAAGAGCTCGGATTCTACCTTGGAAGCCGACGGGTCCAACTTCATCAGCTGGTACTTTGGTTTTAGAAACATTCTCCAAACACAACAAACATCCTATATGTGCTAGAACATTAGTTAGGAGTTAGACCAGATGATTATGATAGCAAGGAGCAAGATGATGAGTTCCGTAAGCATCATGATATTTTCATGGAAGTGACGATCGTCATGAGCGTATGCCTAGCACCTGAGTTGAAAGTTGTTTCAACACAAAGAGCCATATGTCGTGATTGATGCGATCAGAGGTCACTTCAAAGATGAATTGAGTCTTGAGCAGTTCAGACAGCTTAGAAAGTTCCGGACCATTCACATGGGGAGCATACCTGTCTGGAGACTCAATTGAAGAAGTTGTGTGACATCTACTTCAGGCTTACGAAAATCTACGATTTCTAGATAGCGAACTCCAGTGCAATAGAGATTGTGCTTTACCTCCTAGCTGTGAATAGCATGTGCGTGAATATGCTATAGAGACACGGTGAGCTTCTTCACATTTGTGAACAAGTTCAAATCTCTAAAAGTTGATTCCATCGAAGAAGAGTTCTTCGACGCTACGGGTATATTTTGATATACGAAGATATAAATGTATTCTTCTCATACTTGATGAAAAGTATTTGATAGTTGTTCTGTTTGTGAAACAGTCCCTGATTATCACAAGTATGTGGCGAAGGGTGACGTGACAGTGCACGAGTGATGGCAAGTTCATGGCCAGTAGTGCTCACGCCCTCGAGATATCATATTAGTTATCATCAATAGTTTTTGATAAGACATTTTGTAATAGTGAGAATGTGATCTAGTTTGGTGTCTTGAATGTTACAAGACATAATTATTCATATAGAACACATCAGTTGTTTTATGTTATGAAACAAAGCAGTTGTTTCATGTTATGAGTAATTTGCATCACATCTCAATTACATTATGCGTATGATATACATTTATAATAGCGGGAATGATAAAATTATGTGTCCAAAGAACAAACACCATCGAATTTAGTCATAAAGGCAGTGAAAGAAGTAATGGATTATTTTTGGTCCATTTAAGTATTTCGAGTGCCAAAATTGATTAAGTTTGAAATGCAGTATTGAAGTTGCAATACTAGAGGAAATTGATTGAGAGTCATTTTTAATGATTAATCAATGGTGTTTTGCTTGATCCAAATTCTTCTATGATTTTGGTAAATAGGAGTATTTGCCCGATAAATTATGGAGTCTGAAATTAATTTGATAATAGATCAAATGGGGTTTTTCAGAAGAAAGATTAGTGAATATTGTATTCGCAAAATTCGATCAAAGGACAATATTTTTGAATTATGGTTTCAACACAAAAGACTTGTGGAAATTCTTTTCACAATATTATAATGTCATATATGGTGATATGTGGGGAATTATAATCATGCTCTATTTTAAATAAAGTGTGGTCTGTCAGAATCTGTCTTAGAATCTCCTAATATGTTCGAAACATTATAGTCGATGTCCACTTTAGAAAATAGATATTTTTCTCAACGAAAATTTGTAGGATCGACAGTAGCGTCGACATGTATATGATTATGCGATAATTCAGAATATATATATGAGTGGTTCTTTGTAGATTGCTCGCATTGGATGAGAGTGTATTCCAAAACCAAATAGAAACAAAACTTAGTTTGTTGTCTATGTAATTCCGAGAAAAATATGATTTTTCGAATTATGGTTTATGGATTGGAATTAGAAGTTTGGAATAAAGTGTCAGACCTATGTTGGAAGGTGTTCCAAAGAGTATATGTCTGCTAATGAAAATTTGGTGATTAAGAGTGAGGGAGACTAGAAAATTGTTTTCTGCTTGCAATCCTCTTCATAAAGATCATAATATTTTCATGAAAGAAACTTCTAAATAAAGTGTTGTTATATTTAATATTGATGTCAGGTCACAGCACTGTATTAAGTGTTTCGGATCTTGTTGACAGATCAAGGTGCACTATACGAATACAAAGAAAGTTGAGAAAATATCGGAATACGAACAAAGGATTTTTGAGTCTGGAAATCCAAAGTTACATTTGAAAGGATTAAGAGAGTAATTGTTGCTGCAATTCTTATTAGAGGAATAAGGTTGTTTAATCATCATATAAGGTGTTATATGAGAATTGTGACTATAAGAAAGACACGGTAGCATGTCTTGTCAAGAAATGTGTCTTGGACAAGATCAAATTTGTTGACTACATTTATGTAGACATGCTTGAAGTCTGAGGAATTTGTATTAATGTAATACTGTAGTTTGTATTAAATTCGAATTGATAGAAGATCAATGATTTTGGTTTGACCAAAAATGTCGATTTAAGTGGGAGTCATAGTTAGTTCACTCAGGTGAAATATGTGAAGAACATATTTTTGAGTGGGAGCTTAGGAACTCAAATATGTGGATGACACGTTTTTGAGTGGGAGCTCGTGTTATCAAATGTGTGGAGACATAATTTGAGTGGGAGTCGAATTCATCTTGTGTAGTTAACACATTGTGAAACTGCACCAATAGAATAGGATGAAGTTGTGAAACTATTTGAAAGTTAGTGTCTATTTTGAAATAGAACGGGAATTTTAAATAGTTAGTCGAGTTGTTTTTGGATTATATCTGAGGAGTCAGAATAGAATCAAAAGGATGGTCCTTTGGAATCCAATTGATCATTAAGAGTAATGATGCATGAAAGTAATGGTTGTATGACATGTGGGTCTATTATGTAATATTAGACATCATACAGAAATCATATTATCTGCTCGATGAAGTATAACCGATGTTCTTGGAAGAAGAGCAGTTATGAAAGTAAATTTAGAATTTACTGGAAGTAGAGGTGTGTTAGTTGTTGGACTGACATTAGAATGTCAAGTTTTCTACAAGTGTGTGAAAGTTTGTAGATATCACGAGTTTGTAATTGTTACAAGGGGCTATGTATGGCTGAGTGTGTTTTTCAGGGCAGTTATCTGGTTGTATAATCAGAATAAGCGCTGGGAAACAGAAGTCTCACTTAGTTACGGTATTTGCATATATGTTGTTAGACAACACAGTGATATCAAGCAAGTTGATGTCAGTGAATCGAAAAAAGCATATACAATCATGGATTGTGCAGTAACACTCTTCCACAAGCAAGCATTATCAAATGATTCTTATTTGTAAGGAATTCTGATAAAGTAAAATGCAGCTAGTTTATTTGTACTCTAGTGCAAGTGGGAGACTGAAGGAGATATGCCCTAGAGGCAAATAAATAAGTAGTATTTATTGAATTATCTCATAAGTTTATAATAGGTTTGTGTATTATGCTATAACTGTATTAATCGGAATTATTAATACACGTGTGATACATAGACAACCAGGTCCCTAGCAAGCCTCTATATGAGCTAGTCCATTGGGCAACAGTTGATCGAGATTCCCGATCAAGGACAATGACGTCGGTTGACAATGCGGTCATCTTGTTAGTTGAATAAGGTGATGGACATACGCAAAGTATTGCAATAAGATCGTATTACGATGTTTGTCATTTGCAATAGATAAGAATATGATAGCTTATTCCTTAGACCGTGAGACCGTACTTATTAATGCTTCGTAGGGGTGCTTTGAGAGCATCAAACGTTGTGTCTTATATAGCATGACAATAACGGTGTCCATCTTGGGTATTCCGAAAGAGCATCAAGACGTAAGGATCAAGAGCGGGATTTGTTCATTCTTGTAATGGAAAGATACTCTGGGCCCACTCGGTGATATTGCATCTATATAGCTGCGCAGCTTATGACTAGGTCATGGAGATGTAATATCACAGACGAGTTAATAACCTTCGTCGGTAACGAGATACAACAAAGACATCGGTGTGTCTACGATCATATCTCGGACAAGGTAGTATCGCAGAGACAAAGGGAATGAATGTCATATTTATGGTTCAACGACGATATTCGTAGAATGCACAGGGGTCGTCATATACTTCCAGGTATCCCTGACGGTCATTGGTGAGCGGAGTGTCTCGACCATGTCTGGAGTGTTCTCGAACCGTAGCGTGACAAACTTAAGGTCTTAGTGACACCAGGAGATAGGTTCTGGAATATTATAGGAATTTGTTGGAGAGAGAGAAATGATCCGGAAAGAGTTCCGGAGAGGTCTGGAATGGTTCCAGGAATGTCCGAAAGTTGTTCGGGTGGTCTGAAAGAGTTTTCGGAGTCACGGGATATTGAATTATATATAAATATATTAATTATGAATTAATGGGATTTTTATATTAATTTAATATTAATTAAATAAAGTAAAAAGGGGGGCTCCCACCTACATGGGCCCTAAGAGGGCCCAAGAGGGGGGAGCCGCACCAAGCAAGGAGGTGGGCCCCATGGGGGGTTCGGCCAGCCCATGGTTGGGGCGCACCACCCCCTCCTCCTTTGTTTAGTCCCACATGGGGGAGCCAGGGAGTTTGCACACCCCCTTCCCCCTTTATATAGCAAGGCATATTAATTGGATTAATTCATTGGAAAATACAATTAATTCCCAATTTTTCTCTCGATCTCGTGGTTCCCAAGTTGGAGTCGCGCTGAGCTGAGGAAGGGGGAATCTCTCTCCACCTAAGCTATACCGATGAGCGCCGTTGCTCTGCGGGATTCTAGATAAGATCTACCCCTGCGATTTCAGCTGGATCTGAATGACCGGGGGTTGTCGCTAAGCTCCGTATGTTTGTGAGTGCTCGGAGGTAACTCCTTTTGAGTAGCCTGGGCGACGTCGTCTCGCCCCTGCAGCCGCCGCGCCCCCCTCCCCTCTGCCGCCGGCGCACCACCCCTGGTGCTGGCGCTCTGTCTTCTTCCGCCCGACGCCCGTCGACGCAGATCATCGTCGACACCCCGGCGTCATCGTCTTCGTCATCGCGGCAAGTTCTCCGCGACCTCGAGGTCGGCTACGTACGACTTCATCGTCAACGCGTGTGCGGGAGCGTAATCCCCGGTATCGGTCTACATGGAGGTAATGTAACCCGTTCCGCCACCGTTATCGCATGTACTAGATAGATAGATCTTGGCTAGTTAGGGTTTCGTTCGCTAGAAAAATTATTGTTTTCTGCACCGTAACCCCTTCAGAAACGTCCTCCACAAATGGAGTGGGAGAAACAGTCAAGGATATTGTTCTACCTCGTAGGTCTGGTAGATCTCGTATCGCACCAGAATGGTATGGCAACCTAGTTTGCACCGTCATGTTAATTGAACAAGACGAACCTACGAACTACAAAGAGGCTATGGCAAGCCTAGAGTCTGAGAAATAGCTACAAGTCATGAAATCCAAAATAGGATCCATGTATGACAACAAAGTATGGACTTTGATGGAGATTCCCGAAGGGCGCAAGGCCGTCGAGAATAAATGGATCTTTAAGAAGAAGACTGATGTTGACGGTAATGTGACCGTCTATAAAGCTCAGTTTGTCGCAAAAGGTTTCTGACAGGTTCATGAGATTGACTACGATGAAACTTTTTCACCGGTAGCGATGCTAAAGTCTGTTCGGATTTTGTTAGCAATTGCTGCATATTACGATTATGAAATATGGCAGATGGATGTCAAAACAGCATTCCTAAATGGTAACATTGAGAAAGAGTTGTATATGGTACAACCGGAAGGTTCTGTCGATCCAGAAAATGCTAACAAGGTATGCAAGCTTCAACGTTCCATCTATGGATTGAAGCAAGCATCTCGGAGCTGGAATCTTTGATTTGATGAGGTGATCAAAGGTTTTGAATTTGTCCAAAATATGGAAGAGACTTGCATTTACAAGAAAATGAGTGGGATCTCGGTTGTGTTCTTATAACTATATGTAGATGATACATTGTTGATTGGGAATGATGTGGATCTTCTGAATAGCGTGAAGAAATATTTAAACAGTAAATTTTCCACGAAGGACTTAGGAGAAGCTGCATACGTCTTAGGCATTAAAATCTATCGTAATATATCAAGACGTCTATTAGCATTGAGTCAGAGTACTTATCTTGATAAGATACTGAAGCGTTTCGGCATGGAGACGGCAAAGAAAGGTTCTCTTTCAGTTATCAAGAATAAAACATTGCGCAAGGCACAGTGTCCGGTGACGTACATGGTAAGGCCGAAATGACTAAACATCCTTATGCTTCAGCCATAGGATCGATTATGTATGCAATGTTAAGTACTCGACCTGATGTAGCATTGGCTCTTAGTGTGACGAGCCGTTTCCAAAGTAATCCAGGAATGGAACATTGGATTGTTGTTAAGTGCATTCTTAAGTATCTCAAGATGACAAAGGAAATGTTCCTTGTCTATGGTGGTTGTGATGAAGAACTTGGCGTAATAGGTACGTTGATGCAAGTTTTTGCACAGACCCCGATGATCTAAGTCACAGACAGGTTATGTGTTCAAGGTGAATGGAGGTGATGTGTGCTGGAGAAGTGGGAAGCAACCCATCGTGGCGCAATCTACAATGGAGTTGGAGTACATCGCTGCTTGCGAAGCCGCGAATGAAGCTGTGTGGCTAAGGAAGGTCATCATTGAACTTGGAGTGTTCCCGAGCGCGCAAGACCCCGTGACCCTCTACTGCCACAATACGGGTGCTATTGCTAACGCGAAGGAACCAAGGTCTCACTCAACTTCCAAACACATTCTCCGACCCTTCCATGTGATACGACAGTATGTACAGGAAGGCGATGTGAAGATTTGCAAAGTGCATACGGATCTGAATGTGGCAGATCCTCTGACGAAGCCTCTTCCGCTTGACAAGCATGATAAACACCAAGAAGCTATACGTGTTAAGTTTTTACCAAGTTGTAAGCTAGATTAAATTGTACTCTAGTGCAAGTGGGAGACTGAAGGAGATATGCCCTAGAGGCAATTAACAAAGTGATTTATTTATCATATATTGTTTGTTCATAATACATTTTTGTGTCATGGTATAACTGTATTAAGCGGAAACATTAATACACATGTGATACGTAAACAACCAGGTCCCTATTAGCCTCTACTAAGACTAGTTTTATTGTGTGATTGATGATCGAGGTTTCCCGATCATGTGGCATGGCGTCAGTTGGCGATCAAGTCATATCGTTGGTAGAACGATGTGATGGACATACCCATTGTAGCACGTAGTCGTTACGCCTTCGACCGTGAGATCAACTCTTATTGTTATTCCCGGAAGATACTTTGATTGCGTCAAACGTCATATCTCATATAGTGTGACAATAAAGGTGTCCCTCTCGGGTATCGGAAGGGAGTAGTTGAGACGAGGGGTCAAGAGCGGGATTTGTCTGTTCGTGTAGCCGGATAGATACTCTAGGGCCCACTCGATGAGATTATGTTAAATGAGCTTGCAAGCATGTAACTGTCATCTCATCGTTGGTGCTTGGGCGAGACATCTGTTTGGGTTTAGCATGGATGAGTAAAAGATAGAAGGATACTAGGGAAAATTTCTACCCCATACTCAACAAACCGAGGCAAATCATCTTACAAACATTATCTAACAAGCATCAAGCAACAAGTTTCAACACAAACAAGCAATCCAGTATTGTCATACCACACTGAGTTGGCATGATCAATACACTATCACGGTGTCGTTGTTCTAATTAAATGGTGGTCTCTTGTCTATCTTTTTGAGTGCTTCAAATTCTTCTTTCTTCAAAATCTTCTAAGTGTTTGAGCTATGAATCTGGATTCTTTAGTGTCCTTCTATGCAGGTAGTGCTTCCTGATGACTTGTAGAATTGCATATGAAGTATCGACCTCAGACTTTAAGAACATGGTCAGCTAGAAAAGGATAAGATATTTTCAGAAGTTTGATATTAGACGAGAGTATAAGAGAGGATAAAATGAAAAGTTTTGTTTTGAGATAACTGAATGAAAATAGATTTTCAATCCTATGGCCAAATCCTATTTTTATCCAAACTTAGGGGTTCGATTCGAACCTACAGGAAACACAGTGCTCTGATACCATCTGTAACGTACCTGCACTTAAAATATGGCAGGTACCTGTGTATAGTGCAAACCACTGGATCCATTCGTTTGCACACACAGTTTACGATTTAATATCACAACAAAGTATCAATTTTATTACATCGATGATCCAGACTTACAAAATATTCTCTACAAATTGCATAGCATAAAGCTAGCTTTGAAAGAGTAAACAGCGGAAATAAGACAACAATGAGTCTGCATCTTCATGTTGCCATAGGCGAAAACATGTTGGGTGTAGACTCGAACCCCAAACGTATTCCTTACTCTTCATCAGAAACTTCTGCTACAAATAATAATTTGCAACAGACTGGGTCAGATTCCATTAAAAACGGAGTCTGGCAGGTGACACTATGGTGGACACTTAATGGAATAACTCTACCTATATGCATATTTGGCTGGTGGAGTACAAGGCTAATTTGCATAAAGCCAAATTTTCCTACTCTTTTGAGAACACTTTTCTTAAATTCAAGACAAGTATGGCGTGAAAACCATAATCTCATCTTCCCTTGTTCACCCATCAAATTTTAACTTAGAATTGGAATGATAGGATCCTCCGCTGACGTCCTTGATCAGCTGCTCAAAATTGTCCGTAACCGAGGACACGGCTAAGTACTTAGTTTACACTCTGCAGAGGTTGTGCACTTTCACCATTAGACCCGAAAACCCAAACTATCCTCAAGCACACCATTTGTGCTAAGGAAAAGGAGAGAGTTGAGACGATACTTTTCAGAAGCATTTTCCCACCCCATAACGGATTGACGCGCTCCTCCTACAAAACCTCTACCACCACCTGTCAGGCCGGGGCGAGTCCACGCAACTTAATCCATCTAGACAGAGCCCATTGACTAATGGTTGCACTAGAAGCAATCTTCACTTGGAGTTCTTCAGATCCTTTTGTTCCCTGGGTGGCCGTCCACAAGTGATCATCCCTTAGAGGTCACCCCTAAGAGACAACACTCAACAAAAACCACATACAACCAATTCCACACAGGAGTTTCATTCTTAACTTAGTAGAAATTAACTTTTCATAAAACAACTTTTGCATAGCATCAATATTTCTACCAAGTTATCAATGGGATTCTAGACACAACTAGTGCAAGGGATATAGTAGTTTTAGCATAGCAATACTATCCAACATATGCATATAAGAAATACACTAAGTAATGCATAGAAAAATACTTAGGAAGTTTATGAGGGTGTGCCACTTGACTTGGCAACAGGGAGAGCATGAGTATCAGTTGCAAAAGCCTTCGTTTCTCTACGGAATTTCTAACAAGTCAAACAAGCCACAAATAAACATACAAGCATAAATGCAACACATACAAAAATATGACATGCACGATATGAAAAATATTCTTAAGGGCTAGAGATGCACGTCATGCCATGAAAATATTCTAAGTTAATGCAGGGCAAGTGTGTTAGTCAAAATTACTAAGCACCAAGGTCATAGGTTGGACAGAATAACTTTGCTATAAATCAACTTGAATAAGTTGTAATGCTGTTGTAAGTCTTCACGTGTAGGATCAAGCGAAATCTTCAACTCCCTTGTAGTTTTCTTCATCTTCAATTAGCACTCTAAGGACTTTGTCATAATAACTAAGGACTTGGTTTATGTCCAAAGTTAAAGAAGAATAGGAATGCAGAAAAAGATAAAGAAAAGGTGTAAGTTTTCTTCTAGGCTTCCTCTTAACTTTGATGTCTTCATTGAACTTTTGTAAACTTTGGTTTTTCAGACTTGATGATTCTTCAGTATTGATGATTCTTCAGAGTTGTCTTGGATATAACTTAGCCACCATGAAGTCTAAGAGAAAGATAAGAAGAGAGAAAGACTTAGAGAAATAAAGGGGGATGGTCTTCTTGCAGTTCCTCTTGATTTTCTTCTAACTGTTTTTGCTTCTTGGAGATGTCTTCGGAGTTTTGTTTTTTTCTTGGCTAAGTCTTCATTTGCCTTATAGTCTTCATGTTGAGAATCTCAAGTGTCTAAGTGCATAGCACTTTACCAAAACACTAGGTTGAAAATAATCCTAATTTAGAGAAAATAAGGAAGAAGTTTTCCTATAAGGAGTATAACTATACAATAGATATGCCATGCATGCAATGCAATTTATTTCTAAGGACGACACTTAACAAAATAAAATAACTAAGTTTTCTAGATGCTAAAGTTTTCTAAGGAAAAGATTTAGCATCTTTAAGATGTTAAAAAAATTCTAAGGAAGAGTGTTGTGGAAAATTAGTTATCAAATATTTTCTAAGAAAGAATTTATTTTTTTTAAAGAGGAAAAATATTTCTAAGTACCTTTTTAATACCAAAGTGGTCATAATATGACTAAGTACTTTATAATTCGAATAGATGATGAAAATAATTTTTAATCAATTTTAATCATTAAAACAACACTTAAAAGTATTTAATCAATATTAATTATAAAATCATAGAAAATTATTCTACAAAAATGAGTATAAAAATACTACTGCCAATACTTAGACATACAAATTTATAGAAAAAGAGTTTGATCAAAAATCAATTTTAAAATTGAAATTATGTTCAAAATAATAATAAAGACACTTTTGAAAATAAACACAAATAATTCGGCAAGACATAAAATTAACTATGCCAAAGGTTTCTACGTGTCATAACCTTTCCAAAAATAATTTATTTGTAAATTTTGACCAATCCAATAAAAAGTAGTGATAGATTTAAAATTCAGGTTTTTTCTGCAAAACTTCCGGTCTTTGGTTGACTGTTGACTCTGACTGCTGACGTGGCAGGCTGACTGGGATTTGACTACGAATTTGACCAAAAATAAAGTTGCTCGGATGGAAAAACACTCTTAACAAAAGTTGTAGAGAATTACGTGCTCTTTCTAATTATCACAATTATAAAATAAGTGCATGAATAGATTGGTCACAAATCGCAAAATAACTTTCTGGTCCGAAACTTCAAACTCAAATATCTCTCAGCTCACTGAACCAAATAAGATGAATCTTGGGGCAAAATAAAGGTCTCGATCAGGGGAACAACTTTCGTCTTATCGTCCCAAACTTTTGAGATGGTTTGGTTACTCGAACAACATCAAACACGATCTGTATTATACAGAAAATTACGTACGTTAAAATAAAAAGTTGTCAACAGGAAAGTTGTAGATATAGAGTAGATCTACCTTTTCACTGGAGGAATTTCGATTTGGCACAACGAGCACAAAGAGATCTGAGAAATACGACTTCAGATCTGATGGATGACGATTCGAAATTCTTTCTGCACGCTTGATAAAAAGAGTTGAGTCTTCTTGGGATGAAAAGATATCGACGAGATCTACAACAATGATTAAACCTCCGTCGCGATTGGAGATGGTTTTGTTCGTCAAACGAACGAAATACAATTTCGCTGATTAGGGTTTCGGTAGAACGAAAAGTGAAAAAGAGATGTCGGCGGCTACAATGGTTTATAGAGGCGAAGGGACGATTTAATAGATCGGCCTCGAAGTTATCAACGCGTAGGATCAAGCGGATCCGGATTTGGAGTTATATTTCTCGACATAAACGTGTTTGAATGAAAAATGGTTTGAAAAAGAAAATTTTAGAGATAGATAGATCGAGCAGGACTCGGTTGGGTTCGGTTCGGCCTAGTTGGGCCGGCCGGCTGGGCCCGATTTGTTTTTTTTCTTTAGAACTCCGAATTAAGTGAAATTAAAAATTTCAAAAAATCATATCTTTATTTTAAAAAAATTGTGGACATGTTTCAAACACTTTTTAAAAATATAAATTTTCAATATTTGATTAACTGCAAATTTGACACTTTTGTCAAATTTGAAAATAGAGCTTTTAATGAATTTATTTGTGGTTAAATAAAATTTGGTACCACAATTGTAAACATATAAAAATAATTATTTCAATAAATACAATCAAATCATAAGAGTAAAAATACGATAAATATCATAATCGCTATTTTGTTTTTTTAATATTTTCTCAAATAGATTTTCAAGTGGAAATAATATTTCAATCATTGTAATTTCAAATATAAATAATGCAACAAAATGATGAATGCATGCATGAATTTTGTTTTCAAATCGACATACATATAGTTTTCAAAAAGTTTTTCATTTTTCCGATTTTTTAGAATTTGAAAAATCCTAGGATATTACAGACTACCACCCTTAAAAGGAATCTCGTCCTCGAGATTCGAGAAGGCTAGCAAAAGGTTGTGACTGGATCTCTGGGTGCACTACCACCCTTAAAAGAAATCTTTATTGGTATTAAAAACTTCGATATGAAAACTTGATTCCGAATATACCGTTCACTTCTTACATAGTGATATGGTTCACATATCTTTTATCAAAAGGATTTGACTTGGCAGCTTCTTCGGCCTTTTTCTTTTATGGGCACTCAGTGGAGTAGTGTCGTTGCTTCTTGCAGTTGTAACAGGTGATATGATTGATGTTTCTCTTGGGTTCCACATTTGAACGATGATTGTGGTCAGGAGCATCGTGTTCGTTTCCCTTAGGGTCTCCATTGCTTCCCTCATTATGGTCCCTAGAAGGAAATATACTCCACATCGTTCCATTTATGAACTCATTCTTCCTCTTCTTAGGACAGCAATTGGCATAGTGTCCTTTATCATTGCATTTGTGGCACGTCAAAAGACTTATGTCTTTCTTCTGCGAGCGGATAAGGTTGTTCTCATTTATCTTTACCGGGCATCTACCAGAAGAATTTGGCTCGGCAGTTTCCTCAGCGTTGTTTGCTGGGCACTTATTGGCGAAATGGCCATTGTTCTTGCACTTGTTGCAAATGATCTCGTTTAAGCTCCGCTTCTTCTTTGGTGCTTCCAAGGCTAAAAATTCTTCTAAATCTTGTTCATCATATTTTATCCCAATGGACGAAGTTCTATCTCGTTTGATGTAACAATTTCGAGCTAAGTGATGTCCTTCACATTTATAGCAACACTTGGAGGTATCTTTGGATGCCTTCGGTTGTGAATTTACTCTCACTTCATTTTCCATCTTGGTATGATCTACAATCACCTTTTGACAATGATTTTGCTCATTATCCTGACCAATGTTTTTCTCTTTGTAGTCCCATGAATAATGTTCTTGTTCTCTACAGGTAACATATGTTATATGGCTAGCATCTCTTTTGCGTTCCTCCTTGTGTTCTTGTACTTCCACACATTTCCTGAGTTTCTGTTGCATTCCCTTTTTGACTTGCTGGCTGACTTCTTGCACCATGGGATAGAGTTGACATTGAGTCGGGACGTGATTTGTTGCTTCACACAAAAAGCAAGTAACTAGGGTTGTGGGGCATCCGTCGATTGGATAGCTGGACACACCATGGGGCCACTCATCATGACATTCCTTGGATGTGTGTCCTATTTCTCCACACGTTTTACAGGCTTGAGGTTTTGTCAAACTACTTCCTTTGACATCCTTGTTACCAATGTCCATCTGGGGTGGGTTGATATTACTGTTGGTCATGTTGAGACGCATCATCTGCACAACGTGGGTCTGGTTATCCAACAGTTGTTGCATTCCCTGGGTTAACTCTCTGTTGTGATTGTGGACTTGATTCTGGACCATGAGTTGTCGTGGTATCAGCATAATTGATAGTAGACGGGGGTCCTCTAGCCTACGTATGGATTGTGGGGAAGAAGGTTGGTGTCGTCGAGGTCGGGATTGAACACGGCGAGTTTACCCAGCTTCGGATCCCACAGCGGTGGCGGGATCCTACGTGCTGCTATAATTCACTATGAGGCAATAGCCGTGAACAGGTTACAATGTGCTTGATGCGTATCGAAGTGTCTGCCCTAAAGGCTCCCTGGTGGCCGGCTTATATAGGCGGCCAGACCCCAGGGTACAAGGTAAGTGCTTGTCCGGCAAGTAATCAGAGTCCTAGACCTAGCCGGCTTAGTTGCCGCCTTCCGTCTTGGGCTCGGTGGCTTGATGGGCTTAGGCCTTCCGCCTTCCTTGGACCGTCCGCCTACTTCCTTGCACGTCAGCTATCTGGGCCGCCCGGCAGGCCTTGGCCTTACCACCCTTGGGCCACCCTGGACTAGCCGGATTGATCCATGCTGGTTATACCCCTAGTTGATATATCCCCAACATTAGCCCCCAGAAAGGTTGAAGTTCTCCAGGCGCCGGCTTCTCCTTGATTCTCCATCTGCCAAGGTTGGCGGCTGCAGGACTTGAACCATTCTGAAAATCAAAGAGGCATGCGTGTCTTGATGTTGACAGGCGGCCGCCTTTGTCCACCATGGGAAAAGACGGCTGCTCGGCAATCTTTGCCGAGCATTCTTCTTGACGGTTTCCGCCTAGCCGGCTTCACGACAGTTTGAAAACAACCTAGGCGGGAATCTCGCCATGATCATAAATTGCGGGAAAAGAGGAGACGTGGAGATCGTGCAATCGTGGGCCGCAACGGACGTGGGACACGTGTCCGACTAAAATGTCGTTGCACAGGGAGCAACGCCTGGCCCTATAAATAGGTAGCCAAACGGTCCATTTTCTTTACCCTGCCTTTCCTCTCCGTCCGCCCTTGTCTCTTACACTTCCTCGCTCCTCGCCTCCGAACGAACTCCGGCGAGCTCTTCTCCTCCGGCGACCTTTCCTCACGGCGATGTCCACCGGTCCCGCTCACTCGACGGCGTCGAGCGGCCCGGCGACCGAGACCGCGCTTGCGACGCCGATGGGCGGCGCCATTACTCGTCCCGCGGCGGCGACGACGGCGGGCAACGTCACCGCCGTCGTCCCTCGGACTTCCTCCGCGCGCGCTCCCGCGGCGGGCTCCTCAGCTCCTCCACCGACCACCACGGCAACGGCGACGGCGAACGCCCCCGGTGACGAGGAAGAAGAAGCGGCGGACCTCGGGTCCCGCTACTGGCTGCCTTCTATCATCGACGAAGACGCCCTCCAAGATTTGGAGGCTGTCGGCTACCTCCCCACTCGGGAGGATTGCCGGTGGAGGGCCGCCTTGGGAGACATCATCCCGGCTCCGGAAGCCGGAGAACGGGTAATCCTCACCTCCCACCTGGTCAGGGGAATGGCGCTTCCGCCTTCCGCCTTCTTTAGTGAGGCCTTAGATCACTACGGGCTCCAGCCCCATAATATCGCACCCAATAGCATATTAGTCTTAGCCGGCTTCACAGCTCTTTTCGAAGGCTATCTAGGTATTAGGCCTAGTTTAGACTTCTTTAGATACTGTTTCCGTTGCCGGCGACATACGGTGCCGGACGGCGGGCTGGCGACCTGCGGCAGCGTCACCTTCAACTGCCGCCAGGGCCGCCAATGGTATCCTAAGATACCATACCTCGAGTCCGTCAAGGGCTGGACCTCCACCTTCTTCTACTGCCAAGACATGGCAGCGCCGGGCCGTCAAATCGGCATTCCGGCATTCGTCAACGGCCGCCCATGCCTCGCCCATGCTGGGACGAGGCGGTGCCCAAGTTGACGGAGGAACTTCGCCTTATTCAAAGGCGGATCGAGTTCCTCACGTGGACGATGGCTCCCCCCCAGCTGGATGGGGTCGACACCGTCATTTGCTGGCTCGGCCGGCAAATCCTCTCCCTGCGGTACAACCCGCACAAGATGTGTCAGTATTCGCCTACTGACACAGCCTCTCTTCGCGTGAGCGAAGAGATATTGCCGGTCGCCGACCTGGCATTCCGGCTCCGCAGCCTCGTCAAGGCGGGGTCGGTGAAGGCGGTCGAGGGCGTGCCCATGCACACCCACGACAATCCTCCCCTCGAGGTGAATATTTTCTTCCTTTGCCCCTCACTTGACAGCTTTGCCGGCTAGGATTGAGTTCCTTTAACATGTCTTCTTTTTCAGCTCTCCGAGTTGAGGGAGGATGACCTGGCTCCCGACTTCTACGAGTCGGAAGCCGGGAAGACAAAGAAGCGCAAGGCGTCCGGCGCTGCTTCCTCTACGGCGAATGCTGAGAGGAAGAAACGGATCGCGTCGGCTACCGAGCCGACTCTCGCCAAAATTGGCGAGAACGCGGGGATTAACATCCCCCGAAGGTACTTCAACTTTGCCTTTTCCAGATGGCGAACCTTTTGAACATTTGCTGACTTATTGTGCTTGCTTTTTGTTAACAGGGAAAGGGTCGCAACCTCCCGGTTGACGACCAGGCTCCTTGGCAAGGGAAAGCGGCCGCAAGGCGGCTCGCCGGCCACCGTGCCACCAACTCCCCCGCTCCACGTCGGCAGCTTCATGGCTGACACTCGGCGCCAACCTCCAGCTCCGGCCTCAGGTGCTCCGCCAAGGGCCCCTTCCGCCGACCGCGCGCCCAAAACTCCCCTTCTGCTGGCTGAGGCTACGGCCGATGATGCCGCGCAATCGCGCGCCGCCAACGAAGGGTTGCTGGAGTCGACTGCCGGCGGGTCCCGGAGGGCAGCCCCGACTGCGGGAGGCGGCAAAGTCAGAGACCCTTGGTCTACCTTTAAGGAGGCCAAGGAGTCAACTTTGGCTTTTGCCGCCTTTGCCTCGCAGGCCTTCGACGATTTGGAGGGCGACCTATCTGTAAGTTTCTACCCCTCCAGCATATACATAGTCTTTCCCCCGAGCACTTAGATGGCTAGTCAAAAGAAACTTTGACTGCCGGCTTAGCGGTTATTCGACAATATGTTATATTCCTTTGTTTTTTCTTGCAGGGCCTTGTGTCCGCCAACGTCGAGCTCGTCTCCTCCCGAGTCGAGATAAACCGGCGCCACCGCGACCTGAAGAAGGAGTGCGAGGCCAAGGACAGGCGGATCGCCGAGCTGGAGGCGGCCCGCAAAAAAGATGAAGGTAGGGTGGATCCCTTTCTCCAACTATACTTTTGAGCTATGTTTCCGTCAATCATTTTAGCTTGGCGAATCCATATTTGTAGAACTGCTAGACCACGCCCAGGATATCCTGAAGGCGTCCACTGATATGCAAGCTCTTATGAATGAAGCTTCAGACTTGGCGGCCGCCAACTTGGAGTTGAAGGCGGCTCATCAAAAAGAGATGGAGGCCCAGCAACTCAAGTTTGCGCAGGAATCCAGCCAGCTCACTGGTGAGCTGGAAAGCCTGCGCAACAAGTTGGCGGAGGCGGAGAAGATGGCTGCGGAAGAGATATCCAAGCAGACTTCTCGCGCCCAAACTGCAGAGGACGCGCTGGCAACTCATATGATTGAGTTGTCGGCTTTCCATAACTCGGTCCTTGGTAATTTCTCGCTCCTTTTTTTATACTGCCATGTTGCTTTAGCCTGAGCCAAACTTATGGCTTTATTTTTGATGCAGTTCCCGCCGGTTTAGGCGATGACAAGGTTGTCAGCCCCCGCCTGGATCGCCTTGCGCGTCTGGGCGAGCTGATCGCCGAGACTTTGGCGGCGTCCAAGCGGTTTGCCGCCAAGTTCTTCACTTCGTCTGGCAGCCAGGAGCCGACTGAGTTCAGCGACGTGCCCGCCATCTTGGAGCAGGCGACCAAATTGCACAAAAGCTCGCTGAAGTCGGCGGCGCGGGGAGGAGCCAAGACTGCCCTTGGGTTGTTCATGGCGCACTACCCCGAGGCGGAGATAGAAGCCGTCACCGAAGGCATGCCGTCGACTTACGAAGACGGCAGCGAGGTTGAGCCGGTCGCTGTGCTGGACAGCGTTGCCGGCTACGCCACGCGAGTCGTCGACATGGTGGATACTTCAATCTTCTACCCGCGCCATCCTGTGCCTGGCGGAGAGGGAGCTGAAGCTGCCGGCGAGGCCGAGGCGGAGGGGAGTGATAGTTCCGGGGCTGAAGTTGTCAGCCCCCAAGCCTGATGTAGACGCTCCCCCGAGCCATATCTTTTTTCTGTCCTTGCCTTCCACCAGCCTTATTTTGTCGGCCCCTGAAACAATGCAACATTTGTAATATTTGTATATACTTTTGCTGTTGCCTTGTTAGGCGGAAACTAGCTGACAAGTTTTACTTTGTCTTTATTTATATGGCCCGCCTTAATTTTACCCTGACTTATATGCTTGACTTTTTGTATGTTGACGAAACCTCAGCCGGTAACTTTAGCTGAAACAACCAGGGCTAGACCATTTGTTTAGAATCAGAGACCAAAGCCAACATGTTGGTGTCAAAGACATACTACTAGGCGAACCACATATAAGTAATCAGAGGCAAAGGAATTAGGCGGCGCAAAAAGTTTGTTTTTGCTTTGGGTTGGCTCGAAAGCTGCAAGTATCTACCAGTTTGAACCTTTGCACGGAGCTAGAAAATGGGTAACTTAGATACATAGGGGAAATATGATTGCAAGAAAAGACAAAAGATGGCATGCATCTCAACACAGATGAGGAACCATAGACTTTTATTTCATAATCATATTTAACTTATTACAATTATAAATTGCTAAGTGTAGAAAGGACGTAGCTGCTCAATGTTCCAAGGCCGTTTTGTTTGCTCGAACGGGTCGTCAATGCCTCTTTTGCGCTTGGTTCCCCTTTTTCCTGCCGCTTTCTTGCGCATTTTCTTTTCTTCTTCGTCGCGGATGTCGGCTAGGTAGTAGGAACCATTGAGCAACGCCTTTGTGACTATAAACGGTCCTTCCCATGGCGGGGATAGCTTGTGCAAGCCTTTTCTATCTTGAATTAGGCGGAGAACCAGGTCACCTGTTCTGAAGCTTCGCTTCCGCACTCTCCGGCTATGATAGCGGCGGAGTTGTTGCTGGTACCAGGCGGATTCTTTTGACGCCTAGGTCGTTTGCCACGTGTAACCCATGAAGCAAAGCTTCGTACTCGGCAACATTGTTGGTTGCTGTGAAGTGGATTTGTAACACGTAGCTAAGCTTGTCACCTTTTGGCGTACGTAGAACTACTCCAGCCCCCGAGCCTTTGAGCATCTTTGATCCGTCAAAGTGCATGACCCAATATTCTGACTCGGGGAGTGCTGTTTCCTCCATAGCCTCTGTCCAGTCGGCGACAAAGTCTGCAAGTGCTTGAGATTTGATGGCGGTCCGTGGTTTATAGACTATATCAAAAGCGGCAAGTTCGATGCCCCATTTGGCGACTCGACCTGTTGCCTCTGCATTGTTGATTATGTCTCCCAACGGTGCCTTGCTGACTAGTGTCACTGTGTGTTCCTGGAAGTAATGCCTAAGCTTTCTGGCGGCGAAGAATACACCATACGCCAGCTTTTGGTAATGCGGATACCTCTGCTTGGAGGCGGAGAACACTTCACTGATGAAGTAGACCGGTCGCTGCTCACACGCCGCGGCTTCGCTCTCCTTTCTTTCCACAGCCAAGACAACGCTGACAACAGCTCCTGTTGCCACGATGTACAGCAGCATTGGTTCCTGTGATCGAGGTGCTGCCAATATCGGAGCGGATATGAGGGCCTCCTTAAGTTGTTGCAAGGCGGCGTCTGCCTCTGCTGTCCACTCGAAGTTGTCGGATTTCTTCAGTAGCCGGTAGAGAGGCATTGCCTTTTCCCCTAGGCGGCTTATGAAACGACTGACGGCTGCCGCCGATCCGGCTAGGCGCTGCACGTCCTTCAGACAAGTAGGTCTGGATATGTTTTGTATGGCCTTGATCTTCTCCGGGTTAACCTCAATCCCTCGTTCTGAGACGATGAAACCGAGGAGTTTGCCGGCTGGGACGCCGAAAACGCACTTGGCGGGATTGAGCTTCATCTGATACCTCCGGAGGTTCTGAAAAGTTTCTTCCAAGTCCTCTAGGAGATCTGCCTTATTTTTTTACATTACCGCGATGTCGTCTACATAGACGTGAACGTTGCGACCGATCTGTTCGTGCAGGCACTTTTGCATACAGCACTGGTATGTTGCCCCTGCATTCTTCAGGCCAAAAGGCATGGTAATGTAGTAGAAAGTCCCATATGGAGTTGTGAAAGATGTTTTCAGTTGACTCTCTCATCTTGATTTGGTGGTATCCTGAGTAGGCGTCCAGAAAACAAAGCAGCTCGGAGCCTGCTGTGGAGTCTACGACTTGGTCGATCCTAGGCAGCGCAAAGGGATCCTTTGGGCAGCACTTGTTAACACCAGTATAGTCGATACACATCCTCAGCTCTTTATTCTTCTTTGGGACAAGTACAGGATTTGCCACCCAATCGGTGTGTAGAACTTCTTTTACGAAATTGGCGGCCTTCAGCCTATTTATCTCCTTCCCTATAGCCTTGCGTCTCTCATCTCCAAAGCGTCTTGTTGCTTGCTTCACCGGCTTGGATCCTTTTATGACGTTGAGCGAGTGCTCGGCAAGTTCCCTCGGTACACCAGGCATGTCGGAAGGCGACCATGCAAAGATGTCACGATTCTCACGGAGGAACTCGACGAGCGCGCCTTCCTATTTGCTGTCAAGGTTGGAGCCGATGACAACTTGCTTAGACTTGTCACCTGGGATGAGGTCCACCTTTTTGGTGTCTTCTGAGGCTTCGAAAGTCTTCTTGACATCCATCTTTGGCTTTGGCATGGAGTTGTCTGAATCCGCCTTGAGCAGCGCGAGTTCTTCCTTGTGGATGACGGCTTCTGCGAAGGCGGCCATGCCACGCTCGCACTCCTTGGCTTTCTTGAAGTTGCCGGAAACCGTGATGGTTCCGTTTTCCCCCGGCATTTTAAGCTTGTTGTATATGTAGCACGGCCTTGCCATGAACTTGGCGAAAGCCGGTCGTCCGAAGATTGCATGGTAGGCGCTTTTGAAGGGGACAACTTCGAACCGGAGGAACTCTGAGCGGTAGTTCTCTTTTGGTCCGAAAGTTACCTTCAGCCTGATGCTTCCCATTGACTTTGCTTGTCTGCCGGGCACTATGCCATGAAATGTGAGGTTGCTATGATCCAGCTGGTCCTCTGACAGGTTCATGCGGCTTAGCGTGTCGTAGTACAGGATGTTGAGGCTGCTGCCGCCATCCATGAGTACCTTTGTGAGTCTGAAGTTGTCGACAATGGAGTCGACGACAAGGGCGTACTTGCCTGGGTGAGGGACGTGATCAGGGTGGTCGGACCGGTCCCAAGTGATTGTTGCCTCCGACCAGTTCAAGTACTGAGGGACGTCCGGCATTGTCGCGTTGAGTTCGCGCATCTCCGCCTTGTCCGCTTTAGACGAAGATGTGCCGACAAAGCACACAAGAGATTCTTTGACCTTCAGGTACGGCTTCTTTTTCTTGGCGGTTGCGTCCTCTTCGCTTGAGATAGACATGTCGTCGTCATCCTCATCCTCCTTGCTGTCTTTCTTGTCGTTCTTCTTTGACTTCTTTGACTTCCAGCCGACTGTGGGATCCTTTTTGAAGTCGTCCATGAAACGGAACTCTCCAAGCATGTGGTTGACCTTGCCCAATGAGGCGTCGATGGGACACGGCAAGAGCTTTGCCTGTTCGTAAGTGATTCGCGCCGCCTTAGGCCCTGAGCCGGCTTCGCGATTATCTTTCTTATTTTTCCACTTCTTTTTGCCGGCGTTTCCTTGGAACGCTACGGCTACCTCATTGGAAGGACCGGCTTTGTCATCCGCCGCCTGTTTGCGCTTGTTGTTCCGCTTTGGTATGATGTTGACGTCTGGGTCATCGTCCCGGGCGTCGTCATCCGCCGCCGCGTATTGGGCGGCTAGGTTGAGCATCTCACCAAGGTCCGTGATTTGCTCGTGGACGAGCCTATGACGGAGTAAGGACTTCTTCTGTAGGCCCGTGTAGAAGGCATGGATAGCCTGTGTGTCCGAAACACCATGACAGTTGGCCTTTTCGGATATCCAGCGGCTGACAAAATCTGTCATGGTTTCGTCCGGCTTTTGGATACAGCGCTGCAAATCCGTGTAGGTATTTGGACGCTTGTATGTTCCTTGGAAGTGTTGGGAGAAAACCTTTTCCATGTCGTACCAGCTATGGATGGACTTTTCAGGGAGGTTGTCGATCCAAGCTCTTGCCGTGCCTTCCAACATGAGAGGTAGGTAGCGGACGGCAATATGGCTGCTCCCGCCGGCAATCTCTATGGCCATGGCGTAGTCGGAAAGCCATGAGTCCGGCTTAACAAGGCCGTTGTACCTAGAACAGTTTTTTGACACTGATGTCATGTCCTTGGGGAACGGCTCTTTGCGGATGGCGTCACCGAAGCACTTTGGTCCAGAGTATAGCGGCTCCTTTCCTCTTGCTATGTCTTGTAGGCGGTGTCATGCGTCTTTTGGATCGAGCTGCCGTGCGCCTCTGTTTGCGTCCGGCTCGTCCTGCGCCGCCCGGCTTATGCTGCGCCTGGGCCCTTCTACCTCCTCTCTCCTCTTGCTGCCAGTGCTATGCTGCGGAGACCGGCTGCGGCCTCTCCTTGGAGGGTCGTTGCCGGCATCTTTTCTAGGCGGCTGCCTGTTGTTCCGGCTACCGCCATTGTCGCGTCTTGGCTGAGGTGGAGGTGGTAGGTCTCCTCTGCTTCCTGTCCTTGAATTCTCATCCCGCCTTTGTTTTGGCGACGGTGCCTTCTTTGGAGGTGGCGTTGCCTTCCTTTTGTCGCCATGGCTACTGGAGCCAGACGGGCCTTCGGGGTCGGCACCTGGTGCAGCTTTGCACTTGCCTGACTTAGACTCTAGGTCTCCCCCGCGGGCATCCGCCATGTGGCCGTAGGAATCAGCGCGAGCTTGTTGTTCTAGGGCCTTGCTTACAAAGTGTCTTGCGTTGGCCAACTTCTCTTCCGCCGTGTAAGTGTTGTCATCCAGGGTATCTAGCGCGGCAGCCGCGTTGAGGATAGGGGTGCAGAAGACAACATCCCCCCTTCTATCCACTCGCTGTGGTGCCGTACGCCAATCGAATCCTAGGTCTTGAGCCGCTGTCGTTGCTTGCGTAGGCGGCTCTTTTCCACGGCGGTTTTTTGATGACCTTTTCTCCTCGAAGAGTTGCCGGTTTGTATTGGCCGACATCTTCTCCTGCTCTTTCTTGATCTTCTTCGCAAGGCACTCAACGTGCTCCTCTCTTTTTCGCAGGAAGTCAGAGTGCTTAAGCATGTTAAGCCTAAGCTCTTCCACTTCGTCGAGTGGGGTGTTTTTGTTTACCGGAGTATTCATGATCTCGTCTACTTCTTTGATGACGGAGAGCAAATCCGTGGGTTTGCTGCTGCCGCCTTTCTCGAGGCCAGTTTTCTTCTTTGCGCACACCTTGTCGGAACTTTTAATGAGTTGGCCGGCAGTGGTGTCTCCGGCTTCTTCCGCCGGCTTGATTTGCGCTTCCGAAGTAACTGGGGTTTTCTCGTGACCGACAACAACCATCATAGCCAGCTTGTCAGGCATGTCTGTATCCGCTGTACCCTCTGAGGGAGCCGGATTTCCACTGGAAAAGCGGGTTTTGATCTTCTCTTCGAAGAGACTAGCATCATCATCGGAGTCAGAGTCTATGTTGACTTGAACAGTAGATCTGGATCCGGCATCTGACATCGCATCCTCCTGCAGAGCAGGGAGGATTGATTCAGGATCGTTGTTTTCCGGCTGGGAGTCGGATCCCAGTCCGACAACTCCGACGAAGTGGAAATCAGATTCGGCCGACTCCTGGGAGAAGGCGGATTCAGATCCATCTTGCCGGTCGACTGCTTGGTCGAAGGGTTGGTGGGTGGGGTTGTAGAAACGTGGTAGGCCGTACGCCTCTGGCGTGTACCCGATGAAGACGTCGATCCCTCCGATCGGCACGATTGCGCATCCGATAAGGTAGTCGTCCGCCGGGAGCCAGGACTCACCCGAGTTGACGTAGTTGTGGCCGTCATACCTTGTGATGCGACCGACGGCGATCTGCTTGCCCACGCCGCCAAGTGTTCCCGCCTGGAACGTGACGCCAGGAACCTTATGCCCCACAGTGGGCGCCAACTGTCGTGGTATCGGCATAATTGATAGTAGACGGGGGTCCTCTAGCCTACGTATGGATTGTGGGGAAGAAGGTTGGTGTCGTCGAGGCCGGGATTGAACACGGCGAGTTTACCCAGCTTCGGATCCCACAGCGGTGGCGGGATCCTACGTGCTGCTATAATTCACTATGAGGCAATAGCCGTGAACAGGTTACAATGTGCTTGATGCGTATCGAAGTGTCTGCCCTAAAGGCTCCCTGGTGGCCGGCTTATATAGGCGGCCAGACCCCAGGGTACAAGGTAAGTGCTTGTCCGGCAAGTAATCAGAGTCCTAGACCTAGCCGGCTTAGTTGCCGCCTTCCGTCTTGGGCTCGGTGGCTTGATGGGCTTAGGCCTTCCGCCTTCCTTGGACCGTCCGCCTACTTCCTTGCACGTCAGCTATCTGGGCCGCCCGGCAGGCCTTGGCCTTACCACCCTTGGGCCACCCTGGACTAGCCGGATTGATCCATGCTGGTTATACCCCTAGTTGATATATCCCCAACATGAGTTGCATCAAATGATTCTGAGCTTCTAATAGTTGAATTGCAACTGTCATCTCATGGTTTGTGCTTGGGCGAGACATTTGTTTGGGTTTCGCATGGATGAGTAAAAGATAGAATAATACTAGGGAAAATTTCTACCCCATACTCAACAAAACGAGGCAAATCATCTTACAAACAATATCAAACAAGGATCAAGCAACAAGTTTCAACACAAACAAGCAATCCAGTAATGTCATACCACACTGAGTTGGCATGATCAATACACTATCACGGTGTCGTTGTTCTAATTAAATGGTGGTCTCTTGTCTATCTTTTTAAGTGCTTCAAATTCTTCTTTCTTCAAAATCTTCTAAGTGTTTGAGCTACGAATCTGGATTCTTCAGTGTCCTTCCATGCAGGTAGTGCTTCCTGATGACTTGTAGAATTGCATATGAAGTATCGAACTCAGACTTTAAGAACATGGTCAGCTAGAAAAAGATAAGATATTTTTAGAAGTTTGATATTAGACGAGAGTATAAGAGAGGATAAAATGAAAAGTTTTGTTTTGAGATAACTGAATGAAAATAGATTTTCAATCCTATGGCCAAATCCTATTTTTATCCAAACTTAGGGGTTCGATTCGAACCTACAGGAAACACAGTGCTCTGATACCATCTGTAACGTACCTGCACTTAAAATATGGCAGGTACCTGTGTATAGTGCAATCCACTGGATCGATTCGTTTGCACACACAGTTTACAATGTAATATCACAACAAAGTATCAATTTTATTACATCGATGATCCAGACTTACAAAATATTCTTTACAAATTGCATAGCATAAAGCTAGCTTTAAAAGAGTAAACCGCGGAAATAAGACAACAATGAGTCTGCATCTTCATGTTGCCACAGGCGAAAACATGTTGGTGTAGACTCGAACCCCAAACGTATTCCTTACTCTTCATCAGAAACTTCTGCAACAAATAATAATTTGCAACAGAGTGGGTCAGATTCCATTAAAAATGGAGTCTGACAAGTGACACTATGGTGGACACTTAATGGAATAACTCTACCTATATGCATATTTGGCTGGTGGAGTTCAAGGCTAATTTGCATAAAGCCAATTTTTCCTACTCTTTTGAGAACACTTTTCTTAAATTCAAGACAAGTATGGCGTGAAAACCATAATCTCATCTTCCCTTTTTCACCCATCAAATTTTAACTTAGAAATTGGAATGATGGGATCCTCCGCTGACGTCCTTGATCAGCTGCTCAAAATTGTCCGTAACCGAGGACACGGCTAAGTACTTAGTTTACACTATGCAGAGGTTGTGCACTTTAACCATTAGACCCAACAAACCCAAACTATCCTCAAGCACACCATTTGTGCTAAGGAAAAGGAGAGAGTTGAGACGAGACTTTTCAGAAGCATGTTCCCACCCCATAACGGCCTGACGCGCTCCACCTACAACACCTCTACCACCACCTGTCAGGCCGGGGCGAGTCCACGCAACTTAATCCATCTAGACAGAGCCCATTGACTAATGGTTGCACTAGAAGCAATCTTCACTTGAAGTTCTTCAGATCCTTTTGTTCCCTGGGTGGCCGTCCACAAGTGACCATCCCTTAGAGGTCACCCCTAAGAGACAACACTCAACAAAAGCCACATACAACCAATTCCACACAGGAGTTTCATTCTTAACTTAGTAGAAATTAACTTTTCATAAATCAACTTTTGCATAGCATCAATATTTCTACCAAGTTATCAATGGGATTCTAGACACAACTAGTGCAAGGGATATGGTAGTTTTAGCATAGCAATAATATCCAACATATGCATATAAGAAATACACTAAGTAATGCATAGAAAAATACTTAGGAAGTTTATGAGGGTGTGCCACTTGACTTGGCAACAGGGAGAGCATGAGTATCTGTTGCAAAAGCCTTCATTTCTCTCCGGAATTTCTAACAAGTCAAACAAGCCACAAATAAACATACAAGCATAAATGCAACACATACAAAAATATGACATGCATGATATGAAAAATATTCTTAAGGGCTAGAGATGCACGTCATGCCATGAAATTATTCTAAGTTAATGCAGGGCAAGTGTGTTAGTCAAAATTACTGTAACGCCCCGGGATTTATCCCCTTTTTGATTTGTGAGTTTTTCTTTTTGCATCGACATAGCATCGCATTAAATTAATTGTTGCATTTAAATTTAATTTCCACAATTAAATTCAAATGCTTTTCAAATTAATTAAAATTGTGATATTTCAAATCTTTTGCAAATGTTAAAAATTAGTTTATTAAATTGTCTATTGAAAACTAAAAATATTTTGTAAAGGTTTCGTGTTCAAATTCTTTTTCCTATTTTGTTTTTAAAATATAAAACAAAAAATAATAAAGGGGAGAGAAATAAAGCCCAAAAGCCCACCTAAGCAAACCCTAGGGTTTCCCCCTGGAAAATACTTTCCCACCCCCTGACTTTTTGCAGCCACCCTCCTCCTTTTTCTGGTTTTTACAAAAAACATCCTCCCACCTCTCTTTTCTTCTTTTTCCCCTTCCTTTTTTTTCCTTTTTTTTCTTTTTTCTTTTTTTTTCCTTTCCTTTCCTCTTCTTTTCTCTCCTTCTTCTCCCGCACGTCCCGCACGGGAGAAATCCTCCCGCAGCAAACCGCTCGCTCCCGAGCTCCCCGTGCCCCCGCACCAGCGCCTCCCCGCCGCCCCTGCTCCTCCCGGGCCGCCGCGCGTCGTTCCCTCCAGAGCCCGTGCTCCCATGGCCGCCGCCTTGCCTCCACGCTCGCGCGCCGCGCCTCCCCAGCGCTGCCGCCGCCGCACGCCTCCAGCGCGCCTCCCGCGCCAGCGCTCGCCCCCAGCCACGCCGGCCTCCTGCGCCTCCGTCCGGCCGGCCCGAGCTCCCCGCACCCGACGCCGTGCGCTCCGGCCGCCGGCCGCCGCTCCCCGCCTCCGGCCGTGGGCCGCCGCGCGCGCCCTCTCCCCGGTCGCCCGACGCCTCCCCTGCCCCGGCCGCTCGCCTCCCGCGCCGCGCCCCGAGCTTCTCTGCCGCGCCGCTCGCCGCCGTCGTACGCTCCGCAGCGCGCCGCCGCCCCGCACGTGCTCGTCCGCGCCGCCGCGCGCCGTCCCCGCTGCCTCCTCATCCGCTCAGTGCCTTCGCTCCACTTCGCCGTTTTCCCTGTCCGGTGATGCCCCCGCATCATCCGCCCGCAAGGTGTTCGACACAATGCCCGCAAGAACTTCGGCGTCACAATTTTGTCCGAGTTGTCCACCCTTCGAGTTGTTGCTAAATGCGCGTGAGAGTGCCTCTTCCGGTGCCGCGTTGCCCGTGACCGCCCGTGTCCTGTCGCGGTGCCCGCCCGTGCGCTTTCCTTCCGGTGTCCGTTGCAGTGCTCCTACGTGCCCGCGCCCGTCAACGGTGATGACTGACTTCGACTACTTCCCCGACCACTTCCACGACACCGACAAACGACGATGCCCCGGTTCCGCGACGACTACTTCCACGATGTCGACTACTTCCTCTATGGACCGAAGGCGTCGGTTTCGAACCCTATCTCTCCCCCGATCCAGCATGCGAACCCAAACCCTAACCCTATACCTATTTTTTTAAATGTCATCTATCTTGTGCATATCGCATCATAATTACATGTGTTGCATCTCTTGGGTTTGCGGGTGTAGCAAATCACCTAAATAATAAATATGGAATGTGTGGGGCAAATCAATATATGTATTGCACAATTCCATTTAAATTGACTAGATCACCCATGCCATGTTTTGCTATGTTAACCAACATTTAATTTGTTGGGTAGATAAATAACTTGCACCTAAACATTAATTGTCGGAATCCCGGTTCCGCTTAATTTGGATTAAGGGCATCTCGCATTGCATCTTGCCATGTCATTCATCTGTCCCATGATCATGCTGGATCTTTTGCCGTAGTTGTAAAATGCATCTTTTGCGCTTCCAGTGTTTGTTGCTTCTTCGCGGATAAGACGTTGAGATGTGTGAGCAACGACAAGATCTGCTTCCATGCGGGATTCCAGGCAAGCAAAGTTTGCTTGTTTACCTATACATTGTCTTTCATTCCTGCCGTTGATCTCTGCTACCCTAGTATACGATTCTTTATTGCGATCCCATCACATGTTTATCCTGCAGCCTATACAGCTTTATCCCCACATCCCATCACCTGTTGTATGTTTATCTGTTAGCCTTGCGAGTCGTAGTGCATGCTTAGAGTTGGTTGTGCGATTAATATGTCGGTCTTTTATTTCATATGCTTAGCTGGATAGATTATTCTACCTTAATAAAATGTTGTATTATATTGGGGTATTATAATTAAAAGATAAGGCACCAGCGGAAGGCCTTGCGAGGTGCTTTGTTCTGCTAAGTGTCGACCTAGGAACTGAGATTTTGTCCTCGGATCCAATTTTGAGCGCACTAACCACTTGTGGGAGGCCCAATGGAGCCCCCCTCGACTTTGACTGGAACTTCGACTTGTCCGGGAGCTGCAACTAGTTCGGGTTTTCCATTTGTCTCATATGCATCGATACTAGTGTAGTATTTTACTTTGGCGGTGTGCCTTGTTACATGCATATAGGGCGCGGCCTGTTGGTGCGGAGGGGTGTGTCCTGCGGGAGTCCGCACCCTTTTGGCCGGGACCAGCATAGCTCCCGTGGCTCCTGGACTTGTTGCGGTGAAGGAAAAGAGTTGGGTTGAAAGGCCCTAATGTTTTTGACTGGGTTGATCATGCGAGTATGGGTCCAGTAGTGCACCCCTGCAGGGTATAATCTTATCGATGAGCCGTGTCCACGGTTATGGACGTTTTGGTGATGATGCTGGCTAACAAGATCTAGACAACTTACACCTAATCATTGCTAATTAACCTGACTAGTAATATAGGATTGCTTTCACAATAAATGGTAATTAAAATTGTTCAACGTGTGAGTTTCCCGAATTGCTTCCTCATATTTGGTTGAGGGGGTTAATTCGAGAATGGGTTATGTTTGGTGTTAGTTGTAGATGTTTATCTTATGCGCTCTCTTATCCCTCTCTGATTAGACGGAAGTTGTAGCGTGTCTCTTTAGGTTGCTAGTGCTGCTGCCGCTAAGTCCACCTCCCCTATATTTTGGGAGATGGTGTAGAAAGTAGGCAAGTCGGTTTTGCTTGCCAGGGAGTGCCCTGACCCTCTTCTGGGTTATGCTTTATGTGCAGTTAACAGGTTTGAAGTCTGACGACATTAGCTTGGGAATCCCTCCGGCTTGGCTGGGCAGGGATATCGCGCCATCGCTTATCTTTAGGACTCTTAGTCCAATTTGCATCTTATCCGTAGTCGGATACTATTTTGCTTCCGCTGTCATTTGAATCTTTGTATTGTAACATTTGTATCTTGACTCGTTCGAGTCGTTGTTGTATTTTATCTTCTTTTGTATTTGTGGATGTATTGGAACTATTGTAATGTTATCACAATTCCACCCACATAATGCGCATGTTTCGGTGTGCACATTATGTCTGGTGGGCGACCTAAAATCGTTATTATGCGGATTTCGGCGGGATCGCTTTAAATCTACATAGTACCGATTTTCGGGCGTCACAATTACTAAGCACCAAGGTCATAGGTTGGACAGAATAACTTTGCTATAAATCAACTTGAATAAGTTGTAATGCTGCTGCAAGTCTTCACGTGTAGGATCAAGCGAAATCTTCAACTCCCTTGTAGTTTTCTTCATCTTCAATTAGCACTCTAAGGACTTTGTCATAATAACTAAGGACTTGGTTTATGTCCAAAGTTAAAGAAGAATAGTAATGCAGAAAAAGATAAAGAAAAGGTGTAATTTTTCTTCTAGGCTTCCTCTTAACTTTGATGTCTTCATTGAACTTTTGTAAACTTTGGTTTTTCAGACTTGATAATTCTTCAGTATTGATGATTCTTCAGAGTTGTCTTGGATATAACTTAGCCACCATCAAGTCTAAGAGAAAGATAAGAAGAGAGAAAGACTTAGAGAAATAAAGGGGGATGGTCTTCTTGCAGTTCCTCTTGATTTTCTTCTAACTGTTTTTGCTTCTTGGAGATGTCTTCGGAGTTTTGTTTTTTTCTTGGCTAAGTCTTCATTTGCCTTATAGTCTTCATGTTGAGAATCTCAAGTGTCTAAGTGCATAGCACTTTACCAAAACACTAGGTTGAAAATAATCCTAATTTAGAGAAAATAAGGAAGAAGTTTAACTATAAGGAGTATAACTATACAATAGATATGCCATGCATGCAATGCAATTTATTTCTAAGGACGACACTTAACAAAATAAAATAACTAAGTTTTCTAGATGCTAAAGTTTTCTAAGGAAAAGATTTAGCATCTTTAAGATGTTAAAAAATTTCTAAGGAAGAGTGTTGTGGAAAATTAGTTATCAAATATTTTCTAAGAAAGAATTTATTTTGTTTAAAGAGGCAAAATATTTCTAAGTACCTTTTAATACCAAAGTGGTCATAATATGACTAAGTACTTTATAATTCGACTAAATGATGAAAATAAATTTTATTAAATTTGTAATCAATTTTAATCATTAAAACAACACTTAAAAGTATTTAATCAATATTAATTATAAAATCATAGAAAATTATTCTACAAAAATTAGTAGAAAAATACTACCGCCAATACTTAGACATACAAATTTATAGCAAAAGAGTTTGATGAAAAATCAATTTAAAAATTGAAATTATGTTCAAAATACTAATAAAGCCACTTTTGAAAATAAACACAAATAATTTGGCAAGACATAAAATTAACTATGCCAAAAGTTTATACGTGTCATAACCTTTCCAAAAATATTTTATTTATAAATTTTACCAAACTAATAAAAAGTAGTGATAGATTTAAAATCTAGGGTTTTTCTACAAAACTGCCGGTCTTCGGTTGACTGTTGACTCTGATCGCTGACGTGGCAGGCTGACTGGGATTTGACTACGAATTTGACCAAAAATAAAGTTGCTCGGATGGAAAAACACTCTTAACAAAAGTTGTAGAGAATTACGTGCTCTTTCTAATTATCACAATTATAACATAAGTGGATGAATAGATTGGTCACAAATCGCAAAATAACTTTCTGGTCCGAAACTTCAAACTCGAATATCTCTCAGCTCGCTGAACCAAATAAGATGAATCTTGGGGCAAAAGAAAGGTCTCGATCGGGGGAACAACTTAAAGTAAATTTATTTGTGGTTAACTAAAATTTGGTACCACAATTGTAAACATATAAAAATAATTATTTTTAATAAATACAATCAAATCATTAGAGTAAAAATAAGATAAATATCATAATCGCTATTTTGTTTTTTAAATATTTACTCAAATAGATTTTCAAGTGGAAATAATATTTCAACCATTGTAATTTCAAATATAAATAATGCAACAAAATGATGAATGCATGCATGAATTTTGTTTTCAAATCGACATACATATAGTTTTCAAAAAGTATTTAATTTTTCTGATTTTTCAGAATTTGAAAAATCCTAGGATGTTACAAAGCATGTGACTAGGTCACCCGGACATAAGATTGTGGACGAGTAGAAGTTAGTGTTGTCGGTAACGAGATCATGCTAGGTATGGAGATATCTATGAACGGGTCTCGGACACGCTAAGTATCGCTTTGACAAAAGGTTTAAGACTCGACGTCTAGATTTGATAGATGAAAGTCATTCGTTATATCAGAGGGGTTAATTCACGGGGTCCTGGCCTACGAGTTAATCATTGATTGGAGAGGGGTCTCGATCATGTCTGTTATTATATGGAACCGCTAGGGTAACACACTTAAGGGGTTTTGACAAGACATCCGGAAGAAAGAGAACATTGGGAACGTCACGGGAATGGTCTGATGGAGATTGGGCGGCGACGAAATAGTTTTCGGAGTCGAATAAATTATATAATATGTAATTAATATTAATTAGTGTAATTAATAGTTAAGGCCATTTCGACCTGACCATTGGACTGCGGGTGTGCAACAGATGCGTACTTGAGCTTGATGCCCTGCGAAGTACAGAAGTCCTGGAACCCTTCTGCTTTGAAGTTGGTCCCGTTATCAGTGATTATACTATTGGGTACACCGAAGCGAAAGATTATAGACTTGATGAAATTGACTGCGGAAGTTGCCGTGGCATTTGTGACAGGAACTGCTTCAATCCACTTGGTGAACTTGTCGACTGCGACCAGGAGGAAAGTATGACCCCCGTGGGATGATTTCTTCAGTGGTCCAACCATGTCCAGCCCCCATTGCGCAAAAGGCCAGGGTAGCGGGATGGTCTTGAGCTCAGACGCAGGGGCGTGCGCCCTGGTTGCGTACTTCTGGCAGCCGAGACAGTTCTGAACCAAGTCCTCTGCGTCTCGCATGGCAGTTGGCCAGTAGAAACCTGCCCTTAAGGCCTTCGCAACGAGTGCCCTGCTGCTCGCATGATGCCCACATGTACCGGCATGTATATCCATGAGGATTGCCCGTCCATCCTCTGGTGCTATCCACCTCTGCAGTATTCCCGAGATGCTCCGCTTGTATAACTCCTTGTTAATGACTGTGAATGCCTTAGAGCGTCGACTGATGCGTTTCGCCTCGTCTGGATCTTTGGGCAACTCCTGACATGTGATATATGAAAAAAAAAGGGTTTGTTCCAGGACGGCTCGATGAGGAACACTTCGACCGGAGGAGTCGAGGTTAAGAGATTGTCGGGCTGCTGATCAGCCGATACATTTTCACCTTGCTCTTGCGGGGTGCTGGTGTCCACTGTCGATTCGGCCGGATTTTTGATTTTGATTGATCTCTCCTTGATTCTTTCCAAAAAAAACTCTAGGCAGGACAGACTCCTTTTTGGACCCTATGTTGGCCAGCATATTTGCTTCCTCGTTGCTTTCCCACTAACGTGCCTTAGCTCGCACCCGTCGAAGTTGCCCTCCATGACATTGTACATATCACGGTAAGCCTGCATGTTATCTGCGTTTGCATCGCACTCCTTCATCGTTTGATGTACCACCAGATTCGAATCACCGTATATCATCAGCTCGAGTTGCTCCGCAAGCTTTGGTCATGCGCATGCCATGTAATAGCGCCTCATACTCTGCCTCATTATATGTGGCTCGCTTAAAGTCCATCTCAATACATATCTCAGTTTGTCTCCTTTGGGTGAGGTTAAGACGACTCCGGCTCCTGCACCCTCGAATCGTTTTGACGCATCGAAATGCATGGTCCAAGAGTTGGACAAATCAAGGACGTGTGGCAACTGAGCCTCTATCCACTCGGTTGTAAAATCCGGCATAACCTGGGCTTTGATTGCGTTGGGGTGCCGATACGTGATGTCTCTGGGAAGCTCGATACTCCACTTGGCGACTCGCCGAGCCGCCACAGAGTTGTTGAGAATGTCGGACAGTGGGGCGCTACTCACCACTACTATTGGGTGTTCTGCGATGTAGTGTGCGACTTTGCGACAAATCATGAACACACCATACGCTAGCTTATGGTAATGCGGGTACCGCTCCTTGGCTGGGGCGAGCACCTCACTGAGGTAATACACCGGCCTCTTAACTGTCTGCGTTTTTCCTTCCTCCGGCCTCTCGACTACAAGTACCGTACTGACCACCCTGTTGGTGGCGGCTATGTACAGATACAAAGTTTCCTGCTCTCGGGGCGCCACGAGTACAGGAGGGTTTGTGAGCATCCGCTTCAACTCTGAGAACGCCACTCGCGCCTCCGTTGTCCACTCGAACTTGTCCGCTTTCTTCATTAACTGGTAGAAAGGCAGGGCCTTCTCGCCAATCCGACTGATAAATCTGCTGAGAGCTGCCACCCTTCCTGCGAGTCCTTGGACCTCGTGGAGCTTTGTCGGCTCCGGGATTTGCAAAAGGTTTTGAATTTCCTCGGGATTGGCCTCGATGCCCCTGGCGGACACTAGGTAACCCAATATCTGCCCTGATGCCACCCCGAACATGCACTTGGTGGGGTTGAGTTTGATTCTGTACTTGTTGAGGGCTGCGAAAGTCTCCCTCAGATCATCTATCAGAGTTCTTGTTTCTTTAGACTTGACAACTATGTCGTCAATGTACACCTGAATATTCATGTCGATCTGATCCCTCAGGCAGTTCTGCATCATCCGCTGGTGAGTGCCCCCCGCATTCTTGAGCCCGAAAGTTATTTTGGTGTAGCAGTATACACCGTTAGGGGTGATAAAATCTGTCTTTTCCTCATGCTCCTTCTTCATCTGAATCTACTGATAACCCGAGTAAGTGTCAAGAAAAGGCAGGCGCTCGCACTCTGCCGTCGAGTCCACAATCTGATCAATTCGAGGCAGAGGGAAATGGTCCTTGGGGCAGCATTTGTTGAGCGACGTGAAGTCGATGCACATTCGCCCATAGTTAACTCCTTTTTTTTGGTATGAGCACTGGGTTTGCAACCCAATCTGACTTTTTCAACTCTCAGATGAACTTGGCGTCTAGTAATTTGTCGATTTCAGAACCGACTATCGCACGCTTCGGCTCGGACAACCTTCTCATGGTTTGCTTGACTGGCTTGGTGCCTGGATAAGTTTGTAAGGCATGCTCGGCAAGTTCCCTGGGTACACCTGGCATATCAGTGGGGTGCCAGGCGAAAATTTCCCAGTTCTCACGGAGGAACTCAACGAGCGCGCCTTCCTATGCTTCATCTAGACTGGACGATACAAGAACTGTCTTGTCGTTGTCCGCCGGGTGAACCCTATGGGCCCTCGTGTCATTTTTTGCGTTGAACGAATTCTCGGGAGCAGGCTTCTTGGCCTCAGAAAAAACTGTGCGATCATTATCCAATGCGATCTCTGCAAGCTGCTCTTGTGCACCGAAAGACTCGGATATCTTGCTGAATTCCCTGTCGCAGTCGTCAGAACACCGAAAGTCGCCACGGATTGTGATGACTCCCTTTGGTCCAGGCAGATTGAGCATAAGATACGCGTAGTGTGGTACTGCCATAAACCTGGCAAACGTTGGTCGCCCCAGGATTATGTGGTACTGGGAAGGCTAGTCGACGACTTCGAACTCGACATTTTCCTTTGTGAAGTGGTCCTCGTCACCCAGGACAACCTAGAGCCATAAAGAACCCAAGGGGTAAACTGTGTTGCCCGGCACTATGTCGTGAAATGTGTTTTCAGATTGTTTTAAATTGTCTAGTGACATATTCATTTTGCGCAAAGTGTCTGCGAAAACGATGTTTATGCCGCTGCCTCCATCCATAAACACTTTGTTCATCCTGAACCCTCCAATCAAAACCTGAATGACAAGAGGTGTGTGGCCTGGGCACACGACTCGTGGCGGGTGATCCGCCCGAGTGAAGCCGATTGGAGTTTCTGAGCCTTGTAGGTACTCTAGGACTGCTGGTGGTGCTGCAATAGCCAAATTAACTTGGCGACTGATAAGCTTCTGACATCTGTTAGATGGCCGTCCTTTCTGTATCATGTACATTGCCCCCCTGGTTTGCGGGTATTGATCTCGGGGTGCACCCGAATTCTCCTTATGTCGGTTTTCCTGTACTGCTCCCGCGATGTGCCCTGCTGGCGGCGGAGGTAATGCTGCCTGCGCTGGTAGAGCCGGATTTGCCGCGGCGTTACGCCATATCTCAGCCTGCATTGCGATGAAGTCACGACAGTCTTTCAGTATGTGTCTTGCTCGTAAATTGCCAAAATTATCATTAAACAGGTGCAGTCTGCACGGGTCATTGAGTTGCTGAGCCGGTGAACGATAGGGTCGCTCGAACCGGGCTCCTCTTGGCTTGAAATCACGTCTTCTGTTTGCATCCTCTCGATTTATGTCAAGAAGATTCCTGTCCTCTCGCTCTTCACGCGAGTTCTCCCCCTTCTGGATGTTACGATTTGCCCAGTTCTCCTGGAACCCCGCGGCTACTTGCTCGACTCCATCCATTCCCCCGTATGTCCTAGGCCTGACTCTTCTGTCGAAACGGCCGCGACGGCCATTGTTGCCCCGCTGGCGATCAAGCTCTGGTGATGGCATTCTGTCGTTTCTTACTGAGTCTTCCCCATCTGCCCATTTATTGTCCATTTCCATGAGGTGCGCAATTGATTTTGGATCTTCCCGACCTAATGCTTCCTGCAAGTCATTGCGCCTGACACCTTGTATAAATGCGAATATGGCGTTGTCCTCGGAGATATTCGCGCCTGAATTTTCATGGTAGTCCAGCGCTGAATGTACTCGCGAAGTGTTTCACCAGGCTTTTGCTTGCAAGAGCTGCTGGAAAGATGCGAGTCGTTTGAACGTGGATGAAAAGTTTCTCTTAAAGTCACTACAGAAAGATTCCCATGTACCATACGAGCTGCGCGGCAATCCTCTGAGCCAAGCGTGGGCTGATCCCGTCAACATTAACTGGATGTACTGCATGGCAGTCGTGGTATTTCCTCGCTGACACGCTAATGCCGTTGTATAGTCCTCTAACCAGGCCGACGGCTCTTGACTGCCATCATACTTGGGAGTTTTGAAGTTAGTTTGAACCTTCTTGGCATGTGGGTCTCCCGTACCGCCGATCTGAAGCACATTGCACCACATGGCTCAACATCAGATTTCGAGTCTGAACTGCTATGACTGGCCTGTTTATTAACCGCTGCGTAATTACATATCTTGCATCGAATCCCTCCTCTGCATAATCATGATCAAAACTGGCGGCTTGCCTCTGCTGACGCCGCTCCTCTCTATTACGCATGCGCTCTTCTCTCTCGCGTCGACGTCGGGTGGACCGCTCTTCTTCGCTCTCTTCTCTGTCTCGGCTATTGCGATTCCGTTGCCTGGACCTGCTCCGTTCAGTCTCCTCGGTCTCGCTCGTCGCGGTGATGGCGCCTGGACCTACTACCTTCTGGCTCGTCCTGAGCACCTTCCTTCTGTCGCTGACTACCGCGGAGGGTGTTTTCGCACGGGGCCGACTGATCGACTGGTCTACTGCCGTTTGCACGGGTGCCCGTACCAGGAGGATTCTGACCAGGGATGTTCCCAGGTCGGCCCGTCGGGGTGGAGACTGGTACAAAAGCTGACCAAACATTCCCTAAAGCCTCGATCTGCGCTCAATGAAGTGCGTGTCGTGGGTCATCCTGCGGAGGCATGGTGGATCTGAGGTAGGTTGCTACAGAAGCTATGGCTGTTGCTGTAGTTTTTGGGATAGGAATACTATCCTCTGCGATAGTCATGAATTTCTGCCTGACGTTATTCAGGTTTTTTCTAGCCCCGGGTAACCTGGACCTGGTCCTTACATGCTCTGTTGTGTCCGGGTCCGCACCAGTCGAATACGAGGACGAATAAGCCAGTCTTCTTGCACTGAGCGAGTCAACTCTGGCCTGCCGCTCGTCGAGGGTGTTCTGCAGTTCAACTAATTCGAGATTTTTCTTGCGTAACAGGTACTGGTATGCCAATAAATCCTCCCTGGCGGAGCCGACAGGTAACAACGCACCTCTGTTAACAACATCTTCCAACCTGATGGCCTCTCCTCTGTGATTTCCAGTTCTTCACCCGCCATCCGTACTATGATAGGATACTGGGTGCCCTGAGGCGTCGGGTGCGGCGTAGGTGTGGCTCCTGGGGTGGCATCCACCATCCATACTTGAATAACTTGTTGACTGTGCGTACAGCGCACCCTTCTCCTATACTCGCGCTTGATGTCCACAAACGAACCCCCACTACGGAGTATGGACGCGACTTGGGAAGCGACGCAGTCAGAGCAATGGCACGACACGCCTATCTCCTTTACGGAAGCGAATGGGTTTATAGTGTACAAGGACGACACTGGCGTAGATTTGGATGCTGACGATGACGCGGGAATCGAAACTCCCGTGAGTGATGCAGATGCGACCTTGATTGTTGATGAAGACGCGGAAGTCGAGAATCCCGCGAGTGACGCAGATGCGATCTTGACTGTGGATGAAGACGCGGGAGTCGAGGATCCCGTGAGTGACGCAGATGCGATCTTGATTGTCGATGAAGAGGCGGGAGTCGAGGATCCCGCGAGTGACGTAGATGCGATCTTGACTGTCGATGAAGACGCGGGAGTCGAGGATCCCGGTAGTGACGCAGATGCGATCTTGACTGTTGATGAAGACGTGGGAGTCGAGGATCCCGCGAGTGACGCAGATGCGATCTTGACTGTTGATGAAGACACGGGAGTCGAGGATCCCGCGAGTGACGCAGATGCGATCTTGACTGTTAATGAAGAAGCGGGAGTCGAGGATCCCGCGAGTGACGCAGATGCGATCTTGACTGTCGATGAAGACGCGGGAGTCGAGGATCCCGGTAGTGACGCAGATGCGATCTTGACTGTTGATGAAGACGTGGGAGTCGAGGATCCCGCGAGTGACGCAGATGCGATCTTGACTGTTGATGAAGACACGGGAGTCGAGGATCCCGCGAGTGACACAGATGCGATCTTGACTGTTAATGAAGACGCGGGAGTCGAGGATCCCGTGAGTGACGCAGATGCGATCTTGATGCCCATGTTTGCCGATCGGACTGGGCTCGCCACGTGGAGAGTTCCCCACTGGTTGACCAGGAAACAGAAGCTGCCAAAGGTCAGATCCATACCTGAGTGTACACGTGCGAACGCTGATTGCTCCGAAGTCGAGTGCGGGACGAACTCAAAGTTCCCAAGCGCATACGGCTTCCTCAGATCCAGAGGCTCCCGTGACGGCCCTGCCGCTGTTGCGGCTGATGGAGCCGCCGACTCCGTTGATCCAATGCCCTTCTTTCCCACAGACGGCGTCAATTGACGAGGGATTAACTCGACAAGTCCCATGGTGATGTACCTAGGGTTGTATCGATAGGAAGAATATATGGGTGTTGGCGAATTCGGACGGCTGACAAGCAAAGACTTGCTCGTCAGATCTATATTATCGATCTCTCGGTATGAATACAAGGATATCCTGGCGAGTTGTTGCCTCTCTAGGGTTTGGGGTATAAGACTGTACGTAGTCCTTTCACCTCCCTCCTGACTCATATATATAGGGATCCAGGTCTGAGGAGTTCGGTTCCAACTAGAATTACATCTACTGGATACCTGAGTCGGTACGAGACCGCCTAACTTATTCCATACTCCAGCTATTACAAAGCCCTTCATCTTCATCTTTATACGGGCCAACAGCTGGGCCTTGTAAGAAATCACCCTTTAATATAACCCGCAGGGTATACCCATTGGGTATAACCACATCAAAGGTGTTTGTAGATTTCCGGAGATTCTCGACTGACTTGTTCATTCTCTGGAGCGTGTCTGTGAATATTATGTTGACGCCACTGCCTCCCCCATGAATATTTTGGTCATAGTGTATCCTCCAATTTGTCCTTAGAGTACTAGAGCAGCGTGTCCCGGTCGATAGATAGTTGGCGGGTGATCCTCCTGATCAAAGGCGATTGTTATGTCTGACCCTTGCAAAAATTATGTTACTGGGGGTGGAGCTAATACTGCCATATCGACGTTTCTGGTGTGGCGCTTTTGCCTTCTGTTGGAGTGCATCCCTTCTAGGTCATGTACATCTGCCCTTTTGGTTGTGGATATTGAGTGTCCGTATTGTGTGGTATGTGATGTATGGCGCCCGCCATCTGGTTATTCGCATCGAGTTGTGGTGGTGGTGGTAGTGCTGCCACTATTTGTGGAGGTGCTATGTATGTCGCTGGGATAGCTTGTGACGGTTCTCTCTTCATCTGATTTATGTAATCCATTGCCATTTGCCCAAATTCACGGCAGCTTCCCATTGTGTGATGTGATGTTAACCGTCCAGTCGCCGGGTCTTTGAACATATGGAGTCTGTACTCATCCTTCATCTTTTCTTGAAATGATTTCTCGATTCTTGACTCTGAGCGCTTCTGCCAGTCTTGTCTTCTATAGCTTCTGCGCTGGTCTCGACCTCGGTTGTCACGTCTATCGACTGGCCTATCTCGTCTATAGTTATCACTTCGTGTGTCTCGGCGATCGTCTTGCCGGCTACTTCACCGGTCATCTTGCTTTCTATCATCTTGATTCATGTCGTCCTGTGAGAATCCAGCTGCTACAAATTTGACATTGTCCTTGCCGCGGTGATCGTATTCGCGCCTTCCTCGTTTGTCGTCTCTATCCCGTCGATCTCGGCTGTTGACGAGGTGTTAACTCGACAAGTCCCAGGGTTGTGCACCCCGGGTTGATTGATGGGGAGAGAGATGAGTGCTGGTGGTCACAACG
Organism: Poa annua; assembly: GCA_026929855.1. Classification (NCBI taxonomy): domain Eukaryota; kingdom Viridiplantae; phylum Streptophyta; class Magnoliopsida; order Poales; family Poaceae; genus Poa; species Poa annua. The sequence continues at coordinate 239,519,265 of CM049426.1, read as the reverse complement.
GCTGACAAGCAAGGATTTACCCAGGTTCAGGCTCCCGGAGGATAACACCCTACTCCTGCTTGTCTGATTATTGATGCGAGTAGCGATTACAATGGCGAGATTGCGATCTCGCTAGGGTTTGTGGCGGTGGCTATGAGCGTGTCCTTTGGGACGAGCAACCCTCCTGGCTTTATAGGTAGCCAGGTCTCGGGTGGTCGATGCCGATGGCAACTACAGATATGGCAGGTTATGCGACCTAACCGACTTGGACTAGGTTACATGGTATCCCGCGTGGGCCTTCTGTGGGCCTCCATATCCTTGGCGCGGCCCAGGTAGCCTTATCGTGGGCTACCCGAAAGGCAGCCCCACGTCAGTAGCCCCCGAGTGCTTGGTCGAAGCGTAGAGTCGGGTAAAGAACTTCTTCCTCCTGGACGCGCCATTGGATTGCTTGATCTTGAGCTTGAACTCGGTTTCTTCAGTCGAACCGGCCTCTCCCGATGGGAGTAACCTTTGCAGTCGAATTACTTTGCCTTGGTCTTCTTGTGAAGCTTGCTTCTATTCGGCCTGTTGGCTTACTTGTAAATGGATTCGGCTGCTCAAGCTTACTCGGTTTTCTTTGCCATCCGAATGATTCCTTCGGGTTCTCGGACCAGCAGTCGATCCTACTTTGTTGGTTTCAGCTAAGAAGCTTCCTACTCGAATCACTTTGTCGAGTTGTTTCAGTTGTTTTTGGAGTTGTTGGCTTGATGACGTCATTGGTGACGATCCATTGCACGCCTCTGCGCCCGATGGGACGTGACGTGGTGGGCCCCGCTGTCAGAGCTGACCGCGGTCAGCAGTTGTCACGTCTCCGAACTGGACGCGAAATTTGGGCGGCATGATGATGACGCCTCGGTTTTCGTGCGTAGTGGACGAAGTGGGCGGCGACGGTTGGTTTCTTCGTGCGACACGTGGACGGCTGGATGTGTCTGCTTGGAACCCTTGTTCTGTGGACGGTTGAGATGAAACGTTTTCGAGGCATAAGTACTGTGTTTTGACGCGAGGGACTTCATCTTCTCCAATCGTCCTGGCCTCCTTTTCCTCTGCGCTCTACCATTTTCGCCGCCATCCAGAGCTCCGTGCTTTTTGTCCGTGCACCTTGCGCTGCCTCGCGGCGCCATGGGCAAGCCGAAGAGCGCCGTTGGTTCCTCCGCCGCCACCGACGAAGCCGGGCTGATGAAGAAGCCCGACGGCGACTGGCAGAGGTCGTCGGTGAAGAAGGCAGAGGTCGAGCTCCTCCGCGCTCAAGGTCTTCTTCCACATGCTGATCAAGTCCAGGTACGTGCTCCTGGCAAAGAGGTTTCCCCACACCCCGGGATGGGGAACGCGTTTGCTTCGTGGATTTCCTTCCGCGGGGCTTTGGGTTCCCCATGCACGGTTTTGTGCGCGGTCTCCTGTACGCCTATGGGGTTCAGATCCACGATCTGACCCCCAATGGCGTCTTGAGCATCGCGGGCTTCATTTTGCTTTGCGAGTGCTTTCTGGGTGTCGCGCCCCACTGGGCACTGTGGAAGTCGCTCTTCCTCGTTCGCAAGAACGTTGGAAAGAGCTGGTTGCCCTTCCCCGTGGGCGGCTTCTGAATCCAAGTGCGCGGTGACACCGCGTACTTCCAGATGAAGAAGTCGGACTCCGTCCAGGGGTGGCGCAAGAGATGGTTCTACGTCCAGTCGAGCCAGGACGGCCTGGTGGCATTCGACAGCGGATGTGGGCTGCGGAAGACGCAAGCCTCGACGCACCAGGTGACTGCTGGGGAGAAGGAAGCCGTGCGGCCTCTGCTGGGCCTGCTGCGCGATCTCACCAAAACCCTTGGGCGCGAGGCGGGTGGCGTCTTCTTGATGGCCACCTTCTTCCGTCTTCGGGTGCAGCCGCTCAGCGCTCGGCCCCACCCGATGTGGGCCGTCGAGGGCGTCAGCACCGAGCCACTTGACGATGAGGAGGTGGAAACCAAAGTAAGGTCCATCACCAACCTTCGAGTTGCGGATACATGCAACGTCAAGTGCCCGGTTGCTGCTTACGGGGCATCGAACCCCGTTCCTGAGGTGAGTTCTTGACTTGTTTTCCCTTGTGTCTTGATTCGACTTGCGTCTACTTACTTCTTGATTCGACTTGCGTCTACTTGCTTCAGGGTCGGTACCTGCTGATCAGCCTTCCTCCTCTTCCCGAGAACGGACCCGACGACGAGTCGAAGTTTGTCGAGGAGGAGGACGACGACGATGAGATTCCTTCCGCGCATTCTCCCCACGAAGAGGTGGAGGACGAAGATGAAGAGGAGGAACCGTACGGAAGAAGCGGAAGCTCCCGAGTGGTGGCGATTCTGCTACTGCGTCGTCACCCGCTAGGGATGCCGACGTTGCTCTGGAGGAGGCCGTCGCGACGTCGTCGGGTGTGCGGTCCTCGAGTGGCTGGAATGAGCCCTTGATTGTTCCTCTAGTCAGCTCCGCGGCTCCTCGTTCGTTTGCGCGGATGGCGTCGCCCTCCCTGGGGAGTTACGACGACCTTGAAACCACCAGGTGAACTTCTTGGTGCTTTATTTTCTTCTAGTTGTGTTTTGTAGCTGCGATCTTTGAGTTGACCATTGTGCTTGTCTTTGCTGCAGCCGTCGTTCTGGCGATGTTAGCTCCCCTCTTCGGGACGTGGAGCATACATCCGCCCCTTCGACTGAATTGGTGACTCAAGTGGTGGTGGAGGAGGTGCGCGCACAGCCTGCTGGCATTGCGTCATCGAGTCGCGCTCCTCCTTCGGCTTCAGAGGACCCTGACCTCCTGGACCACGTAAGTTTTTTACACTTGTACTTGTATTCTTGAGTTTTCATCGGGTGCGCGATCAGCACTCCCGATGGGAGTAGCCCCCGAAGGTGTGGGTGACTAGTATAGTCGCCCGCAACTTTATTAATATCTTGCTCTTGTTTCAGCCGTACTACCGCCAGCAGCTTGACGCAGCCGCGGCCTATGTTCGCCTGGAGAAGGAGAGGGACCAGTTGCGTGCTTCTCTGGGCCAGGCTATGAAGGAGATATGCCCTAGAGGCAAATAAATAAGTAGTATTTATTGTGTTATCTCATGAGTTTATAGTAGGTTTGTGTATTATGCTATAACTGTATTAATCGGAATTATTAATACACGTGTGATACATAGACAACCAGGTCCCTAGCAAGCCTCTATATGAGCTAGTCCATTGGGCAACAGTTGATCGAGATTCCCGATCAAGGACAATGACGTCGGTTGACAATGGGGTCATCTTGTTAGTAGAATAAGGTGATGGACATACGCAAAGTATTGCAATAAGATCGTATTACGATGTTTGTCATTTGCAATAGATAAGAGTATGATAGCTTATTCCTTAGACCGTGAGACCGTACTTATTGTTGCTTCGTAGGAGTACTTTGAGAGCATCAAACGTTGTGTCTTATATAGCATGACAATAACGGTGTCCATCTTGGGTCTTCCGAAAGAGCATCGAGACGTAAGGATCAAGAGCGGGATTTGTTCATTCTTGTAATGGAAAGATACTCTGGGCCCACTCGGTGATATTGCATCTATATAGCTGCGCAGCTTGTGACTAGGTCATGGAGATGGTAATATCACAGACGAGTTAATAACCTTCATCGGTAACGAGATACAGCAAAGGCATCGGTGTGTCTACGATCATATCTCGGACAAGGTAGTATCACAGAGACAAAGGGAATGAATATCATATTTATGGTTCAACGACGATATTCGTGGAATGCACAGGGGTCGTCATATATTTCCAGGTATCCCTGACGATCATTGGTGAGCGGAGTGTCTTGACCATGTCTGGAGTGTTCCCGAACCGTAGCGTAACAAACTTAAGGTCTTAGCGACGCTAGGAGATAGGTTCTGGAATTTTATAGGTTTTTATTGGAGAGAGAGAAATGATCCGGAAAGAGTTCCGGTGGTCCGGAAGGAGTTCCGGAGAGGTGTGGAATGGTTCCGGGAATGTCCGAAAGTTGTTCGGGTGGTTCCGAAATAGTTTCGGAGTCATGGGATATTGAATTATATATAAATATATTAATTATGAATTAATGGGATTTTTATATTAATTTAATATTGATTAAATAAAGGAAAAAGGGGGCTCCCACCTAAATGGGCCCTAAGAGGGCCCAAGAGGAGGAAACCGCACCCCACAAGGAAGGGGAAGGCTGGGCCTCCTAGTCCAACTCAGACTAGGAGTTGGAGGGCCCTTGGGGGGTTCGGCCGAACCCCCCCTCCCCTCTCCTCCTTTAGTCCCACATGGGGGAGCCAAGGGGGTTGGCACACCCCCTTCCCCCTTTATATAGCAAGGCATATTAATTGATTTAATTCATAGGAAAATCCAATTAATTCCCGATTTCTCTCTCGATCTCGTGGTTCCCAAGTCGGAGCCGCGCCGAGCTGAGGAAGGGGATCTCTCTCCACCTAAGCCATACCACAGAGCGCCGTTGCTCTGCGGGATTCCAGATAAGATCTACTCCTGCGATTTCAGCTGGATCTGAATGACCGGGAGTTGTCGCTAGGCTCCGTATGTTTGCGAGTGCTCGGAGGCTACTCTATTGAGGAGCTTGGGCGACGTCGTCTCGCCCCCCTGCAGCCGCCGCGCCTTCTCCCCCCTCTGCTGCCGGCGCACCAGCCCTGGTGCTGGCGCTCTGCCTTCTTCCGCCCGACGCCCGTCGACGCAGATCATCATCGACACCCCGGCGTCATCGACTCCGACATCGCGGCAAGTTCTCCGCGACCTCGAGGTCGGCTACGTACGACTTCATCGTCAACGCTTGTGCGGGAGCGTAATCCCCGCTATCGGTCTACATGGAGGTAATGTAACCCGTTCCGCCACCGTTATCGCATGTACTAGATAGATAGATCCTGGCTAGTTAGGGTTTCGTACGCTAGAAAATTATTGTTTTCTGCACCGTAACCCCTTCAGTGGTATCAGAGCCGATCTATGCGTAGTACTGCTGGTACGGTTAGAACTCATGTTGAATGAGGGCGTCTTTCTTATATTTGCTACCCTCTAGCGTGCACTTCGATGCCTTCGGTATTGAGTTGATGAAGCGGCCCGGACCGACTTTACGCGTACGCTTACGCGATACTGGTTCCACTACTGACATACGGCTTGCACCGTATCTGTGGCTGGCGGGTGTCTGTTTCTCTCTCTCTAGTCGGCAAAGAATTTTCAATGGAGGGCCCGAAAGGGATGCTTAAACATGCAATTATACGATCGACGTTGTGGTACAAAGTTTGTAGGTAGGGAAGCGATTCTCTTACGAATAAGCCTATTTGCCACGTAAAACTTGCAAAACTAAATAAATCTAGAGGCGTCTAACTTTGTTTTGCAGAGGCGTTATTTTATGTGACATGGTTACGGTAAGTTTTGATATTACTCGTACTGTCGGAGGCAATGGAGGGCTCTGTAGACTCGGAGCCATGCCGGGGCGCCGGGGGCCAGGCACATGGCGCTATGAAGGTCCAGGCGCATCGACCATGTCACATCGCACTTCATTGCATCATTATTGTGTGCTGTTGTGTGTGCATCCTATTGATTGCTTATATGCTTGATATACAACGGTAGCTTCATAAATAGGATGATCCCTAACAAAATACCAAAATTGTGTTCTCCCTTGTTGCGCACCACCAAGAAAGTTCTACGTTATGAGGCAGGCCGTGATGATCGGGTGTCACACATCTCGTCGTTCGCATACAGTGGGTGTAAGCCATGTTGCACGCGCAGGGTCTTCGAGGTTTGATTGGCGAGCCTAGCATACTCAGAGGTATGGCCTCGGAACACGGGAAGATCGAAAGATCGAGCACGAGTCATAGAGTTGTTATGATCGACATTTTATGTCCACCTTTGAAGCTGTGCTGCCGGCCGTGATGATCGGGGGTAGTATGGTGGATGAGGGTCGCGTCATCGCCATTATTATTTTAGGGATAATAATCTTGGTGAGGTGTGTTTTTGATAATGAGATTATAGAACTAAAACTCACCTACATATTATAAACTTAACCTTACCCCTTTTGCGATCACATCTGTAGACTACGCAACTATACTTCGGTTACTTCCTCAAGAGCCCGGATGCTACATTAGAAGCCGACGGGTCCAACTTCATCAGATGGTACAGGGGTTTTAGAAACATTCTCGAACACAAAAACATTCTATATGTTCTCGATGAACCATTAGGAGGAGGACCAGGAGATTCTGCAAGCGAGGAGGAGGAAGATGATTTCCGTAGGCGTCAAGACATATTCATTGAAGTGGAGATCACCATGACCGTATGCCTGGCACCCGAGTTGAAAGAGATGTTTCGACGCAAGGAGCCAGGCGTCATGATGGATGCGATAAAGACGCACTTCGGGGATGAATTAAAGCGTGAGCAATTCAGGCAGCTAAGAATGTTCCAGACCGTTCACATGGAGGAGCATACCTGTCTGAAGACACATTTGAAGAGATTGTATGACATCTACTTCCAGCTGACGATGGTCTTCGATTACTGGATGGCAGATTCTTGTGCCATTCGGACTGTCCTGATATCTCTACCTCCTAGCTATGAGAAGCATGTGCGCAAGTACATTTTTAAAGACGGCGATATGAACGTCTACAAGTTCGTACGTGAGTTCCAGTCTCTGAAGGTTGATTCCATTGAAGGAGAGATCTTCGATGCTACAGGTATATATTTGATATATGCAGAATTATGAATTCGCCCATGGTATATGATGAAATGTTTGATAATTGCTCTGTTTGTGAAACAGGTCCTGATTATCACATATATGCGGCGCAGTTTGATGTGACCTGGCGCTGAAGCTGGTAGTCAAGGAGTTGATGGCCTTTTGGTGTTCACGTCCTCAAGTTATCATAGTTATCATTAATAGTTTTTGATACGATCTTTTGTAATAGTGAGCGAGTGTGTGTGTCTTGATTGTTGCAAGACAAAGTTATTCATGTAATAAGACAAGATCAGTTGTTTTATGTTATGGAACAAGTCAGTTGTTTTATCTTATGAATAAATTTTCCACATCTCAGTTACATTGATTGTATGATAAGTATTCATAATTATAGATATGATAAAATAGCTTGTCCCATGAGCAAAGGTTCTACTGCTAGAACAAACACCGTCGAGTTTAGTCATAAAAGCAATGAAAGAAGTAATGGATGTTTTGGTCCATTTAAGTATTTCAAGTGCTGAGTTGATTAAGCTTGAAATCAAGTATTGAAGTGACAATGCTAGCGGAAATTAATTGAGTGTCATTTTAAAATGATTAATTAATGGTGTTTATTGTTTGATCCGAATTCCTCCATGACTTTGGCAAATAGTAGTATTTGCCCGATAAATTGTGGAGTCTGAGATTAATTTGATAATAGATCAAATGGGGTTTTTCAGAAGAAAGATTAGTGAACATTGTATTCACAGAATTCGATCAAAGGACAGTATTTTTGAATTATGTTTTCAACACAAGAGACTTGTGGAAATTTGCTTCACAGAATTATAATGTCATATATAGTGATATGTGGGGAATTATAATCATGCTCTATTTTAAATAAAGTGTGGCCTATCAGAATCAGTCTTAGAATCTCCTAATACGTTCGAAACATTATAGTCGATGTCCACTTTAGAAAATAGATATTTTTCTCAACGAGAATTCGTAGGATCGACAGTAGTGTCGACATGTATATGATTATGCGATAATTCGGAATATACATGAGTGGTTCTTTGTAGATTGCTCGCATTGGATGAGAGTGTATTCCAAAACCAAATAGAAACAAAGTTCAGTTTGTTGTCTATGTAATTCCGAGAAAAGATGACTTTTCGAATTATGGTTTATGGATTGAAATTAGAAGTTTGGAATAAAGTGTCAGACTTATGTTGGAAGATGTTCCAAAGAGTATTTGTCTGCTAATGAAAGTTTAGTGATTAAGAGTGAGGGAGACTAGAAATTGTTTTCTGCTTGCAATCCTCTTCATAAAGATCATAATATTTTCATGAAAGAAACTTCTGAATAAGGTGCTGTTATATTTAATATTGTTGTCGGGTCACAGCACTGTATTAAGTATTTCAGATCTTGTTGACAGATCAAGGTGCACTTTATGAATACAAAGAAAGTTGAGAAAGTATCGGAATACGAACAAAGGCTCTTCAGCCTGGAAATCCAAGTTACGTTTAAAAGAATTAAGAGAGTAATTGTTGCTGCAATTCTTATTAGAGGAATAAGATTGTTTAATCGTCATATAAAGTGTTATATGAAAATGTGACTATAAGAAAGACGCTGGAGCATGTCTTGTCAAGAAATGTGTCTTGCACAAGATCAAATTTGTTGACTACATTTATGTAGACATGCTTGAAGTCTGAGGGATTTGTATTAATGTAATACTATAGTTTGTATTAAATTCGAATTGATGATAGATCAATGATTTTGGTTTGACCTAAATGTCGAATTAAGTGGGAGTCGTAGTTAGTTTACTCAGGTGGAATATGTATGGAACATATTTTTGAGTGGGAGCTCAGGAACTCAAATATGTGGATAACACGTTTTTGAGTGGGAGCATGTGTTGTCAAATATGTGGAGACATAGTTTGAGTGGGAGTCGAATTCATTTTGTGTAGTTAACACATTGTGAAACTGTACCAATAGAATAGGATGAAGTTGTGAAACTATTTGAAAGTCAGTGTCTATTTTGAAATAGAACGGGAATTTTAAATAGTTAGTCGAGATGCTTTGGATTATATCTGAGGAGTCAGAATAGAATCAAAAGGATGGTCCTTTGGAATCCAATTGATCATTAAGAGTAATGATGCATGAAAGTAATGGTTGTATGACGTGTGGGTCTATTATGTAATATTAGACATCATACAGAAACCATATTATCTGCTCGATGATATATAACCGATGTTCTTGGAATAAGAACAGTTATTTTGGAATTTACTGGAAGTAGATGTGCGTTAGTTAAGGGATTGACATTTGAATGTCAAGTTTTCTACATTGGTGCGAAAGTATGTAGACATCACGAGTTTGTAATTGTTACAAGGGGCTCTGCATGACTGAGTGTGTTTTTCAGGGCAGTTATCTGGTTAGTATAATCAGAGTAAGCGCTGGGAAGCGGTAGTCTCACTTAGTTGCGGTGTTTGCATATATGTTGTTGAACAACATGGTGATATCAAGCAAGTTGATATCCGTGAATCGCAGAAGCATGTACAATCATGGATTGTGCAGTAACACTTCTCCACGAGCAAGCGTTATCAAATGATTCTTATTTCATAAGGGATTCTGATAAAGTAAAATGCAGCTAGTTTATTTGTACTCTAGTGCAAGTGGGAGACTGAAGGAGATATGCCCTAGAGGCAAATAAATAAGTAGTATTTATTGTGTTATCTCATGAGTTTATAGTAGGTTTGTGTATTATGCTATAACTGTATTAATCGGAATTATTAATACACGTGTGATACATAGACAACCAGGTCCCTAGCAAGCCTCTATATGAGCTAGTCCATTGGGCAACAGTTGATCGAGATTCCCGATCAAGGACAATGACGTCGGTTGACAATGGGGTCATCTTGTTAGTAGAATAAGGTGATGGACATACGCAAAGTATTGCAATAAGATCGTATTACGATGTTTGTCATTTGCAATAGATAAGAGTATGATAGCTTATTCCTTAGACCGTGAGACCGTACTTATTGTTGCTTCGTAGGAGTACTTTGAGAGCATCAAACGTTGTGTCTTATATAGCATGACAATAACGGTGTCCATCTTGGGTCTTCCGAAAGAGCATCGAGACGTAAGGATCAAGAGCGGGATTTGTTCATTCTTGTAATGGAAAGATACTCTGGGCCCACTCGGTGATATTGCATCTATATAGCTGCGCAGCTTGTGACTAGGTCATGGAGATGGTAATATCACAGACGAGTTAATAACCTTCGTCGGTAACGAGATACAGCAAAGGCATCGGTGTGTCTACGATCATATCTCGGACAAGGTAGTATCGCAGAGACAAAGGGAATGAATATCATATTTATGGTTCAACGACGATATTCGTGGAATGCACAGGGGTCGTCATATATTTCCAGGTATCCCTGACGATCATTGGTGAGCGGAGTGTCTCGACCATGTCTGGAGTGTTCCCGAACCATAGCGTAACAAACTTAAGGTCTTAGCGACGCTAGGAGATAGGTTCTGGAATTTTATAGGTTTTTATTGGAGAGAGAGAAATGATCCGGAAAGAGTTCCGGTGGTCCGGAAGGAGTTCCGGGGAGGTGTGGAATGGTTCCGGGAATGTCCGAAAGTTGTTCGGGTGGTTCCGAAATAGTTTCGGAGTCATGGGATATTGAATTATATATAAATATATTAATTATGAATTAATGGGATTTTTATATTAATTTAATATTGATTAAATAAAGGAAAAAGGGGGCTCCCACCTAAATGGGCCCTAAGAGGGCCCAAGAGGGGGAAACCGCACCCCACAAGGAAGGGGAAGGCTGGGCCTCCTAGTCCAACTCGGACTAGGAGTTGGAGGGCCCATGGGGGGTTCGGCCGAACCCCCCCTCCCCTCTCCTCCTTTAGTCCCACATGGGGGAGCCAAGGGGGTTGGCACACCCCCTTCCCCCTTTATATAGCAAGGCATATTAATTGATTTAATTCATAGGAAAATCCAATTAATTCCCGATTTCTCTCTCGATCTCGTGGTTCCCAAGTCGGAGCCGCGCCGAGCTGAGGAAGGGGATCTCTCTCCACCTAAGCCATACCGCAGAGCGCCGTTGCTCTGCGGGATTCCAGATAAGATCTACTCCTGCGATTTTAGCTGGATCTGAATGACCGGGAGTTGTCGCTAGGCTCCGTATGTTTGCGAGTGCTCGGAGGCTACTCTATTGAGGAGCTTGGGCGACGTCGTCTCGCCCCCCTGCAGCCGCCGCGCCTTCTCCCCCCTCTGCTGCCGGCGCACCAGCCCTGGTGCTGGCGCTCTGCCTTCTTCCGCCGACGCCCGTCGACGCAGATCATCATCGACACCCCGGCGTCATCGACTCCGACATCGCGGCAAGTTCTCCGCGACCTCGAGGTCGGCTACGTACGACTTCATCGTCAATGCTTGTGCGGGAGCGTAATCCCCGCTATCGGTCTACATGTATCGCATGTACTAGATAGATAGATCCTGGCTAGTTAGGGTTTCGTACGCTAGAAAATTATTGTTTTCTGCACCGTAACCCCTTCAGGCTACTGGGCGAGTTGCTGAGCTTGAGAAGGCTCTTCGCGAGTCTCAAGAGCGGGAGCTGGCGCGGGTCGCCCAGGAGAAGACTCAAGTCGATCGTCTCCTCTCACTCGCCGGTGTTCTTGGGGGTAAGTTTCGGCTTAATGCCTACTGTGTCTTGATCTTTTCTTTGTCTGACCTTGAATCCCTTGCGCAGAGATTTACGGTGGAGCTCCTCCGGAAGACACGTCGAGTGACGCGGTTGACTTGGCGACTGCCGTTGGCTTCCTCGACCGGGTCTGCGCATATGCGTCCGACGCGCTGAAGAAGTCCACAGCCGCGCTGAAGAAGTCGACTGGAGCCCTCACTGTGGTGCACCGGAGCATCTTCCCGCGCGACCAGCCGCCGGCAGCCGTGGACGCCCTTGCTGCGCCGTTTGAGGACGCGACCACCATCGCCGACTTCACGCGGTCGCAGACGGTACGCGGCTCCGAGCTCACCTTCCAGCTCCTCTTAGGACATCAGGTTCCGGGTGACTTTGAGAAGGTCGTCAGCGGCTTTCCTCGAAGACCCGATGGCCGAATCGCGTCACTGGGTGGTGTGAAGGAGCGTGCTACACAGCTGGCTGTGCAGCTTGTGGCACTCTTCGAGAGGGCCCTTTCTAAGGCAACTGAGGCGGCTGCTACTCGGAAGAGTCGCCCCCGGTCGCGGTCTGCAGCCTTAGAGTAGATGTAGCATAGGAATTTGGCAGTCGCCATGGTCTGTACCTTTAAAATTTTGGCCCTGTAATGAATATTGTCCTGCCAGGTCTTTTGGCCTTCAACAATGCTTTTGCTAGAACTGAATTTCTATCTGCCAAGTTTATCTTTGCTGCACAGTCGTATGATTGTATTGACTCTGCGTATTCGTGGCAGACTGTCGTGCGCGGTGGTGCTTCTTCTTCTCCTGCGACTGAGCCGAGTGGCGGGGCTTCTTCTTCGGTTGCTCGCAGTCGTCGGGCGGCGCCGGCTCCTCCACGTAGTGCAAATGATCAGCGGATAATCACGTACCTGAAGAACAAGGTGCTTGAGCTTGAGGCGACCCTGAAGAATACTGAGCTGCTGCTGCACCGCTCCAGGTCGCATCCTACTGCAGAATTCTCACGGCGTGAGGATTTTTTGCTTGGGGAGATCGATCTGATCAGTCGACAGCTGCAAGGTTGGTATCCCTTTGGCGGCTGCTTTCTTTGCTGAAACTTGCTTGTTCTGACTTGCAGTTTGCGCGTGCAGAGGCTGAGCGGGATCGCGTTGAAGAGCGAGTTGTTCGAGAGGCGTCCGGCGACTCCTATGAAGCTCGTCAGTTCTGGGTGAACAAGTCGAGAGGGCGCGCCCTTGCCACTATGCTTGATCGTACATGGCGTGCGGCTTTTCTTCTGGAGAATTGCCGGAAGACACTCTGGCATATCAATCGTGTGTACTTCCTGCATAACGCGCAGCCGAACGGGCTGTCCGCCTTGCTGGAGAGGTTTCGCGACGGTAAGGGGCTGAAGGAGGTCGTCCACGCCCAACTTGTGGCTGGGGCGAATGCGGCGTTGGCATACGTCCATATGCATCGGCCACATCTTCCGCTCGATAAGGTGCTGGATGGCCTGCCTGGTGATGACGACTTCGACGAGACCTTGGCGGTTGCACGCCAGATTATCGGGCAGGTTCAGAGGCTAAGTGAGCGCCTTGTGGGTCCACTCGATGCGCCAAAGGCCGAGCCTGCAGTTTAGAGTAGCTGTCGTCTGCTGTACAGGGTTAGCTATAGATGGCAAATGTGCCTGTGCAAGTCGCAATGTACTAGATTAAAAATACTTGCGAGTAATGAGAATTGAACTGCTTGCTCGGAAGTGTAAATCCCTGTTTTGATTTTCGACCTGTGTGGCGTAGTCGTCTAGGTTGTAAGGCGACGGCCTAGGTTTTTCCAAGTGTGACCTGTATGTCGCAGTCTCTGACTTTATCAGGTGGCGACTTAGGATTTTTGTAACTTGACCTGTATGGCGCAGCCCCCGAGTTGTTCGAGTGGCGGCCTAGGATTTTTGCTAAGGCCTGTATGGCGTAGCCCCCGAGTAGGTCGTGTGGCAGCCTAGGATTACAAGTGTTACCTGTTTGGCGCAGCCCCCGAGTATGTCGGGTGGCGACCTAGGATTTTGAACTTGACCTATACAGCGCAGCCCCCGAGTGAGTTCGAGTGGCGGCTGAGGATTTTCTGGTAACGCATGTATGGCGTAGCCCCCGAGTGAGTCAAGTGGTAGCCTAGGATTACAAGTGTTACCTGTTTGGCGCAGCCCCCGAGTATGTCGGGTGGCGACCTAGGATTTTGAACTTGACATGTATGGCGCAGCCCCCGAGTGGGTCAGGTGGCGGCCTAGGATTTTTTGATTTATGCTTGTATGGCATAGCACCCGAGTAGTTCGGGTAGCGGCCTAAGCTTTTCTTTCAACGTGTGGGGCGCAGCCCCCGAGTGGTTCGAGTGGCGGCCTAGGACTTTAGCTTCCTCTGCATGAAAGGTAAAGGAGACAGATTTTCTTCAAATCACTTTATTGATTCTTGCGAACAGGCCACCATATTAAAACCCTTCCAGTCCCCTTAGGTACCCTGGTGAGGGAAAGAGTGCGTCTGAAACCTGTCGCGCTGATTTTTCTTTTACAATGATTGGGTCGAACTAGGCGTAGAACCGGCGGAGTTGTGCCACGTTCCACGGGTTGCTGCAGTCTGCTCCCGTCTTCGAGTCTTTCAGGCGGTAAGCTCCGTTGCCGATTGCTTCTGTCACGATGTATGGGCCCTCCCATGGGGAAGCGAGCTTGTGCACCTTCTTCTACTTGAGTCGAAGAACCAAGTCGCCTGCAGCGAACGCTCTTGGTCGCAGCCTCCGAGTGTGATAGTTGCGTAGGTCTTGGGTATACACGGCTGATCGTGCCAGGGCGATGTCGCGTGCTTCATCCAGGGTATCCATGCTGTCTTCGAGTGCCTCCTATGCATCCGACTCGTCGTAGGCGACTACTCTCGGTGCGTCGAATTTGATGTCACATGGGAGAACCGCTTCTGCACCATACACCATAAAGAATGGAGTGTATTGGGTGGATCTGTTTGGCGTTGTTCGTAGACTCCAAAGGACCGACGGTAGTTCTTCCACCCATGCGCCTGCTGCGCGTTTTAGTGGCACGCGCAGTCGCTTCTTGATGCCGCTGCAGACGAGGCCATTGGCTTTCTCCACTTGCCCATTGGATTGCGGGTGCGAGACGGACGCATAGCTGAGCTTGATGCCCTGCTCTGAGCAGAAGTTCTTGAATTCTTCGGTTGTGAAGTTCGAGCCGTTGTCGGTGATGATCCCATTCGGTACTCTGAATCTGAAGATGATTGACCTGATGAAGTTGACTGCTGTGGATGCAGTCGAACTTGTGATGGGCACGGCTTCGATCCACTTTGTGAACTTATCGACTGCAACCAGGAGGTGAGTGTGACCTCCGGGTGATGATTTCTTCAGCGGGCCCACCATGTCCAGAGCCCATTGGGCGAAGGGCCAGGCTAGTGGTATTGTCTTAAGTTCTGATGCTGGCGCGTGTGGCTTGTTGGCAAACTACTGGCACCCTGTGCATTTCCTTACTAGCTCATCGGCGTCCTGCATGGCTGTCAACCAGTAGAACCCGGCTCGTAGTGCTTTAGCCACCAATGCTCGACTGCTGGCGTGATGCCCGCAGATACCCGCGTGGATGTCGAGTAAGATGGCTTGGCCGTCGACTGGATCTACGCACCTTTGCAGGATTCCTGAGATACTTCTTTTGTATAGTTCTCCGTTGATGACGGTGAAACTTTTGGAGCGCCTGATGATGCGCTTTGCTTCGACTGGGTCAGCTGGCAGCTTCTGATGCAGTATGTACGCCAGGTACGGTCATGTCCATGTAACTTCGACTAGCATGACCTCCATGGGGACCTTGTCTTGGCTTGGCAGGTTAGCACCGCCTTTTGTTGTTGCAGTGCTTGCTGTGTTTTGAGTCTTGATGGATCTCTGCGTGATGCGCTCGAGGAAGACGCCGGGTGGGACTGGCACCCTGTCTGATCCCATGTTAGCGAGGACATCGGCTTCCTCGTTGCTTTCGCGGCCGATGTGCCACAACTCGCAGCCGTCGAAGTTGCCTTCCAACTGGTTGTAAAGGTCTCTGTAGGCGATCATGTTGTCGGCGATGGCGTCGCAGGACTTCATGGTTTGCTGTAGCACCAGGTAGGAGTCGCCGTATATCATGAGGTGCGTGGCGCCGCAGTTCTTGGCCATCCGCATGCCGTGGATCAGGGCCTCGTACTCGGCTTCGTTGTTAGACGGTGTCGGAAAGTCCATCTGCAGGACGTACTTGAGCTTGTCGCCTTTGGGGGAGATGAGCACAACTCCTGCCCCGGCTGACATGAATTTCTTGGAGCCATCTAAGTACATTGTCCATGCGTTGGACAAGTCGGGGACATTTGGTAGCTGGGCTTCTATCCACTCGGTGTTGAATTCTGGGAGGACTTGGGCCTTGATGGACTTTGGGTGAGCATATTTCAGCCCCCATGGTCCTAGTTCGACAACCCACTTGGCGACTCATCCTATCGCGCGTTGGTTTGTGAGAATGTCTGCTAGTCCAGAGGAGCTTACCACCGTGATCGGGTGCTCGGAGAAGTAGTGGACGACCTTCCTGGAGGTCATAAAGACTCCATACGCCAGCTTCTGGTAATACGGGTAGTTCTGCTTGGACAGGGTGAGGACTTCGCTGAGGTAGTAGACGGGCCTTTGCACCGGGTGACTGTGCCCTTCTTCTTCCCGTTCGACTACGAGTACCGTGCTCACCACCCTGTTTGTTGCTGAGAGGTTGTCAGGGTTTTCTTGAGGTGGTCGAACGCATCCTGCGCCTCCTGTGTCCACTCGAACTTGTCCGTCTTCTTCATCAGTTGGTAGAAAGGTAAGGCTTTCTCTCCCAACTTACTAATGAACCGGCTGAGAGCTGCGACTCGGCCGGCTAATCGCTGCACCTCGCGGAGTTTTGTTGGTGCTGGCATTGTGAGAATGTTCTGCACCTTCTCGGGGTTCGCTTAGATTCCTCTTGCAGATACGAGGTACCCTAGTAGCTCTCCGGCTGGCACGCCGAACACGCACTTCTCTGGGTTGAGCTTGATCTGGTATACATCGAGTGCGGTGAAGACCTTGCGGAGGTCGTCGACTAGGGTATCCTCTTTTCGGGTCGTGACGACGATGTCATCGACGTAGACTTGGACGATCTGCCCGATTATCCCTTTGAGACACGCTTGCATTGTCCGCTGGTACGTGGCACCTGCATTCTTTAACCCGAACGGCATCGTCTGGTAGCAAAAGACGCCGTCGGGTGTGATGAAGGCCGTTTTCTCTTCGTCCTCGACTTTCAGCCTGATCTGTTGGTAACCTGAGTAGGCGTCCAGGAAGGACAGGCGCTCGCAACCTGCTGTCGAGTCGATGATCTGGTCTATCCGCGGGGGCAGGAAGTGATCCTTGGGGCAGCACTTGTTGACTGCGGTGAAGTCAACGCACATGCGTAGTTTCTTCGTCTTCTTTTTCTCCACTAGGACCGGGTTGGCGACCCAGTCCGAATCCTTGATCTCTCGGATGAACTTGGCGTGCAGTAGTCTGTCGACTTCCATGGTGATCGTGTCTCGCTTGGGTCCTGAGAAGCGTCACCTGGATTGTTTGACTGGTCTTGCGTCCTTGTGGACTTTTAGAGAGTGCTCGGCGAGTTCCCTGGGTATCCCTGGCATGTCAGAAGGTTGCCATGCAAAGATCTTCCAGTTCTCACGTAGGAACTCGACGAGCGCGCTTTCCTATGCGGGGGTCAGACTTGACGAGACCTTGATTGTCTTTCTGTTGTCAGTCGGATGGACTTGGTGGGTGACGGTGTCGTCGTTCGTGTTGAATGCTGCGTCCTTAGCTGGCTTCTTGCGAGACAGAAAGAGGGTCTTGTCGTTGTCGGCTGATATGGCCTTGAAGTGCTCTTCGACCCCGAAGAACTCAGAAATCTTGGCGAACTCGCGGTCGCAGCTGTTGGAGAGCCCGAAGTCGCCGCGTACGGTGATTACCCCTTTCGGCCCAGGCAGTTTGACCATCAGGTAGGCGTAGTGGGGTACTGCCATGAACCTGGCAAAGGTTGGGCGTCCGAGGATGGCGTGGTATTGTGACTTCCAGTCGACGACCTCAAAGTCTATCGACTCCTTCCTGAAGTGCTCGGGTGTGCCGAGGATGACGTCGAGTGTGATTGTTCCCATGGGCGTGATTGCTTGCCCTGGTACTATGTCGTGGAAGGTGGTTTCCGATTCCGGCAATTTCTCTGTCGACCTGTTCATTCTTCTCAAGGTATCGGCGAATATGATGTTGATGCCGCTGCCTCCGTCCATGAACACCTTCTTCAAGCTGTAGTCGCCGATCAGGGCCTCGATCACGAGTGCGGCGTGTCCGGGTCGGGCTATCTCGGATGGGTGATCTGCCCTGGAGAACGTGATGGGTGTCTCAGACCCGCGCAGGTAGTCTGGTACCGCGCGCGGGCTGTTGATGGCCTGAAGTACTTGGCGGGTGATGAGCTTTTGGCGCCTGTTTGACGGGGGTCCCTTCTGGATCATGTTCAGTTGTCCCCGTGCGGGTGGGTACGTGTCGGTTGCTGCCGACTGACCTTGTTGCTGTTGCTGTTGCTGCGGCTGGGGGAATGCTCCTGCCGCCTGCACCTGGTTGTTGTTTGCGGGTGCTGCCCGGATGGCTAGCTGCGGGGATGCCTGTATTGCCTGTACTGGAGCGATGATTTGCTTCATGGCTTGGTATATCTTTCTTGCTTTGCGACAATCCTTCAGCAGGTGGCTGGAACCCCATTTGCCTGTCTCCGGGTTGCGGAACGAGTGATGCTTACAGGGTTGCATCAGCTCCTCTGCTGGGGTCAACGGGCGCTTCCACTCGCGCTTCTGGCTTCCATCATTTTGGCCAATGTTGCTGCTGCCACGGTTATACTGACTCGAGCTAGACTGTCGACCTTGGTCGTACTGTCGACTGTTGTCGTGTTTGTCCTCACGGGGGGTTTCATAGCCCGCCGCTACTAGCTCGATTGAATCGTGGGTGTAACGTGGCTTCTTCTTTTGGCGTGCCTCAAGCCAGTTGCTTGTTTCGACCTCTTTCTTGGGGGAAGTTTCGTGGACGTAGTCCTCTCCTTCGGCCCACTGGTTGGCTGTCTTCATGAGCTCTATTGTTGTCTTCGGCTGGAGCCTACCGAATTCCTCGCGGAGGTCGCGGCGAGCGACGCCGTGCATGAAGGCGTCCATCACCCGATCTTCTGAGACGGGTTCCATGGTGTTGCGGAGGAGTGTCCATCGCTTGATGTAGGAGCGGAGCGACTCATCCTTTCCTTGCTTGCAGGCCTGCAACTCGATGTAGGTCGTTGGCCTTGCGAATGTTCCCGAGAAACTCTTGATGAAATTATCCTGGAATTCTTCCCATGTTCGGAAAGAGTCTTTGGGTTGGCTTGTGAGCCACCCGCGTGCCGAGTCCGTCAGCATAAGCTGGATGTATTGCATTGCCGTAGTCGACGTCCCGCCTTGGCAGGTGCAGGCGATGAGGTAGTCCTCGAGCCACAGTCGTGGATCTTGCTTCCCGTCGTACTTTGGTGTGCATGCTGTCAGCTTGAAGCCCTTAGGCATGCGGGTGTCGCGGATGTTGAAACTGAAGCATGCCGCGCCGCACGGCTCGAAGTCGCGGTCAGCGTGGTCGTCTGTGTTTGCCACACCAGCCGAGCGCTCCTTGCGGTTGCGATCCACAGTCTTCTGCGTGAGGACGTCGTGAAGGTCCTTGACTGGTTGTCATTGTGCCGCTGGGATGCCCGAGGTTGTTGGTTCGTGCGCCCGGTTGCTTGGCCCCTTGGCCGCCAGCGCTTCTTCGATTGCCCTTATGGAGGCAATTTGCTGCTTGTGGAGAAGGGAGCGCGCGTCCCCCTCCGGTGGCTGCGTGAGCCGGAGGTATGTCTCGACTGAGATCAGGGCGGCGTTCGCCGTCTTTGGGACGGGTATCCCGTTCTCATCTTCGGTGACGAAGGACGAGTCGAGGTTGCGGGTGAGCCTGGTTCGATCGGCTTCTTCCATGAGGGGAACGCGGGCTCTGTTTCGCCGTGCTCCTTGGTTAACCTCCGTAGAGGATGTGAAGGAGAGGGCGGCTCGCCTGGCACTCGATGCGTCTGCGTCCCTTTTGCGCCGGAGTAGGTCGGCTTTTTCGGCGCGGATTCGCTCGCCTTCCTTGCGCAGCAAGTACTGGACCGCCAGGTGGTCGTCTAGAGGTGCGTTGGGTGGGGGGAACGTGCCCTCATCCACATGCTTCATGGCTTGGATCGCCATGTCCCGTGTGATGACAAGTTTAGTCTGGTCCGGCATGTCCACTTCTAGCTGAAGGGGATCGTGTGCAGAAAACAAAAAATTTCCTAGCAACGATATCCTTAAACTAGCCAAGATCTACACTATGCAGATATAGAAGTACGGCGGAGTTCGTAATACATACCCTCGTAGACCGAATAGCGGGGATTACGCTCCCACACAAGCGTTGACGACGAAGACGACGTAGCCGACCTCTAGGTCGCGGAGAACTTGGCGCGACGAAGACGACGAAGATGACCCCGAGGTCGTGTGGAGGAAGTAGGCCTCCGAGTACTGCTAGCGCAGCACCTCGCAGGGCGTCACACACATACGGTGGAGAAGACGGCCTCCGAAGCTCCAGTCCAGGACGAGCAGCGGAAGACTTGGACCGGAACACCAGCAGCGCGGCAGCAGGCTATGGTGGAAGAGATCCCCCTCCTCTACTCGGCACGGCTCCGACAAGGGAACCACGAGATCGAGAGAGAAATTGGGAATTAATTGGTGGATTAAAAGGCCAGGGGTGCCCCTTCTTATATAGGCTCCCGGAGGGAGCCAACCTCCCTAGCCAGGCAATGTGGGACTATCCCACAGCCATGGTGCGGCTAGGGATGGTGCGCCGGCCCTAGGTGGGCCCCATTTGGCCCACCTAGGCCGGCCAAGCCTCCCCCACAAAATTCCCTTGAGGGTTTTCCCCCCCATGGGCCTTCTTTCGACCAGAAGGCCCATTTAGGGAAATCAGGCTAAATAAATTCGAAAATAAATATATAAAATCATATTTGCATATTAGTTACACTAACTAATATCAAACATAATATATATAATTTTTCCTAGCTCCGAAAACTCTTTCGGCGCTGCCCGATCTCCATCGGACCCCTCCCGGGACGCTCCCGGTGATCTCTTTCCTTTCCGGTTGTCTTGTCGAAACCCCTTAAGTGTGTTACCCTAGCGGTTCGATATAATAACAGGTACGATCAAGACTCCTCTATGATCAACGACTAACTCGTAGGCCTGGACCCCATGAATTAATCCCTATGATATAAAGAATGACTTTCATCTATCAAACCTGGACGTATAGTCTTAAACCCTTTGTCATGGCGATACTTAGCGTGTCCGAGCATCATTCTCAGATATCTCCATACCTAGCATTATCTCGTTACCGACATCGCTATCTTCTGGTGACCTAGTGACCTAATTTGTCTATGATATTATGTCAGCTGGTGACCTAGTCACATGTTTGCAAACTCATTTGACATAATCTCACCGAGTGGGCCCTAGAGTATCTATCCGGCTATGCGGACTGACAAATCCCGCTGTTGACCCCTCGTCTCAACTACCCCCTTCCGATACCCAAAAGTATCACCGTTATTGTCACACTAGATAAGATGCGACGTTTGGTGCGATCAAAGTATCTTTCAGGGATAACAATAAGAGTTGATCTCACGGTCTTAAGGCGTAATGACTATGTCCTATAAATATTGGGTATGTCCATCACATCGTTACTCCTAACGATATGACTTCCATTGCCGACCGGCGCCATGCCCTATGATCGGGAAACCTCGATCATCAATCGCGCAACGAAACTAGTCTTAGTAGAGGCTACTAGGGACCTGGTTGTTTATCTACCACACCTGTATTAATGTTTCCGCTTAATACAGTTATAGCATGGTGTAAAACATATAATGAACGATTGGGATATTGCCAATAAACTATGTTTATTAAGTGCCTCTAGGGCATATTCCCTTCAGTCTCCCACTTGCACTAGAGTAACACTTAATCTAGTTTACAACTTGGTAAAAGCTCAACACCCATAGCATCTTGGTGCCTGCTCGCCTCGTGGAAGAGGAATACAGTCAATGGAGCCACGACTATCGATGCAGCAGTATATGGAGCCGAAGGTGATGTGTATACCTTTGTCCAGATCGGCGTACACCGAGCGGTGGGCCGGCGGGTGCAGGACGTACTCGAAGGAGCCGAAGCGGATCGAATCCCTGGCGGCGGACACGCCGATCTTCATTGCGGATGGAGCCGGAGCGACCATGATTCCAACACTTGTTTGACTTTCCCACAGACGGCGCCAATTGACGAGGTGTTATCTCGACAAGTCCCAGGGTTGTGCACCCCGGGTTGATTGATGGGGAGAGAGATGAGTGCTGGTGGTCACGACGGCTGACAAGCAAGGATTTACCCAGGTTCAGGCTCCCGGAGGATAACACCCTACTCCTGCTTGTCTGATTATTGATGCGAGTAGCGATTACAATGGCGAGATTGCGATCTCGCTAGGGTTTGTGGCGGTGGCTATGAGCGTGTCCTTTGGGACGAGCAACCCTCCTGGCTTTATAGGTAGCCAGGTCTCGGGTGGTCGATGCCGATGGCAACTACAGATATGGCAGGTTATGCGACCTAACCGACTTGGACTAGGTTACATGGTATCCCGCGTGGGCCTTCTGTGGGCCTCCATATCCTTGGCGCGGCCCAGGTAGCCTTATCGTGGGCTACCCGAAAGGCAGCCCCACGTCAGTAGCCCCCGAGTGCTTGGTCGAAGCGTAGAGTCGGGCAAAGAACTTCTTCCTCCTGGACGCGCCATTGGATTGCTTGATCTTGAGCTTGAACTCGGTTTCTTCAGTCGAACCGGCCTCTCCCGATGGGAGTAACCTTTGCAGTCGAATTACTTTGCCTTGGTCTTCTTGTGAAGCTTGCTTCTATTCGGCCTGCTGGCTTACTTGTAAATGGATTCGGCTGCTCAAGCTTACTCGGTTTTTCTTTGCCACCCGAATGATTCCTTCGGGTTCTCGGACCAGCAGTCGATCCTACTTTGTTGGTTTCAGCTAAGAAGCTTCCTACTCGAATCACTTTGTCGAGTTGTTTCAGTTGTTTTTGGAGCTGTTGGCTTGATGACGTCATTGGTGACGATCCATTGCACGCCTCTGCGCCCGATGGGACGTGACGTGGTGGGCCCCGCTGTCAGAGCTGACCGCGGTCAGCAGTTGTCATGTCTCCGAACTGGGCGCGAAATTTGGGCGGCATGATGATGACGCCTCGGTTTTCGTGCGTAGTGGACGAAGTGGGCGGCGACGGTTGGTTTCTTCGTGCGACACGTGGACGGCTGGATGTGTCTGCTTGGAACCCTTGTTCTGTGGACGGTTGAGATGAAACGTTTTCGAGGCATAAGTACTGCGTTTTGACGCGAGGGCCTTCATCTTCTCCAATCGTCCTGGCCTCCTTTTCCTCTGCGACCTAACCGACTTGGACTAGGTTACATGGTATCCCGCGTGGGCCTTCTATGGGCCTCCATATCCTTGGCGTGGCCCAGGTAGCCTTATCGTGGGCTACCCGAAAGGCAACCCCACGTCAGCTGTCCCGGTGGTCGCGAATGTTCCGTCTGTCGCGATGTCGCTGTGGTGAGTGCGGGGTTTTGCTCTGGACTGCATCTTCGCCATCCGCCCACTCGGTCGCTAGTTTCATGAGTTCCGCCACATTTTTTGGCTTTTGCCGTCCGAGTGCTTCCCTGAAATCTTTTCTGTAGACTCCATTCGTGAAAGCATCCATTGCTCTGTCTTCTGATATTGCCCCCACGGAGTTCCTGATGGAGGCCCACCTTCTGATGTAAGACCTAAGCTTTGCATCTGTCTTTTGCCGACATGCTCTTAATTCCTCAAATGTTTTCGACCTCTCGCAGAGAGGGTCGAAATATTTTATGAAGTCTTCCTTGAAGTGGTCCCAAGAATCGTAGGCTCCTTCGGCCAAAGACTTGAGCCAGTCGTGGGTTGTGCCTTCAAGCATCAACTGTATGTATTGTACTGCCGTCGTTGTTGTTTCTCGTTGGCATATGACTGCCCGTTTGTAATCTTCCAGCCACCCCGAGGGTTCTTGTTTTGAGTTGAATTTTGGCATGGTTGGAAGGCCAAACTTCTTTGGGAGTTTTGTTTCTTGGATCTGTCGAGTGAAGCATTGTGCTCCGCACGGTCCTGCGTTGCAATTGTTGGGTGATCTGCGACTGCCTGATCTCCTGGACCTGCTTCTTGAGCAGCTTCTTGATCTGCGACGGCTTGAACTTTTCCTGACGTTGCTTCGCTGAGGACTGCGACTGGAGTGCTCTCTTGAGCGGTTCCTGCTATGGCTTCTCCTTCCTCCATCGACCAGTTCTTTTGCTGCGATTTCCAGGGCCTTCGTTTGCTGCAGGTATCTTGCTTCAGCAGGGTCACCTGCCGGTGGTTTTCCTGCTTGGAGGTATGCTCCTATGGATATGAGAGCTGCTTCTGCTGTTTTGGGTTGGATTATGCCGTCAAAGTCGACGATTAGGAACAAGTTGTTTAGATTTCGAGTGACGTCTACTCTTTCGTGCTCGGGAATTCTATCGAATCTGGATCTGCGTCGTGCCTCGGTTGCCCCTGTAGAACTCATGGATAGTTGTCGTCTACGTGCGCTTGATATGCTTGCTTGCCTTCTTCGATCTTCGAGTGTTGCTCTGTATTGCTTCAAGCGCTGCGATTCCTGCCAGTTGAAGTAGTTGTCTGTTGCCAACTCATCTGCAGTTGCGTCTGCTGGCATCATTATGCCCTCTTCAATGACCTTTGTCACCTTTGCAGCCATCTCTGCCGTGATGTCCAGAGTGGTGGTACCATCTGGTAAAGTGACCGTCCATGGATACTCGACTAGTTGTCGATTGGCTGCGTTTTCTGACGTTTCTGCGGTTGTTTCCACATAAACCTGCTGGGGTATGTGGTAAGGATATGTGTAGTCTGATTGCTCTTCATATGCTGTTTTGATATCGCTATCCCGCTCTATGTTTTTGCTTTTTTCGCCATCTTCTGTTTGCTGTATATGCTCGTCGTAGTCGACGACAGCATGAGGTGGAGATTGGATCTCTGCGTCGGTGAAGTCGGCCAGACGTATGTTGTCTTCTGTAGGCTCATCGTACTCGGTGAGGTGAAAGCTTTCTTCTGTAGCGTCGATTTTCATATGGTCTTCGGTTGGGTTGATATGGAGGGTCGACTGCACTTCTTCTTCCATCTCGTTTTGCATTATGAATTCGTTGAATTCCCTTGTGGACATGGACCCTGCTATGGACGAGATCGAACGATCTGTGATGTTGGCGCTCCAGTGCTTCCAGCCAAAGTCGTCGATATGATCATATCATCTACTGAGGTAGTCGACAACTCTTCCTCTTCAGGGAACTCATCCGCCATGAATTTGTTGAATTTTGCGGATGCCATTGTATCTGTTGGAGATTGTGGCAGCGGGATTAGATCGGCCTGCGACGGGGTATCTTTCTTGTCTGTTGTAGATGTGACTTCAGTCGATCTCTTCTGAAGTGGCTGAGTTGCGATCTGTTCGACTAAATCCTGCACACCAAGCTGATCAACAAAGAAGTTATGTTCCCCAATAGTTAGATCAAAACATGAATCGAGATTGGAGTAGATCTTCTGAGCTTCGGGTGAGTATGGCCTGATCCTTGCTGGTGATGCTGTTTTTGGCGAGTGGTCGCCTGTGATCTAGATACGATCTGTTGTTGCTGATGTGCATCCCTTTGAAGAAGTCGGCGGATCGCCGTTTGAAATTTGGACCGAAAAATTCATAGATCCAACACCACCTTTTTCCACAGACGGCGCCAATTGACGAGGGATGTCCCCATCAATACCCATGGTTACTAGTCTAGGGTAAGAGTTATGAGGTAGAGAACGCGTGGTGTTGGTAGATTCGTCGGCTGACAAGCGGGAATTACCCAGGTTCCGGGCCCTCGAGTGAGGTAAAACCCTTACTCCTGCTTGTCTGTTATTGATTGTGTATATGCGGCGAGTACAAAGGTCCAGCAAGATGTCGGTCTTGCTAGGGTTTAGTGGTTCTGGTTGGGCGTGTCCCTGGTCGGTATCCCTCTTGTCCTTTATATACGGGTACAGGTCTCGGGTCGTAACCGACTAGGACTACATTTATGGAAAGTACTACCGACTATATTATTTATGGTAGAAGCCTTCGTCTTGGGCTTCGCTTGTTGGGCTTCCTCAGCCTATTGACAATTGGGTTTTAGTCATTACGTGCACCAGGTACCGACATGAGGGGGTACCCGTTTGATATAACCTTGTCAGCCGGTGTAACATCCCAACATTTTATAATATTCAAAAATCACTAAAATTTAAAACTTTTCTTTTTATTAAAATAAAATATTAAATGTATAAGGAAACCAACTATGAAAGAATTCAAACTTGAGTTAATATTTCAAATGTCACAGTTTTAACATTTTATTATCCAGTGTGTTTCAAAAACCTTAAAATATAATTTGACAAATATTTTACAAACTACAATCCATGTTATTTTAAATAAATTAGTTTCTTTATAAGTATTTGAATTAAACCACTTAGCCATATCTATTCATAAATATAAGATTATTCAAAATGGTATATAAATTACTAAGTGGTTTTCATTCCTTTAACTAAGTTCAAAATATAGTTTGGAAATTATAAGCCTATAGTGTATAACTTAAAACTTCATAGATTTTAAATTAATGAATTAGCCAAATAAACATTTCATTTGCTTAAATGAATTTCATCTATTTTCAAAGCATGAAATGAGTAATATATTCTAAATAAGAATAAAATTAAAACAAAGGTCTTGTCCAAAGTTGTTATGAAATTTCAAATGCATCATCATATTATAAAATATAATGTTGCACAAATTATTTTCAATTAAAAATGAATACCTTATATTTCACACTTCCTAAACATTATTTATATTTAGTTCTTTAATATTATGCCAAAATAAAGATGAATAATTACAGTAAAATGAGTTTTAATATCTCTATTTCAAACATATTTGAATGTGGGTATTTTACAAATTTTATTTAGCAAAAAGAAAATTTTATTAAGTTATAAATTCAAAATTGATATTAAGTATCAATTTTGTATTAAACCAACATTTCAAATTTATTAATTTTAAAAAGTTCTCAAAACATACCCACAACTGGTTTAACAGCAAGATATTATTTTTACAAATTTTTAGAAATTAATTTGACATCATTTGGACATTTAAATCAAAAGATATGAATTAAATAAATAAAAACAGAAAAAGAATTACCTGGATGACGTCATCGCTGACGTCATCATCGTCAACCTCCAGCCGGAAATCTCGCCCCCGAATCCTCCAACAAATTCTTCCAAAATCCGGGCAGAATCGACGCGTTCAGTTCCTCCGAGCTTCCCTATAAGTAGCCCTCCTCCTCCGCCACTTTTCCCCTCTCAAACCCTAGCCCGAGGTGCCCCAGGCTGCCCGCAATCGCCGCCGCCGTTCGTCCATTACCGCCGGCGAATCTCTCCAACTCCGGCGAGTACAAGACCTCCCGAGCTCTCTCATTGCTCTCTTTCTCCTTATTTTTCCCATGCGCATCTTTTCTAACTGGTCGGGTTTTCTTTCGCGCGCCAGAACATCGTCCCCGTCATCGACAGGAGCTGGCCGCCGCCACCCGCAACTCCGGCGAGGAGTAGATCAAGCACCGGAGCACCCCGCCACCAACCATCGCCACCATTCCATTCGCCGTGCTGCGCCGCGTCCGGAGCTGGCCTCCGCGCATCCGGGGAGGCACGGAATCGACCAGAGCGTCCTCGCCCGAGAGCACCGCCGCCACCTCCTCCACCTCCGGCGAATTTCCGCCGCCACCAACTGGTCAAGCACGGTGAGCCATCCGATCCCAATCGTGCGGTGGAGATTAGAAATTTCAAAAACGAACCGGTACTTAGATCTGGACCGCCAGATCCAGATCGGACGGCCCAGATATGTGACTTATCCACGTCAGCGAGCCACGTCGGCGCCACGTAGTGCACAGTCAGCGCCGCGTCAGCGCCAGCGTGTAAATCATTTTCTATTTTAATTTTTAATTGTAAGTTTTGCAGATTAGTCCATGTAATTAAAACATCTATAACTTTTTAACCACAACTCCAAATTTAATAATTTTTATATATTTGGAAAGCTCTTGACATGTAGATTATTTTAGATCGGCCAAAGTTCAAATTTGACTTAGTATAAAATATACAAATTTCAAATGGTGAATTTGAGTATATTTGTAATAACTTTAAATCTATATATCCAAAAAATTGCAAATAAAATTGTTTTAGAAACTTTAGAATATTTGTAAATTAATGCCACTGCTATAAAATATTTTTGAGTAATTTTTGAATGAATTCATAGTTATATATTTAATTTGAATAGTTTGAATATTTTCAACATAACTATTAATAGAAATATTATTTTTGATTAAATCAAATTGCATTAAATATAATTAAACCACCTCTGGCTATTAACACCATCAATAAAGAAAATTGTGTTATAAAATATAAATCATATAAAACTTTAATCTATATGTTTCCTTTTATTATGTTTTGCAAATTAGAAACTAATTAAATTGCAATTATAACTTTATGCATATTTTATAAACTTCACAAAAATTAGTGTTATGTTGCTTGTGACTTAAAATTGCATTTCATGCATAGCATATTTTATAGTTATATTTTCCATAAGGAAAACTCCTCCCCATTTTCTCTAAGTTAGGATTATTTTCAAACTTAGTATTTTGGGAAAAGTGCTATACACTTAGACACTTAGGATTTTCAACATGGAGCTGGAAGACCAATGAAGGACTTAGCCAAAAACAAGACTTCAGAAGTATCTTCAAGGAGAAGAAACACTTAGAAGAAAATCAAGAAGAAAACAGACTTTGGAAGCATCTCAAAGATGTCAAGCACTTGGAAGAAAAGTGAGAAGAAGTTCAAGAAGGCCAACCCCCTTTTATTCTCTAAGTCTCTCTCTCGGTCTTTTTTTCTCCTCTGAGACTTCATGAAAACTAAGTAAATCCAATACCAGCCTCTAGGATACAAGAACCATCAAGTCTGAAGATTCAGCAAGACTACCAAGAACTCAATCAAGACATCATCCAGAAGAAAGTTACAAGTCTGGAGATGAAGCCTGGAGGACAACTACATCTTTCCTTATATTTTTTCCCTCTTTCCTAATCTTGTCTTTTGAACTTAAACAAATTTTGATCATGATGTTATCATCTTGAAGTTGTTGGATCCTAGCGGCATAGTGAGATGAAGAGGCCTGGAAACAAACCTTACATGTCCACGTACATGAGACCTGTTCCACAATTTAAGTGGCTGGCCGGGTGTCTGTCTCTCTCACTTTAGCGAATATCCAATTTACCAAGAGTTGATAGTAATTGCTGATCACCTTATAGACTTATTATTTTTCTCTAAGTATTTTGCACATCATGGCTAAGCCATTAGAGTGCTTGTTTAAAGATGATATAAAACAAAGTATTTTTATCCAACTTAAAACCTTAGTCCTTAGTCATTCTTGACCCACCTATTTGCCTTGCATTAACTTAAAAGATTTCAAGGCATGAAAAAGCAATTCTAGCCTTAGGAATATTTTGCACATCATGCATAAACATATTTTCCTTAGAAAGTTTTATAAAACTTATTTATTCATCTAGTATGTGTTTGCATGCATTGTGAAGTTGTGCTTGCTGTTGATTGTTGTATTGTTGCTTATCTATACTGTTAGATTGAACGGAGAGTCCCGAGTATCGTTGAAAAGAGTTGTGAACAACGACAACATTCAAAGGCAAGTGGCACACCTCATAAACCTCCTATTATTTTCCATATGCATTACTTAGTGTATTTTTATATGCATGTGTAGGATAGTATTGCTATGCTAAACCTGTGTAGAAATCCTTATTCCTGTGTCTAGGTTCCTATGCAATACTTAGTAGAATTATTGATGCTATGCAAATGTTGTTTTGTGAAAATCTAAATTCTACTAAGTTAAGAATGAAACACCTGGGTGGTAAGTGGTTGCATGGTTTATGTTGAGTGGCTACTCAGGCCCATGTCTATGGTTCCTGGAGTATGTACACTTGTGAATGGCCACCCAGGAACAGAGGAATCTGAAGAACTCCGAGTGACGATTGCTTCCAGTGCAGCCATTGCCATATGGGATCTGGCTTGATCAATTATGTTGCGTGGACTCTCTCCGGCTTGACAAGCAGATGTAGGGGGATGTTAGGTGGAACGGGTCAAGCCAGAGTGGGAGGGAAAATGCTTCTGAAAGATCTCGTCTCATTCTCTCCTTTCCTTGTCACAAATGGTGTGTAAAGGATACCTTGGGTTGAATGGGTACAATGGTGAAAGTGCACAACCTCTGCAGAGTGTAAAACTAAGTACTTAGCCGTGTCCCCGGTACGGACAATTTGAGCAGCTGATCACGGACGTCAACGGAGGATTCCACCATTCCAACTTCAGAAATAAAACATGATGGGTGAACAAGGGAAGATGAGATTTATGGTTTTCATGCCATACTCGTCGATTTCAAGAAAAGTGTTTTCAAAAGAGTAGGAAAAATTGGCTTTATGCAAATTAGCCTTGAACTCCACCAGCCAAATATGCATATAGGCTTTAGAGTTATTCCATTAAGTGTCCACCATAGTGTCACTTGCCAGACTCCATTTTTAATGGAATCTGACCCACTCTGTTGCAAAATTTTATTTGTTACAGGTTATTCAAATGACGAGTGAGGTTTCGTTAAGGGATTTCGAGTCTGCAACCAACATGTTTTCGCCTGTGGCAGCATGAAAGTTATAGAGACTCACTGCTATTGTATTTCCGCTGTGTACTTTTTCAATGCTAGCTTTATGCTATGCAACTTGTATCGATTATTTTGTAAGTCTGGATCATCGATGTAATAAAATTGATACTTTGTTGTGATATTACATCGTAAACTGTGTGTGCAAATGAATTGATCCAGGGATTTGCACTATACACGGGTATCTGCCTTATTTTAAGAGCAGGTACGCTACAGATGGTATCAGAGCACTGTGTTGCCTGTAGGTTCGAAACCCTAAGTCTGGATAGAAATAGGATTTGGCCATAGGATTAAAAATCTATTTTTATTCAGTTATCTAAAAACAAAACTCTTCATTTTATCCTCTCTTATACTCTCGTATAATATCAAACTTCTGAAAATATCTTATCTTTTTCTAGTTGACCATGTTCGTAATGTCTGAGTTCGATACTTCATATGCAATTCCACAAGTCAACATGAAGAACTACCTACATGGAAGAACACTGAAGAATCCAGATTCATAGCTCAAACACTTAGAAGATTTTTGAAGAAAGAAGAACTTGAAGCACTCAACAAGGAGATAGACAAGAGACCACCATTTAATTAGAACAACGACACCGTGATAGTGTATTGATCATGCCAACTCAGTGTGATATGACAATACTAGATTGTTTGTTTGTTGTGAACCTTGTTGCTTGATGTTTGTTAGATGTTGATTGATTATGTTATAGATTGGTTGCCTTGTTTTGTTTTCTTGAAATAGGATTCCTCCATAGTACAAATAATTCAACTCATTGCTTTCTAAAATAAACAGATGTCTCACCCCAATACCAACACCAGTGATTTGCATACAACTATGTGACTACTATTAGAGAACCAAAGTCAGCTGTTGAAGATGATCAATGAGCAACTGCCTAAGATTGATCAAAACCATAGTGATTTTGAAAAGAACCTTATGACCAAACTAAAGGCATGCAAAACCTGTGGAGAGATAGGACATACGTCCCAAGAATGCACTGATGAGTGGCCCCATGGTCATACCAGACATCCAGTTAGGGAATGCCCCACAAGTCAGATTTCTTGCTGTTTGTGTGAAGTAACAAATCACGTTCCAACGCAATGTCAACTCTACCCCGTGGTGCAAGAAGTCAGTCAGCAAGCCAAAAAGGGGATGCAACAAAATCTCATGAAGTATGTGGAAGTACAAGAAAAGAAGGAGGAACACAAAAGAGATACTAGCCATATAACATGTTTTACCTGTGGAGAACTAGGACACTATTCATGGGACTGCAAAGAGAAAAGGACTGGTCAGGATAATGAACCAAATCTTCATCAAAATGAGACTGTGGGTCATACTAAGGTGAAGAATGAAATAAGAGTAAGGTCACTTCCGAAGAAATCCAAAAGTACCTCCAAGTGTTGCTATAAATGTGAAGGAGATCACCTTGCTCGAAACTGTCAAATCAAACGAGACTGGACTTCTTTAATTGAGATAGAATATAGCAAACAAGATTTGGAAGAACTGTTAGCCCTCAAAACACTAAAGAAGAAGAGGAACTTAAGTGACGTAATTTGCTACAAATGTAAAGGCAAAGGACATTATGCTGATAAGTGCCCAGAAAAGATGAAGGAGAAATGCCTTACCCGCTCACACAAGAAAATCATCAGTCCCGTGACATGTCGCAGATACGGAGCAACGGGACACTATGTCAGTGGCTGCCCAGAGCGGAAGAAGGATAAACCTCTCCAAGGACCGAGTGGAAAGCGTGAGTGCTAAAAACTTTCTGTATCCACCACATGCCATTGTATTTTGAATACTTGTACGCACTACATCAGAGAAATAAACAAGATTAAACAAAGTTTCTAGACTGACCACAAAAATTTCTTTTAAGGGTGGTAGCCACCTAGATAATTCAAACCCAGTCGTTTAAAACCCAGAGATCTCAAACAATCTTTCATTTCATCCTCCTAATCATAAAAATCATTCGCTACCAATTCTCAAGTTTCCGTGTCAAAACGTTACATTCTCAAACCTCTCGAGTTATCAGAATCATTCAAGCATTTGCTTTGTCTTTCTAGCTTCTCCGAATCTCGGGGACGAGATTCCTTTTAAGGGTGGTAGTCTGTAACATCCCAACATTTTATAATATTCAAAAATCACTAAAATTTGAAACTTTTCTTTTTATTAAAATAAAATATTAAATGTATAAGGAAACCAACTATGAAAGAATTCAAACTTGAGTTAATATTTCAAATGTCACAGTTTTAACATTTTATTATCCACTGTGTTTCAAAAACCTTAAAATATAATTTGACAAATATTTTACAAACTACAATCCATGTTATTTTAAATAAATTAGTTTCTTTATAAGTATTTGAATTAATCCACTTAGCCATATCTATTCATAAATATAAGATTATTCAAAATGGTATATAAATTACTAAGTGGTTTTCATTCCTTTAACTAAGTTCAAAATATAGTTTGGAAATTATAAGCCTATAGTGTATAACTTAAAACTTCATAGATTTTAAATTAATGAATTAGCCAAATAAACATTTCATTTGCTTAAATGAATTTCATCTATTTTCAAAGCATGAAATGAGTAATATATTCTAAATAAGAATAAAATTAAAACAAAGGTCTTGTCCAAAGTTGTTATGAAATTTCAAATGCATCATCATATTATAAAATATAATGTTGCACAAATTATTTTCAATTAAAAATGAATACCTTATATTTCACACTTCCTAAACATTATTTATATTTAGTTCTTTAATATTATGCCAAAATAAAGATGAATAATTACAGTAAAATGAGTTTTAATAACTCTATTTCAAACATATTTGAATGTGGGTATTTTACAAATTTTATTTAGCAAAAAGAACATTTAATTAAGTTATAAATTCAAAATTGATATTAAGTATCAATTTTGTATTAAACCAACATTTCAAATTTATTAATTTTAAAAAGTTCTCAAAACATACCCACAACTGGTTTAACAGCAAGATATTATTTTTACAAATTTTTAGAAATTAATTTGACATCATTTGGACATTTAAATCAAAAGATATGAATTAAATAAATAAAAACAGAAAAAGAATTACCTGGATGACGTCATCGCTGACGTCATCATCGTCAACCTCCAGCCGGAAATCTCGCCCCCGAATCCTCCAACAAATTCTTCCAAAATCCGGGCGGAATCGACGCGTTCAGTTCCTCCGAGCTTCCCTATAAGTAGCCCTCCTCCTCCGCCACTTTTCCCCTCTCAAACCCTAGCCCGAGGTGCCCCAGGCTGCCCGCAATCGCCGCCGCCGTTCGTCCATTACCGCCGGCGATTCTCTCCAACTCCGGCGAGTACAAGACCTCCCGAGCTCTCTCATTGCTCTCTTTCTCCTTATTTTTCCCATGCACATCTTTTCTAACTGGTCGGGTTTTCTTTCGCGCGCCAGAACACCGTCCCCGTCATCGACAGGAGCTGGCCGCCGCCACCCGCAACTCCGGCGAGGAGTAGATCAAGCACCGGAGCACCCCGCCACCAACCATCGCCACCATTCCATTCGCCGTGCTGCGCCGCGTCCGGAGCTGGCCTCCGCGCATCCGGGGAGGCACGGAATCGACCAGAGCGTCCTCGCCCGAGAGCACCGCCGCCACCTCCTCCACCTCCGGCGAATTTCCGCCGCCACCAAATGGTCAAGCACGGTGAGCCATCCGATACCAATCGTGCGGTGTAGATTAGAAATTTCAAAAACGAACCGGTACTTAGATCTGGACCGCCAGATCCAGATCGGACGGCCCAGATATGTGACTTATCCACGTCAGCGAGCCACGTCAGCGCCACGTAGTGCACAGTCAGCGCCGCGTCAGCGCCAGCGTGTAAATCATTTTCTATTTT
Organism: Poa annua; assembly: GCA_026929855.1. Classification (NCBI taxonomy): domain Eukaryota; kingdom Viridiplantae; phylum Streptophyta; class Magnoliopsida; order Poales; family Poaceae; genus Poa; species Poa annua. Next base: position 239,485,185 of record CM049426.1, on the reverse strand, counting down.
AATTTTTAATTGGAAGTTTTGCAGATTAGTCCCTGTAATTAAAACATCTATAACTTTTTAACCACAACTCCAAATTTAATAATTTTTATATATTTGGAAAGCTCTTGACATGTAGATTATTTTAGATCGGCCAAAGTTCAAATTTGACTTAGTATAAAATATTCAAATTTCAAATGGTGAATTTGAGTATATTTGTAATAACTTTAAATCTATATATCCAAAAATTGAAAATAAAATTGTTTTAGAAACTTTAGAATATTTGTAAATTAATGCCACTGCTATAAAATATTTTTGAGTAATTTTTGAATGAATTCATAGTTATATATTTAATTTGAATAGTTTGAATATTTTCAACATAACTATTAATAGAAATATTATTTTTGATTAAATCAAATTGCATTAAATATAATTAAACCACCTCTGGCTATTAACACCATCTATAAAGAAAATTGTGTTATAAAATATAAATCACATAAAACTTTAATCTATATGTTTCCTTTTATTATGTTTTGCAAATTAGAAACTAATTAAATTGCAATTATAACTTTATGCATATTTTATAAACTTCACAAAAATTAGTGTTATGTTGCTTGTGACTTAAAATTGCATTTCATGCATAGCATATTTTATAGTTATATTTTCCATAAGGAAAACTCCTCCCCATTTTCTCTAAGTTAGGATTATTTTCAAACTTAGTATTTTGGGAAAAGTGCTATACACTTAGACACTTAGGATTTTCAACATGGAGCTGGAAGACCAATGAAGGACTTAGCCAAAAACAAGACTTTAGAAGTATCTTCAAGGAGAAGAAACACTTAGAAGAAAACAGACTTTGGAAGCATCTCAAAGATGTCAAGCACTTGGAAGAAAAGTGAGAAGAAGTTCAAGAAGGCCAACCCCCTTTTATTCTCTAAGTCTCTCTCTCGGTCTTTTCTTCTCCTCTGAGACTTCATGAAGACTAAGTAAATCCAAGACCAGCCTCTAGGATACAAGAACCATCAAGTCTGAAGATTCAGCAAGACTACCAAGAACTCAATCAAGACATCATCCAGAAGAAAGGTACAAGTCTGGAGATGAAGCCTGGAGGACAACTACATCTTTCCTTCTATCTTTTCCCTCTTTCTAATCTTGTCTTTTAAACTTAAACAAATTTTGATCATGATGTTATCATCTTGAAGTTGTTGGATCCTAGCGGCATAGTGAGATGAAGCGGCCTGGAAACAAACCTTACATGTCCACGTACATGAGACCTGTTCCACAATTTAAGTGGTTGGCCGGGTGTCTGTCTCTCTCACTTTAGCGAATATCCAATTTACCAAGAGTTGATAGTAATTGCTGATCACCTTATAGACTTATTATTTTTCTCTAAGTATTTTGCACATCATGGCTAAGCCATTAGAGTGCTTGTTTAAAGATGATATAAAACAAAGTATTTTTATCCAACTTAAAACCTTAGTCCTTAGTCATTCTTGACCCACCTATTTGCCTTGCATTAACTTAAAAGATTTCAAGGCATGAAAAAGCAATTCTAGCCTTAGGAATATTTTGCACATCATGCATAAACATATTTTCCTTAGAAAGTTTTATAAAACTTATTTATTCATCTAGTATGTGTTTGCATGCATTGTGAAGTTGTGCTTGCTGTTGATTGTTGTATTGTTGCTTATCTATACTGTTAGATTGAACGGAGAGTCCCGAGTATCGTTGAAAAGAGTTGTGAACAACGACAACATTCAAAGGCAAGTGGCACACCTCATAAACCTCCTATTATTTTCCATATGCATTACTTAGTGTATTTTTATATGCATGTGTAGGATAGTATTGCTATGCTAAACCTGTGTAGAAATCCTTATTCCTGTGTCTAGGTTCCTATGCAATACTTAGTAGAATTATTGATGCTATGCAAATGTTGTTTTGTGAAAATCTAAATTCTACTAAGTTAAGAATGAAACACCTGGGTGGTAAGTGGTTGCATGGTTTATGTTGAGTGGCTACTCAGGCCCATGTCTATGGTTCCTGGAGTATGTACACTTGTGAATGGCCACCCAGGAACAGAGGAATCTGAAGAACTCCGAGTGACGATTGCTTCCAGTGCAGCCATTGCCATATGGGATCTGGCTTGATCAATTATGTTGCGTGGACTCTCTCCGGCTTGACAAGCAGATGTAGGGGGATGTTAGGTGGAACGGGTCAAGCCAGAGTGGGAGGGAAAATGCTTCTGAAAGATCTCGTCTCATTCTCTCCTTTCCTTGTCACAAATGGTGTGTAAAGGATACCTTGGGTTGAATGGGTACAATGGTGAAAGTGCACAACCTCTGCAGAGTGTAAAACTAAGTACTTAGCCGTGTCCCCGGTACGGACAATTTGAGCAGCTGATCACGGACGTCAACGGAGGATTCCACCATTCCAACTTCAGAAATAAAACATGATGGGTGAACAAGGGAAGATGAGATTTATGGTTTTCATGCCATACTCGTCGATTTCAAGAAAAGTGTTTTCAAAAGAGTAGGAAAAATTGGCTTTATGCAAATTAGCCTTGAACTCCACCAGCCAAATATGCATATAGGCTTTAGAGTTATTCCATTAAGTGTCCACCATAGTGTCACTTGCCAGACTCCATTTTTAATGGAATCTGACCCACTCTGTTGTAAAATTTTATTTGTTACAGGTTATTCAAATGACGAGTGAGGTTTCGTTAAGGGATTTCGAGTCTGCAACCAACATGTTTTCGCCTGTGGCAGCATGAAAGTTATAGAGACTCACTGCTATTGTATTTCCGCTGTGTACTTTTTCAATGCTAGCTTTATGCTATGCAACTTGTATCGATTATTTTGTAAGTCTGGATCATCGATGTAATAAAATTGATACTTTGTTGTGATATTACATCGTAAACTGTGTGTGCAAATGAATCGATCCAGGGATTTGCACTATACACGGGTATCTGCCTTATTTTAAGAGCAGGTACGCTACAGCCGGGCACAATAAAAACATTATCTCTGAACTGCCAGGGTCTCAGTAACGACCCGGCAGTTCTATCGCTGTTGGATATCCAGCGCAAATATGATCCTGACATTATTTTCCTTTCGAAAACACATTTAGATAGTTACCCTGCAGAGTGTCTGCAACGACGGATGAAGATGGATTTAAAGTTTGTATGTCCAAGTGATGGAAGGAAGGGTGGTTGATACACATAGATCAACTCGAGCTACATCCTATGTTTATTGATGTGAAGATAAAAACAGGAGATACCTGTTGGAGACTTACATGTATGTATGGAAAATTGAAGTGGGTAGATAAATTTAAGACTTGGGAGAGAATGCGATGGCTTTACCTGAACCATTCGCTTCCATGGCTGCTGATTGGGGACTTAAATGAAATTCTCTTTCTACACGAAAAAGAGGGCGACAATCCTAGGCCGCAACAGTATATGCAGGAATTTCAGCAGGCGATTGATGACTGTAATCTGAGAGATATGGGCTACGTTGGTGATCCTTTCACGTGGCGAAGGGGGAGAATTAGGGAAAGGCTAGACAGAGGGCTGGTTAATGATGATTGGGCTCATATGTTTCCTTCGGCTGCATTGGAACACTTGCATTTTGCTAGATCTCATCACCGACCGTTACTGATTAATACTGAATTCTACGCAAATATTAACTTGGCAGGGGTTGGGGCTAAACCCTTGCGGTTCGAGGCTTGTTGGCTCCGGGAGGAGAGCTTCTCTAAACTGTTAAGGAGGCATGGGACCGTGCATGTGCTAATCAAGGTGGACTGAACATTCATGAAAAGCTTTCACGTATGCATAAGGAATTCCATGATTGGGATCAGCGGGTTTTGAAAAACCCGAAAAAGAGGCTAAGAAAAGCCCAACGTGATTTAGAGGAAGTAATGAATGGTCCCATGACAGATGATAATGATGAGAAGAGAAAGGAACTTTCTGAGTTGATTGAGTATTTATAAGAACTGGAGGAGATTCAGTGGATCCAGAGGTCCCGGGCTAATTGGTTAAAAATGGAGATAAGAATACTTCTTTCTTCCATGTGTATGCATCTACGAGGAGGAAGAAAATTTTCATTAAGAGGTTAAAAGATGAAAATGGTGATATCTTGGAAGGTATGGATGAGCTTAACCCCCATGTTCAGGATTATTTTTCTAACCTATTTACTTCTGAAGTTTTACACACAGATCCGAATGTGTTGAATAAGGTGGAAACAAAAGTAACTTCTATCATGAATGATATGCTGTTAGCCCCGTATATGATGCTGAGGATGTAAAGAGCAGTTTTTAGTATTGGGGATCTTAAGGCTCCTGGGCCCGATGGTCTTCATGCTATATTTTTTAAAAAGTATTGGGATATTCTTAGGCCTGATATTACACAAGAAGTTTTATTTGCTATCAACTCAAGACAAATTCTTGCTTATTGGAATGATATGACCATCGTTATGATCCCTAAGATTGATTCGCCTGAGCTGGTTACTCAATTTTGACCCATAAGTTTATGCAATGTCCTTTATAAAATTATCTCAAAGATGCTGGCGGCCAGATTGAAAACTATTTTGCCTGATATGATTTCTCCCACGCAGAGTGCCTTTGTTCCAAGGAGATTGATTACTGATAATATTATGATTGCTTATGAGTGTATACACAAGATTAAGAACAAGAGAGTAGGTCAATATGGTATGTTTGCAGTGAAGCTTGATATGCATAAAGATTATGACCAAGTAGAATGGGTCTTTTTGAGGGATAGTATGGAGAAGCTTGGTTTCCATTCTCAGTGGATTGATATGATCATGGCATGTGTGAGTTCCGTGAAATACAAAGTTCGGTTTAATTCCCAGGAGACAGAGGAGTTTACCCCAACCCAAGGCATAAGGCAGGGAGATCCTCTCTCTCTCCGTATTTGTTCTTATTATGTGCAAAAGGTCTTTCTAGCATGTTGCAGTTTGAAGAAGAAGCTTGTGGCATTGAGGGAATAAGAGTGTGCAGAAATAGACCGTCAGTTTCACACCTTTTATTTGCGGACGATTCTCTAATTCTCATGAGAGCGGATGTTTTAAATGCAGCTTCCTTACGCAAGTGTTGGATACCTATTGTGCGAGTTCTGTACAGATGGTGAGTTTAGCTAAATCTAGTATTTTCTTTAGCCCTAACACAAATGTCAATACTAGGGTGGAGATTTGCCAGGAGTTACACATTGATGAAGCATTATCAGATAAATATTTGGGGTTGCCTGCGATTGTTGGTGCAGATCGGAGTGATTGTTTTAAACATTTTATGGAAAGAATTAAACAGAGCCTTATTGGGTGGATGGAGAAACTGCTTTCTTTGGGGGAGAAAGAAATCCTATTAAAGGTTGTAGCCCAAGCAATACCCGTGTTTGCTATGTCGGTGTTTAATATACCTAAGGGGATTTGTAAGGAGATTACTGATATCATTGCTCAGTTTTGGTGGGGAGATGGTGAGGATGACACAAAAATGCATTGGTACACATCATGGAAGCTCTGTTACCCAAGGTGTGAAGGTGGAATGGGGTACAGAGATCTCTACTCCTTTAACTTGGCGATGCTTGCTAAACAAATTTGGAGAATTGTCACATGTCTAGAATCGCTTTGTGCTAGAATCTTGAAAGCTAAATATTTCCCAAATGGCTCTATTCTCCAAGCGGGACCAAAGAGAGGATCATCTTTTACTTGACAGAGCTTAGTGGCTGCAATCCCTGCTTTTGCTAGAGGTTGTATTTGGAGAGTTGGATCGGGAGAAGATGTCAATATTTGGTGTGACCCTTGAATCCCTACTAGTCCAAATAGGAAGGTGATTTCCCCGTGGGCTTTCTATTCTTACAAAAGTGAGTGAGCTTATTTGCCCAATCACTGGAACATGTGATGAACAAACTCTGAATGAAAATTTCTTTTCTGTTGATGTTAGCCGGATCATGAGAATCCCTCTTCATACAAATTCCTTTGACATCTTAATCCGAATGGAATATTTTCGGTTCGGACTGCCTATCATGCACAATGTATACATACTTTTGGAGGACATGCAAATTTGCCAGATTATCTTTCTACTTTAGAGATGCAACCAGTTTGGAAAGCCCTATGGAAACTTCAAATCCCTCGTAAAGTTCAGATTTTTGGTTGGCGGGATTTACACGGAATCATACCGCTAAAGTGTATCCTAGCTAACTGACGTATTGGTTTATCAGGAGAATGTCCGATCTGTCACCGAGCGGTGGAGGATGTGAAGCACCTTCTCTTCCATTGTAAGCCAGCTATCTCTCTTTGGACAAAGCTAGGCAGATGGACAGAATTGTTGAGAATAATAGATCTGGTTCGGTTGTCCTTGAGGAGCTGTTTATTCAGGATGATAATAACCTTCCGATCATGCCTGAAGTTGGGTTCAAGGAGTTGCTTCTTACATGTTGCTGGTATCTGTGGTAGCTGAGGAGACAAGTTAATCATAATAACTCGATTCCACCAGTTTGGAGATGGCCTATGTCTGTTCTAGTAATTGCGGGTAACTACAAAAAATCTTGTGCTAAGATTACCACAGGAATAAGTGATAAGTGGATAAAACCTGGACCTGGGTTCATCAAGTTAGATGTTGATGTTCCATTTCATGCGAATAATGGATCTGGTGTCACGGTTGCGGTTCTTTGAGATAGACGGGATAATTTCATTGCAGCGCAATTTTTATTTATTGAGAGAGGATTAGATGCCATGACTATAGAAGCGATAGCAATGAGAGATGGCTTGAGTCTTGCGAATGCGTTGGGCTTCCATAATATTGAGGCTGAATCGGACTCTACACATGTTATTGATTTATGTACTGGCCAATCTCAATGGTGGGATGCAGCGGCTGCTATATTTGCTGAATGTATAGACTTAGCTACTTCTATTGGCAAAGTTAAGTTCAAGCATAGTCCTCGTATAGCTATAGTGTAGCTCATGATATTGCTAGGTTTAGTTTTTGCAATCATAATTTTGTTAGCTGGATTAACGAACCTCCGGGTTGGTTAATAAGGATATTTATAAATGATGTAATGGTCAATAATGGTTAAGTCGGCAAGTTTCAGACGTGCTCTTTTCCTTACCAGGCTACCAAAATGGACTGGTAAGGTTTTTAATGAGGCGACTTGTTGACCTAATATATGTGGTGAAAATTTTAAAAAAAAAGTTGCATACTTCAAAATAATAACACGATGCATTCTAGATAAGTAAATATGGCCTAAAACGCACGACCCTGCATGCGCTCCAACCAAACAGGACCATTGGGAAATTCTTAAAAGAAAGGTTGACTTTGTGAAGGTTCACGCGTGCGCTCTGGTGGTGATAAGTGTTGCAATTTTATTCGTTTTTGCTCCTACTTTTTCTTCACGCGGTGACAAGTGGCGGCTCCCTGTTGGTGGACAGAAGGCTAAGGCTGTACATGCATTTATTTTTAGATTTGTTTTTTTGAAAATAAAATATCTTAAAAATCGTTTATCCGATTTATGAACCGTTTTTACTTTTAAACTTCTCGCGTCGAGATTTTCAAAACTAGATCTCATATTGATAGGTTTCGACAAAAAAAATATACTTCAGATTGTGTATGGTTTATACAACTTAAGTGTATTCGTATGTACAAACTGAATTTGTAGTTCTACGTACAACCTGCTAGGTGTAGTTGTTCGTATAGCCCGAATGTAGTTATACGTACAATATGTTTTTTATTGTTATACAATCCGGTATGTGTGTTGCTGTATAATCCAGTGTTTGTTGTTGTACAACACGGTCTAGGTTACTGTGTATAATCTGGTATGCCTTTCAGATCTAGATTTGGATATATGCTGCACCGTTTGCTTAATTTAAGTGTCCATATGACGTGAGCGACTCACGAGCCGAGACCACGAAATAGAACATCGCCGGCTTCGGCCGACCTTACCTTTCCCTATTCCAACCCTGTTTCTTTTTCCGCGCATATGTGCTCGAGGTTATGTGCTTGAGGTTAGGGAGCCCAAAGGTACTTTTCAACGGGATCAGAAAAGGCGGTTAAAACGCAAGCCCAATCTCGCCTCTTCTTCCTCTCCTCGCTGTTTGTCAGTTCCTCCTCCACAATCAACAACACCACACGCATCCGGAACCAAAAGCGAAGAGACCAATCGTCCGCAAGCAATCGCTCCCATTCCGCCTCTTCTTTCCCCGCCGGAGCGCGCCGCCATGACCATCAAGACGCTGAAGGCGCGGATCCTGCGGGTCCTCAGATCCTCCCTCCCCGCCGCCCCGGCATCCCCGCCGCCGTCGCCGACCAAGCCCGGTCTCTTCGTGGTCCTCGCCGCCGACGCGCTGTCCGACGGCGCCTCCTTCTTCGACGCCCCCGAGACCCCCACCAAGAGTAACCTCCTCGCCGGCGCCGTGCCCATCGACGACGACTGGGAGCTCGTTGACCAAGACTCCCTTGCCTATGCACCGGCGCCGGGGCCTGATCCCGACGACCTGCTCCGGGAGTTCCCGGCCAGGTGCCCGCCCGGCGGCGAGGAGGCCGTGGTGCTCTACACCACCACGCTCCGGGGCATCCGCAAGACTTTCGAGGACTGCAACGAAGTGCGCGCGCTGCTGGACAACCTCGCCGTGACGTTCCAGGAACGCGACGTGTCCATGGACAGGGGGCTCAGGGAGCAGCTCTGGGCCACCACCGGCGAGAAGGCCGTGCCCCCGCGGCTCTTCGTCCGCGGCCGCTACATTGGCGGGGCCGCCCAGGTGCTCGCGCTCCACGAGGACGGCCGCCTCGTCTCCCTCCTGCAGCTGTCGTCGCATGCGCCCGCGGCGACCAGCAGCAACAAGAAGAAGGAGAAGTGCGATGCCTGCGGGGGCCTGAGGTTCGTGGTATGTGGCGAGTGTGACGGCAGCCGGAAGGTGTTCGACGGCGAGCACGGCGGTGTCCGGTGCGGCCAATGCAACGAGAACGGCCTCGTCATGTGCACGCTTTGCGCGTACCCGAGCTGAAGTCAAGTAAATTAACTAGCGGCTAATTGCCACTTACCTTACCTTACCTGCTGCTCTTTTTTCTACTTAACTACCTCCACAAGTACCACTCTGGGGGTTGAGTGTGTGATTGGATTTAGTGGTTGGCATGTCATGTACATAATATATGCCAGTTGTATGTTTATCTATGTTTATGTGTGTGTTCAATTGCATATACATGTGATGTGTGTATGCTAGTTTAGATGTCAATGTCAAAATCCTTTACATGCATCCATCAATCAGATTCCTCATGAAACAGGTGGTTTCATGAAAAAGATATTGGTAATCATTCAAATGATTGAGGATGAAAATTGCCTGCTGAAATCCATTTGCATTTGAAAATGTCCCCTTTTCTTTTTGTGATTTCTCACATAAGCAACTTAGGATTCTCTTGGTGTGGTGGTCCTAGAGGAGAAGGACGTTTACTCTATTGCAAATGTATACAGTTCTTTGGATCAGAAGGAGGTTGGTGTGTTGGTGTCTTGGCAGCTTTGAATCATTGCATGATCCCATAGCACCACCCAGTAAAGAATTAGCTCAGTTCCTCATCAGTACAGCTGCTACATACACAGGACAGTGAATATATGGCTATCTGATATGTTTGCTCTAATGTCCGATCCAATGATTCACCAGCATCGATCACATTTGTCAAATTTGCTGAAGATCCGAAGAGCTGGGTTGAATCAGCCATTCCATAGGTAATTTTCTTTCTATCTCTCTGTCACGTTAGAAAAAACTAGAACTGGATAAACCTTTTGGTCTTTATGTACTTTGTAAATATGTTATATATTTAAAAATTATACCGTAGAACAATTGTGAATGTACATCAGCATGTGAGATGGCGCATCAGCGTCATATTGTCAATGTCACATCAATTTTTATGGTTCCGTTTACATGGAACACTAGCTTTGGCCCCGTTTGGAACAACGAAATTTCATACGAATTTTAAAGTATATAAATCTTACAGGAAAATTTCCTATAGTGCTGTTTGGAACAAAGGAATTAGAAATTCAGATTCCTTTGAAATTCCTATGGTATAGGCTATTCCATCAAAATTTTGGAGGAAAACAAACATGAGGTCTCACCTCATGCTTTAATCCTCCTATGTTTTTCTTGCATGACATCCAAGGGACACTTCAAAAAAAAATCATGTGGTTTTGGTTCCTTTCGAAATTCAGGAAACATGACATCTCACCTCAATTCCTATATTATTCCTATTCCTACGTTTTTACTTCTGGTGTTCCAAACGGGGCCTTAAACGCATCAAAATAGGTGTTTCGTCGAGAACTTGCATGTGGCAAAATGGTTAGGTGGGTGGTTGTACCCCAAGCCCACCAGAGTTCAAACCCCAGGTTTGATGCTGGTGTTTCTCATTTAGATGGAATATTCTTCAGTGGGAGGCGATGTTCCCATCGACAGCGAGACGTCTGTGGTGACTTCGTCAATCTTAAGACCTGACCCGCCGGTTCAGTCTCTCGAAGGCGCTCATAGGGGTAGGGTGTGCGTGTGTGCGTTCATAGGGGTGAGTGTGTGCGCGTGTATATGAGCGCTTGTGTTGTACTGTGTTTCTTAAAAAACAAAAAAAGGTGTTTCGTGAAGGGGATCGGCGGGAACTATAATTTACAACTAATTGTGTCTCCACTCTGCACCCCATTACTGGATTCCCACTTTAAAGTTTTTAAAAATTGTGAAATGAATCATGAACACAAATTTTGTTTTATCTTTTGCACCCATGAATTTTCATCCAAACATATGATCGACGTGTACAAAAAAGACAAATGGAGTTTGAATAACGCATGGTACTATTTACTACAAACTTTTCTTTTTTGAGCATGTCACATATGATCATGTTTTTGGATAAAAGATTATGGGTGCTTAAGATACAACATGATCTATGTTTATGATTTATTTTGTATTTTGTGAAAGTTCCGATGTCACATAATGGGTTGCGGGTGCAACTAGTTGCAAAATATTTGGACTCTACTCTCTGTTTCTAAATATAAAATGTTTTATCATTTTCTGGTCCACATATAAGGAGAAGTGGATTGAACCTAGCATTAAAACATGTCTAGATACAACAAAAAAGGCTAAAAATATGAAAAAGCCATTTGTAGCCTGGCTACATGCAACCCTATAATTTTAAAAACAATTCTCAAAATAAACCTGTATGTGCACATTTGGAGGTGCACTGTTCCTACACCACATGTATAATTTATCTTTCTTTTGTGTAGCGTACCTCTAGAATTTAATGTATTTCGGATTAAGATTTTACACATGTGTAGGATATATCTGTGATTATATGCAAAAAAATCAGATTCCTTTGAAGTTTATTATTTATATTTCGTATGATTAAAATAAAGGGCGACATGTTGCCCAGGTTACAAAACCCAAAGTCTAAAACATCATATTACTTGACACTGAGACGTGCTACCACTGGACCTTGCATTACAACTTTACAAGCAACGATCCAAGCTTTGCATTCCCTTGCTTGTCAGCGTCTGAATATGCATCCATGGCATAGGTCGTGGGTCGCGTTTGCTCTTTCGTCATTTCGCACATGTCACGCCTTAGGCCCAAGGTCGAGGCCTTCATCTAGAAACTGAAAAAACATCTTAGCTCTGCCTGGGACGTTCACTCGGAAAGTGCATTTGAAACCCATGCTCCATGGAGCTGGGTATTCGGAAAAAAAAATCTATGTTTCAGAATTTTGGAAAAAAAATAATATCTAAGGGTAGATAATGCCGAGATCTATAACCGTGCAAATTTTCAATCCAAAATTCCTATTAGTTTAGGCGACAATAGATCTCGTAAAGTTTATTTAAAAAAAATTGTGAGATCAATATCTACACATTTGTATTTTTTTTACCCATGCTGAAATAGAAGATATTTTCGTTGAGATTTCTGGCAAAGATAGATCTCGACATTGTCTACGCCTAGATATATATTTTCAGAATTTTCTAGAACATAAAATATTATTTTCAAATTTTCCAGATATCAACAACCTCCAAGGAGCTCGGCCCCAAAACACCCCTCTCATGCGAAATGTCCACGGTCACTACAGTGTTCATCTCTCGGAGGAGTTCAATAGTGCAGATTTGGGCTGTTGACAAAGAACATACAAACAACTATATTGCTTTCAAACTTGAAAACAGGTTTCCGTCAATACACCTTGTAAGTTTTCTAGTTTGAGGGAAGCATGTGTGGAATTCGAGCCAAGTCTCGTCCCCCCAAACACCCCTCTTATGTGTAATGTCCATTGCCACTACAGCGTGTTCATCTCCCGGAGGAGTTCAATAGTGCAAATTTGGGTTGTTGACAACACATGCAAACATAATATTTTGCTTTCAAACTTGGAAAGTGGGCTTTCATTAATGCACCTCCTACGTTTTCCAGTTTGAGGGAAGCATGAAATTCGAGCCGAGCCAACCCGACTCGGCTTGACTCGTTGAAGCTCGATCAACTAACGAGTCAGCTCGGCTCGACTCATTTAATAAAAGAGTCCAAAAATGAAACTCCGCTCGGCTCGCTAAACTCGCGAGTTTGCTCTTTTAACCCGTTTGGCTCAGTAAAACAGTTAGGGTCTCTATGGATTGTAGGAATTTCACAGGATTCCAATCCTTATGATTTTTTTCTATGAATTGCCTTTGGTTTAAAGGAATGGTGTTAATAAAATCCTATGGATTGGATTCATATGCCTCAAATAACATAGGAATTTGAACATTCACACCAGCCTATTTTTTACACTCAAGTGTGTAGGATCGACACATTTTTCCTATGTTTTTCCTACATTCTATCCAAACGACAAATCCCGCATAGTTCTTGTGTTTTGCAATCTCTGTTTTACACTTGCAATATGCATTAAGAAATTCTTGTGTTTTTTAACCCTGCCACCCAAAAAGACCCTTAACATGTATTATAATAAATTTTATACATAATTATTTCCAACTATGTAGGCATGTATGATGTAATCATTACACAATCAATGAAAATATGGCATTATCAAGTAATATATAGTCGGTAAACTATAATCATTCCAAAACATTGTTGAAAAATACAAAAAATACATGTACTGACTATTTTTTACCGAGTTAAACGATTAGCTTGGAACTCGGCTCGTTTAACTCGAACTCGTTTACCGTAAAAATGAAAACTCGGCTCGGCAAGAGAGGTTTGGTTCAGGGTTTTTGAGGCATTTAAGTTTCAGAGCAAGGAGAGGAACTTGTTCGATGCCCTAGTCATCCTGGTGGCATGGATTCTTTGGAAAAAACGTAACGCATATGGGTTTTCAACAACATCGACAAGCTGTTCTCGGCTGAGAGGTTAGCTACTAGGGTTTCAGATGAGTTTCATATGTGGATGTCAGCGCTTAGAGGAGGGAGAGACCTGATTACGAGAGAGTAGCCTAGGGTTTTCTTTTTGGAGTAAGTGTTTCACATCTGGTTGTAGATCTTGAAACTATGCTTGTAAATAAATCCTCCGCCTTCTATAAAAGTACGGTACGCCTTTGGCGTACTCTCGAAAAAAACTCGACTCGGCTTGTTTAGCAACGAGTTCGATGCAAGCCGAGTCAAGTTCCGAACTACTCGTTTAACTCGCGAGTTTCTGAGTTTTCATGTCCAAGTTATTTGAGCAAAATACTTAGGGATAGGCATGTGGCTCAATAACTCAGAGCAACGTACCACACAAGTGTGAATGGAAACTCCTATCCTCTACATAATTGTTTGTGGATTACATACAATGCATTATGTATTTTGTTCAAAACAACGAAAAAATGCTCCCAATAAAGTAGCTCAACCATCCAACCACACTAGTTGACCATAACAATATGATAGACATTGAAGACTCAGCTACTTTGATCTCGATTGATTTGCATCTCTTTATTTTATATTATATATCTTTCTTAATCCTAACTTTGTGGATTAATAACAATAAAGTATAGAATTGTTGTTGTCCACATGACATTATGTATTAGGCCATAGTGTAAGATATATGTGTAAAATACATTTACACCTCTGTTATGAATGAAATGTACACTCATTGTGTCGTGAACCAATATAACTTTAGAGGGAGTGTGTTAGTGGCTGTAGGATCTTATCTTTGAACTTAAGATCTGTAATCTCAAAACTTAGGTTGTGACGTGTTTTGGTGGATCATGCAGCTACTGATTTCTTTAATAAAGATCGGGGAGAAAATCCCATTTATTCAAAAATTGTTTTGGAATTCCGTTATTATGATGTGAAATATGTATTGTCGAGCGAAAGAGATAACCGACCGATAAACAAAAATAGAACATTGCCAAAGTGCAGATGACCTTTCTACATCAACAACAGACTCATGGTAGTCATTCTCTCTTGCTGATCGTTTTCGTCATGCAACTCGTACCGTTAAACATGAAAGCAAAAATATTAAGGGCTCATTTGATTCATAGGATTGTCAAAGAATTTGTATAGGATTCAAATCAAATGGAATTTTTTTCCTTCCAAGTCATTTGATTCATAGGATCATTTTCTATAGGAACAAATCCTATATAGGAATCTTATACTACAAGCTTCATATGAAAATAACTCTAACCTCTTAGAAAAATTCCTTCACCACAATCAAACAAATTTCCTCTTCCCATAGGATTCACTTGTACATGTCATCCCAATTCTATAAAATTCCTATTCCTATATTTTCCTTACCCTACGAATCACACGAGCACTTAGGATAGTGGGTAACATGTGACTAAGATTCTAACTGGAACAGATCTTCATTTTAATTTGCAATAACGTGAACAAAAACAGTCCAATAACATCTGTGTTACAGACTTACAGTCGTTAACCACAAGTCATGATGCCGCAATCCTTCTCGAGATCGTCGGTGCTCCGGCTCCACGTGTTCGCGTCGTGAGCCACCGAGCAGCTAGAACGGAATCAGAGAAGAACACTCGAGAAGCAGGAAAACTGACACGAACTCTCTTTTATCGTCTAAGTTCAAAAAAAAAGTTAAAAAAAAACTCTCTTTATCGTCTCTCGCGGCCTCTCTTATAAGCCCAACCCCCGAAGATCACTCGTCCCACAAACTAGTCCTCCAGCTCCCCAAGTCGAACCCGACGACCATGGCGACCAAGCAGAGCCTCCTCGCCCTCGCCCTTCTCGCCGCCGCCTGCACCCTCCTCCTCCTCCCGTCGGCTTCCGCCGTCACCGAAGTCGAGTACTGCAGTGAGTAGCAGCCTACTCTACCTCTACCCCCGCTTCCCGAAACTTGATATTTCGCAGCTACTTCGGGTTCCCGGAGGTGGCAATTTCGTGGGAATTGACAAGCTTTTTTGGTTGTTGTCGCCGCCTTGGCTGTGGTTTGCAGATAAGCACAATAACTACCCTGTGAAGGTGAGCGGCGTGGAGATCGTGCCGGATCCGGTCGAACGCGGCGTGCCAGCCACCTTCAAGATCTCCGCTTCCACTGGTAAACCTTTCTCCATCTCCGGGCATAATATCTGCCGACTGTTTTTATTTCCTTGCTAGGTAAGTACTTGCTTTGTTCTGCCATGGAATTGGTGTACTAGTTTAACTTTTTCGTACTGAAGTACTCCAATTGGGAGTTAAGATTTGTGGTACTGAACTTTTAAGTACACATAGATTTGCATGTACTGTCGTAGGCTAACGTTGCGCGCGGTTCAGGATAGAATCTCTTCTCTAAATTTAGTACTGTACATAAAATTGTTTTCCTTGTTTGGTTTTATTCAAGGTCAGGATTTGTTGCTTGCCTTGTTGTGGTGGTGAAATTTTGATGGGTGAAGTCTCTAGTTGTGTGGTTTAGCAAACGATGACATGCTTTAGGGAATCCCTTTGAGCTGTTGCTGATAGGTGTTGACTTTTGTGTACATTGTAGTGATTAGTGTGCTGTTGAATGCTTGAAGGATTGAAAGACTACTAAGTTTTTCCTTTAGTGACACCATCTGCAGTTTATAGGTGACAGCAGCCAGAAGTATCATTAGTCGCTTAGCCGATGATAATCCCTGCAATACCAGCTCTGAGAAACCCATTTGGAACTATAGTTGCTTAGGCGATGATAATCCCTTCAATACCGCGTCTTAGAAGCCAATTTGTTACCTTTTTTTGGGTTTTCAAGTTAATGCTAGTCTACTGAAGATGTATTGTGTGCACCCATAGTTTCGTTCAACTGGTGTATCGAGACATTAGAATTACATGTTATATGTTCTCAGAAACTCTCAAAACATTTTGAGCACATCTACACTATATATATACATCATTTCACATAATTTTAGTTGCAAAATTCTAGATTTAAAGGTTCATCCAGAACTTATTGAGTCCCTTTAGGCTTTAGCTTCTATTTTGAGTCCAGTACATTGTGTTGGCTAGTATACAAAATACTCGTTCATTGCTGTATCAGAATAGTACACTTTTTTGGAAGGGCAGCATGTAAGAGCATGTACAATGCAAGCGCTTGGCAAAATAAACAATCTTTTCTTGCCTTGTAGTATAGCGTTCGTGTTTATTTTGAAGGACAGTTGCTTGATTAGGCATGCTTAGAAGATAGTATGCATTTAACTAGTACTTATTAATTGTATAATAAATCATCTAAGAACCTACAAAGAGGTGCCTTCATTGGAGGGGTTGCAATTTATGGAGGTGTTTAATGATGTGGCAAATATTCTCTTTAAACGCCCACACATAGGCATCTTGCACTGTCCATGGCCTAAGAAACTTTAACCACTGATTGCACATAAGTAGCATCCTTGTCTTAGCTATACTGCAACATGGAATTTGCAGCTTTGAGTATTGTGGGTCGAGGAACATTGCTGCTGTTCTTACTAATCAAATTGATCCTGGCAACTGGCAAGCATTTACAAACAATTTCGTCTCATAGAGTTATCTTTGTGATACCTGTCCTTAGCATTAACATGTTAAAGATGCTAACTAGGCTCAGCAGACAATAAATATCTTCTCCTGGTCATTCAGAATTGCATCTCACGTCTTTACGAGTGCTACTACCATGGAAGGAATATCTGGTCATGCACCACCCAGTCATTGGGAGTTGTATTCTGGTTTGAGTCATGCCAACTGTAACTTTAACTTGGTTCCTTAACATGATTTGTTGGTGGTTTATCGTATGGTATCTGTAATTTTCCTGTTCAATGAAATCTTAAGAATCCACTATTTTATCTTTACCTTAGTGCTCTGTTTTTTACCATGTGACCTATGAATGGTTATCTGCTGTCAAATTTGAATCATAAGGTTACGATGCTTATCATGAGTCATATTGGCAAGACACGTTTTTTCCGTTGTATTTCTTCTTTCTGCATGTAATTTGTAACGCATTTCCATGTCCTTGTGCAGACAAAACCATCACTAAGGGGAAACTGGTTATTGATGTTAAGTACTGGATCTTCAATGTTTACTCTGAAACGGATGACATCTGTACAAAGACTGACTGTCCGGCAACTGCTGAATTCGAGCTTTCTCACTCGCAAACTTTACCATCTATCACCCCACCAGTAAGATTTTGTACATTCTACGTTTTCTGAATATAATGTGCATATTTTCTCATTGCTGGGCGTCTTGCATTCCTTGAGAAAATGACTGATTGTTCATCATCTATTGCCTCCGATCTGTTACTCACACGGAGACTTTTTGTTATGTCGCAGGGCTCCTACACTATTCAAATGAAGATGCTGGGGGAGAACGACGAGGAGCTGTGCTGCATCTCCTTCGGGTTCAGCATTGGCTTCCTCGCACCGGTTGCCTTGAGCTCGAGCTGAACCAACCAGAGCTGACTACCGGTTGCGTGCGGAGATAGACACTTCTGGATGTAACTTTAGAAACCTCGTTTATCCTAGTATGTTCTAATGTATATGTTGCTACACTTTGTGTTCGACCAAGACGTTTTATAAACTGGAAATCTGGTGTAATGAGAGTACTTGCTCTGTTTGGCTCACAATAGCTGTCAGCCTTGTCACATTGTACTAGGCCACTGACCACATGGAAAATAAGTCATATAAGAAACACTAATCAAGAGCAAATCGACGTTTAGAAGTACGGAACCAAGGGAAATCTTCAGGCTGTGAGTAAACTAATGTCCGTGCTCCCAATGGCATTGGCATGGAGGAATCGCCGACGGCCGGCCACCAGCAGGGGGACGTCGCTGGCCATCACCATCTGATGACCTTTGTCCACCCTTTGGCGTCGTGGAATATGTCGCAGTTTACTTCAGCAGCGTGCAGTACGCGAATACCAGGTACAGTGCCAACCATGCACAGCGCCGTTTTGGAGTGCACGGGTGGTTGTCACGCTTCTCTTCATTGCTTCACATGCATAAGATGATCGACGATATACATATGCATCAATCTAATTCTCGTTCACCATCATTTTCAAAAAAAAATCTCGTTCACCATTTCATAGGATAAATGTTTGTGGTGAATCAAGTTTGTTTGTACGCGCTCAGAGTTCTAGCTACTACCACAGTACCACTCCTGTAATTTCGACGAGGACGCGTAAATTTGTCCCCGTCTTAGGGCGTGGTTGGTTAGACTTAAATTTGGATTTCTTTCCATGATTTTTTTGGATTTCTTTGGCTTATGTCGTAAAATCACCTTAACGTTGTTTGTTGTGTTTGTTGCGTTATACCATCACTAGTTGAATTTGGTGCGGCGGCACGCCGCACCCTCAGTGAAAAAAATATGTTCACAAATAGTAGATTTTAAGTTTTGATTTCTAAAACTGATGTAGTGGATTATAGTGAAAGCATTCTTTAAATAATAGCGTAAAGTGTTGTTTCTAATAGGGACTATGGTGTAGCAAGAAACCGATGCATAGTGATATATATACCGGAGTAACTATGTTTGTGTTCTGTCTTTTGGTTAGTTTATTTTGTTTCAAACGGGTGATGTGTATGCAAAATGATACGTTGTTTCTGTCGAGTTGTGTGCATGAGTGTTAGGTGCAGGCACGTAGTTTTGTTGCTCAGGACACGTGTCTGAGTGCATGTTTTGCACGTATGAATGTTTTGCTGCAAGCACGTAACTTTTTTGTCTAGTAGACGTGTCTGAGTGCATGTTTTGCACGTATTAGTGTTAGGTACAGATAGAGATGGTGTTCCTGATGATATATAAGGCGCGCAGTAGTGTAAGGCAAGAACATACGAAAGAAGAATTCTCTACAGAAGCGGGGTATCCAGTGTGATTGTTTAGAATTTTAGATGTCAAAGAATCGGGTCAGATCTGTCGGGATGCTCGAGGGATCACCAGTTCTAGGCGGATCTGCCGGTATGCTGGAGGAAGGATGTTCATGAGCTGTCGCCTCCAGAAGATGTTGTTGTTCAGTTTTGGTTAAAAGAAGGTGGCGTGAATTTAGAGCATACCGTTTGCGGTGTTCTCTCACAATATTTTGTTTTCAGAAGTTTGTTTGATGTGAGGAAGGGTCGCAACGGTGTTTCTGTGTTTGCGATAGCAGTCGTGAAGAGCATGCTTCTGTTCTTCATGCGAAAATATTTTGTTTAGACTAAGCAGGATAGTTGTATAGTGCGAAGGTTCATCGCTCTCAGATGGACGATAAAGATTTAGCTGAAAAGAACATGCCAGACATGGAGTTTGAGTATTAGATTTAGTTATGCAACAGTGTGTTTATATTTAAATAAATGAGTTATGCTATGAATAGATGCCTAAGTTGTCGGTTAGGTTAAGTTTTGTAGAGGGCAAAATCAAGACATCTTTATTTTGAATATGCTGTCCGTCAGGTTTAAAAAAAATTAAATTCAGAATGTTGACCCGTTTGGAATATTTTTTCTGTGAACTTACAGTAATGTAAGAAGGTATAATGTTTATCGCATTTTGTTTAGGAAATATTGTTTCAACGTGCATGGAGGCGTACTAATTGTACATCGGTACTTTGTGTTGAATATGAGTTGCATTGGGAAGTATTATTCAGTTTGTGGTTTTTCTGTCTTTAATGCCCGTGATGAGAAATTGTTCGCATAACATATTTTTGGTGTTGATTTCTAAAACGGTTCTAGAGTCGCAACAGATGTGAACTATAATAAAAAGAAAATGTGAACTTTTTTTGGAATAATTGCATCAAGTATTATTTCTAATAGGGCTATGGTTTTGTAAGGAGTGCATGCATCATAATATGTGTACATACCTCTATAATTATGGACGAATGCATGTTTCGCGGAAAATCGATCAGAACATGCATTAATGAGAACAACCATTAGTACATGGTAATGAAATTAGAAGGATCACGTGCTATTATTTAGCTCATTGGTCAACAGTGTGATTTTGTTTGTTCTTTTAGAAAAATAAACGAATTTAAAACTTTTAAATTTTGCATTTTAAAGACGTGAAATGCAGCTAAATGACAGAAGTAATCAACATTTATTGTTCGTAAGGCATTCAATGAAAATAAATTTTAGAAGGTGACAATTTGAATGTTTTTTGTAAGGCACACCTATTTTAGTTAGTAAGTCAAATAATATAATTTGTTATATTTCTTTAGAAAATGTGAACTTTTTTTAGAATAATCGCATCAAGTATTGTTTCTAATAGGGGCTATGGTTTTGTAAGAAGTGCATGCATCATAATATGTGTGTAGATACCTCTATAATTATGGACGAATGCATATTTCACGGAAAATCGATCAGAACGTGGATTAATGAGAACAACCATTAGTACATGGTAATGAAATTAGAAGGATCGCATGCTATTATTTAGCTCATTGGCCAACAGTGCGATTCTGTTTGTGCTTTTGGAAAAATAAACAAATTTAAAAAAAATTGCAATCTAAGGGCGTGAAATGCAGATAAATGACAGAAGTAATCAACCTTTATTATTCGGAAGGCATTCAATGGAAATAAATTTTAGAAGGTGAAATTTGAATGTTTTTTTGTAAGGCACACCTATTTTAGTTAGTAAGTAAAATAATATAATTTGTTGTATTTCTTTTAAATTTCTATTAACATGCATGTAGATGTGATGGTTGGAAAGATAAAGGTGTTTAAACATGTATGGGGATGTGGTAATAGTGAAGAAATATCTTTCGTCAAATTTGGGTATTTTTTTCGATTTTTTTGGAGGTGAAACCCATAAGAGATGTTTTGTTCGTCTGAAGTTGGGAAAATTTGTGTAGTGTAAATTTTTCAAAAATATGGTGAAACATGCATGGGGATGTGTTGGTTGTAAAGTATTTTTTTCTGTCAATTTAGATATTTTTTTGGTGGTTTTCTGATCTATGTTTGAAAAGGTATAAAATTTTCGTTTTGGTTTGTCTGAAATCAGGAAATTCCGACAGATGGGACCCGTCCGTCAGCCAGACCTGACGTCACCGAGGGGCGATCGGCCAGCGCTACCGCGACACGCCAGAGCTCGCGCCGCGCGGCCGCGCACGGGCATGAGGCGGGGATGCTACCCAGTTGATAGAGGAGGCACCGACGCGTCGAATGAGCTGGACCGAATGGTCGCCGGAATAGGCGCCGGCGACCGATCCTGCGGCGGCGTTTGCAGAGGACGACGGCGGCGGAACGCGGAGGCGCACCGGCGTCTCCGGCCGTCCCAGACGCATCCCTCCGGTGGAATTTTAGAGGGAGGAGCGGCGAAGCTCCTCGCCCCTTCGATCTGAGCAGGGAGGGCAGGAGCAGCGGCGGCTCACTGCAGCGTCGGCGGCGACCCGGAGGTCACGGGGGAGAGAGGAAGGCGTGGTGACTGTGGAGATGCTTTTGCAAAAAATTCCATGTGGTTTACAATATTTGCGTATACGTCCTTTGGGCGGGGGTGGGGGGACTGGAAAAGCGTCTGTAAACTGCCGCGCGGACCGTGCGATCAACTGCCAACAGCTAGGATGAAAACACTGTAGGCTACTGTTCATAGGAACAGTACCCCGAGCGCTCCCAGGGCTGCAAAATCTCCCCCCTTAATATATTAGGTTAATGTGAAATGTTCAATCAAAAGGTAAAAGCCAAATCCAAAACACCTACTTATATGTTTTTACTTGTAAGACAAAATCTGAAAGCTGGATATAACCCCAAGTTCCCAACCAAATAGCCACTTCGGACTGCTTGAGTGAGAGTAACTCCTGGAGCTACCCATATACTGCCACAATAGTCAATATAAGTTCTTCTGGCACCGTTGAAACCTAGTTGAAGTTTTTCAAGTCCTACTAGTACGATAAACTTTGGTTTCATAACTGAGTGAAAAAAAATTCATCTACAAACTTCATGTTTCTCTTGGGGTTCACAGCGGGTGGTGACCGTACCGTCTTCAAACTTTGTGGTGTTGCCACTAGGGATGTGGGAGTTCAGCAAGGGGAGTCACACACCTCCTTTCCCTCTAGTTTGTTATTATCTTGTTTAGTTTAGTTTATTTTATTTTATTTATTATTTTTTACTTTCTTGTTCTCTTTAAAAAATTAAAACACAAAACAAATAAAAATTTCAGCATGTAGTCTTTTTTTTCTATTTTGTTAGTTTCTTTTTTGATCTTTCTAAAATGGGTACAGATGGGAATACTAGTACGATAAACTTTGGTTTCATAACTGAGTGAAAAACTTTTCATCTACAAACTTCATATTTCTCTTGGGGTTCACAGCGGGTGGTGACCGTACCGTCTTCAAACTTTGTCGTGTCGCCACTAGGGATGTGGGAGTTTAGCAAGGGGAGTCACACACCTCCTTTCCCTCTACTTTGTTATTGTGGTGACCCAGCATACCACTGCATGGTGTAGTATGCTAAAGTCGTTGACATAGCACCAATGGATCACCGTCCACCAGTGTTACGTCATCAGAGTGGTACAACAGAAACATCGCAGGTCCAAGGCATGACTATAGATTACAAACAGAAGATCCAAAACAACAGATTTTTAGAACCTCCTCGAAACAATGAGGCAATGCCCTAATAAAAGAAGATCAAATGAAAAATCTCGGAGGAACTAACCTATAAAAAGCCTACTGCTAGTACTGTTAAGCTTGCGATTGCGTTATAGCAACGCCTACAGAGATAGATTCTATGACTAGGAGTTTGTCCTTTTCTACACTACGCCTTCATTTGTCCTCCTCCTTCCCTCAGTTGCTTCACCTTGATGTAATTGGCTTTTGAGGTATTTTGAGTTTATCCTCCAGTGTTGCTTTCTCGCAGTTCTTCATGTCTAAGAAGGGGTTCAAGAGGCAAGGGTGAGTAACAGCGTTACCCAGCAAGTTCAATATATATAAGGTGGGAAGTTTGATGCATAAACACAGCCACAGACACTGGATTGTCATACGCTAATGCAAGTTTTCGAAAACATTTCTTCAAAAGATTACTTTTATTCTGAAGACTATGCTCGTCAGGAGTCACAGGGCTAGGGCTTTGAGGAGCCTCCTTTCCTGCTGCGTTCGTCGTTCCATCCTGGAACATGGAGTAACATGTCACATTCATACACTCTGCAGAGGTGCGCTGCTTTACCCATAAGAAATCACGACTTTGTTGCACATCCGGGCGATCTTCCCGTTCACACTTCCTTGGTGTGGGGCCCAGTCAGTAATCCAAGCCAATCACTGCACCTTTCCACCATCCCCGCACACCCCCCATTACTTTAGTTTACAGGTTGATAGGAATTCCAACTTTCAACCTGCTCACCATTTGAAGCCCGTCTCAAACTGGTCCTGAAGCCAACCTTCAATAGATGCTAGAAGCCACAACCCGAAGGTGAGATAATTATACGGCCATCTCAAGCCTGCGGATCACACCGCCCGGCCTAAGTCTAGACATCCGTTGGTGTACGAGAGGAAAAGGGTACAGCTGACTTCTCCGCCCCATTTCAGATCTCATGGTTGCACGTAATATTCGGCGCAAGAATCACTGGCGACATATGTTGTTAAGTCCTAGGTGATACTTTCCCGTGCAAATGGGACCTCCACCACAACATTCTTACCGTGGTCCCATCTGCCAGCCATATGAGATTACCACCTCACTGGTGGATAACCTGTAACATCCCAAAAACATTAATATAATTATTAGTGCAAAAATGTGGGTCAACAAAAACTTTTCTTATAAAAATGTGTGTATGTTTAATTCTTGAGTGTTGCTGGTTGCATTGTTTGCAAGATTGTGGAATTCTAGCTCTAATTAAAAATTTGAAGAAAAGAAAACAAATAAAACAAACCACAAAAACAAAACACCATGTGACAAATGTCACATTATTTTTCCAAATTAAGATATATAAATTTATTTTCTCACCATATTCAATGGAGTAATATTATTGATACTCCTAGTTCATTTTACAAACTATTCCCTTTCAAAAATTCAAATTCAAAACTTCAAATTCAAATTAGAAATTCATGATTGAAATATTTCAAAATATTTCAAAAAGACTTTGTAACACTTACCAATAATATAGTTAGCCTAGATCCTAAGTTTTAGCTCAAAAGAATAAGGAGAAATAGGAAAAATTAAAATAGCAAAATGCTACTGTTTTGGTTCGGGCAATTCACCAAACACCTGGTGGTCACCACCTGTTCTTCCCAAACCGAACCAAGCCTCGGATCAAATCGAGCAATTGAGGGTTTAACTTGTTAAATTGGAGCCTCCACTGCACTCCTCTCTTCACCACGATCACAGCGCGCCCGAGATCACGCCAAATGGTCACCGGAGTCGTCGAGGAGGCGTTGGCGACAGCCACGGCCGCGCGCACGTTGCCGTGGTCGGCACTGTGGCCGCGCCGACGCCGCGCCGTGCCGGCCGTGCTGTGCCCCCTCCCTCGCTCCCTCACCTCCTGGTCTCCTCTCTCGCCCGCAGCACGCACCAGCACCAGCCCGTGCACGCCGCGCCCGCGCCATGACGCGCACGCCGTGCGCCGCCCGAGCCCGTTCACGGCAGGGCCAAGCTCCCGCACGCACCCGAGCGCGCCACGCAGCCCCACCTTGCCCGCCTGGTTCCCCGAGCAGCCCGCAGCGTAGCCGCGCCCCTCCACCGGCCTACGGCGGCCTAGCACGGCCACGGGCGCCCCTGCACCGCGCCCACCGTGCGCCGCCCGGCCGCTATAAAACGCCCCCGTGCCCCTCTTCTCGCCACACCGCCTCTGCCTCTCCCCCTCACACCACTCCCCTCTCCCTTGTGCACCGCGAGGAGGCCAGGACCGAGACCGCGAAGCCTCGGGTCGCCGTAACCTTCCTCGAGCTCGCCGTGCCCGAGGTAGGCGACGACCACGGCCTGGCCGCGCTGCATCTCCCCGTCGCTCCCCTCTGCCTCCCTTCTCTTTCCCTTGCACCCCGCACTCACCAGCGCCCTTTTCCCTCTGTCCCGTGCCCAGGATCGCCAGGGATCGCTCGCCGGAGTTCGAGCCCCGCCGCGGAAGAAGGAGCCCGACGCCGTCGCCGCCAGGAGTGTCCCCGAGCCTCGCCTTCACGCCCTCGAGCTTCCCCGAGCCGCCGCACCCCTCCTGCACCGTCGCCGTCGCCTCCCGAGCCCGTAGGTGAGCAGCCCGTCCTCGACGCCGTCGCCGGAGCCGCGGCGCCGCCCGATTTAGGTCGCCGGCGACGCGGGCTTCCTGAGCCGTTAGATCTAGATCCTACGGTAGCTTACCGGTTCGTGAAAAATATTAAAAATCTGACAGGCAGACCCCACGCGTCAGGTTTAAATGAACCGCGCGCGCGCTCGCTCAGTCGCTGACTGGTGGGTCCCCTCTGTCAGGATTTTAATCTTTATCCGTTCTGGATTTAAATTCGAATTTAAGTTTCATTTTAAAACCAGTACTAAACCCAATTTTAGAAATTCCATAACTTTAGATTTACAACTCCAAATTTAGCAAATCCAACTGTTCTGGAAAGCTTATGAAATTTCCTATCCAACAAAACTAGTTTCACCCCATTTGGATGTATAGTAAAAATACAACATTCAAATTACAGTAGCATGTTTAAATCCTAAAGTTGTTTGTTTCTGATACTCTGATAATCCAAATTAGTTGAAACTAATTTTATTAGGTCACATTTAGCCATGGTTAGTCACCCCTAAAATGGTTTAATTTTTGGATGAATATAATTTAAATAATAGCCAAAACCATATTAATTGGCTTCTGGATTCAACACAATGTGTAGGGAGTTTGGTAACTCCAAATGACCCAAACCCAATTGTGTCATCTCCTACACATCATTAGCTTTCTGTAGAATTTTAGTTTGTATTTTTGTGACAAACAGAACTCAAGCTATGCAATTAAACATGTGCAACAAGTTTCTGCCCTAATTAAAATACAATGGAATAATGTTTAATTCAATTAAATTGAAACCACATGATATTGTTTGGTATGTGGAATGGTTAATTAGAACCTCTAAGAGTGCATTGCTATGATTATTGATTGAATAGGCTAGTGATTGTTTGTATTTGATTGATTGTGTATTAGACGAGAACGTTGCCGGATATATCGAGGAGGAGGGATTTGCAGAACCTGAAGACCAAGACCAAGATCACTTTGCCGAGCAAGGCAAGCTACTCTCTGAGCTTGCACCCAACTTATGCATCTAGAATTACAAATCATTTTCAAAAGCAAAGGTTTACAAAAACCTTTTTTCAAAAGTATATAGAGATTATTTTGCCACCCTATGTAGAAGTAGATACTAAAACTATAGGATGGAAAAACAATGTTGTTTATTCAAAACTCCTTTGAAAACTTGTGTGGATATATAGCACCAAAATGTGGTGTTGGAATAAGGAAATGGAGAAAGATGGTTTTAGAAAAGCACATTGTGTCCTAGTACTCATTCAAGCAACCGATACTCTGTGCGACCACATTTACCCACATATGGGAAAGGGCTTAGTCATATAGTTTGCTCTTATTAGTATGGGACACTGCATCAACAGAGATGACTCTGTTATGCATGAGGGAGTGGTTTGGTGACCTAACCCTGACCTGGGTCCTCGCTCAAAAATCTATGAGTAGATAAGGAGGAGGATAGAAGGATGTCCGTATACACCGCCAGATAAAACCTATGAGTCCTCACACTTAGGGTTTCCGACGGGAAACTGGACTAGGTGTAGATGGAATGGTTCATAGGGGCAGGATCCTATACTAGCATGAGCAAAGGAAAGACTAGGGTCGGTGACTCAACTTCGCATACCACGGGTATGGCGAAGCGTGGCTGACACGATGAGTTATCGGATGAGTGTGGGAAAAGCGTGCTACCTCTGCAGAGGGTAATTAAACTATTCGAATAGCCGAGTCCTCGGATATGGACAGTTGAAGACCCTACTTAGACCATGTGCAAGTTTTTGGAAAAGAGTTGAGTTTAAAAGAGAAAAAGGAAATGGAGAGTGTTCCATACACCTATACCAACGGACCGGTATGAGGTAGTTGGAAAGATATTGCCATAATGGTTTACGATCGGGAAAAGGAGGAGTTTTGGAATAAAACTGATAAAATTGAGGTATCTAGTAGTCATAATTTCCTTATCTTCTTCAACAAAGATACAGAGATGTTTTAAATGAATAAAGGTGAGAAACTAAAAATGGAACTAGAGCACTCATGTTGGAGTAGTTTGCGAGTACATTCAAATGTACTCATACCAGTTTGCTTCTGGCTATTGTCGTAGCCAGACATGGAGGAGTACTACGCCCAGGAAGAGTATGGCGACATCTATGCCAACTAAGGATCTTCATAAGTCGACTGCTTGTCGGGTCATCGCTAGGATTTGATGTCTACTACGCCTTATTTCCGCTGATTGTTTTGGTTTGGCCCTTGAAGGCACCTATGTAAGACTTGGTCTAGATGACCATTTTATGTAAGACTTTAATTCGGTATTGTAATGGATGTAAACTTTGGTATTCAATTCGGGTTATGTGCAACGACAGACTGATCATGGGATCGTTGTGTTAAGCATAATCGGGTATTTCGGACAGTTAGTCCGGGGTCCCCACAGAATTGGTATCAGAGCCATCTCGACTTTAGGAGCCTTAGATTAGCATGGTCGTTAGGTAGTGATTGCAAAAGTTGACTTTTAAAGAAAAACAAAGTAAGAAATTAGTTTAAAAATTGCTTATCTCTTACCCTCTCATTTGTGCAAAATTCTCTTCTTACCAACTACTAAGTTTTCTCTCATATTCATAAAAACTTGCCACACTTTATTTTAATAAACAAAAAAATCTGCTCACATATTGTCCCTTCCATTAAAATTTTGA
Source organism: Poa annua (assembly GCA_026929855.1). Classification (NCBI taxonomy): domain Eukaryota; kingdom Viridiplantae; phylum Streptophyta; class Magnoliopsida; order Poales; family Poaceae; genus Poa; species Poa annua. The sequence goes on along the minus strand of CM049426.1, from coordinate 239,457,058 downwards.
TATACTTGCCATCTCACTAACTTAAAATTTTGACTAAAAATTATAGATGGCGATCCATTTCACCGAGTTCGTTCAGCTGGAGAAGGACGGCAAGTTGATGTTCGAGAAGGACTTGTTCGAGTTGACCAAGCTGCTAGGTCGTCCCACTCCTGAGTTCAGGGGAGCCCAGGTGGACGCTCCCGGTAACGGGAACCTGTCCTGGTTGATCGAGGCGTCTGTTCGCGGGAACATCAAGTCCCCCGGATCCAGGGCACTCTCTTTCACCCTCATGGACGTCCACTGGGACGATGGACTGTGTCGTTCCATGCAGCGGATGCTATCCCGGCTTTGTGAGGAGCACAAGGCGGAGCTGGTAAACTCTCGTTTCCAGTTCTACGGGAGGCGCACCATCGATGGACACCCAATTCGGTCCCCTCTGCACCCGACATTCGGAGAGTATATCCTGGACATGGAGATTATGCTCTTTCGCACCCAGGAGGATCTGAGGTGCGCTAGGCTTCGGTCTCACTTTGAGCGTCTCTCGCTCAAGGAGAGTCGCGAGAATGAGGCACAGCTGAAGACTGAGAAGGCCGCTCTTCTTAAGAAGGGAACCCAGCTGAGGAAGACCATAGCGAAACTCCGCAAGAAGGTTGCCGAGCAGGATGAGCTGATAGAGGATTTGGAGCTCCGTACTGACGAGATGGAGGAGGAGGGCGAGGATCTCCGCAAGGAGAACAACGCTTTCCTCAGTGACGATGACGATTATCTGGAGGAGATGAACGATGAGGATGAGGATGATGAGGATGAGGATGATGAGGAGGAGGATCCAGAGGAGCCACCCTACCAGTCCGATGCTGACATGGCAGAGCCTGAGGTTCCACCTCAGTAGGCGAGTTACTTGAGTTCTACCGCAGGATTAGGTTGACCCCCCCCTATCGCTAGTAGAGTCAAAGTTGTGGTTCTTTTGGAACTTGCTATATGTACATTAGTTAGGGAGAATGTTGTAAGCTAGATTTGGATGAACTCTTGATGTAATTGCTGTGCTATGAAAGTGTGTGCTAGTCTTGTTAACATGTGTTAAAGGTTTCTCTTATAATCCTTAGTAAATCAACCTCTGCGTAAAAACCCATCTTCCCTTGGTCAAACCCCTTTTTGCTTGCCCCTTATACCCGATGTGCTTCAGGATGGTGGACACTCGTCGCACCAACACGGATGGAGGAGCACCACCACCCCCACCGGACCCAACCACCGCCCAACTTCTGGCGCTCATCATGGAGGAACGTCAAGCTGCCCGGACTGAGCGTCAAGCTCATATCGCTGCCCTGCAACAGATAGCTGCCGCTCACAACAACAACAACAACCACCACAACAATGGCAATGGCAATGGCAATGGCAATGGTGAAGGAAATCAGCGGTCCACTTTGAACAACTTCCAAAGGACCAACCCACCCACCTATTCCAAGGGACTTCACCCACTTGAGGCCGATGACTGGCTTCGCACCATTAACAACAACCTGGTAGTTGCAGCCGTGGGAGAACCTGAGAAGGTGTTGTATGCGACCCACTATCTTGCAGGACCAGCACGGTCTTGGTGGGAAGCTACCAAGGCTCTACAGCAAGCTGGTTACGCTATCAGCTGGGATGATTTCCAGGAGAAGTTCCGCAAGAAGCACATTCCCCACGGACTCATTGAGCGGAAGAAGGATGAATTCCGCAGGTTGCGGTAGGGAAGTAAGGATGTGGTCGGATACCTCGATGAGTTCACTGACTTGTCTCGGTATGCTCCTGATGATGTCGACACCGAGGGAAGGAAGATGGAGCGTTTCATGAACGGACTTCATGATGAACTGCAATGCGCCTTGGTTATCCATGACTTTGTTGATTTGGAATCACTTGTGGACAAGGCCATACAGTTGGAGACCAAGCGCAAATCCATGTTTGAGGGTCGTAAGAGGAGAATGATTGCCCAGGAAGGTTCGAGCAGTCAGAAACCTCGCACCCACCCACCAAACCCCAAGCCAGCATATAGACCACCACCAACTTCGCACCCCAGTTACCCTAAGCCCCCATACAACCCAAACAAGTTCAACCGTCCCAATGACAACACCCGTCCCGGAGGGAACTCTAGCAACCCCAACCTCAATGCCAATGTTGTCTGTTTCAATTGTGGCACCAAGGGTCACTACTCCAAGGCATGCCCCAATCCTAAGAAGAATGGTCCGCGCCCCGATGCACAGGCGCCGAACAACGGCCAAGGCCGCAATGGAAATGGCAAGAACCCCACACCCCGCGGAAATGTGGCTGTTGCCAAGGGACGTCTGCACCACATCAATGCTGAAGAGGCCATGGATGCACCAGATGTTGTGATGGGTACGTTCCTTGTCAACTCAGTACCTGCAACTGTTCTGTTTGATTCTGGTGCTACTCATTCTTTTGTTACCCAAGAATTTGTTGCTAAGGGAGGTTTAGTCGGAAGCCTCTTACCCAAACCCATGGTCATCCAAATCCCAGAATCCACCATAGATACCAAGTCATTTTGCCCGGACGTTTCCCTTGAGATCAAAGGGGAAAAGTTCCTAGTCGACTTAATCATCCTAGGAACCCAAGGAATAGATGTCATACTGGGTATGAATTGGTTAGCCAAGTACCATGGTCGAATTGACTGTGCCAGAAGAGCTGTAGCCCTCACCACCGACAAAGGAGTAGAAGTGGAGTATGTGTCAGAAACCAGTCGACCCCAACCAGGATGCCATGAGAGTATAGCTCGACCAGCCCTAGATGAGATCCGTGTTGTTCACCTGTTCCAAGATGTCTTTCCTGAAGAATTGCCTGGTATGCCACCGGATCGGGATATTGAGTTCATCATTGAACTTATCCCCGGGACAGCCCCCATATCCCAAAGGCCTTATCGGATGAATCCAGAAGAACTGGTTGAGTTGAAGAAGCAGTTAGCAGATATGCTCAGCAAGGGGCTTATTCGCCCAAGTGCTTCACCCTGGGGATCACCCATTATTTTTGTGGATAAGAGAGATGGTACCACACGCCTGTGTGTGGATTATCGCAGGTTAAATGATGTGACCATCAAAAACAAGTACCCTCTCCCAAAGATCGAGGATCTGTTCGATCAAATGAACGGAGCCCGAGTCTTCTCCAAGATCGATCTTCGGTCAGGGTATCATCAGTTAAGAATCCGAGAGACAGACATTCCCAAGACTGCCTTCACAACCCGTTACGGTTTATTTGAATACACCGTAATGTCCTTTGGTCTGACCAATGCCCCAGCCTATTTTATGAATCTCATGAACAAGATCTTCATGGAGTATCTTGACAAGTTCGTGGTAGTTTTCCTTGATGACATCCTTATTTACTCCAAAACTGAAGAAGAGCATGTTGAACACCTGCGTCTAGTTTTAGCAACCCTCCGAGAGCATCAGTTGTATGCCAAGTTTAGCAAGTGTGAGTTCTGGCTCAGTGAAGTCTCATTTCTCGGACATGTTGTGTCTGCGGGAGGAATTTCTGTAGAACCAGAGAAGATCCAAGCCATTGTGGACTGGAAAGCCCCAACTAGTGTGACTGAAATCCGAAGCTTTCTCGGACTAGCGGGATACTACCGCAAGTTCGTTGAGGGATTCTCCAGTATAGCCAAACCCCTTACCCAACTGCTGAAAAAGGACAAGAAATTTGAATGGACTCAGAAGTGTGAAGAGAGTTTCCAGGAATTAAAGAAGAGACTGACCTCAACCCCTGTCCTGATTATGCCAGACGTCACCAAGAGTTTCGACGTGTATTGCGATGCATCACGTCTAGGACTGGGTTGTGTTCTGATGCAAGAAGGCAAGGTGGTGTCGTATCTGTCTCGACAATTGCGACCACATGAAGAGAACTACCCAACCCATGACCTGGAGTTAGCCGCTGTTGTTCTTGCTTTGAAGACGTGGCGCTCCTATCTGGCGGGACATCGCTGCGAGATTTATACGGATCATAAGAGCTTGAAGTATATCTTCACGCAGAGGGAGTTAAATTTGCGACAGAGAAGGTGGATGGAATTAATCAAGGATTATGATATCGGCATCAATTATCACCCTGGAAAGGCTAATGTAGTTGCCGATGCCCTTAGTCGCAAACCCTGCACCCTGAATGCCATGATCCAAGCAGAGCAGCCAGCCCTGTTTAAGGAGTTCAAAGATTTTGGACTAGAGCTTGTTAGCCACGGCTATCTCGCCCATTTAGAGTTAGCTCCAACTCTGATAGATCAAATCAAGGAGGCCCAGAAAGGTCATGAGAGCATAGAAGGAATCAAGAAGAAGATTTCTCTCGGTAAAGCGCCTGGTTTTACCGAGGATGCAGAAGGAGTGTTGAGACTCGAGGGTCGTATCTGTGTCCCCAATACCTCGGAACTCAAGGAGTTAATCCTAAAGGAAGCCCACGAGACCCCTTACTCAATCCACCCCGGCGGAACCAAGATGTACCAAGACCTTCGTGAAAGATTTTGGTGGCATGGAATGAAGCGAGAAATTGGTGCTTTCGTAGCCAAGTGTGATATTTGTCAGCGAGTCAAGGCTGAACATCAGCGACCCGCTGGATTGCTTCAACCCCTAAGAATTCCCGAGTGGAAGTGGGATGAGATTGGAATGGATTTTATCACCGGACTTCCAAGGTCCAACCGAGGCCATGACTCAATATGGGTCATCGTTGACAGGCTGACCAAAGTGGCCCATTTTATTCCCGTCCACACCACCTATAGGGGAAATCAGTTAGCAGACCTGTATATTTCCAGAATAGTAAGCCTGCATGGTGTGCCTAAGAGGATTGTATCAGATAGAGGCACACAATTCACCTCAAGGTTCTGGAAAGCCCTGCATGAAGCCCTCGGAACCAAGTTGGCGTTTAGCACAGCTTATCACCCCCAGACCGATGGCCAAACTGAACGAGTGAACCAGATATTAGAGGACATGCTTCGCGCATGTGTCCTAGCCTATGGATCCAAATGGGAAGATTGCCTTCCATTTGCAGAATTCTCCTACAACAACAGTTACCAGTCTAGTCTGCAAATGTCCCCTTTTGAAGCCCTTTACGGCAAGAGGTGTCGTACACCCCTGAATTGGTCCGACACCGGAGAAGGCAAACTGTTTGGACCAGATACCCTCCGTGAGGCTGAAGAGCAAGTCCAGCTTATCCGAGAGCGACTCAAGACCGCCCAATCCCGTCAGAAGAGTTACGTTGATCCCAAGCGTCGTGATGTCACCTTTAATATCGGAGATTATGTCTATCTCCGAGTGACACCCCTTAAAGGAATGCAGCGTTTCCATGTCAAAGGAAAATTAGCGCAAAGGTATATTGGACCCTTCAAGATCCTTGCTCGTCGAGGAGAAGTGTCTTATCAACTGGAGTTGCCCCAAGAGTTAGAAGATTACCATGATGTTTTCCACATTTCCTTGCTCCGGAAGTGTCTTGAAGTTCCTGACCAGCCTGATGTTTTCAAAAACATCGATCACCAGTCCGTCGACCTGAATCAAGATCTGACTTATCGTGAGACACCCCTCAAGATTCTCGACGAAGATGTTCGTCTCACCCGCAGGCGAGCAATCAAGTTCTACAAAGTCCAGTGGACTAACCATTCTGAAGATGAAGCAACTTGGGAACGTGAAGACTATCTTAGGAGCGAGTTTCCCAACCTCTTTAGTACCCAGGCCTAGCAAATCTCGGGACGAGATTTATTTTAAGGGGGGAAGTCTGTAACATCCCAAAAACATTAATATAATTATTAGTGCAAAAATGTGGGCCAACAAAAACTTTTCTTATAAAAATGTGTGTATGTTTAATTCTTGAGTGTTGCTGGTTGCATTGTTTGCAAGATTGTGGAATTCTAGCTCTAATTAAAAATTTGAAGAAAAGAAAACAAATAAAACAAACCACAAAAACAAAACACCATGTGACAAATGTCACATTATTTTTCCAAATTAAGATATATAAATTTATTTTCTCACCAAATTCAATGGAGTAATATTATTGATACTCCTAGTTCATTTTACAAACTATTCCCTTTCAAAAATTCAAATTCAAAACTTCAAATTCAAATTAGAAATTCATGATTAAAATATTTCAAAATATTTCAAAAAGACTTTGTAACACTTACCAATAATATAGTTAGCCTAGATCCTAAGTTTTAGCTCAAAAGAATAAGGAGAAATAGGAAAAATTAAAATAGCAAAATGCTACTGTTTTGGTTCGGGCAATTCACCAAACACCTGGTGGTCACCACCTGTTCTTCCCAAACCGAACCAAGCCTCGGATCAAATCGAGCAATTGAGGGTTTAACTTGTTTAATTGGAGCCTCCACTGCACTCCTCTCTTCACCACGATCACAGCGCGCCCGAGATCACGCCAAATGGTCACCGGAGTCGTCGAGGAGGCGTTGGCGACAGCCACGGCCGCGCGCACGTCGCCGTGGTCGGCACTGTGGCCGCGCCGACGCCGCGCCGTGCCGGACGTGCTGTGCCCCCTCCCTCGCTCCCTCACCTCCTGGTCTCCTCTCTCGCCCGCAGCACGCACCAGCACCAGCCCGTGCACGCCGCGCCCGCGCCATGACGCGCACGCCGTGCGCCGCCCGAGCCCGTTCACGGCAGGGCCAAGCTCCCGCACGCACCCGAGCGCGCCACGCAGCCCCACCTTGCCCGCCTGGTTCCCCGAGCAGCCCGCAGCGTAGCCGCGCCCCTCCACCGGCCTACGACGGCCTAGCACGGCCACGGGCGCCCCTGCACCGCGCCCACCGTGCGCCGCCCGGCCGCTATAAAACGCCCCCGTGCCCCTCTTCTCGCCACACCGCCTCTGCCTCTCCCCCTCACACCACTCCCCTCTCCCTTGTGCACCGCGAGGAGGCCAGGACCGAGACCGCGAAGCCTCGGGTCGCCGTAACCTTCCTCGAGCTCGCCGTGCCCGAGGTAGGCGACGACCACGGCCTGGCCGCGCTGCATCTCCCCGTCGCTCCCCTCTGCCTCCCTTCTCTTTCCCTTGCACCCCGCACTCACCAGCGCCCTTTTCCCTCTGTCCCGTGCCCAGGATCGCCAGGGATCGCTCGCCGGAGTTCGAGCCCCGCCGCGGAAGAAGGAGCCCGACGCCGTCGCCGCCAGGAGTGTTCCCGAGCCTCGCCTTCACGCCCTCGAGCTTCCCCGAGCCGCCGCACCCCTCCTGCACCGTCGCCGTCGCCTCCCGAGCCCGTAGGTGAGCAGCCCGTCCTCGACGCCGTCGCCGGAGCCGCGGCGCCGCCCGATTTAGGTCGCCGGCGACGCGGGCTTCCTGAGCCGTTAGATCTAGATCCTACGGTAGCTTACCGGTTCGTGAAAAATATTAAAAATCTGACAGGCAGACCCCACACGTCAGGTTTAAATGAACCGCGCGCGCGCTCGCTCAGTCGCTGACTGGTGGGTCCCCTCTGTCAGGATTTTAATCTTTATCCGTTCTGGATTTAAATTCGAATTTAAGTTTCATTTAAAAACCAGTACTAAACCCAATTTTAGAAATTCCATAACTTTAGATTTACAACTCCAAATTTAGCAAATCCAACTGTTCTGGAAATCTTATGAAATTTCCTATCCAACCAAACTAGTTTCACCACATTTGGATGTATAATAAAAATACAACATTCAAATTACAGTAGCATGTTTAAATCCTAAACTAGTTTGTTTCTGATACTCTGATAATCCAAATTAGTTGAAACTAATTTTATTAGGTCACATTTAGCCATGGTTAGTCACCCCTAAAATGGTTTAATTTTTGGATGAATATAATTTAAGTAATAGCCAAAACCATATTAATTGGATTCTGGATTCAACACAATGTGTAGGGAGTTTGGTAACTCCAAATGACCCAAACCCAATTGTGTCATCTCCTACACATCATTAGCTTTCTGTAGAATTTTAGTTTGTATTTTTGTGACAAACAGAACTCAAGCTATGCAATTAAACATGTGCAACAAGTTTCTGCCCTAATTAAAATACAATGGAATAATGTTTAATTCAATTAAATTGAAACCACATGATATTGTTTGGTATGTGGAATGGTTAATTAGAACCTCTAAGAGTGCATTGCTATGATTATTGATTGAATAGGCTAGTGATTGTTTGTATTTGATTGATTGTGTATTAGACGAGAACGTTGCCGGATATATCGAGGAGGAGGGATTTGCAGAACCTGAAGACCAAGACCAAGATCACTTTGCCGAGCAAGGCAAGCTACTCTCTGAGCTTGCACCCAACTTATGCATCTAGAATTACAAATCATTTTCAAAAGCAAAGGTTTACAAAAACCTTTTTTCAAAAGTATATAGAGATTATTTTGCCACCCTATGTAGAAGTAGATACTAAAACTATAGGATGGAAAAACAATGTTGTTTATTCAAAACTCCTTTGAAAACTTGTGTGGATATATAGCACCAAAATGTGGTGTTGGAATAAGGAAATGGAGAAAGATGGTTTTAGAAAAGCACATTGTGTCCTAGTACTCATTCAAGCAACCGATACTCTGTGCGACCACATTTACCCACATATGGGAAAGGGCTTAGTCATATAGTTTGCTCTTATTAGTATGGGACACTGCATCAACAGAGATGACTCTGTTATGCATGAGGGAGTGGTTTGGTGACCTAACCCTGACCTGGGTCCTCGCTCAAAAATCTATGAGTAGATAAGGAGGAGGATAGAAGGATGTCCGTATACACCGCCAGATAAAACCTATGAGTCCTCACACTTAGGGTTTCCGACGGGAAACTGGACTAGGTGTAGATGGAATGGTTCATAGGGGCAGGATCCTATACTAGCATGAGCAAAGGAAAGACTAGGGTCGGTGACTCAACTTCGCATACCACGGGTATGGCGAAGCGTGGCTGACACGATGAGTTATCGGATGAGTGTGGGAAAAGCGTGCTACCTCTGCAGAGGGTAATTAAACTATTCGAATAGCCGAGTCCTCGGATATGGACAGTTGAAGACCCTACTTAGACCATGTGCAAGTTTTTGGAAAAGAGTTGAGTTTAAAAGAGAAAAAGGAAATGGAGAGTGTTCCATACACCTATACCAACGGACCGGTATGAGGTAGTTGGAAAGATATTGCCATAATGGTTTACGATCGGGAAAAGGAGGAGTTTTGGAATAAAACTGATAAAATTGAGGTATCTAGTAGTCATAATTTCCTTATCTTCTTCAACAAAGATACAGAGATGTTTTAAATGAATAAAGGTGAGAAACTAAAAATGGAACTAGAGCACTCATGTTGGAGTAGTTTGCGAGTACATTCAAATGTACTCATACCAGTTTGCTTCTGGCTATTGTCGTAGCCAGACATGGAGGAGTACTACGCCCAGGAAGAGTATGGCGACATCTATGCCAACTAAGGATCTTCATAAGTCGACTGCCTGTCGGGTCATCACTAGAATTTGATGTCTACTACGCCTTATTTCCGCTGATTGTTTTGGTTTGGCCCTTGAAGGCACCTATGTAAGACTTGGTCTAGATGACCATTTTATGTAAGACTTTAATTCGGTATTGTAATGGATGTAAACTTTGGTATTCAATTCGGGTTATGTGCAACGACAGACTGATCATGGGATCGTTGTGTTAAGCATAATCGGGTATTTCGGACAGTTAGTCCGGGGTCCCCACAGAATTGTTATCAGAGCCATCTCGACTTTAGGAGCCTTAGATTAGCATGGTCGTTAGGTAGTGATTGCAAAAGTTGACTTTTAAAGAAAAACAAAGTAAGAAATTAGTTTAAAAATTGCTTATCTCTTACCCTCTCATTTGTGCAAAATTCTCTTCTTACCAACTACTAAGTTTTCTCTCATATTCATAAAAACTTGCCACACTTCATTTTAATAAACAAAAAAATCTGCTCACATATTGTCCCTTCCATTAAAATTTTGATATACTTGCCATCTCACTAACTTAAAATTTTGACTAAAAATTATAGATGGCGATCCATTTCACCGAGTTCGTTCAGCTGGAGAAGGACGGCAAGTTGATGTTCGAGAAGGACTTGTTCGAGTTGACCAAGCTGCTAGGTCGTCCCACTCCTGAGTTCAGGGGAGCCCAGGTGGACGCTCCCGGTAACGGGAACCTGTCCTGGTTGATCGAGGCGTCTGTTCGCGGGAACATCAAGTCCCCCGGATCCAGGGCACTCTCTTTCACCCTCATGGACGTCCACTGGGACGATGGACTGTGTCGTTCCATGCAGCGGATGCTATCCCGGCTTTGTGAGGAGCACAAGGCGGAGCTGGTAAACTCTCGTTTCCAGTTCTACGGGAGGCGCACCATCGATGGACACCCAATTCGGTCCCCTCTGCACCCGACATTCGGAGAGTATATCCTGGACATGGAGATTATGCTCTTTCGCACCCAGGAGGATCTGAGGTGCGCTAGGCTTCGGTCTCACTTTGAGCGTCTCTCGCTCAAGGAGAGTCGCGAGAATGAGGCACAGCTGAAGACTGAGAAGGCCGCTCTTCTTAAGAAGGGAACCCAGCTGAGGAAGACCATAGCGAAACTCCGCAAGAAGGTTGCCGAGCAGGATGAGCTGATAGAGGATTTGGAGCTCCGTACTGACGAGATGGAGGAGGAGGGCGAGGATCTCCGCAAGGAGAACAACGCTTTCCTCAGTGACGATGACGATTATCTGGAGGAGATGAACGATGAGGATGAGGATGATGAGGATGAGGATGATGAGGAGGAGGATCCAGAGGAGCCACCCTACCAGTCCGATGCTAACATGGCAGAGCCTGAGGTTCCACCTCAGTAGGCGAGTTACTTGAGTTCTACCGCAGGATTAGGTTGACCCCCCCTATCGCTAGTAGAGTCAAAGTTGTGGTTCTTTTGGAACTTGCTATATGTACATTAGTTAGGGAGAATGTTGTAAGCTAGATTTGGATGAACTCTTGATGTAATGGTTGTGCTATGAAAGTGTGTGCTAGTCTTGTTAACATGTGTTAAAGGTTTCTCTTATAATCCTTAGTAAATCAACCTCTGCGTAAAAACTCATCTTCCGTTGGTCAAACCCCTTTTTGCTTGCCCCTTATACCCGGTGTGCTTCAGGATGGTGGACACTCGTCGCACCAACACGGATGGAGGAGCACCACCACCCCCACCGGACCCAACCACCGCCCAACTTCTGGCGCTCATCATGGAGGAACGTCAAGCTGCCCGGACTGAGCGTCAAGCTCATATCGCTGCCCTGCAACAGATAGCTGCCGCTCACAACAACAACAACAACCACCACAACAATGGCAATGGCAATGGCAATGGTGAAGGAAATCAGCGGTCCACTTTGAGCAACTTCCAAAGGACCAACCCACCCACCTATTCCAAGGGACTTCACCCACTTGAGGCCGATGACTGGCTTCGCACCATTAACAACAACCTGGTAGTTGCAGCCGTGGGAGAACCTGAGAAGGTGCTGTATGCGACCCACTATCTTGCAGGACCAGCACGGTCTTGGTGGGAAGCTACCAAGGCTCTACAGCAAGCTGGTTATGCTATCAGCTGGGATGATTTCCAGGAGAAGTTCCGCAAGAAGCACATTCCCCGCGGACTCATTGAGCGGAAGAAGGATGAATTCCGCAGGTTGCGGCAGGGAAGTAAGGATGTGGTCGGATACCTCGATGAGTTCACTGACTTGTCTCGGTATGCTCCTGATGATGTCGACACCGAGGGAAGGAAGATGGAGCGTTTCATGAACGGACTTCATGATGAACTGCAATGCGCCTTGGTTATCCATGACTTTGTTGATTTGGAATCACTTGTGGACAAGGCCATACAGTTGGAGACCAAGCGCAAATCCATGTTTGAGGGTCGTAAGAGGAGAATGATTGCCCAGGAAGGTTCGAGCAGTCAGAAACCTCGCACCCACCCACCAAACCCCAAGCCAGCATATAGACCACCACCAACTTCGCACCCCAGTTACCCTAAGCCCCCATACAACCCAAACAAGTTCAACCGTCCCAATGACAACACCCGTCCCGGAGGGAACTCTAGCAACCCCAACCTCAATGCCAATGTTGTCTGTTTCAATTGTGGCACCAAGGGTCACTACTCCAAGGCATGCCCCAATCCTAAGAAGAATGGTCCGCGCCCCGATGCACAGGCGCCGAACAACGGCCAAGGCCGCAATGGAAATGGCAAGAACCCCGCACCCCGCGGAAATGTGGCTGTTGCCAAGGGACGTCTGCACCACATCAATGCTGAAGAGGCCATGGATGCACCAGATGTTGTGATGGGTACGTTCCTTGTCAACTCAGTACCTGCAACTGTTCTGTTTGATTCTGGTGCTACTCATTCTTTTGTTACCCAAGAATTTGTTGCTAAGGGAGGTTTAGTCGGAAGCCTCTTACCCAAACCCATGGTCATCCAAATCCCAGAATCCACCATAGATACCAAGTCATTTTGCCCGGACGTTTCCCTTGAGATCAAAGGGGAAAAGTTCCTAGTCGACTTAATCATCCTAGGAACCCAAGGAATAGATGTCATACTGGGTATGAATTGGTTAGCCAAGTACCATGGTCGAATTGACTGTGCCAGAAGAGCTGTAGCCCTCACCACCGACAAAGGAGTAGAAGTGGAGTATGTGTCAGAAACCAGTCGACCCCAACCAGGATGCCATGAGAGCATAGCTCGACCAGCCCTAGATGAGATCCGTGTTGTTCACCTGTTCCAAGATGTCTTTCCTGAAGAATTGCCTGGTATGCCACCGGATCGGGATATTGAGTTCATCATTGAACTTATCCCCGGGACAGCCCCCATATCCCAAAGGCCTTATCGGATGAATCCAGAAGAACTGGTTGAGTTGAAGAAGCAGTTAGCAGATATGCTCAGCAAGGGGCTTATTCGCCCAAGTGCTTCACCCTGGGGATCAACCATTATTTTTGTGGATAAGAGAGATGGTACCACACGCCTGTGTGTGGATTATCGCAGGTTAAATGATGTGACCATCAAAAACAAGTACCCTCTCCCAAAGATCGAGGATCTGTTCGATCAAATGAACGGAGCCCGAGTCTTCTCCAAGATCGATCTTCGGTCAGGGTATCATCAGTTAAGAATCCGAGAGACAGACATTCCCAAGACTGCCTTCACAACCCGTTACGGTTTATTTGAATACACCGTAATGTCCTTTGGTCTGACCAATGCCCCAGCCTATTTTATGAATCTCATGAACAAGATCTTCATGGAGTATCTTGACAAGTTCGTGGTAGTTTTCCTTGATGACATCCTTATTTACTCCAAAACTGAAGAAGAGCATGTTGAACACCTGCGTCTAGTTTTAGCAACCCTCCGAGAGCATCAGTTGTATGCCAAGTTTAGCAAGTGTGAGTTCTGGCTCAGTGAAGTCTCATTTCTCGGACATGTTGTGTCTGCGGGAGGAATTTCTGTAGACCCAGAGAAGATCCAAGCCATTGTGGACTGGAAAGCCCCAACTAGTGTGACTGAAATCCGAAGCTTTCTCGGACTAGCGGGATACTACCGCAAGTTCGTTGAGGGATTCTCCAGTATAGCCAAACCCCTTACCCAACTGCTGAAAAAGGACAAGAAATTTGAATGGACTCAGAAGTGTGAAGAGAGTTTCCAGGAATTAAAGAAGAGATTGACCTCAACCCCTGTCCTGATTATGCCAGACGTCACCAAGAGTTTCGACGTGTATTGCGATGCATCACGTCTAGGACTGGGTTGTGTTCTGATGCAAGAAGGCAAGGTGGTGTCGTATCTGTCTCGACAGTTGCGACCACATGAAGAGAACTACCCAACCCATGACCTGGAGTTAGCCGCTGTTGTTCTTGCTTTGAAGACGTGGCGCTCCTATCTGGCGGGACATCGCTGCGAGATTAATACGGATCATAAGAGCTTGAAGTATATCTTCACGCAGAGGGAGTTAAATTTGCGACAGAGAAGGTGGATGGAATTAATCAAGGATTATGATATCGGCATCAATTATCACCCTGGAAAGGCTAATGTAGTTGCCGATGCCCTTAGTCGCAAACCCTGCACCCTGAATGCCATAATCCAAGCAGAGCAGCCAGCCCTGTTTAAGGAGTTCAAAGATTTTGGACTAGAGCTTGTTAGCCACGGCTATCTCGCCCATTTAGAGTTAGCTCCAACTCTGATAGATCAAATCAAGGAGGCCCAGAAAGGTCATGAGAGCATAGAAGGAATCAAGAAGAAGATTTCTCTCGGTAAAGCGCCTGGTTTTACCGAGGATGCAGAAGGAGTGTTGAGATTCGAGGGTCGTATCTGTGTCCCCAATACCTCGGAACTCAAGGAGTTAATCCTAAAGGAAGCCCACGAGACCCCTTACTCAATCCACCCCGGCGGAACCAAGATGTACCAAGACCTTCGTGAAAGATTTTGGTGGCATGGAATGAAGCGAGAAATTGGTGCTTTCGTAGCCAAGTGTGATATTTGTCAGCGAGTCAAGGCTGAACATCAGCGACCCGCTGGATTGCTTCAACCCCTAAGAATTCCCGAGTGGAAGTGGGATGAGATTGGAATGGATTTTATCACCGGACTTCCAAGGTCCAACCGAGGCCATGACTCAATATGGGTCATCGTTGACAGGCTGACCAAAGTGGCCCATTTTATTCCCGTCCACACCACCTATAGGGGAAATCAGTTAGCAGACCTGTATATTTCCAGAATAGTAAGCCTGCATGGTGTGCCTAAGAGGATTGTATCAGATAGAGGCACACAATTCACCTCAAGGTTCTGGAAAGCCCTGCATGAAGCCCTCGGAACCAAGTTGGCGTTTAGCACAGCTTATCACCCCCAGACCGATGGCCAAACTGAACGAGTGAACCAGATATTAGAGGACATGCTTCGCGCATGTGTCCTAGCCTATGGATCCAAATGGGAAGATTGCCTTCCATTTGCAGAATTCTCCTACAACAACAGTTACCAGTCTAGTCTGCAAATGGCCCCTTTTGAAGCCCTTTACGGCAAGAGGTGTCGTACACCCCTGAATTGGTCCGACACCGGAGAAGGCAAACTGTTTGGACCAGATACCCTCCGTGAGGCTGAAGAGCAAGTCCAGCTTATCCGAGAGCGACTCAAGACCGCCCAATCCCGTCAGAAGAGTTACGCTGATCCCAAGCGTCGTGATGTCACCTTTAATATCGGAGATTATGTCTATCTCCGAGTGACACCCCTTAAAGGAATGCAGCGTTTCCATGTCAAAGGAAAATTAGCGCCAAGGTATATTGGACCCTTCAAGATCCTTGCTCGTCGAGGAGAAGTGTCTTATCAACTGGAGTTGCCCCAAGAGTTAGAAGATTACCATGATGTTTTCCACATTTCCTTGCTCCGGAAGTGTCTTGAAGTTCCTGACCAGCCTGATGTTTTCAAAAACATCGATCACCAGTCCGTCGAACTGAATCAAGATCTGACTTATCGTGAGACACCCCTCAAGATTCTCGACGAAGATGTTCGTCTCACCCGTAGGCGAGCAATCAAGTTCTACAAAGTCCAGTGGACTAACCATTCTGAAGATGAAGCAACTTGGGAACGTGAAGACTATCTTAGGAGCGAGTTTCCCAACCTCTTTAGTACCCAGGCCTAGCAAATCTCGGGACGAGATTTATTTTAAGGGGGGAAGTCTGTAACATCCCAAAAACATTAATATAATTATTAGTGCAAAAATGTGGGCCAACAAAAACTTTTCTTATAAAAATGTGTGTATGTTTAATTCTTGAGTGTTGCTGGTTGCATTGTTTGCAAGATTGTGGAATTCTAGCTCTAATTAAAAATTTGAAGAAAAGAAAACAAATAAAACAAACCACAAAAACAAAACACCATGTGACAAATGTCACATTATTTTTCCAAATTAAGATATATAAATTTATTTTCTCACCAAATTCAATGGAGTAATATTATTGATACTCCTAGTTCATTTTACAAACTATTCCCTTTCAAAAATTCAAATTCAAAACTTCAAATTCAAATTAGAAATTCATGATTAAAATATTTCAAAATATTTCAAAAAGACTTTGTAACACTTACCAATAATATAGTTAGCCTAGATCCTAAGTTTTAGCTCAAAAGAATAAGGAGAAATAGGAAAAATTAAAATAGCAAAATGCTACTGTTTTGGTTCGGGCAATTCACCAAACACCTGGTGGTCACCACCTGTTCTTCCCAAACCGAACCAAGCCTCGGATCAAATCGAGCAATTGAGGGTTTAACTTGTTTAATTGGAGCCTCCACTGCACTCCTCTCTTCACCACGATCACAGCGCGCCCGAGATCACGCCAAATGGTCACCGGAGTCGTCGAGGAGGCGTTGGCGACAGCCACGGCCGCGCGCACGTCGCCGTGGTCGGCACTGTGGCCGCGCCGACGCCGCGCTGTGCCGGCCGTGCTGTGCCCCCTCCCTCGCTCCCTCACCTCCTGGTCTCCTCTCTCGCCCGCAGCACGCACCAGCACCAGCCCGTGCACGCCGCGCCCACGCCATGACGCGCACGCCGTGCGCCGCCCGAGCCCGTTCACGGCAGGGCCAAGCTCCCGCACGCACCCGAGCGCGCCACGCAGCCCCACCTTGCCCGCCTGGTTCCCCGAGCAGCCCGCAGCGTAGCCGCGCCACTCCACCGGCCTACGGCGGCCTAGCACGGCCACGGGCGCCCCTGCACCGCGCCCACCGTGCGCCGCCCGGCCGCTATAAAACGCCCCCGTGCCCCTCTTCTCGCCACACCGCCTCTGCCTCTCCCCCTCACACCACTCCCCTCTCCCTTGTGCACCGCGAGGAGGCCAGGACCGAGACCGCGAAGCCTCGGGTCGCCGTAACCTTCCTCGAGCTCGCCGTGCCCGAGGTAGGCGACGACCACGGCCTGGCCGCGCTGCATCTCCCCGTCGCTCCCCTCTGCCTCCCTTCTCTTTCCCTTGCACCCCGCACTCACCAGCGCCCTTTTCCCTCTGTCCCGTGCCCAGGATCGCCAGGGATCGCTCGCCGGAGTTCGAGCCCCGCCGCGGAAGAAGGAGCCCGACGCCGTCGCCGCCAGGAGTGTCCCCGAGCCTCGCCTTCACGCCCTCGAGCTTCCCCGAGCCGCCGCACCCCTCCTGCACCGTCGCCGTCGCCTCCCGAGCCCGTAGGTGAGCAGCCCGTCCTCGACGCCGTCGCCGGAGCCGCGGCGCCGCCCGATTTAGGTCGCCGGCGACGCGGGCTTCCTGAGCCGTTAGATCTAGATCCTACGGTAGCTTACCGGTTCGTGAAAAATATTAAAAATCTGACAGGCAGACCCCACGCGTCAGGTTTAAATGAACCGCGCGCGCGCTCGCTCAGTCGCTGACTGGTGGGTCCCCTCTGTCAGGATTTTAATCTTTATCCGTTCTGGATTTAAATTCGAATTTAAGTTTCATTTAAAAACCAGTACTAAACCCAATTTTAGAAATTCCATAACTTTAGATTTACAACTCCAAATTTAGCAAATCCAACTGTTCTGGAAAGCTTATGAAATTTCCTATCCAACCAAACTAGTTTCACCCCATTTGGATGTATAATAAAAATACAACATTCAAATTACAGTAGCATGTTTAAATCCTAAACTTGTTTGTTTCTGATACTCTGATAATCCAAATTAGTTGAAACTAATTTTATTAGGTCACATTTAGCCATGGTTAGTCACCCCTAAAATGGTTTAATTTTTGGATGAATATAATTTAAACAATGTGTAGGGAGTTTGGTAACTCCAAATGACCCAAACCCAATTGTGTCATCTCCTACACATCATTAGCTTTCTGTAGAATTTTAGTTTGTATTTTTGTGACAAACAGAACTCAAGCTATGCAATTAAACATGTGCAACAAGTTTCTGCCCTAATTAAAATACAATGGAATAATGTTTAATTCAATTAAATTGAAACAACATGATATTGTTTGGTATGTGGAATGGTTAATTAGAACCTCTAAGAGTGCATTGCTATGATGATTGATTGAATAGGCTAGTGATTGTTTGTATTTGATTGATTGTGTATTAGACGAGAACGTTGCCGGATATATCGAGGAGGAGGGATTTGCAGAACCTGAAGACCAAGACCAAGATCACTTTGCCGAGCAAGGCAAGCTACTCTCTGAGCTTGCACCCAACTTATGCATCTAGAATTACAAATCATTTTCAAAAGCAAAGGTTTACAAAAACCTTTTTTCAAAAGTATATAGAGATTATTTTGCCACCCTATGTAGAAGTAGATACTAAAACTATAGGATGGAAAAACAATGTTGTTTATTCAAAACTCCTTTGAAAACTTGTGTGGATATATAGCACCAAAATGTGGTGTTGGAATAAGGAAATGGAGAAAGATGGTTTTAGAAAAGCACATTGTGTCCTAGTACTCATTCAAGCAACCGATACTCTGTGCGACCACATTTACGCACATATGGGAAAGGGCTTAGTCATATAGTTTGCTCTTATTAGTATGGGACACTGCATCAACAGAGATGACTCTGTTATGCATGAGGGAGTGGTTTGGTGACCTAACCCTGACCTGGGTCCTCGCTCAAAAATCTATGAGTAGATAAGGAGGAGGATAGAAGGATGTCCGTATACACCGCCAGATAAAACCTATGAGTCCTCACACTTAGGGTTTCCGACGGGAAACTGGACTAGGTGTAGATGGAATGGTTCATAGGGGCAGGATCCTATACTAGCATGAGCAAAGGAAAGACTAGGGTCGGTGACTCAACTTCGCATACCACGGGTATGGCGAAGCGTGGCTGACACGATGAGTTATCGGATGAGTGTGGGAAAAGCGTGCTACCTCTGCAGAGGGTAATTAAACTATTCGAATAGCCGAGTCCTCGGATATGGACAGTTGAAGACCCTACTTAGACCATGTGCAAGTTTTTGGAAAAGAGTTGAGTTTAAAAGAGAAAAAGGAAATGGAGAGTGTTCCATACACCTATACCAACGGACCGGTATGAGGTAGTTGGAAAGATATTGCCATAATGGTTTACGATCGGGAAAAGGAGGAGTTTTGGAATAAAACTGATAAAATTGAGGTATCTAGTAGTCATAATTTCCTTATCTTCTTCAACAAAGATACAGAGATGTTTTAAATGAATAAAGGTGAGAAACTAAAAATGGAACTAGAGCACTCATGTTGGAGTAGTTTGCGAGTACATTCAAATGTACTCATACCAGTTTGCTTCTGGCTATTGTCGTAGCCAGACATGGAGGAGTACTACGCCCAGGAAGAGTATGGCGACATCTATGCCAACTAAGGATCTTCATAAGTCGACTGCCTGTCGGGTCATCACTAGAATTTGATGTCTACTACGCCTTATTTCCGCTGATTGTTTTGGTTTGGCCCTTGAAGGCACCTATGTAAGACTTGGTCTAGATGACCATTTTATGTAAGACTTTAATTCGGTATTGTAATGGATGTAAACTTTGGTATTCAATTCGGGTTATGTGCAACGACAGACTGATTATGGGATCGTTGTGTTAAGCATAATCGGGTATTTCGGACAGTTAGTCCGGGGTCCCCACATAACCATAGTCATATTATTATAAAATAACTTTTCTGTCCTTTGTGTGTGATATGCAATAATAACACTTTGAAAATAGTTTCTTTAGCAAATATTCCAAGAGGATATGAATAAAAGGGATGAACTTGCCTTTTTGACTGCAAGATTATGCAGCCAAGGTCTTCGATATAATATAAACTCCGAGAAATCTGAAAACCACATCATTGGTCAGGTAAGGACTAATGTTTAAACAAGCAACATGCTTAATGCATAAGTATGAGATGCATTTTGTAAAACCCCGAAGTAAACCCCGATGTTGTGTGCGAGTTAAGTTTGTGTGATTTGGCTAATCTTCATGTTTAATTCACACCAAGGGTATATTCTAAGATGCTAAGAATAAACTTACAAGACATATTAGTAAAGCATAGTAATTACAGATGCTTGATGTTGATTGGTTTCGGTCTAATGAAAGTTATGTTTAAGTTGTTAAGACCTATAATAAATAATATGAGGTTCTTGTGTGAAGTGGCAAAAAGAATAACTTTTGAAGAAAATATTTCTTATACTAAGTTAAGCAATCTCTAAAGGTTATAAAGATTAAGTAAGATCATAGTTTATTATTCGATTACATTCTTTTGGATTGTCATAACTTCTAAACTAAATTGTTGTTCATTTTTATTTAGTGTAAAATATTATCATTTTGAGAATAGTACTTAGTAAAATTGATCAATTCAGGTATCTAACTTATTCAAATAATAATAGTTACGAATATTAAAATGAGTGAGGACTTTATTCTATATAGAATTTTAGTTTACTACCTGGAATAATTTGGAATATTCCTTGAAGAAAAGATTTATAATAATACATTTTAGGAAAATAATTTGGATACTTGTTTAAATTCTAAAACTATCATGGCAATATAAAATTTTCATAGTGAACACCTTAGTAATGAGCAGAACATGTTTTAAAATGGTTTGACTTTTATTTTAAATTATTATTTTTTTCTAGAAGTTTCGAGTAATTAGAGTTTAGATTAAAATTTAAGTTTCTTAAAGTATAAAGAAATAAATTATTACTAGATTAAAGTTGTATTTTTGAGGAACATAGGTATAACTTTTTCTTAGATTTGTATTTTGAGAATGGTTTTAGGCTCCAATATTATTTGTCTAAATCTGGGCACACACAATTTGACTAGAATCTCACACGTACACACACAATAACCTAATGGATTAAGGCAGGTGCACACACTACACAACTCAACACAGGCACGCACGGCCTAATTAGCCTCTCTCTCTCTTCCTTCCAATTCTCAAAATTCTCAGAATTACACGCCGCACGCCTCTCTCTCTCTTCCTTCCAATTCTCTATCCTCTCGCACTCACGCGACCGGCCGCCGTCCCTCTCCTACGGCCGCTACTGGCCGGCTCCGGCGCCGCCACGCCCTGGCGTTGCCCCGACACCACTCTTCCTTCGAGTACCTGCCTCATTTTCGTACTACACCGCCCTCCGCTCGTGCTGGCTTGTGAACCCTAGCCGCCATGGCTTGGTCGCGTTTGATCCTCACCGGCAAATTCTCAGCATCACCTCCGCTGCTCGTTCTTGCCACGACCACGGCCTCACCTCGAGCCCCAGCTCGATTACTCACTCGACCACGCCGCCCATGGCTGCTCTCTTTGTTCTCTGCTTGCTGGTGTTAGTGGTTGCGGGTATGCTGATTAGGTGACGGTTTGTGGTGTGGAACTGGGTGTGGAGTTTGTGCTGCTGTGGTGGTGTTGTTGTCGCTGACGAGATGGCAGTGGTACTGCCACCGCAACCTCGGCGACACACGGCTACCTCGACTACAATTCCTCGAGGTGATCTCTCCTCTCTGACCGGCCCTCGAGCCGATGAACTTGTTGGTTTGTGTGATGCTCCAGTTCATCATCCTCATGATGATGAACTCATCTGTGTAATTCTGATGTTTCGGTAGTGCTCCTCACTGACTAATTTGTTAACTGAAGAAACATTCAGTTACACTAGTTTGCTCTGTCAGTTATGGTGCTTAAAGTAATGATTCCTAGTTGATGCAACTAGGAAAATGATTTTACTGATGCAATTTTATTTGCTAAGTTCAAGTGGTGAAATTAGGTGTGTGGTATGTGATTGAGGTGCTAAACCTTTTGAGATTAGTGCCCAGCAAACATACCTTTTATTTATCTACTGGATGGATTCAGATTTAGTTTCCTAGCGAAATACTTTAGCAGGAAATTAATTGGGGTTTGCCTCAGCCAATGATGCTTAGGCTGAGGCTTTAATTTGTTGCCCACAGCCTGTGATGCACAAGCTGAGGCTGTTCTTGCTTAAGACATGTTTGGTGCTGGCATAAGAGTTATTTGTTGCCCCCTTGCCTATGATGCATAGGCTGAGGCTCTAAATTATTAAGAACATATGTCTATGCAGATATTGGTTGGTGGTCGCCTCCTACCTATGATGCTTAGGCTGAGGTGATGTTGATAATGGATGAGATGTTTATCGTAGTGTTTTATCTAGCCAAGGATGCAAAAGGCTGAGGCAATCCAATATCAGAGCAGATACTTATTGGGTTTAGGTGGTTTAATAATTTCCACTGAAGAGTTGTGCACAACACTTCTGTGCAAAGCTGAGGAAAATCCTACCACACATCTGCATGCTTGCATAACTTGCTTAAAGAGGTGAGATCAACATTTTAATTGGTTGAGGTGTGGCAGGAGTGAAGCTTGTGGTGTTGGGCAGTTCTTGATCAATTGATCTTGTGGAATCTTGATCAGCTGCTATCCACTCCTTCCTGATTCCTGGCTACTTCTTCTTGCTCCTGACTGGATCAGTTCTTCACGTCCTTGTGCTCAGCCCTTCTCCTCCTATGGATCAGCTCTTCACCTCCTAGCTGCTGGCTATCGTCTTGCCTTACTTTTGGCAAAATGGATCTGGGGTTTTGCTGGTGATTGATGGGTGGATTCTTGATTTGGATGAATTGGAGTGCTGATGGATGGATGAATTGGTGTGCTGAGATGATCTAGTGATGAACAGATAAGGGTGCTGTGTGCTGAGATGTGCCTGTGTGCGAGCTGAAGTGAACAAATGGTTATGACCTTCTTCGGCAGCTGTTCTTATTGGCTCATGTGAGCAGCCCTGTGTGGACAGCTGCTCCATGCAGTGAGCTGCTTGTGTGCAGCTTGCTTGCTAGCTCCTTAGAGATATTTGTACAGAGAAGTGATCCTTCGGCTGGCTTTGGTATTATCCTGATGTTGAGAATTATTTTTGTTGCCAAGTGCATTTTCTAATCACCCGGCCTATGATGTTGCTCTGAGGCACTAGTTTAATGATAAGAACATATGCTAACCTTGATTAAGGTCTAAGCTCAATGATGTGATTAGCAGTGCATCGCACTGCTCAAGCTGAGAGTAATATTTAACTATCACTCCCCTCTTGTTGCTTGTTTTTATTTTCTCTTCTTTTATTTTTGTTTTGCTTTCTTTTGTTTTACAGGAAAGAAGAATATGAAGAACAAAGATATAAAGGATCAAGAATATAGATAGAAAATAGTTTTGGTTTTCTTTTCATACTGTTGTAATTTCTTTTCGCTTTGGATGATGTAAAATGATAGTGTAATATTATATAATATTTAATAAGGTGAATTATTCTTTCTTTTTGTACTTTGAATCTTTAATATTTATATCTTATTTATAGATAATGATTCAATTATAATTTATCCTTGTAATTTGTTTTTCGTTTATAATTAAATTTCAAATTTCTTTTGCATTCAAATATATTGTTTGATTATTCAACTTTGAAATGTTCTCTCCTCAAACATAAAGATTTAGTAGATGTCTTGTCGAAATTTGTCGCAGTTGCCCTGACGTTTCCATAAGACCAAGAGAGGTCTCGATCCCCTCTCGATCCCCCTACGCCTCTTTTTGTTTTGCGCGAAAATTCTTTGGATTTTCTATGCATGAATGAAATGCACACTTGAGTGTTCTCTCTAATTCTTGACTCTAAATTCTGGGATGTTACAGTCCCCCCTCCTTAAATTAAACTTCGTCCCCGAAGTTCGTACCCTCTTACGTTTCGTATTGTGGATCCATCTTGTGTATAAGCTGGCAGTTCTCGAACTTCATGTTGATCCTTAATGGAGATAATTGGTATATCCCCAAATCCATATATTTTCTTGAATCCTCTTTTGACTTAGCAACTTGTTAACTGTCAATTCCTTTGATTTTGTGATTCCTTTTGGGACTATTCCACACGTGGAACTATCTTCTTGAAACACTCCTTGAATCAGGGCTTCATCTCATTCCCATTGGTCCTATTAGTAGTTCTAACTAAACTCCTTCACTTACTAACTGACCTACAATTTGGAAGGTACTAAGGTTTTAGGAAGTCTTACTAAGGTACACTATTACTTATTCTGCAACCAACCTTGGTAATGACACTATACCTAGGCCACCCTAATATGATTGGTCTTGATGATTCACTTCCTAAAGGTTTACTTAGTCGAGTTTCCTTTTTCTCGTGTCATCTGGAATCTTCATAATACACTCATCCTAGTGATGCAAGGTGATCCCTATTCCTAGATGATTTCTCCAACACCATTCTTCCATCATACCCTTGGTTTGAACCAAAGAATGACCTTTTATTGACAAAAGTAGTTCAACAACTTGGTTTTGTAAACCTCCACTTAAAATCTACTTCTTACTTCATTCTGGTAGGAACCTCAATCCGAGTCGAGATTACCTCAAGGGTTCTATCTTGGTCTGGATTACATCAAACCTTATGAAAATAAGGCCCAACTATAACTAAACTTAGGTTTCTTCTCATCTTTACTCCTTTGATTAGGTTTCCATACTTATCTTCACTATATATCAACACTTCTACTCCAATAACCACTCCCCTCCTTAGACTGTTGAAATGGTTTCTACACTTTGGGTGTACTAACATGGGTCTTAGGGTTGGGATCACGGTCTGTCTCTACCTTACATTACCTTTATCTGATCTCATAAAGGAAATATGCGGTGTACCCACACAATTGTGGATATCCGAGGTGAATTCTCTAAAAAATCTTCACGCTAGAAGGTCCTTTGTCTCTTCTGGTGCCAATACTTCTGGCGAATCCCGGAATTCAGAGTTATACACAACTGTTATATGCTCTTAGACATGTTAGCCGAGAGTTACTGGGGTACCACTCCCAGGCAGAATTGCACTGCAGGCGTGCCGGGAACACCGGTCACACAAACCCCTCGGAAGACTACCACGCTAATCATAACCAAGAATGCATAACAAGGTATCCTAGAATTGTGTTACTGACGGACTCGACCTCTGAATTATACGACAATGCTATGTGTCACTGGTCATGCTACGTAACCAAGGGTCCCTGGGTTTACCAAACCCACACCGATGCTCATCGCTAGGTGTGCTCGGAATGGATCATCGGCACACAACCCCTCAGTTGCGCGATAACAAAGAGCCCAAGAACCATAACCCTTCATCTTCATGCAAGTCTTCATCTTCATGCAAATCTTCATCTTTGTCCTTCAAACTCGTCTCTTCCTAACGTGAATTCCTAGTCTATCTAGATCTCTAACATTAAGCTATAACTTGGTGATGCAACATGCATTTGCACATCAAGCGAAGCTTCATGAATAGATCTAGTCACACAAAGAACCAATAAATCCAAGAAATCCAAATGATATGCATACATGCATAAGTAAAGCCTATAACATAGCACTTCAAGTATAACATCTCTCGTACTAAGTCTTATATAGATTATAATATGATGCACACATATAGTAGTATATAGGTCTCTATCGTTGTATGGTAAGGTATAGGGTTCATAATACTCTTCATCTTACTAATTACCCAAGTTGAACACTTGCAACAAGGTAAATATGATAATGTGATCCATACTAATAGTTATCAAGCACTAATTGTGATCTAGCTTACTTTTTATGCACGCTACCAATTGTGTTCCATCTATCGACTAACCTCACACAATCTCTCACCATTGCTACACAAGTTGTTATTAGCCTATAATACCTCCTGATTATCCTACATATGTTATCTCTATCTCGCATATGTTGATCCTAAACACTTTTATTCAAAGTTATTTCCTCACAAATTGTCACAGTTAACGTTCATATCATGGTTTAGGGGCTAGACTCACCATGTGACTTTCTTTTATTAAGCTACTATCATCATACTCCTTATCTTATGGCATACTAATATTAGCTCACTAATGATGCTACACCATCACTCAAAGAAGCATAAGTGAATCTCACATGATTAGTATTTGTGGTTATACTACCCCAGATGGCTTCTCTTTTAAAACATACCACCATCAGCACATATAGGTGCTACTGCTCATTAAACACCGGTGGTTATAGGATAAGCTTTACTAGGTCATACATACTAAGGATGAGATATGTACGTATTCGTTAAAATAATACCTACATAACTTTATTTAAGAAGAGATAGGTAATGCTTCTTCCAACAAGATGTGAAAAGAAGTTTTTACTCAAGTGTGATAAGGTTATTCTCAAGTGAATATCCATCACAAGTACTAAGAAATTTAGTTTAGATAAGATAACTGAAGGGGATCGTGTGCAGAAAACAAAATTTTCCTACCAACGATATCCTAAAAGCATGCCAAGATCTATTCTATACAGATATAGTAGTACGAACGGAGATCGGAATACATACCCTTGTAGACCGAAAGCGGGGATTACGTTCCCGCACAAACGTTGTCGATGAAGACCGACGAAGCCGACCTCAAGGTCGTGTAGAGGAAGCAGGCCTCCGAGTACTGCTAGCGCAACACCTCGTAGGGAGTCGCACACGTACGGTGGAGACGACGGCCTCCGAAGCTCCAGTTCAGGACGAGCAGCGGAAGACTTGGACCGGAACACCAGCAGCGCGGCAGAGGGCTATGGTGGAGGAGATCCCCCTCAGCTCGGCGCGGCTCCAACTTGGGAACCACGAGATTGAGAGAGAAATCGGGAATTAATTGGTGAATTAAAAGGCCAGGGGTGCCCCTTCTTATATAGGCTCCCAGGGGGGAGCCAACTTGCTAACCAGGCAATGTGGGACTAACCCCCACATGCCTGGTGCGGCATGGCTGGGTGCGCCGGCCCCCTAGTGGGCCTCTTGGCCCACTTGGGTCGGCCCCCAAGCCCCCCACCGAATTCCCCTTGGGAATTTTCCTCTCTTGGGCCTTCTTTCGACCAGAAGGCCCATTTAGGGAAATCAGTCTAAATAAATTCGAAAATAACTATATAAAATCATATTTGCATATTAGTTACACTAATTAATATCAAACATAATATATATAATTTTTCCTAGCTCCGAAAACTCTTTCGGCGCTGCCCGATCTCCATCGGACCCCTCCCGGGACGCTCCCGGTGATCTCCTTCCTTTCCGGTTGTCTTGTCGAAACCCCTTAAGTGTGTTACCCTAGCGGTTCGATATAATATCAGGTATGATCAAGACTCCTCAATGATCAACGACTAACTCGTAGGCCTGGACCCCATGAATCAATCACTGAGATATAACGAATGACTTTCATCTATCAAACCTGAACGTAAAGTCTTAGACCTTTTGCCATAGCGATACTTAGCACGTCCGAGTGTCGTTCCATAGATATCACCATACCTAATCCCGACCTCGTTACCGACGACGCTATCTTCTACTCGTTCATGATCTCATGTCTCCGTGACCTAGTCACATGCTTGCAAGCTCAACAGACATGATCTCACCGAGTGGGCCCGAGAGTATCTATCCTGCTATGCGGACTGGCAAATCCCGCTCTTGACCCCTCGTCTCAACTACTCCTTTCCGATACCCAAAAGTATCACCGTTATTGTCATACTAAATAAGATACGACGTTTGGTGCAATCAAAGTATCTTCCAGGAATAACAATAAGAGTTGATCTCACGGTCAAAGGCGTAACGACTATGTTCTCCAAATCTGGGTATGTCCATCACATCGTTCTCTAGCGATATGACTCTCATTGCCGACCGGCGCCATGCCCCATGACCGGGAAACCTCGATCATCAATCGCGCAACGAAACTAGTCTTAGTAGAGGCTACTAGGGACCTGGTTGTTTACGTATCACACCCGCATTAATGTTTCCGCTTAATACGGTTCTAGCATGACACAAAAACCTATTATGAACAAATGAGATATGATAAAGAATACACTTTATTAATTGCCTCTAGGGCATATCTCCTTCAATAACTACCTATAGTCACTACCCAACCTACATGTCTCCTTTAGAGGATTTTAATCCTAGGGTCAAAGCGTTTGCTCTGATACCAGCTGTGGTGACCCAGCATACCACTGCATGGTGTAGTATGCTATAGTCGTTGACATAGCACCAATGGATCACCGCCCACCAGTGTTATGTCATCAGAGTGGTACAACAGAAACATCGCAGGTCCAATGCATGACTATAGATTACAAACAGAAGATCCAAAACAACATATCTTTAGAACCTCCTCGAAACAATGAGGCAAGGCCCTAATAAAAGAAGATCAAATGAAAAATCTCGGAAGAACTAACCTATAAAAAGCCTACTGCTAACACTGCTAAGCTTGCGATTGCGTTAAAGCAACGCCTACAGAGATAGGTTATATGACTAGGGGTTTGTCCTCTTCTGCCACATTCAGATCCGTATGCACTTTGCAAATCTTCACATCGCCTCCTCTTACGTACTGACGTATCACATGGAAGCGTCGGAGAATGTGTTTGGCGGTGGAGTGAGACCTTGGCTCCTTGGCGTTCGCAATGGCACCCGTATTGTCGCAGAAGAGGATCACGGGGTCTTGCACGCTTGGGAACACTCCAAGTTCGATAACGAACTTCCTCAGCCACACAGCTTCATTCGCGGCTTCGCAAGCAGCGATATACTCCGACTCCATTGTAGATTGTGCGACTATGGGTTGCTTCCCACTTCTCCAGCACACGGCGCCTCCATTCACCTTGAACACGTAACCTGTCTGTGACTTACAGTCATCGGGGTCTGAGCAGAAACTTGCATCTACGTAACCCGTTACGCCAAGTTCTTCATCGCAGCCACCATACACAAGGAACATTTCCTTTGTCTTATTGAGATACTTAAGAATGCTCTTAACAGCTACCCAATGCGGCATTCCAGGATTACTATGGAACCGGCTTGTCAAAGTTAGAGCTAATGCCACATCCGGTCTAGTACTCAACATTGCATACATGATCGATCCTATGGCTGAAGCATAAGGATGTTTCGTCATTTCGGCCTTACCCAGTTCCGTCATCGGACACTGCGCCTTACGCAATATTTTATTCTTGATAACCGGCAGAGAACCCTTCTTTGCCTTCTCCATACGGAAACGCTTCAGTATTTTATCAAGATAAGTACTCTGACTTAGTGCTAATAGGCGCCTTGATCTATCGCGATAGATTTTTATGCCTAAAACATACGCAGCTTCTCCTAAGTCCTTCATGGAAAATTTACTGTTTAAATATTCCTTCACGCTATTCAGAAGTTCCACATCATTCCCTATTAGCAATATGTCGTCAACATACAGTGCTAAGAACACAACCGAGCTCCCACTCATTTTCTTGTAAATACAGGTCTCTTCCACATTCTGGATAAATCCAAAACCTTTGATTACCTCATCAAAGTGAAGATTCCAGCTCCGAGATGCCTGCTTCAATCCATAGATGGATCGCTGAAGCTTGCACACCTTGTTAGCATTTCCTGGATCGACAAAACCTTCCGGCAGTACCATGTACAACTCTTCCTCAATGTTTCCATTTAGGAAGGCCGTTTTGACGTCCATCTGCCAGATTTCATAATCATAGTAGGCAGCTACCGCCAACAAAATCCGAATAGACTTAAGCATCGCTACCGGTGAAAAAGTTTCATCGTAGTCAATTCCATGAACTTGTCGGAAACCCTTTGCGAGAAGCCGAGCTTTATGGACGGTCACATTACCATCAACATCAGTCTTCTTCTTAAAGATCCACTTATTCTCGACAGCCTTGCGCCCTTCGGGAATATCCACCAAAGTCCACACTTTGTTATCATACATGGATCCTATTTCGGATTTCATGGCTTCAAGCCATTTCTCGGACTCTAGACTCTCCATCGCCTCCTTGTAGTTCGTAGGTTCGTCTTGCTCGACTAGCATGACGGTGCAAACCATGTTGCCATACCATTCTGGTGCGATCCGAGATCTACCAGACCTACGAGGTAGAACATCTTCCTCGACAGTTTCTCCCACTCCTTCCACGGAGGACGTTTTCGGAATTGCTTCCGTTGCGCCACTCGGAATCTCGAGTTCAGGATCAACGATTTCATCGAGGTCTACCTTCCTCCCATTTACTCCTTTCGCGAGAAACTCCTTCTCTAGAAAGGTACCGGTCTTCGCGACAAAAGTTTTGCCCTCAGCTTGGTTGTAGAAGGTGTACCCAACGGTTTCTACGGATATCCTACAAAGACGACTTTCTCCGACTTCGGTCCGAGTTTGTCGGGCTGTAGTTTCTTAACGTACGCCTCACAACCCCAAACCTTCAGAAACGATAACTTAGGCTTTTGGCCATACCATAATTCATACGGCGTTGTTTCAACGGACTTGGACGGAGCCCTATTTAAAATGAATGCGGCTGTTTCTAACGCATAACCCCAGAAGGACACTGGCAGATCGGTAAGAGACATCATAGATCGGACACTATCCAGTAGAGTACGATTACGTCGCTCGGACACGCCGTTACGCTGCGGCGTTCCGGCTGGCGTAAGTTGGGGTACTATGCCACAACTCTTCAGATGTGTGCCAAACTGAAAACTCAAGTACTCTCCACCGCGATCGGATCGGAGATGCTTGATTTTCCTTTTAAGCTGATTCTCAACTTCACTCTGGAATTCTTTGAACTTTTCAAACGTTTCAGACTTGTGTTTCATCAAATAGATATAACCGTATCTACTCAAGTCATCAGTGAAGGTGACGAAGTAACGATAACCATTGCGTGTCGAAACGCTCATCGGTCCACACACATCTGTATGTATGATCCCCAACAAATCCGACGCCCGTTCAACGAAACCTTTGAACGGTGTCCTGGTCATTTTGCCCATAAGGCATGGTTCGCATGTATCGAGGGATCCGAAATCCAACGAGTCCAAAAGTCCATCGGAGTGGAGTTGCTTCATGCGCTTTACACCAATATGACCAAGACGGCAATGCCACAAAAACATGGCGGTATCGTCACTACACTTAATACGTTTGGCTTCTATGTTATGGATGTGAGTACTACGATCGAGATTCAACAAGAATAAACCGTTATTCTCGGGAGCATCAACATAAAAGATATCATTCATATAAATAGCACAATTGCTTGACACTGATTTAAATGAATAACCGTCTTGTAACAGGCAAGACCCACTTATAATGTTTACACTCAAGGATGGCACAAAATAACACTTATTTAAAACCAAAACTAATCCCGATGGTAGATGCAGAGGGAGCGTGCCGACAGCCACCACGTCGACTCTCGATCCGTTGCCGACGCGCATCGTCACCTCATCCTTCGCCAGCCGCCTTCTATTCCGTAACTCCTCCTGAGAGTTAGATTTATGAGCAACAGAACCAGTATCAAATACCCACGTGTTGCTCCGGGCGGATGTAAGGTACACATCTATAACATGTATATCAAATATACCTTGCTCTTTGTCGACCGTCTTGCCAGACTTCCTATCCTCCAGATACTTGGGGCAGTTGCGCTCAGGTGATCCGGTGGTCACCACCATCTTCTTCAGCTTGATTTCTAATTCGGCCACTTCGAGCATCTTCAGGATTTCCGACAGGGGTTTTGACGTCCCTTTCATGCCGTAGTCCACGATGGCGTTCTTATAGCTAGGAGGCAGAGAAATCAGCGCCCTATCAATAACCACCTCCTCTGGGATCAGACTTCCCAGATCACTCAGAAGTCGAGCACAGCCAAACAACTTGGCCAAGTGCTCACTAATATTGCCGAGCTCTTCCATCTGGGCTGAGAAGAAAAGCACAGATGCCTCGTACCTCTCAGCCTTGACTTGTCGTGCAAAAACAACCATGAGTTCAGTGATTATATCATAAGCACCCTTGTTCATGAAGCGGTTTTGCAGGTTAGCCTCCATGACAAAGAGCATGCCACTCTGGACATAAGAAGAAATTTCCGCCTTCACCCCATGGACAATCCTTTCGATTTCCGGGGCGGTGTTTGGGAGATCACCTAAGGGGGCATCAAGGATGTAGGCCACCTTGTGGGTTTCAAGGATGGACTTCAGATTGCGGAACCAGGACACGAAGTTAGACCCATCGGTCTTAACCTTCTCTTTCTCAATGAACATGTTTAGGTTAAAGGAGGGGTGAGACATCTACAATGGAATTTGCAACAACATAAGACTTTGTTCATAATAATTTTGAGTTATAGTATTTTAGAAAATAACTAACATAACTCCCACTCAAACGAACATCCCTCCTGGTCGTTTAAGCGATTACACGACCCCCATCCATTGGACCACCCCTCATCATCAAAGCCGGCGGCACAACTTCAAGAGTAGACAAAATCGTCCGCCACACCAATTTTGTGACTCGTGTTCGACCTTTCGGCCTTCCTGTTCCGAGGCCATACCTCTGAGTATGCTAGGCTCGCCACCAAAGACCTCCACGCTGACGCTTGTGCAACATGGCTTACACCCACTATATGCGAACGACGAGATGTCTGACACCCGATCATCACGACCTGCCTCATAACGTAGAACTTTCTTGGTGGTGCGCGTTGGAGGGAGAACACTAGTGGTATTTTGAAGGGATCATCTTATTCAGCTACCGCCGTGTAACTAATGTATACTATACACACAATCACACAAAATAAGATGCACACAAAACATCAAATGTAATGCAATGTGATATAGTCCATTGGGCCATGGTCTTCTTGGCGCCCGCAGTTTATAAACAATTTAATAAACCTACCTTGACCATATCACATAGACCCTGCAAAATAAAGTTAGACGCTTCTACTTTATCTTTTGCATGTTTTACGTGGCTTGGGGCTTTCGTAAATAGAACCGCTTCATACCTACGAATCTTATGACCACAACAACGATCCAATAATTGCATGTTTAAGCATCCCTTTCGGGCCCTCCATTGAAAATGCGAAGACCAACTAAAGAGAGAGAAACTGACACCCGCCAGCCACATATACGGTACAAGCCGTATGTCAGTAGTGGAACCAGTCTCGCGTAAGCGTACGCGTAAAGTCGGTCCGTGCCGCTTCATCAACTCAATGCCGCTAGAATACACAAGTGCACGCTAGAGGGTAGCAAATAACAGGAACGGTGCCCCCGTGCAGAGCACGGGTTCTAACAGCGTACAGCTATATCTACGATAGATCGGCTCTGATACCACTGAAGGGGATCGTGTGCAGAAAACAAAAAATTTCCTACCAACGATATCCTAAAAGCATGCCAAGATCTATTCTATGCAGATATAGTAGTACGAACGAAGATCGGAATACGTACCCTTGTAGACCGAAAGCGGGGATTACGTTCCCGCACAAACGTTGTCGATGAAGACCGACGAAGCCGACCTCAAGGTTGTGTAGAGGAAGCAGGCCTCCGAGTACTGCTAGCGCAGCACCTCGCAGGGAGTCGCACATGTACGGTGGAGACGACGGCCTCCGAAGCTCCAGTCCAGGACGAGCAGCGGAAGACTTGGACCGGAACACCAGCAGCGCGGCAGCGGGCTATGGTGGAGGAGATCCCCCTTTCCTCAGCTCGGCGCGGCTCCAACTTGGGAACCACAAGATTGAGAGAGAAATCGGGAATTAATTGGTGAATTAAAAGGCCAGGGGTGCCCCTTCTTATATAGGCTCCCAGGGGGGAGCCAACTTGCTAACCAGGCAATGTGGGACTAACCCCCACATGACTGGTGCGGCATGGCTGGGTGCGCCGGCCCCCTAGTGGGCCTCTTGGCCCACTTGGGTCGGCCCCCAAGCCCCCCACCGAATTCCCCTTGGGAATTTTCCCCTCTTGGGCCTTCTTTCGACCAGAAGGCCCATTTAGGGAAATCAGCCTAAATAAATTCGAAAATAAATATATAAAATCATATTTGCATATTAGTTACACTAATTAATATCAAACATAATATATATAATTTTTCCTAGCTCCGAAAACTCTTTCGGCGCTGCCCGATCTCCATCGGACCCCTCCCGGGACGCTCCCGGTGATCTCCTTCCTTTCCGGTTGTCTTGTCGAAACCCCTTAAGTGTGTTACCCTAGCGGTTCGATATAATATCAGGTATGATCAAGACTCCTCAATGATCAACGACTAACTCGTAGGCCTGGACCCCATGAATCAATCACTGAGATATAACGAATGACTTTCATCTATCAAACCTGAACGTAAAGTCTTAGACCTTTTGCCATAGCGATACTTAGCACGTCCGAGTGTCGTTCCATAGATATCACCATACCTAATCCCGACCTCGTTACCGACGA
Source organism: Poa annua (assembly GCA_026929855.1). NCBI lineage: Eukaryota > Viridiplantae > Streptophyta > Magnoliopsida > Poales > Poaceae > Poa > Poa annua. Next base: position 239,423,070 of record CM049426.1, on the reverse strand, counting down.
CGCTATCTTCTACTCGTTCATGATCTCATGTCTCCGTGACCTAGTCACATGCTTGCAAGCTCAACAGACATGATCTCACCGAGTGGGCCCGAGAGTATCTATCCTGCTATGCGGACTGGCAAATCCCGCTCTTGACCCCTCGTCTCAACTACTCCTTTCCGATACCCAAAAGTATCACCGTTATTGTCATACTAAATAAGATACGACGTTTGGTGCAATCAAAGTATCTTCCAGGAATAACAATAAGAGTTGATCTCACGGTCAAAGGCGTAACGACTATGTTCTCCAAATCTGGGTATGTCCATCACATCGTTCTCTAGCGATATGACTCTCATTGCCGACCGGCGCCATGCCCCATGACCGGGAAACCTCGATCATCAATCGCGCAACGAAACTAGTCTTAGTAGAGGCTACTAGGGACCTGGTTGTTTATGTATCACACCCGCATTAATGTTTCCGCTTAATACGGTTCTAGCATGACACAAAAACCTATTATGAACAAATGAGATATGATAAATAATACACTTTATTAATTGCCTCTAGGGCATATCTCCTTCAATAACTACCTATAGTCACTACCCAACCTACATGTCTCCTTTAGAGGATTTTAATCCTAGGGTCAAAGCGTTTGCTCTGATACCAGCTGTGGTGACCCAGCATACCACTGCATGGTGTAGTATGCTATAGTCGTTGACATAGCACCAATGGATCACCGCCCACCAGTGTTATGTCATCAGAGTGGTACAACAGAAACATCGCAGGTCCAAGGCATGACTATAGATTACAAACAGAAGATCCAAAACAACATATCTTTAGAACCTCCTCGAAACAATGAGGCAAGGCCCTAATAAAAGAAGATCAAATGAAAAATCTCGGAAGAACTAACCTATAAAAAGCCTACTGCTAACACTGCTAAGCTTGCGATTGCGTTAAAGCAACGCCTACAGAGATAGGTTATATGACTAGGGGTTTGTCCTCTTCTACACCACGCCTTCATTTGTCCTCCTTCTTCCCTCAATTGCTTCAACTTGATGTAATTGGCTTTTGAGGTATTTTGAGTTTATCCTCCAGTGTTGCTTTCTCGCAGCTCTTCATGTCTAAGAAGGGGTTCAAGAGGCAAGGGTGAGTAACATCGTTACCCAGCAAGTTCAATAAATATAAGGTGGGAAGTTTGATGCATAAACACAGCCATAGACACTGGATTGTCATAGGCTAATGCAAGTTTTCGAAAACATTTCTTCAAAAGATTACTTTTATTCTGAAGACTATGCTCGTCAGGAGTCACAGGGCTAGGGCTTTGAGGAGCCTCCTTTCCTGTTGCGTTTGTCGTTCCATCCTGGAACGTGGAGTAACATGTCACATTCATACACTCTGCAGAGGTGCGCTGCTTTACCCATAAGAGATCAAGACTTTGTTGCACATCCGGGCGATCTTCCCGTCCACACTTCCTTGGTGTGGGGCCCAGTATGTAATCTAAGCCAATCACTGCGCCTTTCCACCATCCCCGCACACCCCCCATTACATCAGTTTACAGGTTGATGGGAATTCCAAATTTCAACCTGCTGACCATTTGAAGCCCGTCTCAAACTGGTCCTGAAGCCAGCCTTCAATAGATGCTAGAAGCCACAACCCGAAGGTGAGATAATTAAACGGCCATCTCAAGCCTGCGGATCACACCGCCCGGCCTAAGTCTAGACATCCGTTGGTGTACGAAAGGAAAAGGGTACAACTGACTTCTCCGCCCCATTTCAGATCTCATGGTTGCGCGTAATATTCGGCGCAAGAATCACTGGCGACATTTGTTGTTAAGTCCTAGGTGATACTTCCCCGTGCAAATGGGACCTCCACGACAACATTCTTACCGTGGTCCCATCTGCCAGCCATATGAGATTACCACCTCACCGGTGGATAACCATAGTCATATTATTATAAAATAACTTTTCTGTCCTTTGTGTGTGATATGCAATAATAACACTTTGAAAATAGTTTCTTTAGCAAATATTCCTAGAGGACATGAATAAAAGGGATGACCTTGCCTTTTTGACTGCAAGATTATGCAGCCAAGGTCTTCGATATAATATAAGCTCCGAGAAATCTGAAAACCACATTATTGGTCCGGTAAGGACTAATGTTTAAACAAGCAACATGCTTAATGCATAAGTATGAGATGCATTTTGTAAAACCCCGATGTTGTGTGCGAGTTAAGTTTCTGTGATTTGGCTAATCTTCATGTTTAATTCACAACCAAGGGTACATTCTAAGATGCTAAGAATAAACTTACAAGACATATTAGTAAAGCATAGTAATTACAGATGCTTGATGTTGATTGGTTTTGGTCTAATGAAAGTTATGTTTAAGTTGTTGAGACCTAAATAAATAATATGAGGTTTTTGTGTCAAGTGGCAAAAAGAATAACTTTTGAAGAAAATATTTCTTATACTAAGTTAAGCAATCTCTAAAGGTTATAAAGATTAAGTAAGATCATAATTTATTATTCGATTACATTATTTTGGATTGTCATAACTTCCAAACTAAATTGTTGTTCAAGTGTAAAATATTATCATTTTGAGAAATAGTACTTAAGTAAAATTGATCAATTTAGGTATCTAACTTATTGAAATAATAATAGTTAAGAATATTAAAATGAGTGAGGACTTTATTGTATAAAGAATTTTAGTTTACTACCTGGAATAATTTGGAATATTCCTTGAAGAAAAGATTTATATAATACATTTAGGAAAATAATTTGGATACTTGTTTGAATTCTAAAACTATAATGGCAATATAAATTTTTCTTAGTGAGCACCTTAGTAATGAGCAGAACATGTTTTAAAATGGTTTGACTTTTGTTTTAAGTTATTATTTTCTTCTAGAAGTTTCGAAGTAATTAGAGTTTAGATTAAAATTTAAGTTTCTTAAAGTATAAAGAAATAAATTATTACTAGATTAAAGTTGTATTTTTGAGGAACATAGGTATAACTTTTTCTTAGATTTGTATTTTGAGAATGGTTTTAGGCTCCAATATTATTTGTTTAAATCTGGGCACACACAATCTGACTAGAATCTCACACGTACACACACAATAACCTAATGGATTAAAGGCAGGTGCACACACGACACAACTCAACACAGGCACGCACGGCCTAATTAGCACACACGCCGCACACCTCTCTCTCTCTTCCTTCCGATTCCCTATCCTCTCGCACTCACGCGACCGGCCGCCGTCCCTCTACGGCTGCTGCTGGCCATCTCCGGCGCCGCCACGCCCTGGCGTTGCCCTGACACCACTCTTCCTTCGATCCCCTGCCTCATTTTCGTACTACACCGCCCTCCGCTCGTGCTGGCTTGCGAACCCTAGCCGCCATGGCTTGGTCGCGTTTGATCCTCACCGGCAAATTCTCAGCATCACCGCCGCTGCTGGTTCTTGCCACGACCACAGCCTCACCTCGAGCCCCAACTCGATTACTTACTCGACCACGCCGCCCATGGCTGCTCTCTTTGTTCTCTGCTTGCTGAGAAAATTGCGTAACACCAACCTTTGGTGTATTTGTTGCACAAAACACAGAAACAAAACACTTATTGCAGCGAATACCGTGTTTTCGTTTAATCAGTTGCAACCAGGCCAAATTACAGTTTTAAGACCTTAATAGGTATATGTGGTTCAGGATTTTTATACCGTATAAGACTAATTTTGTACTGTACACAAAAAAATATACGAAAATTAACAATTTTTTCTAAAAAACAAATTGAAAATAGGCCGCATAATAATACAAAATATATAGATTATACATGTTAAACCCTAGGACAGGAGCATTCGAGTCAACCAGTAACGATAAAAATAGATTTCCTTACAAAGTGTAAACTAAAAATTCCTGTAGAGTAGAGCTAAATCTGGTAGTTAGGAATAGATCTGTAGCTAGAGATAATCTGATAGGCTTGAAAGGCTGTGAAAAATGTGGATTTTGCAATTAACTTGAGACTCAAGAACACTTAATTTTTACATGCCTCTAATATTGACTCAGTTTTTTATAGAGTTGTCGAGCAAACGGTTTTATGGAGTTGGCGGGATCGAAAGCAGCAAACGATCTTATGTCTCTGGTATAGAATCATAACATCTATTGCTCTTTTTATGAAATTCCTTGTAAACATTGCTAGTACCTTCTTAGAAAATCCTTCGCTTAATCACAACCCTTCATATGATAGAACGTTATTGACATATCGCTGCCGTTCATTGTCTCGTGTTTTAATAATATAATAGATTATACATCTGTGAATATATGGTTATGTGCCATCAAAAATAACATCATTCTTATGCCATATACATACTTCATCCTTGTGCCATATACATGCTTCATCCTTGCGCAAGTGTATCTTAACTCTATGCTTATTTAAAATGACTTTGCACCACATGATTCCAAGTGAGTATGATCTATATGTTGTTATTGATCCTGAAATATTTTGACAAGTATAATCTATATATGTGTACTGTTGTGCTCCCTATTTTCTAATTTGTATTACTCGAAAAAGTTGTGTTAAGTATCGTATAATGTTTTGTAGACACTAGAAAATTACTCCTATATGGTATAAAAATCACCCACATGTTAGATATCTATTAAGGACTCTAAAACTGATATTTGGGCTGGTTGCAACTGATTAAACAAAAACATAGTGTTTCCTGCAACAAGTGTTTTGTTTATGTGTTTAGTTCAACAAACGCACCAAAGGTTGGTGTTATGTGCAATTATCTCCTGCTTGCTGGTGTTAGTGGTTGCGAGTATGCTGATTAGGTGACGGTTTGTGGTGTGGAACTGGGTGTGGAGTTTGTGCTGCCGTGGTGGTGGTGTTGTCGCTGACGGGATGGCAGTGGTACTGCCACCGCAACCTCGGCAACACACGGCTACCTCGACAACAATTCTCGAGGTGATCTCTCCTCTGTGACCGGCCCTCGAGCCGATGAACTTGTTGGTTTGTGTGATGCTCCAGTTCATCATCCTCATGATGATGAACTCATCTGTGTAATTCTGATGTTCCGGTAGTGCTCCTCACTGACTAATTTGCTAACTGAAGAAACATTCAGTTACACTATTTTTCTCTGTCAGTTATGGTGCTTAAAGTAATGATTCCTAGTTGATGCAACTAGGAAAATGATTTTACTGATGCAAATTTATTTGCTAAGTTCCAGTGGTGAAATTAGGTGTGTGGTATGTGATTGAGGTGCTAAACCTTTTGAGATTAGTGCCCAGCAAACATACCTTTTATTTATCTACTGGATGGATTCAGATTTAGTTTCCTAGCGAAATACTTTAGCAGGAAATTAATTGGGGTTGCCTCAGCCAATGATGCTTAGGCTGAGGCTTTAATTTGTTGCCCACAGCCTGTGATGCACAAGCTGAGGCTGTTCTTGCTTAAGACATGTTTGGTGCTGGCATAAGAGTTATTTGTTGCCCCCTTGCCTATGATGCATAGGCTGAGGCTCTAAATTATTAAGAACATACGTCTATGCAGATATTGGTTGGTGGTCGCCTCCTACCTATGATGCTTAGGCTGAGGTGATGTTGATAATGGATGAGATGTTTATCGTAGTGTTTTATCTAGCCAAGGATGCAAAAGGCCGAGGCAATCCAATATCAGAGCAGATACTTATTGGGTTTAGGTGGTTTAATAATTTCCAATGAAGAGTTGTGTACAACACTTCTGTGCAATGCTGAGGAAAATCCTACCACCCATCTGCATGCTTGCATAACTTGCTTAAAGAGGTGAGATCAAACTTTTAATTGGTTGAGGTATGGCAGGAGTGAAGCTTGTGGTGTTGGGCAGTTCTTGATCAATTGATCTTGTGGAATCCTGATCAGCTGCTATCCACTCCTTCCTCATTCCTGGCTACTTCTTCTTGCTCCTGACTGGATCAGTTCTTCACGTCCTTGTGCTCAGCCCTTCTCCTCCTATGGATCAGCTCTTCACCACCTAGCTGCTGGCCATGCCTTGCCTTACTTTTGGCAAAATGGATCTGGGGTTTTGCTGGTGATTGATGGGTGGATTCTTGATTTGGATTAATTGGAGTGGTGATGGATGGATGAATTGGTGTGCTGAGATGATCTAGTGATGAACAGATAAGGGTGGTGTGTGCTAAGATGTGCCTGTGTGTGAGCTGAAGTGAACAAATGGTTATGACCTTCTTCGGCAGCTGTTCTTATTGGCTCATGTGAGCAGCCCTGTGTGGACAGCTGCTCCATGCAGTGAGCTGCTTGTGTGCAGCTTGCTTGCTAGCTCCTTAGAGATATTTGTACAGAGAAGTGATCCTTCGGCTGGCTTTGGTATTATCCTGATGTTGAGAATTATTTTTGTTGCCAAGTGCATTTTCTAATCACCCGGCCTATGATGTTGCTCTGAGGCACTAGTTTAATGATAAGAACATATGCTAACCTTGATTAAGGTCTAAGCTCAATGATGTGATTAGCAGTGCATCACACTGCTCAAGCTGAGAGTAATATTTAACTATCACTCCCCTCTTGTTACTTGTTTTTATTTTGTCTTGTTTTATTTTTGTTTTGCTTTCTTTGGTTTTACAGGAAAGAAGAATATGAAGAACAAAGATATAAAGGATCAAGAATATAGATAGAAAATAGTTTTGGTTTTCTTTTCACACTTCTTTTCGCTTTGGATGATGTACAATGATAGTGTAATATTATATAATATTTAATAAGGTGAATTATTCTTTCTTTTTGTACTTTGAATCTTGTAATATTTAGATCTTATTTATAGATAACGATTCAATTATAATTTATCCTTGTAATTCGTTTTCCGTTTATAATTAAATTTCAAATTTCTTTTGCATTCAAATATATTGTTTGATTATTCAACTTTGAAATATTCTCTCCTCAAACATAAAGATTTAGTAGATGTCTTGTTGAAATTTGTCGCAGTTGCCCTGACGTTCCATTAGAGCAAGAGAGGTCTCGATCCCCCTACGTCTCTTTTTGTTTTGCGCGAAAATTCTTCGGATTTTCTATGCATGAATGAAATGCACACTTGAGTGTTCTCTCTAATTCTTGACTCTAAATTCTGGGATGTTACAGTTATTATCTTATTTAGTTTATTTTCTTTTTTACTTTCTTGTTTTCTTTAAAAAAATAAAACACAAAACAAATAAAAATTTCAACATGTAGTCTTTTTTTCTATTTTGTTAGTTTCTTTTTTGATATTTCTAAAATGGGTTCAGATGGGAATACTAAGTTGTGTGACTTTACAAGTACCAACAATAATGATTTTATATATAAGACACCAATTGCTCCACCAGCTTCTAAAGCTAAATTCTATGAAATAAAACATGCTTGATTAAATCTTGTTATGAAAGAGCAATTTTATGATATTGTTGGTGAAAATGATGCCTCTTATTTTAATAACTTTGTTGAGTTATGTGCTATGAAAAATATAACGATATAGAGGTTGGCATCATAAAAATGTAATGTTTTGCTTTCTAAAGAATTGTTATTATGCACCTTATACTGAACCTTTTTATTTCTGAATCATCGTGTAATAGATCTTGATACTATGTTATGTTATTTATTTTAAATTATGTGTTCTATCAAGTCGATCCAGGGACTAGATTTTCAATCCATGATCAGGAAAACGTGATCCTCAAACAATAAGATAAACAAGATTTAGAGACAAGATTGGAAACACTACTAAATATTATTATCTTTAGTACTTCCTCCGTTCCAAAATAAGTGTCAGATTGATAGAAAGTGGATGTATGTATACATGTTTTATGTCTACATACATACACGTTCTATCAAAGTCGTGACACTTATTTTGGGACGGAGGGAGTACATATCTCCAACATAACGTGCTCAGCACACGTAAAGAGAGAAGCCAACACCCCATGGCAATCACAAAAATCATAGAGAGTTTCCTTCTCGCCCTCTTTTGTGTCGCACCGCTCTGTGTGCATCAGTTTGATGCAGGTGGTGGTATAAGCTCCTCATATATGACAAAAGCTAGTAACACTAGGAAAAGTTTGGCTGGTTACTTCGCTCGCGGAAAGCTTGGCAGGCTGTGCTGTGGCGGTGATGGCGACGGTGCAACGGCCAACGTCCGGCCGGTGTGAATCGGAGGAGATTTGACACCATAAACTTAATATTTTAGAACAAGCCCAATCACGTCAACTTAATCAGGTGAGCGGACGAGCTCGGCTCTATGATTTTTGTTGGTGGTGCTGCATATGGTGCAACTGTAAGTAGTACTAGTTGAATTCGGCAATGTATGGTTTGTTTTGTTGTTTTAGTGGTATAATATAGCTTATAAGGAAGATTGATGGTTTTGATCTGCATTGTGCATTTAGTACTGGTATTATCTTTGGTATGTAGAGTTAATTCATACAAAGATCTCCTGATAGCATTTGAGTGGCAAGCAATATAATGATATAAGTATCGATTAACAAACTCATATTTCTGGCAGACCAAAGGTTTTAGGACATTACATGTTTCCATTGGCACTGAAAATTCGAGATTAGACTCATGCACAATTAAAAAACCAAATGCCATGTCTTGTTCCTTGTTGTCTTTTCTAAGCAATCTGGAGTTTTTCCTTTAAGCGCTTATATTGGATTTTGTTTATCCGATTGTGGTGTTAACGTTGTATCCTCCTTAGGATGGAGAGTGGCGAAAAAGATACTCAAATGCAATCCGAAATGAGGCAAGTGTTGTCTCAGATGACACAAGTTTTGGGTCACATTCAGCAAAACCAAAACCAGGGCAACTGCCGTATGACAATTGTAGAGTTCCTCTAGCTCAACCCACGCATGTTTGATGTTCCCTCTGAGCCACTAGATGCTGATGACTGGCTGCGTGAGATGAACAATGCTCTGTCTGTTTCTCATGTGTCCGATGAGGACCGTGTTCCTTTTGTATCCTATCTTCTCCGTGAAAAATCCATGTCTTGGTGGGAGAACTTCCAACAGTTACGAGCACCAGGTGTTGTTATCACTTGGGATGAGTTCAAGGAGGCTTTCAAACGCCACCATATTCCCGATGGGGTCATGGAAAGAAAGCGTGAGGAATTCTATGACTTGACTCAGGGAAGCATGTATGTGCTGGACTATCAAGCTGAGTTCAACCGTCTGGCTCGCTATGCTCAAGATGAGGTATCAACTAATGCCCAGAAGCAAGCCAAATTTCGTAGAGGTCTAATCCCAAATCTGAAGTATGCACTCACCTTGTTCAAGTGCGTTAACTTTGAAGAGCTCGTGAACACAGCTCTCCGGGAGGAATTTTGTCGTGAGATGTTGGAAGAATCTCGAAAACATGCTCTTGAAGGTGCTTCTTTTTCAGCAAACACCATGCCTCCACAGAAGCGTAGGCTTTGGGTTCCATATGCATCTCCAACTCAACCCACCTATCTTCCAAGCTCTTTGGGTTTCACTCCTCGTCCTCCATCCGTAATGTTTCCTACAAGAGGTTCTCAAGCTCAGAAAAGGCCAAGTGTTCAAATTCCGCCAAAGCCAGTGACTTCAAAAACCTGCTTCAAGTGCGGTGATCCTGGTCACATCTCTATCCGTTGTCCCCAAAACAAGCTCCATAAACAACAACCTTTAGTTTGTGCTTTCCCCAGCAATATGCCTGCAGCTAAGGAGTTGAAGGGTGAACCACCTCAACGCCAAAGAGGCAGAGGAAGCTCTAGAAGTTGTAATGGGCAAACTCCTAGTTAATTCTTTTCCTGCTAAGGTATTGTTCGATACTGGAGCATCTCATTCTTGTGTGTCAGTAACCTTCGCTGAAACAACGAAGCTGCCTCTAGATCCCTTATCTATTCCACCGTGATCCATTCTCCGGGAACGCAAATGCAGACTTCCAGGGTAAGCCATGGAAACCAAATTCAAATTGGAGGTCATTTGTTCCTGGCTTCCTTAATTCTTCTGGGTAACTCAGACATGGATGTCATTCTCGGCATGGATTGGTTGAAGGCCAACAAAGCTAAGATAGACTGTTCCACAAAGACTGTAACTCTTTCTCATCCTTCTGGACAGATAGTCTATTCTCCAAATCAAACCTCTCCAGCTCAGCTTTTCGCTCTCAATGTTCATCCTCTCCCTTCTATGGAAGATATACCGGTGGTCTGAGACTTTCTTGACGTCTTTCCTGAAGAATTGCCAGGCATGCTGCCTGACAGAGCCGTGGAGTTTGTTATTGAACTAGAACCAGACACTGCTCCTATCTCCAAACGTCCTTACAAGATGGGCCCCAAAGAACTGACTGAATTTAAGAGACAGGTAGAGGAGTTGGAAAGTAAAGGTCACATCCAACCTAGTACTTCTCCTTGGGGCTGTCCTACTCTGTTTGTCAAAAAGAGGGACACGACTGACCGACTGGTTGTTGACTACCGTCCTCTGAACAAGAAAACCATCAAGAACAAGTATCCCCGTCCTCACATCAATGACCTGTTTGATCAACTGGTAGGCGCCAAAGTTTTCTCCAAATTGGACTTGAGGTCAGGTTATCACCAGATCAAGATCCGCAAAAAAGACATTCCAAAGATAGCTTTCACCACTCGTTATGGTCTCTATGAATACACTGTGATGTCTTTCGGTCTCACAAATGCTCCGGCGACTTTCTCACGTCTCATGAACTTCGTTTTCATGGAATACCTCGATAAGTTCGTGGTAGTCTATCTCGATGACATTCTTATCTATTCCAAAACCGAAGAAGAGCACGGAGAACATCTACGTCTTATCTTGTTGAAACTCCGAGAACATCGTTTCTACGCCAAGTTCTCCAAATGTGAATTCTGGCTTCCTAAAGTATCCTACCTTGGTCATGTCATCTCTTCTGAAGGCATTTCTGTTGATCCAGAAAAAGTGAAGGCCATTGTTCAATGGTTGCCTCCTACAACGGTGAAACAAGTCAGGAGTTTCCTTAGCATGGCTAGCTATTGCCGTCGATTTGTTGAGAACTTCTCCAAAATCTCTAAGCCTCTCACCGATCTCACTAGGAAGGATAGAAAGTTTCTTTGGACTCCAAAGTGTGATGAGAGCTTCAATCTCTTGAAAGCTAAACTCACTTCTACTCCTATTCTAGTTGGCCCAGACACTTCCAAACCTTTCTAAATCTTCTGCGATGCATCTCTTCAAGGACTAGGCGCAGTCCTCATGCAAGAACACAAAGTTGTGGCTTATGCATCTCGTCAGTTGCAGCCTCATGAGCTCAACTATCCTACACATGATCGTCAACTTGCAGCAATCATGTATGCCCTCAAGGCTTGGAGACCTTATTTGTTGGGGCACGGCTGTGAGATCTTCACCGACCACAGGAGTCTCAAATATCTCTTCACTCAACTAGATTTGAACCTCATGCAAACAAGGTGGCTTGAGAAACTCTCAGATTATGATCTTACCATCTCTTACACTCCAGGCAAAGCTAATATAATGGCTGATGCTCTCAGTCACAAGTCCTATTGCAACGACCTCATGGTTGAGGACATCCACCCTCCTCTTCACGGAGAATTCAAGAAGCTCAATCTTCAAGTGGTTCCTTCTGGTTATCTTGCAAACTTGATTGCCACTCCTACACTTGAGGATAAGATCCGTGCCGCACAGTTGCGTGATTCTGGTGTCAAGAATATCAAAGAAAACATTGGCAAGGATATGTACAAGAGTTTCTCTCTCGATAACAAGGGTACCTTGCTGTTTGAAGAATGCATTGTAGTGCCCAAGCTTGACATCTTAAGAGAGCTCATTCTCAAGGAGGCTCATGATACTCCACTTTCTATCCACCCTGGCAGCACAAAGATGTACCAGGATCTCAAGTCAATCTATTGGTGGACCAGGATGAAGCGTGAAATTGCTCGCTATGTGTCTCATTGTGATGTTTGCTGTCGTGTCAAGGCAGTTCATCAGAGACCACCTGGACTTCTTCAACCACTGCAAATTCCTGAGTGGAAATGGGACAAGATCAAGATGGACTTCGTTACTGGGTTCCCAAAGTCCAAGAAAGGAAATGATGCAATCTTTGTTTTCATTGATCGTCTCTCCAAAGTGGCTCACTTCTTCCCAGTCAAAGAGACATTATCAGCTAGTCAGTTGGCAGAACTCTATATGACAAGACTGGTTCATTTGCATGGTGTTCCTTTGGAAATAAGCTAGGATCGTGGAAGTATCTTCACTTCTCGATTTTGAGATAGCTTTCAGAAAACCTTGGGTACCAAACTTCTGTTCAGCACAACTTACCATCTACAGACAAGTGGACAGGTTGAAAGAGTGAATCAAATTCTGGAGGATATGCTCAGAGCTTGTGTTATCTCCTTTGGCATGAAATGGGAGGATTGCCTTCCGTATGCTGAGTTCTCCTACAACAACAGCTTCCAAGCAAGTCTAGGCATGGCTCCCTTTGAAGCTCTCTATGGCCGCAAATGCAGAACTCCACTGAATTGGTCTCAAGCTGGTGAACGTCAATTCTTTGGGCCTGACATTATCCAGGAGGCTGAAGAAAAGGTTCGCATCATTCGTGACAATCTGAAGATTGCCCAGTCTCGGCAGAAAAGCTATTATGATAGCAAGCACAGGGACATGGTCTATGCACCTGGTGATCAAGCTTACCTTCGTGTCACTCCTCTGAGAGGCACGCAACGCTTTGGCATCAAAGGCAAGCTCGCTCCGTGTTATGTTGGGCCTTTCAACGTTCTTTCAAGGCGTGGTGAATTGGCTACCGTCTGGAACTTCCTCCAAACCTCTCCAAAGTGCACGCTGTCTTCCACGTGTCACAACTCAAGAAGTGCTTCCAAGATCCATGACGTGTAGTTGATCATGGATCAATTGAACTTCGAGAAGATCTCTCTTATGTGGAACAACCGATTTGCATTCTTGATGAAGCTGAACGTCGCACCCGTAACAACTGTGTCAAGTTCTACAAGGTTCAATGGTCTCATCATTCTGACAAGGAAGCTACACGGGAACGTGAAGACCACCTCCATGCCGAGTATCCCGACCTCTTCGTTGCTCCATGAAGAATCTCAGGGTGTGATTCCTTTGGGGGGGGGGAGTGTTGTAACATCCCAAAATTGTACTTTCCAAAACTGTATGCTTGTGCTGTAATATAGTGTGACATCATGCACCTTTCATTTTGGATTGCATTTCAACTAAATAAATTACTTTCAAATTTCAAATCCCATATTTAATTTCAAATGCTTTGTCAAATAAATTTTAAATGAAGTTTCAAAATATTAATAAAGAATCAAACTAGTAAATTAGTTTTACTATTTTGAAACTATTAAAATTTGTGCAAAGGTTTTTTGTCATGTATATTTTCTGTTTTGTTTTAAAAATACAAATCCAGAAAAGTTTTAAAAGGAAAAGAAACAAAAAAAACTGGGCCTCTGCCCCCACTGGAGGCTCTCCTGGCCGAACTAGGCCACTCCTTGGCCCAGCAACCACCCGAGCACCCAGCCCGGCCCACTCCCTCGTCTCCCTTCTCCGTACACTCGCTTTCCAGCGAGGCAAGCAGAGCAATGGCTCGCTGCCCCTCTGCCCCCACTCGCCTGATGCCCTGCTTTCCCCTCTCTCCTGAAGCCGCAGCAACCCCAAACCCTAACTCCCTTCCTTTCCCTCTCTTGCGCCGCCGCCCCTCTTATTTTTCTCTTCCTCTGTTCGACACTGGAGAAGTTCCCCGGAGCGCCGCCGCTCGTCCTCGACACCGACGGATCCTCTCCGTCGTCCCCGCTCCGCTCGCCACCGGCCTCCCACGGTGAGCCTCGTCGACTCCCCTCTCTTTCCCCTTTCGGCTCGCTCCTCTGCCGCCGTAGTCCACGACGCCGGAGTGGTTACCGCCCGCAACCGCACGCCGGCGAGCACCGATACGAGCCACCCGTGCCTCCCCGGACCAACCGAGGACAATAATTGAGACCCCCGCACTCCCGCAACTACCCCACGCACACAGGTAGCGGCGCCGCCCCCGGATGGTCGCCGCCGGCGCAGATTTCGTCGCCGCCCGTGCATGTTCTGTAGACGTTAAAAGTTTTCAGTTTCGTCAGACACATATGTTGTACAAAAGTTAAACACGCCAAACCCTAACACCAACCCCGATCCACCCTAGTGGCTAGCAGAGCCGCGCTCGTCCCGCACCTCGCCGTCCCGAGTTCGAACCCCAGTGCGAGATGAATAAAGCGCACCCTTTTTTCCCTTCCTTTGTCTCTCTGACATCGGGTCCCACCCGTCAGTGAGAGCAGCGCTGGGAATTTTACCCCGAGCCCCCTGCTCTCTGTTTCTCCCTTTCAGCCCTCACAAATACTTTTGCTATCATGGATAAGTCCCTGCAGAATTACAGAAACAACCCTAGGCTTATAAATGCAATAACTTTAAATCTATAAACTCAAATAAAATAATCTTTATATGTTTTTATATCAGAAAAATGCAATGAACAACATTATAACATTCTTATGTCATTTTACAACATTTAATTTTATTGCTTAGTTTAATTTAACAAATGCAACTAAATAATTAAATATAAAATGTGTGGGGTAATAAATATATAATGCCCTAATTCCATTTAACTTGCTCTTATCATCTGTACCATGTCTTGCCATGCTAATAACATTTAATCTGTTGTGTAGATAAATATTTTGCACTTAAATAATAAATATGGAATGTGTTGGGCAAATATTTATTTATTGCCTATTCCATTTAAATTGATCAAATCACCATGCCATGCTATATATGTTAAACAACATTTAATTTGTTGGTTACACAAATAACTTGCACCATAATTAATTGCCGGGATTTCATCCCCGCATTAACATGGCCTAATCATCTCATACCTTTTTGCAACATCAATTGTTTGCGCATTTCATTTTATTGATATTGTTTCCTATTGTCTGTGTTTTGCTCTTCTCTGGGTAGACGACGACGTGTCTGCTGTCGATACTTTCATCCTTGATATTCCAGCTTTTATGCCGGGCCACGAGCTGCCAGGCAAGCTTTTGCTAACATGTTACACGATTGTTTGATTTTCATTTTTGCCTATTGATCTATGCTATCCTAGTTATCGATTCTTAAATTGCGATCCCATCATATGTTTATCCTGCAGCCCTTACAGCTATATCCCCACACCCCATTACCCGTTGTATGTTTATCTGTTAGCCTTACGAGTCGTAGTGCATGCTTAAGGTTGGTTCTGCGAGTATGTTTGTCCTATGTCATTTATGCTTAGCATGATAGAATGTCTACTTTAATAAAATGTTATATTATGTTGGGAATTATAATTATAAGATAAGGCACCGGCGGAAGGCCTTGCGAGGTGTTTTGTTCTGCTAAGTGTCGACCTAGGAACTCAGTTCTTGTCCCCGGATCCAATTTTGAGCGCACTAACCGCTTGTGGGTGGCCCTATGGAGCCCCCCGCGGCTTCGATCTAATCCGCTTCTTATCCAGGGCGCCGCAAGTAGTTCGGGCTTTCCATTTGATGCATGCATATGTTACCTAACGATCTCATGACGATGGAGTAGTCGTTTCTCATATAGGGTGGCACGTTCTTAGAGTGCTATGAAGGTCGATCCCGCGAGCACTGGACCTGATTAGCCGTGCACACAATCATGCGGTTCCCTGGATGGGTTGTAGAGAAGAGATTTGCCGTGTTGAGATGCCCTACCTTCTGGTTTGCATTTTTGGGGTTGATCGAACGAGTACGGGTCCAGTAGTGCACCCCTACAGGGTTTAATCTTATCGATGAGCCGTGTCCACGGTTATGGAAGACTTGGTGATGATGCTGGCTAATAAGATCATAGACAACTTACACCTAATCATTGTTAATTAACCTGAGTAGTAATATAGAATCTCTTTCACAATAACTTGTAACTAAAATTGTTCAATGTGTGAGTATTCCCGAATTGCTTCCTCATACTTGGTTGAGGGGGTTAATCCGAGAATGGGTTATGGTTGGTGTTAGTTGTAGATGGTTACCTTATACGCTCTCTTGTCCCTCTCTAACTTAGACGGAAGTTGTAGCGTGTCTCTATTAGGTTGCTAGTGTTGCTTCCGCTAAGTCCACTTAACCCCATACTTTGGGAGTCTTACAGTTTTGTAACCTGTTAGCTTAAGCTTGTTCGATACGCTTCGGTGTATTGACCCGTTCGTGGGCTGTGCTTTTTCTGCAGTTGAGAATTCTCCGTACGACCAGGTTGGTGGATACTACGTGGAGTTCGACGACGAGATCTACGACGAGTAGTTAGAGTTCGCCTGGGCTACTTCCTGGTGGACCGCGTGGATGGGCCTTCTTTTCCGTTTCGGCCTTGAGCCCTTTGCTTCTTGTATGTACTCAGACCGGTTTGTTTTCCGCTGCATGATGTAATGTTGGGACATGTGTCCTCTGATTGGTGTCATTCGATATATTTTGCTCAGTGAGAGCTTTTGGATAATTATTTTCTTTCTTTGTGTCTTAGGTTAATTCTGTGGTTTCAACTTGTCAAAAATCCGACTCGTATACCATGTGTGTATGGTTGAAGTATACGAGTTGGAAGACTTTTTGGGTTCTTGCTTGCACAATCTTGAAATGTATGTGACGTTGGGGTCGCCAAGAGCTGTCGGCCGATGATCCATTCCGAGCCTAGCCTGCCTGTTTCTTGGGATTGGTAATCCCCAGTATGCTCTTGGTTGTGTGGCCCAACCGATACGTTTTGTTTGTGTAGCTTGAATTCAGGGTCTGATAGTGAGGGTGCGACAACTTCGGCCCTGCTGGAGCTGACGACGGTGAGCAGGTGTTGGACTGAGGGCCAAAAGCAAGAACTTGGACATATAAACCGGGTATTTTAAGCTTTCCAGTTCTAGTAAACACAAGGATCAAACCGAAGTATTCCATGCTCTTAAAATGTAATAAATCAATCCTAGAATATGACTTTGATGCAACGGCTCAAACACCTTCGGATGAGCACGAAAAGAGAACAAATGTAATGTACATGCTCAACCAAATATCAGTTCGAACTGAATCATTCATATTCTCTGAATGTATTTACATGCTCACATAATTAGCACACAGAGCACATGGTCACTTGCACAACAACAACAACAAAATGCAAGAAAATCCATGTTGTCAAAGAAGGAGAAAAGAAGAGGATGCATCGACCTCACCTTGGCGACGGTCGCGGCTTTCTCCGGCATGCAGCTCGCCAGCGCCTGCTGCTGCTGAGCCTGGGTCATACTCTGAAATCTGCACACATAGATAGAATCAAATGGAATCAATTGCTAGACAGTAGATACCACATACAGCTTAATTTTAAAAGAAAGATAAACCCAAGTAATAAAATAAATATTCATGACATAATGCTTTAAGACAGTAATAATGGCACTCACTCGTTGGCTGCAGGACAACAAAACTCAAAAGTCTAAAGTTTGAGTAAAGGCATCAACTGACTGCAAGAAACAGAGGCTTTTTTGATCGAAGCAACATTTGTTCCAGAGAATAAATTGACCAAGAAGACATGCATAAGTATGACAGATATATAGCTGACCCTTGAGATGCACCGACCCCATATGGTGTCGAGGTCGAAGTGATCTGGGAGGCTAGTTTGAGCATCTACGATGACCTAGCTGCAATGTAAACGAATCACTTTTAAAAAAAAACTTAAGGGATCGGAGGCGCTAACTTATCTCCTACTGCACTCTAAACTTATCAATAAGTAGACAATAAGGGGGGAAAAGCAAGATAGATTTGGCATCATATCGTCTTCTTTGGCACTAAAAGCTAAACTTCTCGGTCTCGAACATTACAGAAATTACAGTCTCATCATGTATATGTTTCTACGATGTAAACCAAAGCGTCGATATAATAGTTATTATCAGCATTGGTACCATGTATGATCTAAAAAGTAAATTTTAATCACTGTGAGCTGCAAAAACTTTCAAGTACTAAACATGTAGCAGGAAGAGAATTATAGATGACAACCCCTGAACTTTCCTTCCTTGATATAGAAAATGTACATGTGTAAGATAAGTAATTTTAGTATGGATATTAATAACTTTTGACTCTAATTGGAAGTTGCTGTTGCATTATATTTGGTCAAAACGGCATATCGGTTTAGCAAAACTTTACATATACGTTGATTACATTAGTATGTATACACAAACACCAAAATCTGCATTTTTTGACACCTCTAAATAGCTTTTTTATATTTTTCAAAATATCATGGCCCAACCATAACTAAGTGTACATCTATATGATGATATAACTAACCTGACAGGTCGCGTAAAATATTTGAAGATTTGGATCAGCTGCAGCTCCTTTACTATTCTGAGAGTGACAATACTAAACGCACAAATCCACTAATCTGATAATTCATACATGCTGCAGCCACTTTTCATAAAAAAGAAAAAAGCTAGAAAAGTACATGCCAATCTCACTCGTGAGGAGAGCAGAGAAGACAATGGCAATCAGAGAATATATTACCCGTTGGATAGATCGACGGGGAGTTGGGGAAGCCAGGCGCGGAAACTATACCACTCGTTGAGCTTGGCAGTTCCAAGGATCAACGCGTTGGCCCTGCGGAGCCGCTCGACCATGCGTTGAGCAGGGGGGCCGACCAATGCAAGAGACCCGACCGTGGCGTTCAAATTGCCGGCCCCAGCGATGATGTCTTTGCTCAGCATGGGGATACCGTGGAGCGGCGGGAGCTCGGCGCTTCTAAGGAGGCGGGCGGCGTCGGCGTGGTCAGCACCGGTGAACGCGCCGTCAGCGTCAAGGTCGACCATGGCGTCGAAGGTCGGATCGGGGGACGCGACGCAGCGCATGTAGGGCGAGCGCTATGCCCGACGCCGCGACATGGAAGGCGACCACGACCTCTTCCCCCTCTTCTGCAGCCTCGCGGTGGCCTGCGAGGGCGGCCACTTCTCCCTCCCCTTCATCCTCAACGTGGCCTGCGAGCGCGCCGTCCGTCTGGTCGTGCGGCCCCCTCCTCCTCTCCTGCAGCCTCGCCATGGGCTGCTATTGCGGCCTGTCCATTGAAGGGGAGCGGGGCGGCGCGAAAGGAGGCGCGTGTCAGGACCCGAATATCAGAGAAGCTGCGACACTGTTGTCTATCCGACAACAGCCAAGGGCCCAAATCAAGAGCTACCGCTTCATCGTCATCCAATGGCTAAGACAATCTTTTACCAATTTAACCTTGCTTGTATTTCTGAACTCGATGTCCATACGTGGGCATACTTGTAATTGCTTGAGCTTGCACTTTCGATATAAAGGTGCGAGTGGGGTGGATGGGAGGATCAAGCAATCCAAAACCCTAATTTCAGCATGTTCTTTCATGTTTATCTAGTTTAGCTTAGAGTCGATCTGAGCCTCGCGTGCTCATCTTCTTCCTCCTTCTTATCGCTGCACTATCTGGATCTCCGGGTCCTGATAGCGCGGTGGTGGGCGAGGGGATTCGGTGGCGGCTAACCCTAGCGCAGATGGGAAAATGAGGGGAATTAGTGGTGTAGGGTTCCGCATTGGTATATTATAATGAAGGACCGGTACATAAATGTCAGTAAACATGAGGGCTTTCGTGCAAAAAGACCGTGGGGACCAATGGATCAGGAGGCGACGTCGCACGATCGAAACACTGTTTGTAACTGTTCATCGGAACAGTACCCGGACGCACGCCAGGGCGAGAATATCTCGCGCCTTTATATATAGGGGTAATAAAAGGCAAAGCTTTTGCCTCATTTAAAAAACAATAGTAATTTTTTTTATCCCAAATCCTAGATTTTTGGGTGATGGCCCATATCTTGCAACCAAATACCCATATATGTATAAGACCAACTCCATGCCTCCGAGAAAAGGGAGTTGAAAAAAAAAACGAGATCAGCCAAGACTAACCCTGGTGGCTTACTTTTATAGAAGATTGCTCCTTTGTGAGAATTCTCGAAATTCGTCCCCGATGGGGATCGAACCCGGGTTGTTGAGTGTGCTCACCGCAGCTCCAACCACTGGGCCTCTTCCCCGTTCTTAGAAAAGGGAGATTTTTTTCGAGAGTACGCAATTGCGTACCTTAATTTTATAGAAGGCAGAGGTTTGAGTACAAGAAACTGACAGTCTATTGCACACAACAGCACAACACTATCAAGAACACCACTCCGAGGACAACCCCCACACACGACAACCAAACACAAGTAAAAGCCTATCCTAAACTAAGAGCAAGGTCATGTCTCAACCAAAGCCTCCGCCTTACGAGAAGAACAAAAAGGGAGTTGAGAACAAAAAGGGAGGGTGGTGGCTGAGTGGAAGTTTGCCAAGGTCGAGAAAAATGACAAATGACGAATCCTCAAAAGGATAAAGAATGAGCAAAGGATCATGTTTATGGACACCAATTTCTAGATAAGAAGGGTCGAGCTTTATGGAGTTTTGTCTTGACCAAATCTTGACGGCAAGAGGGCATGTGGGAGGCAATGGTGGCGGTGCCATTTGAGAGTGGTGGTGTTCTATGCATAGACGAACTTTCATTTTGTGGTGTTGTCTTTGCCCCAATGAAGTTATATTTATGATCATGATGCACTTTGCTACTTATGATGCACATTCTATCGGTTCCATGCTTAAATGATGCACTTCCATAATTTATTTTTCATGTTTATATTTGTGATAAACTATTTTGATTATCATGCGTAGAAAATTTTAGTCTATTAAGTTGTGGAGAGTAGTAGAAAGAATATAATGCTTAAAATGGACAACTCAGTTTTTGGTACCAAAAAATATGGGTGATGCTTTCTACGTGTGGTTGGGAGACCCCAAGAGGAAGGTGTGAAGTAGTGCAGCAGCAAGATTTCCCTCAGTTATGAAACCAAGGTTATCGAATCAGTAGGAAATGAGAATTTCCTTGAGGTGTCAACGGCGCCAGAAATTCTTGGTGGTGTTAAGTTGACGTGGAGCCTGCACACAACACAATTGAGATATTTTGTCCCAACTCAACGGTGAGGGTGTCAATCTCACCGGCTTGCTGTAACAAAGGATTAAACGTATGTGTGGAAGAAAAATATTTATTTGCAGAAAGTAACATGTTTGAAGTAGGTTGTTTATCAGATTAAAGATAAGGTAAATTCTGTTGAAGAAACCTCCTCTTTGAGTGAAAAGATTAATATTATTATGTCTATGCTTGCTAGTGGTAAATCCCATATTGATACCAATAATGTTCTCTTATCTTCTTTAGTTCCATAAGAAGAGCATGTTGATGTAAACTTTATTAAAAGCAACAATTTTAACAACAATGCCTATAGGAACAACTATGGTAATAAAAACTATAAGCCCTATCCTCCTAATAATGGCAACTCTTATGGTAATTCTTATAACAACAATAGGACTACCACCTCTGAACTTGAAACCATGCTAAAAGAATTTATCACTACACAAACTTTGTTTAATAAAACTGTTGAGGAAAAGCTTGAAAAAATTGATATTCTTGCGTCTAAAGTTGATAGTCTTGTCCTTGATGTTGATCTTTTAAAATCTAAAGTTATGCCTACTGAAACTAAAGAGAATAATCCCTTTGCTAAAATCAATGCCATCCAAATTAAAATTGATAAAAATGTTATATTAATGGCTCAATTACGTGCTAGATGGGAAAGAGAGAGAGAATTAAAGAAAGAGGCTAATATTCTTAAAGTTTTTACTATTACTACCTCTGAAAATAATGGTGTTTCACATGTTAGTAAGCCTCCTACTATCCATGGTAACATAGTTGGTGTTGGAAATGTCTCCTCTACTTCCTCCAAAAATTTAAAATTGACTAAAACTGCTGAAACTAGTGTTGACAAAAGTGCTGAAATTTTTAAGAACGCGAGAGAATGTGGTTCGGTTTGCTTTGATGATAATAATATTTGATTTTGATAATTGTAATATCTCTGAAGTTATTAAGTTCTTACAAAAATTGGCCACAAGTCCTAATGCTAGCTCTCTTAATTTGGCTTTTACTGCTCATATTACAAATGCTCTCATTAAAGCTAGGGAAGAAATATTAAAACTTGAAACTTCTATCCCTAGGAAGTTAGAAGATGGTTGGGAGCCCATCATTAAAATGGAATTAGATAAATTTTATTGCAATGCTTTGTGTGACCTTGGTGCAAGTATTTATGTTATGCCTAAAAAGCTCTATGATATGTTTGATTTGCCACCATTGGAACATTGCTATTTGGATATTTTTCTTGTTGATAATGCTTTGAAGAAAAGTTTGGGGAGGATCAATGATATTCCTATTATGGTTAATAATAACCTGGTCCCCGTTGATTTATTGTCTTGGACATTGAATGCAATCCATCTTGTCCAATTGTGTTGGGAAGACCCTTTCTGAGAACTGTGGGTGCTATTATTGATATGAAAGAAGGTACCATCAAGTACCAATTCCCACTCAAGAAAGGTATGGAACACTTTCCAAGGAAAACAATGAAGCTACCTTCTGATTCTATCGTTCGTTTAAATTATGGTGTTGATGATTCATCTAGCGCTTATGAGAAACAACCCACTTTTATTTCCTGCTTTTTTTGTTTTGCTTGTTTTAATAAACATGCCTACTCCTGTAGCAATTCCTTTTTATATTATTTTATTGCAATGTTGTGTCAAGTTAAGGCTCTAGTTGAAAGTTGATGTTAAAATTCAATTCCTGTGCTGAAACAGATTTCTGCTGTCCACCGTAAAATTCATATCTCCATACTGGAACGTCAGACAAATCTGTCATTTTTGTGCGCAATCCTCAGATGTATACGCAACTTTCATTAGTTTTGAGTTTTCTGATCTTAGCAAGTTAAGTGCCTCGAAACAAGTCATCTTTACGGACTGTTCTGTTTTTGACAGATTCTGCCATTTTCTTTTGCAATGACTCTTTTGCGATTTTGATTGGATCTTTTTATCCTATTAAGTATCAGTGGCTGTAGCTAATATCCAGTAGCATTGTTAGCAATTGTGTTCCTACAGAATATCATAATTTTTTGTGCACTAACCTTCTAATGAAGATACTCTAAGTTTATTGTGGAGGAAGTTTTCTAGGATCAAGAGAGAAGGATAATATAATGTGATCAAGAGGATAGTAAAGCAAAATCTTGGGGATGCCCTGGTGGTTCACCCCAATATAATTAAAGAAGACTCAAACGTCAAAGCTTGGGGATGCCCAAGGCA
The DNA here is from genome assembly GCA_026929855.1 of Poa annua. NCBI lineage: Eukaryota > Viridiplantae > Streptophyta > Magnoliopsida > Poales > Poaceae > Poa > Poa annua. The sequence continues at coordinate 239,399,964 of CM049426.1, read as the reverse complement.
TCCCCTTCTTCATCGACAAACTATCAGGTCCTTTCTAGTGAAACTATATTTTAGTTATGTCACATCTTATGTGCTTATCTTGAAGCGTTTGTTTGTTTTTTTATTTTTTTTATTTTCATTCTATGAATAAAATGGATCCTAGCATTCTTTTATGTGCGAGAGAGACATGCTCCGCTTTTTCATATGAATACTCGTATTCTTCACTTACATTCGTTGAGTATTCTTTTCATGTTATCGTTTGCTCTCTAACTCTTGTTTTTCATACATCTCTTGTTAGAGTTGTTAGCCCTGTTATGTTATACTCTCATATCTCATTGTTTAATTACTTAGAGAGTTTTTCTTTTAAATAAGTTGATTGGTGTTTGGTTGAGAACAGAAAATGCTAAATGTGGTAGATGGTATAATTAAATGGTACATTAATCTTGTAGATCATTAAATTGTGTCACTTGAATCATTGATGTTGTTTTGAGATATTAATTTGCTTAATGATAAACATGATGGTCTAGTAAAGTGGAATGATTAAATGGTTGGTCTAGAGAAACTTGAAAACTGTGCCACACTTAAATTTCCAGTTGATTGGATAATGGTATATGACTTCTATTTGCCTAAAGCAACCGTAATGACTTTATGTTATGCGCTACGGTCGAGTCCCCAACAATGACTTGTTCTTTTGCCACAACACCCCTATGAGTAATTTTCATTATGCCTTGTATGATCATATTTTTATTTGGAATCTTTTTACTTGTGAGTTCTAAAACTGCGGTTTTCATGACACGTCCACCACCATATTGCTAGCCTCTTCGGTACTTTGCTTTTCCCTTTCTCATGGTGCATTTTCGCGGGTACATCCAAACTCGTGGGAGATCTTCATCTTGTTCTCCTACACATAAGCCAAATATCTTCCTCAAAACAACCACCATACCTATCTACTACATCATTTCCATAGTTGTTCCGAGATATATTGTCATGCAACATTAATCTCACATTACATGACTTGTTGTCATTTATTACTTATTTATTGCTTTGCGTGATTCTATAAAGCGGATGTGTGGTTTTACGCATGCTACGCTAGAGCACTGCATAACCTGCTACACTGGCAGAGGCACCGTTGTCATATGTATTCTTATGGCACATTCATATTAGTTACTTATATCATCAATGTGTTGTTTTATCATCATTAGTGTGTTGTCATATATCATATATCATATTAGGATGCTTGCCCCTAAAAGTGAAAAGAGCCATGGAGGCCATCGAAAAGAGAAACAGAAAAAGAAAAAAAGAAAAAAAAAAGAGAAAAAAAGGAAAGAAAAAGAAATAAATAAAAAGGGGGCAGCATTACTATTCTTTATCACACTTGTGCTTATGATACATCACCATATCATTTATAGTCATCACTTGTGCTCATGTTATAGCACCATATCATTTGTGATCATCATTTGTGCTCATGTTTAGCACCTTCACTCCATATGAGAGAGTTTTTATGTCCTAGTTGCATAACTATGTGGGGAACTTTACACTATAGAACTTGGCTTGTATATTCCAATTATGAGCCTCCTCAAAAGTGCTCTAGGTCTTCGTGAGCAAGCAAGTTGGATGCACCCCCACTATTCCATTGGAGATCTTTCATATACTTATAGCTCCATGTGCATCCGTTGTATGGCAATCACTACTCCTTGCATAGTTTCGATTGTATGACTTTCTCTTGTCTAATGATCATTTATAGCTTTATGAGCCTTTCTTTCGTTGGCCTTCCAAAACTCCGTTAACATTCTCTTAGCCATAACATCCTGGTGCCAGGAACCAACGTTGAACGCTTGCTTGTTTCTTTTGAACAAATAATATATTGATCTTCTACGTGCATATTGATATTGCTTGACTTGGTCCTTTCATTAAGTTGTCATGTTTGTTAGAAGCATTAGATGATTATATTGTTGTCCTTGAAGCTTAAATCATCTTTAATATCTACTTCGCACAGTTGATTGCTATCTAGTGCTATATCATTGAAAGCTTTGCTTGCTTCACCTACTTGTTTATTTATTACTTGTTTGATATCAATATAAACTACAGCACTTATTTATTTGATCTCATTTTACATGTCTTACATCATTACATGATCAAGATTGTGTTTAAGCATGTCACTTCAGAAATTATTATTCTTTTTATCGTTCTTGCCTACTCGGGACGAGAAGAACTAAGCTTGGGGAACGGAAGCAGCCGCACGGACACACGAACTCGCAGCCACAAAATCTCACGGAAGCAGCCGCCGTCGGAGAGACTCTCATAACCCTAGGTTTTTCGCTAGGGGAAGAAGTAACACATCAGCGGCGGGGAGTTATCATTTTATTTGTCATGTTGATGCCAAGCAACCATTTTGAAGTATGAAACTTAAATTGAGAGGAACACCTCACTCACCATTGAGTCACCCTTCTCAGTACAATTGAAAAATGTGGAGCTGAACTCACACAGCCTTGGAGATGGCGGTTGGTCATGCGCGCTCAGACAAAAATGGTGGCGGGAGAGATTTCGCTCACCCCCCCCCCCCCCCCCCCCCCCCCCCCCATTTCACCTCTTCATCTCACTCCCCAACCTTCCACCACCATTTCCCCCCTCTTTGAGCTCTCCGTCGGCAACGAAACTTCATCGATGGCGACCAGGTAAGCGACGGCACGTTCTACTCCGAGAGGGGGTGGCCGACAACGTCTCGAGGAGACCGTCTTCGCCAGCTCTCAAAGCAAAGCAGTCGTGCACGCGACGATGTCGGAATGCACGTTCCAACTGTAGGTCATGTAGTTCAATTTTGTGCGGATGGAGTGGATCTTTAAGCCATGATATACTTTGAGAATGTTTAGATTTAGGATTTGTTGTTCGCATGTCGTAGATTGCGGGGTTGTTTCCGAATTAGGGGCTTTGTTCTCTTCGCCAATGATGCTTTGAATGATGGTGTTCTTTTGATAGGGTAGATTCCTAATTGTTGTCTGATCCAATAGTCTTTGTCGTAACCTTTCTAGGACACAAGCCTCGAAAAATTTAGCCAAGCCCTGATCAAAGGGGGGAGCCAGCTCTCTCTCTCTCCTGTCCCGGACTCTCAGGTCGAGGAGGTCACAAAACGCAAGATGTAGAGAGGTGCCTAGGATGACTTCACTGTTAGTGACGCCTGATCTGGTGGCGGAGAAAGTTAGAAGGGCAACTGCTGGCAAGGAGAAGAGAGCAAGGTGGGGACGACCATGAAGTGAATTCTATTCATGTACACTTTCGTGCTGAACAAGATGTGCAAACATGGGAGGACTGATTGCATGCGGTGGTATCAAACACTTCATTATCGTCGTCCTGGTCCTTATTGTTGTCTATTTGTGTCTGTCATAAATTTATACTAGTGGAGTCGGCGCGGCTATGCCGCACCCGTGTGTCAAAGAAAAGAAGAGACGATAATGCGCTCATGTTTAAATTATGTAAGTTAAAAAAATTGATGTAAAAATAGTTTAATCCGCGAAAATGATAAAGCCGGATCGTTGTGTGGACTGTTACCTTCGTAAAATGAGTAGATCTAATTTTTTGTTGAAATATGTATATTTGAAATTCGATGATGATATAGCACAAGTGGGATATAGAATTGAAAGAACATGTTGAAGGAGGCAATTTCAAATGTTTTTTTGTAACCTTGGTGGTTTGTGTGGAAAAGTATGTTATTTATTGTAGTTATTATCGTTTCCTGTGCAAATATATTTAAATGTGTCGGACACAAAGCATTATGTTTGCTTTCAAATTTGTTTTGTTCTATAATGTGGAATAGACGTTAAAAGACATGACTCTTTTGATTCTTTGTTGGTTTGGCTGGTTTTTATGTTCTATAAAAATACATTCAAATATGTTGGTTACAATTTTGTTTTCAAACTTTGATGTTTTTTTTGCATTTTTGTGGAATGCATGTAAGGAGATGTGAACATTTGAATTTTTAATTTTGATTATGTATTTTATTTTTAGATTTTGTAACAATATATGTAGATGTGTTAGTTGGAAAGATATACTTCTTATTCGAATTTTGGTATTTTTTTCATATTTTTCAGAACTGGATATTGAAAGTTATGTTTTTTTTATTTTTCTGTAATCTCTGAAATTGCTAAGTCGCTGACGGGAGGGGCCCACCCGTCAGCGTGCGGAAGGCTGACGTCAGCCCTGACGCGAGCTGGCGCCGGAGCCAGCGACACTGGCAACCTCGCAGCGGCCCGCGACGGGCGCGCGCGGGGCCCTGACGCCGCGGATTCGGTAGAGGAGGCCACGGCGAGTCCACCGGGCGGCGCGTCGGACCAATTGGTCGCCGGAGTCGCCGGCGACGGCCGGTCCCGCCGCGGCGGACACGGATGACGATGGCGGCGAACCGCGGCGGGCTGCCGACGTCTACTGTCGTCCAAACGCGCGAAAACCGGCGAGGAGGTTGATGAGAGGGCGGCGCGTCTGCCCGTGGTCGCGTGTTTGGTCGGGGAGAGGCGGAGAGGCGGGGCCGTGCGACGGCGGCGCGCCGACGATTCAGAGCTCGCGGGAGAGGAAATGAAGATGGGGAAATGGTGTGGTTATTTTGCAAAAAAGTATATAAACTTTACCCTATTCACGCAAAGGTCCCTAGCAATGCTTTTGTATGGACTGCAGGTTGATGTACCGTTTTTGGCAGTGGTTTTGTTGTAAAAGTGCACGGTCACCGGTGGAACCGGAGCTGACCGGACGGTAACCGGGCGACGTGTCGCTCGGCGATTGGTCATAAATCGGGAGTGAACAGTAGCACGCGAGGATGTGTGGACGTGGACTTATCCTGGCCATTGGTCGCGGATATCGGACAGACGGAAGAATTGGGGCGACGTGGAAGCATGTCAGGAGGTGAAAACGTTCAGCCTTTATATATAGGTAGATATCCTTGAACCCTAAATCTCAGTGGGCTGGTAAGCTCACCACTTGGACGTGCGATGTAAGCGGAACAACCATAAACTGAGCAACCAAACACACACCAATCTGGGAATCCAAACAGGAGCACATTGCATTTGTGCTCCCAGCTGAACGTGGTAGACTAGAAAATTGTGGGTAACCAAGCGGACTGCACAACATGTCTCAAATCACGTCTTTTCAGGGCCAGATTGAGTTGGGCTACGGAGTCGGGAGGGCAAAAATTGATGCGTGTAACCAAACAACCCTATGATCCATGATATTTACTTACTGTCAAAAATAAAAAGAAAGGACTATATCAGGTAATAAAAAGTTCATTTTAACTTACCAATAAATTCTTACTCTCTAATCTTTTGCTCTCTCCGATACGAAAAAAATATGCCGTAGCAACTGATGTATCTTGAGATCTGAAAAAAATGTTACAAATAGGGACACATCCAGACATATTTTAATGCTATATATATATATAGGTTAAATGTTTTCTACTCCCGGGTGTAACTACACCCACGTCTCATATGCCACCTTATGGAAGTATTTGTCATACTTTATCGGTTTGAATATGTTCATATACTATATCTAAGATACCCTAAAATAAGTTTCGTCAAAAAATTGCAATTGTCCTAATATTTTACACTATATACTCAAAATACCGTCATATATGCATATATATGCATATAAAAGAGAAGTATGTAGAATTTTTTTACATACTGCCTAAAAAGAAGTATCTTTAGTACTAAAATAACATTATATACTCCATACTACATGTTACATACCTCCCGGTATGATAGATACTCCATACTCGCGTGAAACACACATGGGTGTAGTTACACCCGGGTGTAATATGAATATGTCCTATATATATATATATATATCTATATATATATATATATATATAAATATATATACATCTTTTTATCCAGGCATATGAAGTCCAGGACATGAGGAGGCAGCACGATACATCCAGGGACGACAAAAAAGCATTGTAAGTAGATTTTAGGTAAACTGGTTTTGAAAATGTCGTAACAGTTTTGTCAGTTTGCAAGTCATGTACAAACTTCACATGCAAGTTCGGCGAATTCATAGCTGCTGCAGGTTTATTTACTTCTGGAACTGTAGGAGCGAAGAAGGGTGCTCTTTTAATCTTTTTAGCTTTGCTGTGTTAGACAAGCTACTTTTGTTGCACATATGAGGTGCGTTTTGTTTAAAAGCTTCGGTAGATTCTTCTGTGTGCTTCAAGTTCCCACAACTTTTTACAGATCAATGCATTGTTTTTTAATAAAAAAAGCATATATTAATATCGTGATGATATCAATTGCACCCAGTCTCTGTAATAACGTGTGTCCTAGCGGCTCCACGGATGCACACAACTCAGAATAAAAAGAAGAATTACAAAAAAAAGTCTCGCTACCGTGATCATTCCTCGTTACAGCAGACCATACCCCACCAAAACAGTACCAGAAGACCAACTTTTTCACAAGCGACGTCTCCAGGAAGGGAACAGTGTTGAGCTAAAGCACGGTCGTCGCCCTGATCATAGATCATAGGTTTTTCACCCTGAAGAAAATCCGCACTCGCAAAAACAATGCCTTCACCAAGGCAATTGCCTTGCACAACCAATTAAGTCCAGACCTTGGGTTTTCACTCTGAAAATTTAGACTCTGAACTTCTCTTGTGATGTCGCCCCCTCTTACCGTTGTTGCTGTGCCAAGTTACAATTCACCTAGTCAATCCCTCATCCCACCAGGACAGAAGCACCATTGCAAGTCCACATATCTCGGCATCCATGTCATTCTACGCACTCTGACTTCATCATGGAGCAAAAGTAAATCCATGATGGCAACAGACCGCAGAGCTTCACAACGCTGCCTCTGAAACCAAACGGTCAAAAAAATCATGGCTGCGCGCGACTGAATCCCACCCGATCCGTTAATCTCCAGGCTAGTTTGCCCAATGGAGGTCGCCAGCGAAAAACCGGGAGGGAGGGGAGGAGGGAAGGGGAGCGGCGGCGCGCAGGGCCTGGCGAGCGAGGCGGCGGCGTGGGCTTGAGTCGTGAGTCGCTTTATCTACCTACGCTTCTTGATTGCATATACAACTGGATCTTTTTTTCAAATCAATGCATTGTGCATGAGAGCAATACATAATTTTGATACATCATGCACATGGATAAGGGCATTACTTCTGAAACCAAACGGTCTGAAAAGACATGGCTGTGCGTGACCGAATCCCACCTGATCCGTCAATCTCCAGGCTAGTTTGCCCAATGGAGTTCGTCGGCGGCGGCGCGCAGGGCCTGGCGGCACGGGCTTGAGTCGCGAGTCGCTTTATCTACCTATGCTTCTTGATTGCATATACAACAGGATCTTTTTTTCAGATCAATGCATTGTGCATGAGAGCAATACAAAATTTTGATACATCATGCACATGTAGGGGTGTAAACGGATCGGATCGGATCGGATTTTGCCTTTACCATATCCTATACCATAATTTTTTATCGGATTCGGAGCGAATCGAATAATGACCGGATGCGGATTCGGATGCGGATATCCATGGTGGCGGATTCGGAGACGGAAACGGAGCGGATTCGGACCGGCAACAAAATTAATCGGATATATATGTGTACAATTAAATTTTCAAATCATACATACAAAAACAATTATTTGATAACTTAATAACTAACCAAATTATAATTCATAGTCTTTACAATGACTATTTAAGTGAGATGTTGTTTGACTAACGAACTCGACAACTTACTAGCTTCAAATCATGTTATATTAGACTAGACAATTCGGTAGAAAATCAGATTATTCGGATTCAAACCATCGGATAATCCTATTTAAATTTCGGATAATCCATATTTTATGCTATTTTACATACCATATCCTATACCATATCCGGGTGTCAACTTCGGAATCGGATATCCTTATCCGGCGGATTCCTTAAAAACGGATGTGGATTGTTGAAAACGGTTTCGGAATCGGATATGGTGCGGAAATAATCCTATCCGTTTACACCCCTATGCACATGGATAAGGCTAGCAGGATTCGCTGACTTTCCTTTGGCTTACTTTGTGCCACTGCCATGTGGTCCCCACATACTATGGACCCACTTGACAGTGATTCAAAGTCACATGACTTGGAGCCTGGCAAAGTCAGCCAATCTGCGCCCATGGATAAGGGCATTGCTTCTCATGTACGGTCACTCATCCAATAACAGTTATACAAGGCAAACTTCTCTAGATTATTATAACCTCTCTGCTCAATTGTTTGTCAAAAGGTTTAGAGGATTTGGGCATTCCATTTGCCCAGTCCAGTCCAATAACTATTAGATCATGTAGGCGCGCGTTGCCGCGCCCGTCTATTAGGATTGTAGAATGTCAGGAGTTTTTTTCCGAATGATTGATAAGTTTGATAAATTTAAAGGTAATGATTTGAAACAAATATAGTAGCAATTTTGTAAACTGCATAATTATGCAATATGATTGCTCAAGTTGGGCCATATTTACGCGGACATAGCACAACTCCCTGATTTAGCACATACTCCCTCCGGCTATATGGGCGACACTTTTTATGGACTGAAGGTAGTATTAAACATTCCCAGCAGCACCGGAACTGCATATCGCACTTCAATACCACATTTCAAAGGTTACCTCTTGCAAGTCAGAACCCAAGCAATATAGATGAATGAAGGGAATATGCCCTAGAGGCACTTAATAAACATAGTTTATTGACAATATTCCAATTGTTCATTATATGTTTTATACCATGCTATAACTGTATTAAGCAAAAAACATTAATACAGGTGTGGTGGATAAAACAACCAGGTCCCTAGTAGCCTCTACTAAGACTAGTTTCATTGCACCATTGATGATCGGGGTTTTCCGAACATAGGGCATGGCGCCGGTCGGCAATGGAAGTCATATCGTTAGGTGTAACGATGTGATGGACATACCCAATATTTATAGGACATAGTCATTACGCCTTAAGACCGTGAGACCAACTCTTATTGTTATTTCTAGAAGATACTTTGATTGCACCAAACGTCATATCTTATTTAGTGTGACAATAACGGTGATACTTTTGGGTATCGTAAGGGGGTAGTTGAGACGAGGGGTCAACAGCGGGATTTGCCAGTCCGCATAGCCGGATAGATACTCTAGGGCCCACTCGGTGAGATTTGCAAACATGTGACTAGGTCACCAGCTGACATAATATCTTAGACGAGTATAAGATAGCGATGTCGGTAACGAGATCATACTAGGTATGGAGATATCTGAGAATGATGCTCGGACACGCTAAGTATCGCCATGACAAATGGTTTAAGACTATACGTCCAGGTTTGATAGATGAAAGTTATTCGTTATATCACAGGGATTAATTCATGGGGTCCAGGCCTACGAGTTAGTCATTGATCAGAGAGGAGTCTCGATCATGTCTGTTATTATATCGAACCGCTAGGGTAACACACTTAAGGGGTTTCGACAAGAAAACCAAAAAGGAAAGAGATCACCGGGAACGTCCCGGGATTGGTCCGATGGAGATCGGGCAGCGATGAAATAGTTTTCGGAGCTAGAATAAATTATATATATTATGTTTGATATTATGATTTTATATATTTATTTTCGAAATTTTAAAGACAGATTTCCCTAAATGGGCCTTCTAGTGGAAAGAAGGCCCATGAGGGGGGGAAGCTTCCCCCCAAGGGATGAGGGCTGGTTCAGGGCCGGCGCACCCTTCAAGGGTCGTGGCTGGTGTGGGATAGTCCCACACCGCCCGACTGGCAAGGTTGGCTCCCCCGGGAGCCTATATAAGAAGGGGCACCCCTGGCCTTTTAATGCACCAATTAATTCCCCAATTCTCTCTCGATCTCGTGATTCCCTTTGTCGGAGTTGCGCCGAGTTGAGAGGGGGATCTCTTCCACTATAGCCCGCTGCCGCGCTGCTGGTGTTCCGGTCCAAGTCTTCTGCTGCTCGTCCTGGACTGGAGCTTCGGAGGCCGTCGTCTCCACCGTATGTGTGTAACACCCTGCGAGGTGCTGCGCCAGCGGTGCTCAGAGGCCTACTTCCTCCACCCGACCTCGATGTCATCTTCGCCGTCTTCGTCGCGCCGAGTTCTTCGCGACCTAGAGGTCGGCTACGTCGTCTTCGTCGTCAACGCTTGTGCGGGAGCGTAATCCCCGCTATTCGGTCTACGAGGGTATGCATTTCGATCTCCGCCGTACTAATATATCTGCATAGAATAGATCTTGGCATGTTTTAAGGATATCGTTGCTAGGGAATTTTTTGTTTTCTGCACACGATACCCTTCAGTGGTATCAGAGCCGATCTATCGTAGATATAGTTGTACGATGTTAGAACCTGTGTTCTACACGGGGGCACCGTTCCTGTTATTTGCTACCCTCTAGCGTGCACTTGTGATTCCAGCGGCATCGAGTTGATGAAGCGGCCCGGACCGACTTTACGTGTACGCTTACGCGAGACTGGTTCCACTACTGACATACGGCTTGTACCGTATCTGTGGCTGACGGGTGTCAGTTTCTCTCTCTTTAGTTGGCTTTGCATTCTCAATGGAGGGCCCGAAAGGGATGCTTAAACATGCAATTATTGGATCATTGTTATGGTCATAAGGTTCGTAGGTATGAAGCGGTTCTATTTACGACAGCCCCAAGCCACGTAAAATATGCAAAAGATAAAGTAGAAGCGTCTAACTTTATTTTGCAGGGGCTATGTGATATGGTCAAGGTAGGTTTATTAAATTGTTTATGAACTGCGGGCGCCAAGAAGACCATGGCGCATGGACCATATCACGTCGCATTACATTTGATGTTTTGTGTGCATCTTATATTGTGTGATTATATATATTAGTATATATTAGTTACGCGGCGGTAATTATATAAGATGATCCCTTCAAAAATATCACTACTGTTTTTCCTCCAACGAGCACCACCAAGAAAGTTCTACGTTATGAGGCCGTGACGATCGGGTGTCAGACATATCGTCGTTCCCATACGGTGGGTGTAACCATGTTGCACAAGCGTCAGCGTGGAGGTTAAAGTGGCGAGCCAAGCATATGTAGATATGGCCTCGGAACACGGAGGCCGAAAGGTCGAGCATGAGTCACAGAGTTGTTGTGATTGACAATTGTCTACCCTTGAACTTGTGTTGCCGGCTCTGACGATGAGGGGTTGTGCAATGGATGGGGGTCATGTAATCGCTTAAACGACCAGGAGGGATGTTTGTTTGAGTGGGAGTTCAGATAGTTATTTTCTAAAATACTAGAACTCAAAATATAATGAACAAAGTCTATTTTGCAAACCTTTGTAGATATTAACCATTGTGATAGCATCTTTTCAAATTAGGCGCACTCCTGCGATTGAGAAACTTAAAAGGTTGGGGGTCCAAACTTCATAGTTTTATACTTTAGCTTGAGGATACTCCTTGTTTAAACCGTTAGCTCTTTGTGTTACAACACACGCTAGGAGATAAACCCGGAGATTCCGCTAACAAAAGATAATTTGGATTATCAGATTTTGTGCGGATGATATCATCATAGTCCAGTGTATGCTACGATCTCTGCCATAGAGAACCAACGGTGGGTACGAGTTATTAGATCGCGAACATATGAGATGGTCGCTAAACTCGGGGTACCCCAAAAGTTGGGTTGATGAACTTTATCAATACGTTGGCTGATTGTCTTCTCAACCAAGATGGAAGGGAATGCACACATTGAAGGAGCACGTGGCAGTCATACTTGATGACATTGGTCATACTTGATGAACATTGAGACGCCTCGCTCAGCTCGATCACTGGATAACAGACGTCGTTGCCAAGTTCAAATCCTCTGTCATAGACTATGTCATGCAAGGGGAATCGTTCACCTTAATGGTTCTTGATTACGTTGGAAGTATCAAGAAGATGAAACAGATCGCCGGAAGTCATCGATGATGATGGTGTATATATGATATACATGTTATGAATGTTTTAGCTAAGCAAGTACTCGCAATAGTGACTAAGTTTTGAACTAGTCATGTTTTATCAAAACCAGGTTTACTGCTTGAGTAGCTTGAAAGGATGAGGTGACATTGCGTGTTGATAATGGCAGACAAGTTGTTGTGCTGGCCATAGACACTCTCCCTCTAGATCTTCCATTTGAATAAATTCTTAATGATCGCCTGTTAGTATGATCGTTACAAGTGTGTCTCCTCGAGTGAGACACTTGTTCATATATGTTAGTGACAAATTCGTTGTCCTATACTTATGAAGTAATGATCATATGCCGATTTGAATTTAGATGGTAGAAGCTCCCACATTCATAATATTAATGCCAAAGGATACAAACTTAATAAAGACACCACATATGTGTGGCACTACCGTTTAATTCATGTCAATGTTATAGTCGATGCATTAGCTCCATACCAGATGGATCTACAAGTCCTTAGATTTGATCTTTTGACACTTGCAAAATAACTAAGACACCGTTTTCGGAAAACGGGCGTATAACTTATTGATAGTCATGCATATAGATGTATGTGGTTCGATGAAGTGATTGACGGGTAGTGGAGACCTTTATTTTGTGAACTTCACTGAACGTTTTGAGTACAGCATGTTGAGGATCATGCATATGGGTGTATGTGAATCAATGAAGCACTTTAACGTGTAGTGTAAATCTTTGTTTCATAGACTTCATGAACATTCGAGTAGATATATGGATATCCACTCGGTGAATGTTGTCCTGGAAATTTTGATTCGATCAAACAAGTTCAGAATGAAGTAGGAAATAAACTTAACAAGAATATCAAATTCCCGCGATACAGATCGAGGAAATGAAGATTTGAGTTATAATGTTGGCATATCATTGGAAGACTTGTGAGAAGAGTTCCATAAATTACGTCGCATGGAACACCATAGTGTTATGGTGTTTAGGACGTCGTAATCGCACCCTATCGGATAGTGTGTGGTAAATGAATCTCTTACCAAATTATTGTGATCATTAGAGTCATATGGTAGAAACGTAACACTCACGTTAGATCATAGGGAAACCATTTAAATCCATGGAGACAATTCCATTTGAGTGATGGCATGGCTTTTAGCCTGGATTGTCGTTTCAGCAATTTAGTGTTTCGATGTGATCAAACCTAAAAATGGATTAATCTTTGTAGTGTACCGTACCTAAAGAGTTAGTTGGGTACATGTCTCACGACATAGGCAAAATCGTTGCCGGGATATACCTTGCGAAAGAAATAGTTTCTTGTCCAAGGGTATAAGTGAGAAAGAAAGTAGAGCAAGATGAAGTTGGTGAACTTCCTCTCTAGACATCAGAGTGGCGCAACCGAAAGTGTTTCTCTGTGTCATTCTCCACAGCTTGAAAAAGCTAATGATTCAAGATCATGATGTTCTGAGCTCATACTAAGAGCGTAGCCATACGAGGTTGTGTTCCACATTGTGTGTTACGACAATCTTGTTATGAAGGTCATATTAATGGAATATGACAGACCTACGAACTACGAAGAAGAGATGGTGGACCTAAGTCCGAGAAATGGCTATGAGTCATTTATGATCTGAAATAAAATCCCTATACGATTACAAGGTAATGACTTGGGAGATCTTCTTGATGGCATCTAGGATGTTATTAGAATGTGGAATTTTATGAGAGAATAGACATTGAGAAGGATCGATTTGTCGTGAAACAGTTCCGACAGATTCAAAAGTTGACCACATGAGAGTTTGTCTCAAGTGGCGAAGCCTAAATCTATTATGGGTCGTTTAGCAATCACTATAATTTCGAATGAGAAATTGATAGATGGATAAGGAAACCATGTTTCTTAATAGTGTCATTAAGAAAGAGTTGGTGATCCGGAGGATGCTAAACATGTATGCGAACTTCAGTTGTCCATTCATGGGCTGAAGCAAGCATATCGGAGCTGGAATCTTCACTTTGATAATGTGATCAAAGGATTTTGGAGTTGTCCAAAATAGTTGAATAAACCTACATTTGCAAAGAAGTGAGTGAGAGCAAAGTAGTTTTCCTTGATCTTATATACGGAAGGCATATTTGAGTGGGAGCTAAGCAGCTTTCCTTGATCTTATATGTGGAAGGCATATTTGAGTGGGAGCTAGGTGTCATTTGAGATTTTGTATGTAACGACATACTGAATGACACATATCCTCTAGTAGAGTGAAAAGGATTATATAAGTGATTAAATCTTCTATGAAATGAAGTTAGGAGTATTAGGCATCCGATTTATAATTTTATAGATCGTAAGGGGCTTAATAACATTATGTCGGAATATTTCCTAAGTTAAGATTCTGAGTGTTTCAGAATAGAACAAGTGAAGAAAGAGGTTCTTGCTTGTATGACTAGGTAAAATATTAAGTTTATCTTGGCATTTTCAGTAATAGCAAATGATGTTCGACATTATCTATGTATCAGACATAGATGCTATCAGACTGAAAGATCGACTTAGTGTGACCCAAGTTCTTGGTTGAAGAACAGGTTCTAGAGTGATCCTTATGTGGATCAATGAACAAATGTTAAGTTTATTCTTCAGTGTCTATGATAATTGAAGATATGTTTTCAAGTAAAGGGTAAGAGTGCAAAGACCACTTGCCGTAAAGCGGTTACGATGATGCAAGTTATGACACTAACCCATACGACTAGAAATATCATATAGAAGATGTCCTTTATTTTGAAGATAGACATGGTTAGTTTGCGAAGTCGCATATGAATGCACTGTCGCATAATCTACATAGGTATAGAAATATATCGCGACTTCAGAAGTAGCAAGTGTGATTGGACTGAGCAGTTTTCTGAGCGTAGGTGGTCCCCTTAATAGATCTCTCAGACTTTTAAGGCCCATGCTACGCGAATGCTCGAGTCTCACTCCATCCACTAGGATATATTTCACCGTCATCGTAAGATACGGAATGATGTCAAACTAGGTGACATAGAAGTATTGCAAAGCACATATAGGTATCAATGTGTGAGATCTATTGACTGTATTCCTCTTCCACGAGGCGAGCATGCACCAAGATGCTATGGGTGTTGAGCTTTTACCAAGTTGTAAACTAGATTAAGTGTTACTCTAGTGCAAGTGGGAGACTAGAGAGAATATGCCCTAGAGGCACTTAATAAACATAGTTTATTGGCAATATCCCAATTGTTCATTATATGTTTTATACCATGCTATGACTGTATTGAGCGGAAACATTAATACAGGTGTGGTAGATAAACAACCAGGTCCCTAGTAGCCTTTACTAAGACTAGTTTTGTTGCGCGATTGATGATCGAGGTTTCTCGATCATAGGGCATGGCGCCGGTCGGCAATGGAAGTCATATCGTTGGAGAACGATGTGATGGACATACCCAGTATTTATAGGACATAGTCATTACGCCTTAAGACCGTGAGACCAACTCTTATTGTTATTCCTGAAAGATACTTTGATTGCACCAAACATCATATCTTATTTAGTGTGACAATAACGGTGATACTTTTGGGTATTGGAAGGGGGTAGTTGAGACGAGGGGTCAACAACGGGATTTGTCAGTCCGCATAGCCGGATAGATACTCTAGGGCCCACTCGGTGAGATTATGTCAAATGAGTTTGCAAACATGTGACTAGGTCACCAGCTGACATAATATCATAGACGAGTAGAAGATAGTGATGTCGGTAACGAGATCATACTAGGTATGGAGATATCTGAGAATGATGCTCGGACACGCTAAGTATCGCCATGACAAAGGGTTTAAGACTAGACGTCCAGGTTTGATAGATGAAAGTCATTCATTATATCACAGGCATTAATTCATGGGGTTCAGGCCTACGAGTTAGTCATTGATCGGAGAGGAGTCTCGATCATGTTTGTTATTATATCGAACCGCTAGGGTAACACACTTAAGGGGTTTCGACAAGACAACCGGAAAGGAAAGAGATCACCGGGAACGTCCCGGGAATGGTCCGTTGGAGATTGGGCAGCGACAAAATAGTTTTCGGAGCTAGAATAAATTATATTTAATATGTTTGATATTAATTAGTGTAATTAATATTTAAATATGATTTTATATATTTATTTTCGAATTTATTTAGTCTGATTTCCCTAAATGGGCCTTCTGGTCGAAAGAAGGCCCATGGGGGGGAAACCCTCAAGGGAATTTGGTGGGGGAGCTATGGCCGACCTAGGTGGGCCAAATGGGGCCCACCTAGGGGCGGCGCATGCTGCCTTGGCCGAACCAGGCTGTGGGATAGTCCCTGTCGGGTTATGACTCCCATGAATCGGGGGTAGTCACTTCCTGAAGTGTAGTTCGAAAGGGGATTGAACGCGGAGGTCTAAACCCTCAAGTGGCTCCGCGACGTTGCTCGCCGGACCCGAAGAAGACGCACACCCGACCAAGGAAGACACCGTCCTTTACCTAGGTTCACGTCCCTCGTGAGGAGGTAAGACCGCTACTCCTGCCTGTCTGTATTATATGTGGGAGGTTACAATACAATTGAGCTTGCCGGAAGCCTCCTTGAGGCAGTTCTTGCCTGGGGAGGGAAGCGATGATCTTCTTCCTCCTCCGGACAAAGGCTAACCTAACCAGAGTTGATGGGTTTACAAGGGATTTGTGCACGCAAAGGGCCGACCCCTGCTTCGATGGATGTCTTCTCTCTTTTATAGGCGCCTCGGGCCTTCTCCTTCGGCTTGGCCCTCAAGGTGGCTCCCACTTGCCAGTGGCGGGGCGGAGCACGAGTCCACCGTGCTCCCATCGTCCATGGACTCGGTCCATGTTGATAAAGGTGGCGCCGTGGCCGACCGGCGGCAGACCGCGCGGTACGATCAGCAGAGCGAGAATTCTTTGAGGTGGAGCCCGCGATGACGATCTCCGTTGGAGGGTTGTGCCGTCCACCCGCTTTATCGTCAGAGTAGAAGGTCCTCACAGCTGTGCAGCAGGCGGAGCAGCTTTGTTGACCGCTTTATCGCCAGGGACAGCGACGGGGGTTTGAGCGCCACTGCACGAGCGTGGCAGAGGTCTCGTGCGCTCTGTCGGGCTTCCTTGGCGACGACGTTTCCCTTCATGCCTGAGGGGAGATTCCTGCCGGACTTCCCTCAGGCGGGTTGGTTCCTTGACGGGGAGGATCCCCTGAGGCGAGGGGTCCCCTGAGGCCCTTGCTCCCTCTTCAGGCCCTCGAGGGGAATTGCCTCTCGAGGGTCCCGCCAGGCGGTGACGCCTGGTCCTTAGTCGTTTCGTCCGCCTGGCCCGCGAGCGAGGCCTGGGGGGAATAGGCTCTTGATACCCCAGTTCCCACTGGGCCGACAGTAGCCCCCGGGCCCATGATGGGCACGACTGAGCCCATGGGTTTAGGCGAAGCGTCGTGGGCCCTTAGTGCCCAGCCGGCCCGAGCCACGCGGCACTTGGACGATTAACGGCTTCGCATGATCTGGGGCGCGAGTCGTGGGGGGTCCCACCTCGCCCCGGTAACTGCACTTGGAGAAGACATAAAACCCGGGCGTTGCCGCGCAGAGCCGTTACCGTTTCTAGTTCTTCCCGCCGAAGTTTCCGCTTCTCAGAGCTCTCCGCCTTCGCTCTCCCCTGCGTATCTCCCATCTTTGTCTTCGCCGAAACCCAAGCCCTCTCCGATGGGCCCGGTGAAGAGCAAAAGTAAGGCTGCAGCGGGGTCTTCTTCCCGGACGGCGGCCATGGAGGTAGTGCGGGGCGCGGCACTCGAGGGGGCGCGCAACGATCTTCAGGCGTTGGGGAAGATCCGCCACCTGGTTGCGGGGCCGACCAACGAGCACGGTGCCAGCAAACTCCAAGCCGCACGGTTTGGTAGATTCCCTCAAGGGTTCTACCCCATTTTTCTCCACGCTATCACCGCCGGGTTGGTGCCGCCGTACTCGCCTTTCTTGGAGGCGGTACCGGAATTCTACCAAATTCAACTCCTCCACCTTCACCCAAACTCCATACTCCTTTTGACCATCTTCGCCTACCTTTGCGAGGCTTATCTGGGCGTGCACCCTTCGGTTGCGCTCTTCAGGACCTTCTACTCTTTGCGGTGCACGGCTGGGGGCGAGAGGACGGGATGCGTCTCCTTCCGCATCGCGGACGGCTAGGGGCATGTATATATCCCCATGTCCTGGAGTGGGGATAAGCCGGTTACGGCCCTGCTCAAGAAGGTGGGAGACTTTCGCCAGAAGTGGCTGCTCATCGGCGTCTCGTCACCCTGCGCATTCCTGGACGTCCCAGAGGCGCCGCCCGTGAGGAACTCCCACTGGTGCAAGTCTGCTCTTCGTGGTGCGGACAACGCTTACTTGGAGGGGCGTTTGAGATTTCTCCGCGAGGAGGGTCTCACGGGTCAGATGGTCACGACGGACTTCGTGGCACGCCGTATCGGCCCCCTTCAGGCGCACTCGGAGCCAATGTGGATGTATGCCGGCCCCTCCGACCCAATGCGGCTTCATCCGGAGGACCTTGACTCGGACATGGTCGACACCATCCTAAACATCCTCTTCGCCAGTCCGGATGTGCCTGGGAAGATTGCTGGCTCCGTGCGTCCCCTGCACCAGCTTCCTCGGAGCGACCACATGGATATCCTGGACGGAATGCCCGATTTCACTCCTCATGGTCTGGCGGGCTTGATGGATCCGCTCCGCCGGTGCGCGCAGTCGGGGGTGTTGATTCTTCGTCCACCTCCCGTGCCTGGAGCGGCGAGGAAGAGGCCGCGACGGGAGAGGCGCCCCCTGCGAGGTACGAGCCATTCACCGACGAGATTTGCAACATCTCGTCGGACGATGACGACGCCTTCGTTGTGGCGCCTTTGCGCCTCGAGGAGGTGGCGTATGAGGCGGGGGCGGCCTCTGAGACTGATGCTTCGCCAGGGAGGCGCGAGCCTCGCACCAAGGCGATGGTGGATCGCTCTGGAGCGAGGCCCTCTGACATTCCCTCCAAAAGAAAAGCAGCGACGCCTTTGGAGGGATCAGGCGCCAAGCCCACACCTTCCTGGCGCTCTCCCGGCCTGTCGTGGGTCGACGCCGGTGCTTTCCCTTCATGGTGAGTATTCCCACCACTTGATTATTCTTGGCTTTTGTTGTCCCCCCTGCTCCGTCTTCTCCTGAACCATCTTCTTTGGGCTTTTTCCAGCGATCTGCTGCCTGCGAAGCGTTGCAAGCTTCGCAATGTAGCAGGTGTGAAGAGAGCCGCAGCTGCAGCGGCGGCTGGCGAGCGCCCGAGGCCTGTGGAGACGTTCACTCCAGGCCCTGAGGAGGGGGCGCCCCAGGAGGGAGCGGCCGTGCCCCTAGAGGGGGCTCCCGAGCCTCAAACAGCGCCTCCCGAGCCTCTGCTTGTGGACAACGCGGAGGAGACGGCTCCCGCGTCACCTCGCGCTCCGACTCCTCCTCGCGCGGCTACGCCACCACACGAGGCACTTTTGCCCCGCACGCTGCCATCGCCGCGCGCAGTGACGCCGCCGCCTGCGTCACCTTTACCATGCTCGCTCGCGACGCCCGTGCCACCTCTGGAGGGAGCGACCGAGGCTTTAGCAGATGCAAGTGCGGCCACAGGAGGTGGTGCGGCCTCGCATCCTCACCCTGCCGGAGAAGATGAGCGTCCCAATGACTCGAGCGCCGCAGTTGAAGCCAGCGTGGATGGAGGTGGAGCCACACCCAGCCCCCGAGCTCGACCTGGGGCAGGGTTCACGAGACCGGCCGCTGCAGCTGAGCCCTCATCTAGCCAGGAACTGGTTCTCCGAGGCTGGGATTGGAGCGCAAGGCGCCGCGAGGTGGCATTCGGCCTCGTGCGGGAGTCTCTGGAGGGCCTGGAGGCCCACCTTGCCCTTGGCGACAAACGGCTCGCCCAACAGCAGGAGGAACTGGCGAGATCGTGGGCGTCCTTCCATGCGGCCGTCAAGGCGCGCCGGCGGGAGGATTCGGCGCTACAGGCCGCTCGCGAAGAGGCCATCAACTTTGCCAAGAAATCCGCGACGGAGCCATTCACGATGCCGCAGAGCTACTGGAGCCCCTCCAGGCAGAACACGACGCCGCTGAGGAGCTCCTGCGAGGGGCCACAGCCGAGTGCGAGGCGATGGAGGGCTCGCTGGCGCGGAAGTGCTGCGAGCTGGACCGGTTGGAGTCTCAGCTACTCTCTGCCCACCATGACGCGCAGGCCGCTATGGAGGAGGACCGCAAGTGCTTGTCCGAGCGCGATCGGCAGCTGGCCCTCAGGGGGAGTGAGCTGCAGCAACGCGGGGAGCAGTGCCTCCAGACGGAGAGGGACTTGGCTGCCCAGCGTGAAGTCCTTGACGCGCGCGAGGGAGACCTGGCCCAGGCGATCTCGAAGTTCGACGAGCACGTCGCTGCTCAGAAGCGTTCTGACGAGCGCTTGGAGCGGTGCTTTGCCAAGAGGACGAGAGAGGCGCGGAGGGGCCTCGCGGAGCACGAGAGACGTCTCCGCGGGTCCCTTCTCCAGAAGTACCGTGCTCGGCTGCGGAAGCGGGAGGAACGCCTCAAGGCCGAGAATGTTGCGGACGCTCAGCGGCTCGCTGAGCTCGAGACGGCCAACTCCAAGCTGGCGCGCCGCTTCAAGCGCGCCAAGGCCTGTTGGCGCCGAGCAGAGGAGGCTCGCGACGCGGCGACTCTCGGCGCCGACCCTTCGTCCAGTGCGCCTGGGATGCAGTGCGACCGCCTGTTTGAAGAGCTGGTTGCGCGAGGTGGTGAGCTAGCGGCGCGGCTCGGCGCGGATGCGCCGTATCCTTGGGCCCAAGGCCATGACGACGCCGCCGCGTTCCTGGCCTATTTTGACCAGCTTTTCGCGGCGCTGGAGGGCCCCGCCGCTGAGCTTCGCGAGGTGATCGAAGATGAGAGCAGGCAGCTCTTGGGGGTGGCTGTTGATCGTATCTTCACCAACATCAAGCTCCTTGTGCCGGACTTCGACCTCCGCCTGGTGACCGAGGTTGCTCCTGGCGAGGACGTGCAGCGTGTCTCGTCTTCCCTCCGCGAGCAGGTGGACGCGTTCTGCAACCGCTTCAGGCGTGTGGAGGCCGCGCCGGACCTCATGGAGGAGGAGGCCCGCTCCACAGAGGTCGAAGTTGGCGCTGCGGAGGAGGAGGCCCGCTCCGCCGAGATCGAAGATGGTGCTGCAGAGGAGGAGGCCCGCTCTGCCGAGATCGAAGATGGTGCCGCGGAGGAGGCTCAAAGCGATGCTGCATCCCCCGAGCCTTTCTTGGCTGCGCCTGCGAGCGCTTGTATCTGCACCAGCTGTGTGCTTTTAGACATCTCAAGACTTTTGGCTTGTAACATACATTTAATTTCTGTTTTAATCCGAGCTTGTCTGCCCCTCATGAGGTCTCTTTGGACTCATCTTCATGTCTATTTGTTCTCTGCGTCGTTAGGTCCCTTCTCTTCGTGCCATGACTCCGCCACTTCGGTATGCGGGAGCAATGACTCCGCAAGGCCGGGGGAGTTTAGGCCTAGGAGAGGTAAGAGCCTTGAGTCGCAATGCTCAAGTGCCCCCCTTAGACGTGCGAGTAGTCCATGAAGCGTAAGGGAAAGCAAAGTCACTCGAGGGGCAAAGACACGCGCTAGGGAGAGAGAAACGCTCTTAAAGCGTGGGTGCGAGACTTAGCTTCTCGAGGTTTTCGCTCTGTGAAGGCCTTTCGCCTGGCGAGGTTGCCCACTTGAGGGGTCGCTCTTGGGGAGGCTCTTTGCCTGGCGAGGTTGCCCACTTGAGGGGTCGCTCCTGGGGAGGCTCTTTGCCTGGCGAGGTTGCCCACTTGAGGGGTCGCTCCCGGGGAGGCTCTTTGCCTGGTGAGGTTGCCCACTTGAGGGGTCACTCACGGATGTCCCTTCAGGCTCGCGCGGGGATGCTTCCCTACAGGTATTAGAGGGGTGAACCCAAACGCTGGAACACGGATCAAGGGATCGTGCGCGCCTATAGGTCCCCTCAGGCGTCCTTGCGAGGAGAGTAAGTACCAAGGTCCTCTGTAGAGATGACGTGTTTGTGGGGGAATTGCCCTCCAGCCAGAGCTCGGACTCTTGGATTTTGCAGTGCTACTGGTGTGTCATTTGAGGCACTGGCACCGTACTCAGCCCCCGCTCGCGAGGTACGCATGTGGAGAGATATAAGCGCACACTTCAACAATAGTAATGCATAAATAAAACCCCCCAAAAACGTTTTTTAAGCGGCGCCGAAGCGCTAAGTTCACTTAGGAACGATATTGAGTCATTATGCTTGGGGTTGCCAAGTTAATGCTCTGACCATGTCGAGGCATGGGGACCACCTGTTGGTGGCAGAGACTCTCAACGGCCTGAGGTGACTCGTTTTAATTGAGAGCTCGGAGGGTTTTCCCTCAAGTGAAGCCTTTGGGGCTTTGGAGGTTTAAGCCGTTGGCGTTTTAACCTCCGGAGACAAGAATGCTTGGAGGTTGAGCTGTAAGCTGCCTCGTCCGCTAGGAGTCTCGACGTGACAATGATCACGTGCGTGGCAATGAACACGGTTGCGTTTGTTCCCTTAGGAGACAAAGAATTTGTTTGAGGTTTAAGCCTTTTGGCGTTTTAACCTCTAGAGTCGACTTTGCTTGGAGGTCGAGCCGTAAGCTGCCTCTTCTGCTTTGTCTTCTCGACGTGACAATGATCACGGGTGTGGCAATGACCACTTTGGCATTTGTTCCTTTAGGAGACAAAGATATGTTTTTGGAGGTTTAAGCCTTTCGGCGTTCTAACCTCTAGAGACGAAAAATGCTTAGAGGTTGAGCCGTAGGCTGCCTCGTCCGCTCAACGTCTCGACGTGACAATGATCACGGGCGTGACAATAATCACATTTTTTTACTTGTTCCTGGCGGATACAAAGGTTTGCGAGGTTTAAGCCTTGAGCTTTTAACCTTGAGGGTCAAAAAGGTGCTTGGAGGTTGAGCCGTGGGCTGCCTCTTTCGCTAAATGCCCTGACGTGATGATGATCACGGGTAGAACTTGCGCAGATGCATGATGTTCCATGGGTTCTTGACGGGGATTCCGTCTTCCGTCTCGAGGCGAGCCGCGCCAGGTCTGGCGATGTGGATGACCCTGTAGGGGCCTTCCCACATCGGGGACAGCTTGTGGAGGCCTTTCCTGTAGAGGATTCGCCTGAGGACGAGATCGCCTGCCTCCAGGGTGCGCGAGCGCACATTGCGGCTGTGGTAGCGCCTCAGGGACTGCTGGTGCTTGGCCGCCCTTAGAGCGGCACGGCGTCTTAGCCCTTCAAGAAGCAGCAGGTCGTCGTTGTGGAGGTCCTCTTGCTGGTCCTCATTAAAGGCAAGGACCCGTGGGGACCCATGCTTTATCTCTGCGGGAAAGACTGCTTCGGCTCCATAGACGAGTGCGAACGGCGTTTTCGCGGTGGGCTTGGGTGGCGTGGTACGGATGGACCAGAGCACCGAGGGTAGCTCGTTGATCCAGCCCTTGCCGTGGCCCTTGAGGACATCGGAGGTCCTGGTCTTCAAGCCTTTGAGGACCTCTGCGTTTGCGCGCTCAGCCTGTCCGTTGCTTTGCGGATGGGCGACTGAGGCGAAGCAGAGCTTGATGCCCATTTTCTGGCGGTAGGCTCTGAAGATGCCGCTTGTGAATTGCGAGCCATTGTCGGTGATGATGCGGTTAGGCACTCCGAAGCGGCAGACCAGGCCTCTGATGAATTTCACCGCCGCGCCAGCTGTGATTGTACGCGTCGCCTCCACTTCAGGCCATTTTGTGAACTTGTCAATGGCCACGAAGAGTTAGCGATATCCACCTTGCTCCGTTGGGAAATGTCCCAGGATGTCCAGCCCCCAGACCGCAAACGCCCACGAGAGCGGAATGGTTTGTAGGCCCAGCGCTGGTTGGTGGATTTGCTTGGCGTGGAATTGGCAGGCTTCACAAGCTTGAATGATGTCCGTTGCATCTTGAAGTGCTTGAGGCCAGTGGAAGCCGCTCCTGAAGACTTTCCCTGCGAGGGTGCGGGCGCACGAATGGTGGCCACATTCCCCGCTGTGGATGTCCTTAATCAGCAGTTTTCCTTCTTCAGGAGGGACGCACTTGAGCGCGATGTCGTTTGGGCGCTTGCGGTAGAGATTTCCTTCGAGGATTTGGTACGATTTTGCTTGGCGGGCAATTCGCTCCGCTTCAGCATCTTCCTCGGGAAGGATCCCTTTGTGGAGGAAGTCTTTGATCTCGTCGATCCACCCTGTCTCTTGGTGCACCGCTGTGAGCAACAGACGCTCCCCTGTTGGGGGCCCGCAGCCTGGGGCTCCGCTTGCAGGTGGTGGCGGGAGCGTTTCGTCTGTGCTTGCGGGCAGGGCCTCGAGGGGCTGCTTTATGGATGCCTTGACGAGCCTTTCTTCAAAGACACCTGGCAGCTGGGCTTGCCTCTTTGATGCGCGCTTGGCGATGTCATCAGCCTCTTGGTTTTCCTTTCTTGGGATGTGCATGAGCTCCATTCCCCTGAAGTTCTTCTCCAGCCTACGGACCTCTTCAAGGTATGCGGCCATGTGGTCGTCCTTGGCCTTGTAGATTTTGTTGGAGAAGTTGACGAGCAGCTGGGAGTCGCCCTTGATGAGTATATGCTTGACGCCTAGGGCGATTGCGGCACGTAGGCCAGCGAGCAGCCCTTCATACTCGGCGATGTTGTTGGATATCTTGTCGATTCCGAAGCACAGCTGGACTGCGTAATACAACTTGTCGCCTTTGGGTGAGGTCAGGACTACACCTGCCCCACCGTGGCGACAAGCGAAAGCTCCGTCGAACTTTATGGTCCAGTAGCTGGGCATTGCGGCTCCAGAGGACTCGTGCTCTTCTTCCCAGGGCTCTTCAGGGGTTGGATCAGTCCATTCGGCGACGAAGTCTGCCAGCGCTCTTCCTTTGATTACCCTTGTGGTATCGAAGCGCAAATTGAATGGCTGTAGCTCGATGTTCCATCCTGCGACACGATCTGTTGCATTTGGGTTGCGCAGAATTTGCTCCAGGGGGAAAGAGGTTACCACCGTGATGGGGTTCCTGACGTGGGGCTACCTTTCGACTAGCCCACCGTAAGCCTACCTGGGCCGCGCCAAGCATGGAAAGGCCCACAGAAGGCCTACTCGGGGTACCACGTATCCTAGTCCAACTCGGTTAGGTCTTATAACCTGCCATATCTGTACCAACCGCCCGAGACCTGGCTACCTATAAAGCCAGGAGGGTTGCCCGTCCTAGAGGACACGCTCATAGCCACCGCCACAAACCCTAGCGAGATCGCAATCTCGCCATTGTAATCGCTACTCGCATCAATAATCAGACAAGCAGGAGTAGGGTGTTATCCTCCGGGAGCCTGAACCTGGGTAAAACCTTGCTTGTCAGCCGTCGTGATCACCAACACCTCTCTCTCTCCCCTTATCAATCAACCCGGGGTGCACAACCCTGGGATTTGCCGAGTTACCACTTCGTCAACTGGCGCCGTCTGTGGGAAGTCAAAAAAGTGTTGGAATCATGGTCGCTCCGGCTCCATCCGCAATGAAGACCGACGTCCACGTCGCCAGGAAGTCGATCCGCTTCGGCTCCTTCGAGTACGTCCTCCACCCTCCGGCTCGCCGCTCGGTGTACGCCGATCTGGACAAAGGTATACACATCACCTTCGGCTCCGTATGCTGCTTCACCGACAGTCGCGGAATACTCAGGTCCGCGGCAACCACGCCACGCGCGGCAGCACCCGCATCGGCGAATCTACCGCCGCCCCCATCAAGACCCGCGAAGATCGCATCTGTCGCGCCTGGGAAGATCACATCTGCTGCACCCGCGAAAATCTCATCTACCGTGCCCGCGAAGATCGCATTTGTCGCACCCGCGGAGATCGCTCTTGTCGCACCCGGGAAGATCGCATCTGCGACGACTGCATCGACAACCTCAGCAACGGCCGCGCGGATCGAGTCTACTACACCAATCTCGGTCGCACGGTCGGTCAAATCAAGATCTGCCTCAACTACTGCACCCGCGCGCACGACCAAGGGTTTGCAGCTGACAGACACGTCGCGCACGTCTTCGCCTTCATGGGGCTGCCAAGTCAACCCCAAGCCAATCGCACTCGCTCCGGCGGCTGCGAAACCTCAAAGTACGTGGACGATCGCAAGGAGGTGAAATAACGACTGCGCCGCGCGTCACGTTGCAGCAATTTTCGATTCCGAGCGAGGCTCGGATGACGGAAGCAGCAGCGGCAGCACGAACACACCGACCCAAGTCTACCCCAAGCAATGCTTCATGGCGGGCACATCGCGACCCGATGACAACGAAGAACCCGCATACCCACTAGAGGTGATCATGCCGGACCAGACTAAAATCGCCATCACGCGGGACATGGGAATCCAAGCCATGAAGCATGTCGATGAGGGCACGTTCGCTCCACCCGACGCACCTAGAGAGGATCACCTGGCGGTACAGTACTTGCTACGCAAGGAAGGCGAACGACTCCGCGCCGAAAAAGCCGACTTACTCCGGCGCAAGAGGGACGCAGATGCATCGAGTGCCAGGCGAGCCGCCCTCTCCTTTACCTCCTCCACGGAAGTTAACCAAGGAGCACGGCGAAATAGAGCCCGCGTTCCCCTCCTAACAGACGCCGACCGAACCAGGGTCACCCGCAACCTCGAGTCGTCCTTCGTCGCCGAGGATGAGAACGGGATACCCGTCCCAAAGACGGCAAACGCCGCCCTAATCTCAGCCGAGACGTACCTCTGGCTCACGCAACCACCGGAGGGAGACGCACGTTCCCTGCTCCACAAACAGCAAATCGCCTCCATCAGGGCAATCGAAGAAGCTCTAGCGGCCAAGGTACCAAGTAACCGAGCGCGCGAGCCTGCAACCTCGGAGGTCCCAGCAGCACAGCGACAACCAATCAAGGACCTTCGCGACGTCCTCACACAGAAGACGGTGGACCGCAACCGCAAAGAACGTTCGGCTGGAGCTACGGACCCCGACGACCAGGCCTACCGCGACTTCGAGCCGTGTGGGGCTGCATGCTTCAGCTTCAACATCCGCGACACCCGCATGCCTAAGGGCTTCAAACTGACAGCAGGCACCCCAAAGTACGACGGGAAGCAAGATCCACGACTATATCTCGAGGACTACCTCATTGCCGCGCGCGGCGACTTCGGGCTCTCCAACAGCTGTGACCGCGAGTTTGCCAAGATTTCCGAGTTCTTCGGAGTCAAGGAGCACTTCAAGGCCATATCAGCCGACAACGACAAGACCATCTTTCCATATCGCAAGAATCCAGCTAAGGACGCATCATTCAACACGAACGACGACACCGTCACACACCAATTCCATCCGACTGATAGCAGAAAGGCGGTCAAGGTTTCGTCAAGTCTGACCCCCGCATAGGAAAGCAGTCGCAAAGTCACTGCCGCTCCAGCGCTTCTGCCTCTTCCGCGTGGGTTCCTCGTCATCATCATCGTCGTCTGCTTCGTCATTGGGGGAGACAGCGGACGGAAGGTCATCATCATCATCCTCCTCCTCGACAAATTTCGGCTCGTCGTCGGGTCCGTTCTCAGGGAGAGGAGGAAGGCTGATCAGCAGGGATCGACCCTGAAGCAAGTAGACGCAAGTCGAATCAAGAAGCAAGAAATCAAGAAACATAATAACAAGGAGAATAAGTCAAGAACTTACCTCAGGAACGGGGTTCGATGCCCCGTAAGCAGCAACCGGGCACTTGACGTTGCATGTATCCGCGACTCGGAGGTTGGTGATGGACCTCACCTTGGCTTCCACCTGCTCATCGTCAAGTGGCTCGGCGCTGACGCCCTCGACGGCCCACATCGGGTGGGGCCGAGCGCTGAGCGGCTGCACCCGAAGACGGAAGAAGGTGGCCATCAAGAAGACGCCACCAGCCTCGCGCCCAAGGGTCTTGGTGAGATCGCGCAGCAGGCCCAGCAGAGGCCATGCGGCTTCCTTCTCCCCCGCAGTCAGCGGGTGCGTCCAGGCTTGAGTCTTCCGCAGCCCGCGTCCGCTGTCGAATGCCACCAGGCCATCCTGGCTCGACTGGACGTAGAACCACTTCTTGCGCCACCCCTGGACGGAGTCCGACTTCTTCATCTGGAAGTACGCGGTGTCACCGCGCACTTGGATTCCGAAGCCGCCCACGGAGAATGGCAACCCGCTCTTCCCAACGTTCTTGCGAACGAGGAAGAGCGACTTCCACAACGCCCAGTGGGGCGCGACACCCAAAAAGCACAAGCAAAGCACAATGAAGCCCGCGATGCTCAAGACGCCATTGGGGGTCAGATCATGGATCTGAAACCCATAGGCATACAGGAGACCGCGCACAAAATCGTGCAAGGGGAACCCGAAGCCCCGCGGAAGAAATCCACGAAGCATACGCGTTCCCCATCCCGGGGTGTGGGGTATACTTCTTTGCCAGGAGCGCGTACCTGGACTTGATCAGCAGGCGGAAGAAGACCTTGAGCACGGAGGAGTTCGACCTCCGCCTTCTTCACCGACGACCTCTGCCAGTCGCCGTCGGGCTTCTTCATCAGCCCGGCCTCGTCGGCGGCGGCGGAGGAACCAACGGCGCTCTTCGGCTTGCCCATGGCGTCGCGAGGCAGCGCAAGGTGCACGGACAAAAAGCACGGAGCTCTGGTGAGGGAGAGAATGGCAGAGGGCAGAGGAAAGGAGGCGCGGACGAATGGAGAAGATGATGCCCTCGCGTTGCGGCGCAGTACTTATGCCTCAGCAAAATCAATCTCAGCCCTCCGTTGCGCACGGTTCAGAGCATCCTCATCCCGCCGTCCACGTGTCAAGCAAAGAGGTCAACCGTCGCCGCCAACTTCCTCCACTACGCACGGGAATCGAGGCGTCATCATCGTGCGCGAAAATTTCGCGCCCAGTTCAGGAACGTGACAACTGCTGACCGCGGTCAGCGCTGCCAGTGGGCCCCGCCACGTCACGTCCCATCGGGCGCAGAGGCGTGCAAAGAAACGTCAGCAGCGACGTCATCAAGCCAACGGCTCCCAAAAACCTAGACAGCGAGATAACTCGAAAGCAAGGTTCGAGTGGTAGGCTTCTAAGCTGAAACAACTGAAGACAATGCGCTGGTCAAGGAACCCGAAAAGTCTATTCGGGTGACGAAGAAAGTCGTGTAAGCTCCTGTAGCTGAATCAGATCTACAAGTAAGCCAACAGGCCGAATAGAAGCAAGCTTCACATGAAGAACAAGACAAAGTAATTCGACTGCAAAGGTTACTCCCATCGGGAGAGGCCTGTTCGGATGAAAGAATCGGGTTCAAGCTCAAGATCAAGCAACCCAATGGCGCGTCCAGGAGGAAGAAGTCCTTTGCCCGACGCTGCGCTTCGACCAAGCACTCGGGGGCTACTCACGTGGGGCTACCTTTCGACTAGCCCACCGTAAGCCTACCTGGGCCGCGCCAAGCATGGAAAGGCCCACAGAAGGCCCACTCGGGGTATCCTAGTACAACTCGGTTAGGTCTTGTAACCTGCCATATCTGTACCAACCGCCCGAGACCTGGCTACCTATAAAGCCAGGAGGGTTGCCCGTCCTAGAGGACACGCTCATAGCCACCGCCACAAACCCTAGCGAGATCGCAATCTCGCCATTGTAATCGCTACTCGCATCAATAATCAGACAAGCAGGAGTAGGGTGTTATCCTCCGGGAGCCTGAACCTGGGTAAAACCTTGCTTGTCAGCCGTCGTGATCACCAACACCTCTCTCTCTCCCCATCAATCAACCCGGGGTGCACAACCCTGGGATTTGCCGAGTTACCACTTTGTCAGTGCCCCTGGAAGTAGTGCCGCAGCTTTCTTGAGGCGATGAGGAGTGCGAGGAGAAGCTTCTGCTGCATCGGGTACCGCTCGCGAGCATCACGCAGTACTGTGCTGACGAAGTAAACTGGATGCTCGACGAGAGTAGTTCCTGTTTCCTTGGCATCTTTCGCCTGAGGTGGCCCAGCTTGGCCCTCGATGGGGTTGGCTTCAAGGGGCTCGTCCTGGGCCTTGGGGGTTTTAGCCTCGAGGGATGTGGCCTCGAGAGACATGGCCTCGAGGGACGTGTCCTCGAGGGACGTGGCCTCGAGGGACTTGGCCTCGAGGGACGCGGCCTCGAGGGGCTTGGCCTCGAGGGGCGTGGCCTCGAGGGACTTGGCCTCGAGGGACGTGGACTCGCAGTGTTCCTCCTGGGCCTCGAGTGTGTTAGCCTCTTGAGGCTCCTCGGTCCCTTCGGCATGAACCTCTTGCAGCAGTTGACTCGGGGCGGTCCCCTCTTGAGGCTTTGGGCCTGGCGTGGGCCTTGTGGTGACCGCCCCTTCGTCGAGCTCTTTATCAGGAGGCTTTTTCTTTGGAGTGGATGCACTCTTCTTGTGAAGTACAGGCTCCTCTCTTTCCACCACAAGGACAGCACTGGCTGTTTGTGGGGTAGCTGACAAGTACAGCTTCAGGTGCTCGCCAGGCCTTGGGGCGACCATTACAGGTGGGCTGGACAAGTACTTCTTCCAGTCCTCAAATGCTTTTTCAGCTTCAGGGGTCCACTTGAAAGTGCCCGTTCTCTTCATGATCTTGAAAAACGGCGGGGCTCTTTCACCGAACTTGGAGATGAACCGACCCAAGCTGGCCATGCAGCCTGCCAGGCGTTGCATATCCTTGAGCCTGCGTGGAGGTTGCATGCCTTCTATGGCCTTGATTTTGTCTGGGTTCGCCTCTATGCTCCGATGGGACACGAGGAAACCCAGCAATTTGCCAGAAGGTACTCCAAAGACGCACTTGGCGGGGTTGAGCTTGATGTTCACCTTGCGCAGGTTGGCGAAGGTTTCTTCCAGGTCTCCGAGAAGAGTATTTCCTTCTCGTGACTTCACGACGATTCCATCGACATATGCTTCAGCGTTTCGCCCCACTTGCCCGCCAAGGGCTATCCTCATTAACCTCTGGAAAGTGGCTCCGGCATTTTTTAGGACGAAGGGCATGCAGACGTAGCAATACACGCCGCATGGGGTGAGGAAAGCCGTCTTCTCCTCGTCCTCTTTAGCCATCTTAATCTGGTGATAACCAGAGAAGGCATCGAGGAAACAGAGGAGGTTGCAGCCTGCCGTGGAGTCCACGATCTGGTCAATTTTGGGCAAGGGGTAAGGGTCCTTGGGGCATGCCTTGTTTACGTCGGTGTAGTCGATGCAGAGGCGGCCTCCGCCGGCGGGTTTTGGGTCTACCACGCCGTTGGAGAGCCAAGTGGGGTGCGCGACTTCGCGGACGACTTTTGCAGCTTTGAGCTTCTCGACCTCCTTGACGATAAATGCTTGCTTCTCGGGGGCTTGTTTTCTTGCTTTTTGCTTGACGGGGCGCGCGTTTGGGCACACGGCCAAGTGGTGCTCGATCACCTCCCTCGGTACACCAGACATATCTGACGGTGTCCACGCGAACATGTCAGAGTTTGCCTGGAGGAAGGCCACGAGCGCGCTTTCCTATTTGGGAGGCAGTGCGGCGCCAATGGTGACGCTAGCCCCCGAGCCTTCAGCCCCCGAGCTCCCTGAGCTCAGAGAGATCTTCTTGGTAGAAGCTGCCTCCTGAGAGAACAACTGCTTCTTCTTCTTGGGCCTATCGAGAGGCTCTTGGTCCTCGTCTGCGGGGAAGGCCATGGTGGCGGTCTTGTAGGCCGTCTCCACAGCGCGCGTAGCGTCCAGGACATGCCCACGTATGGTTATCGTGTCGGCGCTGCCGGGGATCTTGACCATGTTGTACGCATGGTGCGTGACGGCCATGAACTTCGCGAGCGCGGGGTAGCCGAGGATGGCGTTGAACGACAGGCCGATGTGCTCAACATCGAAGTCGATGTGCTCGGTGCGGTAATTTTCCTCGCTCCCGAAGGTGACGGCAAGCCTGACCTAGCCTAGAGGCTCGATTGAGCCGCTGGTAACCCCCGTGAAGGGCCTCGAGGGCATAAGCCTCTCGTAGGGCACTTGAAGAGCTTCGAACGTATCTATGGAGATAACATTCAGGCCTGCTCCGCCATCGATGAGCGTCTTGGAGACAGCCACATTGTCGATTGTGGGGGTGCAGACCAGCGGGAGGGTTCCAACAGTCTTGGTGGACTTGGGGTGGTCCTGAGCGTCGAAGGCGATGGTGTATTGCGACCACTTGAGGGGCCTGGAGGTTTTCGTGCATGGGAGGGCGGCGTTGAGCTCGCGGGCGAACTGCTTGAACTGGTTGTTCGACTTCGGCGCCTGCGCCCCCCCCCCCCCTAGGATGCAGGCAATGGCGCCCCTCGGGGCTTGGTAGCCGCCATCTTCCTCGTCAGGGAGGTTGCCGTTCTTTTCTGCGGCGTTGGATCGATTTCCAGATGGTTTCTGGTAGCCGCCCTTGCGTCCGCCTCCGCGGTAGCCACGGCCTTGACCGTGGCCGCCGCTATTTTCTGCTTGCTCGCGCTCCTTGCTCAACCTCTTGAGGTCGTAGCAGGACTCCGCAGAGTGGCCGCGCCTGTCGTGGTAGATGCAGAAAGGGCGGTGATCATCTTTCCTCTCTCCAGCCTCGGGGGAGTCCCTGCGGGTGCCTTTTGTGTCAGGCTCTGCCGCGAGAACTGCGGTGGCCTTGCGCTTGGGCTCCTCCTTCTTCTTTTGGCTCTTGGACCCCTCAGCATGATCGTCCCCTCTCGAGGACATTTTCACGAAGAGGAGTCCCTCCTCAGCCTTGGTGCACTTGTCCGCCATGTCGAACTAATTGACCACAGAGGTGAGCTTGTCGTGGATGCCCAGTTTCTCGAGCATCCTGCTGTTTGTGACGCCCTCGCGGAAGGCGGCAATGACTTGAGTGTCGTGGATGTTCGGGATCTTGTTGCGCACTTGGCTGAATCGCTGGATGTACTTGCGGAGCGTTTCGTCCTTCCTCTGCACCACAGCGCGCATATCGTTGTGGGTGAGGGCGCGCTCGTACGTCCCCTTGAAGTTGGAGACGAACTTCTTGCAGAGCTCCTCCCAGGAGTTCACAGAGTCCTCCGGGAGGTTCAGGAGCCACGACAGCGCAGAGTCGCGTAGAGTGTGGGAGAACCAGTTGGCCATGACCTTGTCGTCTCCCCCCGCAGCTTGGATGGAGGTGGTGTAGAGCTGCAGGAACTCGACGGGGTTGCTGGAGCCGTCGTAGCCCTTGGGAAGAGCCGGCCTGAACTTCTGCAGCCAGACCACGCGGCGCAGGGAGCGATTGAACGCCATGTAGCCCGAGGTGTACGTAGCGACCCCGTGCTGAAGCGCGTCGCGGTTCTGCTGTCCCGCATGGCCGAGCTCCTCCACGAGCCTGTTCCGGCGGTCTCGCTGGAGCTCCATCCCCACACGGGCGTCGGGCGCGGTGCGCTGCACGATCATGCAATTGCGCGGCGAGGTCGCGTGCGAAGCAGCCCTCTGTGTCGCAGCCGGTGCAGGCCCCGGAGGTGGTGGAGGCGCATTTGTTGCGTCCGTGCCCGCGAGAGAGGGGTGCATGTTGGACTGCGACGGAGCGGGGCGCGTCGTGGCGATGCCGACGAGGTGGTTGAGGCGTTGGAGCCACTGCTCGTTAGCCTCAGCGGTGGGCTGGTAGCGTAGCAGCTCCTGCGCCATGAGCAATGCGGTGTGGGGTGCCGGGTCTGTCCTCCCCGGGGCCGAGCCGCTCGGGCGCTGCGTCGGGTGCGACGACTGCGCGTCCTCCTGGTGCTCGGCGTCGTGCTCCGGCGCCTCCGCGTGAGGGCCAGAGGGGACATGCTCCTCTTGGCGGGGTCGGCCCCGCCTTGCGCGGGTGGTCGCGGCGCCTAGGGGGGCGCGTGTTCTTGCGGGCGCACGTCGGATGACTCAAGCGGTGCGGGTGGCGCGCGTGTTCACCATGGCGCGGAGACGAACTCGAAGGTTGTTGACGCGCCTCAATCCCCTACCTGGCGCGCCAAATGTCGTGTTATGACTCCCAGGAATCGGGGGTAGTCACTTCCTGAAGTGTAGTTCGAAAGTGATTGAACGCGGAGGTCTAAACCCTCAAGTGGCTCCGCGACGTTGCTCGCCGGACCCGAAGAAGACGCACACCCGACCAAGGAAGACACCGTCCTTTACCCAGGTTCACGGCCCTCATGAGGAGGTAAGACCGCTACTCCTGCCTGTCTGTATTATATGTGGGAGGTTACAGTACAATTGAGCTTGCCGGAAGCCCCCTTGAGGCAGTTCTTGCCTGGGGAGGGAAGCGATGATCTTCTTCCTCCTCCGGACAGAGGCTAACCTAACCAGAGTTGCTAGGGTTTACAAGGGAGTTGTGCACGCAAAGGGCCGACCCCTGCTTCGATGGATGTCTTCTCTCTTTTATAGGCGCCTCGGGCCTTCTCCTTCGGCTTGGCCCTCAAGGTGGCTCCCACTTGCCAGTGGCGGGGTGGAGCACGAGCCCACCGTGCTCCCATCGTCCATGGACTTGGTCCATTGTTGATAAAGGTGGCGCCGTGGCCGACCGGCGGCCAACCGCGCGGTACGATCAGCAGAGCGGGCAGTCTCTGAGGTGGAGCCCGCGATGACGATCTCCGTTGGAGGGTTGTGCCGTCCACCCGCTTTATCGTCAGAGTAGAAGGTCCTCACAGCTGTGCAGCAGGCGGAGCACCTTTGTTGACCGCTTTATCGCCAGGGACAGCGACGGGGGTGTAAGCGCCACTGCACGAGCGTGACAGAGGTCATGTGCGCTCTGCCGGGCTTCCTTGGCGACGATGTTTCCCTTCAGGCCTGAGGAGAGATTCCTGCCGGACTTCCCTCAGGCGGGTTGGTTCCTTGACGGGGAGGATCCCCTGAGGCGAGGGGTCCCCTGAGGCCCTTGCTCCCTCTTCAGGCCCTCGAGGGGAATTGCCTCTCGAGGGTCCCGCCAGGCGGTGACGCCTGGTCCTTAGTCGTTTCGTCTGCCTGGCCCGCGAGCGAGGCCTGGGGGGAATGGGCTCTTGATACCCCAGTTCCCACTGGGCCGACAGTCCCACATTGCATGGCTGGCAAGGTTGGCTCCCCCTGGGAGCCTATATAAGAAGGGGCACCCCTGGCCTTTTAATTCACCAATTAATTCCCCAATTCTCTCTCGATCTCGTGATTCCCTTTGTCGGAGTTGCGCCGAGTTGAGAGGGGGATCTCTTCCACCATAGCCCGCTGCCGCGCTGCTGGTGTTCCGTTCCAAGTCTTCCGCTGCTCGTCCTGGACTGGAGCTTCGGAGGCCGTCGTCTCCACCGTATGTGTGTAACGCCCTGCGAGGTGCTGCGCTAGCGGTA
Source organism: Poa annua (assembly GCA_026929855.1). Taxonomy (NCBI): domain Eukaryota; kingdom Viridiplantae; phylum Streptophyta; class Magnoliopsida; order Poales; family Poaceae; genus Poa; species Poa annua. The sequence continues at coordinate 239,364,855 of CM049426.1, read as the reverse complement.
CTCGGAGGCCTACTTCCTCCACCTGACCTCGAGGTCATCTTCGTCGTCTTCGTCGCGCCGAGTTCTTCGCGACCTAGAGGTCAGCTACGTCGTCTTTGTCGTCAACGCTTGTGCGGGAGCGTAATCCCCGCTATTCGGTCTACGAGGGTATGTATTCCGATCTCCGCCGTACTACTATATCTGCATAGTGTAGATCTTGGCTAGTTTAAGGATATCGTTGCTAGGAAATTTTTTGTTTTCTGCACACGATCCCCTTCAGAGAATACACACATTGAAGGAGCACGTGGCAGTCATACTTGATGACATATGTTCATACTTGATGAACATTAAGACGCCTCGCTCAGCTCGATCACTTGATGATATACGTTGTTGTCAAGTGCAAATCCTCTGTCATAGACTATGTCATGCAAGGGGAATCGTTCACCTTCATGGTTCTTGATTACGTTGGAAGTATCAAGAAGATGAAAGATCGCCGGAACTCATCGATGATGATGGTGTATATATGATATTCATGTTATGAATGTTTTAGCTAAGCAAGTACTCGCAGTAGTGACTAAGTTTTGAACTAGTCATGTTTTATGAAAACCAGGTTTACTGCTTGAGTAGATTGAAAGGATGAGGCGACATTGCGTGTTGATAATGGCAGACAAGTTGTTGTGCTGGCCATAGACACTCTCCCTCTAGATCTGCCATTTGAATAAATTCTTTATGATCGCCTGTTAGTATGATCGTTACAAGTGTGTCTCCTCGAGCGAGACACTTGTTCATACATGATAGTGACAAATTTGTTTTCCTATATTTATGAAGTAATGATCATATGCCGATTTGAATTTAGATGGTAAAAGCTCCCACATTCATAATATTAATACCAAAGGATACAAACTTAATAAAGACACCACATATGTGTGGCACTACCGTTTAATTCATGTCAATGTTATAGTCAATGCATTATCTCCATACCGGATGGATCTACAAGTCCTTAGATTTGATCTTTTGATACTTGCAAAATAACTATGACACCATTTTCGGAAAACGGGCATATAACTTATTGATAGTCATGCATATAGATGTATGTGGTTCAATGAAGTAAGTGACGGGTAGTGGAGACCTTTATTTCGTGAACTTCACTGAACGTTTTGAGTATAACTTGTTGAGAATCATGCATATGGGTGTATGTGAATCAATGAAGTAATTTAACGTGTAGTGGAAGTATTTATTTCAAAGACTTCATGAACATTCGAGTAGATATATGGATATCCACTCGGGGAATGTTGGTCTGAAAATTTTGATTCGATCAAACAAGTTCAAAATCAAGTAGGAAATAAACTTAACAAGAAAATCAAATTTCCGCTATACAGATCGAGGAAATGAAGATTTGAGTTATAATGTTGGCACATCATTGGAAGACTTGTGAGAAGAGTTCCACAAATTACGTCGCATGGAACACCATAGTGTTATGGTGTTTTAGGACGTCGTAATTGCACCCTATCGGATAGTGTGTGGTAAATAAATCTCTTACCAAATTATTGTGATCATTAGATTCATATGATAGAAACGTAACATTCACGTTAGGTAATAGGAAAACCATTTAAATCCATGGAGACAATACCATATGAGTCATGGCATGGCTTATAGCCTGGATTGTCGTTTCAGCAATTTAGTGTTTCGATGTGATCAAACATAAAATGGATTAATCTTTGTAGTGTACCGTACCTAAAGAGTTAGTTGGGTACATGTCTCACGACATAGGCAAAATCGTTGTCGGGATATACCTTGCGAAAGAAATAGTTTCTTGTCCAAGGGTATAAATGAGAAAGAAAGTAGAGCAAGACGAAGTTGGTGAACTTCCTCTCCAGACATCAGAGTGGCGCAATCGAAAGTGTTTTCGGTGTCAGGCTCCACAGCTTGAAAAAGCTGATGATTCAAGATCATGATGTTCTGAGCTCATACTAAGAGCGTAGGCATACAAGGTTGTGTTCCACATTGTGTGTTACGACAATCTTGTTATGAAGGTCACATTAATGGAATATGACAAACCTACGAACTACGAAGAAGAGATGGTGGACCTAAGTCCGATAAATGGCTATGAGTCATTTATGATCTGAAATAAAATCCATATACGATTAACAGGTAATGACTTGGGAGATCTTCTTGATGGCATCTAGGATGTTAATAGAATGTGGAATTTTATGAGAGAATAGACATTGAGAAGGATCGATTTGTCGTGAAATAGTTCCGACATATTCAAAAGTTGACCACATGAGAATTTGTCTCAAGTGGTGAAGCCTAAATCTATTCTGGTCGTTTAGCAATCACAATAATTTCGAATGAGAAATTGATAAATGGATAAGGAAACCATGTTTCTTAAAGTGTCATTAAGGAAGAGTTGGTGATCCTGAGGATGCTAAACATGTATGCGAACTTCAGTTGTCCATTCATGGGCTGAAGCAAGCATATCGGAGCTGGAATCTTCACTTTGATAATGTGATCAAAGGATTTTGGAGTTGTCCAAAATAGTTAAAGAAACCTACATTTGCAAAGTGAGTGGGAGCAAAGTAGCTTTACTTGATCTTATATGCAGAAGGCATATTTGAGTGGGAGCTAAGTAGCTTTCCTTGATCTTATATGCGGAAGGCATATTTGAGTGGGAGCTAGGTGTCATTTGTGATTTTGTATGTAACGACATATTGAATGACACAGATCCTCTAGTAGAGTGTAAAGGATTATTTAATTAAATTTTCTATGAAATGAAGTTAGGAGTATTAGGCATCCGATTTATAATTGTATAGATCGTAAGGGGCTTAATAACATTATGTCTGAATATTTCCTAAGTTAAGATTCTGAAGTGTTTCAGAATAGAACAAGCGAAGAAAGAGGTTCTTACTTGTATGACTAGGTAAAATATTAAGTTTATCTTGACATTTTCAGTAATAGCAAATGATGTTCGACATTATCTATGTATCAGACATAGATGCTATCAGACTGACTTAGTGTGACCCAAGTTCTAGGTTGAAGAACAGGTTCTAGAGTGATCCTTGTGTGGATGAATGAACAAACGTTAAGTATATTTTTCAGTGTCTATGAGAAATGAAGATATTTTTTCTAGTAAAGGGTAAGAGTTGAAAGACAACTTGCCGTAAAGCGGTTACGATGATGCAAATTATGACACTGACCCATACAACTAAAAATCTCATATAGGAGATGTCCTTTATTTTGAAGATAGACATGGTTAGTTTGCGAAGTCGCATATGAATGCATTGTCGCATAATCTACATAGGTATAGAAATATATCGCGACTTCAGAAGTAGCAAGTGTGATTGGACTGAGCAGTTTTCCGAGCGTAGGTGGTCCCCTTAATAGATCTCTTAGACTTTTAAGCCCCATGCTACGCGAATGCTCGAGTCTCACTCCATCCACTAGTATATATTTCACCGTCCTCGTAAGATACGGGATTATGTCAAACTAGATGATATAGAAGTGTTGCAAATCACATATAGGTCTCAATGTGTGAGATCTATTGAATGTATTCCTCTTCCACGAGATGAGCAGGCACCAATATGCTATGGGTGTTGAGATTTTACCAAGTTGTAAATTAGATTAAGTGTTACTGTAGTGCAAGTGGGAGACTAAAGGGAATATGCCCTAGAGGCACTTAATAAACATAGTTTATTGGCAATATCCCAATTGTTCATTATATGTTTTATACCATGCTATAACTGTATTAAGCGAAAACATTAATACAGGTGTGGTAGATAAAACAACCAGGTCCCTAGTAGCCTCTACTAAGACTAGTTTCATTGCGCGATTGATGATCGAGGTTTTCCGATCATAGTGCATGGCGCCGGTCGGCAATGGAAGTCATATCGTTAGGTGTAACGATGTGATGGACATAACCAGTATTTGTAGGACATAGTCATTACGCCTTAAAACCGTGAGACCAGCTCTTATTGTTATTCCTGGAAGATACTTTGATTGCACCAAACGTCATATCTTATTTAGTGTGACAATAACGGTGATACTTTTGGGTATCAGAAGGGGGTAGTTGAGACGAGGGGTCAATAGCGGGATTTGTCAGTCCGCATAGCCGGATAGATACTCTAGGGCCCACTCGGTGAGATTATGTCAAATGAGTTTGCAAACATGTGACTAGGTCACCAGCTGACATAATATCATAGACGAGTAGAAGATAGCGATGTCGGTAACGAGATCATGCTAGGTATGGAGATATCTGAGAATGATGCTCGGACACGCTAAGTATCGCCATGACAAAGGATTTAAGACTATACGTCCAACTTTGATAGACGAAAGTCATTCGTTATATCACATGGATTAATTCATGGGGTCCAGGCCTACGAGTTAGTCATTGATCGGAGAGGAGTCTCAATCATGTCTGTTATTATATCGAACCGTTGGGGTAACACACTTAAGGGGTTTCGACAAGACAACCGGAAAGGAAAGAGATCACCGGGAACGTCCCGGGAATGGTCCGATGGAGATCGGGCAGCGACGAAATAGTTTTCGGAGCTAGAATAAATTATATATATTATGCATGATATAAATTAGTGTAATTAATGTTTAAATATGATTTTATATATTTATTTTCGAATTTTTAAAGGCAGATTTCCCTACATGGGCCTTCTAGTGGAAAGAAGGCCCATGAGGGGGGAAGCTTCCCCCCAAGGGATGAGGGCTGGTTCAGACGGCCTAGGTGGGCCACAAGGGGCCCACCTAGGGCCAGCGCACCCTTCAAGGGTCGTGGCTGGTGTGGGATAGTCCCACGACGCCCGACTGGCAAGGTTGGCTCCCCCCGTCAGCCTATATAAGAAGGGTCACCCCTGGCCTTTTAATTCACCAATTAATTCCCCAATTCTCTCTCGATCTCGTGATACCCTTTGTCGGAGTTGCGTCGAGTTGAGAGGGGGATCTCTTCCACCATAGCCCGCTGCCGCGCTGCTGGTGTTCCGGTCCAAGTCTTCCGCTGCTCGTCCTGGACTGGAGCTTCGGAGGCCGTCGTCTCCACCGTATGTATGTAACGCTCTGCGAGGTGCTGCGCTAGCGGTGCTCGGAGGCCTACTTCCTCCACCCGACCTCGAGGTCATCTTCGTCGTCTTCGTCGCACCGAGTTCTTCGCGACCTAGAGGTCGGCCACGTCGTCTTCGTTGTCAACGCTTGTGTGGGAGAGTAATCCCCGCTATTCGGTCTACGAGGGTATGTATTCCGATCTCCACCGTACTACTATATCTGCATAGAATAAATCTTGGCATGTTATAAGGATATCGTTGCTAGGAAATTTTTTGTTTTCCGCACATGACCCCCTTCAATGAAATACACAAATAATTAGAAAATATACCTCATATCTTCAAAGCATCATAAGTTATAACAAACTACTTTCAACCTCTGATTTCTAATCAAAATTGGAAACAAAGCCTTTTGTTCTAATAAGTATGGCAAACTACATAATTGAAACCGACACAAAACAAAGGAAACAATGAAAATAAAAATCAATAGCAGGAGCACAACGAACCACTATCACTAATTTTGTCACATGACTATAACTCTGCTATATCTACTATATCCAATGCTTCTGCTTTGACATTAGCACTCGAGATAAATAACACATTAGGCACAACACAAGGGCCGTCCAGTCCCTGGTCAGCTCTCGGTTCTTGAGCAAGCTCATCCACTATAGGTAGGATTTACATTCCCGCATCATTTCATGAAGAGATGGCATGCCTTGCCTACTTTGACCTCCTTCAAGAAATCAGAGATGCCCATGTTCCGCCACCACATTCGGGGAGTGGATTTTGTTCTTCCGCAGCCGTCTGGACCAGCAAAAGTGCTTGAGACTAGCTTGTCAGGTTAATCATATTAGGTACCAGGTCACTTTGCATCAACGCATCACATTGAGAAAATTAGATGTCAGATTTTGTACCCCAATAAATCCACACTAACAAAACAAATTGGAGAGCAAAAAAAGTAATCCTAATGTTTTTTATCATGTATTACTAAACTATCATCCCAGAAATTGGTCCACGTTGATTTATAAATAAAGATAATACATATGATGAGAAAAGGTAAATTTTGGATGCTAATATATAATGCAACATCAAGTTAAGATGGAGACATGCTCCAGTATATTGTACTTGATAGTTTCATGCATGCGGACACTTGTCACAGCTAGCAACCATAGAACACATAAAGTGTTGTATATATGTGCATTCTGTAACTCCCAACTAAATCTATGTATTGATATCTGTTCTGGAACATAAAAAGATAATTTTCAACGTGAACATATCACAAACCTGAACAGACACATGTCATGTCTTAGGATGGCTTCCTTAATTTTATCCAACGGAATAACATAGTCAATCTTATGTAGTGGTGGAAAAGGAAGGTATAGAGAGCTGCAGTCGGACGAACTTATAAGTAGCCACGTGCGTCTCCACGCAAGGTCGAGGGACCGGCGTTGCCTCTCCTTCCATGTTTCTCTCCCACTGTCTCTCGACAACAACACACCTAGGCTTCCTAAAACTGAAACAGAGGTTGATGTCAGATTGTTTGTATGAAGAAAACAATTGAAACAGGGAAATTATAGTTTATCAACATGCAACTAATCTAGCATCAAACTTATAAACTGCATATTTAATTATTGCTCAGGTTAGTCCATATTACCCGCACAAAACATGGTAGCCCAATCTGGCACATTTTCAGAACTTCATACCAGAACTGTAATAGCATCGACAAGCACTCCAATATCATATTTCAGAGGTTACTTCTAACAATTTTCATAACTTCAAACCTGTAGATATTCAGCGATAGACTGATATCTTCCTATCGTCAAAAAGTACAACTGGGCCAAGGCATTTGATTACCAACTGCAACAACTAAATCTGACACGAAATAAAAGGAAACTAAAGGAGTCAAGAAGGAAGGCAACGCTCACAGTAGGAAGCAGAATACACAATGGATCTTGGTGATCTTGTTGAGTCCCATGCTGATCTCTTTATCTAGAAACATTGCTTGTAGACCTGCACCTCCGTTTGGAAGGACATATTTCCCACATGAACGTACATCGACTGCAGCACCGCCCCATCAAACACCTCCTGTGTCTCTGGCTGTATGAGCGAAGGAACAATCGAGGCCGACCTGAATAAGTTTATAAATTACCAGCAAATTCAGCAAAAATAACATAAACCATAACTCAATATGAAAAAAGAAGATACTATGCCAAAAGGACTGCGTGAATGTATACCTGGGGAAGCCATCGAGGGCAGAAATTCCGACGAATCTAGACCGAGCAGTGCCGGTGTTATACTTTGGGACTCGGGAGGCGCTGAGAGACAGAACGAGAAGAGATTCGGTTATGTCGTTGCCGCTCGGATTGAGTTGAAAAGGAGGAGCTCGAGGAAGAGAATTGCCTGGTTGCCGGAGGTGTGGCCGCTGACACAGCTTTATCGCCGTCAACTCGACACTGCACCATGCGTTGTTGCCATCATACTATCTCTCTCTTCGTGGCGGCGGCGTTACGGTGGGACGGAGTTGTCACTGTTTTGTTGAAGGACAGATAGCCTCATCGGAATCGTCCGTCTCAGATAAAACGAGAGACCACCGATTTGTTCTCCAGAATAGCGTCCACTAGGGATATTCGGCCCACGAGAAGCCTACGTGGAAGCACGGCCAAAATCGATGGAGACATTCTGCGGCCAAAAATCTGGATGCCCGAGAGTGCTTGCACTGTTTTGTTGAAGGACAGATAGCCTCATCGGAATCATCCGTCTCAGATAAAACGAGAGACCACCGATTTGTTCTCCAGAATAGCGTCCACAGGGATATTCGGCCCACGAGAAGCCTCCGTGGAAGCACGGCCAAAATTGATGGAGACATTCTGCGGCCAAAAATCTGGATGCCCGAGAGTGCTTGTTTTTGGTTCAGTTATAATATCCTAATTGTCAATGAATAATGTGTCAAAATATACTATATTAACTACGGTCGCAAAGTCTTTGAGGTCCAAAGCCACGATAATGAGCACATTCAAGGACCATCAAAGATATTAGAGTGTTATTCTGAATTTTGATTAGGATATGACTTTTGGTTCCTGCTCCTCTTAGCCGTGGGCACACTTAATATAGTTAGACAATTTTTTTGTGAACTTTGACTTTACAGGTCTTAATACACTTTTGCATATAATAATGATGCATCTATTTAAATCTATGTGTTTGCCCCAGCTGAGCGAATTTTGAACTAGAATGTTGTAATTTGCAATGTCATGCATTATGACCAGCTTTTCCATGATATTATACCGTTTCTTTTAGTATTTTTTAAACATGATTCAATATATTGTGGGAATTTTGATGCAATTTGAACGGATTATCATCCTTACCAGTTTTCACGTGCAAACCTTAAGAGCATTGGTTGTACCCCCTCTGCTCCAATATTTTAGACATTTTCTATATTTACATGTGTAATGTTTTATTGTATATGTCCATTATTTTAGTCCAAATGTAGACAACATGTATAATACCTAAAATATCTTATATTGTGAACGAAGGAGTATATGCAAGATTTCGATGTGGTCACACCGTGTTACGTGGGATCTTCCACGCCATATAATCAGGGGGTACCATTTTTCCTTCATTTCCTAGTGACACGCTTGCAGCTTAGCTGAAATTTATATAGTCGAGTATCTTGCTTTTAGTAGTTGAGGTTTGATGCTTCGCCTCTCCATTTCATGCTGCCTCGCATCTCCTAGTGGATCATTGTGATCCGGTTGCTCATCTATTCTCCATAGTCCGTCTTCTTTTTTCCAGCTTCTCTTATAAAATCTACTATGTCTTCGGTTGGCGCATTTACATTGCATAGTAACCGTGACAAGGAAAATAAATAAATGTTTCATTGTCTTATTATCACAATTCTTCTTATTTTCGGTCGACCGAGGTTTTCCTAGACTGTCATTTCAAATCTTTACTTTTAGTGGTAACGTCCGCTTCATAATTAAAAATACAAAAGTTATATCCGTCATTCAAAAGATCTACATCCATATATTCTATCGAAAAGACCCCAATAACATAAATGTTCCACTGAAAATTACTAGATAGCTCGACATACATCAGTGATTTGACAAAATGTAGCCAAAAAGCCTATTTGTTCCCGGTTAGTGACCTTCTTAAGAAAATATTGAGTGGCTCAGTGGCTATAATTTTTCCTAGCAGACAACGTTATATGGCATGTGGTAGACTATTTTTTCTTGTAAAAACACCGCAAGAGAAGAGCCCGTAATAGCCATAAATTGAAAACAATCCATCTAATTTCTCGGTTTCAAATTGTGACTTGTTTATAGATGGATACTTTTTAAATAAATCACAATACAACCTATATTTCTAAAAATTCTCAAAAACTTCAGACACACTTCTTAAAAGTGAGTGCTCGGAGTATTTTTGGCAAAATATGACCGTTCTCGTGAACTAATAAGACATTTGGTCGCTCAGAAAACTATTTCAAATCTGGACCCCCTACGTCAACGCGAATGGAGCTGAACTTGTGTAGTTAGGCCATGATTTTTTTGCATTTTAATCCCTGGGTTCAAGCCAAAGTCATCGGCACAGGAGGGTGTTTGGTTAAACTTTTTTCTAGACTTTTGTTTTGGCTTATAATCCATAAAAGCAACCTTGGCTTTTGGTTTATATCATAGTGCAACATAAGTCAAAAGCTAAAAGCCAAAAACACCTATTTAGGGGGTGTTTGTTTGGGCTTTTAGCAGCTTTTCAGTGGAAAAAGCACCTCAAATGAAACAAACGGGGGTGCTTTTGTTGTGGGCTTTGCAAAAGCGAGGAGAGAAATAGACACGAATTGGAAAGCACCTCCGGAGGTGCTTTCCGCGGCTTCCCGCAAAGGGTCTCCAAACGTTTTCGTATATGGATATTTTGTTGACCAAATTTACCAGAGAATGCCACCGAGGGGAGCCCCCGACTCCTTTTCTTTTTCTTCTCCTCCCCGCATCGCGTCCGCGCTAGGTTCCTAGCTCGCACGCCGCACGCCCGTGACTGCGCTCCCGCCGGCGAGCGGCGCTTCCCCGACGGCGGCCGCCTCCCCGCCTCCGGATTTGCCGTCCCATTCCCGATCTTCGGCCGAGCTCGTCCGTCCCCGAGCTTCCGCCGTCGAGCACGTCCGTCCCCAGCCCCAGCTTCCGCCGAGCTCGTCCATCCCCAGCCCCAGCTCAACTCCTCCGATCGACCTCCTCTCTGCTATATGCTATACGATAGATCAAGTTCTCCCAATCGATTGCTCCATGCGTTTGCGTACTCCAGTCTCCAAATAGATCCAGATGCATACACTACACTGTTATAAATGCTAGATCCATTGCTCCATGCGTACACTTCAAGATGTACTATGGATACGATGTAAAAGATCATATTGTTTACTTGTAAATTTCTTTATTATATATTATGAACATTTGCTCATGAATTGTTCCAGATCGGGATGTCTAATAATTTTTATTATTTACTCATGAATTGTTTCAGTCTGATATACTTTCTAGAAAAATACACTATCTTCATCAATTATTTCACACGATATTTTATTTGTGTAATGGTACTGTTATATATTTTGGAAAAAATATATCTTTTCAATTATTTGTTCTGTTTAAAGTTAGTATTTATAGTGCTCGGAACTAAATGGTATTTTGGACAAGTTCTCAACACACAGCCAGACAACCAGCCAAATCACCAAACAGTGACACTTAAAAAAGCAGCTTTTCCTACACAGCAGCTTTCCCTGCACAGCACCACAGCCAGCCACAGCCAGCCAGCCACAGCCCAAACAAACACAGCCTTAGATGTTTTTTAACTTATAAGGCAAAGCCAAAAGCCAACTTAAAAGCATAACCAAACACTCTCCGAGGCTTTACTAGGGCTGGAATCAAACAGAACCGGCTCAAGACTCGGCTCGGATAGGCTCGGTAAAACTTGAGCCGAGACAGGCTCGGCTTGCCTCTGAAAATTTGCTGAATAATGAGCTCGCGGCTCGGCTAGCCCGAGGCTCGACTCGGCCGGCTCGAGCCTCATCTTTTTTTTCTTCTCTAAATAACTCTTCCGTCTTCGCTTCTCGTTGCTTGTGTTGCGATCCTTCGTTCCCCTGACCCGACCGTCCCCATCTGCTCGTTCCCCTCCTCTGCTTAGGGTTCCGGCGGCAAGTGACAAGCACCACCACCCGCCGGCCCGCCACCATCGTCCGCGTCTCCGGCGGCACGACGGCCAGATCACCTTCTCCTCCGCGTCATCGTGCTCCAGGTGAGCGGCCTCATCCTCCCAATCTCATCTAGCTCTTCCTCGTACGAGACAAAATCACCTAGTTCTACAACATAGCTTCGACGCCGTCCGGCCGGCCGGCGGCCCTTGAAATCGTCCGTCGTCGTGGGCCTCCTCTGCAAGTCTGCGCGCTATGCATAGTTGCCTTTTCCCTCTAATCATGTTGTGCTAGTCGTGTTCATCAGAGAGAAATTAGTTTAGCTAGCTGCATGCTCTAAGCATATTATTGTTGCTTTCATTATCATTTTTCATGGGTCTGATTAGTCACGTTAAACATCATGCGTAGCAATTTATTATGTGTATTTTTCAGTGAATCGATGCAACCTGGACACTTCCGTGTCTTCGGTGTCTTCGGAATCAACTTTTAGTACCGGGGTCGAGTTCTTGATGACTATAGGTGACGAGGGATACCCCATCAATACTCATGGTTAATAGCCTAGGATAAGAGTATGATGTAGAGAACACGTAGTGTTGGTAGATTCGTCGGCTAACATGTGAGATTTACTCAGATTCGGTGCCCTCGAGTGAGGTAACACCCTTACGTCATGCTTGTCTGTTACTGATTGTGAATATGCGGCGAGTACAAGGATCTAGCAAGATGGATTTTGCTGGGTTTGGTGATTCTGATTGGGCATGTTCTTGATCGGCCACCCTCCTATCCTTTATATAGTGGTACAAGTCTCGGGTAGTAACCGAATAGGACTACATATATGGTAAGTAATACCGACTATGCTATTTATGGTAAAAGCTTTTGACTTGGCCTTCGCTTGTTGGGCTTCTTCAGCTTATTAACAATTGGGATTTAGTCATTACGTGCATCAGGTACCCACACGAAGGGATATCCGTTTGGTATAACCTCGTCATTAGCCCCCGAGTGTTTGATTAATTCGGAGAATCAGTCATGCACTCACTTCATAGTGCATTTCTCATGTTTATGTTTTTGATGAGATACGTTCATGTCTTTATCTTTCGACTATGATTTTTGCCTCAGGATCACGACCGAGTAGGCCTGAAATTATTCGATGAGTCGAAATCAGTTAACTACACTTGGGCAAAACATTACTAGTCTTCAATCAGGTTTCGAGTCCTCGGGCTCGATCCTGTAACATACTGGACAGACTCGCCTCAGACCAATTGATGGACTTAATGATATTGGTCTGTAGTTTTAAGTTTGCTACCCAGCGCGTCTACCGGGATTTCCATCGTATCTGTTGATACGGAAACATCTAGGATTAAGCACAGCTGGAGTGATCCTCAGCCCGTTCGACTGATCGATGGGTCTTACCTTTGTATTTCCCGCATGCAACATCCGAGATATCATAGACTGATTTTCACCCGGTAATCTTTATGTTTTTGTGCTTTTGATTCTATCGGGTGCACGAAAGTGCTCCCGATGGGAGTAGCCCCCGAGATTGTGCTTTATTGCTTGTAATAGAGGATAATCTCAATTTTGTTTTCATCAGTCGAAGGCTTTTTGTTCTCTCCCGATGGGAGTTTCCACTCTACTACAGGGGCGTAGCTAACTTTATTCATGGGTATGCAATAAATACCCAATGTTTTTTTGTAAAAAGAAATAAATATATAACGTCATATATATATATATATATATATATATATATATATATATATATATATATATATATATATATATATATAGGTAAAATGGTTTCTACCCTCAAAGGTAACTACCCCACGTCTCATATACCAACTTACGGAAGTACTTTGTCATAATTTATCGGTTTGAGTATGTTCGTATATTATATCTAAGATACCCAAAAACAACTTTAATGAAAAAATTGCAAATGGCCTAATATTTTACACTATATACTCGAAATATCGTCATATATGCATATAAAAGAGAAGTATCTAGAAGTTTTGTACATACTACTAAAAAAGTATCTATAGTACTGAAATAGCATTATATACTCCATACTACATGATACATACCTCATGTTATGATAGATACTCCATACATTGTGTGAAACACACGTGGGGTAGTTACCTTCGAGGGTAGTATGAATATGTCCTATATATATATATATATATATATATATATATATATATAGGGGACATATCCTGTGAATCCATTGCATCCGTGCATCCGTGCATCCGACATGCTAATGGCCGGTAGATCAAGATCGTACGAGCCACATCTATAAGAGGTACTTTTGCGTTAAAGCGCCCGCTTCCAGGTTTCAATTTTACTAAGTACGCCCCTACCTTCTAAAATATTACAACTGAAATCGCATTATCCCCTTCTTCTCCTTGGTCATGCTAAAGGCGAAGGCCTTGATACCGGTGAGAGTCGTCGTCGACGTCGCCGGAAGTAGACTGCCCCGTCCCGATTCGCATCGCACCCTGTGCAGTTACATGACCAATCTGTGCCTTTTCTTTCTCGCCCATCCTGATGCTGAGGTTGCTGGCGGCCGCATCTGCGCTCGCCGTCACGGGATGCGGGAGCGCCCGTCGACCTCGGCTCCGTGCACGGCCAACCCACGTCCAACTTCTACGACCTGTACGTGCTCGGCCGGGGCCAGTTCGTAATCATGGAGTTGCTCGCTCCTGATTGTCCTCTCGACCTGATTGCCCCCTCTGTGAGTACTGATCTTATGATTTCATTATTCCCTTGTATGAGATTAGGGAATTAATAAACTGTATTGTTATATTCCAGATACATGTGGTTGCAAGCACGGTGGAGAGCCAATTTGCAGAGCAACTCGAGGGCCACATCCCTGAATTTTCTTCTGAAATTTCTCTATTCTTGTTAATGCATCTTGTACGTGTAAATTGATCTGCTGAAGCTGAATGTAGTTTCAGAGTTTCAGAATGGCCATGTATATCGCCCGTGAGGTTACTGAATAGATTTCCTCTTTACGGCAATCATGTACATCAATTTGTATTGTTTCAAAAATCATTGTTCGGCCAATGTAACGGTGTGTGTTGTACTATGTATACAAGGAATGCAAAGAATGAACATTATAAATGGGTAATGACTGTGCATCTATCTGTACAAATGCTGCATATTTCAGTCATTGTCTAGACTGAAGGGTTGATACCATTCCTGTCTTGATCGCCACTGCTTTTCTGTTGAAACATATGGTGGATGTTACATTAATTCCTTACCTTTTTTTCACCAAAGTTGAGAGGAAAACCTCCAAAAGAAAAAGTTGAAGCACAAGCTGGTATCATGCTAAAGTACTACCCAGTAGTTTCAGACTCTGGCTGTAGCTTTTTTTTGAAATCTTACACATGCTTTATACTCTGCCACTAGCCCATTACACATGCACAGAACCTTACTTAGAAATCAGAATTTGAACCATATTACAAGAGCGGCTTGTTTGAAAACCTGAATGTCACCTTAAACTTGATATTTCTACAACTACTACATTCAACACACATCGAGACATTGAAAATAAAATAAAGCAGTTTGATACTTCCACAAAGAGAAAATGACAAGAACACAGTTTGATACTTTCACACTGAGTAAGATAGTACTAAAGATATTGCATTCATCATCCACCGTCTGTATGTATGTCTTGCGTATCAGTGGCTTCCTTTCCTTGACCTTTTTTGCTTGGACAATTGCGACTATCATGAAACCCTACTTGGTTGCACGTTTTGCACAAGCGTGCGACCTTGCTCTTGGCTTCTTTGTTCTTCTTTTTATGATCTTCCCCATTTAACTCTTTTCCTCTCTTTATTCTTTTACTTCTCCCTACCGAACGGACATCATTTGGTGGGTGTATGTTGATTTGAGTAGGAATGTTACAACCAATAAATGCCTCATATTCTTCTTGCCTAGTATGCTTGACTGCTGCAGGAACCTTTTGATTCAGAGGCTCCTCAATGCTCAACATACTTGATACTAAAAAGTGCATGCCTTCATCTGATTGTTTGGCTATTTTAATAAGATCTTCCAACTTGTTGCGTACAGTTGAAATCTTCTTCCTCGCAGATGCATCCAAGGAGTCAGTGGGCTTCTCTTCCAGAAGATCTCCTTGTACATCGTAAACACTTTCTCTAGAAAAAGAAGTAAATGTTAGTTATATCATTTGCAAGAAAGTAAGAAGCGACGGTTATGATTTTTCTTTTGTACCTTTTACACCTTTTCTGCCATCTTTCCATAATATAGAAGGATGGAATCTCTTGTTGATTTTCAATCCTCGTTACTTGGATAATATGGCGGCATGGAATTCCATGAGACTCAAATAACTTGCAGGAACAATTAGCTATCATGGTTGTCATATCGCAGCGGACCTCCCTTGTCTTACTAGCACCGGTTCTGAAGGTCACTAATTTTAGTCCCTCGTCTTGTGTAATGCTTTGAACACAACAATGATCTCTGGCAGTCATAATTTGTTTCTGGAACCTCTCAAACACCTCATATGTGTATATTTCACTACCTTGTTTCTCTATTGCCCATGGTCTCACTAATTGAGGGGTCCTATGGATGCTTGAGTTGTCTGCAATTAACTCCTCTTGACGTTGGCATTCTAAAGCTGTGTCAAACCTAAGCCAAAACTCAACAAGGGTAACCTTGCGATGAATGAAACGGTTAAAAAATGAATTTGCACTTTCAGACCTTGAAGTTGTCCAAAGAATGCCTGCCAGGGGAATGTCCATAAAGTATGCTGGTATCCATGACTCTCGAAGGCTGAACCTTGTAGTGAACCACTCATTATCCTCCAAACTGAAGTCTTTCATTATAGAATTCCACTCCAGCTGAAACTCGGACGGGGTTTCTGATCCCCATACACATGCGTTTATCCTCTTCCAAAATTCAGGTTCTTCTCTCATCACTGGTCCAACCTTCTCTGGAAGTTTATCCATTATATGCCACATGCATAACATGTGTATGATGCCCGGAAAAACTTTATCAATTGCATTCTTCATGCTCCGAGCTTCGTCGGTTATGATGAGCCCTGGCGTTTCACCTCCCATTGCCTTCAGGAAGGTCTCAAACAACCAAACATATGACTCCTCTTTCTCATTTAGTAAGAACCCGGCACCAAAAAATACACTTTGTAGGTGATGATTAACCCCTGTAAATGGTGCAAGTAGTTCTTTCTAGCAATCCGTCTTCCGGGCTACTATCTCTTGTAACACTAGACTTCGGATCTGTGAAGTTAGCAAACAATCCATACTGGGCCTTAAGCTTTCTCGACTATTGATCAGGCTAGTTCACTCCTACTATGATGTCAATTCTAGGTGATGATTAACCCCTGTAAATGGTGCAAATATCATGTTATACTGATTAGTAGTGTACGTAGAATCAAACGATACCACTTGCCCGAAATGTTTGTAGTTCTTCCTACTTGTAGCATCTGCCCAGAATACATACATCAAATTTCCTTCATCACTCACAACAAAATCATAGAAAAATGCTGGATTAACTTCTTGCTTTCTTGCTAGCTGGGCTACAAACATTTGGGCATCTGCATTCCTGATTTTATACCTGAGATCACGGTAGTAATTTTGCAAGTCCCTTTTCATGCATCCAATATTTTCAATCTTACCCTCGCTGACTTGGAGGAGTCTATATGCCTGGCTAGTGCCAATGCTTGCTTTGTGGCATGTGTATAGTGTTTTCTTTGCCCTCTCACTAACTTGACGATTCGATCTGATCAAATGACGCTTATCAGGTGACACAAGACCATGATTGTGGTGCTCAATCCAAGATTCTATCTTGTAGGTATCATTACCACATAACTTTACAAAGATATGTGCATCACAACCACATCTTGTGTCCGTGTTCTTACGCCTTTTTTTGGATGGATCGTCAATCTGTTTACCCTTCTCGGACTTGAATCCTTCCCTGTTACACATGTATCGTTTAGTGCGAACTACCACAGCGTCTAATTTCTTCTGTTGTCCAACACGAACTTCAAAACCAGATTCATGTGCATAATACTTATAAAACTTCTCAACAGCCTCTAGGCCTTCAAATGTCATCCCCAATTCAGGCTTGATAATTACTTTACATTCTGGTGTATAAGACGAACACTTTAACATAAACAAATAAATTAGTAAGCACCATTGTGTATAATTCATTTAACTGAACTGAATACAACGAGAAAGCAAATTGACATACATGATGAGGAACACTTGCATTCTTTACTGGTGTGCTAAATAGTTCTTCGTTCACCTGCATTTGCAAGCTATTTGTAGGCTGCATTGCTGCACAAAACGAAAAACAGGTACAGTAATGATTAGCCTTTAAACCAAAAGCACTCACGTACATCACACAATAATCTATCCTGTAGCCATCCACACCAATTCTGCATGCCTATGTCTGCACAACTCTTTGCATTAAAATTCTCACCGGTTCAGGCCTATCAATTCCCACAATTGAGGGAAACGATTTCACGATCTGCATGAGTTACTTTTGGTACGCCCCACGTGAGCGACCTTAGGGCACTAGAAAATCCGGCAGCAACTTTGCGTCAGGAGAAAACGGACTGCGTATCTTGCTATGAAATAAATGGCGGTCGTGTTTGGAGACCGCGTAGAAGCCAACTGCGATCAATCGGATGCACTCACCGGTGGATCTTATGCAATGGAAGTTTTAGGGCGGCCGGCGAGTCGCCGCCTTAGTGATCGATAGCTAGGAAACCTTAACTGCATCAGATCGTGAGGAGGCTTGTGTATCTGACGGGGGCGCGCGTGCAAATATGCAAGCCTACCAAATAGAGGTAGTGGGCATGTTTTTGCAAGATTACGGTACAATCAGATCTGACGCTACAATTTATATCGGTTGGTTCATAGCCTTCGGATGCACAGATGCATAAAACAAGCGGATTCACCTGATATGACGCCATATATAGGTAAAATGGTTTCTACCCTCAAAGGTAACTACCTCACGTCTCATATACCAACTTACGGAAGTACTTTGTCATAATTTATCGGTTTGAGTATGTTCGTATACTATATCTAAGATACCCAAAAACAAGTTTAATGAAAAAATTGCAAATGGCCTAATATTTTACACTATATACTCGAAATATCGTCATATATGCATATAGAAGAGAAGTATGTAGAAGTTTTCTACATACTACTAAAAAAAGTATCTATAGTACTGAAATAGCATTATATACTCCATACTACATGATACATACCTCATGTTATGATACATACTCCATACATTGTGTGAAACACACGTGGGGTAGTTACCTTCGAGGGTAGTATGAATATGTCCTATATATATATAGTATGTAGAAAACTTCTACATACTTCTCTTTTATATGCATATATGACGATATTTCGAGTATATAGTATAAAATATTAGGCCATTTGCAATTTTTTATTAAAGTTGTTTTTGGGTATTTTAGATATAGTATACGAATATAATCAAACCGATAAATTATGATAAAGTACTTCCGTAAGTTGGTATATGAGACGTGGGGTAGTTACTAGAAACTATTTTACATATATATATATATATATATATATAATAGCTAGCTGCCCACAGGGGTAGCTGCACACAGCCATCCAACCATCGATCAGTCCTATAGGCCATTTTCCACCCCACATCCGATTAACGGTGTTAACTCACCGGAACGCCCCCGCAAACAAAAACACCCCGCACCTCTATGGCTCTATCTCAAATCTCATTCTCACCCCACCACTCCTCCCCATTCCCATTCCCATCAATCCACACCTCCTCCACTCATCCCGACGCCACAACTCCACCACACCCACAACCGCACCACCAGCCGGCGCGCCGCCCACCTTCTTCCCGGCGAGCCGGCGCGTCACCGGCGACCCTCCAGCTCCTTCCACGCGTTCCCCACTTTGCGCCTCGCTTGCGACCCACCACCGAGTTCCATGTCCTTGCGCGTCCCCACGGCTCGGCCATCAAAATCTGCCTCCCGTGTTCCCCACGAACGGGATGCTCCAGGAGGTTGAGCCATCGAGGAGGGGCATGGGCGGCGCTGCTTCAAGGGGGTCATGCAGCGGTGGACTTCGCGGTTAATTCGGGTCGTCGCTGCTCGGGATCCCGCCACCATGCGCCGTCACCGTTGCTCCCGACTGCGGGCTCGCGTCCACCGCGACCGCGCATGTGAGAGCGGCGCATCAGCCCGGCTTCCCTCTCCGCGCGCGCTGGCTTCCCTCGACGCCGCGCTAGGCTCGAGAAGTAGAGCCGGCCGAGCCGTGGTCGTCCTCTGTGGCATGAGCCGGCTCGGTAGGTAGACGACGTTTGAGCTGTGCACCCCCTCCGGATTGGGTAGAGGCAACTACAGGTCGTTCCGATCTGGATTGAGAAGCTGGGCGTTCCGATCTGGATTTTTTTCCCGTCGATCTGGTTTTTTTGCTTTCCATTTTTGAGTGAATCACGTTGATTACGTTGATGTTGACTTTCTTATATTCCTGACCTACATCCCATGTGTATTTAAATGCAAAAAATATTACTCCATGGTGTGCCTAAAAATGGCAAAACACCGTACTTCCGGGGCGTGAGGCCCTCCGGTTGTTGTTGATTCCTTTTTTACAGTTCTTTTACAATATTCTTATGATTTGTTTCATGTTTCTTCGGAGGAAGAATAGGACCTCCATGTTTTTTTTCAGTTTCTTCCCCTGTTGCAATTTCTTCAACATGCTTGATTCTGAAACTTCTTGTTAATACTTTTTCCCATGCATAGCGCGGAGCCGACGGCGCTTGGTGTTGTCCCCGCCGCACAACATCTTGTGCTCCCCATCGACGGAATGCTCATGGAGGTGGAGAAGGGGCATGGGTAACGCTGCTTCAAGAAAAAGCCAGGCGGCGGCGGTGGTTTTCGTTGTTGATTCGGATTGCGGCGGCCCGAAATCCCGTCACCATGCCGGCGCCGCTCCAGGAGAGAGAGGACACAGCTGTCGCAAGCGTCTAGGAGACAACGTCGTGAAGGAAGAAGAAGTCAGGGCAGAAGCAGCAGCCCGCTGTTTTTTTCGATCAAGATCTTCTCTTTTTTGATTTGTTTTTTCCTCCGATCCAGATCAAATTGCTTGTACATGGAGTTTTCTCAGATTTATTTACATGGAGTTTTCTCCGATCCAGATCAAAAATCTTTTGATATGTCATTTTCAAGAAGATCCAATCCATCTCTCACTGTAATTACGTTTGAGCGATAAAATGGAATGAAAAGGTTGCTAGTACGTGGAAAAAGTTGCCGAGCACGGTGCATGTTTTGTTCCTAGCATGGGAAGTAGCTACTTCTTTTTGCTGAAGCGAAAGCGATGGGGAACAGCAAAAAAAAAACCACACCACGTACGTGAACATCCGCAAACGGTAGCACGAATCGCATAACAAGATCTAAAGGTCAAAAAGGCATGCACAGCTACCACCATAGGCAGCAAATCTGTGTTGATATATATATATATATATATATATCAAATCTGTGTTGATATATATATATATATATATATATATATATATATATATATATATATATATATATATATATATATATATATATATATATATATATAGGTAAAATGATTTCTACTCCCAGGTGTAACTACACCCATGTCTCGTATACCACCTTACGGAAGTATTTGTCAAACTTTATTGGTTTGAGTATGTGTATATACTATATCTAAGATATCCCAAAATAAGTTTCGTCATTCAATTGCAATTGTCCTAATATTTTACACTATATACTCAAAATACCGTCATATATGCATATATATGCATATAAAAGAGAAGTATGTAGAATTTTTTTACATACTGTCTAAAAAGAAGTATCTTTAGTACTAAAATAACATTATATACTCCATACTACATGTTACATACCTCCCGGTATGATAGATACTCCATACTCGCGTGAAACACACATGGGTGTAGTTACACCCGGGTGTAGTATGGATATGTCATATATATATATATATATATGTATATATATATATATGAATTGGTAGCCTTTTTATGTATAGAAGGCAGCAAAAACTGAAACAGACACATCACACCGGTGCTCTCACGTCCCGACCTCTCTACTTGGGCCTAACTCTATATTGTCGTGTTGTAATTTTCCTTTTAGTAGCTTCGCATACCCAATGCAAAAATTCTGGCTCCGCCACTGCTCTACCATCTTTATGCATATGCTTTGATGTTTTTCTTTTTAGTTGTAAGTACTTTTTTGCTTGTCAATCGCAAGTGACGCTCCTTTTGTTTTATGCGTTTTGTTCGTCTGCCAGGCGAATGATGTCATACATGACCTCCTTGGCGTGCGAATAACACTTTGATGGGATGTCACATAGTGGGTCCCACCCTTTGACCGTTGTGGACGCCGGTTCAGTTCTAATTTGACCTGACGTGGCGAGATTTTCACAGACGTGATGATGATCTCCTCGTTTTGCGCGCGTAGTGGGCGGCGTGGCCTGCGACGATTGCCCTCCGATTGTGCCACGCGTCATGGTAATTTTACCTGAACGGCTACGATGATCTTCTGGATTTTACCATAAGTACGGGTTTCTCCGCTACGATTTGTTTTAACCCGCCATTTGCCTCCCTTTTCCCTTTGCTTCATCTTCTTCCTTGTGCCTGTCGCTGCTTTGTTTTCGGGTTTCCATCCCATCTCCTCCTTCGTGCGCACTCCTCCTTCTTTGCTCTTGCATTCTACTGCCATGGCGCCCAAGAAGACCTCGGCATCCTCTGCCTCCGTTGCTGCTGCGGCGACTAGCAAAAAGAGGAAGGGGTTGACTGCAGCCACCGTCTCTACCGCCCTTAGGAATGAGTCTGGCGGCTGGACTTCGTCTACTGTGACAGAGAAAAAGCTGGCGGCTCTTCGCAAGGATGGTCTACTCCCTCCACCCGAGAAGCTCGCCGTTCGCGCTCCTGGCAAGGAAAACTTCCCCACGCCACTTCTTGGAGGGCGGGGTATGTTTTGCCGAATTCCTTCCTCGTGGTTTTGGCTTCCCGCTGCACGATTTTGTGCGTGGTCTCCTTTATGCTTACGGGACACAGATCCATGATCTAGTCCCCAATGGCGTTTTGCGCGGTCTCCTTTATGCTTGTGAGTGCTTTTTGGTGATATCCCCCAGCTGGGCGCTATGGAAGTCGATCTTCCTGGTGCGCCCCATGGCCCGCAATGGCCGCACCAATCCAGTCGGAGGCGTCAGCTTCCAGGTCAAGGTCGGCTGCAAGTACTTCTCTTTGAAGCCAGTCGAGTCTGCTCAGGGGTAGAGAACCAAGTGGTTCTACGTCCCTGTGAGCCAGGTCGTCAGCCCAGCCTTCTCGGCTGTAGCGCCTATGCGAAGACGAAGGCCTGGGCACACGCTCTCTCGCCAGCTGAAGAGAGCGAGACTGCCCCTCTTCTGGAGAAGGTCGAGAGATTGGTGAACACCATTCAAGGTGTGCAACTTATCTACACCTTCCTGAAACATCGTGTGTGCCCCCTTCAGCAACGTGCTCACCCGATGTGGGCGTACGAGGATGCACACGACGCCACCAGGGTGAGTGTCGTGGAGCTGTCGGCTAACGAGCTCGACGCGCTTGTGAAGTCGGTAACCAGCTAGGTAGCTGAGGATACTATCGACTATGCATTCGCCACATCTCCCTTTAGTTTAGAGAGGCCCCTTCCTGAAGTAAGTATTTCACTTTATTTTATGCACCTTTGTTTTTGTCGAGTGGATATCATTATCATTTGCTCATATGTTCTTCTTTTTGCTTTTTCTTTTGTAGGTGCACTCGACTAGGTCCTCACTCCCTCCTCTTCCTGAAGCTGGGCCTTTCGATGAGACGGATGTGCTGAAGGAGAGCGAGAAGTCGACGGATTCCTTGTTTGAGGCTGAATCCTCTTCTTCGGAGAAATCTGAAGTGGATGGAAAAGGTGTAGGGCAGTCCGAGGTTGAGCATGCCGTTGGACCCACCCTCAAACGTCACAGTATGGTGCACACAGGCGAGGGCGAGGGGACGGCAGACTCCGGCGCTTCTTCGCCTATAAGGGATGTACCGCCTTTGGCCCATCGATCGACGCCCCCTTCTACTCATCAGTCTGGCTTTGGCGCCCCCCGCTTTGATGATGAATTGTCTTTGGATGAAGACGAGCAAAGGTAACTTTTGTCGTATGTATATGTACATATATTCTGCCTGTTTGTTCTGTTTATGTTGGTCTTGTAATATCCCCTCTTTTGTGTCCTTCTTAATCTAGCGATGACCGGGTAGCCAGTCCCCTAGCTGCTCCAGCGACGACTGCCACCTCCTCTCCAGCTGTCAAGGCGGTAGTCGCCCCTTTTCCACCTTCTGCTCCTGTGTCGGAGGTTGCAGCGCCCATCGCGACCGTTTCGACTGCCGTGCCCTCGTCCTCTTCTGTGCCTTCCTGGCTGGAGCATGTTAGTCTCCTTCCCTGATTTGTAATATGCTTTTTCTTTGACCTTTATGTGTGACGTGTGCTTTGCATCTGCAGCCGGTTGTAAGTGGCCTTGCTACTTTTGGCCAAGCCTTCGCTCGGTCGGAGGAGGAGCGGGGCGCCCTCCGCACTCGACTGGACCAACTTAGTCGTGAGTATTCGTTTTCCCTTGTATTTGCTCATTCCTGTTTGTGTTCTTCTTTGTGACTGGAGTTCTTCCATTTTGCTTAGGGGAGAAAGATATTTTGGAGTCCCGGCTGGCTGATGTGGAAAAGGTCCTCTCCCAGCAATCAACTGCAAAGGAAGAGCTTGTTGGACCGATTGTGGATTGGAATAGAAGTTTATTATATACAGATATTCTACTCTTCGTGCTTCTGAGGGGGAGTGTGCCAAACGACTGCTTGGCTTTGCGCATTCTCTTGAAGGTGAGTGTAGCATTCTTTTCGTGTGAGAACTTGCCTTTTTATTTTTCGGCTGCTGTTATGGACATTTTTTTGCTTTGCAGGCCCCTCTTTCAGCTGCAGTGGTACGGCAAGTGACGCTTTGTCACTTGACCAAGCCATTGACCAGGTTGGGGTGGCCATACAGCATGCCAAGGAGTCTCTGGAGGTTTCCACGCAGACTCTTGGTGCTGTTTTCAAGGAAGTGTTGCCTACAGCCAAGATTCCTTCGACTATCGAGGGGCATGTTGCTCAACTGGGACCCAAGTCAAAGACCTTGAAGGCTTATGCGCAGGAGTTGATGGTACGCGGCTCAGACTCCACCCTCAAGCTCCTTATAGGTCATGGCGTGGCTGCCGATTATGAATCCTTCCTGTTTGACTTCCCTAAGAAGTCAGACGGGAAGCCTTCGAATCTGAAGAAGTACGGGTCGCGCATATCCCTCCTCGCTAATGCTAGCATTGCAACTATGGAGCATCGCTCGGCAGTCATTGCTGCTGCTCGTAAGGATGGGTCTGAGTCTGCTGCTCAGTCGTAGGCAGCCTTTGTTTTTAGAGTTATGTCTCCTTTTGTAATATATGATGTCCCTTGGGAATGGATCTTTTGTTGATCCTTGTTGTGTGCTTTGTGTCTCTTTTTACTTCGACTTGTTTCTCGTCTAAGATATTTGTGATTGTGTCTCAGTTGAGTGTCTCAACCACTCAGAAGGATGTTCATGTGGGAGGGGAGTTTCGCTCGGCTGCGCAGCTGAAAAATGATGCCCAGGTTCCTGATTATGCCACGAAGAAGGTTGCTCAACTGGAGCAGGAGCTCAAAGCAGCTCGAACTGACATAGAAATTCTTTGAGGAAGGCCTTCTCTTTCTACCCAGAGAGAAAAATATGTTCTCTATGAGATGGACGACTCGAACAGGCAACTTGAAGGTATTGAGTATGTCGACTTGCTTCTTGCGTATGTGTTAGTTGCACTTAATGGCTGGTCACTTTGCTCTGTATAGTAGTTATTGTGGATGATTCCAAAGCTGAAACTGCTCGCGTGAAGGAACGTCTGGAAGACGCTACTCGGACGGTTGTCACCGGTCTGCAATACTTCTAGCTTGATACGTACCATGCCACCATTCTTGACACTCTGAAGGATCGTGTGTGGCGTGGTGCTATTCTGCTGGAGCGTTGTCGGGCAGCACTCATGCGGGTGAACCATTAACTGTTTCCTAAAGGTCCTCAACCGCAAAAGATTCACGCCCTAGTCGATTTGTTTCGTGCTTCTGAGACAATTCGAGAGGCTGTGACCTGGCGAGTTGTACTTGGAGCCAACGCTGCATTCGCGTATATGAAGAGCCAAGATTCCAAGCGTGCCTCTGCTTCTTCATCTCGATCGGAGCTTCGACTATCGAGTGAAGATATGGAGCGGACTCTTGCTCCTGCTGAGAGATTGATAGGTCGAGCGCATAAGCAATTGATCGACTCCAACTTGTCGTTGAAGGATGAGGATGCTTAGTTTTTTGTCTTCAAAGATTTTTTGATGTGCATGATGTGTGGTATCCAGAGCCAGCCCCCGAGTGTATTGAGTGGGGCTTTGTTTTTTATGTATGTTTATGATAAAAATCAACCATTTGTATTTGTTGGATGCTTGCTATGTGCTTTGTATCTGGGATGCAGCCCCCGAGTGTATCGAGTGGTCGCTTTGCATATGAGTTTCTAGTCTTCGTAGGTTCCATAGCGTTGGGGCTATTTGCTTGTGTTTTGGGTGATGCGCAGCCCCCGCGCGTATCGAGTGGAGTTTTTGTGTCTCGTTGTAACGATAAATTATGTAAGTAAGGTACGGGTAAAACTTTCTCTTTATAAATGTTGACCAGCAAGCCGCCTCATTAAAAACCTTCCAGTCCCCTTAGGTACCCTGGTAAGGAAAAGAGCGCGTCTAAAACCTGCTGACCTTTTTGATACATGATATTTTGCTACATCGACTAGATGTGTTTGCTAAACGCTGGTGACTCTAGTTAGTCACACTCTTCGAGTTGTACGCTTCTTCTTGGTGCTGTAGCATCTTTGACTTGTACCTCCCTTCGGAAGGTTTCTTCGGATGTTGTAGTCGAAATATCAGGGACTCTCCATGGAATGAGTCTATTTGTGATAGTATGATATGCCTTGCGGCACGAGCTTCGAGTGGTGGTGGTGGCTTTGTGTCTTGCTCCTCCGTCTTGTGCCTATTTTTTATGATGATGCAGTTTGGTATTCCTTGACTGAAGATAGTAGTGATGTGTTTTGGGCTTGTCATCTTGTTTTTGCTTGACGTCGCCCTATCAGCCGTGGCTGTAGTTGTTTTGAGCGGAGGATCATCTTTGTATGGCTTTTTTGCTGAGGACTTCTATTTTTTGAGTGGCATGTGGGTGCCATCTTCTGATTGATCTATGGTTTACTCGACTGAAGAAAACACCTGGCGGTACCCGCGCCTTTGCTGCTCCGATGTTGGCCAACATGTTCGCTTGTTTATTGCGAGTGTGTGCTACATGTTGTAGTTCGCAACTGCGGAATCTTCTTTGTAGTGTGTCGAAGTAGTCCTGATATCATGCTAGTTTGTCCATATTCATCCTACTTGCTCCTGCCGTGTTTTGTGTGATTCTGCATGAGCTTCCTCGAATGACAACGTCTTGTGCTCCTGATGATCTGGCTAGTCGCATGCCTTGGAACAGACCTTCGTAGTCGACCTGAACTTTTGATGGAGACGGAAAGTCTATCTATAGCACATAGTTTACTCGCTCCCGTTGGGTGTTATGAGTATCATACCTGCGCCTGCGCCTCTGCCCCCTTTTGACCCGTCAAAGTGTATTGTCCAAGGTTTGGTGCATGTAATTTCTTCTTCTGCAGGTTCGACTGTCCATATGGCGTTTACTTCATGTGTTGTGGCTATGACTGCCCGCTTCTTACGTCCTGGCTCTGTTGTAGTTTCCCTCTCGACTTGCATTCTGTCTGAGGACTGTTCTGTTCCGAATGTCTCTGAGATTTTGCAAAAGTCTGTGTCACATCATCTGATTTCTGAAAGTTTCCATTGACTGTGATGACTCCTTTTGGACCTGGTATTTTGAGCTTGAGATATGCATAATTGGCACAACCATGAATCTTGTGAACGCCGGTCGTCCCAATATGGCGTGGTATTGTGATTTCCAGTCGAAGTCGATTAGCTCACTTCTGAAGTGGGTTGCATCCCCGAATGTGACGTCGAGTTGGATTGTTCCCTCTGGCCGTACGACTTTGCCAGGTACAATACCGTGGAAAGTATTTGCAGATTATGAAAGATTTTCGACTGACCTGTTCATCCTACGGAGCGTGTCGGTGAATATTATGTTGACGCCGCTACCTCCGTCCATGAATATTTTTGTCATGGTGTATCCTTTGATCTGTCCTTCGAGTACTAGAGCGGCGTGTCCCGACCAATAGATGGTTGGCGGGTGATCTTCTTGATCGAAGGCGATTGTTGTATCTGATCCTCGTAAAAATTCTGTTACGGGGGGGTGGCGCTAAAACTGGCATATCGACGTTTCTGGTGTGGCGTTTTTGTTGTCTACTGGAGGGGCGTCCCTTTTGGATCATGTACATCTGCCCTTTTGGCTATGGATATTGACTGTCCCCATTATGTGGTATGTGATGTATGGCACCTGTCATTTGGTTGTTTGTGTCATGTGGTGGCGGTGGTGGCAATGTTGCGACTGTCTATGGAGGCACTATATATGATGACGGAACGGCTGGTGGTTGGTCCCTCATCATCCGCTTCATGTACTCTGCTGCCATTTGCTCGAATTCCCGACATTGTCCCATTGTGTGGTGTGATGTCAGTCGACCGGTTGCTGGGTCTTTGAACATATGGAGTCTGCACTCGTCTTCCATCTTTTCTTGGGACGATTTCTCGATCCTAGGGTCTGAACGACTTTGCCAGTCTTGCCTTCTGTAGCTTCCACGCTGGTCACGACTTTTGTTGTCACGTCGATCGACTGATCTGTTGTGTCGGTAGTTGTTACTTCGTGTGTCTCGACGGTCGTCCTGTCGACTGTTGCGCCGGTCATCTTGCTTTCTGTCGTCTTGATTACGGTCATCATATGAGAATCCTGCTGCTACGAATTTGACCTTGTCTTTGCTTCCGCGATCATAGTCGCGCCTTCTTCGTTGGTCGTCTCTATCACGGCGATCTCGGTTGTCTCTATGGTTACGACTGTCCCGTCGGTCATGATGTCGTTGTGGTGAGTGTGGAGTTTTACTTTGGAATGCGTACTCGCCATTCGCCCACTCGGTTGCCAGTTTCATGAGCTCCCCCATGTTTTCCGGCTTTTGTCGTCCAAGCGCTTCTCTGAAATCCTTTCTATAGACTCCATTTGTGAAGGCGTCCATAGCTCTGTCTTCTGATATTGCACCGACAGAGTTTCGGATGGAAGTCCATCTTCTGATATATGTCCTGAGTGCTTCGTCTGATTTTTGTCTACATGCTCTTAGCTCCTCGAACGTCTTTGACCTTTTGCAGAGGGGGTCGAAATATTTTATGAAGTCCTCCTTGAAGTTGTCCCAGGAGTCGTAGGCTCATTCAGGTAATGATTTGAGCCAGCTGCGGGTTGTGCCTTCAAGCATTAGTTGTAGATATTTTGTTGTTGTTCCTCGTTGGCATATGACTGCCAGCTTGTAATCTTCGAGCCAGCATGAGGGCTCTTGTTTTGAGTTGAATTTTGGCATGGCTGGCAAGCCAAACTTTTTTGGTAGCTTTGCTTCCTGGATACGTCGAGTGAAACATTGTGCTCCGCATGGACCTATACCGCGATTGTCAGGTGAACCGCGACTACCCGATCCCCTAAATCTGCTCCTCGAACAACTTCTTGTCCTGTGACGGCTAGAACTCTTTCTAGCGCTGCTTCGCGGAGGGCTGCGACTGTGGCGTCCTCGCGAGTGACTTCTGCTTCGTCCTCGCCTTTCTGCATCTACTAGTTCTCTCGCTGCGATTTCCAGAGCCTTCATCTGCTGGAGGTACATTGCTTCGGCGGGGTCACCCGCTGGTGGTTTTCCTGCTTGGAGGTATGCCCCTATGGACATGAGGGCGCCTTCTGATGTTTTGGGTAGGGGTACGCTGCTTGAGTCGAATGTTAGGAATGAGTGGTCTAGATTTCGAGTGACTCCCGCCCTTTTGTCTTGAGGGATTCTTTCGAATCTGGATCTGCGTCGTCCTTTTGTTGCTCCTGTAGAGCAGGCCTCATCGGTCCACAGGAAGCCGAGCAGGCCCTGTCGGCCAGCAGGAGCCCGAGCAGCCCTCGTCGGCACGAGAAGGGCGAGCAGGTGGTGTGCCAGGCACGGGCTTTGGGCCGATTGCCTGATCGGCGTCGAGTGGAGGCGGTTCGGCCACGTCAGGGCCGAATAGCTGGTCGGCCTCCTCCGAGCCGACGAGATCGGATTAAGAAGCCCCGCGCGCGGCCTCTACTACGGTGACAGTTCAGTACAACAAAATGAAGATGGGATGGACCTGAGTCAGTTTCAGCACATCTGAGTTGGATCTTACTGCCCCTAAAAATTGGTCTGTTAGTCAGTTAAAATATTGGTTGGCAGAGTGTTTGGGATTAAATGCAGAAACACACACTGTCAGGGTGCACGCGTTATGGTCCAGGTCCAGTAAAAAAAATTGGTACACTCTGAGGCCGATTGATCGGGATTCTCAGTGGGTGAACTGGTTGCAAGGTTGCGAAAACAGGGGAAGCCACCCAGTTGCCTTGTTGCTTCCTGTCGTTAAGGAGGTAAATGTCAATCCTCCTGAAGGCGAAGGTGGGCACGATCCAGGGCAGAGCAGTGCAGCAACCATGGAAATTGAACATGATGACAGCCATGGTTATGATGGAGGCAGTGGTTATGAATCAGGGCAGAGTAGTATGGTTGGAGTGCATGATGACGGTGAAAATGTGGAGGCAGATGGGGATGAGGAAGATGCCCGAATGCAGAACGAGATGGAAGATGAAGATATTGAGGGTGATTGCGGGGACGGCAGTGATTCTGATTCGTCGAATGACGCGGAGTACGAGCAGGAGGTGCCTTATCACTGGGGGTTACCAGCAGCGACCCTCTTCGGATTACCACCAGAGCCCTAAGACCGGCTTCCAGCCTCGTCCACCACAAGGTATGTCGATTCGTACTACTAGATTCTCATGTATTCAAACTATTTACAAAATAACATGTTACATAAAATTTCTCGATTCTAGCACAATTCGACTTCGACTTGGGGCCTATTATCTCCGAGCATTACTCGGGTGCGTCGGGTTGGGCGAGTCAGCAGGACGTGTTTCCCGATGCGGATGCGGACACCCAGTGGCTCAACATGTACAACAACACTCCTCCTCCACCCCCCACACAGGATACATAGCAGGCAGATGACGGGTCTTTGCTTCCTCCACGAGTCACCCGCCCACCCTATCGGTTAGGATGGAGCACTCCTCAGCCACACCCGCCACGTCGTGGCAGAGGCGATGACTGAGACTCTACTTATGTATCACAGACGTATGTTTGCTATTTTCCATGTACCGTAAGACCTATGTATGAGACATATGTATGCTACTTTCTTTTCTGCAAACGGGGACGCGAAACGGGGACGAAACGGGGAGGAAAAACGGCCCATGCAAACGTCGGCTTTCCCTCGGACGACAGGGACAGCTCGGCCTCCTCCCAGCCGACTAGAGCCATGCAGGCCGTGGCAGGCGCCTGCACGCGCGCAGATGCGGCCGACGGCCCAGGTCGGCTTTCCCGGGGCCGACAGGGCCTGATCGGCTTCCTGAAGGCCGACGAGGCCTGCTCGGCCAACTCAAAGCCGAGGCTGCAATATTTTTGAAAAATGCAAGATTTGCGTAATATTTCCCGATTTTCCAATAAAAAATGTATTATTTAAAAAAAATAGCGAGCTGATAGACAGTTGTCGCCTGTGAGCACTTGATATGGTTGCCTGCCTTCTTCGTTCCTCAAGTATTGCTCTGTATTGCTTTAGTCGCTGCGAATCCTGCCAGTTGAAGTAGTTGTATGTGGCTAACTCATTTAGAGTTGCGTCTGCTGGAATCATTATGCCATCTTCGATGACCTTTGTTACTTTTGCCGCCATCTCCGCCGTGATACTGGTAAAGTAACTGTGCAAGGATACTCGACTGGCCTCCGACTGGCTGCGTTTGCTGACATTTCTGCGGTGGTTGCAACGTAAAATTGCCGGGGTATGTGATAAGGATATATGTAGTCTGTTTGGTCTTCATGTGTTGCTTCAGTGTCGCTATCCCACTCTGTGCTTGCATTTTTGTTTTTGCTATTTTTGTCATCCCCTGTTTGTTGCATATGTTCGTCGTAGTCGACGAAAGCGTGATGTGGAGATTGGATTTCTGGATCGGCGAAGTCGGTCAGACGTATGCTGTCTTATGTAGGCTCATCATACTCGGAGAGGTGTAAGCTTTTTCTGGAGCATCGATCTGCATAAGATCCTCGACTAGGTCGGTCTGGAGGGTTGATTGTACTTCTTCTTCTATTTCGTTATGCGCCATGAACTCGTTGAATTCTCGTGTGGACATGGATCCTGCTATGGATGAGATCGGATCATCTGTGATGTTGTAGCTCCTATGCTTTCAGCTGAAGCCATTGATATGACCATATCTTCGACTGAGGTAGCCGATTGTCCTTCGACTTCGGGGAACTCATCTGCCATGAGTTTGTTGAATTCTGTAGATGACATCAAATCCGTGGGGGATTTTGGAGGCGGGATCAGATCGAGTTGTGTCGGGGTATCCTCCTTGTCTGATGAAGATACGATCTCAGTCGATCTCTCCTGGAGTGTCTTAGTTGCGATCTGTTCGGCTAGATCCTGCACACCAAACTGATCAAAAATAAGTTATGTTCCCCGATGGTTAAATCAAAACCTGAACTGAGATTGGAGTAAATCTCCTGAGCTTCGGGTGAGTATGGCCTGATCCTGGCTGGTGACGATGCTTTTGGCGACTGGTCGCCTATGAGCTGGATGTGATATGTAGTTGGTGATGTGCATCCCTTTGAAGAAGTCGGCGAGTTGTCGTTTAAGATCTGGATCGAAAACTTGTAGATCCAACACTACCTTTTCCCACAGACGGCGCCAATTGACGAGTGATGCCCCCATCAATACCCATGGTTACTAGCCTCGGGTAAGAGTTATAATGTAGATAACGCGTAGTGTTGGTAGATTTGTCGGCTGACAAGCGGGATTTACCCAAGTTCGGGGCCCTCGAGTGAGGTACACCCTTACGTCCTGCTTGTATGTTATTGTTTGTGAATATGCGGTGAGTACAAGGATCTAGCAAGATGTTGATATTGCTAGGGTTTGATGATTCTGATTGGGCGTGTCATTGATCGGCCACCCTCATGTCCTTTATATAGTGGTACATGTCTCGGGTTGTAACCGACTAGGACTACATATATGGTAAGTAATACCGACTATGCTATTTATGGTAGAAGTCTTCGACTTGAGCTTCGCTTGTTGGGCTTCTTCAGCTTATTGACAATTGGATTTTAGTCATTATGTGCACCAGGTACCCACACGAAGGGGTACCCGTTTGGTATAACATCGTCGATTGGAGTTCTCTAAAACCAGCCATGGTTGAGGCATTGGTATGTTCTTCTTGCTGGATTAAAGGTTCTCAACTAGTGCAAATTGTGTGTTTGATTGCTGAAATTTTGTTTATGTCTACTACAGGTTTGACATGGCCTCTTATAAGTAAAAAGGAACGACGAGAAGATGAAATGATGACGTCGTGGTCTTTTCGTGGCCGAACTTTATGTTAAATTGTTAAGACTTATGTTTGGATCAAGCTACAACTCATGCTGCATTGTATTTGTTGAAATAAGTGCATTTTTTCGTTATGTATGAGACTATTGGATCTATTTGTGTGGTGGACTTGTCATTTGTGCCATTGTTATGTTTACTTGGTATATATGCATGTTATCCTGTTGATTATAATTGTCAAATGATACAATTTTAACATAGATCATGTCAAATTTTAATATTTCATCGAGCCTTTGAACCGGCTTACGAGTTTCACCGAGCCGGCTTGTCGAGACTCGAGCCCTCCTCCGAACGTTTAGGGTTGGCTTGCCCTACCTTTGAGCCGAGCCCGAGCCGAGCCTTGTTGAGCCCGAGCCGAGCCTTGTCGAGCCCGAGCCAAGCCTCTAGTCTCGAGCTTGAAGTCCACCCCTAACCCTAACTCGGCTGAAAGTTTTGTTGGCGCTGAACCACAACGTCAGCTCCATTTACACTTGAAATAGTTTCACGGAAATGACAGATGTATATTCGGATCTCAAAGAGACCGTAGTTCTGGGAAGATGTCTGGTTTGGTAATGCACCACTAGCTTCTCAGTTCTGGGGCATTTATTTTGTGACTAATCAACAAACTCAAACTGTGGCTGAGCTTTGGGATGGGGAACAACTTAAGTGTACCTTTAGAAGGACCTTCTCTGAGGAGATGATGTCTCAGTGGCAAGATTTAATTTCTATAGTTAGAAGTGTGGTCTTAACTGTGGATGAAGATCAGCTGATCTGGCAACATGAATCTAAAGGGGTTTATTCCTCCAGATCCATGTACTCTATAGTTAACTTTAGAGGTGTTACACAGATTTATCTCCCTGTAGTGTGGCAACTTAAAATTCCTCCTAGGGTACAAGTCTTCCTCTGGTTATTCTCCCAGAACAAAATTATGACCAGGGACAACCTGAGGAAAAGGGGGATTGCAAAACCAAAGGAGTGTGAACTCTGCAAAGCGTTTGAATCTGCTCGACACTTGTTTTTTGAATGCTTAATCTCTACGTATCTTTGGCAGCTAGTTTTTGAAGTGTTTGATATTGCGGTCACTGACTTTGAATCTGTTGCTTCTAGATGGCTTTGTAATAAGAGATTTCTGCATTTTAATGTAGTTTCTTCGGCTGTCCTATGGGGCATCTGGAACAATAGAAATAGCTTAGTTTTTAACCGCTGTTCTTGGGTTAACATGAAGCAGGTTGGCGCCTGATTGCGAGTTACCTGAAGAACTGGCAAAAATCTTTCAAGGACCTGGAGCAGGGGGGCAAAGCTTTTCTTGGATCTGCTGCTCGCCAAGCTGAGGGCGCCGCTGCAGTTGCCGGGGAGCTGAGTTCTTTGTGGACTGCCTCTTGGCGAACTGAAGCAAAACCTGAAGCCCACTATGGTCATGCCTCTCTCCTTGCTGTTGTTGAAGAAAGAGGCATACATGTGGTGGCGTGAAGCTTTCCGATCAGCTCCTTCCGCTGAGAGCTGATCATAGGCGCATCGTGTCTGCCAAAAGAGAAGCTCCCCCTTTTCCTGTGTTTCCTTACTTCCTGGGCTGTGTTGACAGCGCTTTGTTAAGGTTTTGGCTGACTAGGCTGTAGGGTCGCTGTGAGCGAAACTTGTCCTTGTAGGTTAGATCCTTTTGTTTTTGCTACTTGCTCTGCTACTTTCGGTCTTCCGAATCCTAGTTTCGTTATGATTAATGAAACCGGGGGGTCGTTGGGCCTCCTGTTTTTCAAAAAAAGAGACCGTAGTTGATCTTACATTTCCATCTAACGGGCCCGCGTCAGTTGTTCGGCCCAGGTCCATTCCCTAGTCCCTACGCCTCCACGCCGCCGCGTCTCCACTCCCCAACTCCATTCCGCGAGGTAATTGCACATAACACCACATGTTGGGGCAAAATTTGCACAGAACCACAACCTTTGTTTTTTGCACAAAACACCACTGTTTGGGGTAATGAGTTGCACAAAACACAAATCTCTTCATTAGCAGATTTGAAACCAAATTAGGCTAGATGGGCCCACCAGCAGCACATACGTGGCATTAATCCTGCAGTTGACCTGGTCCTAGACTTCCAACAGAAAAGGAACAGGGGAGGTTAGCAGCGCCGTGCTCGGCTACGGAACTCATTGCAGTTCAGCCTGTCTGCCGACGTGACGGAGCTCCTACTAGGCGAGGGCGCACACTTGGTTGGCTACCGGCGAGGTCCCGCGGATGCAGGGTTGCCATGCGCTGCCCCCTCGGCGATGACAAGTCCGGCGGCTCGTGCGCGTCTGCGGCGCGCCGCCTTCCTCGCCAGGAAGGTATCTTCCAGGCCCCAGGCCACGACTGTCCTCTCCCGGCCTCTCACAGAACACCGACGGCGCGCCAACCACCCCATGGTCACCAGAGAGAGCAATTGATCGAAGGAATTGAATAATATGGCATGGATCGAAAGAATTTCGTGCAATTGATGACCGGAAGTCCTTGCAGGCTTGCTGCTGTGCCCGGCCGACATCTCCCAGCTCTTGGCGCTTCCGGCGATTCCAGGGTTGGACGACTCGGCAGCGTAGTGCGGAAAACCACGAGCTTGCTTTCTGAGGTCGCCGCTGAGAACGTCGACGAGGAGAGTGGATCTGTCCAGCTGCTGCCCGACCTGCTCAGGGAAATCCGTGCGGCTCATGGATGTCGGCGCGCCCCGCGTCACGGCGTCGTAGCTTGCACGTGTGTGCCAGCGCTGGCGTTTGTGCATCGCCCGCTTGGGTGTAGCAGGACCTTGTCTTCTCCCAGCTCTTGAGCCGCTGTGGATTTGATTTCCCTTACCGTGGACTCCTTTTTTTTTTGAGAATAAACCGGTTAACTAGACTATAATACGTTGTCAAACCGGTTAACTAGACGATTTGGGTTCTATGCAACGAATTACCGCAAAATGTGGTGTTTCGTGCAAAGAAAATTTGTGGTTGTGGTTTTGCGCAAAAACTGCCCCAAGATGTGGTGTTATGTGTAATTTCCTCCCATTGCCCGGCGGAGATGCCATCGCCAGGTGCAGGTACACCTCCCGCGCCTTCTCCGCCGCTGCCGCGGGCTACCACGGCGAGGACCGCATCAGCGCCCTCGGCGACCACATCCTGCGCGAGATCGTCTCCCGCCTCCCCGTCAAGGACGCCGCCCGCACCGCCGCGCTCCGCTCCCGCTGGCGCCACATCTGGCACTCCACCCCGCTCGTTCTCTATGACGCACACCTCCTCCTGCCAGCCCGAGACCGCGTCGCCGCCGCCGTCGTCCGCGTCCTCGCCGACCACCCAGGCCCCTTCCGCGCCGTCAGCATCGCCTGCTGTGACTTCGAATCTCACGAGCCCGAGCCCCTGGCCGAGTGCGCACGCCTCCTCGCCGCCAAGGGCGTCCAGGACCTTGGGCTCGTTAACGACCCCGCCGACTACGAGCGCCTCCCCACCGTCCCTGCCGCCGTCCTACCCTGCGCCTCGCTCCGGCGCCTCTTCCTGGGGTTCTGGAGGTTCCCCGACTCCGCCGCCGGCCCACCCGCAGAAGGATTCCCGCATCTCATGGAGCTGATCGTATTCGGCACCGACATGACCAGCCACAACCTCTACCACCTGCTGACCTCCAGCCCCGCTCTGGGCACCCTCGCCCTCGTCCTCAGCAGAACATGCGAGCGTGTTCTCCTCTGCAGCCCAAGACTCAAATGCGTGCTGCTCTGGAATTGCTTCACCGAGGAGGTCATCGTCTGCATGGACTCCCCGCTCCTGGAGCGGCTCATCCTGTGGAAGACTGTTCCCTGTGAAGACAATGCGGGACGTGTGAGGGTCAAGATTGATGGTGCGCCGAAGCTGCGGTTGCTGGGCTACTTGGATCCCAGAGTTCATCAGCTGGAGATTGGCGAGAATGTCATCAAGGTACGACCTTTCAATGCATACCACTCTCAAATTTCAGTAATGTCATTCCATATGCTCATCCACATTTTGAAATGATACAAGGATCATGGCCTCTTCATTGTGCGATACACGTAGCCAAATATCTCTCTGATTCTCTCCATATGTGTAAGTGATGCATGATCGTGTGCGTGCTCGTTGAACAAATAGGTGCTGCTGATCATGTGCCAACCATGTATGATCTCTGATCTTTCTGTTTGTGTAGCCTGACACAGAGGTGAGCCCAAGCATGATGGTTCCAAGCGTCAAGATATTGGCCCTGAAGGTGAATTTTGGTGTCTTGGAGGAGGTGAAGATGCTGGCCAACATCCTCAGATGTTTTCCCAATGTTGGCAAGCTGCACATCGAGGTGGCATTTCAGTTCCAGCACATTCAGTCAGTTTGTCGGTTTCCATTGATATCTTCAGTTGTTTTCGAGTCTGTCAGGTAATTGAACTAGTGCTGCTTGCCTGCTGATTTTGCAGTCTGTCCAAGCCGCAAATGAACCCACTGGAATGAACAATGCCGAGTTCTGGCGAGAGCTCTGTCCCATCGAAAGCCTGAAGTCGCGTGTCAAGAAGCTATTCATCCATGAGTTCCGCGAGGAGCAAAGCGAAATGGAGTTCCTCAAGTTTGTTTTCTGGAGTGCCGAGAAGGTGCGGTCTCTGCTTGTTGGGGTCACCAAAGAGATATTTGCTTCGGAGGATAAGGTGAACGAGGTGATAAGCAAAGTGGCGGCTCTGTTGTAACGCCCCGGGATTTATCCCTAATTAGATTTTGTTTGTTTTTCTTTTTGCATCAACATGGAATCATCATGCATCATTTTATTTGTCAACCTTGAATTTAAATTGTTGCATTTAAATTCATCTCCATTTAAATTATTTTCCACTTTTAAATCTAATTGCAAATCAAATTAATTTAAATGTGGTATTTAAATTCTTTTCGAATATTCAAATTAATATATTAAATTGTGTTTTGGAAACAATAATTAAATTGCCTATTTAAAACAAAAACTATTTTTGTAAAGTTTCTCTATACAAATTCTTTTCTCTTTTGTCTTAAAATACAAAAACAGAAATGAATTAAATAAAAGAAATATTTTCAGAGGAGGAGAAAAACCTCCCTGGGCCATCTCCCCTCTCCTCCTGGCCCAGCTCGACCCAACCCGAAGCCCACTTCTCCCATCCCCTTCCTCCGTACGGTCAAAAGAACAGAGGAGCCTTTCCAGCTCGACCATGGTGATCCCCACCACGTTCTCTCCTCACCTGCTCCCCTCCCCTTAAAGCCACCGAGCCATCCTGGAACCCTAGCATTTCCCTCCCCTCTCCCTCGCGCCGCCGCCGCCCCCTTCTTCTCCCATCTCCCCCTCTGTTTCTTCTCTAACTTCTCACCACCGGAGCTACCAACGCCGTCCCCCCGCCGCTCCAACGCCGGCGAAGGGGCGTGGAGTACTCTAGGAGCTCCGCCTCGCCGTCCTCGACGTCCAAGCCGCAGGAATTGGACACGGCGTCGCGGTGCCCGTCGGCCTCGTCCTCGTCACCCCCGCGGCCGGCGGACGTCTACCTCCGATTTCCGGCGACAGCAGCTTCCCCGACCCCAAATAACTCCTCCGGCGCCCTCCCGGTGAGGTTCTTTCCCCATTCCCCCTCTCCCCCGACTCGTATCCTTCCTGAATCCTCGAACTCGTCCTCGACGTGTCCGTTTCGCCATGGCTGTGAGCTCGGGCACGAGCTGCTGCTCCTTTTCCGCTCCTCACTAGCACGCACCCCCACGTTCCCTGCACACACAAGCACCGGCGCACTTGCAGCTCACCCCGGCGCCCTCTAGCTCACACGCACGCACGTCCGAGCGCGGTCGCCGCCGGCGACTATCCGCTGTGCTCTCTGTCTTCGTTTTCAGTTTCGTCAGGGTTCAGTTTCGTCAGGCTAAGGCCTTCTTCAAGTGGTTAAAAACGGTACCGTGCTAGTAGAGACAACAACACACACATTTCCTACTGGTCACCGGCGATGTTCGTTTCCGCGCGCTCGCAGCGCGAGTTCGATCCCCGGCATTGTTGAATAAAATGCCACCCCTTTTAGTTTTTCTTTCGCTCGCTGACAGTGGGGTCCCACTAGTCAGTGACTGCTTGTGCCCCAGCCAGCGTGGCGCGGGGGGTCCATTTGTCAGTCGGTTGGGTGTATTCTCCCCTCGGTGAAAAACGTTCCAGAGACCGAGGCGCTGAGATATTTACACCTGAGCCCCTGCATTTTGGGTTTCCACACAGAGACCCCCTGAAACTCTGTTTCCATCATGAACAAGTCCCTGGCATTTACAGAAAACACCCTAAAACTTGTTTTGCTAATAACTTTAATTCTATAACTCTAATTAAAATAATCTTTATATGTTTATTTATCAGAAAAATGCAATAAACATTAATATGCCATTTCTATGTCCTTTTGCATCTGTTATTTTAATTGCTTTGTACAATTTGCTAATTACAACTAAATAATTAAATATGAAATGTTAGGGGTAATAAATATATAATGCCATATTCCATTTAATTTAATTAGTTCACCCAGGCCACGTGTTGCCATGTTAACCAACATTTAATATTGCTGGTAAATAAATAACTGGCACCTAAATATTAATTGTCGGGGTTGCTCTCCCGCTTAATTTGGATTACCTGCATTGTATTGCATCTTTCCATGCCTTGCATCATTCTCACATGATCATGCTGGATCTTTGCCGTAGTTATAAAATGCATCTTTTACGCTTTCCAGTGTTTGTTGCTTCTTCGCGGATACGACGTTGAGATGTGTGAGCAACGACAAGATCTGCTTCCATGCGGGATTCCAGGCAAGCAAAATTTGCTTGTTTACCTATACATTGTCTTTCATTTCTGCCGTTGATCTCTGCTATCCTAGTATTCGATTCTTTATCGCGATCCCATCACATGTTTATCCTGCAGCCCATACAGCTTTATCCCCACATCCTAATACATGTTGCATGTTTATCTGTTAGCCTTGCGAGTCGTAGCGCATGCTTAGAGTTGTTTGTGCGAGTCGTCTGTATGTCTTATTTAATTGCACCTGCTTAGCATGATAGGTTATTCTACCTTAATAAAATGTTGTCTTATATTGGGGTATTATAATTAAAAGATAAGGCACTGGCAGAAGGCCTTGCGAGGTGCTTTGTTCTGCTAAGTGTCGACCTAGGAACTCAGTTCTTGTCCTCGGATCCAATTTTGAGCGCACTAACCGCTTGTGGGAGGCCCTATGGAGCCCCCCGCGGCTTCGATCTAATCCGCTTCTTATCCAGGGCGCCGCAAGTAGTTCGGGCTTTCCATTTGATGCATGCATATGGTTACCTAACGATCTCATAATGATGGAGTAGTCGATTCTCATATAGGGTGGCACGTTCTTAGAGTGCTATGAAAGTCGTATCCCGCGGGCACTGGACCTGATTAGCCGTGCACACAATCATGCGGTTCCCTGGATGGGTTGTAGAGAAGAGATTTGCCGTTTGAGATGCCCTACCTTCTGGCTTGCTTTTGGGGTTGATCGAACGAGTACGGGTCCAGTAGTGCACCCCTGCAGGGTATAATCTTATCGATGAGCCGTGTCCACGGTTATGGACGACTTGGTGATGATGCTAGCTAACAAGATCATAGACAACTTTCACCTAATCATTGTTAATTAACCTGACTAGTAATATAGAATTACTTTCACAATAACTGGTAACTAAAATTGTTCAACGTGTGAGTTTCCCGAATTGCTTCCTCATACTTGGTTGAGGGGGTTAATTCGAGAATGGGTTATGATTGGTGTTAGTACTAGATGTTTATCTTATGCGCTATCTTATCCCTCTCTGATTAGACGGAAGTTGTAGCGTGTCTCTTTACGTTGCTAGTGCTGCTTCCGGTAAGTCCACCTCCCCTATATTTTGGGAGATGGTGTAGAAAGTAGGCAAGTCGGGTTTGCTTGCCAGGGAGTGCCCTGACCCTCTTTTGGGTTGTGCTTTATGTGCAGTCAACAGGTTTGAAGTCTGACGACGTTAGCTTGGGAATCCCTCCGGCTTGGCTGGGCAGGGATATGGCGCCATTGCTTATCTTCAGGACTCTTAGTCCAATTTGCATCTTATCCGTAGCCGGATACTATTTTTGCTTCCGCTGTCATTTGAATCTTTATATTGTATCATTGGTATCTTGACTCGTTCGAGTCGTTGTTGTATTTATATCTTCTGTTGTATTTGTGGATGTATCGGAACTGTTGTAATGATATCACAATTCCACCCACATAATGCTCATGTTTCGACGTGCACATTATGTCTGGTGGGCGACCTAAAATCGTTATTATACGAATTTCGGCGGGAGCGATTAAATCTACATAGTACCGATTTTTGGGCGTCACATTTGTCTCATGAGCATGGAGCTGCGACGAATGCATGGTGCTGGTGGTGAGGCCCAAAGTGGGGAACGATTGGAGCTTCCACAGAGCGTCCGATCTCTCCGTTAAGGACCCCTTCCACTAATGCACTTGAAGCTGGGTTTATTTATACTACTCCCTCCGATCCGTTAAGTGACGGAGAAAATCTACATAGGAGGCACAACGTCTTACCTCAACTAGCGACAATATTTTAGGATCGTAGCGAGTAGTTGACTGGGATGAGTATCATGCACTCATATATATATGTACATTTTCTATGCTCCCTGGACACTTCTTCAATTTGTGGGCATGTATGCTCTCATGAAAGGGTTGGTTTTAAGGCAGCATGAGTAGGTGCAAGTGCTGAACTTATGATCAGAAACTGAGAACATGCAGTCAGTCACATCTTAAGACAATATATTTTCTTACCATCCCATTGTTTTTTCGCTGTAATGCTCCCTTTATCATCTGTTTCATTCGGCTGTACACAACATTGTATTGAATGGCATGCACACCTATGCCAATTCAGCTATCATCTAAAATTGGACTTGTCAATATCACGATAATGATATGGATTGCTTGCCATATGTCATCATGGGACAAGTAAGCATTTGTGTTTCTATGTGTATCGACCATCAAAGAAGCGATGAGTAGAAATGTCACGGTGTGCTACTCTAATGCCCCACACTCATGCTAAGCCTCAGATTCACTAAGTTCACCGTCTATGACTACTGGAAGGATCTAGCAGCTATGCCTTCACCCTCTCGCAATGGACTGAAGACGACGATCATCCTTATAACGTGGGAGATATGAAAGGAACGGAACGCAAGGGTGTTCAACAACACTCTCACGATGCCTTCAATCCTCCTCCAACGCATCTAAGAGCGAGAGAAAGAATTGGATTCTAGCCAGGGCTAAAGAAAATGACTGAAATAATTGGGTGATTAGCTTCATGTAACCTTTTACCTTTTGGGCTTCAGCCTGTCACTATCTTCGCTTCTATTATATCAATATAAAAGATTAAACTTTTACTTTTGTTTTAAAAAGACACAATCTTCTATGAAAAGGGCTTGCTTTGACGTTCTAATCTTTTGCTTCCTAGGTGATTAGAGTATCCAATGTTGCTTCGCTTGTTGAGTCATCTCGTGCATCACAGTTAGGAGTAGTAGACACTACCAGTATTGGCTCTGTGTTACCAACTAACGAATAGTGGATAAGTAGATGACCTTGAACAAGACAAACCACCAAACAAAACGAAAACAAAACTCCCATCTCACCTATTTTTCCTCCTTAAACGCTTGTATGCTTCTTCCATTCTCAAATCTCCTCTAATTATTCTCTCAAGAAAAAACTCTCATCTAATTATCGATGTGACTTGTGATTTTCAGATAGGGGACATCACAATTGTGTACTCTCTCTGCAAGGTGAGAACATAAGACTACGAAAAACATGACATACCATAATTCAAATTCGGTATAAGGGATCTCCAATCGAAGCACCGAAATACCGACCAATTCAGACTCAGAGGTCCCCTAAATGGACACTAGACATGTGCAGTTTGTTTATTTTTTTCTATTATATAGCAAACTAAAATATTTGGTAGACATATATAAATCCACAACATAAAATACGGGAACACTAAACAAAATGATTTACTACATCAAGTTCTCTTTGTTTTCTTGTCCAAATATTTAGCTTAATTTACATTTGGTTTAAACTACCACTTGTCAGCAGTCAACATCAAGTTCTGCATCGACTCGTCTGACCCCATCAGCGTGTCTCAACGATCCCGTACGGAGTCGAGCATGCGGTAAAGCGTAATCTCATCCGCCTGATTGTGCATGTTCGGAGTCGAGCATGCCGTAGCGCCTCTAGTGGATGCTAGGGAGGCTGGCCGCCGGAGTTGACCGATGATGGTGGGGACCGGAGAGTTGTCACCATGAGGAGAAACTCACTCGACGACGGTGATCTTTGTTGGGCTGGGCCGGACAAGAGAGGGAAGCGTGTACTCCCTCCGTTTCGATTTATAAGACGTTTAAGCATTTCACGTACAAGCGAAAACCCATTCTTCCCAAATTGCCCCGGTTGGAACGAACCTTTCCCCACATCGACAGCACGCGTCGGCGGCGTCGCTCTCTCCCTCTCACCGGTCGTTGCCGTCACCCTCCCTCCCACTTTCCTCACTCTCGCCGACGCCCTCTTCCCCTATCTCGCTCTCGCCGGTGCCGGAGCCGCGGCAATTTTGGCGTCTCTCGTCGCAGCCACGGATTCGCTTTTTTCCCATCACGCGATTCACCCACGCGATTCACCTCTCTCACGAACACCATGATCCCCCATCGCCGCCTCTTCTCTCCTCCGCTCAACAAGTCACCATGAAGCTCAGCGCCGCGACTACAATGCTTCAGTGCTTGCGCGACGAGGAGAAGCAGCAACAACCACAACCAAGAGATCTCCCAGGTCCTGCTAGCCTGGACGGCAAGGAACCCGGGTCTCCGACTGCTGCTTCTGGCGGTGGCAGGGAGATCTACTGGGCGAGAGGAACATGGAAGATTGCTGGGCGAGGATCTGTAGGGCGAGATCGGTGAGGATATCTGCAGGACAAGATCGGTCGCGGAGATTCAAGTTCTTTCCCCCGTTTATGTTCTTTCGCTCTAAGAGCATCCCTAGCAGAGCCCTTAAAAGGGCCAACCCTTAAAAATACCTGTTTTTTTTACAGGTTTGGGTGGGAAAACTCGAACTAGCAGAGCACTTAAACCCTTAAAACCGTATAAAAAATTAAGGGTTGGAGCACAGTTTGGCTTGTCAACCCTTACCTGTAAGGGCTGGGGAGGGCTGCATAGTGCCAACCCCTACTCCTATTCACCTCGCGCGCGGGAGGGGAAAATCCCAACCGTCGTCCTCCTCTGCGCGTGCCGCCCATCTCCCGCCTCGCCGACGACCGACGCTCGCCGCCCCGTCGCCATGGAGCACCCGCCGGCGACCGCTCCTTCCGCCGCCGTGCTCCCGCCACTTCCGCCCTCCCGCTCCCACCGCCCCGCTTGAGCTCACCCATGGTGTCCATGGCGACCGGAAGATGATTGGAAGCTCGCGGTGCGTGGAATACGAATTC
Source organism: Poa annua (assembly GCA_026929855.1). Taxonomy (NCBI): domain Eukaryota; kingdom Viridiplantae; phylum Streptophyta; class Magnoliopsida; order Poales; family Poaceae; genus Poa; species Poa annua. Next base: position 239,320,574 of record CM049426.1, on the reverse strand, counting down.
GAGCCGTGAAAGAGGGGGAATCGAAGGAGAAGCTCACCGGGGGTGTCTCGGTGTCAGTGTTCTTGCGCGAGGAGGTCCGGAGGCGACGAATTCCGCGAGGAGGCGCTGGCGGCCGGAGGAAGAAGAAGTGGACGATGGGCTCGCTCCGGCGTGTCCCTGCTCGATTCCTCCCGCGTGTACGAAGTGGATGACGAGGTGCACCTCTAGGCGTTCTCGGCTTGGCTTGGGGACGAGCGAGGCAGCGGCACGGCAACAAGCTCCGGAGGTGCCGTTCATGGTGTCCGCTCTAGCTTGGAGAAGAAAGCGAGTGAGAGATGGGACGGAATATTCTGTTATAAGGGTTGGATTTGAGGGTGCTGATCTATGCCCTATGTTTCCAACCCTTAAAACATCCAATTCTCGACCCTTATTTCGTTTTTAAGGTTGGCCTTTTAAGGGCTCTGCTAGTGATGCTCTAACGATCGGCCTGGGAGGGGCAGACAGGTCATTTGGCCGATTTTTGGAGGTTGTCGGAAAACTCTTAACCGTCTTATAAATCGGAACGGAGGAAACACTTCCTACGTAGCAGTTTCTGAAGGGGATCGCAGGCAGAAAACAAAAAATTTCTTATCGGCGATATCCTTAAACTAGCCAAGATCTACACTATGGAGATATAGAAGTACGGCGGAGAACGGAATACAAAGCCTCGTAGACCGAATGGTGGGGATTATGCTCCCGCACAAGCGTTGACGACGAAGACGACGTAGCTGACCTCTAGGTCGCGAAGAACTCGGCGCGACGAAGCCGACGAAGATGACCTCAAGGTCGGGTGGAGGAAGTAAGCCTCCGAGCACCGCTAGCGCAGCACCTCGCAAGGCGTTACACACATACGGTGGAGACGACGACCTCCGAAGCTCCAGTCCAGGACGAGCTGCGGAAGACTTGGACCGGAACACCAGCAGCGCGACATCGGGCTATGGTGGAGAGATCCTTTCATCCTCCTCGGCGCAACTTCGACAAAGGGAATCACTAAATCGAGGAGAAATAAGAGAATTAATTGGTTGAATTAAAAAGCCAGGGGTGCCCCTTCTTATATAGGCTCCCGGGGGAGCCAACCTTGCCAGCAAGGCAATGTGGGACTATCCCACATGCCTGGTGCGGCCAAGGAGCATGCGCCGGCCCTAGGTGGGCCCCATTTGGCCCACCTAGGCCGGCCCTCTCCCAATCCGAAGCCCCCCCCCCTTCATGGGCCTTGTTTCCACCAGAAGGCCCATTTAGGGAAATCAGCCTTTAAAAATCCGAAAATAAATATATAAAATCATATTTAATCATTAATTACACTAATTAATATCAAACATATTATATATAATTTATTCTTGCTCCGAAAACTATTTCGTCGCTGCCTGATCTCCATCGGACCATTCCTGGGACGTTCCCGGTGATCTCTTTCCTTTCCGGTTGTCTTGTCGAAACCCCTTAAGTGTGTTACCCTAGCGGTTCGATATAATAACAGACATGATCGAGACTCCTCTCCGATCAATGACTAACTCGTAGGCCTGGACCCCATGAATTAATCTCTGTGATATAATGAATGACTTTCATCTATCATACCTGGACGTCTAGTCTTAAACCTTTTGTCATAGCGATACTTAGCGTGTCCGAGTATCATTCTCAGATATCTCCATACCTAGCATGATCTCGTTACCGACATTGCTATCGTCTACTCGTCTATGATATTATGTCAGCTGGTGACCTAGTCACATGTTTGCAAACTCATTTGACATAATCTCATCGAGTGGGCCCTAGAGTATCTATCCGGCTATACGGACTAACAAATCCCGTTGTTGCCCCCTCGTCTCAACTACCCCCTTCCGATACCCAAAAGTATCACCTATCATTGTCACACTATATAAGATATGACATTTGGTGCGATCAAAATATATTCCAGGGATAACAATAAGAGTTGATCTCTCGGTCTTAAGGCGTAATGACTACGTCCTATAAATATGGGTATATGTCCATCACATCGTTGAACCAACGACATGACTTCCATTGCCGATCGGCGTCATGCCCTATGATCGAAAAACCTCGATCATCAATCGCGCAACGAAACTAGTCTTAGTAGATGCTACAAGGGACCTGGTTGTTTATCTACCACACATGTATTAATGTTTCCGCTTAATACCGTTATAGCATGGTATAAAACATATAATGAACAATAGGAATATAACCAATAAACTATGTTTATTAAGTGCCTCTAGGGCATATTCCCTTCAGTCTCCCACTTGCACTAGAGTAACACTTAATCTAGTTTACAACTTGGTAAAAGCTAAACACCCATATCATCTTGGTGCTTGCTCGTCTCGTGGAAGAGGAATGCAGTCAATGGATCTCACACATTGAATCCTATATGTCCTTTGCAACACTACTATGTCACCTAGTTTGACATCATCCCGTATCTTACGATGACAGTGAAATATATCCTAATGGATGGAGTGAGACTCGAACATTCGCGTAGTATGGGCCTTAAAAGTCAAAGAGATCTATTAAGGGGACCACATACGCTCGGAAAACTGCTCAGTCTAATCACACTTGCTACTTCTGAAGTTGCCATATATTTCTATACCTACGTAGGTTATGCAACAGTGCATTCATATGCGACTTCGCAAGCTAACCATGTCTTTATTCAAAACAAAGGACATCTCCTATATGAGATTTCTAGTCGTACGGGTCAGTGTCACAACTTGCATCATCGTAACTGTTTTACGGCAAGTTGTCTTTCCACTCTTACCCTTTACTAGAAAACATATCTTCAGTTCTCATAGACACTGAAAAATATACTTAACGTTTGTTCATCGATCCACACAACCATGAACTCGGGTCACACCAAGTCGAGCTTTCAGTCTGATAGAATCTATGTTTGATACTGAAAGTGCATTCTTTGCACTCCTATATTTTGGTGACTAATGACAACACAAAAGGTGTTCTAATGTTTATGATGAACTATGCAGGTTCTAGTACAGGTTGGTGGATAAGAGTGAACACTTAAATTGTCTGTTTCAGTACTGCCTCACTTGGTTTTTCACCAGGAAATCCAGCAGGAGATTTCCGGATCCCGGAGATTTCCGGCCCCTAGTCCGGAAATCTCCGAGCTGAACAAGAATTTCACAAAGTCAAGAACTCCAGAGCGCACTGACTGCTTAACCGGAAATGCTCCCAGAGATTTCCGGTGCTCGGAGATTTCCGTGCCCCAATCTGGAGATCTCCGAGTGGTAGAAGTTTTTCGACTAAGTCCAGATTGATTGAGCGCACTTACTCCAACTCAAGCTAAGCCGGAAATGCTCTGTGAGATTTCCGGCGCTCGGAGATTTCCGAGCCCCAGTCCGGAGATCTCCGAGTGACAGAGGATTTTCTGCCAAGTCTAGAAGATCAATCAGCACTGACCCCGAGCCCAGCTTAACCGGATACTAACGGATTTATCCGTAGTCCGGAGATCTCCGGACCTCAACCCGGAGATTTCTGAGATGTCGGCTGTACAACAGGCAGAATTTGGGGAGGGGTATAAATACCCCTCCACCTACCTCCAGCAGTGTAAGCTTCTAGATTCTCTCCTCCATTGGTGCTGAAGCTCGTTTCTTCCGGATCTCCCAATCTAGCCACTCAAATCCTTTGATACTTGGGGATCCGAGGGAGAAGCCACCGATCTACAACGCCACCGAAGCGTTTTTATTTCCCCATCTATCTCTTGAGCGGCAACGAATATAGGGTTCCTTTGTGGATAGCTAGGTTCAATCTTGTGTGTTTTGATCCTTTGTGGATTCCTTTGTGGAAGTGACATGTTGTGGTCATTGTGAGAGCCCCCAATTCAGTTGTGGGTGTGTTCCTCACGAATTTGTATGTGACCTTCTCCGCCCTTAAAGGAGTACTTAGTGGATCGTGGATTCACACCTTTGTGGTCGAATTCACAGGAGAATAGGGTGAGACCTTTGTGGCGTTGAGCAAACCTTTGTGGTAGCTCACACCCCTCCAATGAGACGTACACCTATGTGGTGGAACTCGGGATAAAATGGCCATCTTCGAGTTCCTACGGTTGTCTTGTTCCACTCTCCTTTACCGCATCTTCAATTCATGTACTTGCTTAGTTTCTTTGTTGTCTATCACTTGTATCACCTAGTCGCACATATAGACAACTTACTTTCCGCTAGCCTAAAACTGAAAAAGACATAAAAATTGGTCACCACCTATTCACCCCCCCCCCCCCCTCTAGGTGGTCAACTGCCGTTCAGATACATAGAGAATGTAGAACATCATTTTCTATCACTGAAAATGCCAAGATAAACTTAATATTTTACCTAGTCATACAAGTAAGAACATCTTTCTTCGCTTGTTCTATTCTGAAACACTTCAGAATCTTAACTTAGGAAATATTCCGACCTAATGTTATTATGCCCCTTACGATCTATACAATTATAAATCGGATGCCTAATACTCCTAACTTCATTTCATAGAAAATTTAATCACTTAAATAAGCCTTTACACTCTACTAGAGGATCGGTGTCATTCAATATGTCGTTACATACAAAATCACAAATGACACCTAGCTCCCACTCAAATATGCCTTCCGCATATAAGATCAAGGAAAGCTACTTAGCTCCCACTCAAATATGCCTTCCGCATATAAGATCAAAAAAAGCTACTTTGCTCCCACTCACTTCTTTGCAAATGCATGTTTCTTCAACTATTTTGGACAACTCCAAAATCCTTTGATCATATTATCAAAGTGAAGATTCCAGCTCTGATATGCTTGCTTCAGCCCATGAATGGACACCTTAAGTTTGTATACATGTATAGCATCCTCGGGATCACCAAACCATTATTGTACTGATTACAACTCTTTCTTAATGATACTATTAAGAAACATGGTTTTCTTATCCATCTATCAATTTCTCATTCGAAATTATTACAATTGCTAAACGACCCAGAATAGATTTAGGCTTCGCCACTTGAGACAAAATCTCATTGTGGTCAACTTTTGAATCTATCAGAACTGTTTCACGACAAGTCGATCCTTATCAGTGTCTACTCTCTCATAAAATTCCATATTCTATTAACAGCCTAGATGCCATTAAAAAGATCTCCCAAGTCATTACCTGGTAATCGTATATGGATTTTATCTCGGATCGTTTATGACTCATAGCCATTTCTCGGACTTAGGTCTACCATCTCTTCTTCGTAATTTGTAGGTCTGTCATATTCCATTAACATGACCTTCATAACAAGATCGTCGTAACACACAGTGTGGAACACAACCTCGTACGCGTACGTTCTTAGTATGAGCTCAGAGCATCATGATCTCGTATCATCAGCTTTTTCAAGCTGTGGAGCATGACACCGAAAACACTTTCGGTTGCGCCACTCTGATGTCTTGAGAGAAAGTTCATCAACTTCGTCTTGCTCTACTTTCTTTCTCACTTATACCCTTGGACAAGAAACTATTTCTTTTGCTCTACTTTCTTTCTCACTTATACCCTTGGACAAGAAACTATTTCTTTCGCAAGGTATATCCCGGCAACGATTTTGCCTATGTCGTGAGACATGGACCCAACTAACTCTTTAGGTACTGTACTCTACAAAGATTACTCCATTTTAGGTTTGATCACATCAAAACACTAAATTGCTGAAATAACAATCTTGGCTAAAAGCCATGCCATCACTCAAACTAGGTAACTCGGCGCGGCGATACGCCGCACCCGTAGAGACAAATAGATTTATCTGAGTGTATAAATAAGCGGGATGTTAATCCGATTTTGATGCAAGCGAAAGACAATGGCCAGTCTGAAGATTATAGTTATTGATAGATATACTCATAATAAATTATACGGTAGACTGTAACTGTTTAGACGACACTGCTAAACACAGGCGTAAAGTTACTGTAAACCATACTGCTGCTTGTAGGCAGAGATGTCTAGACAACTTACACAAAATGATTATTCAGTTGCTCGTGTCTTTAATCTTCAGCAGCTGTGAGAGGGTGAGGATTGCTCTGGTGATGTATGGAGGGTCGGCGTCTGCTTCATCTTGCAGATCGGAGTCGTGGTCAGTCTGTGCTTGCCATGTCCCTGTTAGAAGACAGTGGTGTTGGCAGCTCGTTGTTGAGGTTGATATTGGAGACGTTCTTGACCTGGGGTCGCCGCTGGAGTTGGAGCCAGAGAGGTCCTGGAGGTCCTGTGGATCCTCTTTGCGGATCATGGAGCCACGCCAAAGAATATGAACCGGTCAACTGTTAATTTGTTTTACCACTCAAAAGAAAATTATGTCTTGTTTCACCATTGGGGTCAGTGCATGTGGCATCGACAGAAAGTTTGTAGTTGTATGTGTGAACAATGTTCTAGTAAGTATACATCTGTATAAAATGTACTGATTTAGTTGGATGTACTTATTCGCAAAAAAAGAAATGGCATACCGCTGTCGGTGTTCTGTCTCCCCACATCCAGTACGCTTGCAGGTGCTCAGTCTTTGCAAGAGTAGAAGCACCAGTCGTCTGGGTTGTTCATTTGAGTGATCAATATACTGGGCCTAAACTTCTGTCTCCGAATGAGTGGGTATAGTATAAGTTATAAGTGTGTGATTCTGAAGGGAGGTGGTCATGCTTTATTAGTTTGTAACACATATTTAAAATAAAAGACTTACAATGATGTTGTCCGGGTCTTCCTGTCCTAGTGCATACAGCGAGCTTTCGGAAGGATCGGTTGCCGCAGCATCGTGGTCATCCCACTTAATGATATAATGCTGTCATTGGATGCTGCAAGAGGGCATGAAACACATTTCAGATCGGATTTAATAATCAACATAGCAAGCCATATGTACAAACAATCCAGACCTGAAATAATTGAGGTGGTCTAGGAAGGCTAAAAAATTATCTGAAGAAAAAAGTAATAAGGTTGCTGTAATCATCTCAATGATGACTTAAAATTGATGGGGCAGCTTGACTGGATAAAAGAATGACATAAATGTAAATATAGAAGTAGGCAACACAATTAAGATAAGATAGTCAGAGCAAAACACAAGAAGAAAAGCAACAGTAACACATCGTACTGCAATTTTAAGCCACAGTCTGTTATAGCTCACATTTAGCCAGTATGTAGATCGTGAATACGATATGTTAAAACCTAACGCGAGTTCAATATATGTTGGATTCCATGTGGTTTGATATAACTAAATAATTGGCTATGTGCCTGCGAGGCTGCGACACCTTTCCGAAGAACGATGTTTATGTATGTCAAAAATTTCCAGAGACTCAAGTCACACATTTATCAACACCATCGGGCCACACATGAAACATCCAAGCGGCAGAACATGGCGTAAATCCATAGTTCAAAATAGTATCTGGAGCCAATTACAAAACGCGAGCTATCTATTATCCTGGGTATTACTTACAATCATTTGTATGCATGCTTTAATATTACTCTTTCATGGCACGAAAGTTTGCATAGATATTGATCCACCGGCTTTTGTAGAAACTGATATTTGTTAAATGCACATTATATTAATAGTGCTAGCCTGTCTGAAATGTGCAACTAATTGTAAGGTCAAAAGTAACGTTAAGAGTAACTTAGCATACATCTGAAATATAATCGAATAAAATTGTTCAGTAATTAAAATCCATTGGAAAACTAATATAATTAATAGAATTGATTCATGGTCGACCTGATAGTAAAATATGAGCATCCTTGCGTGATCTGAGTACATCAAATGGCTTTCGAGTGTGTGCATACATGGGGAAATTCTCTGGTTCTGGATTAAGTTGCAAAACCTTTGTGTATTGGATCATCTTGATCCTGTATGGATACTCTGTTGTCTTGTATCTTATTCATGCATTGGTGACCATAAATTGATCAATTTTGTAAACAGAACCTTCCTTAATCATATCTTTGAACTGTTCCATTCTGATAGCTAGGATTGAGCCCTCTATTGTGTTACCCTGAATCATATAATAAAATAAAACGATAAGTGCAAAAGTAAGTGACTATGCTGACTATATTATGTGGAAAATAGTTGTTCTTTGATGTTTAATAAATGGAAATCAGTAAATTACATGGCAAGCTGATTTACATAACTCATATTTATGTGCTACGATTAAGAAATCAACATTTTATATGTAATGCAGAAGAAGGCAATTTATGTGTAATGCAGAAGAATGCAAGAGTGTAGAATAAAAATCAAATGAAATTGTACCATCTGGTCCACAGCAAGGAAACCTATTTCATACAACTCCTGGTACTAACTTCTGCCATATCTTTGATCTGTTCCACTTTGATAGCTGGGATGGAGCCCTCTATTATAAGAAATAATAAGTGCACAAGTAAATGACTAAATGGTATACAGACTATATTATGCAGAAAATAGTTGTTGTAAACATCAGTAAACACATGAGTTCCACAGTGCACACCACAAAGTCATCTTAACAGTAGGAGAACGCAGATCATGAACAAAAAATTGTCTAGAATTTGCTTAGTCTTCCAATGCATGCACTGGATGGGACCAGATCCTAGTAACATAGCATTATAGACCATAGTAGTGCAGCATGTGGGCTGAAACTAAATTCGCGTTTGCTAGCTGTAGATGAACCAAAACAGACCATAATTCACAGCTCCTTGTACTCCAGGCATACTTAGTTAGTAGTGGATCATAATAAGCTGTCAGCACATGCAAACAACAGATCGTGTAGCAGCCTGAACGTCAGATTTACTCGAGTAGGAAGCAAGAGAAGTTTAGCTAAGGTGGGGAAAGTAGACAAACGCAGAGGGTGTTGACTTACTGCCATTCACTAGTTGATTTAATGGCTAGCTGGCTTGGATGGGGGCATGCCTTCGTGCACCAATATCTTCTATGCTGAATCACACCAACATCTTCTATGATGCAGAACCGAGGAAAAGGAAGGAGGTCGGGCGTACCTTGCGAGCTGATGGAGACGCGCAGCGCCAGACTTCTTGCGGGCGTAGCAACGAACACCTTACGGGCGGAAAACGGAACGCGGCCGAAGCGGCGGCCACGGCGAACCGGAGGGGCAGAGGACGACAACCTCGGGCAGGAGCACGGGAGGACGTTGGGGGCAGAGCAGACGGGCCTGGGAGGAGACGCGGGTAGCAGAGCCAGCGACGGGTGGACCAACGCTGATGTCAGCGCGAGGTCAGCGGCCGGCGGAGGCGCCGGAGCTGCCGAGGCCGCGCCCGCGCGCCGGCGGACTCGCGCGAGGCCGCGACCATGTGGATCCAGAGGAGGAGGCGACGCCGACCTGGATGGGCGGCGCGGCGGGTCATTTGGCCGTCGGGAACGTCGCTGGCGACCTTAAACGCGGCGGTGGTTCGCGAGCATGGTAGCAACCATCGCCGGCGATTTCGGACAGACTGGGATCCAGCCGCCCGCGAGGTCGGAGAAGAAGAGGCGGCGGAGCTCCCTGTGACCTTCGATTTGGCCGGGGAGACGCTTGCCAGCGGGGCTGCACGGCGGCGGCGGTGGCAACCGTGCGTCCGCGGGAGAGGAGGGAAGGGAGAAAGGGTTTCTGCGCTGGTCTTTTTGCACAAAAGTTTGTGAAGTTTTCTGTATTCACAAATAGGTCCTCCCACGTTGAAATTTCTGGACTGCGGGTTAGTGGTTCAATTCTCCAGTGGTATTTTCACAAAATATCACGGTGACCGGTGCGGAGACGACCGGCCCGCGACCGGGCGACGTGGCGCGCTGCTATTGGCTTAGAGCCCCGTGCTACAGTAGCTCACGTTTTGTTCTGTGGTGCATCTGCACCGTCGGAGGCGTCGATCGGACGGCCGGCGGCATTCGGGTGACGTGGAGGGCAGATCTGAGGGTGAATCCTACCAACTTTCATATATAGAGTATGGTATTGTCTCCATGGATTTAAATGGTTTTCCTATTATCTAACGTGAATGTTACGTTTCTACCATATGACTCTAATGATCACAATAATTTGATAAGAGATTTATTGAGCACACACTATCCGATAGGGTGCGATTACGACGTCCTAACATAACATAACACTATGGTGTTCCATGCGACGTAATTTGTGGAAATTTTCTCACAAGTCTTCTAATGATGTGCCAACATTAACTCAAATCTTTATTTCTTCGATCTGTATCGTAGGAATTTGATTTTCTTGTTAAATTTATTTCCTACTTCATTCTGAACTTGTTTGATCGAATCAAAATTTCCAGACTAACATTTCCTGAGTGGATATCCATATATCTACTTGGAATATTCATGAAGTCTAAGAAATAAAGACTTCCACTTCACGTTAAAGTACTTCATTGATTCACATACACCCATATGCATGATTCTTAACAAGTCATACTCAAAACATTCAGCGAAGTTCACGGAATAAAGGTCTTCACTACCCGTTAATTACTTCATTGATCCACATACATCTATATGCATGACAATCAATAAGTTATATGCCCGTTTTCCGAAAAAGGTGTCTTAGTTATCTTTGCAAGTGTCAAAAGATCAAATCTAAGAACTTGTAAATCCATCCGTTATGGAGCTAATTCATTGACTATAACATTGACATGAATTAAACGGCAGTGCCACACATATGTGGTATCTTTATTAAGTTTGTATCCTTTGGCATTAATATTATGAATGTGGGAGCTTCTACCATCTAAATTCAAATCGACATATGATCATTACTTCATAAATATAGGACAACGAACTTTTCACTAACATATATGAACAATTGTCTCGCTAGAGGAGACACACTTATAACGATCATACTAACAGGTGATCATAAAAGAATTCATTCAAATGGTAGATCTAGAGGGAGAGTGTATATGGCCACCACAACAATTTGTCTGCCATTATCAACACACAATGTCACCTCATCCTTCCAAGCTACTCAAGTAGTAAATCTGGTTTTCATAAAACATGACTAGTATCAAAAACTTAGTCACTACTGCGAGTACTTGCTTAGGTAAAACATTCATAACATGTATATCATATATACACCATCATCATTGATGACCTCCCGGCGATCAGTTTCATCTTCTTGATACTTCCAACGTAATCAAGAACCATAAAGCTGAACGATTCCCCTTTGCATGACATAGTCCATGACAAAGCATTTGCACCTGGAAACGTCGTCTGTCATCCAGTGATCGAGCTGAGGGAGGCATCTCAATGTAATCAAGTATGACTGCCACGTGCTCCTTCATTTTGTGTATTCTCTTCCATCTTGGTTGAGAAGACAATAAGTCAACGTACTGATAAACTTCATCAACCCAACTTTAGGTGTACCCCGAGTTTAGCGATCATCTTATATGTTCGCGATCTAACAACTCGTACACACTGTTGGTTCTCTATGGAGGAGATCATAGCATACACTGGACTATGATGTTAGCGGAATCTTCGGGTTTATCTCCTAGCAGGTATTGATCAAAAAGAGCTAACGGTTCAAACAAGGAGTATCCTCAAGCTAAAGTATAAACTATGAAGTTTGGACCCAACCTTTGAAGTTTCTCAATCGCAGGAATGCGCCTAATTTTAAAATATGCTATTACATTGGTTAGTCTCTACAAAGGTTTGCAAAAAAGACTTTGTTCATTATATTTTGAGTTCTAGTATTTTAGAAAATAACTATCAGAACTCCCACTCAAACGAGCATCCCTCCTCGTCGTTTCAGCGATTACACGACCCCCATCCATTGCATAACCCCTCATCGTCAGAGCCGGCAACACAACTTCAAGGGTAGACAACGAATTGTCGATCACAACAACTTTGTGACTCATGCTCGACCTTTCGGCCTCCGTGTTCCGAGGCCATATCTGCATATGCTAGGCTTGCCACTATAACCTCCACGTAACGCTTGTGCAACATGGCTTACACCCACTTTATGCGAACGACGATATGTCTGACACCTGATCGTCACGGCCTGCCTCATAACGTAGAACTTTCTTGGCGGTGCTCGTTGGAGGAAGAACACTAGTGGAATTTTGAAGGGATCATCTTATATTTCTACTGTCGTATAACTAATATATTCTAATATATAATCACACAATATATGTAACATCCCAATATTTTGGAATGTTTAAAAATCACTAAAATTTTAAACTTTTGTTTTGATTAAAATAAAACATTAAAATGCATAAGAAAACCAACTATAAAAGACTTCAAGCATCTTGAAAAAGTTTAATATTTCAAATATCTCAAATAATTATTATTTTTAAAAGTTGTTTCCAGTTAAACATTACAATATCCATTGCATTTCTTAAACCTCAATATATAATTTGACAAATGATTTACCAACCTTGAAACCATTTTCATGTACTAAAAATTTTATTTTTAAGTATTTGATTTCAACCACTTAGTAATAGCTATTCATAAATTAAAATAAGATTTATAAGTGTTCTTTTAAACTATTTAAAACATGGTATATTTGCCAAATGGTTTTCATTCTTTTATCTGAGTTCAAAACATAGTTTTTGGAAATTTCAAGTCTATAATTTATAAATGTAAAACTTCATAGATTTTATAATTTATGAATTATTCAATTGGGCATTTCAATACCTTAAATGATTTTCATTAATTTGCAAAACATAAAATGATTTTCATGAATATATTCAACATAAGAAATGAAATAAATCTAGATCTTATCCAAAAGTATTTTATGGAGGTTTCAAATGATTTATCTTAATATAAAACTTAATGGTGCACAAAATATTTCAAATTAAAAATAAATTCATTGCATTCCCTTTTCATTTCCAATAGCTGTAATATGTTATTTAATATTCTACTAAAGCTAAAAATGAATTAATATTGGAATATGAGTTTAAATAACTTAAATTCAAAACCTATATAGTATTATAATTTTATAAATTTATTTAGCCAAAAATAAAATTATATTAAACCATATTTTCAAATTTAACATAAAGTGTCAAATTTGTATTTAATCAATATTTCAAAATTATTATTTTTGAAGATTGTTCAAAACATGCCCACAACTGGCTTAACACAAAGATATTTTTTACAAATTTTTAGAAATTTATTTGACTTCATTTGGACACTTAAATATAAAGTTATGAATAAAATAGAAAAACAGAAAAGAAAAATTAAAAATACTTGACACGCGGGCCCCACCTGTTAGACCTCCTTCTTCAACCTCCAGTCCAAAAATCACGCCCGAGACCGCCAGCGCCTCCTCCCTTAAATTCGCACGATTAACGCCCCAAATCCACGCCCCTCTTGCACTATATATACCCCATGGCCGCCTATCTCTTTCCCTTCTCCATCTTCTCCAATTTGCGCCGCCAGGCCGGAGAATTTCATCGCCGTAGTCCGCGGAGCCGCCGAGTATCTTCTCGAATTCCGGCGAGGTAACAACTCCAACTAGCCCGAGAGCACTCCCCTCCTCCTCGCCCAAACCGTATGCTCCTCCTGACCCTTTTCCCAGCTCTTCCTACACAACCAATCGTGCGGGGCAAGCACGAACCGAGCTCGCCGAAGCAAGCCGTGTGTCCGCCCTCGACCCCGAGCCTCTGCGAGACGCAAGCGAGGCCGCCACCACGCCCATCCTCTTCGTCGTGTCCTCGGGCGGCCCACCGTCGTCTTCTTGGAGCGAGGCGACGCCTAGAGCAGCTTCTCCGTCCACGCCTGAGCGCGGCAACGCCGTCCACGACAATTCCGGTGACCTAGCGCCGCCCGGTGAGCTCAATCGCACCTCTGCCGTCCGATCTGTATCCAACGCCCCATATTAGATTCATTTAAATTGAACCGGAACTTTAGATCTTGACCGTCAGATCTAGTTCAGATCCAGTCAGCACTGACGTGGCGTCCAGTCAGCAGCCCAGTCAGCGCCCGCGTGGATTTTTATTTTCTATTTAGATTTAATTTGACAGTTTTACAGAAAACTCCCTGCCATTTAGACTTATCATAACTTTTTAACCACAACACCAAATTTAACAAATTTTATATATTTGGAAAGACCTTGACATGTAGAATACTTTAGATCTGTTAGAATTCAAATTTGAATTTGTTTAAATTTTCAAATTTCAAATGGATGATTTGAGTATATTTGTCATAACTATAAATCTACAATTCCAAAAATTGCAAATAAAATTATTTTGGAATCCTTAAAATATGTGTTATACTATGCTTCTGTTAGAAAATAATTTTGAGAATAGTTTTGACGATTTAATAATCATACCCTTAATTTGAATAGTTTGACTATTTTTGACATAACTTTTGATAGAAAGATTATTTTTGAGTAAATCCAATTGCTATAAATTTATTTAAAAGCCCTCTGTCTATTAACACTATTTATAAAATTTTGTTATAAAAATTTAATTACAGAAAACTTTAATCTTATATTTATTCTTGTTATTATATTTTGCAAAAATAGAAATTAATTAAATTGCATTTTTAGCCTCATGCATACTTTATAATTATCACAAAAATTAGTATGATGTTTCTTATGATTAAAAAGTTTATTGCATACATAACTTATTTTATTATAGAGTTATACTCCTCATAGGAAAACTTCTTCATTATTTTCTCTAAGTTAGGATTATTTTCAACATAGTATTTTGATAAAGTGCTATGCACTTAGACACTTAGGATTTTCAACATGGAGCTAGAAGCCCAATGAAGGACTTAGAAGAAATCAGACTCTGGAAGCACCTGCAAGAAGTAGAAGCACTTAGAAAAACAATCAAGAGGAAGTTCAAGAAGACCAACCCCCTTTATTCTCTAAGTCTTTCTCTCTTTCTTTTCTTCTTTTCTGAGACTTCTTGATGACTAAGTTAATCCAAGACCAGCCTCGGTGATACAAGAATCATCAAGTCTGAAGAATTATCAAGTCTACCAAAAACTCAATCAAGACAACACCAAGGAGAAAGTTACTAGTCTGGAGATGAAGCCTGGAAGACCAACTACATCTTTCTTTTCCCTCTTTCCTAATCGTGCCTTTCACTTTAGACATAAACAATTTTTGATCATGTTATTTCCATCATGGAAGTTTGTTGGATCCTAGCGGCGTAGTGAGATGAAGCGGCCTGGAAACTAACCTTACATGTCCACGTACATGAGACCTGTTCCACAACTAAAGTGGTTGGCCGGGTGTCTGTCTCTCTCACTATAGTGAATATCTAATTTACAAAGAGTTGTTAATAATTGTGGATCACCTTTAAGATTAGACTTAGTATTTTCTCTAAGTATTTAGTCACATCATGACTAAGACATTAGAGTGCTTATTCAAGATGATTTATAGCAAAGTACTTTGTCCAACCTATGACCTTAGTCCTTAGTCATTTTTGACCAACATAATTGCCTTGCATTAACTTAGAAGATTTTCATGACATGACATGCATCTCTAGTCCTTAGAAATATTTTGCACGTCATGCATAAACATATTTTTCCTTAGAAGTTTTATGAAATTTGTTTGTTCATTTATGTATGTGTTTGTATGCGTTCTGTTGTGCTGATTGTTGTATTGTTGTTTGTCTATATTGTTTAGACTGAACGAAGAGCCTCGAGTTACGTTGAAAAGAGTTTGTGAGCAAAGACATCATCCAAAGGCAAGTGGCACATTCATAAACCTCCTACTATTTTCTATATGCATTACTTAGTGTATTTTTATATAAGCATATGTAGGATAGTATTGCTCTGCTAGACCTGTGTAGAAATTCCTTACTCCTGTGTCTAGGTTCCTATGCAATACTTAGTAGAATTATTTGATGCTATGCAAATATCGTTTTGTGAAAGTCTAAATTCTACTAAGTTAATAAAGAACCACCTGGGTGGAATGGTTGAATGGTTTATGTTGAGTGGCTACTCAAGGTTGTGCTCGTGGTTGTCTTCGCCTAAGGTAGTTTCTACTATACTTAGGGCCATGAGCATGGTGGTTTTCACCTGATAGTACACTTGTGGACGGCCATCCAGGAACAAAGGGATCTGAAGAATTCCGAGTGAAGATTGCTTCCAGTGCAGCCATTGCCAATGGGCTCTGGCTTGATCAACTAAGTTGCATGGACTCGCCCCGGCTTGACAAGCAGATGTAGAGGGTGTTAGGTGGAACGGGTCAAGCCAGAGTGGGAGGGAAAATGCTTCTGAAAGATATCGTCTCATTCTTCTCTTTTTCCTTAACACTTAAGAGTATAGAGGATAGTTTGGGTTGAATGGGTACAATGGTGAACGTGCACAACCTGTGCAGAGTGTAAAACTAAGTACTTAGCCGTGTTCCCGGTACGGACAATTTGAGCAGCTGATCACGGACGTCAACGGAGGATTCCAATATTCCAACTTCAAAAATAAAACTTGATGGGTGAACAAGGGTAGAATGAGTCATTGGTTTTCATGCCACGAATGTCTCGATTAGAAGAAAAGTGTTTTCCAAAGAGTTAGGAAAAATTGGCTTTATGCAAAATAGCCTTGAACTCCACCAGCCAAATATGCATATAGGTTATTAGAGTTATTGCACTAAGTGTCCACCATAGTGTCACTTGCCAGACTCCATTTTTAATGGAATCTGACCCACGTTGTTGTAATATTTTTCTTATTGCAGATTATTTAGATGACGAGTGAGGTTTGGTTTAAAGGTTTTGAGTCTGCAACCCACATGTTTTCGGTTGTGGCAACATGAAGATGATGGAGACTCACTGCTATTGTATTTCCGTTGTTTACTCTTTCAGTGCTAACTTTATGCTATGCAAGTTGTAAAGAATATTTTCGAAGTCTGGATCATCAATGTAATAAAATTGATACTTTGTTGTGATATTACATCGTAAACTATGTGTGCAAACGAATCGATCCAGGGATTTGCACTATACACAGGTATCTTGCCATATTTTAAGTGCAGGTACGCTACAGATGGTATCAGAGCACTATGTTGCCTATACGTTCAAAACCCTAGGTTTAGATAGAAATAGGATTTAACCATAGGATTGAAAATCTATTTTATTTAGTTTTGTAAACAAAACTTTTCATTTTATCTTCCTCGTACTCTCATCTACAATCAATCTTCTGAAAATACCTTATCTTACTCTAGATGACCATGTTCTTATAGTCTAAGTCTGATTCTGCTACCTCATATGGAAAAGCTACAATTCATCATGAAGTTCTACATGCATGGAACACCACTTAAGGAGCAGGATTCGGCCAACACTTCGAAGATATCCAAGAAAGTTGAACAAGAACTTGAAGCACTCACGAAGGAGGTAGATTTGACCACCACTTAAAAAGAACGACGATATCGTGTTAGTGTATTGGCCATACCAACTTAGGTTGTGTGAAAATACTAGATTGTTTGTTTGTATTGAACCTTGTTGCTTGATGTTTGTTAGATGTTGTTTGTAATTAATTGTCTTGATCTTCTTGTATAAGTTAGAATGTTTGACTATCAACAAAACTTTTCTTTTAAGGGTGGTAGCTACCCATTTAATTCAAACCCAGTTGCTTAAACCCAGAGCCCCAAATCATTTTTATTTCTGGCCTCCCCAATAAGAAAAATCATCCCCTGCCAGTTTTCAAGTTTTCCATGTAAGAAACTACATTTCTCAAACTTCCCCAGTTATCACAATCATCCCAAGCATTTTCATTTTCTTTCTAGCCTCTCCGAATCTCGGGGACGAGATTCCTTTTAAGGGTGGTAGTCTGTAACATCCCAATATTTTGGAATGTTTAAAAATCACTAAAATTTTAAAACTTTTGTTTTGATTAAAATAAAACATTAAAATGCATAAGAAAAGCAACTATAAAGACTTCACGCATCTTGAAAAAGTTTAACATTTCAAATATCTCAAATAATTATTATTTTCAAAAGTTGTTTCCAGTTAAACATTACAATATCCATTGTATTTCTTAAACCTCAGTATATAATTTGACAAATGATTTACCAACCTTGAAACCACTTTAATGTAATAAAAAGTTTCTTTTTAAGTATTTGATTTCAACCACTTAGCCATAGCTATTCATAAATTAAAATAAGATTTACAAGTGTTCTTTTAAACTATTTAAAACATGGTATATTTGCCAAATGGTTTTCATTCTTTTACCTGAGTTCAAAACATAGTTTTGGAAATTTCAAGTCTATAGTTTATAAATGTAAAACTTCATAGATTTTATAATTCATGAATTATCCAATTGGGCATTTCAATACCTTAAATGATTTTCATTATTTGCAAAACATAAAATGATTTTCATGAATATATTCAACATAAGAAATGAAATAAATCTAGAATCTTATCCCAAAGTATTTTATGGAGCTTTCAAATGATTTATCTTAATATAAAACTTAATGGTGCACAAAATTTTTGATATAAAAATAAATTTCATTACATTCTCTTTTCATTTCCAATAGTTGTAATATGTTATTTAATATTCTACTAAAGCTAAACATGAATTAATATTGGAATATGAGTTTAAATAACTTAAATTCAAAACTTATATAATATTATAATTTTATTTAGCCAAAAACAAAATTATATTAAACCATATTTTCAAATTCAACATACAGTGTCAAATTTGTATTTAATCAATATTTCAAAATTATTATTTTTGAAGATTGTTCAAAACATGCCCATAGCTGGTTTAACACAAAGATATGGTTTTTACAAATTTGTAGAAATTTATTTGACTTCATTTGGACACTTAAATCAAAAGTTATGAATAAAATAGAAAAAACAGAAAAGAAAAAGAAAAATACATGACACGCGGGCCCCACCTGTCAGACCTCCTTCTTCAACCTCTAGCCCAAAAATCACGCCTGAGACCTTCGGCGCCTCCTCCCTTCAATTCGCGCGATTAACGCCCCAAAGCCACACCCCTCTTGCCCTATATAAACCCCATGGCCGCCTATCTCTTTCCCCTGTCCATCTTCTCCAATTTGCGCCGCCAGGCCGGAGAATTTCATCGCCGTAGTCCGCGGAGCCGCCGGCTATATTCTCGAATTCCGGCGAGGTAACAACTCGAACTAGCCCGAGAGCACTCCCCTCCTCCTCGCCCCAACAGTATGCTCCTCCTGACCCTTTTCCCTGCTCTTCCTACACAGCCAATCGTGCGGGGCAAGCACGAACCAAGCTCGCCGGAGCAAGCCGTGTGTCCGCCCTCGACCCCGAGCCTCTGCAAGACGCAAGCGAGGCCGCCACCACGCCCATACTCTTCGTCGTGTCCTCGCGCGCCCCATCGTTGTCTTCGTAGAGCGAGGCGACGCCTGGAGCAGCTTCTCCGTCCACGCCCGAGCGCGGCAATGCCGTCCACGACAATTCCAGCGACCTAGCGCCGCCCGGTGAGCTCAATCGCACCTCAGTCGTCCGATCTGTATCCAACGCCCCAGATTAGATTCATTTAAATCGAACCGGTACTTTAGATCTTGAGCGTCAGATCTGGATCTGACGATCCAGATTAGATCCAGTCAGCACTGTCGTGGCGTCCAGACAGCAGCCCAGTCAGCCCCCGCGTGGATTTTTATTTTCTATTTAGATTTAATTTGACAGTTTTACAAAAAAGTCCCTACCACTTAGATTTATCATAGCTTTTTAACAACAACACCAAATTTAAAAAAAATTTATATATTTGGAAAGCCCTTGACATGTATAATACTTTAGATCGTTTAGAATTCAAATTTGAATTAGTTTAATATTTTCAAATTTCAAATGGATGATTTGAGTATATTTGTCATAACTTTAAATCTATAATTCCATAAATTGCAAATAAAATTGTTTTGGAATCCTTAAAATATGTGTTATATTATGCTTCTGTTAGAAAATAATTTTGAGAATAATTTTGACGATTTAATAATCATACCCTTAATTTGAATAGTTTGACTATTTTGACATAACTTTTGATAGAAATATTATTTTTGAGTAAATCCAATTGCTATAAATTTATTTAAAACCCCTCTGTCCATTAACACTATTTATAAAATTTTGTTATAAAAATTTAATCATAGAAAACTTTAATCTTATATTTATTCCTTTTATTATATTTTGCAAAAATAGAAATTAATTAAATTGCATTTTTAGCCTCATGCATACTTTATAAATATCACAAAAATTAGTATGATATTTCTTATGATTAAATTTTTTATTGCATACCTAACTTATTTTATTATAGAGTTATACTCCTCATAAGAAAACTTCTTCATTATTTTCTCTAAGTTAGAATTATTTTCAACATAGTATTTTGGTAAAGTGCTATGCACTTAGACACTTAGGATTTTCAACATGGAGCTAGAATGCCAATAAAGGACTTAGAAGAAAACAGACTTTGGAAGCATCTCCAAGAAGTAGAAGAACTTAGAAGAAAAATCAAGAGGAAGTTCAAGAAAAACCAACCCCCTTTATTCTCTAAGTCTTTCTCTCCTTCTTTTCTTCTTTTCTGAGACTTCATGATGACTAAGTTAATACAAGACCAGCCTCGGTGATACAAGAATCATCAAGTCTGAAGAATTATCAAGTCTACCAAAAACTCAATCAAGACATCACCAGGGAGAAAGTTACAAGTCTGGAGATGAAGCCTGGAAGACCAACTACATCTTTCTTTTCCCTCTTTCCTAATCTTGCCTTTCACTTTAGACATAAACAATTTTTGATCATGTTATTACCATCTTGGAAGTTTGTTGGATCCTAGCGGCATAGTGAGATGAAGCGGCCTGGAGACTAACCTTACATGTCCACGTACATGAGACATGTTCCACAACTTAAGTGGCTGGCCGGGTGTCTGTCTCTCTCACTATAATGAATATCCAATTTACGAAGAGTTGTTAATAATTGTGGATCACCTTGAATATTAGACTTAGTATTTTCTCTAAGTATTTTTGCACATCATGGCTAAGCCATTTGAGTGCTTATTCAAGATGAATTATAACAAAGTTATTTTGTCCAACTTATGACCTTAGTCCTTAGTCATTTTGACCAACCTATTTGCCTTGCAATAACTTAAAAGAATTTCATGGCATGACATGCATCTCTAGTCCTTAGAAATATTTCGCACATCATGCATGACATGTTTTCCTTAGAAGTTTATGAAACTTGTTTGTTCATTCTGTATGTGTTTGTATGCGTTGTGATATTGTGTTCTATGTTGATTGTTGTATTGTTGTTTGTTAATATTGTTTAGACTGAACGGAGAGCCTCGAGTTACGTTGAAAAGAGTTTGTGAGCAAAGACATCATCCAAAGGCAAGTGGCACATTCATAAACCTCCTACTATTTTCTATATGCATTACTTAGTGTATTTTTATATAAGCATGTGTAGGATAGTATTGCTATGCTAGAACTGTGTAGAAATTCCTTACTCCTGTGTCTAGGTTCCTATGCAATACTTAGTAGAATTATTTGATGCTATGCAAATATCGTTTTGTGAAAGTCTAAATTCTACTAAGTTAATAAAGAACCACCTGGGTGGAATGGTTGAATGGTTTATGTTGAGTGGCTACTCAAGGTTGTGCTCGTGGTTGTCTTCGCCTAAGGTAGTTTCTACTATACTTAGGGCCGTGAGCATGGTGGTTTTCACCTGATAGTACACTTGTGGACGGCCATCCAGGAACAAAGGGATCTGAAGAATTCCGAGTGAAGATTGCTTCCAGTGCAGCCATTGCCAATGGGCTCTGGCTTGATCAACTAAGTTGCATGGACTCGCCCCGGCTTGACAAGCAGATGTAGAGGGTGTTAGGTGGAACGGGTCAAGCCAGAGTGGGAGGGAAAATGATTCTGAAAGATCTCGTCTCATTCTTCTCTTTTTCCTTAACACTTCAGGGTGTAGAGAATAGTTTGGGTTGAATGGCTACAATGGTAAACATGCACAACCTCTATAGAGTGTAAAACTAAGTACTTAGCCGTGTCCCCGGTACGGACAACTTGAGCAGCTGATCACAGACGTCAACGGAGGATTCCACCATTCCAACTTCAAAAATAAAACTTGATGGGTGAACAAGGGTAGAATGATACAGTGGTTTTCATGCCACGAATGTCTCGAATAGAAGAAAAGTGTTTTCCAAAGAGTTAGGAAAAATTGGCTTTATGCAAAATAGCCTTGAACTCCACCAGCCAAATATGCATATAGGTTATTAGAGTTATTCCACTAAGTGTCCACCATAGTGTCACTTGCCAGACTCAATTTTTTATGGAATCTGACCCACATTGTTGCAATATTTTTCTTATTGCAGATTGTTCAGATGACGAGTGAGGTTTCGTTTAAATGTTTCGAGTCTGCAACCAACATGTTTTCGCCTGTGGCAACATGAAGATGATGGAGACTCACTGCTATTGTATTTCCGCTGTTTACTCTTTCAGTGCTAGCTTTATGCTATGCAAGTTGTAAAGAATATTTTCTAAGTCCGGATCATCGATGTAATAAAATTGATAGTTTGTTGAGATATTACATCGTAATCTGTGTGTGCAAACGAATCGATCCAGAGATTTGCACTATACACAGGTAACTTGCCATATTTTAAGTGCATGTACGCTACAATATAACATGCACACAATAACATCAGCGCCATGGTCTTCTTGGCGCCCACAGTTCATATACAATTTAATAAACCTACCTTGACCATATCACATTGTCCCTGCAAAATAAAGTTAGACGCTTCTACTTTATCTTTTGCATATTTTACGTGGCTTGGGCTGTCATATATAGAACCGCTTCATACCTGCGAACTTGTGATCACAACAACAATTCAATAATTGCATGTTTAAGCATCCCTTTCGGGCCCTCCATTGAAAATGTAAAGCTAACTAAAGAGAGAGAAACTGACACCCGCCAGCCACATATATGGTACAAGCCGTATGTCAGTAGTGGAACCAGTCTCGCGTAAGCGTACGCGTAAAGTCGGTCCGGGCCACTTCATCAACTCGATGCCGCTGGAATCACAAGTGCACGCTAGAGGGTAGCAAATAACAGGAACGGTGCCCCCATGAAGAACACATGTTCTAACAGCGTACAGCTATATCTACGATTGATCGGCTCTGATACCACTGAAGGGGATCGCATGCAGAAAACAAAATTTTCCTATCGGCCATATCCTTAAACTAGCCAATATCTACACTATGGAGATATAGAAGTGCGGCGGAGATCGGAATACATACCCTCGTAGACCGAATAGCGGGGATTACGCTCCCGCACAAGCGTTGACGACGAAGACGACGTAGCCGACCTCAAGGTCGCGAAGAACTCGGCGCGACGAAGCCGACAAAGATGACCTCAAGGTCGGGTGGAGGAAGTAGGCCTCCGAGCACCGCTAGCGCAACACCTCGCAGGGCGTTACACACATACGGTGGAGACGACGACCTCCGAAGCTCCAGTCTAGGACGAGCAGCGGAAGACTTGAACCGGAACACCAGCAGCGCAGCAGCGGGCTATGGTGGAGAGATCCCCTCATCCTCCTCGGCGCAAATCCGACAAAGCGAATCACAAAATCGAGGAGAAATAAGAGAATTAATTTGTTGAACTAAAAGCCCAGGGGCAGGGTTGCGCCTTCTTATATAGGCTCCCGGGGGGAGCCAACCTTGCCAGCCAGGCAATGTGGGACTATCCCACATGGTGTGGCCAAGGAGCATGCGCCGGCCCTAGGTGGGCCCTATTTGGCCCACCTAGGCCGGCCCTCCCCAATCCGAAGCCCTGGGGGGACTTCCCCCCCTCATGGGTCTTCTTTCCACCAGAAGGCCCATTTAGGGAAATCAGCCTTTAAAAATTCGAAAATAAATATATAAAATCATATTTAATCATTAGTTACACTAATTAATATTAAACATATTATATATAATTTATTCTATTTTCGAAAACTATTTCGTCGCTACCCGATCACCATCGGACCATTCCTGGGACGTTCCCGGTGATCTCTTTCCTTTCCGGTTGTCTTGTCGAAACTCCTTAAGTGTGTTAATCTAGCGGTTCGATATAATAATAGACATGATCGAGACTCCGCTCCGATCAATGACTAACTCGTAGGCCTGAACCCCATGAATGAATCCCTGTGATATAACGAATGGCTTTCATCTATCAAAACTGGACGTCTAGTTTTAAACATTTTGTCATAGCGATACTTAGCGTGTCCGAGTATCATCCTCAGATATCTCCATACCTAGCATGATCTCGTTACCGACATCGCTATCTTCTACTCGTCTATAATATTATGTCAGCTGGTGACTTAGTCACATGTTTGCAAACTCATTTGACATAATCTAATCGAGTGGGCCCTAGAGTATCTATCCGGCTATACGGACTGACAAATCCCGCTGTTGACCCCTCGTCTCAACTACACCTTCCGATACCCACAAGTATCACCTATCATTGTCACACTATATAAGATATGACGTTTGGTGCGATCAAAGTATTTTTCAGAGATAACAATAAGAGTTGATCTCACGTTTTTAAAGCGTAATGACTACGTCCTATAGATATGGGTATCTTCATCACATCGTTCAACCAACGACATGACTTCCATTGCCGATCGGCGCCATGCCATATGAACGGAAAACCTCGATCATCAATCGCGCAGCGAAACTAGTTTTAGTAGATGCTACTAGGGACCTGATTGTTAATCTACCACACATTTATTAATATTTCCGCTTAATACAGTTATAACATAAAACATATAATAAATAATATAAATATAACCAATAAACTATGTTTATTAAGTGACTTTAGGCCATATTCTCTTTAGTTCTGCTGTCACAAATTTAGTCAGCCAACTCTCAAACCGATTCCTGGCAAGTGGGTAGCTACCGAGGGTCAAATCAAATGCCGCCACTGAGCAGCGCTTGATCCCCTTTCCCTTCCATTGTTCGTCTTCTCCAAAGCGCCAGGGCCAGCCCGGCACAGCGAGGAATGACAGCCAATCCCAAACTTACAAAAGTAAATCCAAATCAAACCCATCTCCACTCTCCAGCAGCAGCACCAGCAGCAGCAAACAAAAACAAAGCGCAGCTGCTGCCTGGCCACCAGCTCACTCGAACACGCTTCCCCACCTCGCCCCGCCCCCAGATCGGAGATCCCATCTCCACCAACAATGGCCACAGCCGCCACCGCCTCCGCCCCGACCTCCGCCTCCACCTCCGCCGCCTGCGACGCCCCCGCCGCCTCCCCGTCCAGCCCAGCCGCCGTCTGCCTCGTCCCCTTCAGGTACGCACGCACGCGCACTACCCAGCCTGAAGCTCCTCTCCATAAGCGTAAGCAGGGGGTTGATTCGGTGACAATGTGCGCAGGTGGTGGGCCGGGGTGCGCGAGGAGGCGGCGGAGGAGGGCGGGGTCCGGTACGCGGCCACGCCAGCGGCCTCGCCTTCATACTACGGCCTCAGGCTCCTCCACAGCTTCCTGCACCCGGATCTCGTGCTGCGCCTCGACCGCGGGGAGCGCCGCGCCGGGGCAGCCGCCGGAGGTAGCCGCAGCTACGCGCTCGTCCCCGCAGACGAGCTCTCGAGGGCGCTTGCCAGGTGAATTGGCCTCGCAGCTGCATGGCTTACGCTCCCTGTCCTTACTTCTTCTTACAGGGTGCACATTTTGGTGCCTTTGTTTTTTCGTGTGACAATTCGGTTGCTGCTGTGCCAATGACGATGCAGTTGCATGACCTTACACCTGGGACTAGTAGATCCAGCTCTAGTTACTAGTAATGTGATTTTTAAGGTGTCAATGCCTACTTGCCTAGGGATGTAAGTCCAGGCTTAGAGAATCTATTCGTAGTTGAGCTGCAATATCATGGAGAGGGCGTGTAGTCGGAGCATTGATCTATCTATTTGTATGCATTGTGTGCTGATGCTAAATTTGAATAGGAGCATATGTTCTCATCTGTACAACCTCCAACATTATACAACAATTTGGCATGTAAAATACATGACTTCTAAATTAATTGCATTTGGGAACGTGACATCACCCATGATTTACGTGGAAAATCATTACAAACTAAGATAAACCATTAATGATCTGATTATATTCTTTGCTGGGTCAGTTTGTTTATATGCATTGTGGTACTTTGTACATACGATAAATGCTAGTTTTTACCTTCTTATTGTGTTATATTAGTTACTTCTTCATATTTGTGTAACCTAAAGAGAACACGTAGATTATTTTTGAGAGAGCCGGGGTTAGAACTTCTTTGCTTTTCCAAAATATTTCAAATAAATCACCCATCTTTCCCAGTAGCTTTAACCTTATGGGTGTACTGGTTAGGTGCATGCAATCCTATATGGTATTAGAGCCAAGTGGATTCAAGTTCAAGATCCGACCAGAACACAATTAATAAAAATAGTTCGATCGTTATTGATCCCATGCTAAAGCCCGGTGGAGCCTAGACGTGAAGGGTGCTGAAATATATTGCTTATACTCCCCAACAGCTTAATATTTTGGGTGAACTGGTTAGGTGCATTTCATTTCAATTCAATAAAAATGAGTGAGGCTATGTAAAAGCTTCCTGCACTTACTAATAATTTTGAGTTAATACTCAATTGGTGGTTGATAGATCACTTGTGGCTCAGTGCGGTCCTCAAACTAATAAGCTAACCAGTCAGTCCCTAAACTTTGATTGTTGGGTCGTTTGGCCCTTCTCTTTACGTGGCTCCACGCGTGGCCTTTGACTCAGCTGCCTGGTTCCGGGTTAGGTCGAATGTCCTAATTGCCCTTCCCATCCGCTGTGTCCAAGGTCATCTAAATCACTACCTCCTCTCGCCCTGTGTGGGACACTGCCACCGGCTGCCATATTGGATGATCTCGGACCATCGCCGACGAGGTGGACACTGGAGATGCCTGTCGGATGGAGAGGTACAACATCCTCTTACCTATCGACTTGTTTTGCGGAGGAACCCATCACCATTACAGAACAAAAGCGGAAGTATTTAATTCAGGAACAGTGATGGTGAGAGCCAGAAGAAATTGCAATGAAGCTGCGCGTAGAGCAATCATGACATTTGCATCAGCATCCTCTTGTTCTCTCTGCTCCCTGCTCGTACTCCTGTGGTGTCGCTCTTCCAGGTGGTATGTACGCCCAAACTGCTCCAAACACCCACAAGGTGTTATTCAGCATCTGAGCATTTGACTATCCAGGTTCGAGCATGTAAAGTACCATTGCATTTAAACCTCTTGGCCATGGCCAATGAGACATGTGTGGGTTGCTTAGATGATTTAGAGGTTAGGTCCATGTTGTCACTGGGCTGAGCCCCATCCTGCAGATTCAGCTTGCCAACATGCCACATGCGCAGACGGTGTTCCAGAAATGGAAATAGTCTGTTTAAACCGTCACACCTTAGGCGAAGAGAGGAGCCGGAGGAGAAAATAGAATAAGGTGGTGCTGTGTGGATGTGTGACTGTGTGAGTAAATTATGTGACGTGTGGCATGTGTGCCAGGGTGTGGGTGAGTTGCTACATAAGCTTGAACCTGTAACAGAAACAGCTATGATTGAATTGAGGAAAGAAATTTGAATTCTCCTCCCTCTCTCGTTGCTCTACTTCCTCAAGAAGGCTCATCACGATCTGGATCTAATGCTAGCAACCATACCAGCAAGGGATAGTACATAAATATCTCCAGCAGTGATATGCTGAGGGTTTTGATGTCCTCACCATGCTTAAGTTTGTGCTGTGTCCCGTGTTGCTATTTCTCTAACTACTATCAGGAGTACTCTAGTACTCCCATAATATTAAGACTTATCGTGGCAACGAAATAAAGTATGTGTATTGTTTTCTTTAGGTGTATCAATGTTTATGAGTTGAGGTCCATTAAAAACATGAACTGCCAGATTATGTTCAACTCCTATATAAAGATAGATTAATTATAGTTCGTAAAAAGTAAGGGTGCACCAAATTAATAGCTGTGCGCATGATCTCGTCGTATACTTGCCAATATTTAAATCTGCGAGACAGCTTGTCAGCGAGCAGTACATGGAAATTTATACCCGTATCAGAAGAAGAAATATCCACATCTTAACCTTTTCTTTAGAGGGAATCATTTGCCTGATCTACTTAGCTGGAAATAAAGCGTGACTGTAGGTCTTCTTTGTATCTATTTGGCCTGATGGCCAACTCTGTTCCTCAACTTATCCATTCTTGATGGAGGAGAGAATCTATGGGCTACTTATGTGGAATCTAATTCTTATGATTGAATCATACCTGACCTGCTATGTACCAAACAAATGATTAGAGTTCAAGCATCATCTTCTCATTTTTGGTTGACCATGATGTACTAATGTATGATGGATCCTTTTTCACCTCAGAATGAATGCACAGATATAATTTTAGATAAAATCAAGCACAATTTTGGTGTGTTATGCTTTCTATTTCATAGTCTGCCATACTTTAGTTTTACTACTAAGTATGAAGTCTCATCTTTCTTTAGTCCAACGGAGCCCATTTCTGTGTAAGCATAATCTTGTCACACTTGTAATTTCTACACAAAAGATGGTAGGGAGGAAATTTCACCTTTTAATAAGGCCTTTAGAGTTTTCAATCAATTCCTGTGAGCACTGAAATAGGAAGTACCTTAACATTCCTTTTTTAGATTAGGGGCCTTGTTGGGAGGTGGGCCTGATATGGTCAATCATCTTGATTAGCAGAAGTATCCTTGATGTTTCTATTATCCACCCATATAACAGTTTAAGGTATTTGTCTTCTCCTAATCTTGGGAATCAATAAGTTGCACCGAAACAACCATCAAATCTAGTAGTTATTGTATTTGTGTTCTGTAATGTGGCGAAGCTTGTTTAGTACTACTTATTCCTGGCGTTGTTTTAATACTTGGATGCCAAGATTGTTCTCAAGTAGACCATACTATTAGTTTGACATAATCATGTTATTTCTTTGTCTGGGTCGTGTCTGCGGTCTGCCTATTAGGCTCAGGCGCTCAGCTTATAGCTTCATCCTGTGATGTTGTCATGTTGGTAGCCCCTAATTCATCTCTCTTTTCTTCTTCAGGCAGAACTCTAATTTGGCATTGCATAACAAACATTCATTTGCTGGAGACAGTGCTGGTGCTTATCCTTTGGTGCTTAGGATATCTGTGCGTGAAACCAGCATTTTGACTGTCAAAATCAGCAAAAAGGTAATAATATGAACACACGTCTAGAAGTGTGTCATTTTGTATTAGAAGAAAGATGCCGATAAAGGCTTGAAGTTACAAAAGCCGAACAAACAATGCAATCAACAAAAGTGGCAAACAGAAACCATGTAGAAGCAATATATGAATGAGCGAATTACCTCTTTTCATCATCCTTACTACTTTCATTCTTTCTCAGGATAATCCAGTTGATAACTATAAGCGGGCGAACAAGATGTTTAATATTGATTATCAACCAGTATGTTTCTGTTCGTTGCATTTCCGAGTTTGGAAATACACTTCCGTTACTGCTGTTTACTTAATGTTTCTGTATCCAGGTTCATGTTTGGGATTTTTCAGGGCAGACAAACCTAATATTAATGAATGAATGGAATAGATCTCATCAAGACTATTGCCATTCGGAGCAAGAGGTGATACAATTTTTTTTTTAAATTTTCATATAACAGCATTTTGATATTGAATTATTGATCAACATCCTCATGGTGTGATTTATCATCCTGGTATGAGAGGCCCTCCAGAGTTTCCTGCTTATCCTTTTCTTATCTTTTGCATGTGCAGAATCTTTTAGAAGTTCAAGTCTATGCAATGTCTGATTCCTTAACATTCAAGATTGGTGGGACCAACATGAATATTGATTTTTCGTGTGGGAGCTTTGGAAAAGCTGGCTCTATGGGGCTAATCGGATTGGAAAATCTCGGAAATACTTGCTTTATGAACAGTTCGATCCAATGTTTGGCTCACACAACAAAGCTTGTTGATTATTTCCTTGGAGATTATGACAGAGATATTAATCGAACAAATCCACTAGGACTAAATGTATGAAGAGTTTATCATGTTTTTTATTCAAATCAGCTAATGCTTACTGATACTTACATTAACCAGGGGGAACTTGCTTTGGCATTTGGAGAATTGTTGAGGAGTTTATGGACAAATGATCAAAAACCAGTTGCACCACATCGCTTTAAGGAAAATATTGCCTGCTTTGCTCCTCAGTTCAGTGGTTTTAATCAGCATGATTCACAGGAGCTTCTTGCTTTCTTATTGGACGGTCTCCATGAAGATCTTAATCAGGTCAAATCCAAACCATATGAAGAAGCTAAGGATGCAAGTGGCCGCCCTGACGAAGAAGTGGCAGATGAGTATTGGAGCAACCATTTAGCTCGAAATGACTCTGTAATAGTTGATACCTGCCATGTAAGTTTAAAACCCTGTTCTCTAAAAATTCCACATGCTACAACATTTTTTTTCTTCGTCCTACCTTTCGGTATTTCAATATGATTTCATAAACAAGAAAAAACATATAATTCTTATATTGTAGAAAACGGTGGGAGTGATCATGCTTCCGCAAAACTAGCACCTATAAGTGTGGAATGGTTGACATGAAAACACTACAAGTCAGTTCCTATGAATCTAATAAAAGGACATAACATCTGTTGATCTGTGCAGTTTTCTTTTAGAAAAGCATAGATGCATACCTTATTAAATGTTCATTTCCATTTCTATCATTTGTTATTACATTCAAAGCTGAGCTATTTCAGACTGTAAGAACTCAAGCATAACGTGCTTGGTTTCTGTTGTTAATTTTTCTCGTTATCACTTTGCAGGGACAATACAAGTCTACATTAACTTGTCCTACTTGTAGTAAAACTTCTGTCACATTTGATCCGTTTATGTACTTATCTTTGCCCGTGCCTTCCACGGCAAGGAGGGCAATGACTGTGACTGTTTTCAGCACTGATGGTAGCAGAGAACCATGCTCATATGATGTCAGTGTGCCACAGTTTGGCACTCTTAGTGATCTTGTTCAGACTTTAAGTATTGCTTGTACGCTTGGAGATGATGAGACCCTGCTGATAACGGAGGTAATCTTTCATCTGTAAACTTTTCAATGCTGCAAACTCTGTAGACTAGTTAAGCAACAGAAGTTCTATAGGTCTTCCACTTACTGGAACTGGTTACAGGTCTATAATAACCGTATAATTCGATACCTTGAGGAGCCTTCAGATTCGGTTTCGTTGCTGAGGGATGGAGATAAATTGGCAGCATACCGGCTACCCAAGCAATATGAAAAATCCCCGCTTGTTGTTTTTATACACAAACGCTTTGTTGAGTAAGAACCATCCAATACATTTGTATATTTTTGCTTAATTTATGCGTGATATTGCATTTAAGAATGTGACTTTTGTGATCTTTAATCTTAACATTACATACCATTGAATTCAGGCATTGTGGTGTTGATAGTGTAACTCTGCAAATTAAAGAATTTGAGGCTCCATTTTTGGCATCCCTTTCTGAGGCAGTCGATGGATTGACTCTTCAGAGTATCTATCTTAAATTGCTGAATCCATTTCAAATTTCCAAGAGCACAGGGTCCCTTACTGATGGTGAGAGGTGCAATGGTGACTATGCTGTTGACCTGATGGATGCTGCGCCTACCTGTTCCGATGAGAGCATTCCGTTGGAAGATGATCCTGAAAGAAGCCACTGCAATGCTAATCGATGTGAAGTAATGGAAGGACCTACTGAGTCTTGTAGTGGGTTAACAGCTGTTTCTCACAAGGAGGAACACATGGACCAGTTTGAATTTTATTTAACACATGAAAGGGATGATATTCAGCACACAAGAATAGAAGTGAATGATCAAAAATTAGTTGAGACAACACCAAGCCGGTTGCATGTCAGTGTCCATTGGCATCATAGTGTGTCAAGACAATATAATACCTCAGTGCTGAACAATCTACCCGAGATACACAAGCTTGAGCTTATCCCGAAAGAAACTGAAGATTGTGTTGCATTACATGGCTGTCTAGAAGCCTTTCTAAAAGAGGAACCATTGGGGCCTGAGGACATGTGGTGAGTGCTCCTGAGGATCAACTGTATTGCTTTTCGCTACTATTTGCATGATGTTGTACTTTGGCAATCGTCTTCTCTTTTTTCTTAGAATAATTTTTGCACTGAATTGCAAACATCACACTAATGGTAAAGTTGCAAATAAATAGCCCAACGCCTATATCAACTCAAACCATGCTAATTAGTCTGAGTTGCGAGTGTTCTGAATTTATGACCTTTATTTCCTGTTCTCCTTTTCAGGTACTGCCCTTGCTGCAAAAAGCATCAGCAAGCGATGAAGAAACTAGATCTATGGAGACTTCCTGAAGTTCTGGTCATCCATCTGAAAAGATTCTCATATACCCAGTTCACAAGAAACAAGCTCGAGACATTTGTAGATTTCCCCATTAGTGATTTGGACCTGTCATCTTATATTGCTGCCAAGAATGATCAACCAAACAGACATTATCACTTGTACGCCATTAGCAATCACTATGGAAATATGGGAGGTGGACATTACACAGCAAGCATCCACGTGAGTTCCTGCGCATTATGCTTGTATTTTTGATTGCTTAAAGCTTCTCAGTAAGTTCCCTAAAATAAGCTTCTCAATAAGTGTCTTACTAACATGTTCGATCTTTCTGTAGCAAGAAGGGAAGGGATGGTTCAAATTTAATGATGAATGCGTAACAGCTATAAGTGAGGACATTATAAAAACACCAGCTGCTTACGTCCTGTTCTACAGACGAGAGTGAGGATACATCTGCATCACAAAATCATTTTTCTGCTGGAGTTTTTTTGACAAGTCTTACCTCTTTACATATATCTGGACAGCATATTGGCACTTGAATCTCTCAAGTCACTAACCCTACATAACAGCATATACAGATTCCAACAGGGGGGCCTAGCTAATGCAGTATTCTTTTTTCTTACCAGCCCATAATATTCTTTTAGTACATGGCTGGGGTCCAGTTTGTAATTGCTCCAGTTGATCGGCAAGAGGGCAGCAATATTCTTTTGTGTCACCAAATTGTTTTGCCAGGAATGTGAGACGATGGAACAGCTCTGTAAATTAACTCTTGTGATATGTTCTTGTCGTGAGGGCTGCCGTGAGGCTGATGCCACAGCCACCCCCCCTGTATTGCTCCATCGATGAATGCAAGTAGCAACCTTTTCATAGTCAGATGACACTGACGTGATGGAAAATGTTAAATCTTTTCAATGTTTTCATGTTATTACGCTGGACTTGGACACTGACCCCTCAACTCAACTGTTTGACAAATAACAGAAGACGAGTGCTGATCTCGGAGCTGCTATTGGCCTATGTTTTCCAACAGATATTGACATTGTCTCCATGACTGCCCCAACGATGGATGCCTGACCTGTATGTGTAACGTGTCTTTATAAACTCTTCTGTATGATTGGTCCATGTCAAAGGACAACTAGATCTTCTTGTGCAAGCTCAGACCTGCCTATTTTCCGTGTCACGTTTTTGCTGCTGATGGTGATAATATCCACTAACTCAAATAATTAAGCTGGGTTAGTGGAATACTTTGTGGTATTTTCATGACAAGACCATCCATGCCGCTGCAATCTAACCTAAAGAAGGATCTATCAACGGTGTCATTTGCTAGGGTTGGAGAAAGATCTCAACTCTCGACAGGCTATTCCAACTTCAAGCAGGACAAACCTTGGTTGCGAGCCTGGTCAGCTCGAGCTTGGGCAGCTCATGGTGTTAACATCGGTAGTGGCTGTTACGGGGATGTATAAGTATAAAATTTCTCCCAGATTCTCTCGTGTGTCTGTTTCTTTTTTACATCCTCTCCATGTTTGGGTTGATGAGACGAACGGAGGTACGGATCACATCACGGACGCGTAAAAGCAAAGGTGAGGCCGAGACCACATGAATGAGTGGGTTTGATGTCTCAGATGGATGGATCGATGAGCGAGTGATTGATTGGACTGGATACCTCATTCAGGTGAAACCACGGGCCCGGCTTGTCCTCTCCGGATGGGCGACCAAGCACGCATTTTGCTACGCCTGCAGTGTCTTTATCCTTGTTCAGGGCCCACCGCCCCAGTAGGCCCAGAGCCCCCAGGCCCCTCCACGCGCACGTACATAGCTCCCAAAGTACACGTACGTACAGCACTTCCTCTTGCATTCATGTCGACTGTACCTGAGTACACAATCGACCACAGTAAAGACCGTGAGATAAGACCGTCTCCAACAGCGCGTCGTGGGAGGTGAAATTTCACAAAATTAAGCCTTTAAGCACTTAATTAAAAAATAACCCTTTTCAAAACTATTTCAGAATCTAACCCTTTTAGGTAGCGTCCAACGTTAGGGTGTTACCCTCTCTATGGTAGCGCCATACGTTAGGGCGATACCCTCCTGCCAGCATGGCATTGTGGGGCCGCACAGTTTGGCATCCCCTTACGAAAACGTCAAAAACGAAAGTGCTAGGGGGCGCCGTGGCCTGGGGTGCTACATCTTAAGGGTAGCGCCGCGCCCTAGGTTGCTACCCTATCTTACGAAATTTACAGAGTATCCTCCTCACGGACTCGTTGTCCTTCTCAAATGGTACGTGGGTTAGGGGAACCTTATACGGCCTTGGGGTTGCTCCTCCTTGGACTCGGTCTCGGCACAGTCTGTCTCCCCGGACTCGGCTTCCGGCGGCTTGGACTCCTCCGAGCTGGATACATCAACCTCTTGTCATTTGCTTGCCGAGTTGATAAGGTAGGTTGAACAAGTGCTTCTTGTCCGATTCACGCCTAGCCAGTGGGCTCAACAAGCAAAGGGCAAAGAGATTGTTGTATCCAGCTCGGAGGAGTCCGAGCCGCCGGAAGCTGAGTCCGGGGAGACAAACCGTGCCGAGACTGAGTCCAAGGAGGAGCCACCACGAGGCCGTATAAGGTTCCCCAAAGGAGGCCGTACATGAAGAATGCCCATGTACCATTTGAGGAGAACAACAAGCCTGTGAGGAGGATGATCTATAACTTTTGTAAAATAGGGTAGCACCCTAGCGCAGGGCACTACCCTCCATAGGGTAGCACCCCAGGGTGCGGCGCTACCCTCAACATGGTAGCACCCTATGCCACGGTGCTACCCCCTAGCGCTTAGTCGTTTTTGACGTTTCCGCGAGGGATACAAAACTGTGCGGGCCCCGCGATGCCACACTAGCAGGAGGGTAGCACCCCAACATGTGGCACTACCATAGAGAGGGCATCACCCCAGCGTTGGGCGCTACCCAAAAGGGTTAGGATTCTGAAATAGTTTCGAGAAGGGGTTATTTTTTGCTAAAATTTGCCTAAAAGGTTTAATTTTATCAAATTTCACTCGTGGGAGCATCTCCAGTGGCACCTGGGTTCCGGCCCTCCGACTTTGATAGGGCCCATTGTAAGGAAACAAATAGCTGTATAAGATTCTACATTTTGGACTCAAATCGTGTCTGATTTGATCCCTTTGTGTTGGGTCGCGGATAGGAAATCGGTGATGTCTGCCCCATTGTTCGTTTTGGTCGCGCCCCAACCGAGTGGCCCGACGCATTTTGGCCACTGATGCACCCGATGGTGATGTTGGGAAACCGCAAGAGGAAGGTGATACGTCTCCAACGTATCCATAATTTCTTATGTTCCATGCTATGTTATATCATGTTATTACATGTTTTATATGCATTTTATATACTTTTATGCATTTTATGGGACTAACCTATTAACAAGATGCCACAGTGCCAGTTCCCTGTTTTCTGCTATTTTTGGTTTCAGAAAACCACTTAAGGAAATATTCGCCGAATTGGAAATAAAACAACCTGGAATTATTTTTGGAATATTTGCGTCACGAGGAACCGAAGACGAGACGAAGAGGGGCCGCGAGGGGCCCACACCACCTGCTCGTGCGGCAGAATGAGGAGCCGCGCCGGAAGGTGATGTGGCGCCCTCGGGCGCCCACCGACCTAGGTCTTTCACCCATAAATACCTCCCTGGCCTAAAAAATTCATACGGTTAATCACATTTTCCTTCACGGGTCCCGAGCCGCCGCTGTCGTCAACACCAATTCGGTGGAGATCAGAACTGCTCCCAAGCACCCTACCGGGAGGGGGAATCGTCCCCGGAGGCCTCTACGTCGCCATGACCGCTTCCGGACTGATGCGTGAGTAGTCTATCCTTGGACTACGGATCCATATCAGTAGCTAGATGGTTGTCTTCTCCTCTTGTGCTATCATGTTTATATCTTGTGAGCTGCCTATCATGATCAAGATCATCTTTATGTAATTTTCCATGTTGTGTTTGCTAGGATCCGATGAATATTGAGTACTAAAGTTATTGATTCATAATATATCATGTGTGTGCTATTTATTGATCTTGTATGCTCTTTGTTACTTGTGTGTGCTTTGGCCAAGTAGATGCTCGTAACTCCAAGAGGGGGTATTTATGCTCGATAGTGGGTTCATGTCTCTATTAAATCTGGGCAGTGACAGAAAGCTCTAAGGTTGTAGATGTGCTGTTTCTACTAGGGATAAAATAGTAGTACTTTGTCTAAGCATGATGTTACTTACTTACTTTACACACAGTGCTTAAGGCGATAATCTGTTGGATGCAACTAATACTGAAAGGGGTGCAGACGCTAACCGGAAGGTGGATTATAAGTTATAGATGCGGTTGGAACGGTCAATGTATATTGTTGTAATGCCCGAATGAATCTCACACTAGACATCATAACGTTAGTATATGCATTGGGTTGCTCATCATTATTCTGTCAATTGCCTAGCTGTAATTTGTTTACCACGCATGGATGAATGTTATTATTTATGGAGAGACACCACTAGTGAACTGTGGACCCCGGTCCTTCTCATTAATTTGATAAAACCACAACTGCAAACCTGTTACTTTCTGCAAATATACATCTTTCTTCCACACATACGTTTAATCCTTTGTTACAGCAAGCCGGTGAGATTGACAACCTCACTGTTAAGTTGGGGCAAAGTATCTTGATTGTTTGTGTGCAGACTCCACGTTCGCTGCTGACGCTGGTATTGCGCCGTGTCAACATCACCGCCAACAAACTCGGGTGAACATTCATCTCCTACTGGTTCGATAACATTGGTTTCATAACTGAGAGAAACTTGCTGCTGCACTACTTCACACCTTCCTATTGGGATCTCCCAACAACACACCCACCGTGTGCATCAAGCATTTTTCTGGCGCCGTTGCCAGGGATATTTGAGTGCTCTTCACGAGGGGAGTTTTCGCGCTTCCAATCTTTTTATTTTGTTATTGTCTTGCTTAGTTTACTTTTATTACTGTTTTGTTTGCTTAATATCAAAAATACAAAAAAATTAGTTACTTGCATTACTTTTTATATTTTGGTTTTGTTATTTATTTTCAGTTTTTGTTGCTTTGTTTATTTCCGTTTTAGCATTACTTCCTTTATTTTGTTATTTTGGTTTGTCTAGTAATTTTGATAAAATGAGTTCCGCTGAAAATACTAAGTTGTATGACTTTACAAGCACCAACAATAATAATTTTATATTCACACCTCTTACTCCACTTGCATCTAAAGCTGAGTTCTTTGAAATTAAACCTGGTTTATTGAATCTTGTTATGAGAGAGCAATTCTCTGGTGTTAGTTCTGATGATGCTGCTTCCCATCTAAATAACTTTGTTGAATTGTGTGAAATGCAAAAATATAAAGACATAGATGGTGATATCATAAAATTGAAATTATTTCCTTTCTCCTTGAGAGGAAGAGCTAAGGAATGGTTGCTTTCATTGCCTAGGAATAGTATTGATTCATGGATTAAATGCAAAGATGCTTTCTTGGAAAATACTATCCTCTTGTTAAGATTATTTCTCTAAGAAGTAGCATCATGAATTTTAAACAACTTGATAACGAACATGTTGCTCAAGCTTGGGAAAGAATTAAATCTATGATAAAGAATTGCCCAACCCATGGACTGACAGCTTGGATGATCATCCAAACCTTTTATGCATGACTGAATTTTCCTTCAAGAAACCTATTGGATTCAGCTGCTGGAGGTACCTTTATGTCCGGCTGCAACAAAACTCTTGGATGATATTGAAGGAGATATGCCCAAGAGGCAATTAATAAAGTGTATTCTTTATCATATCTCGTTTGTTCATAATAGGTTTTTGTGTCATGCTATAACCGTATTAAGCGGAAACATTAATACAGGTGCGATATGTAAACAACCAGGTCCCTAGTAGCCTCTACTAAGACTAGTTTTGTTGCGTGATTGATGATCGAGGTTTCCCGATCATAGGGCATGGCGCCGGTCGGCAATGGAAGTCATATCGTTGGAGAACGATGTGATGGACATACCCAGATTTGGAGGACGTAGTCGTTACGCCTTTGACCGTGAGATCAACTCTTATTGTTATTCCTGGAAGATACTTTGATCGCACCAAACGTCGTATCTTATATAGTATGACAATAACGATGATACTTTTGTGTATCGGAAAGGAGTAGTTGAGATGAGGGGTCAAGAGCGGGATTTACCAGTCCGCATAGCAGGATAGATACTCTCGGGCCCACTCGGTGAGATCATGTCTAATGAGCTTGCAAGCATGTGACTAGGTCACGGAGACATGAGATCATGGACGAGTAGAAGATAGCGTTGTCGGTAACGAGGTCAAGCTAGGTATGGAGATATCTATGATACGACACTCGGACATGCTAAGTATCGCTATGGCCAAAGGTTTAAGATTTTGCGTTCAGGTTTGATAGATGAAAGTCATTCGTTATATCACAGGGATTAATTCATGGGGTCCAGGCCTACGAGTTAGTCCTTGATCATAGAGGAGTCTTGATCATACCTGTTATTATATCAAACCGCTAGGGTAATACACTTAAGGGGTTTCGACAAGACAACCGGAAAGGAAAGAGATTACCGGGAATGTCCCGGGAGGGGTCCGATGGAGACCGGGCAACAACGAAAGGGTTTTCGGAGCTAGAATAAATTATATATAATATGTTTGATATTAATTAGTGTAATTAATATGCAAATATGATTTTATATATTTATTTTCGAATTTATTAAGGCTAATTTTCCTAAATGGGCCTTCTGGTGGAAAGAAGGCCCATGGGGGGGGGGGGGGGGGGAATCCCCAAGGGAATTCGGTGGGGGGGGGGGGCATGGCCGGCCTAGGTGGGCCAAAAGGGGCCCACCAGGGCCGGCACACCTGCCCATGCCGCACAAGGCATGTGGGGGTTAGTCCCACATTGCCTGGTTAGCTAGTTGGCTCCCCCCTGGGAGCCTATATAAGAAGGGGCACCCCTGGCCTTTTAATTCACCAATTAATTCCCTAATTCTCTCTCGATTTCGTGATTCCCTTTGTTGGAGTTGCGCCGAGTTGAGAGGGGGATCTCTTGCACCATAGCCCGCTGCCGCGCTGCTGGTGTTCCGGTCCAAGTCTTCCGCTGCTCGTCCTGGACTGGAGCTTCGGAGGCCGTCGTCTCCACCGTACGTGTGTGACGCCCTGCGAGGTGCTGCGCTAGCGGTACTCGGAGGTCTGCTTCCTCTACACGACCTTGAGGTCGGCTTCGTCGGTCTTCATATACAACGTTTGTGCGGGAACGTAATCCCCGCTTTCGGTCTACAAGGGTATGTATTCCGATCTCCGTTCGTACAACTATATCTGCATAGATCTTGGCATGCTTTTAGGATATCGTTGGTAGGAAATTTTTTGTTTTCTGCACACGATCCCCTTCAGTCGTATCAGAGCCGATCTATCGTAGATATAGCTGTACGCTGTTAGAACCCGTGTTCTGCATGGGGGCACCTTTCCTGTTATTTGCTACCCTCTAGCGTGCACTTGTGATTCTGTAGCGCCCCATCTTTTATATAAAGATGGAACACCTGTGTTATGTGCTAGTCCCTGGATCACTGCTAGCACCACAGTACAAAATATAAAGTATCATTGCATAAGTATTAAATTACTACAACGCGATCCAAAAATAATAGCCAAGTATGGCTTTATTACAAATTGCATAGCCATGAAGGCTAGCTAAAGTTCAGAGTTCACAACGAAAACAAATAACAATGAGCCTCATCTTCAAGCATGTGCCACAGGCAGACATGTTGGTTGTAGACTTGAGTCCAAACTCATTCCTCATCAGAATTACCTGCACATTTGAATATGCAGCCCCCGAAGGAGGTCAATACAATGAAGTATTGGCAAGTGACTATGGTGGATAAAATTATGGCAAGTCTAATTCTATATGCATATTTGGCTTGGTGGAGTTGTAGGCTATTTTGCAAAAAGCCAGTTTTCTCCTATCTTTTGTAAAACAATTTTGTTTCTCAAGAACTTGGCACCAAGGGATAAAGCCCAAGTGCACCAACAATTCTTTCCTTAGTCAAATTTTACTTTATTGAAAACAATGTTGAGATTCTTCGGCCCATCCTTGTCCAGCTGCTCGAAGTAGTCCATTTCCGGGGACACGACTGAGTACTCAGATTGTCGACTCTGCAGAGGTTGTGCACTTTCACCTTTAGACTCAATTAACCCAAACATCCTATACACGCGGAGTGTATTAAGGAAAGGAGAGAATTGAGACAAGAACTTTCAGAAGAAGAATGCAACCATACTAGCAAGACCCGTTCCACCTATCAACTCTACATCTGCTTGTCAAGCTGACAGTTTGCATCCTCACAACTTAGTTATTCTAGACAGAGCCCATTGTCAAAAGGCTGCACGGGAAGCTTCTCAACTTGGAGGGACTTGGTAATCTCTTCGTTCCTGGGTGGCCGTCCACAAGTGCACTTCTGGGTAACAACCACCATGCTCATGGCCCTAAGTAGAAGAGACATTCATCCTAGGCGACGACAACCACAAGCATAGTCCCAAAAGCCACTCAACATAAACCATAACAACCAATTCCACCCAGAAGTGTATTTTAGATTTTCACACTTAGAAACTTTTCTACAACATGGCAAACATTTTAATAGCATAGCTAAGCAACTAATAAAACTTTTCATGGCTGCTTACGAGAGAGGGGGGGGGGGGGGGGGGGCTACACACTACTAGGATATTTGTAAAATACCAACTAACTTAGCATTATAAAATAAATCAAAAATCCCTATCATGCACACTACTCAAAAATATACTACACATGCATATAGAAATATTGGGTAGAATATGAATGTCACTTGCCTTGGTAACAGGAGGAACAAGCACAGCAAGAATAACAATCACAAGCAAGTCCTTCCTCTTCTTCACAATCTAGCACAAGCAATAAATAAAATAAATACAAAATCATCACAACACCAGACATAAATATGTATGCATGAATGATATGCTATGAAAATATGACTCACTTATTAATAATTTTTATCCTCTTTTATTAAATGTATGAGATATAATTTCTAGGAATTTTTTATTTTATTTATCAATTTAATAATTGAAAACGATATAGCAAACTTGATTTCTATTAATTACACTTTTATTGTTTTATGAAAGTTTTCATTTAAGATATTTATTAATATTGCTAGACAGAGGGAATTAATATGACCCTAAAACAATTAAATTTATTTTCCAAATCATTTTTATTATTTATGTTATTATTTTAATAGCCGAAATGCTCCACTGCTAATTATATAAATTATAATTTGTCAAAAAGGAAAACAAATGATGTAGAAATAAACTTCATGAGCAGGGCAATCCGTGGATATAAAGTTTATTAAATTTGAACTTGTAGATCAAAAGTTATGAATTTTCTAAGTTTTGCATATTTTCTGTTTTATTTATAAAAATTTCTGCGAAAAAGAATTAATCGGGGCTACGTGGCGCGATCTTATTGGTCGGTACCGCTTCGACGCGGATCGGCTGCGGAAGCCGTCCGATCTAAATTAAAATGGACGCGCGGGATCTAATCGATTGGATCTAGATCCAAAGGTCCACGATACGTTGACCAAAAAACAGGCGGCGCACTCGCCGGAGCTCACCCGACCGCGGCGGCGCCACGGCCGGCGTTGCTCGTTTCTCGCGTCCTAGGAGGCTACGGGGCGAACGGAGCTTACCGAAGCATAGCGGACGTCGGGGCGGAGTCGATGGCGCGGTGGTGGTCGTCGGCGTGGCCTTCTCCTCCTCGTGCAGCTCGTCGGAGTTGCTTGCGGCGGCGGTCTCCTTCGGGCGTGGATGAATACGTCGTTCGGCTGCAAAATACACCGCGGGGCGAGGTCAAAAACGTGCGAGACGAGGAGGGGGTCGAGGGGGGGGGGGGGGCAATACGAGCTCGGGGGGAGGTCGGAGTACCCCGTACGGCTTGCGTTACGACGGCGGAGATCCGAGCTCGCTCGCGAGCTGCCCGGCGGCGGAACTTTTAGGGTTTGGGGTGCGGAGGGTTGAGGCAGAGGTGGGGGTTTATATAGGGTGGCGCGGGGAGCAGCCTCGCGCTGATTATGCTCGCGAATCACGGCCGGTTTCCGAATTCGTCTCGGGCACGATCTCCGGCGGGAGGAAGACGAAACTGACAGGTGGGTCCCTCGTGTCAGCGAGAGGAGGGTGGAGATGGGCTGCGCGGGCCGGCTTGGGCCGCGCTCGGACGCGCGCGCGCGGTGGATAGTTACGGGACGGCACGGTTTCCTTTTTCCTTTTTAATAAAAATAATATCTGTTTTTAAATACTGATTTCAAACATGACTTTTAAACCTATTCAAAACATATCAGAAAAATTCATAAAAATATGTTTTGGAAAGGTTATCAAAATTGGAGCTTTCTAGTATTATTCTTGCCCATAACAATATTGCTAAAATAATATTTATTAAAGAGGTTTAAATAAACATTTTCTAGAACTTATAGATTATTAAATCTTATAACCTAAGGTTTATTGACAACTACTCTCAGATGTCTGTGTTTGCTTATTCTGGGATATGTTTACAGTCTGTTCTCCTTCTGGATGTAACCTCTGTTTTATTCTTCCAATTTGGGCTGTATCTGGCAGTTGACTGCTGGCTCTTTTTATGTCCATGGAGGATGGTTTCTAGCTACTGTTTCTGCTTGTCCCTGGGCTTTTTAATACTGCTCAGCGTATACAACCCTTTTTTGGTTTCCAATGAGTAGACAATGGAATATTTTGGATTGGAATCTGAGAGGGATTAACTCACAAACCAGATGGGATGACATTAGGCAGAACATTAATGAATCAAATTGCAATATCATTTGTTTCCAGGAAACTAAAAAATATCACTTTGATCTCCAATATGTCAGGAACTTTTGCCCAAGACGTTTCAATAAATTTGTGTTTTCTCCTTCTATAGGAAGCTCTGGGGGTCTAATAACCTTATGGAATGGGAACCTATTTGATGGCACTGAGATTTCCTTTTCTAAATTCCATGTAACTGTTCAGCTGATCTGTAAGATAACTGGCAATGTTTGGTACCTTACAAATGTCTATGGACCGACCCTTCCTGCTGAGAGAGCCCTCTTTCTTAATTGGCTGATGAATATATACACGAATCCTATGCAATTGTGGAT
The DNA here is from genome assembly GCA_026929855.1 of Poa annua. Lineage (NCBI taxonomy): Eukaryota > Viridiplantae > Streptophyta > Magnoliopsida > Poales > Poaceae > Poa > Poa annua. Next base: position 239,277,237 of record CM049426.1, on the reverse strand, counting down.
GATACTTGGTGACTTTAATCTGATTAGGGGCCCAGATAATAGGAACAGACCTGGAGGAGACATCAATAATATGCTTGCATTTAACAGATTTATTAGCCATCATGATCTTATTGATATTCCTCTAAAGGGTAGATCTTTTACCTGGAGTAACATGCAAGCTGATCCCTTACTTGAAAAGTTAGATTGGGTGTTTACCTCTGCCAGCTGGACTGCATTATTCCCTAATACACTTGCTAGTCCTCTAGCCAAATTATCATCAGATCATGTCCCTCTAAAGGTGCAGGTTGGTATTCATGTTCCAAAAGCACAGATTTTTCGATTTGAAGAATTTTGGTTGGGGATGAAGGGTTTTGCACAGATTATATCTCACAATTGGCAGCATCGGGGGTCCTTTAAAAATGTTGCACATGATATTACAGCGAGACTGAAATCTTTGAGATATGGATTGAAGCGATGGAGTAAAAATTTGTCTCAGTTATGTAAGACTATTCAGTCATGCAACTATGTGTTAGCTTTATTGGATGGCCTTGAGGACCAAAGATTACTCTCTATTATTGAATCCAATTTTAGAAGAGTACTTAAAACTCATTTGACCAATCTGCTGGAGGCTAAGAGGATTTATTGGCGTAGTAGGGAAAAAATTAGATGGGCTAAATTGGGAGGTGAAAACACAAGGTTTTTCCATACCTATGCTACCAAAAGCTTCAGATGTAATTATATTGCCATTTTGAGCACAGAGGATGGTCGTTTGGTTTGTGATCATGAAGATAAGGCAGCAATTATTTGGCAGTCTTTCAAACAGAGGATTGGTTGTTCTGATAATCCAATTATGCTTTTTGATCTAGATAACATTATTGTTCCCAACTACAATATTGATTTTGCTAGCCTTGAGGTACCCTTCACAAAGGAAGAAATTGATGACATTGTTAAGTGCATGCCAACAGATAAATCACCTGGTCCTGATGGGTTTAATGGAGCTTTCCTAAAAAAATGTTGGGATCAAATTAAGGAGCAATTCTATCAGTTGTGTTTTAGCTTCTTTGCAGGTGATTTGGATATCTCCAGTATCAATTCAGCCTTCATAACTCTTATTCCTAAGAAAACTGATCCAGAATATGTTTTTTTTTTGAAGCGCAAAACAGTAGGGTAAACCCCTACTGCCTCATTTTCTATTTTCTCATTCACAAAAATAAAATATTACAGAGTAGGTGTTCATAAGGTGTCAACCCATTGGGTCATACCCTCCTTAAGAGATGGCTTAGCTTTGTGCATCACAAGCTTAAAACAATAAATAAAATCCTGGAAGCAAACATCTAGGTCAATCTCCTGATTATCGAAAATACTTCTGTTTCTGTGCGTCCATATCGCCCAGCATCCAACTATGAGAGTTTCCTTGAAGCAAATCAAATTGTATCTTCGTTTGGCTTCTATCAACATAAGCATAAGATCAAGATCAGCATTCCATTCAATGTTAAGCTTCCACCAGAAATTACGGCTGAAATCACAGTCAAAGAAGAGGTGTCTATAATCCTCAAAACCACCATCAGAACAGAGAATGCAATCATAAGATTCAATGATGAAATTTTTTCTTCCCAACAATTCTCTTGTGTTCAATCTATCTTGCAAAAGCAACCAAAAGAAAATTTTATGCTTTGGGAGAACACATGATTTCCATATCCACCTCATGGGTATAGGAGCCAGACCTGGAGTTGAAAGTATAGCATAGACCCGTTTGCTGGAATAAGATTTGTGAGAGGGTGAGAGCACCCACTGATCGGGGGCAGATATGCCATCTCTACTAAGGAGAGTAGTCTGAAGGTCAACACATTGTTGAGCTGCTATAAGAGAAATAGGAGTATGAAACATATCAAAGATATTCTCATCGCTGAGTATAGCAAAAGCTTGTTTTAAGGTAATCTCCTGATTCCTCGCAAATGAGCAGAGATGGGGCATCTTATTTCACAAAAGATCATCAGACCAATTATCTAACCACAGCCGAATAGTACTACCATCACCAGGTATAGCAGAGGCTAACTCCAAAAAGGTATTCAGAAGTGTCAAGCAATCCTTCCACCAGAATGAACCACAAGGGTTAGAATTTTGGGGGACCTTGCCATCAGCATAATGAGCCTGCCAAATGAGCTGAACCCATGGCACATCTGCTTTGTTCATAAACTTAAAAAGGTGCTTCAACAGCAAGGCACAATTCTGAGTCCTCAGATTTAGAACACCAAGGCCTCCAGCCTTTTTAGGTTTACATACTGTATCCCATTTAACCAGACATTTTCCTTTTTTGTGAATATCCTTCCCTCTCCAGAAGAAGCCTCTTGTATTTCCTTCCACATAATCCAAGAAACCCAGAGGCAGCTTTAAGGTGCACATTGCGAAATTCGGAATGACCGATATAATGGATTTAACAACAATAAGTCTACCATCATATGAGAGTGTATCAGCAATCCCAACTAGTCTTCTGTCAATTCTCTGTATAATGCCAAGCAGATCCTCCATCCTAGGCCTAGTAGTGCCTAGTGGTAAACCAAGATAGGTAAAAGGTAGGGATTCAACCTGACAGCCAATGGTCTGAGCAAGTTCCTGACTCTGTTGCTCCAGGATGTTAATAGGCACCAGAGAGGACTTTGAGTAATTCACCCTTAAACCAGTGGAGGAGGAGAACTTATCCAGCAATACTTTTAGTCTGCTTAACTGAATATTACAAGCTGGCATGATCAGCAGTGTATCATCTGCATATTGTATAATTGGGTAGTCCAAACCAAAAGAGCTATCAAGAGGTAAATCCAAGTCACCTATTCTCCAGGCCTCATTAATAGCAAACTGCAAGAGCTCAGCAGTAGAAACGAAAAGCAGGGGTGAAAGGGGATCACCTTGTCTGACACCACGTTTGCAGAATATTTTTTTCCCTGGCACACCATTTAGGAGCACACTAGCAGAAGCAGAGTATAAGATTGATTTTATCCAGCCAATCCATTTTTCCCCAAATCCCATATGTTCCAACATAAGAAGGATTGCACTATACTCCACCTTATCAAAAGCTTTTTCAAAATCAAGCTTAAGGATAATGATTTCCTTTTTTGACTTATGGCAAAGGTGGATATATTCAAAAGCCCAAGCAAGACAGTCTTGTATGGTTCTGCTCTTGATAAAACCGTACTGATTTTTATGTAAAGCTCTAACAATCACCTTCTGCATTCTATTGGCCAAGAGCTTAGTGATAAGTTTAAGAGTGATACTCACCAAAGAAATTGGTCTATAATCATTAACCCCCTCAGGATTGGGTTTCTTGGGGATCAGAGTGATAAAAGAAGAATTAATGCTAGTGATATCCAAATTACCCTCATAGAACTTGAAGCAAAGGTAATAAAACTGCTCCTTCACAGTCTCCCAGCTATTCTTCAGAAATGCTCCATTAAAACCGTCAGGTCCAGGTGACTTATCAGTAGGCATCTCTTTCACTATCCCATCAATCTCTGTTTCAGTAAAAGGAGCTTCTAAGGCAGAAAAATCAATGAGGCTGTTAGGTACTACTAGGTTCAGAAGATCAAAAGACATCTCAGGAGTATCAGAACACCCAATTCTCTTCTTGAATGCATGCCACAAAATAGCTGCCTTATCCTCATGATCACAAACAATACGCCCATCATCAGTAGTGATATTGGCAATAAAATTATTTCTGAAGCTTTTGGTTGCAAAGGTGTGAAAGAATCTGGTATTCTCAGCACCAAGCTTGGCCCATCTAATCTTAGCCCTATTCCTCCAATAGATTCTTTTGGCCTCTAGGATCTTTGAGAGATGGGTCTTAATAGCTTTCCTGAAATTGATTTCAGGGATGGACAACCTCCTTTGATCTTCCAGACCGTCTAACAAGGCAAGCACAAAGCAACAAGAGTCAATAATTTTGTTTAGCTGAGATAAACTTTTACTCCATTTTTTTAACCCATATCTGAGGTGCTTAAGTCTGGCAGTTATATCCTGAGCAGCATTTTTGAAGAGACCATGATTATGCCAATTCCGTGTGATAGTCTCCTTGAAACCATGAAAGTTTATCCATTGCTCCTCGAACCGAAAGATCCGTGATTTAGGAATGTCAATTCCAATCTGAACTTGCATGGGGACATGATCAGAAGATAATTTAGCAAGAGGATTAACCATAGTGTTTGGAAAGTTTGATGTCCAAAATGCAGATGTGAAAACCCAGTCAAGCTTTTCCAAAAGTGGTGGGTTTTGCATATTGCTCCAAGTAAATGCTCTACCTTTCAAAGGAATTTCAACCAAATCATGATGGCTAATCAGTCTATTGAAAGCAATCATGTTGTTAACATCTCCACCTGGCCTGTTCCTGTTTTCTGGACCACGAACCAGGTTAAAATCGCCCATAATAATCCAATTATCCATTGGTGAGGAACCGAGATTAAGCAGCCAATTGATAAAAAAGGATCTCTCGTCAGGCTGGTTGGGTCCATAAACATTAGTAAGATACCAAATATGACCACTTATATTACAAGAAAATTCCACTGTGATATGATAACGAGAGATACTAATTTGTTGTCCTCTGACGAAATGACTGTTCCAGATAATAATCAGACCACCAGAACTACCCAAAGACGGAGAGTGGATGAACTGATCAAAACGTCGTGGCGCAAAGTTTCTGATATAAGACAGATCAAAATTCTCTCTTTTAGTTTCTTGGAAACAAATGATGTTGCAATTTGATTCCTCTATGTTTTGCCTGATGTCATTCCACCTTAATTGGGAATTAATCCCCCGTAAATTCCAGTCTAAGATAATCCATTTTCTACTCATTATAAACCAAAGCAGGGGAGTGAGCACTGAGCAGAGTTAAAAAGCTCAGTTTGCATGTAAGATAGCAAAGGCATGTGAAAAAGGAGATAACGCATAGCCTAAAATGCCCATAACATGCAAAACAACAAGACCACCAGAAACATAACTGCCAGGTCAAGATAACAGAACACCAACTGCTCACCAACAAAGTAGAATAAGAGAACGAGTACTGTTCTGACACGAGATCCTCACACATCACCACAGAACTGCCACCACACACAGACACAAGACAAGTGTTCACTGCACAACGTAAAGCCAAATACAGTCTTATTACATGCCAATGACTCTTAAGGTTCAGAATAAAAACGACCACAAAATAGATCCTTGGAAACAGACTGTGCACATCAGAAAGGACCAGACCCCAGCATGAAGTAGCTTCATTCCACACTATCATTGGTACTATCATAGTTGAGGTGATCATCAGAAACATCATCAAGATGCATTTGGCAGGGCCCAGTAGCAATGGACTGTAGCAGATCAATAGGAAGGTGGGGAGGTGTAGCCCCTTCAGAATCAATGACAGAGGCAGTGTATTTTTTAACATGTTCCTTGGCAAATGCCTCAGCATCCTTGACATCCTTGAATCCATCCTTGACTTTAGCTAGCCTGGAGCTCCTCCTAACTAAATCAGTAGTGTAAGGAGCTTTACCCTTTCTCTTCCTGACAGAGACAGAAGCAGGGACCATGAAAGTTCCCTCATCCTCAAGTTCAGTAAGTTGTACCGAAGAAGTAGGTTTAGGAATGGCAGCTTTTGTTTTGATGTGAAGGAGGCATTTGCTCTGAGTAGACCCATCTGTATCCACCTCGACAATCTGACAAGATGTGCCCACAACTATATTGTCAGATAAAGCAGATAGGAGATCAGTTGGTGAGACAGAAGTGGTGGTTAGCAAATTCTGAACTGCAGCAAGATAGTTCTGTGGAGGCAAGGGCTGGGCAGCTGCAACATTCTGTACTGAAGCAGAAAAAGACTCTGCAACATCATTAGACTGTTCTGCAGCATTAACAGGTAAATGCAGTTCATCCCCAATAGCAGCAGACACATCTTGGACATTGTGGCCAGCAAAAGGTAGATCTTCAGCAGCCTCCACTGGGTCATGCTCCTGCAACATAACTTCCTGATCAAGAGCCACATCTGCTTGATCTATCTCAGGTGCAAATCCTTCCTGAACATTTGCATGGGCAACAGGGCTCTGTGGGGGTGTCTGAAGAACAGGATCATCGTTATTCTGAACTGGGACATCAACAGGTTCCTGACCTTCATTCTCAGCATGCCACATGGCAAACCCATCTACCACAATAGGAATAGGGTGAGGGTTCTGTCCATCAGGCGGGAGAGGGTCTTCATCTCCAGCACCAACACCAAGCATATGAGTATTGAGCAGATGACAGGGACAGGACCAGCTACCACCTTGCCCATCCGCACTGAAGTTCTGAATCACCACAATGCTGCCTGGAATACTCTCAAGGTCAAACGTCCTAATCTTCACCAGAATTCGTGATTTGTTCTCCTCATCACGGTTCCAGATCAGAAAACGACCAAAGGGTGCAAAGGTAGTAACAATCGAGTTTAGGTTCCAACATTCAGGTGGGAAATTCAGCAGCATTATCCACACATCATGAGTAAAAGTTGCAGACCGATAGTTCAGTCCCCTATCATGTTCAATCACTCTAATGACAGTATCACCAACGAAGTATGGACTGTTTCTAATAGCACTATCTCTGTCAATAACACCATCAAAGCGGACCAATGCAGCTCCCATGGCACAACGACTAATCTGGCGAAACTCAAAACCTCTCTGATGGAAGTAATCAGTAAGCAATGCAGAGGTACCTTCAAACTGATCCCAGCTAGGTTCAGGTTCCAATCTGATAATCGCCCAGTCGTCACAAACCTCCGGGAAGGAGCCTCCAAGCACAACATAGCCACGCTGCGGACGGAGGTTGTTGAAGGGGATGATGCCAGAGCCAGGTGGGAGGTGAGGGATAGGATCACAGGGGTAGTTAGCCATGGTTTTGCCTACGCCAGATAGCGTCAGCAGAGCAGCGGAGACACCGGGACAGGGAGCAGCGGCAGAGTCGAGGGTTTTCTCAATCTGGGGAGACGAGTCGACAAGCTGTGTATCAGGTGTAATAAGAGGACTCTGTTTGATAACTGCCCGATATTTCCTTTTATAGGTATGCTTGGAAAAACAAAATTTGGCAAGGTGACCATAATTCCAACAAGATCGACAACGAATCTGATTAGTGCAATGAATCCTTAGGTGGCGATAATCAAGGCAACGGGAGCAAACAGAGTTTGTTGCTAACACGTTTGGCTGAGAGGTCTGATGGGCTGCCAATGAGGGGCTAGATGGGCCAACAGGGGACTTAGCCTCAACGGGCCGAGAAACAGGCAGCCATTGTAGTCTGGGTAACTGATTAGGAAGCAAAATGCGCGATTCCCGCTCAATCAGATCTCTCTCCTGATGAGCTGAGCAATTAGACTGAATCTGATTCGATCGATTAGCTTGATCAAGTGATCTGACTCCAAGTGGGATTGAATTTGCCCCCGTCAATACATTAGGTAACGGATCAATATTCGAAGGTGCAAGTTGAGAATGGAGCCGATGAAAAACCTTCGAAACACGAGGATCATGGGGTGCATGATTTTCAGAAGCAAAACGAGATCGACGTGAAACTCCTTGAGTAGACCATTCAGATGATGATTCGATTAACCAACGCTGTTCCTCCAACTGCCAATTCGGACCTCCTTTACCCCAGAGATGAAAGTAACAAGTAAACTGAGGACACTTGACAGATCTCAAATTATGAATCATGAAACCCACAGCCTTTGAACTGACAGCAAACTTGAAAACTCGATCAGCCAAACGAGTCGTGCCAATCTCATCAAAAGCAACCCCCAAAGATGCCGAGAGGGCCAGACTGACATTGATCTCATCCAAACGGAAAGAGGCGCGGCCAAATGAAACCACTAAGAAGAACCGGTGGGACGCAGAGATCGGACTGACCGAGATGGAGAAAAGATCACGGACCTTAGATTGAAAACGATGGCCGATGGAAAAATCCAATGAATGAGCGATGGATGAAGGATCAGTGAGGGGATCCATCCCGCTACTCCTTGGAGAAAGACCGCCGGAGGGGCCCTAGATGGTGGCGGCGGCGTCATCGCCCTTGGAGTCTCCCAGAGCCGAGGTGGGATCCATTTTTCTCGGAGATCCAGAATATGTTAATGACTATAGACCTATCTCTCTGGTCAGTATCACTTTAAAGTTGTTGACTAAGCTGCTAGCTAATAGGATGCAGAAGGTTATTATCCAAGCATTGCACAAGAATCAGTATGGATTCATCAAGAATAGAACCATTCAGGACTGTCTTGCTTGGGCATTTGAATACATTCACCTCTGTCACAAGTCTAAGAGAGAGATCATTATCTTGAAGTTGGATTTTGAAAAAGCTTTTGACAAGGTTGAATATTCTGCAATTCTACTCATGCTTAAACATTTAGGGTTTGGAGACCTCTGGCTGAAATGGATATCTAAAATCCTACATTCTGCTTCCACCTCAGTGCTTTTGAATGGTATACCAGGGAAAAAAATTTGGTGTAAAAGAGGAGTTAGACAAGGTGATCCTTTGTCTCCTTTGCTGTTTGTGACTACTGCAGAGCTTCTTCAATTTGTCATTAACGCTGCTTGGCAATCTGGAGAGATTGATTTGCCCCTGTCTTGTTCCTTTGGGTTAGATTATCCCATAATTCAATATGCAGATGATACTTTGCTTATTATGCCAACATGTGTTGAACAACTGAGAAGGTTGAAAGTTATCCTGGATAAATTTTCATTATCTACTGGATTAAAGATCAATTTCAGTAAATCCTCTATGGTGCCCATCAATGTTGACCAAGATAAAAGTGTTGAACTGGCTCTGATCCTGGGGTGTAAAATTGAGGTCCTACCTTTTACTTACCTTGGTTTACCTCTGGGGACTACTAGACCAAAGATGGAAGACCTTATTGGAATTATTCATAGGATTGACAGAAGACTGGTTGGCATTGCTGATACACTATCTTATGATGGTCGACTGGTGGTGATTAAATCCATCATTTCTGCTATTCCCAATTTTGCTATGTGCACTTTGAAACTGCCTTTGGGTTTCCTGGACTATATTGAGGGATCTACCAGGGGTTTCTTTTGGAGAGGCAGAGATATTCATAAAAAAGGTAAATGCTTGGTCAAATGGGATAATGTATGCAAGCCAAAGAGATTGGGTGGATTGGGCATCCTAAACCTCAGAACCCAAAATATTGCCTTACTCATGAAGTACATTTTTAAGTTCATGAATAAGGATGATTTGCCATGGGTTAAGCTTATATGGCAAGCACATTATGGAAATGATAGAATACCACAAAACACTGGCCCTGTTGGTTCTTTTTGGTGGAAGGATTGTCTAAAGTTACTTGATAACTTCCTGGAGTTGGCTGCTTGTGTACCAGGTGATGGTGGAATTGTAAGACTTTGGATGGATAAGTGGTTTGATGAGCTCCTTAGGCACAAACTGCCTCACCTTTGCTCCTTTGCGAAGTCTCAATCCATTTCCCTTAAACAGGCACTTGCTGTATTTTCTGATGAAGAGTCATTGGATTTGTTTCATACCCCACTTTCAGTCCCTGCTGTTCATCAATTTGCCCAGTTCAACAGTTTGCTGACATGTCACATGGATATTTCTACTGTTGATAGGTGGGTTATGTCATCCAGCAATTAAAGTTATTCGAGTAAGAGGGTTTATGAGACCTTAATGTCAAATAATACTGCACCATCCCCTTTCCAGTGGATCTGGAAATCTTGTGTTCTCCCAAAACATAAGATATTCTTTTGGTTACTATTGCAAGACAGATTGAACACAAGAGACCTCCTAGCCAGAAAGCAGTTTCAGATTGAGGACTATAGCTGTGTCCTATGCTCTCAGGGGATGTCTGAAGAGTTTATCCACTTATTCTTTGAATGTGACTTCAGCAGGAACTTTTGGTGGAAACTATATCTTGAATGGGATACGGATCTGGACCTCTTCTCCATGTTGATTCAAGCCAAGAAAACTTATAAGCTTTTATGCTATAAGGAAATTCTCATTATTGGTTGCTGGAGTATTTGGACCCATAGAAACAGATGTATTTTTGACTCTCAGCCCATTTGTCTTGAGGCTTGTTTCCAGGACTTTATCTGTTCTTTTAGTTTGATTTTGCATAGAGCTAAACCCTCCTTAAAGGAAGGGATGACCCAATGGGTGGACACTTTATGAACTTTTCTTTGTAATCTGTACAGCTGTCAATGAGAAAATAGAAAATTAAAGAGTAGGGATTTTTCCCTACTGTTTTGCGCCTCAATATAACCTAAGGTTTTATTTTATATTTTTGTGGTGTAGTTTTATGTTTATGGATGAATGATGCATGAATGCAAAAGTTTTAAATTTTTGCAAAATTTGGGATGTTACAGACTAACCCCCTTAAGAGGAAGCTCGCCCTCGAGCTTCGGAAAGATCAGCAAATAGGTGTGGATGGTCTTCTCGAAGGTCATCCTCTCGTTCCCAGGTGGCTTCTTCCTCGGAATGATGATTCCACTGGACTTTGCAAAACTTGATGGTTTTTGTACGGGTGACTCTTTCCGCGGTCTGCAGTATCTTGATGGGTTTCTCTTCGTAGGTCAAGTCACTCTCCAAATGTACTTCTTCGAGGGGTACGGTGTCCTTTAAAGGAAATCCCATCATCTCGGGGTGACATTTCTTCAACTGACTGACATGGAACACATTATGAACCGCAGACAGAGCTTCTGGTAGTTCTAACTCATATGCTACTTCACCTTTGCGAGAAAGAATTTTGAATGGTCCAATGAATCGGGGTGCTAGCTTTCCTTTAATCCCAAACCTCTTTTCACCTCGGAGGGGTGATACTCTAAGATAGGTTCTATCACCCACCTCGTAGGTGACCTCTCTACGTTTAGAATCTGCGTAGCTTTTCTGGCGTGATTGTGCTATCTTCAATCTATCCTTAATCAGCCTGACCTTCTCTTCAGCCTCTTGGATTATATCAGGTCCAAAGAAACTTCGTTCTCCTACACCACTCCACAACAATGGGGTTGTGCATTTCTTCCCATATAATGCCTCAAACGGTGCCATCTCAATGCTAGCTTGGTAACTGTTGTTATAGGAGAACTCAGCATAGGGTAGATTGTCATCCCAACTAGATCCATAATCGAGCGCACAAGCTCTTAACATATCTTCTAAAATCTGATTTACTCTTTCAGTCTGGCCATCCGTTTGCGGGTGAAAGGCCGTACTGAATTCCAATCTGGTTCCCAAGGATTCATGCAACTGTTTCCAGAAATGAGAAGTGAACTGGGTCCCTCTATCGGACACGATACTCTTGGGGACGCCGTGTAGGCACACAATTCTCTTCATGTAAATATCAGCTAGCTTTGTGCTGGTATAGGTGGTCTTCACGGGTATAAAGTGAGCTATTTTGGTTAAACGACAAACAATAACCCAAATAGAATCATATCCTGATCTGGTCCTTGGTAACCCGGTGATGAAATCCATCCCAATAGAATCCCACTTCCAATCCGGTACCTTCAAAGGTTGCAAAAGTCCTGCTGGTTTCTAATGTTCAGCCTTTACTCGACTGCACACATCGCACTTAGCGATATATTCTGCTATTTCTCTTTTCAAGTTGTTCCACCAGAATCTCTCCTTCACATCCATATGCATCTTGGTATTTCCCGGATGAATGGAATAAGGTGTCTCATGAGCTTCTTGCAGAATTAACTTTCTAATATCAGGATCATTGGCCACACATATACGCTTCTCAAACCACAGAGTCCCTTGCTCATCCTCATGAAATCCTTTAGCTTTCCTTGCTTCCAGATTGACTTTGATTTCTTTATTTCCTTATCTCCTTTCTGCGCTTCTCGTATCTCGTCCATCAAGGTAGGTTGTACTACCAATGAGGCTACAAAACCTTCTGGTACTACTTCCAATCTGAGGTCCTTGAATGCCTTGCATATATCTTCGGGTAATTCTTCTGCTGTGAGGCCATTCACATACGCTTTACGGCTCAGGGCGTCTGCTACTACATTTGCCTTTCCTGGGTGACATTGGAGACTTAGGTCATAATCCTTGATAAGTTCCAACCACCTTCTCTGTCTCATGTTCAATTCCTTCTGAGTAAAAATGTGTTTCAAACTTTTGTGGTCCGTGAATACCTCACATCTTTTCCCCATCAGGTAGGGTCTCCAAGTTTTTAGGGCATGCACTACTCATGCTAACTCGAGATCATGAGTTGGATAATTTGCTTCATGCTTCTTGAGTTGTCTAGAGGCATAAGAAGCCACCCTGCCTTCTTGCATCAACACACTTCCCAGACCTTGGTGTGAAGCATCACAGTATACTTGAAATTCTTTCTCCAAATCAGGTAAGCATAGAACTGGGGCTGAAACTAGACGTTTCTTCAATTCCTGAAAACTGGCTTCGCATGCCTCAGTCCACTCAAATTTCTTCTCCTTCTTTAATAATTCCGTCAGTGCCTTGGCGATTTTGGAAAATTTTTCTATAAATCTTCGGTAGTATCCTGCTAAGCCAAGGAAACTCCGTAATTCTCCAACATTCTTTGGTGACTCCCAATTGGTTACAGCTGAAACCTTTTCAGGATCCACTGCTATTCCCTCTTTATATACTATGTGACCAAGGAACGCGACTTGTTCCAACCAAAATTCACACTTGCTGAATTTGGCATATAACTTATGTTCTCGTAGCCTCTGCAATACCAGGCGTAGATGCTCTTCATGTTCTTCGTGATTCTTGGAGTAGACTAGAATGTCGTCTATGAACACTACCACAAACTTGTCCAGGAAATCCATGAACACTTTATTCATCATATTCATGAAATAAGCGGGAGCGTTTGTTAATCCAAATGGCATTACTGTGTACTCATATGAGCCATATCTTGTAACAAATGCCGTCTTTGGTATATCCATCTCTCTAACCTTCATCTGGAGGTAGCCTGATCAAAGATCAATCTTGGAGAAGACACAAGCACCTTTTAGTTGATCAAATAGCTCATTTATCTTGGGTAACGGATACTTGTTTTTGATGGTGTGTTCATTTATATCCCGGTAGTCCGTGACTAGTCTCTGGGTTTGATCCTTCTTTTTGACAAATAGCACTGGCGCTCCCCAGGGCGAAGAACTTGGGCGGATAAATCCCTTCAAAAGGTGTTCCTCTAGTTGCTTCTTGAGCTCTTTTAGCTCATCGACGGCCATAGGGTAAGGTCTCTTAGCTATTGGTCCGGTACCCGGTTTCAGTTCAATGAGAAACTCCACATCTCTATCGGGTGGCATTCCCGGTAATTCCTCTGGGAAAACATCTGGGTACTCCTGGACAATCAGCACATCCCCAAGGCTAACCCCCTTAAGAGAATTTAGCCTAACTTTCTTAAGTTCAAAAGTTGATCTGAATTTAATCTTCTGTTTCTCTGGGGTGGTGAGGGTGATAGCTCTGTTTGCACAGTCTATGATTCCTTCAAAACGGGTCATCCAATCCATTCCAATGATAACATCCAAACCTTGGGTTTCTAGGATGACTAAGTCGTTGGAAAAAGATATTTTCCAATCCTTAACTCTAGTTGCCTACACCCCGAATTTACTATCATCTCACCCCCAGGTGAGCTCACTCTTATAGGTTTTCCTAAGCTTTCCTCGGCTAGTCCATGTTTGTTTACAAAAGCTCTTGATATGAATGAATGCGATGCTCCGGTATCAAATAATACTAATGCTGGAAAAGAATTGAGTAGGAACTTACCAATCACAGCATCAGGTTCATCATGTACTTCTTCCACATTGATGTGGTTTACTTGTCCCTTCTGGAAAGGATTGGGCTTGGAATTTTCATCGGCCTTCCTCTCTGGGCAATCAGTAGCATAATGTCCTGTCTTCTTGCACTTGAAGCAAGTCACATTAGACAAGTCTTTCTTCCCTTCAGAGTTAGGACGGGGATTTCCATTTCCATGATTATGACCATGGTGATGGTTTCCCTTGAACCCCCCATTATTTCCTTTATATCCTCCATTGTGGTTATGACCATGGTGCTTTTGGCCACTACCACTATTGGAGTAGTTCCAGGGTTTATGGCCACTGACTTCAGAGGAGTGTGGTTTCTTGTGTGTCCCTTCAGAATGAACCTTACTTGCACTGAACTTCCTCTTCCTATTCTCTTCCTTTCTTATGTTGTTGTCCAGAGTGATTGCTTGATCCAGCAGAACTTGGTAGTTAGGTGCATAAGCCACATACAAGGGTATCTTCAGTTCTCCCCTAAGTCCATTAAGGAATTTGTCCTTCCTTTTAACGTCAGTGTCGATGTCCTCTGGTGCATACCTGGATAACATACATAATTCATCCATATATTCCTTCAGAGTTCTACCTCCCTGCCTCAAGCTACGAAATTCCTCTTTCTTCAGGTTCATTATGCCAGAGGAAATGTGGGCATTGCGGAAACCTTCCTTGAACGCATCCCAAGTCATGCCATCCAAGGGATGAGTCACTTGATAGGTCTCCCACCACATGGCGGCAGGTCCTTCCAGTAGGTGTGCGGTGAACCTCACCTTTTCTGCCTCAGAACACTCACAAGTTACTAAGTCCTTGTTGACTGAACGGAGCCAGTCATCCGCCACTATTGGTTCAGTAGCAGAGGAAAACTTATTAGGCCTGAGCCTTAGAAATCTTGCAAGTCTGTCCACCGGAGGAGGTGGTGGTGGTGGTGGTGGGTTGTTGTTGTTGTTATTGTTGTTGTTGTTGTTGTTGTTGTTGTTGGTTGCTGCAATGAACTGAGTCATCATAGTCATCAGTTGGGCTTGAGCTTCCATCAGCTGTTGCATAGCTTCGTTGTTGTCGGACTCACGACGTGGAGGCATCTGTGGGGTTTTAGCATGGATGAGTAAAGGATTGATAGAGCTATAAAGAGAAATCCTACCCATGCACAGAACAAACAAATCTAGCAATCAATCAACAAGCAACTTATAAAACAACCAATCACACAAAAAAAAAACCTTTGGTTTAGGGAAAAATGGTATAAAAGTTTGGAAAATAAACTCGCGGGGTTCCGGGGATACAAAGGAAGGTACTGCCTTACCACAAGTTGGTAGGTCAATACAAGACTAAGATAATGAGGTGTATGATAAATGGTAGTCTCACTACGAACTACTCGACCATGTCTTCTTCTTCCTGTTCAATTTCCTGAATCTCTATTCCTTCATTGGTGAGTACATCCTTGAGTTCCTTTACTTCCTTCTCTACGGCAGAGTTCTTTTCTTGCAGCTCCCTCTTCTCAGCACGAAGCCTTTTGATCAAGTCACTATCGGCCTCGAACTCGACTTCATTGCTCTCGAGTTCCGCCTTTTGTTCTCTGATAGTCTTGTTCTTCTCTTGAACTCTTTTCTCCTGCCTCTTTTATCTCTCCTCTTGCGCAGCGAACCTCTCTTCTTGTGCCTTGGTCACTTCCTCTTGTGCCTTCATCTTCTCTTCGTTCTCCTTGAGTAGAGCACATAACTCATCGTTCTTCAGGAGCTCCGTGCGCCGATCTTCATACATCTCCGTGACAAGGATTTCCAACTCCTGGAAATAAAGACTAAGGGGTTTTGCCTTGCCTCTTTCTCCAACATCGTAAAGGTAAGGTTCTCCATCTTCGTTTCTCCTTCCAAAGAAAATGGAGTAGTGGCCCTTCAACTCTGTCCTGTAGCGTCCGCAGAGGCGCCCAATCAGATCCTGCATGACTAGATTGAGTCCTTTATCTTTGGAGTCGCTAACCATCTTAATCTCCAGTGGGGGATCTTCTCCACGTCCTGGCTGAGTTGCTTTTATTCCCCAGCAACCTTCTTTGTTGAACTTCTTCAGGATGAAACCCTTGACTTGGGGTAGTGGTAATCATATCTTTTCAAAGTCCTCCGCGGTGGTGAAGTGGAAGCTCGTCATCCTTTAGGTAGAAAGAGGAAAAGTTTAAAACAGGAAAAGCATAAGGTAAGGGAGAACTAGTTATAGTGTGCATTATTTAGAAAATACTGAGTCAAATCTTGAGATGGTCAACGGATATTAACAACTCTTGGTAGATTGGATTTTTCACTATAGTGAGAGAGACAGACACCCGGCCAGCCACTTATATTGTGGAACAGGTCTCATGTACGCGGACATGTAAGGTTTGTCCCGGGCCGCTTCATCCCACTATGCCGCTAGAATCCAACATACCTAAAAGATGGTAACATTATGACCAAAAAGGGCTTAAACAACCCTAGGGGCTCGAACCTACAGGCAACACTTTGCTCTGATACCATTTTGTAGCGCCCCATCTTTTATATAAAGATGGAACACCTGTGTTATGTGCTAGTCCCTGGATCACTGCTAGCACCACAGTACAAAATATAAAGTATCATTGCATAAGTATTAAATTACTACAACGCGATCCAAAAATAATAGCCAAGTATGGATTTATTACAAATTGCATAGCCATGAAGGCTAGCTAAAGTTCAGAGTTCACAACAAAAAAAAATAACAATGAGCCTCATCTTCAAGCATGCGCCACAGGCAGACATGTTGGTTGTAGACCGCGGTGGTGGTCGTCGGCGTGGCCTTCTCCTCCTCGTGCAACTCGCCGGAGTTGCTTGCGGCGGCGGTCTCCTTCGGGCGTGGATGAATACGTCGTTCGGCTGCAAAATACACCGCGGGGCAAAGTCAAAAACATGCGCAATGAGGAGGGGGTCGAGGGGGGGGGGGGCAATACGAGCTCGGGGGGGGGGGGGGGGGGAGGTCGGAGTACCCCGTACGGCTTGCGTTACGACGACGGAGATCCGAGCTTGCTCGAGAGCTGCCCGGCGGCGGAACTTTTAGGGTTTGGGGTGCGGAGGGTTGCGGCGGAGGTGGGGGTTTATATAGGCTGGCGCGGGGAGCAGCCTCGCGCTGATTATGCTCACGAATCACGGCCGGTTTCCGAATTCGTCTCGGGCGCGATCTCCGGCGGGAGGAAGACGAATCTGACAGGTGGGTCCCACCTGTCAGCGAGAGGAGGGTGGAGATGGGTTGCGCGGGCCGGCTTGGTCCGCGTTTGGACGCGCGCGCGCGGTGGATAACTACGGGGCGGCCCGATTTCCTTTTTCCTTTTTTAATAAAAATAATATCTGTTTTTAAATACTGATTTCAAACATGACTTTTAAACCTATTCAAAACATATCAGAAAAATTCATAAAAATATGTTTTGGAAAGGTTATCAAAATTGGAGCTTTTTAGTATTATTCTTGCCCATAACAATATTGCTAAATAATATTTATTAAAGAGGTTTAAATAAACATTTTCTGGAACTTATAGATTATTAAATCTTATAACCTAAGGTTTTATTTTATATTTTTGTGGTGTAGTTTTATGTTTATGGATGAATGATGCATGAATGCAAAAGTTTTAATTTTTTGCAAAATTTGGGATGTTACAGATTCCAGCGGCATTGAGTTGATGAAGCGTCCCGGACCAACTTCTCGCGTACGCTTACGCGAGACTGGTTCCACTACTGACATACGGCTTGTACCGTATCTGTGGCTGACGGTTGTTAGTTTCTCTCTCTTTAGTTGGTCTTTGCATTTTCAATGGAGGGTCCGAAAGGGATGGTTAAATATGCAATTATTGGATCGTTGTTCTCTCCGTCTGGTTCAACGATGGAGTAAAAGCAGAAGCGGTTCTATTTACGAAAGCACCAAGCCACGTAAAATAGGCAAAAGATAAAGTAGAAGCGTCTAACTTTATTTTGCAGGGGCTATGTGATATGGTCAAGGTAGGTTTATTAAATTGTTTATAAACTGCGGGCGCCAAGAAGACCATGGCGCAATGGACTATATCACATTGCATTACATTTGCTGTATTGTGTGCATCTTATATTGTGTGATTATATATATAGTATATATTAGTTACGCGGCGGTAGTTATATAAGATGATCCCTTCAAAATACCACTAGTGTTATCCCTCCAACGCGCACCACCAAGAAAGTTCTACGTTATGAGGCAGGCCGTGATGATCGGGTGTCAGACATCTCGTCGTTCGCATACAGTGGGTGTAAGCCATGTTGCACAAGCGTCAGCGTGGAGGTTTTGGTGGCGAGCCTAGCATATGCAGATATGGCCTTGGAACAGGGAGACCGAAAGGTCGAGCACGAGTCACAAAATTGGTGTGGCGGACATTTGTCTACTCTTGAAGTTGTGCCGCCGGCTCTGATGATGAGGGGTGGTGCAATGGATGGGGGTCGTGTAATCGCTTAAACGACTAGGAGGGATGTTCGTTTGAGTGGGAGTTATGTTAGTTATTTTCTAAAAATACTACAACTCAAAATTATTATGAACAAATTCTTATGTTGTTGCAAATTCCATTGTAGATGTCTCACCCCTCCTTTAACCTAAACCTGTTCATTGAGAAAGAGAAGTTTAAGACCGATGGGTCTAACTTCGTGTCCTGGTTCCGCGACCTGAAGTCCATTCTTGAAACCCACAAGGTGGCCTACATCCTTGATGCCCCCTTAGGTGATCTTCCAAACACCGCCTCGGAAATCGAAAGGAATGTCCATGAGGTTAAGGCGGAGATTTCTTCTTATGTCCAAAGTGGCATGCTCTTTGCCATGGAGGCTGACCTGCAAAACCAATTCGTGAATAAGGGTGCTTATGATATAATCACTGAACTCATGATTGTTTTTGCACGACAAGTCAAGGCTGAGAGGTTCGAAGCATCTGTGCTTTTCTTCTCAGCCCAGATGGAAGAGAACGACAATATAAGCGAGCACTTAGCCAAGTTTTTTGGCTGCGTTCACCTTCTGAGTGATCTGGGAAGTGTGATCTCAGAAGAGGTTGTTATTGATAGGGTGCTGATTTCTCTGCCCCCTAGCTTTAAGAACGCCATCGTGGACTACGGCATGAAAGGGACGTCAAAACCCCTGTCGGAAATGCTGAAGATGCTCGAAGTGGCCGAATTAGAAATCAAGCTGGAGAAGATGGTGGTGACCATCGGATCACCTAACCGCAACTGCCCCAAGTACCTGGAGGATAGGAAGTCTGGTAAGATGGTCGACAAAGAGTAAGGTATATTTGATATACATGTTATAGATGTGTACCTTACATCCGCCCGGAGCAACACGTGGGTATTTGATACTGGTTCTGTTGCTCATATATGTAACTCTCAGGAGGAGTTACGGAATGGACGGCGGCTCGCGAAGGATGAGGTGACGATGCGCATCAGCAACGGATCGAGAGTCGACGTGGTGGCTGTTGGCACGCTCCCTCTACATCTACCATCGGGATTAGTTTTGGTTTTAAATAAGTGCTATTTTGTGCCATCCTTGAGTGTAAACATTATAAGTGGGTCTTGCCTGTTACAAGACGGTTATTCATTTAAATCAGTATCAAGCAGTTGTGCTATTTATATGAATGATATCTTTTATGTTGATTCTCCCGAGAATAATGGTTTATTCTTGTTGAATCTCGATCGTAGTACTCACATCCATAGCATAGAAGCCAAACAGGTTAAGTGTAGTGATGATACCGCCATGTATATGTGGCATTGCCGTCTCGGTCATATTGGTGTAAAGCGCATGAAGAAACTCCACTCCGATGGACTTTTGGACTCGTTGGATTTCGGATCCCTCGATACATGCGAACCATGCCTCATGGGCAAAATGACCAAGACACCGTGCAAAGGGTTCGTTGAACGGGCGTCAGATTTATTGGAGATCATACATACAGATGTGTGTGGACCGATGAGCTTTTCGACACGCAATGATTATTGTTACTTCGTCACCTTCACTGATGACTTGAGTAGATACGGTTATATCTACTTGATGAAACACAAGTCTGAAACTTTTGAAAAGTTCAAAGAATTCCAAAGTGAAGTTGAGAATCAGCTTAACAAGAAAATCAAGCACCTCCGATCCGATCGTGGTGGCGAGTATTTGAGTTTTGAGTTTGACACACATCTGAAGAGTTGTGGCATAGTACCCCAACTTACGCCAGCCGGAACACCGCAGCGTAACAGCGTGTCCGAGGACGTAATCGTACTCTACTGGATAGTGTTCGATCTATGATGTCTCTTACCGATTTGCCCGTGTCCTTCTAGGGTTATGCGTTAGAAACAGCCGCATTCATTTTAAATAGGGCTCCATCCAAATACGTTGAAACGAGACCGTATGAATTATGGTATGGCCAGAAGCCTAAGTTATCGTTTCTGAAGGTTTGGCGTTGTGAGGCGTATGTTAAGAAAATACAGCCCGACAAACTCGAACCGAAGTCGGAGAAAGTCGTCTTTGTAGGGTATCCGCGGGAAACCATTGGGTACACCTTCTACAACCAAGCTGAGGGCAAAACTTTTGTCACGAAGACCGGTACCTTTCTATAGAAGGAGTTTCTCGCGAAAGGAGTAAGTGGGAGGAAGGTAGACCTCGATGAGATCGTTGATCCTGAACTCGAGATTCCGAGTGGTGCAACGGAAGCAATTCCGGAAACGTCCTCCGTGGAAGGAGTGGGAGAAACTGTCAAGGAAAGTATTCTACCTCGTAGGTCTGGTAGATCTTGGACCGCACCAGAATGGTATGGCAACATGGTTTGCACCGTCATGTTAATTGAACAAGACGAACCTACGAACTACAAGGAGGCGATGGCGAGTCTAGAGTCCGAGAAATGGCTTGAAGCCATGACATCCGAAATAGGATCCATGTATGATAACAAAGTGTGGACTTTGATGGATATTCCCGAAGGGCGCAAGGTTGTTGAGAATAAATGGATCTTTAAGAAGAAGACTGATGCTGACGGTAATGTGACCGTCTATAAAGCTCGGCTTGTCGCAAAAGGTTTCCGACAAGTTCATGGGATTGACTACGATGAAACTTTTTCACCGGTAGCAATGCTTAAGTCTATTCGGATTTTGTTAGCAGTTGCTGCCTATTACGATTATGAAATCTGGCAGATGGACGTCAGAACAGCCTTCCTAAATGGAAACATGGAGGAAGATTTGTACATGGTACAACCGAAAGGTTTTGTCGATCCAGGAAATGCTAACAAGGTGTGCAAGCGTCAGCGATCCATCTATGGATTGAAGCAAGCATCAAGGAGCTGGAATCTTCGTTTTGATGAGGTAATCAAAGGTTTTGCATTTGTCCAAAATTTGGAAGAGACCTGCATTTACAAGAAAATGAGTGGGAGCTCGGTTGTGTTCTTAGCTCTATATGTAGATGACATATTGCTGATTGGGAACGATGTGGAACTTTTGAATAGCGTGAAGGAATATTTAAACAGTAAATTTTCCATGAAGGACTTAGGAGAAGCTGCATACGTCTTAGGCATAAAAATCTATCGTGATAGATCAAGGCGCCTATTATCATTGAGTCAGAGTACTTATCTTGATAAAATACTGAAGTGTGTCGGTATGGAGAAGGCAAAGAAGGGTTCTCTGCCGGTTATCAAGAATAAGATATTGCGGAAGGCACCGTGTCCGGTAACGGAACTGGATAAGGCCGATATGACTAAACATCCTTATGCTTCAGCCATATGACCGATCATGTATGCAATGTTGAGTACTAGACCGGATGTGGCATTAGCTCTAAGTTTGACAAGCCGGTTCCAGAGTAATCCTGGAATGGCGCATTGGATTGCTGTTAAGAGCATTCTTAAGTATCTCAATAAGACAAAGGAAATTTTCCTTGTCTATGGTGGCTGCGACGAAGAACTTGGCGTAACAAGTTACGTGGATGCAAGTTTCTGCTCAGACCCCGATAACTCTAAGTCACAGACATGTTATGTGTTCAAGGTGAATGGGGGCGCCGTGTGCTGGAGAAGTGGGAAGCAACCCATTGTCGCACAATCTACAATGGAGTCGAAGTACATTGCTGCTTGCGAAGCCGCGAATGAAGCTGTGGGGCTGAGGAAGTGCGTCATCAAACTTGGATTGTTCCCGAGCGTGCAAGACCCCGTGATCCTCTTATGCGACAATACGGGTGCCATTGCCAACGCCAAGGAGCCAAGGTCTCAATCCACCGCCAAACACATTCTCCGACGCTTCCATGTGATACGTCAGTACATACAAGGAGGCGATGTGAAGATTTGCAAAGTGCATATGGATCTGAATGTGGCAGATCCACTGACGAAGCCTCTCCCGCTTGATAAGCATGAAAAACACCAGTTAGCTATGGGTGTTAAGCTTTTACCAAGCTGTAATCTAGATTAATTTGTACTCTAGTGCAAGTGGGAGACTGAAGGAGATATGCCCTAGAGGCAATTAATAAAGTGTATTCTTTATCATATCTCGTTTGTTCATAATAGGTTTTTGTGTCATGCTATAACCGTATTAAGCGGAAACATTAATACGGGTGTGATACGTAAACAACCAGGTCCCTAGTAGCCTCTACTAAGACTAGTTTTGTTGCGCGATTGATGATCGAGGTTTCCCGATCATAGGGCATGGCGCTGGTCGGCAATGGAAGTCATATCGTTGGAGAACGATGTGATGGACATACCCAGATTTGGAGGCGTAGTCGTTACGTCTTTGACCGTGAGATCAACTCTTATTGTTATTCCTGGAAGATACTTTGATCGCACCAAACGTCGTATCTTATATAGTATGACAATAACAGTGATACTTTTGGGTATCAGAAAGGAGTAGTTGAGACGAGGGGTCAAGAGCGGGATTTGCCAGTCCGCATAGCAGGATAGATACTCTCGGGCCCACTCGGTGAGATCATGTCTAATGAGCTTGCAAGCATGTGACTAGGTCACGGAGACATGAGATCATGGACGAGTAGAAGA
Organism: Poa annua; assembly: GCA_026929855.1. Lineage (NCBI taxonomy): Eukaryota > Viridiplantae > Streptophyta > Magnoliopsida > Poales > Poaceae > Poa > Poa annua. The sequence continues at coordinate 239,254,529 of CM049426.1, read as the reverse complement.
TAGCGTTGTCGGTAACGAGGTCAAGCTAGGTATGGAGATATCTATGATAGGACACTCAGACATGCTAAGTATCGCTATGGCAAAAGGTTTAAGACTTTGCGTTCATGTTTGATAGATGAAAGTCATTCGTTATTTCACAGGGATTAATTCATGGGGTCCAGGCCTACGAGTTAGTCGTTGATCATAGAGGAGTCTTGATCATACCTGTTATTATATCGAACCGCTAGGGTAACACACTTAAGGGGTTTCGACAAGACAACCAGAAAGGAAAGAGATTACCGGGAATGTCCCGGGAGGGGTCCGATGGAGATCGGGCAGCGACGAAAGAGTTTTCGGAGCTAGAATAAATTATATATAATATGTTTGATATTAATTAGTGTAATTAATATGCAAATATGATTTTATATATTTGATTTCGAATTTGTTAAAAGAAGGGGCACCCCTGGCCTTTTAATTCACCAATTAAAACCCTAATTCTCTCTCGATTTCGTGATTCCCTTTGTTGGAGTTGCGCCAAGTTGGGAGGGGGATCTCTTCCACCATAGCCCGCTGCCGCACTGCTGGTGTTCCGGTCCAAGTCTTCCGCTGCTCGTCCTGGACTGGAGCTTCGGAGGCCGTCGTCTCCACCGTACGTGTGTGACACCCTGCGAGGTGCTGCGCTAGCGGTACTCGGAGGTCTGCTTCCTCTACACGACCTTGAGGTCGGCTTCGTCTGTCTTCATCGACAACGTTTGTGCGGGAAGGTAATCCCCGCTTTCGGTCTACAAGGGTATGTATTCCGATCTCCCTTCGTACTACTATATCTGTATAGAATAGATCTTGGCATGCTTTTAGGATATCGTTGGTAGGAATTTTTTTGTTTTCTGCACACGATCCCCTTCAGTGGTATCAGAGCCGATCTATCGTAGATATAGCTGTACGCTGTTAGAACCCGTGTTCTGCACGGGAGCACCGTTCCTGTTATTTGCTACCCTCTAGCGTGCACTTGTGATTCCAGCGACATTGAGTTGATGAAGCGGCCCGGACCGACTTTTCGCGTACGCTTACGCGAGACTGGTTCCACTACTGACATACGGCTTGTACCGTATCTGTGGCTGGCGGTTGTCAGTTTCTCTCTCTTTAGTTGGTCTTCGCATTTTCAATGGAGGGCCCGAAAGGGATGGTTAAATATGCAATTATTGGATCGTTGTTGTGGTCATAAGGTTCGTAGGTATGAAGCGGTTCTATTTACGAAAGTCCCAAGCCACGTAAAATATGCAAAAGATAAAGTAGAAGCGTCTAACTTTATTTTGTAGGGGTTATGTGATATGGTCAAGGTAGGTTTATTAAATTGTTTATAAACTGCGGGCGCCAAAAAGACCATGGCGCAATGGACTATATCACATTGCATTACATTTGATGTATTGTGTGCATCTTATATTGTGTGATTATATATATAGTATATATTAGTTACGCGGCGGTAGTTATATAAGATGATCCCTTCAAAATACCACTAGTGTTCTCCCTCCAACACGCACCACCAAGAAAATTCTATGTTATGAGGCAGGCCGTGATGATCGGGTGTCAGACATCTCGTCGTTCGCATACACTGGGTGTAAGCCATGTTGCACAAGCGTCAGCATGGAGGTTTTTGGTGGCGAGCCTAGCATATGCAGATATGGCCTCGGAACAGGGAGACCGAAAGGTCGAGCACGAGTCACAAAATTGGTGTGGCGGACTTTTGTCTACTCTTGAAGTTGTGCCGTCGGCTCTGATGATGAGGGGTGGTGCAATGGATGGGGGTCGTGTAATCGCTTAAACGACCAGAAGGGATGTTCGTTTGAGTGGGAGTTATGTTAATTATTTTCTAAAAATACTATAACTCAAAATTATTATGAACAAAGTCTTATGTTGTTTCAAATTCCATTGTAGATGTCTCACCCCTCCTTTAACCTAAACCTGTTCATTGAGAAAGAGAAGCTTAAGACCGATGGGTCTAACTTCGTGTCCTGGTTCCGCGACCTGAAGTCCATTCTTGAAACCCACAAGGTGGCCTACATCCTTGATGCCCCTTTAGGTGATCTTCCAAACACCGCCTCGGAAATCGAAAGGAATGTCCATGAGGTTAAGGCGGAGATTTCTTCTTATGTCCATAGTGGCATGCTCTTTGCCATGGAGGCTGACATGCAAAACCAATTCGTGAACAAGGGTGCTTATGATATAATCACTGAACTCATGATTGTTTTTACACGACAAGTCAAGGCTGAGAGGTTCGAAGCATCTGTGCTTTTCTTCTCAGCCCAGATGGAAGAGAACGACAATATAAGCGAGCACTTAGCCAAGTTATTTGGCTGCGTTCACCTTCTGAGTGATCTGAGAAGTGTGATCCCAGAAGAGGTGGTTATTTATAGGGTGCTGATTTCTCTGCCCCCTACCTATAAGAACGCCATCGTGGACTACAACATGAAAGGGACGTCAAGACCCCTGTCGAAAATCCTGAAGATGCTCGAAGTGGCCGAATTAGAAATCAAGCTGGAGAAGATGGTGGTGACCATCGGATCACCTAAGCGCAACTGCCCCAAGTACCTGGAGGATAGGAAGTCTGGCAAGACGGTCGACAAAGAGCAAGGTATATTTGATATACATGTTATAGATGTGTACCTTACATCCGCCTGGAGCAACACGTGGGTATTTGATACTGGTTCTGTTGCTTATATATGTAACTCTCAGGAGGAGTTACGGAATAGACGGCGGCTCGCGAAGGATGAGGTGACGATGCGCGTCGGCAACGGATCGAGAGTCGACGTGGTGGCTGTCGGCACGCTCCCTCTACATCTACCATCGGGATTAGTTTTGGTTTTAAATAAGTGTTATTTTGTGCCATCCTTCAGTGTAAACATTATAAGTGGGTCTTGCCTGTTAGAAGACGGTTATTCATTTAAAATAGTATCAAGCAGTTGTGCTATTTATATGAATGATATCTTTTATGTTGATGCTCCCGAGAATAATGGTTTATTCTTGTTGAATCTTGATCGTAGTACTCACATCCATAGCATAGAAGCCAAACGGATTAAGTGTAGTGATGATCCCGCCATGTATATGTGGCATTGCCGTCTCGGTCATATTGGTGTAAAGCGCATGAAGAAACTCCACTCCGATGGACTTTTGGACTCGTTGGATTTCGGATCCCTCGATACATGCGAACCATGCCTCATGGGCAAAATGACCAAGACACCGTTCAAAGGTTTCGTTGAACGGGCGTCGGATTTATTGGGGATCATACATACAGATGTGTGTGGACCGATGAGCGTTTCGACACGCAATGGTTATCGTTACTTCGTCACCTTCACTGATGACTTGAGTAGATACGGTTATATCTACTTGATGAAACACAAGTCTGAAACTTTTGAAAAGTTCAAAGAATTCCAAAGTGAAGTTGAGAATCAGCTTAACAAGAAAATCAAGCACCTACGATCCGATCGTGGTGGCGAGTATTTGAGTTTTGAGTTTGACACACATCTGAAGATTTTTGGCATAGTACCCCAACTTACGCCAGCCGGAACACCGCAGCGTAACGGCGTGTACGAGCGACGTAATCGTACTCTACTGGATAGTGTTCGATCTATGATGTCTCTAACCGATTTGCCCGTGTCCTTCTGGGGTTATGCGTTAGAAACAGCCGCATTCATTTTAAATAGGGCTCCGTTCAAATCCGTTGAAACGACACCGTATTAATTATGGTATGGCCAGAAGCCTAAGTTATCGTTTCTGAAGGTTTGGGGTTGTGAGGCGTATGTTAAGAAACTACAGCCCGACAAACTCCAACCAAAGTCGGAGAAAGTCGTCTTTGTAGGGTATCCGCGGGAAACCATTGGTTACACCTTCTACAACCAAGCTGAAGGCAAAACTTTTGTCGTGAAGACCGGTACCTTTCTAGAGAAGGAGTTTCTCGCGAAAGGAGTAAGTGGGAGGAAGGTATACCTCGATGAGATCGTTGATCCTGAACTCGAGATTCCGAGTGGCGCAACGGAAGAAATTCCGGAAACGTCATCCGTGGAAGGAGTGGGAGAAACTGTCGAGGAAAGTATTCTACCTCGTAGGTCTGGTAGATCTCGGATCGCACTAGAATGGTATGGCAACATGGTTTGTACCATCATGTTAGTTGAACACGGCGAACCTACAAACTACAAGGAGGCGATGGCGAGTCTAGAGTCTGAGAAATGGCTTGAAGCCATGAAATCCGAAATAGGATCCATGTATGATAACAAAGTGTGGACTTTGACGGATATTCCCGAAGGGCGCAAGGTTGTCGAGAATAAATGGATCTTTAAGAAGAAGACTGATGCTGACAATAATGTGACCGTCTATAAAGCTCGGCTTGTCGCAAAAGGTTTCCGACAAGTTCATGGGATTGACTACGATGAAACTTTTTCACCGGTAGCAATGCTTAAGTCTATTCGGATTTTGTTAGCAGTTGCTGCCTATTACGATTATGAAATCTGGCAGATGGACATCAAAACAGCCTTCCTAAATGGAAACATGGAGGAAGAGTTGTACATGGTACAACCGAAAGGTTTTGTCGATCCAGGAAATGCTAACAAGGTGTGCAAGCTTCAGCGATCCATCTATGGATTGAAGCAAGCATCTCGGAGCTGGAATCCTTGTTTTGATGAGGTAATCAAAGGTTTTGGATTTGTCCAAAATTTGGAAGAGACCTGCATTTACAAGAAAATGAGTGGGAGCTCGGTTGTGTTCTTCGCCCTATATGTAGATGACATATTGCTGATTGGGAATGATGTGGAACTTTTGAATAGCGTGAAGGAATATTTAAACAGTAAATTTTCCATGAAGGACTTAGGAGAAGCTGCATACGTCTTAGGCATAAAAATCTATCGTGATAGATCAAGGCGCCTATTAGCGTTGAGTCAGAGTACTTATCTTGATAAAATACTGAAGTGTGTCGGTATGGAGAAGGCAAAGAAGGGTTCTCTGCCGGTTATCAAGAATAAGATATTGCGGAAGGCACAGTGTCCGGTAACGGAACTGGATTAGGCCGATATGACTAAACATCCTTATGCTTCAGTCGGAGTACATTGCTGCTTGCGAAGCCGCGAATGAAGCTGTGTGGCTGAGGAAGTTTGTCATCGAACTTGGAGTGTTCCCGAGCGTGCAAGACCCCGTGATCCTCTTCTGTGACAATACGGGTGCCATTGCCAACGCCAAGGAGCCAAGGTCTGACTCCACCGCCAAACACATTCTCCGACGCTTCCATGTGATACGTCAATACGTACAAGGAGGCGATGTGAAGATTTGCAAAGTGCATACGGATCTGAATGTGGCAGATCCGCTGACGAAGCCTCTCCCGCTTGATAAGCATGAAAAACACCAGATAACTATGGGTGTTAAGCTTTTACCAAGTTGTAATCTAGATTAATTTGTACTCTAGTGCAAGTGGGAGACTGAAGGAGATATGCCCTAGAGGCAATTAATAAAGTGTATTCTTTATCATATCTCGTTTGTTCATAATAGGTTTTTGTGTCATGCTATAACCGTATTAACAACCAGGTCCCTAGTAGCCTCTACTAAGACTAGTTTCGTTGCACGATTGATGATCGAGGTTTCCCGATCATAGGGCATGGCGCCGGTCCGCAATGGAAGTCATGTCGTTGGAGAACGATGTGATGGACATACCCAGATTTGGAGGACGTAGTCGTTACGCCTTTGACTGTGAGATCAACTCTTATTGTTATTCCTGGAAGATACTTTGATCGCACCAAACATCGTATCTTATATAGTATGACAATAACGGTGATACTTTTGGGTATAGGAAAGGAGTAGTTGAGACGAGGGGTCAAGAGCGGGATTTGCCAGTCCGCATAGTAGGATAGATACTCTCGGGCCCACTCGGTGAGATCATGTCTAATGAGCTTGCAAGCATGTGACTAGGTCACGGAGACATGAGATCATGGACGAGTAGAAGATACCTTAGTCGGTAACGAGGTCAAGCTAGGTATGGAGATATCTATGATACGACACTCAGACATGCTAAGTATCGCTATGGAAAAAGTTTTAAGACTTTGCGTTCAGGTTTGATAGATAAAAGTCATTCGTTATATCACAGGGATTAATTCATGGGGTGCAGGCCTAGGAGTTAGTCGTTGATCATAGAGGAGTCTTGATCATACCTGTTATTATATCGAACTGCTAGGGTAACACACTTAAGAGGTTTCGACAAGACAAACGGAAAGGAAAGAGATCACCGGGAATATCCCGGGAGGGGTTCGATGGAGATCGGGCAGCGACGAAAGAGTTTTTGGAGCTAGAATAAATTATATATAATATGTTTGATATTAATTAGTGTAATTAATATGCAAATATGATTTTATATATTTATGTTCGAATTTATTAAGGCTGATTTTCCTAAATGGGCCTTCTGGTGGAAAGAAGGCCCATGGGGGGGAAAATCTCCAAGGGAATTTGGTGGGGGGGGGGGCATGGCCGGGCTAGGTGGGCCTAAAGTGGTCCACCAGGGCCGGCACACCTGCCCATGCCGCACCAGGCATGTGGGGGTTAGTCCCACATTGCCTGGTTAGCAAGTTGGCTCCCCCCTGGGAGCCTATATAAGAAGGGGCACCCCTGGCCTTTTAATTCACCAATTAATTCCCTAATTCTCTCTCGATTTCGTGATTCCCTTTGTTGGAGTTGCGCCGATTTGAGAGGGGGATCTCTTCCACTATAGCCTGCTGCCGCGCTGCTGGTGTTCCGGTCCAAGTCTTCCGCTGCTCGTCCTGGACTGGAGCTTCGGAGGCCGTCGTCTCCACCGTACGTGTGTGACGCCCTGCGAGGTGCTGCGCTAGCGGTACTCGGAGGTCTGCTTCCTCTACACGACCTTGAGGTCGGCTTCGTCGGTCTTCATCGACAATGTTTGTGCGGGAACGTAATCCCCGCTTTCGGTCTACAAGGGTATGTATTCCGATCTCCGTTCGTACTACTATATCTGCATAGAATAGATCTTGGCATGCTTTTAGGATATCGTTGGTAGGAATTTTTTTGGTTTTCTGCACACGATCCCCTTCAGATATGATGGTGCATTATTTTGAGTGGCATACGGAGAGGACACCTCAAGGTAAGAAGGTAAATTCCGTTGAAGAAACCTCCTCTTTGAGTGAAAAGATTGATATTATTACTTGCTAGTGGTAAATCCCATATTGATCCCAATAATGTTCCTTTAGCTTCTTTAGTTGCACAAGAAGAGTATGTTGATGTAAATTTCATTAAAAGCACCAATTTTAACAACAATGCCTATAGGAACAAATATGGTAATAACAACTATAAGCCCTATCCTCCTAATAATGGTAACTCTTATGGTAACTCTTATGGTAATTATTATAACAATAATAGGACTGCCACCTCTGAACTTGAAACCATGTTAAAATATTTTATCACTACACAAACTTTGTTTAATCTGATGCGTTTGGAACGGTCTATGTATATTGTTTTGATGCCCGAATGAATCTCACACTAGACATCATAACGTTAGTATATGCATTGGTTGCTCATCATTATTCTGTCAATTGCCTAGCTGTAATTTGTTTACCACACATGGATGAATGTTATTATTTATGGAGAGACACCACTAGTGAACTATGGACCCCGGTCCTTTTCATTAATCTGATAAAACTACAACTACAAACCTGTTACTTTCTGCAAACATACATCTTTCTTCCACACATATGTTTAATCCTTTGTTACAGCAAGCCGGTGAGATTGACAACCTCACTGTTAAGTTGGGTCAAAGTATCTTGATTGTTTGTGTGCAGGCTCCACGTTCGCTGTTGACGCTGGTATTGCGCCGTGTCAACGTTGCCGCCAACAACCTCAGATGAACATTCATCTCCTACTGGTTCGATAACCTTGGTTTCATAACTGAAGGAAACTTGCAGCTGCACTACTTCACACCTTCCTCTTGGGGTCTCCCAACAACACACCCACCGTGTGCATCAGAAGGTATGATGAGTGCAGCAGCAAATTTCCCTCAGTTATGAAATCAAGGTTATCGAACCAGTAGGAAATGAGAATTCCCCCGAGGTGTCAACTGCGCGAGAAAAGTGCTGGACGTAGTTGACGTGGAACCTGCACACAACACAACCAAGATACTTTGCCCCAACTTAACATTGAGGTTGTCAATCTCACCGGCTTGCTATAACAAAGGATTAAACGTATGTGCGGAAACAAGATGTTTGTTTGCAGAAAGTAACAGGTTTGTAATAGGTGGTTTATCAGATTAAAGAGAAGGACCGGGGTCCACAATTCACTAGTGGTGTTTCTCCATGCTTAATAATAACATTCACGCGGTTAAACAAATTACAGCTGGGCAATTGATAGAATTATGAAGTGCATAACAATGCATATACTAATGTCACGATGTCTAGTGTGAGATTCATCTGGGCATTACAACAATATACATAGACCGTTCCAACCGCATCTATGACTAATAATACACCTTCCGGTTAGCGTCCGCACCCCTTTCAGTATTAAGTTGCATGCGACAGATTATTGCCTTAAGCACTGTGTGTAAAGTAAGTAAGTAACATCATCCTTAGACAAAGTACTACTGTTTTATCCCTAGTAGCAACATTACATTTACAACCATAGAGCTAGCTGTCACCACCCCAGATTAAATAGAGACATGAACCTACTATCGAGCATAAATACCCCCTCTTGGAGTCACAAGCATCTACTTGACCAGAGCATCTAGTTACGGAGAGCATGCAAGATCATTAAATAGCACACACATGATATATTATGAAGCAATAACTTAGTACTCAATATTCATCGGATCCCAGCAAACACAACATAAAGTATTACATAAGGGTGATCTTGATCATGAAAGGCAGCTCACTGATACGTCTCCAACGTATCCATAATATCTTATGTTCCATGCTTTGTTATATCATGTTATTACATGTTTTATATGCATTTTCTATAGTTTTATGCATTTTCTGGGTCTAACCTATTAACAAGATTCCAAAGTGCCAGTTCCCTGTTTTCAGCTGTTTTTGGTTTCAGAAAAGTACTTAAGGAAATATTCTCGGAATTGGAAATAAAAGATCCTGGAATTATTTTTGGAAAAGGAACTTTCAAGAACACCGAAGACGAGACGGGGAGGAGCCACGAGGCGGCCACATCACCCCGTGGCGCGGGTCCCATCCTGGCCGCGCCAGGAGTGGTGTGGGCCCCTCGGGCGCCCACCAACATTGCCCTTTCGCCCATAAATACCTCTTGACCTAAGAATGCATGTACGGTGTTCATATTTTCCTCCACGGGTCCCGAGCCTCCGCCGTCGTCAACACCAAGTCGTGAGAGATCAGAACTGCTCCCCGGCACCCTGCCGGGAGGGGGAATCGTCCCCGGAGGCCTCTACGTCGCCATGACCGCCTCCGGACTGATGCGTGAGTAGTCTACCCATGGACTACGGGTACATAGCAGTAGCTAGATGGTTGTCTTCTCCTCTTGTGCTATCATGTTTAAATCTTGTGAGCTGCCTATCGTGATCAAGATCATCTGTATGTAATTCTCCATGTTGTGTTTGCTGGGATCCGATGAATATTGAGCACTAAAGTTATTGCTTCATAATATATCATGTGTGTGCTATTTAATGATCTTGCATGCTCTCCGTTACTTGTGTGTGCTTTGGCCAAGTAGATGCTCGTAACTCCAAGAGGGGGTATTTATGCTCGATAGTGGGTTCATGTCTCTATTAAATCTGGGGACGTGACAAAAAGCTCTAAGGTTGTAGATGTACTGTTGCACTAGGGATAAAACAGTAGTACTTTGCCTAAGGACGATGTTACTTACTTACTTTAAACAAAGTGCTTAAGGCGATAATCTGTTGCATGCAACTTAATACTGAAAGGGGTGCATACGGTAACCGGAAGGTGGATTATTAGTCATAGATGCGGTTGGAACGGTATATGTATATTGTTGTAATGCCCGAATGAATCTCACACTATACATCATAACGTTAGTATATGCATTGGTTTGCTCATCATTATTATATCAATTGCCCAGCTGTAATTTGTTTACCATGCATGATTGAATGTTATTTTTTATGGAGAGACACCACTAGTGAACTATGAACCCCGGGCCTTCTCAATAATCTGATAAAACCACAACTGCAAACCTGTTACTTTCTGCAAACAAACATCTTTCTTCCACACATATGGTTAACCCTTTTGTTACAGCAAGCCGGTGAGATTGACAACCTCACTGTTAAGTTTGGGAAAAGTTTCTTGATTGTTTGTGTGCAGGCTCCACGTTCGTTGCTGACGCTGGTGTTGCGCCGTGCCAACATCGCTGCTAACAACCTCGGGGGAACGTTCATATCCTACTGGATTGATAACCTTGGTTTCATAACTGAGGGAAACTTGCTGCTGCACTACTTCACACCTTCCTCTTGGGGTCTCCCAACAACACACCCACCGTGTGCATCAAGCATTTTTCTGGCGCCGTTGTCGGGTTATGACTCCCACGAATCGGGGGTAGTCACTTCCTAAAGAGTAGTTCGTAAAGGGGGTTGAACACGGAGGTCAAAACCCTCGAGGGACGCCCCGACGTTGCTCGCCGGACCCGAAGACGACACACTCACGACAGAGATAGACACCAGCCTTTACCCAGGTTCACGACCCTCGTGAGGAGGTAAGACCGCTACTCCTGCTTGTCTGTATTACATGATGGAGTTACAGTACAGTGGAGTTTGCCGGAGGCCCCCTTGAGGCAGTTCTTGCCTGGGGAGGGAAGCGATGGTCTTCTACCTCCTCCAGCCAGAGGCTATCCTAACAAGAGTTGCTAGGGTTTACCAGGGTTGTAGCACGCAAAGAGCCGACCTTTGCTACGATGGATGTCTTGTCCCTTTTATAGGCCCCTCTGGCGCTCTCCTTCGGCTTGGCCTTCAAGGTGGCTCCCACACGGCAGAGGCGCGGTGGAGATGGAGTCCACCGCAGTCCGTTTGTCCATGGACGCGGTCCATTGTTGATAAAGGTGGGCGCGGTGGCCGACAGGCAGCCGAACACGCTGTACTGCCCGCAGAGAGGGCAGTCTCTGAGGTGGAGCCCGCGATGACGTTCTCGGTTGGAGGGTTGCGCCGTCAACCTACTTTATCGCCAGAGTAGAAGGTCCTGGCAGTTGCGCAGCAGGCGGAGCCGCTTTATTGACCCCTTTATCACCAAAACGGCACATGGGAAGCTTGCGTCACCACGTGGGCGTGGCAGGGGCCATGTGCGTCTTGCCGTACTTCCTTGGCCGCAACGTTTCCCTTCAGGCGCGGGGAGGCCTGAGGGGAGATTCCTGCGGGACTCCCTCGAGGCGAGCTGGCGCCTCGGGAGGGTCCCTTGAAGCGAGGGATCCCTTGAGGCCCTCGTTTCCTCTTCAGGCCCTCGAGGGGAATTGTCCCTCGAGGGTCCCGCCAGGAGGTGATGCCTGGTCCTTAGTTGTTTCGTCCGACTGGCCAGTGTGCGAGGCCCGAGGGGAATGGGCTCTCGCCATACCCAGTTCCCACTGGGCCGACAGTAGCCCCGGGCCCATGATGGGCACGGTTGAGCCCATGGCTCAGGCGAAGCGTCGTGGGCCCTTAGTGCCCAGCCGGCCCGAGCCACGCGGCACCTGGACGAATAACAGCCTTGCGCGATCCGGGGCGCGAGTCGTGGGGGGTCCCACCACGCCCCGGTAACTGCTCCTCGAGGTGACATAAAGCCCGAGCGAGGCCACAGGGAGCCGTTACCGTTTCCAATTCTTCTCGCAGAAGTTTACGCTTCCCAGAGCTCTCCGCCTCCGCTCTCTCCTGCGATTCTCTCTTCTCCGTCTCCTTCAACGTTCCGCGCCCCCGACGATGAGCCCACTCAAGAGCAAGGGCAAGGCCGCTGCAGGGTCTTCCTCCAAGGCGGAGGCCCCTGAGACCGTTGTGGGCGCGGCGCTGCTGGGCGTGCGCGTCAACGAGAAGGCGCTCGCCAAGGTCCGGTACCTGGTGGCGGACCGGACGAACGAGCATGGCGCCACTGCCCTGAAGCCCGCGGCGCACGGGAAGCGCCCGCGCGGGTTCTTCCCGATCTTCCAGCATTGCCTTGCTGCGGGACTGGTGCCGCCCTTCTCGCCGTTCCTGGAGGCGGTGCTGGCGTTCTACCAGGTGCAGCTGCTGCACCTGCACCCCAACTCCGTCCTCATCCTCGCCGTCTTCGCCTACCTATGCGAGGCGTACATGGGCCTGGAGCCCACGACGGGGCTGTTCCGGTGCTTCTACGCGCTCCGGAACACGGCAAAGAACGAGCGCTCTGGGTGCGTCTCGTTCCGCATCGTCGACTGCATGGGGAGCGTCTACATCCCCATGTCTTGGAGCGAGGGCAAGGCCATCACTTCAGTGACGAAGAAGGTAGACGACTTCCGTCAGAAGTGGTTCTTTGTTGGGTGGAACATCCCTGCGCCTTCCTCGAGGTCCCCGACGAGCCCCCGGTGAAGAACTCCCATTGGGGCAAGGCCACCTTCGACGGCGCCAGGAACGTGAGCTTGATGGGGCGCCTGAGCTTCTCCGCGAGGAGGGCCTCACGGGGAAGATGATTGTGGCGGACTTCGTGACGCGCCGCATCGCACCCCTCCAGGCACACTCGGTCCCCATGTGGATGTACTCGGGGCCGAGCGACAAGATGCGGCTCCACATCGAGGACAACGACAAGGACACCATCGACAACGTCCTCTCCGCGCTCTTCGTTAATCCATCGGTGCTTGCCGCGGATGAGCTCCCCGCGGCGCTCCGGCCCCTTCACCAATACAACCTGACGGAGCGCATGGAGCTCCTGGAGGGGATGCCTCCGTTCACCCCGACAGGCCAGGCGGACTTCGAGGTGCCGACGCCGGCCACGCGGGGAGTGGAGGGGGCCGATTATCCCTCGGCCTCAGGAGTTGGCCCAGGTGAGGAGGAGGCCGCGGCAGGGGAGGTTTCCTCCTGAGGGCCGGGCCATTTACTGACGAGATTTGTGATATCTTGTTAGGCGATGAAGACTCCTTCGTGGTGGCGCCCTCGCGCCTCGTGGAGGAGGAGGCTGAGGAGGAGGAGGCCTCTGACGCGGATACCTCTCCGGGAGGGCGCGGGCCCCGCACCAAAGCCACCGTGGACCGCTCGGGGGCGAGGCCGTCTGACGTTCCTGAAGGGGTTACGGTGCAGAAAACAATAATTTTTCTAGCGATCGAAACCCTAACTAGCCAGGATCTATCTATCTAGTACATGCGATAACGGTGGTGGAACGGGTTACATTACCTCCATGTAGACCGATAGCGGGGATTACGCTCCCGCACAAGCGTTGACGATGAAGTCGTACGTAGCCGACCTCGAGGTCGCGAAGAACTTGCCGCGATGTCGAAGTCGATGACGCCGGGGTGTCGACGATGATCTGCGTCGACGGGCGTCGGGCGGAAGAAGGCAGAGCGCCAGCACCGGGGCTGGTGCGCCAGCGGCCGAGGGGAGGGGGGGGGGGGGGGGGCGGCGGCTGCAGGGGGCGAGACGACGTCGCCCAAGCTCCTCAAAAGAGTAGCCTCCGAGCACTCGCAAACATACGGAGCTTAGCGACAACTCCCGGTCATTCAGATCCAGCTGAAATCGCAGGAGTAGATCTTATCTGTAATCCCGCAGAGCAACGACGCTCTGCGGTATGGCCTAGGTGGAGAGAGACCCCTTTCCTCAGCTCGGCGCGGCTCCAACTTGGGAACCACGAGATCGAGAGAGAAATTGGGAATTAATTGGATTTTCCTATGATTTAAATCAATTAATATGCCTTGGTATATAAAGGGGGAAGGGGGTGTACAAACCCCTTGGCTCCCCCATGTGGGACTAAAGGAGGAGAGGGGAGGGGGGGGGGGGGGGGGGGGTTCGGCCGAACCCCCCTTGGGCTTGTCCCACTCCTAGTCCAACTTGGACTAGGAGGCCCAAGCCTTCCCCTTCCTTGTGGGGTGCGGTTTCCCCCTCTTGGGCCCTCTTAGGGCCCATGTAGGTGGGAGCCCCTTTTTTCCTTTATTTAATTAATATTAAAATAATATAAAAATCTCATTAATTCATAATTAATATATTTATATATAATTCAATATCCCATGACTCCGAAACTATTTCGGAACCACCCGAACAACTTTCGGACATTCCCGGAACCATTCCATACCTCCCCGGAACTCCTTCCGGACCACCGGAACTCTTTCCAGATCATTTCTCTTTCTCCAATAAACTCCTATAAAATTCCAGAACCTATCTCCTAGCGTCGCTAAGACCTTAAGTTTGTTACGCTACGGTTCGGGAACACTCCAGACATGGACGAGACACTCCGCTCACCAATGATCGTCAGGGATACCTGGACATATATGACGACCCCTGTGCATTCCACGAATATCGTCGTTGAACCATAAATATGATATTCATTCCCTTTGTCTCTGCGATACTACCTTGTCCGAGATATGATCGTAGACACATCGATGCCTTTGTTGTATCTCGTTACCGACGAAGGTTATTAACTCGTCTGTGATATTACATCTCCATGACCTAGTCATAAGCTGCGCAGCTATATAGATGCAATATCACCGAGTGGGCCCGGAGTATCTTTCCATTACAAGAATGAACAAATCCCGCTCTTGATCCTTACGTCTCGATGCTCTTTCAGAATACCCAAGATGGACACCGTTATTGTCATGCTGTATAAGACACAACGTTTGATGCTCTCAAAGCATCCCTACGAAGCATTGATAAGTACGGTCTCACGGTCTAAGGAATAAGCTATCATACTCTTATCTATTGCAAATGACAAACATCGTAATACGATCTTATTGCAATACTTTGCGTATGTCCATCACCTTATTCAACTAACAAGATGACCCCATTGTCAACCGACGTCATTGTCCTTGATCGGGAATCTCGATCAACTGTTGCCCAATGGACTAGCTCATATAGAGGCTTGCTAGGGACCTGGTTGTCTATGTATCACACGTGTATTAATAATTCCGATTAATACAGTTATAGCATAATACACAAACCTATTATAAACTTATGAGATAATGCAATAAATACTACTTATTTATTTGCCTCTAGGGCATATCTCCTTCAGTCTCCCACTTGCACTAGAGTACAAATAAACTAGCTGCATTTTACTTTATCAGAATCCCTTGTCAAATAAGAATCATTTGATAATGCTTGCTTGTGGAAGAGTGTTACTCTGACAATCTGCACACCACACGATTTGTGCAAACTTTTGCGATTCACTGATATCAACTAGCTTGATATCACCATGTTGTCCAAAACATATATGCAAATACCGTAACTAAGTGAGACTTCTGTTTCCCAGCGCTTACTCTGATTATACTAACCAGATAACTGCCCTGAAAAACACACTCAGCCATGCAGAGCCCCTTGTAACAATTACAAACTCGCGATATCTACATACTTTCACACCAATGTAGAAAACTTGACATTCAAATGTCAATCCCTTAACTAACGCACTTCTACTTCCAGTAAATTCCAAATTTACTTTCATAACTGCTCTTATTCCAAGAACATCGGTTATATTTCATCGAGCAGATAATATGGTTTCTGTATGATGTCTAATATTACATAATAGACCCACATGTCATACAACCATTACTTTCATGCATCATTACTCTTAATGATCAATTGGATTTCAAAGGACCATCCTTTTGATTCTAATCTAACTCCTCAGATATAATCCAAAACAACTCGACTAACTATTTTAAAATTCCCGTTCTATTTCAAAATAGACACTGACTTTCAAATAGTTTAACAACTTCATCCTTCTTATCTATTCTACTGGTACAATTTCACAATGTGTCATTTATACAAGATGAATTCGGCTCCCACTCAAATTATGTCTCCACATATTTGAGAACACACGCTCCCACTCAAAAACGTGTCATCCACATATTTGAGTTCCTGAGCTCCCACTCAAAAATATGTTCTTCACATATTTCACCTGAGTGAACTAACTATGACTCCCACTTAAATCGACATTTTGGTCAAACCAAAATCATTGATCTACTATCAATTCGAATTTAATACAAACTACAGTATTACATTAATACAAATCCCTCAGACTTCAAGCATGTCTACATAAATGTAGTCAACAAATTTGATCTTGTCCAAGACACATTTCTTGACAAGACATGCTACCGCGTCTTTCTTATAGTCACATTTCTCATATAACACCTTATATGACGATTAAACAATCTTATTCCTCTAATAAGAATTGCAGCAACAATTACTCTCTTAATCCTTTCAAATGCAACTTTGGATTTCCAGGCTCAAAAAGCCTTTGTTCGTATTCCGATATTTTCTCAACTTTCTTTGTATTCGTATAGTGCACCTTGATCTGTTAACAAGATCCGAAACACTTAATACAGTGCTGTGACCTGACAGCAATATTAAACATAACAACACTTTATTTAGAAGTTTCTTTCATGAAAATATTATGATCTTTATGAAGAGGATTGCAAGCAGAAAACAATTTTCTAGTCTCCCTCACTCTTAATCACTAAACTTTCATTAGCAGACATATACTCTTTGGAACACCTTCCAACATAAGTCTGACACTTTATTTCAAGCTTCTAATTCCAATCCATAAACCATAATTCGAAAAATCATATTTTCCTCGCAATTACATACACAACAAACTAAGTTTTGTTTCTATTTGGTTTTGGAATACACTCTCATCCAATGCGAGCTATCTACAAAGAACCACTCATGTATATTCCGAATTATCGCATAATCATATACATTTCGACACTACTGTCGATCCTACGAATTCTCGTTGAGAAAAATATCTATTTTCTAAAGTGGACATCGACTATAATGTTTCGAACATTTTAGGAGATTCTAAGACAGATTCTGACAGACCACACTTTATTTAAAATAGAGCATGATTATAACTCCCCACATATCACTATATATGACATTATAATTTTGTGAAACAAATTTCCACAAGTCTTTTGTGTTGAAAACATGATTCAAAAATATTGTCCTTTGATCGAATCTTGTGAATACAATATTCACTAATCTTTCTTCTGAAAAACCCCATTTGATCTATTATCAAATTAATTTCAGACTCCATAATTTATCGGGCAAATACTCCTATTTACCAAAATCATGGAACAATTCGGATCATGCAATAACACCATTGATTTATCATTTAAAAAATGACTCTCAATCAATTCCTCTAGTATTGCAACTTCAATACTGCATTTCAAACTTAATCAATTTTGGCACTCGAAATACTTAAATGGACCAAAATTATCCATTACTTCTTTCATTGCCTTTATGACTAAATTCGATGGTGTTTGCTCTTTGGACACATAATTTTATCATTCCCGCTATTATAAATGTATATCATACGCATAATGTAATTGAGATGTGATGCAAATTACTCATAACATGAAACAACTGCTTTGTTTCATAACATAAAACAACTGATGTGTTCTATATGAATAATTGTGTCTTGTAACATTCAAGACACCAAACTAGATCACATTCTCACTATTACAAAATGTCTTACCAAAAACTATTGATGATAACTAATATGATATCTCGAGGGCGTGAGCACTACTGGCCATTAACTTGCCATCACTTGTGCACTATCACGTCACCCTTCGCCACATACTTGTGATAATCAGGGACTGTTTCACAAACAGAACAATTATCAAACACTTTTCATCAAGTATGAGAAGAATACATTTATATCTTCGTATATCAAATATACCCATAGCGTCGAAGAACTCTTCTTCGATGAATCAACTTTTAGAGATTTGAACTTGTTCACGAACGTGAAGAAGCTCACCGTGTCTCTATAGCATATTCACGCACATGCTATTCACAACTAGGAGGTAAAGCACAATCTCAATTGCACTGGAGTTCGCTATCTAGAAATCGTAGATATTCGTAAGCCTGAAGTAGATGTCACACAACTTCTTCAACTGAGTCTCCAGACAGGTATGCTCCCCATGTGAATGGTCCGGAACTTTCTAAGCTGTCTGAACTGCTCAAGACTCAATTCATCTTTGAAGTGACATCTGATCGCATCAATCACGACATATGGCTCCATGTGTTGAAACAACTTTCAATTCAGGTGCTAGGCATACGCTCATGACGATCGTCACTTCCATGAACATGTCATGATGCTTACGGAACTCATCATCTTGCTCCTTGCTATCAGAATTATCTGGTCTAACTCCTAACTAATGTTCTAGCACATATAGGATGTTTGTTGTGTTTGGAGAATGTTTCTAAAACTAATGCACCAGCTGATAAAGTTGGACCCGTCGGCTTCCAAGGTAGAATCCGAGCTCTTGAAGAAGTAACCGAAGTGTAGTTCCGTAGTCTCCAGATGTGATCGCAAAAGAGGTAAGATAAGTTTATAATATATATAGGTGAGTTTTAGTTCTATAATCTCATTATCAAAAACACACCACACCAAGATTATTATCCCTAAAAATAATAATGGCGATTACACGACCCTCATCCACCACACTACCCCGATCATCACGGCCGGCAGCACAGCTTCAAAGGTGGACATAACATGTCGATCACAACAACTCTGTGACTCGTGCTCGATCTTTCGATCTTCCCGTGTTCCGAGGCCATACCTCTGAGTATGCTAGGCTCGCCAATCAAACCTCGAAGACCCTGCGCGTGCAACATGGCTTACACCCACTGTATGCGAACGACGAGATGTGTGACACCCGATCATCACGGCCTGCCTCATAACGTAGAACTTTCTTGGTGGTGCGCAACGAGGGAGAACACAATTTTGGTATTTTGTTAGGGATCATCCTATTCAAGATGCTACCGTTGTATATCTAGCATATAAGTAATCAATAGGATGCACACACAACATCACACAATGATGATGCAATGAAGTGCAATGTGACATGGTCGATGCGCCTGGACCTTCATGGCGCCATGTGCCTGGCCCCCGGCGCCCCGGCATGGCTCCGAGTCTATAGAGCCCTCCATTGCCTCCGACAGTACGAGTAATATCAAAACTTACCGTAACCATGTCACATAAAATAACGCCTCTGCAAAACAAAGTTAGACGCCTCTAGCTTTATTTAGTTTTGCAAGTTTTACGTGGCAAATAGGCTTATTCGTAAGAGAATCGCTTCCCTACCTACGAACTTTGTACCACAACGTCGATCGTATAATTGCATGTTTAAGCATCCCTTTCGGGCCCTCCATTGAAAATGCTTGGCCGACTAGAGAGAGAGAAACAGACACTCGCCAGCCATAGATACGGTGCAAGCCGTATGTCAGTAGTGGAACCAGTCTCGCGTAAGCGTACGCGTAAAGTCGGTCCGGGCCGCTTCATCAACTCAATACCTAAGGCATCGCAAGTGCACGCTAGAGGGTAGCAAATATAAGAAAGACGCCCTCATTCAACATGAGTTCTAACCGTACCAGCAGTACTACGCATAGATCGGCTCTGATACCACTGAAGGGGTTACGGTGCAGAAATCAATAATTTTTCTAGCGATCGAAACCCTAACTAGCCAGGATCTATCTATCTAGTACATGCGATAACGGTGGCGGAACGGGTTACATTACCTCCATGTAGACCGATAGCGAGGATTACGCTCCCGCACAAGCGTTGACGATGAAGTCGTACGTAGCCGACCTCGAGGTCGCGAAGAACTTGCCGTGATGTCGAAGTCGATGACGCCGGGGTGTCGACGATGATCTGCGTCGACGGGCGTCAGGCGGAAAAAGGCAGAGCGCCAGCACCGGGGCTGGTGCGCCAGCGGCCGAGGGGAGGGGGGGGGGGGGGGGCGGCTGCAGGGGGCGAGACGACGTCGCCCAAGCTCCTCAAAAGAGTAGCCTCCGAGCACTCGCAAACATACGGAACTTAGCGACAACTCCCGGTCATTTAGATCCAGCTGAAATCGCACTTATCTGGAATCCCGCAGAGCAACGGCGCTCTGCGGTATGGCTTAGGTGGAGAGAGACCCCTTTCCTCAGCTCGGCGCGGCTCCAACTTGGGAACCACGAGATCGAGAGAGAAATTGGGAATTAATTGGATTTTCCTATGATTTAAATCAATTAATATGCCTTGGTATATAAAGGGGGAAGGGGGTGTACAAACCCCTTGGCTCCCCCATGTGGGACTAAAGGAGGAGAGGGGAGGGGGGGGGGGGGGGGGGGTTCGGCCGAACCCCCCTTGGGATTGTCCCACTCCTAGTCCAACTCGGACTAGGAGGCCCAAGCCTTCCCCTTCCTTGTGGGGTGCGGTTTCCCCCTCTTGGGCCCTCTTAGGGCCCATGTAGGTGGGAGCCCCTTTTTTCCTTTATTTAATTAATATTAAATTAATATAAAAATCTCATTAATTCATAATTAATATATTTATATATAATTCAATATCCCATGACTCCGAAACTATTTCGGAACCACCCGAACAACTTTCGGACATTCCCGGAACCATTCCATACCTCCCTGGAACTCCTTCCGGACCACCGGAACTCTTTCCGGATCATTTCTCTTTCTCCAATAAACTCCTATAAAATTCCAGAACCTATCTCCTAGCGTCGCTAAGACCTTAAGTTTGTTACGCTACGGTTCGGGAGCACTCCAGACATGGACGAGACACTCCGCTCACCAATGATCGTCAGGGATACCTGGAAATATATGACGACCACTGTGCATTCCACGAATATCGTCGTTGAACCATAAATATGATATTCATTCCCTTTGTCTCTGCGATACTACCTTGTCCGAGATATGATCGTAGACACATCAATGCCTTTGTTGTATCTCGTTACCGACGAAGGTTATTAACTCGTCTGTGATATTACATCTCCATGACCTAGTCATAAGCTGCGCAGCTATATAGATGCAATATCACCGAGTGGGCCCAGAGTATCTTTCCATTACAAGAATGAACAAATCCCGCTCTTGATCCTTACGTCTCGATGCTCTTTCGGAATACCCAAGATGCACACCGTTATTGTCATGCTGTATAAGACACAACGTTTGATGCTCTCAAAGCATCCCTACGAAGCATTGATAAGTACGGTCTCACGGTCTAAGGAATAAGCTATCATACTCTTATCTATTGCAAATGACAAACATCGTAATACGATCTTATTGCAATACTTTGCTTATGTCCATCACCTTATTCAACTAACAAGATGACCCCATTGTCAACCGACGTCATTGTCCTTGATCGGGAATCTCGATCAACTGTTGCCCAATGGACTAGCTCATATAGAGGCTTGCTAGGGACATGGTTGTCTATGTATCACACGTGTATTAATAATTCCGATTAATACAGTTATAGCATAATACACAAACCTATTATAAACTTATGAGATAATGCAATAAATACTACTTATTTATTTGCCTCTAGGGCATATCTCCTTCAGTTCCTTCCAAAAGGAAAGCTGAAGCGCCCCCAGCAAGGCCTGCTTCCAAGCCCTTCCCCTCATGGCGCTCGCCAGGCTTAGCGTGGGTTGATGCTGGCGCCCCCCCTTCAGGGTGAGTTTTCCTGATGTTGGATCGTTTGCCTTTTAGCTTTCTCTTTCACTTTACCCTTTACTGAAGGTCTTTTCTTGGACTCTTGCCAGTGATCTAGTGCCTGCAAAGCGCCGCCGGCTTCACAAGGCGGCTGATGTGAAGAGCGCCACGGCAGGGGCCGTGGCTGAAGAGGCCGCGAGGCCTGTGGAGACGGCCTCCACGGGCCCCCTTGAGGGGGCGCCTCAAACAGGGGCGGCTGCGCCCCAGGCGGGGGCGGCAGGGCCTCAGGTGGAGGAGGGCGCGGCACGCCCAGAGGCTCCTGCACCGCCCCCCGAGCCCCTGGCGGTGGAAGGCTCGGAGGAGACAACTTCCGCGCCGCCTCGCGCTCCTACTCCTCCTCGCGCGGCTACGCCTCCGCGCGAGGCCACTCCACCGCGCGAACCAACACCGCCGCGCGTGTTGACGCCTCCGCGCGCACCTACCCCGCCGCCTGCAACCACTGCTCCCGTGCAGCCTGCAAGGGAAGCGCGCGAGGCAGCGGCAGGCACATGCGGACCTGCTGGGGGAGATGCTTCCTCGCCTCGTCGTCAAGCTGTGACCGAGGAACGCCCTGCAGCTGCAGGGCCGGAAGAGGATGCTGACGCGGGCACAAGCGAAGCCCAGGCTAGCCCCCGAGCTTTCCCCGAGGCCGGGCCCGCGAGACTCGACGCCGGGGCCGGGCCCTCCTCGAGCCAGGAGCTGGTCCTCCGTGGCTGGGACTGGAGCGCAGGGCGCCGCGAGGTCGCCTTCGGCCTCGTGAGGAAATCCTTGGAGGGCTTGGAGGCGCACCTCGCCCTCGGGGCCATATGGCTCGCTCGGCAACAGGAGGAGCTGGCAAGGTCGTGGGCATCCTTCCACGCGGCGGTCGAGGCGCGCCGGCTGGAGGATGAGGCGCTGCAGGCCGCGCGTGAGGAGGCCACCCGCTTTGCGAAGGAGATCCGCGAGGGGGCCATACGTGACGCCGCAGAGCTCCTCGAGCCCCTCCAAGCGGAACGTGAAGCCGCAGCGGAGCTCCTGCGCCAGGCCAAGGTGGAGCGCGAGGCGATGGAGGGCTCGCTGGCGCAGAAGCGCCGCGAGTTGGGCCAGCTGGAGACCCAGCTACTCTCCGCCCATCAGGCCGCGCATGTCGCTCTGGAGGACGACCGCAAGGGCTTTGCCGAGCGTGAGCGACAGCTGGCCCTCAAGGAGAAAGAGCTCCGGCAGCGCGAGAAGAAACGCCTTCAGGCGGAGAAAGACTTATCCGCCCAGCGCGAAGTCCTCGAGGAGCGCGAAGGAGACCTGGCCAAGGCGGTCTCGAAGTACGATGAGAACGTCGCTGCCCAGAAGCTTGCTTACGAGCGCTTCGAGCGACGTTTCGCCGAGAAGAAGAAGGAGGCCGAGGACGCCCTCGCGGAGTGCGAGAAGCAGTTCCACAAGTCCACCTCTCAGAAGTACCACGGCCTGGCCCAGAAGCAGGAGGACCGCTTCAAGGCCAAGCGCGCCGCGGATGCTCAGCGGATCGCCGAGCTCGAGAAGGCCAACTCCAAGCTGGAGGCCCGCCTCAAGCGCGCCAAGGACGGTCGTCGCCGAGCGGAGGAGGCCCGCAACGAGGCGGTTCACAACCTCAATTCCTTGGCCAAGGACGTGGAAGAGCAGGTGGCCCCTGCGATGGAGCGGGCGGCGGAGGCGTCAGACTCAGCCCAGGCGGCTCGCGCGCTCACGAAGCAGCGTGAGCGCATGTTCGAGGCGCTGGTCGCTCGTGGCAACGAGCTTGCCGCGGGCGCGCCGCATACTGACGTCCGAGGCCATGGCGACGCTGCCATGTACTTGGTCTACTTCGACCAGCTCTTCGAGGCGCTCGAGGGTCCCGTCGCCGAACTTCGCGAGATGATTGAGGACGAGAGCCGGCAGCTTCTGGGGGTGGTGGTTGATCGCATCTTCACCAACCTCAAGCTCCTCACGCCAGGCTCCGACCTCTCCTCCGTGACAGAAGCTGCTCAGGGCGAGGACACGCAGCGGGTCTCTGGTTCCCTCCGCTAGCAATTGACGCCTTCTGCAACCGCTTCAGGCGCGCGGAGGCTGCGGCTGAGGACAGCAAGGAGGAGGCCTGCTCTGCCGAGGCTGAAGAGGGTGCCGCGGAGGAGGTCCAAGGCGGCGCTGCTTCCCCCTGAGCCTCTTCTTGTTGCGCCTGCGAGCGCTTGTATCTGAAACAACTGTGTGTTTAGATATCTTTAGACCTTTTGGCCTGTAATATACTCTTTATTGCTGTTTGATTCGAGCTTGTTTGCCAACCCGTGAGGTCTCTTTGGACTCATCTTCATGCCTATTTGTTCTCTGCGTCGGTAGGTCCCATCTGTTCGTGCCATGACTCCGCCACTTCGGTATGTAGGAGCAATGACTCCGCAAGGCCGGGGGAGTTTAGGCCTAGGAGAGGTAAGAGCCCTGAGTCGCGGTGCTCAAGTGCCCCCCTTAGACGTGCGAGTAGTCCATGAAGCGTAAGGGAAAGCGAAGTCGCTTGAGGGGCAAACGTGCGCTAGGGGTAGAAAACGATCTTAAGGCCTGGGTGCGAGACTTAGCTTCTCGAGGTTTTCGCCTTGCAGAGGCTTTCCGCCTGGCGAGGTTGCCCACTTGAGGGGTCGCTCCCGGATGCCTCTTCAGCCTCGTGGGGGGATATTTTCCCTGCAGATGTTAGAGGGGCAAACCCAAACGCTGGAACACGGTTCAAGAGACTCGTGCGCGCTTATAGGTCCCCTCAGGCGTTCCTTGCGAGGAGAGTAAGTACCAAGGTCCTCTGTAGAGATGGCGTGTTTGTG
Organism: Poa annua; assembly: GCA_026929855.1. NCBI lineage: Eukaryota > Viridiplantae > Streptophyta > Magnoliopsida > Poales > Poaceae > Poa > Poa annua. The sequence continues at coordinate 239,230,187 of CM049426.1, read as the reverse complement.
GGATCTTGCCCTCCAGCCAGAGCTTGGACTCTTGGATTTTGCAGTGCTGCATGTGTGTCATTTGAGGCACTGGCACCGTACTCAGCCCCCGCTCGCGAGGTACGCATGTGGAGAGATATAAGCGCACACTTCAACAGAGTAATGCAAAAATAAAACTCACCAAATACATTTACAAAGCGGCGCCAAGGCGCTAAGTTCACTTGGGAACGAAATTGAGTCATTATGCTTAGGGTTGCCAAGTTAATCTTTTGACCATGTCGAGGCATGGGGACCACCCATTAGTGGCAGAGACTCTCAACGGCCTGAGGTGGCTCGTTAAATGGAGAGCTCGGAGGGTTTCCCCTCGAGAGAAGCCTTTGGAGCTTGGAGGTTTAAGCCGTGAGCTTTTAACTTCTAGAGACAAAGATGCTTGGAGGTTGAGCCGTAGGCTTCCTCTTCCGCTAGAAGTCTCGACGTGACAATGATCACGGGCATGAAAATGATCACGGTTGCATTTGTTCCCTTAGGAGACAAATAATGCTTTGGAGGTTTAAGCCGTGAGCTTTAACCTCTAGAGACAAAAATTCTTGGAGGTTGAGCCCTAGGCTGCCTCTTCCGCTAGAAGTCTCGACGTGACAATGATCACGGGCGTGAAAATGATCACGGTTACGTTTGTTTCCTTAGGAGACAAAAAATGCTTTGGAGGTTTAAGCCGTGAGCTTTTAACCTCTAGAGACAAAAATGCTTGGAGGTTGAGCCGTAGGCTGCCTCTTTCGCTAGAAGTCTTGACGTGACAATGATCACGGGCGTGACAATGATCACGGTTGCGTTTGTTCCCTTAGGAGACAAAAAATTCTTTGGAGGTTTAAGCCGTGAGCTTTTAACCTCTAGAGACAAAAACGCTTGGAGGTTCAGCCGTAGGCTGCCTCTTCCGCTAGAAGTCTTGACGTGACAATGATCACGGGCGTGACAATGATCACGATTGCGTTTTTTCCCTTAGGAGACAAAAAATGCTTTGGAGGTTTAAGTCGTGAGCTTTAAACCTCTAGAGACAAAAACGCTTGGAGGTTGAGCCGTAGGCTGCCTCTTCCGCTAGAAGTCTCGACGTGACAATTATCATGGGCGTGACAATGATCACGTTTTTAATTTGTTCCTTGTGGATACAAAGATTTGTGAGGTTTAAGCCTTGAGCTTTTAACCTTCAGGGACAAAAAGTGCTTGGACGTTGAGCCGTGGGCTGCCTCTTTCGCTAAATGCCTTGACGCGACAATGATCACGGGTAGAACTTGCGTAGGTGCATGATGTTCCATGGATTCTTGACGGGGACGCCGTCTTGCGTCTGGAGGCAAGCTGCGCCAGGCCTGGCGATGTGGGTGACCCTGTAGGGGCCTTCCCACATCGGGACAACTTGTGGAGGCCTTCCCTGGAGAGGATTTGCCTGAGGACGAGATCGCCTGCCTCCAGTGTGCGCGAGTGCACGTTGCGGCTGTGGTAGCGTCTCAGGTCCTGCTGGTATTTTTCCGCCCAGAGGGCGGCGCGGCGTTGTAGCCCTTCAAGTAGCAGCAGGTCGTCGTTGTGGAGGTCCTCTTGCTGGTCCTCGTTAAAGGCAAGGACCCGTGGGGATCCATGCTTTATCTCTGTGGGGAGGACTGCTTCGGCTCCATAGACGAGGGCCAACGGTGTTTCCCAGGTGGGCTTGGGTGGCGTGGTACGGATGGACCAGAGCACCGAGGGGAGCTCGTTGATCCTGCCCTTGCCGTGGCCCTTGAGCATATCGAAGGTCCTGGTCTTTAGGCCTTTGAGGACCTCTGCGTTTGCACGCTCAGCCTGTCCGTTGCTTTGCGGATGGGTGACTGAGGCGAAGCAGAGCTTGATGCCCATTCTTTCACAGTAGGCTCTGAAGATGCCACTGGTGAATTGTGAGCCATTGTCGGTGATGATGCGGTTAGGCACTCCGACGCGGCAGACCAGGCCTCTGATGAATTTCACCGCCGCGCCTGCTGTGATTGTGCGCGTCGCCTCCACTTCAGGCCATTTTGTGAACTTGTCAATGGCCGCGAAGAGGTAGCGATATCCACCTTGCGCCGTTGGGAAATGTCCCAGGATGTCCAGCCCCCAGACCGCAAACGGCCACGAGAGCGGAATGGTCTGTAGTCCCAGCGCTGGTTGGTGGATTTGCTTGGCGTGGAATTGGCAGGCTTCACATGCTTGAATGATGTCCATTGCATCTTGAAGTGCTTGAGGCCAGTAGAAGTCGCTCCTGAAGACTTTGCCTGCGAGGGTGCGGGCGCACGAATGGTGGCCCCATTCCCCGCTGTGGATGTCCTTGATCAGCAATTTGCGTTCTTCAGGATGGACGCATTTGAGCGCGATGCCGTTTGGGCGCTTGCGATAGAGAATTCCTTCGAGGATTTGGTACGATTTTTCTTGGCGGGCAATTCGCTCCGCTTCAACGTCTTCCTCGGGAAGGACCCCTTTGTGGAGGTAATCTTTGATCTCGTCGATCCATCCTGTTTCTTGGTGCACCGCTGTGAGCAACAGACGCTCCCCTATAGGGGGCCCGCAGCCTGGAGCCCCGCTTGTAGGTGGTGGCGGGAGCGCTTCGAACGTATCTATGGAGATAACGTTCAGGCCTGCTCCGCCATCGATGAGAGTCTTGGAGACAGCCACGTTGTCGATGGTGGGGCTGTAGACCAGCGGGAGGGTTCCAACAGTCTTGGTGGACTTGGGGTGGTCCTGAGCGTCGAAGGCGATGGTGTACTGCGACCACTTGAGGGGCCTCGAGGTTTCCGTGCTTGGGAGGGCGGCGTTGAGCTCGCGGGCGAACTGCTTGAACTGGTTGTTCGACCTCGTCGCCTACGCCCCCCGAAGATGCATGCAATGGCGCCTCCTGGGGCTTGGTAGCCGCCATCTTCCTCGTCAGGGAGGTTGCCGTTCTTTTCTGTGGCGTTGGCCTGATGTCTAGATGGTTTCTGGTAGCCGCTCTTGCGTCCGCTCCCACGGTAGCCACGGCCTCGGCCGCGGCTGCCACTGCCCTCTGCTTGCTCGCGCTCCTTGCTCAACCTTTTAAGGTCGAAGCAGGACTCTGTAGAGTGGCCGCGCCTGTTGTGGTAGATGTAGAAAGGGCGGTGGTCATCTCTTCTCTCTCCAGGCTCGAGGGAGTCCCTGCGGGTGCCCTTCGCGTCAGGCTCTGCCGCGGTAACCGCGGTGGCCTTGCGCTTGGGCTCCTCCTTCTTCTTCTGGCTCTTGGACCCCTCTGTGTGATCGTCCCCTCTCGAGGACATCTTGACGAAGAGGAGTCCCTCTTCAGCCTTGGCGCACTTGTCTGCCAGGTCGAACAGCTTTTCCACAGAGGTGAGCTTGTCGTGGATGCCCAGCTTCTCGAGCATCCTGCTGTTTGTGACGCCCTCGTGAAAGGCGGCGATGACTTGGGTGTCAGGGATGTTCGGGATCTTGTTGCGCACTTGGCTGAAGCGCTGTATATACTTGCGGAGCGTCTCATCCTTCTTCTGCACTACAGCGCGCAGGTCGTTGTGGGTGAGGGCGCGCTCGTATGTCCCCTTGAAGTTGGAGACGAACTGCTTGCAGAGCTCTTCCCAGGAGTTCACGGTGTCCTCAGGGAGGTTTAGGAGCCACGACAGCGCAAAATCGCGAAGCGCGTGGGAGAACCAATTGGCCATGATCGTGTCATCTCCACCCGCAGCTTGGATGGAGGTGGTGTAGAGCTGCAGGAACTCGATGGGGTTGCTGGAGCCGTCGTAGCCCTAAGGGAGAGCAGGCCTGAACTTTGGGGGCCAAACCACGCGACGCAGAGAACGGGTGAACGCCATGCAGCCTGAGGCGTACGTGTCGACCCCTTGCTGCAGCGCGCTGCGGTTCTGCTGACCCGCCTGGCCGATGTCCTCCAATAGCCTGTTCTGGCGGTTTCGCTGGAGCTCCATCCCCACGCGAGCGTCGGGCGCGGTGCGCTGCACGACCATGCAATCGTGCGGCGAGGACGCGTGTGAAGCAGCCCTCTGCAACGCAGCCGGTGCAGGTCCCGGAGGTGGCGGAGGCGCGTTTGTCGCGACCGTGCCCGCGAGAGAGGGGTGCAGGTTGGACTGCGACGGAGCAGGGCGCGTCATGGCGATGCCGACGAGGTGGTTGAGGCGTTGGAGCCACTGCTCGTGGGCCTCAGCGGTGGGCTGGTAGCGGAGAAGCTCTTGCGCCATGAGCAACGCGGTGTGGGATGCAGGGTCTGTCCTCCCCTGGCCCGATCCGCTCGGGTGCTGCGTCTGGTGCGACGACTTCGCGTCCTCCTGATGCTCGGAGTCGTGTTCCGGCGCCTCGGCATGAGGGCCGGAAGGCACGCGCTCTTCGTGACGGGGTCGTCCCCGCTGCGCGCGGGTGTTCGCGGTGTCCGCCGGCGCGCGTCGGTTGACGCGTGCGACGTGGGCGGCGCGGGTGTTCACCATGGCGCGGAGACGAACTCGAAGGTTGTTGACGCGCCTCAACCACCTAACTGGCGCTCCAAATGTCGGGTTATGACTCCCACGAATCGGGGGTAGTCACTTCCTGAAGAGTAGTTCGTAAAGGGGGTTGAACACGGAGGTCAAAACCCTCGAGGGACGCCGCGACGTTGCTTGCCGGACCTGAAGACGACACGCTCACGACAGAGATAGACACCACACTTTACCCAGGTTCACGGCCCTCGTGAGGAGGTAAGACCGCTACTCCTGCTTGTTTGTATTAGATGATGGAGTTTACAGTACATTGGAGTTTGCCGGAGGCCCCCTTGAGGCAGTTCTTGCCTAGGGAGGGAAGCGATGGTCTTCTTCCTCCTCCAGCCAGAGGCTATCCTAACAAGAGTTGCTAGGGTTTACAAGGGTTGTAGCACGCAAAGAGCCGACCTTTGCTACGATGGATGTCTTGTCTTTTTTATAGGCCCCTCTGGCGCTCTCCTTCGGCTTGGCCTTCAAGGTGGCTCCCACACGGCAGAGGCCCGGTGGAGTTGGAGTCCACCGCGGTCCGTTTGTCCATGGACGCGGTCCATTGTTGATAAAGGTGGGCGCGGTGGCCGACAGGCGGCCGACCGCGCTGTACTGCCCGCAGAGAGGGCAGTCTCTGAGGTGGAGCCTGCGATGACGTTCTCCGTTGGAGGGTTGCGCCGTCCACCTGCTTTATCGCCAGAGTAGAAGGTCCTGGCAGTTGCGCAGCAGGCGGAGCCGCTTTATTGACCCCTTCATCACCAAAACGGCAACGGGGGAGCTTGCGTCACCACGTGGGCGTGGCAGGGGCCATGTGCGTCTTGCCATACTTCCTTGGCCGCAACGTTTCCCTTCAGGCGCGGGGAGGCCTAAGGGGAGATTCCTGCGGGACTCCCTCGAGGTGAGCTGGCGCCTCGGGAGGGTCCCTTGAAGCGAGGGATCCCCTGAGGCCCTCGTTTCCTCTTCAGGCCCTCGAGGGGAATTGTCCCTCGAGGGTCCCGCCAGGCGGTGATGCCTGGTCCTTAGTTGTTTCGTCCGACTGGCCAGTGTGCGAGGCCTGAGGGGAATGGGCTCTCGCCATACCCCAGTTCCCACTGGGCCGACAGCCGTTGTCGGGGACATAAGCATTCCACTACGAGGGGAGTTTTTGCACTTCCAATCTTCTTATTTTGTTATTTTCTTGCTTAGTTTATTTTTATTGCTGTCTTGTTTTCTTAATATCAAAAAAAAAAAATAGTTACTTGCATTACTTTTCTTATTTCGGTTTAGTAATTTATTTTCAACTTTGTTGTTTTTGTTTATTTCGGTTTAAGCATTATTTCTTTAATATTGTTTATTTCGGTTTGCACTTTTATTTTCAGTTTTTGTTATTTTGATCATTTCGCTTTCATCAAATTTTGCTGAAAATGGGTAGTCCTAAAGTTGACGTTTGTTCGTTAAACAACTACGAGGAGAAAGTTTAAAAGATGCTTGGTATAGGATAAATGATGCTCATAAAAAATGCACTAAGAAACACTCCACTTTAATCCTTCTTAGGAATTTTTATGTTGGTATATCTAGTTGGTATAGGTATGTCTTGACACTCTTACGGGGGGTAACTTTCTTGGTACACCTGCTTTTGAAGTCTGCAATTTAATTGAAAGTTTGGTAGGATCACCAACCCTTACTAAAGAAGTTAAAATTGAGATCACTTTGGAAGATATTATTAAAAGGTTGGATTCTATGGAGAAAACTTTTCTTGATAATGCAAGCAAGGCTAATGAATCAATAAATGCTATTAATAGAAGAATCACCCCTTTAGAAACTAGCAACACCCTTGATACTCATAATCATAGATAGAAGATATTATGGAAACTTTAGATTCAACATTTTCTTCTATTAAAACTAAGAGAGATAAGGCTTTTGTAGGAAGGGAGCAAAAGTTAATTTATATTCCCAAACCCAAACCTCCCAATATGCCTAAAAGTGATGGTTTACATAATAGGACACACTCATGGATACCAAAAACACCTATTACAACCAACCATGTTTTGAAGGAAATTATTGATGTTGATGGTTCATCTCTTGATAATACTTGAGTTTCACTTTTTGTGGCTAGCTCAAAGGCGTTAAACAAAAGCGCTTATGGGAGACAACCCACTTTTATTTCCTGTTATTTTAATTTATTTTGATTGTTTCTAGGACTTGTCCTATCTCTGTAGCAATTCATTTATATCTTTATTTTATTGCAATGTTGTGTTAAGTTAAGCCTCTAGTTGAAAGTTGATGTTAAATTTCAATTCCTACGAAAAACAGATTTCTTCTATTCACCATTAAATTCATAACTCTTCACTGGAATGTCAGAAAGTTTGCCTTTTTTTGTGCTTAATCCTCAGATGTATAAGGAACTTTCATTAGCTTTGAGTTTTCTGATCTGATCAAGTTAAGTGTCTCAAAAAAAATCGTCTTTACGGACTGTTCTGTTTTTGACAGATTCTGCCATTTATTTTGCAATGCCTCTTTTGCTATTTTGATAGGATCTTTTTATCCTATGAAGTATCAGTGGCTGTAGCTAATGTCCAGTAGCATTGGTAGAAATTATGTTCCTACAAAATATCATAATTTTTGTGCACTAACCCTCTAATGAAGTTTACTCTAAGTTTGGTGTAGAGGAAGTTTTCAAGGATCAAGAGAGAAGGATGCTATAATGTGATCAAGAGGATATTAACGCCAAAGCTTGGGGATGCCCCGGTGGTTCACCCCAATATATTTCAATAAGACTCAAGCGTCAAAGCTTGGGGATGCCCAAGGCATCCCCTTCTTCATTAACAAACTATCAGATCCTTACTAGTGAAACTATATTTTAATTCCGTCACGTCTTATGTGCTTATCTTGAAGCGTCTGTTTGTTTTTTGTTTTTGTTTTTGTTATTTTCATTCTATGAATAAAATGGATCCAACCATTCTTTTGTGTGGGAGAGAGACACGGTCCGCCTTTTCTTACGAATACTCGTATTATTCACTTATATTCGTTGAGTATTCTTTTCATGTTATTGTTTGCTTTCTAGCTCTTGTTTTTCATGCATCTCTTGCTAGAGTTGTTAGCTTTGTTATATAATACTCTCATATATCATTATTTAATTACTTGGAGAGTTTATCTTTTGAATAAGTTGATTGGTGTTTGGTTGGGAACATAAAATGCTAAATATGGTAGATGGTATAATTAAATGATACATGATCTTGTAGATTATTAAATTGTGTCACTTGAATCATTGATGTGGTTTTGAGATATTAATTTGATAATGGTAAATATGATGATTTAGTAAAGTGGAATGATTAATGGTTAATCTAGAAAAACTTGAAGCTGTGCTACACTTAAATTTCCAGTTGATTGCATAATGGTATATGACTTCTATTTGCCTAAGGCAACCGAAATGACTTTATGTTATGCGCTACGGTCGGGGAAGCCAACGGTGAATTTTTCATTCGCCACGATCCCTCTAGGAGTAATTTTCATTATGCTTTGCATGATCATATTTTTATTTGGAATCTTTTTACTTGTGAGTTCTAAAACTGCGGTTTTCATGGCACTTCCACCACCATATTGCTAGCCTCTTCGGTACTTTGTTTTGCCCTTTCTCACATTGAGAGTTGGTGCATTTTTCACGGGTACATCCAAACTCGTGGGAGATCTTTATCTTGTTCTCCTACACATAAGCCAAATATCTTCCTCGAAACATCCACCATACCTACCTACTACAACATTTTCATAGCTGTTCCGAGATATATTGCCATGCAACATCCATCTTACATTACATGACTTGTTGTCATTCATTACTTATACTAGTAGAGTCGGCGCGGCCATGCCGCACCCGTGTGTCAAAAAAAGAAGAGACGATGGTGCGTTCGTGTTAAAATTGTGTAAGTTAAAAAATTTGATGTAATGTAAAGAAGCATGCGTGTGAAAATAGTTTAATCTTCGGAAATCGATAAAGCTGGATCGTTTTGTGCATCGTTACCTTCGTAAAATGAGTAGATCTATTTTTTTGTTGGAATATGTATATTTGAGATCCGATGATGGTATAGCACAAGTAGTTAATACTCTACTATTGTTGTGGGAATATAGTTAGTTTTTTTATGAGGATATATAATTGAAAGAACATGATGAAGGAGGCAGTTTCAGTTTTTTTTGTAACCTTTGTGGTTCGTAAGGAGGAGTACGTTATTTTTGTAGGTATTATCATTTGCTTATGCAAATGCATTTAAAATGAGTCAAATACAAAGAGTTGTGTCTGCTTTTAGAAAAATCTATATTGCGAATTAGACATTAATAAACACGCACTCTTTTGATTTTTTTGTGTGAATGGTTTTTAGCTTCTATAAAAATAGATGTAAATATGTTGGTTGTAATTTTGGTTCCAAACTTTTATTTTTTTCTGCATTCTTTTGGAATGCACGTAAGGAAATGTGAATATTTGAAGTTTGAATTTTGTTTATGTATTTAATTTTTAAATTGTGTGGCAGTTTATGTATATGTGTTAGTTGAAAAGATATATTTTTTGTTCAAATTTTGGTATATTTTTCGTATTTTTCTGAACTGGCTATTCGAAGTTATGGTTTTTTTTGATTTTTTTGTATTTACTGAAATTGTGAAACTGCTGACAGGGGGGGTCCCACCCGTCAGCGAGTGGTGGGCTGACGTCAGACCTGCCGCCAGCTCGCGGCGGAGCCAGCGGCGCTGGAGACGTCGCAGCGGCCGGCGGCGGGCGCGCGCGAGGCCCTTAGCGGCCGTATGCGGTAGAGAAGGCGACGACGAGTCGAACGGGCGGCGCATCAGACCGAATGGTCGCCGGAGTTGCCGGCGACGACGGGTCCCGCGGCGGCGCGTGCGGAGAACGATGGGAGCGAACCGCGGCGGCCTGGGGCCGATTCCGGCTGCCCGAGGACTATTCCTCCGGTGAGGAGGTAGAAGCCGCGGCGGCCGAGGCACCCCTATCCTCTTTTTAGACCGAGGAGGCGTGGAACGGCCGTCCGGCGCGGCGGCGCCGCCGGCGACCTCGCGGTCGCGAGAGGGAAGAAGGGGAAGGAGGGTTTCCGCAGGGTGTTTTTTGCAGAAAAGCATATGGATTTGACGGTATTCACGAAGAGGTCCTTCGACGTGCAGTGTAGTGGACCGCGGGTTTGTTTCGTAGATTTTTCAGTGGCTTTTTTGCAAGAAGACACGGTGACCGGTGGGAACCGGGGACGACCGGAGCGCTACCGGGATACGTGGCGCGGTACGATTGTCTTAGAGCCCCGTGCTACAGTACCTCGCGTTTGGGGGGCCGTTTTGACTGCATCCTGGCCGTTCGTTGCGTCGATCGGACGGTCGGAGGCATTCGGGTGACGTGGAGGCCAGTTTGGGATGTGAATCTCACGCCCTTTCATATATAGAGTATATTGCTTTGTGTGATTCTATAAATATGATGTGTGGTTTTATCCATGTTACGCTAGATCACTCCATAACCTGCTACACTGGCAGAGGCACCGTTGTCATATGCATTCTTATGGCACATTCATATTAGTTACTTATATCATCAGTATGTTGTTTTATCATCATTAGTGTGTTGTCATATATCATATATCATATTAGGATGCTTGCCCTATCGGCCCAGTGGAGACTGGGGTATGAAGAGCCCACTCCCCCCCAGGCCTCGCACGCGGGCTAATCAGACAAAACGACTAAGGACCAAGCCTCGCCGCCTGGCGGGACCCTCGAGAGGCAATTCCCCTCGAGGGCCTGAAGAGGAAGCGAGGGCCTCGCGGGGACCCTCGCTTCAGGAGACCCTCCCGAGGCGCCAGCGCGCCTGGAGTGAAGTCAACAGGAATCCCTCCACAGGCCTCCCCAGGCCTGTGCGGAAACGTCGCGGCCAAGGAAGTACGGCGGGACGCACATGCCCCCTGCCACGCCCACATGGTGACGCAAGCACTCCCGTTGCCGTTTTGATGATAAAGGAGTCAATAAAATTGCGCCGCCTGCTCCAGGACTGCCAAGACCTTCTACTCTGACGATAAAGCAGATGGACGGCGCAACCCTCCAAAGAGAACGTCATCGCGGGCTCCACCACAGAGACTGCCGTCCTTACGGGCAGTACTGCGCGGTCGGCCGCCTGTCGGCCACAGCGTCCAACTTTATCGATGATGGACCGCGTCCATGGACGGTCGTGCGGTGGTGGACTCCTGCTCCTCCACGCCACTGCCGTGTGGGAGCCACCCCGTACGCCGAGCAGAAGAAGAGCGCCTGAGGCGCCTATAAAATGGGCAAGACCTCCGTCGTAGGAGAGGTCGGCCAATTGCTTGCTACAACACTTGAAAAACCTAGCGCTGCTGAGTAGGATAGCCTCTGGTTGGAGGAGGAGGAAGATCAACGCTTCCCTCCCTAGTCAAGAACTGCCTAAGGGGGCCCTCGGCAAGCTCTGCTGTACTGGAACCACCATAGTATAATACAAACAAGCAGGAGTAGCGGTCTTACCTCCTCTCGAGGGCCGTGAACCTGGGTACGGGCTGGTGCCCAACTCTGTCGTGGGTGTTTCGTCTCCAGATACGGCGAGCAACGTCGCCGTGCCCCTCGAGGGTCTTGACCTCCGCGTTCAATCCCCTTCACGAACTACACTTCGGGAAGTGACTACCCCCGACTCTAGGGAGTCATAACCCGACATTTGGCGCGCTAGGTAGGGGATTGAGGCGCGTCAACGACCTTCGAGCCGCCTCCGCGCCATGGCGAACACCCGCGCTACACGCACCGCCCGCGTCAACCGACGCGCGCCTGAAGGAGCGCGCGCCCCACCAGGCGCCACGGCCGCTCGCGCACGACGGGGCCGACCCCGCCGTGAAGAGCGCGCCCACTCGGGCCCTCATGCGGAGGAGCCCGAGCACAACTCCGAGCACCAGGAGGACGCACAGTCGTCACACCCGACACGGCGCCCGAGCGGCTCCAGCCCTGGCAGGACGAACCCCGCGCCTCACACCGCGCTGCTCATGGCGCAGGAACTCCTCCGCTACCAGCCCACCGCTGAGGCCCACGAGCAGTGGCTGGAGCGCCTCAACCACCTCGTCGGCATCGCCACGACGCGCCCCGCTCCGTCGCAGTCCAACGTGCACCCCTCTCTCGCGGGCACGGTCACAACAAAAGCGCCACCGCCTCCGCCAGTATCTGCACCGGCTGCGACGCAGAGGGCTGCCTCGCACGCGTCCTCGCTGCATGATTGCTTGATCGTGCAGCGCCGCGCCCGACGCTCGCGTGGGGATGGAGCTCCAGCGCAACCGCCAGAACAGGCTCGTGGAAGAGATCGGCCAGGCGGGCCAGCAGAACCACAGCGCGCTGCCGCACGGAGTCGCCACGTACGCCACCGGCTGCATGGCGTTCACCCGCTCCCTACATCGCGTGGTCTAGCCCCCGAAGTTCAGGCTGGCTCTCCCCAAGGGCTACGACGGCTCCAGCAACCCCATCGAGTTCCTGCAGCTCTACACCACCTCCATCCAAGTTGCAGGTGGAGACGGTCATGGCCAACTAGTTCTCCCACGCGCTTCGCAACTATGCGCTGTCGTGGCTCCTGAACCTCCCCGAGGACTCCGTGAACTCTTGGGAGGAGCTCTGCAAGAAGTTTGTCTCCAACTTCAAAGGGACGTACGAGCGCGCCCTCACCCACAACGATCTGCGCGCTGTGGTCCAGAAGAAGGATGAGACTCTCCGCAAGTACATCCAATACTTCAGCCAAGTGCGCAACAAGATCCCGAACATCCCTGATACCCAAGTCATTGCCGCCTTACGCGAGGGCGTCACAAATAGCAGGATGCTCGAGAAGCTGGGTATCCACGACAAGCTCACCTCTGTGGTGAAGCTGTTCGACCTGGCGAACACGTGCGCCAAGGCCGAGGAGGGACTCCTTTTCGTCAAAATGTCCTCGAGAGGGGACGAGCACGCTGAGGGGTCCATGAGCCAGAAGAAGAAGGAGGAGCCCAAGCGCAAGGCGCGGTTCTCACGGCAGAGCCTGACGCGAAGGGCACCCGCAGGGACTCTCCTGAGCCCAGAGAGAGGAAAGATGACCACCGCCCATTCTACATCTAGCACAACAGGCGCGGTCACTCTACCGAGACTAGCTTCGACCTGAAGAGGTTGAGCAAAGAGCGCGAGCAAGCAGAAGGCAGTGACGGTCGCGGCCATGGCTACCGCGGGAGCGGCTACCAGAAGCCATGTGGCAACCAGGCCAATGCTGCGGAGAAGAATGGCAATCTCCCTGACGAGGAGGACAGTGGCTACCAAGCCCCAAGAGCCGCCATCGCCTGCATCCTCGGTGGGGCGTAGGCGCCAAAGTGGAACAATCAGTTCAAGCAGTTCGCCCGTGAACTCAGTGCTGCCCTCCCTAGCACCGAGACCTCCAGGCGCCTCAAGTGGTCGCAGTACACCATCGCCTTCGACGTTCATGACCACCCCAAGTCCACCAAGGCTGTTGGAACCCTCCCGCTGGTCTGCAGCCCCACCATCGACAACGTCGCTGTCTCCAAGACACTCATTGATGGTGGAGCAGGCCTGAATGTTATCTCCACGGATACGTTCGAAGCGCTTCAAGTGCCCTACGATCGGCTCATGCCCTCTAGCCCCTTCACGGGAGTCACCAGCGGCTCGATCGAACCTCTGGGCCAGGTCAGGCTCGCCGTCACCTTCGGAAGCGAGGAAAATTACCGCACCGAGCACATCCACTTCGATGTTGCGCACATCAGCCTGCCGTACAATGCCATCCTCGGCTACCCCGCACTCGCGAAATTCATGGCCGTCACGCACCATGCCTACAACATGGTCAAGATCCCCGGCAGCGCTGGCACAATCACCATCCGTGGATATGTCCTGGATGCTATGCGCGCTGTCGAGACGGCCTACAAGGCCGCGACCATGGCATTCCCCGCAGACGAGGACATGGAGCCTCTCGAGAGACCCAAGAAGAAGAAGCAGCTGTTCTCCCAGGAGCCAGCCGCTACAAAGAAAGTCTCTCTAAGCTCCAGCAGCTCGGGGGCTGAGGGCTCGGGGGCTAGCGTCACCATTGGCGCCGCGCTGCCTCCCAAATAGGAAAGCGCGCTCGTCTCCTTCCTCCGGGCAAACTCTGACATGTTCGCATGGACACCGTCAGATATGTCTGGTGTACCGAGGGAGGTGATCGAGCACCACTTAGCCGTGTGTCCAAACGCGCGCCCCGTCAAGCAAAAAGCAATAAAACAAGCCCCCGAGAAGCAAGCATTCATCGTCAAGAGGTTGAGAAGCTCAAAGCGGCAAAGGTCGTCCGCGAAGTCGCGCACCCTACTTGGCTCTCCAACGGCGTGGTAGTCCCAAAACCCGCCGGAGGAGGCCGCCTCTGCATCGACTACACTGATGTAAACAAGGCCTGCCCCAAGGACCCTTATCCCATGCCAAGAATTGACCAGATCGTGGACTCCACGGCAGGCTGTGAACTCCTCTGCTTCCTCGATGCTTTCTCTGGTTATCATCAGATAAAAATGGCTAAGGAAGATGAGGAGAAGACGGCTTTCTTCACCCCTTGTGGTGTGCATTGCTATGTCTGCATGCCCTTCGGCCTAAAAAATGTCGGAGCCACTTTCCAGAGGCTAATGAGGATAGCGTTGTGCGAGCAAATGGGGAGAAACGCCGAGGCATATGTCGATGACATTGTCGTAAAATCCCGAGAGGGAAACACTCTCCTCAGGGACCTCAAAGAGACTTTCGCCAGCCTGCGCAAGGTGAACATCAAGCTCAACCCCGCCAAGTGCATCTTTGGAGTGCCTTCAGGCAAATTGCTTGGGTTCCTCGTGTCCCATCGGGGCATAGAGGCAAACCCTGACAAAATCAAGGCCATAGAGAACATGCAACCTCCACGCAGGCTCAAGGACATGCAACGCCTAGCAGGCTGCATGGCCAGCTTGGGTAGATTCATCTCCAAATTCGGTGAAAGAGCCCTGCCATTCTTCAAGATCATGAAAAGAACGAGCACTTTCAAGTGGACACCTGAAGCGGAAAAAGCGTTTGAGGACTTGAAGAGGTACCTAGCCAGCCCACCAGTAATGGTCGCCCCAAGGAAAGGCGAGCACCTAAAGTTGTATCTATCAGCAACTCCACAGACTGCCAGTGCCGTCCTTGTGGTAGAAAGGGAAGAGCCAGTACCCCACAAAAAGAGTGCAACCACTCCAAAGCGAAAACCTCCTGAGGAAGAGCTCGACGAAAGGGCATGCCTCACAAACCCACCGCCAGGCCCAAAGCCACAGGAGAGGCCCGCCCCAAGTCAACCGCTGCAAAATGATCCCGCCAGGGAGCTTGAAGAGCTCCCACAGGCCAACCCCCTCGAGGACCCCAAAAAGCCTCCACAGGCCAACTCCCTCGAGGGACAGGACAAGCTTCCAGAGGCCAACCCCCTGGAGGGCCTAGCGGAGCCCCTTCAGGCATAAGACACCAAGGCTACACATACTACCCTTGTCGAGCATCCAGTCTACTTCGTCAGCACAGTACTGCGTGATGCTCGCGAGAGGTATACGATGCAGCAGAAGCTCCTCCTCGCACTCCTCATCGCCTGAAGAAAGCTGCGACACTACTTCCAGGGGCACCCCATGACGGTGGTTACCTCTTTTCCCCTGGAGCAAATCCTGCGCAACCCAAATGCCACAGATCGTGTCGCATGATGGAATATAGAGCTACAACCATTCAATTTGCGCTTCGATACCACAAGGGTAATCAAAGGAAGAGCGCTGACAGACTTCGTCGCCGAATGGACTGACCCAACCCCTGAAGAGCCTTTGGGAGAAGAACAAGAGCCCCTTGGAGATAAAATGCCCAGCCACTGGACCATGAAGTTCGACGGAGCTTTCGCTTGTCGCCACGGTGGGGCCGGCGTGGTCCTTCTCTCACCAAAAGGCGACAACGTATATTACGCGGTCCAGTTGTGCTTCGGAATCGACAAGATCTCCAACAATATCGCTGAGAACGAAGGCCTGCTTGCTGGCCTACGCACCGCAATCGCCCTAGGCATCAAGCATCTACTCATCAAGGGCGACTCCCAGCTGCTCGTCAACTTCTCCAACAAAATCTATAAGGCTAAGGACGACCACATGGCCGCATACCTTGAAGAGGTCCGAAGGCTTGAGAAGCACTTCAGGAGAATGGAGCTCATGCACATCCCAAGAAAGGAGAACCAAGAGGCTGATGACATCGCCAAGCGCGCATCAAAGAGGCAAGCTCAGCCGCTAGGCGTCTTTGAAGAAAGACTCGTCAAGGCATCCATAAAACAGCCTCAAGAGGCCATGCCCGCAAGCATAGACGAAGCGCTCCCGCCACCGCCTTCAACCGGGGCTCCAGATTGTGGGCCCCCTACAGGGGAGCGTCTGTTGCTCGCAGCGGTGCATCAAGAAGCAGGATGGATGACGAGATCAAAGGCTACCTCGACAAAGGGATCCTTCCCGAGGAAGATGTTGAAGCGGAGCGAATCGCCCGCCAAGCCAAATCTTACAATATCCTCAAAGAGAATCTCTACCGCAAGCGCCCAAACGGCACCGTACTCAAATGTGTTCCTCCTGAAGAAGGCAAAATGCTGATCATGGACATCCACAGCGGGGAATGCGGCCACCATTCGTGCGCCCGCACCCTAGCAGGCAAAGTCTTCAGGAGCGGTTCTACTGGCCTCAAGTACTTCAGGATGCAGTGGACATCGTCCAAGCATGTGAAGCCTGCCAATTCCATGCCAAGCAAATCCACCAACCTGCGCTAGGGCTACAGACCATTCCGGTCTCCTAGCCGTTCGCGGTCTAGGGGCTGGACATCCTGGGACATTTCCCAACAACGCAAGGAGGATATCGCTACCTCTTCGTGGCCATCGACAAGTTCACTAAGTGGCCCGAAGTGGAGGCGACCCGCACAATCACAGCAGGAGCGGCGGTGAAATTCATCAGAGGCCTGATCTGCCGCTTCGGAATGCCTAACCGCATCATCACTGACAATGGCTCGCAATTCACCAGTGGCCTGTTCGAGCTTACTGCGAAAGAATGGGCATCAAGCTATGCTTCTCCTCAGTCGCGCATCCGTAGAGCAACAGACAGGCTGAGGGAGCAAACACAGATGTCCTCAAGGGCCTAAAGACCAGTACCTTCGACATCCTTAAAGGCCATGGCAAGGGCTAGACCAACGAGCTCCCTTTGGTGCTCTGGTCCATCCGCACAACGGCACCCAAGCCTACGGGGGAAACACCGTTCGCCCTCGTCTACGGAGCCGAAGCAGTCCTCCCCACAGAGATAAAGCATGGATCCCCACGGGTCCTTGCCTTTGACGAGGACCAGCAAGAGGACCTCCACAACGACGACCTGCTTCTCCTTGAGGGACTACGACGCCGCGCCGCCCTCCTGGCGGCCAAATACCAGCAGGACCTGAGACGCTACCACAGTCGCAACGTGCGCTCGCGTACCCTGGAGGCATGCGATCTCGTCCTCAGGCGAATCCTCTCCAGGGAAGGCCTCCACAAGCTGTCCCTGATGTGGGAAGGTCCCTACAGGGTCAGCCACATCGCCAGGCCTGGTGCGGCTCGCCTCAAAACTCAAGACAACATCCTCGTCAAGAATCCATGGAACATCATGCACCTACGCAAGTTCTACCCGTGATCATCGTCACGCCCGTGATCATTGTCACGTCAAGACATCTGGCAGAAGAGGCAGCTTACGACTAAACCTCCAAGCATTTTTTGTCTCCAGAGGTTAAAAGCTCACGGCTTAAACCTCACAGAATTTTTGTCTCCAGAAGGAACAAACGTAGAACATGATCATCGTCACGCCCGTGATCATTGTCACGTCAAGACATCTGGCGGAAGAGGCAGCTTACGACTCAATCTCCAAGCACTTTTTGTATCTAGAGGTTAAAAGCTCACGACTTAAACCTCCAAGCTCCAAAGGCTTCTCTCGAGGGTCAACCCTCCAAGCTCTCCATGTAATGAGCCATCTCAGGCCGTTGAGAGTCTCTGCCACTAATGGGTGGTCCCGATGCCTCGACATGATCAAAACATTAACTTGGCAACCCCAAGCGTAATGAGACAATTTCGTTACCAAGTGAACTTAGCGCCACAATGCTTCTATGTAATATATGATGGTGAGTTTTATGTACGCATTACTTTATTGAAATGTGTGCTTATATCTCTCCACATGCGTACCTCACGAGCGGGGGCTAAGTACGGTGCCAGTGACTCAAATGACACACCAGCAGCACTGCAAAATCCAAGGATCCGAGCTCTGGCTGGAGGGCAAGATCCCACAAACACGCCATCTCTACAGAGGAGCTTGGTACTTACTCTCCTCGCGAGAAACGCCTGAGAGGACCTATAAGCGCGCACGAGTCCCCTGTACCGTGTTCCAGCGTTTGGGTTCGCCCATCTAACATCTACAGGGAAGAAATGCCCCCCGCAAGCCTGACGAGGCATCCGGGAACGATCCCTCAAGAGGACCTCCTCGCCAGGCAAAAATCCTCTACCGAGCGAAAACCTCGAGAAGCTAAGTCCTGCACCTACGCCTTGAGAGCGTTTTCTCCTCTAGCGCGTGTTTGCGCCTCAAGCGACTTCGCTTTCCCTTATGCTTCATGGACTACTCGTACGTCTAAGGGGGGCACTTGAGCATCGCGACTTAGGGCTCTTACCTCTCCTAGGCCTGAACTCCCCCCGGCCTTGCGGAGTCATTGCTCCTGCATACCGAAGTGGCGGAGTCATGGCACGAAGAGATGGGTCCTTCCGACGCAGAGAACAAATAGACATGAAGATGAGTCCAAAGAGACCTCTCGAGGGGCAAGCAAGCTAAAAGCAAATGGCAAATAAGAGTATATTACAGGCCAAAAGATCACAAATGTCGAAACATAAGATTGTTTCAGATACAAGCGCACGCAGGCGCAATAACGTGTGGCTCAGGCGGAGGTGTCGTCGTCTTGGACCTCCTCCCCGGCGCCCTCCTCGGTCTTGGCAGAGGCGGCTTCCTCCTCACTGTCTTCCGCCGCAGCCTCCGCACACCTGAAGCGGTTGCAGAAAGCGTCAACTTGCTCGCGGAGGGAATTGGAGACCCTGTGCGCATCCTCGCCTTGGGCGGCCTCTGTCACTGCGGAGAGGTCGAAGCCTGGCGTGAGGATCCTGAGGTTGGTGAAGATACGATTGACAACCACGCCCAGGAGTTGCTGGCTCCTCGATCATCTCGCGAAGCTCGGCGACTGGGCCCTCGAGGGCCGTGAAGAGCTGGTCAACATCGCCACGGCCTCGGACCTCGGTGTGCGGCGCGTCTGCGCATAGTTGCGCAACAAGCACATTGCCCGAGCGACCAACGCCTCAAACATGCGCTCGCGCTGCTTCGTAAGCGCGCGGGTCGCCTGGGAAGAGTCCGTCGCCTCCACCGCCCGCTCCATCGCGGGAGCCACCTGCTCCTCCACATCCTTGGCCAAGAAGTTGAGGTCATGAACTGCCTCGGTGCGGGCCTCCTCCGCTCGGCGACGACCATCCTTGGAGCGCTTGAGGCGGGCCTCTAGCTTGGAGTTGGCCTTCTCGAGCTCAGCGATCCACCGAACATCTGCGACGTGCCTGGCCTTGAAGCGGTCCTCCTGCTTCTGAGCCAAGTCACGGTACTCCTGAGACTTGGTCAGCCGGAACTGCTTCTCGCGCTCCGCAAGGGCATCCTCCGCCTCCTTCTTCTTCTCGGCGAAACGCCGCTCGAAGCGCTCATAAGCAAGCTTCTGGGCAGCGATGTTCTCGTCGTACTTCAAGAGCGCCTGGGCTAGGTCTCCTTCGCGCGACTCGAGCTCCACGCGCTGGGTGGCTAGGTCCTGCTCCGCCTGAAGCCGTTGCTCGTCGCCCTGCTGCAGCTCCTTCTCCTTGAGGGCCAGCTGCTGTTCACGCTCAGCAAGGCCCTTGCGGTCCCCTTCCAGGGTTGCCTGCGCGGCCTGGTGAGCGGTGAGCAGCTGGGTCTCCAGTTGGCCCAGCTCACGCCGCTTCTGCGCCAGCACGCCCTCCATTGCCTCGCGCTCGGCCGTGGCTTCGCGCAGGAGCTCAGCAGCGGCATCACGTTCCTCTTGGAGGGACGCGAGAAGTTCTGCAGCGTCGCGGATGGCTTCCTCGCGGATCTCCTTGGCAAAGCGGGTTGCTTCCTCGCGTGCGGCCTGCAGCGCCAAGTCCTCCTGCCGGCGCACGTCGACCACCGCATGAAAGGACGCCCACGACTTCGCGAGCTCCTCCCGCTGCTGGGCGTGCTCTATGTCCCCGAGGGCAAGGTGCGCCTCCAAGCCCTCCAGGGACCCTCACGAGGCCAAAGGCGACCTCGCGACGCCCCGCGCTCCAGTCCCAGCCTCGAAGGACCAGCTCCTGGCTTGAGGAGGGCCCAGCCCCGGTGTCCAAGCCCTCCAGGGACCCTCATGAGGCCAAAGGCGACCTCGCGGCGCCCCGGGCTCCAGTCCCAGCCTCGAAGGACCAGCTCCTGGCTTGAGGAGGGCCCAGCCCCGGTGTCGAGCCCCGAGAGCCTGACCTCGGGGAGAGCTCGGGGGCTAGCCTGGGCTCCGCCCCCGTCCGCGCCAGCATCCTCTTCGGCGCCCGCGGCAGCAGGGCGCTCATCACCTCCATCTGGACGAGGAGGCGAAGAAGAACCTCCCCCTGCGGACACGCCCGCGCCCGCTAGCGCCTCGCTCGCTTCCGTCGCAGGCTGCACGGGAGCCGTGGGTGCGCACGCCGGAGTGGGCGCACGCGGTGGCGTCAACACGCGCGGCAGTGTTGGCTCGCGCGGCGGAGTTGCCTCACGCCGAGGCGTTACCACACGAGGGGGAGTACCCTGACAGAGCAGCGCCGGCGTCGACCTACGCTGGGCCTGGTGAGCGCCTGGAGGGCAAGGTCTTGGCGCCTGACCCCTCCGAAGGCGCCACCGCTTTCCTCTTGGAGGGGACGTCGGATGGCCTCACCCCAGAGCGGTCCACGACGGCCTTGGTGCGGGGCACGCGCCTTCCCGGAGAGGCCTCCGCGCCAGAGGCCTCCCCTTCCTCAGCCTCCTCCTCCACGGGGCGCGAGGTAGCCACCACGAAAGCATCGTCATCGCCTGACGAGACGTCACAAACCTTGTCAGTGAATAGCCCGGCCCTCGAAGAGGACACCTCCCCTGCCGTGGCCTCCTCCTCACCCAGCCCAGCTCCGGAGGCCGAGGGATAGTCCGCCCCCTCCGCTCCTCGCGTCGCTGACAGGGGCACCTCCATCCCCGCCAAGCCTGTCGGGGTGAACGGAGGCATCCCCTCCAAGATGTCCATGCGCTCCGTCATGTTGTATTGATGGAGAGGCCGGAGCGTCACGGGGAGCTGATCCACGGCAGACACCGTTGGGTTGACGAAGAGCGCGGACAGGACATTGTCGATGATGTCCTTGTCGTTGTCCTCGCAATGAAGCCGCATCTTGTCGTTCGGCCCCGAGTACATCCACATGGGCACCGAGTGTGCTTGGAGGGGAGCGATGCGGCGCATCACGAAGTCCGCCACGATGATCTGCCCCGTGAGGCCCTCCTCGCGAAGGAAACTCAGGCGCCCCATCAGGCTTGTGTTCCTCATGCCGTCGAAGGTCGCCTTGCCCCAGTGGGAGTTCTTCAACGGCGGCTCGTCGGGGACCTCAAGGAAGGTGCAGGGATGCTCCACCCCGACGAAGAACCACTTCTGGCGGAAGTCGTCCAACTTCTTCGTCACCGACGTGACGGCCTTGTCTTCACTCCATGACATGGGGATGTAGACACTCCCCATGCCGTCGACGATGCGGAATGAGACGCACCCGGAGTGCTCATTCTTCTCCGTGCTCCGGAGCGCGTAGAAGCACCTGAAGAGCCCCACCGTGGGCTCCAAGCCCATGTATGCCTCGCAGAGGTATGCGAAGACGACGAGGATGAGGATGGAGTTGGGGTGGAGATGCAGCAACTGCACCTGATAGAACGCCAGTACCACCTCCAGGAATGGCGAGAAAGGCGGCACCAGCCCGTCGGCGAGGCAGTGCTGGAAAATCGGAAAGTACCCTCGCGGGCGTTTCCCGTGCGCCGCGGGCTTCAGGGCGGTGGCGCCGTGCTCATTCGTCCGGTCCGCAACCAGGTAGCGGACCTTGGCGAGTGCCTTCTCATTAACACGCACGCCCAACAGCGTCGTGCCCTGCACGACCTCGGAGGCCTCCTCATGGGAGGAAGACCCCGCAGCGGCCTTGCCTTTGATCTTGAGGGGACTCATCGTCCCGGGCTCGGTGTGCCGAGGAAGACGGAAGGAGGAGAAATCGCAGGAGCGAGCGGAGGCGGAAAGCTCGAGACGGCGGAGGCTTCTGCGAGAAGAATTGGAAACCGTAACGGCTCCCTGCTGCGACGCTCGGGCTTTATGTCACCTCGAGGAGCAGTTACCGGGGCGTGATGGGACCCTGAACGGCAGTTGACCACCTAGAGGGGGGGGGGGGTGAAAAGGTGGTGACCAATTTTTATCTCTTTTTCAGTTTTTAGGCTAGCGGAAAGTAAATTGTCTAGATGTGCAACTAGATGATTCAAGTGACAACCTACAAGGAAACTAGGCAAGTACAGGAAATAAAGATGCGGTAAAGGAGAGTGGAACGAAACAACCGTAGGGACTCGAAGACCAAGGTTTTATCCCGAGTTCCACCACATAGGTGTACGTCTCGTTGGAGAGGTGTGAGCTACCACAAAGGTTTGCTCAACGCCACAAAGGCCTCACCCTATTTTCCTGTGAATTCGACCACAAAGGTGCGAATCCACACTTCCACTAAGGACTCCTTTAAGGGCGGAGAAAGTCCCGTACAAATTCGTGAGGCACACACCCACAACTGAATTGGAGGCTCTCACAACGACCACAACAGGTCACTTCCACAAAGGAATCCACAAAGGATCAAACTACACGAAGATGAACCTAGCTATCCACAAAGGAACCCTAGATTCGTTGCCCCTCAAGAAATAGAGGGGGGAAGTCAAATCGCTTCGGTGGAGATGTAGATCGGTGGCTTCTCCCTCAGATCCCCAAGTATCAACGGATTTGAGTGGCTGGATTGAGAGATCCGGGAGAAACGAGCTTCAGCACCAATGTAGGAGAGAGAAAATCTGGAAGCTTAGGAGCTGGAGGTAGGTGGAGGGGTATTTATACCCCTCCTCAAAATCTGTCCGTTGCATAGACGCCAGCCCGGAAATCTCCGGGTTGAGGACCGGAGATCTCCGGACCCCGGAAATTTCCGGGTGAAATTCCGGTAGATCTTGACTCTGGATCAGTACTGGTTGAACTTCTTGACTTGGTCGAAATTCCTCTGACACTCGGAGATCTCCGGATTGGGGCTCGGAAATCTCCGAGCGCCGGAAATCTCCGGGAGGATTTCCGGCTAAAATTGATTTGGAGTCAGTGCGCATTTGAATTCAGACTTGGTGAAAAATAAAGCTTGGCTCGGAAATCTCCGGTCTGTGGACCGGAGATTTCCGGGCCCCGGAAATCTCCTGACTGAATTCCTGAACAATTACCAGGTGCAATTGAAATGATATTTAGGCAACCTAAGTATTCCTCTTTGACAGTCAACCTGTAAAATAGCCTGCATGCTTCATCACAAACATTAGAATACTTTTTGTGTTGTCATTAGTCACCAAAACTTGGGAGTACATAGAATGCACTTTCAATCTCCCCCTTTTTGGCGAATGATGACAACACAAAAAAAGAGTGGATTTGCAAAATATAGACGGAGCTCCCCCTAGGTGAGTTCACTATTTAAGAATGTCTTTGGAATACAAAGTGCACATTCCTTAGGATCAACACTCCCCCTAGATTTTACAAAGCACACACAAACACAATAGAAGCAACAAACTTAGATAAAAAGTTATTACAATAGAGAATTTAACAGTACTCATGTCTCACACACATGACGAAACAAACAAAGTCACGAAATAAGAGAGCACTGAAGAAAGCAAAGCGAAAAGAAAGAAGTGCTCTCAGCCCATGCAAATCCCGAGAGTCCTAGAGATACTTCTCCCCCTTTGGCATCAAGATACCAAAAAGGGAGGAGGTTCCACTAACGTCCCATGACTCAAGAGTCGGAACCCGCGTCCTGATCATCTTCCTCTTCCTCCTCCGTGTCAGCATTCTCAAGATCCCTGTCCTCTGGCACAGCATCATCCCAATCAAAAGTGAGACCATCTGCATTCCAATCCTTGAAGGGAACCCGAGGCTTCAAAGGTTGCTTCGGAGAAGGCATCTTCATGTGAGCCATCATTGCTTCTTGGCGCTGCATAATGCGATGGTTCTGAGAGTAGATGGAGTAGTTCTCACTGTGAATGCAACAGTTCATGTTCATGATTTTCTCAATAGCTCGAACTACCCAGGGGCGACTTTTCTTGGCAGCTTTCTTGATGTTGGGATCGGAGGGAACCCGAGATGGACCACCAAAAATGTCATCCTCATTGATATCATGCATGGTGGCTTGTTGTTGAACCAGGTGAGCAGATTTCTGGACAAGCAGGGCTGGCTTGTGAGGCTGAGTGGCAAAAGCTGCATCAAAGTCATCACCGTCTTGCTCAGACAGCTGGTAGAGGCTCTTGATGAGCAACATAATATAAGGAGCATAAGGAGGAACTTTCCTCTCAAAGACTGCTAGGAACATCTCCTGGAAAATAAAGTCCATGACATCCACCTTATAGACCTCCTGCTCAACTGCATACTCCCCAAGATAGGCATCATGAGCTTTCCGCATCAAGTTTACTAGAGCCCCGACAATATTATCTGCATTGTCGGCAATGGGAGCAATGGTCCAACGGAACATGCGCAGCAGGATATCATAAGTGGGCAGAAGGCCATTCAGAGAGCCAATCCTCCCTCCAGGCTGGTATAGATCAGTCATGACGTGTTTGTTGTAGGACACGCCATGCACATGCATGCGGGCACCAGCTGCAGTAGTAAGACCACGGAACGGGCAACCAAGAATCTGAGCAAACTCTCTGAAGGAAGAAGTTAAGCGCTGCCTGCCAGACATCCAAGTCATCCCAATATCCTCTGAGGAGTCAAACACCACAGTGGCATAGAACTGATGTATGAGAGAGACGCTGTAGCTGCACTCAGTTCTCATCAAAGGCTCCAAACCCAAAAGACCACACACCTTCACAGCACCACCAAAATAATCTGCCTTCTTCATTAACTTGTCAAAGTCAATCCACTTCATCAGGCAGATTGGCTTGTCAATGGAGAACTTCTGATACACTTCCCTGTAGATCCATGCCATCTCTGTGCAAAAGTAAGTGGGATCATCAGACTCCACATCATAGGATAGTTCACTTCGCCACTTGCGAAAACTTCCTTTGTTGAAGTCTTCAAGGCGGAGCTCGGTCTTCTTCTTCTTATTAGCACCAATAGGTCTCCTGAGAAAGGCTGAGTGCTCAGTTTGTGAGTTGTCTTCACTGGAGGACCCACTGGGAGGGCGTGAGTGAACTGGTTTGGCTCTTCCGCGATTAGCCATTTGCTTGACGCGGCCACGAGGGTTGGAACCTGCAGGTACACAGCATAGAGTGGATGGAAAGCATATGGGGTAAGCACTCATGTCCAAGATTGAAAAAGGAACATACTAGAAAAGTTTTGACAAACACAGTTTCTGGACTTAGCTATTTTGATTCTGAGTAGGCCGGAGATTTCCGGGTCTGACTCAGAGATCTCCGGGGTCCGGAGATTTCCGAGTGAGGACCGGAAATTTCCGGTCTGCACGAAATTTTGACAGATCTGAAAAAAATCTATGGATGAAAAACAGATCTGTGCATGTGGAAGGTAGAACATGCCTAGGGGAGCAATTCTACCAAAGGAAACAACCAACAACCTCCTAAAACTGCTAGGTTAAACGAAAACAAGTTTCGTCCTAGATTTGAAAAAAGAGGAGTTACCGGAGGACATTGCGAAAAGCGTGCGGATGGAAACGAAGCCATTCACGAGGAGAAGCAGATCCCCGAAACACGCAAGAAACCCTCGAACGATCCACCCGCAGCGAGGAAAGGAAGATTTGGAGATTTTCGGAGGAGAGAGAGGATTAGGGCACGGGGTGGATGAACTGGCCGAACCGGCCGGTCCACCCGTGCCCTTATATAGACAGGAAAATTTGAACCGGAAATTTCCGGACTGAGGCTCGGAGATTTCCGGGTGCCGGAGATTTCCGGGGCTATTTCCGGATAGGACTTAGCCCTGGAAAACTTTGGCACACTCGGAGATTTCCGGACATCGGACCGGAGATTTCCGGACCCCGGAGATTTCCGGCTCTAAATCCGATTCAGCTTTGCTTGAGGTCAGTGCCGAAATTGAAAAGGACTTAGGTGCTGAAGATCGCAGGGGCCGGAGATTTCCGAGTCTCAGCTCGGAAATTTCCGGACGCCGGAAATTTCCGGGACTATTTCCTGTCAAAAATCAACACAGGTCAGTGCTGATTTTTGAAGGGACTTAGTCTCGAAATTTTCTGGTAGCCCGGAGATTTCCGAGTAAGGCTCGGAGATTTCCGTTCAAACCCAAAAACTCCAGGAACAAGATACCAAAAAGGGACATGAGTGGGGAAAAGCATGTTTACAGGATAGTGAAAGGCTTAGGATAGAAACTCAAACTGAAAAGAAGACACACTCAAGTTGCAAAAGCCATAAAACACAAGAGAAGACCAAAAAGAGTGTGTTTTCCCAAAAGAACCAAAGACAATGCAAGTGAGACAAAGTAAAACCAAATGGAATCCAAAGAGAAAAAGGAGTTGGTGGCCTAGGCCACCGTGTATGAGTTGTAGCATGGTACCGCGAAGATATATCTTGAGTCCATAACTACATCTCAACATTGAAGCTCACAAATTAGATTCAATTTGAAGTTTTAGCAATGATATGTCACTATATGCATAATAGGGGGAGGAAGAGTCCAATGTATTAGGAAAACACTCCCCCTTAGTCCATGTGTACCTCTAGGTCTTATTACACCTTAAACGTTGGAGTGTGTGTACGGAGCTCAAGCCAAGGCCCGAGAATCTATGATATTGAGCTCATTCCTCAAGTAGCAAAAGCGGCCTTCATCAAGGGGTTTCGTGAAGATATCCGCCAATTGATCCCTTGTACCAACATATGATAGATCAATATCTCCTCGTGCCACGTGATCGCGGATGAAGTGATGACGAATCTCAATGTGCTTGGTCCTTGAATGTTGCACCGGATTGTACGCAATTTTGATGGCACTCTCATCGTCACATAAAAGCGGCACTTTGTCCAAGAGGACACCGTAATCCTTTAAAGTTTGCCGCATCCAAAGAAGTTGAGTACATCCGCTTGCGGCAGCAACATACTCGACCTCCGCCGTGGATAATGAGATACAATTTTGTTTCTTCGAGGACCAACTCACCAAAGATCTTCCAAGAAATTTACACGTTCCGGATGTGGACTTCCTATCATCAATGTCGCCCACCCAATCGGAGTCCGTATATCCACAAAGAGACAATGTGCCATCTTTGGGATACCACAACCCAAAGCAAGGGGTATGAACCAAATATCTGAAGATTCTCTTTACGGCCATCAAATGACTTTCCTTAGGCGCGGCTTGATAACGAGCACACACTCCCACGCTTAAAACGATATCGGGCCTAGAGGCACACAAATAAAGAAGAGACCCAATCATAGAACGATACTCCTTTTGGTCTACCTCTTTACCGTCGGGGTTGAGTTGGAGGTGGCACTTGGTTTGCATAGGAGCCGTCACACCGTTAAGTCCAAGCAATTTGAATTTCTTGATCATCTCTTGAATATACTTGGCTTGACAAATGAAAGTCCCTTCCCTCAATTGCTTTATCTCAAAGCCAAGAAAGAACTTGAGTTCACCCATCATGGACATCTCGAACTTGTCGGTCATTAGCTTGGAAAACTCATCATTGAACACACGGTTAGTAGAACCGAAGATAATGTCATCGACATATAGTTGACAAATGAAGAGTTCACCATTAACCTTTTTAGTGAAAAGAGTGGGATCGATTACCCCAACCTCAAATCCACGGTCTACCAAGAACTCTCTCAAGTGCTCGTACCATGCACGGGGGGCTTGTTTAAGGCCATAGAGAGCTTTGTCCAAGACATAGACGTGGTGACGATGGTTGGGGTTTTCAAAACCCGGGGGTTGTTTAACATAAACAAGTTCCTGCAATGGACCATTAAGAAGCAGATTTTACATCCATTTGTTGCAATTTGAAACCATGGTGAGAACAAAAAGCGATGAGAATACGTATCGATTCGAGTCTTGCGACCGGTGCGAAAGTTTCTCCAAAATCGATGCCTTCGACTTGAGAGAATCCTTGAGCCACCAACCGCGCCTTGTTCCTCACAACGATACCATGTTCATCTTGCTTGTTCTTGAAGATCCACTTAGTGCCGATAACGTTGCGGCAATCTTTAGGCTTCTCAACTAGACGCCACACTTTGTTGCGCTCGAAGTTGTTAAGTTCTTCATGCATAGCCCCTAGCCAATCGGGATCTTCAAGAGCATCAAAGACTTTCCTGGGCTCGACCATGGAAATGTGTGCTTGATGCTCACTAAAGTGAGCTAATTGACTTCGTGTGGAGACCCTTGCTCGAATTTCACCAATGACCTTGTCGAGAGATAATGCTCTAAGTTCCAAAGACTTTGCAAAGCGAGCTTGACGACGAGTTTCAATTGCCGCCCTTGTGGTGGGGACAATTTCTTGACCATCTTGATCCTTTGGATCCTCGTCTTGACCTTCTTGTGGGCCTTGATCATCATGAGAAGTCTTTTCATGAGGTGGAGAAGGATGATCTTGCCCTTGAGTAGAACTTGGAGAAGTGGAGTTGGCTTCGATAATCTTGGTGGAGGAGGCATGATCTTTTTGTTGATGAAGATCTTGTTGAGATTCATCATGAGCTTCATCTTGAGAAGAAATAGCATGCCCTTGTTGAGGAGGATCTTGAGATTGTTCTTGAGGGGAATCATCATTTTCTATGGGTGAGCCACCTTGTGGTTCTTGTGATGGTGAGGTTTCCTTGATGGGAGAAATTGAATCATCTTGAACAACTTCTTCATGGATTTCAATTGGGCGTAGAAAGCCCACCCCCATCTTCTTAATAGCATCAAAAGGTTGTTCATCACCTACATCACAAACACCAACTTGCTCCACTTGGGAGCCATCATTTTCATCGAATTCCACACTACAAGACTCTATGATAATCCGGGAGGGTTTATCAAAGACTCTATAAGTGTGGGACTCTCTACCATAACCGACAAAGATCCCCTCAAGAGACTTAGAGTGAAACTTACCCAACCGGACACCCTTGACTAGATAATAGCATTTACATCCAAACACTCGGAAGTAGTCAATATTGGGTTTATTGCCGGTGAGGATCTCATATGGAGTCTTCTTCAAACCTTTGCGGAAGTAGAGGCGATTAGATGAGTGACAAGCGGTGGAAATAGCCTCCGCCCAAAATTTGATGGGAGACTTGAACTCCGCCAACATAGATCTCGCCATATCGATGAGAGTCCGATTCTTTCTTTCGGCAACGCCATTTTGTTGAGGAGTGTAAGCAGCGGAATATTGATGACGAATGCCTTCTTCACTAAGAAAGTCGTTAAGAGTGTAGTTCTTGAATTCCGACCCATTGTCACTACGAATAACCAAAATGGGAAGGTCATATTGGCGTTGAACTTGCTTTGAGAAGTCGATGAAGACTTGTTGAGTTTCATCCTTGGTCTTGAAGAAATAGACCCAAGTATATCTTAAATAGTCATCAACAATCACGAGGCAATATTTCTTGCCACCAAGACTTATCTCCGGAATTGGTCCAAATAGATCAACATGAAGGAGTTCCAAAATCCGGGATGAAGATATGATGGTCTTGCTTGGATGAGGAATGTCATGCATCTTGCCTTCCACACAAGCTCTACAAATTCGATCCCTTGAAAAGGAAACATGATCTTTTAGTCCAAGAATGTGGCCACCCTTGTGAAGACTTTGCAAAGTGCGCATGTTTACGTGAGCTAGTCGGCGATGCCAAAGCCAACCCACGTCGGCTTTTCCGAAGAGACACATGGCTTGAGAAGTGGTGGCTGCGGAGAAGTCCACCACATAGAGCTCATGCTCCACGTGTCCCACGAAAGCCACTCTTAGCGACTTGCTCCACAAGAGGACCACAATGTCCTTATCAAAGAAGGGAGAGATCCCCATCTTTGTTAAGGCACGAACCGATAACAAATTATAGCCAAGAGATTCAATAAGCATGACATTGACAAGAGAAATGTCGGGGGCAACTACCACTTTGCTAACCCGGTTACCTTAGACCTTGATAAGTCACCAAAAGTTACGGTTACTTGATCTTCATTAGGTTTCAACTCCGTAACAAGTTCTTTGCTCCCGGTCATATGACTTGTACATCCACTATCAATTATCCATTTTGAACCACCGGGAGAAAGATCCTACAAGAGATTAATTCTTGCATTTAGCAACCCATTGCTTCACAATGGGTGCTTTATGGTTAGCGACAAGAGATTTAGGAACCCAAATAGCATATGAAATAAAACCATAGTAGGGTCCAATGTAACGAGCACAAACATTCCCATAATAATCGACATATAAAGCATAGTTAGGGTTGTTGTCTCCGGCGTGATCTTTACGAGTAGGTTTGCCCCTTGTGACATTCCTACTCGCAAGACCTTCCTTGGATTGAATGGAGTCGGCCTTCTTGGCTTGAATGGGTTTGATGCTCTTGGGAATGCCCTTCTTGGCATTCATCTTGATGGGAGGCACATATCCAAGACCTTCCTTTCCTTGTCGAGTGTGAGGCTCCACGATGGGAGTCTCAACAACTTTTTTACCTTTAAGAAGGATGATCTTGGACCGGCCGCCTTAGTCATCTCACTCTTCAACCTAGTATTCTCCTTCACAAGATTAGCATTATCACAAGAACACTTAGAGGTAGAGATGCTAAGAGAATCAAGGTTAGTTAGCCGAGTTTGAAGTTGGGCATACGACTCTTTTAGAAGAGCATGTTCACTCTCCAAAGCCTTGTGAGCTATGACGAGCTTTTCCATGTCCTCAATGAGTCGAACATGCCCAACCGCAAATTCGGCTTTATCATGTTGAGCCACCTTGAATTTAGCAAAGTACATATCACGATCCTTAATGAGCTTAGCATGTGAGGAGTTATGAGTTTCCTCAATAGTTTCAAGTTGCTCCTCAAGACGAGCATGAGACTCTTCAATCTCCTCAAGAGAGGACTTCAAATAAGATAGAGAAATAGCGTCTTCTCTTTCTATCTTACCCTTCTCTTCATTGAGATGCTCTAGCTCACCAATTCGAACCATGAGGGCACCAACATGTTTCTTGCTATCACCTTGCAAGTTAGTGATAAAGGAGTCGAACGCCACAAGCTCTTGCTTGATTTGAAAGATAGAGGCATCATCAAGATCATTCATTTCATTCATGAGAGAGGATGAGGATGAAGGTACCTCCGACGCCTTTGCCATAAGACACTTTGAGCTCTTGGTGATGGAGTTCCCATTAGGCGATGAGAATATAGACGATGAAGAGCTTGTCGTAGTCGAAGGAGTTCTTGTCGTTGATGGAGAGATGATAGTTGTCGAGGTGGTGGCAAGGGCCGCCACTTCATTTGGGGTTTCTTCCTCCGACTCTTCATCATCGGTGGGATACTCCTCTTGAGTCAACAACATGATGCGAGGATTCTTGTTAAAAGGCCTCTTCTTTCCATAGGCCTTCTTGGGAGGCATCTTAGTTTTGTCCTTGAGCACTAGACGTCCACCATGCTCTTCTCTTTTCTCATAAGGGCACTCGGCAACGAAATGGAACTTGTCTTGACAATTGTAACATGTCCTTGACTTGGAGGGTGAGACCCTATCGGCTTGAGGTGCATTCTTGTCAACACGCATCTTGCCTCTTGAGGGATTGTTCCAAAAGGTGCGAGCCGCAAGAGCGAGATGGTCATTGTAAGCAATCTTGAGTGCTTCCTCGGACATGGCGGCAAAGCTTCCAAGATCATCATCATCATTGTCTTCCTCAACGGTAGCCTTCAAAGCAAGGTTGGTTGTGCCTCTTTGCATTCCAAGAGCCCTTGCCCTTGCATCTTGAGCATTCTTAGTGGCCACCTTGTATGCGGCCATCTCTTGCATAACCTCATTAGATGTCATGAGATGATAGTTGTGTCTTCCTTGAAGACTCTTGACGTCGGTAGGCTCACAAGCCATCATAGAGCTAACATACTTCCTTTTGATCCAAGCATCATCAATGTGAGAGGCACCCACTTCACGAAAGTTTGTGGCTATGGTCACCAATCTTTGATACATCATCTCATGGTCTTCACCATCAAGCTTGAAAAAGCCCTCGGCTTCATTGCTCAAAGAGTCATAGCGGTTCCTTCTCATGCTATCATTTTCGACGAACAACTCGGATAGACCATCGCATGTCTCCTTGGCGGTGGTGAGATGTTGAATGCGAGCCATGTCCTTGTTCCCAACCGCCTTTTGGATCATGTAGAGAGCGGTGGCATCAAGTTGAGCCTCCACCACTTCTCTTCTTGTTAGGTTGGTCGGATCATGCGGCTTGTATCCAACTTGAATGATGTGCCACAACTCGATTGAAGAGCTGCAAACATGAGACTTCATCATGTATTGCCATTGAGAAAAGGTATAATCTTTAAGCAATGGGGGATCACCCCTATGAGAAACTTGCGGATGAGGAATAATGGGATCGGGGGTATGGTATTGGGATGGGGGAGGAGTGGCGTTGTAGCCTTTAGGCACTTCATCATTGGATGGTGGAGTGTTTTGATGGGTTGAGGAACTACTAGCATCACCCTTCCCATCCAAAGGCAATTGCTTTCCCTTTATCAATTCGGGGTCCGCATCAAGAGTAATGCCCGAAAGCACCGGAGGCTTTGAGGGCAATGCAAGAGAGGTTTCTTTAGATGTCTTCAGAGACTCAAGCATATCATGAAACTTCTTGAACTCGGTTTGTATAGACGATGTCAACTTTGTTTCCAAAGAGTTGATATCGGCCATAGTGGCACCTTTCTCTTGCATTGCCGCCAAAGTCGCGGCGTCCGTTTCGGAACCCTCTTTTGGGTCAACTTGCATTGTCCAAGGTTGGTCTCAAGCGGTGAAGCTTATATGAGACAACTTGGCTCTGATACCAATTAAACGGCAGTTGACCACCTAGAGGGGGGGGGGGGGATGAAAAGGTGGTGACCAATTTTTATCTCTTTTTCAGTTTTTAGGCTAGCGGAAAGTAAATTGTCTAGATGTGCAACTAGATGATTCAAGTGACAACCTACAAGGAAACTAGGCAAGTACATGAAATAAAGATGCGGTAAAGGAGAGTGGAACGAAACAACCGTAGGGACTCGAAGACCAAGGTTTTATCCCGAGTTCCACCACATAGGTGTACGTCTCGTTGGAGAGGTGTGAGCTACCACAAAGGTTTGCTCAACGCCACAAAGGCCTCACCCTATTCTCCTGTGAATTCGACCACAAAGGTGCGAATCCACACTTCCACTAAGGACTCCTTTAAGGGCGGAGAAAGTCCCGTACAAATTCGTGAGGCACACACCCAAAACTGAATTGGGGGCTCTCACAACGACCACAACAGGTCACTTCACAAAGGAATCCACAAAGGATCAAACTACACAAAGATGAACCTAGCTATCCACAAAGGAACCCTAGATTTGTTGCCCCTCAAGAAATAGAGGGGGAAAGTCAAATCGCTTCGGTGGAGATGTAGATCGGTGGCTTCTCCCTCAGATCCCCAAGTATCAACGGATTTGAGTGGTTGGATTGAGAGATCCGGGAGAAACGAGCTTCAGCACCAATGGAGGAGAGAGAAAATCTGGAAGCTTAGGAGCTGGAGGTAGGTGTAGGGGTATTTATACCCCTCCTCAAAATCTGCCCGTTGCACAGACGCCAGCCCGGAAATCTCCGGGTTGAGGACCGGAGATCTCCGGACCCCGGAAATTTCCGGGTGAAATTCCGGTAGATCTTGACTCTGGATCAGTACTGGTTGAACTTCTTGACTTGGTCGAAATTCCTCTGACACTCGGAGATCTCCGGATTGGGGCTCGGAAATCTCCGAGCGCCAGAAATCTCCGGGAGGATTTCCGGCTAAAATTGATTTGGATTCAGTGCGCATTTGAATTCAGACTTGGTGAAAAATAAAGCTTGGCTCGGAAATCTCCGGTCTGTGGACCGGAAATTTCCGGGCCCCGGAAATCTCCTGACTGAATTCCTGAACAATTACCAGGTGCAATTGAAATGATATTTAGGCAACCTAAGTATTCCTCTTTGACAGTCAACCTGTAAAATAGCCTGCCTGCTTCATCACAAACATTAGAATACATTTTGTGTTGTCATTAGTCACCAAAACTTGGGAGTACATAGAATGCACTTTCAGACCCCCCATGATGCATGCCCTAGATCGTGCGCAATCGTTACTCGTCTGAGTGCCACGTGGCTCGTGCCGGTCGGACGGGGCCCACGACGCTCCGCCTGAGCCCATGGGTTCAATCGCGCCCATCGCGGGCCCGGGGGCTATTGTAAGCCAAACTCGTGGGAGATCTTCATCTTGTTCTCCTACACATAAGCCAAATATCTTCCTCAAAACATCCACCATACCTACCTACTACATTATTTCCATAGCTGTTCCGAGATATATTGCCATGCAACATCCATCTTACATTACATTACTTGTTGTCATTCATTACTTATATATCGCTTTGCGTGATTCAATAAATCTGATGTATGGTTTTATCCATATTACGCTAGATCACTCCATAACCTGCTACACTGGCAGAGGCACCGTTGTCATATGCATTCTTATGGCACATTCATATTATTTACTTGTATCATGAGTATGTTTTTTTATCATCATTAGTGTGTCGTCATATATCATATTAGGATGCTTGCCCTGTCGGCCCAGTGGAGACTGGGGGTATGAAGAGCCCACTCCCCCAGGCCTCGCACGAGGGCTAATCAGACAAAACGACTAAGGACCAAGCCTCGCCGTCTGGCGGGACCCTTGAGAGGCAATTCCCCTCGAGGGCCTGAAGAGGAAGCGAGGGCCTCGCGGGGATCCTCGCTTCAGGAGACCCTCCCGAGGCGCCAATGCGCCTGGAGGGAAGTCAACGGGAATCCCTCCACAGGCCTCCCCTGGCCTATGCGGAAACGTCACGGCCAAGGAAGTACGGCGGGACGCACATGCCCCCTGCCACGCCCACATGGTGACGCAGGCACTCCCGTTGCCGTTTTGATGATAAAGGAGTCAATAAAGTTGCGCCGCCTGCTCCAAGATTGCCAAGACCTTCTACTATGATGATAAAGCGGATGGACGGTGCAACCCTCCAAAGAGAACGTCATCGCGGGCTCCACCACAGAGACTGCCGTCCCTGCGGGCAGTACTGCGCGGTCGGCCGCCTGTCGGCCACGGTGCCCAACTTTATCGATGATGGACCGCGTCCATGGACGATCCGACGGTGGTGGACTCCTCCTCCTCCAAGCCACTGCCATGTGGGAGCCTCCCCGGATGTCGAGCAAAAGAAGAGCGCCTGAGGCGCCTATAAAAGGGGCAAGACCTCCGTCGGAGGAGAGGTCGACCAATTGCTTGCTACAACACTTGTAAACCCTAGCGCTGCTGAGTAGGATAGCCTCTGGTTGGAGGAGGAGGAAGATCAACGCTTCCCTCCCCAGGCAAGAACTGCCTGAAGGGGGCCCTCGGCAAGCTCTGCTGTACTGGAACCACCATAGTATAATACAGACAAGAAGGAGTAGCGGTCTTACCTCCTCTCGAGGGCCGTGAACCTGGGTACGGGCTAGTGTCCATCTCTGTCGTGGGTGTTTCGTCTCCAGGTCCGGAGAGCAACGTCACCGTGCCCCTCGAGTGTCTTGACCTCCGCGTTCAATCCCATTCACGAACTACACTTCAGGAAGTGACTACCCCCGATTCTAGGGAGTCATAACCCGACATGCCCCTAAAAAGTGAAAGAGCCATGGAGGCCATCAAAAAGAGAAACAGAAAAAGAAAAAAAATAGAGAAAACGAGAAAAAGAAAAAAAGGAAGAAAATAAATAAAAAGGGGTAGCATTACTATTCCTTATCACACACTTGTGCTCATGTTATAGCACAATATCATTTATAGTCATCATTTGTGCTCATGTTTAGCACCTTTACTCCATATGAGAGAGTTTTCATGTCTTAGTTGCATAACTATGTGGGGAATTTTACACTATAGAACTTGGCTTGTATATTTCAATGATGAGCCTCCTCAAAAGTGCTCTCGGTCTTTGCGAGCAAGCAAGTTGAATGCACCCCCACTAGTTCCATTGGAGAGCTTTCATATACTTATATATCCATGTGCATCCGTTGTGTGCCAATCACTACTCCTTGCAAGGCTTCGATTGTAAGACTTTCTCTTGTCTAATGATCACTTGCAGCTTTGTGAGCCTGACGTGGGGCTACTCTTCGACTATCCCACGGTTAGGATACCTGGGTCAAGCCAAGACTGCAAAGGCCCAAGGAAGGCCCAATAGAGATAGCGTGTCTCCCAAGACTAGTCGGTTAGGTCATACGACTCTTACCATATTTGTAAACGCCATCGGCACCGTTCACCCGGGACCTAGCCTATCATATAAAGGCTAGGAGGGTTGCTCGTCCAGGGGAGGGAGAGAGGCACGCTCATAGCCGCCACCATAAACCCTAGCGAGATCGACATCTCGCCATTGTAGCCACAACTCGTCATTAATACCAGACAAGCATGAAGTAGGGTGTTATCCTCCGGGTGCCTGAACCTGGGTAAACGCCTTGCTTGTTAGCCCTCGTGATCACCAACGCTCATCTATCTTCCCCTCAATCAACCCGGGGTGCGCAACCCTGTGATTTGTCGAGTTACACCCTCGTCAATTGGCGCCGTCTGTGGGAAGGAACTGTGACGCCCTAAAATCGGTACTATGTTGATTTAAGCGTCCCCGCCGAAATCCACATAATAACGATTTTAGGTCGCCCACCAGTCATAATGTGCACGCCGAAACATGCGCATTATGTGGGTGGAATTGTGAGAACATTACAACAGTTCCGATACATCCACAAATACAACAGAAGATATAATTACAACAACGACCCGAACGAGTCAAGATACAAATGATACAATACAAAGATTCAAATGACAGCGGAAGCAAAAACCGTCTACGGATAAGATGCAAATTGTACTAAGAGTCCTGAATATAAGCAATGGCGCAATATCCCTGCCCAACCAAGCCGGAGGGATTCCCAAGCTAACGTCGTCAGACTTCAAACCTGTTAACTGCACATAAAGCACAACCCAAAAGAGGGTGAGGGCACTCCCTGGCAAGCAAAACTGACTTGCCTACTTTCTACACCATCTCCCAAAATATGGAGTAGGTGGACTTAGCGGTAGCAGCACTAGTAACCTAGAGAGACACGCTACAACTTCCGTCTAATCAGGGAGGGATAAGAGAGCGCATAAGTACACATCTAGTACTAACACCAATCATAACCCATTCTCGAATTAACCCCCCTCAACCAAGTATGAGGAAGCAATTCGGGAAACTCACACGTTGAACAATTTTAGTTACCAGTTATTGTAGAAGTAATTCTATATTACTAGTCAAATTAATTAACATTAATTAGGTGCAAGTTGTCTAGATCTTGTTAGCCAGCATCATCACCAAAGTAGTCCATAACCGTGGACACGGCTCATCGATGATATTATACCCTGCAGGGGTGCACTACTGTACCCATACTCGTATGATCAACCCAAGCAAGCATCAGGGCCTCTCAACTCGACTCATTCCTTCACTACAGCAAGTCCAAGTGCCACCCATATGACTTGTTACCCGCGTCAAGAGTCCGGCCGAATCTCAATTGCGGACTCATTAGTTTGCGTCCACGCGCCATGCGGCTCAAACCACAGTAGGAACTGTCCGCTTCGCGCGCACCACCCCTATATGACCCCCCGTATCATGTAACCTCTCATCAATCATCATCATCTGTAACATCCCAACATTTTATAATATTCAAAAATCACTAAAATTTAAAACTTTTCCTTTTATTAAAATAAAATATTAAATGCATAAGGAAACCAACTATGATAGACTTCAAACTTATTGAAAGAGTTTAATATTTCAAATGTCACGGTTTAAACATTTTATTATCCACTATATTTCAAAAACCTAAAAATGTAGTTTGACAAATATTTTACAAACTACAATCCATTTTATTTTAAGGTTTATAGATTTTAAATTAATGAATTATCCAAATAAACATTTCATTTGCTCAAATGAATTTCATCTATTTTCAAAGCATGAAATGATTAATATATTCTAAATAATAATAAAATTAAAACAAAAATATTTTCCAAAGTTGTTATGAAGTTTTCAAATGAATTATCATAATATAAAATATAATGGTGCACAAATTATTTTCAATTAAAAATGAATACCTTATATTTCACATTTCCTAAACATTATTTATATTTAATTCTTTAATATTATGTCAAATTAAAGATGAATGATTTCAGCAAAATAAGTTTAAATAACTTAAGTTCAAACATATTTTGAATATGGGTATTTTACAAATTTTATATAGCCAAAAGAAAATTTATTTAAGATATAATTTCTAATTTGACTTTAAGTGTCAAATTTGTATTTAAGCAATATTTCAAAATATTATTTTTCAAAAATATTCAAAACATGCCCACAATTGGTTTAACAGAAAGATAATAATTTTACAATTTTTTAGAAATTTATTTGACCTCATTTGGACATTTAAATCAAAAGTTATGAATTAAATTGGAGAAATCAGAAAAAGGAAAATTGATGACGTCACTGCTGACATCACTCCATCTTCAACATCCGTCCGAAAATTTCGCCTCCGATCCCTCCACCGATCCGAGCTCAAATTCGCGGCGTCCTTTGCGGGATTTGATCCCCCTTTCCCCCCCATATAAACCCCAGACCACGCCGCACTTTTCCCCTCTTTCCCTGTCTCAAAACGCGCCGCCAGGCCGCCACGGTGGCTCGCCGGAGAAGCTCGAGGCCGCCGCCGTTTTCCTTCCTTTCCCGGCGAGGTAAACCATCCCCGAGCCCGAGACCCCATCTACCCTCACCCCCGTGCTCTTGCGCAACTCTTGAACCCCCTCCTTCTTTTTCGTGCAGAAGAACGTCGAGGACGAGCTCGACGGAAGTCCGCCGACGCCCGAGCCGCCCCAACCGCTCCTCCACGTCGCGCTCGGATGAATTCCGCGTCGCCACCGCCACCATAAGATACGCCGTGTTGCGCCGCGCCCGGGCCCGTCGTCCGCGCACTCGGTGAGCCCACGCAGCGTCGCCGGCGTCCGCGACCGGCCACCGCCGCCGTCGGTCCCGTCTCCGGCCTCCTCAGCGCCGCCACCTCCTGGTCAAGAAATGTGAGCCCTTCGATCTCGATCTGACGGCGTAGATTAGAAGCGTTAATTCGAATCGGTACGGACAGATCTGGACCGCCAGATCCAGATCTGACGGCCCAGATCTGTTGACTTAATCCAGTCAGCGCCCGCGTGGCAGCCACGTCAGCGCCACGTCGTGCCTCGTCAGCATCCGCGTAAGCGCCAGCGTGTAATTCCTTTTCTATTTTAAATTTAATTGGAAGTTTTGCAGAATAGTCCCTGTAATTAAAACATCTATAACTTTTTAACCACAACTCTAAATTTAACAATTTTTATATATTTGGAAAGCTCTTGACATGTAGATTATTTTAGATCGTCCAAAATTCAAATTTGACTTAGTATAAAATATTCAAATTTCAAATGGTGAATTTGAGTATATTTGTAATAACTTTAAACCTATAAATCCAAAAATTGCAAATAAAATTGTTTTAGAAACTTTAGAATATTTGTAAATTAATGCCACTGCTATAAAATATTTTTGAGTAATTTTTGAATGAATTCATAGTTATATATTTAATTTGAATGGTTTGACTATTTTCAACATAACTATTAATAAAAATATTATTTTTGATTAAAGTAAATTTCTATAAATTTAATTAAAATACCCCTGTCTATTAACACTATTTATTAAATTATATTATAAAAATTTAATCATAGAAAACTTTAATCTTATAATTATTTCTTTTATTATATTTTCCAAAATTAGAAATTAATTAAATTGCATTTATAAATTCATGCATATTTATAAAGAAATCACAAAAGTTATTTTTATGTTTCTTGTGATTAAAAATTTCATTTCATTCATAGCATATTTTATTTCGTAGATATAATTCTCATAGGAAAACCCCTCTTCATTAGTTTTCTCGAAGTTAGAAATAATTTCAACTTAGCATTTTTGTGATGTGCTACACTTAGACACTTAGTAATTTTCAACATGGAGCTGGAAGACCAATGAAGGACTTAGCCAAACAAGACTCCAGAAGAATCTCCAAGGAGTGGAAGCACTTAGAAGAAAGATCAAGAAGGAGTTCATGAAGACCAACCAGAAATATTTTCTAAGTCTTTCTCCCACTTTCTTCTTTCTCCCTCCTTCTTCTGTTAGACTTCATGATGACTAAGTAAATCCAAGACCAGCCTCGAGGATACAAGAACCACCAAGTCTGAAGATTTATCAAGTCTATCAAAACTTCAATCAAGACATCATCAAGGAGAATATTA
Source organism: Poa annua (assembly GCA_026929855.1). Taxonomy (NCBI): domain Eukaryota; kingdom Viridiplantae; phylum Streptophyta; class Magnoliopsida; order Poales; family Poaceae; genus Poa; species Poa annua. Next base: position 239,190,041 of record CM049426.1, on the reverse strand, counting down.
CAAGTCTGGAGATGAAGCCTGGAGGACAACTACATCTTTCTTCTATCCTTTCCCTCTTTCCTAATCTTGTCTTTCACATTTGACTTAAACAATTTTGATCATGATATTATCATCTTGAAGTTGTTGGATCCTAGCGGCATAGTGAGATATAACGGCCTGGAAACAAACCTTACATGTCCACGTACATGAGACCTGTTCAACAATTTAAGTGGCTGGCTGGGTGTCTGTCTCTCTCACTTTAGTGAATATCCAATTTACAAAGAGTTGATAATAATTGTTGATCACCTCGAAGAATAGAGCTAGTATTTTCTCTAAGTATTTTGCACATCAAGACTAAGCCATTAGAGTGCTTATTCAAGATGATATAAAACAAAATATTTTATTCAACTTATGACCTTAGCCCTTAGTCCTTTTGGACCAACCTAATTGCCTTGCATTAACTTAAAAGATTTTCATGGCATGAAAAAGCATTTCTAGCCCATAGGAATATTTTGCACATTATGCATAAACATATTTTCCTTAGAAAGTTTTATTAAACTTATTTATTCATCTAGTATGTGTTGCATGCATTGTGCAGTTGTGCTTGCTGTTGATTGTTGTATTGTTGCTTGTCTATATTGTTAGATTGAACGGAGAGTCCCGAGTATCGTTGAAAAGAGTTGTGAACAACGACAACATTCAAAGGCAAGAGGCACACCTCATAAACTTCCTATTATTTCTATATGCATTACTTAGTGTATTTTATATGCATGTGTAGGATAGAATGGCTATGCTAAACCTGTGTAGAATTCCTTATTCCTGTGTCTAGGTTCCTATGCAATACTTAGTAGAATTATTGATGCTATGCAAATGATGTTTTGTAAAAATCTAAATTCTACTAAGTTAATAATGAAACACCTGGGTGGTAAAAGGTTGTATGGTGGCAAAGTTGAGTGGCTACTCAGGCCCATGTCTATGGTTCCTGGAGTACGTGCACTTGTGAATGGCCACCCAGGAACAGAGGAATCTGAAGAACTCTGAGTGACGATTGCTTCCAGTGCAGCCATTGCCATATGGGCTCTGGCTTGATCAATTATGTTGCGTGGACTCTCTCCGGCTTGACAAGCAGATGTAGGGGGATGTTAGGTGGAACGGGTCAAGCCAGAGTGGGAGGGAAAATGCTTCTGAAAGATCTCGTATCATTCTTCTCCTTTCCTTATCACAAATGGTGTGTAAAGGATAATTTGGGTTGAATGGGTACAATGGTGAAAGTGCACAACCTCTGCAGAGTGTAAAACTAAGTACTTAGCCGTGTCCCCGGTACGGACAATTTGAGCAGCTGATCACGGACGTCAACGGAGGATTCCACCATTCCAACTTCAGAAATAAAACTTGATGGGTGAACAAGGGAAGATGAGATTTATGGTTTTCATGCCATACTCGTCTTGATTTCAAGACAAGTGTTTTCAAAAGAGTAGGAAAAATTGGCTTTATGCAAATTAGCCTTGAACTCCACCAGCCAAATATGCATATAGGCTTTAGAGTTATTCCATTAAGTGTCCACCATAGTGTCACTTGCCAGACTCCATTTTTAATGGAATCTGACCCACGTTGTTGCAATATTTTTCTTCTTGCAGATTTGACCAGATGACGAGTGAGGTTTCGTTTAAAAGTTTCGAGTCTACAACCAACATGTTTTCGCCTGTGGCAGCATGAAAGTTATAGAGACTCACTGCTATTGTATTTCCGCTGTGTACTTTTTCAATGCTAGCTTTATGCTATGCAACTTGTATCAAATATTTTGTAAGTCTGGATCATCGATGTAATAAAATTGACGCTTTGTTGCGATATTACATCGTAAACTGTGTGTGCAAATGAATCGATCCAGAGATTTGCACTATACACAGGTATCTACCTTATTTTAAGTGCAGGTACGCTACATCATCATGCACATGGATATGAGCAAATGGAAAACCCGAACTAGTTGTGGCACATGGACAAGTTGAAGATCCGTTCAAAGTCGAGAAGGGCTCCATAGGGCCACCCACAAGTGGTTAGTGCGCTCAAAATTGGATCCGAGGACAAAATCTCAGTTCCTAGGTCGACACTGAGCAGAACAAAGCACCTCGCAAGGCCTTCCGCCTGGTGCCTTATCTTTTAATTATAATACCCCAAAATAAGACAACATTTTACTAAGGTAGAATAATCTATCATACTAAGCATATGAAATAAACGACCAACAGAGGACTCGCACAACCAACTCTAAGCATGCGCTACGACTCGCAAGGCTAACAGATAAACATTCAACAGGTGATGGGATGTGGGGATAAAGCTGTATAGGCTGCAGGATATCATGTGATGGGATCGCGATAAAGAATCGAATACTAGGGTAGCAGAGATCAACAACAAGAATGATAGACATTAGGTAAACAAGAAAACTTTGCTTGCTTGGAATCCCGCATGGAAGCAGATCTTGTCGTTGCTCACACATCTCAACGTCGTATCCGCAAAGAATCAACAAACACTGGAAAGCGTAAAAGATGCATTTTACAACTACGGCAAAAGATCCAACATGATCATGGGATAGATGAATGACATGGAAAGATGCAATATGAGATGCACTTAATCCAAATTAAGCGGAACCGGGATTCTGACAATTAATATTAATTTTAGAGTTATTTATCTACCTAACAAATTAAATGTTGATTAACTTAGCAAGACATGGCATGGGTGATCTAGTCAATTTAAATGGAATTGGGCAATACATATATTTTTTTGCCCCACATATTCCATATTTATTATTTAGGTGATTTGCTACACCAACAAACCCCAGAGATGCAACACATGCAAGTATGACGCGATATGCTCAAGATAGTTGACATTTAATAAAATAGGTATAGGGTTAGGGTTTGGGTCCGTACGTCGGATCGGGTGAACTAGGGTTCGAAACCGATGTCTTCGGTCCGTAGAGTAAGTATTCGTCGTCGTTTGTCGGTGTCGTGGAATTGGTCGGGGTAGTTGTACTCGGTCATCACCGTTGACGGGCGCGGGCACGTTGGAGCACGGCAACGGACACCGAAGGAAAAGCGCACGGGCGGGCACCGTGACACGAACATGGGCAGTCGCGGCAACGCGGCACTGGAAGGGGCACTCGCACGTAGCAACACCACAAATGGTGGACAACTCGGACAAAAATGGCGACGCCGGGGTCTTGCGGGCATTTCACCGACTGTGGGCGGCGAACGAGAGGAGGCCACCAGACGGAGAACCGGGCTAGGACGGCGCGGCGTGGGGCGGGGCGGCGTGCACGCGGCCGGGAAGAGGAGGCGGCAGTGGTGGCGCGCTGCGGCGCGTGAGGCGGAGCGCTCGGCGGCGGCAACCGGCGAGCGGCGCGGACGGAGGCGCGCGGCACGGGCGGCGGTGGAGCAGGGGAGCGGCCGGAGAAGGAGCTGGGGACGCGCGGCGACGGCGCGGCGGCGGCGGGGGTGGAGACGGAGGAGGCCAGAGGCGACGCCGGGACGGGCTACCGGAGGCGGGAGCGGCGGCGCACGGCGCGGGGAGGAGCGGGCCGGATGCGGCGCACAGGGTTGGGGATAAGGGACGCGGCGGCGGCAGGCGGCGGAGGACGGGGTCACACGTGGCGGCCGGGCCGGAGACGCGGTCAGAGGCGCGCGCGGAGGCGCGGCGGCGGGAGCAGGCGCCGACGACGGGAGGGCAAGGGCGCAGGGGCTCGGGAGCACGGGAGGAGGTGGCGGCGCGCTGGCAGCAGGGCGCGGCGGCGCTCGGCCGGAGGAGGCTGGGGCGGCGCGGGCGCGGCGCTGGAGGCGGCTGGCCGGGGAGGAGCCCGGTCGCGTGGGGGAGCGGCCGGACGGCGCTGGGAGGAGGAGGCGGCTCGCGACGGAGCAGCGACGGGGCGTGGCACGCGGCGGCTGCAGGGCCGGAGGCGGCCGGGGAGTGGCCGGGCGCGTGGAGCGAACGGGAGCAGGGGCCGGAGATTTCCGAGTCTCAGCTCGGAAATTTCCGGACGCCGGAAATTTCCGGGACTATTTCCTGTCAAAAATCAACACAGGTCAGTGCTGATTTTTGAAGGGACTTAGTCTCGAAATTTTCTGGTAGCCCGGAGATTTCCGAGTAAGGCTCGGAGATTTCCGTTCAAACCCAAAAACTCCAGGAACAAGATACCAAAAAGGGACATGAGTGGGGAAAAGCATGTTTACAGGATAGTGAAAGGCTTAGGATAGAAACTCAAACTGAAAAGAAGACACACTCAAGTTGCAAAAGCCATAAAACACAAGAGAAGACCAAAAAGAGTGTGTTTTCCCAAAAGAACCAAAGACAATGCAAGTGAGACAAAATAAAACCAAATGGAATCCAAAGAGAAAAAGGAGTTGGTGGCCGAGGCCACCGTGTATGAGTTGTAGCATGGTACCGCGAAGATATATCTTGAGTCCATAACTACATCTCAACATTGAAGCTCACAAATTAGATTCAATTTGAAGCTTTAGCAATGATATGTCACTATATGCATAATAGGGGGAGGAAGAGTCCAATGTATTAGGAAAACACTCCCCCTTAGTCCATGTGTACCTCTAGGTCTTATTACACCTTAAACGTTGGAGTGTGTGTACGGAGCTCAAGCCAAGGCCCGAGAATCTATGATATTGAGATCATTCCTCAAGTAGCAAAAGCGGCCTTCATCAAGGGGTTTCGTGAAGATATCCGCCAATTGATCCCTTGTACCAACATATGATAGATCAATATATCCTCGTGCCACGTGATCGCGGATGAAGTGATGACGAATCTCAATGTGCTTGGTCCTTGAATGTTGCAGCGGATTGTACGCAATTTTGATGGCCCTCTCATCGTCACATAAAAGCGGCACTTTGTCCAAGAGGACACCGTAATCCTTTAAAGTTTGCCGCATCCAAAGAAGTTGAGTACATCCGCTTGCGGCAGCAACATACTCGGCCTCCGCCGTGGATAATGAGATACAATTTTGTTTCTTCGAGGACCAACTCACCAAAGATCTTCCAAGAAATTTACACGTTCCGGATGTGGACTTCCTATCATCAATGTCGCCCGCCCAATCGGAGTCCGTGTATCCACAAAGAGACAATGTGCCATCTTTGGGATACCACAACCCAAAGCAAGGGGTATGAACCAAATATCTGAAGATTCTCTTTACGGCCATCAAATGACTTTCCTTAGGCGCGGCTTGATAACGAGCACACACTCCCACGCTTAAAACGATATCGGGCCTAGAGGCACACAAATAAAGAAGAGACCCAATCATAGAACGATACTCCTTTTGGTCTACCTCTTTACCGTCGGGGTTGAGTTGGAGGTGGCACTTGGTTTGCATAGGAGCCGTCACACCGTTAAGTCCAAGCAATTTGAATTTCTTGATCATCTCTTGAATATACTTGGCTTGACAAATGAAAGTCCCTTCCCTCAATTGCTTTATCTCAAAGCCAAGAAAGAACTTGAGTTCACCCATCATGGACATCTCGAACTTGTCGGTCATTAGCTTGGAAAACTCATCATTGAACACACGGTTAGTAGAACCGAAGATAATGTCATCGACATATAGTTGACAAATGAAGAGTTCACCATTAACCTTTTTAGTGAAAAGAGTGGGATCGATTACCCCAACCTCAAATCCACGTTCTACCAAGAACTCTCTCAAGTGCTCGTACTATGCACGGGGGGCTTGTTTAAGGCCATAGAGAGCTTTGTCCAAGACATAGACGTGGTGACGATGGTTGGGGTTTTCAAAACCCGGGGGTTGTTTAACATAAACAAGTTCCTGCAATGGACCATTAAGAAAAGCAGATTTTACATCCATTTGTTGCAATTTGAAACCATGGTGAGAACAAAAAGCGATGAGAATACGTATCGATTCGAGTCTTGCGACCGGTGCGAAAGTTTCTTCAAAATCGATGCCTTCGACTTGAGAGAATCCTTGAGCCACCAACCGCGCCTTGTTCCTCACAACGATACCATGTTCATCTTGCTTGTTCTTGAAGATCCACTTAGTGCCGATAACGTTGCGGCAATCTTTAGGCTTCTCAACTAGACGCCACACTTTGTTGCGCTCGAAGTTGTTAAGTTCTTCATGCATAGCCCCTAGCCAATCGGGATCTTCAAGAGCATCAAAGACTTTCCTGGGCTCGACCATGGAAATGTGTGCTTGATGCTCACTAAAGTGAGATAATTGACTTCGTGTGGAGACCCTTGCTCGAATTTCACCAATGACCTTGTCGAGAGATAATGCTCTAAGTTCCAAAGACTTTGCAAAGCGAGCTTGACGACGAGTTTCAATTGCCGCCCTTGTGGTGGGGACAATTTCTTGACCATCTTGATCCTTTGGATCCTCGTCTTGACCTTCTTGTGGGCCTTGATCATCATGAGAAGTCTTTTCATGAGGTGGAGAAGGATGATCTTGCCCTTGAGTAGAACTTGGAGAAGTGGAGTTGGCTTCGATAATCTTGGTGGAGGAGGCATGATCTTTTTGTTGATGAAGATCTTGTTGAGATTCATCATGAGCTTCATCTTGAGAGGAAATAGCATGCCCTTGTTGAGGAGGATCTTGAGATTGTTCTTGAGGGGAATCATCATTTTCTATGGGTGAGCCACCTTGTGGTTCTTGTGATGGTGAGGTTTCCTTGATGGGAGAAATTGAATCATATTGAACAACTTCTTCATGGATTTCAATTGGGCGTAGAAAGCCCACCCCCATCTTCTTAATAGCATCAAAAGGTTGTTCATCACCTACATCACAAACACCAACTTGCTCCACTTGGGAGCCATCATTTTCATCGAATTCCACACTACAAGACTCTATGATAATCCGGGAGGATTTATCAAAGACTCTATAAGTGCGGGACTCTCTACCATAACCGACAAAGATCCCCTCAAGAGACTTAGAGTGAAACTTACCCAACCGGACACCCTTGACTAGATAATAGCATTTACATCCAAACACTCGGAAGTAGCCAATATTGGGTTTATTGCCGGTGAGGATCTCATATGGAGTCTTCTTCAAACCTTTGCGGAAGTAGAGGCGATTAGATGAGTGACAAGCGGTGGAAATAGCCTCCGCCCAAAAGTTGATGGGAGACTTGAACTCCGCCAACATAGATCTCGCCATATTGATGAGAGTCTGATTCTTTCTTTCGGCAACACCATTTTGTTGAGGAGTGTAAGCAGCGGAATATTGATGACGAATGCCTTCTTCACTAAGAAAGTCGTTAAGAGTGTAGTTCTTGAATTCCGACCCATTGTCACTACGAATAACCAAAATGGGAAGGTCATATTGGCGTTGAACTTGCTTTGAGAAGTCGATGAAGACTTGTTTAGTTTCATCCTTGGTCTTGAAGAAATAGACCCAAGTATATCTTAAATAGTCATCAACAATCACGAGGCAATATTTCTTGCCACCAAGACTTATCTCCGGAATTGGTCCAAATAGATCAACATGAAGGAGTTCCAAAATCCGGGATGAAGATATGATGGTCTTGCTTGGATGAGGAATGTCATGCATCTTGCCTTCCACACAAGCTCTACAAATTCGATCCCTTGAAAAGGAAACATGATCTTTTAGTCCAAGAATGTGGCCACCCTTGTGAAGACTTTGCAAAGTACGCATGTTTACGTGAGCTAGTCGGCGATGCCAAAGCCAACCCACGTCGGCTTTTCCGAAGAGACACATGGCTTGAGAAGTGGTGGCTGCGGAGAAGTCCACCACATAGAGCTCATGCTCCACGTGTCCCACGAAAGCCACTCTTAGCGACTTGCTCCACAAGAGGACCACAATGTCCTTATCAAAGAAGGGAGAGATCCCCATCTTTGTTAAGGCACGAACCGATAACAAATTATAGCCAAGAGATTCAACAAGCATGACATTGACAAGAGAAATGTCGGGGGCAACTACCACTTTGCTAACCCGGTTACCTTAGACCTTGATAAGTCACCAAAAGTTACGGTTACTTGATCTTCATTAGGTTTCAACTCCGTAACAAGTTCTTTGCTCCCGGTCATATGACTTGTACATCCACTATCAATTATCCATTTTGAACCACCGGGAGAAAGATCCTACAAGAGATTAATTCTTGCATTTAGCAACCCATTGCTTCACAATGGGTGCTTTATTGTTAGCGACAAGAGATTTAGGAACCCAAATAGCATATGAAATAAAACCATAGTAGGGTCCAATGTAACGAGCACAAACATTCCCATAATAATCGACATATAAAGCATAGTTAGGGTTGTTGTCTCCGGCGTGATCTTTACGAGTAGGTTTGCCCCTTGTGACATTCCTACTCGCAAGACCTTCCTTGGATTGAATGGAGTCGGCCTTCTTGGCTTGAATGGGTTTGATGCTCTTGGGAATGCCCTTCTTGGCATTCATCTTGATGGGAGGCACATATCCAAGACCTTCCTTTCCTTGTCGAGTGTGAGGCTCCACGATGGGAGTCTCAACAACTTGTTTACCTTTAAGAAGGATGATCTTGGATGTGGCGGCCTTAGTCATCTCACTCTTCAACCTAGTATTCTCCTTCACAAGATTAGCATTATCACAAGAACACTTAGAGGTAGAGATGCTAAGAGAATCAAGGTTAGTTAGCCGAGTTTGAAGTTGGGCATACGACTCTTTTAGAAGAGCATGTTCACTCTCCAAAGCCTTGTGAGCTATGACGAGCTTTTCCATGTCCTCAATGAGTCGAACATGCCCAACCGCAAATTCGGCTTTATCATGTTGAGCCACCTTGAATTTAGCAAAGTACATATCACGATCCTTAATGAGCTTAGCATGTGAGGAGTTATGAGTTTCCTCAATAGTTTCAAGTTGCTCCTCAAGACGAGCATGAGACTCTTCAATCTCCTCAAGAGAGGACTTCAAATAAGATAGAGAAATAGCGTCTTCTCTTTCTATCTTACCCTTCTCTTCATTGAGATGCTCTAGCTCACCAATTCGAACCATGAGGGCACCAACATGTTTCTTGCTATCACCTTGCAAGTTAGTGATAAAGGAGTCGAACGCCACAAGCTCTTGCTTGATTTGAAAGCTAGAGGCATCATCAAGCTCATTCATTTCATTCATGAGAGAGGATGAGGATGAAGGTACCTCCGACGCCTTTGCCATAAGACACTTTGAGCTCTTGGTGATGGAGTTCCCATTAGGCGATGAGAATATAGACGATGAAGAGCTTGTCGTAGTCGAAGGAGTTCTTGTCGTTGATGGAGAGATGATAGTTGTCGAGGTGGTGGCAAGGGCCGCCACTTCATTTGGGGTTTCTTCCTCCGACTCTTCATCATCGGTGGGATACTCCTCTTGAGTCAACAACATGATGCGAGGATTCTTGTTAAAAGGCCTCTTCTTTCCATAGGCCTTCTTGGGAGGCATCTTGGTTTTGTCCTTGAGCACTAGACGTCCACCATGCTCTTCTCTTTTCTCATAAGGGCACTCGGCAACGAAATGGAACTTGTCTTGACAATTGTAACATGTCCTTGACTTGGAGGGTGAGACCCTATCGGCTTGAGGTGCATTCTTGTCAACACGCATCTTGCCTCTTGAGGGATTGTTCCAAAAGGTGCGAGCCGCAAGAGCGAGATGGTCATTGTAAGCAATCTTGAGTGCTTCCTCGGACATGGCGGCAAAGCTTCCAAGATCATCATCATCATTGTCTTCCTCAACGGTAGCCTTCAAAGCAAGGTTGGTTGTGCCTCTTTGCATTCCAAGAGCCCTTGCCCTTGCATCTTGAGCATTCTTAGTGGCCACCTTGTATGCGGCCATCTCTTGCATAACCTCATTAGATGTCATGAGATGATAGTTGTGTCTTCCTTGAAGACTCTTGACGTCGGTAGGCTCACAAGCCATCATAGAGCTAACATACTTCCTTTTGATCCAAGCATCATCAATGTGAGAGGCACCCACTTCACGAAAGTTTGTGGCTATGGTCACCAATCTTTGATACATCATCTCATGGTCTTCACCATCAAGCTTGAAAAAGCCCTCGGCTTCATTGCTCAAAGAGTCATAGCGGTTCCTTCTCATGCTATCATTTCCGACGAACAACTCGGATAGACCATCGCATGTCTCCTTGGCGGTGGTGAGATGTTGAATGCGAGCCATGTCCTTGTTCCCAACCGCCTTTTGGATCATGTAGAGAGCGGTGGCATCAAGTTGAGCCTCCACCACTTCTCTTCTTGTTAGGTTGGTCGGATCATGCGGCTTGTATCCAACTTGAATGATGTGCCACAACTCGATTGAAGAGCTGCAAACATGAGACTTCATCATGTATTGCCATTGAGAAAAGGTATAATCTTTAAGCAATGGGGGATCACCCCTATGAGAAACTTGCGGATGAGGAATAATGGGATCGGGGGTATGGTATTGGGATGGGGGAGGAGTGGCGTTGTAGCCTTTAGGCACTTCATCATTGGATGGTGGAGTGTTTTGATGGGTTGAGGAACTACTAGCATCACCCTTCCCATCCAAAGGCAATTGCTTTCCCTTTATCAATTCGGGGTCCGCATCAAGAGTAATGCCCGAAAGCACCGGAGGCTTTGAGGGCAATGCAAGAGAGGTTTCTTTAGATGTCTTCAGAGACTCAAGCATATCATGAAACTTCTTGAACTCGGTTTGTATAGACGATGTCAACTTTGTTTCCAAAGAGTTGATATCGGCCATAGTGGCACCTTTCTCTTGCATTGCCGCCAAAGTCGCGGCGTCCGTTTCGGAACCCTCTTTTGGGTCAACTTGCATTGTCCAAGGTTGGTCTCAAGTGGTGAAGCTTATAAGAGACAACTTGGCTCTGATACCAATTAAACGGCAGTTGACCACCTAGAGGGGGGGGGGGGGGATGAAAAGGTGGTGACCAATTTTTATCTCTTTTTCAGTTTTTAGGCTAGCGGAAAGTAAATTGTCTAGATGTGCAACTAGATGATTCAAGTGACAACCTACAAGGAAACTAGGCAAGTACAGGAAATAAAGATGCGGTAAAGGAGAGTGGAACGAAACAACCGTAGGGACTCGAAGACCAAGGTTTTATCCCGAGTTCCACCACATAGGTGTACGTCTCGTTGGAGAGGTGTGATCTACCACAAAGGTTTGCTCAACGCCACAAAGGCCTCACCCTATTCTCCTGTGAATTCGACCACAAAGGTGCGAATCCACACTTCCACTAAGGACTCCTTTAAGGGCGGAGAAAGTCCCGTACAAATTCGTGAGGCACACACCCACAACTGAATTGGGGGCTCTCACAACGACCACAACAGGTCACTTCCACAAAGGAATCCACAAAGGATCAAACTACACAAAGATGAACCTAGCTATCCACAAAGGAACCCTAGATTCATTGCCCCTCAAGAAATAGAGGGGGAAAGTCAAATCGCTTCGGTGGAGATGTAGATCGGTGGCTTCTCCCTCAGATCCCCAAGTATCAACGGATTTGAGTGGTTGGATTGAGAGATCCGGGAGAAACGAGCTTCAGCACCAATGGAGGAGAGAGAAAATCTGGAAGCTTAGGAGCTGGAGGTAGGTGTAGGGGTATTTATACCCCTCCTCAAAATCTGCCCGTTGCACAAACGCCAGCCCGGAAATCTCCGGGTTGAGGACCGGAGATCTCCGGACCCCGGAAATTTCCGGGTGAAATTCCGGTAGATCTTGACTCTGGATCAGTACTGGTTGAACTTCTTGACTTGGTCGAAATTCCTCTAACACTCGGAGATCTCCGGATTGGGGCTTGGAAATCTCCGAGCGCCAGAAATCTCCGGGAGGATTTCCGGCTAAAATTGATTTGGAGTCAGTGCGCATTTGAATTCAGACTTGGTGAAAAATAAAGCTTGGCTCGGAAATCTCCGGTCTGTGGACCGGAAATTTCCGGGCCCCGGAAATCTCCTGACTGAATTCCTGAACAATTACCAGGTGCAATTGAAATGATATTTAGGCAACCTAAGTATTCCTCTTTGACAGTCAACCTGTAAAATAGCCTGCCTGCTTCATCACAAACATTAGAATACATTTTGTGTTGTCATTAGTCACCAAAACTTGGGAGTACATAGAATGCACTTTCAGACCCCCCATGATGCATGCCCTAGATCGTGCGCAATCGTTACTCGTCTGAGTGCCACGTGGCTCGTGCCGGTCGGACGGGGCCCACGACGCTCCGCCTGAGCCCATGGGTTCAATCGCGCCCATCGCAGGCCCGGGGGCTACTGTAAGCCAAACTCGTGGGAGATCTTCATCTTGTTCTCCTACACATAAGCCAAATATCTTCCTCAAAACATCCACCATACCTACCTACTACATTATTTCCATAGCTGTTCCGAGATATATTGCCATGCAACATCCATCTTACATTACATTACTTGTTGTCATTCATTACTTATATATCGCTTTGCGTGATTCAATAAATCTGATGTATGGTTTTATCCATATTACGCTAGATCACTCCATAACCTGCTACACTGGCAGAGGCACCGTTGTCATATGCATTCTTATGGCACATTCATATTATTTACTTGTATCATGAGTATGTTTTTTTTATCATCATTAGTGTGTCGTCATATATCATATTAGGATGCTTGCCCTGTCGGCCCAGTGGAGACTGGGGGTATGAAGAGCCCACTCCCCCAGGCCTCGCACGCGGGCTAATCAGACAAAACGACTAAGGACCAAGCCTCGCCGTCTGGCGGGACCCTTGAGAGGCAATTCCCCTCGAGGGCCTGAAGAGGAAGCGAGGGCCTCGTGGGGATCCTCGCTTCAGGAGACCCTCCCGAGGCGCCAACGCGCCTGGAGGGAAGTCAACAGGAATCCCTCCACAGGCCTCCCCTGGCCTATGCGGAAACGTCACGGCCAAGGAAGTACGGCGGGACGCACATGCCCCCTGCCACGCCCACATGGTGACGCAGGCACTCCCGTTGCCGTTTTGATGATAAAGGAGTCAATAAAGTTGCGCCGCCTGCTCCAAGATTGCCAAGACCTTCTACTCTGATGATAAAGCAGATGGACGGTGCAACCCTCCAAAGAGAACGTCATCGCGGGCTCCACCACAGAGATTGCCGTCCCTGCGGGCAGTACTGCGCGGTCGGCCGCCTGTCGGCCACGGTGCCCAACTTTATCGATGATGGACCGCGTCCATGGACGATCCGACGGTGGTGGACTCCTCCTCCTCCAAGCCACTGCCATGTGGGAGCCTCCCCGGATGTCGAGCAAAAGAAGAGCGCCTGAGGCGCCTATAAAAGGGGCAAGACCTCCGTCGGAGGAGAGGTCGACCAATTGCTTGCTACAACACTTGTAAACCCTAGCGCTGCTGAGTAGGATAGCCTCTGGTTGGAGGAGGAGGAAGATCAACGCTTCCCTCCCCAGGCAAGAACTGCCTGAAGGGGGCCCTCGGCAAGCTCTGCTGTACTGGAACCACCATAGTATAATACAGACAAGAAGGAGTAGCGGTCTTACCTCCTCTCGAGGGCCGTGAACCTGGGTACGGGCTAGTGTCCATCTCTGTCGTGGGTGTTTCGTCTCCAGGTCCGGAGAGCAACGTCACCGTGCCCCTCGAGTGTCTTGACCTCCGCGTTCAATCCCCTTCACGAACTACACTTCAGGAAGTGACTACCCCCGATTCTAGGGAGTCATAACCCGACATGCCCCTAAAAAGTGAAAGAGCCATGGAGGCCATCAAAAAGAGAAACAGAAAAAGAAAAAAATAGAGAAAACGAGAAAAAGAAAAAAAGGAAGAAAATAAATAAAAAGGGGTAGCATTACTATTCCTTATCACACACTTGTGCTCATGTTATAGCACAATATCATTTATAGTCATCATTTGTGCTCATGTTTAGCACCTTTACTCCATATGAGAGAGTTTTCATGTCTTAGTTGCATAACTATGTGGGGAATTTTACACTATAGAACTTGGCTTGTATATTTCAATGATGAGCCTCCTCAAAAGTGCTCTCGGTCTTTGTGAGCAAGCAAGTTGAATGCACCCCCACTAGTTCCATTGGAGAGCTTTCATATACTTATATATCCATGTGCATCCGTTGTGTGCCAATCACTACTCCTTGCAAGGCTTCGATTGTAAGACTTTCTCTTGTCTAATGATCACTTGCAGCTTTGTGAGCCTGACGTGGGGCTACTCTTCGACTATCCCACGGTTAGGATACCTGGGTCAAGCCAAGACTGCAAAGGCCCAAGGAAGGCCCAATAGAGATAGCGTGTCTCCCAAGACTAGTCGGTTAGGTCATACGACTCTTACCATATTTGTAAACGCCATCGGCACCGTTCACCCGGGACCTAGCCTATCATATAAAGGCTAGGAGGGTTGCTCGTCCAGGGGAGGGAGAGAGGCACGCTCATAGCCGCCACCATAAACCCTAGCGAGATCGACATCTCGCCATTGTAGCCACAACTCGTCATTAATACCAGACAAGCATGAAGTAGGGTGTTATCCTCCGGGTGCCTGAACCTGGGTAAACGCCTTGCTTGTTAGCCCTCGTGATCACCAACGCTCATCTATCTTCCCCTCAATCAACCCGGGGTGCACAACCCTGTGATTTGTCGAGTTACACCCTCGTCAATTGGCGCCGTCTGTGGGAAGGAACTGTGACGCCCTAAAATCGGTACTATGTTGATTTAAGCGTCCCCGCCGAAATCCACATAATAACGATTTTAGGTCGCCCACCAGTCATAATGTGCACGCCGAAACATGCGCATTATGTGGGTGGAATTGTGAGAACATTACAACAGTTCCGATACATCCATAAATACAACAGAAGATATAATTACAACAACGACCCGAACGAGTCAAGATACAAATGATACAATACAAAGATTCAAATGATAGCGGAAGCAAAAACCGTCTACGGATAAGATGCAAATTGTACTAAGAGTCCTGAATATAAGCAATGGCGCAATATCCCTGCCCAACCAAGCCGGAGGGATTCCCAAGCTAACGTCGTCAGACTTCAAACCTGTTAACTGCACATAAAGCACAACCCAAAAGAGGGTGAGGGCACTCCCTGGCAAGCAAAACTGACTTGCCTACTTTCTACACCATCTCCCAAAATATGGAGTAGGTGGACCTAGCGGTAGCAGCACTAGTAACCTAGAGAGACACGCTACAACTTCCGTCTAATCAGGGGGGGATAAGAGAGCGCATAAGTACACATCTAGTACTAACACCAATCATAACCCATTCTCGAATTAACCCCCCTCAACCAAGTATGAGGAAGCAATTCGGGAAACTCACACGTTGAACAATTTTAGTTACCAGTTATTGTAGAAGTAATTCTATATTACTAGTCAAATTAATTAACATTAATTAGGTGCAAGTTGTCTAGATCTTGTTAGCCAGCATCATCACCAAAGTCGTCCATAACCGTGGACACGGCTCATCGATGAGATTATACCCTGCAGGGGTGCACTACTGTACCCATACTCGTATGATCAACCCAAGCAAGCATCAGGGCCTCTCAACTCGACTCATTCCTTCACTACAGCAAGTCCAAGTGCCACCCATATGACTTGTTACCCGCGTCAAGAGTCCGGCCGAATCTCAATTGCGGACTCATTAGTTTGCGTCCACGCGCCATGCGGCTCAAACCACAGTAGGAACTGTCCGCTTCGCGCGCACCACCCCTATATGACCCCCCGTATCATGTAACCTCTCATCAATCATCATCATCTGTAACATCCCAACATTTTATAATATTCAAAAATCACTAAAATTTAAAACTTTTCCTTTTATTAAAATAAAATATTAAATGCATAAGGAAACCAACTATGATAGACTTCAAACTTATTGAAAGAGTTTAATATTTCAAATGTCACAGTTTAAACATTTTATTATCCACTGTATTTCAAAAACCTAAAAATGTAGTTTGACAAATATTTTACAAACTACAATCCATTTTATTTTAAGGTTTATAGATTTTAAATTAATGAATCATCCAAATAAACATTTCATTTGCTCAAATGAATTTCATCTATTTTCAAAGCATGAAATGATTAATATATTCTAAATAATAATAAAATTAAAACAAAAATATTTTCCAAAGTTGTTATGAAGTTTTCAAATGAATTATCATAATATAAAATATAATGGTGCACAAATTATTTTCAATTAAAAATTAATACCTTATATTTCACATTTCCTAAACATTATTTATATTTAATTCTTTAATATTATGCCAAATTAAAGATGAATGATTTCAGCAAAATAAGTTTAAATAACTTAAATTCAAACATATTTTGAATATGGGTATTTTACAAATTTTACATAGCCAAAAGAAAATTTATTTAAGATATAATTTCTAATTTGACTTTAAGTGTCAAATTTGTATTTAAGCAATATTTCAAAATATTATTTTTCAAAAATATTCAAAACATGCCCACAATTGGTTTAACAGAAAGATAATAATTTTACAAATTTTTAGAAATTTATTTGACCTCATTTGGACATTTAAATCAAAAGTTATGAATTAAATTGGAGAAATCAGAAAAAGGAAAATTGATGACGTCACTGCTGACATCACTCCATCTTCAACATCCGTCCGAAAATTTCGCCTCCGATCCCTCCACCGATCCGAGCTCAAATCGCGGCGTCCTTTGCGGGATTTGATCCCCCTTTCCCCCCATATAAACCCCAGACCACGCCGCACTTTTCCCCTCTTTCCCCCTCTCAAAACGCGCCGCCAGGCCGCCACGGTGGCTCGCCGGAGAAGCTCGAGGCCGCCGCCGTTTTCCTTCCTTTCCCGGCGAGGTAAACCATCCCCGAGCCCGAGACCCCATCTACCCTCACCCCCGTGCTCTTGCGCAACTCTTGAACCCCCTCCTTCTTTTTCGTGCAGAAGAACGTCGAGGACGAGCTCGACGGAAGTCCGCCGACGCCCGAGCCGCCCCAACCGCTCCTCCACGTCGCGCTCGGATGAATTCCGCGTCGCCACCGCCACCATAAGATACGCCGTGTTGCGCCGCGCCCGGGCCCGTCGTCCGCGCACTCGGTGAGCCCACGCAGCGTCGCCGGCGTCCGCGACCGGCCACCGCCGCCGTCGGTCCCGTCTCCGGCCTCCTCAGCGCCGCCACCTCCTGGTCAAGAAATGTGAGCCCTTCGATCTCGATCTGACGGCGTAGATTAGAAGCGTTAATTCGAATCGGTACGGACAGATCTGGACCGCCAGATCCAGATCTGACGGCCCAGATCTGTTGACTTAATCCAGTCAGCGCCCGCGTGGCAGCCACGTCAGCGCCACGTCGTGCCTCGTCAGCATCCGCGTAAGCGCCAGCGTGTAATTCCTTTTCTATTTTAAATTTAATTGGAAGTTTTGCAGAATAGTCCCTGTAATTAAAACATCTATAACTTTTTAACCACAACTCTAAATTTAACAATTTTTATATATTTGGAAAGCTCTTGACATGTAGATTATTTTAGATCGGCCAAAATTCAAATTTGACTTAGTATAAAATATTCAAATTTCAAATGGTGAATTTGAGTATATTTGTAATAACTTTAAACCTATAAATCCAAAAATTGCAAATAAAATTGTTTTAGAAACTTTAGAATATTTGTAAATTAATGCCACTGCTATAAAATATTTTTGAGTAATTTTTGAATGAATTCATAGTTATATATTTAATTTGAATGGTTTGACTATTTTCAACATAACTATTAATAAAAATATTATTTTTGATTAAAGTAAATTTCTATAAATTTAATTAAAATACCCCTGTCTATTAACACTATTTATTAAATTATATTATAAAAATTTAATCATAGAAAACTTTAATCTTATAATTATTTCTTTTATTATATTTTCCAAAATTAGAAATTAATTAAATTGCATTTATAAATTCATGCATATTTATAAAGAAATCACAAAAGTTATTTTTATGTTTCTTGTGATTAAAAATTTCATTTCATTCATAGCATATTTTATTTCGTAGATATAATTCTCATAGGAAAACCCCTCTTCATTAGTTTTCTCTAAGTTAGAAATAATTTCAACTTAGCATTTTTGTGATGTGCTACACTTAGACACTTAGTAATTTTCAACATGGAGCTGGAAGACCAATGAAGGACTTAGCCAAACAAGACTCCAGAAGAATCTCCAAGGAGTGGAAGCACTTAGAAGAAAGATCAAGAAGGAGTTCATGAAGACCAACCAGAAATATTTTCTAAGTCTTTCTCCCTCTTTCTTCTTTCTCCCTCCTTCTTCTGTTAGACTTCATGATGACTAAGTAAATCCAAGACCAGCCTCGAGGATACAAGAACCACCAAGTCTGAAGATTTATCAAGTCTATCAAAACTTCAATCAAGACATCATCAAGGAGAATATTACAAGTCTGGAGATGAAGCCTGGAGGACAACTACATCTTTCTTCTATCCTTTCCCTCTTTCCTAATCTTGTCTTTCACATTTGACTTAAACAATTTTGATCATGATATTATCATCTTGAAGTTGTTGGATCCTAGCGGCATAGTGAGATGAAACGGCCTGGAAACAAACCTTACATGTCCACGTACATGAGACCTGTTCAACAATTTAAGTGGCTGGCTGGGTGTCTGTCTCTCTCACTTTAGTGAATATCCAATTTACAAAGAGTTGATAATAATTGTTGATCACCTCGAAGAATAGAGCTAGTATTTTCTCTAAGTATTTTGCACATCAAGACTAAGCCATTAGATTGCTTATTCAAGATGATATAAAACAAAATATTTTATTCAACTTATGACCTTAGCCCTTAGTCCTTTTGGACCAACCTAATTGCCTTGCATTAACTTAAAAGATTTTCATGGCATGAAAAAGCATTTCTAGCCCATAGGAATATTTTGCACATCATGCATAAACATATTTTCCTTATAAAGTTTTATAAAACTTATTTATTCATCTAGTATGTGTTGCATGAATTGTGCAGTTGTGCTTGCTGTTGATTGTTGTATTGTTGCTTGTCTATATTGTTAGATTGAACGGAGAGTCCCGAGTATCGTTGAAAAGAGTTGTGAACAACGACAACATTCAAAGGCAAGAGGCACACCTCATAAACTTCCTATTATTTCTATATGCATTACTTAGTGTATTTTATATGCATGTGTAGGATAGAATGGCTATGCTAAACCTGTGTAGAATTCCTTATTCCTGTGTCTAGGTTCCTATGCAATGCTTAGTAGAATTATTGATGCTATGCAAATGATGTTTTGTAAAAATCTAAATTCTACTAAGTTAATAATGAAACACCTGGGTGGTAAAAGGTTGTATGGTGGCGAAGTTGAGTGGCTACTCAGGCCCATGTCTATGGTTCCTGGAGTACGTGCACTTGTGAATGGCCACCCAGGAACAGAGGAATCTGAAGAACTCCGAGTGACGATTGCTTCCAGTGCAGCCATTGCCATATGGGCTCTGGCTTGATCAATTATGTTGCGTGGACTCTCTCTGGCTTGACAAGCAGATGTAGGGGGATGTTAGGTGGAACGGGTCAAGCCAGAGTGGGAGGGAAAATGCTTCTGAAAGATCTCGTATCATTCTTCTCCTTTCCCTATCACAAATGGTGTGTAAAGGATAATTTGGGTTGAATGGGTACAATGGTGAAAGTGCACAACCTCTGCAGAGTGTAAAACTAAGTACTTAGCCGTGTCCCCGGTACGGACAATTTGAGCAGCTGATCACGGACGTCAACGGAGGATTCCACCATTCCAACTTCAGAAATAAAACTTGATGGGTGAACAAGGGAAGATGAGATTTATGGTTTTCATGCCATACTCGTCTTGATTTCAAGAAAAGTGTTTTCAAAAGAGTAGGAAAAATTGGCTTTATGCAAATTAGCCTTGAACTCCACCAGCCAAATATGCATATAGGCTTTAGAGTTATTCCATTAAGTGTCCACCATAGTGTAACTTGCAAGACTCCATTTATAATGGAATCTGACCCACGTTGTTGCAATATTTTTCTTATTGCAGATTTGACCAGATGACGAGTGAGGTTTCGTTTAAAAGTTTCGAGTCTACAACCAACATGTTTTCGCCTGTGGCAGCATGAAAGTTATAGAGACTCACTGCTATTGTATTTCCGCTGTGTACTTTTCCAATGCTAGCTTTATGCTATGCAACTTGTATCAAATATTTTGTAAGTCTGGATCATCAATGTAATAAAATTGACGCTTTGCTGTGATATTACATCGTAAACTGTGTGTGCAAATGAATCGATCCAGGGATTTGCACTATACACAGGTATCTGCCTTATTTTAAGTGCAGGTACGCTACATCATCATGCACATGGATATGAGCAAATGGAAAACCCGAACTAGTTGTGGCACATGGACAAGTTGAAGATCCGTTCAAAGTCGAGAAGGGCTCCATAGGGCCACCCACAAGTGGTTAGTGCGCTCAAAATTGGATCCGAGGACAAAATCTCAGTTCCTAGGTCGACACTGAGCAGAACAAAGCACCTCGCAAGGCCTTCCGCCTGGTGCCTTATCTTTTAATTATAATACCCCAAAATAAGACAACATTTTACTAAGGTAGAATAATCTATCATACTAAGCATATGAAATAAACGACCAACAGAGGACTCGCACAACCAACTCTAAGCATGCGCTACGACTCGCAAGGCTAACAGATAAACATTCAACATGTGATGGGATGTGGGGATAAAGCTGTATAGGCTGCAGGATATCATGTGATGGGATCGCGATAAAGAATCGAATACTAGGGTAGCAGAGATCAACAACAAGAATGATAGACATTAGGTAAACAAGCAAACTTTGCTTGCTTGGAATCCCGCATGGAAGCAGATCTTGTCGTTGCTCACACATCTCAACGTCGTATCCGCAAAGAATCAACAAACACTGGAAAGCGTAAAAGATGCATTTTACAACTACGGCAAAAGATCCAACATGATCATGGGATAGATGAATGACATGGCAAGATGCAATATGAGATGCACTTAATCCAAATTAAGCGGAACCGGGATTCTGACAATTAATATTAATTTTAGAGTTATTTATCTACCTAACAAATTAAATGTTGATTAACTTAGCAAGACATGGCATGGGTGATCTAGTCAATTTAAATGGAATTGGGCAATACATATATTTTTTTGCCCCACATATTCCATATTTATTATTTAGGTGATTTGCTACACCAACAAACCCCAGAGATGCAACACATGCAAGTATGACGCGATATGCTCAAGATAGTTGACATTTAATAAAATAGGTATAGGGTTAGGGTTTGGGTCCGTACGTCGGATCGGGTGAACTAGGGTTCGAAACCGATGTCTTCGGTCCGTAGAGTAAGTATTCGTCGTCGTTTGTCGGTGTCGTGGAAGTGGTCGGGGTAGTTGTACTCGGTCATCACCGTTGACGGGCGCGGGCACGTTGGAGCACGGCAACGGACACCGGAAGGAAAAGCGCACGGGCGGGCACCGTGACACGAACATGGGCAGTCGCGGCAATGCGGCACTGGAAGGGGCACTCGCACGTAGCAACACCACGAATGGTGGACAACTCGGACAAAAATGGCGACGCCGGGGTCTTGCGGGCATTTCACCGACTGTGGGCGGCGAACGAGAGGAGGCCACCAGACGGAGAACCGGGCTAGGACGGCGCGGCGTGGGGCGGGGCGGCGTGCACGCGGCCGGGAAGAGGAGGCGGCAGTGGTGGCGCGCTGCGGCGCGTGAGGCGGAGCGCTCGGCGGCGGCAACCGGCGAGCGGCGCGGACGGAGGCGCGCGGCACGGGCGGCGGTGGAGCAGGGGAGCGGCCGGAGAAGGAGCTGGGGACGCGCGGCGACGGCGCGGCGGCGGCGGGGGTGGAGACGGAGCAGGCCAGAGGCGCCGCCGGGACGGGCTACCGGAGGCGGGAGCGGCGGCGCACGGCGCGGGGAGGAGCGGGCCGGATGCGGCGCACAGGGTTGGGGATAAGGGACGCGGCGACGGCAGGCGGCGGAGGACGGGGTCACACGGGGCGGCCGGGCCGGAGACGCGGTCAGAGGCGCGCGCGGAGGCGCGACGGCGGGAGCAGGCGCCGACGACGGGAGGGCAAGGGCGCAGGGGCTCGGGAGCACGGGAGGAGGTGGCGGCGCGCTGGCAGCAGGGCGCGGCGGCGCTCGGCCGGAGGAGGCTGGGGCGGCGCGGGCGCGGCGCTGGAGGCGGCTGGCCGGGGAGGAGCCCGGTCGCGTGGGGGAGCGGCCGGACGGCGCTGGGAGGAGGAGTCGGCTGGCGGCGGAGCAGCGACGGGGCGTGGCACGCGGCGGCTGCAGGGCCGGAGGCGGCCGGGGAGTGGCCGGGCGCGTGGAGCGAACGGGAGCAGGAGCTCGGGCCTGCTTCTCCCGTGCGGTGCGGGAAGAACAGAAGGAGAGAAAAAAAGAAAAGAAGAAAAGAAAAAAGGAAAAGAAGGAAAAGAGGGGGGAAAAAGAAAATAAGGGGTGGAATTAAACTTTTGTAAAACCCAGAAAAAGGAGGAGGGTGGCTGCAAAATTGCCGGGGGTGGGAAAAGTTTTCAGAGGGGAAAAATCTAGGGTTTGGGTTAGATGGGCTTTTGGGCGTTTATTTCTCTCCTTTTAATCTTTTCTGTTTTATATTTTTAAAACAAAATACACAGGGAATTTAAATACGAAAACTATACAACATAGTTTTTGTTTTAAATAGATAATTTAATAAACTTGTTTTTAACATTTGCAAAAGATTTTTAAATATTACATTTTTAATTAATTTGAAATGCATTTAAATTTAATTGTGGAAATTTAATTTAAATGCAACTAATTAAATTAATGAGATGCAATGCGATGCCATGTTGATGCAAAAAGAAAACTCACGAAACAAAAAGGGGATAAATTCCGGGGCGTTACAGGAACGAACGTTGGAATCATGGTCTCATTGGTTCCATCAGCGAAGAAGACCGACGTCTGCATCACCTAGGAGCCAATCTGCTTCGTTTCCTTCGAGTACACCTTCCACCCGCCAGCCCACCGCTCGGTGTACGCTGATCTGCACGTAGGTATGTGCATCACCTTCGGTACCATACACTGCCACGTAGACAGTCATGGTGTATTCAGGTCCATGGCGACCGCGTCATGCGCGGCGGCGATACCCGCATCTGCTACCACCGTGCCGCCCCCGCCGCCATCTGTCGCGGAGATCACACCCACTGCGACTGCGGAGATCGCATCTTCGACCGCTGAATCCGCATCTGCATCGACCACGTCAACCACCTCAGCGACCGCCACGCAGATCGAGTCTACACCGACCATCTCGATTGTACTGCTGGCAAAACCAAGATCTGTGTCAACTTTGACTGCGTCTGACCGCGCCCGCGCGAGCGGCCAAGGTCGCGCTACCATCACCCGCGCCACACGCATCTCCATCGACCCACAGAGTCTTCCCCGAGCCGAATTCGCTCTTCATGTCCGCGGCAAAAACATGGAATTTCAGGAAAGGAGACGCGGTGCCGACTGCGGCACCTATCAAGTTGCAGCGATTTTTGATTCCGAGCAAGGCTCGGACGACGGAAGCAGCAGCGGCAGCGTCCTCACCGCTACCCAAGTCTACCCCGCGCAAGTCTTCATGGCAGGCACGGTGCCGCCCGAGAACGACGATGAACCCGCGTATCCGCTGGAGGTGATCATGCCCCACTAGGTAACGCAGATCACCATCACGCGCGACATAGCAATCAGAGGTATGAAGCACGTCGACGACGGCACGTTCCCCCCACCGGAGGCGCCCGGGGAGGATCAGCTGGTAGTCCAGTACTTGCTGCGTAAGAAAGGCGAACGACTTCACGCGGAAAAAGGTTAACTCCTTTGACGCAAGAGGGAGGCCGACGCGTCAAGTGCCAGGAGGTCTGCCTGCTCGTTTACCTCATCCACGTAAGTCAACCAAGGAGCGCGACGCCGTAGGGCTCGTGTGCCCCTTATGACAGAAGCCGATCGAGCCAGGGTCGCCCGCAACCTCGACTCGTCCTTCGTAACTGAGGATGAGAACGCGATACCCATTCCCAAGACAGCCAATGCCGCTCTCATGGCAGTCGAAACTTACCTGCGACTCACGCAGCCACCGGAGGGTGACGCGCGCGCCATTCTCCACAAGCAGCAAATCATGTCCATGAGGGCAATCGAGGACGCCTTGGCGGACAAGGCGCCAAACGACAGGGCATGAGAGGAGCGAGACCGCCACGCACGTGAGCCTGCAACACTCGCTGGCCTAGCAGCCATGCCACGACGACAGCCGCAACCAGGCGAAGACCTCCGCAATATCATCGTGCAAAGGAAGGTGGACCACAACCACACCTAGCGTACGACCAGCGCGACGAACCTGGACGATCGAGCCGACCGCGACTTCGAGCCGTGTGGCGCCGCGTGCTTCAGCTTCAACATCCGCGACACTCGCATGCCCAAGGGCTTCAAGCTCGCAGCGGGGAC
This sequence comes from Poa annua, assembly GCA_026929855.1. Lineage (NCBI taxonomy): Eukaryota > Viridiplantae > Streptophyta > Magnoliopsida > Poales > Poaceae > Poa > Poa annua. The sequence continues at coordinate 239,165,652 of CM049426.1, read as the reverse complement.
TTGATACATAGACAACCAGAGTCTGATAAGTTTATAATAGGTTTATGTATTATGCTATAACTGTATTGCATTATCTCATAAGTTTATAATAGGTTTGTGTATTATGCTATAACTGTATTAATCGGCATTATTAATACAGGTGTGATACATAGACAACCAGAGTCCCTAGTAAGCCTCTATATGAACTAGTCCATTGGGCAACAGTTGATCGAGATTCCCGATCAAGGACAATGACGTTGGTTGACAATGGGGTCATCTTATTAGTTGAATAAGGTGATGGACATACGCAAAGTATTGAAATAAGATCGTATTACGATGTTTGTCATTTGTAATAGATAAGAATATGATAGCTCATTCCTTAGACCGTTAGACCGTACTTATTGATTCTTCGTACGGGTACTTTGAGAGCATCAAATGTTGTATCTTATTTAGCATGACAATAACGGTGTCCATCTTGGGTATCCCGAAAGAGTATTGAGACATAAGGATCAAGAGCGGGATTTGTTCATTCTTGTAATGGAAAGATACTCTAGGCCCACTCGGTGAGATTGCATCTATATAGCTGCGCAGCTTGTGACTAGGTCATGGAGAAGTAATATCACAGACGAGTTAATAACCTTTGTCGGTAACGAGATACGACAAAGACATCGGATGTCTACGATCATATCTCGGACAAGGTAGTATCACAGAAACAAAGGGAATGGATATCATGTTTATGGTTCAACGACGATATTCGTAGAATGCACAGGGGCTGTCATATATATCCAGGTATCCCTGACGATCATTGGTGAGCGGAGTGTCTCGACCATGTCTGGAGTGTTCTCGAACCGTAGCGTAAGAAACTTAAGGTCTTAACGACACCAGGAGATAGGTTCTGGAATAATATAGGATTTTGTTGGAGAGAGAGAAATGATCCGGAAAGAGTTCCGGTGGTCCGGAAGGAGTTCCGGGAAGGTCTGGAATGGTTCCAGAGATGTCCGAAAGTTGTTCGGGTGGTTCGGAAAATGTTTCGGAGTCACGGGATATTAAATAGTATTTAAATATGTTAATTATGAATTAATTATATTTATATTAATTTAATTATTAAATAATAAAGGAAAAAGAGGCAGCCCACCTACATGGGCCCTAAGAGGGCCCAAGAGGGGGAGCCGCACCAACAAAGGGTGTGGGCCCCATGGCTGGTTCGGCCAGCCCATGGTGGGTGCGCCACCCCCCACATCCTACTTTGTTTAGTCCCACATGGGGGAGGCAAGGTGTTTGCACACCCCCTCCCCCCTTTATATAGCAAGGCATATTAATTGGATTAATTACAGAAACATACAATTAATTGTATAGCAGGCCGGCCGAGTTGCTTCTCCGCCCGTTTTGCCCTCCCTCTCCACCTAAGCTATACCGCCGGGCGTCGTTGCCCTGCGGGATTCCAGAAAAGTTCTACCCCTGCGATTTCAGCTGGATCTGAATGACCGGGGGTTGTTGTTAAGCTCCGTATGTTTGGACGTCATCTCGCCCACCCAGCAGCCCTGCCGCTGCCTTTCCGCCGACGCAACCCCCCCAGCCGCCGGCGCCATGCCATCTTCCACCCGACGCCCGTCGACGCAGGTCATCGTCGACACCCTGTCCTCATCGTCTACGTCATCGAGGCAAGTTCTCCGCGACCTCGAGGTCGGCTACGTATGACTTCATCGTCAACGCTTGTGCGGGAGCGTAATCCCCGCTATCGGTCTACATGGAGGTAATGTAACCCGTTTCGCCACCGTTATCACATGTACTAGATAGATAGATCCTGGCTAGTTAGGATTTCATTCGGTATTGAGTTGATGAAGTGGCCCAGACCGACTTTACGCGTACGCTTACGCGTACGCTTACGCGTACGCTTACGCGAGACTGGTTCCACTACTGACATACGGCTCGCACCGTATCTGTGGCTGGCGGGTGTCTGTTTCTCTCTCTAGTCGGCAAAGCATTTTCAATGGAGGGCCCGGAAGGGATGCTTAAGCATGCAATTATACGATCGACGTTGTGGTACAAAGTTCGTAGGTAGGGAAGCGATTCTCTTACGAATAAGCCTATATGCCACGTAAAACTTGCAAAACTAAATAAAGCTAGAGGCTTGTAACTTTGTTTTGCAGAGGCATTATTTTATGTGACATGATTACAGTAAGTTTGATATTACTCGTACTGTCGGAGGCAATGGAGGGCTCCGTAGACTCGGAGCTATGCCGGGGCGCCGGGGGCCAGGCACATGGCGCCATGGAGGTCCAGGCGCATCGACCATGTCACATCGCACTTCATTGCATCATTTTATTGTGTGCTATTGTGTGTGCATCCTATTGATTGCTTATATGCTAGATATACAATGGTAGCATCATGAATAGGATGATCCCTAACAAATACCAAAAAAAAATCTCCCTCGTTGCGCACCACCAAGAAAGTTCTAGGTTATGAGGCAGGCCGTGACGATCGGGTGTCAGACATATCGTCGTTCGCATACAGTGGGTGTAAGCCAGTTTGCACGCGCAGGGTCTTCGAGGTTTGATTGGCGAGCCTAGCATATGCAGATATGGCCTCTGAACACGGGAAGATCGAAAGATCGAGCATGAGTCACAGAGTTGTTGTGATCGACATTTTATGTCTACCTTTGAAGCTGTGCTCGCCGGCCGTGACGATCGGGGGTGGTATGGTGGATGGGGGTCGTGTAATCGCTATTATTATTGTAGGGATAATAATTTTAGTGGAGTTTGTTTGATAATATGATTATAAACTAAAACTCACATATATTATAAACTTTACCTTACCTCTCTTGCGATCACATCTGGAGACTACGGAACTACACTTCGGTTACTTCCTCAAGAGCGCGGATTCTACCTTAGAAGTCGACGGATCCAACTTCATCAGATGGTAAAATGGTTTTAGAAACATTCTCCAACACAACAACATCCTATATGTCCTAGAACATTAGTTAGGAGTAAGACCAGACGATTCTGCTAGCAAGGAGGAAGATGATGAGTTCCGTAAGCGTCATGATATTTTCATGGAAGTGAAGGTCGTCATGAGTGTATGCCTAGCACCAGAGTTGAAAGTTGTTTCAACACATGGAGCCATATGTCGTGATTGATGCGATCAAAGGACACTTCAAAGATGAATTGAGTCTTGAGCATTTCAGACAGCATAGAAAGTTCCGGACCATTCACATGGGGAGCATACCTATCTAGAGACTCAATTGAAGAAGTTGTATGACATCTACTTCAGGCTTACGAATATCTACGATTTCTAGATAGCGAACTCCAGTGCAATAGATATTGCGCTTTGCCTCCTAGCTACGAAGAGCATGCGCGTGAATATGCTATAGAGACACGATGAGCTTCTTCACGTTCGTGAACAATTTCAAATCTCTAAAAGGTTGATTCCATCGAAGAAGAGTTCTTCGACGCTACAGGTATATTTGATATATGAAGATATAAATTTATTCTTCTCATACTTGATGAAAAGTATTTGATACTTGTTCTGTTTTTGAAACAATCCCTGATCATCACAAGTATGCGGCGATGGGTGACGTGACAGTGCATAAGTGATGGCAAGCATGGAAGTTAATGGCCAGTAGTGCTCACGTCCTCAGGATATCATATTATCATTAATAGTTTTTGATAAGACGTTTTGTAATAGTGAGAATGTGATATAGTTTGGTGTCTTGAATGTTACAAGGCATAATTATTCATATAGAACAAATCAGTTGTTTTATGCTATGAAATAAAGCTGTTGTTTTATATTATGAGTAATTTGTATCACATCTCAATTACATTATGCGTATGATATACATTTATAATAGCGGGAATGATAAAATTATGTGTCCAAATGAATAAAAGTTTTGTTACTAGAACAAACACCATCGAATTTAGTCATAAAGGCAATGAAAGAAGTAATTGATGTTTTTGGTCCATTTAAGTATTTAGAGTGCCGAATTGATTAAGTTTGAAATGTGGTATTGAAGTGTCAATTCAAAAGATTAAATGGTGTACTTTGCTTGATCCGAATTCTTCTATGATTATTGGTGAATAAGTATATTTGCGTAATAAATCATGAGTCCGAAATTAATTTGATAAGAGATCAAATGGAGTTTTTCAGAAGAAAGATTAGTGAATATTGTATTCACAAGATTCGATCAAAGGACAATATTTTTGAATTAAGGTTTCAACACAAAATACTTGTGGAAATTCGTTTCACAATATTATAATATCATATATGGTGATATGTGAGGTATTATAATCATACTCTATTTTAGATAAAGTGTGGTTTGTCAGAATCTGTCTTAGAATCTCTTAATATGTTCGAAACATTATAGTCGATGTGCACTTTAGAAAATAGATATTTTTCTCAACGAGAATTCGTGTGATCGACAATAGTGTCGTCATGTATATGATTATACGATAATTTAGAATATACATGAATAGTTGTTTGTAGATTGCTCGCATTGGATGGGAGTGTATTCCAAAACCAAATAGAAACAAAACTTGGTTTGTTGTCTATGTAATTCGGAGGAAAATATAATTTTTTGAATTATGGTTTATGAATTTGAATTAGAAGCTTGAAATAAGGTGTTAGACCTATATTCATAAAAGTAGAATATTGGAAAGTGTTCCAAAAGGCATATGTCTACAAATAAAAATTTGGTGATTAAGAGTGAAGGAGACTAGAAAATTGTTTTCTGCTTGCAATCCTCTTCGTAAAGATCATAATATTTTCATGAAAGAAGCTTCTAAATAAAGTTTTGTTATATTTAATATTGCTGACAGATCAAGGTGCACTTTATGAATACAAAGAAAGTTGAGATAATATCAGAACACGAACAAAGGCTTTTTAGCCTGAAAATCCAAGTTACATTTGAAAGGATTAAAATAGTAATTGTTTCTACAATTCTTATTAGAGGAATACGATTGTTTAATCATCATATAAAGTATATGAGAAATGTAACTATAAGAAAGACGTGGAAGCATGTTTTGTCAAGAAATGTGTCTTGGACAAGATCAAATTTGTATTAATGTAATACTGCAGTTTGTATTGAATTCGAATTGATAAGAGATCAATGATTTTTATTTGACCAAAATGTCGAAATAAATTATGAATTTAAGTGGGAGTCAAAGTGAGTTCACTCGGGTAGAATATGTAAAGGACATATTTTTTAGTGGGAGCTCGTGTTCTCAAATGTGTGGAGACATATTTTGAGTGGGAGCTCGTGTTCTCAAATATGTGGAAACATAATTTGAGTGGGAGCCGAATTCATCTTGTGTAAATGACACATTGTGAAATTGTACCAGAAGAATTGATAAGAAGGATGAAGTTGTGAAACTATTTGAAAGTTAGTGTCTATTTGGAATAGATAGGGAATTTTAAATAGTCAGTCGAGTTGTTTTGGATTATATCTAAGGAGTCGGAATAGAATCAAAAGGATGATCCTTGGAAATCCAATTGATCATTAAGAGTAATGATACACGGTAATAGTGGTTGTATGACATGTTCGTCTATTGTTAGACATCATACAGAAACCATATTATCTGCTCGATGAAATATGACCGATGTTCTTAGAAGAAGAGCAGTTATAAAAGTAAATTTAGAATTTACTGGAAGTAGAAGTGGATTACTTATTAGATTGACATTGGAATGTCCTGTTTTCTACATAGGTGTGAAAGTATGTAGATATCGCCCGTTTGTAACTTTCCAAATTTGTGTACAATAAAAATGTTTAATCATGTCATCATTTACATTTGGGGTTGCATTTAATTAAATATGTCGTTTCAAATTCAAATTCCAAACTTAAGTCTCTTATTTAAATCCAAATGCTTTTCAAATCAATTCAAATGAAGTTTCAAATTATTCATAAATAATTAAACGAGATATTAAAATGACTATTTTTTAAAACTACTAAAAAATTGTGTAAAAGTGTTGTCATGTTTTCTTTCTCTGATTTTGTTAATAGACAAAAACCAGAAAAGAGATTAAAAGAAAAACTCTGTAGAAAGAAAAATAAAACAGAGGAGATGGGCTCCTGTCCGAAATGGGACCAGGCTACCTCCCGACTTTCCCCTCCTGGGCCGGCCCACTCCCCATCTCCTCCTTCTTCGTACGGGCAGTGCACGAGCGACTCCCCTTTACAGCTCGGCCATGGCAGAGCCACTGCCAAGCTCGCCCCACCGGCGCCCCCACTGCCACCTCCTCTCCTCTCCTATTTATCTGGCTCGAAACCCTAACCCTAGGCCCTAGTCTTCTCCTCCCCCCGCCGCCGCTCGCTCCCTAGCTCCCGCCGTCGCCATGACCGTAAGCCGCGCGAGCTCGGAGCCCCGCTGACTGAGCGCTCCCTGCCTCTGCTTCGCCACCGGCTGCTCCTCGTTCCCCCCTTCTTCCTCCTCCGCGCCACGGACACCAAGGACCACCGCGCCATCCGCTTCTTCCTCGACGTCCACGCTGACCCGAGCCTTCCCTTCACCGATGAGACGTCTCCGGCCTCCTCAACCTCCCCCAACTCGCCATCGACCTGCCACGGTGAGCCTCGCCGAGCCCCTCTCCTTTCCCCTTCGAGTCCGTCCCCTATCGTCGGGATTCTACCGGCGCCAGAACCGCTCCTCCCCGGCGGTGCCAAACCGTGCCCGCGCTGAGCACCAACAGGAGCAGGCCGCGCCTCCCCTCTCCTCCCGAGCACCGGAACGGATCCAGCGCATGCTCCTACACCCCGGACAGCCACCCACGCAGTGGCGCCGCCCCGTTTTGGTCACCGTCGACACCGTTTTTGCTCCGCCGCCGCGCCCTGTTCCTGTTCGTCTTCAGTTCATCAGAAACAATTGCTGTTTCCAGTTAGTCACTAGAAACAGGAACTTTGTTCGTATAAAAATAAATCCTAACTAAACATAACACTAACCTATCACTAACCTACTGGCTAAACGAGCCGTGCGTCCGCACCCGCGCGCCCGAGTTCGAATCTCCCAGGAGCAGAGGAGAAAACCCCAAAAAAAATTGCCCCCGCGCCACTGACAGCCCTGGCCCGCTCGTCAGCGACTGCCCGGGCCAGCGCAGCGACTCGCGCCCCGTGAGCGCCAGGCTGGTGCTCGGGCCCGCATGTCAGCCGCTGTGGCTAGGTCTCGCCCGGTGAGAAAAAGCCGAGGCGCCTATAACTTTTACACCGGAGCCCCCTGTTCCCAGTTTTGCACAGAGAGCCTCGTCAGTAAAGTTTCTATCACGGACAACTCCCTGGGTTTTATAGAAACACCCCTAGACTTATAATTCCAATAACTTTAAATCTATAAACCCAAATAAAATAATCTTTATATGTTTTTATATTAGAAAAATGCAATAAACATTAATATAACATTCTTATGTCATTTTGCATCATTTATTTTAAATGCATAGTTTAATTTAACAAATGCAATTAATAATTAAATATGGAATGTGTGGGGTAATAAATATATAATACCCTAATTACATTTAATTTGCTCATATCTTTTATGCCATGTCTTGCCATGCTAATAAATATTTAATTTGAGTTGAAGTTAAATAATCTGCAATTAATTACTAAATTTGTAATGTGTTGCGCAAATAATTAAATAATGTCTATTCCATTTAAATTAATTAGATCACCATACCTGCTATATAAGTTAAGCAACATTTAATTTGTTGGTTACACAAATAACTTACCACCTAATCTTTTGCCGGGATTTCATCCCCGCTTTAAATATGACCAAATCATCTCATACCATAATGCACCATCATTTGTTTGCGCATTTCTCTGTATTGATTATTGCTTCCTATTGTCTTTATTTTGGCTTTCTCTGGGTAGACGACGACGTGTCTGCTGCGAGTACCAACGATACTGAGGTTAAAGCTTTTGTGCCAGGCCACGAGCTGCCAGGCAAGCTTCTGCTAACCGGTTAGACGATTGTTTGGTTTTCATTCTTGCCTTTTAATCTATGCTATCATATTTATCGATTCTTGAACTACGATCCCATCACATGTTTATCCTGCAGCCTATACAGCTATATCCCCACAATATATAACCCCTTGCATATTTATCTGTTGGCCTTTGCGAGTCGTAGTGCATGCTTAGAATTGGTTGAGCGAGTCGTTCCTTTGTCTTTTATCTCATATGCTTAGTATGATAGATTCTTCTACTATAATAAACTGCTGTCTTATTTTTTGGGGTTCTATAATTAAAAGATAAGGCACCAGGCAGAAGGCCTTGCGAGGTGTTTTTTTTCTGCTCAGTGTCGACCTAGGAACTGAGATTTTGTCCTCGGATCCAATTTTGAGCGCACTAACCACTTGTGGGTGGCCCAATGGAGCCCCCCTCGAATTTGAACGGATCCTCAGCTCGTCCATGTGCCGCAAGTAGTTCGGGTTTTCCATTCGCTCATATGCATGTGCATGATGATGATGTTCGATGAGAGGTTACTTGTTACGGGGGGGTCATACAGGGGCGGTACGTCGCGAAGCGGACAGTTCCTACTATGGTTTGAGCCGCATGGCGGCGTAGTCGCATACTAATGAGTCTGCAACTGAGATTCAGCAAGACTCCTGACGCGGGTAACTACTCATATGGGTGGCACTTGGACTTGCTGTAGTGAAGGAATGAGTCGTGTTGAGAGGCCCTAATGTTTTTGACTGGGTTGATCATGCGAGTATGGGTACAGTAGTGCACCCCTGCAGAGTATAATCTCATCGATGAGCCGTGTCCACGGTTATGGACGACTTTGGTGATGATGCTGGCTAACAAGATCTAGAGTCCTTACACCTAATCTCTCTTAATTAATTTGACTAGTATTATAGAATTACTTTCACCCTAAATGGTAACTAAAATGGTTAACGTGTGAGTATTCCCGGATTGCTTCCTCATACTTGGTTGAGGGGGTTAATTCGAGAAGGGGTTATGACTGGTGTTAGTTGTAGATGGCTACTCAAACGCTTTCTTATTCCTCTCTAATTAGACGGAAGTTTTAGCGCGTCTCTTTAGATTGCTAGTGCTGCTGCCGCTAAGTACACCTACCCCCATACTTTGGGAATCTTACTGTTTTGTAACCTGTTAGCTTAAGCTTGTTCGATACGCTTCGGTGTATTGACCCGTTCGCGGGCTGTGGTTTTTCTGCACTCGAGGATTCTCCGTACGACCAGGTGGGTTCATACTACGTGGAGTTCGACGACGAGATCTACGACGAGTAGTTAGAGTTCCCCTGGGCTACATCCTGGTGGACTGCGTGGATGGGCCTTCTTTTTACGTTTCGGCTTTGAGCCCTTTGCTTCTTGTCTGTACTCAGACCGGTTGGTTTCCGCTGCATGATGTAATGTTGGGACATGTGTCCTCTGATTGGTGCCATTTGCTATATTTTGCTCAGTGAGAGCTTTTGGATATTATTTCCTTTCTTTGTGTCTTCGGTTTATTCTGTGGTTTCAACTTGTTAAAAATCCGACTCGTATACCATGTGTGTATGGTTGAAGTATACGAGTTGGAAGACTTTTTGGGTTCTTGCGTGCACAATCTGGAAACGTATGTGACGTTGGGATCGGCAAGAGCTGTCGGCCGATGATCCATTCCGAGCCAGGCCTGCATGTTCCTGGGATTGGTATTCCCAAGTATGCTCTTGGTTGTGTGGCCCAACCGATACGCTTTGTTTGTGTAGCCTGAATTCAGGGTCTGACAGTTGGTATCAGAGCTTAAACGCCCTCAGGTTCCCTTCTACTTGTCGTTGTTTGAGTCTAGAAAAATATTTGTAGTTATCAGGAAAATCTTAAACGTGAGAGTAGGAATTCTGTTCTTATACTTCTTTCCCCACCCACCCTCCATGTTCTCCTGGTAAGGAAGTGTAACGATGTTTTTCCCTTCTTATCTCTAATTTAAATTTAGGACATCACGTGTTCTGGGTTTTTCCGTAGTACCATAGTTGCAGGTGTTTGAAGGTTGTTTTGTCGTTTTAGTAGTTATCAACTTCTTCGGCTATGTTCAGTTTCAATTTTGAATCAACCAGTTGTTGTTCTACCTTTCACTGGAATCATCTCTTTGTCGTTGTACAATTCTTCTGTGCAATAAATCCTTTTGTTTTCGGAGGCTAACTTCTACTTCAAACTGCTATGTAGATGGCGCACTCTCAGGTGGTGCGTAAGACCCACTATGAGCAGACTACCGGTTACCCGAAGCTTCTCAGAAGCATGGTTGACTATGTCGGTTTCAGCTTTCAGCCGGAGTACCAGGTGTCCGAGATCCCCAGAGATTACGGACAGACCTTCTACGGAGCTGTTGTTTGGATCAGGGGAGATGATGGTGATACTGTGCACAAGCACGTGGCTGAGGCTTCCACTGTGGACATGGCAATACACTTGGCAGCTTATGATACAACTCTGGCTCTACGCAGGGACTACTACTGTTTCAACTACCCTCCGTTCTGCTACGTTCCATACTACCCCTACACGGTCAGCAGCTGCAGCGGGCACTCTCTCACCTGGGTCAGTACGACAGGGTGTAACATCCTGGGATTTGAAAAATCAGAAAAATTTAAAACTTTTAAAAATTACTTTGTATGTTACTTTTAAAAGAGAATTCAAGCATTTCATTCATGCACTCCTGCATTCATGCATCAACATCATTTCATCATGTTGTTTAAATTACATAAAGGTTTAAATTATAATTTTATTTATATGTTTGTTTTGGAAAATTATTCCATAAACATGTTATTTGTATCTTTTATAATATTCCAATTTATTAATTTTTATTTTGGGCAAGAATACTACCAAAAGATTCTAAATTAAATTAGCTTTCCAAAACATATTTTTATGAATTTTTCTGAAAAGTTTTGGTTAAGTTTTAAAATGAAATTTGATATAAAAGTTTGAAAACAGAGAAATGTTTTGTCAAAAAAAATAGAACGGGCCGCCTTCTCGAGCTAACTGGGCTGAAGCCCACTTCTCTCGTTCCCGCGCGAGCAGCGTAGAGCCCAGCAGCAGCCTGTCTTCTTCCTCCTCTCACTGACGCGCGGGACCCACCTGTCATCCCCTTCCCTCGGATCTTCAACCTCTAGACGTATTCCATCCGGACTCCGAAGAACATTGATCTGGTTACGATCAAACCACCCGATTCTTGCGGGATAGGCTGCCTCCGTGCACCCCATAAAAAGCCCGAGGCACCGCCTCCATTTTCCCCTCGAAACCCTAACAAATCCCGCCCCCTAGCTGCCAGAAAAGCTCGCCGGAGTTGCTTCAGCCGCCGCCGCCTTTTCTTCGAATCCGGTGAGCCCCATCGACCCCCGAGCCCGTGGCCTTTCCCCCTCTCTTCGCCGTGCCCGGGAGACTCCTTCTAACCCCATCCCCGACCTTCTTTCACAGCAAATCGAGCGGGACAAGCTCGCCGGAACCGCCGGAGATATTCACCGCTCCGCCCGCGCCTCCTCGTCTCTTCACGCCAGCCGAGCCAACGCCACCACCTCCATCTTGCTCGCCATCTCCTTCCGCACGCTGTCGTGTCCTTGCAGGAGCTAGGAGACAACCGCAACGACGAGTTTTTCATCAACCAAAGCCGCGCCGCCGTCTCCATCGTCGCCGGCAGCCACCGCGCCGCCACGGTATGACCACCTCCTCATGGCCATCCGATCTTGATCCATCGGCTAGGATTAGATCCCTTATTCGAACCGGTACCGTCCAATCAGAGGAAGCCACGTGGACGCCTAGTCAGCGCCGTGTGGAAATTGATTTTTTCTATTTAGCTTTAATCTGGCAATTTTGCAGAAAAGACCCTAGAACTTAGATTCATTATAACTTTTATTTGGTTTGGCCAAATTTAACAAACTTTCTATTTTTGAAAAGCTCTCGACTTGTAGAATATTTAAGAACTATTAGTTTTCTGTTTTGAGTTTGTTTAAATTATTCAAATTTCAAATTAAGAGTTTGAGTAAATTTGATTTAGATATAAATCCATAAGTCCAAAAATTTTAAATAAAATTATTTTAAAACCATAGAGTATGTGTTATATGTTTCCACAGTTAGAAAATATTTTTTTTTTGTATTATTTGGACTGTTTCAAAATCATAATTTTAAATTGAATAAAGTTTGAATATTTTTGACATAACTTTTGATAGAAATATTATTTTTGAGCAAATCCAATTACTATAAATTTGAATGACTAAGTATTAGTAGTATGAATTTTCTACTAATTTTTGTGGAATAATTTTCTGTTTATTTTGTAAATAATATTGATTTAGTACTTTTTAAATGATATTTTAATTAATAAAACAATTAATTAAAAATATATTAAAATTAATTTCATCATCTATTCGAAATTATAAAGTACTTAGTCATATTATGACCACTTTGGTCACAAAAAGTATTTAGAAATATTTTGCCTCCTCAAACAAATTAATTTCTTCCTTAGAAAATATTCGATAATAATTTGACAACTCTTTCCTTAAAAAAAAAATTAGCACACAGAAAACTTTATCAAGTTTGATGTTTTATTGTGATTTAACATTGCATTGCATGCATGGCATATTTATTGTATAGTTATTGTTTTCTCTAAGTAAGGTTTATTTTCGACATAGTGTTTTAGTAAAGTGATTATGCACTTAGACACTCGGGAATTTCAATATGAAGACTAGAAGGCCAACGAAGACTTAGAAGAAAACAGACTCCGAAGGCATCTCCAAGAAGCAAAATACACTTAGAAGAAAATCAAGAGGAAATTCAAGAAGACAAACCCCTTTATTTCTCTAAGTCTTTCTCTCTTTTCTTTTCTTCTCTCTTAGACCTCGTGGTGGCTAAGTTATATCCAAGACCAGCCCTGGTGATATACAAATCATCAAGTCTGAAGAACCATCAAGTCTACATGATTCAATGAAGACCTCACCAAGGAGAAAGTTATAAGTCTGGAGATGAAACCTGGGAGATCAACTATATCTTCTCTGTATCTTTTTCTGTCTCCTTATTCTTCTTCCACTTTGGATTTTGACCAAGTCCAGTGCTAATGGAAGATGAAGGAAACTACAAAGGAGTTGAAGAATTCAAGATGAAACATGATGAAGGCTAGAAGTAGTCTTACAAGTCATATTTGGCTAACACACTTGCCTTGCATTCACTTAGAATAATTTCTTGGCATGGCATGCATCTCTAGTTCTTAGAAATATTTTGCACATCATGCATAACATATTTTTGGTATGGTTATTTTGTTTGTATGTTTATTTGTGTCTTGTTTGATGTGTTAGAAATTTCGGAGGGAAACGACAACTGTTGCAGCTACTGTTGCTATTCTTCTTGTTGCCAAGGCAAGTGGCACACCCTCATAAATTTCCTAAGTATCTTCTATGCATTACTTAGTGTGTTTCTTATATGCATGTGTTGGATAGTATTGCTATGCTGAGACTACTATATCCCTTACACCAGTTGTGTCTAGAATCCTATGGGTAACTTGGTAGAAATATTGATGCTATGCTAAAGTTGTTTTGTGGAAAGTAAATTTCTACTAAGTTAAAGAAACTTCTGGGTGGATGTGGCAAGAGGATGGAGGTTAGAGTTGAGTGGCTGCTAAGGCTCATTTAGGTGGGTGCACCTGGCTAAGACCCAGGCTCATTTGGATGAGTGAACCTGAGTACGTACACTTGAGGATGGCAACCCAGGAACAAAGGGACCAATTTTTTCTCCAAGTGAAGATGTTTCCAGTGCAGCCACGTGGTATAATGGCTCTGCCTTGACTTTTCCCCAAAGGTCTCGTCTCAGGCTTCTCCTTTCCTTTTCACTACATGAGGGTCAAGGACAGAAGGGTTGTTTGAGTCTCGTGGTGAAAGTGCACAACCTCTGCAGAGTGTAAAACTAAGTACTTAGCCGTGTCCCCGGTTACGGACAATCTGAGCAGCTGATCAAGGATTCAACGGAGGCTCCCAACAATCCAATTTCTAAGTTAAAAGTTGGTGGGTGAACAAGGGAAGGTGAGATTATGATTTTCATGGCATACTCGTCTTGATTTCAAGAAAAGTGTTTTCAAAAGAGTAGGAAAAATTGTCTTTATGCAAATTAGCCTTGAACTCCACCAGCCAAATATGCATATAGGTTATAGAGTTATTCCATTAAGTGTCCACCATAGTGTCGCTTGCCAGACTCCATTTTTAATGGAATCTGACCCACTCTGTTGCAAAATTTTATTTGTTACAGGTTATTCAAATGACGAGTGAGGTTTCGTTAAGAGATTTCGAGTCTACAACCAACATATTTTCGCCTGTGGCACAATGAAGATGGAGACTTACTGCTATTTTCCGCTGTGTATTCTTTCCAATGCTAGCCTTATGCTATGCAAATTGTAATGAATATTTTTAAGTCTGGATCATCGATGTAATAAATTTGATACTTTGTTGTGATATTACATCGTAAATTGTGTGTGCAAATGAATCGATCCTGGGGTTTGCACTATACACAAGTACCTGCCATATTTCAAGTGCAGGTACGTTACACAGGGGGAACGTCACACCAGACGCTTTCCCGAGGTTCCAGCTCGCTTTTCCGAGTCGCCTGTCTGTTGTGGGTGGATACACTCCAGAGCGTGGTCCCCTGATCACTACTTCTCCAGACCACGTTGGACCACTGCTGTACGGGAGATAGACGCCAGATGCCTACTCCCCTGAGTTTCGCCGCGTGTACTGCGATCGTCGCTACACCCATCGCATCACCGGAGAGGGGTGCACAGTTTCGTCTTCCGAGGGAAGCGCGAGCTAGTCTTCGAGTTGTATCTCTTCCTTTGTTGTAGTAGCTATTCTTTGTACGGAAACCGTGTTGGTTGTACGGATGGTTAAATTTGTACTAGTAGATGTCCTTGTAGTACTGAAACCTTGGTGGTTGTACTGATGGCTAACTAAGTGTATGGTTATGAACCTTTGCTATGAGAAGCTTATCCTTGTTATCTTACAGTTTGCAACTATTTTCTGAGCAAGAATTCGACTTTCCAAGTTTTCCCTGGCTTCTTGTATCTTGTTGCTGTTCTAATATCCAATGTCTCCAGGATGCCGAACACCAGGAACAACCGCAATGCGGAAGGCTATGAACCGCCACCTATCACTGCGTTGCTTGGGCATATGACCCAAGTTCTGGCTCAAATGGCTGAGCAGCAAGCCTACCAGAACAACCACGGGCATCGCAATGAAGACAATGCACGTGTGACCGTCAAGGACTTCCTCAGTCTAGGACCAAGGAACTTCGCTTCCCCCACTGAGCCGCTGGAAGCTGATGATTGGCTTTGCGAGATGAAAAGGACCCTTGTTATCGCCCACGTGGCTGAGCAAGACAAGGTGCCTTACGTGTCCTACCTGCTGAGGGGCAAGTCTGCCTCATGGTGGGAAAACTTCCAGGCTATGAGAGCTCCCGGGGTGGTCACCACTTGGGGGGATTTCAAGACAGCCTTTCTGCGCCACCACATCCCAGAATGTCTCATGGACAGGATGCGCGAGCAGTTTAACTCGCTGACGCAAGGCAAGATGGACGTGATGGAGTACAATGGCGAGTTCAATCACCTTGCTTGTTACGCTGGAGATGAGGTGAACACTGAGGTCAAGAAAATGGCCAAGTTCCGCAAGGGTTTCAACCCCGCGCTCAAGTACAAGCTGAACCTCGTCAAGGCTGATAACTTCGAGGACCTCGTCAACATCGCGCTCAATGAGGAGCATGGGCGCAAGATCTTCGAAGAGTCGTGCAAGCACTCTCGCGAGAGCAACTCTTCTTCATCGTCAATAGCCGCCGCTCCTACTCAGAAGCGTCGGATCTGGGTGCCTAACAACGCCTTTGCACGAGGTACCTACGTGCCAGGACCTCCAGGACTCGCGCCTCGCCCACCGAACCCGGCTCTTGCTATGAGGGGTTTCGGAGGACCGCCAAGGCCACCGGGCGCTCGCCCCAACGTGACCTGCTACCAGTGCGGGAAACCGGGCCACTACTCCAACAACAGCCCGGAGACCCGTCCTCCTCCACCACCACCTCGCCCTGCTCCAACTCAGGCCATGGTCCGCGCGCCTACCCCGACTAGGCCTTTCGTCTGCAACATCAGGCCTCCGGCACGTGCTGCGCGGGTGAACCACATCAGGGCCGAGGAAGCAGAAGAAGCTCCAGAAGTTGTTCTTGGTACACTACTCGTCAACTCTATCTCTTCTAGGGTGTTGTTTGATACATGAGCATATCATTTTTTCGTTTCAACTAAGTTTGCTGTAACTCATGGTTTACCTCACGAACCCCTCTCCAGCAATCTTGCTGTCACTTCCCCCGGCGTTCAGATGACTTCCTCGAAGATAAGCCACAACTATGAAATCCACATTGGAGGCCATATCTTCTTGGCATCTCTAATAATTCTCGGCAATTCAGATATTGATGTCATTCTAGGCATGAATTGGTTGAAGGCCAATCAAGTTAAGATAGACTGTTCCACAAAGACTGTAACTCTTTCCCATCCTTCTGGACAGATAGTCTATTCTCCAAACCAAACCTCTACAGCTCAGCTTTTCGCTCTCAATGTTGATCCTCTTCCTTCCATAGAAGCTATTCCGGTGGTCCTAGACTTTCCTGACGTCCTTCCTGAAGAATTACCAGGTATGCCACCTGACAGAGCCGTGGAGTTCGTTATTGAACTAGAACCAAGCACTGCTCCTATCTCCAAACGTCCTTACAAGATGGGCCCCAAAGAACTGGTTGAGCTTAAGAGACAACTAGAGGAGTTGGAAAGTAAAGGTCATATTCAACCTAGTACTTCTCCTTGGGGTTGTCCTACTCTGTTTGTGAAAAAGAGGGACACGACTGAGCGACTGGTTGTTGACTACCGTCCTCTGAACAAGAAAACCATCAAGAACAAGTATCCCCTTCCTCGCATCAATGACCTGCTTGATCAACTCGCTGGTGCTAAGGTTTTCTCCAAGTTGGACTTGAGGTCAGGTTATCACCAGATCAAGATCCGCAAAGAAGACATTCCAAAGACAGCTTTCACCACTCGTTATGGTCTCTACGAATACACTGTCATGTCTTTCGGTCTAACAAATGCTCCGGCGACTTTCTCACGTCCGATGAACTTTGTTTTCATGGAATACCTCGATAAATTCGTGGTAGTCTATCTCGATGACATTCTTATCTATTCCAAAACTGAAGAAGAACACGGAGAACATCTACACCTTATCTTGTTGAAGCTCCGAGAACACCGTCTCTATGCCAAGTTCTCCAAGTGTGAATTCTGGCTTCCTAAAGTATCCTACCTTGGTCATGTCATCTCGGCTAAAGGTATTTCTGTTGATCCAGAAAAAGTAAAGGCTATTGTTGAATGGTTGCCTCCTACATCGGTGAAACAAGTCAGGAGTTTCCTTGGCATGGCTAGCTATTGCCGTCGATTTTTTGAGAATATCTCCAACATAGCTAAGCCTCTCACCGATCTTACTAAGAAGGATAGAAAGTTCCTTTGGACTCCAAAGTGTGATGAGAGCTTCAATCTCTTGAAAGCTAAACTCACTTCTACTCCTATTCTAGTTGGCCTAGATACTTCCAAACCTTTCCAAATATTATGCGATGCATATCTTCAAGGACTAGGCGCGGTCCTCATGCAAGAACGCAAAGTTGTGGCTTATGCATCTCGTCAGTTGCAGCCTCATGAGCTCAACTATCCTACACATGATCTTGAACTTGCAGCAATCATGTATGCCCTCAAGGCTTGGAGACCTTATTTGTTGGGGCACAGCTGTGAGATCTTCACTGATCACAAGTCTCAAATATCTCTTCACTCAACCAGATTTGAACCTCAGGCAAACAAGGTGGCTTGAGAAGCTCTCAGATTACGATCTTACCATCTCTTACACTCCAGGCAAAGCTAATGTAATGGCTGATGCTCTCAGTCGCAAGTCCTATTGCAACAACCTCATGGTTGAGGACATCCAACCTCCTCTTCACGAAGAATTCAAGAAGCTCAATCTTCAAGTGGTTCCTTCTGGGTATCTTGCAAACTTGATTGCCACTCCTACACTTGAGGATAAGATCCGTGCCGCACAGTTGCGTGATTCTGGTGTCAAGAATATCAAAGCAAACATAGGCAAGGATAAGTGCAAGAGTTTCTCTCTCGATGACAAGGGTACCTTGCTATTTGAAGAACGCATTGTAGTGCCCAAGCTTGACAGCTTAAGAGAGCTCATTCTCAAGGAGGCTCATGATACTCCGCTTTCTATCCACCCTGGCAGCACAAAGATGTAGCAGGATCTCAAGTCAATCTATTGGTGGACCAGGATGAAGCGTGAAATTGCTCGCTATGTGTCTCATTGTGATGTTTGCTGTCGTGTCAAAGAAGTTCATCAGAGACCACCTGGACTTCTTCAACCGCTGCAAATTCCTGAGTGGAAATGGGACAAGATCGAGATGGACTTCGTTACTGGGTTTCCAAAGTCCAAGAAAGGCAACGATGCAATCTTTGTTGTCATTGATCGTCTCTCCAAGGTGGCTCACTTCTTCCCAGTCAAAGAGACAGTATCAGCTAGACAGTTGCCAGAACTCTACATGACAAGACTAGTTCCTTTACATGGTGTTCCTTTGGCAATAAGCTCAGATCGTGGAAGTATCTTCACTTCTCGATTTTGGGATAGCTTTCAGAAAGCCTTGGGTACCAAACTTCTGTTCAGCACAGCTTACCATCCGCAGACAAGCGGACAGGTTGAAAGAGTGAACCAAATTTCGGAGGATATGCTCAGAGCTTGTGTTATCTTCTTTGGCATGAAATGGGAGGATTGCCTTCCGTATGCTGAGTTCTCCTACAACAACAGCTTCCAAGCAAGTCTAGGCATGGCACCCTTTGAAGCTCTCTATGGCCGCAAATACAGAACTCCTCTCAATTGGTCTCAAGCTGGTGAACGTCAATTCCTTGGCCCTGATATTAACCAGGAGGCTGAAGAAAAGGTTCGCATCATTCGTGACAATCTGAAGATTGCCCAGTCTCGGCAGAAAAGCTATTATGATAGCGAGCATAGGGACATGATCTATGCACCTGGAGATCAAGCTTACCTTCATGTCACTCCTCTGATAGGCACGCAACGCTTTGGCATCAAAGGCAAGCTCGCTCCGCGATATGTTGGGCCTTTCAACGTTCTTTCAAGGCGTGGTGAATTGGCTTACCGTCTGGAACTTCCTCCAAACCTTTCCAAAGTGCACAATGTCTTCCACGTGTCACAACTCAAGAAGTGCTTCCATGATCCAGGACGTACAGTTGATCATGGATCAATTGAACTTTGAGAAGATCTATCTTATGTGGAACAACCGATTCGCATTCTTGACGAAGCTGATCATCGCACCGGTAACAACAGTGTCAAGTTCTACAAGGTTCAATGGTCTCATCATTCTGAAAAGGAAACTACATGGGAACGTGAAGACCACCTCCGTGCCGAGTATCTCGACCTTTTTCGTTGCTCCATGAAGAATCTCGGGGCGTGATTCCTTTGAGGGGGTGGGGGGGGGAGTGTTGTAACAGCCCGTTTGTAACTTTCCAAATTTGTGTGCAATAAAAATGTTTAATCATGTCATCATTTACATTTGGGGTTGCATTTAATTAAATATGTCGTTTCAAATTCAAAATCCAAATTTAAGTCTCTTATTTAAATCCAAATGCTTTTCAAATCAATTCAAATGAAGTTTCAAATTATTCATAAATAATTAAACCAGATATTAAAATGACTATTTTTTAAAACTACTAAAGAATTGTGTAAAAGTGTTGTCATGTTTTCTTTCTCTGATTTTGTTAAAAGACAAAAACCAGAAAAGAGATAAAAAGAAAAACTCTGTAGGAAGAAAAATAAAACAGAGGAGATGGGCTCCTGTCCGAAGTGGGCCCAGGCTACCTCCTGACTTTCCCCTCCTGGACCGGCCCACTCCCCATCTCCTCGTTCTTAGTATGGGCAGAGCACGAGCGACTCCCCTTTCCAGCTCGGCCATGGCGGAGCCACTGCCAAGCTCGGCCCACCGGCGCCCCCACTGCCACCTCCTCTCCTCTCCTATTTATCTGGCCCGAAACCCTAACCCTAGGCCCTAGTCTTCTCTCCCCCCCCCCCCCCCCCCCCGCCGCTCGCTCCCTAGCTCCCGCCGTCGCCATGACCGGAAGCCGCGCGAGCTCGGAGCCCCGCTGACCACTCCCTGCCTCTGCTTCGCCACCGGCTGCTCCTCGTTCCCCCCTTCTTCCTCCTCCACGCCACGGAGACCGAGGACCACCGCGCCATCCGCTTCTTCCTCGACGTCCGCGCTGACCCGAGCCTTCCCTTCACCGACGAGACGTCTCCGGCCTCCTCAACCTCCCGCAACACGCCATCGACCTGCCACTGTGAGCCTCGCCGAGCCCCTCTCCTTTCCCCTTCGAGTCTGTCCCCTCTCGTCGGGATTCTACCGGCGCCGGAACCGCTCCTCCCCGGCCGTGGCAAACCGTGCCCGCGCTGAGCACCAACAGGAGCAGGCCGTGCCTCCCCTCTCCTCCCGAGCACCGGAACGGATCCAGCGCATGCTCCTACACCCCGGACAGCCACCCACGCAGTGGCGCCGCCCCGTTTTGGTCACCGCCGGCACCGTTTTTGCTCCGCCGCCACGCCCTGTTCCTGTTCGTCTTCAGTTCGTCAGAAACAATTGCTGTTTTCAGTTAGTCACTAAAAACAGGAACTTTGTTCGGTTAAAAATAAATCGTAACTAAACCTAACACTAACCTATCACTAACCTATCACTAACCTACTGGCTAAACGAGCCGTGCGTCCACACCCGCGCGCCCGAGTTCGAATCTCCCCAGGGCAGAGGAGAAATCCTCAATTTTTTTTGTCCCGCGCCACTAACAGCTTGGGCCTGCTCGTCAGTGACTGCCTGGGCCAGCGCAGCGACTCACGCCCCGTCAGCGCCAGGTTGGCGCTCGGGCCCGCATGTCAGCCGCTGTGGCTAGGTCTCGCCCGGTGAGAAAAAGCCGAGGCGCCTGTAACTTTTACACCGGAGCCCCCTTGTTCCCAGTTTTGCACAGAGAGCCTCGCCAGTAAAGTTTCTATCATGGACAACTCCCTGGGTTTTTCAGAAACACCCCTAGACTTATAATTGCAATAACTTTAAATCTATAAACCCAAATAAAATAATATTTATATGTTTTTATATTAGAAAAATGCAATAATCATTAATATAACATTCTTATGTTATTTTGCATCATTTATTTTAAATGCTTAGTTTAATTTAACAAATGCAATTAATTAATTAAATATGGAATGTGTGGGGTAATAAATATATAATACCCTAATTCCATTTAATTTGCTCATATCTTTTATGCCATGTCTTGCCATGCTAATAAATATTTAATTTGAGTTGAAGTTAAATAATCTACAATTAATTACTAAATATGTAATGAGTTGGGCAAATAATTAACTAATGTCTATTCCATTTAAATTAATTAGATCACCATACCTGCTATATATGTTAAGCAACATTTAATTTGTTGGTTACACAAATAACTTACCACCTAATATTTTGCCGGGATTTCAATCCCGCTTTAAATATGACCTAATCATCTCATACCATAATGCACCATCATTTGTTTGCGCATTTCCCTGTATTGAATATTGCTTCCTACGATACTTAGGTTCCAGCTTTCGTGCTAAGCCACGAGCTGCCAGGCAAGCTTCTGCTAACCGGTTACATGATTGTTTGGTTTTCATTCTTGCCTTTTGATCTATGCTATCCTAGATATCGATTCTTGAACTGCGATCCCATCACATGTTTATCCTGCAGCCTATACAGCTATATCCCCACAATCTATAACCCCTTGCATGTTTATCTGTTGGCCTTTGCGAGTCGTAGTGCATGCTTAGAATTGGTTGAGCGAGTCGTTCCTTTGTCTTTTATCTCATATGCTTAGTATGATGGATTGTTCTACTATAATAAACTGATGTCTTATTTTTTGGGGTTCTATAATTAAAAGATAATGCACTAGGCGGAAGGCCTTGCGAGGTGTTTTGTTCTGCTCAGTGTCGACCTAGGAACTAAGATTTTGTCCTCGGATCCAATTTTGAGCGCACAAACCACTTGTGGGTGGCCCAATGGAGTCCCCCTCGACTTTGAACGGATCCTCAGCTCGTCCATATGCCGCAAGTAGTTCGGGTTTTCCATTCGCTCATATGCATGTGCATGATGATGATGTTTGATGAGAGGTTACTTGTTACGGGGGGTCATACAGGGGCGGTACGTCGCGAAGCGGACAGTTCCTACTGTGGTTTGAGCCGCATGGCGGCGTAGTCGCAAACTAATGAGTCTGCAACTGAGATACGGGAAGACTCCTGACGCGGGTAACAACTCATATGGGTGGCACTTGGACTTGTTGTAGTGAAGGAATGAGTCGTGTTGAGAGGCCCTAATGTTTTTGACTGGGTTGATCATGCGAGTATGGGTACAATAGTGCACCCCTGCAGAGTATAATCTTATCGATGAGCCATGTCCACGGTTATGGACGACTTTGGTGATGATGCTGGCTAACAAGATCTAGAGTCCTTACACCTAATCTCTGTTAATTAATTTGACTAGTATTATAGAATTCCTTTCACCCTAAATGGTAACTAAAATGGTTAACATGTGAGTATTCCCGGATTGCTTCCTCATACTTGGTTGAGGGGGTTAATTCAAGAAGGGGTTATGACTGGTGTTAGTTGTAGATGGCTACTCAAACGCTTTCTTATCCCTCTCTAATTAGACGGAAGTTTTAGCGCGTCTCTTTAGGTTGCTAGTGCTGCTGCCGCTAAGTACACCTACCCCCATACTTTGGGAATCTTACTGTTTTATAACCTGTTAGCTTAAGCTTGTTCGATACGCTTCGGTGTATTGACCCGTTCGCGGGCTGTGGTTTTCTGCAGTTGAGGATTCTCCGTACGACCAGGTGGGTGGATACTACGTGGAGTTCGACGACGAGATCTAAGACGAGTAGTTAGAGTTCCCCTGGGCTACATCCTGGTGGACTGCGTGGATGGGCCTTCTTTTTACGTTTCGGCTTTGAGCCCTTTGCTTCTTGTCTGTACTCAGACCGGTTGGTTTCCGCTGCATGATGTAATGTTGGGACATGTGTCCTCTGATTGGTGCCATTTGCTATATTTTGCTCAGTGAGAGCTTTTGGATATTATTTCCTTTCTTTGTGTCTTAGGTTTATTCTGTGGTTTCAACTTGTTAAAAATCCGACTCGTATACCATGTGTGTATGGTTGAAGTATACGAGTTGGAAGACTTTTTGGGTTCTTGCGTGCACAATCTGGAAACGTATGTGACGCTGGGATCGCCAAGAGCTGTCGGCCGATGATCCATTCTGAGCGAGGCCTGCATGTTCCTGGGATTGGTATTCCCAAGTATGCTCTTGGTTGTGTGGCCCAACTGATACGCTTTGTTTGTGTAGCCTGAATTCAAGGTCTGACAAGCTCTCTATGACTGATTGTGTTTTCAAGGCAGTTATCTGGTTAGCAGAATCAGAGTAAGCGCTGGGAAACAAAAGTCTCACGTAGTTACGGTATTTGCATATATGTTATTGGATAACATGGTGATATCAAGCAAGTTGATATCAATGAATCACAAAAGAACGCACAATTATGTATTGCACAGATTGCCAGAGTAACACTCTTCCACAAGCAAGCATTATCATATGACGCTTATTTGATAAGGGATTTTGATGGAGTAAAATGCAGCTAGTTTATTTGTACTCTAGTGCAAGTGGGAGACTGAAAGAGATATGCCCTAGAGGCAAATAAATAAGTAGTATTTATTGGATTATCTCATAAGTTTATAATAGGTTTGTGTATTATGCTATAACTGTATTAATCAAAATTATTAATACACGTGTGATACATAGACAACCAGAGTCCCTAGTAAGCCTCTATATGAACTAATCCATTGGGCAACAGTTGATCGAGATTCCCGATCAAGGACAATGACGTCGGTAGACAATGAGGTCATCTTATTAGTTGAATAAGGTGATGGACATACGCAAAGTATTGCAATAAGATCGTATTACGATGTTTGTCATTTGCAATAGATAAGAATATGATAGCTTATTCCTTAGACCGTGAGACCGTACTTATTGATGCTTCGTAGGGGTACTTTGAGAGCATCAAACGTTGTGTCTTATTTAGCATGACAATAACGGTGTCCATCTTGGGTATCCCGAAAGAGTATTGAGACGTAAGGATCAAGACCGGGATTTGTTCATTCTTGTAATGGAAAGATACTCTGGGCCCACTCGGTGATATTGCATCTATATAGCTGCGCAGCTTGTGACTCGGTCATGGAGATGTAATATCACAGACGAGTTAATAAACTTTGTCGGTAACGAGATACAACAAAGACATCGGATATCTAAGATCATATCTCGGACAAGGTAGTATCGCAGAAATAAAGGGAATGAATATCATGTTTATGGTTCAACGACGATTTTCGTAGAATGCACAGGGGCTGTCATATACATTCAGGTATCCCTGACGGTCATTGGTGAGCGAGTGTCTCGACCATGTCTGGAGTGTTCTCGAACCGTAGCGTAACAAATTTAAGGTCTTAACGACACCAGGAGATAGGTTCTGGAATAATATAGGATTTTGTTGGAGAGAGAAAAATGATCCGGAAAGAGCTCCGTTGGTCCGGAACGAGTTCTAGGAAGGTCTGGAATGGTTCGAGAGATGTCCGAAAGTTGTTCGGGTGGTTCGGAAAATGTTTCGGAGTCACGGGATATTAAATAGTATTAATATATATTAATTATATTTTATATTAATTTAATTATTCAATAATAAAGGAAAAAGGGGCAGCCCACCTACATGGGCCCTAAGAGGGCCCAAGAGGGGGAGCCACACCAACAAAGGGGGTGGGCCCCATGGCTGGTTCGGCCAGCCCATGGTGGGTGCGCCACCCCCACCCCCCACATCCTCCTTTGTTTAGTCCCACATGGGGGAGGCAAGGTGTTTGCACACCCCCTCCCCCCTTTATATAGCAAGGCATATTAATTGGATTAATTACAGAAAAATACAATTAATTGTATAGCAGGCCGGCCGAGTTGCTTCTCCGCCCGTTTTGCCCTCCCTCTCCACCTAAGCTATACCGCCGGGCGCCGTTGCCCTGCGGGATTCCAGAAAAGTTATACCCCTGCAATTTCAGCTGGATCTGAATGACCTGGGGTTGTTGTTAAGCTCCGTATGTTTATGAGTGCTTGGAGGCACCATCTTTGAGGAGCCTGGGCGACGTCATCTCGCCCATCCAGCAGCCCTGCCGCTGCCTTGCCGCCGGCGCAACCCCCCAGCCGCCGGCGCCACGCCATCTTCCGCCCGACGCCCGTCGACGCAGGTCATCATCGACACCCCGGCGTCATCGTCTACGTCATCGAGGCAACTTCTCCGCGACCTCGAGGTCGGCTACGTACGACTTCATCGTCAACGCTTGTGCGGGAGCGTAATCCCCGCTATCGGTCTACATGGAGGTAATGTAACCCGTTTCGCCACTGTTATCACATGTACTAGATAGATAGATCCTGGCTAGTTAGGGTTTCATTCGCTAGAAAAATTATTGTTTTCTGCATCGGAACCCCTTCAACAAGACCCACGCCTTTGGCTTGAAGACTACCTCATCGCCTGCACATGTCAAGGCGGAACTTCGAGCACGGCGATGCAGTACATCCAGCTCATGCTCACGGATTCAGCACGCGGGTGGCTCACTAGCCAGCCTAAGGACTCCTTCAGTACGTGGGAGGAATTCCAGGATACCTCCATCAAAAGTTTCCTTGGGACGTACGGGAGGCCAGCAACCTACATCGAGTTGCAGGCCTGCAAGCAGGGGCGAGATGAGTCACTCCGATCATACATCCAACGATGGACACTCCTCCATAACACTATGGAGGTTGTCTCAGAAGATCGGGTGATGGATGCCTTCATGCACGGCGTCTCCCGCCGCGACCTCCGCGAAGAGTTCGGTAGGCTTCAGCCAAAAACCATGATCGAGGTCATGAAGATAGCCAACCAGTGGGCAGAAGGAGAGGACTACGTCCGCGACAACTCCCCAAAGAACGAAGCCGGACCAAGTAACTGGCGAGAAGGACACCACAAGAAGAAGCCATGTTTCAACAACCTCGACTCGATCGAGCTAGTAGCGGCGGGATATCAAACCCCCCATGACGAAGCATGCGAGAACAATCGCCAGTACGATCAAGGTCACCAATACAGCCGCAGTGGCGACCAAGGTCGCCAGTCCGACCAAGGACAATACAACCGAAGCGGCAACATCATCAATTGCAACGACGGAGGACAAAACGCGAGTGGAGACGCACATTGACCCCAGCCGAGGAGCTGGCACAACCTTGCAAGCACCACATGTTCCGCAACCCGGAAACGGGCAAATGGGGCGCCAACCACTTGTTGAAGGATTGTCGCAAAGCACGCAAGGCCATGCAGCATATCATCACTCCTGCACCCGTAACTGCAGCCAGCCGCGCAGCTCACCATCCAGGCAGCACCCGCGAACGCTACCCTAGCACATGCGGCGGGAGCCTTTCCCCAACAGCAGCAGCAGCAGCCGCAGCACGAAGCCCAGCCGGCGGCACATGACGCGTACCCAGCAGCATGCGGATAGCTCAACATGATACAGAAGGGCCGCTGTGACGCCCTAAAATCGGTACTATGTAGATTTAAGCGATCCCGCCGAAATCCGCATAATAACGATTTTAGGTCGCCCACCAGACATAATGTGCACGCCGAAACATGCGCATTATGTGGGTGGAATTGTGATAACATTACAACAGTTCCGATACATCCACAAATACAACAGAAGATATATAATACAACAACGACTCGAACGAGTCAAGATACAAATGATGCAATACAAAAAGACAAATGACAGCGGAAGAAAAAATAGTATCCGACTACGGATAAGATGCAAATTGGACTAAGAGTCCTGAAGATAAGCCATGGCGCCATATCCCTGCCCAGCCAAGCCGGAGGGATTCCCAAGCTAACGTCGTCAGACTTCAAACCTGTTGACTGCACATAAAGCACAACCCAAAAGAGGGTCAGGGCACTCCCTGTCAAGCAAAACCGACTTGCCTACTTTTTACACCATCTCCCAAAATATGGGGTAGGTGGACTTAGCGGCAACAGCACTAGCAACCTAAAGAGACACGCTACAACTTCCGTCTATTTAGAGAGGGGTAAGAGAGCGCATAAAGTAAACATCTACAACTAACACCAAACATAACCCATTCTCGAATTAACCCCCTCAACCAAGTATGAGGAAGCGATTCGGAAAACTCACACATTGAACAACTTTAGTTACCATTTATTGTGAAAGTAACTCTATATTACTAGTCAAATTAATTAACATTAATTAGGTGCAAGTTGTCTAGATCTTGTTAGCCAGCATCATCACCAAAGTCGTCCATAACCGTGGACACGGCTCATCGATAAGATTATACCCTGCAGGGGTGCACTACTGTACCCATACTCGTATGATCAACCCAAGCAAGCATCATGGCATCTCTACACGACTCATTCCTTCACTACAGCAAGTCCAAGTGCCACCCATATGAGTTGTTACCCACGTCAAGAGTCCGGCCGAATCTCAGTTGCAGACTCATTAGTTTGTGTCCACGCGCCATGCGGCTAAAACCACAGTAGGAACTGTCCGCTTCGCGCGCACCACCCCTATATGACCCCCCGTATCATGTAACCTCTCATCAATCATCAATCATCATGCACATGGATATGAGCAAATGGAAAACCCGAACTAGTTGCGGCACATGGACAAGCTGAAGATCCGTTCAAAGTCGAGGGGGGCTCCGTAGGGCCACCCACAAGTGGTTAGTGCGCTCAAAATTGGATCCGAGGACAAAATCTCAGTTCCTAGGTCGACATTGAGCAGAACAAAGCACCTCGCAAGGCCTTCCGCCTGGTGCCTTATCTTTTAATTATAATACCCCAATATAAGACAACATTTTATTAAGGTTGAAAGATCTATCATACTAAGTAGATGAAACATAAGACCAACCGACGACTCGCACAATCAACTCTAAGCATGCGCTACGACTCGCAAGGCCAACAGATAAACATGCAACGGGTATTAGGTTGTGGGGATAAAGCTGTATGGGCTGCAGGATAAACATGTGATTGGATCGCGATAAAGAATCGAATAATAGGGTAGCAGAGATCAACGGCAGGAATGAAAGACAATGTATAGGTAAACAAGCAAACTTTGCTTGCCTGGAATCCCGCATGGAAGCAGATCTTGTCGTTGCTCACACATCTCAACGTCTTATCCGCGAAGAAGCAACAAACACTGGAAAGCGTAAAAGATGCATTTTACAACTACGGCAAAAGATCCAGCATGATCATGGAACAGATGAATGACATGGCAAGATGTAATGTGAGACTTCACTTAATCCAAATTAAGCGGAACCGGGATTTCGACAATTAATATTAATGTTAAAGTTATTTATCTACCCAACAAATTAAATGTTCATTAACATGGCAAGACATGGGAAAGGTGTTCTAGTCAAGTTAAATGGAATTGGGCAATACATAAATTGATTTGCCCCACACATTCCATATTTATTATTTAGGTGATTTTCTACACCCCCAAACCCAAGAGATGCAACACATGCAAGTATGATGCGATATGCACAAGATAGATGACATTTAATAAAATAGGTATAGGGTTAGGGTTTGGGTCCGTACGTCGGATCGGGTGAACTAGGCTTCGAAACCGACGTCTTCGGTCCGTAGAGGAAGTAGTCGTCGGGGAAGTAGTCGTCGCGGAACCGGGGCATCGTCGTTTGTCGGTGTCGTGGAAGTGGCCGGGGAAGTAGTCGTACTCGGTCATCCTCGTTGATGGGCGCGGGCACGGAGGAGCACGGCAAATGGACACCGGAAGGAGGCGCACACGGCGCGTGCACCGCAACACGGACACGGGCGGTCACGGGAACGCGGCACCGGAAGAAGACGTGCACGCGCATGTAGCAACACCACGAAGGGTGGACAACTCAGACACAAAAAGCGACGCCGAAGTTCTTGCGGGCATTGCGTCGAACATCTTGCGGGCGGCGGATGCGGGGGCCTTACCGGATGGGGAAAAGGGCGAATGGAAGGTGCGGAGCGGATGTGCACGGTGGCGGTGACCGGCGCGGTTGGAGGCGCTGCGTGGGCGGCGGCGGCGCGAACGCGTGTGGCGGAAGTGGAGCACGGCGCGCGCACGGGCGCGCGGCCAAAGCAGGGGCGCGGCCGTCACGGAGGCGCAGGCAGCGGGGCGCGGGAGGACAGGCGCGGCGGCGGCCAGGGGAGGCACGCGGGAGGCGGGCCCGCTCGGGAGGACAGGGGCGGCGCGGGACCTCGGGAGGTCGGCGAGGAGCTGGGCGGCCAGGGCGCGCGGGGGCGGCGGCGCGGCGGCAGGCGGCCGGCGCGCGCTGGGGCAGGGAGCGGCGGCCGGCCGAAGCGCGCTGGCGCGAGGCGGCGGGAACATGCCGGGGGGCGCGCGAGGCGGTGGATGCGGCAGGGGGACGCGGCGGCGGCTCGGCCGGCTGGCGTGGAGGCGAGGGCGGCCGGCTGCGCGGCCGGCCGGCGGGCGGCGCGCGCGGCGGAGCTCGGAATAGGCCGGGGCGCGGCAGGCGGCGGGCATGGGGAGGCGCGGCGTGCGGGAGCGGGAGGAGGTGGCGCAAAGGGCTGGCGGCCGGCTGGTGCGGGTGCGGCTCGGGAGGAGCTCGGGAGCGTGCAGGGCGACGGGAGCTCGGGCTGGTTGGTGCGTGCGGTAGGAGGAAGGAAGGAGGAAAAAGAAAAGAAAGAAAAAGGAAAAAGGAAAAGAAAAGAGAAAGAGGGGGAAAAAGAAAAGAAAGGAGGGGGGAGATTATTTGGCAAAAATCTGAAAAAGGAGGAGGGTGGCTGCAAAAAGGCAGGGGGGTGGGAAATAAGTTTCCAGGGGGAAACCCTAGGGTTTGGTTAGATGGGCTTTGGGCTTTTATTTCTCTCCTTTTAATCTTTTCTGTTATATATTTTTAAAACCAAATCCAAAAGGAATTTGAATACGAAACCTTTACAAAATAATTTCTGTTTTCAATGGACAATTTAATAAACTAGTTTTTAACATTTGCAAAAGATTTGAAAATAGCATATTTTTAATTAATTTTAAATGTGTTTGAAATTAATTATGGGAAATGAATTTAAATACAACAAATTAAATTAATGAGATGACAAATGCAAATGATGCATGATGATGTCATGTTGATGCAAAAATAAATACAAACAATTTTCTAATTGGGGAAAAATTCCGGGGCTTTATAGGCGCCCCTCAAACAGGGTCGAAAAGCTCATCACCCGCCAAGTCTTCCAAGCCACGACCTGCCCACATGCAGTACCAAACTACCTGAGAGGGTCAGAGACCCCGATAACGTTCTCAAGGGCAGACCACCCGCAGGAAGTACCTCGACCCGGGCACGCTGCCCTGGTAGTTGAAGCTCTAATCGGAGATTACAATCTGAAGAAGGTGTTCATGGACGGAGGCAGCGACATTAACATCATCTTCGCTGACACTCTCAGGAGGATGAACAAGTCAACAGAGAAATTGCCGGAGTCTGAGACCACTTTCCACGGCATAGTACTAGGGCAAGCAATCACACCCATGGGAACAATCGCACTCGATGTTATCCTTGGCACACCCGAGAATTTCAGGAGGGAGTCGATCGACTTCGAAGTCGTCGACTAGAAGTCGCAGTACCATGCGATACTTGGGCGCCCAACCTTTGCCAGGTTCATGGTTGTACCCCATTACACCTACCTGATGCTCAAGCTGCCTAGAACCAAAGGCGTAATTACGGTGCATGGTGACTTCGAGCGCTCCAACAGCTGTGACCGCGAGTTCAGCAAGATCTCCGAGTTCTTCGGGGTCGCAGAGCACTTCGAGGCAATGGCAGCCGACAACGACAGGACCATCTTCCTGACCCGCAAGAAGGCAGCCAAGGACGCCGCCTTCAACACGAATGACGACACAACAACCCATCAAGTCCATCCGACTGACGTCAGCAAGACGGTCAAAGTATCGTCAAGTCTGACTCCTGCATAGGAAAGCGCGCTCGTTGAGTTTCTACGTGAGAACTGGAAAATCTTTGCATGGCAACCCTCTGACATGCCAGGAATACCCAGGAATCTCGTCGAGCACTGCTTAAAAGTCCACAAGGACGCCAGACCCGTCAAACAAGCCATGTGACTCTTTTCCGGACCCAAACGGGACGCGATCAGTAAGGAAATCGACCGACTGTGGCACGCCAAGTTC
Organism: Poa annua; assembly: GCA_026929855.1. Classification (NCBI taxonomy): domain Eukaryota; kingdom Viridiplantae; phylum Streptophyta; class Magnoliopsida; order Poales; family Poaceae; genus Poa; species Poa annua. The sequence goes on along the minus strand of CM049426.1, from coordinate 239,134,372 downwards.
ATCCGAGAGATCAAGGACTCAGACTGGGTCGCCAACCCTGTCCTGGAAGAGAAGAAGAAGACGAAGAAACTACGCATGTGCGTCAACTTCACCGCCATCAACAAATGCTGCCCCAAGGACCACTCTCGCGGATAGACCAGATCATCGACTCGACAGCAGGCTGCGAGCGCCTGTCTTTCTTGGACGCCTACTGAGGTTACCAGCAGATCAAACTGAACGTCGACGACGAAGAAAAGACATCATTCATCACACCCAACGGCGTCTTCTACTACCAGACAATGCCCTTCGGGTTGAAGAACGCTGGTGCCACATACCAGCGTACAATGCAAGCATGCCTCAAAGGGCTCATCGGACAAATTGTACAGGTCTACGTCAACGACATTGTCGTCACCACCCGCAAGGAAGACACCCTCGTCGCCGACCTCCGCAAGGTCTTCGCCTCACTCGACGAGTACCAGATCAAGCTGAACCTGGATAAGTTAGGGTACCTTGTCTCTGCAAGAACTGCTAGGGTACCTTGTCTCTGCAAGAGGAATCGAAGCAAACCCCGAGAAGGTGCAAAACATACTCACAATGCCAGCACCGACCAAGCTCCGCGAGGTGCAACGCCTAGCCGGCCGAGTCGCAGCTCTCAGCCGGTTCATTAGTAAGTTGGGTGAGAAGGCTCTGCCCTTCTACCAGCTGATGAAGAAGACGGACAAATTCGAGTGGACAGAGGAAACGCAGGACGCATTCGACCAACTCAAAAAGACACTGACGACTTCCCTAGTACTGGTGGCACCACTGGAGAACGAGCCGCTCTACCTCTACGTCTCAACCACCAACAAGGTAGTGAGCACGGTACTCATAGTAGAACTAGAAGAAGAAGGGCATAACCACCCCGTCCAGAGACCAGTATACTACCTGAGCGAGGTTCTAACCCTGTCCAACCAAAACTACCCGCACTACCAGAAGCTGGCCTACGGGGTCTTCATGACTTCAAGAAAGGTCGTCCACTACTACTCCGAGCACCCGATCACGGTGGTAAGCTCCTCCTGGCTCTCAGACATCCTCACAAACCAGTGTGCGACAGGGCGAGTCGCCAAGTGGGTTGTCGAACTAGGACCCTGGGGGCTGAAGTACGCTCACCCGAAGTCAATCAAAGCCCAAGTCCTGCCAGAATTCACCACCGAGTGGATAGAAGCTCAGCTGCCGGACATTCCCGACTTGTCCAACGCATGGACAATGTACTTCGACAGCTCCAAGAAGTTCAGAACAGCCGGGGCGGGAGTTATCCTCATCTGCCCCAAAGGCGAAAAGTTGAAGTACGTTCTACGGATGGACTTCCCAACACCCTCCAACAACGAAGCAGAGTACGAGGCCTTAATCCATGGCATGCGGATGTCCAAAAACTGCGGCGCCACTCACCTCATGATTTACGGCGACTCCTATCTCGTCGTACAACAAACTATGAAGGCTTGCGACGCCATCACTGACAACATGATCGCCTATAGAGACCTATACAACCAGCTGGAGGGCACCTTCGACGGCTGCAAGTTGCGGCACATTGGCCGCGAAAGCAACAAAGAAGCCGACGTCCTCGCCAACATGGTAACAGACAAGGTGCCAGTGCCACCCGGCGTCTTCCTCGAGCGCATTACACAGCGATCCATGAAGCTTCGACCCGCACCAGGTTCCTCCACACCTTCAACGAGCACCGTCGACCCGCCAAACAAGGAGAAGGAGCCCATGGAGGTAATGTTGGTCGAAGCCACATGGACAGGCCCATATCTAGCTTACATGCTGCATCAAAGGCTGCCAGTAGATCCAGTCGAAGCCAAGCGCATCGTTCGGCGCTCCAAAAGTTTCACCATCATCAACGGTAAGCTCTACAAGAGAAGCATCTCAGGAGTTCTACAAAGGCGCATAGATCCAGCCGACGGTAAAGCCATACTACTTGATATTCATGCTGGCATCTGCGGGCATCACGCTAGCAGTCGTGCCTTGGTGGACAAAGCACTACAAGCCGGATTTTATTGGCCCACAGCTATGCACGACGCCGAAGACCTAGTAAGGAAGTGCCCCAGCTGCCAGGAGTTCGCCAACAAGCCACACACGCCGGCATACGCACTGAAGACCATACCACTAGCCTGACCCTTCGCTCAATGGGGACTCGACATGGTAGGACCGCTCAAGAATTCCTCACCCGGAGGGCACACCCATCTCCTGGTAGCAGTTGACAAATTCACCAAGTGGATCGAAGCAGTTCCTATCACAAGTTCGACTACATCATCAGCAGTTAACTTCATCAGGTCAATCATCTTCAGGTTCGGGGTACCAAACGTCATCATCACCGACAACGGCTTGAACTTGACAGCCGAAGAATTCAAAGACTTCTGCTCCGAGCAAGGCATCAAACTCAACTATGCATCTCTCTCGCACCCGCAGTCCAACGGGCAAGTCGAAAAAGCCAACGGCCTAGTCTGCAACGGCATCAAGAAGCGCCTGCGAGTGCCGCTGAGACGGGCCGCGGGTGCCTGGGTCGAAGAACTTCCATCAGTACTTTGGAGCCTGCGAACCACGCCAAACAGATCCACCCAATACACACTTTTCTTCATGGTGTATGGCGCAGAGGCGGTCATGCCCTGCGACATCAAGTTTGACGCACCACGTGTGGTGGCCTACGACGAGTCTGATGCAGAAGGAGCACTCGAAGACGACATGGACGTCCTAGACGAAGCCCGCGACATCGCCCTCGCACGGTCAGCAGTGTACCAGCAAGACCTGCGCAACTACCATGGACGGAGGCTGCGGCCAAGAGCATTCGTCGCAGGCGACCTAGTCCTTCGCCTCAAACAGAAGAAGGTGCACAAGCTCGCCTCCCCATGAGAGGGCCCGTACATTGTTGAACGGAATATGCCCTAGAGGCACTTAATAAACATAGTTTATTGGCAATATCCCAATTGTTCATTATATGTTTTATACCATGCTATAACTATGTTAAGCAAAAACATTAATACAGGTGTGGTAGATAAACAACCAGGTCCCTAGCAGCCTCTACTAAGACTAGTTTCATTGCGCGATAGATGATCGAGGTTTTCCGATCATAGGGCATGGCGCCGGTCGGCAATGGAAGTCATATCGTTAGGTGTAACGATGTGATGGACGTACCAGTATTTATAGGACATAGTCATTACGCCTTAAGACCGTGAGATCAACTCTTATTGTTATCCCTAGAAGATACTTTGATCGCACCAAACGTCATATCTTTATAGTGTGACAATGATAGGTGATACTTTTGGGTATCGGAAGGGGGTAGTTGACACGAGGGGTCAACAGCGGGATTTGTCAGTCCGCATAGCCGGATAGATACTCTAGGGCCCACTCGGTGAGATTATGTCAAATGAGTTTGCAAACATGTGACTAGGTCACCAGCTGACATAATATCATAGACGAGTAGAAGATAGCGATGTCGGTAACGAGATCATGCTAGGTATGGAGATATCTGAGAATGATGCTCGGACACGCTAAGTATCGCCATGACAAAGGGTTTAAGACTAGACGTCCAGGTTTGATAGATGAAAGTCATTCGTGATATCACAGGGATTAATTCATGGGGTCCAAGCCTACGAGTTAGTCGTTAATCATAGAGGAGACTTGATCATACCTGTTATTATATCGAACCGCTAGGGTAACACACTTAAGGGGTTTCGACAAGACAACCGGAAAGGAAAGAGATCACCGGGAACGTCCCGGGAATGGTCCGATGGAGATCGGGCAGCGATGAAAGAGTTTTTGGAACTAGAATAAATTATATATAATATGTTTGATATTAATTGGTGTAATTAATGTCTAAATATGATTTTATATATTTATTTTCGAATTTATTTAGGCTGATTTCCCTAAATGGGCCTTCTGGTCGAAAGAATGCCCAAGAGGGGAAAATTCCTCAAGGGAATTTGGTGGGGGACATGGTGGCCGGCCTAGGTGGGCCAAAAGGGGCCCACAAGGTGGCCGGCGCACCAGCCTAGCCGCACAAGGCAATGGGGGATAGTCCCACATTGCCTGGCTGGCAAGGTTGGCTCCCCCCGGGAGCCTTTATATAGAGGGGCACCCCGGGCCTTTTAATTCACCAATTAATTCTCTCATTTCTCCTCGATCTCGTGATTCCCTTTGTCGGAGTTGCGCCGAGGAGGATGAGGGGATCTCTTCTACCATAGCCCGCTGCCGCGCTGCTGGTGTTCCGGTCCAAGTCTTCCGCTGCTCGTCCTGGACTGGAGCTTCGGAGGCCGTCGTCTCCACCGTATGTGTGTGACGCCCTGCGAGGTGCTGCGCTAGCGGTACTCGGAGGCCTACTTCCTCCACCCGACCTCGGGATCATATTCGTCGTCTTCGTCGCGCCGAGTTCTCCGCGACCTAGAGGTCGGCTACGTCGTCTTCGTCGTCAACGCTTGTGCGGGAGCGTAATCCCCGCTATTCGGTCTATGAGGGTATGTATTCTGATCTCCGCCGTACTACTATATCTGCATAGTGTAGATCTTGGCTAGTTTAAGGATATAGTTGCTAGGAATTTTTTTGTTTTCTGCACACGATCCCCTTCAGTGGTATCAGAGCCGATCTATCGTAGATATAGCTGTACGCTGTTAGAACCCGTGTTCTGCACGGGGGCACCGTTCCTGTTATTTGCTACCCTCTAGCGTGCACTTGTGATTCCAGCGGCATCGAGTTGATGAAGCGGCCCGGACCGACTTTACGCGTACGCTTACGCGAGACTGGTTCCACTACTGACATACGGCTTGTACCGTATCTGTGGCTGGCGGGTGCCTGTTTCTCTCTCTTTAGTTGGTCTTGCATTTTCAATGGAGGGCCCGAAAAGGATGCTTAAACATGCAATTATTGGATCGGTGTTGTGGTCATAAGGTTCGTAGGTATGAAGCGTTTCTATTTACGAAAGCCCCAAGCCATGTAAAATATGCAAAAGATAAAGTAGAAGCGTCTAACTTTATTTTGCAGGGGCTATGTGATATGGTCAAGGTAGGTTTATTAAATTGTTTATAAACTGCGGGCGCCAAGAAGACCTTGGCGCAATGGACTATATCACATTGCATTACGTTTGATGTTTTGTGTGCATCTTATATTGTGTGATTGTATATATAGTATATATTAGTTACACGGCGGTAGCTATATAAGATGATCCCTTCAAAATACCACTAGTGTTCTCCCTCCAACGCGCACCACCAAGAAAGTTCAACGTCATGAGGCAGGCCGTGATGATCGGGTGTCAGACATCTCGTCGTTCGCATACGGTGGGTGTAAGCCATGTTGCACAACCGTCAGCGTGGAGATTTTTGGTGGCGAGCCTAGCATATTCAGAAATATGGCCTCGGAACAGGGAGACCGAAAGGTCGAGCACGAGTCACAAAATTGGTGTGACGGACAATTGTCTACTCTTGAATTTGTGCCGCCGGCTCTGATGATGAGGGGTGGTGCAATGGATGGGGGTCGTGTAATCGCTTAAACGACCAGGAGTGATGTTCGTTTGAGTGGGAGTTCGGATAGTTATTTTCTTAAATTCTAGAACTCTGAATATAATGAACAGAGTATGTTTTGCAAACCTTTGTAGATATTAACCATTGTGATAGCATGTTTTCAAATTAGGCGCATTCCTGCGATTGAGAAACTTAAAATGTTGGGTCCAAACTTCTTAGTTTTATGCTTTAGCTTGAGGATACTCCTAGTTTAAACCATTAGCTCTTTGGGTTACAATACCCTCTAGGAGATAAACCCGAAGATTCCGCTAACAAAATATAATTTGGATTATCGGATTTTGTGCGGATGATATCATCATAGTCTAGTGCATGCTATGATCTCTGCCATAGAGAACCAACGGTGGGAACTAGTTTTTCAGATCGCGAACATATGATATGGTCGCTAAACTCGGGGTACCCCAAAGGTTGGGTTGATGAAGTTTATCGGTACGTTGACTGATTGTCTTCTCAACCAAGATGGAAGAGAATACACACATTGAGGGAGCACGTGGCGGTCATACTTAATGACATGTGTTCATACTTGATGAACATTGAGACGCCTCGCTCAGCTCAATCACTGGATGACAGACATCGTTGCCAAGTGCAAATCCTCTGTCATAGACTATGTCATGCAAGGGGAATCGTTCACCTTCATGGTTCTTGATTACGGTGGAAGTATCAAGAAAATGAAACAGATCGCCGGAAGTCATCAATGATGATGGTGTATATATGATATACATGTTATGAATGTTTTAGCTAAGCAAGTACTCGCAGTAGTGACTAAGTTTTGAACTAGTCATGTTTTGTGAAAACCAGGTTTACTGCTTGAGTAGCTTGAAAGGATGAGGCGACATTGCGTGTTGATAATGGCAGTCAAGTTGTTGTGATGGCCATAGACACTCTCCCTCTAGATCTACCATTTGGGTAAATTCTTTATGATCGTCTGTTAGTATGATCGTTACAAGTGTGTCTCCTCTAGAGAGACTCTTGTTCATACATAATAGTGACAAATTTGGTGTCCTATATTTATGAAGTAATGATCATATGCCGATTTGAATTTAGATGGTAGAAGATCCCACATTCATAATATTAATGCCAAAGGATACAAACTTAATAAAGACACCACATATGTGTGGCACTACCGTTTAGTCATGTCAATGTTATAGTCAATGCATTAGCTCCATACCGGATGGATCTACAAGTCCTAAGATTTGATCTTTTGACACTTGCAAAATAACTGTGACACCGTTTTCGGAAAGCGAGCATATAACTACTGATAGTCATACATAGAGATGTATGTGGTTCAATGAAGTAATTGACGGGTAGTGGAGACCCTTATTTCGTGAACTTCACTGAACGTTTTGAGTATAGCTTGTTGAGAATCGTGCCTATGGGTGTATGTGAATCAATGAAGTACTTTAACGTGTAGTGGAAGTCTTTATTTCATAGACTTCATGAATATTCCGAGTAGATATATGGATATCCACTTCGGGGAATGTTAGTTTGAAATTTTGATTCGATCAATCAAGTTCAGAATGAAGTAGGAAATAAACTTAACAAGAAAATCAAATTCCCGCGATGCAGGTCGAGGAAATGAAGATTTGAGTTATAATGTTGGCACATCATTGAAAGACTTGTGAGAAGAGTTCCACAAATTACGTCGCATGGAACACCATAGTGTTATGGTGTGTTAGGACGTCGTAATTACACTCTATCGGATAGTGTGTGGTAAATAAATCTCTTACCGAATTATTGTGATCATTAGAGTCATATGGTAGAAACGTAAACACTCACGTTAGCAAATAGGGAAACCATTTGAATCCATGGAGACAACACCATATGAGTAATGGCATGGCTTTTAGCCTGGATTTTCGTTTCAACAATTTAGTGTTTCGATGTGATCAAATCTAAAATGGATTAATCTTTGTAGTGTACCGTACATAAAGAGTTAGTTGGGTACATGTCTCACGACATAGGCAAATTTTTTGCCAGGATATACCTTGCGAAAGAAATAGTTTCTTGTCCAAGTGTATAAGTGAGAAAGAAAGTAGAGCGAGACGAAGTTGGTGAACTTCCTCTCCAGACATCAGAGTGGCGCAACCGAGAGTGTTTTCGGTGTCAGGCTCCACAGCTTGAAAAAGCTGATGATTAAAGATCATGATGTTCTGAGCTCATACTAAGAGCGTAGGCATACGAGGTTGTGTTCCACACTGTGTGTTACCACAATCTTGTTATGAAGGTCATATTAATGGAATATGATAGACCTACGAACTACGAAGAAGAGATGGTGAACCTAAGTCCGAGAAATGGCTATGAGTCATTTATGATCCAAAATAAAATCCCTATACGATTACCAGGTAATGACTTGGAAGATCTTCTTGATGGCATCTAGGATGTTATTAGAATGTGGAATTTTATGAGAGAATAGACATTGAGAAGGATCGATTTGTCGTGAAACAGTTCCGACAGATTCAAAAGTTGACCACATGAGAGTTTGTCTCAAGTGGCGAAGCCTAAATCTATTCTGGGTTGTTTAGTAATAACTATAATTTCGAATGAGAAATTGATAGATGGATGAGCAAAACATGGTTCTTAATAGGGTCATTAAGAATGGTTTGTAATCCTGAGGATGCTAAACATGTATGCAAACTTTAGTAGTCCATTCATGGGCTGAAGCAAGCATATCGGAGCTGGAATCTTCACTTTGATAATGTGATCAAAGGATTTTGGAGTTGTCCAAAATAGTTAATGAAACCTATATTTGCAAAGAAGTGAGTGGGATCAAAGTAGCTTTCCTTGATCTTATATGCGGAAGGCATATTTGAGTGGGAGCTAAGTAGCTTTTCCCTGATCTTATATGCGGAAGGCATATTTGAGTGGGAGCTAGGTGTCATTCGTGATTTTGTATGTAACGACATCTTGAATGACACAGATCCTCTAGTAGAGTGTAAAGGATTATTTAAGTGATTAAATTTTCTATGAAATGAAGTTAGGAGTATTAGGCATCCGATTTATAATTATATAGATCGTAAGGGGCTTAATAACATTAAGTCAGAATATTTCCTAAGTCAAGATTCTGAAGTGTTTCAGAATAGGACAAGCAAAGAAAGAGGTTCTTGCTTGTATGACTAGGTAAAATATTAAGTTTATCTTGGCATTTTCAGTAATAGCAAATGATGTTCGACATTATCTATGTATCAGACATAGATGCTATCAGACTGAAAGCTCGACTTAGTGTGACCCAAGTTCTTGGTTGAAGAACAGGTTCTAGAGTGACCCTTGTGTGGATCAATGAACAAACGTTAAGTTTATTCTTCGGTGTCTATGAGAACTGAAGATATGTTTTCTAGTAAAGGGTAAGAGTGGAAAGACAACTTGCCGTAAAGCGGTTACGATGATGCAAGTTATGACACAGACCCATACGACTAGAAATCTCATATAGGAGATGTCCTTTATTTTGAAGATAGACATGGTTAGTTTGCGAATTCGCATATGAATGCACTGTCGCATAATCTACATAGGTATAGAAATATATCGCGACTTTAGAAATAGCAAGTATGATTGGACTGAGCAGTTTTCCGAGCGTAGGTGGTCTCCTTAATAGATCTCTTAGACTTGTAAGGCCCATGCTACACGAATGTTCGAGTCTCACTCCATACAATAGGATATATTTCACCGTCATCGTAAGATACGGGATGATGTCAAACTAGATGACATAGAACTGTTGCAAAGCACATATAGGTCTCAGTGTGTGAGATCTATTGACTGTATTCCTCTTCCACGAGGCGAGAAGGCACCAAGATGCTATGGGTGTTGAGCTTTTACCAAGTTGTAAACTAGATTAAGTGTTACTCTAGTGCAAGTGGGAGACTGAAGGGAATATGCCCTAGAGGCACTTAATAAACATAGTTTATTGGCAATATCCCAATTGTTCATTATATGTTTTATACCATGCTATAACTGTGCTAAGCGAAAACATTAATACAAGTGTGGAAGATAAACAACCAGGTCCCTAGTAGGCTCTACTAAGACTAGTTTCGTTGCGCGATTGATGATCGAGGTTTTCCGATCATAGGGCATGGCGTCGGTCGGCAATGGAAGTCATACCGTTAGGTGTAACGATGTGATGGACATACCCAGTATTTATAGGACATAGTCATTACGCCTTAAGACCGTGAGATCAACTCTTATTGTTATCCCTAGAAGATACTTTGATCACACCAAACGTCATATATTATATAGTGTGACAATGATAGGTGATACTTTTGGGTATCGGAAGGGGGTAGTTGAGACGAGGGGTCAACAGCAGGATTTGTCAGTCCGCATAGCCGGATAGATACTCTAGGGCCCACTCGGTGAGATTATGTCAAATGAGTTTGCAAACATGTGACTAGGTCACCAGCTGACATAATATCATAGACGAGTAGAAGATAGCTATGTCGGCAACGAGATCATGCTAGGTATGGTGATATCTGAGAATGATGCTCGGACACGCTAAGTATCGCCATGACAAAGGTTTTAAGACTAGACGTCCAGGTTTGATAGATGAAAGTCATTCGTTATATCGCAGGGATTAATTCATGGGCTCCAGGCCTACGAGTTAGTCGTTGATCATAGAGGAGTCTTGATCATACATGTTATTATATCGAACCGCTAGGGTAACAAACTTAAGGGGTTTCGACAAGACAACCAAAAAGGAAAGAGATCACCGGGAACGTCCCGGGAATGGTCCGATGGAGATCGGGCAACGACGAAAGAGTTTTTGGAGCTAGAATAAATTATATATAATATGTTTGATATTAATTAGTGTAATGAATGTCTAAATATGATTTATATATTTATTTTCGAATTTATGTAGGCTGATTTTCCTAAATGGGCCTTCTGGTCGAAAGAAGCCCAAGAGGGGAAATTCCTCAAGGGAATTTGGTGGGGGGCATTGTGGCCGGCCTAGGTGGGCCAAAAGGGGCCCACCTGGTGGCCGGCGCACCAGCCTAGCCGTACCAGGCAATGGGGGATAGTCCCACATTGCCTGGCTGTCAAGGTTGGCTCCCCCCGGGAGTCTTTATATAGAGGGGGACCCCTGGCCTTTTAATTCACCAATTAATTCTCTTATTTCTCCTCGATCTCGTGATTCCCTTTGTCGGAGTTGCGCCGAGGAGGATGAGGGGATCTCTTCCACCATAGCCCGCTGCCGCGCTACTGGTGTTCCGGTCCTAGTCTTCCGCTGCTCGTCCTGGACTGGAGCTTCGGAGGCCGTCGTCTCCACCGTATGTGTGTGACGCCCTGCGAGGTGTTGCCCTAGCGGTACTTGGAGGCCTACTTCCTCCACCCGACCTCGGGGTCATCTTCGTCGTCTTCGTCGTGCCGAGTTCTTCGCGACCTAGAGGTCGGCTATGTCGTCTTCGTCGGCAACGCTTGTGCGGGAGCGTAATCCCCGCTATTCGGTCTACGAGGGTATGTATTCTGATCTCCGCCGTACTACTATATCTGCATAGTGTAGATCTTGGCTAGTTGAAGGATATAGTTGCTAGGAATTTTTTTGTTTTCTGCACACGATCCCCTTCAATTGTGACAGAAGCAATCGGCGGTGGAGCTTACCGCCTGAAGGACTCGAAAACCGGAGCAGTCTGCAACAACCCATGGAACGTTGTGCAGTTTCGTCGTTTCTACACCGAGTCGACTCCCATGTTGTACCAAAACCAGCATGTCAAGGCGGCAGGTTTCAGACGCACTCTTTCCCTTACCAGGGTACCTAAGGGGACTGGAAGGGTTTTAACGAGGCGGCTTGCTCGCAAGAATCAATACAGTGATTCGTGGAACAAGCTCTCCCCTTTACTTTCCCAGTCAAAAAGCAACTTCAAACCTAGGCCACCACTCGAACCACTCGGGGGCTGCACAATACAGGTCAAATCAAAAGCCTAGGCCGCCACTCGAACCACTCGGGGGCTGCGCCATACAGGTCAAATCAAAAGCCTAGGCCGCGACTCGAATAACTCAGGGGTTGCGCCATACAGGTCAAATCAAAAGCCTAGGCCGCCACTCGAACCATTCGGGGGCTGCACCATACAGGCCTCATTAGCAAATCCTAGGCCGCCACTCGAAGCACTCGGGGGCCACGCCATACAGGTCAAGTCAAAAATCCTAGACCGTCACCCGACGCACTCGAGGGGTTGCGCCTTACAGGTATCACTTGAAAACCTAGACCGCACTCGAAGCACTCGGGGGCTGCGCCATACAGGTCCATGTTAAAACCCTAGGCCGTCACCCGATGAACTCGGGGGCTGTGCCATACAGGTGTAACCTAATCCTAGGCCGCCACCCGACGCACTCGGGGGCTGCGCCATACAGGTCAAGACGAAAACCCAGGCCACCACTCGATCCGCTCGAGGCCGCGCCACTCAGAGTCACATAGCAGCGCAATAAGCTCAATTTACTAACTCGGGGGCTCCCCCCACCTCAGTTTACATACATTGATGCATACACTCGGCAAAGTTGCCCTTTCTAACTAATACTATACAACAGAAGCCTACTACTCCTTATCTGCAGGCTCGTCCTTTGGTGCATCAAGTGGCCCTACGAGACGCTCACTCAGCCTCTGGACCTGCTGAATCATCTAACGCGCAGGCGACAGAGTCTCGGCGTAGTCGTCTTCTTCAGGAAAGCCACCGAGCAACCTTGACAGAAGAAGGTTTGGCCGATGCAGTCGGACGTACGCCAACGACACGTTCGCCCCGGCAACGAGTTCGGCGTCGACAACCTCCTTCAACGCACCACCTTCGCGGAACCTCTCCAACAACGTAGCCAGCTCGTTGGGCGACCCATTGTGTGTAAAGTACACCCGGTTGATGTGCCAAAGAGTCTTCCTACACCCCTCCAGGAGAAAAGCAGCTCGCCAGGTATGGTCCAGCATACGCGCAAGGATCTGCCCTCTAGATCTATTCGACCAAAATTGGCACGCCTCGGGTGTACCACCAGCGGCTTCTCTGGCGACCGGCTCATTCACCCGAGTCTGCTCAGCCTTCTAGTCAGGGTTCACGTCTGCATCAAAACATTGCAATCATCACATCGCAAAGAAGAGGAAGTCAAAACACAGCGCTAGGAAGACCAACCTTGCAGCTGTCGACTGATCAATCAATCTCGCCAAGCAGGAATTCCTCACGCTGGGAGAACTCTGCAACAGGTCGCGACCTAAATCGGTCCAGCTCCAACTCAGCACGTTTCAGCTTCGCTTCGAGCTTAACCACCTTGTTCCTCATATAGGTGATCAACCGTCGGTCGTTCGCACTTCGTGCAGGAGCCAAAGTCGCTCGACGACGGCGAAGAGCAGGCTGCAGCAAGCGGAGTGGCCTCGCCCATTTCAGGCTGCCTAGAATTGACAGTGTCAAAACAGAAAAGTAAATATGGTTTTTCGTTCAAGCCAAACTTGAAGGAAATAATTCACACTTCAGCACCAACATGATTCAAGGCCAAAAGACCCGTACAATATAATTCATTACAAACTGCAGACTCAAAAGCAGATTACCAAATCCTCACTACAAGACTTCTACACTACAGGCTCCGACTGGGAGCGACTCTTCCTCGCAGCAGCCGCCTCGGTCGCCGTGGCAATCCCCCTCTCGAAGGTTGCGACAAGATTCGCGGCCAGCTGACTCGCCTGCGCCTTCACCCCGCTAAGGGACGCGGTCTTGCCGTCAGGCCTTCGAGGGAAGTCGCTGACAACCCTCTCAAAGTCGCCAGTGACTTGATGACCAAGAAGAAGCTGAAAAGTAAACTCGGAGCCGCGTACCGTCTGCGCCCGGGTGAAGTCCGCGATGGTGGTCGCATCGCCTTCAAAAGGCGCCACAGCATCAACGGCAGCTGGCGGCAACCTGCTGGGGATGATGCTCCGGTGCACAGTCGCCAGCGCCCTAGTCGACTTCTGCAGTGCCGTCGTCGACTGCCGCAGCACTACAGAGGCGTATGCGCAGACGTGGTCGAGTAACCCAACATCAGTCGCCAGGTCGACGTTGTCGCTAGACGTGCCTTCCGAGGGAGCGCCTCCACATTTCTCTGAACAAGGAAAAGGAGTCAATTCAATGCAAATTCAACAAAGACAAGTAGGCGTCAAGCCGAAAAACTTACATCCGAGGACACTGGCGAGTGCGAGCAGGCGGTCGACCTGGGTCTTCTCCTGGTCGCCCCAACCACGCTCACGCTCTTGCGACTCGCGCAACGCCTTCTCCAGCTCCACCTGAGCCTGAAGTTTCTGCTCCAACTCCACGGCTCGCCTCGTGACCTGGTCCAGGGAGGTGCGCAACTGATCCATCTCCTTCTCCAGGCGAACGAAGGCGGCGGCTCCTTCAAGCTGCTGGCGGTAGTATGTCTGCAGACAAAAAAACATATTTAAAGTTGTGCCCGACTATCCTAGTCACCCACACCTTCGGGGGCTACTCCCATCGGGAGCGCTGTTCGCGCACCCAATGCAGCTACGGAAGAACAAGTCGAGGAGTACTTACATGGTCCACCAGATCAGCATCCGACGAAGTCGCCGCGGCAGCATCATTCGGCGCCAGGGAGCCACCAGCCCGCGCATGCTCACCGGCCACCTGCACAGTCAGCTCGGCTGAAGGGGCGGACGTGTGTTCCACTTCGCGTGGAGGGGAACTGGTGCCAATCAGATTAACCCGCCAATCAGAAAGAGAACTGATAGCTGGCAAAAGATGCAAGAAATTTCAACCTAGAGAACCCGCCAATCAGAAAGAGAACTCGACACAAAAAGAACAAGCTTGACTAACCCGGTGACTCCAACGCCATCGTCGCTTCCCAAGGAAACGGAGGGCATCCTGGCGAACTCGGGCGGCGGTGCAGAGATGACAGGAGGCGCAGCCACGGGCTCATTGCATTCGCCCTGATACTCGGCACCCAAAGATGACAAGCCATCCTCCTCCGATTCTGCAGCTGCATCCCTCGCAGGGGACGAAGCAGTACCAGAGTCGCTGCTTCGCCGCTTCTGTTTCTTCCGCGCCGGCTCCTCTTCATACTCATCCTCCTCCACCTCTTCACTCGGGGAGATGGCGGAAGGAATGTCCTCTTGGTCACCTTCCTCTTCAAGGAACATCGCCTTGTCATGAGGTCCGTTCTCCATGAGCGGAGGAAGGCTAACAAGGAAAGAACGACCCTGCAAACAAAAATGACAACCGAATCAAGAAACAGATAATCAAGAAAGCAAACAAGGGAGAAAAAAGATAGAAGCTCACCTCAGGAACAGGGTTCGTCGCTCCGTAAGCTACGAATAGGGAATTGACGTTGCAAGGGTCTGCGGCTCGGAGGCTTGTGATGCTCCTCACCTTCAACTCCACCTCCTCGTCGTCGAGCTGCCGGTCGCCCACGCCCTCGTGCGCCCACATCGGGTGGGGGCGAGCACGGAGCGGCTGTACTCGAAGCCTGAAGAAGGTGCCGATGAGGTGGACGCCACCCGACTCGCGCCCCAAGGTCTTCAGCAGGTTGCGCAGAAGGCTCAGCAGCGGCTTGACAGACTCCTTCTCCTCCTTCGCAAGCGGGTGCGCCCACGCGCGCGTCTTCCGCCACTCGCGCTCGACGTTGAAGTCAGGCAACCCCGCTTGGTCGCACCTGACGTAGAACCACCGCTTCCGCCAGCCTTGGCCGGGGTCCGAATTCTTCATCTGGGAGTACGAGGTATCACCCCGCACCTGGATGCCGAAGCCGCCAACTGGGTACGCCGACCCGCTCTTCCCCACGTTCTTCCTAACGAGGAAGATCGACTTCCACAAGGCCCAATGGGGAGCGATCCTCATGAAGCACTCGCAGAGCATTATAAAGCCCGCGATTCTCAAGACGCCATTGGGGTCAGGTCATGGATCTGAACCCCATAGGCGTACAGGAGACCATGAATAAAATCATGGAGAGGGAACCCGAAGCCCCGTGGAAGGAAGTCCACGAAGCAAACGCGCTCCCCCTCCCGAGTTGTAGGGTATACCTCCTTTCCAGGCACGCACACCGTCGCCTGGTCCTCCGGCGGCAGCAGGCCCTGCGCGCACAGGACCTCAAGCACCGTCTTCTTCACAAAACGACTTCTGCCAGTCGCCGTCGTGTTTCTTCATGCACCCGCCTCGGTGGCGGCGGCGGCGCTGGTCGCAGGTTTCGTCTTCCCCATCGTCCTTGGCGCTCACGGGAGGTGGAGAGAGGAAAAGGCAAGACCTCAGAAAGAAGCAAGAGCCGCGCAGGAGAGAAGGCGATGGCAAATGCAGAAGATGACCTCTTCCCCGTTGCGGTACAATATTATACCGCGCGTGCAGTCCATCCCAGCCGTTCCCGAAGAAACTGCTCTTCGCAGCTCCATCTAGCCGTCCACGTGTCATGCGGAGAGACAAACCGTCGCCGCCCACTCCGTCCACTACGCACGAAGATCGAGGCACTATCATCACGCCGCGAAATTTTCACGCCCAAGGCAGAAATAAGCAGGAAACCGCTGTCTGTAGTAAAGACTGACAGTGGGGCCACTCCCGTTACGTCATATCGGGCGAAGAGACGTGCTATGAAGCGTCAGCGCTGACGTCAGCAACACAAGTGCATGAGGTAAGCTACAACGCTGAGGAAGAACTCGAACGAGTCATTCGGCTGTCTCTGAACATGCACATAAGCTTGATAGCTGAATTTTGACGCCAGGCAAAGAACTCGAACGCATAATTCGAGTGACAGGTAAACACAGTAAGCCTCACAGCTGAAATCGCCTCAATAAGCCACAGTGCTGATGGAAGAACTCGAACCGTGCAAACGGGTGGCAAGAAGACTCAGTAAGCTTCACAAGCTGAATTAACTGACAGTAAGCCAGCAGGCTGAATAGAAACAAATCACACAAAAGACACAAAAGACACGACTTCACTGAGTCAATTACAATTCTTACTCCCATCGGGAGCAGCCTCTTTGGCTGAAGAGAAACGAGTTCAATCTCAAATGCAAGCAACCCGGCGGCGTGCCCAAGAGAAAGGAGTTCTCTGCCCAACTCTGCGATTCGACCAAGCACTCGGGGGCTACTGACGTGGGGCTACTCTTTGACTATCCCATGGTGAGGATACCTGGGTCACGCCAAGACTGCAAAGGCCCAAAGAAGGCCCAATAGAGATAGCGTGTGGCCCAAGACTAGTCGGTTAGGTCATACGACTCTTACCATATTTGTAAACACCGTCGGACCGTTCACCCGAAACCTAGCCTATCATATAAAGGCTAGGAGGGTTGCTCGTCCAGGGGAGGGAGAGAGGCACGCTTATAGACGCCACCATAAATCCTAGCGAGATCGACATCTCGCCATTGTAGCCACAACTCACCATTAATACCAGACAAGCAGGAAGTAGGGTGTTATCCTCCGGGAGCCTGAACCTGGGTAAACGCCTTGCTTGTCAGCCGCCGTGATCACCAACGCTCATCTATCTTCCCCTCAATCAACCCGGGGTGCACAACCCTGGGATTTGTCGAGTTACACCCTCGTCAGAGCCTTTCTTCCGTTGGCATTCCAAACCTCCGTTAACATTCTCTTAGCCATAACATCCTGGTGCAAAGAACCAACGTTGAATGCTTGCTTGTTTCTTTTTAACAAATAAATTATTGATCTTCTACGTGCATATTGATATTGATATTGCTTGACTTGAACCTTTCATTAAGTTGTCATGTTTGTTGGAAGCATTAGATGATTATATTGTTGTGCTTGAAGCTTAAATCATCTTTAATATCTACAGTTGATTGCTATCTAGTACTATATCATTGAAAGCTTTGCTTGCTTCACCTACTTGTTTATTTATTACTCATTTGATATCAATATAAAATACATCACTTATTCATTTGATCTCACTTTACATGCCTTACGTTATTACGTGATCAAGATTGTGTTTAAGCATGCTACTTCAGAAATTATTCTTCTTTTATCGTTCTTGCCTACTCGGGACGAGTAGAACTAAGCTTGTGGATGTTGATACGTCTCCAACGTATCCATAATTTCTTATGATCCATGCTATGTTATATCATGTTATTACATGTTTTCTTTGCATTTTATATAGTTTTATGCATTTTCTGTGACTAACCTATTAACAAGATGCCAAAGTGCCAGTTCCCTGTTTTCTGCTGTTTTTGGTTTCAGAAAAGTACTTAAGGAAATATTCTCGGAATTGGAAATAAAAGATTCTGAAAATATTTTTTTGAAAAGGAACGTTCCAGAACCCCGAAGACGAGACGAAGAGGAGCCACGAGGCGGCCTCACCACCCCGTGGCGCGGGTCCCATCCTGGCCACGCCAAGAGGTGGTGTGGGCCCCTCGGGCGCCCACCGACATCGCCCTTTCGCCTATAAATACCTCCTGACCTAAAAACGCATGTACGATGTTCATATTTTCCTCCACGGGTCCCGAGCCGCCGCCGTCGTCAACACCAACTCGGGAGAGATCATAACTGCTCCCCGGCACCCTACCGGGAGGGGTAATCGTCCCCGAAGGCCTCTACGTCGTCATGACCACCTCCGGACTGATGCGTGAGTAGTCTACCCTTGGACTACGGGTCCATAGCAGTAGCTAGATGGTTTTCTTCTCCTCTTGTGCTATCATGTTCATATCTTGTAAGGTGCCTATCATGATCAAGATCATCTTTATGTAATTCTCCATGTTGTGTTTGCTGGGATCCGATGAATATTGAGTACTAAGGTTATTGCTTCATAATATATCATGTGTGTGCTATTTAATGATATTGCATGCTCTCCGTTACTTGTGTGTGCTTTGGCCAAGTAGATGCTCGTAATTCCAAGAGGGGGTATTTATGCTCGATAGTGGGTTCATGTCTCTATTAAATCTGGGGCAGTGACAGAAAGCTCTAAGGTTGTAGATGTACTGTTGCTACTAGGGATAAAATAGTAGTACTTTGTCTAAGGATGATGTTACTTACTTACTTTACACACAGTGCTTAAGGCGATAATCTGTTGCATTCAACTTAATACTGAAAGGGGTGCATACGCTAACCGGAAGGTGGATTATTAGTCATAGATGCGGTTGGAACGGTCTATGTATATTGTTGTAATGTCCGAATGAATCTCACACTAGACATCATAACGTTAGTATATGGATTGGTTTGCTCATCATTATTCTATCAATTGCCTAGCTGTAATTTGTTTACCACGCATGATTGAATGTTATTATTTAGGGTTAACTGGTTCTAGGCCATACCTAGCTGAATTCTATCGGTATGTGCCATACCCGCGCTGTTTCTCTGGTCTAGGCCTGGTTTGCTCGCATATCGGTGACGTGGGGCTACCTTTTGACTAGCCCACGATGAGGCTACCTGGGCCGCGCTGAGCTGGAGAAAGCCCACAGAAGGCCCACTAGGGTGCCGTGTAACCAAGTCCAAGTCGGTTAGGTCTCATAACCTGCCATATCTGTAATTGCCGTCGGCATCGATCACCCGAGACCTGGCTTACCTATAAAAGCCAGGAGGGTCGCTCATCTCAGGACACGCCAATAGCCACCACCACAAACCCTAGCGAGATCGCAATCTCGCCATTGTAATCGCTACTCGCCATCAATACCAGACAAGCAGGAGTACGGTGTTATCCTCCGGGAGCCTGAACCTGGGTAAATTCCCCGCTTGTCAGCCGTCGTGATCACCAGCGCTTATCTCTCTCCCCCTCAATCAACCCGGGGTGCACAACCCTGGGATTTGTCGAGTTACACCCTCGTCAATTGGCGCCGTCTGTGGGAAAGACAACAAGCGTTGGAATCATGGTCACACCGGCTCCACCCGCAATGAAGATCAACGTCTGCACCACTCGGGAGCCCATCCGCTTCGGCTCCTTCAAGTACGCTTCCACCCGCCGGCCCACCGCTCGGTGTACGCCGATCTGCACAAAGGCATACACATCACATTTGGCTCCATATACTGTTTCGTCGACAGTCGCAGAATATTCAGGTCCGCAACAACCGCGCCACGCGCGGCGGTGGCACCCGCATCGATCACCCTCGCATCGCACTCGCCGTCGTCCACCGCGGGCGTCGCATCTGCCACACCCATGAAGATCGTACCTGCGTCGACTACATCGACAGCCTCGGCAACAGCCGCGCAGATCGAGTCTACTCCAACCATCTCGGTCGCACGACCGGCAAAGTCAAGATCTACCTCAACCATGAATGCATCCGCGCGTGCGACCAAGGACATGCTACCGACGGCCGCATCACGCGCATCTTCGTGGGCCCGTCAAGTCTACCCCAAGCCAATCGCACTCGCTCTGGTGACTGCGAAGTCTCCTTCCACGAACACGGTGATGATCGCTAGAAGACGCAACGACGACTGCGCTGCCCACCATGTAGCAGCAATTTTCGATCCAGAGCAAGATTCGGACGACGGAAGCAGCAGTGGTAGCGTAAACACTCCCACCCCGGCTTACCGTGCGCAAGTCTTCATGGCTGGCACAGCGCCCCCAGAAGACAACGAGGAACCCGCATACCCACTGGAGGTGGTCATGCCTGACCAAACGCGACTCACCATCACGCGTGACATAGGGATCAAGGCCATGAAACATGTCGACGATGGAACATTCCCTCCACCCGACGCGCCAAGAGAGGATCACCTGGCGGTCCAGTGCTTGCTACGCAAGGAAGGCGAGCGACTTCGCGCCGAAAAGGCCGAGCTCATCAGGCGCAAGAGGGATGCGGATGCGTCAAGTGACAGGCGGGCTGCCATCTCGTTTACTTCCTCCACAGAAGTTAACCAAGGAGGACGGCGACACAGATCTCGGGTTCCCCTCATGACGGACGCCGATCGAGCCAGGGTCACCCGCAACCTCGACTCGTCCTTCGTCACCGAGGATGAGAACGGAATACCTGTCCCCAAAACGGCGAACGCCGCCATCATATCAGTCGAAACATATCTTTGGCTAACGCAGCCGCCAGAGGGAGACGCACGCGCCCTTCTCCACAAGCAGCATATCATGTCCATGAAGGCAATCGAGGAAGCTCTGGCGACCAGGGCGCCAAGCATTCGGGCACGTGAAGAACGGGAGCACCAAGCCCGCGAGCCAGCAACATTAGGGGCCCCGGCAGCGCAGCCCCTAAGACAAGCCCAACCAGGCGAAGATCTTCGCAAGGTCATTACACAAAGGACGGTGGACCGCAACCGCGGAAAGCGTTCAGCTGACACGACGAACCTGGATGAACAGGCTGACCGCAACTTCGAGCCGTGCGGCGCCGCCTGCTTCCGCTTCAACATCCGAGACACCCGCATGCCCAAAGGCTTCAAGCTGATAGCGGGAACCCCTAGGTACGATGGGAAGCAAGACCCGTGCATGTGGCTTGAAGACTACCTCATCGCCTGCACCTGCCAAGGCGGGACGTCGACTACGGCTATGCAGTACATCCAACTCATGTTCACGGACTCAGCGCGCGGGTGGCTCACAAGCCAACCCAAGGACTCCTTCCGAACCTGGGAAGAATTCCAAGATACTTTCTTAAAAAGTTTCTCTGGAACATACGCAAGGCCGACAACCTACATCGAGTTGCAAGCCTGCAAACAAGGAAGAGACAAGTCGCTCCGCTCATACATCCAGCGATGGACACTGCTCCGGAACACCATGGAACCCGTCTCAAAAGACCGGGTGATGGATGCTTTCATGCACGGCGTCGCTCGCCGCGACCTCCGCGAGGAATTTGGTAGGCTCCAGCCGAAGACCACGATCGAGCTCATGAAGATAGCCAACCAGTGGGCCTAAGGAGAGGACTATGTCCGCGACACCTCTCCAAAGAAGGAAGCCGAAACAAGTAACTGGCGGGATGGGCGCTAGAAGAAGAAACAACGTTTCACCAATCTAGACACCATCGAGCTAGTAGCGGCGGGATATCAAACCCCCCGTGATGACACACGAGATAACAGTCGCCAATATGATCAGGGTCGACAGTCCACTTTGGGGCAGTACAACCGCAGCAGCGGCAACATTAGCCACAATGATGGAAGCCAGAAGCGCGAGTGGAAGCGTGCGCTGACCCCCAGCCGAAGAACTGATGCAACCTTGCAAGCATCACTCGTTCCGCAACCTGGAGACAGGAAAGTGGGGTGCCAACCACCTGCTGAAGGATTGCCGCGAAGCTCGCAATATTTACCAGGCTATGCAGCAAATCATCACACCTGTGCAAGCATTGCGGGCAGCCCCACAGCTCGCTATTCAGGCAGCACCCGCAAACAACAACAAAACACAAGCGGCTGGGACTTCCCCCAGCAGCAGCCGCAGCATGAAGTCCAGACGGCGGCGCACGACGGATACCCGACTGCGCGAGGACAGCTCAACATGATCCAAAAAGGACGCCCTTCGAACAGGGCCCAGAAGCTCATCACCCGCCAAGTACTCCAGGCTACCAACAGCCCCCGCGCAGTACCAGATTACCTGAGAGGGCCAGAGACACCAATCACATTCTCCAGGGCAGACCACCCGTCAGAGGTGCCTCGACCTGGTCACGCCGCCCTGGTGATCAAAGCCCTAATTGGCGACTACAGCCTTAAGAAGGTATTCATGGACGGAGGCAGCGGCATCAACATCATATTCACCGACACCCTGAGAAGAATGAACAAGTCGACGGAGAAGTTGCCGAAGTCGGAGACCACCTTCGGGCATAGTACCAGGGCAAGCAATCACACCCATGGGAACAATCACACTCGACGTCATCCAAGGCACACCCGAACACTTCAGGAAAGAGTCGATTGACTTCGAAGTCGTCGACTGGAAGTCACAGTACCACGCCATACTTGGGCGCCCAACTTTTGCCAGGTTCATGGCAGTACCTCACTACGCCTACCTGCTGATCAAGTTGCCTGGACCCAAAGGGGTAATCACTGTGCGTGGCGACTTCGACCGCTCCAATAGCTGTGACCGCGAGTTCAGCTGGATTTCTGAGTTCTTCGGGGTCGAAGAGCACTTCAAGGCCATATCAGTCGACAACGACAAGACCATCTTTCCACCCCGCAAGAAGCCAGCCAAAGATGCCGCCTTCAACACAAATGATGACACCGTAACCCACCAAGTCCATCCGACTGACAGCAACAAGACGGTCAAAGTATCATCGAGCTTGACCCTGCATAGGAAAGCGCGCTCGTCGAGTTTCTACGTGAGAACTGGAAAATCTTTGCATGGAAACCCTCTGACATGCCAGGAATACCCAGGAATCCCGCCGAGCACTCTTTAAAAGTCCACAAGGACGCTAGACCAGTCAAACAAGCCATGCGACGCTTCTCAGGACCCAAACGGGACGCAATCACCGCAGAAATCGACCGACTGCTGCACGCCAAGTTCATCCGAGAAATCAAGGACTCGGACTGGGTCGCCAACCCTGTCCTGGTGGAAAAGAAGAAGACGAAGAAACTGCGCATGTGTGTAGACTTTACCGCAGTCAACAAGTGTTGTCCAAAGGATCACTTCCCGCTCCCGAGGATAGACCAGATCATCGACTCGACAGCAGGCTGCGAGCGTCTGTCTTTCCTGGACGCCTACTCAGGTTACCAGCAGATCAGGCTGAAATTCGAAGATGAAGAAAAAACGGCGTTCATCACACCCGACGGTGTCTTTTGCTACCAGACAATGCCCTTCGGGTTGAAGAACGCTGGCGACACATATCAGCGCACCATGCAAGAATGCCTCAAAGAGCTCATCGGGCAAATTGTCCAAGTCTACGTCGATGACATCGTCGTGACGACCCGAAAAGAAGACACCCTAGTCGACAACCTCCGCAAGGTCTTCGCGGCACTCGACGCATATCAGATCAAGCTCAACCCAGAAAAATGCGTGTTCGGTGTGCCAGCCGGAGAGTTACTGGGATACCTTGTCTCTGCAAGAGGAATCGATGCAAATCCTGAGAAGGTGCAGAACATACTCACGATTCCAGCACCCACCAAATTTCGGGAAGTGCAACGATTAGCCAGCCGAGTCGCAGCTCTCAGCCGGTTCATAAGAAAGTTGGGTGAAAAGGCCCTGCCTTTCTACCAACTGATGAAGAAGACGGACAAGTTCGAATGGACACAAGAGGCGCAAGAGGCGTTCGACCAGCTCAAAAAGACCCTGACGTCTTCCCCAGTCCTGGTGGCACCACTAGAAAACGAGCCACTATACCTATACGTCTCAGCGAAAAACAGGGTGGTGAGCACGGTACTCGTAGTCGAGCGGGAAGAAGAAGGGCATAGCCACCCTGTCCAGAGGCCGGTCTACTACCTCACCGAAGTTCTAACACTGTCCAAGCAAAACTACCCGCACTACCAGAAGCTGGCATACGGGGTCTTCATGACTTCCAGGAAGGTCGTCCACTACTTCTCCGAGCACCCGATCACGGTGGTAAGCTCCTCCGGCCTAGCAGACATACTCACAAATCAGCGCGCGACAGGACGAGTCGCCAAGTGGGTTGTCGAACTAGGACCCTGGGGGCTGAAATACGCTCACCCGAAGTCTATCAAGGCCCAAATCCTTCCAGAATTCACTACCGAGTGGATAGAAGCTCAGGTACCAAATGTACCCGACTTGTCTAACGCATGGACGATGTACTTCGACGGTTCCAAGAAATTCAAGGCGGCTGGGGCAGGAGTTGTGCTCATCTCCCCCAAAGGCGACAAGTTGAAGTATGTCCTGCAGATGGACTTCCCAACACCCTCCAACAACGAAGCCGAATACGAGGCCCTGATCCACGGCATGCGGATGGCCAAGAACTGCGGCGCCACGCACCTCATTATCTACGGCGACTCCTACCTGGTTGTACAGCAAACCATGAAATCCTGCGACACCATCACCGACAACATGATCGCCTACAGAGACCTGTACAACCAGCTGGAGGGCACCTTCGACGGCTGCGAGCTGCGGCACATTGGGGTCAGACAGGGTCCCAGTACCACCTGTCGTCTTCCTCGAGCGCATCACGCAGAGTTCCATCGAGACTCGACCCGCGGCAATCCCCTCCACACCAGCAATAAGCACCGCGAACCCGCCAAGCCAAGAAAAGGAGCCCGTGGAAGTCATGCTAGTCGAAGCTACATGGATAGGGCCATACCTGACATACATACTGCACCAGAGACTGCCAGCAGACCCAGTCGAAGCAAAGCGCATCATCAGGCGCTCCAAAAGCTTTACCGTCATCAGCGGAGAACTCTACAAGAGAAGCATCTCAGGAATCCTTCAAAGGTGCATAGACCCAGTCGACGGCCAAGCCCTCCTACTCGACAACCATGTGGGTATCTGCAGGCATCACGCCAGCAGTCGAGCATTGGTGGCCAAAGCGCTGAGAGCCGGGTTCTACTGGCCAATCGCTATGCAAAACGCAGAAGATCTGGTAAAGAAATGCACCGGGTGCCAAGAGTTCGCCAACAAGCCGCACGCGCCGGCGTCCGAGCTAAAAACAATACCACTAGCCTGGCCCTTCGCCCAATGGGGACTGGACATGGTGGGCCCGCTGAAGAAATCCTCACCCGGAGGACACACTCACCTCCTGGTCGCAGTCGACAAGTTCACCAAGTGGATTGAGGCCGCGCCCATCACAAGTTCGACTGCATCATCAGCGGTCAACTTCATCAGGTCCATCATCTTCAGATTCGGAGTGCCAAATGGGATCATCACGGACAACGGCTCGAACTTCACAACCGAGGAATTCAAAGACTTCTGCTCAGATCAAGGAATCAAGCTAAACTACGCGTCCGTTTCGCACCCGCAATCGAACGGGCAAGTCGAGAAAGCCAACGGCCTAGTCTGCAGCGGCATCAAGAAGCGCATGCGGGTACCGCTGAGACGCGCAGCAGGCGCATGGGTGGAAGAACTGCCATCAGTCCTATGGAGCTTGCAAACCACGCCAAACAGATCCACCCAGTATACTCAATTCTTCATGGTGTACGGTGCAGAAGCGGTACTGCCCTGCGACATCAAGTTTGACGCACCACGGGTGGTCGCCTACGACGAGTCAGATGCAGAAGAGGCACTCGAAGACAGCATGGACATCCTGGACGAAGCCCGCGACATCGCCCTGGCGCGATCAGCCGTATACCAGCAAGACCTGCGCAACTACCATGGACGGAGACTGCGACCAAGAGCTTTCGTCACAGGTGACTTGGTCCTCCGCCTCAAGCAGAAGAAGGTGCACAATCTCGCCTCCCCATGGGAAGGCCCATACATTGTGACAGAGGCAATTGGCAACGGAGCTTATCGTCTGAAGGACTCGAAGACAGGAGCAGTCTGCAGCAACCCATGGAACGTCGCACAACTTCGTCGATTCTATGCCTAGTTGACCCATTCATTGTACCAAGGATAGCATGTCAACGCGACAGGTTTCAGACGCACTCTTTCCCTTACCAGGGTACCTAAGGGGACTGGAAGGGTTTTAATGAGGCGGCCTGTTCGCAACAATCAATAAAGTGATTTGAAGAAAATGTTGTCCACTTTACCTTCTCAATCAAGGCAAGCAAAAATCCTAGGCCGTCACTTGAATCACTCGAGGGTTGTGCCATACAGGTTGAAAGAAAAGCCTGGGCTGCCACTCGAATCACTCGGGGGCTGCGCCATACAGGCACAACTCACAAAATCCTAGGCCTCTACCCGATCTACTCGGGAGTTGCGCCGCACAGGTCAAGTCAAAAATCCTAGGCCGCCACCCGACGCACTCGGGGGCTACGCCTCGCGGGTAACACTTGCAAAAGCCTAGGCCGCCACTCGAATCACTCGGGGGCTGCGCCGTACAGGCACAATTCACAAAATCCTAGGCCTCTACCTGATCTACTCGGGAGTTGCGCCCCACAGGTCAAGTCAAAAATCCTAGGCCGCCACCCGACGCACTCGGGGGCTGCGCCTCGCAGGTAACACTTGCAAACGCCTAGGCCGCCACTCGAATCACTCGGGGGCTGCGCCGTATAGGCACAATTCACAAAATCCGAGGCCTCTACCTGACCTACTCGTGAGTTGCGCCGC
Organism: Poa annua; assembly: GCA_026929855.1. NCBI lineage: Eukaryota > Viridiplantae > Streptophyta > Magnoliopsida > Poales > Poaceae > Poa > Poa annua. Next base: position 239,107,920 of record CM049426.1, on the reverse strand, counting down.
ACAGGTCAAGTCAAAATCTTAGGTCGTCACCCGACGCACTCGGGGGCTGCGCCTCGCAGGTAACACTTGAAAAACCCTAGGCCACCACTCGAACAACTCGGGGGCTGCGATATACAGGCCTCACTCGGCAAATCCCAGGCCGCCACCCGAGCTACTCGGGGGCTGCGCCAATCGGGTCAAGTCCTAAAACCTACGTCGCCACCCGACACACTCGGGGACTGCGCTATACATGTCTCACTTGAAAAATCCTAGGACGCCACCCGAAGAACTCGGGGGCTGCGCCACATAGGTTCACAACACAGATTTAGGCCGTCACCCAAGGTACTCGGGGGCTGCGCCATACAGGTCAAAGCCACAGCAGATATTCACGCAGTAATATATAAAGAGTTTTGTTCTCATTACTCGAGATCTCCTTTAACCTCATACATTGGCATTACATTGGCATTACATTGGCAAATTCGCCCTCTATAGCTAACCCTGTACAACAGAAGACAGCTACTCTTAATCTGCAGGCTCGTCCTTCGGCGCGTCGAGTGGGCCTACAAGACGCTCACTCAGTTTTTGTACCTGCTCGATCATGTGGTGCGCAGCTGCCAAGGTGTCGGCATAGTCGTCGTCTCCAGGCAGGCCACTCATCAACCTCTCCAGCGGAAGGTTCGGCCGGTGCAGCCGGACATATGCCAGCGCCACATTTGCCCCGGCGACGAGTTGGGCGTGGACCACCTCCTTCAGCGCATCACCCTCACGGAACCTCTCCAGCAAGGCGGCCAGCCCATGCGGCTGCCCATTGTGTGGGAGGTACACACGGTGAAGTGCCAGAGGGTCTTCCGGCACCCTTCAAGAAGAAAGGCATCACGCCAAGTCCGATCAAGCATGCGCGCAAGGACTCGCCCTCTCAACTTGTTCACCCAGAATTGACGAGCTTCGTATGGAGATGAGGAGCCACTCATACGACACAACAATAGACACCCAGATGGCTCCCCCTCCCACCTCTCTCCCCGGAGCTCTCCTCCCCTCCACCGGCGCTAGCCATGGTTTCCCGTCTTCCTAGCTACAATGGAGGGGCTTCTCCATTGGGATTTCACGCCCGGCTTGGCAGTCGAGGCCCAGGTGCGTCGTCGTTTTGGCTCTCCCGTCTCCTTCTCCCCTCCGGCAACTTCCAAGGAGTTCTTCTTGGTGGTCGTTTTCTCCTTCGCTTCCTTCCCCTTGTCGGATGAATCAGTCGCTCTGGTGCTTCAATGTTGTTTGGGAGGTTTAGCACAGGATTTCCGTGTGTTCAAACTTGCTGACAAACGGTTCCGGTTTTCGGTTGCCTCAAATCTCGTGGGACATTTCATCTATGGTCTTAGAGATCGTGTTTGGCCGGATTTCTCTTGTCACTTTCGCCTGTTTCGTGGAGATCCGAAGGCTTTCCCTTCTGAATCAGTCAATACAGCTGCTGGGTCTTGGTTCCAACACTATTTTGAGAAGCGAAACTTCTCTCGTGGCAACTTGGCGATCAAGACAAATTTGGATTTCTTAAAACCGACTCCCTCTTCCAAAGCTACATTGGCAAGTGAACATCTTAAGTTTGGTTCTTTCTCTCCTGGTTTCCCAGTGGTTAATCCACTTGCTGGTTCAAAAGGTTCTGGGTTGGTTCTTTCGAATGTTGATCAGGCACCAAATTCGATCACCATTGGTTCAGTTCTCTGTCCTTTGAGTGCTCTGGCTCCAGTTGTTGCTAAGGTGGATTCTAGCCAGAAGGAGGTTGTTTCTTGTCTGAAAGGTGGTGTTTCTGCTTCTCCGGATTTCAAATCCTTCAGCAGAGATTTGTTGCTCAATATTTTGGATGCAAAGCTTGCAAACTATTCGAATGATGACATCAGCCATATTTTTGAATTACCGGCAATTCCGTCCTTAAATGCTATTTATGAAATTTTGAATAAATGCGCTAATTCCTGGATTAATGGTCATCTGGTCGGAGACTGCCCCAGAATTCGCTGCAACTCTTGCCATGAATTGGGCCGTTCTTGCCCTTCTTGTGCTTCTGTGCTCTGTTTCAACTGCCGGCAATTGGGCCACAAGAAAAAGTTTTGATCTAATTTGCCCAGATGCGGTTACTGCGATGTCATGGGCCATCTTAAGCGGGCCTGTCCTAAAAGACCCACAAGCTTGGGCAGGGCTAAGTGCGGAATTCCTGGACACACGGTTGTCACCTGCCTTAAGAAAAAGATTTGGGTTCCTAAGAGAAAGCCTGCAGACTTAATTGTGATTGACGATTCGCCTCCGGCTGTCAACCCGACAAACTTAATCGCGCATGTCCCTTCCCAGCCTGCATCGCCTTCTCCGCTCCCTCCACCGCCTTCGCGCTCACCTCTGCCAAAAACCCCGCCTCCGTGGTCACCTCTGCCGTTTTGCCTTTCCCCCCAGACCAACCTTCTCCCTCGCCCTCTTCGTCGCCGGCGGCGCCGCCGGAGGAGACCGTGCCCCCCGTCGAGGAGATGGCGAACTTCCCCGCCAATCCGGACCTCTACCTCCCTGGGCCGATGGGAGTGCGGGCTGGACCTGAAGGAAGGTTGCAGAGATGCCACATCTTCGTCGGGCCGCCGGCGCTCATGCATGCGGATTATGGCATTGTGTTGGTCGACTACGACATTCCGGAGCTCAACAAGCAGGCGGTACTCAATGAGGTTTGCCAAATCTTAGCTGCTGAGGAAGCTCCTGTGTTTTACCGAGTTGTTTGTCCGTTAGGTGTTTGTCTGGTTAGTTTTGGTTCGGCAGTTATCAGAGATCAGATTATCACCTCTGGACCGCGTAATCTTGAAAATGGCGGCTCCTTCACGGTCATACCTCATGATGAGGGCTTGAATATGAGGAATCCTGTGCTGTCGAGAGAAGTCTGGGTCATGCTTGTCAGTTTTCCTCTAGATTACCAAACTGATTATTATGTTAACAAAGTGATCTCATTGTTTGGTACCCTGCTGATTTGGCACAGCCCGGGAGTTAATAAAGTGAGAGTGCTTGCTAAGGTCCTAATCAAAGATGATAGGCTGGTTCCGCACAGTGTGGTTATGACTCGAGAGGGTGACACCCTGGGGGCGGTGACTCGTTCCTGGTCTTTCCCAGTTTTCGTTCTGAACAGTAGGTTCGCTGTCAACGCACCACCCTCTACTGAAGAACAAGCTCCTCCGCTTAATGCTTCGCCTCATCCTCGTCAGTTGCCTTATCTGACGGTCGCACAAGAATACCACTTGCAGGTACATGACTGGCTCCTTCAGAATGCTGAAAATCCTTGGGAACAAGCTGCGGCGCAGCAGATTCAGAATCAAAACAATGGCTGGGGTGAGTGGCCGGATGATGCACAGCCTGAGCCGTATGTGGGATTCAGTTACAGGGCTATGACTGGATATACTGGCCCTTCCATGATGGATGGTATCACTCCCGACATCAATTTAACTGACGATCCAAACACCTTTGCTTTTGCTCTGTCGGATGAGGAAAACTCTGAACTTGCTGAAGTTGTGGAAGCTGCTGATCATTTGCTGAATGGTACAGTGGGAAGTGTACGGCAGTTTTTTCGTGGGGGCGGCCAGCCAGTGCAATTCAATGTGGGAGCGCAGGGTTTATCACAAGCTGTGTTCTCGGAGAGTCTGATCAGCATCTCTGTTGACGGGAGACTCTTCTATCTTTCTAAACTCGGCTTTCTCAGGTTTGTTCAGTTTCTGATGACGTCAATCTATCATGTGAACAGCCTTCTGACTCTGTGTAATGGACCAGCTTCTCCTCACTCTTGTGATGACCTGGAAAGTCTGTTGATGAATTGCTTCGTCGCTGGAGTCTTGTCTCAGTTGTTCTACTCTAGGTCCACAGTGGATATTGCCCAGGCTGCCATCTCTTGTCAGGTGTTAACCAACCTGAACTCTTTGGATACAGAGCTGCTGACCTTTGCTCTGGCGCCTTTTCGTTCAAACCAGCCATGGTTAGTGCAACTACCAGAAGATCACCCACTGACTGACAGCTTTGATCCACTGGACCGGGAGGTGGCCCAGGGGGGGTCTTTTTGGGCTGCTGGCCTGTTAGACTCAGCTCAGCCCAGGGATGAGGAGGCCCAAACCTCAAAGGCCACTTCTGATCGCTCGGTTAAAGGAAAGGATCCCATAGTGGTGCCTTGTGCTACTCGTCGTTCAACCAGAAGGAACAAGGATGGCTTTCGTCATGAAGCACTCCCCTATCTTGGCCCCAGGCGGACTACTGCCTCAAAGGCTAAGAAGCCAGAGGTGATGCGTCTAGAAGAGATGCGCAAGCTTGGAGTGGAGAAATGCAACATTCCACCTGCTGAGTTAACTGATGATAAACTGCTCCAAGCCAGGAAGGACTGATCCTTCAGTGTGCGAGATGTTCGTTTACCTTCTCATCCCGTTACGTTTATCTAGCTTTTATTTTACTTGGGACTTGTACAGTCTTATGGTTGGTTGGCCGAAATGGCATCTTTTGCTTAAACTATGCAATATATCTTAAGGACAAGATCTTGGAATGTTTTGAGCTGGAATGTTCGTGGTTTAAATGATCCTGATAAATGGCCACATATTCGATGTAAGATCGAGGAAAGTGGGGCGGTTATTATCTGCTTACAGGAAGCAAAACGAATGCTCATTGACCTGGCCTTCATCAGAGGTTTTGCTCCTAAGAGATTCGATAAGTACGCTTTTGTTCCTTCTGATGGGGCGTCTGGGGGGATTTTAACGTTATGGCCAAGCAAAGTTTTCGAGGGTACTATGCTCTTTCAGGACTACTGCGGCCTAGTGGTATCGCTCAAATCTTTGCACTTGCAAGATATTTTCTCTCTGGCTAATATATATGGCCCATGTGTTGGACCCTCGAGATATGATTTCGTGGCGTGGCTGTTCCACCTTGATATTGATGATAACTCCCTCTGGTTACTCGTGGGAGATTTTAATTTCTATAGATCGACTCAGAACCGAAACAGAGATGGGGCAAACCTTGGTGATATTGAAACTTTTAACGAAATCATCAGCTATCATGGTCTAGTGGAACTTCCGATCAAAGGAAGAGCTTTTACTTGGTCCAATATGCAGGCCGATCCACTTCTCGTACAATTGGATTGGTTCTTCACGTCGGTCTCGTGGACGCTCAAATTTCCCAACACTTTGGTGACACCTCTAGCTCGACCAACGTCGGATCATGTTCCCTGTGTTGTTTCTGTTGGCACGACAATACCCAAAGCAAATGTCTTTAGGTTTGAAAACCATTGGATCTCCTTGCCGGGTTTCTCTAGTTTGGTGGAATCTATCTGGCAAAATCACTGCCCGGGTGATAGTGCTAAACGCCTCTCGAGCAAGTTCAAGCTGCTAAGGAAAGGGCTCAAGAAATGGTGTGCGAACATTTCCCAACTAAATCTAATCATTGATAATTGTAATGAGGTAATACTTTTGCTTGATGATCTTGAAGACCAGCGAAGATTGCACATTTCTGAATGGAATTTTCGTATAATTGTCAAGCGAAATTTAGATCGACTGCTCAAATGCAAGACTACTTGCTGGAAACAACGATGCACGGCTCGTTGGGCCAAACTAGGTGAGGAAAACACGTATTTTTTCATGCCATGGCGACCATCAGTTTTCGACGCAATTCTATTGCCTCACTTGCTAGAGAGGATGGCTCCTTAGCTGTGGATCATGAGGAGAAAGCTGGAATTCTTTGGCACACTTACAGGCAGCGGCTAGGGGTTGCAAATGACATTGATACTTCTTTTGACTTTGCAAGATACATTGTACCGCACGACGGCCTGGGTGCTCTGTCAGATCCTTTTTTAATGAGGGAAATTGAGGATGTGCTAAAGGCTATGCCCAATGCCAAAGCGCCAGGACCTGATGGCTTCACTGGCCTTTTTCTTAAAAAAGTGTTGGAATACAATTAAATGGGACTTCTTTGACCTCTTTCCAGACTTTTGGAGTGGATCCTTAAACCTTCAAAGTATCAATGACTCTTTCATCACCTTGATTCCTAAGGTTCAATCTCCTGAGTGTCCAAACGACTTCAGGCCAATTTCTTTGCTAAACTCCTCTCTGAAATTTATCACCAAAGTCCTCGCTAATAGACTGCAATCAAAAACTTTAAAGCTCATTCATGTTAATCAATATGGTTTTTTGAAAACAAGAACTATCCAAGATTGTATTGCCTGGGCTTATGAATACATACACCAATGCAAACAGTCCAAGAAGGAATGCATCATCTTGAAGCTTGACTTTGCTAAAGCTTTTGACACAATTGATCATACGGCAATCTTGGAAATTTTGAAATGTTTTGGTTTTGATAGCAAATGGATTGGCTGGATGGATTGTATTATGAGCAGTGGAACTTCTTCTATCCTACTGAATGGGACACCGGGGAAAAAATTTGCATGCAAGCGCGGTGTGCGACAGGGGGATCCGTTGTCGCCGACACTTTTTGTCGCTGGTTCGGATTTGCTGCAGTCAATGGTTAATCTTTGCTTCAGGGAAGGGCACCTGGAACCACCTCTTCCATTGCCCAACACAGATTTCCCAATAGTGCAATATGCGGATGACATGCTACTTATCCTTAAAGCCTGTCCTACTCAGTTACAGATTTTGCGGAATTTGCTGCATGACTTTGGTAGGGCTACAGGTTTGCGAGTTAACTACTCTAAGTCCTGCATCCTCCCAATCAATGTATCGGATGAAAGAATGGGGCACCTTGCTACTAGTTTTGGATGTACAGTGGGCAGCCTACCCTTCACTTATCTTGGCATGCCGTTGGGTACTGCACGTCCAATGGTCAAAGATCTTGCTCCTGTTAGTGATCAGATTGAAAGGCGGTTGAACGCTTGTGCGCGTTTCCTGCCCTACGGGGGGAGATTACAACTGGTTAACTCAATCTTCTCGGCACTGCCCATGTTTCTTTTGTGCACTCTAAAGGTTCATAAATCCTTCATTAAGACGTGCGATCGTGCTAGAAGGCACTGTCTTTGGGAGAAGAGAGATGATTCTACCTCTTTTGCTGGATTGGATGCATGGGACATGTGTTGCAAACCTAAAGTTAAAGGGGGCTTGGTATTATTAATCTGGAATTACAGAATATAGCTCTTCTCCTAAAACAGCTACACAAGTTTTATTCCAAAGCTGATATTCCTTGGGTTAAACTGGTTTGGTCTCTATATCCTGAGGGGGCTCCCCATGCTCGTTCTTCCAAAGGCTCCTTCTGGTGGCGGGATATTTTCAGTCTGGTGGAGATTTATAGGAGTATCACAACCTGTAGTATTGGGGAAGGTGCCTCCATTCTTATGTGGAAGGATTTTTGGAGAAAGGAAGGTCTGTTAGCAGACTCCCTGCCAAGGCTATACTCTTTCCTTGAAAAAGAAGATTTGTCCATTAAGGAAGTTCTTTCTTTGCAGAACGTCAACTCCATGTTCTTGACTCCTCTTTCAGTGGAAGCCTTTGAGGAATATCAAACATTCCATCAGATCTGCTCGAGTATCACTCTTACCGTGGAGCCTGATAAGAGAACTTTTCTTTGGGGCAAAGATGGTTACACCTCGGCCAAATTCTACCAGTTCATGTTTGAGAGTGTTCCCAAAGATAAGGTGCTTCAAAATTTTTGGAAACCTAAATGCATCCTGAAGATCAAGGTCTTTGCTTGGCTACTGATCAATGATCGTTTGAATACCAAAGACATTATGCGGCGTAAGCACTGGAAAGTGGAGGGGGGGCTGAATTGCATCCTTTGTCAGGACAGTCACTTAGAAACGGTGGAACATCTTTTTTTCTCCTGTGAGTTTGCCAAAGAGTGTTGGGCTACAGTTGGTATCACCTGGGATTATTCACGAGATATTAGAGGGAGGCTAGTTCAGATTTATGCAGCCTTCTCACACCCGCATTTCAGTGAGTTTGTGTCCTGTGTGGCATGGAACATCTGGAAAGAACGTAATGGCTGGATTTTCAATGGAATTGAACCCTCTATGCTTAGCTGGAGAAGACGCACTAGAAGTGATCTTCTGCTTCATCAATTTCGTGTCAAGAGCTCTCTTGTTCAGGGCCTGCTGGACGTGGTGGAACTTTTCTTCGCCTAGTCACCACTTTTGGTGCTTGTGCTTTTAGACCGGTCATACCCTTTTTTCTTATTTTCCCTTTGGGCATGAGTCATTATTGTTTGACTCTCCTTGCCCATCTTCTTCCCCAGTGTACCCCCATGTAAATCTCTGTGTTTGTTGTCTCACCTTTATTATAAAATTAACCGTAGGGGTTTTCCTCTACGGTAGATCGGTCTAAAAAAAACGAGCTTCGTATGAGTCGCCAGCTGCCTCCCGGGTGACTCGCTCCACAACACGATCCTGCTCAGCCTGCCAATCCGGGTTCACGTCAGCGCACAAAAGCTATGTCAAAACAAGCAAGTTTCAACGAAGAAGGCAGCCGAAAAGGATACCAACCTTGAAGCTGTCGACTGATCAGATCGATCTCCCCGAGCAGAAAATCCTCGCGCTGGGAGAACTCCGTAGAGGATGCGATCTGGAGCGATGCAACAACAGCTCGATATTCTTAAGACTCGCCTCAAGCTCGACCACCTTATTCTTCAAATAAGTGATTATTCGCTGGTCGTTCATACTTCATGGAGGAGCTGGCGTCGCTCGACGACGGCGCACACCCGAAGAAGAGCCCTCGCCACTCGTGCCAGCCGCCGAAGCAGAGGAAGTGCCTCCGCGCACATTAGTCTGCCATACATATGCAGAGTCAATATAAAAGTGCGACTGCTCAGCAAAAGCAAAAATGGTGGGAAGAAACAGTCAATTCCAGCATAAAAAATACTGTTGAAGGCCATCAGACTCGACAGAACATTAGTCATTACAAGCAAAAGAAAAAAGTACATGCCACCGCGACTACTGGAAATCTACACTACACTGGCCCCTAGGCAGCAGACTCCGACCGGGAGCGACTCTTTCGAGCAGCAGCCGCCTCGGTCGCCTTGGCGAGCGCCCTCTCGAAGGTGGCCACAAGCTTCACAGCTAGCTGCGTAGCCTGCACCTTCACCCCGCTCAGAGACGCCGTCCGCCCGTCAGGCTTTCGAGGGAAGCCGCTGACAACCTTCTCAAAGTCGCCAGCAACCTGATGGCCTAGCAGAAGCTGGAAGGTGAGCTTGGAGCCGCGTACCGTCTGCGTCCGAGTGAAATCCGCGAGGGTGGTCGCGCCACCTTCAAACGGAGCGGCAAGGGCATCAACGACAGTCGGCGGCAGATCACTCGGAAAGATACTGCGATGCACAGTCGCGAGCGCCACTATCAACTTCTGCGGAGCGGCCGCCAACTTCTGCAGCGCGTGGTACGCATACGCGCAGACGCGCTCGAGGAAGCCGACGGCGGTCGCTGACGAGGTGTTAACTCGACAAGTCCCAGGGTTGCGCACCCCGGGTTGATTGATGGGGAGAGAGATGAGTGCAAGGTGATCACGACGGCTGACAAGCAAGGTTTTACCCAGGTTCAGGCTCCCGGAGGATAACACCCTACTCCTGCTTGTCTGGTTATTGATGCGAGTAGCGATTACAATGGCGAGATTGCGATCTCGCTAGGGTTTGTCGTAGTGGTTCTCAGCATGTCCTCTAGGACGGGCAACCCTCCTGGCTTTATAGGTAGCCAGGTCTCGGGTGGTTGGTACAGATACGGTAGGTTACAAGACCTAACCGAGTTGGACTAGGATACTAGGTACCCCGAGTGGGCCTTCTGCGGGCCTTTCCATCCTTGGCGCGGCCCAGGTAGCATCATCGTGAGCTACCCGCAAGGTAGCCCCACGTCAGTAGCCCCCGAGTGCTTGGTCGAAGCGCAGAGTCGGACAAAGGACTCCTTCCTCCTGGACGCGCCGTTGGATTGCTTGATCTCGAGCTTGAACTCGAATTTCTTCAGTCGAACCAGCCACTCCCGATGGGAGTAATCTGTGCAGTCGAATTACTTTGTCTTCATCTTCTTTGTGAAGCTTGCTCCTGCTCAGCCTGCTTTTGGCTTACTTGTTGGATGGATTCGGCTGCTCGAGCTTACTTCGTTGCCACCCGAACGGTTTCTGCGGGTGCTCGGATCATTGGCTGATCTTACATTGCTGATTTCAGCTGTGAAGCCTACTACTCGAATGACTTCTTCGAGTTTCTTCGGTTGATTTTGGAGCCGTTGGCTTGGTGACGTCATCGATGACGATTTGTTGCACGCCTCTGCGCCCGATGGGACGTGACGTGGCGGGCCCCGCTGTCAGAGCTGACCACAGTCCGCAGTTGTCACGTCTTCGAAGTGGGCGCGAAATTTGCGCGGCACGATGACGACGCCTCGGTTCCCGTGCGTAGTGGAGGAAGTTGGCGGCGACGGTTGGTTTCTCCGTGCGACACGTGGACGGCTGGATGCTCTCGCTCGGAGCCATTGCTTGATGGACGGTTGAGATGCTGATCCTCGAGGAATAAGTACTACGCTTTGGCTTTTGGGATTTCATCTTCTCCAATCCATTCTTGCCTTTCTTCTCCTCTTGCGCTCTGCCATTTCCGCCGCCGTCCCGAGCTCCAAGCAATCCGTCCACGCACCCTGCATCCTAGGCGATGGGCAAGCCGAAGAGCGCCGCTGGCTCCTCCGCCGTCGCTGACGACGCCGGGGTGATGAAGAAACCCGAGGGCGATTGGCAGAGGTCGTCGACGAAGAAGAGAGATGTGGAGCTGCTCTGCGCGCAGGGCCTGCTGCCGCCCGCCGACCAAGTCCAGGTACGAGTCCCTGGCAAGGAGGTCTTCCCCACTCCTCGCGATGGGGAACGTGTTTGCTTCGCGGACTTCATTCCGCGAGGCTTCGGGTTCCCCATGCACGATTTCGTGCGTGGTCTCCTGTACGCCTATGGGGTTCAGATCCACGATCTGACCCCCAATGGCATCTTGAGCATCGCGGGCTTTATCGTGCTCTGCGAGTGCTTCTTGGGTGTCGCGCCCCACTGGGCACTGTGGAAGTCGCTCTTCCTCGTTCGCAAGAACGTGGGGAAGAGTGGGCTGACCTTCCCAGTGGGCGGCTTCGGAATCCAGGTACGCGGTGATACCGCGTACTTTCAGATGAAGAAGTCCGACTCCGTCCAAGGGTGGCGCCGGAGATGGTTCTACGTCCAGTCGAACGACGACGGACTGGACGCATTCGACAGCAAGCGCGGACTGCGGAAGACCGGCGCCTGGGCGCACCCGCTGTCTGCCGTGGAGAAGGAGGCTGTGCGGCCCCTGCTGTCCCTGCTGCATGAGCTGACTCAGACCCTTGGGCGTGATGCGGGTGGCGTCTTTCTGATGGCCACCTTCTTCCGTCTTCGGGTGCAGCCGCTCAGCGCCCGGCCTCACCCGATGTGGGCCGCCGAAGGCGTCAGCACCAAGCCGCTGGAGGACGAGGAGGTGGAAGCCAGCGTCAGGTCTATCACCAACCTCCGAGCCGCGGACACGTGCAACGTCAGGTGCCCAATTTCTCCTTACGGGGCCTCGAACCCCGTTCCTGAGGTAAGTCTTTTACTGTCTTCTCTCTGACCTTGTTCGACTTGAGTCTACCTTTCCTTCTGATTCGACTTGTGTCTATTTGCTTCAGGGCCGAGATCTTTTCGTCAGCTGTCCTCCCCTCCCTGAGAACGGACCCGACGACGAGTCGAGGTTTGTCGAAGAGGATGACGAGGACGAAGAGATACCCTCCACGCATTCTCCCCGCGACGAGGTGGAGGAGGAAGATGAGGTGGAGGAACCCGCGAGGAAGAAGCGGAAGCTTCCGAGTCGCGGCGAGTCTGCCACTGCGTCGTCACCTGCCCGGGGCGTGGACGCTGCTGAGGAGGAGGTCACCGTGACGTCTCCGGGTGCTCGTTCTTCGGATGGCTGGGAGGAACCTCTGAACGTTCCCCCAGTCAGCTCTGCGGCGCCACGCTCGTTCGCGCGGATGCCTTCACCTTCCCTGGAGAGCTACGATGACGTCGGCACCCCCAGGTGAGTTCCTTTGTAATGTGTCCATCTAGTTGTACTTTGCAGTTTGGCCGTTTTTTGATTCGACTGGCGTTCTTGGTTTGGCTGCAGCCATCGTTCGGACGATGTTAGCTCCCCCCTTCGAGACGTGGAGCTCACATCTGCGCCTTCGGCTGGCTTGAGGACGCCAGTGGTGGTGGAGAAGGTGCACGCTGAGCCTGCCGGTATTGCATCTTCTAGCCGCGTGCCTCCTTCGACTGCAGAAGACCTTGAACTCCTGGACCACGTAAGTCTTGCATGCTTCTTCTTTGTGTTCTTTGATTTTCATCGGGTGCGCGATCAGCGCTCTCGATGGGAGTAGCCCCCGAAGGTGTGGGTGACTAGTATAGTCGCCCGCAACTTTATTGACTTATTGCTTTTATTTCAGCCTTATTTTCGCCAACAGCTCGACGCAGCCGCAGCTTATGTTCGCCTGGAGAAAGAGAGGGACCAACTGCGTTCCTCGCTGGACCAGGCTACTGGGCGGGTTGATGAGCTTGAGAAGGCTCTTCGCGAGTCCCAAGAGCGGGAGCTGGCGCGGGTCGCCAAGGAGAAGACTCAAGTTGGTCGTCTCCTTTTGCTAGCCGGCGTACTTGGGGGTGAGTTTCGGCTTGACGCCTACTGAATCTTTTGCTCTTTTTCTTGATCTGACTTTGAATTTTTGCGCAGAGACTTGCGGTGGAGCTCCTCCCGAAGATGCGTCGAGTGACACGGTTGACCTGGCAGCCGTTGTTGGCTTCCTCGACCGGGTATGCGCCTACGCTTCGGACGCGCTGAAGAAGTCTTCGGCCGCGCTTCAGAAGTCGACTGGAGCTCTGGCCGTGGTGCACCAAAGCATCTTCCCGGGTGACCAGCCGCCGGCGACCGTGGACGCCCTGGCTGCACCGTTTGAGGACGCGACTACCATCGCCGACTTCACGCGGTCGCAGACGGTACGCGGCTCCGAGCTCACCTTCCAGCTCCTATTAGGCCACCAGGTCCCCGGTGACTTCGAGAAGGTCGTCAGCGGTTTTCCTCGCAAACCCGACGGCCGGACCGCGTCGCTGAGTGGCGTGAAGGAGCGCGCCTCGCAGCTGGCTGCGCAGCTTGTGGCACTCTTCGAGAGGGCCCTTGCTAAGGCGACTGAGGCGGCAGCTCGGAAGGGCCGTTCCCGGTCGCAGTCCGCGGCCTTAGAGTAGGCATAGTTGTAGGAATGTGGCAGTCGCCGCGATCTGTATTTTGACCTTTATGCTTGTAATGAACATTGCCCTGTCGGGTCTTTTGGTCTTCGATATTGATTTTGCTGGTCTTTATTTCTCCTGAGTTGATTTGTGCTTCGCAGTCGCCTGAGTGTATTGACTCTGCGTATCCCTGGCAGAGTGCTGCGCGCGATGATGCTCCACCTTCTCCGGTGGCCGTGCCGAGTGGCGCGGCTTCTTCTTCGGGTGCTCGCCGTCGTCGGGCGGCGCCGGCTCCTCCACGCAGTGCCAACGATCAGCGGATAATCACATTTTTGAAGAACAAGGTGGCGGAGCTTGAGGCGACCCTGAAGAATACGGAGCGGCTGCTACAACGTTCTCAGTCGCATCCCACGGCGGAGTTCTCGCGACGTGAGGACTTTTTGCTTGGGGAGATCGACCTGATCAGTCGACAGCTGCAAGGTATGTATCCTCTTTTGGCGGCTGCCGTCCTTTTGTGGCTTTCCTTCTCGTTCTTAGTTGCATTTTATGTGCGCAGACGTCAATCCCGACTGGGAGGCTGAGCGAGTTCGCGTTGAAGAGCGAGTCACCCGAGAGGCGTCCGGCAGCTCGTACGAAGCTCGGCAGTTCTGGGTGAGCCAGACGAGGGGGCGCGTCCTTGCCACCATGCTTGATCGCACGTGGCGCGCTTCTTTTCTTCTGGAGAGCTGCCGGAAGACACTTTGGCACATCAATCGTGTGTACTTCCCGCATAATGCGTAGCCGAACGGGTTGTCTGCTTTGCTGGAGAGGTTCCGCGATGGTGAAGGGTTGAAGGAGGTCGTCGACGCCCAACTTGTGGCTGGTGCGAACGCTGCGTTGGCATACGTCCGGATGTACCGGCCACATCTTCCGCTTGAGCGGGTGCTTGAAGGCCTGCCGAGTGATGATGACTTCGACGAGACCCTGGCTGCTGCGCGTCGGATTATCCGGCAGGTTCAGGACCTGAGCGAGCGTCTTGTAGGGCCTCTTGATGCACCGAAGGCTGAACCTGCAGTGTAGAGTAGTTGTCGTCTGGTGTAAAGGGTTAGCTATAGGGTGGCAAATGCTACTGTGTAAGTATGACAATTGATTGAAATACTCTGGAATTGTAAGAGTTAATCTTTTTACTCGAAAGTGAGTGCTTGATTTGGGCTTGCGACCTGTTTGGCGCAGTCGCCTAGAATGCTAGGCGGCGACCTAGGTTTCTCAAGTGTGACCTGCATGCCGCAGTCTCTGATTATATCAGGTGGCGACTTAGGATTTCTGCGACTTGACCTGTATGGCGCAGCCCCCGAGTCGCTCGAGTGGTGGCCTAGGATTTTGGCGAAGACCTGTATGGCGCAGCCCCCTGGTAGGTCGAGTGGCGGCCTAGGGTTACAAGTGTTACCTGTTTGGCGCAGCCCCCGAGTATGTCGGGTGGTGACCTAGGATTTGGAACTTGACCTGTGCAGCGCAGCCCCCGAGTAGGTTCGAGTGGCGGCTGAGGATTTTTCTTGGAGGTCCTATTTGGCGTAGCCCCCGAGTAAGTCGAGTGGTAGCCTAGGGTTACAAGTGTGACCTGTGTGGCGCAGCCCCCGTGTGTGGCGGGCGGCGCCCTAGGATTTTGAACTTGACCTGTATGGCGCAGCCCCCGAGTCGGTCGGGTGGAGGCCTAGGATTTTTTGGCTTAGCACTTGTACGGCGTAGCCCCCGAGTGAGTTGGGTGGCGGCCTAAGCTTTTAATTCAACCTGTGTGACGCAGCCCCCGAGTGGTTCGGGTGGCGACCTAGGATTTTTGATCATGCTTGTATGGCGCAGCCCCCGAGTGGTTCGAGTGGCGGCCTAAGCTTTTATTTCAACCTGTGCGGCGCAGCCCCCTAGTATTTCGAGTGGCGGCCTAGGATTTTTCATCTTCCTCTGAGTGACAGGTAAAGGAGACAGAATTTCTTCAAATCACTTTATTGATTCTTGCGAACAGGCCGCCTCGTTAAAACCCTTCCAGTCCCCTCAGGTACCCTGGTAAGGGAAAGAGTGCGTCTGAAACCTGCCGCGCTGGTTTTCTTTGTACAATGGCTGTTTTGAACTAGGCGTAGAACCGTCGGAGTTGTGCTACGTTCCATGGATTGCTGCAGTCTGCTCCTGTCTTCGAGTCCTTTAGGCGGTAAGCTCCATTGCCTATTGCTTCTGTTACGATGTACGGGCCCTCCCATGGGGAGGCGAGCTTGTGCACCTTCTTTTGCTTGAGTCGAAGAACCAGGTCGCCTGCAACGAACGCTCTTGGTCGCAGCCTCCGAGTGTGATAATTGCGCAGGTCCTGCTGGTACACGGCTGATCGTGCCAGGGCGATGTCTCGCGCTTCATCCAGGGTGTCTCTGCTGTCTTCGAGTGCCTCCTCTGCTTCCGACTCGTCGTAGGCGACTACTCTTGGTGCGTCGAACTTGATGTCGCAGGGAAGGACCGCTTCTGCACCGTACACCATGAAGAATGGAGTGTACTGGGTGGATCTATTCGGCGTTGTTCGCAGACTCCAGAGGACCGATGGAAGTTCTTCCACCCATGCGCCCGCTGCGCGTCTCAGGGGCACGCGCAGTCGTTTCTTGATGCCGCTACAGACGAGGCCGTTGGCTTTCTCCACTTGTCCGTTGGACTGCGGGTGCGAGACGGACGCATAGTTGAGTTTGATCCCCTGCTCTGAGCAAAAGTCCTTGAATTCTTCAGCTGTGAAATTCGAGCCGTTGTCGGTGATGATTCCGTTTGGTACCCCAAACCTGAAGATGATTGACCGGATGAAGTTGACCGTTGTGGATGCAGTCGAACTTGTGATGGGGGCGGCTTCGATCCATTTTGTGAACTTGTCGACTGCGACCAGGAGGTGAGTGTGACCTCCGGGTGAGGATTTCTTCAGCGGGCCCACCATGTCCAGACCCCAT
This sequence comes from Poa annua, assembly GCA_026929855.1. NCBI lineage: Eukaryota > Viridiplantae > Streptophyta > Magnoliopsida > Poales > Poaceae > Poa > Poa annua. The sequence goes on along the minus strand of CM049426.1, from coordinate 239,091,824 downwards.
TGGGCAAAGGGCCAGGCCAACGGTATCGTCTTGAGTTCTGATGCTGGGGCGTGTGGCTTGTTGGCAAATTCCTGGCACCCTGTGCATTTCTTCACCAGCTCCTCGGCGTCCTGCATGGCTGTCGACCAGTAGAACCCGGCGCGTAGCGCCTTGGCCACTAGTGCCCGACTGCTGGCATGATGCCCGCAGATACCCGCGTGGATGTCGAGTAAGATGGCTTGGCCGTCGACTGGATCTATACACCTTTGCAGGATGCCTGAGATGCTTCTTTTGTAGAGTTCTCCGTTGATGACGGTGAAACTTTTTGAGCGCCTGATGATGCGCTTCGCTTCGACTGGGTCTACTGGTAGCTTCTGATGTAGTATGTATGCCAGGTATGGCCCTGTCCATGTGGCTTCGACTAGCATGACCTCCATGGGGACCTTGTCTTGGCTCGGCGGGTTGGCATCGCCTTTCTTTGTTTCTGTGCTTGCTGTACTCTGAGTCTTGATGGATCTCTGCGTGATGCACTCGAGGAAGACGCCGGGTGGGACTGGCACCCTGTCTGAGCCCATGTTAGCGAGGACGTCGGCTTCCTCGTTGCTTTCACGGCCAATGTGGCGCAACTCGCAGCCGTCGAAGTTTCCTTCCATCTGATTGTAGAGGTCTCTGTAGGCGATCATGTTGTCAGCGACGGCGTCGCAGGACTTCATGGTTTGCTGTACCACCAGATAGGAGTCGCCGTAGATCATGAGGTGCGTGGCGCCGCAGTTCTTGGCCATCCGCATGCCGTGGATCAGGGCCTCGTATTCGGCTTCGTTGTTGGACGGCTTCGGGAAGTCCATCTGTAAGACATACTTGAGTTTGTCGCCTTTGGGGGAGATGAGCACGACTCCTGCCCCGGCTGACTTGAATTTCTTCGAGCCATCAAAGTACATTGTCCATGCGTTGGACAGGTCAGGGATATTTGGTAGCTGGGCTTCTATCCACTCGGTTGTGAATTCTGGGAGAACTTGGGCCTTGATAGACTTCGGGTGAGCATACTTCAGCCCCCATGGTCCTAGTTCGACAACCCACTTGGCGACTCGTCCTGTCGCGCGCTGGTTTGTGAGAATGTCTGCTAGTCCAGAGGAGCTTACCACCGTGATCGGGTGCTCGGAGAAGTAGTGGACGACCTTCCTGGAGGTCATGAAGACTCCGTATGCCAGCTTCTGGTAATGAGGGTAATTCTGCTTGGACAGGGTGAGTACTTCGCTGAGGTAGTAGACGGGCCTCTGTACCGGGTGACTGTGCCCTTCTTCTTCGCGTTCGACTACGAGCACCGTGCTTACCACCCTGTTCGTTGCTGAGACGTATAGGTACAGCGGCTCATTTTCCAGTGGTGCCACGAGGACTAGAGAGGTTGTCAGTGTTTTCTTGAGATGGTCGAACGCGTCCTGCGCCTCTTGTGTCCACTCGAACTTGTCTGCCTTCTTCATCAGTTGGTAAAAAGGTAAGGCTTTCTCTCCCAACTTACTAATGAACCGGCTGAGAGCTGCGACTCGGCCAGCTAATCGTTGCACCTCCCTGAGCTTGGTTGGTGCTGGCATTGTGAGGATGTTCTGGACCTTCTCGGGGTTTGCTTCGATTCCTCTTGCAGATACAAGGTACCCTAGTAGCTCTCCGGCTGGTACGCCGAACACGCACTTCTCTGGATTGAGCTTGATCTGATATACGTCCAACGCAGCAAAGACCTTGCGGAGGTCGTCGACTAGGGTATCCTCCTTTCGGGTAGTGACGACAATGTCGTCGACGTAGACTCGGACAATCTGCCCGATTAGCCCCTTGAGGCATGCTTGCATTGTCCGCTGGTAGGTGGCACCTGCGTTCTTTAACCCGAACGGCATCGTCTGGTAGCAAAAGACGCCGTCGGGTGTGATGAAGGTTGTCTTCTCCTCGTCCTCGACTTTCAGCATGATCTGCTGGTAGCCTGAGTAGGCATCCAGAAAAGATAGGCGTTCGCAACCTGCAGTCGAGTCGATGATCTGGTCTATTCGCGGGAGCGGGAAGTGGTCCTTGGGGCAGCATTTGTTGACTGCGGTGAAGTCAACGCACATGCGCAATTTCTTCGTCTTCTTTTTCTCAACTAGAACCGGGTTAGCGACCCAGTCCGAGTCCTTGATCTCTCGGATGAACTTGGCGTGTAGAAATCTGTCGACTTCCATGGTGATCGCGTCTCGTTTGGGTCCTGAGAAGCGTCGCATGGATTGCTTAACTGGCCTTGCGTCCTTGTGGACTTTTAGAGAGTGCTCGGCGAGTTCCCTGGGTATCCCTGGCATGTCAGAGGGTTGCCATGCAAAGATTTTCCAGTTCTCACGTAGGAACTCGACGAGCGCGCCTTCCTATGTGGGTGTCAGACTCGATGAGACCTTGACCGTCTTTCCACTGTCAGTCGGATGGACTTGGTGGGTGACAGTGTCGTCATTCGTGTTGAACGCTGCGTCTTTGGCAGGCTTCTTGCGAGCCGGGAAGATGGTCTTGTCGTTGTCGGCTGATATGGCCTTGAAGTGCTCTTCGACGCCGAAGGACTCGAAGATCTTGGCGAACTCGCGGTCGCAGCTGTTGGAGAGCCCAAAGTCACCGCGGACGGTGATCACTCCTTTCGGCCCGGGTAACTTTATCATCAGGTAGGCGTAGTGGGGTACCGCCATGAACCTGGCAAAGCTTGGGCGTCCGAGGATGGCATGGTATTGTGACTTCCAGTCGACGACCTCAAAGTCTATCGACTCCTTCCTGAAGTGCTCGGGTGTACCGAGGATGACGTCGAGTGTGATTGTTCCCATGGGTGTGATTGCTTGCCCTGGTACTATGCCGTGGAAGGTGGTCTCCTATTCCGGCAATTTCTCGGTCGACCTGTTCATTCGCCTGAGGGTATCGGCGAATATGATGTTGATGCCGCTGCCCCCGTCCAGGAATACCTTCTTCAGGCTGTAGTCGCCGATCAAAGCCTCAATCACGAGTGCGGCGTGCCCTGGTCGGACTACCTCCGCTGGGTGATCTGCCCTGGAAAATGTGATTGGTGTTTCCGACCCGCGCAGGTAGTCTGGTACCGCGCACGGGCTGTTGATGGCTTGAAGTACTTGGCGTGTGATGATTTTGTGCCTCCTGTTCGACGGGGGTCCCTTCTGGATCATGTTCAACTGTCCCCGTGCGGCTGGGTATGCGTCGGCTGCTGCCGACGGACCTTGTTGCTGCTGCTGCGGCTGGGGGAACGCTCCTGCCGCCTGCACTTGATTGTTGTTTGCGGGTGCTGCCTGGATGGCTAGCTGCGGTGCCGCTTGTATGGCCTGCACCGGGGCGATGATTTGCTGCATGGCATGGTAGATCTTTCTTGCTTTGCGGCAATCCTTCAACAGGTGGTTTGAACCCCACTTTCCTGTTGCGGGGTTGCGGAATGAGTGATGCTTACAGGGTTGCATTAGTTCCTCTGCTGGGGTCAGCGGGCGCTTCCACTCGCGCTTCTGACTTCCATCAGTGTGGTCGATGCTGCTGCTGCCACGGTTGTACTGACTCGAGCTGGGCTGCCGACTCTGCTCGTATTGTCGACTGTTGTCGCGCTTGTCCTCGCGGGGGGTTTCGTACCCTGCCGCTACTAATTCGATTGAATCGTGGGTGTAACGTGCCTTCTTCTTTTGACGTGCCTCGCGCCAGTTGCTTGTTTCGCCTTCCTTTTTGGGAGAAGTTTCGCGGACATAGTCCTCTCCTTCGGCCCATTGGTTGGCTGTCTTCATGAGTTCTATTGTGGTCTTCGGCTGCAACCTACCAAATTCCTCCCGGAGGTCGTGGCGAGCGACGCCATGCATGAAGGCGTCCATCACTCGATCCTCTGATACGGGTTCCATGGTATTGCGGAGGAGTGTCCACCTCTGGATGTAAGAGCGGAGCGACTCGTCCTTCCCTTGTTTGCAGGCCTGCAACTCGATGTAGGGCGTCGGCCTGGCGAATGTTCCTGAGAAACTCTTGATGAAGTTGTCCTGGAATTCCTCCCATGTCCGGAAAGAATCTTTGGGTTGGCTTGTGAGCCACCCGCGTGCCGAATCTGTCAGCATGAGCTGGATGTACTGCATGGCTGTAGTCGACGTTCCGCCTTGACAGGTGCAAGCGATGAGGTAGTCCTCGAGCCATAGCTTTGGGTCTTGCTTCCCGTCGTATTTTGGTGTGCCCGCCGTCAACTTGAAGCCTTTAGGCATGCGGGTGTCGCGGATGTTGAAGCTAAAGCATGCTGCGCCACACGGCTCGAAGTCGCGGTCGGCGTGGTCGTTTGCGTGTGCCACGCTAGCCGAACGCTCCTTGCGGCTGCGGTCCACCGTCTTCTGTGTCAGGACGTCACGGAGGTCCTTGACTACTTGTCTCTGCGCCGCTGGGATGCCCGACGTCGTTGGTTCAGTCGCTCTGTTGCTTGGCCCCTTGGCCGCCAGAGCCTCTTCGATTGCCCTTATGGAGGCAATTTGTTGCTTGTGGAGAAGGGAACGCGCGTCCCCCTCCGATGGCTGCGTGAGCCGGAGGTATGTCTCGACTGATATCAGGGCGGCATTCGCCGTCTTCGGGACGGGTATCCCATTCTCATCTTCGGTGACGAAGGACGAGTCGAGGTTACGGGTGAGCCTTGTTCGATCAGCTTCTGCCATGTGGGGAATACGGGCTCTGGTTCGCCGTGCTCCCTGGTTCACTTCTGTGGAGGATGTGAAGGAGAGGGCGGCTCGCCTGGCGCTCGATGCATCCGCGTCCCTTTTGCGCCTGAGAAGTTCGGCTTTTTCGGCGCGAATTCGTTCGCCTTCCTTGCGTAGCAAGTACTGGACCGCCAGGTGGTCTTCTCGAGGTGCGTTTGGTGGCGGGAATGTGCCTTCGTCCACGTGTTTCATGGCTTGGATTGCCATGTCCCGCGTGATGACAAGTTTCGTCTGGTCCGGCATGTCCACCTCCAGTGGGTATGCGGGTTCGTCTTCGTCGTCATGTGGTGCTGTGCCGGCCATGAAGACCTGATTGGGGTAGGCATGAATTGGAGAGTTGGTGCTGCCGCTGCTGCTTCTGTCACCCGCTTCTTGCTCGGGGTCGAAAATTGCTGCAACGTGGCGCGCGGCGCACCCGCTGTCGCGTCTCTTCGCGATTGTCCAGGTGCTCACACTTGCCGGGGCGAGTGCGATTGGCTTGGGGTAGACCTGGGATCTCCACGAAGACGAGGGCGCGCGTGACATGGTTGTCGGACGCGGGCCCCTGGTCGGCCGCGCGGGTGCGACGGTGGAGGTGGATCTTGACTTGATCGACCGCACGACCGAGGTTGGTGTAGCGGACTCGATTCGCGCGGTCAAAGCCGAGATTGTCGTTGTAGATGTCCTCTTCGCGGGTGTAGCTGGTGCGACCCTTGCGGGTGCGACAGATGCGATCTTCGCGGGTTCGGCGGTCGCGATCTCCGCGGGTGCGGCAGATGCGATTTCTGCGGGTCCTGCGATTGCGATCTCCGCGGGTGCGGCAGATGCGATCTCGGCGGGTCCAGCGGGCGCGACGGTCGGCGATTTTGGAGACGCCGTCGCGCGTAGCGCGGTAGTCGTAGACCTAAGTATACCACGACTATCTATGCAGCAGAATATGGAGCCGAAGGTAATGTGTATACCTTTGTCCAGATCGGCGTACGCCGACTGATGCGTTGGCGAGTGGATGACGTATTCGAAGGAGCCGAATCGGATCGACTCCCTGATGGCGGATGCGCCGATCTTCATTGCGGATGGGGCCGGTGCGACCATGATCCTAGCACTTGTTGGTTTTCCCACAGACGGCGCCAGTTGACGAGGTGTTAACTCGACAAGTCCCAGGGTTGCGCACCCCGGGTTGATTTATGGGGAGAGAGATGAGTGCAAGGTGATCACGACGGCTGACAAGCAAGGTTTTACCCAGGTTCAGGCTCCCGGAGGATAACACCCTACTCCTGCTTGTCTGGTTATTGATGCGAGTAGCGATTACAATGGCGAGATTGCGATCTCGCTAGGGTTTGTCGTAGTGGTTCTCAGCGTGTCCTCTAGGACGGGCAACCCTCCTGGATTTATAGGTAGCCAGGTCTCGGGTGGTTGGTACAGATACGGTAGGTTACAAGACCTAACCGAGTTGGACTAGGATACTAGGTACCCCGAGTGGGCCTTCTGCGGGCCTTTCCATCCTTGGCGCGGCCCAGGTAGCATCATCGTGAGCTACCCGCAAGGTAGCCCCACGTAAGTCGCCAAGTCAACTTTGTCGCTCGACGAACCTTCCGGAGGAGCGCCACCGCATCTCTCTGGACAAAAATACCAAATGTCAGCAAAGAGTAAAGAAAATACAAGTAGGCTTTAAGCCGAAAACTCACCTCCAAGGGCACCCGCGAGTTAGAGAAGGCGGTCAACCTGAGTCTTCTCCTGGGTGGCCCGCACTCGCTCGCGCTCCTGGGACTCGTGTAGGGCTTTCTCAAGCTCTGCCTGAGCCTGAAGCTTCAGCTCCAACTCCTCAGCCCGCTTGGTAGCCTGGTCCAGAGAGGTGCGCAACTGGTCCCTCTCCTTCTCCAGGTAGGTAGCGGCTGCCTCGAGCTGCTGGCGGTAGTACGGCTGCAGAAAACAACAAGTTATATAAAGTTGTGGGCGACTATACTAGTCACCCACACCTTCGGGGGCTACTCCCATCGAGAGCGCTATTCGCGCACCCGATGAAATTTCAAGACTACAAGTACAAGCATAAAAGACTTACGTGGTCCAGGAGGTCGACAACCTCCGAAGCCGCTGGGGGAGCACGACTTGACGATGCGAGGCCAACCGTCGGCGCACACTCCGCGAATGCCACCTGGGTCACCAGCTCTGTCGACGGGGCAGATGTGTTCTCCAGGTCACGTCAAGGGGAGGTGACATCGCCAGAGCGGTGGCTGGAGCAAAGGCAATGCAATGCTCAACTCAAAGATTGAAACTCCAAAATAAAACTCGGAAACGAAAGAGGGAAAGAACCTCACCTGGTGGTCTCGAACTCGTCATCGCTCCCCAGGGAGAGAGACGGCATACGAGCGAACTCGCGCGGTGGCACAGAGCTAACAGGAGGAGCGGCCAGCGGTTCGTCCCAGTCGCCCTGGGACCGGACACCCGAAGACGTCGCGCCGGCTTCCTCCAAATCAGCATCCGCACCTTTCGCGGGTGACGAAGCAGTCGCAGAATCGCCACCACTTCGACGCTTATGCCTCTTCCGTGCGGGTTCCTCCTCGTCGTCATCGTCCTCCACCTCTTCGTTAGGAGAAGTAGCGGACGGAAGGTTGTCGTCGTCACCCTCCTCCTCTACAATCTTCGACTCGTCGTCGGGGCCGTTTTCAGGGAGAGGAGGAAGGCTGACTAGCAAAGATCGACCCTGAAACACGCAAACACAAGTCGAGTCAAGAAACAGACAGTCAAGAAACGAAACAAAGAAGAGAACAAGCCAAAGACCTAACCTCGGGAACAGGGTTCGCCGCTCCGTAGGCAGCAACAAGACATTTGACGTTGCAGAGGTCCGCGGCTTGGAGGCTAGTGATGCCCCTCACCTTGGTCTCCACTTCCTCGTCGTCGAGGGGCTGGTCGCTGGTGCCCTCGACTGCCCAATTCGGGTGGGGCCAAGCGCTAAGCGATTGGACGCGAAGCCGGAAGAATGTGGCCATCAGGAAGACGCCACCCTACTCGCGCCCCAGGTTCTTGACGAGGTTGCGCAGCAGGCTCAGCAGCGGCCGCGCGGACTCCTTCTCCTCCTCGGCAAGAGGGTGTGCCCAGGCACGAGTCTTCCGCAACTCGCGCCCGCTGTCGAAGTGCGCCAGGCCCTCCTGGTCGCACTGGACGTAGACCACCTCTTCCGCCACCCCTGGACGGAGTCCGACTTCTTCATCTGAAAGTACGCGGTGTCACCGCGCACCTGGATGCTGAAGCCGCCAACTGGGTATGTCAACCCGCTCTTCCCAACGTTCTTGCGAACGAGGAAGAGCGACTTCCATAGCGCCCTGTGGGGTGCGATCCCCAAGAAGCACTCGCAGAGCACGATGAAGCTCGTGATGCTCAAGACGCCATTGGGGGTCAGATCGTGGATCTGAACCCCATAGGCATACAAGAGTCCACGAACGAAATCGTGGAGAGGGAACCCGAAGCCCCGCGGAAGGAAATCCACGAAGCACACGCGTTCCCCCTTGCGGGGTGCGGGGTACACCTCCTTGCCAGCAGCACGTACCTGGGCCTGGTCCGACGGTGGCAGGAGGCCTTGCGCGCGAAGAAGCTCGAAGTCCGTCTTTTTCACCGTTGATCTCTGCCAGTCGTTGTCGGGCTTCTTCATCAGCCCGTCTTCGGCGGCGGCGGCGGAGGAGCCAGCGGCGGTCTTCGACTTGCCCATGGCTTTGAAGGATTGAAGAAGGTGAGAGGACAAAAGGCACAAAGCTTGGATGGAGGCGAGAATGGTAGAAAACAGAGGAAAGGAGGCACGGACGATTGGAGAAGATGATGCCCTCGCGCTCTGGCGCGGTACTTATGCTTCGAAGAAATCCATCTCAGCCGTCCGAAAAGCAACTGTTCCAAGCAGCTACATCCAGCCGTCCACGTGTCACGCGGAGAGGCTAACCGTCGCCGCCCACTTCGTCCACTACACACGGGAATCAAGGCGTCATCATCGTGCCGCGAAAATTTCACGCCCAGTTCGAGAGACGTGACAAATGCTGACCATAGTCAACTCTGACAGCGGGGCCCACTACGTCACGTCCCATCGAGCACATAAGCGTGCCACAAAGCGTCATCGATGACGTCAGCAAGACAGTCTGGAGAAGACAAGGAAAAACAAGACAACTCGAACGCGCGATTCGAGTAGTAAGCTCCACAGCTGAAAACAAAAAAGTAGGACAATGCACTGATCTGAGAACCCGAAACAATTATTCAGGTGGCAAAGAACTTCGAGTAAGCTCAAGCAGCCGAATCAAACTACAAGAACGCCGACGGGCTGAATACAAGCAAACTTCACAAGGAGAACAAGACAAAGTAATTCTACTTCACAAGTTACTCCCATCGGGAGTGTCCTATTCGACTGAAGAAAGCGAGTTCAAGCTCAAGAACAAGCAGGCCAGCGGCGAGCCCAGGAGGAAGAAGTCCTTTGCCCGACTCTACGATCCGACCAAGCACTCGGGGGCTACTGACGTGGGGCTACCTTTCGACTAGCCCACGATGAGGCTACCTGGGCCACGCTGAGCTGGAGAAAGCCCACAGAAGGCCCACTAGGGTGCCATGTAACCTAGTCCAAGTTGGTTAGGTCTCATAACCTGCCATATTTGTAATTGTCGTCGGCATCGATCACCCGAGACCTGGCTTACCTATAAAAGCCAGGAGGGTCGCTCGTCTCAGGACACGCCAATAGCCACCACCACAAACCCTAGCGAGATCGCGATCTCGCCATTGTAATCGCTACTCGCCATCAATACCAGACAAGCAGGAGTAGGGTGTTATCCTCCGGGAGCCTGAACCTGGGTAAATTCCCCGCTTGTCAGCCGTTATGATCACCAGCGCTTATCTCTCTCCACCTCAATCAACCCGGGGTGCACAACCCTAGGATTTGTCGAGTTACACCCTCGTCAATCGGCCAATCGCTCATTTCCCTCTTGTCAACCTCCTTTGACCTGCACTTGGCCTGACTGGTGGGGTCGGGCTGGCGCGGCTCGGCTCGGGCTGATTGGAGTAGTACGTCATCCTCCTCCAACTGAGACCGCTCAAGTGGGGACAGGATGGGACGAGTCGGACGCCCAGGTTGGGTATCTCCGCCCCAATTAACACCGGATTAACTGAATTAACACTGAATTAACTGGATTAACATTAACGTAACTGATAATTTGTTGATTGGTACGTCATTGTTTAGTGAAACTACTACTACTAATTGAAACTCGATTTATAATAGGATTCATAACTCGATTTGCAAACTGAAACTCGATCTATAAGTCGAATTGAAACTGCTACTACTAATTTAAACTCGATTATATTAGGATTAACATCAAATCCATTTGTTCCTGGGTGGCCATCCACAAGTGTACTCTCAGGTGAAAACCACCATGCTCACGGCCCTGAGTATAGTAGAAACTAGCTTAGGTGAAGACAACCACGAGCACAGCCCTGAGTAGTCACTCAACATAAACCATTCAACCATTCCACCCAGGTGATTCATTAACTAAGTGGATGTGTACTCTCAGGTGAAAACCACCATGCTCAGGGCCATGAGTATAGTAGAAACTACCTTAAGCGAAGACAACCACGAGCACAACCCTGAGTAGTCACTTAACATTTTGTAAAACTTTTCATCAATTGCATAGCATCAATATTTCTTCTAAGTATTATATAGGTACCTAGACACAAGAATAGCGGAATCTAAACATGGCTTGCATAGCAATACTATCCTACACATGCTTATAGAAAAATACTCTACTCATGCATAGAAAAATACTAGGAAGTTTATGCGTGTGCCACTTGCCTTTGGATGATGTCTTTGCTCACAAACTCTTTTCAATGTTATTCGGAGCTCTCCGTTCAATCTAAACAATATAGACAAACAACAATACAACAATCAACATAAACACAACAACACAACGCATACAAACACATACCTAATGAACAAACAAATTTCATAAAACTACTAAGGAAAAATATGTTTATGTATGATGTGCAAAATATTTCTAAGGACTAGGGATGCATGTCATGCCCTGAAAAATTTCTAAGTTATTGCAAGGCAAATATGTTGGTCAAAATGACTAAGGACTAAGGTCATAGGCTGGACAAAATACTTTGCTATAAATCATCTTGAATAAGCACTCTAATGGCTTATTCATGATGTGCATAAATACTTTAGAAAATACTAAGTCTATTCTTTAAGGTGATCAAGAAATATTAACAACTCTTTGAAAATTGGATATTCACAATAGTGATAGAGACAGACACCCGACCAGCCACTTATGATTGTGGTACAGGTCTCATGTACGTGGACATGTAAGTTTAGTCTCCAGGCCGCTTCATCTCACTATGCCGCTAAGATCCAACATACTTCAAAGATGATAATAACATGATCAATAATTGTTTATGTCTAAAGTGAAAGATAAGATTAGGAAAGAGGGAAAAGATAGAAACAAAGATGTAGTCGGTCTTCCATGAATCTACTGTTTGCTTCCTTGTAGCATTCTCATTGATGATGTCTTGATTGAATTTTTGGTAGGCTTGATAAATCTTCAGACTTGATGATTCTTATATCACCGAGGCTGGTCTTGGATTTAACTTAGTTATCATGAAGTCTCAGAGAAGAAGAAAAGAAAGAGAGAAAGGCTTAGAGAATAAAGGGGATTGGTCTTCTTGAACTTCCTCTTGGTTTTTCTTCTAAGTCCGTCATTGGCCTTCTAGCTCCATGTTAAAAATCCCAAATGTAGAACATTTTACCAAAACAACTATGTTGAAGATAATCCTACTTAGAGAAAATAAGGAAGAAGTTTTCCTATGAGGAGTATAACTACAAAATAAAATATGCTATGCATGAAATGCAATTTTTAATAAGAAAGCATCATACCAACTTTTGTGATTTTTATAAATATGCATGAAGTTATAAATGCAATTTTAATTAATTTCTATTATAGGAAAATATAATAAAAGGGGTAAATACAAGATTAAAGTTTTCTGTATAACAAAATTTTATAAATAGTGCTAATGGGCAGGGGACGTTTAAAAAAAATAGCAATTGGATTTACTCAAAATAATGTTTATATCAAAAGTTATGTCAAATTTACTTAAACATCATATTTTAAATTTAAATAAATCTAAATTTCTCAAGGTTGGAAAACAACAGAACTAACACAATCTACAGGTCATGGGCTTTTCAAAGATATTTTATTTACAAATTTTGACCTTACAGAATTAAAACTATAATTAAAATAATGTTTTACATGTTTCTATAAATACCAAGTTAGTGCAAGACTAAAATACAAGTTTTTATTATACCACTATTTTTTACACGTTCATACGATTCCATAGCCTACAAAAAAATCAAAAACGGAGTTACGGTTGATTTAATATGAATTTTGGAAGTTATATGTAGTCAGAAAAACGAATAAATTGAATAGGTGACCTATGACGTTTTTCTAATAGCTGCTACACTTCATCAAGTGATATGTACGTAACAACATAGAAGGAAGCACAAAAGCAGCTCACCGGCGTGAGAATAGGATGGCAGCGGTGGATCGGCCGGGCGATCGCGGGCGGACGCGGACGGTCGGCGGTGCTATGGTTGTCGGCGACGGGTGTGGACGGCGACGACGTTTCGGAAGCTCCCGGACGCGAGGGAGACGACGGTGACGTGCGGCTGGACACGACGGAGAGGAAGACGGTGTCGGAGTTGAGCGGCGCTTCCCGGAGCTGCATGGAGACGCGGACGGAGTGGCGACAGCGACGATGACCTTCGGCTCGAGCTCGGCCTCCACGATTTGGCTACGGAAAAGAAGCTAGGAGGGTGTTTTAAAGAGCGCACGGACGTGGGAAAGAGGAAGGACCAAGAATTGGCAGCGGGGACTCACTCTGCTTGTCAGAATTAAAGAAATAAGGTGGCGGCCGAGCGAAACTCCGACGAAGAATTCGTCGGTCTGGGGCGTATTGGAGAGGGCTTTTGGGGGCGAATGGAGGAGGAGTTCGACGGCTATCTATAGGAACCAACCGTGCTTGATTTGGTGCAGTAATTTGCCCGCAATCAATCAGAGATTAATTTCGACCAAAAACGGCCGTGTCTAATGGCGGACGAAATTGGAGCATTTTAGGACGTTTTGGATGGGGCTTTAATGGGGGAATGAAAGAGGAGATTATGAGTTTTAATTAGGAAGAAACGGTGCGTCATTTGGTGATCTAAATCACCGGGAATCAATTCGAGAAGAAACGTACGTGAGATGTGAGCTGTTCGTGCACGTTTCTAGTTCTGGAGCTTGAAGACGACGCTGACGTCAGCGAGACGTCAGCATTTTTTTTCATCTGTTTTTCCTTATTTATTACATATCTTTTGTTTTAAGTGTCCAAATGAAGTCAAATAAATTTCTAAAACTTTGTAAAAACAATATCTTTGTGTTAAACCAGTTGTGTGTATGTTTCGAACATTTTTCCAAAATCAAAATTTTGAAATATTGATTAAATATAAATTTACCAGATTATGTCAAATTTGAAAATATGGCTTAATAAAATTTATTTTTGGCTAAATAAAATTTATAAAAAATACAACACTTATATAGGTTTAAAATTAAGTTATTTAAACTCATTTTCCAAAAATAAATAATTTTTGGATTTAGTACAACATTAAATATCATTTTTTTAGGCGCAAACATTAAATATCATAACACCACTATTTGAAATGAAAAGGGGAATATAATGAATGCATTTTTAATTCAAAATATTTTGTGCATCATTAAGTTTTATTTTATAATGAGTCATTTGAAAACTCCCTATAGTACAATAGGAAAACAATATATCTTTATTTCTTTTCCTATGTTGAAATTATTCTTGAAAATCATTTTATGTTTTGCAAAATGATGAAAATAATTACAGTTATTGAGATGCCTATTTTGATAAATCAGTATTTATAAAATCCATGAGGATTTAAAGATATAAACTATAGACTTGAAATTTCCAAAAACTATGTTTTGAACTCAGGTAAAAGAATGTAAACCATTTGTCAAAATATATAATGAAGTTTAAGAAAAACAATGGATAAGAAAATGTTTAACTTGAAACCACTTTTTGAAATTGCTTGAAGTCTTTTATAGTTGGTTTTCTTATGCATTTAATGTTTTATTTTCATCAAAAACAAAAGTTTTAATTTTTTTGTGATTTTTAAACATTCCAAAGTATTGGTATGTTACATACTACCACCCTTAAAAGGAATCTCGTCCCCGAGATTCGGAGAGGCTAGAAAGAAAAAGCAAATGCTTGAAACGATTGTGATGACTTGAGAGGAAGAGAAATGTAATTTCTGAAATGGAAACTTGAAAACTAGCAGGGAATGATTTTTCTGATTCGGGAGGATAGAAATAAAGATGGTTTGGGATCTCTGGGTTTAATGTAGCTGGATTTGAATTATCTGGGTAGCTACCACCCTTAAAATAAGTTTTTGTTGATAGTTAAACATTTTAATGCACAAAAGAAAATCAAGTCAATTCATTACAAACAACATCTAACAAACATCAAACAACCTAGTACACACAAACAAACAATCTAGTATTGTCATCCTTGTATGACCAATACACTAGCACGATATCGTTGTTCTATTTAAGTTGTCGGGGGGCTGCCCCCCGGGTAGGGGCAGATCACCAGTCCGAGTTGGTGGAAGAGCAAGGACCTCCGGGACATGCCTGTTTTGGACCTCGGATCATGCGGGAACCTCCTGTTCGAAACTTTCAGCTCAACCGAGGTGCCAAGACCTATGACGGTAGCAAGAAGCCGGAGGACTGGCTAACCGACTATGTAACTGCAGTAAGCATAGCCGGTGGAAACAGACGATGGGCGGTACGTTATGTACCGCAGATGTTGGAAGGACCAGCCCGGATCTGGTTGAACAATCTGAGAACTGGCAGTATAGACTGCTGGTTAGATTTTGAAGAGGCATTCATCAGCAACTTCACCAGCACGCACAAAAGGCCCAACAGGCCTCAGCAGCTCGCCATTTGTAGGCAAAGGAGCAATGAGACTGACCGGGAGTACCTTACCCGGTGGAGCAATATTCGTAACTCTTGCGAAGGAGTGGTGGAGGCACAGGCCATCTCCTGGTTTGCGCAAGGATGCCGGCATGGCTCTATGTTGTGGCAGAAATTGCAGAGAAAGATGCCAACAACCTTGGCAGAAACCATGCGCATCGCCGACACCTATACGCTTGGAGATCCCATGCAACCCCTGGTGGATGTCGGAGACTCCAACAGGAGGAATGCGGGACCTCAGCGTTCGGGACCGAGCAGGAGCCATGATCGCCAGGAGTTCGGCCACAAGAGGAATCAGCCCGAGTACCACCATGCCGCGCAGCATGTCGCAGCAGTTACCCGCGAGCAGGAGGATGCCGGCAACAGCCAGCGTCAAAAGACAAGTGGCCCGGCTTGGGGTCAAAGTCAGGAGGTGCAAAAGACTTGGGTGGAGCAGAAGAAGCCCCTGACGTATGAGGAAATGCTGAACAAGCCATGCTGCTACCACACTCTGGAGGCCAACAAGCCCGCAAACCATTCTACTCGGCAGTGCAGCTGGTATCAGCGCACGTTACAGGAGGGCAGCTCGGGAGCTGTTCGGCAGAATGCTCCGGCATCTCGGCCCAACATCCCGAGACCCCCTCCTCCGACATCGGGGGCCAATGTTGTGCGACTTCCCCCTCCTCCGAGAGGACCCCCACCTCGCCAAGTGAATGTGGTGCATACCCGGAACGAGAACGGTAACCAAGCCGGACACCAGCAGAGCAACTACCGGGAGGCACATCAGAGCTATGTGGTCTTTGTGACCGAGCCCACTGACCGGAAAAGTGTGCGGCAGCGTGCCCTGGAGGTGAATGCTGTGATCCCGGCAGTGCCCAAATTCTTGCACTGGTCCGAGATGGAGATCACCTGGAGTCGGAAGGATCACCCCCGAGTTATGCCCAAGCCGGGAGCGTATGCCTTGGTGGTAGACCCGACTTTTGTCGGACCCAACCTCAACGTCCGTTTCAGCCGGGTTCTGATTGACAATGGCAGTGCCATTAACATCATGTACAAGGACACGATGCTGAAGCTGGGAGTATCCATGAACACCCTGCTGCCCACCGAGACAACCTTCCACGGCATTGTGCCCGGAGTCTCTTGCTCGCCCATGGGAAAGATCTGGGTTGAGGTGTTGTTCGGAACTCGGGAGAACTGCAGAACCGAGAGCTTGGAGTTCGAGGTCGTGGACCTCGAGAGCCCGTATCATGCATTGATCGGCAGACCGGCCCTTGCCAAGTTCATGATCTCAACTCACGTGGGCTACCTCAAGATGAAGATGCCGGGACCCAACGGTGTGATCACCATCTCGGGAGACCACAAGCGCTCCATGGAGTGTGCCTCGGCGGGGTCGTGCTTAGCTGAGTCCCTGGTGATCGCGGAAGAGAAGAAGAGGATCCAGCAGGTGGTGGCGATGGCCAAGACCTCCCAACTCGGAATGCCCGGGATGGTGAACCCGGAGCAGGGGGCATCATTTCAGCCCCCCAAGGAGACCAAGAAGGTGTCTGTGGACCCCAGCAACCCGGAGCGCCAAGTTATCATTGGCAGCAACCTGGACAGCAAATAGGAAGGCGAGCTCGTCGACTTCCTCCGTGAGAATCGGGATGCCTTTGCGTGGTCGAGTGACGATCTGCAAGGCGTCCCGAGGGAGTTGGCTGAGCACTCTCTGTTTGTTCGACCGGATGCGAAGCCGGTGAAGCAACCAACTAGGCGTCTCTCGGATGAGAGAAGAGCTGCTGTCATGGAGCATCTTGCTATACTGCTGGCCGCCGGATTCATCATGGAGGTGCTGCACCCGGATTGGATCTCGAATCCGGTCCTTGTGGAGAAGAAGAAAGATGATCCCCTCCTGCTTAAGGTGTGGCGCATGTGCATCGACTTCACCAACCTCAACAAGGCATGCCCGAAAGATCCCTTTCCGCTGCCCCGGATAGATCAAATGATAGACTCCACTGCCGGGAGTGAGCTTTTAACTTTTCTAGATGCTTACTCTGGTTTTCACCAGATACCTTTGAATCCGGATGATCAATTAAAAACTGCTTTCATTACCCCTTATGGGGCTTATTGCTATCGTGTTATGACTTTCGGGTTGAGAAATGCTGGTGCTACATACCAGAGATGCATGCAGAAATGCTTGCATGACCAGATAGGCCGAAATGCCGAGGTCTATGTCGATGACATAGTCATAAAAACAAAAGAGAAAGCCTCATTAATAGATGATCTGAGGGAAACATTTAAGAACCTAAGAAGATTCCGGATGAGGTTGAACCCGGATAAATGCACATTTGGTGTGCCGGCGGGAAAGTTACTCGGTTTCCTCATCTCAAGCCGGGGAATCGAAGTCAACCCGGGCAAAATTCGCGCTATCGAGAGCATGAAGTTGCCCGTGCGCCTCAAGGATGTGCAGAAGTTTACCGGGTGTCTGGCATCCCTAAGTCGGTTTGTGAGCCGACTTGGGGAGAAGGCCTTGCCTCTGTATCAACTGATGAAGAAAAGCAAAACGTTTGTTTGGACCCCGCAAGCTGATGCGGCGTTCAACGATCTGAAGAGAATGCTCTCGACAGCACCTGTGTTGGCATCCCCGTTACCCAAGGAACCTATGCTGCTGTACATTGCCGCAACCAACCGGGTAGTCAGTGTGGCGATGGTAGTAGAAAGGGAAGAAGGGGGAAAGCTGATACAGAGACCGGTGTATTACCTCAGTGAGGTAATCTCGGAATCAAAGCAGAACTACCCGCACTACCAGAAGATGGCATATGGGGTATACATGGCAGTGACCAAGCTCAAGCACTACTTTCAAGAACATCCGGTCACAGTGGTGTGCGAAGCTCCTCTCGCCGAGATCATCGGGTGCAAGGATGCCAGCGGCCGGGTAGCCAAATGGGCCATCCAGTTGTCTCCGTACGCTCCGGCATACGAGAGACGAGATGCCATCAAGTCGCAGGCGCTGCCGGACTTTTTGGTAGACTGGGCCGAGATGCAGTATGAACCTCCGATTACGGATTACAATTTCTGGAGGATGCATTTCGATGGCTCAAAGGCTAAGATCGGATTGGGTGCCGGAGTGGTCCTCACTTCCCCAAAACAAGACGTACTGAAGTATGTGCTGCAGATCCATTTTCGGGCATCTAACAATGTCGCGGAATATGAGGCCTTAGTTCATGGACTGAACGTCGCCAAGGAAATCGGCATCCGCCGGATAGAGTGCTTTGGTGACTCGGACCTTGTAGTCCAACAGGTGTCGGGAAATTGGGATGCTCTGGATGCAAACTTGGCCTTATACAGGTTTCATGTGCAGAAAATATCCGGATTTTTTGAAGGGTGCGAGTTCAAGCATGTACCCAGAGGAGAAAACGAAGTAGCGGATGTCTTGTCCAAGCTAGGGTCATCTCGGGATGCCATCCCACCCGGGATAGCCCTAGAACATCTGAGGAAGCCATCTATTCAACCATCACCAGAGTCAGAATCTATCTTCATCCCCAAGGAGCCTGGTTCAGATGCCGTATCCATGGAAGTAGATGTCGGGAGCATAACATCGAACCCGGGGACTGCGTCCCAGTGCTCGGAGAGGCAAAGAAAGATGATGGTAGAGGTGATGTCGGCAGAACCAATGGACATAGACACTCCCGTGTTCCCGGATAGACCTGTCCCGGAATGGGCACATCCCATTATGGCGTACATCTTGGAGGGAACTCTCCCGGAAAATGAAGTGGAAGCCCGGCAAATACTACGAAGATCAAAAGCTTACACTGTCATCAATCAAGAGCTGTACAAGAGAAGTGTCACCGAGGTACTCCAGAGATGTGTGGAACCGGCAGAAGTACAAGAGATGCTGGTGGAAATACATCAAGGGGAGTGCGGACATCACGCATCATCCCGGGCCCTGGTGGCAAAGGTGTTCCGACATGGGTTCTACTGGCCCACTGCATTGCAGCAAGCAGAAGATATTGTCCGGAAGTGTGGGGGATGCCAGAGATTTGCTCACCGGATGCACATGCCGGCATCAGCACTGAAAACAATCCCCATCACTTGGCCATTCGCAGTATGGTGTTTGGACATGGTCGGGCAATTCAAACCGGCAAGGGGCAACATGACACACATACTTGTCATGGTGGACAAGTTCACAAAGTGGATAGAGGTCAAGCCAATCCGGAAGTGCGATGGACACACCGCTGTGCAATTCCTGAAAGACATTATCTTGAGATACGGATACCCACACAGCATTATCACAGATAATGGAACAAACTTTGCTGTGGAGGAATTCGCTCGATTTTGTGCTGAAAAAGGAATCCGGCTGGATGTAGCATCAGTCGCACACCCGGAAGCAAATGGGCAAGTCGAAAGAGCAAATGCCTTAGTCTTAGCCGGCATCAAAGCTCGCTTGATCGAACCACTATTGAGAACTCCGGGATGCTGGATAGAGGAATTACCGGCAGTACTATGGGGTCTCCGGACTACACCGAATAGATCTACCGGATACACACCAATCTTCATGGTATACGGTGCTGAAGCAGTACTCCCAACCGACATACAGTATGACTCCCCGAGAGTAACAATGTTCACCGAGACTGAGGCAAAGGAGGCCCGAGAAGATGATGTTGATTTACTCGAAGAGGCCAGAGAATTGGCACTATCTCGGTCGGCAATTTATCAACAGAACCTCCGTCGCTATCATAGCCGGAAAATACACCCGAGGGTTTTCCGGGAAGGAGATCTGGTGCTGAGGCTCATCCAACGCACGGCCGGAATGCATAAGTTGTCACCTCCATGGGAGGGACCTTTTGTGATAAGCAGGGCATTGCACAATGATTCTTATTACCTTGTAGATGCACAGGAGGCTAGGAAAGGTGTAATGGACAAATCCGGTGAGGAAACCAAACTTCCATGGAATGTAGCTCTACTTCGCCCCTTTTACACGTAAAAGGTTCAGTGTATATTGTATCTCAATTTTCAGTATTAATGAAAGTAAGGCACCCCAGGAGCAACCCGGGGACTGCCTGGTTATGAGATTATCTTGTTATTTTTGTCAAATTCATTTACTATTTTGTACCGGCATCTCGGGAAGGAACCCGGGGACTGCCGGATAACTGTTTTCTACTTTTCTTTTGTATGCCGGAAAAGTTCCGAATTCAATTCTCAAAGTCAGAGTAATGTATGTCATGTGAAATCATCTTGTGACTCGACTGACGAACGCCGAAATGGTAGTCAAGAGCAAAGAGAGGAAAGGTGGGGCACACGAAAATGGTCTCGGGGACTCGGAGCAGGAACTTATCCGGCATACCTGTTTTTTATTAACTATCGTTGTTTATGTCGAGAATTCGGTTAGTAGAAACTCGGATTGTTTTAAGTAATGTATGCCGTATGTGGAGTTTCGTGACTCGACTGTCGAACGCCGAAATGGTAGACAAAAGCAGAAATTACGTAAGTACGGTAAACATGAAAGGCAAGTCGGGAACTCAAAACAGAATACATTGGCATAAATTGTTCGAATAGGTAGTTCACTGCGGAATGAAAATAGCATAAGTGTATATTACATATGGCACCCGGCATCCCGGGGATTTAACGAATCTGCTAAGTTTTTCATGCGGTAGGGGAAGTCGGCTTCTCGACGGAGACCTCGGGAGCAGCGACCTCGGGAGCAACGACCTCGGGAGCAGGGGCAGCAGCAGCAGCGGGAGCAGCACCGGGGGCGACTTCGGATTCGGTGACGGCAGCGCTACTCGGGGCCTCGGGAAGCACCTCGGTCTCGGGGGCCTCCGGTCTTGGCGAAGTCGCTACATCCCGGGGAACCACCTTCTCGGGCGCGGCACCGGAAGCGGCGTCATCTCCTTCCGGGGACTCGTCTTCCGCCTCGCCGGAAGCGGCATCGTCTTCGTCGTCCTCGTAATCTGATTCCGAGTCGGAAGGGATGACGCTAGGGGTGAACGTGCGGAAGCTTGACCACGTAGCGATGCGGTGCGCCACCTCTTGTCGGCGCTGGATCTTCTCCGGATCGGTGACCCACGAAGAGACCGTCCGCAGGCGCAGGATTGCCTCCAGATCGAGACCCTCGTACCAGCTGAGTACTTGGGTCAAGACCTGGTCGGCGCCAGCCCGTGCACCGGAAAGCTTCCAGGCGTGGATGCGCCTCCCGGCACCCCGAAGTGCGCTCGTGAGCTCGGGAAGCGAGAGCGTCCCCCGGATACTTGGCCACAGTGCGCCGTGGACGTGGACCGCAGCGCTGAGCAGATCCGTCCCGATAGACCGGAGGGGTACTATCCGGGCCTTCAGGGCGACGAGGTGATCCTCGATGTCCCAGGCGTCCGAGATGGGGCCCTTCCCGGCGCGCTTCTCGCGGAAGGCGGCAACAGCTTTGGCGGCAGCCTCGCGGGAGTGCTCAAACTCTCCTTTAAAAAGAAGAGCTGTCAAACGACTAAGTCATAAGAGTAGCAGCAAGAAAGAAAGCAAAAAGAAGGCAAGAGGGATGTCGGTCCACTTACTGTTCAGATCCCGGTTCAGCACTGTGAGCTCCGAGAGCCAAGTATCATACCGGGAACGAAGAAGAGCAAGCTCAGTCTCGGCAGTGTGCGCGCGCTCCTGGGATTGGTCCAGGGTCTCTTTCTGCTTCTTGGTCGCCTCGATGAAGCGCGTCTTCATCTCGGACATAGCAGCCTAGACCTTTCCAAGCTCGCCGTTCAGCCGCGCGATCTCGGATTGCGCGGTGGCGAGAGCAGTCTTCTGGTCCACCGAGATCTTACGCGCCGCGTCTCGCTCCTCCCGGAGGCGCTCCTCGGATTTCTTGGATTGACCGAGTTCAGCGAGAACCCGGTTGAAGATGTTGCGGCGTTTTTGGCTGCACTCCTGAAAGCAAGACAAAGAAGGCAAAGTCAGTATGGAAAAGGTGTAAAAAACCCAGTTGGGAGGATCTCGGGGACTCGGTGTCCGAGTCCTGGATTTTTCTCTAAGATTGGAACCTAGTGATCTGCTATTCGGTGGAATCTAGAGCACTAAGCACCAATCTCGGGGACTAGTGGTGGAGCAAATTTTGAAGCAACCTATCCGGTTGGGAGGATCTCGGGGACTCGGTGTCCGAGTCCTGGATTTTTCTCTAAGATTGGAACCTAGTGATCTGCTATTCGGTGGAATTTAGAGCACTAAGCACCAATCTCGGGGACTAGTGGTGGAGCCAATTTTGAAGCAACCTATCCGGTTGGGAGGATCTCGGGGATTCGGTGTCCGAGTCCTGGATTTTTCTCTAAGATTGGAACCTAGTGATCTGCTATTCGGTGGAATCTAGAGCACTAAGCACCAATCTCGGGGACTAGTGGTGGTGGAAGGAACAAATGCGTTTTTTGGAAAGAGGAAAAGCTTACCTCGCTTACTCGGGTGACATCCAGCGCGGCCACCTGGAGAGCATGCAGGGCTTGAGCGCTGCGGCTCGGGCCTGCAGCGTGCAAATCCCATGCAGTCTCGGAAGCGTCGGCGGCAAGCCAGGCCTTGTTGAAGTCATCAACAACCCGAATGCCGGAGCTGCCAGCAGCGCGGGCGGCAGCAACGTCCCGGGATCCTGAAGATATAAAGGAGCTGACCGTTGCTCGCAACATCCGCAAGGCTGCAGTAGGGATCTCGGCAGGAGGCGGTGGTAACGAGGAAAACGTACCCGGGCGCAGCACCAAGTCCTGAGACGAGGA
Organism: Poa annua; assembly: GCA_026929855.1. Lineage (NCBI taxonomy): Eukaryota > Viridiplantae > Streptophyta > Magnoliopsida > Poales > Poaceae > Poa > Poa annua. The sequence continues at coordinate 239,069,420 of CM049426.1, read as the reverse complement.
TGTCGGGGCAGCTGCGGGCGGGGCAGAAGATGTTTTTTGCCCAGCAATCTTGCTGCGAGATTTGGGAGGTTGGTCTGCTGGCCGGGAGGAGGTTGTAGGCTGCCTCTCCGGGATGGTCTTGGGCGCGACTGGCCGAGAAGGGCCACTGGCCGCAGGTTCCCGGCGAGGGCTGAGGATCTCTGCCTCCAGCCCGGGAACCCGACGCGGGCTCTCCGGAAGAAGCACTTCTCCCGAGGTGGTCGTGGCCTGCACCGGGATCTCCTCGATCACCGGATGCGCATCCGGGGTCGCAACGGTAGCCGGTGCGGCACCGGAAGCCGCAGGCTCACTGCCTCGGGTAGAAGGGCGAGGAGGTGAAGGAGAAGCCCGAGCCGGGCTGGGAGTCTGAGTCCCGGGAGGAGGAGGAACAGCAGGCGACGGGAGCTCGAGTGCATCCCTGAAAGGAAATGTCTTAGTAATAGTTGTGGAGAAAGCAAAGTCAGATAGCATAAGGCAAGGAAGACGTACCCGGAGTCCACAGTGAGAGGACCCCTTTGCCGGCGCCGAGCAGGCTTCTCGGTTGTCTGCTTACTCGGTTTGTTCTTCTTGGGGGGGTTGCCGGGGTTATCGGCCCCCTCGGTGTCGGAAGCCGCGCGCTTCCGGCTCTCGGCACGTTTGGTCCCGGTTGTCGGTTTCGGAACCACAGCTGAGGCCCAATTCAGAGGGAGAGCGTCAATAACATCGAGAATCTGGCAGTCAGTCTCATCCTCATCATCCGAAGAAATGAAAACTGCCTCTGGAGTTGAAGGATTACCCGGGGCCTTGACGAAAGGGATGGCGAGGTGGTCCTCGCCGTCGGGATCCTCTCTCGGCATCACGTCCGGTTTCGGGAAGTCCGGCGTGTAATTCCCGTTGACGTGGACGGCGTCTTCTTCGTGTTGACGCTCGAACAACTGCGCAAACAAATTAGGCCGTGCCGGTGTCTAGGTGAACGCATGTACGAAGGCGAAGGCACGAAAGACTGATATAAGCACCTGATCGCATGGTCTTCTCCGGCATCCCCCAAGGACTCCCCAAATATAGTCCTCCGTCATCTCCGTCCGGGCAATAGCTCGAACGCGACGGACGACCCCGGCGTGGCTTAGCCCAAAGATACTAGTCCTAGTGGGATCATAGTTCCCGGACATGTGGCACATCTTGTGCACTCGGTTTTGAAGAGGGCAGACCCGGCGAACAATGAAGCACCGCAGGAGATCATCCCCGGTCATCTTCTGAGTTAGCACGTGCAGAACCTCGTGCATGTAGGTAATTTCATCGCTATCCGGAAGCTTCTTCCAGAGACCGAACTCGCGCGGAGGACCAATAATGAACTCCGGCAGATTGATGAAGTCCGGGTTCGAGGATCCCGGACCATCTCCCGAGTGCTCCCGGTTCTTCACATAGAAGAAACTCCGCTGCCACTTCCGGCAGGACTCTAGCCCCTTAACTATGGGGAATCCGGAATCCGCGCGGGGAATGATGGTGGCCGCTCCGCAATCCACTAAGTCTTTAACCTTCTTATCCGGATTGGGGATGGCTTGGCGACGGAGAATAAAGTATTTGGCCCAGAGATCCAAGAAGGGCCATATGCCAAGGTATGCCTCCGCATATGTGGTGAAGACCGAGAGCATCATTATGGCGTTGGCGGGAAGATGATGAGGTTGAAGGTCGTAGAGGTCGAGGAAGTCGCGGAAGAAGGGGCTTGCCGGAAGCCCAAACCCGCGCTCGAAGTGCGCGAGGAATACTACGTATTCCCCGTGTTGGGGTTCCGGTGCAATCTCCTCTCCCGGGAGACGGCTCTCGACTTCCGGAGGAATCCGGTGAGTCCGATACAACCAGTCCAGATCGGACTGCTTGGTCTCGGACCCATCCCAGCATCCCCGAGCACGCTCTTCGCCCATGTCGGAGAAGTGTACAGGGGTATCCGAGCTACTCTGCAGGCGCAGCGGTGGTTAGTCGGAGTTAGTCTACCGGAAACTAGGATGTCGGAGCACAAACTGCTAAACGTTACCGGGTTCCTAGGAAACAAGATCTACCGTATGCTAAATAAATCGAAACTAAAGGGAGGAAAAAAGGCTCGCGCTAGACTCAAGCGAGGCACAAATGCGGGTGACCGATATACATTCTAGCGCCACAGTGATTCATCGCCGTGCGCCTCGTGCGCGCCGCGCGAGTGTGCTCACCGGCGGCGGCGCAACCGTGCTCGTGCTATGGCACGGCCGGGGTCGGGCGGTTACTCTACCAGAGAAAGGCATCGGAGCGGAGAAGAACAACTCACCGGTGAAGGAGGAGATCGGCGACGTGCGAGAGGGACGGCGGGGTGCGAGCTCCGGCGAACGGCGAGCGGGACGTCGTGCGGGCGACGAGCGCAGCGGCGGCGACGAGCTCGAAATGGTGAGGAGGAAGAGTGCGAAGGAGAAGAAGAAGGGGAGGAGACCGTTCCGGTCCCCTATTTATGGGGGGGATTCCGGAGCGGTTTCCGATTTTCCCGCCCACGATCTCCACGATCGTGGGTGGGATCTGTTTTGTGCCGCGCACCACGTGGCACTATCCGGAGCGCCCGATCCGGCCACACCGAGGGCCACACGGCTCCAACGGTTGGATTCCAGATCGGCTGCGGCTACCCGGCGCGGGAACCCAAGCGACACCGTGCGTGCGCAGAAGCACTCGAGTGCGTCTCTGTGCAGACGGGACGTCGGGTGGGCCCTGGCTCGGTGTCTCGAATTCATCGGGAGATCAACGGTCGAGATTCACTGAGATGGTGCTATCCGGTCGCAGGCTTCGCCTCCCGGTTGAGACGGTCTCGGTGGGAGGATCTCGGTAAAAAGATCTCGGGAAGAATCGATCTCGGCATAGGATAAGAGAATGGTATAAGTGGCTCTCGGAAATGGTTGTTATTAAAGCTGACCCCGCACATCATCCGAGGTCGCTGTGCAGCAACAGCTTCGGGGACTAGTGTCGGGGGGCTGCCCCCCGGGTAGGGGCAGATCCCGGTATAATCCAGTAAATATCAACAGTACTTGACCTTTGGCGGCAGCAAGAGACATCTCCTGGTGTACCGAAAGGGCAGACTGACCCCTGAGCGCTGGTAGAGGACAAAGTGCCTCCTAGCAGGCGCAAGGGTCAGCTCTGGCAGCTATAAATAGACACCCCCGGCCCTCACAATCGCAGCACAAGCGTGAGCGGGTGGTTCCTCTAAGAACTAGCTTCGCGAAGATGTCTTCGCCGGCAGGCTAAGACATCTTCGGGAGGCTAGGCCTAGAGATACTCATCATGAGACGAGCTCGGACGTCTCCGGGAAGGATCCCGGATCTAGGACTCCGGGGAGACTCTCGGGTGGCGATGTACTCGGCTTTACCGGATAGGTATTCTGGGTAAGTACTAACCGGAATGTGTGTCTCGGTCTTGATCTTGTACAGAAGAGGCTCAGTGGCAAGCACGGAGGTATCCGGAATAAGGGCTCCCGGTAAACCGTCAACGGTCCGTAGCAGGCTTTCCCGTTTATAGCGGGGGGAAGTACCATTCCGCCTGACACGGAAGCATGGTCACCTCCCGCCTGACACGGAAGCATGGTCACCTCCCGCCTGACACGGGAGCGCGTCAGCCGGTACGAGCGTGGTACGACAAGACCTGACATGCCTAGCCCGGCAATCCGGAAAAGGCTATCCAGGATGGGCAGAGACATGTCTTGTCTCTGACAAGGGGACAATGATGATGTGGGACGGCGCCTGCCGTCCTTAACGAGATGATGACGAAGGGGCTACACCGGATAGTCCGGCGACTAGGTCGCACTAGCCGGTGACGACATCCCGCCTAGGCCTGTCCGGTGGGGCCGAGCCAAGTTAGGGTTTCCGGCCCTCCTGGCCGGACCTCTATAAAAGGCGCCATAACTGTTCCTGAGGGAGAGAGACCAACTTCAGAGCCAAAGCTATAGTCACATTTACTCTTAGAGCAGTTATTTCCTTCTCACCTTGAGTTCATCTAGTTCTTCATATTCATCACTTTGAGAGATCTTGTAGCAAGTTGTAGTCCTTATATCACCAATATATAGAGTGGAAAGGCAGGAGTAGGGGTGTTACCTCCTCACGAGGGCCCTGAACCTGGGTATATCGCCTGTGTGTTGTGTGCCTTCGTTCATTTCTTTGTATTTGTTAGATCTTCCCCCTTTGCACTTTGTTCTTATTCCTTGTTCTTAGGAGATCTCGGTTTTACCGGGATCCTCCCCGTGTGAGCTCTTCAGCTCGCTATCCCTCCCCGGATCCACCAACGTCCATCGGCCCCACAAATTAGCCATCCTATGGCATCTGCCGTGACACCACCACGACATAAGTGGTGGTCAAATCTATCTCCTTCGTGGGTGCTTCAAGTTCTTTTTTTTTACTTTCTTGGATATCTTCGAAGTGTTGGCCGAATCCTGGTTCTTTAGTGGTCTTCCATGCATGTAGAACTCCATGTTGAATTGAAGCTTTTCCATATGAAGCAGTAGAATAAGACTTAGATTATAAGAACATGGTCATCTAGAATAAGATAAGGTACTTACAGATGGTTGATAGTGGATGAGAGTACGAGGAAGATAAAATGAAAGGTTTTGTTTTAAGAAGACTCGATAAAAATAAAATTTTAATCCTATGGACAAATCCTATTTCTATCCAAACTTAGGTTTCGAACATACAGGCAGCACAGTGCTCTGATACCATCTTTAGCGTACCTGCACTTAAAATATGGCAAGATACCTGTGTATAGTGCAAATCGCTGGATCGATTCGTTTGCACACACAGTTTACGATGTAATATCACAACAAAGTATCAATTTTATTACATCGATGATCCAGACTTGAAAAATATTCTTTTACAACTTGCATAGCATAAAGCTAGCACAAAAAGAGTAAACAGCGGAAATAAATAGCAGTGAGTCTCCATCATCTTCATGTTGCCACAGGCAAAAACATGTTGGTTGCAGACTCGAAACCTTTAAACGAAACTTCACTCGTCATCTGATCAATCTGCAATAAGAAAAGTATTGCAACAACGTGGGTCAGATTCCATTAAAAATGGATCTGGCAAGTGACACTATGGTGGACACTTAGTGGAATAACTCTAATAACCTATATGCATATTTGGCTGGTGGAGTTCAAAGCTATTTTGCATAAAGCCATTTTTTCCTAAAACACTTTTCTTCTATTCGAGACATCCGTGGCATGAAATCCACTGTTTCATTCTACCCTTGTTCACCCATCAAACTTTATTTTAGAAATTGGAATGGTGGAATCCTCCGTTGACGTCCTCGTTCAGCTGCTCAAATTGTCAGTACCGGGGACACGGCTAAGTACTTAGTTTCACACTCTGCAAAGGTTGTGCACGTTCACCATTGTACCCATTCAACCCAAACTATCCTTTACACTCTGAAGTGATAAGGAAAAGGAGAAGAATGAGACAAGATCTTTCAGAAGCATTTTCCCTCCCACTCTGGCTTGACCCGTTCCATCTAAAACTCTATACATCTGCTTGTCAAGCCGGGGCGAGTCCATGCAACTTAGTTGATCAAGCCAGAGCCCATTGGCAATGGCTGCACTGGAAGCAAACTTGGAGTAACATCAAATCCCTTTGTTCCTGGGTGGCCATCCACAAGTATATTCTCAGGTGAAAACCACCATGCTCACGGCCCTGGGTATAGTAGAAACTACCTTAGGCGAAGACAACCACGAGCACAGCCCTGAGTTGTCACTCAACATAAACCATTCAACAATTCCACTCAGGTGATTCATTAACTTAGTGGATCGTCTATCTGCAGGGATATCTCCCCCACCCCACCCTCCCCTCCGTGGCGGCTCACATGGCGACTCTCTCTAAACCTAGATCTAGTCGAGATCTAGCCAGGAGACCAAGGTTTGATGATCATGGATCAAGGTATGACACGGGTGGATCCCTTCTCTGATCCATTCTCCATCTCTCACCGACTGGATTTCTCCCCTAGACACTCCTTTCGTGCAAAAGTTCGTAGCCTTTTCTCCACGGCCGTAAACCCTGTCTCTTCTTCTGATGGATTCTCTTTGGTGGTCTCTTTTGCCCGAGCTTCTTTTGATCTCTCTCCACTGAATGTTGGGCTGGCTCTTTCTGCATGTCTGGGTGCATCACATGAGGAATTAAGGATTTGTCACCTACGGATCGTTCGTTCATGTTTGATGTTTCATCCAAAGCTGTGGGTTTTATGATTGTTAATATGAGAGTTCATTCATCAAGATATTTCAAATGCTTTTTTAATCTCTGGGGTTTCGAAGGACCTAATTGGCAGCGTGAAGAAAAATTATGGTATTCTGAATTGGCCAAAGAATGGACTATTGTTTCCCACAGGAAAAGATCTGCGAACCAATCAGCAAGAAATCTGAACTACCGTCCGGTTGTAAAGCCCATGCAAGGTAATCCCGTGTCACCATCAATTAATCCCTTCCTTTCGGGTGCAAATTTGATTCCTTTGGGAACTCTTTGTCGTGATCATGGGGCTAGTAATCAGTTAGTTGATCCTATTTCCACGATCAGCGGGAATCATGTTTCAAACAATGCATGCCAATCTGGCCCATTTCCTCCTGAGGTTCCTGGGCCTGGCCCATCTGATATCCAGGCAGCAGTGGATCCTGTTCGCATTGAGCCCGATCCACAGAATATATGGCTTGACGTTTCGTCTCCTAATAGGAATTTGTTTTGCGGAAACTGTCTGTTATCTGGCCATGTTAGGAAAGGTTGCCTAAACCTAATTCGGTGCAAATCCTGTTATGAATCTGGGCATGTTGCCTTACAATGCACGGTTAGGAATAATAAGAGATTCTACTGGAGGCCAATTAGGAAAGATCCAGTTATTTCTACTATTTTAACCACCGTGGCCACTTCGTCTCCTACGACCAACTCGAGAACTCATGTTTCAGAGACCCCTTCGCCCTGCACACCACAATCGATCTCGAGCTTGCTCCCAGCCATGGCCAACTATGATTGTGACATCCTCCCGCATGTACCTCCTGGCATGACGGCGATCCCACCTGGCCCGCTCCGCACCCAGCGCGGCTATGTGGTCATTGGGGGAGAATACCCCAATAGCTATGAAGATTGGGCGATTGCCACGATTGTACGAGAGCTTGGAGGTGAACACTTTGAGCATGCATCTGCTGTGATTGTTCAGAGGCTGCAGGACATTGGGTTGGAGGTTCGCACGATCTCGCGCTGCGCCATGGGAGCGGCACTTGTGCGCTTCGCATCGGTCACTGACCGTGATGCAGCGAAAGACCTCAACCCCCACTTCATCGGAGACTCTGTTCTCCGCTTTGTTGCCCAAGACCAAGGTATCAATCGTAGAGCCACGTTTCTTACTCACGATGTTTGGATCATGCTTCTGAATCTGCCACTAGAATTTTGGGATATTGAATGCATAGTTAGAGCTTTGGTTCCTTATGGTCGGTTCATTGTCTGGAATAAGGATCTTTCAAACAGAGCACGTATTCTTATTAAAATTAGAGCCTACAATGTGGATACCTTGCCAATGAGTCTAGTACTGATCAAGAACATAATTGATGATGGTAATGCTGATTCCTGGACTTGTCCGCTAGTGGTTCTTTCTCGCAAGTTGCTGGGGGTGATGGCAGGGGATGAAGACCCCCTTCCACCTGACGGTGCCAATCCTCACCCACAACCTATGGAATATCAGGGTTTCTGGCATGATGCTATGCACCAGGATGAGGTGCCAATCCCTGACAATGCAGATGTAAACCAAGCCGACCAAGGGATTGGTGCAACACAGGCTGATGTTGCTCCAGCTGCAGTTGAAAATGCCATGCCCAACACCCCTCCTTTACAGCGTGAAGAGATTGTCCAGCTGCCAAATGATCCCATGAGTCGTCTAAAGAATTTGATTGCTGCATTAGTGATTAATGCAGATGAGCTGATCCCCAAACTCTCTGACACTACTATCTCGGGTGCTGGATGTACCATATCAGAATCCAGTGGGACTGCAGGTGTAATCAGGAATTGCACACTTCAGATTAGCACACTCAGCAGACAGTTGGTTAGTTCCAGTTCCTCTGAGGAAGCCATGGATAAGCAGGATGTAGAACAAGGGACTAACACCTCTGAGAATTATATTGATGATCACTATCACTCTGACACCCAAGAGCAAATGGATGAACACCTCCAGGAGCAAGCTCTGCCTGATAACCCTGTACAATTATCTCAGCAAAATAACAGCCCCCAAGCTCATAGCTCTGTCCTTACTGTTATTCCTGTTACCAATCCAGCAGTATTACCACACAAAGCTAAAAGGCAGAAGAGGGATGATAAGCTACAGGGAGCAGAAGTGAGACGCAGCAACAGGATTGCCATCCTCAATGGAGGTTTTAAAAACAAAAAGAGTGCTGATGAAGCAGCTAGTTCAAAAACTGGAGGCAATCTGGAGGAAAAGTTCAAAGCTACTGTAGTCGATGGTGAACTTGAGCCCCCACCTCATATGCCTTCTGAGTTGCTGAGGAAAATTGGTACAACACATTGTAAGATGCCACCTGGTGCGGTGTCTGATGCTGCTCTGAACCAGGAAAGTTCTGATGATGATTAATCTGTTAGCATCTTTGGCCATGAACAGGGCATCTCGCTGTTCAGTTATCTACGTTTATGTTTCCTATGTCAGAGGAACCTTAAATGTCTTTTGTATTAAGTACTACGTCTGTGCCCATGATACCTTTAGCCCTTTGTACCTGTGTCATGCTCATCGCTCTTTTTATGTTTGCTCTAAACCAGTTCTGCTTACTGTGGTGAGCTGTTGTCCTTTGTCAGTTTGGTTTGTGGATGATATGGCCCAGGCTTACTATGTGGGTTGTGTTTGCTATATGGTCAGTGTTTGCTATATGAGACATATCTGTTATGTGACCTGTGTTTGCGATATGAGTTATTATAGTTTTGTGGCTGGTGTTGGTTATGTTTGCGCTATGGGCTTTGATTGCTTGGATTCAGGGTTTGTGATATTGCATGCAAGCAGCTACCCAGCTTCACTTGTAAGCACCTTTCACTGTCTATCTGTCGTGATACTTTGGCCAAGATATGTTGAGCAGAATGAGATGATATATGAGTTCATTTGGCCTATGTTGACAAAGAGACCTGATAGCTTGTGTACCCCTGCATACTTATACATCGCCAAGAAAGCAGTACCTGCTTACTTAAACTCGACACCTCAATCAGTTTCCAATGAATAGACAATGGAATATTTGTAATTGGAATACGCGAGGTGTTAATTCACAGGCTAGATGTGATGATTTAGCAAACAAAATAACTGAAAGTAATTGCAGTATTGTATTCTTACAGGAAACTAAGAGAGAAGTTTTTGATGCAACTTATATAAGGAAATTTTGCCCGAGACGGCTCAACCAATCTTCATATCAACCTTCGATTGGAAATTCAGGGGGTTTAATTACCATCTGGAATGGTAACCAATATACTGGCAATGTGATTAGTCAAAGTTTCTTTCAGCTAACTATGGAGTTCACATGCAACCAATCTGCGAGGGTGTTTTATATCACAAATGTTTATGCCCCCTGTAACAATGAGGGCAGACAGGAGTTTGCTGAATGGTTTTTGAATCTTGATTCAACACCTTATAATCTGTGGATGATAATGGGTGATTTTATTATGATTAGAAGCACAGAAGACAAGAATAAACCAGGTGGGAATATTAATAATATGATGTTATTTAATTCTATTATCCAGATGCATGATCTAGAAGAAATCCCATTAAAGGACAGAAGCTACACATGGAGTAATATGCAAACTGAACCTCTCCTGGAAAAATTAGATTGGATTTTCACCTCTCATAATTGGACCACCACCTTCCCCAATACTTTGGCCTACCCTTTGGCCAAATTAGGATCAGATCATACTCCTATGAATATCCAAATTGAAACAAGTATTCCTAAAGCCCAGATTTTCAGATTTGAGGACTATTGGCTCCAGTTTGAAGAGTTCAAAACCGTTGTGGAAACTCACTGGCAGCACACTGGTATTTATAAGAATCCTGCTCAAGACTTTACTGCAAGGTTTAAATCTTTAAGGCATGGTATCAAGAAGTGGAGTAAAACACTATCCAACCTTAATGCAATCATTGATAATTGTAGCTACATACTGGCTATGATTGATGGAATTGAAGAGCAAAGGATGTTGTCTGTTCCTGAGAAGAACTTCAGATCTGCTCTGAAAAAGCACCTAGCTAAGCTTCTGGAAGCAAAGAGAATCTACTGGAGGAAAAGAGCATGTATCAGATGGGCCAAACTGGGTGATGAAAATACCAAGTTTTTTCACACAATTGCAACCAGGAATTATAGGCATAATTACATATCTAGCCTTGTTAAGGATGATGGTGAAACTGTCACAGATCATTCTCAGAAAGCTGCTATTCTCTGGAAAGCTTTTCATGATAGGCTGGGTAAATCTGAACATGCAGTTATGGAATTTAATCTTGAGGATCTGATGGTCAGGCATGACTTAAGTGCATTAGAAAATCATTTTTCTGTAGAAGAAATTGATGAGATGATTAAGCATATGCCCAATGATAAATCTCCGGGTCCTGATGGCTTCAATGGCTTGTTTATAAAGAAGTTTTGGTACCTAATTAGGGATCAGTTCTATTTACTATGTGATAAGTTCTGTAAGCATGAGTTAGATCTGACCAGCATCAATACGGCATATATTGCTCTTATACCAAAGATACCTAGTCCTGTAAAACCTAATGACTTTAGACCCATTTCCCTGGTCAGTATGGGACTTAAGATCATCACTAAAATCCTTGCTAATAGAGTACAGCGTGTCATTATCTCTATTCTACACAGCAACCAGTATGGTTTTATCAAGAGCAAAACTATACAGGATAGTATCGCCTGGGCTTTTGAATATCTTCATATTTGCCACAAGTCCAAGAAAGAGATAGTGATCATCAAATTGGATTTTGAAAAGGCTTTTGATATGGTTGAATATTGTGCTATTCTTGCGATGCTGGAGCATCTTGGATTTGGGGAGAACTTCCTAACTTGGGTCAGAAACATTCTTTACACAGCTAGTACTTCCATTATCCTTAATGGAGTGCCTGGAAATTCTATTAAATGCAGACGAGGAGTTAGGCAAGGGGATCCTCTTTCACCGCTCTTATTTGTTGCCACTGCTGAACATCTACAAGTTGTGATCAACAAAGCCTGGCAAGATGGTATGTTACAATTACCTGTTGATAAATCATATGGGCAGGATTATCCTGTTTTACAGTATGCAGATGATACATTACTAATCATGCCAGCTGATAGTGTTCAGATTGTAACCCTAAAAGATATCTTGAACAATTTCTCTAGATCAACTGGGTTGAAGATTAACTTTCACAAATCTTCATTGGTACCGATTAATACCAGTCAGGAAAAATGCCAGGAACTTGCTACTCTTTTTGGTTGTAGAATTGAATCACTTCCATTTACTTACTTGGGATTGCCCATGGGTACTACAAGACCAAGAGTAGAAGACATTATGCCTATGATATCCAAACTGGATAAAAGATTAGCTGGAATATCTAACCTGCTATCTCATTGTTCTCGGTTGGTGGTTATCAAGGCTGTGATATCTGCTATGCCAAACTTTCTTATGTGTGCACTAAAAGTGCATTATACTCAGTTGGATCATGCGGATAAATCTATCAGGACTTTCCTTTGGCATGGAAAAGATATTGAAAAGAAAGGTAAATGCTTAGTTAAATGGGAAAAGGTCTGTATGCCTAAGGCTGCTGGGGGACTTGGTGTTATCAATCTCAGAGAACAGAATAAAGCATTGCTAATGAAGAACATCTTCAAATTTTATAATTGCCATGACATACCATGGGTACAGCTGATTTGGAATGCACACTACAGCAATCAATCTGTTCCAACGGTTCAGCAACAGAAAGGATCCTTTTGGTGGAGGAATTGTATATCACTTTTGACTGATTTTAAAAATCTTACCACCTGCAAGATTGGTACTGGACAGAGTATTCTCCTCTGGCATGATAAGTGGGCAGGTACTGTCCTTTGTGAGCAGTTCCCACAGCTACATTCCTTTGCCCACAAATCTATGACTACGGTGAAAATGGCTACTGAACCGGGTTTGAATGAGTTGAACACCCTCTTCCAGTGGCCATTAACACAGATTGCATCCCAGCAGTATGACCAGCTTGTTAGCCTTTTGGAGGGACACATAAACAACCAGGAGAAGGATGAATGGAAATTTCCATTGAATGGCAACAAATACTGTACAAAACGAGTTTACACTGCCCTTATAAATAAGCCTGATGCACCTGCCCCATTTAAATGGATTTGGAAGTCCCCATGTCTCCCAAAGCATAAATTCTTCTTCTAGCTAATGATACAAGATAGAATAAATACTAGAGACCTATTGGACAGGAAGAATTTTTATGTGCAAACAAAATCATGTGTCCTATGTGACAATGATACAAGAGAAGTCATGTATCATCTCTTCTTTAACTGTCCTTTCAGCAAGGATTTCTGGAGTAAGCTGAACATTACATGGCCTGATAATCCAGAAATAATTAGCCTCTTGATTGAAGCTAAGAACAGATGTAACATTCCATTTTTCAAGATTACCGTGATGGTTGGATATTGGAGTATTTGGAATCACAGGAACAAAATTATATTTGAAGGTGATCCTAGAAGTTTAGATTCCTGTTATGATTTCTTTGTAGTTTCGATTAATGTCATTAGACATAGAATAAAGCCCAGTCTCAAAGAGGGCATGCAAGCGTGGTTTGACTTATTGTAATTCATAAACTTGGACTTTCTGTAAATATATGAATGCGGTGGTAATAGAAAATGGAAAAGGACGCAGTGGGGGTCTTCCCCACTGTCTTTATGCGTCAAAATTTTTTAACTTAGTGGATGTGTACTCTCAGGTGAAAACCACCATGCTCAAGGCCCTAAGTATAGTAGAAACAACCTTAGGCAAAGACAACCACGAGCACAGCCCTGAGTAGTCACTTAACATTTTGTAAAACTTTTCATCAATTGCATAGCAGAAATATTTCTACTAAGTATTATATAGGTACCTAGACAGAGGAATAAGGGAATCTAAACATGGCTTGCATAGCAATACTATCATACACATGCTTATAGAAAAATACTCTACTCATGCATAGAAAAATAGTAGGAAGTTTATGCGTGTGCCACTTGCCTTTGGATGATGTCTTTGCTCACAAACTCTATTCAACGTTATTCGGAGCTCTCCGTTCAATCTGAACAATATAGACAAACAACAATACAACAATCAACATAAACACAACAACACAACGCATACAAACACATACCTAATGAACAAACAAAAAACTTCTAAGGAAAAAATATGTTTATGTATGATGTGCAAAATATTTCTAAGGAATAGAGATGCATGTCATGCCATGAAAAATTTCTAAGTTATTGCAAGGCAAATATGTTGGTCAAAATGACTAAGGACTAAGGTCATAGGTTGGACAAAATACTTTGCTATAAATCATCTTGAATAAGCACTCTAATGGGTTAGTCATGATGTGCATAAATACTTTAGAAAATACTAAGTCTATTCTTTAAGGTGATCAACAAATATTAACAGCTCTTTGTAAATTGGATATTCACTATAGTGAGAGAGACAGACACCCGGCCAGCCACTTATAATTGTGGGACATGTCTCATGTACGTGGACATGTAAGGTTAGTCTCCAGGCCGCTTCATCTCACTATGCCGCTAAGATCCAACATACTTCAAAGATGATAATAACATGATCAAAAATTGTTTATGTCTAAAGTGAAAGACAAGATTAGGAAAGAGGGAAAAGATAGAAACAAGGATGTAGTCGGTCTTCCATGAATCTACTGTTTGCTTCCTTATAGCTTTCTCCTTGACGATGTCTTGATTGAATTTTTGGTAGGCTTGATAAATCTTCAGACTTGATGATTCTTGTATCACCGAGGCTGGTCTTGGATTTAACTTAGTCATCATGAAGTCTCAGAGAAGAAGAAAAGAAAGAGAGAAAGGCTTAGAGAATAAAGGGGGTTGGTCTTCTTGAAATTCCTCTTGGTTTTTCTTCTAAGTCCATCATTGGCCTTCTAGCTCCATGTTAAAAATCCCAAGTGTAGAACATTTTACCAAAACAACTATGTTGAAGATAATCCTATTTAGAGAAAATAAGGAAGAAGTTTTCCTATGAGGAGTATAACTACAAAATAAAATATGCTATGCATGAAATGCAATTTTTAATAAGAAAGCATCATACCAACTTTTGTGATTTTTATAAATATGCATGAAGTTATAAATGCAATTTTAATTAATTTCTATTATAGGAAAATATAATAAAAGGGGTAAATACAAGATTAAAGTTTTCTGTGATTTATAACAAAATTTTATAAATAGTCTAATGGGCAGGGGACAGTTTAAAAAGAATTAGCAATTGGATTTACTCAAAAATAATGTTTATATCAAAAAGTTATGTCAAATTTACTAAAACATCATATTTTAAATTTGAATAAATCTAAATTTCTCAAGGTTGGAAAACAACAGAACTAACACAATCTACAGGTCATGGGCTTTTAAAAGATATTTTATTTACAAATTTTGACCTTACGGAATTAAAACTAGAATTAAAATAATGTTTTACATGTTTCTAAATACCAAGTTAGTGCACGACTAAAATACAAATTTTTATTATACCACTATTTTTTACACGTTCATACGATTCCATAGACTACAAAAACAACAAAAACGGAGTTAAAGTTGATTTAATATGAATTTTGGAAGTTATATCTAGGCAGAAAAACGAAAATATTGAATAGGTGACCTATGAAGTTTTTCCAATGGCTGCTACACTTCATCAAGTGATCTTTACGTAACAATGTAAAAGGAAGCACAGCAGCAGCTCACCGGCGTGAGAAGATAACGGCGGTGGTGGATCGGTCGGGCGATCGCGAGCGGACGTGGACGGTCGGCGGTGATGTGGTTGTCGGCGACGGGTGTGGACGGCGTCGAAGTTTCGGAAGCTCCCGGACGCGAGGGAGACGACGGCGACGCGCGGCTGGACACGGCGGAGAGGAAGACGGTGTCGGAGTTGAGCGGCGCTTCCCGAATCTGCGTGGAGAGGCGGACGGAGTGGCGACGGCGACGATGACCTTTGGTTCGAGCTCGGCCTCCACGATTTTGCTGTGGAAAAGAAGCAATGATGGTGTTTGAAAGAGCGCACATACGTGTGAAAGAGGATGGACCAAGAATCAGCGGCGGGGACTCACTCTGCTCGCCGGAATCAAAAAAATACGGTGGCGGTCGAGCGGAACTCCGGCGAAGAATTCATCAGCCTGGGGGCGTATTGGAGAGGGCTTTTGGGGGCGAATGGAAGAGGAGGTCGAGGGCTATCTATACGAACCAACCGTGCTTGATTTGGTGCAGTAATTTGCCGGCAATCAATTGGAGATTAATTTCGACCAAAAACGGCCGTGTCTAATAGCGGACGAAATTGGAGCATTTTAGGACGTTCGGATGGGTTTTTTATGTTGAAATGAAAGAGAAGATTATGAGGTTTAATTAGGAAGAAACGGTGCGTCATTTGGTGCTCTAAATCACCGGAAATCAATTCGGGAAGAAACGTACGTGTTCGTGCGCGTTTCTAAGTCTGGAGCTTGAAGACGACGCTGACGTCAGCATTTTTTTCTGTTTTTCCTTATTTATTTCATATCTTTTGTTTTAAGTGTACAAATGAAGTTAAATAAATTTCTAATTTTTTTTTAAAATAATATCTTTGTGTTAAATCAGTTGCGGGTATGTGTTGAACACTTTTAAAAAATCAAAATTTAAAAATATTAATTAAATATAAATTTACCAAATTATGTCAAATTTTAAAATATGGCTTAATATAATTTATTTTTGGCTAACTAAAATTTATAAAAATACAACACTTATATAAGTTTAAAATTAAGTTATTTAAACTCATTTTCCAAATTAAATCATTTTTTCTTTAGTACAACATTAAATATCATAACACCACTATTTGAAATGAAAAGGGAATATAATGAATGTATTTTTAATTCAAAATATTTTGTGCACCATTGAGTTTTATTTTATAATGACTCATTTGAAAACTCCCTATAGTACAATAGGAACACAATATCTTTATTTCATTTCCTATGTTGAAATTATTCTTGAAAATCATTTTATGTTTTGCAAAATGATGAAAATAATTTCAGTTATTAAGATGCCTATTTTGATAAATAATTAATTATAAAATCCATGAGGTTTTAAAAATATAAACTATAGACTTGAAATTTCCAAAAACTATGTTTTGAACTCAGGTAAAAGAATGTAAACCATTTGTCAAAATATATAATGAAGTTTAAGAAAAACAATGGATAGTAAAATGTTTAACTTGAAACCACTTTTTGTAATTGCTTGAAGTCTTTTATAGTTGTTTTTCTTATGCATTTAAAGTTTTATTTTAATCAAAAACAAAAGTTTTAAATTTTTAGTGATTTTTAAACATTCCAAAGTATTGGGATGTTACATCCTGGCACCAGGATATTATGGCTAAGAGAATGTTAACGGAGGTTGGGAAGGCCAACGGAAGAAAGGCTCACAAAGCTGTAGATGATCATTAGACAAGAGAAAGTCATACAATCGAAGCTATGCAAGGAGTACTGATTGCCATACAACAGATGCACAATGAGCTATAAGTATATGAAAGCTCTCCAATGGAACTAGTGGGGGTGCATCCAACTTGCTTGCTCACTAAGACCTAGAGCACTTTTGAGGAGGCTCATCATCGGAATATACAAGCCAAGTTCTATAGTGTAAAGTTCCCCACATAGTTATGCAACCAAGTATGAAAACTCTCTCATATGCAGTAAATGTGTTAAACATGAGCACAAATGATGACTAAAAATGATATGGTGCTATAACATGAGCACATGTGATGACTATAAATGATATGGTGCTATAACATAAGCACAAGTGTGTGATAAAGAATAGTAATGTTGCCCCCTTTTTTATTTCTTTCTTTTCTTTTCTCTTTTTTTTCTATTTTTTTCTTTTTCTGATTCTCTTTTCGATGGCCTCCATGTCTCTTTTCACTTTTAGGGGCAAGTATCCTAATATGATATATGACAACACACTAATGATGATAAAACAACATACTTATGATACAAGTAACTAATATGAATGTGTCATAAGAATACATATGACAACGGTGCCTCTGCCAGTGTAGCAAGTTATGAAGTGCTCTAGCGTAACATGGGTAAAACCACACATCAGCTTTATAGAAACACGCAAAGCAATATGTAAGTAATGAATGACAACAAGTCATGTAATGTAAGATGGATGTTGCATGGCAATATATCTCGGAACAGCTATGGAAATGTTGTAGTAGGTAGGTATGGTGGATGTTTTGAGGAAGATAATTGGCTTATGTGTAGGAGAACAAGATGAAGATCTCCCACGAGTTTGGATGTACCCGTGAAAAATGCACCAACTCTCAATGTGAGAAAGGGTAAAACGAAGTACCGAAGAGGCTAGCAATATTGTGGTGGAAGTGCCATGAAAACCGCAGTATTAGAACTCACAAGTAAAAAGATTCCAAATAAAAATATGATCATGCAAGGCATAATGAAAATTACTCCTAGAGGGATTGTGGCGAATGACAAATTCACCGTTGGCTTCCCCGACCGTAGCGCATAACATAAAGTCATTGCGGTTGCTTTAGGAAAATAGAAGTCATATACCATTATGTAATCAACTGGAAATTTAAGTGTGGCACAATTTTCAAGTTTCTCTAGACCAATCATTTAATAATTCCACTTTACTAAACCATCATGTTTACCATTAAGCAAATTAATATCTCAAAACAACATCAATGATTCAAGTGACCCAATTTAATGATCTACAAGATTAATGAATCATTTTAGTTATACCATCTACCATATTTAGCATTTTCTGTTCTCAACCAAATACCAATCAACTTATTTAAAAGATAAACTCTCCAAGTAATTAAACAATGAGATATGAGAGTATGATATAACAAAGATAACAGCTCTAACAAGAGATGCATGAAAATCAAGAGCTAGAGAGCAACCGATAACATGAAAAGAATACTCAACGAACATAAGCAAAGAATAGGAGTATTCATATGAAAAAGCGGAGCGTGTCTCTCTCCCACACAAAAGAATGCTAGGATCCATATTTATTCAGAGAATGAAAATAACAAAAACAAAAAAACAAACAGATGCTTCAAGATAAGCACATAAGATGTGACGGAATTAAAATATAGATTCACTAGAGAGGACCTGATAGTTTGTCGATGAAGAAGGGGATGCCTTGGGCATCCCCAAGCTTTGACGCTTGAGTCTTCTTGAATTATATTGCGGTGAACCACCGGGGCATCCCCAAGCTTTGGTTTTACTATCCTCTTGATCACATTATATCATCCTTCTCTCTTGATCCTTGAAAACATCCTCCACACCAAACTTGGAGTAATTCATTAGAGGGTTAGTGCACAAAAAATTATGATATTCTGTAGTAACACATTTTATACCAATGCTACTGGACATTATCTAAAACCACTGATACTTAATAGGATAAAAATATCCAATCAAAATAGCAAAAGAGGCATTGCAAAAGAAAATGGCAGAATCTGTCAAAAACAGAACAGTCCGTAAAGAGGAATTTTTCGAGGCACTTAACTTGCTCAGATCAGAAAACTAAAATCTAATATAAGTTGCGTATACTTTTGAGGATTGCGCAAAAAAAGGGCAGATTTTTCTGACGTTCCAGTGAGGAGTTATGAATTTAACGGTGAACAATAGAAATCCTTTTCAGCACAAGAATTGAATTTTAAGATCAACTTTCGACTAGAGGCTTAACTTGACCCAACATTGCAATAAAAATAAGATACAAAGGAATTTCTACAGAGGTAGGCATGTTCCTTAACAAGCAAAATAAAATAAAATAACTGGAAATAAAAGTGGGTTGTCTCCCGTAAGCGCTTTTGTTAAACGCCTTTGAGCTAGGCACAAAGTAAAACTCAAGTATCATCAAGATCAAGAATAGAAACCCTTTCAACTACGCATTGGATTTTATCTATATAAGGTTCAGAGGTGCCTCTTTCATTTCTTTTAGACTTACTACTTGCATCAAATGGGTTTTGAGGGACAATCCAATCAAAAATTTCTTCCAAAGCTTCATGCATAACTACAAGTTTAACATGTATTGGAACTTTCATTTCTTCCCCCTTTATTTGTTCGGTTTTCCCTAGTTTCTCAAGTTCATTAATAACATATACACATGAGCCAAGCATATTAAATCGATCAAAAACTTTCCTAGCTTCTATGGCAACATCACCAAAAAAATTAAGCAAGGTTTTCAAGATAAAATCCTTCATTTCAGCATTTTTAACATTATGAAGATCAAGAAACATTTGTTGTATTGTGGGGTGAAGGTTAACGAACCTAGTTTCCAGCATGTGAACTAAAGAAGTTGCGGCAGTTTCATAGTTTGGAGCAAGTTTGGCTATGGATTTCTCCTGAAGATCACTATTCTTACTAATATGATTAAAGAATTCTCCAATATTTTCTTTTCCAATTATAGAACCACTACCTATTGAAAGATCTTCAAAAGTGTACTTAGGAGGAAACATTATAACAAAAATAAAGCAAAAACCAAAATAACTAAACTGAAAGAAAATTGCAAAACCGAAATAAACAAAGCAACAAAACTGAAAATAAAAGTGCAAACCGAAATAACAAAACTAATGCAAGTACCTAATTTTTTGTATTTTTGATATTAAGCAAACAAGATAGTAATAAAAATAAACTAAGAAGACAATAATAATATAAAAAGATTGGAAGTGCGAAAACTCCCCTCGTGATGAATCTTTATCTCCCCGGCAACGATGCCAGAAAAATGCTTGATGCACACGGTGGGTGTGTTATTGGGAGACCCAAGAGGAAGGTGTGAAGTAGTGCAGCAACAAGTTTCCATCAGTATGAAACCAAGGTTATCGAACCAGTAGCAGATGAAGAATTCCCTCGAGGTATGAACAGCGCCAGAAAAATGATTTCAGCGACGTAGTTGACGTGGAATCTGCACACAACACAATCAATGTATTTTGCCCCAACTCAACAGTGAAAATGTCAATCCCACCGGCTTGCTGTAACAAAAGGATTAAACGTATGTGTGGAAGAAAGAGTGATGTTTGCAGAAAGTAACATGTTTGCAGATGTGGTTTTATCAGATTAATGAGAAGGACCGGGGTCCACAGTTCACTAGTGGTGTAACTCCATAAAAAATAAAAATATTCATCCATGCGTGGCAAAAAAATTATAGCTAGGCAATTGACAGAATAATTATGAGCAACCCAATGCATATACTAATGGTATGGTGTCTAGTGTGAGATTCATTCGGGCATTACAACAATATACATAGACCGTTCCAACCGTATCTATGACTAAAAATCCACCTTCCGGATAGCGTCTACACCCCTTTCAGCATTAAGTTGCATGCAACAGATTATCGCCTTAAGCACAACGTGTAAAGTAAGCAAGTAACATCATTCTTTGACAAAGTACTATTGTTTTATCCCTAGTACCAACAGTACATCTACAACCGTAGAGTTTTCTGTCACTTCATAGATTAAATAGAGACATGAACCTACTATCGAGCATAAATACCCCCTCTTGGAGTTACGAGCATCTACTTGGCCAGAGCATACACAAGTAACGGAGAGCATGCAACATCATTAAATAGCACACACATGATATATTATGAAGCAATAACTTTAGTACTCAATATTCATCGGATCCCAGCAAACACATCATGGAGAATTACATAAAGATGATCGTGATCATGATAGGCAGCGCACAACATCTAAACATGATAGCACAAGAGGAGAAGACAACCATCTAGCTACTGCTATGGACCCGTAGTCCAAGGTAGACTACTCAGCATCAGTCCGGAGGCGGTCATGGCGACGTAGAGGCCTCCGGGGACGATTGTTCTCCCGCAGGGTGCCGGGGAGCAGTTCTGATCTCTCCCGAAGTAGTGGTGACGACGGCGGCGGCTCGGGACCCGTGGAGGAAAAAGTGTTCAACCGTCCTCTGTTTTTAGGCCAGGGGGGTTTATATGGGCGAAAGACCTAGGTCGGTGGCCGCCCGAGGCGGCCTCCGCACCACCTGGCGCGGCCAGGCTAGGCCCCGGGCCAGCAGGTGGTGAGGGCCCCTCGCGGCCCTTCTTCGTCTCGTCGTTCTTCACGACGCAAATATTCCAAACATATTTCCTTGTTGATTTATTTCCAATTTGGTGGATATTTCTTTAGGTACTTTTCTGAAACCAAAAACAGCAGAAAACATGGAACTGGCACTGTGGCATCTTGTTAATATCTTAGTCCCAGAAAATGCATAAAACTATATAAAATCCATATAAAACATGTAGTAATATGATATGACATAGCATGGAACATAAGAAATTTCGGATACGTTGGAGACGTATCAAAGGGCGAGGTCGATGGGGGCCTGAGGGACCCACACCACGTGCTCGCGCGGCAGGAGTTGGGGCCATGCGAGGGCAAGGTGACGGCGCCTCGGCCTCCCTCTTCGTTTCCTCTTCGGTGTTCTGGAATGTTCCCACGAAATATGGACTTTGGAAAAGAAATCGTCCGATCCCGAGAATATTTCCTTAAGTACTTTTCAGAAACCAAGAACAGCAGAAAAATTGGGAACTGACACTGTGGCATCTTGTTAATAGTTAGTCCCAGAAAATGCATAAAACTATATAAAATGCATATAAAACATGTAATAACTCAGTATAATATAGTATGAAACATAAGAAAATTATAGATACGTTGGAGACGTATCAGACTCTATGTTTTTTACAAACCAAATGATAAGTAGTATATAATTGCATATAAGTGGATGTAAATTCATCTACTCCAACATTCAAATAATAAGAATATGAGTGCTACAACAATTGGAAAAATAAAACATAGTTTAAATAAACATAATTTATACAACAAATATAGTTCAAATAAATAGAGTCGAAGATAAAACTAGTTGTTTCCAGGGATGATTCCAGCCAATGCACACTGGTGTTCAATCAAATCCCTCTACAGCTGCTGGTGAGTACCACAATCACGGATCTCCTCGTGCACATGTAGAAAGTTCTCAAATGTAGCAGCTCCTGGATGTGCTGCAACCAACTCACTCTGAAACTCCCACCCTTGGTCATGGATGCCATCGTCGCGCTCATCCTCGACGATCATGTTATGCATGATAACACAAGCAATCATGACCTCCCAAATCACCTATGTGTGCTCCAAGTCCTCGCAGGGTGGTGAACAATAGACCACCTAGCTTGGAGCACTCCAAATGCACGCACCACATTCTTCCTGAATGCTTCCTGGTGCTTGGCAAACCTCATGTTTTTCTCCTCCACTGGCTCACGAATTGTCTTAAAAAAGGTGGACCAATCAGAATATATGCCATCAGCAAGGTAGTAGCACTTGTCATATGCATGGCCATTGATCTCATAGTTATACACCGGAGCATCGCCCTCCGCTAGCCTAGCAAAGACAGGAGAACGCTGGAGCATGTTGATGTCATTGTGGGAGCCTGCCCAAAGAAAGAGTGCCAGATCCAAAGATCTTGTGATGCCACGGCCTCAAGGATGACAATGCAACACTCGGCATGGCTGTACTGGTATTGCCATGCAAATGGGCAGTTCTTCCACTCCCAATGCATCATCTCATCCCTGAAAACCCTCTCTCCTTATTGACACGTCTCCAACGTATCCATAATTTCTTATGTTCCATGCTATGTTATATCATGTTATTACATGTTTTATATGCATTTTATATAGTTTATGCATTTTCTGGGACTAACATATTAACAAGATGACACAGTGCCAGTTCCCTGCTTTCTGCTGTTTTTGGTTTCAGAAAAGTACTTAAGGAAATATCCACCAAATTGGAAATAAATCAACCAGGAATTATTTCTGGAATAATTGCGTCACGAGGAACCGAAGACGAGACGAAGTGGGGCCACGAGGCGGCCACATCACCTGGTGGCGGGACATCATATGGAGCCGTGCTGGGAGGCGATGTGGCGCCCTCGGGCGCCCACCGACCTAGGTCTTTCGCCCATAAATACCTCCCTGACATAAAACTCCAAAGGTTAATCACTTTTTCCTCCACGGGTCCCAAGCCGCCGACGTCGTCAACACCAATTCGGGGGAGATCAGAACTGCTCCCGGCACCCTGCCGGGAGGGGGAATCGTACCCGGAGGCATCTACGTCGCCATGACCGGCTCCGAAACTGATGTGTGAGTAGTCTACCTTGAACTAGGGGTCCATAGAAGTAGCTAGATGGTTGTCTTCTCCTCTTGTGCTATCATGTTTAGATCTTGTGAGCTCCCTATCATGATCAAGATCATCTTTATGTAATTCTCCATGTTGTGTTTGCTGGGGTCCGATGAATATTGAGTACTAAAGTTATTGTTTAATAATATATCATGTGTGTGCTATTTAATGATCTTGCTTGCTCTGTGTTACTTGTGTATGCTTTGGGCAAATAGATGCTCGTAAGTCCAAGAGGGAGTATTTATGCTCGATAGTGGGTTCATGTCTCTATTAAATCTGGGGCAGTGACAGAAAGCTCTAAGGTTGTAGATGTATCGTTGCTACTAGGGATAAAACAATAGTACTTTGTCTAAGGGTTATGTTACGTACTTACTTTACACAGTGCTTCAGGCGATAATCTATTGCATGCAACTTAATACTG
Organism: Poa annua; assembly: GCA_026929855.1. Taxonomy (NCBI): domain Eukaryota; kingdom Viridiplantae; phylum Streptophyta; class Magnoliopsida; order Poales; family Poaceae; genus Poa; species Poa annua. Next base: position 239,045,579 of record CM049426.1, on the reverse strand, counting down.
AAAGGGGTGCGGACGCTAACCGGAAGGTGGATTATTAGTCATAGATGCGGTTGGAACGGTCTATGTATATTGTTCTAATGCCTGAATGAATCTCACACTAGACACCATATCATTAGTATATGCATTGGGTTGCTCATCATTATTCTGTCAATTGCCTAGCTATAATTTGTTTACCACGCATGGACGAATGTTATTATTAATTATGGAGAGACACCACTAGTGAACTGTGGACCCCGGTCCTTCTCATTAATCTGATAAAACCAAAACTGCAATACTGTTACTTTCTGCAAACATACGTATTTCTTCCACACATACGTTTAATCCTTTGTTACAGCAAGCCGGTGAGATTGACAACCTTACTGTTAAGTTGGGGCAAAGTATCTTGATTGTTTGTGTGCAGGCTCCACGTTCACTGCTGATGCTGGTATTGCACCGTGTCAACGTCGCTGCCAACAACCTCGGGTGAACATTCATCTCCTACTGGTTCGATAACCTTGGTTTGATAACTGAGGGAAACTTGCTACTGCACTACTTCACACCTTCCTCTTGGGGTCTCCCAACAACACACCCACCGTGTGCATCACTTATTAATCGACAACAGCCTAGCGGTGTCCTCAACTGTGGGATCTCTAAGGTAAACATCGGCAAAAACATCTATGACAGCTTTTCAGAATCTGTACATGGACTCAAGGCAGGTGGACTCGCTCATACACAGATACTCATCGAGATCACTAGACACTCCATATGCAAGCATGCGAATAGCAGCAAAAATTTTTATAGGAGGTGAAGCCAAAAATACCAGTGCCAACATGCCTGGCAACGAAGTAGTTGTCCTACGCCCTCACCCCGCTCATAATCTGCAAGAACAACTACCTTGAAATTCGGTAGTGGCGCCGGAATCTTTGTGCATCAAAGACTGGACTTGTAGGATGGAAGTAGTTGCGGTACAACTGGTAGCGTCCCCTCTTTCGGTTGCGCAGGATACTGGGCGCGCAACCCTTCACCGAGCCCCTCCTCACCGGCCCCCAGTAGGTGTACTCGTTAATCACCATTGTCGTGGCCACCAAGAGCTCGGTACCATCGCCGGCGTCCTCGTCCGACGATGGCTTGATGAAGGTCTCGTAGAACTTCCGGATGCGCTTGCTCAGCTCCATCTACGATAACATAGGCATGATAAATGAATATTTGCGCCCTTCATCGCTTGTAAAATGGCGCAGGTGGCCGGAATCTTACCTATAAACGGCTGGTGCAAATGGCCGAACACCTCGCGAGCACGGAAGAATACCTCCCTGGACGAAGCCTTCGCTGGTCAGGAATGATGGCCTCTCCGCCGGGAACTATGAGCAAAGGCTACCGACGGGGGGTGACGGCGATGGCGAGACGAAGGCGACGGGTATGCGGTGGAATCGGCGGCGTCCTGGGGGTGGCGGCGTTGTCGCGAGAAGGATGCGAGAAGGATGAGAAAGAGGAGGGAAGAGATTTGGGGAACATAGTCGCTGACGCGCGGGGCCAGGTCAAAAAGGGGGAGGACACGCGCGGACACATCAGACAGTCTATGACGATGCAAACCGAGCCCAAATTTGGGCCACGTTTGCGTCAACGCGGACAGCTCGGACATTATGCGTCAGGCCGTTGGGCTGGGTTTTCCCCGAGCCGGGTAAAAAACGGATCGCGGACGTCCGTATGCGTCGGGCCATTGGAGATGCCCTAAATGTGTACTCGGCAGAGACTCAACAACACACAAGCCGACGCCTGATGTCTACGCACGCTTCTATTCTCGTAGACAGTGTTGGGCCTCCAACAGAAGAGGTTTGTAGAACAGCAACAAGTTTCCCTTAAGTGAATCACCCAAGATATATCGAACTCAGTGAGGTAGAGGTCAAAGATATTCCTCTCAAGCAACCCTGCAATTAAAATACGAGAAGTATCTTGTGTCCCCAGCACACCCAATATACTTGTCAGATGTATATTTGCACTAGTTATACAAAGAGATAGTGAAATACAAGTAATATGGACGATTATAAGTAGTAACTGCAATCTGTAATAAAAATGGTAGCAAGCAAACATGTAGCAGAACTTGTTGGAAACGGTGTTATAATGCTTAGAAACAAGGCTTAGGGATCTTACTTTCACTAGTGGACATTCTCAACAATGACATCAAAGTTAAATAAATAAACACTAATCTCAAACACTCTCATGTTGGATAACAAACATCATTCATTGTCTAGGGCTACAAGAGCACCCTCAAAGTCAGAGTAAACTAACACCAACAACGTCATAAAATAATCACACACGGTGCACACACTGTCACCGTTATAACCGTGAATAACTCCGGAGTTCATATTAAAGTAACCTCTAGAGTGGATAATATTTAAACAGTAGCATCACATATTCAACTAGATTACAAAGCTCATGATCACATAAAAATCACATGGGAGAGAGAGAGAGATAGACCACATAGCTACCGTAGATCCCGCAGCCCCGGGGGAGAACTACTCACTCCTCATCATAGGAGTCAGTAACGGCGATGGAGATGGCGGTGGAGTCGATGGAGATGGCTCCGGGGGCAATTCCCTGTCCCGGCACGATGTCGGAACAGAGAATTCTTTCCCCCGAATCTCGTCTTCGATGGAGGCGGTGCTCTGGATCTGTGGAGGAAATATCGAACACCGTGCTAGGGTTTTTGTTCCGGAGGGTATTTGTAGGCAAAAGGGTGAAGGCGATGGAGGCCTAAGGGCTCCTCACCACGTGCTCGCGCGGCCAGAAGTGGGGCCGCGCCAGCACCTGATGAGGGCGGCTCGGTCCCCTCCTCCGTCTCGCCTTCGGTCTTCTGGAACGTTCCCAATTAAAAACGGACTTCAGAAAAGAAATCATCCAATTCCGAGAATATTTCCTTAAATACTTTTCTAAAACCAAAACAGCAAAAAACAGGGAACTGGCACTGTGGCATCTTGTTAATAGGTTAGTCCCAGAAAATGCATAAAAATATAGAAAATGCATATAAAATATGTAATAACTTGGTATAATATAGCATGAAACATAAGAAATTATAGATATGTTGAGACGTATCAACGCCCCGGAGGAAGAAGCGGTGAGCCGCACGTCGACATCAGAAGGAGTCTGACGCGTGGATGGCGACGTGGCAAGGCATTGTCGTTGTGCAGGAGAGTCGCGCCACCTGTCGGAGGACTCGGGTAGGTGGCACGATCATCCGTTGGCTGCATGTGAGCCCCTTGTGCTATAAAAGGGGACTCGGCGCGTGATAGAAAAAGGTTGGAACATTGCAAGCTTTAAGGTTAGGTGGTAGAGGACACGTTGATCCGAAGGAGGCGGATAAGAGGGAAACCGGTGGTCGGGTAGTCAGAGTAGCGGGTAGATCACTACCTCTTGTAATTCTCTACACCTAATCGAAGATCAGACAAGTAGGAAGTAGGGTATTACATCCAGCTCAGATGGCCTGAACCTGGGTAAAACCTGTGGGTTTTCGAGGATTATGCTGTCCTGGTGAGATCGGTCGGTATCTCCCGCGAAGAGGTCTCCGCGCACCCTCAGCTACCGAACATTTAAAAGAGAGGGATCACTCTCTCCCTGGTGTCCGCGTGCGAAGACGCGACATTGTACGACATGGTGAATTACCCAGGGGCCACCCTACCACACCTTCCGGATGATAGGGGTGGTTCCGTCCTTGCCTAACCGTACGTCGAATTACCTAGGGGCCGCCCTGGCATACCTTGCAATCGATGGGGACAATACCTTTTTCCGCCTGCTTCCACATCCTTTCGACCCCGGCAAGAGAGATCTCCAGACCATGTAGCAATTGTACCCTCCAAGGGCTCCTATGGAACATGCAAAAGGGACCGCTTCTTCTTCTTTCAGCTGCCAGTCAGTCACAGTCTAGCTACCGAGCTTCAAAGGGATGTATGCCTGGCGGCGCTGCTTCGGGGACCTAAGGAGGTCTACTGAGACATTCTTCTTGAATGACCTCATCAATAATGCACCATATCTCTTCAACTGGGTGAGCTTGACGAGCCTGCAGCCTTCATGGCAGTCACACATGTCACACATTGCCTTTGAAGACCGAGAGCTGTGTGTCTCCTTGTATGCGTGGTAGCTGATGAGAGACTCATCGGAATCACGCCAGTAAGATAGTTAACAATTCATGGCGGCCCCCGGATGGACCTGATCAAGTCGTTGACTGTTGTTGGTGGTTGGTGAAGTCGCACATGCCGAAGGGGTACCCTCGTGATGAGTGTTCAACGGTAATCGCCTCATGTGGGATGACTCCATTAGCCTGCGGAAGGGTCCATCCCACCGCGAGCTTGTCGTGAGCAGAGCCGGGTGAATCCCACCTTGAGCTGTGACCTCACCTTGACATGCTTAACTTAAGCTTCATCCGACCTACAATTGCAACTACATGAAATACATGCAAAAGAACACAAAAAAGATGATGTAAAGGTATTCTAGACATGTTCTACAAATCTTTGCTTATTTCCCATGGAGGGCAAAGCTGTCATTTTGGCATGTTAAGGAATAAAGGTAACAGTAGACTAACACCTAGTGGTATGTAAGCAATAGAACTTGTTTGTGTTTGGTATATATAAGCAATGTGAGTTTGTTGATGGCAAATCAGCGATTGCAGCATATTTGTCAATGGTATAGAAGTCATTCGCCTCTTAAATAGTTGATACTTGACAATAATTATGGTGGATGTGTGTATTATTTTGATACAGAGCTGATCCACACCCCCATTTGACAAAAAGAATTTTGTGAACTCTATTGCTTGTATCATGCATGTTGATGCGATATTTTAATAAATAAACTCATTGTTTATCGAAAAAGCTATTTTTGACACGTAATGGGGTTTGGAATGTCATGTCCACCTTCTCATGAATAATTGCTGCCGGTTGATGCAATTGTGAAGATTAAAGCTTCGCCGCCATATTGGAGAGGATGCCGTCCTTGAATGGCATCTCGAGGAATCGCGTTGTCTAGGTACGCTTTGTCGATTTCATGTGGTGTGATGTCTGGGTACGCTAGGGCAGGAATTGTTTTCTCAGTAACCCATCCCGCGCCGTCGATTCGCGATCGGACGGTCATCCGACGACCCCACGATTTTTTTGCAGAAAAGTATCCAAAAGACTCAGCTCGTGCCCCACGGTTCAAAACTTAACGTGCGAAAGGACCTAAACTTAAATCAGCAAAACTCCATGGGTTTTTTTGAAAAAGTGTCATGCATTTCTCCCCTCCCTCTTCTCTCTCCCGTGGCCTCCAGCCTGCCGCGCGCCGCCGCCGCTGCGTGCCTCCCTGCTCGGATCGAACAACACAAGGAGCTTCGCCGCCTCTCCCTCTACAATTCCATCGGAGGAATGCGGCTGGGACGGACGGAGATGTTGGCGAGCCGCCGTGTTCCGCCGCCGTCGTCCTCTGGAACCGCCGCCGCGGGATCAGTCACCGGCGCCAATTCCGGCGACCCTTCGGTGCGCGGGACCGCCCATTTGACGCGTCGGCGTCTCCTCTAGCGAATCCACAACATCTCCGTCTAGCGCCGGCCGGTCGCCGCTCGCTGACGTCAAGGGCTAACGTCAACAAGGTCTGGCTGACGTGCGGGCCTGTCTGTCAGTGTTTTCCAATTTCAGACGAAACCAAAACAAAAAATCATATCTTTTCAAATACAAATAAGAAAAACACCAAAAAATATCAAAATTGACAGAAAACAAATGTCTTTACAATCAGCACATCCCCATGCATGTTTGACATACTTTAGAAAAAATTATACTACACAAATTTTCCCAATTTCGGACAAAACAACAAAAAAAACATCTCTTATGATATTTTTCCACGAAACATGTTGATTACTTCTGCCATTTAATTGCATTTCACACCTTCATATTCCAAAATCAAAAGGTTTTCAAGTTTGTTAATTTTTCCAAAAGAACAAACAAAGTCACACTGTTGACGAATGAGCTACATAACAGCATGTGACCCTTCTAATTTCATTATCATGTACTAATGGTTGTTCTTATTAATGGATGTTCTTATTGATTTTCCGTGAAACATGCATTGGTCCATAATTATATATATACGTATATACATATTATTATACATGCACTTCTTACAAAATCATAGCCTCTATGAGAAACAATACTTGATGCGATTATTTTAAAAAAAATCATATTTTATTTTGTAATTCACATCTGTTGCAACTCTAGAACCGTTTTAGAAATCAATACTAAAAGTATGTTGTCCGGATAATTTCTCATCAAAGACGGCGACGTGTCACCGCGCCAAATTCACCTAGTTCGTCTGGATAGTTTGGCAATTGCGTAGTGAGCAGTGACCTTGCTAGTCATGAGTCATGACCATGGAGGCGATGATGATTCTTATGATCAGGGAGACTGACCTGCATGAGATCTAGCGAAAGGAAAAGCAGTGACCGCATGATTGCCTTATCTAGGGGCGGGCCCAAAATATTAAAATTGGGTATTCAAAATAATAAAAAATGATACTCGAAATAATGATTATAAAAAAAATGCACTACTAGCAATTTGTACAAACCATTGAGTTGTTCCAACAAATCTTTCAGAATATTTTTTCTTTTTTGAAAAGGATCGATCCAGCCTCTGCATCGATTAATGCATGCGACCTTTATTAATTTTATTTTAATTAAGTTTTACAAAAGATTACATCATGTATCACACAGGGTTAAGACATGTATTAACCATCTAAAAAATACGAATAACATGAAATAACTCTGCATCAACATGATATCCTAAGAACAAAACGTCAGCTGAACTGGTTGTACGAATCCCGTGCAACCAACTCCAATGCACCGAGAATTCAGAGCGTCTTACTTGTCTGTTAACTGTAGGTAAGACCATGCACGGATCCAGTGTGTAGCCAGTGGTATCACCTGCATAAAGGAAGATGACTTTGTATTGTTAAAAATATAACCATTATGTATGTTCCATATGGGAACTCCCACTCAGATTTGCACTTTATCTTTTTTATCTACGCCTCTCAACCAATTCCCAAACAAATTGCTTATATTTGTTGGGGGATATATATTAAAAATCATAAATACAATACGCCATACCACCTTTGCCAGAGGGCATGATAAAAACAAATGCTCAATTGTTTCGTCTTGATCACAAAAGCAACATTTTTTTGAACCCTCCCACTTTTATTTTGTGAGATTATCTTTTGTTAAAATCTCTTTCCACATGAGGAACCACAATAAAATCCTTATTTTAAGTCGCACCTTTATCTTCCAAATATGCATACGAAAAAGTAAAAGTCTAGTATGATCACTCATAAAGTCAACATACATTGATTTGACTGTAAATTTTCCGGATTTTGTTAAACCCCATGTGAACTTATCCGAATCTTGTGAAAGCTGAATTAGTCGGTTAACAAGATGAAACCATCAGTCCCATCGTCTTCCAGTTAATAGTCTCCTAAAAAATTTATTAAGAGGCGGCGCATTACCCAACACAGAGGCCACTGTGATCTGTTTATAATGAACGATGTTGTATAGGGAGGGATGTTGACTAGAAAGGGACTTGTTCCCTAGCTAAGTGTCCTCCAGAAGCAGGTGTTTTCACCATTTCCTACAGCTAAAGAACCGTGTAGGAAGAAATCATCTTGCACTTTCACGAGTCCCTTTTAGAAGGGGGAATCGGTAGGTCTAGTAGAGATTTAGAGTGTAGGTACTTATTACGAATTCAGCTCATGCAAAATGCGCTCTCCCGTCAATAGTTTAAATAGCCATTACATAATAGGGCTTATTACTCCTGTGCCCCAAAGTTGTAATTTGAACTCACTTTTCCCCACGGTTTAAACTTTTGCTCACTTTTCCCCACTTCCTTAGCTGAAACTCTCACAATGCTCGTAGCGGTCGTTTGTTGTCTTGACCGCTAACTCTGACCGCGCTAAGCTGTGTTGACTCGCTCGTTCGACCTGACGAGTTAGGTCGTGTTTGACTCTGTTGACTGATGCTCGGTTGGAATCGCATCCAGTGGGGCCGGAGCACTTGTTTAATCAAGGGATACCGCTGATGGGGCCCACGTGGTCTTTCTTCCCTGTCTCACTGCTGCCGCCGAGAGAACCCTGAGGAACCCCCCTGGAACAGAGCAATAGGAGTTGGATTGAGGGTAGAGAGCAGGGTGATTGAAGGTGCAAAGGAGCTCGATCGCTATCACCATCGCCCACCCGTCTCTCGTCGCCCGTCGAGAAGGAGGGACAAGCAAGGAGCTCCATCTCTATTGTACGGCCGCCTTCGCCGTTTGAGGTTTTTTTTCCGCGGACGGTTCCAGCTTTCGATGGTCAGTGCTATCATCTCTACATGTTTCATTTTCCTGTTTGAGTTCCCGGATGGTGTATTATATGTGAGTAGTAGATTTTATTTTCTATTTGCCTGCGGAATGGGGAAAACCCCAGATTCCGCCTCTTTATCCGGTTCCAAATTTCATTTGTTAAAATAGGATTCCGATAGTGATAGCGATGACATCGATTACTGTGCTATGTGCCTTCTCGAAGCAACTTTCTGTCGCACACTAACTCGTCGTTCCAATACTTTCAAAGTCCCGATTGAACAGGGTTACAAAACGGCCGTTGTAATTATTACCTTTCAAATTCAAGTGAATGTCATTTGTTTTTCCTTCAATTAGTGTCTTCATAGTTTCTACGGTTTTGTATTGCATGTAGATTCTGCCATGCCCTTTAAGATATCTTCTAGAGAGCCAGCCAATTGGCCCTCATAAGAACTGGATGGAGGCAAGGTGTACGAACGGAGACCAGTACTTCTTCTACCTGGATAGGTTGGTAATTCAAACTGACACAAATCAGACATATCTCTGTAAGCGGCTAAGTGGTAGCCTGAACACCATATCTACACGGAGGTTACGACATCGAGGAGGGCGATGTTGTCAAATTCACTTGGAATGAAGATCATCATTTTTTTAATGTTGAAGTGACTAACGATAAAAATGGCGCAAAACCTTTTGTGCAACACACGGGTATGCTCATTTGTGTTCTTTTTCTTACACATTGAGTAGTTTACAAGTTTTCTGAATGTCTTCCTCTCTTTGATCAGAGTTTAAACAGGTTGACGGATGCTGCAAGCCAGCCCTCATGTCGAGCATATTTCGAACCGAGAGATGTCACCTATTCAGAAATGAATGCAATATCTCTCGCTTTATTCAAAGATGCCACATAGTAGTTGGAAGAGACCCCCTAGTTCTACGTGCGCAGGATTGAGAATGATTCTCTAGATGTCGTTTCTCTCGTATTCTGATACGATGCTCATGTTTTGTCATTTGAATGATCCCTCAATTCTATCATTTGAAATATTTTGATATGACACTCATGTTATTTTGATAGCATCTCAACATTGAGGTACTAGATGGCTACGATATTATTCCATCACGTGATCTCATATTACGTCAAGTTCATGGAAATTCTCGTCTTTTGGCGAGAGACGATGTCGAGATCTTTAGATCATATCGAGTGGTCGACGACGATGATCTCTATGTTATCAAGGTGATCTTCAAGGAGGAGTACATCGAGCTGACATTTGAGAAGGTAAGCGAAGACGTCGAGGGGCCCGATGAAGACGTCGAGCAGTCGAACGACTCCAGCGACCCCAACGACGAGATCAGCGACACCAGCAAAGAGATCGAGCAGTGGGTTGACGATATGATGTCCGGCTTTCACGACGTCAAAGAAGAGACTGATTAATATTACTATGAGTTGTATTTTGGTCGGATGTATTTTGGTCAAACACCTTATGGGCGTGCTCTGGGCATGAACCAGCGCGCTCTATAGCATTCTAGCGCGCTCTTGCGCGTTCTGTGCGTCTTCTTAGTAACAATGAAATGAAACTTTTGTAATTTTTGTGATCTATTTTGATTTTCTCGAAACCCTCACTCTCCTACGAACCATTTTTAGCTTATTTGTACGAACCATTTTTCATGAAAATGACCAAGCCCAGGTTTATATTTTTTCTCATAACACGACAATGTATGTTGGTTTCACATTTTTCGATTTTCTTTGAATCATTTATGCCCATTTGAATGTTTGGTCAAACCCGATCAAATCCATTTTGAACGTCTCCAAAAGAAGTTTGAAATATGAAAAACCAAGTGCGCATCCTTCTTAGTAAGAATCAAAGGAAGCTTTTGTGATTTATTTTGATTTTATCGAATTCGAAACCCTCTCTCACTCTACAAACTCTATAACTCTTTGTACGTGCTCATTTGTGCGAACCATTTTTCATGTAAATGACCAAACCCAGGTTTACACTTTTTTCTTATAACTATTGCACATAATACGACAATGTGCGCTGATTTCTTATTTTTTTTATGATTTTTTAATCATGTATGCCCATTTTAATGTTTTGCCAAACCAGGTTAAACCCAGTTTGAACATCTCCAAAAGAAGTTAGAAATATGAAAATGAAAAACCAAGTGCACATCCTTCTTAGTATGAATAAAGGAAGCTTTTGTGATTTATTTTGATTTTATCGAATCTGAAACCCTCTCTCACTCTCATACGAACTCTATAACTCTTTGGACGTGATACCTCATTTGTGCGAACCTTTTTTTATGAAATAGACCAATACCAGGTTTATATTTTCTTCTCATAGATATGTGACATAATACGATAATGTGCGATGGATTCACTTTTTTCGATTTTTTTGAATCATTTATGCTCATTTGATCTTGATTTTGACGTGTCACTTCAAAAATGTTTTTCCCAAAAAATGTCCCTATACCGATTTTATATATTTGTTGGTAACTATGTCTTATAAAACGATGAACTACGTTGGATTTTTATTTTTTTGATTTTTTTAATTTTAGTTATGGTCATTTGAATGTTCGATCAAACCCTAATAACCCTAGCGTCGAACGTCCACCGTCGGATCGTACTCTAGCGCTAACCTCCACCCATCCGATCAGGTTTCGAGGGGGGGGGGGATCCGCGCGATGCTGGTTCCGCATCCTGATTGGCTGGTCCGTAAAAACGTTCTATCTCGGCCGTTACAATAAGATCCGGTGACCCAAAATGACGCGGTGCATGGAACGAGCGTACGCAAGTCTGACTTCGTGTGCTTCGTAGCACAACCGCTATTTTCTATGCAGCCGCCCTTTGCATGCTGGTCTGTAGCCTATCCTACGTCGCATCACAGCTATATCCCGCTGACGAGTGGACCAGGGCTTTACACGTTGACTAGTGGACCACGGTGAACCCAATGGGGATATTAACTCGCCCACCCTCATTTGCCTCAGTGACATAAAATGAGGATTTTGGCACACTAATTATGAAATGAGCTTGGACTCGCTGAAAATTATGTTTCAAATGAGCTAGAAATGTAGGGTAAATTGCTCCATTTCTAAGCAACAATGGTGGATTCGCTGAAAAATGTCTTTCAAATGAGCTCCAAACATAGGGTAAATGGCCCTTTTTCTAAGCAAAAATGATGGACTCGCTGAAAAATTTCTTTTAAAGGAGTTTAAAAGGTAGGTTAAACGGCCCCATTTCTAAGCACAAGGCCATGCCATATTTCATGGTAGTAGTACAAAATGGAATTGCCCTTGCCAAATTATAAAATAGATCAACAACTAATAACTAAATTGACACTTGCCCTTGCCAAATTATAAAATAGATCAACAACTAATACCTAAATTGACACTTACCCTTTTCAAATTATAAAATAGATCAACAACTAATAACTAAATTGACATTTGACATTAATAAAGCAACTAATAAATAAAATGGACTACCACTCGTCTTCGTCATCGGAAACCTCCACCGACTCGGCCTTGCCCTTGTCGTGGGCGTTGCTTTTCGACGACGACCACAACATGAAGGGGATCGTGTGCAGAAAACAAAAAAAATCCTAGCAACGATATCCCTAAAACATGGCAACATCTATTCTATGCAGATATAGAAGTACGGTGGAGATCGGAATACATACCCTTGTACACCGAAAGCGGGGATTACGTTCCCGCACAAACGTTGTCGATGAAGACCGACGAAGCCGGCCTCAAGGTCGTGTAGAGGAAGCAGACCTCCGAGTACCTCGAGCGCAGCACCTCGCAGGGCGTTACACACGTACGGTGGAAACGACGGCCTCCGAAGCTCCGGTCCAGGACGAGCAGCGGAAGACTTGGACCGGAACACCAGCAGCACGGCAGCAGGCTATGGTGGAAGAGATTCCCCTCTCAACTCGGCGCAACTCCAACAAAGGGAATCACAAAATCGAGAGAGAATTGGGGAATTAATTGGTGAATTAAAAAGCCAGGGGTGCCCCTCTATATAAAGGCTCGTGGGGGGAGCCAACCTTGCCAGCCAGGCAATGTGGGACTATCCCCCATTGCCTGGTGCGGCTGCACATCGTGCGCTGGCCCCTATTGGGCCCCTTTTGGCGCACCTGGGTCGGCCCCATGGCTCCCAACGAATTCCCCTAGGGAATTTTCCCCCTCTTGGGTCTTCTTTCGACCAGAAGGCTCATTTAGGGAAATCAGACTAAATAAATTCGAAAATTAATATATAAAATCATATTTTCACATTAATTACACTAATTAATATCAAACATATTATATATAATTTATTCTAGCTCCGAAAACTCTTTCGTCGCTGCCCGATCTCCATCGGACCCCTCCCGGGACATTCCCGGTGATCTCTTTCCTTTCCGGTTGTCTTGTCGAAACCCCTTAAGTTTGTTACCCGAGCGGTTCGATATAATAACAGGTATGATCAAGACTCCTCTATGATCAACGACTAACTCGTAGGCCTTGACCACATGAATTAATCCCTGTGATATAACGAATGACTTTCATCTATCAAACCTTAACGCAAAGTTTTAAACCTTTTGTCATAGCGATACTAAGCGTGTCCGAGCGTCGTTCCATAGATATCTCCATACCTATCTTGACCTCGTTACCGACAACGCTATCTTCTACTCGTCTATGATTTCATGTCTCCGTGACCTAGTCACATGCTTGCAAGCTCATTAGACATGATCTCACCGAGTGGGCCCTAGAGTATCTATCCTGCTATGCAGACTGGCAAATCCCGCTCTTGACCCCTCGTCTCAACTACTCCTTTCTGATACCCAATAGTATCACCGTTATTGTCATACTATATAAGATACGATGTTTGGTGCGATCAAAGTATCTTCCAGGAATAACAATAAGAGTTGATCTCACGGTCAAAGGCGTAACGACTACGTCCTTCAAATTTGGGTATGTCCATCACATCTTTCTCCAACGATATGACTTCCATTGCCGACCGGCACCATGCCCTATGATCGGGAAACCTCGATCATCAATCACGCAATGAAACTAGTCTTAGTAGAGGCTACTAGGGACCTGGTTGTTTACGCATCAAACCCGTATTAATGTTTCCGCTTAATACGGTTATAGCATGACACAAAAACCTATTATGAACAAACGAGATATGATAAAGAATACACTTTATTAATTGCCTCTAGGGCATATCTCCTTCAGTCTCCCACTTGCACTGGAGTACAAATTAATCTAGATTACAACTTGGTAAAAGCTTAACACCCATAGCTAACTGGTGTTTTTCATGCTTATCAAGCGGGAGAGGCTTCGTCAGCGGATCTGCCACATTCAGATCCGTATGCACTTTGCAAATCTTCACATCGCCTCCTTGTACGTACTGACGTATAATATGGAAGCGTCGGAGAATGTGTTTGGCGGTGGAGTGAGACCTTGGCTCCTTGGCGTAAGCAATGGCACCAGTATTGTCGCAGAAGAGGATCACGGGGTCTTGCATGCTCGGGAACACTCCAAGTTCGATGACGAACTTCCTCAGCCACACAGCTTCATTCGCGGCTTCGCAAGCAGCAATGTACTCCGACTCCATTGTAGATTGTGCGACAATGGGTTGCTTCCCACTTCTCCAGCACACGGCGCCCCCCATTCACCTTGAACACATAACCTGTCTGTGATTTAGAGTCATCGGGGTCTGAGCAGAAACTTGCATCCACGTAACCTGTTACGCCAAGTTATTCATCGCAGCCACCATAGACAAGGAACATTTCCTTTGTCTTATTGAGATACTTAAGAATGCTCTTAACAGAAATCCAATGCGCCATTCCAGGATTACTCTGGAACCGGCTTGTCATACTTAGAGCTAATGCCACATCAGGTCTAGTACTCAACATTGCATACATAATCGATCCTATGGCTGAAGCATAAGGATGTTTAGTCATATCGGCCTTATCCAGTTCCGTTACCGGACACTGTGCCTTCCGGAATGTTTTATTCTTGATAACCGGCAGAGAACCCTTCTTTGCCTTCTCCATACCGAAACGCTTCAGTATTTTATCAAGATAAGTACTCTGACTCAATGCTAATAGGCGCCTTGATCTATCACGATAGATTTTTATGCCTAAGACGTATGCAGCTTCTCCTAAGTCCTTCATGGAAAATTTACTGTTTAAATATTCCTTCACGCTATTCAGAAGTTCCACATCATTCCCAATCAGCAATATGTCATCTACATACAGTACTAAGAACACAACCGAGCTCCCACTAATTTTCTTGTAAATGCAGGTCTCTTCCAAATTTTGGACAAATCCAAAACCTTTGATTACCTCATCAAATCGAAGATTCCAGCTCCGAGATGCTTGCTTCAATCCATAGATGGATCGCTGAAGCTTGCACACCTTGTTAGCATTTCCCGGATCGAAAAAACGTTCCGGTTGTACCATGTACAACTCTTCCTCAATGTTTCCATTTAGGAAGGTTGTTTTGACGTCCATCTGCCAGATTTCATAATCGTAATAGGCAGCAACTGCTAACAAAATCCGAATAGACTTAAACATCGCTACCGGTGAAAAAGTTTCATCGTAGTCAATCCCATGAACTTGTCGGAAACCTTTTGCGACAAGACGAGCTTTATAGACGGTCACATTACCATCAGCATTAGTCTTCTTCTTAAAGATCCATTTATTCTCGACGGCCTTGCGCCCTTCGGGAATATCCATCAAAGTCCACACTTTGTTATCATACATGGATCCTATTTCAGATTTCATGGCTTCAAGCCATTTCTCGGACTCTAGACTCGCCATCGCCTCCTTGTAGTTCGTAGGTTCGTCTTGTTCAATTAACATGACGGTGCAAACCATGTTGCCATACCATTCTGGTGCGATCTGAGATCTACCAGACCTACGAGGTAGAATACTTTCCTCGACAGTTTCTCCCACTCCATCCACGGAGGACTTTTCCGGAATTGCTTCCGTTGCGCCACTCGGAATCTCGATTTCAGGATCAACGATCTCATCGAGGTGTACCTTCCTCCCACTTACTCCTTTCGCGAGAAACTCCTTCTCTAGAAAGGTACGGTCTTCGGGACAAAAGGTTTGCCCTCAGCTTGGTTGAAGAAGGTGTATCCAACGGTTTCCCGCGGATAACCTACAAAGACGACTTTCTCCGACTTCGGTTCGAGTTTGTCGGGTTGTAGTTTCTTAACATACGCCTCACAACCCCAAACCTTCAGAAACGATAACTTAGGCTTCTGGCCATACCATAATTCATACGGTGTCGTTTCGACGGATTTGGACGGAGCCCTATTTAAAATGAATGCGGTTGTTTCTAACGCATAACCCAGAAGGGACGCGGAAAATCGGTAAGAGACATCATAGATCGAACACTATCCAGTAGAGTACGATTACGTCGCTCGGATACGCCGTTACGCTGCGGTGTTCCGGCTGGCGTAAGTTGGGGGACAATGCCACAACTCTTCAGATGTGTGCCAAACTCAAATACTCGCCACCACGATCGGATCGGAGGTGCTTGATTTTCTTGTTAAGCTGATTCTCAACTTCACTTTGAAATTATGTGAACTTTTTGAAAGTTTCAGACTTGTGTTTCATCAAGTAGATATAACCGTATCTACTCAAGTCATCAGTGAAGGTGACGAAGTAACGATAACCATTGCGTGTCGAAACGCTCATTGGTCCACACACATCTGTATGTATGATCCCAATAAATCCGACGCCCGTGCAATGAAACCTTTGAACGGTGTCTTGGTCATTTTGCTCATAAGGCATGGTTCGCATGTATCGAGGGATCCGAAATCCAACGAGTCCAAAAGTCCATCGGAGTGGAGTTTCTTCATGCGCTTTACACCAATATGACCAAGACGGCAATGCCACATATACATGGCGGTACCATCACTACACTTAATCTGTTTGGCTTCTATGTTATGGATGTGAGTACTATGATCGAGATTCAACAAGAATAAACCATTATTCTCGGGAGCATCAACATAAAAGATATCATTCATATAAATAGCACAACTGCTTGATTCTGATTTAAATGAATAACCGTCTTGTAACAAGCAAGACCCATTTATAATGTTTACACTCAAGGATGGTACAAAATAACACTTATTTAAAACCAAAACTAATCCCGATGGTAGATGTAGAGGGAGCGTGCCGACAGACACCATGTCGACTCTCAATCCGTTGCCGACGCACATCGTCACCTCATCCTTAGCCAGCCGCCGTCTATTCGGTAACTCCTCCTGAGAGTTACATATATGAGCAACAGAACCAGTATCAAATACCCACGTGTTGCTCCGGGCGGATGTAAGGTACACATCTATAACATGTATATCAAATATACCTTTCTCTTTGTCGACCGTCTTGCCAGACTTCCTATATTCCAGGTACTTGGGGCAGTTGCGCTTCCAGTGACCTTTTCCCTTGCAGTAGAAGCACTCCACGCTAGATCTGGACCAGATCTGTTAGTCTTGGGCTTGGCAATCATCTTGCCCTCCCTCCTGGACTTCCAGCTCTGCTTTCCCTTGCCACCGGATTTCTTAAAATCGACGGTCTTGTTGACCATCAACAGCGTGTGCTCCTTCTTAATCTCCACCTCAGCAGTCTTGAGCATCACGAACACTTCACCCAGGGACTTAGCCATGCCCTGCATGTTGTAGTTCATGACGAAGCCTTTATAGCTAGGGGGCAACGATTGCAACACCCTGTCAATCGCCAGCTCATCGGCAATCTTGCATTCCAGAGCATTCAGGCG
Source organism: Poa annua (assembly GCA_026929855.1). Classification (NCBI taxonomy): domain Eukaryota; kingdom Viridiplantae; phylum Streptophyta; class Magnoliopsida; order Poales; family Poaceae; genus Poa; species Poa annua. The sequence continues at coordinate 239,028,510 of CM049426.1, read as the reverse complement.
TTGAACGTAGCCAGACATCTTGACCACATGCTCGCTCACACTGCTATGCTCCTCCATCTTGGCCGAGAAGAAAAGCTCAGAAGCTTCATATCTCTCAGCGTTAGCCTGCGGCGCGAAGACAACCTTGAGATCAGAAATAATCTCAAAGGCGCTCATCTTTTCGAAGCGCTTCTGCAGGTCGGCTTCCATGGCGTAGAGCATGCCACTATGGACAAAGGCAGAATCCTCCGATCTGGACTGGAAGACCTTCTTCTCATCCTCAGAGGCTTCATCTGCAGGAGGGTCACCTATGGCGGCCTCAATCACTTAGGCCACCCTATGGGGAGTGGGGAGGATCCTCAGGTTGCGGAACCAGGCCATGAAGTTTGACCCATTGGTCTTAAGCTTTTCTTTCTCAAGGAACAGACCTAGGTTAAACGAGCGGCGGGACATCTACAATGGAATTTGCAACAACATAAGACTTTTGTTCATAATAATCTTGAGTTATAGTATTTTCAGAAAATAACTAACATAACTCCCACTCAAACGAACATCCCTCCTGGTCGTTTAAGCGATTACACGACCCCCATCCATTGCACCACCCCTCATCATCAGAGCCGGCGGCACAACTTCAGGAGTAGACAACTGTCCGCCACACCAATTTTGTGACTCGTGCTCGACCTTTCGGTCTCCTTGTTCCGAGGCCATATCTGCATATGCTAGGCTCGCCACCATAATCTCCACGCTGACGCTTGTGCAACATGGCTTACACCCACTGTATGCGAACGACGATATGTCTGACACCCGATCATCACGTCCTGCCTCATAACGTAGAACTTTCTTGGTGGTGCGCGTTGGAGGGAGAACACTAGTGGTATTTTGAAGGGATCATCTTATATAACTACCGCCGCGTAACTAATATATACTATATATATAATCACACAATATAAGATGCACACAAAACATCAAATGTAATGCAATGTGATATAGTCCATTGCGCCATGGTATTCTTGGCGCCCACAGTTTATAAACAATTTAATAAACCTACCTTGACCATAACACATAGCCCCTGCAAAATAAAGTTAGACGCTTCTACTTTATCTTATGCATATTTTACGTGGCTTGGGGCTTTCGTAAATAGAACCGCTTCATACCTACGAACCTTATAACCACAACAACGATCCAATAATTGCATATTTAAGCATCCCTTTCGGGCCCTGCATTGAAAATGCGAAGACCAACTAAAGAGAGAGAAACTGACACCCGCCAGCCACAGATACGGTACAAGCCGTATGTCAGTAGTGGAACCAGTCTCGCGTAAGCGTACGCGTAAAGTCGGTCTGAGCCGCTTCATCAACTCGATGCCGCTGGAATCACAAGTGCACGCTAGAGAGAAACAAATAACAGGAACAGTGCCCCCATGCAGAACACGGGTTCTAACAGCGTACAGCTATATCTACGATAGATCGGCTCTGATACCACTGAAGGGGATCGTGTGCAGAAAACAAAAAAATTCCTAGCAACGATATCCCTAAAACATGCCAAGATCTATTCTATGCAGATATAGAAGTACGGCGGAGATCGGAATACATACCCTTGTAGACCGAAAGCGGGGATTACGTTCCCGCACAAACGTTGTCGATGAAGACCGACGAAGCCGACCTCAAGGTCGTGTAGAGGAAGCCGACCTCCGAGTACCGCTAGCGCAGCACCTCGCAGGGCGTTACACACGTACGGTGGAAACGACGGCCTCCGAAGCTCCACTCTAGGACGAGAAGCGGAAGACTTGGACCGGAACACCAGCAGTGCGGCAGCGGGCTATGGTGGAAGAGATTCCCCTCTCAACTCAGCGCAACTCCAACAAAGGGAATCACGAAATCGAGAGAGAATTGGGGAATTAATTGGTGAATTAAAAGGCGAGGGGTGCCCCTCTATATAAAGGCTCCTAGGGGAGCCAACCTTGCCAACCAGGCAATGTGGGACTATCCCCCATTGCCTGGTGCGGCTGCACATGGTGCGCCAGCCCCTGGTGGGCCCCTTTTCGCCCACCTGGGTCGGCCCCATGGCTCCCACCGAATTCCCCTAGGGAATTTTCCACCTCTTGGGCCTTCTTTCGACCAGAAGGCCCATTTAGTGAAATCAGCCTAAATAAATTCAAAATTAAATATATAAAATCTTATTTGCACATTAATTACACTAACTAATATCAAACATATTGTATATAATTTATTCTAGCTCCGAAAACTCTTTCGTCGCTACCCGATCTCCATCGGACCCCTCCCGGGACATTCACGGTGATCTCTTTCCTTTCCGGCTGTCTTCTCGAAACCCCTTAAGTGTGTTACCCTAGCGGTTCAATATAATAACAGGTATGATCAAGACTCCTCTATGATCAACGACTAACTCGTAGGCCTGGACCCTATGAATTAATCCCCGTGATATAACGAATGACTTTCATCTATCAAACCTTAACGCAAAGTCTTAAACCTTTTGCCATAGCGATACTTAGCGTGTCCGAGCGTCGTTCCATAGATATCTTCATACCTAGCTTGACCTCGTTACCGACAACGCTATCTTCTACTCTTCTATGATTTCATGTCTCCGTGACCTAGTCACATGCTTGCAAGCTCATTAGTCATGATCTCACTGAGTGGGCCCTAGAGTATCTATCCTGCTATGCGGACTGGCAAATCCCGCTCTTGACCCTCGTCTCAACTACTCCTTTCTGATACACAAAAGTATCACCGTTATTGTCATACTATATAAGATACGATGTTTGGTGCGATCAAAATATCTTCCAGGAATAACAATTGATCTCACGGTCAAAGGCGTAACGACCACGTCCTCCAAATCTGGGTATGTCCATCACATCGTCCTCCAACGATATGACTTCCATTGCTGACCGGCGACATGCCCTATGATCGGGAAACCTCGATCATCAATCGCGCAACGAAACTAGGCTTAGTAGAGGCTACTAGGGACCTGGTTGTTTACGCATCACACCCGTATTAATGTTTCCGCTTAATTCGGTTATAGCATGACATAAAAACCTATTATGAACAAACGAGATATGATAAAGAATACACTTTATTAATTGCCTCTAGGGCATATCTCCTTCACAACGTTCACATGTCCTAATTCTTCCCCTTGCTCTCTGAGTAGATCTTGAGCCGTTGCTGCTCGGTGGCGGAATGCTTGGCCAACTCCAAGGCTTTATGGTCGGCCATGGCCCAGGCCAAACCCGGGTCAAGGACCTCCGTCGCCTGCTCCTTCTAGGCCATGATCCAGTCCATACCCTGGTTGTCCTCGTCGTCCTCGTCAGACAGATCGATCAAGGGATGGGATCGGGAGCAATGCCCATGCCCCTGCCCTTTGGAGACTCCCCGTCCCATGTCGCTTCCCTCGCTCGCCTCCTGCTCGAACGTGGAGGAGTACGCGCACACCCACGCCCACCCCTATGCCGCTTCCCTCGCTCGCCTCAAGAAACCAAGGATAGGGGACGTGGCAGCGGCGACGGCAGCGGTTCGAGCTAGGAGTGGAGCTGCCATCATCGCAAGCCATGGGGAGATAAGGGACTAGGCGAAGGTGTCTAGGAGAGGAAGAAGGAATTTGTAAGCGCAATGGGCCAGGGGATGGCTCCTTTTAAATCCATATGCGGTATAGATGGTGTCGCGGTCTAGACGGCAGTAATGGCGACCGGGTATTGATTCGGCTCCGGACTCCTCAACTTACAGCAGGACAGAGTAGGCAAGAGAGACACGAGCACAGCGGAGCAGATGCGCGCCCAAGCCGGCAGTGTGGGCGGCCAGACAGATTTTTGCCGCCCAGGAGGGCACGCCATTGAAGGCGCGGGACGGCGAGCACATGCAGCCTAGCACGGTCAGAGCTAGCGGTCAAGACAGCAAACGACCGCTATAAGCATTTGTGAGAGTTTCTGCTAGGAAAGTGGAGAAAAGTGAGCAAAAGCTTAGACCGTGGGGAAAAGTGAACTCTTGTTTTTAGATTCAAGAATTGGCTATCCCGAGCCCCCCTTGTTCCTTTGGTTGACAAATGATGTTCCATTTAGATAGTCTATACTTTCTTTTATGTCCATCGCTTTGTCAAAAAAAATAGATCTAGAAAAGTCCATCCTCTTGCGTACCCCTTTCGGTACCTTAAATAAGGATAACATGAACATGTGAAGATTAGTTAAAACTGAGTTGATAAGAATCAATCGGTCCCCATAGGACAATAAATTTCCCACCCAACTTGCTAATTTCTTTTCGAGTCTATCTTCAATAATCTTCCGCTCCCCATTTTCAACTTTTGAAAATGGATCGTAATGCCCAAATATTTAAAAGGGAAGGAACCGGATTTTCAAGAAAAAATATTCCTGTATTGATCTTCCACTGTTTAGCTTTTCCAAAACAAAACAGTTCACTATTGTGAAAATTTATCTTCAACCCTGACAATTATTAAAATAAACACAAAATGAGCTTCATATTTAGAGCCTTTTCTAAGTCATGACTCATAAATAAAATCGTATCATGGGCATATTGTAGAATGGACACCCCCATCAACCAGTGGTATGAGTTCATCAAAACAATGTAGTACATCTTTTTATTTATGTCTTAGAAAATTCACATATTTATATTGAGCTCTTTTACGGTGCTTGCTGAAACTACCCAGGTTCCTCCCCTGCTAAATTATTCTAACCGTTGATTAGCCGACCTCCCCTCCTAAATTATGGTCATCCCGAAAGTTATCAAACCATTTGTTCTCGCATACTGTAACTGTGGCGCGGAGGAGCTATGCGGCGGCGCTGGCGATGGAGCCCGCGGGATCATCAGCATCGTCGGGAGAGCTAAAGGATTTTATGCTGGAACATAACTTAGTTATCCGAACGTACACTCTTATCTAATAAAGCAGATAAACAAAATGTTGCTGAGCGCCCGAGCCATCGTCGACCAAGGTGCTGGTTCTCGACATAATCATGCAGCATTTCATGGAGGATACGCGTGCCACTTGGGTGGTGGCTGAGGCGTCGCGGGAAGACCGGCAGAGAAGAAGAACCGAGGCTGCCATACTTCATGGAGTATCATACTGCCAGAGCAGGAGTTTCAACTTGTGGCCGACCAATCGAGCTAGTACCGTTCCGCGTCGACGAATTCGACAACATGGTCTACGGTGCGCTGCGCGATGCATTTACCTGGGGCTGGATGCACAACGGTTCCTTCACAATTTGAGTCCCTGCTTTCCCCAGAGTTTGCCGTCGACGATGGCATGGTGTGCAGCACTGCAGCGTGCTTCGGTTTCTTCCTAGAACAGGAACTGCACGAATACCCGACGACGCTCGGACAGGAGGCCGCCGCTGCCGTTCTCGAGCTCGCCTCAGCCAACGCATCCGCCCACGATGACGACGACGCACCAATGCCGGCAACCGGCCTCCAGCATCAGTGATGTCCGTTGCTGAACCCCTTGTGGCGCGAGGAAGCGCCCTCGGGCCAGAGGTTCTTCCGCGGCTGCTGCTGTTGCTCTATGGCTACAGCCGCCTGCTGGGGTGGGCTAGCGCGGGAGTGGCATCGGAGCCACCCTTGAGGAGGAGAGCCCGGCGTCCCGCCGTCGCTGGCCCTCGTTGGGCCCTTCGCCTCCAACGCCGTCTGACGACTGAGATGAGCGGGGAGAGAGTGAGATTAGGATTGTGATAATCTGACGACATAAATTTACTGAATGCCCTATTACTTTACATTAAAAATAAAAAATATTGGCAGTTTTAGGTAGTTTCAAGTAGTTTTAATCTAGTAGTTTCATGTAGCTATTATTTTATCACCGTTAGATTAGAGGGGATGGACGGTTGTTAAAATTATCAAGTATAATAAAACTTGTATTTATATTTACAAAAACATTTAGGTATTCAACAGTTGAATACCCTTGAATTAAGATGAGTCCGCCGGTCCGCCCCTACTGGAGGCGATCGACAGGCTCGGGATAAACGGTGGACTCCTCCTCCTCCGCGAGGTTGTACATCACTTTTCTAACTTTTCTCGATTCATGGTTCTCAAGGCAGAACAAACGTCTGACGCCTAGTCGCCTACACACGCATATCATCAGTGTAGCTAAATCGCGATCACCAGTTCACCACAACCTATAATCTCTCGTCCCTATAGGAGATTGGATGCAACTCACGATGTATTGATCGGATGCAAAGGCACACATATATATGGGTACAAGGGGTAGTCATGTACTCAACTATACATGGAAGGAGGAAGACTTGTCATACAAGAAATATACATATACCATATACTCAACACCCCCCGCAGTGGAAGCGTCGGCAGGCCGTACACAAAGACTGGATCGGAACTCCTCAAAAGATGTCGTAGGGAGCCCCTTCGTCATGATGTCCGCAAACTGTTGGGAGGTGGGGGCGTGTACCAAGAGCCACCTGCTCCCGAACGAAGTGAATATCAAGCTCAATATGCTTGGTGCGGCGATGATGAACCGGTATGATGGTGGCGTCGATCGTCATCCAGTCGGAGTCACGGCGCATGGTGAGGAGGTCGATGGTGCCGTCGACATGATCAGAGAGATGGTACTCGCGGAAGAACAGATTGAAGTAGGTTTTCCAGGCAGAGAAATTGGCAGCGGATTGGGAGAGTTTGATGGGGACGTGGTCGGTGATGGGGATGTCACGGAGGTGGTTGGGGTTAGGGGCAGCGGACTCAGAGCCGGAGGAAGCGAAGGGGTTGCTGAAGGGGTTGCTGGAATCGGAAGCAAACGACATGACGATGCTAGGGTGTGAGAGGAGAGGGCTAGGAATAGGCGACGGCCGGCCGAGAGAAAGAGTCGGCGGCGCGCTGGGTTGAGGGAGTAATTAGCGCAGCAAGAGAGAAGGCGGCGGCGTGGATAGAACGCACGCGAGGGATCAAGCACAAGTAGCTACCTAGCTAGGACGCAGCGCGAGCGATCAATCGTCAGCTACACGCGCGAGCGATCAGCGCGGCCCGGCGGACGAGCGGCAACGACACGTGCTGAGGAAGGCGGCGCAGCTCGGCAGCGATAAGCGAGGGAGGCGGCGGCGAGCTAGGTTTAGGATCGTAGGTGTCTGATACCATGTAGGAGATTGGATGCAACTCACGATGTATTGATCGGGTGCAAAGGCGCACATATATATGGGTACAAGGGGTAGTCACGTCCTCAACTATACATGGAAGGAGGAAGACTTGCCATAAAATAAATATACATATACCATATACTCAACACCCCCCGGCAGTCGAAGCGTCGGCACGCCGTACACAAAGACTAGATCGGAACTCCTCAAAAGATGTCGTAGGGAGCCCCTTCGTTATGATGTCCGCAAACTGTTGGGAGGTGGGAACGTGTAAAACACGTACATGACCAAGAGCCACCTGCTCCCGAACAAAGTGAATATCAAGCTCAATATGCTTGGTGCGGCGATGATGAACCGGGTTGGCGGAGAGGTAGACGGCGGAAACATTGTCGCAAAACACCATTGTGGCCTTGGTGATTGGACAAGAGAGCTCCTGGAGCAGCTGGCGGAGCCACGAGCACTCGGCGACCACATTGGCAACGACACGATACTCGGCCTCGGCACTGGACTGAGAGACGGTAGGCTGACGCTTGGACGACCATGAGATGAGTGACGGTCCAAGATAAACGCAATATCCCAAGGTGGAACGTCGCGTGTCGGGGCAGCCAGCCCAGTCAGCGTCGGAGTAGGCCGTGATGTCCATGGCGGTGGAAGCGTGAAGCGAGAGACCAAGATCCGGAGTGCCACGGATATAGCGAAGAATCCGCTTGACCGCAGTCCAGTGAACGTTCCGGGGAGCATGCATGTAGAGACAGACCTGCTGGACGGCATACTGGAGCTCAGGCCGAGTGAGGGTGAGGTACTGAAGCGCACCAACTATTGACCTGTAGTCCGCGGCATCTGAAGCCGGAGATCCATCAGTGGCAGAAAGCTTGGCCTTCGTGTCGACTGGCGTGGTCGCGGGTTTGCAGTTAAGCATACCAGCGCGACAAAGGAGCTCATGAGCATACTTCCTCTGATGGAGAAAATAGCCGTCCGCACGGCGCACCACCTCAATCCCAAGGAAGTAGTGAAGAGGACCCAAGTCCCTGAGGGCGAACTCGGCACGAAGACGAGCGGTGAGCTGCTGAAGGAGAGCAGTGGTCGAGGCCGTCAGGATGATGTCGTCGACATAGAGTAGCAGGTACGCCGTGGTGTCACCCTTACGGTACACAAACAGAGAAGCATCGGAGCGAGTGGAGCGAAAGCCGGGTTGATGAAGAAATCCTATGCGCTGGTACCACGCGCGAGGCGCCTGCTTGAGCCCATAAAGAGAGCGCGAAAGCAGGCACACATGATCCGGGTGAGCATTGTCAACGAACCCGGTGGGCTGCTGGCAGTAGACCTGCTCCTCAAGACGACCATGGAGAAAAGCATTAGAGACATCCATCTGGTGCACCGGCCAGCCGCGAGACACGGCAAGCTGGGGAACGGTGCGAATCGTCCCTGGTTTAACAACCGGGGCGAAAATATCCGTGAAGTCGACGCCGGCGCGCTGGCGGAATCCACGAACCACCCAACGCGCGTTATGACAGTCAAGGGTGCCATCCTGATGAAACTTGTGCTTGAACACCCACTTCCCAGTGATCATGTTGGCGTGGAGGGGTCGTGGGACGAGCTGCCACGTCTGATTGCGCTGTAAGGCGTCAAACTTGGCCTGCATGGCCGCGAGCCACATGGGGTCACGAAGCGCCGCGCGGGCAGAAGCTGGCAATGGTGAAGGAGCGGCAGGCGAGGACGATGGCGTAGTAGTCGAGGCGGTGTGGACGTACTCGTCCGCGGCTTACCGCGTGCTCGGACGAAACACGCCGGCGCGGGTGGTGGGACCCGCGGGATCCGCAACAGGCCCAAGTGGCAAGCATGGGACGACGCCCGAGACGGAGCTCGAGGGCGACGCAGAGGCCGAGGCAGCGCCTGAGCTAGGGCTCGAAGGCGACATAGGGGGCGGCGAAGGTGGTGCGGCCGGGGCAGCTCCAAGAGCCGGAGGGGCGCGAGGCCGCGAGAGCTCGACCTCGGCAGAGGGAGAGGCCACCTGTCGATCCTGTGCAAATGGAAAAACACACTCATCAAAATAAACGTGTCGGGAAGTGATGACACGGTGGGACATAGGATCATAGCAGCGATAGCCTTTGGTGTTAGCTGGGTAACCGAGAAAGACACAAGGCAAGGAGCGGGGAGCGAGTTTATGGGGAGTAGTGGCGACTATGCTAGGGTAACAACGACAGCCGAAGATCCGAAGACCATCATAGGAAGGAGGATAACCAAAAAGAAGATGATGAGGCGCGTAGTTCCAACGAGTACGGCATGGTCGTAGGTTAATGAGTAGGGTGGCGGTGGCGAGGGCGTCGGGCCAGAACGAAGGAGGCATGTGGGCGTGGAAGAGAAGAGTGCGAACACAATCGTTGAGGGTGCGAAGGACGCGTTCGGCTCGGCCGTTTTGCTGGGAAGTGTAGGGTTATGTGAGGCGAAGAATGGTGTCGTGGGTGGAGAGGAGGGTGCGAATGGCGAGGTTATCGAACTCTTTCCCGTTGTCAGTCTGGAGAGCATGAATAGGACGACCAAATTGTGTAGAGACATAGGCGAAAAAGGAGAGGAGGGTGGCATGCACGTCGGATTTCTTACGAAGGGGGAATGTCCACACAAAGTGAGAAAAATCATCCATGATAACTAGATAATATGTAAAACCAGAATTACTAGGTATAGGAGACGTCCATACATCACTGTGAATCAACTGAAAAGGAAAAGACACAACTGTGGAAGAATTACTAAAGGGAAGGCGAACATGTTTGCCCAGACGAGCGTGCCAAAGGTCGACGCCGGCGGAGAGGGCTCGAGGCGCAGCGCTGGTGGAGGATGAGGGCATCACGGGGTTTAGGTCGTCGGGACTCTCACTGCGGTGGAGCACCATCCGGGTACGGGAATCCTTTACAGAAAAACCAAACGCGTCAAATTCAACAGTTACGGAATTATCACGGGAGAAATTACAAACTGAAACAAGATTTTGAATAAGGTGGGGAGAGACTATGACATTATTAAGAGATAACGACTTTGAGGTGGATGAAAAACTTGTTGAACCAACATGTGAGATGGGGAGACCAGCGCTGTTGCCGACGATGATACGGGAGGCGGTGGAGGTGGAAGATGAATGTGAGAGGTTACCCGGGTGAGAAGCCATATGAGCGGAGGCGCCAGTGTCCATGAACCAGTGACCGCCGCCGGCGTAGGAGGCGGGAGCAGGCGCCTGCTGGAGTGCGGTGTACAGGGCGGGATCCCACGCTGGAGCAGCAGAGAAGGCGGGCGAGCCTCCATGGTAGCTGGGCATCACTGGTGGACCGGCGTAGCTCGGCTGAGGCGCGGCGTAGAAGGCGTGACGACTTGCTGGGTGGGGGCCCAGGATCCCGGGCACGGCTGCGCGGGGCACCGACATGGTGTAGGCGTGGACGACGCCCGTCCACGGGTTGTGGCCACCACTCCACGGCGGGGTGGGCTGCGGGTATGCTGGACGAGGGCCGGCACCGCCATAGCCACCAGGAGGACGCGGAGGACCGCCGCGGCCGCGACGACGACGCCACGGCTGCTGCGGCGGCGGAGGCGCAGGAACCGTGGGCACGGGAGGACGCGGTGCGGCAGGCGGTGGAGGGGGAGCACCACGGCCAACGACGGTGGCAAGCGCCGTGTGGACGACGTTGGAGCGCACGTTCTTCAAACGCCAATCCTCGAGACGAAGGTAGTCGACCGCCCGCTCGAAGGTGGGCTCGGCCATGAGGGTGAGGTTGGAGGCGGTGTTCCCGAGGTCCTCGCTGAGACCGGCGGTGAGGGTGGTGAGCAGCATCTCATCGCTGATCGTGAAGCCAAGATCGTTGAGCTCGTCGGAGAGGGTCTTGAGGCGTAGGCAGTAGGCGTCAAGGGAGAGGTCGTTCTGGTGACAGCCGAAGAACTCCTGCTGCAAGAAAACAACCCATTGGAGCTTATTGTTAGTAAAGAGCCCTGTGATCTCGGTTCACACCGTGCGAGCATCGTCGCCGTCGCGCACGACGGTATGGAAGATGTCTGGCAAGACGGTGAGGAAGAGCCATCGGATGATGGTGGCGTCGATCGTCATCCAGTCGGAGTCGCGGCGCATGGTGAGGAGGTCGATGGTGCCGTCGACATGATCAGAGAGATGGTACTCGCGGAAGAGCATATTGAAGTAGGTTTTCCAGGCATAGAAATTGGTAGCGGAGTGGGAGAGTTTGATGGGGACGTGGTGGGTGATGGGGATGTCACGGAGGTGGTTGGGGTTAGGGGCAGCGGACTCAGAGCCGGAGGAAGCGAAGGGGTTGCTGGAATCGGAAGCAAACGACATGACGACTACAATAGGCGGTCTGATCAATCCAAAATAGTGAGGCAGGATTTGGATTTAGAGAATCAAAAAGCAATCAACCATCCCCTAGGGTGTGAGAGGAGAGGACTAGGAATAGGCGACGGCCTGCCGAGAGAAAGAGCCGGCGGCGCGCTGGGTTGAGGGAGTAATTAGCGCAGCAAGAGAGAAGGCGGCGGCGTGGATAGAACACACGCGAGGGATCAAGCGCAAGTAGCTAGCTAGCTAGGACGTAGCGTGAGCGATCAATCATCAGTTACACGCGCGAGCGATCAGCGCGTCCCGGCGGACGAGCGGCAACGACGCGCGCTGAGGAAGGCGGCGCAGCTCGGCAGCGATAAGCGAGGGAGGCGGCGGCGACCTAGGTTTAGGATCGATAGGTGTCTGATACCATGTAGGAGATTGGATGCAACTCACGATGTATTGATCGGGTGCAAAGGCACGCATATATATGGGTACAAGGGGTAGTCACGTCCTCAACTATACATGGAAGGAGGAAGACTTGCCATACAAGACATATACATATACCATATACCCAACAGTCCCCTACTTGACTAAGCTTTCTCCGTCTTTGGAAATTAAGGGCTCTCACCAAAACAGCATGCGGCGAACTAGCACATCTTCGAAGAAGACCTGCTTAAGGGTAAAACTATGCTGACATGCTGTCAATGATCGCAACAGGCCTTAGATAGCGTCGCGCAGCGCGCACTAAGTTCAACACAGTAGTTAGACAATCCATGGCATGGCAGCCTGGGTTTATTCTTTCGTGTTAAGACCCGTCACAGTCGATCGGGTTTAATTAGCAGTTCAACATACTAATTAATTAGACAATCTAGCGGTGACCATCGATATATGTCTGAGCTTGTACCGCGAAGCATTAGCTTGCCTAGACGGACGGAGAGCACAGCCGATTGCACGATGCAGCGACAGGGTATTGATGGCGGGGTGCGCGGACATACATTACCACCTCCATCCCGCCGGGCCGGTTGCACATGCTCTAGCCAGCAGCGCGCTGTCCTGTGTCCTCCACAGCTGATCGATGGAGCTGTTCATCACAGGCTACAAGTCCAGATGCATGGGCTTGGCCCTTGTTTCTTTCGCCTAAAAGACAATGCCATCTGTTCGTAGCTTGTCCACACACAGCAAGAAAGAGAAGAGATCGACTGGGAAAACTACAAAAGAGACCGCATGCTGTATAATCTGACCAGCTTGTGGGATAGAGACACACGGTTCAAATTTATCTATGAAATGTGTCCTCGTGAAGGCCTTAATTAGGGTAACAGTTTAGGCTGTCTTGGTTTACATGTGCTTCACTAGTGTTCACGGAGAGATAAATTCATCACGTAATTAATTACTGTAGTACGGAGTATTTAACTGGATCCTGAACTAGTGTTCGTTAGGCAACCATCTCGTCAGTCAGACTGGTAGGAGATCCAATCTTTTCAACTGAGCTGACGTTTCCTGAACAGAGAGAGCGATCGACCGGTCCAATCACTAGCCGGCACATCGTATTGTACCCCTAGCGGCCAAGCCCTGTCCTATCATCATATGCACGAAATACTCCACGTACACGTATCAGTGCCCGGATGATACCTATTCATACACTATTTAAGATTGAGTGACATAAATCTTTTTTCGGGGAGAATGATATTTCCTGAATAAATGCTTGATCACAAGACATTCCCCATTGTGGAACTCCCTGAAAAACGGACCAACATATTTAATGGAAGCTGGAGAGATGTCAGTATTTTTCAGGACGACCGAGGAGGAGAGAAAATACAATATGGCCTCTTGGGTGACGGTACGTACACCAGGTCGACCTCTTATAAGAGAAATACCTTTAGGAGGGTATCTAGTTTTCTTCCATCAGGATTGCGAAAGGATCTCTAGAGGCCCATCCCGTTGCAACACATTAATGTTAATATTTGCAACTTTAATTTTTATAAGTAGAAATGATGCGATGATAATAAATTGGTATTCCATGTTTGCATTAAGTATCACCGAGTAGTGATGAAGTTTATAATATATACATATTAAATTTGATACACATATTCGGTGTCTAGAATTTTAGAATATAATTAGAATATAGGAACTTTTGGTTACGGATTTTCAATGATTTTTTTGACATGGTAGTTTGTTCGTGGTATTTTTTTGTATGCTAGCACTAGTGGAAATCGGGGCTTAGTTTCACCCCTTTAGTCCCAAATTAAATTTGGACCGAGACTAAAGGGGTGCAACCCCGCGCCGCGATTTTGAGAGGTGCCTTTAGTCCCGGTTCGTGTTAGGAACCGGGACTAAAGGTACACCGCATGCGGCAGCAGAGGCGGGTCCCAGCGTCAGAACCCTTTAGTCTCGGTTCGTGAAACGAACCGGGACTAAAGTTCCTGACTTTATCAGCTTCTTCCACCCCTGCTCACTCCATTTTTTCCACCGAGACCGAGCTCAAAACCATTTCCTCTCCATTTCTTCTCCATTTCCTCTCCCCAAGACTAAATAATCCATAATATTTTACACCATTTGGCAAGATTGAAGGCACCCCACGGTTAGCCTCTTCATCCTCTTTCCGGCATTGCTTATTTAGCTCATTTTGCCCATTTCAAATTTTTTGTGCAAACAAGGTGTTTGATGAAATGCCTAAGTTAGGATTTTATTTGTTTCATATGTGCAATTTATGCTCAAACTAAATAATGATTTATGTGTTTTAGTGTCGTGAGGAGCCTTATCGACGTCGATCGCCCGCGCTGTCCCGTCACCGGCACCACCCCGGTGAGCCTCTATCTTTTATTTTATTTGATTTTTAAAAACATAGCTTTATTGTTTTAGATGCATAGTTATTACTTGTATAATTTTCTAACTTGTATTATATGTATAGAGTCATGGTTCTCATATCCGTCCCCGTCGGTCCTCGTCCGGTTTATGATTCGGATGTGGTATATTTTCAAAACTATTTATTTCATTCTATGTTTCTCGCAATTATGGCGACCAACTTGACATAGAATTATTTTTATCTAGGAGGTAGTTGAACCAGAAATTGAACCTGACCCTATTGTCGAGTTTTTGGATAAAGAAAACAATGATTTGAAAGCAAAATTGAAAAGAAGTGAAGATCTTTATCTTCAATGCTTAGAAGATAAGATGAAATTAGAGCTCAAACTTGCCGACGTGGTCGATGGTAACGAGATCAAGATGGATGCAATGCGCTTGAAGATAAAAAGGATTAGAAAATATGCCATTAATCGGGAGGCTTGGTATCATTATGATGTGGGTTCAGTATTTATCTTAGTTACGATTTTGATCACATTTATTGTTGGATTTAAATTCTTTAGATAATTTTTATATTTGTTTCAGTTAATGTATGTTTTATGAGAACTATGTATTACCAGTTGTCACTACTCTACTCTTATTTTAATGGATGACATTATATTAATTAATTTGCTCTTACATATTATTTATGACAGTAGTGTAATAATGGGGTTCGATATACTTTTGTGTAATACAGATGAACCGACAATGGATGTACGGTGACCGATGTTGTCCTGAGTTCATTGATGGCATGCATAATTTTCTCCATGTGGCTGAGGCAAACAAGCCGAAGAACGGTTTTATTCGTTGTCCATGTAGTGCCTGCAGGAATATGAGTGATCACTCTACCTCAAAAGTCATTCACTCACACCTCTTGCATAATGGTTTTATGCCTGGTTATTATTGTTGGACCAAGCACGGAGAAACAGGGGTTATCATGGAAGAAAATGAATAAGAGGAGGATAATGACAAGTATCCTTGGTTCAGTGATACTACAATGGGAGAAGATGAAACTGAAGAAGATCCCATTATTGATGAGCCCGACGATGATCTTCCTCGGGCCATTCGTGATGCACAAATGGACTGTGGAAGTGAAAACGAAAGGTTGAAGTTGGAGCGTATGTTAGCTGATCACGCCAAATTGTTGTACCCAACTTGTTAAAATGACCAGAAAAAGCTAGGTACCACACTTGAATTGCTGCAATGGAAGGCAGAGAATGGTACTTCTGACAAGGGATTTGAAAATTTGTTAAAAATAGTTAAGAAGATGCTTCCAAAGGATAACGAATTGTCGTCTAGTACGTATGAAGCAAAGAAGGTGGTATGCCCTCTAGGATTAGAGGTACATAAGATACACGTTTGCATTAATGACTGCATCCTCTACCGCGGTGAGCACGAAAAATTAAATGCATGTTCTGTATGCGGTGCTTTGCGGTATAAGATCGGGCGAGATGACCCTGGTGATGTTGAGGGCGAGCCGCGCCCCACGAAGAGGATTCCTGCAAAGGTGATGTGGTATGCTCCTATAATACCACGGTTGAAAAGTTTGTTCAGCAATAGAGAGCATGCCAAGTTGTTGCGTTGGCACAAAGAAGATCGTAAAAAAGACTTGATGTTGAGACACCCCGCGGATGGGTCCCAGTGGAGAAAAATTGACAGAGAGTTCCCGACATTTTCAGATGACGCAAGGAACTTAAGATTTGGTCTAAGTACAGATGGCTTTAATCCTTTTGGAGAGCAGAGCTCCAGTCACAGCACTTGGCCCGTGACTCTATGTATCTATAACCTTCCTCCTTGGTTGTGCATGAAACGGAAGTACATTATGATGCCAGTGCTCATTCAAGGCCCGAAGCAACCAGGCAACGACATTGATGTGTACCTCAGGCCATTAGTTGAAGAACTTTTGCAGTTGTGGCGTGAAGAAGGTGTACGTGTGTGGGATGAGCACAAACTGGAGGAATTTGATCTACGAGCTTTGCTTTTTGTAACCATCAATGATTGGCCTACTCTAGGCAACATTTCAGGACAGTCAAACAAGGGATACAATGCATGCACGCACTGTTTAGCTGAGACTGATAGTATACATTTAGGTAACAAGTTTCTTGTACCCAAGCATCCATTAAGGAAGAAAGGTAAGCATTACAAATGTGAGGCAGATCATCGGCCGAGGCCTACCCGCCCTTCTAGTTCTGCTATACATGATATGGTCAAGGATTTAAATGTAATCTTTGGAAAGGGTCCTGGCGGACTCACTGTTCCGAATGACGCAAACAACCACGTACCCATGTGGAAGAAAAAATCTATATTTTGGGAGCTGCCATATTGGATAATGCTAGAGATTCACTCTGCAATCAACGTGATGCACGTGACAAAGAACATTTGCTGCAACTTGCTAAACTTCTTGGGCGTGTATGGGAAGTCAAAAGATGGGAAGTCAAAAAAAGGGAAGTCAAAAAAAGGTACACCGAAAGGAAGGTAGACCCATCAACGTATGAGCGAAGAGATGCATCGAGACGATACTCATTCAGAGAATCAACCAGGTCCTGCAAGCTACGCTCTTACTAAAGAAGAGAAGAAAATATTTTTTGAGTGCGCAGTATGAAGGTTCCATCTGGCTTCTCATCAAATATAAAAGGAATAATAAACATGGCAGAGCAAAAATTTCAGAATCTAAAGTCTCATGACTGTCACGTGATTATGACACAATTACTTCCGGTTGCATTGAGAGGGCTTCTACCGGAAAATGTTCGAGAACCCATTGTGAAGCTATGTGCATTTCTCAATGTAATTTCTCAGAAGGTAATCAATCCACTAACTCTAAAAAATTTAGAGAAGGATGTGGTCCAATGTATTGTCAGCTTCGAGTTGGTGTTCCCACCAACCTTCTTCAATATTATGACGCACCTTGTAGTCCACCTAGTCAAAGAGATTTCTGTTCTCGGTCCTGTATTTCTACACAACATGTTCCCCTTTGAGAGGTTCATGGGAGTCTTAAAAAAATATGTGCATAACCGGGCTAGGCCAGAAGGAAGCATCGTCAAGGGTTATGGAACAGAGGAGGTCATTGAATTTTGTGTAGATTTTATTCCTGATCTGAAGCCGATCGGTGTTCCTGAATCACGTCATGAGGGGAGACTGCATGGAAAAGGCACCCTAGGAAAGAAAGCAACAATATGTCAAGACGGGGATTCTTTCACTCAAGCACACAACACCGTTCTACATAATTCCAGTTTGGTGGGTCCGTATGTCGAGGAACACAAGAATGTTTTACGCTCCAAATACCCGGAGAAATCTGAATATTGTATTGATGGAGAACACATGAAGACTTTCAGCAGTTGGTTAAAAAGACGTCTCATTAATGACACCACTGTTGAAGAACAGCTATACTTGTTAGCCACATCACCAGCTTCAACTATATTGACTTTTCAAGGGTACGAGATAAATTGAAATATATTTTACACAGCCCACCAAGATAAAAAGAGCACCAACCAAAACAGTGGAGTACGCTTTGATGCAACAAACTGCAACGGGGCAAAGGACACATATTATGGTTACATAGAGAAGATATGGGAACTTGACTATGGATCTACTTTTAAGGTCCCTTTGTTCAAGTGCAAATGGTTCAACCTACGAGGCGGGGTAGAGGTAGACCCACGATACGGAATGACTACAGTGGATCTCAACAATATTTCGTACGAGAACGAACCATTCGTCCTAGCCAGTGAAGTTGCTCAGGTTTTCTATGTGAAAGACATGTCTACCCTACCGAAAAAAAGAAAAGATAAGCAAGCGAGTACATCATACGGTGAGCCAAAGCGCCACATAGTTCTTTCAGGGAAAAGAGTCATTGTGGGAGTGGAGGACAAGACAGACATGTGAGAAGATTACGATAAGTTTCATGACATTCCGCCCTTCAAAGTCAACACTGATCCAAGTATCAAGTTAAATGAAGAAGATTGTCCATGGTTACGGCGCAATCAGAAGAACAAGTAAACACTAGATAGGGATATTATTGTTGATGTGTAATATCCGAATGCTTTGTATCAGAAGAACAAGTGAACTGAAGTATTTTGTAGATGCATGGAACAAAACACACGATTTCACCTGCATACAGCCCAACGGTGGCTCGTGAGTGCCTGCATATGAAATGCACCGTTGGGCGTATGCAGGGAATCCAAATGCTTTGTATTCTGTCGATGAAGTAGAATGAGGAGACAATGACTGCCAACATGTTCAAGAGGGGGCTATATATAAGGTCATGTGACTCACGAACTGGTCATGATAGTTCCCATCCAACAGCTCAGAATCCCTCACAAGAAACACATCTTCATCCAACGGCTCACAAGTGCTTTAAAGAAGCACACGATCCATGTGCTTCTTTAGTCCCGGTTGGTGTTCCCAACCGAGACTAAAGAAGCACATGGATCGTGTGTTTCTTTCTAGCGCTTCTGAGACGTTGGATCTGAGGTGTGTTTCTTTTGAGAGATTCTGAGCTGTTAGATCAGCAGTATCACGACCACTTCGTTACCAACCGGGACTAAAGAAGCACACGAACCTTATATATAGCCCCCCTCCCGGACATGTTCAGCACTCAATGTCTACTCATTGTAGTTTATTTTGGCAGCACACGGGTTCCAAACAGTTGCAGATCATCAGAGATGTTTTGTCGGACGGTTGTAGATCAACAGAGATGTCTTGCCACGGTCATTTAGCGTGGGTTGAAATGACCATAACTTGGTCATTTGGCTTGAAACTCCTAGATGTTCATACATGATAGACCTTTTAGTGAAGACTTTTTTTGCAAATGTTGGCAAAAATCAAGTTTATCATTTTTCATAGCAACTAGTACACAAATAAGGAGCCCATGCCAAAGGATTTGATTTTTTGAGGTGTTTATCACTTTATTACATTTTTTCTTAAAAACGATCAAAACGGTCGCTACGACTAATCATTGGAAGAGGTGATATTTTCTAGAACTATCAATGTTTATGTGATATAACCACTAGTTTTGTACCTAAAAATGATTTTTCCAAAAGTTTCAGACCAAACTATCAAATAGTTGTAGTTCAAATTTGAATTACTTTCGATAAATCAACATAAACTCAATTAACTAGGTGAAATTAGATAGAATTCAAAGAAAAAACTCATACTTGGGGATCATCCATCATATGTGCACCACCCTTAGTGAAAAATAGTTGGGTGCCATTTGGAATCATATTTTCTGTACTCACTTCACAAAAAACCTCATTTTTTGCACTTAAAAAAAAGGAAAATGATATTTATGAAAATAATTTGAAGAATCCCTTTGGCAAGATTGTTTAATATACCGATATGCACCTATGAGTGGAGTATGAGATCTTTATCACAAACTATGTCGTCGAAATGACCATAACCTGGTCATTTGGCTTGAAACTTCTAGATGTTCATACATGATAGACCTTTTTGTGAATACTTTTTTTGCAAATGTTGGCAAAAATCAAGTTTATCATTTTTCATAGCAACTAGTACACAAATAATGAGCCCATGCCAAAGGATTTGATTTTTTGAGGTGTTTATCCCTTTATTACATTTTTTCTTAAAAACGATCAAAACGGTCGCTACGACTAATCATCGGAAGAGGTGATATTTTCTACAACTATCAATGTTTCTGTGATATAACCACTAGTTGTGTACCTTAAAATGATTTTTCCAAAAGTTTCAGACCAAACTATCAAATAGTTGTAGTTCAAATTTGAATTACTTTCGATAAATCAACATAAACTCAATTAACTAGGGAAAATTAGCTATAATTCTAAGATAAAACTCAAACTTGGGGATCATCCATCATGTGTGCACCACTCTTAGTGAAAAATAGTTGGGTGCCATTTGGAATCATATTTTATATACTTACTTCACAAAAAACCTCATTTTTTGCACTTAAAAAAAGGAAAATGATATTTATGAAAATAATTTGAAGAATCCCTTTAGCAAGATTGTTTAATATACCAATATGCACCTGTGTGTGGAGTATGAGATCTTTATCACAAACTATGTCGTCGAAATGACCATAACTTGGTCATTTGGCTTAAAACTTCTAGATGTTTATACATGATAGACCTTTTTGTGAATACTTTTTTTGCAAATGTTGGCAAAAATCAAGTTTATCATTTTTCATAGCAACTAGTACACAAATAAGGAGCCCATGCCAAAGGATTTGATTTTTTGAGGTGTTTATCACTTTATTACATTTTTTCTTAAAACCGATCAAAACGGTCGCTACGACTAATCATCGGAAGAGGTGATATTTTCTAGAACTATCAATGTTTCTGTGATATAACCACTAGTTGTGTACCTTAAAATGATTTTTCCAAAAGTTTCACACCAAACTATCAAATAGTTGTAGTTCAAATTTGAATTACTTTCGATAAATGAACATAAACTCAATTAACTAGGGAACATTAGCTATAATTCTAAGAAAAAACTCAAACTTGGGGATCATCCATCATGTGTGCACCAATCTTAGTGAAAAATAGTAGGGTGCCATTTGGAATCATATTTTATGTACTTACTTCACAAAAAACCTCATTGTTTGCGATTAAAAAAAGGAAAATGATATTTATGAAAATAATTTGAAGATTCCCTTTGGCAAGATTGTTTAATATACCAATATGCACCTATGTGTGGAGTATGAGATCTTTATCACAAACTATGTCGTCGAAATGACCATAACTTGGTCATTTGGCTTGAAACTTCTAGATGTTCATACATGATAGACCTTTTTGTGAAGACTTTTTTTTTCAAATGTTGGCAAAAATCAAGTTTATCATTTTTCATAGCAACTAGTACACAAATAAGGAGCCCATGCCAAAGGATTTGATTTTTGAGGTGTTTATCACTTTATTACATTTTTTCTTAAAATCGATCAAAACGGTCGCTACGACTAATCATCGGAAGAGGTGATATTTTCTAGAACTATCAATGTTTCTGTGATATAACCACTAGTTGTGTATCTTAAAATGATTTTTCCAAAAGTTTCAGACCAAACTATCAAATAGTTGTAGTTCAAATTTGAATTACTTTCGATAAATCAGCATAAACTCAATTAATTAGGGGAAATTAGTTAGAATTCAAAGAAAAAACTCATACTTGGGGATCATCCATCATGTGTGCACCACTCTTAGTGAAAAATAGTTGGGTGCCATTTGGAATCATATTTTATATACTTACTTCACAAAAAACCTCATTTTTTGCACTTAAAAAAAGGAAAATGATATTTATGAAAATAATTTGAAGAATCCCTTTAGCAAGATTGTTTAATATACCAATATGCACCTGTGTGTGGAGTATGAGATCTTTATCACAAACTATGTCGTCGAAATGACCATAACTTGGTCATTTGGCTTAAAACTTCTAGATGTTTATACATGATAGACCTTTTTGTGAATACTTTTTTTGCAAATGTTGGCAAAAATCAAGTTTATCATTTTTCATAGCAACTAGTACACAAATAAGGAGCCCATGCCAAAGGATTTGATTTTTTGAGGTGTTTATCACTTTATTACATTTTTTCTTAAAACCGATCAAAACGGTCGCTACGACTAATCATCGGAAGAGGTGATATTTTCTAGAACTATCAATGTTTCTGTGATATAACCACTAGTTGTGTACCTTAAAATGATTTTTCCAAAAGTTTCACACCAAACTATCAAATAGTTGTAGTTCAAATTTGAATTACTTTCGATAAATGAACATAAACTCAATTAACTAGGGAACATTAGCTATAATTCTAAGAAAAAACTCAAACTTGGGGATCATCCATCATGTGTGCACCAATCTTAGTGAAAAATAGTAGGGTGCCATTTGGAATCATATTTTATGTACTTACTTCACAAAAAACCTCATTTTTTGCGATTAAAAAAAGGAAAATGATATTTATGAAAATAATTTGAAGAATCCCTTTGGCAAGATTGTTTAATATACCAATATGCACCTATGTGTGGAGTATGAGATCTTTATCACAAACTATGTCGTTGAAATGACCATAACTTGGTCATTTGGCTTGAAACTTCTAGATGTTCATACATGATAGACCTTTTTGTGAAGACTTTTTTTTTCAAATGTTGGCAAAAATCAAGTTTATCATTTTTCATAGCAACTAGTACACAAATAATGAGCCCATGCCAAAGGATTTGATTTTTTGAGGTGTTTATCCCTTTATTACATTTTTTCTTAAAAACGATCAAAACGGTCGCTACGACTAATCATCGGAAGAGGTGATATTTTCTACAACTATCAATGTTTCTGTGATATAACCACTAGTTGTGTACCTTAAAATGATTTTTCCAAAAGTTTCAAACCAAACTATCAAATAGTTGTAGTTCAAATTTGAATTACTTTCGATAAATCAACATAAACTCAATTAACTAGGAAAAATTAGCTATAATTCTAAGAAAAAACTCAAACTTGGGGATCATCCATCATGTGTGCACCACTCTTAGTTAAAAATAGTTGGGTGCCATTTGGAATCATATTTTATATACTTACTTCACAAAAAACCTCATTTTTTGCACTTAAAAAAAGGAACTTGATATTTATGAAAATAATTTGAAGAATCCCTTTAGCAAGATTGTTTAATATACCAATATGCACCTGTGTGTGGAGTATGAGATCTTTATCACAAACTATGTCGTCGAAATGACCATAACTTGGTCATTTGGCTTAAAACTTCTAGATGTTTATACATGATAGACCTTTTTGTGAATACTTTTTTTGCAAATGTTGGCAAAAATCAAGTTTATCATTTTTCATAGCAACTAGTACACAAATAAGGAGCCCATGCCAAAGGATTTGATTTTTTGTGGTGTTTATCACTTTATTACATTTTTTCTTAAAACCGATCAAAACGGTCGCTACGACTAATCATCGGAAGAGGTGATATTTTCTAGAACTATCAATGTTTCTGTGATATAACCACTAGTTGTGTACCTTAAAATGATTTTTCCAAAAGTTTCACACCAAACTATCAAATAGTTGTAGTTCAAATTTGAATTACTTTCGATAAATGAACATAAACTCAATTAACTAGGGAACATTAGCTATAATTCTAAGAAAAAACTCAAACTTGGGGATCATCCATCATGTGTGCACCAATCTTAGTGAAAAATAGTAGGGTGCCATTTGGAATCATATTTTATGTACTTACTTCACAAAAAACCTCATTGTTTGCGATTAAAAAAAGGAAAATGATATTTATGAAAATAATTTGAAGATTCCCTTTGGCAAGATTGTTTAATATACCAATATGCACCTATGTGTGGAGTATGAGATCTTTATCACAAACTATGTCGTCGAAATGACCATAACTTGGTCATTTGGCTTGAAACTTCTAGATGTTCATACATGATAGACCTTTTTGTGAAGACTTTTTTTTTCAAATGTTGGCAAAAATCAAGTTTATCATTTTTCATAGCAACTAGTACACAAATAAGGAGCCCATGCCAAAGGATTTGATTTTTGAGGTGTTTATCACTTTATTACATTTTTTCTTAAAATCGATCAAAACGGTCGCTACGACTAATCATCGGAAGAGGTGATATTTTCTAGAACTATCAATGTTTCTGTGATATAACCACTAGTTGTGTATCTTAAAATGATTTTTCCAAAAGTTTCAGACCAAACTATCAAATAGTTGTAGTTCAAATTTGAATTACTTTCGATAAATCAACATAAACTCAATTAATTAGGGGAAATTAGTTAGAATTCAAAGAAAAAACTCATACTTGGGATCATCCATCATGTGTGCACCACTCTTAGTGAAAAATAGTTGGGTGCCATTTGGAATCATATTTTATATACTTACTTCACAAAAAACCTCATTTTTTGCACTTAAAAAAAGGAAAATGATATTTATGAAAATAATTTGAAGAATCCCTTTAGCAAGATTGTTTAATATACCAATATGCACCTGTGTGTGGAGTATGAGATCTTTATCACAAACTATGTCGTCGAAATGACCATAACTTGGTCATTTGGCTTAAAACTTCTAGATGTTTATACATGATAGACCTTTTTGTGAATACTTTTTTTGCAAATGTTGGCAAAAATCAAGTTTATCATTTTTCATAGCAACTAGTACACAAATAAGGAGCCCATGCCAAAGGATTTGATTTTTTGAGGTGTTTATCACTTTATTACATTTTTTCTTAAAACCGATCAAAACGGTCGCTACGACTAATCATCGGAAGAGGTGATATTTTCTAGAACTATCAATGTTTCTGTGATATAACCACTAGTTGTGTACCTTAAAATGATTTTTCCAAAAGTTTCAGACCAAACTATCAAATAGTTGTAGTTCAAATTTAAATTACTTTCGATAAATGAACATAAACTCAATTAACTAGGGAACATTAGCTATAATTCTAAGAAAAAACTCAAACTTGGGGATCATCCATCATGTGTGCACCAATCTTAGTGAAAAATAGTAGGGTGCCATTTGGAATCATATTTTATGTACTTACTTCACAAAAAACCTCATTTTTTGCGATTAAAAAAAGGAAAATGATATTTATGAAAATAATTTGAAGAATCCCTTTGGCAAGATTGTTTAATATACCAATATGCACCTATGTGTGGAGTATGAGATCTTTATCACAAACTATGTCGTCAAAATGACCATAACTTGGTCATTTGGCTTGAAACTTCTAGATGTTCATACATGATAGACCTTTTTGTGAAGACTTTTTTTTTCAAATGTTGGCAAAAATCAAGTTTATCATTTTTCATAGCAACTAGTACACAAATAATGAGCCCATGCCAAAGGATTTGATTTTTTGAGGTGTTTATCCCTTTATTACATTTTTTCTTAAAAACGATCAAAACGGTCGCTACGACTAATCATCGGAAGAGGTGATATTTTCTACAACTATCAATGTTTCTGTGATATAACCACTAGTTGTGTACCTTAAAATGATTTTTCCAAAAGTTTCAAACCAAACTATCAAATAGTTGTAGTTCAAATTTGAATTACTTTCGATAAATCAACATAAACTCAATTAACTAGGAAAAATTAGCTATAATTCTAAGAAAAAACTCAAACTTGGGGATCATCCATCATGTGTGCACCACTCTTAGTTAAAAATAGTTGGGTGCCATTTGGAATCATATTTTATATACTTACTTCACAAAAAACCTCATTTTTTGCACTTAAAAAAAGGAACTTGATATTTATGAAAATAATTTGAAGAATCCCTTTAGCAAGATTGTTTAATATACCAATATGCACCTGTGTGTGGAGTATGAGATCTTTATCACAAACTATGTCGTCGAAATGACCATAACTTGGTCATTTGGCTTAAAACTTCTAGATGTTTATACATGATAGACCTTTTTGTGAATACTTTTTTTGCAAATGTTGGCAAAAATCAAGTTTATCATTTTTCATAGCAACTAGTACACAAATAAGGAGCCCATGCCAAAGGATTTGATTTTTTGTGGTGTTTATCACTTTATTACATTTTTTCTTAAAACCGATCAAAACGGTCGCTACGACTAATCATCGGAAGAGGTGATATTTTCTAGAACTATCAATGTTTCTGTGATATAACCACTAGTTGTGTACCTTAAAATGATTTTTCCAAAAGTTTCACACCAAACTATCAAATAGTTGTAGTTCAAATTTGAATTACTTTCGATAAATGAACATAAACTCAATTAACTAGGGAACATTAGCTATAATTCTAAGAAAAAACTCAAACTTGGGGATCATCCATCATGTGTGCACCAATCTTAGTGAAAAATAGTAGGGTGCCATTTGGAATCATATTTTATGTACTTACTTCACAAAAAACCTCATTGTTTGCGATTAAAAAAAGGAAAATGATATTTATGAAAATAATTTGAAGATTCCCTTTGGCAAGATTGTTTAATATACCAATATGCACCTATGTGTGGAGTATGAGATCTTTATCACAAACTATGTCGTCGAAATGACCATAACTTGGTCATTTGGCTTGAAACTTCTAGATGTTCATACATGATAGACCTTTTTGTGAAGACTTTTTTTTTCAAATGTTGGCAAAAATCAAGTTTATCATTTTTCATAGCAACTAGTACACAAATAAGGAGCCCATGCCAAAGGATTTGATTTTTGAGGTGTTTATCACTTTATTACATTTTTTCTTAAAATCGATCAAAACGGTCGCTACGACTAATCATCGGAAGAGGTGATATTTTCTAGAACTATCAATGTTTCTGTGATATAACCACTAGTTGTGTATCTTAAAATGATTTTTCCAAAAGTTTCAGACCAAACTATCAAATAGTTGTAGTTCAAATTTGAATTACTTTCGATAAATCAACATAAACTCAATTAATTAGGGGAAATTAGTTAGAATTCAAAGAAAAAACTCATACTTGGGATCATCCATCATGTGTGCACCACTCTTAGTGAAAAATAGTTGGGTGCCATTTGGAATCATATTTTATATACTTACTTCACAAAAAACCTCATTTTTTGCACTTAAAAAAAGGAAAATGATATTTATGAAAATAATTTGAAGAATCCCTTTAGCAAGATTGTTTAATATACCAATATGCACCTGTGTGTGGAGTATGAGATCTTTATCACAAACTATGTCGTCGAAATGACCATAACTTGGTCATTTGGCTTAAAACTTCTAGATGTTTATACATGATAGACCTTTTTGTGAATACTTTTTTTGCAAATGTTGGCAAAAATCAAGTTTATCATTTTTCATAGCAACTAGTACACAAATAAGGAGCCCATGCCAAAGGATTTGATTTTTTGAGGTGTTTATCACTTTATTACATTTTTTCTTAAAACCGATCAAAACGGTCGCTACGACTAATCATCGGAAGAGGTGATATTTTCTAGAACTATCAATGTTTCTGTGATATAACCACTAGTTGTGTACCTTAAAATGATTTTTCCAAAAGTTTCAGACCAAACTATCAAATAGTTGTAGTTCAAATTTAAATTACTTTCGATAAATCAACATAAACTCAATTAACTAGGGAACATTAGCTATAATTCAAAGAAAAAACTCATACTTGGGGATCATCCATCATGTGTGCACCACTCTTAGTGAAAAATAGTTGGGTGACATTTGGAATCATATTTTCTGTACTTACTTCACAAAAAACCTCATTGTTTGCGATTAAAAAAAGGAAAATGATATTTATGAAAATAATTTGAAGATTCCCTTTGGGAAGATTGTTTAATATACCAATATGAACCTATGAGTGGAGTATGAGATCTTTATCACAAACTATGTCGTCAAAATGACCATAACTTGGTCATTTGGCTTGAAACTTCTAGATGTTCATACATGATAGACCTTTTTGTGAAGACTTTTTTTTTTCAAATGTTGGCAAAAATCAAGTTTATCATTTTTCATAGCAACTAGTACACAAATAAGGAGCCCTTGCCAAAGGATTTGATTTTTTGAGGTGTTTATCACTTTATTACATTTTTTATTAAAACCGATCAAAACGGTCGCTACGACTAATCATCGGAAGAGGTGATATTTTCTAGAACTATCAATGTTTCTGTGATATAACCACTAGTTGTGTACATTAAAATGATTTTTCCAAAAGTTTCAGACCAAACTATCAAATAGTTGTAGTTCAAATTTGAATTACTTTCGATAAATCAACACAAACTCAATTAACTAGGGGAAATTAGTTAGAATTCAAAGAAAAAACTCATACTTGGGGATCATCCATCATATGTGCACCACTCTTAGTGAAAAATAGTTGGGTGACATTTGGAATCATATTTTCTGTACTCACTTCACAAAAAACCTCATTTTTTGCACTAAAAAAAAAATGAAAATGATATTTATGAAAAAAATTGGAAGAATCCCTTTGGGAAGATTGTTTAATATACCAATATGAACCTATGAGTGGAGTATGAGATCTTTATCACAAACTATGTCGTCAAAATGACCATAACTTGGTCAGTTGGCTTGAAACTTCTAGATGCTCATACATGATAGACCTTTTTGTGAAGACTTTTTTTGCAAATGTTGGCAAATTTCAAGTTTATCTTTTTTCATAGCAACTAGTACACAAATAAGGAGCCCATGCCAAAGGATTTGATTTTTTGAGGTGTTTATCACTTTATTACATTTTTTCTTAAAACTGATCAAAACGGTCGCTACGACTAATCATCGGAAGAGGTGATATTTTCTAGAACTATCAATGTTTCTGTGATATAACCACTAGTTGTGTACCTTAAAATGATTTTTCCAAAAGTTTCAGACCAAACTATCAAATAGTTGTAGTTCAAATTTGAATTACTTTCGATAAATCAACATAAACTCAATTAACTAGGGGAAATTAGTTACAATTCAAAGAAAAAACTCATACTTAGGGATCATCCATCATATGTGCACCACTCTTAGTAAAAAATAGTTGGGTGCCATTTGGAATCATATTTTCTGTACTCACTTCACAAAAAACCTCATTTTTTGCACTTAAAAAAAGGAAAATGATATTTATGAAAATAATTTGAAGAATCCCTTTGGCAAGATTGTTTAATATACCAATATGCACCTATGAGTGGAGTATGAGATCTTTATCACAAACTATGTCGTCGAAATGACCATAACTTGATCATTTGGCTTGAAACTTCTAGATGTACATACATGATAGACCTTTTTGTGAAGACTTTTTTTACAAATGTTAGCAAAAATAAAGTTTATTATTTTTCATAGCAACTAGTACACAAATAAGTAGCCCATGCCAAAGGATTTGATTTTTTGAGGTGTTTATCACTTTATTACATTTTTTTCTTAAAACCGATCAAAACGGTCGCTACGACTAATCATCGGAAGAGGTGATATTTTCTAGATCTATCAATGTTTCTGTGATATAACCACTAGTTGTGTATCTTAAAATGATTTTTCCAAAAGTTTCAGACCAAAATATCAAATAGTTGTAGTTCAAATTTGAATTACTTTCGATAAATCAACATAAACTCAATTAACTAGGGAAAATTAGTTAGAATTCAAAGAAAAAACTCATACTTGGGGATCATCCATCATATGTGCACCACTCTTAGTGAAAAATAGTTTGGTGCCATTTGGAATCATATTTTCTTTACTCACTTCACAAAAAATCACATTTTTTTGCACTTAAAAAAAGGAAAATGATATTTATGAAAATAATTTGAAGAATCCCTTTGGCAAGATTGTTTAATATACCAATATGCACCTATGAGTGGAGTATGAGATCTTTATCACAAACTATGTCGTCGAAATGACCATAAGTTGGTCATTTGGCTTGAAACTTCTAGATGTACATACATGATAGACCTTTTTGTGAAGACTTTTTTTACAAATGTTAGCAAAAATAAAGTTTATTATTTTTCATAGCAACTAGTACACAAATAAGTAGCCCATGCCAAAGGATTTGATTTTTTTGAGGTGTTTATCACTTTATTACATTTTTTTCTTAAAACCGATCAAAACGGTCGCTACGACTAATCATCGGAAGAGGTGATATTTTCTAGATCTATCAATGTTTCTGTGATATAACCACTAGTTGTGTATCTTAAAATGATTTTTCCAAAAGTTTCAGACCAAAATATCAAATAGTTGTAGTTCAAATTTGAATTACTTTCGATAAATCAACATAAACTCAATTAACTAGGGAAAATTAGTTAGAATTCAAAGAAAAAACTCATACTTGGGGATCATCCATCATATGTGCACCACTCTTAGTGAAAAATAGTTTGGTGCCATTTGGAATCATATTTTCTTTACTCACTTCACAAAAAATCACATTTTTTTGCACTTAAAAAAAGGAAAATGATATTTATGAAAATAATTTGAAGAATCCCTTTGGCAAGATTGTTTAATATACCAATATGCACCTATGAGTGGAGTATGAGATCTTTATCACAAACTATGTCGTCGAAATGACCATAAGTTGGTCATTTGGCTTGAAACTTCTAGATGTTCATACATGATAGACCTTTTTGTGAAGACATTTTTTGCAAATGTTGGCAAAAATCAAGTTTATCATTTTTCATAGCAACTAGTACACAAATAAGGAGCCCATGCCAAAGGATTTGATTTTTGAGGTGTTTATCACTTTATTACATTTTTTCTTAAAATCGATCAAAACGGTCGCTACGACTAATCATCGGAAGAGGTGATATTTTCTAGAACTATCAATGTTTATGTGATATAACCACTAGTTGTGTATCTTAAAATGATTTTTCCAAAAGTTTCAGACCAAACTATCAAATAGTTGTAGTTCAAATTTGAATTACTTTCGATAAATCAACATAAACTCAATTAAGTAGGGGAAATTAGTTAGAATTCAAAGAAAAAACTCATACTTGGGGATCATCCATCATATGTGCACCAATCTTAGTGAAAAATAGTTGGGTGCCATTTGGAATCATATTTTCTGTACTCACTTCACAAAAAACCTCATTTTTTGCACTTAAAAAAAGGAAAATGATATTTATGAAAATAATTTGAAGAATCCCTTTGGCAAGATTGTTTAATATACCAAGATGCACCTATGAGTGGAGTATGAGATCTTTATCACAAACTATGTCGTCGAAATGACCATAACTTGGCCATTTGGCTTGAAACTTCTAGATGTACATACATGATAGACCTTTTTGTGAAGACTTTTTTTGCAAATGTTGACAAAAATCAAGTTTATCATTTTACATAGCAACTAGTACACAAATAAGGAGCCCATGCAAAAGGATTTGATTTTTTGAGCTGTTTATCACTTTATTACATTTTTTCTTAAAACCAATCAGAACGGTCGCTACGACTAATCATCGGAAGAGGTGATATTTTCTAGAACTATCAATGTTTCTGTGATATAACCACTAGTTGTGTACCTTAAAATGATTTTTCCAAAAGTTTCAGACCAAACTATCAAATAGTTGTAGTTCAAATTTGAATTACTTTCGATAAATCAACATAAACTCAATTAACTAGGGGAAATTAGTTACAATTCAAAGAAAAAACTCATACTTAGGGATCATCCATCATATGTGCACCACTCTTAGTAAAAAATAGTTGGGTGCCATTTGGAATCATATTTTCTGTACTCACTTCACAAAAAACCTCATTTTTTGCACTTAAAAAAAGGAAAATGATATTTATGAAAATAATTTGAAGAATCCCTTTGGCAAGATTGTTTAATATACCAATATGCACCTATGAGTGGAGTATGAGATCTTTATCACAAACTATGTCGTCGAAATGACCATAACTTGATCATTTGGCTTGAAACTTCTAGATGTACATACATGATAGACCTTTTTGTGAAGACTTTTTTTACAAATGTTAGCAAAAATAAAGTTTATTATTTTTCATAGCAACTAGTACACAAATAAGTAGCCCATGCCAAAGGATTTGATTTTTTGAGGTGTTTATCACTTTATTACATTTTTTTCTTAAAACCGATCAAAACGGTCGCTACGACTAATCATCGGAAGAGGTGATATTTTCTAGATCTATCAATGTTTCTGTGATATAACCACTAGTTGTGTATCTTAAAATGATTTTTCCAAAAGTTTCAGACCAAAATATCAAATAGTTGTAGTTCAAATTTGAATTACTTTCGATAAATCAACATAAACTCAATTAACTAGGGAAAATTAGTTAGAATTCAAAGAAAAAACTCATACTTGGGGATCATCCATCATATGTGCACCACTCTTAGTGAAAAATAGTTTGGTGCCATTTGGAATCATATTTTCTTTACTCACTTCACAAAAAATCACATTTTTTTGCACTTAAAAAAAGGAAAATGATATTTATGAAAATAATTTGAAGAATCCCTTTGGCAAGATTGTTTAATATACCAATATGCACCTATGAGTGGAGTATGAGATCTTTATCACAAACTATGTCGTCGAAATGACCATAAGTTGGTCATTTGGCTTGAAACTTCTAGATGTACATACATGATAGACCTTTTTGTGAAGACTTTTTTTACAAATGTTAGCAAAAATAAAGTTTATTATTTTTCATAGCAACTAGTACACAAATAAGTAGCCCATGCCAAAGGATTTGATTTTTTTGAGGTGTTTATCACTTTATTACATTTTTTTCTTAAAACCGATCAAAACGGTCGCTACGACTAATCATCGGAAGAGGTGATATTTTCTAGATCTATCAATGTTTCTGTGATATAACCACTAGTTGTGTATCTTAAAATGATTTTTCCAAAAGTTTCAGACCAAAATATCAAATAGTTGTAGTTCAAATTTGAATTACTTTCGATAAATCAACATAAACTCAATTAACTAGGGAAAATTAGTTAGAATTCAAAGAAAAAACTCATACTTGGGGATCATCCATCATATGTGCACCACTCTTAGTGAAAAATAGTTTGGTGCCATTTGGAATCATATTTTCTTTACTCACTTCACAAAAAATCACATTTTTTTGCACTTAAAAAAAGGAAAATGATATTTATGAAAATAATTTGAAGAATCCCTTTGGCAAGATTGTTTAATATACCAATATGCACCTATGAGTGGAGTATGAGATCTTTATCACAAACTATGTCGTCGAAATGACCATAAGTTGGTCATTTGGCTTGAAACTTCTAGATGTTCATACATGATAGACCTTTTTGTGAAGACATTTTTTGCAAATGTTGGCAAAAATCAAGTTTATCATTTTTCATAGCAACTAGTACACAAATAAGGAGCCCATGCCAAAGGATTTGATTTTTGAGGTGTTTATCACTTTATTACATTTTTTCTTAAAATCGATCAAAACGGTCGCTACGACTAATCATCGGAAGAGGTGATATTTTCTAGAACTATCAATGTTTATGTGATATAACCACTAGTTGTGTATCTTAAAATGATTTTTCCAAAAGTTTCAGACCAAACTATCAAATAGTTGTAGTTCAAATTTGAATTACTTTCGATAAATCAACATAAACTCAATTAATTAGGGGAAATTAGTTAGAATTCAAAGAAAAAACTCATACTTGGGGATCATCCATCATATGTGCACCAATCTTAGTGAAAAATAGTTGGGTGCCATTTGGAATCATATTTTCTGTACTCACTTCACAAAAAACCTCATTTTTTGCACTTAAAAAAAGGAAAATGATATTTATGAAAATAATTTGAAGAATCCCTTTGGCAAGATTGTTTAATATACCAAGATGCACCTATGAGTGGAGTATGAGATCTTTATCACAAACTATGTCGTCGAAATGACCATAACTTGGCCATTTGGCTTGAAACTTCTAGATGTACATACATGATAGACCTTTTTGTGAAGACTTTTTTTGCAAATGTTGACAAAAATCAAGTTTATCATTTTACATAGCAACTAGTACACAAATAAGGAGCCCATGCAAAAGGATTTGATTTTTTGAGCTGTTTATCACTTTATTACATTTTTTCTTAAAACCAATCAGAACGGTCGCTATGACTAATCATCGGAAGAGGTGATATTTTCTAGAACTATCAATGTTTCTGTGATATAACCACTAGTTGTGTACCTTAAAATGATTTTTCCAAAAGTTTTAGACCAAAATATCAAATAGTTGTAGTTCAAATTTGAATTACTTTGAAAAATCAACATAAACTCAATTAACTAGGGAAAATTAGTTCGAATTCAAAGAAAAAACTCAAACTTGGGGATCATCCATCATATGTGCACCACTCTTAGTGAAAAATAGTTGGGTGCCATTTGGAATCATATTTTTTGTACTTACTTCACAAAAATCTTAAAAAATATAAAATGATATATATTTTTTTTTAAAGAAATCACCTTGCCATCTTAAAATGAAAGAATATAAAACAAAACAGAAAAAATTAGAAACCAAAACAATTCAAAAAATAAGTAAACCAAAATAAGAAACAGGTAAACAATTCAAACAATTTAAAAGAAAACAAAAATAAAAACCAGTAAAAAGAAATAAGAAAAAAAATCATTAGTCTCGGTTGGTAACACCAACCGAGACTAAAGGGCCGCTGGGCTTCGCGCCCATTTTTCGCGGCCCAGCCAGAACCCTTTAGTCCCGGTTGGTGTTACCAACCGCGACTAAAGGCCCTTTAGTCTCGGTTCGTGGCTAGAACCGAGACTAAAGGTCCTTCCGTGCCGTTTAGGGTTGTCGCGACCGAAATGTTTTGCAATTTTTTCCCCAAAATCCCCCTCCTCCTCTCCGGCTGCTCCACTCCGGCGCCCTCCTCCTCCCTTGGCGAAGCCCTGCTCTGCTCCGGCACCCGCCTCCTCCCTCGGCGAAGCACTGCTCCGCTCCGGCGCCCGCCTCTCGCCGCCGTCCTCCGCAACGCCGTGCCCGCGACCCGGCCTCCTCCACGGCCCGCGCGCGTCGTCCTCGTCCACGGCCCCCGCGCGTCATCCTCATCGTCTTCCCGACCTCCTCCGCTTCTCCTCCACGGTAAGGGTACCCTTCCTCTCTCTCTCGTGCTGCCCGCCGTTGCGCCCGTGCTGCCCACCGTCGCGCCTGTGCTGCCCGCCGGCTTAATCCTTTCGATTAGAGATGCAACAA
This sequence comes from Poa annua, assembly GCA_026929855.1. Lineage (NCBI taxonomy): Eukaryota > Viridiplantae > Streptophyta > Magnoliopsida > Poales > Poaceae > Poa > Poa annua. The sequence goes on along the minus strand of CM049426.1, from coordinate 238,993,786 downwards.
AGCTAGTTTTTTATGGACATCGGATTGACTTCCGTACAATTCTATGCATAGAGCTGAAAACGTCAATAGGGATTTTAAGGTTGAGATGAATGGTGTATGCATTAGATGGTCATTTGGTGAAATATCAAGTTTAGGTGCATTAGATGGTCATTTGGTGAAATATCAGTACTACAAATGCTTGCTTGCTTGCTATATGTACTGCATTTTTACTGCTTGGTTGCTTTCTATGTAATGGTGCGAGAGGTTCTTACACTCCTGCATTGGTGTACTAACATTGCTACAAATGCTTGGTGTACTAACATTGCTACTGTAACTTCCTGGAGTAATTTTACTGAAAGAATGATTTGTTTGCTTGCATTGGAGGCTACAAATTTATATATGAATTCTTTAACCTTTTTATGAAAGTAGAATATAATTAAACATAATAAATCTACACATCCCTCTTTTCTGCAGCACAAAATTTTTGGCAGCCATTTATATTGCAAACTAATATTATTTTTACTACAAAGATTATTTATTGAATCAAAAACAGTAGGAGCCCCTCCTACTGTGGTATATATTACCAGAACACTGTGGGTTGTGCTTTTCTACTATCAAGTCTGAAACTGAGACACTTAGAATCAATGCATGCTTGTTAGATGAATTTTGGCTACGGCTATTGAGAAATCAGTCTTTTCTGTTTTATGAGATGCTATTTCTTGTTACATAATTGTAGTTCTCTCAGTGTTCTGTTTTATGGATGCTATGACTTGCAATTATTGTCTACATGCATCATTGGCTACATCTTTTGTTGTTTTGATTGAAATACAATTCATTATACAACTTGCAGGAGGTCTGCTGCTCGGGTCCTTGTGTCCACGGCTTTTCAGGAGGTCTTGCTTCAGTGTCTATCTTTGTTTTGTAAATTGAGATGATTGTAAATGTGTTAGATATGAAATTGTAATATATGATCCGTATATATATTATGGTGTGTTGGATATGCAAATTGAGATGATTGTAAATGTGTACGAAAAAGATGATTTTGTGTTAGATATGCACAATTCTAAAATATGATCCATATATATAGTTTTGTGTTAGGTATGCAAGATGAGCACACACTGTTTTCTTTGCTGCCACCTTGTTGTGCTATATGATCCATACTTGTTGCAATTATTGTACTTGTATACGTTTTTCAGATTAATAAATGTAAACTTGATTATAATGCCCGAGCTATGGATTGCAGGTAGAGGTATGGAGCACTTGCGAGACGAGCAGATAGAAGAAGCACAATTTCAACGAGACGAGGAGATGGAAGACCAAATGGAACAACTTATTTTTAACGATGCCCGAGCTGGAGGAGATGTAGATGATTATGATTTCGAACAATTTTTGAACGACTTTGGTGATGGAATGGAGTCACGAGATGTGGTGATAACAAACTACGGCGGAGAGGTGTATATGTGTTTATAATAAATATGGCGATATGTTGTTGTTAACTACATGCATTAATTGATTTATGTTGCATTTATTAATGACTTATTTTTCTTTTAGCCATCCGGATCGAGCAAATCTGCCAAAAAGCAGCCACCATGTGCTCCTCGAGGCAAGGCAAAAAGAATGACGAGCGAGGATCCAAAGTTACCGATTGAGGAAATTGCTGATTCCGGCGAACCGCTCGAACCAAAACAGAACCGCAACAAATTTATAAGTCAAGCTGGAGTTATTGTTAGGCACATGATCCCAATCAGCATACGCGAATGGAATAAGCCGGCGGCTGCAGATGTGGAGGACCCATGTTATGTCCACCAAGTTCTTAAGGATTTGGTCTATAACACGCTTTTGTCACATTTGACCCTCCCGCCAGATCTCTCTAAAGTGAAGAAGGACAACCTCAAGAAGTGGACACTTATTAAGATGGCGGAACAATTCCGGAACTGGAATGTGACGCCCGAAAATCGGTACTATGTAGATTTAAGCGATCCCGCCAAAATCCGCATAATAACGATTTTAGGTCGCCCACCAGACATAATGTGCACGCCGAAACATGCGCATTATGTGGGTGGAATTTGTGATAACATTACAACAGTTCCGATACATCCACAAATACAACAGAAGATAAATAATTACAACAACGACTCGAACGAGTCAAGATACAAATGATACAATACAAAGATTCAAAAGACAACGGAAGCAAAATAGTATCCGACTACGAATAAGATGCAAAATGGACTAAGAGTCCTGAAGATAAGCGATGGCGCCATATCCCTGCCCAGCCAAGCCGGAGGGATTCCCAAGCTAACGTCGTCAGACTTCAAACCTGTTGACTGCACATAAAGCATAACCCAAAAGAGGGTCAGGGCACTCCCTGGCAAGCAAAACCGACTTGCCTACTTTCTATACCATCTCCCAAAATATAGGGGAGGTGGACTTAGCGGCAGCAGCACTAGCAACCTAAAGAGACGCTACAACTTCCGTCTAATCAGAGAGGGATAAGAGAGCGCATAAGTAAACAACTACAACTAACACCAAACATAACCCATTCTCGAATTAACCCCCTCAACCAAATATGAGGAAGCAATTCGAGAAACTCACACATTGAACAATTTTAGTTACCATTCATTGTGAAAGTAATTCTATATTACTAGTCAAATTAATTAACATTATTTAGGTGTAAGTTGTCTAGATCTCATTAGTCGGCAACGCACCAAGTTGTCCATAACCGCGGACGCGGCTCATCGATAAGATTATACCCTGCAGGGGTGCACTACTGGACCCATACTCGCATGATCAACCCAGTCAAAAACATTAGGGCCTTTCAACCCAACTCTTTTCCTTCACCGCAACAAGTCTAAGAGCCACGGGAGCTATGCTGGTCCCGGCCAAAAGGGTGCGGACTCCCGCAGGACACACCCCTCCGCACCAACAGGCCGCGCCCTATATGCATGTAACAAGGCACACCGCCAAAGTAAAAATACTACACTAGTACCATCAATGCATATGAGACAAATGGAAAACCCGAACTAGGTGTGGCTCCCGGACAAGTTGAAGTTCCAGTCAAAGTCGAGGGGGGCTCCATAGGGCCTCCCACAAGTGTTTAGTGCGCTCAGTCTTGGATTAGGGGAGCAAGATCTCAGTTCCTATGTCGACACTTAGCAGAACAAAGCACCTCGCAAGGCCTTCCGCCGGTGCCTTATCTTTTAATTATAATACCCCAATATAATACAACATTTTGTTAAGGTAGAAAAATCTATCATACTAAGCATATGAAATAAAAGACCAACTGACGACTCGCACAAACAACTCTAAGCATGCGCTACGACTCGCAAGACCAAAAGATAAACATGCAACAGGTATTAGGTTGTGGGGATAAAGCTGTATGGGCTGCAGGATAAACATGTGATGGGATCGCAAATTCAAGAATCGATTACTAGGGTAGCAGAGATCAACGACAGGAATGAAAGAAAATGTATAGGTAAACAAGCAAACTTTGCTTGCCTGGAATCCCGCATGGAAGCAGATCTTGTCGGTGCTCACACATCTCAACGTAGTATCCGCGAAGAAGCAACAAACACTGGAAAGCGTAAAAGATGCAATTTACAACTACGGCAAAAGATTCAGCATGATCATACGAGAATGATGCATGGCATGGCAAGATGCAATACAATGCAGGTAATCCAAATTAAGCGGGAATGCAACCCCGACAATTAATATTTAGGTGCAAGTTATTTATTTACTCAACAATATTAAATGTTGGTTAACATGGTAATACATGGCATGGGAGACCTAATTAAATTAAATGGAAATAGGGCATTATATATTTATTACCCCTAACATTCCATATTAAATTATTTAGTTGCAATTAACAAATTATACTAAGCAATTAAAATAACAGATGCAAAATGGCATATTAATATTCCTTGCATTTTTCTGATATTAAAACATATAAAGATTATTTTATTTGGAGTTATAGAATTAAAGTTATGAACAATTTAAGTTTAGGGTCTTTTCTATAAATGACAAGGACTTATTCATGATAGAATACTTGTTAGTGGGGTTCTGTGCAAAAAAACAGGAACTGCAGGGGTCTAGGCGCAATTTTCCAGATCCAGATCTGGATCTGGCTTTTCTCACCGCGCCTGGGCTAGCCCGTGCGGCTGCCAGGCGGGCCCGAGCGCCTTGCTGGCGTTGACTGGTGCGGGCAGTCGCTGTCCGGCGAGGCCCGCAGGTCAGTGCGTAAGACAAAAGAGAAAAAAGGTGGGGTTTATTCACGAGTCGGGGATTCGAACTCGCGGCCCGCGCGACATGGGATTGGGTGGTGCTAGTCACTGGGCCAGATGCATGCTAGTGTTAGGAACGGGGCTCGTCAGCTTAAGTTGTGAATCGGTGATAAGTTTCCTGACGAAAACTGAAACGCACCAGTTTCTGACGAAACTGAAGAAGCAGCGAGTCGTGCGTGGCGGCGGAGCAAAAATGGACGCCGACGACCTATTTGGGGCGGCGCCGCTCGCCTGCGTGTGTGCCTTGTGTGCGTTGACGTGTGGCAGTTCCGTTTTTATTCCCCGACGCAAGGAAGAAAGCCCGAGGCGCTCGCGATGGTGCTCGGAGGGGGGCGGCACGCCACGGCCGTGTCCGACGACGGCGTCACCTGATTACAGCGTCCAAGATCGTGGAGGAAGGGGGAAAGAAGCGGAGGGGAAGCGGCTCACCCTGGGGAGCTCGTCGGTGAAAGGCAGAGGCGCGGGGTCGACGGAATCGAGCCATCCGTGTCGGAGAAGGTGTGGCGGTGGCACGCCGGCCTCGAGGAAGAAGGAACGCTCCCGACGCCGTGAGGAACGCCCGGCATGATTCCTGGGGGCAGTAGTTTGGAGACGACGGTGCAGAGCTCCAGGGCTCCTATGCGCTCCTTCGACAGCCCCCGATCATCGCCGCCACGGTGAGGTGCTCCGGTGACTTTTCTAGTGGGAAGAAAAACATAGAAGGAAAAAGAGGGGAGAAGAAGAGAGCTAAGCGGCGGCGGCGGATGGCGGAGAGGGGAGCGGCTAGGGTTTGGCAGGAGAGGGAGAGGAGGTCGGGGTCGGCTTTAAGAGAGGGTGAAAGGGAGGAGCAGTGGGGCACCATGGCTCGCTGTCTCTGCCTCGCTGTAAAGCGAGGAAGACGACAGGAGGAGAAGAGAGTGGGCCGGGCTAGGGGAGAGGTGGGCTGGAGGTAAGTGGGCCTCGGGCCTGTTAGGTTTTTCTTCCCTCTGTTTTATTTTAAAATTTTGGTTTTATACTTTTCTGTTTTATGTTTTGAAATAAAATAGAAGAAGAAAAGATGTATAGAATTTTGGAAAATATTTATAGTTTCCTAAATACACAATTTGATATTTTAGTTTGATTATTGGAAAAGAATTTAAATATCACATTTAAAGTAATTTGATTTGCAATTAGATTTAAAATTGGAAAAGAATTTAAATGGAGTTAAATTTAAATGCAATAATTTTAAATTAAGATTGACAAATGCAAATGATGCATGATGATGTCATGTTGATGCAAAAAGAAAAACAACAATTTTCTAATTGGGAAAATTCCCGGGCGTTACATGGAAGAAAAAGTTATGGAATCAATATTAAGAAACAAAAGAAGAGCCAGATTTCAGTGGAGCACAAGGGAAGAAGTTAGAATCTGAATGGGCGGCGTTTAAGGCGTATAGGAAATCACCTATGGCTGTGGCACGATCGGAGATAAATAAATTGAATGCTGGGCTGAAGGTACACCACCATACATTGGGGACAGGTGGCTACAAGAGCGCCATTGCTAAGTGGTTAGCCTATAAAGAAAAACTGCTTCGATCGGGGGTCCGTCCAAAGACACTTGACTGGCCCGAGAGGTCAAAATTTTGGTTGTTCGCGCATGGGGCAATGTTGGACCCTAAAACCGGAGAGATTGTTGGAAGGGGAAAATGGAAGGTTCTCGTTGATAAAATAAAAAAGAAGCTTGAAGCAGCAATTAATGATGTTTGCAATGGTGTGTTCAAACCCGATAGAGAGGATGACGAGCTGACACGAGCCCTGGGGAATCCTGAACATGTTGGACGAGCTCGAGGCTTTCCTGGCGGTGCTACGTTTAAAACTGCGTGGCCGGAATCCGCTCACACTTATAGAAGCCGTAGCAGAGGTAAGAAGAAGGAGGCCGACCGGATATTACAATTGGAACGTGAAATGAAGGAGCAACGGGCGGAAATAAAAGCATTGAAGGAGCAAAGAACGGAACCTCAGGAGCGGCACCAATTAGATCATGAAGCAGATGCCGCCCCATCTCAGCGTAGAAGCAGCGTTGGTTCCACGCGTCAAGTCGATGGTCCCTACCCAGTGGATGACATCACAGAGCCTACAGGTTGTGAGCTACATATAGCAATGAGAAACATAAGTTTGAAGGTGGCGGTGGGGCAAGATTTAGTAATTCAACCTGGAGAACTCTACCATTGTGGTCAAATTCCATATGTCTACGCTCATGTCGGGGTGGACGAAATTATGCCGTGATTTGAAACCTTGGAACTTGAGTTACCTGGAGGTGACGAGGAGAAGACGTTGGCAGACGTCAAGCATGCCTTCGCCCTATGGCCCAAGAAATACATCGTCCTTTCAGAACAAGCAAAGTCCACTCCTCATTCTAGGAGTCCAGCTCACCAGCAAAGTCCACTCTTCCTCGAGAGGGATCAAAGACGGAGTCCATCTCCACCCCATCAGCAAAGCCCACACCTCCCCGATAGGGACCCCAGCCCGAGTCCATCTCCAGCTCAACAGCAAAGCCAACCGCCCCCCGAGAGGGTTCCTAGCGCGAGGCCATCGCAGTCTATGCCAGTCCGCTAGAATGTTAAGTCGCTCTCGAGTAGGCGCCAGTCTGGTTCTCCTGTTAGGAAGAAACCTAGAAAGCAGAAAACACCGCCGCCTACTCCAAAGTTACCTTGGGAGGGAACCGTTGAGGAAAACGATATCGCCTGCAAAGAACATACGGATGCCTGGCTTGCTGGCGTGAAACAGAAAGCGTTAGCGAAACAATTGCCTCCTGCAAAATTTACTGCCGGAATTCCTCAGGAGAAAATTGACCGTTACATCGATGCCCTATACAACCCCCCACCATCGCCGCCAACAGACTATGATCGCAACATTGGTAAGTCATATGACGAAGAGATGGATGATCGATCGAAAAAAGGGAAACAAGTTGCCCAACTCGGAGAACAAGACGCACAGTCGGCCCCCCCGCTCAAGGTGCTTGATGAAAGGTTCTCAAAAACATCAATGTGCGGGAGCTGGTATATTCGGGAGATGATATCCCCTTCGCGGATGTTGTTCGTACTTATGTTCACGGGGAGAATTTTGTCGACGGCGACTTACCCACAAGAATGCGTCAATTTCAAGCTTGGTACAAGAATATCGTAAAGGAGACGAATAAAGACGCTCTCATGATGACAGTTAAGGAAGAGCATTATTTCCAAGAATACTCCGTTATCCTTTACTTCGCCGAAATCTTTCAGTTATACAATCTCCGGGCACTCGACAAAGCTATCATGAGTTCCTATTGTCTGTAAGTGATCTATTCCTGTAATTTAATGTTTTAATTAGCTCTACTCGTTCATTGTCTGTGATAATCCTCTCTATAATATTTGTGTGCTTTATTACGCAGAATGAAGATGCTCGAATGCAAGAAGCAGAAAATCAACCACATTGGGTTCATTGACCCCTCTATAATGTATGAAGAAAACATAATTGATCCACTAGTTAACAAGGATACACCGGGGAATTTGCTAATGTTTTTCAAGCGACAAGCTTACAAAAAATATATATTATGGCCTTACAACTTTAAGTGAGTGTTACTGCTTATTACACATTCTATTTTTCTCACCCGATGTTAAGTTTAATTGATGAGTTATGCATGGCTATTTATAAACGTGTGCAGCTTCCACTACATTCTTATCGTTATTGACTTGCGGAAAGGAGAAATTGTTGTCCTTGACTCGTTAAGAAGATGCCCTAAACAATACAAGACCTGTTTTGATTTGGTGGCAAGGTACTTTATTTTCTTATCGTCTCTTTCGTTCATTTCCTAGTATCAAAGAATTTATGACTCATTCATTCATTTTCTTGTCATGCAGCGTTTGGAAAATGTTCCTCGCGGAACATCCGAACAGTGAATGGCCAGAGAAACTGCGCTGGCTTAGTAACGATGTAAGTAGTACTATAACTAGTCCCATGCACCATTATCGTACTTTATTATTATTTGATTAAATTCTATTCTTCTATAGACTTGCCTTAAACAACCAATAGGGACTGATCTATGTGGATTCTACGTTTGCGAGTACATGCATACTGTGGTCAACGAGAGTTTGAAGAGCAAAAGAAGTATCGAAGTACGTAAAGCTCTAGTCACAACATTATTTTTGTATCATCAATCGTGATGAGTTTTATTCATTTCATATCTCATGTATTCATTGTGATATCATTTTTTTACAGTTGGCAAGAAAGCGCAACGAGTTACCAATAAAGACCCGCTTCAGGGCAATTGCAGAGGAGTTGACGGGATTTTACCTCACCCATGTCATACCGGAGACCGGAGAGTACCACTAATTTGACTAATGCGGACATGTAATATATAGTGATCTCCATGTAACAAAGTACTTCTAATTATCTGGAACCAGGAAACGTGATCTTCATGTACCACGCGTACTTAAATGTGTATGTGTTATCAACACATGATCTTCATGTAATTGTATATATGCATGATGCAATTTTATCTAGGTTCGTATAATAATTTATACGTGTTTTTCGCCCTCGAAGCCGTAGCATCCGAAACCCCTACCCCCGACGCATCGACATGGTACCATCCGAAACCCCTACCCAGAAAACCGGTCGAAAAAAAAAAAGCAAAGCACTGAAATGAAAATAAAAACAAAACCCTGAAATGTAAAAAGAAAAACAAAACCCTAGTCCCGGTTCGTACCACGAACCGGGACTAAAGGGTTCGCCCTGCGCGCCCCTGCCCCCTCCACGTGCGGAGCTCTAATTGGTGTGGGGGGGGGGGGGGGGGGGGGCTCCGGTGCCGGTTTGTGCTGAGCCGGGACCAAAGGGGGGGGGCTCTAGTCCCGCCTTGGTAGTCCCGGTTGCTACACCGAGACTACAGGCCCTCTGGAACCGGGACTAGAGCCCCAATTTCCACTAGTGTAGTTCCTAATGGTACCATTTGGAAAATCAATGGTGTGCTTAACACCTCCCTCTACCCACATAAGATGTTATTACAACTAAAATATACTGGTTAACTCTAATTAGGGGCATAGGAAGTAGTTCCTAATAGTGATATCCCTACGAGTCTAGATATGATCCCCTATATCTTTGATTTTTTGTTTTGAGCTCAACTCTAATTAGGTTATGTTTCTATCTTCTTTTCACATTCCTAAGTTGGAAATATTTTAAAGATACGAGACTATTTTGGTAACACTATACAAAAAGTTTTGCGCATGTACAGATTTTGCTATATTCAAAGGCATTGCCATGACAAATAAGAAGAGGCATGCAACGAGCCTTCCGCAAGTTTTTGTCCTCGTGTAGGAGTTGGTCAACTCTGTCCTGTTTTTACTGTTGTCTAATGGAGTTTTTTTTTCTTCTCATCATCGTAGTGCAGGACTTGGCGAATTCTTTTTTTTTTGTCTTTCCAATCATTTTTGTAATTTTGTATGTTTGTATGAAAAAAATACAAAAAGGATATGCCCAATGTTACCGTAAAACTGGATCACCTTATTATTGTGTAAACAATGATATCAGGGCCACAACTATTCCATCTTATTGTGATGTTTCTGCACGGCACTTACCTAATTAAGAGTGTTTGCACCGTGTGAAAAAATGTCATAGCAGTCATGACGTCCTCGATGACCCTGTAAAAAAGGCCAGTTCGCTCTTCAATACAAAGAGTTTCCGGCTTCAGGATTGTAACCTAGTGCATGTTACGTACTCCCTCCGTTCTAAATTAATTGACTTAGATTTAATTTAAGTTGTACTAAATCTGAGTCAATTAATTTAGAACGTAAGGAGTACATAACTGACGAGAGGGATAACGATGGAAAGTTCCATGGTCGAGACTTTGATGATGGAGCTGACAAAGTTTTCTTCTTCTGAGAATTCTGACAACAAAATGTTGTGATGTAAAGACTCGGAAGACTAGTCTCTTTTCTCAAACCAGAACCACACCAATGTCTATGTACATAATTATATATGCATTAATCCAAGAGTAGAATAAGTGGGACACAGTTTAAAAAATATTAATTTGTTGAACAGTGGAATTTTTTCTTGGCCCCTACATGACTCCGCACGGCACTAGCTGCATGCGTGATCCGGCCTGTAGCCCCATCTGAGTACGGACTTTCCATGAACCACGCTGCAGAGAGGTACTTTGTATGATATGTATACAGGACGATAAGTTACGTGAGTGCCGCTATAAAAATCCTGACAGCTACAAGATATACAAACCGTCAAGAAATTAATTAATATGCACCATGTCATGCTACCGAGCAACAAATTGATTCACTGAGTCAGTGACTAGCCGCGTGCAATTGGTACTTAGTCACTGACACAAGATACTTGCTAGCTAATTGACTGCTGTATCCCATTGTTGCTTGCTTGATTTTCCTTTTTTGCGGGGGGCTTGATCTTTCCAACCTCTTAATTTCTCTCTCCCTCTCTAGGCTGCACTGTCATATAATAGCCTCCCCACCAAACATCTTTTCTCCTCCTTGCTTCTGCGCCCACTCAGCCTATTATCCTCTCTCTCTAGCCAGCTTTCTGCACAACCCCCCTGTCGCTCTAGCTTCCTCCATAAATCAAAAGGACAAAGAGGAAATAACTTGGATATGCTCTCCCAGATCTTCGATATATAGGGTAGTACAGCAAGCGTCGTTCTATTCATACTCCATATCTCTTGCGTTGCTTGCGCCTTCTCTTCCAGCTTTCCTCGTCCTCTCGGGTTCTTTTAGATCGACCGCGAGGGAAAATGTCGTCGGTCCAGTTCGCCTCGGAGCAAGTTTGCTATGTCAACTGCAACTATTGCAACACCATCCTCGTGGTATCATCTCTCTCTCTCTCTCTCTCTCTCTAATCTGAGGTTTTATCATTCTCAACTTTATTTTTTTTTGATCCTTGGATATATACAGTTCGATTTTATGAAGATAACATCAATAATATTTTGGGGAACGGGCCTTCACTGTGCATACTCGTTGGCTACGCACAATAATTTAACTTTTTATTAACTTATAATTTCTAATTGTATTTTCAGTACAGTTGTACTTAAATTTAGTTTTGAACATTCTTCTTTCAGTAATCTTCAAAACGTATAAATCAAATAACATGGCTGCGCCAATACTTAGGCATCATTATTACGAAGGATCTGTTCTTGCATATAATCAGTGCCAACTAATTTATGATTGCATCAGAAATTTCCACATTTTTGCCTTCTTCACTACGGCGATATGCCCATATGTACCCCTTGTTTCCTGTAGTAGCTAGCGAAAACTATTTCTCCTTGAACCATTGATTTTTGTAGTATAAATGCCGTTCATCTGAGATTAGATCCATACGCTAGCTACCATGCATAACTCAGATCTATCACTATTTGATGCAACATATATTATCTAAATATATACTCCCTCCGTTTCAAATTAGATGACTTCTATTTATTCAGAATTGGATGTATCTAGACTTGTAACATGCCTAGAATACATCCACTTTTATACAAATAGAAGTCATCTAATTTGGAAAGGATGAGTAGTTTGATACAAAATCTCTTGCAGAATGATGCAATTTATTCATTCATTGTAAAACTAAGCTGATCTCTATATCAAGAAAGATGCAATTTATTCCATGCATAACTGGGTATTATTTTTGCAAGGGATTTCCTATGCATGGAATAATGATTTTCTTGGAGTAACTAATAGGAAATAATCTTCCTGGTTTCCTGAGTATACTTTTTTGGTCAAAATTGGAAATGCAGGCATGCGTGCAGCTGATTAAAGCATCTTTTGGCTATATATTACTTTAGTTTCTGCATGCGATATTACCCAGAACTGCTGTTTGGACACAACTGCTTAATTTGACTTGTTACTTTAATTAGCATAAAAAGGTTTAACCTAGCACAACCTTGATCCCCCCCCCCCCCCCCCCCCTCTCTCTCTCTGAATTATTCTGCACATGTGCAGAGGGAAGTGGATCTGCTTGTCATGTCATTTTCCTCTTTCTCGATGTTTGGGTCACCGTTGATGTGGTTCTGTGTGTGTGTGTGTTGTGCTGAAAGAGAGGCTGGATGGAGGGTGGCATGAACTTTCACCTGTATAAAGTTTCCGCTACTTTTTTGTGTTTTCATCCTGCATGCCCTACAAGAGGGGAGAGTGAGTGAGAGAGAGAGAGACAGATATTTGTTGTTTTAAACCTGAGATGTCATGTCTGCCTGTCACCTGGAGCGATGCCATCTGCTTTCTCATGATCATGGGACGATATGGATATAGCTAGACATGGTGCAACTTTACCATGCATTCCTAGCTTACTTAGTTGGCACCACACATTGACCGCCGCCATTAACCACTCCCTCTCATAGCTCCTTACCTTTTCAACGATTCTAGCATGCATGATTTCAAACGTAGCCCCGCGCCCTCTCTGGGTGTATGTATGTGTATGGTGTGTGTAGAGAGAGAGAGAGAGAGAGAGTGAAATCTAAGTACTGTTGCACATTACTAGCTAGCCTGTTGCCCGTTGAACAATTTGTAAGCTAGTCAATAATAATGAGATAGTAAGCATCACTATAATTTCTTCTGTTCATTTGGATCTAACCCACATTATTTATACACATAGCTACATACGATCTACTATTTTACTACAACTAGCAGGGTGGCCCTCGCAAACGCGAGGGCAACATCTATGTATTGTTTAATAGATATCCATGTTATTCATTTTGAATTAACATGGTTCAGTTATCACAATGTTTTATGGTATATAAAAATAATATCCATGTGTGAGAAAGCTATTTTTATTTATCTTTAATTTATGGGTGAATGCTTTTTCAAGATTTAGAATACATATATCAATGAATTTATGTAAATTTCTACTTGGCTATATTAGATCAACTCATATAAATAGATTCACATGGAAATTTAGTGTTGGCTTAGCATCCATATGAGATCGAGCTCATTGTGCCCCAAAGTGACAAATTATGTAAGATGATCAATTTTGTGTTTTGTTTGAGGTCGGTATATGGAATCATTTTTCGCTCGACCATCTTTTAATATTCTGTATGGATTACAGATGTTGTTTATTGCTGCTACCAGTACACGTAACTATGGGTCGGGTTGTGAGCTAATTCATCATGTATCTTTGACACACACTCAAATAAAATCAAAGTCTTAGTTGTATGTTAGATGTATTAAATTTTACCGGTGAATCACATTAGTGCACATATGAATTATGATACTTAGGGACATATATATATATATATATGTGAATACTGATTAAAAATAAAGGATCCATCATATTGACAATCAAGTGCTTACTATGATGTTTCTTAGAAGTTTCGAGTATATCTCTTGTTTTCGGTCATATGACGTCTGTAATTGTATAATAGATGAAATTCATAATTTCTATTTTATGTACATTCATGTGATATTGTCTTTAAAATATATATACAATTGATATGCCAGACCTAACGTATGGAAGTCATGTGTTTGTAGTCAGAATTAAAATAAAAGGAGCATTATAGCAACATTTTGTGAAACAATATATATAGTAAACCATGTTTCAGAATATTTGCCTCTCGTTTTATATTTAGCGGTGAAAATGTAAAATAATTTTGTATACTGAAACATTCACATATAAAGATCTATACACTTAACTACATGTTGCCATCTACATTTTATTATATAATATGTTAAAATTATATCAAGACTTTTAATCTGAAAGCCCTTCTTTCAGCATTCTAGCTATCTAAAGCTTGTGTATGTATTTCTTTTTTTCTTGAACCGGTGGGGCTATTCCTAGGGAGCTAGCTACGATAGTGTATTTTTGTTTCTGAATAGACTTAATTTTGTACGTTATTTTTCTTTTCAAACACGCCCATTAGTCTCTATGACAAATCGTTCATATATGGAGGTATGTATAAAAAATTCAATTAGCATCCGAGCTAGCTTCATGGAGTCCTTTTAATTCTAAATTAGAAAATATAATTCAAAAATATCAAATAATACTGAAATAAAATGATAATATACAGTTATGATTTGTATGACCCAAGTTTCATCAAAAAGTTTTTCATCTATGATAATCAAATGTGGAAAGTTAAAAAAAAAAGAGTTTCTTCCCTTCTAGGGTCACAACCTTATAATTTTTTATAGCCCAAACGACAACTTATCTTTAGCAAACTTTCCAGATATGTTGATCATATAAAATTTTATCCACGTAATAGTTATTACATTTTTTTAGTTTTTTTTCTAAAATATGGGGCTCCGGGATTCTAAAATCTCAAGTAATTCTGAAATAAAATCATATGGGCACATCTACAAATATGATTGACGTACCTTTCTTCAAAATATTTTTTCATCCATGATCTGCACATGAAAAAACTAATGTGTAAGGTAAAGAAAAATAGTTTCTTTCTTTGTAGGCCAACAAACTTGTAATTTTTATATTGCCCAAAAGGTAACTTATTTCAGCAATACTCTTGAGATATGTTAATTGGATAACTTGTATCCACATAACAATTTGAACCCGAGTAGCCGGGAAAAAGCAGAATATTTGATGGAAGAACAGGAGACCCCTTGTTTTTTTCTTGTAAATACGGGTCCCCGTGATCCTGGGAGGCGAATGGTACATGCTATATGTGGTTCAAACATGCGAGAAATAGGGGAGCATATATGATTATACATACACGGTTTCGATGTCAGTTTCATGAGATTAAAACATTAATATTTACATGTCAAACTCTTATGTATGTTAAGTGTTACTGTGTTGCTAATATATTTGTATTTTTCTATGTTTATCACCATAGGAATTTCTCAATTAACTATAGTAAATTACACGTATTTAATGACAAAAAAATTGACGATTCAGCTAATGCAAATATCAAAACCTGTGCGTACTCTGTTTTAGCCTGTTTTGATTTTTATAATCCCAACCCAGCCGATAATCAGCTGGCCACAGGTTGAAACCATTGAAGTAAAACGGGTGGCACCTTGGTGTTTTTCAGTGAGCTCCGATCCTACTCACGGACATCCCGCTAAGCTCCATTGCTATCGCCGTCACGGGCAACAATCTCATCGACTTGACCCGACCTCGCCGGCGGACAGAAGCAGACTTTAAGAATTGCTCAACCTCACGGCCAGTGGACATGCCCAGACTCGACCTTACCATCGATGGCCGATAGAATCGCGATGTTGATCTTCCTCACCAATGGCCAGTGGACTGGGCGACTTGCTTGAGCCTCGACCTCACCGTCAACGGCCGACGGACTCACGAAATCGATCTACATCAACGATGGCTAGCGGACTCGCCGACTCGCTCTAGGCTCCACCTAGCCGTGGAACCTGGCCGACTTTCTCTATCTCACCTTCATGGCCAATGGACTCGTCGGCTCGCTCGAGGCTCGGCCTCACGGTCGATGGCCGGTGTACTCGCAGAATCGCTCTATCTCACTGACTCGCTGAATCGCTCGAGGCACGATCAACCAGTGCCGATAAGATTCAGCTCCCTTCTAATCCACATCACCGTTTCCTTGAATCCTTGTAGTTTTGCTATAGGAACTGGTAGCTTGCTAGTATAGCTAGCTGATAATCTTTAGTGTACTCACGCCTCACTCGAGGCTTGGCCAGGCGACGACGGCTTGAGTTCAGCTCGCTTTCGCGTAGCCTTATCACTAATCGTGGTTGGATCAAGCACTTGCTGAGATTTATTATGACGATGTCATCCATACTCATATGTGATGTCACCACATCAGATTGAAACCTGACTGAGTGCATGCTGATATTTAAACCAAACACGCGTGGCCATAGAATCCCTTCCTAAGAGGCTAAGGAGCCACCCTAATCCACATAATTAGTTATGAATTTTGTATTTACGTGGCATGTACCCATATATGTGCACATTGTTTTTGTTAAAAGTAACGCTTTTTCCATCTAATCTCTCCATTAGAATTAAGATCTACAAAGCATATAATTTTAACCTATGTGGCTTAACGTGGTTTCTCGAAAAGTAACTCATTTTACTTTTAGTATATAATAGATAGACTTATTCAATGTCGGCACATGTACTATGTGGGATAAAAAAAATTAATTACCTCAAATAAGAAATTACACTTTCCATAATATACACCAGTATGTTCATAAGACAACACATGCACATAGCGTTTAGCAACTAACTCAGCAATTGATGCATACAAATATATTTGCAGGTGAATGTGCCAAACAACTGTTCCTACAACATTGTGACAGTTAGATGTGGGCATTGCACAATGGTGCTCTCCATGGATCTTGGCCCTTTCCACCAAGCACGTATTGCTCAAGAACAGCAGGTCCAGAATTAAACGCGTTCTAATCACTTCTGATTCATACATAACCATAACAACTACAGAATATCGCTGGGTTTTTATTTTTTATATTATCTCTGATGACTACATATATTTTGAAAAGAACTATATATCTACTGTCTTATTTTGAACTAATGTTTCTTAATTGTTTCAGTAATTTGATTTATATTAGTTGACTAATATTTACAACTAATGGTTACATGCTTATTTGTCTCTTTAGGTTCAGAACAGATTATCTAATAATTTTGGGAGTTATGAGCCTGCTGCTAGGAATCAGCGGGCACTGTCCACGTATACAATGTCGAACAATCAGCCGCAGCAGGTGTCAGCGATAAGACGTATGTGGAATCTTTTCATGCTTTTGTCGACGCACTGCATATATAATGTTTACCTTATTATTCCCTATGGCCACAAACATTATATGCTAATGTATTTGCTTCAAATAAACAAACATGACATGCCGCCGCATATTAAGAATAGCCCTACCTAACATCGATTTGAACCGCTGAGCACATTATTTTTCCTCTCCCTGCTCAAGGAAAATTCCATGTAGAAGCATGACTCTTTGACTGTGATTAAGTTCCCTAATTTATCGTTGTATTAGTATTTTGAGTAATCTCTATTTTTGTCTCCAGCCCCGGAGAAGAGACAACGTGTTCCATCTGCGTACAACAGATTCATCAAGTGAGATTCGCACCATACATGTCGGTTGCTTGCAGCACAGTTTAACTCTGTAACCAAGCTTAAAAACTAATTATGACTATTTGAACCGTCTTGTGATTAGAGTGACCAAGACTTATTATGATTATTTGAATGTCTTGTAGATTGATTAGTGTGAGTTCCAAATTAATATTTGGTTGCTTCAATCTTGAAACATGCTTACACATTTTGTAACATGACTTTTAGATGGTTACACTACAAATGAATTTAATATTCATTTCCAACGTGGTTGCTTAAACTAGAAAATAAGTTGCTTGATAACTCTCAACAGATCGCATTGAAATCAAATATGTTTAACATAATGCTAAAATTTGAAAAATAAATGAAATTTAAATTTGTAAATATATACCTAAGATACTGAAATACATTTACAAATTATAAGTCAAATTGTTTATTGAACAACTAGCATTCACACTCCAATCCATATTAATCTCACAGCTCATATAAAGATAATAAGAAAAGTGCTTTAATTTGTATACACATATATACTTATATACTGATAACTTGTTCACTTGATTTTATCTTGATATATAGGCTGGAGTACTTCCCGATATATATAAAATTCATCATTAGTTACTTTTTAACTTTGAATTTAAATATTAATCAATACTAGTATCTGAACTAAAAAAATTAAGGATTTATTAGTTGTGGTATTTTGTACACCGGAATCAATTTGTGGTTCTCCGATTTAACTGGATGTACATATGCCACCATAAATGCATGCAAGTGAGAATGTGAGATTTCTCAAATGAGAAGGATATGATGCATGTACTGTACTGCTAAGATACATATGTTGTGTAGACTTGTCCACTTATTAAGCTGCGGTTAAAATTGGCAGGGAAGAGATTCAAAGGATTAAATCATGCAACCCTGAGATTAGCCATCGAGAGGCATTTAGTACTGCTGCAAAGAATGTAAGTACTCCTATTTGGTGCAATTTGTGCTACTAATGCATTTCCGTCATCATCACTATATAATTTTTGGTTTTGAAAGAAAAAATTAAGTACATTGGTATCTAGGCACAAAGGTAAGGGCAGAGAGATTGGCCACCAGGGTCATTCCTTAGCCATTGGTATGCGATCCACGATGGCTCTCTTTTCGCCACAATCTGCATCTTTGGCCCGCATATCAGATCGGAGATTGACCCAACGGTGTAGCTTCCTGTCAAGTGTCAACATTGCGCCACAACAAAACAGTCCATGTTGATCCAAAGCTAACTTTCCTTCCATCTGTCCTTCATAGATCTAAACGACATTAGTACATTGTCTTATTTGGGACTTTCGTCATTTCCCGGGGATCTTTGTGATGTTTCACGGTCTTCTCTGATCTTAGCCGCGGCCGGTAGTTGTCAAAACCACGTGTAAATGATACATTATGGCGTGTGGCACACGCCTGAGATTCTTCCCAATACATATAGACATGATTGATAGTATTTATTAGAGGTGTCCCGTTATAACACCCACCAATTTTATCGGAACATCCGCATGTGGCTTACCAGCTACTCCCTTCGTTCTGACTTAATTCAGAACGGAGGGAGTAGGTGCTAGTGACATCTATGCTTAGTTCTTCGCAATATCCCCCACACACAACAATATACATAAATACCACTGCACTAAGTATTTGGCAGGCAGTAATGACAGAGAGATTCTACCACCAATATTTCACATATTAATATATATTTAAAATAACTTCTTATACAACTTTTCCTCATTTTCTTCGTTACCCATTTGTCCTCTATTTGTTACAAGTTTACCCTTTGACCAATGGAGCGATGGAAAGCTTATAATAGATAAGAAACTGCTACAATGGCTCCACGGTTGGTAACACATGGAAAGAAATAAAGAGACTGAAAAAATCCTATGTTTTAAGGTTTGTACCGATAAGAGATGGCTATCTTTCAATGCCTCTGTAGAAGATTTAGAAGCATATTTTTTTACGTGGTGTATAAGAATATTAGAAATATTAGCTGCTATAAAAGTTACTGACAATTTATAAGGGGAGCCTACCTGCTATTGCCTCTTATGTGCTCGCAGTAGCCTCCACCAGCTTCCGGATGTAGGGACACTTCTTTTGTGCTTCTGCTTATGCAGAATCCTGCTTTTGGATTTTGGTGAAGAGAAAATGTTGTGGGTAGAATCTCACAGAAACTGTCTGGACACTTCTTTTGGGATTCTACAGGTTTTGCTTATTTGTTGTGTTCAGTTGTGAGATGTCCAGACTGCCCCTAGATTTGATATGTGGACTTAATAAAATAATATTATGAATTATTTGTTATGTTAAGTACTTCCTCCGATCCTAATTAATGGTCACAAGCTGTACATCAATTTCTATATGTTTAGTTTATTTCCCACGCCCATTAAAACGGGTCAGAGGGAGTATGAGAAAGGAGCAAAAATCAAAATCAAAATATTATTACGCCATTTGTAGCTGCTACTTTTTTCCTTTTAACTTGGAACGCACCTAGCTGCATGAGATGTGATTGATCCATGTAAACCAGCATGTATGCACCTACCGCCTACCGATGCCATGTTAGGTAATCACGATCGATCCCTTTTCCATGTGATCTATTCGTGAGAGTTAGCTTGCAAGAGATCGATCAGTCAGATCGATTGCTCAGCTTCTAACGTGCCTAGTCGCCGTTTTTCTTACGAGGAGCCTTGTACGTGCGTATACGCCAGAGAATACTCGGCGATTACAAAGGTGTAGATTAGGCCTACGCCAGCCATCCACTCGTGATACACATGACAAGCAAAGCCTAAAAAACAGGTGACGCGGTGCCTGCGAACGAGACAAAGGCCTCGGAGTGGCATTCCTCTGTAAATAGAACTAACAAACAGGGGCAAACTCGTATACCGTTTCGCTTACCTGATGGAGAGAGAAAATTGCACATAACACCATGGTTTGGTGACATTGTTGCACAGAACACAGAAACAAAACCAGTTTTGCAGCAAACCACAAGTGTTCGTCTAATGAGTAGCGGCAAGCCCAAATTACTGATTTAGAGCCTAAGACGTTGCCTGACATGTGGGTCACCTTCTAACCTCTTGTGTACAGTGTACTGTTGGGTACGTGAGCTATTCATTTTACTGGGCCCACACGAGAAACAATTAGAATGCTAATCTCGTAAAAACAAAACTTGCGCGAACCAAATTTTGATTCAAATAAATTGACTAATGTAACCCGTAAAGCTACCCTCAGTTTACCATTATGTCTCTTCCAGCGAAGCACCAGTGACAATGATTAAACCCCCATAAGGATCATATCAAATTTCTCAATGGTCGGAGAGTTTACGAATTCCTTCACATGATCCAGCGAGAAACGACGCAACGTGTAAGGCGGAGAGGAAAATTTCACAATGTCATCTTTTTAACCAAAGCTACCTACGTTGGAGTTGATAAGCACTGCTTATGTATGTTCTTGTCGTCCTACGTTATGCCGGTGTGCCCTGAGGCTAGGTTTACGGGTTACATGAGTCAATTTATTTGAAGCAAAATTTAGGTCGCGCAAGTTTTTCCTCTAAAAAATTATTTTCTTTTCTCACGTTGGCACATCTGCTAGTTTTTTTAAAAAGAGCACAGACTGATCTCATCTCACGCCATTGTGCGCTACTGTCCGATGGCTGCTCGTTCTGTTTGTTACGAGATTAGCATATTAATTGTTTCTTGTGTGAGCCGAATGGAATGAATAGATTACGTACCAAACAGTATACAAAAGGTTAGACGGTGACCCCACGTGTCAGCCAATGATTTTAGCCTCTAAATAAGTAATTTGGGCTTGCCGCAACTCATTAGACGAACACTTGGGTTTGCTGCAAAACTGGTTTTGTTTCTGTGTTCTCTGCAACAATGGCACCAAACCATGGTGTTATGTGCAATTTTCTCTGATGGAGAAGATCGGGAAGCCCCCCAGAATCAGGTCCGAGTCCGATGCAGTTTCTGAAATTGCACTACGCTCTTGCTTCTCGCTGGGAATAAACTAGAAAGAAACCGGACACTTCTTTTAAGCTTTTGCTTGGGAGACCTAGAAGCCAGTTCAGAAGCTGAAAAGAAGTTTCCCGTAGGCTCCTCTCATGCGTGAGTTGGCCATCGATCAATGTCATCTCTTCTCTCTCTCTCGCTTTTGGAGAACACCGACAACTGGTGTTGTTTCGAGGACAACAAGGAGAATATGCCATTGATGGACACCTCATGCACGAGAGGAGCCTGCCTCTAGCACTCTCCTTTCTGGACAACATCAATCTTACCCTCTTTGCTGGCCTTATTTCACTCCTCAACCGGGTATGCTCAGTAGAGCAGAACATGCTATTGGTCCCGAGCCGTATGGGCTATTTGTCCCAGGCACGCTCCCGGGACAACATGCTCGGAACAAATAGGGTGGCTTTTTGTTCCGGGCACGCCACGACCCGGGACCAATTGGGGGGCACGTGGCCGCGCCAGCCAGCCTTTTTGCCGGATGCTATTTGTCCCGGTTCATATTACGACGCCGGACAATAGTGTTTTTTGTTTTTTCCTATTTTCTGTTTTTCTTTTTCTTTCGTATTTCTTTCCCGGTTCGTATTGCTGGCTGCTATTATGTTTTTTCTTTTTCTTTCGTGTTTTCTATTTCTTTTTTTTTCTCTCACTTAGCCACACATTTAATTACCTACTAATCCACACACTTCATTACTAACTACACATTTAATCTCAAGTCAAACTTCCCGTTTGGTCACCCATCCTCAAACTACTCCAACCCCAGCACGCTTAACATTTAGATTTCTTTCTAATTAGATACTAAGAGAGAACTGAGAACTTACTGATATTACTATCTTATCAATCATATTAACCACTCGGTCAACATGTTATACTTTTTCATTACTTGTATTATAAAAATTAAGTTGAATAAACAACAATGAATATAGAATGATAATAATATTATAATAAATACTTATAAAATAAATTTAACTTTATTTTTGCCTTTTTCATTTAGTATGGAATAATTTGTATCCTTAAAACCTTAAATCAGAATTCAACAAATAAAATTTCTAAATTGATAAAAAAATTAGAGGATTTCTAATATGACATCCAAATAATCTTTTGCATTACAGAAACATAGATAGTCATGGTGACCATTTTGATCGTTTTTACGGAAAAATAAATAAAGTGATAAACACCTCAAAAAAGGATATCCTTTGGCATGGGGTCCTTATACGTGTACTAGCTGCTATAAAAAATGATAAACTTTATTTTCACAAAGTTTACAAAAAAATCTTCACAAAAGGTCTTTAATCTATAAACATCTAGAGGTTTCAAGTCAAATGATCAAGTTATGGTCATTTCCACGACATAATTTGTGATAAAAATCTCATATTGCACAAATAGGTGCATGTTGATATATAAGAAACAATCATGCTAAAAGGATTCTTCAAATTTTTCATAAATATCATTTTCCATTTTTGAAATGCGGAAAATGACATTTTTGTGAACAAAGTACAAAAAATATGATGCCAAATGGCACCCATTTAATTTTCATGGAAACTAGTACACATATGATGGATAATCCTCAAGTATTAGGTTTTTGCTTGATTTTTAGCTAATTTCGCCTAGTTAAATGAGTTTATGTTGATTATTCGAAACTAATTAAAATTTGAACTACACCTATTTGATAGTTTGGTTTAATCTTTTAGAAAAATCATTTTAAGGAACACAACTATTGGTTATATCACAAAAAATTGCTAATTTTAGAAAATCTTAGCTCTTTTGACGAATAGTCATCGCAATCATTTTGATCGTTTTAATGAAAAAATGAAATAAAATGATAAACATCTCAAAAAAGGATATCCTTTGGCATGGGGTCCTTTTATGTGTACTAATTGCCATGAAAAATGATAAACTTGATTTTTGACAAAATTTGCAAAAAAAGTGCTCACAAAACAATCTATCATCTATAAACATTTAGAAGTTTCAAGCCAATGATCAGTTATGGTCATTTCCACGATATAGTTTGTGATACAGATCTCATATTCCACAAATAGGTGCATATTTATAAAAGAAACAATCATGCCAAAGCGATTCTTCAAATTATTTTCATAAATATAATTTTCCATTTTTTAAGTACGAAAAATGACTTTTTTGAACAAAGTATAAGAAATATGATGAAAAATGGCACCCATTTATTTTTCATGGAAACAAGTACACTCCACAAGTATTAGTTTTTTCCTTGATTTATACCTAATTTCGCCTAGTTAAATGAGTTCATGTCGATTATTCGAAACTAATTCAAATTTCAGCTACAACTATTTGATAGTTTGGTCTTAATCTTTTGAAAAAATCATTTTAATGTACACAACTATTGGTTATATCACAGAAACATTGATAATTCTATAAAATTTTACCTCTTTTGATGAATAGTCATCGCGACCATTCTGATTGTTTAACGAAAAAATGAAATAAAACGATAAGCATCTCAAAAAAGGATATCCTTTGGCATGGGGTCCTTATATGTGTACTAGTTGTCATGAAAAATGATAAACTTGATTTGTGATAAAATTTGCAAAAAAAGTATTCACAAAAAGGTCTATCATTTATAAACATTTAGAAGTTTAAAGCCAAATGATTAAGTTATGATCATTTTCACAGCATAGTTTGTGATTCAGATCTCATATTCCACAAGTAGGTGCATATTGGTATAATAAACAATCATGCCAAAGGAATTGTTCAAATTATTTTCATAAATATCATTTTCCATGTTTTGAGTGCGAAAAGTGACTTTTTTGTGAACAAAGTACAAACAATATGATAAAAAATAACATCCATTTAATTTTCATGGAAACTAGTACAGATATTATGGATAATCCCCAAGTATTAGTTTTTTCTTGATTTCTACCTAATTTCGCCTAGTTAAATGAGTTTATGTCGATTATTCGAAACTAATTCAAATTTGAACTACAACTATTTGATAGTTTGGTCTTAATCTTTTGGAAAAATCATTTTAAGGTACACAACTATTGGTTATATCACAGAAACATTGATAATTCTAGAAAATTTTATCTCTTTTGATGAATAGTCATCGCGACCATTTTGATTGTTTTAACGAAAAAATGAAATAAAACGATAAGCATCTCAAAAAAGGATATCCTTTGGCATGGGGTCCTTATATGTGTACTATTTGCCATGAAAAATGATAAACTTGATTTTTTAAAAAAATTGCAAAACAAATATTATAAAAAGGTCTATCATGTATAAACATTTAGAAGTTTCAACCAAATGAACAAGTCATGGTCATTTTCACATCATAGTTTATGATTCATATCTCATATTTCACAAATAGGTGCATATTGGTATAGTAAACAATCATGTCAAAGGAATTGTTCAAATTATTTTCATAAATATCATTTTCCATTTTTTGAGTGCGAATAATGACTTTTTTGTGAACAAAGTACAAATAATATGATGAAAAATGACATCCATTTAATTTTCATATTATGGATAATCCCCAAGTATTAGGTTTTTTTCTTGATTTCTATCTAATTTCGCCTAGTTAAATGAATTTATGTCGATTATTTAAAACTAATTCAAATTTGAACTACAACTATTTGATAGTTTTGTCTTAATCTTTTGGAAAAATCATTTTAAGGTACACAACTATTGGTTATATCACATAAATATTGATAATTCTAAAAAAAATTACCTGTTTTGATGAATAGGTCATCGCGGCCATTTTGATCGTTTTAACGAAAAAAACCGATAAACATCTCAAAAAAGGATATCCTTTGGCATGGTGTCCTTAATTATATGTGTACTAGTTGGCATGAAAAATGATAAACTTGATTTTTGACAAAATTTGCAAAAAAAAGTGCTCACAAAACAATCTATCATCTATAAACATCTAGAAGTTTCAAATTTCAGAACAAATGATCAAGTTATGGTCATTTGCACGACATAGTTTGTGACACATATCTCATATTTCAAAAATGGGTGCATATTGGTATATGAAACAATCATGCCAAAGGGATCCTTCATGCTAGATTCATAAATATCATTTTCCATTTTTTTAAGTACGAAAAATGACTTTTTTGTGAACAAAGTACAAAAAATATGATGAAAAATGGCACCTATTTATTTTTCATGGAAACTAGTACACATATGATGAATAATCCCCAAGTATTAGATTTTTCCTTGATTTCTACCTAATTTCGCCTAGTAAAATGAGTTTATGTTGATTATTTGAATCTAATTCATATTCTTCAAATGATTTGTGAAAAGGTCTCGTATTCCACAAATGAGTGCATCTTGATATAGTAAACAATAATGCTGAAGGGATTATTCAAATTATTTTCATAAATATCATTTCCTACTTTTTAAGTGTCAAAAATGAATTTTTGTAAGTGTCAATTTTTTTTTTAATATATACGCACCTAACTTTTGTCCCGGTTCGTGGCTGGAACCAGGACAAATAGGGTCCGATGACCTTTTGTCCCGGTTCGTGGCTGGAACCGGGACAAAAGATTCGATTTTAAAGCGCATGCAGGCTAAGACCAACTATTTGGCCCCATTTATCCCGGTTTGTTACGACCGGGACAAATGGGGTATTTCTGTTTGGTCCTATGGCTTATTCTCTACTAGTGGTTTGCAGTGACCAAACTTACCCTTATTTGTGGAGTGACATGTGACACAATGGTTTAGTCTATATCTGGTGAGGGTGAAGGCGGGAGGTAAGATCATGGTAGATATGCGACCCCAAAGAGAAATTATAAACCTTCTTGTCGCAGTAGTTAGGGTTGTAGCGGAGTCCAGGCCTAAGATGAAACAAATCACCAAGCTGACCTGAGTGGGATATGGGATACAAGAGTAGTGGAGAGATTAACCAGCACATGATTTTCAAGGGTATGTTCTCTGTGTGAGGAATTTCCAATAAAGAGCTCTTTATTAACCTCTAACAATGGTTAGCATCAATCTGAAAAATTCAAAATGCGTCGCACCCCAAAAAAAAACAGAAAATTTGGTACAATGCAATGTATGAAAAAACTCATAAAATGGCTAAGCCGATGGATGGACAATTCATAGACTACGCCGTCGTCCATAGATATAAACCAATTTTAAAGGGACGTGAGTCGGCTTGTGCCATCAGTGCATGTAAAATAGTTAATAAGACAACCATATCTTAAACATGCCATGTAAAATATGGCAATAAAAACATTATATGCAATGGGTTATTTTTACCCTTATCTCTTATAACCTGATATTTCTAAATATGTAGTGAGACATGTTGCTAAGAGGTAATATGCATCTCTTGATTAAGTGAAGACAACATGTTTTCTACCTTCTTTTTTACTCCACCTCAGCATTTATTCTACATGATATCCACTAATATAGCAACATTTTATACCAAAAATACCATGTGGATCATGACATTAGTATAGAACGACACTATGGAAACGAGTCAAAACCCTCATTAGAAACGGAGAAATAACATCATTGAGGACATGTCTGGTAATGGTCATTCACTTTGTTCTTCTATTGTCCGTGAGGTCAATATCATCAGTTAAATTGATCCTGGTATTCCGCACCGATATTTTTTTGTAAGCCTGATATATGTTTCTTTAGCATGCAATACATATTTTGCTTCACGTCAGACATCACAAGTACTAAAACAGTAACATATTTAATTCACATCAAAATTTCACATTTACATTCATATCACAATTTCACCTTTACATTTCCACCACAAGTGACACAACATAAATAGTAAAACGATAACATATTTCATCTATACTAAGCCTATCATGTAAAAGGACTGAAAAATTTAACGATTTCTTTTGTACATCCTTTCCCCAACCTAGTAGGTGCCACTCTAGCAATCTTGTCTTATCTCAGCTTCCCGAGAGAAGGATGTTCAAGCCCTAAACCCTATACGTTAGTTAAAAGAAGTTACAATTGTTAAGTACATATGCTAAAACATGAATACTATGAATTTAAGCTAAACTGAAATACTCCCTCCGATCCATAAAATGTGTCGCTCATTTTGTACTAAACTAGTACAAAGTTTGTACTAGAGGAGCGACACTTTTTGTGAATCGGAGGGAGTATCTTACCTACGTCTTGAGATGGCTCTTGTTGAGGAATCATAGCAGCCGACCCACATCTTTTAAAAAAGTTATTTCATTGTCGGCGGCTTCATAGGATACCTGACATCGACCATTCTTTCCTCGGAGGTCACCACCAGCTCTGATTTTTTTATGCAGTCACCGAAATCTAATACGTCGTCGATTCGACATTTTGGCCACACTGCATAAATCTCTTACTTAAAAAAGTATTTTATGCCATGGGCCAAAACGTAACAATAGTGATGGGTGGATATGTATGGTGGGTTTTGAAAGGGAATAGTCTGATATTACTATTTAATGTAAATAATTATTGATGTTAGTTCTGACACTACTAGAATGAATAATTTAAATCAACAAAATGAAGAAACTAGTTGTATATAGTGTGTACTGACTTATGTATATATTTTATGCAATTGTACGAAAAATAACACTGCTCGGGGCTTGAGTAGAGTTTGTTGTTTTTGTGTTCATACATTTTTCACAGTGTCGCCGAAATAAACTTATCTTATCTAATTTCTAATGACTTAATCACATGAAGGAGACATAACTAGAGGATGTGAACTGATCAAGTAAGCTAAACTAAAACCGGTTGCAAGTGCACTACAGGAAAGTTAACCACATCAAAATTGTGCGAACGTAACTATCTAGGCTAAAAGAGTGGATGTGATACCTTCCATAATTCACATGCACATCCATCTAACGGGGCTGTTAGCCTGCAAACTGATCCGAACGAGGTGGAGGCGGAGAAATCGAAAGCGGCGAAGAGGAGGCGGTGATGCTGGCCTGGCTGCTTGGAGGAGAAGCGAAGTGGACGACCAGTCTCAATGCTTTGGAGGAGATGGCGAGGCCGGAGATAGGACGCCGTCTCGGGGGAGACGTGATGCCCCGAGACTGTTTCCTTTGTATAACAGTTAACACATATGGAACAATTATTTCAAAAAACTGTTCCCTTGTATATCTACAATTTACGAGCAGGACCTACTTATTGACGATTGATGATGGGAATTTCTTCTTTACTGTGGAATAATATGTTTGCTGATCTCTACTTTATGAAGAACTGATACTACTAAGAATGAACCACCAGGATACTTATATTGACGTTAATAATTATTACATTTCATACATAGGCCATAGTTATAATAATAAACTAAATTACACATGCTCCTACTAACTACTTCTTATTTATATTGCGCCCGCGTTCACGCAATCCTCTTCCTTCTCACGGTGTCGCTAGTTGGGGGTCATCGGAGGCGGAGGCGGGGCAATCATCGTCTTCAGGGATGGCGTGTTTATCCTTCGCCCTTTTTCCCTTCTTCGGGAGCGGAGCCTCCTCCTCGTCCTGGTCGTCGTCCTCCTCCTCTTCCTCCTCCTGCTTGGTCGACTCCTCATCGGAATCCACCTTCGGCTTCTCCTTGGTCCCTTCCATCTAGTCGGCGAGCTCGTAATCCCGGTTGGACTACGGTGATGGGTTGTCGCCTGGTCCGTCAACAAACCCGTCGTTGATGGCGCATATGTCCAGTGTTGATGGAGTGCGCTCCTATGATTCCCAACTCCAAGACATCTTGGATAATCACTAGCAGAGAGGAAGAGAGAACAGGGAGTGGGAGATAAGAGATTCTATGGTGTACCGAGATAGCAGGGATCAAGCCTTTTTTTAAGAAGTAGCGGGCAGTTCCACTACGCCGTTGCATTCTCCCAATTCCAAGGAGACGGAACGTGTCCACTTTGCACAAAGTTTCCGTTGTCATAGATGTATATATTGGAAAAGAGGGTCATAATATATGACCTTTGCCAATATAATGAGCGACGGAGATTCGAATTTTCCGTAACCAATGTAGACGGGTAGCACAGCCTAGTTCTGTCAGGCCTCTTCGGCAACTGGCAAATCTTGATTTTCCGTCACCAAACTCGTGTCGTTTACATAGAGGGTGTCTGATGGGTTGTTCAATACTAGTGTAGGTACCAGTGCACCGATATTATAAGAAATATTAATTCAGATAATGTTAAAACATCTGAAATTGACATTTAGGCAAACATTATCAAGTATTATAGCCGTACAAGAAGTTTCATAAAAACAACTCTTATTGCATCTTATGTCAAAGATTTGGCTAAATCAGGGCCACGTACCCGCTATATTCGTCAGGAATTTCATATTTTTGCTCAGATTTCAATGATCATCATTTTCTGGCTAAAGTTTTTACAAAGGTATAATACTTGGTCATCTCTAAGCATAAAAGTTTCAAAATTTTCAACTACATTTTAAATTCTATCTTTTTTTCTGTATATCTAGGTGCCCTTATCTTCATGTGCATTACTCCATGTTCCATTGACACGCTTTTATATGTTACACATCGACAATTGGTGCGCTACAACCCATCTACGACCTTTTTTTCTAGCCGAACTGTGTGATATTGGTGCGCTCAACTCAGACTGTTCGGCGGGGCTGCCAGAGATGGACATTTCGTAGTAGTGTGTTGGATTGTGAACTCTTCATCTTGACTACGTACTGGCATAAAGCTAGGATGCTGGTCAGTAGATCTTTTAAAAAAGAGACCGCATGGTCAATGTTCTGCAGGGGCATTTGTTTTTTCTTTAGCTTTTACTCTGTCTATATTGAAATATAAGATGTTTTGGTAGGCCAGCTTACAGAGGGAGTAGTTGTTTGTTAATTGTTAGTGGTGCTCTGAAGAGGCCGTGTTTTATTATAAAATTGATCCATTAATAAAACATCCCCTGTCTAAAAGAAATCCGCGTAGATTTCTAAGAATATATTAACCGGCTCAAAGCAGTTTTGGGTCTCTCCCCTTTAACTTCCTCGTAAAATTTATTTGAAGTCTAGCTTTACTATTTTGTAACGAAATATCCATCGTACAGTTGTTGTTTGCCCTGTTTAGCTACCTTATCTGGACATCTCACGTGTGTATATTAATTTGTATGTGTTGGCGCATGTTTATGTACTATGTAGTGGGCTCATCTTCCTCGGCTCCACTTCGGCCTCAGCGTGGTAGAAGGTGGTGGTGGCGGCGGCGGCAATTGACTCCGATGAAGATGAGAGTGTTTTGCCAAAGACAATGAATCTGGATCATCGTCGACGCCGTGTGTTCATGTCCATGTATCTCGATCGTGCAGTATGTGTGTGCGAGTGTATTTGTGTGTGCATATGCATGCATTCATGAGCGTTCCTTTTAAGTTACCGACCTACCACGTGTGCCTAATGAAGATTTAATTATTACGATCATGTTATCGATCGATCTCTCAGACTATTGCATCTTGATCCTTCGTACCTTCACATCATGAGCTAAATAAATGACACACCTGTGTTTAATTACTGATTACATTTTTAGTATCATGGAGCTCTGGACAAGACATTAAAATGGTAATGCCCACGATTGTTTAAAGAGGTTTGCTTCGGTACACCTTCTATATATATTAAAGTTTTTCGATTATAATTACAATAAATGATGAGGAATTAAACTTTTTTCTAAGGCAAAATCTAATAACTGGCTGACCACCATCCGGGACAAAAAGTGCTCACGGGCGTGACCGCGCGATGCGCATCAAACGACCCTGCTACCTACCGTCCAGGGTCGTCATCATCGTTTCGAATGTCGGGAACTGCGCCCCGTAGAGAGAGAAACAACGTTTCCATTTCGTTCTTCTCCGCCGCTCCCTTCTCCATTACCAATCGCCCTCGAAATTTCTTCCACCTCGACCATTCTAGTAGGTTTCGCATGCAGATTAGGCGGTGTTCTAGTGGGGCGAACTGTGAATCTTTCGTCATTTTTGCGAGGAAAGATCTGGCGACGCATCGGCGGTGGATTTCGTGTTGGTTTTCGAGCGACGAAACCGGTGGTGTGTTCGATTCCCTGCACGAGCTCGCGAGAAATCGACGACGTTGTGATTTCGCACGAAGATCTATCAGGTTAGCGTCAGCTCGTCATCTCGTATTGTTGTGTTTCTCTTTCACATCCCCCGCTGATGTTTTTGGTTCAAAATCACCCACCCGTGCCGGTTTTGATTCTATTTTTTGTTGTTAGTTATCTCAGTGTACCACCATATAGGTTTTGATTTGACGAGCTGCTGAGCGAATCGAAGATGTGGGGAGTGGGCTTGCACGAACACGTTCAGTTCATCCTAGCTTCCCACACGTTCAGTTCACGGAGTCGTTGTACATATGCATCTGGTACAAAGTAACTTAGCCATTTTTAAATGTCAGATTAAATTCCCTGAAGCATTGTCGTTTAAGTAACTTTTAGCACATTTGAAATGCCGAACATTAGTTTACATAATGTTTTACAGTAACTTCTTAGCACAATCTGGAATGTGATTTTACATCTCCAACACAGCAGTTCACATATTATCGAAGTAACTTTTAGCACAATCATGAATCTTGAAGTTACTTTTCTTTAACATGGAACTAACTAAAAGTAACTGCAATGTTACATGTTATAATCATATGCATTATATCCAACAACTAATAGTTTTTCCGTTCATTTTTTACCATTGTTTCCAGATGAATGTAACTACTGCTCTTTGGGGAAGTAGCACTTGTTCCTGAATGTAACTACTTTTTTGCAACCCTACAAGTGTACTTGGTTCCAAGCAATCTATAGTGCTTGTGAATCAAGTTTTTTACCCAGGATGTATGACCACTTTCGTTGCCTAAAATCTTTGATGTAAGTGTCAGTTTTGCAACTTTTTTAATTTTTCCTCACTGCTGCTGGTTCAGAATGTTGCACC
Organism: Poa annua; assembly: GCA_026929855.1. Lineage (NCBI taxonomy): Eukaryota > Viridiplantae > Streptophyta > Magnoliopsida > Poales > Poaceae > Poa > Poa annua. The sequence continues at coordinate 238,961,683 of CM049426.1, read as the reverse complement.
TTTTTCCCTACTATCTACCACTACTTGTGCAGAGAAGTTATAATGCTGCATTTTTCTCTCAATGTAACTTGTTCAAAAGGTCTTTAGTATTACATTTGTTGCGACTATAATAGCTGTAACATCTACTATGTAACATGTATGCATGTTTTCTCCATGTTTTTAAAACTGGAACATACATCAGATGCAACCTATTGGGCTAACCCTGAAGATACATCATGGGCCTAAGTAAAGTAATTCTTACAGCATCAGCAGCAAGCGATGATCATGTTACATTAACAAAACATGACTAGCATCATTTTTGTGCAAATATGAACAAGAGAACAAAAGGGTAATTTTTACAGGCAAATTACATGGAAACTTACATACACATCCAAGATGACTATGAGAAAACAAGGAGACGTATCAGGTGTACGTTTTCTTATGCAATTTTTTGTAGACATGATCTTTAAAAGTAATCTGCAGTAGCTTCTTTTTTATTGCTGAAGTGTTTTCTGACAGCGGAAGAGGTCGCACTGAAGATTTGTGCAGGGCGGCAGCTGGTAGAGCTTTGCAGGGGCGCCCCAACGGCGGCTTAGATGAAGGAGGCGAGCAGGAGAAGGATTACATGAGACAACAAGAAGATGTATCATATACGTTTTCTTCTACCTTTTTAGACAGGAGTGCTGTTCTTCAATGTAATCTCCAGGATATTTTCAGAACAGTTCTATCTGAAGGCGGGGATGTGGCAGGAAGAACTCTACAGGGCGGCACCTGGTACAGCAAGGTTGCACCTTTTTTCTTACTGTCTACCAATGCTGGTCCGGAATGTTAGCACTGCATTTTTTTGTCTCACTGTAACTAGTTTCTGAATGTTTTTAAAACTGCAAGATACATCAGATGCAAACCTACTGAAGATACATCATGGGGCCTAAACAAAGTAACCTGAAGATACATCATATACAAGTGATTACAATGTTACATCAACTAAATATGGCTACACATCCTTTGATTTTACAACTATATTTTACATGTGCTAATATGAACCAGAGATTAAAAGGATGAATTTTACATACAGATTACATGGAAACTTACATGCACAATCAAAGATGAATATGAGAAAGAAAACAAGGAGATGTAACTTGGTACGTTTTCTTACTGCAATTTTTGAAGACAGCAGTGATGTTCTTCAAAAAGTAATCTCTAGGAGCTCCTTTTACTGCAGAATTGTTTTCTGACGGCGGAGGAGGTTGCAGCCTGTGCAGGGGAAGAGTGCGGGGCGGCAGATGGTAGAGCTGTGCAGGAACGCCCCAACGGCGGCTCAGAGGAAGGAGGCGAGCATAGAGGGGACGGTGAGCGCGCGGGGAGAAGACGCCTGCGGTGGAGACGACGACCGCGTAGGTGGACATCGAGTACAGAGACGACGGCCACGGCGGAGAGGGCGATCGCGCTGGAGGCGACCAGGGAGCCGAAGTCCACGGCCGCGCTGGAGGCGCTTGAGGCGACGAACACGCCGGCGAAGGTCAGGAACGAGGGCAGCGAGGGAAGAAGGAGGCGCAGGCGCGCCGTCGGTGGGTAGGACGAAGGAGGCGCAGGGCGCGCCGTCGGCCGCTACGACGGAAACGGCGTCGTCGCCTGTCCCAACCCTGAGATTGCGCACGGCGAGCTTGTCTCTTTTCGTTTAATGTGTCGGACCTGACCACTATTTAGGCCCAATAGTGGCTGACCACTGGCTAGTCACGTCCTTTTTCTAAACACAATGCAACGCAACCTTCGAATGATTAAGCCGACGGATTTGGTCTTGAGATTAGCAAAGTCACCATAGGGCCCTCGCCCTCGACGAGAATGTCGCCTACCACTAAAAAAATATTCCGACTAAATGAGAAACACCAGTATCATATCTTGGGTTTGAACTCTGATGGCCGGGACTACAAGCACTCTTCTGACCATCCAAGCGCAGGGAGGTTCTCATGAGGAATGAAACTTACACCTTGCGTTATACTCCCTCTGTCTACAAAAGGATGTCACAAGTTTATCTAAACTTGTATTTATCTAGACATCATTTATTATAGATACATGCAAGTTTGAGTAAACTTGTGGCATCCTTTTATGGACGGAAGGAGTAGAAGTTAGAGTGGTCTACTTTTATTTGATCGGTGGTTACGAAGTTAGAAAAATTGTGGAGGGATTATATATGTAGTCTTAAAGTATGGAACAGTAGTCGGTGGCATAAGCTAAGGTTGTGCAGGAATGCACCGCCCTTCGAATAAAAAGGGACGTGATGAGTGCAACTTTCAAAGTGTTAAGTATGAGTTGATGAGTCGGGCAAAATCAAGTATTCGCTCCGTCCAAAAATAAGTGTCTCAAGTTTGTTAAAAAGAAGATGTACTTCTCACCTAGACAAATGTCTAGATACATCTTCTTTCTGACAAATTTAAGACATAAACGGAGTGACTATTTTATTTCTCTCTCAATACAAAGGTACTTCTGAGAACAAAAAATTGTGAAGCTTTGCATATTGATAAAAGGACCTCTCACATAAACACCTTTGTCTCTCTATCCTTGTGGGAGAAAATAAAAAAAGTAGTAGCACTATGTCACTCGTTATGGGTGTCCAGATCGATGTCACGTTGGCAATTATTAATCGGAACATTTTTAACATGTGCACGAATGATTGAACATGTAGGGTCACAAAGTTAACGGCAGCGATATATAGGAATGTTACTGTGTGATGGAAAATGAGAGAAAAGGGTTCCTAAAGTGTTTTGGGGAATGTCGGAAGTGTTTCACGGTGTCAGGAGTGTTGTGGGGAATGTTCCAGAATATATCAAGAGCTTCCGAATAGTCTGAAGGTGCGAGAATATTTCGAAACGTTCCGGTGGGACCCTTAGCCTGCTGCACCCTATTTACTTGGTGCACAAGGTGCAGTGGTAATGTACTTGCACTTAAAATATGTTAGATACCTGTGTATAGTACAAACCACTGAATCGATTCATCTGCATACACAGTTTACGATGAATATCATAACATTGTATTATTTTTAGACGAATAATGTAGAGTTGGTAAAATAAATAGTTTGATACATCTTTGCATAGATAAAACTAGATCAAAACAATAAAGCAGTGGAAATAAATCTTAAATGGGCCTCCAACTTTATGATATGCCACAGGCGAAACATATTGGTTGCAGACTCGAAATACCTTAACGAAATCTCACTCGTCATCTGAATTACTTCTATAAAGTTTGAGAGACTACCCTCCCTCTGAGGATGTTTGCCCCTCCTAGCGAATGTGAGCCGTCCGATCGGCCTTAGGAATAGTAACTTTGCCTCCCACTTTTCATCATAGCCAATGGATGCAGTAGATCTTTTGTTATTCTGTGGTGGCTTAGTTATGCATGACATTGTGGGGGTAGCTACGCCCTGGGTCCGCAAATCAGTGGGTAGACCAGCTCATCCGCGTCTCTCCATTTGCCTTGGGGATGTTTTTCCTTCCAGCGAGACAAAACCAGCTCCGGCGGGTGAAACCCTTGACTCGCTCACTCCTCCCAGCCCACATCCGCCACACATCGAGACGAAGACGGCCGGATCCGCAGCCAGGCTGAGAGAGGTGGCTGGGTCACCGGTGGCGGCAGGGAATGGAGAAGCGGGCGGGCAAATCCTCCGAAAGGTCGTGTCGGCACACGACGCGGTGGTGGGGAGCGCGCGGGCCAGGGCGCTCGCGTTGAGGATGTTCGGCTGCCTCGTCGACCTCGCCGAGGACAGCGTCCACGTCCGCTCACTCATCATCTCCTGCCTCCACTCCTCTGATCCCCTTTCGCGTCTGACGGCCGCCACCTACCCCCCGATAGCAACGGCAGAGAAGAGCGCACGGGGAAGACGAATCAGGTTTCTCTCACTCCTCCACCTCCGGATTTCTCTCTCCCCCCGTCTCACCTCCTATTGCTTGCTCTCCCTCCCTCTCCCAGCTGCCAGCAGAGACGACGTAGAGGCAGTGCACGCGACTTCCAGCGGCATGCGCCTGACTCCACGCCGACCGGCACTGGCGGCATCTGGTCGCCAGTGCGTCCCTGGTTGAGTGTTAAGGTCCTTTGGTCGCCATCCTGGAATTTGCTGTCTAATGCGTGAAGGTTTGATGCAGGAACTCAGAGTGGACAAGGGTGTCACCAAGGAGGCCGTGACATTGCTGGAGGAGGGGAAGGGCGTTCTTCTCACGCCGTCCTCGTTTGGGAGCAAATCGGTAAGGAGTGCTGTCTTTTGCGCAGAAGTTGTCGATTCTCTTGCGACTTCATGCTAAGTTTGGATCTCTGCAGCTCGAGGATGTTGTGAGATTGTGCTACGCTTTTGTGTTGTACAACGCGTCTAGGCTGACGGGGACGAAGGAGGAGAGCTCCAGGGTTAGGCTGTGGAAGATCTTGGAGCTTGGAGGGTTGCAAGCTCAAGTGGGTGTTGCTTTGTTTGCAATTGTGGTTTGGTAAATCTTAGCGTTCGGTTAATTGGTTGGGATTCCCCTTGGTTTTGTTTGCAGGTATGATGATTTTTTCAAGGAAACACAACAGTTTCATTCTAAGATTGAGCAAATTTTACAGAGCCGGTATGGATCCGATTGGGAAGATCAGCTAGAGGTTGGTTGATGGTCTTTTGTTTTCAACAGTTTAGGTTCAGGATTTCAGGAGGTGCTAACTAAGTTTACTCTCTGTTTGTGTTGGAACTTGTGATTTGAGCTGAAACAATTGTAGAGTTTGGTAAATCTGTTGGCCGATGCAAGCAGGTGAAAACCTCTATGTGCCTTAAGATAACTTTCAGTTTGATAATAGTATAGCCAGTGTATTTTCTTATTTTTTTGGTGGGATGTGAAGTTCATGATTTCATTACAAATGTGTTACAAGTAACAACTAATATATACTCCCTCTGTTCCTGAAAATAAGGCCTAGATTTTTTTTTCATAATTCAAACAATGTAAAGTTTGACAAGTTTTTTGATAAACAACCCAAAATTACAATACTTTATAGATATCATGTCCATGTGAAAATATATTTCACGATATTTCTAAAGATATATTTGGTATTAATGTTCTTAAAAAAGGTGTATTTCATATTGTAAGATGTTCATATTTTTTTGAAAACTTGGTCAAACTTGCACTGTTTGACTTTTGAAAAAATATAGGCCTTACCTCCCGGAACTGATGGATAGTTGACTATTTTGAGATTGGTTATCTTCTATGTATGGTAATTATTATTTTAACATATGTTTGCACAATATGCACGCAATGCATTTACTGAGCTATTGTCAAGTGCTATATTATCTGTCATTTGTGGATATGAAAATAGCACTATATTATCTGTCATTTTGTGTGCTATGAACGAAGAATAGGGAAAATTACCTTTTGTAATACCCAATTAGTCATGGAATCTACTTTGTTCTCATGCCTACTAATTTATTGGTGCATGATTGTCCTTCATCTCTGTTTTTTTTGGTTCGGTTGTGTTATGGAGGGAGAAGATGAAGTTCCACAGAAGATTGCTGAGCTGCTATAAGAATGGGCTGGTTAACTATCAACTTCCAGGTTCATCTGATATTTGAAGATTAAATGGAAGTGGGATGCAGTTTGGGAGCAGATGCTATAAACGGTTTAAGTGGAAAATTGATTTCTTAATTAGTCTCAATCTGTGTAATTCTTTTCACAGATCCATGCGATGAATTTTTTTGGGCGATGGGATTTTGTGCTTTTACTACAAATAATATTTCCATGAAAATATTTTGTATCGACAATTTAATGAGGCTAGATATGATGCAAGCTTTGGTGCCTGTTTTCCAGAGGTTTGTCATGATATGTTCATTGAGTTTCTTTAAAAAATAACTCATTTTTGTGTTTTATTGGTTTAGCTTATAAGGAACTTATGTCATCTGATGAATATAGCATTATGGGTTATCTTACTTAATCCTGATAATTCTTGTGTTCCTGTATGATTGATGATGCCATTTCCTTGTTTTAACTAAATTAGTCATTTTTGGGTTCATTTTCTTTATCACGGATCATAAATGGTGAGTTATCCTTGATGCAAGATGAGTGATATTACTATTACCCGGGAAATACACATTTTCTGAACTGTTCTTATGGTATCTGTATAATTCAATCTTTAATACCTTATTGCTTCGCAGCTACTTCTTCTGACCAATTATTATCTCACTAATTTGCTTTCTACTTCATGCAGTTATGGTTCAGCTACCCGGTAGATTCTTGCACTCGAGGAGACAACGAGGGGACAAGGTTGGTAGCTGATAGTGCCATGAACATTGGGAGGAAGAAGGTGTTGGACTGGTTATTTTTTATGACGGCGGAGGTGCTCAGTGTAGCATCACCCTGACAAGGTCAACGACAACAACACCATCACTAGAGTAACACTGTCTCCATCCATTAAAATGATCTGTTACATTGGTTTGAATCTTCTCAAATTTCCGATAAGTAGGTAGGTTGCTACAAGGTAAATCTGGGGTTTTTACCCACGAAGGGCTACAAGCCCATAAGGCTGTTGTTAGGGTTCCACAATTGGAACTGTCCAGTTGCGTTGATGCTGAGTGGATAGATCCAATTCATCTCCTCTTTCCCTAGATTGTGTATGTCTCTCTGTCCCTATCCCTTCTTATTTATCTAATTAGTTTGATATATTGTCAGATCGTCTCATGGTTTTTGTTTACTTGCAATCTAATTGAAAAGGAGGTCTTTGTAGCTGTCATGATTTTTGTGCATTTAATTTATTGTGATTCATGGAGGTTAGTAAGGTAAGATGAAGTGTAAAGTTCTTGATTGGAAAATAAATATGTATTACCAGTCATGTTGTTTGTCATCAGTGGATCTTCTGTAGCCTGACCCTCTTTTGGGTTGTGCTTTATGTGTAGTTAACATGTTTAAAGTCTGACGACGTTGGCTTGGGAATCCCTCCGGCTTGGCTGGGCAGGGATACAACACCATTGCTTATCTTCAAGACTCTTAGTCCAATTTGTATCTTATACGTAGTCGGATACTATTTTGCTTTGCTGTCATTTGTATCTTTGTATTATATCCTTTGTATCTTGACTCGTTCGAGTCGTTGTTGTATTTATATCTTTTGTTGTTGTTGTTGTTGAGGATGGATCGGAACTGTTGTAATGTTATCACAATTCCACCCACATAATGCGCATGTTTCGGCGTGTACATTATGACAGGTGGGCGACCTAAAATCGTTATTATGTGGATTTCGGTGGGATCGCTTAAATCTACATAATATCGATTTTGGGGCGTCACAAAGTGGTATCAGATCCAGGGTTTCGATCTCCTTGTTGTTTCGATACGATTGGTTATCGAAGCAGCGGGTCCGCAAAAGCCTGTAGCATAACCTCGCTAACAGTCGTTGTTTCTAGAGTGTCAAAACTATTTGGCTAATTTTTTTTTGAAATGATCTCAATAGGATTCTTTTTATTCCTTACCTCTATTCTATTTCTCCTCTTATCTTATTTGTTTTGTAGTCTCTTCTCTTATCCAGCTTTCAAAGTTTTAGGATCCTACGTGTGGGTGGACGATCTCTTGCCTAGTGGTGTCGACATGATATCCTCTTCTTGTTAGTGGTGTCGACAACTTGAAGGTGGAGTCAGAACTTCTTGTTAGTGGTGTCGACAACTTGAAGGTGGAGCAACAACCCCTTGATAGTGGTGTCGCGGAGCATGAAGACTCGGTAGTTACCCCTCAATTCTTGTGGTCTCGGCGTGGATCGCGGGACGCGATCCCTTTTTAGTGGTGTCGATTGTAATGCCCCGGAAATTCCCAAATTAGATTTGTTTGTTTTTCTTTTCCATCATGATGTCATCATGCATTTGTCACCTCTTCTATTTATTGTTGCATTTAAATTCAAATTCCACTTTTAATTTCAACTTCAATTGAAATTTATTAAAATGTGATGTTACAAATGTTTTGCAATATTCAAACTAATGTATTAAATTGTGTATTTTGAAACTATAAATATTTGCTAAAATTTTATATATCTTTTCTTCTTTTATTTTATTTTTAAAACATAAAAAAGAAAAGAAGGCCCAGCTCCCTTTTTTTTTGGCCCAACCCACCTTCTCCTCCTGTCTCTTTCCTCCGTACAGAACAGAGACAGGGAAAAAAGCAACAATGGTGCCCCACCTCCTCCCACCTTTTCCACCTCCTTAATACCACCTCTCCTCCAACTCCGCAACCCTAGCCTCCTCCCTCTCCCTCTTAGCCTCCGCCGCCGCCTCCCCCTTCTTCCTTTTCTTTTCTCTATTCTTTTCCTCCATCGAGAATACACCAGAGGCCACTCCGCCATGGCGCCGCTGCTTGGGGGCCGGCGAAGGGACGCAGAGGAGCCCAGGCACACCGCGTCGACGATGTCGTCCTCCCAAGGGATGGAACCAAAAGCTGCCACGGCCGTTGCCCTCGTCCCTTCTTCCTCATGGCCGGCGGAGAGCCGCTGCTGCAATCCACCGCTCATGCGCCTCCTCGAGCCCGAACAACTACACCACAAACCTCCCCATGAAATCCTTTCTCCATTCCCTCTCTCCCCCCTTCGATTCATGGTCGTCTTGGTCGAGTTCGTCCCCACCCTTCCCGGTCCGCCATGGACGAACGAGAAATCTCGGCCCCTGTTTTCTCCAATGCCCCTCGCCTCCTCCTCCCTGACGCATAGGCTCAGATCCTCCCGCACACACTCGCATGTTCCAGCTAGAAACACCCCTCGCGCACACGCCGAAACTGCAGTGTTGGGTGCAGATCATCACATCATCGTTCCGTTCGGTTTCTGAAGTCTGCAGCTTTCTGACGAACATTTAGTTAACCGAGTCCCGCCGCCTCTTTTTTTCCTGTAAGCCGCAATAGCAATCACAAAAAGAGCAGTAGCCCAGAGGCTGAGCTCCTGATGCTCTGCCTACAGATCGTATGTTCGATCCCCAAGTACATCCCCTTTTTTCTTCTTTTGTCTATCCGGCTTAAACTCTGAAAATTTTAACGCACGTCGCGCAGCTGGTTCATCTTGTATCCGTGTTCCTATCTCACAACAACACTGCCTCGAGTCGTTGTTGTATTTATATCTTCTGTTGTTGTTGTTGTGGATGGATCGGAACGTTGTAATGTTATCACAATTCCACCCACATAATGCGCATGTTTCGGCGTGTACATTATGTCTGGTGGGTGACCTAAAATCGTTATTATGCGGATTTCGGCGGGATCGCTTAAATCTACATAGTACCGATTTTGGGGCGTCACAATGAACTTCCATGTTATGGGCACTGAATGGGTGAGAATGGTAGGCCACGTGATGGGCGCCCTTGAAGTTCGCAATGACAACTACTGCAATTCTATCAACATCTTGGGCGTTGTTGAAGGGGCAGTACGTCTCAAAACGTTGACGTTGAAAATTGGCAACAATAAGAACCCAAAACTTCTCTTCCATAACTGGAATATAAGACTGAAAATAAACAGAAGCATGAATATAAAGTGCACGCAAAAGCAGGAGAGTGGACATCACTTCAGAATTATTGTACTCACAGCAGAAAAAACATTCATCCAGGCAGGCATAGTTGGCTCACTGATCACCTTTTTTAACCTCTCAACATCTTCATCAACAGTCGCGAACGGTGTCTGACAAATTAAAAAACAAGAGAATGAGAAAACCGTAAAAAGAAAACAAAACAAGACATATATTCAATAATAAATAAGCTAAAAAACGTACCGCAACTTCATGGTTCATCATGTATTTTAAAAATGTTGGTCGACGATGATCATAGTGTTCAGAATTGTCATACTGCTCTTGCATCAAAGTTGCAGTAAAAACGTCCATGTCATATCCATGAACATAAACACCAACTTGCATAGAAAGGCCAAAATTACGATGTACATCGTATTTTTACTATCCTTGCACTGTGCAATAAGAAAGTAAATTTATTGTTAAAATGAACACCAAGACAATTAAAGAATCAACAGCAAAACAAAATAAGCCCTTAAAGTACCTTCTGGCATATTTTGCTGGCAAGTATCTATTACCCCATTCCAACACTAGAACTTCTTTCTCTATCGATTCTCTCACAACTAGTTCTGATTTGTTATAAGTTGTAGCGGCGTTTTCCACACTAAGAACAACAGAGTTAATCGTTGGATGATAGCCAGTTCCTGAGTTTGCTGATGAATGACTACCGGTTCCATAAAAAAGACTACCAGATCCTGAACAATGTTTAACATTGAAACCTTGCTGACAATTGCTGAAGTTTTGGTGGTTTTGATGCCCGTAAGACGAACATGGACCACTGTCATTTGGACGGAAGCTAAAACAAGCAGCAAACTGATTGTTACAACTGTTGCCTGAACCAATAGGATTAACAAGAGAATGATCCATCCTCGTGTTAAACTATGGGGCTGAACGTGAGTGCGGATACAATCCTTGGGAACAAGAGCTGCCGAGGTTTGGATGGGAAACATATGGATTCTGGGAGAAAAGCCTTCCACATGGGTCCGGGCTGCTGTACATAAAACCCGTTGCACCTGCTGATGCTCCAAACCCAGGACTAGCAACGCCACAAAAAGAATTCACCATTGTACCAGGAGAGTGTCTAAAATTATCCATTCTTTGCATTCCAGGATGACTGGTTTGTCCTCTGCAATCCATCACACCAGTTGCGGGAGGTGACTGTGAATACATATGCGACACATGTGGGTATGTTAAGTTAACAACCCTTGGACGAGCGATTGGCGTCCTGGATTCATTATCACGAATAAAGATGGAATGCCTATATGAGGGTCCATCAAGTGAGGGTTGGAATAAGTTGTTTGCAATTGGAGAACGGTTCTACTGAAAACTGCAAACATCTTCTTTCATCCTCAGTGAGATTGGAGCTTGGGACAAAGAAAACCTAGCAGAACCAGAAAATGAAACCCCAAGCTAGCAGTTCTCCTTCGTTCTTCAATCTTATCCATTCTCTCCCACACCTCAATACTATCCAAGGAACTATCAAAGTACAAAACAATGGAGTTCTCAAGAAACATTTCCTTCCCTGTCTCAACAATCCTCGTCTTCTTCATAGATTCTGGATCAACAACTTGCGGAAAGTATCTTTTCGAACCAGATAAACTTACAACCTGTTTTTCTGAGACCATGCAAGTTAGAGTCTTTTTGGAGTCATCGAGTGAAATTGATCCTTCCTCAGTCACTTGCCTAATACCATAGTTTTCAGATGAGGTGACAAGCTTCATCTTTGGGGCTCTAGAGACGATACATCTTTTCCAATGTCGTGTGCTACATCCATGTTCTTTTCGGATGAAAGTAAAACACTCAATTCAGCTCCACCAATAGGTTTGCAAGAAACTTCAGAGCTTGATTCAACTTTTCCAATGATGTTTGCTACACCCAAGCCTTTTTCAGATGAGGACAGAAGATTCAACTCTGCCGCTTTGAAAGAGGTTTCATCCTTTTCAGCTTCACCATAAGGTTTGCAATCAACTTTAGAGCTTGATACATCCATGTCCTTTTCAGATGTAAGTAAGACACTCGATTCAGCTCCACCAATAGGTTCGCAAGCAACTTCAGAGCTTGATTCAACTTTTCCAATGACGTTTGCTACACCCAAGCCTTTTCAGATGAGGACATAAGATTCAACTATGCAGCTTTCAAAGAGGTTTCATCCTTTCACCTTCACCACAAGGTTTGCAAACAACTTCAGAGCTTGATACACCCATGCCCTTGCAAGCGTCACAAACATGGGGAGTTTTTAGTTCTGCACAATCGATGCATTCATCCATCGCTGAATGAAATGGAAGCTTGTATGGAAGAACATCAACAACACGGTCTACATAATTCTCCAGGTTCTGGAGGAAATCTATGTAGAGAACATTGGGACTGTACTCGCAATCAACCTTTATTACTTCCTGTAACAACCTGATCTGCTCGTGGATTGTCTGACTTAGTGGAATAATCCTTTCCTCCAATTTGCCATCATCTGAATCAGGCTGACTCAGTGGCTCGATCCTTGCAGAACTAACTTAGATGCCCTTGTCTGTCAAGTTGCTACGCAACTTTTCACTTGAGATTGCAATTTCCACAAATTTACATAGACTCTTGTCAAATGCAGGCCGGATAGCACAAAATATGTCAGTGTACATGTCCCCGAGAATTCCCTTCAGATCATCCATTGCCTATAGTACAAAAACAAGAATTCAGCAAAAATATATCACATGGACAGATAAAATACATAAAGAAGCTTACAAATATATATACAGTTTGTTAATACAACATTAAATAGTAAAGATGTACAGGAAATGAAATGTACAAGGATACAATGCAATACGCATATGAAGGAAACCACAAAGGAAAAAAAATCAAGAAAGTTTAGTTGTACATAACATGCAAATGAAGGAAGGATAGAATGTCCAAAGAACGAACATTGGTAGTACAGGAACATAACTCCAGTTGTACAACTAGGAAATTAAATTGTGGATGCACTAGTAAAAAACTATCATAACAGGGTGTACTAACGGAGTAGTACGTACAGAAAACATATTAGTACGAGAACAACCAAACAAGTTGTACAAAATTGAAAGTCGGCTTGAACTTGGACACCTGATCTGACGTACAACTACAAGGGAAAAGCTGAACAAAAAATGAATGCTAATGCGATCACACGACCTACAGGATCGAGTGTCATTGTGTACAACTAGAAAGGAAAACCTGATGTTCATATTGTACGTAGAAGGGAAAACAGTTGTACGGGAACACAAGACTTGGTGAAGAAATTCAAAGAATGTACGGGAACACAAGACTTGGTGAAGAAATTCAAAGAAAACCTGAACAAGCAAGATTGCTAATGGGGTAGAAGAACATCCACGAAAATATCCAGATCCCTCAAATCGCTACCATCCTAGTTGATTACGTCTACATACCAGAAAATTATGTCCAGCTCCAACGAACGAGCTCAGGGAAGAACCAAGAACATGTCACACATCATCATCCAAATAAAAATCTAGACGAACACTCTGATAATAAACAGTATGCTTGATATCCTTCAACTGTGAAAAACATCGAAAAAAGAAATAAGTAAAACAAAACAAAACAAATTCAGGCAAAGATTATAGGTAATCAGATAGCACAGAAGCTTACAGATAGACCACCAAATGTTCCGTCTTCTTCACATATCAAATCAAGCGCCCGATCGAGTTTGACTGTTTCATTGTCCTATACACTAATCCGCGGGACAACTCTCAAAAGCTTCACAGCTTCCGTGTTCAGGTGATCAAGATATGTCATCTAGAAGGAAATGATCACAAGGGAATCAAAGTTAAAGAACTTTGGATGATATGAACTTAATAATAAGAACTACTCCATATGTCCAGCTCAAAACTACTGACCAGAGGAACAAGAAGGCAACCACCCAAAGCTCCAAAGAAACCATTATTGATAAAAGTTTCAGCACACTTAGAAATCTTCCAAAAAACAACGCTCGACCAGCCGTAAGAAGCTATCTCTTCGGCTGGACCTTCTAGTGCGGATATGTATTCCGGGCTGACACGCTCATAGGTGGTGGGGTAGAGGAAGACAATAACGGTGAACATCATCCAATACATCTGGAAATCAGCATCAACTAAATCAGTTTTCAGAATCTCAATCAACTCGTTGGGGACGCCTAGAACCTTGTGAGTACACATCGAGTTAACGCAAAAGCTTGAACCATCAGGGAACTCGACAATATTCTTCTGTGGGTTGAAATGACGAACGATCGAGATCACAAGGTCTCTAGGCAACTCTTCTAGACACATACCTAAAAGAGAACCTTGACCAATATCATTCACAAGCTTCTCTCGCCTGCTACATAGAGAACGATGGAAAGAGAAGACCTTTGGAAGACTAAATTTAGTAGTCAACTCAAATTTAGAGCCAGACATAGTACTTGACCTGTGGACAAGAGTAGAAATAAGTTCGGATCAATAAACTTATAACAGGGCAACAACAAGTTTATAAAACATGAATGAGTAACCACAAGCTACCAAGAATCTAGACGGAGAAGTACAACCACACATTTTTTGTTGTACGTGGTAAGGAGGTAGGTAGTACAACTAGAAAATACCATGGACAAGGATGACTAATAACACTCCAAGTTGAGTTGTACAAGAGTTGTAGGGCAGCATGTACCAAACATAAATGATAAGCTGTACAAACAAATGAAACCACAAAGTACATGATAGATCAAGACCAACCTGGATATTCTGTTTCTGTACTCCTCGACAGATAATTGAAAAGCAATAGTCTTATCTTGAATCCTAACTCGCTCTTTTTCTAGCTGGTATGCGACCATATAATCTTGCGTATCAATCTCAGGTCCTTCGACTGAACATGAGTGCATATCTATCCACGGAGGAGATGAATCAAACAACAATTTCTCATCACACAAACTCGATTGATCCAGGCTGCAGGATGACAATGAAGAAAATATATAAAAAAAGAAAGAAAAAGACAAGAAATTCAACTGGGTGACAAACCCTAGATCAATTTAAGATGGACGCAAAAATTTAGAGCGGAATCCAACCTGGGGGACGAACCCTCACACCAATATGGCGGACGAACCCTAGAAGAGACGAGGAGAAAATAGGAGAGCCTCCGGAGAAAATGGAAAGAAAAGAAACGTAAGGAAAGGAATCGAGAGGGAGAAGATGGCCCCACACGTAAGGGAGGAGTAGGTAGCGGAATAGAAGACACATAGTAAGTTGGCCCCACTTATAATAGAACATGACATATATGTACCTTTCTGAAGCTTTCCCCTCTCTCTCCGCTTTGATAGATTCAAATTTCAAAACCAGACAAGAGAAAACCAGATGGCGATGGCGATCACCAAATTCTCATAGAACAATCCTCGTCCTCGTCGTAATCCGTCCTCTTCCTCAGCGATAGGTTCGTCCTCTTCTATTTAGATCTCTGCTATCCGGATTTTGTCTCCGTTTGAATATAAATAGCCGGAGCATGCTGTGAAATCGGTCACCGATAGCTGCAGGGGCGCCGTCGCCCTTCCTCCGGGAACACGCATTGCTCGTCTCCTGCGCTCAAAAGGTCTTGAGAAGATCATGAACCGTAAGCTACAGCTCCCGGTTACCTGCCAGTCCAATCTTAAGTTCACCACACAGTATAGCCCCGACTGCCAGCACCACCATCAGAAAGCGCCGAATTAGTACACACGGCGGCGGAATTGTAAAACCGGTCTGGATGGGGACTGTCTAGGCTCTAATTTGTTTGTTAAGCAAGCTCTGTACAAGCTAGACAAGCTAGACAGTAGTTGCAGTGAACATGAACAATTGCCTAGCGTAGATCACAATCATCGCCACAAATTATGATTCCATCAGCCACCAATTGCCAACCTAACTGGTGATAGTTTAACATGATTTATCTTTTGGGTCTAACTAAACCTTTTTTCTTGAGTATTACTTAAATTGGTTTATTCTGAAGATGGTTTTTCTTTTGAATACAGGGCAGTGAGGATGGTAGATAAGATGGATGAACAGAACAACAAAAATCTTCTACAAAGCAACCCACCACAAGAGATGAGGAAACTACCAACGAGGGAAGAGATGGCATCAATAATAAGAATGGTAAACAAGAAAACAAATAGATTGGTGTTACACCATACTTGCAACCATGAGTTATTGTTACAATGTGTTGTTTCAATTGCAGTTAATTTCTAAAAGATGGTACGGCAAGAGAGCAAGGAAAGATTAAGATGAAACTACTACGCTTATAGAATCTTGCAGAGAGGTACAACAATCTCACCTAAGACGAGCCTTGGTAGAAGTAAAGAAAGAAAATGTGTGGCAAACAGGAGAGTGTACCACTAGCAAGAAGCATCCACTAGACAATACAATGGAAGAAGAAAATAGAAGGAAACAAATGAGAAAAGAATCAACATCAACATATTCAGCAACAATTTCCACTTCCACGAATCTGACGCATACACCAACAAACATGGTATGACTTGAATAACTTTGTACTTTGTCAGATATCATCGATGTACAACTAGCCTTACATGACCTGAACTTTTTATGTTGCCCTTCTAGTTTCTTGTACATCACAAACATGGTAGCTTTGTAGTTGCACAATATTATGTTTTCTAAACATCTTTCTGTACAACATAGACAGAAGTCCTGCCTTGAACACTATGTACTCTCTGACCATGCTTCCTCGTACAATTGGCCATGGATGTACTATACTTGCGTTTGATCATTCCCTGAATGATGTGGAAACTCGAAGCTTGTACTTTACCTGATTCTTTCTTTTATTTTTTAACAGCATGGGTACGCTACTGCAAGTTACTCAGCTGGGATAACCAAATATAGAGAACCACCATTTTCCAAGGTGCGCATTGTTTCTGGAGGGAAAATTGACGAAATCATCAAAAAGAAGAAAAAAAGGAAGCTGATTTAATTTACATTACC
Source organism: Poa annua (assembly GCA_026929855.1). Taxonomy (NCBI): domain Eukaryota; kingdom Viridiplantae; phylum Streptophyta; class Magnoliopsida; order Poales; family Poaceae; genus Poa; species Poa annua. Next base: position 238,945,250 of record CM049426.1, on the reverse strand, counting down.
TTTTCCAGGAGACATGCAAGACTAGTGGACTCAGACATGATAGCAAGTTCCACAATCAACAACCAACGACGACTCGAAACAATCAAAGTGAAGACTACAACGGAGTTGAAAATTACTTCACACCGAGCAATGTGAGAACCTAAATCTACAATATGTTTAACAATAGTGCATCTCAAAAATATACCACCCCCCCACCTATCTTCATTGGACCTGATTTATTCCTGGAAATATTGAACTCTTGAATATCTATATAAGGTGGATTAAATCAGGGTTTTATTAAAACATGTACTCAAACGATCTGGTTTTGCCATACAAGTTGATGCACATCAGAAACATGAGTTATGACTTGAATATCTTGAACTCCATCACATATCCTCTTTGTACATCTTTCCCTAAATGTCCTGAACTTTTATGTTGCCCTTCTCGAGTATTGTACAACTAGCAACCCATGTCCTTTACTAGCGATTGATCTTCCTTGAACGACGTGGAACTCGTAGCTTGTATTTCAACTGATTCTTTCTTTTATTTTTGAACAGGATGGGAACAATACTATAAGTTACTCTGCTGGGATAACCCAATATAGAGAACCACCAGTTTCCAAGGTGTGCATGGTTTCTGGAGGGAAAATTGACGAAAGCATCAAAAAGAAGAAAAAAAAAGGAAGCTGATTTAATTTACATTACTATTTCCAGGAGAATTACAAGACTAGTGGACTCAGACAGGATAGCAGGTTTCACAATCAACAACCAACGACGACTCGAAACAATCAAAGTGAAGACTACAATGGAGTTGAAAATTACTTCACACCAATCAAGGTGAGAACCTAAATCTACAATATGTTCAATACTACCGCATCTCACAAATATACCCCCCGCCACCTATCTTCACTGTACCTGATTTATTCCTGGAAATATGAAACTCTTGATTATCTATATAAGTGTGATTAAACCAGGGTTTTATTAAAACTTGTACTCAAACGATGGTTTTGCTATAGAAGTTGATGCACAACAGAAACATGGGCTATGACTTGAATATCTTGAACTTCGTCACATATCCTCTCTGTACATCTTGCCCTAAAAGTCCTGAACTTTTATGCTGCCCTTCTAGAGAATTGTACAACTAGCAACCCATGTCTTGTACAAGCGATTGATCTTCCTTGAACGATGTGGAACGGGTAGCTTGGTTTTTACCTGATTCTTTCTTTTATTTCTTAACAGGATGGGGACATTGCCAGTCGGCTACTCTCCATGGAAGTATGTCACGTATCAAAGAATCTTCCTAGAACGACGTGGAACTGGTATCTTATACTTTACCTGATTCTTTCTAATATTATTGAACAGGTTGGGGACAATACTGCAACTTGCAATGCTTTGTTAACACAGTATAGAGAACCAACAGTTTCCAAGGTACGCATGGTTTCTGGAGGGAAAATTTATGGAAGCAACAAAAGAAGAAAAAATTCTAAAGGCAACTGATTTATTTTACATTACTATTTCAGGGAGACTTTCAAGACAAGTGGACTCAAACAGAATATCAGCTTTCACAATCAACAACCAACGACGACTCGAAACAACAAAAGTGAAGACTACACTTGAGTTGAAAACTTCTTCACACCGAGCAAGGTGAGAACCTAAAACTACAATATGATCAACAGTATTGCATCTCACAAGTGTACACCCCCACCTATCTTGCTTGTACCTGATTTTTCCTAGAAACATTGTACTCTTGATTATCTATATAAAGTGGATTAAACCTGGGATCTAAAAACTTGAACTCAAACGAACTGGTTTCACGATACATGTTGATGCACATCAGAAACATCGGTTATGACTCTAATATCTTGTAATTCGTCACACATCCTCTTTGTACATCTTGACCTAGATGTCCCGTACTTTTATGTTGCCCTTCTACATTATTGTACAACTAGCAATCCATGTCCTGCACTAGCGATTGATCTTCCTTGAACGACGTTGAACTGGTAGCTTGTACTTTACCTGATTATTTATTTTATTTTTGAACAGGATGGGAACAGCACTACTAGTTACTCTGCTGGGCTACAAGCAGAAAATAACAGCCATAACGGATGGAATGGAAAAGAGGTAATAAATAAAACATACCCAAATTCCACCTTCTCTTGTGCAACCGCAGACCATATAAAATATGTAGTTAACATAACGAATGTACACAGAGTTACGAAGGAAGCTACATGAACAAGGAGATGATGGAGGAGAGCGTAGGCAGAATGACACCATACACAGAAAGTTCTGCAACAAAACTGGGTGGTTCACCAGATGATCAGAGAAGCAGACATAACCAGATTAGACAAACAGTCAGAATACTTGAAAATGATTTCACTATGCACGTTGAGATAATGGGAGAGAGCTCTCTAAGAAAAGTTGGAACAGAAAGCTCAGCAGCAAAAGATGATGGATCACAAGACAAGCAAGAAAGCAAGCAAACTGAGGAAGAACAAGAAAACACTGAAAGTATACAAGATGACGACCCAACGATAAACCCTGAACCTCCAACCATGATGGAGGAAGAAATGGACAAAATGTTTAATGCCGACAACTATCCAGCAGTGGAAGAAATTGTCAACGCACCAATCCCAAAGGAAGGAGATAATTTCAAAACTTTGGAAGATGCATTTTACAAATATGCTCTGTATGCAAGAAAAGCAGGTTTCTCAATAAAGAAATTCAGTAGCAAGAGATCAAGGAAGGACAATGAGATATACTTGCAGTTCTTCACATGCAACAAACAAGGGGAGACTAAATTGGATGTCAAACCTGCCAAGACAAGGAGAACAACCTCTCTAGAGAAGACTCGGTGTGGTGCAAATAACTGGTGCATAAGAGTCAAAATGGTTGGTTTAACAAAAGAGTGAACCTACAACACAACCATCCACTGGAACCAACTCACTATCTGTGACGTCCCAAAATCTGTACTATGTAGATTTAAGCGATCCCGCCGAAATCCGCATAATAACGATTTTAGGTCGCCCACCAGACATAATGTGCACGCAGAAACATGCGCATTATGTGGGTGGAATTGTGATAACATTACAATAGTTCCGATACATCCACAAATACAACAAAAGATATACATTATACAACAACAACTCGAACGAGTCAAGATACAAATGATACAATACTAAGATTCAAATGACAACGGAAGCAAGATGGTATTCGACTACGGATAAGATGCAAATTGGACTAAGAGTTCTGAAGATAAGCGATGGAGCCATATCCCTGCCCAGCCAAGCCGGAGGGATTCCCAAGCTAACGTCGTCAGACTTCAAACCTTTTAACTGCACATAAAGCACAACCCAAAAGAGGGTCAGGGCACTCCCTGGCAAGCAAAGCCGACTTGCCTACTTTCTACACCATCACCCAAAATATGGGGTACGTGGACTTAGCGGCAGCAGCACTAGCAACCTAAAGAGACACGCTACAACTTCCATCTAATTAGAGAGGGATAAGAGAACGCATAAGTAAGCATCTACAACTAATACCAATCATAACCCTTTCTCATATTAACCCCCTCAGCCAAGTATGAGGAAGCAATTCGGGAAACTCACACATTAACAGTTTTAGTTATCATTTATTGTGAAAGTAATTCTATATTACTAGTCAAATTAATTAACATTAATTAGGTGCAAGTTGTCTAGATCTTGTTAGCCAACATCATCACCAAGTCGTCCATAACCGTGGACACGGCTCATCGATAAGATTATACCCTGCAGAGGTGCACTTCTGGACCCATACTCGCATGATCAACCCAGTCAAAAACATTAGGGCCTCTCAACCCAACTCTTTTCCTTCACCGCAACAAGTCCAAGGAGCCACGGGAGCTATGCTGGTCCCGGCCAAAAGGGTGCAGATTCCCGCAGGACACACACCTCTGCACCAACAGGCCGCACCCTATATGCATGTAACAAGGCACACCGCCAAAGTAAAATACTACACTAGTATCATCAATGCATATGAGAAAAATGGAAAACCCGAACTACGGCTCCCGGACAAGTTGAAGTTCCAGTCAAAGTCGAGGGGGGCTCCATAGGGCCTACCAGAAGTGGTTAGTGTGCTCAAAATTGGATCCGAGGACAAAATCTTAGTTCCTAGGTCGACACTTAGCAGAACAAAGCACCTCGCAAGGCCTTCTGCCGGTGCCTTATCATTTAGTTATAATACCTCAACATAAGACATGTGAAATAAAAGACAACCATATGACTCGCACAACCAACTCTAAGCATGCTCTACGAATCGCAAGGCTAACAGATAAACATACAACAAGTGATGGGATGTGGGGATAAAGCTGTATGGGCTGCAGGATAAACATGTGACGGGATCGGGATAAAGAATCGAATACTAGGGTAGCAGAGATCAACGGCAGGAATGAAAGACAATGTATAGGTAAACATGCAAACTTTGCTTTCCTGGAATCCCGCATGGAAGTAGATCTTGTCGTTACTCACACATCTCAACTTTGTATCCACGAAGAAGCAACAAACACTGGAAATCGTAAAAGATGCATTTACAACTACGGCAAAAGATCCAGCATGGTCATGAAAATGATGCATGGCATGGCAAGATGCAAAACAAATGCAACTGATCCAAATTAAGTGGGAAAACAACCGCGACAATTAATATTTAGGTGCAAGTTTATCTACTCAACAATATTAAATGTTGGTTAACATGGTAACACATGGCATGGGTGATCTAATTAAATTAAATGGAATAGGGCAATATTTAAATAAAGCCCAACACATTCCATATTTAATTATTTAGGTGCAACTAATAAAATACACTAAGAAATTAAAAATAAAAGATGCAAAATGGCATAAGAATGTCATATTATTGTTTATTGCATTTTTCTGATAAATAAACATATAAAGATTATTTAAATTGGAGTTATAGATTAAAAGTTATTAGCATATTAAGTTTGTGGGTGTTTCTGCAAATGTCAGGGACTTGTCTGTGATGGAAACAAAGTCTCTGGGGACTTAGGTGCAAAAACCAGAGAGCAAGGGGCTCTGTGCGAATTGCAGCATAGAACTTCTTCTCTGACCTTTTTTCACCGGAGGAACAAACTACCCGTGTGGCTGATCTGTGGGACCAGACGCTGACTGGGCGCCGACTGGCGCTACGAACTCCCACTGTCGCTGACATGTGGGGCCACACTGTCAGTGAGCGCGTGAAAATAATAGGTTGGTCTTTTATTCAACAAGGTCAGGGATGGAACTCGCCTCAGCGCGCGGACGGAGGAAACGGCGCTGCTAGCCAGTAGTGCTGGAAGTGTGTTATTGTCAGCTAGCGCGATGATTCCCTTTTCTACACTTAGCACAATATTAACACTGACGAAACTGAAGAATCCTGGAGCGAGCACACGGCAGAGGGAAATCGGACGTCGGCGACCGAATCATGGCGGCGCTGCCTCAGGCTAGTACGTGCGGGTGCGAGAACGTGTGGCGTGTGAGTGTGCGGTGCCGGTTGTGAAAAACCATGCTGGGGAGGAGGAAGGGCTCAAAGCAACGAGCTCGCGCTCAGCCATGTCGGAGACGGAGGAAGCCGGCGACGGATTTGACGCTCCCGGCCGCAAATCGAGTGGGGGAGAGCGGGGATGGAACCAGGGGGCTCACCGGGAGGTGGTCGAGGGAAGAATAAGCAGGGGAAGGAGATGGTGGCCGTGGCGCTTCCCGCGGGCGAACGTCGACGAACAGGTAGGGGCCGTCCTCGTTCAGGACAGCTCCAGCTGCAGTTTCACTTCCGCTGACGACGAGCAGGTTCCACTTCCGCTCTCGCGAGATGAAGAAGGTGCCCAGGGGGACGATTAGGCGAGCTTCTCAAGCTCCGGCCATGCAGGTTGATTTGGGGGACGAAAAAGAACAGAGGGACGAGAAGAGGGAGGGGATATGCTGGGGGACGCGATGGGAGAGGGAGAAGAGGGGCTAGGGTTTCAGGTTGGAGGAGGGGGAGCCTAAAAGGAGGGGAGGGAGCAGGTGAGGCAGGGGCACATGGTGGGGGACACCATGGACGACTCTCTCTGCCTCGGTGTAAAGTGGAACGGAGGAAGGTGACGAAGGGAGGGGAAGCTGGGCCGGCATATGGGCTTCGGCCTGAGAAAAGAAGGTGGGCCAGAAGCTGGGTTTCGGCCCATAAAAGGTTTTTTCTCTCCCTGTTATTTTTTTTCTTTTCTGTTTTCGTATTTTGAAACCAAAATAGAAAAGAAAAGAGATAGAAACTTTTAGCAAATAATTATAGTTTTAGAAATAGACATATTATTCACTAGTTTGAATATTTGAAAGGATTTGAAATATCACATTTGAATTTATTTGAATTGCATTTGAATATAAAGTGTATGATTTAAATTTAAGTGCAACCAAAATAAATAAGGTGACAAATGCATGATGACATGATGATGCAAAAAGAAAAAACAAACACATCTAATTTGGGAAAAGCCGGGGCGTTACACTATCTTACCAGGTTCTCGCATTGCCACAAAAGAATGATAACCATAGACAGAAAGCTGATTGAGCAATTACAAATGGGCCGTCTGCCACCTATAAAGATGATGCTAGTCTTCAGAAAGATCAGACTGAGTTTTCGCAACATACCTTTTGATACAACAGATCTGAGCAACTTACAGTGTCAACAAAATGTGATTGAGAAGGACCACGATATTGACCTTTGCATTGAGCGTTTCAAAACGCTTCAGAAAAAAGTTCCTGGATTTTTTTACGCGATTGAAAAGGACGAGCAGAAAAGGGTAAGAAGCATGAAGGGATTGTACAGGAAAACAAAAATGGACGTACGGAAATTTGATTCGGCAATATATTATTCGGGTTGTACCAAAAAGGGCGCACGAAACGTACGACCACCGCTTAGTGGATGTTTAGGAAAGCAGAAATGGGTGTACGAAGAAGGAGTGGGTGCTACCCCTAGGTTAGGAAAAAGTTGTACAGGAAAGAAGAACATGCTTGTACGGACTCGCATGAGGGGCTTGTACAGGAAAACGACAATGCACGTACGAACATGTGTGCTCATGATAGTTTTGCTATTATTGAAAGTTTCAAAATATTTTGATTGAAAGTTGCTACCTCCCTCCCATAACTACACCTGAAATCTCCCAGCCCAAAAATAAAAAAGGGAAAAATTCAACGTGAAATTTGGAAACTACCTTGGTTTCATTCTTCGTGATAAAGGGAAAAAGGGAAAATGGACGACAAAGAACAAAGAAGAGAGTACAAAGTACACATAGAAGGTTATACAAACAATGTATACCCGGACGTACAAAAACAAAAAATCTTTGAAACCTAGTGATAAGGGATCTACTTTTGAGGATCTCGACGCAAGAAGCTAAAAAATGAAAAAGGTTCGTAAATCCGATTACGGTTATCAAGATATTTTGAAAATTGTATTCGGATATGAAAAAATAAAGGGAAAAAGGGAAAAGGACAACCCGCGCCAGGTAACGGGTCCGACAAACCCGCTACCCGCTAAAGTTTTGGACCCGGATTTCGCAAAGTAGCGCACGAACCGTAGTCTGATACTTGTCACGTGCCGAGATAAAGAGGGCACCAAAAGTGAACGGAAACACGACACTTGGCAGCAGCGGAGCGGGCGAGAAGCTCCCTTCTAGAAGGGAAGCCTTTATCTAAGGATTCGCGCTTTGCTCTCCCGGGCCGAAGCAACTCTTCTCGGCCACCGATGTCTGCTGCTGGGCCTGCCGAGTTGAGGCTCTCCCGGGCTGCCGAGACAATGCTTCCAGGTCTGACGCTGCTGGGATGTGGCATATCTTAGCCACCGAGATGACCAGACTCGGCTTCCTGGAGGCGAACTGGTTTTTTTTAGAGAGTACGCAATTGCGTATCATAACTTTATAGAAGGCAGATATTATTTACAAGACTGGCACCTAGGACAAACTTTGGCCGGTAACTCCACACACACACAAGTCACTCTCTCGCGACATCAGTTTGAACTCCGGTGCTTCCTCTCGTCGCCACTTTGGCCAAGTGTGGCCAACCAAGATAAATAGCGAACCGCAGATTTTGCATGATGCCATGATATTTTGGCGAACCGAAATGAACGGAGATCCGGGCTATTTACATGTTGTCATGATATTTTAGCGAACCGACATAAACGGTGATCTGTGGATATTTGCATGATGCCATGATACGTTGGTAAACCGAAATACACGGCGATATGGGGATTTCGATGCCACCCATAACTCGATAATATGCCATGATGCCATAATAAGTTCCAAATGTATCTGAGATCACTAGTGGAAAAAGGACTTTACATCCAGACTATCACTCCCGGTCAGGTTTGCGGCCGGTACTAGTGTGGCATCAGTACCGGTCCGAACATCGAGAGGCGAAGGGGGCAGCAGTACCGGTTCGTAGTGACTAAAGGGCTTGGTGAATCAGCTACGGTAGGACAAACACCTTTAGTACCGGTTGGTAATATCAACCGGTACTAAATATGTGACTGTATTTAGAGAGCATCTCCGACCCCGAGCCACACTCCATTTTTACAGCTCGAGCACACACTACATTTTTGCTCTCTTTCCTCTCCCAAGAGCTCTAGTTCAACACATTTTTCTCCAACATTTGTGTAGATTGGTGGCATCTATCTACACAAGGGTTACCTTCATCTACTCGTCGGGCGTTTCAAGTTTAGCTCATTTGCTTGCTAGATTAGCTTATTTGTTTTTTGTAGTGCTAGCAAGGTGTTTGATAAAATGCTTAACTTAGGCATTTCATTTGTTTTATATGCATTTTGATCTCAAATAAAAATATGATTTGTGGTTTTTTCTAGTGTTGTTCCGCCCCCTTTTTCACCGTCGTGGATCTCCCGGGTCGTCCTGTCACCGACACCACCTCGGTGAGCCTCTTGTTTTTTATTTTGTTTTAATAAATCTTAGTTATAGAATTATTACTTGTATAATTTTCTTATTTGTGTTTTTTTTGTTATATATAGTGTCATGGTTTTGACATCTGTCCACACCGGCTCTTGCCCGCTCTATTATTCGGATGTGGAGGTAGTTGAGCCGAAAATTCCAACCGACCCTATTGTCGAGTTTTTTTGTAAAAGAAGACAATGATTTGAAAGAATAATTGAAAATAAGTGAAGATCTTAGTCTCGAAGAGAAGATGAAATGGGAGTTTAAGATCGCCATCGTCGTCGATGATAACAAGATCAAGATGGAGGCAACGCGCTTCGATCACAAGATCAAGATGAATGCAATGCGCTTGAAGCTTAAAAAGTTTAGAAAATATGTCATTAGTCAAGAGGCTTGGTATCATTATGTTGTTGGTTCAATAGTTACGTTATTTGCAATTTTGAACGCATTTGTTGTTGGATTTAAATTCGTTAACTAGTTCTATGTTAGTTTCAATTAATGAATGTTTATGAGAACTATGTATTAGATTTGTTTAAATATGGTGAACTTGTATTAATGAATTGGTCACTTATCTCTCTATTAATGATATATAAATATATAGTTATTGTTTAATGCTTGTAGATATATTTACATAATGCAGATGAATCGACAATGGATGTACGTTGACCGACGCTCTCCGGAGTTCATGATCGGCGTGCAGGATTTTATCCGTGTTGCTGAGGCAAATAAGAGGGATTGCTTTATGTACTGTCCATGTTCTGCTTGTAAGAATATCAAGGGTTACTCCAAATCAAAAACCATTCACATCCACATGTTTGAGTCTGGTTTCATCTCCGGCTATAATTGTTGGACCAAACACGGAGAAACATGAGTCATAATGGAAGACAATGAAGAAGAAGAAGACGCCGACAACTATCCCGAGTTTCCTGAATACGACGGTACTACAATGGGGGAACCTGGGGTAGACGCGCCTGACGAAGAGGCGCTAGATGAGCCCGCTAATGATCTTGCTCGGGCCATTGCTGATGCACAGAGAAACAACATAAGTCAGAGGGAGTGGTTGAAGTTGGAGCGCATGTTAGAGGATTACAAAAAAAAATTGTACCCAGGTGTCGAAGATGACCAGAAAAAGTTGGGTACCACGCTGGATTTTTTGCAATGGAAGGCTGAGAATGGTGTATCGGAGAAGGGGTTTGAAAAGTTGCTGAAAAAGTTAAAGAAGATGCTTCCAAAGGATAACGAATTGCCCGACAGTACATATGAGGCAAAGGAGATCGTCTGCCCTCTAGTAGCGCCCCATCTTTTATATAAAGATGGAACACCTGTGTTATGTGCTAGTCACTGGATCACTGCTAGCACCACAGTACAAAATATAAAGTATCATTGCATAAGTATTAATTTGCTACAACGCGATCCAAAATAATAGCCAAGTATGGCTTTATTACAAATTGCATAGCCATGAAGGCTAGCTAAAATTCAGAGTTCACAACGAAAACAAATAACAATGAGCCTCATCTTCAAGCATGCGCCACAGGAAGACATGTTGGGTGTAGACTTGAGTCCAATCTCATTCCTCATCAGAATTACCTGCACATTTGAATATGCAGCCCCCGAAGGAGGTCAATACAATGAAGTATTGGCAAGTGACTATGGTGGATAATTTATGACAAGTCTAATTCTATATGCACATTTGGCTTGGTGGAGTTGTAGGCTATTTTGCAGAAAGCAAGTTTTCTCCTATCTTTTGTAAAACAATTTTGTCTTTCAACGGCTTGGCACCAAGGGATGAAGCCCAAGTGCACCAACAATATTTCCTTACTAAAATTTTACTTTATGAAAACTATGATGAGATTCTTCCGTCCATCCTTGTCTAGTTGCTCGAAGTAGTCCATCACCGGGGACACGGCTAAGTACTTAGATTGTCGACTCTGCAGAGGTTGTGCACTTTCACCTTCAGACTCAATTAACCCAAACATCCTATACACTCGGAGTGCATTAAGGAAAGGAGAGAATTGAGACAAGAACTTTCAGAAGAAGAATGCAACCATACTAGCAAGACCAGTTCCACCTACCAACTCTACATCTGCTTGTCAAGCTGACTGGTTGCACTCCCACAACTTAATCATTCTAGACAGAGCCCTTTGTCAAAAGGCTGCACGGGAAGCTTCTAAAATTGGTTGGACTTAGAAATCTCTTTTTTCCTGGGTGTCCGTCCATAAGTGCACTTCTGGGAAACAACCACCATGCTCATGGCCCTAAGTAGAATAGACATTCATCCTAGGCAACTCAACATAAACCATAACAACCACAAGCATAGCCCCAAAAGTCACTCAACATAAACCATAACAACCAATTCCACCTAGATGTGTATTTTAGATTTGAAACACTTAGAAACATTTCTATAACATGGTAAACATTTTAATAGCATAGCTAAGCAACTAATAAAACTTTTCATGGCTGCATAGGAAAAGGGGTGGCTACACACTACTAGGATATTTTCAAAGTGTAAACTAACTTAGCATTATAAGATAGTTCAAAAATCCCTATCATGCATACTACTCAAAATATACTACTAATGCATATAGAAAATATTGGGTAGATTATGAATGTCACTTGCGTTGGTAACAGGAGGAGCAAGCACAACAAGAGTAACAGTCACAAGCAAGTCCTTCCTCTTCACAATCTAGCACAAGCAATACATAAAATAAATACACACCCCCACAACACTTAAACCACCAAAACATAAACATGTATGTATGCATGATATGCTATGAGTATAACAAGACACACTTATTACATTTTATACTTTCTGTTATTGAATGCATGAAATGCAATTTCCAGGAATTTCGTATTTCAATTATCAATTAAATACTTGAAACAATATAGCAAAATTTAGATTTCTACAATTACAACTTTTATTTGTTTTATGAAAGTTTTCAAATGAAACACATGTTGATCTTTCTGGACAGAGGGCAATAATACAAATCTAAAACAATTAAATTTATGAGAAAAGTATTTTTATTATTTAAGTTATGTATTTAAATAGCCGAATTACTCCTCTGATAATTACACGAATTAAAATTTATCACAAGGAAAAATTAAATATGTAGAAATAAACTACACTAGGAGGGCTATCCGTGGATATAAAATTTATCAAATTTGGACTTACATATCAAAAGATATGAATTTTTCAAGTTTAACATATTTTCTGTTTTTATTTACTAATTCTGCCGAAAATAGAAAAGGGAGGGCTACGTGTCGCAATCTGATTAGCCGATACCGATTCGAAGATGGATCTAATTGTGGCCTCTCGTTCTAGATCGTACGGTCACGAAGAGTTGACCAGCCCGTGGCGGCGGAGCTTACCGGAGCTGGAGAGGACGACGGCGCCGGCGGCTCGGGAGTGGACGGAAACGAGGCTCTGGTTGTTCCCGGAGTGCACGGAGGCGATGAAGACGATCAGCAAGACGCGGCAAACTCGATGGAGGCGGTGGCGTCGTCGAACTCCTCCGGGAAGCAGCGGGGATGCGCGGACGGAGCAGCTTCCACACCGAAGAACTTCGGTGATCTTGCTCCGCTTCAACTGCTGCGGAAACAAATCGATAAGGGGTTCAAGAGATGCACAAGTATAGAGCAGGGAGAGAGGGGTGGACCACGGGCTCGAGCGCGTGCTACCTTGGCCGGACTCAGAGAAAACGACGGCGGCAATGGCGGACGATCTCGAGCTCGCCTTCGGCAGCCTGGAGGCTATTTTGTTTAGGGCTTAAGGGGGAAGGGTGGCGGCGGGGCTGGGTTACAAATAGGAGGCGGGGCACGAGATAAAATCGTTTTAAATGATCCGTATCGATCTCGAATTTGAGATGAGCTCGAAGCCGGAAAAATCTCGTCGGGAGGTTGAAGATGACACGCTTCGGGTGACGTCAGCGTGCGGGCCCCGCGTGTCGGCGAGAGGAGAGGCGAGGCGCGGGCTGGGCTGTTCCTGGGCCGATGTGAGCTGCGCGCGCGGTAGATAGGGGGTTGGCCGGCCCGATTCTTCTTTTTCCTATGTTCTTTTTATTTAATTTATTTTTGTTTTCAAAACCTAATTTCAAAAATAATTTTAAACTTAACCAAATCATTTCAGAAAAATTTATAAAAATATGTATTAGAAAGCTTATTAGAATTAGAACCTTTTGATATCATTTTACCAAATAAATAATCTAATAAAATAAAGATTAATATAAGGAGTTCAAATAACCCTCTTTATGGAATACAAATTTATTTAAACTTATAATTAAATTTTAAATTATTCTTTATGTGATCTAAATGCCATGCCTATATGATGGATGATGCATGAATGCAAAGTTTTTAAATTTTTGAGAAATTTGGGATGTTACAGACTAACCCCCTTAAGAGGAAGCTCGCCCTCGAGCTTCGGAAAGGTCAGCAAATAGGTGTGGATGGTCTTCTCGGAGGTCATCCTCTCGTTCCCAGGTGGCTTCTTCCTCGGTGTGATGATTCCACTCGACCTTGCAAAACTTGATGGTTTTGGTACGGGTGACTCTTTCTGCTGTCTGTAATATCTTGATGGGCTTCTCTTCATAGGTCAGGTCACTTTCCAAGTGTACTTCCTCGAGAGATACAATATCCTTTAAAGGAACTCCCATCATCTCGGGATGACATTTCTTCAACTGACTGACATGGAACACATTATGAACAGCAGACAGAACTTCGGGCAGTTCTAACTCATATGCCACTTCACCTTTGCGAGAAAGAATTTTGAATGGTCCAATGAATCGAGGTGCTAACTTTCCTTTGATTCCAAAACTCTTTACACCCCGGAGTGGAGACACTCTAAGATAGGTTCTATCACCCACCTCGTAGGTGACTTCTCTACGCTTGGAATCTGCATAGCTTTTCTGGCGTGACTATGCTATTTTCAATCTATCCTTAATCATTCTGACCTTCTCTTCAGCACCTGTATTATATCAGGTCCAAAGAAACTCCGTTCTCCTGGACCACTCCACAACAAGGGGGTTGTGCATTTCTTTCCATATAACGCTTCAAACGGTGCCATCTCAATACTGGTTTGGTAACTGTTATTGTAGGAGAACTCAGCGTAAGGTAGATTATCATCCCAACAAGATCCATAATCAAGCGCACAAGCTCTTAACATATCCTCTAAAATATGATTTACTCTTTCAGTCTGACCATCTGTTTGCGGGTGGAAAGCCGTACTAAATTCCAATCTGGTTCCCAAGGATTCGTGTAACTGCTTCCAGAAATGAGAAGTGAACTGGGTCCCTCCATCCGACACGATACTCTTAGGAACGCCATGAAGGCACACAATTCTCTTCATGTAAATATCGGCTAACTTTGTACTTGTATAAGTGGTCTTGACGGGTATAAAGTGAGCTATTTTGGTTAGACGGCAAACGATAACCCATATAGAATCATAACCCGATCTGGTCCTTGGTAATCCGGTGATGAAATCCATCCAAATAGAATCCCACTTCCAATCCGGTACTTTCAAAGGTTGTAAGTGTCCTGCTGGTTTCTGATGTTCTGCCTTTACTCGACTGCATACATCGCACTTAGCGATATATTCTGCTATTTCTCTTTTCAGATTGTTCCACCAAAATCTCTCCTTCACATCCATATACATCTTGGTATTTCCTGGATGAATGGAATAAGGTGTCTCATGGGCTTCTTGTAGAATTAACTTCCTAAGGTCGGGGTCATTGGCCACACATACACGTTTTTCAAACCACATAATCCCTTGCTCATCCTCATGAAATCCTTTAGCTTTTCCTGCTCTCAGATTACTTTGATTTCTTCTATTTCCTTGTCCCCTTTCTGAGCTTCACGTATCTTGTCCATCAAAGTAGGTTGTACTACTAATGAGGCTACAAAACCTTCTGGTACTACTTCCAATCTGAGATCCTTGAATGCCTTGCATAACTCTTCGGGTATTTCTCCTGCTGTGACGCTATTTACATACACTTTACGACTCAGGGCGTCTGCTACTACATTAGCCTTTCCTGGGTGATATTGGAGACTTAGATCATAATCTTTGATAAGTTCCAACCACCTTCTCTGTCTCATGTTCAATTCCTTCTGAGTGAAAATATACTTCAAACTTTTATGGTCAGTGAAAACTTCACACCTTTTTCCCATCAGATAGGGTCTCCATGTCTTCAAGGCATTTACTACTGAGGCTAACTCGAGATCATGAGTTGGATAATTTGCTTCATGTTTCTTGAGCTGTCTAGAGGCATAAGATACCACTCTGTCCTCCTACACTTCCTAAGCCTTGGCGTGAAGCATCACAATACACTTGGAATTCCTTCTCCAAATCCGGTAAACATAGGACTGGGGCTGAAACTAGACGTTTCTTCAATTCTTGAAAACTGGCTTCACATGCCTCAGTCCACTCAAACTTCTTCTCCTTCTTTAATAATTCCGTCAAAGCCTTGGCGATCTTGGAGAAGTTTTCAATGAATCTTCGATAGTATCCTGCTAGACCAAGGAAACTTCGTAATTCTCCAACGTTTTTCGGCGGTTCCCAATTAGTTACAGCTGAAACTTTTTCAGGATCCACCGCTATACCTTCCTTGGACACCACATGGCCTAGAAATCCGACTTGTTCTAACCAAAACTCACACTTGCTGTATTTGGCGTACAACTTATGTTCACGTAGTCTCTGTAATACTAGACGCAAATGCTCTTCATGTTCTTTGTGACTCTTGGAGTAGATTAGAATGTCATCTATGAACACTACCACAAACTTATCCAGAAAATCCATGAACACTTTATTCATCATATTCATGAAATAGGCTGGAGCATTGGTTAAACCAAAAGGCATTACGGTGTACTCATAAGAGCCATATCTCGTAACAAATGCAGTCTTGGGTATATCCATTTCTCTAACTTTCATTTGGAGGTACCCTGATCGAAGATCGGTTTTTGAGAAAACACACGCACCTTCCAGTTGATCAAATAGTTCATTTATCTTGGGTAACGGGTACTTGTTTTTGATAGTTTGCTCATTTATTTCCCTGTAGTCCGTGACTAGCCTCTGAGTTTGATCCTTCTTTTTAACAAATAAAACTGGTGCTCCCCATGGCGATGAACTTGGTCGAATGAACCCTTTCTGGATATGTTCCTCCAGTTGCTTCTTGAGCTCTTTCAATTCATCAATGGCCATAGGATAAGGTCTTTTAGCTATTGGTCCTGTTCCCGGCTTCAGTTCGATGAGAAACTCTACATCTCTATCGGGTGGCATTCCCGGTAGTTCTTCCGGAAAAACATCTGGGTATTCCTTGACAATAAGCACATCACCAAGGCTAATTCCCTTAAGAGAATTTAGCCTAACCTTCTTAAGTTCGAAAGTTGATTTGAACTTAATCTTCCTTTTCTCTGGGGTGGTGAGGGTGATTGCTCTATTCGCACAGTCTATGATTCCTTCAAAACGGGTCATCCAATCCATTCCGATGATAACATCCAAACCTTGGGTTTCTAGGATGACTAAGTCTGTTGGAAAGGTGTGTTTTCCAATCTTTAATTCTAACTGCCTACACCCGTAATTTACTATCATCTCCCCTCCAGGTTAACTTACCCTAATAGGTTTTCCTAGACTTTCCTCAGCTAACCCATGTTTGTTCACAAATGCTCTTGCTATGAATGAATGAGATGGTCCAGTATCAAATAAAACTAATGCTGGAAAGGAATTGAGCAAGAACGTAACAATCACAGCATCAGGTTCATCATGAACTTCCTCCACATTAATGTGGTTCACTTGTCCCTTTTGGAAAGGATCGGGCTTGGAATTTTCATCGGTCTTCCTCTCTGGGCAATCAGTTGCATAATGTCTTGTCTTCTTGCACTTGAGGCAAGTCACATTAGACAAGTCTTTCTTCCCTTCATAGTTAGGACGGTGATTACCATTCCCATGATTATGGCCATGGTGATGGTTTCCCCTGGATCCACCATTATTTCCGTTGTATCCTCCATTGCTTCCTTTGTACCTCCATTGTGGTTATGACCATGATGTTTTTGGCCACTACCATTGTTGGAGTGATTCCAGGGTTTATGGCTACTGACTTCAGAGGTGTGTTGTTTCTTGTGTGTCCCTTCAGAGTGAACCTTACTTGCACTGAAATTCCTCTTCCTATTCTCTTCCTTTCTTATGTTGTTGTCCAGGGTGATTGCTTGATCCAGCAGGGCTTGATAGTTAGGAGCATATGCCACAGACAAGGGTATCTTTAGTTCTCCCCTAAGTCCATTGAGGAATTTTTCCTTCCTCTTAGCCTCAGTGTCGATGTCTTCTGGTGCATACCTTGATAGCATACATAATTCATCCATATACTCCTTCAGAGTTCTACCTCCCTGCCTCAATCTGCAAAATTCCTCTTTCTTCAGGTTCATTATACCAGAGGAAATGTGAGCATTGCGGAAACCTTCCTTGAAAGCATCCCAAGTCATGCCATCCAAAGGACGAGTCACTTGATAAGTCTCCCACCACAATGCAGCAGGTCCTTCCAATAGGTGTGCAGTGAACCTCACTTTTTCTGCCTCAGAACACTCACAAGTTACTAAGTCCTTGTTGACTGAACGGAGCCAATCATCCGCCACTATTGGTTCAGTAGCAGAGGAAAACTTATTAGGCCTAAGCCTTAGGAATCTAGCAAGTCTGTCCACTGGAGGTGGTGGTGGTGGAGGTGGCGGGTTTTTGTTGTTGTTGTGATTGTTGTTGTTTTTAGTTGCGGCAATGAATTGAGTCATCATAGTCATCAACTGAGCTTGAGCGGCCATCAGTTGTTGCATGGCATCATTGTTGTCGGTATTACGACGAGGAGGCATCTGTGGGGGGGTTTTTAGCATAGATGAGTAACAGATAGATAGAACTAAGAGAAGAAATTTCGACCCATGCAAAAACAACCAAGTCAAACAATCAACACTCAATAAACAACTTAAGATTTTTCTTACTTAGCACTTCGAAACAGGTATTCTAGGTTGATTAACTAAACGACAGAGTCTGAAAACCAAAACATTCAAACCAAAACATTCTAGCATTGTCACACCACAAGTTGGAGATCAATGATTTAAAGACGACGAACTACGCGAGGAATAACATGGTGGTCCAACTAATAAGTCTAAATTTCGTCCATGAAGTCTCCTTCATTTTCTTCGACCTCCTCGATGGTGATGCCTTCCTTCATAAGAATCTCCTTGTAGTCGTTCACCTCCTTCTCTAAGGCCTCGTTCTTCTCCTGTAACATTGTCTTCTCACGGTGCAGAGTCTCGATCGCTTCCTTCTCCAGGACTTCAATCTTCTCTTGTAGCATTGTCTTCTCACGGCGTAGAGTCTCGATTAAATCACGATCAGCTTCAAACTCGACGTCGTTGCTCAGAATTTCATCTTTCAAGGTCTTGATCTCCTTGTTCTTGTCTCTAGTTCTCTTTTCTTGGTTTTGGAACTTCTTCTCTTGTGCTCGGAATTTTTCTTGCGCGTTGGCCAGCTGTTCTTGGGCTTCAATCTTCTTTTGAGTCTCCTTGACTTGGGCCATTATTTCATCATTCTTCAGTAGCTCGTTGCGCCTATCCTCTTCTAGTTGCCAGAGGTGAAGTTCTAAGTCTTGGAGATAAGGGTACAAAGGTTCTGGTTTGTTTTTGTCTTCCTCGTCAACAAGGTAGGGTATCCCATGTTCGTCACGTTGACCAAGGTTAGAAAAGTAGTGGTCCTTTAACTCCTCCTGGAATTGCCAGCAAAGACGTCCTATTAGCTCCTGCGTGACGAGATTCAGCCCTTTCTCCAAGGAGTCACTAATCGACTTGTACAGGATGTCTTCGGTCTTGGGTTCAGTCTGGCGCCCTTGTTGAAAAAGACGAACTCCCCATAAGTCTTCTTTGTTGAAGTGCTTCAGCTGGCTTGCCTTGATGATGGGTGTTGGAAGCGCCAGCAGTTCTACCAATTCCAGAAGATATCTTCCAAAGCGCATGTTCTTGAAGTCCTGCGCGGTTTCATACAAGAAGAAAGACATCCTTAAGCTATAAGAGTAGAAAATGTTAAAATAGAAAACTTAAGGTAAGAAGTACTAGTCATAACTTTAATTAAGTACTTAGAGGAAATAAGGGTTCTATTCTGAAAGGGTGTTCAACACTATTATCAGCTCTTTGTAGGTCGTATATTCACTGTAGTGAGAGAGACAGACACCCGGCCAGCCACTTATAATTGTGGAACAAGTCTCATGTACGCGGACATGTAAGGTTTGTCCCGGGCCGCTTCATCCCACTATGCCGCTAGGATCCCACATACTTCAAAGATGGTAATATTATGATCAAAAGAGGCTTAACCAATCCTAAGGGCTCGAACCTACAGGCAACACTTTGCTCTGATACCATTTTGTAGCGCCCCATCTTTTATATAAAGATGGAACACCTGTGTTATGTGCTAGTCCCTGGATCACTGCTAGCACCACAGTACAAAATATAAAGTATCATTGCATAAGTATTAATTTGCTACAACGCGATCCAAAATAATAGCCAAGTATGGCTTTATTACAAATTGCATAGCCATGAAGGCTAGCTAAAATTCAGAGTTCACAACGAAAACAAATAACAATGAGCCTCATCTTCAAGCATGCGCCACAGGCAGACATGTTGGGTGTAGACTCGAGTCCAATCTCATTCCTCATCAGAATTACCTGCACATTTGAATATGCAGCCCCCGAAGGAGGTCAATACAATGAAGTATTGGCAAGTGACTATGGTGGATAATTTATGACAAGTCTAATTCTATATGCACATTTGGCTTGGTGGAGTTGTAGGCTATTTTGCAGAAAGCAAGTTTTCTCCTATCTTTTGTAAAACAATTTTGTCTTTCAACGGCTTGGCACCAAGGGATGAAGCCCAAGTGAACTAACAATCTTTCCTTAGTCAAATTTACTTTATGAAAACTATGATGAGATTCTTCCGTCCATCCTTGTCCAGTTGCTCGAAGTAGTCCATCACCGGGGACACGGCTAAGTACTCTGGTTGTCGACTCTGCAGAGGTTGTGCACTTTCACCTTCAGACGCAATTAACCCAAACATCCTATACACTCGGAGTGCATTAAGGAAAGGAGAGAATTGAGACAAGAACTTTCAGAACAAGAATGCAACCATACTAGCAAGACCCGTTCCACCTACCAACTCTACATCTGCTTGTCAAGCTGACAGGTTGCACTCCCACAACTTAATCATTCTAGACAGAGCCCATTGTCAAAAGGCTGCACGGGAAGCTTCTAAACTTGGTGGGACTTAGAAATCTCTTTGTTCCTGGGTGGCCGTCCACAAGTGCACTTCTGGGAAACAACCACCATGCTCATGTCCCTAAGTATAATACACATTCATCCTAGGCGACGACAACCACAAGCATAGCCCCAAAAGTCACTCAACATAAACCATAACAACCAATTCCACCCAGATGTGTATTTTAGATTTGAAACACTTAGAAACATTTTTATAACATGGTAAATATTTTAATAGCATAGCTAAGCAACTAATAAAACTTTTCATGGCTGCATAGGAAAAGGGGTGGCTACACACTACTAGGATATTTTCAAAGTGTAAACTAACTTAGCATTATAAGATAGTTCAAAAATCCCTATCATGCATACTACTCAAAATATACTACTAATGCATATACAAAATATTGGGTAGATTATGAATGTTACTTGCCTTGGTAACAGGAGGAGCAAGCACAACAAGAGTAACAGTCACAAGCAAGTCCTTCCTCTTCACAATCTAGCACAAGCAATACATAAAATAAATACACACCCCCACAACACTTAAACCACCAAAACATAAACATGTATGTATGCATGATATGCTATGAGTATAACAAGACACACTTATTACATTTTATACTTTCTGTTATTGAATGCATGAAATGCAATTTCCAGAAATTTCGTATTTCAATTATCAATTAAATACTTGAAACAATATAGCAAAATTTATATTTCTACAATTACAACTTTTATTTGTTTTATGAAAGTTTTCAAATGAAATACATGTTGATCTTTCTGGACAGAGGGCAATAATACAAATCTAAAACAATTAAAGTTATGAGAAAAGTATTTTTATTATTTAAGTTATGGATTTAAATAGCCGAATTACTCATCTGATAATTACACGAATTAAAAGTTATCACAAGGAAAAATAAAAGATGTTGAAATAAACTACACTTGCAGGGCTATCCGTGGATATAAAATTTATCAAATTTGGACTTACAGATCAAAAGATATGAATTTTTCAAGTCTAACATATTTTCTGCTTTTATTTACTAATTCTGCCTAAAATAGAAAAAGGGAGGGCTACGTGTCCCAATCTGATTAGCCGATACCGATTCGAAGATGGATCTAATCGTGGCCTCTCGTTCTAGATCGGACGGTCACGAAGGGTTGACCAGCAAGTGGCGGCGGGGCTTTCCGGAGCTGGAGAGGACGACGGCGCCGGCGGCTCGGGACTGGACGGAAACGAGGCTCTGGTTGTTCCCTGAGTGCACGGAGGCGATGAAGACGATCAGCAAGACGCGGTGAACTCGATGGAGGCGGTGGCGTCGTCGAACTCCTCCGGGAAGCAGCGGGGATGCACGGACGGAGCAGCTTCCATGCCGAAGAACTTCGGTGATCTTGCTCCGCTTCAACTGCTGCGGAAACAAATCGAGAAGGGGTTCAAGAGATGCGCAAGTCCAGAGCGGGGAGAGAGGGGTGGACCACGGGCTCGAGCGCGTGCTACCTTGGCCGGACTCAGAGAAAACGGCGGCGGCAATGACGGACGATCTTGAGCTCACCTTCGGCAGCCTGGAGGCGATTTCGTTTAGGGCTTAAGGGGGAAGGGTGGCGGCGGGGCTGGGTTACAAATAGGAGGTGGGGGCACGAGATAAAATCGTTTTAAACGATCCGTATCGATCTCTAATTTGAGATGAGATCGAAGCCGGAAATATCTCGTCGGGAGGTTGAGGATGACACGCTTCGGGTGACGTCAGCGTGTGGGCCCCGCGTGTCAGCGAGAGGAGAGGCAAGGCGCGAGCTGGGCTGTTCCTGGGCCGATGTGAGCTGCGCGCGCGGTAGATAGGGGGTTGGCCGGCCCGATTCTTCTTTTTCCTATTTTCTTTTTATTTAATTTATTTCTGTTTTCAAAACCTAATTTCAAAAATAAATTTTAAACTTAACCAAATCATTTCAGAAAAAATTATAAAAATATGTTTTAGAAAGCTTATTAGAATTAGAACCTTTTGATATCATTTTGCCAAATAAATAATCTAATAAAATAAAGATTAATATAAGGAGTTCAAATAACCCTCTTTATGGAATACAAATTTATTTAAACTTATAATTAAATTTTAAATTATTCTTTATGTGATCTAAATGCCATGCCTATATGATGAATGATGCATGCATGCAAAGTTTTTAAATTTTTGAGAAATTTGGGATGTTACAGATTAGAGGTGCAGAAGATACATGCATGCATCAATGTCTGCATACTCTACCGCGGTGAGCGGTACGAGAATCTAAATGCATGCCCGGTTTGCGGTGCACTGCAGTATAAGATAAGGTGAGATGACCCCGGTGAAGTTGAGGGCGAGCGCCCAAGAATGAGGGTTCCTGCCAAGGTGATGTGGTATGCTCCTATAATACCACGGTTGAAACGTTTGTTCAGCAACAAAGAGCATGCCAAGATGTTGCGATGGCACAAAGAGGACCGTAAGAAGGACGCGATGTTCAGACACCCCGCTGATGGGTCGCAGTGGAGAAAAATCGAGAGAGAGACTTTGTAGATGACGCAAGGAACTTAAGTTTTGGTCTAACTACGGACGGCTTCAATCCTTTTGGGGAGCATAGCAGCTGTCATAGCACATGGCCTGTGACTCTATGTATTTACAACCTTCCTCCTTGGTTGTGCATGAAGCGAAAGTGCATTATGATGTCAGTGCTCATCCAAGGTCCGAAGCAACCCGGCAGTGAGCTTGATGTGTATCTCAGGCCATTAGTTGATGGACTTTTAGAGTTGTGGCGGGAAGACGGTGTATGTGTGTGGGATGATCACAAGCAGGAGGATTGTGACCTTTGAGGGTTGCTTTTCGTAACGATCAATGATTGGCCTGCTCTTAGTAACATCTCAGGACATGCAACTAAGGGATACCATGCATGCACATACTGTTTGGATGATACCGAATGTATATACTTGGATAAATGTAAGAAGTGTGTGTACTTGGGGCATCGTCGATTTATTCCGGTCAGGCATAACGTATGGAAGAAAGGCAAGCATTTCAAAGGTGAGGCAGATCACCGTTATAGGCCTATGGAACGCACCGGTGATCAAATATTTGATATGGTCAAGAATTTAAAAGTAATCTTTGGAAAGGATCCTGGAGGACTACATGTTCCTAATGACGCTAACAGACACGCACCTATGTGGAAGAAGTCTATATTTTGGGAGCTACCATATTGGAAAGTCCTGAAGGTCCGATCTGCAATCGACGTGATGCATGTGACAAAGAATATTTGCGTGAACCTGCTAGGCCACTTGGGCGTGTATGGGAAGAAAAAACACAAAGGAAGCACGGGAGGACCAGAAACATTTGAAAGAACGAGACGGCCTGCTTCCAGAACACTATGAAGGTCCTGCCACCTACACTCTAACCAAACAAGAGAAAGCGATATTTTTTGAATGTCTGAGCAGTATCAAGGTCCTGTTTGGCTTCTCGTCAAATATAAAGGGAATAATAAATGTGGAAAAATCAAAATTTCAGAACCTAAAGTCTCATGACTGCCACGTGATTATGACGCAATTGCTTCTGATTGCATTGAGGGGGCTTTTGCCGGAAAACGTTCGAGTACCCATTGTGAAGCTTTGTGCATTTCTCAATGCAATATCTCAGAAGGTAATCGATCCAACGATCCTACCAAGGTTGCAGACTGATGTGGTCCAGTGTCCTGTCAATTTTGAGTTGGTGTTCCCGCCGTCGTTCTTCGATGTTATGACGCATGTCTTGATTCACCTAGTCGAAGAGATTCAAATTCTCGGTCTCGTATCTCTACACAATATGTTCCCATTTGAGAGGTTCATGAGAGTCTTAAACAAAATATGTTCATAACCGTGCTAGGCCTGAAGGAAAGATCTCCAAGGGCTATGGAACCGAGGAGGTCATTGAGTTTTGTGTTGACTTTATTCCTGAGATTAATCTGATTGGTGTTTCTCAGTCGTGACATGAGGGGAGACTGAGTGGAAAAGGCACTTTAGGGAAAAAAGTATTAGTATGTAGGGATGGACCTTATTTCAGTAAAGCACACTACACAGTTCTACAAAATTCCTCATTGGCAGCTTCGTATATCGAGGAACACATGAATATTTTACGATCTCAGAACCCAATGGAGGATGAGTTCTGGATTAAAGATCAACACAAGGAAAAATTCAGCAGTTGGTTGCAAACACATCTCATGGGTAACACCAACGTTGATGTTCAGCTGTAATTGTTGGCCAGGACACCATCTTCGACTATAGTCACTTTCGAAGGGTTCGAGATAAGTCAGAATACATTTTACACGATCGCTCAAGATAAAAAGAGCACCAACCAGAACCGTGGTGTCGGGTTGGATGCAATAAACAACAATGGGAAAAAGGACACATATTATGGTTACATAGAGGAGATATCGGAACTTGAGTATGGACCTTCCTTTAAGGTCCCTTTGTTTCGGTGCAAATGGGTGAAGCTGAATGCACGTGGGGTAAAGGTAGACCCGATGTACGGAATGACAACGGTGGATCTGAACAATATTGATTACAAAGACGAACCGTTCGTCCTAGCAAATGATATAGCTCAAGTTTTCTACGCGAAAGACATGTCTATCAAACCCAAAAAAGAAAAAAACATGGAAGCGAATACATCAGACGAGCCAAAACGCCACATTATTCTTTCAGGAAAAAGAAACATCGTGGGGGTGGAGGACAAGAATGATATGTCAAAAGATTGTGATAAGGTTGATGAAATTTCGCACTTCAAAGTCAACACTGACCCAAGCAGCACGTTAAATAATGAGGATTCCCCGTGGTTCCGACCCAATGTTAAGCAAGCGAAGAAAAGGAGGAATAATACATATGAGAATATTGGTGATGTGTAATATTGTATTAAACATAAAACTACTTTGGTGATCTTGAATATTGGTGATGTGTAATATGTCTTGAAACTTCTTTTGACGTGTAATATTGGTGATGTGTAATAAGGTCCCCATGCCAATAAAATGGAAAATGATATTTATGAAAATAATTTTAAGATTTCCTTTTACATGGTTGTATCTTATACCAATATAAAACTATTTGTGGAATATGAGGACTTTATCACAAACTATGTCGTGCAAATGACCATAAGTTGATCATTTGACTCGAAACTTCGAGATGTCTATACATGCTAGACCTTTTTGTGAAGACTTTTTTCGCAAATTTTGTCAAAAATCAAGTTTATTATTTTTCATAGCAACTAGTACACATATAAGGTCCCCATGCCAAAGGTTTTTTTTTGAAGTGTTTATCACATTATTTATTTTTTTCTCCAAAAAATTCAAAACGGTCGTTATGACAATTCATCAAATGATGTAAGATTTTGTAGAACTATCAATATTTCTATGATATAACCAATAGTTGTATAACTTAAAATGATTTTTCTAAAAATTTCAAACCAAGCTATCAGACAGTTGTATTTCTAATTTGAATTACTTTCGAAAAATAGGCAAAAACTCATTTAACTAGGGGAAATTAGGTAGAAATCAAGGAAAAACCTAATACCTAGGAATTATCCATCATATGTGTACAAGTTTCCACGAAAATTAAATGGGTGCCATTTTGCATCATATTTTTTATACTTTGCTCACAACAAAAGGTCATTTTTTGCACTAATAAAATGGAAAATGATATTTATTGATTACATTTTGTAATTATCTAACTTTTTAATTTGTTGAAAACATTGAATATAGATATGTTTTATCAAATTATTAGAAAATAAGTTTAAATTGTTTGAATAATTAAATCTATAATATGAAAAAACAGAAAACGGAAAAGAGAAAGAAAAGAGAGTACTGAAGGTTTTCGTTTCGAGCCAGTTATTTTGGGGCGAATCGTCAAACCTTCAGTACCGGCTGCAGCCACAAACCGGTGCTGAAGGACCTTTAGTACCGGTCGAAGGCAAGG
This sequence comes from Poa annua, assembly GCA_026929855.1. Taxonomy (NCBI): domain Eukaryota; kingdom Viridiplantae; phylum Streptophyta; class Magnoliopsida; order Poales; family Poaceae; genus Poa; species Poa annua. The sequence continues at coordinate 238,919,138 of CM049426.1, read as the reverse complement.
ACCGGTACTAAAGGTGGGTGCTTTATATGCCTCCTCGCCCGATCGGGCAGTTCCACTTCTCACTAGTGCAGACGCAGACGCCGCCAGGACCTCGACGCCATTGACGGAGGGCTTCACCACGCCGCTCCTAAACGCCGTGCCGCTCCCGACACCGTCGTCATCCATTCTGGTATGGAGCTCTACCGCCATCTTCCGTCCCATGCGATTTGAGATCTTATACGTCGTCGGTTCCCCACTTGAAGAGGAGAAACCCCAGGTGTCCGCCACCGGCGATCACGATTCCGGCCTTTTCTTCCACCGCCTCGCCTCGCTTTAGCCATCCTCGACCTTGCCTCGCTGCTCCGACAATCCCTACGTGCCTCGCGGTGAGCTACTGGTCCTTGGAGACCCCCCCTCTCTCGCCCTCGTTTCACCCTCATTGCCGGTGCCCAGCCTTCTCCGGAGACCATTCGAGGGCGGCGCCGCTAGCATTTAGTCGCGCCCCTGCTCCCTCTTGGCCTCAATCAACAGAGGAGTGCAAGGCAGGAGCTTGGTGCGCCATTGCTAACAACATAATGACATCATAATGACGTCAGCATCCCTATTTTTTATCCAGAGAGTCAGTTTAGAGGTTTTAAATAGAATTTAGCTAATGTTTTAGGTGTTGTTTAGGTCTTCTTTGGAAAATATATTATATTTGCTAGTTAGACTTGCCGGGAAATTGTAGTTAGACTTGATAGTTTAGTTAAATAGAGTTTAGGACATTTTATATAGAGTGTTAGATTATTTGTGAAATAGATTTAAGGACATTTTATATAGAGTGTTAGACTATTTCAGAATTGCTAGGAAATGGTACTTTTTAAGATGAATTATATGGTTATTTATATGCATGCTATTGCTATTTCTTGATTGAATATATGGAAATGCAATGTTTTAGGTACTGGTTTTGTATATATATGCTACTGTTTTTGTATATATGTAAAATTTGGGAATGTCAAATTTGGGAATGTTAAGTTTTGTAAATGAAAGTTGTAAATGTTGTTTACATGTTGTAAATGAAAGTTGTAAATGAAAGTTTACATGATGAGAACTTTGTTATACTAGGAAAGAAAAGATGAATATATATGTGCCTTTGTTAAATGAACTTGCATATATTGTGGCCTACATGTTGTAAATGCTACACTTTTATGTAAATGCTACACTTGTATTATAAATCTCGTAGCAGCGCGCGCAACCATAATTCCCGCACGCGTGAGGAATGCGACAATGTGACAATGTAATATGAAATATTTATATCGTCGTTCTTATCATAATAATGTGACATCCATGTAGGATTCGACGTCGTGTTTGTGACCTCCCCGTTTCTCGTCTATCCCGCGCCACACCGTCATTCCCGCGCATCCCCTTGTGCGCTCCTCCGCGGTGAGCCTCTACCGTGCACATGTTATTTATTTACAATGTTGCCGCCCGATTTGGCACTAAATTGTTGTATCTTTTTTTTGTATAAGTTAAGCTATGGACGGCATAGTTGGTGAAGAGGAATTATTCGGCATAATCAGAGAAGGTGATGAAGATGGTGGCTCGCAATATCTTAACATGTCCGGCGATTGAATGGAGGAGGACGACGACATTTTTAACATAGAAGATCCTGCCTCCGGATCGAACAATAACGCCGATGAGATAGTATTGACAACTACCGTCGAGGTATACATAGCCTCTGGTGATAAATGATTTGATATGTATACATATATTAACAAAATATTTGTTCTTTTAGCCCTCCGGATCGGGACCGAGCCAGTTTGGTAAATCAGCTGGTAAAAGAAAACGAGGCCCGGCCAAAAAGTTGAAATATGAAAGGTTTGGTATCGAAGAAATCTCTGAAACGGGTGCACCGATTGCCCCCGAGCAGCACACACGTAAATATGTCAGTCAGTGCGGAGTTATTGTTTGGCACATCATCCTGATCACCATCCGAGAATGGCACAAGCCGAAGTCTGGAGGAGTTAGTTTTGTTGACAATCGTGTCAAGAACGAACTTCTGAAGACGTTGTTTGCGCATTTCAACCTACCGACAAGCCTCTCAAATGCCGAGAAAAAGAAAGTCTACATATGGACTCTTCAGAAAATGGCCGAACAATTCATGAACTACAAGAAATGTTTATACCGAGGTTTTATCAAGGTTGGCAAAACTCCAGATTTTGCTGACGGGCAATACGTGAAGATAAAAGAACAATGGACATATTTCAAGGCCTATAAGGAATCAGAAGAAGCTCTAGAAAAATCGAGGAAAAATAAGTTAAACGTGAAGGGGTTACGGTGCAGAAAACTATAATTTTTCTAGCGAACGAAACCCTAACTAGGTAGGATCTATCTATCTAGTACATGTGATAACAGTGGCGGAACGGGTTACATTACCTCCATGTAGACCGATAGCGGGGATTACGCTCCCGCACAAGCGTTGACGATGAAGTCGTGCGTAGCCGACCTCGAGGTCGCGGAGAACTTGCCACGATGACGAAGACGATGACGCCGGGGTGTCGAAGATGACCTGCGTCGACGAGCGTCGGGCATCAGGCAAAAGGTGGCGAGGCGCCGACGGCAGGGGGGGAGGCGCCGGCGGCAGAGGGGGAAGTGGCGCGGCGGCTGCAGGGGGCGAGACGACGTCGCCCAGGCTCCTCAAAAGAGTTGCCTCCGAGCACTCGCAAACATACGGAGCTTAACGACAACCCCCGGTCATTCAGATCCAGCTGAAATCGCAAGGGTAGATCTCATCTGGAATCCCGCAGGGCAACGGCGCCCGGCGGTATAGCTTAGGTGGAGAGAGAGGGCAAAACGGGTGGAGAAGCAGCTCGGCCGGCCTGCAATACAATTAATTGTATTTTCCAATGAATTAATCCAATTAATATGCCTTGCTATATAAAGGGGGGAGGGGTGTGCAAACTCCGTAGCTCCCCCATGTGGGACTAAACAAATGAGAGGGAGGGGGGGTTCGGCCGAACCCTCCATGGGCTGGCCCCCCTCCTTGGTGCGGCTCCCCCTAATGGGCCCATTAAGTGGGCTGCCCCTTTTTCCTTTATTTTTAATTAATATTAAGTTAATATAAAATACTATTAATTCATAATTAATATATTTATATAGAATTTAATCTCCCGTGACTCCGAAACATTTTCTGAACCACCCGAACAACTTTCGGACATTCCTGAAACCCTTCCAGACCTTCCCGGAACTCCTTCCGGACCACCGGAACTCTTTCCGGATCATTTCTCTCTCTCCAACAAAATCTCCTGGTGTCGTTAAGACCTTAAGTTTGTTACGCTACGGTTCGAGAACACTCCAGACATGGTCGAGACACTCCGCTCACCAATGACCGTCAGGGATACCTGGATGTATATGACGGCCCCTGTGCATTCTTCGAATATCGTCGTTGAACCATAAATATGATATTCATTCCCTTTGTTTCTGTGATACTACCTTGTTCGAGATATGATCGTAGACACACCGATGTCTTTGCTGTATCTCGTTACCGACAAAGGTTATTAACTCGTCTGTGATATTACATCTCCATGACCTATTCATAAGCTGCGCAGCTATATATATGTAATCTCACCGAGTGGGCCCAGAGTATATTTCTATTACAAGAATGAACAAATCCAGCTCTTGATCCTTACGTCTCGATACTCATTTGGAATACCCAAGATGGACAACGTTATTGTCATGCTATATAAGACACAACGCTTGATGCTCTCAAAGCACCCCTACGAAGCATCAATAAGTACGGTCTCACGGTCTAAAGAATAAGCTATCATATTCTTATCTATGTCAAATGACAAACATCGTAATACGATCTTATTGCAATACTTTGCGTATGTCCATCATCTTATTCAACGAATAAGATGACCCCATTGTCAACCGACGTCATTGTCCTTGATCGGGAATCTCGATCAACTTTTGCCCAATGGACTAGTTCATATAGAGGCTCACTAGGGACCTGGTTGTCTATGTATCACACGTGTATTAATAATTCCGATTAATACAGTTATAGCATAATACACAAACCTATTATAAACTTATGAGATAACGCAATAAATACTACTTATTTATTTGCCTCTAGGGCATATCTCCTTCAGTCTCACACTTGCACTAGAGTACAAATAAACTAGCTGCATTCTATTTTATCAAAATCCCTTATCAAATAAGAATCATTTGATAATGCTTGCTCGTGGAAGAGTGTTACTCTGACAATCTCCACAATCCATGATTGTACATACTTTTGCGATTCATTGATATCAACTTGCTTAATATCATCATGTTATCCAATAACATACATGCAAATACCCTAACTAAGTGAGACTTCTGTTTCCCAGCGCTTAATCTGATTATACCAAACAGATAACTGCCTACAAAAACACACTCAGTCACAATGAGCCCCTTGTAACAATTACAAACTCGCGATATCTACATACTTTCACACCAATGTAGAAAACTTGACATTCTAATGTCAATCCATCAACTAACGCACTTCTACTTCCAGTAAATTCTAAATTTACTTTTATAACTTCTCTTCTTCTAAGAACATCGGTTATATTTCATCGAGCAGATAACATGGTTTCTGTATGATGTCTAATATTACATAATAGACCAACATGTCATACAACCATTACTACCTTGTATCATTATTCTTAATGATCAACTGGATTTCCAAGGACTATCCTTCTAATTCTATTCTGACTCCTCAGATATAATCCAAAACAACTCGACTAACTATTTGAAATTCCCGTTCTATTTCAAAATAGACACTAACTTTCAAATAGTTTCACAACTTCATCCTTCTCATCTATTCTACTGGTACAATTTCACAATGTGTCATTTACACAAGATGAATTCGGCTCTCACTCAAATTATGTCTCCACATATTTGAGAACACGAGCTCCCACTCAAAAACATATCATCCACATATTTGAGTTCCTAAGCTCCCACTCAAAAATATGTCCTTTACATATTCCATCTGAGTAAACTAACTTTGACTCCCACTTAAAATCGACATTTTGGTCAAACCAAAATCATTGATCTATTATCAATTTGAATTCAATACAAACTACAGTATTACATTAATACAAATCCCTCAGACTTCAAGCATGTCTACATAAATGTAGTCAACAAATTTGATCTTGTCCAAGACACATTTCTTGACAAGACATGCTTCCACGTCTTTCTTATAGTCACATTTCTCATATAACACTTTATATGATGATTAAACAATCTTATTCCTCTCATAAGAATTGTAGCAACAATTACTATTTTAATCCTCTCAAATGTAACTTGGATTTTCAGGCTGAAAAGCCTTAGTTCGTATTCCGATATTTTCTCAACTTTCTTTGTATTCATAAAGTTTACCTTGATCTGTCAACAAGATCTGAAACACTTAATATCGTGCTGTGACCTGATAGCAATATTAAATATAACATCACTTTATTTAGAAGCTTCTTTTATGAAAATATTATGATCTTTAAGAAGAGGATTGCAAGCAGAAAACAATTTTCTAGTCTCCCTCACTCTTAATCACCAAATTTTCATCTGTAGAAATATACTCTTTGGAACACCTTCCAACATTCTACTTTTATGAATATAGGTCTGACACCTTATTTCAAGCTTCTAATTCCAATCTATAAACTATAATTCGAAAAATCATATTTTCCTCGGAATTACATAGACAACAAACCAATTTTTGTTTCTATTTGGTTTTGGAATACACTCCCATCCAATGCGAGCAATCTACAAAGAACTATTCATGTATATTCCGAATTATCGTATAATCATATACATGTCGACACTACTGTCGATCCCACGAATTCTCGTTGAGAAAAATATCTATCTTCTAAAGTGGACATCGACTATAATGTTTCGAACATATTAGGAGATTCTAAGACAGATTCTGACAGAATACAATTTATTTGAAATCGAGTATGATTATAATACCCCATATATCACCATATATGACATTATAATATTATGAAACGAATTCCACAAGCCTTTTGTGTTGAAATCATAATTCAAAAATATTGTCCTTTGATCGAATCTTGTGAATACAATATTCACTAATCTTTCTTCTGAAAAACCCCATTTGATCTCTTATCAAATTAATTTCACACTCATGATTTATCGGGCAAATACTCTTATTCACCAATAATCATAGAATAATTTGGATCAAGCAAAAACACCATTAATTAATTTAATAATCATTTAAAATGACTCTTAATTAATTTCCTCTCGTATTGACACTTCAATACTATTTTCAAACTTAATCAATTCGGTACTCGAAATACTTAAATGGACCAAAATTATCCATTACTTCTTGCATTGCCTTTATGACTAAATTCGATGGTGATTGTTCTTTGGACACATAATTTTATCATTCCCGCTATTATAAATGTATATCATACGCATAATGTAATTGAGATGTGATGCAAATTACTCATAATATGAAACAACTGCTTTGTTTCATAACATAAAACAACTGATTTGTTCTACATGAATAATTATGTCTTGTAACATTCAAGACACCAAACTAGATCACACTCTCACTATTACAAAATGTCTTATCACAAACTATTGATGATAACTAATATGATATCTCGAGTGCGTGAGCACTACTGGCCATGAACTTGCCATCTCTTGTGCACTGTCACATCACCCTTCGCCGCATACTTGTGATAATCAGGGAATGTTTCATAAACAGAACAAGTATCAAATACTTTTCATCAAGTATGAGAATAATACATTTATATCTTCGTATATCAAATATGCCCGTAGCATCGAAGAACTCTTCTTCGATGGAATCAACTTTTAGAGATTTGAACTTGTTCACAAACGTGAAGAAGCTCATCGTGTCTCTATAGCATATTCACGCACATGCTATTCACAGCTAGGAGGCAAAGCACAATCTCTATTGCACTGGAGTTCGCTATCTATAGATCGTAGATATTCGTAAGCCTGAAGTACATGTCATACAACTTCTTCAATTGAGTCTCCAGACAGGTATGCTCCCCATGTGAATGGTCCGGAACTTTCTAAACTGTCTGAACTGCTCAAGACTCAATTCGTCTTTGAAGTGACCTTTGATCGCATCAATCACGACATATGGCTCCATGTGTTGAAACAACTTTCAACTCTGGTGCTAGGCATACGCTCATGACGACCTTCACTTCCATGAAAATATCATGATGCTTACGGAACTCATCATCTTCCTCCTTGCTAGCAGAATCATCTGGTCTAACTCCTAACTAATGTTCTAGGACATATAGAATGTTTGTTGTGTTTGCAGAATGTTTCTAAAACCAATGTACCAGCTGATGAAGTTGGACCCGTCGGCTTCTAAGGTAGAATCCAGGCTCTTGGGGAAGTAACCAAAGTATAGTTGCGTAGTCTATAGATGTGATCGCAAAAGAGGTAAGGATAAGTTTATAATATATAGGTGAGTTTTAGTTTTATAATCACATTATCAAAACACACCACACCAAGATTATTATCCCTAAAAAAATAATGGCGATTACACGACCCTCATCAACCACACCACCCCCGATCATCACGGCCGGCAAAACAACTTCAAAGGTGGACATAAAATGTCGATCACAACAACTCTGTGACTCGTGCTCGATCTTTCGATCATCCTGTGTTCCGAGGCCATATTTCTGAATATGCTAGGCTCGCCAATCAAACCTCGAAGACCCTGCGCGTGCAACATGGCTTACACTCACTTTATGACGACGAGATGTGTGACACCCGATCATCACGGCCTACCTCATAACGTAACACTTTCTTGGTGGTGCGCAACGAGGGAGAACATAATTTTGGTATTTGTTAGGGATCATCCTATTCATGATCCTACCGCTGTATATCTAGCATATAAGCAATCAATAGGATGCACACACAACAGCACAGAATAATGATACAATGAAGTGCGATGTGACATGGTCGATGCGCCTGGACCTTCATGGCGCCATGTGCCTGGCCCCCGGCGCCCCGGCACAGCTCCAAGTCTACGGAACCCTCAAATGCCGCCGACAGTACGAGTAATATCAAAACATACTGTAACCATGTCACATAAAATAACGCCTCTGCAAAACAAAGTTAGACGCCTTTAGCTTTATTTAGTTTTGCAAGTTTTACGTGGCAAATAGGCTTATTCGTAAGAGAATCGCTTCCCGACCTACGAACTTTGTACCACAACGTTGATCGTATAATTGCATGTTTAAGCATCCCTTTCGGGCCCTCCATTGAAAATGCTTTGCCCACTAGAGAGAGAGAAACAGACACCCGCCAGCCACAGATACGGTGCAAGCCGTATGTCAGTAGTAGAACCAGTCTCGCGTAAGCGTACGCGTAAAGTCGGTCCGGGCCGCTTCATCAACTCAATACCGAAGGCATTGCAAGTGCACGCTAGAGGGTAGCAAATACAAGAAAGACGTCCTCATTCAACATGAGTTCTAGCCGTACCAGCAGTACTACGCATAGATCGGCTCTGATACCACTGAAGGGGTTACGGTGCAGAAAACAATAATTTTTCTAGCGAACGAAACCCTAACTAGCCAGGATCTATCTATCTAGTACATGTGATAACGGTGGCGGAACGGGTTACATTACCTCCATGTAGACCGATAGAGGAGATTACGCTCCCGCACAAGCGTTGACGATAAAGTCGTGCGTAGCCGACCTCGAGGTCGCGGAGAACTTGCCGCGATGACAAAGACGATGACGCCGGGGTGTCGATGATGACCTGCGTCGACGAGCGTCGGGCGTCGGGCAGAAGGTGGCGAGGCGCCGGCGGCAAGGGGGGAGGCGCCGGCGACAGAGGGGGAAGTGGCGCGGCGGCTGGAGGGGGCGAGACGACGTCGCCCAGGCTCCTCAAAAGAGTTGCCTCCGAGCACTCGCAAACATATGGAGCTTAATGACAACCCCCGGTCATTCAGATCCAGCTGAAATCGCAGGGGTAGATCTTATCTGGAATCCCGCAGGGCAACGGCGCCCGGCGGTATAGCTTAGGTGGAGGGAGAGGGCAAAACGGGCGGAGAAGCAGCTCGGCCGGCCTGCAATACAATTAATTGTATTTTCCAATGAATTAATCCAATTAATATGCCTTGCTATATAAAGGGGGGAGGGGGTGTGCAAACTCCCTATCTCCCCCATGTGGGACTAAACAAAGGAGAGGGAGGGGGGTTCGGCCGAACCCTCCATGGGCTGGCCCCCTTCCTTGGTGCGGCTCCTCCTAATGGGCCCTAATTGGCCCATTAGGTGCGCTGCCCCTTTTTCTGTTATTTTTAATTAATATTAAATTATTATAAAATACTATTAATTCATAATTAATATATTTATATATTATTTAATCTCCCGTGACTCCGAAACATTTTCCGAACCACCCGAACAACTTTTGGACATTCCTGGAACCCTTCCAGACCTTCCCGGAACTCCTTCCGGACCACCGGAACTCTTTCCGGATCATTTCTCTCTCTCAAACAAAATCCTATATTATTCCAGAACCTATATCCTGGTGTCGTTAAGACCTTAAGTTTCTTACGCTACGGTTCGAGAACACTCCAGACATGGTCGAGACACTCCGCTCACCAATGACTGTCAGGGATACCTGGATGTATATGACGGCCCTTGTGGATTCTACGAATATCATCGTTGAACCATAAATATGATATTCATTCCCTTTGTTTATGCGATACTACCTTGTCCGAGATATGATCGTAGACACACCGATGTCTTTGTTGTATCTCGTTACCGACAAAGGTTATTAACTCGTCTGTGATATTACATCTCCATGACCTAGTCATAAGCTGCGTAGCTATATAGATATAATCTCACCGAGTGGGCCCAGAGTATCTTTCTATTACAAGAATAAACAAATCCCGCTCTTGATCCTTACGTCTCGATGCTCTTTCGGAATACCCAAGATTTACACCGTTATGGCCATGCTATATAAGACACAACGTTTGATGCTCTCAAAGCACCCCTACGAAGCATCAATAAGTACGGTCTCACGGTCTAAGGAATAAGCTATCATATTCTTATCTATTGCAAATGACAAACATCATAATACGATCTTATTGCAATACTTTATGTATGTCCATCATCTTATTCAACTAATAAGATGACCCCATTGTCAACCGACGTCATTGTCCTTGATCGGGAATCTCGATCAACTGTTGCCCAATGGACTAGTTCATATAGAGGCTCACTAGGGACCTGGTTGTCTATGTATCACACGTGTATTAATAATTACGATTAATACAGTTATAGCATAATACACAAACCTATTATAAACTTATGAGATAACGCAATAAATACTACTTATTTATTTGCCTCTAGGGCATATCTCCTTCAAAACGCGGACAAAAAGATATATAACCAACGTTTGGGGCCAGGTGGTTACAGGACAAACGTTCCTTTGTGGGAAGCAAGAGATGCCAAGTTAATTGAAGACGGGGTCACTCAATCAACATCGAGTTTTCCCACAAGGGTCAAGAATTGAGTGTACGCCTTAGGGTTGGAGCCCAGCCACGATACATCGAGTCTTGTCTTGAGGCCAAAAGTTAAACGAGGCCGCTTAGAAGAAATTGATAATGAAGCAGCAGCCAAAGAAAGAGAAACAATTTTCAACATAGTCAAAGACCTTGATCAAGCAATAGCTTCCGTTCACGAGGGAATCTTCAAGCCCGATAGAGAGCACAACGAGCTGACACTCGTCCTCGGGAATGACGAACACACTGGACAAGTACGAGGCGTGGGCGTTGTCCCTTGGAAGGTTGGGTTCGACAAGGATAAGAACACTTACAGGAGCCGCGATAGGAAGAAGAAACATGAGACCAACAAGTATGCCAGATTGGAAAACATGATAGTAGAGCTGTAGCAGCAGAATGCACAGAGGGACGAATGGTCATCTCAGCCGCCGGAGGACCAACTGGATATGGCATCTCAGCGGAGAAGCAGCGTGGCTTCCACGCCGCATATTCAGGCCGATGACGCAATATACCCCGTGGATCAGATTCAGGTTCAGACGATGTGTGAGCTCCACACCAAAATGAAGAACCTATCCATGAAGGTGGCGGACGGCTATGCTTTGGAGAATACGCCCGGAGTAACCTTCCATGGCGGTCCGATTCCAGCTGGGTACGCTCGAGTCGGTGTGGATGAAATTGTTAAGGGATATGAGGAACTGGAGCTTGACATTCCTGTAGCTGAAGGTGAGATGACACTGGGAGAAGTGTTTCGTGGAATCATTCTATGAAGAAAGGAACTCAACGTTTTTCCAGAATTGACGCGTAGGCCACCAACCCCCCCCCCCCCCCCCCCCCGGCGTAGCAATCAACCTCCAAGTCCACCACACATAGATAATATGGAGAACGAGAGGGAACCCAGCGCGACTCCATCTTCTAGGTGCACAAGTCCAACCCACCGGGAGTCCACCCCGGAGCGTGCAAAGAGTCCGCCTCAGCATGAGTCCACACCGGGGCGTGCAAAGAGTCCCCCTATGCATGAGTCCCCCTATGCATGAGTTCACGTCGGAGCGCGGCGGAGTCATCTAGCGCGGAGGCGTGACCTGACGAGGGGGAGTAGAAGCGCGAGGAGGAGTGGAGATCATCTCCTCTGAAGCCTCCACCACCATTGGCTCGGGGGGCGGCCTAGAGGCCTCATGGCGAGGCGCGTCCTTATCCGCCTGAGGCTCTGCAGCCTCAGCCCGAGGCGCGGCCGCCTCCCCTTGAGGCACCTCCTCAGTGGGGCATGTGGAGGCCGTCTCCACAGGCTTCGTGGCCTCTTCAGCCACGGCCTCAGCCGTGGCTCTCTTCACATCTGCAGCCTTGTGAAGCCTACAGCGCTTTGCAGGCACAAGATCACTGGCAAAAACCAAGGAAATGCCTTCAAGAGAGGATAAAGAAAAAAATACACGGGAGGCAAACGACCAAGTGCCATGAACACTTTCCCGGATGATGGAACGCCGGTGTCGACCCACGCCAGGCCTGGCGAGCGCCAGGAAGGCCTGGTCCGGGCGCTTGACCCCTCCGGAGGCGCCACCGCTTTCCTCTTGGAGGGGACGTCAGCCGGCCTCGCCCCAGAGCACTCCACGGTCGCCTTGGTGCGTGGCTCGTGCTGCCCCGGCGTGGCCTCCACGTCGGGGCCCTCCCCCTCCTCGGTCTCCTCCTCCACGGGGCGCGAGGGCGCCACCACGAATGCGTCATCATCGCCTGACGAGATGTCACAGACCTCGTCAGTAAATGGCCCGGGCCTCGAGGAGGGCACCTCTCCCGTCGCGGCCCCCTCCTCGCCACGCCATGCTCCAGAGGCTGAGGGAGAGTCTGCTCCTACCACTACCCGCGCCATCAGAGCGACCACCTCATCCACCTCCCCCGCCAGGCCAGACGGGGTGAAGTCCGGCATCCCTTCCAAGATATCCAAACGATCGCCCAAGGGGAGCTGGTGCAGAGGTTGCACAGAGCCAGCAATCTTCCCGGGCACCTCCGGGTTGACAAATAGGATACTCAAGATGGTGTCGACGATGTCCGGGCTATGGTCACCAGGATGAAGCCACATCGGGTCCGAGGGGCCCGAATACATCCACATCGGCTGGTTGTGGGCCTGAAGAGGGGCAATGCGGCGCTTCACAAAGTCTGCCACGACCATCTGCCCCGTGAGACCCTCCTCCCGGAGGTATTCCAAATGCCCCACCAGGTTCGCGTTGTCCGCTCCGCGAAGGGCAAACTTGCCCCTGTTGGAGCTCTTCACAGGCGGTGCCTCCGGGACGCCCAGGAACGCGCATGGCGATTCGACGCCGATAAGGAGCCACTTCTAGCGGAAGTCATCCACCTTCTTGACCACGGCCGTGACAGGCTTGTCCCCGCACCACGACATAGGGATGTATACACTCCCCATGCCGTCCGCAATGTGGAAGGAGATACACCCGGTCCGCTCACCGGCTGCCGTGCATCGGAGCGAATAGAAATTCCTGAAGAGCGCCACTGAGGGGCGCACGCCCAGATAAGCCTCACAGAGGTAGGAAAAAATGGAGAGGATGAGGACAGAGTTTGGATGAAGATGAAGGAGTTGGATTTGGTAGAACTCCAGTACCGCCTCCAGGAACGGCGAGTATGCGGGCACCAGCCCGGCGGTGATGGTGTGGAGAAAAATGGGATAGAACACTTGTGGAAACTCCCCGAATCTCGCAGAACGAAGCGCGCTAGCGCCATGCTCATTGGTCTGCCCCGCAACCAGGTGGCGAATTCTCTCCAAGGCCTTGAGGTCCGTGCGCGCCCCACGAGAGTCGAGCCGTACGCGACCTCGGCGGCCTCCGCCTGGGAAGAGGACCCCGCGGCAGCCTTGCTCTTGCTCTTGGCGGGACTCATCGCCGGCGTTCTGTGTGTCGTTGGAGGCGAAAGGAGTAGAGAGCGGAGGCGGAGAGCTCGAGATGGCGGAGGCTTCTGCGAGAAGAATTGAAAAAAGTACAGCTCCCTGCTCCCGCGCTCGGGCTTTATGTCCCCTCAAGGAGCAGTTACCGGGGCGTGGTGGGACCCCCCACGACTCACGCCCCAGATCGTGCGCGACCGTTACTCGTCCGAGTGACGCGTGGCTCGGACCGACCGGGCACTTTGGGCCCACGACGCTCCGCCTGCGCCCATGAGCTCACTCGCGCCCATCGTGGGCCCGGGGGCTACTGTCGGCCCAGTGGCGACTGGGGTATGAAGAGCCCACTCTCCCCAGGCCCCGCACGCGGGCCGATCAGACGAAATGGCTAAGGACCAAGCTATCGCTTGGAGAGACCCTCGAAAGGCAAATCCCCTCGAGGGCCTGAAGAGAAAGCAAGGGGCTGAGGAGGACCCGCGCTTTAGGAGACCCTCCCGAGGCGCAATGCGCCTGCAGGGAAGTCAACAGAAACCCCTCCACAGGCTGCCCCAGGCCTGTGGGAAAACTTTGCGGCCAAGGAAGTACGGTAGGACACACATGGCCTCTACCGTACCCGCAGGGTGACGCAGGCTCTCCCCTTGCCGTTTTGGTGATAAAGGAGTCAATAAAGTTGCGTCGACTGCGCCAGGACAGCTGGTACCTTCCTCTCTGATGATAAAGCGGCTGGACGGAGCAACACTCCAAGAGGATCGTCGTCGTGGGCTCCACTCCGGAGACTGTGGACTCTGCGAGCTGTTCTGCACGGTCTGCAGCTTGTCGGCCACCGCGCCCAACTTTATCGACGATGGACCGCGTCCATGAACGATCCCGCAGCGGTGGACTCCAACTCCTTCACGCCACTGACGTGTGGGAGCCCACCTTGGACGCCAAGCGGAAGAAAGACGCCTGCGGCGCCTATAAAAGGAGCAAGATCTCCACCGTAGAGATGGCCGGCCAATGGCGAGGAGAGCACTTGTAAACCCTAGCTCGGCTGAGTAGAATAGCTTTCGGCTGGAGGAGGAAGAAGACCATTGCTTCCCTCCCCAGGCACGAACTGCCTCAAGAGAGCACTCGGCAAGCTCAGTTGTACTGTAACCTCCACAACGCAATACAGACAAGCAGGAGTAGCGGTCATACCTCCTCCTGAGGGCCGTGAACCTGGGTACGGGCTGGTGTCTTTCTCTGTCGTGGGTGTTCCTCTCCAAGCCCGGCGAGCACCATCGTTGTGTCTCTCGAGGGTCTTGTCCTCCGCGTTCAATCCCCTTCGTACTACTCTTCAGGAAGTGACCACCCCTGTTCCGTGGGAGTCATAACCCGACACTCAATATTCATTTGCTTTTGCGAGTAGGATTTGCAAAATATTCATCTAGAGAGAGCCTGGTGAATGGAAACCAGAGCTGACGTTTAAACATATTGATGTAAGTGTACTACTATTGACCATAGTCTCTTTAATTAATCATCATTTCATATTTTTATTTACTTAATTTATATTGTTGTTAGGGACATGATCCCAATCAGCATACGTGAATTGAATAAGACGGCGGCCGCAGATGTGGAGGACCCATGTTATGTCCACCAAGTTCTTAAGGATTTGGTCTATAACACGTTGTTGTCACATTTCACCCTCCCGCCAGATCTCTCTACAGTGAAGAAGGACAACCTCAAGAAGTGGACTCTTATTAAGATGGCGGAACAATTCCGGAACTAGAAGAAAAAGTTATGGAATCAATATGAAGAAACAAAAGAAGAGCCAGATTTCAGTGGAGCACAAGGGAAGAAGTTAGAATATGAACATGTGGCGTTTAAGGCGTATAGGGAATCACCTATGGTCGTGGCCCGATCGGAGATAAATAAGTTGAATGTTGGGCTGAAGGTACACCACCATACATTGGGGACGGGTGGCTACAAGAGCGCCATTACTAAGTGGTTAGCCTATGAAGAAAAACTGGTTCGATCGGAGGTCCGTCCAAAGACACTTGACTGGCCCGAGAGGTCAAAATTCTGGTTGTTTGCGCATGGGGCAGGGTTGGACCCAGTAACCGGAGATATTGTTGGAAAAGGAAAATGGAAGGATCTCGTTGACAAAATCAAAGAGAAGCTTGAAGATGCAATTAATGATGTTCGCAATGGTGTGTTCAAACCCGATAGAGAGGATGACGAGCTGACACGGGCCCTGGGGAATCCTGAACATGTTGGATGAGCTCGAGGCTATCTTGGCGGTGCTACGTTTAAGACTGCATGGCCGGAAACCGCTCACACTTATAGAAGTTGTAGCAGAGGTAAGAAGAAGGAGGCCGACCGGATATCAGAATTGGAACGTGTCCTGAAGGAGACACGGGCGGAACTGAAAGCAATGAAGGAGCAAAGAAAGGAACCTCAGCAGCGGGACCAATTAGATCATGAAGCAGATGCCGCCCCATCTCAACGTAGAAGCAGCGTTGGTTCCACGCGTCAAGTCGATGGTCCCTACCAAGTGGATGACATCACAGAGCCTACAGGTTGTGAGCTACATATAGCAATGAGAAACATAACTTTGAAGATGGCGGTGGGGCAAGATTTAGTAATTCAACCTGGAGAACTCTACCATTGTGGTGAAATTCCAGATGGCTACGCTCATGTCGGGGTGGATGAAATTATGGCGGGATTTGAAACCTTGGAACTTGAGTTTCCTGGAGGTGACGAGGAGAAGACGTTGGGAGACGTCAAGCATGGCTTCGCCCTATGGCCCAAGAAATACATCGTCCTTTCAGAACAAGCAAAGTCCACTCCTCGTTCTTGGAGTCCAGCTCACCAGCAAAGTCCAGTCTTCCTCGAGAGGGATCAAAGACGGAGTCCATCTCCACCTCATCAGCAAAGCCCACACCTCCCCGATAGGGACCCCAGCCCGAGTCCATCTCCAGCTCAACAGCAAAGCCAACCTCCCCCCGAGAGGATCCCCAGCGCGAGGCCATCGCAGTCTGTGCCAGTCCGCCAGAATGTTAAGTCGCTCTCGAGTAGGCGCCAGTCTGGTTCTCCTGTTAGCAAGAAACCTAGAAAACAGAAAACACCGCCGGCTACTCCAAAGTTACCTTGGGAGAGAACTGTCGAGGAAAACAATATCGCCTGCAAAGAACATATGGATTCCTGGCTTGCTGGCGTGAAACAGAAAGCGTTAGCGAAACAATTGCCTCCTGCAAAATTTACTGCCGGAATTCCTCAGGGGAAAATTGACCGTTGCATCGATGCCCTATAAAACCCCCCACCATCGCCGGCAACAGACTATGATCACAACGTTGGTAAGTAATATGACGAAGAGATGGATGATCGATCGAAAAAAAGGAAACAAGTTGCCCAACTCGGTGAACAAGTCGCACAGTCGGCCCCCGGGCTCAAGGTGCTTGATGATAGAGTTCTCAAAAACATCAATGTGCGGGAGCTGGTATATTCGGGATATGATGTCCCCTTCGCGGATGTTGTTCGTACTTATGTTCACGGGGAGAATTTTGTCGACGACGACTTACCCACAAGAATGCGTCAATTTCAAGCATGGTACAAGAATACCATAAAGGAGACGAATAAAGACGCTGTCATGATGGCAGTTAAGGAAGAGAATTATTTCCAAGAATACTCCATTGTCATTTACTTCGCCGAAATCTTTCAGTTATATAATCTCCGGGCCCTTGACAAAGCTATCTTGAGTTCCTATTGTATGTAAGTGATCTATTCCTGTAATTTAATGTTTTAATTTGCTCTACTCGTTCATTGTCTGTGGTAATCCTCTCTATAATATTATGTGTGCTTTATTACGCTGAATGAAGATGCTCGAACGCAAGAAGCAGAAAATCAACCACATTGGGTTCATTGACCCCTCTATAATGCATCAAGAAAACATAATTGATCCAAGAGTTGACAAGGATACACCGGGTAATTTGCTAATGTTTTTCAAGCGACAAGCTTACAAAAAATTTATATTATGGCCTTACAACTTCAAGTGAATGTTACTGCTTATTACACATTCTATTTTTCTCACCCGATGTTAAGTTTAATTGATGAGTTATGCATGACGATATATAAACGTGCGCAACTACCACTACATGCTTATCGTTATTGACTTGCGGAAAGGAGAAATTGTTGTCCTTGACTCGTTAAGAAGATGCCCTAAATAATACAAGACCTGTTTTGATTTGGTGACAAGGTAATTTCTTTTCTTATCACCTCTTTCGTTCATTTCCTAATATCAAACAATTTATGACTTATTCATTCATTTTCTTGTCATGCAGCGTTCGGAAAATGTTCCTCACGGAACATCCGAATAGTGGATGGCCAGAGAAACTGCTATGACGTACTAATGAAGTAATTAGTAATATAACTAGGCCCATGCACCGTTATCATACTTTATTATTATTTGATTAAATTCTATTCTTCTATAGACTTGCCTTAAACTGCCAATAGGGACTGATCTATATGGATTCTACGTTTGCGAGTACATATGAGTACATACACTGTGGTCAACGAGAGTTTGAATAGCAAAAGAAGTATTGAAGTACGTAAAGCTCTAGTCACAACATTATTTGTGTACCATCAATCATGATGAGTTTTATTCATTTCATATCTCATGTATTCATCGTGATACCATATGGGAGGCATCTTCCATTGCCCCACAAAGTTTGCACTTACCATCCGAAGGCCCTCTCCGGGAGAGTAAGTTCTGCCCCGGCGGGAAGCTTATCAAGCACTAACTTCCAGGAGAATAACTTTATTTTAAGCGGAAGCTTAGCCAACCAGATATCCGTAAAGTGCACATCCGCTGCCCATTGCACAAGTTTGGCATACATCGACGCCACCGACAACTAACCATTTTCTTGGAGAGCCCAGGAAATCTGGTGAGCTCCCTCAACTAACTACGCTTGCTCCACTAGTTGAGAAATTTCCAGCCACTACCTCTGCCCATCCGAGGACAAGTTCCTCCTTAGCACCAATCCCCTCTGGCACACCTCCGCCACCGACGCATTGGGCAGGGCACATACCGCAAAAGTCAACGGAAACCTCTCTTTGAGCATTCCGGCCCCATGCTAGTTGTCCAGGCAGAACAATTTTTGCCCCCCATTACACACTGTATGCCTCGCCCCCCCCCCCCCCCCAGCTTAAACACTTGCTTCAGTTATTGCAGGCTTTTCCAGAATGGCGAGCCACCCCGGCCTTGTACCGCGAAAATGTCGTTGGTCGGGAGGTACTTAGCTCTGACTAGTTGCGCCCAGATCGCGGAATCATCTTGGTATAATTTCCAAACCCACTTTAGCATCAACGCTTTTTTATCATCTTACAGTTCATCAAACTCGACCCTCCTGCCTCCTTCAGACAGCACAACGTTTGCCAATTGAGAATGTGATACTTCCTTTTGGGCCCCGACACTGCTCAATAGAATCTAGCGTGGTGCGGGTCAAATTTTATATGCACCCGTACTGCAACAAGAACAACCCCATGGCAAACATCGTAAGATTTGCCAGACAAGCGTTAGATAGGATCAGCCTCCCCCCGGAGGAGAGGAACCTCCCTGCCCACGGCTCAACCCTGGCCGCCAACTTCAAAACCAAGAAGTTCCATTGTTACAACATAAGCTTCCTATCTGCCACCGACAGCCTCAGATAAATAAAGGGGAAAGCCCCTAACTTGCAATTGAACATATCTGCCACCCGCTGGCAGTGTTCCTTTGGTTTGCCCATCACGATCACCTCGCTTTTATGATAGTTAATTTTAAGACATGACACGTCCTCAAAGCAAATGATAACGAACTTTAGATTCGCTATCGAATTATCATCATCTTGGATGAGGATGAGTGTGTCATCCGCATTCTGTAAGTGCCTAACCCACCCGGGGTAAGGTGCGGCACCACTCGCTTAATATGACCCACACTAGCTGCTGCTGTCAGCATGGCCGAGAGCCCCTCTCCCTGTCTAACTCCTCGCTTGTTGTGGAACAACGGTCCCATTTCCCCATTGATTGCAATCGCCGTTGTCCCCCTTGGACTAACTGATTGACTCTATGCACAAACCCGGCGTCAAAGCCCTTCCTACGGAGAACCTTCGACAAGAAGCTCCAGTTTACTCTATCATTGGCCTTCTTGAAATCCAGCTTCAGCAGAATGACCCCCAGCTTCTCGTGCTTCAGCTCATGGACAATCTCTTGTAGAGCCAGCGCCCCGTCCAAAATGAACATACCTTTGATAAACGCCGTCTCATTAGGGTTAATAATTCTATGAGCGATAGGATCCAGCCTGACCGCGAATGCTTTGGATATGATTTTGAACACTACATTAATCAGTGCAATAGGTCTGTAGTGCGAAATGTTTTCAGCCCCTTGAACCTTTGGAATGAGAGAGAGCACTCCGAAATTTAGTCTCATGATATCGATCCTCCCAAGGATGAAGTCATTCAGGATTTGAAGCACCCCTGACTAGTAGGAAAAGGCTTATAGCCACCAAGATAGCACAGGAAAACAGATGAAATTGTGTGCCACCATTTATAGCGTTGGCGAACACATAGCCGCCACAGCCAGCGTTAAAACTGCTACCGCTGGCGGACAACAAAATATGTTCGCCAGCGGTAGCTCTGGTCTAGGCGGGGCTGTCGCCGAAGGACACCGTTGCAAAACGCCTCTCCTATTCGCCAACGGTAAAGTTAATACTGTATGCGAACCAAAGACACGGTGCGCCAGCGGCAGTATAGCCGGGAATCGTTTTCGCATACTTAAAATTTGTTCGCCAGGGGTATCGTTTGACCCGCAACTTCTGTAACATCCCAACATTTTCTAATGTTCAAAAATCACTAAAATTTAAAACTTTTTGTTTGATTAAAATAAAACATTAAAATGCATAAGAAAACCAACTATGAAAAACTCCAAACATATTGAAAGAGTTTAATATTTCAAATATCTGAGTTTATCATTATTTTCAAAAGTTGTTTCAAGTTAAACAATTTATTATCCATTGTAATTATTAAAACCTCAATATCTAATTTGACAAATGTTTTACAATCATTTAAGCCAATTTCATATAATAAAAAGTTTTCTTTTAAGTATTTGATTTCAACCACTTAGCCATAACTATTCATAAATTAAAATAATATTTACAAGTGTTCTTTTAAACTATTTAAACATAATATATTTTGCCAAATGGTTTTCATTCTCTCAACTAAGTTCAAAACATGGTGTTGAAATTACAACCCTATAGTTTATAACTTTAATAACTTCATAGATTTTATAATTGATGAATTATCCAAATAAACATTAGCTTAAATAATTTTCATTTTTTTCAAAACATAAAATGATTTTCATATTTTCTATATAATAAATGAATTAAATCTAAAATCTATTCTAAAGATATGTTATAAAGTTTTCAAATGATTTATCATATTATGAAACTTAATGGTGCACAAAATAATTTGAATTAAAAATGATTACATTACATTTTCTCTTTCATTACAAATAGTTGTGATATGTTATTTAGTAATCTATTAAAGCTAAAATTTATTTAATATTGGAATATGAGTTTAAATATCTTAACTTCAAAAATATTTGAATGTGGATTTTTCATAGAATTTATTTTAGCCAAAAATAAAATTAATTAAACCCTAGTTTTAAATTTAACATAAAGTGTCAAATTTGTATCTAATCAATATTTCAAAATTATTAATTTTAAAAAGTTTTAAGAACATGCCCAATCATATTTTAAAGCATAGATATGAATATTACAATTTTTTAGAAATTTATTTGACTTCATTTGGACATTTAAATCAAAAGTTATGAATAAAATAAAAAATCAGAAAAAGGAAAATCGCAGACGTCAGCGATTATGTCAGCTCCATCTTCAACCTCTGGCCAAGAATCCCGCCGCGATTCCTTTCCAAAATCCGGGCAAGATCGTCGCGATTTGTTTCTCTGCTCTGCCTCTATTTAAACCCCTGTCTCTCCTCTTCCATTTGCCCCAAACCCTAAAATCTAAGACGCCGCTAGGCCGGAGAAACAGATCACCGGAGTTCTCCGCCTCCGCCGCTGTTTTCTTCGATTTTCGGCGTGGTAAGGTCCTGCCCGAACCCGAGAACCTCCCCATCCTCTTCCTCATGCTCGTGCGCATTTTCTAACGGCGGCGGGCGTTTATTTCAGGCAGTAGATTGAGCACCCCGTGCTCGACCGGACCTCACCGGAGAAATCGTCGCCCCCTCCTTCCGTCCTCGCCGCTCCGGGACGAACGGGGAGACGTCGTCGCCACCATCGCCCTCCCCGCGTCACGCTGCGCCCGGAGCTTCCCTCCATTTAACCGGGGAGGCACCGTAGCGACCGGAGCGCCCTCGCCGAGCGCATCGCCGCCGTCCCTCTGTAACATCCCAACATTTTATAATGTTTAAAATCACTAAAATTTTAAACTTTTGTTTTTGATTAAAATAAAACATTTAAATGCATAAGAAAACCAACTAAGAAAGATTTCAAACTTATTGAAAGAGTTTAATAATTCAAATATCTCACTTTTCAAAAGTTGTTTCAAGTTAAACAATTTATTATCCATTGTAATTATTAAAAACCTCAATATCTAATATGAAAAATGATTCACAAACCTTCAAACCATATTCATGAAATAAAAGGTTTCTTTATAAGTATTTGAATTCAACCACTTAGCAATAGCAATTCATAAAATTAAAATATAATTACAAGTGTTATTTTTAAACTATTGAAAACATTGTCTAATTGCCAAAAGATTATTATTCATTTACCTGAGTTCAAAGTATAGTTTGGATATTACAAGTCTATGGTTTATAACTTTAATAACTTCATATTTTAATGGAATATCCAAATAAACATTTCATTAGATTAAATGATTTTCATTTATTTTCAAAACATAAAATGACTTTCATGAATATATTTTCTATATAAGAAATGAAGTAAAACTAAAATCTTTTCCAAAGTTGATATGAAAATTTTCAAATGAATAAGCATAATATAAAATATAATGGTGTACAAAACATTTAGAATTAAAAATGGAATTTATTATATTTCCCATTTCCTTAAAAATATTTATATTTAGTTATTTTACTATTATACCAAAACAAAGAATGATGGTTATTAAAAATGAGATTCAAATAAACTTAATATCAACCATATATGATTGTGTTATTGTCATAAATTTAAATTAGCCACAAATAAATATTTTAAAACTCTAAATTTAATTTGGACATGAGGTGTCCATTTTACAAATAGTCATATTTCAAAAATAATATTTTTGAAAAGTATTCAAAACATACCCCCAAATGTTTTAAAGCAAAGATATGATTTTTACAAAATTATAGAAACTAATTTGAGGTTATTTGGATTCATACTTTAAAAGTTATTTAAAATCCAGAAAACAGAAAAGAAAAACGGTAAAAAAAGAGAGAAGAGAACCAAATGGGCCGAGCCCAGCGCCTAACGTGCGCGCGCGCAGCCAGCAGCAGCCCAGCGCGCAGCCAGCCCGGCTCTCTCTCCCTCTCCCGCTGACGTGTGGGCCCCACACGTCAGCTTCATCTTCAACGGCCGGAGACCACGCCCACGACCTCGTAGAAACGGCCGGCGTTCTCCTCTTCAATTCGGACGTTTCACAGCACCAATTACGGAGCCGTTGGTTCCTATAAAACGCGCACCTTCTCCTCTCATTTTCCCCTCTCTTTCCCGTGCGAATCGTGCCCCCGGGCTGCTGGAAAAGCTCGCCGGAGTTGCTCCGATACCGCCGCCACGTTTTCTTCTTTTCCGGACAAAACAGTGAGTATCCGCCGCTCAATCTCGGTCCCCGCGCTCTACGATGACCTCCCCCATCTCCCTGACTCCTTCTCTGATTTTATCCACAGCAAAAGCATCGAAACCGAGCTCGAACCGAAGCTCGCCGGAATACCGCGCCTCTGCCCGTGCGTTGCGTCTGCTCCAGGACACGCGCGTGGTCGACGCTGCCGCCATCTCCCTCGCTGTGCCGCGCCGCGCCCGCTCGTCGCTTTTCCGAGACCGAGGGGCCACCGGAGCCCCGACTCGGTCCCCGCCGGAGCGTGCGCCGCCGTCTCTTCAAGCCCGGCGAGGTGCGCCACCCCGTTCTGGTCAACTCGCCCAGGACCGTCAGATCTGCTTCCTACGGCCGAGATTAGATCGGCCCCGAAGAGGTATTCCCCGATCTGATCCGTCCAATCCCCTTAAGATCCTACGGCCCAGGTTAACCCTAGATCCGAGCCAATCAGAGCTCGCCACGTCAACAGCACAGTCAGCGCCCGGTCAGCGCTGACGTGTAAAATGATTTTTCTCGATTTATTTAATTGGCAGTTTTGCAGAAAAGCCCCTATGAGTTAGAATTGTTATAACTTTTTACTCACATATTCAAATTTAAATATTTTTATATATTTGGAAAGCCCTCGACATGTAGAATATTTTAGATCGGCCAAAATTCAAATTTGACTTAGTATAAAATATTCAAATTTCAAATGGTGAATTGAGTATATTTGTAATAACTTTAAATCTATAAGTCCAAAAATTGCAGATAAAATTGTTTTAGAAACTTTAGAATATTTGTAAATTGATGCCACTGCTATAAAATATTTTGAGTAATAATTGAATGAAATCATAGTTATATATTTAAATTGAATAGTTTGAGTATTTTCAACATAACCACTAATAGAAACATTAATTTTGATTAAATCCAATTGCAAAAAAATTTAATTAAATGCCCTTTGTCTATTAACACTATTTATAAAATTTTGTTATAAAAATATAATCATTGAAAACTTTAATCTTACAATTATTCCTTTTATTATATTTTCGAAAAATAACAATTAATTAGATTGCATTTATAAATTCATGCTCATTTATAAATATCACAAAAATTAGTATTATGTTTCTTATAATTTGAAATTGCATTTCATGCATAGCATATTTTACTTTGTAGTTATATTTCCCATAAGAAAACTCCTCCCCCATTTTATTTCTAAGATAGGATTATTTTCAAACTCAGCATTTTGGCAAAAGTGTTATGCAGTTAGATACTTAGGATTTTCAATATGGAAATAGAAGACCAAAAGAAGAACTTAGCCAAAAACAAGACTCCAGAAGAATTCCAAGATGTCAAGCACTTAGAAGAAAAATGAGAAGAAGTTCAAGAAGGCCAACCCCTTTTTATTCTCTAAGTCTTTCTCTCTGTCTTTTCTTCTTCCCTGAGACTTCATGAAGACTAAGTTAAATCCAAGACCAGCCTCGAGGGCACAATAATCATCAAGTCTGAAGATTGATCAAGACATCATCCAAAAGAAAGTTACAAGTCTGGAGATGAAGCCTCGAGGACAACTACATCTTTCTTTCTATCTTTTCCCTCTTTCCTAATCTTGTCTTTCACATTTGACTTAAACAATCTTTGATCATGATATTATCATCTTGAAGTTGTTGGATCCTAGCGGCATAGTGGGATGAAGCGGCCTGGAAACAAACCTTACATGTCCATGCACATGAGACCTGTTCCACAATTTAAGTGGCTGGTCGGGTGTCTGTCTCTCTCACTATAGTGAATATCCAATTTACAAAGAGTTGATAACAACTATTGATCACCTTGAAGAATAGACCTAGTATTTTCTCTTAGTAGTTATGCACTTCAAGACTAAGTTATTAAAGTGCTCATTCAAGATAGATTTATAACAAAGTAATTTTGACCAATTCATGACCTTAGTCCTTAGTCATTTTTGACCATCACATTCCCTTGCATTAACTTAAAAGATTTTCATGCATGACATGTTTTCCTTATAAGTTTACAAAACTTGTTTGTTCACTAGATATGAGCATGTAGGTTTGATGATTGCTGTTTGTTGATTGTTGTATTGTTGTTTGCTTATATTGTTTAGATTAAACGGAGAGCAAACGTTCGTTGTTGAAAAGAGTTTGTGAACAACGACAACATTCAAAGGCAAGTGGCACACCCCCATAAAAGTCCTATTATTTCTATGCATGAGTAGAGTATTTTCTATAAGCATGTGTAGGATAGCATTGCTATGCAAGACATGATAGATATCTTTATTCATGTGTCTAGGTTCCTATGAAATTACTTAGTAGAATAGTGATGCTATGCAAAAACTATTTTGATGAAAAGATAAGTCTACTAAGTTTTAATCAAACACCTGGGTGGAAATTGGTTGCTTGGCTGTATGAGTTGAGTGTTGTTCCTAGGGGTTTTACCTGTGGAATATTCACTTGTGGAAGGCCACCCAGGAGCAAAGGAATCTGAAGAACTCCAAGTGAAGATTGCTTCTCGTGCAGCCATTGCCAATATGGGCTCTGGTTTGATCAACTAAGCTGTGTGGACTCTCCCCGGCCTGACAGGTGGTGGTAGAGGATTTGTAGGTGGAGCGCGTCAGGACAGAGTGGGAGGGGAAATGCTTCTGAAAGATCTCGTCTTATTCTTTCCTTTCCTTATCACAAATGGTGTGTAAAGGATAACCTGGGTTGAATAGGTACAATGGTGAACGTGCACAACCTCTGCAGAGTTAAAATCTAAGTACTTAGCCGTGTCCCCGGAAACGGAAAATTGAGCAGCTGAACGAGGATGTCAACGGAGGATTCCACCATTGCAACTTCTAAATTAAAAACTTGATGGGTGAACAAGGGTAGAATGAGACAGTGGATTTCATGCCACGGATGTCTCGAATAGAAGAAACGTGTTTCCAAAAAGTTAGGGAAAAACTTGCTTTCTGCAAAATAGCCTTGAGCTCCACCAGCCAAATAAGCATATAGGTCATAGAGTTATTCCTCTAAGTGTCCACCATAGTGTCACTTGCCAGTTCCATTTTAATGGTTCTGACTCACGTTGTTGCAATATATATCTTATTGCAGACTGTCCTGATGATGAGTGAAAGTTTTAACTAAGGGTTTTCGAGTCTTCAACCAACATGCTCGCCTGTGGCACATGATGATGATTGGGGACTCCATGAAGAATAATTTTCCGCTGTTTACTCTGTTCACTGCTAGCTTTATGCTATGCAAATTTGTAATGAATATTTTCTAAGTCTGGATCAGCGTTGTAATAAATTGATAATTTGTTGTGATATTACATCGTAACAGTGTGTGCAAACGAATCGATCCAGGGATTTGCACTATACACAGGTATCTGCCATATTTTAGGTGCAGGTACACTACACCCTCCCGACTCCGGCGAGATCCCGCCGCCCAGGTTTGGTCATCGATCTCCTGACCGTTCGATCTGAAATCCATGGCTGTGATTAAATCACTTAAAACGAATCGGTACGCTCACTCAGCACGTACAGTCAACGCCTCGTCAGCGCCGCGTCATCGACACGTCAGCGCCAGCGTGGAAATGTTTTTTCTTAAATAAAATAAAATGGCACTTTTACAGAAAAGACCCTACCACTTAGATTTGTTATAACTTTTTACTCACTTATCCAAATTCAAATATTTTTATATATTTGGAAAGCCCTTGACATGTAGAATATTTAATATTTTCCAAAATTCAAATTTGACTTAGTTTAAAATATTCAAATTTCAAATGGATGATTTGAGTATTTTTGTCATAACTTTAAATCAATAAATGCAAAAATTACAAATAAAATAGTTTTAGAAACTTTGGAATATTTGTAAAATGAAGCCTCTGTTATAATATAATTTTGAGTAGTATCTGAATTTTTTGATAGTTATATATTTAATTTGAATAGTTTGACTATTTTTAACATAACTATTAGTAGAAATATTATTTTTATTAAATCAAATTGCTATAAATTTAATTAAATGCCCCCAGTCTATTAACACTATTTATAAAATTTGGTTATAAAAATTTAATCATAGAAAACTTTAATCTTATATTTATTCCTTTTATTATATTTTCCAAAAATAGAAATTAATTAAATTGCATTTATAAATTCATGCATATTTATACAGAAATCACAAAATGATTTTGATGCTTTATTGAGATTAAAAAGTGCATTTCATGCATAGCATATTGTATTTTGTAGTTATACTCCACATAGGAAAATCTCATCATTATTTTCTCTAAGTTAGGATTATTTTCAAACTTAGTATTTGGAAAAAGTGTTATACACTTAGACACTTAGGATTTTTAAGATGGAGATAGAAGGCCATTGAAGGACTTAGCCAAAACAAGACTTCAGGAGTATCTTCAAGGAGTAGAAGCACTTAGAAGAAAATCAAGAAGGAGTGCATGAAGACCAACCAACAATATTTTCTAAGTCTTGCTTTCTCTCTTTCTTTTCTCCCTTCTTCTCTTAGACCCCGGGATGACTAAGTAATATTCAAGACCAACTTGGAGACTATCAACACCATCAAGTCTTCAAAACCATCAAGTCTACAAAATTGCAATGAAGTCATCACATCAAGAAGAAAATGAAGCAAGGAGAAGATTCTACATTCTACTTTCTATCTTTTCCCTCTTTCCTAATCTTATCTTTCACTTTAGACATAATCGATTTTTGATCATGTTATTACCATCTTGAAGTTTGTTGGATCCTAGCGGCATAGTGAGATGAAGCGGCCTGGAGACAAACCTTACATGTCGACGTACAGGAGACATGTTCCACAATTTAAGTGGTTGGCCGGGTGTCTGTCTCTCTCAATATAGTGAATATCCAATTTACAAAGAGTTGATAATAATTGTGGATCCAATTTATGCACATCATGGCTAAGCCATTTGAGTTCTTTTTCAAGATAATTTATAACAAAGTTATTTTCTCCAACTTCATATCTTAGTCCTTAGTCATTTTTGGCCAACACATTTCCTTGCATTGACTTTCATGGCATGACATGCATCTCTAGTCCTTAGAAATAATTTGCATAACATGCATGACATGTTTTCCTTAGAAGTTTATGAAACTTGTTTGTTCATTATGTATGCTTGTATGTGTTGTGTTGTTTTGTTTTATGATTGTTGTATTGTTGTTTGCCTATATTGTTAGATTGAACGGAGAGCTTCGAATAACGATGAAAAGAGTTTGTGAGCAAAGACATCATTCAAAGGCAAGTGGCACACCTCATAAACTTCCTATTATTTCTATATGCATTACTTAGTGTATTTTTATATAAGCATGTGTAGGATAGTATTGCTATGCAAAACCTGTGTAGAAACACTTACTCCTTTGTCTAGGTTCCTATATAATACTTAGTAGATATATTGGTGCTATGCAATTGATGAAAAGTTTTACAAAATGTTAAGTGACTACTCAGGGCTGTGCTCATGGTTGTCGTCGCCTAGGATGAATGTCTATTCTACTTAGGGACGTGAGCATGGTGATTTTTACCTGAGAGTGCACATCCACTAAGTTAATGAACCTTCTGGGTGGATTGGTTGTATATGGTGGCGAAGTTGAGTGGCTACTCCGGTCCATGTCTATGGTTCCTGGAGTATGTGCACTTGTAGATGGACACCCAGGGAACAGAGGAATCTAAAGAACTCCAAGTGACGATTGCTTCCAGTGCAGCCATTGCCAATGGGCTCTGGCTTGATCAATTATGTTGCATGGACTCTCTCTGGCTTGACAAGCAGATGTAGAGGGTGTTAGGTGGAACGGGTCAAGCCAGAGTGGGAGGCAAAATGCTTCTGAAAGATCTCGTCTCATTCTTCTCCTTTTCCTTATCAATATAAGTGTGTAAAGGATAGTTTGGGTTGAATGGGTACAATGGTGAACGTGCACAACCTCTGCAGAGTGTAAAACTAAGTACTTAGCCGTGTCCCCCGTACGGACAATTTGAGCAGCTGATCACGGACGTCAACGGAGGATTCCACCGTTCCAACTTCAAAAATAAAACTTGATGGGTGAACAAGGGTAGAATGTGACAGTGGTTTTCATGCCACGAATGTCTCGAATAGAAGAAACGTGTTTTCCAAAGAGATAGGAAAAATTTTCTTTATGAAAAATAGCCTTGAACTCCACCAGCCAAATATGCATATAGGTTATAGAGTTTTCCTCTAAGTGGCCACCATAGTGTCACTTGCCAGACTCCATTTTTAATGGAATCTGACCCACGTTGTTGCAATATTTTTCTTATTGCAGATTGATCAGATGACGAGTGAGGTTCGATTAAAGGTTTCGAGTCTACAACCAACATGTTTTCGCCCGTGGCAACATGAAGTTGTTGGAGACCCACTGTTATTGTATTTCCGCTGTGTACTATTTCAAAGCTAGCTTTATGCTATGCAACTTGTAATGAATATTTTGTAAGTCTGGATCATCGATGTAATAAAATTGATACCTTGTTGCGATATTACATCGTAAACTGTGTGTGCAAACGAATCAATCCAGGGATTTGCACTATACACATGTATCTGCCTTATTTTAAGTGCAGGTACGCTACAGATGGTATCAGAGCACTGTGTTGCTTGTAGGTTCGAAACCCTAGGTTTGGATAGAAAGAGGATTTGGCCATAGGATTAAAAATCTATTTCATTCAGTTTGCTACAAATAAGAACTTTTCAAACATCAATCTTGTATCTATCTTAACTATTTTGTTTCTAAGTTTCTTCTCTTGTTTTCTCTAGATGACCGCCCTCATTGAATCACTCAAGAAAGGACCAGTGATGACCATGACCTTGGAATGTGAGACAGAGTTTCCAAGAGCACTGAAGGACAACATGAAGACTTGAGTTTTGAAGGAGAAGTAGTATACAAAGGTTTTCCTTTCTTGGATGAAGGTCAAGAGTATTGTTGGGTGCAAGTCCATCTATACAGGAGCAAGGAAGCTAACCACAAGACTGAGGGTGACTACATGTTCACAAACCCAATACTTTACACATCATTCTTTGATTCAGCAAGAAATGCAGCATGGAGAGCCATCGAGTACCTTGCAGAAAGACTTCGTTTTAGACTTCTCAACACCCATAAGTATCTTGAAGAACTCAAGGAAGTAGAAGAGGAATTTGAGACACTCAAGAAAAATATAGATTAGACCACCTACCCATTAGAATAACGAGATCCAATGACGTATTGACCTATCAAATTGTGGTATGGAAGTACTGTCACTCTTATATTTCCATGACGTTGGTATAGTTTCATTCGATAAACGATTAGTTCGGTTTTTCCGAAAGAAGTTTGAAGTTTTGTTATGTGTGTGTTTGCTTGTGTTTGAACCATGTTGATTGATTATGTTAGAAATTGGTTGCCTTGTTCTGATTTATTGAATTAGGATTTCTCCATAGTACATATAACTCAACTCATTTATGCTCTAAAACAAACAGATGTCTCACCCCAAAACCAACACCAATGATTTGCATACAACTATGCGACTACTATTAGAGAACCAGAGTCAGCTGTGGAATTTGATCAATGACCAACTGCCTAAGATTGATCAAAACCATAGTGATTTTGAAGAGGACCTTATGACCAAACCAAAGGCATGCAAAACTTGTGGAGAGATAGGACATACGTCCAAAGGATGTCTTGATGAGTGGCCCCATGGTCATACCACACATCTAGTTAAAGGATGCCCCACACGTCAGGTTACTTGCTTCTTGTGTGAAGGAACAAACCATGTCTCAATTTAGTGTCAACTTTATCCGTTGGTGCAACAAGTTATCCAGCAAACCAAGGAAGGAATGCAACAGTCGCTCATGAAGACCCTAGAGGAACAAGAACAAAACGTTAAATCCAAGAAAGATCTTAGCCACATCAATTGATACAAGTGCAAAGAACAAGGACATTATTCATCGAACTGCATAAAGAAGAAGGTTGGTAAGGACACTGAACCCAATCATTGTCCAAGGACGATTGAAGCTCCTACCAAGATGGATAATGAAGTGAGAGTAAAGTCACACCCGAAGATATCCAAAAATACCTCCAAGTGTTGCTATAAGTGTGAAGGAGATCACCTAGCTCGAAGTTGTCTCATCAAAAGAGACTGGACTTCTTTAATTGAGATAGAATATGGCACACAAGAATTGGCAGAACTTTTAGCCCTGGAAACACCTAAGAAGAAGAAGAACTTAAGCGATGTAATCTGCTTCAAATGTAAGTACAAGGGACATTATGCTGATAAGTGCCCAGAAAAGATGAAGGAGAACTGCCTTACCTGCTCGCACAAGAATGATATTAGTCTCGTGACGTGCCACAAGTGTAATGATAAAGGGCACTATGCCAACTGTTGCCCTAAAAAGAGGAAGGAGGTGTCCATCAATGGGACTATGCGGAGTATAGTAAGCCCTTAATCGTTCCTTGAACCACATATCATTGTATTTTGAATACTTGTACACTCTACATCAGAAAGTAAACAAGATTAAACAAAGTTTCTAGACATACCACAAAAAATTCTTTTAAGGGTGGTAGCCACCCAGATAATTCAAACTCAGTCGCTTAAACCCAGAGATCCCAAACCATTTTTCTTTCTGGCCTCTCCAATCAGAAAATCATCCCATGCCAGCTCTCAAAGTTGCCATGTCATAAATTCCATTTCTCAAAACCTCTCGAGTTATCAGAATCATTCCAAGCATTCGCTTTTTCTTTCTAGCCTCTCGGAATCTCGGGGACGAGATTCCTTTTAAGGGTGGTAGTCTGTAACATCCCAAAATTTTCTAATGTTCAAAAATCACTAAAATTTAAAACATTTTGTTTGATTAAAATAAAACATTAAAATTCATAAGAAAACCAACTATGAAAAACTCCAAACATATTGAAAGAGTTTAATATTTCAAATATCTGAGTTTATTATTATTTTCAAAAGTTGTTTCAAGTTAAAAAAATTATTATCCATTGTAATTATTAAAACCTCAATATCTAATTTGAAAAATGTTTTACAAACCTTTAAGCCAATTTCATATAATAAAAAGTTTTCTTTTAAGTATTTGATTTCAGCCACTTAGCCATAGCTATTCATAAATTAAAATAATATATACAAGTGTTCTTTTAAACTATTTAAACATAATATATTTTGCCAAATGGTTTTCACTCTCTCAATTAAGTTCAAAACATGGTGTTGAAATTACAACCCTATAGTTTATAACTTTAATAACTTCCTAGATTTTATAATTGATGAATTATCCAAATAAACATTAGCATAAATGATTTTCATTTATTTTCAAAACATAAAATGATTTTCATGAATATATTTTCTATATAATAAATTAATTAAATCTAAAATCTATTCCAAAGATATGTTATAAAGTTTTCAAATGATTTATCATATTATGAAACTTAATGGTGCACAAAATAATTTGAATTAAAAATGATTACATTACATTTTCTCTTTCATTACAAAAAGTTGTGATATGTTATTTAATAATCTATTAAAGCTAAAATTTATTTAATATTGGAATATGAGTTTAAATATCTGAACTTCAAACATATTTGAATGTGGGTATTTCATAGAATTTATTTTAGCCAAAATAAAATTAATTAAACCCTAGTTTTAAATTTAACATAAAGTGTCAAATTTGTATCTAATCAATATTTCAAAATTATTAATTTTAAAAAGTTTCAAAAACATGCCCACTCATGTTTTAAAGCATAGATATGAATATTACAAATTTTTAGAAATTTATTTGACTTCATTTGGACATTTAAATCAAAAGATATGAATAAAATGAAATATCAGAAAAAGGAAAATCGCTGATGTCAGCAATGATGTCAGCTCCATCTTCAACCTCTGGCCGAGAATCCCGCCACGATTCATTTCCAAAATCCGGGCGAGATCGTCGCGATTTGTTTCTCTCCTCTGCCTCTATTTAAACCCCTGTCTCTCCTCTTCCATTTGCCCGAAACCCTAACATCTAAGACGCCGCCAGGTCGGAGAAACAGATCACCGGAGTTCTCCGCCTCCGCCGTCGTTTTCTTCGATTTCCGGCGTGGTAAGCTCCCGCCCGAGCCCGAGAACCTCCCCATCCTCTTCCTCGTGCTCGTGCGCATCTTCTAACGGCCGCGGGCGTTTATTTCAGGCAGTAGATTGAGCACCCCGTGCTCGACCGGACCTCACCGGAGAAATCGCCGCCCCCTCCTTCCGTCCTCGCCGCTCCGGGACGAACGGGGAGACGTCGTCGCCACCATCGCCCTCCCCGCGTCACGCTGCGCCCGGAGCTGCCCTCCATTCAACCAGGGAGGCACCGTAGCAACCGGAGCGTCCTCGCCGAGCGCAGCGCCGCCGTCCCTCCCGACTCCGGCGAGATCCCGCCGCCTAGGTTTGGTCATCGATCTCTTGACCGTTCGATCTGAAATCCACTTTTGTGATTAAATCACTTAAAATGAATCGGTACGCTGACTCAGCACGTACAGTCAACGCCTCGTCAGCGCCGCGTCATCGACACGTCAGCGCCAGCGTGGAAATGATTTTTCTTAAATAAAATAAAATGGCAGTTTTATAGAAAAGACCCTACCACTTAGATTTGTTATAACTTTTTACTCACTTATCCAAATACAAATATTTTTATATATTTGGAAAGCCCTTGACATGTAGAATATTTATTATTTGCCAAAATTCAAATTTGACTTAGGTTGAAATATTCAAATTTCAAAAGGATGATTTGATTATTTTTGTCATAACTTTAAATCAATAAATGCAAAAATTACAAATAAAATTGTTTTAGAGACTTTGGAATATTTGTAAAATGATGCCTTTTTTATAATATAATTTTGAGTAGTATTTAAATTATTTGATAGTTATATATTTAATTTGAATAGTTTGACTATTTTAAACATAACTATTAATAGATTTTTTTTAATTAACTCAAATTCCTATAAATTTAAATAAATGCCCCCTGTCTATTAACACTATTTATAAAATTTTGTTATAAACATTTAATCATTGAAAACTTTAATCTTATATTTATTACTTTTATTATATTTTCCAAAAATAGAAATTAATTAAATTGCATTTATAAATTCATGCATATTTATAAAGAAATCACAAAAATTATTTTGATGCTTTCTTGAGATTAAAAAGTGCATTTCATGCATAGCATATTGTATTTTGTAGTTATACTCCTCATAGGAAAACCTCATCATTATTATCTCTAAGTTAGGATTATTTTCGAACTTAGTATTTGGAAAAAGTGTTATACACTTAGACACTTAGGATTTTCAAGATGGAGATAGAAGGCCATTGAAGGACTTAGCCAAAACAAGACTTTAGAAGTATCTTCAATGAGTAGAAGCACTTAGAAGAAAATCAAGAAGGAGTGCATGAAGACCAACCAACAATATTTTCTAAGTCTTGCTTTCTCTCTTTCTTTTCTCCCTTCTTCTCTTAGACCCCGAGATGACTAAGTAATATTCAAGACCAACCTGGAGACTATCAACACCATCAAGTCTTCAAAACCATCAAGTCTACAAAATTGCAATGAAGTCATCACATCAAGAAGAAAATGAAGCAAGGAGAACATTCTACATTCTACTTTCTATCTTTCTATCTTTTCCCTCTTTCCTAATCGTATCTTTCACTTTAGACATAAACGATTTTTGATCATGTTATTACATCTTGAAGTTTGTTGGATCCTAGCGGCATAGTGAGATGAAGCGGCCTGGAGACAAACCTTACATGTCCACGTATATGAGACCTGTTCCACAATTTAAGTGGCTGGCCGGGTGTCTGTCTCTCTCACTATAGTGAATATCCAATTTACAAAGAGTTGATAATAATTGTGGATCAGCTTGAAGAATAAACTTAGAATTTTTCTAAGTATTTTATGCACATCATGGCTAAGCTATTTGAGTGCTTATTCAAGATAACTTATAACAAATTTATTTTGTCCAACTTCAGATCTTAGTCCTTAGTCATTTTTTACCAACACATTTCCTTGCATTGACTTAAAAGATTTTCATGGCATGACATGCATCTCTAGTCCTTAGAAATAATTTGCATAACATGCATGGCATGTTTTCCTTAGAAGTTTATGAAACTTGTTTGTTCATTATGTATGCTTGTATGTGTTGTGTTGTTTTGTTTTATGATTGTTGTATTGTTTTTTGCCTATATTGTTAGATTGAACGGAGAGCTCCGAATAACGACGAAAAGAGTTTGTCAGCAAAGACATCATTCAGAGGCAAGTGGCACACCTCATAAACTTCCTATTATTTCTATATGCATTACTTAGTGTATTTTTATATAAGCATGTGTAGGATAGTATTGCTATGAAAAACATGTGTAGAAACACTTACTCATGTGTATAGGTTCCTATATAATACTTAGTAGATATCTTGATGCTATGCAATCGATGAAAAGTTTGACAAAATGTTAAGTGACTACTCAGGGTTGTGCTCATGGTTGTCGTCGCCTAGGATGAATGTCTATTCTACTTAGGGCCGTGAGCATGGTGATTTTCACCTGAGAGTGCACATCTGTTGGGGATATATCAACTAGGGGTATCACCAACATGGATCAATCTGGCTAGTCTAGGGTGGCCCAAGGGTGGTAAGGCTGAAGCCTGCCGGGCGGCCCAGATAGCTGACGTACAAGGAAGTAGGCGGACGGTCCAAGGAAGGCGGAAGGCCGAAGCCCATCAAGCCACCAAGCCCAAGACGGAAGGCGGCAACTAAGCCGGCTAGGTCTAGGACTCTGATTACTTGCCGGACAAGTACTTGCCTTGTACCCTAGGGTCTGGCCGCCTATATAAGCCGGCCACCAGGGAGCCTTTAGGGCACGCTTCAATAGGCATCATACACATTGTAACCTGTTCACGGCTATTGCCTCATAGTGAATTATAGCAGCACGTAGGATCTCGCCGCCGCTGCGGGATCCGAAGCTGGGTAAACTCGCCGTGTTCAATCCCGTCCTCGACGACACCAACCTTCTTCCCCACAATCCATACGTAAGCTAGAGGACCTCGTCTCCTATCAATTAAGCCGATACTACGACAGTTGGCGCCCACCGTGGGGCATAAGGTTCCTGGTGTCACGTTCCAAGCGGGAACACTTGGCGGCGTGGGCAAGCAGATCGCCGTCGGCCGCGTCACAAGGTATGGCGGCCACAGCTACGTCAACTCGGATGAGTCCTGGCTCCCGGCGGACGACTACCTTATCGGATGCGCAATCGTATCGATCGTAGGGATCGACGTCTTCATCGGGTATACGCCAGAGGCGTACGGCCTACCTCGTTTCTACAACCCCACCCACCAACCCTTCGACCAAGAAGTCGACCGACAAGATGGATCTGAATCCGCTTTCTCCCAGGAGTCGGCCGAATCTGATTTCCACTTCGTCGGAGTTGTCGGACTGGGATCAGACTCCCAGCCAGAAAACAACGATCCTGAGTCAATCCTCCCTGCTCTCCAGGAGGATGCGATGACAGATGCCGGATCCAGATCTACCGTTCAAGTCAACGTAGACTCTGACTCTGATGATGATGCTAGTCTCTTCGAAGAGAATATCAAAACCCGCTTTTCCAGTGGTAATCCGGCTCCTTCAGAGGGCACAGCGGATACTGACATGCCTGACAAGCTGGCTATGATGGTTGTCGTCGGTCTCGAGACAACCCCAGCTGCTTCGGAAATGCAAAACAAGCCG
This sequence comes from Poa annua, assembly GCA_026929855.1. NCBI lineage: Eukaryota > Viridiplantae > Streptophyta > Magnoliopsida > Poales > Poaceae > Poa > Poa annua. The sequence continues at coordinate 238,882,254 of CM049426.1, read as the reverse complement.
GTGGAAGACGCCGGCGACACCACTGCCGGTCAACTCATCGAAAGTTCCGACAAGGTGCGCGCAAAGAAGAAAACTGGCTTCGAGAAAGGCGGCAACAGCAAACCCACGGATTTGCTCTCCGTCATCAAAGAAGTAGACGAGATCATGAATACTCTGGTCAATAAAGACACCCCACTCGACGAAGTGGAAGAGCTTAGGATTAACATGCTTAAGCACTCTGACTTCCTGCGAAAAAGAGAGGAGCACGTTGAGAGCCTTGCGAAGAAGATCGAGAAAGAACAGGAGAAGATGTCGGCCAAAATAAGCCGGCAACTCTTTGAGGAAAAAAGGTCATAAAAAAACCGCCGTGGCAAGGAGCCGCCAACACGCGCAACGACAGCGGCTCAAGATCTCGGGTTCGACTGGCGTACGGCACCACAGCGCGTGGACAGAAGGGGAGATGTTGTTTTCTGCACCCCCGTCCTCAACGCGGCTGCCGCGCTAGATACCCTGGACGACAAAACTTACACGGCGGAGGAAAAGCTGGCCAATGCAAGACACTTCGTAAGCAAGGCCCTAGAACAACAAGCTCGCGCTGATTCCTACGGCCACATGGCGGATGTTCGCGGGGGAGACCTAGAGTCTAAGTCAGGAAAGTGCAAAGCTGCACCTGGCGACGATCCCGAAGGCCCGTATGGCTCCAGTAGCCATGGCGACAAAAGGAAGGCAACGCCACCTCTAAAGAAGACGCCACTGCCAAAACCAAGGCGGGACGAGAATTCAAGGACAGGAAGCAAGGGAGATCTGCCACCTCCAGCCCAGCCAAGACGTGACAATGGCGGTAGCCGGAACAATAGACTGCATCCTAGGAAAGATGCCAGTAAAGACCCTCCGAGGAGAGGTCGAAGCCGGTCTCCGCAGCGTAGCACCGGCAGCAAGAGGAAAGAGGAGGCAGAAGGGCCCAGGCGCAGCATAAGCCGGGCAGCGCAGGACGAGCCAGACGCAAACAGAGGCGCACGCACGACACCGCCTACAAGACATATCAAGAGGAAAGGAGCCGCTATATTCTGGGCCAAAGTGCTTCGGTGACGCCATCCGCAGAGAGCCGTTCCCTAAGGACATGACATCAGTGTCAAAAAACTGTTCTAGGTACAACGGCCTCGTTAAGCCGGATTCATGGCTATCCGACTATGCCATGGCCATAGAAATTGCCGGCGGGAGCAGCTATATTGCCGTCCGTTACCTACCTCTCATGTTGGAAGGCACGGCAAGGGCTTGGATCGACAAACTTCCTGAAAAGTCTATCCATAGCTGGTACGACATGGAAAAGGTTTTCTCCCAGCACTTCCAAGGAACATACAAGCGTCCAAATACCTACACGGATTTGCAACGCTGTATCCAAAAGCCGGACGAAACCATAACAGACTTTGTCAGCCGTTGGATATCCGAAAAAAGCCAACTGTCATGGTGTTTCGGACGCACAGGCTATCCACGCCTTCTACACGGGCCCGCAGAAGAAGTCCTTGCTCCGTCATCGGCTTGTCCGCGAGCAAATCACGGACCTTGGCGAGATGCTCAACCTAGCCGCCCAATACGCGGCGGCGGATGACGACGCCCGGGACGATGATCCAGACGTCAACATCATACCAAAGCGGAACAACTAGCGCAAGCAGGCGGCGGATGACAAAGCCAGACCTTCCAACGAGGTAGCTGTCGCATTCCAAGGGAATGCCGGCAAAAAGAAGTGGAAAAATAAGAAAGATAGTCGCGACGCCGGCTCAGGGCCTAAGGAGGCACGAATCACTTATGAGCAGGCCAAACTTTTGCCATGCCCCATCCACGCCTCACTTGGCAAGGTCAACCATACGCTTGGCGAGTGTCGTTTCATGGACGACTTCAAAAAGGACCCCACAGTCGGCTGGAAGTCAAAGAAGTCAAAGAAGAACGACAAGAAAGACAACAAGGAGGATGAGGATGACGACGACATGTCTGTCTCAAGCGAGGATGACACGGCCGCCAAGAAAAAGAAACCATATCCGAAGGGCAAAGAATCTCTTGTATGCTTTGTCGGCACACCTTTGGCTAAGGCAGATAAGGCGGAAATGCGCGAACTCAACGCGACAATGCCGGACGTCCCTCAGTATTTGAACTGGTCGGAAGCAACAATCACTTGGGACCGGTCCGACCACCCTGATCACGTTCCTCACCCAGGCAAGTACACCCTCGTCGTCGATCCCATTGTCGACAACTTCAGGCTCACAAAGTTACTCATGGATGGCGGCAGCAGCCTCAACATCCTGTACTACGACACACTAAGCCGCATGAACCTGACAGTGGATCAGCTGGACCACAGCAACCTCACTTTTCACGGCATAGTGCCCGGCAGGCAAGCAAAGTCAATGGGGAGCACTAGGCTGAAGGTAACTTTCGGACCAAAAGAGAACTACCGCTCAGAGTTCCTCCGGTTCGAAGTTGTCCCCTTCAAAAGATCCTATCATGCAATCTTCGGACGACCGGCTTTCGCCAAATTTATGGCAAGGCCGTGCTACATATACAGCAAGCTTAAAATGCCGGGGGAAAACGGAACCATCACGATTTCCGGCAACTTCAAGAAAGCCAAGGAGTGTGAGCGTGGCATGGCCGCCTTCGCAGAAGCCGCCATCCACAAGGAAGAACTCGCACTGCTTGGGGCGAATTCAGACAACTCCATGCCCAAGCCAAAGATTGATGTCAAGAAGACCTTCGAAGCTTCAGAAGACACCAAAAAGGCGGACCTCATCCCAGGCGACAAGTCTAAGCAAGTCGTCATCGGCTCCAACCTTGACAGCAAATAGGAAGGCGCGCTCGTCGAGTTCCTCCGTGAGAATCGTGACATCTTTGCATGGTCGCCTTCCGACATGCCTGGTGTGCCGAGGGAACTTGCCGAGCACTCACTCAACGTCATAAAAGGATCCAAGCCGGTGAAGCAAGCAACAAGACGCTTTGGAGATGAGAGACGCAAGGCTATAGGAAAGGAGATAAATAGGCTGAAGGCCGCCAATTTCAAAAAAGAAGTTGTGCACACCAATTGGGTGGCAAATCCTGTACTTGTTCCAAAGAAGAATAAAGAGCTGAGGATGTGTATTGACTATACCGGTGTTAACAAGTGCTGCCCAAAGGATCCCTTTGCGCTGCCTAGAATTGACCAAGTCGTAGACTCCACATCAGGCTCCGAGTTTCTTTGTTTTCTGGACGCCTACTCAGGATACCATCAAATCAAGATGAGAGAGTCGGATCAGCTGAAAACATCTTACACCACTCCATACGGGACTTTCTGCTAAATCACGATGCCGTTTGGCCTGAAGAATGCAGGGGAAACATACCATCGCTGTATGCAGAATTGCCTGCACGAACAGATCGGCCGCAATGTTCACGTCTACGTAGACGACATCGCGGTGATGTCAAAAAAGAAGGCAGATCTCCTAGAGGATTTGGAAGAAACTTTTCAGAATCTCCGGAGGTATCAGATGAAACTCAATCCCGCCAAGTGTGTTTTCGGCGTTCCAGCCGGCAAACTGCTCGGGTTTATCGTCTGAGAACGAGGGATCGAGGTTAATTTGGAGAAGATCAAGGCCATCCAAAACATATCCAGACCTACTTGTCTGAAGGACGTGCAACGTCTAGCCGGATTGGCAGCGGCTATCAGTCGTTTCAGAAGCCGCCTAGGGGAAAAGGCAATGCCTCTCTACCGGCTATTGAAGAAATCCGACAATTTTGAGTGGACAGCAGAGGCAGACGCAGCCTTAAAACAACTAAAGGAGGCCCTCATATCCGCTCTGATATTGGCAGCACCTCGATCACAGGAACCAATGCTGCTATACATCGCGGCAACATGAGCTGTTGTCAGCGTTGTCTTGGCTGTGAAAAGAAAGGAGAACGAAGCCGCGACGTCTGAGCAACGACCGGTCTACTTCATCAGTGAAGTATTCTCCGCCTCCAAGCAGAGGTATCTGCATTACCAAAAGCTGGCTTATGGTGTATTCTTTGCCGCCAGAAAGCTTAGGCATTATTTCCAGGAGCACACAGTGACAGTAGTCAGCAAGGCACCGTTGGGAGACATAATCAACAATGCACCGTTGGGGCATCGAACTTGCCGCCTTTGATATAGTCTATAAGCCACGGACCGCCATTAAGTCTCAAGCACTTGCAGATTTTGTCGCCGACTGGACAGAAGCCATGGAGGAAATGACACTCACCGAATCAGAATATTGGGTCATGCACTTTGACGGATCAAAAATGCTAAAAGGCTCGGGGCTGGAGTCGTTCTACGCACGCCTAAAGGTGACAAGCTTAGCTACGTGTTGCAAATCCACTTCACAGCAACCAACAACATTGCCGAGTACGAAGCTTTGCTTCATGGGTTACACGTGGCAAACGACCTCGGCGTCAAAAGAATCCTCTGTTATGGCGACTCAGATTTGGTCGCGCAGCAAGTAAGCGGAACATGGGATGCGAAAAGCGCAACAATGACGGCATACAGAGCCAAAGTTGACGAATTCGCAAAAAACTTCGCGGGCTACGAAGTCCGGCATGTTCCAAGAGCTGAGAACGAGGCGGCAGACACACTTGCCAGATTAGGGTCAGAACGCAATAAGGTACCAAAAGATATTTTCCTGGAACATTTGCACAAGCCATCCATTAAAGGCGCCGATTTGATGGACCCCGATGCAGAAGAACCGGTAGAAGCGGCAAGTCTCGCTGTCTACTCGATACAACCGGATTGGACTGTCCCATATCTCGATTTTCTAATCGACAGCAAGTTGCCGGAGGACGATGAGGTGCTAAAAAGGCAGATCATAAGGCGAGCCAAGGCATTCACGGTAATAAAAGGCGAGCTATATAAGAGAAGCTCGTGCGGCATCTATCAGCGGTGCATACAGCCAGAAGAAGGCCAGGAAATTCTAAAAGACATACATATTGGCACCTGCGGGCATCACGCTTCCGCCAGGTCCATTGTGTCCAAAGCTTTCCGACAAGGTTTCTACTGGCTTACGGCCAAAGAAGACGCCGAGAACATCGTAAAAACATGCAAAGGCTGCCAGTTGTACGCTCGTCAACCTCACTTGCCGGCACAAGAACTCAGGACAATCCCAATCACCTGGCCGTTCACGGTCTGGGGCTTAGACATGGTGGGTCCCTTCAAGAAGGCGAGTGGTGGGTATACCCACCTATTGGTCGTTGTCGACAAGTTCAGCAAATGGGTCGAGGCTAAGCCAATCAGCAAACTTGACGCACGAACAGCCACCAATTTCCTCTGGGGAATTATCTCTCGGTTTGGAGTTCCACACAGCATTATCACTGATAATGGCAGCAACCTATCTCAAGGCGACACAGAAGAATACTGCAGTGATCTGGGTATCCGGCTTGATTTGGCATCCGTGTCACACCCTCAATCCAATGGACAAGTAGAGCGTACAAACGACCTAGTCTTATGAGGACTTAAGCCTCGTCTCGAAACTCCATTACACAGGGCAGCCGGCGCTTGGGCAGATGAGTTACAGTCGGTACTATGGAGTTTGCGCACAACGCCAAACAGGTCTACCGGCTACACTCCTTTCTTCTTAGTATATGACGCTGAGGCGGTGCTACCTACCGACATGAAATACGATTCCCCAAGATTTCAAGCCTACATCGAGAAAGACGTAGAAGGTGCAAGACAGGATAGCCTAGACCTGCTAGACGAAGAAAGATACGTCGCTCTACATCGCTCCGCCTTGTACCAGCAACAACTTCGCCGCTATCATAGCCGGAGAGTGCGGAAGCGAAGCTTCAGAACAGGTGACCTGGTTCTCCGCCTAATTCAAGACAGAAAAGGCTTGCACAAGTTATCCCCGCCATGGGAAGGACCGTTTATAGTCACAAAGGCGCTGCTCAATGGTTCCTACTACCTGGCCGACATCCGCGACGAAGAAGAAAAGAAGAAGCGCAAGAAGGCGGCAGGAAAAAGGGCAACCAAGCGCAAAAGATGCATTGACGATCCGTTCGAGCAAACAAGACGGTATTGGGATATTGAGCAGCTACGTCCTTTCTACACTTAGCAATTTATAATTGTAATAAGTTATATATGATTATGAAATAAAAGTCTATGGTTCCTCATCTGTGTTGAGAAGCATGCCATCTTTTGTCTTTTCTTGCAATCATATTTCCCCTATGTATCTAAGTTACCTATTTTTCTAGCTCCGTGCAAAGGTTCAAACTGGTAGATACTTGCAGCTTTTGAGCCAACCTAAAGAAAAAATAAACTTTTTGCGCCGCCTAATTCCTTTACCTCTGATTACTTATATGTGGTTCGCCTAGTAGTATGTCTTTGACACCAACATGTTGGCTTTGGTCTCTGATCCTAAACGCATGGCTTAGCCCTGGTTGTTTCAGCTAAAGTTACCGGCTGAGGTTCGTCAACATACAAAAAGTCAAACATATAGGTCAGGGTAAAATTAAGGCGGGCCATATAAATAAGGCAAAATAAAACTTGTCAGCTAGTTTCCGCCTAGCAGAGCAACAACAAAAGTATATACAAATATTACAAGTTAAAGTTGCATTGTTTTAGGGGCTGGCAAATCATGTCAGAAGGAGGCAAGGAAAGGAAACTACGGCTCGAGGGGGGGGGGGGGCGTCTACATCAGGCTTGGGGGCTGACAACTTCAGCACCAGAACTGTCACTCCCCTCCGCCTCGGCCGTGCCGGCAGCTCCAGCTTCCCCTACGGCAGGCACATGATGGCGCCGGTAGAAGATCGAAGTATCCACCATGTCGGCAACACGCGTGGTGTAGCTGGCAACACTGTCCATAACAGCTGTCGGCTCGACCTCGCTGCCGTCTTCATATGTAGACGGCATGCCTTCGGTGACGGATTCTATCTCCGCCTCGGTGTAGTGCGCCATGAATAATCCAAGCGCAGTGCTCGGGGGGGGGGGGGGGGGGACAACATCCACTAAGTTAATGAACCTCCTGGGTGGATTGGTTGTATATGGTGGCGAAGTTGAGTGGCCACTCCGGTCCATGTCTATGGTTCCTGGAGTATGTGCACTTGTGGATGGCCACCCAGGGAACAGAGGAATCTGAAGAACTCCGAGTGACGATTGCTTCCAGTGCAGCCATTGCCAATGGGCTCTGGCTTGATCAATTATGTTGCATGGACTCTCTCTAGCTTGACAAGGAAATGTAGAGGGTGTTAGGTGGAACGGGTCAAGCCAGAGTGGGAGGAAAAATGCTTCTGAAAGATCTCGTCTCATTCTTCTCCTTTTCCTTATCACTATAAGTGTGTAAAGGATAGTTTGGGTTGAATGGGTACAATGGTGAACGTGCACAACCTCTGCAGAGTGTAAAACTAAGTACTTAGCCGTGTCCCCCGTACGGACAATTTGAGCAGCTGATCACGGACGTCAACGGAGGATTCCACCATTCCAACTTCAAAAATAAAACTTGATGGGTGAACAAGGGTAGAATGAGACAGTGGTTTTCATGCCACGAATGTCTCGAATAGAAGAAACGTGTTTTCCAAAGAGATAGGAAAAATTGTCTTTATGAAAAATAGCCTTGAACTCCACCAGCCAAATATGCATATAGGTTATAGAGTTTTCCTCTAAGTGTCCACCATAGTGTCACTTGCCAGACTCCATTTTTAATGGAATCTGACCCACGTTGTTGCAATATTTTTCTTATTGCAAACTGATCAGATGACGAGTGAGGTTTCGATTAAAGGTTTCAAGTCTACAACCAACATGTTTTCGCCTGTGGCAACATGAAGTTGTTGGAGACCCACTGCTATTGTGTGTCCTATTTCAAAGCTAGCTTTTATGCTATGAAACTTGTAATGAATATTTTGTAAGTCTGGAGCATCGATCTAATAAAATTGATGCCTTGTTGTGATATTTCATCGTAAACTGTGTGTGCAAACGAATCGATAAGGTGATTTGCACTATACACAGGTATCTGCCTTATTTTAAGTGCAGGTACGCTGAAACTTCTCTCTGCCCTTGCAAAATATCTGGCCACCGTTCACTTCCTTGTCCTACACCGCTCCCAGTGCGCCGCCTCCTTCTCCCGCATGCCGCCATCGCCTCGCTCGCCTGAGCCAGTCCCTCTCCCAGCTCGCATCTCGCTCGCACGCCTCCCCGTCAGCGGAAGGCCTCCACGTCCCCTAAGGCACCGACGTTGAAGTGTTCGACCACGACCACCACGTCGGGCTCTCGCAGGAGACGTAGGTCGACGCGCCCCGGCCACCCACTCCGGCCACAGCCCCGCCCTCCACCCCAGAAGCCCCGGCCACCACCCCGGTAGCGCTCGCCCACCACCCCGGTCGCCGCGCACGTGCGCCGCCGCCGTCGACCCTGTCGTCGCAGCCCTGACCACCCACCACCCCGACCACCCCATCCCCACCCACCACGCCTGACGTCGGCGAGCACCCCCCCTCCGTCCCGAGGTGGCTCCCTCTCTTCTTCCCCTCCCTCTCCTCTTTCTCTTCCTTCCTCCCCTCCTCTTCCAATTTCTGCACACAAGGTGTTTGTTGAAATGTTATTATTTTAGGTTAATATTTGTGCATGTTAGTGTAGATATTATTATATGTAGACATTAGGTTAGTTTAGGAATACTTTTTGGATTTAAAGAATTGCAAAAAAATGCTAAGTGTAGTTGTCACAGTTCTGCAATAGTTTAAGAAGCACCTTGAATTAGGTGTTAGGAATTTTGAAATAATTGTTTCTAGTCTTTAATATGAGGTACTAACTTAGTATAATGGATCCGTGAAAGAAAAATGTCAATAGGAAAAACATTTGATCATTTAGTAAGGCTCCAAAGTTGAAGCTTTTTAACATATTTGAAGATAGGTTTTTGTCCATGTGTAGGTAATAAATTCGGGGATGTGGGATCTGTTTCGTATATTTATAGGTTCTGTTTCATATATTTGTAGGTGTGGTTTCTATGGATCTGGAGAAGATTCAGGGAGATGTGGGCTCGCCGGAGATGGTGAGCGCGGAGGCGTTGCTGGAGCTCTCCAGGAGAGCGCCAATTGATGGAGGGACGAACAAGATCGGGCCGCTGCACTTCCGCGATATGAAAGCAGCCACTCTATGGGCGATGTCATGCCCGCGCGACACGAGGAGGGTGGAGGTGATGCTGCTTGTGGCGGAGTGCCAGGATAGAGGATGGCAGCTAATCCTGCAGCGAGATCTACTAGGGCAAGCGTTCAGGGCGTTCGCGGTGCGCGATTCAACAACGAACACCCTCTGGAGAGTTGCCTCGAGAAATCCACCAACAGAGGAACAACCTGTGATGGTGATGGTACCAAACAAGGCAAATTCATTGTGTTATCTGTCAGCAATGAGCAGAAACCAAGCGGCGAGCCTATATCAGATCCATCGCATGACAAGCTGGGTCGAGCCGGAGATGATCAAGGTAGATATCAAGTGGGAGATCTTGGTGGTGACCGAAGAGATAGGGGAGCTACAGGGGATGTGACCTCCGCAATCGCAACCAAGGTATGGCCGATTCATTGTAATTGATTAAGCATCTATCATTTCAATGTACTTGGCAATTTGATTGGCTGATTATTGTTTCATTATTTCACTATCCGGCCGATGATTAGAACAGATGGTTGCATGTTGCATCTTCAGGGACGTGTTAGCGAACCATGTTTTCTGAGCACATATGGAGTGTTCATTCCACATGATGTTCGCTTACATTGTCCCTAAAGTTCATGTGTGTGTCATCAATTCCATATGAGGCCTTACTTGTTTTTGTTGACTGCCTTTTGAACCTTGTATGATGCGCACATCTTTTGATATGTCGATGATTAAAACAATGTGGTGCACTATATAATATCCTGATAGTTTGTTGAATCTTTTATGATGCGCACATATAAGTTCGGTGCCTCCTACTTGGTTCAATAAGGTTATCAGGATTCATTATGTGTTTCCAATAATATTGTAAGTATGGGGCATGCTTTTCATTTAACTCTACTTCATTTGCTGGTTTGGTCGGAAATGTTTATAGTTTGTATTCGATCTCTAGGGATGCCGATGATTAGAATGCTATGACACTTTGAGATCTAGAGGTGGAGTAAGTGGGGGCCAGTCGAATGCGACCTGATGTGCACGAATACACATTTTCTGCTTCCCATTGGCTCTCACTTACTCCATTTCAGACCATTTATGTTTCTAGTCTTAGTATATATGAGGCAAGATTTTCAATTGACCCGATTCCATTTCTAATTTTTTGTTGGCTTTTGATATGTCGATGATTAAAATGCTATGACACTTTGAGATCTAGAGGTGGAGTAAGTGAGGGCCAGTCGAATGCGACCTGATGTGCACGAATACACATTTTCTGCATCCCACTTTCTCTCTCTTACTCCATCTCGGACCATTTGTGTTTCTAGTCTTAGTATATATGAGGCAAGATTTTCAGTTGACCTAATTCCATTTATAAATTTGTGTTGGCTTTTCATATGCCGATGATTAAAATGATATGACACCGTGAGATCTAGAGGTGGAGCACATTGCATATTCAGGGAGGTGTGAGTGAACCATGTTGTCTGAACACATATGCAGTGTTCATTCCATGTTGTTCGCTTACACCGTCCTTGAAGCAATTCCGTATGAGGCCTTGCTTGTTTTTGTTGAGTGCTTTTTAACTTTCATTTTGTAATCTTTTGATATGCCGATGATTAAAATGATGTGACACTATATGATATCCTGGTAGTTTGTAGAACCTTGTATCATGCAAACATGTAAGTTGTGTGCCTCCTACTTGGTTCTACAAACTATCACGATTGCTTGTGTGTTTCACTATATAAGGCATGCTTTTTCAGTTGACAATACCTTGTTATCAGGATTGCTTGTATTCTCTATAATGCCGATGATTAAAATAATGTGGCGCACTATATGATATCATGATAGTTTGTTGAACCGTGTATCATGCACACATATAAGTTGTGTGCCTCCTACTTGGTTCAACAAGGTTATCAGGATTCCTTGTGTGTTTCCAAGTATGAGGCATAATTTTTTTGAATCTTGTTTAGATTTTTGTATTCTCTAGAATGCCGATGATTAAAATATTGTGACAATGTGTGATCCAGAGGTGGTGTGAGTGAAACTTGTGATCCAGAGATGGCGTGAGTGAAACTTGTGATCTAGAGGAGCAACGAATGAGGAGATGGAAGATAGAATCTTGGAGCCGACTACTTGTTTTGTATTGCCATGAACATTATATTTGTAATGTGATGAATCTGAAGGGGATCGTAGGCAGAAAATAAAAAATTTCCTAGCAACGATATCCTTAAAACAGGCCAAGATATTCTATGCAGATATAGTAGTACGAACGGAGATAGGAATACATACCCTTGTAGACCGAAAGCGGGGATTACGTTCCCGCACGAACGTTGACGATGAAGACCGACGAAGCCAACCTCAAGGTCGTGAAGAGGAAGTAGGCCTCCCAGTACCGCTAGCGCAGCACCTCGCAGGGCGTTACACACGTATGGTGGAGATGACGGCCTCCGAAGCTCCAGTCCAGGACGAGCAGCGAAAGACTTCGACCGGACACCAGCAGCGCGGCAGCGGGCTATGGTGGAGAGATCCCCCTCTCTACTCGGCGCAACTCCGACAAAGGCAATCACGAAAAGAAAAGTTGGACTAATCGCACATGCCTGGTGCGGCAGCCCTTGGTCTGCAGGCCACCTGGTGGGCCCCATTTGGCCCACCTAGGCCGGCCACCTTGGCCCCCACCGAATTCCCTAGGGAATGTTTGCCCTCTTGGGCCTTCTTTCGACTAGTAGGCCCATTTAGGGAAATCAACCTAAATAATTCAAAAATAAATATAAAAAATCATATTTAGACATTAATTACACTAATTACTATCAAACATATTATAAATAATTTATTCTAGCTTCGAAAACTATTTCGTCGATGCCCCATCTCCATCGGACCTCTCTCCGGACGTTCCCGGTGATCTCTTTCCTTTCCGGTTGTCTTGTCGAAACCCCTTAAGGATGTTAACCTAGCGGTTCGATATAATAACAGGTATAATCAAGACTCCTCTCTGATCAACGACTTACTTGTAGGCCTGGACCCCATGAATTAATCCTTGTGATATAACGAATGACTTTCATCTATCAAACCTGAACGTAAAGTCTTAAACCTTTTGCCATGATGATACTTAGCGTGTCCGAGTATCGTTCATAGATATATCCATACCTAGCTGACCTCATTACCGATAACGCTATCTTCTACTCGTCTATGATTTCATGTCTCCGTGACCTAGTCACATGCTTGTAAGCTCATTAGACATAATCTCACCGAGTGGGCCCTAGAGTATCTATCCTGCTATGCGCATTGGCAAATCCCGCTCTTGACCCCTCGTCTCAACTACCCCCTTCCGATACCCAAAAGTATCACCGTTATTGTCATACTATATAAGATACGACGTTTGGTGCGATCAAAGTATCTTCTAGGAATAACAATAAGAGTTGGTCTCACGGTCGAAGGCGTAATGACTACGTCCTACAAATATGGGTATGTCCATCACATCGTTCCACCAACGATATGACTTTCATTGCCGACTGGCGCCATGCCCTATGATCGGGAAACCTCGATCATCAATCGCGCAACAAAACTAGTCTTAGTAGAGGCTACTAGGGACCTGGTTGTTTACGCATCACACCCGTATTAATGTTTCTGCTTATAACGGTTATAGCATGACACACAAACATATTATGAACAAACGAGATATGATAAAAACATAAACTTTATTAATTGCCTCTAGGGCATATCTTCTTCAGTCTCCCACTTGCACTAGAGTACAAATTAATCTAGATTACAACTTGGTAAAAGCTTAACACCCATAGCTACTTGGTGTGTTTCATGCTTGTCAAGCGGAAGAGGCTTCGTCAGGGGATATGCGACATTCAGATCCGTATGCACTTTGCAAATTTTCACTTCGCCTTCTTGTACGTATTGTCGTATCACATGGAAGCGTCGGAGAATGTGCTTGGCGGTGGAGTGAGACCTTGTTCCTCGACGTTAGCAATGGCACCTGTATTGTCGCAGAGGAGGATCACGGGGTCTTGCGCGCTCGGGAACACTCCAAGTTCAATGATAAACTTCCTCAGCCACACAACTTCATTCGCGGCTTCGCAAGCAGCAATGTACTCCGACTCAATTGTAGATTGCGTGACGATGGGTTGCTTCCCACTTCTCCAGCACACGGCGCCTCCATTCACCTTGAACACATAACTTGTCTGTTATTTAGAGTCATCGGGGTCTGAGCAGAAACTTGCATCAACGTAACCTGTTACGCCAAGTTCTTCATCTCAGCCACCATAGACAAGGAACATTTCCTTTGTCTTATTGAGATACTAAAGAATTCTCTAACAGCAATCCAATGCGCCATTCCTGGATTACTCTGGAAACGGCTTGTCAAACTTAGAGCCAATGCCACATCAAGTCTAGTACTTAACATTGCATACATAATCAATCCTATGGCTGAAGCATAAGGATGTTTAGTCATTTCGGCCTTTACCCTGTTCCGTTACCGGACACGGTGCCTTTCGCAATGTTTTATTCTTGATAACCGACAGAGAACCCTTCTTTGCCATCTCCATACCAAAACGCTTCAGTATTTTATCAAGATAAGTACTCTGACTTAACGCTAATAGACGTCTTGATCTATCACGATAGATTTTAATGCCTAAGACGTATGTAGCTTCTCCTAAGTCCTTCGTGGAAAATTTACTGTTTAAATAATCCTTCACGCTATTCAGAAGTTCCACATCATTCCCAATCAACAATATGTCATCTACATATAATGCTAAGAACACAACCGAGCTCCCACTCATTTTCTTGTAAATGCAGGTCTCTTCTAAATTTTGGACAAATCCAAAACCTTTGATCAACTCATCAAAGCGAAGATTCCAGCTCCGAGATGCTTGCTTCAATCCATAGATGGAGCGTTGAATCTTGCATACCTTGCCAGCATTTTCTGGATCGACAAAAACCTTCCGGTTGTACCATGTACAACTCTTCCTCAATGTTTCCATTTAGTAAGGCTGTTTTGATATCCATCTGCCATATTTCATAATCGTAATATGCAGCAACTGCGAACAAAATCCGATTAGACTTTAGCATCGCTACCGGTGAAAAAGTTTCATCGTAGTCAATCCCACGAACTTGTCGGAAACCTTTTGCGACAAGCCGAGCTTTATAGACGGTCACATTACCATCAACATCAGTCTTCTTCTTATAGATCTATTTATTCTCGACGGCCTTGCGCCCTTCGGGAATATCCATCAAAGTCCACACTTTGTTATCATACATGGATCCTATTTCGAATTTCATGGTTTCTAGCCATTTCTTGGACTCTAGACTCGCCATTGCCTCCTTGTAGTTCGTAGGTTCGTCTTGTTCAATTAACATGACGGTGCAAACCATGTTGCCATACCATTCTGATGCGATACGAGATCTACCATACCTACGAGGTAGAATACTTTTCTCGACAGTTTCTCCCACTCCATCTGTGGAGGACATTTCCGGAACAGCTTCCGTCGCGCCACTCGGAATTTCGAGTTCAGGATCAACGATCTCATCGAGGTCTACCTTTCTCCCACTTACTCCTTTCGCGAGAAACTACTTCTCTAGAAAGGTACCGGTCTTCGCGACAAACGTTTTGCCCTCAACTTGGTTGTAGAATGTGTATCCTACGGTTTCCCGCGGATATCCTACAAAGACGACTTTCTCCGACTTCAGTTCGAATTTGTCGGGCAGTAGTTTCTTAACATACGCCTCACAACCCCAAACCTTCAGAAACGATAACTTAGGCTTCTTGCCATACCATAATTCATACAGTGTCATTTATACGGATTTGGACGGAGCCCTATTTAAAATGAATGCGGATGTTTTTAACGCATAACCTTAGAAGGATACGTGCAAATCGGTAAGAGACATCATCGACCGGACACTATCCAATAATCTTTTGTCCTGCCAACCCGTTTGCAGCGGGGCCTCTAGGGAATTTACTGGCAATTAAGGTACTCCTTTTAATAAAGTACCGGAGCAAAGCATTAACACTCGGTGAATACATGTGATCCTCACATCATAGCCATTCCCTCCGGTTATCCCAATTGTTGTCACTTTTGGGCCATCGGTTCCGGACAATAATATGTGTATACAACTCATATATATGATTCAAAACAATGATTATTATCATGATACAATACCAAGTTCAGATCTGAAATCATGGCACTCGGGCCCTAGTGTCAAGCATTAAGCATAACAAGTTGCAACAATGACGTAAAACACCGATAACGGATACTAGGCACCATGCGCTAACAATCTTACAGCTATTACATGAGTGATCTTATCCAATCCTTACCATCCCCTCAAGCCTACAGCGGTGGATTACTCACACATGGATGGGGGAAACATGGATGGTTGATGGAGAGGTGTTGGCGATGATGATGGCGATGATCCCCTTCGATTCCCCGTCCCGGCAGGGTGCCGGAACAGACACTTCTGGTCCCCGAACTAGGGTTCACGATGGCGGCGGCGTACGGTTGGGTTCTCTGGAAAGCTGGATATCCACCGAACGTTTTTAGGTCAGGAGGGTCTTATAGCCGCGTGGGGGTCGCGAGGTGGTGGCCGAGGCGGCCAAACCACCTCCGAGCGTGGCCATATGGGCCCCGCGCCACGAGGTGGTGTGGGCCCCTCGAGCCTCTTCTCCGGTTGGTCTTCGTGGTTCTGGGTTCCCCTCGGGTGAAAAATATTTCCTGGATGTCTTTTGGGCTTTTTCTCCGAAGTTGATATTTCTGCACAAAAAGGATACACCATGGTAATTCTCCTGAAAACATCGTTAGTCCGTGTTAGTTGCATCCAAAACACACAAATTAGAGGTAAAACAATAGAAAAAGTGTTCGGGAAAGTAGATACGTTTGGACGTATCATCTGCCCCGGCCGATCATGAAGTCAGCCCAGGAAATCAAGACCTGGTGGCGCCTACGACGGAGGAAGCCTTGCTTCCCTCCTGTCAAATTGTGCATCCTGTGGAGAGAAGTTGCCCGCCTTGGGCCCAGGACATCGTCAAGGACATGACCGAGCATGCTGCCGGTAACGACCATGACGTTGAGCGGGTGTCCCGCCAAGCCAAGATCTATGTTCTCATCGACGACGAGCTCTACAGGCGGCGTGACAATGGAGTCAAACTCTGTTGCATTCCGCAAGACAAGGCTAGGCATTGCTGAAGGACATACACGAGGGAACATGCTCCAGTCATGTTGCATCAAGGTCTTTGGCGGGGGAAATCTTCCGACATGGGTTCTACTGGCCAACAGTTCCCCATGATGCAGAGCAGATCATCAAGACATGTGAATTTTGTCAGCACTTTGCAAAGGATATTAATCAGCAAGCACAAGCTCTGCAGCCTATCCAATCTCTTAACCGTTCGCGGTCTGGGGGTTGGATATCATGGGCAAGATCACGAAGTCTGTCGGGGGACATGCGTATCTCTTCATCGCCATCGACAAGTTCACGGAGTGGGTAGAAGTGATGCCAGTACCAAAGCAGACGTCCCAAGCCACCATCAAGTTCATTGAGGCGATCGTGTTCAGATACAGAGTGCCCAACAGGATCATCACCGAAAACGACTCTTAGTTCACAAGCCGGGCTTTCATCAACTTCTGCGGAGAAAAGGGCATCGAGGTGTGTTTTGCCTCGGTGTCCTACCCAAGGTGCAATGGGCAAGTGGAGCGAGCCAACGTAGAAGTCCTCAAGGGTATGGAAATGTAGTGTACCTGCACTTAAAATATGGCAAGGTACCTGTGTATAGTGCAAATCCCTGGATCAATTCGTTTGCACACACAGTTTACGATGTAATATCACAACAAAGTATCTAATTTATTACATCGATGATCCAGACTTGGAAAATATTCTTTTACAACTTGCATAGCATAAAGCTATCACAGAAAGAGTAAACATCGTAAATACAATAGCAGTGAGTCTCCATCATCTTCATGTTGCCAGAGGCGAAAACATGTTGGTTGTAGACTCGAAACCTTTAAACGAAACCTCACTCGTCATCTGAGCAATCTGCAATAAGAAAAATATTGCAACAACGTGGGTCAGATTCCATCAAAAATGGAGTCTGACAAGTGACACTATGGTGGACACTTAGTGGAAAAACACTAATAACCTATATGCTTATTTGGCTGGTGGAGTTCAAGGCTATTTTGCATAAAGCCAATTTTTCCTAACTCTTTGGAAAAAAGTTTTCTTCTATTCGAGACATTCGTGGCATGAAAACCACTGTCTCATTCAACCCTTGTTCACCCAACAGGTTTTAATTTTTGAAGTTGGAATGGTGGAATCCTCCGTTGACGTCTGTGATCAGCTGCTCAATTTGTACGTACCGGGGACACGGCTAAGTACTTAGTTTTACACTCTTCAGATGTTGTGCCCGTTCACCATTGTACCGGGGACGAGATCTTTCAGAAGCATTTTCCCTCCCACTCTGGCTTGACCCGTTCCACCTAACACCCTCTACATCTGCTTGTCAAGCCGGGGCGAGTCCACGCAACATAATTGATCAAGCCAGAACCCATATGACAATGGCTGCACTGGAAGCAATCGTCACTCGGAGTTCTTCAGATTCCTATGTTCCCTGGGTGGCCATACACAAGTTCACGTACTCCAGGAACCATAGACATGTGCCTGAGTAGCCACTCAACTCGACTCCATATACAACCAATCCACCCAGGTGATTCATTAACTTAGTGGATGTGTACTCTCAGGTGAAAAACCACCATGATCACGGCCCTAAGTTTAGTAGATACTACCTTAGGCGAAGACAACCATGAGCACAACCCTGAGTAGTCACTTAACATTTTGTAAAACTTTTCAACGATTGCATATCATCAATAATTCTACTAAGTATTGTATAGGAACCTAGACACAGGAGTAAGGAATTTCTACTTAGGTTTAGCATAGCAATATTATCCTACACATGCTTATAAAAATACACTAAGTAATGCATATAGAAAATAGTAGGAGGTTTATGAATGTGCCACTTGCCTTTGGATAATGTCTTGCTCACAAACTCTTTTCAACGTAACTCGAGTCTCTCTGTTCAATCTAAACAAAATAGACAAGCAACAATCAACATAAAACACAACTACACAATGCATACAAACACATACCTAATGAACAAACATGTTTTATAAAACTTCTAAGGAAAACATGTCATGGATGATGTGTAAAATATTTATAAGGATTAGAAATACATGTCATGCCATTAAAATGTTCTAAGTTAATGCAAGGCAAATATGTTAGTCAAAATGACTAAGGACTAAGTTCCGAAGTTTGGACAAAATAACTTTGCTATACATCATCTTGAATAAGCACCCTAATGGCTTAGTCATGATGTGCATAAATACTTAGAGAAACTACTAAGTCTATTCTTCAAGGTGATCAACAATTATTATCAACTCTTTGTAAATTGGATATTCACTATAGTGAGAGAGACAGTCACCAGGCCAGCCACTTAAGTTGTGGAACAGGTCTCATGTACGTGGACATGTAAGGTTAGTCTCCAGGCTGCTTCATCTCACTATGCCGCTAGGATCCAACAAACTTCAAAGATGGTAATAACATGATCAAAAATTGTTTATGTCTAAAGTGAAAGACAAGATTAGGAAAGGGGGAAAAGATAGAAAGAAAGATGTAGTTGGTCTTCCAGGCTTCATCTCCAGACTTGTGACTTTCTCCTTGGTGATGTCTTGATTGACTTTTTGGTAGACTTGATGATTCTTCAGACTTCATGATTCTTGTATCACCGAGTCTGGTCTTGGATATAACTTAGCCACCATGAGGTCTAAGAGAAGAAGGGAGAAAAGAGAGAGCGAGGAAGCAAGACTTAGAAAATATTCCTGGTTGGTCTTCATGAACTTATTCTTAATTTTCTTCTAAGTGCTTCTACTCCTTGAAGATACTTCTGAAGTCTTGTTTTGGCTAAGTCCTTCATTGGCCTTCTAGCTCCATGTTGAATATCCTAAGTGTGTAAGTGCATAGGACTTTACCTAAATACTAAGTTGAAAATAATCCTAACTTAGAGAAAATGAGGGAGGAGTTTTCCTATGAGGAGTATAACTATATAATAAAATATGTTATACATGCAATGCACTTTTTAATCATAAGAAACATCATACTAATTTTTCTGATATTTATAAAATATGCATGAGGCTATAAATGCAATTTAATTTATTTCAATTTTTGCAAAACATAATAAAAGGAAAAACATAGAGATTAAAGTTTTATGTGATTTAATTTTCATAACACAATTTTTATAAATGGTGTTAATAGATAGAGGGGATTTAATTAAATTTATAGCAATTGGATTTACTCAAAAATGATTTTTCCATCAAGAGTTATGTCAAAATTATTCAAACTATTCAAATTAAATAGATAACTAATAAATCATC
Organism: Poa annua; assembly: GCA_026929855.1. Taxonomy (NCBI): domain Eukaryota; kingdom Viridiplantae; phylum Streptophyta; class Magnoliopsida; order Poales; family Poaceae; genus Poa; species Poa annua. The sequence goes on along the minus strand of CM049426.1, from coordinate 238,862,778 downwards.
AAAAATAATACTCAACTATTTTTAACAGAGGCATCATATTACAATTATTCCAAAGTCTCTAAAAACAATTTATTTGCAATTTTTGATTTCTAGATTTAAAGTTATGACAAATATACTCAAATCATCCATTTGAAATTTGAATAATTAAAACTAAGTCAAATTTGAATTTTGGTAGCTCTAAAATATTCTGCATGTCAAGGGCTTTTCAAATATATAAAATTTGCCAAATTTGGATATGTGGTTAAAAAGTTATAACAATTCTAAGGTGAAGGGGCTTTTCTGCAAAACTGCCATTTAATCTAATTAAACAAATCATTTTCCACGTGTGCGCTGACTGGGCAATGACGTGGCCGCTAACTTGGCGCTGAGCTGGATAAGTGGGTGGATCTGGATCGACAGATCTAGATCTGACGGTCCAGATCTGATCGTACCGGTTCATTTAATAGATATAATCGTGTGCGTTGATTTCAAATCGGATGGACGAGGAGGAGATGCTCATCGTGGCGGCGTGGGGTGGCCGGAGATAAAGAGGATGGCGGCGGTGCGGCCACGGGCGTGGACGGTGCGGTGGCTCCGGTGGCTCTCCCGGCAAGGGAAGGCGACGGCGACGAGCGGGGCGCATTGGCGGAGACGATGGAGGTGGTGACGATCTCGCATTCGTCCCGAAACGACGGGGACGCGTGGCCGGAGATGATTCCAACTCCGACGAGCTCGGGTCGTGCACGAGGTGCTCAAAATACTGCACGAAACAATCGAACCTGGGTCTTAGGAGATGCGCATGATCAAGGGTGAAGAGAGGGAGGATGTCTCGGTCGCGTTCTTGCTCACCTCGTCGGGGAAACAGAGAAAAACAGCGGCGGCGTCGCGTTGCTCCGGCGAGCTTTTCCAGCAGCCTGAGGGCGTGCTTGACTAGGGTTTTTGAGGGGAAGGATGCGGCGGGAGCTGGGCTACTTATAGGGCAGAGAGGCGCGTTGATTTGGGGTGTTAATCGCGCGAATCAAAGAAGGAAATCGCCGGAGGTTTCGGGCGTGAAAATCGGCCAGAGGTTGAAGATGGAGGTGACGTCATCGCTGACGTCAGCGGTTTTTCTTTTTCTGGTTTTTCTATTTAATTAAAATCTTTTGATTTAAGTGTCCAAATGATGTCAAATAAATTTCTAAAAATTTGTAAAAACTATATCTTTGTGTTAAACCAGTTTTGGGCATGTTTTGAATACTTTTGAATAATCATATTTTGAAATATTCATAAAATAAAAATTTGCCCATTTAGTTCAACTTTGAAATTAGTAATTTAATAAATTTATTTGGGGTTAAATTAATTTTATGAAATTACCACAATCATATATGGTTGATATTAAGTTATTTAAATCTCATTTTCAATAACCATTATTGTTTATTTTGGTATAATAGTAAATAACAAAAATATAAATATTTTAAAAGAAATGGAAAATAAAATGGATTCAATTTTTATTCAATTTATTTTGTGCACCATTATGTTTTATACTAAGATAAATCATTTGAAAACTCCATAACATACCTTTGGAAAAGATTTTAGATTTATTTAATTTCTTATATTGAATATATTTATGAAAATCATTTTATGTCTTGAAAATTAATGAAATCATTTAAGCTAATGAAATGCCTATTTCGGTAATTAATTAATTATAAAATGTATGAGGTTCTAAAGTTATAAACTATAGACTGGTAATTTCCAAAACTAGGTTTTAAAGTCATGTAAAAGAATGAGAACCATTTGGCAAATTAGACCATGTTTTAAATAGTTCAAAGGGATACTTGTAAAATTATTTTAGTTTATGAATACCTATGGCTAAGTTATTAAAAACAAATACTTACAAAGAAACTTTTTATTTCATGAACAAGGTTTGAAAGTTTGTAATTTTTTGACAAATTACATATCGAGCTTTTAAGAAATACAATGGATAATATAATGTTAAACTTGAAACAACATTTTGAAAATGCTTGAAGTCTTTTATAGATTATTTTCTTATGCATTTAATGTTTTGTTTTAATCAAAAACAAAAGTTTTAATTTTAGTGATTTTGAAACATTCCAAAATATTGGGATGTTACAGAAAACCAAGGCATTTGGAATGTTAGAAGACAGGGCACCTACCAAGCGTCCTATGGTCACTCAAGACTACACCCAGCAGAGCCACGGGAGAAACACCTTTCTTCCTCGTCTATCGAGCAGAAGCGGTCATGCCAACCGAACTCAAGCATGGATCCACCCGGGTCTTGCCTGTTGTCAGACCCTAAATTCAGGCTACACAAACAAAACGTATCGGTTGGGCCACACAACTAGGAGCATACTAGGGATTACCAATCCTAGGAAACAGGCAGCCCAGACTCGGAATGGATCATCGGCCGACAGCTCCTAGCGACCCCAACGTCAGATACGTCTCAAGATTGTGCACGCAAGAACCCAAAATCCTACCAACTCGTATACTTCAAATATACACACCTGGTATACGAGTTGATTTTGAACAGGATGGAAATCACAGGATATACCTAAGACACAAAGAAAGGAAATAAGTATCCAAAGCTCTCACTATGCAAATATATTGAATATCACCAAGCAGAGGACACATGTCCCAACATTACTTCATGCAACGTAAACATGTCAGTCTGAGTACAGACAAGAAGCAAAAGGCACAAGGTCGAAACGAAAAGAGAAGGCCCATCCACGCAGTCCATCAGGAAGAAGCCCAGGGGAACTCTAACTACTCGTCGTAGATCTCATCGTCGAACTCCACGTAGTAGTCACCAACCTGGTCGTACGGAGAATCCTCAACTACTAAGAAAACCACAGCCCGCGAACGGGTCAATATACCGGAGCATATCAAACAAGCTAAAGCTAACAAGTTACAAAACTGAAAGACTCCCAAAGTATGGGGTTAGGTGGACTTAGCGGCAACAACACTAGCAACCTAACAGAGACACGCTACAACTTCCGTCTAACATGGAGAGGGATAAGAGAGCGCATAAGTAAACAACTACAACTAACACCAATCATAACCCATTCTCGGATTAACCCCCTCAACCAAGTATGAGGTAGCAATTCGGGAAAACTCACACATTAAACAATTTTAGTTACCAGTTACTGTGAAAGTAATTCTATATTACTAGTCAGGTTAATTAACATTGATTAGGTGTAAGTTTTCTATGATCTTATTAGCCAGCATCATCACCAAGTGGTCCATAACCATGGACACGGCTCATCGATAAGATTAAACCCTGTAGGGGTGCACTACTGGACCCGTACTCGTTCGATCAACCCGAAAAAGCAAAGCCAGAAGGTAGGGCATCTCAACACGGCAAATCTCTTCTCTAGAACCCATCCAGGGAACCGCATGATTGTGTGCACGGCTAATCAGGTCAAGTACCCACGGGATCGACCTTCATAGCACTCTAAGAACGTGCCACCCTATATGTGAACCGACTACTCCATCATCATGAGATCGTTATGTAACCATATGCATACATCAAATGGAAAGCCTGAACTACTTGCGACACACTGGATAAGAAGCGGATTAGATCGAAGCCGCGGGGGGCTCCATAGGGCCTCCCACAAGCGGTTAGTGCGCTCAAAATTGGATCCGAGGACAAGAACTGAGTTCCTAGGTCGACACTTAGCTATTCAAAGCACCTCGCAAGGCCTTCCGCCGGTGCCTTATCTTTTAATTATTATTCCCAACAGAAGATAACATTTTATTAAAGTAGACAATCTATCATGCTTAGTATAAGTGACATAGGACAAACTGTCTCGCATAATCAACCTTAAGCATGCACTACGACTCGCAAGGCTAACAGATAAACATACAACAAGTTATGGGATGTGGGGATAAAGCTGTATGGGCTGCAGGATAAACATGTGATGGGATCGCAGTTCAAGAATCATAAACTAGGATAGCATAGATAAAAAAGGCAAGGATGAAAGCCAAACAGTCGTGTAACATGTTAGCGGGAGCTTGCCTGGCAACTCGTGGCCCGGCTCAAAAGCTGGAACCTCAAGGTTGAAAGTATCGTCAGCAGACACGTCGTCGTCTACCCAGAGAAGAGCCAAGACATAGACAATAGGAAACATAATCAAGACATGGAAATGTGCAAACAATTGATGTGGCAATATGGCATGCGATGATTAGGTCACATTAAAGCGGGGATGAAATCCCGGCAATTAATTATGGTGCAAATTATCTCTCTACAAATCAAATTAAATGTTTATTAACATGTCATGACATGGCATTGATGATATAACCAAATTAAATGGAATAGGGCATTATATATTTATTACCCCACACATTCCATATTTAATTATTTAGTTGTAGTTGTTATTTTTAAACTAAGCAATAAAATTAAATGATGCAAAATGCCATATGAATGTCATATTAATGTTCATTGCATTTTTCTGCTATTAAAACATATAAAGATTTTTTTTGAGTTATAGAATTAAAGTTATTGCATTTTTTAGTGTTAGGGGTGTTTCTGTAAAAGGCAGGGACTTATCAGTGATGGATAAGTTTCTAGCGAGGGTCTCTATACAAAACAGGAAAACCGAGGCGCTCTGTGTAAAGATTGCAGCGCAGGGGGGTCTTCTGGACTTTTCTCACCCAGAGGATACCCACCCGCGAGGCTGACTTACGGGACCAGAAGCCACGCTGGCGTGGGCGCGCGCTGCGCTCTCCTCCGCAGTCGATGACAGGCGGGGCCCGCATGTTAGTGGCGAAGGAAAACTAAAGAGTGGGCTATTTTCTCCAACACGCCCTGAGGATTCGATCTCGCGACGCAACGCAAGGAACAGATTGGTTCTGACCAGAAGGTGCTGACGAAACTTAAGTTTTTCCGAGCTAGAGCTGCGGCGGACGGAAAACATCCGCCGGTGACCCCAAACGGCCGGCGCTGCGTGGGCGTGGGTGTGCGTTGGGTGCGGCGAGGTGTGGCGGATCCGTTCCGGTGCTCGTGAGCAAGGAAGGGCGTTCGATTTCTCGTGTGCGTGCTCGACGCCGTGCGGGGGGGCGTGCTGCCGCAGCGGAGCGGTCTCCGTCGCCGGCGATTCGCGACAAAACAGAGACGAATTGAAGGGGGAAAGGACGAGGACGAGGTGCAGCTCACCTAGGGTGTGTGGTGCCAGAGAAGAAGCGGAGGTGCGCGACCGTCGTCGTGTCATTGCGGTGCCCCTCGTTGTTCCCGAGTCCTCTTCGGGGCGTCGAGGAAGGAGTAGGAGGAGGCGCGGCTCCGAGGCTGCTCTGCTTGTCCTCGTCGGCGCCGGAGCTGCGGGGGACTGCGAGGTTTTTCTCGGTGAGATTTAACGTGGAAGAACTACAGAGGAGAAGAAATAGAGGGGAGCGCTGACACGAGCAAGGGAAGAGAGAGAGCTAGGGTTCGGCCCGGCTTGCGGATTAAGGAGAGGAGGGAAGGGGTAGGGCAGGTGAGGTGAGAGAGATGGGCCGGAGTTGGGCCTCTTGGCCCACTTCGGCCAGGTGAGCCCCTTCTCCCTGTTTTTTTTTCTTTATTTTCTTTTCTTTTGTTTTGATTCTTTTTCTGTTTTGTAATTTTTAAACAAAATACAAAAAGGAAAAGAGATAAAACCTTTTTGGCAAAAAAATTATAGTTTCAAAATAGACAGATTAAACTATTGAAATTATTATTTGTATAAATTTGAAAGTTCAATTTTAATTGATTTGAAATAGCATTTGAATTTTAACATGGGATTTGAATTTGCGAAAACACTTATTTATTTGAAATGCAATTTAAAATTAAAGATGCCATGATGTTACACTTTAATACACAACAATCATAGATTATAGAAAAGTTACATTTGGGATGTTACAACACTCCCCCCTTCAAAGGAATCACGCCCCGAGATTCTTCATGGAGCAACGAAGAGGTAGGGATCCTCGGCACGGAGGTGGTCTTCACGTTCCCATGTAGCTTCCTTGTTAGAGTGATGAGACCATTGAACCTTGTAGAACTTGACATTGTTGTTACGCTTGCGACGTTCAGCTTCGTCAAGAATGCGAATCGGTTGTTCCACATAAGAGAGATCTTCTTGAAGTTCAATTGATCCATGATCAACTACACGTCCTGGATCTTGGAAGCACTTCTTGAGTTGTGACACGTGGAAGAAATCATGCACTTTGGAGAGGTTTGGAGGAAGTTCCAGACGGTAAGCCAACTCACCACGCCTTGAAAGAACGTTGAAAGGCCCAACATAATGCGGCGCAAGTTTGCCTTTGATGCCAAAGCATTGCGTGCCTCTCAGAGGAGTGACACGAAGGTAAGCTTGATTACCAGGTCCATAGACCATGTCCCTGTGCTTGCTATCATAATAACTTTTCTGCCGAGACTGGGCAATCTTGAAATTGTCACGAATGATGCGAACATTTTCTTCAACCTCTTGGATAATGTCAGGGCCAAAGAATTGACGTTCACCGGCTTGAGACCAATTCAGAGGAGTTCTGCATTTGCGCCCATAGAGGGCTTCAATGGGAGCCATGCCTAGACTTGGTTGGAAGTTGTTGTTGGAAGAGAACTCAGCATACGGAAGGCAATCAACCCATTTCATGCCAAAGGAGATAACACAAGCTCTGAGATTATCCTCCAGAATTTTATTCACCCTTTCAACCGGCCCACTTGTCTACGGATGGTAAGCGGTGCTGAACAGAAGTTTGGTACCCAAGGCTTTCTGAAAGCTATCCCAAAATCGAGAAGTGAAGATACTTCCACGATCAGAGCTTATTGCCAGAGGAACACCATGTAAAGGAACCAGTATTGTCATATAGAGTTATGTCAACTGACTAGCTGAGACTGTCTCTTTGACTGGGAAGAAGTGAGTCACTTTGCAGAGACGATCAATGACAACAAAGATTGCATCGTTGCCTTTCTTGCACTTTGGAAACCCAGTAAAGAAGTCCATTTCGATCTTGTCCCATTTCCACTCAGGAATTTGTAGTGGTTGAAGAAGTCTAGGTGGTCTCGGATGTACTGCCTTGACACGACAACAAACATCGCACTGAGACACATAGCGAGCAATTTCACGCTTCATACTGGTCCACCAATAGATTTGCTTGAGATCCTGGCACATCTTTGTGCTGCCAGGGTGGATAGAAAGCGGAGTATCATGAGCCTCCTTGGGAATCAGCTCTCTTAAACTGTCAAGCTTGGGCACTACAATGCGTTCTTCAAAGAGCAAGGTACTCTTGTCACTGAGAGAGAAACTCTTGTACTTATCCTTGCCGATGTTGTGTTTGATATTCTTGACACCAGAATCACGCAACTGTGCGGCACGGATTTTATCCTCAAGTGTAGGAGTGGCAATAAAGTTTGCAAGATAACCAGAAGGAACCACTTGAAGATTGAGCTTCTTGAATTCTTCGTGAAGAGAAGGTTGGATGTCCTCAACCATGAGGTTGTTGAAATTGGACTTGCGACTAAGAGCATCAGCCATCACATTAGCTTTGCCTGGAGTGTTAGAGATGGTGAGATCAGAATCTGAGAGTTTCTCAAGACACCTTGTTTTCCTAAGGTTCAAATCTGGTTGAGTGAAGAGATATTTGAGACTCTTGTGGTCGGTGAAGATCTCACAGCTGTGTCCCAACAAATAAGGTCTTCAAACCTTTAGGGCATACATGATTTCTGCAAGTTCAAGGTCATGAGTAGGATAGTTGAGCTCATGAGGCTACAACTGACGAGATGCATAAGCCACAACTTTGCGTTCTTGCCTGAGGATTGCTTCTAGTCCTTGAAGGGATGCATCACAGAAGATTTGGAAAGGTTTGGAAGTGTCTGGCCAACTAGAACAAGAGTAGAAGTGAGTTTAGTTTTCTAGAGATTGAAACTCTCATCACACTTTGGAGTCCAAAGGAACTTTCTATCCTTCCTAGTAAGATCGGTGAGAGGCTTAGCGATTTTGGAGAAGTTCTCAACAAATCGGCGACAATAGCTAGCCATGCCAAGGAAGCTCTTGACTTGTTTCACCGTTGTAGGAGACAACCATTCAACAATGGACTTCACTTTTTCTGAATCAACAGAAATGCCTTCCGAAGAGATGACATGACCAAGGTAGAATACTTTAGGAAGCCCGAATTCACACTTGGAGAACTTGGCGTAAAGACGATGTTCTCGGAGTTTCAACAAGATAAGACGTAGATGTTCTCCGTGTTCTTCCTCGGTTTTGGAATAGATAAGAATGTCATCGAGATATACTACCACGAACTAGTCGAGGTATTCCATGAAAAAGAAGTTCATGAGACGTGAGAAGGTCGCCGGAGCATTTGTGAGACCGAAGGACATGACAGTGTACTCATAGAGACCATAACGAGTGGTGAAAGCTGTCTTTGGAATGTCTTCTTTGCGGATCTTGATCTGGCTATAACCTGACCTCAAGTCCAACTTGGAGAAAACCTTAGCACCAGCGAGTTGATCAAACAGGTCATTGATGCGAGGAAGGGGATACTTGTTCTTGATGGTTTTCTTGTTCAGAGGACGGTAGTCAACAACCAGCTGCTCAATCGTTTCCCTCTTTTTGACAAACAGAGTAGGACAACCCCAAGGAGAAGTACTAGGTTGGATGTGACCTTTACTTTCCAACTCTTCTAGCTGTCTCTTAAGTTCAGCCAGTTCTTTGGGTCCCATCTTGTAAGGACGTTTGGAGATAGGAGCAGTGCCTGGTTCTAGTTCAATAATGAACTCCACGGCTCTGTCAGGTGGCATACCTGGCAATTCTTCAGGAAAGACGTCAGGAAAGTCTCGGACCACCGGTATATCATCCATTGCAGGAAGAGGATGAACATTGAGAGCGAAAAGCTGAGCTGAAGAGGTTTGATTTGGAGAATAGACTATCTGTCTAGAAGGATGAGAAAGAGTTACAGTCTTTGTGGAACAGTCTATCTTAGCTTTATTGGCCTTCAACCAATCCATGCCGAGAATGACATCAATGTCTGAGTTACCCAGAAGAATTAAGGAAGTAAGGAATAAATGACCTCTAGTTTGAATTTGGTTTCCATGGCTTATGTAACATCCCAATATTTTGGAATGTTTGAAAATCACTAAAATTTGAAACTTTTGTTTTTATTAAAATAAAATACTAAAATTATATTAGAAACCATTATATTTGGCAAGATAAATTAAAATTATTCCAATACACCTTCATCTTATAAAATGTTTCATTAATTGATTTTGAATATTTAACCTTGAACTATTTATTAAACTCAAAAACCATCTTTGCAAAGTACCTAAAAGATAACTAAAATATGACAACTTTATAAAATGATTTGCATTCTTTTACCTGAGTTTAAAACATAGTTTTAGGAAATTACAAGTCTATAGTTTATAACTTTAAAACTTCATATATTTTATAATTAATTAATTATCCAAATATGCATTTCATTAGCTTAAATGTTTTTCATTAATTTTCAAAACATAAATTGATTTTCATGAATATATATTCAACATAAGAAATGTAATAAATCTAGAATATTTACAAAAGATATTTTACGGACTTTTCAATTGATTTATCATAATATAAAACTTACTGGTGCACAAGATATTTTGAATTAAAAATGAATACATTACATTTTCCTTTTTCATTTCAAATAGATGTGTTATGTTATTTAATATTATACTAAAGCCAAGAATGAAATTAGTATTTTAAATTGAGTTTAAATACCTTAAATTAAAAAATATTTGTATGTGGGTATTTCACAAATTTTATTTAGCCAAAATGAAATTTAATTAAGCTATAATTTAAAATTTGACACTAAGTGTCAAATTTGTATTAAACCAATATTTCAAAATTATTAATTTTAAAAAGTTTTCAAAACATGCCCACTAATGTTTTAAAGCATAGATATGAATTTTACAAATTTATAGAAATTTGTTTGACCTCATTTGGACACTTAAATCAAAAGATACTAATAAAATAAAAAAATCAGAAAAGAAAAAGGCCGGATGACGTCAGCGTGACGTCATCGTCTTCAACCTCCCGTCAATCCCGCCCGACAGTTTTGGCCGAATCAATCCCGCGCAAATCTCGCGAATTAGTAGATTAAATGACGCCGTGCCCTGCCCTATATAATCCCCAACCCCTCCACTACGTTTCCCCTCAAAAACCCTAGCCAAGCACGCCCCCAGGCTGCCGGAAATTATCGCCGGAGTTCATCGTGTCCGCCGCCGCCATTCCTTCGATTGCCGGTACCAGGGAAGGTTCCTCCGCCTCCTTTTGGTCTCCTCCTGTTCCCCTGCTCCTGGTGCATCGCTCTGACCCTTCCCCGACCTCTCCTTCTCAGGAAATCGAGCGGGCCGAGCTCACCGAACCAGCCGGAGATCGTGGCCTCTCCGCCCACCTCTCCTCACCGCTCCGGGAAGAGGAAGGCTTCACCACCGAGCCATTAGAGACCGTCGCGACGAGTTGCACGCCACCGTCGCCTCCGTTCATCCGGGTGGCTCTGCTCCGTCCCCGCCCGAGGCCGCGCTGCCGTCTCCTTCCCTTCCGGCCACCGGAGCACCGCCTAGGTATGGTCAACGCGACCCTCGCCGTCCGATCTTCTATCAACGCCCGTGATTAGCCCTTGCATGAACCGGTACGATCAGATCTGGACCGTCAGATCCAGATCTGACGATCCATATCGTTTCACTTAATCTAGTCAGCAGTCCAGTCAGCGCCCACATGGACGACACGTCAGATCCAGTCAACAGCCACGTCGAAATCAATATTTCCTATTTAGTTAATTGGCAGTTTTATAGAAAAGACCCTACAACTTAGATCTGTTATAACTTTTTAACCACATATCCAAATTTGAAAATTATATATATTTGGAAAGCCCTTGACATGTAGAATATTTTAGATCTGTTAGAATTCAAATTTGACTTAGTTTAAAATATTCAAATTTCAAATGGATAATTTGGGTATATTTGTCATAACTTTAAATCTATAAATCCAAAAATTGCAAATCAAATTGTTTTAGAAACTTTGGAATATTTGTAATATGATGCCTCTATTATAAAATATTTTTTAGTATTATTTTGTTGAATTAACAGTTATATGTTTAATTTGAATAGTTTGAGTCATTTTGACATAACTTTGGGTAGAAACATTATTTTTGAATAAATCCAATTGCTATAAATTTAATTGAATCCTCTTTGTCCATTAGGACTGTTTATAAATTTTTGTTATAAAATTTTTATCACATAAAACTTTAATCTTATATTTATTCCTTTATTTATATTTTGCAAAAATATAAATTAATTAAATTACAATTATAGCCTCATGCATACTTTATAAATATCACAAAAATTTGTATGATGTTCCTTATGATTAAAAAGTGCATTGCATGCCTAACATAGTTTCTTATATAGATATACTTCTTATAGGAAAATCTCTTCATTATTTTCTCTAAGTTAGGATTATTTTCAACTTAGTATTTTGGTAAACTGCTATACACTTAGACACTTAGGATTTTCAACATGGAGCTAGAAGGCCAATGAAGGACTTAACCAAGAAAACAATACTTCAGAAGTATCTTCAAGGAGTAGAAGCACTTAGAAGAAAAATAAGGAGGAAGTCCAAGAAGACCAACTCCCTTTATCCTCTAAGTCTTTCTTTCTCCCTTTCTTTTCCTTTTCTCTGAGACCTCAAGACGATTAAGTTAAATCCAAGACCAGCCTCGGTGATACAAGAATCATCAAGTCTGAAGATTTATCAAGTCTACAAAAATTCAATCAAGACATCACCAAGAAGAAAGTTACAAGTCTGGAGATGAAGCCTGGAAAACCAACTACATCCTTCTTTCTATCTTTTCCCTCTTTCCTAATCTTGTGTTTCATTTTAGACAAGCAATTTTTGATCATGTTATTACCATCTTTGAAGTATGTTGGACCTAAAGGCATAGTGAGATGAAGCGGCCTGGAGACTAACCTTACATGTCCACGTACATGAGACCTGTTCCACGGCATAAGTGGCTGGCCGGGTGTCTGTCTCTATCACTATAGTGAATATCCAATTTACAAAGAGTTGTTAATAATTGTTGATCACCTTGAAGAATAGACTTAGTATTTTCTCTAAGTAGTTATGCACATCATGGCTAAGCCGTTTGAGTGCTTATTCAAGATGAATTATAAAAAAGTTATTTTGTGCAACCTATGACCTTGGTACTTTAATCATTTTTGACAAAATATTTTCCTTGCATTAACTTACAAGTTTTCATGGCATGACATGCATCTCTAATCCTTAGAAATATTTTGCACATCATGCATAAACATATTTTTCCTTAGAAGTTTTATAAAACTTGTTTGTTCATTAGGTATGTGTTTGTATGCATTGTGTAGTTGTGTTTTATGTTGATTGTTGTATTGTTGGTTGTCTATATTGTTTAGATTGAACGGAGAGACTCGAGTTACGTTGAAAAGAGATTGTGAGCAACACATTATCCAAAGGCAAGTGGCACACCTCATAAACCTCCTACTATTTTCTATATGCATTACTTAGTGTATTTTTATACAAGCATGTGTGCATGTGTAGGATAGTATTGCTATGCTCGACCTGTGTAGAAATTCCTTACTCCTGTTTCTAGGTTAGTAGAAATATTGATGCTATGCAAATGTTGTTTTGTGTAAATCTAAATTCTACTAAGTTAAGAACGAAACACCTGGGTGGAAAGTGGTTGTATGGTTTATGTTGAGTGGTTTCCCATGGGATTTACTTGTGGAATTACACTTGTGGACGGCCACCACGGAACAAAGGGATCTGAAGAACTTCGAGTGAAGATCGCTTCTAGTGCAGCCATTGCCAATGGGCTCTGGCTTGATCGACTAAGTTCCGTGGACTCGCCCCGGCTTGACAAGCAGATGTAGAGGGTGTTAGGTCGAACGGGTCAAGCCCGAGTGGGAGGGAAAATGCTTCTGAAAGATCTCGTCTCATTCTTCTCCTTTTCCTTATCAATTCAGAGTGTAAAGGATAGTTTGGGGTTAATGGGTACAATGGTGAACGTGCACAATTTCTGAAGAGTGTAAAACTAAGTACTTAGCCGTGTCCCCGGTACGGACAAATTGAGCAGCTGATCACGGACGTCAACGGAGGATTCCACCATTCCAACTTAAAAAATTAAAACCTGTTCGGTGAACAAGGGTAGAATGAGACAGTGGTTTTCATGCCACGAATGTGTCGAATAGAAGAAAACTGTTTTCCAAAGAGTTAGGGAAAATTGGCTTTATGCAAAATAGCCTTGACCTCCACCAGCCAAATATGCATATAGGTTATTAGAGTTTTTCCACTAAGTGTACACCATAGTGTCACTTGCCAGACTCCATTTTAATGGAATCTGACCCACGTTGTTGCAATATTTTTCTTATTGCAGATTGTTCAGATGACGAGTGAGGTTTCGTTTAAAGGTTTCGAGTCTACAACCAACATGTTTTCGCCTCTGGCAACATGAAGATGATGGAGACTCACTGCTATTGTATTTACGCTGTTTAATCTTTCTGTGCTAGCTTTATGCTATAAAAGTTGTAAAAGAATATTTTCCAAGTCTGGATCATTGATGTAATAAATTTGATACTTTGTTGTGATATTACATCGTAAACTATGTGTGCAAACGAATCGATCCACGGATTAGCACTATAAACAAGTACCTTGCCACATTTTAAGTACAGGTACGCTACCGCTTACCCTGGAAATCTGCATTTGCGTTCCCGGAGAATGGATCACGAGTGGAATAAATAAGGGATCTAGAGGCAGCTTCGTTGTTTCAACGAAGGTTACTGACACACAAGAATGAGATGCTCCTGTATCGAACAATACCTTAGCAGGAAAAGAGTTAACTAGGAGTTTACCCATCACAACTTCTGGAGCTTCCTCTGCCTCTTTGGCGTTGAGGTGGTTCACCCTTCCACTCCTAGCTGCAGGCATATTGCTGGGGAAAGCACAAACTAAAGCTTGTGTTGGAGAAGAACGAGCTTGTTTCTTATGAAACTTATTTTGGGGACAATGGATAGAGATATGGCCTGGATCACCGCACTTGAAGCAGGTTTTTGAAGTCACTGGCTTTTGGCGGAATTTGAACACTTGGACTTTTCTGAGCTTGAGAACCTCTTGTAGGAAACATTACGGAGGGAGGTCGAGGAGTGAACCCTATAGAGCTTGGAAGTTATGTGGGTTGAGTTGGAGATGCATATGGAACCCAAAGCCTACGCTTCTGTGGAGGCATGGTGTTTGGTGAAGAAGAAGCACCTTCAAGAGCATGTTTTCGAGATTCTTCAAACATCTCATGACCAAATTCCTCCCGGAGAGCTGTGTTGACGAGCTCTTTAAAGGTAACGCACTTGAACAAGGTGAGTGCATACTTCAGATTTGGGCTTAGACCTCTGCGAAATTTGGCTTGCTTTTGGGCATCAGTGGATACCTCATCTTGAGCATAGCGAGCCAGACGGTTGAACTCAGCTTGATAGTTCAGCACAGACATGCTTCCCTGAGTCAAGTCATAGAATTCATCACGCTTCCTTTCCATGACCCCATCGGGAATATGGTGGCGTTTGAAAGCCTCCTTGAACTCATCCCAACTGATAACAACACCTGGTGCTCGTAACTGTTGGAAGTTTTCCCACCAAGACATGAATTTACCGCGGAGAAGATCGGACACAAAAGGAACACGGTCCTCATTAGACACGTGTGAGACAGCAAGAGCATTGTTCATCTCACGCAGCCAGTCATCAGCATCAATTGGCTCTGGTCTTGGTTTTTCTGAATGTGACCCAAAACTTACGTCATTTGAGACAACACTTGCCTCATTTCGGATGGCATTTGAGTATCTTCTTCTCCACTCATCATCCTGAGGAGGACACAACGTTAACACCACAATCGGATAAAGAAAATCCAAAGTAAGTGCTTAAAAGATTACTTTAGATTGCTAGAAAAGACAACAAGCAACGAGACATGGCCATCCATCATGGTATGCCATTTTGTTTACTTCCATAAAGGTTTCAAGAGACGTAAGAACGCAGACTAGCATTGGAACGAAGAAACACCAATTGAGCTTGACGTAATTGCACCAAAGAGGAGAACAACTGATTGATTCAAGAATGAAACTGAACGTAGCCGAAGAGGTTGATAACTGCTGAAGCGAAAAGCACCACCTTGAGGACACCTGCAACTATGGTGCTACGAAAAACCTAGAACAGGTGATGTCCTAATTTGAAATTAGAGATGAGAAGGGAAAAACATCATAGCACTTCCTTACCAGAAGAACAGGGAGGGTGGGTGGGGAAAGAAGTAAAAGAACATAATTCCAACTCTCACGTTTAAGGTTTTTTCTGATAACTACAAAATATTTTTCTAGACTCAAACAATGACCAGTAGAAGGGAACCTGATGGCGTTTAGGCTCTGATACCAACTGTCAGACCCTGAATTCAGGCTACACAAACAAAACGTATCGGTTGGGCCACACAACTAGGAGCATACTGGGGATTACCAATCCCAGGAAACAGGCAGGCCAGGCTCGTAATGGATCATCGTCCGACAGCTCCTAGCGACCCCAACATCACATATGTCTCAAGATTGTGCACGCAACAACCCAAAATCCTACCAACTCGTATACTTCAAACATACACACCTGGTATATGAGTCGATTTTGAACAGGATGAAAATCACAGGATAAACCTAACACACAAAGAAAGGAAATAAGTATCCAAAGCTCTCACTGGGCAAATATATCAAATATCACCAAGCAGAGGACACATGTCCCGACATTACATCATGCAGTGAAAACATGTCGGTCTTAGTACAGACAAGAAGCAAAAGGCACAAGGACGAAACGAAAAGAGAAGGCCCATCCACGCGGTCCATCAGGAAGAAGCCCAGGGGAACTCTAACTACTCGTCGTAGATCTCATCGTCGAACTCCATGTAGTAGCCACCAACCTGGTCGTATGGAGAATCCTCAACTGTAGAGAAAATCACAGCCCGCGAATGGGTCAATACACCGGAGCGTATCGAACAAGCTAAAGCTAACAAGTTACAAAACCGAAAGACTCCCAAAGTATGGGGTTAGGTGGACTTAGCGGCAGCAGCACTAGCAACCTAATAGAGACACGCTACAACTTCCGTCTAACATGGAGAAGGATAAGAGAGCGCATAAGTAAACAGCTACAACTAACACCAATCATAACCCATTCTCGGATTAACCCCCTCAACCAAGTATGAGGAAGCAATTCGGGAAAACTCACACATTGAACAATTTTAGTTACCAGTTATTGTGAAAGTAATTCTATATTACTAGTCAGGTTAATTAACAATGATTAGGTGTAAGTTGTCTATGATCTTATTAGCCAGCATCATCACCAAGTCGTCCATACCGTGGACACGGCCCATCGATAAGATTAAACCCTGCAGGGGTGCACTACTGGACCCGTACTCGTTCGATCAACCCGAAAAAGCAAAGCCAGAAGGTAGGGCATCTCAACACGGCAAATCTCTTCTCTACAACCCATCCAGGGAACCGCAAGAGTTTTTGCACGGCTAATCAGGTCAAGTACCCGCGGAATCGACCTTTATTGCACTCTAAGAACGTGCCACCCTATATGAGAATCGACTACTCCATCATCATGAGATCGTTATGTAACCATATGCATGCATCTAATGGAAAGCCCGAACTACTTGCGGCTCCCTGGATAAGAAGCGGACTAGATCGAAGCCGCGGGGGGCTCCATGGGGCCTACCACAAGCGGTAAGTGCGCTCAAAATTGGATCCGAGGACAAGAACTGAGTTCCTAGGTCGACACTTAGCAGAACAAAGCACCTCGCAAGGCCTTCCGCCGGTGCCTTATCTTTTAATTATTATTCCCAACAGAAGATAACATTTTATTAAAGTAGGCAATCTATCATTCTAAGTATAAGTGACATAGGACAAACATACTCGCAAAACCAACCTTAAGCATGCAGTACGACTCGCAAGGCAAGCAGATAAACATACAACAGGTTATGGGATGTAGGAATAAAGTTGTATGGGCTGCAGGATAAACTTGTCATGGGATCGCAATTCAAGAATCGTAAACTAGGATGGCATAGATCAAAAAGGCAAGGATGAAAGCCAAACAGTCGTGTAACATGTTAGCAGGAGCTTGCCTGACAGCTCGTGGCCCGGCACAAAAGCTGGAACCTCAAGGATGAAAGTATCGTCAGCAGACACGTCGTCGTCTACCCAGAGAAGAGCCAAACCATAGACAATAGGAAATATATTCAATACATGGAAATGCGCAAACAATTGATGTGGCAATATGGCATGTGATGATTAGGTCACATTAAAGCAGGGATGAAATCCGGTCAATTAATTATGGTGCAAATTAACTCTCCACACATCAAATTAAATGTTTATTAACATGGCAAGACATGGCATTGATGATATAACCAAATTAAATGGAATACGGCATTATATATTTATTACCCCACACATTCCATATTTAATTATTTAGTTGTATTTGTTATTTTTAAACTAAGCAATAAAACTAAATGATACAAAATGGCATATGAATGCCATATTAATGTTCATTGCATTTTTCTTCTATTAAAACATAAAAAGATTATTTTATTTGGAGTTATAGAATTAAAGTTATTGCATTTTTTAATGTTAGGGGTGTTTCCGTAAAAGGCATGGACTTATCCGTGATGGAAAAGTTTCTAGCGAGGGCTCTTTGTGCAAAACAGGAAAACAGAGGGGCTATGTGTAAAGATTGCAGCGCAGGGGGGTCTTCTGGACTTTTCTCACCCAGAGGATACCCACCCTCCACAGTCGATGACAGGCGGGGCCCGCATGTCAGTGGCAAAGGAAAACTAAAAAGTGGGCTATTTTCTCCAACTCGCCCTGAGGATTCGATCTCGCGACGCAACGCAAGGAACGGATCGGAGCTGGTGACCAAAAGGGCAAGTGGGTGTTGTTAGTAGAAATCGCGTTTTGTTTTTGTACTGAAACTGAAAGGAAGTCTCTGACGAAACTGAAGTTTTTCCAAGCAAGAGTTGCGGCGGACGGAAAACGACCGCCGGCGACCCCTAACGGCCGGCGCTGCGTGGGCTCGGGTGTGCATTGGGTGCGGCGAGGTGTGGCGGATCCGTTCCGGTGCTCGGGAGCAAGGAAGCGCGTTCGATTTCTCGTGTGCGTGCTCGACGCCATGCGAGGGGCGTGCGGCCGCGGCGGAGCGGTCTTCGTCACCGGCGATTCGCGACGAAACAGAGACGAATTGAAGGGGGGAAAGGACGAGGACGAGGTGAAGCTCACCTAAGGCGTCTGGTGGCGAGAGGAGGGAGCGTGGGGTGGCCGAACTCGATCGATCGGTGCCAGAGAAGAAGCGGAGGTGCACGACCGGCGTCGGATCGCTGCGGTGCCCCTCGTTGTTCCCGAGTCCCGCTTCAGGGAGTCGAGGAAGGAATAGGAGGAGGCGCGGCTCCGGGGCTCCTCTACTTGTCCTCATCGGCGCCGGAGCTGCGGGGGACGGCGAGGTTTTTCTCGGTGAGATTTAACGTGGAAGAACAACAGAGGAGAAGAAATAGAGGGGAGCGGCGGCGCGAGGAAGGGAGGAGAGAGAGCTAGGGTTCGGCGTGGCTTGTGGCTTAAGGAGAGGAGGGAAGGGGTAGGGCAGGTGAGGTGGGGGCGCATCAGCAACGTCTCCACGCCATGCCTCTCTGTAAAGCGAGGTCGCTCGTACGGAGGAGGGAGATGAGAGAGATGGGCCGGAGTTGGGCCTCGTGGCCCACTTCGGCCAGGTGAGCCCCTTCTCCCTGTTTTTTTTCTTTATTTTCTTTTCTTTTGTGTTTATTATTTTTCTTTTTTGTAATTATAAAACAAAATAGAAAAAGGAAAAGAGATAAAACCTTTTTGGCAAAACATTTATAGTTTCAAAATAGACAGATTAGACTATTGAAATGATTATTTGTACAAATTTGAAACTTCAATTTTTAATTGATTTAAAATAGCATTTGAATTTAAATATGGGATTTGAATTTGTGAAACAACTTATTTATTTGAAATGCAATTCAAAATGAAAGATGCCATGATGTTACACTTTAATACACAACAAGCATAGATTATAGAAAAGTTACATTTGGGATGTTACACCTTTGATGAAGAGGTTCAAGTGGAGAGGAGAATTGATGACATCAATTTCCTGGAAGAAGTGCATTGTCGAGCATCCCTGAGATCCGCTCGTTAACAACAGGCTCTCATGCGCTATCATGGCCACCAGGTGCGAGCAAGGGCATTGGAGCCAGGAGACCTGGTGTAACATCCTAATTTTCAGAAAAATTTAAAACTTTGCATCCATGCATGATCATCATTAAACTTGTCATATGAATCACATAGAATTTGAATTTAATTATTTAAATATGTTTTAATTGACTTTATGTCCTTAAAATTGTTATTTGAATTTATAATAATGTTCCTTTTATTCTATTTTTACTTTAGACAAAAATAATGTCAAAAGGATCTATTTTTCATAAGATTTTCAAATTATATTTTTCTGAATTTTTCTGAGAAGTTTTAATATAGTTTTGAAATTGTTTTATACACAAAAGATTTAAAAACAGAAAAGGAAAGAAAAATATAGCCAGGCTACCTACCGCGCGCGCGTCGCAATCCAGCCCGCCAGCAGCCCAGCGCCATCTCCCTCTCTCTCCGTGTCACTGACAGGTGGGTCCCACCTGTCATCCCCGACCCGGTCTTCTTCCCCAAAATCACGCGCACGTCCACGGTAACCTCCGACTGGCGATTCCTCCTTGTTAATTCGAGCAATTAAGGATGCGATTCATTGCCTCGCTTACGCCTACAAATAGCCCCCGAGCTCCTCTTCGTTTTGCCCTAGAAACCGCAGCACGGGAGCTCCCAGGCTGCCGCATTTTTCCGCCGCTGTGCCACGACTGCCGCCGGCCAAAACCTTGAACCCTGGTGAGTCCCGAGCTCCTCGGGTCACCCCTGGTATCCCTCTCGACTCCTCGTAGCCGTGCGCCTCCCTGTGATAACTTCGTTCACTCTTTTCCGCAGCAGTTCGAGGAGGACGTCCGCGACCGAAGCAAGCCGCCGCCCGCAGCAACTCCGGCGAGCAACCAGAGGAGCCAGGAGGAGCTACGACCCCCACCACTTCGCCAACGACGTCGCCTCGACGCCCTCTACCCGTCGGTATGACCCACTCGTCTCGGAACGCAGTAGAACGTCGAGAACGTGCGATGCCGTGCGTGTCTGTAACATCCCAGAACATAGGGTCCAGAAATAGAGTGGACACAGGAGTGTGCATTGCATTCATGCATCAGAAAATCCGGAAAATTTTCGCGCATTTAATTTTCAAAACACTAAGTGATTGAAGTTTCACTTGAGTCGGTGGAGTTGAAGAAGATCATCAATTTGAGCGCTATAAACTTTGAGATGATCTTGGCTTAAACCTTATTTTGGGGTAAAGAGATACACGATGAGAGGTTACACCAAAGAAAACAAAACTTGTTACATCAAAACAATATTTAAGAGTTAATGACCAAAACAACTGTTCTTAGTTATTCTCTGATCATCTATTCTTATCAATTGTGCTAGACATATTTCTAGTACATGGAAACCATGACATTCCTGGAGACCAATTGAATTACCTAAAGCTTAACCTAGATCTTCCACCTTTATCTTGACATCATATTTCCTTATCTCCCAATCTTCTCGAAGGCATCAACCTTGTTAGTGTTATATAGAAATAGGTTGATAACAGGCTTTGCAACCTTGTTGACAACTCATTTTGGTATGCACAAACAATGGAGTGCCATATACACACAAATAGTAGGATAGATCATCTAGTACATCAAGATCTTGGATGTCATAAAATACACATACATTCACATACCACCAACCAAGAAAGTCGGTTTGGTTAAATTGAATTGTCCTCACCACAAGGGTGAGACAAGTGATGTTGGAAATTCAATACATGACAAGAAGAACTTGTCTTGAATATCTACTTCTTGTTCAAAAGGATCAATGCCAAAGTAAAGTCACATATGGATTTATGGTGTTTCTCCAAGGGGATCATAACCAAAGAGAAAGTAATGCCAAGTCATAAGTGTATATAATCAATATACATATCTCAGAGTCACATGTATCATAACTCATGACTATGTGAATGAAGAATCATATAAGAGAGGAGCCACGAGATCACTAATGGATAATCATCCATTGGTTGAACCAAGAATTCATTCTCAATAAAAGATAATCCTGGACATATGGCAAATTAATCATCTGGAAGCATTAGTTGACATATGTTCAAGGATACCCACTTCACAAACTCAAATATATTCAAATATATCTATTATTAGATATATTCCTAATACATTAAATCTATCAAGAAAGAATGTATCCTTCTTACTCCATTTTAACTGGGGAATGGAATGAGAAGAAGTCTAAACTCATCATCTTATCACCATACGACCTGACCTTAGGCAGGAATTCCTATCTTGTGCTTTCATAAAGAATTGCTCATGTTCTCACATGATTATTTGTTAAGGATCACAAATAAAAGCCATTTGGCAATATCTCATGCTTAGCATGGATTTGACATAAAGCACTATGTATACTCTTCTTAGGTTTCACAATGACCCATTTTGTTACTTCCATCAAACCATAATTTGGTGTTGTTTGAAATATTTAAATCACCATACCACCAATTGGTGTACTCCAATATTTCGATATTTTAAAATCCATAACCTAGATCATTTTAGAAGTTGATGGAAACAAATTAGAAATAAATATATAGGGCCATAGAAATAATTTCACATGGTTATAATGCACCATAAAAATGATTTAGTGGAAGCAACAAAATACAACACAATGGAATATTCATGTTCACATATATTCTTTAAAACAAAATCTCAAATCAATTGATAATTTGGAAATAACAAACTCCAAATTAAATGATAGCATAGGAAATATTTCCATAGTCCTAAATGCATCCTAAAAATTTAACCAAGTGTAAGTTATAGATTTCAATGAAAGGAAAATACCTAAATATGTCCAAACCCAATTAAAAGGATAAAATAATTCAAAATATACCTAGCAATAAAATTATATCAAGAAATGAAAATTATATAAAGGAAATAAACATTTTATCTCAATTATAAACTTTCCAGGACCTCTTTGCAAGTTCCAGAATCAAAAACAGACCCAAAACAGAAACCAGGGGCCTGTTTCAACTGTTTTTGTAGTTTCCCGGAATTCCAGGGGGTTTTCTGCAAATTGGCGTTTATTTCCTTTCTTCTTCCTCTGGCCAGAAGGATGCCGACGCCGTGCGTCCGAGCTACCGTGCTCCATCCCTTCTCCTCCCGCGCGGATAACGAACGAGACACCGTTCCCATCCTCCTCACTCTCACTCGCGTCTCTATCCTTCTTCCTCTCTCCCTGTTTCTCCCGAAGAAAATCCCTAACCCTAGCTTTCGGCCGCCGCCGTGCGCCGGCGATAGGCGTCGATTCCGGCCATCCCTCGCCATGCCGAGCATCTAGGAAGCTCCGCCGTGAAGTTCTCTACCTCCTCAGCGAGCTGCGCATCCAGGGGAGCTCGCGAGGCGGAGAAATCCGCCGTCTTCTCCAACTCCGGCCGTCGACGCCGCAGAAGCTCTCGTCGCCGTCAGACCTCCATTCGCTTCACCGAGCCATCCATCGTGCTCAGGGTGAGCTTGTGCATCTTCCTACACTCTCAGATTGATCCAATTCGTTCGGAAAATAGTACTTCGTCGTGATCCGAGCGCCGCCGCCGCAAACCTCGCCGCCGGCGATGCTCCGGTGACCATTTGGTCAAAGCGCCACCACCGGTAGGTTCGCCTAGGTTTCCTCTAGCTTGTGCAACCTTCAATCTGTACAAAACCTTGCAAAATCGCCGAATTGGTCTTCGGCAGGGGAGTGAAGTTCACCGCTGACGTCATGTGACGTCAGCAAATCGATTTTAAATCAATTTCTTGATTTCCTGTTCTTATATTAATTCCAGAAATTCATACAAATTTTGTAAAATTCATAAGTAATTCATATCAAATCAGAAAAATATAATTTTTATATCCAAATAATCAGAAAAATAAAATCTAAATAACTATATCATTACAATTTGTATTTGAATAAATTTTAAATAGAATAAACTTTAAAATACAAAACACTTAATCTTTTAAATGTGGAGTTAAATTGGAATGCTATTTTGCAAGCATTTCAAACTTCATTTAAATTATTTCACATGCATAACTTTAAAATTGAAAATATATTTTAATTATAACATGTAATATCCATATTACAATAATTGATATCTTAAAATAATATTCTATTTTAGAGAAGAGTAAAGAAGTATTATTTTCAGAATTTTCAAAAATAAAATTATAAGCTTATAAGAGATATTCTACTACCATCTAGTAATCATTTATGATAAATAAAAATCTAATAAAGATTTAAATTACTAAGTCTTACTTGAATAAATGTTTTACTTATTCCCTTAATTACTTAACTCATGTTTATTTATAATTGGAATTTGAATATAGTTTAAAAAATAATAAATTTAGAAAACAAATTACTTAATCTTTTAAATAAGAGATTATTTGTAATTCTATTTTGGATGCATCTCAAACTTCATTTAAAATGTCTCACTTGCATAAACTAAATTCTAAAAACCATGTCTTCATTATAATATGTGATATTCTTATCTCAATTATACCTATTTGAAACAATACTTTATTTTAAAATATACTAAAAGAATTATATTCTTAATTATAAAAACTAAGTTACAAAATCATAAAACTTGTTCTACTATTGATTACCACTCACTTAATATAAATGAAACAAACATTATGAATTACTTCCATTTGATTACATGAGTTACCTTTAAAAAAAAAATAATAAAAAAAGAGAGAGATATTTCCATTTTCAACAACTATTTTGAAAATGATATTTTATTTAAGAAAATATTTACCAAATATTATTTTCCTTAATTCTAAAAGATAAAGTTATAAGCTTGTAAAGGTTGAATCATCCCTACTTGGTACTCATTTCAAATAAATAAAAATCCAATAACATCTGAAAACTACTTATATCCACTTTGCATGAATGATCCACTTATTTCATGTATTACCTACTTCTTGTTTGCTTATAATTTGGTAAAGTGAAAAATCATTGACAAACACCTAATGAATTGTTAACACTTTGGTAGTTTGTAACTTGTTACGTTCCAAACATAAATCATTCATCCACAATAAACAATTCTAAGTTTAGAAGTAAGTGCTTAACTGAAATAAAATCGTATTGCAATGTCTTGGGTAAAACACACAAAGAAGAATAATATTATAATCTTTCTATCAACCATGTGATATAGTACCAGCAATGTAAAACATTATTTATGTTCTTCAAAAGTTACTCTTTTTGCCATCTTGTAATATAACACTAGTTCCCTACTTAATTAAAGTTGATACAAGTTTTCTACCAACATTAAATGTATACAACCGAAAGCAACCATTGAGTGTTTATATGTGGTTTTACATTACTCTTAAGCTTAATATGATACATGAACATTAATGTTAAACAACTCATCTTGCTTGTGAAGTAAACTTGAAGACCAAACAACTCTAAATGAAAACACCCAACTCAAATAAAATACAATCTCCGAGAGTGAGATACGGGGTACTTTGCGATGCATCTCATACTCATGCATTAATCATGCTGCTTCCTTAAACATTAGTCCTTACCGGACCAATGATGTTGTTTCCAGATTTCTCGGAGTTTATATTATATCGAAGACCCTGGCTGCATAATCTTGTAGTCAGAAAGGCAAGTTCATCCCTCTTATTCATGTCCTCTTGAAGTATTTGCTAAGAAACTATTTTTAAAATGTTATTATTGCATATCACACAAAAAGGGCAGAAAACTTATTTTATAATAATATGACTATGGTTATCCACCAGTGAGGTGATAATCTCATACGGCTGGCAGATGGGACCACGGTAAGAATGTTGTGGTGGAGGTTCCATTTGCACGGGAAAGTATCACCTAGGACTTAACAACCAATGTCGCCAGTGATTCTTGCGCCGAATATTACGCGCAACCATAAGATCTGAAATGGGAAGGAGAAGTCAGCTGTGTCCTTTTCCTCTCGTACACCAACGGGTGACTAGATCAAAGCCGGGCGGTGTGTAAATCCGCTGAGCTTGAGGTGGCCAGGATAATAACCTCACCTTCGGGTTGTGGCTTCTAGCATCTATTGAAGGTTGGCTTCAGGACTAGGTTGGGACGGTGCCCACGAGTCAGCAAGTTGTAGGTTGGGATGGTTCCCACTAGCTTGCAACTGAAGTAATGGGGGGTGTGCGGGGATGGTGGAAAGGCGCAGTGATTGGCTTGGATTATTGACTGGGCCCCACACCAAGGAAGTGTGGACGGGAAGATCGCCCGGATGTGCAACAAAGTCTTGATCTCTTATGGGTAAAGCAGCGCACCTCTGCAGAGTGTATGAATGTGACATGTTACTCCACGTTCCAGGACGGAACGACGAACGCAGTAGGAAAGGAGGCTCCTCAAAGCCCTAGCCCTGTGACTCCTGACGAGCATAGTCTTCAGAATAAAAGCAACCTTTTGAAGAAATGTTTTCGAAAACTTGCATTAGCCTACGACAATCCATTGTCTGTGGCTGTATTTATGCATCAAACTTCCCACCTTGCATAATGAACTTGCTGGGTAACGCTGTTACTCACCCTTGCCTCCTAAACCCCTGCTAGACATGAAGAACCACCTGAAGGCAGCACTCTAGGCTATGAAGGCTCTGAAGACGGATAAACTCAAGATACCAAAGAAGGCAACTACATCGAGTTGAAGCAATTGAAGGAGGACGGAGGTCAAATGAAGGCGTAGTGTAAAATAGGATAGATTCCTAGTCATAGAACCTATCTCTGTAGGCGTTGCTATAGCGCAATTGCAAGCCTAACCGTATTAGCAGTAGGCTAGCAACAGTCGGACAAGTGGGTAATGTTGGGGTGAACCAAAAAATGGAATTTTTACTCCTCGCGCCCAGGATTCCGTCTCCGATTGTTGTTTCTTAAATTTTGGTTGTAGTTTCTTAAGTTTCGATTGGAATTGTACTTTTCCGTTAATTGGTTAGTTTAAGTTAGTCCCTCTGAGATTTTCCATTTGATGTTCTTTTATTAGGGCCTTGCCTCATTGTTTCGAGGAGGTTCTAAAGATCTGTTGTTTTTGGATCTTCTGTTTGTAATCTATAGTCATGCCTTGGACCTGCGATGTTTCTGTTGTACCACTCTGATGACGTAACACTGGTGGACGGTGATCCATTGGTGCTATGTCAACGACTATAGCATACTACACCATGCAGTGGTATGCTGGGTCACCACAGCTGGTATCAGAGCAAACGCTTTGACCCTAGGATTGAAACCCTCTAAAGGAGACCTGTAGGTTGGGTAGTGACTATAGGTAGCCATCTTATCTAAACCAACTTATAAAAGACTTGTGATGGATATTCACTTGAGAATAATCTTATCACACTAGAGTTAAAATCTTCTTTCATATTTTATTGGAAGAAGTATTTCTTATCTCTCCTTAGATAAAGTTATGTATCTATTCTTTTAATGAATAAGTACATATCTCATCCTAGTATTATGACCTAGTAAAGCTTATCCTATAACCACCGGTGTTTAATGAAGTGAAGTAGGACCAATTTAGTAGTACCTATTTGTGTTGATGGTGGTATCGTGTAAAGAGAAGGCATCTGAGGAAGTGTAACCATAACAACTAATCACGTGAGATTCACTTGTGATTCTTTACATGATGGTGTAGCATCCTTAGTGAGTCAATACTAGTATGTCATAGGATAACGAGTATGATGTTAGTAGCTTAATAAAAGAAAGTCTCATGGTGAGTCTAGCTCCTAAACCATGATAGGAAAGTTAATTGTGACAATTTGCTAAGGAAATAACTTTGAATAAAAGTGTGTAGGAACAACATTTGCTAGATAGAGATAACTTAGGTAGGGTAATGAGGAGGTTTTATAGGCTAACAACAACTTGTGTAGTAATTTTGAGAGACTATGTGAGGTTAGTCTATGGATGGAACACAATTGGTAGCATGTATAATAAGTAAGCTAGATCACAATTAGTGCTAGATAACTATTAGTTTGGATCCCATTATTATAGTTTATCCTGTTGCAAGTGGTCAACCGGGATAATCAGTGAGACGAAGAGTAGTATGAACCCTATACCTTACCAAACAACGGTAGGAACCTATATACTACTATATGTGTGCATCATACTATAATACTTTATACAAGCCTTAGTACGAGAGATATTATACTCGAAGTTCTATGTTATAGGTTTTACTTATGCATGTATGCATGTCATTTGGATTTCTTGGATTTTATTGGTTCTTTGTGTGGCTAGATCTAGACATGAAGATTCGCTTGATGTGCAAATGCATGTTGCATCACCAAGCTATGGCTTAATGATATAGATCTAGATAGACTAGGAATTCGTGTAAGGAAGAGACGAGTTCTAAAGGACAAGGATGAAGACTTGCATGAAGATGAAGACTTAAGGTTCTTGGACTCTTTGTTATGCAGTTTTGGCTATGCCCGTGTTATGGCGCAACTGAGGGGTTGTGTGCCGATGATCCATTCCGAGCACGCCTACCGATGAACATCGGTCTGGGATTGGTAAACCCAGGGACCCTTGGTTACGTAGCATGACCAGTGACACATAGCATTTCTGTATAGTTCAGAGCTCGAGTCCGACAACAACAAGATTCTAGAACTCTTTGTTATGCATTCTTGGTTATGATTAGCATGGTAGTCTTCCGAGGGGTTTGTGTGACCGGTGTTCCCGGCACGCCTGCAGTGCAATTCTGCCTGGGAGTGGTACCCCAGTAACTCTCGGCTAACATGTCTAAGAGCACATAACAGTTGTGTATAACTCTGAATTCCGGGATTCGCCAGAAGTATTGGCATCAGAAGAGACGAAGGACCTTCTAGCGTGAAGATTATTTGGAGAATTTACCTCGGATATCCACAATTGTGTGGGTACACCGTAGAATTCCTCTGTAAGATTAGATAAAGGTAAATGTAAGGTAATCAAAGACCACGATCCCAAACCTAAGACCCCTGTTGGTACACCCAAAGAGTGGAAACCTTTACAAAAGCTAAGGAGGGGAGTAAATAGTGAAGTAGAAGTAAGGAAAGTTGAAAAAATGGAGTAGAAAATGAGAAGAAACCCAAGATTTGGAGCAGTTGAGCCTTATTTTCATAAGGTTTATTGTAACCCAGAAAAATATAGAACCCTTGTGGTAATCTCAATTCAGGAGTTGAGGTTCCTACCAGAATGAAGTAAGGAGTAGACTTGAAGTGGAGATTGACAAAACCAAGTTGTTGAACTACTTTTGTCAATAAAGGGTCATTCCTTGGATCCAACCCAGAGAATGACAGGAGAAGTGGGTAGGAGAAATCACCTAGTAAAACATATCAGAAGACCGCTTTGCATCACTACGACGAGTGTATTAAGAAGATTCCAGATGACACGAGAAAAAGGAAATCGACTAAGTAAACCTTATAAAGTAAACCATCTTGACCAATCATATTTGGGTGGACTATGTATAGTGCCATTACCAAGGTTGGTTCAAGCAAAACTAAATTGTACTGTAGTAAGACTTCCTAAAACCTTAAGTACCTTCCAAAGTAGGTCAGCTATTACGTGAAGAAAGTTACTTAGAGCTATTAATATGACTAACAAGGGTTAGATGAAGCTCTGATTCAAGAAGTTTTTCAAGAAGATAGACCCAGGTGTGGAATATTCCAAAAAGGAATCACATACTTCATGGAACTGGCAGTTAGCTATGGCTAAAAATATGGATTTGGGGATACACCAATTATCTCCATAAAGAATTAACATGAAGTTCGAGAAGTGCAACTTATATACAAGATGGATCCTCAATCCGAAACGTAAGAGAGTACGAACTTCGGGGACGAAGTTTAGTTTAAGGAGGGGAGACTGTAACATCCCAGAACATAGGGTCCAGAAATAGAGTGGACACAGGAGTGTGCATTGCATTCATGCATCAGAAAATCCGGAAAATTTTCGCGCATTTAATTTTCAAAACACTAAGTGATTGAAGTTTCACTTGAGTCGGTGGAGTTGAAGAAGATCATCAATTTGAGCGCTATAAACTTTGAGATGATCTTGGCTTAAACCTTATTTTGGGGTAAAGAGATACACGATGAGAGGTTACACCAAAGAAAACAATACTTGTTACATCAAAACAATATTTAAGAGTTAATGACCAAAACAACTGTTCTTAGTTATTCTCTGATCATCTATTCTTATCAATTGTGCTAGACATATTTCTAGTACATGGAAACCATGACATTCCTGGAGACCAATTGAATTACCTAAAGCTTAACCTAGATCTTCCACCTTTATCTTGACATCATATTTCCTTATCTCCCAATCTTCTCGAAGGCATCAACAATAGAAGATATCGAGAAGGGAAGAAATACAACAAGAAGACATCGAGAAGCATTCCTTAGATGGGCATAGAAGTGTTATGCCAATTTATCATGAAGAATTGGAAACTCTTTTAACTTCAACCATCTTTATTAATACCTCTGGAAATGATATGACATTACAATGTTAGTGTTATATAGAAATAGGTTGATAACAGGCTTTGCAACCTTGTTGACAACTCATTTTGGTATGCACAAACAATGGAGTGCCATATACACACAAATAGTAGGATAGATCATCTAGTACATCAAGATCTTGGATGTCATAAAATACACATACATTCACATACCACCAACCAAGAAAGTCGGTTTGGTTAAATTGAATTGTCCTCACCACAAGGGTGAGACAAGTGATGTTGGAAATTCAATACATGACAAGAAGAACTTGTCTTGAATATCTACTTCTTGTTCAAAAGGATCAATGCCAAAGTAAAGTCACATATGGATTTATGGTGTTTCTCCAAGGGGATCATAACCAAAGAGAAAGTAATGCCAAGTCATAAGTGTATATAATCAATATACATATCTCAGAGTCACATGTATCATAACTCATGACTATGTGAATGAAGAATCATATAAGAGAGGAGCCACGAGATCACTAATGGATAATCATCCATTGGTTGAACCAAGAATTCATTCTCAATAAAAGATAATCCTGGACATATGGCAAATTAATCATCTGGAAGCATTAGTTGACATATGTTCAAGGATACCCACTTCACAAACTCAAATATATTCAAATATATCTATTATTAGATATATTCCTAATACATTAACTCTATCAAGAAAGAATGTATCCTTCTTACTCCATTTTAACTGGGGAATGGAATGAGAAGAAGTCTAAACTCATCATCTTATCACCATACGACCTGACCTTAGGCAGGAATTCCTATCTTGTGCTTTCATAAAGAATTGCTCATGTTCTCACATGATTATTTGTTAAGGATCACAAATAAAAGCCATTTGGCAATATCTCATGCTTAGCATGGATTTGACATAAAGCACTATGTATACTCTTCTTAGGTTTCACAATGACCCATTTTGTTACTTCCATCAAACCATAATTTGGTGTTGTTTGAAATATTTAAATCACCATACCACCAATTGGTGTACTCCAATATTTCGATATTTTAAAATCCATAACCTAGATCATTTTAGAAGTTGATGGAAACAAATTAGAAATAAATATATAGGGCCATAGAAATAATTTCACATGGTTATAATGCACCATAAAAATGATTTAGTGGAAGCAACAAAATACAACACAATGGAATATTCATGTTCACATATATTCTTTAAAACAAAATCTCAAATCAATTGATAATTTGGAAATAACAAACTCCAAATTAAATGATAGCATAGGAAATATTTCCATAGTCCTAAATGCATCCTAAAAATTTAACCAAGTGTAAGTTATAGATTTCAATGAAAGGAAAATACCTAAATATGTCCAAACCCAATTAAAAGGATAAAATAATTCAAAATATACCTAGCAATAAAATTATATCAAGAAATGAAAATTATATAAAGGAAATAAACATTTTATCTCAATTATAAACTTTCCAGGACCTCTTTGCAAGTTCCAGAATCAAAAACAGACCCAAAACAGAAACCAGGGGCCTGTTTCAACTGTTTTTGTAGTTTCCCGGAATTCCAGGGGGTTTTCTGCAAATTGGCGTTTATTTCCTTTCTTCTTCCTCTGGCCAGAAGGATGCCGACGCCGTGCGTCCGAGCTACCGTGCTCCATCCCTTCTCCTCCCGCGCGGATAACGAACGAGACACCGTTCCCATCCTCCTCACTCTCACTCGCGTCTCTATCCTTCTTCCTCTCTCCCTGTTTCTCCCGAAGAAAATCCCTAACCCTAGCTTTCGGCCGCCGCCGTGCGCCGGTGATAGGCGTCGATTCCGGCCATCCCTCGCCATGCCGAGCATCTAGGAAGCTCCGCCGTGAAGTTCTCTACCTCCTCAGCGAGCTGCGCATCCAGGGGAGCTCGCGAGGCGGAGAAATCCGCCGTCTTCTCCAACTCCGGCCGTCGACGCCGCAGAAGCTCTCGTCGCCGTCAGACCTCCATTCGCTTCACCGAGCCATCCATCGTGCTCAGGGTGAGCTTGTGCATCTTCCTACACTCTCAGATTGATCCAATTCGTTCGGAAAATAGTACTTCGTCGTGATCCGAGCGCCGCCGCCGCAAACCTCGCCGCCGGCGATGCTCCGGTGACCATTTGGTCAAAGCGCCACCACCAGTAGGTTCGCCTAGGTTTCCTCTAGCTTGTGCAACCTTCAATCTGTACAAAACCTTGCAAAATCGCCGAATTGGTCTTCGGCAGGGGAGTGAAGTTCACCGCTGACGTCATGTGACGTCAGCAAATCGATTTTAAATCAATTTCTTGATTTCCTGTTCTTATATTAATTCCAGAAATTCATACAAATTTTGTAAAATTCATAAGTAATTCATATCAAATCAGAAAAATATAATTTTTATATCCAAATAATCAGAAAAATAAAATCTAAATAACTATATCATTACAATTTGTATTTGAATAAATTTTAAATAGAATAAACTTTAAAATACAAAACACTTAATCTTTTAAATGTGGAGTTAAATTGGAATGCTATTTTGCAAGCATTTCAAACTTCATTTAAATTATTTCACATGCATAACTTTAAAATTGAAAATATATTTTAATTATAACATGTAATATCCATATTACAATAATTGATATCTTAAAATAATATTCTATTTTAGAGAAGAGTAAAGAAGTATTATTTTCAGAATTTTCAAAAATAAAATTATAAGCTTATAAGAGATATTCTACTACCATCTAGTAATCATTTATGATAAATAAAAATCTAATAAAGATTTAAATTACTAAGTCTTACTTGAATAAATGTTTTACTTATTCCCTTAATTACTTAACTCATGTTTATTTATAATTGGAATTTGAATATAGTTTAAAAAATAATAAATTTAGAAAACAAATTACTTAATCTTTTAAATAAGAGATTATTTGTAATTCTATTTTGGATGCATCTCAAACTTCATTTAAAATGTCTCACTTGCATAAACTAAATTCTAAAAACCATGTCTTCATTATAATATGTGATATTCTTATCTCAATTATACCTATTTGAAACAATACTTTATTTTAAAATATACTAAAAGAATTATATTCTTAATTATAAAAACTAAGTTACAAAATCATAAAACTTGTTCTACTATTGATTACCACTCACTTAATATAAATGAAACAAACATTATGAATTACTTCCATTTGATTACATGAGTTACCTTTAAAAAAAAAAATAATAAAAAAAGAGAGAGATATTTCCATTTTCAACAACTATTTTGAAAATGATATTTTATATAAGAAAATATTTACCAAATATTATTTTCCTTAATTCTAAAAGATAAAGTTATAAGCTTGTAAAGGTTGAATCATCCCTACTTGGTACTAATTTCAAATAAATAAAAATCCAATAACATCTGAAAACTACTTATATCCACTTTGCATGAATGATCCACTTATTTCATGTATTACCTACTTCTTGTTTGCTTATAATTTGGTAAAGTGAAAAATCATTGACAAACACCTAATGAATTGTTAACACTTTGGTAGTTTGTAACTTGTTACGTTCCAAACATAAATCATTCATCCACAATAAACAATTCTAAGTTTAGAAGTAAGTGCTTAACTGAAATAAAATCGTATTGCAATGTCTTGGGTAAAACACACAAAGAAGAATAATATTATAATCTTTCTATCAACCATGTGATATAGTACCAGCAATGTAAAACATTATTTATGTTCTTCAAAAGTTACTCTTTTTGCCATCTTGTAATATAACACTAGTTCCCTACTTAATTAAAGTTGATACAAGTTTTCTACCAACATTAAATGTATACAACCGAAAGCAACCATTGAGTGTTTATATGTGGTTTTACATTACTCTTAAGCTTAATATGATACATGAACATTAATGTTAAACAACTCATCTTGCTTGTGAAGTAAACTTGAAGACCAAACAACTCTAAATGAAAACACCCAACTCAAATAAAATACAATCTCCGAGAGTGAGATACGGGGTACTTTGCGATGCATCTCATACTCATGCATTAATCATGCTGCTTCCTTAAACATTAGTCCTTACCGGACCAATGATGTTGTTTCCAGATTTCTCGGAGTTTATATTATATCGAAGACCCTGGCTGCATAATCTTGTAGTCAGAAAGGCAAGTTCATCCCTCTTATTCATGTCCTCTTGAAGTATTTGCTAAGAAACTATTTTTAAAATGTTATTATTGCATATCACACAAAAAGGGCAGAAAACTTATTTTATAATAATATGACTATGGTTATCCACCAGTGAGGTGATAATCTCATACGGCTGGCAGATGGGACCACGGTAAGAATGTTGTGGTGGAGGTTCCATTTGCACGGGAAAGTATCACCTAGGACTTAACAACCAATGTCGCCAGTGATTCTTGCGCCGAATATTACGCGCAACCATAAGATCTGAAATGGGAAGGAGAAGTCAGCTGTGTCCTTTTCCTCTCGTACACCAACGGGTGACTAGATCAAAGCCGGGCGGTGTGTAAATCCGCTGAGCTTGAGGTGGCCAGGATAATAACCTCACCTTCGGGTTGTGGCTTCTAGCATCTATTGAAGGTTGGCTTCAGGACTAGGTTGGGACGGTGCCCACGAGTCAGCAAGTTGTAGGTTGGGATGGTTCCCACTAGCTTGCAACTGAAGTAATGGGGGGTGTGCGGGGATGGTGGAAAGGCGCAGTGATTGGCTTGGATTATTGACTGGGCCCCACACCAAGGAAGTGTGGACGGGAAGATCGCCCGGATGTGCAACAAAGTCTTGATCTCTTATGGGTAAAGCAGTGCACCTCTGCAGAGTGTATGAATGTGGCATGTTACTCCACGTTCCAGGACGGAATGACGAACGCAGCAGGAAAGGAGGCTCCTCAAAGCCCTAGCCCTGTGACCCCTGACGAGCATAGTCTTCAGAATAAAAGCAACCTTTTGAAGAAATGTTTTCGAAAACTTGCATTAGCCTACGACAATCCATTGTCTGTGGCTGTATTTATGCATCAAACTTCCCACCTTGCATAATGAACTTGCTGGGTAACGCTGTTACTCACCCTTGCCTCCTAAACCCCTGCTAGACATGAAGAACCACCTGAAGGCAGCACTCTAGGCTATGAAGGCTCTGAAGACGGATAAACTAAAGATACCAAAGAAGGCAACTACATCGAGTTGAAGCAATTGAAGGAGGACGGAGGTCAAATGAAGGCGTATTGTAAAATAGGATAGATTCCTAGTCATAGAACCTATCTCTGTAGGCGTTGCTATAGCGCAATTGCAAGCCTAACCGTATTAGCAGTAGGCTTAGTTTAAGTTAGTCCCTCTGAGATTTTCCATTTGATGTTCTTTTATTAGGGCCTTGCCTCATTGTTTCGAGGAGGTTCTAAAGATCTGTTGTTTTTGGATCTTCTGTTTGTAATCTATAGTCATGCTTTGGACCTGCGATGTTTCTGTTGTACCACTCTGATGACGTAACACTGGTGGACGGTGATCCATTGGTGCTATGTCAACGACTATAGCATACTACACCATGCAGTGGTATGCTGGGTCACCACAGTGTCGCCGCCGCGCGCGCTGCTCCGGCAAGGTCCTCCGGTGACCTAGCGCCACCAGTCCTTGGTCAACGCATCTGGACCGTACGATTTAGATTTAGCGACCGAGATTAGATCTTTTAGTCGAACCGGTACGGGCGGATCTGGACCGCCAGATCCAGATCTGACGGCCGAGATCATTTCACTTAACCACGCCAGCATGCCCAGTCAGCGCACAGTCAGCGCCCAGCCAGCGCTGACGTGTAAATTCTTTTCCCCGTTTTATTTAATTTGGCAGTTTTGCAGAAAACACCCTGCATACTGTTTTTATCATTACTTTTTATCTGTTTAACCAAATTTAAATATTTTTATATATTTGAGATCCTTGGAACCAGTAGAACACTTTTGGTATCATTAGTTTTCTGTTTTGACACATTCAAAATTTTCAAATATTTTTGAGAGTAGTTTAAGTGTTTTTGACATAACTATAGTTAGAAAAATTATTTTTGAATAAATCAAATTGCTAACAACTTGTTTAGGTGCCCTCTGCCCAAATGTCATTTTTACAAAATTTTATTTTGAAATTTTATTTAAGTAAACTAAAGTCCTTGTCATTACCCATTATTCATGCCTAAATAAATTAAAACAAATTAAAAATTTATTCATGCATATATCATGAAAACCCAAAGAGATACATTTATTTGTTTCTTGACGTTGGAAATAAATTATTGCATCTCATCTCATGCATAGCATATATTTTTCTTTGTATGAACCTTTGCTTGTGTGTTTATGTGTGGCTCTTTATTTCTTTGTTAGACTATTCGGAGGGAAACGAGAATCTTTGCAACTATAACTGTTGCACTCCCGGTTGCCAAGGCAAGTGGCACACCCCCCATAAAAGTCCTATTATTTTCTATGCATGAGTGGATTATTTTCTATAAGCATGTGTAGGATAGTATTGCTATGCAAGCCATGTTTAGACTTCCTTATTCCTGTGTCTAGGTTCCTATGAAAATACTTAGTAGAATTGTGATGCTATGCAAAACTAGTTTTGATGAAATGTTAAATTCTACTAAGTTATAATCAAACACCTGGGTGGAATTGGTTGCTTGGCTGTATGAGTTGAGTGTTGTCCCCAGGGGTTTTACCTGTGAGATATTCACTTGTGGATGGCCACCCAGGAACAAAGGGATCTGAAGAACTCCGAGTGAAGATTGCTTCTCGTGCAGCCATTGCCAATATGGGCTCTGGCTTGATCAACTAAGCTGCATGGACTCGCCCCGGCCTGACAGGTGGAGGTAGTGGTTTGTAGGTGGAGCGCGTCAGGCTAGAGTTTGAGGGAAAATGCTTCTGAAAGATCTCGTCTCATTCTTCTCCTTTCCTTATCACAGATGGTGTGTAAAGGGTGAATTGGGTTGAATGGGTACAATGGTGAACGTGCACAACCTCTGAAGAGTATAAAACTAAGTACTTAGCCGTGTCCCCGGAAACGGACAATTGAGCAGCTGAACGAGGACGTCAACGGAGGATTCCACCATTCCAATTTTTAAATTAAAAACTTGATGGGTGAACAAGGGTAGAATGAGACTATGGCTTTCATACCATATTTGTCTCAAACGAGGTAAAGTTGTTTCAAAAAGTTAGGGAAAAACTTGCTTTCTGCAAAATAGCCTTGAGCTCCACCAGCCAAATAAGCATATAGGTCATAGAGTTATTCCTCTAAGTGTCCACCATAGTGTCACTTGCCAGTTCCATTTTAATGGTTCTGACCCACGTTGTTACAATATATATCTTATTGCAGACTGTTCTGGTGATGAGTGAGAACTTTACTAAGGGTTTCGAGTCTTCAACCAACATGCTCGCCTGTGGCACATGATGATGATTGGGGACTCCATGAAGAATAATTTTCCGTTGTTTACTCTGTTCACTGCTAGCTTTATGCTATGCAAATTTGTAATGAATATTTTCTAAGTCTGGATCAGCGTTGTAATAAATTGATACTTTGTTGTGATATTACATCGTAACTGTGTGTGCAAACGAATCGATCCAGTGATTTGCACTATACACAGGTATCTGCCATATTTTAAGTGCAGGTACACTACACCTGGTCCTCCGAAAGAAGCAAAAAGTTGATGGCATGAAAAAAATGTCATCCAAGTGGGAAGGTCCATATCGGGTCACACATACCGTGAGGCCTGGAGCGGTCTACCTGGAGAATGAGAAGGGTAGGCCGGAGGGCAACGACTGGAACATTGAGAATCTCCGGAAGTTCTACCCCTGACTACAAACACGAATCACAACAGAGTTATGATCGACTATGCACGCCCTAGGGGCTAGTGTTTTGTAGTAGGGTGTAAGAATCGTCGCCAAGGAAAAAAAGATAAATTTTCAATTATGTGAGCCTCAATTTTTGTCATAAAATAGTTTTTTCGCAACAACCCGTAAGCAGGGGGCTAGTATGTGCCGGTGGCTGACGGGTCGAGCGCGAGCGCCTATCATCGGGGCTGCCTACCCAGTCATGTCGTGCTGCAGCAGAAAGAAGTGATTGGGCAGTGATGTGTTTTAAAGCACATTAGTACAAAAATGCACTACCAACTTTGCTTGCGGATTGCTACGGATAAACTTTTTCACGACATAAAGAGAGGCTCCATTCTTTTCCTACTGAAAGTTTGCTGTGTGTAGCGCCTCCCCTGGACAGGTTATCTTCAAAGGAGACGGAAGTGGAGCTAGATACCCGGGAGAGGTGTAACATCCCAAAATCTAAAAAATTTAAAGCCTTGCATTCATGCATCATATTCATATAACCATGGCACTGAAACCACAGAAGCATTAAAGTAAGTTGCACTTATGTATTTAAATAAGTTTAATTCCACTAAGTATATTATTTGTACTCCATACAATTTTCTCTTTTTATTAAATTATTTATGGGAATTATTACTGCCAAAAAGTCCTAAATTCATTAAGGTTTCTATATTTTTATGATTTTTTATGAAAAGTTTTGCTAAAGTTTAAAAATAGAAATTGTTTTAATAATTTTGTTTTAAAAGAAAAATGAGAGAGAGGGACAGCCAGGCCCGCCCAGTCTCATTTCTCGCGCGTGCGTTAGATAGCGGCCCAGCAAACCGCTCCAGCCGCGCCCCTCTCTCCCCTCTCACTGACAGGTGGGCCCCACCTGTCGGTCGCCTTCAACCTCTGGTTGGATTTCTTTCTTGGAGACCGATCCGAGGACGTCTCAAATTGACTCGCGATTCTCGCTCGGCCCCTCCTATTTATTCCCCGCGTCGCCACCTCCAAAAACCCAAAAACCCTAGCCACCCAAAAACCGCATCACATCGCCGTTTTCATCCTCGGCCGAAGATTTCCACCGCCGTCCCCGTCTCCGGTGAGCAACTAGAGGAGAAGTAAGACGCACCGAAGCTCGTCGCCGCGCCATCGACCTCGCCTCATCATCCTCTACGTTTTGGTAAGACCCGTTCATCCCGGGGCTTCGTATATCGCATGGAACGTATTTTTCCGTCGCGTCGCCGCCGCAGGCGCCATCTCCGGTCAGCGTTCCGGCGAATCGCGCCGCCCGTTTTTTGTCAGAGCAATCTGGACCGTTAGATCCAGATCGGACGGACTATGTTTTATTTATTTTTCCATAGCGTGTGATTAATCTGGCGCGTCCGTTCTATTTAGATCGGACTGTTTTCAGCCCGATCCTGGCCGAACCGGTACCGGCCA
Source organism: Poa annua (assembly GCA_026929855.1). Classification (NCBI taxonomy): domain Eukaryota; kingdom Viridiplantae; phylum Streptophyta; class Magnoliopsida; order Poales; family Poaceae; genus Poa; species Poa annua. The sequence goes on along the minus strand of CM049426.1, from coordinate 238,823,899 downwards.
ATCATATCATGCCGCGTGGCGCTATTTTTCTTTTAGTTTTAACTCCCGGCCATTTTAAAAACAGAGAACGATTTAAACTTTGAAAATTCATAACTTTCAAACCGTGAGTCCAAATTTCACAAACTTTATCTCCCTGGACTCAGAACAATGTGTAGAAATTTCTAAAATTATGTTTTTATACTTTTGCACGATTTAATAGTAATATTTTTGCAGAATCATTTATAACATGTTTTGGACATATTTCAATTTAGAAAAGGTTTTACTTAAGTAAGAAAATATTTAGTAGAACTTTTATTAAGCTCTCTGTTCAGAGGGGTCCTTTTCACATCAATTGTATTATCCATTAACATCGTTTTTAGTGTTTTTATATTACATTGATATTTAAAATGTGATTTATAAATTAAAAAGGGTATATTTACAAATTGATCAGATTAGACCATGCATAAGTAAATATTACAGAGAATAACTAGAATTATTCTATCCAGCTTTAAAAGTGTGATGCTTGCATTCATTTCATGCATGACATTAATTTCTTGTGTTGCATTTTTGTATGATTGGATTGCTTGTTTATTTGTGTATAGTTGTTTGTATTAGATTGTGAAGAGTGTGAAGCTTTTTGCGAAGTTCGCGTCAACCCGAACAATCATCAAGGCAAGTGACTTCATGAAATACCTATTATTTTATCCTATTGCATAACTAGTATTTTCAAGTAGTATGCATGATAGGTTTTTATGAGTATTACAGAATGCTATGCAAACTTTAGTATATCCCTAAGACTATCTTGGTAGTGACTTATTAAAATTTAGTGGAAGTACATGCTGCAAAAAAAGATTGTTTTATGGTAGATGTGATAAGTGCAAATTTCACTAATTAATCTACCACCTGGGTGGATTGGTTCTAGAGAGGAGGTTTCAAGTTGAGTGGCTACTCAAGGGTCGGGTCTGCGGCGGCATGAGTTTGCTCACTTGTGGATGGCCACCCAGGGCTATGAGATTTGATGTTGCACAACGTTTAGTGGCTTACCGTGCAACCATTAGTCATATGGGCTTTGTTTAGACTGAATATGTTGATGTTGACCTGGGTCGGATGTTCCAAGGGTGGTAGCTGGGATAGGTTGGGCAGTGAACTCCATCGACTCGGGAAGACAACTTCGGAAAAGCCTCGTCTCTATATTCTCCTTTTCCTTCACACTAAATGAGTGTAGAGGATAGTTTGGGCTGATTGGGTCTAATGGTGAATGTGCACACACTCTCGAGAGGTAAAACCTAAGATCTTAGCCGTGTACCCGGTATCGGACAACTTGAGTGACTCCGCAAGGTTGTCTTATGAAAATCTCTTCATTCCAATTTCTTAATAAAAAATTGATGGGTGAACATGGGTAGGAGACACGGATTTGTCCGGGATGTCTCATAAAGAGAAGTTATTGTTTCACAAACTGTTTATCAAAAGTAAGAGAAAACTTGCTTTGGGAAATAGCCTTGAGCTCCACCAGACAAATAAGCATATAGATATAGCTTGTTAGTAGAATATTAGTAATTAGAGTCACTTGCTAACACAATTCAATTGTGCTGACCCTTTATAGCTGGGCTGCAACTAAACCTTGCAGATTGTTCGGATGAGGAGTAAGGGGGTCGTCTTCGAGCTACAACCAACATGATTTCCAGTGGCTTCATGGAGATGATGTAGCTCCATGTTATCTTTAATTTTGCGTATGAACTCTGAAATAAATTGTGAACTATTTATTTATTTAGTTAGCGTTTCAGCTATGCAAAGTTGTAAGGAATATTGTTTTTGGATCATTTGTTCTCGGTTGTAATAAATTTGACATTTTACTGTGATATTACATCTTATTGGAGAATGCTTGACTTACATGATCACAATCTTCTGCACGATTCATACGCACTATTGCTTTCCTAAGCTAGGGTGCTATAGATGGTTTCAGAGCCGAATGTTGTCTGTAGGCTCGAAACCCCTAGGATTGGATTAAAAACCAAGAGTAAATACTTTAAATCATGGAATTTCGAATTTGAAAAAAAAATTAAAGCTTTTTTCTCATATTTTTTTTTGTCATGTACTTTCTTAACCTATTCTTTTCATCTCATTAGTCCTTTCCTCTTCAAATTTTGTTTTAGATGAAGGACTTCACTCACGAGATTTCCTGCAGAAAGGAGACCAGTACTATTTTAGTGACCAGCTCCTTAGTAGTTCCAAGACCATAAGGTTGATGCCGCCAGTTTTCAGGGGCAAAGAAGTTCTGTCCGAGGATTATCCTGAAGGTCGCTGGAAGATTGAGGCAGAAGTTCTACCTCGTCTCAATCCACCTGGGTCGCAGCCAATCCTCTTCAAGAATATGTACCCCAACGGGAAGAATGGAGTGGAGATGGCAATGCTGGAATCCTTGTCCCGCATCATTGAGCAGTTATATGACGAGATCAAGCCCAACTCTGTCTTTCGTCACTTTGCCAGGCGGGATAGCATTGGACAACCAGTTCAACCCCCACTTAAGGGTTTGAATGAGAAGCAACATGGAGATCTCGGAGCTCAATACCATAACTTGGATATGCTTATGGGTAGAGAGATTTTCTACAGGGCTGATTTAAGGCGTGTTTACCGTTACGTCAAAAGGAGCTTAGAGGAAGAGAAAGAGATTCTTTGTGATGAGAAAAAGCTGCTATACGAGGAAAAAAAGAATCTTGAAGCCAAGATTGAGCGTCATGACTGTAGGATTGCGCAGAAAGATGCCCACATTGTCGGCCCAGTGGGAACTGGGGTATGCCGAGAGCCCATTCCCCCTCAGGCCTCGCACACTGGCCAGTCAGACGAAACGGCTAAGGACCAGGCGTCACCACCTGACGGGACCCTCGAGAGGCAACTGTCGGGGGGCTACCCCCCGGGTAGGGGCAGATCCCGGTATAATCCGGTAAATATCAACAGTGCTTGACCTTTGGCGACAGCAAGGGACACCTCCTGGTGTGCCGAAAGGGCAACCTGACCCTTAGGCACTGGAAGAGGGCAAAGTGCCTCCTGGCAACCGCAAGGGTCAGCTCTGGCAGCTATAAATAGACACCCCCAGTCCTCACAGTCGCAGCACAAGCATGAGCGGGTGGTTCCTCTAAGAACTAGCTTCTCGAAGATGTCTTTGCTGGTAGGCTAAGACATCTTCGGGAGTCTAGGCCTAGAGATACTCATCCTGAGACGAGCTCGGACGTCTCCAGGAAGGATCCCGGATCTGGGACTCCGGGGAGACTTCCGGGTGGAGGTGTACTCGGCTTTACCGGATAGGTATTCCGGGTAAGTACTAACCGGAGCAACTCTCGGTGTTGATCTTGTGCAGAAGAGGCTCACAGTGGCAGGCAAGGAGGTATCCGGAGTAAGGGCTTCTGGTAGGCCGTCAACGGTCCGTAGCAGGCTTTCCCGTCTATCGCAGGGGGAAGCACCGTTCCGCCTGACACGGAAGCATGGTCACCTCCCGCCTGACACGGGAGCATGGTCACCTCCCGCCTGACACGGGAGCGCGTCAGCCGGTACGAGCGTGGTACGACAAGACCTGACATGCCTAGCCCGGCAATCCGGAAAAGGCTATCCGGGATGGGCAAAGACATGTCTTGTCTCTGACAAGGGGACAATGATGATGTAGGACGGCGCCTGCCGTCCTTAGCGAGATGATGACGAAGGGGCTACACCGGATAGTCCGGCGACTAGGTCGCACTAGCCGGTGACGACATTCCGGCTAGGCCTGTCCGGTGGGGCCAAGCCAAGTTAGGGTTTCCGGCCCTCCTGACCGGACCTCTATAAAAGGCGTCATAACTGCTCCTGAGGGAGGGGGACCAACTTCAGAGCCAAAGCTATAGTCACATTTACTCTTAGAGCAGTTACTCCCCTTCACCTTGAGTTCATCTAGTTCTTCGTACTTCATCCTTTGGCAGATCTTGTAGCAAGTTGTAGTCCTTGTATCACCAATATATAGAGAGGAAAGGTATGAGTAGGGGTGTTACCTCCTCACGAGGGCCCTGAACCTGGGTATTACTCCCCTTCACCGTGTGTGTGTTGTGTGCCTTCGTGCATTTCTTTGTATTTGTTAGATCTTCTCCTTTGCGCTTTGTTCTTGTTCCCTGTTCTTGGGAGATCTCGGTTTTACCGGGATCCTCCCCGTGTGAGCTCTTCAGCTCGCTATCCCTCCTCGGATCCACCAACGTCCATCGGCCCCACAAATTAGCCATCCTATGGCATCTGCCGTGACACCACCACGACAGTTGGCGCCCACCATGGGGCAGACAGAGGCGTTGGCTGGTGTACACATCCGGACGGGCTCCCCCGTTCGTTTCGACGTCCGGGTTCTTTCTGGCCTAGTCGTAAGGCTAGGGGAGATGGATTTCGTATGCGACAACGCATGGTGCTTCCGGAACAGACCGTTTCCGGTGAACGGATGTCTCATCGATTTCGGTGGTTTCACCACCTACGTGGCCACCGAGGTTGTCTGTAGCTACCCGGACGTAGTCCTGGAAGCTGAGGACCCTCCCATGCTCTGCGCTACTTGGGGTCTGCGTGCAGGTCGCCCGCCGAGTTCCGTCGCAGTGATGATGGTCGGGGCAACCGAGGAGCAGTATCAAGATGCTGACGGTGATACTGACGGCCACCCCCGTTTGGCCAAACCCCCGCAGGAGAGGCCTGCGGCCCGGGATGGAGATCCGCAGTCATCCCATCCGCGACGTCGTCCGGATCCCCTCTCGGGACTCGTGGCTAAATTGGCTGTACCAGCAGCTGCCGGAGCAGATGCTCAAGCCACTTCGGCTGAGTTAGAGGAGCAGCAGAAGTTGCTACTCGCAGAGACGCAGGAGATCGCCGAGATCCGCCGCGAGCTCAGCGCTAGCCTCCGGGAGTACAATGCAGCACACGGATTCCCTAAGATCGACTCCCGGGAGAAGCGCATTGCAGATCTGCGCAAGAAAGGAAGAATGGTGAATGAGGAGCTGGCTGGTGGAGCCACCACCAGTAATACTGGAAGTCGGATTTCAGCAGGGAAGCCAGTGTACAGCTCACCGGCGAAAACTCTTAGGGCCGCCGAAGCCGCCATGGCCGAGTTGGTGGGACTATCCGGTGAAGCCCTGCGCAAGCAGCAAGAGAGGGTAAACGAGTTGGTGATCGAAGCCAATCGTCAGAATCTGGCCTTCAAGAAGAAGAACCCCGGGGCAGGATCCCAGGTGTACTCAGCCAGACCCGACAGCCAGAAGTCGGATGGGGAAGCCTCTTCCCCACATCCGAGCAGAAGCAAGAGCAAGAGCAAGAGCCGAAGCCTGAGTCGAGGTTCCGGGAAGAACAAGCAGCTACAGACCTATGATCCGGCTTTCGCCGGTATCCAGCAAGCCGGGCAGGCCGGACAGCGTAAATCGGGACAGGCGGGAAGTACCCGTGGGGATGGTAACCTTGGTTTAGGAAATAATAACCCGGCTAGCCGTGGTAATCCACCCCGGAATCCTCCTCACGTTCAGGGAAACCCGCAGAGGGAGGTCGTCTCCGTCCCCCAGCAGGCCCTAGTCCCTGCACAGGACAGGCTCAACGATGGCAACTCGAGGTTGCAGCAGCTCGGATATCAGCCAGACGAGAACCCTTTGGGATCTCGGATAGGAACCAGACAGTTGAACCCGGCAGACGCCAGATTCCGGCTCGACCGGATTCACCAATCCGAGTTGGTGGAAGAGCAAGGACCTCCGGGACCTGCCTGCTTTGGACCTCGGATCATGCGGGAACCTCCTGTTCGGAACTTTCAGCTCAACCGAGGTGCCAAGACCTATGACGGTAGCAAAAAGCCGGAGGACTGGCTAACCGACTATGTAACTGCAGTAAGCATAGCCGGAGGAAACAGACGATGGGCGGTACGTTATGTACCGCAGATGTTGGAAGGACCAGCCCGGATCTGGTTGAACAATCTGAGAACTGGCAGTATAGACAGCTGGTTAGATTTCGAGGAGGCATTCATCAGCAACTTCACCAGCACGTACAAGAGGCCCAATAGGCCTCAGCAGCTCGCCATCTGTAGGCAAAGGAGCAATGAGACTGACCGGGAGTACCTTACCCGGTGGAGCAATATTCGCAACTCTTGTGAAGGAGTGGTGGAGGCACAGGCCATCTCCTGGTTTGCGCAGGGATGCCGGCATGGCTCTATGCTGTGGCAGAAATTGCAGAGAAAGATGCCAACAACCTTGGCGGAAACCATGCGCATCGCCGACACCTATACGCTTGGAGATCCCATGCAACCCCTGGTGGATGTCGGAGACTCCAACAGGAGGAATGCGGGACCTCAGCGTTCAGGACCGAGCAGGAGCCATGATCGCCAGGAGTTCGGACACAAGAGGAATCAGCCCGAGTACCACCATGCCGCGCAGCATGTCGCAGCAGTGACCCGGGAGCAGGAGGATGCCGGCAACAGCCAGCGTCAAAAGACAAGTGGCCCGGCTTGGGGTCAAAGTCAGGAGGTGCAGAAGACTTGGGTGGAGCAGAAGAAGCCCCTGACATATGAAGAGATGCTGAACAAGCCATGCTGCTACCACACTCTGGAGGCCAACAAGCCCGCAAACCATTCTACTCGGCAGTGCAGCTGGTATCAGCGCACGTTGCAGGAGGGCAGCTCGGGAGCTGTTCGGCAGAATGCTCCGGCATCTCGGCCCAACATCCCGAGACCCCCTCCTCCGACATCGGGGGCCAATGATGTGCGACTTCCCCCTCCTCCGAGAGGACCCCCACCTCGCCCAGTGAATGTGGTGCATACCCGGAACGACAACGGTAACCAAGCCGGACACCAGCAGAGCAACTACCGGGAGGCACATCAGAGTTATGTGGTCTTCGTGACCGAGCCCACTGACCGAAAGAGTGTGCAGCAGCGTGCCATGGAAGTGAATGCTGTGATCCCGGCAGTGCCCAAATTCTTGCACTGGTCCGAGATGGAGATCACCTGGAGTCGGAAGGATCACCCCCGGGTTATGCCCAAGCCGGGAGCGTATGCCTTGGTGGTAGACCCAACTTTTGTCGGACCCAACCTCAACGTCCGTTTCAGCCGGGTTCTGATTGACAATGGCAGTGCCATTAACATCATGTACAAGGACACGATGCTGAAGCTGGGAGTATCCATGAACACCCTGCTGCCCACCGAGACAACCTTCCATGGCATTGTGCCCGGAGTCTCTTGCTCGCCCATAGGAAAGATCTGGGTTGAGGTGCTATTCGGAACTCGGGAGAACTGCCGAACCGAGAGCTTGGAGTTCGAGGTTGTGGACCTCGAGAGCCCGTATCATGCACTGATCGGCAGACCGGCCCTTGCCAAATTCATGATCTCAACTCATGTGGGCTACCTCAAGATGAAGATGCCGGGACCTAACGGTGTAATCACCATCTCGGGAGACCACAAGCGCTCCATGGAATGTGCCTCGGCGGGATCGTGCTTGGCTGAGTCTCTGGTGATCGCGGAGGAGAAGAAGAGGATCCAGCAGGTGGTGGCGATGGCCAAGACCTCCCAACTCGGAATGCCCGGGATGGTGAACCCGGAGCAGGGGGCATCATTTCAGCCCCCCAAGGAGACCAAGAAGGTGTGCGTGGACCCCAGCAACCCGGAGCGCCAAGTTATCATTGGCAGCAACCTGGACAGCAAATAGGAAGGCGAGCTCGTCGACTTCCTCCGTGAGAATCGGGATGCCTTTGCGTGGTCGAGTGACGATCTGCAAGGCGTCCTGAGGGAGTTGGCTGAGCACTCTCTGTTTGTTAGACCGGATGCGAAGCCGGTGAAGCAACCAACTAGGCGCCTCTCGGATGACAGAAGAGCTGCTGTCATGGAGCATCTGGCTATACTGCTGGCCGCCAATTCATCATGGAGGTGCTGCACCCGGATTGGATTTCGAATCCGGTCCTGGTGGAGAAGAAGAAAGATGATCCCCTCCTGCTTAAGGTGTGGCGCATGTGCATCGACTTCACCAACCTCAACAAGGCATGCCCGAAAGATCCCTTTCCGCTGCCCCGGATAGATCAAATGATAGACTCCACTGCCGGGAGTGAGCTTTTAACTTTTCTAGATGCTTATTCTGGTTTTCACCAGATACCTTTGAACCCGGATGATCAATTAAAAACTGCTTTCATTACCCAGTTATGGGGCTTATTGCTATCGTGTTATGACTTTCGGGTTGAGAAATGCTGGTGCTACATACCAGAGATGCATGCAGAAATGCTTGCATGACCAAATAGGCCGAAATGCCGAGGTCTATGTCGATGACATAGTCATAAAAACAAAAGAGAAAGCCTCATTAATAGATGATCTGAGGGAAACATTTAAGAACCTAAGAAGATTCCGGATGAGGTTGAACCCGGATAAATGCACATTTGGTGTGCCGGCAGGAAAGTTACTCGGTTTCCTCATCTCAAGCCGGGGAATCGAAGTCAACCCGGGCAAAATTCGCGCTATCGAGAGCATGAAGTTGCCCGTGCGCCTCAAGGATGTGCAGAAGTTTACCGGGTGTCTGGCATCCCTAAGTCGGTTTGTGAGCCGACTTGGGGAGAAGGCCTTGCCTCTGTATCAACTGATGAAGAAAAGCAAAACGTTTGTTTGGACCCCGCAAGCTGATGCGGCGTTCAACGATCTGAAGAGAATGCTCTCGACAGCACCTGTGTTGGCATCCCCGTTACCCAAGGAACCTATGCTGCTGTACATTGCCGCAACCAACCGGGTAGTCAGTGTGGCGATGGTAGTAGAAAGGGAAGAAGGGGGCAAGCTGATATAGAGACCGGTGTATTACCTCAGTGAGGTAATCTCGGAATCAAAGCAGAACTACCCGCACTACCAGAAGATGGCATATGGGGTATACATGGCAGTGACCAAGCTCAAGCACTACTTTCAAGAACATCCGGTCACAGTGGTGTGCGAAGCTCCTCTCGCCGAGATCATCGGGTGCAAGGATGCCAGCGGCCGGGTAGCCAAATGGGCCATCCAGTTGTCTCCGTACGCTCCGGCATTCGAGAGACGAGATGCCATCAAGTCGCAGGCGCTGCCGGACTTTTTGGTAGACTGGGCCGAGATGCAGTATGAACCTCCGATACCGGATTACAATTTCTGGAGGATGCATTTCGATGGCTCAAAGGCTAAGATCGGATTGGGTGCCGGAGTGGTCCTCACTTCCCCAAAACAAGACGTACTGAAGTATGTGCTGCAGATCCATTTTCGGGCATCTAACAATGTCGTGGAATATGAGGCCTTAGTTCATGGACTGAACGTCGCCAAGGAAATCGGCATCCGCCGGATAGAGTGCTTTGGTGACTCGGACCTTGTAGTCCAACAGGTGTCGGGAAATTGGGATGCTCTGGATGCAAACATGGCCTTATACAGGTTTCATGTGCAGACAATATCCGGATTTTTTGAAGGGTGCGAGTTCAAGCATGTACCCAGAGGAGAAAACGAAGCAGCGGATGTCTTGTCCAAGCTAGGGTCATCTCGGGATGCCATCCCACCCGGGATAGCCCTAGAGCATCTGAGGAAGCCATCTATTCAACCATCACCATAGTCAGAATCTATCTTCATCCCCAAGGAGCCTGGTTCAGATGCCGTACCCATGGAAGTAGATGTCGGGAGCATAACATCGAACCCGGGGACTGCGTCCCAGTGCTCGGAGAGGCAAAGAAAGATGATGGTAGAGGTGATGTCGGCAGAACCATGGACATAGACACTCCCGTGTTCCCGGATAGACCTGTCCCGGGATGGGCACAGCCCATTATGGCGTACATCTTGGAGGGAACTCTCCCGGAAAATGAAGTGGAAGCCCGGCAAATACTGCGAAGATCAAAAGCTTACACTGTCATCAATCAAGAGCTGTACAAGAGAAGTGTCACCGAGGTACTCCAGAGATGTTTGGAACCGGCAGAAGGACAAGAGATGCTGGTGGAAATACATCAAGGGGAATGTGGACATCATGCATCATCCCGGGCCCTGGTGGCAAAGGTGTTCCGGCATGGGTTCTACTGGCCCACTGCATTGCAGCAAGCAGAAGATATTGTCCGGAAGTGTGGGGGATGCCAGAGATTTGCTCACCGGATACACATGCCGGAATCAGCACTGAAAACAATCCCCATCACTTGGCCATTCGCAGTATGGTGTTTGGACATGGTCGGGCAATTCAAACCGGCAAGGGGCAATATGACACACATACTTGTCATGGTGGACAAGTTCACAAAGTGGATAGAGGTCAAGCCAATCCGGAAGTGCGATGGACACACCGCTGTGCAATTCCTGAAAGACATTATCTTGAGATACGGATACCCACACAGCATTATCACAGATAATGGAACAAACTTTGCTGTGGGGGAATTCGCTCGATTTTGTGCTGAAAAGGGAATCCGGCTGGATGTAGCATCAGTCGCACACCCGGAAGCAAATGGGCAAGTCGATAGAGCAAATGCCTTAGTCTTAGCCGGCATCAAAGCTCGCTTGATCGAACCACTATTGAGAACTCCGGGATGCTGGATAGAGGAATTACCGGCAGTACTATGGGGTCTCCGGACTACACCGAATAGATCTACCGGATACACGCCATTCTTCATGGTATACGGTGCTGAAGCAGTACTCCCAACCGACATACAGTATGACTCCCCGAGAGTAACAATGTTCACCGAGACTGAGGCAAAGGAGGCCCGAGAAGATGATGTTGATTTACTCGAAGAGGCCAGAGAATTGGCACTATCTCGGTCGGCAATTTATCAACAGAACCTCCGTCGCTATCATAGCCGGAAAGTACACCCGAGGGTGTTCCGAGAGGGAGATCTGGTGCTGAGGCTCATCCAACGCACGGCCGGAATGCATAAGTTGTCACCTCCATGGGAGGGACCTTTTGTGATAAGCAGGGCATTGCACAATGATTCCTATTACCTTGTAGATGCACAGGAAGCTAGGAAGGGTGTAATGGACAAATCCGGTGAGGAAACCAAGCGTCCATGGAATGTAGCTCTACTTCGCCCCTTTTACACTTAAAGGGCTCAGTGTATGTGTATCTCAAATTTCAATATTTATGGAAGTAAGGCACCCCGGGAGGAACCCGGGGACTGCCCGGTTCGGTGCTCTTTTTTACTTCTGTTTTGTTAAGCTTATTTGTTATTTGGTACCGGCATCCCGGGAAGGAACCCGGGGACTACCGGATAGCTGTTCTTTACTTTTCTTTTGTATGCCGGGAAAGTTCCGAGTTCAATTCTCAAAGACAGAGTAATGTATGTCATGTGAAATCATCTTGTGACTCGACTGACGAACGCCGAAATGGTAGTCAAGAGCAAAGAGAGGGAAGGTGGCAAACACGAAAGTGGTCTCGGGGACTTGGAGCAGGAACTTATCCGTCATGCTGGTTTTTTATTAACTTAGTCGTTTTTTATGTCGGGAACTCGGTTAGTAGGAACTCGGATTGCTTTGAGTAATGTATGTTGTACGTGGAGTTTCGTGACTTGACTGTCGAACGCCGAAATGGTAGACAAGAGCAGAAATTACCTAAGTACGGTAAACATGAAAGGCAATTTGGGAACTCAAAACAGAGTAAATTGGCATAAGTGGTTCGAGTAGATGGTTCACTGAGAAAACGAAAATAGTACGACTGTATATTACATATGCCATCCGGCATCCCGGGGATTTAACGAATCTGCTAAGTTTTTCATGCGGTAGGGGAAGTCGGCTTCTCGACGGAGACCTCGGGAGCAGCGACCTCGGGAGCAACTACCTCGGGAGCAGGGGCAGCAGCAGCAGCGGGAGCAGCACCGGGGGCGACTTCGGATTCGGTGACGGCAGCGCTACTCGGGGCCTCGGGAAGCACCTCGGTCTCGGGGGCCTCCGGTCTTGGCGAAGTCGCTACATCCCAGGGAACCACCTTCTCGGGCGCGGCACCGGAAGCGGCGTCATCTCCTTCCGGGGACTCGTCTTCCGCCTCGCCGGAAGCGGCATCGTCTTCGTCGTCCTCGTAATCTGATTCCGAGTCGGAAGGGATGACGCTAGGGGTGAACGTGCGGAAGCTTGACCACGTAGCGATGCGGTGCGCCACCTCTTGTCGGCGCTGGATCTTCTCCGGATCGGTGACCCACGAAGAGACCGTCCGGAGGCGCAGGATTGCCTCCAGATCGAGACCCTCGTACCAGCTGAGTACTTGGGTCAAGACCTGGTCGACGCCAGCCCGTGCACCGGAAAGCTTCCAGGCGTGGATGCGCCTCCCGGCACCCCGAAGTGCGCTCGTGAGCTCGGGAAGCGAGAGCGTCCCCCGGATACTTGGCCACAGTGCGCCGTGGACGTGGACCGCAGCGCTGAGCAGATCCGTCCCGATAGAACGGAGGGGTACTATCCGGGCCTTCAGGGCGACGAGGTGATCCTCAATGTCCCAGGCATCCGAGATGGGGCCCTTCCCGGCGCGCTTCTCGCGGAAGGCGGCAACAGCTTTGGCGGCAGGCTCGCGGGAGTGCTCAAACTCTCCTTTAAAAAGAAGAGCTGTCAAACGACTAAGTCATAAGAATAGCAGCAAGAAAGAAAGCAAAAAGAAGGCAAGAGGGATGTCGGTCCACTTACTGTTCAGATCCCGGTTCAGCACTGTGAGCTCCGAGAGCCAAGTATCATACCGGGAACGAAGAAGAGCAAGCTCAGTCTCGGCAGTGTGCGCGCGCTCCTGGGATTGGTCCAGGGTCTCTTTCTGCTTCTTGGTCGCCTCGATGAAGCGCGTCTTCATCTCGGACATAGCAGCCTGGACCTTTCCGAGCTCGCCGTTCAGCCGCGCGATCTCGGATTGCGCGGTGGCGAGAGCAGTCTTCTGGTCCACCGAGATCTTACGCGCCGCGTCTAGCTCCTCCCGGAGGCGCTCCTCGGATTTCTTGGATTGACCGAGTTCAGCGAGAACCCGGTTGAAGATGTTGCGGCGTTTTTGGCTGCACTCCTGAAAGCAAGACAAAGAAGGCAAAGTCAGTATGGAAAAGGTGTAAAAAAACCAGTTGGGAGGATCTCGGGGACTCGGTGTCCGAGTCCTGGATTTTTTCTCTAAGATTGGAACCTGGTGATCTGCTATTCGGTGGAATCTAGAGCACTAAGCACCAATCTCGGGGACTAGTGGTGGAGCAAATTTTGAAGCAACCTATCCGGTTGGGAGGATCTCGGGGACTCGGTGTCCGAGTCCTGGATTTTTCTCTAAGATTGGAACCTAGTGATCTGCTATTCGGTGGAATCTAGAGCACTAAGCACCAATCTCGGGGACTAGTGGTGGAGCAAATTTTGAAGCAACCTATCCGGTTGGGAGGATCTCGGGGACTCGGTGTCCGAGTCCTGGATTTTTCTCTAAGATTGGAACCTAGTGATCTGCTATTCGGTGGAATCTAGAGAAGTAAGCACCAATCTCGGGGACTAGTGGTGGTGGAAGGAACAAATGCGTTTTTTGGAAAGAGGAAAAGCTTACCTCGCTTACTCGGGTGACATCCAGCGCGGCCACCTGGAGAGCATGCAGGGCTTGAGCGCTGCGGCTCGGGCCTGCAGCGTGCAAGTCCCCTGCAGTCTCGGAAGCGTCGGCGGCAAGCCAGGCTTTGTTGAAGTCATCAACAACCCGAATGCCGGAGCTGCCAGCAGCGCGGGCGGCAGCAACGTACCGGGATCCTGAAGATACAAAGGAGCTGACCGTTGCTCGCAACATCCGCAAGGCTGCAGTAGGGATATCGGCAGGAGGCGGTGGTAACGAGAAAAACGTACCCGGGCGCAGCACCAAGTCCTGAGACGAGGATGTCGGGGCAGCTGCGGGCGGGGCAGAAGATGTTTTCTGCCCAGCAATCTTGCTGCGAGATTTGGGAGGTTGGTCTGCTGGCCGGGAGGAGGCTGTAGGCTGCCTCTCCGGGATGGTCTTGGGCGCGACTGGCCGAGAAGGGCCACTGGCCGCAGGTTCCCGGCGAGGGCTGAGGATCTCTGCCTCCAGCCCGGGAACCCGGCGCGGGCTCTCCGGAAGAAGCACTTCTCCCGAGGTGGTCGTGGCCTGCACCGGGATCTCCTCGATCACCGGATGCGCATACGGGGTCGCAACGGTAGCCGGTGCGGCACCGGAAGCCGCAGGCTCACTGCCTCGGGTAGAAGGGCGAGGAGGTGAAGGAGAAGCCCGAGCCGGGCTGGGAGTCCGAGTCCCGGGAGGAGGAGGAACAGCAGGCGACGGGAGCTCGAGTGCATCCCTGAAAGGAAATGTCTTAGTAATAGTTGTGGAGAAAGCAAAGTCAGATAGCATAAGGCAAGGAAGACGTACCCGGAGTCCACAGTGGGAGGACCCCTTTGCCGGCGCCGAGCAGGCTTTTCGGTTGTCTGCTTACTCGGTTTGTTCTTCTTGGGGGGGTTGCCGGGGTTATCGGCCCCCTCGGTGTCGGAAGCCGCGCGCTTCCGGCTCTCGGCACGTTTGGTCCCGGTTGTCGGTTTTGGAACCACAGCTGAGGCCCAATTCAGAGGGAGAGCGTCAATAACATCGAGAATCTGGCAGTCAGTCTCATCCTCATCATCCGAAGAAATGAAAACTGCCTCTGGAGTTGAAGGATTACCCGGGGCCTTGACGAAAGGGATGGCGAGGTGGTCCTCGCCGTCGGGATCCTCTCTCGGCATCACGTCCGGTTTCGGGAAGTCCGGCGTGTAATTCCCGTTGACGTGGACGGCGTCTTCTTTGTGTTGACGCTCGAACAACTGCGCAAACAAATTAGGCCGTGTCGGTGTCCAGGTGAACGCGTGTACGAAGGCGAAGGCACGAAAGACTGATAGAAGCACCTGATCGCATGGTCTTCTCCGGCATCCCCCAAGGACCCGCCAAATATAGTCCTCCGTCATCTCCGTCCGGGCAATAGCTCGAACGCGACGGACGACCCCGGCGTGGCTTAGCCCAAAGATACTAGTCCTAGTGGGATCATAGTTCCCGGACATGTGGCACATCTTGTGCACTCGGTTTTGAAGAGGGCAGACCCGGCGAACAATGAAGCACCGCAGGAGATCATCCCCGGTCATCTTCTGTGTTAGCACGTGCAGAACCTCGTGCATGCAAGTAAGCTCATCGCTATCCGGAAGCTTCTTCCAGAGACCGAACTCGCGCGGAGGACCAATAATGAACTCCGGCAGATTGATGAAGTCCGGGTTCGAGGATCCCGGGCCATCTCCAGAGTGCTCCCGGTTCTTCACGTAGAAGAAACTCCGCTGCCACTTCCGGCAGGACTCTAGTCCCTTAACTATGGGGAATCCGGAATCAGCGCGGGGGATGATGGTGGCCGCTCCGCAATCCACTAAGTCTTTAACCTTCTTATCCGGATTGGGGATGGCTTGGCGACGGAGAATAAAGTACTTGGCCCAGAGATCCAAGAAGGGCCAGATGCCGAGGTATGCCTCCGCATATGTGGTGAAGACCGAGAGCATCATTATGGCGTTGGCGGGAAGATGGTGAGGTTGAAGGTCGTAGAGGTCGAGGAAGTCGCGGAAGAAGGGGCTTGCCGGAAGCCCAAACCCGCGCTCAAAGTGCGCGAGGAATACTACGTATTCCCCGGGTTGGGGTTCCGGTGCAATCTCCTCTCCCGGGAGACGGCTCTCGACTTCCGGAGGAATCCGGTGAGTCCGATACAGCCAGTCCAGATCGGACTGCTTCGTCTCGGATCCATCCCAACATCCCCGGGCACGTTCTTCGCCCATGTCGGAGAAGTGTGCAGGGATATCCGAGCTACTCTGCAGGCGCAGCGGTGGTTAGTCGGAGTTAGTCTACCGGAAACTAGGATGCCGGAGCACAAACTGCTAAACGTTACCGGGTTCCTAGGAAACAAGATCTACCGTATGCTAAATAAATCGAAACTAAAGGGAGGAAAAAAGGCTCGCGCTAGACTCAAGCGAGGCACAAATGCGGGTGACCGATATACATTCTAGCGCCACGGTAATTCATCGCCGTGCGCCTCGTGCGCGCCGCGCGAGTGTGCTCACCGGCGGCGGCGCAACCGTGCTCGTGCTATGGCACGGCCGGGGTCGGGCGGTTACTCTACCAGAGAAAGGCATCAGAGCGGAGAAGAACAACTCACCGGTGAAGGAGGAGATCGGCGACGTGCGAGAGGGACGGCGCGGTGCGAGCTCCGGCGAACGGCGAGCGGGACGTCGTGCGGGCGACGAGCGCAGCGGCGGCGACGAGCTCGAAACGGTGAGGAGGAAGAGTGCGAAGGAGAAGAAGAAGGGGAGGAGACCGTTCCGGTCCCCTATTTATGGGGGGGATTCCGGAGCGGTTTCCGATTTTCCCGCCCACGATCTCCACAGTCGTGGGTGGGATCTGTTTTGTGCCGTAGGACACGTGGCACTATCCGGAGCGCCCGATCCGGCCACACCGAGGGCCACACGGCCCCAACGGTTGGATTCCGGATCGGATGCGGCTCCTCGGCGCGGGAACCCAAGCGACACCGTGCGTGCGCAGAGGCACTCGAGTGCGTCTCTGCGCAGACGGGACGTCGGGTGGGCCCTGGCTCAGTGTCTCGAATTCATCGGGAGATCAACGGTCGAGATTCACTGGCATGGTACTATCCGGTCGCAGGCTTCGCCTCCCGGTTAAGGCAATCTCGGTGGGAAGATCTCGGTAAAAAGATCTCAGTAAAAAGATCTTGGGAAGAATCGATCTCGACATGGAATAAAAGGATGGTATAATTGGTTCTCGGAAAATGGTTGTTGTTTAAAGCTGATCCCGCACATCATCTCAGGTCGCTGTGCAGCACCAGCGTCGGGGACTAGTGTCGAGGGGCTACCTCCCGGGTAGGGGCAGATCCCGGTATAATCCGGTAAATATCAACAGTGCTTGACCTTTGGCGACAGCAAGGGACACCTCCTGGTGTGCCGAAAGGGCAACCTGACCCTTAGGCACTGGAAGAGGGCAAAGTGCCTCCTGGCAACCGCAAGGGTCAGCTCTGGCAGCTATAAATAGACACCCCCAGTCCTCACAGTCGCAGCACAAGCATGAGCGGCTGGTTCCTCTAAGAACTAGCTTCTCGAAGATGTCTTTGCTGGTAGGCTAAGACATCTTCGGGAGGCTAGGCCTAGAGATACTCATCCTGAGACGAGCTCGGACGTCTCCAGGAAGGATCCCGGATCTGGGACTCCGGGGAGACTTCCGGGTGGAGGTGTACTCGGCTTTACCGGATAGGTATTCCGGGTAAGTACTAACCGGAGCAACTCTCGGTGTTGATCTTGTGCAGAAGAGGCTCACAGTGGCAGGCAAGGAGGTATCCGGAGTAAGGGCTTCCGGTAGGCCGTCAACGGTCCGTAGCAGGCTTTCCCGTCTATCGCGGGGGGAAGCACCGTTCCGCCTGACACGGAAGCATGGTCACCTCTCGCCTGACACGGGAGCATGGTCACCTCCCGCCTGACACGGGAGCGCGTCAGCCGGTACGAGCGTGGTACGACAAGACCTGACATGCCTAGCCCGGCAATCCGGAAAAGGCTATCCGGGATGGGCAAAGACATGTCTTGTCTCTGACAAGGGGACAATGATGATGTAGGACGGCGCCTGCCGTCCTTAGCGAGATGATGACGAAGGGGCTACACCGGATAGTCCGGCGACTAGGTCGCACTAGCCGGTGACGACATTCCGGCTAGGCCTGTCCGGTGGGGCCAAGCCAAGTTAGGGTTTCCGGCCCTCCTGGCCGGACCTCTATAAAAGGCGTCATAACTGCTCCTGAGGGAGGGGGACCAACTTCAGAGCCAAAGCTATAGTCACATTTACTCTTAGAGCAGTTACTCCCCTTCACCTTGAGTTCATCTAGTTCTTCGTACTTCATCCTTTGGCAGATCTTGTAGCAAGTTGTAGTCCTTGTATCACCAATATATAGAGAGGAAAGGCAGGAGTAGGGGTGTTACCTCCTCACGAGGGCCCTGAACCTGGGTATTACTCCCCTTCACCGTGTGTGTGTTGTGTGCCTTCGTGCATTTCTTTGAGATCTCCTCCTTTGCGCTTTGTTCTTGTTCCCTGTTCTTGGGAGATCTCGGTTTTACCGGGATCCTCCCCGTGTGAGCTCTTCAGCTCGCTATCCCTCCCCGGATCCACCAACGTCCATCGGCCCCACAAATTAGCCATCCTATGGCATCTGCCGTGACACCACCACGACAGCAACTCTCCTCGAGGGCCTAAAGTGGAAGCATGGCCCTCAAGGGATCCCTCGCCTCAGGGGACCCTCCCGAGGCGCCAACGCGCCTCGAGGGAGTCCCGCAGGAAACTCCCCTCAGGCCTCCCCGCGCTTGAGGGGAAACGTCGCGGCCAAGGAAGTACGGCAAGACGCACGTGGCCCCTGCCACGCCCACGTGGTGACGCAAGCAGCCCCGTTGCCGTTTTGGTGATAAAGGGGTCAATAAAGCGGCTCTGCATGCTGCGCAACTGTCAGGACCTTCTACTCTGACGATAAAGCAAGTGGACGGCGCAACCCTCCAACAGAGAACGTCACCGCGGGCTCCACCTCCGAGACTGCCCCTTCTACAGGCAGTACATCGCGGTCGGCCGCCGGTCGGCCACCGCGCCCACCTTTATCAGCAATGGACCGCGTCCATGGACAAAGGGACGGCGGTGCACTCCAACTCCACGGTGCCTCTGCCGTGTGGGAGCCACCTTGAAGGCCAAGCCGAAGGAGAGCGCCATAGGGGCCTATAAAAGAGGCCAGACATCCATCATAGCACGGGTCGTCTCTTTGCGTGCTACATCCCTTGTAAACCCTAGCAACTCTTGTAAGGATAGCCTTGATCCCGAGGAGGAAGAAGATCATCGCTTCCCTCCCCAGGCAAGAACTGCCTCAAGGGGGCCTCCGGCAAACTCCACTGTATAGAGGCAAACCCAGACAAAATCAAGCTCAACCCCGCCAAGTGCGTCTTTGGAGTACCTTCAGGCAAATTGCTTGGGTTCCTCGTGTCTTATCGAGGCATAGAGGCAAACCCAGACAAAATCAAGGCCATAGAAGACATGCAACCTCCACGCGGGCTCAAGGACATGCAACGCCTAGCAGGCTGCATGGCCAGCTTGGGTCGATTCATCTCCATTTTCGGAGAAAGAGCCTTGCCGTTCTTCAAGATCATGAAAAGAACGGGCACTTTCAAGTGGACCCCTGAAGCTGAAAAAGCATTTGAGGACTTGAAGAAGTATCTGGCCAGCCCACCAGTAATGGTCGCCCCAAGGCCTGACGAGCACCTGAAGCTGTACTTATCAGCTACTCCGCAAACAACCAGTGTTGTCCTTGTGGTGGAAAGAGAAGAGCCAGTACTCCACAAGAAGAGTCCAGCCACTCCAAAGAAGAAGTCTCCTGATAAGGAGCTCGACGAAAGGGCAGCCCTCACAAACCCACCGCCAGGCACAAAGCCCCAAGAGCGGACTGCCACAAGCCAACCGCTGCAAGGAAATCCTGCCAAGGAGCCTCAGGAAACAAACCCCCTCGAGGCCCAGGACAAGCCCCTCGAGGCAAAACCCCTCGAGGCCAAGGTCAACCACCTCGAGGCCAAACCCCGCAAGGCCAACCCCCTCGAGGCCAGGTCAACCCCCTCGAGGCCAACCCCCTCGAGGAAAACACCCACGAGGCCCAAGTCAACCCCTCGAGGCCAACCCCCTCGAGGAAAACACCCTCGAGGTCCAGGCCAACCCCCTCGAGAGCCAAGCTGAGCCACCTCAGGCAAAAGACGTCGAGGCTACAGGAACTACCATCGTCGAGCATCCAGTCTACTTCGTCAGGGCAGTACTGCGTGATGCTCGCGAGCGGTATACAATGCAGCAGAAGTTCTCCTCGCACTCGCCTCAAGAAAGCTGCGACACTACTTCTAGGGGCAACCCATCACAGTGGTCACCTCTTTTCCCATGGAGCAAATACTGCGCAACCCAAACGCAACAGATCGTGTCGCAGGATGAAACATAGAGCTACACCCATTCAATTTGCGCTTCGATACCACAAGGGTAATCAGAGGAAGAGCGCTGGCTGACTTCGTCGCCGAATGGACTGACCCAACCCCTGAAGAGCCTTTGGGAGAAGAGCAAGAGCCCTCTGGAGCCACAATGCCCAACCACTGGACCATGAAGTTTGACGGAACTTTCGCTTGTCGCCACGGCGGGGCAGGCGTAGTCCTGATCTCACCCAAAGGCGAGAAGTTGTATTACACAGTCCAGCTGTGCTTCGGAATCGACAAGATATCCAAAAATATCGCCGAGTATGAAGGCCTAATTGCCGGCCTAAGCGCCGCAATCGCCCTAGGCGTCAAGCATATACTCATCAAGGGCGACTCCCAGTTGCTCATCAACTTCTCTAACAAAAGCTACAAGCCTAAGGACGACCACATGGCCGCATACCTTGAAGAGGTCCGTAGGCTTGAGAAGCACTTCAAGGGAATGAAGCTCATGCACATCCCAAGAAAGGAAAACCAAGAGGCTGATGACATCGCCAAGCGCGCATCAAAGAGGCAAGCTCAGCAGCCAGGTGTCTTTGAAGAAAGGCTCGTCAAGGCATCCATAAAGCAGCCCCAAGAGGCCCTGCCCGCAAGCACAGACGAAGCGCTCCCGCCACCACCTGCAAGCGGGGCTCCAGGCTGCGGGGCCCCTACAGGGGAGTGTCTGTTGCTCACAGCGGTGCACCAAGAAACAGGATGGATCGACGAGATCAAAGATTACCTCCACAAAGGGGTCCTTCCCGAGGAAGACGTTGAAGCGGAGCGAATTGCCCGCCAAGCAAAATTGTACCAAATCCTCGAAGGAATTCTCTATTGCAAGCGCCCAAATGGCGTCGCGCTCAAATGCGTCCCTCCTGAAGAAGGCAAACTGCTGATCAAGGACATCCTTAGCGGGGAATGCGGCCACCATTCGTGCGCCCGTACCCTCGCAGGCAAAGTCTACAGGAGCGGCTTCTACTGGCCTCAAGCACTTCAAGATGCAATGGACATCATTCAAGCATGTGAAGCCTGCCAATTCCACGCCAAGCAAATCCACCAACCAGCGCTGGGACTACAGACCATTCCGCTCTCGTGGCCGTTTGCGGTCTAGGGGCTGGACATCCTGGGACATTTCCCAACGGCGCAAGGAGGATATCGCTTCCTCTTCGTGGCCATTGACAAGTTCACAAAGTGGCCTGAAGTGGAGGCGACGCGCACAATCACAGCAGGCGCGGCGGTGAAATTCATCAGAGGCCTGGTCTGCCGCTTCGGAGTGCCTAACCACATCATCACCGACAATGGCTCCCAATTCACCAGTGGCATCTTCAGAGCCTACTTTGAAAGAATGGGCATCAAGCTCTGCTTCGCCTCATTCGCCCATCCGCAAAGCAACGGACGGGCTGAGCGCGCAAACGCAGAAGTCCTCAAAGGCCTGAAGACCAGGACCTTCGATGTCCTCAGGGGCCACGGCAAGGGCTGGATCAACGAGCTCCCCTCGGTGCTCTGGTCCATCCGTACCACGCCACCCAAGCCCACCGGGGAAACACCGTTCGCCCTCGTCTATGGAGCCGAAGCAGTCCTCCCCACAGAGATAAAGCATGGATCCCCACGGGTCCTTGGCTTTAACGAGGACCAGCAAGAGGACCTCCACAACGACGACCTGCTTCTCCTTGAAGGGCTACGAAGTTGCGCCGCCCTACGAGCGGCCAAATACCAGCAGGACCTGAGACTCTACCACAACCGCAACGTGCGCTCGCGCACCCTGGAGGCAGGCGATCTCGTCCTCAGGCGAGTCCTCTCTGAGGAAGGCCTCCACAAGCTATCCCCGATGTGGGAAGGCCCCTACAGGGTCACCCACAGCGCCAGGCCTGGCGCGGCTCGCCTCGAGACGTAAGACGGCGTCCCCGTCAAGAATCCATGGAACATCATGCACCTACGCAAGTTCTACCCATGATCATTGTCACGTCAAGGCATTTTGCGAAAGAGGCAGCCCACGGCTCAACCTCCAAGCACTTTTTGTCTCTAAAGGTTAAAAGCTCAAGGCTTAAACCTCAAAAATCTTTGTATCCACAAGGAACAAATTAAAAATGTGATCATTGTCACACCCGTGATCATTGTTACATCGAGACTTCTTGCGGAAGAGGCAGCCCACGGCTCAACCTCCAAGCATTTTTGTCTCTAGAGGTTAAAAGCTCACGGCTTAAACCTCCAAAGCATTTTTGTCTCCTAAGGGAACAAACGCAAAATGTGATCATTGTCACGCCCATGATCATTTTCACGTCGAGACTTCTAGCGGAAGAGGCAGCCTACGGCTCAACCTCCAAGTTTTTGTCTCTAGAGGTTAAATGCTCACGGCTTAAACCTCCCAAGCACTTTTTGTCTCCTAAGGGAACAAATGCAGCCGTGATCATTGTCACACCCGTGATCATTGTCACGTCGAGACTTCTAGCGGAAGAGGCTGCCTACGTCTCAACCTCCAAGCATTTTTGTCTCTAGAGGTTAAAAGCTCACAACTTAAACCTCACAAGCATTTTTGTCTCCTAATGGAACAAATGCAACCGTGATTATTGTCACGCCCGTGATCATTGTCACGTCGAGACTCCTAGTGGAAGAGGCAGCCTACGGCTCAACCTCCAAGCATCTTTGTCTCTAGAGGTTAAAAGCTCACGGCTTAAACCTCCAAGCTCCAAAGGCTTCCCTCGAGGGGAAACCCTCCGAGCTCTCCATCTAACGAGCCACCTCAGGCCGTTGAGAGTCTCTGCCACTAAGGGTGGTCCCCATGTCTCGACATGGTCAAAACATTAACTTGGCAACCCCAAGCATAATGACTCAATTTCGTTCCCAAGTGAACTTAGGGCCTAGCCGTCGCTTTAAAATGTATTATGTGAGTTTTATTTTCGCATTACTCTGTCGAAGTGTGCGCTTATATCTCTCCACACGCGTACCTCGCGAGCGGGGGCTGAGTACGGTGCCAGTGCCTCAAATGACACACCAGCAGCACTGCAAAACCCAAGGGTCTGAGCTCTGGCTGGAGGGCAAGATCCCACAAACACGCCATCTCTACAGAGGACCTTGGTACTTACTCTCCTCGCAAGGAACGCCAGAGGGGACCTATAAGCGCTCAAGAGTCACGTGAACCGTGTTCCAGCGTTTGGGTTCGCCCCTCTAATATCTGCAGGAAAATATCCCTCACGAGCCTGAAGGGGCACCCGGGAGCGACCCCTCAAGTGGGCAACCTCGCCGGACGAAAAGCCTCTGCAAGGCGAAAACCTCGAGAAGCAAAGTCTCGCACCCACGTCTTAAGAGCGTTTTCTCTCCCTAGCGCACGTTTGTCCCTCAAGCGACTTCGCTTTCCCTTACGCTTCATGGACTACTCGCACATCTAAGGGGGGCACTTGAGCATCGCGACTCAGGGCTCTTACCCCTCCTAGGCCTAAACTCCCCCCGGCCTAGCGGAGTCATTGCTCGTGCATACCGAAGTGGCGGAGTCATGGCACGAGGAGATGGGACCTACCGACGCAGAGAACAAATAGACATGAAGATGAGTCCAAAGAGACCTCACGGGGGGCAAACAAGCTCGAATTAAACAACAATAAAGAGTATATTACAGGCCAAAAGGTCTTAAGAAATCTAAACACACGATTGTTTCAGATACAAGCGCTCGCAGGCGAAACAAGAAGAAGCTCAGGTAGAAGCAGCGCCGCCTTGGACCTCCTCCGCAGTGGCCGCAGGCGGCGGGGTAGGCGCGCGTGGAGGCGTCAACACGCGGCGCCGTCGGTTCGTGCGGTGGAGTAGCCTCACGCGGAGCCGTAGCCGCGCGAGGAGGAGTAGGAGCGCGAGACGGCGTGGAAGTTGTCTCCTCCGAGCCTTCCACCACCAGAGGCTCAGAGGGCTTTGCAGGTGCCTCTGGGCGTGCCACCTGAGGCCTTGCTGCCCCCGCCTGGGGCACAACCGCCTCCGCTTGAGGCGCCCCCTCAAGAGGGCCCGTGGAGGCCGTCTCCACAGGCCTTGCGCCCTCTTCAGCCACGACCCCTATCGTGGCGCTCTTCACGTCAGCCGCCTTGCGGAGCCGGCGGTGCTTCGCAGGCACTAGATCACTGACAAGAGTCCAAGAAAAGACCTTCAGTAAAGGGCATAGTGAAGGAGAAAGCTAAAATGCAAACGATCCAACACCAGGAAAACTCACCCTGAAGGTGGGGCGCCAGCATTGTAACGCCCCGGGATTTTATCCTCTTTAAGTTTTGTGTGTTTTTTTTTTGCATCGACATAGCATCACATTGCATGTCATTAATTTAATTTGTTGCATTTAAATTAAATTTCCATAATTAAATTCGAATGCTTTTCAAATTAATAAAAAATGTGTTATTTAAAAATCTTTTGCAAATGTTAAAAAACTAGTTTATTAAATTGTCTATTGAAAACTAAAAATATTTTGTATAAGATTCATGTTCAAATTCCTTTTCGTTTTTGTTTTAAAAATATAAAACAAAAAAGTTTAAAAGGGAGAAAAATAAAGCCCAAAGCCCACCTAACCCAAACCCTAGGTTTGGGTCCCCCTGAAAACTTTTCCCACCCCCTGAAATTTTTGCGGCCACCCACTCCCCTTTCTCTCTTTTTCTTTTTTCCTTTTTTTTCCTTTCTCTCCTTTTTCTTTTCTCTCCTTTCCTTTTCTTTCTTTTTTTTTGTCCTTCTTTCCTCTTCCTCCTCCGTACGCACCATCTCCTCCTGAGCCGCACGGGAGAGCAGGCCCGTGCTCCTGCCGAGCTCCCCGAGCCCCGGCCTTCCCCTGCGCCTCCGGCCCGCCTCCGGCCGCCACCGGCCCGCCGCCTCCACCACCGGCCGCATCCGCGCCGCCCCGGGCCGCTCGCCTCCCCAAGCCAGCGCGCGCCGCCGCCTCCCGCCGGCCGCTACGCCACGCCGCGCCCTGCCTCTCCCGCTCCCGGCCGCCGGCCGCTCCCCGCGCCACCGCCTCCCCAGCCGCGGCCGCGTGCGCCCTCCGCCTTGCACCGCCACCCCTGCCTTGCCGCTGCGCCTCTCCGTCCGCCTTGCCCCGGCCGCCTCCAGCGCCGCCGCCGCGACTCCGCCTCGCCGCCGGCCGCCCTCTGCCGCAGCCGAGCACACCCCGCCGCTAGCGTCCTCCGCATCGCGTCGCCCGCGCCGGCCCCTGCGCCTCCCGCTCGCGTTCTCCACGCCGCGCCGCGCCCGGTCGCCTCCGCGCCCTGCCGCTGCCGCCGCCGCCCACGCAGTGCCTCCGCGTGCTCGCGCCCGCGCGCCTCCGTCTCCTCCCGCCGCCACGCGCTCGCCGCCGCGCTGCGCCCGCCGCCGGCTACCTCCACCCGACGCCCCGCGTCCCTGGCCACCGTCGCCGCCGCCGTGCGTTTCGCCCGCGCCACGTCGCCGTCCCCGCTGCCTCTTCCGGCCGGGTGCGCGTCTTCTCCGTCCGGTGTCCCCCGCGTCCGCCGCACGACGGGTGTTCGGCAAAATGTCCGCAACACCCCGGCGTCGCTTTGTTGTCCGTGTTTGTCCACCCTTCGTGGTGCTCCTACGTGCCACGACTATCCGACTACTTCCACGACGATGACTACTTCCTCTACGGATCGAAGATGTCGGTTCCGAACCCTAGTTCACCCGATCCGACGTATGGACCCAAACCCTAACCCTATGCCTATTTTATAAAATGCCATCTATCTTGTGCATATCTCATCATAATTACATGTGATGCATCTCTTGGGTTTGCGGGTGTAGCAAATCACCTAAATAATAAATATGGAATGTGTGGGGGCAAATCAATATATGTATAGCCCGATTCCATTTAAATTGACTAGATCATCTTTGCCATGTCTTGCCATGTTAATGTACATTTAATTTGTTGGATAGATAAATAACTTGCACCTAAATATTAATTTTCGGAATCCCGGTTCTGCTTAATTTGGATTAAGGGCATCTCGCATTGCATCTTGCCATGTCATTCATCTGTCCCATGATCATGCTGGATCTTGTGCCGTTATGCATCTTTTGCGCTTCCAGTGTTTGTTGCTTCTTCGCGGATAAGACGTTGAGATGTGTGAGCAACGACAAGATCTGCTTCCATGCGGGATTCCAGGCAAGCAAAGTTTGCTTGTTTACCTATACATTGTCTTTCATTCCTGCCGTTGATCTCTGCTACCCTAGTATTCGATTCTTTATCGCGAACCCATCACATGTTATCCTGCAGCCGATACAGCTTTATCCCCACATCCCATCACCTGTTGTATGTTTATCTGTTAGCCTTGCGAGTCGTAGTGCATGCTTAGAATTGGTTGTGCGAGTCGTCAGTTGGTCTTTTATTTTATATGCTTAGCTTGATAGATTATTCTACCTTAATAAAATGTTATATTATATTGGGGTAATATAATTAAAAGATAAGGCACCGGCGGAAGGCCTTGCGAGGTGCTTTGTTCTGCTAAGTGTCGACCTAGGAACTGAGATCTTGCTCCCCTAATCCAAGACTGAGCGCACTAACCACTTGTGGGAGGCCCTATGGAGCCCCCCTCGACTTTGACTGGAACTTCAACTTGTCTGGGAGCCACACCTAGTTCGGGTTTTCCATTTGTCTCATATGCATTGATGATACTAGTGTAGTATTTTACTTTGGCGGTGTGCCTTGTTACATGCATATAGGGCGCGGCCTGTTGGTGCGGAGGGGTGTGTCCTGCGGGAGTCCGCACCCTTTTGGCCGGGACCAGCATAGCTCCCGTGGCTCCTGGACTTGTTGCGGTGAAGGAAAAGAGTTGGGTTGAAAGGCCCTAATGTTTTTGACTGGGTTGATCATGCGAGTATGGGTCCAGTAGTGCACCCCTGCAGGGTATAATCTTATCGATGAGCCGTGTCCACGGTTATGGACGACTTGGTGATGATGCTGGCTAACAAGATCATAGACAACTTACACCTAATAATTATTAATTAATTTGCCTAGTAATATAGAGTTACTTTCACAATAAATGGTAACTAAAATTGTTCAATGTGTGAGTATTCCCGAATTGCTTCCTCATACTTGGTTGAGGGGGTTAATCCGAGAATGGGTTATGATTGGTGTTAGTAGTAGTTGTTTATCTTATGCGCTCTCTTATCCCTCTCTAATTAGACGGAAGTTCTAGCGTGTCTCTTTAGGTTGCTAGTGTTGCTGCCGTTAAGTCCACCTCCCTTATATTTTGGGAAATGGTGTAGAAAGTAGGCAAGTCGGTTTTGCTTGCCACGGAGTGCCCTGACCCTCTTTTGGGATGTGCTTTATGTGCAGTCAACAGGTTTGAAGTCTGACGACGTTAGCTTGGGAATCCCTCCGGCTTGGCTGGGCAGGGATATGGCGCCATTGCTTATCTTCAGGAATCTTAGTCCAATTTGCATCTTATCCGTAGTCGGATACCACTTTTGCTTCCGCTGTCATTTGAATCTTTGTCTTGTATCATTTGTATCTTCACTCGTTCGAGTCGTTGTTGTATTTATATTTTCTGTTGTATTTGTGGATGTATCGGAACTGTTGTAATGTTATCACAATTCCACCCACATAATGCGCATGTTTCGGCGTGCACATTATGTCTGGTGGGCGACCTAAAATCGTTATTATGCGGATTTCGGCGGGAGCGCTTAAATCTACATAGTACCGATTTTCGGGCGTCACAAGCATCGACCCACGCCAAGCTTAGCGAGCGCCATGAGGGGAAGGGCTTGGAAACAGGCCATGCTGGGGGCGCTTCGGCTTTCCTTTTGGAAGGAACGTCGGATGGCCTGGCCCCCGAGCGGTCCACGGCGCCTTTGGTGTGGGGCCCGCGCCTTCCCAGAGAGGCCTCCGCGTCAGAGGCCTCCTCCTCCTCAGCCTCCTCCTCCGTGAGGCGCGAGGGCGCCACCACGAAGGTGTCTTCATCGCCTGACGAGATATCAAAAAATTTGTCAGTAAATGGCCCGGCCCTCGAGGAGGAAACCTCCCCTGCCGCGGCCTCCTCCTCACCTGGGCCAGCTCCTGAGGCCGAGGGAGAATCGGCCCCTTCCGCTCCCCGCGTGGCCGACGTCGGCACCTCGAAGTCCGCCTGACCTGTCGAAACGAACGGAGGCATCCCCTCCAGGAGGTCCATGCGCTCCGTCAGGTTGTATTGGTGAAGGGGCCTGAGCGCCGTGGGGAGCTCATCCACGGCAAGCACCGATGGATTAACGAAGAGCGCGGAGAGGATGTTGTTGATGGTGTCCTTGTCGTTGTCCTCGACGTGGAGCCGCATCTTATCGCTCGGCCCCGAGTACATCCACATGGGGACCAAATGTGCCTGGAGGGGCGCGATGCGGCGCGTCACGAAGTCCGCCACAACCATCTGCCACGTGAGGCCCTCCTCGCGGAGGAAGCTCAGGCGCCTCATCAAGCTCACGTTCTTGGCGCCGTCGAAGGTGGCCTTGCCCCAGTGGGAGTTCTTCACCGGGGGCTCGTCGGGGACCTCGAGGAATGCGCGGGGATGCTCCACCACAACAAAAAACCACTTCTGGCGGAAGTCGTCTACCTTCTTCGTCACTGAAGTGATGGCCTTGCCCTCGCTCCAAGACATGGGGATATAGACGCTCCCCATGCCGTCGACGATGCGGAATGAGACGCACCCAGAGCGCTCGTTCTTCGCCGTGTTCCGGAGCGCGTAGAAGCACCGGAACACCACCACTGTGGGCTCCAGGCCCAGGTACGCCTCGCAGAGGTAGGCGAAGACGGCGAGGATGAGGACGGAGTTGGGGTGCAGGTGCAGCAGCTGCACCTGGTAGAACGCCAGCACCGCCTCCAGGAATGGCGAGAAGGGCGGCACCAATCCTGCAGCAAGGCAATGCTGGAAGATCGGGAAGAACCCGCGCGGGCGCTTCCCGTGCGCCGCGGGCTTCAGGGCAGTGGCGCCATGCTCGTTCGTCCGGTCCGCCACCAGGTACCGGACCTTGGCGAGCGCCTTCTCGTTGACACGCACGGCCAGTAGCCCCGCGCCCACAACGTTCTCAGGAGCCTCCGCCTGGGAGGAAGACATCGCGGCGGCCTTTCCCTTGCTCTTGAGTGGGCTCATCGTCGGGGGCGCGGAAGGCTGAAGGAAACGGAGAAGGGAGAATCGCAGGAGAGAGCGGAGGTGGAGAGCTCTAGGAAGCGGAAACTTCTGCGAGAAGAATTGGAAACGGTAACGGCTCCCTGCTGTCCCGTTCAGGCTTTAAGTCGCCTTGAGGAGCAGTTACCGGGACGTGGTGGGACCCCCCACGACTCGCGCCCCGGATCGTGCGAGGACGTTATTCGTCCAAGTGCCGCGTGGCTCGGGCCGGCTGGGCACAAAGGGCCCACGACGCTTCGCCTGAGCCCATGGGCTCAACCGTGCCATCATGGGCCCGGGGGCTACTGTCGGCCCAGTGGGAACTGGGGTATGGCGAGAGCCCATTCCCCTCAGGCCTCGCACATTGTCCAGTCAGACGAAACGGCTAAGGACCAGGCGTCACCGCCTGACGGGACCCTCGAGAGGCAACTCCCCTCGAGGGCCTAAAGTGGAAGCGTGGCCCTCAAGGGATCCCTCGCCTCAGGGGACCCTCCCGAGGCGCCAACGCACCTCGAGGGAGTCCTGCAGGAAACTCCCCTCAGGCCTCCCCGCGCCTGAGGGGAAACATCGCGGCCAAGGAAGTACGGCAAGACACACGTGGCCCCTGCCACGCCCACGTGGTGACGCAAGCACCCCCGTTGCCGTTTTGGTGATAAAGGGGTCAATAAAGCGGCTCCGCCTGCTGTGCAACTTCCAGGACCATCTACTCTGACGATAAAGCAGGTGGAGGGCGCAACCCTCCAACAAAGAACGTCACCGCGGGCTCCACCGCAGATACTACCCCTTCTGCGGGCAGTACAGCGCGGTCGGTCGT
Source organism: Poa annua (assembly GCA_026929855.1). NCBI lineage: Eukaryota > Viridiplantae > Streptophyta > Magnoliopsida > Poales > Poaceae > Poa > Poa annua. The sequence continues at coordinate 238,794,111 of CM049426.1, read as the reverse complement.
CGGTCGGCCACCGCGCCCACCTTTATCAGCAATGGACCGTGCCCATGGACAAAGGGACGGCGGTGCACTCCAACTCCACGGTGCCTCTGCCGTGTGGGAGCCACCTTGAAGGCCAAGCCGAAGGAGAGCGCCAGAGGGGCCTATAAAAGAGGTCAGACATCCATCGTAATACGGGTCGGCTCTTTGGGTGCTACATCCCTTGTAAACCCTAGCAACTCTTGTTAGGATAGCCTTGAGCCCGAGGAGGAAGAAGATCATCGCTTCCCTCCCCAGGCAAGAACTTCCTCAAGGGGGCCTCCCGCAAACTCCACTGTACTGTAAACCCCATCATCTAATACAGACAAGCAGGAGTAGCGGTCTTACCTCCTCACGAGGGCCGTGAACCTGGGTAAAGGCTGGTGTCTATCTCTGTCATGGGCGTGTCGTCTTCGGGTCAGGCGAGCAACGTCGTGGAGCCCCTTGAGGGTCTAGACCTCCATGTTCAACCCCCTTCACGAACTACTCTTCAGGAAGTGACTACCTGTAACGTCCCCAAATTTTTTCTAATCGATAATTTAGATTTGTTTGTGCATCATGAGCATCATTTGCATCTAATTAAAAGTTGCACAAAATTTGAGTTTTAAAATTAAAGATAAAAACCCTAAAGTGGCCTAAACCACTTGTTATTTTAAATGTGTTAAAAAGATTTCAAAATTTTCAAAATCCAAAGTTGTCAATGGCTTCCTTGTGAAGTTTTGAATCTCCTGGTATTTTTGTATAAATTTTCTGTTTACAAAAAGACCCTCAAATGATTTATTTTCCAAAGCAGGGGCCTCTTTTCAAAGATTTTGTGATTTCCCAGAGCTGCAGGGGGTTTTCGCAAAATTGTCTTTTCTTTTCTTTCTTCTTCCTCTGGACAGAAGGATGACGGCGAGCTTCACCGTCCGATTCCCGCCGCGATGCACGCCACCGCCGCCGCCGAGCTGCGTGGAGATAAGGACGAGACACCGTGTCGTGCCCTCCCTCTCTTCCCTATCTCTCTCCCTCGCTCGTTCTCTCCCTTTGCTTCTCCTCCGCCATGGCCGAAACCCTAGCTTCGGCTATTCTTCAAAATCCTTGTTGATTTCGGCAAAGCCTTGCTCCGGCGAGCCGTTCAGGAGGACCGCCGTGATCTTCTCTCCCTCCTCATCCATCTGTTCGTGCTGGGAAGCAGAGAATCGACGAGAAACCATCGATTTCCTCCGCTCGGGTCCGACGCCGGCGAGCTCGATGTCGGCCGCCTCTGACCTCCCCTTGCCTCCCCGACCTCTCCATCGCGCTCCTGGTGAGCTTCTGCTCCTCCTGGACCCCCTCTTCGCCTCCCTCTCGCCCGCGTCCGTCCGGCCGCCGTGCGCCGCCGTCGGCCTCCGCTCCGGCGAGCTCTCTGCCGCCACCGGTGACCATTTGGTCACAACGCCGCCACCCCTCGCTCGCCCGCGCCCGTACGCGTGAAGCCGCACCTTCCCTCGCGCTCAAAATCGTCGAATTTGTGATCGACAGGGAGGATTCCTCCATTGCTGACGTCAGCTGACGTCAGCGCCTCAATTTCTTTTCCTTTTACTGAAATTATTTAATCCTTTTCTATTTTCTGTATTCATTTAATTATGACATGTGGGGTCCCCTGTCAGAATTTTAATGTTTTCCAGAAATGATTTCTTAAATTTAGAAATATTTAGAAAAGTTATTTAATTTCATAAATATTTTAAATTAATTTAAATTTGCTTAATCTTTGAAAATTTATAACTAATTCATTTTAATTCAGAAAAATATGATTTTTATATCAAAATTTGCAGAAAAATAAGATCTATTTAATTATGTCCAAATCATGCATATTTAAACAACTTTTAACCATGTTTATAATAGAGGAACAAATTACACCCTTTCTTTTAAATATGGAATTTGTCGAATGGCACCTCTCGGGCATTCCAACTCCATTTAAAATGATCTTCCTTGTGTAGGATTTACATTTCAATACTTTAACTTGTCATTTCATGCATTGTGCGCATTGCATCGATGCCATGGTTGAATGTTGTTTCTCGTTTCTTTTCTGGTGTTTCGTTTTTCGCGGTAGAATGCGAATCCAAAGTGGAGTTCGACAACACCGAAGGCTTGATGAATCATCGACGAAATACTCAAGCAGAAATTCATGAAGGGTTATTTCTGGTTATCTCGATCAAGTGAAGCCGAAGATACCCAAAAGCATTATATATTGTTATCGAAGAGCAAGGCAAGCATAACCTTATATCTGCACATATAAGATTTCCAAAGTATTTGATTCTTGTGTTATGCATACGGTTCAAAGATGTTTTGGTCGAGGTATAGAGTGTCACTTGCGTTGCATTGCCGCTTAGACATGCTTAGTTGTTCCTTTCTCCATTCAGTTGGGAAGATTGGTTGGAATGGGTATACATGATTTATCTATAGTTAAAGACTTGGACGAGAGGCCACATCGGGATTGTGGTGGTTTGTCTCGTTCTTGTCGACACTAGGATCCGAGTTCTCGTCTTTGGAACCAAGACTATTCGTGCATCCACACGGGGCTCGGAAACCCCTCGACTCCAACTTCCCTAGCCTACTACGTGAAGCCACTAGTTCGAGTGTTCCATTTGCGTGTGCGGTAAAATGGTTTGAGGAGAAAAAGTTAGGGCTTGGGTCAGGAGAGTGTGACACTCTGATCTTGACCCTGGCAACCCGCACTAGGGATCGCTGATATGGCGGTCTGACCTACTGCTGTGGCTCATGGACATAGGCGAAGCTTGGGAAAGGTCGTGGTCAACCCTCCTGCCGGCACTCCCCGGAAGAGTGCTAATAGATGGCGAATCTGTTGGTTGGCGTGTGTGGGTAGTTACACCCCCTGCAGGGTAAATCTTTTCGGAAAGCCGTGTCCACGGTTATGGACGACTTGGTACCTTATGTATGATGATCATAGATAACAAGAATCTAATTATAAAACTTGCCAACTAAGGGAGGATCGCTTCCTCGGGTTGAGCGAGGGGGTGATTCTGGTGGGTGGTACAACTCATGATGATCTGGTGGAGATTGAAGATATGGATGAAGCTAGTGTTACTCCCTTACCCCATTTTAAAAATCTACTGATGCGAGATTCTCTCCTCCCTCGATTTGAAAATAAAGATGGCTTATGCAAAAGACATTCATGAATACCCTATGAACGAGCAGATATTTAGCAGGTTAAATAAGTCTTGTTGAGTACCTCCTGTACTCAGCCTTGCGCAATTATTTGGACAGGTGTGTTTTCTGGACATCGACATCGACGAGTAGGTTGGGATTCCCAGACGGCAGCCTGGAATCTTTGGACTGGGACGTCGCCGTTATGCTTTGGCCTCTTAGGCCTTTTGCTAGTTTTGCTATGTCTAATAGCATAATTTGCCTTCCGTTGAATTGGTGATTGACAGGTCAGTGACCATATTTTCGTGATATTTGCTTCTTCGCTCTGTTAAGAGCTTAATATATTGTTTCTTGTGTTGTAGGGTCTCTGTTGTGCTACCTATTTTCAACTGTTGGCTTCCGAGATCCTTGTTAGGCTTATCTCGGATTAAGGTCTCGGATTTGTCTAGCTTGGCTCTTAGGGGTGCTACAGGTTTTGGTATCAGAGCAGGACCGCCTGTAGGAAAACCTTTCTACTGGTCGATGTTGAGTCTAGTGGTTGTGAAAAAACATTCCAAAGCTAAAACTATTTACCAAAAATCTAAATAGGCTTCTTTTTACTCCTTATCTAGTATCGCTCTACTTCTGGGTCACCTTACCTTGTTTTGGATAAAACGCTTTGCTCCCTCTTTCTCTTGGTCATTCAAAATATAGGTGCATCAAGTGCAGGTCGTTTCTCAACCAAGTTGACCTAGAGTTAAGTTTTCTAGAGTCTGGTGTGTTCTTTGATTCATCTTTCCCTTGTTTGACATGAGAGATTCCTTTTCCTCTTGATCTCTCAACCTTGTCGTTTCTGCATCATTCTATTCCAATGTTTCAGGTTCCCTTCACTCCGAAGATTTCCTTTCCTTCTTTTGATACTTCAGAAGTTGTGGTTGGTCTCTGAAGCTATCTCGTGATTACTACATCGTTGTGCCTTTGTGACACTCGAATGGTAGTTACTCCTTCTTTCGTTTTTCATCCTGGACTTGAACCGAAGTTCCAAGATTGTGCTGTTGGTGGTGTGTTGAGTCATGTTGGTTGTTAGCCAAGTGATGCTCACTCTATCAGTACATGATGCTGACCTTTAACCCAAGATCCATCTTGTTGTTCCCTGAGGAATGCTTGCTTCCTCAGAAGGGCTAGTAATGTTAATTATAGCTAGCCTTCCAGCTTATGGTTTTGTCGTAAATGGCCTACGACATCCAAGGTTTACTTCTTCCACTAGCTTTGGCAGAGGTTCTGTTATGGAACCAAAAGGATCACGACAAGAGTGCTCTTTATGAGTCTCACATCTAGTTGGTGACTCTGCCACACCTTCCTTATCAGAACAAGTTATCAGATGTATGCTAACTTGAGCATCTGCATCCCAGGATTTTCCTGAGTATGTTTCTTTTCTTTCGTTATGTTCCGACTAGTGTATGCCACTTGGCATCCAAGTTGTAAATGTGCGTTGGTGTACTAATGCATGTTGCTCTTGCGGTCCGTCGTGACATTCCACCTCTGGATATCAGGGAGAACCAAACTCCCGTACCTCGTCCATACCTAGGACCAGGTCAAAGTGTTGTAGTCCGCAGATTAAGATGCTTTGTTTGCTTCTAATCTGTTCCATCTCAAGGTGTCACCATCTTGTATATCAAAAGGTCGTGATGTGTCTCATGACTTTATTTATGCAGTGATGCTTTTCACGTCCTTACTCACGCTTTCCTCCTAGCTGCTCGTGCTCGGAATGCTGTGGTGTGTGTGTTGATGTGGCTATCAGATATTCTTAGCAATTCTCATTGCTTTGACATATAAGGACATTTGATTCTTTCCTTGTGTGATTGGTTATCCGGTCACTAAGTGAAGTTGACTGTGCTACCAAGTCCGTTGTTCTGGTGCACATACTCGGTCAAAGAGTTAGGTTTTTACCGACGCTCTTAAGGCCACATCGTCTTGCCTTGATAAGCAAGACTCCTGTCTATCTGTGTTGTCGTGTTGAAGCAAGATGGTATATCCTAATGGATTTGATATCATCCCAATCTTTGATTTGATTTGGGCTATCGTCAAATCAAACTCAGTCCCATGGACCATCGTTGATGATGTTTTACCTATGGTGTTTCGCCAGCTTACATCTTCATGTCCTTGGTCTGACCAATATTTCTGCCTTGTTCATATATCAGATTATTCCATCTTATTGGAGTATCTTAATAAGATTGTTGTTGAGCCCATCGATAACATTCTTATTGCCTCCATGTCTAAAGAGGATCATTATGAACATTTGGCATTAATGTTGGAAACTTTTGAGAACCATCTTTGTGTCATCACGAAGTATGTGTTCTGGATGTTGGAAGTAAGCTCTTCTGGTTCACGTGCATGGCTGAAAGATGTCGACGTCAATCCAAATAGAGTTTTCCTTTGTTTCCTCGGGAATTATCTCTAGTCGGTCATGCATGTGCGGACTATTCATGGGATGACAAGTTGTTACCTGCATACCTTGAAGAAGTCATTTATGCACACCAAGCCACTGACTGATTGGATCAAGAATGAGAAGAAGTTGGAAAACTTCGTTATCTTGTTTCTTGTTTCCAAAGAAGGACTCAATTGTGTTTGTTGCATATTAATCATGTAGGTGCATTTGTCTTTTGACAAATTGCTAATGCATGATTCTTGCAATCTCGCTCATCTTTTCGAGCTTGACATTGTTGTCCGCATCTTGAGAATCTGCAACCTTTCCTCGATGTTAACCATTGCACCTCTCCGTTCGGACGTTCTTAGTCTGAACTTTCATCCCAACTAGCCAGAGCTGAATCTCAAGCAGCAACGATGGTTGGTGTCCCTTAAGGATTTTTACATAGGTCCTTTTGTAACTCCGGCAAGATTGATGATGTGGTTGACACAATTAGTCGGAAGGCCTATCGCCGAAATTCCTGGAATCTTCAAGAACAACCATTCCCCATGAGGATTGTTGTGCGGCTTATTCCAAAAGTTGCCCCTTGTGGAATTTATCTTTCCAAAGCCCAATGTTTACCTCCTCACCTATTTAAGACTTATCATGAGCTTGAAATGGGTATCCAGAAGATCAAGAAGAAGTTCTCTCCTCCGATGATCTCGAAGATTCTGAATGTCTCCCGATTGATCCTCTTGATCCTTTTCTTATCCTTTGATAACATATCCATCATGAGAATTCTCTTTTCATGGTGATCTTCAACATTTTTTTGATCAGCTCTTCCTTCCTTTTGCTTGTACTCGAAATTCTTTTCAACTCACACATTGTGTGAATTTGTCAGTCATCTTAGGGCCCTGGACTTTTAATCATATGGCAAACATCTTGTAAGCCAAATGGTTGAAATCTAAAAAGGGTTCTTCCTTTTGTTGTATCAAGATCTCGTTATCTATCCATCCTAGCCTTGTGCAAAGCTCATATTCTAATCATTTCGCGTAACAGTTGTCTATCAACTTGAAACTTCTTCCTTTCCATCCGTTACCTTGATGTGTTTCATGCTTGTTAGCTCAAGAGTTGTTTTGCACCCTTCTCCCTTGAGTTGACCATGAGATACTCGATCTTTTTGAAGATCCTCGTTCTAGAGTTATTTCCCTCTTCCCTTTGGTGCAGTTAAAGAACCGTCCGACGAGTAATGAAGTGTTCAATCATCCCTGAAGTAAAAGATCAACCTCTTCGTTAAACAAGATCGCCGTGGGATCGACAAGATCATCCAAGACTAGTGTAGCCTTCCTCTCTGTATCTCTTTTTCCGCCCAAGGAATCTCGGGGACGAGATTCTTGTAAGGGGGATAGATCTGTAACGTAACCAATTTTTTTCTAATCGATAATTTAGATTTGTTTGTGCATCATGAGCATCATTTGCATCTAATTAAAAGTTGCACAAAATTTGAGTTTTAAAATTAAAGATAAAAACCCTAAAGTGGCCTAAACCACTTGTTATTTTAAATGTGTTAAAAAGATTTCAAAATTTTCAAAATCCAAAGTTGTCAATGGCTTCCTTGTGAAGTTTTGAATCTCCTGGTATTTTTGTATAAATTTTCTGTTTACAAAAAGACCCTCAAATGATTTATTTTCCAAAGCAGGGGCCTCTTTTCAAAGATTTTGTGATTTCCCAGAGCTGCAGGGGGTTTTCGCAAAATTGTCTTTTCTTTTCTTTCTTCTTCCTCTGGACAGAAGGACGACGGCGAGCTTCACCGTCCGATTCCCGCCTTGATGCACGCCACCGCCGCCGCCGAGCTGCGTGGAGATAAGGACGAGACACCGTGCCGTGCCCTCCCTCTCTTCCCTATCTCTCTCCCTCGCTCGTTCTCTCCCTTTGCTTCTCCTCCGCCATGGCCGAAACCCTAGCTTCGGCTATTCTTCAAAATCCTTGTTGATTTCGGCAAAGCCTTGCTCCGGCGAGCCGTTCAGGAGGACCGCCGTGATCTTCTCTCCCTCCTCATCCATCTGTTTGTGCTGGGAAGCAGAGAATCGACGAGAAACCGTCGATTTCCTCCGCTCGGGTCCGACGTCGGCGAGCTCGATTTCGGCCGCCTTCGACCTCCCCTTGCCTCCCCGACCTCTCCATTGCGCTCCTGGTGAGCTTCTGCTCCTCCTGGACCCCCTCTTCGCCTCCCTCTCGCCCGCGTCCGTCCGGCCGCCGTGCGCCGCCGTCGGCCTCCGCTCCGGCGAGCTCTCTGCCGCCACCGGTGACCATTTGGTCACAACGCCGCCACCCCTCGCTCGCCCGCGCCCGTACGCGTGCAACGCGTGAAGCCGCACCTTCCCTCGCGCTCGAAATCGTCGAATTTGTGATCGACAGGGAGGATTCCTCCATTGCTGACGTCAGCTGACGTCAGCGCCTCAATTTCTTTTCCTTTTACTGAAATTATTTAATCCTTTTCTATTTTCTGTATTCATTTAATTATGACATGTGGGGTCCCCTGTCAGAATTTTAATGTTTTCCAGAAATGATTTCTTAAATTTAGAAATATTTAGAAAAGTTATTTAATTTCATAAATCTTTTAAATTAATTTAAATTTGCTTAATCTTTGAAAATTCATAACTAATTCATTTTAATTCAGAAAAATATGATTTTTATATCAAAATTTGCAGAAAAATAAGATCTATTTAATTATGTCCAAATCATGCATATTTAAACAACTTTTAACCATGTTTATAATAGAGGAACAAATTACACCCTTTCTTTAAAATATGGAATTTGTCGAATGGCACCTCTCGGGCATTCCAACTCCATTTAAAATGATCTTCCATGTGTAGGATTTAAATTTCAATACTTTAACTTGTCATTTCATGCATTGTGCGCATTGCATCGATGCCATGGTTGAATGTTGTTTCTCGTTTCTTTTCCGGTGTTTCGTTTTTCGCGGTAGAATGCGAATCCAAAGTGGAGTTCGACAACACCGAAGGCTTGATGAATCATCGACGAAATACTCAAGCAGAAATTCATGAAGGGTTATTTCTGGTTATCTCGATCAAGTGAAGCCGAAGATACCCAAAAGCGTTATATCTTGTTATCGAAGAGCAAGGCAAGCATGACCTTATATCTGCACATATAAGATTTCCAAAGTATTTGATTCTTGTGTTATGCATACGGTTCAAAGATGTTTTGGTCGAGGTATAGAGTGTCACTTGCGTTGCATTGCCGCTTAGACATGCTTAGTTGTTCCTTTTTCCATTCAGTTGGGAAGATTGGTTGGAATGGGTATACATTATTTATCTATAGTTAAAGACTTGGACGAGAGGCCACATCGGGATTGTGGTGGTTTGTCTCGTTCTTGTCGACACTAGGATCCGAGTTCTCGTCTTTGGAACCAAGACTATTCGTGCATCCACACGGGGCTCGGAAACCCCTCGACTCCAACTTGCCTAGCCTACTACGTGAAGCCACTAGTTCGAGTGTTCCATTTGCGTGTGCGGTAAAATGGTTTGAGGAGAAAAAGTTAGGGCTTGGGTCAGGAGAGTGTGACGCTCTGATCTTGACCCTGGCAACCCGCACTAGGGATCGCTGAGATGGCGGTCTGACCTACTGCTGTGGCTCATGGACATAGGCGAAGCTTGGGAAAGGTCGTGGCCAACCCTCCTGCCGGCACTCCCCGGAAGAGTGCTAATAGCTGGCGAATCGGTTGGTTGGCGTGTGTGGGTAGTTACACCCCCTGCAGGGTAAATCTTTTCGGAAAGCCGTGTCCACGGTTATGGACGACTTGGTACCTTATATCTGATGATCATAGATAACAAGAATCTAATTATAAAACTTGCCAACTAAGGGAGGATCGCTTCCTCGGGTTGAGCGAGGGGGTGATTCTGGTGGGTGGTACAACTCATGATGATCTGGTGGAGATTGAAGATATGGATGAAGCTAGTGTTACTCCCTTACCCCATTTTAAAAATCTACTGATGCGAGATTCTCTCCTCCCTCGATTTGAAAATAAAGATGGCTTATGCAAAAGACATTCATGAATACCCTCTGAACGAGCAGATATTTAGCAGGTTAAATAAGTCTTGTTGAGTACCTCCTGTACTCAGCCTTGCGCAATTATTTGGACAGGTGTGTTTTCTGGACATCGACATCGACGAGTAGGTTGGGATTCCCAGACGGCAGCCTGGAATCTTTGGACTGGGACGTCGCCGTTATGCTTTGGCCTCTTAGGCCTTTTGCTAGTTTTGCTATGTCTAATAGCATAATTTGCCTTCCGTTGAATTGGTGATTGACAGGTCAGTGACCATATTTTCGTGATATTTGCTTCTTCGCTCTGTTAAGAGCTTAATATATTGTTTCTTGTGTTGTAGGGTCTCTGTTGTGCTACCTATTTTCAACTGTTGGCTTCCGAGATCCTTGTTAGGCTTATCTCGGATTAAGGTCTCGGATTTGTCTAGCTTGGCTCTTGGGGGTGCTACACTACCCCCGATTCTTGGGAGTCATAACCCGACAAACATTTTGGCGTTGCAAGCACAGTGTGCGCATTTGTGTGAGCAACTAAGCAAGATGGAACTCCAGGCAAAGAAGAACACCCCTCCTGACATCCCAGAACCCTTAATGATAACCTACCCGGAGGAGGACACCCCCAAGGAGGCCACGGGTGGCAAGAAGCGCAAGTGCGGGAACACCCACAAATACATCAGGAGTTTCAAGCTTTGATTTGAGAGACCACCAGTTATGTTTAGTTTGCAAGTTAGTCCTTATCGTATCAATTTTTGTATTGACCTATAAAAATGTGGTGAGGCAGTACTTTAGCGTAATTTTGAACCTATGCCCTTCTTGGATATTCAAGAACTATAATTTTCGAATTTATAATTATTTTTTGAGTTTGTTTATTGTTTGTTGTTTGGAGTGTTACTCTTGTTTGTGTTTTGTGCATGGGTAGAAATTTTCTTCTTAGCCTTATTCTATATATGCTTACCTATGCTCAAACCATACAGATGCCTCCGTGTCGTGCCCCCGACAACAACAACAATGCCAACGAAATGATGCAACAAATGATGGCAGCTTATACACAGTTGATGACCATGATAGCACAATTTATGGCAAACCAGAACAACCCGCCACCACCACCACCCCCGCCGCCACCACCACCCCCTCCTCCAGTTAATGTCCTTGCTAGGTTCTTGCGGCTTAGACCCAACAAATTCTCCACAACTACAGAACCTATCGTAGCTGATGATTGGCTACGCTCTGTGAACAACTTGTGAGCGCACTGATATGGAGAAGGTGAGGTTCACTACTCACTTACTTTAGGGACCAGCGGCACAGTGGAGGAAGCCGTATCAGATCACTCAACAACTTGATGGACTCACTTGGGAAGCTTTTAAGGAAGGTTTCTGTAATGCTCACATCTCGACTAGGATTATGAACCTGAAAAGAGATGAGTTCCGTACCCTGAGGCAAGGAAATCGTGCTCTGAGAGAGTACATGGAGGACTTCAATTCCCTCTCACGTTATGCTTCAGAGGACGTGGACACTGATGCAAAGAGGAAGTACAAATTTCTGAATGGACTCAATGGTGAGGTGAAGATACCTTTGCCCGTGGCCTATGCTCCCAATTACCAGGATCTACTAGATCAAGCCATTACTCTGGACAGCAACATCAAGAAGGAGGAGAATAAGAAAAGGAAGTTCAACGCTAATATGTACAACACTAATCTTATGCAGAAGAAACCTTATACTCCGGAGAACAGTGGAGGCCACCACAGTCACAAGAATAAGAATGGCCACAACCATAACGGTCATATCCATAAAGGAGGAAATTCTGGGTACAGGGGAAATGCGCAGAATGGAAATGGCCATATTCACTCGCATATTAGGAACAACAATGGTAATGGACATCACCGCCCAAGCCATGAGCACAAGAGAGACATCCGTCAAGTGACCTGTTACAAATATGGCAATAAAGGACACTACTCCAATGAATGCCTAGAAACGAAGACTGAAGCAGCTGCCAAATCCAATGCCGTCATGTGATTTATGTTAATGTTGAGGAAGTCTACGACAAACCGGATGCTGTGATCGGTACGTTCCTACTCGACACCTCTCCAGCTTTAATTCTGTTTGACACTGGAGCATCACATTCATTCATATCAAGAGCATTTGTGGACAAGCATAATTTTCCCACTGAAACCCTTTTGAATCCTGTGAAAGTAAGTTCTCCCGGGGGAGATATGTTAGTGATGTCTGAGTGTAGGAATCGAACCCTGGAAATAGGCAAACACCATTTCCCAGTAAAATTGATAGTACTAGAAACCCGACGTTTGGATGTTATCTTGGGAATGGATTGGTTGGCCACGTTTGAAGGAGTCATAGACTGTGCAAATCGAGCCATTACTCTTACCATCCCAGAAAAGAAGAAGATTAGATTTGAGCCCAAGTTTGAACTGAGAAAGGTTAAGCTTAATTCTCTTAAAGGGGTTAGCCTAGGTCATGTCCTGGTGGCACTAGTGGAAAAAAGCTTACCTATGGCGCACCCTTTAGGCTTTCTGTGGCGCAGCTAGGAAAATGGGGGGTGCGCCACAGTTATCTCGTCACTAAAATATCTTTTTAGACTTATGTGGCGCATCCTTCCTACTGCGTCACATAAATATTTCAGTGGCGCATGTGGTTAACGTGCGCCACATAATTATATGCGCCACAAAACAATTGAGCATGCGCCACCGAATAAATAACAGGAATTTTAGAAAAAAAATCCTGCTGTAGAAATATAGGTATATATACAGAATTTATACATATATATTACAAGTTGACACATATATATTCAACCAGTACATAAATTAGAACATACATATCACATTCATTCGAACCCGAGAAGTCTTAACACATACATATAAAGTTCTAAGAGAAGTCTTATACAAAGTAGTAAGAAAATAAACAAGTTAAATGCTAGCTAGCTAGAAAAGTCGCACGAGTAAACTACTCGTTGTCGGAGCTGGTGTTATAGAAGATGTCGGACCACCTGGAGTCATCGGTGTCCTAGTCATCCTTGTTAGCGTTCTCGGCTGCCCCCGACGGCGGCGACGGTCTGCCCTCCTTTGCTCTCTTCGGTTCCTGTAGAACTCCAACTCGGCGGCGACGTCGCCCGGGAAGTTCTCCCTCCACTGGCGCATCGGCTCCTCGTCGTTCATGACGGTGTCGATCCGCCGCTGCACCTGGCGGTGGCGGCGACGATCTTCGTTGGTGAGGAGGGCTAGCCGTGGCGCGAGGAACTCCGCTTCCACGATGTCCTGACAGTCCGGGAAGTTCAGCTCACTTCGTGAGCGTCGGAAACACCACACGACCGCGTCGTACGCGCGCGCTTCCTCCTGTAGCGTGGGGTACGTCTCGAGCGTCTGCCGAAATCCGCCCACGCGGATTTCAGCATAGTAGGTGTCGTTGGGCCGCTTCCGAACACCGCGGAAGCCAAACGACCCGCGACGGCGCAGCGCCATCGTCTACAGGCATAAGAGGAGGTTAAGCAGTTAGTACAACAAATTAAAACTTATACACAACAAGATGCAAAGAAATAATATCAACATAAGCGCATGCCTCATATATTGTGGACACAAATTTAGAGATGGCGTGTCTGAAATCCAGTGAGATGCAGAAAATGTGTATTTGTGCACATCACCAGTTTTAGAGACACCGCCTCTAAATCACACGGTTTCACATTGGTTTAATCATTGGCATATCAAAAGAAGGTAAAATGTAAGTTAATTAAAAAACAGTCAAGAAAAATAACAAACAAGGCCTCATATGGAATTGCTTCAGAGATGGTGTGAGAGAACAACATGGAATGAACACTACGTATATGTGCAGACAACATGGTTCACTCACACCTCCCTGAAGATGTAACGTGAAACCATCTAATCATCAGCCAAAATTAGTCATCTTAAATTCGGTCCAAAGAAAATTTTGCCTCATACTTAGACTTGAAACACACAAATGGTCCGAGACGGAGTAAGCGAAAGCCAGTGGGATGCAGAAAATGTGTATTCCTATACATCATGGGTCGCATCACACTAGACTCGCTCACTCCATCTCGGGATTTCATGTTGTCACATCATTTTAATCATCAGCATAACAAAAGATGGTAAAATACAAGTTAAAGAACACTCAACAAAAACAAGCAAGGCCTCATAATTATAAGTGACATGCTTCAGGGATGGAGCTAGTGAGACAGGTAGGATGCACGAGATCTGTGCACTCATGCATATCACAAGGCTCACTAGCCCCACCACTGAAACCTGTATCACAACCATTTAATCATCGACATATCATAAGATGGTAAATAGTACAAAAAGTAAAATGCAATTAAAAAACACCGAACAAAAACAACCAAGGCCTCATATAGAATTGATCAGTCACATATGAAATTTAGAGATGGCGTCAGTGAACAAAGTGGAATGAACATTGCATATATGTTCAGACAACATGGTTCACTCACACCTCTCTAAAGATGTAACACGCAACCATCTGTTTAATCATCGGCCAAAAATAAATAACACATTCTTGCTTAAGTGCTTTCAAATGCCACACATGAGCACAAATTCTTGCTTAAGTGCAAAAAATTGCTACACATACCATGCCCTAAGCAAATAGTATTCATCACACATGAACACAAATTCTTGCTTAAGTGCTTTCAAATGCTACACATATAATATATTGGACAGATAAAATGTTTGCTTTCAATTGCAACACATATCATATTAAATTTAAATGCTTTCAAACAAAAAAATGCAAAAAACAGTGCACAAATTCACTTGAGCATTTTCACATACACCTTCGGTGCGGTAATGGAGAGAGGGAGGAGGGGGAGAGCGAGGCACCTCGGGGAGTTATCCTGCACGCGCGCGGGCGCGGGGTGTCGAGGGAGTAGCGGGAGGAGGCGCGGGAGCAGCGCTGCACACGAACGCGGTGCGTCGAGGGCACAACGGGAGGAGGCGCTCCGGCGGCGGCGAGTCACCGTGGGCGCGCGGGCATGGGGCGTCGAGGGCGCAGAGGTAGGAGGCGTGGGTGCAGCACGCGGGGCGTCGAGGGCGCAGCAGGAGGAGGCGCGCCGGCGGCGGCGAGTCACCGTGCGCGCGCGTGGGCGCGGGGCGTCGAGGGCGCAGCGGGAGGAGGCGCGCCGGCGGCGGAGAGTTGCGCTGCGAGCGGGAGGAGGCGTGCCGGCGGCGCGCGAGAGGATTAGGTTGTGTGGCGCGGTGTAGGGTAGTTGGGGTTTTAATGGTTAGGTTTTCCGTGGCGCATGGGCTGGCTGCGCCACAGAAAGAGGCCGCATGCGCCACAGAAATCAGTACCATGCACAACAGAAAAAGATTTAATGAAAAAACCTATTCTTATTTATAACACACGACAAATTGATATAAATATATATAACCAACATCGAAAAGTCTTAATTATAAAAAAACCCTATTCAATTGTTAAACTTCAACTAAGTTAGTACAAAGATATTATGAAGATGTTAAACTTCAATAGTATACAACTCAAACCAACATCACATATAACACGAAGATGACAAATTATGAAGATATATACAACACACAACTCATGTATTCAGTTCACAAAGATAATATAACACAACTTAATTGACGACATAACATAGCTGAAATGAATTGAAGATACACAACACAACTCAATCCGTTGATGCAGCGCCCTTGCCCTTTGACAATGATACACTCTTCTTCTTGGACGACGATTCAACCTTCTGGCCCTTCCCGTTCGAGGTTTTTTTTGACTTAAGGGCCTTGGATGACGGCATGAAGTCATCGGAATCATTGCTCTCATCTACTCAACGGTAAGACTCAGCCTATGAATTAAGATCACATTGAGTCTTGAACTTGCCCTTCTCAACTTTCTTGTTAAACATGACTCGAATCCTAATCAATTCACGATGAATTTGGTTAGGGGTCCGATATGGATACCCAGCGCTGCATAGCTTGGCTCTCTACAAAGCGAGATGGCTCTCACTCTCAATAAGTTTGTCGTGATACCCTTTCCTACTCTCAACATGCAAATTATGGAAAATACAGACGAGATACTCGGCGGCGGGACTGTGGAACCCTCCAGACGCACACTTATTGCCAGGACAAAGAAAAACCATTCTTACACACCTAGCTAGACTGAAAATCTATAATTACAAATCTCATACCGAAGGGGGATTGATAGGAAGAGGAGAGTAGAAAAATGGCGGGAAAACGGAAAGAAAAGGCGGGAAAACTATCTATGGCGCACCAGCTCCATATGCGCCACAGAAAGTTAACATGCTGGGGCGCACCAGATCCATGCGCCACAGAATGTCAACTTTTTGTGGCGCATTCTACAGGGTGCGCCACAGAACGTCAACTATCTGTGGCGCATTAGCTTTGTGCGCCACAGAATATGCCTCGGATTTCTAAAATCAGACAAATCTGGTGGGGCCCACCATATTTCTGTGGCGTATATTGCATCGTGCGCCACAAAAATGACATAATCAGGGGCCATATTTATTTTGTGCGCCACAGATATATGTGGCGCACATTTGTGGTGCGCCACTAAAAGAGTTTTGTGGCGCATGGGCTGCTGGTGCGCCACAAAGGGTCATCCCACCTATAAGCCTTTTTCCACTAGTGTGGTGAGAGAATATCCTGACGTGTTTCCAACAGAATTACCGGGGATGCCACCAGATAGAGATGTCGAGTTCCTTATAGAGTTGGTACCTGGAGCTGGACCAATAGCTAAGAGACCTTATCCAATGGCCGTATATGAATTAAAAGAACTGAAGAAGCAGTTGGATGAGCACCTGCAAAAGGGATTTATTCGTCCAAGTTCATCGCCTTGGGGAGCCCCAGTTCTGTTTGTAGAGAAGAAGGATAGTACTCAGTGGCTAGTCATAGATTACAGGGCAATTAATGAGGCGACGATCAAGAACAAGTACCCGCTGCCCAAAATAAATGAGCTATTTGACCAGCTAGAGGGTGCTTGTGTTTTTTCCAAAATAGATGTGAGATCAGGGTACTTCGAAATGAAAGTGAGGGAATTAGATATACCAAAGACCGCATTCACTACTAGATATGGTTTGTATGAGTATACAGTAATGCCGTTTGGTTTAACCAATGCACCGGCATACTTCATGAACATGATGAACAAGGTATTTATGAATTTCTTGGATAAGTTTGTCGTTGTGTTCATCGATGACATTTTGATTTACTCCAAAAGTCGGGAGGAACGTGAAGAACATTTACGTCTGATATTACAGAGGCTTAGAGAGCATAAGTTCTATGCCAAATTCAGTAAGTGTGAATTTTGTCTAGAAGAAGTTGGTTTTCAAGGACACGTAGTGTCGAAGGATGGAATAGCAGTAGACCCAGAAAAGGTGTCAGCAGTGACAAAGTGGGAGGTACCCAACAATGTGGCGGAAATTCGTAGTTTCCTTGGACTGGTAGGATACTATAGAAGATTTATTGAGAACTTCTCCAAGCTTGCCAAACCATTGACCTCGCTACTGAAGAAGAAAATCATATTTAAGTGGACTGTGGAATGTGAGATAAGCTTCTAGGAGCTAAAGAAATGGTTGGTGTCTACACCTGTGTTATGTTTGCCAGACATAGAGAAGGAATTCCAAGTATATTGTGATGCTTCGCGCCATGGACTAGGAAGCGTTCTGATGCAAGGAGGCAGAGTGGTTTCTTATGCTTCCATACAACTTAAGAAACATGAAGTCAGCTATCCCACACACGATCTGGAGTTAGCATCAGTAGTGCATGCTCTGAAGAGTTGGAGACCATACCTGTTGGGAAAGCGTTGTGAGGTGTTCATGGATCATAAGAGTCTGAAATACATTTTCACTCAGAAGGAATTGAATAGGAGGCAAAGAAGATGGCTAGAACTCATTAAAAATTATGATATGAGTTTGCAATACCATCCTGGAAAGGCTAACGTAGTGGCCGGCGCATTAAGTCGCAAGGTTCATGTAAATGGACTATAAGCAGGAGAATTGCCCGAGGACTTATGCAAGGCATTTATGGACCTTAGATTAGAGGTAGTATGAAAAGGTTTCCTAGCAACACTAGAGGTGCAACCTTTGTTGATGGATAGAATCCAGGAAGCTCAGAAGGGAGACAAAGTAATGGATGAAATCAGAGTCAACCTGAGCGAAGGAAAGGCCAAGGGATTTCGTGAAGATGAACAAGGGACCATGTGGTTTGAGAAACGCATTTGCGTGCCGCAAGAGGATGATCTTAGGAAATTGATTCTGTAAGAAGCTCATAACTCACCTTATTCCATACACCCGGGTAACACCAAGATGTATATGGATGTGAATAAAAGATTTTGGTGGAATAATATGAAGAGAGACATCACAGAATATATCGCTAAGTGCGATGTGTGTAGTCGTGTGAAAGCTGAACATCAGAAGCCAGCAGGATTGTTGCAACCTTTACCTGTACCAGACTGGAAATGGGAACAACTCGGAATGGATTTCATTACAGGATTGCTGCGTACCAGATCGGGGTATGATTCGATTTGGGTTATAGTAGACCGATTGACAAAAGTGGCCCATTTTGTGCCAGTAAAGACTACCTACTCAAGTGCTAAGCTGGCAGAGATATACATGAAAAGGATATTGTGTCTGCATGGTGTTCCCCATAGGATTGTGTCTGATAGAGGTACCCAGTTTACCTCGCATTTCTAGAAATAGCTACATGAGTCGATGGGAACCAGATTAGAGTTCAGTACAGCATTTTATCCACAAACGGATGGACAGACGGAAAGAGTGAACCAGATTTTGGAATATATGCTAAGGGCATGTGCATTAGACTACAAGTCTAGTTTGGATGATAATTTTCCGTAAGCAAAATTTTCCTATAACAACAGTTACCAAGCCAGCATAGAGATGTCACCGTATGAGGCACTGTATGGGAGGAAATGCACCACACCACTGCTTTAGAGCGGTGTTGGAGAACGTAGTTTATTCGAGCCTGATATAATCAAGGAAGCCAAAGACAAGGTTCGATTGATCAAAGATAGATTGAAGATTGCGCAGTCCAGACAGAAAAGTTATGCTGATTCCAAAAGAAGAGAGATCACATATGAGGTAGGTGACAGGGCTTATCTGAGAGTTTCACCATTGTGTGGTGTGAAGAGATTCGGAATCAAGGGCAAACTAGCGCCTCGATTCATTGGACCCTTTAAGATCCTCTCTCGCAAAGGAGAATTGGAGAATGAGTTGGAATCGCCAGAAATTTTGTCAGATGTACACAATGTGTTCCATATGAGTCAGTTGAAGAAGTGTCACCCAGAGATGGCAGAGACCCCGCTACGAGACACAGTCCCACTAGAAGAAATTCAGTTGGAAAGTGACCTGACATACGAGGAGAAGCCAATCAAAATGTTGGATACAGCAGAAAAAGTTACTCGAACCAAGGCAATCAAATTTTACAAGGTCAAGTGGAATCACCATACTGAAGAAGAAGCAACTTGGGAACGAGAGGAGGATCATCGAGAAGAACACCCACACCTATTTGCTAGCCAATACGAATCTCGAGGACGAGATTCATCTCAAGGGGGTTAGGTTTGAAACATCCCAAAATCTAAAACCTTGCATTCATGCATTATATTCATATAACTATGGCACTGAAACCACAGAAGAAAGTAAGTTGCACTTATGTATTTATATAAGTTTTATTCCATTAAGTATATTATTTGTACTCCATACAATTTTCTCTTTTTATTATATAATTTACGGGAATTATTACTGCCAAAAAGTCCTAAATTTAATAAGTTTTCTAAAACATATCTTTATGAAGTTTCCTGAAAAGATTTGGTAAAGTTAAATCGAAATTGTTTTAATAATTTTGTTTTAAAAGAAAAATGAGAGAAAGGGACAGCCATGCCCGCACATTCTCATTTCTCGCGCGTGCGTTAGATAGTGGCCCAGCAAACCGCTCCAGCCGCGCCCCTCTCTCCCCTCTCGCTGACAGGTGGGCCCCACATGTCGATCACGTTCAACCTCCGGCCGGATTTCTCGCTCGGAGACCGATCCGAGAATGTCTCAAATCAACGCCTGATTCTCGCTCGGTTTGTTCCTCGGCCCCTCCTATTTATTCCCCACGTCGTCGCCTCCAGACCTACCCCAAAAACCCTAGCCATCCCGCCGCCAGGCTGCTCGAATCCGAGGCGCCACCGTCGGCATTGCCGCCGGCATTTTCCGTCGAGTTTGGTGAGTATCGAGCGCCTAGACCGCTCCCGGGCCTCTCTCTTTCTTCGCCATGATCGTGCGCACCCCGTTACCCCTTCCCTCGTGTCTTGTCGTGGCACATCGCCGTTTTCATCCTCGGCCGAAGATTTCCGCCGCGGTCCCCATCTCCGGTGAGTGACTAGAGGAGAAGTAAGACGCATTGAAGCTCGTCGCCGGGCCATCGACCTCGCCTCGTCATCCTCTACGTTTTGGCAAGACCCATTCTTCCCGGGGCTTCGTATATCGCATGTAACGTATTTTTTTGGCGCGTCGCCGCCGCGGGCGCCATCTCTCGCCAGCGATCCGGCGACCCGCGTCGCCCGTATTTTGTCAGAGCAATCTAGACCGTTAGATCCAGATCAGACGGACTCTGTTTTATTTATTTTTCCATAGCGTGCGATTAATCTGGCGCTTCCATTCTATTTTGGTCGGACGACTCTCTGTCCGATCCTGGACGAACCGGTACCGGCCAATCATATCATGCCGCATGGCGCTATTTTTCTTTTAATTTTAACTCCCGGCCATTTAAAACCAGAGAACAATTTAAACTTTGAAAATTCATAACTTTCAAACCGTGAGTCCAAATTTCACAAACTTTATCTCCGTGGACTCAGAACAATGTGTAGAAATTGTTAAAATTATATTTTTATACTTTTGCACGATTTAATCGTAATTTTTTTACAGAATTATTTATAACTTGTTTTGGACATATTTCAATTTAGAAAAGGTTTTTCTTTAGTAAGAAAATATTTAGTAGAACTTTTATCAAGCTCTCTGTTCAGAGGGGTCCTTTTCACATCAATTGTATTATCCATTAACATAGTTTTTTAGTGTTGTTATATTACATTGGTATTTAAAATGTGACTTATAAATTAAAAAGGGTATATTTAAAAATTTATCAGATTACACCATGCATAAGTAAATATTACAGAGAATAACTAGAATTATTCTATCTAGCGTGAAAAGTGTGACACTTGCATTCATTCATGCATGATATTAATTTCTTGTGTTGCATTTTTGTATGATTGGATTGCTTGTTTATTTGTGTATTGTTGTTTGTATTAGATTGTGAAGAGTGTGAAGCTTTTTGTGAAGGTTGCGTCAACCCGAATAATCGTCAAGGCAAGTGACTTCATGAAATATCTATTATTTTATCCTAATGCATCAGTAGTATTTTCAAGTAGTATGCATGATAGGTTTTTATGAGTATTGTAGAATGCTATGCAAACCTTAGTATATCCCTTAGACTATCTAGGTAGTGACCTATTAAAATTTAGTGGAAGTACATGCTGCAAAAAAATGATTGTTTTATGGTAGATGTGATAAGTGCAAATTTCACTAATTAATTTACCGCATGGGTGGATTGGTTCGATAGAGGAGGTTTCAAGTTGAGTGGCTACTCAGGGACCGGGTCTGCGGCGTCCTGAGTTTGCTCACTTGTGGATGGCCACCCAGAGCTATGAGATTTGATGTTGCACTGCGTTTAGTCGCTTACCGTGCAACCATTAGTCATATGGGCTCTGTCTAGACGGAGTATGTTGATGTTGACCTGGGTCGGGTGTTCCAAGGGTGGTAGCTGGGATAGCTTGGGCAGTGGACTCCGTCGACTCGGGAAGACAACTTCTGAAAAGTCTCATCTTAATCTTCTCCTTTTCCTTCACACTAAATGAGTGTAGAGGGTAGTTTGAGCTCATAGGGTCTAATGGTGAATTGGCACACACTCGCGGGAGTTAAAACCTAAGATGTTAGTCGTGTCCCCGGTATCAGACAATTTGAGTGACTCCACAAGGCTGTCTTCTGAAAATCTCTCATTCCAATTTCTTAATAAAAATTTGATAGGTAAAACATGTGTAGGAGACACGGATTCGTCCGGGATGTCTCATAAAGAGAAGTTATTGTTTCACAAACTGTTTATCAAAAGTAGGAGAAAACTTGCTTTGCGCAATAGCTTTGAGCTCCACTAGCCAAATAATCATATAGAGTCACTTGCCACCACAATTCAATTGTGCTGACTCTTTATAGCTGGGGTGCAACTAAATCTTGCAGATTGTTTGGATGAGGAGTAAGGGAGTCGTCTTCGAGCTACAACCAACATGATTGCCAGTGGTTTCATGGAGATGTTGTAGGTCCATGCTATCTTTAGTTTTGCGTATGAACTCTGAAATAAATTGTGAACTATTTATTTATTTAGCTAGCGTTTCAGCTATGCAAAGTTGTAAGGAATATTGTTTTTGGATCATTCGTTCTCGGTTGTAATAAATTTGACATTTTACTGTGATATTAAATCTTATTGGAGAATGCGAGACTTATATGATCCAAGTCTTCTGCACGATTCATATGCACCATTGCTTTCCTAAGCAAGGGTGCTACAAGAGGCCTAGCAAACCTGAAAAGTAATTGGGGAAACAGATAAGTCTTTGCATTTACATACTGTCAACCTGAGCATGCTTGATGGTGTATGAGGACCGTTGGGGGGATAAGGCGTCATCCCTGGTGAACGGTCAGTTTCCCTCTAGCTTAGTAGCTACGGTTGTGGAGTAAAGCCCCGAAGGGTATAGTGCTTCCATGGGTATTACTACTGCCGCTGACAGTTAAAATACTTGCACCTAAGTTGACTCCTCATAAACTTGAAGGCACATAGTGCAAAGGGAGATTGGCATATGACCTCGGGAGTTGAGCTAAGAATCGCATTCATATTTAATGCTGAAATTACATTATCGCATTATATTCAGAAAGGCAACCTATGCCAATATCTAGCATGTGCTACTAAGGCCAGTCCAGGCGCCCTGGATACGTAAAGTCTGTCTTTGTTGGCTTGTTTGTCTGCCGGGTGAACCTCTATCTTCCGGGACGCCTGGAGGAGGAGAGGGATTCCTCTGCAGAATCTTCAGGGGTTTCCCGGATCCGGAGGTCCCCCGCTCAACCCTGGGACGTACCAGCAACAGAGAGCGTGGACGCAATCATGAAACTTGGCCATGATGTTTTCTTCTTCCTACGGCAAAGAGGAAAGTGGCAAGAGTCGGTTTCCATTGCCGGGACCAGACAAGCTCGACGGAAGTCTCACCTCAAAGAAGCCGTCAAGATCCTGGAGAAGCCGGAGCAACCTCGGGTTGTGTGCAGCCTCACTCCACAAGGCCGCGAGCAGTTCGTCTTTTTGAAGCGCCACCGCCACCGACGCATCCATGAGCGCAAGACCCACTACATCCCCAAGCGCGGGGAAGACAAGGGACGGTCGAGGGCGGGTGGCAAGACCAACTCCACCTCGGAAGATGGACTCCGCCGTGAAGATCTCTGAAGCTGCCCCCTCCGACACCATCTCCGCGTCGCCGGACATCTTCAACAACACGCGCTTCGCAAAAGAGAGAGGTGGAGGCGAGTGAAGCAGAAGGGGAGAAGTGTGCGACGAAGGCTGGGGGTTGTAGGGTGTTTTATAGGTTCCTTGTCCGCTACCTACTGCTTGGCGTTCTAAGTGCCGCAGTAATGGGGACGCATTTTGCAAAAATACATGTTCTCATAACACGAAGCACAAAAGAAGAGTACATGGAACAGAGACAAGCTCTTCTTCGACAAAGACAAGAACTACTACAAGATTCTACTTTTTAGAGCAGAAGGATTCACCCCCGGCAACCCGAGAGTGCGAGCATACACCGGAAGGCGCTACTTCCAACAGTATGTCGACGAGGCCACCAAGAAGGAGGTAAAGGAGAACTTTGACATCTCCTTCCCGGCTTCCCGCTTCCTCAGGACGACGAGCCCTCCTCCACATTTGTAACGCCTCGGAAATTCTCTAATTAGATTGTTTGTTTTATTTTGCATCATCATGTCATCATGTATTTTTCATCTCATTAATTTAAATTGTTGCATTCAAATTCAAATTACAATTTTCAATTTAAATGCAATTCAAATTAATTAAAATGTGATGTTACAAATGTTTTGCAAATATTCAAACTAGTGTATTAAATTGTGTATTTTAAAACTATAAATATTTGCCAAAACTATATACCTTTTTCTTCTTCTATTTTGTTTTAAAATACAAAAACAAAAAAGAATAAAAGAAAAAGAATAACAGGGAGAGAAAAAACTCTTAGCTGTGCCGAAACCTCGGTCTGGCCCATTCCCCTTCCAGTCTGAGCCCACCTCTCTTCTTCTTCTTCTTCTTTCCCTACGACAGAACAGAGGAGAAGAGCGTGACGCCATGGTGCCCCACTCCAACCACTCCCCCTCCCCTCTTTTTAGCCTCCTACCCACAGCCTCCCAAACCCTAGACGCTCTGCCCTCTCCCATCCTTGCGCGCCGCCGCCTCCCCTCTTCTTCCCTCCCTCTCCCTCAGTTCTTCTCCACCAAAACACCACCGTAGCCACCTCACCGTCGCCCCGCATCTCCGGCACCGTCGAGGGACCGCAAGGAGGCCCAGGAGTTGCGCCTCTTCGTCGCCGACCTCCTCCCCGAAGCAAATTGAAGCGGGAGCGGCTGCAGCCGTCGTATTCGTCGGCGTCTTGCTCGCGGCCGGCGGAGCGCCGCCGCCAAATTCCTCGTCGCCAGACCTCCCCACGCCACACAACTACCCCAAGCTCCTCCACGGTGAGCCAACGGTTTGATTTCCCTGCTCCTTTTCTCGAATGCGTGCATTAGCCGACGAATTCGTTCATGAATTGCCGCTGCCGCCATTATCGAGCCGAGGAGCTCGTGCACGAGCTGTTGTTTCTCTGTTGTGACTGCTCCTCCACTCGCCTGCTTCCTCCCTTCCCCGCACGCGTCCAGCACCCCCTACGCACCCCCTGCACATCGCCCCGGATATGCGGGGACGCGGCAGCGATCGCTGCAGTTTCGCCGTCGCATACGTTCGATTGCAGAAAAGCCAGAAGCTTGCTGTGTTGAAGATTCAGTTAAGCGTCTTGTGTTGCTTCATGTAAAGTCCGTGTCCTATAGAAACACTAGCGGAACAGTGGTCCAGTGGCTACGCTTCCTCTTTCCGACGTGCAGATCCGGAGTTCAAATCCTGGTGGAGGCCTAAAACCATCCTTTTTGCTCTGTTCTTTGTTTCAGTTAACACCGGAGACCTAGCTGTTATTTAGACATTCTATCGTACAATCACTAACCGAGCTGTCCCCCAATGGCAGTGCTCTCTGTCTCCACCACCATCCTTTTTGCTCTGTTCTTTGTTTCAGTTAACACCGGAGACCTAGCTGTTATTTAGACATTCTATCGTACAATAACTAACCGAGCCGTCCCCCAATGGCAGTGCTCTCTGTCTTCACCCCAGTAGCACAAGTTAGAATCCTGGAGAATTCAAATCTTTTATCCCTCTCTCTCTTTATTCCTTTTATATAAAATGTGTAATCTTCTATTTATCATATCTTTTGTTTTAATTCTGATGAATACAAAGTTTATGTCTATTTTGATCACAAAAATGCAATGAATATTAATCTACCATTTCCTATGCCAATATACATCTTTATTATAATTGCTTAGTGTAATTTATTTGTTGTACCTAAATAATTAAATATGGAATGTGTTGGTCTTTATTTATGTCGGGGGGCTGCCCCCCGGGTAGGGACAGATCCCGGAATAATTCAGTAAGGTGCCAACAGTACTTGACCTTTGGCGAGAGCAAGGGACACCTCCTGGTGTGCTGAAAGGGCAACTTGACCCTTGAGCACTGGTAGAGTGCAAAGTGCCTCCTGGCAGGCGCAAGGGTCAGCTCTAGCAACTATAAATAGACACCCCCGGCCTTCACAATTGCAGCACAAGCATCAGCGGGTGGTTCCTCTAAGAACTAGCTTCTCGAAGATGTCTTTGCGAATAGGCCAAGACATCTTCGGGAGGCTAGGCCTGGAGATACTCATCCTGAGACGAACTCGGGCGCCTCCGGAAAGGATCTCAGATCTCGGGCTCCGAGGAGACTCCCGGAAGGAGGTGTACTCGGTTTTACCGGATAGATGGTCCGGGTAAGTGCTAACCGGAGCGTATGTCTCGGTCTTTGATCTTATGTAGGAGAGGCTCACAGTGGCAAGCGAGGAGGTAGCCGGCATAAGGGATCCCGGTAGGCCGTCAACGGTCTATAGCAGGCTTTCCCGTCTGTTGCGGGGGGAAGTACCATTCCGCCTGACACGGAAGCATGGTCACCTCCCGCCTGACACGGAAGCATGGTCACCTCCCGCCTGACACGGGAGCGCGTCAGCCGGTACGACCGAGGTACGACAAGACCTGACATGCCTAGCCCGGCAATCCGGAAAAGGCTATCCGGGATGGGCCAAGACATGTCTTGTCTCTGGCAGGGGGACAATGATGGTTCAGGACGGCGCCTGCCGTCCTTATCGAGATGATGACGCAGGGGCTATGCCGGATAGCGCGACGACTAGCTCGCACTAGCCGGTGACGACATGCCGGTTAGGCATGTCCGGTGGGGCCAAGCCGATTTAGGGTTTCCGGCCCTCCTGGCCGGAACTCTATAAAAGGCGCCATAACTGCTTCTGTGGAGGGATGATCAACTTGGGAGCCAAAGCTATAGTTACCTTTACTCCTAGAGCCTTTACTTCTTCACACCTTGAGTTCATCTAGTTCTTTGTACTCCTCCCTTTGAGAGATCTAGCATCAAGTTGAAGTTCTTGTACCACAATTATATAGAGAGGAAAGGCAGGAGTAGGGGTGTTACCTCCTCACGAGGGCCCTGAACCTGGGTATATCGTGTGTGTGTTGCTTGCCTTCGTGCATTTTTTCGTGTTTGTTAGATCTTCCCCCTCGCACTTTGATCTTATTTCTCGTTCTTGGGAGATCTCGGTTATACCGGGATCCTCCTCGCGTGGGCTATTCAGCTCGCTATCCCTCCCCGGATCCACCAACGTCCATCGGCCCCACACATTAGCCATCCTATGGCATCTGCCGTGACACCACCACGACAGTAGGCGCCCACCGTGGGGCAGACGGAGGCGTTGGCTGGTGTACCCATCCGGACGGGTTCCCCCGCTCATTTCGACATTCGGGTTCTCTCTGGCCTGGTCGAAAGGCTAGGGGAGATGGACTTCGTCAGCGACAACGCAGGATGCTTCCGGAACAGGCCCTTTCCGGTGAACGGATGTCTCATTGACTTTGGTGGTTTCACCACCTACGTCGCCACCGAGGTTGTCTGTAGCTACCCGGACATGGTCCTGGAAGCTGAGGACCCTCCCATGCTCTGCGCTGCTCGGGGTCTGCGTGCCGGTCGCCCCCCGAGTTCCGTCGCGGTGATGATGGTCGGGACAACCGAGGAGGAGTACCAGGACGCTGACGGCGATACCGGGAGTGGCCACATCCGTTTGGCCAAATCTCCTCAGGAAAGGGGTGCGGCCCGGGATGGCGATCCACAACCGTCCCAGCCGCGGCGTCGCCCGGATCCTCTCTCGGGTCTAGTGGCCAAATTGGCTGTACCTGTAGCCGCTGAAGCGGATACCCAGGCCACCTTGGCTGAGTTGGAGGAGCAGCGGAGGTTGCTACTCGCCGAAGCACAGGAGATCGCCGAGATCCGTCGCGAGCTCAATGCCAGTCTCCGGGAGTACAATGCAGCTCACAGATTCCTTAAGATAGACTCCCGGGACAAGCGCATCACGGATCTGCGCAAGAAAGGAAGAATGGTGAATGAGGAGCTGGCAGGTGGAGCCACAACCAGTTACACGGGAAGTCGGATTTCAGCGGGGAAGCCGGTGTACAGCTCCCCGGCAAAAACTCTTAGGGCCGCCGAAGCCGCCATGGCCGAGTTGGTGGGGTTATCCGGTGACGCCCTGCGCAAGCAGCAGGAGCGGGTAAACGAGTTGGTGATTGAGGCCAACCGTCAGAATCAGGCCTTCAAGAAGAAGAACCCCGGGGCAGGGTCCCAAGTGCACTCAGCCAGACCCAATAGCCAGAAGTCGGACGGGGAGGCATTTTCCCCGCATCCGAGCAGAAGCAAGAGCAAGAGCAAGAGCCGGAGTCGGAGTCGAGGTTCCGGGAAGAACAAGCAGCTACAGACTTATGATCCGGCCTTCGCCGATATCCAGCAAGCCGGGGAAGCCGGGCAGCGTAACTCGGGGCAGGTGGGAAGTACCCGTGAGGGTGGTAACCTGGGTGTAGGAAACAATAACCCGGTCGGCCGTGGTAATCCACCCCGGAACCCCCCTCATGTTCAGGAAAACCCACAAAGGGAGGTCGCCTCAGTTCCCCAGCAGGCCATGATCCCGGCGTAGAACAGGCTCAACGATGGCAACTCGAGACTGCAGCAGCTCGGATATCAGCCAGACGAGAACCCTTTGGGATCTCGGATAGGAACCAGACAGCTGAATCCGGCAGACGCCAGATTCCGGCTCGATCGGATTCATCAATCCGAGATGGTGGAAGAGCAAGGGCCTCCGGGACCTGCATGCTTTGGACCCCGGATCATGCGGGAGCCTCCTGTTTGGAATTTTCAGCTCAACAGGGGTGCCAAGACCTATGACGGCAGCAAGAAGCCGGAGGACTGGCTGACCGACTATGTAACTGCAGTAAGCATAGCCGGTGGAAACAGACGATGGGCGGTACGTTACGTACCACAGATGTTGGAAGGACCAGCCCGAATCTGGTTGAACAACCTGAGAACTGGCAGCATAGACTGCTGGTTAGATTTCGAGGAGGCATTTATCAGCAACTTTACTAGCACATACAAAAGGCCAAACAGGCCTCAGCAGCTCGCCATCTGTAGGCAAAGGAGCAACGAGACTGACCGGGAGTATCTTACCCGGTGGAGCAATATTCACAATTCTTGCGAAGGAGTGGTAGAGGCGCAGGCCATCTCCTGGTTTGCACAAGGATGCCGGCATGGCTCAATGCTGTGGCAGAAGTTGCAGAGAAAGATGCCAACAACCTTGGCAGAAACCATGCGCATCGCCGATACCTACACGCTTGGAGATCCCATGCAACCCCTAGTGGATGTCGGCGACTCCAGCAGGAGGAATGCGGGACCTCAGCGTTCGGGACCGAGCAGGACCCATGATCGCCAAGATTTTGGCCAGAAAAGGAATCACCCCGAGTACCACCATGCCGCACAGCATGTTGCAGCAGTGACCCGGGAGCAAGAGGATGCCGGCCAGAAAAGACAAGTGGCCCGACTTGGGGTCAGAGTCAGGAGGTGCAGAAGACCTGGGTGGAACAAAAGAAGCCCCTGACATACGAAGAGATGCTGAACAAGCCATGCTGCTACCATACTCCGGAGGCCAACAAGCCAGCAAACCACTCTACTCGGCAATGCAGTTGGTACCAGCGCACCTTGCAGGAAGGTAGCTCGGGAGTTGTTCGACCGAGTGCTCCGGCATCTCGGCCCAACATTCCGAGACCCCCTCCTCCGATGTCGGGGGCCAATGCTACCCGGATCAACCCACCTCCGTGAGGACCCCCGCCTCGGCCAGTAAATACGGTGCACACCCGGAATGACAACGGTGCAGGCCCCAGTAACCAAGCCGGACAGCAGCAGGGCAACTACCCGGAGGCACATCAAAGTTATGTGGTTTTCGTAACCGAACCCACTGACCGGAGAAGTGTGCGGCAGCGTGCCCTGGAGGTGAATGCTGTGATCCCGGCGGTGCCCAAGTTCTTGCACTGGTCCGAGATGGAGATCACGTGGAGCCGGAAGGATCATCCCAGGGTTATGCCTAAGCCAGGGGAGTATGCCTTGGTGGTGGACCCAACTTTTGTCGGACCCAACCTCAATGTCCACTTCAGCCAGGTTCTGATCGACAATGGCAGTGCCATTAACATCATGTACAAGGACACGATGCTGAAGCTGGGGGTGTCCATGCACACCTTGCTGCCTACCGAGACAACCTTCCACGACATTGTGCCCGGAGTCTCTTGCTCACCCATGGGAAAAATCTGGGTTGAGGTGCTATTCGGAACTCGGGAGAACTGCCGAACCGAGAGCTTCGAGTTCGAGGTCGTGGACCTCGAAAGCCCATATCACGCACTAATCGGCAGGCCAGCTCTGGCCAAGTTTATGATCTCAACTCACATGGGCTACCTGAATATGAAGATGCCGGGACCTAACGGCGTGATCACCATCTCGGGAGACCACAAGCGCTCCATGGAGTGTGCCTCGGCGGGGTCATGCTTAGCTGAATCCCTGGTGATCGCAGAAGAGAAGAGGATCCAGCAGGTGGTGGCAATGGCCAAGACCTCCCAACTCGGAATGCCCGGGATGGTAAACCCGGAGCAGGGTGCGTCATTTCAGCCCCCCAAAGAGACTAAGAAGGTGGGTGTGGACCCCAGCAACCCGGAGCGCCAAGTTATCATTGGCAGCAACCTGGACAGCAAATAGGAAGGCGAGCTCGTCGACTTCCTCCGTGAGAATCGGGATGCTTTTGCGTGGTCGAGTGACGATCTGCAAGGTGTCCCGAGGGAGTTGGCTGAGCACTCTCTATTTGTTAGACCGGATGCGAAGCCGGTGAAGCAACCAACTAGGCGCCTCTCGGATGAAAGAAGAGCTGCCGTCATGGAGCATCTGGCTATACTGCTGGCGGATGGGTTCATAATGGAAGTGCTGCACCCGGATTGGATATCGAATCCCGTCTTGGTGGAGAAGAAGAAGGATGATCCCCTCCTGCTTATGGTGTGGCGCATGTGCATCGACTTCACCAACCTCAACAAAGCATGCCCGAAGGACCCCTTTCCACTTCCCCGGGTAGATCAAGTGATAGATTCCACTGCCGGGAGTGAGCTTTTGACGTTTTTAGATGCATATTCGGGTTTTCACCAGATACCTTTAAATCCGGATGATCAATTGAAAACTGCTTTTATTACCCCTTATGGGGCTTATTGCTATCGTGTCATGACTTTCGGTTTGAGGAATGCTGGTGCTACATACCAGAGGTGCATGCAGAAATGTTTGCATGACCAGATAGGCCGGAATGCCGAGGTCTACGTCGATGACATAGTCATAAAGACAAAAGAAAAAGACTCACTAATAGATGATCTGAGGGGAACATTTAAGAACTTAAGAAGATTCCGGATGAAATTGAACCCGGATAAGTGCACATTTGGGGTTCCGGCAGGGAAATTACTCGGTTTCCTCATCTCAAGCCGGGGAATCGAGGTCAACCCGGGTAAGATTCGTGCTATCGAGAGCATGAAATTGCCCGTGCGTCTCAAAGATGTACAGAAGTTCACCGGGTGTCTTGCATCCCTAAGTTGGTTTGTGAGTCGACTTGGAGAAAAGGCCTTACCCCTGTACCAACTGATGAAGAAGAGCAAAACATTTGTTTGGACCCCGCAGGCTGACGCGGCGTTCAACGATTTGAAGAGAATGCTCTCAACAGCACCCGTGTTGGCATCCCCATTACCCAAGGAACCTGTGCTGCTGTATATTGCTGCAACCAACCGAGTAGTCAGTGTGGCAATGGTGGTAGAAAGGGAGGAAGGAGGCAAACTGGTACAGAGGCCGGTGTTTTACCTCAGTGAGGTGATCTCGGAATCCAAGCAGAACTACCCGCACTACCAGAAAATGGCGTATGGGGTGTACATGGCAGTAACCAAGCTCAAGCACTACTTTCAGGAACACCCGATCACAGTGGTATGCGAAGCTCCTCTGGCCGAGATCATCGGTTGCAAGGACGCTAGCGGCCGGGTAGCCAAATGGGCCATCCAGTTGTCTCCATACGCTCCGGCGTATGAGAGACGAGATGCCATCAAGTCGCAGGCGCTGCCGGACTTTTTGGTAGACTGGGCCGAGATGCAGTATGAACCTCCGATGCCGGATTACAATTTCTGGAGGATGCATTTCGATGGCTCAAAGGCTAAGATCGGATTGGGTGCCGGAGTGGTACTCACTTCGCCGAAACAAGATATACTGAAGTATGTGCTGCAAATCCATTTTCGGGCATCCAACAATGTCGCAGAATATGAGGCCTTGGTTCATGGACTGAACGTCGCCAAGGAGATCGGCATCCGCCGGATAGAGTGTTTTGGTGACTCCGACCTCGTAGTGCAACAGGTGTCGGGGAATTGGGATGCCCTCGATGCAAACATGGCCTTATACAGGTTTCATGTGCAGAAAATATCCGGATTTTTTGAAGGATGCGAGTTCAAGCATATACCTAGAGGAGAAAACGAGACAGCGGATGTCTTGTCCAAGCTAGGATCATCTCGGGATGCCATCCCACCCGGGATAGCTCTGGAGCATTTGAGGAAGCCATCTATTCAACCCTCACCCGAGTCAGATTCGATCGTCATCCCCAAGGAGCCTGGTTCAGATGCTGTACCCATGGAAGTAGATGTCGGGAGTATAACATCGAACCCGGGGACTGCGGTACAGTGCTCAGAGGGGCAAAGAAATATGATGATGGAGGTGATGTCGGCAGAGCCAATGGACATAGACGCTCCCGTGTTCCCGGTTCGACCTGTTCCGGAATGGGCACAGCCCATTATGGCTTATGTCTTGGAAGGAGTCCTCCCGGAGAATGAAGTGGAAGCCCGGCAGATAGTGCGAAGGTCAAAAGCATACAACGTCATCAATCAAGAATTGTACAAGAGGAGTGTCACTGAGGTACTTCAGAGGTGTGTAGAACCGGCAGAAGGACAAGAGATGCTACTGGAAATACATCAGGGGGAATGTGGACATCATGCATCATCCCGGGCCCTGGTGGCGAAAGTGTTCCGGCATGGGTTCTACTGGCCCACTGCATTACAGCAAGCAGAAGATATTGTCCGGAAGTGTGGAGGATGCTAGAGGTTTGCTCATCGGATACATATGCCAGCGTCAACGCTGAAGACAATCCCTATCACTTGTCCATTTGCAGTATGGTGTTTGGATATGGTCGGACAGTTCAAGCCGGCAAGAGGCAATATGACACATATACTGGTTATGGTGGACAAATTCACCAAGTGGATAGAGGTCAAGCCAATCCGGATGTGCGATGGACACACCGCTGTGCAATTCCTGAAAGACATCATCTTGAGATACGGGTACCCGCACAGCATTATCACGGATAATGGCACCAACTTTGTTGTGGGGGAATTCGCTCGATTTTGTGCTCAGAAGGGAATCCGGCTGGATGTAGCATCAGTTGCACACCCGGAAGCAAATGGGCAAGTCGAAAGAGCAAATGCCTTAGTCTTAGCCGGCATCAAAGCTCGTTTGATCGAACCACTGTTGAGAACTCCGGGATGCTGGATGGAGGAGTTACCGGCGGTGTTATGGGGTCTCCGGACTACACCGAATAGATCTACCGGGTACACGCCATTCTTCATGGTATAAGGTGCCGAGGCAGTACTCCCGACCGACATACAATATGATGCCCCGAGAGTGACAATGTTCACCGAGACCGAGGCAAAGGAAGCCCGAGAAGATGATGTTGATTTACTCGAAGAGGCAAGGGAATTGGCACTGTCCCGATCTGCAATTTATCAGCAAAACCTCTGTCGCTATCATAGCCGGAAAGTGCACCCGAGGGAGTTCCGAGAAGGGGATCTTGTGCTGAGGCTCATCCAACGCACGGCCGGAATGCATAAATTGTCACCTCCATGGGAGGGACCTTTTGTGATAAGCAGGGCATTGCACAATGACTCTTATTACCTTGTAGATGCACAGGAGGCTAGGAAAGGTGTGATGGACAAATCCGGTGAGGAAACCAAGCGTCCGTGGAATGTAGCACTACTTCGCCCCTTTTACACATAAAGGGCTCAGTGTATGTTGTATCTCAGTTTTCAGTATTAATGAAAGTAAGGCACCCCGGAAGGAACCCGGGGACTGCCTGGTTATGTGCATTTTATGTTTTTATTTTGGTCAAGTTCATTTGCTGTTTTGTACCGGCATCTCGGGAAGGAACCCGGGGACTGCCGGATAACTGTCTTCTGTTTTATTTGTATGCCGGGAAAGTTCCGAGTTCGATTCTCAAAGTCGGAGTAATGTATGTCATATGAATTCATCTTGTGACTCGACTGACGCACGCCGAAATGGTAGTCAAGAGCAAAGAGAGTCGAAGGTGGGGAACACGAAAATGGTCTCGGGGACTCGGAAAAGGAACTTATCCGGCATACCTGTTTTTTGCTAATCCAATTGTTTTTTATGTCGGGAATTCGGTTAAGCCAGAACTCGGATTGTCTTAAGTAATGTATGCCGTATGTGGAGTTTTGTGACTCGACTGTCGAACGCCGAAATGGTAGACAAGAGCAGAAATTACCTAAGTACGGTAAACATGAAAAGCAACTCGGGGACTCATAACAGAATAAATTGACATAAGTTGTTCGAATAGGTAGCTCAGTACGAAATGAAAATAATATAAGTGTATGTTACATCTTGCACCCGGCATCCCGGGGATTTAACAGATCTGCTCTTAAGATTTTTTCTAGACGATAAGGAAAGTCGGCTTCTCGGCGGAGACGTCAGCAGAAGCAACGACCTCGGGAGCAGCAGCGGGAGCAGCAGCAGGGGCTTCAGTTTCAACGGCGGTACATGGGGCGTCGGGGCGCACCTCGGCCTAAGAAGCCTCGGGTGTCGGGGAAGTAGCAACATCCCGGGGAGCCGCGGTCTCGATGACAGCACCGGAGGCAGCGTCATCCTCTTCTGGGATCTCGTCATTCGCATCACCGGTCACGTCGGTTTCTTCATCATCCTCATAGTCAGATTCGGAGTCGGAAGGAATGACGCTGGCGGTGAAGGAGCGGATGCTGGACCACGAGGCGATGCGGTGCACCACCTCTTGTCGCCGCTGGACCTTAGCCGGATCGCTCAGCCACGGCGAGATCGTCCGCAAGCGCTGGATCGCGTCCAGGTCGAGACCTTCGTACCAGCTAAGTACTT
The DNA here is from genome assembly GCA_026929855.1 of Poa annua. Taxonomy (NCBI): domain Eukaryota; kingdom Viridiplantae; phylum Streptophyta; class Magnoliopsida; order Poales; family Poaceae; genus Poa; species Poa annua. The sequence goes on along the minus strand of CM049426.1, from coordinate 238,759,509 downwards.
GGGTCAAGACCTGGTCGGCACCAGCACGCGCACCGGAACGCTTCCAAGCGTGGATGCGCCTCCCGGCACACCGGAGTGCGCTCGCGAGTTTGGAGACCGAGAGCATCGCGCGGATACTCGGCCACAGCGCGCCGTGGACGTGGATCGCAGCGCTGAGCAATTCCGTCCCGATAGACCGGAGAGGCACTATCCGGGCCTTCAGCGCGGTGAGGTGGTCCTCAATATCCCAGGCGTCCGAGACAGCACCCTTCCCGGCACGCTTCTCCCGAGCAGCGGCAACGGCAAGAACAGCAGCCTCCCGGGAGTGCTCAAATTCCCCTTTAAAAAGAAGAGCTGTCAAGCGACTAGAGCATAAGAAGAACTACAACAAAAAAAGAGAGCAAGGAAAGCATGGGGGATGTCGGTCCACTTACTGTTAAGGTCCCGGTTCAGCACGGTTAGCTCGGAGAGCCAGCTATCAGACCGTGACCGGAGAATAGCCAGCCCGGTCTCCGCGAGATGCGCGCGCTCCTCGGACTGATCCAAGGTTTCCCTCTGCTTCTTCGTCGCCTCAACGAAGCGCGTCTTCATCTCGGTCGCAGTAGCCTTGGCCTTTTCGAGGTCGCCGTTGAGACGCGCGATCTTGGCTTGCGCGGTAGCAAGTGCGGCCTTCTGATCTATCTAGACCTTGCGCGCAGCATCCCGCTCCTCCCGGAGGCGCCCCTCGCACTTCTTGGACTGACCGAGGTCAGCAAGAACTCGGTTGAAGATGCTGCAGCGTTTCTTGCTGCACTCCTGAAATCAAAACAAAGAAGGATGAGACCAATTCGGAAAATTACGAGATCAGTAGCAAGTAATGGCTAACCGGTTGAGAGGATCTCGGGGACTCGATGTCCGAGTCCTAAAGTTTTCTCTAAGATTGGAACCTAGTGATCTGCTATTCGGTGGAATCTAGAGCACTAAGCACCAATCTCGGGGACTAGTGGTGATGGAGCAAATTTTGAAACAAGTTACCCGGTGGGGAGGATCTCGGGGACTCGGTGTCCGAGTCCTAAAGTTTCCTCTAAGATTGGAGCCTAGTGATCTGCTATTCGGTGGAATCTAGAGCACTAAGCACCAATCTCGGGGACTAGTGGGGAAGGAACATATGTTTATGGAAAAAAGAATGGAAACAAGCTTACCTCGGTCACCCGAGTAACATCCAGCGCGGCCACCTGGAGAGCGTGCAAGGCTTGAGCGTTGCGGCTTGTGCCCGCAGCGTGCAAGTCTCCCACGGTCTCGGAGGCGGCGGCGGCAAGCCAGGCCTGGTTGTATTCATCAACAACGCGTATGCCGGAGCCGCCGGGCGCGTGAATAGCAGCAAAGTCCCGAGATCCTGGAGGCACAAAGGAGCTTACGGTTGCTCGCAACATCCGCAGGGCGGCAGTAGGGATCTCGGCAGGAGACGGTGGTAACGGTGAAAACGTACCCGTGCGCAGCACCAAGTCTTGGGCCGAGGATGTCGGGGCAGTTGCAGGTTTGGCAGAAGTTATTTTCTGCCCGGCAACCTTGGGGCGCGACTTCGCGGCAGGTGGATCAGCTTGCCGGGAAGAGGTTGTGGGACGTTTCTCCGGGGCGGTCTTGTTCGTGGCTTGCTGGGAGGGACCGCTTGGTGCGAGCTGCCGGCGAGGGCTCACAATCTCTGCCTCAAGCCCGGGCACTCGGCGAGGACTTTCCGGAAGAAGAATGTCTCCCGAGGTGGTCGTGGCCGGCACCGGGGTCTCGTCGATCACCGGGCGTGCATCCGGAGTCACAACGGTAGCCGGTGCGGCACCGGAGGCAGCAGGCTCGCTTCCTCGAGTAGCAGGGCGAGGAGGAGAAGGGGAAGCCCGAGCCGGGCTGGGAGTCCGAGTTCCGGGAGGAGGAGGAATAGCAGGTGACGGGAGGTCGAGTGCGTCCCTGAAAGAAAATATCTCAGTAATAATTTGTGGAGAAGGCAAAATCATGTAGCATAAGGCAAGGAGAATGTACCCGGAATCCACAGTCGGAGGGCCCCTCTGCCGGCGCCGAGGAGGCTTCTCGGCCGTTTGTTTATTCGGCTTGCTCCTCTTGGGGGGGTTGCCGGAGTTATCGGCAACCTCCGTGTCGGAAGCCGTGCGCTTCCGGCTCTCGGCGCGTTTGGTCCCGGCCGTCGACTTCGGAATCACTGCTGAGGCCCAGTTGAGAGGGAGAGCGTCAATCACATCGAGAATTTGGCAGTCAATCTCATCCTCATCATCCGAAGAAATGGAAACTGCCTCTGAGGTTGAAGGGTTACCCGGGGCGGCAGCTTTCACCAGAGGAACGGCGAGGTGCTCCTCACCATCAGGATCTTCCCTCGGCATCTCTTCCGGGGTTGGGAAGTTCGGCGCGAAATTCCCGTTGGCGTGGATAGCGTCTTCCTCGATTTGCCGCTCGAATAACTGCGCAAATAAATCACCACATGATACCCATGTCGGTTTCCAGAAGAACCCGGGCGCGAAGGCAAGTTTACGAAAGGCAGATATGAGCACCTGTTTCAGGGGTTTTTTCCGGGATCCCCCGATGGCACCCCAAGAGTAGTCATTTGTCATCTTCGTCCGAGCAATAGCTCGAACGCGGCGGACGACCGCAGCGTGATCTAGCCCAAAGATACTGGTCCGGGTAGGGTCTAAAGTCCCGGCCATATGGCACATCTTGTGCACTCGGGTTTGGAGGGGGCAGACGCGGCAAATGATGAAGCAACGCAGGAGATCATCGCCGGTCATCGTGTCGTTCAGCACGTTCAGAACGTCGTGCATGCACCGGACTTCCTCGGTGTCGGGGAGCCGTTTCCAGAGGTTGAATTTGCGCGGAGGACCAATGGTGAACTCCGGCAGATTGATGAAGTCCGGATTCGAGGATCCCGGAACGTCTCCCGAGCTTTCCCGGTTTTTCACATAGAAGAAGCTGCGCTGCCACTTCCGGCAGGACTCTAGTCCTTTGACTATTGGAAATCCGGAGTCAGCGCGGGGGATGATGGTGGCAGCTCCGCAGTCAACCAAGTCCTTTATCTTCTGATCCGGGTTGGGGATGGCTTGGCGACGAAGGATGAAGTACTTGGCCCAAAGATCCAGAAATGGCCATACGCCGAGATATGCTTCCGCGTAAGTGGTGAAGACCGAAAGGATCATGATGGCGTTGGCGGGGAGATGATGGGGTTGGAGGCTGTAAGTGTCGAGGAAGTCGCGGAAGAAGGGGCTAGCCGGAAGCCCAAACCCACGCTCGAAGTGCGTGAGGAATACAACGTATTCCCCGGGTTGGGGTTCCGGTTGAACCTCGCCCTCCGGGAGACGGCTCTCAACTTGCGGAGGAATCCGGTGGGTCCGATACAGCCAGTCCAAGTCCTCCTGGGTGGTCTCCGATCCATCCCAGCATCCCCGGATACCTTCTTCACCCATGTCGGAGAAGTCCGCAGATGTATCCGGGCTACTCTGCAGGCGCAGCGGCGGTTAGTCGGAATTATTATACCGGGAGCTAAGATGCCGGATCGCAAACTTCTAGACACAACCGGGTTCCTGGCAAATGAGATCTACCGTGTGCTGATAAATCAAAACTAAAGTGAGGAAAATATACTCGGGCTAAAACTCGAGCGAGACGTAATGCGAGTGAAAGATCTAAGTCCTACCCCAACGGTGCATCACCGCCGTGCACCCCGTGCGCACCGCTCGAGTCGTGCTCACCGGCGGCGGCTCGACCGCGCATGTGTTAGAGCACGGCCGGAGGCGAGATGTTATTATACTAAAGAAGATCATCGGGCCGGAGAAAGCAACTCACCGTAGAAGAGGAGGTCGATGACGCGCAAGAGGAACGGCGGCGTTCGGACTACGGCTCCGGCGAACAGCGAGGATGGCGAAGTTCGGGCGGCGGACACGGCTGCGGCGGTGTGCTCGAGACGACGGTGGCGAAGAAGCGAAGGGGAGGAAGAAGAAGAGGAGACCATTCCGGTCCCCTATTTATGGGGGGGATTCCGGAGCGGTTTCCAATTTTCCCGCCCACGATCTCCACGATCGTGGGTGGGATCCCTTTTGTGCAGCGCGGCACGTGGCGCTAGCCGGAGCGCCCGATCCGGCCACACCAAGGGTCACACGGCCCCAACGGTTCGGCTCCGGATCGGCTGCGGCTCCCGGCGCGGGAACCCAAGCAACGGCGTGCTCGGGCAGAAGCACTCGAGTGCGTTTCTGACCAGACGAGACGTCGGGTGGGGCCCAGCTCGAGATCTCGAGTTCGATACGGACCCAACGGTCATGATTCACTGAGACTGCGTTATTCGGTTGCAGGCTTCGCCTCCCGGTTAAAAAATCTCGGTAAGAAGGTCTCGGGAGAAATCAATCTCGGCAAGAAAACGGAGGATGATGTCATGTGTTCTCGGAGGATAGTTGTTATTTAAAGCTGATCCCGCACATCAGCCGAGGTCCTTGTGCAGCACCAGCTTCGGGGACTAGTGTCGGGGGGCTGCCCCCCGGGTAGGGACAGATCCCGGAATAATTCAGTAAGGTGCCAACAGTACTTGACCTTTGGCGAGAGCAAGGGACACCTCCTGGTGTGCTGAAAGGGCAACTTGACCCTTGAGCACTGGTAGAGTGCAAAGTGCCTCCTGGCAGGCGCAAGGGTCAGCTCTAGCAACTATAAATAGATACCCCCGGCCTTCACAATTGCAGCACAAGCATCAGCGGGTGGTTCCTCTAAGAACTAGCTTTTCGAAGATGTCTTTGCGAATAGGCCAAGACATCTTCGGGAGGCTAGGCCTAGAGATACTCATCCTGAGACGAACTCGGGCGCCTCCGGAAAGGATCTCAGATCTCGGGCTCCGAGGAGACTCCCGGAAGGAGGTGTACTCGGTTTTACCGGATAGATGGTCCGGGTAAGTGCTAACCGGAGCGTATGTCTCGGTCTTTGATCTTATGTAGGAGAGGCTCACACTGGCAAGCGAGGAGGTAGCCGGCATAAGGGATCCCGGTAGGCCGTCAACGGTCTATAGCAGGCTTTCCCGTCTGTTGCGGGGGGAAGTTCCATTCCGCCTGACACGGAAGCATGGTCACCTCCCGCCTGACACGGAAGCATGGTCACCTCCCGCCTGACACGGGAGCGCGTCAGCCGGTACGACCGAGGTACAACAAGACCTGACATGCCTAGCCCGGCAATCCGGAAAAGGCTATCCGGGATGGGCCAAGACATGTCTTGTCTCTGGCAGGGGGACAATGATGGTTCAGGATGGCGCCTGCCGTCCTTATCGAGATGATGACGCAGGCTCTATGCTGGATAGCGCGGAGACTAGCTCGCACTAGCCGGTGACGACATGCCGGTTAGGCCTGTCCGGTGGGGCCAAGCCGATTTAGGGTTTCCGGCCCTCCTGGCCGGAACTCTATAAAAGGCGCCATAACTGCTTCTGTGGGGGGAGGACCAACTTGGGAGCCAAAGCTATAGTTACCTTTACTCCTAGAGCCTTTACTTCTTCACACCTTGAGTTCATCTAGTTCTTTGTACTCCTCCCTTTGAGAGATCTAGCAGCAAGTTGTAGTTCTTGTACCACAATTATATAGAGAGGAAAGGCAGGAGTAGGGGTGTTACCTCCTCACGAGGGCCCTGAACCTGGGTATATCGTGTGTGTGTTGCTTGCCTTCGTGCATTTGTTCATGTTTGTTAGATCTTCCCCCTCGCACTTTGATCTTATTTCTCGTTCTTGGGAGATCTCGGTTATACCGGGATCCTCCTCGCGTGGGCTATTCAGCTCGCTATTCCTCCCCGGATCCACCAACGTCCATTGGCCCCACACATTAGCCATCCTATGGCATCTGCCGTGACACCACCACGACAATTTAATTATTACCCTATTCCATTTAATTGAATTAGATCACCCATGCCATGTGTTACCATGTTAACCAACAATTAATATTGCTGAGTAGATAAATAACTTGCACATAAATATTAATTATCGGGATTGCTTTTCCGCTTAATTTGGATTAAATGCATCTCGTATTGCATCTTGGCATATCATGCATCATCTCATGATCATGCTGGATCTTTTACCATGTTTGTAAAATACATCTTTTATGCTTTCCAGTGCTTGTTGATTCTTCGCGGATAAGACATTGAGATGTGTGAGCAACGACAAGATCTTATTCCATGCGGGATTCCAGGCAAGCAAAATTTGCTTGTTTACCTATACATTGTCTTTCATACTTGCCGTTGATCTCTGCTACACTAGTATTCGATTCTTTATCGTGATCCTATCACATATTTATCCTGCAGCCTATACAGCTTAATCCCCACATCCTATTGCTGTTGCATGTTTATCTGTTGGCCTTGCGAGTCGTAGTTCATGCTTAGAGTTGGTTGTGTGAGTCGTCTATTTGGGCTATTATTTCATATGCTTAATATGATAGATTATTCTACCTTAATAAAATGTTGTTTTATATTAGGGTATTATAATTCAAAGATAAGGCACCGGAGGAAGGCCTTGCGAGGTGCTTTGTTCTGCTAAGTGTCGACCTAGAAACTGAGATCTTGCTCCCCTAATCTAAGACTGAGCGCACTAACCACTTGTGGGAGGCCCTATGGAGCCCCCCTCGACTTTCACTGGAACTTAAACTTGTCCAGGAGCTGCACCTAGTTCGGTCTTTCAAATTTGTCCCATATGCATTGATACAAGTGTAGTATTTTACTTTGGCGGTGTGCCTTGTTACATGCATATAGGGCGCGGCCTGTTGGTGCGGAGGGGTGTGTCCTGCGGGAATCCGCACCCTTTTGGCCGGGACCAGCATAGCTCCCGTGGCTCCTTGGACTTGTTGCGGAGAAAGAAAGAGTTGTGTTGAGAGGCCCTAATGTTTTTGACTGGCTTGATCATGCGAGTATGAGTCCAGTAGTGCACCCCTGCAGGGTATAATCTTATCGATGAGACGCGTCCGCGGTTATGGACAACTTGGTGCGTTGCCGACTAATGAGATCTAGACAAGTTACACCTAATCATTGCTAATTAACTTGACTAGTAATATAGAATTACTTTCACAATAAATGGTTACTAAAACTATTCAATGTGTGAGTTTCCCGAATTGCTTCCTCATACTTGGTTGAGTGGGTTAATCCGAGAATGGGTTATGATTGGTGTTAGTTGTAGTTGTTTACTTCTGTGCTCTCTTATCCCTCTCTAATTAGACGGAAGTTGTAGCGTGTCTGTATTAGGTTGCTAGTGCTGCTGCCACTAAGTCCACCTACCCCATATTTTTGGGAGATGGTGTAGCAATCAGGCAAGTCGGTTTTGCTTGCCAGGTAGTGCCCTGACGCTTTTTTGGGCTGTGCTTTTATGTGCAGTTAACAGGTTTGTAGTCTGACGATGTTAGCTTGGGAATCCATCCTTTAACGCCCCGGGATTTATCCCCATTTTAGTTTTGTGTGTTTTCTTTTTCATCAACATGACATTGCATTTCATCTCATTAATTTAATTTGTTGCATTTAAATTCAATTCCTGTAATTAAATTCAAATGCATTTCAAATTAATTAATCATATTTCAAATCTTTTGCAAATGTTAAAAACAAGTTTATTAAATTTTCTATTTGAAACTAAAACTATTTTGTAAAGTTTTTGTATTCAAATTCCTTTTCTATTTTGTTTAAAAATATAAAACAGAAAAGAATAAAAGGAGAGAAATAAAATCCTAAAGCCCACCTAAGCCAAACCCTAGGGTTTCCCCCTGGAAAATTATTTCCCACCGCCCTCCAATTTTGCAGCCACCCTCCTCTCTTTTCTGGTTTTTGCAAAAGGTCCTCCCACCTCTCTTTTCTTCCTTTTTTGCCTCCCTTCCTTTTCTTTCTTTTCTTTTTTTTTCTTTTTCTTCCTTTTCAATCTTTCCTTTTTTTCCTCTCTCCTTCCTCTTCCCGCACGGGAGAGCCGGCCCGCACCATCTCCTCCTCCCGAGCGCCCCAGCGCCTCCTCCCCGACGCCTCCGCTGCGTGCGTCCTCCGCGCCGGCCGCGCCGCGCCGCCGGTAGCTGCCGCCACCTCCTCCGCGCCGCCGCAGCCGCCACGCCCACAGCCACCCGCTCCGCGACGCCCGGCCGCCGCGCACCTCCGCCCGTGCCCGCGCGCCCCGGCCTCCCCCTGCTCTGGCCCGACCTCCTCCGCCGCCGCGCTCCACCTTTGCCCCGCGTCGCCACGTGCCCCGCACGTCCACCGCCGCCGCTTGCTCGCCCCGCGCCACCCAGCAACCGACGCCGCTGCGCGCCCGCGCTCCCCCACGCCGCGCCTCCGGTCGCCCGTACCCGTGCGTCCCCCACGCCACGGCGCACCGCCTCCTCCCGCCACCGCGCGCCCCGCGCGGTCGCTTCAGCGCTGCGCAGCCGCCGTCACCCTCTGTTCCGCCCCGCGTGCGCCCGCGCCACGCCGCCGTCCCCGCTGCCTCCTCTTCCCGGCCGCATGCACGCCGCCGTCCGCAAGGTGTTCGACAAAATGCCCACAAGACCTTTGGTGTCATTTTTGTGTCCGAGTTGTCCAGCCTTCGAGGTGTTGCTACGTGCGCGTGCGCATGCCTCTTCCGGTGCCGCATTGCCGTGACCGCCCGTGTCCGTGTCACGGTGCCCGCCCGTGCGTGTTACTTTCCGGTGTCCATTTATCGTGCCTTTACGTGCCCGCGCCCGTCAACGATGATGACTGAGTATAACTACCCCGGCCACTTCCACGACACCGGCAAACGACGATGCCCCAGTTCCGCGACGACTACTTCCCCGACGACAACTACTTCCTCTACGGATCGCAGACGTCGGTTCCGAACCCTAGTTCACCCGATCCGACGTATGGGCCCAAACCCTATACCTATTTTATTAAATGTCATCTATCTTGTGCATATCGCATCATACTGCATGTGTTGCATCTCTTGGGTTTGGGGGTGTAGCAAATCACCTAAATAATAAATATGGAATGTGTGGGGAAAATCAGTATATGTATTACCCAATTCCATTTAAATTGACTAGATCACCCATGCCATGTCTTGCTATGTTAATCAATATTTAATTTGGTGAGTAGATAAATAACTCGCACCTAAGTATTAATTGTCGGAACCCCGGTTCCACTTAATTTGGATTAAGTGCATCTCTTATTGCATCTTGCCATGCCATGCATCATTCTCATATGATCATGCTGGATCTTTGCCGTAGTTATAAGATGCATCTTTTACGCTTTCCAGTGTTTGTTGCTTCTTCGCGAATAAGATGTTGAGATGTGTGAGCAACGACAAGATCTGCTTCCATGCGGGATTCCAGGCAAGCAAAGTTTGCTTGTTTACCTATACATTGTCTTTCATTCCTGCCGTTGATCTCTGCTACTATAGTATTCGATTCTTTATTGCGATCCCGCACATGTTTATCCTGCAGCCTATACAGCTTTATCCCCACAACCCATAACCCCTTACATGTTTATCTATTTGCCTTGCGAGTCGTAGCGCATGCTTAGAGTTGGTTGTACGAGTCGTCTGTTGGTCTTTTATTTCATATGCTTAGCTTGATAGATTATTCTACCTTAATAAAATGTTGTCTTGTATTGGGGTATTATAATTAAAAGATAAGGCACCGGCGGAAGGCCTTGCGAGGTGCTTTGTTCTACTAAGTGTCGACCTAGGAACTGAGATTTTGTCCTCGGACCCAATTTTGAGCGCACTAACCACTTGTGCGAGGCCCTATGGAGCCCCCCTCGACTTTGAACGGATCTACAGCTTGTCCATGTGCTGCAACTAGTTCGGGGTTTCCATTTGCTCATATCCATTTGCATGATGATTGATGAGAGGTTATGTGATATGGGGGTCATATAAGGGTGGTGCACGCAAAGCGGACAGTTCCTACTGTGGTTTGAGCCGCATGGCGCATGGACACAAACTAATGAGTCCGCAATTGAGATTCGGCTGGACTCCTGATGCGGGTAACAACTCATATGGGTGGCACTTGGACTTGTTGTAGTGAAGGAACGAGTCGTGTTGAGAGGCCCTGATGCTTGCTTGGGTTCATCATACGAGTATGGTTACAGTAGTGCACCCCTGCAGGGTATAATCTTATCGATGAGCCGTGTCCACGGATATGGACGACTTGGCGATGCTGCTGGCTAACAAGATCTAGACAACTTACACCTAATTAATGTTAATTAATTTGACTACTAATATAGAATTACTTTTCACAATGAATGGTAATTAAAATTGTTCAACGTGTGAGTTTTCCCGAATAGCTCCTCATACTTGGTTGAGGGGGTTTATCCGAGAATGGGTTATGATTGGTGTTAGTTGTAGATGTTTACCTTATGCGCTCTCTTATCCCTCTCTAATTAGACGGAAGTTGTAGAGTGTCTCTTTAGGTTGCTAGTGCTGTTGCTGCTAAAGTCCACCTCCCCCATATTTTGGGAGATGGTGTAGAAAGTAGGCAAGTCGGTTTTGCTTGCCAGGGTGTGCCCTGACCCTCTTTTGGGCTGTGATTTATGTGTAGTTAACAGGTTTGAAGTCTGACGACGTTAGCTTGGGAATCCCTCCGGCTTGGCTGGGCAGGGATATGGCGCCATCGCTTATCTTCAGGACTCTTAGTCCAATTTGCATCTTATCTGTAGTCGGATACTATTTTGCTTCCGCTGTCATTTGAATCTTTGTATTGTATCATTTGTATCTTGACTCGTTCGAGTCGTTGTTGTATATTATATATCTTCTGTTGTATTTGTGGATGTATCGGAACTGTTGTAATGTTATCACAATTCCACCCACATAATGCGCATGTTTCGGCGTGCACATTATGTCTGGTGGGCGACCTAAAATCGTTATTATGCGGATTTCGGCGGGATCGCTTAAATCTACATAGTACCGATTTTCGGGCGTCATGAAGTGGTATCAGAGCCAGGTTTCGATCTCCTTGTTGTTTCGATACGATTGGTTATCGAAGCAGCGGGTCCGCATAAGCCTGTAGGATAACCTCGCTAACGGTCGTTGTTTCTAGGGTGTCGAAACTATTTGACTTAAATTATTTTTTGAAAAATATCTCAATAGGTTTCTATTTACTCCTTACCTCAATTCTATTTCTCCTCTTATCTTATTTGTTTTGGAGTCTTATCTTATCCAAACTTTCAAAGTTTTAGGATCCTACGTGTGGGTGGACGATCTCTTGCTTTTTATGACCAACTCCTCTTGTTAGTGGTGTCGACAACTTGAAGGTGGAGTCATAACTTCTTGTTAGTGGTGTCGAGAATTTCGAGGTGGAGCAACAATCCCTTGTTAGTGGTGTCAAGAAGTTCTTCACGGTGCCGGAAGACTCGGTAGTTACCCCTCTCTTCTTGTGGTCTCGGCGTGGATCGCGGGACGTGATCCCTTGTTGTGGTGTCGATTGTAACGCCCTGGGATTTATCCCCATTTTAGTTTTGTGTGTTTTCTTTTTCATCAACATGACATTGCATTTCATCTCATTAATTTAATTTGTTGCATTTAAATTCAATTCCCTCAATTAAATTCAAATGCATTTCAAATTAATTAAAAATGTCATATTTCAAATCTTTTGCAAATTTTAAAAACTCGTTTATTAAATTGTCTATTTGAAACTAAAACTATTTTGTAAAGTTTTTGTATTCAAATTCTTTTTTTCTATTTTGTTTAAAAATATAAAACAGAAAAGAATAAAAGGAGAGAAATAAAAGCCCAAAGCCCACCTAAGCCAAACCCTAGGGTTTCCCCTTGGAAAATTATTTCCCACCCCCCTGCAATTTTGCAGCCACCCTCCTATCTTTTCTGGTTTTTGCAAAAGGTCCTCCCACCTCTCTTTTCTTCCTTTTTTCCCCTCCCTTCCTTTTCTTTTTTTCTTTTTCTTCCTTTTCTTTCTTTCCTTTTTTTTCCTCTCTCCTTCCTCTTCCCGCATGGGAGAGCCGGCCCGCACCATCTCCTCCTCCTGAGCTCCCCCGAGCGCCCCAGCGCCTCTCCCCGATGCCTCTGCTGCGTGCGCCCTCCGCGCCGGCCGCGCCGCCGCAGCCGCCACGCCCGCAGCTGCTCGCTCCCCGCCGCCTGGCCACCACGCACCTCCGCCCATGTCCGCGCGCCCCGGCCTCCCCCTGCTCCGGCCCGGCCTCCTTCGCCGCCGCGCTCCACCTCCGCCCCGCGCCGCCATGTGCCCGCACGCCCGCCGCTGCAGCTTGCTTGCCCCGTGCCTCCCACCACCTGACGCAGCTGCCCGCCCGCGCTCACCCACGCCGCAGCGGCGCGCCGCGCCTCCGGCCGCCGCGCCGCCGCCTCCGGTCGCCCGTGCTCGGCGCCACCCACGCTACGCCACACCGTCTCCTCCCGCCGCCGCGTGCCCCGCGCCCATGCGCTCGCTGCAGCGCTGCGCAGCCGCCGCCACCCTCTGCTCCGCCCCGCGTGCGCCTGCGCCGCGCCGCCGTCCCCGCTGCCTCCTCTTCCCGGCCGCGTGCACGCCGCCGCTGCCACCCGCAAGGTGTTCGACAAAATGGCCACAAGACCTTCGACGTCATTTTTGTGTCCGAGTTGTCCACTCTTCGAGGTGTTTCTACGTGCGCGTGCGCATGCCTCTTCCGGTGTCGTGTTGTCGTGACCGCCCGTGTCCATGTCGCGGTGCCCACCCGTGCGCGTTTCTTTCCGGTGGTCCGTTTGTCGTTCCCTTACGTGCCCGCACCCGTCAACGATGATGACTGAGTACAAATACCCCGACCACTTCCACGACACCGGCAAACAACGATGCTCCGGTTCCGCGAAGACTATTTCCCCGACGACAACTACTTCCTCTACGGACCGAAGACGTCGGTTCCGAACCCTAGTTCACCCGATCCAACGTACAGACCCAAACCCTAACCCTATACCTATTTTATTAAATGTCATCTATCTTGTGCGTATTGCATCATACTGCATGTGTTGCATCTCTTGGATTTGGCGGTGTAGCAAATCACCTAAATAATAAATATGGAATGTGTGGGGCAAATAAGTATATGTATTACCCAATTCAATTTAAATTGACTAGATCACACATGCCATGTCTTGCTATGTTAATCAACATTTAATTCGTGAGTAGATAAATAACTCGCACCTAAGTATTAATTGTCGGAACTCCGGTTCCGCTTAATTTTGATTAAGTGCATCTCCTGTTGCATCTTGCCATGCCATGCATCATTCTCATATGATTATGCTGGATATTTGTCGTAGTTATAAGATGCATCTTTTACGCTTTTCACTATTTCTTGCTTCTTCGCGAATAAGACGTTGAGATGTGTGAGCAACGACAAGATCTGCTTCCATGCGGGATTCCTGGCAAGCAAAGTTTGCTTGTTTACCTATACATTGTCTTTCGTTCCTGTCGTTGATCCCTGCTACCCTAGTATTCGATTCTTTATTGCGATCCCATCACATGTTTATCCTGCAGCCTATACAACTTTATCCCCACAACCCATAACCCCTTGCATGTTTATATGTTGGCCTTGCGAGTCGTAGCGCATGCTTAGAGTTGGTTGTGCGAGTCGTCTGTTGGTCTTTTATTTCATATGCTTAGCTTGATAGATTATTCTACCTTAATAAAATGTTGTCTTATATTGGGGTATTATAATTAAAAGATAAGGCACCGATAGAAGGCCTTGCGAGGTGCTTTGTTCTTCTAAGTGTCGACCTAGGAACTGAGATTTTGTCCTCGGGTCCAATTTTGAGCGCACTAACCACTTGTTGGAGGCCCTATGGAGCCCCCCTCGACTTTGAACGGATCTACAGCTTGTCCATGTGGGGCAACTAGTTCGGGTTTTCCATTTGCTCATTTCCATGTGCATGATGATGATGATTGATGAGAGGTTATGTGATATGGGGGTCATATAGGGGTGGTGCGCGCGAACCGGACAGTTCCTACTATGGTTTGAGCCGCATGTCGCGTGGACACAAACTAATGAGTCCGCAATTGAGATTCGACCGGACTCCTGACGCGGGTAACAATTCATATGGGTGGCATATGGACTTGCTGTAGTGAAGGAACGAATCATGTTGAGAGGCCCGGATGCTTTCTTGGGTTGATCATACGAGTATGGGTACAAGAGTGCATCCCTGAAGGGTATAATCTTATCGATGAGCCGTGTCCACGGTTAAGGATGACTTGGTGATGATGCTGGCTAACATGATCAAGACAACTTACACCTAATTAATTTTACTAGTAATATAGAATTACTTTTCACAATGAATGCTAACTACAATTGTTCAACGTGTGAGTTTTCCCGAATTGCTTACTCATACTTGGTTGAGGGGGTTAATCCGAGAATGGGTTATGATTGGTGTTAGTTGTAGATGTTTACCTTATGCGCTCTCTTATCCCTCTCTAATTAGACGGAAGTTGTAGAGTGTCTCTTTAGGTTGCTAGTGCTGCTGCCGCTAAAGTCCACCTCCCCCATATTTTGGGAGATGGTGTAGAAAGTCGCCAAGTCGGTTTTGCTTGCCAGGGAGTGCCCTGACCCTCTTTTGGGTTGTGCTTTATGTGCAGTTAACAGGTTTGAAGTCTGACGACGTTAGCTTGGGAATCCCTCCGGCTTGGCTGGGCAGGGATATGGCGCCATCGCTTATCTTCAGGACTCTTGGTACAATTTGTATCTTATCCGTAGTCGGATACTATTTCGCTTCCGCTGTTATTTGTATCTTTGTATCTTGAGTCGTTCGAGTTGTTGTTGTATATTATATATCATTTCTGTTGTTGTGGATGTATCAAAACTGTTGTAATGCTATCACAATTCCACCCACATAATGCGCATGCTTCGACGTGCACATTATGTCTGGTGGGCGACCTAAAATCGTTATTATGCGGATTTCGGCAGGGATCGCTTAAATCTACATAGTACCGATTTTGGGGCGTCACATCCTTTACGCTGGAAGAGCTTTCCTCGTCTTCATCCTTGAAGAAGGAGCTGGAGCGTTGTTGCTGCTGCTGCTCCCTTTTCCTCGACGTCGACATCCGCCGCGGCCACGGATAGGTGGTCCTTCTCTCGCCACGACTTGAACAGTATGTGCACACCCTCGTCCCCTTTTGTACGACACCATTAAAGCAATGGCTCTGGGTAGATTGGGAGGCAATAAGGCAAAGAATATGGATGGGGAACAGAGGACTCCGCCCCCGCTTTTATAGCGCAAGCTCTTCTCTTCACGATGGACTCCTCGGTTCTTCCGTTACTAGGAATTGATGCACACGGTGGGTGTGTTGTGTGGAGACCCAAGAGAAAGGTATGAAGTAGTGCAGCAGCAAATTTCGCGCAGTTGTGAAACCAAGGTTATCGAACCAGTAGGAAATGAGAATTCACCCGAGGTATCAACGGCGCTAGAAAAGAGTGGTGCTAAGTTGACGTGGCGCCTGCACACAAACAATCAAGATACTTTGCCCCAACTTAACAGTGAGGTTGTCAATCTCACCGGCTTGCTCTAACAAAGGATTAAACGTATGTGTGGAAAAAGGATGTTTGTTTACAGAACGTAACAGGTTTGCAGTTGTGGTTTTATCAGATTAAAGAGAAGGACCGGATCCACAGTTCACTAGTGGTGTCTCTCCATAAATAATAATAATAACATTCATGCGGGTAAACAAATTACAACTCGGCAATTGATAGAATAAGTATGAGCAAACCAATGCACATACTAATATTATGATGTCTAGTGTGATATTCATTCGGGTATTACAACAATATACATAAACCGTTTCAACCGCATCTATGACTAATAATCCACCTTCCGGTTAGCGTCCGCACCCCTTTCAGTATTAAGTTGCATGCAACATATTATCGCCTAAGCACTGTGTGTAAAGTAAGTAAGTAACATCATCCTTAGACAAAATACTATTGTTTTATCCCTAGTAGCAACAGTACATCTACAACCTTAGAGCTTTCTGTCACTACCCCAGATGAAGTAGAGACATTAACCCACTATCGAGCATAAATACTCCCTGATGGAGTCACAAGCATCTACTTGGTTAGAGCATCTACTAGTAACGGAGAGCATGCAAGATCATAAATAACACACACATGATATATTATGAAGCAAATGACATAGTATTCAATATTCATCGGATCCCACCAAACACGACATGTAGCATTACAATAAGATGATCTTGATCATGTTAGGAAGCTCACAAGATCTAAACATGATGGCAAAAGAGGAGAAGATAACCATCTAGGTACTTATATGGACTCGTAGTCCAAGGATGAACTACTCACGCATCAGTCCAAAGGCGGGCATGGTGATGTAGAGCCCTCCGGGAAGAGCTTCTGAACCCTTCCAAACTAGGTTTGACGACGGCGGCGGCTCTGGAACTTTTCGTGGATTTTGTATCGGGTAGCAAGGGTTTTCCCTCTGGGTGAATAATTAGGCGAAAGGGCAAAGTCGGTGGAGCCCCGAAGGGCCCACACCCCACGGTTGTGCGGCCAAGGGGGGAGCCGCACCACAAATAGCTGGGGCCACCTCGTGGCCCCCCTCCGTGTCCTCTTCGGTGTTCTGGATGCTTCCAAGAAAATAGTGGTTTTGCAATTTGTTTCGTCCAATTCCGAGGTATTTCCTTAACAACTTTTCTGAAACCAAAAACAGCAGAAAACATAAGAGTATTCTATCAGTCCTATTAAGCCCTGAGCCAGGATCTCACATCTATCCCCCTTTCCTATCTCCGAGGATGTACGCTTCCGTGCAAAGGGGACACCGACCAGGGTTGTAGGTAGATGAGGACAACGACGTAGTCGGGGCAGGGTCGTGGACCTGTCTTGGTCGACCGCTTTGCCAAAGCTGTCGGCAGAGGAGCAGAGGAGTTCTTGGAGGCATGCGGAGGCTTCCCGTCGCGGTTTTGGAGGCCAAGGGTGTCGGCCGCCTATAAAAGGAGATGAACCCTGACCTAGCAAAGGGTTCGGAGATGGTAAGAACAAACCCAAGAACCTCTAGGAGTTCCACCATTGTAGTTACTTGAGGCTCACCAAGCAATACAACAAAGCAGGAGTTGGGCATTCACCTCCGTGGTGGCCTGAACCTGGGTAAACAAAGTGTCACTCTCTGTCGTGTCTCCTTCTCATTTGTCGAGCTTCGTGAGATTAGAGGCAGCGCTCAAAGGCCCCTTGTGTTCGAAACCCCTCACGTATAGCCCTTGCTGCTATATGCCGACAATTATGTTTATTATGGGAAAATTGGTTAGTAAGCTTTCACAAACTTGATGGCCCATTTATTCCTTATATATATAACTGAATCATTGTGACTAAATTATGAAGTTATGTGTTTGACAAATTATGAGTTGGGATTTAGTAGAACCATGCTTTCTAGGGGGCAGGTTTGCATGATTGCACTTATTTTTTGGTTGATATCATGTTCTTTTGTTATGGCCTATCGGTGTGAAATGAAGTGGAAACATTTTAAGTTTATGGATTTTGTACATTTCTTATTGAGACGCCTAAGCCGCTTTCTAATACATGTATCATTCAATGTGGAAATTAACAGCATCCCATAATGAGCATTCTATGAAGCATCTTCAATAAAAAAAATTGCAAATAGTAATTAAAGGAATTGCTGAGATGTTCATTGTCGGTTTCTCTAGTCCTTTTGGAATGGAGAGCCTCTCTCAAGGGACTTTTCCATGCCATGGGGCAAGAGGTACCTCAGTTGACACCTTGTTTGAAATCTTTTTTGCTTACAATGACAAGAACTTATTTTGGGACCAAATTTGAGGAGCATGTGGTGTAGGTACTCGTATTCAAGGGGCATGAGACATTTAACTTGTAGTTGGTCAAGCATATAAGTCATACTTCCTCTCACATTTACCATAATTATTTAATGTGCTAATGATAGGGGTAATGGGGCTCAACACTAATGAATACCATGTTTCAAACATAAACTTAAGAAAAGCATTTGGAAGCTATATAGAACTTATACATGTTTAATCTCTGCTTATTATCTATTTCTCCAAAGTGTCCACTTTTATATTCATATTTTAGAATAATACTCTATGGCCATTATAGAATGTTTGACTTCTCTTTTATTATTGCACTTTGCATACATTTGGTTCATAACTCTTCCTTCTTTGTTACACTTTGTGAATTATTATTGAATTGTTATACTTTGTGACTCCGGATGGCAGTGGGTACCCGATACCCGCAAACCCGACGGGTACCCGCCTTAAATGGGGAGGGTCTAGTGTAGAAAAAACCTGCGGGTGTGCTTAACGGGAAAAATTTAAACACGTCGGGTCTAACGGGGGCGGGTATGGTGGTACAAAACCCATACCCATTAACCCGCGTACCCACAACCCCACGTGCGACCCCACATGTCATTGCTAGAAAATAACTAAAATTTCCTTACAGCCACCCCCACCCCACGTTTCTTATCTTATCCATCCACCATCCCTTCCCCACGTGGAGAAGCCGAGCCTCTTTCTTCTTCCTCTGCTCCAGACTGTAACGCCCCGGGATTTTGCCCAATTAGAAAATTGTTTGTTTTTATTTTTGTATCAACATGAATCATCATGCATCATTTGCATTTGTCATCTCATTAATTTAATTTGTTGTATTAAAATTCATTTCCCATAATTAAATTCAAACGCATTTCAAATTAATGAAAAATGTGATATTTAAAAATCTTTTGCAAATGTTAAAAACTAGTTTATTAAATTCCCATGTTGAAACTAAAAATATTTTGTAAAGGTTTCGTGTTCAAATTCGTTTTCTATTTTGTTTTAAAAATATAAAACCGAAAAGAATAAATGGGTGAGAAATAAAGCCCAAAAGACCACCTAAGCAAACCCTATTGTTTCCCCCTGAAAATTCTTTCCCACCCCCTGAAAATTTGCAGCCACCCTCCTCCTTTTTCTGGGATTTTGCAAAAGGTCCTCCCACCCACTTTCTTTCTTTTTTTCGCCCTCCTTCTCTTTTCTTTTCCTTTTTTTTCTTCTTTTCTTTTTTTTCTTCCTTCTTCCTTCTTCCTCCCGAGCCCGCACCAGCCCAGCCCCGAGCTCGCCCCGCGCCCTCCGTCGCCCCCTCTGCTCCCGCGCCCCGCGCCGCCGCACCGGCCCCGGCCGCCTCACCTCCACCCTGCTCGTCGCCGCGCCACCAGCGCTTCCGCTGCCCGCGCTCCCCCCGCTCGCCCCGGCCGCCTCCGGCCCGCTGCCCAGCTCCCCGCTGATCTCCTCTCGCGCCTCCGCGCCCCCGACCGCCGCCGCGCCTCCGGCCGCCCCGCACGTCGCGTCGCCGCCGTCAACCGCCGCGCTCCTTCCGTCCGGCCGCGCCGCTGCCTCCGGCCGCGCTGCCCGGCACGCCTCCTCGTCGCGCCCCACGCCGATGTGTCGCGTGCCTCCGCCCACGCCGCTCGCCGCCGCGTGCCTCCGCCTCCTCCCGCCGCCGGCTACCTCCACCCGACGCCCCGCGTCCCCGGACACCGCCGCTCGCAAGGTGTTCGGTGAAATGCCCGCAAGACCCCGGCGTCTTTTGTTGTCCGTGTTTGTACACCCTTCGAGGTGCTGCCCCGTGCGCGTGCGCGTGTTCTTTCCGGTGTCCGTTCCCGTGCTCCTCCGTGTCCGTGAACCTACAAGTGAAGGAGATATGCCCTAGAGGCAATTAATAAAGTGTATTCTTTATCATATCTCGTTTGTTCATAATAGGTTTTTGTGTCATGCTAGAACCGTATTAAGCGGAAACATTAATGCGGGTGTGATACGTAAACAACCAGGTCCCGAGTAGCCTCTACTAAGACTAGTTTCGTTGCGCGATTGATGATCGAGGTTTCCCGGTCATGGGGCATGGCGCCGGTCGGCAATGGGAGTCATATCGTTGGAGAACGATGTGATGGACATACCCAGATTTGGAGAACGTAGTCGTTACGCCTTTGACCGTGAGATCAACTCTTATTGTTATTCCTGGAAGATACTTTGATTGCACCAAACGTCGTATCTTATTTAGTATGACAATAACAGTGATACTTTTGGGTATCGGAAAGGAGTAGTTGAGACGAGGGGTCAAGAGCGGGATTTGCCAGTCCGCATAGCAGGATAGATACTCTCGGGCCCACTCGGTGAGATCATGTCTAATGAGCTTGCAAGCATGTGACTAAGTATCTATGGAACGACGCTCGGACGTGCTAAGTATCGCTATGGCAAAAGGTTTAAGACTTTACGTTCAGGTTTGATAGATGAAAGTCATTCGTTATATCACAGGGATTAATTCATGGGGTCCAGGCCTACGAGTTAGTCGTTGATCATAGAGGAGTCTTGGTCATACCTGTTATTATATCGAACCGCTAGGGTAACACACTTAAGGGGTTTCGACAAGACAACCGGAAAGGAAGGAGATCACCGGGAGCGTCCCGGGAGGGGTCCGATGGAGATCGGGCAGCGCCGAAAGAGTTTTCGGATCTAGGAAAAATTATATATATTATGTTTAATATTAATTAGTGTTATTAATATGAAAATATGATTTATATATTTATTTTCGAATTTATTTAGGCAGATTTCCCTAAATGGGCCTTCTGGTCGAAAGAAGGCCCAAGAGGGGGAAAAATCCCTAGGGGATTCGGTGGGGGCCAAGGTGGCCGGCCTGGATGGGCCAAGGGGCCCACCAGGGGGCCGGCGCACCAAGGCCAGCCGCACCAGGCATGTGGGGATAGTCCCACATTGCCTGGCTGGCAAGGTTGGCTCCCCCTGGGAGCCTATATAAGAAAGGGCACCCCTGGCCTTTTAATTCACCAATTAATTCCCGATATCTCTCTCGATCTCGTGGTTCCCAAGTTGGAGCCGCGCCGAGCTGAGGAAGGGGGGATCTCTTCCACCATAGCCCGCTGCCGCGCTGCTGGTGTTCCGGTCCAAGTCTTCCGCTGCTCGTCCTGGACTGGAGCTTCGGAGGCCGTCGTCTCCACCATACGTGTGCGACTCCCTGCGAGGTGCTGCGCTAGCGGTACTCGGAGGTCTGCTTCCTCTACACGACCTTGAGGTCGGCTTCGTCAGTCTTCATCGACAACGTTTGTGCGGGAACGTAATCCCTGCTTTCGGTCTACAAGGGTACGTATTCCGATCTCCGTTCGTACTACTATATCTGCATAGAATATATCTTGGCATGCTTTTAGGATATCGTTGGTAGGAAATTTTTTGTTTTCTGCACACGATCCCCTTCAGTGGTATCAGAGCCGATCTATCGTAGATATAGCTGTACGCTGTTAGAACCCGTGCTCTGCACGGGGGCACCGTTCCTGTTATTTGCTACCCTCTAGCGTGCACTTGTGTATTCCAGCGGCATCGAGTTGATGAAGCGGCCCAGACCGACTTTACGCGTACGGTTACGCGAGACTGGTTCCACTACTGACATACGGCTTGTACCGTATATGTGGCTAGCGGGTGTCAGTTTACCTCTCTTTAGTTGGTCTTCGCATTTTCAATGGAGGGCCCGAAAGGGATGCTTAAACATGCAATTATTGGATCGTTGTTGTGGTCATTAGATTCGTAGGTATGAAGCGGTTCTATTTACGAAACCCTCAAGCCACGTAAAATATGCAAAAGATAAAGTAGAAGCGTCTAACTTTATTTTGCAGGGGCTATGTGATATGGTCAAGGTAGGTTTATTAAATTGTTTATAAACTGCGGGCGCCGAGAAGACCATGGCGCAATGGACTATATCACATTGCATTACATTTGATGTTTTGTGTGCATCTTATATTGTGTGATTGTGTGTATAGTATACATTAGTTACACGGCGGTAGCTGAATAAGATGATCCCTTCAAAATACCACTAGTGTTCTCCCTCCAACGCGCACCACCAAGAAAGTTCTACGTTATGAGGCAGGCCGTGATGATCGGGTGTCAGACATCTCGTCGTTCGCATACAGTGGGTGTAAGCCATGTTGCACAAGCGTCAGCGTGGAGGTCTTTGGTGGCGAGCCTAGCATACTCAGAAGTATGGCCTCGGAACAGGAAGACCGAAAGGTCGAGCACGAGTCACAAAATTGGTGTGGCGGACGATTTTGTCTACTCTTGAAGTTGTGCCGCCGGCTTTGATGATGAGGGGTGATGCAATGGATGGGGGTCGTGTAATCGCTTAAACGACCAGGAGGGATGTTCGTTTGAGTGGGAGTTATGTTAGTTATTTTCTAAAAATACTATAACTCAAAATTATTATGAACAAAGTCTTATGTTGTTGCAAATTCCATTGTAGATGTCTCACCCCTCCTTTAACCTAAATATGTTCATTGAGAAAGAGAAGCTGCAGACCGATGGGTCTAACTTCGTGTCCTGGTTCCGCGATCTGAAGTCCATCCTTGAAACCCACAAGGTGGCCTACATCCTTGATGCCCCCTTAGGTGATCTTCCAAACACCGCCCCGGAAATCGAAAGGATTGTCCATGGGGTAAAGGCGGAGATTTCTTCTTATGTCCACAGTGGCATGCTCTTTGCCATGGAGGTTGACCTGCAAAACCGCTTCATGAACAAGGGTGCTTATGATATAATCATTGAACTCATGGTTGTTTTTGCACGACAAGTCAAGGCTGAGAGGTACGAGGCATCTGTGCTTTTCTTCTCAGCCCAGATGGAAGAGCACGGCAATATTAGTGAGCACTTGGCCAAGTTGTTTGGCTGCGCTCGACTTCTAAGTGATCTGGGAAGTGTGATCCCAGAGGAGGTGGTTATTGATAGGGCGCTGATTTCTCTGCCCCCTAGCTATAAGAACGCCATCGTGGACTACGGCTTGAAAGGGACGTCAAAACCCCTGTCGGAAATCCTGAAGATGCTCGAAGTGGCCGAATTAGAAATCAAGCTGAAGAAGATGGTGGTGACCATCGGATCACCTGAGCGCAACTGCCCCAAGTACCTGGAGGATAGGAAGTCTGGCAAGACGGTCGACAAAGAGCAAGGTATATTTGATATACATGTTATAGATGTGTACCTTACATCCGCCTGGAGGAACACGTGGGTATTTGATACTGGTTCTGTTGCTCACATATGTAACTCTCAGGAGGAGTTACGGAATAGACGGCGGCTGGCGAAGGATGAGGTGACGATGCGCGTCGGCAACGGATCGAGAGTCCACGTGGTGGCTGTCGGCACGCTCCCTCTGCATCTACCATCGGGATTAGTTTTGGTTTTAAATAAATGTTATTTTGTGCCATCCTTGAGTGTAAACATTATAAGTGGTTCTTGCCTGTTACAAGACGGTTATTCATTTAAATCAGTGTCAAGCAATTGTGCTATTTATATGAATGATATCTTTTATGTTGATGCTCCCGAGAATAACGGTTTATTCTTGTTGAATCTCGATCGTAGTACTCACATCCATAACATAGAAGCCAAACGGATTAAGTGTAGTGACGATACCGCCATGTTTTTGTGGCATTGCCGTCTTGATCATATTGGTGTAAAGCGCATGAAGCAACTCCACTCCGATGGACTTTTGGACTCGTTGGATTTCGGATCACTCGATACATGCGAGCCATGCCTTATGGGCAAAATGACCAGGACACCGTTCAAAGGTTTTGTTGAACGGGCGTCGGATTTGTTGGGGATCATACATACAGATGTGTGTGGACCGATGAGCGTTTCGACACGCAATGGTTATCGTTACTTCGTCACCTTCACTGATGACTTGAGTAGATACGGTTATATCTATTTGATGAAACACAAGTCTGAAACGTTTGAAAAATTCAAAGAATTCCAGAGTGAAGTTGAGAATCAGCTTAATAGGAAAATCAAGCATCTCCGATCCGATCGTGGTGGAGAATACTTGAGTTTTGAGTTTGGCACACATCTGAAGAGTTGTGGCATAGTACCCCAACTTACGCCAGCCGGAACGCCACAGCGTAACGGCGTGTCCGAGCGACGTAATCGTACTCTACTGGATAGTGTCCGATCTATGATGTCTCTTACCGATCTGCCAGTGTCCTTCTGGGGTTATGCGTTAGAAACAGCCGCATTCATTTTAAATAGGGCTCCGTCCAAGTCTGTTGAAACGACGCCGTATGAATTATGGTATGGAAAAAGCCTAAGTTATCGTTTCTGAAGGTTTGGGGTTGTGAGGCGTACGTTAAGAAACTACAGCCCGACAAACTCGAACCGAAGTCGGAGAAAGTCGTCTTTGTAGGATATCCGCGGGAAACCGTTGGGTACACCTTCTACAACCAAGCTGAGGGCAAAACTTTTGTCGCGAAGACCGATACCTTTCTAGAGAAGGAGTTTCTCGCGAAAGGAGTAAGTGGGAGGAAGGTAGACCTCGATGAAATCGTTGATCCTGAACTCGAGATTCCGAGTGGCGCAACGGAAGCAATTCCGGAAACGTCCTCCGTGGAAGGAGTGGGAGAAACTGTCGAGAAGATGTTCTACCTCGTAGGTCTTGTAGATCTTGGATCGCACCAGAATGGTATGGCAACATGGTTTGCACCGTCATGCTAGTCGAGCAAGACGAACCTACGAACTACAAGGAGGCGATGGCGAGTCTAGAGTCCGAGAAATGGCTTGAAGCCATGAAATCCGAAATAGGATCCATGTATGATAACAAAGTGTGGACTTTGATGGATATTCCCGAAGGGCGCAAGGCCGTCGAGAATAAGTGGATCTTTAAGAAGAAGACTGATGCTGATGGTAATGTGACCGTCTATAAAGCTCGGCTTGTCGCAAAGGGTTTCTGACAAGTTCATGGAATTGACTACGATGAAACCTTTTCACCGGTAGCGATGCTTAAGTCCATTCGGATTTTGTTAGCGGTAGCTGCCTACTATGATTATGAAATCTGGCAGATGGACGTCAAAACGGCCTTCCTAAATGGAAACATTGAGGAAGAGTTGTACATGGTATAGGCGGAAGGTTTTGTCGATCCAGGAAATGCTAACAAGGTGTGCAAGCTTCAACGATCCATCTATGGATTGAAGCAGGCATCTCGGAGCTGGAATCTTCGCTTTGATGAGGTAATCAAAGGTTTTGGATTTGTCCAAAATGTGGAAGAGACCTGTATTTACAAGAAAATGAGTGGGAGCTCGGTTGTGTTCTTAGCACTGTATGTTGACGACATATTGCTGATTGGGGCTGATGTGAAACTTCTGAATAGCGTGAAGGAATATTTAAACAGTAAATTTTCCATGAAGGACTTAGGAGAAGCTGCGTATGTTTTAGGCATAAAAATCTATCGCGATAGATCAAGTCGCCTATTAGCACTAAGTCAGAGTACTTATCTTGATAAAATACTGAAGCGTTTCCGTATGGAGAAGGAAAAGAAGGGTTCTCCGCCGGTTATCAAGAATAAGATATTGTGGAAGGCGCAGTGTCCGGTGACGGAACTGGGTAAGGCCGAAATGACGAAACATCCTTATGCTTCAGCCATAGGATCGATCATGTATGCAATGTTGAGTACTAGACCGGATGTGGCATTAGCTCTAAGTTTGACAAGCCGGTTCCATAGTAATCCTGGAATGCCGCACTGGGTAGCTGTTAAGAGCATTCTTAAGTATCTCAATAAGACAAAGGAAATGTTCCTTGTGTATGGTGGCTGCGATGAAAAACTTGGCGTAACGGGTTACGTAGATGCAAGTTTCTGCTCAGACCCCGATGACTGTAAGTCACAGACAGGTTACGTGTTCAAGGTGAATGGAGGCGCCGTGTGCTGGAGAAGTCACAAACGTCGTATCTTATTTAGTATGACAATAACGGTGATACTTTTGGTTATCGGAAAGGAGTAGTTGAGACGAGGGTTCAAGAGCGGGATTTGCCAGTCCGCATAGCAGGATAGATACTCTCGGGCCCACTCGGTGAGATCATGTCTAATGAGCTTGCAAGCATGTGACTAGGTCACGGAGACATGAGATCATGAACGAGTAGAAGATAGCCGCACCAAGGCCAGCCGCACCAGGCATGTGGGGATAGTCCCACATTGCCTGGCTGGCAAGGTTGGCTCCCCCTGGGAGCCTATATAAGAAAGGGCACCCCTGGCCTTTTAATTCACCAATTAATTCCCGATTTCTCTCTCGATCTCGTGGTTCCCAAGTTGGAGCCGCGCCGAGCTGAGGAAGGGGGGATCTCTTCCACCATAGCCCGCTGCCGCGCTGCTGGTGTTCCGGTCCAAGTCTTCCGCTGCTCGTCCTGGACTGGAGCTTCGGAGGCCGTCGTCTCCACCGTACGTGTGCGACTCCCTGCGAGGTGCTGCGCTAGCGGTACTCGGAGGTCTGCTTCCTCTACACGACCTTGAGGTCGGCTTCGTCGGTCTTTATCGACAACGTTTGTGCGGGAACGTAATCCCCGCTTTCGGTCTACAAGGGTACGTATTCCGATC
This sequence comes from Poa annua, assembly GCA_026929855.1. Classification (NCBI taxonomy): domain Eukaryota; kingdom Viridiplantae; phylum Streptophyta; class Magnoliopsida; order Poales; family Poaceae; genus Poa; species Poa annua. Next base: position 238,733,265 of record CM049426.1, on the reverse strand, counting down.
GTACTACTATATCTGCATAGAATAGATCTTGGCATGCTTTTAGGATATCGTTGGTAGGAAATTTTTTGTTTTCTGCACACGATCCCCTTCAACAAGATCCGCCACAACGATGACCGTGACAAGTTCTACGTGCTCGTGACCGTCGACAAGGACTCCTCTTCGTGTCCGTCTCGTCTGTGTTCGCTTTGCGTTGGCCGCCTTCGTGCGTGTCCAGGAAGACCGAGATCCACAAATGATGATGCTCGAGTACGGCGACTCCAACCACTCCGACGACACCGACAAACGACGATGCTCCGGTTCAACGACGACTACTTCCATGACGTCAACTACTTCCTCTACGGACCGAAGACGTCGGTTTCGAACCCTAGTTCACCCAATCCGACGTACGGACCCAAACCCTAACCCTTTACCAATTTTATTAAATGGCATCTGTCTTGTGCATATCGCATCATACTTGCATGTGTTGCATCTCTGGGGTTTGGTGGTGTAGCAAATCACCTAATTAATAAATATGGAATGTGTGGGACAAATCAATATATATAATGCCCTATTCCATTTAATTTAACTAGATCATCCATGCCATGTCTTGCCATGTTAACCAACATTTAATTTGGTGAGTAGATAAATAACTTCCACCTAAATATTAATTGTCAGAATCCCGGTTCCGCTTAATTCGGATTAAGCGCATCTCGCATTGCATCTTGCCATGTCATTCATCTGTCGCATGATCATGCTGGATCTTTTGCCGTAGTTGTAAAATGCATCTTTTACTCTTTCCAGTGTTTGTTGCTTCTTCGCGGGTACGACGTTGAGATGTGTGAGCAACGACAAGATCTGCTTCCACGCGGGATTCCAGGCAAGCACAGTTTGCTTGTTTACCTATATATTGTCTTTCATTCCTGCTGTTGATCTCTTCTACCCTAGTATTCGATTCTTATCGCGATCCCATCACATGTTTATCCTGCAGCCCATACAGCTTTATCCCCACATCCCATCACTTGTTTTTTTGTTTATCTGTTGGCCTTGCGAGTCGTAGCGCATTCTTAGAGTTGTTTGTGTGAGTCGTCTGTTGGTCTTATGTTTCATCTGATTAGTATGATAGATTATTCTACTTTAATAAACTGTTGTCTTATGTTGGGGTAATATAATTAAATGATAAGGCACCAGGCGGAAAGCCTTGCGAGGTGCTTTGTTCTGCTCGGTGTCGACCTAGGAACTGAGATTTTGTCCTCGGATCCAATTTTGAGCGGACTAACCACTTGTGGGAGGCCCTATGGAGCTCCCCTCGACTTTGAACGGATCTACAGCTTGTCCATGTGCCGCAAATAGTTCGGGTTTTCCATTTCCTCATATCCATGTGCATGATGATGATGATTGATGAGAGGTTACATGATACGGGGGGTCATATAGGGGTGGTGCGCGCGAAGCGGACAGTTCCTAATGTGGTTTGAGCCGCGTGGCGCGTGGACACAAACTAATGAGTCTGCAATTGAGATTCGGCCGGACTCTTGACGCGGGTAACAACTCATATGGGTGGCACTTGGACTTGCTGAAGTGAAGGAATGAGTCGTGTTGAGATGCCCTGATGCTTGCTTGGGTTGATCATACGAGTATGGGTACAGTAGTGCACCCCTGCAGGGTATAATCTTATCGATGAGCCGTGTCCACGGTTATGGACGACTTTGGTGATGATGCTGGCTAACAAGATCTAGACAACTTACACCTAATTAACGTTAATTAAATTGACTAGTAATATAGAATTACTTTCACCATAAATTATAACTAAAACTGTTTAATGTGTGAGTTTCCCGAATTGCTTCCTCATACTTGGTTGAGGGGGTTAATTCGAGAATGGGTTATGTTTGGTGTTAGTTGTAGTTGTTTACTTATGCGCTCTCTTATCCCTCTCTGATTAGACGGAAGTTGTAGCGTGTGTCTCTAGGTTGCTAGTGCTGCTGCCGCTAAGTCCACCTCCTCTATATTTTGGGAGATGGTGTAGAAAGTAGGCAAGTCGGTTTTGCTTGCCAGGGAGTGCCCTGACCCTCTTTTGGGTTATGCTTTATGTGCAGTCAACAGGTTTGAAGTCAGACGACGTTAGCTTGGGAATCCCTCCGGCTTGGCTGGGCAGGGATATGGCGCCATTGCTTATCTTCAGGACTCTTAGTCCAATTTACATCTTATCCGTAGTCGGATACTATTCTGCTTCCGCTGTCATTTGTATCTTTGTATTGTATATTGTATCTTGACTCGTTCGAGTCATTGTTGTATTATATCTTCTGTTGTATTTGTGGATGTATCGGAACTATTGTAATGTTATCGCAATTCCACCCACATAATGTGCATGTTTTGGGGTGCACATTATGTCTGGTGGGCGACCTAAAATCGTTATTATGCGGATTTCGGCGGGATCGCTTCAATCTACATAGTACAGATTTTATGGCGTCACACAGACTAGGGGTGAAAACGGTACGGATTATTTTCGACCGACCGACCGACCGGAGGCTCACGGAGGTTAATACGGATTTGGTCGGATAGTTGACGGATACGGTCACAGAAACGGATAGTAATCCATGGATATGGAAAAGGATGTGGTTTTACTAATATCCGTCTGTATTCGAAAATATACCGTATTTCACGGTAATATCCGACGATTATCCGGTGAAATATCCGGCAAATAATAGCTCGAACCTCATGTGACCGAGTTTAGGCAAGATGAAACTTATGTACTTACATAACTCCTCACAAATCTTGTCAAGGCACTACCATGTTTGTATATCACATTTGTTGGAGGTGCCCTTAGGCCATAATAGGTAAAACTTAAGTAGCCACTTGGAAAGATAAGTATGAGTTACTAGAACATTCTTGGTCACAATATATAAATTTAATTTGGAATAAGTTGGTTGGTAGTATTTGATATATGTTAGTCCTATGTTCAGTACGTCATCCGACAAAATGCTTATCCGCAACCGAACCATATTCGCCCGGTATTCGATCCTTATTCGTAACTGACATGATCCGATTTCGTATTCGTATCCGCACACTATCCGCTCCGACTCCGTATCCGAAAAAAATATGGTCACGGACATGGTTTCACTACTATTCGACCGTATCCGCTCTGTTTTCACCCGTACTCCAGACCCACGCTCTCAAGACCTCGCCTCGTTGGCCTCTCGCTCCAGACCTCGCCGCGCTGCCCTCTCGCTCCACCTCGCCGCACCGTCCTTGAAAGAACATTTCTGAATCCCTAGTGTTTGGTGTTTTAGTTAACAATACTCATGATGTACTAATAGAATGCTAAGTATTTCATTTTGTATGTTATTTAAGTTAATATGCATCAAAGCCAAAAATGCGAACAAGAAGTGGTTCTAGAATTGTTCCAGGAACCGGAAATTTCCAGGGATGGAATTTCTGGTTCACCAGGACTTCACAGAAAATGGCTAAGTCAAGTTTGAGAAATGGTTCTGAGCTCAACCGGAAATTGTACTCGGAAATTTCACTTTACCGGAATTTCCGAGTGGACCAAGAAGAACATCGCAGAAACGACTAAGTCAAGATTGAGGAAGTGTTCTGACGCGAGCCGGAAATTGTGATCTGAAATTTCCATGTACAGGAATTTATGATTGCGCCCAGAAGAGCCCTCAGAAACGGCTAAGTCAATAATGAGAAGTGTTCTAATCTCGACCGGAATTTGTGCTCGAAAATTTCCATTCATCGGAATTTCCGATTGCACCTTGAAGAACAATGAAGAAATCTGCTAAGGAAAGAAGAGGAAAAGGTTCTGACTCCAGCCAGAAATTCCTGTCGGAAATTTCATTTCTCCGGAAATTCTGAGTGACCGTAATTTACGGTTATAACTTATACCGGAATATCCCACTGGTCGACATAGCCAACGGCCAGAAAAGGGGAGGGGCTATAAATACCCCCTCACTCCCTCAAGAACAGTTAGCTCTCAGATTTTCTCTTTCCTACCTTTCTTGAAAGCTCAAATCATCAAGATCTCCCAATCCCCCCACTCAAATCCGTTGATCTTTGGAGGATTGGAGGAGAAGGCCCGGATCTACATCTTCACCGAAGCAATTTGCATTTTTTCCCCATTCACTTGGGGATTTCGTGGCTAGGTTATCCGGTGGGAAAACCTAGTTCACAATAGTTGTAATCTTGGTGTTGCCTTGACCTTTTGTGGTCATCTTGAGAACCCCCACTTAAGTTGTGGGTGAGTGCCTCAAACATTTGTAAGGGATTCGATCTCCGCCCTAAAAGGTGATCAATAGTGGAAGGTGAACTCGCAACCTTTGTGGTTGAGTTCATCAGAGAAGAAGGTGAGCCTTTGTGGCGTTGCGGATAACCTGTTGTGGTAACGCACACCTCTCCAACGATACGTACACCCTTGGGTGGAACTCGGGATTACATCTTCATCTCCGCGTGCTTCACTTGGTTCCCCTTATCCTTACTCCCTTACTTGCTTGTCTTGTACTCTCGTATATTTTGTTATGTCTTAGCTTGTCGATTAGGTAAATTCTAAAGGGAATATGCCCTAGAGGCACTTAATAATCATAGTTTATTGGCAATATCCCAATCGTTCATTATATGTTTTATACCATGCTATAACTGTATTAAGCGAAAACATTAATACAGGTGTGGTAGATAAACAACCAGATCCCTAGTAGCCTCTACTATGACTAGTTTCGTTGCGCGATTGATGATCGAGGTTTTCCGATCATAGGGCATGGCACCAGTCGGCAATGGAAGTCATATCGTTAGGAGTAACGATGTGATGGACATACCCAGTATTTATAGGACATAGTCATTACGCCTTAAGACCGTGAGACCAACTCTTATTGTTATTCCTGGAAGATACTTTGATCGCACCAAACGTCGTATCTTATTTAGTATGACAATAACGGTGATACTTTTGGGTATCGGAAAGGAGTAGTTGAGACGAGGGGTCAACAGCGGGATTTGTCAGTCCGCATAGCCGGATAGATACTCTAGGGCCCACTCGGTGAGATTATGTCAAATGAGTTTGCAAACATGTGACTAGGTCACCAGCTGACATAATATCATAGACGAGTAGAAGATAGCGATGTCGGTAACGAGATCATGCTAGGTATGGAGATATCTGAGAATGATGCTCGGACACGCTAAGTATCGCCATGACAAAGGGTTTAAGACTATATGTCCAGGTTTGATAGATGAAAGTCATTCGTTATATCACAGGGATTAATTCATGGGGTCCAGGCCTACGAGTTAGTCGTCGATCATAGAGGAGTCTTGATCGTACCTGTTATTATATCGAACCGCTAGGGTAACACACTTAAGGGGTTTCGACAAGACAACCGGAAAGGAAAGAGATCACCGGGAGCGTCCCGGGAGGGGTCCGATGGAGATCGGGCAGCGCCGAAAGAGTTTTCGGAGCTAGGAAAAATTATATATATTATGTTTGATATTAATTAGTGTAATTAATATGCAAATATGATTTTATATAATTATTTTCGAATTTATTTAGGCTGATTTCCCTAAATGGGCCTTCTGATCGAAAGAAGGCCCATGGGGGGAAAACCCTCAAGGGAATTTTGTGGGGAGGCTTGGCCGGCCTAGGTGGGCCAAATGGGGCCCACCTAGGGCCGGCGCATCAGCCTTGGCCGAACCAGGCATGTGGGATAGTCCCACATTGCCTGGCTGGCAAGGTTGGCTCCCCCTGGGAGCCTATATAAGAAGGGGCACCCCTGGCCTTTTAATTCACTAATTAATTCCCAATTTCTCTCTCGATCTCGTGGTTCCCTTGTCGGAGCCGCGCCGAGTAGAGGAGGGGGATCTCTTCCACCATAGCCCGCTGCCGCGCTGCTGGTGTTCCGGTCCAAGTCTTCCGCTGCTCGTCCTGGACTGGAGCTTCGGAGGCCGTCGTCTCCACCGTATGTGTGTGACGCCCTGCGAGGTGCTGCGCTAGCGGTACTCGGAGGCCTACTTCCTACACCCGACCTCGGGGTCATCTTCGTCGTCTTCGTCGCGCCGAGTTCTTCGCGACCTAGAGGTCGGCTACGTCGTCTTCGTCGTCAACGCTTGTGCGGGAGCGTAATCCCCGCTATTCGGTCTACGAGGGTATGTATTCCGATCTCCGCCGTACTTCTATATCTGCATAGTGTAGATCTTGGCTAGTTTAAGGATATCGTTGCTAGCAAAAAAAAAATTCTGCACACGATCCCCTTCAATGGTATCAGAGCCGATCTATCGTAGATATAGCTGTACGCTGTTAGAACCCGTGTTCTGCACGGGGGCACCGTTCCTGTTATTTGCTACCCTCTAGCGTGCACTTGTGATTCCAGCGGCATCGAGTTGATGAAGCGGCCCGGACCGACTTTACGCGTACGCTTACGCGAGACTGGTTCCACTACTGACATACGGCTTGTACCGTATCTGTTGCTGGCGGGTGCCTGTTTCTCTCTCTTTAGTTGGTCTTCGCATTTTCAATGGAGGGCCCGAAAGGGATGCTTAAACATGCAATTATTGGATCGTTGTTGTGGTCATAAGGTTCGTAGGTATGAAGCGGTTCTATTTACGAAAGCCCCAAGCTACGCAAAATATGTAAAAGATAAAGTAGAAGCGTCTAACTTTAGTTTGCAGGGGCTATGTGATATGGTCAAGGTAGGTTTATTAAATTGTTTATAAACTGCGGGCGCCAAGAAGATCATGGCGCAATGGACTATATCACATTGCATTACATTTGTTGTTTTGTGTGCATCTTATATTGTGTGGTTGTGTGTATAGTATACATTAGTTACACGGCGGTAGCTATATAAGATGATCCCTTCAAAATACCACTAGTGTTCTCCCTCCAACGCGCACCACCAAGAAATTTCTACGTTATGAGGTAGGCCGTGATGATCGGGTGTCAGACATATCTTCGTTCGCATACGGTGGGTGTAAGCCATGTTGCACAAGCATCGTCAGCGTGGAGGTTTTTGGTGGCGAGCCTAGCATATTCAGAAATATGGCCTCGGAACAGGGAGACCGAAAGGTCGAGCACGAGTCACAAAATTTGTGTGGCGGACGATTTTGTCTATTCTTGAAGTTGTGCCGCCGGCTATGATGATGAGGGGTGGTGTAATGGATGGGGGTCGTGTAATCGCTTAAACGACCAGGAGGGATGTTCGTTTGAGTGGGAATTCGGATAGTTATTTTCTAAAATACTAGAACTCAGAATATAATGAACAGAGTCTATTTTGCAAACCTTTGTAGATATTAACCATTGTGATAGCATCTTTTCAAATTAGGCGCATTCCTGCGATTGAGATACTTAAAAGGTTGGGTCCAAACTTCATAGTTTTATACTTTAGCTTGAGGATACTCCTTGTTTAAACCGTTAGCTCTTTATGTTACAATACCCGCTAGGAGATAAACCCGGAGATTCCGCTAACAAAAGATAATTTTGATTATCGGATTTTGTGCGGATGATATCATCATAGTCCAGTGTATGCTATGATCTCTGCCATAAAGAACCAACAGTGGGTACGAGTTTTTAGATCGCGAACATATGATATGGTCGCTAAACTCGGGGTACCCCAAACGTTGGGTTGATGAAGTTTATCAGTACGTTGACTGATTGTCTCCTCAACCAAGATGGAAGAGAATACACACATTGAGGGAGCACGTGGCGGTCATACTTAATGACAAATGTTCATGATTAATGAACATTGAGACGCCTCGCTCAGCTCAATCACTGGATGACAGACATCGTTGCCAAGTGCAAATCCTCTGTCATAGACTATGTCATGCAAGGGGAATCATTCACCTTCATGGTTCTTGATTACGGTGGAAGTATCAAGAAGATGAAATAGATCGCCGGAAGTCATCAATGATGATGGTGTATATATGATATACATGTTATGAATGTTTTAGCTAAGCAAGTGCTCGCAGTAGTGACTAAGTCTTGAACTAGTCATGTTTTGTGAAGAACCAGGTTTACTGCTTGAGTAGCTTGAAAGGATGAGGCGACATTGCGTGTTGATAATGGCAGTCAAGTTGTTGTGACGGCCATAGACACTCTCCCTCTAGATCTACCATTTGAATAAATTCTTTATGATCGGGTGTTGGTATGATCGTTACGAGTGTGTCTCCTCTAGCGAGACACTTGTTCATACATGATAGTGACAAATTGGTGTCCTATATTTATGAAGTAATGATCATATGCCGATTTGAATTTAGATGCTAGAAGCTCCCACATTCATAATATTAATGCCAAAGGATACAAACTTAATAAAGACACCACATATGTGTGGCACTACCGTTTAGTCATGTCAATGTTATATGCATTAGCTCCACACTGGATGGACCTATAAGTCCTAAGATTTGATCTTTTGACACTTGCAAAAATAACTGTGACACCGTTTTCGGAAAACGGGCATATAACTTATTGATAGTCATACATAGAGATGTATGCGGTTCAATGAAGTAATTGACCGGTAGTGGAGACCTTTATTTCGTGAACTTCACTGAACGTTTTGAGTATAGCTTGTTGAGAATCATGCATATGGGTGTATGTGAATCAATGAAGTACTTTAACGTGTAGTGGAAGTATTTATTTCAAAGACTTCATGAACATTCGAATAGATATATGGATATCCACTCGGTGAATGTTGGCCTGGAAATTTTGATTCAATCAAACAAGTCCAGAATGAAGTAGGAAATAAACTTAACAAGAAAATCAAATTCCCGCGATGCATATCGAGGAATAAAGATTTGAGTTAGTTGGCACATCATTGGAAGACTTGTGAGAAGAGTTCCACAAATTACGTCGCATGGAACACCATAGTGTTATGGTGTGTTAGGACGTCGTAATTGCACCCTATCGGATAGTGTGTGGTAAATGAATCTCTTACCGAATTATTGTGATCATTAGAGTCATATGGTAGAAACGTAAACACTCACGTTAGCAATAGGGAAACCATTTGAATCCATGGAGACAATACCATACGAGTGATGGCATGGCTTTTGAGCCTGGATTGTCGTTTTAGTAATTTAGTGTTTTGATGTAATCGAAGCTAAAATGGATTAATCTTTGTAGTATACCCTACCTAAAGAGTTAGTTGGGTGCATGTCTCACGACATAGGCAAAATCTTTGCCGGGATATATCTTGCGAAAGAAATAGTTTCTTGTCCGAGGGTATAAGTGAGAAACAAAGTAGAGCAAGACGAAGTTGGTGAACTTCTTCTCCAGACATCAGAGTGGCGCAATCGAAAGTGTTTTCGGTGTCAGGCTCCACAGCTTGAAAAAGCTGATGATTCAAGATCATGATGTTCTGAGCTCATACTAAGAGCGTAGGCATACGAGGTTGTGTTCCACACTGTGTGTTACGACAATCTTGCTATGAAGGTCATATTAATGGAATATGATAGACCTACGAACTACGAAGAAGAGATGGTGAACCTAAGTCCGAGAAATGGCTGTGAGTCATTTAATGATCCGAAATAAAATCCATATACGATTACCAGGTAATGACTTGGGAGATCTTCTTGATGGCATCTAGGATGTTGATATTATATGGAGTTTTATGAGAGAGTAGATATTGAGCAGATTTGATTTGTCGTGAAACAGTTCCGACAGACCACATGGGCTTTTGTCTCAAGTGCTGAAGCCTAAATCTGTTCTGGGTCGTTTAGCAATTACTATAATTTCGAATGAGAAATTGATAGATGGATGAGAAAACCATGGTTCTTAAAAGTGTAATTAAGAATGGTTTGTAATCCTGAGGATGCTAAACATGTGTGCAAACTTCGGTTGTCCATTCATGGGCAGAAGCAAGCATATCGGAGCTGGAATCTTCACTTTGATAATGTGATCAAAGGATTTTGGAGTTGTCCAAAATAGTTGAAGAAACCTACATTTGCTAAGAAGTGAGTGGGAGCAAAGTAGCTTTCCTTGATCTTATATGCGGAAGGCATCTTTGAGTGGGAGCTAACTAGCTTTTCCTTGATCTTATATGCGGAAGGCATATTTGAGTGGGAGCTAGGTGTCATTTGTGATTCTGTATGTAACGACATATTGAATGACACAGATCCTCTAGTAGAGTGTAAAGGATTATTTAAGTGATTAAATTTTCTGTGAAATGAAGTTAGGAGTATTAGGCATCCGATTTACAATTGTATAGATCAGAGGGGGCTTAATAACATTAAGTCGGAGTATTTCCTAAGTCAGGATTCTGAAGTGTTTCAGAAAAGGACAAGCGAAGAAAGAGGTTCTTACTTGTATGACTAGGTAAAAGATTAAGTTAATCTTGGCTTTTTCAGTGATAGAAAATGATGTTCGACATTCTCTATGTATCACACATAGAGTCTATCAGGCTGAAAGCTCGACTTGGTGTGACCCGAGTTCTTGGTTGAAGAACAGGTTCTGGAGTGATCCTTGTGTGGATCAATGAACAAACGTTAATTTTATTCTTCAGTGTCTATGAGAACTGAAGATAGGTTTTCTAGTAATGGGTAAGAGTGGAATGGCAACTTGCCGTAAAGCGGTTACGATGATGCAAGTTATTACACTGACCCGTACGACTAGAAATCTCATATAGGAGATGTCCTTTATTTTGAAGATAGACATTGTTAGTTTGCGAAGTCGCATATGAATGCACTGTCGCATAATCTACATAGGTATAGAAATATATCGCGAATTTAGAAGTAGCAAGTGTGATTGGACTGAGCAGTTTTCCGAGCGTAGGTGGTCCCCTTAATAGATGTCTTAGACTTTTAAGGCGCATGCTACGCGAATGCTCGAGTCTCACTCCATCCACTGGGATATATTTCACCGTCATCGTAAGATACGGGATGATGTCAAACTAGATGGCATAGAAGTGTTGCAAAGCACACATAGATCTCAATGTGTGAGTTCTATTGACGGTATTCCTCTTCCACGAGGCGAGCAGGCACCAAGATGCTATGGGTGTTGAGCTTTTACCAGGTTGTAAACTAGATTAAGTGTTACTCTAGTGCAAGTGGGAGACTGAAGGGAATATGCCCTAGAGGCACTTAATAAACATAGTTTATTGGCAATATCCCAATCGTTCATTATATGTTTTATACCATGCTATAACTGTATTAAGCGAAAACATTAATTTAGGTGTGGTAGATAAACAACCAGATCCCTAGTAGCCTCTACTATGACTAGTTTCGTTGCGCGATTGATGATCGAGGTTTTCCGATCATAGGGCATGGCGCCGGTCGGCAATGGAAGTCATATCGTTAGGAGTAACGATGTGATGGACATACCCAGTATTTATAGAACATAGTCATTACGCCTTAAGACCGTGAGACCAACTCTTATTGTTATTCCTGGAAGATACTTTGATCGCACCAAACGTCGTATCTTATTTAGTATGACAATAACGGTGATACTTTTGGGTATCGGAAAGGAGTAGTTGAGACGTGGGGTCAACAGCGGGATTTGTCAGTCCGCATAGCCGGATAGATACTCTAGGGCCCACTCGGTGAGATTATGTCAAATGAGTTTGCAAACATGTGACTAGGTCACCAGCTGACATAATATCATAGACGAGTAGAAGATAGCGATGTCGGTAACAAGATCATGCTAGGTATGGAGATATCTGAGAATGATGCTCGGACACGCTAAGTATCGCCATGACAAAGGGTTTAAGACTATACGTCCAGGTTTGATAGATGAAAGTCATTCGTTATATCACAGGGATTAATTCATGGGGTCCAGGCCTACGAGTTAGTCGTCGATCATAGAGGAGTCTTGATCATACCTGTTATTATATCGAACCGCTAGGGTAACACACTTAAGGGGTTTCGACAAGACAACCGGAAAGGAAAGAATCACCGGGAGCGTCCCGGGAGGGGTCCGATGGAGATCGGGCAGCGCCAAAAGAGTTTTCGGAGCTAGGAAAAATTATATATATTATGTTTGATATTAATTAGTGTAATTAATATGCAAATATGATTTTATATATTTATTTTCGAATTTATTTAGGCTGATTTCCCTAAATGGGCCTTCTGGTCGAAAGAAGGCCCATGGGGGGGAAAACCCTCAAGGGAATTTTGTGGGGGGGCTTGGCCGGCCTAGGTGGGCCAAATGGGGCCCACCTAGGGCCGGCGCATCAGCCTTGGCCGAACCAGCCATGTGGGATAGTCCCACATTGCCTGGCTGGCAAGGTTGGCTCCCCCTGGGAGCCTATATAAGAAGGGGCACCCCTGGCCTTTTAATTCACCAATTAATTCCCAATTTCTCTCTCGATCTCGTGATTCCCTTGTCGGAGCCGCGCCGAGTAGAGGAGGGGGATCTCTTCCACCATAGCCCGCTGCCGCGCTGCTGGTGTTCCGGTCCAAGTCTTCCGCTGCTCGTCCTGGACTGGAGCTTCGGAGGCCGTCGTCTCCACCGTATGTGTGTGACGCCCTGCGAGGTGCTGCGCTAGCGGTACTCGGAGGCCTACTTCCTCCACCCGACCTCGGGGTCATCTTCGTCGTCTTCGTCGCGTCGAGTTCTTCGCGACCTAGAGGTCGGCTACGTCGTCTTCGTCGTCAACGCTTCTGCGGGAGCGTAATCCCCGCTATTCGGTCTATGAGGGAATGTATTCCGATCTCCGCCGTACTTCTATATCTGTATAGTGTAGATCTTGGCTAGTTTAAGGATATCGTTGCTAGGAAAAATTTTGTTTTCTGCACACGATCCCCTTCAAATTCACCGTAGTTGCATATCTATAGAATTTATCTTTGGGTTGAGCCTAAATTTGAAAAGACCTAAAATTTGTAATAGCACCTATTCACCCCCCCCCCCCCTCTAGGTGTCGGATTCACGTTCAATTGGTATCAGAGCCAAGTTCACTTTTAAGGCTTAACCGCCTAAGTGCAACAATGACGGAATCCGATGCCGAGAGGGCCGCCAGTGAGAAATTAGAGGTGGAGACGGAGGCGTTAGCAAAAGGGGCAACCATGGCCGATCTTATAGATATGAGATCGTCCTTGGAGGCCCAACTCCTCAAGATGAATGAGATGCTCATGGCACTCTTGAAGTCTAAGGAGCCCGAGGCTACTTCTCCCTCTCCTCCTTCTAAGGAGCACGGTGAGAACTTTAAGGATTCATCTTCAGATGGGTCCAAAGATGTTCCTCCGAATGCTTCCCCCGGGAAGGCGAAAATGTAGCACCCCAACTTTTAATAAAGTTGGAACACCTGTGTTATGTGCTAGTCCCTGGATCACTTCCAGCACCACAGTACAAAATATAAAGTACCATTGCATAAGTATTAAAATTGCTACAACGAGATCCAAAAATAATAGCCAAATATGGCTTTATTACAATTTGCATAGCCATGAAGGCTAGCTAAAGTTCAAAGTTCACTGCGAAAGCGAAATAACATTGAGCCTCATCTTCAAGCATGCGCCACAGATAGTCATGTTGGGTGTAGACTCGAGCCAAAATCATTCAGCATCAGAATTACCTGCACATTTGAATATGCAGCCCCCGAAGGAGGTCAATACAATGATGTATTGGCAAGTGACTATGGTGGATATATACTGGCAATTCTAGCATCTATATGCATATTTGTCTTGGTGGGGTTGAAGGCTATTTGCAGAAAGCAAGTTTTCTCCTATCATTTTGTAAAACACTTTTATTTCTCGAAGACTTGGCACCGAGGGATAAAGCCCAAGTGCACCAACAATTCTTTCCTTAGTCAAATTTTACTTTATGAAAACAGTGTTGAGATTCTTCTGCCTATCCTTGTCCAGTTGCTCGAAGTAGTCCATTTCCGGGGACACGGCTGAGAACTCAGATTGTCGACTCTGCCGAGGTTGTGCACTTTCACCTTTAGACTCAATTTGTCCGAGAAATCCTATACACGCGGAGTGTATTATGGAAAGGAGAGAATTGAGACAAGAACTTTCAGAAGAAGAATGCAACCATACTAGTAAGACCCGTTCCACCTATCATCTCTACATCTGCTTGTCAAGCTGACAGGTTGCACTCCCACAACTTAATCATTCTAGACAGAGCCCATTGTCAAAAGGTTGCACGGGAAGCTTCTAAATTTGGAGGGACTTAGTAATCTCTTCGTTCCTGGGTGGCCATCCACAAGGGTACTTCTGGGTAACAACCACCATACTCGTGGCCCTAAGTAGAATAGACATTCATCCTAGGGGATGACAACCACAAGCATAGTCCCAAAAGCCACTCAACATAAACCATAACAACCAATTCCACCCAGATGTATATTTTAGATTTTAACACTTAGAAACATTCCCATAACATGGTAAACATTTTTATAGCATGGCTAAGCAACTAATAAAATCTTTTCATGGCTGCTTAGGAAAAGGGTGGCTACACACTACTAGGATATTTGTAAAATACAAATTAACTTAACATTATAAAATAAATCAAAAATCCCTATCATGCACACTACTCAAAATATACTACTTATGCATATAGAAAATATGGGATATTGTATGAATGTCACTTGCCTTGGTAACAGGAGGAACAAGCACAGCAAGAATAACAATCACAAGCAATTCCTTCCTCTTCTTCACAATCTAGCACAAACAATGAATAAAATAAATACCAACACAATACCATCACAACACTAAACATAATCATGTATGCATGAATGATATGCTATGATAATAGGACACACTTATTAATACTTCTTATTTTCTGTCATTAATAAATGAAATATAATTTTTAGGTATTTCTTATTTTATTTATCAATTAAATAATTTTAAAATAATATAGTAAAACTTTGATTTCTATAATTACAACTTTTATTGTTTTTATGACATCTTCAATTTGGACATTTATTAATATTGCTGGACAGAGGGAAATAATACAATCCTAAAACAATTACATTTATTTCTAAATCATTTTTATTATTTAAGTTATTATTTTAATGGCCGAAATACTCCTCTGATAATTATATAAATTATATTTGTCAAAGGGAAAAACAAATGATATAGAAATAAACTACATGAGCAGGGCTTTCCAATGACATAAAGTTTATCAATTTTGGACTTACATATCAAAAGTTATGAATTTTGCAAGTTTTAATAGTTTTCTGTTTTAATTTCTAAATTTTATTCGTAATAGAAAAAGAATCGGCCACGCGGCGCGATCTGATTCGCCCGTACCGGTTTGACGCGGATCGCGATCGAGAGCCGTTAGATCTAAATGAAATCGGACGCGCCAGATTAATCACAGAAGCGAAAAATAAAAAAAATAAAACAGATCTGTTGGATCTAAATCCAACGGTCCAGGACGCGTTGACCTAACGCGGGCGGCGCGAGTCGCCGGAGACGCGCGGGGCGCGGCGGAGCCATGGCCGGCGTTTGTGCCCGAGGCGTTCTACGGTGCTAGGAGATAAACGGAGCTCACCAGGGGGTGCGTGGCATCGATATGGAGACGATGGCGAGGCGGCGATGAGCGGAGCGTCCTCGTTCCCTCGGGAGAGCTCGCCGGAGTTGTGCGTGGCAGCGGATCTCCTCGGTCGTGGACGAACTCGACAAAGCGCTGCACCAAAAAGCCCGTAACCGTGTCAAAAGGTGTCGCGTGAGTGCAAGGGTGCGAGGGGAAACTACGAGAGGGCTCGGCATTGCTTTAGCTCACCGGAAGTCGAAGTTTTTGCCGGCGGCCACCGCGGAACTCCGGAGACGAATGCGTGCGGCCTGGTGGCTCTCGGGTCGATTGGTTTGGGGCAAACGGAAGAGAACGGAGAGGGGTATTAGTAGAGGGAGGAGGCGAGGTAAGGGGAGTAGTAAATCGCTCGTAATCGTGCGAATCAATCCGCCGTTTCCTGTCGGGGTCGGGAGCGTGATTTGGGGACAAACGTTTCCGCGGGGTGATGACAGGTGGGTCCCACCTGTCAGCGACTGCGAGCGAGAGCGCGGGGCGCTGGTCCGCTGGCGGGCTGGTAGGCTACGTGTGCACGGCAGATAGCCAACGGGCCGGCCCGATTTCCTTTTCTTTTTAAAAGAATTATTTCCTATTTTTAAACTCTGATTTCAAATATGATTTTTAAACCTATTCAAAACATTTCAGAAAAATTCATAAAAATATGTTTTGGAAAGGTTATTAAAAATGAGACTTTTTGACATTATACTACCCATAAATAAATTGATAATATTTTATTTATTTAAGGAGTTTTAAGTGAACACTTTATGGAATTATAGTTTATTCAAATTTATAATTTGAAGTTTTATTTAATATTTTTGTGATGTAGTTTTATGCCTAATGATGAATGATGCTTGAATGCAAAGTTTTAATTTTTTGCAAAATTTGGGATGTTACAGACTAACCCCCTTAAGAGGAAGCTCGCCCTCGAGCTTCGGAAAGATCAGCAAATAGGTGTGGATGGTCTTCTCGGAGGTCATCCTCTCGTTCCCAGTTGGCTTCTTCCTCGGTGTGATGGTTCCATTGGACTTTACAAAACTTGATGGTTTTGGTACGGGTGACTCTTTCTACGGTCTGCAATATCTTGATGGGTTTCTCTTCGTAGATCAGGTCACTCTCCAATTGTACTTCTTCAAGGGGTACAGTATCCTTTAAAGGAACTCCCATCATTTCGGGGTGACATTTCTTCAGCTGACTGACATGGAACACATTATGAACCGCAGACAGAGCTTCTGGTAGTTCTAACTCATATGCCATCTCACCCTTACGAGACAGAATTTTAAAAGGTCCAATAAACCGAGGTGCTAATTTTCCTTTAATTCCAAACCTCTTTACACCCTGAGTGGCGACACTCTAAGATAGGTTCTATCGCCCACCTCGTAGGTGACTTCTCTACGTTTAGAATCTGCGTAGCTTTCTGGCGTGACTGTGCTATCTTCAATCTATCTTTAATTAATCTGACCTTCTCTTCAGCTTCTTGGATTATATCAGGTCCAAAGAAACTTCGTTCTCCTACACCACTCCACAACAATGGGGTTATGCATTTCTTCCCATATAAAGCCTCAAATGGTGCCATCTCAATGCTAGCTTGGTAACTGTTATTGTAGGAGAACTTGGCATAGGGTAGATTGTCATCCCAACTAGACCCATAATCAAGCGCACAAGCTCTTAACATATCTTCTAAAATCTGGTTTACTCTTTCAGTCTGACCATCCGTTTGCGGGTGAATGTTGTACTGAATTCCAATCTAGTTCCAAGTGATTCATGCAACTGCTTCCAAAAATGGGATGTGAACTGGGTCCCTCTATCGGACACGATACTCTTGGGAACGCCGTGTAGGCACACAATCCTCTTCATGTAAATATCAGCTAGCTTTGCGCTGGTATAGGTGGTCTTTACGGGTATAAAGTGAGCTATTTTGGTTAAGCGACAAATAATAACCCAAATAGAATCATACCCTGATCTGGTCCTTGGTAACCCGGTGACGAAATCCATCCCAATAGAATCCCACTTCCAGTCCGGTACCTTCAAAGGTTGCAAAAGTCCTGCTGGTTTCTGATGCTCAGCCTTTACTCGACTGCATACATCGCACTTAGCTATATATTCTGCTATTTCTCTTTTCAGATTGTTCCACCAAAATCTCTCCTTCACATCCATATACATTTTGGTATTTCCTGGATGAATGGAGTAAGGTGTTTCATGGGCTTCTTGAAGAATTAACTTCCTAAGATCAGGATCATTTGCCACACATACACGTTTTTCAAACCACAAGGTTCCTTGCTCATCTTCATGAAATCCCTTGGCTTTTCCTGCTCTCAAATTGGCTTTGATTTCTTCAATATCCTTGTCTCCCTTATGAGCTTCACGTATATTGTCCATCAAATTTGGTTGTACTACCAACGAGGCTACAAAACCATCTGGTACCACTTCCAATCGGAGGTCCTTGAATGCCTTGCATAAATCCTCAGGTATTTCTCCTGCCGTGAGGCCATTCAAATAAACCTTACGACTCAGGGCATCAGCTACTACATTAGCCTTTCCAGGATGGTATTGAAGACTTAGGTCATAATCCTTGATAAGTTCTAACCATCTTCTCTGCCTCATGTTCAATTCTTTCTGAGTGAAAATATACTTCAAACTTTTGTGGTCAGTGAACACTTCACATCTTTTTCCCATTAGGTAGGGTCTCCAAGTTTTTAGGGCATGTACTACTGAGGCTAACTCGAGATCATGAGTGGGATAATTTGTTTCATGCTTCTTGAGCTGTCTAGAGGCATAAGATGCCACTCTGCCTTCTTGCATCAGCACACTTCTCAGGCCTTGGCGTGAAGCATCACAGTATACTTGGAATTCTTTCTCTAAATCAGGTAAGCATAGAACTGGGGCTGAAACTAGTCGTTTCTTTAACTCCTGAAAACTGGCTTCGCATGCGTCAGTCCTCTCAAATTTCTTCTCCTTCTTTAATAATTCCGTCAGTGCCTTGGCGATTTTGGAAAAGTTTTCTATAAATCTTCGGTAGTATCCTGCTAGACCAAGAAAACTTCGTAATTCTCCAACATTCTTTGGTGGTTCCCAATTGGTTACAGCTGAAACCTTTTCAGGATCCACTGCTATACCCTCCTTGGATACTATGTGTCCTAGGAATGCGACTTGTTCCAACCAAAATTCACACTTGCTAAATTTGGCATATAACTTATGTTCACGTAGTCTCCGCAATACTAGGCGCAAATGCTCTTCATGTTCTTTGTGACTCTCGGAGTAGATCAGAATGTCATCTATGAACACTACCACAAACTTGTCCAGAAAATCCATGAACACTTTATTCATCATTTTCATGAAATAAGCTGGAGCATTGGTTAATCCAAATGGCATTATTGTATACTCATAAGAGCCATATCTTGTAACAAACGCTGTTTTTGGTATATCCATCTCTCTAACCTTCATTTGGAGATATATTGATCGAAGATCAATCTTTGAGAACACACATGCACCTTTCAATTGATCAAATAATTCATTTATCTTGGGTAACGGATACTTGTTCTTGATGGTGTGTTCATTTATATCTCTGTAGTCCGTGACTAGTCTCTGGGTTTGATCTTTCTTTTTGACAAAAAGAACTGGCGCTCCCCAGGGCGAAGAACTTGGACGGATAAATCCTTTCAGAAGGTGTTCCTCTAGTTGCTTCTTGAGTTCTTTCAGTTCATCGACGGACATTGGGTAAGGTCTCTTGGCTATTGGTCCGGTACCCGGTTTTAGTTCAATGAGAAATTCCACGTCTCTATCAGGTGGCATTCCCGGTAATTCTTCTGGGAATACATCTGGGTACTCTTGGACAATCAGCACATCACCAAGGCTAACCCCCTTAAGAGAATTTAGCCTAACTTTCTTAAGTTCGAAAGTTGATCTGAATTTAATCTTTTGCTTTTCTGGGGTGGTGAGGGTGATAGCTCTGTTTGCATAGTCTATGATTCCTTCAAAACGGGTTATCCAATCCATTCCGATGATAACATCCAAACCTTGGGTTTCTAGGATGACTAAGTCTGCTGGAAAAAGATATTTTCCAATCCTTAATTCTAACTGCCTACAGCCTGAATTTACTATCATCTCACCCCCAGGTGAACTCACTCTAATAGGTTTTCCTAAGCTTTCCTCGGCTAGCCTATGTTTGTTTACAAAAGCTCTTGATATGAATGAATGCGATGCTCCAGTATCAAATAAGACCAATGCTGGAAAAGAATTGAGCAGGAACTTACTAATCACAGCGTCAGGTTCATCATGAACTTCTTCCACGTTGAGGTGATTTACTTGTCCCTTCTGGAAAGGATTGGGCTTGGAATTTTCATCGGCCTTTCTCTCTGGGCAATTAGTAGCATAGTGTTGTAACATCCCAACATTTTATAATGTTCAAAAATCACTAAAATTTAAAACTTATTTTATTGAAATAAAATATTAAATGCATAAGGAAACCAACTATAAAGGACTTCAAAGTTTAATATTTCAAATGTCACAGTTTAAAACATTTTATTATCCCATGTATTTCAAAACCTTAAAATACAATTTGATAAATATTGTACAAACTACAATTCATTTTATTTTAAATAAATTAGTTTCTTTATAAGTATTTGAATTGAACCACTTAGCCAAATAATCATTCCAATAATCATTCCATCTGCTTAAATGGATTTCATCTATTTCTTCATAACATGAAATGATTAATAGATTCTAAATAAAATAAAATTAAAATAAAGGTCTTGTCCCAAGTTGTTATGAAGTTTCAAATGCATAAAATAAAATATTGCACAAATTATCTTCAATTAAAAAGGGATACATTATCTTTTCCATTTTCATATAGTTGTGTTATATCATTAATAAGTATACCAAAGCCAAAAAGGAATTTAGAAATTGAAAATGAGTTTAAATAACTTAAATCCAAACATATTGAAATGTGGGTATTTTTACAAATTTATTATAGCCAAAGGAAAATTTAAATAAGAAAGAAATCCAAATTTGACTTTAAGTGTCAAATTTGTAATTAAGCAATATTTCAAAATATGAATTTTCAAAAAAATTCAAAACATACCCACAACTGGTTTAACAGCAAGATAGTATTTTTACAAATTTTTAGAAATTAATTTGACATCATTTGGACATTTAAATCAAAAGATATGAATAAAAGAAATAAAATCAGAAAAAGAAAAACTTGCTGACGTCATGCTGACGTCAGCCCATCTTCAACCTCCAGAGGAAATCGCGGCCGAAACAAACTCTCCCGATCCTTTCCAAAATCCGGCGAGTTTGTTTGCGCGAATTGCTCTCTCCTCAGCCCTATTTAAACCCCACGATCTCCTCTGCCTTTTGCCCCAAAACCCTAGCCCAAGGACGCCGCCAGGCCGCCGCAATCCACCATCGCCCTCCGCCACGGCCGCCGGTGAGAAGCTTCAGTTCCGGCGAGCTCCGTGATCCCCAAGACCACCCACCTCCTCCATCCTTCTTATTTCTTCATTGCGCATCGTTTCGACTAGAGGCGGCATTTTGTTTTGCAGCAGATCGAGCAGTCGTGCATAGCCGAGGCTTGCCGCCGCTGCGTCGACTCCGGCCGGTCTCCATCACCGTTCTAGGACGGGATCGAACACGCCGTCGCATCCATCGTCTCCGCCGCGACGATCTGCACCGCGTCATCGTCTTCCCCAAGCCCGAGCGTCACCGGAGCGTCGAGCGCGTCCACGCCGGAGCCCGCGCCGCCGGCGTCCTCTTCTCCGGCGAGATTGCGCCGCCACCTCCTGGAAACCACGGTGAGCCTTTGGATCTATTTTTAACGGTCACGATTAGAAGTCGAGGACGAAGGGGTACGATCTGATCTGGACCGTCAGATCCAGATCTGACGGCCCAGATTTATAACTTATCCACGTCAGCGCCACGTGGCATGCCCCGTCAGCGCACAGTCAGCGCTGACGTGTATAATCAATTTCGTAATTAAATTTAATCGGCAGTTTTGCAGAAACACCCCTGCCACTTAGATATGTCACAACTTTTTAACCACAACTCCAAATTTAATAATTTTTATATATTTGAAAAGCTCTCGACATGTAGAATAAATTGGATCAGACAAAATTCAAATTTGACTTAGTATAAAATATTCAAAATTCAAATGGAAATTTGAGTATATTTGTAATAACTTTAAATCTATAAATCCAAAAATTGCAAATAAATATGTTTTAGAAACTTTGGAATATTTGTAAATTAATACCACTGCTATAAAATATTTTGTAGTAATTTTTGAATGATTTCATAGTTGTGTGTTTAATTTGAATAGTTTGACTAATTTTGAAATAACTTTTAATAGAAACATTATTTTGGATTAAATCCAATTGCAATAGATTTATTTAAATGCTCTCTGTCTATTAACATTAATTATAAAATTTCGTTATAAAAATTTAGTCATAGGAAACTTTAATCTTATAATTATTCCTTTTAGTATATTTTCCAAAATTAGAAATTAATTAAATTGCATTTATAAATTCATGCATATTTATAAATAAAACACAAAAGTTATTTTTATGTTTCTTGTGATTTAAGATTTCATTTCATTCATAGCATATTTTATATTGTAGATATAATTCTCAAAGGAAAACCCCTCTTCAATAGTTTTCTCTAAGTTAGAATTATTTTCAAACTTAGTATTTTGTGAAAAGTGCTATGCACTAGACACTTAGTAGTTTTCAAGATGGAGCTAGAATACCATGAAGGACTTAACCAAAAACAAGACTTCAGAAGTATCTTCAAGGAGAAGAAACACTTAGAAGAAAATCAAGAAGAAGATTTCCAAGTCTTGTTCTCTCTCTCTCTTTCTTTTCTCTGAGACTTCATGAAGGACTTAGAAGAAAACAGACTCTGGAAGCATTCCCCAAGATGTCAAGCACATAGAAGAAAAGTGAGAAGAAGTTCAAGAAGGCCAACCCCCTTTCTATTCTCTAAGTCTCTCTCTCTCTGTCTTTTCTTCTCCTCTGAGATTTCATGAAGACTAAGTAAATCCAAGACCAGCCTCGAGGACACAAGAATCATCAAGTCTGAAGATTCACCAGGACTACCCAGAACTTCAATCAAGACATCATTAAAGAGAATATTACAAGTCTGGAGATGAAGCCTGGAGGACAACTACATCTTTCTATCTATCTTTTCCCTCTTCCCTAATCTTGTCTTCAGACTTAAAACAACATTTGATCATGATGTTATCATCTTGATGTTGTTGGATCCTAGCAGCATAGTGGGATGAAGCGGCCTGGAAACAAACCTTACATGTCCACGTACATGAGACCTGTTCCACAATTTAAGTGGCTGGCCGGGTGTCTGTCTCTCTCACTATAGTGAATGTCCAATTTACAAAGAGTTGATAATATTTGTTGATCATCTAGAACAAATGACTTAGTATTTTTCTCTAAGTATTTTGCACATCATGGCTAAGCCATTAGAGTGCTTGTTTCAAGAAGTTATAAAACAAAGTATGAGTATCCAACTTAAGACTTTAGTCCTTAGTCCTTTTGGACCAACACATTTGCCTTGCATAAACTTAAAAGATTTCCATGGCATGAAAAGTATTTCTAGCCTTAGGAATATGTTGCACATCATGCATAAACATATTTTCCTTAGAAAGTTTTATAAAACTTATTTATTCATCTAGTATGTGTTTGTATGCATTTTGAGTTTTGCTTGCTGTTGATTGTTGTATTGTTGTTTGCTTATATTGCTTAGATTAAACGGAGAGCAAACGTTCGTTGTTGAAAAGAGTTTGTGAACAACGACAACATTCAAAGGCAAGTGGCACACCTCATAAACTTCCTATTTTTATATGCATTACTTAGTGTATTTTTATATGCATGTGTTGCTATGCTAAACCTGTGTAGAATCCCTTATTCCTGTGTCTAGATTCCTATGCAATACTTAGTAGAATTATTGTTGCTATGCAAATGTTATTTTGTGAAAATCTAAATTCTACTAAGTTAAGAATGAAACACCTGGGTGGTAATTGGTCGGATGGTTTATGTTGAGTGGCTACTCAGGTCCATTTCTATGGCGAGTATGTACACTTGAGAACGGCCACCCAGGAACAGAGGAATCTGAAGGAACTCCAAGTGACGGTTGCTTCCAGTGCAGCCATTGCCATATGGGCTCTGGCTTGATCGATTATGTTGCGTGGACTCTCTCCGGCTTGACAAGCAGATGTAGGGGGATGTTAGGTGGAACGGGTCAAGCCAGTATGGGGAGGGGTAATGCTTCTGAAAGATCTCGTCTCATTCTCTCCTTTCCTTATCACAAATGGTGTGTAAAGGATACCTTGGGTTGAATGGGTACAATGGTGAAAGTGCACAACCTCTGCAGAGTGTAAAACTAAGTACTTAGCCGTGTCCCCGGTTACGGACAATTTTGAGCAGCTGATCAAGGACGTCAACGGAGGATTCCACCATTCCAACTTCAAAAATATAAACTTGATGGGTGAACAAGGGTAGAATGAGACAGTGGATTTCATGCCACGGATGTCTCGAATAGAAGAAAAGTGTTTTCAAAAGAATAGGAAAAACTGGCTTTATGCAAATTAGCCTTGAGCTCCACCAGCCAAATATTCATATAGGCTTTAGAGTTATTCCATAAGTGTCCACCATAGTGTCACTTGCCAGACTCCATTTTTAATGGAATCTGACCCACGTTGTTGCAATATTTTTCTTATTGCAGATTTGATCAGATGACGAGTGAGGTTTCGTTTAAAGGTTTCGAGTCTACAACCAACATGTTTTCGCCTGTGGCAGCATGAAAGTAATAGAGACTCACTGCTATTGTATTTCCGCTGTGTACTTTTCAATGCTAGCTTTATGCTATGCAACTTGTATCAAATATTTTGTAATTCTGGATCATCGATGTAATAAAATTGACCTTTGTTGTGATATTACATCGTAAACTGTGTGTGCAAATGAATCGATCCAGGGATTTGCACTATACACAGGTACCTGCCTTATTTTAAGAGCAGGTGCGCTACAAGTGTCCTGTCTTCTTGCACTTTAAGCAAGTCACATTAGACAGGTCTTTCTTCCCTTCAGTGTTAGGACGGGGATTACCATTTCCATGATTATGGCCATGGTGATGGTTTCCCTTGAATCCACCATTATTTCCTTTGTACCCTCCATTGTGGTTATGACCATGATGCTTTTGGCCACTACCATTGTTGGAGTAGTTCCAGGGTTTATGGCCACTGACTTCTGAGGTGTGTGGTTTCTTGTGAGTCCCTTCAGTGTTACCTTTACTTGCACCAAACTTCCTCTTCCTATTCTCTTCCTTTCTGATGTTATTGTCCAGGGTGCTTGCCTGATCCAGTAGAATCTGATAGTTAGGAGCATATGCCACAGACAAAGGTATCTTTAGCTCTCCCCGAAGTCCATTAAGGAATTTGTCCTTCCTCTTAGAATCAGTGTCGATGTCTTCTGGTGCGTACCTTGATAGCGTACAGAAGTCATCCATATACTCCTTCAGGGTTCTACCTCCCTGCCTCAAGCTACGAAACTCCTCCTTCTTCAGATTCATTATGCCAGAGGAGATGTGAGCATTGCGGAAACCATCCTTGAACGCATCCCAAGTCATGCCATCCAAGGGATGGGTCACTTGATAGGTCTCCCACCACATGGCAGCAGGTCCTTCCAATAGGTGAGCAGTGAACCTCACCTTTTCTGCCTCAGAACACTCACAGGTTACTAAGTCCTTCTTGACTGAACGGAGCCAGTCATCCGCCACTATGGGTTCAGTAACAGAGGAGAACTTATTAGGTCTAAGCCTGAGAAATCTTGCAAGTCTATCCACAGGAGGTGGGGGTGGTGGTGGTTGGTTGTTATTGTTGTTGTTGTTGTTGTTGTGGTTGTTGTTGGTTGCTGCAATGAACTGGGTCATCATAGTCATCAGTTGGGCTTGAGCTGCCATCAGCTGTTGCATAGCTTCGCTGTTGTCGGTATCACGACGTGGAGGCATCTGTGGGGTTTTTGCAGGGATGAGTAAAAGATAGATAGAACTATAAGGAGGAATCCTACCCATGCACAAAACAATCCAGTCAAGCACACCATCAACAACACACCACTTATAAAAACAATCAGCAAACAAATCAAAACCTTTGGTTTAAGGAAAGCGATATAAAAGTTTGGAAAATAAACTCGCGAGGTTCCGAGGATACAAGGGAATGTACTGCCTTACCACAAGTTGATAGGTCAATACAAGACCAAGACAATGAGGTGTATGATAAATGGTAGTCTCACTAACTAACTACTCGACCATGTCCTCTTCCTCCTCTTCAATTTCCTGAATCTCGATTCCTTCATTGGCGAGTACATCCTTGAGTTCCTTTACTTCTTTCTCCAGGGCAAGGTTCTTCTCTTGCAGCTCTCTCTTCTCAGTACGAAGCCTTTTGATCAAGTCACTATCAGCCTCGAACTCGACTTCATTGCTCTCGAGTTCTGCCTTTTGTTCCCTGATAGTCTTGTTCTTCTCTTGAACTCTTTTCTCTTGTCTCCTGTACTTCTCCTCTTGTGCAGCGAATCTCTCTTCATGTGCCTTAGTCACTTCCTCTTGAACCTTCACCTTCTCTTCGTTCTCCTTAAGTAAGGCACATAACTCATCGTTCTTCAGGAGCTCGGTGCGTCGATCTTCATATAGTTCGGTGACAAGGATTTCCAGCTCCTAGAAATAAAGGCTAAGGGGTTTTGCCTTGCCTCTTTCTCCGACATCATACAGGTAAGGTTCTCCATCCTCGTTTCTCCTTCCAAAGAAAATGGAGTAGTGGCCCCTCAACTCTGTGCTGTAGCGTCCGCAGAGGCGCCCAATCAAATCTTGCATGACTAGATTGAGCCCTTTGTCTTTGGAGTCACTAACCATTTTGATCTCCAGTGGGGGCTCCTCTCCACGTCCTGGCTGTGTTGCTTTTATTCCCCAGCAACCCTCTTTGTTAAACTTCTTCAGAATGAAGCCCTTTACTTGGGGTAGTGGTAACCCTATCTTCTCACCGATGTCGAGAAGGTAACAGCCAAAACGGGTGTTCTCGAAGTCCTCCGCAGTGGTGAAGTGAAAGCTCGTCATCCTTTAGGTAGGAAAGAAAGGAAATTAAAACAATAATTGCATAAGATAAGGAAGTACTAGTCATGGTGTGTATTATTAATTTGGAAGGATACAATGTCAAAAATCCTAAGGTGGTCAACAGATATTAACAACTCTTCGTAAATTGGATTTTTCACTATAGTGAGAGAGACAGACACCCGGCCAGCCACTTATATTGTGGGACAGGTCTCATGTACGTGGACATGTAAAGTTTGTCCCGGGCCGCTTCATCCCATCATGCCGTTAGAATCCAACATACTTCAAAGATGGTAACATTATGACCAAAAAGAGCTTAACCAATCCTAGGGGCTCGAACCTACAGGCAACACTTTGCTCTGATACCATTTTGTAGCACCCCAACTTTTAATAAAGTTGGAACACCTGTGTTATGTGCTAGTCCCTGGATCACTGCCAGCACCACAGTACAAAATATAAAGTACCATTGCATAAGTATTAAAATTGCTACAACGAGATCCAAAAATAATAGCCAAATATGGCTTTATTACAATTTGCATAGCCATGAAGGCTAGCTAAAGTTCAAAGTTCACAGCGAAAGCGAAATAACATTGAGCCTCATCTTCAAGCATGCGCCACAGGCAGTCATGTTGGGTGTAGACTCGAGCCAAAATCATTCAGCGTCAGAATTACCTGCACATTTGAATATGCAGCCCCCGAAGGAGGTCAATACAATGATGTATTGGCAAGTGACTATGGTGGATATATACTGGCAAGTCTAACATCTATATGCATATTTGGCTTGGTGGGGTTGAAGGCTATTTGCAGAAAGCAAGTTTTCTCCTATCATTTTGTAAAACACTTTTATTTCTCGAAGACTTGGCACCGAGGGATAAAACCCAAGTGCACCAACAATTCTTTCCTTAGTCAAATTTTACTTTATGAAAACAGTGTTGAGATTCTTCTGCCCATCCTTGTCCAGTTGCTCGAAGTAGTCCATTTCCGGGGACACGGCTGAGAACTCAGATTGTCGACTCTGCAGAGGTTGTGCACTTTCACCTTTAGACTCAATTTGTCCGAGAAATCCTATACACGCGGAGTGTATTATGGAAAGGAGAGAATAGAGACAAGAACTTTCAGAAGAAGAATGCAACCATACTAGCAAGACCCGTTCCACCTATCATCTCTACATCTGCTTGTCAAGCTGACAGGTTGCACTCCCACAACTTAATCATTCTAGACAGAGCCCATTGTCAAAAGGTTGCACGGGAAGCTTCTAAACTTGGAGGAACTTAGTAATCTCTTCGTTCCTGGGTGGCCATCCACAAGTGTACTTCTGGGTAACAACCACCATACTCGTGGCCCTAAGTAGAATGGACATTCATCCTAGGCGATGACAACCACAAGCATAGTCCCAAAAGCCACTCAACATAAACCATAACAACCAATTCCACCCAGATGTATATTTTAAATTTTAACACTTAGAAACATTCTCATAACATGGTAAACATTTTTATAGCATGGCTAAGCAACTAATAAAATCTTTTCATGGCTGCTTAGGAAAAGGGTGGCTACACACTACTAGGATATTTGTAAAATACAAATTAACTTAACATTATAAAATAAATCAAAAATCCCTATCATGCACACTACTCAAAATATACTACTTATGCATATATAAAATATGGGATATTGTATGAATGTCACTTGCCTTGGTAACAGGAGGAACAAGCACAGCAAGAATAACAATCACAAGCAATTCCTTCCTCTTCTTCACAATCTAGCACAAGCAATGAGTAAAATAAATACCAACACAATACCATCACAACACTAAACATAATCATGTATGCATGAATGATATGCTATGATAATAGGACACACTTATTAATACTTCTTATTTTCTGTCATTAATAAATGAAATATAATTTTTAGGTATTTCTTATTTTATTTATCAATTAAATAATTTTAAAATAATATAGTAAAACTTTGATTTCTATAATTACAACTTTTATTGTTTTTATGACATCTTCAATTTGGACATTTATTAATATTGCTGGACAGAGGGAAATAATACAATCCTAAAACAATTACATTTATTTCTAAATCATTTTTATTATTTAAGTTATTATTTTAATGGCCGAAATACTCCTCTGATAATTATACAAATTATAATTTGTCAAAGGGAAAAACAAATGATGTAGAAATAAACTACATGAGCAGAGCTTTCCAATGACATAAAGTTTATCAATTTTGGACTTACAGATCAAAAGTTATGAATTTTGCAAGTTTTAATAGTTTTCTGTTTTAATTTCTAAACTTTATTCGTAATAGAAAAAGAATCGGCCACGTGGCGCGATCTGATTCGCCCGTACCGGTTCGACGCGGATCGCGATCGAGAGCCGTTAGATCTAAATGAAATCGGACGCGCCAGATTAATCACAGAAGCGAAAAATAAAAAAATAAAACAGATCCGTTGGATCTAAATCCAACGGTCCAGGACGCGTTGACCTAACGCGGGCGGCGCGAGTCGCCGGAGACGCGCGGGGCGCGGCGGAGCCATGGCCGGCGTTTGCGCCCGAGGCGTTCTACGGTGCTAGGAGATAAACGGAGCTCACCAGGGGGTGCGTGGCGTCGATATGGAGACGATGGCGAGGCGGCGATGAGCGGAGCGTCCTCGTTCCCTCGGGAGAGCTCGCCGGAGTTGTGCGTGGCGGCGGATCTCCTCGGTCGTGGACGAACTCGACAAAGCGCTGCACCAAAAAGCCCGTAACCGTGTCAAAAGGTGTCGCGTGAGTGCAAGGGTGCGAGGGGAAACTACGAGAGGGCTCGGCATTGCATTAGCTCACCGGAAGTCGAAGTTTTTGCCGGCGGCCACCGCGGAACTCCAGAGACGAATGCGTGCGGCCTGTTGGCTCTCGGGTCGATTGGTTTGGGGCAAATGGAAGAGAACGGAGAGGGGTATTAGTAGGGGGAGGAGGCGAGGTAAGGGGAGTAGTAAATCGCTCGTAATCGTGCGAATCAATCCGCCGTTTCCTGTCGGGGTCGGGAGCGTGATTTGGGGACGAACGTTTCCGCGGGGGTGATGACAGGTGGGTCCCACCTGTCAGCGACTGCGAGCGAGAGCGCGGGGCGCTGGGCCGCTGACGGGCTGGTAGGCTACGCGTGCGCGGCAGATAGCCAACGGGCCGGCCCGATTTCCTTTTCTTTTTAAAAGAATTATTTCATGTTTTTAAACACTGATTTCAAATATGATTTTTAAACCTATTCAAAACATTTCATAAAAATTCATAAAAATATGTTTTGGAAAGGTTATTAAAAATGGGACTTTTTGACATTATACTTACCCATAAATAAATTGATAATATTTTATTTATTTAAGGAGTTTTAAGTGAACACTTTATGGAATTATAGTTTATTCAAATTTATAATTTGAAGTTTTATTTAATATTTTTGTGATGTAGTTTTATGCCTAATGATGAATGATGCTTGAATGCAAAGTTTTAAATTTTTGCAAAATTTGGGATGTTACAGGAAAAGGATGAATCACCTAGCTCCTCTAAGTCCCCCAAGGAGAGGAATTTCATGAAGTTAACCATAATTACTCTCCCAATTCTCCTATCCCTCACCCTCATGTAAACTTTAGGAGTGACCCTCCTAAGTTTAAGCCTACTCATTTTTCTCAATGGCAATTTCAAATGAAGTCTCATTTATGCAGTGCCTTCATTTAGCTATGGCGCATCACTGAAGAAGGATTCAAGGCCCATGATCCAACCAACTTGACAAGGAGCGAGGTGGTTGATAGTCAACTCAATGCCACCGCTCTTTATCAACTCCAAATGGCCGTTGGAGAGAAGGACATGCCTCTCATTCAACAATTCTCCACCGCCAAAGAAGTGTGGAATGCTATTTCCGACATCTTCGTAGGTAATGAGAGATGAAGAAGAAACGGTATGATGCCTTGTGCAATGAGGTGGAAGGGTTCTACAAGTTGGATGGAGAAGTCCATGAGGACATGTACCGGAGGTTGGTGTTGATTGCTAACACTTTCAAGAACCTCGGTGCGGTCTACATTGATGACGCTTGGATCAAGAGGAAGTTCGTGACCGCACTCTTGCCCTTTGAGGAAACGGACTTGAAGACACTCCAAGGGAGACATGACTTCGCAAAGATGACATCCAATGAAGTCATGCAAGAGATGACCGCATAAAAGGTGGCCTCCAAGATTGCACAAGATGCAAGAGCAAGAGCAATAGTGATGCACAAGCATGCCTCAATTGCTTTCAAGGCCACCGTTGAAGAAGAGTATGAAGATGAGTATGATGAGCAAGTCAAGCTATCTAGTGAGACCCTCGCAAGTACTCTCACCCAACACATGGGTCTTCCGGCAATAAATTTTTGGAAGAACCCCGGAAGGGCCAAAGCTAGGATTGACAAGAAGTTCCCCTCCAATGGAGGAAAGCCAAGCAACAAGGTGAGGCTTTGCTATAATTGTGATGACAAAAGCCACTTTGTTAAAGATTGCCCATGGGAAAGAAGAGAGGACCATGGTGGGAGGCTCGTGGCCAAGTCGAAGGGGAAAGGTCCCATGCGCATGAAGAAGCCCTTCTTCAAGAAGAACCAAAAGATTGTCTTGGTGACCCAAAAGCAATATCCCACCGATGATGAAGATAGTTACAAGGATGACACCCCAACGCAAGTGGCCGCCATAGCCATTTCTTCTACACCTCTGTCACTCTTCTCCTCACCAAATGAGAGCCCCGTCATCAAGAATGCAAGATGTCTTATGGCAAAGACATCCGAGGAAAAATTGTCCCCTACCTCCATATCCCATGATATTGATGATGGTATGAGTCTTGAAGTCAAGAAAAAAAATTATGCTTTTGATAAATTCATAACTAACTTGCAAGTAGAAGTAAAGAAACACTTTGGCTCGATTATGAGTCGTATAGGTGAGCTTGAGGATGAGCTTGAGTTAAAAGGTGAGATTGAGAGAGAGGATGCTCACACTAAGGTGTATCTCAAATCCTCCCTTGAACATGAACAAGAAGCTCATGCTCTCCTTAAGGAGCAACTTGCTAATATCACTAAGGATCGTGATCTTTACTTTGCTAAATGTAAATTTGTGCAAAATGAAAAGTACGAGCTTGTAGTTGCTCATGCTAGACTTTGCGAAGACTTCGAGTCACTTGAAAATACTCACAACGTATTGACAAGTGATCACGAGCGCCTCCTCAAGTCTCGTGATCAACTCCAAACTCGGATATCTACTCTTGAGAAACTTAGCACTTCTACTCCTTTGAATACTAAGGCAAATGTTGTCAAGGACAAATCTAGGGTGTTGTTTGTTCCATCCATGGCAACCGAGCCCAAGACCTCTCTTGAAAAAGGTAAGGGGACACTCACTACTCCTCTTCATGAGTGAGTGCCCCCACAAGGGTAAAGAAGGTCTAGGCTATGTTGCTAAGGAGAAGAAGAAGACCAAGAAGAAGGCCAAGACCGCACAAGCCAAGAAAGATGACATTGCGAGTGGAAATGCCACAAGGGGCACTCCTACTCGTGATGACTTTGCATGCATATCTAACCCCAATTATTCATTATATGTTGACTATTATGGGGATGTCTATGCTAGATACATTGGTCCTTTCGATGGCTATATTGAATATGCTATTTGAGTCCCAAATACCCTTGTTGCTACCCAAAAGGCACCCATTGCAAAATGGGTACCTAAGTCAAAGAATTGATTCTGTGTAGGGCCTTGCTTCCGGAGGATCGAAATGGATAATTGATAGTGGGTGCACTAGTCATATGACCGGAAGCAAGGAGATTGTAACGGAGTTGATGCCTAATGATGATCAAATGACCATTACATATGGTGACAATTCAAAGTCTAAGGTAATAGGGCTCGGCAACGTGGTAGTGGCACCGTACATCACACTTGTGAATGTCTTGCTTGTCGAGTCCCTAGGTTTCAACTTGATCTCAGTCCATTCTTTAACTTGTTTGGGTTATACTGTTATCTTCGAAAAAGAAATTGTTATCCTTATGCGGAGCAAGTCTCTCAAAGTGTCTTTCGTTGGGTACGTTGAGAATGGACTCTATGTGGTTGACTTCTCCGGAGTCACCACTTCCCATGCAATGTGCTTATTCGCTAAGGCGGACTTGGGTTGGCTATGGCATCGCCGACTAGCCCATGTCAACATGAGGACTTTGCAAAGTCTCCAAAAGGGTGGCCATATCCTAGGACTAAAAGACCATGTTTCTTTCTCGTAGAATCGAATGTGTAGGGCTTGTGTTGAAGGAAAAATGCATGACATCCACCATCCAAGCAAGACCATCATTTCATCAACGAGAGTTTTGGAACTTCTCCATGTTGACCTCTTTGGTCCCATTCCGGAAGCTAGTCTTGGTGTCAAGAAATATTGCTTGGTGATTGTTGATGACTATTCAAGATACACATGGGTTTTCTTCTTCAAGTCGAAGGCGGAGACTCAACAAACTATCATGGACTTCTCCAATAAAGTTCAACGTCAACACAATGTCCCAATCTTGGTGATAAGAAGTGACAATGGTTCCGAGTTCAAGAACTACACCTTGAGCGAGTTCCTTAGTGAAGAAGGGATTCATCATCAATATTCCGCTGCTTATACTCCCCAACAAAATGGTGTAGCCAAAAGGAAGAACCGCACACTCATTGAGATGGCAAGATCGAGGATGGCCTAGTTTAAGTCCCCTCCCAACTTTTGGGCCGAAGCCGTCAACACCGCCTGCCATTCATCCAACCGGCTCTTCTTTCACAAAGGACTCATGAAGACACCTTATGAAGTGCTTACCGGGAACAATCCCAACATCTCTTACTTCCGAATTTTTGGTTGTAAGTGTTTCTATCTCATCAAAGGTGTTCGTTTAGGAAAGTTTGATTCTAAGTCTCTTGAAGGGACGTTTGTTGGTTACGGTGTCGAATACCACAATTATAGAGTCTATGACAAGGCCTCGCGCATTATCATAGAAACTTGTAGTGTGGTATTCGATGAGAATGACGGCTCCCTTGTGGAGCAAAGTGGTGTTTCTGATGTAGGTGATGATCAACCTCAAGATACTATCCGAAGGATGGGGTTGGGCGTCCACTGCCCCATCGAAGTCTATTACGAGGTTGCTCAACAAGGATCAAGCTCTACTCAAGTGGTGGCTACCCCGACACAAGAAACATCCAACAACAACGTCGTGCCCAACACGCCCAACCAAGAGGAAGCACAAGAACCTCCAGCTGCTCCAGGAATTTCTGGAGGGCCGGAAAATCCGGTTCAAACTGGAGTCGGAAATGCCTGTGACTTGAAATTTCTGGTGCATACTTAACTCGGAATATCCGGTCCTGCTGACATTCCTGGTGGCAGCTCGCAGCAAGGCCAAGATCAACCTACTCCCCCACCTCTGGACGTCACTCTTATGGTTGATCAAGGCCATCAAGACCGTCAAGGCAGAGACATGAATGATCAAGATGATCAAGCTATTCCTCCCACCACAAGGAGGGAAATTGAGATCCGCCGTTTGAATAAGGTTGGCACCTCACAAGAATTGAGAGCTCTATCTCTTGAGAAGGTGCTTGGTGATGTGAGAAGCAAGGTCTCTACCCGAAGACAACTTGCAAACTTTAGTGAAGATCAAGCTCACATCTCAATGGTGGAACCCAAGAAAGTCTTTGAAGCTCTTGAAAATAAAGATTGGCTTGAGGCTATGCACAAAGAACTCAACAACTTCGAGCGCAACAAAGTGTGGAAGTTGGTGGAAAGACCTAAGGATTGCCGCAATGTTATCGGCACCAAATGGATATTCAAGAACAAGCAAGATGAACATGGAATGGTGGTGAGGACCAAGTCAAGATTGGTGGCTCAAGGTTACTCCTAAATTGAAGGCATTGACTTTGGAGAAACCTACGCGCATGTGGCTCGACTTGAGTCAATTTGTATTCTTCTTGCCTATGCCTCTCACCACAACTTTAAGTTGTAACAAATGGATGTTAAATCCGCTTTTCTTAATGATCCACTAAGTGAATTTGTTTATGTTAAGAAACCACCGGGGTTTGAGGACCTCAAGTACCCGAACCATGTCTATAAGTTGGATAAGGCACTCTATGGCCTTAAACAAGCCCCATGTGTGTGGTATGAGCACCTTAGAGAACTACTTGTAGACCGTGGGTTCCAAGTTGGGGAAATCGACCCCACCCTTTTTACTAAGAAAGTAAATGGAGAGCTTTTCATTTGTCAATTATATGTGGATGATATTATATTTGGGTCTACTAACAAAGCATTTAACGAAGAATTCTCCAAGCTTATGACTGACAGGTTTGAGATGTCTATGATGGGTGAGATGAAGTTCTTCCTCGAATTCGAGATCAAGCAATTGAAGGAAGGAACTTTCATCAACCAAGGAAAGTACATTCAAGACATGCTCAAGAAGTATGGGTTGCTTGAGCGCAAGAGTGCATCTACCCCAATGCAAACCAAATGACACCTTGAGATCAACCCCAAGGGTAAGGATGTGTATCAAAAGGTATATCGCTCCATGATTGGATCTCTCCTTTACCTTTGTGCATCTAGACCGGATATAGTGCTAGCCGTAGGAGTGTGTGCAAGATATCAAGCGGCTCCTAAAGAAAGTCATGACATGGCGGTCAAGAGAATCTTTAGATATTTGGCTTATACCCCAACCTATGGATTGTGGTACCCCAAGGATGCATATTTCTCATTATGTCGTTTCACGGATTCCGATTGGGCGGGAGATCAAGATGATAGGAAGTCAACCTTTGGTGCTTGTCAATTTATTGGGAGGTCCTTGGTAAGTTGGTCTTCTGAGAAGAAAATTGTATATCTCTCTCCACCGCCGAATCCGAGTATGTTGCAGCCGCAAGTTGTTGCACTCAATTACAATGGATGAGGCAAACTTTAAAGGAGTACGGAGTCGATTGCGACAAAGTGCCTCTTCTATGTGACAATGAAAGTGTCATCAAGATTGCTTACAACCCGATGCAACATTCAAGAACCAAGCATATTGAGATCCACCACCATTTCATAAGGGATCATGTGGCCCGAGGAGATATTGACTTATCATATGTGGGCACAAGGGATCAATTGACGGATATCTTCACGAAGCCCTTGAGGAAGGAAGGTTTTGTCTTTGAGGAATGAGCTCAATATCATTGGTTTGAGGTCCTTAGCTTGATCGCTTGCACACTCACCAAGGACGTAATTGCATCTTATTTTGTTTAGATGTAGGAATAGACATAGGGGGAGTGTGGTCCTAATACATTGGGCCATCCCTCCCCCCATTATGCCGATAGCAAGTGTTCTTTTATCTCTATATTCTTTCTTATGACTAATGAGCTAAAATGACGAGTATTGGTTATGTACCCAAGATATATCTTCGCGGTGACATGACATACACTCCTACATGGTGGCTTCGGCCACCGCCCTCTTCTCTTTGAAGAGTTGGTTTTATTTGGAGCTTATTGTTGCTTTAACGCTTTCGTGTTCATGCATGTGGGAAACCTACTCAACTTGGCGCTTTATGAATCGATTTGGTTGTTGTAAGCTGAGTGTGGCGTACCAATGACAGTTTGGAAATCTATCCTAAGCCTACTCTTCCCTGACAACATTTCTCTCTATTACGCACAAGTCGTCCTTTTGAAAACTGGGAGTTTGGTTCGGCTGGTCGGAATTTCCGGCTCCTTAGTGAATCGGAATTTCCGGTGCAAGTTACTCTCGGAATTTCTGGTGACCCGGAATTTCCGGTGTAAGTTACACTCAGAATTTCCGATCGGTCGGTCTGTCTAAAAAATAAAAGGGAGGCTCGGGGTGAAGAACTGTTTCCAGTTCTTCTTCCACTCCCGACCCCCCCCCCCCTCCAAAACCGCCGTCCCAACCGCCCCAACCTCTCCCGGATCCGTCCAACCGCCGGGGATCCTTCTTCTCGGCCTAATCTGGTTCTCCTTTGTCTCGGGAACCTTCTCCTCCAAGCAATGTCCTCAATGGATGAGGGTAACTCCACTTTTCCCTAACCCTAGGTGCTTGCACTTGGATCTAGATGTGGGGTTATTTGTTTTGAAATTGCTTGGTAGAGGTTGTTCCTAGTGTCATTCCCTGCTATGTATGTACATTACTTTCGCATTTTGTTGGATCGATCTAGTTTTAGACATATCGAATCTCAAAGTCTGCACTATTTTGACAGACCGGAATTTCCGGTCTGACCTGGACCGAAATTTCCGGTCTGAACCTGAAAAGTGCAGTTTTCAGATTTCCTAATGTTTAGCTATATGTAATCAACCTAATTCCTTCCTAATGTATGTATGCACTCCTGGCTTGTGCGTACTCATCTTTTGCTACCTATATTTGCTATATTCACAGGTGAATTGAGTGGGAGCCCTACTCTCGCGGAGGAGAGTGGGAGGCTCTCGATTTCTGTCATTCGGAAGGTCCATGGTAAAGGGCCTGCAGCCTCCTCCTCCTCAAGAAAACCAAGGCCAAAGAAAGCTCTCGCAAGCAAGCCCAAGTCCAAGAAGAGGAAGAATGTCCCTCCTCCTCCCACTGCTCGTCAGCCGTATATAGAGATGGCTGCCGTTGAATATTCTCAGTTTCGTCAAGGAGATTGGTATCTCAGGCCAAGGGATGAGACTCTTGATGACCGCAGCTTTTGGTGCATTGAGCAAGAGTACGTCCTTAAGGACGTCTATTATACTTTGTCCAAGCCTATTCACAAGATGCAGCCATACAACCTTCGTGCTCTTCAATCCAAGGCCACCTTTGTTGAGGCTATTCATATTGTCAAGGCCATGGGTTTGGAAAGTCTTGTGGTCACTCAGTGCAACTACAACTCTCAGCTTGTGATGAAGTTCTTTGCCACTCTTGTGATGAAGGGTGACTCGAAGAAGACCATCAAGTGGATGAAAGCGAGTCTGATTGGTATGAGTTCACCAAGGTATTGGGTTACAAGTTTGATGGAGACAATCCTCAGGGTTACCGCATGCACCACTCCTACCGGCTCAACAAGAAGGATACCGCACATCTCTATGGTAGGGGTGCAACCCCCTGTCTTGCTCGACTTGCTCCCCCTCTATGATATTCTTGTGCACATCTTCCGGGAGAACATTGCTCCAAGTGGTGGCAACAAAGACAATGTGGTTTCTCCTCTTTGCAACTTGCTCCTCCATGCCCACCCCATTGCTATGAGCACCGCTGAGGATGCGGATTGGAGTGTTGACGTGATGGACTATATCCATAATGAGATGTTTGAAGCTATGACTTCTACAGACACTATTCCCTATGCTCCTTACATTATGAAGTTCATCAAGTCCAAGTTCCCGGAGCATACTTTCTGTGATGATGAGTCAGAGGTTCATGACTTCAAGAAGCTATATGAGAAGAAGACCGTGGCTGTGCCTCAGAGTGTGCCCACCTCTCAGTCCACCAGGGATGGCTCCTTCATGGGAGATGCTCGCAGGGCTGCTGCCCCATCTGTTGCTCCCTCCACCTCTGGGAAGATAAAGAAGCTGAGTTGGTTTCAGCGCAACATTCTCTGCATGAACATTGATATTCGCATGGATCAATACACAGCCTACAAGGATCGCCGCCATCTAGCTCACGATCATCAGTTGATTCTTCACCACGCGTCTGGCTCTGCTGCTCCTGCTCCTCTCACTGCTCCTCTCTCTTATGCTCAGTGGAACCAGAGTTCTTTGGCTCCGTGGTCTCAGATTGAGAATGACCTTGGTGGCAGCTCCTACTCCACGGGACAGGCTTATGAGGATACTTCTGGTGATGATTATGTTGATGATGATGAGGAGGATATGGATGATGAGGACACCCCTTCTAATTGATGGCTGCCATGGGACATAGCATCGCTCTTCTTCCTTTTTGGCGTTTCGATGCCAAAGGGGGAGAAGTTGCTCTAGTAGGCACTTCGGGGATTTGCATGGGTTCGGACACAAGCTTGTGCGTTTACCATTTATTTGCGCTTGTGTCCAGTTATCTTAGTCTATTTGAACTATTTGTGAATATCATGTGTGTAATGAGACAATCCTATGCTATCTTTTCTATCTATGGATGAGACTTCAAGCTTATTGTGTTGGCATTCTCTTCATATTATATATACACAAGGTATGAAATTCTATTAAGTCTCAATTGCTACCATAGCTATGTGTATTGTCTCTTTACTTCTTTTTGATATCATGTGCTACCTTTTGCAAAATTGCTCCTATCCATTTGTGTCATGTTTTTCTTGTATGCACATGTTTAGGGGAGCCATTTTATCTAGAACATGGTATAGCATTCATATTTTCTTTGCAAATCTTGGTATTGTCATCTAACACCAAAAAGGGGGAGATTGAAAGAACATTTCTTAATCCCTAGTGTTCTGTGTGTTAGTTAACAATACTCATTATGTACTAATAGAATGCTAAGTATTTCAGTTTGTAAGTGATTTAAGTTCATATGCATCAAAGCCAAAAATGCGAAGAAGAAGTGGTTCTGGAATTGTTCTAGGAACCGGAATATTTGAACCGGAAATTTCCAGGGCGGGAATTTCCGGTTCACTAGGACTTCACAGAAAATGGCTAAGTCAATTTTGAGAAATGGTTCTGATCTCAACCGGAAATTGTACTCGGAAATTTCACTTTACCGGAATTTCCGAGTGGACCAAGAAGAACATCACAGAAAATGACTAAGTCAAGATTGAGGAAGTGTTCTGACGCGAGCCGGAAATTGTGATTGGAAATTTCCATGTACCGGAATTTCCCATTGCGCTCAGAAGAGCCATCAGAAACGGCTAAGTCAAGAATGAGAAGTGTTCTGAGCTCAACCAGAAATTGTGCTCGGAAATTTCCATTCATTGGAATTTCTGAGTGCACCTTGAAGCGCAATGAAGAAATCTGCTAAGGAAAGAAGAGGAAAAGGTTTTGACTCTAGCCGGATATTCCTGTCGGAAATTTCATTTCTCCGGAAATTCCGAGTGACCGAATTTCCGGTTATAACTTATACCGGAATTTCCCACTGGTCGACACAGCCAACGGCCAGAAAAGGGGAGGGGCTATAAATACTCCCTCAAGAACAGTTAGCTCTCATATTTTCTCTCTCCTACCTTTCTTGAAAGCTTAAATCATCAAGATCTCCAAATCCCCCCAGTCAAATCCGTTGATCTTTGGAGGATTGAAGGAGAAGGCCCGGATTTACATCTTCACCGAAGTGATTTGCATTTCTTCCCCATTCACTTGGGGATTTCGTGGCTAGGGTTTCCGGTGGGAAAACCTAGTTCAGCATTGTTGTAATCTTGGTGTTGCCTTGACCTTTTGTGGTCCTTGACCATTTGTGGTCATCTTGAGAGCCCCCAATTAAGTTGTGGGTGAGTGCCTCAAGCGTTTGTAAGGGATTCGATCCCCGCCCAAAAAGGGGATCAATAGTGGAAGGTGAACTCGTAACCTTTGTGGTTGAGTTCATCGGAGAAGAAGGTGAGCCTTTGTGGTGTTGCGGCTAACCTGTTGTGGTAGCGCACACCTCTCCAACGAGACGTACACCCTTGGGTGGAACTCGGGATTACATCTTCGTCGCCGCGTGCTTCACTTGGTTCCCCTTATCCTTACTCCCTTACTTGCTTGTCTTGTACTCTCGTATATCTTGTTATTGCTTAGCTTTGCTTAGCTTGTCATTTAGGTAAATTCACCGTAGTTGCATATCTAGAGAATTTACCTTTGGGTTGAGTCTAAATTTGAAAAGACCTGAAATTTGTAATAGCGCCTATTCAAACCCCCCCCCCCCCCCCCTCTAGGTGTCAGATTCCCGTTCAGTCCTCTCTCATTGTGGCGCCCTCTCTCTCCAGACCTCGGTGTGCCGCCCTTAGTTGCCGCATCGAGGGACAAAGCTGGGCCGCTGCGTCCATCTATGCAGCAGGGGGGCTACCCACGGCCACGTCAAGGGGCGGAGCTGCGCGGCCGCTGCGTCGAGGGATAGAGCAGCCCGTCGTGCCCACGGTTGCGTAGAGGGACGGAGAAGCGCAGGAGCCACTTCACGGACTCACGGGGCGAGGGTAGCGCGGCTGCCGCTTGGAAGTAGGACTAGAAGAGGGCAGGAGGCGGATGGACTCCAGCCACATCTCCATCTCATGCCGCATGACGGGTACCTGTCGGGTCTGCCAAACCCGGCGGGGGCGGGTCTGGTAGATATCTTTACCCGACGACGGGTACGGGGGCGGGTGAAGGTGTCGGGTGCGGGTATGGAAGGTGCAAACCAGGCCCCGAACCCGGCGGGTGCCATCCATATTTGTGACTTATTATTGAACATCCTTACTTGTATATGAGAAATCACTTTATAATCTATCTTACATATTGCTACTCCTTTAAGAATGAATCATTTAACTTTGTGTAGAAATTATAATCATTTTTTATATCCAACATAGTAGTAAAGTAGAAAGTTCATGTTTAGTTTTATCACCTTCATACTCGAGGACGAGTATAGGTTAAGCTTGGGAATGTTGACGCATGTAAAATGCATATATGAACTTTGCACTTTTTCTATTTTATATTCCAACTTATTTGCAACATATATGGGGTTATGTTGATAAATAATAACGTTTTAGGGGATAATTCACATTGTCTCCATTTATTTGGATTTAACCTGAAACCCACTTTTGTGTATTTTTAAGTTCGAGGGACCTAAACGACGTCAATTGGACCTGCCAATTTTTGACAATTTTATATGGAAAGAAGGAAATGTACGAGACAAGGATCAGCAAAAAATGAAACACGAGGAGGAAACGGGCACCGCTGGCGCGGCCTGGAAGGGGGCCACGTCAGCCATGCTCGTTCTCCCCTCGAGTGTCAGATGTCATCGATCTTTGACTCTAAAAAATACATCTCGACCTAAAACCGACTATAAAAATAGCACCCCGAGGAGTTTCGGAAAGGAGCGTTGCAGAAACAAAGAATACACGAAACAGAGACAGAAGCTGCCAGATTGGAGTGGGAACTCTGGCAGGGCGCTGCCGCCATGGTCTTCATCTTGTCCAATGTCTCCACAATCGTCCCCATGATGAAGGGGGAGTACTCCACCTCTGGACTATGGGTTTGTGGAAGTAGCTATTGTATCTATCTCTCTTGTTCTTTATTGTATTAGCATTGTATGAGCTTCCTAATATGATTATAGTCATTTATGTATTACATATGTGGTGGATCTTTTACGTATAGTTGATATTTTAGATTGCAATTGTTTTGAGTTTGATATGTATGGTTAGATTTATATTATATACTCCCCGTTCATTATTACTTATTATGATCAAGCATGTATCCGAGAGCGTGTGAGGGTGAACGTGTGCATTAGTTGAGTTAATGGGGGATGGGTAATGGGTAGTGACACTCAAAACCTTGTGAGCCACTTGGGGTTTTATCTTTACTTTGTTACCTCTCTAGGAATAAAGAGAATTACGTGCTACCGGATATTTTGGAGTGAC
The DNA here is from genome assembly GCA_026929855.1 of Poa annua. Classification (NCBI taxonomy): domain Eukaryota; kingdom Viridiplantae; phylum Streptophyta; class Magnoliopsida; order Poales; family Poaceae; genus Poa; species Poa annua. Next base: position 238,691,321 of record CM049426.1, on the reverse strand, counting down.
CATGTAAGATATTCATGATTAGATATGTCATGTTCTAATTCTAACTATGTCAAACAACTAAAGGCTATACTCTGACATATTTGTTTATACTAGATTGCTCATATAAATGCTATCTCATACACAAATATGTTGTACCAATATTTATATCATCTAGAGTAGTCTCGTGTCGACCACAAGTTTAGAGAGAGTGCTTAAATAAAATCATGAACCTGGTAAATTTTTAGTTGCAGAAAACACTTTCCATTTACACCACTGTTAATCTGTTATTTTCAGCCATAAAAATCAAAAAATACAAAGACATATTTAACTCTTGCATTTACAAATCAAAACCCAAAAACAACACCATCTAGGATTTTATGATCATTGCAATGCGGAAACTAGCAGAGAACCCGACGCATGTGTACAATCATCAACCAAATCTATTGCAAACTACATCGTACTCATGTATCCTAGTGCTATGAAGGATAATCGGCACCAAATTAATTGATTTTAAAGTCTAATTCACGAGTTCGTGTTCCGCCCGAACCTGAACGAAATAAGAGAAGAGAAGAGCGAACTGTGTCGTACCGTACTTAGGAACATCCTCCAAGAACGGGTGGAGGTAAGGGTCCGGCGGCATCGCGGCCAAAACGACAGCGTCGACGTCGTGGTCGCCACCACACTGGTCGAGGCCGGGGACAAGCACACCTTGCAGTTACAGAAGACAGTAGGTATGGGCGTTGTATAAATGTTTATGTCGGGCTCGTCGAGGGGTCCAATACAAAGAAGTTCACGGCCCACTGGGCCACATTTTTCAACTTGGTGGGTAGGGGTGTTTATACTTCCAAGACAAATACGGTGTAGACACGGCAAAACCTATTTGACGACCAGGTCGTGCTTGACGACAGTAGGTAGGGGTGTTTATACCCGCCGGCACCATCACCAAAAAGTTGCACCTCGGCGCCATCTCCTAAACTACATACGCATCTATCAATTACCTCTACCGGTCGAGTCCTCCACGTCACCATCGGCACCACCCATCACGGACTCACCTCGATGAGTAGAGGTCGAGGCGCGTAGTAGCCTCTTCCTCTCCGCGATGTCCCTCCTTGGTCTCTTTCCACCACACCAATTGGTCTTCGTCCATGTCCTTCTTAGACATCATCATATGCTCCTTCTACTCAGCCATGAGTTCTTTCCATGCTTTTGCTTTTTTGATCTTGATCATCCTCTCCTCCAAGTCGGCCTTGCGCTTGGCTTCTTCCCTCCTTGCTTGAACTTGTGCTAGCTTGACCTCTTTCTTTTTCTCGGTGATAAGGAGCTTTGTCTCCAATGAATTCATTGTCAATGTCTCATTTGCCTTCATCATCTCCCCCATCTTCTCCCTCAAGCTTGATGCCTCGTCTTCTTCACCTTCGGGCCACCCGCGGCCACCTTCGCGGCGGCGGCAGCCTTGGTCCAACCCCCGCGGCGGGACGGCGACGCTTGGGGGGCGCGGGGGCCGGTGGCGCGGCGGGGCCGGAGGCGCGGCGGGGGCAGGGGCGGGGGACGCGGCGACGGGGCCGGGGGACGCGGCGGCGACGACGTGCGTGCCCGCGCGCCGCCTCTTCGCACCGGGGTGGGTGGCGGCGACCACCGTCGCGACCTCCGCGTCAGTCGTGGCCGGAGCGGGAGGGGCGGGGCGGGGCGGCGGACATGGCGGCGCCGGCAGGGGTGGCGCGGCGGACAAGGAGAGCGGGGGCGGGGGCGGCGCGGCGGACATGGCGGCGGACGCGAGGCGAGAGCGACGGCGGTGGAAGGAAACTTCCTTCCCGCGCGCGTACAGAGGAGAGTGCGGGTTTGGGAGATTTTCCCCCTCCAACCCTCACCTGTACAGGTTGGGAGATGGAATGCCGGATTGACCCTCATTTTTTTTACGGGTTTAGGTGTTAAAGGGTTCTGCTTTTTTGTGTTTTGTCACGTCAATCCGTAAAAAAAACAGTTATTTTTAAGGGTTTAGGGGTTAAAGGGCATTATTAGGGATGCTCTTAGGTTTTTTGTTGACCCCTCGTCGGGTGGAATCGAGTGATTTTTGTAAGGGCAAAACGTGAATGGACATTAACATATATATCAACTTGTGCATCTACAAGGGCTATTTTTTAATACTCAGTATTGCGCGTTATCGATTTTTATAGAGAATTGCAAGTTCAACATTTACCGTGAGGGTTTGGGGCGGCGGGTTGGAAGAGGTCTCCAAGTCGTCCACATATCCATGGAGGACGCGATGCAGTCGTCCCACAAGGACTTGAGAAGGGCGGTCGGCTTCTTGCCCACTGTGCGCGCCTGTGTCGCCGCTGCGATGGTAGCCAAGGCGAACGATGCACGCAGGAGTGCGGAGTATGGGGCGCACACAGTTCGGGGCAAACAGCAACACGACGGGGAGGTGGCCAAGCAGACCTTCAAAGAAGTAGAAGGCTCCAGCTGATACTCGACGCCGCCTATACGCGGCAAGTTTTTCCATGAAGCCAGCACTGCTACATATTTCGTAACTTCGAAAGAAGAGAGGGCAGTACGCCACGGGTGCCGATCATGTATTACGAATAGCCCGAAAGTTCGTGGGCACGACCGACACTACCAGCTAGCGTGCCCCACCATCGTAGATGGTGCCTATCCTTGACCTTACCCCTCCACCAGTCGAGCGACCTAAATCCGATGGTCGGTCGTTAATTTTATTTGTGTTTTAGTCCTAATTTTGTAGTTAATATCTCACTAAAATGTAAAAGTTGGGAGAAACTCGTCGGCGGCCGATGGCCGGATTCAGTGTTGAAATCTTTGAAAATATATATAGAAGGTTGAAAAATATCAATAGGCTAGCTTAGAGTTTTGATCAATTGATTAAATATACAAACACCTGCTAGAGTACAATACGGTTTAGATATATTTGGTAGTATTAAGATTGTAATCCAAGTCTATCTCTATTAGGTTTCGTACTCTCCAAGTCTTATACCCCTTTATATATAGCCCACCGTGGCTTATTGTAATCAATCTAGTATCAATACAATATAACATATTTCACAATCTTATATGGTATCAGAGCGGTTCGTTCCGCAACCTAGAGTTTAGCCACCACCACTTCCGCCGCGTCGCCCCCGGCGAAATCGATCTCCATGATCGTCGGGGGCACCACATCTCGTAGCTAGGTTTTAGCAATTTTCGTTTATTCAATTAGATACTTTTCATAGCTACCAAACATCCGTCCTCTCGTCGAAGCAATTAATCGGATTGATTCGCAGTTCTCCGATCGTTGCATGCCTGCCATGCATAAGACTCTGATCATTGCATTCATGCACGCATGGGGGGAAAGGATAGATCGGCTCATCTTCAACCACGCAAGGATGCATCTGTCTGCAGCTGCACCGATCTCCAAGTCTACCACGCCAAGTCATCATGAAGCCAATATACTCCGATCCGTCAACGTTTGTGGTCATCATCACCGACAAGTTCTACGCCAACAACACCTTAGCATCTTCTACCTCTATATCACCGACAACTATCTACATCAACAAACGTTCAACAACACGGCGCGTGCTTGTCATATGCAGACGCTAGTGTCATGTACATGACACAGCCGTGGTGGTTATACTAGATAGGTAAGTTGGAGTGGAGGTGTCAAGCGAACTTTAAATAAACAGAAGTTGGAGGGTAGCACCACTCTCTATGTCGTTGGTGTCATGAGCATAGTGCCCCAATATATGACGGTACCCTCTGATCATCTGGAGCTACACCGCCACGCTGACAGGACCTTAGCGACTCGGTGCAGGGCGCTACTATGTAGAGGGTAGCGCTTCATCGTTGGGCGCTACAAAAAAGGGTTAGATTTCAAAATACTTTTGAAAAAGATTATTTTTTGTTAAAATTTGTCAAAAGGGTTAAATATGTGAATTTTCACACCCTAGAAGCGATGGCATGCAGAGAAGCTACTAGGCAACTTGGCGCGGCGACACGCCACGTCCTTGTGGTTATTAATTATGTTTATTTTGATAAATATAATTAGTGAAACAATTAGAAAAGGAAATATTAGAGGGGAGATCATGGAGTTTAGTTTGTTGTTGGCGGTCAAAGAAACTATATGTTAGTTATAATGAGTTAGTGTCAATAAGTTGAGGTAATCTATGAATCCATCGTTTTATTTTGTAGAAGAACATTATATGAAGCAACTCTATAATCTGCCATATTCTTCTATTATAAGAAAATACTTGCTGCAAGATTAAAATAAACTGTTATTTTCTCTCTCATTTTCCGTTATGGAGCGTTGCTACTTGTCACTCATTTCAGCCTAGTTCAGGCTTTTATCCATTCCCACTGCTCAATATACAACATGGGAAACACCTAGAAATCACTTGTTGATGATCAATACATGTGCCACTGTATTTTTCAAGCTGTGAGCATGATGTAACTAAAATATGTAGGTCATCTTCTTTTCAGTTTGAGGCTAGCAGTAATACAGTAGAATGGCAAAGATTGTCTAGTTTTTTTTGTTTAGAAACAAAACAATAAGGACTACTTCTTATCAAGGTTGTTGTCACTTCTCGAGAAAGGTGCTAGAAAAAATCTATGTTATGTTTGATCTGCTAAGCAACAACACTCTGATAAAGATTTTCATTTTCTGAATCTAGAAAATCCCATTGAAGTAAATATGCATGTCCTTCCGTACTAACCGTGTCCAGAACATATCAGTTTTCCTAATGCAGTAGTTGAATGCTCATTCGAACAGTCTGCTCATACCCTCTTAAAATAGCCAACACAACTTTTAAGTCAACATGCCGGATTCTCTAACAGTTGGAACATAAATATATCTCATTGCTCATCTAGTTGGTAAACAATTCAGTCTTAGACATAAAAATGACAATATATGTCAATAACATTTGACTATTGAAATATGGGCAAAGATTGTAAATCTGCTCGCACATTATTCAATGAAGATTCATCGCTTCTTATTGGTATTCCAGATCTAAGTATGGTCTGAAACCATGTAAAACACTGCTACATTTTCAAATAATAACACAAAACTACGAAGTACCAACCTTGTTTGTGGCTTCCTACTAACTCACAATCTAATGTGAGTAAAGATTGGCATGTTTTATGCCTAGAAAATGCTACCAACCTTGAAAGATGGGTGGAAAGCCTCGAACTCAGCTGAATAAATCTTATACTTCTGAACATTATATGCAATATTTGACTTCGCAATATCCTTCACAATGCTGCATATAGCATACATGGTAAGAAACCACATAGCACATAAATGCTACAGTCGTTCAGAGGTAAGAGTGTCAAGCGGCGCCCTTGAAACCTGATTCAGAGGAACCATCGGATGCTCAAAGTAATCAAAACTTCTACAACATCAAGTACCTTTTCAAGGCAAAGTGCAATGCATCCTTAACATGTGTATTTTCACCATCGGCTGTGCTTTCAGGAAGTTGATGCATATTTGCATAAGAAGAAACAGGTAGACCATCAGAACCCGAATGCAAACCAGAAGGTAGAGAATGAGCAGTTTAGTACATAACAGAAATAGTTAACAAAGCATAGACCTCACATGTCTTGTGTACCGTAAGAAGATCAACCCTTAAATAAAGAACTCATATGACAACCATGAGAAGATCAGCCCTTTAACAGAGCACTGTTTTGCCCATAAGCATCTGAAATAAAATGACAACAGATTGTAAATGAGTCTTGACCATTTAAAGCTAATATATAGCATGACTATACATATGAGCTGTATGGAGCGCCGAGTGGGCATAGTAATCATACACAGCTCAAATACTTCGATTCAAAAATATGTTATTGCTCTAAAATCCCACTGAAATGTTAGATATGGTTCTGTTTTCAGATTATGTTAAAATTTTGAATGCATTGTTCTCGAATTTATCAACAAATCAGATCAAATCCGATTAATCTAAAACTTTTACTGTCTGTCAGAAATAGTTATACCTTGCTTGTCTAAAATTTTCAGCTGGGCCTAGCAAATGTTGATATATTTTCGAGCAAGAGAAAAAGGAAAATGATATGATACACAAAAGGAAAAAAAAACATCCTCCAAAGTAGTTCAGTAGCTGTAACTTGCTAAGCGAGTGCACAGTTTGCAGAAGTGTGCTCTCTTAGTTCTTTCTTCTAGTACTAACAAATAGAAGAATATGAGGTAAACACCTCTTGCGATCCATACATATTTGTATGCTAGGGAAGAGTAAGATACAACTCATTTTTTTATTATTTTTTTGAAAATAGATACAACTCATTTCTACACCACTGGAGGTAATAAATAAAACATACTGATAAGGCAAAGTAAAACTACCCTATTCTGGGATCAAGGTCCGACTGAACGATTTCAGTTTGACATCTACTTTTTTATCTTTATAAATGTTGGAAGTGTAGCACAAACAACCTTAAGGCTATAATGAAGCTAATAATGTAGAGAACTTTTCCCCTTAAGAAATTACTTCCATATTTCAAAAAGTCATCATCCACTGGATGGCAATCCCCTTGGTAGAGAATGACATACAAATTAGATAGTACATCTGATTGATAATAGGTGTTGAAATTTAAACTAACTTCAGTTAAAAAATGCATAATGAAATCGGAGTGAGTAGATCCATGTATTCCACTGTTTAGTACCACATGTAAGTAGTTGCACAAATGACAGATGATAGGAAGGGAAATAAGAAACAAAAAAAAGTTAAAAGGGTAAGAACAGACAAACAGTACTCAGCTGATGTTGGAAAGAACATAACTACTGCTCTCTTTTAACAATAACATAAACGAAAAATAATTTGATAACTGCTTGGAAATCTGACCATAGCTACCAGTGGGTTAAATATAACACAATAGGAGTAAAAAATGATATATGCATCTTCTTTTGCCGCCTGCTCATGCACCCCACCTTCAGAACCTCCTAACATGTATCCTCCTCAAAGAGGAGTAAGGTTATTGCAATGCAGCAAATAAAAAATTAGACTGGCAACTTAGAGCCTACAATTACAAAGACATGCATCCAATGAAGCAAGAAATTTACTAATTAAGTGTGAATAGAATATAACCTGTTCTATTTGTCAGCATGCAAATGGTAGAGGGCAACTTTCCTATGATGTTATTTGCAACTGTAAGAGAATGTTAAATATTGATTAGAGGATATAGTAAAAAATTGAGGGTAAAAAACATATTGTCTTGATAAAGTAATACAACTCAAGTGTGTGCTAAGAAAAGATAATGAATAAGCAAATGGTTAAGATGCTTTGTTCATCCTGAAATCCCATATTTTGAGATAATTACTGAATATATGTCATGGTGAGCCATGCTGACATAGAAGATACTTCAGTAAAAAGTTGGATACGTGTTAACGCAACATATGGAATATTGCTTCATGTGTAAACTAATATCGAGAGCAGTTACATGAAAACATGAAGGCTAAGCATTATTTTTTGCTATCCAAATTCTCAGTATCCTTAGCATTGCCTGCAACGCTTGTCCTGATCTCATATAAGCTTTTGGATGCCATTTGAATTTTGACCACAGACTACTAAACTGAACCATCAAATATGCAATAGGAGAAACTTATCAGAGGAATAAGTATCTATAGCACATAGCCCTGTTCATGCACATACACTGTAACTTTTCAACCCTGAACTACCAGAATAGCAAGAAGTACTGCCTTAGCAAGAAAAATAAGTTCATCTACTGCCTAAGGCTGCAGTCATCTTTGACGATCTGAAAGCAAGATAAATACATCCAATTCTCAACAGGAGAGCAGAGCAACAACTTCAAAGGTCAATCGATGATAATAATAAATCCTATCAGCAGAGTCATACCACGAGAATATGAAGAGAAAGCTGAAAAGATGGAGTGGGTCAATGAAACGTGGCAGCCTCGCCAGCCATCTCCTTCACCACCTCCTTCCTGTGTCCTGGGTGGGTCTGCTATCCATGTGTGTCGCCCTGCTCCGCCTCTACAGAAGTACATAATCCCGACTTGCTGCCTCGGACCACAAACCAAATCAAATGGAGAGCGCCAGCATGGTAAGACTCAAGTGATCGAGCACATGACAAACGAAGAAGCAGCAGCATGGTGTGAGTGTGCCAGAGGCGGCAAGGTGCGGACCTGATGGTGTGGCCATAAGGCCATCCTTGTGGGCGGCCTCCCCCACAACGACATCGCAGGCGTGGTGTTTGGGCCCTCCGGGCTGCAGGACGGTCGACGGGAAGCGAGAGGCGTCGTCAGGGGAAAGCACGCGCGGACGGCTGGGCAGGCACGCGGAGACGACGAACCGAGACGGAGGTGTGAAGGAGAGTTTGTGTACTCGTCGAGCTACTGGAGAGGAGGGTTGGCGCCGTGTCCGCCTCCCGCTGCTCGAGAGGAGGTGGAGGGGTCCGGCGAGGATGCCCTCCGCTGCTGGAGGGGAAGTGGAGGGGTCCGGCGACGGCCGACGGCCGCGTCCAGCAGAAGAATGGTGGCTCGGCGGAGGCGTCAGGGCGAAGGCGGGCGCCCTGGCCAGGGCAAGGTGGCGGCGAGAACGGGAGGCACGGATCGGGAAGGAGAGGATGGGGAAAAAATGAGGAGGCATCCTGCTCCCTCCCAGTACACGCTCGTGTCCAAGGAGCTCTTGAAGCAGGTCCGGGACGGCCGCCACAGCGGCACGACGCTGGCCATTTGGTCGCCGGAGCTACGAGCGACGACCTTCACCGCGGCGGCAGTTGCGGAGCACGGCGCCGACGAACGCGGCCGATTTCCGACTGTCCCCAGATGCGGCCGCCGGCGAGGTTGGAGAGGAAGCGGCAGCGGAGCTTTTGGCGTCCTTTGATTTGAGCGGCTCGGAGCGGAGCGGCTGGGCTGGACGGCGGCGGCGACCGTAGAGGCACGCGGAGGGTGATTGTGCCGGACGACTTTGTATAAAAGTCCTTAAAGTTCAGGCCGACCGGATGGAGACCGGGCGATGTGGCGAGTTGTGATTGGACAAAACCCGGTTGCTACAGTGACTCGCGGACTGAACGGCTGGCGAAAAAACAGTGACGTGGATAGCGGATTCGAGCGCGAAGGGAAGGATCTATCGCTGGAACGAGTTGTGGTGGTCTCAGATTGTTTAGAGGAGGTGAACAGTCTGAAGGAAACTTTTCTAGGGCGATTCACCATAATTATTCAGGAGATCAAGGCAAACAAGGGAGACTTTTTAGCTTTGAATTTCACCCATGAAAAGCGTGATTCAAACAAAGAAGCTCATAGTTTGGCTCGAAGTTCGACTTCGATTAGTGTTGGTCGTCATAGTTGGCTCCTAGGAACGCCTAATATCTTTTGTATTCCAATTAGACGTTGTAATGATCTTGTGAATTCTGAGATCTGACGATCTTTTCCTTATCGGGTACATAAGAGGACCGGAAGGTTTTAATGAGGCGGCTTATCTGGCTTTAATAAAGTGTGCTATTTCTCAAAAAAAAAAAGAGTAAGCTATCCTTGGCCACATCTCCGTCACGGTGGCCCTGGACTGGTACCGCTCTATAAGCATCTATAACCCTTAATTTATTAGGACCTTCATTTGCGTCCATGAGAATCGTTCAAATTGCCTCATTGAAGTGCCAAATCATGAACTACGGAGCTTGCCAGCTTGGGAATTGAGTTTAATTCGTCCCAAAAGCTCCCACGTCAAGCAACTGTTTTGTAATCTTGGCTACCCTGAAGCCATTATGTCTAGAAGTTCTAGACTAGAACTGTGCAACTGAAGTTCTAGTGTCACCCCGAGAAGTAAGAATAAATATGAGTAAAAAATACTTCTCATTCACATAAGGAATCACGCCGCTTTGAATTTCTAGACATTTGAAGATGGGAGTGAATATTGCTTCACGCCGCTTTGAATTTTAAATTGCACCAAACTGGGTATTGATCAGATTAACCAGCTTCAACCAATGGCTCTACTAGACTGCAACCATCATTTGTCCTTGGTGTCAGGCGGTGAACATCATGTGACTCGCTATTTTTTGTTGCTGTTGTGGTATCGTGACATGCTGTGTGTCTAAAGAGGTCTTGTGTTATCCCACAGCCAGTCGCGAGAATTGCCACTCAACAAAGGAGAAACCTGCAAACAATCATGATTGACAATTTAGCAGGGCAGTTATTCCAAGACGATGAGGTTGAAAGCAATCTTATCTGCTATCAACATATGAAACTGTCCACCCCTTTAGGAGATTGCATGATGCAAATGGATACATAATATCAAGTGTTCCACCATGCACAATAATCCCACCTCTCCAAGTCAAGGAAGTTTGGAAATAAATTGGTCTCGAGTATCTGGAACTCACCTTTTCCCAGACTTGTTCATGGTATTCATTGACCCAATTTATCTCCGATAGTGATAGCAAGGATAAGTCCATAAGTTTGCTCTGAAAATTACAAAATGAATACCAAAGATCATACTTACATTCAGGCAGGGACTGAGCAAAGACTTGGGACATGAGGGGCGCCAACAAGACAACGAACAAACAAGGGTTTATAACAGAAAGATATATCAAGTCGTATACATAGAATTGATATTGAATACGGAAATATATGTAAATTAGGGTTGCTACCAAAATATAGCAACATATGTTTCGTTTCGTTAAAATAGATATATTTTTTACTACGCAAAAGAAAACTACATTTCCGTTAGCTGAAGTGCAGCTCTGCATTGAACAAGTCAACAAATTTTTTTTTTGAAACCTAAGACTGTAGGGTCAAGACCCCACAGCATTTTATTACTTCATCAAAACAAAGAACATAATACAGGCATAATTACAAACAAAGGGTGGGGGGGAGGGGGTTGGGGGGTGGGGTAGAGTTTTATGAGAGATTATCAATCCATATAGACAACTTATCTACATCCTTATCCTTCACCCTATGCACAAGCAATGTGACATCATGTACAAAACGCCTCCTCCATGCTCTGAACGAGGGTTGAATGTGCTGGAAAATGGCCTCATTACGCTGTTTCCAAATGTTCCAAGCAGCAAGAATTACCACCTCAGTAAAGAAGGGATTGGGATATTTCCTTCTTGCCTTCAAAAATACTTGCTCAAAGGAGTTTCCTGGCTCCCAATCAATCTGTAAGTAGTTCCAGACCCGCACACTGAAATTACAATGAAAGAACAAGTGTAGCCAGTCTTCAGTTGCATGAGTCGGGCAAAGGGCACAGTGAAAGACATCAGTTACATTCCAGTGCCTGCGTCTGATCATATCCCTGGTATTCAACCTATCACTTATCAACAGCCAGGCAAAAACCTTAACACGCAAGATCACCTTGCTTTGCCAGACAGCTTGAAGAATCTTGTTTGCTACTGAATCTCTGAAACAATATATATAGTATCTGTGTGATGTGTAGACCCCATCCTTCCAAATTGTCGACCAACGATCCTTTTCAGTATCACTCAGCGTAATCAAATTTAGCATTGTTTGTAAAGCACCATATTCCTGAAAAGCTTGCTCCGATAAAGGCAAAAAGAAAAGCTGAGATCTATCTTCTGTATGCATAACTTCTCTAACCGACAGATTAGGATTCAAGGCAAAAGAGAAGAGCCTCGGAAAAGATTCATGTAGAGTAGTGCCATTCCACTTATCTGTCCAAAACAGGGCTGTATCTCCAAAATTCACAGAAATAGTGGTGACTTCTCTGTATTTATCAACCAACTTCATCACATCCCGCCACCAAAAGGAACCGCAAAGGTTAGTAACTTGTGGCACTCCATCCGCATAGTATCTCCACACAAGATTTACCCAAGGCACATCGGCCTTGTTAAAAAAATTATGCAAATGCTTGATCAACAGAGCCTCATTTTGTTTTCTAAAATCCATTATACCCAGTCCACCACTCTCTGTGGGTCGGCAAATCATTTCCCAGGAAGCTAGGGATTGCTTGGTAGACTCGGGATTGTTTCCACGCCATAAACAATTTCTGATTATTCTCTCGATCTGTTTTAAAATCCCTGGAGGTATATACAAAGAGCACAAGAAGTATATCGACATAGAGGAAAGACAGGATCGGATCAGCTGCAGCCTGCCTCCATAGGCAAGAAAAATCGAGCTTGCTGTGAGAGCCCTCTCCATCCTATCCACGAGTGGTAAAAGGTCCACCAACATTGGCCGAGTTGTGCCCATAGGAAGCCCCAAATACGTAAATGGGAAGGATCCCACAATGCAGCCAAAGTTTTGAGCTAGCCCAGCTACCTGCTCATCCGATATATTTATTGGGAGCATACAGGATTTGTGAAAGTTAACCTTCAGACCCGTTGAAACTGCAAACTCTTGCAAGGCTTGCTTAAGGACCTCCAACTGCACGGCATCAGCTTCCATAATCATGATGGTATCGTCCGCGTATTGAATCACAGGGAAATCCGCCTCATCCTCATGTAAAGGAAGATTTAGGAGGCCTCTATTCATTAAGTCATTTATGACAAATTGAAGCAATTCCCCGGCTAGCACAAAGAGTAGAGGAGATAGAGGATCTCCTTGCCGCACCCCTCTTTTGCATTTGAATTTGTTGCCTGGTACACCATTCAAAAGTACAGAGGAAGAACCAGAATCCAGCAGGTTCTTAACCCACACAATGAATTTTCCTGGGAAACCCAAATGCCTCAAAATTTGATAAATAGCCTCATGCTCAATAGTATCAAAAGCTTTCTCAAAATCCAATTTTAATATAATTAACTGCTTCCTGGATGCTTTGCACTGGTGGATGTACTCAAAAGACCATGCCAAGCAGTCATGAATTGTTCTACCCTTAATAAACCCATACTGGTTTTTGTGGACGCAGCTCAGAATCTTTCCCTGTAATCTGTCAGCTACCATTTTAGTTATAAACTTCAGACAAGAATTTGTAAGAGAGATGGGTCGATAATCAGACATCTGCTCCGGAGACTGCTTCTTTGGCACAAGAGTAATAAAAGAAGAATTTATACTTTCCAGACTCCCAGTGCCTTGGTGGAAATCTTCCACCAAATTGTAGAAATCCTGTTGAACAAAGGACCAACACTTTTTCAAAAACAAACCATTGAACCCATCTGGTCCCGGAGCTTTATCGATCGGCATTTTCAACACCGCCTTATCAATTTCCTCCTTGGAGAAAACATCCACTAAAGAGTCCAGACCCTCCACAGGGCTTAACAAAGATGACAAATCAAATTGCATCACAGTGGGAGTAGAAGTTCCCATCCTTTGCCTATAACACGACCAAGCAACCGCAGCCATCTGTACATGATCACTTACCACATGACCATCAGCAAGGGTGATACTAGAAATAGTATTTCTTCTAAACCTTTCAATGGCCATAGCATGAAAGAATTTGGAGTTTTCTTCACCCAATTTAATCCATCTAGCAGTGCACCTCTTTTTCCAATAAAGGTGCTGAGCCCTTAGCAATTTCTCATAGTGAAGCTTCACCAGCCTCCGAAAATTCATTTCTCTAAGGTGCAGAGATCTCTCTTCTTCCAGCTCATCAAAGAAAAGAATCACCTTATTACATTTATCAATCAACAGTTTAAGGTGAGATAAGCTCCTTTTCCACTTGTTCAGAGCCCCTCTTACTGCCTTTAGTTTCTCAGTGATAATCCCAGGACTAGTGGTTGCTCTAGTTGGTTGCTCCCAAGCATGTTTCACACAGTCAAAAAACCCTGGTTGCTGCACCCAGAAATTCTCAAAACGGAACAAATTGGCTTTAGGAATAATTGTATCCACGCTAACAACACACGGAATATGATCTGAGGTTGGTCTGGCCATTGCAGTAGCCACGGTATTGGGGTACGAGGAAATCCAGGAGGAGGACGTGAAGAACCAATCAAGTTGCTCGAGAAGGGGATTTTGCTGCATATTCGACCAGGTGAACGACCTTCCTTTTAAAGGCAACTCCAACAGACCAAGCTTGCCAATCACATCATTAAAAATAAACATATCATTAATATCCCCACCTGGCCTATTACGATTTTCCTGCGATCTAATGAAATTAAAATCCCCCATAAAAAGCCAAAGTTCATCATCAGGTATAGAAAGATTATACAACCAATCAACAAAGAGATCCTGTCCTTGACAAGGGCCATACACCACCACAAGTGTCCATTTTTGGTTTGTATGAACGGATTGGAAAGATATAATAATGCCAAAGCTCTTTGATTGAATGAGAGTACCCTTAAAGATGCTGGACTTCCAAACTACCAGAATTCCTCCAGAAGCCCCCACCGATGGAACAAAAGAGAAGTGATCAAATTGTTTGGGGCAACAACCCTTGATGAATTGTCTGTCAAAAGATTCCTTCTTAGTTTCCTGAATACAAGCCACAGCACAACCACTCTCCACAATCTTATTAAAGAGAGCTAATTGTTTATCCGAGTCATTCAGACCCCTGACATTCCAACATAAAATTTTCCAAACCAAATTACTAATGTGATAATCCATAAAACACTGAGGAGAATAAGTAGCTGCCCAGCTGGCACAACCAGCAAAGGTTCATTACAAAGCAAGTGACAGAAGACAATAACATCAAACCAGATACAGATAAAATAGGGACAATTAAGGGAAGCCCCAATCCCTTAGCACATAGAGTAACACTAATCATCAGAAAGGTTCTTTGCTGCTGAAGCCACCAGAGGAGCTTCAAGCTTCTCTGATGTGAGATCGTCAGGATTCATCTCCAGTAGGGCACCTAACTTCTGTAGAGCATCAACAGGAATAGGAGGGATGATCTGGTTGCCTTGAGGGACATCACGTGCAGTTTTTTGAGTTATCCGAGGAACTCTCTTCTGCTTCTTGCGAGATTGCTGCTGCACATCCGGGGACATAGGTGGCCTGAAACCATCCAACTTGGACCTACTTCGTGTGCACATTCTGGGCCGATTATTCACCAAAGGAGTAGCTGTCTTGCGAGGACGACCCCGACCAGCTGGTTTAGCAATTCCCTGAGCTTGGAACTGCACCGGTATATCAAACAGCTGAGCAGGTTCTGTAATAGCTGGCTTGGGCAGTGGAGTAGTGCGAGTTACAGTCCTGCGATCGCCCACATTTGTACAAACGATAGGGGAGCCCAATGGGCCAGACAGACCAAAAGCAGTGTCCCTGGCCCTTTTAGTCCCCAGCTTAGGCATAGGAGTCATCCCATAAACTGCATTGGGTCCATCATCAACGAGAGGAGCTTGAGACAAAACAACATAAGCAACAATACCAGGTTGGGTAACCGAAACACCACCATTTTCAGAAGTCAAACCTTGAGCCTGAACCAACCTCCGAGACACATCAACAGTCACTAAAGATTGATCAGCAACATAAGGAACCAACGCTAACATATGATCAAAGCCTTGCTCAACAATCGAAGGAGGAACAGCCATAACAGGACCCATCTCATTGGTAGGCACTCCTTGCTCAACAATCATGGGAGAAACAACAACCTCAGAGTCAGATAACAGAACAGGACCTGTCACAGGCATAGCCTGTCGCACCTCGTCCCCCTGCATATCCTCAGAACCAGCAGCACCTTGAAGGACCGAACTTGAGGAGAAAACAGAAAAATCACCCACTGAGACTTCTTCGGGGTCTGGCTGTCCAGCATCGACAGGAGCCTCTGCATTTGGTTGTTCCTGAAAAGGGGGTGGTGGCTGCATGTTCCACCCAGGCTGTGGAAATTCAGGAAGCACATAATTATTTTCATCAGGCCCTAAGCCTCCAGGAAGAGGATGGGGATTGCCATTGAAAGGCATCGGGTCCTCATCAGCAGGGTGAATATCAGCAAATTCAGTAGATAACACATAACACGGCGCTGTCCATGAGTGCCTAATACCAGAAAACCTCCCGACCTTAGGCTGACGGAAAACCACATCACGGGGAACCAGAGCTGGGGAGCCAAAAGTCGCATAGACCAGCGTACGACATTGTTGAATATCACGATGTTGCCAATAGTGAAACTCTCCAAACGTACCAACTGCCTCACTAATGCACTCTGAGTTGCAAAATTCCATAGGGATCCCAATAAACATTAGCCAACCAGTTCGTGCCCCATGGTGTGATCTAAAATTAATACCCTCATCATGCTTAATGAAGTGCAAGGTGGTATTGTTGACAAACGGCCAAGGAGCATGCTGAATAAACACTTGTCTAGCCACAGGGTGACGCATCTTAAAAATACCAACTCCATGGAACCAGGGCAGAGCGCTAACCACATCATAATCCCTATCAGTGATGAAATTTCGAACCTGTTCAAGCAAAGCAGCCAACTCCTCTTCCGGCGGGTGCGATTCAACCACCGCCACCATGTAGGAGTCAAAAACCCCAGTCAACTCCTTTGAGGGCGTGACAAAAGTGCGCGGCAAGCGGTCATCTCCACCATCAATGACTCCAAAACCCGGCGGAACCCAAGGTGCCGGATCAAACTCAAAAGTGGCCATGGCTTTGGAGTAACTCAAGTCTGGCGGAGCAGATGGCGGCGGGGAGGAGGGTGTGGCACTCAATGTAGGCAGAGAAGGCGAGGAGGCCGGGGAAACAACTCCGTTAGGCTTAAGCTGGGAAGGCTGCACTAATTTCGGAACCCACCGCAATAAAGTCGAACCGTTAAAACGGAAACAATCTTTCTCAATATGACCCGTACGGTAACAAGACCTGCACCTAATCCGATTAGGGCAATTAGACTTAATATGACCCATTGAAAGGCATTTTTGACAATCCCATAAATCCAACGCAAGCCCACCAGCAGAGGGCACCAGTGAAACTGAATCTTCCAAGTCCACCGCAGTATTTGAAACCCGCAAATTTCCCGCAAATCCTGCAACTCCCATGATTGCGGAACCAGCCGAAGGAAACGGATCAAAGGACCCAAATTGAATCATGGGCAGATCCACTGCCGCAGTCCCCGCCGGCGGTGAGGAAACAAAGGACCCGGACTGAGAACTGGAAGGCCCCCCCGACGTAGCCATCCCCAGCAACGAGGAACCAAGCTGGGGAGTCCTCGAGGGAGGTCGAAGCACACTCCTCCAAGAACGTTTGGCAATCCTAGCTTGACCAGAAAGAACTTTACTTTGTCTACGTTGTGCCAAGATCCACTCGCCAGCACACTCACGATCCCAAAGAAATAATTCACGACGCCAAATCGGACCTCCCGCACTCCACAGATGAAAATAACATTTGAACTGAGGGCAGCTGTAAAATTTACGGGACATGATCAAAAAACCAACCTCTTTGGACGCAACAGAGAATCTGAAAACCCTATCACGGAGACCAATAACACGAAGATCATCACAGAAACCCCCAGTCGCCGCTTCCAACGCAAGAGATGCCGAATCCTCATCAAGCCTGAAGGAGGATCTACCAAAAGAGGCCACCAGAATGAAGTGCTTGGATCCGTCCACAGGATGAACCGCAGAACCCAAAGCCCGCCAGACTTCCTTCGCAAACGAGTGCCCCGGAGAAAAATCTAACCCTAGGCTGATTGCTGCATGGACAGCCATGATCCAAAGGTCGAAATGGAGCTGCGGAGGAGGGGAAGAGAACTAATGGATGGGAAAGTGGAGGGGGCGCCGGAGATGTGAGATCGCCGGCGGGGAGGCTAGCAAGGTGGAGAGGGTGGGTTGGGGGGTGGGAGCGAAGTCATCTCTCCAACAAGTCAACAATTTCATCGGAGGAGATCTTTGCATCTATTTCCTTCTCAAATTGTATCACTAGATATCTTTGTAATTGAGCAAGTGTTTAGACAATTAGAAAGTTATTTCTGTTTTTCTTAAGCAAGTGTCTTGACAAACTGAAAAGCTCTGTAGCTGAAAAAGTACTAGATAGTGGGTACTAACTTGCTTCAAAAAAAAAAATGGGTACTAACTACTTAGTAAAATCTGTCTAATTGTCTATAGTTTAGGAATATAAACTGAGACTTAGTCCTTGATTAGATCTAGGCACCTAAAGAGTAGGCAGCAGCAGTGCTCGACAGTTATGGAACGACAACAAGATAAGATCCACGCTTGGCGAAGCGTTGCATTAGTTTGTTAGCAATGCCGTAGCATATAAGGAGCCTGAAGAGTGGAGTGGCAACTCAAAGGAAATCGTACATCTCAATTCTAAGAACAATGCAAAACCTCTGATACCTATTACTAGTCATAGGCTTGTAGCTTTGGACTAGAAAAGTACGTCACGTACGATTGGTTTTTGTTAGGCACTTAGGCTTAAAATATACTCTCTCCGATCCATAAAAAGTGTCGCTCATTTTGTACTAAACTAGTACAAACTTTGTACTATATGAGCGACACTTTTTATGGATCGGAGGGAGTATATATATACGTGAACCTCCATTGAATCAACGACTATTTACAGAATTAATAAATATGTGCGTACTTAAACTAGGTTATACTAATACCCAGTGAAATTGGTTGAGGGGGGTCGACTGAGGTTACCGTCCCTGAAAATAATACTGTGGAATTTTTTAGTGTTGTACATGTATTGTCAGCTTGATTACCGAGTCGTCAAATTAGTAGTAGTATGTGTATTTGTATCGCTATTGCTTAAAATCATTAACAGAAACATGGCAATAAATCAAATGCATGGGTACCTGAATTGGAACAAAAGTTAGTTTCTCAAAACCAAGGTATGAGATGCCGCCAAAAGAATTGGCCAAAGTAAGCTCCTTCACCAAAAGCAGATTCTGCAAGATTCATAAGTAAAAATAACTACGTGCGGCACTAACTTTCAACTGTACAATCTAGCACAGAAAATGTCAGACTGAGGTGAGACCGAATAGGAAAACAAACCTCGATACGAATGCCAAATGAATTGTCTTCATAATAACCAGGTTCATTGCTTACAATCATGCCCTTCTGTAAAGCTGTCAAGTTCCCATATCGATAGCTTATGCTCTGCGGGCCCTCGTGGACATTAAGTGCAGCTCCAACTCCATGACCTGTGCCTGAACCAAGAACAAAAGTGCTGCACAACTTACATGCAATCCATTTAGAAGACCAGTGAAGCCAATAGTTGTATTAGATGATTCAGAGATGGAGTTTTGTGTGCTTAGAAAGGTACCGTGTCTGTAATCAAGCCCAATTTTCCAGAGAGATGAGCGTGCGAGAACATCAAGAACAAAGCCAGGAGTTCTCTCTGGAAATACTGCCTGGTCAAGAGCTATATGGCCCTGTAACAATACACTTGATTAATTGCACAAGGTACAAGAAAACAGAAAGTACATGTCTGAACAAATATTCGATTACTCAAGTACAGAACAAATATTCACTGTTTCTGAGATGTATAATCTATAAGAAATCACACACCTGCAAAACCCTTGTGAAGCATTCCTTATGCCTTGGGGAAGGCTCACCAAAATGAACTGTCCTTGTAATGTCAGTTGTTCCATCAACATACTGAGCACCACTATCTAATAAAAAAAGATTGTCACTTCCAATAGAGCTGCAGCTATCTGGAGTTGGTCTGTAGTGTATTATAGCACCATTTGCACCATAACCTGCATGCAAAAACCAGGTTTATGAGTAAAAATTGTAGAACTCTGGTCTCTCGATAGTGGGGATATCACACTTGCAGACTGCAAGAGATGGGAAATTTGAAGGGCCATTGATGTCATCAAGAACAAAATGTTTCCTTTAATCCCTCTTCAGCGTGACAATCAAGCCAGGTATACACCATAGTGAGCATGCATATCATACGTAAGCTACAAAGTACTCCTACATAAACACTACTCATAAGCTACTGAAGCATACCCTGCCAAAACAGTAATCCTCAATACCAAAAAGAAAGTACTTTTCGGGAATAGGTTCAATTTGGGTGGAAACTGGACACATCCCAGTGCCAAGGGCCGCCGACAAAAAAAAAAGGAGACTACATCATCCTACCCAACATCCTGTCATCAACCGATGCCTAAGACAAGCCTTCTTTCAAGACTATAAATCCAGACACATTGCAGAAACCATAGAAAATAACCATACCAACACAAAAAAACTCAACAAACTAGCTGAGTAATCCAGTGAAATTTTACTACTAAAGAAACCTTGGAAATATACCGCTTATAGTGTCAAAGCTTGTCTCTATAAATCCATCTTGCTTTCGACGAAATTCAAGAAGATTTTCTGCAACCTGAACTTCTGTAAGAGACACATTTTTATGAACTTCCTCCTCTAGCCAGCACCAGAATTCTGCTAAAGCAGCAGCATCTCTGCAAATGTATTGTGCACCAGTTTAGGCAACCTCGATCAGATGATCTTGAATTAACAGAAATGTTGATTGTGGATACAAGAACAAGAACACGGTGTGCGCTGAGCCACTGACCGCTCACTATTAATACTACCTCTGATCCATAATACCAGTTTTGAACGGAGGTTAGTTCAAAACTGCAGCACTTATTTTGGATCCGAGGGAGCAGCAAAGTTTCTCTTTTATGTTCACATTAGGAGAAAGAATAAATTGGTCACACTACTGCCTCTCCATCTGTTAATAAAAACATCCAAACAATTACTGAAGCGAGTACTGGTCACTGTCGGGTTATGACTCCCAAGGATCGGGGGTAGTCACTTCCTGAAGAGTAGTTCGTGAAGGGGGTTGAACACGGAGGTCATGACCCTCGAGGGGCTCCGCGACGTTGCTCGCCGGACCCGAAGACGACACGCCCACGACAGAGATAGACACTAGCCTTTACCCAGGTTCACGGCCCTCGTGAGGAGGTAAGACCACTACTCCTGCTTGTCTGTATTAGATGATGGAGATGACAGTACAGTGGAGTTTGCCGGAGGCCCCCTTGAGGCAGTTCTTGCCTGGGGAGGGAAGCGATGATCTTCTTCCTCCTCGGGCTCAAGGCTATCCTACCAAGAGTTGCTAGGGTTTACAAGGGTTGTAGCACGCAAAGAGCCAACCCGTGCTACGATGGATGTCTTGCCTCTTTTATAGGCCCCTCTAGCGCTCTCCTTCGGCTTGGCCTTCAAGGTGGCTCCCACACGGCAGAGGCACCGTGGAGTTGGAGTCCACCGCCGTCCCTTTGTCCATGGACGCGGTCCATTGCTGATAAAGGTGGGCGCGGTGGCCGACCGCGTTGTACTGCCTGCAGAAGGGGCAGTCTTTGAGTTGGAGCCCGCGGTGACGTTCTCGTCCACCTGCTTTATCGTCAGAGTATAAGGTCCTGGCAGTTGCGCAGCAGGCGGAGCCGCTTTATTGACCCCTTTATCACCAAAACGGCAACGGGGGTGCTTGCGTCACCACGTGGGCGTGGCAGGGGTCATGTGCGTCTTGCCGTACTTCCTTGGCCGCGACGTTTCCCTTCAGGCGCGGGGAGGCTTGAGGGGAGTTTCCTGCGGAACTCCCTCGAGGTGCGCCCTCGCCTCGGGAGGGTCCCCTGAGGCGAGGGATCCCTTGAGGGCACGCTTCCACTTTAGGCCCTCGAGGGGGGTTGCCTCTCGAGGGTCCCGTCAGGCGGTGACGCCTGGTCCTTTGCCGTTTCGTCTGACTGGCCAGTGTGCGAGGCCTGAGGGGGAATGCCATACCCCAGTTCCCACTGGGCCGAAAGTCACACTACAGCCTCTCGTTTCTGTTAATTTGCTACAGAACATTTACTCATGCATATGTTTCATTACCATCAGTTCCATGAAATACAACTTTCATTTAATTTTTTTCCAATTGGTTTCCAACACAGGAAAACAACAAGTTCGTATGTATGCTGAAACAATACCTTAGGTGCGAGTTCTTCATTCCTCCAATTTCTGCCTCATTTTTAACTGATTTGGCAAGGGTGACTGGTGAAACTTTGTACAGACCATTTACTGCACCATTCTGAACACCATGGCTTTTGGTGCTCGGCTCATCTGAAGATGATTCTTTTCCAGCTTGTCTCCCTGTCTTTTCCCTCTTTTTCATATATCTGTCACAACCAGATCTAAATACACTGACTATAGCAGCATTCACACTTGAAGAATCCAACCACAGTTTAGCACTCTTTTTGGCCAACCTAGACAAGGAAAACCATTCAAGAACTCAAACAATATAGCGGTTGAGACAAAAGGTAACCACAGAGAAATAAAACAATTAGTGGTTATCCATTAATACTTATCTCCTTATAATTTCAGTTTTGCCTCCAGCAGACCAGAAATAAGTGAGATGAAGTAAGAAAAGAAGTTCCCACTCTATTATCAATAAATAGTGGCTAATTGCTTTTACAACATACATGTTCTCAAACACATGATCAACAGTTCAACCAGTAAGCAGCCCAAATAGCCAGATCTGTTTGGCCAAATATAATAATTAACGTTATCTTTTTAAGGATATGTCCCAGCAGACGTATCGGTTTCAAGAAGGAGAGGCCAAGCGGCCGATTACAACGCGTTTAGGCACATACGCCGTTAACGCAACCCACCAAAAAAAAGAAATCACTCCCCAACCCTCCACCTCTCTACGGGTCGTAGAACATTTCTAAACAGCCCTGCCGCCCTCCACCCTCCAAAGGTACGCCTCTGCTACCACCATCCCGATCGCGGCCTCTACCGATGGTGTCTGCCCTTGGAAAACCACATTGTTCCATTGCTTCCAAAGGCTCCAACAAATTAAGGCAACCACTGTCCACAGGTCTTTGGCGTCCTTACCATTGGCCTCCTTAGATGAGAGCCACTCCACAGTCCACTTTCCCCCATTTCCTCAAGAAGAAGGACCAAACTTCTCTCGCAAGGAGGCCCCCGAGTAAGAGGTGGCTAATAACTTCTTCCTCCTGGTCGCAAAAAGGGTAAGCAGCCGGGCGGGGGAGGCCTCTCCACCCTAGACGGTCAGCCGTCCAACATCTGTCCCTCAGGGCAAGTCAAAGGAAAACCTTGCACTTGCTCGGGGCTCGTGACTGCCAAATCTGTCTGGCTCCTGGCATCTCTACCTTGCCCTCGAAGAAGGCTCGGTAAGCCGACCTAGCGGAGTACTTGTGACTAGTCTCCCAGTTCCACCTGAGCTCATCGGCGACACCTTCAGAGAGGGTGAAAAACGCCACGCTGTCTGCTAAGAACAACAGCTTGCTAATCTCTCTAGCGTCGAGGTCAGGTGGAACGTCCAGCAGCCAACCGCCGGCCAGGCCCTCACTGACCAACCTCGAGGCCTTCGTGCTCTTTGGCACCTTGAGGAGGATATTTGGGGCCAAGTCCCTCACGCGTCCTCCCGGCAGCCATTTATCTGTCAAGAAGAAAGTGGATGTCCCATCTCCCACCACCGAGGTTGTTGCCGCCTCAAACAAGAGCCGAACTACTCGCGGGACCTGAATGTTAAATTCTCTCCACGGCTTAGAGCCATCCGTCCAACTGAGCCAAAGCCATCTAGCTCAGAGTGCATTATTCATTAGCCTCAGGTTCGGGACACCAAGCCCCCCCTTGCGTTTGGGCATACAGACCCTCTCCTACGCCACTAGGCAGTGACCTCCACGGGCGTCCTTACGTCCTGCCCAAAGAAAAGCCTAGATGATCTTCTCAATGGCCACCAAAATTTTTATCGACAGATCCAAGGACATCATGGCGAAAATGGAGACCGCCGATAAAGTAGTCCTGACCAACTCAAGCCGCCCTCCACGGTTTAATAACCCCGCACGCCATTTCGGAAGGTGGTTCGCCACATTGTCCACCACATACTGGAGCTGGGCGGCCGTCGGCTTGCGAAGGGAGAGCGGGAGGCCAAGGTACCTCAACGGAAAGGGGAGAACCGGGCAACCCAGCTCTTGTGCCACTAACTTGGCCTCGGCGTCTCCACAACGGATGAGGTGGGCCGAGGACTTGTCGAGGTTGACTCTCAATCCCGAAGCCCCTCCAAAGTCTTCTAGCAACTGTGAGAAAACACGGAGGTCCCTCTGTAAGGGCTGAAGGAAAGTCACCATGTCGTCTGCATACATCGAGGTCCGATGCCTTAGTCCTGTCTCAGACAACCGAGTCAAAAGTCCACAGGCCGTGGCCCTCTCCACTAGCAGGTGCAGAACCTCCATGATCAAAATGAATAACTGTGGCGAGAGCGGGTCCCCTTGCCTCAGTCCACACTTGTTGAAGATCTTGATACCGGGGTGTCCATTAAGAAGAACCCGTGTGGAGGCCGAGGAGAGCAGGGCGCAAATCGTCGCAAGAAGGAGGTCTCCAAACCCCATCTTCCTCAACACCTCCAAGAGGAAGGCCCAGTCCACCGTGTCAAAGGCTTTGGTGATATCTAGCTTCAAAAGGACCGCGGGAGCTCTCAAACTTTGGAGATTACGCGTCGTGCACCGTACCATCATGAAATTGTCATGAAGGCACCTACCACGCACAAACGCACTCTGATGTGCACCCACGAGCTGCGGAAGGGAGAGGGTCACCCTGGAAGCAACTACTTTAGCCACCAACTTGGCGATACTGTGAATCAAGCTGATGGGTCGAAAGTCTCGCACCTCTTCTGCCCCCGCCTTCTTAGGCAATAGCGTGACGAGCGCCTGGTTAATCGCACAAAATCCACGAGCGTCGCGGCGAGAAAGTGAGTCGAAAGCCACCATTACATCTACTTTGATGATCCCCCAACATGCCACAAAGAATCTTTTCGAGAACCCATCTGGCCAGGACACTTGTCCAGCGGCATGCTTCGAATCACGTTCCACACCTCCTCCTCTGAGAAGGCTACCTCCAGGTGAGAAAGATCCACCGTGGGGAGCTGGAGGAAGTCTAAGTCAAGCGAGTGGTCTCTATCCACCTCTGACCCGAGCAGGTCATCAAAGAAGGAATCCACAGCCTCGGCCTTGACCTCGTGCATGGTCTGTCGTACTCCATCTACCATGAGGTGACCAATGAAGTTTGTTCTCCGCATGTGGCTCGCATGAAGGTGAAAGAATTTCGTACAAGCATCACCCTCCCGCAACCAGAGCACTCTCGCTCTCTACCTCGCCATCGAACGCTCTACCGAAGCCAGACAGAGTAAATTGCCCTTAAGGATCTTCCTTAGCCCTCTTTCAGCCTTCGAGAGCGGCCTGGACTCCATAGCCACACCGAGGCGTAGGATAAGCTCATTGGCCATCAGAATCTGCAGCTTAATATTGCCGATGAACCGGCTGCTCCACCGAGACAAGCTTTTGGGAGTAGCCCGAAACTTGAGGTCCAACCTCTTAAAGGGGTTGATCTCGTGCTCAACCGAAGACCATGCCTCCTGGTCCAACCTCTTAAACTGGAATCTACGCCCCAACCGGAGGTCCGGGGCTAAGCTTAAGACGAGGGGGCAATGGTCAGATGGCCCCGAAGAGTTTGCTGACAGGAAAGCATCCGGAAAGCAGCTCTCCCAATCCACGGTCACGAAGACCCTGTCCAGCTTCTCCATGGTCGGTTGCTGGCGCTCATTCGACCAGGTGAACCGCTGGCCATTAAGGTAAATCTCTTTCAGCTCCAGCTGAGACAAGGTTCGCGAAATCTACCCATCAAGGCACGGTGGAGAACACCCTGATTTTTATCCTCAGGGTCGACAATGAGGTTAAAATCTCTAACTACCATCCACGGACCTGCATGAAGGTCCCTAACATC
This sequence comes from Poa annua, assembly GCA_026929855.1. Lineage (NCBI taxonomy): Eukaryota > Viridiplantae > Streptophyta > Magnoliopsida > Poales > Poaceae > Poa > Poa annua. The sequence continues at coordinate 238,665,852 of CM049426.1, read as the reverse complement.
CCGCAACTCTTGGAGGAAAGCCAGTTTCGCAGCCGGACTCTGAGGACCGTACACTCCAGTGAACCACCACACTTGCTCCCCCCTATTGACACGCTCGCCGTCAAGGTGTTGTCCGATAGGTGGGGATTTGTTACCAAGACGAACTCGGATTGCCACGCAAGCAGCACACCGCCACGGTTACCAACAGCCGGTAGGTAATAAAACCCGTCGAAGGCCATGCCGAGGCAATCACGCACAATCTGTGCCGTAATCACCTCCATCTTTGTCTCCTGGAGACAGACGATTTTTGCCCCCGTGGCTGACAAGGCCTGAAAAATGACTGCCCGACGAGCCACCGAGTTGAGTCCACGCGCATTCCAAATGGCAATCACTAAATCAAGATCCAGCATAGTCTTAGGAATCGAAAACAAGATAACAAGATGGAAAAACACACAGATAAAACAACCTAAACTAGGATCTCTACCGGAAGGTCATCGGACGTAGGCAACGCCTCGGGCATCCAACCGAACAGACTCAGGATCACGTCAATGTGCTGCTGGGGTAGCGGCTGGCAGAAGAGGTCCAGGTTAGCACTCAGGGCCTCCTCCCCAATGGTCTCCCCCTCCCTCGCGATCTGCAGACGCGTAATCAGCTCCTTTCTGCTGCCGCTTCACCGGCGTCCCAGCGGTGAACTTGCTACGCTGCCTACTGCTACGCCGAACTGGCCCTGTGTGTATCGTCTTGGAGCGGCAGCGCTTTACCGGCCTGTTCAAGACCGGCGCCCCAGGCTTGGCGGCACACGCTCTGAACTTGTCGAGCTCCAGCGTCTCCACCTCCACGGCCACAACTGGCCCAACTGGGTCCAACTGACGGGACACCCCAGTTAGCGACTGCTCGTCCTCCCTGGATAGGCTGATCGAGAAGTAGTCTAGTACCGACACAGGAGATCCGCAACGGGCGACGCCGCGAGACGTCAACGGCGGGGAGTCGGATGAACCACAGCGGACAGAAGAGAGTAAACCTGCAGAGGAGAGCAGAAAGCTCTTCCCCTGCCGCAAAACCTCTATCCACGGGTGTGTAACTAACCGGCGGGAAAGAACTGCCTCAAATTCGAAATTTGGGGATGTCACCCTCCTGCACTCCACGACATGGGGTGGATTCATTGACTAGTCCAAGCCCAGGACAAAGCTGATCAACTGAAAAAGTCTCCACTCCCTTGTCACCGTGCAGCCCCTACAGTTGCAAAGACCGGGCTGGCCTGCACCAAAGCGTTTACATCCAGGCACAAATCGCCACGCGCCAGCTCCCCAATGGCCAACGATGCTTCCAGCTCCATTGGATCCCAGCGATCCGGGACAGCCGGGGGCCCATCACCCACGACCAGCGGGTCTGGACAGATTGCGCATAGGGCCCGCAACGACGAAAACTCCACGCCAGCATCGTCCTCCTCGCACCGCGCCGCAGCGTCGGCCCTGTTCCGACCACCGTAGCTGCCGCCGGTGCCAGCGCCGCCACCACGCCAACGCTCCCTTTCGCGGACTCCTTGGCCGGCCGAACCACGGCGGCCCGGTGGAGACGAATCCCGCCGCGCACCGCCGCCGCCACCACCTCCCGAACCAGTGCCGCCGCCTCCGAGGTCGTGGCCGACGTCCGATGACGAAGAACGCGAACGCGGCGTGCTCTGCATGTCCTCAACACGGATCACCGAGATACGCACGACATACTTGAGGAAGGATTTTTCCAGTGGAAGCAACGCCTCGCCGGGCAGCACCAAACCTTCATCCACCTCCATAGCATCGTTCGGCTCCTCCACCCAGAGGTCCTTGGAGGGAATGCGGTCCACGTCGTTGAGCCAGGCCGTGCACTCAAACCGGCGCATGTCGTCGCCGCTCGCCGTGCTTTCCGCAATATTCTCGATCCACGCTGCCGAGCCCATCACCGCCGTCGCAGTCGCGCACTTCCAAGCATGGGCCGAAATCCCGACGATTTTCACGGCCGCACGAAAACGCATGTCACAGGCCACCGCCTGCAATTGACGGTTCCACGGCGAGAAAGCGCACGGTGAAGCCACGCCCCTCCACGACACCGGCCGCCGCAACTTCTTCCTTCGCACGCCGGCTGGTGAAGACGAAAAGGAAATCCGCCGGCCAATAATGGTGGACGGAGAAACCCCCCTCCACCCTTGGCATCTACTCCGCCACCGTGCGCGCTGCTTTGCCCCGCGAGACCCGTGCACGGCCACCTGAAACAAACGCCACCAAACTCCACAGCGTCGCCTCAGTCCGGTCGATCTCCTCGGAACGCGGGAGGACGACGATCTCCCGCCGAGGAGGCGCAGCGCCAGAACCTGCCGCATGCGCTACATGCAGCAGCACCGACGCATCCCTCGCACTGGACGAACAGAGCGGGGGAATATCTTCACGCCCACGTCGGTCGCCATCCCGTGGGAGCACTTCTTGGCGATGATCTCGGCCGCGGATAGGCTCCCCACGGCGGTCGCCATGACCATACCCTCCGCTCTGCAGAGGCTCTCCACGACGCTCGTCTTCGCGTCCGTGCGCGACACGCCGCTCCTCGGCGCGCCTTTGCACCGGCTGCCGCTCACCACGGTCACCAAAACCACGCCCAACAAGGGGCTCGGGCTCAAAGCCCCCATCCACACCACGCCCCTCACGGCGGGCAACGGCCGCGGGAGCGCCGCCCCTGTCCTGGCCACCGCGCGCGTCCTGCAGCGCTCCAGCACGCGACGCCACTGACTCCACGCCCACGAACGGTGACGCCGGCACCCGGACGCCGATCCTTTCGAGCACAGTGGCCCGCCTTGGTGGCTGCTCCACGCCCCATGGGCTCGCCCTTCCATGCGCGAACTCCGGCGCCGGCAGTCTGCGCTGGTGGCACTCCCTGGCGAGGTGTCCCTCCCCTTTGCACCGGAGACACACCGTTGGGTTCGTGCACTCGCGCGAGATGTGGCCCGGGCGCGCGCAATTGAAGCAACAGCCGGCCAAATCGGGGGGGGGGGGGGGGGGGGAGGTCTTCCTGGATGACCAACGCCGGCAGCTACGCTCCGCGGCGTCTCTTCTGACCGCCACCCTAAACCCAAGGACGAAGGTCCTCCTCCAGAGGCGCGGCCGAGGGTGAGAGAGCTCGCTGCGGCGCCGCCGCTTGGGCGGGAGGGGGTACCACAGCCGGGGGGGAGGCGGGCGCACCGGGGAAGGCGGCCGCACCGGCGAGGGCGCCGCCGGAGGGGTCCCGCTGCGTAGGACCTTGCAGTAGGAGCGCGGCGAGCTCTCCTCTTCCTCCGACAAGTAGTCAGCCCATCTTTTCATCTCCGACGAAGTTGGGGAGGAGTCCTCCGGAGCGGGCGCGGCCATGGCCAAGGAGCGGAAGGCTGGGAGGGAGGGGGAGCTGGACGGGTGGCCGCCGGCGCCGGAGCGGCGGCCGGCGTGAGGCTGTGTGGACACCGCCGCCGGAGTGGCGAACGGCGGTGGGATGCGGGAGGAGAGGTGGGACGCCCAAGGTCGTTTTCGATCCAAAAAAGTACAAGCACTCCTTGAAATACATGTGGTTCTCATCGAACTCAAATCATAAAGAGAGATGGTGCCGATCAGCATCAAGAAACCAAGCACCTGTTTTGGTGACTACTCATCAAACATTTTGAACAGGCTATCAAATGCTAGTATAGCTATTAACTGAACAAAGCAGACACTTAAGGTCATGTGCCCCAATTAAGTACATGCAGGTCACTCAAAGATATTTGTTGTTTTCCTAAATAGGGTATAATCAAAGATGCAAGTAGCTGGTAGTGACCAGGGTGGAAACTATGAAGCTCATAAGTATGTATTTCACTGATATCATGAGAGGCCAATATAAAATACTTCCTCTGTATCAAAATATAAGATGTTTTGGTAGCTCAAATTGAACTACCAAAACGTCTTACATTTTGTTATGGAGGGAGTATATGTTATTCCCAAGAATCAAAACACTTGTGTTTCTTTTTGTTTCAATTCGCAGGAAAACATAAAACTCAGTCCAACATAGAATACAGGGCTTTGAAGTTAGTGACAGAAAATCTTGAGTTTTCCACATTTCCACTGGCCTTGAAAGGTTGTACTAAAACTTGATTGACTTCCATGCAGACGAATCACAAATAGATCATAATAATCAGATTACGTTGCTTCCAAACTAAGAAAGAGCAGATTAACAAATCTAGTTAAATAGAGTGCATTAATGCAAAATATATACAGGAATTCCACATTCAAAACCAGACAGGAAGTTATGTAAAGTATGTCTTTCATAAAATTTACCTTTCTACTTCAGATAAAATTGCTTCATATGGTTTCAACTTTACTCCAGCTTTCTTGAGGTGCTCCAAAACCTCTTCAGGTACTTTGTTGCTATCTACAAATAATGTAGCAGTGCTCATCTCTACAATCAAGTAGCTATAGAATACAGGTGAATGTGGAACATCACTTCCTCTCTGCATTCAATAGTGGTGTGCATCATCAGCTTCATGGAATGTGTATTAAACAAACTGCAACAGTGCTCAATAGGGTTTGAAAGTACAGGCGTCTCTTATACTTTTCATTTTTCATCAGATATATCATGTATATAATGCTAACAAATTCTGAATTCCTGATACACCTCACATTTAAATATATAATGATCTCATAATTTGCATAATAATTCTTTGAAAGTGCAGAATACTTTAGTTTATTATGGAACCACAATTATCAAACAGAAAAAAAAACATTGACTCAAAGAAGGAAGTACTAAGTGGCATGTAGAATAGTCTATTGACATGTAGTGAGCATTAGTTACTAATTAACAAGACACATATAAGGCATAATACTGAAAAGCAAAAAATGCATCCTCTTTCTAATATTTTCGATAGAAAAAATACATAAGCATATGATGCTTATGAATGAAATATTTTAAGAATAAGTAAATATCTATAGAAGACATGTATCACTTCAGAGATTGGAAGCACAATTACAAAAAAAACGTTGCCAACGGGGGAATGATCCCTCCCTTGGTTATCGTTGTTAGGTGGCAGGTAGGTGAGATGCCCGATTTTTTCGAGTATGCCTCATCGCAGCCACTAGGCACAGCTGGGACTCAAACACGGGCTGGCTGGTTCCTCACTAGGAGCCTCAGCCACCAGGCCAGCGCCTGGTCCTAAAGGAAGCACAATTACTACAGATGGGAGAAATGAACATGCAGAGTTTCAGGTTGAAGTAATCCATAGACGAGTTTGTCAGTTCGCTTAAACTGAAGGATACTCATAACCAACATACCGTGTCATAGTAATGGAGCCAAATCTTACCATGTTCAACAACCATGCAACCTCGTCAAGCATTGAAATAACCACAGTATCACACCCATTTTCAGTAAGTTGTGATCTAACAAAAGACAACTTTGATGGCACGTCAACACCAGCATATTTGATGTCATGCACCCTAGTAGGTTCTTTTGGGGGCTCTGGCCTTGATTCTTCCCATATCTCATCAACCAGGTTAAGATCTCTAATCAAAATTAACTCATGGTTCTTGTCGGAAATAGCATCCTTCAGTTCCTCGGCTGCATCAGATGAGAAAAGAAACTGCATCCTTCAATCAAACAAAGCATAAACAATTAGGCTAAGAATACAATAATATAAACAAAGTGACTGAGTCATCAACATATCAAATAGACAACCGAGAAATAATGAGAAAAATTAGACGCCATTAAACAAGCAAAAGACTTGATCATTTTTCAGCATAACGTATTATAAGTGTAACCGAAAAAATACCACAAAATACCTGGCTATGAATTTAAGATTTAAAGAGTAAAAGTATAAGAGATTCTGGATATGTAACTACTGTAAATTTCTGACTGAAAAGTTCACCTATGGCTATGGCACTAGTATCTGTTACATACATATTCGAAATTTAGAATGGCTTGCCAATCCAGAACCTGAGGAATCATGAGAGCATAATATTTACAATGAAAGACACAGTCCAATCACAAATATCGAGATTACAGTTACATAAGTGGCCACTATGAAGAGAGTAAGATTACATTCAAGATAGATATTGTTATTTCCAGTTAACAAATCATCGCTGCACTTGTGGCATCGTTGCATCACTTTTTCATGAAATGGTCAAATAAGAATTACAACTGTAGATCATGGCATAAAGCATACTCATAGAAGAATCATTCCGTAGTGTATTCGGTGATAAATTGTGTAGACCCTTATGTAGCACAGAACAAAACAAAAGCTCACCGGGTCAATACCAACTCGACAACCGGATGGTAAGACATCATTTAACCACTCAATAGTGGTTGGAACACCATGATTTCCGCTACGCATTAGTGTCCAGTCCTGGCTCAGTTCCTTTTCAGCCTGCTCAACAGTAAGAACAAAACATGAAGTGCTAGTCACATTTAACCATGTGTGCTAAGGAATTAAACTTCACGTTGTTGGAATGAAGTACCTGGAGAAAATACCGGCCATCGGTCCAAAAGGCAGCATTATTTTTGGTGACCACGGCTGTACCAGCACTACCAGTAAACCCAGTCAGGTAGGCACGCCTCATGAAGCATTCTGCTATGAACTCGCTCTAAAATAAAAGTAAATAAAACGAGGCAGAGTTAGGGAGCATGCAGCATCATGGATACAGGAATAAACTGGTGATTTTCTAAACACTACGCAGCACTACTAGCTTCACCAGTTCAAGCAGTGGAGAGACTGCATAATGTGCTCTTACGTGTATTACACTGATCATGATGTTCTGCAACAATAGCTCAATGGTCTATCCAGTTTCAGACGCCAAGGACATGACTGCTTGCAGCAATACGCGAATATATATACATGTGCATGTGCCCCATAAAAAAAGTGATTGCTCGAGATGGTGCCTAGGAGTCCATCGTATCAAAGCAATCTACGGAACATAACCCGACAAGCCTGATACATCAAACGTTCAATCAGCATATGTTTCAAAAATTTAACTGACAGGTGAATGCTCACTATTAATCACCAATCTTCACATGAACAGACGGATCTCGCAAGCCACACGGTTAATACATGGTTAAACCACACATATGGTGTATAAATCAACTATTCAGTATTCACTCAACTCAAGAGTGTGCTTGGATGACGCGGAGATACTATGGCTACACTAGTTGTCTGTTATCATTGAACCGAATCAGTAAAATGATGTCACTTATTTGCAGCATCGAGGGAGGTGGTGAAACTGACCTGGTGGGCGTCCTGGGAGGGAACGATGTAGGCGTCGATTGCAATGTCCGGGCGCGCAAAGAGTCGGCGGAGCGAGCGCAGATTATCTTCCTCTCCAGGAGCCGAGGAGGCGGATGACAAGCTACGGCGCTTGCGGAGCTCTGACGAGGGGAGGGCCACGGCGCGGCCATCCCCGCCCGAAGCGGCGGAGGAGGAGGAGGAGGCGCTGGCACGGAGGAAGCGGCGGGGGAGGAGAAGTGGTAGGCGGCGGATAAGAGTGGAATCGGGAGGAGCGCGGCGGCCGAGGATGGCGGCGGCGAGGGACGGGGAGAGGCGCGCGGCTTCGAACGCCATAGGAACGGCCAGCCTTCGGAGTAGACCCACACTTGTTTTTGTGTGGTGACCCGCTCGAGTTCTTAAACTGATGGTTATCCACACGAGTAAAGAAAACGAGTTGCTCAATGCAAATCGATGTTTCTAGTGAAATAGATTTGCTCGTCTTTCTGGTACTAGTAATCGTGCACGTGCATATACACATATTGAATAATGTGGAAAAATATATTATATATATTGAATAAAGTATTTTCTTATCATTTTCTAAGCTGATAATGATGATGTGCATAAATAGTATTTCTGATAGTAAACATGCACATGTAACATACAAATAATAATAATAGTAAATATAATAAGATCCTCACATAGATGAAATGTCAAGATAATTTAAATACAAAGGAAAACGATAATAGAAAATAATCGAAATAACACAAAATGTTATCTATTAAATAGTAAAAAAATTACATGGAGCGAAAAACAAATTATTATATATATAATCGTGTGATATAAAAATACATTTATTCGAGATTTTTTTATCTCGCATAACACATTTTATTCTTCTATGGTAGCTCTCTTCGGACCCTCGGTCATATAAGCATATAAATACTTCACCGCTCTGATATTTTGCAAGGGTTCTTTGACGGGATCTTCGATGAGATCTTCGATGGGATCTTCTATGAGATCTTCGATGAGATCTTTGATGGGATCTTCGATGGCAAAATTATCCGTCATCCTAGAATTCATATGAATAGTTTAAGAAAAAATCAAACAACTGTAGTGTACTTATACCAATTAATAGTTTACCTTGGACTTTACAAATGCAACGGCGCTACACCTTGGACAAATTCTATATTGAATGGAAAATTGCTTTGAGGTTGAAGCGTTGTGAAAGAGAACTGGTGTAAAATGATACGATAGGTATGGTCCAATTTATATGCTATCTTCCTTCTATTTTCAACAATGGATGAAAGGTTCATATACATTGGATGAATGAATAGTTCATATTTCTATATAATGAATGGTTACACATCTTTGCCTATATTTGGAATAAATAGAACTTGTCTTCTTTTATAACAGCCACACGGCCATGGGTGGCAATGATACGGCAATTAGTTAGTGTGACCAATCTTTGATTCGGGAGCCTACATATTAAATGCACTCTGCATAAATTGTTTTCTCCATGACCGGTGAATTCTCGGAGAGTTTGGGACCTTGTCCTATAGAGCATAGTAAGCATGCATTGTTAACTCATTAAAGAACTCAAAAACACAATGTTTACAAACCCGTGTTGTGTCCAATTGAACTCAAGAAAAAAGAGGGAAATAAACACTTCCAGGAATAAAGTAACACCAACCATCTCATAGTTAAGTTTTTTAGTGAAATTTTGTGAATAAAGGCATATAAATTATTCAATGAATAACCTGTGTATAAAACCACATGTAGAGATTACTGAAATGTATATCAGAGCTGAATTCCATTTGTATGAAATGAAACAAGTGGTAAACCAAACATATAGATTCTAGCATAGGTAAGAAACCACAGATTGCAACATGCATATGCTACACAAACAGGGCAACGGGCACAGATACACCAGCTCCAAATTTCATAGATGCTAGTGAAATAGTAGCTCCAAATTTCATAGACGCTAGTGAAATAGTATGCATGACATGTTCTCTGATCAAATTTTTACAAACAAACACTTAGTAATGGAACAACATACTCACATACTTGAATGTCAAGCTAAATTAAAATACATGAGATGACATTTTTTAACAAAAATAATCCATCCCGATATTGTTGGCCAATTGTTGTACAACTTGAGGAATGTTGGCTCGACATTCATTGTCGGTGAACGTGAGCATGTGTACCAGCACCTTGCTTTGTAGGTCGTAGGCGTCCTGCACATACATTATGTATAAATATCTTACCAGATCTAACATTTATATGGAAAAAACATGAATATTGAAATACTCACTCTCACGACAGGCCGAACAACTTCTCTACCATTATATGATCGCATATACTTTAGGACCAAAAAAACAGACATGTTGCTGTACAGATATACATAACTATTTATCAGTAAAACATAGATACAAATACTGAACCACAGATGTACACTAAAACGGGTAATTTTTTAACCTGTCATGGTTTCTTGTCAATCTAGTTGTTCTGATGCGACGCCAAAGAAAAACATCATCATTCCAGCCAGGAATTGCAGCTTGAAGAGCAATATTAAGGTGAAAGGAAATATCTTTGAGCTTCAACATATCTTTACCAAGAATACTATTTTTCCATATGTCCGATAAAGGAATGGGATCAAGTATAGTGATCGTTTTTTCAGACAGGCTGAACGCAAAGAGAATGAAGCGTCCGGCCGTACGGTATGGTAACAAAATCTGCATCAACTTGGCTTTAGATATAATATGTATGTAGCCTACACACGAAAAGTATAAGTAGTAGTCTTACTGAATTGCAGGATGAAACATGGACGAACATCCCTGGCCAGCAATCAAACAACTTTGCTATGATGTAGCGTTTTGTGTCAAAAGATAATCGAAGCTTTGGGTCTCTCATGGAGTCGGTCACTATGTCCTGAGATAAGAGTAAAGATCATTAGAACCATCAAATACATGGTTATGTGGTTGCCGTGTGAAATGAACTTAACAAAAAAACTCACGCAAAACTGAAGATCCATATAGTGCATTGGAGTTTCGTTGAAACATTGGAGTTCTTCTGTAGCGTTTATCCGCACGGTCATGTTGAAACAAGATCTATCTATAGCATGTTTGTCGCTTAACAACTGCTTTAGTTGTTTGAGGCATAAACTTATTGGATACGGCTTGGAGCTCTGAACCCATATTCCTCTAGGAAGCAAACCATACAGTTAACCATAAGAGTATGATAGTAATGTAAACTAACATGTCATATATTGGTATGTTGGTAAACTGACTTACTTCAGGGATTCATCATGGTCAATGGACATGATATGGTACCGAAGTTTAGAAACTAACTCGTTCTTGTTAACAGGCGTCTTGGGCACAAAAGAAGTTGATGGGTTCTTGGCTCTCTTAGATGCTTGTGATACTTCAGTTGTATTCGGATTAGCATGGTCACACGCTACCACATCATTCTTGTTAAACGGCGTCTTCGACACAGTAGTAGAAGTTGACGGGTAATTGGCTCTCTTAGAATCTTGTGATACTTCAGTAGTCTTGGGATCAGCATGGTCAGACAGTACCACATCACCTGTATCTTTTTTATTGTTTTCCTGGTGAAATACCGGCTTTCCTTTTATCTCATTGAGAACAGATTTATATAGAATCGTGGGTAGGTGTTTCCTAAATAGTTTGATATCCTCCTGCAAATTAGTTATTAGAAACAAATGGTTCTCGATTTGAACTTGGAATGAATATACTTTGGGGTCCCAAGCTCAAATACCTGTGTCAACTGCTGTGATAGTTCGTGCCCTGTCCAATGTTCCATGAGTTTCAGCAAGAAGAAGCCACACGATGAGCTGTAAGTTTTTTTTTCTTCAGTGGAGATTCATGGTTTTCTCCCGTGCTGGACACGGGAGTCACGGTACCAGACTTTTCTACACGTGCTACGAATCTGGAGATCCACGTATTTTGTATATTGAAAATTATTTGCAGGTGTAATTCCTTGTACCCATTTAAGTTTAAATGAAAAATACAAAGGAAACGATAATAAAAAATAATCAAAACAAAACAAAATGGTACCAATAAAATTGGTGAAAAAATTAAATGCACCGGAAAAACATTATTCCACACTTCAATGATCGTGTGATATACAAATACATTTATTCGAGATTTATTTGGTCTCGCCCTCCACATTTTGTTCTTCTATTTGGTCTTGCCCTACACATTTTCTTCTTCTATTTCTTCTGCTATGGTAGCTCACTTCAAACCCTCGGTCATCGAAGCATATAAATCTTCACCGAGGAAGTATTCGGCTGGGGTTCTTCTATGGGATCTTCCATGGGATCGACGTTGCCCTTGTACATGTCCCTTCTGCATAAGAGAGCCCTTTTGACATGCTCTCCTATTGACATGTCAACAAGTACATCCTCCCTAACACCTAAGTCATATAATAAGCAAGAAGAACATGAGCTATATAATAAAAAAACAAATCAAAAGTTATATATATATTATTACTTACTTTGTAAAAACCAATGTCGTTGTATTATTGGGTCGGTCACAAATGCTAAAGTAGTGGCATTTGTGCTATCAAGAGATCCTGAAATTTTGTTCCGAAAAATATTAAATATATGTGCATTTCACATGGGGACTATACATAAATGCAAAATAAATCTTACTCGATGCATGGTCAACTATCATATTTAATGAAGTTATAATGCAATTATCCTTTTCGGCTTGCAGTAGTGCATTGCCGTAGAAGCTTGCACATTCTCCATACAGACGCAGAAATATAATATTTTTGCTGCTGTCAACCACAGCTACTTCTCTCACGCCGTTAGGTGCGGAAAAGTCATTTTCGAAAGGTCCGACGTACATCAGGACGCCAGCCACACCTAAGAATATTTTTAGAATAAAAAAAGTGTTATGATAATGTATGGAGAAAATCTAATGTAATCACAAAATTTATTTACCTGTCAGTGATCCATTTGGGAGTGCAAAAATATCTGTCATCCTAAAATTTATATGAATAGTTTAAGAAATAAATCAAACAAATACAATAGGTTGTCTACTTATACCAATTAATAGTTTACCTTGGATTTTACAGATGCAACGGCGCTACACCTTGGACAAATTCTAGATTGAATGGAAATTTGCTTTCGGGTTGATGCGCAGTGAAACGAAACTTGTGTGGAATGATACGATAGGTATGGTCCAATTTATATGTCAGGACAATTAACTTTGAGTTTCAAGACATGTGGGGGCAAACCATTTGGAGTGATGGTGTTTAGATAGTCAATTGTGTAGTTGTTGTGTGCATCATCCTCGACGGAGTCAAAACTATAATATACCTTTTCTCGGCCTGGAAACCTATCGATCATCTTTTTATTCAGATCGTCCACATATTCATTCTTGGTTGAAAGAATGGCACGTGAGCTCATGTAGGACCCCGATGTGGCATTCTCATGAAGCAATGGGAAGATATCTTCGATAAGCTTGTTGACTGGTTCTTCGGTGGGAGCATAAGGAATAACAATGTCATCCGGAAGACGTACGTAATCAGCACCGATCGTCTCTTCTGTCCCTTCACCAATTCTCAACAGGTAACTGGAGAACCACGGGTCGGTCTGTGCCCTCATATTACGCTTGAGGCGTATTTTTTGGACCTTCTCCCATAAATAGGATCTCTGTAGCGTAGCGTCAGTGATCTGAGCTCTCGTCCCACGGGTCACCACGGGGAGGACCTGTCTAAAATCTCCTCCAAACACCACGACCTTCCCACCAAATGGCAAATCACATTCCATGATGTCCTGTAGGGATCTATCAAGTGTCTCCACTGTTTGACGCTTTGTCATGGCAACTTCGTCCTAGATTATCAAAGATGCCCTACCAAGCAGCTTTGCGGTACCACTCTCCTTGGTGAAATTACACGTGCTACTGTCCGTGAGCCTAATTGGAATTTTGAACCGGGAGTGGGCGGTGCGTCCACCGGGCATTATTGATGCTGCTATACCAGATGTTGCAGTTGCAATAGCAATTTTCCCCAAGGAACGAACCTTAGCAAGGAGAGCCTTGTATAGGTACGTCTTTCCTGTGCCACCCGGACCATCAACAAAGAAAATCCGGCTCTTGTTGTTGACGACATGAGAGAGGATTTCATCAAAACCAGCACGCTGCTCTATGTTAAGAGTTGTAAACAAATTTACGTCGTCTTTGTCATAAATGACGGACATCTCCTCCTGAATCTCTCTGTAGTGCCCGCTAGAACACTCATCATCAACAGGATCCAAAGCCGGGAGGCCATAACTTTTTATATCCTTTCCCATGGAATGCACCAGATCCCGAATGTCTCTTAGGACCATCTGCTCTACTGCGGCCTGGTTGAGCAAGCTTCAACATTGATGTGACAATTGTACCGCATAAGCAGACCAGGGTTGTATGGGACAACCCATCTATTATCCAGATCAGCTCTTCTGACCTTCACTACAGGACCATCACGTCTCCTCCTATAGATAGGATATGAGTCCTTTCCTTGCTGCGTAGCATCACAGAACTGCCGAGGATAACGAAATCGGCATTCACCATCTATCATGCAAGGGCAATGTTTCCGGAGAGCACCACAAGGACCGTGTAGCATATGCTTCACCACCAGAGCATGCAATACAGGGTACCTATCCATGTCAGGGATTTCCGCTGATATCACCTTGTCATACTCGTCTGGGTTTGTTAGCTTGCTGTCCGAGCGCATGATGAGAAGCATGTGTTCATGTGGCAGGCCCCTCTTTTGAAACTCAGTTACATGGACATATGAAGCAACCTCACCAAAGTACTTCTTCTGGATCAAAAGATCTTTCATGCTACGCAATTTGGCCCTGTATACTCTTGCGACAAGGTCTGGGCGGTCTTGCGGTGTCTGCCCGGGTTCAAGCCTGGATGTAATCTCCTCCTAGTGCGGGTTGCAAGTCATGGTAATGAAATAATCATGCTTCCCATACCGCTGGACTAACGCCATTGCATCGAGAAATCTTCGTTGCATGTCTCGGTCACCACCGGGAAAAGTCCTCGGTAGCACAATTCTCTTGCCAACCTGAGAACCACTTGTCTCGCCCGCAGCCATGACGTCAACAACACCCTAACAAACAGATGAATCAAAACTTGAGTATCTGGTAAACGGAATAGGTTATTGTTGGAAGGCTAGCCGATAAACATTTTTATTTAATGTAGAACGTTATTGACTCTATATATATCTGGGTATTCCAGACATTCATCTAATGAGAGTGGTCATTTTAAGGCTAGTTTGTCAAGTATTAGTACCACAATGACATAACACGGTATAAATTAGATGTTCTGGTTACTTAGAAACAAACCTCTCATTCTGAAATTGGCCTATACTGCAATAGAAATGAGGAATCAAGTCATCACACTTACGGGATTGGCAGAGACACTATGTAAGAAAACAAGAGGAATAGCTTCAAAGAGTTTATCTTCTAATCATAGGGCAAACTCGTATTATGCGCTGCAAAATAATTTAACCAAATAAAAGTTTCTGAACCGGCAAAAGGAGAAACAAAATAATATTAACTCAGCCTTAGCCTTAAATAAAGAAGCAAAGAGCTGCTATTATCCATCAAACATGCATACACGATCTTAATATTCTTTAAATCACTCACATGCATAGAATTGGCGGCCTATAGCTGTACCTAGCAAATGTGGAGGACTGTGCCAATATTTACAACAAAAAGGAGCAGAAACTCTTTCTGAAGCAGCCATCTGTTATTCTAAATAAAACGCTCCATAAGAGCAGGGTTCTCATCAATGTATGAGATACCATGCAAATGTAGTTCCCTTGTAGTGTGCAAATGATAAAATCATGTAGTCAAAATGTCATCCCAACAAGCATATAAATGGGAAAATATATGTGATTGGGTAAGAAAAAAAATCATATTTATGTGAGTGTTCCAATTGATTTCCCATCATCCCCTACGAAACATAATACAACTGCATTACGGATGATTAGACTCGACAAAATGAAACATAATGCCTGATAGAAGTCATCATGTCTCAGGTCTAAGATGGAGATTAATATTAACTGAATTACATTTAAAAAGTAATTGAGTTTCTGACAACTCAATTATGGAGTATGAAATGTCCATGCAAAGAAAAAGCTACAAACTGAATACCGAGGAATCATAGTACCTTACTCATGCTAATGCCGTAGAATGGCATTCCAGTAACTCAACCATGAATAACATTTCATATCCTCGGCTAAAATATCTTCTCTGGTGTCTTTAGTAAGTTCCTCGGAAACCTCCAAAATATCAGCATTTGTGGATATTGGCTGTTAACAAACATAGTGTTCAGAAAGCCAACTCAATGTCACATTATTAAACATTTGCACATACTGTGATGCCATAAATATAATGTTTACCAACACCTGCTTCCTTCATTGTAAAAATAAAAATGAACTTATAATTAGATCAAATTAAGACAACAATAGCTTGTGCAAGATCCGTTGTACCCAACATAGCAGCCAGTAACAAACTCTTCCGCAACAACTACGCATACTTAACATTAATAAACCATTACTTCTTAGCTATGCATTGACAAGACAACTACCATATTAGACAACCCAAAAATGAAAAGACTTCCTATGAAGCCAGATCTCTAGTAACATGTCATACCACTTAATTTGTTGATTCGAATAAAAAACCAGAGAATAGTAAACAACATAGAAGTAAGACTTCTCACACCTGTTGATTTTCTCTCGATTAAACGACTAAGACTGGAGAATTCTTGTATACCCACTTGCTGCTTATGGGGAATGGAGAATCGTTGATTCGGATGTCCAGGCTAGTTATGCAGTGAACTTCAAACCTGCAAACGAAAAGGCTGCAACTTTAGTGGTTCAGAACTAAAATTACAGTGTACCTCCAACCTAGAGCGTCAAAAGGCTGTAAAGTAGGGGAGTAAATCAACCTCTAATGACACAATAGTATAGAACTGCACTGAAGCTGGAGTTTAGTAAAATTAACAACATGTTTTCTAAAATAATTATGTATCATTTTTATCTTTTTGTTGTACCGATGGACTCACCTAATCAGTCTGTGTGTGACATATCAGAGTGCACTAAGATGCAGAAAAGCATTATCCATACACCGGTCAGAAGATCCATCAAAGAAATGCATCTTCTGTATGTGCTCAACCATGGCTTGAAAACTAATATGTAGAGTGCTATTTCCAATGAAATGTCAACACGCTTTGGAAGATAAACTGCCCCAGTACCTCCTTTAGGAAGACATGCTTAGACACTTTAGAGTACCTACGGGGC
Organism: Poa annua; assembly: GCA_026929855.1. NCBI lineage: Eukaryota > Viridiplantae > Streptophyta > Magnoliopsida > Poales > Poaceae > Poa > Poa annua. The sequence continues at coordinate 238,649,342 of CM049426.1, read as the reverse complement.
GGGCAGGCCAGTGCTGTCCGCGGCGTGACCTCCAGCTCGTAGGCTCCGGGAAATGTCGAGGAAGAAGAGCTCTCCCGCGGCGTCAGGGTAGGGGACGTGGGCGTGGGCGCGATGCACGGGTCGGCGGCGAGGCGCGGATGCTCGTCGGCGGCGGAGGCGGCGGCGAGGCGCGGAGGCTAGGCTGCGGCGGCGGCGGTGAGGCGTGTCGGAGGCGGCGGCGAGTCGCGGGGGCGGCCGGAGTTGGCGGCGGTGAGGCGCGGAGGCGGCCGGAGTCGGCGGCGGTGAGGCGCGGGAGGCGAGGGCGGTGAGGCGTCGTGGGATTTTTCTGGAACCGTTTTGTTTAGTTTTTTCTTTTTGGTGTGAGGGGAAAGATCGCTCAACATACAACATTGGACAAATATTAGACGTTAGATCTGGGCTAGTTAGATCTGGGCTGTTGGACGGGTTAGATCCTCCGGATCTAGCAGTCTGGGTCTTTTAATATTAGTGGAGATGAAGATTTTGTTAGTTAATATATACTAGTAGCTTTGTACGTGCGGTTGGATGCTAAAAACACTGCTTTGCATCCGAGCTTTCTTGCACCCGATTTTTTCAAAAAACATAAAACATATTTTTACGTCTCACAAAATTCTGAAACAAATCATGCAAATTTATATGTCAAGTACTACCAAGTTTTTAGAGAAATATATTTTCATGTGTCACTAGAAAAAACATTTAGCAAGTAAAATGAGTTATTTTTCACGTTTTGCAGAGCCCGTGCGGTCTCTAGAAAAAACATTTAGCAAGTAAAATGAGTTATTTTCACATTTTGTAGAGCCGTGATTTTATGAATATCGTGTAGCCAAAAATAGAGCGTATTATCGAACAAAAGTACGCAAATATGTAAATAGCATGTATATGTATTATTCACGTAAATGTTATATAATTTTTTCAAACTTGTAAATGCCATGTTTGAATTTTACAAAAGCAGGTGCACTGGACATCGGGAGCCAACAATCCCCTCTTTAGTCTTTACATACACAATAGAGAGTATAAATATGATATATAGACGTATAGTGTGTCACTTCCTATGTGTTCGCTGTACCCGACACCTTGTTATGTTTAGGCATTAATATTGTTAGGCTGAACAAGTCACAAAAAATAGTTCATCTGTTAAACTTTCAAGCTGCCATTAGATGGTTTTCAAAAATTGAATCTTAACCAACGTTTAGCGCAAATCATGAAGCACATGTTTCTACTATACTACTATATATAAAGGATGGTCGGATTCACGCCCGGATCTTGCATCCACGTCACCCACAAAATGCCGGCCGTCCGATCGGCGCGTCGGACGGCCAGAATGCGCCCAGAACAACACCCCAGATCGACGTTACTTTAACACGGCCCCCTAGACCAATCACGCTGTGCCACGTCGCCCGGTCGCCCGTCGGTCACCCCAGGTTCTGCCGGTCAGCGGGCCATTTTGCACAAAAGCATATGAAAAATGGAGGTATTGAACCCGCAGTCCATGTGCTAACGTGTGGAGGAACCTTTCTACAATAGGGGAAAAAGTCAAGGACTTTTCCGTAAAGCAAGCACGCCACAATCTCCCCTCCGCTTCCCTCTCTCCCGCGACCCGTGCTCGCCGGCGCTACCGCCGCCGCAGGCCTTCTCTCCCGAATCCAAGGTCACCAGGAGGCCGGCCGTCGTCTTCGCTACCTTCTCCCCGCAGGATTCGCGGCCGGACGCCCAGGGTCGCCGTCACTGCGCCGGAGTTCGCCGCCGGCCATTTTGGTGTCCGCCGCCGCGGAAATGGCCGCCGGCGGCGATTCCGGCCACCATTTAGTGTTCCGTGCCGCCAGGAAGATGTGTGTCCATGCGCTCTACCGATGTCGCGCATCCACTGGTTGACGCCGAGCGGCGTTGCGCCGCCGCCAGCCGAGCGCTGCCGCGTGCGTCCGCCGCACGCTGATGTCCGGGCTGACGTCAGCGGCGTGCGGGCTGAAGCATGGGGCCCACCTTTTTTTCCCACAGAAATCAGATAAAATTCGGAAAAATCATATCTTTTCATCCACAATTCAGAAAAATACAGATAAATTACCAAAATTTGTAGAAAAAAACATCTTTACAACCAACACATTTTCATGCATGTTCACACAATTTTTAAAATATTTAATTACAAAGAGCATTACACCTTTTTTTCCCCAGAAATCAGATAAAATTCGGAAAAATCATATCTTTTCATCCACAATTCAGAAAAATACAGATAAATTACCAAAAATTGTAGAAAAAAGACATCTTTACAACTAACACATTTTCATGCATGTTTAGACAATTTTTAAAAATATATAATTACAGAAAACATTACACCTCCAGACCTTTCCATATTTATTGCAAAATTTATATAAAATCATATCCCGTATTAATATTATATCTTCCTACATTCATTATACGACTCAGGTAAAATCGTATCGGAAATTCTGAGCCACACAGATAAGCAAATTTTAATTTAATAACACAAACAATTAAAACAACTGATATAACTTTTTATTACAGCTCAATACTAATTCTAAATAGCTACATTATATCTCCTTATGCATGTTCAAACTATATTTGAAACAATTACACGAACAATTGAAACAGCTAATTTTAATTCAATTGCATGTTTAAACTACTTTTTACAAAAAACTGGTTGCAGTAAACATTTTATTTTACTATGTTACCCTGCCTATTATGATAAATAAAAAACAACAAATTTTGATACAGTACAAACCATAAATACAGGCACCAATTTAACTTGGTGCTACACAGTAAATGTCTAAATAAAAAGATAGTAACGAAATCTAATACAGTTAATTAGATTTGCATGTTCCAAATTTAAATTCTAATTCTATTTGCTCCACGGGCGCGGCATTGACGCGCTAAGTTGCCTAGTATGAACCAAAAGGCAGACAAAACACAGACATTATTGCATGCATCTTGTTGTTATGAATTTTTGAATATTTATTGCTTTCTCCTGGACAAGCAAGTAACTGAAGCATGAATCATGCGAGGACCTATCTTGAAGCAAGATGTGTTCTAAAGCGGAAAGACGAATATATAACTGGGTAACAAAACAAATGTTTACCTGCCATTCGTTGGATCAAATTCAGTGGAGCAAATTCAGTTGAAGTGATCAGCTGCAAAAAGGCTAGCTTCAGAGAGGCCAACGACGATCTAAAGGAAAAAAGTGGAGTTCACTCTCATGCTTCTTCCTGGCTTTCCATGACTTTTGGTGCCGGCGACCAGCCCAGACTGCCTCATTCGTCCAAAATCTCAGTGTTCAGTTTGTACTTCAGATTGCAATAAGCACTACCAATTATCAAAGCAAGAAGCGCGTAGTCTGATAACTTATTTCTTCGGGAAACATGGACCGACCCAAATTCTGTTCCAATACAGGAAATAATCTATGAGAGGAATGGGGCTTGGGCTCACCGGGGTTGTGGGAACCAGTGATGTGTGAACCCGTTGCTAGTTGCTCCTTGTTCGCCCCCGCCTTACATGCTGACGAACGGGAACGCAACGACAAGTGAGGCCAACCACAAGTCACTGTGTGATAGGGGACGACGACGGAGAACCTGACCACGTTCCGGCATGCGTTAGGAGACGGCAACGCCATGCCGTGGAGGAACTCGACGCTAGGTTGTGCCCGCCCACGGCGAAAGGGCTGATACGGGAAGAATATGACGGCAGCGGTCACGGCCGTGCACGCGCTGGACGTGGCTGCAAGACGTCGTGTTGATGTGTGTGGGAGTCTGGCCTGTGCTGCGAGACACCGTGCTGGTGTGCGTGGGAGAGTGGCTTGCACAGCGTGCTCTCCGTCGCGCTCTTCCTTGCCGACACCAGAGGCCGCGGATCATGGAAGAAGAGATCCAAACATAGCGAGGATGGGAGAATTTATTATTTGCCCCGTTTTACCGCAGGCTGCGCAGGAAGTGGGACGCTTGGCCTTGCAGCCCCATGGCGGAGATTACGCGAAGAGAGAAGAGAATGGAGAAAATTGTGGAGAAGATGAGGACGTGGGAAGTTATTTTCTCCTTTTTTTTTCTCTCGGGGGCGGAAAGATTCGTCCGCTCGGCAGAACATCGTCTGCCAAAATAATTACTACGCGTACACAGGGCTTTCGGTTAGACTAGTTGAATGCCCGTGCGGTTGCTACGAGATGCTACTTTCAGAGCACCAAGATCCCCAGTGCAAGAAAAGTAAAAAGAAAAAAACTAAATTGGAGCTGGCGCGGTATATAATTTATCTTCACATTTTTCTCATATCATAGATGAAATTAATAATTTGTTGTGAAACAAAGAAAATCTTGTAGTTTAGATAAATGCTTACTCATTTCTATTTTAAGCAACCATGATTTTCTGTACAAAAAGCTCACATCTATGGCAATTAGATAATACAGTAGCATGGGACTGAAAATTTATCCATGGGTTAAACACAATGATAAATGAGAGCAACACATTAACACACTTAATAGTTATAATTGGTAACTACCATTGTACACTGAGGTAATTAGATGATATTGTAGTCGTAGTAGGATAGAATCAGCAGGGAGCATAGAATAAAGAGCGCATTATAAACCAAGCGTAATTGATACTACTTCATATGTGGAAAAACATCTGGTCATAAAACACTTGCATATAATATTTTATTCCAGAAATGCACTACTCTCTATTTTGTCAAAACGGCTTCTATTATTGTAGTCTTTATTCGAAAAACAAGTCACCTAAAGCTATACTGGTATGCACAAGATCAGAAAATATAAGAGGATTTTAGACGTAACATTGGATGTCTTTCGAGTGATTTGGGTTAGATGGTCATATGTTACAAAAATCAGTTTACTTAAGTAGAAAGATATTCTGATGTGTCCAATTGGATCCAAATGATAGTCACATATCAGTGAAAATATAATTACCAAGAATACTTGATTTTTTTGTAGACAACAGAACCAGAACATGGTTGCTAATAAGGACTGCATAGCTTATGCATGCAAAAACATAGAAGCATGCAAGCACATAGCTATTCACTTCTTTTTTCTGAAAATCAACACACTTTATTATGATAACCGGGGTAAATCACCCACCACAACTTCAGCTACAATGGCATCAACATCCCAAAGTAAAGCCTCATTAGCATTACATTTGTTGAACGTCTACATGCCACCACCTCACTGCTAGAGAACCAAGTTTAAAGCTGGACCTTCAAATCATGCAGAGACGCGCTGCTAGCTGTGAGTAGTCTTGTCCTCGTCGATTCATAGCCAGAGCCAGAAGTTCAGAGTCGGTCTAAAAAACTGCATGTATCGTGCTATGTCGACAGCACGAGACAATGCATTCACTTTACACTGAAGACGTCAAGAATCCCAACAGATTTACCTGCACTCGCAGTGATCAACTCCCCTTGATGATTCCTGACGGCCCTCCCCAGGTTGCATGGTTGTCTCCCGGATTATAAGCTGCATCACAGTTCAGCTTCAGAACTCCATCAGCAGGTGGCCGCCATTTCGTGCGATCAGTAATTTTGTTCAGTTTACTCTTCCCAAATTGCTCAAGAAACTCCTCCGTTTGGCAGACTGCATGATGAACAACATCATAGGTAATTGGTAGTTCACCTTCCCTCGATTTGTTTCTGTTATCCCACCAATTCCACCATCTAGTCAAGATTTGGACACGGCTGCGCTCCGACAATTCCCATAGGGCATTCATCGTTTGTGACACTGTATCAATTTGTTCCAGCCTGACCCTTGTTTCCTCCAAGTTGCTCTTCCGCCAAGCCTCTTTCACTGCTTTGCTTTTCACAAACAGATGAGCCCCATCTTCTTCAACTCGGCCGCAAAATAGACATTTATAGTCGTCCAGGATTACTCCCTTCGCTTCACGTTACTTCTCATGGCAAGAGAGTTGTGTGCAACCCGTCATATGAACATGTTGATCTTATTTGGGCAGGGGAGGGACCAAATCCGTTTCCAAAAATTGTCCTCACAAGCATTCAGATTTCCCAGCTGCGTGGAGCTCGATTCACCTTTGAAGGCTACTTAATTGTCATGGACTTTAGTTGCACAGTTTCTTGCAAGAAAACTAGGCATCAACGCTGCTAATACATCAAGGAACAACGGAACTTTCAAGAAACCAAGCAACAATGTTGCTAATGCCTTAATGAGCTACGAAACACTCTACAAGGCTGCACTGACAAATGAACCTGCAAGTGACCAGTGATCGATCATTGCCGTGCTTAGATTGTGCCATTTGATCTATTGTCAGACAGGGTTGAGTTTTGCCTCCACCCGCTTCGTATGTTCATTGTCATGCTTAGGTTGAACAAACCCTCTACAAATATGCCAAAACAACAAAACATGATTAAACAACGGTATGAAACAACCAATCTGGTAAAACCTTATGAAAACTGATAAAGCTCACGATTTGTTTAATGTGGTATCACCGCAGTCATGAATTTGCAAAATAGTCTCTTCGCAATAAAGGAAAAATCCATATATCTACGGTGACCTCCGGCGAGGAGTAGGCTCAGTCTTCACCATGAATTTAGGATCGTTTGTTAGGTCTGTAATCCGGCTACATATAAGGAATGAGAAAACAAAAAAGATGTACGTTGTACACAGCACCAAAACCACTGTCTCATATCTCTGAAAACCACGAGTGAGCAAGCAGAATTCAGGTGCTGTGCCTACACACCACATGATTTCATAGTGTTTATCTAGATGTATTAATGTAAAATTTGGTGTCGTCAAAACACTTCAGGAAAAAACTTAATATTGTTGCGCTATATGAGTCAGTAATTGACAATTTCATTTGTTGTACTTTATAAAAAAATGTATTCTATCTTGGAATCAAGGATCAAACGTGAGCAGCAGCTTAAAAGAGATGAGTGCTCCCAACGCAGCTAGAAGGCACGGATGGCAGAGAAGGGCACCATTGCTGGGTTGTAGATAAGCACATCTGAAAAGACTTCCCTCGTTATCAATCACATCCAGATCCAATACTGTCGAGGTCATACATGCCGACGAATTTGGCCTGAGTGTGGCGAGCTCATAGCGGACGAGGTCGCAGGAGCATGAGCCCCGAATAGCCTTGCATGCTCTCTCCTACACGAATGCATGAGCAACCGCCTCCTCGCCGCATCCATGAACAACAAGGTAGCAAAATACTCAGGCACCAGCAACGTCGTCATGCGCTTGCCGGCGAGTAGTCCGGCCTTGCGCTACATCTTCTTCTTGGTACAATTGGTTGTGTTATTTCTTCGGTGGCCATGCGCCAGCCGGAGCATGGCGGAGCAACGATAGGATTCTTACAGAGCTGGTGTTTATGCTTATCTAGAATTTCAAATCCAACCGGTAAGCAAACAAGTGAGAAATCAAAACCAACTCAAGATGAAACAGAGAAGAGCAAGGAATAAAGAACCTTTCCCCTCCTCAGCGATTGCCTTGGCTGCCGCTTGGTGACAGCCCCCACGCCGCTGACATCGGCACCCGGAACATACTTCCCCTGGGTGGAGTCGAAGCCGACGGAGATGCCCATCATCTTCATCATATCAATTTCCTCCGAGTCGATGTCCCCGTCACCCGACATGGGCGCCTCCTCGATGATATTGGAGCAGGCGGTGGATCGTACTTCTTGTCATCCTTTTGGTCAGTGACGGGTGACACGTCCCGACGGCGCTTGTGTGATCGGTTGTAGTGGGAGCGGGAGGGGCGGCGGCGCGAACGCTCGGCTGAGGGCGAGCGGGAGCGCTTTTGGTCACTGTGGTGGTTCCGGTCGTGCTAGTGCGCGCGCGCTCGTGATCCCTTCCCTTATCCCGGCCACGGTCCCGTCGCGATGGCGTTCGGCCACACGGTCCCTTTCACGCTCACGCTCCCGCTGCCGATGGTGGCCACGATCGTGAGGCTTCTCCTTCTTGCGGCGGCGGTCTGACATTCCTTGGCGAGGAGGAGATGAGGTAGGGTTTTGTCCTGTTGAGAACAAATCGCTACGTTTCATGGGTTTTGTCTCTAGGCCCATCTACCCGATCGTAGAAGCTGGACGTTTTCTTGCTCGAGGGTACCAAGTACCAACTCCCATTTAATAGTAAAGATATATAGTTTAATGTCTGTGCGTTACCACGGGTCTTTAAATTTGTTTCATGTTCGAATATGAGAACATGTACTCCCTCCGTCTAAAATAAGTTTTAAGTTTATAAAAAAGAAGGATGTATCAAGACATAAAAATTAAATTGACTCCATCTGGCCAAGATTAGTGGGATGCAGTTCGGGTTATTTCAAGGTACTATCATGTTTTTCATCATGTTTTTGTCATCCCTTCCTCTTTCACATCAACCGCTGAACTTGACTTCTTTTACCATTTCATCCCCAGTGTGCTTTAAAGCCATCCCACTCCAACAATCTTTCATTCATTGATTTTGTTTTGTAGTCACCCTAGTGGTCCAAAAACACGGTCACTAAACTGTGTAGTCACCCCTTATACACAATGAGGTTGTGTTTTTTCAACTCTTTCACATCCTCGCATTCCATGCGTTCCTAGAGAGTATAAAAACACTGATTTGTAGAACCACGAAGACATTGATTTAGCAGAATGATATTCTATTTTGCAAAGAAGCTCACACCCAAACCACGGGAAGAATGATTTCTCTTGGAGTTTTTAGCATTTAATTTGAACTCGTGTGAAACTTTATCATGCCATTTGGAGTTTTTAGCATTTAATTTGAACTCATGTGAAACTTTATCATGCCATACTCCTCTCCACACCAGTAGAAAGGCTAAACAATTTAAGTTTCCAGATCATGGTGCATTATTAACACCTCTTTCACTGAGTAATGCAACATTTCAACATTTATCCTGCACAATCCAGTGACAATGCTTTATTATAAATCCGGTTGGTAATACAACCTGAGGTGCAGCTTACTTGCAAACATATTCACATGGACAGTTTCACCACATACAGGAACATATCATTTGCACCCAATTGCCACTCAAAAATGCTTATAATCTCATAAGCACCCTTAGTTTGCCCCTTCTAAGAGCATATCTAACAGAGCCCTCAAAGCGCGGAACCTTAAAACTGGTTTACAGTTCAGAAAACTCTATCTTTTGGCCCAAAACGAGACTGGACATAGCAGAAACTGTAAATCAAACTGTAAAAAGGAATATTCCCCCACCCACCTTCCTCTCGATCCCCACCTTCTCCTTCCCTCCCGATCCTCTTCCTCCTGCCGCATCTCCTTCGCCCCCTCGCGGCGACCGGCGGCGGCGCCCCCTCCCGCCCCTCCTCCTCTCCCCTGCCGGCGACGTCCCCCCCGCTCTTCCCCTCCGACGCCGACGCCAGCGGCCTCCGCGCTCTTCCCCTCCGACGCCGACACCAAATAGTTCTCATTTGTTTAATGAACGAAACTGATATTACTTCCACAAACGAACAAACATGTATCAATATGGAATGACATACTTTTCATCCACATATAAAGCTTGACTAAGAGAGATATCTAAGAAATAATGCACTCAATAATCAGTGGAGTAACTTGAATGTAAATCAGATCAGAAAAATAAAATACCTTGGACTGTTTCTCTTGTTTCAGCTTCTACTTCTCGAGTACGGGAGTTGCATCTTCTTCTTATATGTAGAACGTAGTCCCTTAACTATAACTGAAAAGTTTTCAATACGAAGTTGATGCAAGTGTAGAATAAAATAGGCATGCACATAGAACCTGATATTTCTTGGGAAGATGTAAGAAATTCTCAGAAAATTGGCTGGTTCCTCACACTGCACGCCGTTGGGAAGCTAATAATATTGCTTTAATAATCTACAGTCTAGTCAAAGATTAATAACTGTAGGAACATAAATAGATAACATTACATGAACTCTCATATGTAGATTCCTATCACGTCAACCCACTGATATTGTTCTTGACTTGATACCTCCATATCAGCGGTAGTAATATGCTTACTCAATCCAAATTACTTCAACTTCCTATACTTACCTAATCCTAGTCATGCCCCTAGCGAAGGAGCGGTGCAAAAGCAGCCTATGTATCGCCACCTCAAGCAGGTTCTGGTTCAAACCAAAAGTGTTTCTCTGTTATTGCTATCAATTGCACCCCTCCTGTTATGCTTAGCAAGTCTTGTAGCCCGCTTCTCCAACAAATAAGTCTACCTAAAAGAGTTGTTACTTATGTTTGCACAACAAAATTAATGAAAACTTAAAATAAACATAATAGTCATTTGTCACTCTGTAGCAAATTAATAGTATGATGGCTGCTACACAATTAATAAGATTATACAAAAATCAAATCAACTACATGTTTTTACATAAATAATCATGTAAGATTGATCTTCTCGTCAATTTAGAGAAATGGTAGATACCCATCTTATATGAAAGACGCAAGAATCCTTGCTGCACACACTAATAAAGAATGGAATAAACATAGAGAGGTCAAGTCATACAATACAGTAAAAAGGCAGACACTTCCTCTAATTATGCAGCCAACATAAATTTGAATCGATCCTCTGAATCATTGACATACTCATGGAAGTGGTTGTTCGTCCACATCAATGTGAAGGAACATCAGGATTTCAGGAGGACTGAAATTGAACATTGAAAATCTAAATACCTAATTTCACTCAGATGATGTTGCAGCTGATTTGGGGCATTGACTTGGTGGCTGCTTCGGTCAGGAAGTGGTGTACGCAAGGAATAGCGGCGCCAGGAGTCCGAGATCTTTGCGGAGGAGGCAGTGGGCTCGAGCTATGCACTGCTTGCGGATCCATGGCGCATATGCACACACACAGTTCTCATTGTTCCTGCCCCCATCATGTTTCCGTAACAATAAACGATCATGGAGAGGAAGGACGGGGCGGACCTCTTGCTGGGAGAGCTTGACGGCGTGGAGGTCGGGGCCTGGACCACGTCGAGAAGAACGAGGCCGAGGCGGCCGAGCTTGCCTCGCCGGCCATCGCTGAAAATGAGATGAGGAGCCGGCGGCGCTCGGGGAAGGCCGCGTGTCAGGGACGACGAGCTTGTCGGTGCGGGTCGAGGAGGAGCTCGACGCGCTCCTTCGCCAGATGCGCTCTGGTTGACTGGATGAGGAGCCGGCGGCGCTCGGGGAAGGCCGCATGTCAGGGACGACGAGCTTGTCGGCGCGGGTCGAAGAGGAGCTCGACACGCTCCTTCGCCAGATGCGCTCTGGTTGACTGGTTTAATGAGAGGAAAGGAGGGCGCTGAGGGAGGGCGAAAAATCGGAGCCGCGGGGAGGGAGGACGAAAAGGCGCGGACCACTCGTTGGGCAGGAAATGGAACAAATCGTTCTTTTTAGATAGGAGAGATTAATCTGCCACGTTAGATCTAGGCGAGTGGAGCGATCTGATGGTGTTAGTCTGACTGTGTACGTTCTCGGGGTGGCTTTAAAAAAGATAAAGTTCGCTTGTTTAATGGTAGTATTCTGCCAAAATAATTACTACGCGTACACAGGGATTTCAGTTAGATTAATCTGCCACGTTAGATCTAGGCGAGTGGAGCGATCTGATGGTGTTAGTCTGACTGTGTACGTTCTCGGGGTGGCTTTAAGAAATATAAAGTTCGCTTGTTTAATAGTAGTATAGATATATGGAAAAAATTATTAAATAATCCTAAAAAACAACACAACATGTACTAGACTACTAGGTGGGGATGCTAATTATAACACAACAAAAATCGTCGGAGAGGAGGATGACCGCTGTCACAGCCACCCTGCAACCCCACCGACTGAACTGTCATCAACCTCACCCGCGGTTACGCCTCCCCGCCCCACCCTGATCTCCTACTCCGTCAGTCCGCCGTCGCCCCAAGCTTCCCTCTGGCTCTACCATATTCTCCGGCGTCGGCGACCCAACTCCCTGCACTCACCCAAGTTAAGTTTCTTGTTGTCGCCGCCTCCGACGCGGCAACGGCTACGGCACCTTCGGCTCGGCTGGCCACTGTCGCCATCGGGGAGGGAGAGGAAGTGGGGAGGGAGCATTTGGGTGTGTCCCACAATGCAGGCCTACGAGCACTCTCACGCGGACATAAGCATTTATGTAAATTGGTGTGTTGTGAAGTTGAGCGCATGTAGTTGGGATAATCTAAAGAACAATGAACAAAGTCAACTAAAGAAACATTGACGAAATCATCTAAAAACTAAAAAAATCATCTAGGTTCTCAATCAGCGCAAATACAACTAAGTTTGATCTTAATTTAGGCAAATCCAACTAAGTTTGATCTTAATTTAGGCAAATCCAACCATCTGAGCTTGGTTCTACACCAATCTGAATCGTTTTTTATGAAGACTAGTAAAATGCCCGTGCGTTGCAACGGGCGACCAATTTTTCCACAAGTCCATGCATTATAACGGGCGCTAGGCGTCTCACCCCACCCATATCACACCTTATCCTCCTTTCCCCCTTTTTTTGTTGAATTTTTAAGCTTATTAATTATTGTATATTTATCTTATTTTATGAATGTTTTCTATTTAATCTTTCCAATTTTGTGTGCTATATGAATATATGAACTGAGAAAGTGAAAAAGGATACTTCTCAATATTACGGTTTCTATCATGTAGCTGATGTTGAATTTCATGTTCTTGTTACTTATATCATATCATGCCCCATGTCTCGGATATTACGTATGACAATAATCAAGATTTGACAATACAACAGTTACTCGAACCCTCATACTCTAACAACACTACAAATAGAATTACCTAGTGGAAAAATCAGGATTACCATGTTGTTCAAAAGAGAGATGTTAGAAGCAGAAACTTTTTTTAATGGAAGGGTCAACCATGAATTTTAGTATTTCATAGAAAATACATTCCATAACATATCATACAAAATCGTGTGCCACCAAATGTAGTATCTATTTTATTGTAAAAATAATTGTTTTCTGCACGTAGACCATATTTGTGCCCTGGTCTCCGGAATTTCGATAATATCTTTCAACCGATCATGAGCACTTCACAAATAATCCACACTTAAACGTTGAGTTCTAGAGAGAGAAAAATTAGTTAGGAGGTTTATGAAGCACACACGTTAGCATTGCCTTAGTCTGAATCAAGCACTTCCAGGGAGTCAAGCAATGATACTATTGTTGCAACAGCAGACATATAACTTCAATGTTGTGATATCTCAAGGTCCTTAATGTAGGAAATAAATTCATAACAGAGGTTATGTATATGTATACACAAAGAGCAAGCACACTAATCCTGGGCTATCCTAATTAACCAGACAGCCATCAGCCACAATGCCTTTAAGCAACTGAAGTTTCCTAATCAGTAATCACCAATAACCTTACATGATTGATCATGTTCTTATATAGATGGCCAGAAAGCTGAAACGGTGCCAGCTTTGGACTCTTAATCCATTTTTTCTGAAGAATGTCTCTTCCTTCATTTGTCGGTAGAAAAAAGACACATCAATTCTTTATCGTAGTTTTATTTATAAAAAGGGGTGATAACCAAAACAAGTATCCATGAGAAAACTAAAACCTAAACTTAATCTACATGACTGTCTAAGATGCACATCTTGCACAGAGCGAAGAGCACGATCCTAGGTGGCGATTCAGCCAGAGCATCTTTTCTGTTGGGGCTCAGGGCAACCGTGGAGTAGTTGCTGACTAACTTCAGTTGAGCCTGCACATGAATAAGTCCAGAGTTAAGCACCTAAGAGCTAGCGTGGCTAATAAACAAAAAGAACATAGAAAATATTAATCATATCTTTTATTTTGTGGAAGAGAGTTTTAGCAACAATATGTGTATCATGTATGAATATTGTCACAGAGCAAAAATTGTGTCAACAATATGCAAATTTTCTCCGAGCATGTACCACACAAATTTCTTTTAGTCTAATTACAAAGAGCTGGTGTGATACGTTTCCCTACAACAGATCTTTGCCCACGTAGCTCTTGTTGTGATTCCTACACTGGTCAAAGAAAAAGTATATTAAATCTAGATGGAAGAAAAAGTACATTAAATCTAGATGGATGAAAATACTTTGAGTAATATTTGTGAAAACTTTATTTTAGAATCGTGACGTACCAAATACTTTAAGCACAAGATTTAACATAGAAGTATTTGTACCTTGTGCCCCGGGCACACTGCCATAGGCATAGCTATTATCCATAACAAGCATATCAGATAATAGTTTACCAGTTAGTATGTGAGTAACTAAGTATGTGAATTGTGACCCATTTTTATCGTCGTCAAACTCGTTGGCTGCAGATCCTTCATCTCATTGTGTTGGGATGACATAAACCTCACAGACAACAAATACAAGGTAGATTCCAGCAATGATTCACTGATCGAATAAGAGAGAAATATCTATATAAAACTGGAAATAATGTTAAAGGTAGTTAAATGTGTAGTGTGGTGTTCATGTACAATTTTTAATTCTTGTTCAACAGTGTATATCACATTTGTCTGATTCATATGGAAGACATCACGTCAACATAATCATGAGAGGCGTTAAACCAATGGGCCAACATAATAAATATTAAAATCATAGGTTTTATGTTCGTCTATAAATTGTCATAGGCTTAAAGCTATCTAGAAATTGTCATAGGACACCAATAAAATTTGAGGTGTGATACAAACAGAGAGGATCATGTCACATGTATCAATGGTACAATAATAAAGGTTACCAACCTTGAACTTGCTTATTAGAGTAGAATTCAAATATTGGCCCAAATAGGTACAAATGATGTTTTAGAAGGCATCTTTATATTTCTACTAGATGACCCGTTGCGCGATTGCGCAACTACAAAAAGCATGAATGTATTGTTGCCATACGCTTATGTCTGTGTACCCAACATTTGATTGAAATTAAGCCGATCTTGAGCAGGTAATGGACAGCTTTTTAGTTTGATATGGCAATGTTATAAAGTCTTAGCGCGTGTCAGTATATTGGCACTATCAGTATTCAGTAGCAGACCCATCACAGAACTTTATCTAATTTTCATCATAACTAATTGATTTGACTAAAAGTCCAATAAAATAACAATTTATATCCCATCATCTGATATTGTAATTGAGCAGGAATTGTGTGGATGATATCACAAAGAGAAAGTAGCAATCAAAGTGGTGTGCAAGGAACCATTATTTATATCTTGACGTGAATTGTCCAAGGAACCATGGTAGTATGACCCATTTCTTTGACAAAAACACTGCATTACTCTAAAACATTCCACCTTATATTTTCAGTGTCATTGTGCCCGCTCAAGGAGGTAGAAACCATGAAGCCACTGTCTTCAGTTCCTTCTTTTGACCAAGCCATATCTTGCCGTGTTTGCAAAGCACATCTGCACGACAAGAAAACATAGCTGATCATATAAACAAATTAGGAAAGGACCACCGAAAATGGAATGTACTAAGAAAATAGAAAATGAAAAGAAAATCCCTTTGCATGCACTTTTCTTATTATGTCCATAATAAATGTAGCATTGCTAAAATTTCCTAAAGTTGTGTATTTGATTATTTGTACAATGGAACCACTACTTCAGTTCCATAGTTTCCATTGGCTTCTTTTAAATGTCAAAAATCCAAGTTACTACCTGATCAATCATCACTATATGGAAAATCCAGATCAGTGGCCTTTGGATGACCAGTATTTCACAACTGATATACACACTGGAAGCATAGATATAAAATATTTTCATGCACGACCTGAAGGTACAAAGAACTTAATCAAGCAAGAACAGAGTTGGTAGTGACCAGAAGACACAGAAAAGTGGAAACATTTCTTCGGTTATATAGCTTCCATTGGCTTATTTTAAATGTCATAAATCAAACCTACTACCGGATCAATCATCAGTATTTTGAAAATCCAGATCTATAACATTTGAATGACCAGTATTTCAAAACTGAGATACATCTAAAAACTTTTTTTAACAGGTGATACATCTAAACACTGGAAGCATAGAAATGCAGTACTCACCACAAATTGACTACACATAACATTCTGCAAAGATAACACCCATTCTGATATAAATGGATCAACAAATCAAATCTCAACATCTGTTGACTTGACACCATGTTTGTACTTATTCTTGAGCAGATACCATGCTTTTATTCATGTGTCACTGCAAGTATGTAATGGAGCAATATAAATGTATTTCCTCACCTCGAGAAATATTTTCAGCAATAACAATCAAAAGTGAAGATACAATCCTATGTTGTGCTTTCCGCTTTCCGTAAGAGTGCAGTTCAGTTTCAGTCCAGCCAGCAAACACTAAAAAGTAGCTACTCCGCAAAACTGAATCATGCAATTATCCTTATGCACTGCAGGTCACAGAGCAGAGGAAGCTCTGTTATTAACGAGAAAACACAAAACCAGGATTGTGATCACAAAAGCAGAGGAACCATAAAACTTAATGGGACTGACAGAGAAACCGTGGAGCCCAAGAAAATACAACACGTGCAGGCCAAGAAATTCTCACTCAATTTTTTTCAAAACCAACTGGAATGATGAAGCATGGAGAAATAAAATCATGGAAGAAATACTGGAAACAGGGAAATGCAGTCCATTGCATGTGTAAGTATGTTTAGATTAATTAAAAAAAGTATGTTTAGATTGATCATTTAATGGTAATAATTAGCGGCTTAACCAACATTTATTCAAGAATTTCTTATCCATAGGTTACAGAACAAAGAGAAGAAATGCACTAAGAAATGCCAATTTTCACCTGGTGATTCTTTGGTAACCCTCTTGGTTCCTGAGTAATCCTTGCAGACATCGACATATAATACTTTGTTTTTTAAACAAAAAATGCAGCCATGAAAAAAGATAATTTGTGTGCCAGTCAAAAGACATTGATATACAAATAAGCCTACACACCAACCAACAGATCAAGACTCAAGAGATATTGAGAAGAGAGGAATACAAGTAGCAGCAGCACCGTGCATGTCAGCAAAGACCATCCTGACATGTACACCTTCAAACCAAGAGATCGATATAGGGGCGAATCGTGACACCACAAACTTAGCTCAACGGAGGATAGTAGAACCTAGAACATAATAGTGCCAGGCTGCACAAGAACAGAAACATAAATGGCAACAACCGGAAGACAATGTACTCACCCCAAGGCGAAAGGCAACAACACATTAGAAGAAACCCGGTGCAACCTCTCCTTCGTCACTGCAAATTGATACGGGTAAAAATAGATCAGAAAAAAGATTTACGCAGAAAAAAATATTCTAATTTACACCATATAAGTTCAGACGAAAAGCAAGATATTTAGAACAGATAAAAGGCAAGGGATCATTAAGATGCTAACTAACCATTTTGGATTAATAACAGTGTTCGAATCATTCTTTTTCTACCGCTTCTATTCAGAATCCATTTGTACATTTCAGTGCCGAAAGGAGGTGAAAGAATACTATATATACCAAATGTTATATGTACGAAATGCATCAATTGCCAGCAAAACATATGCTGCCTCATATGGCCCCGTAAGAAACAAAAAAGGGATAACTTCCACCATGTTTTGTGACAGGATAGAAATGACAAAGTTGCTGCTTATACCGAATTGGAGTAGCCAGCGATGAGGACCTGCCGCAAAAAGAGCAGGGCACCTTGAATTTTCTCTTCCTCTTCTGTACATACATAGGGAACAAAAATAATGTATTTGCTTAGAAGACATTGCTATTAAACAAACATCAAAAAAAATGTTTGGAAACAAGCTTATCAAACCACCTGAGTCACCGGAGCTGATTATGGGCTTGCATCAACCATCATAGAATATGTACCCTAGAAATCAAACCCGATTCAAACCAAAGCACACAGAATCTCAAAATAGTGGCATAGAGACAGATCAATAAGGGAGAAAAATCCTAGATTATGTGGGCATAACAGAAGAAGCTCACCATATTTTCCTGTCAAGGATCTGAAAGAAAGTGTAGTACAAAATCGATGTCCTAATTCTCAACTGTCACTTTGTCAACTCCCACGATCTCCTGCTGTTTGTCGTTGACGTGACTACTGAATCTATCCTGCATCTCGACAGATTACTGAACCTGCTCGTCCACTGCTCCAACTGAACAATGAACTTGAAGCTTTAGTGAGAAGATGACAGCCTTGTCTGACCTGCATAGTTCATGGTCATTAGTAAGCTTCTTCCTTATCTCACGATTCGAAGATCGATAATTATGGCGCCACATATAAATCTCACGTGTTGGATAGTCAATGAGAATGCAAATAGTAAAACCATTTACCTTATCAGGGAGGCTCATGCCCACAACAGAGTCTAGCACAAATAACGAACCCATATATGCTTAAACAAATAATCATCCATGCTCTTGTCAAAATTATTATCGTGTAAGCTTCCACAAGAAAATCACCTAAAAAGAGTAATATTTAGCTCTTCTCATGAAAAGGTCATATTTAAACACGACCGCATATCTGATGTGGTTGCAATCTAACGATCAAACTGTTAGGTTTATAGGCTTCAGGTATAAGCAAATGTCCATTTAGTTAAATATATTTTCAGGACCAACTATTGCAAGAAACAGTGAAGACAAGCAACATGACGTACCATGTTTAATAATATATTGGGATTGCATTTGATCCGCTGATGTATATTCTTTCTAGCGAGATAAGTTAGCTCTTTTAATGAAAAGTTCACATTAAAACAACAACATATCAGATTTGTGGCCTCAATTTATCAATCAACCTGTTAGATTAAAATGTTGCACTTATAGGAAAACAACAATCCCAATTCACATGGTAGCAAATGTCCACATTAATTCAGTTTCTTATTGTCCAAATTATATGCCTCTGGAAATATGTAATGGATAATTTGACAAGTAATCTTGTGCGATTTCTGTTGATGAGTGGTAAATCTTGTGGGATTCTTTGACGATATATACCAAATAATCATGAGATCATATGGGAAATATGTAATGAAGAATCTTACAAGAAATCTTGTGCGATTTCTTTTGGGTGGTAAATTTTGTGGGATTCAGTGACGATACCAAATAATCATGAGATCATACCCTAATCGAAAATTTTCCATTTCGTTTGCAGCAACACAGGTAGCTTAAACATGGAAAGTTGGAAACTGAAACACAAGGGAATCTATAGCTGGATCTACCATATGATTTTCTTAGACGGAGGATAGATTAGGGAGAAAAGCGGAAGCATTTTACCTCAGACTTACGCTCGGAGGTGAGCTGCACGGCCTCGTCGCCACGGTAGATCATGTCCCTGGAAGCGCCGCGGTTGCACGCCACCCTGGACCTTGGCGACAAGCTCGTCGTCCGCGACGCGGAACACGTCCAGGAAGACCGTCCTCCACCAGCTTTTCATGTCGGTGCCGTCTTCTTGGAACCGCGGCATCGCGACGAGCAGTTCACGCTCGACCCCTTGAGCAACGGCGACGTGAAGCCGCTCCAGTGAAAAGCTGTTGCGACAATAGATCTTTAAAGTCCAAATAAAGAATCTTTCAAGGGCTCCAGAAGAGATCAGAAAAAAAAACAAATGGAGATTTAGGGTTAGGGCACCTTAACGAGCTGTTCCCCGTGCCGCGTCACCTTGCGCACTGTCGACCTCGTCCGAGACACTCCTCCAACGCCTCCTCCCGCTGAGCACCATGGCCTACCTGTCCAGGTCCTCGCCGCTCGCTCTCCGCGTCGCCGTCGCATCCTCCAGCGCCTCTTCCCGCCGGCATCCTCCAACGCCTCTTCAGCTTGAAGGCACGGAGACGGTCGAAGCGGCGGAGGAGGAGGAAGCCCACGACGGAGGTGGATCTCACGGGAGGAGGAGAGGGGATTGGGGGAGAGACACGCTAGGGGATTGGGGTGTGCGGGGACGGGAGGTGATTGGTGGCTAGGGTTTCACCGCGCCTCGTCTCCGCGAAAAGGTCCCCGCTAAAGCATTGGCTGAGACTGCAATCTGGGGCCGTCCTCTGAGTCGGCCCACACATCATGGACCCGCCTGAGCAGCCAGTAAGTATAAAAACACAATCAACACCATCCAACGGTTCCTGTGGGTTTGGCAAAAGATCCAACGACCAGCAAAGATTACCCCTCTAGATGGCCTCTCCAAGAGAAGGATTCCTACAACATTTATAGAGGTAATTACAATTACACAAGTTGATTTTACTATTTAAGCCTAGCAACATGGCAACATCTCCAAGGTCGAGGAGTTCATCAACCCAAGTAGAGCATCTCCATCTCCACATGGTAAAACTATACTTGGTTGTACTAAGTTCGAAATAGGGTATACTATCCATAGATTGTGTATATGACTTGCCCGATTCAGAATGTAGAGTAGTTTTTCTCCAATCTTAGCATTATCAAACAATTAGGACCACACTAAAAATAAAATTGCATTTGAATTGTCCATGTTATGACCACATGAGCGTCATAAACACAAGCTAGCGTTTTCAGTGACTCCAATTGTGTTACTGCAATCATACCTGTCTAATTGATGATCATGATGTTGTCAAAAAAGCAGACTCCAGGGTGTATCTCATGGTTTCCATAATGATTTAGCAAATCCTCCAAGGAATTAAACTGGAAATTGGCAGATATTCAGATGTGCTATCCAACAACTACAACCACCCAAATAAGTCAGAAAGCCTTGTCTGGAATGCAGTTTACACAAGATACGTTTTTCTTAGTAAAGAATGAGTGCTCACTTTTCTATAATGAGAAAGTGGAACAGTTGAACAAAATCCTTGGTGTTCTTAAGTTTTCAGTGACTCCAATTGTGTCTGAAGTTGTATGTGGAAAACGAAACGAAACCAAGTCAGGGTCAAATATCATCACTTCGCGGAGGGCGCGCTTGTTCCCCCTCACTCGGCACAATGTGCACGGTTGTGACATAAAAGGCAAGAAGATAAAGCAGATTTCAATTATGCACATGAAGGGAGAGGTGACTTACATGGGAGATAAGAGCATCTCAGCTTCTAGCTCACTTGTCCTACACATTGTCCAGTGGAACGGCAGTTTGTCATAATCACTTTGTACCTGAGAACAAATAACTAAATATGACAAGATCAAGAGAAGTCAATTGCCTGTACTGATTTTGAATTAATTCAGAAAAAGAATTGTCGTGGTGGTGTCACGGCAGATGCCATAGGATGGCTAATGTGTGGGGCCGATGGACGTTGGTGGATCCGGGGAGGGATAGCGAGCTGAATAGCCCACGCGAGGAGGATCCCGGTATAACCGAGATCTCCCAAGAACGAGAAATAAGATCAAAGTGCGAGGGGGAAGATCTAACAAACACGAACAAATGCACGAAGGCAAGCAACACACACACGATATACCCAGGTTCAGGGCCCTCGTGAGGAGGTAACACCCCTACTCCTGCCTTTCCTCTCTATATAATTGTGGTACAAGAACTACAACTTGCTGCTAGATCTCTCAAAGGGAGGAGTACAAAGAACTAGATGAACTCAAGGTGTGAAGAAGTAAAGGCTCTAGGAGTAAAGGTAACTATAGCTTTGGCTCCCAAGTTGGTCATCCCCCCACAGAAGCAGTTATGGCGCCTTTTATAGAGTTCCGGCCAGGAGGGCCGGAAACCCTAAATCGGCTTGGCCCCACCGGACAGGCCTAACCGGCATGTCGTCACCGGCTAGTGCGATCTAGTCGCCGCGCTATCCGGCATAGCCCCTGCGTCATCATCTCGATAAGGACGGCAGGCGCCGTCCTGAACCATCATTGTCCCCCTGCCAGAGACAAGACATGTCTTGGCCCATCCCGGATAGCCTTTTCCGGATTGCCGGGCTAGGCATGTCAGGTCTTGTCGTACCTCGGTCGTACCGGCTGACGCGCTCCCGTGTCAGGCGGGAGGTGACCATGCTTCCGTGTCAGGCGGGAGGTGACCATGCTTCCGTGTCAGGCGGAATGGTACTTCCCCCCGCAACAGACGGGAAAGCCTGCTATAGACCGTTGACGGCCTACCGGGATCCCTTATGCCGGCTACCTCCTCGCTTGCCACTGTGAGCCTCTCCTACATAAGATCAAAGACCGAGACATACGCTCCGGTTAGCACTTACCCGGACCATCTATCCGGTAAAACCGAGTACACCTCCTTCCGGGAGTCTCCTCGGAGCCCGAGATCTGAGATCCTTTCCGGAGGCGCCCGAGTTCGTCTCAGGATGAGTATCTCTAGGCCTAGCCTCCCGAAGATGTCTTGGACTATTCGCAAAGACATCTTCGAGAAGCTAGTTCTTAGAGGAACCACCCGCTGATGCTTGTGCTGCAATTGTGAAGGCCGGGGGTGTCTATTTATAGTTGCTAGAGCTGACCCTTGCGCCTGCCAGGAGGCACTTTGCACTCTACCAGTGCTCAAGGGTCAAGTTGCCCTTTCAGCACACCAGGAGGTGTCCCTTGCTTTCGCCAAAGGTCAAGTACTGTTGGCACCTTACTGAATTATTCCGGGATCTGTCCCTACCCGGGGGGCAGCCCCCCGACACTAGTCCCCGAAGCTGGTGCTGCACAACGACCTCGACTGATGTGCGGGATCAGCTTTAAATAACAACTATCCTCCGAGAACACATGACATCATCCTCCGTTTTCTTGCCGAGATTGATTTCTCCCGAGACCTTCTTACCGAGATTGTTTTAACCGGGAGGCGAAGCCTGCAACCGGATAACGCAGTCTCAGTGAATCATGACCGTTGGGTCCGTATCAAACTCGAGATCTCGAGCTGGGCCCCACCCGACGTCTCGTCTGGTCAGAAACGCACTCGAGTGCTTCTGCCCGAGCACGCCGTTGCTTGGGTTCCCGCGCCGGGAGCCGCAGCCGATCCGGAGCCGAACCGTTGGGGCCGTGTGACCCTTGGTGTGGCCGGATCGGGCGCTCCGGCTAGCGCCACGTGCCGCGCTGCACAAAATGGATCCCACCCACGATCGTGGAGATCGTGGGCGGGAAAATTGGAAACCGCTCCGGAATCCCCCCCCATAAATAGGGGACCGGAACGGTCTCCTCTTCTTCTTCCTCCCCTTCGCTTCTTCGCCACCGTCATCTCGAGCACACCGCCGCAGCCGTGTCCGCCGCCCGAACTTCGCCATCCTCGCTGTTCGCCGGAGCCGTAGTCCGAACGCCGCCGTTCCTCTTGCGCGTCACCGACCTCCTCTTCTCCGGTGAGTTGCTTTCTCCGCCCCGATGATCTTCTTTAGTATAATAACATCTCGCCTCCGGCCGTGCTCTAACACATGCGCGGTCGAGCCGCCGCCGGTGAGCACGACTCGAGCGGTGCGCACGGGGTGCACGGCGGTGATGCACCGTTGGGGTAGGACTTAGATCTTTCACTCGCATTACGTCTCGCTCGAGTTTTAGCCCGAGTATATTTTCCTCACTTTAGTTTTGATTTATCAGCACACGGTAGATCTCATTTGCCAGGAACCCGGTTGTGTCTAGAAGTTTGCGATTCGGCATCTTAGCTCCCGGTAGACTAATTCCGACTAACCACCGCTGCGCCTGCAGAGTAGCCCGGATACATCTGCGGACTTCTCCGACATGGGTGAAGAAGGTATCCGGGGATGCTGGGATGGATCGGAGACCACCCAGGAGGACTTGGACTGGCTGTATCGGACCCACCGGATTCCTCCGCAAGTTGAGAGCCGTCTCCCGGAGGGCGAGGTTCAACCGGAACCCCAACCCGGGGAATACGTTGTATTCCTCACGCACTTCGAGCGTGGGTTTGGGCTTCCGGATAGCCCCTTCTTCCGCGACTTCCCCGACACTTACAGCCTCCAACCCCATCATCTCCCCGCCAACGCCATCATGATGCTTTCGGTCTTCACCACTTACGCGGAAGCATATCTCGGCGTATGGCCATTTCTGGATCTTTGGGCCAAGTACTTCATCCTTCGTCGCCAAGCCATCCCCAACCCGGATCAGAAGATAAAGGACTTGGTTGACTGCGGAGCTGCCACCATCATCCCCCGCGCTGACTCCGGATTTCCAATAGTCAAAGGACTAGAGTCCTGCCGGAAGTGGCAGCGCAACTTCTTCTATGTGAAGAACCGGCGATGATCTCCTGCGTTGCTTCATCATTCGCCGCGTCTGCCCCCTCCAAACCCGAGTGCACAAGATGTGCCATATGGCCGGGAATTTAGACCCTACCCGGACCAGTATCTTTGGGCTAGATCACGCTGCGGTCGTCCGCCGCGTTTGAGCTATTGCTCGGACGAAGATGACGGATGACTACTCTTGGGGTGCCATCGGGGGATCCCGGAAAAAACCCCTGAAACAGGTGCTCATATCTGCCTTTCGTAAACTTGCCTTCGCGCCCGGGTTCTGCTGGAAACCGACATGGGCATCATGTGGTGATTTATTTGCGCAGTTATTCGAGCGGCAAATCGAGGAAGACGCTATCCACGCCAACGGGAATTTCGCGCCGAACTTCCCAACCCCGGAAGAGATGCCGAGGGAAGATCCTGATGGTGAGGAGCACCTCGCCGTTCCTCTGGTGAAAGCTGCCGCCCCGGGTAACCCTTCAACCTCAGAGGCAGTTTCCATTTCTTCGGATGATGAGGATGAGATTGACTGCCAAATTCTCGATGTGATTGACGCTCTCCCTCTCAACTGGGCCTCAACAGTGATTCCGAAGTCGACGGCCGGGACCAAACGCGCCGAGAGCCGGAAGCGCGCGGCTTCCGACACGGAGGCTGCCGATAACTCCGGCAACCCCCCCAAGAGGAGCAAGCCGAATAAACAAACGGCCGAGAAGCCTCCTCGGCGCCGGCAGAGGGGCCCTCCCACTGTGGATTCCGGGTACATTCTCCTTGCCTTATGCTACATGATTTTGCCTTCTCCACAAATTATTACTGAGATATTTTCTTTCAGGGACGCACTCGACCTCCCGTCACCTGCTATTCCTCCTCCTCCCGGAACTCGGACTCCCAGCCCGACTCGGGCTTCCCCTTCTCCTCCTCGCCCTTCTACTCGAGGAAGCGAGCCTGCTGCCTTCGGTGCCGCACCGGCTACCGTTGTCACTCCGGATGCACGCACGGTGATCGACGAGACCCCGGTGCCGGCCCCGACCACCTCGGGAGACATTCTTCTTCCGGAAAGTCCTCGCCGAGTGCCCGAGCTTGAGGCAGAGATTCTGAGCCCTCGCCGGCAGCTCGCGCCAAGCGGTCCCTCCCAGCAAGCCACGAACAAGACCGCCCCGGAGAAACGTCCCACAACCTCTTCCCGGCAAGCTGATCCACCTGCCGCGAAGTCGCGCCCCAAGGTTGCCGGGCAGAAAACAACTTCTGCCAAACCTGCAACTGCCCCCACATCCTCGGCCCAAGACTTGGTGCTGCGCACGGGTACGTTTTCACCGTTACCACCGCCTCCTGCCGAGATCCCTACTGCCGCCCTGCGGATGTTGCGAGCAACCGTAAGCTCCTTTGTGCCTCCAGGATCTCGGGACGTTGCTGCTATTCGCGCGCCCGGCGGCTCCGGCATACGCGTTGTTGATGAATACAACCAGGCCTGGCTTGCCGCCGACGCCTCCGAGACCGTGGGAGACTTGCATGCTGCGGGCCCAAGCCGCAACGCTCAAGCCTTGCACGCTCTCCAGGTGGCCGCGCTGGATGTTACTCGGGTGACCGAGGTAAGCTTGTTTCCTTTCTTTTTTCCATAAACATATGTTCCTTCCCCACTAGTCCCCGAGATTGGTGCTTAGTGCTCTAGATTCCACCGAATAGCAGATCACTAGGCTCCAATCTTAGAGAAAACTTTAGGACTCAGACACCGAGTCCCCGAGATCCTCCCCACCGGGTAACATGTTTCAAAATTTGCTCCATCACCACTAGTCCCCGAGATTGGTGCTTAGTGCTCTAGATTCCACCGAATAGCAGATCACTAGGTTCCAATCTTAGAGAAAACTTTAGGACTCGGACATCGAGTCCCCGAGATCCTCTCAACCGGTTAGCCATTACTTGCTACTGATCTCGTAATTTTCCGAATTGGTCTTATCCTTCTTTGTTTTGATTTCAGGAGTGCAGCAAGAAACGCTGCAACATCTTCAACCGAGTTCTTGCTGACCTCGGTCAGTCCAAGAAGTGCGAGGGGCGCCTCCAGGAGGAGCGGGATGCTGCGCGCAAGGTCTCGATAGATCAGAAGGCCGCACTTGCTACCGCGCAAGCCGAGATCGCGCATCTCAACGGCGAGCTCGAAAAGGCCAAGGCTGCTGCGACCGAGATGAAGACGCGCTTCGTTGAGGCGACGAAGAAGCAGAGGGAAACCTTGGATCAGTCCGAGGAGCGCGCGCATCTCGCGGAGACCGGGCTGGCTATTCTCTGGTCACGGTCTGATAGCTGGCTCTCCGAGCTAACCGTGCTGAACCGGCACCTTAACAGTAAGTGGACCGACATCCCCCATGCTTTCCTTGCTCTTTTTTTTTGTTGTAGTTCTTCTTATGCTCTAGTCGCTTGACAGCTCTTCTTTTTAAAGGGGAATTTGAGCACTCCCGGGAGGCTGCTGTTCTTGCCGTTGCCGCTGCTCGGGAGAAGCGTGCCGGGAAGGGTGCTGTCTCGGACGCCTGGGATATTGAGGACCACCTCACCGCGCTGAAGGCCCGGATAGTGCCTCTCCGGTCTATCGGGACGGAATTGCTCAGCGCTGCGATCCACGTCCACGACGCGCTGTGGCCGAGTATCCGCGCGGCGCTCTCGGTCTCCGAACTCGCGAGCGCACTCCGGTGTGCCGGGAGGCGCATCCATGCTTGGAAGCGTTCCGGTGCGCGTGCTGGTGCCGACCAGGTCTTGACCCAAGTACTTAGCTGGTACAAAGGTCTCGACCTGGACGCGATCCAGCGCCTGCGGACGATCTCGCCGTGGCTGAGCGATCCGGCTAAGGTCCAGCGGCGACAAGAGGTGGCGCACCGCATCGCCTCGTGGTCCAGCATCCGCTCCTTCACCGCCAGCGTCATTCCTTCCGACTCCGAATCTGACTATGAGGATGATGAAGAAACCGACATGACCGGTGATGCGAATGACGAGATCCCGGAAGAGGATGACGCTGCCTCCGGTGCTGTCATCGAGACCGCGGCTCCCCGGGATGTTGCTACTTCCCCGACACCCGAGGCTTCTCAGGCCGAGGTGCGCCCCGACGCCCCGAGTACCGCCGCTGAAACTGAAGCCCCTGCTGCTCCTGCTGCTGCTCCCGCTGCTGCTCCCGAGGTCGCTGCTTCTGCTGACGTCTCCGCCGAGAAGCCGGCTTCCCTTACCGTCTAGAAAAAATCTTAAGAGCAGATCTGTTAAATCCCCGGGATGCCGGGTGCAAGATGTAACATACACTTATATTATTTTCGTTTCGTACTGAGCTACCTATTCGAACAACTTATGTCAATTTATTCTGTTATGAGTCCCCGAGTTGCTTTTCATGTTTACCGTACTTAGGTAATTTCTGCTCTTGTCTACCATTTCGGCGTTCGACAGTCGAGTCACAAAACTCCACATACGGCATACATTACTTAAGACAATCCGAGTTCTGGCTTAACCGAATTCCCGACATAAAAAACAATTGGATTAGCAAAAAACAGGTATGCCGGATAAGTTCCTTTTCCGAGTCCCCGAGACCATTTTCGTGTTCCCCACCTTTGACTCTCTTTGCTCTTGACTACCATTTCGGCGTGCGTCAGTCGAGTCACAAGATGAATTCATATGACATACATTACTCTGACTTTGAGAATCGAACTCGGAACTTTCCCGGCATACAAATAAAACAGAAGACAGTTATCCGGCAGTCCCCGGGTTCCTTCCCGAGATGCCGGTAAAAAACAGCAAATGAACTTGACCAAAATAAAAACATAAAATGCACATAACCAGGCAGTCCCCGGGTTCCTTCCGGGGTGCCTTACTTTCATTAATACTGGAAACTGAGATACAACATACACTGAGCCCTTTATGTGTAAAAGGGGCGAAGTAGTGCTACATTCCACGGACGCTTGGTTTCCTCACCGGATTTGTCCATCACACCTTTCCTAGCCTCCTGTGCATCTACAAGGTAATAAGAGTCATTGTGCAATGCCCTGCTTATCACAAAAGGTCCCTCCCATGGAGGTGACAATTTATGCATTCCGGCCGTGCGTTGGATGAGCCTCAGCACAAGATCCCCTTCTCGGAACACCCTCGGGTGCACTTTCCGGCTATGATAGCGACGGAGGTTTTGCTGATAAATTGCAGATCGGGACAGTGCCAATTCCCTTGCCTCTTCGAGTAAATCAACATCATCTTCTCGGGCCTCCTTTGCCTCGGTCTCGGTGAACATTGTCACTCTCGGGGCATCATATTGTATGTCGGTCGGGAGTACTGCCTCGGCACCGTATACCATGAAGAATGGCGTGTACCCGGTAGATCTATTCGGTGTAGTCCGGAGACCCCATAACACCGCCGGTAACTCCTCTATCCAGCATCCCAGAGTTCTCAACAGTGGTTCGATCAAACGAGCTTTGATGCCGGCTAAGACTAAGGCATTTGCTCTTTCGACTTGCCCATTTGCTTCCGGGTGTGCAACTGATGCTACATCCAGCCGGATTCCCTTCTCAGCACAAAATTGAGCGAATTCCCCCACACCAAAGTTGGTGCCATTATCCGTGTTAATGCTGTGCGGGTACCCGTATCTCAAGATGATGTCTTTCAGGAATTGCACAGCGGTGTGTCCATCGCACTTCCGGATTGGCTTGACCTCTATCCACTTGGTGAATTTGTCCACCATAACCAGTATATGTGTCATATTGCCTCTTGCCGGCTTGAACTGTCCGACCATATCCAAACACCATACTGCAAATGGCCAAGTGATAGGGATTTTCTTCAGCGCTGACGCCGGCATATGTATCCGGTGAGCAAACCTCTGGCATCCTCCACACTTCCGGACAATATCTTCTGCTTGCTGTAATGCAGTGGGCCAGTAGAACCCATGCCGGAACACTTTCGCCACCAGGGCCCGGGATGATGCATGATGTCCACATTCCCCCTGATGTATTTCCAGTAGCATCTCTTGTCCTTCTGCCGGTTCTACACACCTCTGGAGTACATCAGTGACACTCCTCTTGTACAATTCTTGATTGATGACGGTGTATGCTTTTGACCTTCGCACTATCTGCCGGGCTTCCACTTCATTCTCCGGGAGGACTCCTTCTAAGATATAAGCCATAATGGGCTGTGCCCATTCCGGAACAGGTCGAACCGGGAACACGGGAGCGTCTATGTCCATTGGCTCTGCCGACATCACCTCCATCATCATCTTTCTTTGCCCCTCTGAGCACTGTACCGCAGTCCCCGGGTTCGATGTTATGCTCCCGACATCTACTTCCATGGGTACAGCATCTGAACCAGGCTCCTTGGGGATGAAGATCGAATCTGACTCGGGTGAGGGTTGAATAGATGGCTTCCTCAAATGCTCCAGAGCTATCCCGGGTGGGATGGCATCCCGAGATGATCCTAGCTTGGACAAGACATCCGCTGCCTCATTTTCTCCTCTGGGTATATGCTTGAACTCGCATCCTTCAAAAAATCTGGATATTTTCTGCACATGAAACCTGTATAAGGCCATGTTTGCATCGAGGGCATCCCAATTCCCCGACACCTGTTGCACTACGAGGTCGGAGTCACCGAAACACTCTATCCGGCGGATGCCGATCTCCTTGGCGACGTTTAGTCCATGAACCAAGGCCTCATATTCCGCGACATTGTTGGATGCCCGAAAATGGATTTGCAGCACATACTTCAGTATATCTTGTTTCGGGGAAGTGAGTACCACTCCGGCACCCAATCCGATCTTAGCCTTTGAGCCATCGAAATGCATCCTCCAGAAATTGTAATCCGGCATCGGAGGTTCATACTGCATCTCGGCCCAGTCTACCAAAAAGTCCCGGCAGCGCCTGCGACTTGATGGCATCTCGTCTCTCATACGCCGGAGCGTATGGAGACAACTGGATGGCCCATTTGGCTACCCGGCCGCTAGCGTCCTTGCAACCGATGATCTCGGCCAGAGGAGCTTCGCATACCACTGTGATCGGGTGTTCCTGAAAGTAGTGCTTGAGCTTGGATACTGCCATGTACACCCCATACGCCATGTTCTGGTAGTGCGGGTAGTTCTGCTTGGATTCCGAGATCACCTCACTGAGGTAATACACCGGCCTCTGTACCAGTTTGCCTCCTTCCTCCCTTTCTACCACCATTGCCACACTGACTACTCGGTTGGTTGCAGCAATATACAGCAGCACAGGTTCCTTGGGTAATGGGGATGCCAACACGGGTGCTGTTGAGAGCATTCTCTTCAAATCGTTGAACGCCGCGTCAGCCTGCGGGGTCCAAACAAATGTTTTGCTCTTCTTCATCAGTTGGTACAGGGGTAAGGCCTTTTCCCCAAGTCGACTCACAAACCGACTTAGGGATGCAAGACACCCGGTGAACTTCTGTACATCTTTGAGACGCACGGGCAATTTCATGCTCTCGATAGCACGAATCTTACCCGGGTTGACCTCGATTCCCCGGCTTGAGATGAGGAAACCGAGTAATTTCCCCGCCGGAACCCCAAATGTGCACTTATCCGGGTTCAATTTCATCCGGAATCTTCTTAAGTTCTTAAATGTTCCCCTCAGATCATCTATTAGTGAGGCTTTTTCTTTTGTCTTTATGACTATGTCATCGACGTAGACCTCGGCATTCCGGCCTATCTGGTCATGCAAACATTTCTGCATGCACCTCTGGTATGTAGCACCAGCATTCCTCAAACCGAAAGTCATGGCACGATAGCAATAAGCCCCATAAGGGGTAATAAAAGCAGTTTTCAATTGATCATCCGGATTTAAAGGTATCTGGTGAAAACCTGAATATGCATCTAAAAACGTCAAAAGCTCACTCCCGGCAGTGGAATCTATCACTTGATCTATCCGGGGAAGTGGAAAGGGGTCCTTCGGGCATGCTTTGTTGAGGTTGGTGAAGTCGATGCACATGCGCCACACCTTAAGCACGAGGGGATCATCCTTCTTCTTCTCCACCAAGACCGGATTCGATATCCAATCCGGGTGCAGCACTTCCATTATGAACCCAGCCGCCAGCAGTATAGCCAGATGCTCCATGACGAGAGCTCTTCTTTCATCCGAGAGGCGCCTAGTTGGTTGCTTCACCGGCTTCGCATCCGGTCTAACAAATAGAGAGTGCTCAGCCAACTCCCTCGGGACACCTTGCAGATCGTCACTCGACCACGCAAAAGCATCCCGATTCTCACGGAGGAAGTCGACGAGCTCGCCTTCCTATTTGCTGTCCAGGTTGCTGCCAATGATAACTTGGCGCTCCGGGTTGCTGGGGTCCACACCCACCTTCTTGGTCTCTTTGGGGGGCTGAAATGACGCACCCTGCTCCGGGTTTACCATCCCGGGCATTCCGAGTTGGGAGGTCTTGGCCATTGCCACCACCTGCTGGATCCTCTTCTTCTCTTCTGCGATCACCAGGGATTCAGCTAAGCATGACCCCGCCGAGGCACACTCCATGGAGCGCTTGTGGTCTCCCGAGATGGTGATCACGCCGTTAGGTCCCGGCATCTTCATCTTCAGGTAGCCCATGTGAGTTGAGATCATGAACTTGGCCAGAGCTGGCCTGCCGATTAGTGCGTGATATGGGCTTTCGAGGTCCACGACCTCGAACTCCAAGCTCTCGGTTCGGCAGTTCTCCCGAGTTCCGAATAGCACCTCAACCCAGATTTTTCCCATGGGTGAGCAAGAGACTCCGGGCACAATGCCGTGGAAGGTTGTCTCGGTAGGCAGCAAGGTGTTCATGAACACCCCCAGCTTCAGCATCGTGTCCTTGTACATGATGTTAATGGCACTGCCATTGTCGATCAGAACCCGGCTGAAGCGGACATTGAGGTTGGGTCCGACAAAAGTTGGGTCCACCACCAAGGCATACGCCCCTGGCTTAGGCATAACCCTGGGATGATCCTTCCGGCTCCACGTGATCTCCATCTCGGACCAGTGCAAGAACTTGGGCACCGCCGGGATCACAGCATTCACCTCCAGGGCACGCTGCCGCACAGTTCTCCGGTCAGTGGGTTCGGTTACGAAAACCACATAACTTTGATGTGCCTCCCGGTAGTTGCCCTGCTGCTGTCCGGCTTGGTTACTGGGGCCTGCACCGTTGTCATTCCGGGTGTGCACCGTATTTACTGGCCGAGGCGGGGGTCCTCGCGGAGGTGGGTTGATCCGGATAGCATTGGCCCCCGACATCGGAGGAGGGGATCTCGGAATGTTGGGCCGAGATGCCGGAGCACTCGGTCGAACAGCTCCCGAGCTGCCTTCCTGCAAGGTGCGCTGGTACCAACTGCATTGCCGAGTAGAGTGGTTTGCTGGCTTGTTGGCCTACAGAGTATGGTAGCAGCATGGCTTGTTCAGCATCTCTTCGTATGTCAGGGGCTTCTTTTGTTCCACCCAGGTCTTCTGCACCTCCTCACTCTGACCCCAAGTTGGGCCACTTGTCTTTTGACGCTGGCTGTTGCCGGCATCCTCTTGCTCCCGGGTCACTGCTGCAACGTGCTGTGCGGCATGGTGGTACTCGGGGTGATTCCTTTTCTGGCCAAAATCTTGGCGATCATGGGTCCTGCTTGGTCCCGAACGCTGAGGTCCCGCATTCCTCCTGCTGGAGTCGCCGACATCCACTAGGGGTTGCATGGGATCTCCAAGCGTGTAGGTATCGGCGATGCGCATGGTTTTTGCCAAGGTTGTTGGCATCTTTCTCTGCAACTTCTGCCACAGCATTGAGCCATGCCGGCATCCTTGTGCAAACCAGGAGATGGCCTGCGCCTCTACCACTCCTTCGCAAGAATTGCGAATATTGCTCCACCGGGTAAGATACTCCCGGTCAGTCTCGTTGCTCCTTTGCCTACAGATGGCGAGCTGCTGAGGCCTGTTTGGCCTTTTTTACGTGCTAGTAAAGTTGCTGATAAATGCCTCCTCGAAATCTAACCAGCAGTCTATGCTGCCAGTTCTCAGGTTGTTCAACCAGATTCGGGCTGGTCCTTCCAACATCTGTGGTACGTAACGTACCGCCCATCGTCTATTTCCACCGGCTATGCTTACTGCAGTTACGTAGTCGGTTAGCCAGTCCTCCGGCTTCTTGCTGCCGTCATAGGTCTTGGCACCCCTGTTGAGCTGAAAATTCCGAACAGGCGGCTCCCGCATGATCCGGGGTCCAAAGCATGCAGGTCCCGGAGGCCCTTGCTCTTCCACCATCTCGGATTGATGAATCCGATCGAGCCGGAATCTGGCGTCTGCCAGATTCAGCTGTCTGGTTCCTATCCGAGATCCCAAAGGGTTCTCGTCTGGCTGATATCCGAGCTGCTGCAGTCTCGAGTTGCCATCGTTGAGCCCGTTCTGCGCCGGGATCATGGCCTGCTGGGGAACTGAGGCGACCTCCCTTTGTGGGTTTTCCTGAACATGAGGGGGGTTCCGGGGTGGATTACCACGGCCGACCGGGTTATTGTTTCCTACACCCAGGTTACCACCCTCACGGGTACTTCCCGCCTGCCCCGAGTTACGCTGCCCGGCTTCCCCGGCTTGCTGGATACCGGCGAAGGCTGAATCATAAGTCTGTAGCTGCTTGTTCTTCCCGGAACCTCGACTCCGACTCCGGCTCTTGCTCTTGCTCTTGCTCTTGCTTCTGCTCGGATGCGGGGAAGAGGCCTCCCCGTCCGACTTCTGGCTATTGGGTCTGGCTGAGTGCACTTGGGACCCTGCCCCGAGGTTCTTCTTCTTGAAGGCCTGATTCTGACGGTTGGCCTCAATCACCAACTCGTTTACCCGCTCCTGCTGCTTGCGCAGGGCCTCACCGGATAACCCCACCAACTCGGCCATGGCGGCTTCGGCGGCCCTAAGAGTTTTTGTCCGGGAGCTGTACACCGGCTTCCCCGCTGAAATCCGACTTCCCGTGTGACTGGTTGTGGCTCCACCTGCCAGCTCCTCATTCACCATTCTTCCTTTCTTGCGCAGATCCGCGATGCGCTTGTCCTGGGAGTCTATCTTAAGGAATCCGTGAGCTGCATTGTATTCCCGGAGACTGGCATTGAGCTCGCGACGGATCTCGGCGATCTCCTGTGCTTCGGCGAGTAGCAACCTCCGCTGCTCCTCCAACTCAGCCGAGGTGGCCTGGGTATCCGCTTCAGCGGCTACAGGTACAACCAATTTGGCCACTAGACCCGAGAGAGGATCCGGGCGTCGCCGCGGCTGGGACGGTTGTGGATCGCCATCCCGGGCCGCACCCCTTTCCTGAGGAGGTTTGGCCAAACGGATGTGGCCACTCCCGGTATCGCCGTCAGCGTCCTGGTACTCCTCCTCGGTTGTCCCGACCATCATCACCGCGACGGAACTCGGGGGGCGACCGGCACGCAGACCCCGAGCAGCGCAAAGCATGGGAGGGTCCTCAGCTTCTAGGACCATGTCCGGGTAGCTACAGACAACCTCGGTGGCGACGTAGGTGGTGAAACCACCAAAGTCAATGAGACATCCGTTCACCGGAAAGGGCCTGTTCCGGAAGCATCCTGCGTTGTCGCTGACGGAGTCCATCTCCCCTAGCCTTACGACCAGGCCAGAGAGAACCCGAATGTCGAAATGAGCGGGGGAAACCGTCCGGATGGGTACACCAGCCAACGCCTCCGTCTGCCCCACGGTGGGCGCCAATTGTCGTGGTGGTGTCACGGCAGATGCCATAGGATGGCTAATGTGTGGGGCCGATTGACGTTGGTGGATCCGGGGAGGGATAGCGAGCTGAATAGCCCACGCGAGGAGGATCCCGGTATAACCGAGATCTCCCAAGAACGAGAAATAAGATCAAAGTGCGAGGGGGAAGATCTAACAAACACAAACAAATGCACGAAGGCAAGCAACACACACACGATATACCCAGGTTGAGGGCCCTCGTGAGGAGGTAACACCCCTACTCCTGCCTTTCCTCTCTATATAATTGTGGTACAAGAACTACAACTTGCTGCTAGATCTCTCAAAGGGAGGAGTACAAAGAACTAGATGAACTCAAGGTGTGAAGAAGTAAAGGCTCTAGGAGTAAAGGTAACTATAGCTTTGGCTCCCAAGTTGGTCCTCCCCCCACAGAAGCAGTTATGGCGCCTTTTATAGAGTTCCGGCCAGGAGGGCCGGAAACCCTAAATCGGCTTGGCCCCACCGGACAGGCCTAACCGGCATGTCGTCACCGGCTAGTGCGAGCTAGTCGCCGCGCTATCCGGCATAGCCCCTGCATCATCATCTCGATAAGGACGGCAGGCGCCGTCCTGAACCATCATTGTCCCCCTGCCAGAGACAAGACATGTCTTGGCCCATCCCGGATAGCCTTTTCCGGATTGCCGGGCTAGGCATGTCAGGTCTTGTCGTACCTCGGTCGTACCGGCTGACGCGCTCCCGTGTCAGGCGGGAGGTGACCATGCTTCCGTGTCAGGCGGGAGGTGACCATGCTTCCGTGTCAGGCGGAATGGTACTTCCCCCCGCAACAGGCGGGAAAGCCTGCTATAGACCGTTGACGGCCTACCGGGATCCCTTATGCCGGCTACCTCCTCGCTTGCCACTGTGAGCCTCTCCTACATAAGATCAAAGACCGAGACATACGCTCCGGTTAGCACTTACCCAGACCATCTATCCGGTAAAACCGAGTACACCTCCTTCCGGGAGTTTCCTCGGAGCCCGAGATCTGAGATCCTTTCCGGAGGCGCCCGAGTTCGTCTCAGGATGAGTATCTCTAGGCCTAGCCTCCCGAAGATGTCTTGGCCTATTCGCAAAGACATCTTCGAGAAGCTAGTTCTTAGAGGAACCACCCGCTGATGCTTGTGCTGCAATTGTGAAGGCCGGGGGGGTGTCTATTTATAGTTGCTAGAGCTGACCCTTGCGCCTGCCAGGAGGCACTTTGCACTCTACGAGTGCTCAAGGGTCAAGTTGCCCTTTCAGCACACCAGGAGGTGTCCCTTGCTCTCGCCAAAGGTCAAGTACTGTTGGCACCTTACTGAATTATTCCGGGATCTGTCCCTACCCGGGGGGCAGCCCCCCGACAAGAATATAGGGACAATACTCATTTAATTGCTCATTAATGTAAGAAACTCATCTTTTGCTCAGGACCTTATGCTTAGATTACAAATAGACATGATTCTTGCAGTTTTATATAATCACTCCGCACAACTGTTATCACTTAATCATCATGAATTGAAGAATCAACTCTAAAGAGTAGAATTAGTTGTCCTACACTAACAACAATCTGAACTCGAGTTGCAGAATAGAACAATTAGACATGATTCTTGCTGTTTTACCGAATGACCAATGAGAGAGCTGATATAGGATAATTCCTCTGCACTGGATGACACAATTTGTTAAAGCAGAGAACGGTCATGCATCTGTTTGCAACATAGAACCGTGGCGATCACATGATTGAGGGGGGCAAGTCCAGATGAGGGCTGAGCTTAGCACCCATGACAGGCTACCTGGGATGATGGAGGCGGTCGGAGGCGGGGAGCCAGCTCCGGGTCGCTAGGTCACGACAGGCGGAGATACGTGCGAGAGCATGCCGTCGAAGTCGACCACTGCGGCGGCCTCGGCGGCGGACGCGAGGACGACGTGGATGGCGACGACGCGGTCCCCGACGGCATTGATGAAGGCCAGGTGAGAAGCGCCCGGCTCTCCGCGTCAGCACGCCCACCACCGCCGGCCCCCGCTAGGAGCGCCCTCCTCCCCTTATCCCTGCCCGCTCCGCCTCCACGCCGCCGTCCAAGGCCTCCGCTTTCTCCTCCTCCTCCTCTGTTCCTCGCCGCTCTTCCATCTGTCGTTGCTGCTCCTTGGACACCTTCTACTCTGGCGGCGAGGCCTTCAAGCTACTCCGGCGGCGGCGGTTGGATCCGTTGGAAGCGCACGCTCAGGGGATAAGGTTGCTCGCCGTCGCTTCGCAGTAATCGTTCATTCAGGAAAATAACGCTTCGGGCTGAATAAGTGGACCGCGCCTTGATTTTCCAAAAGCTGAGGGGCTAAAGTGCAAAACGTCCGACGACGTATGACCGGTGTCCCCAAGAAATATTATATAGTAGAGATAAGGAAGTGGAGATCATCAACTGTGCGTTCTTATCCTTGGTCTTAGGGTTGCATGTAATTATATCTGCTAAATCAATGAAAACACGGTTTGTCGGATCTTTCAAAAGAAAGGAAGTGAAGATTATCGAAAGAGATCCTATGGCATAATGAAAGGAAGTTTGAGGGAAACACTACCCAGAATTTGGGGGTGACTTTTAATTGATTTAATTCAATAATGGACAATTCTTTTTTTTTAACAAGGGGTGGGCACATTCGTGCCCTCATTTCCATAGCTCAAAAGCAGAGTACAGAGATGATTACATCATCCTGATCGTAAACATTTGCGAAATAATTGAAAACAGGACAAAGTGTTCCGCTATGAGCTATATTCCTGCAATAAAGAGTAGGCTGCGATGGAAAGGATCGCAAAGCCTGATGTGCGCAGTTGTGAGCGATTGTGTTGGAGGTTCTTGAAATATGCTTAACTGACGGCCTTATCGACTCCAGGCGCTGCTTAATTTGAGCCACCAGTGGCCTGATCTCCCAAAGGACAGAGGAATGCGCAATGGAGGGAGATAGAACTGAGTCCGCCACATTGACATTGTCTGTGAAGAATCCTGCATTTTGAATCTTCACATGATTTGCTAGCCCAGCTGCAAGCATTAAAGCTTTAGCTTCTGCAACAGGGACTGATGAAACACTCTCAGCTGCTGCAAATATAAAGACATCACTACGCTTGTTGTGGTCTTCCCATGTTGCAAAAACTCCCAGTCCTGCTGTTGAAGGCTCTCCAGTAATTCCTTGTTTCCACGCTGCATCAACATAGAATCTAGGACCTGCAAGGAAATAGAAATCATTGTCTCGGAAAGGCTGAGACAGGTCCTCCTTAGCTACCTGTGGATTTATTGCTATTATTGTTGATGTTTCTTGATCCTGCATCAGCGCATTAGCAGCTATAGCAACTTGGTAAGGCCAATTCTTTTTCCTGCCAAACAGATAGTCATTTCTTGATTTCCAAAGGCACCAAAGGAAAGTGAAGACAGAGTTTAAATTCCCAAAAGGATGGTTATTGTGAAGAAGGTTCTTAATTATGACAGATGTTGAGTTTGCATTGCAAGTTAGAATATCTGAGCGGATGAACCAGGGATGATGGAACCAAGCAGCCCTGGCAAAAGGACAGAGAAAAAGTATATGCACATCATCTTCAGGTAATCCACACCTAGAGCATAGAGGCGAGATGCGTTTGGATCTGGGTGCGGCTCTTGCTCCTGAAGGTATGGCTCGACAAAGAACTCTCCAGGCAAATGTCTTGACTCTTGGAATCATTTCCTTGCATTTCCAGACTGCATTCAGAAGCTGTTGAGTTAGGTCATCCGGTTTCCTTGGCGTCGGTATACCTGCATCATGTAAGGACTGCAAGCAAAGACGGTAACCTGATTTGGAATTAAATTTACCATTTGGGGTTAGCTTCCAACATAGAATATCATCATCGTTAGAGCAAATAATGGGGCTAGATTTAATCACGGAAGCCGTAGGTTGGGAGAACAGGTGATTTATTAAGGTCTCATTCCAGGTTTTAGTATCTTGTATCATCAGTTGGTTAACCAAAGCGGGGTAAGAGAAAGCTCCAGGTTGAATGATGAGATCATTATGAATATTTTGCCAAGTAGAGCACCAAGGAGTGTTCCAAATTGAAATATTACCACTAGCAACTTGATAGAAAGCATTGCTTTGAAGGAGAGGAATAAATTTTAAAGCAGCTGTCCAAAAAGCAGATTTCGGAATATTGGATTTGGGTCTCCAGATAGACGTACCGTGAAAGTACTTGGCCTTCAAAATCTGATAGAGTTGGCTGTTGGGATGGGAGGCAATTCTCCACAATCCGGAGAGAATAAGACTGTAGTTTACAGCCTGCAGGTTTCGAATTCCAAGACCACCTTCTCGTTTTGGCGCGCAAATGTCCCTCCAGGATTTAAGACAAAGAGGCTTGGCCTGTGTGTCAGCGTTAACTCCAGTCCACCAAAAAATTCTAATAATGGTATTAATTTTTGCAATGAATTTTTGGAAAAGATGATGTTTGACATATAGTAAACTTGAATGGAGGAGAATACAGAGTTAATCAGCTCAAGCCTAGCCGCATGTGAAAGAGTATTAGCTTTGTAAGTGCCGAGCTTAGCTTTGAACTTATCCAAGACAAAATTATAAGCTTCTGATCTATTTTTGGCAGGAAGAACAAGTGGGTGGCCCAGGTGAATAAAAGAGTCATCTATAATAGGGACAGGGAAAGTTTGCAATATTTGCTGCCTGTCAGTGTCAGCGACATGTTTGCTAAAAGGATACCTGATTTATTCCAGTTAGGAAGCTGCCCTGATGCTCTGCAAAAGATGTCTAAAATTTGTTTCATGGCCTGCGCTTCTGATATGGTAGCTGCACCACAAATGATTAGATCATCAGCAAATAAGAGTGAATGAATAGGCGGACAGTTGGGGCCAAGACTTATTCCGCTAAGTCTGTTGGCAGCAAGTGCTTCCTGCAAAACAGTAGACAATTCGTTGATAGTAAGGACAAACAGATACGGCGACAAAGGACAGCCCTGTCAGATCCCTCTGTCAGAAACGAATCGCGCAAACGGTTAACCATTGACAATCACTGAAAAAGTGGGTGAAGAAATGCACGCACGAATCAGATTTATGAAATGACCATGCAGCCCTTTACGTGCCAGAGCCTGAATAATGAAACTCCACTCCACCCTGTCAAAAGCTTTAGCTAAATCAATTTTAAGCAGAAAAGCCTTTTCCTTCCAGGAGGACAGCTGAAAGGAGTGAGTGATTTCCTGTGCAATGATGATGTTGTTGCGCAGTCTAAATATCTTAGCATGAATCTCCAAACACAGTTAGATGTCCGGATAAGCCAGAGACATCCAACTAGTTGTGGGAAGGCATTTTTAGTATTATCGTTATCTAGAAGCTCAGCTGGAAGTACTATATAGAATGTATGATAAAGTTCTATAATAAATTTACGTCACTTCAATTAACAAAGAAGGTCAATTTTTTTATGCGGAAGCAGCGAATAATGTCCTTCAGCAACGGACAACCCATGGTTGAGACTTATTTGTGGGTGGGAGCAATGGCGCTATACATCAAGGTTTTGCCTACCAGCTAGGGGGTGCATGATTGTAGCTGATGTATCAAATCTTTTATTTTCTCAAAAACCAAAAGATCACAAAATTATATTGTACAACACTGTGACACCGTAAAATTGGTACTATGTAGATTTAAGTGATCCTGACTAAATCCGCATAATAGGTCGCCCACCATACATAATGTGCACGCCGAAACATGCGCGTTATGTGGGTGGAATTGTGATAACATTACAACAATTTCGATACATCCACAACAACAACAGAAAATATAAATACACAACAACGACTCGAACGAGTCAAGATACAAATGACAGAATACAAAGATACAAATGACAGCGGAAGCAAAAATAGTATCCGACTACGAATAAGATACAAATTGGAATAAGAATTCTGAAGATAAGCAATGGCGCCATATCCCTGCTCAGCCAAGCCGGAGGGATTCCCAAGCTGACGTCGTCAGACTTCAAACCTATTAACTGCACATAAAACACATCCCAAAGAAGGGTCCTGACAAGCAAAACCAACTTGGCTACTTTCTACACCATCTCCCAAAATATGGGGTAGGTGGACTTAGCGGCAGCAACACTAGCAATCTAATAGAGACACGCTACAACTTCCGTCTAATCAGAGAGGGATGAGAGAGTGCATAAGTAACCAACTACAACTAACACCAATCATAACCCATTCTCTGATTAACCCCTCAACCAAGTATGAGGAGGCAATTCAGGAGACTAACACATTGAACAGTTTTAGTTATCATTTATTGTGAAAGTAATTCTTTATTACTAGTTGTAACATCTTAGGATTTTTCAAATTCTGAAAAATCAGAAAAATTAAAAACTTTTTGAAAAATATTTGTATGTCGATTTGAAAACAAAATTCATGCATGCATTCATCATTTTTTTGCATTGTTTATATTTGAAATTACAATGGTTGAAATATTATTTCCACTTGAAAATCTATTTGAGAAAATATTAAAAACAAAATAATGATTATGCTATTTATCTTATTTTACTTTAATATTTTGATTATAATTATTAGAAATAATTATTTTCATATGTTCACAATTGTGGTACCAAATTTTATTTACATAAGTAAATTGACTAAATTTTTATTTTCAAATTTGACAAAAGTGTCAAATTTGTATTAAATCAAATATTCAAAATTAATATTTTTAAAAAGTGGTCAAAACATGTACATAAATGTTATAAAATAAAGATATGATTTTACAAATTTTTAGAAATTAATTTCACTTAATTCGGAGTTCTAAAACAAAATATATGAAAGATATAAGAAAAAAAAACGAATTGGCCCAGCCGGCCGGCCCAAACTGGGCCGAACACCCGTATCCAACTCAAACTCTCTGAAAATTCGTTTTTCCAACCACCTTTCATTCAAACACGTATATCTCGAGAAATATAACTCCAAATCCAGATCTGCTTGATCCTATGCGTTCATAACTCCGAGACCTATCTATTCCACCATACCTCCG
The DNA here is from genome assembly GCA_026929855.1 of Poa annua. NCBI lineage: Eukaryota > Viridiplantae > Streptophyta > Magnoliopsida > Poales > Poaceae > Poa > Poa annua. The sequence goes on along the minus strand of CM049426.1, from coordinate 238,607,687 downwards.
CCTATATAATCCCCTGTAGCCGCCGGAATCTCTTTTACTCTTTTTTTCCACCGAAACCCTAATCAGCGAAATAGTATTTCGTTCGTTTGACGAACAAAACCATCTCCAATCGCGACGGGGCCTTAATCATTATTGTAGATCTCGTCGATACCTTTCCATCCCAATAAGCCTCAACTCTTTTTATCAAGCGTGGAGGAAGAATTTCGAATCGTCATCTATCAGATCTAAAGTCGTATGTCTCAGATCTCTTCGAGCTCGTTGCGTAAAATCGAAATTCCTCCGGTGAAAAGGTAGATCTACTCTATATCTACAACTTTCCTGTTGACAACTTTTTATTTTAACGTACGTAATTTGCTGTATAATACAGATCGTGTTTGATGTTGTTCGAGTAACCAAACCATCTCAAAAGTTTGGGACGACAATACGAAAATTGTTCCCCCGATCAAGACCTTTCTTTTTCCCCAAGCCTCACCTCTTTTGGTTCAGCGAGCTGAGATATTCGCGTTTGAAGTTTCGGACCAGAAAGGTATTTTGAGATTTATAACCAATCTATTCATCCACTTATGTTATAATTATGATAATTAGAAAGAGCACGTAATTCTCTATAACTTTCGTTAAGAGTGTTTTTCCATCCGAGCAACTTTATTTTTGTTCAAATTCGTAGTCAAATCCCGGTCAGCCTGCCACGTCAGCGAGTCAATTCCCACGTCAGCGGTCAAAGTCAACCGAAGACCGGCAGTTTTACAGAAAAATCCTTAAATTTAAATCTATCACTACTTCATATTGGTTTGGTCAAATTTTACAAATAAAATATTTTTGGAAAGCTTATGACACGAAGAAACTTTTGGCATCATTACTTTTATGTTTTGTCAAATTAAAATTTGTTAAAATTCAAAAGTGGCATTAATGGTAATTTGAACATATCTTCAAATTTGGAATTTAAAATTTATCAAACTCTTTTGCTATAAATTTGAATGTCTAAGTATTGGCAGTAGTATTTTTCTACTAATTTTTGTAGAAGAATTTTCTATGATTTTATAATTAATATTGATTAAATACTTTTAAGTGTTGTTTTAATGATTAAAATTGATAAACAATTTATTAAAAATTATTTTCATCATCTATTTGAATTATAAAGTACTTAGTCATATTATAACCACTTTGGTATTAAAATGTACTAAGAAATATTTTGCCTCTTTAAACAAAATAAATTCTTTGTTAGAAAATATTTGATAACTATTTTTCGACAACACTCTTCTTTAGAAAAAATTCAACATCTTAAAGATGCTAAATCTTTTCCTTAGAAAATGTTAGCATCTAGAAAACTTAGTTGTTTTATTATGTTAAGTGTTGTCGTTAGAAATAAATTGCATTGCATGCAAGACATATCTATTGTATAGTTATACTCCTTATAGGAAAACTCCTTCCTTATTTTCCTTAAGTTAGGATTATTTTCAACCTAGTGTTTTGGTAAAGTGCTATGCACTTAGACACTTAGGATTTCCAAGATGGAGCTGGAAGGCCATTGAAGGACTTAGCCAAAACAAGACTTCAGAAGTATCTCCAAGAAGTAGAAGCACTTAGAAGAAAAATCAAGAGGAAGTTCATGAAGACCAACCAGAAATATTTTCCAAGTCTTGCTCTCTCTCTCTTTCTTTTCTCTGAGACTTCATGAAGGACTTAGAAGAAAATAGACTCTGGAAGCATCCTCAAGATGTCAAGCACTTAGAAGAAAAGTGAGAAGAAGTTCAAGAAGGCCAACCTCCCTTTTATTCTCTAAGTCTTTCTCTCTGCCTTTTCTTCTTCTCTGAGAACTCAAAATCCAAGACCAGCCTCGAGGATACAAGAATCATCAAGTCTGTAGATTATTCAAGTCTACCAAGAATTCAATCAAGACATCACCAAGGAGAATATTACAAATCTGGAGATGAAGCCTGGAGGACAACTACATATTTCCTTCTATCTTTTCCCTCTTTCCTAATCTTGTCTTTCACTTAATACTTAAAACAATTTTTGATCATGTTATTACCCACTTGAAGTTTGTTGGATCCTAGCGGCATAGTGAGATGAAGCGGCCTGGAGACAAACCTTACATGTCCACGTACATGAGACCTGTTTCACAATTTAAGTGGCTGGCCGGGTGTCTGTCTCTCTCACTATAGTGATTATCCAATTTACAAAGAGTTGATAATAATTGTTGATCACCTTGAAGAATAAACTTAGTATTTTCTCTAAGTACTTTTACACATCATGACTAAGACATTAGAGTGCCTATTCAATATGAATTATAACAAAGTTATTTTGTCAAACATATGACCATAGTCCTTAGTCATTTTGATTGACACATTTGCCTTGCATAAACTTAAAAGATTTCCATGGCATGACATGCATCTCTAGTCCTTAGAAATAATTTGCATATCATGCATGACATATTTTCCTTAGAAGTTTTATGAAAATTATTTGTTCACTATGTATGTGCATGTATGTTTGATGATTGTTGTTTGTTGATTGTTGTATTGTTGTTTGCTTATATTGTTTAGATTGAACGGAGAGCAAACGTTCGTTGTGAAAAGAGTTTGTGAACAACGACAACATTCAAAGGCAAGTGGCACACCTCATAAACTTCCTATTATTTCTATATGCATTACTTAGTGTATTTTTATATGCATGTGTAGGATAGTATTGCTATGCTAAACCTGTGTAGAATTCCTTATTCCCGTGTCTAGGTTCCTATGCAATACTTAGTAGAATTATTGATGCTATGCAAATGTTGTTTTGTGAAAATCTAAATTCTACTAAGTTAAGAATGAAACACCTGGGTGGTAAGTGGTTGTATGGTTTATGTTGAGTGGCTACTCAGGTCCATGTCTATGGTTCCTGGAGTATATACACTTGTGAATGGCCACCCAGGAACTGAGGAATCTGAAGAACTCCAAGTGACGATTGCTTCCAGTGCAGCCATTGCCATATGGGCTCTGGCTTGATCAATTATGTTGCGTGGACTCTCTCCGGCTTGACAAGCAGATGTAGGGGGATGTTAGGTGGAACGGGTCAAGCCAGAGTGGGAGGGAAAATGCTTCTGAAAGATCTCGTCTCATTCTTCTCCTTTCCTATTCACAAATGGTGTGTAAAGGATAGTTTGGGTTGAATGGGTACAATGGTGAACGTGCACAACCTCTGCAGAGTGTAAAACTAAGTACTTAGCCGTGTCCCCGGTACGGACAATTTGAGCAGCTGATCACGGACGTCAACGGAGGATTCCATCATTCCAACTTCAGAAATAAAACTTGATGGGTGAACAAGGGAAGATGAGATTTATGGTTTTCATGCCATACTTGTCTTGATTTGAAGAAAGTGTTTTCCAAAGAGATAGGAAAATATGGCTTTATGCAAAATAGCCTTGAACCCCACCAGCCAAATATGCATATGGGCTATAGAGTTATTCCGTTAAGTGTCCACCATAGTGTCACTTGCCAGACTCCATTTTTAATGGAATCTGACCCACTCTGTTGCAAAATTTTATTTGTTACAGGTTATTCAAATGAGGAGTGAGGTTTCGTTAAGGGATTTCGAGTCTGCAACCAACATGTTTTCGCCTGTGGCAACATGAAGTTGTTGGAGACCCACTGCTATTGTATTTCCGCTGTTTACTCTTTCGAAGCTAGCTTTATGCTATGCAACTTGTATTAAATATTTTGTAAGTCTAGATCATCGATGTAATAAAATTGATACTTTGTTGTGATATTACATCGTAAACTGTGTGTGCAAACGAATCGATCCAGGGATTTGCACTATACACGGGTATCTGCCTTATTAAAAGTGCAGGTACGCTACAGATGGTATCAGAGCACTGTCTTGCCTGTAGGTTCGAAACCCTAGGTTTGGATAGAAATAGGATTTGACCATAGGATTGAAAATCTATTTATTCACTTTTCTAAAAATAAAACTTTTCATTTTATCTTCCTCATACTCTCATCTACTATCAACCTTCTGAAAACCTCTTATCTTTTTCTAGATGACCATGTTCTTATAGTCTAAGTCTGATTCTGCTGCCTCATATGGAAAAGCTACGATTAATCATGAAGTTCTGCATGCATGGAAGACCACAGAACCAGGTTTCGACCAACACTTCTAAGATATCCAAGAAAGTTGAACAAGAACTTGAAGCAGTCATGAAGGAGGTAGATTTGACCACCACCAAAAATAGAATGACGATATCGTGTTAGTGTATTGATCATATCAACTTGGCTATATGACAATACTAGATTGTTTGTTTGTTGTGAACCTTGTTGCTTGATGTTTGTTAGATGTTGATTGATTATGTTATAGATTGGTTGCCTTGTTTTGTTTTATTGAACTAGGATTCCCCCATAAGTACAAATAATTCAACTCATTGCTTTCTAAACCAAACAGATGTCTCACCCCAATACCAACACCAATGATTTGCATACAACTATGCGACTACTATTAGAGAACCAGAATCAGCTGTGGAAGTTGATCAATGACCACCTGCCTAAGATTGATCAAAACCATAATGAATTTGAAGAGGACCTTATGACCAAACCAAAGGCATGCAAAACCTGTGGAGAGATAGGACATACGTCCCAAGAATGCACTGATGAGTGGCCCCATGGTCATACCAGACATCCAGTTAGGGAATGCCCCACAAGTCAGATTACTTGCTTTTTGTATGAAGCAACAAATCATGTTCCAACTCAATATCAACTCTACCCGGTGGTGCAAGAAGTCAGTCAGCAAGCCAAAAAGGGGATGCAACAAAATCTCATGAAGCATGTGGAAGTACAAGAAAACAAGGAGGAACACAAAAGAGATACTAGCCATATAACATGTTTTACATGTGGAGAACTAGGACATTATTCATGGGACTGCAAAGAGAAAAGGATTGGTCAGGATACTGAACAAAATCTTCATCAAAATGAGATTGTGGATCATACTAAGGTGAAAAATGAAATAAGAGTAAGGTCACATCCGAAGATATCCAAAATTACCTCCAAGTGTTGCTATAAGTGTGAAGGAGATCACCTAGCTCGAAATTGTCACATCAAACGAGACTGGACTTCTTTAATTGAGATAGAATATAGCAAACAAGATTTGGAAGAACTGTTAGCCCTGGAAACACCAAAGAAGAAGAAGAACTTAAGTGACGTAATTTGCTACAAATGTAAAGGCAAAGGACATTATGTTGATAAGTGCCCAGTAAAGATGAAGGAGAAATGCCTTACCCGCTCACACAAGAAAATCATCAGTCCCGTGACATGTCGCAGATGCGGAGCAACAGGACACTATGTCAGTGGCTGCCCAGAGTGGAAGAAGGATAAATCTCTCCAAGGACCGAGTGGAAAACGTGAGTGCTAAAAACTTTCTTTATCCACCACATGCCATTGTATTTTGAATACTTGTACGCTCTACATCAGAGAAATAAACAAGATTAAACAAAGTTTCTAGACTGACCACAAAAATTTCTTTTAAGGGTGGTAGCCCACCCAGATATCCAGTCACAACCTTTTGCTAGCCTTTTCGAATCTCGAGGACGAGATTCCTTTTAAGGGTGGTAGTCTGTAACATCCTAGGATTTTTCAAATTCTGAAAAATCAGAAAAATTAAAAACTTTTTGAAAAATATTTGTATGTCGATTTGAAAACAAAATTCATGCATGCATTCATCATTTTCTTGCATTGTTTATATTTGAAATTACAATGGTTGAAATATTATTTCCACTTGAAAATCTATTTGAGAAAATATTAAAAACAAAATAATGATTATGCTATTTATCTTATTTTACTTTAATATTTTGATTGTAATTATTAGAAATAATTATTTTCATATATTTCGATGAATATTTTGCCAAGCAGAGCACCAAGGAGTGTTCCAAATTGAAATATTACCACTAGCAACTTGATAGAAAGCATTGCTTTGAAGGAGAGGAATAAATTTTAAAGCAGCTGTCCAAAAAGCAGATTTCGGAATATTGGATTTGGGTCTCCAGATAGACGTATCGTGAAAGTACTTGGCCTTCAAAATCTGATAGAGTTGGCTGTTGGGATGGGAGGCAATTCTCCACAATCCGAAGAGAATAAGACTGTAGTTTACAACCTGCAGGTTTCGAATTCCAAGACCACCTTCTCGTTTTGGCGCGCAAATGTCCCTCCAGGCTTTAAGACAAAGAGGCTTGGCCTGTGTGTCAGCGTTAACTCCAGTCCACCAAAAAATTCTAATAATGGTATTAATTTTTGCAATGAACTTTTTGGAAAAGATGATGTTTGACATATAGTAAACATGAATAGAGGAGAATACAGAGTTAATCAGCTCAAGCCTAGCCGCATGTGAAAGAGTATTAGCTTTGTAAGTGCCGAGCTTAGCTTTGAACTTATCCAAGACAAAATTATAAGCTTCTGATCTATTTTTGGCAGGAAGAACAAGTGGGTGGCCCAGGTGAATAAAAGAGTCATCTATAATAGGGACAGGGAAAGTTTGCAATATTTTCTGCCTGTCAGTGTCAGCGACATGTTTGCTAAAAGGATACCTGATTTATTCCAGTTAGGAAGCTGCCCTGATGCTCTGCAAAAGATGTCTAAAATTTGTTTCATGGCCTGCGCTTCTGATATGGTAGCTGCACCACAAATGATTAGATCATCAGCAAATAAGAGTGAATGAATAGGCGGACAGTTGGGGCCAAGACTTATTCCGCTAAGTCTGTTGGCAGCAAGTGCTTCCTGCAAAACAGTAGACAATTCGTTGATAGTAAGGACAAACAGATACGGCGACAAAGGACAGCCCTGTCGGATCCCTCTGTCAGAAACGAATCGCGCAAACGGTTGACCATTGACAATCACTGAAAAAGTGGGTGAAGAAATGCACGCACGAATCAGATTTATGAAATGACCATGCAGCCCTTTACGTGCCAGAGCCTGAATAATGAAACTCCACTCCACCCTGTCAAAAGCTTTAGCTAAATCAATTTTAAGCAGAAAAGCCTTTTCCTTCCAGGAGGACAGCTGAAAGGAGTGAGTGATTTCGTGTGCAATGATGATGTTGTTGCGCAGTCTAAATATCTTAGCATGAATCTCCAAACACAGTTAGATGTCCGGATAAGCCAGAGACGTCCAACTAGTTGTGGGAAGGCATTTTTAGTATTATCGTTATCTAGAAGCTCAGCTGGAAGTACTATATAGAATGTATGATAAAGTTCTATAATAAATTTACGTCACTTCAATTAACAAAGAAGGTCAATTTTTTTATGCGGAAGCAGCGAATAATGTCCTTCAGCAACGGACAACCCATGGTTGAGACTTATTTGTGGGTGGGAGCAATGGCGCTATACATCAAGGTTTTGCCTACCAGCTAGGGGGTGCATGATTGTAGCTGATGTATCAAATCTTTTATTTTCTCAAAAACCAAAAGATCACAAAATTATATTGTACAACACTGTGACACCGTAAAATTGGTACTATGTAGATTTAAGTGATCCCGACTAAATCCGCATAATAGGTCGCCCACCATACATAATGTGCACGCCGAAACATGCGCGTTATGTGGGTGGAATTGTGATAACATTACAACAATTTCGATACATCCACAACAACAACAGAAAATATAAATACACAACAACGACTCGAACGAGTCAAGATACAAATGACAGAATACAAAGATACAAATGACAGCGGAAGCAAAAATAGTATCCGACTACGGATAAGATACAAATTGGAATAAGAATTCTGAAGATAAGCAATGGCGCCATATCCCTGCTCAGCCAAGCCGGAGGGATTCCCAAGCTGACGTCGTCAGACTTCAAACCTATTAACTGCACATAAAACACATCCCAAAGAAGGGTCCTGACAAGCAAAACCAACTTGGCTACTTTCTACACCATCTCCCAAAATATGGGGTAGGTGGACTTAGCGGCAGCAACACTAGCAATCTAATAGAGACACGCTACAACTTCCGTCTAATCAGAGAGGGATGAGAGAGTGCATAAGTAACCAACTACAACTAACACCAATCATAACCCATTCTCTGATTAACCCCTCAACCAAGTATGAGGAGGCAATTCGGGAGACTAACACATTGAACAATTTTAGTTGTGTCGGGGGGCTGCCCCCCGGGTAGGGGCAGATCCCGGAATATCTCAGCAGTATGCCAACAGTACTTGACCTTTGGCGAGAGCAAGGGACACCCCCTGGTGTGCTGAAAGGGGCAGCTTGACCCTTGAGCGCCGGAAGAGTGCAAAGTGCCACCTGGCAGGCGCAAGGGTCAGCTCTAACAGCTATAAATAGACACCCCGAGCCTTCACAAGGACAGCAAAAGCATAAGCGGATGGTTCCTCTAAGAACTAGCTTCTCGAAGATGTCTTTGCTGGTAGGCCAAGACATCTTCGGGAGGCTAGGCCTAGAGATGCGCATCCACAGACGAGCTCGGACACCTCCGGAAAGGATCTCGGATCTCGGGCTCCGAGGAGACTCCCGGAAGGAGGTGTATTCGGTTTACCGGATAGATGGTCCGGGTAAGTGCTAACCGGAGTATCTATCTCGGTCTTGATCTTATGTAGGAGAGGCTCACGGGGGCAAGCGAGGAGGTAGCCGGCATGAGGGATCCCGGTAGGCCGTCAACGGTCTGTAGCAGGCTTTCCCGCCTGATGCGGGAGGAAGTACCTTTCTGTCTGACACGGAAGCATGGTCACCTCCCACCTGACACGGAAGCATGGTCACCTCCCGCCTGACACGGGAGCGCGTCAGCCGGTACGACAACAGTACGACAAGACCTGACATGCCTAGCCCAGCAATCCGGAAAAGGCTACCCGGGATGGGCAAAGACATGTCCTGTCTCTGACAGGGAGACAATGATGATCCAGGACGGCGCCTGCTGTCCTTGCCGACATGATGACGAAGGGGCTATGTCGTGGTGGTGTCACGGCTGATGCCATAGGATGGCTAACTTGTGGGGCCGATGGACGTTGGTGGATCCGGGGAGGGATAGCGAGCTGAAAAGCTCACGCGGGGAGGATCCCGGTGAAACCGAGATCTCCCAAAAACAGGGAACACGAACAAAGTGCAAAGGGGAAGATCTAACAAATACTAAGAAATGCACGAAGGCACACAACACACAGACGATATACCCAGGTTCAGGGCCCTCGTGAGGAGGTAACACCCCTACTCCTGCCTTTCCTCTCTATATATTGGTGATATAAGGACTACAACTTGCTACAAGATCAGCCGAAGGATGAAGTACGAAGAACTAGATGAACTCAAGGTGAAGAGGAATAACTGCTCTAAGAGTAAATGTGACTATAGGTTTGGCTCTGAAGTTGGCCTCTCCCCCTCAGGAGCAGTTATGGCGCCTTTTATAGAGGTCCGGCCAGGAGGGCCGGAAACCCTAATTTGGCTTGGCCCCACCAGACAGGCCTAGCCGGGATGTCGTCACCGGCTAGTGCTACCTAGTCGCCGCACTATCCGGTGTAGACTCCTCGTCATCATCTCGTTAAGGGCGACAGGCGCCGTCCTGCATCATCATTGTCCCCTTGTCAGAGACAAGACATGTCTCTGCCCATCCCGGATAGCCTTTTCCGGATTGCCGGGCTAGGCAGGTCAGGTCTTGTCGTACCACGCTCGTACCGGCTGACGCGCTCCCGTGTCAGGCGGGAGGTGACCATGCTCCCGTGTCAGGCGGGAGGTGACCATGCTTCCGTGTCAGGCGGAACGGTACTTCCCCCGCGATAGACGGGAAAGCCTGCTACAGACCGTTGACGGCCTACCAGAAACCCTTGCTCCGGATACCTCCTTGCCTTCCACTGAACCTCTTCTGCACAAGATCAACACCGAGAGTCGGTCCGGTTAGTACTTACCCGGAATACCTATCCGGTAAAGCCGAGTACACCCCCACCCGGAAGTCTCCCCGGAGTCCTAGATCCGGGATCCTTCCCGGAGACGTCCGAGCTCGTCTCAGGATGAGTATCTCTAGGCCTAGCCTCCCGAAGATGTCTTAGCCTATCAGCAAAGACATCTTCGAGAAGCTAGTTCTTAGAGGAACCACCCGCTCATGCTTGTGCTGCGACTGAGGACTGGGGGTGTCTATTTATAGTTGCCAGGGCTGACCCTTGCGGTTGCCAGGAGACACTTTGCCCTCTTCCAGTGCCTAAAGGTCAGGTTGCCCTTTCGGCACACCAAGAGGTGTCCCTTGCTGTCGCCAAAGGTCCAGCACTGTTAATATTTACCGGATTACTCCGGGTTCTGCCCCTACCCGGGGGGTAGCCCCCCGACAGGCTATGCCGGATAGCGCGGCAACTAGGTCGCATTAGCCGGTGACGACATGCCGGCTAGACCTGTCCGGTGGGGCCGAGCCAGTTTAGGGTTTTCGGCCCTCCTGGCCGAAACCCTATAAAAGGCACCATAACTGCTTCTGTGAGAAGAGGACCAACTTGGGAGCCAAAGCAGTAGTGGCATTTACTCCTAGAGCTTTTACTTCTTCATACCTTGAGTTCATCTAGTTCTTCGTGTTCCTCACTTTGAGAGATCTAAGAGCAAGTTGTAGCCCTTGTACCACAGTTATATAGAGAGGAAAGGCAGGAGTTGGGGTGTTACCTCCTCACGAGGGCCCTGAACCTGGGTATATCGTGTGTGTGTTGTGTGCCTTCGTGCATTTGTTCTTATTTGTTAAATCTCCCCTATATCGTATTGCTGTTGTTTCTAGTTCTTGGGAGATCTCGGTTATACCGGGATCCTCCTTGTGTGGGCTATTTAGCTCTCTATCCCTCCCCGGATCCACCAACATCCATCGGCCCCACACATTAGCCATCCTATGGCATCTGCCGTGACACCACCACGACAGTTGGCGCCCACCATGGGGCAGACAGAGGCGTTGGCTGGTGTACACATCCGGACGGGCTCCCCCGTTCATTTCGACATTCGGGTTCTCTCTGGCCTGGTCGTAAGGCTAGGGGAGATGGACTTCGTCAGCGACAACGCAGGATGCTTCCGGAACAGACCCTTTCCGGTGAACGGACGTCTCATTGACTTTGGTGGTTTCACCACCTACGTCGCCACCGAGGTTATCTGTAGCTACCCGGACGTGGTCCTGGAAGCTGAGGACCCTCCCATGCTCTGCGCTGCTCGGGGTCTGTGTGCCGGTCGCCCCCCGAGTTCCGTCGCGGTGACGATGGTCGGGGCAACCGAGGAGGAGTACCAGGACGCTGACGGCGATACCGGGAGCGGCCACATCCGTTTGGCCAAACCTCCTCAGGAAAGAGGTGCGGCCCGAGATGGCGATCCGCAGCCCTCACAGCCACGGCGTCGTCCGGATCCCCTCTCGGGCCTGGTGGCCAAGTTGGCTGTACCTGTGGCCGCTGAAGCGGATACCCAGGCCACTTCGGCTGAGTTGGAGGAGCAGCGGAGGTTGCTACTCGCTGAAGCACAGGAAATCGCCGAGATCCGTCGCGAACTCAATGCCAGTCTCCGGGAGTACAATGCAGCTCACGGATTCCTTAAGATAGACTCCCGGGACAAGTGCATCGCGGATCTACGCAAGAAAGGAAGAATGGTGAATGACGAGCTGGCAGGTGGAGCCACAACCAGTCACACGGGAAGCCGGATTTCAGCGGGGAAGCCGGTGTACAGCTCACCGGCGAAAACTCTTAGGGCTGCCGAAGCCGCCATGGCCGAATTGGTAGGGGTATCCGGTGAGGCCCTACGCAAACAACATGAGCGAGTGAACGAGTTGGTGATCGAGGCCAACCGTCAGAATCAGGCCTTCAAGAAGAAGAACCCCGGGGCAGGATCCCAGGTGCACTCAGCTAGACCCAATAGCCAGAAATCGGACGGAGAGGCCTCTTCCCCGCATCCGAGCAAAAGCAAGAGCAAGAGCCGGAGCCGGAGTCGAGGTTTCGGGAAGAATAAGCAGCTACAGACCTACGATCCGGCCTTCGCCGGTATCCAGCAAGCCGGGCAGCATAACTCGGGGCAGGCAGGAAGTACCCGTGAGGATGGTAACCTGGGTGTAGGAAACAATAACCCGGTCGGCCGTGGTAATCCACCCCGGAACCCTCCTCATGTTCAGGGAAACCCACAAAGGGAGGTCGCCTCTGTTCCACAACATGCTGTGATCCCGGCGCAGAACAGGCTCAACGATGGCAACTCGAGACTGCAGCAGCTCGGATATCAGCCAGACGAGAACCCTTTGGGATCTCGGATAGGAACCAGACAGCTGAATCCGGCAGATGCCAGATTCCGGCTCGACCGGATTCACCAATCCGAGCTAGTGGAAGAGCAAGGGCCTCCGGGACCTGCCTGCTTTGGACCCCGGATCATGCGGGAACCACCTGTTCGGAATTTTCAGCTCAACAGGGGTGCCAAGACCTATGACGGCAGCAAGAAGCCGGAGGACTGGCTAACCGACTATGTAACTGCAGTACGCATAGCCGGTGGAAACAGACGATGGGCGGTACGATACGTACCGCAGATGTTGGAAGGACCTGCCCGGATCTGGTTGAACAACCTGAGAACTGGCAGCATAGACTGCTGGTTAGACTTTGAGGAGGCATTCATCAGCAACTTCACCAGCACGTACAAAAGGCCAAACAGGCCTCAGCAACTCGCCATATGTAGACAAAGGAGTAACGAGACTGACCGGGAGTATCTCACCCGGTGGAGCAATATTCGCAATTCTTGTGAAGGAGTGGTAGAGGCACAGGCCATCTCCTGGTTTGCACAAGGATGCCGGCATGGCTCAATGCTGTGGCAGAAGTTGCAAAGAAAAATGCCGGCGACCTTGGCAGAGACCATGCGCATCGCCGATACCTACACGCTTGGAAATCCCATGCAACCCCTGGTGGATGTCGGTGACTCCAACAGGAGGAATGCGGGACCTCAGCGTTCGGGACCGAGCAGGAGCCATGATCGCCAGGATTTTGGCCAGAAAAGGAATCACCCCGAGTACCACCATGCCGCACAACACGTCGCAGCAGTGACCCGGGAGCAAGAGGATGCCGGCAACAGCCAGCGTCAGAAGACAAGTGGCCCGGCTTGGGGTCAAAGTCAGGAGGTGCAAAAGACCTGGGTGGAACAAAAGAAGCCCCTGACATATGAGGAGATTCTGAACAAGCCATGCTGCTACCATACTCTGGAGGCCAACAAGCCCGCAAACCACTCTACTCGGCAGTGCAGCTAGTATCAGCGCACATTGCAGGAAGGCAGCTCGGGAGCTGTTCGGCCGAGTGATCCGGCGTCTCGGCCCAACATTCCGAGACCCCCTCCTCCGACATCGGGGGCCAACGCGATCCGGATCAATCAGCCTCAGCGAGGACCCCCACCTCGGCTAGTGAATATGGTGCACACCCAGAACGGCAACGGTGCATGCCCCTGTAACCAAGCCGGACAGCAGCAGGGCAACTACCGGGAGGCACATCAAAGCTATGTGGTCTTCGTGACCGAACCCACTGACCGGAGAAGTGTGCGGCAGCGTGCCCTGGAGGTGAATGCCGTGATCCCAGCGGTGCCCAAGTTCTTGCACTGGTCCGAGATGGAGATCACATGGAACCGGAAGGATCATCCCAAGGCTATGCCTAAGCCAGGGGCGTACGCCTTATTGGTGGACCCAACCTTTGTCGGACCAAACCTCAATGTCCGATTCAGCCGAGTTCTGATCGACAATGGCAGTGCCATTAACATCATGTATAAGGACACGATGCTGAAGCTGGGGGTGTCCATGAACACCTTATTGCCTACCGAGACGACCTTCCACGGCATCGTGCCCGGAGTCTCTTGCTCACCCATGGGAAAAATTTGGGTTGAGGTGCTGTTCGGAACCCGGGAGAACTGCCGGACCAAGAGCTTGGAGTTCGAGGTCGTGGACCTCGAGAGCCCGTATCACGCGCTGATCGGCAGGCTAGCCTTAGCCAAGTTCATGATCTCAACTCACATGGGCTACCTGAAGATGAAGATGCCGGGACCTAACGGCGTAGTCACCATCTCGGGAGACCACAAGCGCTCCATGGAATGTGCCTCGCCGGGGTCATGCTTAGCTGAGTCCCTGATGATCATAGAGGAAAAGAAGAGGATCCAGCAGGTGGTGGCAATGGCCAAGACCTCCCAACTCGGAATGCCCGGGATGGAAGTGCTGCACCCGGATTGGATATCGAATCCGGTCCTGGTAGAGAAGAAGAGCAAAACATTTGTTTGGACCCCGCAGGCCGATGCGGCGTTCAACGATTTTTCAACAGCACCCGTGTTGGCATCCCCGTATATTGCTGCCACCAACCGGGTAGTCAGCGTAGCCATTGTAGTAGAGAGGGAAGAAGGGGGCAAGCTGATACAGAGACCAGTGTACTACCTTAGCGAGGTGATCTCGGAATCCAAACAGAACTACCCGCACTACCAGAAGATGGCGTATGGAGTGTACATGGCAGTGACCAAGCTCAAGCACTACTTCCAAGAGCACCCAATCACAGTGGTGTGCGAGGCTCCCCTCGCCGAGATCATCGGTTGCAAGGATGCTAGCGGCCGGGTTGCCAAATGGGCCATCCAGTTGTCTCCGTACGCTCCGGCATACAAGAGACGAGATGCCATCAAGTCGCAGGCGCTGCCGGATTTTTTGGTAGACTTGGCCGAGATGCAGTATGAACCTCCGATGCCGGATTACAATTTCTGGAGGATGCATTTCGATGGCTCCAAGGCTAAGATTGGGTTGGGTGCCGGAGTAGTTCTCACCTCACCAAAACAAGATATGCTGAAGTATGTCCTGCAAATTCATTTCCGGGCATCTAACAATGTCGCTGAGTATGAGGCCTTGGTTCATAGACTGAATGTCGCCAAGGAGATCGGCATCCGCCGGATAGAGTGTTTCGGTGATTCCGACCTCGTGGTGCAGAAGGTGTCGGGGAACTGGGATGCACTGGATGCCAACATGGCCTTGTATCGGTTTCATGTGCAGAAAATATCCGGATTTTTTGAGGGATGCGAGTTCAAGCACATACCCGGAGGAGAAAACGAGGCAGCGGATGTATTGTCCAAGCTGGGGTCATCTCGAGACGCCATCCCTCCCGGGATCGCTCTCGAACACTTGAGGAAGCCATCTATTCAGCCCTCACCCGAGTCGGATTCTATCTTCATCCCCAAGGAGCCTGGTTCGCAAGCTGTACCCATGGAAGTGGAAGTCGGGAGCATCGCGTCGAACCCGGGGACTGCGTCACAGTGCTCAGAGGGGCAAAGAAAGATGATGATGGAGGTGATGTCGGCAGAACCAATGGACATAGATGTTCCCGTGTTCCCGGTTCGACCTGTCCCGGGATGGGCACAACCCATTATGGTTTACATCTTGGAAGGAACCCTCCCGGAGAAAGAAGTGGAAGCCCGGCAGATAGTGCGAAGGTCAAAAGCATACACCGTCATCAATCAAGAGCTATATAAGAGGAGTGTCACCGAGGTACTCCAGAGGTGTGTGGAACCGGAAGAAGGCCAAGAGATGCTGCTGGAAATACATCAGGGGGAATGTGGACATCATGCATCATCCCGGGCCCTGGTGGCGAAAGTGTTCCGGCATGGGTTCTACTGGCCCACTGTGTTACAGCAGGCAGAAGACATTGTCCGTAAATGTGGAGGATGCCAGAGGTTTGCTCACCGAATACATATGCCGGGGTCGGCACTGAAGACAATCCCTATCACTTGGCCATTCGCGGTATGGTGTTTGGACATGGTCGGGCAGTTCAAGCCGGCAAGAGGCAATATGACACACATACTAGTCATGGTGGACAAGTTCACCAAGTGGATAGAAGTCAAGCCAATCCGGAAGTGTGACGGACACACCGCCGTGCAATTCCTGAAAGACATCATCTTGAGGTACAGATACCCGCACAACATCATCACGGATAATGGCACCAATTTTGCTGTGGGGAATTCGCTCGATTTTGTACTGAGAAGGGAATCCGGTTAGATGTAGCATCGGTCGCACACCCGGAAGCGAACGGGCAAGTTGAAAGAGCAAATGCATTGGTCTTGGCCGGCATCAAAGCCCGATTGATCGAACCACTGTTGAGAACTCCGGGATGCTGGATAGAGGAGTTACCGGCAGTGTTATGGGGTGTCCGGACCACACCGAATAGATCTACCGGGTATATGCCATTCTTCATGGTGTATGGTGCCGAGGCAGTGCTCCCGACCGACATACAATATGATTCCCCGAGAGTGACAATGTTTACCGAGACCGAGGCGAAAGAGGCCCGAGAAGATGATGTTGACCTACTTGAAGAGGCAAGAGAATTGGCATTGTCTCGGTTTGCAATTTATCAGCAAAATCTCCATCGCTATCATAGCTGGAAAGTGCACCCGAGAGTGTTCCAAGAAGGAGATCTTGTGCTGAGGCTCATCCAACGCACGACCGGAATGCATAAGCTGTCACCTTCATGGGAGGGACCTTTTGTGATAAGCAGGGAATTGCACAATGATTCTTATTACCTTGTAGATGCACAGGAGGCTAAGAAAGGTGTAATGGACAAATCCGGTGAGGAAACCAAGCGTCCATGGAATGTAGCCCTGCTTCGACCCTTTTACACGTAAAGGGCACAATGTATGTTGTATTTCGATTTTTGTCTATTAATGAAAGTTTGGCACCCCGGGAGGAACCCGGGGACTGCCTCGTTGTGTGCCCATTTACTTTGTTTCATTTATTTATTATCTCATGTCGGCATCCCGGGAAGGAACCCGGGGACTGCCTGGTACCTATTTTTTATGTTCTCTATATGCCGGGAAAGTTCCGAGATCGATTCTCAAAGTCAAAGTAATGTATGTCATGTGAAATAATCTTGTGACTCGACTGACGAACGCCGAAATGGTAGTCAAGAGCAAAGAGAATCAAATGTGGGGAACACGAAAACGGTCTCGGGGACTCGGAGCAGGAACTTATCCGGCATATCTGTTTTACTAACCCGGTTATTTTTATGTCGGGAATTCGGCTAACTAGAACTCGGATATTCACAAGTAATGTATGCCGTGCATGGAATTTTGTGACTCGACTGTCGAACGCTGAAATGGTAGACAAGAGCAGAGATTACCTAAGTACGATAGACATGAAAAGGAACTCGGGGACTCGTTGCAGAGTAAACCAACATAGCTCGTTTTTTATATATAACATAGTGCGGAATACGAGTTTAAAGAGTATATATTACATGTGGCACCCGGCATCCCGGGGATTTAACGATTCTACACTTAAGTATTTCTAGGGGATAGGGGAAGCCTGCTTCTCGGTGGTAGCAGCAGCAGGAGCGGCGGTGACGGTATCCTCCACGCCGGCAGCGGCACTCGGGGCATCTGGACGCACCTCGGCCTGAGAGGCCTCGGGTGGCGATGAAGTGGTGGCACCCCGGGAGTCCACGATCTCGGTAGCGGCACCGGAAGCGGCGTCATCTTCCTCGGGGATTTCGGCCTCCGCATCACCGGTTGCACCGGTCTCACCGTCATCCTCGTAATCTGACTCGGAGTCAGAGGTGACGAGGCTGGTGGTGAAGACACCGATGTCGGACCAAGAGGCGATGCGATGCGCCACTTCTTGGCGCCGCTGGACCTTGGCCGGATCAGTGCACCACGGCGAGATGGTGCGCAGGCGCTGGACCACGTCAATGTCGAGACCCTCGTACCAGCTAAGTACATGGGTCAACACTTGATCGGCGCCAGCCCGCGCACCGGAGCGCTTCCAAGCATGGACACGCTTCCCGGCAGCTCGGAGCGCACTCGCCAGTTCGCTGACCGAGAGGGTAGCGCTGACGCCTGGACCGAAAGAAAAACAACCAAATCTAATTGGGGATAAATCCCGGGGCGTTACAATCGACACCACTAACAAGGGATCGCGTCCCGCGATCCACGCCAAGACCACAAGAAGAGAAGGGTAATTTCCGAGTCTTTAGGCTCCGTGATGAACTTCTCGACACCACTAACAAGGAATTATTGCTCCACCTCGAAAAATCTCGACACCACTAACAAAAAGTTCTGACCCCACCTGGAACTTCTCGACAGCACTAACAAGAAGAGTTGCTCATGTCGATGACGATTCCCGAAGATCGAACCTAATAGGATAGAAGGCAAGAGATCGTCCACCCACACGTAGGATCGTATTACTTTGAAAGTTGGGTAAGAGAAGAGACTCCAAAACAAGTAAGATAAGAGGAGAAATAGAATAGAGATAAGAAATAAAATAAACATATTGAGATCATTTCAAAATAATTTTAGTCAAATAGTTTAGACACTCTAGAAACAACGACCGTTAGCGAGGTTATCCTACAGGCTTTTGCAGACCCGCTGCTTCGATAGCCAATCGTATCGAAACAACAAGGAGATCGAAACCTAGCTATGATACCACTTTGTGACGCCCCAAAATCGGTACTATGTAGATTTAAGAGATCCCGCCTAAATCCGCATAATAACGATTTTGGGTCGCCCACCAGACATAATGTGCACGCCGAAACATGCGCATTATGTGGGTGGAATTGTGATAAAATTACAAGAGTTCCGATACATCCACAACAACAACAGAAGATATAAATATACAACAACGACTCGAACGAGTGAAGATACAAATGACAGAATACAAAGATACAAATGACAACGGAAGCAAAAATAGTATCCGACTATGGATAAGATACAAATGGACTAAGAGTCCGGAAGATAAGCAATGGCGCCATATCCCTGCCCAGCCAAGCCGGAGGGATTCCCAAGCTAACGTCGTCAGACTTCAAACCTGTTAACTGCACATAAAGCACAACCCAAAGAAGGGTCAGGGCTCTTGTTGGGGGGATCATAACCCGGTAGGCCCACCGACATAGAAGATAAGCCGGCCTGGCACGAGCCTGGGCCGGATCAAGCATAAAGACATGGGCCGGGTGACACATAAGCCGGTGCGTAACGTGTGCCTTGGCCCGCAAGCAAGAAGGATCCAGAAGGTTGGAGACCAAGTACAAGACAGAGTCCTGCTAAGGAAAGAAGAAGCTTCGAGGACTTAGAGTAGAGTCCGGGTATGATAGGAACCCGGACCCGACCTTGTACCTCCAGCGAAACCCGCCACCTATATAAGGGGGTCTCCTGGTTCCTAGAGAGCTAAGTTCAAGTTCAATCGACACAAATCATGTGAGAGACGCCATTGTAATCTCGAGACCCGGAAGGTAAGGCGCCGAGTTCTCAAAACCCTAATCAGTAAAGCCGAAGCAGGAAGTAGGTCTTTACCTCGAGACGAGGGGCCGAACCTGGGTAAACCCTTGTTTCCCCACGCCAAGCAGGACAAGCTCCTGATGTCGGAAGCCGCCATGCCCCTCATATCAATTTTTCGCCCGGAAACATCTGTCGTGACAATCCCACGACAGTTGGCGCCCACCGTGGGGCCTGCGGCCAAGAGCATCACTTTTTCAGGAGAAGCGCGACGAGGTATGGAAAACCTAGCTATCGGCCAGATCCACACGCTTCCAGGAGGGGAGCGGATCGTGGACGACTCCGGCTGGACAAAAGAGGAAAATTTCTTGGAAACCGGATCTATGCTCATCTTTGGGCAGATCGATGTTTTCGTCGGTGTGATCCAATCTAGCGGAGCTGACAGAGAGCAGTACGAGCCGGAGTTCGAATCAGAGTCCCGGTGAACCATGATGGCCCAGACCGACGGAGAAGAATCAGTTGGATCACTAGAAGAGGGAGAGTCGGCGATCCGGGTCATGCATGACTCCATCGTCACCCCTACCAATATGTCAGATCTGGATACAGACACGGAATCAATCTTACCCTTGTCCGAGGATAGTTATTGAGATGGGCTCGCAGATGAAGATTACCCGGCACCGTTGGGACCTGTTCGCCATATGATGGTTCACGTCGTGACCCGGGCACCCGATGGAGGATCGGCTTCCGTAAGCGACGAGACGAGCGCCGAAGTATTGGCAAGACAGAACAGAGATAATTGGGATCAACACCAAGTCGCACCAGCAGCAAACTATGCATCGCCTAATCCTGTGATCGGAGGAGTTTTACCGACTTTCTGTTCTTTGGCTCATACACAGACACCGGCTGCAGGGATACCCCTTGGAAACCCGATATTAGCACAAATGCCCATGCCAGCGCCAAACCCGACCAACATGGTTAGACCTCCTCTGTTGCAGCTGCACGTACTCGCGAGAACATCAGCAAGCCCGACGCAGCATCAGGGAGACATAACAAACAATAGCACGACTATGATGAGAGAGTAAGAAGATCTGATGCAGGCGGTGGCATGGGCAAATCAAGAGCGCGCAGACGAGATCCGGCGTATACAGGATAGAGAACGGCTTGTGATTCAGCAAGAGCAGAGCTTACAGGAAGAAAGGAATACCCCCCAGAGAAGAAGGGACAAGTTAACTGCTGTCCAGAACAAGAGACGCGGAAGCCGGCTTCACGTTCCAACAGGGACAAACACCATAGCACCTCGAGTTTTGGAGTAGCAAACAACGCCAAATGCGGTGCCTGCACCAGTACCAGTGGCGACAGTTAACCCGGTACCTGGGGTAGGCGCGCCCCCGACCGGGTTACCAGGGGCAGGCGCCCCCCCAGTTGACAATATTTTTGCAGCAACGCACGCCTTAGAGCAAATACCCTTCGACAACTCACATGCCGGCTTAGAAGCAGGGAGAGCTGTAGATCTACTACAGACGGTTGTGGTCCAGCAGAACAATAACTCACGAGGTTCACAAGCTTTCAATTCAGAGCTGGCGAGCAGCTGCACCAGAACCCGGCATCCAGAGCCGGTAGCATCAAGACCAGTTCAAAACAGGTTGGGACCGGTAAACCGGTCAGCCCCGCAACCAGTGCAGCAACCACAAACACAACATCAACAGCAGCAGGCGCCCGCACCGCGCAGGATGGCCGCGCCTGCCGCCTCTGCTGCCCAGTCCATAGTAGACAGTTCAAGAGCAAGACGCGCGGCAGCCGGACTTGCCGCACCAGACGCCGGAGTGGGGGTTGGAGTAGTGGCTCACCCCAGACCCGTCGTGAATTCATCAGCACCGGGTCAGGGTGGAGGCTCGTCAGCAAACCTGACCGGGCCCAAATGTTTATCAGATGCAATCAGATCAGAACCTTTCCCAGAAAAATTCAAAGAGCCAAGCAAGATTGTCAACTATGAGCCGAACATGAACCCGGAGACGTGGTTGAGTGGTTATAGCATGGCAATGGACATGAAGAACGCAACAGCAAACCTGTGTGCGCGATACTTGTATATGATGATGGCAGAAGAAGCACCCAAGATTTGGCTTGACCGGCTTCCGATGAATAGGTTCCATTCATGGGAGGAACTCAAGAAGGCATTTATTTCAAATTTTGCCGGGACGTGCAAGAAACAGTACACCGAGGCAGATCTCGATCGGTGTGTCATGAGGAAGACCGAGTCAGCAAGGCAATGGGTGCCCGGATCACTGAGATTTTACAGTCCTCAATAAATATCTCGGCTCACACGGCAATAACAACGATGGAAAAGAACTGTGCTTTTGATTCTTTGACGCACAAGGTCGGACGTATGAGGGAATATCTGGCTCGCCAAGACATCACCATTGGTGAAGTAGTTTTGATTGCTTACAAGTATGCAGCAACAGACAAAAGAGTGGGCGAGACGGAAGAGCAGCAAAAGAATAACCGGGTCAACGCAACGCGTAACCCTGCGCCAAACTAGAACAATGGAAACCAAAACAACAACAAAAGACTCTATGAGGGAGGAAATTCAGAGTTTGTTGGAACCACCCAGGCCACAAGTTACAGAGGACCAAGACCCGGCGGAAACTTCAGAGGCGGCCCTGCGAGAGGGCCAAATATCAACGAGATATACAATATGTCGTGCCCTAGGCACGCCAAGAACGGTAAACCAGCTATTCACACGTTAGCACAATGTGCTGACATGAGAGCATGGAGGAGACACGAGCAGTCTTTAGAGCATAACCAAGACAACTTTAACGGAAACAATGGGAACAGTGGTAATCATGGGAACCACGGCAACAACGGTAATCCGGCCAACCAAGGGCAAGGGTCCGGGTCTCAGGGACCACCAAACAACAATGTCGGGTCAAATCAAAATCAGGGAGGAGGTTATCAACAAACTCCGAAAGAGCTTCATAGTTAGGGCCAGTATCATGTTTTTACCACTAGCACATTCTGAAGAGAGCAAACGTTGAGGAAAGAGAGGTTAATGTCGTAGCAACAGCCATACCAAGATACTTGAGGTGGTCAGAACAACCAGTTACGTGGAGTAGAGAAGACAACCCGGAAGGGATAGAACACCCGAGTCTCCTAGCCTTGGTGGTTACGCCACAGGTTGATGGATTCCGTTTGAACAAGGTTTTGATGGACGGAGGAAGCAGTATCAAAATCTTATACCTGGATATATTCCAGAGGATGGGTCTATCTGAGAGGTGGCTAACACCAACATCAACAATTTTTCACGGCATAGTATCAGGAAAGTCGGCTCACCCGATCGGCAAAATCATTTTGGAGTTAGCTTTTGGGGTAAGCAAGGCACAATACAGATCAGAGTACCTGTCGTTCGAGGTGGTAGATTTAAAGAGCCCGTATCACGCTTTATTTGGAAGGCCGGCTTACGCCAAGTTCATGGCGAGACCGTGTTATGTTTACCTCAAATTGAAGATACCGGGTCCCCAGGGAACCATCACTGTTGAAGGAAGCAAAGACATGGCAATCGAGTGTGATCGAGGTGATGCCATCATGGCAGATCAGGCCTGTTCAGAAGAAGAGCTGAGGTACTACAAGTCTCAGGTAGACCCGGCTGACAAGCGCGTGCTGGATAAGCCAGCTCACGAGGAGGAGAAGAAAAAATTCAAATTTGCCCAGGACACCAAGATGGTTGATTTTGTGGATGGAGATTCCTCCAAGAAGTTTTCGATCGGGTCTCACATGGACCCAAAATAGGAAAGCGCGCTCGTCGAGTTCATCCGTGAGCATCGAGACATCTTTGCATGGTCCCCTTCAGACATGCCGGGTGTCCCGAGCGAACTCGCCGAGCATAGCTTACATGTTGATCCCGCAGCAAAGCCAGTAAAGCAAGGTCTGCGTCGTTTCAATGCAGACAGGAAAAAGATCATCGGAGAATTGATAGCCCGCCTTCTAGCGGTCGGCTTTATCATGGAAGTGTATCACCCAAAGTGGCTGTGTCGTGGTGGTGTCACGGTAGATGCCATAGGATGGCTAATGTGTGGGGCCGATGGACGTTGGTGGATCCGGGGAGGGATAACGAGCTGAAGAGCTCACACGGGGAGGATTCCGGTGAAACCGAGATCTCCCAAGAACGAGAAACAAGACCAAAGCGCGAGGGGGAAGATCTAACAAACAAGAACAAATGCACGAAGGCACACAACACACACACGATATACCCAGGTTCAGGGCCCTCGTGAGGAGGTAACACCCCTACTCTTGCCTTTCTTCTCAATATAAGTGTGGTACAAGGGCTACAACTTGCTCTTAGAGCTCTTGGGGTGAAGAACACGAATAACTAGATGAACTCAAGGGAGGATGAAGTAAATGCTCTAAGAGTAAATGAGACTAGAGTTTTGGCTCCCAAGTTGGTCAATCCTTCACAGGAGCAGTTATGGCGCCTTTTATAGAGTTCCGACCGGGAGGGCCGGAAACCCTAATCCGGCTTGGCCCCACCGGACAGGCCTAACCGTTATGTCGACACCTGCTAGTGCGACCTAGTCGCCGTGCTATCCGGCGTAGCCCTTTCGTCATCATTCCGGCAAGGACAGCAGGCGCCGTCCTGGAACATCATTGTCCCCCTGTCAGAGACAGGACATGTCTTTGCCCATCCCGGATAGCCTTTTCCGGATTGCCGGGCTAGGCACGTCGTGTCTTGTCGTACCGTTGTCTTACCGGCTGACGCGCTCCCGTGTCAGGCGGGAGGTCACCATGCTTCCGTGTCAGGCGGGAGGTGACCATGCTTCCGTGTCAGGCGGAACGGTACTATAACGCCCCGGGATTTATCCCCTTTTAATTTGGTGTGTTTTTGTTTTTGCATCAACATGGCATCGCATTGCATCTCATTAATTTAATTTGTTGCATTTAAATTAAATTTCCCACGATTAAATTCAAATGCATTTCAAATTAATAAAAAATGTGTTATTTTCAAATCTTTTAAAAATGTTAAAAACTAGTTTATTTAAATTGTCTATCCAAAACTAAAAATATTTTGTAAAGGTTTCGTAATCAAATTCCTTTTCATTTTTGTTTTAAAAATATAAACAGAAAAGAATAAATCGGTGAGAAATAAAGCCCAAAAAACATCTAACCCAAACCCTAGGTTTTGCCACCTGAAAACTTTTCCCACCCCCTGGAATTTTTGCAGCCACCCCCCTCCACTCTCTTCTTTTTCTTTTTTCCAGTTTCCCCTTTCCTTTCTTTTCTTTTCTTCTTTTTCTTTTCTTTCTCCTTCCTTCTTTCCTCTTCTCTTCTTCCCGCAGCACCACCCCGAGCCCGCACCAACTCCCGAGCCCGCACGCACCAACCGCCGCCTCGCCCGCGCCCCGGCCGCCTCGCCCTGCCGTCGGCCTCCTCCCCGCCACCGGCTACCCCCTGCAGCCGCCTCCTCCGCGCCGCGCGCCGGGCCCGCGCCGCCCCGGCCACCTCCGCTGCACCCTGCCGCGCCGCCCGCCGCACCTCCTCTGCCGCTGGCCGCGCCCCGTGCGAAGCCGCAGCGCGCCTCCCGCTCCCGCCGCCGCCTGCCGCCGCCTGCGAGCCCGCCGCTGGCCGCCGTTCGGCCGTGTTGCGCCGCCCCTGGCCTCCTTCCGCGCGCCACCGCCTCCCCAGCCCGCGGCCGCCATCGTTGCCTCCGCGCCCGGCCGCCTCCCCGCGCGCCCTTGCACCACCGCCGCCTCCCGCGCCACCTCGCCGCCGGCCGCCTCCGCGCCCTGCTCCGCCCGCGCCGCTCCGGTGCACCTCCGCGCGCCGCCGTCCGCCCGTGCCGCGCCGCGCGCCCCCGAGCCGCCCCCGTGCGCCCGCGCGCTGCGCCCGTCTCCGCCGCCTCCATCCGCGCCGGTCGCCGCCGCCGTGCGCATCCGCTCCGCGTCGCCGCCTCCCGCACGCACGTGTCGCCGCTGCCTCCTCTTCCGACCGCGTGCACGTCATCTCCGTCCGGTGGCGTCCCCGTTTCCGTCGGCCGCAAGGTGTCCGACAAAGTGGCCGTAAGACCCCCGCGTCGCCATTTTTGTCCGAGTTGTCCACCCTTCGTGGTGTTGCTACGTGCGAGTGCCCCTTCCGGTGCCGCGTTGTCGCGACTGCCCATGTTCGTGTCGCGGTGCCCGCCCGTGCGCGCTTTTCCTTCCGGTGTCCGTTGCCGTGCTCCTACGTACCCGCGCCCGTCAACGAGGACGACCGAGTACGACTACTTCCCGCCCACTTCCACGACACCGACAAATGACGATGCCCCGGTTCCACGACGGCTACTTCCCCGACGTCGACTACTTCCTCTACGGACCGAAGACGTCGGTTTCGAACCCTAGTTCACCCGATCTGACGTACGGACCCAAAACCCTAACCCTACGCCATTTTATTAAATGTCATCCATCTTGTGCATTTCGCATCATAACTACATGTGTTGCATCTCTTGGGTATGTGGGTGTAGCAATTCACCTAAATAACAATATGGAATGTGTGGGGTAATAAATATATAATGCCCTATTCCATTTAATTTAATTAGGTCACCCATGCCATGTATTGCCATGCTAACCAACTTTTAATATTGCTGGTAAATAAATAATTTGCACCTAAATATTAATTGTCGGAATCCCGGTTCCGCTTAATTTGGATTAAGTGCATCTCGCATTGCATCTTGCCATGTCATTCATCTGTCCCATGATCATGCTGGATCTTTTGCCGTAGTTGTAAAATGCATCTTTTGCGCTTTCCAGTGTTTGTTGCTTCTTCGCGGATACGACGTTGAGATGTGTGAGCAACGACAAGATCTGCTTCCATGCAGGATTCCAGGCAAGCAAAGTTTGCTTGTTTACCTATACATTGTCTTTCATTCCTGCCGTTGATCTCTGCTACCCTAGTATTCGATTCTTTATTGCGATCCCATCACATGTTTATCCTGCAGCCTATACAACTTTATCCCCACATCCCATCACCTGTTGAATGTTTATCTGTTAGCCTTGCGAGTCGTAGCGCATGCTTAGAGTTGGTTGTGCGAGTCCTCTGTTGGTTGTTTATTTCATATGCTTAGTATGATAGATTATTCTACCTTAATAAAATGTTGTATTATATTGGGGTATTATAATTAAAAGATAAGGCACCAGGCGGAAGGCCTTGCGAGGTGCTTTGTTCTGCTAAGTGTCGACCTAGGAACTGAGATTTTGTCCTCGGATCCAATTTTGAGCGCACTAACCACTTGTGGGAGGCCCAATGGAGCCCCCCTCGACTTTGACTGGAACTTCGACTTGTCCGGGAGCTGCACCTAGTTCGGGTTTTCCATTTGTCTCATATGCATCAATTCTAGTGTAGTATTTTTACTTTGGCGGTGTGCCTTGTTACATGCATATAGGGCGCGGCCTGTTGGTGCGGAGGGTGTGTCCTGCGGGAGTCCGCACCCTTTTGGCCGGGACCAGCATAGCTCCCGTGGCTCCTGGACTTGTTGCGGTGAAGGAAAAGAGTTGGGTTGAAAGGCCCTAATGTTTTTGACTGGGTTGATCATGCGAGTATGGGTCCAGTAGTGCACCCCTGCAGGGTATAATCTTATCGATGAGCCGTGTCCACGGTTATGGACGACTTGGTGATGATGCTGGCTAACAAGATCTAGACAACTTACACCTTATCATTGTTAATTAATTTGACTAGTAATATAGAATTACTTTCACAATAAATGGTAACTAAAACTGTTAACGTGTGAGTTTCCCGAATTGCTTCCTCATACTTGGTTGAGGGGGTTAATTCGAGAATGGGTTATGTTTGGTGTTAGAAGTAGTTGGTTACTTTATGCGCTCTCTTATCCTTCTCAAATTATACGGAAGTTGTAGCGTGTCTCTTTAGGTTGCTAGTGCTGCTGCCGCTAAGTCCACCTCCCCTATATTTTGGGAGATGGTGTAGAAAGTAGGCAAGTCGGTTTTGCTTGCCAGGGAGTGCCCTGGCCCTCTTTTGGGATGTGCTTTATGTGCAGTCAACAGGTTTGAAGTCTGACGACGTTAGCTTGGGAATCCCTCCGGCTTGGCTGGGCAGGGATATGGCGCCATTGCTTATCTTCAGGACTCTTAGTCCAATTTGCTTCTTATCCGTAGTCGGATACTTTTTTGCTTCCGCTGTCATTTGTATCTTTGTATTGTATCATTTGTATCTTGACTCGTTTGAGCCGTTGTTGTAATTATATCTTCTGTTGTATTTGTGGATGTATCGGAGCTGTTGTAATGTTATCACAATTCCACCCACATAATGCGCATGTTTCGGCGTGCTCATTATGTCTGGTGGGCGACCTAAAATCGTTATAATGTGGATTTCGGCGGGATCGCTTAAATCTACATAGTACCGATTTTAGGGCGTCACAAAGTGGTATCAGAGCCTTAGTTTCGATCTCCATGTTGTTTCGATACAAATGGTTATCGAAGCAGCGGGTCTGCAAAAGCCTGTAGTATAACCTCGCTAACGGTCATTGTTTCTAGAGTGTCGAAAACTATTTGACTTACCTTATTTTTGAAATGATCTCATTAGGTTTCTATTTATTCCTTACCTCTATTCTATTTCTCATCTTATCTTATTTGTTTTGGAGTCTCTCCTCTTATCCAATTTTCAAAGTTTTAGGATCCTACGTGTGACTGGATGATTTCTTGCCTTTTACCCTATTAGTTTCGATCTTTCGGAGTCGTCTTCGTCGTGAGCAACAATCCCTTGTTAGTGGTGTCGAGAATTTCAAGGTGGAGCAACAATCCCTTGTTAGTGGTGTCGAGAAGTTCATCCCGGAGCGTGAAGACTCGATAGTTACCCCTCTCTTCTTGTGGTCTCAGCGTGGATCGCGGGACGCGATCCCTTGTTAGTGGTGTCGATTGTAACGCCCCGAGATTTATCCCCTTTTAATTTGGTGTGTTTTTCTTTTTGCATCAACATGGCATCGCATTGCATCTCATTAATTTAATTTGTTGCATTTAAATTAAATTTCCCACGATTAAATTCAAATGCATTTCAAATTAATAAAAAATGTGTTATTTTAAAATATTTTAAAAATGTTAAAAACTAGTTTATTAAATTGTCTATCCAAAACTAAAAATATTTTGTAAAGGTTTCGTATTCAAATTCCTTTTCGTTTTTGTTTTAAAAATATAAACAGAAAAGAATAAATCGGTGAGAAATAAAGCTCAAAAGCCCATCTAACCCAAACCCTAGGTTTTGCCACCTGAAAACTTTTCCCACCGCCTGGAATATTTGCAGCCACCCCCCTCCACTCTCTTATTTTTCTTTTTTCCAGTTTCCCCCTTACTTTCTTTTCTTTTCTTCTTTTTCTTTTCTTTCTCCTTCCTTCTTTCCTCTTCTCTTGTTCCCGCAGCACCACCCCGAGCCTGCACCAACCGTCGCCTCGCCCGCGCGCCGGCCGCCTCGCCCTGCCCTGCTACCGGCCTCCTCCCCGCCGCCGGCTACCCCCTGCAGCCGCCTCCTCCGCGCCGCGCGCCGGGCCCGCGCCGCCCCGGCCACCTCCGCCGCACCCTGCCGCGCCGCCCGCCGCACCTCCTCTGCCGCCGGCCGCGCCCCTGCGCCTCCCCACGCCGCGCCGCCGCCAGCTGCTGCGCCACCGCGCCCCGTGCGAAGCCGCAGCGCGCCTGCCGTCGTTCGGCCGCGTTGCGCCGCCCCTGGCCTCCTTCCGCGCGCCACCGCCTCCCCAGCCCGCGTCCGCCATCGCTGCCTCCGCGCCCGGCCGCCTCCCCGCGCGCCCATGCACCACCGCCGCCTCCCGCGCCACCTCGCCGCCGGCCGCCTCCGCGCCCTGCTCTGCCCGCGCCGCTCCGCTGCACCTCCGCGCGCCGCCGTCCGCCCGTGCCGCGCCGCGCGCCCCCGAGCCGCCCCCGTGCGCCCGCGCGCTGCGCCCGTCTCCGCATGATGCAGCATGAAGCACATCCCAAAAGATCCAGCATGATGCAGCATGATCCATAACTACGGCAAAAGATCTTTTGGGATCTGTCTCATGATGTATCGGAGCTCTTGTAATGTTATCACAATTCCACCCAAATAATGCGCATGTTTCGGCGTGCTCATTATGTCTGGTGGGCGACCTAAAATCGTTATTATGTGGATTTCGGCGGGATCGCTTAAAACTACCTAGAACCGATTTTAGGGCGTCACAGGTACTTCCCCCCGCATCAGGCGGGAAAGCCTCCTGCAGACCGTTGACGGCCTACCGGGATCCCTCATGCTAGTCACCTTCTTGCTCGACCTTACGAGTCCTTCCTGCACAAGTCTAGGACCGAGATAAATGTTCCGGTTAGCACTTACCCGGATTGCCTATCCGGTAAGATCGAGTACCTCTCCTTCCGGGAGTCTCCTCGGAGCCCAAGATCCGAGATCCTTTCCGGATGCACCCGAGTTCGTCTCAGGATGAGTATCTCTAGGCCTAGCCTCCCGAAGATGTCTTAGCCTACCAGCAAAGACATCTTCGAGAAGCTAGTTCTTAGAGGAACCACCCGCTGATGCTTGTGCTGTTATGAGGGCTCGGGGTGTCTATTTATAGCCGCCAGAGATGACCTTTGCGCCTGCCAGGAGGCACCTTGCACACTACCAGCACTCAAAGGTCAAGTTGCCCCTTCAGCACACTAGGGGGTGGCCCTTGCTCTCGCAAAAGGTCAATCACTTTTGCTACACTGTTGAATTGCGCCGGGATCTGCCCTACCCGGGGGGCAGCCCCCCGATACTAGTCCCCGAAGCTGGTGTTGCGCAGCGACCCCGGATGATGTGCGAGATCAGCTTTAATAACAACTATCTCCCCAGAAAATATGAGACTATCCTTTGACTTGATGCCGAGATGAGTTTTGCCGAGATCCCCATACCGAGATCGTTTCGACCGGAAGGCCATGCTCGTAACCGGATAGTGCCACGTGAGTGAATCTTGATCGTTGGCTCCGCATTGAATTCCAGATCTTTGGCTGGGTCCCACCCGAGGTCCTGTCGAATCAGAAACGCACTCGAGTGCCTCTGACCGAGCACGCCGCCGCTCGGGTTCACGCGCCGGGAGCCGCAGCCGATCTGAAGTCCAACCGTTGGGGCTGTGTGGCCCCCGGTGTGGCCGGATCGGGCGCTCCGGTGGACGCCATGTGTCGCGCTGCACAAAATAGATCTCACCCACGATCGGAGAGATCGTGGGCGGGAAATTCGGAAACCGCTCCGGATCCCCCCCATAAATAGGGGACCGGAACGGTCATCTCTTCTTCTTCCCCAACTTCTAACTTCCCCCACCGTCATCTCGAGCACGTCGCCGTTGCCCCGCCCGGAGCTCGAACGCCACCGCTGTCGCTGGTCGCCGGAGCTCTTCGCTTCCACCATCGGGTCGCGCCCTTCTTGCCCGTCACCGGCCTCGCTTTCTCCGGTGAGTTCTTCCCTCCGCTCCGATGAACTTCTTTACGGGAATGATGCTTCGCGTTTGATCGTGCAATGACGCACGCGCGGCGGCGCCGCCGCCGACGAGCACGATTCGCTCGGCGCTGATGAGGATGCGCACCGCACGTTGCTTTTCGTTTGCATTTAGGCCACCTTCGTATCTTGCCCGAGCATATTTTCATCGATTAAGTTTCGATTTACTCGCGTGCGGTAGATCTTATTTGCTAGGAATCCGGTTGCTTTTAGGAGTTTGCGATCCGGTATCTTAGCTCCCGGTAGACTAACTCCACTAACTGCCGTTGCGCCTGCAGAATAGCCCGGACACATCCGCAGATCCCTCCGACATAGCTGAAGAAAGTGTCCGGGGATGTTGGGATGGGTCCGAGATCATGCAGAAGGATCTCGATTGGTTGTACCGGACTCACCGGATTCCGCCAGAAGTCGAGAGTCGACTTCCGGAGGGCGAGGTTCAGCCGGAACCCCAACCCGGGGAATACATTGTATTCCTCACGCACTTCGAGCGCGGGTTTGGGCTTCCGGCTAGCCCCTTCTTCCGCAACTTCCTCGATACCTACAGCCTCCAACCCCATCATCTCCCAGCCAACGCCATTATGATGCTTTCGGTTTTCACCACGTATACGGAAGCATATCTCGGCGTGTGGCCTTTCTTGGACCTCTGGGCCAAGTATTTCATCCTCCGCCGCCAAGTCATCCCCAATCCGGATCAGAAAGTCAAAGACTTAGTCGACTGCGGAGCGGCACCATAATTCCCCGCGCTGACTCCGGATTTCCCATAGTGAAGGGACTAGAATCTTGCCGGAAGTGGCAGCGTAGTTTCTTCTACGTGAAGAACCGGGAGGTTTCGGGAGATGGTCCGGGATCCTCGAACCCGGATTTTATCAATTTGCCGGAGTTCGCCATTGGACCTCCCCGCGAATTCGACCTCTGGAACCGGCTCCCGGATACCGAGGAGATCAGATGTATACACGACGTCCTCAACGTGCTGACGGATAAAATGACTGGCGACGACCTCCTTCGCTGCTTTATTATTCGTCGCGTCTGCCCCCTACAAACCAGAGTGCACAAGATGTGCCATATGGACGGGTCACTAGATCCCACCAGGACCAGCATCTTCGGGTTGGACCGTCCCGCAGTCGTCCGGCGCGTTTGAGCTATTGCTCGAACGAAGATGCCGGATGATTATGTCTGGGGTCTTGTCGGTGGGTTCCGGAAGAAACCACTAAAACAGGTGCTCGTGTCTGTCTTTCGCAAACTTGCATTTGCACCTGGATTCTGCTGGAAACCGACATGGTTATCATGCAATGATTTGTTCGTGCAGCTATTCGAGCGTCAAACCGAAGAGGTCCTCCCACCATCGATTCCAGGTAAGATTTCTTTGCTTCGAGTTACATGTTCTTGTCTTCTCCTGAAGTCTTTACTGATATACTTCTTTCAGCGATGCACTTGACGTTCCGGCATCAGCGGCTTCCGATCCTCCGGGATCTCGCACACCTAGCCCGCCTCGGGCTGCTCCTTCTCCATCTCGCCCCTCCGTACGAGAGAGCGAGCATCCTGCGCCTGGCGCCGCGCAGACTGCCGCGGCGACTCCGGATGCGCGTCCCGTGGTGGACGAGATTCCGGCCCAGGCCACCACCGCACCGGAAGACGTCTTCCTTCCGGAGAGCCCGTGCAGGGTGCCTGGGCTTGAGACGGACATCGCAAGTCCTCCTCGCCAGGTCGTGCCGGGAGCCTCCCCTCGGCTGGCCCCGGGCAAGCCTGCCCCGCCGAAACAGCCCGCGGCCCCTTCTCGACAATCTGACCATCCTGCCGGGAAGTCACGCAGCAAGACCGCCGGGCAGAAAACAACCTCCGCTAAACCTGCTGCTCCTCCGACATCTTCGGGCCAAGACTTGACCCTGAGCTCG
Source organism: Poa annua (assembly GCA_026929855.1). Lineage (NCBI taxonomy): Eukaryota > Viridiplantae > Streptophyta > Magnoliopsida > Poales > Poaceae > Poa > Poa annua. The sequence continues at coordinate 238,575,196 of CM049426.1, read as the reverse complement.
GGTAAGTTCTCGCGATTACCGCCACCTCCTGCCGAGATCACCACTTCTGCCCTGCAGACGCTGCGAGCAACCGTAAGCTCCTTTATGCCTTCAGGATCCCGGCAGGTTGTTGCTGCTCGCGCGCCTGGCGGCTCCGGCATGCGTGTTGTTGAAGAATTCAACCAAGCCTGGATTGCCGCCGATGCCTCCGAGATCGTGGAGGACTTGCACGCTGCCGGCCCTAGCCGCAGCGCCCAAGCTCTACACGCTCTCCAGGTGGCCGCGCTGGACGTTACTAGGGTGACCGAGGTAAGTTTGTTCCCTTTACCTTCTCCAAAAATTATTTGTTCCTTCCCCACTAGTCCACGAGATTGGTGCTTAGTGCTCTAGATTCCACCGAATAGCAGACCACTAGGCTCCAATCTTAGAGAAAGTCACATGACTTGGAAGACGAGTCCCCGAGATCTTTCCTACCGAGTAGCTTTTAAAATTGTTCCATCTCCACTAGTCCCCGAGATTGGTGCTTAGTGCTCTAGATTCCACCGAATAGCAGACCACTAGGCTCCAATCTTAGAGAAAATCACAGGACTTGGAAGACGAGTCCCCGAGATCTTCCCTACCGAGTAGCTTTAAAAATTGTTCCACCTCCACTAGTCCCCGAGATTGGTGCTTAGTGCTCTAGATTCCACCGAATAGCAGACCACTAGGCTCCAATCTTAGAGAAAATCACAGGACTTGGAAGACGAGTCCCCGAGATCTTCCCTACCGAGTAGCTTTAACTGACATAGATCTCGGAACATCCCGAGTCTTCGGGATCCTTCCCGAGATTGATATAACTTTCTTTGTTTTGAATTCAGGAGTGCGGCAAGAAACGAGGCAGCATCTTCCACCGGGTCCTTGCTGATCTTGGTCAGTCCAAGAAGTGCGAGGGGCGCCTCCGGGAGGAACGGGATGTCGCGCGCAAAATCTCGGTGGAGCAGAAGTCTGCGCTAGCCGCGACCCAGGCCGACATCGCGCGGCTAAGTGCCGAGCTCGAAAAGGCCAAGTCTGCCGCGAGCGACATGAAGACGCGCTTCGTGGAGGCGACGAAGAAGCAGAAGGAGACCTTGGACCAATCCGAGGCGCGCGTGCATCTTGCCGAGACCGGGCTGGCGCTTCTCTGGTCACAGGCCGATACCTGGCTCTCTGAGCTAACCGGATTGAACCGGGATCTTAACAGTAAGTTGACCGACGTCCTTTTTCTCCTGCTCTCTTTCTTTACTGCTACAATCCTTATGACCTAGTCGCTTGACATCTCTTCTTTTTAAAGGGGAATTCGAGCCCTCCCGCGACGCTGCCAATCTTGCAGTCGCTGCTGCCCGGGAGAAGCGCGCCGGGAAGGGCCCCGTCTCGGACTCTTGGGACATTGAGGATCACCTCACCGCCCTGAAGGCCCGGATAGTGCCTCTCCGGTCGATCGGGACGGAGTTGATCAGTGCTGCGGTCCATGTCCATGGAGCGTTATGGCCGGGCGTCAGCGCTACCCTCTCGGTCAGCGATCTAGCGAGTGCGCTCCGAGCTGCTGGGAAGCGTGTCCACGCTTCGAAGCGCTCCGGTGTGCGGGCTGGTGCCGATCAGGTCTTGAGCCATGTACTTAGCTGGTACGAGGGTCTCGACCTTGACGTGGTCCAGCGCCTGCGCACCATCTCGCCGTGGTGCAGCGATCCGGCTAAGGTCCAGCGGCGCCGAGAAGTGGCGCATCACATCGCCTCCTGGTCCAACATTTGCGTCTTCACCGCCAGCCTCGTCACCTCTGACTCCGAGTCAGATTACGAGGATGACGATGAAACCGGTGCAACCGACGACGTGGACGCCGAGATCCCGGAGGAGGACGACGCCGCTTCCGGTGCCGCCACCGAGACCGTGGTCTCCCGGGATGCTTCTACTCCAACGCTACCCGAGGCCTCTCAGGCCGAGGCGCGTCCAGATGCCCCGAGTACTGCTGCCGGCGCTGAGGATACCGTCATCGCCGCTCCTGCTGCTGCTACTGCCGAGAAGCCGGCTTCCCCTACCCCTTAGAAACACTTAAGTGTAGAACTGTTAATTCCCCGGGATGCCGGGTGCAAGATGTAATACATACTTTTAAGATTTATGTTTCACACTATATTATATATTAAAACGAACTATATCGATTTATTCTGCCACGAGTCCCCGAGTTCCTTTTCATGTTTACCGTACTTAGGCAATTTCTGCTCTTGTCTACCATTTCGGCGTTCGACAGTCGAGTCACAAAACTCCATACACGGCATACATTACTTAAGAATATTCGAGTTCTAGTTAACCGAATTCCCGACATAAAAAATAACCGGGTTAGTAAAACAGGTATGCCGGATAAGTTCCTGCTCCGAGTCCCCGAGACCATTTTCGTGTTCCCCATATTTGATTCTCTTTGCTCTTGACTACCATTTCGGCGTTCGTCAGTCGAGTCACAAGATGATTTCACATGACATACATTACTTTGACTTTGAGAATCGATTTCGGAACTTTCCCGGCATACAGATAACATAAAAAATAGGTACCAGGCAGTCCCCGGGTTCCTTCCCGGGATGTCGACATGAAATGATAAATAAATGGATCAAAGTAAATGGGCACACAACGAGGCAGTCGCCGGGTTCCTCCCGGGGTACCTAACGTTCATTAACAGATAAAAACCGAAATACAACATACACTGAGCCCTTTACGTGTAAAAGGGTCGAAGCAGGGCTACATTCCATGGACGCTTGGTTTCCTCACCGGATTTTTCCATTACACCTTTCCTAGCCTCCTGTGCATCTACAAGGTAATAAGAATCATTGTGCAATGCCCTGCTTATCACAAAAGGTCCCTCCCATGGAGGTGACAGCTTATGCATTCCGGCCGTGCGTTGGATGAGCCTAAGCACAAGATCTCCTTCTCGGAACACTCTCGGTTGCACTTTCCGGCTATGATAGCGACGGAGATTTTGCTGATAAATTGCCGACCAAGACAATGCCAATTCTCTTGCTTCTTCAAATAAGTCCACATCATTTTCTCGGACCTCTTTCGCCTCGGTCTCGGTGAACATTGTCACTCTCGGGGAATCATATTGTATGTCGGTCGGGAGCACTGCCTCGGCACCATACACCATGAAGAATGGCGTATAACCGGTAGATCTATTCGGTGTGGTCCGGAGACCCCATAACACTGCTGGTAACTCCTCTATCCAGCATCCCGGAGTTCTCAACAGTGGTTCGATCAAGCGGGCTTTGATGCCGGCCAAGACCAATGCATTTGCTCTTTCAACTTGCCCGTTTGCTTCCGGGTGTGCAACTGATGCTACATCCAACCGGATTCCCTTCTCAGCACAAAATCGAGCGAATTCCCCCATAGAAAAATTGGTGCCATTATCCGTGATGATGCTGTGCGGGTATCCGTACCTCAAGATGATGTCTTTCAGGAATTGCACGGCGGTGTGTCCGTCACACTTCCGGATTGGTTTGACCTCTATCCACTTGGTGAACTTGTCCACCATGACCAATATGTGAGTCATATTGCCTCTTGCCGGCTTGAACTGCCCGACCATGTCCAAACACCATACTGCGAATGGCCAAGTGATAGGGATTGTCTTCAGTGCCGATGCCGGCATATGTATTCGGTGAGCAAACCTCTGGTATCCTCCACACTTCTGGACAATGTCTTCTGCTTGCTGTAACGCAGTGGGCCAGTAGAACCCATGCCGGAACACTTTCGCCACCAGGGACCGGGATGATGCATGATGTCCACATTCCCCTTGATGTATTTCCAGCAGCATCTCTTGTCCTTCTTCCGGTTCCACACACCTCTGGAGTACCTCGGTGACACTCCTCTTATATAGCTCTTGATTGATGACGGTGTATGCTTTTGACCTTCGCACTATCTGCCGGGCTTCCACCTCATTCTCCGGGAGGGTTCCTTCCAAGATGTAAACCATAATGGGCTGCGCCCATCCCGGGACTGGTCGAACCGGAAACATGGGAATATCTATGTCCATTGGCTCTGCCGACATCACCTCCATCATCCTCTTTCTTTGCCCCTCTGAGCACTGTGATGCAGTCCCCGGGTTCGATGCGATGCTCCCGACTTCCACTTCCATGGGTACAGCTTCCGAACCAGGCTCCTTGGGGATGAAGATAGAATCCGACTCGGGTGAGGGCTGAATAGATGGCTTCCTCAAATGCTCAAGAGCGATCCCGGGTGGGATGGCATCCCGAGATGATCCTAGCTTGGACAACACATCCGCTCCTCGTTTTCTCCTCTGGGTATGTGCTTGAACTCGCATCCTTCGAAAAACCCGGATATTTTCTGCACATGAAACCGATATAAGGCCATGTTGGCATCCAGTGCATCCCAGTTCCCCGACACCTGCTGCACCACGAGGTCGGAATCGCCGAAACACTCGATCCGACGGATGCCGATCTCCTTGGCGACATTCAGTCCATGAACCAAGGCCTCGTACTCAGCGACATTGTTAGATGCTCGAAAATGAATTTGCAGGACATACTTCAGCACATCTTGTTTTGGTGAGGTGAGAACCACTCCGGCACCCAACCCGATCTTGGTCTTGGAGCTATCGAAATGCATCCTCCAGGAATTGTAATCCGGCATCGGAGGTTCATATTGCATCTCGGCCCAGTCTACCAAAAAGTCCGGCAGCGCCTGCGACTTGATGGCATCTCGTCTCTCGTATGCCGGAGCGTATGGAGACAACTGGATGGCCCATTTGGCAACCCGGCCGTCAATAAGAACAAAGGGAAAAGGGATGGATATTCGGATATCAGCCAGACGAGAACCCTTTGGGATCTCGGATAGGAACCAGACAGCTGAATCCGGCAGACGCCAGATTCCGGCTCGATCGGATTTATCAATCCGAGATGGTGGAAGAGCAAGGGCCTCCGGGACCTGCATGCTTTGGACCCCGGATCATGCGGGAGCCGCCTGTTCGGAATTTTCAGCTCAACATGGGTGCCAAGACCTATGACGGCAGCAAGAAGCCGGAGGACTGGCTAACCGACTATGTAACTGCAGTAAGCATAGCCGGTGGAAACAGACGATGGGCGGTACGTTACGTACCACAGATGTTGGAAGGACCAGCCCGAATCTGGTTGAACAACCTGAGAACTGGCAGCATAGACTGCTGGTTAGATTTCGAGGAGGCATTTATCAGCAACTTTACTAGCACGTACAAAAGGCCAAACAGGCCTCAGCAGCTCGCCATCTGTAGGCAAAGGAGCAACGAGACTGACCGGGAGTATCTTACCCGGTGGAGCATTATTCGCAATTCTTGCGAAGGAGTGGTAGAGGCGCAGGCCATCTCCTGGTTTGCACAAGGATGCCAGCATGGCTCAATGCTGTGGCAGAAGTTGCAGAGAAAGATGCCAACAACCTTGGCAGAAACCATGCGCATCGCCGATACCTACACGCTTGGAGATCCCATGCAACCCCTAGTGGATGTCGGCGACTCCAGCAAGAGGAATGCGGGACCTCAGCGTTCGGGACCAAGCAGGACCCATGATCGCCAAGATTTTGGCCAGAAAAGGAATCACCCCGAGTACCACCATGCCGCACAGCATGTTGCAGCAGTGACCCGGGAGCAAGAGGATGCCGGCAACAGCCAGCGTCAAAAGACAAGTGGCCCGACTTGGGGTCAGAGTCAGGAGGTGCAGAAGACCTGGGTGGAACAAAAGAAGCCCCTGACATACGAAGAGATGCTGAACAAGCCATGCTGCTACCATACTCTGAAGGCCAACAAGCCAGCAAACCACTCTACTCGGCAATGCAGTTGGTACCAGCGCACCTTGCAGGAAGGCACCTCGGGAGTTGTTCGACCGAGTGCACCGGCATCTCGGCCCAACATTCCGAGACCCCCTCCTCCGATCTCGGGGGCCAATGCTATCCGGATCAACCCACCTCCGCGAGGACCCCCGCCTCGGCCAGTAAATACGGTGCACACCCGGAATGACAACGGTGCAGGCCCCAGTAACCAAGCCGGACAGCAGCAGGGCAACTACCGGGAGGCACATCAAAGTTATGTGGTTTTCGTAACCGAACCCACTGACCGGAGAAGTGTGCGGCAGCGTGCCCTGGAGATGAATGCTGTGATCCCGGCGGTGCCCAAGTTCTTGCACTGGTCGGAGATGGAGATCACGTGGAGCCGGAAGGATCATCCCAGGGTTATGCCTAAGCCAGGGGCGTATGCCTTGGTGGTGGACCCAACTTTTGTCGGACCCAACCTCAATGTCCGCTTCAGCCGGGTTCTGATCGACAATGGCAGTGCCATTAACATCATGTACAAGGACGCGATGATGAAGCTGGGGGTGTCCATGAACACCTTGCTGCCTACCGAGACAACCTTCCACGACATTGTGCCCGGAGTCTCTTGCTCACCCATGGGAAAAATCTGGGTTGAGGTGCTATTCGGAACTCGGGAGAACTGCCGAACCGAGAGCTTGGAGTTCGAGGTCGTGGAGCTCGAAAGCCCATATCACGCACTAATCGGCAGGCCAGCTCTAGCCAAGTTCATGATCTCAACTCACATGGGCTACCTGAAGATGAAGATGCCGGGACCTAACGGCGTGATCACCATCTCGGGAGACCACAAGCGCTCCATGGAGTGTGCCTCGGCGGGGTCATGCTTAGCTGAATCCAAGAGGATCCAGCAGGTGGTGGCAATGGCCAAGACCTCCCAACTCGGAATGCCCGGGATGGTAAACCCGGAGCAGGGTGCGTCATTTCAGCCCCCCAAAGAGATCAAGAAGGTGGGTGTGGACCCCAGCAACCCGGAGCGCCAAGTTATCATTGGCAGCAACCTGGACAGCAAATAGGAAGGCGAGCTCGTCGACTTCCTCCGTGAGAATCGGGATGCTTTTGCGTGGTCGAGTGACGATCTGCAAGGTGTCCCGAGGGAGTTGGATGAGCACTCTCTATTTGTTAGACCGGATGCGAAGCCGGTGAAGCAACCAACTAGGCGCCTCTCGGATGAAAGAAGAGCTGCCGTCATGGAGCATCTGACTATACTGCTGGCGGATGGGTTCATAATGGAAGTGCTGCACCCGGATTGGATATCGAATCCGGTCTTGGTGGAGAAAAAGAAGGATGATCCCCTCCTGCTTAAGGGGTGGCGCAAGTGCATCGACTTCACCAACCTCAACAAAGCATGCCCGAAGGATCCCTTTCCACTTCCCCGGATAGATCAAGTGATAGATTCCACTGCCGGGAGTGAGCTTTTGACGTTTTTAGATGCATATTCGGGTTTTCACCAGATACCTTTAAATCCGGATGATCAATTGAAAACTGCTTTTATTACCCCTTATGGGGCTTATTGCTATCGTGTCATGACTTTCGGTTTGAGGAATGCTGGTGCTACATACCAGAGGTGCATGCATAAATGTTTGCATGACCAGATAGGCCGGAATGCCGAGGTCTACGTCGATGACATAGTCATAAAGACAAAAGAAAAAGCCTCACTAATAGATGATCTGAGGGAAACATTTAAGAACTTAAGAAGATTCCGGATGAAATTGAACCCGGATAAGTGCACATTTGGGGTTCCGGCGGGGAAATTACTCGGTTTCCTCATCTCAAGCCGGGGAATCGAGGTCAACCCGGGTAAGATTCGTGCTATCGAGAGCATGAAATTGCCCGTGCGTCTCAAAGATGTACAGAAGTTCACCGGGTGTCTTGCATCCCTAAGTCGGTTTGTGAGTCGACTTGGGGAAAAGGTCTTACCCCTGTACCAACTGATGAAGAAGAGCAAAACATTTGTTTGGACCCCGCAGGCTGACGCGGCGTTCAACGATTTGAAGAGAATGCTCTCAACAGCACCCGTGTTGGCATCCCCATTACCCAAGGAACATGTGCTGCTGTATATTGCTGCAACCAACCGAGTAGTCAGTGTGGCAATGGTGGTAGAAAGGGAGGAAGGAGGCAAACTGGTACAGAGGCCGGTGTATTACCTCAGTGAGGTGATCTCGGAATCCAAGCAGAACTACCCGTACTACCAGAAAATGGCGTATGGGGTGTACTGTAACATCCCAAATTTTGGAACCAAGAAAAACTTATTTTTACCAGACCCAAAATTCAGAACCAACAAAAACTTTTTGAAATGTTTCATTAATGATTGTGTTTTCCTTCCCATTGCTATGTTTGACATTGTGTGGCTGCTCCTTTTTGTGTGTGTGACTTGTTTGTCTTGAATGCATCATCCTTGTGATTGTTGTGATCTTGTTGTGTTGTTGCTTGTGAGTATAATTAATTCAGTGTGCTAGAGCAATAAATTAAAACACACACTTGACAACAAATTTGGTATGTGACTTAAATAAAGCAAAACTCCTAAAGTTATTCAACAAAAGGAAATTTAGATCAGGAGTTGAAGAAATGATCTAAATAAATTATTTTCCCTACATAACTATCTATTTCCTTCAAACAAATATTTTCTCTATGAACTTATAAATTATTTGAAGTTAATATAATTGTCAAGGAAGTTCCAAGGGTTCAAGGATAATATTTTGAACTTTCTTTAAAATTTCTAAAGGATTATAAATTTGTTTTTAAGAAAAATGCCATATTTAAACCCTGTGAACAAAAGTTATTCAAAATATTTTATTTTCAAATACCAAAATTTGTGGAGCTTCTAAATGTATATGGGAGCCTACCCAAATATTTTCAAATTTGTATAAAATGTTTTAGTACCCCAAATAAAATCCCTAAAAGCTACTGGTTTTCAAAAGGAATTAAAAGAAATAAAAAAGGACTTAGTTGTGAGAAGGGAAAGTTCTGCCAGGGGGTTATCTGGAAAAGCGTCATCTCCTTCCTGTAGCAGCAGCACGGCATGGCGCCAGTGTCGCCGTGCTCCCCGCGCCGCCGTCGCCGCCCGCCCCCCCCCCCCTCGCAGCAGCGTCGCCGCCCGGACCCCCCCCCCCCCGCCTCTCCGCCTCGCTCCTCTGCTCCCTGGACCAGCCTCCGCGCCACGCCCCCTCCCCTTGGGCACGCGCCCGTGCCCCCGTGCGGCATGTCCGCGGGCGACACGGTGATGTGCGCCTCCCGCCGTGCCCCTCTCCCAAGCGTCCCCTGCCGGACCCCCCTCCTCTCCCCTGCGCGATAAGAAGCCCCGAGCCGCTCCTCTGCTCCCCGGCCCCCTCTCCCTCTCTTTCCTCTCTTCTCCTCCCCGCGGCACCGAGCTCGCCGTCGCACACCGCCGGCGACTGGAGCCTCCCCGAGCCCAATGGAGACCTCCTCCCGATCCGCCTCGTCGTCCTCTACGTCCTCGTGCGAGGAATCGCCGCGGGCCGCCCGGAATCACCGTCGCCGTCCTCGTCTTCCCGAGCTCCGGCCGCCGCGCCTCGAGGATGATTGCCGCCGTCTCCGACCTCCTCCGTCCAAGCCGAGCACACGCACGCGTCAAGGGTGAGCGTACGAACCTCCTGGACATCCCCGTTCTTCCCCTGCCTCTGTATTTCGCCGAGGCGAGGTGAGCTCGCCGCCGGCCGCCGTCGGGCGCCGATGCGCGCGTCGCTCCGGCGACCCTTAGGTAGCGTCGCCGCCGTTTTCGTGCTCGCCTCGTTCACGCGAATCGTTAGCAACCGTAGCACGTCCCCTCGCGTCGTAGAACGTCGAGTCCATGCACCTCGCCGCCGGTGAACGGCGCGGCCGTGCGCGTCGCTGCCGTGCCCTAGCCTCTCCTCTTATTTACCCGCGTCCGTATTCTAGCACCAAACAGCACCCGACCCACTGGCTAGCGTAGCCGCACCGCACGCCCGCGAGATCCCGAGTTCGAACCCCCCCCCCCCCCCCAGCGCGCGGCCTTTTGATTTATTTTCGCGCACTGACATGTGGCCCCCACTGGTCAGTGACCGTGGAGGCCAGCATAGCCGCACCCAGCCGCGTCAGCGCCAACATGGCCCTCGGGCCCGCATGGCAGTGGCTCTGGCTAGCCAGCCCATCGGTGAAAAAGGTTTCACTGCCCTTTTTGTAAATTCTAAAAATGACAGAACCTTGACTAATTTTGTATATTCAATATCTTGAGATTGATAACTCCAAATAAATCAAATTAAAATGTTCTAGAAAGCTTATGAAGTTGTCTAACCAACCCAAGTGGTTTCACCCCATTTAGATACATAATAAAAATACATTATTCAAAATACCATGAAAGTTTTAAATTCTAAACTTGTTTGTTTCTGATACTATGTTAGTCCAAATTAGTTGAGACCAATTTTATTGAGTCACAATTAGTCATGGTGAGTCACCCCTAAAATGGTTTGATTTTTAGATTAACAGAATTTAGTTAATACCTAAAACTTGATTAATTAGCTTTTGGATTCAAAACATTGTGTAGGGAGTTTGGTAACTCCAATTGACCCAAATCCAATTGTGTTGTCTTCTACACATCAGTAGCTTTCTGTAGAAATTTAGTTTGTATTTTTTTGATCAACAGAACTTAAGATATGTAATTAAACATGTTCAACTAGTTTCTGCCATAAGTAAGACATAATCAAATAATGGCTAATTCAATTAAATTGAAACCAAATTGTGTTGCTTGATATATGAAGTGACTATTTAGAGAATTTAAGGTTGCATTGCTGTAATGATTGTTGTGCTGCTGTTGCTTGCTAGTTGTTGTAGTTTGGCATGTTATAATATGTTAGTACTGTTAGTGTTAGTTGTTAGACACATTGGTGAGTAATATGTTTGCATGGCTTGATGGACTTGATAGTCTTGGAGTGGAATAATAGCTTAAATATCTTGTTAGTGTCTCCACCTTAGCTTGGTGAGGTATTTAAATTATAGAGATTAATTGGTGACTTAACTTTTGTCTGAAGTATTTCCTGATCAGAGAAAAGTGGTTACTAATTACCTCTAATTGAGGATGCCTTGGTGCTCTATATTTAGGCATGTGTATGGTCTTATACTCCTGTGAGTATAATGACCTAGCAAATATAGATTTAGTTCATTGCTTGATTAAACTAGTGCTATGTATGTGGCTTGAGTGATTAGTTTGATACTTGTGGTTTGTCCCTTGTTTATATGCCACTCGTGGTTTGGTTTGCTTATTGCGTGTTGTTTATTTTCATGTTGCGACGCTAGTTATAAACGCTACCGGAGTGGTATTTGGAAAGGATTTATCGGAGGAGGATGATATTTATCTCTTGAGCGGTCAGGAGAAGTCCAAGAACATCATACTGGAATCAGGCAAGCTATTCCCTGAGCTTGCATCTTTATACACCTATTTTGGTTCACATGTTTTACTTATAAAGAGCATATGTGCTTTAAGTGGTGGTTGCCACTAAGGCTATGAGTTTGAAAACCCTTTTTCCAAAATACCAGTATATTATTTTGACACCCTGTATGGAGATATTAGATGGAAATTCTTTTTCAAACTATAGGATGGAAAAACCAAGATTTGTTTATTCAAAACTCCTTTGAAAACTTGTGTGGATATAAAGCACTATGATATGGTGTTGAAGTAAAGAAATGGAGAAAGGTGGTTTTTGAGAAAAGCACATTGTGTCTTAGTACTTACGTCGATCAGCCGATACTCTGTGCGACCACATTTACCCACATATGGGAAAGGGGCCTAGTCATATAGTTTGCTCTTATTAGTATGGGACACTGCATCAACGGAGATGACTCTGTTATGCATGAGGGAATGGTTTGACGACCTACCCCTGACCTGGATCCTCGCTCAACATCTATGAGTAGATAAGGAGGAGGATAGAAGGATGTCCCCTATACACCGCTAGATAAAACATGTGAGTCCTCACACTTAGATCCCGACGGGCTGGGTTAAGTGTCGATGGGAAGTATCATATGGGCAGGATCCTATACTAGCATGAGTAAAGGAAAGACTAGGGTCGGTGACTCAACTTCGCATACCGCTGGTATGGCGAAACGTGGCTGACACGATGAGTTATCGGATGAGTGTGGGAAAAGCGTGCTACCTCTGTAGAGGGTTAAAACTATTCGAATAGCCGAGTCCTCGGATATGGACAGTTGAGAGGCCCTACTCCGACCATGTGCAAGTTTTGGAAAAGATTTGAGTTTTAAAAGAAAAAGGAAGTGGAGAATGTTCCATACACCTATACCAACGGATCGGTATGAGGTTGTTGGAGAATATGTATCATGACGGTCAGGAAAAGGAGGAGTTTTGGAGAAACAGATAAAATGGTGATTTTATTTTTTGATAAAATGTTTATTAAAGAGACTTCTTACCTTTTTCAACAAAGATGCCCCCTTTTGGGAAATAGTTTTAAAGAGACTTCTTACAAAGGCAGATTTATGGGAAAAGTTCTGAAGACTTCCTTTCCTTTTTCAATAAAGACATAGGGTTTTCAAGGCAAACAAAGTTTTATTCAAACAAATAAAAGAATAGCGCATGCTCATGTTGGGGTAGTTTGCGAGTACGTAAATGTACTCATGGCTGTGTCCCTGGATATTCCCATGTCCAGTGTTCAAGAAGAAGTATGATGAAGACCGAGAGACCGATGACGTCTTTGCGAACTAGGCCGTCTTCCCAGTCAGCTGCCTATAGGTGTCTTGGCAAATGACTCGGGCCCCACGTTGATTGGTGTTTTCCGCTGCAATATCTTATTGAAGATTATGGCTTCACCCAAGTAAGTAATTCTTTCGGTAATTATGGATGTTCTTTTGATACCAGTCGATTGTGCCCAGCGACAGACTGATCACGGGATCGCTGATGTTGTAGGCACAAGGGTATTTCGGACAGCTAGTCCGGGGTCCCCACATGTACATGGCAGTAACCAAGCTCAAGCACTACTTTCAGGAACACCCGATCACAGTGGTATGCGAAGCTCCTCTGGCCGAGATCATCAGTTGCAAGGACGCTAGCGGCCGGGTAGCCAAATGGGCCATCCAGTTGTCTCCATACGCTCTGGCGTATGAGAGACGAGATGCCATCAAGTCGCAGGCGCTGCCGGACTTTTTGGTAGACTGGGCCGAGATGCAGTATGAACCTCCGATGCCGGATTACAATTTCTGGAGGATGCATTTCGATGGCTCAAAGGCTAAGATCGGATTGGGTGCCGGAGTGGTACTCACTTCCCCCAAACAAGATATACTGAAGTATGTGCTGCAAATCCATTTTCGGGCATCCAACAATGTCACGGAATATGAGGCCTTGGTTCATGGACTGAACGTCACCAAGGAGATCGGCATCCGCCGGATAGAGTGTTTTGGTGACTCCGACCTCGTAGTGCAACAGGTGTCGGGGAATTGGGATGCCCTCGATGCAAACATGGCCTTATACAGGTTTCATGTGCAGAAAATATCCGGATTTTTTGAAGGATGCGAGTTCAAGCATATACCCAGAGGAGAAAACGAGGCAGCGGATGTCTTGTCCAAGCTAGGATCATCTCGGGATGCCATCTCACCCGGGATAGCTCTGGAGCATTTGAGGAAGCCATCTATTCAACCCTCACCCGAGTCAGATTCGATCTTCATCCCCAAGGAGCCTGGTTCAGATGCTGTACCCATGGAAGTAGATGTCGGGAGCATAACATCGAACCAGGGGACTGCGGTACAGTGCTCAGAGGGGCAAAGAAAGATGATGATGGAGGTGATGTCGGCAGAGCCAATGGACATAGACGCTCCCGTGTTCCCGGTTCGACCTGTTCCGGAATGGGCACAACCCATTATGGCTTATATCTTGGAAGGAGTCCTCCCGAAGAATGAAGTGGAAGCCCGGCAGATAGTGCGAAGGTCAAAAGCATACACCGTCATCAATCAAGAATTGTACAAGAGGAGTGTCACTGAGGTACTCCAGAGGTGTGTAGAACTGGCAGAAGGACAAGAGATGCTACTGGAAATACATCAGGGAGAATGTGGACATCATGCATCATCCCGGGCCCTGGTGGCGAAAGTGTTCCGGCATGGGTTCTACTGGCCCACTGCATTACAGCAGGCAGAAGATATTGTCCGGAAGTGTGGAGGATGCCAGAGGTTTGCTCACCGGATACATATGCCGGCGTCAGCGCTGAAGACAATCCCTATCACTTGGCCATTTGCAGTATGGTGTTTGGATATGGTCGGACAGTTCAAGCCGGCAAGAGGCAATATGACACATATACTGGTTATGGTGGACAAATTCACCAAGTGGATAGAGGTCAAGCCAATCCGGAAGTGCGATGGACACACCGCTGTGCAATTCCTGAAAGACATCATCTTGAGATACGGGTACCCGCACAGCATTATCACGGATAATGGCACCAACTTTGCTGTGGGGGAATTCGCTCGATTTTGTGCTGAGAAGGGAATCCGGCTGGATGTAGCATCAGTTGCACACCCGGAAGCAAATGCGCAAGTCGAAAGAGCAAATGCCTTAGTCTTAGCCGGCATCAAAGCTCGTTTGATCGAACCACTGTTGAGAACTCCGGGATGCTGGATAGAGGAGTTACCGGCGGTGTTATGGGGTCTCCGGACTACACCGAATAGATCTACCGGGTACACGCCATTCTTCATGGTATACGGTGCCGATGCAGTACTCCCGACCGACATACAATATGATGCCCCGAGAGTGACAATGTTCACCGAGACCGAGGCAAAGGAGGCCCGAGAAGATGATGTTGATTTACTCGAAGAGGCAAGGGAATTGGCACTGTCCCGATCTGCAATTTATCAGCAAAACCTCCGTCGCTATCATAGCCGGAAAGTGCATCCGAGGGTGTTCCGAGAAGGGGATCTTGTGCTGAGGCTCATCCAACGCACGGCCGGAATGCATAAATTGTCACCTCCATGGGAGGGACCTTTTGGGATAAGCAGGGCATTGCACAATGACTCTTATTACCTTGTAGATGCACATGAGGCTAGGAAAGGTGTGATGGACAAATCCGGTGAGGAAACCAAGCGTCCGTGGAATGTAGCACTACTTCGCCCCTTTTACACATAAAGGGCTCAGTGTATGTTGTATCTCAGTTTTCAGTATTAATGAAAGTAAGGCACCCCGGAAGGAACCCGGGGACTGCCTGGTTATGTGCATTTTATGTTTTTATTTTGGTCTAGTTCATTTGCTGTTTTTATCGGCATCTCGGGAAGGAACCCGGGGACTGCCGGATAACTGTCTTCTGTTTTATTTGTATGCCAGGAAAGTTCCGAGTTCGATTCTCAAAGTCAGAGTAATGTATGTCATATGAATTCATCTTGTGACTCGACTGACGCACGCCGAAATGGTAGTCAAGAGCAAAGAGAGTCAAAGGTGGGGAACACGAAAATGGTCTCGGGGACTCGGAAAAGGAACTTATCCGGCATACCTGTTTTTTGCTAATCCAATTGTTTTTTATGTCGGGAATTCGGTTAAGCCAGAACTCGGATTGTCTTAAGTAATGTATGCCGTATGTGGAGTTTTGTGACTCGACTGTCGAACGCCGAAATGGTAGACAAGAGCAGAAATTACCTAAGTACGGTAAACATGAAAAGCAACTCGGGGACTCATAACAGAATAAATTGACATAAGTTGTTCGAATAGGTAGCTCAGTACGAAACGAAAATAATATAAGTGAATGTTACATCTTGCACCCGGCATCCCGGGGATTTAACAGATCTGCTCTTAAGATTTTTTCTAGACGGTAAGGGAAGCCGGCTTCTCGACGGAGACGTCAGCAGAAGCAGCGACCTCGGGAGCAGCAGCGGGAGCAGCAGCAGGAGCAGCAGGGGCTTCAGTTTCAGCGGCGGTACTCGGGGCGTCGGGGCGCACCTCGGCCTGAGAAGCCTCGGGTGTCGGGGAAGTAGCAACATCCCGGGGAGCCGCGGTCTCGATGACAACACCGGAGGCAGCGTCATCCTCTTCCGGGATCTCGTCATTCGCATCACCGGTCACGTCGGTTTCTTCATCATCCTCATAGTCAGATTCGGAGTCGGAAGGAATGACTCTGGCGGTGAAGGAGCGGATGCTGGACCACGAGGCGATGCGGTGCGCCACCTCTTGTCGCCGCTGGACCTTAGCCGGATCGCTCAGCCACGGCGAGATCGTCCGCAGGCGCTGGATCGCGTCCAGGTCGAGACCTTCGTACCAGCTAAGTACTTGGGTCAAGACCTGGTCGGCACCAGCACGCGCACCGGAACGCTTCCAAGCGTGGATGCCCCTCCCGGCACACCGGAGTGCGCTCGCGAGTTCGGAGACCGAGAGCGTCGCGCGGATACTCGGCCACAGCGTGCCGTGGACGTGGATCGCAGCGCTGAGCAATTCCGTCCCGATAGACCGGAGAGGCACTATCCGGGCCTTCAGCGCGGTGAGGTGGTCCTCAATATCCCAGGCGTCCGAGACAGCACCCTTCCCGGCACGCTTCTCCCGAGCAGCGGCAACGGCAAGAACAGCAGCCTCCCGGGAGTGCTCATATTCCCCTTTAAAAAGAAGAGCTGTCAAGCGACTAGAGCATAAGAAGAACTACAACAAAAAAAGAGAGCAAGGAAAGCATGGGGGATGTCGGTCCACTTACTGTTAAGGTCCCGGTTCAGCACGGTTAGCTCGGAGAGCCAGCTATCAGACCGTGACCGGAGAATAGCCAGCCCGGTCTCCGCGAGATGCGCGCGCTCCTCGGACTGATCCAAGGTTTCCCTCAGTTTCTTCGTTGCCTCAACGAAGCGCGTATTCATCTCGGTCGCAGCAGCCTTGGCCTTTTCGAGCTCGCCGTTGAGACGCGCGATCTCGGCTTGCGCGGTAGCAAGTGCGGTCTTCTGATCTATCGAGACCTTGCGCGCAGCATCCCGCTCCTCCCGGAGGAGCCCCTCACACTTCTTGGACTGACCGAGGTCAGCAAGAACTCGGTTGAAGATGCTGCAACGTTTCTTGCTGCACTCCTGAAATCAAAACAAAGAAGGATGAGACTAATTCGGAAAATTACGAGATCAGTAGCAAGTAATGGCTAACCGGTTGAGAGGATCTCGGGGACTCGATGTCCGAGTCCTAAAGTTTTCTCTAAGATTGGAACCTAGTGATCTGCTATTCGGTGGAATCTAGAGCACTAAGCACCAATCTCGGGGACTAGTGGTGATGGAGCAAATTTTGAAACAAGTTACCCGGTGGGGAGGATCTCGGGGACTTGGTGTCCGAGTCCTAAAGTTTTCTCTAAGATTGGAGCCTAGTGATCTGCTATTCGGTGGAATCTAGAGCATTAAGCACCAATCTCGGGGACTAGTGGGGAAGGAACATATGTTTATGGAAAAAAGAAAGGAAACAAGCTTACCTCGGTCACCCGAGTAACATCCAGCGCGGCCACCTGGAGAGCGTGCAAGGCTTGAGCGTTGCGGCTTGGGCCCGCAGCGTGCAAGTCTCCCACGGTCTCGGAGGCGTCGGCGGCAAGCCAGGCCTGGTTGTATTCATCAACAACGCGTATGCTGGAGCCACCGGGCGCGCGAATAGCAGCAACGTCCCGAGATCCTGGAGGCACAAAGGAGCTTACGGTTGCTCGCAACATCCGCAGGGCGGCAGTAGGGATCTCGGCAGGAGGCGGTGGTAACGGTGAAAACGTACCCGTGCGCAGCACCAAGTCTTGGGCCAAGGATGTCGGGGCAGTTGCAGGTTTGGTAGAAGTTGTTTTCTGCCCGGCAACCTTGGGGCGCGACTTCGCGGCAGGTGGATCAGCTTGCCGGGAAGAGGTTGTGGGACGTTTCTCTGGGGCGGTCTTGTTCGTGGCTTGCTGGGAGGGACCGCTTGTCGCGAGCTTCCGGCGAGGGCTCAGAATATCTGCCTCAAGCCCGGGCACTCGGCGAGGACTTTCCGGAAGAAGAATGTCTCCCGAGGTGGTCGTGGCCGGCACCGGGGTCTCGTCGATCACCGGGCGTGCATCCGGAGTCACAACGGTAGCCGGTGCGGCACCGGAGGCAGCAGGCTCGCTTCCTCGAGTAGAAGGGCGAGGAGGAGAAGGGGAAGCCCGAGCCGGGCTGGGAGTCCGAGTTCCGGGAGGAGGAGGAATAGCAGGTGACGGGAGGTCGAGTGCGTCCCTGAAAGAAAATGTCTCAGTAATAATTTTTGGAGAAGGCAAAATCATGTAGCATAAGGCAAGGAGAATGTACCCGGAATCCACAGTGGGAGGGCCCCTCTGCCGGCGCCGAGGAGGCTTCTCGGCCGTTTGTTTATTCGGCTTGCTCCTCTTGGGGGGCTTGCCGGAGTTATCGGCAGCCTCCGTGTCGGAAGCCGCGCGCTTCCGGCTCTCGGCGCGTTTGTTCCCGGCCGTCGACTTCGGAATCACTGCTGAGGCCCAATTGAGAGGGAGAGCGTCAATCACATCGAGAATTTGGCAGTCAATCTCATCCTCATCATCCGAAGAAATGGAAACTGCCTCTGAGGTTGAAGGGTTACCCGGGGCGGCAGCTTTCACCAGAGGAACGGCGAGGTGCTCCTCACCATCAGGATCTTCCCTCGGCATCTCTTCCGGGGTTGGGAAGTTCGGCGCGAAATTCCCGTTGGCGTGGATAGCGTCTTCCTCGATTTGCCGCTCGAATAACTGCGCAAATAAATCACCACATGATACCCATGTCGGTTTCCAGCAGAACCCGGGCGCGAAGGCAAGTTTACGAAAGGCAGATATGAGCACCTGTTTCAGGGGTTTTTTCCGGGATCCCCCGATGGCACCCCAAGAGTAGTCATCCGTCATCTTCGTCCGAGCAATAGCTCGAACGCGGCGGACGACCGCAGCGTGATCTAGCCCAAAGATACTGGTCCGGGTAGGGTCTAAATTCCCGGCCATATGGCACATCTTGTGCACTCGGGTTTGGAGGGGGCAGACGCGGCGAATGATGAAGCAACGCAGGAGATCATTGCCGGTCATCGTGTCGTTCAGCACGTTCAGAACGTCGTGCATGCACCGGACTTCCTCGGTGTCGGGGAGCCGTTTCCAGAGGTTGAATTTGCGCGGAGGACCAATGGTGAACTCCGGCAGATTGATGAAGTCCGGATTCGAGGATCCCGGAACGTCTCCCGAGCTTTCCCGGTTCTTCACATAAAAGAAGCTGCGCTGCCACTTCCGGCAGGACTCTAGTCCTTTGACTATTGGAAATCCGGAGTCAGCGCGGGGGATGATGGTGGCAGCTCCGCAGTCAACCAAGTCCTTTATCTTCTGATCCGGGTTGGGGATGGCTTGGCGACGAAGGATGAAGTACTTGGCCCACAGATCCAGAAATGGCCATACGCCGAGATATGCTTCCGCGTAAGTGGTGAAGACCGAAAGCATCATGATGGCGTTGGCGGGGAGATGATGGGGTTGGAGGCTGTAAGTGTCGAGGAAGTCGCGGAAGAAGGGGCTAGCCGGAAGCCCAAAACCACGCTCGAAGTGCGTGAGGAATACAACGTATTCCCCGGGTTGGGGTTCCGGTTGAACCTCGCCCTCCGGGAGACGGCTCTGAACTTGCGGAGGAATCCGGTGGGTCCGATACAGCCAGTCCAAGTCCTCCTGGGTGGTCTCCGATCCATCCCAGCATCCCCGGATACCTTCTTCACCCATGTCGGAGAAGTCCGCAGATGTATCCGGGCTACTCTGCAGGCGCAGCGGCGGTTAGTCGGAATTAGTCTACCGGGAGCTAAGATGCTTCTAGACACAACCGGGTTCCTGGCAAATGAGATCTACCGTGTGCTGATAAATCAAAACTAAAGTGAGGAAAATATACTCGGGCTAAAACTCGAGCGAGACGTAATGCGAGTGAAAGATCTAAGTCCTACCCCAACGGTGCATCACCGCCGTGCATCCCGTGCGCACCGCTCGAGTCGTGCTCACAGGCGGCGGCTCGACCGCGCATGTGTTAGAGCACGGCCGGAGGCGAGATGTTATTATACTAAAGAAGATCATCGGGGCGGAGAAAGCAACTCACCGGAGAAGAGGAGGTCGGTGACGCGCAAGAGGAACGGCGGCGTTCGGACTACGGCTCCGGCGAACAGCGAGGATGGCGAAGTTCGGGCGGCGGACACGGCTGCGGCAGTGTGCTCGAGACGACGGTGGCGAAGAAGCGAAGGGGAGGAAGAAGAAGAGGAGACCGTTCTGGTCCCCTATTTATGGGGGGGATTCCGGAGCGGTTTCCAATTTTCCCGCCCACGATCTCCACGATCGTGGGTGGGATCCATTTTGTGCAGCGCGGCACGTGGCGCTAGCCGGAGCGCCCGATCCGGCCACACCAAGGGTCACACGGCCCCAACGGTTCGGCTCCGGATCGGCTGCGGCTCCCGGCGCGGGAACCCAAGCAACGGCGTGCTCGGGCAGAAGCACTCGAGTGCGTTTCTGACCAGACGAGACGTCGGGTGGGGCCCAGCTCGAGATCTCGAGTTCGATACGGACCCAACGGTCATGATTCACTGAGACTGCGTTATCCGGTTGCAGGCTTCGCCTCCCGGTTAAAACAATCTCGGTAAGAAGGTCTCGGGAGAAATCAATCTCGGCAAGAAAACGGAGGATGATGTCATGTGTTCTCGGAGGATAGTTGTTATTTAAAGCTGATCCCGCACATCAGCCGAGGTTGTTGTGCAGCACCAGCTTCGGGGACTAGTGTCGGGGGCTGCCCCCCGGGTAGGGACAGATCCCGAAATAATTCAGTAAGGTGCCAACAGTACTTGACCTTTGACGAGAGCAAGGGACACCTCCTGGTGTGCTGAAAGGGCAACTTGACCCTTGAGCACTGGTAGAGTGCAAAGTGCCTCCTGGCAGGCGCAAGGGTCAGCTCTAGCAACTATAAATAGACACCCCCGGCCTTCACAATTGCAGCACAAGCATCAGCGGGTGGTTCCTCTAAGAACTAGCTTCTCGAAGATGTCTTTGCGAATAGGCCAAAACATCTTCGGGAGGCTAGGCCTAGAGATACTCATCCTGAGACGAACTCGGGCGCCTCCGGAAAGGATCTCAGATCTCGGGCTCCGAGGAGACTCCCGGAAGGAGGTGTACTCGGTTTTACCGGATAGATGGTCCGGGTAAGTGCTAACCGGAGCGTATGTCTCGGTCTTTGATCTTATGTAGGAGAGGCTCACAGTGGCAAGCGAGGAGGTAGCCGGCATAAGGGATCCCGGTAGGCCGTCAACGGTCTATAGCAGGCTTTCCCGTCTGTTGCGGGGGGAAGTACCATTCCGCCTGACACGGAAGCATGGTCACCTCCCGCCTGACACGGAAGCATGGTCACCTCCCGCCTGACACGGGAGCGCGTCAGCCGGTACGACCGAGGTACGACAAGACCTGACATGCCTAGCCCGGCAATCCGGAAAAGGCTATCCGGGATGGGCCAAGACATGTCTTGTCTCTGGCAGGGGGACAATGATGGTTCAGGTAGGCGCCTGCCGTCCTTATCGATATGATGACGCAGGGGCTATGCCGGATAGCGCGGCGACTAGCTCGCACTAGCCAGTGACGACATGCCGGTTAGGCCTGTCCGGTGGGGCCAAGCCGATTTAGGGTTTCCGGCCCTCCTGGACGGAACTCTATAAAAGGCGCCATAACTGCTTTTGTGGGGGGAGGACCAACTTGGGAGCCAAAGCTATAGTTACCTTTACTCCTAGAGCCTTTACTTCTTCACACCTTGATTTCATCTAGTTCTTTGTACTCCTCCCTTTGAGAGATCTAGCAGCAAGTTGTAGTTCTTGTACCACAATTATATAGAGAGGAAAGGCAGGAGTAGGGGTGTTACCTCCTCACGAGGGCCCTGAACCTGGGTATATCGTGTGTGTGTGTTGCTTGCCTTCGTGCATTTGTTCGTGTTTGTTAGATCTTCCCCCTCGCACTTTGATCTTATTTCTTGTTCTTGGGAGATCTCGGTTATACCGGGATCCTCCTCGCGTGGGCTATTCAGCTCGCTATCCCTCCCCGGATCCACCAACGTCCATCGGCCCCACACATTAGCCATCCTATGGCATCTGCCGTGACACCACCACGACAATTATTTTTCTGAATTAATTCAAAATCAGTACAGGCAATTGACTTCTCTTGATCTTGTCATATTTAGTTATTTGTTCTCAGGTACAAAGTGATTATGACAAACTGCCGTTCCACTGGACAATGTGTAGGACAAGTGAGCTAGAAGCTGAGATGCTCTTATCTCCCATGTAAGTCACCTCTCCCTTCATGTGCATAATTGAAATCTGCTTTATCTTCTTGCCTATTATGTCACAACCGTGCACATTGTGCCGAGTGAGGGGGAACAAGCGCGCCCTCCGCGAAGTGATGATATTTGACCCTGACTTGGTTTCGTTTCGTTTTCCACATACAACTTCAGACACAATTGGAGTCACTGAAAACTTAAGAACACCAAGGATTTTGTTCAACTGTTCCACTTTCTCATTATAGAAAAGTGAGCACTCATTCTTTACTAAGAAAAACGTATCTTGTGTAAACTGCATTCCAGACAAGGCTTTCTGACTTATTTGGGTGGTTGTAGTTGTTGGATAACACATCTGAATATCTGCCAATTTCCAGTTTAATTCCTTGGAGGATTTGCTAAATCATTATGGAAACCATGAGATACACCCTGGAGTCTGCTTTTTTGACAACATCATGATCATCAATTAGACAGGTATGATTGCAGTAACACAATTGGAGTCACTGAAAACGCTAGCTTGTGTTTATGACGCTCATGTGGTCATAACATGGACAATTCAAATGCAATTTTATTTTTAGTGTGGTCCTAATTGTTTGATAATGCTAAGATTGGAGAAAAACTACTCTAGTTCTTTGTACTCCTCCCTTTGAGAGATCTAGCAGCAAGTTGTAGTTCTTGTACCACAATTATATAGAGAGGAAAGGCAGGAGTAGGGGTGTTACCTCCTCACGAGGGCCCTGAACCTGGGTATATCGTGTGTGTGTTGCTTGCCTTCGTGCATTTGTTCGTGTTTGTTAGATCTTCCCCCTCGCACTTTGATCTTATTTCTCGTTATTGGGAGATCTCGGTTATACCGGGATCCTCCTCGCGTGGGCTATTCAGCTCGCTATCCCTCCCCGGATCCACCAACGTCCATCGGCCCCACACATTAGCCATCCTATGGCATCTGCCGTGACACCACCACGACACCTCTCCCTATTTAACCGCCTCGCGCCGCAACCATGAACCCTAACCCTAATCCCCTCCTTCTCCGCCGCCGCTTGCTCCTCTCGCAAATGCCGTCGACATGGATGCCGAGCACTCGAGCTCGGGTCCCCGTTGACCGATGCCATCCCCGACCTCCTCCACGCGCCAGGAGCTGTGCAGCCTCCCCCTCCTTCTCCTCGACGCGAATAGAGCACCCGGGAGCCTTCCACGACGCCGGCCGACGCGCCGCACCTTCTTCCCCAGACCGTCACCTCGCACTCCGTCGTCCCCGAGCCTTCCCACTGCGCCAACGACCTCCCCGCGGTGAGCCGCACCACATCCGTGCTTTTCCCCCTCCTTTGCTTCCTCGTTCGCCTCGTGCCGCCCACGCCGGCGAGCTCTCCGCACGGACACGAGAAAGTCGCGCACGGACATGAGCCTCCGCTCCGTCTCCTTCACGTTCGAGAACAAAAACGAAACGGCCACGGCTTTCCGCACCTAACGCACACACACGCACGCGCAACGCCGCCAGGAAATGATCATCGCCGTCGAGTTCGACCGCCGCCGCGCACTGTGGTTTTGCTCCGTCAGTTTCGTCAGAGAAAGAAACAGGTAAACATTAGCTGTTTAAAACTAAACCTAACACTAACACTCACTCACCCTACTGCCTAGCAGCGCTACGCCCGCTCGCTCACCGCATCGCTGGTTCGAACTCCCACATACGCGATGGAAAAAGCCCATTTTTTGCTTGCACCACTGACAGTCCGGACCCACCGGTCAGCAACCGCGTGGTCAGCGCAGCGCACCGTCAGCGTCCGGTCAGCCTGGCCCCACTGTCAGCCTCTCTGGCTAACTCTCTACGCGGTGAGAAAACCCAGAAGAGCCCCTGCGCGGAAAAACTTGCATTTGAGCCCCTGTAGTTTCTATCTTCTACACAGGGCACCTTGCAAATACTTTTTCATCACAGATAGGTCCCTGTACTTTACAGAAACCACCCCAACTTTTAAATACTAATTACTTTTAATCCATAACTCCAAATAAAATAATCTTTATATGTTTTATTATCAGAAAAATGCAATAAACATTAATATGACATTCATATGCCATTTTGCATCATTTATTTTAAATGCATAGTGTAATTTAATATTTGCACCTAAATAATAAATATGGAATGTGTTGGACAAATATTTAATTATTGCCTATTCCATTTAAATTGATTAGATCACCCATGCCATGCTTTATATGTTAAGCAACATTTAATTTGTTGGTTACACAAATAACTTGCAACGTAATCTTTTGCCGGGATTTCATCCCCGCTTTAATGTGACCTAATCATCGCATACCATATTGCCACATCAACTGTTTGCGCATTTTCATGCATTGATTATGTTTCCTATTGTCTATATTTTGCTCTTCTCTGGGTAGACAACGATGTGCCTACTGACGGTATCTACGATACTTAGGTTCCAGCTTTCGTGCCAGGCCACGAGCTGCTAGGCAAGCTTCTGCTTACATGTTACAGGCTGTTTGGTTTTCATCCTTGCCTTCTGATCTATGCTAGCCTAGTTTACGATTCTTGAATTGCGATCCCATCACATGTTATCCTGCAGCCATATACAGCTTTATCCAAACATCCTATAACCTGTTGTATATTTATCTGTTACCCTTGCGAGTCGTAGTGCATGCTTAAGGTTGGTTCTGTGAGTCTGTCTGTTCTATGTCACATATACTTCCTAGCATGAAAGAATGTCTACTTTATTTAAATGTTATCTTCTGTTGGGAATTATAATTAAAAGATAAGGCACCGGCGGAAGGTCTAGCGAGGTGCTTTGTTCTGCTAAGTGTCGATCTAGGAACTCAGTTCTTGTCCTCGGATCTAATTTTGAGCGCACTAACCGCTTGTGGGAGGCCCTATGGAGCCCCCCGCTGCTTCGATCGAATCCACTTCTTATCCAGGGCGTCGCAAGTAGTTCGGGCTTTCCATTTGATGCATGTAAATGGTTACATAACAATCTCATGATGATGGAGTAGTCGATTCTCATATAGGGTGGCACGTTCTTAGTTTGTTGCGAAGTTCCGGGTATGGGGCTGAGCAACCGTGCGCACCATCATGCGGTTCCCTGGATGGGTTGTAGAGAAGAGATTTGCCGTGTTGAGATGCCCTACCTTCTGGTTTGCTTTTTGGGGTTGATCGAACGAGTACGGGTACAGTAGTGCACCCCTGCTGGGCATAATCTTGTCGATGAGCCGTGTCCACGGTTATGGACGACTTGGTGATGATGCTAGCTAATAAGATCATAAACACTTACACCTAATCAATATTAATTAACTTGACTAGTAATATAGAATTACTTTCACAATAACTGGTAACTAAAACTGTTCAATGTGTGAGTTTTCCCGAATTGCTTCCACATACTTGGTTGAGGGGGTTAATCCGAGAATGGGTTATGATTGGTGTTAGTTGTAGTTGATTACTTATGCACTCTCTTATCCCTCTCTATTTTAGATGGAAGTTGTAGCGTGTCTCTATTAGGTTGCTAGTGCTGCTGCCGCTAAGTCCACCTAACCCCATACTTTGGGAGTCTTTCAGTTTTGTAACTTGTTAGCTCTAGCTTGTTTGATACGCTCCGGTGTATTGACCCGTTCGTGGGCTGTGGTTTTCTCTGCAGTTGAGGATTCTCCGTACGACCAGGTGGGTGGCTACTACGTGGAGTTCGACGACGAGATCTACGACGAGTAGTTAGAGTTCCCCTGGGCTTCTTCCTGGTGGACCGCGTGGATGGGCCTTCTCTTTTCGTTTCAGCCTTGTGCCTATTTGCTTCTTGTCTGTACTCGGACCGGCATGTTTCCGCTTGTAGGGTTATGACTCCCAAGAATCGTGGGTAGTCACTTCCTGAAGTGTAGTTCGTGAAGGGGATTGAACGCGGAGGGCTAGACCCTCGAGTGGCTCCGCGACGTTGCTCGCCGGACCCGGAGAAGATACACACACGACAGAGGAAGACACCGGCCCTTACCCAGGTTCACGGCCCTCGTGAGGAGGTAAGACCGCTACTCCTGTTTTTCTGTATTAGATGATGGAGTTTACAATACAGTGGAGTTTGCCAGAAGCCCCCTTGAGGCAGTTTTTGCCTGGGGAGGGAAGCGATGATCTTCTTCCTCCTCGGGCTCAAGGCTGTCCTAACAAGAATTGCTAGTGTTTACAAGGGTTGTAGCACGCCAAGAGTCGACCCGTGCTACGATGGATGTCTTCCTCCTTTTATAGGCGCCTCTGGCGCTCTCCTTCATCTTGGCCTTCTAGGTGGCTCCCACATGGCAGTGGCATGGTGGAGTTGGAGTCCACCGCCCTCCGTTCGTCCATGGACGCGGTCCACTGTTGATAAAGGTGGGCGCGGTGGCCGACAGGCGGCCGACCGCGCTGTACTGTCCGCAGAGAGGGAAGTCTCTGAGGTGGAGCCCACGATGACGTTCTCCTTTGGAGGGTTGCGCCGTCCACCCGCTTTATCGTCAGAGTAGAAGGTCCTGGCAGCTGCGCAGCAGGCGGAGCCGCTTTATTGACCCTTTATCACCAAAACGGCAACGGGGGTGCTTGCGTCACCACGTTGGCGTGGCAGAGGCCAGGTGTGTCTCGCCGTACTTCCTTGGCCGCAACGTTTCCCTTCAGGCGCGGGGAGGCCTGAGGGGAGAGTCCTGCGGGACTCCCCCGAGGCGAGCGGTCGCCTCGGGAGGGTCCCCTGAGGCGAGGGATCCCTTGAGGCCCTCGTTTCCTCTTCAGGCCCTCGAGGGGAATTGCCTCTCGAGGGTCCCGCCAGGCGGTGATGCCTGGTCCTTAGTCGTTTCATCTGTCTGGCCAGCGTGCGAGGCCTGGAAGGAATGGGCTCTCCATACCCCAGTTCCCACTGGGCCGACAGTAGCCCCCGGGCCCATGATGGGCACGACTGAGCCCATGGGCTCAGGCGAAGCGTCGTGGGCCCTTAGTGCCCAGCCGGCCCGAGCCACGCGGCGATTGGACGAATAACGGTCTCGCACGATCCGGGGTGCGAGTCGTGGGGGGTCCCACCACGTCCCGGTAACTGCTCCTCGAGGTGAAATAAAGCCCGAGCGAGGCGGTAGGGGGCTGTTACCGTTTCCAATTCTTCTCGCCAAAATTTCCGCTCTATAGAGCTCTCCGCCTCCGCTTTCTCCTGCGAATCTCCATTCTCAATTTCCTTCGATCCTCCGCACTCATGACGATGGGCCCTATCAAGAGCAAGAGCAGAGCCGCTGCGGGACCTTCCTCTCAAGCAGAAAACCTAGAGGTAGTGTAGGGCGCGGCTCTCGAGGGGGCGCGCATGGACCTTCCGGCGTTGGAGAGGATCCGCCACCTGGTCGCGGGGCCGACCAACGAGTACGGCGCCAGCGCGCTTCAAGCCGCGCGGTTCGGGGGATTCCCCCAAGGATTTTATCCCATTTTTCTCCATGCCATCACCGCCGGGCTGGTGCCGCCGTACTCGCCTTTCTTGGAGGCGGTGCTGGAGTTCTATCAAATTCAACTCCTTCATCTTCATCCAAATTCCATGCTCATCCTGTCCATCTTCGCCTACCTCTGCGAGGCTTATCTGGCCATGCGCCCCTCGGTAGCGCTCTTCCGGAACTTCTACTCGCAGCGGTGCACGGCTGGCGGCAAGCGGACTGGGTGCGTCTCCTTTCGCATCGCGGATGGCATGGGGAGTGTGTATATCCCCATGTCGTGGAGTGGAGACAAGCCTGTCACGGCCCTGCTCAAGAAGGTGGGTGACGTCCGTTAGAGGCGGTTGCTCATCGGCGTCCAGTCGCCCTGCGCGTTCCTAGACGTCTCGGAGGCGCCGCCCGTGAAGAACTCTCACTGGTGCAAGTCTGCACTTCGCGGCGCAGATAACGCACTCCTGGTGGGGCGCTTGAGCTTCCTCCGCGAGGAGGGCCTCACGGGGCAGATGGTCGCGGCGGACTTCGTGACGTGCAGCATCGCGCCCCTCCAGGCACACTCAGAGCCGATGTGGATGTACAATGGCCCCTCGGACCCAATCCGGCTTCACCCTGAGGATCACGACTCGGATGTTGTCGACACCATCTTGAACATCCTCTTTGTCAAGCCGGAGGTGCCCAAGAAGATCGCCGGCTCTGTGTGACCTCTGCATCAGCTCACTCTGGGTGATCGCATGGACATCCTGGATGGAATGCCGGACTTTACCCCATGTGGTATGGCGGGGGTGATGGATCAAGTGGTCGCTCCATCGGCGGATGCAGTTGTCGGTGTTGACTCTTCATCAGCCTCCCGTGTGTGGAGTGGCGAGGAAGAGGCCGCAACGGGAGGGGCGTCCCCCGTGAGGCACGAGCCCTTTACCGACGAGATTTGCGACATCTCGTCAGGGGACGACGACGTATTCGTTGTGGCGCCTTCGCGCCCCGTGGAGGAGGTGACCGAGGCGGGGACGTCCTTCGAGACAGGCGCTTGGTCTGGGAGGCGCGAACCTCGCACCAAGGCTGTGGTGGATCGTTCTGGGGTGAGGCCCTCCGACGTCCCCTCCGAAAGGAAAGCAGGGATGCCTCCGGGGAGATCAGGCGTCAAGACCACACCTTCCTGGCGCTCTCCAGGCCTGATATGGGTCGATGCCGGTGCTTCCCCTTCAGGGTGAGTATTTAGGGCACCTGGCCATTATTGGCTCTTGTTTTGCCCCCTTGCTTTGCTCTCTCTTGACTGTCTTTTCCTGTGCTTTTTGTCAGCGATCTTGTGCCTGCGAAGCGCCGCCGGCTTCGCAAGGCTGCAGACGTGAAGAGAGATACCGCAAAGGCAGTGGCCGACGGTCACACGAGGCCTGCGGAGACGGCCACCTCAGGCCCTGCTGAGGGGGCTCCTCAAGTGGAGGCGGCCGTGCCCCTGGCGGGGGCGGTTGAGCCTCAAGAGGAGGTGGGCGCGCCATGCCAGGAGGCATCTTCATCGCTCCCCGAGCCACTGGGGGTGGAAGGCGCGGAGGAGAAGGATTCTACGCCCCTCCGCGCTCCTACTCTCCCTCGCGCGGCTACGCCTCCGCGTGAGGCAGCCCCGCCCCGCGAGCCGACCCCGCCGCGCGAGTTGACGCCGATGCATGCGCCATCTACACGGCGCACGCCCGTGGCTCCTGTACCGCACCCGGAGGAAACGATCGAGACGCCATCGGGCGCAAGTGCGTTTGTAGGAGGGGGTGTTTCCTCGCCCCCTCGTCCGGCTGGAGAAGACGAGCGCTTTATTGGCCCAAGCACCGAAGCGGAGGCAGGCGTGGACGGAAGCGGAGCCACGTTCAGCCCCCAAGCTCGACCAGGGGCCGGGCTCGCGGGGCCGGACGCCGCGGCTGGGCCTTCGTCTAGCTAGGAGCTGGTCCTCCGAGGCGAGGATTGGAGCGCGGGACGCCACGAGGTGGCATTCGGCCTTATGCGGGAGTCCTTGGAGGGCTTGGAGACGCACCTCGCCCTTGGTAACATACAGCTCGCCCAGCAGCAGGAGGAGCTGACGAGGTCCTGGACATCCTTCCACGCGGCGGTTGAGGCGCGCCGGCTGGAGGATGCGGCGCTGCAAGCCGCGCGTGAGGAAGCCACCAGCTTTGCCAAGGAGGTCCGCGAGGGGGCCATCCGCGACGTTGCAGAGCTCCTTGAGCCCCTTCAAGAGGAACGTGACGTCGCGGAGGACCTCCTGCACCAGGCCAAGGCGGAGCGCGGGGCGATGGAGGGCTCGCTGGAGCAGAAGCGCCGCGGGCTGGGTCAGCTGGAGTCTGATATGCTTACCGCCCACCAGGCCGTGCGGGCTGCTTTGGAGGAGGACCGCATGGGCCTGGCCGAGCGTGAGCAGTGGACAAATTCACAAAGTGGGTCGAGGTTCAAGCCGTCAAAAGTTGCTCAGCAGCAATAGTAGTTAAGTTCCTGAAGAAAATCATATTCAGATTTGGGTACCCTCACAGCATCATAACAGACAATGGGACAAACTTTTCACTTGGAGAGATGCAGAAATTCTATGGAGATAACGGGATCCGGCTTGACCT
Source organism: Poa annua (assembly GCA_026929855.1). Lineage (NCBI taxonomy): Eukaryota > Viridiplantae > Streptophyta > Magnoliopsida > Poales > Poaceae > Poa > Poa annua. Next base: position 238,545,176 of record CM049426.1, on the reverse strand, counting down.
CGCTTCAGTTTCGCATCCCCAATCAAACAGCCAAGTTGAAAGAACAAATCAGGAGCTGCTCAGAGGAGTAAAACCAAGACTCCAGGTTCCACTGATCAGGGCAGCCAGAGCCTGGGAAGAAGAACTGCCATCCGTTGTTTGGAGCAACAACACAACCCCAAACAGGTCAACAGACTTCACCCCCTTCTTCATGGTTTATGGGGCAAAGGCCGTGTTACCTAGCGATATCATTCATGATTCTCCAAGAGTTGCAAACTATGTGGAGACAGAAAATGAGCAAGCCCGGCTGACCTCTGTGGAGTTATTGGAGGAAGCAAGAGAACTAGCCCTGGCAAGATCAGCCATATATCAGCAAGACCTCAGGCGATACCATAGTCGCCGGGTTAGATCAAGGACTTTCCAGGAGGGAGATTTGGACCTAAGACTGGCTCAGAACAGAGCCGACTTTCACAAGCTCACCCCTCCATGGGAAGGACCTTTTGTGATAAGCAGAAACCTACACAATGGATCCTACTACTTGGTGGATCTCAGAGAAGAAACCGAGTTGACAGGACCCAACACAGATCACACGAGATACCCAATGACAGAAAAGGACAGTCCCTGGAATATAGCAGAGCTCAGGCCATACTACACATAGACAGAAGGAGACCCAGATGAGACGGGTTACACCCTCTTTTGTATCCTTTTTACTGTGAAAGCAGCAGGTTTCAGACGCGCTCTTTTCCTTACCAGGGTACCTAAGGGGACTGTTAATGAGGCGGCTTGCTAGCTATATACATATCTTATGATAAATAAAAAAGAACTTCTCTGAAAAAAAGAGTTTGTTGGTAGAGATACTCAGTTATCATACAGTAAGGGGTCTTGGGGGCTTACTAACTAAAAGTTAGAAGTTGAAAACTCAAGACTCAGCAGAGATGGCGTTATATTCAGTTTTTTATGTTTTAAAAGGGGTCTTGGGGGCTTACTAACTAAAAGTTAGAAGTTGAAAACTCAGGACTTGGCAGAGACGCCACAAAGTTCATATCCTTATTTCTTAAGGGGTCTTGGGGGCTTGCTAACTATCAGTTGCAAGTTGAAAACTCAAGACCCGGCACGGAAGCCACAATTTTTCTTGGTTATACTTGCCTGCTAGCTTGATGTTATTCTAACCCGGCATTGACGCCATTGTGACACGATGCTAAAAATCCGGCTTTCAATCTGACTATGAGGCCCATGGGGACTTAGCAGAACCTGATTGACCTAGAGTTTTCACAAGATGTCACACGAAAGCCGGCTATGCAGAAGCAAAGGAAACCAAAAGCATCATCAACATCAAACACAAACTTGCAAAATCCGGTCGAGGCTGGCTATCATTTCAAAGGAAGTTGTCAGGCGCACGAAGGCGCATCAGAACAGGTATAGCTCCATAAAGTTTGAGCTAACCTATTACATGCCATACATGCCAAAAGAATACGAGTTTCACAGGAGAAGTTCAGGATAAAATTACAAGCCGGATTATACTACCGAGCAGGCTCAGTTGGAGCAGCTGGGGTCTCGGGGCCTAAGCCAGACGAACCAGAGGCGGCGGACTTATTCTTGTCCTTTCTCTTGGCCAAACCCTCAGCATCTTCCCAAGATATCTCAAAGACACTCGGGAAGGGGCTGGGAGGAACAGACGGACGAGGAGGAGCCGACACAACGGGAGTCCCGGACAAAGGAGCAGTCTCCGGCTGAGTTGGAAGAGGAGCCCTGTAGCTTGGGTCCAACTCTGTCGTCACCGGCTCCTTGGGATACAACTTGGACCCGTCAGCGGAGAACCCGGTTTGGAAATGGCTCAAGCTAAAGGTATCTGTCAGGACCGTCGCATGGTGCCGGGTCTTCTTGTCGATGGCCTTGATGTCCTCCTTCATCAAATGAGACCCGTCGCTCTTGGAGGGCCATCCCCGAATCAGCAATTCCATGTCAACAGCCGGGTAATGCGCCTTGGTCAAAGCCAAGATGCGCATAGCATCACGACGAGCTGCAGAACTCCTCCAGGTGTCGAGCCAAGCCGGCAGGACGTTCAGTTGTTGGAGAAACTTGGTCTGCTGCGTCGGCGGCTTCTCCCAGCCGTGACAAGCCATCAACGCCTTGTCAGCTCCATAGTACAACTGCTGCACAAGGGTGTAGATGGCTTTGAGCTTCTCCTCCGGCTCAAGCTTGCAGATGGGGTTCCAAGACCCTGAGACAAGAAAGAAAAGACAGAAGCATAAGTCGGAAGAACAAATTACAGCAAACAAGACAAAGGAATTCAAAAACAAAGCCGGCTTACCAAAGAGCGAGGCCACCACCTTGGAGAGAAGCGAGACAAACTTGTTGTACTTAGCATTGGAGGCATTAAGGTCCTCCTGTAGCTTGTCCCATTGCTCTGTCTAGCTGGTTTCATGCTCCTCCATCTCTTGACGGAGGAGGTAGTTCTCTTCAGCAACCTCGCTGAGCTTCTTCTCAAGCTCGGCGATCTTCTTTTCAAGCCCGGCGCGGCGGCCAGCTTCTAACTCCAACTCCCCCTTCACAACGTCAAGCGTATGGCCTTGCTGGCGGGTCTGGTCCTGAAACAAGAAACAAAGAAAAGGGTCAAGAAATGGCGAGTGAGAATAAGAAAGCTCAATTTGGTATAAGTCCCAGGTCGCGCAGGCTAGGACCCGACACTTGGGGGCTACTCAATTATGGGCTCAGAAAAAGTTCAACAAGAAGACCCATAGTATCGCAAGCGATAACCCGGCCCTTGTGGACTACTCAGTTGAAAGTAAAAGCAAGCACGCTAATGAAGACCCGGAATACTGCAAGTAGTCATTCCGACTCGGGAATACTCAACAAGAACTACACTTATCAAGAAAGAGAAAAAGTCATACTGGAACTCCCGAGTCATCGCAAGCTGATAACCCGACACTTGGGGACTAGGAGAGATATATGTGCACACCTCAAACGTTTCCTGGGGTTCTACCAAGACGTTCTCCTCCGCCTGGCGTGACTCCCCCACGCGCCTATGAAGCTCTCCGAAGAGAGCTGTCAAGTCCAAGTCCTTATAGGATTGAAGCCGGAGCCCTTGCCGGTTGAAGATTTTAAAGTGGTGGCACCTGGCGCGGCGGTCTTGGCGATGCGGGAGTCGACGGGCTTATCGCCCATCGCCGAGCCGATGATCTCCCCATCCGGTAAGCCAGATGTCTGTGGAGAAGCCGGGTACGTCGCCGACTTAGCGGCCCCTTCTTCGGCACAGAGGGGCGAGGTAACGACTGTCTCATCGACAGCCGGAGGAGACAGAGGAGTAGTGTGAGCTCTACACAGAGGAGTAGTAGGAGGAGACAAAGAAGTAACAAGAAAAGCGAGAGAGAAAAGAGACTTACCCCTTATTGACGGCAAAGCCGCCGAAGAGATCATCGCTTGAATCTGAAGACACTGAGAGAGACCGAGACTTAGACCTCCGTTCAGTCCCGGCTAAAGGATAAATAACAGAAGGGCGCTTCTTCGGAGGCTTAACCCGGCGAGGAGTCGGGTTGTGGGAAATACCTTCAAAGAGCAGCTCGTTAGAATCGGAGGACCAAAGCCGGCGCTTTTGGCGACGTGCTTCCTTTTCTTCTTGTCAAACACAAGGCAAGTTCAGTAAATACCTAGAGCAAAGTACGAGAGCAATACAAGTTCCAGTATAGTGAAGTCACCTCGGTGGAGTCTGAGCGAAGCGTCCTTTTGGCAGCCGGAGGAGCCGGGTCCGTGGACGGGAGGACCGTATCTGATATATTTGCCTCATCAATAGGGGGAGGTCGGCTTTCCCGAAGGTCGACGTCCATTAAGTCAAGGAAGAGCCGGGTGATGGAGTTTACTTCACCTTCCTCTCCTTCTTCTACGCCGGCTTCGGAGCCGGCCTCCTCAGCTTCATTACCCGACTCATCGGCAGAGTCGGGAGAGGAGGGTAAAGCCGCGGACCACCAAGTGTCGCGCCTGAGAGATTCAAGGTTATAGCTCAGAGAAAACTTCAGCATAAGGAAAAAGACAGAGGAAACATAAAGTACCGGCTTCAAGGGGTTGGCGGGAGGCCGGTGTTCTTCAGAATATCTGGAGATTCATTGACGATCCTCCGGATGATCCGGACCTGCGCCTCCTCCGACTGACGGCTCTTGTTGAAGCGCATCGGGTCATCCAGAGATCCGAAATACTGGCACATGAGGCCCGACCGGATGCTGAGTGGCATGATATGCCACCCCACCCAGCATCTCACCAAGTCTGCGCCCGTTAGCCCGTGGGCAAGAAGGGCGCAAACCCGGCCAACCAGTGGCTTAATGGCCTCCCGATCAGCGGGGGAGGCGAAGGAGTTCATGTTATCATTGAGGGTGAGCTTATCGACTCGAAAGGCGGGAAGGGTCGGCTCACCCTCGGGAGTGCGTGACTGGTAGTAGAACCACGTCTTCTGCTAGTCCTTCGGGTGTGAGTGAAGGACCACACCTGGAAAGACGAGGTTGCGGCGGCGCTGGATCGTCACCCTGCCGCAGGAAACGAGAGGCCCCGCCGGGTATTCCCGTAGGGGCTTGCAGTAATAAAATTCAAGGAAAAGAGGGAGAGGGAGCGATGCTGAGATAGGCCTCGTAGAGAACAAAAAAATGAGTGATGTTTAGCACCGAGTTCGGTGCTATATCTTGTGGGCGAATCTAGAAATAGTCAAGGACTTGACGGAAGAAAAGAGAACCCGGGGGTTTGAAACCTCGGGGGATGTGATCGGCGAAGAGAACTACCTCGTCGGGTCCGGGTTGCGGCAGGGTTCTTCATCCGGGACCCGCCAGTGGGCCTCCGACTGAGGCAGAAGCATGCCGAGTTTTGGCCAGTTCTTGAAGCCAGCTTTCCCGGATGTTGGACTTGCCCCAGTTGCACCCGGCCTTGCGTTTCATTTTCTTCGCGGCGGCTGTCCCGGAAGACCCGGCGCCGGGTGTGCTCTTCACCTTCTTGGGAACCCGCTGAGCGGCGGATTTGATAGGCATAGTAACTGATGAAAGCCGGAGATCTGCAACAAGAAATAACATAAAGTAAAGGTTAGATCAGATCTAAATATTTGCAAGAAATAACGGAAAAAGGAAGGTCAAAGGGAAACGGAGCAGTTCATCGTGCTGAGCCCGGGAAGAAGAAGAGCATCCAATATCAAAGCAAAAACAGTGGAGAGAGGAACAGTGCAAGTCAAAATGGATCTACGCAGCCGCGGGAAAATCGAGATTAAATGAAAGATATTCCAGAATGTGGAGAACACTCGTTCATCCGAGAAGAACAAAAGAAGGATGGACAATGACCGCGGGAGTGGATCTAGATGACCTCGGGAAATCACAAACAAGAGAGAAAATATCAAGAACACGAAGAACGTATGGGTTTGTCCGAAGAACACGAAGAACATGGGCTTATCCGAAAAGCTCGAAGTGCACGAGGGGTATAAACAATGAGGTGCGGATTTACCAAGAATGGATGCGAGAAGAAGATCCGAGGCGTGCAAGAACGACGAGCACAAAGCTCTTTGTGCGGATCTTGCTGGTGAGACGCTTGGATGATCTTCGGGCTCAGAGAGTTGAGGACGTGCGCGCGAGGACGACGGAGGGGAAGAGCTCGAGGAGGAAGATGAAGGGAGTGCACGTGGGGGAGAGTGAGCCACTGCTCACCTCAACAACCCTATTTATAGGCCCGAGAGTTTGACCTAGGGGCAGAAGTGGAAAGATAAGAAGATAATGTTTATTTTGGGGGGACAAGATCTGTTTTACAGGAGATATTCTTGGCAAGATCTGTTTTACAGAGATATTCCTGACAAGATCTTTGTTTCCCCGAGGTGGTTATTGACTCCTCGATTCTCACGCATGGATTGACATTAAATATGTCGTTGACAAGGAAGATTGACCGAAAGACAAGAGAAAGAATAAAGAAAGGATGAAGTCAAAGGCTTAGAGAAGTGAAAGCCGACAAGTGGTGGCCGGGTTACGAGTGGTTGACCAAGCATCAGGCCGGCTGAGCGGAAAACCCGAGAGCCTGCTTGCGGAAAACCCGGTCCATCTCTTTAATCTGGTAAACCACAAACTGCAAACCTGTTACTTTCTGCAAGCAAACATGTTTCTTCCACACATACGTTTAATCCTTTGTTACAACAAGCAAGTGAGATTGACAACATCACTGTTAAGTTGGGGCAAAGTATCTTGATTGTTGTGTGCAAGCTCCACGTCAACTTAGCACCAAGACTTTTCTGGCGCCGTTGTTACCTCGGGGAAATTCTCATTTCCTACTGGTTCGATATCCTTGGTTTCATAACTGAGGGAAACTTGCTGCTGCACTACTTCATATCTTCCTCTTGGGGTCTCCCAACAACACACCCACCGTGTGCATCAAGCATTTTTGTGGCGCCGTTGTCGGGGAGTTGAGCATTCCACTTCGAGGGGACTTTTCGCACTTCCAATCTTTTTATTTTGTTATTGTCTTGCTTTATTTTTACAACTGTCTTGTTTGCTTAATATAAAAAATACAAAAAAAAGTTACTTACATTACTTTTCTTATTTCGGTTCAGTATTTTATTTTCAGTTTTTTTACTTTATTTATTCCGGTTAAGTTATTTTTGTATTTTGGTTTGTCTTTTAATTATTTTGGTTTGCATATTATGTCTAGTTATTTAATTGCTATCAATGGATTTTTTTTTATGATACAAAAGAGGAATACCGCTTGTCTAAAAAAGGGAAATATTTGTGGGAACAAATAAGTAGATTGGATTATTTTGTTAAGAACTTGTGTTCTACATATGATGAATCCTACTGCTTTAATGAATCCTTTTGTTGTCGGAGGCATAAACATTTCCTTTCCAATTTGATTATAATGATAATGAAACCTTGGGTGCCTATGCTGAAGGAAACTCTGACTTTAATAATCTTGAACAAATTGAAGAATTTGTTGTTTTTAAGGGTGCCTATGAAATTGCTGGTTATATTCAAAATGAGGATGCCCCTTGTAAAACTGAGAATTATGCTATACTTGGTGATAACCTACAAGTATAGTGGATCGCAACAGTCTTCGAGGGAAGTAAATCCCAAATTTATTGATTTGACACAAGGGGAGACGAAGAATACTTATAAGTCTTAACTTATTGATTCGACACAAGGGGAGACGAAGAATACTTATAAGTCTTAACAGCCGAGTTGTCAATTCAGCTGCACCTGGAAAAGCACTAGTAACAGCGGTGATGTGAAAGCAGCGGTAATATGAGAGCAGTAGTAATAGTTGTAACATCCCAAATGTAAAACTTCCTAAATGTATGTTTGTTTGTGCAATAAAGTTTATCATCATGGCAACATTCCATTTGTTTTTCATTTAATTTAATAAGTTGCTTTCAAATTCAAATGCATTTTCAAATAAATTCAAAGGTGAAGTTCCAAAATATTTACAAATAATCAAACCAGTAAATTAAATTTTCTATTTTGAAACTATAAAAATTTGCCAAAAGTTTTTATCATGTTTCTTTTTCTATTTTGTTTTAAAAATACAAAAACACAAAAGAATAAAAACAAAAGAAAAAGAAAGAAGAAAAAACAGACAAGAAAACTCACCTGGTCGAAATGGGCCAAAACTTGGTCCAACTCCGGCCCATCCTAACCCAGCCCACCTCACTGGTTGTCGTCTCCCACCTCCGTACGAAGGAGCTCGCTTTACAGCGAGGCATAGCGTGGATGTCCCACTGCCGAGCTGCCCCCACTGGCGTCCCCTCTCCCTATTTAACCGCCCCGCGCCGCAACCATGAAACCTAACCCTAATCCCCTCCTTCTCCGCCACCGCTTGCTCCTCTCGCAAACGCCGTCGACATGGATGCCGAGCACCCGAGCTCGGGTCCCCGCTGACGGACGCCATCCCCAACCTCCTCCACGCGCCAGGAGCTGCGTAGCCTCCCTCTCCTTCTCCTCGACGCGAACAGAGCACCCGGGAGCCACCGCAAGACCTCCTTCCATGACGTCGGCCGACGCGCCGCACCTTCTTCCCCACACCGTCTCCTCGCACTCCGTCGTCCCCGAGCCTTCCCACTGCGCCAACGACCTCCCCGGGTTGAGCCGCACCACATCCGTGCTTTTCCCCCTCCTTTGCTTCCTCGTTCGCCTCGTACCGTCCACGCCGGCGAGCTCTCCGCACGGACACGAGAAAGTCGCGCACGGACATGAGCCTCCGCTCCGTCTCCTTCACGTCCGAGAACGAAAACGAAACGGCCACGGCTTCCCGCACCTAACGCACACACACGCACGCGCAACGCCGCCAGGAAATGATCATCGCCCGCGAGTTCTGCCGCCACCGCGCACTGTCGTTTTGCTCCGTCAGTTTCGTCAGAGAAAGAAACAGGGAAACATTAGCTGTTTAAAACTAAACCTAACACTAACACTCACTCACCCTACTGGCTAGCAGCGCTACGCCCGCTCGCTCGCCGCGTCGCTGGTTCGAACTCCCACAGACGCGATGGAAAAAGCCCATTTTTTGCTTGCACCACTGACAGTTCGGACCCACCGGTCAGCGGCCGCGTGAACAACGCAGGGCATCGTCAGCGTCCGGTTAGCTGGGCCCCACTGTCAACCTCTCTGGCTAACTCTCTACGCGGTGAGAAAACCCAGAAGAGCCCCTGCGCGGAAAAACTTGCATTTGAGCCCCTGTAGTTTCTATCTTCTACACAGGGCACCTTGCAAATACTTTTCCATCACAGATAGGTCCCTGAACTTTACAGAAACCACCCCAACTTTTAAATACTAATTACTTTTAATCCATAACTCCAAATAAAATAATCTTTATATGTTTTATTATCAGAAAAATGCAATAAACATTAATATGACATTCATATGCCATTTTGCATCATTTATTTTAAATGCAAAGTGTAATTTAATATTTTCACCTAAATAATAAATATGGAATGTGTTGGACAAATATTTAATTATTGCCTATTCCATTTAAATTGATTAGATCATCCATGCCATGCTTTATATGTTAGGCAACATTTAATTTGTTGGTTACACAAATAATTTGCAACATAATCTTTTGCCGGGATTTCATCCCCGCTTTAATGTGACCTAATCATCGCATACCATATTGCCACATCAACTGTTTGCTCATTTCCATGTATTGATTATGTTTCCTATTGTCTATGTTTTGCTCTTCTCTGGGTAGACAACGATGTGCCTGCTGACGGTATCTACGATACTTAGGTTCCAGCTTTCGTGCCAGGCCACGAGCTGCCAGGCAAGCTTCTGCTATCATGTTACAGGCTGTTTGGTTTTCATCCTTGCCTTTTGATCTATGCTAGCCTAGTTTACGATTCTTGAATTGCGATCCCATCACATGTTATCCTCCAGCCATATACAGCTTTATCCCCACATCCTATAACCTGTTGTATGTTTATCTGTTAGCCTTGCGAGTCGTAGTGCATGCTTAAGGTTGGTTCTATGAGTCTGTCTGTTCTATGTCACATATACTTCCTAGCATGATAGAATGTCTACTTTAATAAAATGTATCTTATGTTGGGAATTATAATTAAAAGATAAGGCACCGGCGGAAGGTCTAGCGAGGTGCTTTGTTCTGCTAAGTGTCGATCTAGGAACTCAGTTCTTGTCCTCGGATCTAATTTTGAGCGCACTAACCGCTTGTGGGAGGCCCTATGGACCCCCCCGGCGGCTTCGATCGAATCCACTTCTTATCCAAGGCGCCGCAAGTAGTTCGGTCTTTCCATTTGATGCATGCAAATGGTTACATAACGATCTCATGATGATGGAGTAGTCGATTCTCATATAGGGTGGCACGTTCTTAGAGTGCTGCGAAGTTCCGGGTATGGGGCTGAGCAACCGTGCGCACCATCATGCGGTTCCCTGGATGGGTTGTAGAGAAGAGATTTGCCGTGTTGACATGCCCTACCTTCTGGTTTGCTTTTTGGGGTTGATCGAACGAGTACGGGTACAGTAGTGCACCCCTGCAGGGCATAATCTTATCGATGAGCCGTGTCCACGGTTATGGACGACTTGGTGATGATGCTAGCTAATAAGATCATAAACACTTACACCTAATCAATATTAATTAACTTGACTAGTAATATAGAATTACTTTCACAATAACTGGTAACTAAAACTGTTTAATGTGTGAGTTTTCCCGAATTGCTTCGTCATACTTGGTTGAGGGGGTTAATCCGAGAATGGGTTATGATTGGTGTTAGTTGTAGTTGATTACTTATGCACTCTCTTATCCCTCTCTATTTTAGATGGAAGTTGTAGCGTGTCTCTATTAGGTTGCTAGTGCTGCTGCCGCTAAGTCCACCTAACCCCATACTTTGGGAGTCTTTCAGTTTTGTAACTTGTTAGCTCTAGCTTGTTTGATACGCTCTGGTCTATTGACCCGTTCGTGGGTTGTGGTTTTCTCTGCAGTTGAGGATTCTCCGTACGACCAGGTGGGTGGCTACTACGTGGAGTTCGACGACGAGATCTACGACGAGTAGTTAGAGTTCCCCTGGGCTTCTTCCTGGTGGACCGCGTGGATGGGCCTTCTCTTTTCGTTTCGGCCTTGTGCCTATTTGCTTCTTGTCTGTACTCGGACCGGCATGTTTCCGCTTGAAGGGTTATGACTCCCAAGAATCGGGGGTAGTCACTTCCTGAAGTGTAGTTCGTGAAGGGGATTGAACGCGGAGGTCTAGACCCTCGAGTGGCCCCGCGACGTTGCTCGCCGGACCCGGAGAAGACACGCACACGACAGAGGAAGACACTGGCTCTTACACAGGTTCACGGCCATCGTGAGGAGGTAAGACCGCTACTCCTGCTTGTCTGTATTAGATGGTGGAGTTTACACTACAGTGGAGTTTGCTAGAGGCCCCCTTGAGGCAGTTCTTGCCTGGGGAGGGAAGCGATGATCTTCTTCCTCCTCGGGCTCAAGGCTATCCTAACCAGAATTGCTAGTGTTTACAAGGGTTGTAGCACGCCAAGAGTCGACCCGTGCTACGATGGATGTCTTCCTCCTTTTATAGGCGCCTCTGGCGCTCTCCTTCGTCTTGGCCTTCTAGGTGGCTCCCATATGGCAGTGGTACTTCCTTGGCTGCAACGTTTCCCTTCAGGCGCGGGGAAGCCTGAGGGGAGAGTCCTGTGGGACTCCCCTGAGGCGAGCTGTCACCTCGGGAGGGTCCCCTGAGGCGAGGGATCCCTTGAGGCCCTCGTTTCCTCTTCAGGCCCTCGAGGGGAATTGCCCCTCGAGGGTCCCGCCAGGCGGTGATGCCTGGTCCTTAGTCGTTTCGTCTGTCTGGCCAGCGTGCGAGGCCTGGAGGGCATGGGCTCTCCATACCCCAGTTCCCACTGGGCCGACAGTAGCCCCCGGGCCCATGATGGGCACGACTGAGCCCATGGGCTCAGGCGAAGCGTCGTGGGCCCTTACTGCCCAGCCGGCGTGAGCCACGCGGCGATTGGATGAATAACGGTCTCGCACGATCCGGGGTGCGAGTCATGGGGGGTCCCACCACGTCCTGATAACTGCTCCTCGAGGTGACATAAAGCCCGAGCGAGGCGGCAGGGGGCCGTTACCGTTTCCAATTCTTCTCGCTGAAATTTCCGCTCTATAGAGCTCTCCGCCTCTGCTTTCTCCTGCGAATCTCCATTCTCCATTTCCTTCGGTCCTCCGCACTCGTGACGATGGGCCCTATCAACATCAAGAGCAGAGCCGCTGCGGGACCTTCCTCTCAAGCAGAAAACCTAGAGGTAGTGCAGGGCGCGGCTCTCGAGGGGGCGCGCATGGACCTTCAGGCGTTGGAGAGGATCCGCCACCTGGTCGCGGGGCCGACCAACGAGTACGGCGCCAGCGCGCTTCAAGCCGCGCGGTTCGGGGGATTCCCCCAAGGATTTTATCCCATTTTTCTCCATGCCATCACCGCCGGGCTGGTGCCGCCGTACTCGCCTTTCTTGGAGGCGGTGCTGGAGTTCTATCAAATTCAACTCCTTCATCTTCATCCAAATTCCATGCTCATCCTGTCCATCTTCGCCTACCTCTGCGAGGCTTATCTGGGCGTGCGCCCCTCGGTAGCACTCTTCCGGAACTTCTACTCGCTGCGGTGCACGGCTGGCGGCAAGCGGACTGGGTGTGTCTCCTTTCGCATCGCGGATGGCATGCGGAGTGTGGATATCCCCATGTCGTGGAGTGGAGACAAGCCTGTCACGGCCCTGCTCAAGAAGGTGGGTGACTTCCGTCAGAGGCGGTTGCTCATCGGCGTCCAGTCGCCCTGCGCGTTCCTAGACGTCTCGGAGGCGCCGCCGTGAAGAACTCTCACTGGTGCAAGTCTGCCCTTCGCGGCGCAGATAACGCACTCCTGGTGGGGCGCTTGAGCTTCCTCCGCGAGGAGGGCCTCACGGGGCAGATGGTCGCGGCGGACTTCGTGACGTGCCACATCGCGCCCCTCTAGGCACACTCAGAGCCGATGTGGATGTACAATGGCCCCTCGGACCCAATGCGGCTTCACCGTGAGGATCACGACTCGGATGTTGTCGACACCATCTTGAACATCCTCTTTGTCAAGCCGGAGGTGCCCAAGAAGATCGCCGGCTCCGTGCGACCTCTGCATCAGCTCACTCTGGGTGATCGCATGGACATCCTGGACGGAATGCCGGACTTTACCCCATATGGTATGGCGGGGGTCATGGATCAAGTGGTCGCTCCATCGGCACATGAAGTTGTCGGTGTTGACTCTTCATCAGCCTCCCGTGTGTGGAGTGGCGAGGAAGAGGCCGCAACGGGAGAGGCGTCCCCTGTGAGGCACGAGCCCTTTACCGACGAGATTTGCGACATCTCGTCAGGGGACGACGACGTCTTCGTAGTGGCGCCTTCGCGCCCCGTGGAGGAGGTGACCGAGGCGGGGACGTCCTTCGAGACAGGCGCTTGGTCGGGGAGGCGCGAACCTCGCACCAAGGCTGTGGTGGATCGTTCTGGGGTGAGGCCCTCCAACGTCCCCTCCAAAAGGAAAGCGGCGACGCCTCCGGGGAGATCAGGCGTCAAGACCACGCCCTCCTGGCGCTCTCCAGGCCTGACATGGGTCGATGCCGGTGCTTCCCCTTCAGGGTGAGTATTTAGGGCACCTGGCAATTCTTGGGTCTTGTTTTTCCCCCTTGCTTTGCTCTCTCTTGACTGTCTTTTCCTGTGCTTTTTGTCAGCGATCTTGTGCCCGCGAAGCGCCGCCGGCTTCGCAAGGCTGCAGACGTGAAGAGAGCCACCGCAGAGGCAGTGGCCGACGGTCACACGAGGCCTGCGGAGACGGCCACCTCAGGCCCTGCTGAGGGGGCGCCTCAAGTGGAGGCGGCCTCTCCCCTGGCGGGGGTGGTTGAGCCTCAAGAGGAGGTGGGCGCGCCATGCCAGGAGGCATTTTCATCGCTCCCCGAGCCACTGGGGGTGGAAGGCGCGGAGGAGAAGGATTCTACGCCCCTCCGCGCTCCTACTCTCCCTCGCGCGGCTACGCCTCCGCGTGAGGCAGCCTCGCCCCGCGAGCCGACCCCGCCGCGCGAGTTGACGCCGATGCATGCGCCATCTCCACCGTGCACGCCCGTGGCTCCCGTACCGCACCCGGAGGAAACGATCGAGGCGCCAGCGGGTGCAAGTGCGTTTGTAGGAGGGGGTGTTTCCTCGCCCCCTCGTCCGGCTGGAGAAGACGAGCGCCTTATTGGCCCGAGCACCGAAGCGGAGGCAGGCGTGGATGGAAGCGGAGCCACGTTCAGCCCCCAAGCTCGACCAGGGGCCGGGCTCGCGGGGCCGGACGCCGCGGCTGGGCCTTCGTCTAGCTAGGAGCTGGTCCTCCGAGGCGAGGATTGGAGCGCGGGACGCCACAAGGTGGCATTCGGCCTCGTGCGGGAGTCCTTGGAGGGCCTGGAGGCGCACCTCGCACTTGGTTACATACAGCCCGCCCAGCAGCAGGAGGAGCTGACGAGGTCGTGGACATCCTTCCACGCGGCGGTTGAGGCGCTTCGGCTGGAGGATGCGGCGCTGCAAGCCGCGCGTGAGGAGGCCACCAGCTTTGCCAAGGAGGTCCGCGAGGGGGCCATCCGCGACGTCGTAGAGCTCCTTGAGCCCCTTCAAGCTGAACGTGACGTCGCAAAGGAGCTCCTGCACCAGGCCAAGGCGGAGCGCGGGGCGATGGAGGGCTCGCTGGAGCAGAAGCGCCGCGGGCTGGGTCAGTTGGAGTCCCAACTGCTTTCCGCCCACCAGGCCGCGCGGGCTGCTTTGGAGGAGGACCGCAAGGGCCTGGCCGAGCGTGAGCGGCAGCTAGCCCTCATGGGGAGAGAGCAACATTGGCGCGAGGAACAACGTCTTCAGGCGGAGAAGGACTTGTCTGCCTAGCGCGAGGCCCTCGAGGCGCGCGAGGGAGGCCTGGCCCAGGCGATCTCGAAGTTCGACGAGCGTGCCGCTGCTCAGAAGCTTTCTTATGAGCGCTTCGAGCGGCGTTTCGCCAAGAAGACGAAGGCGGCTAGGAAGGCCCTCGTGGAGCACGAGAAGCAGTTCCGTCGGTCCCTCCTTCAGAAGTACCGCGCTCAGGTCCAGAAGCGGGAGGACCGCCTCAAGGCCAAATACGCTGCGGACGCTCAGCGGCTCGCTAAGCTCGAGAAGGCCAACTCCAAACTGGTGCGCCGCCTCAAGCGCGCCAAGGCTGGTCGGCGCCGAGCGGAGGAGGCTCGCGACGTAGCAGTTCACGGCCTTGGCCCTTCGGTCGAGGGCGTGGAAAAGCAGGTGGCTCCTGAGATGAAGTGGGCGGAGGAAACACCGGACTCAGCCCAGGCGGCCAGCTTGCTCACGAAGCAGTGTGAGCACCTGTTTGAGGCGTTGGTCGCACGCGGCAACGAACTTGCGGCGCGGCTTGGTGCGGATGGGCCGTGCCCTGGAGGCCGAGGCTATGACGCCGCCACGTTCCTGGCCTACTTCGACCAGCTCTTCGTGGCGCTTGAGGGCCCTGCCACCGAGCTTCGCGGGGTGATCGAAGACGAAAGCAGGCAGCTCCTAGGGGTGGTTGTTGATCGCATCTTCACCAACCTCAAGCTCCTCACCCAGGGCTTCGACCTCTCCTCCGTCACAGAAGCTGCTCAAGGCGAGGATGCGCGGCGGGTCTCCGGTTCCCTCCGTGAGCAAGTTGATGCCTTCTGCAACCGCTTCAGGCGCGTGGAGGCTGCGGCTGAAGACAACGAGGAGGAGGCCTGCTCTGCCGAGGCTGAAGAGGGTGCCGCGGAGGAGGTCCTAGGCGGCGCTGCTTCCCCCTGAGCCTTTCCTTATTGCGCCTGCGAGCGCTTGTTTCTGAAACAATTGTGTGTTTAGATTTCTTAAGACCTTTGGCCTGTAATATACTCTTTATTGCTGTTTAATTCGAGCTTGTCTGCCCCCCGTGAGGTCTCTTTGGACTCATCTTCATGTCTATTTGTTCTCTGCGTCGGTAGGTCCCATCTCTTCGTGCCATGACTCCGCCACTTCGGTATACAAGAGCAATGACTCCGCAAGGCCGGGGGGAGCTTAGGCCTAGGAGAGGTAAGAGCCCTAAGTCGCGATGCTCAAGTGCCCCCCTTAGACATGCGAGTACTCCATGAAGCGTAAGGGAAAGCGAAGTCGCTTGAGGGGCAAACGTGCGCTAGGGGGAGAAAATGCTCTTAAGGCGTGGGCGCGAGACTTACCTTCTCTAGGTTTCCGCCCTGTAGAGGCTTTTCGCCTGGCGAGGTTGCCCACTTGAGGGGGTCGCTCCTGGATGCCTCTTTAGGCTTGTGGGGGGGGGGGGTTCCCTGCAGATGTTAGAGGGGCGAACCCAAACGCTGGAACACGGTTCAAGGGACTCGTGCGCGCTTATAGGTCCCCTCAGGCGTTCCTTGCGAGGAGAGTAAGTACCAAGGTCCTCTTTAGAGATAGCGTGTTTGTGGGATCTTGCCCTCCAGCCAGAGCTCGGACTCTTGGATTTTGCAGTGCTGCTGGTGTGTCATTTGAGGCACTGGCACCATACTCAGCCCCCGCTCGCGAGGTACGCGTGTGGAGAGATATAAGTGCACACTTCAACCGAGTAATGCGAAAATGGAGAGCTCGTTAAATGGAGAGCTCGGAGGGTTTGCCCTCGAGAGAAGCCTTTGGAGCTTGGAGGTTTAAGCCGTGAGCTTTAAACCTCTAGAGACAAGGACGCTTGGAGGTTGAGCCGTAGGCTGCCTCTTCCGCTAGGAGTCTTGATGTGACAATGATCATGGGCGTGGCAATGACCACGGTTGCGTTTGTTCCCTTAGGAGACAATGCATGTTTTGGAGGTTTAAGCCGTGAGCATTTTAACCTCCAGAGACAAAAATGCTTGGAGGTTGAGCCGTAGGCTGCCTCTTCCGCTTGAAGTCTCTACGTGACAATGATCACGGGCGTGACAATAATCACGTTTTGCGTTTGTTCCCTTAGGAGACAAAGCATGCTTTGGAGGTTTAAGCCGTGAGCATTTTAACCTCTAGAGACAAAAATGCTTGGAGGTTGAGCCGTAGGCTGCCTCTTCTCTTGAAGTCTTAACGTGACAATGATCACGGGCGTGACAATGATCACGTTTTGCGTTTGTTCCCTTAGGAGACAAAGCATGTTTTGGAGGTTTAAGCCGTGAGCATTTTAACCTCTAGAGACAAAAATGCTTGGAGGTTGAGCCATAGGCTGCCTCTTACACTAGAAGTCCCGACGTGACAATGATCACGGGCGTGACTATGATCACGTTTTTAATTTGTTCCTTGTGCATACAAAGATTTGTGAGGTTTAAGCCTTGAGCTTTTAACCTTGTGTAACATCCCAATTTTCAGAAAAATTTAAAACTTTTGCATCCATGCATCATCATCATTAAACTTGTCATATGAATCACATAAAATTTGAATTTAATTATTTAAATATGTTTTAATTGACTTTATGTCCTTAAAATTGTTATTTTGAATTTATAATGATGTTTCTTTTATTCTATTTTTACTTTAGACAAAAATAATGTCAAAAGGATCTATTTTTCATAAGCTTTTCAAATTATATTTTTATGAATTTTTCTGAGAAGTTTTAATATAGTTTTGAATTTGTTTTATACTCAAATATTTAAAAACAGAAAAGAATTTTCAAAAAAGAAAAATAGAGTCGGGCCAGCCAGTGGGCCGAAGCCTACTAGCTATCTACCGCGCGCGCGACGCAATCCAGCCCGCCAGCGGCCCGTCCCCGCCCATGCGCGCGCTCACTCGCTGACAGGTGGGTCCCACCTGTCATCCCTCCCGCTGCAACGGCTCGCCCCAAATCACGCCCACGAGCTAGCCGAGAAACGGCCGAATCAATTCGATTGATTCCCGGCGATTTACTCACTCATTTACGTCGTCGATTCTTGCTATAAGATCCCCTCGATCCCCTCTCTCTTTTGCCCCAAGCACCACCTCCCGAGAGCCACCAGGCCGCCCACGAGCACCCCCCGAGCCCCGCCGTTACCGACGGCGAGTTCGACGAACTCCGGTGAGCCGCGTCCCTCTCAAGCCCTCTCTCCACTTCCTTCTAGTTTATCTTGACCTCGCGCATCATTTTGACAAGTTTTTGCGTCTTCTCGGGCAGCAGAACATCGTCTCCATCCACGCCCAAAGAGGACCGCCGCCGAGCACGACTCCGACGAGCAAATTCCGGCGCGACAGAGCACTCCATCGTCGACCACCTCGCCATCGTCCCCGCCTCGACCTCCTCCACGCACGGGTATGACTCGTTCGACCTCGTAGGCAGTAGGGCGTGCGAAGCGAGCAACTCCGGCGATGGCACCGCCGCGGGCACGCCTCGGGCTAGGGTTCCGGCCGGCCGCGCCGCTCGCTTCTGGTCGTTTTAATCTAGACCGTTAGATCTCCCGTGTACGGCTAGGATTAGATCACTTAAAACTCCGAACCGGTACGCCGCGTCAACGCCACGCCAGATTATATTTTCTGAATTTTTTTATTAAATCATTTAATTTGGCAGTTTTGCAGAAAACCCCATGCACACTGTTTTCATCACTACTTTTTATCTGTTTAACAAAATTTAAATATTTTTATATATTTGAAATCCTTAGAACCAGTAGAACACTTTGGCTTCATTAGTTTTCTGTTTTGACACATACAAAATTTCAAATATTTTTGAGAGTAGTTTAAGTGTTTTTGACATAACTTTAGTTAGAAAATTTATTTTTGAGTAAATCAAATTGCTAACAACTTGTTTAGATGCCCTCTGCCCAAATGTCATTTTTAAAAAATTTGATTTGAAATTTTATTTAAGTGAACTAAAGTCCTTGTCATTACCCCTTTATTCATAATGAAATAATAGAAACAAATCAAAAAATTTATTTATGCATATATTATGAAAATCCAAAGGGATACTTTTATCTGTTTCTAGACGTTGGAAATAAATTGTTGCATCTCATCTCATGCATAGCATATTTTTTTCTTTGTATGAACCTTTGCTTGTGTGTTTATGTGTGGCTCTTTATTTCTTTGTTAGACTATTCGGAGGGAAACGAGAATCTTTGCAACTATAACTGCTACACTCCCGGTTGCCAAGGCAAGTGGCACACCCCCATAAAAGTCCTATTGTTTCTATGCATGAGTAGAGTATTTTCTATAAGCATGTGTAGGATAGCATTGCTATGCAAGCCATGATAGACCTCTTTATTCCTGTGTCTAGGTTCCTATGAAATTACTTAGTAGAATAGTGGAGCTATGCAAAAACTATTTTGATGAAAAAGATAAAGTCTACTAAGTTTTAATCAAACACCTGGGTGGAAATTGGTTGCTTGGCTGTATGAGTTGAGTGTTGTTCCCAGGGGATTTACCTGTGGAATATTCACTTGTGGAAGGCCACCCAGGAGCAAAGGAATCTGAAGAACTCCAAGTGAAGATTGCTTCTCGTGCAGCCATTGCCAATATGGGCTCTGGCTTGATCAACTAAGGTGCGTGGACTCTTCCCGGCCTGACAGGTGGTGGTAGAGGATTTGTAGGTGGAGCGCGTCAGGCCAGAGTGGGAGGGAAAATGTTTCTGAAAGATCTCGTCTCATTCTTCTACTTTCCTTATCACAGATGGTGTGTAAAGGGTAAATTGGGTGGAATGGGTACAATGGTGAACATGCACAACCTCTGCAGAGTTAAAAAATCTAAGTACTTAGCCGTGTCCCCGGAAAAGGACAATTGAGCAGCTGAACGAGGATGTCAACGGAGGATTCCACCATTCCAACTTCTAAATAAAACTTGATGGGTGAACAAGGGTAGAATGAGACCGTGGATTTCATGCCACGGATGTCTCGAATAGAAGAAAAGTGTTTCCAAAAAGTTAGGGAAAAACTTGCTTTCTGCAAAATAGCCTTGAGCTCCACCAGCCAAATAAGCATATAGGTCATAGAGTTATTCCTCTAAGTGTCCACCATAGTGTCACTTGCCAGTTCCATTTTAATGGTTCTGACCCACGTTGTTGCAATATATATCTTATTGCAGACTGTCCTGATGATGAGTGAAAGTTTTTACTAAGGGTTTTCGAGTCTTCAACCAACATGCTCGCCTGTGGCACATGATGATGATTGGGGACTCCATGAAGAATAATTTTCCGCTGTTTACTCTGTTCACTGCTAGCTTTATGCTATGCAAATTTGTAATGAATATTTTCTAAGTCTGGATCAGCGTTGTAATAAATTGATACTTTGTTGTGATATTACATCGTAACTGTGTGTGCAAACGAATCGATCCATGGATTTGCACTATACACAGGTATCTGCCATAATTTAGGTGCAGGTACACTACAGATGGTATCAGAGCACTGTGTTGCCTGTAGGTTCGAGCCCTTAGGATTGGAAAAACCTTTTTGATCATATTATTAACTACTTAAGTATTTTTGGATCCTAGCGGCATAGTGAGAGGAAGCGGCCTGGAAACAAACCTTACATGTCCGCGTACATGAGACCTGTTCCACAATTAAGTGGCTGGCCGGGTGTCTGTCTCTCTCACTATAGTGAATATCCAATTTACAAAGAGTTGTTTATAATTGTTGATCACATTGAGATTTGACTTAGTTTTGACTCTAATTTAATAATACACTTATGACTAGTACCTCCTTACCTTATACATTTCTTGTTTTAAATTCTTTTCTTTCTTCCTAAAGAATGACGAGCTTCCACTTCACCACTGCGGAGGACTTCGAGAACACCCGTTTTGGCTGCTACCTTCTCGACATCGGCGAGAAGATAGGTTTACCGCTACCTCAAGTTAAGGGCTTCATCCTGAAGAAGTTTAACAAGGAGGGCTGTTGGGGAATAAAAGCAACTCAGCCAGGACGTGGAGAAGAGCCCCCGTTGGAAATCAAAATGGTTAGTGACTCCAAAGAAAAAGGACTCAATCTCGTCATGCAGGACCTGATTGGACGTCTCTGTGGACGCTATAGCGCAGAGTTGAGGGGCCACTACTCCAATTTCTTTGGAAGGAGAAACGAGGAGGGACAACCATTCCTATTTGATGTTGGAGATAGAGGCAAAGCAAAGCCCCTTAGTCTGTATTTCCAGGAGTTGGAGGTCCTCGTCACAGAACTTTATGAGGATAGACGCACTAAACTTCTGAAGAATGATGAGTTGTGTGCCTTACTCAAGGAGAACGAGGAAAAGATGAAATCTCAAGAGGAAGTGACTAAGGCCCAAGAAGAAAAGTTTGCTTCACAAGAGGAGAAATACAAGAGACAGGAGAAAAGGGTTCAAGAGAAAAACAAGACTATCAGAGAACAGAAGGCAGAACTCGAGAGCAATGAAGTCGAGTTCGAAGCTGATAGTGACTTGATCAAGCGTCTTCGTACCGAGAAAAGGGAGCTGCAAGAGAAGAACTCTGCCCTGGAGAAAGAAGTGAAGGAATTAAGGGAAGTACTCGACAATGAAGGAATCGAGATTCAGGAAATTGAAGAAGAAGAAGAAGACGACATGGTCGAGTAGTTCGTTAGCGAGACTACCATTTATTTACACCTCATCGTTATCTTAGTCTTGTATTGACCTATCAACTTGTGATAAGGTAGTACCTTCCATTGTATTCCACGAAACCTCGCGTTTTATTTTCCAAAACTCTCATGTCTGATTAATCCAAAGTTTGAGTTGTGTGATGTTTGTTTGTTCTTTAGGTTGTTTGTTTGTTGGGGTAATCTTTCTCTTTAGACCTTTCCGTCTAAAAACTCACCTATACAAATCACAGATGCCTCCCCGTCGTACGCCCGATAACAACAACAACAACAACAACAACGACCACAACAACAATGATGCTATACAACAGTTGATGGCCGCTCAAGCTCAGCTAATGACTATGATGACCCAGTTCATTGCGGCAACCAACAACAATAACAACAACCACAACCCGCCTTCGCCACCACCCCCCATGTGGATAGACTTGCCAGATTTCTGAGGCTCCGACCGAACAAGTTCTCCACTGCAACTGAACCAATTGTGGCAGATGACTGGCTGCGTTCAGTGGACAGGGATCTAGTGACTTGTGAATGTACTGACGCTGAGAAGGTGAGGTTCACCACTCATCTGTTGGAAGGACCAGAAATCCAGTGGTGGGAAACCTATCAAATCACCCACCCACTAGAAACCATGACTTGGGAAAATTTCAAGGAAGGTTTTCGTAATGCTCATATCTCCTCGGGCATTATGAACTTGAAGCAGGAAGAATTCAGAAACCTGAGACAAGGAAACAGGAGCCTTAAGGAGTACATGGCTGATTTCCATGCCCTTTCTCGTTATGCCTCTGAAGACATTAACACCGAGGCGAAGAGGAAGGCAAAATTCCTAAATGGGCTGAGTGACGAGCTGAAGATCCCTTTGACAGTGGCCTATGCCCCAATTTATCAGACTCTCCTAGATCAGGCTATCATACTGGAGGATAACATCAAGAAGGCTGAAAATAGGAAGAGAAAGTTGAATGTTCACAAACACCATTCTGAGACTTCTTTCAAGAGACCTTTCCCTCAAGATGCAAACCAGAGTCATAAACCTGGGCACTATCCTAGTGGAGGGAGGAACCACAAACATCATGGTCACAACCATAGTGGTGGTTTCAAGGGAAACAATGGGAATCACAAGGGAAATGGAAATGCTGTCCACAACAATGGACAACCTCGCCCAAACCCCGAATATAAGAAAGATATCAGCCAAGTCCTATGCTTCAAGTGCAATAACAAGGGTCACTACGCCACTGACTGCCCCGAAAAGAAGGCCGCAGAAGCTGCCAAGCCCAATCCCTTCCAGAAAGGACAGGTGAACCACATCAATGTGGAAGAAGTGTACGATGAACCTGATGCTGTCATTGGTACGTTCTTGCTAAATTCATGCCCAGCATTAGTTTTATTTGATATTGGAGCATCGCATTCTTTCATTTCAAGAGCTTTTGTAAACAAACATGGGTTAGTAGTGGAAAATATAGGAAGCCCCATTAGAGTAAGCTCTCCGGGCGGAGAGATGCTAGTCACCTCTGGCTGTAGACAGTTGAGTCTGAAGAATGGAAAGCATCAGTTTCCTACGGACATGATCATCCTGGAAACACAAGGCCTGGATGTTATCATAGGGATGGATTGGATGACCCGCTATGCAGGAATCATAGACTGCGCAAATAGAACCATCACTCTCACCACTCCAGAAGGCTCGAAGATCAACTTTAGATCAAAGTTTGAACTAAAGAAGGTTAGGCTTAATTCTCTTAAGGGGGTTAGTCTCGGTGAGGTCCTTATAGTTAAGGAATACCCTGATGTGTTTCCGGAAGAACTACCAGGAATGCCACCCGATAGAGATGTAGGGTTCCTCATAGAACTAAAACCGGGAACAGGACCAATTGCTAAAAGGCCCTACCCAATGGCAACTGATGAACTGAAAGAACTCAAGAAACAACTAGAAGAATTTATGCAGAAAGGCTTTATCCGTCCAAGTTCATCACCCTGGGGAGCCCCGATTCTTTTTGTCAAAAAGAAGGATAGTACTCAGAGATTAGTCACCGATTACCGTGACATAAATGAGCATACAATTAAGAACAAGTATCCGCTACCCAAAATCAATGAACTGTTCGATCAACTAGAAGGGGCTGTCGTCTTCTCCAAGATCGATCTCAGATCAGGGTACTTTCAGATGAAAGTCAGAGAGATGGATATACCCAAGACTGCTTTCATTACAAGATATGGATCGTATGAGTACACGGTAATGCCTTTTGGGTTAACCAACGCTCCAGCCTATTTCATGAATATGATGAATAAGGTGTTTATGGATTTTCTGGACAAGTTTGTTCTTGTCTTCATAGATGACATCTTAGTCTACTCCAAAAGTCACAAAGAACACGAAGAACATTTACGTCTGGTATTGCAAAGGCTCCGAGAGCATAAATTATATGCTAAGTTCAACAAGTGTGAATTTTGGTTAAAACAAGTAGGATTTCTAGGACACCTGGTGTCTAAAGATGGATAGCAGTGGACCCTGAAAAAGTTGCTGCTGTGACAAATTGGGAATCGCCCAAAAATGTGGGAGAAATCCGCAGTTTTATAGGATTGGCAGGGTACTACCGGAGATTCATTGAAAACTTCTCCAAGAATGCCAAGGCCTTGACTGAACTACTGAAGAAGGGAAAGAAATTTGAGTGGACGGAAGCTTGTGAGATCAGTTTTCAGGAATTAAAGAAGCGCTCTGTGTCGGCACCAGTATTATGCTTACCAGATCTAGAGAAAGACTTCCAGGTTTATTGCGACGCTTCATATCGCGGCCTAGGAAGCGTATTGATGCAAGAAGGCAAAGTAGTGTCTTACGCCTCAAGACAACTAAAAAATCATGAAGTAAACTACCCCACTCATGATTTAGAGTTAGCTTCTGTGGTGCATGCGCTAAAGATATGGAGGCCATATTTATGGGGAAAGAGATGTGAAGTATTTACGGATCATAAAAGCCTCAAGTATTTCTTTACTCAGAAGGAATTAAACATGCGACAAAGGAGATGTTTAGAATTGATCAAAGACTATGATTTAAGTATACAGTACCACCCAGGGAAAGCCAACGTAGTGGCTAATGCCTTGAGCCGTAAGACTTATGTAAACGGACTCACGGCAGGAGAATTGCCGGAAGATCTTTGTAAAGGATTTAAGGACCTTCGATTAGAGGTGGTACCTGAAGGATTCATAGCATCCTTAGAAGTTCAACCTCTTCTATTTAACAAAATCAAGAGAGCTCAGTTAGAGGATAAAGAAGTAAAAGAAATCAAGAAGAACCTAAGCGAAGGTAAGGCCAGAGTTTTTAGAGAAGATGAAGAAGTAACTGTGTGGTATAAAGAACACATTTGTGTTCCTGACAATGCCGACCTCAGGAAGTTAATACGTCAAGAAGCTCATGACTCACCTTATTCCATACATCCGGGTAACACCAAGATGTATATGGATGTAAAGGAGAGGTATTGGTGGATCAACTTGAAGCGTGATATTGCTGAATACATTGCAAAGTGTGACGTCTGCAGTCGTGTGAAAGCAGAACACCAAAAACCAGCAGGGTTGCTACAACCGTTACCAGTACCAGATTGGAAATGGGAACAGATTGGTATGGATTTCATCACGGGTCTGCCCAGGACTAAATCAGGGTATGATTCTATATGGGTTATAGTCGATCGGCTGACGAAAGTATCTCACTTTATACCCGTAAAGACTACATACACTAGTGCCAAACTAGCGGACATCTACATGAAGAGGATTGTGTGTCTACATGGTGTTCCCAAGAAAATTGTGTCGGATAGGGGTACTCAGTTTACTTCCCATTTCTGGAATCAATTACATCAGTCTCTGGGAACTAGATTAGAGTTTAGTACAACGTTTCATCCGCAGACGGATGGACAGACAGAAAGAGTAAATCAGATCCTAGAAGATATGCTGAGAGCATGCGCTCTAGATTATAAGTCAAGCTGGGATGATAATCTTCCATATGCCGAGTTCTCTTACAACAACTGCTATCAAGCGAGCATAGAGATGTCACCATTTGAAGCCCTGTATGGGAGAAAGTGCACTACCCCACTACTGTGGAGTGGCGTAGGAGAACGTAGTTTGTTCGGACCAGACATAATCAAGGAGGCTGAGGAAAAAGTCAGGTTGATTAAGGACCGTTTAAAAATAGCACAATCCATAAAGAAAAGTTATGCGGACTCCAAAAGGAGAGAAGTCACGTATGAAGTGGGTGATCGAGTCTATCTCCGAGTTTCACCTATGCGGGGAGTTAAAAGATTTGGAATCAAAGGAAAGTTGGCACCTAGATTTATTGGACCCTTCAAGGTATTATCCCGCAAAGGAGAGGTCGCCTATGAATTGGAACTCCCGGAAGCACTTTCCGCGGTTCACATTGTGTTTCATGTCAGCCAGCTGAAGAAATGTCACCCAGAAATGGCAGAAACACTGTTAAGAGATACGGTGCCACTAGAGGAAGTACAACTAGAAAGTGATCTCACTTATGAAGAAAAACCAATAAAGATTTTGGAGACAGCAGAACGTGTCACCCGAACCAAGACCATCAAATTCTGTAAAGTACAGTGGAATCACCATTCAGAAGAGGAAGCAACTTGGGAAAGAGAAGATGACCTCAAAGAAGATCACCCTCACCTATTTGCTAGCCAATCCGAATCTCGAGGGCGAGATTCATCTTAAGGGGGTTAGGTTTGTAACATCCCAATTTTCAGAAAAATTTAAAACTTTTGCATCCATGCATCATCATCATTAAACTTGTCATATGAATCACATAAAATTTGAATTTAATTATTTAAATATGTTTTAATTGACTTTAGGTCCCTAAAATTGTTATTTAGAATTTATAATGATGTTTCTTTTATTCTATTTTTACTTTAGATAAAAATAATGTCAAAAGGATCTATTTTTCATAAGCTTTTCAAATTATATTTTTATGAATTTTTCTGAGAAGTTTTAATATAGTTTTGAATTTGTTTTATACTCAAAGATTTAAAAACAGAAAAGAATTTTCAAAAAAGAAAAATAGAGTCGGGCCAGCCAGTGGGCCGAAGCCCACTAGCTATCTACCGCGCTCGCGACGCAATCCAGCCCGCCAGCGGCCCGTCCCCGCCCACGCGCGCGCGCTCACTCGCTGACAGGTGGGCCCCACCTGTCATCCCTCCCGCTGGAACGGCTCGCCCCAAATCACGCCCACGACCTAGCCAAGAAACGGCCGAATCAATTCGATTGATTCCCGACGATTTACTCACTCATTTACGTCGCCGATTCTTGCTATAAGATCCCCTCGATCCCCTCTCTCTATTGCCCCAAGCACCACCTCCCGAGAGCCACCAGGCCGCCCACGAGCACCCCCCGAGCCCCGCCGTTACCGACGGCGAGTTCGACAAACTCCGGTGAGCGCGTCCCTCTCAAGCCCTCTCTCCACTTCCTTCTAGTCTATCTTGACCTCGCGCATCATTTTGACAAGTTTTTGCGTCTTCTCGGGCAGCAGAACATCGTATCCATCCACGCCCGAAGAGGACCGCCGCCGAGCACGACTCCGACGAGCAAATTCCGGCGCGACAGAGCACTCCATCGTCGACCACCTCGCCATCGTCCCCGCCTCGACCTCCTCCACGCACGGGTATGACTCGTTCGTCCTCGTAGGCAGTAGGGCGTGCGAAGCGAGCAACTCCGGCGATGGCACCGCCGCGGGCACGCCTCGGGCTAGGGTTTCGGCCGGCCGCGCCGCTCGCTTCTGGTCGTTTTAATCTAGACCGTTAGATCTCCCGTGTACGGCTAGGATTAGATCACTTAAAAATCCGAACCGGTACGCCGCGTCAGCGCCACGTCAGCGCCACGCCAGATTTTATTTTCTGAATTTTTTTATTAAATCATTTAATTTGGCAGTTTTGCAGAAAACCCCATGCACACTGTTTTCATCATTACTTTTTATCTGTTTAACCAAATTTAAATATTTTTATATATTTGAAATCCTTAGAACCAGTAGAACACTTTGGCTTCATTAGTTTTCTGTTTTGAGACATACAAAATTTTCAAATATGTTTTAGAGTAGTTTAAGTGTTTTTGACATAACTTTAGTTAGAAAATTTATTTTTGAGTAAATCAAATTGCTAACAACTTGTTTAGATGCCCTCTGCCCAAATGTCATTTTTACAAAATTTGATTTGAAATTTTATTTAAGTGAACTAAAGTCCTTGTCATTACCCCTTTATTCATAATGAAATAATAGAAACAAATCAAAAAAAACTATTTATGCATATATCATGAAAATCCAAAGGGATACTTTTATTAGTTTCTAGACGTTGGAAATAAATTGTTGCATCTCATCTCATGCATAGCATATTTTTTTCTTTGTATGAACCTTTGCTTGTGTGTTTATGTGTGGCTCTTTATTTCTTTGTTAGACTATTCAGAGGGAAACGAGAATCTTTGCAACTGTAACTGCTGCACTCCCGGTTGCCAAGGCAAGTGGCACACCCCCATAAAAGTCCTATTATTTCTATGCATGAGTAGAGTATTTTCTATAAGCATGTGTAGGATAGCATTGCTATGCAAGCCATGATAGACCTCTTTATTCCTGTGTCTAGGTTCCTATGAAATTACTTAGTAGAATAGTGATGCTATGCAAAAACTATTTTGATGAAAAAGATAAAGTCTACTAAGTTTTAATCAAACACCTGGGTGGAAATTGGTTGCTTGGCTGTATGAGTTGAATGTTGTTCCCAGGGGATTTACCTTTGGAATATTCACTTGTGGAAGGCCACCCAGGAGCAAAGGAATCTGAAGAACTCCAAGTGAAGATTGCTTCTCGTGCAGCCATTGCCAATATGGGCTCTGGCTTGATCAACTAAGTTGCGTGGACTCTTCCCGGCCTGACAGGTGGTGGTAGAGGTTTTGTAGGTGGAGCGCGTCAGGCCAGAGTGGGAGGGAAAATGTTTCTGAAAGATCTCGTCTCATTCTTCTCCTTTCCTTATCACAGATGGTGTGTAAAGGGTAAATTGGGTGGAATGGGTACAATGGTGAACGTGCACAACCTCTGCATAGTTAAAAATCTAAGTACTTAGTCGTGTCCCCGGAAACGGACAATTGAGCAGCTGAAAGAGGATGTCAACGGAGTATTCCACCATTCCAACTTCTAAATTAAAACTTGATGGGTGAACAAGGGTAGAATGAGACAGTGGATTTCATGCCACGGATGTCTCGAATAGAAGAAAAGTGTTTCCAAAAAGTTAGGGAAAAACTTGCTTTCTGCAAAATGGCCTTGAGCTCCACCAGCCAAATAAGCATATAGGTCATAGAGTTATTCCTCTAAGTGTCCACCATAGTGTCACTTGCCAGTTCCATTTTAATGGTTCTGACCCACGTTGTTGCAATAAATATCTTATTGCAGACTGTCCTGATGATGAGTGAAAGTTTTTACTAAAGGTTTTCGAGTCTTCAACCAACATGCTCGCCTGTGGCACATGATGATGATTGGGGACTCCATGAAGAATAATTTTCCGCTGTTTACTCTGTTCACTGCTAGCTTTATGCTATGCAAATTTTTAATGAATATTTTCTAAGTCTGGATCAGCGTTGTAAGAAATTGATACTTTGTTGTGATATTACATCATAACTGTGTGTGGAAACGAATCGATCCAGGGATTTGCACTATACACAGGTATCTGCCATAATTTAGGTGCAGGTACACTACACCTTGAGGGACAAAAAGTGCTTGGAGGTTGAGCCGTGGGCTGCCTCTTTCGCTAAGGACTAGAGATGCATGTCATGCCATGAAAATCTTTTTAAGCCTTAAGTGAAAGACAAGATTAGGAAAGAGGGAAACGATAGAAGAGAGAGGTAGTTGGTCTTCCAGGCTTTATCTCCAGACTTGTAATATTCTCCTAGGTGATGTCTTGATTGAATTCTTGGTAGACACGAATAATCTTCAGACTTGATGATTTTTGTATCACCTGGGCTGGTCTTGGATTTACTTAGTCTTCATGAAGTCTCAGAGAAGAAGAAAGGACAGACATAAAGACTTAGAGAATAGAAGGGAGGTTGGCCTTCTTGAACTTCTTCTCACTTTTCTTCTAAGTGCTTGACATCTTGGAATGCTTAAAGAGTCTGTTTTCTTCTAAGTCCTTCATTGTCTTCTAGCTCCATGTTGAATATCCTAAGTGTCTAAGTGTATCACTTTACAAAAATGCTAAGTTGAAAATATTTCTAACTTAGAGAAAATGGGGAAGGAGTTTACTTATGGGAAATATAACTACAAACTAAAATATTCTATGCATGAAATGCAATTTTAAATCACAAGAAACATAATACTAATTTTTGTGATATTTATAAAGTATGCATAAAGTTATAATTGCAATTCAATTAGTTTCTAATTTTGCAAAATATAATAAAAGGAATAAATATAAGATTAAAGTTTTCTATGATTAAATTTTTATAACATAATTTTATAAAGAGTGTTAATAGACAGGGGGCATTTAATTAAATTTATAGCAATTTAATTTAATCAAAAATAATATTTTTATTAATAGTTATGTTGAAAATACTCAAACTATTCAATTCAATCATACTACTATTAAATCATCAAAGCAATACTAACAATTATTTTATAACAGAGGCATATTATAGCACATACTCTAAAGTTTCTAAAACAATTTTATTTGCAATTTTTGAATTTACAGATTTAAAGTTATGACAAAAATACTCAATTTCACCATTTGAAATTTGAATATTGTAAACTAAGTCAAATTTGAATTCTAACAGTTCTAAAATATTCTGCATGTCAAGAGCTTTCCAAATATATGAAAATATTTGAATTTGGATAAATAGAGAAAAAGATATGATAAAACTAATGTGCAGGGTCTTTTCTGCAAAACTGCCAATTATCTTTAAATAAGAAAATCATTTTCCACGTGGCAGCTGACTGGACGCTGACGAGGCACGACGTGGCGCTGAGGGTGCGTGCTGACTGGATCCTACGTGGATAAGTTATTGGATCTGTGCCGTCAGATCCAGATCCGATGGATCTAACGCAACCATACCGATTCGATTAAGTAATCTAATCACGATCGTCTAAATCAGATCTAACGGCCAGGAGTGAAACCGAGAGAGGAGCTCACCGGTGGCAGTGCTAGGTCACCGGAGCGCGGCGGCGACGGCTCGGCATTCACGTTCTACGCGCTCTAGGGGGTCTCGGGACGAGCAAACCATACCGGAGCGAGTAGGGTGGCGAGGTGGTGTTGCTGGCGAGCTCGGAGACCTCGTCGCATCTGCGTTCTTCGGCAATCCTTTGCCGGAGTTGGAGATGGCGACGGACGGCATCAGTCGTGGATGCATAGCTCGACCTAGCGCGAAATAAAATACCGCACCAAGTTAGACAGATGCACGAGGAAGAATAACGAAGGATGGAGTAGGTGGGAGAGCTCGGCGTGGTCGACGTCCACCGAAAATGGAGCTCCTCGCCGGCGGCAATGGCGGATGGTCGGCGAGGATTTCTGACAGCCCTACGGCACAAAACAGAGAGGAACGAGAGGGGAAATGGTGCGGAGGAGGAGGGGGTTAAAAGGGGTCGAAGGGGGTGTTGAATCCGGTCCTAATTCCTGTGAATTGAAGGTAGGTAACGCTGGCCGTTTTCTGCTCTGTCGAGGGCGTGATGGACGCGCGGGGAAGATGACCACGTCGCGCTGACGTGTGGGTCCCGCTGTCAGGATTTTCTCCTTTTCTTTTCTGTTTTATTTATTTCCTTTATAACTTTTGATTTATAACTCCAAATGAAGTCAAACAAATTTCTAAAAATTTGTAAAATTATTATCTTTGTGTTAAACCAGTTGTGGGCATGTTTTGAACAATTTTCAAAAATAATAATTTTAGATATTGATTAATGCAAATTTTGACACTTTATGTTATGTTTGAAAATATGCATTTAATTAATTCATTTGGGTTAAATGAAATTTTGGAAATTACCCACATTCAATTATGTTTGAATTCAAGTTATTTAAACTCATTTCCAATAATCAAATCATTTTAGTCTTTAGTAATAATACTAAATAACATCACACATTTATTTGAAATGAAAAGGGAAATATAATGTATTCATTTTTAATTCAAAATATTTTGTGCACCATTATATTTTATATTATGATAATTCATTCGAAAACCTCATAACAACTTTGGAAAATATTTTTGATTTAATTCATTTCTTATATAGAAAATATATTCATGAAAGTCATTTCACGTTTTGAAAATAAATGAAAATCATTTAAGATAATGAAATGTTTATTTGGGTTGTTAAGTAATTATAAAATCTATGAGGTTTTAAGTTATAAAATATAGACTTGTAATATCCAAATTATGTTTTGAACTCAGGTAAATGAATAATAATCTTCTAACAAATAGACAATGTTTTCAATAGTTTAAAATAACACTTGTAATTATTATTATTTTAATTTGTTTATAGCTAAGGCTAAGTGGTTGACATCAATTACTTATAAGTAACTATTTACTTAAAATAAAATGGTTTGTACTTTATAATAAAATTGTCAAATTACATATTTAGGTTTTTTGAAATACAATGGATAATGTAATGTTTAATTGGAAATAACTTTTGAAAATAATGACACATTGGAAATTCTGAAATAACAGACTTTTTCAAATTGGTTGAAGTCTTTTATAGTTAGTTTTCTTATGCATTTTAATATTTTATTTTAATCAAAACAAAAGTTTTAAATTTTAGTGATTTTTGAACATTCCAAAATGTTGGGATGTTACAATCGCCCTTGATGAGTAGATGCTTGACGCTTCGGGCGATTGCGGCGCGTAGGCCGGCAAGCAAGCCTTCATACTCGGCGATATTGTTGGATATCTTGTCGATTCCATAGCACAGCTAGACTGCGTAATACAACTTATCGCCTTTGGGGGAGATCAGGACTACGCCTGCCCCGCCGCGGCGACAAGCGAAAGCTCCATCGAACTTCATGGTCGAGAGGCTGGGCATTGCGGCTCCAGAGCGCCCTTGCTCTTCTCCCAAAGGCTCTTCAGGGGTTGGGTCAGTCCATTCGGCGACGAAGTCAGCCAACGCTCTTCCTTTGATTACCCTTGTGGTACCGAAGCGCAAATTGAATGGTTGTAGCTCAATGTTCCACCCTGCGACACGATCTGTTGCGTTTGGGTTGCGCAGTATTTGCTCCAGGGGAAAAGAGGTGACCACTGTGATGGGGTGCCCCTGAAAGTAGTGTCGCAGCTTTCTTGAGGCGATGAGGAGTGAGAGTAGAAGCTTCTGCTGCATTGTATACCGCTCGCGAGCATCTCGCAGTACTGTGCTGACGAAGTAGACTGGATGCTCGACGATGGTAATTCCTGTAGCCTCGGCGTCTTTTGCCTGAGGTGGCTCAGCTTGGCCCTCGTGAGGCTCCTCAGGCTCCTCGGCATGAATTCCTTGCAGCGGTGGACTTGGGGCGGGCCTCTCTTGGGGCTTTGGGCCTGGCGGCGGGTTTGTGATGGCTGCCCTTTCGTCGAGCTCCTTATCAGGAGGCTTTTTCTTTGGAGTGGCTGCACTCTTCTTGTGGAGTACTGGCTCTTCTCTTTCCACTACAAGGACAACACTGGCTCTTTGCGGAGTAGCTGATAAGTACAGCTTCAGGTGCTCGTCATGCCTTGGGGCGACCATTACTGGTGGGCTAGCCAGATACTTCTTCAAGTCCTCAAATGCTTTTTCAGCTTCAGGGGTCCACTTGAAAGTGCCTGACCTTTTCATGATCTTGAAGAACGGCAGGGCTCTTTCGCCGAACTTGGAGATGAATCACCCAAGCTGGCCATGCAGCCTACCAGGCGTTGCATGTCTTTGAGCCTGCGCGGAGGTTGTATGTCTTCTATGGCCTTGATTTTGTCTGAGTTTGCCTCTATGCCTCGATGAGACACGAGGAACCCAAGAAATTTGCGTGAAGGTACTCCAAAGACGCACTTGGCGGGGTTGAGCTTGATGTTCACCTTGCGCAGGCTGGCGAAGGTTTCTTCAAGGTCTCCGAGGAGAGTATTTCCTTCTCGTGATTTCACAACGATGTCATCCACATATGCTTCGGCGTTCCGCCCCATTTGCCCGCCAAGGGCTATCCTCATCAACCTCTGGAAAGTGGCTCCGGCATTTTTTAGGCTGATGGGCATGCAGACGTAGCAATACACACCGCACGGGGTGAGGAAAGCCGTCTTCTCCTCGTCCTCCTTAGCCATCTTTATCTAGTGATAACCAGACAAGGTATCAAGGAAACAGAGGAGGTCGCAGCCTGCCGTGGAGTCCACAATCTGGTCAATTCTGGGCATGGGATAAGGGTCTTTGGGGCAGGCCTTGTTTACATCAGTGTAGTCGATGCAGAGGCGGCCTCCTCCGGCGGGCTTTGGGACTACCACGCTGTTGGAGAGCCAAGTGGGATGCGCGACTTCGCGAACGACTTTTGCCGCTTTGAGCTTCTCGACCTCCTTGACGATGAATGCTTGCTTCTCGGGGGCTTGCTTTCTTGCTTTTTGCTTGACGGGGCGCGCGTTTGGGCACACGGCCAAGTGGTGCTCGATCACCTCCCTCGGTACACCAGATATATATGACGGTGTCCATGCAAACATGTCAGAGTTTGCCTAGAGGAAGACGACGAGCGCGCTTTCCAATTTTGGAGGCAGCACGGCGCCAATGGTGACGCTAGCCCCCGAGCCTTCAGCCCCCGAGCTACCGGAGCTCAGAGATATTTTCTTTGTAGAAGCTGCCTCCTGGGAGAACAACTGCTTCTTCTTCTTGGGTCTCTCGAGAGGCTCTAGGTCCTCTTCTGCGGGGAAAGCCATGGCGGCGGTCTTGTAGGCCGTCTCAACGGCGCGCGTAGCGTCCAGAACATGCCCACGGATGGTGATCGTGCCAGCGCTGCCGGGGATCTTGACCATGTTGTAGGCATGGTGCATGACGGCCATGAACTTCGCGAGCGCGGGGTAGCCGAGGATGGCATTGTACAGCAGGCCGATGTGTGCTACATCGAAATCAATGTGCTCGGTGCGGTAATTTTCCTTCCTCCCGAAGGTGACGGCAAGCCTGACCTAGCCTAGGGGCTCGATCGAGCCGCTGGTGACCCCCGTGAAGGGCCTCGAGGGCATGAGCCGCTCGTAGGGCACTTGAAGCGCTTCGAACGTATATATGGAGATAACATTCAGGCCTGCTCCGCCATCGATGAGAGTCTTGGAGACAGCCACGTTGTCGATGGTGGGGGTGCAGACCAGCGGGAGGGTTCCAATAGTCTTGGTGGACTTGGGGTGGTCCTGAGCGTCGAAGGCGATGGTGTACTGCGATCACTTGAGGGGCCTGGAGGTTTCCGTGCTTGGGAGGGCGGCGTTGAGCTCGCGGGCGAACTGCTTGAACTGGTTGTTCGACTTCGGCGCCTACGCTCCCCCGAGGATGCAGGCGATGGCGCCTCTCGGGGCTTGGTAGCCGCCATCTTCCTCGTCAGGGAGGTTGTCGTTCTTTTCTGCGGCGTTGGCCTGATTTCCAGATGGTTTCTGCTAGCCGCCCTTGCGTCCGCTCCCACGGTAGCCACGACCTCGGCCACGGCTACCACTGCCCTCTGCTTGCTCGCGCTCCTTGCTCAACCTTTTGAGGTCGAAGCAGGACTCCGTAGATTGGCCGCGCCTGTTGTGGTAGATGCAGAAAGGGCGGTGGTCGTCTCTTCTCTCTCCAGGCTCGGGGAGTCCCTGCGGGTGCCTTTCGCGTCAGGCGTGGGGGAGAGTGAGCCACTGCTCACCTCAACAACCCTATTTATAGGCCCGAGAGTTTGACCTAGGGGCAAAAGTGGAAAGATAAGAAGATAATGTTTATTTTGGGGGGTCAAGATCTGTTTTACAGGAGATATTCTTGACAAGATCTGTTTTACAGAGATATTCCTGACAAGATCTTTGTTTCCCCGAGGTGGTTATTGTCTCCTCGATTCTCACGCGTGGATTGACATTAAATATGTCGTTGACCAGGAAGATTGACCGAAAGAAAAGAGAAAGAATAAAGAAAGGATGAAGTCAAAGTCTTAGAGAAGTGAAAGCCGGCAAGTGGTGGCCGGGTTACGAGTGGTTGACCAAGCATCAGGCCGGCTGAGCGGAAAACCCGAGATCCTGCTTGTAACACCCCAAATTTTGGAAGCAACAAAAACTTAATGAATAAAGACCCAAATTTCTGAGGCAACAAAAACTTTTTGAAATGCTTCACTAATGCTTGTGTTTCACTTCTGATTTCTCTGTTTAACCTTGTTTGCTTTGTTGATTGAGTTAACCACCACTGAAAACACTAACCTTTGAACTCAACTAATTTAACATATCATTAATTTTTGTGACCATGTCATGACAAGAAGAATTATCCATACATCTTCTCCAATCTTATTTTGGCCAGACTCTTTTTCAATGATGCTTGGATTTTATCAACTACCCCAAATTTCTAGGATTTAAGAAAGTAAAGTATTTCCAGAAACATTACATGTTTGTAAACTATGGAGATCTATATAATATCTCCTGTCTATTTTCAACCCTGCTACTTTACAAGTATGAACATCTCCTTATTTTAAAGCTCCTATTTTCAACACCTTTTGAAAATGATACAAGTGGGAGATATATTACTCCTATATTTATCTTTATTAAACCTTTGAAAAGTAGCAAGTTATGAGTTGAGATACTTTTAAACACCATCTTGTCATGCTTATGTGTGATCACTATATAACTTAATTATACTAAGGGTGTAGGATGTTGTTGATTGTTATTTATTGTGTTTGATCACCATCTCACCAACTCTTTGAGTGTTTTGATGTTGGTGGTGATATTAACTTGCTTGGTTGTTGTGGCTTGTCGAATGATTGTGTCTTGTGTTGTTTTGCTTGTGTTTAGAATTATTATAGCCTCGATCATGTGTCTCAACACATCCAAATTCAATCTTAGTAACTTTACCTGTGTATCCTATCTTAAGCTATCTTTCTAACTATTAGAATCTTCCGACTTTGGAGACTTGTCATTGTGGCAAATCTTTCTCCTCTCCTCAATGAACCATCAGGAAGATTATATCCCATATCTTTACCTTCTATCCAAGCTTTGGAAGTGTGTTGTGAAAACCTCTTCTCATCTTTTTCAAGGCCTCTTTGATGGCATTCCAAATTAGTGGCTATATCACTCTTATCTTTGCATCGTTTCTAAAATCACTTCTTATTCCTTTTGAGATCAACCTAAGTTCCTTGCCATTCTATTTACTTGTATTCCACAACTACTATAGCTAATGTTCTTGCCTTGACCATTAAAACCATTTTCTCTCCAAGGTTTGGTGCTTACTAAAAAGCCTCTTGTTTTGTTTGTTTTCACAAGAGATCTCAAATAATTTTCAAAAGAGTTATTTCTTAAAAATCACTTCTGTGATCCATATGATATAACCTCTCATCTCTATTAAAAAATATTTGTTTTGGAAACATTTTTCTTAGTATAATAATTTATTTACAAAAAGGCCAGAAATGGATTTTAAAATGTTTTATGAATAAAAGTATTTAAACAATTCTTAGAAAAATTACCCAACATTCCTATGAGAATATGTGACTAGTTTATTCGAAACTATTTTCAAATACTATTAAAACTCTTGAAGAAAACTTGGTAAAACCATCTCTGGACCTATCTTCTTTTCTGTTAATAGATTGCATCTTTAGAACATCATATTTACCTTTGTGGTGTTTATTTTGGAAATGCGCCTCCACCTCATCCATCCTTGTCATCTCTACTATCCTTAAATTGTTTTTGTTTTGAGTTTTTATTGTTTCAAAAGTCATTATTTCATGTTGCTTTTGGTGACATCAAAATAACAGTTTCCTGAACCTGTTATTTTATTCTCTTTTCTACCTCCTTACAAAACCATTCACACATTATTTTTCAGTCGTGCATTTGTGAGAAATGTGATCAACATAGATAGCACATCATCCCTGTACCTTTGTTCTTGATTCTATTGGCTTTATGGTCACATTTCCATGATGGTTTTGTTACCCTCGTGATAACAGTTTTCTGGGACTTGGAAGGATTTTCACTAAGTCTGAATTTCTGAACTTCTCTGCATCTTGCTGAAAACTGCAGTTCGGCTATCTTCAAATTGGTTCAAAACGTGGTTTAAAACTCACCCAAAGCTCCACCTAACCTGACATCTTGCTTCCCTATCTATCCTTGTGCATTGTGTACACTGGTGGCGTGCCAGGAGGGCGTGCTCGAGCGTGTCAGCTCGGTGTCCACCTTGAACACCACTCACTCACCCCGCACGCACACACTGGCCCGCCAACCCTGTCACGGTGCATCGCACCAGCATCTGCACCACAACCCTGCAGTCCGTGCATGCGAGAAGGCCTGGAACGGCCGAGGCAAGCGTGGCCAACCCGAGGACGCACACGGACATGATTGCCTCAAACAGCCCGCCTTCTTCCTCGTTTCCACCCCTCCCCGACATGACTACACTGCCCTGTCTGCGTACCACGTACGCGGCATCTCTACCGCCCAGCTCGACCACTCCCTGGGCAGCAAAACCGCTCCATTGCCTCACCCGAGCCAGCCACCCTATCCCTTCCTTGCCCCGGTGTATTGAGACCACACCACCGCACCCCAGCTCGCCATTACACACTAACGTACCTACCTCTCCATCCCCCATATCTCTCTCCGCTCCTCCTACTCTCGGTGAGCGATTAGAGGCGTGAAATCGCCGTCCACCACCGCATGGTGCAGAGAAGATTGACGCCCTCTCCATTAACCTCTGCCCTCCATTTTCGTACCATCTTTCTCCCCATTCTGTGATCTACCTCTGAGACATATCCTTTGGTTTTTAGGAACACTGGAGCCACCGTGACCCCGCCGTGCCCGCCTCAGACTACCTCAGCGCCGCCGCTGTGTTGGAGCTCGCCGCCATGATCTTCAGCCACCCCCGGCCTCCCCACGGCCTCCATGTTCCATCCAGACGCTCGGATTCATCTTTCACGCGCCCTAGGTGAGCTGCCCAAGCTCGCCGCCATGGCTTGCCTCCGCCCTTGTGCTGTAACGTCTGTTCGTGTTCGTGAGAAGAAGAAGAGGAGCGCGTGCGATGTTGGGCCAGCTGGCACTGCTCAGCCCATCTCTGTCCAGATCTGGCCCGTTTACCTTTTTGTTTTCCTGAATGTTTATTAATTTCTGAAACTAGCTGTTTTGATCTGTTAGTTTAAATCGAATTAAAATAGCTAAACCTGGAATTTGTCAAAAAAAAAAATCATAGTGGTAGCCTAATGAGTTTAGAACCGCATGCAACTTGCAGATCTAGAAAATATAAATTTTTGTGTTCTAGATAATCTTTTTGCTACCACTGGTCTGAAACAAAGAATCCTTTTTTAACTAGAGTTTTAGGAAACTAAAATTTGTGAATCCAACTGTTTTGGAATTCTTGTGAGTGTATAATTCTGTAGAAATTAACCTCACATGTTTGTGATGCTTAGATTTAAAATGGCTTGTGTTTGTAGTTTAGACCAGTAGGGTTTTCTAGCATTTAATATATTTTCTGTGAATAAACTTTTGGACTGAATCCAATTGGTTTAGTTCATAATACTTATGAGGATCATTTACCTTGCTTTTTGTAAAATTTTGATCAACAGAACTACCTAGGTGATTTAATCACTAAAAGTAGTGTTTCTGCCTAAATAAAGTAATAAGTAAAATTGTAGTACTTCTTTATAAAAATTACTAGTATTATTGGTTGTGTGTTGTGGTACTGTAGTTCTTGCGTTAATGTTATTATTATTATGTTAGTATTGTTAGTGGTTTATTTTAGATATGTTAGTGTGTTAAGCATGTGTTGTTTGGTAGTAGTGAGCATTATTAAAACTTGGTTTATGCATGCCTTTGTGTTGCTAGTTTTATTATGAGTTTGTTAGTGTGTCCTTGCATCTTAGCATCTAGTTGTGTACTCATCCTAGTGGCGCTTAGTATTGCTTGATTGAATTTGGGCATGGAAACTATTTACTTAGTCACAATCTTAGCCTCTATTGAGAAATTAATTGTTATATGGAGGCCAAACATGTTTGTGCGTTTAATATGTTTGCCTTGCTTGTTAAACTTGTTTGTCTTTAAGTTGAGAACTGGAATGAGCATCTTGTTAATATATATACCTTAGCTTGGTGAAATAATTTAATAACAGAGAATAATTGGTAACTTAACTTTTGTCTGAAGTATTTCCTCATCAAATAAAAGTGCTTGTTGTTCATCTTTGCCTAAGCTAGTTTTGTGATCTATGTTCCTAGCTTGTGTGTGGTGTTATGCTACTAGTTAGTATAATGCCCTTGTAAGTGTAGCTTTATTTGTTTGCTTGAATGATTTGATTTACATTTATGGTTTGTTTGTAAATACATTGTGGTATTGTTTGGTGTATTGAGTGTTATCTTTCCTGTTTGCGATGTTAGATATTAACGTTGCCGGAAAGGTCTTTGGAGGGGATTTACTGAAGAAGGATCAGAGTTTATTATATTGATCAACAGAAGAAGTCCAGGGACATATTGTTGAAACCAGGCAAGCCACCTCACCACTATAATGAATCCTATTATTTTTATCAAGCATGTTTTGTTTTCAAAATAAAATAATGCATGTTTTATTTCTTTTGTGGCACCTTGCCACTCGAAAACTTTTTTACAAAATATTGTTTGGCCAAAGTTATCTACTAGAATACTATAGGTGTTACAAAATGGGTTTTACTTGATGAGCCATGTTGTTGAAGGCTCCATCAAAAAGATTAAGTTTTCCAGTAGTTCACCTTCCTCTACTTATCTCAAAACTATAGGATGGGGACCTATTTGATAAAACTGTTTTACGGAGGAAAACCCGAGTTGCTGGGAGCAATCGGACAGAAAGTGTTTTATTAAAACCTGAGTTGCTGGGAGCAATCGGAGATGTTTGCGAAAACCCGAGCTGCTGGGAGTAGTCGGAGGATTGGAGGTTGTTTTTGAAAAACAAAGTACTGCCCTAGCAGCCGCTAGAACAATTAACCCGTGCAACCATACTACCTGACATGGGTAGGGCTTAGCCGGAAGCTTGTCTGTTTTAGTGTTGGGGCTCTCATACTTTCTATGGGGCTTA
This sequence comes from Poa annua, assembly GCA_026929855.1. NCBI lineage: Eukaryota > Viridiplantae > Streptophyta > Magnoliopsida > Poales > Poaceae > Poa > Poa annua. The sequence continues at coordinate 238,505,102 of CM049426.1, read as the reverse complement.
GCCGGAAGCTTGTCTGTTTTAGTGTTGGGGCTCTCATACTTTCTATGGGGGCTGGGCCCTCGAAGCCGGGTTGTCGTCCGGAAGAGACAATACACTGCTGCGGATCAGCAGCCAGACGATTACGGCAGGTCTCCTGACGTGGCGGTGTGGCGTCCCGAGAAAAGACCAAGAGGTCTAGTGGAGCACACGGTGCCGAGGAGAACAAACCTACCGGGAGGCCCCGATACTAGGGTGGTCATAGTGGAAAGCTTTGATCGTGTTATCCGGACCCCCGCATGTTGTCATATGACGGGCCGTGGCAGACACGGCGGAATAACCGATAGGTGTGGATAAAGTGTGCAACCTCTGCAGAGTGTAATTCTATTCGAGTAGCCGTGTCCGCGGTCATGGACGGTTGAAAAGGCCACTGATCTAGGCGTATGGACATTTTGGTTTTTAAAAGAGAAAGTGGTTTTCAGAGGAAAACAAAGAGGCATCAAAGAGGTACCTTGGAGGTACGGAATTTAGGTGAGAATGGTCTCGGGGAGACAATCAGTCCGATCTCAAGTCAGGAAAAAGGGGTATCCCCATACTAGTGTTTTTAAAGGTTTTATAAAAGAAAGTTTCGAACTTGGATATGTCCTTGCTATATCTAAGAGAAGATAATTCTATCTCTAAATGTTTTTCTTCAACAAAGATATAGAGATGTCGTATTCTCTATGTCTAAAATCATGGTATTCGAAAACTAAGCCATATAGTCGTATATAGCAGCTATCCCAGTTTTCTAAAAGTGTTTTCTTGCATTATCATGAAAACTTAAGCCTTAGAGGTGGTCTTGCAAGTACGTAAAGGTACTCATATGGCTGTGTCCCTGGATATTCAAACGTCCAGGTTGAAATGAGGAGATGTACGACAAGAAGGAGGAGTACGCCGACGACTACGCCAACTGAGTGTCCCGCTCAACTGCTATGCGGGAATGCGTCAGGACGTGACGAGGGTCGACGCTAGCCGAAGCTTCCGCTGAACCTTAGTTAATATTCGTCAGGTGCGACGATGTTTGCAGACTTGGTCATGAGACCATTATTTATGTAAGTCTTATACTATTCGAGTTGTATGATGTAACTTTGTATACCATGTTGGTTATGTGATCGCGATGCACTGGTCGTTGGGATCGTGATCTGTTTACATAACGTGGGCATCTCTGACGGTTAGTCACAGGGGTCCTCACACTGCTTGTGGAAAACCCGGTCCTTCTCTTTAATCTGGTAAACCACAAACTGCAAACCTGTTACTTTCTGCAAGCAAACATCTTTCTTCCACACATACGTTTAATCCTTTGTTACAACAAGCAAGTGAGATTGACAACATCACTATTAAGTTGGGGCAAAGTATCTTGATTGTTGTGTGCAAGCTCCACGTCAACTTAGCACCAAGACTTTTCTGGCGCCGTTGTTACCTCGGGGAAATTCTCATTTCCTACTGGTTCGATAACCTTGGTTTCATAACTGAGGGAAACTTGCTGCTGCACTACTTCATATCTTCCTCTTGGGGTCTCCCAACAACACACCCACCGTGTGCATGAAGCATTTTTCTGGCGCCGTTGCCGGGGAGTTGAGCATTCCACTTCGAGGGGAGTTTTCTCACTTCCAATCTTTTTATTTTGTTATTGTCTTGCTTTATTTTTATTACTGTCTTGTTTGCTTAATATAAAAAATACAAAAACATAAGTTACTTACATTACTTTTATTATTTCGGTTCAGTATTTTATTTTCAGTTTTTTTTACTTTATTTATTCCGGTTAAGTTATTTTTGTATTTTGGTTTGTCTTTTAATTATTTTGGTTTGCATATTATGTCTAGTTATTTACTTGCTATCAATGGAATCTTTTTTATGATACAAAAGAGTAATACCGCTTGTCTAAAAAAGGGAAATATTTATGGGAACAAATAAGTAGATTGGATTATTTTGTTAAGAACTTGTGTTCTACATATGATGAATCCTACTGCTTTAATGAATCCTTTTGTTGTAGGAGGCATAAACACCTTCCTTTCCAAATTTGATTATAATGATAATGAAACCATGGGTGCCTATGCTGAAGGAAACTCTGACTTTAATAATCTTGAACAAATTGAAGAATTTGTTGTTTTTAAGGGTGCCTATGAAATTGCTGTTTATATTCAAAATGACGATGCCCCTTGTAAAACTGAGAATTATGCTATACTTGGTGATAACCCACAAGTATGTGGATCGCAACGGTCTTCGAGGGAAGTAAATCCCAAATTTATTGATTTGACACAAGGGGAGACGAAGAATACTTATATGTCTTAACTTATTGATTCGACACAAGGGGAGACGAAGAATACTTAACAGCCGAGTTGTCAATTCAGCTGCACCTGCAAAAAGCACTAGTAACAGGGGTGATGTGAAAGCAGCGGTAATATGAGAGCAGTAGTAACAGTTGTAACATCCCAAATGTAAAACTTCCTAAATGTATGTTTGTTTGTGCAATAAAGTTTATCATCATGGCATCATTCCATTTGTTTTTCATTTAATTTAATAAGTTGCTTTCAAATTCAAATGCATTTACAAATAAATTCAAAGGTGAAGTTCCAAAATCTTTACAAATAATCAAACCAGTAAATTAAATTTTTTATTTTGAAACTATAAAAATTTGCCAAAAGTTTTTATCATGTTTCTTTTTCTATTTTGTTTTAAAAATACAAAAACACAAAAGAATAAAAACAAAAGAAAAAGAAAGAAGAAAAAACAGACAAGAAAACTCACCTGGCCGAAGTGGGCCAAAGCTTGGTCCAACTCCGGCCCATCCTAGCCCAGCACACCTCACTGGTTGTCGTCTCCCACCTCCGTACGAAGGAGCTCGCTTTACAGCGAGGCATAGCGTGGATGTCCCACTGCCGAGCTGCCCCCACTGGCGCCCCCTCTCCCTATTTAACCGCCCCGCGCCGCAACCATGAACCCTAACCCTAATCCCCTCCTTCTCCGCCGCCGCTTGCTCCTCTCGCAAACGCCGTCGACATGGATGCCGAGCACCCGAGCTCGGGTCCCCGCTGACCGACGCCATCCCCGACCTCCTCCACGTGCCAGGAGCTGCGCAGCCTCCCCCTCCTTCTCCTCGACGCGAACAGAGCACCCGGGAGCCACCGCAAGCCCTCCTTCCACGACGCCGGCCGACGCGCCGCACCTTCTTCCCCACACCGTCTCCTCGCACTCCGTCGTCCCCGAGCCTTCCCACTGCACCAACGACCTCCTAGGGGTGAGCCGCACCACATCCGTGCTTTCCCCCCTCCTTTGCTTCCTCGTTCGCCTCGTACCGTCCACGCCGGCGAGCTCTCCGCACGGACACGAGAAAGTCGCGCACGGACATGAGCCTCCGCTCCGTCTCCTTCACGTCCGAGAACGAAAATTAAACGGCCATGGCTTCCCGCACCTAACGCACACACTCGCACGCGCAACGCCGCCAGGAAATGATCATCGCCGGCGAGTTCCGCCGCCGCCGCGCACTGTCGTTTTGCTCCGTCAGTTTCGTCAGAGAAAGAAACAGGGAAACATTAGCTATTTAAAACTAAACCTAACACTAACACTCACTCACCCTACCGGCTAGCAGCGCTACGCCCGCTCGCTCGCCGCGTCGCTGGTTCGAACTCCCACAGACGCGATGGAAAAAGCCCATTTTTTGCTTGCACCACTGACAGTCCGGACCCACAGGTCAGCGACCGCGTGGTCAGCGCAGCGCACCGTCAGCGTTAGGTCAGCCTGGCCCCACTGTCAGCCTCTCTGGCTAATTCTCTACGCGGTGAGAAAACCCAGAAGAGCCCCTGCACGGAAAAACTTGCATCTGAGCCCCTATAGTTTCTATCTTCTACACAAGGCACCTTGCGAATACTTTTCCATCACAGATAGGTCCCTGAACTTTACGGAAACCACCCCAACTTTTAAATACTAATTACTTTTAATCCATAACTCCAAATAAAATAATCTTTATATGTTTTATTATCAAAAAATGCAATAAACATTAATATGACATTCATATGCCATTTTGCATCATTTATTTTAAATGCATAGTGTAATTTAATATTTGCACCTAAATAATAAATATGAAATGTGTTGGACAAATATTTAATTATTGCCTATTCCATTTAAATTGATTAGATCACCCATGCCATGCTTTATATGTTAAGCAACATTTAATTTGTTGGTTACACAAATAACTTGCAACATAATCTTTTGCAGGGATTTCATCCCCGCTTTAATGTGACCTAATCATCGCATACCATATTGCCACATCAACTGTTTGCGCATTTCCATGTATTGATTATGTTTCCTATTGTCTATGTTTTGCTCTTCTCTGGGTAGACAACGATGTGCCTGCTGACGGTATCTATGATACTTAGGTTCCAGCTTTCGTGCCAGGCCACGAGCTGCCAGGCAAGCTTCTGCTATCATGTTACAGGCTGTTTGGTTTTCATCCTTGCCTTTTGATCTATGCTAGCCTAGTTTACGATTCTTGAATTGCGATCCCATCACATGTTATCCTCCAGCCATATACAGCTTTATCCCCACATCCTATAACCTGTTGTATGTTTATCTGTTAGCCTTGCGAGTCGTAGTGCATGCTTAAGGTTGGTTCTGTCAGTCAGTCTGTTCTATGTCACATATACTTCCTAGCATGATAGAATGTCTACTTTAATAAAATGTTATCTTCTGTTGGGAATTATAATTAAAAGATAAGGCACCGGCGGAAGGTCTTGCGAGGTGCTTTGTTCTGTTAAGTGTCGATCTAGGAACTCAGTTCTTGTCCTCGGATCTAATTTTGAGCGCACTAACCGCTTGTGGGAGGCCCTATGGAGCCCCCCGCGGCTTCGATGGAATCCACTTCTTATCCAGGGCGCCGTAAGTAGTTCGGGATTTCCATTTGATGCATGCAAATGGTTGCATAATGATCTCATGATGATGGAGTAGTCGATTCTCATATAGGGTGGCACGTTCTTAGAGTGTTGCGAAGTTCCGGGTATGGGGCTGAGCAACCGTGCGCACCATCATGTGGTTCCCTGGATGGGTTGTAGAGAAGATATTTGCCGTGTTGAGATGCCCTACCTTCTGGTTTGCTTTTTGGGGTTGATCGAACGAGTACGGGTACAGTAGTGCACCCATGCAGGGCATAATCTTATCGATGAGCCGTGTCCACGGTTATGGACGACTTGGTGATGATGCTAGCTAATAAGATCATAAACACTTACACCTAATCAACATTAATTAACTTGACTAGTAATATAGAATTACTTTCACAATAACAGGTAACTAAAACTGTTCAATGTGTGAGTTTTCCCGAATTGCTTCCTCATACTTGGTTAAGGGGGTTAATCCGAGAATGGGTTATGATTGGTGTTAGTTGTAGTTGATTACTTATGCACTCTCTTATCCCTCTCTATTTTAGATGGAAGTTGTAGCGTGTCTCTATTAGGTTGCTAGTGCTGTTGCCGCTAAGTACACCTAACCCCATACTTTGGGAGTCTTTCAGTTTTGTAACTTGTTAGCTCTAGCTTGTTTGATACGCTCCGGTGTATTGACCCGTTCGTGGGCTGTGGTTTTCTCTGCAGTTGAGGATTCTCCGTATGACCAGGTGGGTGGCTACTACGTGGAGTTCGACGACGAGATCTACGACGAGTAGTTAGAGTTCCCTTAGGCTTCTTCCTGGTGGACCGCGTGGATGGGCCTTCTCTTTTCGTTTCGGCCTTGTGCCTATTTGCTTCTTGTCTGTACTCGGACCGGCATGTTTCCGCTTGTAGGGTTATGACTCCCAAGAATCGGGGGTACTCACTTCCTGAAGTGTAGTTCGTGAAGGGGATTGAACGCGGAGGTCTAGACCCTCGAGTGGCTCCGCGACGTTGCTCACCGGACCCGGAGAAGACACGCACACGACAGAGGAAGACACCGGCCCTTACCCAGGTTCACGGCCCTCGTGAGGAGGTAAGACCGCTACTCCTGCTTGTCTGTATTAGATGATGGAGTTTACAATACAGTGGAGTTTGCCAGAGGCCCACTTGAGGCAGTTCTTGCCTGGGGAGGGAAGCGATGATCTTCTTCCTCCTCGGGCTCAAGGCTATCCTAACAAGAATTGCTAGTGTTTACAAGGGTTGTAGCACGCCAAGAGTCGACCCGTGCTACGATGGATGTCTTCCTCCTTTTATAGGCGCCTCTGGCATCTCCTTCGTCTTGGCCTTCTAGGTGGCTCCCACATGGCAGTGGCATTGTGGAGTTGGAGTCCACCGCCGTCCGTTCGTCCATGGACGCGGTCCATTGTTGATAAAGGTGGGCGCCGTGGACGACAGGCGGCCGACCGCGATGTAATGTCCGCAGAGAGGGCAGTCTCTGAGGTGGAGCCCAGGATGACGTTCTCCTTTGGAGGGTTGCGCCGTCCACCCGCTTTATCGTCAGAGTAGAAGGTCCTGGCAGCTGCGCAGCAGGCGGAGCCGCTTTATTGACCCCTTTATCACCAAAACGGCAACGGGGGTGCTTGCGTCACCACGTGGGCGTGGTAGAGGCCATGTGCGTCTCGCCGTACTTCCTTTGCCGCAACGTTTCCCTTCAGGCGCGGGGAGGACTGAGGGGAAGGTCCTGCGGGACTCCCCCAAGGCGAGTTGTCGCCTCGGGAGGGTCCCCTGAGGCCAGGGATCTCTTGAGGCCCTCGTTTCCTCTTCAGGCCCTCGAGGGGAATTGCCTCTCGAAGGTCCCGCCAGGCGGTGATGCCTGGTCCTTAGTCGTTTCGTCTGTCTGGCCAGCCTGCGAGGCCTGGAGGGAATGAGCTCTCCATACCCCAGTTCCCACTGGGCCGACAGTAGCCCCCGGGCCCATGATGGGCACGACTGAGCCCATGGGCTCAGGCGATGCGTCGTGGGCCCTTAGTGCCCAGCCGGCCCGAGCCACGCGGCGATTGGACGAATAACGGTCTCGCACGATCCGGGGTGCGAGTCGTGGGGGGTCCCACCACGTCCCGGTAACTGCTCCTCGAGGTGACATAAAGCCCGAGCGAGGCGGCAGGGGGCCGTTACTGTTTCCAATTCTTCTCGCTAAAATTTCCGCTCTATAGAGCTCTCCGCCTCCGCTTTCTCCTGCGAATCTCCATTCTCCATTTCCTTCGATCCTCCGCTCTCGTGACGATGGGCCCTATCAAGAGCAAGAGCAGAGCCGCTGAGGACCTTCCTCTCAAGCAGAAAACCTAGAGGTAGTGCAGGGCGCGGCTCTCGAGGGGGCGCCCATGGACCTTCAGGCGTTGGAGAGGATCCGCCACCGAGTCGCGGGGCCGACCAACGAGTACGGTGCCAGCGCGCTTCAAGCCGCGCGGTTCGGGGGATTCCCCCAAGGATTTTATCCCATTTTTCTCCATGCCATCACCGCCGGGCTGGTGCCGCCGTACTCGCCTTTCTTGGAGGCGGTGCTGGAGTTCTATCAAATTCAACTCCTTCATCTTCATCCAAATTCCATGCTCATCCTGTCCATCTTCGCCTACCTCTGCGAGGCTTATCTGGGCGTGCGCCCCTCGGTAGCGCTCTTCCGGAACTTCTACTCGCTGCGGTGCACAGCTGGCGGCAAGCGGACTGGGTGCGTCTCCTTTCGCATCGCGGATGGCATGGGGAGTGTGTATATCCCCATGTCGTGGAGTGGAGACAAGCCTGTCACGGCCCTGCTCAAGAAGGTGGGTGACTTCCGTCAGAGGCGGTTGCTCATCGACGTCCAGTCGCCCTGCGCGTTCCTAGACGTCTCGGAGGCGCCGCCCGTGAAGAACTCTCACTGGTGCAAGTCTGCCCTTCGCGGCGCAGATAACGCACTTCTGGTGGGGCGCTTGAGCTTCCTCCGCGAGAAGGGCCTCACGGGGCAGATGGTCGTGCCGGACTTCGTGACGTGCCGCATCGCGCCCCTCCAGGCACACTCAGAGCCGATGTGGATGTACAATGGCCCCTCGGACCCAATGCGGCTTCACCCTGAGGATCACGACTCAGATGTTGTCGACACCATCTTGAACATCCTCTTTGTCAAGCCGGAGGTGCCCAAGAAGATCGCCGGCTCCGTGCGACCTCTGCATCAGCTCACTCTGGGTGATCGCATGGACATCTTGGATGGAATGCCGGACTTTACCCCATATGGTATGGCGGGGGTGATGGATCAAGTGGTCGCTCCATCGGCGCATGCAGCTGTCGGTGTTGACTCTTCATCAGCCTCCCGTGTGTGGAGTGGCGAGGAAGAGGCCGCAACGGGAGGGGCGTCCCCCGTGAGGCACAAGCCCTTTACCGACGAGATTTGCGACATCTCGTCAGGGTACGGCGACGTCTTTGTTGTGGCGCCTTCGCGCCCCGTGGAGGAGGTGACCGAGGCGGGGACGTCCTTCGAGACAGGCGCTTGGTCGGGGAGGCGCGAACCTCGCACCAAGGCTGTGGTGGATCGTTCTGGGGTGAGGCCCTCCGACGTCCCCTCCAAAAGGAAAGCGGGGACGCCTCCGGGGAGATCAGGCGTCAAGACCACGCCTTCCTGGCGCTCTCCAGGCCTGACATGGGTCGATGCCGGTGCTTCCCCTTCAGGGTGAGTATTTAGGGCACCTGGCCATTCTTGGCTCTTGTTTTTCCCCCTTGCTTTGCTCTCTCTTGACTGTCTTTTCCTGTGCTTTTTGTCAGCGATCTTGTGCCTGCGAAGCGCCGCCGGCTTCGCAAGGCTGCAGACGTGAAGAGAGCCACCGCAGAGGCTGTGGCCGACGGTCACACGAGGCCTGCGGAGACGGCCACCTCAGGCCCTGCTGAGGGGGCGCCTCAAGTGGAGGCGGCCGCGCCCCTGGCGGGGGCGGTTGAGCCTCAAGAGGAGGTGGGCGCGCCATGCTAGGAGGCATCTTCATCGCTCCCCGAGCCACTGGGGGTGGAAGGCGCGGAGGAGAAGGATTCTACGCCCCTCCACGCTCCTACTCTCCCTCGCGCGGCTATGCCTCCGCGTGAGGCAGCCCCGCCCCGGGTACCGACCCCGCCGCGCGAGTTGACGCCGATGCATGCGCCATCTCCACCGCGCACGCCCGTGGCTCCCGTACCGCACCCGGAGGAAACGATCGAGGCGCCAGCGGGCGCAAGTGCGTTTGTAGGAGGGGGTGTTTCCTCGCCCCCTCGTCCGGCTGGAGAAGACGAGCGCCTTATTGGCCCGAGCACCGAAGCGGAGGCAGGCGTGGACGGAAGCGGAGCCACGTTCAGCCCCCAAGCTCGAGCAGGGGCTGGGCTCGCGGGGCCGGACGCCGTGGCTGGGCCTTCGTCTAGCTAGGAGCTGGTCCTCCGAGGCGAGGATTGGAGCGCGGGACGCCACGAGATGGCATTCGGCCTCGTGCGTGAGTCCTTGGAGGGCCTGGAGGCGCACCTCACCCTTGGTGACATACAGCTCGCCCAACAGCAGGAGGAGCTGACGAGGTCGTGGACATCCTTCAACGCGGCGGTTGAGGCGCGCCGGCTGGAGGATGCGGCGCTGCAAGCCGCGCATGAGGAGGCCACACGCTTTGCCAAGGAGGTCCGCGAGGGGGCCATCCGCGACGCCGCAGAGCTCCTTGAGCCCCTTCAAGCGGAACGTGACGTCGCAGAGGAGCTCCTGCACCAGGCCAAGGCGGAGCGCGGGGCCATGGAGGGCTCGCTGGAGCAGAAGTGCTGCGGGCTGGGTCAGTTGGAGTCCCAACTGCTTTCCGCCCACCAGGCTGCGCGGGCTGCTTTGGAGGAGGACCGCAAGGGCCTGGCCGAGCGTGAGCGGCAGCTGGCCCTCATGGGGAGAGAGCAACATTGGCGCGAGGAACAACGTCTTCAGGCGGAGAAGGACTTTTCTGCCTAGCGCGAGGCCCTCGAGGCGCGGGAGGGAGGCCTGGCCCAGGCGATCTCGAAGTTCGACGAGCGTGCCGCTGCTCAGAAGCTTTCTTATGAGCGCTTTGAGCGGCGTTTCGCCAAGAAGACGAAGGCGGCTAGGAAGGCCCTCGTGGAGCACGAGAAGCAGTTCCGTCGGTCCCTCCTTCAGAAGTACCGCGCTCAGGTCCGGAAGCGGGAGGACCGCCTCAAGGCCAAGTACGCTGCGGACGCTCAGCGGCTCGCTGAGCTCGAGAAGGCCAACTCCAAACTGGTGCGCCGCCTCAAGCGCGCACGGGCTGGTCAGCGCCGAGCGGAGGAGGCTCCCGATGTAGCAGTTCACGGCCTTGGCCCTTCGGTCGAGGGCGTGGAAAAGCAGGTGGCTCCTGAGATGGAGCGGGCGGAGGAAACGCCGGACTCAGCCCAGGCGGCCAGCTTGCTCACGAAACAGTGTGAGCACCTGTTTGAGGCGTTGGTCGCACGCGGCAACGAACTTGCGGTGCGGCTTGGTGCGGATTGGCCGTGCCCCGGAGGCCGAGGCTATGACGCTGCCACATTCTTGGCCTACTTCGACCAGCTCTTCGTGGCGCTTGAGGGCCCCGCCGCCGAGCTTCGCGGGGTGATCGAAGACGAGAGCAGACAGCTCCTGGGGGTGGTTGTTGATCGCATCTTCACCAACCTCAAGCTCCTCACCTAGGGCTTCGACCTCTCCTCCGTCATAGAAGCTGCTCAAGGCGAGGACACGCGGCGGGTCTCCGGTTCCCTCCGTGAGCAAGTTGATGCCTTCTGCAACCGCTTCAGGCGCGCGGAGGCTGCGGCTGAAGACAGCGAGGAGGAGACCTGCTCTGCCGAGGCTGAAGAGGGTGCCTCGGAGGAGGTCCCAGGCGGCGCTGCTTCCCCCTGAGCCTTTCCTTATTGCGCCTGCGAGCGCTTGTATCTGAAACAATTGTGTGCTTAGATTTATTAAGAACTTTGGCCTGTAATATAGTCTTTATTGTTGTTTAATTCGAGCTTGTCTGCCCCCCGTGAGGTCTCTTTGGACTCATCTTCATGTCTACTTGTTCTCTGCGTCGGTAGGTCCCATCTCTTCGTGCCATGACTCCACCGCTTCGGTATACAGGAGCAATGACTCCGCAAGGCCGGGGGGAGTTTAGTCTTAGGAGAGGTAAGAGCCCTGAGTCGCGATGCTCAAGTGCCCCCCTTAGACGTGCGAGTAGTCCATGAAGCGTAAGGGAAAGCGAAGTCGCTTGAGGGGCAAACATGCGCTAGGGGGAGAAAACGCTCTTAAGGCGTGGGCGCGAGACTTAGCTTCTCGAGGTTTCCACCCTGCAGAGGCTTTTCTCCTGGCGAGGTTGCCCACTTGAGGGGTCACTCCTGGATGCCTCTTCAGGCTTGTGGGGGGGGGGGGGGGGGGTCCCTGCAGATGTTAGAGGGGCGAACCCAAACGCTAGAACACGGTTCAAGGGACTCGTGCGCGCTTATAGGTCCCCTCAGGCGTTCCTTGCGAGGAGAGTAAGTACCAAGGTCCTCTGTAGAGATGGCGTGTTTGTGGGATCTTGCCCTCCAGCCAGAGCTCGGACTCTTGGATTTTGCGGTGCTGCTGGTGTTTCATTTGAGGCACTGGCACCGTACTCAGCCCCCGCTCGCGAGGTACACGTGTGGAGAGATATAAGCGCACACTTCAACAGAGTAATGCGAAAATAAAACTCACCAAATACATTTTAAAGCGGCGCCTAGGCGCTAAGTTCACTTGGGAACGAAATTGAGTCATTATGCTTGGGGTTGCCAAGTTAATGTTTTGACCATGTCGAGGCATGGGGACCACCCATTAGTGGCAGAGACTCTCAACGGCCTGAGGTGGCTCGTTAAATGGAGAGCTCGGAGGGTTTGCCCTCGAGAGAAGCCTTTGGAGCTTGGAGGTTTAAGCCGTGAGATTTTAACCTCTAGAGACAAGGACGCTTGGAGGTTGAGCCGTAGGCTGCCTCTTCCGCTAGGAGTCTCGATGTGACAATGATCACGGGCGTGGCAATGACCACCCGTCGCGTTTGTTCCCTTAGGAGACAAAGCATGTTTTGGAGGTTTAAGCCGTGAGCATTTTAACCTCTAGAGACAAAAATGCTTGGAGGTTGAGCCGTAGGCTGCCTCTTCCGCTTGAAGTCTCTACGTGACAATGATCACGGGCGTGACAATAATCACGTTTTGCGTTTGTTCCCTTAGGAGACAAAGCATGCTTTGGAGGTTTAAGCCGTCAGCATTTTAACCTCTAAAGACAAAAATGCTTGGAGGTTGAGCCGTAGGCTACCTCTTCCTCTTGAAGTCTTAACGTGACAATGATCACGGCCGTGACAATGATCACGTTTTGCGTTTGTTCCCTTAAGAGACAAAGCATGTTTTGGAGGTTTAAGCCGTGAGCATTTTAACCTCTAGAGACAAAAATGCTTGGAGGTTGAGCCATAGGCTGCCTCTTCCGCTAGAAGTCTCGACGTGACAATGATCACGGGCGTGACTATGATCACGTTTTTAATTTGTTCCTTGTGCATACAAAGATTTGTGAGGTTTAAGCCTTGAGCTTTTAACCTTGAGGGACAAAAAGTGCTTGGAGGTTAAGCCGTGGGCTGCCTCTTTCGCTAAATGCCTTGACGTGACAATGATCACGGGGAGAACTTGCGTAGGTGCATGATGTTCCATTGATTCTTGACGGGGACGCCGTCTTGTATCTTGAGGCGAGCCGCGCCAGGCCTGGCGATGTGGGTGACCCTGTAGGGACCTTCCCACATCGGGGACAGCTTGTGGAGGCCTTCCCTGGAGAGGATTCGCCTGAGGACGAGATCACCTGCCTCCAGGGTGCGCGAGCGCACATTGCGGCTGTGGTAGCGTCTCAGGTCCTGCTGGTATTTGGCCGCCCAGAGGGCGGCGCTGCGTCGTAGCCCTTCAAGGAGCAGCAGGTCGTCGTTGTGGAGGTCCTCTTGCTGGTCCTCGTTAAAGGCAAGGACCCGTGGGGATCAATGCTTTTATCTCTGTTGGGAGGACTGCTTCGGCTCCATAGACGAGGGCGAACGGTGTTTCCCCAGTGGGCTTGGGTGGCGTGGTACGGATGGACCAGAGCACCGAGGGGAGCTCGTTGATCCAGCCCTTGCCGTGGCCCTTGAGGATATCGAAGGTCCTGGTCTTTAGGCCTTTGAGGACCTCTGCGTTTGCGCGCTCAGCCTGTCCGTTGCTTTGAGGATGGGCGACTGAGGCGAAGCAGAGCTTGATGCCCATTCTTTCACAGTAGGCTCTGAAGATGCCACTGGTGAATTGGGAGCCATTGTCGGTGATGATGCGGTTAGGCACTCCGAAGCGGCAGACCAGGCCCCCGATGAATTTCACCACCGCGCCTGCTGTGATTGTGCGCGTCGCCTCCACTTCAGGCCATTTTGTGAACTTGTCAATGGCCACGAAGAGGTAGCGATATCCACCTAGCGCCGTTGGGAAATGTCCCAGGATGTCCAGCCCCCATACCGCAAACGGCCACGAGAGCGGAATGGTCTGTAGTCCCAGCGCTGGTTGGTGGATTTGCTTGGCGCGGAATTGGCAGGCTTCACATGCTTGAATGATGTCCATTGCATCTTGAAGCGCTTGAGGCCAGTAGAAGCCGCTCTTGAAGACTTTGCCTGCTAGGGTGCGGGCGCACGAATGGTGGCCGCATTCCCCGCTGTGGATGTCCTTGATCAGCAGTTTGCCTTCTTCAGGAGGGACGCATTTGAGCGCGACGCCGTATGGGCGCTTGCGGTAGAGAATTCCTTCGAGGATTTGGTACGATTTTGCTTGGCGGCCAATTCGCTCCGCTTCAACGTCTTCCTCGGGGAGGATCCCTCTGTGGATGTAGTCCTTGATCTCGTCGATCCATCATGTTTCTTGGTGCACCGCTGTGAGCAACAGACGCTCCCCTGTAAGGGGCCCGTAGCCTGGAGCCCCGCTTGCAGGTGGTGGCGGGAGCGCTTCGTCTGTGCTTGCGGGCAGGGCCTCTTGGGGCTGCTTTATGGATGCCTTGACGAGCCTTTGTTAAAAGACACTTGCCGGCTGAGCTTGCCTCTTTGATGCGCGCTTGGCGATGTCATCAGCCTCTTGGTTTTCCTTTCTTGGGATGTGCATGAGCTCCATTCCCCTGAAGTTCTTCTCAAGCCTACGGACCTATTCAAGGTATGCGGCCATGTGGTCGTCCTTTGGCTTGTAGCTTTTGTTAGAGAAGTTGACGAGCAACTGGGAGTCGATGTAGCGTACCTGCACTCTTAATAAGGCAGATACCTGTGTATAGTGCAAATCCCTGGATCGATTCGTTTGCACACACAGTTTACGATTTAATATCACAACAAAGTATCAATTTTATTACATCGATGATCCAGACTTACAAAATATTCAATACAGGTTGCATAGCATAAAGCTAGCTTCGAAAGAGTAAACAACGAAAATACAATGGCAGTGAGTCTCCATCAACTTTATGTTGCCACAGGCGAAAACATGTTGGTTGTAGACTCGAAATCTTTAAACGAAACCTCACTCGTCATCTGATCAAATCTGCAATAAGAAAAATATTGCAACAACGTGGGTCAGATTCCATTAAAAATGGAGTCTGGCAAGTGACACTATGGTGGACACTTATTGGAATAACTCTAATAGCCTATATGCATATATGGCTGGTGGAGTTCAAGGCTATTTTGCATAAAGCCAATTTTTCCTATCTCTTTGGAAAACACTTTCTTCAAATCAAGACAAGTATGGCATGAAAACCATAATCTCATCTTCCCTTGTTCACCCATCAAGTTTTATTTCTGAAGCTGGAATGGTGGAATCCTCCGTTGACGTCCTCGTTCAGCTGCTCAATTGTCCGTTTCCGGGGACACGGCTAAGTACTTAGATTTTTAACTCTGCAGAGGTTGTGCATGTTCACCATTGTACCCATTCGACCCAAATTATCCTTTACGCACCATTTGTGATAAGGAAAGGAGAAGAATGAGACGAGATCTTTCAGAAGCATTTTCCCTCCCACTCTGGCCTGACGCGCTCCACCTACAAACCACTACCTCCACCTGTCAGGCCGGGGCGAGTCCACGCAGCTTAGTTGATCAAGCCAGAGCCCACATTGGCAATGGATGCACGAGAAGCAATCGTCACTTGGAGTTCTTCAGATTCCTGTGTTTCTGGGTGGCCATCCAAATGTGACAATCCCACAGGTAAATCCCCTGGGGACAACACTCAACTCATACAGCCAAGCAACCAATTCCACCCAGGTGTTTGATTATAACTTAGTAGACTTTAACATTTCTTCAAAATAGTTTTGCATAGCATCACTATTCTACTAAGTATTTTCATTGGAACCTAGACACAGGAATAAGGAAGTCTAAACATGGCTTGCATAACATTTCTACTAAGTCCTAAACATGCTTAGGAAAATAAACTACTCATGCATAGAAAAATACTAGGACTTTTATGAGGTGTGCCACTTGCCTTTGAATGTTGTCGTTGTTCACAAACTTTTTTCAACAACGAACGTTTGCTCTCCGTTCAATCTAAACAATATAAGCAAACAACAATAAAACAATCAGCAAACAACAATCATCAAACATACATGCACATACATAGTGAACAAATAAGTTTCATAAAACTTCTAAGGAAAACATGTCATGTATGATATGCAAATTATTTCTTAGGACTAGAGATGCATGTCATGCCATGAAAATCTTTTTAAGCCTTGAGTGAAAGACAAGATTAGGAAAGAGGGAAAAGATAGAAGAGAGATGCAGTTGGTCTTCCAGGCTTCATCTCCAGACTTGTAATATTCTCCTAGGTGATGTCTTGATTGAATTCTTGGTAGACGCGAATAATCTTCAGACTTGATGATTTTTGTATCACCTGGGCTGGTCTTGGATTTACTTAGTCTTCATGAAGTCTCAGAGAAGAAGAAAGGACAAACAGAAAGACTTAGAGAATAGAAGGGTGGTTGGCCTTCTTGAACTTCTTCTCACTTTTCTTCTAAGTGCTTGACATCTTGGAATGCTTACAGAGTCTGTTTTCTTCTAAGTCCTTCATTGGTCTTCTAGCTCCATGTTGAAAATCCTAAGTGTCTAAGTGTATCACTTTACAAAAATGCTAAGTTGAAAATATTTCTAACTTAGAGAAAATTGGGAAGGAGTTTTCTTATGGGAAATATAACTACAAAATAAAATATGCTATGCATGAAATGCAATTTTAAATCACAAGAAACATAATACTAATTTTTGTGATATTTATAAAGTATGCAAAAACTTATAATTGCAATTCAATTAGTTTCTAATTTTGCAAAATATAATAAAAGGAATAAATATAAGATTAAAGTTTTCTATGATTAAATTTTATAACATAATTTTATAAAGAGTGTTAATAGACAGGGGCATTTAATTTAATTTATAGCAATTTGATTTAATCAAAAATAATATTTTTATTAATAGTTATGTTGAAAATACTCAAACTATTCAATTTAATCATACAACTATTAAATCATCAAAAAAATAATAAAAATTATTTTATAACAGAGGTATATTATAGCACATACTCTAAAGTTTCTAAAACAATTTTATTCGCAATTTTTGAATCTACAGATTTAAAGTTATGACAAAAATACTCAATTTCACCATTTGAAATTTGAATATTGTAAACTAAGTCAAATTTGAATTCTAACAGTTCTCAAATATTCAACATGTCAAGAGCTTTCCAAATATATAAAAATATTTGTATTTGGATAAACAGAGAAAAAGATATGATAAAACTAATGTGCAGGGTCTTTTCTGCAAAACTACCAATTATCTTTAAATAAGAAAATCATTTTCCATGTGGCAGCTGACTGGACGCTGACGAGGCACGACGTGGCGCTAACGGTGCGTGCTGACTGGATCCTACGTGGATAAGTTATTGGATCTGGGCCGTCAGATCCAGATCCGATGGATCTAACGCAACCATACCGATTCGATTAAGTAATCTAATCACGATCGTCTAAATCAGATATAACGGCCAGGAGTGAAACCGAGAGAGGAGCTCACCGGTGGCGGCGCTAGGTCACCGGAGCGCGGCGGCGACGGCTCGGCATTCGTGTTCTACGCGTTCTAGGGGGTCTCGGGATGAGCAAACCATACCGGAGCGAGTAGGGTGGCGAGGCGGTGTCGATGGCGAGCTCGGAGACCTCGTCGCGTCTGCGTTCTTCGGCAATCCTTCGCCGGAGTTGGAGATGGCGACGGACGGCGTCGGTCGTGGATGCACAGCTCGACCTAGCGTGAAATAAAATATCGCACCAAGTTAGACAGATGCACGAGGAAGAATAACGAAGGATGGAGTAGGTGGGAGAGCTCGGCGTGGTCGACGTCCACCGGAAATGGAGCTCCTCGCCGGCGGCAATGGCGGATGGTCGGCGAGGATTTCTGACAGCCCTACGGCACGAAACAGAGAGCAACGAGAGGGGAAATGGTGCGGAGGAGGAGGGGGTTAAAAGGGGTCGAAGGGGGCGTTGAATCCGGTCCTAATTCCTGCGAATTGAAGCGAGGTAACGCTGGCCGTTTTCTGCTCTGTCGGGGGCGTGATGGACGCGCGGGGAAGACGACCACGTCGCGCTGGCGTGTGGGTCCTGCTGTCAGGATTTTTTCCTTTTCTTTTCTGTTTTATTTATTTCCTTTATAACTTTTGATTTATAACTCCAAATGAAGTCAAACAAATTTTTAAAAATTTGTAAAATTATTATCTTTGTGTTAAACCAGTTGTGGGCATGTTTTGAACAATTTTCAAAAATAATAATTTTGAGATATTGATTAATCCAAATTTTGACACTTTATGTTATGTTTGAAAATATGCATTTAATTAATTCATTTGGGTTAAATAAAATTTTGGAAATTACCCACATTCAATTATATTTGAATTCAAGTTATTTAAACTCATTTCCAATACTAAAACCATTTTAGGCTTTAGTAATAATACTAAATAACATCACACATTTATTTGAAATGAAAAGGGAAATATAATGTATTCATTTTTAATTCAAAATATTTTGTCACCATTATATTTTATATTATGATAATTCATTTGAAAACCTCATAACAACTTTGGAAAAGATTTTTGATTTAATTTATTTCTTATAGAAAATATATTCATGAAAGTCATTTCACGTTTTGAAAATAAATGAAAATCATTTAAGTTAATGAAATGTTTATTTGGGTTGTTAAGTAATTATAAAATCTATGAGGTTTTAAGTTATAAACTATAGACTTGTAATATCCAAATTATGTTTTGAACTCAGGTAAATGAATAATAATCTTCTAACAAATAAACAATGTTTTCAATAGTTTAAAATAACACTTGTAATTATTATTATTTTAATTTGTTTATAGCTAAGGCTAAGTGGTTGAAATCAATTATTTATAAGTAACTATTTACTTAAAATAAAATGGTTTGTACTTTATAAAAAAATTGTCAAATTACATATTAAGGTTTTTTGAAATACAATGGGTACTGTAATGTTTAATTGGAAATAACTTTTGAAAATAATGACACATTGGAAATTTTGAAATAACAGACTTTTTTCAAATTGGTTAAAGTCTTCTATAGTTAGTTTTCTTATGCATTTTAATATTTTATTTTAATCAAAACAAAAGTTTTAAATTTTAGTGATTTTTGAACATTCCAAAATCTTGGGATGTTACAGTCGCCCTTGATGAGTAGATGCTTGACGCCTTGGGCGATTGCGGCGCGTAGGCCGACAAGCAAGCCTTCATACTCGGCGATATTGTTGGATATCTTGTTGATTCCATAGAACAGTTGGACTGCGTAATACAACTTGTCGCCTTTGGGGGAGATTAGGACTACGCCTGCCCCGCCGCGACGACAAGCGAAAGCTCCGTCGAACTTCATGGTCCAGAGGCTGGGCATTGCGGCTCCAGAGGGCCCTTGCTCTTCTCCCAAAGGCTCTTCAGGGGTTGGGTCAGTCCATTCGGCGACGAAGTCAACCAGTGCTCTTCCTTTGATTACCCTTGTGGTATCGAAGCGTAAATTGAATGGCTGTAGCTCAATGTTCCACCCTGCGACACGATCTGTTGCGTTTGGGTTGCGCAGTATTTGCTCCAGGGGAAAAGAGGTGACCACTCTGATGGGGTGCTTTTGGAAGTAGTGTCGCAGCTTTCTTGAGGCGATGAGGAGTGCGAGTAGAAGCTTCTGCTGCATTGTATACCGCTCGCGAGCATCACGCAGTACTGTGCTGACGAAGTAGACTGGATGCTCGGCGATGGTAGTTCCTGTAGCCTCGGCATCTTTTTCCTGAGGTGGCTCAGCTTGGCCCTCGAGGGGGTTTGCTTCAGGGGGCTTGGCCTGGGCCTCGAGGGGGTTGGCCTCAAGGGGCTTGCCCTAGACCTCGAGGGGGTTGGCCTCGTGAGGCTCCTCAGGCTCCTCGGCATGAATTCCTTGCAGCGGTGGACTTGGGGCGGGCCTCTCTTGGGGCTTTGGGCCTGGCGGCGGGTTTGTGAGGGCTGCCCTTTCGTCGAGTTCCTTATCCGGAGGCTTTTTCTTTGGAGTGGCTGCACTCTTCTTGTGGAGTACTGGCTCTTCTCTTTCCACTACAAGGACAACACTGGCTATTTGCGGAGTAGCTGATAAGTACAGCTTCAGGTGCTCGCCATGCCTTGGGGCGACCATTACTGGTGGGCTAGCCAGATACTTCTTCAAGTCCTCAAATGCTTTTTCAGCTTCAGGGGTCCACTTGAAAGTGCCTGACCTTTTCATGATCTTGAAGAACGGCAGGGCTCTTTCGCCGAACTTGGAGATGAATCGACCCAAGCTGGCCATGCAGCCTGCCAGGCGTTGCATGTCTTTGAGCCTGCGTGGAGGTTGTATGTCTTCTATGGCCTTGATTTTGTCTGGGTTTGCCTCTATGCCTCGATGAGACACGAGGAACCCAAGCAATTTGCCTGAAGGTACTCCAAAGACGCACTTGGCGGGGTTGAGCTTGATGTTCACCTTGCGCAGGCTGGCGAAGGTTTCTTCAAGGTCTTCGAGGAGAGTATTTCCTTCTCGTGATTTCACAACGATGTCATCGACATATGCTTAGGCGTTCCGCCCCATTTTCCCGCCAAGGGCTATCCTCATCAACCTCTGGAAAGTGGCTCCGACATTTTTTAGGCCGAAGGGCATGCAGACATAGCAATACACACCGCACGGGGTGAGGAAAGCCGTCTTCTCCTCGTCCTCCTTAGCCATCTTTATCTGGTGATAACCAGAGAAGGCATCAAGGAAACAGAGGAGGTCGCAGCCTGCCGTGGAGTCCACAATCTGGTCAATTCTGGGCATGGGATAACGGTCTTTGGGGCAGGCCTTGTTTACATTAGTGTAGTCGATGCAGAGGCGGCCTCCTCCGGCGGGATTTGGTACACCAGACATATCTGACGGTGTCCATGCGAACATGTCAGAGTTTGCCTAGAGGAAGGCGACGAGCGCGCTTTCCTATTTGGGAGGCAGCGCCACGCCAATGGTGACGCTAGCCCCCGAGCCTTCAGCCCCCGAGCTACTGGAGCTCAGAGATATTTTCTTGGTAGCAACTGCCTCCTGGGAGAACAACTGCTTCTTCTTCTTGGGTCTCTCGAGAGGCTCTAGGTCCTCTTCTGCGGGGAAAGCCATGGCGGCGGTCTTGTAGGCCGTCTCAACGGCGCGCGTAGCGTCCAGGACATGCCCACGGATGGTGATCGTGCCAGTGCTGCCGGGGATCTTGACCATGTTGTAGGCATGGTGCGTGACGGCCATGAACTTTGCGAGCGCAAGGCAGTCGAGGATGGCATTGTACAACAGGCCGATGTGTGCTACATCGAAATCGATGTGCTCGGTGCGGTAATTTTCCTTGCTCCCGAAGGTGACGGCAAGCCTGACCTGGCCTAGAGGCTCGATCGAGCCGCTGGTGACCCCCGTGAAGGGCCTCGAGGGCATGAGCCGCTCGTAGGGCACTTGAAGCGCTTCGAACGTATTTATGGAGATAACGTTCAGGCCTGCTCCGCCATCGATGAGAGTCTTGGAGACAGCCACATTGTCGATGGTGGGGGTGCATACCAGAGGGAGGGTTCCAACAGTCTTGGTGGAGATGGGCTGGTCCTGAGCGTCGAAGGCGATGGTGTACTGCGACCACTTGAGGGGCCTGGAGGTTTCCGTGCTTGGGAGGGCGGCGTTGAGCTCGCGGGCGAACTGCTTGAACTGGTTGTTCGACTTTGGCGCTTGCGCTGCCTCGAGGATGCAGGCGATGGCGCCTCTCGGGGCTTGGTAGCCGCCATCTTCCTCGTCAGGGAGGTTGTCGTTCTTTTCTGCGGCGTTGGCCTGATTTTCAGATGGTTTCTGGTAGCCGCCCTTGCATCCGCTCCCACGGTAGCCACGACCTCGGCCACGACTACCACTGCCCTCTGCTTGCTCGCGCTCCTTGCTCAACCTTTTGAGGTCGAAACAGGACTCCGTAGATTCGCCGCGCCTGTTGTGGTAGATGCAGAAAGGGCGGTGGTCGTCTCTTCTCTCTCCAGGCTCGGGGGAGTCCCTGCGGGTGCCTTTCGCGTCAGGCTCTGCCGCGAGAACCGCGGTGGCCTTGCGCTTGGGCTCCTCCTTCTTCTTCAGGCTCTTAGACCCCTCAGCGTGATCGTCCCCTCTTGAGGACATCTTGACGAAGAGGAGTCCCTCTTCAGCCTTGGCGCACTTGTCAGCCAGGTCGAAAAGCTTGACCATAGAGGTGAGCTTGTCGTGGATGCCCAGCTTCTCGAGCATCCTGCTGTTAGTGACGCCCTCGCGGAACACGGCGATGACTTGGGTGTCAGGGATGTTCGGGATCTTGTTGTGCACTTGGCTGAAGCGCTGGATGTACTTGCGGAGCGTCTCATCCTTCTTCCGCACTACAGCGCGCAGATCGTTGTGGGTGAGGGCGCGCTCGTATGTCCCCTTGAAGTTGGAGACGAACTGCTTGCAGAGCTCCTCCCAGGAGTTCACGGAGTCCTCAGGGAGGTTCAGGAGCCACGACAGCGCAGAATCGCGAAGCGCGTGGGAGAACCAATTGGCCATGACTTTGTCATCTCCACCCTCAGCTTGGATGGAGGTGGTGTAGAGCTGCAGGAACTCGATGGGTTTGCTGGAGCCGTCGTAGCCCTTGGGGAGAGCAGGCCTGAACTTCGGGGGCCAGACCACGCGACGCAGAAAACGGGTGAACGCCATGCAACCTGAGGCGTACGTCGCGACCCCATGCTGCAGCGCGCCGTGGTTCTGCTGACCCGCCTGGCCAATCTCCTCCACGAGCCTGTTCTGGCGGTCTCGCTGGAGCTCCATCCCCACGCGAGCGTCGGGCGCGGTGCGCTGCACGATCAAGTAATCGTGCGGCGAGGACGCGTGCGAAGCAGCCCTCTGCGCCGCAGCCGGTGCAGGCCCTGGAGGTGGCGGAGGCGTGTTTGTCGCGACCGTGCCCGCGAGAGAGGGGCGGAGGTTGGACTGCAATGGAGCGGGGCGCGTCGTAGCGATGCCGACGAGGTGGTTGAGGCGTTGGAGCCACTGCTCGTGGGCCTCAGCGGTGGGCTGGTAGCGGAGAAGCTCCTGCGCCATGAGCAGCGCGGTGTGAGGCGCAGGCTCTATCCTCCCTGGGCCTGAGCCGCTCGGGCGCTGCGTCGGGTGCGACGACTGCGCGTCCTCCTGGTGGTCGGAGTTGTGCTCCGGCGCCTCTGCGTGAGGGCCAGAAGAGACATGCTCTTCATGGCGGGGTCGGCCCCGCCGTGCGCGGGTGGTCGCGGTGCCTGGCGGCGCGCGTGCTCCCCCAGGCGCACGTCGGTTGACGCGGGCGACGCGGGTGGCGCGAGTGTTCACCATGGCGTTGAGACGAACTCGAAGGTTGTTGACGCGCCTCAATCCCCTACCTGGCGCGCAAAATGTCGGGTTATGACTCCCAAGAATCGGGGGTAGTCACTTCGTGAAGGGGATTGAGCGCGGAGGTCTAGACCCTCGAGTGGCTCCGCGACGTTGCTCGCCGGACCCGGAGAAGACACGCACACGACAGAGGAAGACACCGGCCTTACCCAGGTTCACGGCCCTCGTGAGGAGGTAAGACCGCTACTCCTGCTTGTCTGTATTAGATGATAGAGTTTACAATACAGTGGAGTTTGCCGGAGGCCCCCTTGAGGCAGTTCTTGCCTGGGGAGGGAAGCGATGATCTTCTTCCTCCTCGGGCTCAAGGCTATCCTAACAAGAATTGCTAGGTTTACAAGGGTTGTAGCACGCCAAGAGTCGACCCGTGCTACGATGGATGTCTTCCTCCTTTTATAGGCGCCTCTGGCGCTCTCCTTCGTCTTGGCCTTCTAGGTGGCTCCCACATGGCAGTGGCATGGTGGAGTTGGAGTCCACCGCCGTCCGTTCGTCCATGAACGCGGTCCATTGTTGATAAAGGTGGGCGCGGTGGCCGACAGGTGGCCGACCGTGCTGTACTGTCCGCAGAGAGGACAGTCTCTGAGGTGGAGCCCACGATGATGTTCTCCTTTGGAGGGTTGCGTCGTCCACCCGCTTTATCGTCAGAGTAGAAGGTCCTGGCAGCTGCGCAGCAGGCGGAGCCGCTTTATTGACCCCTTTATTACCAAAATGGCAACGGGGGTGCTTGCGTCACCACGTGGACGTGGCAGAGGCCATGTGCGTCTCGCCGTACTTCCTTGGCCGCAATGTTTCCCTTCAGGCGCGGGGAGGCCTGAGGGGAGAGTCCTACGGGACTCCCCCGAGGCGAGCTGTCGCCTCGGGAGGGTCCCCTGAGGCGAGGGATCCCTTGAGGCCCTCGTTTCCTCTTCAGGCCCTCGAGGGGAATTGCCTCTCGAGTGTCCCGCCAGGCGGTGATGCCTGGTCCTTAGTCGTTTTGTCTGTCTGGCCAGCGTGCGAGGCCTGGAGGGAATGGGCTCTCCATACCCCAGTTCCTACTGGGCCGACACCGCTGAATGATGTAATGTTGGGACATGTGTCCTCTGCTTGGAGATATTCGCTATATTTGCTCAGTGAGAGTTTTGGATATTTATTTCCTTTCTTTGTGTCTTAAGTTTATCCTGTGATTTCCGTTCTGTTTCCAAACCTATTCGTATATAGTGTATGTATGTTTGAAGCATACGAGTTGGTAGTATTTTGGATTACTTTCGTGCACAATCGCGAGACGTACATGACGTTGGGATCGCTAGGAGCTGTCGGCCGATGATCCATTCCGAGCCAGGCCTGCTTTTTCCTTGGATTGGTAACCCTAGTATGCTCCTAGTTGTGTGGCCCAACCGGTACGTCTTCTTTGTGACGTCTGAATCCAGGATCTGACAGTTGCTATCAGAGCCTAAACGCCCTTAGGTTCCCTTCTACTGGTCGTTGTTTGAGCCTAGAAAAATATTTTGTAGTTATCAGGAAAAATCTTAAACGTGAGAGTAGGAATTCTGTTCTTTTATTACTTTCCCCACCCACCCTCCCTGTTCATCTGGTAAGGAAGTGTTACGAGGTTTTTCCCTTCTCACCAAAAATTTCAAGTTAGGACATCACGTGTTCTGGGTTTCCGTAGTACCATAGTTGCAGGTGTCTTCAAGGTGGTTCTTTTCGTTTTAGCAGTCATCAAACTCTTCGGCTACGTTCAGTTTCATTCTTGAATCATTCAGTTGTTTCTCCTCTTTCGTGGTGTTATGTCAAGCTCAATTGGTATTTCCTCGTTCTAGTGCTAGTCTTCGTTCTTACCTCTCTTTAAACCTTCATGTATGTCCTCAAGGCTTGGAGACCTTATTTGTTGGGGCACAACTGTGAGATCTTCACCGACAACAAGAGTCTCAAATATCTCTTCACTCAACCAGATTTGAACCTCATGCAAACAAGGTGGCTTGAGAAACTCTCAGATTTCAATCTCACCATCTCTTACACTTTAGGCAAAGCTAATGTGATGGCTGATGCTCTTAGTCGCAAGTCCTATTGCAACAACCTCATGGTTGAGGACATCCAACCTCCTCTTCACGAAGAATTCAAGAAGCTCAATCTTCAAGTGGTTCCTTCTGGTTATCTTGCAAACTTGATTGCCATTGCTACACTTGAGGATAAAATCCGTGCCGCACAATTGCGTGATTCTGGTGTCAAGAATATCAAAGTCAACATTGGCAAGAATAAGTACAAAAGTTTCCCTCTCGATGACAAGGGTACCTTGCTCTTTGAAGGACGCATTGTAGTGCCCAAACTTGACAGCTTAAGAGAGCTGATTCTCAAGTAGACTCATGATACTCCGCTTTCTATCCACCCTGGCAGCACAAAGATGTACCAGGATCTCAAGTCAATCTATTGGTGGACCAGGATGAAGCGTGAAATTGCTCGCTATGTGTCTCAGTGTGATCTTTGCTGTCGTGTCAAGGTAGTACATCAGAGACCATATGGACTTCTTCAACCACTGAAAATTCCTGAGTGGAAATGGGACAAGATCGAGATGGACTTCGTTACTGGATTTCCAAAGTCCAAGAAAGGCAATGATGCAATCTTTGTTGTCATTGATCGTCTCGCCAAAGTGGCTCACTTCTTCCCAGTCAAAGAGACAGTCTCAGCTAATCAGTTGGCAGAACTCTATATGACAAGACTGGATCCTTTACACGGTGTTCCTCTGGCAATAAGCTCGGATCGTGGAAGTATCTTCACTTCTCGATTTTGGGATAGGTTTCAGAAAGCCTTGGGTACCAAACTTCTGTTCAGCCCAACTTACCTTCCGCAGACAAGTGGACATGTTGAAAGGGTGAATCAAATTCTGGAGGATATGCTCAGAGCTTGTGTTATCTCCTTTGGCATGAAATGGGAGGATTGCCTTCCGTATGCTGAGTTCTCCTACAACAACAGCTTCCAAGCAAGTCTAGGCATGGCTCCCTTCAAAGCTCTCTATGGGCGCAAATACAGAACTCCTTTGAATTGGTCTCAAGCTGGTGAACGTCAATTCTTTGGCCCTAACATCATCTAGGAGGCTGAAAAAAAGGTCCGCATCATTCGTGACAATCTGAAGATTGCCCAGTCTCGTCTGAAAAGCTATTATGATAGCAA
Source organism: Poa annua (assembly GCA_026929855.1). NCBI lineage: Eukaryota > Viridiplantae > Streptophyta > Magnoliopsida > Poales > Poaceae > Poa > Poa annua. The sequence continues at coordinate 238,479,183 of CM049426.1, read as the reverse complement.
GCACAGGGACATGGTCTATGCACCTAGCGATCAAGCTTACCTTCGTGTCACTCCTCTGAGAGGCACGCAACGCTTTGGCATCAAAGGCAAGCTCGCTCCTTGTTATGTTGGGCCTTTCAATGTTCTTTCAAGGCATGGTGAATTGGCCTACCGTCTGGAACTTTCTCCAAACCTCTCCAAAGTGCAAGATGTCTTCCACGTGTCACAACTCAAGAAGTCCTTCCAAGATCCAGGACGTGTAGTTGATCATGGATCAATCGAACTTCGAGAAGATCTCTCTTATGTGGAACAACCTATTCACATTCTTGATCAAGCTGAACGTCGCACCCGTAATCAACAGTGTCAAGTTCTACAAGGTCCAATGGTCTCATCATTCTGACAAGGAAGCTACATGGGAACGTGAAGACCACCTCCGTGCCGAGTATCCCGACCTCTTCGTTGCTCCATGAAGAATCTCGAGGCGTGATTCCTTTGAGGCGGGGGGGGGGGGGGGGGGGAGTGTTGTAACATCCCAAATGTAAAACTTCCTAAATGTATGTTTGTGAATAAAGTTTATCATCATGGCATCATTCCATTTGTTTTGCATTTAATTAAGTAAGTTGCTTTCAAATTCAAATTCAAATTCCATATTTAAATTCAAATGCATTTTCAAATAAATTCAAAGGTGTAGTTCCAAAATCTTTACAAATAATCAAACCAGTAAATTAAATTGTCTATTTTGAAACTATAAAAATTTGCCAAAAGTTTTTATCATTTTCTTTTTCTATTTTGTTTTAAAAATACAAAAACACAAAAGGATAAAAACAAAAGAAAAAGAAAAGAAGAAAAAACATAGAAGAAAAGGCACCTGGCTGAAGTGGGCCAAAACTTGGCCCAACTCCGGCCCATCCTAGCCCAGCCCACCTCACTGGTTGTCGTCTCCCACCTCCGTACGAAGGAGCTCGCTTTACAGCGAGGCATGGCGTGGATGTCCCACTACCGAGCTGCCCCCTCTCCCTATTTAACCGCCTAGCGCCGCAATCATGAACCCTAATCCTAATCCCCTCCTTCTCCGCCGCCGCTCGCTCCTCTCGCTCACGCCGCCGACATGGATGCCGAGCACCCGAGCTTGTGTCCCCGCTGACCGACGCCGTCCCCGACCTCCTCCACGCGCCAGGAGCTGCGCAGCCTCCCCCTCCTTCTCCTCGACGCGAGCAGAGCACCCGGGAGCCACCGCAAGCCCTCCTTCCACGACGCCGGCCGATGCGCCGCACCTTCTTCCCCGTACCGTCTCCTCGCACTCCGTCGTCCCCGAGCCTTCCCACTGCGCCAACGACCTCCCCGGGGTGAGCCGCCCCACATCCGTGCTTTTCCCCCTCTTTTGCTTCCATGTTCGCCTCGTACCATCCACGCCGGCGAGCTCTCCGCACGGACACAAGCAAGTCGCGCACTGACGCGAGCCTCCGCTCCATCTCCTTCACGTCCGAGAACGAAAACGAAACGGCCACAACTTCCCGCACCTAACACACACACACGCACGCGCAGCGCCGCCAGGAAATGGTCATCGCCGGCGAGTTTCGCCGCCGCCGCGCACTGTCATTTTGCTCCGCTAGGTTCGTCACAGAAAGAAACATGGAAACATTAGCTATTTAAAACTAAACCTAAACTAAACCTAACACTAACACTCACTCACCCTACTGGCTAGCAGCGCTACGCTCGCTCCCTTGCCGCGTCGCTGGTTCGAACTCCCACGGGCGCGATGGAAAAAGCACATTTTTTGCTTGCGCCACTGACAGTCCGGACCCACCGGTCAGCAACCGCGTGGCCAGCGTAGCGCCAGCGCAGCGCACCGTCAGTGTCCGGTCAGCCTGACCCCACTGTCAGCATCTCTGGCTAACTCTCTACGCGGTGAGAAAACCCAGAAGAGCCCCTGCGCGGAAAAACTTGCATCTGAGTCCATGTAGTTTCTGTCTTCTACACAGGGCACCTTGCAAATACTTTTCCATCACAGATAGGTCCCTGAACTTTACAGAAACAACCCCAACTTTTAAATGCTAATAACTTTTAATCCATAACTCCAAATAAAATCATCTTTATATGTTTTATTATCCGAAAAATGCAATAAACATTAATATGACATTCATATGCCATTTTGCATCATTTATTTTAAATGCATAGTGTAATTTAATATTTGCACCTAAATAATAAATATGGAATGTGGTGGACAAATATTTAATTATTGCATATTCCATTTAAATTGATTAGATCATCCCATGCCATGATTTATATGTTAAGAAACATTTAATTTGTTGGTTACACAAATAACTTGCAACATAATCTTTTGCCGGGATTTCATCCCCACTTTAATGTTACCTAATCATCGCATACCATATTGCCACATCAACTGTTTGCGCATTTCCATGTATTGATTATGTTTCCTATTGTCTATGGTTTGCTCTTCTCTGCGTAGACAACGATGTGCCTGTTGACGGTATCTATGATACTTAGGTTCCAGCTTTCGTGCCAGGCCACGAGCTGCCAAGCAAGCTTCTACTATCATGTTACAGGGTGTTTGGTTTTCATCCTTGCCTTTTGATCTATGCTAGCCTAGTTTACGATTCTTGAATTACGATCCCATGACATGTTATCCTGCAGCCATATAGAGCTTTATCCCCACATCCTATAACCTGTTGTATGTTTATCTGTTAGCCTTGCGAGTCGTAGTGCATGCTTAAGGTTGGTTCTGTGAGTCTGTCTGTTCTATGTCACATATACTTCCTAGCATGATAGAATGTCTACTTTAATAAAATGTTATCTTCTGTTGGGAATTATAATTAAAAGATAAGGCATCAGCGGAAGGTCTTGCGAGGTGCTTTGTTCTGCTAAGTGTCGATCTAGGAACTCGGTTCTTGTCCTCGGATCTAATTTTGAGCGCACTAACCGCTTGTGGGAGGCCCTATGGAGCCCCCTGTGGCTTCGATCGAATCAACTTCTTATCCAGGGCGCCGCAAGTAGTTCGGGCTTTCCATTTGATGCATGCAAATGGTTACATAACGATCTCATGATGATGGAGTAGTCGATTCTCATATAGGGTGGCACGTTCTTAGAGTGTTGCGAAGTTCCGGGTATGGGGCTGAGCAACTGTGCGCACCATCATGCGGTTCCCTGGATGGGTTGTAGAGAAGAGATTTGCCGTGTTGAGATGCCCTACCTTCTGGTTTGCTTTTTGGGTTGATCGAACGAGTACAGGTACAGTAGTGCACCCCTGCAGGATATAATCTTATCGATGAGCCGTGTCCACGGTTATGGACGACTTGGTGATGATACTGGCTAATAAGATCATAGACACTTACACCTAATCAATATTAATTAACTTGACCAGTAATATATAATTACTTTCACAATAACTGGTAACTAAAACTGTTCAATCGCGAGACGTACGTGACATTGGGATTGCTAGGAGCTGTCGGTCTATGATCCATTCCGAGCCAGGCCTGCTTTTTCCTGGGATTGGTAACCCCAGTATGCTCCTAGTTGTGTGGCCCAACCGGTACGTCTTGTTTGTGACGTATGAATCCAGGGTCTGACATAGTAACACAGAGACAATAACACCAGAGAATAGTTGCTTGCGTGGAGTTGACAGGAAAGAAATGTTGATGACAAAAGGACTAGGGTTCCCAGCTATCTACACTTGTGGTAACTCCCAAATAACAAGTGTCGGGTGAACAAATTACAGTTGGGCAATTGAAAGTATTGAAATAACAATAAGTAAGAATATCAAGATTATTAATTATGTAGGCATGTTTTCCATATATAGTTGTGCGTGCTCGCAATGAGAAACATGCATAACATCTTTTGTCCTGCCAGCCCGTTTGCAGCGGGGTCTCTAGGGAAACTACTGGCAATAAAGGTACTCGTTTTAATAAAGAATCGGAGGAAAGAATTAACACTTGGTGAAAACATGTGATCCTCACATCAAAGCCATTCCCTCAGGTTATCCATATTTCTGTCACTTTGAGGCCATCGGTTCAGGACAATGACATGTGCATACAACTTGTAGATACAATCTAAGCAATAAATATAGAGCTCAAATCTAAGATCATGCCAATCGTGCACTAGTGACAAGCATTAAACACAACAAGATTGCAGCAACAATAACTTCAGAAACTTTGATAGATAGACTAATCATAATGTAACAATTCATCGGATCCCAACAAACACAACACCGATTACATCATATAGATCTCAATCATGTAAGGCAGCTAATGAGAACATTGTATTGAAGTACATGGGAGAGAGTACCAACTAGCTACAGCCAAGAACCCATAGTCCATGGGGGAACTACTCACAAACCATCACAGAGTCGAAGAAGATGCGGTGGAGTCGATGGAGATGGCTCCGGGGGTCGATCCCCGTTCAGGCAGGGTGCCGGAATAGGAGCTTCTGACCCCCGAAACTTGTTGGTGATGGCAGCGGCGCTCGGGACCCGAGGAGGAAAAATTGGATATCGTCCCGTTATTTTTAGGTCAAGGGTGATTTTATAGGCAAAGGGCGAGGTTGGTGGGCGCCCAAGGGCTCTACATCGCCTCCTGGCGTGGCCAGGATTGGGCCCGCGCCACGAGGTGGTGTGGGCGCCTCGCGGCCCCTCTTCGTATCGTCTTTGGTTCCTCGTGACGCAAATATTCCAAAAATAATTCCAGGTTGTTTTATTTCCAATTTGCGAATATTTCCTGAAGTACTTTTCTTAAACCAAAAACAACAGAAAACAGGGAACTGGCACTTTGGCATCTTGTTAATAGGTTAGACCCATAAAATGCATATAAAACATGTAATAACATGGTATAATATAACATGGAACATAAGAAATTATAGATACATTGGAGACATATCAACATCCCCAAGCTTAGTTCTACTCGTTCCGAGTAGGCAAGAACGATAAAAAAGAATAATTTATGCAGTGACATGCTTTTACATAATCTTGATCATATAATATTGTAAGGCTCATGTTATGAATGAAATGACTCAAGGCAATGATCTATAATTTGCTAACAAATAGACAAGGAGTAAACAACTACATCATATAACTATTTTTTTTCATGAATAGTACTTTCAAACAAGCATCAATAAGATTTGCATAAGAGTTAACTCATAAAGCAATATTATCCAAGTAAAAGAGCATTGAGGCAACACAAAGGAAGATATAAGTTTCAGCATTGCCTTTCAACTTTGAACATGTATATCATATAGATACACAAAGGAATATAACAAGTGCAATAAGTAAGCATATAACAATTGTTGTACACAGTTGACACAACTGTTTGCTTCGGGGATAGAAAGAAGTAGGTAAACTGACTGAACATAAAGTAAAAGATAGGCCCTTCGCAGAGTGAAGCAGGGATACAAGCATGTGCTAGAGCTTCTTAGTTTTATAGGTTTTTGAAATCATATAGAGAGCATAAAAGTAAGTTTTGAGCGGTGTTTGTCGTTGTCAACGAATGGTAATGGGCACTCTACCCCCTTGTCAACTAGACTTTCAAGAGCGGCTCCCTTGAAGGACGTTATTTTTACCAGCAAGGCAGATCATCCCTCTTTCTCTTTTGTTTACACATGTAGTTTAGAACTAGTATCATTACCTGGCTGATTAGATCAGGGCAAAAATGTGAAGAGAATGCAGCGGTTAAAGTTGTAATAAATTGGGACTGGGCACCCTTTTGCCAGCTCTTTTTGCAAAATTAATGGATAGGCGGTGTATATGCCACTAGTGCGGTTGGTGAAAGTCTGTATAAAAGCAAATGACAAGGTTGGTATCCATAACACTATATACTTCCTCATGAGCTAATAAACATTGACACAAATAAGGGATAATAAGTTTTGAATAAAAGGTAGCACACGAAGTATTTGCTTGGAGTGGCAGGAAATACCATGTAGTAGGTAGGTATAGTGGACACAAATGGCATAGGTTTTGGCTCAAGGATTTGGATGCACGACAAGTATTCCTCTCAATACAAGTCTTTGGCTAGCAAGGTTGTTTGAAGCAAACACAAGTATAAACTATGACAACAAGACGTATAAACAAAACATATTGCAAGCATTATAAAACTCTACATTGTCTCCCTCGTTGCTCAAACACTTTAACTAGAAAATATCTAGACCTTAGAGATACCAAACATGCAAACCAAACTTCAACAAGTTTTACGGTAGTTCTCCACTAATAGGTTTTAACTACATGATGCAAAAGCTTAAACATGATCTACTTGAGAGCTCAAAACAATTGCCAAGCATCACAAAAAATTCAAGACAATGATCTACAAGAACATGTATATCTTTTCTTTATGGGATAATTGGTTATGTGCCATACCTAGCTGAGTTTTATCGGTCTGTGCCATACCCACGCCGTTTCTCTGTTATGTGCCCTGGTTTGCTCGCTTATTGCTCAAACGTTCGTTTCCCTCTGGTCAACCTACTTTGACCCGCACTTGGCCTGACTGGTGGGGTCGGCCTAGCGCGGCTCGGCTCGTTTGTCGGCTCGGTTGGGATTTCCGGGGGTCGGCGCTTGGGGCCGGGCACTAGTCTGACTGGTGGGGACGACACGTCGGGTGCACGTGGGGTCGGCGTGGGTTCAGCGTGACACTGCACCTCCGCTTGGAAGACGCATCCATGGCGGCAGATCCAGGCCTCGCCATTCCGCCCGTTCCGCTGGTCAATTGTGGATAGTTTCATCCTACTGCACGATTGAGGTGGTTCGGAAACGAATTTAACATGTCGAACACCTTGCGGGCCACAGGAACCGCTTCCGATGAACAAGATTGACGTGGTTCGGAAACGAACTCAACATGAATGCATAATGTCGAACACCTTGCGGGCAGACGAACCACCACCGATGAACAACATAAACGGTGAACACCTATTGATTCAAACATTTAAACGAGATTTAACATACTTACAATTACATATCTAAATGAGATTTAAGAAACTTAAACCTAAACAAAGGGTTTATGATTTAGGGATGAGAGAGAGGCCTATGCATGGCCATCCCTCATCGCCACCTATTTTTGACGCAGGCGAAGAGATGCCGCTTCATCCCGGTGAGGAGGAGAAGATGCGAACCAAGTCAGCCTTCACCTCTGGGCATGGCCCATGGGCAAAACCAGCTGAAACGGTTAGTAGCCACCGCCGAGGCGGCTGAGGCTTCTGGCTTCACCGACGCCGTTTTCAATTCACCGCCATGACATGCGGGGGAGCGTTTTAAGGTAAGCCTCTTCGTCTTGTGCTGCCGCTTTCTTCGGTGAAAGCGACGCTGCTCACCAAGATGCAGACGCTTGTAGAGGCAGATCGGGCAGCTCGGGGTCGTCGTCGTCGTCGCTGGCGTCGCCGTCCTCGCCATCACAGTCGTCATCCCTTGAGGACAACTCCGGCGTCGGCTTCCGTCGACCGGCAAGACGCGCCTCGTACTCCTTGTCCACCACGGCGTGCCAGTAGGGCGCCGAGATGGAGTACTTGGGGTCGAGCCTTTGCTCGCACGGCATCTCCGTCCACTTGCCCTTAATGAACTCGACGCTGGCCTGCCCGCTGAGACGCGGTGCCACCGGAATGTACACGACGCTCCTCACCCACCCATCCGGAAGGGTGGCGTCGTCATCCACCGGCAGCCGGTGGCGGCTACTCAGTCGCACGGTCTCCAGCGAGAGCACGTAGGGACGAGAGGTCTTGGCCTCCTCGCCCCACATGACTTGCTCGAAAGCCTTGTCCATCTCCGCGTCCCCTTTGCGACGCTGGAGTTCCTCCAGCTGCAAGTGGCGTTGCTGCCCGCCAGGGCTGCCCACCATGGTGGCCTATGTTTCCGTTTGCTTGGGGAGAAGAACAGAGAGGAGGAAGTGTTGGTGTGTGGAGAGGAGGGCTGCGCCGTGTCGGGTTTTAAAGGCAGCCAGAGGAGCGGGGTTGGGTGGCCTGCATTAACGCGGCCACTGCTTCGCCTGGCAGCGCATTGACGCCGACGCGACCAGACGCTACGACTTCCAGCACACGTCGCTTCCGTCTGCGCCATTGGAAGCGGCGCGGCGTTATACCGACTAAAGCCGCTGTGATTCGAGCACGCCTCGCTTCCGTCTGCAGGGCGCCGACTGCAGCACCCATCGCTTCGGTCTACGCTCGCCAGAGGAACGGGATGCGTGATGCCACAAAAAAGACAAGTAAGAAGAGAAAAACTAAAGACCACTTGCGTAGACGAAAGCGAGGCGCGCTGGAGTCATTTTTCAACATGAGCATCACCAGCAATTTTTGTTATTGTACTTCTGTCGAACACCTTAAGTGCGCACTCTAGACGCGCTCAGAGCGTGCCCGGCGTGCTCTGGGCGCGCACAGGCGCACATTTGTGTAAAATTTGGGCGCGAACTAAGCCTAGACCATTCTTTGTCACTCCTACATGATACTTTCGTGAGAATTTTGAAATTATAATGTTGCAATTCTCATTTGCACATTTGAGTTATGCGATATCACATGAGATCCATGCCTCCTGATTTGAATGTATGTAGACCAAGTTTTTCAACTTGAGTCGTTAGTATATGACATATGAAGACTATGTGCGTCGGTTTTTCAATTTTTCGATAAGTTTTGAGTTTATATTGGTTATTTCAAAATCGGTCAAACCTAAGTTTGACCAACATTTAAACAACTTTAAAACATGAAAATGAAAAACTAAGCATGAATCCTTTTTAGTTACTCCAAAATGAATCTTGTGTGAGGTTTTTGAAAATTTCATGTTGCAATTCCAAAACCACTTCTCTCCAACCTTAGACCTCATAGTTTGAGTTATGCGATATCACATGAGATCCATGCCCTTCTCATTTTGAATGTATGTAGACCATGTTTTTCAACTTGATTCATTAGTATATGACATAAGACGACTATGTGCGCAGAATTTTTTATTTTTTCGATAATTTTAGAATATTTGAAGCTGATTTCCTATACAAGGAATCAGCAGCCGTCCGATTTCCTCTACAAGCAATCTGCAGCCGTCCGATTTCCTCTGGAAGGAATTTGCAGGCAGACTCGGGGCGATTCGTGAGAAGCTCATTCTGCGATCGGATTGGACGCGCGCGTAGGACAAGGGTTGTACACTAGCTGACGAGTGGACCACGACGGACCCAACGGGGATTTTGGCTCACCCACCCCCATTTGCCTCAGTGACACAAAATGGGTATTTTGGCACACCAAATGCGGATAGCCATGACCTTTCTCAAATCTAGCTTGGACTCGCTAAAAAATGTGTTTCAAATGAGCTCGAAAGGAAGGGTAAACGGCCTCATTTCTAAGCAAAAATGGTGGACTCGCCGAAAAATGTGTTTCAAATGAGATACAAAGGTAGGGTGGTGGACTCGCTGAAAAGTGTGCTTCAAATGAGCTCGAAAGGAAGGGTAAACGGCCTAATTTGTAAACAAAAATGGCCGACTCGCCGAAAATATGTTTCAAATGAGTTTGAAAGGTAGGGTGGTGGACTCGCTAAAAAATGTGTTTCAAATGAGTTCGAAAGGTAGGATAAACGGCCTCATTTCTAAGAAAAAATGGTGTACTCGCTGAAAATGTAGTTCAAATGAGCTCGAAAGGTAGGGTGGTGTGGACTCGCTAAAAAAATGTGTTTCAAATGAGCTCGAAAGGTAGGGTAAACGGCCTCATTTCTAAGCAAAAATGGTGGACTCGCCGAAAAATGTGTTTCAAAAGAGCTCGAAAGGTAGGGTGGTGGACTCGCTAAAAAATGTGTTTCAAATGAGCTCGAAAGGTAGGGTAAAGGGTCTCATTTTTGAGCAAAAATGGTGGACTCGCCAAAAAATGTGTTTCAAATGAGCTTCAAAGGTAGGGTGGTGGTCTAGCTGAAAAATGTGTTTCAAATGAGCTCCAAAGATAGGGTAAACGACCCCATTTCTGAGAAAAAATAGTGGACCGCTTCAAAGGTGACTTATAAACCGGGATGGAGGGACTACTAGCTATAGCAGAACGAGCGTTCATGTTCGGGTTACCTTCATGTTTATCCGTTCTAGCGTGAAAGCAAGAATCTGAAGCAAATAAATTTTTATGAGTCATACGATGAGAGTATGAGACACATCTGTCTGAGAGCCTTCCAGTTCGTGGCACTGCGTGCGCATTGAATACGTGTGTGACATGCCGTAGTCCACCATGCCGTTTATGTAGCGTGCACGTATAGTCATGGCCATTGAAATGCAAGCTTTTTTTATTAGAAGGTTCTACTTCGCTAGCCACTCCTCCCGCTCCTCTGGCTTCATCTCCTGCATGTCGTGCATATTTGCTCAGTCAAGTAGAGCTCCGAGTCCGGCATCGGTGATGGCGTGCTCCACCACATTTTCGAGGGAGGGAGGGGAGAGAGAGGTAGAGAAAATGGAGTTTCTACGGCGAGGGCGGCCCCCTTTTTTTAGCCGCGGCGGGGAGGGTGGACAAACCCTAACCGACCCACGCTGACCCCACGCGCCAACTCCACGCTGACCCCACGCGCACCCCACGTGCCGTCCCCACCAGTCAGACTAGTCCACAGCCCCACCAGTCAGATGTAACATCCCAACATTTGATAATATTCAAAAATCACAAAAATTTAAAACTTTTCTTTTATTAAAATAAAATATTAAATGTATAAGGAAACCAACTATGAAAAACTTCAAAATGGAGTTTAATATTTCACATGTCACCGTTTAAACATTTTATTATCCACTGTGTTTCAAAAACCTTAAAATATAATTTGACAAATATTTTACAAAATACAATCCATTTTATTTTAAATAAATTAGTTTCTTTATAAGTATTTGAATTAAACCACTTAGCCATATCTATTCATAAATACAAGATTATTCAAAAGGTTTTATAATTACTAAATGGGTTTCATTCCTTTAACTATGTTCAAAATATAGTTTGGAATTTATAAGCCTATAGTGTATAACTTTAAAACTTCATAGAATTTAAATTAATGAATTAGCCAAATAAACATTTCATTTGCTTAAATGAATTTCATCTATTTTTCAAAGCATGAAATGATTAATAGATTCTAAATAAGAATAAAATTAAAACAAAGGTCTTGTCCAAAGTTGTTATGAAGTTTCAAATACATTATCATATTATAAAATATAATGTTGCACAAATTATTTTCAATTAAAAATGAATACCTTATACTCCACATTTTCTAAACATTATTTATATTTAGTTCCTTAATATCATGCCAAAATAAAGAAGAATGATATCAGCAAAACAAGTTTAAATAACTTAAATCCAAACATAATTGAATATGGGTATTTCATATAATTTATTGAGCCAAAATTAAAATTAAATAAACCCTAGTTTTAAATTAAACATAAAGTGTCAATTTCACATTTAATCAATATTTCTAAATTATTATTTTTAAAAAGTTCTCAAAAAATACCCACAACTGGTTTAACAGCAAGAGATTATTTTTACAAATTTTTATAAATTAATTTGACATCATTTGGACATTTAAATCAAAAGATATGAATTAAATAAATAAAATCAGAAAAAGAAAATAGCTGCTGACGTCAGCAGTGACGTCAGCCGATCTTCTTCAACCTTCGTACGAAAATCCCGCCCCCGATTTCTCTCCAAATCCGGCGAGATCGACGCGCGGTTGGTTCCCTCCTCCTGCCCTATAAAACCCCACGTCCCCGCCTCCATTTTCCCCCTCCTCCCTCTGCATTTGACGCCGCCGGGCTGCCACAACCGCTCGCCGGAGTCGTCCGAGTCCGCCGCCGTCTTTCTTCAATCCCGGCGAGGAGAGCCACTCCCCGAGGCCGAGATCGTTCCCATCCTCGTTACCTCGCCCGTGCGCACCCTCTGGACGCTTCCCCACCTCACCTTGGCTTCCTAATCGAGCGGAGCAAGCACCACCCGAAGACACCGAGCTCGCCGGCGATTGGAAACACCTCCGACCACGAGTGCTCGTCGCTTCGGGACAAACCCGAGCTCGTCACCACCTCCATCTTCTCCGCCACCTCACCCCGCTCGTCGCCGTCGCTTTCCCGAGCCGAGGGGAACGCCGGAGCGACGAATCGGTCCACGCCGCCGCCGTCGCCACCATCTCCGGCGAGGAGTGCGCCGCCGCGGTAAGGCCTTCGATCCAGAGCCGTCAGATTTAATTTATACGGCGTAGATTAGAAGTCGCCGACGAACCGGTACGAGCCGTCAGCGCCACGTCACTGCCCAGTCAGCTGCCACGTGGAAAACGATTTTCTTAATTAAATTTAATTGGCAGTTTTACAGAAACACCCCTGCCACTTAGATCTGTCACAACTTTTTAACCACAACTCCAAATGTAATAATTTTTATATATTTGGAAAGCTCTTGACATGTAGAATATTTTGGATCTTACAAAATTCAAATTTGACTTAGTATAAAATATTCAAAATTCAAATGGAAATTGGAGTATATTTGTAATAACTTTAAATCTATAAATCCAAAAATTGCAAATAAATATGTTTTAGAAACTTTAGAATATTTGTAAATTAATGCTACTTCTATAAAATATTTTTGAGTAATTTTTTTGAATGAATTCATAGTTGTGTGTTTAATTTGAATAGTTTGACTAATTTTGAAATAACTTTTAATAGAAACAATATTTTTGATTAAATCCAATTGCAATAGATTTAATTAAATGCTCTCTGTCTATTAGCTCTAATTATAAAATTTTGTTACAAAAAAATTTAGTCATAGGAATCTTTAGTCTTATAATTATTCCTTTTATTATATTTTCCAAAATCAGAAATTAATTAAATTGCATTTATAAATTCATGCATATTTATAAAGAAATCAAAAAAGTTATTTTTATGTTTCTTGTGATTTAAAAATTTCATTTCATTCATAGCATATTTTATTCTCATAGGAAAACTCCTTCCTTATTTTCCCTAAGTTAGGATTAATTTCAAACTTAGTATTTTGAGAAAAGTGCTATACACTTAGACACTTAGTAATCTGCAACATGGAGCTGGAAGACCAATGAAGGACTTAGCCAAAAACAAGACTTCAGAAGTATCTTCAAGGAGAAGAAACACTTAGAAGAAAATTAAGAAGAAGTTCATGAAGGACTTAGAAAAAAAATAGACTCTGGAAGCATCCCAAAGATTTCAAGTACTTGGAAGAAAAGTGAGGAGAAGTTCAAGAAGGCCAACCCCCTTTTATTCTCTAAGTCTCCCTCTCTCTGTCTTTTCTTCTCCTCTGAGACTTCATGAAGACTAAGTAAATCCAAGACCAGCCTCTAGGATACAATAACCATCAAGTCTGAAGATTCAGCAAGACTACCAAGAACTCAATCAAGATATCATCCAGAAGAAAGTTACAAGTCTGGAGATGAAGCCTGGAGGACAACTACATCTTTCTTCTATCTTTTCCCTCTTTCCTAATCTTGTCTTTAGACTTAAACAAAGTTTGATCATGAGGTTATCATCTTTAAAGTTTGTTGGATCCTAACGGCATAGTGAGATGAAGCGGCCTGGAGACAAACCTTACATGTCCACGTACATGAGACCTGTTCCACAATTTAAGTGGCTGGCCGGGTGTCTGTCTCTCTCACTATAGTGAATGTCCAATTTACAAAGAGTTGATAAAAATTGTTGATCATCTTGAACAAATGACTTAGTATTTACTCTAAATATTTCTACACATCAGGACTAAGCCATTAGAGTGCTTATTCAGGATGATATAAAACAAAATATTTTATTCAACGTATGACCTTAGCCCTTAGTCCTTTTTGGACCAACCTAATTGCCTTGCATAAACTTAAAAGATTTCCATGGCATGAAAAAGCATTTCTAGCCTTAGGAATATTTTGCACATCATGCATAAACATATTTTTCTTAGAAAGTTTTATAAAACTTATTTATTCATCTAGTATGTGTTTGTATGCATTGTGGAGTTGTGCTTGCTGTTGATTGTTGTATTGTTGCTTGTCTATATTGTTAGATTGAACGGAGAGTCCCGAGTATCGTTGAAAAGAGTTGTGAACAACGACAACATTCAAAGGCAAGTGGCACACCTCATAAACTTCCAATTTCTATATGCATTACTTAGTGTATTTTATATGCATGAGTAGGATAGTATTGCTATGCTAAACCTGTGTAGAATTCCTTATTCCTGTGTCTAGATTCGTATGCAATACTTAGTAGAATTATTGATGCTATGCAAATGTTGTTTTGTGAAAATCTAAATTCTACTAAGTTAAGAATATAACACCTGGGTGGTAAGTGGTTGCATGGTTTATGTTGAGTGGCTACTCAGGTCCATGTCTATGGTTCCTGGAGTATGTACACTTGTGAATGGCCACCCAGGAACAGAGGAATCTGAAGAACTCCGAGTGACGATTGCTTCCAGTGCAGCCATTCCCATATGGGCTCTGGCTTGATCAATTATGTTGCGTGGACTCTCTCTGGCTTGACAAGCAGATGTAGTGGGATGTTAGGTGGAACGGGTCAAGCCAGAGTGGGAGGGAAAATGCTTCTGAAAGATCTCGTCTCATTCTCTCCTTTCCTTGTCACAAATGGTGTGTAAAGGATACCTTGGGTTGAATGGGTACAATGGTGAACGTGCACAACCTCTGCAGAGTGAAAACGGACAATTGAGCAGCTGAACGAGGACGTCAACGGAGGATTCCACCATTCCAACTTCAGAAATAAAACATGATGGGTGAACAAGGGAAGATGAGATTTATGGTTTTTATGCCTGTAACGCCCCGGGATTTATCCCCAATTAGATTTTGTTTGTTTTTCTTTTTGCATCAACATGACATCATCATGCATCATTTTATTTGTCAACCTTGAATTTAAATTGTTGCATTTAAATTCATCTCCATTTAAATTCTTTTCCACTTTTAAATCTAATTGCAAATCAAATTAATTTAAATGTGATATTTAAATTCTTTTCAAATATTCAAACTAATGAATTAAATTGTGTATTTTGAAAACTACAAATATTTGCCAAAATTTATATATCTTTTCTTCTTCTATTTTATTTTTAAAACATAAAACAGAAAAGTATAAAAAACAAAACAATTAAAAAAAAACCCAGAGGGCTTAGCTGGGCCGAACCCAACTCCTGGCCCAACTTTTCTTTCTGGCCGAAGCCCACTTCCATCCACGACCCTTCTTCTCCGTACGGTCAACAACAGAGAAGAAAGCGACCATGGCTCCCCACCATGGCCCCCACTCCTCAACCACCCCCTCCCCTTCTTTTAGGGTGTGTTTGGTTTAGAGGGTATCCTCTAGGGGATATGGGCATCCCCAACCACCTGGTTAGGGATAGCCACCTTTTCTGTTTGGTTAAGATTGTGGGATGAGCCGATTTTTTGTTTGGTTGGAAGAGTGATATGTGGTTAGGTTCGAGGGCAAGGAGTGGATATGGTGTTGTGGTAACCTCTTTTGTGGCATGGTGAGACTATCCATGTTACACAGTTGTTCAACAATATACTGAACTCATCAACAAGAAAAAATTATTCAAACTGAGGAATTATAATTGATTTTCATAATCCAACTTCAGAATTACACAACAGCATACAACAGAGAAAAATCCACAAGTCGCTACTTCGCACATACACATGAGGCATGGCCTCTGTTCATCATGGTCGCTGCTCCTAGTAGTATCATATCCTGTAAAAAGAAGCTCATGGTCGCTGCTTGTAGTAGTATCAAATCTGACGAGCCTACACCGTGCAACAAAAAAATCAGAAATATATAGCAGCAGGAAGAGCAAGATGAGAGAGGCAGCGCAGTTCATCCACCATCGGCCAGCAAGCCACCACGCGCCCATGGACGATGCCTCTTCTGGTCCAAGGGAAGAGAGGAAAAAACATAGGAGACCAGGGAGAGAGAGCCGCCGCTGCTGCCCAACATACGTCGCCGTGGTCGCTCTGGTCTCCGATCTAGCCATGGTCTGTGGAAGAGAGAGGAAACGAGACGAGATTCAAAGGAAGGGCGGCGGCGTCGGGCGGGGATGGGGTCGCGACGCTGGGAAGGGCGGCGATGCCGGGCGCGAGGAAGGAGTTGCGGTGGCGCGGTGTGAGCACGCGAGGAGCAGAGGCGCCAACCACAAGTGGTTGCTCTCATCCGGCTGATTTGAGCGGATGAGCTCAACCAGTTTTCTCAGGGAATATACCCAGAATATGGTTGCCCCTATCCTACTCGTCCTTCAAACCAAACGAGTGGCAACCACTGAAAAAGTGGCTACCCCTACCACTTGAGGGATACCCCCTCAACCACCCCCTCCCCTTCTTTTAGCCCAGCCCCCTCCAACGCCTCCCCAACCCAACATCGATTCCCCATCCAGCGTCGCCACCATCCCCTCTGCTTCCACTTCCGCATCTCCCTCTGTTTTCCTCCATGGGCGGAAGACCTCTTGTTGAGCCGCTGCTACACCGCCGTCGAAGAGCCTCGGGGAACCTCTGGAGCTGCGCCTCGTCCTCGCCAAGCTCTTCGCCGAAGCGATAGGACCGGGAGCCTCTGTGGTCGACGAGCTCGTCCCCGTCTTCTTCAACACCGGCGACCTTCGCCACAACAATTCAGCGCCGTCGTTCCTCCTCGAGCAAGAACAACTACACCAAGCCTCTCCCTGTGAGCTTCTCCTCCGATTCCCTTTCTCTCCCCGATCGAATTCCTCCCGTATGCGTCGCGGGCATCTATACTTCGTCCGTCGCCATGGCCGACCTCGCGCACAAGCTCGATTTGCTGCTGCCCTTCCTCTGCTTGGCCTTCCTGCACGCACTCGTTGCTCTGCAATGTCTCTGCACCCCCACCTCCCCCGCGCACGAGCGCCCCTGTTGCGGCTCGTTGTCACCGGCGCCTCCCGAAGTTCGTCACCAGCGTCGTGCATCTGAAGGACTGAATTTCGGGTTCAGTTACCATGCAGAAACACTTCAAAAGAAAGTCGTTTACCAGTCCATCATCACCAGAGCAGTAGCCTATTGGCAGCGCTCCCGATTCCTCGCCCATCGATCAGATCACGAGGTCGAATCGCAGCTCTGCATAAACCACCTATTTTTCCCCTTCTCTCTGTCTCTGTTTTGTTCAGATAACAATCGCCGTTTTGGCTCATATACACTCAGCTTCTCGTCTGTTCAGAAACCAGCAGCCTAGCCCAGTGGCTAGTTTCACTCGGCCGTGCGCAGCAACCCAAGTTCGAATCCCCTACCACACCATTTTCCACTCCTTTTGTTATTCTGTTTCTTTTCTGTTATTTTTATTTCTACAAATCTTGTATATTTTATATCTATTGTTTTATAACTCCAAATAATACAACTTTATATCTATTTTTATCAGAAAAATGCGATGAACATTAATATGCCATGTGTATTCCATTTTGCATCTTTTACTTTCATTGCTTAGTATAATCATTGCTTAGTGTTATTTGTTAATTGCACCTAAATAAAAATATGGAATATGTTGGGCAAATATTTAATTATTGCCCTATTCCTTTTAAGTTAATTAGATCACCTGTGCCATTTCTTGCCATGATTAACCAACGTTTAATTTGTTGGCTAGGTAAATAACTCGCACCTAAATATTAATTATCGGGATCCCGGTTCCCGCTTAATTTGGATTAATGCATCTTGTATTGCATCTTGCCATGGCATGCATCATTGTCGTATGATCATGCCGAATCTTTTTGCCGTAGTTGTAAGATGCATCTTTTACGCTTTCCAGTGTTTGTTGCTTCTTCGCGGATATGACGTTGAGATGTGTGAGCAACGAGAAGATCTGCTTCCATGCGGGATTCCAGGCAAGCAAAATTTGCTTGTTTACCTATACATTGTCTTTCATTCCTGCCGTTGATCTCTGCTACCCTAGTTATCGATTTTTGAACTGCGATCCCATCACATGTTTATCTTGCAGCCCATACAGCTTTATCCCCACAACCTAATACCCGTTGCATGTTTACCTGTTGGCCTTGCGAGTCGTAGCGCATGCTTAGAGTTGATTGTGCGAGTCATATGTTGGTCTTATGTTTCATCTGCTTAGTATGATATATTATTCTACCTTAATAAAATGTTGTATTATATTGGGGTATTATAATTAAAAGATAAGGCACCAGGCGGAAGGCCTTGCGAGGTGCTTTGTTCTGCTCAGTGTCGACCTAGGAACTGAGATTTTGTCCTCGGATCCAATTCTGAGCGCACTAACCACTTGTTGGAGGCCCTATGGAGCCCCCCTCGACTGTGAACGGATCTACAGCTTGTCCATGTGCCGCAAGTAGTTCGGGTTTTCCATTTGCTCATATGCATGTGCATGATGATGATGATGAGAGGGTATGTGATACGGGGGGTCATATAGGTGTGGTACGACACGAAGCGGACAGTTCCTACTGTGGTTTGAGCCGCATGGTGGCGTAGTCGCAAACTAATGAGTCCGCAATTGAGATTCGGCCGGACTCCTGACGCGGGTAACAACTCATATGGGTGGCACTTGGACTTGCTGTAGTGAAGGAATAAGTCGTGTTGAGAAGCTCTGATGCTTGCTTGGGTTGATCATGCGAGTATGGGTACAGTAGTGCACCCCTGCAGGGTATAATCTTATCAATGAGCCGTGTCCACGGTTATGGACGACTTTGGTGATGATGCTGGCTAACAAGATCTAGACAATTTGCACCTAATCAAAGTTAAGTAATTTGACTAGTAATGTAGAATTATTTTCACAATAAATTATAAATAAAAATGTTCAACGTGTGAGTTTCCGGAATTGCTTCCTCATATTTGGTTGAGGGGGTTAATTCGAGAATGGGTTATGTCTGGTGTTAGTTGTAGTTGTTTACTTTATGCGCTCTCTTATCCCTCTCTGATTAGACGGAAGTTGTAGCGTGTCTCTTTAGGTTGCTAGTGCTGCTGCCGCTAAGTCCACCTCCCCTATATTTTGGGAGATGGTGTAGAAAGTAGGCAAGTCGGTTTTGATTGCCAGGGAGTGCCCTGACCCTTTTTTGGGTTGTGCTTTATGTGCAGTCAACAGGTTTGAAGTCTGACGACGTTAGCTTGGGAATCCCTCCGGCTTGGCTGGGCAGGGATATGGCGCCATTGCTTATCTTCAGGACTCTTAGTCCAATTTGCATCTTATCCGTAGTCGGATACTATTTTTGCTTCCGCTGTCTTTTGTATCTTTATATTGCATTATTTGTATCTTGACTCGTTCGAGTCGCTGTTGTATTTATATCTTCTGTTGTATTTGTGGAGGTATCGGAACTATTGTAATGTTATCACAATTCCACCCACATAATGCGCATGTTTCGGCGTGCACATTATGTCTGGTGGGCGACCTAAAATCGTTATTATGCGGATTTCGGCGGGAACGCTTAAATCTACATAGTACCGATTTTAGGGCGTCACAAAGTGGTATCAGAGCCTTGGTTTCGATCTCCTTGTTGTTTCGATACGATTGGTTATCGAAGCAGCGGGTCCGCAAAAGCCTGTAGGATAACCTCGCTAACGGTCGTTGTTTCTAGAGTGTCGAAAACTATTTGACATACATTATTTGAAAAATATCTCAATAGGTTTCTATTTACTCCTTACCTCAATTCTATTTCTCCTCTTACCTTATTTGTTTTCCAGTCTCTTCTCTTATCCAACTTTCGAAGTTTAGGATTCTACGTGGGTGGACGATTTCTTGCCTTTTACCCTATTAGGTTCGATCTTTCGGAGTCGTCTTCGTCGTGAGCAACAATTCCTTGTTAGTGGTGTCGAGAATTTCAAGGTGGAGCAACAATCCCTTGTTAGTGGTGTCGAGAAGTTCATCCCGGAGCGTGATGACTCGATAGTTACCCCTCTCTTCTTGTGGTCTCGGCGTGGATCGCGGGACGCGATCCCTTGTTAGTGGTGTCGATTGTAACGCCCCGGGATTTATCCCCAATTAGATTTTGTTTGTTTTTCTTTTTGCATCAACATGACATCATCATGCATCATTTTATTTGTCAACCTTGAATTTAAATTGTTGCATTTAAATTCATCTCCATTTAAATTCTTTTCCACTTTTAAATCTAATTGCAAATCAAATTAATTTAAATGTGATATTTAAATTCTTTTCAAATATTCAAACTAATGAACTAAATTGTGTATTTTGAAAACTACAAATATTTGCCAAAAGTTATATATCTTTTCTTCTTCTATTTTATTTTTAAAACATAAAACAGAAAAGTATAAAAAACAAAACAATTAAAAAAAACCCAGAGGGCTTAGCTGGGCCGAACCCAACTCCTGGCCCAACTTTTCTTTCTGGCCGAAGCCCACTTCCATCCACGACCCTTCTTCTCCGTACGGTCAACAACAGAGAAGAAAGCGACCATGGCTCCCCACCATGGCCCCCACTCCTCAACCACCCCCTCCCCTTCTTTTAGCCCAGCCCCCTCCAGCGCCTCCCCAACCCTACATCGATTCCCCATCCAGCGCCGCCACCATCCCCTCTGCTTCCCCTTCCGCATCTCCCTCTGTTTTCCTCCATGGGCGGAAGACCTCTTGTTGCGCCGCTGCTACACCGCCGTCGAAGAGCCTCGGGGAACCTCTGGAGCTGCGCCTCGTCCTCGCCAAGCTCTTCGCCGAAGCAATTGGACCGGGAACCTCTGTGGTCGACGAGCTCGTCCCCGTCTTCTTCAACACCGGCGACCTTCGCCACAACAATTCAGCGCCGTCGTTCCTCCTCGAGCAAGAACAACTACACCAAGCCTCTCCCTGTGAGCTTCTCCTCCGATTCCCTTTCTCTCCCCGATCGAATTCCTCCCGTATGCGTCGCGGGCATCTATACTTCGTCCGTCGCCATGGCCGACCTCGCGCACAAGCTCGATTTGCTGCTGCCCTTCCTCCGCTTGGCCTTCCTGCACGCACTCGTTGCTCTGCAATGTCTCTGCACCCCCAGCTCCCCCGCGCACGAGCGCCCCTGTTGCGGCTCGTTGTCACCGGAGCCTCCCGAAGTTCGTCACCAGCGTCGTGCATCTGAAGGACTGAATTTCGGGTTCAGTTACCGTGCAGAAACACTTCAAAAGAAAGTCGTTTACCAGTCCATCATCACCAGAGCAGTAGCCTAGTGGCAGCGCTCCCGATTCCTCGCCCATCGATCAGATCACGAGGTCGAATCGCAGCTCTGCATAAACCACCTATTTTTCCCCTTCTCTCTGTCTCTGTTTTGTTCAGATAACAATCGCCGTTTTGGCTCATATACACTCAGCTTCTCGTCTGTTCAGAAACCAGCAGCCTAGCCCAGTGGCTAGTTTCACTCGGCCGTGCGCAGCAACCCAAGTTTGAATCCCCTACCACACCATTTTCCACTCCTTTTGTTATTCTGTTTCTTTTCTGTTATTTTTATTTCTACAAATCTTGTATATTTTATATCTATTGTTTTATAACTCCAAATAATACGAACTTTATATCTATTTTTATCAGAAAAATGCGATGAACATTAATATGCCATGTGTATGCCATTTTGCATCTTTTACTTTCATTGCTTAGTATAATCATTGCTTAGTGTTATTTGTTAATTGCACCTAAATAAAAATATGGAATATGTTGGGCAAATATTTAATTATTGCCCTATTCCATTTAAGTTAATTAGATCACCTGTGCCATTTCTTGCCATGATTAACCAACGTTTAATTTGTTGGCTAGGTAAATAACTCGCACCTAAATATTAATTATCGGGATCCCGGTTCCCGCTTAATTTGGATTAATGCATCTTGTATTGCATCTTGCCATGGCATGCATCATTGTCGTATGATCATGCCGAATCTTTTTGCCGTAGTTGTAAGATGCATCTTTTACGCTTTCCAGTGTTTGTTGCTTCTTCGCGGATATGACGTTGAGATGTGTGAGCAACGAGAAGATCTGCTTCCATGCGGGATTCCAGGCAAGCAAAATTTGCTTGTTTACCTATACATTGTCTTTCATTCCTGCCGTTGATCTCTGCTACCCTAGTTATCGATTTTTGAACTGCGATCCCATCACATGTTTATCTTGCAGCCCATACAGCTTTATCCCCACAACCTAATACCCGTTGCATGTTTACCTGTTGGCCTTACGAGTCGTAGCGCATGCTTAGAGTTGATTGTGCGAGTCATATGTTGGTCTTATGTTTCATCTGCTTAGTATGATATATTATTCTACCTTAATAAAATGTTGTATTATATTGGGGTATTATAATTAAAAGATAAGGCACCAGGCGGAAGGCCTTGCGAGGTGCTTTGTTCTGCTCAGTGTCGACCTAGGAACTGAGATTTTGTCCTCGGATCCAATTTTGAACGTACTAACCACTTGTGGGAGGCCCTATGGAGCCCCCCTCGACTGTGAACGGATCTACAGCTTGTCCATGTGCCGCAAGTAGTTCGGGTTTTCCATTTGCTCATATGCATGTGCATGATGATGATGATGAGAGGGTATGTGATACGGGGGGTCATATAGGTGTGGTACGACACGAAGCGGACAGTTCCTACTGTGGTTTGAGCCGCATGGTGGCGTAGTCGCAAACTAATGAGTCCGCAATTGAGATTCGGCCGGACTCCTGACGCGGGTAACAACTCATATGGGTGGCACTTGGACTTGCTGTAGTGAAGGAATAAGTCGTGTTGAGAAGCCCTGATGCTTGCTTGGGTTGATCATGCGAGTATGGGTACAGTAGTGCACCCCTGCAGGGTATAATCTTATCGATGAGCCGTGTCCACGGTTATGGACGACTTTGGTGATGATGCTGGCTAACAAGATCTAGACAACTTGCACCTAATCAAAGTTAAGTAATTTGACTAGTAATATAGAATTATTTTCACAATAAATTATAAATAAAAATGTTCAACATGTGAGTTTCCCGAATTGCTTCCTCATATTTGGTTGAGGGGGTTAATTCGAGAATGGGTTATGTCTGGTGTTAGTTGTAGTTGTTTACTTTATGCGCTCTCTTATCCCTCTCTGATTAGACAGAAGTTGTAGCGTGTCTCTTTAGGTTGCTAGTGCTGCTGCCGCTAAGTCCACCTCCCCTATATTTTGGGAGATGGTGTAGAAAGTAGGCAAGTCGGTTTTGCTTGCCAGGGAGTGCCCTGACCCTTTTTTGGGTTGTGCTTTATGTGCAGTCAACAGGTTTGAAGTCTGACGACGTTAGCTTGGGAATCCCTCCGGCTTGGCTGGGCAGGGATATGGCGCCATTGCTTATCTTCAGGACTCTTAGTCCAATTTGCATCTTATCCGTAGTCGGATACTATTTTTGCTTCCGCTGTCTTTTGTATCTTTATATTGCATTATTTGTATCTTGACTCGTTCGAGTCGCTGTTGTATTTATATCTTCTGTTGTATTTGTGGATGTATCGGAACTATTGTAATGTTATCACAATTCCACCCACATAATGCGCATGTTTCGGCGTGCACATTATGTCTGGTGGGCGACCTAAAATCGTTATTATGCGGATTTCGGCGGGAACGCTTAAATCTACATAGTACCGATTTTAGGGCGTCACAATGCCATGCTCGTCGATTTCAAGAAAAGTGTTTTCAAAAGAGTAGGAAAAATTGGCTTTATGCAAATTAGCCTTGAACTCCACCAGCCAAATATGCATATAGGCTTTAGAGTTATTCCATTAAGTGTCCACCATAGTGTCACTTGCCATACTCCATTTTTAATGGAATCTGACCCACGTTGTTGCAATATTTTTCTTATTGCAGATTTGATCAGATGACGAGTGAGGTTTCGTTAAGGGATTTCGAGTCTGCAACCAACATGTTTTCGCTTGTGGCAGCATGAAAGTTATAGAGACTCACTGCTATTGTATTTCCGCTGTGTACTTTTTCAATGCTAGCTTTACGCTATGCAACTTGTATCAAATATTTTGTAATTCTGGATCATCGATCTAATAAAATTGACGCTTTGTTGTGATATTACATCGTAAACTGTGTGTGCAAATGAATCGATCCAGGGATTTGCACTATACACAGGTATCTGCCTTATTTAAAGTGCAGGTACGCTACATCAGACTAGTGCCCCGGCCCCACGCGCCGACCCCATGAAATCCCAACCGAGCCGACAAACGAGCCGAGCCGCACCAGGCCAACCCCACCAGTCAGGCCAAGTGCGGGTCAAAGGAGGTTGACCAGAGGGAAACAAGCGTCTGGCCGATATGCGAGCAAACCAGGGCACAGACCAGAGAAACATCGAGGGTATGTCACAGACCGATAGAACTCAGCTAGGTATGGCACATAACCAATTGACCCTTTCTTTATAACATCTACCACATTTAGCATTTTCTGTTTCTAACCAAACACCCATA
The DNA here is from genome assembly GCA_026929855.1 of Poa annua. NCBI lineage: Eukaryota > Viridiplantae > Streptophyta > Magnoliopsida > Poales > Poaceae > Poa > Poa annua. Next base: position 238,454,937 of record CM049426.1, on the reverse strand, counting down.
AACTCTCCAAGTAATAAACAATGAGATATGAGAGTATAATATATGAGAACTAACAGCTCTGAACAAGAGGTACATGAAAAACAAGTGCTGAAAGTATTGTAGAAGCTAGAGAAGAATACTCAACAAATATAAGTGAAGAATAGGAGTATTCATAAGAAAAAGCGGAGCGTGTCTCTCCCCCAAACAAGAATGCTAGGATCCAGTTTATTCAGAGAATGAAAATAACAAAAACAGAAAAAAAACATACGCTCCAAGTAAAGTACATAAGATGTGACGGAATTAAAATATAGTTTCACAAGAGATGACCTGATAAGTTGTTGATGAAGAAGGGGATGCCTTGGGAATTCCCAAGCTTTGACACTTGAGTCTTCTTGAAATATGCTTGGGTGACCCACGGGGGCATCCCCAAGCTTAGTCTCTTTCATCTTCTTGATCACATCATATCATCCTTCTCTCTTGATCCTTGAAAACTTCCTTCACACCAAACTTCTTATAAACTTCATTAGAGGGGTTAGTATTCAAAAACATTAATCCACGTTGGTACTGTTGTGACACAATTCAATAACTCAATAAAACATTAGCTACAGCGCTCCATGATAGAGAACCTTGCTTAAAGTCCACAAGAGACAATGCAAAAAACATATACAAAATCTGCCTAAACAGAACAGGCGGTAAAGATGAATTTTTTTGAGGCACTAAACTTGCTCATATCAGAAAACTCAAAACTAATGAAAGTGGCGTACATATGTTAGGATCACGCTAATCAAAGCCCCGGTCATTACATTTTTTCTGTATTTAGTTACGAATTTAACGGTGATCAGCAGAAAAACTGTTCCTGCGCAGAAATCCAAATCTAGTATCAACTTCCTACTAGAGACTTTACTTTACATAACTATGCAATAAAATAAAGATACAAAGGAGTTGGTACAGAGGTAAGAATTCTCCTTGACTCAAATATAATAAAATTACATAAATAAATCATGGGCTGCCTCCCATAAGCGCTTTTCTTTAATGCCTTTTAGCTAGACTTGATAGTTTTAATGATGCTCTCATGAAAATAGAAAATGAAATAAAAGGAGCATCAAGAAGCAAATTTGAAACACATTTAAGTCTAACCCACTTCCTATTCATAGGAATCTTGTATTCACAAAGAACAAAGTGACAATCATAGGAAGATAAAACAAGAACAACTTCAAAATTTTCAGCATATAGAGAGGTGTTTTAATTCCATGAAAAGTTCTACAACCATGTTTTCCTCTCTCATAATATTTTTCAGTAGCATCATGAATAAACTCAACAACATAAGCATCCCATAAAGCATGCTTTTCATGATCTACAAACACATAATTCTTATCAAGCTCCATAATAGTGGGATAAAAACTTTCAAACCCACTTTTAACAATTTTATAATAAGATGATTGATCATTCTCAAGGTATATGGGATTCCTAGATAAAGTCAAGACTTCTCCAATCCCATTTTCAATAGTAGTACAACTAATATTATCAAGTAACATAGGACCATCATCTAGAGCTTTATCATAAACATTTTCTAAGCAAACTTCTTTAGTACCATGCATTTCGAAATTAGGCATAATAAAGGATTTTCATAAGATTTATCAAAATATCATGGATTATCATATATAACAGTAGCATAATTGTTTTCACAAGTTTTACTCATAGGAAATATTTCAAGAGAATCTAGAGGAACATAACATTCATCCTAATTTGGCAAGCATGGGGGACAATCAAATAGTGTAAGGGATGAAGAGTTACTCTCATTAGAAGGTAGGAATGGGTAGCTACTCCATTCTTCCTCCTTTTGTTCTTCACTCTCCTCCTCTTTTTCATCTAATGAGTTTTCAGGTTCAACAATTTCTTATTCCACAGGTTCCTGCAAATTGTGGATACATTCTTGTGCATTAATGAGTCTCTCTTTATAATCTATAATATAAGGATTATTACTAAAATATTTTATGCAATAATCAAGGATAGAAGAGAAATAATGTTTAAGTGTATTACAAGCAACACAAGTTTCATAATTGTTAGACATGCAGGATTCTATTTCAGAAGCAACACAAGTGGAATTTAGGATGTTTAGTATCCTGTTCAGAGCAGCAATGAATATCATGGTGTTTAAGCAAAATTTTAGCAAGTGTATTCAACTTTTCTAACACGCCTCTCATGACATTCCCCTTACATGAGTCTCTATACTGAAGGGAATATGCCCTAGAGGCACTTAATAAACATAGTTTATTGGCAATATCCCAATCGTTCATTATATGTTTTATACCATGCTATAACTGTATTAAGCGGAAACATTAATACAGGTGTGGTAGATAAACAACCAGGTCCCTAGTAGCCTCTACTAAGACTAGTTTCGTTGCACGATTGATGATCGAGGTTTTCCGATCATAGGGCATGGCGCCGGTCGGCAACGGAAGTCATATCGTTAGGAGTAACGATGTGATGGACATACCCAATATTTATAGGACATAGTCGTTACGCCTTGAGACCGTGAGATCAACTCTTATTGTTATTCCTGGAAGATACTTTGATCGCACCAAACGTCGTATCTTATTTAGTATGACAATAACGGTGATACTTTTGGGTATCGGAAAGGAGTAATTGAGACGAGGGGTCAACAGCGGGATTTGTCAGTCCGCATAGCCGGATAGATACTCTAGGGCCCACTCGGTGAGATTATGTCAAATGAGTTTGCAAACATGTGACTAGGTCACCAGCTGACATAATATCATAGACGAGTAGAAGATAGCGATGTCGGTAACGACATCATGCTAGCGATGGAGATATCTAAGAATGATGCTCGGACACGCTTAGTATCGCCATGACAAAGGGTTTAAGACTATACGTCCAGGTTTGATAGATGAAAGTCATTCGTTATATCTCAGGGGTTAATTCATGGGGTCCAGGCCTACGAGTTAGTCGTTGATCATTGAGGAGTCTTGATCATACCTGATATTATATCGAACCGGTAGGGTAACACACTTAAGGGGTTTCGACAAGACAACCGGAAAGGAAAGAGATCACCGGGAACGTCCCGGAAGGGGTCCGATGGGGATCGGGCAGCGCCGAAAGAGTTTTCGGAGCTAGGAAAAATTATATATATTATTTTTGATATTAATTAGTGCAATTAATATGCAAATATGATTTTATATATTTATTTTCGAATTTATTTAGGCTGATTTCCCTAAATGGTCCTTCTGGTCGAAAGAAGGCCCATGGGGGGGAAAACCCTCAAGGGAACTTTGTGGGGGAGGCTTGGCCGGCCTAGGTGGGCCAAATGGGGCCCACCTAGGGCCGGCGCACCTGGTTTGGCCGAACCAGGCAATGTGGGATAGTCCCACATTGCCTGGCTGGCAAGGTTGGCTCCCCCTGGGAGCCTATATAAGAAGGGACACCCCTGGCCTTTTAATTCACCAATTAATTCCCAATTTCTCTCTCGATCTCGTGGTTCCCTTGACGGAGCCACGCCGAGTAGAGGAGGGGGATCTCTTCCACCATAGCCCGCTGCCGCGCTGCTGGTGTTCCGGTCCAAGTCTTCCGCTGCTCGTCCTGGACTGGAGCTTCGGAGGCTGTCGTCTCCACCGTATGTGTGCGACTCCCTGCGAGGTGCTGCGCTAGCGGTACTCCGAGGCCTACTTCCTCCACCCGACCTCGGGGTCATCTTCGTCATCTTCGCCGCGCCGAGTTCTCCGCGACCTAGAGGTCGGCTACGGCGTCTTCATCGTCAACGCTTGTGCGGGAGCGTAATCCCCGCTATTCGGTCTACGAGGGTATGTATTCCGATCTCCGCCGTACTTCTATATCTGCATAGTGTAGATCTTGGCTAGTTAAAGGATATCGTTGGTAGGAAATTTTTTGTTTTCTGCACACGATCCCCTTCAGTGGTATCAGAGCCGATCTATCGTAGATATAGCTGTACGCTGTTAGAACCCGTGTACTGCACGTGGGCACCGTTCCTGTTATTTGCTACCCTCTAGCGTGCACTTGTGATTCCAGCGGCATCGAGTTGTGGGCACCGTTCCGGACCGACTTTACGCGTACGCTTACGCGAGACTGGTTCCACTACTGACATACGGCTTGCACCGTATCTGTGGCTGGCGGGTGCCTGTTTCTCTCTCTTTAGTTGGCTTTGCATTTTCAATGGAGGGCCCGAAAGGGATGCTTAAACATGCAATTATTGGATTGTTGTTGTGGTCATAAGGTTCGTAGGTATGAAGTGGTTCTATTTACGAAAGCCCCGGGCCACGTAAAATATGCAAAAGATAAAGTAGAAGCGTCTAACTTTATTTTGCAGGGGCTATGTGATATGGTCAAGGTAGGTTTATTAAATTGTTTATAAACTGCGGGCGCCAAGTAGACCACGGCGCGATGGACTATATCACATTGCATTACATTTGATGTTTTGTGTGCATCTTATATTGTGTGATTGTGTGTATAGTATACATTAGTTACACGGCGGTAGATATATAAGATGATCCCTTCAAAATACCACTAGTGTTCTCCCTCCAACGCGCACCACCAAGAAAGTTCTACGTTATGAGGCAGGCCATGATGATCGGGTGTCATACATCTCGTCGTTCGCATACAGTGGGTGTAAGCCATGTTGCACAAGCGTCAGCGTGGAGGTCTTTGGTGGCGAGCCTAGCATATTCAGAAATATGGCCTCGGAACAGGAAGACCGAAAGGTCGAGCACGAGTCACAAAATTGGTGTGGCGGACGATTTTGTCTACTCTTGAAGTTGTGCCGCCGGCTCTGATGATGAGGGGTGGTGCAATGGATGGGGGTCGTGTAATCGCTTAAACGACCAGGAGGGATGTTCGTTTGAGTGGGAGTTCGGATAGTTATTTTCTAAAATACTAGAACTCAGAATATAATGAACAGAGTCTGTTTTGCAAACCTTTGTAGATATTAACCATTGTGATAGCATCTTTTCAAATTAGGCGCATTCCTGCGATTGAGAAACTTAAAAGGTTGGGTTTAAACTTCATAGTTTTATACTTTAGCTTGAGGATACTCCTTGTTTAAACCGTTAGCTCTTTGTGTTACAATACCCGCTAGGAGATAAACCCGGAGATTCCGCTAACAAAAAATAATTTTGATTATTGGATTTGTGCGGATGATATCATCATAGTCCAGTGTATGCTATGATCTCTGCCATAGAGAACCAACGGTGGGTACGAGTTATTGGATCGCGAACATATGGTCGCTGACTCGGGGTACCTCTATAGTTGGGTTGATGAAGTTTATCAGTACGTTGACTGATTGTCTTCTCAACCAAGATGGAAGAGAATACACACATTGAGGGAGCACGTGGCGGTCATACTTAATGACGTATGTTCATGATTAATGAACATTGAGACGCCTCGCTCAGCTCAATCACTGGATGACAGACATCGTTGCCAAGTGCAAATCCTCTATCATAGACTATGTCATGCAAGGGGAATCGTTCACCTTCATGGTTCTTGATTACGGTGGAAGTATCAAGAAGATGAAACAGATCGCCGGAAGTCATCAATGATGATGGTGTATATATGATATACATGTAATGAATGTTTTAGCTAAGCAAATGCTCGCAGTAGTGACTGAGTCTTGAACTTGTCATGTTTTGTGAAAAACCAGGTTTACTGCTTGAGTAGCTTGAAAGGATGAGGCGACATTCCGTGTTGATAACGGCAGTCAAGTTGTTGTGACGGCCATAGACACTCTCCCTCTAGATCTACCATTTGAATAAATTCTTTATGATCGGGTGTTGGTATGATCGTTACAAGTGTGTCTCCTCTAGCGAGACACTTGTTCATACATGATAGTGACAAATTGGTGTCCTATGTTTATGAAGTAATGATCATATGCCGATTTGAATTTAGATGGTAGAAGCTCCCACATTCATAATATTAATGCCAAAGGATACAAACTTAATAAAGACACCACATATGTGTGGCACTACCGTTTAGTCATGTCAATGTTATATGCATTAGCTCCACACTGGATGGACCTACAAGTCCGAAGATTTGATCTTTTGACACTTGCAAAATAACTGTGACACCGTTTTCGAAAAACGGGCATATAACTTATTGATAGTCATACATGGAGATGTATGTGGTTCAATAAATAATTGACGGGTAGTGGATACCTTTATTTCGTGAACTTCACTGAACGTTTTGAGTATAGCTTGTTGAGAATCATGCATATGGGTGTATGTGAATCAATGAAGTACTTTAACGTGTAGTGGAAGTCTTTATTTCATAGACTTCATGAATATTCCGAGTAGATATATGGATATCCACTCCGGGGAATGTTAGTCTGAATTTTTGATTCGATCAAACGAAGTTCAGAATGAAGTAGGAAATAAACTTAACAAGAAAATCAAATTCCCGAGATGCAAATCGAGGAATGAAGATTTGAGTTATAATGTTGGCACATCATTGGAAGACTTGTGAGAAGAGTTCCACAAATTACGTCGCATGGAACACCATAGTGTTATGGCGTCGTAATCGCACCCTATCGGATAGTGTGTGGTAAATAAATCTCTTACCGAATTATTGTGATCATTAGAGTCATATGGTAGAAACGTAAACACTCACGTTAGCAAATAGGTAAACCATTTGAATCCATGGAGACAATACCATACGAGTAATGGTGTGGCCTTTAGCCTGGATTGTCGTTTCAGCAATTTAGTGTTTCGATGTAATCGAACCTAAAATGGATTAATCTTTGTAGTATACCCTACCTAAAGAGTTAGTTGGGTACATGTCTCACGACATAGGCAAAATCATTGCTGGGATATACCTTGCGAAAGAAATAGTTTCTTGTCCGAAGGTATAAGTGAGAAAGAAAGTAGAGCAAGATGAAGTTGGAGAACTTCCTCTCCAGACATCAGAGTGGCGCAATCGAAAGTGTTTTCGGTGTCAGGCTCCACAGCTTGAAAAAGCTGATGATTCAAAATCATGATGTTCTGAGCTCATACTAAGAGCGTAGGCATACGAGGTTGTGTTCCACACTGTGTGTTACGACAATCTTGTTATGGAGGTCATATTAATGGAATATGATAGACCTACGAACTACGAAGAAGAGATGGTGGACCTAAGTCCGAGAAATGGCTATGAGTCATTTGTGATCCGAAATAAAATCCATATACGATTACCAGGTATTGACTTGGGAGATCTTCTTGATGGCATCTAGGTGTTAATAGTATATGGAATTTTATGAGAGAGTAGACATTGAGCAGATTCGATTTGTCGTGAAGCAGTTCCGACAGACCACATGAGAGTTTGTCTCAAGTGGCGAAGCCTAAATCTATTCTGGGTCGTTTAGCAATTACTATAATTTCGAATGAGAAATTGATAGATGGATGAGAAAACCATGGTTCTTAATAGTGTCATTAAGAATGGTTTGTAATCCTGAGGATGCTAAACATGTATGCAAAATTCGGTGGTCCATTCATGGGCTGAAGCAAGCATATCGGAGCTGGAATCTTCACTTTGATAATGTGATCAAAGGATTTTGGAGTTGTCCAAAATAGTTGAAGAAACCTACATTTGCAAAGAAGTGAGTGGGAGCAAAGTAGCTTTCCTTGATCTTATATGCGGAAGGCATATCTGAGTGGGAGCTAAGTAGCTTTTCCTTGATCTTATATGCGGAAGGCATATTTGAGTGGGAGCTAGGTGTCATTCGTGATTTGGTATGTAACAACATATTGAATGACACAGATCCTCTAGTAGAGTGTAAAGGATTATTTAAGTGATTAAATTTTCTATGAAATGAAGTTAGGAGTATTAGGCATCCGATTTATAATTGTATAGATCAGAGGGGGCTTAATAACATTAAGTCGGAGTATTTCCTAAGTCAGGATTCTGAAGTGTTTCAGAAAAGGACAAGCGAAGAAAGAGGTTCTTGCTTGTATGACTAGGTAAAATATTAAGTTTATCTTGGCTTTTTCAGTGATAGAAAATGATGTTCGACATTCTCTATGTATCACACATAGAGTCTATCAGGCTGAAAGCTCGACTTAGTGTGACCCGAGTTCTTGGTTAAAGAATAGGTTCTAGAGTGATCCTTGTGTGGATCAATGAACAAACGTTAAGTTTATTCTTCAGTGTCTATGAGAACTGAAGATAGGTTTTCTAGTAACGGGTAAGAGTGGAATTGCAACTTGCCGTAAAGCGGTTACGATGATGCAAGTTATTACACTGACCCACACGACTAGAAATCTCATACATGAGATGTCCTTTATTTTGAAGCAAGACATGGTTAGTTTGCGAAGTCGCATATGAATGCATGGTCGCATAATCTACATAGGTATAGAAATATATCGCGACTTTAGAAGTAGCAAGTGTGATTGGACTGAGCAGTTTTCCGAGCGTAGGTGGTCCCTTAATAGATCTTTCAGACTTTTAAGGCGCATGCTACGCGAATGCTCGAGTCTCACTCCATCCACTGTGATATATTTCACCGTCATCGTAAGATACGGGTTGATGTCAAACTAGGTGACACAGAAGTGTTGCAAAGCACATATAGGTCTCAATGTGTGAGGTCTATTGACTGTATTCCTCTTCCACGAGGCGAGCAGGCACCAAGATGCTATGGGTGTTGAGCTTTTACCAGGTTGTAAACTAGATTAAGTGTTACTCTAGTGCAAGTGGGAGACTGAAGGGAATATGCCCTAGAGGCACTTAATAAACATAGTTTATTGGCAATATCCCAATCGTTCATTATATGTTTTATACCATGCTATAACTGTATTAAGCGGAAACATTAATACAGGTGTGGTAGATAAACAACCAGGTCCCTAGTAGCCTCTACTAAGACTAGTTTCGTTGCACGATTGATGATCGAGGTTTTCCGATCATAGGGCATGGCGCCGGTCGGCAACGGAAGTCATATCGTTAGGAGTAACGATGTGATGGACATACCCAGTATTTATAGGACATAGTCGTTACGCCTTGAGACCGTGAGATCAACTCTTATTGTTATTCCTGGAAGATACTGTGATCGCACCAAACGTCGTATCTTATTTAGTATGACAATAACGGTGATACTTTTGGGTATCGGAAAGGAGTAATTGAGACGAGGGGTCAACAGCGGGATTTGTCAGTCCGCATAGCCGGATAGATACTCTAGGGCCCACTCGGTGAGATTATGTCAAATGAGTTTGCAAACATGTGACTAGGTCACCAGCTGACATAATATCATAGACGAGTAGAAGATAGCGATGTCGGTAACAACATCATGCTAGGTATGGAGATATCTAAGAATGATGCTCGGACACGCTTAGTATCGCCATGACAAAGGGTTTAAGACTATACGTCCAGGTTTGATAGATGAAAGTCATTCGTTATATCTCAGGGGTTAATTCATGGGGTCCAGGCCTACGAGTTAGTCGTTGATCATTGAGGAGTCTTGATCATACCTGATATTATATCGAACATCTAGGGTAACACACTTAAGGGGTTTCGACAAGACAACCGGAAAGGAAAGAGATCACCGGGAACGTCCCGGAAGGGGTCCGATGGGGATCGGCAGCGCCGAAAGAGTTTTTGGAGCTAGGAAAAATTATATATATTATGTTTGATATTAATTAGTTCAATTAATATGCAAATATGATTTTATATATTTATTTTCGAATTTATTTAGGCTGATTTCCCTAAATGGGCCTTCTGGTCGAAAGAAGGCCGATGGGGGGGAAAACCCTCAAGGGAACTTTGTGGGGGAGGCTTGGCCGGCCTAGGTGGGCCAAATGGGGCCCACCTAGGGCCGGCGCACCTGGTTTGGCCGAACCAGGCAATGGGGGATAGTCCCACATTGCCTGGCTGGCAAGGTTGGCTCCCCCTGGGAGCCTATATAAGAAGGGGCACCCCTGGCCTTTTAATTCACCAATTAATTCCCAATTTCTCTCTCGATCTCGTGGTTCCCTTGACGGAGCTGCGCCGAGTAGAGGAGGGGGATCTCTTCCACCATAGCCCGCTGCCGCGTTGCTGGTGTTCCGGTCCAAGTCTTCCGCTGCTCGTCCTGGACTGGAGCTTCGGAGGCCGTCGTCTCCACCGTATGTGTGCGACTCCCTGCGAGGTGCTGCGCTAGCGGTACTCGGAGGCCTACTTCCTCCACCCGACCTCGGGGTCATCTTCGTCATCTTCGCCGCGCCGAGTTCTCCGCGACCTAGAGGTCGGCTACGGCGTCTTCATCGTCAAAGCTTGTGCGGGAGCGTAATCCCCGCTATTCGGTCTACGAGGGTATGTATTCCGATCTCCGTCGTACTTCTATATCTGCATAGTGTAGATCTTGGCTAGTTTAAGGATATCGTTGGTAGGAAAAAATTTGTTTTCTGCACACGATCCCCTTCATATACTTCATATATAATTCATTAAGTTCCACAGCATATCTAGCATGTTCTTCCATAAGAAGAGTTTTTTTTTTCATTTTGGTTTTTCAATTTTTTATGGTTTTTTGGGTATATAAAAATAAACAGGACAAAAATAAACTAAACAAAAATAAACTAGACAATAGTAAACTAAACAAAATACAACTAAACTAAAATAAACTAAGCACAAATAAACTAGGCCGAAAAATTAAATACAATAAATTAAAACAGAGAGAGAGGTAGAGTGTACTCCCCAGGTGAACTTATGAGTAGAGCTATGATACGTCTCCAACGTATCCATAACTTCTGTTGTTCCATGCTATGTTATATCATATTATTACATGTTTCAAATGCATTTTATATAGTTTTATGCATTTTCTGGGACTAGCCTATTGACAAGATGCCATAGTGCCAGTTCCCTGTTTTCTGCTGTTTTTGGTTTCAGAAAATCTCTTAAGGAAATATCCGCCAATCTGGAAACAAATGAACCAGGAATTATTTTTGGAATATTTGCGTCGCGAAAAACCGAAGACAAGACGAAGGGCCGCGAGGGGGCCCACATCGCCTGCTGTGCCGGGAGGTGGTGTGGCGTCCTCGGGCGCCCACCGACCTAGGTCTTTCGCCTACAAATACCCCCTTGACCTAAAAACAGAGGACAGTTAATCACTTTTACCTCCACGGGTCCCGAGATGCCGCCGTCCGTCAACACCACTTCGGGAGAGATCAGAACTACTCCCCGGCACCCTGCCGGGAGAGGGAATCGACCCCGGAGGCCTCTACGTCGCCATGACTGCCTCCGGACTGATGCGTGAGTAGTCTACCCTTGGACTACAGGTCCATAGCAGTAGCTAGATGGTTGTCTTCTCCTCTTGTGCTATCATGTTTAGATCTTGTGAGCTGCCTATCATGATCAAGATCATCTTTATGTAATTCTCCATGTTGTGTTTGCTGGGATCCGAGGAATATTGAGTACTAAAGTTATTGCTTCATAATATATCATGTGTTTGCTATTTAATGATCTTGCATGCTCTCCGTTATTTGCGTGTGCTTTGGCCAAGTAGATGCTCGTAACTGCAAGAGGGGGTATTTATGCTCGATAGTAGGTTCATGTCTCTATTACATCTGGGGCATGTAACGTACCTGCACTTAAAAATATGGCAGGTACCTGTGTATAGTGCAAACCCCTGGATCGATTCGTTTGCACACATAGTTTATGATGTAATATCACAACAAAGTATCAATTTTATTACATCGATGATCCAGACTTACAAAAATAAATAGTTCGATACATCTTTGCATAGCTTAAAGCTAGCTCAAAACAATAAAGCAACGGAAATAAATCTTCAATGAGCCTCCAACTTCATGATACGACACAGGCGAAAACATGTTGGTGCAGACCCGAAACCCAAACGTAGTCTTAACTCTTCGTCAGAAATTTCTGCAACAAATAATAATTTGCAACAGAGTGGGTCAGATTCCATTAAAAATGGAGTCTGGCAAGTGACACTATGGTGGACACTTAATGGAATAACTCTATAGCCTATATGCATATTTAGCTGGTGGAGTTCAAGGCTAATTTGCATAAAGCCAATTTTTCCTACTCTTTTGAAAACACTTTTCTTGAAATCAAGACGAGTATGGCATGAAAACCTTAATCTCATCTTCCCTTGTTCACCCATCAACTTTTAACTTAGAAATTGGAATGTTGGGAGCCTCCGTTGAATCCTTGATCAGCTGCTCAGATTGTCCGTAACCGGGGACACGGCTAAGTACTTAGTTTTACACTCTGCAGAGGTTGTGCACTTTCACCACGAGACTCAAACAACCCTTCTGTCCTTGACCCTCATGTAGTGAAAAGGAAAGGAGAAGCCTGAGACGAGACCTTTGGGGAAAAGTCAAGGCAGAGCCATTATACCACGTGGCTGCACTGGAAACATCTTTACTTGGAGAAAACTTTGGTCCCTTTGTTCCTGGGTGGCCATCCTCAAGTGTACGTACTCAGGTTCACTCATCTAAATGAGACTGGGTCTTAGCCAGGTGCACCCACCTAAATGAGCCTAAGCAACCACTCAACTCTAACCTCCATCCTCTTGCCACATCTACCCAGAAGTTTCTTTAACTTAGTAGAAATTTACTTTCCACAAAACAACTTTAGCATAGCATCAACATTTCTACCAAGTTACCCATAGGATTCTAGACACAACTAGTGTAAGGGATATAGTAGTTTCAGCATAGCAATACTATCCAACACATGCATATAAGAAACACACTAAGTAATGCATAGAAGATACTTAGGAAATTTATGAAGGTGTGCCACTTGCCTTGGCAACAAGAAGAATAGCAACAACAGCTGCAACAGTTGTTGTTTCCCTCCGAAAATTCTAACACATCAAACAAGACACAAATAAACATACAAACAAAATAACAATACAAAAAAATATGTTATGCATGATGTGCAATATACTTCTAAAAACTAGAGATGCATTCCCTGCCAAGAAATTATCTAAGTTAATTCAAGGCAATTGTGTTTAGTCAAATAGTACTAAGGACCAAGGTCATAAAATCAATTGCTATAAGTCAACTTGACTAAGTTGTAAGACTGCTCCTAGTCTTCATCATGTTTGAGCTTGAATTCTTCAACTCCTTTGTAGTTTCCTTCATGTTCAATTAGCATTCTAAGAACTTGGTCAAAATCACTAAGGACTTGGTTTATGTCCAAAGTAGAAGAAGAATAGGAAGGCAGAAAAAGATACAGAGAAAATATAGTTGAACTCCCAGGCTTCATCTCCATACTTGTAACTTTCTCCTTGGTGATGTCTTCATTGAATCATGTAGGCTTGATGGTTCTTCAGACTTGATGATTTGTATATCACCAGGGCTAGTCTTGGATATAACTTAGCCAGCACGAGGTCTAAGAGAGAAGAAAAGAAAAGAGAGAAAGACTTAGAGAAATAAAGGGGGTTTGTCTTCTTGAAGTTCTTCTAGATTTTCTTCTAAGTGCTTCTACTTCTTGGAGCTGCTTCCGGAGTCTGTTTTCTTCTAAGTCTTCGTTGACCTTCTAGACTTCATATTGAAATTCCCAAGTGTCTAAGTGAATAATCACTTTACCAAAACAACTATGTCGAAAATAAACCTAACTTAGAGAAAAACGATAACTATACAATAAACATGCCATGCATGCAATGCAATGTTTAATCACAAGAAAACATCAAACTTGAATATTTTCTAAAGAAGAAAATTACTTTGTTTGAGAAGGCAAAATATTTCTAAATACTTTTTGTGACCAAAGTGGTCACAATATGACTAAGTACTTTAAAATTTCGAATAGATGATGAAATTAATTTTAATATATTTTTAATTAAATTTTTTTTTCATTAAAATATCATTTAAAAGTATTAAATCCATATTATTTCAAAATACAAAGAAACTTATTCAACAAAAATTAGTAGAAAATTTCATACTATCAATACTTAGTCATTCAAATTTATGGTAATTGGATTTACTCAAAAATAATATTTCTATCAAAAGTTATGCCAAAATTACTCAAACTTTTTTCAATTTTAAAATTATGATTTTGAAATAGTCCAAATAATACTGAAAAATATTTTCTAACTGTGGAATCATATAACACATACTCTAAGGTTTTAAAATAATTTTATTTTAAATTTTTGGACTTATGAATTTACATCTAAGTCACATTTACTCAAACTCTTAATTTGAAATTTGAATAATTTTAAACAAACTCAAAACATAAAAATAACAGTGCTAATATATTCTACATGTCGAGAGCTTCTAAAAATATACAGTTTGTTAAATTTGGCCAAACCAATAAAAAGTTATAATAGAATTAAGATACAAGGGCTTTTCTGCAAAACTGTCAGTTTTAATCCATTTAAGAAAATCGCAGAAAAATCAAATCTGACGTGGCGTTGACTGTGCTGCTGACGGAGCGTCGACGTGGCGTCCTCTTATTGCCGATACCGGTTCGGATAAGTGATTAAATGAAAACCGTAGGATCACGATCTAACGGCCTAGATTGCTTTGACCAAAACCGAGCGGCGCTAGGTCGCCGGAGTTGCTCCGATGCGGCGGTGCCATGGCCGGAACGCGTGTTCGACAACATCTACGGGTTCCTGAGAAGAATAGAGCATACCCGAAGTTAGAGGAGGTCTTCGCGATGTCGGTGGCGAGGTGGCGCAGCCCGGGTCTCCTCGGTTCGCCGTGAAATCTTCGCCGGAGTTGCGCCTGGCGGCGGTTTGCTTTGGTGGAGCACGGATTGCTCGATCTGGCGCACGATAGCAAACAAAACCGTGTCAAAAGGAAGCGCAAGTAGAAAGGAAGGAGAGCAGGGGGAGTAGGAGGGCTCGGGGTCGACGCAGTTGACCGAAAGGCGAGCTTCTTGCCGGCGGCAATGGAGACGCTACGAAGCTCGAATTCGGTGGCCTGGAGGCGAGTCCTGGTTAGGGTTTGAGGGGAAAAGAGGCGGTGGGGGATGGGGTATAAATGGGGGTGCACGGGAGAACTTATCTCGCAAGGAATCAGCGTCTAGCTCGTACACGGATCGGACTCCTCCGGAGTCCCGACGAGATACACGTGGAGATGATGACAGGTGGGGTCCAGGCGTCAGCGAGAGAGGAGAGGGGGTGGCTGCTGCTGGGCTTCTGCGCTGCGCACGAGGATGAAAGAAGATGGGCTTCGGCCCCGTTAGCTTAAGAAGGCGGCCCGTTCTATTTTTTTTGACAAAACTTTTCCCTGTTTTCAAACTTTTAAATCAAATTTGATTTTGAAATCTTATCAAAACATTTCAGCAAAATTCATAAAAATATGTTTTGGAAAGCTAATTTAATTTAGAACTTTTTGGTAGTATTCTTGCCCAAAACAAAATCAATAAATTGGAATATTATAAAAGATACAAATAACATGTTTATGGAATAATTTCCAAAACAAACATAAAAATAAATATTAGAATTCAAACTCTTATTTAATTTAAGCAACATGATGAAATGATGTTGATGCAGGAATGCATGAGTGCATGAATGCAATGCTTGAATTTTCTTTTCAAAGTAACATACACAGTAATTTTTAAAAGTTTTAAATTTTTCTGATTTTTTCAAATCCCAGGATGTTACAGACTACCACCCTTAAAAGGAATCTCGTCCTCGAGATTCGAGAAGGCTAGAAAAAGGTTGTGACTGGTTTAACTGGGTGGGCTACCACCCTTAAAAGGAATCTTTGTTGGTACTGAAACTTCAATATGAAACTTGATTTAAAATGTACCGTTCAATTCCTCCACGGTGATGTGGTTCACATATCCTTTATCAAAAGGATTTGGCTTGACAGCGGCTTCGTCCCCTTTCTTTTCTGGGCAGTCCGTGGAGTAGTGTCCTTGCTTTTTGCAGTTGTAACATGTGATATGATTGAGGTTTTTCTTGGGTTCCACATTTGGACGGTGATTGTGGTTAGGAACATCGTGTCCGTTTCCCTTGAATCCACCATTGTGTTCATGAGGCTTGTGGTTGCTTCCTCCACTATGGTGGTTTCCAAGTTTGTGACCATGGTTCCCATCATGAACAAAATGCTTTTTGAATGAGGGTTCAGAGGAGTGTTTGTTCATCTTCCTCTTCCTGTTTTCAGCTTTCTTCATGCCATCTTCAAGGGTGATTGCTTGATCAAGAAGTATCTGATAGTTTGGAGCATAAGCAACCGTAAGAGGTATCTTCAGCTCATCACATAGTCCCTTGAGAAATTTTGCCTTCCTATTTGCATCTGTATCAATGTCCTCAGGAGCATATCGAGACAAGGCATGAAAGTCATCCATATACTCCTTAAGACTTTTGTTACCCTGTCGCAGATTGCGAAACTCCTCCTGTTTAAGATTCATAATCCCTGTGGAGACATGAGCATTACGAAATCCTTCCTTGAATTCCTCCCAGGTCAAGGTGTCCAATGGGTGAGTAATCTGATAAGTTTCCCACCATTGGGCAGCAGGTCCTTCAAGAAGATGTGCGGTGAACCTGACTTTCTCAGCATCATCACATTCAGTTGTCACCAGATCCTTTTGCACAGAACGCAGCCAGTCATCAGCTACCATTGGCTCAGTTGAGGTTGAGAACTTGTTTGGCCTAAGCCTCAGAAATCTGGTAAGCCTGTCCGCTTGGGGAGGTGGTGGCGGTGGAGGATTGTTGTTGTTGTTATTATTGTTGTTGTGGTTTGCTGCAATAAACTGAGTCATCATAGTCATCAACTGGGCTTGGGCGGCCATCAACTGCTGCATAGCATCATTGTTGTCGTCGTTGTTGTTGTTGTTCCCAGGAGCACGTCGGGGAGGCATCTGTGGGTTTTAGCATAGATGAGTAAAAGATAGAAGGGAACTAGGGAAAATTTCTACCCCAAACTCAACAACCGAGGCAAATCATCTTACAAACAATATCTAACAAACATCGAGCAACAAGTTTCAACACAAACAAGCAATCTAGTATTGTCATACCACACTGAGTTGGCATGATCAATACACTATCACGGTGTCGTTGTTCTAATTAAATGGTGGTCCCTTGTCTATCCCTTGTTGAGTGCTTCAAGTTCTTCTTTCTTCAAAATCTTCTAAGTGTTTGAGCTATGAATCTGGATTCTTCAGTGTTCTTCCATGTAGGTAGTTCTTCATGTTGACTTGTGGAATTGCATATGAAGTATCGAACTCAGACATTACGAACATGGTCAACTAGAAAAAGATAAGATATTTCAGAAGCTTGATATTAAACGAGAGTATAAGAGAGGATAAAATGAAAAGTTTTGTTTTTAGATAACTGAATAAAAATAGATTTTCAATCCTATGGCCAAATCCTATTTCTATCCATACTTAGGGGTTTCGAACCTACAGGCAACACAGTGCTCTGATACCATCTGAACGTACCTGCACTTAAAAATATGGCAGGTACCTGTGTATAGTGCAAACCCCTGGATCGATTCGTTTGCACACATAGTTTACGATGTAATATCACAACAAAGTATCAATTTTATTACATCGATGATCCAGACTTACAAAAATAAATAGTTCGATACAACTTTGCAAAGCTTAAAGCTAGCTCAAAACAATAAAGCAACGGAAATAAATCTTCAATGAGCCTCCAACTTCATGATACGCCACAGGCGAAAACATGTTGGTGCAGACCCGAAACCCAAACGTAGTCTTAACTCTTCGTCAGAAATTTCTGCAACAAATAATAATTTGCAACAGAGTGGGTCAGATTCCATTAAAAATGGAGTCTGGCAAGTGACACTATGGTGGACACTTAATGGAATAACTCTATAGCCTATATGCATATTTAGCTGGTGGAGTTCAAGGCTAATTTGCATAAAGCCAATTTTTCCTACTCTTTTGAAAACACTTTTCTTGAAATCAAGACGAGTATGGCATGAAAACCTTAATCTCATCTTCCCTTGTTCACCCATCAACTTTTAACTTAGAAATTGGAATGTTGGGAGCCTCCGTTGAATCCTTGATCAGCTGCTCAGATTGTCCGTAACCGGGGACACGGCTAAGTACTTAGTTTTACACTCTGCAGAGGTTGTGCACTTTCACCACGAGACTCAAACAACCCTTCTGTCCTTGACCCTCATGTAGTGAAAAGGAAAGGAGAAGCCTGAGACGAGACCTTTGGGGAAAAGTCAAGGCAGAGCCATTATACCACGTGGCTGCACTGGAAACATCTTTACTTGGAGAAAACTTTGGTCCCTTTGTTCCTGGGTGGCCATCCTCAAGTGTACGTACTCAGGTTCACTCATCTAAATGAGCCTGGGTCTTAGCCAGGTGCACCCACCTAAATGAGCCTAAGCAGCCACTCAACTCTAACCTCCATCCTCTTGCCACATCCACCCAGAAGTTTCTTTAACTTAGTAGAAATTTACTTTCCACAAAACAACTTTAGCATAGCATCAACATTTCTACCAAGTTACCCATAGGATTCTAGACACAACTAGTGTAAGGGATATAGTAGTTTCAGCATAGCAATACTATCCAACACATGCATATAAGAAACACACTAAGTAATGCATAGAAGATACTTAGGAAATTTATGAAGGTGTGCCACTTGCCTTGGCAACAAGAAGAATAGCAACAACAGCTGCAACAGTTGTCGTTTCCCTCCGAAATTTCTAACACATCAAACAAGACACAAATAAACATACAAACAAAATAACAATACAAAAAAATATGTTATGCATGATGTGCAATATACTTCTAAAAACTAGAGATGCATTCCCTGCCAAGAAATTATCTAAGTTAATGCAAGGCAATTGTGTTTAGTCAAATACGACTAAGGACCAAGGTCATAAAATCAATTGCTATAAGTCAACTTGACTAAGTTATAAGACTGCTCCTAGTCTTCATCATGTTTGATCTTGAATTCTTCAACTCCTTTGTAGTTTCCTTCATGTTCAATTAGCATTCTAAGAACTTGGTCAAAATCACTAAGGACTTGGTTTATGTACAAAGTAGAAGAAGAATAGGAAGGCAGAAAAAGATACAGAGAAAATATAGTTGATCTCCCAGGCTTCATCTCCATACTTGTAACTTTTTCCTTGGTGATGTCTTCATTGAATCATGTAGACTTGATGGTTCTTCAGACTTGATGATTTGTATATCACCAGGGCTGGTCTTGGATATAACTTAGCCACCACGAGGTATAAGAGAGAAGAAAAGAAAAAGAGAGAGAAAGACTTAGGGAAATAAAGGGGGTTTGTCTTCTTGAATTTCTTCTTGATTTTCTTCTAAGTGCTTCTACTTCTTGGAGCTGCTTCCGGAGTCTGTTTTCTTCTAAGTCTTCGTTGACCTTCTAGACTTCATATTGAAATTCCCAAGTGTCTAAGTGAATAATCACTTTACCAAAACAACTATGTCGAAAATAAACTTAACTTAGAGAAAAACGATAACTATACAATAAACATGCCATGCATGCAATGCAATGTTTAATCACAAGAAAACATCAAACTTGAATATTTTCTAAAGAAGAAAATTACTTTGTTTGAGAAGGCAAAATATTTCTAAATACTTTTTGTGACCAAAGTGGTCACAATATGACTAAGTACTTTAAAATTTCAAATAGATGATGAAATTAGTTTTAATATATTTTTAATTAATTTTTTTCATTAAAACATCATTTAAAAGTATTGAATCCATATTATTTACAAAATACAAAGAAACTTATTCTACAAAAATTAGTAGAAAATTTCATACTATCAATACTTAGTCATTCAAATTTATGGTAATTGGATTTACTCAAAAATAATATTTCTATCAAAAGTTATGCCAAAATTACTCAAACTTTTTTCAATTTTAAAATTATGATTTTGAAATAGTCCAAATAATACTGAAAAATATTTTATAACTGTGGAATCATATAACACATACTCTAAGGTTTTAAAATAATTTTATTTTAAATTTTTGGACTTATGAATTTACATCTAAGTCACATTTACTCAAACTCTTAATTTGAAATTTGAATAATTTTAAACAAACTCAAAACATAAAAATAACAGTGCTAATATATTCTACATGTCGAGAGCTTCTAAAAAATATACAGTTTGTAAAATTTGGCCAAACCAATAAAAAGTTATAATAGAATTAAGATACAAGGGCTTTTCTGCAAAACTGCCGGTTTTAATCCACTTAAGAAAATCGCAGAAAAATAAAATCTGACGTGGCGTCCTCTTATTCGCCGATACCGGTTCGGATAAGTGATTAAAAGAAAACCGTAGGATCACGATCTAACGGCCTAGATTGCTTTGACCAAAACCGAGCGGCGCTAGGTCGCCGGAGTTGCTCCGATGCGGCGGTGCCATGGCCGGAACGCGTGTTCGACAACATCTACGGGTTCCCGAGAAGAATAGAGCATACCCGAAGCTAGAGGAGGTCTTCGCGATGTCGGTGGCGAGGTGGCGCAGCCCGGGTCTCCTCGGTTCGCCGTGAAATCTTCGCCGGAGTTGCGCCTGGCGGCGGTTTGCTTCGGTGGAGCACGGATTGCTCGATCTGGCGCACGATAGCAAACAAAACCGTGTCAAAAGGAAGCGCAAGAAGAAAGGAAGGAGAGCAGGGGGAGTAGGAGGGCTTGGGGTCGACGGAGTTGACCGAAAGGCGAGATTTTTGCCGGCGGCAATGGAGACGCTACGGAGCTCGAATTTGGCGGCCTGGAGGCGAGTCCTGTTTAGGGTTTGAGGGGAAAAGAGGCGGTGGGGGATGGGGTATAAATGGGGGCGCACGGGAGAACTTATCTCGCAAGGAATCGGCGTCTAGCTCGGACACGGATCGGACTTCTCCGGAGTCCCGACGAGATACACGTGGAGATGATGACAGGTGCGGTCCAGGCGTCAGCGAGAGAGGAGAGGGGGTGGCTGCTGCTGGGCTTCTGCGCTGCGCGCGAGGCTGAAAGGAGATGGGCTTCGGCCCAGTTAGCTCGAGAAGGCGGCCCGTTCTATTTTTTTTGACAAAACTTTTCCCTGTTTTCAAACTTTTAAATCAAATTTGATTTTTAAATCTTATCAAAACATTTCAGCAAAATTCATAAAAATATGTTTTGGAAAGCTAATTTAATTTGAACTTTTTGGTAGTATTCTTGCCCAAAACAAAATTAATAAATTGGAATATTATAAAAGATACAAATAACATGTTTATGGAATAATTTCCAAAACAAACATAAAAATAAATATTAGAATTCAAACTCTTATTTAATTTAAGCAACATGATGAAATGATGTTGATGCAGGAATGCATGAGTGCATGAATGCTTCAATTTTCTTTTCAAAGTAACATACACAGTAATTTTTAAAAGTTTTAAATTTTTCTGATTTTTTCAAATCCCAGGATGTTACAGGGCAGTGACATAAAGTTCTAAGGTTGTATATGTGTTGTAGCTACTAGGGATAAAACTGTAGTACTTTGTCTAAGGATGATGTTACTTACTTACTTTACACATAGTGCTTAAGGCGATAATCTATTGCATGGAACTTGATACTGAAAGGGTTGCAGACGCTAACCGAAAAGTTTATTATTAGTCATAGATGCGGTTGGAACGGTCTATGTATATTGTTCTAATGCCCGAATGAATCTCACTCTAGACACCATATCATTAGTATATCCATTGGGCTGCTCATCATTATTCTGTCAATTGCCTAGCTATAATTTGTTTACCACTCATGGATGAATGTTATTATTATTTATGAAGAGACACCACTAGTGAACTGTGGACCCCGGTCCTTCTCATTAATGTGATAAAACCACAACTGCAAACCTGTTACTTTCTGCAAACAAACATCTTTCTTCCACACATATGTTTAATCCTTTTATTACAGCAAGCCGGTGGGATTGACACCCTCACCGTTGAGTTGGGGCAAAATACTTTGATTGTGTTGTGTGCAGATTCCACTTCAACTACGTCAAGCTCTTTTCTGGCGCCGTTGATACCTCGAGGGAATTCTTCATCTCCTACTGGTTTGATAACCTTGGTTTCATAACTGAGAGAAATTTACCGCTACACTACTTCATACCTTCCTCTTGGGGTCTCCCAACAACACACCCACCACGTGCATCAAGCTATGCCTCCCCGGCAACGGCGCCAGAAAATAGTCTTGATAACCCACAAGTATAGGGGATCGCAACAGTCTTCGAGGGAAGTAAAACCCAAATTTATTGATTCGACACAAAAGGAGACGAAGAATAATTATAAGTCTTAACAGTGGAGTTGTCAATTCAGGTGCACCTGGAAAAGCACTAGTAACTGAGGTGATGTGAAAGCAGCAGTAGTATGAGAGCAGTAGTAACAGTAACACAGAGACAATAACACCAGCGAATAGTTGCTTGCGTGGAGTTGACAGGAAAGCAATGATGATGACAGAAGGATAGGTGTTCCCAGCTATCTACACTAGTGGTAACTCTCAAATAAGAAGTGTCGGGTAAACAAATTACAGTTGGGCAATTGATAATATTGAAATAACATTAAGTAAGAATATCCAGATTATTAATTATGTAGGCATGTTTTCCATATATAGTTGTGCGTGCTCGCAATGAGAAACTTGCATAACATCTTTTGTCCTCCCAGCCCGTTTGCAGCGGGGCCTCTAGGGAAACTACTGGCAATTAAGGTTCTCCTTTTAATAAAGTACCGGAGCAAAGCATTAACACTTGATGAAAACATGTGATCCCCACATTAAAGCCATTCCCTCTGGTTATCCCAATTTCTGTCACTTTGGGGTCATCGGTTCCGGACAATGACATGTGCATACAACTTGTAGATTCAATCTAAGTAATAAATATAGAGCTCAAATCTAAGATCATGCCACTCGTGCACTAGTGACAAGCATTAAACCCAACATGTTTGCAGCAACAATAACTTCATAAAATTTGATAGATAGACTGATCATAATGTAACAATTCATCAGATCCCAACAAACACAACACCGATTACATCGTATAGATCTCAATCATGTAAGGCAGCTCATGAGAACATTGTATTGAAGTACATGGATGAGAGAGTACCAACTAGCTACAGCCAAGAACCCGTAGTACATGGGGGAACTACTCACAAACCATCACGGAGTCGAAGAGGAGGCGGTGGAGTCGATGGAGATGGCTCCGGGGGTCGATCCCCGTCCCGGCAGGGTGCCGGAACAGGAACTTCTGAACCTCGAAACTTGTCGGCTATGGTGGAGGCGCTCGGTCCCCGAGGAGGAAAAATGGATATCGTCCCTTTTTTTTAGGTCAAGGGGGATTTTATAGGCGAAAGGGCGAGGTCGGTGGGCGCCTGAGGGCTCCACATCGCCTCCTGGCGCGGCCAGGATTGGCCCACGCCACGAGGTGGTGTGGGCGCCTCGCGGCCCCTCTTCATCTCGTCTTTGGTTCCTCGTGACGCAATTATTCCAAAAATAATTCCAGGTTGTTTTATTTCCAATTTGGCGAATATTTCCTGAAGTACTTTTCTAAAACCAAAAACAGCAGAAAACATGGAACTGACACTTTGGCATCTTGTTAATAGGTTAGTCCCAGAAAATGCATAAAACTATATAAAATGCATATAAAACATGTACTAACATGGTATAATATAGCATGGAACATAAGAAATTATAGATACATTGGAGACATATCAACATCCCCAAGCTTATTCTACTCGTCCCGAGTAGGCAAGAACGATAAAAAAGAATAATTTCTAAAGTGACATGCTTTTACATAATCTTGATCATATAATATTGTAAGACTCATGTTATGAATGAAATGACTCAAGGCAATGATCTATAATTTGCTAACAAATAGACAAGGAGTAAACAAATACATGATATTGAAGGAGATATGCCCTAGAGGCAATTAATAAAGTGTATTCTTTATCATATCTCGTTTGTTCATAATAGGTTTTTGTGTCATGCTATAACCGTATTAAGCGGAAACATTAATACGGGTGTGATGCGTAAACAACCAGGTCCCTAGTAGCCTCTACTAAGACTAGTTTCGTTGCGCGATTGATGATCGAGGTTTCCCGATCATAGGGCATGGCGCCGGTCGGCAATGGAAGTCATGTCGTTGGAGAACGATGTGATGGACATATCCAGATTTGGAGGACGTAGTCGTTACGCCTTTGACCGTGAGATCAACTCTTATTGTTATTCCTGGAAGATACTTTGATCGCACCAAACGTCGTATCTTATATAGTATGACAATAACGGTGATACTTTTGGGTATCGGAAAGGTGTAGTAGAGACTAGGGGTCAAGAGAGGGATTTGCCAGTCCGCATAGCAGGATAGATATTCTAGGGCCCACTCGGTGAGATCATATCTAATGAGCTTGCAAGCATGTGACTAGGTCACGGAGACATGAAATCATAGTTGAGTAGAAGAAGTGTTGTCGGTAATTAGGTCAAGCTAGGTATGGAGATATCTATGGAACGACACTCGGACACGCTAAGTATCGCTATGGAAAAAGGTTTAGGACTTTGCGTTCAGGTTTGATAGATGAAAGTCATTCGTTATATCACAGGGATTAATTCATGGGGTCCAGGCCTACCAGTTAGTCGTTGATCATAGAGGAGTCTTGATCATACCTGTTATTATATCGAACCGCTAGGGTAACACACTTAAGGGGTTTCGACAGGACAACCGGAAAGGAAAGAGATCACCGGGAATGTCCCGGGAGGGGTCCAACGGAGATCGGGCAGTGACGAAAGAGTTTTCGAAGCTAGAATAAATTATATATAATATGTTTGATATTAATTAGTTTAATTAATGTGCAAATATGATTTTATATATTTATTTTCGAATTTATTTAGGCTGATTTTTCTAAATGGGCCTTCTGGTCGAAAGAAGGCTTAAGAGGGGAAAATTCCCAAGGGAATTCGGTGGGAGGCTTGGAGGCCGGCCTAGCTGGGCCAAATGGGGCCCACCAGGGCCGGTGCACCAGCCATGCCGCACTATGTGGGGATAGTCGCACATTGCCTGGTGAGCAGGTAGGCTCTCCCCTGTGAGCCTATATAAGAAGGGGCACCCCTGGCCTTTTAATTCACCAATTAATTCCCCAATTCTCTCTCGATTTCGTGATTCCCTTTGTTAGAGTTGCGCCGAGTTGAGAGTGAGATCTCTTCCACCATAGCCTGCTGCCGTGCTGCTGGTGTTCCGGTCCAAGTCTTCCGCTGCTCGTCCTGGACTGGATCTTCGGAGGCCGTCGTTTCCACCGTATTAGTGTAACGGCCTGCGAGCTGCTGCGCTAGCGGTACTCGGAGGTCTGCTTCCTCTACACGACCTTGAGGTCGGCTTTGTCGGTCTTCATCGACAACGTTTATGCGGGAACCGTTCTTGTGGTCATAAGGTTCGTAGGTATGAAGCGGTTCTATCGTTGTACTACTATATCTGCATAGAATAGATCTTGGCATGTGTTAGGGATATCGTTGCTAGGAATTTTTTTGTTTTCTGCACACGAACCCCTTCAGTGGTATCAGAGCCGATCTATCGTAGATATAGCTGTACGCTGTTAGAACCCGTGTTCTGCACGGGGGCACCGTTCCTATTATTTGCTACCCTCTAGCGTGCACTTGTGATTCCAGCGGCGTTGAGTTGATGAAGCGGCCCGGACCAACTTTACGCGTACGCTTACGCGAGACTGGTTCCACTACTGACATACGGCTTGTACCGTATCTTTGGCTTGCGGGTGTCAGTTTCTCTCTCTTTAGTTGGTCTTCTCATTTTCAATGGAGGGCCCAAAAGGGATGCTTAAATATTGAATTATTGGATCGTTGTTGTGGTCATAAGGTTCGTAGGTATGAAGCGGTTCTATTTACGAAAGCCCCAAGCCACGTAAAATATGCAAAAGATAAACTAGAAGCGTCTAACTTTATTTTGCAGGGGTTATGTGATATGGTCAAGGTAGGTTTATAAAAAAAATTATAACTTGCGGGCGCCAAGAAGACCATGGCGCAATGGACTATATCACATTGCATTACATTTTATGTTTTATGTGCATCTTATATTGTGTGATTATATATATAGTATATATTAGTTACGTGGCGGTAATTATATAAGATGATCCCTTCAAAATACCTCTAGTGTTCTCCCTCCAACGCGCACCACCAAGAAAGTTATACGTTATGAGGCAGGCCGTGATGATCGGGTGTCAGACATATCGTTGTTCGCATACAGTGGGTGTAAGCCATGTTGCACAAGCGTCAGCGTGGAGGTTATGGTGGCGAGCCTAGCAAATGCAGATATGGCCTCGGAACAAGGAGACCGAAAGGTCGAGCACGAGTCACAAAATTGGTGTGGCGGACAATTGTCTACTCTTGAAGTTGTGCCGCCGGCTCTGATGATGAGGCGTGGTGCAATGGATAGGGGTTGTGTAATCGCTTAAACGACCAGGAGGGATGTTCGTTTGAGTGGGAGTTATGTTATTATTTTCTAAAAATACTATAACTCAAAATTATTATGAACAAAGTCTTATGTTGTTGCAAATTCCATTGTAGATGTCTCACCCCTCCTTTAACCTAAACCTGTTCATTGAGAAAGAAAAGCTTAAGACCGATGGGTCTAACTTCGTGTCCTGGTTCCGCGACCTGAAGTCCATTCTTGAAACCCACAAGGTGGCCAACATCCTTGATGCCCCCTGAGGTGATCTTCCAAACACCGCCTCAGAAATCGAAAGGAATGTCCATGAGGTTAAGGCGGAGATTTCTTCTTATATCCAGAGTGGCATGCTCCTTGCCATGGAGGCTGACCTGCAAAACCACTTCGTGAACAAGGGTGCTTATGATATAATCACTGAACTCATGGTTATTTTTGCACGACAAGTCAAGGCTGAGAGGTTCGAAGCATCCGTGCTTTTCTTCACAGCCCAGATGGAAGAGCACGGCAATATTAGTGAGCACTTAGACAAGTTGTTTGGCTGCGTTTAGCTCCTGAATGATCTGGGAAGTGTGATCCCAGAAGAGCTGGTTATTGATAGGGTGCTGATTTCTCTGCCCCCTAGCTATAAGAACGCCATCATGGACTACGGCATGAAAGGGACGTCAAAACCCTTGTCGGAAATCCTAAAGATGCTCAAAGTGGTCGAATTAGAAATCAAGCTGGAGAAGATGGTGGTGACCATCGGATTACCTGAGCGCAACGGCCCCAAGTACCTGGAGGATAGGAAGTCTGGCAAGACAGTCGACAAAGAGCAAGGTATATTTGATATACATGTTATAGATGTGTACCTTACATCCGCCCGGAGCAACACGTGGGTATTTGATACTGGTTCTGTTGCTCATATATGTAACTCTCAGGAGGAGTTACGAAATAGATGGCGACTGGCTAAGGATGAGGTGACGATGCGCGTCAGCAACGGATCGAGAGTCGACGTGGTGGCTGTCGGCATGCTCCCTCTACATCTACCATCGGGATTAGTTTTGGTTTTAAATAAGTGTTATTTTGTACCATCCTTGAGTGTAAACATTATAAGTGGGTCTTGCCTCTTACAAGATGGTTATTCATTTAAATCAGTATCAAACAGTTGTGCTATTTATATGAATGATATCTTTTATGTTGATGCTCCCAAGAATAATGGTTTATTCTTGTTGAATCTCGATCGTAATACTCACATCCATAACATAGAAGCTAAACGGATTAAGTGTAGTGATGATACCGCCATGTATATGTGGCATTGCCGTCTCGGTCATATTGGTGTAAAGCGCATGAAGAAACTCCACTCCGATGGACTTTTGGACTCGTTGGATTTTGGATCCCTCGATACATGCGAACCATGCCTTATGGGCAAAATGACCAAGACACCGTTCAAAGATTTCGTTGAACGGGCCGAAGACAAAGCAACGAATGAAAGGAAGGACGGCTCGCTTTACAACCGGCGTCAGATTTATTGGGGATCATACATACAGATGTGTGTGGACCAATGAGCGTTTCGACACGCAATGGTTATCGTTACTTCGTCACCTTCACTGATGACTTGACTAGATATGTTTATATCTACTTGATGAAACACAAGTCTGAAACTTTTGAAAAGTTCAAAGAATTCCAAAGTGAAGTTGAGAATCAGCTTAACATGAAAATCAAGCACCTCCGATCCGATCGTGGTGGCGAGTATTTGAGTTTTGAGTTTGGCACACATCTGAAGAGTTGTGGCATTGTACCTCAACTTACGCCAGCCGGAACACCGCAGCGTAACGGCTTGTCCGAGCGATGTAATCGTACTCTACTGGATAGTGTTCGATCTATGATGTCTCTTACCGATTTGCCCGTATCCTTCTGGGGTTATGCGTTAGAAACAGCCGCATTCATTTTAAATAGGGCTCCGTCCAAATCCGTTGAAACGACACCGTATGAATTATGGTATGGCCAAAAGCCTAAGTTATCGTTTCTGAAGGTTTGCGGTTGTGAGGCGTATGTTAAGAAACTACAGCCCGACAAACTCGAACCAAAGTCGGAGAAAGTCGTCTTTGTAGGATATCCGCGGGAAACCGTTGGATACACCTTCTACAACCAAGCTGAAGGCAAAACTTTTGTCGCGAAGACCGGTACCTTTCTATAGAAGGAGTTTCTCGCGAAAGGAGTAAGTGGGAGGAAGGTAGACCTCGATGAGATCGTTGATCCTGAACTCGAGATTCCGAGTGGCGCAACGGAAGCAATTCCGGAAACGTCCTCCGTGGATGGAGTGGGAGAAACTATCGAGGAAAGTTTTCTACCTCCTAGGTCTGGTAGATCTCGGATCGCACCAGAATGGTATGACAACATGGTTTGCACCGTCATGTTAGTTGAACAAGACGAACCTACGAACTACAAAGAGGCGATGGCGAGTCTAGAGTCCGAGAAATGGCTTGAGGCCATGAAATCCGAAATAGGATCCATGTATGATAACAAAGTGTGGCTTTGATGGATATTCCCGAAGGGCGCAAGGCCATCGAGAATAAATGGATCTTTAAGAAGCAGACTGATGCTGATGGTAATGTGACCGTCTATAAAGCTCGGCTTGTCGCGAAAGGTTTTCGACAAGTTCATGGGATTGACTACGATGAAACTTTTTCACCGGTAGCGATGCTTAAGTCTATTCGGATTTTGTTAGCAGTTGATGCCTATTATGATTATGAAATCTGGCAGATGGACGTCAAAACAGCCTTCCTAAATGGAAAAATTGAGGAAGAGTTGTACATGGTACAACCGTAAGGTTTTGTCGATCCAGGAAATGCTAACAAGGTGTGCAAACTTCAGCGATCCATCTATGGATTGAAGCAAGCATCTCGGAGCTGGAATCTTCGCTTTCATGAGGTAATCAAAGGTTTTGGATTTGTCCAAAATTTGGAAGAGACCTGCATTTACAAGAAAATGAGTGCGAGCTCGTTTGTGTCTTAGCACTATATGTAGATGACATATTGCTGATTGGGAATGATGTGGAACTTCTGAATAGCGTGAAGGAATATTTAAACAGTAAATTTTCCATGAAAGACTTAGGAGAAGCTGCATACGTCTTAGGCATAAAAATCTATCGTGATAGATCAAGGCGCCTATTAGCGTTAGTCAGAGTACTTATCTTGTTAAAATACTGAAGCGTTTCAGTATGGAGAAGGCAAAGAAGGGTTCTCTGCCGGTTATCAAGAATAAAACATTGCGGAAGGCATAGTGTCCGGTAACGGAACTGGATAAGGCCGATATGACTAAACATCCTTATGCTTCAGCCATAGGATCGATTTTGTATGCAATGTTAAGTGCTAGACCTGATGTAGCATTAGCTCTAAGTTTGACAAGCCGGTTCCAGAGTAATCCTGGAATGGCGCATTGGATCGCTGTTAAGAGCATTCTTAAGTATCTCAATAAGACAAAGGAAATGTTCCTCGTCTATGGTGGCTGCGATGAAGAACTTGGCGTAACATATTACGTGGATGCAAGTTTCTGCTCAGACCCCGATGACTGTAAGTCACAGACAGGTTATGCGTTCGAGGTGAATGGGGGCGCCGTGTGCTGGAGAATTGGGAAGCAACACATTGTCGCACAATCTACAATGGAGTCGGAGTACATTGCTGCTTGCGAAGCCGCGAATGAAACTGTGTGGCTGAGGAAGTTCGTCATCGAACTTGGAGTGTTCTCGAGCGTGCAAGACCCCGTGATCCTCTTCTGCGACAATACGGGTGCCATTGCTAACACCAAGGAGCCAAGGTCTCACTCCACCGCCAAACACATTCTCCGACGCTTCCATGTGATACGTCAGTACGTACAAGGAGGCGATGTGAAGATTTGCAAAGTGCATACGTATCTGAAAGTGGCAGATCCGCTGACGAAGCCTCTCCCGCTTGACAAGCATGAAAAACTCCAGTTAGCTATGGGTGTTAAGCTTTTACCAAGTTGTAATCTAGATTAATTTGTACTCTAGTGCAAGTTGGAGACTGAAGGAGATATGCCCTAGAGGCAATTAATAAAGTGTATTCTTTATCATATCTCGTTTGTTCATAATAGGTTTTTGTGTCATGCTATAACCGTATTAAGCGGAAACATTAATACGGGTGTGATGCGTAAACAACTAGGTCCCTAGTAGCCTCTACTAAGACTAGTTTCGTTGCACGATTGATGATCGAGGTTTCCTAATCATAGGGCATGGCGCCGGTCAACAATGGAAGTCATGTCGTTGGAGAACGATGTGGTGGACATACCCAGATTTGGAGGACGTAGTCGTTACGCCTTTGACCGTGAGATCAACTCTTATTGTTATTCCTGGAAGATACTTTGATCACACCAAACGTTGTATCTTATTTAGTATGACAATAACGGTGATACTTTTGGGTATCGGAAAGGAGTAGTTGAGACGAGGGATCAAGAGCGGGATTTGCCAGTCTGCATAGCAGGATAGATACTCTAGGTCCCACTCGGTGAGATCATGTCTAATCAGCTTGCAAGCATGTGATTAGGTCACGGAGACATGAAATCATAGACGAGTAGAAGATAACGTTGTCGGTAACAAGTTCAAGCTAGGTATGGAGATATCTATGGAACAACATTCGGACACGCTAAGTATCGCTGTGGCAAAAGGTTTAAGACTTTGCGTTCAGATTTGATAGATGAAAGTCATTCGTTATATCACAGGGATTAATTCATGGGGTCCAGGCCTACGAGTTAGTCGTTGATCATAGAGGATTCTTGATCATACCTGTTATTATATCGAACCGCTAGGGTAACATACTTAAGGGGTTTTGACAAGACAACCGGAAAGGAAAGAGATCACCGGGAATGTCCCGGGAGGGGTCCGATGGAGATCGGGCAGCGACGAAAGAGTTTTCGGAGCTAGAATAAATTATATATAATATGTTTGATATTAATTAGTGAAATTAATGTGCAAATATGATTTTATGTATTTATTTTCGAATTTCTTTAGGCTGATTTCCCTAAATGGGCTTTCTGGTCGAAAGAAGGCACAAGAGGGGAAAAAATCCCTAGGGAATTCGGTGGGAGGCTTGGAGGCCGACCTAGGTGGGCCAAATGGGGCCCACCAGGGCCGGCGCACCAGCCATGCCGCACCAGGCTATCTGGGGATAGTCCCACATTGCCTGGTGAGCAGGTTGGCTCCCCCCTGGGAGCCTATATAAGAAGAGGCACCCCTGGCCTTTTAATTCACCAATTAATTCCCCAATTCTCTCTCGATTTCGTGATTCCCTTTGTTGGAGTTGCGCCGAGTTGAGAGGGGGATCTCTTCCACCATAGCCCGCTGCCGCGCTGCTGGTGTTCCGGTCCAAGTCTTCCGCTGCTCGTCCTGGACTAGAGCTTCGGAGGCCGTCGTTTCCACCGTACGTGTGTAACGCCCTGCGAGCTGCTGCGCTTGTGGTACTCGGAGGTCTGCTTCCTCTACACGACCTTGAGGTCGGCTTCGTCGGTCTTCATCGACAACGTTTGTGCGGGAACGTAATCCCCGCTTTCGGTCTACAAGGGTATGTATTCCGATCTCCGTTCGAACTACTATATCTGCGTAGAATAGATCTTGGCATGTGTTAGGGATATCGTTGCTAAGAATTTTTTTGTTTTCTGCACAAGAACCCCTTCACATATAAGTAATTTTTTTTCATGAATCGTACTTTCAAACAAGCATCAATAAATTTGCATAAGAGTTAACTCATAAAGCAATATTATCCAAGTAAAAGAGCATTGAGGCAACACAAGTGTTTGCTTCGGGGATAGAATGAAGTAGGTAAACTGACTCAACATAAAGTAAAAGATAGGCCCTTCGCAGAGTGAAGCAGGGATACAAGCATGTGCTAGAGCTTCTTAGTTTTATAGGTTTTTGAAACCATAAAGAGAGCATAAAAGTAAGTTTTGAGCGGTGTTTGTCGTTGTCAACGAATGTGGGCACTCTACCCCCTTGTCAACTAGACTTTCAAGAGCGGCTCCCATGAAGGACGTTATTTCTAACAGCAAGGAAGATCATCCCTCTTTCTCTTTTGTTTACACATGTAGTTTAGAACTAGTATCATTGCCTGGCTGATTAGATCAGGGCAAAAATGTGAAGAGAATGCAGCAGTTAAAGTTGTAATAAATTGGGACTAGGCACCCCTTTTGCCAGCTCTTTTTGCAAAATTAATGGATAAGCAGTGTATATGCCACTAGTGCGGTTGGTGAAAGTCTGTATAAAAGCAACTGACAAGGTTGATATCCATAACACCATATACTTCCTCATGAGCTAATAAACATTGACACACATAAGAGATAATAAGTTTTGAATAAAAGGTAGCACACGGAGTATTTGCTTGGAATGGTAGGAAATACCATGTAGTAGGTAGGTATGGTGGACAGAAATGGCATAGGTTTTGGCTCAAGGATTTGGATGCACGACAAGTATTCCTCTGAATACAAGTCTTTGGCTAGCAAGGTTGTTTGAAGCAAACACAAGTATAAACTATGACAACAAGATGTATAAACAAAACATATTGCAAGCATTATAAAACTCTACATTATCTCCCTCGTTGCTCAAACACTTTAACTAGAAAATATCTAGACCTTAGAGATACCAAACATGCAAACCAAACTTCAACAAGTTTTACGGTAGTTCTCCACTAATAGGTTTTAACTACATGATGCAAAAGCTTAAACATGATCTACTTGAGAGCTCAAAACAATTGCCAAGCATCACAAAAAATTCAAGACAATGATCTACAAGAACATGTATATCTTTTCTTTATGGGATAATTGGTTATGTGCCATACCTAGCTGAGTTTTATCGGTCTGTGCCATACCCACGCCGTTTCTCTGTTATGTGCCCTGGTTTGCTCGTTTATCGCTCAAACACTCGTTCCCTCTGGTCAACCTACATTGACCCGCACTTGGCCTGACTGGTGGGGTCGACCTAGCGCGGCTCGGTGACGAGGGTGTAACTCGGCAAATCCCAGGGTTGTGCACCACAGGTTGATTGAGGGGGAGAGAGAGGAGCGTTGGTGATCACGACGGCTGACAAGCAAGGTTTTACCCAGGATCAGGCTCCCGGAGGATAACACCCTACTCTTGCTTGTCTGTTATTGATGGCTAGTTGCGATTACAATGGCGGCGAGATTGCGATCTCGCTAGGGTTTGTGGCGGTGGCTGTTGGCGTGTCGCGATGATGTGAGACGTGGTCTCGCTAGGGCTATGCCTATCTGTGTGTCCCCTGGGCGCCTCCTCTATGGGGTGCCCCTGCTTGGCTTTACAAAGGGAGCTAGGTAGGGTTTACATGAAGTTATTGTCTTGTACTCCAAGTTGTAGTTTGTTGGGCTTCATGGGCCTTCAGGTGCTGGGCTGCATCGGGTACGCCAACTGTCGGGTGTCCGGAAGGTACGCCCACGTCAGTAGCCCCCGAGTGTCTGGTCGATACGAAGAATCGGGTAGAGACTCAAAGCAGCATGTCGTGAAGGCGTAGTCGATGCGTCGGGTAAGCACTCTTTCCTCCTGGGTACACCGTCTTGTTCCTGAAAACGATAGACAAAGCAATTTGACTCCAGCCGTTGAGGGCTTACAGAGGATGCTTTAGTCGTTAATGCTTCGACTGAGTCTATTGGGAGCGCGAACAGTGCTCCCGATGGGAGTAGCCCCCGAGATTAAGTTGAATTGCTTGTAATTGAGGTTAATCTCAAAAACTTCTCAGTCGAAAAGAGATCTCTGATACCCTCCCGATGGGAGTGACGTTTAGGAACTCGCTGATGGAACCAGTGTCCTTTTTTATTCAGCCTTTCATGCGGCCTATTGTATGATGCACTTTCGAGTGCTCATTCAGCCAATTGGGCTACTTTTGAGTAGTTCTCTCAGTCGTAAGCTTACTTGATTCAGCAAAGCGGCCTACCCCGTAAAAAACCCAAGTGAGATTGGAGTTTGTATTTAGCCGAATGACTTACTTTGTGGAACTCGAATGAGATTCGAGTGCTCATTCAGCCCGACAGCCTACTTGGTGGATTCGACAAACATATCGAGTATTTGCTCAGCCGAACGGCCTACTGCATTGTTGGACTTGTATGGCGCATTCCCCTAGTGTTCGAGTGACGGCCTAGGTTTGACTTAGACCTGTGCGGCGCAGCCCCCGAGTGCTTCAGGAGGCGGCCAAGGATTTTTGAGTCATACCTGTATGGCGCAGCCCCCGAGTGCGTCGGGTGATGTCCTAGGTTTTCTTGTTGGACCTGTATGGCGCAACCCCGAGTGTTCGAGTGACGGCCTAGGTTTGACTTAGACCTGTGCGGCGCAGCCCCCGAGTGCTTCGGGTGGCGGCCAAGGATTTTTCGAGTCATACCTGTATGGCGCAGCCCCCGAGTGCGTCGGGTGACGTCCTAGGTTTTCTTGTTGGACCTGTATGGCGCAACCCCGAGTGTTTGAGTGACGGCCTAGGTTTGACTTAGACTTGTGCGGCGCAACCCCCGAGTGCTTCGGGTGGCGGCCAAGGATTTTTCGAGTTATCCCTGTATGGCGCAGCCCCCGAGTACGTCGGGTGACGGCCTAGGTTTGACTTAGACCTGCGCGGCGCAGCCCCCGAGTGTTTCGGGTGGCGGCCAAGGCGAATTTGTTTGTTACCTGTGCGGCGCAACACCCGGGAGAGCATTAAGTGTGGCCGAGGCGAATTTGTTTGTGCGCGGCGGACTGGAGTCGACGCGGCGGAGTCGTGCTGTAGAGGCAGTCGACGCGACGGACCGGAGTCGACGCAGCGGAGTGGTGCCGTAGAGGCAGTCGACGCGGCGGACCGGAGTCGACGCAGCGGAGTGGTGCCATAGAGGCAGTCGACGCGGCGAAGTGGTGCCATAGAGGCAGCCGACGCGGCGGACCGGAGTCGACGCAGCGGAGTGGTGCCGTAGAGGCAGTCGACGCGGCGGACCGGAGTCTTAGCGGCGGAAGTAGTGCCGTAGAGGTAGTCGACGCGGCAGACCGGAGTCGACGCGACGAAGTGGTGCCGTAGAGGCAGTCGACGCGGCGGACCGGAGTCGACGCAGCGGAGTGGTGCCATAGAGGCAGTTGACGCGGCGGACCGGACTCGACGCGGCGAAGTGGTGCTGCAGAGGCAGTCGACGCGGCGGACCAGAGTCGACGCAGCCGAGTGGTGCCGTAGAGGCAGTCGATGCGGCGGAACGGAGTCGACGCGGCGGAAGTAGTGCCGTAGAGGCAGTCGACGCGGCGGACCGGAGTCGACGCGGCGAATTGGTGCCGTAGAGGCAGTCGACGCGGCGGACCGGAGTCGACGCGGCGGAAGTAGTGCCGTAGAGGCAGTCAACGCGGCGGACTGGAGTCGACGCGGCGAAGTGGTGCCGGAGAGGCAGTCGACGCGGCGGACCGGAGTCGATGCGGCGAAGTGGTGCCGTAGAGGCAGTCGACGCGGCGGACCGGAGTCGACGCAGCGGAGTGGTGCCGTAGAGGCAGTCGACGCGGCGGACCGGAGTCGACGCGGCGGAAGTAGTGCTGTAGAGGCAGTCGACGCGGCGAAGTGGTGCCGTAGAGGCAGTCGACGCGGCGGACCGAAGTCGACGCAACGGAGTGGTGCCGTAGAGGCAGTCGACGCGGCGGACCGGAGTCGACGCGGCGGAAGTAGTGCCGTAGAGGCAGTCGACACGGCGGACTGGAGTCGACGCCGCGGAAGTAGTGCCGTAGAGGCAGTCGACGCGGCGGACCGGAGTCGACGCAGCAGAGTGGTGCCGTAGAGGCAGTCGACGTAGTTGACAGGAGTCGACGCGGCGGACCGGAGTCGACGCAGCGGAGTACGTCGAGGTTGACCCGTAAAAGTGGTTGTAGGAGTTGTCGAGTCTTGGATGTCGATCTTGGCGAGTTGTGGATGTCGTAGTGGGTGGAGTCGATGCCGTGCGATGGAGGGAGTCGAAGCGGCGAGCCGGAGTCGACGAGGCGGAAGTAGTTGACGCGGCAGACCGGAGTCGACGCGGCGGAGGTAGTGTGGTGTAGGGAGTCGAAGCGGCGGACCGGAGTCGGTGCGACGCAGCGGAGTCGACGGTGCGGAGCCGGTGAAGGCACTCGTGTCGCTTGTCGAGTGCAGCGATGAACTTGTTTTGGAAACCGTGTTGGACATGGAATCCTCCACCTGAGAACTACTGCCTCTCTCTTTGCACTTATTTTCTTCTCCGTTCGTGATCTGGCCTTCACCTTGGTAGCTGCTGGTCTGCTGTACGTATCCGGCTTTGATTAGCCAATGAATAACTCCCGCTCCCAGATTAGGAAACCGAGACTGCACGGACTCGCCGACGACACGGGAATCTGCCAGGGCGAAATTCTTTCAAGCATGCGACTTGAGATGAAGACCCGATCCGCTGATCGGGGTCTGGATGTAATCAGCACTCACGAGGCAATGCCGATGTTGAGGCCCCGTGCGTTACGCTCGTGGCAGCGAGTCACCGCCGTGGTTGATGTAGATTGGATCGGAACAACCTCACGTGAAGATGATATTGGCGTCTAGCCTCCATGCGCTGATCTGATGCGGCGAGTCGCCGTTGCTGTTGATGAAGATTGGGCCGCCGCAACCGTAAATCCAACACGCTGTTCTTCCCACAGACGGCGCCAATTGACGAGGGTGTAACTCGGGAAATCCCAGGGTTGTGCACCCCGGGTTGATTGAGGGGGAGAGAGAGGAGCGTTGGTGATCACGACGGCTGACAAGCAAGGTTTTACCCAGGTTCAGGCTCCGGGAGGATAACACCCTACTCCTGCTTGTCTGTTATTGATGGCTAGTTGCAATTACATTGGCGCCGAGATTGCGATCTCGCTAGGGTTTGGGGCGGTAGCTGTTGGCGTGTTGCGATGATGTGAGACGTAGTCTCGCTAGGGCTATGCCTATCTGTTTGTTCCCTGGGAGCCTCCTCTATGGGGTGCCTCTGCCTGGCTTTATAAAGGGAGCCAGGTAGGGTTTACATGAAGTTCTTGTCTTGTACTCCAAGTTGTAGTTTGTTGGGCTTCATGGGCCTCCAGGTGCTGGGCTGCATCGGGTACGCCAACGGTCGGGTGTCCGGAGTGTACGCCCACGTCACTGGGCTCGTTTGTCGGCTCGGTTGGGATTTCCGAGGGACGGCGCGTGGGGCCGGGCACTAGTCTGACTGGTCGGGCTATGGCACTAGTCTGACTGGTGGGGACGGCATGTGGGGTGCACGTGGGGTCGGCGTGGGGTCAGCGTGGCACTGCACCTCCGCTTGGAAGACACATCCATGGCGGCAGATCCAGGCCTCGCCGTTCCGCCCGTTCCGTTGGTCAATTGTGGACAGTTTCATCCTACTGCAGGATTGAGGTGGTTCGGAAACGAATTTAACATGTCGAACACCTTGCGGGCCACAGGAACCGCTTCCGATGAACAAGATTGAGGTGGTTCAGAAACGAATTCAACATGAATGCATAATGTCAAACACCTTGCGGGCACACGAATCTCCACCGATGAACAACATAAACGGTGACCACAAATTGATTCAAACATTAACGAGATTTAACATACTTACAATTACATATCTAAACGAGATTTAACAAACTTAAACCTAAACAAAGGGTTTAGGGTTTAGGGATGAGAGAGAGGCCTATGCATAGCCATCCCTCATCGCCACCTATTTTTTACGCAGGCAAAGAGATGCCGCTTCATCCCGGTGAGGAGGAGAAGATGCGAACCAAGCCAGCCTTCACCTATGGGCATGGCCCATGGGAAAACCAGCTGAAACGGTTCGTAGCCACCGCCGACGCGGCTGAGGCTTCTGGCTTCGCCGACGCCGTTTTCGATTCACCGCCATGACATGCGGGGGGGGGGGGGGGGGGGGTCGTTTTAAGGTAAGCCTCTTCGTCTTGCACTGCCGCTTTCTTCGGTGAAAGCGACGCTGTTGACCAAGATGCAGACGCTTGTAGAGGCAGATCGGGCGGCTCGGGGTCGTCGTCATCGTCGCTGGTGTAACATCCCTATATTTTGGAATGTTTAAAAATCACTAAAATTTAAAACTTTTGAAAACATTTAAGTACTTTTGCTTTGGAAAAGAAAATTTAACCAATGCATTCATACATACATGCATCTCATCTTTCATCATCTTATTAAATCACAAAGGATTTAAATTAAAAATCCATTATATTTCATATTGCTCTAAAAATATTTATATTCTATTATTCGTCTGTTATGCCAAAATAAAGGTGAATGATTTCAGCAAAATAAGTTTAAATAAATTAAACTCAAAGATATTTGAATGTGGGTAATTTCATAAATTTTATTTAACTCCAAATAAATTATTAAATCCCTAATTTCAAAGTTAACCTAAAATGGGTAAAATTGTATTTTATGAATATTTCAAAATATTTTTTTTTCAAAAAGTTTCAAAACATGCCCACTAATGTTTGAAAACATAGATATGAATATTACAAATTTATAGAAATTTATTTGAGTTCATTTGGACACTTAAATCAAAAGTTATGAAATAATAAAATAAAAATCAGAAAAGAAAAAGACCGGATGACGTCATCGTCTTCAACCTCTGCCTCAAATCCGGCCCAAAACCGCCGGCGCCTCCTTCCTTTAATTCGTGTGATTAGCGCCCCAAATTAACGCGCCTCTCTGCCCTATAAGTAGCCCTCGAGCTCCTCCGTCTTTCCCCTCTCCTCCCACTCGGTTTCATGCCCCCAGGCCGTCGAAAAAGCTCGCCGGAGCCGCACAACGCCGCCATATTCCTCTATTTTCCGGCGACACGGTACGACCCCGCCGCTCATTCCTCGTCCTCTGCCTCTCCCGCACTCGTGCGCATCTTCTAAAGGCCACGGGCATTTGTTTCAGGCAGTAAATTGAGCACCCCGTGCTGGACCGGACCTCACCGGAGAAGTCGCCGCCCCCTCCTTCCGTCCTCGCCGCTCCGGGGCGAACGGGGAGATGTCGTCGCCACCATCGCCCTCCCCGCGTCACGCCACGCCCGGAGGTGCCCTCCATTCATCCGGGGAGCCACCAGAGCCTCAAAACGGTCCACGCCCGAGCGTGCGCCGCCGTCGCCTCCATCTCCGGAGACCTAGCGCCGCCACGGTATGGCCGCACCTCCTCAGCCGCCCGATCTTATTTGAACGCCCCAGATTAGATCTACTCACCGAACCGGTACGGATTGCTCAGATCCGTTAGATCTAGATCCAACGGCCTAGATCTGTTTGGCTCACCCAGTCAGCGCCAGCGTGGCAGCCACGTCAGCGCCACGTCGTTGCCTTGTCAGAGTCCAGTCAGCGCTGACCTGGAAATAAATTTCAAGATTTTATTTAATTTGGCACTTTTGCAGAAACACCCCTGTCACTTAGAATTGTTATAACTTTTTACTTACATACCCAAATTCAAATATTTTTATATATTTGGAAAGCCCTTAACATGTAGAATATTTTAGATCTGAGAAAATTCAAATTTGACTTAGTTTAAAATATTCAAATTTCAAATCGTGAATTTGAGTATTTTTGTCATAACTTTAAATCTATACATTCAAAATTTTCAAATAAAACTGTTTTAGAAACTTTGAAATATTTGCAATAT
Source organism: Poa annua (assembly GCA_026929855.1). Lineage (NCBI taxonomy): Eukaryota > Viridiplantae > Streptophyta > Magnoliopsida > Poales > Poaceae > Poa > Poa annua. The sequence goes on along the minus strand of CM049426.1, from coordinate 238,415,103 downwards.
GATGTCTCTGTTATAAATTATTTTTTATTATTATTTTCATGATTTAAAAGTTGTATGTTTCATTTAAGTAGTTTGACTATTTTTGACTTAACTATTAATAGAAACATTATTTTGATTAAATCCAATTGCAAGAAATTTATTTAAATCCCCTCTGTCTATTAACACCAATTATAAAATTTTGATATAAAATTTAATCACATAAAACTTTAATCTTATATTTATTCCTTTTATGAGGTTTTGCAAAAATAGAAATTAATTAAATTGCAATTATAGCCTAATGCATACTTTATTAATATCATATATTTTGTATGATGTTTATTATGATTAAAAAGTGCATTGCATGCATGAAATATTTTATTATATAGTTATTCTCCTCATAGGAAAAACTCCTCCATTATTTTCTCTAAGTTAGGAATATTTTCAACTTAGCATTTTTGGTTAAGTGCTATGCACTTAGACACTTAGGACTTTCAACATGGAGCTGTGAGACCAATGAAGGACTTAGCCAAAACAAGACTTCAGGGGTATTTTCCAGGAGTAGAAGCACTTAGAAGAAAATCAAAAAGAAGCTCATGACGACCAACCAGCAATATTTTCTAAGTCTTGCTTCCTCTCTCTCTTTTCTCCCTTCTCCTCTGAGACTTCATGAAGACTACGTTAAATCCAAGACCAGCCTCGATAATACAAGAATCATCAAGTCTGAAGAATTATCAAGTCTACCAAAGAATTCAATCAAGACATCCCCAATTAGCAAGTTACAAGTCTGGTGATGAAGCCTGGAAGACCCATTACATTTTTCTTTCTATCTTTTCCCTCCTTCCTAATCTAGACTTAAACAACTTTGATCATGTTATTACCATCTTGAAGTTTGTTGGATCCTAGCGGCATAGTGATATGAAGCGGTCTGGAGACTAACCTTACATGTCCACGTACATGAGACCTGTTCCACAACTTAAGTGGCTGGCCGGGTGTCTGTCTCTCTCACTATAGTGAATATCCAATTTACAAAGAGTCGATAATAATTGTCGATCACCTTGAAGAATAGACTTAATATTTTCTCTAAGTATTTTGCACATCATGCATAACATATTTTTGTATTGTTACTTCGTTAATATGTTTATGTGTGTTTTGTTTGATGTGTTAGAAATTTCGGAGGGAAACAACAACGGTTGCAGTTGCTGTTGCTATTCTTCTTGTTGCCAAGGCAAGTGGCACACCCCCATAAAATTCCTACGTATTTTCTATGCATAACTTAGTTATTTTCCTATGCATGTGTAGAACTTAGTAGTATTGCTATGCAAGACATGTTTAGAATCCCCTATTCCATTGTGTCTAGGTACCTATGAAATGACTTAGTAAAATTTTGATGCTATGCAATTGATGAAAGGTTTTACAAAATCTTATGTGGCTACTCAGGACCATGTCTATGAGGGTTTTCACCTGAGATAGTTGCTACACTTAGGATCATAGTATGTGGGGGTTTTTTACCTGGGAGTGCACATCCACTAAGTTAATGAATCATCCGGGTGGATTGGTTGTTTGGTTTATGTTGAGTGGCTACTCAGGACCATGTCCATGAGGGTTTTCACCTAAGATAGTTTCTACTATACTTAGGATCATGAACGTGGGGGTTTTCACCTGAGAGCACACTTGTGGAACCCACCCAAGAACAAAGGGAATGGAAAGAAGTGAAGAACTCCAAGTGAAGACTTCAACTGATTAAGGACGCCAACGGAGGATTCCCAACATTCTAATTTCTTAAATAAAATTTTGATAGGTGAACAATAGTGAACTACTCAGGACCATGTCTATGGGGGTTTTCACCTAAGATAGTTTTCACTATACTTAGGAACATAGTATGTGGGGTTTTTTACCTGAGAGTGCACTCAAGGATGGGCCATCTTTTGGTTCACTGGAACTTGCCAGTGTTGCCAATTATGATGTTGAAACTATTTTATGAAGTGATAGGATAAAATTGGCTTTATGCAACATAGCCTAGAACACCACCAACCAAATATGCATACAAGTTTTAGAGTTATTTCCATTGAGTGTCCACCATAGTGTCACTTGCCAGATCCATTTCTAATGGAATCTGACCCACTCTGTTGCAAATTATTATTTGTTGCAGAAATATCTAACAAAGAGTAAGGACTACGTTTGGGTTTCGAGTCTGCACCAACATGTTCTTGCCTATGGCGTTTCATGAAGTTGGAGGCTCATTGACGATTTATTTCCGCTGCTATAATGTTTTGAACTAGCTTTAAGCTATGCAAAGATGTATCATACTATTTATTTTATCAAGTCTGGATTATTCGTGTAATATTGATACAATGTTTTGATATTCATCGTAAACTGTGTGTGCAAATGAATCGATCCAGGGGTTTGCACTATACACAGGTACCTGCAATATTTTTAATTGCAGGTACACTACAGCTGGCGTCGACGTCCTCGCCGTCACAGTCGTCATCCGTTGAGGACAACTCCGGCGTCGGCTTTCGTCGACCGGCAAGACGCGCCTTGTAGTCCTTGTCCACCACGGCGTGCCAGTCGGGCGCCGAGATGGAGTACTTGGGGTCGAGCCTTTGCTCGCACGGCATCTACGCCCACTTTCCCTTGATGAACTCGACTCTAGCCTGCCCGCTGAGATGCGGCGCCACCTGAATGTACATGACGCTCCTCACCCACCCATCCGGAAGGATGGCGTCGTCATCCACCGGCAGCCGATGGCGGCGGCGCGGTCTCCAGCGAGAGCACGTAGGGACGAGAGGTCTTGGCCTCCTCGCCCCACATGACTCGCTCGAAAGCATTGGCCATCTCCGCGTCCTCGTTGCGATGCCGGAGTTCCTCCAGCTGCAAGTGGCGTTGCTGCCCGCCAGGGCTGCCCGCCATGGTGGCATATGTTTCCGTTTCCTTGGGGAGAAGAAGAGAGAGGAGGAAGTGTTGGTGTGAGGAGAGGAGGGCTGCGCCGTGTCGGGTTTTAAAGGCGGCCAGAGGAGCAGGGTTGGGTGGCCTGCATTAACGCGGCCACCGCTTCGCCTGGCCGCACATTGACGCCGACGCGACCAGACGCTGCGACTGCCAGCACATGTCGCTTCCGTCTGCGCCATTGGAAGCGGCGTGGCGTTATTCCGACTCAAGCCGCTGCTACTCGAGCACGCCTCGCTTCCGTCTGTAGGGCACCGTCTGCAGCACCCATCGCTTCGGTCTACGCTTGCCAAAGGAACGGGACGCGTGATGTAGACCAAGTTTTTCAACTTGAGTCGTTAGTATATGACATATGAAGACTATGTGCGTCGGTTTTTCAATTTTTCGATAAGTTTTGAGTTTATATTGGTTATTTCAAAATCGGTCAAACCTAAGTTTGACCAACATTTAAACAAGTTTAAAACATGAAAATGAAAAACTAAGCATGAATCCTTCTTAGTTACTCCAAAATGAAGCTTTTGTGAGGTTTTTGAAAATTTGATGTTGCAATTCCAAAGCCACTTCTCTCCAACCTTAGACCTCATAGTTTTAGTTATGCGATATCACATGAGATCCATGCCCTTCTCATTTTGAATGTATGTAGACCATGTTTTTCAACTTGAGTTATTAGTATATGACATAAGACGATTATGTGTGCATGATTTTTCATTTTTCGATAATTTTTTAATATTTGAAGCTGATTTCCTATACAAGGAATATGCAGCCGTCCGATTTCCTCTACAAGGGATCTGCGACCGTCCGATTTCCTCTAGAAGCAATATGTAGGCAGACTCGGGGCGATCTGTGAGAAGCTCATTCTGCGATCTGATTGGACGCGCGCGTAGGACAAGGTTTGTACATCAGCTGACGAGTGGACCACGGTGGACCCAACGGGGATTTTGGCTCACCCACCCCAATTTTCCTCAGTGACACAAAATGGGTATTTTGGCACACCAAATGCGGATAGCCATGACCTTTCTCAAATCTAGCTTGGACTCGCTAAAAAATGAGTTTCAAATGAGCTCGAAAGGTAGGGTAAACGGCCTCATTTCTAATAAAAAATGATGGACTCGTCAAAAATGTGTTTCAAATGAGATCCAAAGGTAGGGTGGTGGACTCGCTGAAAAATGTGTTTCAAATGAGCTCGAAAGGTAGGGTAAACGGGCTAATTTGTAAGAAAAAATGGCTGACTCGCCGAAAATGTGTTTCAAATGAGTTCGAAAGGTAGGGTGGTGGACTCGCTAAAAAACGTGTTTCAAATGAGTTCGAAAGGTAGGATAAACGACCTCATTTCTAAGCAAAAATGGTGTACTCGCTGAAAAATGTGTTTCAAATGAGCTCGAAAGGTAGGGTGGTGTGGACTCGCTAAAAAAATATGTTTCAAATGAGCTCGAAAGGTAGGGTAAACGGCCTAATTTCTAAACAAAAATGGTGGACTCGCCGAAAAATGTGTTTCAAAAGAGCTCGAAAGGTAGGGTGGTGGACTCGCTACAAAATGTGTTTCAAATGAGATCGAAAGGTAGGGTAAATGGCCTCAGTTCTAAGCAAAAATGGTGGACTCGCCGAAAAATGTGTTTCAAATGAGCTCGAAAGGTAGGGTGATGGACTCCCTTAAAAATGTGTTTCAAATGAGCTCGAAAGGTAGGGTATACGGCCTCATTTCTAAGCAAAAATGGTGGACTCGCCGAAAAATGTGTTTCAAATGAGCTCCAAAGGTAGGGTGGTGGACTCGCTAAAAAATGTGTTTCAAATGAGCTCGAAAGGTAGGGTAAAGGGTCTCATTTTTGAGCAAAAATGGTGGACTCGCCAAAAAATGTGTTTCAAATGAGCTTCAAAGGTAGGGTGGTGGTCTAGCTGAAAATGTGTTTCATATGAGCTCCAAAGATAGGGTAAACGACCCCATTTCTGAGCAAAAATGGTGGACTCGCTTCAAAGGTGACTTATAAACCGGGATGGAGGGACTACTAGCTATAGCAGAACGAGCGGCACATATACATTCATGTTACGGTTATCTTCATGTTTATCCGTTCTAGCGTGAAAGCAAGAATCCGCAGCAAATCAATTTTTATGAGTCGTACGATGAGAGTATGAGACACATCTGTCTGAGAGCCTTCCAGTTCGTGGCACTGCGTGCGCATTGAATACGTGCGCATTGAATACGTGCGTGGCATGCCGTAGTCCACCATGTCGTCTATGTAGCGTGCACGGATAGGCATGGCCATTGAAATGAAAGCTTTTGTTATTAGAAGGTTCTACTTCGCTAGCCACTCCTCCCGCTCCTCTGGCTTCATCTCCTGCATGTCGTGCATATTTCCTCAGGCAAGTAGAGCTCCGAGTCCGGCATCGGTGATGGAATGCTCCACCGCATTTCCGAGGGAGGGAGGGGAGAAAGAGGTAGAGAAAATGGAGTTTCTACGGCGAGGGCGGCCACCTTTTATTAGCCACAGCGGGGAGGGTGGACAAACCCTTACCGACCCACGCTGACCCCACGCGCTGACCCCACGCGCCAACTCCACGCCGACCCCACGCGCACCCCACGTGCCGTCCCCACCAGTCAGACTAGTGCCACAGCCCCACCAGTCAGACTATTGCCCCGGCCCCACGCGCCGACCCCAGGAAATCCCAACCGAGCCGACAAACGAGCCGAGCCGCACCAGGCCGACCCCACCAGTCAGGCGAAGTGCGGGTCAAAGGAGGTTGACTAGAGGGAAACAAGCGTCTGGCCGATACCTTGGCGGGTGATGAGCTTTTGGCGCCTGTTTGACGGGGTCCCTTCTGGATCATGTTCAGCTGTCCCCGTGCGGGTGGATACGTGTCGGTTGCTGCCGACTGACCTTGTTGCTGGTGCTGCGGCTAGGGGAATGCTCCGGCCGCCTGCACCTGGTTGTTGTTTGCGGGTGCCGCCTGGCTGGCTAGCTGCGGGGCTGCCTGTATTGCTTGCACTGGAGCGATGATTTGCTGCATGGCTTGGTATATCTTCCTTGCTTTGCGACAATCCTTCAGCAGATGGCTGGAACCCCACTTGCCTGTCTCCGGGTTGCGGAACGAGTGATGCTTACAGGGTTGCATCAGCTCCTCTTCCGGGGTCAGCGGGCGCTTCCACTCGCGTTTCTGGCCTCCGTCATTGTGGCTAATGCTGCTGCTGCCACGGTTGTACTGACTCGAGCTGGACTGTCGACCTTGATCGTACTGTCGACTGTTGTCGCATTTGTCATCACGGGGGGTTTCATATCCCGCCGCTACTAGATCGATTGAGTCGTGTGTGTAACGTGGCTTCTTCTTTTGGCGTGCCTCACGCCAGTTGCTCGTTTCGACCTCTTTCTTGGGGGAAGTATCGCAGACGTAGTCCTCTCCTTCGGCCCACTGGTTGGTTGTCTTCATGAGCTCTATTGTGGTCTTTGGCTGGAGCCTACCAAATTCCTCTCGGAGGTTGCGGCGAGCAACGCCGTGCATGAAGGCGTCCATCACCCGGTCTTCTGAGACGGGTTCCATGGTGTTGCGGAGGAGTGTCCACCGCTGGATGTAGGAGCGGAGCGACTCATCCTTTCCTTGCTTGTAGGCCTGCAACTCGATGTAGGTCGTTGCCCTTGCGAACGTTCCCGAGAAACTTTTTATGAAATTATCCTGGAATTCTTCCCATGTTCGGAAAGAGTCATTAGGTTGGCTTGTGAGCCACCCGCGCGCCGAGTCCATCAGCATAAGCTGGATGTACTGCATTGCCGTAGTCGACGTCCCGCCTTGGCAGGTGCAGGCGATGAGGTAGTCCTCGAGCCACAGTCGTGGATCTTGCTTCCCGTCGTACTTTGGGGTGCCTGCTGTCAGCTTGAAGCCCTTAGTAATGCGGGTGTCGCGGATGTTGAAGCTGAAGCATGCAGCCCCACATGGCTCGAAGTCGCGGTCGGCCTGGTCGTCGAGGTTCGCAGCTCCAGCCGAACGTTCTTTGCGGTTGCGGTCCACCGTCTTCTGCGTGAGGACGTCACGAAGGTCCTTGATTGGTTGTCGCTGTGCTGCTGGGACCTCCGAGGTTGCAGGCTTGCGCGCTCGGTTGCTTGGTACCTTGGCCGCTAGAGCTTCTTCGATCGCCCTGATGGAGGCGATTTGCTGTCTGTGGAGCAGGGAACGTGCGTCTCCCTCCGGTGGTTGCGTGAGCCGGAGGTACGTCTCGACTGAGATCAGGGCGGCGTTCGCCGTCTTTGGGACGGGTATCCCGTTCTCATCCTCGGTGACGAAGGACGACTCGAGGTTGCGGGTGACCCTGGTTCGGTCCGCGTCTGACAGGAGGGGAACGCAGGCTCTATTTCACCGTGCTCCTTGGTTAACTTCCGTGGAGGAGGTAATGGAGAGGGCGGCTCGCCTGGCACTCGATGCATCTGCGTCCCTCTTGTGCCGGAGTAAGTCGGCTTTTTCGGCGCGGAGTCGTTCGCCTTCCTTGCGTAGCAAGTACTGGACCACCAAGTGATCCTCTCTAGGTGCGTCGGGTGGAGGGAACGTGCCCTTGTCGACATGCTTCATGGCTTGGATTCCCATGTCCCGTGTGATGACGATTTTAGTCTGGTCCGGCATGATCACCTCTAGTGGGTATGCGGGTTCTTCGTTGTCATCGGGTGGCGCTGTGCCCGCCATGAAGCATTGCTTGGTGTAGACTTGGGTCGGTGTGTTTGTGCTGCCGCTGCTGCTTCCGTCATCCGAGCCTTGCTCGGGATCGAAAATTTCTGCAACGTGACGCGCGACGCAGTCGTTGTTTCGCCTCCTTGCGATCGTTCACGTGCTCTGAGGTTTCGCAGCCGCCGGAGTGAGTGCGATTGGCTTGGGGTAGACTTGGCAGCCCCACGAAGAGGAAGACGCGCGCAACGTGGCTGTCAGCTGCAAACCCTTGGTCGTCCGCGCGGGTGCAGTAGTTGAGGCAGATCTTGATTTGACCGACCGTGCGACCGAGATTGGTGTAGTAGACTCGATCCGCGCGGCCGTTGCTGAGGTTGTCGATGCAGTCGTCGCAGATGCGATCTTCCCGGGCTCGACAGGAGCGATCTCCGCGGGTGCGGCAGATGCGATCTTCGCGGGCGCGGTAGATGAGATCTTCGCGGGTGCGACAGATGCGATCTTCCCAGGCGCGACAGATGTGATCTTCGCGGGTCTTGATGAGGGCGGCGGTAGATTCGCTGATGCGGGTGCTGCCGCGCGTGGCGCGGTTACCGCGGACCTGAGTATTCCGCGACTGTCGGCGAAGCAGCACACGGAGCCGAAGGTGATGTGTATACCTTTGTCCAGATCGGCGTACACCGAGTGGCGAGCCGGAGGGTGGAGGACGTACTCGAAGGAGCCGAAGCGGATCGACTCCCTGGCGACGCGGACGTCGGTCTTCATTGCGGATGTTGCCGGAGCGACCATGATTCCAACACTTCTTTGACTTCCCACAGACGGCGCCAATTGACGAGGTGGTAACTCGGCAAATCCCAGGGTTGTGCACCCCGGGTTGATTGATGGGGAGAGAGAGAGGTGTTGGTGATCACGACGGCTGACAAGCAAGGTTTTACCCAGGTTCAGGCTCCCGGAGGATAACACACTACTCCTGCTTGTCTGATTATTGATGCGAATAGCGATTACAATGGCGAGATTGCGATCTCGCTAGGGTTTGTGGTGGTGGCTATGAGCGTGTCCTCTAGGACGGGCAACCCTCCTGGCTTTATAGGTAGCCATGTCTCGGGCGGTCGGTACAGATATGGCAGGTTACAAGACCTAACCGAGTTGGACTAGGATACGTGGTACCCCGAGTGGGCCTTCTGTGGGCCTTTCCATGCTTGACGCGGCCCAGGTAGCCTTACGGTGGGCTAGTCGAAAGGTAGCCCCACGTCAACAGACCAGAGAAACAGCGAGGGTATGGCACAGACCGATAGAACTCAGCTAGGTATGGCACATAGCCAATTGACTCTTTCTTTATACCATCTACCACATTTAGCATTTTTTGTTTCTAACCAAAACACCCATAAACTCTCCAAGTAATAAACAATGAGATATGAGAGTATAATATATGAGAACTAACAGCTCTGAACAAGAGGTGCATGAAAAACAAGAGCTGAAAGTATTGTAGTAGCTAGATAAGAATACTCAACAAATATAAGTGAAGAATAGGAGTATTTATAAGAAAAAGAGGAGCGTGTCTCTCCCCCAAACAAGAATGCTAGGATCCAATTTATTCAGAGAATGAAAATAACAAAAACAGAAAAAAAACATACGCTCCAAGTAAAGTACATAAGATTTGACGGAATTAAAATATAGTTTCACAAGAGATGACCTGATAAGTTGTTGATGAAGAAGGGGATGCCTTGGGAATCCCCAAGCTTTGACACTTTAGTCTTCTTAAAATATGCTTGGGTGACCCACGGGGGCATCCCCAAGATTAGGCTCTTTCCTCTTCTTGATCACATCATATCATCCTTCTCTCTTGATCCTTGAAAACTTCCTTCACACCAAACTTCTCATAAACTTCATTAGAGGGGTTAGTATTCAAAAACATTAATCCACTTTGGTACTGTTGTGACACAATTGAATAACTCAAGAAAACATTTGCTAGAGCGCTCCATGATAGAGAACCTTGCTTAAAGTCCACAGGAGACAATGCAAAAAACATATACAAAATCTGCTAAAACAGAACAGCCAGTAAATATGAATTTTAGCGAGGCACTAAACTTACTCATATCAGAAAACTCAAAACTAATGAAAGTGGCGTACATATATTAGGATCACGCTCATAAAATCCCCGGTCATTTCAATTTTTCTGTATTTAGTTACGAATTTAACGGTGATCAGCAGAAAAACTATTCCTGCGCAGAAATCCAAATCTAGTATCAACCTCCTACTAGAGACTTTACTTTACATAACTATGCAATAAAATAAAGATACAAAGGAGTTGGTACAGAGGTAAGCATGCTCCTTGACTCAAATAAAAGAAAATTACAGAAATAAATCATGGGCTGCCTCCCATAAGCGCTTTTCTTTAATGCCTTTTAGCTAGACTTGAGAGTTTTAATGATGCTCTCATGAAAATAGAAAATGAAACAAAAGGAGCATCAAGAAGCAAATTTGAAAAACATTTAAGTCTAACCCACTTCCTATTCATAGGAATATTGCATTCACAAAGAACAAAGTGACAAGCATTGGAAGATAAAACAAGAACAACTTCAAAATTTTCAGCATATAGAGAGGTGTTTTAATACCATGAAAAGTTCTACAACCATGTTTTCCTCTCTCATAATATTTTTCAGTAGCATCATGAATAAACTCAACAATATAACCATCACATAAAGCATGCTTTTCATGACCTACAAACACATAATTCTTATCAAGCTCCATAATAGTGGGATAAAAAACTTTCAAACCCACTTTTAACAATTTTATAATAAGATGATTGATCATTCTTAAGGTATATGGGATTCCTAGATAAAGTCAAGACTTCTCCAATCCCATTTTCAATAGTAGTACAATTAATATTATCAAGTAACATAGGACCATCATCTAGAGCTTTATCATAAACATTTTCTAAGCAAACTTCTTTTGTACCATGCATTTCAAAATTAGGCATAATAAATGATTTTCATAAGATTTATCAAAATAGCATGGATTATCATATATAACAGTAGCATAATTGTTTTCACAAGTTTTACTCATAGGTAATATTTCAGGAGAATCTAGAGGAACATAACATTCATCCTAATTTGGCAAGCATGGGGGACAATCAAATAGTGTAAGGGATGAAGAGTTACTCGCATTAGAAGGTAGGAATGTGTAGCTACTCCATTCTTCGTCCTGTTGTTCTTCACTCTCCTCCTCTTTTTAATCAAATGAGTTTTCAGGTTCAGCAATTTCTTATTCCACAGGTTTTTTGCAAATTCTGGATACATTCTTGTGCATTAATGAGTCTCTCTTTATAATCAATGATATAAGGATTATTGATAAAATATTTTATGCAATAATCAAGGATAGAAGAGACATAATGTTTAAGAGTATTACAAGCAACACAAGTTTCATAATTGTTAGACATGAAGGATTCTATTTCAGAAGCTCCCATAAATATAACAAATTGTTCTACTTCTTCAAATCCAAGGGCAATATAGTTATTCCAATGATAGTTCATAATTATAACTTCTTTACTAAAGCCACATCGGAATTTAGGATGTTTAGTATCCTGTTCAGAGCAGCAATTTATATCATGGTGTTTAAGCAAAATTTTAGCAAGTGTATTCAACTTTTCTAACACGCCTCTCATGACATTTCCCTTATATGATTCTCTATACTTCATGTATAATTCATTAAGTTCCACAACATATCTAGCATGTTCTTCCATAAGAACATTTTTTGGTTTTTCAAATTTTATGGTTTTTGGGTATATAAAAATAAACAAGAAAAAAATAAATTAAACAAAAATAAACTAGATAAAAGTAAACTAAACAAAATACAACTAAACAGAAATAAACTAAGCACAAATAAACTAGGTAGAAAAATAAAATTCAATAATTTAAAATAGAGAGAGAGGTAGAGTGTACTCCCAGGTGAACTTATGAGTAGAGCTATGATACGTCTCCAACGTATCCATAATTTCTTGTGTTCCATGCTATGTTATATCATATTATTACATGTTTTATATGCATTTTATATAGTTTATGCATTTTCTGGGACAAACCTATTAACAAGATGCCACAGTGCCAGTTCCCTGTTTTCTGCTGTTTTTGGTTTCAGAAAATCTCTTAAGGAAATATCCGCCAAACTGGAAACAAATGAACCAGGAATTATTTTTGGAATATTTGCGTCGCGAAAAACCAAAGACGAGACGAAGGGCCGCGAGGGGGCCCACATCGCCTGCTGTGCCGGGAAGTGGTGTGGCGCCCTCGGGCGCCCACCGACCTAGGTCTTTCGCCTACAAATACCCCCTTGACCTCAAAACAGAGGACAGTTAATCACTTTTTCCTCCACGGGTCTCAAGCCGCCGCCGTCGTCAACACCACTTCGGGAGAGATCAGAACTACTCCCCGGCACCCTGCTGGGAGGCGGAATCGTCCCCGGAGGCCTCTACGTCGCCATGACCGCCTCCGGACTGATGCGTGAGTAGTCTACCCTTGGACTACGGGTCCATAGCAGTAGCTAGATGATTGTCTTTTCCTCTTGTGCTATCATGTTTAGATCTTGTGAGCTGCCTATCATGATCAAGATCATCTTTATGTAATTCTACATGTTGTGTCTGCTGGGACCCGATGAATATTGAGTACTAAAGTTATTGCTTCATAATATATCATGTGTTTGCTATTTAATGATCTTGCATGCTCTCCGTTATTTGTGTGTGCTTTGGCCAAGTAGATGCTCGTAACTGCAAGAGGGGGTATTTATGCTCGATAGTAGTTTCATGTCTCTATTACATCTGGGGCAGTGACATAAAGCTCTAAGGTTGTAGATGTGTTGTTGCTACTAGGGATAAAACAATAGTACTTTGTCTAAGGATGATGTTACTTACTTACTTTACACACAGTGCTTAAGGCGATAATCTATTGCATGCAACTTGATACTGAAAGGGGTGCGGATGCTAACCGGAAGGTGGATTATTAGTCATAGATGCGGTTGGAACGGTCTATGTATATTGTTGTATTGCCCGAATGAATCTCACACTAGACACCGTATCATTAGTATATGCATTGGGTTGCTCATCATTATTCTGTCAATTGCCTAGCTGTAATTTGTTTACCACTCATGGATGAATGTTATTATTATTTATGAAGAGACACCACTAGTGAACTGTGGACCCCGGTCCTTCTCATTAATGTGATAAAACCACAACTGCAAACCTGTTACTTTATGCAAACAAACATCTTTCTTCCACAAATATGTTTAATACTTTTATTACAGCAAGCCGGTGGGATTGACACCCTCACCGTTGAGTTGGGGCAAAATACTTTGATTGTGTTGTGTGCAGATTCCACGTCAACTACGTCAAGCTCTTTTCTGGCGCCGTTGATACCTCGAGGGAATTCTTCATCTCCTACTGGTTCGATAACCTTGGTTACATAACTGAGAGAAATTTCTTGCTGCACTACTTCATACCTTCCTATTGGAGTCCCAACAACACACCCACCGCGTGCATCAATCTATGCCTCCCCGGCAACGGCGCCAGAAAATAGTCTTGTAACCCACAAGTATAGGGGATCGCACCTATCTTCGAGGGAAGTAAAACCCAAATTTATTGATTCGACACAAAAGGAGACGAAGAATACTTATAAGTCTTAGCAGCGGAGTTGTCAATTCAGGTGCACCTGGAAAAGCACTAGTAACAGGGGTGATGTGAAACCAGCAGTAGTATGAGAGCTGTAGTAACAGTAACATAGAGACAATAACACCAGACAATAGTTGAGTTGACAGGAAAGCAATAATGATGACAGAAGGACAGGTGTTCCCAGCTATCTACACTAGTGGTAACTCTCAAATAAGAAGTGTCGGGTAAACAAATTACAGTTGGGCAATTGACAGTATTAAAATAACATTAAGTAAGAATATCCAGATTATTAATTATGTAGTCATGTTTTCCATATATAGTTGTGCGTGCTCGCATTGAGAAACTTGCATAACATCTTTTGTCCTGCCAGCCCGTTTGCAGCGGGGCCTCTAGGGAAACTACTGGCAATTAAGGTACTCCTTTTAATAAAGTACCCGAGCAAAGCATTAACACTTGGTGAAAACATGTGATCCTCACATCAAATCCATTCCCTCCGGTTATCCCAATTTCAGTCACTTTGGGGCCATCGGTTCCGGATAATGATATGTGCATACAACTTGTAGATACAATCTATGCAATAAATATAGAGCTCAAATCTAAGATCATGCCACTCGTGCACTAGTGACAAGCATTAAACATAATAAGATTGCAGCAACAATAACTTCATAAACTTTGTAGATAGACTGATCATAATGTAACAATTCATCGGATCCCAACAAACACAACACTGATTACATCATATAGATCTCAATCATGTAAGGCAGCTCATGAGAACATTGTATTGAAGTACATGGGAGAGAGACTACCAACTAGCTACAGCCAAGAACCCGTAGTCCATGGGGGAACTACTCACAAACCATCACAGAGTCGAAGAGGAGGCGGTGGAGTCGATGGAGATGGCTCCGGGGGTCGATCCCCATCCCAGCAGGGTGCCGGAATAGGAACTTCTGACCCCCAAAACTTGTCGGCGATGGTGGAGGCACTCGGTCCCCGAGGAGGAAAAAATGGATATCGTCCCGTTATTTTTAGGTCAAGGGGGATTTTATAGGCGAAAGGGCGAGGTCGGTGGGCGCCCGAGGGCTCAACATCGCCTCCTAGCGCGGCCAGGATTGGGCCCGCGCCACGAGGTGGTGTGGGCGCCTCACGACCCCTCTTCGTCTCGTATTCGGTTCCTCATGACGCAAATATTACAAAAATAATTTCAGGTTGTTTTATTTCCAATTTGGCAAATATTTCCTAAAGTACTTTTTTGAAACCAAAAACAGCAGAAAACAGGGAACTGGCACTTTGGCATCTTGTTAATAGGCTAGTACCAGAAAATGCATAAAACTATATAAAATGCATATAAAACATGTAATAACATGGTATAATATAGCATGGAACATAAGGAATTGTAGATACGTTGGAAACGTACCACTTGGTTATTGTTTTGAATATTATAATGATAATCCTTATATTGCTGAATTTCTTGAGAAAAGGTATCCTCAAATAGAAGAAATTGTTGTCTTGCAGGAACCTGTAGAAGAAGAAATTGTTGAACCTGATAGCTCATTGGATGAAAAAGAGGAGGAGAGTGAAGAACAAAAGGAGGATCTACATCCTAATGATAGTAAGTCTTTAAATCTTACATTATTTGATTGCCTTCCATGCCTACCTAAGGAGGAAGAATGCCATATTGTTGAATTTTATGATTCTACTGAAATATCCCCGTTTGGTACATTTGAAAAAAACATGCTCCTTGACACAACACAACAAAACAAAATAGCAGAAAAAAAAATGTGCTCCCTAATGTTATATATGATAATGCTTTCGATGATGGTCCTATGCTCATCGATAATCCTCTATGTCTAGAAGTTATTACTTATTTATGTGAGGATAAAAATGATATATTTGTTCCTTGTGATGGTACTCTTACTCATGAGAGTCCTACTTTGTTCTTGAATTCTCCTAATTACACCATGGAGGAGAAATTTGCTTATGTTAAGAAATACTTATGTGGCATGGAATTTTCTCCAGTTCCAAATCTTTGTTGCAACCATGATCTTAAACTTAATATTGATCTTAATAACTACTTTGAAAGAGGAAACCATGCTAATGAATTCCAAAATAAATTTAATGCTCCTCTTTATGTACCTATATTATCTATGTTGAATGAGTCTTGTGGTTTTATGGTTGAATTTATTTCTACTACAAAAAATTATTATGAGAGAGGAGAATATGATTGTAGAAGTTTGCATAGTACTAAAACACCTCTCCCTATGCTAAAAGTTTTGAAGTTACCCTTGGCTTATCTTCCTATTATTCTCACTTTGTTCTTGGTGAATTTATTTGTTTACAAGATTCCTACGCATAGGAAGTGGGTTAGACTTAAATGTATTTGATATTTGCCTCTTAATGCTCTCTTTGGTTTTCAACTCTTATTTTCATGAGAGCATCATTAGAACTATCAAGCCAAGCTAAAAGGCATTAAAGAAACGCGAATTCGGGAGGCAGCCCATTATATTTTATTTTCAGCTTGTGTCAAGGAGTTTGCTTATCTCTGTAGCAATTCCTTTGTATATTTATTTTATTGCATTTTTGTGTCAAGTTAAGCCTCTAGTTGAAAGTTGATGCTAAATTTGGATTCATGCGCATAAATATTTTTAGTTGTCCAACGTGTAATTCGTAACTCTACACAGAAAAATCAAAACAATCTGCCCTTTTTGTGCATGATCCTCCGATATATATGCACCTTTCATTAGTTTTGATTTTTCTGATCTGAGCAAGCTAAGTGCCTCGTAAAAATTTGTCTTTACGGACTATTCTGTTTTTGACAGATTCTGCCATTTATTTTGCAATGCCTCTTTTGCTATTTTGATTGGATATTTTTATCCTATTAAGTATAAGTGGCTGTAGCTAATTTCCAGTAGCATTGGTAGCAACTGTGTTCTACAGAATATCATAATTTTTTGTGCACTAACCCTCTAATGAAGTTTACTCTAAGTTTGGTGTGGAGGAAGTTTTCAAGGATCAAGAGAGAAGGATGATATGATGTGATCAAGAGGATACTAAAGACAAATCTTGGGTATGCCCCGGTGGTTAACCCCCAAAATATTCCAAGAAGACTCAAGCGTCAAAGCTTGGGGATGCCCAAGGCATCCCCTTATTCATCAACTAACTATCAGGTCCTTTCTAGTGAAACTATATTTTAATTTCGTCACATCTTATGTGCTTGCTTGAAGCGTCTGTTTGTTTTTGTGATTTTCATTCTAGGAATAAAATGGATCCTAGCATTCTTGTGTGGGAGAGAGACACGCTCCGCCTTTTCTTATGAATACTCGAATTGTTCACTTATATTTGTTGAGTATTCTTCTCAAGATACGGTTTGCTTTCTAGATCTTGTTGTTCATGCATCTCTTGCTAGAGCTGTTAGTTTTCTTATATCATACTCTCATATCTAATTGTTTAATTACTTGGAGATTTTATCTTCTAAATAAGTTGATTGGTGTTTGGTTGAGAACAGAAAATGCTAAATATGGTAGATGGTATAATTAAATGATACATAATCTTGTAGATCATTAAATTGTGTCACTTGCTTCATTGATGTTGTTTTGAGATATTAATTTGCTTAATGGTAAACATGATGGTTTAGTAAAGTTGAATGATTAATGGTTTGTCTAGAAAAACTTGAAGCTGTGCCACACTTAAATTTCCAATTGATTACATAATGGTATATGACTTCTATTTGTCTATTGCAAACGTAAGGACTTTATGTTTTGTGCTACGGTCGCGGAAGACAATAGTGACTTTCTCATTTGCCACGATCCCTCTTGGAGTAATTTTCATTATTCCTTGTAAGATCATATTTTTATTTGGAATCTTTTTACTTGTGAGTTCTAAAACTGCGTTTTCCATGGCAGTTCCACCACCATATTGCTAGCCTCTTCGGTACTTTGAATTGCCCTTTGTCACACTGAGAGTTGGTACATATATCGCGAGTACATCCAAAACTCGTGGGAGATCTTCATCTTGTTCTCCTACAAATAAGCCAAATATCTTACTCAAAACATCCACCATACCTAACTACTACAGCATTTCCATAGCTGTTCCGAGATATATTGCCATGAAACATCCATCTTACATTACATGACTTGTTGTCATTCATTACTTATATATTGCTTTGTGTGATTCTATAAAGCTGATTTGTGGTTTTACCCATGTTACGCTAGATCATTGCATAACCTGCTACACTCGCAGAGGCACGATTATCATATACATATTATGTCATAATCATATTAGTGACTTGTACCATCAGTATGTTATCATATCATCATTAGTGTGTTGTCATATATCATATAACATATTAGGATGCTTGCCCCTAAAAGTGAAAAGAGCCATGGAGGCCATCGAAAAGAGAAACATAAAAAGAAAAAAAAAGAAAAAAAGGGGGCAGCATTACTATTCTTCATCACACACTTGTGCTTATGTTATAGCACCATTTCATTTATAGTCATCACTTGTGCTCATGTTATTGCACCATATCAATTATGATCATCATTTGTGCTCATGTTTAGCACCTTTACTCCATATGAGAGAGTTTTCATGTCTTACTTGCATAACTACGTGGGGAACTGACGAGGTTCTAACTCGGCAAGTCCCAGGGTTGCGCACCCCGGGTTGATTGATGGGGAGAGTGAAGAGTGCAAGGTGATCACGACGGCTAACAGGCGAGGTTTTACCCAGGTTCGGGCTCCCGGAGGATAACACCCTACTCCTGCTTGTCTGGATATTGATGCGAGTAGCGATTACAATGACGAGATTGTGATCTCGCTAGGGTTTGTGGTTCCGAGCGTGCGTTGTTTTTAGGACGGGCAACCCTCCTGGCTTTATAGGTAGCCAGGTCTCGGGTTGTTGGTACAGATACGGTAGGTTTTAAGCCCTAACCGAGTTGGACTAGGATACGAGATCCCCCGAGTGGGCCTTCCGCTGGCCTTTCCATCCTTGGCGCGGCCCAGGTAGCCTCATCGTGGGCCACCCGTAAGGTAGCCCCACGTCAGTAGCCCCCGAGTGCTTGATCGAGTCTCAGAGTCGGACAAAGGACTCCTTCTTCCTGGACGCGCCATTGGATTGCTTGATCTTGAGCCTGAACTCGAATTTCTTCAGTCGAACCAGCCTCTCCCGATGGGAGTAATCATGTGTAGTCGAATTATTTTTGCCTTCGTCTTCTTTGCGAAGCTTGCTTCTACTCTGCCTGCTTGGCTTACTTCGTGGATTGGTTCGGCTGCTTGAGCTTACTTTGTTGCCACTCGAATGGTTCTTTCGGGTGCTCGGATCGTTGCTCGATCTTACTCTGCTGACATTCAGCTGCTAAGCTTACTACTCGAACGGATCTTTCGAGCTTCTGCGGCTGATTTTGGAGCCGTTGGATTGATGACGTCGCTGATGACGAGCTGTTGCACGCCTCTGCGCCCGATGGGACGTGATGCGGTGGGCCCCGTTGTCAGAGCTGACCACGGTCCACAGTTTGTCACGTCGCCGAAGTGGGCGCGAAATTTTCGCGGCACGATGACGACGCCTCGGTTCCCGTGCGTAGTGGAGGAGGTTGGCGGCGACGGTTCGTTTCTCCGCGCGACACGTGGACGGCCGGATGCCCTCGCTCGGAGCTCTTGCGCGATGGACGGCTGAGATGTCGATCTTCGAGGAACAAGTACTGCGCCCTGGCGTTTGGGATGTCATCTTCCCCAATTCACTCCTTCCTTTTCCTCTCCTCTTGCGCTCTGCCATTGCCGCCGCCGTCTCGAGCTCTTAGCGATCTGTCCACGCACCTTGCGACCAAAGCAATGGGCAAGCCGAAGGGCACCGCTGGCTCCTCCGCCGCCGCCGCCGACGCTGCCGGGCTGATGAAGAAACCCGAGGGTGACTGGCAAAGGTCGACGATGAAGAAGGCCGACGTCGACATGCTCCGCGCGCAGGGCCTGCTGCCGTCTGCGGACGAAGTCCAGGTACGCCTCCCTGGCAAAGAGACTTTTCCCACTCCTCGCGATGGGGAGCGCGTTTGCTTCGCGGACTTCGTTCCGCGCGGCTTCGGGTTCCCCATGCACGATTTTGTGCGTGGGCTCCTGTACGCCTATGGGGTTCAGATCCACGATCTGACCCCCAATGGCGTCTTGAGCATCGCGAGCTTCATCGTGCTCTGCGAGTGCTTCTTGGGGGTCGCGCCCCACTGGGGACTGTGGAAGTCACTCTTCCTCGTTCGCAAGAACGTGGGGAAGAGCGGACTGACCTACCCAGTGGGCGGCTTCGGAATCCAGGTGCGCGGTGATACCGCGTACTTCGCGATGAAGAAGTCGGACTCTGTCCAAGGGTGGCGCAGGCGCTGGTTCTACGTCCAGTCGGCCGGAGATGGCCTGGACGCATTCGACGGTAGGCGGGGGCTGAGGAAGACTAGCGCCTGGGCGCACCCGCTGTCTGCCGTGGAGAAGGAGGCGGTGCGGCCCCTGCTGATGCTGCTGCGTGAGCTGACCGAGACCCTAGGGCGTGAGGCGGGTGGCGTCTTTCTGATGGCCACCTTTTTCCGCCTTCGGGTGCGGCCGCTGAGCGCCCGGCCCTACCCGATGTGGGCCGCAGAGGGCGTTAGCGACAAGCCGCTGGACGACGAGGAGGTGGAGGCCAATGTCAGGTCCATTACCAACCTTCGAGCCGCGGACACTTGCAACGTCAAGTGCCCCATCGCTCCTTACGGGGCCGCGAAGCCCGTCCCTGAGGTGAGTCCTTTCTTGCTTTCTTCTTGTACTTGTTCGACCGGAGTCTACTTTGTGTTTTGATTCGACTTGCGTCTACTCTGCTTTAGGGTCGGGATTTGCTCATCAGCCATCCTCCGCTCCCTGAGAACGGACCCGACGATGAGCCGAAGTTCGTCGAGGATGAGGATGACGAGGAAGAGATCCCCTCCGCAGACTCTCCCCGCGATGAGGTGGAGGAGGAAGACGAAGTGGAGGAACCCGCGAGGAAGAAGCGGAAGCTTCCGATCCGCGGCGAGTCTGCTACTGTGTCGTCGCCTGCCAGGGGTGTTGCTGATGAGGAGGCCGTGGCGACGTCCCCGGGTGCGCAGTCTTCGGGTGGCTGGGAGGAACCTCTCAACGTTCCTCCAGTCGCCTCTGCCGCGCCACGGTCCTTTGCGCGGATGCCGTCGCCGTCGCTGTCGAGCTTCGATGACACCAGCTCCCCTAGGTTGGTTTCCTTGCAACATGTTCCTCGAGTAGTACTTTTGCGGGTTCGCCGATTATTTGACTGTGTTCTTGATTTTACTGCAGCCACCATTCTGGCAATGTCGGCTCCCCCCTTCGGGACACGGAGCTTACTTCTGGCCCTTCGACTGGGCTGGAGACACCTGTGGTGTTGGAGAAGGTGCACGTGGAGGCCAACGCCATGGCCTCGTCTAGCCGGGCTCCTCCTTCGGCTGTCGATGACCTTGAGCTCCTGGACCACGTAAGTCTTCTTTTGTTTTCCTTGTTCTTCTAATTTCTCATCGGGTGCGCGATCAGCGCTCCCGATGGGAGTAGCCCCCGAAGGTGTGGGTGACTAGTATAGTCGCCCGCAACTTTATTGACATCGTGTTTCTTTTATTTTCAGCCATACTATCGCCAGCAGCTAGACGCAGCTGCGGCTTATGTTCGCCTGGAGAAGGAGAGGGACCAACTGCGTTCCTCGCTGGACCAGGCTACTGGCCGGGTGGATAAGCTTGAGAAGGCTCTCCGTGAGTCTCAAGAGCGGGAGCTGGCGCAGGTCGCCCAGGAGAAGACTCAGATCGGTCGCCTCCTTTCACTCGCCGCTGTTCTTGGGGGTGAGTATCAGCCTTTCGCTTACTTAGTTTTCGCTCCCTTCCTTGTCCTGACTTTAATTTTGGTGCAGAGACTTGCGGTGGAGTTCCTCCGGAAGATGCGTCGAGTGACACCGTTGATCTGGCGACTGCGGTTGGCTTCTTCGACCGTGTCTGCGCCTATGCCTCGGACGCTCTGAGGAAGTCTGCCGCCGCGCTGGAGAAGTCGACCGGAGCTCTGGCCGTGGTGCATCAGAGCATCTTCCCGGGCAGCCAGCCGCCAGCGACTGTGGACGCTCTGGCTGCGCCGTTTGGGGACGCGACCACCGTCACCGACTTCACGCGGTCGCAGACGGTACGCGGCTCCGAGCTCACCTTCCAGCTGCTTTTAGGCCACCAAGTTCCGGGTGACTTCGAGAAGATCGTCAGCGGTTTTCCTCGCAAGCCTGATGGTCGGACCGCGTCGCTGAGTGGCGTGAAGGAACGCGCCTCGCAGTTGGCTGCACAGCTTGTGGCACTCTTCGAGAGGGCCCTTGCTAAGGCGACTGAAGCGGCTGCTCGGAAGGGCCGTTCCCGGTCGCAGTCCGCGGCTTTAGAGTAGGCGTAGTTGTAAGCATGTGACAGCGCTGCGATCTGTACCTTGGACTTTTTGTTTTGTAATGAATATTGCCCATGCCGGGTCTTTTGATCGTCAGTATTTGATTGGCTGACCTTTCTCTCTTTCTAAGTTGAACTGTGTTTGGCAGTCGCCTTTTTGTATTGACTTTGCGTATTCCTGACAGAGTGCCGTGCGCGGTGACGCTCCTCCTTCTCCCTTGGCCGTGCCGAGTGGTGCGGCGTCTTCTTCGGGTGCTCGCCGTCGTCGGGCAGCGCCGGCTCCTCCGCGTAGCGTGAATGACCAGCGGATAATCACCTATTTGAGGAACAAGGTGGTGGAGCTTGAGGCGACCCTGAAGAGGACGGAGCTGACGTTGCAGCGCTCACAGTCGCACCCCACGGCGGAGTTCTCACGCCGTGAAGATTTTTTGCTTGGGGAGATGGACTTGATCAGTCGGCAGTTGCAGGGTATGTATCCTGTTGGCGACTGCCGTCGTTGTTGTTTATCCTTCTCGTTCTGACTTGCAGTTGATGTGTGCAGATGTGAATCCCGATTGGGAAGCCGAACGGGATCGCGTTGAAGAGCGAGTCACTCGAGAGGCGTCAGGCGACTCCTATGAAGCTCGGCAGTTCTGGGTGAACAAGTCGAGGGGGCGCGTTCTTGCCACGATGCTGGATCGTACATGGCGCGCTGCCTTTCTTCTGGAGAGCTGCCGGAAGACGCTTCTGCACATCAACCGCGTGTACTTCCCGCACAATGCGCAGCCGAACGGGTTGCCTGCCTTGCTGGAGAGGTTCCATGATGGCGAAGGGCTGAAAGAAGTTGTCGACGCTCAGCTTGTGGCTGGTGCGAACGCGGCGCTGGCGTACGTTCGGATGCACCGGCCACATCTTCCGTTTGAACGGGTGCTTGAAGGCCTGCCAGGTGACGGAGACTTCGAGGAGACCTTGCCTGCTGCGCGCCGGATTATCCGGCAAGTGCAGGACTTGAGCGAGCGGCTTGTAGGTCCTCTCGACGCGCCAAAGGCTGAGCCTGTAGTTTAGAGTAGCTGTCGTCTGATGCACAGGGTTAGCTATAGAGGGCAAATTTGCCTTTGTAAATACATTGTAATATTTCATAGTACTGTTTCGAGTAATGAGAATTGATATGTTACTCGAAAGTGAGGGCGCATGATTCGACCTGGATGGCGCAACTGCCGAGTGTATCACGCAGCGGCCAAGTGTTGCCTGTATGCCGCAGTCTCTGGTTCTACCAGGTGGCGACTTAGGGTTTTGACTAACTCCTGTCTGGCGCAGCCCCCGAGTAAGTTGGGTGACGGCCTAGGATTGCAAGTGTTACCTGTTTGGCGCAGCCCCCGAGCACGTCGGGTGGTGACCTAGGATTTGGAACTTGACCTGTGCAGCGCAGCCCCCGAGTATGTTCGAGTGGCGGCCGAGGATTTTTCTGAGTCCTGTTTGGCGTAGCCCCCGAGTAAATCGAGCGGCAGCCTAGGGTTGCAAGTGTGACCTGTGTGGCGCAGCCCCCGAGTATGTCGGGTGGTGACCTAGGATTTGGAACTTGACCTGTGCAGCGCAGCCCCCGAGTAGGTTCGAGTGGCGGCCGAGGATTTTTCTTTGGCCTGTTTGGCGTAGCCTCCGAGTATGTCGGGTGACAGCCTAGGCTTGCAAGTGTGACCTGTGTGACGCGGCTCCCCGTAAGTCGTGGGTGGCGCCTTAGGGTTTTGGACTTGACCTGTATGGCGCAGCCCCCGAGTCAGTCGAGTGGCGGCCTAGGATTTTTTGACTTTTTGCTTGTTTGGCGCAGCCCCCGAGCGGATCGAGTGGCGGCCTAAGCTGTTATTTCAACCTGTGTGGCGCAGCCCCCGAGTGGCTCGGGTGGCGGCCTAGGATTTTTGATTGTGCTTGCATGGCGCAGCCCCCGAGTGGATCGAGTGGCGGCCTAAGCTGTTATTTCAACCTGTATGGCGCAGCCCCCGAGTGGTTCGAGTGGCGGCCTAGGATTTTTGATTGTGCTTGTATGGCGCAGCCCCCGAGTGGATCGAGTGGCGGCCTAAGCTGTTATTTCAACCTGTGTGGCGCATCCCCCGAGTGGCTCGGGTGGCGGCCTAGGATTTTTGATCTTCTTGAGTGACTGTAAGAGGAGACAGATTTTCTTCAGATCACTTTATTGATTCCTGCGAGCAGGCCGCCTCATTAAAAACCTTCCAGTCCCCTCCGGTGCCCTGGTAAGGAAAAGAGCGCGTCTGAAACCTGCCGCGTTGGCTTTCTTGTACACTGGTTACTTGAACTAGGCGTAGAATCTGCGTAGTTGTGCTACGTTCCATGGATTGCTGCAGTCCGCTCCGGTCTTCGAGTCCTTTAGGCGGTATGCTCCGTTGCCTATTGCCTCTGTTACGATGTACGGGCCCTCCCATGGGGAGGCGAGCTTGTGTACCTTCTTTTGCTTGAGTCGAAGAACCAGGTCGCCTGCCACGAACGCTCTTGGTCGAAGCCTCCGAGTATGGTAGTTGCGCAGGTCCTGTTGATATACGGCTGACCGTGCCAGGGCGATGTCGCGTGCTTCGTCCAGGGCGTCTCTGCTGTCTTCGAGTGCTTCCTCTGCTTCTGACTCGTCGTAGGCGACTACTCTTGGTGCGTCGAACTTGATGTCGCAGGGGAGGACTGCTTCTGCGCCGTACACCATGAAGAATGGCGTGTACTGGGTAGATCTATTCGGCGTTGTTCGCAGACTCCATAGGACTGATGGCAGTTCTTCCACCCATGCGCCCGCTGCGCGTTTCAGGGGTGTGCGCAGTCGCTTTTTGATGCCGTTGCAGACTAAGCCATTGGCCTTCTCTACTTGTCCATTGGACTGCGGGTGCGAGACAGACGCGTAGTTGAGCTTGATCCCCTGCTCTGAGCAGAAGTCTTTGAATTCCTCGGCTGTGAAGTTCGAGCCGTTGTCGGTGATGATCTCATTAGGTACTCCGAACCTGAAGATGATTGACCTGATGAAGTTGACCGCTGTGGACGCAGTCGAACTTGTGATGGGCACGGCTTCGATCCACTTTGTGAATTTATCGACTGCGACCAGGAGGTGGGTATGACCTCCGGGTGAGGATTTCTTCAGCGGGCCCACCATGTCCAGGCCCCATTGGGCAAAGGGCCAGGCTAGTGGTATTGTTTTGAGCTCTGATGCTGGGGCGTGCGGCTTGTTGGCAAATTCCTGGCACCCTGTGCATTTCCTCACCAGTTCCTCGGCGTCCTGCATGGATGTGAGCCAATAGAATCCGGCTCGCAGCGCCTTGGCCACCAGCGCCCGGCTGCTTGCGTGATGTCCGCATGTACCCGAGTGAATGTCGAGTAGGATGGCTTGGCCGTCGACTGGATGTATGCACCTTTGCAGGATTCCCGATATACTTCTTTTGTAGAGCTCCCCGTTGATGACGGTGAAACTTTTGGAGCGTCTGATGATGCGCTTTGCTTCGACTGGGTCAGCTGGCAGCTTTCGATGCAGTATGTATGCCAGGTATGGTCCTGTCCATGTGGCTTCGACTAGCATGACTTCCATGGGGACCTTGTCTTGGCTTGGCGGGTTGACATCGCCTTTTGTAGTTGCGGTGCTTGCTGTACCCTGAGTCTTGATGGATCTTTGTGTGATGCACTCGAGGAAAACGCCGGGTGGGACTGGCACCCTGTCCGAGCCCATGTTGGCTAGGGCGTCAGCTTCCTCGTTGCTTTCGCGGCCGATGTGGCGTAGTTCGCAGCCGTCGAAGTTTCCTTCCATCTGATTGTAGAGGTCTCTGTAGGCTATCATGTTGTCCGCGATGGCGTCGCAGGACTTCATGGTTTGCTGTACCACCAGGTAGGAGTCGCCGTAGATCATGAGGTGCGTGGCGCCGCAGTTCTTGGCCATCCGCATGCCGTGGATCAGGGCCTCGTATTCGGCTTCGTTGTTGGATGGCTTCGGGAAGCCCATCTGCAAGACATACTTGAGCTTGTCGCCTTTGGGGGAGATGAGTACGACTCCTGCCCCGGCTGACTTGAATTTCTTCGAGCCATCAAAGTACATTGTCCATGCGTTGGACAGGTCGGGGACATTGGGTAGCTGGGCTTCTATCCACTCGGTAGTGAACTCCGGGAGAACTTGGGCCTTGATAGACTTCGGGTGAGCATACTTCAGCCCCCACGGTCCTAGTTCGACAACCCACTTGGCGACTCGTCCTGTCGCGCGCTGGTTTGTGAGGATGTCTGCTAGTCCGGAGGAGCTTACCACCGTGATCGGGTGCTCAGAGAAGTAGTGGACGACCTTTCTGGAGGTCATGAAGACTCCGTACGCCAGCTTCTGGTAATGCGGGTAATTCTGCTTGGACAAGGTGAGCACCTCGCTAAGGTAGTATACAGGCCTTTGCACTGGGTGGCTGTGCCCTTCTTCTTCGCGTTCGACTACGAGCACCGTGCTCACCACCCTGTTTGTTGCTGAGACGTACAGGTAGAGCGGCTCGTTTTCCAGTGGTGCCACGAGGACCGGAGAGGTTGTCAGTGTCTTCTTGAGATGGTCGAATGCGTCTTGCGCTTCTTGCGTCCACTCGAACTTGTCTGACTTCTTCATCAGTTGGTAGAAGGGCAAGGCCTTTTCTCCCAACTTACTAACGAACCGGCTGAGAGCTGCGACTCGGCCGGCTAATCGTTGCACCTCCCTGAGCTTCGTCGGTGCTGGCATTGTGAGTATGTTTTGCACCTTCTCGGGATTTGCTTCGATTCCTCTTGCGGATACAAGGTACCCTAGTAGCTCTCCGGCTGGCACGCCGAATACGCACTTCTCTGGATTGAGTTTGATCTGGTACACGTTCAGTGCGGCGAAGACCTTGCGTAGATCGTCGACTAGGGTATCTTCCTTCCGGGTAGTGACGACGATATCGTCGACGTAGACTTGGACAATCTGCCCGATTAGCCCCTTAAGGCATGCTTGCATTGTCCGCTGGTATGTGGCACCTGCGTTCTTTAACCCGAACGGCATCGTCTGGTAGCAGAAAACGCCGTCGGGTGTGATGAAAGCTGTCTTCTCTTCGTCCTCGACCTTCAGCCTGATCTGCTGGTAACCTGAGTAGGCGTCCAGGAAAGATAGGCGTTCGCAACCTGCAGTCGAGTCGATGATCTGGTCTATCCGCGGGAGCGGGAAGTGGTCTTTGGGGCAGCATTTGTTGACTGCGGTGAAGTCCACGCACATGCGTAGTTTCTTCGTCTTCTTTTTCTCAACAAGGACCGGGTTAGCGACCCAGTCCGAGTCTTTGATTTCTCGGATGAACTTGGCGTGCAATAATCTGTCGACTTCCATGGTGATAGCGTCTCGTTTGGGTCCTGAGAAGCGTCGCATGGATTGCTTGACTGGCCTCGCGTCCACGTGGACTTTCAGAGAGTGCTCGGCGAGTTCCCTGGGTATCCCCGGCATGTCAGAAGGTTGCCATGCGAAGATTTTCCAGTTCTCACGTAGGAACTCGACGAGCGCGCTTTCCTACGCGGGTGTCAGGCTTGATGAGACCTTGACTGTCTTTCCGTTGTCAGTCGGATGTACTTGGTGGGTGGCGGTGTCGTCGCTCGTGTTGAACGCTGCGTCTTTGGCAGGCTTCTTGCGAGCCGGGAAGATGGTCTTGTCGTTGTCGGCTGATATGGCTTTGAACCGCTCTTCGACGCCGAAGGACTCAGAGATCTTGGCAAATTCGCGGTCGCAGCTGTTGGAGAGCCCAAAGTCGCCGCGGACGGTGATCACTCCTTTTGGCCCGGGTAACTTTATCATCAGGTAGGCGTAGTGGGGTACTGCCATGAACCTGGCAAAGCTTGGGCGTCCGAGGATGGCGTGGTATTGTGACTTCCAGTCGACGACCTCAAAGTCTATCGACTCCTTTCGGAAGTGCTCGGGTGTTCCGAGGATGACGTCGAGTGTGATAGTTCCCATGGGTGTGATTGGCTGCCCTGGTACTATGCCATGGAAGGTGGTCTCCGACTCCGGCAATTTTTCTGTCGATCTGTTCATTCGTCTGAGGGTGTCGGCGAATATGATGTTGATGCCGCTGCCCCCGTCTAGGAAC
The DNA here is from genome assembly GCA_026929855.1 of Poa annua. Taxonomy (NCBI): domain Eukaryota; kingdom Viridiplantae; phylum Streptophyta; class Magnoliopsida; order Poales; family Poaceae; genus Poa; species Poa annua. Next base: position 238,387,421 of record CM049426.1, on the reverse strand, counting down.
ACCTTCTTTAGGCTGTAGTCGCCGATCAAAGCCTCAATCACGAGTGCGGCGTGCCCTGGTCGGACTACCTCCGCTGGGTGATCTGCCCTGGAAAATGTGATTTGTGTTTCCGACCCGCGCAGGTAGTCTGGTACCGCGCGCGGGCTGTTGATGGCTTGAAGTACTTGGCGTGTGATGATTTTCTGCCTCCTGTTCGACGGGGGTCCCTTCTGTATCATGTTCAACTGTCCCCGTGCGGCTGGGTACGCGTCGGCTGCTGCTGCTGTATTTTGTTGCTGCTGCTGCGGCTGGGGAAACGCTCCTGCCGCCTGCAGTTGATTGTTGTTTGCGGGTGCCGCTTGGATGGCTAGCTGTGGTGCTGCCCGTATGGCCTGCACTGGGGCGATTATTTGCTGCATGGCATGGTAGATCTTCCTTGCTTTGCGGCAATCTTTCAACAGGTGGTTTGAACCCCACTTTCCTGTTACCGGGTTGCGGAACGAGTGATGTTTACAGGGTTGCATCAGTTCCTCTGCCGGGGTTAACGGGCGCTTCCACTCGCGCTTCTGCCCTCCATCGCTGTGGTCGATGCTGCTGCTGCCACGGTTGTACTGACTTGAGCTTGGCTGTCGACTTTGCTCGTGCTGTCTGCTGCCCTCACGCTTGACCTCGCGGGGGGTTTCATAACCCGCCGCTACTAACTCGATTGAGTCGTGCGTGTAACGTGCCTTCCTCTTCTGACGCGACTCGCGCCAGTTGCTTGTTTCGCCTTCCTTTTTGGGAGAAGTTTCGCGGACGTAGTCCTCCCCTTCAGCCCATTGGTTGGCTGTCTTCATTAACTCTATTGTGGTCTTCGGCTGGAGCCTACCAAATTCCTCCCGGAGGTCGCGGCGAGCAACGCCATGCATGAAGGCGTCCATCACCCTGTCCTCTGATACGGGTTCCATGGTGTTGCGGAGGAGTGTCCACCTTTGGATGTAAGATCGGAGCGACTCGTCTTTCCCTTGCTTGCAGGCCTGCAACTCGATGTAGGTCGTTGGTCTGGCGAATGTTCCCGAGAAACTTTTGATGAAGTTGTCTTGGAATTCTTCCCACGTTCGAAAGGAATCTTTGGGTTGGCTTGTGAGCCATCCGCGTGCAGAGTCTATCAGCATGAGCTGGATGTACTGCATTGCTGTGGTTGATGTTCCACCTTGGCAGGTGCAAGCAATAAGGTAATCCTCGAGCCATAGCTTCGGGTCTTGCTTTCCGTCGTACTTTGGTGTGCCGGCCGTCAACTTAAAGCCTTTAGGCATGCGGGTGTCGCGGATGTTGAAGGAGAAACACGCTGCGCCGCACGGCTCGAAGTCGCGATCGGCGTGGTCGTTTGTGTGTGCCGCGTTAGCCGAACGTTCCTTGCGACTGCGGTCCACCGTCTTCTGCGTCAGGACGTCGCGTAGGTCCTTGATTGGCTGTTGTTGTGCCGCCGGGATGCCCGACGTCGTTGGTTCGTGAGCTTGATTACCTGGCCCCTTGGCCGCTAGAGCTTCTTCGATTGCCCTTATGGAGGCAATTTGTTGCTTGTGGAGGAGGGAGCGCGTGTCACCCTCCGGTGGCTGCGTGAGCCGAAGGTACGTCTCGACTGCTATTAAGGCGGCGTTTGCTGTTTTTGGGACGGGTATCCCGTTTTCATCTTCGGTGACGAAGGAAGAGTCGAGGTTGCGGGTGAGCCTTGTCCGATCAGCTTCTCCCATGTGGGGGACACGGGCTCTGGTTCGCCGTGCTCCCTGAGTCACCTCTGTGGAGGATGTGAAGGAGAGAGCAGCTCGCCTGGCACTCGACGCATCCGCGTCCCTTTTGCGCCTGAGAAGTTCGGCCTTTTCGACGCGAATTCGTTCGCCTTCCTTGCGTAGCAAGTACTGGACTGCCAGGTGATCGTCTCTAGATGCGTTGGGTGGCGGGAACGTGCCCTCGTCCACATGCTTCATTGCTTGGATCGCCATATCGCGCGTGATGACAAGCTTCGTCTGGTCCGGCATGTCTACCTCTAGTGGGTATGCGGGTTCGTCGTCGTCGTCATGCGGTGCTGTGCCAGCCATGAAGACCTGCCTGGGGTAGGCATGGATTGGAGAGTTGGTGCTGCCACTGCTACTTATGTCACCCGCTTCTTGCTCGGGGTCGAAAATTGCTGCAACGTGGCGCGCGGCGCACCCGTTGTCGCGTCTCTTCGTGATTGTCCCTGTGCCCGCACTCGACGGGGCGAGTGCGAGTGGCTTGGGGTAGACCTGGGACTTCCGGGAAGATGAGGGCACGCGTGTCGTTGATGTCGGGCGCGGGCCCCCAGTCGTACGTGTGGGTGCGATGGCGGAGGTGGGTCTTGACATGATTGACCGTGCGATCGAAGTTGGGGTAGTAGATTCGATTCGCGTGGTCGTTGCCGAGATTGTCGACGTAGGTGTCCTCTTCGCGGGTACAGCTGGCTCAAACCTTGCGGGTGCGGCAGATGCGATCTTCGCGGGTTCGGCGTTCACGATCTCCGCGGGTGTGGCCGATGCGATCTTCGCGGGTCCGACGGTCGCGATCCCCGCGGGTGCGGCAGATGCGATCTTGGCGGGTCCAGCGGTCGCGATCTCCGCGGGTGTGGCAGATGCGATCTTGTCGGGTCCAGCGGTCGCGATCTCCGCGGGTGTGGCAGATGCGATCTTGTCGGGTCCAGCGGTCGCGATCTCCGCGGGTGTGGCAGATGCGATCTTGTCGGGTCCAGCGGTCGCGATCTCCGCGGGTGTGGCAGATGCGATCTTGTCGGGTCCAGCGGTCGCGATCTCCGCGGGTGTGGCAGATGCGATCTTGTCGGGTCCAGCGGGCGCGGTGGTCGGCGATTTTGATGATGCCGCCGCGCGTAACGCCGTAGTCGTAGACCTGAGTATGCCACGACTATCGATGCAACAGAATATGGAGCCGAAGGTGATGTGTATACCTTTGTCCAGATCAGCGTACACCGATTGATGAGCTTTCGAGTGGATGACGTACTCGAAGGAGCCGAATCGGATCGACTCCCTGATGGCGGGTGCGCCGATCTTCATTGCGGATGGAGCCAGCGTGACCATGATCCTAGCACTTGTTTGACTTCCCACAAACGGCGCCAATTGACGAGGTTCTAACTCGGCAAGTCCCAGGGTTGCGCACCCCGGGTTGATTGATGGGGAGAGTGAAGAGTGCAAGGTGATCACGACGGCTAACAGGCGAGGTTTTACCCAGGTTCGGGCTCCCGGAGGATAACACCCTACTTCTGCTTGTCTGGATATTGATGCGAGTAGCGATTACAATGACGAGATTGTGATCTCGCTAGGGTTTGTGGTTCCGAGCGTGCGTTGTTTTTAGGACGGGCAACCCTCCTGGCTTTATAGGTAGCCAGGTCTCGGGTTGTTGGTACAGATACGGTAGGTTTTAAGCCCTAACCGAGTTGGACTAGGATACGAGATCCCCCGAGTGGGCCTTCCGCTGGCCTTTCCATCCTTGGCGCGGCCCAGGTAGCCTCATCGTGGGCCACCCGTAAGGTAGCCCCACGTCAGGAACTTTACACTATAGAACTTGGCTTGTAAATTCCAATGATGAGCCTCCTCAAAAGTGCTCTATGTCTTCGTGAGCAAGCAAGTTGGATGCACCCCCACTAGTTCCGTTGGAGAGCTTTCATATACTTATAGCTCTATGTGCATCCGTTGTGTGGCAATCACTACTCCTTGCATAGCTTTGATTGTAAGACATCCTCTTGTCTAATGATCACTTGCATCTTTGTGAGACTTTCTTCCTTTGGCCTTCCAAACCTCCGTTAACATTCTCATAGCCAAAACATCCTGGGGCCAGGAACCAACTTTGAAAGCTTGCTTGTTTCTTTTGAACAAATAAGGAGTTGATCTTCTACGCACATATTGATATTGCTTGACTTGATCCTTTCACAAAGTTGTCATGTTTGTTGGAAGCATTAGATGATTATATTGTTGTGGTTGAATCATAAATCATCCCTAATATCTACTTTGCACAGTTGATTGCTATCTAATACTATATCATTTATTTTGAAAAAATCTAGTACTATATCATTGAAAGCTTTGCTTGCTTTGACTACTTGTTTATTGCTTACTCATTTGATATCAATATAAACTAAATCACATGATCAAGATTGTGTTAAAGCATGTCACTTCAGAAATTATTCTTCTTTTATCGTTCTTGCCTACTCTGGACGAGTCAAACTAAGCTTGGGGATGTTGATACGTCCCGACGTATCTAATTTCTTATGTTCCATGCTATATTATATCATGTTATTACATGTTTTATATACATTTTATATAGTTTTATGCATTTTCAGGGACTAACCTATTAACAAGATGACACAGTGCCAATTCCTTGTTTTCTGCTGTTTTTGGTTTCAGAAAAGTACTTAAGGAAATATTCTCGGAATTGGACGATTTTTATCCTGAAATCAGTTTTTCATCGGGAACGTTCCAGAAAGCCAAACACGAGATGAAGACGGAGCCTGAGGCGCCACCACCTGGTCCAGGCACGGCATGCCTTCTTGCCGCGCGAGGACAGGGTGTGGGCCCCTCGGGGCTCCACCGCCTTCACACTTTCGCCTACAAACCCCTTCGACTAAAAACCGTAGTACGGTGTTCATCTTTTCCTCCACGGGTCCCGAGCCGCCGCCATCGTCAACACCAATTCAGGAGAGATCAGAACTTCTCCCCGGCACACTGCCGGGAGGGGGAATCGTCCCCAAAGTCCTCTACGTCGCCATGACCGCCTCCGGACTGATGCGTGAGTAGTCTACCCTTGGACTAGAGGTCCATAGCAGTATCTAGATGGTTGTCTTCTCCTCTTGTGCTATCATGTTTAGATCTTGTGAGCTACTGATGACCCACAAGTATAGGGGATCGCAACAGTCTTCGAGGGAAGTAAAACCCAAATTTATTGATTCGACACAAGGGGTGCCAAAGAATATTTATAAGCTTTAAAAGATAATTTGTCAGATCAGCTGCACCTGTGAATAGACTTGCTCGACATGGAATATCAGTAGCAACAGCTTTATAGCAGAGGCAATAGTGAAATAACAGTAGCAGGTGCATTAAGACATCGATTGTGATTGATGTAGACAACAGGATTAAAATACTGTATGCATAGGGATGGATGTACGAGACTTGCATGGATAAGATAATTCATGTAGTAACATAGCATAGGCATTTGCAGATAAATAATATAAAGCATCCAAGTATTAACTAATCATAAGCATGTATTCAAATTTAGTTGTGCGTGCTCGCAATGAGAAACTTGCACATCATCTTTTGTCCTTCCAGCCCGTTTGTAGCGGGGCCTTTAGGGAAACTACTGGCAATTAAGGTACTCCTTTTAATAAAGTACCGGAGCAAAGCATTAACACTCCGTAAATACATGTGATCCTCACATCATAGCCATTCCCTCTGGTTATCCCAATTGCAGTCACTTTGGGGCCATCGGTTCCGGACAATAGTATGTGTATACAACTGATAGATATGATCCAAAACAATGATTATTATCATGATACAATAACAAGTTCAGATCTGAAATCATGACACTCGGGACCTAGTGTCAAGCATTAAGCATAACAAGTTGGAACAATGACGTAAAACACCGATAACGGATACTAGGCACCATGTCTTACAATCTTACAGCTATTACATGAGTGATCTCATCCAATCCCTACATTCCCCTCAAGCCTACAATAGTGATTTACTCACTCATGGTTAGGGGAAACATGGATGGTTGATTGAGAGGCGGTGGAGATGACGATGGCGATGATCCCCTTCGATTCCCCGTCCCGGCAGGGTGCCGGAACAGAGACTTCAGGTCCCCGAACTAGGGTTCGCGATGGCGGCGGTGTACGGTGGTGTTCTCTGGAAAAGTGGATATCCCCCGATCGTTTTTAGGTAAGGAGGGTTAAGTAGCCGCGAGGGGGTCGCAAGGTGGTTGCCGAGGCGGCCACATCACCTGCTGGCGCGGTGTAGCGTACCTGCACTTTTAATAAGGCAGATACCTGTGTATAGTGCAAATCCCTGGATCGATTCGTTTGCACACACAGTTTACGATGTAATATCACAAAAAAGTATCAATTTTATTACATCGATGATCCAGACTTACAAAATATTCAATACAAGTTGCATAGCATAAAGCTAGCTTCGAAAGAGTAAACAACGGAAATACAATAGAAGTGGGTCTCCAACAACTTCATGTTGCCACAGGCGAAAACATGTTGGTTGCAGACTCGAAATCCCTTAACGAAACCTCACTCGTGATTTGAATAACCTGTAACAAATAAAATTTTGCAATAGAGTGGGTGAGATTCCATTAAAAATGGAGTCTGGCAAGTGACACTATGGTGGACACTTAATGGAATAACTCTATAGCCTATATGCATATTTGGCTGGTGGAGTTCAAGGCTATTTTGCATAAAGCCAATTTTTCCTATCTCTTTGGAAAACACTTTCTTCAAATCAAGACAAGTATGGCATCAAAACCATAAATCTCATCTTCCCTTGTTCACCCATCAAGTTTTATTTCTGAAGTTGGAATGATGGAATCCTCCGTTGACGTCCGTGATCAGCTGCTCAAATTGTCCGTACCGGGGACACGGCTAATACTTAGTTTTACACTCTGCAGAGGTTGTGCATGTTCACCATTGTACCCATTCAACCCAAACTCTCCTTTACACACCATTTGTGAATAGGAAAGGAGAAGAATGAGACGAGATCTTTCAGAAGCATTTTCCCTCCCACTCTGGCTTGACCCGTTCCACCTAACATCCCCCTACATCTGCTTGTCAAGCCGGAGAGAGTCCACGCAACATAATTGATCAAGCCAGAGCCCATATGGCAATGGCTGCACTGGAAGCAATCGTCACTCGGAGTTCTTCAGATTCCTCTGTTCCCTGGGTGGCCATCCACAAGTGCACGTACTCCAGGAACCATAGACATGGACCGGAGTAGCCACTCAACTTCGCCACCATTAACAACCAATCCACCCAGGAGTTTCATTAACTTAGTGGATGTGCACTCTCAGATAAAAATCACCATGCTCACGGCCCTAAGTAGAATAGACATTCATCCTAGGCGACGACAACCATGAGCATAGCCCTGAGTAGTCACTTAATATTTTGTAAAACTTTTCATCAATTGCATAGCATCAATATTTCTGCTAAGTATGATATACGAACCTAGACATAGGAGTAAGAGAATTCTACACAGGTTTAGCATAGCAATACTATCCTACACATGCATATAAAAATACACTAAGTAAGGCATATAGAAAATAATAGGAAGTTTATGAGGTGTGCCACTTGCCTTTGAATGTTGTCGTTGTTCACAAACTCTTTTCAACAATACTCGGAACTCTCCGTTCAGTCTAAACAATATAAACAAACAACAATACTACAATCATAAAACAAAACAACACAACACATACAAGCATACATAATGAACAAAAAAGTTTCATAACTTCTAAGGAAAACATGTCATGCATGATATGCAAATTATTTCTAAGGACTAGAGATGCATGTCATGCCATGAAATTCTTTTAAGTTAATGCAAGGCAATTAGTTTGGTCAAAATGACTAAAGACTAAAGTCATAGGTTGGACAAAATACTTTGTTATAAATCATCTTGAATAAGCACTCAATGACTTAGTCATGATGTGCATAACTACTTAGAGAAAATACTAACTCTATTCTTCAAGGTGATCAACAATTATTAACAACTCTTGGTAAATTGGATATTCACTATAGTGAGAGAGACAGACACCCGGCCAGCCACTTAAATTGTGGAACATGTCTCATGTACGTGGACATGTAAGGTTAGTTTCCAAGTCGCTTCATCTCACTATGCCGCTAGGATCCAACAAACTTCAAGATGGTAATAACATGATCAAAAATTGTTTATGTCTAAAGTGAAAGATAAGATTAGGAAAGAGGGAAAAGATAGTAAGAATGATGTAGTTGGTCTTCCAGGCTTCATCTGCAGACTTGTAATATTCTCCTTGGTGATGTCTTGATTGAATTCTTGGTAGACTTGAATAATCTTCTGACTTGATGATGTTTGTATCACCTAGGCTGGTCTTGGATTTAACTTAGTCTTCAAGAGGTCTAAGAGAAGAAAGGATAAATGAAAGAGAGAGGGAGTAAGACTTAGAAAATATTTCTGGTTGGTCTTCATGAACTTCCTCTTGATTTTTCTTCTAAGTGCTTCTACTTCTTGGAGATACTTCTGAAGTCTTGTTTTGGCTAAGTCCTTCAATGGCCTTCTAGCTCCATCTTGGAAATCCTAAGTGTTTAAGTGCATAGCACTTTACCAAAACACTAGGTTGAAAATAATCCTAACTTAGGGAAAATAAGGAAGGAGTTTTCCTATAAGGAGTATAATTATACAATAGATATGCCATGCATGCAATGCAATTTATTTCTAAGGACAACACTTAACAAAATAAAAGAACTAAGTTTTCTAGATGCTAAAATTTTCTAAGGAAAAGATTTAGCATCTTTAAGATGTTGAAATTTTTCTAAAGAAGAGTGTTGTCGAAAAATAGTTATCAAATATTTTCTAACGAAGAATTTATTTTGTTTAAAGAGGCAAAATATTTCTAAGTACATTTTAATAGCAAAGTGGTTATAATATGACTAAGTACTTTATAATTCGAATAGATGATGAAAATAATTTTTATTAAATTTTTAATCAATTTTAATCATTAAAACAACACTTAAAAGTATTTAATCAATATTAATTATAAAATCATAGAAAATTATTCTACAAAAATTAGTAGAAAAATACTACTGCTAATACTTAGACATTCAAATTTGTAGCAAAAGAGTTTGATAAATTTTAAATTCCAAATTTAAAGTTATGTTCAAATTACCATTAATGCCACTTTTGAATTTTAACAAATTTTAATTTGACAAAACATAAAAGTAATGATGCCAAAAGTTTCTACGTGTCATAAGCTTTCCAAAAATATTTTATTTGTAAAATTATACCAAACCAATAAAAAGTAGTGATAGATTTAAATTGTAGGGTTTTTCTGTAAAACTGCCGGTCTTCGGTTGACTATTGACTTTGACCGCTCACGTGGGAATTGACGTGGCAGGTTGACTGGGATTTGACTACGAATTTGACCAAAAATACAATTGCTCGGATGGAAAAACACTCTTAACGAAAGTTATAGAGAATTACGTGCTCTTTCTAATTATCACAATTATAAAATAAGTGGATGAGTAGATTGGTCATAAATCTCGAAATACCTTTCTGCTCCGAAACTTCAAACGCGAATATCTCTCAGCTCGCTGAACCAAAAGAGTTGAGGCTTGGGGCAAAAGAAAGGTTTTGATCAGGGGAACAACTTTCGTATTGTCGTCCCAAACTTTTGAGATGGTTTGGTTACTCGAACAATATCAAACACGATCTGTATTATACAGAAAATTACGTACGTTAAAATAAACAGTTGTCAACAGGAAAGTTGTAGATGTAGAGTAGATTTACCTTTTCACCGGAGGAATTTCGATTTGGCGCAACGAGCTCGAAGAGATCTGAGAAATACGACTTCAGATCTGATGGATGACGATTCGAAATTCTTTCTCCACGCTTGATAAAAAAATTTGAGGCTTATTGGGATGAAAAGGTATCGACGAGATCTACAACAATGATTAAGGCACCGTTGCGATTGGAGATGGTTTTGTTCGTCAAACGAACGAAATACTATTTTGCTGATTAGGGTTTTGGTGGAACGAAAAGAGTAAAAGAGAAGCCGGCGGCTACAAGGGTTTATATAGGCTGAGGGATGGTGGAATAGATAGGGCTCGGAGTTGTGAACGCGTAGGATCAAACGGATCCATATTTGGAGTTATATTTTTCGAGATATACGTGTTTAAATGAAAGGTGGTTGGAAAAACGAATTTGCAGAGAGTTTGAGTCGCATACGATCGAGCAGGTCAGGTTCGATTCGTCGCAGTTTGGGCCGGCCGGCTGGGCCCAATTCATTTTTTTTCTTATTTCTTTCATATCTTTTGTTTTAGAACTCCGAATTAAGTGAAATTAATTTCTAAAAATTTATAAAAATCATATCTTTATTTTAAAACATTTATGGACATGTTTTGACCACTTTTAAAAAAATATTAATTTTGAATATTTGATTTAATGCAAATTTGACACTTTTGTCAAATTTGAAAATAAAAATTTAGTCAATTTACTTATGGATAAATAAAATTTGGTACCACAATTGTGAACATATGAAAATAATTATTTCTAATAATTACAATCAAAATATTAAAGTAAATAAGATAAATAGCATAATCATTATTTGTTTTTAATATTTTATCAAATAGATTTTCAAGTGGAAATAATATTTCAACCATTGTAATTTCAAATATAAACAATGCAATAAAATGATGAATGCATGCATGAATTTTGTTTTCAAATCGACATACAAATATTTTTCAAAAAGTTTTTAATTTTTCTGATTTTTCAGAATTTAAAAAATCCTAGGATGTTACAGACTACCACCCTTAAAAGGAATCTCGTCCTCGAGATTCGAGAGACTAGGAAGACAAAGAAAATGCTTGAATGATTCTGATAACTCGGGATGTTTTGAGAAATGAAATTTCTGACATGGAAACTGGAAATTAGCAGGGGATGAATTTTCTGATTGGCGAGGCTCGAAAGAAAGATGGTTTGGGATCTCTGGGTTTAAGGCAGCTGGATTAGAATTATCTGGGTGGCTACCACCCTTAAAAGAAATTTGTGTGGTCAGTCTAGGAACTTTGTTTAATCTTGTTTAGTTCTCTGCTGTAAAGCGTACAAGTATTCAAAATACAATGGCGTGTGGTGGATACGGAAAGTTTTAGCACTCACGCTTCCACTCGGTCCTTGGAGAGATTTATTCTTCTTCCACAGTGGGCAGCCACTGGCATAGTGTCCCTTGTCCTTGCACTTGTAGCATCTAATGTGGCTAAGATCTTTCTTGGATTCACCCTTTTGTCTTTGTTCCTCCAGGATCTTCATGAGAGACTATCGCATTCCTTCCTTGGCTTGTTGGTTAGTTTGTTGCACAAGGGATAAAATCAACACTGAATTGGGACATGGTTTGTTCCTTCACACAGGAAGCAATTAACCCGTCTTGTGCGGCATCCTTTAACTGGGCGTCTGGTATGACCATGGGATCACTCATCAGAACAATCTTTGAACGTATGTCCTATCTCTCCACAAGTTTTGCATGCCTTTAGTTTGGTCATAAGGTCCTCTTCAAAATCACTATGGTTTTGATCAATCTTAGACAGTTGATCATTGATCAAATTCCACAGCTGACTCTGGTTCTCTAATAGTAGTCGCATTGTTGTGTGCAATTCATTGTTGTTGATATTGGGGTGAGACATTTGTTTGGTTTAGAAAATACATGAGTTGAATTATATGTACTATGGAGAAATCCTAATTCAATATATCAGAACAAGGCAACCAATTTATAACATAATTAATCAACGTCTAACAAACATCAAGCAACAAGGTTCAAACACAAGCAAAAACATACGTGAAAAATTTCAAAACTTCTTTTGAAAAACCGAACTAATCGTTTATCGAACGAAACACACCAATGTCATGGAAAGACAAAATTGATATTACTGCCATACCACAATTTGATAGGTCAATACATCATCGGATCTCGTTATTCTAATGGGTAGGTGGTCTAATATAGTGCCCTTGCTTACGAAAGCAATGGCACATATGAATAGTGCAAAGACTTGGATCACATAAGTCTCGCATTCTCCAATAAGATGTAATATCATAGTATAATGTCATAATTTATTACAGAACGAGACAAATGATCCAAAAACAAATATCCTTACAACTTAGCATAGCGGAAATGCTAGCTGAATAAATAGTTCACACTTTATTTCAGAGTTCACACGCAATACTAAAGATAGCATGGAGCTACATCTTCTCCATGAAGCCACTTGCAAATCATGTTGGTTGTAGCTCGAAGACGACCCCCTTACTCCTCATTCGGACATTCTCCAAGTGACTTTAATTTTCTAATGTTCTATTAAGCTATAACTATATGCTTATTTTGGCTGGTGGAGCTCAAGGCTATTGCGTAAAGCAAATTTTCTCCTACTTTTGATAAACAATTTTCTTAAATCAATATCTTCTCCTTCAGAGACAATCTCGAGACAAGTCCATGTCTTCTACCCATGTTCACCCAACAAAGTTTTATTAAGAAATTTGGGATGAGGAGATTTTCAGAACACAGCCTTGTGTAGTTACTCAAATTGTCCGATGCCGGGGACACGGCTAAGATCTTAGGTTTTAACTCTCGAGAGGGTGTGCACTTTCACCATTAGACTTAATCAACCCAAACTATCCTCTACGCTCCTTTAGTGAGAAGGAAAAGGAGAAGATCAAGATGAGACTTTTCAGAAGTTGCTTTCCCATGATCATACTAAGAGATTACCACCATCCTATCAACTCTACCACCATCAATCTCTTGACCCAGGTCCACATCAACTTACTCCATCAAGACAGAGCCCATATTGACCAATGGTTGCACGATAAGCAACTAGACTCAGTGTAAACTTAAATCTCATAGCCCTGGGTGGCCTACCACAAGTGAACAACTCAGGTTAACACTGAAGGGAATATGCCCTAGAGGCACTTAATAAACATAGTTTATTGGCAATATCCCAATCGTTCATTATATGTTTTACACCATGCTATAACTGTATTAAGCGAAAACATTAATACACGTGGGGTAGATAAACAACCAGGTCCCTAGTAGCCTCTACTAAGACTAGTTTCGTTGCACGATTGATGATCGAGGTTTTCCGATCATAGGGCATGGCGCCGGTCGGCAATGGAAGTCATATCGTCAGGTGTAATGATGTGATGGACATACCCAGTATTTGTAGGACATAGTCATTACGCCTTAAGACCGTGAGATCAACTCTTATTGTTATCCATGGAAGATACTTTGATCGCACCAAACGTCATATATTATATATGTGACAATGATAGGTGATACTTTTGGGTATTGGAAGGGGGTAGTTGAGACGAGGGGTCAACAGCGGGATTTGTCAGTCCGCATAGCCGGATAGATACTCTAGGGCCCACTCGGTGAGATTATGTCAAATTAGTTTGCAAACATGTGACTAGGTCACCAGCTGACATAATATCATAGACGAGTAGAAGATAGCGATGTCGGTAACGAGATCATGCTAGGTATGGAGATATATGAGAATGATGCTCGGACACGCTAAGTATCGCCATGACAAAGGGTTTAAGACTATACGTCCAGGTTTGATAGATGAAAGTCATTCGTTATATCACAGGGATTAATTCATGGGGTCCAGGCCTACGAGTTAGTCGTCGATCATAGAGGAGTCTTGATCGTACCTGTTATTATATCGAACCGCTAGGGTAACACACTTAAGGGGTTTTGACAAGACAACCGGAAAGGAAAGAGATCACCGGGAGCGTCCCATGGGGGTCCGATGGAGATCGGGCAGCGCCGAAAGAGTTTTCGGTGCTAGGAAAAATCATATATATTATGTTTGATATTAATTAATGTAATTAATATGCAAATATGATTTTATATTTATTTTCGAATTTATTTAGGCTGATTTCCCTAAATGGTCCTTCTGGTCGAAAGAATGCCCATGGGGGGGAAAACTCTCAAGGGAATTTTGTGGGGAAGGCTTGGCCGGCCTAGGTGGGCCAAATGGGGCCCACCTAGGGCCGGCGCACCAGCCTTGGCCGAACCAGGCATGTGGGATAGTCCCACATTGCCTGGCTGGCAAGGTTGGCTCCCCCTGTGAGCCTATATAAGAAGGGGCACCCCTGGCCTTTTAATTCACCAATTAATTCCCAATTTCTCTCTCGATCTTGTGGTTCCCTTGTCGGAGCCGCGCCGAGTAGAGGAGGGGGATCTCTTCCACCATAGCCCGCTGCCACGCTGCTGGTGTTCCGGTCCAAGTCTTCCGCTGCTCGTCCTGGACTGGAGCTTCGGAGGCCGTCGTCTCCACCGTATGTGTGTGACGCCCTGCGAGGTGCTGCGCTAGCGGTGCTCGGAGGCCTACTTCCTCCACCCGACCTCGGGGTCATCTTCGTCGTCTTCGTCGCGCCGAGTTCTCCGCGACCTAGAGGTCGGCTACGTCGTCTTCGTCGTCAACGCTTGTGCGGGAGCGTAATCCCCGCTATTCGGTCTACGAAGGTATGTATTCCGATCTCCGCCGTACTACTATATCTGCATAGTGTAGATCTTGGCTAGTTTAAGGATATCGTTGCTAGGAATTTTTTTTGTTTTTCTGCACACGATCCCCTTCAGTGGTATCAGAGCCGATCTATCGTAGATATAGCTGTACGCTGTTAGAACCCGTGTTCTGCACGGGGGCACCGTTCCTGTTATTTGCTACCCTCTAGCGTGCACTTGTGATTCCAGCGGCATCGAGTTGATGAAGCGGCCTGGACCGACTTTACGCGTACGCTTATGCGAGACTGGTTCCACTACTGACATACGGCTGGTACCGTATCTGTGGCTGGCGGGTGCCTGTTTCTCTCTCTTTAGTTGGCTTTGCATTTTCAATGGAGGGCCCGAAAGGGATGCTTAAACATGCAATTATTGGATCGTTGTTGTGGTCATAAGGTTCGTAGGTATGAAGCGGTTCTATTTATGAAAGCCCCGGGCCACGTAAAATATTGAAAAGATAAAATAGAAGCGTCTAACTTTATTTTGCAGGGGCTATGTGATATGGTCAAGGTAGGTTTATTAAATTGTTTATAAACTGCGGGCGCCAAGAAGACCATGGCGCAATGGACTATATCACATTGCATTACATTTGATGTTTTGTGTGCATCTTATATTGTGTGATTGTGTGTATAGTATACATTAGTTACACGGCCGTAGCTATATAAGATGATCCCTTCAAAATACCACTAGTGTTCTCCCTCCAACGCGCACCACCAAGAAAGTTCTACGTTATGAGGCAGGCCGTGATGATCGGGTGTCAAACATCTCGTCGTTCGCATACAGTGGGTGTAAGCCATGTTGCACAAGCGTCAGGGTGGAGGTTTTTGGTGGCGATCCTAGCATATTCAGAAATATGGCCTCAGAACAGGGAGACCGAAAGGTCGAGAACGAGTCACAAAATTGGTGTGGCGGACATTTGTCTACTCTTGAAGTTGTGCCGCCAGCTCTGATGATGAGGGGTGGTGCAATGGATGGGGGTCGCGTAATCGCTTAAATGACCAGGAGGGATGTTCGTTTGAGTGGGAGTTCGGATAGTTATTTTCTAAAAATACTAGAACTCAGAATATAATGAACAGAGTCTGTTTTGCAAACCTTTGTATATGTTAACCATAGTCATAGCATCTTTTCAAATTAGGCGCATTCCTGCGTTTGAGAAACTTAAAAGGTTGGGTCCAAACTTCATAGTTTTATGCTTTAGCTTGAGGATTCTCCTTGTTTAAACCGTTACCTCTTTGTGTTACAATACCCACTAGGAGATAACCCCGGAGATTCCGCTGACAAAAGATAATTTGGATTATCGGATTTTGTGCGGATGATATCATCATAGTCCAGTGTATGCTATGATCTCTGCCGTAGAGAACCAACGGTGGGTACGAGTTTTTAGATCGCGAACATATGATATGGTCGCTAAACTCGGGGTGCCCCAAACGTTGGGTTGATGAAGTTTATCAGTACGTTGACTGATTGTCTTCTCAACCAAGATGGAAGAGAATACACACATTGAGGGAGCATGTGGCGGTCATACTTAATGACATATGTTCATGATTAATGAACATTGAGACGCCTCGCTCAGCTCAATCACTGGATGACAGACATCGTTGCCAAGTGCAAATCCTGTGTCATAGACTATGTCATGCAAGGGGAATCGTTCACCTTCATGGTTCTTGATTACGGTGGAAGTATCAAGAAAATGAAACAGATCGCCGGAAGTCATCAATGATGATGGTGTGTATATGATATACATGTTATGAATGTTTTAGCTAAGCAAGTACTCGCAGTAGTGACTAAGTTTTGAACTAGTCATGTTTTGTGAAAACCAGGTTCACTCCTTTAGTAGCTTGAAAGGATGAGGCGACATTGCGTGTTGATAATGGCAATGAAGTTGTTGTGATGGCCATAGACACTCTCCATCTAGATCTACCATTTGGGTAAATTCTTTATGATCACCTGTTAGTATGATCGTTACAAGTGTGTCTCCTCTAGCGAGACACTTGTTCATACATGATAGTGACAAATTGGTGTCCTATATTTATGAAGTAATGATCATATGCCGATTTGAATTTAGATGGTAGAAGCTCCCACATTCATAATATTAATGCCAAAGGATACAAACTTAATAAAGACACCACATATGTGTGGCACTACCGTTTGGTTATGTCAATGTTATATGCATTAGCTCCACACTGGATGGACCTACAAGTCCTAAGATTTGATCTTTTGACACTTGCAAAATAACTGTGACACCGTTTTCGGAAAACGGGCATATAACTTATTGATAGTCATACATGGAGATGTATGTGGTTCAATAAAGTAATTGACGGGTAGTGGAGACCTTTATTTCGTGAACTTCACTGAACGTTTTGAGTATAGCTTGTTGAGAATCATGCATATGGGTGTATGTGAATCAATGAAGTACTTTAACGTGTAGTGGAAGTCTTTTATTTCATAGACTTCATGAATATTCCGAGTAGATATATGGATAACCACTCCGGGGAATGTTAGTCTGAAATTTTGATTCGATCAAACGAAGTTCAGAATGAAGTAGGAAATAAACTTAACAAGAAAATCAAATTCCCGCGATGCAAATCGAGGAAATAAAGATTTAAGTTATAATGTTGGCACATCATTGGAATACTTGTGAGAAGAGTTCCACAAATTACGTCGCATGGAACATTATAGTGTTATGGTGTGTTAGGACGTCGTAATTGCACCCTATCGGATAGTGAGTGGTAAATAAATCTCTTACCGAATTATTGTGATCATTAGAGTCATATGGTAGAAACGTAAACACTCGTGTTAGCAAATAGGTAAACCATTTGAATCCATGGAGACAATACCATATGAGTAATGGTGTGGCTTTTAGCCTGGATTGTCGTTTCAGCAATTTAGTGTTTTCGATGTAATCGAACCTAAAATGGATTAATCTTTGTAGTATACCCTACCTAAAGAGTTAGTTGGGTACATGTCTCACGACATAGGAAAAATCATTGCCGGGATATACCTTGCGAAAGAAATAGTTTCTTGTCCGAAGGTATAAGTGAGAAAGAAAGTAGAGCAAGACGAAGTTGGAGAACTTCCTCTCCAGACATCAGAGTGGCGCAATCGAAAGTGTTTTCGGTGTCAGGCTCCACAACTTGAAAAAGCTGATGATTCAAAACCATGATGTTCTCAGCTCATACTAAGAGCGTAGGCATACGAGGTTGTGTTCCACACTGTGTGTTACGACAATCTTGCTATGATGGTCATATTAATGGAATATGATAGACCTACGAACTACGAAGAAGAGATGGTGAACCTAAGTCCGAGAAATGGCTATGAGTCATTTATGATCCGAAATAAAATCCATATACGATTACCAGGTAATGACTTGGGAGATCTTCTTGATGGCATCTTGGATGTTGATAGTATATGGAGTTTTATGAGAGAGTAGATATTGAGCAGATTCGATTTGTCGTGAAACAGTTCCGACAGACCACATGAGACTTTGTCTCAAGTGGCGAAGCCTAAATCTATTCTGGGTCGTTTAGCAATAACTATAATGAGAAATTGATAGATGGATGAGAAAACCATGGTTCTTAATAGTGTAATTAAGAATGGTTTGTAATCCTGAGGATGCTAAACATGTGTGCAAACTTCGGTTGTCCATTCATGGGCAGAAGCAAGCATATCAGAGCTGGAATCTTCACTTTGATAATGTGATCAAAGGATTTTGGAGTTGTCCAAAATAGTTTACATTTGCAAAGAAGTGAGTGGGAGCAAAGTAGCTTTCCTTGATCTTATATGCGGAAGGCATTTTTTTTAGTGGGAGCTAAGTAGCTTTTCCTTGATCTTATATGCGGAAGGCATATTTGAGTGTGAGCTAGGTGTCATTTGTGATTCTGTATGTAGCGACATATTGAATGACACAGATCCTCTAGTAGAGTGTAAAGGATTATTTAAGTGATTAAATTTTCTATGAAATGAAGTTAGGAGTATTAGGCATCCGATTTATAATTGTATAGATCAGAAGGGGCTTAATAACATTAGGTCGGAATATTTCCTAAGTCAAGATTCTGAAGTGTTTCAGAATAGGACAAGCAAAGAAAGAGGTTCTTGTTTGTATGACTAGGTAAAATATTAAGTTTATCTTGGCATTTTCAGTTATAGCAAATGATGTTCGACATTATCTATGTATCAGTCATAGATGCTATCAGATTGAAAGCTCGACTTAGTGTGACCCAAGTTCTTGGTTGAAGAACAGGTTCTAGAGTGATCCTTGTGTGGATCAGTGAACAAACGTTAAGTTTATTCTTCAGTGTCTATGAGAACTTAAGATAGGTTTTCTAGTAACGGGTAAGAGTGAAATGGCTACTTGCCGTAAAGCGGTTACGATGATGCAAGTTATTACACTGACCCATACGACTAGAAATCTCATATAGGAGATGCCCTTTATTTTGAAGAAAGACATGGTTAGTTTGCGAAGTCGCATATGAATGCACTGTCGCATAATCTACATAGGTATATAAATATATCGCGACTTTAGAAGTAGCAAGTGTGATTGGACTGAGCAGTTTTCCGAGCGTAGGTGGTCCCTTAATAGATCTTTCAGACTTTTGACGCGCATGCTACGCGAATGCTCGAGTCTCACTCCATCCACTGGGATATATTTCACCGTCATCGTAAGATACGGGTTTATGTCAAACTAGGTGACATAGAAGTGTTGCAAAGCACATATAGGTCTCAATGTGTGAGAACTATTGACTGTATTCCTCTTCCACGAGGCGGGCAGGCACCAAGATGCTATGGGTGTTGAGCTTTTACCAGGTTGTAAACTAGATTAAGTGTTACTCTAGTGAAAGTGGGAGACTGAAGGGAATATGCCCTAGAGGCACTTAATAAACATAGTTTATTGGCAATATCCAAATCGTTCATTATATGTTTTACACCATGCTATAACTGTATTAAGCGAAAACATTAATACACCTGTGGTAGATAAACAACCAGGTCCCTACTAGCCTCTACTAAGACTAGTTTCGTTGCGCGATTGATGATCGAGGTTTTCCGATCATAGGGCATGGCGCCGGTCGGCAATGGAAGTCATATCGTCAGGTGTAACGATGTGATGGACATACCCAGTATTTATAGGACATAGTCATTACGCCTTAAGACCGTGAGATCAACTCTTATTGTTATCCCTGGAAGATACTTTGATCGCACCAAACGTCATATCTTATATATGTGACAATGATAGGTGATACTTTTGGGTATCGGAAGGGGGTAGTTGAGACGAGGGGTCAACAGCGGGATTTGTCAGTCCGCATAGCCGGATAGATACTCTAGGGCCCACTCGGTGAGATTATGTCAAATGAGTTTGCAAACATGTGACTAGGTCACCAGCTGACATAATATCATGGACGAGTAGAAGATAGCGATGTCGGTAACGAGATCATGCTAGGTATGGAGATATCTGAGAATGATGCTCGGACACGCTAAGTATCGCCATGACAAAGGGTTTAAGACTATACGTCCAGGTTTCATAGATGAAAGTCATTCGTTATATCACAGGGATTAATTCATGGGGTCCAGGCCTACGAGTTAGCCGTCGATCATAGAGGAGTCTTGATCGTACCTGTTATTATATCGAACCGCTAGGGTAACACACTTAAAGGGTTTCGACAAGACAACCGGAAAGGAAAGAGATCACCGGGAGCGTCCCGGGAGGGGTCCGATGGAGATCGGGCAACGCCGAAAGAGTTTTCGGAGCTAGGAATTTTTTTATATATTATGTTTGATATTAATTAATGTAATTAATATGCAAATATGATTTTATATATTTATTTTCGAATTTATTTAGGCTGATTTCCCTAAATGGGCCTTCTGGTCGAAAGAAGGCCCATGGGGGGGGGGGGGGGGACTCTCAATGGAATTTTGTGGGGAAGGCTTGGCCGGCCTAAGTGGGCCAAATGGGGCCCACCTAGGGCCGGCGCACCAGCCTTGGCCGAACCAGGCATGTGGGATAGTCCCACATTGCCTGGCTGGCAAGGTTGGCTCCCCCTGTGAGCCTATATAAGAAGGGGCACCCCTGGCCTTTTAATTCACCAATTAATTCCCAATTTCTCTCTCGATCTCGTGGTTCCCTTGTCGGAGCCACGCCGAGTAGAGGAGGGGGATCTCTTCCACCATAGCCCGCTGCCGCGCTGCTGGTGTTCCGGTCCAAGTCTTCCGCTGCTCGTCCTGGACTGGAGCTTCGGAGGCCGTCGTCTCCACCATATGTGTGTGACCCCCTGCGAGGTGCTGCGCTAGCGGTGCTCGGAGGCCTACTTCCTCCACCCGACCTCGGGGTCATCTTCGTCGTCTTTGTCGCGCCGAGTTCTCCGCGACCTAGAGGTCGGCTACGTCGTCTTCGTCGTCAACGCTTGTGCGGGAGCGTAATCCCCGCTATTCGGTCTACGATGGTATGTATTCCGATCTCCGCCGTACTACTATATCTGCATAGTGTAGATCTTGGCTAGTTTAAGGATATCGTTGCTAGGAAATTTTTTGTTTTCTGCACACGATCCCCTTCAAACACCGCATATCATGGCCCCAAGTAAGTAGAAACTATCCTGGGCGAAGACAACCATGAAACTTGGCCCTGAGAAGCCACTCAACTTGAAACCTGCTCGATCGACCCAATCCACCCAGGCGTTAAATTAATTTAGTGGAAATTTTCATTTATCACATCAATCATAAAACAATCATTTTTGCAGCAGGTGCTTCCACTAAATTATAATAGGGGTCTAATCTGGAATTTCTAAGGGGAAACCTAAAAGGTTTGCATAGCATACTACAATCTCCCAAAACCTATCATGCATACTACTTTTGCAAAATTCTGTTTGAAAACGCTAGATATGCAATAGAATAAAATAGTAGGTGTTTTATGAAGTCACTTGCCTTGGCAGCAGGAAGGGCAGGCACAACAAGAATAGCAATCACAAGCAGGTCCTTCCTCTCCTTCACAATCTAGCACAAGCAATACATACAAATAAATATCCACACAAAATCTCACAACACCAAATAAAAGATGTATGCATGTATGATATGCCATGTGTAGAATTTAGACACACTTATCCATAATTTATATTCTCTGGTATTAAATGCATGAGATGCAAATTTTAGGAATTTCTCAATTCACTTAAGAATTTAATAATTGAAAACAATATAACCAAAACTTAGATTATACCATTACAACTTTTATTGTTCTAAGAAAGTTTTCAAATAAGACATATTAATATTCCCGGGCAGAGGTTGTTAACCTAAACCTAAAACAATTGAGTTTATTTGTAAAACATTTTTATTATTTAAGTTACGGATTTAATAGCCGAATTACTCCTCGGATGATCTTATGAATTATTATTTATCAAAAGCAAAAACAAATGATATAGAATTAAACTACTCTAGCAGGGCTATCCGTGGATATAAAATTCATTGAATTTGGACTTACAGAACATAAGTTATGAATTTTCTAAGTTTTGCATATTTTCTGCTTTATTTATAAAATTCCTGTGAAAAAGGAAAAATAAAAGGCTACGTGGCGCGATCCTATTGGACGAAAACGGTTCGCGCAGATCGTGGACGAGAGCCGTCCGATTTAAATGAGATCGGACGCGCGGGATCGTTGGATCTAGATCCAACGGCTTGGGACGCTCGGTCGAACCGAGCGGCGCGCGGGTCGCCGGAAGGCTCGCCGGCGGCGGCGCCCGCGGCGGCGGCGCGTCGGCCTCGACGTTTCCCGCGTGAAAAAACAGCCCCAGGACGAACGGGTCTTACCAAAATGACGCGGAGGAGGAGGCGAGGTCGATGGCGCGGCGGCGGCGTCGAAACTCTTCTCCTTTCCTCGTCGGAGATGGTGGCCGGCGGCGGAGCACTTCGGTTGAGGTCGGTTTCGGCGTTCGGCTGAAAAATAGAACAAGCGAGGGGGCTCAACGGATGCGCAAGGGAATGGGGAAGCTAGGGGGAGCCTCGGTGGCGCTCGAGGAGCTCGGTGCTTACCGCACTCGTTCAAAAGTCCGGCGGGAATGGCGGCGACGGCGATCTTGATTCCGAGCAGCCCGACGGCGGGGAGGTAGGGTTTTGGGGGGGGGGGGTTCGGAGGCGGCCTCGAGGAGTATATATAGGAGGGGGCAGGGGCACTAGACGCGGCGGGAAACGGCCGGAAACGGCTCGGACACGGTCTCCATCTCCGACGTGATCTCCGGACGGAGGTGGAAGACGGCTGCCAGGTGGGGCCTACCTGTCAGCAAGAGAGGAGCGAGGCGCGCGCTGGAGCGGGCCGATGGGCTGCTATCTAACGCGCGCGCGGCGGATAGCGTCTGGGCCAGCCCGGAAACAATTTCTTTTAAATAAAATTAAATAAAAACTGTTTTTCAAATCTGATTTACTAAATGATTTTTAAACCTATTCAAAACATTTCAGAAAAATTCATAAAAATATATTTTGGAAAGGTTATTTAAATTAGCAATTTTTAATAATAAACTTACCCATTATAAAATTTGGAAAAATTATATTTATTAAGTAAGTTTAAATAAACACTTAATGTGATTAAACATTATTTAAACTCATAATTGAAATTTTATTTAGTACCTATGTGATTAAAAGTTAATCCTATATGATGAATGATGTATGAATGCAAAGTTTTAAATTTTAGCAAAATTGGGATATTACATCTAATCTATCCTTTTCTTGAGTGCCTCGAGCTCTTCCTCAACTTCCTTGAGTTCTTCAAGATATTTCTGGGTGTTGTGAAGTCTATAATGAAGTCTTTCTGCAAGGTACTCGATGGCTCTCCATGCTGCATTCCTTGCTGAATCAAAGAATGATGTGTGAAGTATCGGGTTCGTGAACATGTAGTCACCCTCAGTCTTGTGGTTATCTTCTTTGCTCAAGTATAGATGGACTTGCACCCACCAATACTCTTGACCTTCATCCATGAAAGGGAAACCTTTGTATACTACTTCTCCTTCAAAACCTAAACTCCTCATGTTATTCTTAAGTGCTCTTGGAAACTCAGTCTCGCATTCCAAGGTCATGGTCATCACTGGTCCTTTCTTGAGTGCTTCAATGAGGACGGTCATCGAAAGAAAACAAGAGAAGAAACTTAGAAATGAAATAGATAAGATAGTTACAAGAATGATGTTTGAAAAATTCTTATTTTCAGCAAAATAAATGAAATAGATTTTCAATCCTATGGCCAAATCCTATTTCTATCCAAACCTAGGGTTTTGAACCTACATGCAACACATTGCTCTGATACCATCTGTAGCGTACCTGCACTTTTAATAAGGAAGATACCTGTGTATAGTGCAAATCCCTGGATCGATTCGTTTGCACACACAGTTTACGATGTAATATCACAACAAAGTATCAATTTTATTACATCGATGATCCAGACTTACAAAATATTCAATACAAGTTGCATAGCATAAAGCTAGCTTCGAAAGAGTAAACATCGGAAATACAATAGCAGTGGGTCTCCAACAACTTCATGTTGCCACAGGCGAAAACATGTTGGTTGCAGACTCGAAATCCCTTAACGAAACCTCACTCGTCATTTGAATAACCTGTAACAAATAAAATTTTGCAACAGAGTGGGTCAGATTTCATTAAAAATGGAGTCTGGCAAGTGACACTATGGTGGACACTTAATGGAATAACTCTATAGCCTATATGCATATTTGGCTGGTGGAGTTCAAGGCTATTTTGCATAAAGCCAATTTTTCCTATCTCTTTGGAAACCACTTTCTTCAAATCAAGACAAGTATGGCATGAAAACCATAAATCTCATATTCCCTTGTTCACTCATCAAGTTTTATTTCTGAAGTTTGAATGATGGAATCCTCCGTTGACGTCCGTGATCAGCTGCTCAAATTGTCCGTACCGGGGACACGGCTAAGTACTTAGTTTTACACTCTGCAGAGGTTGTGCACGTTCACCATTGTACCCATTCAACCCAAACTCTCCTTTACACACCATTTGTGAATAGGAAAGGAGAAGAATGAGACGAGATATTTCAGAAGCATTTTCCCTCCCACTCTGGCTTGACCCGTTCCACCTAACATCCCCCTACATCTGCTTGTCAAGCCGGAGAGAGTCCACGCAACATAATTAATCAAGCCAGAGCCCATATGGCAATGGCTGCACTGGAAGCAATCGTCACTCGGAGTTCTTCAGATTCCTCTGTTCCCTGGGTGGCCATCCACAAGTGCACGTACTCCAGGAACCA
Organism: Poa annua; assembly: GCA_026929855.1. Lineage (NCBI taxonomy): Eukaryota > Viridiplantae > Streptophyta > Magnoliopsida > Poales > Poaceae > Poa > Poa annua. The sequence continues at coordinate 238,362,922 of CM049426.1, read as the reverse complement.
TAGACATGGACCGGAGTAGCCACTCAACTTCACCACCATTAACAACTAATCCACCCAGGAGTTTCATGAACTTAGTGGATGTGCACTCTCAGATAAAAATCACCATGCTCACGGCCCTAAGTAGAATAGACATTCATCCTAGGCGACGACAACCATGAGCATAGCCCTGAGTAGTCACTTAATATTTTGTATAACTTTTCATCAATTGCATAACATCAATATTTCTGCTAAGTATGATATAGAAACCTAGACACAGGAGTAAGGGAATTATACACAGGTTTAGCATAGCAATACTATCCTACACATGCATATAAAAATACACTAAGTAATGCATATAGAAAATAATAGGGAGTTTACGAGGTGTGGCACTTGCCTTTGAATGTTGTCGTTGTTCACAAACTCTTTTCAACAATACTCGGAACTCTCCGTTCAGTCTAAACAATATAAACAAACAACAATACAACAATCATAAAACAAAACAACACAACACATACAAGCATACATAATGAACAAAAAAGTTTCATAACTTCTAAGGAAAACATGTCATGCATGATATGCAACTTATTTCTAAGGACTAGAGATGCATGTCATGCCATGAAATTCTTTTAAGTTAATGCAAGGCAATTAGTTTGGTCAAAATGACTAAGGACTAAAGTCATAGGTTGGACAAAATACTTTGTTATAAATCATCTTGAATAAGCACTCAATGACTTAGTCATGATGTGCATAACTACTTAGAGAAAATACTAACTCTATTCTTCAAGGTGATCAACAATTATTAACACCACTTGGTATATTGGATATTCACTATAGTGAGAGAGACAGACACCCGACCAGCCACTTAAATTGTGGAACAGGTCTCATGTACGTGGACATGTAAGGTTAGTTTCCAAGCCGCTTCATCTCACTATGCCGCTAGGATCCAACAAACTTCAAGATGGTAATAACATGATCAAAAATTGTTTATGTCTAAAGTGAAAGATAAGATTAGGAAAGAGGGAAAAGATAGTAAGAATGATGTAGTTGGTCTTCCAGACTTCATCTCCAGACTTGTAATATTCTCCTTGGTGATGTCTTAATTGAATTCTTGGTAGACTTGAATAATCTTCAGACTTGATGATGTTTGTATCACCTAGGCTGGTCTTGGATTTAACTTAGTCTTCGAGAGGTCTAAGAGAAGAAAGGAGAAATGAAAGAGAGAGGGAGCAAGACTTAGAAAATATTTCTGGTTGTTCTTCATGAACTTCCTCTTGATTTTTCTTCTAAGTGCTTCTACTTCTTGGAGATACTTCTGAAGTCTTGTTTTGGCTAAGTCCTTCAATGGCCTTCTATCTCCATCTTGGAAATCCTAAGTGTCTAAGTGCATAGCACTTTACCAAAACGCTAGGTTGAAAATAATCCTAACTTAGGGAAAATAAGGAAGGAGTTCTCCTATAAGGAGTATAATTATACAATAGATATGCCATGCATGCAATGCAATTTATTTCTAAGGACAATACTTAACAAAATAAAACAACTAAGTTTTCTAGATGCTAAAATATTCTAAGGAAAAGATTTAGCATCTTTAAGATGTTGAAATTTTTCTAAAGAAGAGTGTTGTCGAAAAATAGTTATCAAATATTTTCTAACGAAGAATTTATTTTGTTTAAAGAGGCAAAATATTTCTAAGTACATTTTAATACCAAAGTGGTTATAATATGACTAAGTACTTTATAATTCGAATAGATGATGAAAATATTTTTTAATAAATTTTTAATCAATTTTAATCATTAAAACAACACTTAAAAGTATTTAATCAATATTATTATAAAATCATAGAAAATTATTCTACAAAAATTAGTAGAAAAATAATACTGCTAATACTTAGACATTCGAATTTATAGCAAAAGAGTTTGATAAATTTTAAATTCTAAATTTGAAGTTATGTTCAAATTACCATTAATGCCACTTTTGAATTTTAAGAAATTTTAATTTGATAAAACATAAAAGTAATGATGCCAAAAGTTTCTACGTGTCATAAGCTTTCCAAAAATATTTGATTTGTAAAATTTTACCAAACCAATAAAAAGTAGTGATAGATTTAAATTTTAGATTTTTTCTGTAAAACTGCCGGTCTTCGGTTGACTGTTGACTTTGACCGCTCACGTGGGAATTGACTCGCTGACGTGGCATGTTGACTGAGATTTGACTACGAATTTGACCAAAAATACAATTGCTCGGATGGAAAAACACTCTTAACGAAAGTTATAGAGAATTACGTGCTCTTTCTAATTATCACAATTATAAAATAAGTGGATGAATAGATTGGTCATAAATCTCAAAATACCTTTCTGGTCCAAAACTTCAAACGCGAATATCTCTCAGCTCGCTGAACCAAAAGAGTTGAGGCTTGGGGCAAAAGAAAGGTCTTGATCAGGGGAACAACTTTCATATTGTCGTTCCAAACTTTTGAGATGGTTTGGTTACTCGAACAATATCAAACACGATCTGTATTATACAGAAAATTACGTACGTTAAAATAAAAAGTTGTCAACAGAAAAGTTGTAGATATAGAGTAGATTTACCTTTTCACCGGAGGAATTTCGATTTTGCGCAACGAGCGCGAAGAGATCTGAGAAATACGACTTCAGATCTGATGGATGACGATTCGAAATTCTTTCTCCACGCTTGATAAAAAAAGTTGAGACTTATTGGGATGAAAAGGTATCGACGAGATCTACAACAATGATTAAGGCCCCGTTGCGATTGAAAATGGTTTTGTTCGTCAAACGAACGAAATACTATTTCGCTGATTAGGATTTCGGTGAAACGAAAAGAGTAAAAGAGATGCCGGCGGCTATAGGGGTTTATATAGGCTGAGGGATGGTGGAATAGATAGTGCTCGGAGTTGTGAACGCGTAGGATCAAACGGATCCGGATTTGGAGTTATATTTTTCGAGATATACGTGTTTGAATGAAAAGTGGTTGGAAAAACGACTTTACAAAGAGTTTGAGTTGCATACGATTGAGCGGTCAGGTTCGATTCGTCCCAGTTTGGGCCGGCCGGCTGGGTCCAATTCGTTTTTTTTTCTTATTTCTTTCATATCTTTTGTTTTAGAACTCCGAAATTAAGTGAAATTAATTTCTAAAAATTTGTAAAAATCATATCTTTATTTTAATACATTTATGGACATGTTTTGACCACTTTTAAAAAATATTAATTTTGAATATTTGATTTAATGCAAATTTGACACTTTTGTCAAATTTGAAAATAAAAATTTAGTCAATTTACTTATGGCTAAATAAAATTTGGTATGACAATTGTGAACATATGAAAATAATTATTTCTAATAATTAAAATCAAAATATTAAAGTAAAATAAGATAAATAGCATAATCATTATTTTGTTTTTAATATTTTCTCAAATAGATATTCAAGTGGAAATAATATTTCAACCATTGTAATTTCAAATATAAAAAATGCAAGAAAATGATGAATGCATGCATGAATTTTGTTTTCAAATCGACATACAAATATTTTTCAAAAAGTTTTTAATTTTTCTGATTTTTCAGAATTTGAAAAATCCTAGGATGTTACACGCGGGTCCCACCTGGCCGCGCCACGAGGTGGTGTGGGCACCTCGAGCCTCTCCTCCGTTTGGTCTTCGTGGTTCTGAGTTCCCCTCGGATAGAAAATAAATATTGGATGTCTTTTGGGCTTTTTCTCCGAAGTTGATATTTCTGCACAAAAAGGAGACACCGGGGTAATTCTGCTGAAAACAGCGTTAGTCCACGTTAGTTCCATTCAAAACACACAAATTAGAGGTAAAACAATAACAAAAGTGTTCGGGAAAGTAGATACGTTTTGGACGTATCAACTCCCCCCAAGCTTAGCTTATTCACTATCCTCAAGCAATCCAGTTAACAACTGAGTGCGATAAAAGGACTTTCACGAACTCATGTGTTCATGTGATGTAAATATTCTCATTATGAGGACAAATGCTTAGACTATTCATAATAAGACATATATAAACCATGAACATATGCCAATTAAACCGATGATAAATAACATGAAACATATCAATTCACAGGATTGCAAGGATCATAAGAAAGTATGATAAAATAGTATCTCGCTTGCCCGAATGTAACAACAATACATAAATGCCCAGGCACCTCTGAGTTTCAAGGGAAGACTAGAGATAAAGATATCAAAGATAAAAGCATCTAGATTACACCGTGGTTAACATATTAAGGGACAAGCACATTACACTAAGAATGAAAATTATGCTCTCAAGAAGTTGCTCAAAGAAGGAAGGAGACTCAACAGTAAAGTAAAAGATATGCCCTTCACTGAGGGAAGTAGGGATTCAACATGTGCTAGAGCTTCTTACCATTTTGAAAACAGAGGTAAAATTGTTTTTGAGTGGTGGTTGTTTCGTCAACGAATGGTAATGGGTACTCTACCCCCCTTGTCAACCATGAAGGACGTTATTTCTACCCAAGGGCAGATCATCCCACATTTCTCTTTTGTTTACACATGTAGTTAAAAACTATTTTCATTGCTTGACTGATTAGATCAGGGCAACAATGTGAAGAGAATGCAACAATTAAAGTTGTAATTATTTTAAGACTGGGCACCCCATTTGCCAAGCTCTTTTTGCAAAATAATAGATAAGCGGATGTATATGCCAGTTGTATGGTTGGCGAAAGTCTGTCCAAAGCAAACAACAAGGTTGATATCCGTAACCCCACATACTTCCTGATGAGCTCAAAACAGTGGCACAAATTGAGAAGTGTTTGAAGATTTTAAAGGTAGCACATGCGAATTTACTTGAATGGTTTGAAATTTCCATGTATAGCTATTTATGGTGGACCCTTTCAAATAACTTGGTTTTCAGGGATTTGGAAGCACAATCATTATCTTAGCTTAGTACAAGTGGACGCTAGCAAAAGATGGGAAAGCGAAAATTCAAGAGAGCAATAACCGTCATAATCATGCTTGCGACGAAATAGAATTAACGGATGCATAATAAAGATACAAGAACTTTGAGTCAAAATATGTCATCAAGGCTTAATTGACTTTTTGTTTTCAGTCATAACATGTGTATGCATGTGTCAAGTCAATTCAAATGAATTATTCAGAGAAAGATACCACAGTGTCATATTCTATTATGAGCAAAGCAATGCAAGCAATTATCCAAAGATACATGACATTCATCATAAATAAATTGGAACGATCATAAGAGAACACGAACTACTAAGAATCCACCAATCGACATATACCTTATGCGAACCATCTAAGCATGCTCACATGAATGAGTATATGTACAAAAATGAGAAACAAAGAGAGTTCATTACCAGCCTCTTATCCAACTCAAAATTGTTATAGATCATCGTAATTGGCTTATCACTTGTGTGCTTGAAAGATATGAGATAATAACCAAGATCCATGGAGAAATTGAAGATAGTGACCTCTGAACAAACTATACAAAATCTAAGAGAAACAACAAATATTTTTGGGTTTTCGGATTTAGAAACTGAAAACAGAATAGCCAGCAAAGACGATTTTTTTACGAAGGCCTTAACATGCCCAGATCAGAAAACTCAAAACTAATGAAAGTTGCGTACATATCCCAGAAATATGCACACCAATATTCAGGTCATTCCGACATTCCTGTAATAAGTTATGAATTTAACGGTGGACAACGGAAATCTGTCTCTACGCGAAACAACACACAACAAAGCAAAATATTTTTGTGTTTTTGCATATTGAAATGAAGTAAATACTAAGCATACTAATACTCCCTCCGTCCCGGTTTATAGGTCGCTTACGTATCCCTAGGTCATGAATTTAAGTAATATAATATAAATTTTACAATGTAAAAATTACACTATCAGAAAATATAAAGTCTAAAGTTTCTAATGATATATTTTTTATAATATATAAATCATTTTATGTTGCTCAAATTTACGACCTAGGGATACGTAAGCAACTTATAAACCGGGATGGAGGGAGTACTAGATACTAAAACCAGCAAGAGAAATAACAAAAACCGTTTTGGTATTTTTGAGTTTATAGAAAACAAACAAAGCATGAACAAATGAAAGAAAGATAACTAAAACGAAACATGGATATACAATGCACCAAATGATAATGATATATGGATGAGTGTGCTATCGGTATATACCTCCCTCCAAGCTTAGGCTTTTGGCCCAAGTGGAGCTCAAGGCCAATGTGCCAATCCGTCGATGTTGCGGGGGTATGTCGAAGAGCTTTCCCCGTAATACGAGCTCCAGGATGCGCCGGCGTGGTATCCACTGTGATCCTCCGGCGGTGGCTCCTGCCTGCGATGCGACTGGTGAAAACCAAGTACGCTCAACTGCTCCTCCAACTCTACCAGCGAGTACGACCGCAGTCTCCTGTCAAGACTGAACAAAGAAGGTTGTGGCAAGGAGACTTCCTTTTCACGATCGTCAGCATAAACGACCATAAACACAATGTTCTCCAAAGTGGAGCTAGTAGTGACAAATTTATGACCTTTCATTGCAGCAAGGCCAAGGTAACATGGATCAAGTTGTACATCATTAGGATCAATGGGCAGCCCCAAATATTCAGCAATACGTAAAGAAATAATGCCTCCAAAGATGGGGCCTCTAGCCGCTAAACGGCGAACAATCAAAGAACCCAAGTTGTACGGGAATTCGCCCTTAAGGGCACCCGTAAGAAATGCAAGTTGCAAGTTAGAAAAATTGCTAGTGTTTTCCCTATCAAGTACACTAGTAGTAAGATAGTAGATAAAATATTTAATAGCAGGGAATTGGATGTTCCTTATCTTGCCGTGTTGTGCGGAGCGGGTGTCATTGTCGGTCACCTCTTGGTAGGTTTGTGCCAACTCCGGGGGATTCGCGACAATTCTCACCGTTGTCCCCACATCCGCTCTACTAATTATCCCACAAAACTTCTGCAAGGTGTGAGGACCCCTCTGACTACCCGTCAGAGATGCCCATGTTATGTAAACAGATCACGATCCCAATGATCAGTGCATCGCGATCACATAACCAACATGGTATACAAAGTTACATCATACAACTCGAAAAATACAAGACTTACATAAATACTAGTCACATGACCAAGTCTGCAAACATGGTCACACAAGGAGAAAATGAGCTAAGGGGCAGTGGAAGTTTCAGCTACGTCACGTCCTGACGCAATCCCACAAAGCAGTTGAGCGGTGACACTCAGTTGGCGTAGTCGTCGGCGTACTCCTCCTTCTTGAAGTACATCTCCACATTGGAAATCTGGACGTTTGAATATCCAGGGACAAAGCCATATGAGTACATTTACGTACTCGCAAGACCACCTCTAAGGCTTAAGTTTTCATGGAAATGCAAGAAAAACACTTTTCGAAAACTGGGATAGCTGCTATATACGACTATAGGGCTTAGTTTTCGAATATGATGCTTTTACGCATAGAGAATCCGACATCTCTATATCTTTGTTGAAGAAAACATTTAGAGATAGAATTCTCTTCTCTCAGATATACGAAAGACATATCCAAGTTCAAAACTTTCTTTTGTAAAACCTTTAAAACCACTAGGATGGGGATACCCCTTTTTCCTTCCTTGAGATCGGACTGATTGTCTCCCCGAGACCAATCATCCTCACCCAAATTTCGTACCTCCCAGGTACCACCTTGTTGCCTCCTTAATTTCCTTCGAGAAACACTTTCCTTTTTAAAACTAAAATGCCCATACGCCTAGATCAGTGGCCTTTCCAACAGTCCATGACCGCGGACGCGGCTATTCGAATAGATTTACACTCTGCAGAGGTTGCACACTTTACCCACACCAATCGGTCCTTCCGCCGTGTCTGCCACGGCCCGTCATACGACAGCATGCGGGGGTCCGGATAACACGATCAAATCTTTTCACTATGACCACCCTAGTATCGGGCCCTCCCGGTAGGTTTGTTCTCCTTGGCACCGTGTGCTCCACTAGACCTCTTGGTCTTTCCTCGGGACGCCACACCGCCACGTCAGGAGACCCGCCGTAATCGTCCGGCGCGATTCAACATATGTGTATTGCCTCATTCAGACGGCAACCCGGCTTCGAGGGACCAACCCTCATAGAAATTATGAGAGCCCCAACACTAAAATAGACAAGCTTCCGGACAAGCCCTACCCATGTCCGGTAGTGTGGTTGCACGGGTTAATTGTTTGAGCGGCTGCTAGGGCAGTACTTTGTTTTCCAAAAATAACTTCCAATCCTCCGACTGCTCCCAGCAGCTCGGGTTTTCGCAAACATCTCCAATTGCTCCCAGTAACTCGGGTTTTAATAAAACACTTGCTCTCCGATTGCTCCCAGCAACTCGGCTTTTCTCCGTAAAACAGTTTTATCAAATAGGTTCCCATCCTATAGTTTTGAGGTAAGACAACAAGAGTATATTACTAGAAAATTTGATCTTCTTGATGGAGCCTTCAACAATAAGGCTCACCAAGTGAAAACTCACTTGTAACACCTATAATATTCTAGTAGATATCTTTGGCCAAACAATATTTTGTAAAATAGTTTTCGGCTGGCAAGGTGCCACAAAGGAATTAAAACATGCATTATTTTTTTTTGAAAAAAAACATTCTTGATAAAATAATAGGATTTATTATAGTGGTGAGTTGGGCTTGCCTGGCTCAGCAATATGCCCTTGGTCTTGATCTTGATGTTACTCCGGTTCACTCTTCCCTTCCAGTTCCTTCCTGATCGTATCTAACGTTGTAAACAGGAAGAGGAACAACACTCAGAAAACAAGACAACGCCACAAAGACATATCAAACAGCAAGCATCGCACACGACATTAAGCTAACAATCAAAAGCAAACAACTCCTTTAGATATACAACAACAATCAACAGAATCCATAGAGCTAAGACAACTACATATTCACCTAAAAAAATATACATAACAACTCTGAGTATTAAAAAGGCAGTTCTACAACACACTAAAACAACACATCACGTAGGGTTATTATATCATTTAACAAGAGCTGTTATATTAGTTTCAGGAAATACTTCAGACAAAGGTATCTTAGTAGTTCAGGAAATACTTCAGACAAAAGTATATTAATTGCTTAGGAAATACTTCAGACAAAAGTATATTAATTATTTAGGAAATACTTCAGACAAAAGTATCTTAACACACAAGAAAGTATTAATATTAACACTAGCATTGAGCCCACTCACATGCAAAAATGTTACTAGCTAAAGAAACACCTACTAACAAGTAACTAAGCGACAAACAATGGTAACACCACTGTCCTAACAAGTTTATGACTAAGAGCTTAAAAGGTGCACTAGACTATTTAATAAGACACCACAACTAAGACCACTTCAACCATTAAACCAAACGATCATTCACATGCATAACACACAAATGAAATTAGTGCAACTGCTAGGAAACAAGATGAACTACATGAAAACTCAAAAGTGAATGTGCTAACAATACTTTTAGGTAATTCATTAAGGTTATTAAAGGATACGCTAAGTTTCTGTACTTATGAGTTACTAAGCACACCAACACATAACAATTGAGGTAAAACAGGAATTTATCTCATCACACTTATTAGATAAATAAGATGATGCTTAGATAAATAAGCATATAAACACAATTGATGTTATTATTAGGGTAAAAGTGAATAATGCTAAACATAAGTAAACAATGCATCACATCTATAAAAGTGTTTTAACCAAATTATTATGGTTGAGTTAAGGTTCTGATTTTCAAAAGTTGATTAGTAATATTTCTATAATTCACATTTGCTGAGAACAGATGATTAATAGCTAATACTTCTATTAGCCAAATGTTGCTGTTTTGGTGGATAAATCATAACTCATAAGATAATGTTCATAAAGTAGAATCCTTCTACCAAGGTACACCTAGCAACCATATGAAGTGGTGAAAATTGGATTTGCATAATAAGCTATTACTAAGAAGTAGCTAAAAATCATGCAAATGCTATTGGTCTCAAAACCATAATGAATATAGTTTCAGTTTTAGGAATCTCATGTATGCAAGGTTAATTTCTATGGATAGATATTTCCTTAAGCTTTCTGTATAAATAGGACTCACCCCATTTGGACACTCCAAACTCAAGATATTCCATTTTAAGTGAAGAACATACTTTTTACTTGCTTTAATGTGCAACACAAGGTATAAGTATTTTTGAGACAAAACGAGTGTGGTATGATAAACAAAACACATAGGTACTACACAAAAATACTCCTAAAATATTTGCATAAACATATAAAGCAAAAACAATTAAAACTAGATACATGCAAATAACAGAAAATTAGAATATCATTTTAAAGTGTAATAACCTACTGTTTTAGAAAATAATCTACCATGAGAAAAATATAAGCTGTAAAATTCTACAAAGTTAGTATATGATAGCTAATACTAATATTTACCACATGCAATTGGATTTACTCTAAAAAGAATTTTTAATAAATATTTAAAATTCATCAAATAGCTACTGATGTCATTCTTAAACTTTATAGAACTTTATTTATACACATATTATGCATGCAAGGCTTATAGATCTAGGTAGCTATTCTCATAGGCTTTCCATAAAGCTAATGTTTGCAAGATTTGGATTTATAAAACTCAAGTTATTAATTAAATAGTGAAAATGCCACTTTTTACAAGATTGAACATATCCCACGCATACTAATGTATTTTTGAAAAGGGCCAGCGCCACAAGGTTAAGAAAACTCATAGCTACTCAAAAAAAATTTAATCAACCAATTTGGATAAGTAAATCTCCCAGAAACGAATTAAAGCTAGACCACTAAATTCCTGGAAAAATCAGCAGGAAAAAGGTTTAGCCGAAAAAAAAGAAACACGGGCTGGATCTGGCGCCAAGCCGAGTAAACAGTGCTGGGCTGGCCCCCGGGAGCGCGCGCGCAGGCGAAGGGGTCAGCGGCCGCAGGATCTGAAACGAGGGGCTAAGATTAGATCGGGAAAATTTGAACCTAAGTCGTTGATCCGGGAATCCACGGCTGATGGTTGTCTTCAACCTCGCGACAGAGGGAGCTGGACGAAAGACCTAGAAATCAAGCTGAGCCCGAGAGGCTCACCTAGGGAACTCGAGGGTCAACGGAGAGGGGCGGAGGCGGACCCAGAGAGCTTGGGAAAGGCTCGGACACCCGCGGTTCTTCTCGGCGAGATGCGAGACGCCGGGAACGTCGGGGACGTCCGCCTCGGCCACGGCGAGGTCGCGGGAGCTCCGGTGTACCTGCAAGCGAACCACGATGTCTCAAAGGTATTGTAGCGTACCTGCACTTTAAATAAGGCAAATACCTGTGTATAGTGCAAATCCCTGGATCGATTCATTTGAAAACTTCATAACAACTTTGGAAAAGATTTTTGTTTTAATTCTATTCTTATTCAGAAGATATTAATCATTTCATGCTTTGAAAATAAATGAAATTCATTTAAGCAAATGAAATGTTTATTTGGCCAATTCATTAATTTAAAATCTATGAAGTTTATAGTTGTAAATTACAGAATTGAAATTTTAACACCATGTTTTGAACTTAGTTGAGAGAATGAAAACCATTTGGCAACTAACACCATTTTTAAATAATTTGTGAATTTATGAATAGATATGACTAAGTGATTGAAATCAATTTCTTATAAGTAAATTATTTACTTAAAATAAAATGGATTGTAGTTTGTAAAATATTTGTCAAATTACATTTTAAGGTTTTTGAAATACAGTGGATAATAAAATGTTTAAACTGTGACATTTGAAATATTTAAACTCAAGTTTGAAGTCTTTCATAGTTGGTTTCCTTATGCATTTAATATTTTATTTTATAAAAAGAAAAGTTTTAAATTTTAGTGATTTTTGAATATTATAAAATGTTGGGATGTTACAGACTACCACCCTTAAAAGGAATCTCGTCCCCGAGATTCGGAGAAGCTAGAAAGAAAGCAAATGCTTGAATGATTCTGATAACTCGAGAGGTTTGAGAAATGTAACGTTTTGACACGGAAACTTGAGAATTGGCAGCGAATGATTTTTATGATTAGGAGGATAGAAAGAAAGATGGTTTGGGATCTCTGAGTTTAAGCAACAGGGTTTTACTTTAACTGGGTGGCTACCACCCTTAAAAGAAATTTTTGAGGTCAGTCTAGAAACTTTGTTTAATCTTGTTTATTTCTATGATGTAGAGCGTACAAGTATTCAAAATACAATGGCATGTGGTGGATACAAAAAGTTTTTAGCACTCACGTTTTCCACTCGGTCCTTGGACCATGGTTGGGTTCAGTGTCCTTACCAACCTTCTCATTTATGCAGTTCGATGAATAATGTCCTTGTTCCTCCAGGGACTTCATGAGAGACTGTTGCATTCCTTCCTTGGTTTGCTGGGTAGCTTGTTGCACCAAGGGATAAAGTTGACACTGGGTTGGGACATGGTTTGTTCCTTCACACAAGAAGCAAGTAACCTAACTTGTGAGGCATCCTTTAACTAGTTGTCCTGTATCACCATGGGGCCACTCATCAGGACATTCTTTGGACGTATGTCCTATCTCTCCACAAGTTTTGCATGCCTTTGGTTTGGTCATAAGGTCTCTTCAAATTCACTATGGTTTTGATCAATCTTAGGCAGGTGGTCATTGATCAACTTCCACAGCTGTCTCTGGTTCTCAAATAGTAGTTGCATAGTTGTATGCAAAACTATGGTGTTGGTATTTGGGTGAGACATCTGTTTGATTTAGAAAGCAATGAGTTGAATTATTTGTACTTATGGGGGAATCCTAGTTCAATAAAACAAAACAAGGCAACCAATCTATAACATAATCAATCAACATCTAACAAACATCAAGCAACAAGGTTCACAACAAACAAACAATCTAGTATTGTCATATAGCCAAGTTGATATGATCAATACACTAACATGATATCGTTATTCAATTTTTGGTGGTGGTCAAATCTACCTCCTTCATGACTGCTTCAAGTTCTTGTTCAACTTTCTTGGATATCTTAGAAGTATTGGTCGAAACCTGGTTCTTCAGTGGTCTTCCATGCATGCAGAACTTCATGATTAACCTGGTTCTTCAGTGGTTTTCCATATGAGGCAGTAGAATCAGACTTAGACTATAAGAACATGGTCATCTAGAAAAAGATAAGAGGTTTTTAGAAGGTTGATAGTAGATGAGAGTATGAGGAAGATAAAATGAAAAAGTTTTGTTTTTAGAAAAGTGAATAAAATAGATTTTCAATCCTATGGTCAAATCCTATTTCTATCCAAACCTAGGGTTTCGAACCTACAGGCAACACAGTGCTCTGATACCATCTGTAGCGTACCTGCACTTTAAATAAGGCAGATACCTGTGTATAGTGCAAATCCCTGGATCGATTCATTTGAAAACTTCATAACAACTTTGGAAAAGATTTTTGTTTTAATTCTATTCTTATTCAGAAGATATTAATCATTTCATGCTTTGAAAATAAATGAAATTCATTTAAGCAAATGAAATGTTTATTTGGCCAATTCATTAATTTAACATCTACGAAGTTTATAGTTGTAAATTACATAATTGAAATTTTAACACCATGTTTTGAACTTAGTTGAGAGAATGAAAACCATTTGGCAACTAACACCATTTTTAAATAATTTGTGAATTTATGAATAGATATGACTAAGTGATTGAAATCAATTTCTTATAAGTAAACTATTTACTTCAAATAAAATGGATTGCAGTTTGTAAAATATTTGTCAAATTACATTTTAAGGTTTTTGAAATACAGTGGATAATGAAATGTTTAAACTATGACATTTGAAATATTAAACTCAAGTTTGAAGTCTTTCATAGTTGGTTTCCTTATGCATTTAATATTTTATTTTAATAAAAAGAAAAGTTTTAAATTTTAGTGATTTTTGAATATTATAAAATGTTGGGATGTTACAGGTATCTATCGGGGAGAGCAATGAGATGGATCCGAGAGAGAGGGAGGAGATTGTCGGTCGCGGTGGCATTCGTCCTCGAAAGGGCTTGGGGCCGAGCTGTGGTTCACGACCGATTTCGAGCAGGAGAAGGGGAGAGCTCGCTCGGGATCTGGAGGGGTGGTGGAGGAGGGTGAGAGGAGCAGGAATGGCAAGGTGAGAGCGAAGGGCAGGGCCCGTGGCTCCTTATTCAAGAGTGGTGGCCGGTTCGGGTGTTTTCGGACATGGACAGGGAGAGAGAGAGAGCACTGGGAGGGGAGTGGGCGAGAGGGGCGGTGGAGGCAATGATGACATGATGCGCCACACCTCTTTGGATGCTTGCTGGTGGCCTCGAGCTGTTGGAGAGAGGAGAGAAAAGAGACGAGAGTTATTCAGTCAGCAAGGTGCTCGACAGAATGCCCAAGAGAAAAAGGACAAAGAGAAAACAGGGCTAGTGTTTGGGATTGCCGTCCTATGGGTACTTCAGGGGTGAGGGGTTTACATTACACACCAAAATCCAGAGGAAGGGGTGAGAGGGGTGTGAGTTTTAGATAAAGAGGATTTGTGGCTGATTTGAGTAGCCCACTTTGCTAACATGGATTAGTCAAATCTTTGACAAGAAAAATTAGAGACAGGACAGGTTGATTAGAAGGGGTATAGCTGGAGCATTTGTTTTAAGAGCTTAGGTCGAGTAGCAAGTGCATAAGAAGAAGGATGAAAGTCCGTCACATGGTGCAATAATAACAAGATACAAAAATGACAAGGTGCTATATTATAAACTAGATATGGTCATCTTAAAATTGAGCACTCAAAACAATCAAGAAATAGTGATTAAGCATTTTTGAATATTTTAAATCAGATTATGGATAGATAGTAGACATGATATGGATGAGGTGGAATGAGTTGCATTTCCAAAATTAATAAAGAGAAATCTATTTGTCATGCTAAAGAAATGCTCAAAATTAATAAGAGGGAAGATTGATTTTCTATCTATACAAAATATAAATTTTGTAAACATCAACACAAAACCCTTCTACAAGAGGTAATATATCCACTCAGTCAAGACAAGGAAATCAAACATTTTACATACCAAATTAAATGATGTGCAATATATGTAGCTAAAATCAATCACCACATGAACACTCATAAAATAACACACAAAAGGCCAACAAATTAAGCACATAACAAATAGGTCAATCACCCATACAAATAGATAAACATCCACACTTTATAGATAACACAAGTATATTTGTGAGGTGGTAACCAACATGATCATGACAAGATTTTGGATAAAGTTAATTAAAGCACACTTTGGGAAATGATTTTCCAAAGACTAATAAAATTGGAGTTTTGAAAAGAGGGTCGCTAATACTTGCAACATATTAATCTTCAAATATATAAGGACTTATTATATAGCTCTTTATAGCTTTGCAAACATTTAATTTTGGAAATACTTTTATTTTCTAAATTAAACTGTCTCTGGGTAATTGTTAAAATCAAGACCTCATGATGACTATAGTTTGTTAAGAATAAGATAGGAGAAGATATATGTATTATTTTACTTGTCATAAACCTGGATTTCAGAAGTAATATTATAACTTGAGTTTTAAGTTTGATAGCTTGAGAGGTCATCAACACAAACACAAAACACAACATGGCCAATAGAGCAATCAGAGGATAAACACATCCATTAACAAGACATTTCAAAAAGATTTTTGTTCCCTCAGAATTTTGGGTCTTTATTAATTAAGTTTTTGTTGCTTCCAAATTTTGGGGCGTTACAGACCTTCCCCCCTTAAAAGAATCTCATCCGAGATTCCTAAGTGTGCATTAAGAGAGTGCAAGAAATGTGTGTGTGACGACCCTTCATCTTCTGGGGTTGCTAATTCTTGACTGAGGTTTTCTTGTCGATGTGGTGCCTGATTTCTTCTAGAAGACTTGGGTCTTTGCCGAAGATGTTGACACGTTGGTAGATGCTGATGCAGGGTTCTTGTTGAGCTGGTTTCAACAACTCCAGGGTTCTGGGCGCAAAGAACAACTTTATCACAGCTATCTAATAAAACTAGCATGTGTCTTCCCCCCTTAAAAAGGGGCACACATGAAGGGTTAAAGTTAGCGATTAAAGTTGTCGCCGACTTCAGGGTGTTGTTGGTCTTGAGCATCATGATGATCTTCATCTTGGTCGTAGCTTCTCGGTGCTTGGGGGTTGATGTAGACACTCTTCTTGATATTGCCGTGTTGAGGGATTTAGCGGTAAGATACGCGCAAACAGTTTTCAAGACTCACAGGGCGTCAGGTTTGTAGACTTGACTCTCTCCATTAATTTCTAATAAGACAAAGGGTGCTAAGATCTGCTATAGACATCTAAACTTGATTGAGGTTAGGTGTTGTCAACTTCAAAAGTCGTCGGTCTTCTCGTCGGTCTTGCACCTTGTTGATGATGTTATCATGATTTGTATCCTCCTTCAGTGCAGCAGACAACCCAAGTTGATGATGGCACCTGGTTCTTGGGCTCCATAAAGCTTTGCACCAGTGTTCAGAGGTCAGTAGGATCTAAGTTAGTATAAAAGTCATTCCTTTCTATAAAACTCAAGTCAGAGTCAGTTGAGTTAATAAAGTTGACGAGCAGAAGGTACTGACGAAACTAGCTTCATGGCACATCTTCATGTAGATGATCTTCCGTGCTGGTTGTTGCCGTTGTTGCTGACGTCGATTGTCTTTGCACGTCGTAGGTAGAGGTTTTCATAAAATCTTCAGAAAGTAGAGGGTCTTGTCGATCTTGGAGTTCGTCGTGCTGCCAAAGTATAAGTGAGACTTCCGTTGGCACTTCTCTTCTGATCTCGGTTTATAGGTCTTGAAGAGGTTAGTTAGTAACAATACTGACTAGTGTTAGATGCTACTCTGAAGTTAGATACGTTAAGATAGTGATGGCATACTTGTAATTTAAATAGTTCATGAAACTAGGTAAGGCTCAACACACTACGGTGATGGTCTATCTTTGGGGCTTCGGTATCATGTGTAGCTTATAACTCTCATATGTTAAAGTGTAGATCAGAAAGAAAACATTTTCGAAGTTTCGAGGGCAGGTTTATAAGTGCATAAGGGTGCATCTATGGCAAAAAGTTAGGAAAAGTTTTTGTGTAGATACAACAAGATGTTTAAACAAATTTTAAGGTATGTGCCTAATATGCATTGCTTACAAGGTGTGTTCGTGAAAGGTACCAGGGTAACTACATATCCACAACAAGCACACAAACCAGGCACACACAAGCAACAAGCATACCAGCAAAAGAGCACACAAGACACATCTAGAACAAAAAGGGCACTCTACAAACGCTTTAGTTGTAGAATCCAACCAAGGGTCATATCCTAGAAGTCCTAGGGGTCTTGGTCATTCCGACTTGTTGGAGTCTACATTTCTTCAGCTTGGGCCCCTACTGGAAAGCTTGAGACTGTCGAAGTTGCAACTAGAGTAAATTATTGGGGTTGAAGTTTTGATAGTGACACTGCTTCGGCAAGCAAGGGTTGCTCTGTAGCTTGTTTCTGCACTTGACGACCACCCTGATGTCGTATGCTGAAATCTTGAGACTGAACTTCGCCTTCTCAGTACTATTACCTTGGGTCCATTTGGTTTCATCGTCAAGTTTATACAAGCTTTGAATAGGGACAAGATAGTAGAGAAAATATTTTGTAAATACTTTAAATTAGAGTGGTAAGATCAAGATAATTTTGAGAATAGGTGAGGAGTGGAAACCATACTAAGCTTACCTAAAAGAAAATAAAATTCTATCGAAATAGGTTTTAGCAAAACATTTCCTTACTAAGCTAACAACCATGCTAACTAAGGTCTCCTAAGGTCAACGATGGCTCTGATACCAAGTCTGTGAGGACCCCTCTTACTACCCGTCAGAGATGCCCATGTTATGTAAACAGATCACGATCCCAATGATCAGTGCATCGCGATCACATAACCAACATGGTATACAAAGTTACATCATACAACTCGAAAAATACAAGACTTACACAAAAGAATGCTAGGATCCAATTTTATTCAGAGAATGAAAATAAGAAAAACAAAAATAAAAACAAACAGACGCTTCAAGATAAGCACATAAGATGTGACGGAATTAAAATATAGTTTCACTAGAAAGGACTTGATAATTTGTCGATGAAGAAGGGGATGCCTTGGGTATCCCCAAGCTTTGACTGTTGAGTCTTCTTACATTATATTGGGGTGAACCACCGGGGCATCCCCAAGATTTAACGTTACTATCCTCTTGGTCACATTATATCATCCTTCTCTCTTGATCCTTGAAAACTTCCTCCACACCAAACTTAGAGTAACTTCATAAGAGGGTTAGTGGAGAAAAAATTATGATATTCTGTAGTAACACAATTGCTACCAATGCTACTGGACATTAGCTACAGCCACTGATACTTAATAGGATAAAAAGATCCAATCAAAATAGCAAAACAGGCATTGCAAAATAAATGGCAGAATCTGTCAAACCAGAATAGTCCGAAAAGACGAATTTGTTCGAGGCACTTAACTTACTCAGATAAGAAAACTCAAAACTAATGAAAGTTGCGTATACATCTTTGGGTTGCGCACAAAAAAGTGCAGATATTTCTGACTTTTCGGTGAATTGATATGAATTTAACGCTGGACAGCGGAAATCTGTTACAACACAGGAATTGAATTTTAGCATCTACTTTCAACTAGAGGTTTATCTTGACACAACATTGTAATAAAATAAAGATAAAAATCAATATCTACAGAGGTAGGACAAGTCCTTGACACAAACAAAATAAATTAAAATGACAGGAATGTCGGGTTGTGACTCCCACGAAATAGGGGTGGTCACTCCGTGAAGAGTAGTTCGTGAAGGGGATTGAACACGGAGGTCAAGACCCTCGAGAGGCATGATGACAGTGCTCGCCGGGCCTGGAGAGGAACACCCACGACAGAGATGGACATCGGCCCATACCCAGGTTCACGGCCCTCAGGAGGAGGTAAAAACGCTACTCCTGCTTGTCTGGATTGCACTGTGGAGGTTACAATACAACTGAGCTTGCCGAAGGCTCTCTTGAGGCAGTTCTTGCCTGGAGAGAAAAGCAAAATGGTCTTCTTCCTCCTCCAGCCGAAGGCTATTCTACTAACTGAGCTAGGGTTAACAAGTGTTCTCCTCCTCAATTCGCCGACCCTTCCTACGGTGGGGGTCTTCTTCCTTTTATAGGCGTCGTAGGCGTCTTCCTTGCGCTGGGCGTCTAAGGTTGGCTCCCACATGGCAGTGGCATGAGAGAGTTGGAGTCCACCGCGGCGGAATCCTCCATGGACGCGGTCCATCGGCGATAAAGTTGGGCGCGGTGGCCTACAGGCTATAGACCACGCATAACGGCTCGCAGGTGTTGCAGTGTTCAGGGTGGAGCCCACGATGACGATCTTCTTGGAGTGTTGCGCCGTCCAGCCGCTTTATCGTCATAGAAGAAAGCCACAACTGTCCGGGTGCAGACGGTGCAACTTTATTGACCCCTTTATCACCAAAACGGCAAAGGGGGTGCCCGCGTCACTCTGCGGTTGCTGCAGAGGCCATGTGAGCCCTGCAGTGCTGCCTTGACCGCGACGTTTCCCCACAGGCCCTAGGCGGCCTGTGGAGGGATTTCTGTTGACTTCTCTTCAGGCGCACGGCGCCTCGGGAGAGTCTCTTGAAGCGCAGGTCCTCTTCAGGCCTTCGCTTCCTCTTCAGGCCCTCAAGAGGATTTGCCTCTCGAGGGTCTCCCCAAGCGGTGGCCTGGTCCTTAGTCGTTTTGTCTGATCAACCCGCATACGAGGCCTGGGGAGAGTGGGCTCTTCATACCCCAGTCTCCACTGGGCCGATAGTAGCACCCGGGTCCGCGATGGGTGCGATTGAGCCCATGGGCGGAGGCGGAGCGTCGTGGGCCCAAAGTGCCCGCCCGGCCCGAGCCACACGTCACTCAGACGAGTAACGGTCGCGCACGATCTGGGGCATGCGTCGTGGGAGGTCCCACCATGCCCCGGTAACTACTCCTTGAAGAGACATAAAGCCTGAGCGTCGGAGCAGGGAGCCGTTACTGTTTCCAATCCTTCTCGCAGAAGCCTCCGCCATTCTCGAGCTCTTCGTCTTCGCTTTCTAGCGCTCTCTGCTCATCTCGCCTCCAGCGACACACTGAACTCCGGTGATGAGTCCCTCCAAGAACAAGGGCAAGGCCGCCGAGGGGCCCTCTTCCCAAGCGGAGGTCGCTGAGGTCGCGCATGACCCGGCACTGCTCGGCGTGCGCGTCAACGACAAGGCGCTCGCCAAGGTGCGCTTTCTGGTGGCGGACCGGACCAACGAGCACGGCGCCACCGCGCTCAAGCCTGCGGCGCACGGGAAACACCCGCGAGGGTTTTCCCGGTCTTCCAGCACTGCGTCCCTGCCGGGCTGGTGCCGTCGTTCTCTCCGATCCTGGAGGCGGTGCTGGCATTCTACCAGATCCAGCTCCTGCATCTCCACCCCAACTCCGTCCTCATCCTCGTCGTGTTCGCCTACCTCTGCGAGGCATACTTGGGCCTAGAGCCCACGGTGGGGATATTCCGGTGCTTCTACGCGCTCCGGAACACGGCAAAGAACGAGCGCACCGGGTGCGTCTCGTTCCGCATAGTGGATGGCACGGGAGCGTCTACATCCCCATGTCGTGGAATGACGGCAAGGCCATCACTTCGGTGACAAAGAAGGTGGACGACTTCCGCCACCAGTGGTTCTTTGTCGGGTTGGAGCAGCCTTGCGCCTTCCTCGAGGTCCCCGACGCGCCGCCCGTGAATAATTCCCACTGGGGCAAGGCGCCCTTCGACGGCGCGCGGAACACGAGCTTGATGGGACGCCTGAGCTTCCTTCGCGAGGAGGGCCTCACGGGGAAAATCATCGTGGCGGACTTCGTGACGCGCCGCATCGCCCCCCTCTAGGCACACTCCGTGCCCATGTGGATGTACTCCGGGCCCCACGACAAGATGAGGCTCCACCGCGAGGACAACGACAAGGACGCCGTCGACAACGTCATGTCCGCGCTCTTCATCAACCCGGTGGTGCCTGCCGCGGACCAGCTCCCCGTTACGCTCCAGCCTCTCCACCAATACAACATGACCGAGCGCATGCCCATTTTGGAGAGGATGCCCCTGTTTACCCCGGCAGGCTAGGCCGGGATGGAGGTGCCTGTGCCGGTCGCACGGGGAGCGGAGAAGGCGGATTCTCCCTCAGCCTCGGGAGCTAGGCTAGGCGAGGAGGAGGCCGCGGCAGGGGAGGTGTCCTCTTCGAGGGCAGGGCCATTCACTGACGAGATTTGCGACATCTCGTCAGGTGATGACGATGCCTTCGTGGTGGCGCCCTCGCGCCTCGTGGAGGAGAAGGATGAGGAGAGGGAGGCCTCCGACGCGGAGGCCACTCCGGGGCGGCGCGAGCCACGCACCAAGGCGGCCGTGGGCCGGTCTGGAGCGAGGCCGTCCGACGTTTCCTCCAAGAGGAAGGCCGTGGCGCCCCCGGAGGGATCTGGCGTGAGGACCGCGCCCTCCTGGCACTCGCCAGGCCTGGCCTGGGTTAACACCGGTGCTCAACCGTCCGGGTAAGTGTCTCTCGCACTCGGTTGTTTGACTCTCTCTCTTTTTCTCTTATCCTTTCTTGAAGATGCTTCCTTGGCCTTTGTCAGTGATCTAGTGCCTGCGAAGCGCCGTAAGCTTCGCAAGGCAGCAGATGTGAAGAGAGCCATGGCTGAGGCCGTGGCTGAAGAGGCCACGAGGCCTGTGGAGACGGCCTCCACATGCCCTACTGAGGAGGTGCCTCCAGGGGAGGCGACTGCGCCTCGGGCGGAGGCTGCCACGCCTCAGGCGGAGGAGGACGCACCTCGCCTAGAGGCCTCTACGCCGCCTCCTGAGCCAATGGTCATTCCTCCTCGCGCCCCTACTCCACCTCGCATGGCCACGCCTCCGCGCGAGCCAACTCCGCCGCGTGAGCCGACTCCGTCGCGGGAGCCAACTCCGCCGGGGGTGGCCACGCCTCCCGCGCAGCCAGAGGCCGAGGCGGGCCAGGCGTCGCAAGGCGCGGATGATCCCGTAGGAGGAGCTCCTTCTTCTCCGCCCCGTTCCGCTGCAGGGGGTGCACACGAGGCTGGTGCGGGCGCCGAGGAAGCTTCCGGCGCGGCGGAGGACGGGGTGCGCCCTAGCCCCCGAGCGCACTCTGGGGCCAGGCTCTCGGGCCTTGACACCGGGGCTGGGCCCTCGACAAGCCGGGATCTGGTCCTTCGGTGCTGGGACTGGAGCGCTGGGCACCGCGAGGTCGCCTTTCGCCTCGTGAGGGAGTCCCTCGAGGGCTTGGAGGTGCACCTCGCCCTCGAGGACATACAGCTCGCCCAACAGCGCGAGGAGCTGGCAAGGGCGTGGGCGTCCTTCAACGCGGCCGTTGAGGCCCGTCGCCAAGAGGACTTGGCGTTGTAGGCCGCACGCGAGGAGTCCATCCGCTTCCAGGAGGAGCGTGACGCCGCTGCCGAGCTCCTGTCCGCGGCGACGGCCGAGCGTGAAGCCATGGAGGGCTCGCTGGCGCAAAAACGCCGTGAGCTGGGCCAACTGGAGACCCAGCTGCTCTCCGCCCACCGGGCCGCGCAGGAGACCCGGGAGGAGGACCGCAAGGGCCTGGCTGAGCACGAGCGGCAGCTGGCCTTCTAGGAGAAGGAGGTGCGGCTGCGCGACGAGCAGCGGCTTCAGGCGGAGAGCGCGCTCGCCACTCAGCGCGAAGAGCTCGAGGCGTGCGAAGGGGACCTGGCCCAGGCGCTCCATCAATACGATGAGAACGTTGCCGCCCAGAAGCGCGCCCTGGAGCGCTTCGAGCAGCGGTACGCCAAGAAGAAGAAAGAGGCGGACGACGCCCACCTGGAGCGCGAGAAGCAGTACATGATGGCCAAAGCCCTGGAGTACCGCGGCATGGCCAAGAAGCAGGAGGACCGCTTCAGGGCCAGACGCGTTGCCAACGCCCAGCGGATCATGGAGCTCGAGAAGGCCAACTCGAAGCTCGAGGCCCGCCTCCAACGCGCCAAGGAAGGCCGACGCCGGGCGGAAGAGGACCGCAGCGCGGCCATCCATGACCTCAACACCCTCGCCAAGGACGTGGAGGAGCAGGTGGCCCCGCGATGGAGCAGGCAACGGAGGCTACGGACACTGCCAAGGCGGCTTGTGCACTCACGAGGCAGCGGAAGCGCATGTTTGAGTCGCTGGTCGCTCGGGGCAACGAGCTCGCCGCCCAGCCTGGCGCGGATGCGCCGCACGCCGAAGTCTGAGGCCGTGGTGATGCTGCCATGTACCTGGTCTACTTCGACCAGCTCTTCACGGTGCTCGAGGTCCCTGTCGCTGACCTCCGCGAGATGATCGAGGACGAGAGCCGGCAGCTCCTGGGGGTGGTCGTTGACCGCATCTTCACCAACCTCAGTATCCTCACGCCGGGCTTCGACCTCTCCACCGTGACGGAGGCTCGTCAAGGCAAAGACGTGCGGCGGGTCTCCAACTCCCTCCGCGAGCAGGTCGATGCCTTCTGCAACCTCTTCAAGCGTGCGGAGGTCGCCGCGGAGGATAGCGAGGAGGGGGCCGCCTCTGCCGAGACCGAGGAGGGCGCAGTGGAGGATGTGCAAGACAGTGTTGAGTCCGCCTGAGCTTTGATTATCGCGCCTGTGTGCGCTTGTATCTGAAACCATTTTATGTTCAGACATTTGCGACTTTTGGGCATGCAATATATTCTCGTTTGCAATTTGCTTCTAGCTTGCTTGCCCCTCGAGAGGTTCCTTTGGACTTATCTTCATGTGTATTTGTTCTCTGTGTCGTTAGGACCCATCTCTTTGTGCCATGACTCCGCCACTTCGGTATGCTAGAGCAATGACTCTGCAAGGCCGGGTGGAGTTTAGGCCTAGGAGAGGTAAGAGCCCTGAGTCGCGATGCTCAAGTGCCCCCCTTAGACGTACCAGTAGTCCATGAAGCATAAGGGAAAGCGAAGTCGCTTGAGGGGCAAACGTGCGCTTGCGGGGAAAAAAGCTCTCGGGGCACGGGTGCGAGACTTAACTTTTCGAGGCTTTTGCCCTGTAGAGATTTTTTCCTGGCGAGGAGGTCCTCTCTAGGGGCCTTTCCCGGACGCCTCCTCGGGCTTGTGGGGGCATTTCTTCCCTGTAAATGTTAGAGGGACGAACCCAAACGCTTATGCACGGTAAAGAGGACTCGTGCGCGCTTATAGGTCCCCTTAGGTGTTCCTCGCGAGGAGAGTAAGTACCAAGGTCCTTTGTAGAGATGGCGTGTTTGTGGGATCTTGCCCTCTAGCCAGAGCTCGGATCCTTGGATTTTGCAGTGTTGCTGGTGTGTCATTTGAGGCACTGGCACCGTACTCAGCCCCCGCTCGTGAGGTGTGCATGTGGAGAGATATAAGCGCACATTTCAACGAAGTAATGCGTAAATAAAACTCACCACCAAATATTACATAGCGGTGCCGTAGCGCTAAGTTCACTTAGGAATGAAATTGTCTCATTATGCTTGGAGTTGCCAAGTTAATGTTTTGACCATGTCGAGGCATGGGGACCACCCATTAGTGGCAGAGACTCTCAACGTCCTGAGGTGGCTCGTTACATGGAGAGCTCAGAGGGTTGACCCTCGAGAGAAGCCTTTGGATCTTGGAGGTTTAAGCCGTGAGCTTAACATCTAAAGAAAAAAATGCAAGTAGGTTGAGCCGTAAGCTACCTCTTTCGCTAGATGTCTTGACGTGACAATGATCACGGGCGTGACAATGATCACATTTTTCTTTTTATCCTTCTGGAGACAAAAAATGCTTGGAGGTTGAGCCGTAAGCTGCCTCTTCCGCCAGATGTTTTGACGCGACAATGATCATGGGCGTGACAATGATCGCGGGTAGAATTTGCGTAGATGCATGATGTTCCATGGATTCTTGACGGGGATGTCGTCTTGAGTTTCGAGGCGAGCCGCGCCAGGCCTGGCGATGTGGGTGACCCTGTAGGGGCCTTCCCACATCGGTGATAGCTTGTGGAGGCCTTCCCTGGAGAGGATTCGCCTGAGGACGAGATCGCATGTCTCCAGTGTACGTGAGCGCACGTTGCGGCTGTGGTAGCGTCGCAGGTCCTACTGGTATTTGTGACGCCCTAAAATCGGTAGTATGTAGATTTAAGCGATCCCGCCGAAATCCGCATAATAACGATTTTAGGTCGCCCACCAGACATAATGTGCACGCCGAAACATGCGCATTATGTGGGTGGAATTGTGATAACATTACAACAGTTCCGATACATCCACAAATACAACAGAAGGTATAAATTACAACAACGACTCGAACGAGTCAAGATACAAATATTACAATACAAAGATTCAAATGACAGCGGAAGCAGAATAGTATCCGACTACGGATAAGATGCAAATTGGACTAAGAGTCCTGAAGATAAGCTGTGGCGCCATATCCCTGCCCAGCCCAGCCGGAGGGATTCCCAAGCTAACGTCGTCGGACTTCAAACCTGTTTGACTGCACATAAAGCACATCCCAAAAGAGGGTCAGGGCACTCCCTGGCAAGCAAAACCGACTTGCCTACTTTCTACACCATCTCCCAAAATATAGGGGAGGTGGACTTAGCGGCAGCAGCACTAGCAACCTAAAGAGACACGCTACAACTTCCGTTTAAACAGAGAGGGATAAGAGAGCGCATAAAGTAAACAACTATAACTAACACCAATCATAACCCATTCTCGAATTAACCCCCTCAACCAAGTATGAGGAAGAAATTCGGGAAACTCACACATTGAACAGTTTTATTTATAATTTATTGTGAAAGTAATTCTATATTACTAATCAAATTAATTAACATTAATTAGGTGCAAGTTGTCTAGATCTTGTTAGCCAGCATCATCACCAAAGTCGTCCATAACCGTGGACACGGCTCATCGATAAGATTATACCCTGCAGGGGTGCACTACTGTACCCATACTCGCATGATCAACCCAAGCAAGCATCAGGGCTTCTCAACACGACTTATTCCTTCACTACAGCAAGTCCAAGTGCCACCCATATGAGTTGTTACCCGCGTCAGGAGTCCGGCCGAATCTCAATTGCGGACTCATTAGTTTGTGTCTGCGCGCCATGCGGCTCAAACCACAGTAGGAATTGTCCGCTTCACGCGCACCACCCCTATATGGCCCCCCGTATCAAGTAACCTCTCATCAATCATCATCATCGTGCACATGCATATGCGCAAATGGAAAACCCGAACTAGTTGCGGCACATGGACAAGCTGAAGATCCGTTCAAAGTCGAGGGGGGCTCTATAGGACCTCCCACAAGTGGTTAGTGCGCTCAAAATTGGATCCGAGGACAAAATCTCAGTTCCTAAGTCGACACTGAGCAGAACAAAGCACCTCGCAAGGCCTTCCGCCTGGTGCCTTATCTTTTAATTATAATACTCCAATATAATACACCATTTTATTAAGGTAAAAAGATCTATCTTACTAAGAAGATGAAACATAAGACCAACAGATGACTCGCACAAACAACTCTAAGCAAGCGCTACGACTCGCAAGGCCAACAGATAAACATGCAACGGGTATTAGGTTGTGGGGATAAAGTTGTATGGGCTGCAGGATAAACATGTGATGGGATCGCAGTTCAAGAATCGATAACTAGGGTAGCAGAGATCAACGGCAGTAATGAAAGACAATGTATAGGTAAACAAGAAAACTTTGCTTGCCTGGAATCCCGCATGGGAGTAGATCTTGTCGTTCCTCACACATCTCAACGTCGTATCCGCGAAGAAGCAACAAACACTGGAAAGCGTAAAAGATGCATCTTACAACTAGGGCAAAAGATCCAGCATGATCATACGAGAATGATGCATGACATGGTAAGATGCAAAATAAATGCAATTAATCCAAATTAAGCGGGAAAGCAACCCCGACAATTAATATTTAGGTAAAAGTTATTTATCTACTCAACAATATTAAATGTTGGTTAACATTGTAACACATGGCATGGGTGAACTAATTAAATTAAATGGAATAGAGCAATAATTAAATAAAGCCCAACACATTCCATATATAATTATTTAGGTGCAACAAATAAATTACACTAAGCAATTAAAATAAAAGATGCAACATGGCATAAGAATGGCATAATAATATGCATTGCATTTTGTTGATCAAGATAGATATTTAATTTGTATTATTTGGATAAGCAAAACAAAAGATATGAGATATATAAGATTACATATTTTCTTAAAAACAACAGGACAGAGAGTAAAAAAGATTGGTTCTGGCGTTGGGGGAGGATTTGAACTCGTGATCTGCCTAAAATGGGGCAAGGTGGTGCTAGTCACTGAACCGGAAGATGGTTTATGCAATAATAATGAACAGACATTATATGAAGCATGTATTCAGTTAACTGAATTTTGACTTTCAGAGCAAAAAGAGAGATTAAAATTGGAGTCGGGGGGATTGATCCTGGGACTACAAGGGTGTGCACAGAGGAGCCCAATCACTGGGATACGAATCGGATTGTGTCATCTTACGGAGCTGGCATCAGTAGGTTTATGGCTCCGGTGTTAACTTAACAAAATAGATTAAAAAAGGGAGAAAAAGGGTCGTATGGGGATTCGACCTAAGGATCTCACAGGAAGGAGAGGAGGAACTCAACCATTGTGCTACGGCTCAGATGATGATACGACTAGAACACGGAAACAACATGAAGCCTTCCATCGCAATAACTGAATTTTCCATAGAAGCTTCAGGCGACGGTGGACAGAGAACAACGGCGACACATCCAGCGATTTACACGGATGCCGCGCGAAGGCGGGCCTCAGAGCAAGGGGAAGAGGAAGGGGCCGGACTGCGGCTCACTATGGACAGGTTGAGGGAGAGCTTGAAGGTCGAAGGAGTCGTGGGGAAGAAGAGGAAGCAGGACGACACCCTTGGCGGCCGGAGGGAGTCGAGGCCGGCATGCGGTGGTCGGGAGCATGCACGGGCGGCGCGTGCGGGCGGCGGCGGGGGTCGCGCGGGGCGCGCGGCCGGAGCAGGGCGCGGCGGCCAGAGCCGGCACGGGGCCCGGCGGCGGCGGCAAGGGAGCAGCCGGAGGCGCAGGGCCGGCGGCGACGTGGAGGCGGAGGCGAGGGGGCGTGCAGCTGCGAAGGAGCAGGGGAGCGGCGTCGCTGGGAGGAGCAGGGGGCGGCGGCGCGGCGCGCACATGGGGCGGCGGCAGCGAGAGTCGGGGGTGGAGGCGTGGAGGGGCGCGCGGCCGGGGGCGACGGGCGGACGGCGGTCGGAGGCGCGCGCGCGGCCGGCGCTGGGGAGGCGTGGGCGCGGCGAGGCTGGCGGCGGGGAGCTCGGGTGCTCGGGAGCACGGCGCGTGCGGGAGCGGTTGGTGCGGGAAATTTTCTCCCGTGCGAGTGCGGGAGGAAGAGAAGGAGAAAGAGAAGAAAAAAAGGAAAGAAAAAGAGAAAAGAAAAGAAAAGGAAAAGGAGGGGGAAGAAAAGAAGAAAAAGAGGTGGGAGGACTTTTGCAAAATTCACAGAAAAAAGAGGAGGGTGGCTGCAAAATTGCAGGGGGTGGGAAAAAAGTTTCCAGGGGAAACCCTAGGGTTTGGGGTTAGATGGGCTTGGGTTTTTATTTCTCTCCCATTTAATTATTTTTTGTTTTATATTTTTAAAACAAAATAGAAAAATAATTTTAACACGAAACCCTTACAAAATATTTTTAGTTTTGAATAGACAATTTAATAAACTAATTTTTAACATTTGCAAAAGATTTGAAATATCACAATTTTTAATTAATTTGAAAAGCATTTGAATTTAACTGTGGAAATTAAATTTAAATGCAACAATTAAGTTAATGCGATGCAATGCGATGCTATGTCGATGCAAAAAGAAAAACTCACAAATCAAAAGGGGATAAATCCCGGGGCGTTACAGTATTTTGCCGCCCTGAGGGCGGCACGGCGGCGTAGTCCCTCGGGCAGCAGCAGGTCGTCATTGTGGAGGTCCTCTTGGTAGTCCTCATTAAAGGCAAGAACCCGTGGGAATCCATGCTTTATCTCTGTGGGGAGGATTGCTTCGGCTCCATAGATGAGGGCGAACAGTGTTTCTCCTGTAGGGTTTGGTGGCGTCATGCGGATGGACCAGAGCACCGAGGGGAGCTCACTGATCCAGCCCTTGCCGTGGCCTTTGAGGATGTCGAAGGTCTGGTCTTCAAGCCCTTGAGGACTTATGTGTTTGCTCGCTCGGCTTGTCCATTGCTCTGTGGATGAGTTACCGAGGCGAAGCAAAGCTTGATGCCCATTTTTTTCATAGTAAGACCTGAAGATCCCGCTGGTGAATTGCGAGACATTGTCGGTGATGATGCGGTTAGGCACTCCAAAGCGGCAGACCAGGCCTCTGATGAATTTCACCGCCGTGCCAACTGGAATTGTGCGCGTCGCCTCCACTTCGGGCCACTTGGTGAACTTGTCGATGGCCACGAGAGGTAGCGATACCCCCCTTGCGCTGTTGGGAATGGTCCCAGGATGTCCAGCCCCCAGACCGCGAACGGCCAGGAGAGCGGAATTGTCTGTAGCCCCAGCGCAGGTTGGTGGATTTGCTTGGCGTGGAATTGGCAAGCTTCACATGATTGAACGATGTCAACTGCATCCTGAAGTGCTTGAGGCCAATAGAAGCCGCTCCTGAAGACTTTGCCTGCGAGGGTGCGGGCGCACAAGTGGTGGCCGCACTCC
This sequence comes from Poa annua, assembly GCA_026929855.1. Taxonomy (NCBI): domain Eukaryota; kingdom Viridiplantae; phylum Streptophyta; class Magnoliopsida; order Poales; family Poaceae; genus Poa; species Poa annua. Next base: position 238,333,192 of record CM049426.1, on the reverse strand, counting down.
CCGCTGTGGATGTCGTTGATCAGCATTTTGCCTTCTTCAGGAGGGACGCATTTGAGTGCGATGTCGTTTGGGCGCTTGCGGTAGAGATGTCCTTCGAGGATGTGATAGGATTTTGCCTGTCGGGCGATTTGTTCCGCTTCAACATCTTCCTTCGGAAGGATCCCTTTGTTGAGGTAATCTTTGATCTCGTCAATCCATCCTGTTTCTTGATGTGCTGCTGTGAGCAACAGACGTTCCCCTGTAGGGGGCCCGCAATCAGGAGCCCCAACTGTAGATGGTGGCGGGAGCGCTTCGTCTGTGCTTGCGGGCATTGCCTCTTGAGGTTGTTTTGTGGATGCCTTGACAAGTCTTTCTTCAAAGACGCCCGACAGCTGCGCTTGCCTTTTTTACGAGCGTTTGGTGATGTCATCTGCCTCTTGATTTTCCTTTCTTGGGATGTGCATGAGCTCCATTCCCGTGGAGTGCTTCTCAAGCCTGCAGAACTCTTCAAGGTATGCGGCCATGTGGTTGTCCTTAGGCTTATAGCTCTTGTTGGAGAAGTTTACCAGCAGCTGGGAGTCGCCCTTGATGAGCAGGTGCTTGATGCCCAAAGCGATTGCGGCACGTAGGCCCGCGAGCATGCCTTCGTACTCGGCAATATTGTTGGAGATCTTGTCTATTCCCAAGCACAGCTGGACCACGTAATAGAGCTTGTTTCCCTTTGGTGAGCTCAAGACCACGCCAGCCCCACCGTGACGACAAGCGAAAGCTCCATCGAACTTCATCGTAGTGGTTGGGAATTTTGTCTCCAGAGGGCTCTTGTTCTTCTCCTAGAGGCTCTTCAGGTGTTGGGTCAGTCCATTCGGCGACGAAGTCTGCCATCGCTCTTTCTTTGATTGCCCTTGTGGTATCGAAGCGAAAATTGAATGGATGTAGCTCTATGTTCCATCCTGCAACACGATCTGTGGCGTTAGGGTTGCGCAGGATCTGCTCCAGGGGAAAAGAGGTGACCACCGTGATGGGGTGCCCCTGGAAGTAGTGTCGCAGCTTTCTTGAAGCGATGAGGAGCTTCTGCTGCATTGTGTACCGCTCGCGAGCATCGCGCAGTACTCAACTGATGAAGTAGACTGGATGCTCGACAAGGGTTGTTAGTTTAATCTTGGGGCACTCCGCCTGAGTAGGCTCTGCAGGGCCCTCAAGGGGGCTGGCCTGTGCAGTCTCTTTAGGGCCCTAAAGGGGATTGGCCTGGGGAGGCTCTTTAGGGCCCTCGAGGGGGTTGGTCTGTGGTGGCTCTTTAGGCTCTCTGGCGAGATCATCCTGAAGCGGTTGGCTCGAGCTCTTCGTCAGGCGGTTTTGGCTTAGGAGTCGTTGCACTCTTCTTGTGGAGGACTGGCTCCTCTGTTTCTACCCCCAGGACGACACTGGCAGTTTGTGGAGTGGCTGATAGATACTGCTTCAGGTGCTCGCCTGTCCTTGGGGCAACCATGACTGGTGGGCTGGCCAGGTACCTCTTCAAGTCCTCAAAGGCTTTTTCCGCTTCAGGAGTCCACTTGAAGGTGCCCGTTCTCTTCATGATCTTGAAGAATGACAATGCTCTCTCGCCAAACTTGGAGATGAATCTACCCAAGCTGGCCATGCAGCCTGCTAGACGTTGCATATCTTTGAGCCACCGTGGAGGTTGTATTTCCTCTAAGGCCTTGATTTTATCAGGGTTTGCCTCTATGCCTCGGTGCAACACGAGGAAACCAAGCAATTTGCCTGAAGGCACTCCGAAGACGCACTTGGCAGGGTTGAGCTTGATGTTCACCTTGCGCAAGCTGGCGAAGGTCTGTTCAAGGTCCGTGAGGAGCGTATCTTCCTCTCGAGACTTGACAACGATATCTTCAACGTAAGCCTCGGCGTTTCTGCCCATTTGCTCTTCCAGTGCTATCCTCATGAGCCTCTGGAAGGTGGCTCTGGCGTTTTTCAGGCCGAAAGGCATGCAGACGTAGCAATACACACTACAAGGGGTGAGGAAAGCCGTCTTGCGGAGGGTTTCATCCTTCTTCTGCACCACAGCGTGCAGGTCGTTGTGGGTGAGCACGCGCTCGTACGTCCCCTTGAAGATGGAGACGAACTGCTTGCAGAACTCCTCCCAAGAGTCCACAGAGTCATCAGGGAGGTTCAGGAGCCACGACAGTGCAGTGTCGCAAAGCGCGTTAGAGAACCAGTTGGCCATGACCTTGTCGTCTCCGCCTGCCGCCAGGATGGAGGTGGTGTAGAGCTGCAGGAACTCGATGGGGTTGCTAGAGCCGTCGTAGCACTTGGGGAGAGCCGGCCTGAACTTTGGGGGCCATACTACGCGGCGCAGGGAGCGGGTGAACGCCATGCAGCCGGTGGCGTATGTGGCGACCCCGTGCTGCAGTGTGCTGCGGTTCTGCTGGCCCACCTGGCCGATTTATTCCACGAGCCGGTTTTGGCGGTTGCGCTGGAGCTCCATCCCTACGCGCGCGACTGGCGCGGTGCGCTGCACGATCAGGCAGTCATGAGGCGAGGACGCGTGGGAGGCAGCCCTCTGTGTCGCAGCAGGTGCAGGCCCTGGTGGAGGCGGAGGCGCCTCTGGCGCAGCCGTGCCCGCGAGGGAGGGGTGCACGACGGACTGCGACGGAGCGGGGCGAGTCAAAGCAATGCCGACGAGGTGGTTGAGGCGCTCCAGCCACTGCTCGTGGGCCTCAACGGTAGGCTGATAGCGGAGAAGTTTTTGCGCCATGAGCAGGGTGGTGTGCGGCGCAGGGTCCGTCTTGCCTGGACCGGAGCCGCTTGGGCGATGCGTCGTGTGCGACGACTGCGCATCCCCCTGGTGCTCGGAGCTGTGTTCGCGCTCCTCCGCATGAGGGCCTGAGTTGGCGCGCTCTTCACGGCGGGGTCGTCCCCGTCGTCTGCGCGTGGCCGTGGCGCCGTGCGTGACTCGTGCTCCTTCAGGTGTGCGCCTGTTGTCACGGGCGGCGCGGGTAGCGCGGGTGTTCACCATGGCGCGGAGGTGGCTCTAAGGTTATTGACGCGCCTCAATCCCCTACCTGGCGCGCCAAATGTCGGGTTGTGACTCCCACGGAATAGGGGTGGTCACTCCCTGAAGAGTAGTTTGTGAAGGGGATTGAACACGGAGGTCAAGACCCTCGAGAGGCACGACGACGGTGCTCGCCGAGCCTGGAGAGGAACACCCACGACAGAGATGGACACCGGCCCGTACCTAGGTTCACGGCCCTCAGGAGGAGGTAAAGCCACTACCCCTGCTTGTCCGGATTGCACTGTGGAGGTTACAGTACAACTGAGCTTGCCGAAGGCTCTCTTGAGGCAGTTCGTGCCTGGAGAAGGAAGAAAAATGGTATTCTTCCTCCTCCAGCCGAAGGCTATTCTACTAACTGAGCTAGGGTTTACAAGTGTTCTCCTCCTCAATTCGCCGACCCTTCTTACGGTGGGGGTGTTCTTCCTTTTATAGGTGCCGTAGGCGTCTTCCTTGCGCTGGGCGTCCAAGGTGGGCTCCCACACGGCAGTGGCATGAGGGAGTTGGAGTCCACCGCGGCGGAGTCCTCCATGGACGCGGTCCATCGGCGATAAAGTTGGGCGCGGTGGCCGACAGGCTGCAGACCGCGCAGAACGGCTCGTAGGGGTTGCAGTCTTCGGGGTGGAGCCCACGATGACGATCTTCTTGGAGTGTTGCGCCGTCCAGCCGCTTTATCGTGAGAGAGGAAAGCCCCAGCTGTCCGGGCGCAGGCGGTGCAACTTAATTAACCCCTTTATCACCAAAACGGCAAAGGGGGTGCCCGCGTCACTCTGCGGTTGCTGCAGAGGCCATGTGCGCCCTGCAGTGCTGCTCTGGCCGCGACATTTTCCCACAGGCTCGAGGCGGCCTGTGGAGGGATTTCTGTTGACTTCTCTTCAGGCGCACGACACCTCGGGAGAGTCTCTTGAAGCGCGGGTCCTCTTCAGGCATTCGCTTCCTCTTCAGGCCCTCAAGAGTATTTGCCTCTCGAGGGTCTCCCCAAGCGGTGGCTTGGTCCTTAGTCGTTTCGTCTGATCAGCTCGCGTGCGAAGCCTAGGGAGAGTGGGCTCTACATACCCAAGTCTCCACTGGGCCGAGAAGGAAATAAAAAGTGGGTTGTCTCACATAAGCGCTTTTGTTTAACGCTCTTGAGCTAGGCACAAAGAGTGAAACTCACACTAGTGGTGTAATGTACCTGCACTTAAAATATGGCAAGGTACCTGTGTATAGTGCAAATCCCTGGATCGTTTCATTTGCACACACAGTTTACGATGAATATCACAACATTGTATCATTATTACACGAATAATCCAGACTTGGTAAAATAAATAGTTCGATACATCTTTGCATAGTTAAAGCTAGCTCAAAACAAGAAAGCAGCAGAAATAAATCTTCAATGAGCCTTCAACTTCATGATACGCCACAGGCGAAAACATGTTGGTGCAGACTCGAAACCCAAACGTAGTCCTTACTCTTCGTCAGAAATTTCCGCAACAAATAATAATTTGCAACAGAGTGGGTCAGATTCCATTAGAAATGGAGTCTGGCAAGTGAACACTATGGTGGACACTTAATGGAATAACTCTATAGGCTATATGCATATTTGGCTGGTGGAGTTCAAGGCTAATTTCCATAAAGCCAATTTTTCCTACTCTTTTGAAAACACTTTCTTCAAATCAATACAAGTATGGCATGAAAACCATAATCTCATCTTCCCTTGTTCACCCATCAACTTTTAACTTAGAAATTGGAATGTTTGGAGCCTCTGTTGAATCTTTGATCAGCTGCTCAATTGTCCGTAACCGGGGACACAACTAAGTACTTAGTTTTACACTATGCAGAGGTTGTGCACTTTCACCACGAGACTCAAATAACCCTTCTGTCCTTGACCCTCATGTAGTGAAAAGGAAAGGAGAAGCCTGAGACGAGACCTTTGACGAAAACTTTGGTCCCTTTGTTCCTGGGTGGCCATCCTCAAGTGTACGTACTCAGGTTCACTCATCTAAATGAGCCTGGGTCTTGGCCAGGTGCACCCACCTAAATGAGCCTAAGCAGCCACTCAACTACAAACTCCATCCTCTTGCCACATCCACCCAGAACTTTCTTTAACTTAGTAGAAATTAACTTTTCATAAAGCAACTTTTGCATAGCATCAATATTTCTACCAAGTTATCAATAGGATTCTAGACACAACTAGTGTAAGGGAGATAGAAGTTTCAGCATAGCAATACTATCCAATACATGCATATAGAAAATACACTAAGTAATGCATAGAAAAATACTAGGAAATTTATGAGGTGTGCCACTTGACTTGGAAACAAGAAGAATAGAAACAACAGCTGCAGCAGTTGTCGTTTCCCTCCGAAATTTCTAACACATCAAACAAAACACACATAAACATACAAACAAAATAACAATACAAAAATATGTTATGCATGATGTGCAAAATATTTTTAAGGACTAGAGATGCATGCCATGCCATGAAAGTATTCTAAGTTAATGCAAGGCAAATGTGTTAGTCAAATATGACTAAGGACTAAGGTCATAAAAATAACTTGCTATAAATCAACTTGACTAAGTTGTAAGACTGCTCCTAGTCTTCAACATGTTTGATCTCAAAATCTTGAACTCCCTTTGTAGTTTTCTTCATCTTCAATTATCATTCTAAGGACTTGGTTAAAATCACTAAGGACTTGGTTTATGTCCAAAGTGGAAGAAGAATAGGAAGGCAGAAAACGATAAAGAAAAAGATGTAGTTGATCTCCTAGGCTTCATCTCTAGACTTGTAACTTTCCCTTTGGTGATGTCTTCATTGAATTTTGTAGACTTGATGGTTCTTCAGACTTGATGATTTTTGGTAACACCAGGGCTGGTCTTGGATATAACTTAGCCACCATGAAGTCTAAGAGAAAAGAAAAGAAGAGAGAAAGACATAGAGAAATAAAGGGGGTTGGTCTTCTTGAAGTTCTTCTTGATTTCTTCTAAGTGCTTCTACTTCTTGGAGATGCTTCCGGAGTCTGTTTTCTTCTAAGACTTCTTTGGCCTACTAGTCTACATGTTGAAAATCTCAAGTGTCTAAGTGCATAGCACTTTATCAAAACACTATGCTCAAAATAATCCTAACTTAGAGAAAATAAGGAAGAAGTTTTCCTATGAGGAGTAGAACTATACAACACAATATGCTATGCATGCAATGCAATCTATTTCTAAGGACAACACTTATCAAAATAAAACAACTAAGTTTTGTAGATGCTAAATGTTTCTAAGGAAAATATTTAGCAGTTTTACGATGTTGAAATTATTCTAAGGAAGAGAGTTGTCAAATTATTTTCTAAGGAAGAAAAATAGTTTGCTTTGATAAGGAAAATATTTCTAAGTACTTTTGTTACCAAATTGGTCATAATATTACTAAGTTTTTTATAATTCAAATAGATGATGAAATTTAATTTTAAATATTTTTAATCATTGAAATAAAATTTTAAAAGTATGTAATCCATATTAATTACAAAAGTCATATAAAATTCTTTACACAATATTTTCTAAAAGAGGCATAATATTGCACATATTCTAAGGTTTCTAAAACAATTTTATTTACAATTTTTGAAATTATAGATTTAAAGTTATGACAAATTTACTCAAACTATCAATTTGAAATTTGAATAATTTAAACTAGGCCAAACATGAATTCCAACAGAACTTAAATATTCTAAATGTCGAGAGCTTTTCAAAAATATAAAGTTTATTAAATTTGGCCAAACCAATAAAAAGTTATAATAGAACTAAGATACAGGGGCTTTTTTTGTCAAGCTGCCAGTTTTAATCTATTTAAGAAAATCGCAGAAAATCTAATCTGACATGCCACTGATCTGGCGGTTTGTTTGTGCATCTAATCTAGAGCGTACAATGCAAATCAGACGGCTCAGATTGGATCGACCAAAAACAGCGGCGCTAGTTCGCCGGAGTAGCTTCGGTGCGGTGGTGCCATGCCCGGTTTTCGTGTTCTACGCTATCTATGTTGGTCGGGGATGGACGGGACATACCACAGCGAAGAGGAGGTCGAGGCGGAGACGTTGGCACGACAGGGGTCTTCGGCGTGCTTTCCTTCTCCTCCTAATGCTCGCCGGAGATGGAGACGGTGGCAGTTTGCTTCGGTTGATCACGGACGCGACGATCTGGAGCATAAATAGAACACCGGTGGTGTCAAGAGGATGCGCACGAGGGCAGGGAGTCGAGAGGGAGTCGCGGAAGGGCTCGAGGAGTTAAAGACTCACTGGAAACAAAGAAAACGGCGGAGGTAATGGCGGCGCGGCGGGGTGTAGTGCGTGCAGCCTGGGGGCGGTGAGCTAGGGTTTGGGGGTTGCGAGGAGAGGCGGTGTCGTGGGCTATTTATCGGGGCGCTTGGGGATGAGTTCGTGAACAACACGGTTCCAAAACAAATCGTAATTGGAAGGATCTCTCCGTCCGGGATTTTCTGGTTCGGAGGTTGAAGAAACGATGGAGGGAGGGGATGACGTGTGGGACCGGGCTGTCAGCCAAAGAGACGGAGAGTTGGGCCGCCGCTGGGCTTCTGTCTGCTGCACGCGCGGAAGATAAGAGTTGGGCTTCGGCCCAGTTGTCACGGAAGACCTTTTTTTGTTTTGAAACCTTTTCCATTTCCTGTTTAAATCTTATAAAACAAATTTGGTTCTTAAACTCTACCAAAACTTTTCAGAAAAATTCATAAAAATATGTTTTGGAAAGCTTATTAAATATAGAACGTTTTGGTAGTATTCTTGCCCAAAAAAATGAAATTAATAAAATGGAATATTATAAAGGTATAAATAACATAATTTGTGGAATTTAATTCCATCCAAACATACAAATAAATTTAAAAACCAAACCATTATGTAATTTATGCAATATGATGAAATGATGTTGATGCATGAATGCATGAGTGCAATGGTTTAATTTTCTTTTCAAAGCAATATACATTTTCAAAAGTTTTAAATTGTTCTGATTTTTCAAATCCCAGGATGTTACGAGTGGAAAAAAGCTTACCTGTGGCGCACCCTTTAGCCTTTCTATGGGGCAGCCAGGAAAATGGGGGATGCGCCACAGTAATCTTGCCACTAAAATATATTTCTGTGGTGCACCCCCTCAGTGCCCCACAGAAATTTTCAGAATTCTATGACGCATCCTTCCTGCTGCGCCACAAAAATAATTCAGTGGCGCATGTGGTTTAAATGCGCCAAAAAAACATAAACCATGCGCCACAGAATAAATAACAGGAATTTTTTAAAAAAAATCTTGTTGTACAAATATAACTATATATACAAGATTTATACATATTTATTATAAGTTGACACATATATATTCAACCAGTACATAAATTAGAACAGACATATCACATTCATTCGAGCCCAAGAAGTCTTATCATATACATATATAGCTCTAAGAGAAGTCTTATACAAAGTAGTAAGAATCTAAACAAGATAAATGCTAAGCTAGCTAGAAAACAACTCGCACGAGTAAATTACTAGTCGTCGGAGCTGGTGTTATAGAAGATGTCGGACCACCTGGAGTCATCGGTGTCCCAATCATCCTTGTTAGCATTCTCGGCGGCCTCCCGACGGCGGCGACAGTCTGCCCTCCTTTGCTCTCTTCAGTTCCTCTAAAATTCTAACTCGGCGGCGACGTCGCCCGAGAAGTCCTTCCTCCACTGGCGCATAAGCTCCTCGTCGTTCTCGGCGGTGTCGATCCGCCGCTGCACCTGGCAGTGGAGGCGACGATCTTTGTTGGTGAGTAGGGCTGGCCGTGGCGCGACGAACTCCGCATCCGCGATGTCCTGACAGTCCGGGAAGTTCAGCTCGCTTCGCGGGCGCCGGAAACACCACGTGACCGCGTCGTACGCGCGCGCTGCCTCCTCCAGCGTGGGGTACGTACCGAGCGTCTGCCGAAATCCTCCCAAGCGGATTTCAGCATAGTAGGTGTCGTTGGGCCGCTCCCAAACACTGCGGAAGCCAGACGACAAGATGCAAAGAAGTAATATCAACATAAGCGCATGCCTCATATATTGTGGACACAAATTTAGAAATGGCGTTTCTGAAATCCAGTGCGATTCAGAAAATGTGTATTTGTGCACATCACAGGTTTCAGAGACGCCACCTCTGAATCACACGGTGTCACAATGGTTTAATAATTGGCATATCAAAAGAAGGTAAAATGAAACTTAATTAAAAAGCTGTCAAGAAAAATAACAAACAAGGCCTCATATGGAATTGCTTCAGAGATGGTGTGAGCGAACAACGTGGAATGAACACTACGTATATGTTCAGACAACATAGTTCACTCACACCTCCCTGAAGATGTAACGTGAAACCATCTAATCATCGGCCAAAAGTAGTCATCTTAGAAATAAATTTTTGAAATGATATTCGGTCCAAAGAAAATCTTGCCTCATACTTAGACTGGAAACACACAAATGCTCCGAGACGGAGTAAGCGAGAGCCAGTGGGATGCAGAAAATGTGTATTCCTGTACATCATGGATCGCATCACACTGGCCTCACTTACTCCATCTCGAGATTTCATGTTGTCACAGCATTTTAATCATCGGCCTAACAAAAGATGGTAAAATGCAAGTAAAAGAACACTCAACAAAAACAAGCAAGGCCTCATAATTAGAAGTGACATGCTTCAGGATGGAGCTAGTGAGGCAGGTAGGATGCACGAGATCTGTGCACTCATGCATATCACAAGTCTCACTAGCCCCACCCCTGAAACCTGTATCACAACATTTTAATTATCGGCATATCACAAGATGGTAAATAGTACAAAAATTAAAATGCAATAAAAAAACACATAATAAAAACAAGCAGTGCCTCATATGAAATTGATCAGTCACATATGAAATTTAGAGACGGTGTCAGTGAACAAAGTGGAATGAACATTGTATATATTCAGACAACATGGTTCACTCACACCTCTCTAAATATGCAACGCGCAACCATCTGTTTAATCATCGGCCAAAAGTTTAAAGTAAGTTGGACACCCAATTGAGGATACTCCAATGGAGGAACAACACAAAAAAAGAACTTAATCAATAAGAATATCTGAGCTTAGAAAAAACACACATACATATTATCACAACATTGATCGCAACTTTTATTTGCAATAACACATAGCACCAATTCATCCCTAACAACCTTTATTTGCAATAACAAAAATTCATCCACACATAGCAACTATTTCATTCGCACAACATTGATAGCAACATTTATTTGCAATAACACATAGCAACAATTCACCAAACAATTCATCCCTAACAACTTTTATTTGCATAAGAAAAATTCACTTAGGACTTTCGTCAAATACCTTGGTGTCAGAGAGTGACTCCCACGGAACAGGTATAGTCACACCCTAAAGAGTAGTTTGAAGGGGGATTGAACACGGAGGTCAAACAAACCTCAAGAGGCACGATGACGGTGCTCGCCGGGCCTAGAGAGGGACAACACGACAGAGATGAACACCGGCCCGTACCCAGGTTCACGCCCCTCAGGAGGAGGTAACACCGCTACTCCTGCTTGTCTGTATTGCACTGCGGAGATTACATTACAATGAGCTTGTCGAGTGCTTTTGTTGGGGATTTACCAAGTGGGGGTATCTCTGATTTGGATCAATCCGGCTAGTCCAGGGTGGACCAAGGGTGGTGAGGCTAAAGCTGCTGGGCGGCCCAGATAGCTGACGTACAAGGAAGTAGACGAACGGTCCAAAGAAGGCAGCAGACTAAATCCCATCAAGCAACTAAGACCAAGATGGAAGGCGGCAACCTTGCCGACTACAACCAGAACTTTGTTTACTTCCCGGCCAAGAACTTACCTCTTAACCCGTGGTCTGGCCACCTATATAAGCCGGCCACCAGGATGCCTTTAGGGCCAAGCTCATCAACGCTTCAATACGCATCATACACATTGTAATCTGTTCACGGCTATTGCCTCATAGTGAATTATAGCAGCACGTAGGATCTCGCCACCGCCGTGGGATCCGAAGCTGGGTAAACTTGCCGTGTTCAATCCCGTCCTCGACGACTCCAACCTTCTTCCCCACAATCCATACGCAGTCTAGAGGACCACTGTCTCCTATCAATTATGCCGATATTACGACAGTTGACGCCCACTGTGGGGCCGAAGGTTCATGGCGTCACGTTCTTGACGGGATCATCTTCGGCTGTCCGCCGCCAGCATCATTATCGACAAGATCGTATTAGCCGGCTAATGCGTCAGCGCACGAGCAGATCGATTCGGTCGGCAATTAGCGAGCTCCGTGCTCACCAAATCGATTCTGCGCATGGCCGGTACAGATTGCATCTGGCCGGTACATATTCGTCGGCGCGGGCTGGATGTCCAGCACGTCCCTCGCGTACGGCAGATCGATTCTGCATTATTAAAGGCGTTCGTCTACCGCCATCGTAATCTGCTTGGATAAATCCAACAAACAACGCAGTGTTCTCTTGACATAATCGCTGCCTCTCGCGATCAGTTGAACCACGTTCATGCGATCGAGGCGCGAAAACCAACAAGGAAACTCTCCCGAATCCTTGTACACCACGGATTGAAGTTCTCTAGTTGCCAACAAAAAGCTGCATGTGGATTAGGCGATTGAAGCAAGCAATCAGATCAGACTCCGACAGAGCAAAGGCAAATTCGGGCTGTAGCCCCTTGCATGCGCGCAAGCAAAAGCAAGACACGATCTTTCCTAAAGTATATTTTGGTTTAATGCATGTAGCACGGCTCCCGAAGCCTAGTTAATCTCCATTATGAAAACAACAAACAACAACTTCGTGTATTAAATTGAAGTATTGGTTCGTGAATACATCAGCTATTCAAATCAAAAAATCTCGCTATGTCACGATTGTCAGCGGGACGCCGCCATCGTTGCATCAGGCTTTTGTGAATTTATCGTTGCATCACTAATTCATTTCGGCGTCTAGTGTAGGCAAATTCATTGTCAAATTGCGAAGTTGTTGTTTCCAATCGCCCAATCCTGATCAGTTTGGGGAGACATCGGTATAAAACAATTAAGTTTCGCGTTTCAGCTTAAATTGCTAAATGTAATAAGACGCCTTATCGGTGCATTTATCGTCGCATTCCGGCTTAATTGCTAACGCGGCATGACGCTTTGCAGTGTATTCAATATCATTGTTGTTATCCCGGCTTAACTGTTATCACAGTTCACTCGGAGCCGCCTACATTCTGGGGTTGTTTTCTTCAACCTGGGGCTGGCGTCTTCCGCTACGCCCGCTTCCTCGACATCAACGTTAAAACAAGCTAAGTTTATACACACTTAACATTTAAATTATATGTATGATTATGAAATAGAAGTCCGTAGTTTGCTCATTATGCTCTGAGATCATGCCATCGTTTGTCTTTTCATTTGATCATATCCCTTTTAGTATCTAAGTTACCTGATATTTGCTCCGCGCTGCATGGTTTAAACTTTTAGATACTTGCCGCCTCCGGGCAAAATTAAACAATCAGTTTGCACCGCCTAATACTGTTATCTGATGGTCTATGTGCCGATTACCTGGTAGTATGTCATTAGCACCAACATGTCGGTTTTAATTTGTCTCTGGTTCTAAACTATTTGGTACTAGACCTGGTTGTCTCAGCTAAAGTTTTCGGCTGATGTTCTGCTAACATATGAAAAGTTAAACATATAAACCAGATAAATATTAATGCGGGTCATAAATGTTTGTTAAAAATCTAACGGCTCATGCCTTCAAATTATTCAGCTTACATTAAAAGTACATCTTAATGCAGCTATGTTTACTATGCAAGATGCTTGACACCTGGGGGCTGCTATCGCAGCATTTTCATCATGTCTCAAGCCGTCTTTTAGTTAAGCCGGCACGAGCGTCGGGACTGCAATAATCGACTTACAACGCGACAAGTTCTTCCAAGCGTCGAGACGACTTCCGAGTACATCGACTCAACGCTCGGGGGCTGGAGATAGGCGGATGAAGAAAAACTTCGACACTCGGGGGCTCGACATCGATAATTGCCCTCGTTCGATACTTGGGGGCTGCATGATATACAACCCCATCGTCAACAAAAAGGCCACATTGGTGGGATGACCGTCTTGTCGTCAGCGACACGGTCATGTCCATGGTTCGGCCGACTTATCGTCAGCGACACAGCCGCCTCCGTGGCATGACTGTCTTATTGTCAACGACATAACCGCGTTAATGGCACAACCGCCATTGTCGTCAGCGACATGGTTGCCTCCGTGGCTAAAGGCCGCCTCCGTGGTATGGCTGACAATGCATGATTTTGTTACATTTGGATTCAAACTGTCGTGGACCAACTGACGTCATCTACCAGACATTGATTTGACCTGTGAGTAAGGGTGAGGCTTTTCCGAGAAGTCATCCGACAAGTTAAGCTAGCCGTCTTTCCCATGTATGATAAAGGCGGCCGCGCGCTGGTCGTCAAGCTGGCACGCAACCCCCTATATTCAGAATGGTTCAAGCCCTGCAGCTGCCAAGATTCAAGACTGAAGATCAAGAAGCCGAAGAAGCCGACGCCTGGAGAACTTCAACCTTTCTGGGGGATAATGTTGGGGATATACCAAGTGGAAGTATCTCTGACATGGATCAATCCGGCTAGTCTAGGGTGGCCCAAGGGTGGTGAGGCTAAAGCCTGCCGTGCGGCCCAGATAGCTGACGTACAAGGAAGTAGACGGACGGTCCAAGAAGGCAGCAGACTAAAGCCCATCAAGCCACCAAGCCCAAGATGGAAGGCGGCAACCTTGCCGACTACAACTAGGACTCTGTTTACTTGCCGGTCAAGTACTTACCTTGTAACCCGGGGTCTGGCCGCCTATATAAGCCGGCCACCGGGATGCCTTTAGGACCAAGCTCATCAACGCTTCAATACGCATCGTACACATTGTGACCTGTTCATGGGTATTGCCTCATAGTGAATTATAGCAACACGTAGGATCTCGCCACCGCCATGGGATCTGAAGCTGCGTAAACTTGCCGTGTTCAATCCTGTCCTCGACGACTCCAGCCTTCTTCCCCACGGTCCATCCGCATGCTAGAGGACCCCCGTATCCTATCAATTATGCCGATACTACGACAACTCTCTTGAGGCAGTTCGGTGCTTGGAGAGGGAAGCTATGGTCTTCTTCCTCCTCCAGCAGTTGGCTATCCTACTCGCTTGGCTAGGGTTCCAAGGTTTCAGAATATGATTTGCCAATCCTTTGCTACGGTGGAGCTCCTGCTCCTTTTATAGGCGCCTCGGGCCTCCTCCTTGCGCTGTACGCAGAAGGTGGGTGCCCACAGGGCAGTGGTGCAAAGGAGAGGGAGTCCACCACCGCAGAAATGTCCATGGACACGGTCCATCCGTGCTAAAGTTGGGCGCGGTGGCCGACAAGCTTCAGACTGAGCAGAACGGCTCGCAGGCATTGCAGGGGTCATGGTAGAGCCCACGATGACGATCTTCTTGAAGCCTTGCGTCGTCCAGCCGCTTTATCACCAAAGAGGAAAGTCCTGGTTGTCCTGGTGTGGGCGGCACAGCTGTGTTGACTCCTTTATCACCAGAATGCCAACTATGGTTCTCGCGTCACTATGCGGCTGCTGCAGAGGCCATGTGCACCCTGCAGTGCTTTCTTATCCACGAAGTTTCTCCACAAGACCGCGGTGGCCTGTGGAGGGGTTTCTGTTGACTTCTCTCCAGACATGTTGAGCCTTGGGGAGTCTCTTGAAGCGCGGGGTCCTCTTCAGGCCCGGGCTTCCTGTTCAGGCCCTCGAGAGGAGTTGCCTCTCGAGGGTCTCTCCAAGTTGTGGCTTGGTCTTTAGTCGTTTTGTCGAATCTGTCGCGCGCGAGGCCTGTGGAGGATGGGCTTTGCCCACACTAGTCGTCACTGGGCCGACAGTACCCCGGGCCCGCGATGGGCGCGGTTGAGCCCATCGGCGCAGCCGGAGCGTCGTGGGCCCAAAGTGTCGGGCCGGCCCGAGCCGCGCGTCACACAGATGAGTAACAGCCGCGCACAATCTGGGGCGTGCGTCGTGGGGGTCCCACCGCGCCCGGTAACTGCTCCTCGACGGGACATAAAGCCTGCGCGCCGAGGCGAGGAGCCGTTACTGCTCACCAATCTTCTCGAAGAAGCCTCGTTCGTCTCGAGCTCTCCGCTTCTGCTCTCCAGCGCTCTCGTCTCCTTCCTCTTCCAGCTTTTTCTGCCGCCATTCTCACCTCTTCTCCGGCGATGAGTCCCGCCAAGAACAAGGGCAAGGACGTCGCGGCTTCTTCTTCTCAGGCGGAGCCTACCGAGGTCGCGCACGGCGCGGCATTGCTGGGGGTGCGCGTCAATGACACATTCCTCACCAAGGTCCGCTTCCTGGTGCCGGACCGGACCAACGAGCACGGCGCTACCGCGCTCAAGGCCGTGGCGCACGGGAAACACCCGCGAGGGTTTATCCCCATCTTCCAGAGCTGTGTTGATGCGGGACTGGTGCCACCGTTCTCTCTGTTCTTGGAGGCGGTGCTAGCCTTCTACCAGATCCAACTGCTGCACCTCCACCCCAACTTCATCCTCATCCTCTCCTTCTTCGCCTACCTATGCGAGGCGTACTTGGACTAGGAGCCCACGGTGGTCCTCTTCCGGTGCTTCTACGCGCTCTAGAACACGGCGAGCAACAAGCACTCTGGATGCGTCTCGTTCCGCATCGTGGACGGCATGGGGAGTGTTTACATCCCCATGTCATGGAGCGAGGGCAAGGCCGCCACAGCGGTGACGAAGAAGTTGAACGACTTCCGCCAGCAGTGGTTCTTCGTCGGGCTGGAGAAGCCCTGCGCCTTCCTCGAGGTTCCTGACGCGCCGCCCGTGAAGAATTCGCACTGGGGCAAGGCCCCCTTCAGCGGCGCGCACAATGCAATCTTGATGGTACGCCTGAGCTAACTCCGTGAGGAGGGCCTCACGGGGCAGATCATCGTCGCGAACTTCGTGACGCGCCGCATTGCTCCACTCCAGGCGCCCGCGATGCCAATGTGGATGTACTCCGGCCCCCAGGACAAGATGCGGCTCCACTGTGAGGACAACGACAAGGACACAGTCGACAACATCTGTGTGCGATCTTCATCAATCCGGTGGTGCCAGCCATGGAGGAGTTCCCTCTCATGCTCCAGCCTCTGCACCAGTACAACAAGACCGAACACCTGGCCATCCTGGAGGGGATGCACTCGTTCACCCCGTCAGGCCCGGCGGGAAAAGAGGTGCCTGTGCCGGTGGTGCAGGAGGCGGAGGGAGCAGAGTCGCCCTCGGCTTTAGGAGTTGGGCGAGGTGAGAAGGAGGCCACGACAAATCCCTCCACAGGGGAGGTGTCCTCTTCAAGGGCCGGGCCCTTTACTGACGAGATTAGCTATATCTTGTCACGCGATGATGATGACGCCTTCGTGGTGGCGCCTTCACGCCTTGTGTAGGAGGAGGAGGAGGCCTCTGACGAGGAGGCCGCACCGGGGCGGTGCGAGCCCCGCTCCAAGGCGGCCGTGGACCGGTCTGGAGCAAGGCCGTCAGATGTCCCCCCCCCCCCCCAAGAGGAAAGCCGAGGCGCCCCCGGAGGGGTCTGGTGCCAAGGCCAAGCCATCCTGGCGCAGGCCAGGCTTGCCGTGGGTCGACAACGGCGCCAAGCAGCCTGGGTAAGTGCTTCTAGCATTTAGTTGCTTGATTCTTGCTCCTTTTCTTTTCATCCCTTCCTGAAGATCTTTCTCTGGTGCTTGCCAGTGACCTTGTGTCTGCGAAGCGCCGCAAGCTTCGCAAGGCAGCAGAAGTGAAGAGAGCCACGGCTGATGCCGTGGTTGAGGAGGCCGCGAGGCAGGTGGAGATGGCCTCCACAGGCCCAACCGAAGAAACGCCTCCAGCGGAGGCGGTTGCGCCACAGGCAGAGGCAGCAGCGCCGCCTCCCGAGCAGATGGTGGTGGAGACGCAGGAGGAGCGGGTTGCTATCCCTCCTCGCGCTCCTACTCTGCCTCACGCGGCCACGCCACCGCGTGAGCCAACTCCGGCCCGTGAGGTAACTCCAGCCCGCACGGCTACTCCACCCCGCACGGCCACGCCTCCCGCGCAGCCAGCCGAGGCGGACCAGGGCCCGCCAGGCGCGGGCGAGTCTGCAGGGGAAGCTCCTTCGTCTCCGCCGTGGCCCGCCGGGGGGGCGTGCCGTAGGAGATGATGTGCCAGGACGGCGAGGGCGGCGAGGCTTGTTCGGGCGCCGCGGGGGACGGAGCGCGCCCTAGCCCCCAGGCATGCCCTGAGGCCCAGTTCTCCAGGCTCGACGCTGGGGCAGAGCCTTCCTCTCGCCGCAACCTGGTCCTTGGCAGCTGGGACTGGAGCAAGGGGCACCGCGAGGTTGACTTCTGCCTCGTGAGGGAGTCTCTTGAGGGCCTGGAGGCGCACCTAGCCCTCGAGGATGCCCAGGTCGCCAAACAACGCGACAAGCTTGCGGGGGCGTGGCCGTCCTTCCATGCCGCGGTCAAGGCTCGCCGCCAGGAGGATGTGGCGCTACAGGCCGCACGCGAGGAGGTCGTGCGCTTTGCCAAGGAGATCCACGAGGGGGCCATCCACGATGCAGACGAGCTCCTTGCTCCCCTCCAGGACGAGCGCAACGCAGCCGCTGAGCTCCTGGCAAAGGCGAGGGCCGAGCACGAAGCCATGGAGGGCTCGCTAGCGCAGAAGTGCCGCGACCTGGCCCAGCTGGAGTCCGAGCTCCTGTCCGCACACCAGGTCGCACGGGAAACCTTGACGGAGGACCGCAAGAGCCTGGCCGCCCGCGAGCGGCAGCTAGCCTCCAAGGAGAAAGACGTGCTGCTGCGCGACGAGCAGCGGCTCCGGGCGGAGGGCGAGCTCGCCACCAAGCGCGAAGAGCTCGAGGCGCGCGAGGGGAACCTGTCTCGGGCGCTCCAGAAGTACGACGAGAACGTCGCCGCCCAGAAGCAAGCCCTGGAGCGCTTCCACCAGCGGTTCGCCGAGAAGAAGAAAGAGGCGAAGACGGACCTCGCGGAGCACGAGAAGGAGTTCAGGCAGACCACTGCCCAAGCGTACCGCGACAAGGCCAAGAAGCAGGAGGACCGCTTCAAGGCCAAGCATGCTAGTGACGCCAAGCGGATCGCGGAGCTTGAGAAGGCCAACTCCAAGTTTGGGGTCCGCCTCCAGCGCGCCAAGGAGGCCTATCGCCAGGAGAAGGATGCTCGCAGGACAATCGTCATGGACCGGAACGCCCTCGTCAGGGACGTGGACGAGCAGGTGGGCCCCGTGGTTGAGCAGGTGGTGGAGGATACGGACACCGTGCTGGTTGCTCGTGTGCTCACCAAGCAGCGGGAGCGCATGTTCCAGGCGTTGGTAGCCAGGGGCAACGAGCTCGCTGCCCAGCTTGGCGCGGAGGCGCCGCACGTCGAGGTTCGAGGCCGTGGCGACGATGCCATGTACCTGGTCTACTTCCACCAGCTCTTCACGGCGCTCGAGAGCCCCCTCGCTGATCTCCGTGAGGTGATCGAGGTCGAGAGCCGCCAGCTCCTGGGGTGGTCATTGACCGCATCTTCACCAACCTCCGGCTCCTCACGCCGGGCTTCGACCTCTCCACGGTTACCGAGGCTCGCCAGGGCGACGAGGTGTGGCAGTTTCGAACTCCCTCCGCGATCAGGTCGAGGCCTTATGCAACCGCTTCAAGCGCGCGGAGGCTGCTGTGGACGAGAGCGAGCAGGAGGCCGCCCCTGCCGAGACGGAGGAGGATGCTGTGGAGGAGTGGCACGACGGCGTGGACTCCGCCTGAGCACTGATTATTGCGCCCTTGAATGCTTGTATCAGAAACAGTTTTATGTTTACAGACTATGCATTTTGGGCATATAATATACTCTTTGAGCAATTTATGTCAGCTTGTGTGCCCCTCGAGAGGCCCCATTTGTCTTATTTTCATGTCTATGCTTTCTCTGCGTCGTTAGGACCCATCTCTTCGCGCTATGACTCTGCCACTGCGGTATGCTAGAGCAATGACTTAGCAAGGCCGGGGGGAGTTTAAGGCTTCGAGAGGTAAGAGCCCTGAGTCGCGATGCTCAGGTGCCCCCCTTTGACGTGCGAGTAGTCCATGAAAACAACGCTCGAGGGACAGACACATGCTTGAGGAGAACAAGGTTCTCGAGGCATGAGTGTGGGACTTAGCTTCTCGAGGCTTTTGCCCTGTAGAGGTTTATTTTTGCCTGGCGAGGGGGTCCTCTTCAAGGGGTTTTGTCCTGTTGCCTCCTCAAGCTTGCAGAGACGCTTGTTCCCTGTAGATGTTAGAGGGGCAAATCCAAGCGCTTGCACATGGTAGTGGGAACTCATGCGCGCTTATAGGTATTCTCAGGCGTTCCTTGCGAGGAGAGTAAGTACCAAGGACCTTTGTAGAGATGGCGTGTTTGTGGGAGCTTGCCCTCTAGCTAGAGCTCGGATCCTTGGGTTTTGCAGTGCTGCTGGTGTGTCATTTGAGGCACTGGCACCGTACTCAGCCCCCGCTCGCGAGGTGCCCATGGGAAAGATATAAGCGCACAT
Organism: Poa annua; assembly: GCA_026929855.1. Taxonomy (NCBI): domain Eukaryota; kingdom Viridiplantae; phylum Streptophyta; class Magnoliopsida; order Poales; family Poaceae; genus Poa; species Poa annua. The sequence goes on along the minus strand of CM049426.1, from coordinate 238,313,635 downwards.
TGAAAAAACAATAATGCGGGAATAAACTCACCACCAAAATATTACATAGCGGCGCCGTAGCGCAAAGGTCACTTAGGAACGAAATTGTCTCATTATGGTTGGAGTTGCCAAGTTAATGTATTTATCCATGTCGAGGCATGTGGACCACCCATTAGTGGCAGAGACTCTCTACGGCCTGAGGTGGCTCGTTACATGGAGAGCTCGGAGGGTTAACCCTCGAGAGAAGCCTTTGGGGCTTGGAGGTTTAAGCCGTGAGCTTTTAACCTCTAGAGACAAAAAATGCTTGGAGGTGGAGCCGTAAGCTGCCTCTTCAGCCAGATGTCTTGACGTGACAATGATCATAGGTAGAACTTGCGTAAGTGCATGATGTTCCACGGATTTTTGACGGGGATGTCGTCTTGAGTCTCGAGGCGAGCCGCGCCAGGCCGTGCGATGTGGGTGACCCTGTAGGGGCCTTCCCACATGGGTGACAGCTTGTGGAGGCCTTCCCTGGAGAGGATCCTCCTGAGGACGAGATGGCCTGTCTCCAGGGTGCGTGAGCGCACGCTGCGGCTGTGGTACCGTCGCAGATCCTGCTGGTATTTTACCGCCCGGAGGGCGGCACGGCGGCGTAGTCCTTCGAGGAGCAGCAGGTTGTTGTTGTGGAGGTCCTCTTGCTCGTCCTAATTAAAGGCAAGGACCCGTGGAGATCCATGCTTGATCTCTATAGGGAGGACTGCTTCGGCTTCATAGACGAGGGCAAACGATGTTTCCCCCCAAGGCTTGGGCGGCGTGGTGGCGATGGACCAGAGCACCGAAGGGAGCTCGCGGATCCAGCCCTTGCCGTGGCCCTTAAGGATGTTGAAGGTCCTGGTCTTTAAGCCCTTGAGGACTTCTGCGTTTGCGCGCTCGGCTTGACCATTGCTCTGCGGGTGAGCTACTGATGCAAAGAAGAGCTTGATGCCTAGTTTCTCGCAGTAAGCTCTGAAGATGCCGCTTGAGAAATGCGAGCCGTTGTCGGTGATTATGCGATTTGGCACTCCGAAGCGGCAGACCAGGCCTCTGATGAACTTCACCGTTGCGCCTGCTAGAATTGTGCGCGTCGCCTCAACCTCGGGCCACTTGGTGAACTTGTCGATGGCAACGAAGACGTAGCTATAGCCCCCTTGCGCTGTTGGGAATGGTCCCAAGATGTCCAGGCCCCAGACCGCGAACGGCCAGGAGAGCGGGATGGTTTGAAGTCCCATCGCGGGCTGATGGATTTGGTTGGCGTGTAACTGGCAGTCTTCGCAAGCTTGAACGATGTCAACTGCATCCTGAAGTGCTTGCGGCAAGAGAAGCCACTCCTGAAGACCTTGCCTGCGAGGGTGCGGGCACACGAATGGTGGCCGCATTTCCCGATGTGGATGTCCTTGATTAAGCTCTTTCCTTCTTCAGGAGGGATGCATTTGAGCGTGATGCCATTTGGGCGCTTGCGGTAGAGATCTCCCTCGAGGATGTGGTAGGATTTTTCCTGGCGAGCGATTCGCTCTGCTTCGACATCTTCTTCGGGGAGGATCCCCTTGGCGAGGTAGTCCTTGAACTCGTCGATCCAGCCTGTCTCTTGATGCACCGCTTTGAGCAACATGTGCTCCCCTGTCTGGGGGCCGCAGTCGGGGGGCCCAGTTGTAGGTGGTGGCGGGAGCACTTCGTCTGTGCTTGCGGGCATGGCCTCTTGAGGCTGCTTTATGGATGCCTTGACGAGTCTCTCTTCAAAGACGCCTAGCAGCTGAGCTTGCTTCCTTGATGCGCGCTTGACGATATCATAAGCCTCGTGATTTTCCTTCCTTGGGACGTGCATGAGCTCCATGCCCCTGAAGTGCTTCTCAAGCCTACGGACCTCTTCAAGGTATGCGGCCATGTGGTCGTCCTTAGGCTTGTAGCTCTTGTTGGAGAAGTTGACGAGCAGCTAGGAGTCGCCCTTGATGAGCAGGTGCTTGACGCCTAGTGCGATGGCGGCCAGTAGGCCGGCGAGCAAACCCTCATACTCAGCAATGTTGTTGGATATCTTGTCGATCACGAAGCACAGCTGGACCGCGTAATAGAGATTGTCACCCTTGGGCAAGATCAGGACGACGCCAGCCCCACCATTGCGGCAGGCGAAGGCTCCGTCGAACTTCATGGTCCAGTGGCTGGGCATTTTTTCTCCAGAGAGCTCTGGCACTTCTCCTAGAGGCTCTTCAGGGGTTGGATCAGTCCATTCGGCAACAAAGTCTACCAGCGCTCTTCCTTTGATGACCCTTGTGGTATCGAAGCGCAAGATGAATGGATGTAGCTCTATGTTCCATCCCGCGACACGGTTTGTGGCGTTAGGGTTGCGCAGGATTTGCTCCAGGGGAAATGAGGTGACCACCGTGATGGAGTGTCCCTGGAAGTAGTGTCACAGCTTCCTTGAGGCGATGATGAGCGCAATGAGGAGATTCTGCTGCATTGTGTACCATTCCCGTGCATCCCGCAGTATTATACTGACGAAGTAGATGGGATGCTCGACAAGGGTTGTCAGTTTAGGCGCAGTGCTGTCTGTCTGAGGAGGCTCTTCAGGTCCCTCGAGGGGATTGGCCTGTGGAGGCTCTTCAATCTCCATGGCAAGATCAGGACATGGGGCAGGCTCGGCTTGTGGCTCTAGGCCTGGCGGTGGGTTTGTGGAGCCTTCCCCTTTGTCGAGCTCTTCGTCAGGCGGTTTTGGCTTTGGAGAGGTTGCACTCTTCTTGTGGAGGACTGGCTCTTCTCTTTCTACCACCAGGACGACGCTGGTGGTCTGTGGGGTGGTTGATAGATACAGCTTCAGATGCTCGCCTGTCCTTGGGGCAACCATGACTGGTGGGCTCGGCAAGTACCTCTTCAAGTCCTCAAAGGATTTTTCCGCTTCCGGCGTCCACTTGAAGGTGCCAGATCTTTTCATGATTTTGAAGAAAAGAAGGGCTCTCTCGCCGAACTTGGAGATGAAGCGGCCCAAGCTGGCCATTCATCCTGCCAGGCGTTGCATGTCCTTAATCCCACGGGGAGGCTGCATTTCCTCTATGGCCTTCATCTTGTCAGGATTTGCCTATATGCCACGGTGGGACACGACGAAACCAAACAATTTTCCTTAGGGCACTCCGAAGACGCACTTGGCGGGGTTGAGCTTGATGTTCACCTTGTGCATGCTGGCAAAGGTCTCTTCAAGGTCCCTGAGGAGAGTATCTTCCTCTCGAGACCTGACGAAGATGTCATCGATGTAAGCCTCTACATTTCTACCCATTTGCTCGCCAAGGGCTATCCTCATGAGCCTCTGGAAGGTGGCACCAGCGTTTTTCAGGCCGAAGGGCATGAAGACATTGCAATACACACCACAAGTGGTGAGGAATGTCGTCGTTTCCTCGTCTTCCTTAGCCATCTTAATCTGGTGATAACTAGAGAAGGCATCGAGAAAACAGAGGAGGTTGCAGCCTGCCATGGAGTCCACGATCTGGTTGATTCTCGGCATGGGGTAAGGGTCCTTGGGGCAGGCCTTGTTGACATCAGTGTAGTCGATGCAGATGCGGCCTCCTCCAGTGGGCTTTGGGACAACCACGCCGTTGGAGAGCCAAGTGGGGTGCGCGACTTCGCGGACAACATTTGCCGCTTTGAGCTTCTCGACCTCTTTGACGATGAATGCTTGCTTCTCGGGGGCTTGCTTTATTGCCTTTTGCTTGACGGGGCGTGCGTTTGGACACACGGCTAAGTGGTGCTCGATCACCTCCCTCGGTACACCGTACATATCTGACGGAGTCCACGCAAACATGTCAGAGTTTGCCTGGAGGAAGGCGACGAGCGTGTCTTCCTATTTGGGAGGCAGAGCGGCGCCAATGGTGACGCTAGCCCCCGAGCCCTCAGCCTTCGAGCTGCTGGTGCTCAAGGAGACCTTCTTCGTGGAAGCTGGCTCCTGAGAGAACAGTTGCTTCTTTTGCTTGGGCCTCTCGAGAGGCTCCATGTCCTTTGCAGCCGGAAATGCCATGGCGGCTGCCTTGTAGGCTGTCTCGACGGCGCGCGTGGCGTCCAGGACGTGGCTATGGATGGAGATAGTGCCAGCGCTGCCGGGGATCTTGACCATGTTGTAGGCATGATGTGTGACGGCCATGGACTTCGCGAGTGCGGGGTAGCCGAGGATGGCGTTGTACGGCAAGCCGATGTGCGTGACGTCGAAGTCGATGAGCTCGGTGCGGTAATTCTTCTGTGTGCCAAAGGTGACAGCGAGGCGGACTTTCCCTAGAGGCTTGATGGAGCCGCTGGTGACTCCCGTGAAGGGCCTAGAGGGCATGAGCCACTCGTAGGGGACTTGAAGCGCCTCGAAAGTCTCAATGGAGATGACGTTCATGCCTGCACTTCCATTGATGAGCGTCTTGGAGATGGCGATGTTGTTGATGGTAGGGGAGCACACCAACGGGAGGGTTCCAACAGTCTTGGTAGACTTGGGGTGGTCTTGCGCGTCCAAAGCAATGGTGTACTGCGACCACTTGATGTGCCTGGAGGTCTCGACGGTGGGGAGCGCGGCGTTGAGCTCGCGAGCAAACTGCTTGAACTGGTTGTTCGACCTGGGCGCCTGAGCCCCGCCAAGGATGCAGGCCATGGCTCCTCTCGAGGCCTGGTAGCCTCCATCTTCCTCGTCAGGGAGGTTGCCGTTTTTCTCGGCGGCGTTGGCCTGAGTGCCAGGTGACTTCTAGTAGCCGCCCTTGCGTCTGCTTCCGCGGTAGCCGTGGCCTTGACTGCGGCCGCCGCTGCCCTCAGCTTGTTCGCGCTCCTTGCTTAGCCTCTTGCTCCTTGTTCGTGACGCCCTCGCGGAAGGTGGCGATGACCTGGGTGTCAGGGATGTTTGGAATCTTGTTCCGCACCTGGCTGAAACGCTGGATGTACTTGCGAAGGGTCTCATCCTTCTTCTGCACCAAAACGCGCCAAATGTCGGAGAGTGACTCCCACGGAACAGGGATAGTCACACCATGAAGATTAGTTTGAAGGGGGATTGAACACGGAGGTCAAACAAACCTCGAGAGGCACGACGACGGTGCTCGCCGGGCCTGGAGAGGGACAACACGACAGAGATGAACACCGGCCCGTACCCAGGTTCACGGCCCTCAGGAGGAGGTAACACCGCTACTCCTGCTTGTCTGTATTGCACTGCGGAGATTACAGTACAATGAGCTTGCCGAGGGCTCTCTTGAGGCAGTTCGGTGCTTGAAGAGGGAAGCTATGGTCGTCTTCCTTCTCCAGCAGTTGGCTATCCTACTAGCTTGGCTAGGGTTTCAAGGGTTCAGAATGTGATTAGCCGATTCTTTGCTACGGTGGAGCTCCTGCTCTTTTTATAGGCGCCTCGGGCCTCCTCCTTGCGCTGTACGCAGAAGGTGGGTGCCCACAGTGCAGTGGCGCGAAGGAGAGGGAGTCCACCGCCGCAGAAATGTCCATGGACACGGTCCATCCATGCTAAAGTTGGGCGCGGTGGCCGACAAGCTACAGACTGCTCAGAACGGCTCGCGGGCGTTGCAGGGGTCGTGGTGGAGCCCACGATGACGATCTTCTTGGAGTGTTGCGCCGTCCAGCCACTTTATCACCAAAGAGGAAAGTCCTGGCTGTCCTGGTGTGGGCGGCGCAGCTTTGTTGACTCCTTTATCACCAGAATGGCAACAGTGGTGCTCGCGTCACTCTACGGCTGCTGCAGAGGCCATGTGCGCCCTGTAGTGCTTGCTTGGCAGCGAAGTGTCTCCACAGGACCACGGTGGCTTGTGGAGGGGTTTCTGTTGACTTCTCTCCAGACGTGTTGAGCCTTGGGGAGTCTCTTGAAGCGCGGGGTCCTCTTTAGGCCCGGGCTTCCTCTTTAGGCCCTCAAGAGGAGTTGCCTCTCGAGGGTCTCCCCTAGCTGTGGCTTGGTCCTTAATCGTTTTGTCGAATCTGTCACGCGCGAGGCCTGTGGAGGGTGGGCTCTGCACACCCTGGTCCTCACTGGGCCGACACTTGGGTGCGGCGATGGTAGGGGAGGGAGAAGGGGCAGAGGGGATGCACCTCGGGGAAGGGGGGGAGGGGAGTTCGAAGCCGTCGGGGTGTGGCGTCGCGGCGGTGGCGGTTGTTGGCCAAGGTCGGTAGCCGAGGAGCGGCGTCGGCATGTGCAGAGGAGGCGGCGACGGCGTGCGCATAGGAGGCGGCGATGGCGTGCTCGGGGTGGCGCGGCGGTAGGCGCGCGGGCAGGCATTGCGACAGATGAGGCGCGCGGAGGCTGTGCGCGGGGATGCGGGTGGCGTTGCGGCGGATGATGCGCGGAGGCGGCGCTGCGGGGGATGAGGCGCGCGGGGATTATGCGCGTGGGAATTTGGATAAGGTACACGGGGGAGGGCAGAGCGATTTAAAGATAATGCCCCGCTTTTCTGTGGCGCATAGACTGGCTGCATGCGCCACAAAAAGCCGCATGCGCCACAGAAACCTGGGGTGCGCCATTGAACAAAACCACATGCGCCACAGAAACCTGGGGTGCGCCACAAAAACATAATAGTGTACAAAATTAAATCCGGTATGAGCAACATCACATAATTAAAATTGAATCTACATAATTAAATTTAAACTACCCTATAATAGTGTACAAATCAAACCAACATCACATATATATATATAACACACGACAAATTATGAAGATACAACATACACACATAGCTGAAATTAGGATACACAACACAACTCAATCCGTTGATGCAGCGCCCTTGCCCTTTGACGATGATACACACTTCTTCTTGGACGACGATTCAACCTTCTTGCCCTTCCCCTTCGACGCTCCTTCTGACTTCGGGGCCTTGGATGACGGCATGAAGTCATCGGAATCATCGCTCTCATCTACGCAACGGTAAGACTCAGCGTATGAATCAAGATCCCATTGAGTCTTGAACTTGCCCTTCTCAACTTTCTTGTTAAACCTGACTCGAATCCTAATCCATTCACGACGAATTTGGTTAGGGGTCCGATATGGACACCCAGCGCTGCATAGCTTGGGTCCCAACAAAGTGAGATGGCTCTCACTCTCAATAAATTCGTCGTGATACACTTTTCTACCCTAAACACACAATTTATGGGAAATACACGCGAGGTACTCGCCGGCGGGACTGTGGAACCCGCCAGACGCACACTTATTAAAAGGACCAACACAAACCATCTTTACATGCCTAGCAGACTGAAAATCTATAATTACAAAGCTCATACCGGAGGGGGATTTTATAGGAAGAGGAGAGCATAAAAATGGCGGGAAAAGGGGGACAAAAGGCGGGAAAACTTTCGGTGGCTCACCAGTTCCATATGCGCCACAGAAAGTTAACATTCTGTGGCGCACCAGCTCCATGCGCCACATAATGTCTACTTTTTGTGGCGCATGGTACATGGTGCGCCATAGAATGCCTAATATCTGTGGCGCATTTGATTTGTGCGCCACAGAATATGCCTCGGATTTCTGAAATCAGACCAATCTAGCGGGGCCCACCATATTTCTATGGCGGATAGTTCCTGGTGCGCCACAAAAATGACTATTTCAGTGGCGCATTTTTATTTTCTGCGCCAGAGATATTTGTCGGGCACTTGCGTGGTGCGCCACTAAATGATTTTTGTGGTGCATGGGCTGCTGGTGCGCCACAAAGGGTCATCCCACCTATATGCATTTTCCACTAGTGTCAAGTATTATCAAGAGATGAGTCATCAACATAAATAACTTCCTCCAAAACATGGTTGGTTGTAATAGGTGTTTTTGGTATCCATGAGTGTGTCCTATTATGTATACCATCACTGTTAGGCATATTGGGAGGTTTGGGTTTGGTAATATAAATGAACTTTTGCTCCCTTCCTACAAAAGCCTTATCTCTCTTAGTTTTAATAGAAGCAAATGTTGAACCTAAAGTTTCCATAACATCTTCTAGTTCATCAATTCTATGATTATGAGTATCAAGGGTGTTGCTAGTTTCTAAAGCAGTGGTTCTTCCATTAATGACATCTATTGATTCATTACCCGTGCTAGCATTATCAAGATTTTTTTTTCCATAGAATCCAACCTTGTAATTGTACCTTCCAAAGTGATCTCAGTTTTGACTTCTTTAGTACGGGGTGGTGATCCTACCAAACTTTCCATTAAATTGCAGGCTTCAAAAGCAGGTGTACCAAGAAAATTACCACCCGTAAGAGTGTCAATAACATACCTATACCAACTAGAGATACCAACATATTTTTGATGAGCGTCATTTAACCTATACTAAGCATCTTTTAAACTTTCTCCTCCTTGTTGTTTAAACGAACGAACTTCAACTTCGGGACTACCCATTTTCAGCAAATTAATGAACAACCAAAATAACAATATTAAAGTAAATAATTGACAAACCGAAATAACAAAAGTAATGCAAGTAACTAATTTTTTTTGTATTTTTGATATTAAGCAAACAAAACTGTAGTAAAAATAAACTAAGCAAGACAATAACAAAATAAAAAGATTGGAAGTGCGAAAACTCCCCTCGTAGTGAATCCTTAAATCTCCCCGGCCATGGCGCCAGAAAAATCTTGATGAGCACAAGCGTGTGGTTGGTGAACCCCAAGAGGAGGGTGTGAAGTAGTGCATCAGCAAGTTTTCCCTCAGTTATGAAACCAAGGTTCTCAAACCAGTAGGAGATGAAGAATTCTCTCGAGGTGTCAACGGTGCCAGAAATTCTTCCTGGTGGTTGACGTGGAGCCTGCACACAAACAATCAAGATACTTTGACCCAACTTAACAGTGAGGTTGTCAATCTCACCGGTTTGCTGTAACAAAGGATTAAACGTATGTGTGGAATAAATATGTATTTTTGCAGAAAGTAACAGGTTTGTAGTTGTGGTTTTATCATATTAATACGAAGGATCGGGGTCCACAGTTCACTAGTGGTGTCTCTGCATAAATAATCATAACATTCATCCATGCGTGGTAAACAAATTACAGCTGGGCAATTGACAGAATAATGATGAGCAAACCAATGCATATATTAATGATATGGTGTCTAGTGTGAGATTCATTCGGTCATTACAACAATATACATAGACCGTTCCAACCGCATTTATGACTAATAATCCGGTTAGCGTCTGCACCCCTTTCAGTATTAAGTTGCATGCAACAGATTATCGCCTTAAGCACTATGTGTAAAGTAAGTAAGTAACATCATCCTTAGACAAAGTACTACTGTTTTATCTCTAGTAGCAACAGTACATCTACAACCTTAGAGCTTTCTGTCACTGCCCCAGATTTAATAGAGACATGAACCCACTATCGAGCATAAATACCCCCTCTTGGAGTTACGAGCATCTACTTGGCCAAAGCACAGACAAGTAACGGAGTGAAGGGAATATGCCCTAGAGGCACTTAATAAACATAGTTTATTGGCAATATCCCAATCGTTCATTATATGTTTTACACCATGCTATAACTGTATTAAGCGAAAACATTAATACAGGTGTGGTAGATAAACAACCAGGTCCCTAGTACCCTCTACTAAGACTAGTTTCGTTGCGCGATTGATGATCGAGGTTTTCCGATCATAGGGCATGGCGCCGGTCGGCAATGGAAGTCATATCGTTAGGAGTAACGATGTGATGGACATACCCAGTATTTGTAGGACATAGTCATTACGCCTTAAGACCGTGAGATCAACTCTTATTGTTATCCCTGGAAGATACTTTGATCGCACCAAACGTCGCATCTTATCTAGTGTGACAATAACGGTGATACTTTTGGGTATCGGAAGGGGGTAGTTGAGACGAGGGGTCAACAGCGGGATTTGTCAGTCCGCATAGCCGGATAGATACTCTAGGGCCCACTCGGTGAGATTATGTCAAATGAGTTTGCAAACATGTGACCAGGTCACCAGCTGACATAATATCATAGACGAGTAGAAGATAGCGATGTCGGTAACGAGATCATGCTAGGTATGGAGATATCTGAGAATGATGCTCAGACGCGCTAAGTATCGACATGACAAAGGGTTTAAGACTATACGTCCAGGTTTGATAGATGAAAGTCATTCGTTATATCACAGGGATTAATTCATGGGGTCCAGGCCTACGAGTTAGTCGTCGATCATAGAGGAGTCTTGATCGTACCTGTTATTATATCGAACAGCTAGGGTGACACACTTAAGGGGTTTCGACAAGACAACCGGAAAGGAAAGAGATCACCGGGAGCGTCCTAGGAGGGGTCCGATGGAGATCGGGCAGCGCCGAAAGAGTTTTCGGAGCTAGGAAAAATTATATATATTATGTTTGATATTAATTAATGTAATTAATATGCAAATATGATTTTATATACTTATTTTCGGATTTATTTAGGCTGATTTCCCTAAATGGGCCTTCTGGTCGAAAGAAGGCCCAAGAGGGGGAAAATTCCCTAGGGGAATTCGGTGAGGGCATGGAGGCCGTCCTAGGTGGGCCAGATGGGGCCCACCAGGGGGCCGGCGCACCCTCCTTGGCCGAACCAGGCTGTGGGATAGTCCCACATTGCCTGGCTGGCAAGGTTGGCTCCCCCTGGGAGCCTATATAAGAAGGGGCACCCCTGGCCTTTTAATTCACCAATTAATTCCCAATTTCTCTCTCGATCTCGTGGTTCCCTTGTCGGAGCCGCGCCGAGTAGAGGAGGGGGATCTCTTCCACCATAGCCCGCTGCCGCGCTGCTGGTGTTCCGGTCCAAGTCTTCCGCTGCTCGTCCTGGACTGGAGCTTCGGAGGCCGTCGTCTCCACCGTATGTGTGTGACGCCCTGCGAGGTGCGGCGCTAGCGGTACTCGGAGGCCTACTTCCTCCACCCGACCTCGGGGTCATCTTTGTCATCTTCGTCGCGCCGAGTTCTCCGCGACCTAGAGGTCGGCTACGGCGTCTTCATCGTCAACGCTTGTGCGGGAGCATAATCCCCGCTATTCGGTCTACGAGGGTATGTATTCCGATCTCCGCCGTCCTACTATATCTGCATAGTGTAGATCTTGGCTAGTTTAAGGATATCGTTGCTAGGAAAAATTTTGTTTTCTGCACACGATCCCCTTCAGTGGTATCAAAGCCGATCTATCGTAGATATAGCTGTACGCTGTTAGAACCCGTGTTTTGCACGGGGGCACCGTTCCTGTTATTTGCTACCCTCTAGCGTGCACTTGTGATTCCAGCGGCATCGAGTTGATGAAGCGGCCCGGACCGACTTTACGCGTATGCTTACGCGAGACTGGTTCCACTACTGACATACGGCTTGTACCGTATCTGTGGCTGGCGGGTGCCTATTTCTCTCTCTTTAGTTGGCTTTGCATTTTCAATGGAGGGCCCGAAAGGGACGCTTAAACATGCAATTATTGGATCGTTGTTGTGGTCATAAGGTTCGTAGGTATGAAGCGGTTCTATTTACGACAGCCCCAAGCCACGTAAAATATGCAAAAGATAAAGTAGAGGCGTCTAACTTTATTTTGCAGGGGCTATGTGATATAGTCAAGGTAGGTTTATTAAATTGTTTATAAACTGCGGGTGCCAAGAAGACCATGGCGCAATGGACTATATCACATTGCATTACATTTGATGTTTTGTGTGCATCTTATATTGTGTGATTGTGTGTATAGTATACATTAGTTACACGGCGGTAGCTATAAAAGATGATCCCTTCAAAATACCACTAGTGTTCTCCCTCCAACGCGCACCACCAAGAAAGTTCTACGTTATGAGGCAGGCCGTGATGATCGGGTGTCAGACATACTTCGTTCGCATACGGTGGGTGTAAGCCATGTTGAACAAGCGTCAGCGTGGAGGTTATGGTGGCGAGCCTAGCATATTCAGAAATATGGCCTCGGAACAGGGAGACCGAAAGGTCGAGCACGAGTCACAAAATTGGTGTGACGGACTTTTGTCTACTCTTGAAGTTGTGCCGTCGGCTCTGATGATGAGGGGTGGTGCAATGGATGGGGGTCGTGTAATCGCTTAAACGACCAGGAGGGATGTTCGTTTGAGTGGGAGTTCAGATAGTTATTTTCTAAAATACTAGAACTCAGAATATAATGAACAGAGTCTGTTTTGCAAACCTTTGTAGATATTAACCATGGTGATAGCATTTTTCAAATTAGGCGCATTCCTGCGATTGAGAAACTTAAAAGGTTGGGTCCAAACTTCATAGTTTTATACTTTAGCTTGAGGATACTCCTTGTTTAAACCGTTAGCTCTTTGTGATACAATACCTGCTAGGAGATAAACCCGGAGATTCCGCTAACAAAAGATAATTTTGATTATCGGATTTTGTGCGGATGATATCATCATAGTCCAGTGTGTGCTATGATCTCTGCCATAAAGAACCAACGGTGGGTACGAGTTTTAAAATCGCGAACATATGATATGGTCGCTAAACTCGGGGTACCTCTATAGTTGGGTTGATGAAGTTTATCAGTACGTTGACTGATTGTCTTCTCAACCAAGATGGAAGAGAATACACACATTGAGGGAGCACGTGGCGGTCATACTTAATGACATATGTTCATGATTAATGAACATTGAGACGCCTCGCTAAGCTCAATCACTGGATGACAGACATCGTTGCCAAGTGCAAATCCTCTGTCATAGACTATGTCATGCAAGGGGAATCGTTCACCTTCATGGTTCTTGATTACGGTGGAAGTATCAAGAAAATGAAACAGATCGCCGGAAGTCATCAATGATGATGGTGTATATATGATATACATGTTATGAATGTTTTAGCTAAGCAAGTACTCGCAGTAATGACAAAGTTTTGAACTAGTCATGTTTTGTGAAAAACCAGGTTTACTGCTTAAGTAGCTTGAAAGGATGAGGCGACATTGCGTGTTGATAATGGCAATCAAGTTGTTGTGATGGCCGTAGACACTCTCCCTCTAGATCTACCATTTGAATAAATTCTTTATGATCGGGTGTTGGTATGATCGCTACGAGTGTGTCTCCTCTAGCGAGACACTTGTTCATACATGATAGTGACAAATTGGTGTCCTATATTTATGAAGTAATGATCATATGCCGGTTTGAATTTAGATGGTAGAAGCTCCCACATTCATAATATTAATACCAAATGATACAAACTTAATAAAGACACCACATATGTGTGGCACTACCGTTTAGTCATGTCAATGTTATATGCATTAGCTCCACACTGGATGGACCTACAAGTCCTAAGATTTGATCTTTTGACACTTGCAAAATAACTGTGACACCGTTTTCGGAAAACGGGCATATAACTTATTGATAGTCATACATAGAGATGTATGTGGTTCAATAAAGTAATTGACGGGTAGTGGAGACCTTTATTTCGTGAACTTCACTGAACGTTTTGAGTATAGCTTGTTGAGAATCATGCATATGGGTGTATGTGAATCAATGTAGTACTTTAACGTGTAGTGGAAGTCTTTATTTCATAGACTTCATGAATATTCCGAGTAGATATATGGATATCCACTCCGGGGAATGTTAGTATGAAATTTTGATTCGATCAAACGAAGTTCAGAATGAAGTAGGAAGTAAACTTAACAAGAAAATCGAATTCCCGTGATGCAAATCGAGGAAATAAAGATTTGAGTTATAATGTTGGCACATCATTGGAAGACTTGTGAGAAGAGTTCCACAAATTACGTCGCATGGAACACCATAGTGTCATGGTGTGTTAGGACGTCGTAATTGCACCCTATCAGATAGTGTGTGGTAAATGAATCTCTTACCGAATTATTGTGATCATTATAGTCATATGGTAGAAACGCAAACACTCACGTTAGCAAATAGGGAAACCATTTGAATCCATGGAGACAATACCATACGAGTGATCACATGGCTTTTGAGCCTGGATTGTCGTTTCAGCAATTTAGTGTTTCGATGTAATCGAACCTAAAATGGATTAATCTTTGTAGTATACCCTACCTAAAGAGTTAGTTGGGTACATGTCTCACGACTAGGCAAAATCTTTGCCGGGATATACCTTGCAAAAGAAATAGTTTCTTGTCCGAGGGTATAAGTGAGAAAGAAAGTAGAGCAAGACGAAGTTGGTGAACTTCTTCTCCAAACATCAGAGTGGCGCAATCGAAAGTGTTTTTGGTGTCAGGCCCCACAGCTTGAAAAAGCTAATGATTCAAGATCATGATGTTCTGAGCTCATACTAAGAGCGTAGGCATACGAGGTTGTGTTCCACACTGTGTGTTACGACAATCTTGTTATGGAGGTCATATTAATGGAATATGATAGACCTACGAACTACGAAGAAGAGACGGTGGACCTAAGTCCGAGAAATGGCTATGAGTCATTTGTGATCCGAAATAAAATCCATATACGATTACCAGGTATTGACTTGGGAGATCTTCCTGATGGCATCTAGGATGTTAATAGTATATGGAATTTTATGAGAGAGTAGACATTGAGAAGATTCGATTTGTCGTGAGCAGTTCCGACAGACCACATGAGAGTTTGTCTCAAGTGGCGAAGACTAAATCTATTCTGGGTCGTTTAGCAATTACTATAATTTCGAATGAGAAATTGACAGTTGGATGAGAAAACCATGGTTCTTAATAGTGTCATTAAGAATGGTCTGTAATCCTGAGGATGCTAAACATGTATGCAAACTTCGGTTGTCCATTCATGGGCAGAAGCAAGCATATCGGAGCTGGAATCTTCACTTTGATAATGTGATCAAAGGATTTTGGAGTTGTCCAAAATAGTTGAAGAAACCTACATTTGCAAAGAAGTGAGTGGGAGCAAAGTAGCTTTCCTTGATCTTATATGCGGAAGGCATATTTGAGTGGGAGCTAAGTAGCTTTTCCTTGATCTTATATGCGGAAGGCATATTTGAGTGGGAGCTAGGTGTCATTTGTGATTCTGTATGTAACGACATATTGAATGACACGGATCCTCTAGTAGAGTGTAAAGGATTATTTAAGTGATTAAATTTTCTATGAAATGAAGTTAGGAGTATTAGGCATCCGATTTATAATTGTATAGATCAGAAGGGGCTTAATAACATTAAGTCGGAGTATTTCCTAAGTCAGGATTCTGAAGTGTTTGAGAAAAGGACAAGCGAAGAAAGAGGTTCTTGCTTGTATGACTAGGTAAAAGATTAAGTTAATCTTGGCTTTTTCAGGGATAGAAAATGATGTTCGACATTCTCTATGTATCAGACATAGAGTCTATCAGGCTGAAAGCTCGACTTGGTGTGACCCGAGTTCTTGGTTGAAGAACAGGTTCTGGAGTGATCCTTGTGTGGATCAATGAACAAACGTTAATTTTATTCTTCAGTGTCTATGAGAACTGAAGATAGGTTTTCTAGTAATGGGTAAGAGTGGAATGGCAACTTGCCGTAAAGCGGTTACGATGATGCAAGTTATTACACTGCCCATACGACTAGAAATCTCATATAGGAGATGTCCTTTATTTTGAAGATAGACATGGTTAGTTTGCGAAGTCGCATATGAATGCACTGTCGCACAATCTACATAGGTATAGAAATATATCGCAACTTTAGAAGTAGCAAGTGTGATTGGACTGAGCAGTTTTCCGAGCGTAGGTGGTCCCCTTAATAGATCTTTCAGACTTTTAAGGCGCATGCTACGCGAATGCTCGAGTCTCACTCCATCCACTGGGATATATTTCACCGTCATCGTAAGATACGGGTTTATGTCAAACTAGGTGACATAGAAGTGTTGCAAAACACATATAGATCTCAATGTGTGATTTCTATTGACTGTATTCCTCTTCCACGAGGCGAGCAGGCACCAAGATGCTATGGGTGTTGAGCTTTTACCAGGTTGTAAACTAGATTAAGTGTTACTCTAGTGCAAGTGGGAGACTGAAGGGAATATGCCCTAGAGGAACTTAATAAACATAGTTTATTGGCAATATCCCAATCGTTCATTATATGTTTTACACCATGCTATAACTGTATTAAGCGAAAACATTAATACAGGTGTGGTAGATAAACAACCAGGTCCCTAGTAGCCTCTACTAAGACTAGTTTCGTTGCGCGATTGATGATCGAGGTTTTCCGATCATAGGGCATGGCGCTGGTCGGCAATGGATGTCATATCGTTAGGAGTAACGATGTGATGGACATACCCAGTATTTGTAGGACATAGTCATTACGCCTTAAGACCGTGAGATCAACTCTTATTGTTATCCCTGGAAGATACTTTGATCGCACCAAACGTCGCATCTTATCTAGTGTGACAATAAAGGTGATACTTTTGGGTATCGGAAGGGGGTAGTTGAGACGAGGGGTCAACAGCGGGATTTGTCAGTCCGCATAGCCGGATAGATACTCTAGGGCCCACTCGGTGAGATTATGTCAAATGAGTTTGCAAACATGTGACCAGGTCACCAGCTGACATAATATCATAGACGTGTAGAAGATAGCGATGTCGGTAACGAGATCATGCTAGGTATGGAGATATCTGTAAATGATGCTCGGACGCGCTAAGTATCGACATGACAAAGGGTTTAAGACTATACGTCCAGGTTTGATAGATGAAAGTCATTCGTTATATCGCAGGGATTAATTCATGGGGTCCAGGCCTACGAGTTAGTCGTCGATCATAGAGGAGTCTTGACCATACCTGTTATTATATCGAACCGCTAGGGTAACACACTTAAGGGGTTTCGACAAGACAACCGGAAAGGAAAGAGATCACGGGGAGCGTCCCGGGAGGGGTCAGATGGAGATCGGGCAGCGCCGAAAAGAGTTTTCGGAGCTAGGAAAAATTATATATATTATGTTTGATATTAATTAGTGTAATTAATATGCAAATATGATTTTATATATTTATTTTCGGATTTATTTAGGCTGATTTCCCTAAATGGGCCTTCTGGTCGAAAGAAGGCCCAAGAGGAGGAAAATTCCCTAGGGGAATTCGGTGGGGGCATGGAGGCCGGCCTAGGTGGGCCAGATGGTGCCCACCAGGGGGCCGGCGCACCCTCCTTGGCTGAACCAGGCTGTGGGATAGTCCCACATTGCCTGGCTGGCAAGGTTGGCTCCCCCTGGGAGCCTATATAAGAAGGGGCACCCCTGGCCTTTTAATTCACCAATTAATTCTCAATTTCTCTCTCGATCTCGTGGTTCCCTTGTCGGAGCCGCGCCGAGTAGAGGAGGGGGATCTCTTCCACCATAGCCGGCTGCCACGCTGCTGGTGTTCCGGTCCAAGTCTTCCGCTGCTCGTCCTGGACTGGAGCTTCGGAGGCCGTCGTCTCCACCATATGTGTGTGACGCCCTGCGAGGTGCTGCGCTAGCGGTACTCGGAGGCCTACTTCCTCCACCCGACCTCGGGGTCATCTTCGTCATCTTCGTCGCGCCGAGTTCTCCGCGACCTAGAGGTCGGCTACGACGTCTTCATCGTCAACGCTTGTGCGGGAGCGTAATCCCCGCTATTCGGTCTACGAGGGTATGTATTCCGATCTCCGCCGTACTACTATATCTGCATAGTGTAGATCTTGGCTAGTTTAAGGATATCGTTGTTAGGAATTTTTTTGTTTTCTGCACACGATCCCCTTCACGGAGAGCATGCAAGATCATTAAATAGCACACATATGATATATTATGAAGCAATAACTTTAGTACTCAATATTCATCGGATCCCAGCAAACACAACTTGGAGAATTACATAAAGATGATCTTGATCATGATAGGCAGATCACAAGATCTAAACATGATAGCACAAGAGGAGAAGACAACCATCTAGCTACTGCTATGGACCTGTAGTCCAAGGGTAGACTACTCACGCATCAAAAAAGCCTTGCAACAACAAGCGTGCACCGATTTCTATGCCGACATGGCGGACGCCCGGGGGGGGGGGGGCAATTTGGTTTCTAAATCAGACAAATGCAGAACAACACTCGGTGCTGACCTTGAATGCCCATCTGACTACAGTAGCCATGGCGGGAAGAAGCAGCCACCTCCAAAGAAGACACCGCCGCCTAAAAATCAGCGGGACGAGCACTGTCGCAAAGGAGAAAAGGATGCCCTGCCTCCTCCTCCTCTGCCCCGGCGTGGGGAAGGCGGAAGTCGGAATAACGGCCAACCATCCAAAAGGGATGGCAACCATAATCCGCCAAGGAGAGTCCATGACCGCATCCCGTCGCCCCACCGTAGTGTAGAAAAATAGGAGGCAAGAGGCGGCAGAAGAACCTAGGCATAGCAGAGGCCGGGCAGCGGAGGATGAGACAAACACCAACAGAGGCGACAAGAGGCTATCTCCAAAAGATGCACGACACCGCCTAGATGACATAAGAAGAGGGAAGGAGCCCTTATATTCGGGTCCGAGGTGTTTTGGCGATGCCATCCACAGAGAACCGTTTCCCAAGGATATGACCTATGTGTCAAAAAATTGTCCTAGGTATAATGGTCTCGTAAAGCCAGATTCATGGCTAGCCGATAACGGCATAGCAATAGAAATTGCAGGCGGCAATGGCCTCATCGATGTATGCTACCTCCCACTCAAGTTAGAAGGCACAACAAGAGTTTGGGTCGACAACCTACCAGAAAAGTCCATCCACAATTGGGACGACATGGAAAGGGTGTTCTCCTAGCACTTCCAAGGGACATACAAGCGACCAAACACCTACACGGATTTGAGTCGTTGTCTCCAGAAGTCGGACGAAAGAATGACAGACTACCTTGGCAGATGAATCGCCGAAAAGGCAAACTGTCATGGGGTTTCTGACGCACGGGCAATCCACGCCTTCTACACAGGCCTACAGAAGAAATCCTCCTCCGCCATAGTCTTGTCCGTGAACAGCCAACCGATCTTGGCGAGATGCTGAACATCACCGCCAATACACGGCAGCAGATGAAGACGCCCGGGAAGATGAACCAGGAGAAGTAAGCATTGCGCCAAGGCGGAACAACAAGCGCAAAAGTGGAGTTGGCGAAAAAGCCGGACCCTCCAACGAGGTTGCCGTCGCTTTTTTGGGAAAGTAGGCAAGAAAAGGTGGAAAGGCAAGGTAAATATGACGACAACAACTGACACGCGTGACCTATGAACATGCCAAACCTATCCCTTGCCCAATCCATGCTTACCTTGGCCCAAAAGTCAACCACACGCTCAGTGAATGCCGGATGATGGACGACTTCAAGAGGGATCCCGATGTTGGCTGGAAAGGCAAGAAGTCAAAGAAGTCCGACAAGAGGGAAAGTAAGGACGGCGAGGACGATCCAATGTCCGAGTCGGATGACGAGGACCTGGCCGGCAAGAAGAAGAAGAAGCCATACCCTAAGGTAAAGGAATCACTAGTTTTTTTCCTCGGCACACCTTCTGCCAAAGACGAAAAGGTAGAGATGCGTGAGCTCAGCGCAACAATGCCGGATGTCCCGCAATACATAAACTGGTTTGAGGCAGCAATTACATGGGATCTGTCCGACCACCCAGATCAGATACCTCACCCAGGGAAGTACGCCCTTGTTGTTGACCCCATTGTCGACAACTTTAGACTGACCAAAGTACTAATGGATGGCGGCAGCAGCCTCAACATCATGTACTATGACACCCTGGAACACATGAACTTGACGGAAGATCAGATCAACTACAGCAAGCTTACGTTCCACGGCATTGTCCACGACAGATCATCAAAGTCCATGGGAAGCATGAGGTTGAAGGTAACATTTGGGCCAGAAGAGAACTATCGCTCTGAGCATCTCAGGTTCGAGGTTGTCCCCTTCCAAAGTGCCTACCATGCTATCTTCGGACGATCGGCTTTCACAAAATCCATGGCAAGGCCGTGCTACATATACATCAATCTCAAGATGCCGGGACCAAACGGCACCATCACAGTGTCCGGCAACTACAAGAAGGCGAAGTAGTACGAGCGTGGCATGGCTGCCTTTGCGGAAGCAGTCATCAATGCCGAGGAGCTCTCACAACTTGGCGCAGATTCAGACAACTCCATGCCTCAGAAGCCCAAGGCAGCTGACAAGAAAGCTTTCCAATCCTCAGAAGAAACAAAGAAGGTGGATCTCATCCCAGGTGACAGCTCCAAGCAAGGTATCGTCGGTGCTACCCTAAACAACAATTAGGAAGGCGCGCTCGTCGAGTTCCTCCGTGAGAATCGTGACATCTTTGCATGGTCACCTTCCGACATGCCGGGTGTCCCGAGGGAACATGCCGAGCAATCGCTCAATGTTATCAAAGGCTCCAAGCCGGTGAAACATTCTACTAGACGCTTTGGTGATGAGAAAAGGAGGGCAATAGGCAAGGAGATCAACATGCTGAAAGCTTCTAATTTCATTCGAGAAGTTGTACACACCGATTGGGTGGCAAATCCTGTACTTGTTCCAAAGAAAAATAAAGAGTTGAGGATGTGTATCGATTATACCGGTCTTAACAGGTGCTGCCCAAAGGATCCCTTTGCGATGCCTAGAATCGACCAAGTTGTTGACTCCATAGCAGGCTCCGAGCTACTTTGTTGTTGGATGCAAACTCCGGGTACCACCAAATCAAGATGAAGGAATCTGACCAGATCAAGACATCCTTCACCACTTCGTACGGAACGTTCTGTTACATAACAATGCCTTTTGGCCTGAAGAATGCCATCGCAACATACCAGAGATGTATGGAAAATTGCCTGCACGAACATATCGGCCGCAATGTTCACGTCTACGTTGACGACATTGCGGTGATGTCGAAAAACAAGGCGGATCTCCTGGAGGACTTAGAGGAGACCTTTCAAAATCTCCGGAAATACCAAATGAAGCTTAATCCCGCCAAGTGTGTTTTTGGTGTTCCAACTGCTAAACTCCTCAGGTTTATCGTTTCCGAACGAGGGGTCGAAGTCAATCCAGAGAAAATCAAGGCCATCCTCAACATATCCAGACCAACTTGTCTGAAGGACGTGCAGCGCCTACCCGGCTCCACAGCTGCCGTCAGTCGGTTCATCAACAGCCTTGGAGAGAAGGCATCACCTCTCTACAAGATGCTAAGGAAATCCGACAAATTTGTGTGGAAAGATGAAGCCGATGCCGCCTTGCAATTGCTTAAGTAGGCATTGATGTCCGCACCCATCTTGGCAGCTCCTCGATCACATGAACCAATGCTGCTCCACATCGCGGCAACCAGCTCGGTTGTCAGCGTTGTCCTGGCTGTGGAAAGGAAGGCGGACGAAACTGAGATGGCGTAGCATCGACTCGTCTACTTCATCAGTGAAGTCTTCTCCGCCTCCAAGCAAAGATATCTGCATTACTAGAAGCTGGCTTATGGCGTGTTCTTCGCTGCCAGAAAGCCTAGGCACTATTTCTAGGAAAATGCTGTGAAATTAGTAAGCAAGGCACCACTGGGAGACATAATCAACAACGCAGAGGCAACAGGTCGTGTCGCCAAATGGGGCATTGAGCTTGCCGCCTTCGATATTGTCTACAAACCCAGGACCGCCATCAAAATTCAGGCGCTAGCAGATTTTGTTGACGACTGGACAGACGCCATGGAGGAAGTTAAACTCCCCGAGTCAGAATATTGGGTCCTTGTAACGCCCCGGAATTTCTCCAATTAGTGTTTTGTTTTCATTTGCATCAACATGACATCATCATGCATCATTTGCATTTGTCAATATGAAATTCAAATTGTTGCATTTAAATTCAACTCCATTTAAATTCTTTTCCACTTTAAATTCAAATGCAAATCAAATTAATTTAAATGTTATATTTTTTTTTTCAAATATTCAAACTAATATATTAGATTGTGTATTTTTGAAACTAAAAATATTTGCCAAAAGTTATATATATTTTCTTCTTCAATTTTAGTTTTAAAACATAAAATAGAAAATAATAAACAAAAGGAATTAAAAAAACAGGGAAGAAAAGGCTTACTTGTCCAAAGCCCATCAAAGGCCCAAACCACCAGCCCACCTCTCCTTCTTCTTCGTACGGACGCGGGCGTGCCCCCCCCCCTTTCCACCGCGGCCATGGCTGCCCCCACCTCCATGTGAACCTGCTCCCCCCTCTCTTTAAAGCCGCCCCCTCCTCCCCAGAAACCCTAGGCCTCTCTCCATCCCCTCTTTCCCCACGCAGCGCCGCCGCCTGTTTCTCCTCTTCTCTGTTCCTCTCTGAATTTTCTCCACCAAACCGTGCCACCGGAGACCACCTCACCGCCCCCGCAGCACCGGCGCCGTCGAAGGGCCGAAAAGAGGCCCAGGAGATTCGCCTTTTCGCCCCCAAGTTCTTCCCCGAGCCAATTTATGCGAGGGGCAGTCGGAGAGGGTCGGGCCCTCCTCCTTCTTCTCCGAGACCGGCGACGTCCGCCGCACAATCACGACGACCCTGTCCATATGGAGCTCGATCGACTCCTCGAGCCCCCTCCCGATGAGAATCCCGTCTGATTTCCCCTCTCCCCTTGCTCTAGTTCGTCCTCTAGGCGTCGCGTCGGTCCATGTCTCCTCCGTCCGTGTCCATCCCGCCATGGCCGATTCCTGCGAGCTCTTGCTCGAGCAGCTGCCCCCAATGCTCGGGTCCCTGCATCCACTCGCCTCCCTCTGACGCACGCATCCAACACCCGACGCACCCCTGCACCTCGCCCCCGGACACACAGGGACGCCGCAGCGACCGCTGCAGGTCGTCGCCGCCATCCCGTTCCGTTCCTGAATCTTTACCTGACGAAGTTTAGTTAACGCTGCCTGCGAGCCTCATATACGGTAGGTATTGTTATCCATCACAAACACACAACCATTCCAGTGGCTAGAGCCCCGATCTACACCCCTCAGCCCCCACGTTCATTTCCCACCGGGCGCGCTGTGATTTACGCCCCTTTTTTTTCTTTTTGTTTCTGTTCATCTGACGAAGACTGTCGGGCTGCATCTCTGATGCTGATAAAAATTCAGTTCGCATCGATGGATACCTTCATCTAAAATCCATAACGGAGTCTATCACCAACACGAATCAGCCTAGTGGCTAGCGCACCCATACGAAACGCGCGCGCACAGTCACGGGTTCGATTCTCCGGCTCTGCGGAATAAAAGACACACCTTTTATTTTTCCGCAGCCCTTGACAGGTGGGTCCCTCAAGTCAGTGACAGAGCCCCTGTAATTCTTGCACCGAGCCCCTCAGCTCTCTGTTTTTGCAGTTAAGCCCCCACCGACACATACTCTATCACGAACGAGTCCATGTCATTTACAGAAACACCCCTAAAACTAAAAGCTTAATAACTTTATTTTATAACTCCAAATTAAATAATCTTTATATGTTTATTTATCGGAAAAATGCAATGAATATTAATATGCCATTTGTATGGCATTTTGCATCTTCTATTTTAATTGCTTAGTGTAATTTGTTAATTGCAACTAAATAAATAAATATGGAATGTGTGGGTAATAAATATATAATTTCCTATTCCATTTAATTTAATTAGATCACCCATGCCATGTATTACCATGTTAACCAACATTTAATATTGTTGAGAAGATAAATAACTTGCACCTAAATATTGATTGTCGGGATTGCTTTCCCGCTTAATTTGGATTACCTGCATTGTATTGCATCTTGCCATGCCATGCATCATTCTCGTATGATCATGCTGAATCTTTTGCCGTAGTTGTAAAATGTATATTTACGTTTTCCAGTGTTTGTTGCTTCTTCGGGGATACGACGTTGAGATGTGTGAGCAACGAAAAGATCTGCTTCCATGCAGGATTCCACTCAAGCAAAGTTTGCGTGTTTACCTATACATTGTCTTTCATTCCTGCCGTTGATGTCTGCTACCCTAGTATTCGATTCTTTATCGCGATCCCATCACATGTTTATCCTTCAGCCCATACAGCTTTATCCCCACAACCTAATACATGTTGCATGTTTATCAATTGGCCTTGCGAGTCGTAGCGCATGCTTAGAGTTGTTTGTGCGAGTCGTCTGTCTGTCTTATTTTATTTCACCTGCTTAGCATGATAGGTTATTCTACCTTAATAAAATGTTGTCTTATATTGGGGTATTATAATTAAAAGATAAGGCACCAGCGGAAGGCCTTACGAGGTGCTTTGTTCTGCTAAGTGTCGACCTAGGAACTGAGATTTTGTCCTCGGATCCAATTTTGAGCGCACTAACCGCTTGTGGGAGGCCCTATGGAGCCCCCCGCGGCTTCGATCTAATCCGCTTCTTATCCAGGGAGCCGCAAGTAGTTCGGGCTTTCCATTTGATGCATGCATATGGTTACCTAACGATCTTATGATGATGGAGTAGTCGATTCTCATATAGGGTGGCACGTTCTTAGAGTGCTATGAAGGTCGATCCCGCGGGCACTGTACCTGATTAGCCGTGCACACAATCATGTGGTTCCCTGGATGGGTTGTAGAGAAGAGATTTGCCGTGTTGAGATGCCCTACCTTCTGGTTTGCATTTTTGGGGTTGATCGAACGAGTACGGGTCCAGTAGTGCACCCCTGCAGGGTATAATCTTATCGATGAGCCGTGTCCACGGTTATGGACGACTTGGTGATGATGCTGGCTAACAAGATCTAGACAACTTACACCTAATCATTATTAATTAATTTGACTAGTAATATAGAATTACTTTCACAATAAATGATAACTAAAACTGTTTAACGTGTGAGTTTCCCGAATTGCTTCCTCATACTTGGTTGAGGGGGTTAATCCAAGAATCGGTTATGTTCGGTGTTAGTAGTAGTTGGTTATCTTATGCGCTCTCTTATCCCTCTCTAATTAGACGGAAGTTGTAGAGTGTCTCTTTAGGTTGCTACCGCTAAGTCCACCTACCCCATATTTTGGGAGATGGTGTAGAAAGTTGGCAAGTAGGTTTTGCTTGCCAGGGAGTGCCCTGGCCCTCTTTTGGGTTGTGTTTTATGTGCAGTCAAAAGGTTTGAAGTCTGACTACGTTAGCTTGGGAATCCCTCCGGCTTGGCTGGGCAGGGATATGGCGCCATCGCTTATCTTCAGAACTCTTAGTCCAATTTATATCTTATCAGTAGTCGGATACTATTCTGCTTCCGCTGTCATTTGTATCTTCGTATTGTAACATTTGTATCTTGACTCGTTCGAGTCGTTGTTGTATATTATATCTTTCTTGTATTTGTGGATGTATAAGAACTGTTGTAATGTTATCACAATTCCACCCACATAATGCACATGTTTCTGCATGCACATTATGTCTGGTGGGCGACCTAAAATCGTTATTATGCGGATTTCGGAGGGAGCGCTTAAATCTACATAGTACCGATTTTCGGGCGTCACAAAGTGGAATTAGAGCCTTGGTTTCGATCTCCTTGTTGTTTCGATACGATTGGTTATCGAAACAGTGGGTCCGCAAAAGCCTGTAGGACAACCTCGCTAACTGTCGTTGTTTCTAGTGTGTCGAAACTATTTGACTTAAATTATTTTTTTTGAAAAAAATCTCAATAAGGTTTCTTTTTACTCCTTACCTCTATTCTATTTCTCCTCTTACCTTATTTTTTTTGGAGTCTCTTCTTTTATCCAAACTTTCAACGTTTTAGGATCCTACGTGTGGGTGGACGATTTCTTGCCTTTTATCCTATTAGGTTCGATCTTCAGAAATCAGCATCGACGGAGCAACCCCTTTTTGTTAGTGGTGTCGAGAAATTCAAGGTGGAGCTAGAACTTCCTGTTAGTGGTGTTGACAATTTCAAGGTGGAGCATCAATCCCTTGTTTTTGGTGTCGAGAAGTTCTTCACCGAGCCCGAAGATTCGGTACTTACCCCTCTCTTCTTGTGGTCTCGGCGTGGATCGCGGGACGGGATCCCTTGTTAGTGGTGTAGATTGTAACGCCCCGGAATTTCTCCAATTAGTGTTTTGTTTTTCTTTTGCATCAACATGAAATCATCATGCATCATTTGGATTTGTCAATCTGAAATTCAAATTGTTGCATTTAAATTCAACTCCATTTAAATTCTTTTCCACTTTAAATTCAAATACAAATCAAATTAATTTAAATGTGATATTTAAATTCTTTTCAAATATTCAAACTAATATATTAGATTGTGTATTTTTTAAACTATAAATATTTGCCAAAAGTTATATATATTTTCTTCTTCTATTTCAGTTTTAAAACATAAAATAGAAAAGAATAAACAAAAGGAATAAAAAAACAGGGAAGAAAAGGCTTACCTGTCTGAAGCCCATCTTAGGCCCAAACCACAAGCCCACCTATCCTTCTTCTTCGTACGGACGCGGGCATGCCCCCTTTCACCGTGGCCATGGCTGCCCCCACCTCCATGTGAACCTGCTCCCCCACTCTCCTTAAAGCCGCCCCCTCCTCCCCAGAAACCCTAGGCCTCTCTCCATCCCCTCTTTCCCCACGCAGTGCCGCCGCCTGTTTCTCCTCTTCCCCGCTTCCTCTCTGAATTTTCTCAACCAAACCGTGCCACAAGAGACCACCTCACCGCCCCCGCAGCTCCTGCGCCGTCGAAGGGCCGAAAGGAGGCCCAGGAGATGCGCCTTTTCGCCCCCAAGTTCTTCCCCGAGCCAATTTCTGCGAGGGGCAGTCGGAGAGGGTCGGGCCCTCCTCCTTCTTCTCTGAGACCGGCGATGTCCGCCGCGCAATCACGACTACCCTGTCCATCTGGAGCTCGATCGACTCCTCGAGCCCCCTCTCGGTGAGAATCCCGTCCGATTTCCCCTCTCCCCTTGCTCTAGTTCGTCCTCTAGGCGTCGCGTCGGTCAACGTCTCGTCCGTCTGTGTCCATCCCGCCATGGCCAATTCTTGCGAGCTCTTGCTCGAGCAGCTGCCCCCGATGCTCGCGTCCCTGCATCCACTCGCCGGACACATAGGGACGCCGCAGCACCCGACGCACCCCTTCACCTCGCCCCCGGACACATAGGGACGCCGCAGCGATCGTTGCAGGTCGTCGCCGCCATCCCGTTTTGTTCCTGAATCTTTACCTGAAGAACTTCAGTTAACGCTGCCCGCGAGCCTCATATACGGTAGGGATTGTTATCCATCGCAAACACACAACCATTCCAGTGGCAAGAGCCCCGATCTACACCCCTCAGCCCCCACGTTCGTTTCCCACCGGGCGTGCTGTGATTTACGCCCCCTTTTTTTTTCTGTTTGTGTTCATCTGACGAAGACTGTCGGGCTGCATCGCTAATGCTCATAAAAATTCAGTTCGCATCGATGGATAGCTTCATCTAAAATCCATAACGGAGTCTATCACCAACACGAATCAGCCCAGTGGCTAGCGCACCGATACGAAACGCGCGCGCGCAGTCGCGGGTTGGATTCCCCGGCTCTGCGGAATAAAAGACACACCTTTTATTTTTCCGCTGCACCTGATACGTGGGTCCCTACAGTCAGTGACAGAGCCTCTGTAATTCTTGCACCGAGCCCCTCAGCTCTCATTTTTTGCAGTTAAGCCCCCATTGACACATATTCTATCACGAACGAGTCCCTGTCATTTATAGAAACACCCCTAAAACTAAAATGTTAATAACTTTAATTTTATAACTCCAAATTAAATAATCTTTATATGTTTATTTATCAGAGAAACGCAATGGATATTAATATGCAATTTGTATGCCATTTTGCATCTGTTATTTTAATTGCTTAGTGTAATTTGTTAATTGCAACTAAATAAATAAATATGGAATGTGTGGGGTAATAAATATATATAATGCCCTATTCCAATTAATTTAATTAGATCACCCATGCCATGTATTACCATGTTAACCAACATTTAATATTGTTGAGTACATAAATAACTTGCACCTAAATATTAATTGTCGGGATTGCTTTCCCGCTTAATTTGGATTACCTGCATTGTATTGCATCTTGCCATGCCATGCATCATTCTCGTATGATCATGTTGAATCTTTTGCCGTAGTTGTAAAATGCATCTTTTACATTTTCCAGTGTTTGTTGCTTCTTCGCGGATACGATGTTGAGATGTGTGAGCAACGACAAGATCTGCTTCCATGCGGGATTCCAGGCAAGCAAAGTTTGCTTGTTTACCTATACATTGCCTTTCATTCTTGTCGTTGATCTTTGCTACCCTAGTATTCGATTCTTTATCACGATCCCATCACATGTTTATCCTGCAGCCCATACAGCTTTATCCCCACAACCTAATACCTTATGCATGTTTATCTGTTGGCCTTGCGAGTCGTAGCGCATGCTTAGAGTTGTTTGTGCGAGTCGTCTATATGTCTTATTTTATTTCACCTGCTTAGCATGATAGGTTATTCTACCTTAATAAAATGTTGTCTTATATTGGGTTATTATAATTAAAAGATAAGGCACCGGCGGAAGGCCTTGCGAGGTGCTTTGTTCTGCTAAGTGTCGACCTAGGAACTGAGATTTTGTCCTCGGATCCAATTTTCAGCGTACTAACCGCTTGTGGGAGGCCCTATGGAGCCCCCCGCGGCTTCGATCTAACCCGCTTCTTATCCAGGGCGCCGCAAGTAGTTCGGGCTTTCCATTTGATGCATGCATATGGTTACCTAACGATCTCATGATGATCGAGTAGTCGATTCTCATATAGGGTGGCACGTTCTTAGAGTGCTATGAAGGTCGATCCCGCGGGCACTGGACCTGATTAGCCGTGCACACAATCATGCGGTTCCCTGGATGTGTTGTAGAGAAGAGATTTGCCGTGTTGAGATGCCCTACCTTCTGGTTTGCATTTTTGGGGTTGATCGAACGAGTACGGGTCCAGTAATGCACCCCTGCAGGGTAAAATCTTAACTATGAGCCGTGTCCACGGTTAGGGACGACTTGGTGATGATGATGGCTAACAAGATCTAGACAACTTACACCTAATCATTATTAATTAATTTGACTAGTAATATAGAATTATTCACAATAAATGATAACAAAAACTGTTCAACGTGTGAGTTTCCCGAATTGCTTCCTCATACTTGGTTGAGGGGGTTAATCCGAGAATGGGTAATGTTTGGTGTTAGTAGTAGTTGGTTATCTTATGCGCTCTCTTATCCCTCTCTAATTAGATGGAAGTTATAGAGTGTCTCTTTAGGTTGCTAGTGCTGCTGCCGCTAAGTCCGCCTACTCCATATTTTGGGAGATGGTGTAGAAGGTAGGCAAGTAGGTTTTGCTTGCCAGGGAGTGTCCTGGCCCTCTTTTGGATTGTGCTTTATGTGCAGTCAATAGGTTTGAAGTCTGACGACGTTTGTCGGGTTATGACCGCCAGGAATCGGGGGTAGTCACTTCCTGAAGTGTAGTTCGAAAGGGGATTGAACGCGGAGGTCAAAACCCTCAAGTGGCTCCGCGACGTTGCTCGCCGGACCCGAAGAAGACGCACACCCGACCAAGGAAGACACCGTCCTTTACCCTGGTTCACGGCCCTCGTGATGACGTAAGACCGCTACTCCTGCCTGTCTGTATTATATGTGGGAGGATACAGTACAATTGAGCTTGCCGGAAGCCCCCTTGAGGCAGTTCTTCCCTGGGGAGGGAAGCGATGATCTTCTTCCTCCTCCAGTCGGAGGCTAACCTAACCAGAGTTGCTAGGGTTTACAAGGGAGTTTTGCACGCAAAGGGCCGACCCCTGCTACGATGGATGTCTTCTCTCTTTTATAGGCGCCTCGGGCCTTCTCCTTTTGCTTGGCCTTCAAGGTGGCTCCCACTTGCCAGTGGCGGGGCGGAGCACGAGTCCACCGCGCTCCATTTGTCCATGGACTCGGTCCATTGTTGATAAAGGTGGCGTCGTGGCCGACAGGCGGCCGACCGCGCTCGTACTATCCGCAGAGCGGGCAGTCTCTGGGGTGGAGCCCGTGATGATGATCTCCGTTGGAGGGTTGCGCCGCCCACCTGCTTTATCGTCTGAGTAGAAGGTCCTCACAGCTGTGCAGCAGGCGGAGCAGCTTTGTTGACCGCTTTATCGCCAGGGAGACGGGGGTGTGAGCGCCACTGCACGAGTGTGGCAGAGGTCACGTGCGCTCTGCCGGGATTCCTTGGCGACGATGTTTCCCTCCAGGCCTAGGGGGAGATTCCTGCCGGACTTCCCTCAGGCGGGTTTGTTCCTTGATGGGGAGGATCCCCTGAGGCGTGGGGTCCCCTGAGGCCCTCGCTTCCTCTTCAGGCCCTCGAGGGGAATCGCCTCCCGAGGGTTCTACCAGGCGAAGACGCCTGGTCCTTAGTCGTTTCGTCCGTCTGTCCCGCGAGCGAGGCCTGGGGGGAATGGGCTCTTGATACCCCAGTTACCACTGGGCTGACAGTAGCCCCCGGGCCCACGATGGGCACGACTGAGCCCATGGGCTTAGGCAAAGCGTCATGGGCCCTTAGTGCCCAGCCGGCCCGAGCCACGCGGCACTTGGATGATAAACGGCTTCGCACGATCTGGGGCGTGAGTCGTGGGGGGTCCCACCACGTCCCGGTAACTGCTCTTGGAGGGGACATAAAGCCCGAGCACTGCGGCAGGGAGCCGTTACCGTTTCCAACTCTCCGCAGAAAATTCCGCTCCACAGAGCTCTCCGCCTCCGCGCTCTCCTGTGAGTTTCTGTTCTCCGACTCCTTCCACCTCCTCTCCCGTGACAATGAGTCCTCTTAAGAGCAAGGGCAAGGCCGCCGCGGGGT
Source organism: Poa annua (assembly GCA_026929855.1). Taxonomy (NCBI): domain Eukaryota; kingdom Viridiplantae; phylum Streptophyta; class Magnoliopsida; order Poales; family Poaceae; genus Poa; species Poa annua. The sequence continues at coordinate 238,283,138 of CM049426.1, read as the reverse complement.
CCTCCTCCCAGGCGGAGGCTGCGGAGACCGTGATGGGCGGGGCGCTGCTCGGCGTTCGCGTCAACGAGTAGGCGCTCTCCAAGGTCCAATACCTGGTGGCGGATCGGACGAACGAGCACGGCGCCACCGCCCTGAAGCCCGCGGCGCAAGGGAAGCGCCCGCGAGGATTTTTCCCGGTCTTCCAGCACTGCCTGGCCACGGGACTGGTGCCGCCCTTCTCTCCGTTCCTGGAGGGGGTGCTGGCGTTCTACCAGGTGCAGCTACTGCACCTGCACCCCAACTCCGTCCTCATCCTCGCCTTCTTCGCCTACCTCTGCGAGGCGTACCTGGGCCTGAAGCCCACAGTGGGGTTGTTCCGGTGCTTCTACGCGCTCCGGAACACGGCGAAGAACGAGCGCTCTGGGTGCGTCTCGTTCCGCATCGTCGACGACATGGGGGGCGTCTACATCCCCATGTCCTGGAGCGAAGGCAAGGCCGTCACGTCCGTGACGAAGAAAGTAGACAACTTCCGCCAGAAGTGGTTCTTCGTCGGGGTGGAGCGTCCTTGCGCCTTCCTCGAGGTCCCCGACGAGCCTCCGATGAAGAACTCCCATTGGGGCAAGGCTACCTTCGACGGCGCCAAGAATGCGAGCCTGATGGGGCGCCTGAGCTTCCTTCGCGAGGAGGGCCTCACAGGGCAGATGGTCGTTACGGACTTCGTGACTCGCTGCATTGCGCCCCTCCAAGATCCACGTCGAGGACAACGACAAGGACGTTGTCGACAACATCCTCTCCGCGCTCTTCGTCAACCCCTCTGTGCTCCCCGCGGATGAGGTCCGCGCGGCGCTCTGGCCCCTTCACCAGTTCAACCTGACAGAGCGCATGGCCCGCCTGGAAGGGATGCCTTCGTTTGCCCCGACAGGCCCGGCGGACTCTGATGTGCTGGCCTAGGCGAGGAGGAAGCCACTGCTGGGGAGGTCTCCTCTTCTATAGCTGGGCCTTTCGCTGACGAGATTCGTGATATCTCGTCAGGCGACGAAGACGCCTTCGTGGTGGCGCCCTCACGCCCCGTGGAGGAGGAAGCAGAGGAAGGGGAGGCCCCAGGCGCGGAGGGCTCTCCGGGAAGGTGCGGGCTTCGCACCAAGGTCGCCGTGGACTACACAGGGGCGAGGCCGTCTGACGTCCCTTCCAAGAGGAAAGCGGAGGCGCCCCCCGCGAGGCCTGCTCCCAAGCCCTTTCCCTCATGGCGCTCGTCAGGCCTGGCGTGGGTCGATGCTGGCGCTCCCCCTCCAGGGTGAGTTTATACGTCGTTGGGTCGTTTGCCCTCTTGGGTCCTTTTTTACCTCATCCTTTGCTGAAGTTTTATCTCGGGTTCTTGCCAGCGGTCCTAAGCCTGCCAAGCGCCGCCGGCTCCGCAAGGCGTCTAAGGAGGCGGCCCCAATGATCCCCCTTGAGGAGGCGCCTCAAGTAGAGGTGACAGCGCCCCTCGCGGGGGGCGGCTGGTCCTCCTGTGAAGGAGAGTGTTGAAGGCCCGGATGCTCTTGCAGCGCTGCGCGAGTCTCCGTCGGTGGAGGGCTCGGAGGCGAGAACTTCTGCGCCACCTCATGCCGCCACTCCACCTCATGCGGCTACGCCTCTGCGCGAGGCTACTCCGCCTCGTGTGCTGACGCCTCTGTGCGAGGCCACGCCGCCACGCGAGCCGACGCCGCCGCGCGTGTCGACGCCTCCGGGTGTGCCTGCTGCGTCGGCTGTGCCCACCGCCTCTGCGCAGCCCGCGAAGGAGACCCTCGAGGCGCCTGTTGGCGCGGGCGCGTCTGCCGGGGACGGTTCTTCCTCTCCTCCCCGCCAGGCTGGAGGCGAGGAGCGCCTAGCGGCCGCAGGGCCTGAAGGGGGCGCGGGCACGGGCTCCGGCGGGACTCAAGCCAGCCCCCTTGTTCTTCCCGAGACCGCACCTGCGGGACTCGACGCCGAGGCCGGGCCTTCTGCAAGCCGAGACCTGGTGCTCCGCGGCTGGGACTGGAGCGCGGGGCGGCGCGAGGCCGCCTTTCGCCTCGTGAGGGAGTCCCTGGAGGGCTTGGAGGCGCACCTCGCCCTTGGGGACATATGGCTCGCTCGGCAGCAGGAGGAGCTGGCGAAATCGTGGGCGTCCTTCCACGCGGCGGTCGAGACGCGCCGAGAGGAAGACTTGGCGCTGCAGGCCGCCCGCGAGGAAGCCACTACCTTCGCCAAGGAGACCCATGAGGCGGCCATCCGCGACGCCGCGGAGCTGCTCCAACCCCTCCAGGCGGAACGCGACGCTGCGGCGAAGCTCCTGCGCGAGGTCGGGGCGGAGCCCGAGGCGATGGAGGGCTCATTGGCGCAGAAGCGCCGCGAGCTGGGCCAGCTGGAGGCTCAGCTGCTCTCCACCCACCAGGCCGCATCGGCTGCTCTGGAGAAGGACCGCAAGGCCTTTGCCGAGCGTGAGCAGTAGCTGGTCCTCAAGGAGGAGGAGCTGCAGCAGCGCGAGGAGCAGCGCCTCCAGGCGGAGAAGGACCTGGCTGCTCAGCGCGAGGCCCTCGAGGAGCGAGAGGGCGAGTTGGCCCAGGCGACTCAGAAGTACGAGGACAACGTCGCTGCCCAGAAGGTGGCTTACGAGCGCTTCGAGCGGCGCTTCGCCGAGAAGAAAAAGGAGGCTGAAGACGACCTCGCGGAGCACGAGAAGCAGTTCTGCAGGTCCACTTCCCAGAGGTACCGCGACATGGCCCAGGCGCAGGAGGAACGCTTCAAGGCCAAGCACGCCGCAGACGCTCGGAAGATTGCCGAGCTCGAGAAGGCCAACTCCAAGCTGGAGGCCCGTCTTACTCGCGCTAAGGATGGCCGCCGCCGAGCGGAGGAGGCTCGCACCGAGGCTGTCCACAACCTCAACTCCCTGGCCAAGGATGTGGAGGAGCAAGTGGCCCCGGCGATGCAGCGGGCAGCGGAGGCCTCGGACTCTGCCAACGCGGCTCGGGCGCTCACGAAGCAGCGCGAGCGCATGTTCGAGGCGCTGGTTGCTCGTGGCAACGAGCTGGCCTCGCAGCTGGAAGCAGACGCGTCGCACACCGACGTTCGGGGCATCGCCGATGTTGCCATGTACTTGGTCTACTTCGAACAGCTCTTTGCAGTGCTCGAGGGTCCCGTTGCCGAGCTTCGGGAGATGATCGAGGACGAGAGTCGGCAGCTCTTAGGGGTGGTGGTGGATCGCATCTTCACCAACCTCAAGCTTCTCACGCCAGACTTTGACCTGGGCTCTGTGACCAAAGCCGCCCAGGGCGAGGACGCACAGCGGGCCTCAAGCTCCCTCCGCGAGCAGGTGGATGCCTTCTGCAACCGCTTCAGGCGCACGGAGGCTGCGCCGGAGGACAGCGAGGAGGAGGCCTGCTGTGCCGAGGCTGACGAGGGCGCCGCGGAAGAGGACCAAGACGGCGCTGCCTCCCACTGAGCCATTCTTGATTGCGCCTGCGAGCGTTTGTATCTGCACCAGCTGTGTGCTTTTAGACATCTTGAAACTTTTGGCTTGTAACACACTTTTCATTGTTGTTTTAATCCGAGCTTGTCTGCCCCTCGTGAGGTCTCTTTGGACTCATCTTCATGTCTATTTGTTCTCTGCGTCGTTAGGTCCCGTCTCTTTGCGCCATGACTCCGCCACTTCGGTATGCGGGAGCAATGACTCCGCAAGGCCGGGGGGAGTTTAGGCCTAGGAGAGGTAAGAGCCTTGAGTCACGATGCTCGAGTGCCCCCCTTAGACGTGCGAGTAGTCCATGAAGTGTAAGGGAAACCGAAGTCGCTCGAGGGGCAAAGATGCGTGCTAGGGAGAGAGAAACTCTCTTAAAGTGTGGGTGCGAGACTTAGCTTCTCGAGGTTTTCGCTCTGTGAAGGCTTTTCGCCTGGCGAGGTTGCCCACTCGAGGGGTCGCTCCTGGGGAGGCTCTTTGCCTGGCAAGGTTGCCCACTTGAGGGGTCGCTCCTGGGGAGGATCTTCGCCTGGCGAGGTTTCCCACTTGAGGGGTCGCTCCTGGGGAGGCTCTTTGCCTGGCGAGGTTGCCCACTTGAGGGGTCGCTCCTGGGGAGGCTCTTTGCCTGGCGAGGTTGCCCACTTGAGGGGTCGCTCACGGATGCCCCTTCAGGCTCACGCGGGGATGTTTCCCTGCAGGTATTAGAGGGGCGAACCCAAACGCTGGAACACAGATCAAGGGATCGTGCGCGCTTATAGGTCCCCTACGGCGTTCCTTGCGAGGAGAGTAAGTACCAATGTCCTCTGTAGAGATGGCTTGTTTGTGGGGGATTGCCCTCCAGCCAGGGCTCGGACTCTTGGATTTTGCAGTGCTGCTGCTGTGTCATTTGAGGCACTGGCACCGTACTCAGCCCCCGCTCGCAAGGTACGCATGTGGAGAGATATAAGCGCACACTTCAACAATAGTAATGCGTAAATAAAAACCCCCCAAAAACGTTTTTTAAGCGGTGCCGAAGCGCTAAGTTCACTTAGGAACGAGATTGAGTCATTATGCTTGGGGTTGCCAAGTTAATGCTCTGACAATGTCGAGGCATGGGGGCCACCTGTTGGTGGCAGAGACTCTCAACGGCCTGAGGTGGCTCGTTTTAATTGAGAGCTCGGAGGGTTTTCCCTCGAGTGAAGTCTTTGGGGCTTTGAAGGTTTAAGCCGTTGGCATTTTAACCTCCGGAGACAAGAATGCTTGGAGGTTGAGCCGTAAGCTGCCTCGTCCGCTAGGAGTCTCGACGTGACAATGATCACGTGCGTGGCAATGACCACGGTTGCATTTGTTCCCTTAGGAGACAAAGCATGTGTTTGAGGTTTAAGCCTTTTGGCGTTCTAACCTCTAGAGACGATATTGCTTGGAGGTTGAGCCGTAAGCTGCCTCTTCCGCTTTGGCTTCTCGACGTGACAATGATCACGGGTGGGGCAATGACCACTTTGGCATTTGTTCCTTTAGGAGACAAAGCTATGTTTTTTGAGGTTTAAGCCTTTCGGCGTTTTAACCTCTAGAGACGAAAAATGCTTAGAGGTTGAGCCGTTGGCTGCCTCGTCCGCTTGACGTCTCGACGTGACAATGATCACGGGCGTGACAATAATCACTTTTTTTTACTTGTTCCTTGCGGATACAAAGGTTTGCGAGGTTTAAGCCTTGAGCTTTTAACCTTGAGGGACAAAAAGGTGCTTGGAGGTTGGGCAGTGGGCCGCCTCTTTCGCTAAATGCCCTGACGTGATGATGATCACGGGTAGAACTTGCGCAGATGCATGATGTTCCATGGGTTCTTGACGGGGACGCCGTATTCCGTCTCGAGGCGAGTCACGCCAGGCCTGGCGATGTGGGTGACCCTGTAGGAACCTTCCCACATCGGGGACAACTCGTGGAGGCCTTCCCTGGAGAGGATTCGCCTGAGGACGAGATCGCCTGCCTCCAGGGTGCGTGAGCGCACATTGCGGCTGTGGTAGCGCCTCAGGGACTGCTGGTACTTGGCCGCCCGTAGAGCGGTGCGGCGTCTTAGCCCTTCAAGGAGCAGCAGGTCGTCGTTGTGGAGGTCCTCTTGCTGGTCCTCATTAAAGGCAAGGACCCGTGGGGACCCATGCTTTATCTCTGCGGGGAGGGATGCTTCGGCTCCATAGACGAGTGTGAACGGCGTTTCCGCGGTGGTCTTGGGTGGCGTGGTACGGATGGACCAGAGCACCGAGGGTAGCTCGTTGATCCTGCCCTTGCCGTGGCCCTTGAGGACATCGAAGGTCCTGGTGTTCAAGCCTTTGAGGACCTCTGCGTTTGCTCGCTCGGCCTGTCCGTTGCTTTGCGGATGGGCAACTGAGGCGAAGTAGAGCTTGATGCCCATTTTCTGGCAGTAGGCTCTGAAGATGCCGCTTGTGAATTGTGAGCTATTGTCGGTGATGATGCGGTTAGGCACTCTGAAGCGGCAGACCAGGCCTCTGATGAATTTCACCGACGCGCCTGCTGTGATTGTACGCGTCGCCTCCACTTCAGGCCATTTTGTGAACTTGTCAATGGCCACAAAGAGGTAGCCATATCCACCTTGCGCCGTTGGGAAATGTCCCAGGATGTCCAGCCCCCAGACCGCAAACGGCCACGAGAGCGGAGTGGTTTGTAGCCCCAGCGCTGGTTGGTGGATTTGCTTGGCGTGGAATTGGCAGGCTTCAAAAGCTTGAATGATGTCCGTTGCATCTTGAAGCGCTTGAGGCCAGTAGAAGCCGCTCCTGAAGACTTTCCCTGCGAGGGTGTGGGCGCACGAATGGTGTCCGCATTCCCCGCTGTGGATGTCCTTAATCAGCAGTTTTCCTTCTTCAGGAGGGACGCACTTGAGCTTGATGCCGTTTGGGCTCTTGCGGTAGAGATTTCCTTCGGGGATTTGGTACGATTTTGCTTGGCGGGCAATTCGCTCCGCTTCAACATCTTCCTCGGGAAGGATCCCGTTGTGGAGGTAGTCTTTGATCTCGTCGATCCATGATCTCGTCGATCCATCCCGCCTCTTGGTGCACCACCGTGAGCAACAGACGCTCCCCTGTGGGGGGCCCGCAGCCCTGTAACATCCCAAATTTCTCAAAAATTTAAAACTTTGCATTCATGCATCATGCATCAAAAAAGTATGGCATTGAGAACACATAAGGAGTAAATTGAATTTTAATTATAAGGTTAAATAAAATTGTTTTCATTAAAAAGGTCTATTTGAACTCCTTATACAAATCTGTATTTTATTATTTTATTTATTTAGCAAAATGATATCAAAAAGTTATAAATTAAATTAGCTTTTCAAAACATATTTTTATGAATTTTTCTGAAATGTTTTGATAAGTTTTAAAAATCAAATTTGAATTAAATGTTTGAAAACAGAAAATGTTTTGTTAAAAAAAAAAGAGGAGAGAGGATCGGCCGACCCAACCTGGGCCGAAGCCCACTTTCCCTCTGCTATCCGCCGCGCGCGCAGCGCAGAGGCCCACGCCGCAGCCCATCTCCCTCCTCTCGGTCGCTGACAGACGGGGCCCACTCGTCATCTCCTCCATCGTGAAGAACATGAACACGACTCACCGAAACCTAGATTCTTGCGGATCAAAATCCGTTGGGAAAATCGCGAGGAAATCGCTCCCCTACGTCCCCATATAAACCCCCTCTCCGCCGCCTCCTCCCGAACCCCAAAACCCTAAAAGTTGCCCCCGGGTTGCTCGGAAACCATCCGCCGCCGTCCGCCGCCGTTCGTCGCCGTAAGCTTCGGATTTCGAGGGCTACAGACGACCTCGAGCCCCCCTTCTCGTCTTTTCTTCTTACTTTCTCCGTGCGCATCTCCGTGACACCTTTTAACCTCCTCGTTCGCAGCGGGTCGTCAACTCCATCCACGACCGAAGCGAGCCGCCGCCAGCCTCGACTCCGGCGAGCGATCCAGGGAGCAGCAAGCGACGCAACGACGACCAGACTCGCCACCGATACCACCTCTCGCCTCTGCATGTGCGGGTACAATTTGTTCCTCCCCTAGGGCCCTAGATCGCCAGCGAGTGCGACGCCGGGCATGGCGCCGCCGCACCCAGACGCACTCCGACGAGCAGCGCCGCCCGTTTTGGGCCAGTGCAATCTGGACCCTTAGATTTAGATCGGACGGGCGCGATTTAATTTTCTTTACCGATTCGTTCCTCTAATCTGGAGCGTCCGATGTAAGTTAGATCGGACGGCTTCCGCATCGATCCGCGGCGAACCGGTATCGCCCAATCAGAGCGTGCCGTGTGGCGTTTTTATTATCTAATTCGGCTGAGAAATTATTTTAAAAACAGAAAATAACACAAACTTACAAAATCCATAACTTTTGATCTGTTCATCCAAATTTGATGAATTTTATATCCACGTGAAGCTCTACTCGTGTAGTTTAGTATGGTTTCATTAGTTTATCCTTTTAGCCTATATTAAATTGCGGTATTTAATTGTTTAGCTTTCGGGTATTAAATCTATAACTTAATTAATAAAATCTCTTTCCAAATAAATCCAATTGTTTTAGAGATTTATTAATGCCCTCTGTCCAGAGAGTGTAACATGAGTTTTATTTGAAACATCTCATAAAAGACTTTAAGAAATTGGTTTTAGAGTTTAAAACTACTAATATGCTCAATACTTTTAAGGATTAAATAAAATATTAAAATACTGATCATTGCATTTTATGCGTTAATAACAGAGAGATTAAAATGGTAATTATAAGGTCTTATTAAGTTCATTGCATATTAAGCATGCATACATATTTTTGTCTTGATATTTTTAAGTGTTATGCTTGTGTGTTTATTTAGTGTTATTGTTTGTCTCTAGATTGTGAAGAGGAGGAAGGTCCTTGTGATTGTTATTCTTGCTGTGCTTGTTCCTCTTGTTACCAAGGCAAGTGACATTCATAATCTATCCTATGTTTTCTATATGCATTATTAATAGTTTTTGAGTAGTATGCATGATAGGGAAATTTTTGTACTATCTTACAATGCTAAGTTAGTTTACACTTTGAAAATATCCTAGTAGTGTGTAGCCATCCCTCCCCATGCAGCCACCAAAAGTTTTATTAGATGCTTAGCTATGCTATAAAGGAGTTTACTTATCTTGTTATAGAATTATTGCTAAGTGTTAAAAACATTGAATGCACTTCTGGGTGGAATTGGTTGTTTGGTTTATGTTGAGTGGCTTTTGGGACCATGCTTGTGGTTGTCTTTGCCTAGGATGAATTTCTATTCTACTTAGGGCCATGAGTATGGTGGTTGTCACCCAGAAGCGCACTTGTGGACGGCCACCCAGGAACAAAGAGATTACTAAGTCCCTCCAAGTTTAGAAGCTTTCCGTGCAGCTTTCTGACAATGGGCTCTATCTAGAACTACTAAGTTGTGAGAGTGCAACCTGTCAGCTTGTCAAGCAGATGTAGAGTTGATAGGTGGAACGGGTCTTGCTAGTATGGTTGCATTCTTCTTCTGAAAGTTCTTGTCTCAATTCTCTCCTTTCCATAATACACTCCGCGTGTATAGGATTTCTCGGACAAATTGAGTCTTATGGTGAAAGTGCACAACCTTTGCAGAGTCGACAAACTGAGTACTCAGCCGTGTCCCCGGTGACGGACAACTTCGAGCAACTGGACAAGGATGGACGGAAGAATCTCAACATGGTTTTCGTAAAGTAAAATTTGACTAAGGAAAGAATTATTGGTGCACTTGGGATTCATCCCTTGGTGCCAAGTCTTTGAGATACAAAAGTGTTTTACAAAAGATAGGAGAAAACTGGCTTTCTGCAAAATAGACTACAAACTCCACCAAGCCAAATATGCATATAGAATTAGACTTGTCATAATTTTTCCACCATAGTCACTTGCCAATACTTCATTGTATTGACCTCCTACGGGGGCTGCATATTCAAATGTGCAGGTAATTCTGATGAGGAGTAAGTTTGGACTCGATTCTACACCCAACATGTCTGCTTGTGGCGTATGCTAGAAGAGGAGGCCCATTGCTTTTATTTTCGTTGTGAACTCTGAATATTTTAGCTAGTCTTCAAGACTATGCACTTTGTAATAAAGCTATACTTGGCTATTTTTGGATCTCGATGTAGTATTTTGATACTTATGCAATGATACTATATATTTTGTACTGTGGTGCTGGCAGTGATCCAGGGACTAGCACATAACACAGATGTTCCATCTTTATTTAAAAGATGGGGCGCTACAAAATGGTATCAGAGCAAAAGTGTTGCCTGTAGGTTCGAGCCCTTAGGATTGGTTAAGCCTCCTTTTTTATCATAATATTACCATCTTTGAAGTATGTTGGATCCTAGCGGCATAGTGGGATGAAGCGGCCCGGGACTAACCTTACATGTCCGCGTACATGAGACCTGTTCCACAATTATAAGTGGCTGGTCGGGTGTCTGTCTCTCTCACTATAGTGAATATCCGACTTACAAAAGAGTTGATAATAGTATTGATCACCTGTTAGAAAAGAACTTCTTTTTCTCTAAGTACTTAAGTACACCACAATTAGTATATCTTACCTTGTCTTGTTTTAATAAACTCTATCTTTATCACTTAAGGATGTCATTCTTCATGTATAAAACCGCGGAGGACTTCAAGGACATGCGCTTTGGAAGATATCTTCTAGAGTTGGTAGAACTGTTGGCACTTCCAACACCCATCATCAAGGCAAGCCAGCTGAAGCACTTCAACAAAGAAGACTTATGGGGAATTCGCCTTTACCAACAAGGGCGCCAGACTGAACCCAAGACCGAAGACATCCAGTACAAGTCGATTAGTGACTCCTTGGAGAAAGGGCTGAATCTCGTCACGCAGGAGCTAATAGGACGTTTTTGCTTGCAATACCAAGAAGAGTTAAAAGACCACTACTTTGCTCACCTTGGCCAACGTGACGAACATGGGATTCCTTACTGTGTTAGCGAGGAAGACAAAAACAAACCAGAAGCTTTGTATCCATATCTCCAAGACTTAGAACTTCACCTCTGGCAACTAGAAGAGGATAGACGCAATGAGCTGTTGAATAATGATGAAATAATGGCACAAGTCAAGGAGACTCAAAAGAAGATTGAAGCCCAAGAAGAGGTGGCCAACGCTCAAGAGGAGAAGTTCCGAGCTCAAGAGAAGAAGTTTCAAAGTCAAGAAAAGAGAATTAGAGACAAGAACAAGGAGATAAGGACCTTGAAGGATGAAATTCTGAGCAACGACGTCGAGTTCGAAGCTGATCGAGATTTGATCGAGACTCTAGGCCGTGAGAAGAGAATGCTACAAGAGAAGATTGAAGTCCTGGAGAAGGAATCAATTGAGACTCTGCACCGTGAGACGACAATATTACAGGAGAAGAATGAGGCCTTGGAGAAGGAGGTGAATGACTACAAGGAGATCCTTACGAAGGAAGGCATCACCATCGAGGAAGTGGAAGAAGATGAAGGAGACGTCATGGACGAAGTTTAGACTTAGTAGTTGGACCACCATGTTCTCCCTCGTTTAGTTCGTCGTTCTTTTTAAAACATTGATCTCCAACTTGTGGTGTGACAATGATAAAATTGTTTGGTTTGCAGACTCTGTTGTTTTATTAAATCAATTTAGACTACCTGTTTTGTTTTGCTAAGTAGACTTTTTTTTTAAAGTTGTTTTATGAGTGTTGTTTGTGTTGACTTGGTTGCTTTGTGCATGGGTAGGATTTTTCTTCTCTTAGTTCTGTCTATCTTTCACTCATCTATGCTGAAAAACCCTACAGATGCCTCCTCGTCGTGATACCAGCAACGACGACGTCATGCAACAACTGATGGCCGCTCAAGCTCAATTGATGAATATGATGACTCAGTTCATTGCAGCAACCAACAACAATAACAACAACAACCACAACAACAACAACCCGCCACCTCCACCCCCACCCCCAGTGGACAGACTTGCTAGATTCCTAAGGCTTAGGCCTAATAAGTTCTCCTCTGCTACTGAACCAATAGTGGCGGATGACTGGCTCCGTTCAGTCAACAAGGACTTAGTAACTTGTGAATGTTCTGAGGCAGAAAAAGTGAGGTTCACTGCACACCTGTTGGAAGGACCCGCAGCATTGTGGTGGGAAAATTATCAAGTGACTCATCCTTTGGATGGCATGACTTGGGATGCTTTCAAGGAAGGCTTCCGGAATGCTCACATCTCCTCAGGTATAATGAACCTGAAGAAAGACGAATTTCGCAGCTTGAGGCAAGGAGGTAGAACTCTGAAGGAGTATATGGATGACTTCTGTATGCTATCAAGGTATGCACCAGAGGACATTGATACTGATGCAAAGAGGAAGGAAAAGTTCCTCAATGGACTTAAGGGAGAACTGAAGATACCTTTGTCTGTGGCATATACACCAAACTATCAAGCTCTGCTGGATCAAGCTATCACCTTGGACAACAACATAAGAAAGGAAGAGAATAGGAAGAGGAAGTTCAGTGCAAGTAAGGTTCATTCTGAAGGGACATATAAGAAACACACCTCTGAAGTCAGTAGTCATAAACCCTGGAATCACTCCAACACTGGTAGTGGCCAAAAACATCATGGTCATAACCACAATGGAGGAAACAAAGGAAGCAATGGAGGATACAATGGAAATAATGGTGGATCCAGGGGAAACCATCATCATGGCCATAATCATGGGAATGGTAATCACCGTCCTAACCATGAAGGGAAGAAAGACTTGTCTCATGTGACCTGCTACAAGTGCAAGAAGACAGGACATTATGCAACTGACTGCCCAGAGAAGAAAGCTGATGAAAATTCCAAGCCCAATCCTTTCCAGAAGGGACAAGTGAACCACATCAATGTGGAAGAAGTTCATGACGAACCTGATGCTGTGATTGGTACGTTCTTGCTCAACTCCTTTCCAGCATTAGTTTTATTTGATACTGGAGCATCTCATTCATTCATATCAAGAGCTTTTGTTAACAAACATGGGTTAGCTGAGGAAAGTCTAGGAAAACCTATTAGGGTAAGTTCACCTGGAGGAGAGATGCTAGTAAATTCCGGGTGTAGGCAGTTAGACTTGCAAATTGGAAAACACACCTTCCCAACAGACTTAGTCATCCTAGAAACCCAAGGATTGGATGTTATCATCGGAATGGATTGGATGACTCGTTTTGAAGGAATCATAGATTGTGCAAATAGAGAAATCACCCTCACCACCCCAGAGAAAAGGAAGATTAAGTTCAGATCAACTTTCGAACTTACGAAGGTTAGGCTGAATTCTCTTAAGGGGGGTAGCCTTGGTGATGTGCTTATCGTCAAGGAATACCCAGATGTTTTTCCGGAGGAACTACCAGGAATGCCACCCGATAGAGATGTAGAGTTTCTCATCGAACTTAAGCCGGGAACAGGGACAATAGCAAAAAGACCTTATCCTATGGCCGTCGATGAATTGAAAGAGCTCAAGAAGCAATTAGAGGAACATATCCAGAAAGGATTCATTCGTACAAGTTCATCGCCATGGGGAGCCCCAGTCTTATTTGTTAAAAAGAAGGATCAAACCCAGAGGCTAGTCACGGATTACAGAGATATAAACGAGCAAACTATCAAAAACAAGTACCCGTTACCCAAGATAAATGAACTATTTGATCAACTGGAAGGTGCTTGTGTTTTCTCAAAGATCGATCTTCGATCGGGGTACCTCCAAATGAAAGTTAGAGAAATGGATATACCCAAAACTGCATTTGTTACGAGATATGGCTCTTATGAGTACACAGTAATGCCTTTTGGATTAACCAATGCACCAGCCTATTTCATGAATATGATGAATAAAGTGTTCATGGATTTTCTGGATAAGTTTGTGGTCGTGTTCATAGATGATATTCTAATCTATTCCAAGAGTCACCAAGAACATGAAAAACACTTGCGTCAGGTATTGCAGAGACTACGTGAACATAAGTTGTATGCCAAGTACAGCAAGTGTGAGTTTTGGTTAGAACAAGTCGGATTTTTAGGCCATGTGGTGTCCAAGGAAGGTATAGCAGTGGATCCTGAAAAGGTTTCAGCTGTAACTAATTGGGAACCGCCGAAGAATGTTGGTGAATTACGAAGTTTTCTGGGCCTAGCAGGATACTACCGACGATTCATTGAAAACTTCTCCAAGATTGCCAAGGCCTTGACGGAATTATTAAAGAAGGAGAAGAAATTTGAGTGGACAGAGGCATGCGAAGCCAGTTTTCAGGAGTTGAAGAAACGTCTGGTTTCAGCCCCAGTTCTATGTTTACCTGATTTGGAGAAGGAATTCCAAGTATACTGTGATGCTTCACGCCAAGGCTTGGGAAGTGTGTTGATGCAGGAAGGCAGAGTGGCATCTTATGCCTCTAGACAACTCAAGAAACATGAAGCAAATTATCCAACACATGATCTTGAGTTAGCATCAGTAGTGCATGCCCTGAAAACTTGGAGGCCATATCTAATGGGAAAAAGATGTGAGGTATTCACGGATCACAAAAGTTTGAAGTACATATTTACACAGAAGGAATTGAATATGAGACAAAGAAGATGGTTGGAACTTATTAAAGATTATGATCTAAGTCTTCAATACCATCCGGGAAAGGCTAATGTGGTAGCAGATGCTCTGAGCCGAAAAGTGTATGTGAATGGCCTTACAGCAGGAGAATTACCCGAGGATTTATGTAAGGCATTTAAGGACCTCAGGTTGGAAGTAGTACCTGAAGGGTTTGTAACCTCATTAGTTGTACAGCCCACTTTGATGGACAAGATACGTGAAGCTCAGAAAGGAGACAAGGAAATAGAAGAGATCAAAGTCAATTTAAGAGCTGGAAAAGCCAAAGGATTTCATGAGGATGAGCAGGGGATTTTGTGGTTTGAAAAACGGGTATGTGTAGCCAATGACCCTGATATTAGGAAGTTAATTCTGCAAGAAGCTCATGAAACACCTTATTCAATTCATCCGGGAAATACCAAGATGTATATGGATGTGAAAGAGAGATTCTGGTGGAATAATCTGAAGAGAGAAATAGCAGAATACATCGCTAAGTGTGATGTAGGTAGTCGAGTAAAGGCAGAACATCAGAAACCAGCAGGGCTCTTACAACCTTTGAAAGTACCGGATTGGAAGTGGGATTCCATTGGGATGGACTTCATCACTGGATTACCAAGGACCAGATCGGGTAATGATTCTATTTGGGTTATTGTTTGTCGCCTAACCAAAATAGCTCACTTCATACCCGTGAAGACCACTTATACTAGTGCAAAGTTAGCCGATATTTACATGAAGAGAATTGTGTGCCTTCACGGCGTTCCTAAGAGTATCGTGTCTGATAGGGGGACCCAGTTCACTTCTCATTTTTGGAAGCAGTTGCACGAATCTTTGGGAACCAGATTGGAATTCAGTACGGCTTTCCACCCGCAAACAGATGGTCAGACTGAAAGAGTGAATCAGATTTTAGAAGATATGTTAAGAGCTTGTGCGCTCGACTATGGATCTAGTTGGGATGATAATTTGCCATACGCGGAGTTCTCCTACAACAATAGTTACCAAGTCAGCATTGAGATGGCACCGTTTGAGGTCTTATATGGAAAGAAATGCACAACCCCACTGTTGTGGAGTGGTGTAGGAGAACGAAGTTTCTTTGGGCCTGATATAATACAGGATGCTGAAGAGAAAGTCAGGCTGATTAAGGACAGATTGAAAATAGCACAGTCACGTCAGAAAAGCTATGCAGATTCCAAGCGTAGAGAAGTCACCTATGAAGTGGGTGATAGAACCTATTTAAGAGTATCACCACTTCGGGGTGTGAAAAGGTTTGGAATCAAAGGAAAGTTAGCACCTCGATACATTGGACCATTCAAAATTCTGTCTCGCAAAGGTGAAGTGGCATATGAGTTAGAACTGCCTGAAGTAATGTCTGCTGTTCATAATGTGTTCCATGTCAGTCAGTTGAAGAAGTGTCATCCCGAGATGATGGGAGTTCCTTTAAAGGATACTGTACCCCTCGAGGAGGTGCAGTTGGAAAGTGACCTGACATACGAAGAGAAGCCCATCAAGATATTACAGACAGCATAAAGAGTCACCCGTACCAAGACCATCAGGTTTTGCAAAGTCCAGTGGAATCATCACACCGAGGACGAAGCCACCTGGGAACGAGAGGATGACCTTCGAGAAGACCACCCACACCTATTTGCTGACCTTTCTGAAGCTCGAGGGCGAGCTTCTTCTTAAGGGGGTTAGTCTGTAACATCCCAAATTTCTCAAAAATTTAAAACTTTGCATTCATGCATCATGCATCATAAAAGTATGGCATTGAGAACACATAAGGAGTAAATTGAATTTTAATTATAAGGTTAAATAAAATAATTTTCATTAAAAAGGTCTATTTGAACTCCTTATACAAATCTGTATTTTATTATTTTATTTATTTAGAAAAATGATATCAAAAAGTTATAAATTAAATTAGCTTTTCAAAACATATTTTTATGAATTTTTCTGAAATGTTTTGATAAGTTTTAAAAATCAAATTTGAATTAAATGTTTTGTTAAAAAAAAAAGAGGAGAGAGGATCGGCCGACCCAACCTGGGCCGAAGCCCACTTTCCCTCTGCTATCCGCCGCGCGCGCAGCGCAGAGGCCCACGCCGCAGCCCATCTCCCTCCTCTCGGTCGCTGACAGACGGGGCCCACTCGTCATCTCTTCCATCGTGAAGAACACGAACACGACTCACCGAAACCTAGATTCTTGCGGATCAAAATCCGTTGGGAAAATCGCGAGGAAATCGCTCCCCTACGTCCCCATATAACCCCCCTCTCCGCCGCCTCCTCCCGAACCCCAAAACCCTAAAAGTTGCCCCCGGGTTGCTCGGAAACCATCCGCCGCCGTCCGCCGCCGTTCGTCGCCGTAAGCTTCGGATTTCGAGGGCTACAGACGACCTCGAGCCCCCCCTTCTCGTCTTTTCTTCTTACTTTCTCCGTGCGCATCTCCGTGACACCTTTTAACCTCCTCGTTCGCAGCGGGTCGTCAACTCCATCCACGACCGAAGCGAGCCGCCGCCAGCCTCGACTCCGGCGAGCGATCCAGGGAGCAGCAAGGGACGCAACGACGACCAGACTCGCCACCGACACCACCTCTCGCCTCTGCACGTGCGGGTACGATTCGTTCCTCCCCTAGAGCCCTAGATCGCCAGCGAGTGCGACGCCGGTCATGGCGCCGCCGCACCCAGACGCACTCCGACGAGCAGCGCCGCCCGTTTTGGGCCAGTGCAATCTGGACCCTTAGATTTAGATCGGACGGGCGCGATTTAATTTTCTTTACCGATTCGTTCCTCTAATCTGGAGCGTCCGATGTAAGTTAGATCGGACGGCTTCCGCACCGATCCGCGGCGAACCGGTATCGCCCAATCAGAGCGTGCCGCGTGGCGTTTTTATTATCTAATTCGGCTGAGAAATTGTTTTAAAAACAGAAAATAACACAAACTTACAAAATCCATAACTTTTGATCTGTTCATCCAAATTTGATAAATTTTATATCCACGTGAAGCTCTACTCGTGTAGTTTAGTATGGTTTCATTAGTTTATCCTTTTAGCGTATATTAAATTGCGGTATTTAATTGTTTAGCTTTCGGGTATTAAATCTATAACTTAATTAATAAAATCTCTTTTCAAATAAATCCAATTGTTTTAGAGATTTATTAATGCCCTCTGTCCAGAGAGTGTAACATGAGTTTTATTTGAAACATCTCATAAAAGACTTTAAGAAATTGGTTTTAGAGTTTAAAACTACTAATATGCTCAATACTTTTAAGGATTAAATAAAATATTAAAATACTGATCATTGCATTTTATGCGTTAATAACAGAAAGATTAAAATGGTAATTATAAGGTCTTGTTAAGTTCATTGCATATTAAGCATGCATACATATTTTTGTCTTGATATTTTTAAGTGTTATGCTTGTGTGTTTATTTAGTGTTATTGTTTGTCTCTAGATTGTGAAGAGGAGGAAGGTCCTTGTGATTGTTATTCTTGCTGTGCTTGTTCCTCTTGTTACCAAGGCAAGTGACATTCATAATCTATCCTATGTTTTCTATATGCATTATTAATAGTTTTTGAGTAGTATGCATGATAGGGAAATTTTTGTACTATCTTACAATGCTAAGTTAGTTTACACTCTGAAAATATCCTAGTAGTGTGTAGCCATCCCTCCCCATGCAGCCACCAAAAGTTTAATTAGATGCTTAGCTATGCTATAAAGGAGTTTACTTATCTTGTTATAGAATTATTGCTAAGTGTTAAAAACCTTGAATGCACTTCTGGGTGGAATTGGTTGTTTGGTTTATGTTGAGTGGCTTTTGGGACCATGCTTGTGGTTGTCTTTGCCTAGGATGAATTTCTATTCTACTTAGGGCCATGAGTATGGTGGTTGTCACCCAGAAGCGCACTTGTGGACGGCCACCCAGGAACAAAGAGATTACTAAGTCCCTCCAAGTTTAGAAGCTTTCCGTGCAGCCTTCTGACAATGGGCTCTGTCTAGAACTACTAAGTTGTGAGAGTGCAACCTGTCAGCTTGTCAAGCAGATGTAGAGTTGATAGGTGGAACGGGTCTTGCTAGTATGGTTGCATTCTTCTTCTGAAAGTTCTTGTCTCAATTCTCTCCTTTCCATAATACACTCCGCGTGTATAGGATTTCTCGGACAAATTGAGTCTTAATGTGAAAGTGCACAAACTCTGCAGAGTCGACAAACTGAGTACTCAGCCGTGTCCCCGGTGACGGACAACTTCGAGCAACTGGACAAGGATGGACGGAAGAATCTCAACATGGTTTTCGTAAAGTAAAATTTGACTAAGGAAAGAATTATTGGTGCACTTGGGATTCATCCCTTGGTGCCACGTCTTTGAGATACAAAAGTGTTTGACAAAAGATAGGAGAAAACTGGCTTTCTGCAAAATAGACTACAAACTCCACCAAGCCAAATATGCATATAGAATTAGACTTGTCATAATTTTTCCACCATAGTCACTTGCCAATACTTCATTGTATTGACCTCCTACGGGGGCTGCACATTCAAATGTGCAGGTAATTCTGATGAGGAGTAAGTTTGGACTCGATTCTACACCCAACATGTCTGCTTGTGGCGTATGCTAGAAGAGGAGGCCCATTGCTTTTATTTTCGTTGTGAACTCTGAATATTTTAGCTAGTCTTCAAGACTATGCACTTTGTAATAAAGCTATACTTGGCTATTTTTGGATCTCGATGTAGTATTTTGATACTTATGCAATGATACTATATATTTTGTACTGTGGTGCTGGCAGTGATCCAGGGACTAGCACATAACACAGATGTTCCATCTTTATTTAAAAGATGGGGCGCTACAAGCCCGGAGCTCCGCTTGCAGGTTGTGGCGGGAGCGTTTCGTCTGTGCTTGCGGGCAGGACATCTAGGGGCTGCTTTATGGATGCCTTGACGAGCCTTTCTTCAAAGACACCTGGCAGCTGGGCTTGCCTCTTTGATGCGCGCTTGGCGATGTCATCCGCCTCTTGGTTCTCCTTTCTTGGGATATGCATGAGCTCCATTCCCCTGAAGTTCTTCTCCAGCCTACGGACCTCTTCAAGGTATGCGGCCATGTGGTCGTCCTTGGCCTTGTAGCTTTTGTTTGAGAAGTTGACGAGCAGCTGGGAGTCGCCCTTAATGAGTATATGCTTGATGCCTAGGGCGATTGCGTCGCGTTGGCCAGCAAGCAGCCCTTCATCCTCAGCGATGTTGTTGGATATCTTGTCGATTCCGAAGCACAGCTGGAGTGCGTAATACAACTTGTCACCTTTGGGTGAGGTCAGGACTACACCTGCCCCACCGTGGCGGCAAGCGAAAGCTCCATCGAATTTCATGGTCCAGTAGCTGGGCACTGCGGCTCCAGAGGACTCGTGCTCTTCTTCCCAGGGCTCTTCAGGGGTTGGATCAGTCCAATCAGCGACGAAGTCTGCCAGCGCTCTTCCTTTGTTTACCCTTGTGGTATCGAAGCACAAATTGAATGGCTGTAGCTCGATTTTCCATCCCGCGACACGATCTGTTGCATTTGGGTTGCGCAGAATTTTCTCCAGGGGGAAAGAGGTTACCACCGTGATGGGGTGCCCCTGGAAGTAGTGTCGCAGCTTTCTTGAGGTGATGAGGAGTGCGAGGAGAAGCTTCTGCTGCATTGCGTACCGCTCGGGAGCATCACGCAGTACTGTGCTGATGAAGTAAACTGGATGCTCGACGAGAGCAGTTCCTGTTGCCTTGGCGTCTTTCGCCTGAGGTGAACCAGCTTGGCCCTCGACGGGGTTGGCTTCAGGAGGCTTGTCCTGGGCCTCGAGGGTGTTGGCCTCGAGGTATGTGGCCTCGAGGGACTTGGCCTCGAGGGACGTGGCCTTGCAGCGCTCCTCCTGGGCCTCGAGTGTGTTAGCCTCTTGAGGCTCCTCAGTCCCTTCGGCATGAACCTCTTGCAGCGGTTGACTCGGGGCAGTCCCCTCTTGAGGCTTTGGGCCTGGTAGTGGCTTTTTGAGGACTGCCCTTTCGTCGAGCTCTTTGTCAGGAGGCTTTTTCTTTGGAGTGGTTGCACTCTTCTTGTGAAGTACAGACTCCTCTCTTTCCACCACAAGGACCGCACTGGCTGTTTGTGGGGTAGCTGACAAGTACAGCTTCAGGTGCTCGCCAAGCCTTGGGGCGACCATTACAGGTGGGCTGGCCAAGTATTTCTTCAAGTCCTCAAATGCTTTTTCAGCTTCAGGGGTCCACTTGAAAGTGCCCGTTCTTTTCATGATCTTGAAAAACGGCAGGGCCCTTTGCCGAACTTGGAGATGAATCGACCCAAGCTGGCCATGCAGCCTGCCACGCGTTGCATGTCCTTGAGCCTGTGTGGAGGTTGCATGCCTTCTATGGCCTTGATTTTGTCTGGGTTCGCCTCTATGCCCCGATGAGACACGAGGAACCCCAGCAATTTGCCTGAAGGTACTCCAAAGACGCACTTGGCGGGGTTGAGGTTTATGTTCACCTTGCGCAGGCTGGGTTTCTTCAAGGTCTCCGAGAAGAGTATTTCCTTCTCGCGACTTCACGACGATGTCATCGACATATGCTTCAGCATTCCGCCCCATTTGCCCGCCAAGGGCTATCCTCATTAACCTCTGGAAAGTGGCTCCGGCATTTTTAAGGCCGAAGGGCATGCAGACGTAGCAATACACACCGCATGGGGTGAGGAAAGCCGTCTTCTCCTCATCCTCTTTAGCCATTTTAATCTGGTGATAACCAGAGAAGGCATCAAGGAAACAGAGGAGGTCGTAGCCTGCCGTGGAGTCCACGATCTGGTCAATTCTGGGCATGGGATAGGGGTTTTTGGGGCAGGCCTTGTTTACATCAGTGTAGTCGATGCAGATGCGGCCTCCGCCGGTGGGTTTTGGGACTACCACGCCGTTGGAGAGCCAAGTGGGGTGCGCAACTTCGCGGACGACTTTTGCCGCTTTGAGCTTCTCGACCTCCTTAATGATGAATGATTGCTTCTCGGGGACTTGCTTTCTTGCTTTTTGCTTGACGGGGCGCGCGTTTGGGCACACGGCCAAGTGGTGCTCGATCACCTCCCTCGGTACACCAGACATATCTGACGGTGTCCACGCGAACATGTCAGAGTTTGCCTGGAGGAAGGCGACGAGCGCGCTTTCCTATTTGGGAGGCAGCGCGGTGCCAATGGTTACGCTAGCCCCCGAGCCTTCAGCCCCCGAGCTCCGTGAGCTCAGAGAGATCTTCTTGGTAGCAGCTGCCGCCGAGAGAACAACTGCTTCTTCTTCTTGGGCCTCTCGAGAGGCTCTTGGTCCTCGTCTGCGGGGAAGGCCATGGCGGCGGTCTTGTAGGCCGTCTCAACAGCACGCTTAGCGTCCAGGACATGCCCACATATGGTGATCGTGCCGGCGCTGCCGGGGATCTTGACCATATTGTACGCATGGTGCGTGACGGCCATGAACTTCACGAGGGCGGGGTAGCCGAGGATGGCGTTGTACGGTAGGCCGATGTGCGCAACATCGAAGTTGATGTGCTCAGTGCGGTAATTTTCCTCGCTCCCGAAGGTGACGGCAAGCCTGACCTGGCCTAGAGGCTCGATGGAGCCGCTGGTGACCCCCTTGAAGGGCCTCGAGGGAAAAATCCACTCGTAGGGCACTTGAACCGCTTCGAACGTATCTATGGAGATAACGTTCAGGCCTGCTCCGCCATCGATGAGCGTCTTGGAGACAGCCACATTGTCGATGGTGCGGGTGCAGACCAGCAGGAGGGTTCCAACAGTTTTGGTGGACTTGGGGTGGTCCTGAGCGTCGAAGGCGATTGTGTACTGCGACCACTTTAGGGGCCTGGAGGTTTCCGTGCTTGGGAGGGCGGCGTTGAGCTCGCGGGCGAACTGCTTGAACTGGTTGTTCGACTTCGGCGCCTGTGCCCCCCCCCCCCGAGGATGCAGGCAATGGTGCCCCTTGGGGATTGGTAGCCGCCATCTTCCTCGTCAGGGAGGTTGCCGTTCTTTTCTGCGGCGTTGGCTCGATTTCCATATGGCTTCTGGTAGCCGCCCTTGCGTCCGCTTCCGCGGTAGCTTCAGCCTCGACCGCGGCCGCCGCCGTCTTCTGCTTGCTCGCGCTCCTTGCTCAACCTTTTGAGGTCGTAGCAGGACTCCGTAGAGTGGCTGCGCCTGTTGTGGTAGATGCAGAAAGGGCGGTGATCATCTTTCCTTTCTCCAGTCTCGGTGGAGTCCCTGCGAGTGCCTTTTGTGTCAGGCTTTGCCGCGAGAACTGCGGTGGCCTTGCGTTTGGGCTCCTCCTTCTTCTTCTGGCTCTTGGACCCCTCAGCATGATCGTCCCCTCTCGAGGACATTTTCACGAAGAGGAGTCCCTCTTCAGCCTTGGCGCACTTGTCCGCCATGTCGAACAGCTTGACCACAGAGGTGAGCTTGTCGTGGATGCCCAGTTTCTCGAGCATCCTGCTGTTTGTGACGCCCTCGCGGAAAGCGGCAATGACTTGAGTGTCGGGGATGTTCGGGATCTTGTTGCGCACTTGGCTGAAGCGCTGGATGTACTTGCGGAACGTTTCATCCTTCCTCTGCACCACAGCGCGCAGATCGTTGTGGGTGAGAGCGCGCTCGTACGTCCCCTTGAAGTTGGAGACGAACTGCTTGCAGAGCTCCTCCCAGGAGTTCACAAAGTTTTCCGGGAGGTTCAGGAGCCACGATAGCGCCGAGTCGCGTAGCGCGTGGGAGAACCAGTTGGCCATGACCTTGTCGTCACCCCCCGCAGCTTGGATGGAGGTGGTGTAGAGCTGCAGGAACTCGACGGGGTTGCTGGAGCCGTCGTAGCCCTTGGGAAGAGCCGGCCTGAACTTTTGCGGCCTGACCACGCGACGCAGAGAGCGAGTGAACGCCATGCAGCCTGAGGTGTACGTAGCCACCTCGTGCTGAAGCGCGCCGCGATTCTGCTGTCCCGCCTGGCCGAGCTCCTCCACGAGCCAGTTCTGGCGGTCTCGCTGGAGCTCCATCCCCACACGAGCGTCGGGCGCGGTGCGCTGCACGATCATGCAATCGTGCGGCGAGGTAACGTGCGAAGCAGCCTTTTGTGCCACGGCCGGTGCAGGCCCCGGAGGTGGCGGAGGCGCATTTGTTGCGACCGTGCCCGCGAGGGAGGGGTGCACGTGGGACTGCGACGGAGCGGGGCGCGTCGTGGTGATGCCGACGAGGTGGTTGAGGCGTTGGAGCCACTGTTCGTGGGCCTCAGCGGTGGGCTGGTAACGGAGCAGCTCCTGCGCCATGAGCAGCACGGTGTGGGGCGCGGGTTCGGTCCTCCCCGGGCCCGAGCCGCTCGAGCGCTGCGCCGTGTGCGACGACTGCGCGTCCTCCTGGTGCTCGGCGTCGTGCTCCGGCACCTCTGCGTGAGGGCCAGAAGCGACATGCTCCTCTTGGCGGGGTCGGCCCCGCCGTGCGCGGGTGGTCGCGCGGTTGGTCTCGGCACCTGGGGGTGCGCGTTTTCCCGCGGGCGCACGTCGGTTGACTCGAGCGGTGCGGGTGGCGCGCGTGTTCACCATGGCGAGGAGACGAACTCGAAGGTTGTTGACGCGCCTCAATCCCCTACCTGGCGCGCCAAATGTCGGGTTATGACTCCCAGGAATCGGGGGTAGTCACTTCCTGAAGTGTAGTTCGAGAGGGGATTGAACGCGGAGGTCTAAATTCTCAAGTGGCTCCGCGACGTTGCTCGCCGGACCCGAAGAAGACGCACACCCGACCAAGGAAGACACCGTCCTTTACCCAGGTTCACGGCCCTCGTGAGGAGGTAAGACCGCTGCTCCTGCCTGTCTGTATTATGTGTGGGAGGATATAGTACAATTGAGCTTGCCGGAAGCCCCCTTGAGGCAGTTCTTTCCTGGGGAGGGAAGCGATGATCTTCTTCCTCCTCCAATCGGAGGCTAACCTAACAAGAGTTGCTAGGGTTTACAAGGGAGTTTTGCACGCAAAGGGCCGACCCCTGCTACGATGGATGTCTTCTCTCTTTTATAGGCGCCTCGGGCCTTCTCCTTCGGCTTGGCCTTCAAGGTGGCTCCCACTTGCCAGTGACGGGGCGGAGCACGAGTCCACCGCGCTCCATTCGTCCATGGACTCGGTTCATTGTTGATAAAGGTGGCACCGTGGCCGACAGGCGGCCGACCGCGCTCGTACTATCCGTAGAGCGGGCAGTCTCTGGGGTGGAGCCCGCGATGACGATTTCCGTTGGAGGGTTGCGCCGCCCACCTTCTTTATCGTCAGAGTAGAATGTCCTCACAGCTTTGCAGCAGGCGGAGCAGCTTTGTTGACCGCTTTATCGCCAGGGACAGCGACGGGACTGTGAGCGCCACTGCACGAGCGTGGCAGAGGTCACGTGCGCTCTGCCGGGATTCCTTGGCGACGACGTTTCCCTCCAGGCCTGAGGGGAGATTCCTGCCGGACTTGCCTCAGGCGGGTTGGTTCCTTGATGGGGAGGATCCCCTGAGGCGAGGGGTCCCCTGAGGCCCTCGCTTCCTCTTCAGGCCCTCGAGGGGAATCGCCTCCCGAGGGTTCTGCCAGGCAAAGACGCCTGGTCCTTAGTCGTTTTCGTCCGTCTGGCCCGCGAGCGAGGCCTGGGTGGAATGGGCTCTTGATACCCCAGTTCCCACTGGGCCGAGAACGTTAGCTTGGGAATCCCTCCGGCTTGGCTGGGCAGGGATATGGCGCCATCGCTTATCTTCAGGACTCTTAGTCCAATTTGTATCTTATCCGTAGTCGGATACTATTCTGCTTCCGTTGTCATTTGTATCTTCGTATTGTAACATTTGTATCTTGACTCGTTCGAGTCGTTGTTGTATATTATATCTTTCTTGTATTTGTGGATGTATTGGAACTGTTGTAATGTTATCACAATTCCACCCACATAATGCGCATGTTTCGGCGTGCACATTATTTCTGGTGGGCGACCTAAAATCGTTATTATGTGGATTTTGGCGGGAGCGCTTAAATCTACATAGTACCGATTTTCGGGCGTCACAGTCCTACACTTTGACGGATCCAAAATGCTGAAAGGCTCGGGGGCTGGGGTCGTCTTACGTACGCCAAAGGGAGACAAGCTCAGCTATGTGTTGCAGATACATTTTACCGCAACAAACAACGTGGAAGAATATAAGGCACTCCTTCACCACTAGTGGAAAAGTGCTTATAGGTGGGATGACCGTTTGTGGCGCACCAGAAGCCCATGCGCCACACAAATTATTTAGTGGCACACCACACAACTACGCCACAAATATCAGTGGCGCACAAAATAAAAATGCGCCACTGTAATAGTCATTTTTGTGGCGCACCAGGAACTATGCGCCACATAAATATGGTGGGCCCCGCCAGATTGGTCTGATTTCAGAAATCCGAGGAATAATCTGTGGCGCACAAAGCAAATGCGCCACAAATAGTAGGCATTCTTTGGCGCACCCTCTGCCATGCGCCACAAAAAGTTGACATTTTGTGGCGCATGGAGCTGGTGCGCCACAGAATGTTAACTTTCTGTGGCGCAAATGGAACTGGTGCGCCACCGATAGTTTTCCCGCCTTTCCTCCCCCTTTTCCCGCCATATTTCTGCTCTCCTCTTCCTTTAAATCCCCCTCCGGTTTGAGCTTTGGAATTATAGATTTTCAGTCTAGCTAAGCGTGTAAGGATGGTTTGTGTTGGTCCTTGCAATAAGTGTGCGTCTGGCGGGTTCAACAGTCCCGCCGCCGAGTATCTCGCCCGTATTTCCATAATTTGCATGTTGAGGGTAGGAAATTGTATCACATCGAACTTATTGAGAGTGAGAGCAATCTCGCTTTGCTGGGAGCCAAGCTATGCAGCGCTGGGTATCCATATCGAACCCCTAACCAAATTCATCGTGAATTAATTAGGATTCGAGTTAGGTTTGACAAGAAAGTTCAGAAGGGCAAGTTCAAGACACAATGGGATCTTGATTCATACGCTGAGTCTTACCGTTGGGTAGATGAGAGCGATGATTCCGATGACTTCATGCCGTCATCTAAGGCCCCGAAGTCAGAAGGAGCGTCGAAGGGGAAGGGAAAGAAGGTTGAATCGTCATCCAAGAAGAAGAGTGTATCATCGTCAAAGGGCAAGGGCGCTGCATCAACGAATGCAGGAGGCTACATTGATGCGAGGTGAATTATTATGTTCGGCGAATTTGAGTTGTGTTCTGTATCTTCATTTCAACAATATGTTAAATCATCATTCGATTTTGTCTTTTGATGTTATTTGTTGTGTTATATATGTGATGTTGGTTTCAGTTATGTATTGTAATATTCTTACTTTCAGTACACACTTAATTGAAGTTTATAACACAATGGAGATTCAATTTATTCAAAAGAATTCACAAAAAAAATTGAACACAAAAAAATTGAGCACAAAAAATTTAGCACAAAAATTGAGCACAAAAAAATTAGCAGAAAATTTTTGTGGCGCACCCTAGTGATTCTGTGGCGCATCCTGTGCATGCGCCACAGAAGTACCTCCCCAATAAAACCCCCACCTACCCCGCGCGTGGCCTTATCCACAACCGCCCGTGCACGTACGCGCCTCCCTCGACCGCGAGCGCCGCGGCCGCTCCTATGCGCACACGCCTCCTCCTGCCGGTCGCATCCCCCCCCCCCCCCCGCCGCGCCTCCTCTCGCGCCTCCACACGCTGCCGCTCCTCCGCCACCCGCGCCTCCCTCGACCGCGCGCGCCGCCGCTCCTCCTCCGCGCACGCCTCCGCGCCTCCCCCCGCCGCGCCTCCTCTCGCGCCTCATCCCGCCGCCACGCCTCCTCTCGCGCCTCACCCCGCCGCCGCGCCTCCTCTCGCGCCTCCGCGCGCCGCCGCCGCTCCTACACGCATGCCTCCGCCGCCGTCTCCCGCAGGCCTCCTCGCCACCATTCGCGCGGCCACTGACGGCCTCGACGCTGCGCCCCGCCACCCCGCGCCGGCCCTGCCATCGATGGCCTCGACGCCGGCCCGCGCGCCTCGCCACCGACCGCCGCACCAAAGGTGTTTGCCCAAATTCCTAGCTAATTTTAGGTACACGGTGCTTGCTAGTAGGTTTTGCTAATGGTATTAGGGTTCTAGTAATTGTTTCCCCGTAGTGTGGAGTGTGGAGTGCGACACTGTTTTAATAAAAAGGGAAAGTGCAAGCTAGGGTTTCGAATTATAACTTTGAACTAATATATGCATTGCAAGAATTTGTGAACTAATATATGCTTCCTATATGCTAGCTAATAAGTGTATTTACTAGTTTTTCTACACTTGTGAAACTATGTAAGCAAGAATTTGTGCACTGTTTTTGTGTTTGAAAGCATTGAAAATGGGCACTGTTTGTGCTTGTGCTTAAACTTCTTTCATGAATTAACTATGCTCAATTGGAGTATTTATTACAAAAATCTATGTTTATTTACTTTTGGCCGATGATTAAACAGATGGTTGCACGTTGCATCTTTATGGAGGTGTCAGTGAACCATGTTGTCTGAACAAATATACAGTGTTCATTCCACTTTGTTCACTCACACTGTCTCTAAATTTCATATGTGACTGATCAATTCCATATGAGGCCTTGCTTGTTTTTGTTCGGTGTTTTTTAATTGCATTTTACTTTTTGTACTATTTACCATCTTGTGATATGCAGATGATTAAAATGTTGTGGTATAGGTTCCAGGGGTGGGGCTAGTGAGCCTTGTGATATGCATGAGTGCACAGATCTCGTGCATCCTACCTGGCTCACTAGCTCCATCACTGAAGCATGTCACTTCAAATTATGAGACCTTGCTTGTTTTTGTTGAGTGTTCTTTAACTTGCATTTTACCATATTTTGTTATGCCGATGATTAAAATGTTGTGACAACATGAAATCCCGAGATGGAGTAAGCGAGACCAGTGTGATCCAACCCATGATGTACAGGAATACACATTTTCTACATCCCTTTGGCTCTCGCTTACTCCGTCTCAGATCATTTGTGTGTTTCCAGTCTAAGTATGAGGCAAGATTTTCTTTGGAGCGAATTTCATTTCTAAAATTTATTTCTAAGATGACTACTTTTGGCCGATGATTAGATGGTTTCACGTTACATCTTCAGGGAGGTGTGAGTGAACCATGTTGTCTGAACATATACATAATATTCATTTCACGTTGTTCGCTCACACCATCTCTGAAGCAATTCCATATGAGGCCTTGTTTGTTATTTTTCTTGACTGCTTTTTAATTAACTTGCATTTTACCTTCTTTGGATATGCGAATTATTAAACCATTGTGACACTGTGTGATTCAGAGGTGGCGTCTCTGAAACCTGTGATTCAGAGGTGGCGTCTCTGAAACACTGTGTGATACACATTTTCTACATCTCACTGGATTTCAGAAACGCATCTCTAAATTTGTGTCCACAATATATGAGGCATGCGCTTATGTTGATATTATTTCTTTGCATCTTGTTGTGTATAAGTTTTAATTTGTTGTACTAACTGCTTAAACTACTCTTATGCATGTAGACGATGCTGTCGCGCCGTCGCGGGTCATCTTGCTTCCACGGTGTTCGGGAGCGGCCCAACAACACCTACTATGTCAAAATCCGCGTGGGCGGAGGCAGACGCTCGGGTCGTACCCCAAGCCGGATTAGGTAGCGCGCGCGTACGACACGGTCGCGTGGCGTTTTCGGCGCCCACGAAGCGAGCTGAACTTCCCGGACTGTCAGGACATCGCGAGGCGGAGTTCCTCGCGCCACGGCCAGCCCTCCTCACCAACGAAGATCGTCGCAGCCACCGCCAGGTGCAGCGGCGGATCGACACCGCCGAGAACGACGAGGAGCTGATGCGCCAGTGGAGGGAGGACTTCCCGGGCGACGTCGCCGCCGAGTTGGAATTTTACAGGAACCGAAGAGAGCAAAAGAGGGCAGACCGTCGCCGCCGGCGGGAGGCCGCCGAGGATGCTAACAAGGATGACTGGGACAACGATGACTCCATGTGGTCCGACATCTTCTATAACACCGGATCCGATGACGAGTAGTTTACTCGTGCGACTTGTTTTCTAGCTAGTTTAGCATTTATCTTGTTTAAGTTCTTACTACTTTGTATAAGACTTCTCTTAGAACTATATATGTATCTGACTCGGCCTCGAATGAATTTTATATGTGTGTTCTAATTTATGTACTGGTTGAATATATATGTGTCAGCTTATAATATATATGTATAAATCTTGTATATATACCTATATTTGTACAACAGATTGTTTTTTCGAAATATCCTGTTATTTATTCTGTAGCGCATGGTTTATTTTTTCTGTGGCGCATATAATTCTGTGGCGCACTTATACCACATGCGCCACTAAAATATTTTTGTGGCGCAGCAGGAAGGATGCGCCACAGAATTCTGTAAATTTATGTGGCGCACTGAGGGGGTGCGCCACAGAAATAAATTTTAGTGGCGAGATAACTGTGGTGCACCCCCCATTTTTCTGGCTACACCACAAAAAAGCTAAAGGGTGCGCAACAGGTAAGCTTTTTTCAACTAGTGACGGGCTACACGTGGCAAAAGATCTTGGCGTCAAAAGAGTCCTCTGCTACGGCGATTCCGACTTAGTCGCACAACAAGTAAGTGGCACATGGGATGCGAAGAGCAAAACATTGGCGGCTTACCGAGCCAAAGTTGACGATTTTGCCAAGTGTTTCATGGGCTATGAGGTCCAGCATATCCCGCGAGCCAAGAACGAGGCGGCAAATACACTTACCGGGCTCGGGTCAGAACAGAAAAAATTGCCAAAGGACATTTTCCTGCAACATTTGCATAAGCCGTCTGATACGTCTCCAACATATCTATAATTTCGTATGTTCCATGTTATATTATACCATGTTATTACATGTTTTATATACATTTTATATAGTTTTATGCATCTTCTGTTGTTTTTGGTTTCAGAAAAGTACTGAAGGAAATATTCTCGGAATTGGACGAAAAACATCCTGTAACTATTTTTGGATTATGAACGTTCCAGAAGTCCGAAGGAGACACGAAGTGGGGCACCGAGGCGCCAACACCTGGTGCTGGCGCGGCCAGAAGTGGGGACGCGCGAGCATGTGGTGACGGGCCCTCGGGCCTCCACCGACCTTGCCCTTTCGCCTACAAGTACCCCCCAAAAACCTAAAAATCGGACTGTGTTCATTTTTTCCTCCACGGGTCCCAAGCCGCCGCCGTCGTCAACACCAATTCGGGAGAGATCGGAACTACTCCCCGGCACCCTGCCGGGAGGGGGAATCATCCCCGGAGGCCTCTATGTCGCCATGACCGCCTCTGGACTGATGCGTGAGTAGTCTACCCTTGGACTACGGGTCCATAGCAGTAGCTAGATGGTCTTCTTCTCCTCTTGTGCTATCATGTTTAGATCTTGTGAGCTGCCTATCATGATCAAGATCACCGATATGTAATTCTCCATGTTGTGTTTGCTGGGATCCGATGAATATTGAGTACTAAAGTTATTGCTTCATAATATATCATGGGTGTGATATTTAATGATCTTGCATGCTCTTCGTTACTCGTGTGTGTTTGGCCAAGTAGATGCTTGTAACTCCAAGTGGGGGTATTTATGCTCGATAGTAGGTTCTTGTCTCTATTTAATCTGGGGTAGAGGTTGTAAATGTACCGTTGCTACTAGGGATAAAACAGTAGTACTTTGTCTAAAGATGATGTTACTTACTTACTTTACACACAGTGCTTAAGGCGATAATCTGTTGCATGCAACTTAATACTGAAAGGGGTGCGGACGCTAACCGGAAGGTGGATTATGGGTCATAGATGCGGTTGGAACGGTCTATGTACATTGTTGCAACGCCCGAATGAATCTCACACTACACATCATAACATTAGTATATGCATTGGTTTGCTCATTGTTATTCTATCAATTGCTCAGCTGTAATTTGTTTACCCGCATGAATGAATGTTATTATTATTTATGGAGAGACACCACTAGTGAAATGTGGACACCGGTCCTTCACTTTAATCTGATAAAACCACAACAGCAAACCTGTTGCTTTCTGTAAACAAAAATCTTTCTTCCACACATACGTTTAATCCTTTGTTACAGCAAGCCGGGGAGGTTGACAACCTCACTGTTAAGTTGGGGCAAATATCTTGATTGTTGTGTGCAGGTTCCACGTCAAGTCAGATAAAAATTAAGGCGGGCCTCATATAAAAAGACTAATTCGTACGAAAAATAAGTCAGCTGGCTTCCGCCTAAACATTTCATCTCCAAAAGGTTATATACATAAGATATTACAAAGGTTGAGATCAATGTTTTCTAAGGGGCTGAAGCTGGTGCGCCGCCAAATAAAATTACAAAAGACGAAGACGGCAGGATCATGCTGGGGCTCGGGGCTGTCAACATAAGCATTTGGGCTGGTAACACCAGCCCAGAGCTATCACTCCCCTCTGCCTCGGCTGCAGAAGCGCCTTCGACTTCACCCTACGGACGCGGCACATGATGGTGTTTGTAGAAGATGGATGTGTCCACCATGTCGGCAACTCGCGTGGCGTAGCCGACAATGCTGTTGATTACAACAGCCGGCTTCACCTCGCTGCCATCGTCGTAATGACTTGGCATGCCTTCGGTGACGACGTCGATCTCCGCCTCAGGGTATTGCGCCATGAAAAGGCCAAGTGCAGTCTTGGCACCACGCCTTGCCGCGGACCTCTACGAGCTCTTGTGGAGGCTCGTAGCCTGCTCCAACATGCTGGGCACGTCGCTGAAGGTTGCCGGCTCCTGGCTGTCCGAGGAAAGGAAGAACTTGGCGGCAAAATGCTTGGACTTATCCAACACCTCGGTAATCAACTCACCTAGACGCCTAATTCGGTCCAACCGGGGGCTGACAACTTTGTCATCGGCCAAGCCGACAGCAACTACGAAAGTAAACACATCAGTTAGCCGGATGACAACACGTCGGTACTGAAGCTAAAACATACGAAGAAGAGCAAAGGAAGATGGAACTTACCAAGGACCGAGGTGTGGACAACGACGACTCAATCATGTGAGCCGTCAACTTGTCGTCTGCGGTTTGCTTGAAGGACGTCTGTGGGAGATCTCCAGCGCAACCGCCTTTTCAGGGTCCGCCAACTTGTGGCGGAGAGTATCCAGCTCGCTAGTAAGCTTGCTGGTCTCCTCCACAAACTTCAAGTCCTTGGCCTCCAGCTCCTTGCTATGGTCCTCCTTCATTGCTAGATTGGCGACCGCCAAATCCGAAGCTTCATTCATAATAGCTTGCAGGTCAGGAGACGCCCTTAAAATATCTTGGGTGTGATCTAGCAGTTCTACATTATTGAATGAATTCAGCTAAGGTTTGACGGCACCAACAGTCAGCAAGGCAAAAAGTAAAAGACGTAAAGTTTTTACCTTCGTTCTTCTGATGGACCGCCCCAGCTCGGCAATCCACTTATCATTATCCTTGCTGGCAACCCTCAGGTCCCGGTAGCGCCTATTCATCCCCGTCTTAGCAGAGATAAGCTCCACGTTGGCTTCAAGGGTTGCCTATAAAGGCGGAAAGTTGTCAGCATATTGTCATAAAACCACTAAGCCGACTATAGATTATTAGCCATCTAAGTGCTCGGGGGTGGGGGGGGGGGATGACTAGGTAACTGGAAGACTGCAAGTTGCCGCCAAGTCGCCCTCTAGCTTAGAGAAGGAGTTTGTGGCGAACTTAGCAAAGGGCAAGGCGCAATCCTTGGCCTCCTTCAGCGTTTGCCAAGGGTCATGGACTCCCTTGTCAGCAGCTGGGGCTGGGGCCAACCTTGATCGGCCGCCTACCGCATCCTCCACCATCTCCTCCTTGGCGGCAGCCTCAGCTGACTGCGGCGCACGATTGGCAGCCCGCCCAGTAGACGTCGTCCTTGTCGACGACGGGCTATGGATGGAGGTTTGCTCCGGTTGCCGGTGCGCATCGGACATAAATCCGCAAACCTGGGGCTGCGGAGTAGGTGGTGCGACGGAGGGAGAAGGGCTAAGGGGATGTTTCCCCCTGGCGACCAAAGTTTGGCCGGCAACTTCGACGTTGCGGCCCTGTTCCTAGCATTATTCAAGGGTTGGTCCGGGAATAATCGGCAAGCATATTGCACCGACAAAAATCAATGATCTAAAGAACTTACCTTTGGGGGATCTTAATCCCCGTGTTCTCATCATCATCGATGTGCACCGGCGTCATGGCCGATGTTGCAATCCTTTTCTTCCTCTCAGAGTTAGCTGTAGAGGAAGGGGTGCTGGACGCCTTGCGCTTCTTGCTGTTGACGGCTCCCGGCTCGTAAAAGGCGGGAGCCAGGTCATTCTTCGTCAAAGCGGAGAGCTGTATAGAACAAAGCGGCAATGACAAAGGTTAAAGTAAATGGATCTAAGCGGTAATCATACCGTCAACATAGGGGTCAAACTTCACTTACTTCTAGGGAGGGTTGTTGTGGGTGTGCATGGGCACACCTGCCACCGCCTTCACGAACCCAGATTTGACGAGGCTGCGAAGTCGGGCCGCCAAGGTAGCTGTTGATAACTTCCCTTCGCTTATGCGAAGAGAAGCCGTGTTATTAGGCGAATACTAACACATCATGTGCGGGCTGTACCGCAGAGGCAAAATCTGTCGGGACAGCCATCAGACAACGTTGTCCACCCCGTCCAGCAACGGAGCTTCCATCGTCTTGGTGAGGAACTCTATCCGCCTTTGGACAAGGCGGAGTTCCTCCGTGAACTTGGGGACCGCCTCGTCCCAGCGCGGCTTGGGCATAGGCGGCGCGTTGACGAAATCCGGGACGCCAAAGCGGCGCTCCGGCGCTGCTATATGTTGGGAGTAGAAGGAGGTGGAGGTCCAACCTTTGACAAAATCGATATATGGTATCTTTGGATACCATTGACGATTCTGCCGGCAGTTGAAAGTGACACTACCGCAGGTTGCAAGGCTGCCATCCGGCACAGTTTGGCACCGGCAACGGAAACAAGACTTAAAGAAGTCTAAACTAGGCCTAACACCTAGATAGCTTTCAAATAAGGATGTAAAGCCGGCTTAGACCAAAATGCTATTGGGAGTTATGTTGGGGGGCTTGAGCCCGTAATAGGCTAGAACCTCACTAAAGAAGGCGGAAGGCGGAAGCGCCATTCCCCTTAGGAGGTGGGAGGTGAGAATTACGCGTTCGCCAGCCTTTGGCGCAGGGACGATGTCGCAGATGGCAGACTGCCAGCTGGAGTCCCCCTTTGTCGGCAAATAGTCGGCATCCTCCAAATCTTGGAGGACGTTGTCGTCAATGACGGAGGGAAGCCAGTAGCGGGACCCGAGGTCCGCCACCTCTTCCTCATCCTCCGCCGCCGCGTCGCCGGTCGCCTTGGACGCCGCCATCGTCGGAGGCACCATTGACGAGGTCGTACGTGTGTGCGCGACCGGTGTTGGGGAAGAAGAAGTGTTGGCCGTGGGCGGCGCCGTTGATGCGGAGCCCGTGGCACGGGATAGCGCGGGCCGCGAGCTCACACCACCCATCGCCGCCGTGGCCTCGAGGCCGGCGTCGTCCTCGTTCGTAGCCGTCAAAAGAGGGATCCGCTCGGAGGCCATTCCCCGCGCTAAGTTCGCCGGAGAAGTGCAGGTCGCCGAAGGAATACTTGCCCTTGGTGGAAAATAGCTCGGAGAGGGAGTTTGGGAGGCAGAGAGCTGGAGAGAGAATGCATGCGGCTCTCGAACATTACGATGCCATATATATAGACCCGACGCAATGATCGGTGCGCATGTCCGGCTACTTGCCACGTGGCATGAATCTACGCTCGGGGACATGGAACACGATCTCGAGGTCGCCATAACTCCTCTTTTCCCGCGATTTGCAATCATGGCATGATTTTGTTTGGGTTCAAACTGTCGTGGACCAAAATGACGTCATGTGTCAGATATGGACTTGACTTTTCATTTGGATAAGACTTCTTTGAGAAAAATCCTGACAAGACATGTAGCCGTTTTTCCCATGTGGGATAAAGGCGGTACCGGCAAACTTGACGGCACATATCCAACCTTCGTTCAGAATGGTTCAAGCCCTGCAGCCGCCAACATTCAAGATGAAGATCACCAAGATAAATAAGCCGGCAGCTGGAGAACTTCAACCTTTCTATGGGGCTAATGTTGGGATATACCTACCAGTGGTATCTCTGACATGGATCTATCCGGCAAGTCCTGGGTGGCCTAAGGGTGGTTATGAAGGGGATCGTGTGCAGAAAACAAAAAAATTCCTAGCAACGATATCCTTAAATTAGCCAAGATCTACACTATGCAGATACATAAGTACGGCGGAGATCGGAATACATACCCTCGTAGACCGAATAGCGGGGATTGCGCTCCCGCACAAGCGTTGACAACGAAGACGACGTAGCCGACCTCTAGGTCGCGAAGAACTCGGCGCGACGAAGATGACCCCGAGGTCGGGTGGAGGAAGTAGGCCTCCGAGTACCGCTAGCGCAGCACCTCGCAGGGCGTCACACACATAGAGTGGAGACGACGGCCTCCGAAGCTCCAATCCAGGACGAGCAGCGGAAGACTTAGACCGGAACACCAGCAGCGCGGCAGCGGGCTATGGTGGAAGAGATCCCCTCATCCTCCTCCGCGCAACTCCGACAAAGGGAATAACGAGATCGAGGAGAAATAAGAGAATTAATTGGTGAATTAAAAGGCCAGGGGTGCCCCTTCTTATATAGGCTCCCGTGGGGAGCCTATCTCCCTAGCCAGGCAATGTGGGGCTATCCCACAGCCTTGGTGCGGCTAGGGATGGTGCGCCGGCCCTAGGTGGGCCCCATTTGGCCCACCTAGGCCGGCTCTCCCTCAATCCGAAGCCCTGGGGGGACTTCCCCCCCCCCCCCCTCATGGGCCTTCTTTCCACCAGGAGGCCCATTTAGGGAAACCAGCCTTTAAAAATACGAAAATAAATATATAAAATTATATTTAAACATTAATTACACTAATTAAAATCAAACATATTTTATATAATTTATTCGAGCTCCAAAAACTATTTCGTCGCTGCCCGATCTCCATCGGACCATTCCCGGGACGTTCCCGGTGATCTCTTTCCTTTCCGGTTGGGTTGTCGAAACAGGTATGATCAAGACTCCTCTATGATCAATGACTAACTCGTAGGCCTGGACCCCATGAATTAACCCCTGTGATATAACGAATGACTTTCATCTATCAAATCTGGACGTCTAGTCTTAAACCCTTTGTCATGGCGATACTTAACGCGTCCGAGCATCATTCTCAGATATCTCCATACCTAGCATGATCTCGTTACTGACATTGCTATCTTCTACTCGTCAATGATATTATGTCAGCTGGTGACCTAGTCACATGTTTGCAAACTCATTTGACATAATCTCACCGAGTGGGCCCTAGAGTATCTATCCGGCTATGCGGACTGACAAATCCCGCTGTTGACCCCTCGTCTCAACTACCCCCTTCCGATACCCAAAAGTATCCCCTATCATTGTCACACTATATAAGATATGACGTTTGGTGCGATCAAAGTATCTTCCAGGGATAACAATAAGAGTTGGTCTCACGGTCTTAAGGCGTAATGACTATGTCCTATAAATACTGGGTATGTCCATCACATCGTTACACCTAACGATATGACTTCCATTGCCGACCGGCGCCGTGCCCTACGATCGGAAAACCTCGATCATCAATCGCACAATGAAACTAGTCTTAGTAGAGGTTACTAGGGACCTGGTTGTTTATCTACCACACCTGTATTAATGTTTTCGCTTAATACAGTTGTTGCATGGTATAAAACATATAATGAACGATTGGGATATTGCCAATAAACTATGTTTATTAAGTGCCTCTAGGGCATATTCCCTTCAGTCTCCCACTTGCACTAGAGTAACACTTAATCTAGTTTACAACTTGGTAAAAGCTCAAGACCCATAGCATCTCGGTGCCTGCTCGCCTCGTGGAAGAGGAATACAGTCAATAGATCTCACACATTGAGATCTATATGTGCTTTGCAACACTTCTATGTCATCTAGTTTGACATCATCCCGTCTCTTACGATGACTGTGAAATAGATCCTAGTGGATGGAGTGAGACTCGAGCATTCGCGTAGCTTGGGCCTTAAAAGTCTAAGAGATCTATTAAGGGGACCACCTACGCTCGGAAAACTGCTCAGTCCAATCACACTTGCTAGTTCTGAAGTCGCGATATATTTCTATACCTATGTAGTTTATGCGACAGTGCATTCATATGCGACTTCGCAAACTAACCATGTCTATCCTCAAAATAAAGGACATCTCCTATATGAGATTTCTAGTCGTATGGGTCAGTGTCATAACTTGCATCATCGTAACCGCTTTACGGCAAGTTGTCTTTCCACTCTTACCCTTTACTAGAAAACATATCTTCAGTTCTCATAGACACTGAAGAATAAACTTAACGTTTGTTCATTGATCCTCACAAGGATCACTCTAGAACCTGTTCTTCAACCAAGAATTTGGGTCACACTAAGTCGAGCTTTCAGTCTGATAGCATCTATGTCTGATACATAGATAATGTCGAACATCATTTGCTATTACTGAAAATGCCAAGATAAACTTAATATTTTACCTAGTCATACAAGCAAGAACCCCTTTCTTTGCTTGTCCTATTATGAAACACTTCAGAATCATGACTTGGGAAATATTCCGACCTAATGTTATTAAGCCCCTTCTGATCTATATAATTATAAATCGGATGCCTAATACTCCTAACTTCATTTCATAGGAAATTTAATCACTTAAATAATCCTTGACACTCTACTAGAGGATCTGTGTCATTCAATATGTCGTTACATACAAAATTACAAATGAAACCTAGCTCCCACTCAAATATGCCTTCCGCATATAAGATCAAGGAAAGCTACTTAGCTCCCACTCAAGTATGCCTTCCGCATATAAGATCAAGGAAAGCTACTTTGCTCCCACTCACTTCTTTGCAAATGTAGGTTTCTTCAACTATTTTGGAAAACTCCAAAATCCTTTGATCACATTATCAAAGTGAAGATTCCAACTCCGATATACTTGCTTCAGCCCATGAATGGACCACTGAAGTTTGCATACATGTTTAGCATCCTCAGGATCACCAACTCTTTCTTAATGACACTATTAAGAAACATGGTTTCCTTATCCATCTATCAATTTCTCATTCGAAATTATAGTGATTGCTAAACGACCCAGAATAGATTTAGGCTTCGCCACTTGAGACAAACTCTCATGTGGTCAACTTTTGAATCTGTCGGAACTGTTTCACGACAAATCGAATCTGCTCAATGTCTACTCTCTCATAAAATTCCATATTCTGTTAACATCCTAGATGCCATCAAGAAGATCTCCGAAGTCAATACCTGGTAATCGTATATGGATTTTATTTCGGATCATAAATGACTCATAGCCATTTCTCGAACTTAGGTCCACCATCTCTTCTTCGTAGTTCGTAGGTCTGTCATATTCCATTAATATGACTTTCATAGCTTGGCGTAACACACAGTGTGGAACACAACCTCGTATGCCTACGGTCTTAGTATGAGGTCAGAACATCATTCTTAAATGAATCATCAGCTTTTACAAGCTATGGAGCCTGACACCGAAAACACTTTCTGTTGCGCCACTCTGATGTCTGGAGAAGAAGTTCACAAACTTCGTCTTGCTCTTCTTTCTTTCTCACTTATACCATCGGACAAGAAACTATTTCTTTCGCAAGGTATATCCCGGCAACTGTTTTGCCTATGTCGTGAGACATGCACCCAACTAACTCTTTAGGTAGGGTATACTACAAAGATTAATCCATTTTAGGTTTGATCACATCGAAACACTAAATTCCTGAAACGACAATCCAGGCTAAAAGCCATGCCATCACTCGTATGGTATTGTCTCCATGGATTCAAATGGTTTCCCTATTTGCTAACGTGAGTGTTTACGTTTCTACCATATGACTCTAATGATCACAATAATTCGGTAAGAGATTTATTTACCACACACTATCCGATAGAGTGTAATTACGACGTCCTAACACACCATGACACTATGGTGTTCCATGCGACGTAATTTGTGGAACTCTTCTCACAAGTCTTCTAATGATGTGCCAACATTATAACTCAAATCTTCATTTCCTCGATCTACATCGCGGGAATTTGATTTTCTTGTTAAGTTTATTTGCTACTTCATTCTGAACTTTGTTTGATCGAATCAAAATTTCAGACTAACATTCCCCGGAGTGGATATCTATATATCTACTCGGAATATTCATGAAGTCTATGAAATAAAGACTTCCACTACACGTTAAAGTACTTCATTGATTCACATACACCCATATGCATGATTCTCAACAAGCTATACTCAAAACGTTCAGTGAAGTTCACGAAATAAAGGTCTCCACTACCCGTCAATTACTTCATTGAACCACATGCATCTCTATGTATGACTATCAATAAGTTATATGCCCGCTTTCCAAAAACGGTGTCACAGTTATTTTGTAAGTGTAAAAAGATCAAATCTTAGGACTTGTAGATCCATCCGGTATGGAGCTAATGCATTGACTATAACATTGACATGACTAAACGGTAGTGCCACACATATGTGGTGTCTTTATTAAGTTTGTATACTTTGGCATTAATATTATGAATGTGGGAGCTTCTACCATCTAAATTCAAATCGGCATATGATCATTACTTCATAAATATAGGACACCAAATTTGTCACTATCATGTATGAACAAGTGTCTCGCTAGAGGAGACACACTTGTAACGATCATACTAACAGGCGATCATAAAGAATTTATTCAAATGGTAGATCTAGAGGGAGAGTGTCTATGGCCATCACAACAACTTGACTGCCATTATCAACACGCAATGTCGCCTCATCCTTTCAAGCCACTCAAGCAATAAACCTGGTTTTCACAAAACATGACTAGTTCAAAACTTAGTCACTACTGCGAGTACTTGCTTAGCTAAAACATTCATAACATGTATATCATATATACACCATCATCATTGATGACTTCCGGCGATCTGTTTCATTTTCTTGATACTTCCACCATAATCAAGAACCATGAAGGTGAACGATTCCCCTTGCATGACATAGTCTACGACAGAGGATTTGCACTTGGAAACGATGTCTGTCATCCAGTGATTGAGCTGAGCGAGGCGTCTCAATGTTCATTAAGTATGAACATATGTCATTAAGTATGACCGCCACGTGCTCACTCAATGTGTGTATTCTCTTCCATCTTGGTTGAGAAGACAATCAGTCAACATACAGATAAACTTCATCAACCCAACGTTTGGGGTACCCCGAGTTTGGCGACCATATCATATGTTCGCGATCTAAAAACTCGTACCCACCGTTGGTTCTCTATGGCAGAGATCATAGCATGCACTGGACTATGATGATATCATCCGCATAAAATCTGATAATCCAAATTATCTTTTGTTAGCGGAATCTCCGGGTTTATCTCCTAGCGGGTATTGTAACACAAAAAGCTAATGGTTTAAACAAGGAGTATCCTCAAGCTAAAGCATAAAACTATGAAGTTTGGACCCAACCTTTTAAGTTTCTCAATCGCAGGAATGCGCCTAATTTGAAAAGATGCTATCACAATGGTTAATATCTACAAAGGTTTGCAAAACAGACTCTGTTCATTATATTCTGAGTTCTAGTATTTTAGAAAATAACTATCCGAACTCCCACTCAAACGAACATCCCTCCTGGTCGTTTAAGCGATTACACGACCGCCATCCATTGCACCACCCCTCATAATCAGAGCCGGCGGCACAACTTCAAGAGTAGACAATTGTCCACCACACCAATTTTGTGACTCGTGCTCGACCTTTCGGTCTCCCTGTTCTGAGGCCATATTTCTGAATATGCTAGGCTCGCCACCAAAACCTCCACGCTGACGCTTGTGCAACATGGCTTACACCCACTGTATGCGAACGACGAGATGTCTGACACCCAATCATCACGGCCTGCCTCATAACGTAGAACTTTCTTTGTGGTGCGCGTTGGAGGGAGAACAAGAGTGGTATTTTGAAGGGATCATCTTATATAGCTACCGACGTGCAACTAATATATACTATATATATAATCACACAATATAAGATGCACACAAAACATCAAATGTAATGCAATGTGATATAGTCCATTGCGCCATGGTCTTCTTGGCGCCCGCAGTTTATAAACAGTTTAATAAACTTACCTTGACCATATCACATAGCCCCTGCAAAATAAAGTTAGACGCTTCTACTTTATCTTTTGCATATTTTACGTGGCTCAGTGCTTTCTTAAATAGAACCGCTTCATACCTACGAACCTTATGACCACAAAAACGATCCAATAATTGCATGTTTAAGCATCCCTTTCGGGCTCTCCATTGAAAATGTAAAGCCAACTAAAGAGAGAGAAACAGGCACCCGCCAGCCACATATACAGTACAAGCCGTATGTCAGTAGTGGAACCAGTCTCGCGTAAGCGTACGCGTAAAGTCGGCCCGGGCCGCTTCATCAACTCGATGCCGCTGGAATCACAAGTGCACGCTAGAGGGTAGCAAATAACAGGAACGGTGCCCTCGTGCAGAACACGGGTTCTAACAGCGTACAGCTATATCTACGATAGATCGGCTCTGATACCACTGAAGGGGATCGAGTGCAGAAAACAAAAAATTTCCTATCAACGATAACCTTAAACTAGCCAAGATCTACACTATGCAGATGCAGAAGTACGGCTCGGAATACATACCCTCGTAGACCGAATAGCGGGGATTACGCTCCCGCACAAGCGTTGACGACGAAGACGACGTAGCCGACCTCTAGGTCGCGCAGAACTCGGCGCGACAAAGATGACGAAGATGACCCCGAGGTCGGGTGGAGGAAGTAGGCCTCCGAGTACCGCTAGCGCAGCACCTCGTAGGGCGTCATACACATACGGTGGAGACGACGACCTCCGAAGCTCCAGTCCAGGACGAGCTGCGGAAGACTTAGACCAGAACACCAGCAGCGCAGCAGCGGGCTATGGTGGAAGAGATCCCCTCATCCTCCTCGGCGCAACTCCGACAAAGGGAATCACGAGATCGAGGAGAAATAAGAGAATTAATTGGTGAATTAAAAGGCCAGGGGTGCCCCTTCTTATATAGGCTCCCGGGGGGAGCCAACCTCCCTAGCCAGGCAATGTGGGACTATCCCACAGCCTTGGTGCGGCTAGGGATGGTGCGCCGGCCCTAGGTGGGCCCCATTAGGCCCACCTAGGCCGGCCCTCCCTCAATCCGAAGCCCTGGGGGGACTTTGCCCCCACATGGGCCTTCTTTCCACCAGGAGGCCCATTTAGGGAAACCAGCCTTTAAAAATTCGAAAATAAATATGCAAAATCATATTTAAACATTAATTACACTAATTAATATCAAACATATTTTATATAATTTATTCTAGCTCCGAAAACTATTTCGTCGCTGCCTGATCTCCATCGGACCATTCCCGAACGTTCCTGGTGATCTCTTTCCTTTCCGGTTGTCTTGTCGAAACCCCTTAAGTGTGTTACCCTAGCGGTTCGATATAATAACAGGTATGATCAAGACTCCTCTATGATCAATGACTAACTCGTAGGCCTGGAACCCATGAATTAATTCCTGTGATATAACGAATGACTTTCATCTATCAAACCTGGACGTCTAGTCTTAAACCCTTTGTCATGGCGATACTTAGTGGGTCCGAGCATCATTCCCAGATATCTCCATACCTAGCATGATCTCGTTACCGACATCGCTATCTTCTACTCGTCTATGATATTATGTCAGCTGGTGACCTAGTCACATGTTTGCAAACTCATTTGACATAATCTCACCGAGTGGGCCCTAGAGTATCTATGCGGCTATGCGGACTGACAAATCACGCTGTTGACCCCTCGTCTCAACTACCCCCTATCATTGTCACACTATATAAGATATGACGTTTGGTGCGATCAAAGTATCTTCCAGGGATAACAATAAGTGTTGGTCTCACGGTCTTAAGGCGTAATGACTATGTCCTATAAATACTGGGTATGTCCATCATATCGTTACACCTAACGATATGATTTCCATTGCTGACCGGCGCCATCCCTATGATCGGAAAACCTCGATCATCAATCGCGCAATGAAACTAGTCTTAGTAGAGGCTACTAGGGACCTGGTTGTTTATCTACCACACCTGTATTAATGTTTTCGCTTAATACAGTTATAGCATGGTATAAAACATATAATGAACGATTGGGATATTGCCAATAAACTATGTTTATTAAGTGCCTCTAGGGCATATTCCCTTCAGGTTAAGGCTGATGCCTACCTGTGACGCCCGAAAATCGGTACTATGTAGATTTAAGCGATCCCGCCGAAATCCGCATAATAACGATTTTAGGTCGCCCACCAGACATAATGTGCACGCCGAAAAATGCGCATTATGTGGGTGGAATTGTGATAACATTACAACAGTTCCGATACATCCACAAATACAAAAGACGATATAATTTACAACAACGACTCGAACGAGTCAAGATACATATGATACAATACAAAGACTCAAATGACAGCGGAAGCAAAATAGTATCCGACTACGGATAAGATACAAATTGGACTAAGGGTCCTGAATATAAGCGATGGCGCCATATCCCTGCCCAGCCAAGCCGGAGTGATTCCCAAGCTAACATCGTCAGACTTCAAACCTGTTAACTGCACATAAAGCACAGCCCAATAGAGGGTCAGGGCACACCCTTGCAAGCAAAACCGATTTGCCTACTTTCTACACCATCTCCCAAAATATAGGGGAGGTGGACTTAGCGGCAGCAGCACTAGCAACCTAGAGAGACACTCTACAACTTCCGTCTAATTAGAGAGGGATAAGAGAGCCCATAAGTAACTAGCTAATGCTAAACACAAATCATAACCCATTCTCGGATTAACCCCCTCAACCAAGTATGAGGAAGCAATTCGGGAATACTCACACGGTAACAATTTTAATAACCATTTGGGGTGAAAGTAATTCGATATTACTAGTCAAATTAATTAACAATGATTAGGTGTAAGTTGTCTAGATCTTGTTAGCCAGCGTCCATAACCGTGGACACGGCTCATCGATAAGATTATACCCTGCAGGGGTGCACTACTGGACCCATACTCGCATGATCAACCCAGTCAAAAGCATTAGGGCCTTTCAACCCAACTCTTTTCCTTCACCACAACAAGTCCAGGAGCCACGGGAGCTATGCTGGTCCCGGCCAAAAGGGTGTGGACTCCCGCAGGACACACCCGTCCGCACCAACAGGCCGCGCCCTATATGCATGTAACAAGGCACACCGCCAAAGTAAAATACTACACTTGTATCGATGCATATGAGACAAATGGAAAACCCGAACTAGGTGCGGCTCCCGGACAAGTTGAAGTTCCAGTCAAAGTCGAGGGGGGCTCCATAGGGCCTCCCACAAGTGGTTAGTGCGCTCAAAATTGGATCCGAGGACAAAATCTCAGTTCCTAGGTCGACACTTAGCAGAACAAAGCACTTCGTAAGGCCTTCCGCCGGTGCCTTAACTTTTAATTATAATACCCCAACATAAGACAACATTTTATTAAGGTAGAATAATATATCATGCTAAGCATATGAAATATAAGACCGACAGAAGACTCGCACAACCAACTC
This sequence comes from Poa annua, assembly GCA_026929855.1. Classification (NCBI taxonomy): domain Eukaryota; kingdom Viridiplantae; phylum Streptophyta; class Magnoliopsida; order Poales; family Poaceae; genus Poa; species Poa annua. The sequence goes on along the minus strand of CM049426.1, from coordinate 238,238,460 downwards.
TAAGCATTCACTACGACTCGCAAGGCTAACAGATAAACATACAACAGGTGATGGGATGTGGGGATAAAGTTGTATAGGTTGCAGGATAACCATGTGATGGGATCGCAAATTCAAGAATCGATTACTAGGGTAGCAGAGATCAACGGCAGAAATGAAAGTCAATGTATAGGTAAACAAGCAAACTTTGCTTGCCTGGCATCCCGCATGGAATCAGATCTTGTCGTTGCTCACACATCTCAACGTCTTATCTGCGAAGAAGCAACAAACACTGGAAAGCGTAAAAGATGCATTTTACAACTACGGCAAAAGATTCAGCATGATCATACGAGAATGATGCATGTCATTGAAAGATGCAAAACAATGCATGTAAGCCAAATTAAGCGGGAAAGCAACCCCGACAATAAATATTTAGGTGCAAGTTATTTATCTACTCAACAATATTAAATGTTGGTTAACATGGTAACACATGGCATGGGTGCTCTAATTAAATTAAATGGAATAGGGCAATTATTAAATAAAGCCCAACACATTCCATATTTAATTATATAGGTGCAACAAATAAATTACACTAAGCAAATTAAAATAAAGATGCAAAATGGCATACAAATGGCATATTAATGTTCATTGCATTTTTCTGATAATAAAACATATAATGATTATTAAATTTGGAGTTAAAGAATAAAAGTTATTAACATTTTAGTTTTAGGGTTCTTTCTGTAAATAACAGGGACCTATCTGTGATAGAAAAGTTGTCAGTGAGGGTTTAGGTGCGATACCAGAGGCACAGGGGGCTTGGGGTAAAAGGTCCAGCGCATTTGTCACTAACTGGTGGGACCCACCTGTCAGCGAGGGAAAAAAGAATAAAAAGTGGGCATTTTTATTCCACGCGCCCGGGAAGGATCGAACTCACGACCTCGCGCTGGGGGAGAGATGGCTGCGCTAGCAACTGGGCCGAAGGTGTGTTGTTGAAGGATAAGCACACGGACACCACATGAAGCAGTCGAAACGGCGTTAACTGAATTTTGACAGACACAATTCTTCAGGCTTTAAGCCGGACAAACAAAAAGGAAAAAGTCGCGGTCCGTGGGGAGATCGCTGGATCTCCCGAGAGTAGACGAGCGCACAACCACTAGGATACGGCTCGGCAGCTGAATGAAACGGACACAGATAGAATATGAAGGAGGGAGGACGCGTTAACTGATGTGCCAACTGAAAACCGCATCGAGCACTTCAGGCTTAGTACGGGAGGAACTGCAGCAGCTCGGCTGGTCCGTGGCGGGTGCGCGTGCAGTGCCAGCGAGGGGTGCAGGGACGTGCGTGGTGTGTGCGGGTGCAGGGGTCAAAAGAAAGACACAAGCTCAGCTCTCCCAGCCATGGCGGTTCGGAACCGGAGAAGGTTTGGACCGATTCCACGAATTCGACAACAATTAAGAGGCTTTTCTGTGGGAGTCAAAGGAGAAGCTCACCAGGAGGGTGTAGGTGGAGTCGTTCGAGTCTGGGGAGGTTCGGGGGCGGCGAATTTTGGCGGGGAAGAGCTCCGGCCGGTGGGGAAGAAGATCATGGCGGGGCGTCCTGGGCGTCCCCGGCTCGATTCCTTCGGTGTAGAGGATGCAGGTGAGGTTGCGCATCTCCTGGCGCTCTCAGCTTGGCTCGGGGAAGACCTTAGTGACGATGACCTTGTCCCTCTCTCTCTCTAACGGAAAGAAACAGAGGAACGGTATGAAGAAACGGGGAGGAAGAAGAGGGGAAGTGGCGGCGCGATGGGAGGCGAGCTAGGGTTAGGAGGGGGCACCGGTGCACTGGTTTTAAGGAGGGGGAAGACAGCAGCAACGACCGTCACATCAGCTTCAGAGGGACGTGGCTCCGCTGGATTTCCTGCCGTACGAGGAAGAAGGGATCGAAGGGGTAAGATGGGCTGGTTGTTCTTGGGCTAAGGGAGATGGGCCAACAATGGGAGACTTGGCCCAGGTAAGGTTTGTCACTGTTTTTTTATTTCCTTTTTTGTTTTATTTATTCTTTTCTGTTTTCTGTTTTATAAATAAAATAGAAAAAGGAATTTGAATAAAAAAATTATAAAATAGTTTAATAGGCCATTCAATAAACTAGTTTTATCTATAATATTTGCAAAATATTTAAAATACACATTTTAGTTAATTTGAAAAGCATTTGAATTTAAAAGTGGGAATTGAATTTAAATGGAGTTTGAATTTAAATGCAACAATTTTAATTCAAGATTGACAATTACAAATGATGCATGATGATGACATGTTGATGAAAAAAGGAAAAACAAACAATTGTCTAATTGGGAAAAATCCCTGGGCGTTACACTACCGGATGGCCCTGATAGCTGACGTACAAGGAAGTAGGCAGACATTCCAAGAAAGGTAGAAGACTGAAGCCCATCAATACACCAAGCCCAAGACAAAACGCGGTATTTAAGCCGGCTAGGTCTAGAACTGTGTTTAATTGTCGGACAAGTACTTACCTTGTAACCCGGGGTCTGGCCACCTATATAAGCCGGCCCCAAGGAGCCTTTAGGGCACGCTCAATCATACAATCATACTCCATTGTTACCTGCTCACGGCTATTGCCTTATAGTGAATTATAGCAACACGTAGGTTCTCGCCACCGTTGCGGGATCCAAAACAGGGTAAACTCGCCGTGTTCAATCCCGTACTCGACGACTCCAACCTTCTACCCCACACTCATTGGACAAAGGAGGAATCCTCCTATTTGGTCAGGAAGACCTTCTTCTCATCATCAGAGGCGTCATCTACGGGAGGGTCTCCTATGGCGGCTTCAATGTCGTAAGACACCCTATGGGGAGTGAGGAGGATTCTTAGGTTGCGGAACCAGGCCATGAAGTTAGACCCATTGGTCTTAACCTTTTCTTTCTCAAGGAACATACCTAGGTTAAACGAGGGGCGAGACATCTACAATGGAATTTGCAACAACATAAGACTTTGTTCATAATAATTTGAGTTATAGTATTTTAGAAAATAACTATCGGAACTCCCACTCAAACGAACATCCCTCCTGGTCGTTTCAGCGATTACACGACCTCGATCCATTGCGCAGCCCCTCATCGTTAGATCCGGCAACACAACTTCAAGGGTGGACAACGAATTGTCGATCACAACAATTTTGTGACTCATGCTCGACCTTTCGGCCTCCGTGTTCTGAGTCCATATCTGCATATGCTCGGCTCGCCACAATAACCTTCAACGAACGCGCGTGCAACATGGCTTACACCCACTGCATGCGAACGATGATATGTCTGACACCTGATCGTCACGGCCTGCCTCATAACGTAGAACTTTCTTGGTGGTGCACGTCGAAGGAAAAACACTAGTGTTATTTTGAATGGATCATCTTATATTTCTACCGCCGTGTAACTAATATATTCTAATATACAATCACACAATATAAGATGCGCACAATAACATCAAATATAATGCGACGTGATATGGTCCATGCGCCATGGTCTTCTTGGCGCCCACAGTTCATAAACAATTTAATAAACCTACCTTAACCATATCACATGGCCCCTGCAAAATAAAGTTAGACGCGGTCTACTTTATCTTTTGCATATTTTACGTGGCTTGGGGCTGTCGTAAAAAGAACCGCTTCTTATGTACGAACTTATAACCACAACAATGATCCAATAATTGCATGTTTAAGTATCCCTTTCGGGCCCTCCATAGAAAATGCAAAGCCAACTAATGAGAGAGAAACTGACACCCGCCAGACACAGATACGGTACAAGCCGTATGTCAGTAGTGGAACCAGACTCGCGTAAGCGTACGCGTAAAGTCGGTTCGGGCCGCTTCATCAACTCGATGCCGCTGGAATCACAAGTGAACGCTAGAGGGTAGCAAATAACAGGAACGGTGCCCCTGTGAAGAACACGGGTTCTAACAGCGTACAATTATATCTACGATAGATCGGCTCTGATACCACTGAAGGGTATCGTAGGCAGATTTTTTTTTCCTAGCAACATTATCCTTAAACTGGCCAAGATCTATACTATGCAGATATAGAAGTACAACGGAGATCAGAATACATACCCTTGTAGACCGAAAGCGGGGATTACATTCCCGCAGAACATTGACGATGAAGACGACGAAGCCGACCTCAAGGTCGTGTAGTGTAAGTAGACCTCCCAACACCGCTAGCGCAGCACCTCGCAGGGCGTTACACACGTACAGTGGAGAGGACAACTCCCGAAGCTCCAGTCCAGGACGAGCAGCGGAAGACTTGGACCGGAACACCAGCAGCGCGACAGCGGGTTATGGTGAACAGATCCCCTCTCTTCTCGGCGTAACTCCGACAAAGGGAATCACGTAATCGAGGAGACAAAGAGAAATTTATTGGTGAATTAAAAGGCCAGGGTGCCCCTCTTTATATAGGCTCCCGGGGGGAGCCAACCCTGCCAGCCAGGCAATGTGGGACTATCCCACATGCCTGGTGCAGCTAGGGGAGTGCGCCGGCCCGAGGTGGGCCCCATTTGGCCCACCTTGGCCGCCCCCATCCAATCTGAAGCTCTGGGGGGAGGGGGATTCCCCCCCCCCCCCTCCCATGGGCCTTCTTTCCACTAGAAGACTCATTTAGGGAAATCGGGCTTTATAAATTCGAAAATAAATATATAAAATCATATGTAATAATTAATATCAAACATATTATATATAATTTATTCTTGCTCCGAAAACTATTTCGTTGCTGCCCGATCTCCTTCGGACCATTCCCTGGACGTTCTCGGTGATCTCTTTCCTTTCCGATTGTCTTGTCGAAACCCCTTAAATGTGTTACCCTAGCGGTTCGATATAATAACAAACATGATCGAGACCCCCCCCCCAATGAATGATTTACTCGTAGGCCTGGACCCCATGAATTAACCCCTGTGATATAACGAATGACTTTCATCTATCAAACCTGGACGTCGAGTCTTAAACCTTTTGCCATAGAGATACTTAGCGTGTCCGAGACTCGTTCATAGATATCTCCATACCTAGCATGATCTCGTTACCGACAACACTATCTTCTTCTCGTTCGTGATCTTATTGAAAGTGCATTCTTTGCACTGCCATATTTTGGTGACTAATGACAACACAAAAGGTGTTCTAATGTTTGTGATGAAGAATGCAGGTTCTAGTACAGGTCGATTGATAAAGTGAATACTTATATTGCCTAATTTTCAGTACTTCATCACCTGTTCTTTCATCAGGAAATCAGTCAGGAGATTTCCGGAACTCGGAGATTTCCGGTCCCCAGACCGGAGATCTCCGAGCTAATCAATATTTCCACTAAGTCAATATCTCAGATGCGCACTGACTCCATTTCATGTTTAGCCGCAAATGCTCTAGGAGATTTCCGGCGCTCGGAGATTTCCGAGCCCCAGTCCGGAGATCTCCGAGTGACTAAAGAATTTCACCAAGTCAAGAACTCAGATGCGCACTGACTCCATTTCGAGTTTAGCCAGAAATTCCCTAGGAGATTTCCGGCGCTCGGAGATTTACGAGCCTCAGTCCAGAGATCTCCGAGTGGCAGAAGATTTTCTACCAAGTCAAGAAGACTAATCAACACTAACCTCGAGCTCCACTCAGCCGGAAATTCTGTCGGAGTTTTCCGAAGACCGGAGATCTCCGGACCTCAACCCTGAGATCTCCGAGCTGGCGGCTATACAACGGGCAGAATTTGGGGAGGGGTATAAATACCCCTCCACCTACCTCCAGCAGTTTAAGATTCCAGAATTTCGCTCTCCTCCATTAGTGCTGAAGCTTGTTTCTTCTGGATCTCCCAATCTAGCCACTCAAATCATTTGATACTTGGGGATCTGAGGGAGAAGCCACCGATCTACAACTCCACCGAAGCATTTTGATTTCCCCCCTCTATATCTTGAGGGGCAACGGGTCTAGGGTTCATTTGTGGATAGCTAGGTTCAATCTTGTGTGTTTTGATCCTTTGTGGATCCCTTTGTGGAAGTGACCTGTTGTGGTCATTGTCAGAGCCCCCAATTCAGTTGTGGGTGTGCGCCTCACGAATTTGTACGGGACCTTCTCCGCCCTTAAAGGAGTCCTTAGTGGAAACATGGATTCGCACCTTTGTGGTCGAATTCACAGGAGAATAGGGTGAGGCATTTGTGGCGTTTTGCAAACCTTTGTGGTAGCTCACACCCCTCCAACGAGACGTACACCTATGTGGTGGAATTCGGGATAAAATCGCCGTATTCGAGTTCCTACGGTTGTCTTGTTCTACTCTCCTTTACTACATCTTAAATTCCTGTACTTGCTTAGTTTCTTTGTTGTCTATCACTTGTATCACCTTGTTGCACATATAGACAACTTACTTTCCGCTAGCCTTAAACTGAAAAAGACATAAAATTTGGTCACCACCTATTCACACCCCCCCCCCCCCTCTAGGTGGTCAACTGCCGTTCAATTGGTATCAGAGCTAGGTTGTCTCTTAAAAGCTTTACCGCTTGAGACCAACCTTGGACAATGCAAATTGACCCGAACGAGGTTACCGAAGCGGACGCCGCGACTTTGGCAGCAATACAAGAGAAAGGTGCCACTATGGCCGATATCAACTCTTTGGAAACAAAGTTGACATCTTCCATACAAACCGAGTTCAAGAAGTTTCATAATATGCTTGAGTCTCTCAGGACATCTAAGGAAACCTCTCTTGCATTGCCCTCAAAGCCTTCGGTGCTTCCGGGCATTACTCAAGATGTGGACCCCGAATTGATAAAGGGAAAGCAATTGCCTTCGGATGGGAAGGGTGATGTTACTAGTTCCTCAAACCATCAAAACACTCCATCTTCCCAAGATGAAGTGCCTAAAGGCTACAACGCCACTCCTCCCCCATCCAAGTACCATACCCCCGATCCCATTATTCCTCATCCGCAAGTTTCTTATAGGGGTGATCCCCCATTGCTTAAAGATTATACATTCTCTCAATGGCAATATGTGATGAAGTCTCTTGTGTGCAGCTCTTCAATCGAGTTGTGGCGCATCATTCAAGTTGGATACAAGCCGCATGATCCGACCAACTTAACAAGAAGAGAAATGGTGGAGGCTCAGCTTGATGCCACCGCTTTTCTACATGATTCAAAAGGCGGTTGGGAACAAGGACATGTCTCTCATCCAACACCTCATCACCGCCAAGGATACATGGGATGCTTTATCTGAGTTGTTCGTTGGAAATGATAGCATGAGGAGGAACCGCTATGACTCTTTGATCAATGAAGCCGAGGGCTTCTTCAATCGTGATGGTGAAGACCATGAGATGATGTATAGAAGATTGGTCACCATAGCCACAAGCTTTTGAGAAGTTGGTGCCTCTCATATTGATGATGCATGGATCAAGACGAAGTATGTGAGCTCTATGATGTCATGTGAGCCAACCGACGTCAAGAGTCTTCAATGAAGACATAACTACCATCTCTTGACGTCTAATGAGGTTATGCAAGAGATGGCCGCGTATAAGGTGGCCACAAAGAATGCTCAAGACGCAAGGGAAATGGCTCTTGGAATGCAAAGAGGCACAACCAACCTTGCTTTGAAAGCTACCGTTGAGGAAGACAACGATGATGATCTTGGAAGCTTTGCCGCCATGTCCGAGGAAGCACTCAAGATTGCTTACAATGATCATCTCGCTCTTGCGGCTCGCACATTTTGGAACAACCCTTCAAGAGGCACGATGCGAGTTGACAAGAGTCCATCTCAAGCCGATAGGGTCGCACCCTCCAAGTCAAGGACATGTTAAAATTGTCAAGACAAGTTCCATTTCGTCGCCGATTGCCCTTATGAGAACAGAGAAGAGCATGGTGGACGTCTAGTGCTCAAGGACAAAACCAAGATGCCTCCCAAGAAGGCCTATGGGAAGAATAGGCCTCTTCACAAGAAGCGTCGCATCATGTTGTTGACTCAAGAGGAGTACCCCACCGATGATGAAGAGTCGTAGGAAGAAACACCAAATGAAGTGGTGGCTCTTGCCACCACATCAACACCTACCGCTCCTTCATCAACAACAAGGACTCCCTCATCAACGACAAGAACTCCTTCAACTACGAAAAGCTCTTCATCATATCTATTCACGTCGCCAAATGAGAACTCCATCACGAAGAGCTCAAGATGTCTTATGGCCAAGGCATCGGAGGTACCTTCATCCTCTTCCTCCCTCATGAATGAAATGAATGAGCTTGATGATGCCTCTAGCCTTCAAATCAAGCAAGAGCTTGTGGCTTTCGACTCTTTTATCACTAACTTGCAAGGTGATAGCAAGAAACATGTTGGTGCCCTCATGGCTCGTATTGGTGAGCTAGAGCATCTCAATGAAGAGAAGGGTAAGATAGAAAGAGAAGACGCTATTTCTCTATCTTATTTGAATTCCTCTCTTGAGGAGGTTGAAAAGTCTCATGCACGTCTTGATGAGCAACTTGAAACTATTGAGGAAACTCATAACTCCTCACATGCTAAGCTCATTAAGGATCGTGATATGTACTTTGCTAAATTCAAGGTGGCTCAACAAGATAAAGCCGAATTTGCGGTTGGGCATGTTAGACTCATAGAGGACATGGAGAAGCTCATCATAGCTCACAAGGCTTTGTAGAGTGAACATGCTCTTCTAACAGAATCTTATGCTCAACTCCAAACTCGGCTAACTAACCTTGACACGCTTAGCATCTCTACCTCTAATTGTTCGTGTGATAATGCTAATCTTGTGAAGGAGAATGCTAGGTTGAAGAATGAGATTTCTAAGGCCTCCACATCCAAAATCATCCTTCTCAAGGGTAAGCAAGTTGTTGAGACTCCCATCATGGAGCCTCACACTCGACAAGGGAAGGAAGGCCTTGTATATGTGCCTCCCATGAAGATGAATGCCAAGAAGGGTATTCCCAAGAGCGTCAACCCCATCCAAGCCAAGAAGGCCGACTCCATTCAATCCAATGACGGTCTTGCGAGTAGGAATGCCTCAAGGGGCAAGCCTACTCGTAAAGATCACGCCGGGGACAACAACCCTAACTATGCTTTATATGCCGATTATTATGGGAATGTTTGTGCTCGTTACATTGCACCCTACTATGGTTTTATTTCATATGCTATTTGGGTTCCTAAGTATCTTGTAGCTAACCACAAAGCACTCATTGTGAAGCAATGGGTTGCTAAATGCAAGAATTGATCTCTTGTAGGACCTTGCTCCCGGTAGTTCAAAATGGATAATTGATAGTGGATGTACAAGTCATATGACCGGGAGCAAAGAAGTCGTCACGGAGTTGAAACCTAATGTAGATCAAGTAACCGTGACGTTTGGTGACTTATCAAGTTCTAAGGTAACCGGTCTTGGCAAAGTGGTAGTTGCGTCCGACATTACTCTTGTCAATGTTATGCTTGTGGAATCTCTTGGCTATAATTTGTTATCGGTTCGTGCCTTAACAAAGTTGGGGATCTCTCCCTTCTTTGATAAGGACATTGTGGTCCTCTTGTGGAGCAAGTTGCTAAGAGTGGCTTTCGTGGGATACGTGGAGCATGAGCTTTATGTGGTGGACTTCTCTGGAGCCACCACTACTCAAGACATGTGTCTCTTCGGAAAAGCCAACGTGGGTTGGCTTTGGCATCGCCGACTAGCCCACGTAAACATGCGCACTTTGCAAAGTCTTCACAAGGGTGGCCACATCCTTGGAATGAAAGATCATGTTTTCTTTTCAAGGGATCGAATTTGTAGAGCTTGTGTGGAAGGCAAGATGCATGACATTCCTCATCCAAGTAAGACCATCATATCTTCGTCCCGGATTTTTGAGCTCCTTCATGTTGATCTATTTGGACCAATTCCGGAGATAAGTCATGGGGGAAAGAAATATTGCCTCGTGATTGTTGACGACTATTAAAGGTATACATGGGTCTATTTCTTCAAGACAAGTGATGAAACTCAACAAGTCTTCGTCCCAGTTTTTTGAGCTCCTTCATGTTGATCTATTTGGACCAATTCCGGAGATAAGTCATGGGGGGAACAAATATTGCCTCGTGATTGTTGACGACTATTAAAGGTATACATGGGTCTATTTCTTCAAGACAAGGGATGAAACTCAACAAGTCTTCATCGACTTCTCAAAGGAGGTTCAACGCCAACATGACCCTACCATATTGGTTGTTCGAAGTGACAATGGGTCGGAATTCAAGAATTACACTCTTAACGACTTTCTTAGTGAAGAAGGCATTCGTCACCAATATTCCGCTGCGTACACTCCTCAACAAAATGGTGTTGCCGAAAGGAAGAACCGGACTCTCATCTACATGGCAAGATCTATGTTGGCGGAGTTCAAGTCTCCCATCAACTTTTGGGCGGAGGCAATTTCCATCGCGTGTCACTCATCAAACCGCATCTACTTTCGCAAGGGATTGAAGAAGACTCCATAATGAGATCCTTACCAGCAACAAACCCAACATTGGCTACTTCCGAGTGTTTGGGTGTAAGTGCTATTATCTCGTCAAGGGTGTCCGGTTGAGTAAGTTCCAGTCTAAATCAATTGAGGGGATATTTGTTGGATATGGTAGCGAGTCCCACACTTATAGAGTCTTTGATAAATCCTCCCAGATTATCATAGAATCTTGTAGTGTGGAATTCGATGAAAATGATGGCTCCCAAGTGGAACAAGTTGGTGTTTGTGATGTAGGTGAATGAACAACCTTTTGATGCCATTAAGAAGATGGGAGTGGGTTTCGTTCGCCCCATTGAAGTTCATCAAGAATTTGTTCGAGAAAACTCAAACTCTTCTATCAAGGAGACCTCATCTTCACAAGTGCCACAAGGTGACTCACCCATAGCAAATGATGAATCCCCTCAAGAACAATCTCAAGATCTTCCTCAATAAGAACAAGCTACCTCTTCTCAAAATGAAGCCCATGATGAGCCTCAACAAGATCTTCATCAACAAGTAGATGATGCCTCCCCCACAAGGATTATCGAAGATGATTCCACTTCTCCAAGTTCTTCTCAAGGGAAAAATCATTCTCCCTCACCACTTGAAGAAGTTTCCCATGATGATCAAGGCCCTCAAGAAGTTTAAGACGAGGATCCAAAGGACCAAAATGGTCAAGAGATTTTCCCCACAACAAGGGCGGCAATTGAAACTCGTCATCAAGCTCGCTTTGAAAAGTCATTGGGACTAAGAGCTTTATCTCTCGAAAAGGTCATCGGTGATATGCGAGCAAAGGTCTCTACATGAAGTCAATTGGCTCACTTTAGTGAGCATCAAGCACACATTTCCATGGTCGAGCCCAAGAAAGTATTCGATGCTCTTGAAGATCCCGATTGGCTAGGGGCTATGCATGAAGAACTTAACAACTTCGAGCGCAACAAAGTTTGGCGCCTAGTTGAGAAGCCCAAAGATTGCCGCAACGTTATTGGCACAAAGTGGATCTTCAAGAACAAGCAAGATGAGCATGGTATCGTTGTAAGGAACAAGGCGCGATTGGTGGCTCAAGGTTTTTCTCAAGTCGAAGGCATCGACTTTGGAGAAACTTTCGAACCGGTCGCAATACTCGAATCGATACGTTTCTCATCGCGTATGCATCTCATCATGGTTTCAAATTGCAACAAATGGACGTAAAAAGTGCTTTTCTTAATGGTCCCTTGCAAGAACTTGTGTATGTTAAACGACCCCCGGGTTTTGAGAATCCCAACCATCCTCACCACGTCTATGTCTTGGACAAAGCTCTCTATGGCCTTAAACAAGCCCCCCGTGCATGGTATGAGCACTTGAGATAGTTCTTGGTAGACCGTGGATTTGAGGTTGGGGTAATCGATCCCACTGTTTTTACTAAAAAGGTTAATGGTGAACTCTTCATTTTTCAATTATATGTCGATGACATTATCTTCGGTTCTACTAACCGTGTGTTCAATGATGAGTTTTCCAAGCTAATGACCGACAAGTTCGAGATGTCCATGATGGGTGAACTCAAGTTCTTTCTCGGTTTTGAGATCAAGCAAATGAGGGAAGGGACTTTTATTTGTCAAGCCAAGTACATTCAAGATATGATCAAGAAGTTTAAGTTGCTTGGTCTAAATGGTGTGCCTACTCCTATGCAAACCAAGTGCCACCTCTAACTCAACCCCGACGGTAAAGAGGTAGACCAAAAAGAGTATCGTTCTATGATTGGGTCTCTCCTTTATTTATGTGCGTCTAGGCCCGATATCGTTTTAAGCGTTGGAGTGTGTGGTCGTTATCAAGCCGCGCCTAAGGAAAGTCATTTGATGGCTGTGAAGAGAATCTTCAGATATTTGGTTCATACCCCTTGCTTTGGATTGTGGTATCCCAAATATGGCACCATGTCTCTTTGTGGATACACCGACTCCGATTGGGCGAGCGACATTGATGATAGGAAGTCCACATCCGGGACGTGTCAATTTCTTGGAAGATCTAGGTTAATGGTGAACTCTTCATTTTTCAATTATATGTCGATGACATTATCTTCGGTTCTACTAACCGTGTGTTCAATGATGAGTTTTCCAAGCTAATGACCGACAAGTTCGAGATGTCCATGATGGGTGAACTCAAGTTCTTTCTCGGTTTTGAGATCAAGCAAATGAGGGAAGGGACTTTTATTTGTCAAGCCAAGTACATTCAAGATATGATCAAGAAGTTTAAGTTGCTTGGTCTAAATGGTGTGCCTACTCCTATGCAAACCAAGTGCCACCTCTAACTCAACCCCGACGGTAAAGAGGTAGACCAAAAAGAGTATCGTTCTATGATTGGGTCTCTCCTTTATTTATGTGCGTCTAGGCCCGATATCGTTTTAAGCGTTGGAGTGTGTGGTCGTTATCAAGCCGCGCCTAAGGAAAGTCATTTGATGGCTGTGAAGAGAATCTTCAGATATTTGGTTCATACCCCTTGCTTTGGATTGTGGTATCCCAAATATGGCACCATGTCTCTTTGTGGATACACCGACTCCGATTGGGCGAGCGACATTGATGATAGGAAGTCCACATCCGGGACGTGTCAATTTCTTGGAAGATCTTTGGTGAGTTGGTCCTCGAAGAAACAAAATTGCATCTCATTATCCATGGCGGAAGCCGAGTACTTCGCCGCCACAAGCGGGTGTACTCAACTTCTTTGGATGCGGCAAACTTTAAAGGATTACGGTGTCCTCTTGGACAAAGTGCCGCTTTTATGTGATAATGAGAGTGCCATCAAAATTGCATACAATCCGGTGCAACATTCAAGTACCAAGCACATTGAGATTCGCCATCATTTCATCCGCGATCACGTTGCACGAGGAGATATTGATCTATCATATGTTGGTACAAGGGATCAATTGGCGGATATCTTCACGAAGCCCCTTGATGAAGCCCGTTTTTGCTACTTGAGTAATGAGCTCAATATCATAGCTTCTCGGGCCTTGCCTTGAATTCCGTGCACACTCTCCAACGTTTAAGGCTTTATTAGAACTAGAGGTACGCATGGACTTAGGGGGAGTGTTTTCCTAATAAAATTGACTCTTCCTCCCCCTATTATGCATATAGTGATGTATCATTGCTAAAACTTCAAATTAAATCTAATTTGTGAGCTTCAATGTTGAGATGTAGTTATGGACCCAAGATATATCTTCGCGGTGCCATGCTACAAATCATACACGGTGGTTTCGGCCACCAACACTCTTTTTGAAGTTTTTGGATACTATTTGGTTTTATTTTTGATCTTCACTTGCATTGTCTTTGGTTCTTTTGGGAAAACACACTCTTGTTGGTCTTCTCTTTTGATTTATGTTTCTTGCAACTTGAGTGTGTCTTCTTTATTCAAGTTTTTGGAGTTGAACGGAAATCTCCGAGCCTTACTTGGAAATCTCCGGTCTAACAGAGAATTTTGAGACTAAGTCTGTTCAAAAATCAACACGGACCTGTGATGATTATTGACCGGAAATAGTCCCGGAAATTTCCGACTGAGACTGGGAAATCTCCGGCCCCTACGATTTTTCAGCACCTAAGTCCTTTTCAAATTCGGCACTGCACCCTGTCGAAGATAAATCGGAATTAGAGCCGGAAATCTCCGGTCGGATGTCCGGAAATCTCCGAACGTGCAGAAATTTCCAGGGCTAAGTCCAAATCAGATTCGGCACTGACCTCAGGCGAATCTGATTCGGAAATAGCCCCGGAAATTTCCGGCACTCGGAGATCTCTGAGCCTCAGTCCGGAAATCTCCGGTTCGAATTGACATGTCTATATAAGGGCACGGGTGGACTAGCCGGTTCGGCCAGTTCATCCACCTCGTGCCCTAATCCTCTCTCTCCTCCGAAATTCTCCGCGTTCTTGTGATCCTTGCTGCGGGAGGTTCGTCCAAGGGATTCTCGCGTGCTTCTCGGATCTTCTTCTCCTCGTCGAGGGCTTCGTTTCCATCCGCACGCTTTTCACAATGTCTTCCGGTAACTCCTCATATTTCAAATCTAGGACGAAACTTGTTTTTGTTTAACCTAACCGATTTAGGAGGTTGTTGATTGTTTCCTCTGGTAGAATTGCTTCCCTAGGCATGCTCTACCTTCCACGTGCACAGATCTGTTTTTCATTCATAGATTTTGTTCAAATCTGTCAAAATTCGTGTAGACCGGATATCTCCGAGTCAGACCTGAAAATCTCCGAACCCCGTAGATCTCCGAGTCAGACCCGGAAATCTCCGGCCTACTCAGAATAAAATCAGCTAAGGACAGAAATTTTGATTGCTTAAACTTCTCTAGTACGTTCCATTTTCCTTCTCGGACATGAGTGCTTACCCCATATGCTTTCTATCCTCTCTATGTTGTGTGTTTGCAGGTTCCAATCCTCGTGGCCGTGTCAAGAAAATAGCTCAACGAGGGAGGGCCAAACCAGTTCATTCACGCCCTCCCAGCGGGTGCTCGAGTGAAGATAGCACACCCGCTGAGTCTGCAGCTCTGCTCAAGAGAGCCACAGGGCCAAGCAAGAAGAAGAGGCCCGAGCTCTGCCTTGAGGATTTCAACAAAGGTAGTTTTCGCAAGTGGCGAAGTGAGCTATCTTACAACATGGAATCTGATGATCCCAAGTTTTTCTGCACCGAGATGGCATGGCTCTATAGGGAAGTTTATCAGAAGTTCTCCATTGATAAGCCTATTTGTCGCATGAAGTGGATTGACTTTGACAAGTTAATGAAGAAGGCTGATTATTTTGGGGGAGCAGTCCAGGTCTGCCGAGTTCTAGGTTTGGAGCATTTGATGAGGACCGAGTGCAGCTACAATGTATCTCTCATCCATCCGTTTTATGCTACTGCGGTGTTTGACTCTTCTGAGGATATTGGGATGACTTGGATGTCTGGCAGGCAACGCTTGACCTCCACTTTCCGTGAGTTTGCAAGGATTCTTGGCTGTCCTTTCAGTGGTCTCTTTGTTCCAGTTGGTGCCCGCATGCACGTCCATGGCATGTCCTACAACAAGCATTTCATGACTGATCTATACTAGCCTGGAGGTAAAATTGGCTCTCAGTATGGACTCCTGCCTACTTATGATATCTTGCTTCGCATGTTCCGTTGGACCATTGCTCCCATTGCCGGCAATGCGGACAATATTGCCGGGGCTCTAGTTAACTTGATGGCCAAGGCTCATGCGGCCTATCTTGGGGAGTATGAGGTTGAGCAGGATGCCTACAAGGTGGATGTCATGGACTTCATTTTCCAGGAGATGAACCTAGCAGTTTTTGAGAGGAAAGTTCCTCCACATGCTCCCTATGTGATGTTGCTCATCAAGAGGCTCTACAAGCTCTCCGAGCAAGATGGCGATGACTTTGATGCAGCTCTTGGTTGTCATCCCCACAAGGAAGCCCTGCTAATCCAGAAATCTGCTCATGTTGTTCAACAACAAGCCTCCATGCAAGATATCAATGAGGATGAGATTTTTGGTGGTCCATCTCGGGTTCCTACCAATCCCAACATCAACAAAGCTGCCAAGAAGAGTCCCCCATGGGTTGTACGGGCAATTGAGAAGATCATGAATATGAACTGTTGCATTCACAGTAAGAACTACTCCATCTACTCTCAGAATCATTGCATTATGAAGCGTCAAGAAGAGATGATGTCTCATTTGAAGATGACTGCTCCAAAGCACCCTTTGAAGCCCGTGATTCCATTCAAGGATTGGAATGCCGATGGTCTCACCTTTGATTGGGATGATGCTGTGCTAGAGGATAGTGATCTTGAGTATGATGATGATGAGGAGGAGGAGGATGAGGAGGCCGAGCAGGGTTCCGACTCTTGAGTCATGAGCCGTTAGTGGAAACTCCTCCCTTTTTGGTATCTTGATGCCAAAGGGGGAGAAGTATCTCTTTAGGACTGTCGAGATTTGCATGGGTTCGGAGCACTTCGTGTTATTTTTCCTTTCGCTTTGTCTTAAGTGCTCCCTCTTATTGGTTTGTTTTATCTCGTCATGTGTGTGAGACATGAGTACCTTTAAACCTCTATTGTAATATCTATGTTGCTCAAGTTATTCGTTACTATTATGTATTGTTATATGTGTTTGCTTGCGTGGTTTGTAAAATCAAGGGGGAGTGTTGATCCTATGGAATGTGCACTTTGTATTCCAAAACATCTTAAAATAGTGCACTTACTTAGGGGGAGCTCCGTCTATATTTTGCAAATCCGTTCTCCTTTCGTGTTGTCATCATTCGCCAAAAAGGGGGAGATTGAAAGTGCATTCTTTGCACTCCCATATTTTGGTGACTAATGTAAACACAAAAGGTGTTCTAATGTTTGTGATGAAGAATGCAGGTTCTAGTACAGGTCGGTTGATAAAGTGAATACTTATATTGCTTAATTTTCAGTACTACATCACTTGGTCTTTCATCATGAAATCAGTCAGGAGATTTCCGGAACTCAGAGATTTCCGGTCCCCAGACCGGAGATCTCCGAGCTATTCAAGATTCCCACTAAGTCAATATCTCAGATGCGCACTGACTCCATTTCAAGTTTAGCCGGAAATGCTCTAGGAGATTTCCAGCGCTCGGAGTTTTCCGAGCCCTGGTCCGGAGATCTCGGAGTGATAGAAGAATTTCACCAAGTCAAGAACTCAGATGCGCACTAAATCCATTTCGAGTTTAGCCAGAAATGCTCTAGGAGTTTTCCGGCGCTCGGAGATACCAAGCCCCAGTCCGGAGATCTCCGAGTGGCAGAAGATTTTCTACCAAGTCAAGAAGACTAATCAGCACTGACCTCGAGCTCCACTCAGCCGGAAATTCTTCTGGAGATTTTAGGAGACCGGAGATCTCCGTACCTCAACCCGGAGATCTCCGTGCTGGCGGCTGTACAATGGGCAGAATTTGGGGAGGGGTATAAATACCCCTCCACCTACCTCCAGAAGTTTAAGCTTTCAGAATTTCTCTCTCCTCCATTGGTGCTGAAGCTTGTTTCTTCCGGATCTCCCAATCTAGCCACTCAAAACATTTGATACTTGGGGATCTGAGGGAGAAGCCACCTATCTACAACTCCACCGAAGCGTTTTGATTTCCCCCTCTATATCTTGAGGGGCAACGGATTTAGGGTTCCTTTGTGGATAGCTAGGTTCAATCTTGTGTGTTTTGATCCTTTGTGGATTCCTTTGTGGAAGTGACATGTTGTGGTCATTGTGAGAGCCCCCAATTCAGTTGTGGGTGTGTGCCTCACGAATTTGTACGGGACCTTCTCCGCCCTTAAAGGAGTCCTTAGTGGAAACGTGGATTCGCACCTTTGTGGTCAAATTCACAGGAGAATAGGGTGAGGCCTTTGTGGCGTTGAGCAAACCTTTGTGATAGCTCACACCCCTCCAACGAGACGTACACCTATGTGGTGGAACTCGGGATAAAATTGCCGTATTCGAGTTCCTACGGTTGTCTTGTTCCACTCTCCTTTATTGCATCTTAAATTTCTGTACTTGCTTAGTTTCTTTGTTGTCTATCACTTGTATCACCTAGTTGCACATATAGACAACTTACTTTCCGCTAGCCTAAAACTGAAAAAGACATAAAAATTGGTCACCACCTATTCACCCCCCCCCCCCCCCCCCTCTAGGTGGTCAA
Organism: Poa annua; assembly: GCA_026929855.1. Classification (NCBI taxonomy): domain Eukaryota; kingdom Viridiplantae; phylum Streptophyta; class Magnoliopsida; order Poales; family Poaceae; genus Poa; species Poa annua. Next base: position 238,220,415 of record CM049426.1, on the reverse strand, counting down.
CTGTCGTTCACTTATGTCAGGGTGACCTAGTCACATGCTTGCAAGCTCATTTGACATAATCTCACCGAGTGGGCCTAGAGTATCTATCCTGCTATGTGGACTGGCAAATCCCGCTCTTGACCTCTCTTCTCTACTACTCCCTTCCGATACCCGAAAGCGTCACCTTTATTGTCACACTATATAAGATATGACGTTTGATGTGATCAAAGTATCTTCCAGGAATAACAATAAGAGTTGATCTCACGGTCGAAGGTGTAATGACTACGTCCTACAAATATGGGTATGTCCATCACATCGTTCTACGAACAATATGACTTCATTGCCAACTGACGCCATGTCACATGATCGGGAAACCTCGATCATCAATCGTACAATGAACTAGTCTTAGTAGAGGCTACTAGGGACCTGGTTGTTTATGTATCACAGGTGTATTAATGTTTCCTCTTAATACAGGTATAGGATGACACAAAACGTATTATAAACAAACAAGCTATGATAAATAAATCAATTTATTAATTGCCTCTAGGGCATATCTCCTTCACTTCCCAGGTCCTAATTCACGGGATCTCCGATCACATAGGTTGGGTTACCACTATGAAGTAACGCTTATGTGTCTCAACCCCATCTCCGTCGATGCACTTTCTATCACATTACGTGATAGTCCCTTCGTAAACGGATCTGCCAGGTTTTTGTCTGTTTGAATATACGAAACAAATATTACTCCGGAGTTTCTCAATTTCCTGACAGACTTCAAACGTCTTTTAACGTGTCTTGATGACTTCGCATTATCCTTAACACTGTTCACTTTGACAATAACCGTTTTATTTTCATAGTTCATAAGGATGGCCGGTAATGGTTGCTCAGCCACCGTCAAGACCATCAAGAGCTCACACAACCATTCTGCCTCAACATAAGTTGTATCTGAAGCAGTAAGTTCTGCTTCCATGGTTGACCTCGTCAATATGGTCTGTTTGAAAGACCTCTATGAGACTGCGCCACCTATTAGAATAAATGCATATCTACTAGTGGAGTAGAGCTCATAAACATCTGAGATCTATAGTTCGAATCACAATATCCCTCAAGACAACAAGGTGCCCTGAATTGTGACGAGGTTATACCAAATGGGTACCCCATCGTGTGGGTACCTGGTGCACGTAATGACTAAAACCCAATTGTCAATAGGCTGAAGAAGCCCAACAAGCGAAGCCCAAGTCGAAGACCTCTACCATAGATAGCATAGTCGGTATTAGTTTCCATAACTGTAGTCCTAGTCGGTTACGACCCGAGACCTATAACACTATTTAAAGGACAGGAGGGTGGCCGATCAGGGATACGCCCAATTAGAACCACCAAACCCTAGCAAGATCTACATCTTGCTAGAACCTTCTACTCGCCGCATATCCACAATCAATAACAGACAAGCAGGGTGTAAGGGTGTTACCTCACTCGAGGTCCCCGAACCTGGGTAAATCCCGCTTGTTAGCTGACGAATCTACCAGCACTACGCATTCTCTACCTCATAACTCTTACCCTAGGCTAGCAACCATGGGTATTGATGGGGACATCCCTCGTCAAATTGTGAATCCCATAACTCATTATACCGTTCAGATAGTGCATGACCCTTTCGAGTGCATGCCAATGATCAGTACCCGGGTTAAACATGAACCTGCTCAATTTTCTCATAGCAAAAGAGATATGAGGTCTCATCGCGCTCGCTAGGTACATGAGTGAACCGATCACTTGGGAGTATCTTAATTGATCTCTCGTCTCATTCTTGTTCTTTCTGAGTGTCACACTGGGATCATAGGGTGTTGGAGAAGGCTTGCTGTCTATAAAGCCAAATCGGCTCAAGACCTTCTCAACATAGTGTGATTGCGTTAACGTAATCCCACTCTCATCCCTAATCAGCTTGATGTTCAGAATCACATCAGCTTGTCCTAGATCTTTCATATCAAAACTGTTTGACAGGAAAGACTTGACCTCATTTATCACTATCATGCTTGTGAAGGGGATCGCAGGCAGAAAACAATAAATTTTCTAACAACGATAACCTTAAACTAGCCAGGATCTATACTATGCAGATACGGACGAGATCGGTATAAATACCCTTGTAGACCGAAAAGCGGGCATTACGCTCCCGCACAAGCGTTGTCGATGAAGCCGACGAAGACGACCTCGAGGTCGTGTAGAGGAAGAAGACCTCCGAGCACCACTAGCGTGGCACCTCGTAGGGATTCACACACTGACGGTGTGTAAACCCGGCAAATCCCTCTGTTAGGTACCTCGGGTTTCGTATAGGGAGAGACGTATGGCGGCTGGTGGTTCCGGACGGCTGACAAGCAAGGATTTACCCAGGTTCGGCCCCTCATTGGGAGGTAAAGACCTACTCCTGCTTGTCTGATCTTGTATTGATGATGATTACATGGTGGCCGTGATGGCGATTGTGGTATGGCTAGGGCTAGATGCGTCGTTGCCTATTGTCTATTATGGTATAGCTTATCTTTTTGTCTACCCCTCCCTGTCTTTATATATGGAGCCAGGAGGTTTTACATGAGAGTCCAAGTAGACTACGAATATGAGTCCTTGTCTTGTACTTCAAGTTATTTCCTTAGCAGCTTCTTGGTCTTCATTGGGCCACCCGGTGGGCCTCCTCTTCATTATATGTCATAGTGGGGGTACTCGCAAGATATACCCACGTCAGTAGCTCCCGAGCGCCTGGTCGACTCGAAGAGTCGGGCAGGGATTCATAACTTCATAGCTCTTCAGGTGCCCCTTATGCGTGATGGTTGGTGCAGTCTTCAGTCGGTACTGTGTCGAGTGCTTAATTCTTCGAGTGCTTCTGTCTTGATAATTCTTCGAGTGCTTTTGTCTTCGTAATATTTCATGTCATCAGTTGCGCAATCAGCGCTCATCGGGTGCACGGCCAGTGCTCCCGATAGGAGTAGCCACCGAGTCTATGTGCGACTCACAGAGTCGGGCATAGGCTCAAGTTATTCTGATCCCATGTATGTTATCTTCTGTTTCTTGGTTCCTTGTATCCTGTGAACTAATAGCAAAAAGATTGAAGTATCAAAATTAGTTACTGCAATTTGCCTTGATCAGGCGCTCCTTTGTACCTCCTGTTGAGAATATAATGTGAGAGATTTCATGACTCAAGATATTTGATATATATATATATATATATATATATATATATATATATATATATATATATATATATATATATATATATATATATATGGCATAGAAGTCCTGATTCAACCGACGGATCGGGGTCAAGTTAATTCGCGACTCGGGCGAAATACCTTACTAGCCTACTCAATCTCGAGTCACCTGACTCGAAACCGGCAAGACCGTTCAAGTTCGACTCATGCCTGTCGGGACTTACTGGTCGGAACCCGGTCATAAATAAAGTACCCTTAGCGCGTCCACCGGGATTTTGCTTCATGCCCGTTGGCACGGAAATTTAACGGGTCCACATAGCCTATACGGGCCACCCGGACTTATTTAGGTCTTACCGTTGCACTTGTTTGTTCAGCATCGAGGACTAGACTAGCCTAGAACATCCCGAAATTGTTATAAACATATTTGTATAAGATCCAGGAGGTACTCGACCGGATTTCGACTGCGCATACGAGAGCCTGTTGCTCCAAATATTCTTGAGATGGTTCCTATCCGCCAACTGTACCTCGTTTTCGACTGACGCTGATCGTCGGATGCAATAATCGGGTGCGAGACAGCGCTCCCGATGGGAGTAGCCCCCGAGGCTATGTTTACTTGCTTGCAATTCAGCATAGGCTCAAAATCACAGTCGAAAATATTGCGGGTACCCTCCCGATGGGAGTAAATTGCTGAAGTATGAAGCGACTGAGGAGATGCTCAACTCGTCTATTTATCTGTGTATATTGTCTTGAAACAATGGCTACTTGGCCAATTAGTGTAAACAAATATAGTATTCTAGAGTAAAAAGTATTGTTCATGTCGATAAACTGAATACCATAAACTAAAACTTATCTTGAGACGTAGTAGAGATGATGAGTGGAGTCAACACGGCGAGTGACGCGGTGGATAGGATGATGTTGCAGACCGGAGTCGACGCAGCCCCGAGCGTCTAGTGCAACTGGGTAACTTGTTGAATATCCTGTTATGCCGCATCCCCCGACGAGTGCGACAGGGGCGGATAGTAGATCACTGGTAGTCGACGCAGCGGAATAATTAATCGACGCGGCGGATGAGACCAACAAGGTGGAATAACTAGTCGAGGATGCGGACGGAGTCGACACGACATTCGGTGCGGCGTTTTAACCGGAAGAAAATCCGGGCGGCGGATGGAGTCGACGCGGTAGAGGGTGCGACCGTCTGAGAAAACCAATGCGAGATTTAAAGAACTTGATATCAAAAAATCCAGTGCAGGTCATATGGTGAACGCGACTTTAAAATTCCGCTACGAGTGATGGAGAACCCGACTTTAAAATTTCGCCGCGGGTGATGGAGAACCTGACTTTAAAATTCCATTGCGGGTGATGGAGAACCCGACTTTTAAAACTCCATAAACTCGACTTTAAAAATTCCAATGCTGTATACATCCCGACTTTGAGAAATCCAGGCGATCATCTAATATTTGCGCCGATGCGTAGTTTCGCTGAGCGAACAATATGGTTTATTGTAAGAGAAAAAAATGACCGTATTGGCTGCAATTGTTATATCTATAATGGCTTACCAGCCAATTAGTGCGAGCAAATATAATACTTCGATGTAAATGAATTTTGCTTATAGAGATAAATTGCAATACTATAAATTTTAACTTATCTGCGCGAGATATAGTAGAACTGGCGAACGGAGTCGAAAAAAGGTGGAGTGGCACGACGTTTAGCCGGGCGGAGTAGAAATAGTGACTGCAACGTCCAGCCGCCGAGTCCATCTTGTCGAGTCGTCGATGCGGAGGCGGTGATGGGGTTGATGAAGAGAAGCAGAGTCTATTATAATGCCGAAATCGTCCCGTCGGTTCAGCGATGAAGTTGTTGTTGTAGATGATGAATCGCTAGCCGCCGAGTGCATGCAACACCCTTACGGGGAGCAGGCTATTTTCGCCAACACCGCAGGCACGGTCGTTATTGTGAAAGTCGACGAAGTTGTTGTCGAGACACAGGCGTCGAAATTCTTCCGAGTGATGTTGTAGTCGATGATGATGCGGCTGCGATAGTGACGAGTCGAAAGTGGTCGAGGTTGTTGGCGACGTCACTGATGAGGTTGTGGGCTTCGTCTTGATTATGTCACAGACATTGTTGCCGAGGGTATTGCTAACCGTCAAGGCTTGTGGATTAGCGCGTGTTTGCGAGTCCGACTGATTGCTTCTTTTCTCTCTCTTGGATCCACGAAGCGCCTGATCCATGCACGTAGCAATCTGTCTTGTTTTTCTCTTTCCTTCCTTTGCTTACATACACGGCACACAAGCCATTGTATTCTTACCAACTCGGAACCGAAAAGTTGAGTCCCTTCCCTTTCTCCTCTCGCTACACTCACAGAGGCGAAAAAAGGGCGATTTCTTTTCCGCCGGCGATTCCGCCGCTCCCCTCTCTTCGGTCGGCCACGGTGCCGCCGGAGGGGGAGGAGGGTTGAATCGCCGGTCGGAGCTCTGTGTACAGCTAGTCTTTAAGTAGTTAGGCTGTAGATTTTGCGGGGCAGTGCTTGGTCAAGGCCGGTGTCGTCTCCGCGTTGTTGCTCCGTCGGTTGCTGCTCCGGCGTCGCTCTTGGGTGATGTCCGGAGCCCGTGGAGCCGCTCTGTCTAGGCGAGTTCGCCGGGGCGTCGAGGGCGAGCTCGTTATGGACTTTTGGATCTCCTCTTCGGCCGCGTCGCGTCGGCGTCGTCTCCAACGCCATCGAGAAGAGGAGGTGAGATATGCTGGAGTTGTGGTCGCCGGCCTGTGGCTGGCGGCGGGCCAGTGGTCGCCGTGGCCCGTGCGTGGTTTGCGGAGTGTGGATGGCGGATCCGGTGCCTGTTCTCGACGACGTCGATGGGGAGCGGCGGATCTAGAGGTGGAGGACGAGCTTGGGGATGACCCCGACCCGCGATCTACAGCGACATGTGGGCACTTCGTGTGCTCCTCTTATCGAGGTTCAAAAAGCCGCTTGCCGGCGATGGAGCTGCCTCTTCCTCGGCTCAGGTGGAGTCCGTCTTCTCCTCTCTTGGTGCTCGGCGCGCTGGCGTCGGAGAGGGACGGCGGATTGCTTCGGATGGTGCAGAGTTCCCCAGGGTCCTTGTTGCTTTTTCTTTAGTTCTGAGGGGTTTTTCTGCAAATAGTATGGGCCTACGTGTCCTTCTAAGTCTTTCTGTATCGTGTGTACGTGTACTGTACTCCAGTATGTCTACGACATAATATACACGTATTACTATCAAAAAAAAAGCCATTGTCTTCTTTTGCTTCTTTCTTTGGACTCGATCACTCGAACCATATGCGACTCGCCCCCGCGCCTTCGAGAGATGCTTGTGCCGCCTACCTTAGCGCCAGTTGATCTACTTCTTCCTCTCTCTTTTTTTTTCTTTGGCTCCTACGTGATCTTCATGCAATACTTTCTGATCCTTCCTCGATCCGTGTGCTAGTCAGTAATGCTTAGCTGAGACTAGGCTTCACGTGAAAACAGCCACGTCTTTTATTTCCTTGCGCAAATAGCGTTGCTTTGGCCTGCTGCCTGTAGCCTTTTCTTTCTTTGTTCTGTCAGTCAAAGGTGGATTTCTATTCCAGATTGATCCGTGAAGAATTAGGACTCCCAAGTCCCGATGACCAGATCGCGTGTGCACCTGCGGACTCGCGGATGAATCTTATCCGGACGTTGCTATTTCGAGGTCGGCCTCATTCTGTGCTAAAACGAGGTCGTCCAGATAAATCCTACGATTTTCGTTTTGGGAAAGAAAACGCTTTCCTAAAGTGGAAAAGAGCGAACTAGGCGCGAGGCGCGCGCTAAAAAAACAGATAGGCCCACCTGTAAAGCTGCTACCGTGCCCAACTGCGCACCCCTCCCATACTTTCTCTTTTCCCCTTTCTTCTCTGACAAGAAGCTGCGTCATGGGTAATCATGGGTAATCTCTAAGATCTAGATCCAGAATATTTACATCCTAATACACGAGTGGCATCCAGATTTAAACAACAAAAAGTGAAGGCTCCGGTGGAGACATGATCAGAATTCTCATATCAACAACCCCTGGAATCCAATTTCCCCCAGGTTTGTAGTAAACGAAAGACGACTTCTACTTCATCGTTCCAGAACCTCTCCTTCCCGATCATCCTTTTTACATGCTGATGCATATCACTTGGTTGATTAGATCCAATGAGCTCCTGCGTCCTATAACATCTTTTTACTCCATGAAAACCTGTACATATAAATTTTCTTGAATCAGCAGTTGTAAAAAAAGTCTAAGTGTTGTTTGAATGTATGTTTTCAAATATTTCGTATCAGTAGATGCAAAAAAGTTTAAGAGTTGATTGAATGTAGTTTTTCACATTGTATGTAATTTTTTTGTATTACTGCATGTTGAGCTACACGGGAAAAGATGTATGTAAAAATGTTTTTCAGGTTAACACAGAAAACTTAAAGTTACACATGTAGTATTTAACACAGAAAGTTTCAGGTTTAATGTATGTAACCTTGTTTTATGTAAAAAGCTTTCTCTAGAATAATTTCAGAGTTAATGTATGTAAACCTTTTGTTGCATTTGATATATGTAGCTAGCATAATGTATGTAAAAAGCTATAATGACATATGTGGTAGTATCTAGAATGTATATGAACTATGCTAGAAATAATTGAACTGTATGCTATATTGACATGTGTGGTAGTATCCAGTAAGTAAAGTAGAATGTATATTTGATCTTGAATGTTAGCTTGAATGCACTATAATAATATTGTTTACATGTTTTTTTTTGTTTGTAACTGATTTTTGCAGATAGTTTAGGGGAAAAATGGATTGGTTCGGTGGCATCGATCTTAATGAACCTTTTGTACATGAACCTGAAAGTGAAGCAGGAGGTCATAATTTAGGATCTACGTCAAATGGGCATGTAAATGTCGGTGCTTCTACAAGCAGGCAAGCTAGTGCCGAAGAAAATGCAAAAGTGAATTCAAAAACTGGACCGACAGTGGGGTCAGTTGGTGGCACTGGTGTGACCCTATCTAGTGAGGACAGTGGTAGTGATGGTGAAGTTCAGTCAACACCTGAAGGGATTGTACCGAAAACATCTCATCTTCACATGAAGTTTGAATCCTGTGATGCTGCTCTAGCACACTACAACAGATATGCTCATTACATTGGGTTCTCGGTCAAGATTTTCTCGTCAAGGAAATCAGCTAGAGACAATGTGAAGGACAAGGCTGTTTTTGTGTGCAATAAGGCTGGTAAACATGTTGAAGAAGAAGTTGTTCCTGTAAAACAGAGAACACACACTATGACTAGGCTGACTGACTACAAAGCAAAGATCCGTGTCAAGCGAGTTGGTGCATGGTGGGAGGTGACACAGTTCGTTGAGGAGCATACGCATGAGCTGATACAGAAGTTTGCCCTGAAGAAATACCTTAGGTCGCACAAGAAGATCCCTAGAGAGGAAAGAAAATTCATTGACTTGCTTCACGATGTAAACTTGAGTGCTGGAAGGATAATGAAGATCATGGCAGAACTTTATGTCAGTTTAAAAAATGTGCCATATGACAGTAAGGCAATTAGTAACTACACTGCCAAGCTAGGTGAGGAAAACAGGATCAAGGATGTCGCTAAGCTCCTTGATTACTTTGAGGAGGTGAAAAAGGATGATCCAAAAAATTTCTACAAGGTTAAATATGATACCATGAACAGAGTTGAGATGATTTTCTGGGTTGATGGTCCTGCAAGGGAGGCTTACAAGCTGTACCATGACTGCATTACATTTGATACAACATATATGACAAATATGTATAATATGCCTTGCGCACCGTTCATAGGGATCAACCGTTATGGGCACTCTATTCAGTTTGGTTGTGGATTTGTGAGGAATGAAAAAATTGCAAACTTTGTGTGGTTGTTTGAGCAGTTTCTCACTGCTATGGATGGGCTCCAACCTCTGAACATCATTACTGACCAGGACGACGCGATGAGAACTGCAATCCTAATAGTTTTCGTGAACACTGTCCACAGGAACTGTAGGTGGCATATAATGCAAAAAGTTCAAGAGAAGGCTGGTCCACTGATATCGAAGAACGAAAAGTTGCGCCTAGATTTCAATGAGGTTGTCGATTTTAGTCTTACCCCCAAGAATTTGAAGCAAATTGGGCTGAGATGGTCCATAAACATGGAGTAGCTGATCATAGTATTTTCCTGGATGTATATGATTTGAGGTCTGTTTTTGTTCCAGCTTACTTCAGAGACAGGTTCTTCCCATTCCTACAAACTACTGCTAGAAGCGAAGGTTTCAATGCTGTCCTGAAGAAATATACATCCCCAACTGACAGCCTACTTCGATTCTTCAAACAGTACCAGAAGATTCAAGAGAAGATTGCAGTTGCTGAAGATGCGCATGAGTTTGTTGGCGAGGACAGAATTATTAGATATTGGTCTGAATTCCCGATGGAGGTTCAAATATTTGATACCTATACTCTGCCCATCTATGATAAATTTCAGGTTGAGTTGCGCAAGATTACATCCTACAACATTCGTGAGTTTGGGGCCGGTGTTTATGAAGTTTATCCAATACAGCGGTCCGTTTGGGGTTATGGTAGACGTTCTTACATGGTTGAAGTGGATATTGACACCGAAGTTTACAATTGTCAATGTTGCAAAATTAAAAAGGATGGAATTTTGTGTTGTCATGTGATGAAAGTAATGGCGCATTTGGGTGTTGTCACACACATTCCAGATCATTACATCTTGCCTAGATGGTTACAACCTGAACCTTACATCATAGTACCACAGACGGAACCGGAGGGAGTGCCTACTGGAAAACTGTCGAGGAAAGAGATGAGGTTGCTGCGCTATGGTAACATTTGCCAAGATTTTGCTTAAGCAGCTGTTGGTGCCGGAATATCTGAAAAAACTAATGAGGTTGCTTACAAGCACATGAGAGCCATGGAGAAAGAGTTGGCTGACATGAAGAAAGCTGCTTCCGCTGCAACTAAAAGAAAGAGGATTAAAGGTCCAGCTATCTCAACACCACCGGCTGATATGGGGGGTAGTGTTGCTGATGTACCACAAACAGGAAGTGACATTCCAGGGAACTCTCCACACACTAGTGGTAGGGGCAAGCCTGCTTCAAAAAGGAAGAAGAGTGGTCTACAACTACAGCAAACACGTCCTACACTTTGTAGTGTGTGTAAAGAACAAAGCCACGATGCAAGGAATTGCCCTGAGAGGTTGGATAATCCAGAGAAGTTCCCCTTTTTGAGGTCACTATTCAGATGAAGAAGAGAGGGGATGTATTTATTGATTTAAGCTATGTAAAAACCTCCTAATTTATTCAGTATTATGGATATTGGAACATGTCCTTGCATTACATGCAAGTCAATATTTATTAAGTATTATGGATATTTGAACAAGTCCTTGCATTACATGCAAGTCCATATTTATGTACATTTTGTTGAATGATTCAGGAGTGTCCAATTTAAGCATTGTTTATTTTTTACGTACGAAGTCTACTGGGTAATTGTGACTTGTGAGCTACTTTATATTTTTGAAAAAAAATCAGTTGGCAACTTCTGTACATGCAGACAATGTTATGAGCATTTGTCTTTCAGTTTAAAAAGTTGTAAAATGAAAGACTAAGGGAACAGAGTTTGAGAAAATGAAATAATTATTCCACTGCTCTAATTATTAATGTACATGTAAAAAATTCGTACTGTATTGAGGCTGGTATAACTTTTTGATGTACCTATACAAAGAGTTGCCACTGGATTTTGTTCTCGGGGAAGCGGAGCCACTTGTCGTTGTACAACTTCCTAACATTTGGAATATCCTCCTGCTCATACCATGGTAGTTTCCTCTCGTGCCAATCCTCTAGGTTCTTTAGCATGAAGAAGCCGCAGTCGTGCCTGCCACACATGTTTGTTACATCGAGGGAAAAGAAGAAACTGTTAAAGACATCAATTACCATGGCGAACACATATATATGTTTGACATGAACAAAACAGACTGAATACATAGAAAAAGGAATGTAAGAATGATCTTACCCATTATCTTGCTGAGGGCTTTGAATGATTTTTATTGGGTATTCTGAAATGCAGATGCTTGAAGCCTTATGCCCTTTTAACCACATCCTTTTGACTGATGCAACCAGGAAGTGAACCGTATCCATCATTATTGGTTCGCCATGGGGACTGATTGAATCAAATACCTCAAACCTTTCTGCTTTAAGATTGAGGTTTACAAGAAAGTAATGACCATCTTGTAAAGTTGGAAAACATATCTGTATAAGAAAAAAAACTTTGATAAGAAACAAGAACATAGTAGATTAAAAAGCCAAAAATTGTTCTGTAAGAAAGATATAAGAAAGGTAACAACATTTTCGAAAACATAACTGAAACAAATGTTAACAACATAAAAAATAGAAGATGTAAGAAATTTTATTTAGACAAACAAAAATGCACTTACTAGTTCTTTGTGGTCTAGCCTGTTTGTTTCAGTTAGTTGAAAGATCTTCTTTAATTCCTTCAAGCTAAAGCGGCAATCGATCAAGTAAGTCTGGGTGTTTGTACATGTCCAATGCGAAGGAAAACAATGTCAGTTTTCAGAAATTTTTTTTTGAAATAGTCAAATACACACACACACACACACACACACAGAAAGTACGGTTGTTATGTGTTGAAAAAATCAGTAAATAAACAAGAAGTTGCTTACAGCTATGCGAAGTGGCATAATCATCTTGTTTGGGTTCCTGTTTTCGGCTTGGATCACGTAGATTGCGATTTCAGCAACACAATTGACCAGTTTATGCCGCGGAGAAACTGAATCAGCAAGATCTTGAAGAGCAACAAAGTAAGTTCCAAAGTCGATAGTTTGTTCTTTTTTTGTATCATAATTGGATTTGCTCTTGTGAGTGCAAACCATGTTGTAAAGCCCGCTGATTGGCTTGGAGACAACAAATTTTATCTTTACCTCCAAGTCAATGTATGGAGGTTTCAGAAACTTTGTGTTCTTAATTACTCTCTTCTGGTATTCATTAGCAACAGGGGTTACACTTGTACCCGAAGGTGCTTTGTTGATATTGTCTTGGTTGCCCACTGTAAAATCCATTGAAGCCTGATTCTCTGAATGTTGCGCCTTTGATACTTGATCTATCGTGTCATCAAAGCAATCAGAGTTTACATTCTCTTCAACATCAGCTGATGTAAGTGGACGTGTTGTGCCGTCAGCCAAGACAACTGTGGGCTCTGTTTCAATGTCGCTGTCATCGAAAACCAAATCAAGGGATGGCGCATCAGGTGCACGGTCTAGATGTAACTTGAAATTCTCTGAAGAACTGGTGTTGAAGTTCAATTTTCTATTCATTGAGTCTATATTTGCTGACATGGGGATAGTGGGGGTTGTTGCTTTTGGTGCAGAACCTTTCATGTCATTTATTAACTTTGTTGCAGACCTTGTCAGCCTCCGTGGTGTGTTGGCCAAAGCTTTGTGTCCAGGAGATATATTGTTTCTTCTCTTTGCAGAAACTGGGTTACCAATTATTGGTGGCTCCTTTTCGAGGCTAGCACTTGCTTCTTCGCTGGTAGCAGCCATTGTTCTACATTGAGAAGGTGTGGGCACCTGAACCACTGGCTCAGTCCTTCGCGGGATGGCAGAACAGCTTAGACCGACGTTTTTGACAGGCAATTCATTGGAGATCATGTTAAATGCTGCAAAGATCCTTTCTTGGGTTCCAACAGGTTCAAGAATGCTAAGAAGGTGTTCATCAGGCAACTGAGGGCTTTCAGTGGATAAATTCTTCAATGTGGTTGCTTTTGCTTCCTCTAGCCCTTGGTCAACGAGTGTTGGATGATCAATCGTGATCAGCTTGTCCTTGGGAGATTTTTTCTTTTCAGGTTCGGTGCGCACCATTTCTCTCAGTTCCTTGAAGAATTTATCGTCTGCTTTAGTTCTCAAGGTGCAAGTTACATCCCTATGTGGTGCATCAGTCTTGTCCTCTTGAACATGCAAAACTTCCTTGGTTATGTCCCGTCCAAGAGTGATAATGACATCCGTTGTGACACTTTCCTCACCTTGAACTGTGTCTTTCTTGTCCGCTTGCAGTTCACCTATGCACTGAACGTTGGATGGCTGACTGGTATTGGAGACTGCCTCTTTCTTGTCCTCTTGCAGTTCATCTTTGCACTGTACGTTGGATGGCTGAATGGTATTGGAGACTGCCTCTTTCTTGTCCTCTTGCAGTTCATCTTTGCACTGTACGTTGGATGGCTGACCGGTATTGGCATTTGTATTGTTGACTGGCAAATCATTTTCTGCATCTTCTTGCTCTTGCTTTTTAACTTGAACTTCTGGCATGTGAACACTGTCATTATCCTTGATTTGCTTATTACGACCTCTTTTGCACATTCTCTTTGTGCGGTGTTGAACCCTGAAACCATCGGAATCTGGTGTTTTTACATTCTGATGAACTGAACCAGAAAGGTCCAATGTTTCAGAAACCAAAGACACATTTGTTTCCGTCTCTGGTTCTTCAGTTTCATAGATGAAATCCTTGTCTGATTCTTCTGCAACTTCAATATCAACATTGGTATGAGGGGCTTCTTCTTTTTTTTTGCTTCTTGTGCTTCCTTTTCTTGGCAGACTGCTTCTTGCTCTTCCTTTTCCGTTTCTTCTCTGAATGGGTATGTGATAACTTGTTGATAAGTTGTTTCAATCCGTTCTCAAAACCATGGCACGCCTCGCTGATCACTTCCCTGTAAGTTACCAAGAGCTGGTAACAGTATGTAAAAGAAGCACACAAATTAAACCTAAGAGAAATGTGAGATACTGGAAAATAAAAATGAAATAATTAGTTTATCCAAACCTGTGGCGAGCAATCAGGAGGTACATTCATATGCAAGAACCTATTAATGGCTTCGGGGTCTGAAAAGAGGACCGTTTCGACAGTGTTTTCTGCCTCATCTTGTACTGGTTCAGCAATCACATCATCTTCATCTTTACCACCTTCTTCTGGTTGCTTTTCACCATGATCTCCCAGTTCTGGTTGGATTGAATCTTCATCAGTTGTTTCTTCATTACATCTAAACTGAGCTTTAAGCTGTCCACCAAACACAGTAAAATAACAAAAATAAATAAAATACATAAAGCCAAGAGGAATGATTGTTTGATGTCTGCATGTAAAACAACATAGCATGGGAATTGTTTTGGTGTACTAATTCAATCTAAGAGAAGGAAATAATGTACCGGTGCAAAACCGAATGTCCCATCGCTCCTTTGATCTTGGATAATTGCTTTCTTGACCATTGCATTGGACCAAGCACTAACCCTAATGCCTTCATTGCTAACATCCATGTCCTTGAGTTCCAAAGAATCAAGATATTTAACCTGTGGCGGTAAAAAGTGACACACAGATTTGAGCAAACCACAAAATTAAAAGAACTCCTATGAATAAAACCATGTTGCACAACTGTGGATGTAAATTAACCAAAAATAGAAAAAGTTGTGGTACATAAGTATACCATGAAGTATAGGGCACATGACTTGAACATTGCATTTTCTGATTTTGACTTGGCCGCTTTTTTGAAAACTTCTATGACAAAGTTGCTCATGTTAAGACGATGTACATTCTTAATGTCCACCAATGACGGATACAACCGAGGGCTCACTAGTGTGCTTGAGTTTGGTGCCACCACAGAGCATAACCCATAAAGGATGAATAGCCTTAGATAATTGATGTCAGCCGTTTTCATCAGAGCAAGCTTTTCTTCTAATGATGCAATTGTTGGTTGGCTCTTCTTCCTGTTATCCAATTTCGCATTCATGAAATTAACAACATCTGTATCCATACCATAGCAGACCTCCAAATCACCATGGGGCACACCAATAACCTCGTGGACAGAAGATTCAGTGACATCTATCTTGGCTCGCCCTGGGAATACTAACTGACATCTGTATCCATACCATAGCAGACCTCCAAATCACCATGGGGCACACCAATAACCTCGTGGACAGAAGATTCAGTGACATCTATCTTGCCTCGCCCTGGGAATACTAACTGACATGTCTCTGGGTTGAAGGCTTTCATCAAGAACTTGCAGAGCTCTGGATGTAGCTTTGAGCACTTGATGCTAACAAGCCCAGCATAACCATGACTAATTATGAGCTTGGTTTGATCTGGTGTCATTTTAGGATATAACCTTGTAAGCTTCATGGGGGATGCTCGTAGCAAAGGCACTGATGTCTTGACCTGGTACACACATACACACATTGTTGAAATAGCATGTAAAGAAACTATTTTAACACACAAGATTCCGAATACCACATGATGATTTGAAAAAACTACATGTGAGATTTCAATGTAAGTTTTTATTTTACAAACCTGTGCAACAGCAACAGAAGGTTCCTGAGCAACAGCAAGAGAAGGATCCTGTGCAACAGCAACAGCAGGAACGCCAGCAATTTTGTTTACAAACTGAATTGGTGAACTCATTTTCTTCAGCGTAAGCTTCCTTAGTAACAAAGTGTATTTTGTTGCTTTCCTTCCTGAACTCCGTTTTCTGCTACTGCTTGGCTTAGTCATTTTGTACCTGATGATGGAGGTTTGACCATTAAATTGCAGATGTAAGTATCATGTGTGGACGTTTAGCATCCTCACACTTGTTTACAAAAAAAAATAGACACATATATGAAACTAACATCCAAAAAAGTAAAATAAACAATCTACGAAACTAACATCCAATATATTTGGTTAATATATTTAACATCGTGCTGAAAAATTACATCAAACCCCTATGAATTTCCACCAAAAAAATCAGTCAGCTATCACTATGATGTCGCTTTTCAGATTTAACATCGTGCTGAAAAATTACATCAAACCCCTATGAATTTCCACCAAAAAAATCAGTCAGCTATCACTATGATGTCGCTTTTCAGATTTAACATTCTGCAAAAAATTACATCAAACCCCTATGAATTTCCACCAAAAAATCAGTCAGCTATCACTATGATGTCGCTTTTCAGTTTTAACATTCTACAAAAAAATTACATCAAACCCCTATGAATTTCCACCAAAAAATCAGTCAGCTATCACTATGATGTCGCTTTTCAGTTTAAACATCCTCCAAAAAATTACATCAACCCCCTATGACTTTCCACACAAGTTCAGTTAGATTTGACTATGATGTTTTTGACATTCAGCAAAAAAGGAAGAGAAATCTGCATTCAGACAGTAAGTAGATATCGCATTATAGGACACAAAAAATATGTTGGGAAATCTTACAATTCAAAGCAAAAATGAATGAAAACTACATTCAGTAAGGTTTGACATGGATAAAATCTACTAAAATGACACATTACATCCAAAAAAAATACTCATGATAAACTACATCCAAGTGGTATGCGACGCTGATAACCACATGGATGAGCCTCGAAATGAACCTCGTAAGTCGCCAGAAACTCTAGAACGAAAAGAGCACATAGATGAAATGCTCGCCTAGAATGTAAATCACAGACGCCATAGGTCACCACAAAATCTGGAACCAACAAGCAAACACGAGCACATCTACATACTACTCGATGTGTATCTAGACTCTAGACTTCAAATCCACCACACCCAGTCGCCTAAACTCGTTCACAAAAACAAAATCAAACCAAGGTCATCCTTGCTCGAGATGAACCTAGGATGTAAATCACACACGCCTAGGTCGCCAGAAAATCTATAACCAACAAGCAAAGCGGAGCACATCAAACGTGCGCCTAGATTTTAAATCCGTCACATCCAGTCGGCAAAAAGTCGGGCACAAACCAAAATCAAACCTAACACATCGATGAACTGCTCGAGATGAACCTAGAATGTAAATCCGCGAAACCGCAGTCACCCCAAAATCAGCACAGAGAACATTCCGCTCGTATATCGGCGGAATCCACCAGCCATACGATAAGGGAGCAAAGTACCTGTGTTGCGAGAACGAAATAGACCGCGAGGGAGGCTGGGGTAGCGGGACGAACAACGGCTAACCTGGACAAGCAGCCGCACCACTCGGCGCCGCGAGCATGCGTCGCCGGAGATGAAGCCGCTCGGAAATAGAAGCCGAGGGGAGCTGGGGTCGCGGGACGACGACTAGCCAACCTCCTTGAGTAGCCGCACCGCTCCGACGGCGCGAGGATGCGGCGACGCCGCCGGAGATGAAGGCCGCACGGTGAATCGCCGGAAGAGGATAAGGAGGAGAATATGGAAGAGCAAGGGGATTCTGTGTCCCTTCGTCGGCGCTGGCCCCGAAATTCGAATTAATTATGTCGCTAGGTGCCGAGAGGTGAGGTGGGGACGATTGGTATGGTCAGCGTCAGCCATCGGATGTGATCGGACGACGCGGAAGCGTGACCTCGCTTTTCACCAGAACGAGCCCAAGGTAGAGTAAGAATAGGCGATCTTATCCGCTACTGCTTGATTTTTCTGCCGCGACGTTGGGTCGCGTAGCTACCGTGAGAAAAACGTAAGACCCTTCTCCGTCTTGAAGAGCGTTAAGGCTACCGTGGCAGGAGAATCTGCTACATGTGCTTTGAAAACTAATCTCCCTCTTCCGCTGTAATCGCTGCTGTTTTGGCAGGTTTCTGGATGCCACCGAAATTGTCATCGTGACCGTAGTTTTTTGACCGAGTCGTGACCCGAACTCTAGGACGCCACCCATGGATGGTACTTCTTGCCGCCATCATGATCCGTTGATCTCGGCGGGTCGCGGACGCAGATCAATTTTCAATCCAGCTGGATCGGTATAGCCGAAGATGACCATGTTGATCACGCTGGGTGCTGATCTTGCGTTGTCGGAGTCCCGATTGTGGTTTGTGTAGATTGCTTGCCGTCATTGTCGTCGATTAGATCGGACCAGCCGCATACGAGAACAAGGTTGTCACGCTGATCTGATACGGCGACTCGTTGTCGGTGTTGTTGTCGATAAAGATTGGGGTCGCCGCAACCGTAAATCCAGCACGCTGTTCTTCCCACAGACGGCGCCAATTGACGGGGTGTAAACCCGGCAAATGCCTCGGTTAGATACCACGGGTTTCGTATAGGGAGAGAAGTATGGCGGCTAGTGGTTCCGGACGGCTGACAAGTAAGGATTTATCCAGGTTCGACCTCTCATTGAGACTTAAAGACCTACTCCTGCTTGTCTGATCTTATATTGATGATTGTTACATGGTGGCCATGATGGCGATTGTGGTATGGCTAGGGCTAGATGTAACATCCCAAAAATATTAATATAATTCTTAGTGCAAAAATGTGGGCCAACAAAAACTTTTCTTATAAAAATGTGTGTATGTTTAATTCTTGAGTGTTGCTTGTTGCATTGTTGCAAGATTGTGGAATTCTAGATCTAACTAAAAATTTGAAGAAAACAAAACAAATAAAACAAACCACAAAAACAAAACACCATGTGACAAATGTCACATTATTTTTCCAAATTAAGATATATAAATTTATTTTCTCACCAAAATCAATGGAGTAATATTATTGACACTCCTAGTTAATTTTTACAAACTATTCCCTTTCAAAAATTCAAATTCAAAACTTCAAATTCAAATAAGAAATTCATGATTGAAATATTTCAAAATATTTCAAAAAGACTTTGTAACACTTACCAATAATATAGTTAGCCTAGATCCTAAGTTTGAACCCAAAAGAATTGAGAGAAATATGGAAAATTAAATAGCAAAATGCTACTGTTTTGGTTCAAGCAATTCACCAAACACCTTGTGATCATCCACCCTGTTCTTCCCAATCCGAACCAACTCGTGGATCAATCCGAGCTTTGGGTTGCGCATTGGGCAAATTGAGGCCAGCCCTGCACTCCTCTCTTCTCTGCGACCTCACCGCACGCCGGGGGAGGCAAAATGGTGGCCGGAGTCGCCGTGTGGACGCCGGCGACAGCCACGGCAGTGCGCACGTCGCAATGTCGCGCCGGGCGTCCGAGGTGGCAACGCCGTGCTCACCCGTGCCAGGCCCCCCCTCTCTCCCTCACCTTGCTGCCCCCTCTCCCGTCGCACCGCAGCCCGCAGGAACCCGCTCCCGCAGGAGGATCGCCGTGGACAGTGCGCGCCGCGCACCGCCCGAGCCCTCCCAGAGCACGCCAGGGCGTCCCCCCCTGCCGAGCTTCCTCCACGCCTCCCCTCCTTGCCCATTTGGTTCCCCAGACATCCCGCAGCCCGGCCAACCCCCTCCACCGGCCTACGGCGGGCTAGCACGGCCGCGGGCGCCCCCTGCACCGCGCCCACCGTGCGCCGCCCGGCCGCTATAAATTGGCCCCCGTGCCCCTCTTCTCACCGCACCACCCCACGGCCTCTCCCCCTCACATCACCACCCTCTCGTGCACCGCCAGGAGGGCGGAGCCGTTGCCGCGAAGCTCTAGCCGCCCGTGGTCTCCTCGAGCTCGCCGTGCCCGAGGTAGACGACGACCGCGGCCAGGCCACGGCATCCTTCCCCTTCGCTCCCCCCTACCCTCAGCCTCTTCCCCATGCGCCCCGCACTCACCCACCCCCTTTTCCCCTCTGTTTCGTGCACAGGATCGACGAAGGAGCCTCGCCGGAGTTGGAGCTCGGCCGCGGAAGAGGAGCTGCTCGCCGCCGTCGGTTGGAGCCGCCCCAGCACGCGCCGCTCGTCCCTAAGCCTTCCCCGAGTCACCGTCGTCGTTCTGCACCATCCGCACGTCCTCCCGAGCCCCCTAGGTGAGTCTCTGTCCACCTCGCCGTCGCCGGAGTCGCGCGCCGCCAGTTTTAGGTCGCCGGCGTCGCGGCCGCTCGAGAGCCGTTAGATCTTGATCCTACGGTAGCTTACCGGTTCGTGAAAAATATTAAAAATCTGACAGGCAGACCCCACGCGTCAGGTTTAAATAGACCGCGCGCGCGCTCGCTGAGTCGCTGACTGGTGGGTCCCCTCCGTCAGGATTTTAATCATTATCCACTCTGGATTTTAATTTGAATTTAAATTCCATTTAAAAACCAGTACTGAACCCAATTTTAGAAAATCCATAACTTTAGATTTACAACTCCAAATTGAACAAATCCAACTGTTCTGGAAAGCTTATGAAATTATCTATCCAACTAAACTAGTTTCACTCCATTTGGATATATAATAAAAAATACAATATTCAAAATACAGTAGCATGTTTAAATTCTAAACTTGTTTGTTTCTGATACTCTGATAATCCAAATTAGTTTAAACTAATTTTATTAGGTCACATTTATCCATGGTTAGTCACCCCTAAAATGGTTTAATTTTTAGATGAATATAATTTAAATAATAGCCAAAACCATATTAATTGGCTTCTGGATTCAACACAATGTGTAGGGAGTTTGGTAACTCCAAATGACCCAAACCCAATTGTTTCATCTTCTACACATCATTAGCTTTCTGCAGAATTTTAGTTTGTATTTTTGTGACAAACAGAACTCAAGCTATGCAATTAAACATGTGCAACAAGTTTCTGCCCTAATTGAAATACAAGGGAATAATGTTTAATTCAATTAAATTGAAACCACATGATATTGTTTGGTATGTGGAATGGTTAATTAGAACCTCTAAGAGTGTATTGCTATGATGATTGATTGAATAGGCTAGTGATTGTTTGTATTTGATTGATTGTGTATTAGACGAGAACGTTGCCGGATATATCGAGGAGGAGGGATTTGCAGAACCTGAAGACCAAGACCAAGATCACTTTGCCGAGCAAGGCAAGCTACTCTCTGAGCTTGCACCTAACTTATGCATCTAGATTTACAAATCATTTTCAAAAGCAAAGGTTTACAAAAACCCTTTTTCAAAAGTATATAGAGATTATTTTGCCACCCTATGTAGAAGTAGGTACTAAAACTATAGGATGGAAAAACAATGTTGTTTATTCAAAACTCCTTTGAAAACTTGTGTGGATATATAGCACCAAAATGTGGTGTTGAAATAAGGAAATGGAGAAAGATGGTTTTGGAAAAAGCACATTGTGTCCTAGTACTCAGTCAAGCAACCGATACTCTGTGCGACCACATTTACCCACATATGGGAAAGGGCTTAGTCATATAGTTTGCTCTTATTAGTATGGGACACTGCATCAACATAGATGACTCTGTTATGCATGAGGGAGTGGTTTGGTGACCTAACCCTGACCTGGGTCCTCGCTCAAAAATCTATGAGTAGATAAGGAGGAGGATAGAAGGATGTCCGTATACACCGCCAGATAAAACCTATGAGTCCTCACACTTAGGGTTTCCGACGGGAAACTGGACTAGGTGTAGATGGAATGGTTCATAGGGGCAGGATCCTATACTAGCATGAGCAAGGGAAAGACTAGGGTCGGTGACTCAACTTCGCATACCACGGGTATGGCGAAGCGTGGCTGACACGATGAGTTATCGAATGAGTGTGGGAAAAGCGTGCTACCTCTGCAGAGGGTAATTAAACTATTCGAATAGCCGAGTCCTCGAATATGGACAGTTGAAGACCCTACTTAGACCATGTGCAAGTTTTTGGAAAAGAGTTGAGTTTAAAAAGAAAAAGGAAATGGAGAGTGTTCCATACACCTATACCAACGGATCGGTATGAGGTAGTTGGAAAGATATTGCCATAATGGTTTACGATCAGAAAAAGGAGGAGTTTTGGAATAAAACTAATAAAATTGAGCTATCTAGTAGCGATAATTTCCTTATCTTCTTCAACAAAGATACAGAGATGTTTTAAATGAATAAAAGTGAGAAACTAAAAATGGAACTAGAGCACTCATGTTGGAGTAGTTTGCGAGTACATTCAAATGTACTCATACTAGTTTGCTTCTGGCTATTGTCGTAGCCAGACATGGAGGAGTACTACGCCCAGGAGGAATACGGCGACATCTATGCCAACTAAGGATCTTCATAAGTCGACTGCCTGTCGGGTCATCGTTAGGATTTGATGTCTACTACGCCTTATTTCCGCTGATTGTTTTGGTTTGGCCCTTGAAGGCACCTATGTAAGACTTGGTCTAGATGACCATTTTATGTAAGACTTTTATTCGGTATTGTAATGGATGTAAACTTTGGTATTCAATTCGGGTTATGTGCAACGACAGAATGATCATGGGATCGTTGTGTTAAGCATAATCGGGTATTTCGGACAGTTAGTCCGGGGTCCCCACAGAATTGGTATCAGAGCCAGGTTGACTTTAGGAGCCTTAGATTAGCATGGTCGTTAGGTAGTGATTGCAAAAGTTGAGTTTTAAAGAAAAACAAAGTAAGAAATTAGTTTAAAAAAAATGCTTATCTCTTACCCTCTCATTTGTGCAAAATTCTCTTCTTACCAACTACTAAGTTTTCTTTCATATTCATAAAAACTTGCCACACTTGTCATTTTAATAAACTTAAAAATCTGCTCACATATTGTCCCTTCCATTAAAAATTTGATATACTTGCCATCTCACTAACTTAAAAATTTTGACTAAAAATTATAGATGGCGAGCCATTTCACCGAGTTTGTTCAGCTGGAGAAGGACGGCAAGTTGATGTTCGAGAAGGACTTGTTCGAGTTGACCAAGCTGCTAGGTCGTCCCACTCCTGAGTTTAAGGTAGCCCAGGTGGACGCTCCCGGTAACGGGAACCTGTCCTGGTTGATCGAGGCGTCTGTTCGCGGGGACATCAAGTCCCCCGGATCCAGGGCACTCTCTTTCACCCTCATGGACGTCCACTGGGACGATGGACTGTGTCGTTCCATGCAGCGGATGCTATCCCGGCTTTGTGAGGAACACAAGGCGGAGCTGGTAAACTCTCGTTTCCAGTTCTACGGGAGGCGCACCATCGATGGACACCCAATTCGGTCCCCTCTGCACCCGACATTTGGAGAGTATATCCTAGACATGGAGATTATGCTCTTTCGCACCCAGGAGGATCTGAGGTGCGCTAGGCTTCGGTCTCACTTTGAGCGTCTCTCGCTCAAGGAGAGTCGCGAGAGTGAGGCACAGCTGAAGACTGAGAAGACCGCTCTTCTTAAGAAGGGAACCCAGATGCGGAAGACCATCGCGAAGCTCCGCAAGAAGGTTGCCGAGCAGGATGAGCTGATAGAGGATTTGGAGCTCCGTACTGACGAGATGGAGGAGGAGGGCGAGGATCTCCGCAAGGAGAACAACGCTTTCCTCAGTGACGATGACGACTATCTGGAGGAGATAGACGATGAGGATGAGGATGATGAGGAGGAGGATCCAGAGGAGCCACCCTACCAGTCCGATGCTCACATGGCAGAGCCTGAGGTTCCACCTCAGTAGGCGAGTTACTTGAGTCTACCGCAGGATTAGGTCGACCCCCCCCCCCTATCGCTAGTAGAGTCAAAGTTGTGGTTCTTTTGGAACTTGCTATATGTAAATTAGTTAGGGAGAATGTTGTAAGCTAGGTTTGGATGAACTCTTGATGTAATGGTTGTGCTATGAAAGTGTGTGCTAGTCTTGTTAACATGTGTTAAATGTTTCTCCTATAATCCTTAGTAAATCAACCTCTACGTAAAAACCCATCTTCCCTTGGTCAAACCCCTTTTTGCTTGCCCCTTATACCCGGTATGCTTCAGGATGGTGGACACTCGTCGCACCAACACGGATGGAGGAGCACCACCACCCCCACCAGACCCAACCACCGCCCAACTTCTTGCGCTCATCATGGAGGAACGCCAAGCTGCTCGGACTGAGCGTCAAGCTCATATCACTGCCCTGCAACAGATAGCTGCTGCTCACAACAACAACAACAACCACCACAACAATGGCAATGGCAATGGCAATGGCAATGGCAATGGTGAAGGAAATCAGCGGTCCACTTTGAGCAACTTCCAAAGGACCAACCCACCCACCTATTCCAAGGGACTTCACCCACTTGAGGCCGATGACTGGCTTCGCACCATTAACAACAACCTGGTAGTTGCAGCCGTGGGAGAACCTGAGAAGGTGCTGTTTGCGACCCACTATCTTGCAGGACCAGCACGGTCTTGGTGGGAAGCTACCAAGGCTCTACAGCAAGCTGGTTATGCTATCAGCTGGGATGATTTCCAGGAGAAGTTCCGCAAGAAGCACATTCCCCGCGGACTCATTGAGCGGAAGAAGGATGAATTCCGCAGGTTGCGGCAGGGAAGTAAGGATGTGGTCGGATACCTCGATGAGTTCACTGACTTGTCTCGGTATGCTCCTGATGACGTCGACACCGAGGGGAGGAAGATGGAGCGTTTCATGAACGGACTTCATGATGAACTGCAATGCGCCTTGGTTATCCATGACTTTGTTGATTTGGAATCACTTGTGGACAAGGCCATACAGCTGGAGACCAAGCGCAAATCCATGTTTGAGGGTCGTAAGAGGAGAATGATTGCCCAGGAAGGTTCGAGCAGTCAGAAACCTCGCACCCACCCACCAAACCCCAAGCCAGCATATAGACCACCACCAACTTCGCACCCCAGTTACCCTAAGCCCCCATACAACCCAAACAAGTTCAACCGTCCCAATGACAACACCCGTCCCGGAGGGAACTCTAGCAACCCCAACCTCAATGCCAATGTTGTCTGTTTCAATTGTGGCACCAAGGGTCACTACTCCAAGGCATGCCCCAATCCTAAGAAGAATGGTCCGCGCCCCGATGCACAGGCGCCGAACAACGGTCAAGGCCGCAATGGAAATGGCAAGAACCCCGCACCCCGCGGAAATGTGGCTGTTGCCAAGGGACGCCTGCACCACATCAATGCTGAAGAGGCCATGGATGCACCAGATGTTGTGATGGGTACGTTCCTTGTCAACTCAGTACCTGCAACTGTTCTGTTTGATTCTGGTGCTACTCATTCTTTTGTTACCCAAGAATTTGTTGCTAAGGGAGGTTTAGTCGGAAACCTCTTACCCAAACCCATGGTCATCCAAATCCCAGAATCCACCATAGATACCAAGTCATTTTGCCCGGACGTTTCCCTTGAGATCAAAGGGGAAAAGTTCCTAGTCGACTTAATCATCCTAGGAACCCAAGGAATAGATGTCATACTGGGTATGAATTGGTTAGCCAAGTACCATGGTCGAATTGACTGTGCCAGAAGAGTTGTAGCCCTCACCACCGACAAAGGGGTAGAAGTGGAGTATGTGTCAGAAACCAGTCGACCCCGACCAGGATGCCATGAGAGCATAGCCCGACCAGCCCTAGATGAGATCTGTGTTGTTCACCTGTTCCAAGATGTCTTTCCTGAAGAATTGCCTGGTATGCCACCAGATCGGGATATTGAGTTCATCATTGAACCTATCCCCGGGACAGCCCCCATATCCCAAAGGCCTTATCGGATGAATCCAGAAGAACTGGTTGAGTTGAAGAAGCAGTTAGCAGACATGCTCAGCAAAGGGCTTATTCGCCCAAGTGCTTCACCCTGGGGATCACCCATTATTTTTGTGGATAAGAGGGATGGTACCACACGCCTGTGTGTGGATTATCGCAGGTTGAATGATGTGACCATCAAAAACAAGTACCCTCTCCCAAAGATCGAGGATCTGTTCGATCAAATGAACGGAGCCCGAGTCTTTTCCAAGATCGATCTTCGGTCAGGGTATCATCAGTTAAGAATCCGAGAGACAGACATTCCCAAGACTGCCTTCACAACCCGTTACGGTTTATTTGAATATACCGTAATGTCCTTTGGTCTGACCAATGCCCCAGCCTATTTTATGAATCTCATGAACAAGATCTTCATGGAGTATCTTGACAAGTTCGTGGTAGTTTTCCTTGATGACATCCTTATTTACTCCAAAACTGAAGAAGAGCATGCTGAACACCTGTGTCTAGTTTTAGCAACCCTCCGAGAGCATCAGTTGTATGCCAAGTTCAGCAAGTGTGAGTTCTGGCTCAGTGAAGTCTCATTTCTCGGACATGTTGTGTCTGCGGGAGGAATTTCTGTTGACCCAGAGAAGATCCAAGCCATTGTGGACTGGAAAGCCCCAACTAGTGTGACTGAAATCCGAAGCTTTCTCGGACTAGCGGGATACTACCGCAAGTTCGTTGAGGGATTCTCCAGTATAGCCAAACCCCTTACCCAACTGCTGAAAAAGGACAAGAAATTTGAATGGACTCAGAAGTGTGAAGAGAGTTTCCAGGAATTAAAGAAGAGATTGACCTCAACCCCTATCCTGATTATGCCAGACGTCACCAAGAGTTTCGACGTGTATTGCGATGCATCACGTCTAGGACTGGGTTGTGTTCTGATGCAAGAAGGCAAGGTGGTGTCGTATCTGTCTCGACAGTTGCGACCACATGAAGAGAACTACCCAACCCATGACCTGGAGTTGGCCGCTGTTGTTGTTGCTTTGAAGACGTGGCGCTCCTATCTGGCAAGACATCGCTGCGAGATCTATACGGATCATAAGAGCTTGAAGTATATCTTCACGCAGAGGGAGTTAAATTTGCGACAGAGAAGGTGGATGGAATTAATCAAGGATTATGATATCGGCATCAATTATCACCCTGGAAAGGCTAATGTAGTTGCCGATGCCCTTAGTCGCAAACCCTGCACCCTGAATGCCATGATCCAAGCAGAGCAGCCAGCCCTGTTTAAGGAGTTCAAAGATTTTGGACTAGAGCTTGTTAGCCACGGCTATCTCGCCCATTTAGAGTTAGCTCCAACTCTGATAGATCAAATCAAGGAGGCCCAGAAAGGTCATGAGAGCATAGAAGGAATCAAGAAGAAGATTTCTCTCGGTAAAGCGCCTGGTTTTACTGAGGATGCAGAAGGAATGTTGAGATTCAAGGGTCGTATCTGTGTCCCCAATACCTCGGAACTCAATGAGTTAATCCTAAGGGAAGCCCACGAGACCCCTTACTCAATCCACCCCGGCGGAACCAAGATGTACCAAGACCTTCGTGAAAGATTTTGGTGGCATGGAATGAAGCGAGAAATTGGTGCTTTCGTAGCCAAGTGTGATATCTGTCAGCGAGTCAAGGCTGAACATCAGCGACCCGCTGGATTGCTTCAACCCTTACAGATTCCCGAGTGGAAGTGGGATGAGATTGGAATGGATTTTATCACCGGACTTCCAAGATCCAACCGAGGCCATGACTCAATATGGGTCATCGTAGACAGACTGACCAAAGTGGCCCATTTTATTCCCGTCCACACCACCTATAGGGGAAATCAGTTAGCAGACCTGTATATTTCCAGAATAGTAAGCCTGCATGGTGTGCCTAAGAGGATTGTATCAGATAGAGGCACACAATTCACCTCAAGGTTCTGGAAAGCCCTGCATGAAGCCCTCGGAACCAAGTTGGCGTTTAGCACAGCTTATCACCCCCAGACCGATGGCCAAACTGAACGAGTGAACCAGATATTAGAGGACATGCTTCGCGCATGTGTCCTAGCCTATGGATCCAAATGGGAAGATTGTCTTCCATTTGCAGAATTCTCCTACAACAACAGTTACCAGTCTAGTCTGCAAATGGCCCCTTTTGAAGCCCTTTACGGCAAGAAGTGTCGTACACCCCTGAATTGGTCCAACACCGGAGAAGGCAAACTGTTTGGACCAGATACCCTCCGTGAGGCTGAAGAGCAAGTCCAGCTTATCCGTGAGCGACTCAAGACCGCCCAATCCCGTCAGAAGAGTTACGCTGATCCCAAGCGTCGTGATGTCACCTTCAATATCGGAGATTATGTCTATCTCCGAGTGACACCCCTTAAAGGAATGCAGCGTTTCCATGTCAAAGGAAAATTAGCGCCAAGATATATTGGACCTTTCAAGATTCTTGCCCGTCGAGGAGAAGTGTCTTATCAACTGGAGTTGCCCCAAGAGTTAGAAGATTACCATGATGTTTTCCACATTTCCTTGCTCCGGAAGTGTCTTGAAGTTCCTGACCAGCCTGATGTTTTCAAAAACATCGATCACCAGTCCGTCGACCTGAATCAAGATCTGACTTATCGTGAGACGCCCCTCAAGATTCTCGACGAAGATGTTCGTCTCACCCGCAGGCGAGCAATCAAGTTCTACAAAGTCCAATGGACTAACCACTCTGAAGATGAAGCAACTTGGGAACGTGAAGACTATCTTAGGAGCGAGTTTCCCAACCTCTTTAGTACCCAGGCCTAGCAAATCTCGGGACGAGATTTATTTTAAGGGGGGAAGTCTATAACATCCCAAAAATATTAATATAATTATTAGTGCAAAAATGTGGGCCAACAAAAACTTTTCTTATAAAAATGTGTGTATGTTTAATTCTTGAGTGTTGCTTGTTGCATTGTTGCAAGATTGTGGAATTCTAGCTCTAATTAAAAATTTGAAGAAAAGAAAACAAATAAAACAAACCACAAAAACAAAACACCATGTGACAAATGTCACATTATTTTTCCAAATTAAGATATATAAATTTATTTTCTCACCAAAATCAATGGAGTAATATTATTGACACTCCTAGTTAATTTTTACAAACTATTCCCTTTCAAAAATTCAAATTCAAAACTTCAAATTCAAATTAGAAATTCATGATTGAAATATTTCAAAATATTTCAAAAAGACTTTGAAACACTTACCAATAATATAGTTAGCCTAGATCCTAAGTTTGAACCCAAAAGAATTGAGAGAAATATGGAAAATTAAATACCAAAATGCTACTGTTTTGGTTCAAGCAATTCACCAAACACCTTGTGATCATCCACCCTGTTCTTCCCAACCCGAACCAACTCGTGGATCAATCCGAGCTTTGGGTTGCGCATTGGGCAAATTGAGGCCAGCCCTGCACTCCTCTCTTCTCTGCGACCTCACCGCACGCCGGGGGAGGCAAAATGGTGGCCGGAGTCGCCGTGTGGACGCCGGCGACAGCCACGGCAGTGCGCACGTCGCAATGTCGCGCCGGGCGTCCGAGGTGGCAACGCCGTGCTCACCCGTGCCAGGCCCCCCCTCTCTCCCTCACCTTGCTGCCCCCTCTCCCGTCGCACCGCAGCCCGCAGGAACCCGCTCCCGCAGGAGGATCGCCGTGGATAGTGCGCGCCGCGCACCGCCCGAGCCCTCCCAGAGCACGCCAGGGCGTCCCCCCCTGCCGAGCTTCCTCCACGCCTCCCCTCCTTGCCCATTTGGTTCCCCAGACATCCCGCAGCCCGGCCAACCCCCTCCACCGGCCTACGGCGGGCTAGCACGGCCGCGGGCGCCCCCTGCACCGCGCCCACCGTGCGCCGCCCGGCCGCTA
Source organism: Poa annua (assembly GCA_026929855.1). Classification (NCBI taxonomy): domain Eukaryota; kingdom Viridiplantae; phylum Streptophyta; class Magnoliopsida; order Poales; family Poaceae; genus Poa; species Poa annua. The sequence continues at coordinate 238,191,096 of CM049426.1, read as the reverse complement.
TAAATTGGCCCCCGTGCCCCTCTTCTCACCGCACCACCCCACTGCCTCTCCCCCTCACATCACCACCCTCTCGTGCACCGCCAGGAGGGCGGAGCCGTTGCCGCGAAGCTCTAGCCGCCCGTGGTCTCCTCGAGCTCGCCGTGCCCGAGGTAGACGATGACCGCGGCCAGGCCACGGCATCCTTCCCCTTCGCTCCCCCCTACCCTCAGCCTCTTCCCCATGCGCCCCGCACTCACCCGCCCCCTTTTCCCCTCTGTTTCGTGCACAGGATCGACGAAGGAGCCTCGCCGGAGTTGGAGCTCGGCCGCGGAAAAGGAGCTGCTCGCCGCCGTCGGTTGGAGCCGCCCCAGCACGCGCCGCTCGTCCCTAAGCCTTCCCCGAGTCACCGCCGTCGTTCTGCACCATCCGCACGTCCTCCCGAGCCCCCTAGGTGAGTCTCTGTCCACCTCGCCGTCGCCGGAGTCGCGCGCCGCCAGTTTTAGGTCGCCGGCGTCGCGGCCGCTCGAGAGCCGTTAGATCTTGATCCTACGGTAGCTTCCGGTTCGTGAAAAATATTAAAAATCTGACAGGCAGACCCCACGCGTCAGGTTTAAATAGACCGCGCGCGCGCTCGCTGAGTCGCTGACTGGTGGGTCCCCTCCGTCAGGATTTTAATCATTATCCACTCTGGATTTTAATTTGAATTTAAATTCCATTTAAAAACCAGTACTGAACCCAATTTTAGAAAATCCATAACTTTAGATTTACAACTCCAAATTGAACAAATCCAACTGTTCTGTAAAGCTTATGAAATTATCTATCCAACTAAACTAGTTTCACTCCATTTGGATATATAATAAAAATACAATATTCAAAATACAGTAGCATGTTTAAATTCTAAACTTGTTTGTTTCTGATACTCTGATAATCCAAATTAGTTGAAACTAATTTTATTAGGTCACATTTAGCCATGGTTAGTCACCCCTAAAATGGTTTAATTTTTAGATGAATATAATTTAAATAATAGCCAAAACCATATTAATTGGCTTCTGGATTCAACACAATGTGTAGGGAGTTTGGTAACTCCAAATGACCCAAACCCAATTGTGTCATCTTCTACACATCATTAGCTTTATGTAGAATTTTAGTTTGTATTTTTGTGACAAACAGAACTCAAGCTATGCAATTAAACATGTGCAACAAGTTTCTGCCCTAATTGAAATACAAGGGAATAATGTTAATTCAATTAAATTGAAACCACATGATATTGTTTGGTATGTGGAATGGTTAATTAGAACCTCTAAGAGTGTATTGCTATGATGACTGATTGAATAGGCTAGTGATTGTTTGTATTTGATTGATTGTGTATTAGACGAGAACGTTGCCGGATATATCGAGGAGGAGGGATTTGCAGAACCTGAAGACCAAGACCAAGATCACTTTGCCGAGCAAGGCAAGCTACTCTCTGAGCTTGCACCTAACTTATGCATCTAGATTTACAAATCATTTTCAAAAGCAAAGGTTTACAAAAACCCTTTTTCAAAAGTATATAGAGATTATTTTGCCACCCTATGTAGAAGTAGGTACTAAAACTATAGGATGGAAAAACAATGTTGTTTATTCAAAACTCCTTTGAAAACTTGTGTGGATATATAGCACCAAAATGTGGTGTTGAAATAAGGAAATGGAGAAAGATGGTTTTGGAAAAAGCACATTGTGTCCTAGTACTCAGTCAAGCAACCGATACTCTGTGCGACCACATTTACCCACATATGGGAAAGGGCTTAGTCATATAGTTTGCTCTTATTAGTATGGGACACTGCATCAACAGAGATGACTCTGTTATGCATGAGGGAGTGGTTTGGTGACCTAACCCTGACCTGGGTCCTCGCTCAAAAATCTATGAGTAGATAAGGAGGAGGATAGAAGGATGTCCGTATACACCGCAAGATAAAACCTATGAGTCCTCACACTTAGGGTTTCCGACGGGAAACTGGACTAGGTGTAGATGGAATGGTTCATAGGGGCAGGATCCTATACTAGCATGAGCAAGGGAAAGACTAGGGTCGGTGACTCAACTTCACATACCACGGGTATGGCGAAGCGTGGCTGACACGATGAGTTATCGAATGAGTGTGGGAAAAGCGTGCTACCTCTGCAGAGGGTAATTAAACTATTCGAATAGCCGAGTCCTCGGATATGGACAGTTGAAGACCCTACTTGGACCATGTGCAAGTTTTTGGAAAAGAGTTGAGTTTAAAAAGAAAAAGGAAATGGAGAGTGTTCCATACACCTATACCAACGGATCGGTATGAGGTAGTTGGAAAGATATTGCCATAATGGTTTACGATCAGAAAAAGGAGGAGTTTTGGAATAAAACTAATAAAATTGAGCTATCTAGTAGCGATAATTTCCTTATCTTCTTCAACAAAGATACAAAGATGTTTTAAATGAATAAAAGTGAGAAACTAAAAATGGAACTAGAGCACTCATGTTGGAGTAGTTTGCGAGTACATTCAAATGTACTCATACTAGTTTGCTTCTGGCTATTGTCGTAGCCAGACATGGAGGAGTACTACGCCCAGGAGGAATGCGGCGACATCTATGCCAACTAAGGATCTTCATAAGTCGACTGCCTGTCGGGTCATCGTTAGGATTTGATGTCTACTACGCCTTATTTCCGCTGATTGTTTTGGTTTGGCCCTTGAAGGCACCTATGTAAGACTTGGTCTAGATGACCATTTTATGTAAGACTTTTATTCGGTATTGTAATGGATGTAAACTTTGGTATTCAATTCGGGTTATGTGCAACGACAGACTGATCATGGGATCGTTGTGTTAAGCATAATCGGGTATTTCGGACAGTTAGTCCGGGGTCCCCACACTAGATGCGTCGTTGCCTATTGTCTATTATGGTGTAGATTATATTTTTGTCTACCCCTCCCTGTCTCTATATATGGAGCCAGTGGGTTTTACATTAGAGTCCTAATAGAGTACTAATATGACTCATTGTTTTGTACTTCAAGTTATTTCCTTAGCAGCTTCTTGTTCTTCATTGGGCCACCCGGTGGGCCTGATCTTCATTATACGTCATAGTGGGGTACCCGCAAGGTATGCCCACGTCACACACGTACGGTGAAGACGACGACCTTCGAGCTCCGATTCAGGGACGAAGCAGCGGAAGATTTGGATTGGAAGACCAGCAGCACGGCGATGTGCGTATGGTGGAGAGAACTTCACCCTGGCGCAACTCCAATGTAGGAATCACGCTATCAAGGACAAGAAGAGAGAGATTGGTGTGTTTAAAGGCCAAGTGTAGTGTACCTGCACTTAAAATATGGCTAGGTACCTGTGTATAGTGTAAATCTCTGCATCGATTCGTTTGCACACACACTTTACGATGTAATATCACAACAAAGTATTAATTTTTATTACATCAATGATGCAGAATTAGAAAATATTCATTATAACTTGCATAGCATAAAGCTAGCACTGAAAGAGTAAACAAAGAAAATTAAAATAGCAGTGAGTCTCCATCATCTTCATGTTGCCACGGGCGAAAACATGTTGGTTGCAGACTCGAAACCCTTAAACGAATACTCACTCGTCATCTGAACAAACTGCAATAAGAAAAATATTGCAACAATGTGGGTATGTAAAATGGAACTGGCAAGTGACACTATGTTGGACACTTTGAATAATAACTCTAATAACCTATATGCATATTTGGTTGGTGGAGTTTAAGACTATTTTGCATAAAGCCATTTTTTTCCTAACTCTTTTGAAAACACTTATTTTCAATTCGAGACATCCGTGATATGAAATCCACTGTCTCAATTTACCCTTGTTCGCCCATCAAGTTTTAACTTAGAAAATGGAATGGTGGGATCCTCCGTTGACGTCCTTGATCAGCTGCTCAAATTGTCCGTACCTGGGACACGACGAAGTACTTAGATTTTACACTCTGCAAAGGTTGTGCACGTTCACCATTGTACCCATTCAGCCCAAACTATCCTCTACACTCTGGAAGTGATAAGGAAAAGGAGAATAATGAGACGAGATCTTTCAGAAGCATTTTCTCTCCCCATCTGGCTTGACCCGTTCCACCTAACACCCTTTACATCTGCTTGTCCAGCCGGGGCGAGTCCACGCAACTTAGTTGATCAAGCTGAGCCCATATTGGCAATGGCTGCACTGGAAGCAATCTTCACTTGGAGTAACTTCAAATCCCTTTGTTCCTGGGTGGCAATCCATAAGTGTACTATTAGGTGAAAACCACCATGCTCACGACACCAAGTATAGTAGAAACTACCTTAGACGAAAACAACCACGAGCACAGCCCTGAGTAGCCACTCAACATAAACCATTCAACCATTCCACCCAGGTGATTCATTAGCTTAATGGATGTGTACTCTCGGGTGAAAACTACCGTGCTCACGACCCTAGGTATAGTAGAAACTAACTTAGGCGAAGACAACCATGAGCACAACCCTGAGTAGTCACTTAACATTTTGTAAAACTTTTCATCAATTGCTAGCATCAATATTTATACTAAGTATTATGTAGGTATCTAGACACATGAATAGGGGAATCTAAACATGGCTTGCATAGCAATACTATGCTACACATGCTTATAGAAAATTACTCTCCTCATGCATAGAAAAATACTAGGAAGTTTATGTGTGTGCCACTTGCCTTTGGAAGTTGTCGGTGCTCACCATTCTTTTCAACGTAACTCGGAGCTCTCCGTTTAATCTAAACAATATAGACAAACAACAACACAACAATCAACATTAAACACAACAACACAACACATACAAACACATACATAATGAACAAACAAGTTTCATAAAATTCTAAGGAAATATATATTTATGTATGACGTGCAAAATATTTCTAAGGACTAGAGATGCATGTCATGTCAATAAAATATTCTAAGTTAATGGAAGGAAAATATGTTGGTAAAAAATGACTAAGGACCAGGGTTATAAGTTGGACAAATATTTTGCTATAAATCAAACTGAATAAGTTGTAAGACTGCTCCAAGTCTTCACATGTTTGGTCTCAGAATCTTCAACTCCGTTGTAGTTTTATTCATCTTCAATTAGCAATCAAGTACTTAGTCATGATGTGCATAAATACTTAGAGAAAATACTATGTCTATTATTCAAGGTGATCAACAATTATTAACCACTCTTTGTCAATTGGATATTCACTATAGTGAGAGAGACAGACACCCGACCAGCCACTTATGATTGTGGAACAGGTCTCATGTACGCAGACATGTAAGGTTATTCTCCGGGTCGTTTCATCTCACTATGCCGCTAGGATCCAACATACTTCAAACGTGGTAATATCATGATGAAAAGGAGTTTGTGTCCAAAGTGGGAGAAAAAATTAGAAAAGAGGGAAAAGATAGAAAGAAGGATGTAGTTGGTCTTCCAGGAATCTTCTCCTTTCTTCCTTGTAGCTTTCTCCTTGGTGTGATGTCTTCATTGAAATTTTGTAGACTTGATGTTTCTTTAGACTTGATGATTCTTCAGACTTGATGATTTTGATATCACCAGGGTTGTTCTTGGATATAACTTAGCCACCTCGAAGTCTAAAAGAAAGAGAAAAGAAGAGAGAAAGACTTAGAGAAAATAGGGGGGGGGGGGGGTTGGTCTTCTTGAAGTTCCTCTTGATTTTCTTTTCTAAGTATTTTTGCTTCGTGGAGATGCCTGAGGAGTCTGTTTCTTTGCTAAGTCTTGTTTTGCCTTCTAGTCTTCATGTTGAGAATCCATGTTGACAATCCCAAGCGTCTAAGTACACGGCACTTTACCAAAACACTATGTTGAAACTAAACCTAACTAAATACTTAGCAAAAATAAGGGAGGAGTTTCCCTATGAGGAATATAACAATACGATAAAATATGTTATGCATGCAATGCACTTTTTAATCATAAGAAACATCATACTAATTTTTGTGATATTTATAAAGTATGCATTTAATTAATTTCTATTATTGCAAAATATAATAAAGGAGTAAATGCAAGATTAAAGTTTTATGCTATTAAAATTTTATAACTTAAAATTATAAACAGTACTAATGGACAGGGGGCGTTTAAACAAATTTATAGCAATTGAGTTTACTCAAAAATGATTTTTCTATCAAAAGTTATGCCAAAATTAGTCAAGCTATTCAAATTAAACCTATAATTGTTAAATTGTCAAAATAATGCTCATAAATATTTTTTAACAGAGGCATCATATTATAAATATTCTAAGGTTTGTAAAACAATTTTATTTATAATATTTGAACTTACATATTTAAAGTTATGCCAAATTTACTCAAACTCTTAATTTTAAATTTGAATCTATTTAAGCTAGTCAAATTTGAATTCTAACAGCACTAAAATATTCTACAAGTCACGGGGTTTCCAAAAAAATAAAGTTTGTTAAAATTGACCAAACCAGTAAAAAGTTATATTGATTCTAAGTTCTGGGAGCGTTTCTGCAAAACTGGCATTTAATTCTATTTAAGAAAATCAAATTACACGCGGGCGCTGACTGTGCGCTGACTCAACGCTGACGTGGCAAGCTGACTGGGCGTTGATAGGATCTAATCTGGATCGTTAGATCCAGATCTGACGGCTGGGATTGAATCGCACCGGATCGCTATAAGTCATCTAATACTATCCACACAATTTAGATCTGAGGGCTAATAGGGGTTGACCAGAGGCTGGCGGCGCTTCGGCCGCCGGAGTTGATGAAGATGGCGGCGCGCGGCTCGGCATGGACGTCGACGATGTTTTATTGCATCCCAGGACTCGAGGGTATGACGGCGACATTCGCCTCGGGGTGGCGGAGGCGATGGAGGCGATGTTGTCGACTCGCGCGTCCTCAGGCACTGGCTAGGCACGAACGGAATCCCGCCTGCGCGGCCATCTTTGAGTCGATCTCGAAATTGACGATTCGACATCGATATATACCGAGGGGTCATAACGAAGGGCACGGGCGTGGGGAAGGTGGAGCTAGGGTCTCGGGTCTCGGGGTGGTCTTCATATCGCCAGAAATGAAGAAAATGGTGGCGGCGGTAGCCGACTCCGGCGATGAAATTGGTCGGCATGGGGACATTTAGGAGAGTGCTTTTGGGGGGAAAGGAACGAGGAGGTCGAGGGCTATCTATAGAGACAAACGGTTCTTAATTTGATGCAGTAAAACGCCCGCAATCAAGTCGAGAAGAAACGGCCGAGGAGCAGTTTTCAGGCATGATTTTTGCGTCTGGAGATTGAAGACGATGCTGACGTCATCGCTAACGTCAGCAATTTTTCCTTTTCAGATTTTTTTATTTATTTCATATCTTTTGTTTTAAGTTTCCAAATTAAGCAAATAAATTTCCAAAACTTTCTATAAATCATATCTTTGTGTTAAGCCGACCGTGGGCATGTTTTGAACACTTTTTAAAATTAATTTTTTTGAAATACTTATTAAATACAAATTTGAAACTTTATGTCAAATTTGAAAATATGGCTTAATTAAATTTATTTTTGGCTAAATAAATTTATAAAAATACAACATTTATAAATGTTAGAAATTAACTTATTTAAGTCCATTTTTTCAATAACCTTTTTTATTTAAGTTTAGTAAAACAGTAATATCACATAACACAAATATCTGAAAAGAAATGGAAAATATACTGGACTCATTTTCAAACAAATAACACTTTATCCAAAGTTAAGTTTGAAAATGATATGCATTATTTGAAACTCCCTAAAATACATTTGGGAAACATTTCATTATTTATGTTGACTTTATTCATGAAAACCATTTTACAAATTAGGCATACTTTTAAATAACTTTAAGGCACTTTGCAAATATGATTTTTGAGTTTAATAAATAGCCAAAAGTTAAATATTCAAAATCAGCTATTTGGAGTGAAAAATATTTTTAGATGAATGTGTCTTTGAATTTTTTTAAATCACCTTGCGAAATATATAGATTTCTATTTTAATTTTAGTATTTTATTTTAATAAAAACAAAAGTTTCAAATTTTAGTGATTTTCAAACATTCCAAAATATTGGGATTTTACACCAAGGGGGGGGGCACCTCTTTATATAGAAGATAGGGGGCTGCCAGCCTTGCTGGCCAGGCGGTGTGGGACTAATCCCACACCACCAGCCCGCACCTTGTAGGTGCACCGGACCTAGGTGGGCCCTATTCGGCCCACCTAGGCCGACCCCTCCCCCATGCGCACCAGGAGGGAGAACGTCCCCCCTCATGGGCCTTCTTCCCATGGGAAGGCCCATTTAAAGTGGGCTGCCTTTAAAAATTTGAAAATAATTAAATAAAATTACATTTAACTATTAACTACACTAATTAATATTAAACACACAATATATAATTTATTTGGGCACCGAAACTATTTCGTCGCTCTCTGATCTCTATGGGATCTTTCTCGGGACGCTCACAGTGTTCTCTCTTCTAGTTTCTCTTCCGGTAAACTTGTCGACTCCCCTTAAGTGTGTTACCCTAGCGGTTCGAGATCTCTCCTGACATGATCGAGACGCGGTCTCCGATCAATGACTAATTCGTGGACCTTGGATACTGATACGTCCATTTTGCATCACTATTTATAGCATAATTTACTGCTATTTATTGATATATTTTGTATTTGGAGATGATACTTATGTTATTTCATCTATTTTGCATGATTGATGATCATTGGGGATGGAACTCTGAAGTCTGAATTCTGCTGGAAAAAACATCGTCAAAATACAATATTTGCGAAGGCCAGAAGAAGAAAATAGATATCTGGGAATTATTTTCCATTTAATTCACGAAGGAGGCCAAAAGGAGAGCCTGGAGTGGGCCCTGTTGGGGATATACCAAGTGGGGGTATCTCTGACATGGATCAATCCGACTAGTCCAGGGTGGCCCAAGGGTGGTAAGGCTGAAGCCTGCCGGGCGGCCCAGATAGCTGACATACAAGGAAGTAGGCGGACGGTCCAAGGAAGGCGGAAGGCCGAAGCCCATCAAGCCACCAAGCCCAAGACGGAAGGCGGAAACTAAGCCGGCTAGGTCTAGGACTCTATTTACTTGCCGGACAAGTACTTACCTTGTATCCTGGGGTCTGGCCGCCTATATAAGCCGGCCACCAGGAAGCCTCTAGGGCACGCATTAATACGCTCTAATACTCATTGTAACATGTTCACGGCTATTGCCTTATAGTGAATTATAGCAGCACGTAGGGTCTCGCCACCGCTGCGAGATCTGAAGCTGGGTAACCTCGCCGTGTTCAATCCCGACCTCGACGACACCCGCCTTCTTTCCCACATCCATCCATAGTCTAGAGGACCCCCGTCTCCTATCAATTATGCCGGTACTCCGACAGGCCCGGGGGGCCCACACCACCTCGTGGCGCGGCCAGGAGGGCTGCCGCGCGAGCAGGTGGTGAGGCCGCTCCTGGCGCACCTCTTCGTGTACTTCATCCTCCCGAAGACCTAAAAATACTACGTTGTCCAGAAACCATCTCCGCCGCAACCACGAGGCCGAGAAGACAGGGAGAGAAAAGCTCTCCGGCAGGCTGCGTTGCCGCCGGGGAAATTTCCTCCTGGAGGGGGAAAATCATCGCCATCGTCACCGTCATCGAGATGCACTACATCACCATCGCCAACACCACCATGTCCACTGCCGACACCGTCATCTCCATCCATCCACTATGTTCCCGCTGTAACTTCTAGGGCTAAACTCCGTGTATTTGATAAGGGAAAATATCCCGTTGATGATTGCTATTGTTATTGATGCTATTGAGTGAAACCCGTTGAACTAGTGTTTATGTTCAGATTGTTATCCATCATTTTATCAACTCTGATCATGTTCCATATGGCATGTTTTGAGTAGTTCGTTGTGTTGTTGAGGACATGGGAGAAGTCGAGATGTTAGTAGTGAACTATGTTGAATAATATTTGATGCTTTGATATTTAAGTTGTGGTGCCATTGTTCTAGTGGTGTCATGTGAACGTCGACTACATGAGACTTCACCTTTATGGGCCTAGGGGAATGCACCGTGTACTCGGTTATCATTTGTAGGGTTGCCGGAGTGACAGAAACCTAAACCCCCGTTGGTATTTCCGATTCACGAGGGATCACAGGATCTCAGAGTTTAAGGATATGGTTAGATTTATCTTATTTACTTTCTTGTATTTGCGGATGCTTACAAGGGGTATAATCATAAGTATGTATTAGTCCTAGAAAGGGCGGTGCATTAGCATAGGTTCACCCACACGCCACTTATCTAAATACCAAAGATTATTCATCAATATGAAGCGAAAGCACTAGACAGAAATCCCGTGTGTCCTCAAAAACGTTTGGTTATCATAAGTAAACAAACCGTCTTGTCCTTTGCTCTCAAAAGGATTGGGCCACTCTCTGAAATTATAATTTTCGTGCTCTATTTACTCGCACTTTATTTATCTGTTATATCAAAGTCTGCTTAAAACTTGTCTGCTAGTGTTTACGGTGAAATCCTCATCAAAACCACTTGTCAACACCTTCTGCTCCTCGTTGGGTTCGACACTCTTATTTATCGAAAGTACTACGATACACCGCCTATAATCGTGGGTCATCAAGACTATTTTCTGGCGCCCTTGCCGGGGAGTGAAGCGCTATTGGTAAGAGGAATTGGTAAGGAAAACTTCAACTGTAAGTGCTGTTTTTATTTCTATCTCTTTATTTGCTTAATAATTGAGAGAGAAAAGGTTGCTTTCCTGTTTGGGAAGTCTTCTACCGCTGCTGAGGTAGAACGTGAGGCGCCACTTGATGATATTGTGCCATTTAAAATACCTATGAAAATTGTTAAACGTGTTATGAATAACCGCTATGTTGGGAATGGAACTGTCCACCCCGGTGATCATTTGCTGTATTTACATGAATTATGCGAGTTGTTCAAGTGTGCAGGTATTACGATGGACGAAGTCAGGAAGAAATTTTTCTCCATATCACTTGGTTGGAGAGCTACGCATTGGTATAAACTGTTGAAGAACAGGGATTCTCTTGGATGGGAGGAAATTGTACCTCTCTTTTATTCTAAATTTTATCCTCCAAGTGAAATTCATCAAGATCGGAATTCTATATATAACTTCTGACGTCATGATGGAGAAAGTATTGCCCAAGCGTGGGGGAGATTGAAGGCATTAATGCTCAAATGCCCCATTCATGAGCTTTCTAGTAATATTATTGTTGATAACTTCTATGCAAGATTATCATTTGAAGATAAAACATTATTGGATACTTCTTGTGGTGGATCATTTACTCATAATAAGGAGTTTAAATGGGATCTTCTTGATCGTATTGAAGAAAATAGTGAAGCATGGGAGAACACAAAGGTAGGGAGTCAGGTATAAAATATGACTTTGAATGCATTAAGACTTTCATGGAAACTGATGCATTTCTAAATATTAATAATGCTTATGGTCTTGACTCTCAAGTTGTTGCAAATTATTATAAAACCTTTGCTGATTATTTCATTTTGCCCAAGAAGGGGATTGAAAAATATCATGAACCTTATAAAGATAAATCTTTAGCTAAGAGCATTGAAGTTAATATTGTTGATCATATCATTCCTCAGCCTTATATTGATAAAATTCCTTTTCCTATTAAAGTGAAATAACATTATATTATGGCTAGTGTGGTTAGTAAAAGTGATAAGAGAGCTAATGAACCCGATGAACAAATTAAAGTTGAACCATTTGTGGCTATAGTTAAAGAACTTGTTTCTGAAAATGTGGGAGAAGAGTATATTATATTTTGTGATGATGCTTCTAATGTTGTTTCTCATCCCGCAAAGCCAAGAAAGGCTAGTGTTCCTATGTTATCTGTTAAAATTGGTGATCATTGCTATTATGGTTTATGTGATATTGGTGCAAGTTCAAGTGCTATTCCTTATGAGCTTTACTAAGAAATTATGCATGAAATTGATCCTAGCTACCTTGAAGATATTGATGTGGTTATTCAACTTGCTAATAGAGAAACTATCTCTCCCATTGGTATTGTTAGAGAAGTTGAAGTTCTACGTGGTAAGACTAAATATCCCGCTGATTTTCTTGTACTTGGTTCTGCTGCTAGTAAGACTTGTCCTATCATTTTGGTAGACCTTTTCTGAATACTTGTGGTGCTGTTATAGATTGTAGGAAAGAAAAAATCCTTACTAAATTTGCTGGAGAATCTTAGGAATTCAATTTTTCGAAATTTGCAAAAAAAACCTTATGAATCCGAATTGAATAATGAGGATGTTAGAGTAGAACAACTTGCTTCTATTGCTCTAGCTCCTACTAATTATATTCAGCGATTTATGGAAGATCATGAGAGTGGAGATTTTATGGAACAAAGGAATGAACTTGAGGACATATTCCTTCGTCAACCTATTCTTAAACATAATTTAAAAGTGAAAGACTTGGGTAAAACACTTCCACCTAAAGAGGATCATGTCTTTGATTTAAAACATTTGCTTGTTAATCTGAAGTATGCTCGTCTTGACGATAAGAAAATATATCCTGTTATTATTATTGCTAACCTTTCAGGTAAAGAAGAAGAAAGACTATTGCAAATATTAAAGAAACATCGGGGAGCTATAGGGTATACTTTGGATGATTTGAAAGGGATTTCTCCTTCCATATGTCAACATTATATTAATATGGAACCTGATGCGAAGCCAGTTGTTGAACATCATACCCGTTTAATACCTAAGATGAAGGAAGTGGTAAGAAATGAGGTATTAAAACTTCTTGATGCTGGTATCATTTATCCTATAGCTGATAGTAGATGGGTTAGTCCTGTGCATTGTGTCCCTAAGAAGGGTGGAATTACTGTTGTACCTAATGATCATGTTGAACTTATTCCTCAGAGAGTAGTTGTTGGTTATAGAATGTGCATTGATTTTAGAAAGGTTAATAAAGTTACTAAGAAAGACCATTATCCATTACCCTTTATAGATCAAATGTTGGAGAGGTTAGCCAATAGAAATCATTTTTGCTTTCTTGATGGTTATTCTGGTTTCTCTCAAATTACTGTTAAAACTCAAGATCAAGAGAAAACCACATTTACTTGTCCTTATGGTACTTATGCTTATAGATGTATGGCTTTTTGTTTATGTAATGCTCCCGCTACTTTTCAAAGATGTATGTCTGCTATCTTTCATTGTTTTTGTGAAGAAATTGTGGAGGTGTTCGTGGACGATTTATCCGTCTATGGCACTTCTTTTGATTATTGCTTGCACAATCTTGATAAGATTTTGCAGAGATGTGAAGAAACTAACCTTGTTCTTAATTGGGAGAAATGCCACTTTATGGTTAATGAAGGGATTGTTCTTGGACATAAATTTCTGAAAGAGGTATTGACGTTGATAGAGCTAAAGTGGAGGCAATAGAGAAAATGACTTGCCCCCAAGAGGTTAAAGGTATTCGTAGTATTCTTGGTCATGCTGGTTTCTATAAAAGGTTTATCAAATACTTTGCTAAGGTATCAAAGCCTCTTACTAATCTCCTTCAAAAAGATATACCATTTGTTTTTGATGATGACTGTAAAGAAGCTTTTGAAACTCTTAAGAAAGCTTTAATAACTGCACCTATTGTTCAACCACGTGATTGGAATTTACCATTTGAAATTATGTGTGATGCTATTTAGTTTGCTGTTGGTGTTGTTCTTGGACATAGAGTAGATATGAAATTAAATGTTATTCATTATGCTAGTAAGACTCTTGATTCTGCTCAAAAGAATTCTGCTACAACTGAAAAAGAATTTATAGTTGTTATATTTTCTTGTGATAAATTTAGACAATACATTGTTGATTCTAAAGTTATTATTCACACTGATCATGCTGAAATTAGATACTTATGAAAAAGAAAGATGCAAAGACTAGACTTATTAGATGGGTATTATTGTTGCAAGAATTCAACTTACACATTGTAGATAGGAAAGGTGCTGATAATCCTGTTGCTGATTATTTGTCTAGATTGGAAAACATTGCTTATGATCCTATACCTGTTAATGATAGTTTTCCAAATGAACAATTGGCTGCAATAAGGGTGAGTTCACGAGATAGTCCTTGGTATGCAGATTATGCTAACTTTATTGTTTCAAAGTATTTGCCTCCAACCTTTTCAGCTCAACAAAGAAGAAAATTATTTTATGACTTGAGGCATTATTTCTGGGATGACCCACACTTATATAAAAAAGGAGTTGATGGTATTATGCGAAGATGTGTTCCGGCGTATGAACAAAAAAATATATTGAGAAAGTGCCATAGTAGCGCCTACAGAGGACATCACGCTTGAGATAGAACCGCAAAAAAGGTTTTACAATCAGGTTTTTATTGTCCTACTCTCTTTAAAGATGCAAGAAAATTTATTTTATCTTGTGATGAATGTCAAAGAGTTGGTAATATCTCTAGATGTAACATCCCAACATTTTATAATATTCAAAAATCACTAAAATTTAAAACTTTTCTTTTTATTAAAATAAAATATTAAATGCATAAGGAAACCAACTATGAAAGACTCCAAACTTATTGAAAGAGTTTAATATTCAAATGTCACAGTTAAAACATTTTATTATCAACAGTATTTCAAAAACCTTAAAATGTAATTTGACAAATATTTTACAAACTACAATCCATTTTATTTTAAGTAAATAGTTTACTTATAAGTAATTGATTTCAACCACTTAGCCATATCTATTCCTAAATTCCTAAATTATTTAAAAATGGTGTTAGTAGCCAAAGGGTTTACATTCTCTCAACTAAGTTCAAAACATGGTGTTAAAATTTCAATTTTGTAATTTATAACTATAGACTTCATAGATTTAAATTAATGAATTAGCCAAATAAACATTTCATTGCTTAAATGATTTTTCATTTATTTTCAAAACATGAAATGATTTTCATGAATACATATGCTATATAAGAAAAGAATTAAATCTAAAATCCTTTCCAAAGTTGTTATGAAGTTTTCAAATGAATAAGCATAATATGAAACATAATGGTGTACAAAACATTTATAATTAAAAATGGATTTCATTATATTTCTCATTTACTTCAAATTAGTTATATTTAGTTCTTTAATATTATTCCAAAATAAATAGGAATGATTCAGTAAAACAAGTTTAAAAAACTTAAATTCAAACATAGTGGAATGTGGGTATTTTACAAATTTTAGTTAGCCAAAAGAAAATTTAATTAAGATAGAAATTCAAATTTGACTTGAAGTGTCAAATTTGTATTTAATCAATATTTCAAATATTATTTTTCGAAAATATTCAAAACATGCCCACAATTGGTTTAACAGAAAGATAATAATTTTACAAATTTTTAGAAATTTGTTTGACCTCATTTGGACATTTAAATCAAAAGTTATGAATTAAATTGGAGAAATCAGAAAAAGGAAAATTGATGACGTCACTGCTGACATCACTCCATCTTCAACCTCCGTCCGAAAATTTCGCCTCCGATCCCTCCACCGATCCGAGCTCAAATTCGCGGCGTCCTTTGCGGGATTTGATCTCCCTCCCCCCCCCCCCCATATAAACCCCAGACCACGCCGCACTTTTCCCCTCTTTCCCCCTCTCAAAACGCGCCGTCAGGCCGCCACGGTTGCTCGCCGGAGAAGCTCGAGGCCGCCGCCGTTTTCCTTCCTTTCCCGGCGAGGTAAACCATCCCCGAGCCCGAGACCCCATCTACCCTCATCCCCGTGTCGATGCGCACCTTCTCAACCCCCTCTCTTGCTTCGTTTTTGCAGCAGCTCGTCGAGGAGGAATCGACCGAAGTCACATCCGCCTTCCTTCGGCTCCGGCGAAGAATAGCCGGCGAACCGGAGTACCCCGACACCAACCACCGCCACCATCGCCTCAGCCACCTCTTGCTGCACGCGGTCATCGACTCCGCGAGCTCGGGGGAGTACAGGAACGACCGGCGCGTCCAAAGCCGACGTCGGCGCCGCCACCATCGCCACCTCCGGCAAGCTTCCGCCGCCATCTCCTGGTCAAGAAACGTGAGCCCTTCAATCTCGATCTGACGGCGTAGATTAGAAGCGTTAATTCGAATCGGTACGGTTAGATCTGAACCGCCAGATCCAGATCTGACGGTCCAGATCTGTTGACTTAATCCAGTCAGCGCCCGCGTGGCAGCCACGTCAGCGCCACGTCGTGCCTCGTCAGCATCCGCGTCAGCGCCAGCGTGTAATTCGTTTTCTATTTTAAATTTAATTGAAAGTTTTGCAGAATAGGCCCTGTAATTAAAACATCTATAACTTTTTAACCACAACTCCAAATTTAATAATTTTTATATATTTGGAAAGCTCTTGACATGTAGATTATTTTAGATTGGCCAAAATTCAAATTTGACTTAGTATAAAATATTCAAAATTCAAATGGTGAATTTGAGTATATTTGTAATAACTTTAAATCTATAAATCCAAAAATTGCAAATAAAATTGTTTTAGAAACTTTAGAATATTTCTAAATTAATGCCACTAATATAAAATATTTTTGAGTAATTTCTGAATGAATTCATAGTTATATATTTAATTTGAATGGTTTGACTATTTTCAACATAACTATTAATAAAAATATTATTTTTGATTAAAGTAAATTTCTATAAATTTAATTAAAATACCCCTGTCTATTAACACTATTTATTAAATTATATTATAAAAATTTAATCATAGAAAACTTTAATCTTATGATTATTCCTTTTATTATATTTTCCAAAATTAGAAATTAATTAAATTAAATTTATAAATTCATGCATATTTATAAAGAAATCACAAAAGTTATTTTTATGTTTCTTGTGATTAAAAATTTCATTTCATTCATAGCGTATTTTATTTTGTAGATATAATTCTCATAGGAAAACCCCTCTTCATTAGTTTTCTCTAAGTTAGAAATAATTTCAACTTAGCATTTCTGTGATGTGCTACACTTAGACAGTTAGTAATTTTCAACATGGAGCTGGAAGACCAATGAAGGACTTAGCCAAACAAGACTCTAGAAGAATCTCCAAGGAGTGGAAGCACTTAGAAGAAAGATCAAGAAGAAGTTCATGAAGACCAACCAGAAATATTTTCTAAGTCTTTCTCCCTCTTTCTTCTTTCTCCCTCCTTCTTCTGTTAGACTTCTTGATGACTAAGTAAATCAAAGACCAGCCTCGAGGATACAAGAACCACCAAGTCTGAAGATTTATCAAGTCTATCAAAACTTCAATCAAGACATCACGAAGGAGAATATTACAAGTCTGGAGATGAAGCCTGGAGGACAATTACCTTTTTCTTTCTATCCTTTCCCTCTTTCCTAATCTTGTCTTTCACATTTGACTTAAACAATTTTGATCATGATATTATCATCTTGAAGTTGTTGGATCCTAGCGGCATAGTGAGATGAAGCGGCCTGGAAACAAACCTTACATGTCCACGTACATGAGACCTGTTCCACAATTTAAGTGGCTGGCCGGGTGTCTGTCTCTCTCGCTTTAGTGAATATCCAATTTACAAAAAGTTGATAATAATTGTTGATCACCTCGAAGAATAGAGCTAGTAATTTTCTCTAAGTATTTTGCACATCAAGACTAAGCCATTAGAGTGCTTATTCAAAATGATATAAAACAAAATATTTTATTCAACTTATGACCTTAGCCCTTAGTCCTTTTGGACCAACCTATTTGCCTTGCATTAACTTAAAAGATTTTTCATGGCATGGCATGCATCTCTAGTCCTTAGAAATAACTTGCATATCATGCATGTCATGTTTTCCTTAGAAGTTTAAGAAACTTGTTTGTAGGTGTTGTGTTGTTTTATGATTGTTGCATTGTTGTTTGTTTGTATTGTTTAGACTGAACGGAGAGACCCGAGCTCGTTGAACAGAGTTTGTGAACAACGACAACATTCAAAGGCAAGTGGCACACCTCATAAACTTCCTATTATTTCTATATGCATTACTTAGTGTATTTTATATGCATGTGTAGGATAGTATCGCTATGCTAAACCTGTGTAGAATTCCTTATTCCTGTGTCTAGGTTCCTATGCAATACTTAGTAGAATTATTGATGCTATGCAAAAGTTGTTTTGTGAAAATCCAAATTCTACTAAGTTAAGAATGAAACACCTGGGTGGTAAGTGGTTGTATGGTTTATGTTTAGTGGCTACTCAGGTCCATGTCTATGGTTCCTGGAGTATGTACACTTGTGAATGGCCACCCAGGAACAGATGAATCTGAAGAACTCCGAGTGACGATTGCTTCCAGTGCAGCCATTGCCATATGGGATCTGGCTTGATCAATTATGTTGCATGGACTCTCTCTGGCTTGACAAGCAGATGTAGAGGGTGTTAAGAGGAACGGGTCAAGCCAGAGTGGGAGGGAAAATGCTTCTGAAAGATCTCGTCTCATTCTTCTCCTTTCCTTATGACAAATGGTGTGTAAAGGATAATCTGGATTGAATGGGTACAATGGTGAACGTGCACAACCTCTGCAGAGTGTAAAACTAAGTACTTAGCCGTGTCCCCGGTACGGACAATTTGAGCAGCTGATCATGGACGTCAACGGAGGATTCCATCATTCCAACTTCAGAAATAAAACTTGATGGGTGAACAAGGGAAGATGAGATTTATGGTTTTCATGCCATACTCGTCTTGATTTCAAGAAAAGTGTTTTCAAAAGAGTAGGAAAAATTGGCTTTATACAAATTAGCCTTGAACTCCACCAGCCAAATATGCATATAGGCTTTAGAGTTATTCCATCAAGTGTCCACCATAGTGTCACTTGCCAGACTCCATTTTTAATGGAATCTGACCCACGTTGTTGCAATATTTTTCTTATTGCAGATTTGATCAGATGACGAGTGAGGTTTCGTTTAAAGGTTTCGAGTCTACAACCAACATGTTTTCGCCTGTGGCAGCATGAAAGTTATAGAGACTCACTGCTATTGTATTTCCGCTGTGTAATTTTTCAATGCTAGCTTTATGCTATGCAACTTGTATCGAATATTTTGTAATTCTGGATCATCGATGTAATGAAATTGACGCTTTGTTGTGATATTACATCGTAAACTGTGTGTCCAAATGAATCGATCCAGGGATTTGCACTATACACAGGTATCTGCCTTATTTAAAGTGCAGGTACGCTACAGATGGTATCAGAGCACTGTGTTGCATGTAGGTTTGAAACCCTAGGTTTGGATAGAAATAGGATTGGACCATAGGATTGAAAATCTATTTATTCACTTTTCTAAAAACAAAAGTTTTCATTTTATCTTCCTCGTATTCTCATCTACTATGAACCTTCTGAAAACATCTTATCTTTTTCTAGATGACCATGTTCTTATAGTCTAAGTCTGATTCTGCTGCTTCATATGGAAAATCTACGATGCAACATGAAGTTCTACATACATGGAAGACCACTGAAGAACCAGGATTCGACCAACACTTCGAAGATATCCAGGAAGGTTGAACAAGAACTTGAAGCACTCAAGAAAAGGATAGATTAGACCACCTACCCATTAATATAACGAGATCCGTTGATGTATTGACCTATCAAATTGTGGTATGGCAGTACTATCAATTTTGTCCTTCCAGGACAGTGGTGTGTTTCGTTCGAGAAACGATTAGTTCGATTTCTCAAATGACGTTTGAAATTTTCACGTATGTGTTTGCTTGTGTTTGAACCTTGTTGCTTGATGCTTGTTAGATGTTGTTTGTAATTAATTTGTCTTGAGTATCTTGTATAAGTTAGAATATTTGAGTACCAACAAAAATTCCTTTTAAGGGTGGTAGCCACCTAGATAATTCAAACCCAATCACTTAAACCCAGAGATTTCAAACTATCTTTCTTTCCATCCTCCTAATCAGAAAAATCATTCGCTGCCAAGTTTTCAAGTTTCCATGTCAGAAATTTCATTTCCCAAAACATCCCGAGTTATCAAAATCAATCAAGCATTTGCTTTGTCTTTCTAGCCTCTCCGAATCTCGGGGACGAGATTCCTTTTAAGGGTGGTAGTCTGTAACATCCCAACATTTTATAATACTCAAAATCACTAAAATTTAAAACTTTTCTTTTATTAAAATAAAATATTAAATGCATAAGGAAACCAACTATGAAAGACTCCAAACTTATTGAAAGAGTTTAATATTCAAATGTCACAGTTAAAACATTTTATTATCCACAGTATTTCAAAACCCTTAAAATGTAATTTGACAAATATTTTACAAACTACAATCCATTTTATTTTAAGTAAATAGTTTACTTATAAGTAATTGATTTCAACCACTTAGCCATATCTATTCCTAAATTCATAAATTATTTAAAAATGGTGTTATTTGCCAAAGGGTTTACATTCTCTCAACTAAGTTCAAAACATGGTGTTAAAATTTCAATTTTGTAATTTATAACTATAGACTTCATAGATTTAAATTAATGAATTAGCCAAATAAATATTTCATTGCTTAAATGATTTTTCATTTATTTTCAAAACATGAAATGATTTTCATGAATATATATGCTATATAAGAAAATAATTAAATCTAAAATCTTTTCCAAAGTTGTTATGAAGTTTTCAAATGAATAAGCATAATATGAAACATAATGGTGTACAAAACATTTATAATTAAAAATGGATTTCATTATATTTCTCATTTAATTCAAATTAGTTATATTTAGTTCTTTAATATTATGCCAAAATAAAGAGGAATGATTCAGTAAAACAAGTTTAAATAACTTAAATTCAAACATAGTGGAATGTGGGTATTTTAAAAAAATTAGTTAGCCAAAAGAAAATTTAATTAAGATAGAAATTCAAATTTGACTTGAAGTGTCAAATTTGTATTTAATCAATATTTCAAAATATTATTTTTTCAAAAATATTCAAAACATGCCCACAATTGGTTTAACAGAAAGATAATAATTTTACAAATTTTTAGAAATTTGTTTGACCTCATTTGGACATTTAAATCAAAAGTTATGAATTAAATTGGAGAAATCAGAAAAAGGAAAATTGATGACGTCACTGCTGACATCACTCCATCTTCAACCTCCGTCCGAAAATTTCGCCTCCGATCCCTCCACCGATCCGAGCTCAAATTCGCGGCGTCCTTTGCGGGATTTGATCTCCCTTTCCCCCCCATATAAACCCCAGATCACACCGCACTTTTCCCCTCTTTCCCCCTCTCAAAACGCGCCGCCAGGCCGCCACGGTTGCTCGCCGGAGAAGCTCGAGGCCGCCGCCGTTTTCCTTCCTTTCCCGGCGAGGTAAACCATCCCCGAGCCCGAGACCCCATCTACCCTCATCCCCGTGTCGATGCGCACCTTCTCAACCCCCTCCCTTGCTTCGTTTTCGCAGCAGCTCGTCGAGGAGGAATCGACCGAAGTCACCTCCGCCTTCCTTCGGCTCCAGCGAAGAATAGCCGGTGAACCGGAGTACCCCGACAACAACCACCGCCACCATCGCCTCAGCCACCTCTCGCTGCACGCGGTCGTCGACTCCGCGAGCTCGGGGGAGTACAGGAACGACCGGCGCGTCCAAAGCCGACGCCGGCGCCGCCACCATCGCCACCTCCGGCAAGCTTCCGCCGCCATCTCCTGGTCAAGAAACGTGAGCCCTTCGATCTCGATCTGACGGCGTAGATTAGAAGCGTTAATTCGAATCGGTACGGTTAGATCTGGACCGCCAGATCCAGATCTGACGGCCCAGATCTGTTGACTTAATCCAGTCAGCGCCCGCGTGGCAGCCACGTCAGCGCCACGTCGTGCCTCATCAGCATCCGCGTCAGCGCCAGCGTGTAATTCCTTTTCTATTTTAAATTTAATTGGAAGTTTTGCAGAATAGTCCCTGTAATAAAAACATCTATAACTTTTTAACCACAACTCCAAATTTAATAATTTTTATATATGTGGAAAGCTCTTGACATGTAGATTATTTTAGATTGGCCAAAATTCAAATTTGACTTAGTATAAAATATTCAAATTTCAAATGGTGAATTTGAGTATATTTGTAATAACTTTAAATCTATAAATCCAAAAATTGCAAATAAAATTGTTTTAGAAACTTTAGAATATTTCTAAATTAATGCCACTAATATAAAATATTTTTGAGTAATTTTTGAATGAATTCATAGTTATATATTTAATTTGAATGGTTTGACTATTTTCAACATAACTATTAATAAAAATATTATTTTTGATTAAAGTAAATTTCTACAAATTTAATTAAAATACCCCTGTCTATTAACACTATTTATTAAATTATATTATAAAAATTTAATCATAGAAAACTTTAATCTTATGATTATTCCTTTTATTATATTTTCCAAAATTAGAAATTAATTAAATTGCATTTATAAATTCATGCATATTTATAAAGAAATCACAAAAGTTATTTTTATGTTTCTTGTGATTAAAAATTTCATTTCATTCATAGCATATTTTATTTTGTAGATATAATTCTCATAGGAAAACCCCTCTTCATTAGTTTTCTCTAAGTTAGAAATAATTTCAACTTAGCATTTTTGTGATGTGCTACACTTAGACACTTAGTAATTTTCAACATGGAGCTGGAAGACCAATGAAGGACTTAGCCAAACAAGACTCCAGAAGAATCTCCAAGGAGTGGAAGCACTTAGAAGAAAGATCAAGAAGAAGTTCATGAAGACCAACCAGAAATATTTTCTAAGTCTTTCTCCCTCTTTCTTCTTTCTCCCTCCTTCTTCTGTTAGACTTCTTGATGAATAAGTAAATCAAAGACCAGCCTCGAGGATACAAGAACCACCAAGTCTGAAGATTTATCAAGTCTATCAAAACTTCAATCAAGACATCACCAAGGAGAATATTACAAGTCTGGAGATGAAGCCTGGAAGACAATTACCTTTTTCTTTCTATCCTTTCCCTCTTTCCTAATCTTGTCTTTCACATTTGACTTAAACAATTTTGATCATGATATTATCATCTTGAAGTTGTTGGATCCTAGCGGCATAGTGAGATGAAGCGGCCTGGAAACAAACCTTACATGTCCACGTACATGAGACCTGTTCCACAATTTAAGTGGCTGGCCGGGTGTCTGTCTCTCTCGCTTTAGTGAATATCCAATTTACAAAAAGTTGATAATAATTGTTGATCACCTCGAAGAATAGAGCTAGTAATTTTCTCTAAGTATTTTGCACATCAAGACTAAGCCATTAGAGTGCTTATTCAAGATGATATAAAACAAAATATTTTATTCAACTTATGACCTTAGCCCTTAGTCCTTTTGGACCAACCTATTTGCCTTGCATTAACTTAAAAGATTTTTCATGGCATGGCATGCATCTCTAGTCCTTAGAAATAACTTGCATATCATGCATGTCATGTTTTCCTTAGAAGTTTAAGAAACTTGTTTGTAGGTGTTGTGTTGTTTTATGATTGTTGCATTGTTGTTTGTTTGTATTGTTTAGACTGAACGGAGAGACCCGAGCTCGTTGAACAGAGTTTGTGAACAACGACAACATTCAAAGGCAAGTGGCACACCTCATAAACTTCCTATTATTTCTATATGCATTACTTAGTGTATTTTATATGCATGTGTAGGATAGTATCGCTATGCTAAACCTGTGTAGAATTCCTTATTCCTGTGTCTAGGTTCCTATGCAATACTTAGTAGAATTATTGATGCTCTGCAAAAGTTGTTTTGTGAAAATCCAAATTCTACTAAGTTAAGAATGAAACACCTGGGTGGTAAGTGGTTGTATGGTTTATGTTGAGTGGCTACTCAGATCCATGTCTATGGTTCCTGGAGTATGTACACTTATGAATGGCCACCCAGGAACAGAGGAATCTGAAGAACTCCGAGTGACGATTGCTTCCAGTGCAGCCATTGCCATATGGGCTCTGGCTTGATTAATTATGTTGCATGGACTCTCTCCGGCTTGACAAGCAGATGTAGAGGGTGTTAGGTGGAATGGGTCAAGCCAGAGTGGGAGGGAAAATGCTTCTGAAAGATCTCGTCTCATTCTTCTCCTTTCCTTATCACAAATGGTGTGTAAAGGATAATCTGGATTGAATGGGTACAATGGTGAACGTGCACAACCTCTGCAGAGTGTAAAACTAAGTACTTAGCCGTGTCCCCGGTATGGACAATTTGAGCAGCTGATCACAGACGTCAACGGAGGATTCCATCATTCCAACTTCAGAAATAAAACTTGATGGGTGAACAAGGGAAGATGAGATTTATGGTTTTCATGCCATACTCGTCTTGATTTCAAGAAAAGTGTTTTCAAAAGAGTAGGAAAAATTGGCTGTATGCAAATTAGCCTTGAACTCCACCAGCCAAATATGCATATAGTCTTTAGAGTTATTCCATCAAGTGTCCACCATAGTGTCACTTGCCAGACTCCATTTTTAATGGAATCTGACCCACATTGTTGCAATATTTTTATTATTGCAGATTTGATCAGATGACGAGTGAGGTTTCGTTTAAAGGTTTCGAGTCTACAACCAACATGTTTTCGCCTGTGGCAGCATGAAAGTTATAGAGACTCACTGCTATTGTATTTCCGCTGTGTAATTTTTCAATGCTAGCTTTATGCTATGCAACTTGTATCAAATATTTTGTAATTCTGGATCATCGATGTAATGAAATTGACGCTTTGTTGTGATATTACATCGTAAACTGTGTGTGCAAATGAATCGATCCAGGGATTTGCACTATACACAGGTATCTGCCTTATTTAAAGTGCAGGTACGCTACACTAGACGTAATGAAATGCCTATGAATTATTTTCTTGTTATTGAACCATTTGATTGTTGGGGATTTGACTTTATGGGTCCTTTCCCTTCTTCAGAAGGTAATACACATATACTTGTTGTTGTTGATTATGTTACTAAATGGGTAGAAGCTATTCCTACTAAAAGTGCTGATGGTGAAACATCATTAAAAATGCTTCAAGATATTATTTTCCCTAGGTTTGGTGTTCCTAGATATCTTATGACTGATGGAGGTTCTCATTTTATTCATGGTGGTTTTAGAAAAGTTCTTCCTAAATATGGTATTAGTTATCGAATTGCTTTAGCTTATCATCCTCAAACTTGTGGGCAAGTATAACTATCAAATAGAGAAATTAAATCTATCTTGCAAAAGACTGTTAATAGAACGAGAAAGAATTGGGCTAGTAAATTAAATGATGCATTGTGGGCTTATAGAACTACTTATAAAAATCCCATGGGTATGTCTCCTTATAAAATGGTTAATGGAAAATCTTGTCACTTGCCTTTAGAGTTAGAACACAAAGCTTATTGGGCAGTGAGAGAACTAAATAGAGATTTTAAACTTGATGGTGAGAAAATATTACTTAATTTGAGTTCTTTAGATGAATGGAGAAGTGAAGCTTAATGAAATGCTAAACTCTTTAAAGAAAAACTTAAAAGATGGCATGATAACAGAATCGTTAAGAGAGAGTTTCATGTTGGTGAGAAAGTTCTATTGTATAGCTCTCGTCTTAGATTCTTTCCAGGAAAATTACTCTCCAAGTGGGAAGGTCCAGATGTTAGTGGAGGTGTTTCGTTTGGGTGAGATAAAAATTGCTTCGCTCAAGGATGACTCTACACAAGTGGTAAATGGACAAAGACTCAAGCATTATATTTATGGAGATTCTTATAATGAAGATGTTGATATTATTCAAGCAATTACTCTGGAAAATTACATTAAGGAAAATATTTCTGAGTTTGCAGAACCTGATTTCGAAAAGGTATAGTTTCGGTAAGAAAAATTCCACGAATTTAATTTTTGGATATCTGATATTTATTTTTGGAAAATATGGAAAAATTTGAGACGAAAACGAACAAGACACGAAGTCCGAGGCGACCACACCACCCCATGGCGCGGGCCCCATGCTGGCCGCGCCAGCAGATGGTGAGGAGGCCTCGGAGCTCCTCTCCTACTCGGTTTTGCCCTGTTGCCTTCCTTTTATTTCGTAAATTTTTGCTATATATTCACCCCGAGCCCTAGTGGTCCGTATATCGTGGTTTCGACGCGTTTTTGTTTCGAGCTGTTTCTGCCAGATTTTAGCCGTGGATCTAGAGCCATCATGTCTTCATCCGAGCCCTTCAAGGATAGTTTCTTTGCGAACGTTGTCAACCCGTACATAAACAAGTTGAATATGCATCCCAAGGAGTTGTCTCTCAACCAGGGGAAGCTACAAGTTGAAGATGTCCAAGGCCCCCTATGGGGACCCCTCTGACAAACAGCCAGAGATGCCCACGTTATGTAAACAGATCACGATCACAATGACCAGTGCATCGCGATCACATAACCAACATGGTATACAAAGTTACATCATACAACTCGAATAGAGCAAGACTTACATAAATAGTGGTCACACGACCAAGTCTGCAAACATCGTCGCACATGACGAAAAAGAACTAAGGTACAGTGGAAGATTCGGCTAGCGTCGGCCCTCGTCACGTCCTGACGCATTCCCACAGAGCAGTTGAGCGGGACACTCAGTTGGCGTAGTCGTCGGCGTACTCCTCCTTCTTGTCGTACACCTCTTCATTTCAACCTGGACGTTTGAATATCCAGGGACACAGCCATATGAGTACATTTACGTACTCGCAAGACCACCTCTAAGGCGTTAGTTTTCATGATAATGCAAGAAAACATTTTTCGAAAACTGGGATAGCTGCTATATACATAGATAATACGACATCTCTACATCTTTGTTGAAGAAAAACATTTAGAGATAGAATTCTCTTCTCTTAGATATAACAATGACATATCTAAGTTCAAAACTTTCTTTTGTAAAACTTTGTCAAAACACTAGGATAGGGGTAACCCTTTTTCCTTACTTGAGGTCAGACTTGTTGTCTCCCCGAGATCAACCATCTTTACCCAAATTCCGTACATCCCAGGTACCACTTCACATCCTCTTTGCTTTCCTCCGAAAACATTTCTCTTTTAAAACCATAAAACAACCAGCATGCCTAGTGGGACCTTTCCAACCGTCCATGACCGCGGACGCGGCTATTCGAATAGATTTACACTCTGTAGAGGTTGCACACTTTACCCACAACAATCGGTCCTTACGCCGTGTCTGCCACGGCCCGTCATATGACAGCATGCGGGGGTCCGGATAACGCGATCAAAGCTTTCCACTATGACCACCATAGTATCGGGGCCTCCCGGTAGGTTTGTTCTCCTCGGCACCGTGTGCTCCACTAGACCTCTTGGTCTTTCCTCGGGACGCCACACCGCCACGTCAGGAGACCTGCCGTAATCGTCCGGCTGCTGATCCGCAGCAGTGTATAGTCTCTTCCGGACGATAACCCGGCTTCGAGGGCCCAACCCCCATAGAAAGTATGAGAATCCCAACACTAAAACAGACAAGCTTCCGGCTAAGCCCTACCCATGTCAGGTAGTGTGGATGCACGGGTTAATTGTTCGGGCGACAGCTAGGGTCACACTTTGTTTTTCAAAACACTTTCTCCTCCGACTACTCCCAGCCGCTCGGGTTTTCACAAACATCTCCGATTGCTCCCAGCAACTCGGGTTTTAAATAAAACACTTGCTCACCGATTGCTCCCAGCAACTCGGGTTTTCCTCCGTAAAACAATTTTATCAAATAGGTCCCCATCCTATAGTTTTGAGATAAGTAGATGAAAGCAGTCTACTAGAAATCTTAATCCTTTTTTATGGAGCCTTCAACAACAAGACTCATCAAGTAAAACTTATGTTGGCAACACCTAGGGTATTTCTAGTAGATAGCTTTGGCCAAACAATATTTTGTAAAATAGTTTTGGGTGGCAAGGTACCACAAAAGAAATAAAACATGCATTATTTTATTTTGAAAACAAAACATGCTTAATAAAAATAATAGGATTCATTATAGTGGTGAGGTGGCTTGCCTGGCTCAGCAATATGTCTTTGGTCTTGATCTTGATGTTCCTCAGGTTCATTCCTCACTTCCCGATCGTATCTAACGTCGTAAACAGGAAAATGAACCACACTCAGAATACAAGACAAAGCCACAAGGACAAACATCAAGCATTGAACAAGACACTGAGATACAAACAGAAGCAAACAACTCCTTTAGCTATACAACAACAATCAACAAAGTCCATAGAGATAAGACAACAATAGATTTTCCTAAGAAAATGTACACAACAACTTTGGGTATTAAAAAGGTAGTTCTTCAGAACACTATAACAACACATTACTTAGGGTTATTATATCATTTAATAAGAGTTGTTATAATGGCTTCAGGAATTTCAGACAAAAGTATCTTAATAGTTCTGGAAATACTTCAGACAAAAGTATCTTAATAGTTCCGGAAATACTTCAGAAAAAAGTATCTTAGTACACAAACAAGTATTAACATTAACACTAGCATTGAGCACACTCACAAGCAAACATGTTACTAGCTCAAGAAACACCTACTATTAACACTAGTAGAAAACGAGCCTTTGGTTCACCCCTTTAGTCTCGGTTCATTTTTTGAACCCAGACTAAAGGGGTGAGAGCCACACCGCCGGATTTGTGAGGGACCTTTAGTCCCGGTTCGTGTTACGAACCGGGACTAAAGGTTCGGGCCCCAGCGCCAGAGACCTTTAGTCCCGGTTCGTAACACAAACCGGGACTAAAGGTCCTCACTTTATCAGCTTCTTCCACCCCTGCTCACTCCATTTTTCCCACCGAGCCCGAGCTCAAAATCATTTCCTCTCCATTTCTTCTCCTTTTCCTCTCCCCAAGACTAGATAATCCATAATATTTTACACCATTTGGCAAGATTGAAGCCACCCCACGGTTAGCCTCTTCATCCTCTTTCCGGCATTGCTTATTTAGCTCATTTTGCTCATTTCAAATTTTTTGTGCAAGCAAGGTGTTCGATGTAATGCCTAAGTTATGATCTCATTTGTGTATATGTGCAATTTGTTCTCAAACTAAAATAATGATTTATGTGTTTTAGTGTGGTGAGGAGCCTTATCGACGTCGATCGCCCGCGCCGTCCCGTCACCACCTCGGTGAGCCTCTATATTTTATTTTATTTTAAAAACATAGCTTTTATGATTTAGATGCATAGTTACTACTTGTATAATTTTCTAACTTGTATTATATGTATAGTGTCATGGTTCTGATATCCGTCCCCGTCGGTCCTCGTCCGGTCTATGATTCGGATGTGGTATATTTTCAAAACTATTTATTTCATTCTATGTTTCTGGCAATTATGGCGACCAACTTGACATAGAATTATTTTTATCTAGGAGGTAGTTGAACCAGAAATTGAACCTGACCCTCTTCTCGAGTTTTTGGATAAAGAAAACAATGATTTGAAAGCAAAATTGAAAAGAAGTGAAGCTCTTTATCTTCAATGCTTAGAAGATAAGATGAAATTAGAGCTCAAACTTGCCGACGTGGTCGATAGTAACGAGATCAAGATGGATGCAATGCGCTTGAAGATAAAAAGGATTAGAAAATATGCCATTAATCGGGAGGCTTGGTATCATTATGCTGTGGGTTCAGTATTTACCTTAGTTGCGATTTTGATCGCATTTGTTGTTGGATTTAAATTCTTTAGATAATTTTTATATTTGTTTCAGTTAATGTATGTTTTATGAGAACTATGTACTACCGCTTGTCAATACTCTACTCTTATTTTAATGGATGACATTGTATTAATTAATTTGCTCTTACATATTATTTATGACAGTAGTGTAATAATGGGGTTCGATATACTTTTATGTAATACAGATGAACCGACAATGGATGTACGGTGACCGATGTTGTCCAGAGTTCATTGATGGCATGCATAATTTTCTCCATATGGTTGAGGCAAACAAGCCGAAGAACGGTTTTATTCGTTGTCCATGTAGTGCCTGCAAGAATATGAGTGATCACTCTACCTCAAAAGTCATTCACTCACACCTCTTGCATAATGGTTTTATGTCTGGTTATTATTGTTGGACCAAGCACGGAGAAACAGGGGTTATCATGGAAGAAAATGAAGAAGAGGAGGATAATGACAAGTATCCTTGGTTCGGTGATACTACAATGGGAGAAGACGAAACTGAAGAAGATCCCATTATTGATGAGCCCGACGATGATCTTCGTCGGGCCATTCGTGATGCACAAATGGACTGTGGAAGTGAAAACGAAACGTTGAAGTTGGAGCGTATGTTAGCTGATCACGCCAAATTGTTGTACCCAACTTGTCAAAATGACCAGAAAAAGCTAGGTACCACACTTGAATTGTTGCAATGGAAGGCAGAGAATGGTACTTCTGACAAGGGATTTGAAAATTTGTTAAAAATAGTTAAGAAGATGCTTCCAAAGGATAACGAATTGTCGTCTAGTACGTATGAAGCAAAGAAGGTGGTATGCCCTCTAGGATTAGAGGTGCATAAGATACACGCTTGCATTAATGACTGCATCCTCTACCGCGGTGAGCACGGAAAATTGAATGCATGTCCTGTATGCGGTGCTTTGTGGTATAAGATCGGGCGAGATGACCCTGGTGATGTTGAGGGCGAGCCGCGCCCCAGGAAGAGGATTCCTGCAAAGGTGATGTGGTATGCTCCTATAATACCACGGTTGAAACGTTTGTTCAGCAATCGAGAGCATGCCAAGTTGTTGCGTTGGCACAAAGAAGATCGTAAAAAAGACTTGATGTTGAGACACCCCGCGGATGGGTCCCAGTGGAGAAAAATTGACAGAGAGTTCCCGACATTTTCAGATGACGCAAGGAACTTAAGATTTGGCCTAAGTACAGATGGCTTTAATCCTTTTGGAGAGCAGAGCTCCAGTCACAGCACTTGGCCCGTGACTCTATGTATCTATAACCTTCCTCCTTGGCTGTGCATGAAGCGGAAGTACATTATGATGCCCGTGCTCATTCAAGGCCCGAAGCAACCTGGCAACGACATTGATGTGTACCTCAGGCCATTAGTTGAAGAACTTTTGCAGTTGTGGTGTGAGGAAGGTGTACGTGTGTGGGATGAGCACAAACTGGAGGAATTTGATCTACGAGCTTTGCTTTTTGTAACCATCAATGATTGGCCTGCTCTAGGCAACATTTCAGGACAGTCAAACAAGGGATACAATGCATGCACGCACTGTTTAGCTGAGACTGATAGTATACATTTAGGTAACAAGAATGTGTACCTAGGTCATCGTCGGTTTCTTGTACCCAAGCATCCGTTAAGGAAGAAAGGCAAGCATTACAAATGTGAGGCAGATCATCGGCCGAGGCCTACCCGCCCTTCTAGTTCTGCTATACATGATATGGTCAAGGATTTAAATGTAATCTTTGGAAAGGGTCCTGGCGGTCTCACTGTTCCGAATGACGCAAACAACCACGTACCCATGTGGAAGAAGAAATCTATATTTTGGGAGCTTCCATATTGGATAATGCTAGAGATTCACTCTGCAATCGACGTGATGCACGTGACAAAGAACATTTGTTGCAATTTGCTAAACTTTTTAGGCGTGTATGGGAAGTCAAAAGATGGGAAGTCAAAAAAAGGTACACCGAAAGGAAGGCAGACCCATCAACGTATGAGCGAAGAGATGCATCGAGACGATACTCATTCAGAGAATCAGCCAGGTCCTGCAAGCTACGCTCTTACTAAAGAAGAGAAGAAAATATTTTTTGAGTGCCTTCGCAGTATGAAGGTTCCATCTGGCTTCTCATGAAATATAAAAGGAATAATAAACATGGCAGAGCAAAAATTTCAGAATCTAAAGTCTCATGACTGTCACGTGATTATGACACAATTACTTCCGGTTGCATTGAGAGGGCTTCTACCGGAAAATGTTCGAGAACCCATTGTGAAGCTATGTGCATTTCTCAATGCAATTTCTCAGAAGGTCATCAATCCACTAACTCTAAAAAATTTAGAGAAGGATGTGGTCCAATGTCTTGTCAGCTTCGAGTTGGTGTTCCCACCAACCTTCTTCAATATTATGACGCACCTTGTAGTCCACCTATTCGAAGAGATTTCTGTTCTCGGTCCTGTATTTTTACACAACATGTTCCCCATTGAGAGGTTCATGGGAGTCTTAAAAAAATATGTGCATAACCGGGCTAGGCCAGAAGGAAGCATCGTCAAGGGTTATGGAACAGAGGAGGTCATTGAGTTTTGTGTAGATTTTATTCCTGATCTGAAGCCGATCGGTGTTCCTGAATCACGTCATGAGGGGAGACTGCATGGAAAAGGCACCCTTGGAAAGAAAGCAACAATATGTCAAGACGGGGATTCTTTCACTCAAGCACACGACACCGTTCTACATAATTCCAGTTTGGTGGGTCCGTATGTCGAGGAACACAAGAATGTTTTACGCTCCAAGTACCCGGAGAAATCTGAAGATTGTATTGATGGAGAACACATGAAGACTTTCAGCAGTTGGTTAAAAAGACGTCTCATTAATGACACCAATGTTGAAGAACAGCTATACTTGTTGGCCACATCACCAGCTTCAACTATATTGACTTTTCAAGGGTACGAGATAAATGGAAATATATTTTACACAGCCAAACAAGATAAAAAGAGCACCAACCAAAACAGTGGAGTACGCTTTGATGCAACAAACTGCAACGGGACAAAGGACACATATTATGGTTACATAGAGGAGATATGGGAACTTGACTATGGACCTACTTTTAAGGTCCCTTTGTTCAAGTGCAAATGGTTCAACCTACGAGGCGGGGTAGAGGTAGACCCACGATACGGAATGACTACAGTGGATCTCAACAATCTTTCGTACGAGAATGAACCATTCGTCCTAGCCAGTGAAGTTGCTCAGGTTTTCTATGTGAAAGACATGTCTACCCTACCGAAAAAAAGAAAAGATAAGCAAGCGAGTACATCATACGATGAGCCAAAGCGCCACATAGTTCTTTCAGGGAAAAGAGTCATTGTGGGAGTGGAGGACAAGACAGACATGTCAGAAGATTACGATAAGTTTCATGACATTCCGCCCTTTAAAGTCAACACTGATCCAAGTATCAAGTTAAATGAAGAAGATTGTCCGTGGTTACGGCGCAATCGGAAGAACAAGTAAACACTAGAGAGGGATATTATTGTTGATGTGTAATATCCGAATGCTTTGTATCAGAAGAACAAGTGAACTGAAGTATTTTGTAGATGCATGGAACAAAACACACGATTTCACCTGCATACAGCCCAACGGTGGCTCGTGAGTGCCTGCATATGAAATGCACCGTTGGACGTATGTAGGGAATCCGAATGCTTTGTATTCTGTCGATGAAGTAGAATGAGGAAACAATGACTGCCGAACATGTTCAAGAGGGGGCTATATATAGGGTCATGTGACTCACGAACTGGTCATGATAGTTCCCATCCAACAGCTCAGAATCTCTCAAAAGAAACACATCTCTTCATCCAACGGCTCACAAGTGCTTTAAAGAAACACACGATCCATGTGCTTCTTTAGTCCCGGTTGGTGTTACCAACCGAGACTAAAGAAGCACATGGATCGTGTGTTTCTTTCTAGTGCTTGTGAGACGTTGGATCTGAGGTGTGTTTCTTTTGAGAGATTCTGAGCTCTTGGATCAGCAGTATGACGAACACTTCGTGACCCACATGACTCGGTTGTTGTTACCAACCGGGACTAAAGAAGCACACGTACCTTATATATATCCCCCCTCCCGGACATGTTCAGCACTCAGTGTCTACTCATTGTAGTTCATTTTGGCAGCACACGGGTAGCAGAGAGCACTCAGTGAAGGCTGAAGGTGAACCCTCCCCTCGGTAGAGGCATCTCTGGGCAACCAGCGGCAAGACGTCTCTGATGATCTGCGACCGTTTCAAACGGTTGCATATCATCAGAGATGTCTTGTCGGACGGTTGTAGATCATCAGAGATGTCTTGCCACGGTCATTTGGCTTGGCTTGAAATGACCATAACTTGGTCATTTGGCTTGAAACTTCTAGATGTTCAAGGATTTGATTTTTTGAGGTGTTTATCATTTTTCCTAGCAACTAGTACACATATAAGGAGCCCATGCCAAAGGATTTGATTTTTTGAGGTGTTTATCACTTTATTACATGTTTTCTTAAAAACGATCAAAACAGTCGCTACGACTAATCATCGGAAGAGGTGATATTTTCTAGAACTATCAATGTTTCTGTGATATAACCACTAGTTGTGTACCTTAAAATGATTTTTCCAAAAGTTTCAGACCAAACTATCAAATAGTTGTAGTTCAAATTTGAATTACTTTCGATAAATCAACATAAACTCAATTAACTAGGGGAAATTAGTTAGAATTGTAAGAAAAAACTCATACTTGGGGATCATCCATCATATGTGCACCACTCTTAGTGAAAAATAGTTGGGTGCCATTTGGAATCATATTTTCTGTACTCACTTCACAAAAAACCTCATTTTTTGCACTCAAAAAAAGGAAAATGATATTTATGAAAATAATTTGAAGAATCCCTTTGGCATGGTTGTTTAATATACCAATATGCACCTATGCGTGGAGTATGAGATCTTTATCACAAACTATGTCGTCGAAATGACCATAACTTGGTCATTTGGCTTGAAACTTCTAGATGTTCATACATGATAGACCTTTTTGTGAAGACTTTTTTTGCAAATGTAGGCAAAAATCAAGTTTATCATTTTTCCTAGCAACTAGTACACATATAAGGAGCCCATGCCAAAGGATTTGATTTTTTGAGGTGTTTATCACTTTATTACATTTTTTCTTAAAAACGATCAAAACAGTCGCTACGACTAATCATCGGAAGAGGTGATATTTTCTAGAACTATCAATGTTTCTGTGATATAACCACTAGTTGTGTACCTTAAAATGATTTTTCCAAAAGTTTCAGACCAAACTATCAAATAGTTGTAGTTCAAATTTGAATTACTTTCGATAAATCAACATAAACTCAATTAACTAGGGGAAATTAGTTAGAATTGTAAGAAAAAACTCATACTTGGGGATCATCCATCATATGTGCACCACTCTTAGTGAAAAAAATTTGGGTGCCATTTGGAATCATATTTTCTGTACTCACTTCACAAAAAACCTCATTTTTTGCACTCAAAAAAAGGAAAATGATATTTATGAAAATAATTTGAAGAATCCCTTTGGCATGGTTGTTTAATATACCAATATGCACCTATGTGTGGAGTATGAGATCTTTATCACAAACTATGTCGTCGAAATGACCATAACTTGGTCATTTGGCTTGAAACTTCTAGATGTTCATACATGATAGACCTTTTTGTGAAGACTTTTTTTGCAAATGTAGGCAAAAATCAAGTTTATCATTTTTCCTAGCAACTAGTACACATATAAGGAGCCCATGCCAAAGGATTTGATTTTTTGAGGTGTTTATCACTTTATTACATTTTTTCTTAAAAACGATCAAAACAATCGCTACGACTAATCATCGGAAGAGGTGATATTTTCTAGAACTATCAATGTTTCTGTGATATAACCACTAGTTGTGTACCTTAAAATGATTTTTCCAAAAGTTTCAGACCAAATTATCAAATAGTTGTAGTTCAAATTTGAATTACTTTCGATAAATCAACGAAAACTCAATTAACTAGGGAAAATTAGCTATAATTCAAAGAAAAAACTCAAACTTGGGGATCATCCATCATGTGTGCACCACTCTTAGTGAAAAATAGTTGGGTGCCATTTGGAATCATATTTTCTATACTTACTTCACGAAAAACCTCATTTTTTGCACTTAAAAAATGGAAAATGATATTTATGAAAACTAGATACCAAACAAAAATAAATCAAAAAATGGAAAATGAAAGAATATAAAGCAAAACAGAAAAATAAACTAGAAACAAAACAATTCAAAAAATAAGTAAACCAAAGTAAATAAAAGAAAACAAAAACAAAAACCAGTAAAAAGAAAAAGAAGCAAAGAAAAAAAAAGACTTTAGTCGCGGTTGGTGTTACCAACCGGGAATAAAGACCCTTTAGTCGCGGTTCGGGGCTGGAACCGTGACTAAAGGTCCTTCCCGCGACACTTAGTGTGTCGCGGCCAATTTTTTCCCCATTCTTCCCCAAAATTCGTCTCCATTCCCCGCGAAACCCTAGCTATCTCCGGCGCCGCCGCCCTTTCCTCTCTGCCGCGCGTGCTGCTCGCCGTCCGCGCCGCCCGACCTCCTCCTCGTCGGTCGGAAGCTGCGCAGCCCGAGCTCCTCCTCCTCGCGCCTCTGCCCGCCCGAGGTGTTGCTCTCCGTCCGCGCCGCCCGAGCTCCTCCTCGTCCTCGTCCGCGCCGTGCTGCCCACCTCCTCCTCCACGCGCCCGAGGTGTTGCGCCGCCCGACCTCCTCCTCCTCGTGCCCGAGGTGCTGCCCGCCCGACCTCCTCCTCCTCCTTATTGTGTGTCTTGACTTTTGATATTGTGTGTCTTTTACTAAATTGCTTATTGTTTAGTGTGATACAATGTTCTAGACATATAGCATAGGTGACTTCATCAATCATATATGCATCTAAGTTGTTCATGATGTTTCTGAGAAAAATAAACTACTTCAATAAACGTCTGATCAATGTAAAATTTAGCTATCCTAGTGTTTACAACTATGGTTTTTCAAAGCCTTCTGTTTTGCCTGTATGTATCTCTGATTGCAGATAACGAATTAACATTTGTAGATCGCATTTCACGAATCAGAGTTGGACGAGAAATTGAGTTGGTGTCTTTCGCATTCTGTTGACATATGGTTCAAATGCTGGAGTGCTATGCTTTGAGTAATGAAAATGTTCAGGCTGGAATGTCAGCCGTAATTCAGTAAAAAAAACTACGTAGATATGATCGACATTCAACATTACTTTCATTTGCCCCCTGGTAAAACATGTTATGTACAAAAAGGGAAACATGTAATTTTCTATGAAGAACTATAGTTACTACATATAAACATGTAAAATGGGTGAAGTTTCACCAGGTAACCTCATCCTTTGTTTAAGGTGGTAATATGGGATACTAGATTGTTATACACTGTCACACTAAAATCATGCTCATGTCTTGCTGCAGAGTCTTCCAATGAGAACTTTGATTTGATACGATCATAAATTAGTTCCTACAGGCCAAGCACTAACCTTGCTCTGATTCTGTCTTGATCCATAGAGTGGAGTTCAGAAGATAGAATCTGCCCGCCCGAGGTGCTGCTCGCCGGTCCGCGCCGCCCGACCTCCTCCTTGCTCGGAGGTCGTGCTGCCCACCTCCTCCTCCTTGCCGAGGCCGTGCTTCCCACCTCCTCCTCCTTGCCGAGGCTGTGCCGCTCCTCCTCGTCGTTGCCTCGATTTCAGGTGTAAAAGACATGCCTATATGATCCAGTAGTAAAGAAAATCCGAACTATTTGTATATAAAGCTGATGGAATTCTAGATTCCTCGATATGTCTACAACATGTATATAAAGCTGATGGAATTTAAAGCTATTTTAGTTGTTGGAGAACTTGAGGTCTGAAGATGAGATATTGCCTTCATTATGTGTATGTAATTTGGGTTGCAGATATTTGTTTGAACTGTGATGTGAGTTAGCCGAGGTCTGAAATTAAATCTTAGACCTTTTGTGTGTTAGATATGCAAATTGAGATGATTGTAATATATATAATATATATGACCCAGTTGTATCAGCTGCTTCCTCCCAGTTTTATTTATGAGAGTTACACTTGGGTGCATTAGTTTGACATGCTTGAGTAGTGAACAGGTACATTGTAATTTATAGAATATTTTAAACAATCATTCAACCCAATATTCATATTCTTGTAATTTATAGGATTGCATACTTGTATCTTTTTTAGAATAAATCTAAACTTGATTGCAAATTTGATTGATTGCAGGTACATTTGAGCTATGGAGCACTTGCGAGACGAGCACATAGAAGAAGCACAATTTCAACGAGACGAAGAGATGGAAGACCAAATGGAACAACTTATTTTTAATGATGCCCGAGCTGGAGGAGATGTAGATGATTATGATTTCGACTAATTTTTGAACGACTTTGGAATCGAGTCACAAGACTTTGATGTGGTGATAGCAAACTCCGGCGGAGAGGTGTATATGTGTTTATAATAAATATGGCGATATGTTGTTGTTAACTACATGCATTAATTGATTTATGTTGCATTTATTAACGACTTATTTTTCTTTTAGCCATCCGGATCGAGCAAATCTGCAAAAAAGCAGCCACCATGTGCTCCTCGAGGCAAGGCAAAAAGAATAACGAGCGAGGATCCAAAGTTACCGATTGAGGAAATTGCTGATTCCGGCGAACCGCTCGAACCAAAACAGAACCGCAACAAATTTATAAGTCAAGCTGGAGTTATTGTTAGGGACATGATCCCAATCAGCATACGCGAATGGAATAAGCCGGCGGTCGCAGATGTGGACGACCCATGTTATGTCCACCAAGTTCTTAAGGATTTGGTCTATAACACGCTGTTGTCACATTTCACCCTCCCGCCAGATCTCTCTAAAGTGAAGAAGGACAACCTCAAGAGGTGGACTCTTATTAAGATGGCGGAAAAATTCCGGAACTGGAAGAAAAAGTTATGGAATCAATATGTAGAAACAAAAGAAGTGCCAGATTTCAGTGGAGCACAAGGGAAGAAGTTAGAATCTGAATGGGCGGCGTTTAAGGCGTATAGGGAATCACCTATGGCTGTGGCCCGATCGGAGATAAATAATATGAATGCTGGGCTGAAGGAACACCACCATACATTGGGGACAGGTGGCTACAAGAGCACCATTCCTAAGTGGTTAGCCTATGAAGAAAAACTGCTTCAATCGGGGGTCCGTCCACAGACACTTGACTGGCCCGAGAGGTCGAAATTCTGGTTGTTCGCGCATGGGGCAATGTTGGACCCTAAAACCGGAGAGATTGTTGGAAGGGGAAAATGGAAGGTTCTCGTGGAGCGTATCAAAAAGAAGCTTGAAGAAGCAATTAATGATGTTCGCAATGGTGTGTTCAAACCCGATAGAGAGGATGACGAGCTGACACGGGCACTGGGGAATCCTGGACATGTTGGACGAGCTCGAGGCTTTCCTGGCGGTGCTACGTTTAAGACTGCGTGGCTGGAATCCGCTCACACTTATAGAAGCCGTAGCAGAGGTAAGAAGAAGGAGGCCGACCGGATATTACAATTGGAACGTGAAATGAAGGAGCAACAGGCGGAAATAAAAGCATTGAAGGAGCAAAGAACGGAACCTCAGGAGCGGCACCAATTAGACCATGAAGCGCATGCCGCCCCATCTCAGCGTAGAAGCAGCGTTGGTTCCACGCGTCAGGTCGACGTTGGTGCCTACCCAGTGGATGACATCACAGAGCCTACAGGTTGTGAGCTACATATAGCAATGCGAAACATAACTTTGAAGGTGGCGGTGGGGCAAGCTTTAGTAATTCAACCTGGAGAACTCTACCATTGTGGTCAAATTCCAGATGGCTACGCTCGTGTCGGGGTGGACGAAGTTATGCCGGGATTTGAATCCTTGGAACTTGAGTTACCTGGAGGTGACGAGGAGAAAACGTTGGCAGACGTCAAGCATGCCTTCGCCCTATGGCCCAAGAAATACATCGTCCTTCCAGAACAAGCAAAGTCCACTCCTCGTTCTAGGAGTCCAGCTCACCAGCCAAGTCCACTCTTCCTCGAGAGGGATCAAAGACGGAGTCCATCTCCACCCCATCAGCAAAGCCCACACCTCCCCGATAGGGACCCCAGCCCGAGTCCATCTCCAGCTCAACAGCAAAGCCAACCGCCCTCTGAGAGGGTTCCTAGCGTGAGGCCATCGCAGTCTGTGCCAGTCCGCCAGAATGTTAAGTCGCTCTCGAGTAGGCGCCAGTCTGGTTCTCCTGTTAGGAAGAAACCTAGAAAGCAGAAAACACCGCCGCCTACTCCAAAGTTACCTTGGGAGAGAACCGTCGAGGAAAACGATATCGCATGCAAAGAACATACGGATGCCTGGCTTGCTGGCGTGAAACAGAAAGCGTTAGCGAAACAATTGCCTCCTGCAAAATTTACTGCCGGAATTCCTCAGGAAAAAATTGACCGTTGCATCGATGCCCTATACAACCCCCCACCATCGCCGCCAACAGACTATGATCGCAACATTGGTAAGTCATATGACGAAGAGATGGATGATCGATCGAAAAAAGGGAAACAAGTTGCCCAACTCGGAGAACAAGACGCACAGTCGGCCCCCCCGCTCAAGGTGCTTGATGACAGAGTTCTCAAAAACATCAATGTGCGGGAGCTGGTATATTCGGGAGATGATATCCCCTTCGCGGATGCTGTTCGTACTTATGTTCACGGGGAGAATTTTGTTGACGGCGACTTACCCACAAGAATGCGTCAATTTCAAGCCTGGTACAAGGATACCGTAAAGGAGACGAATAAAGTCTCTCTCATGATGGCAGTTAAGGAAGAGCATTATTTCCAAGAATACTCCGTTGTCCTTTACTTCGCCGAAATCTTTCAGTTATACAATCTCCGGGCCCTCGACAAAAACATCATAAGTTCATATTGTCTGTAAGTCATCTATTCCTGTAATTTAATGTTTTAATTAGCTCTACTCGTTCATTGTCTGTGATAATCCTCTCTATAATATTTTGTGTGCTTTATTACGCAGAATGAAGATGCTCGAATGCAAGAAGAAGAAAATCAACCACATTGGGTTCATTGACCCCTCTATAATGCATGAAGATAACATAATTGATCCACTAGTTAACAAGGATACACCGGGGAATTTGCTAATGTTTTTCAAGCGACAAGCTTACAAAAAATATATATTATGGCCTTAGAGCAAGTCCAGCAGTTCTGCTAAAATGTCTCCCCTATATGTCCATGTAGGGGACTGCTTCTAAAATAATCTTCCCTAAAATATGTTCAACTCCAGCAGTTTCCCTAAAACATCTCCCCTATTTAATTTTTTTATCTATTTTTTAATATTTTAAAATACTGTATAACTAAAATGTAAAATTCAACGGCTACCTGCTAACTTGTAGTATCAAAAACTTGTCCATCACCAAAATCTGAAAAATAAACAAAAAACTCACGGATATCAGCATATTGCAGTGTTAAAAAGCTCACTAATATCGCGATAGGGGAGTCTTCCACCTCCCCTACTTGTAGGGGAGATGAGCGAGCAGAACCGGGGGCGCCTATAAATCGGGGGAGTGTTGAGGGAACTGTTGGGCGGTTGTATTTGAGCTTTTTCCCCTAAAAAACGTATAGGGGAGGGTTTGAGGGAACTGCTGGACTTGCTCTTACAACTTCAAGTGAGTGTTACTGCTTATTACACATTCTATTTTTCTCACCCGATGTTAAGTTTAATTGATTAGTTATGCATGACTATTTATAAACGTGCGCAGCTACCACTACATTCTTATCGTTATTGACTTACGGAAAGGAGAAATTGTTGTCCTTGACTCGTTAAGAAGATGCCCTAAACAATACAAGACCTGTTTTGATTTGGTGGCAAGGTACTTTCTTTTCTTATCGCATCTTTCGTTCATTTCCTAATATCAAGGAATTTATGACTCATTCATTCAGTTTCTTGTCATGCAGCGTTTGGAAAATGTTCCTCGCGGAACATCCGAACAGTGGATGGCCAGAGAAACTGCGCTGGCGTACTAACGATGTAAGTAGTACTATAACTAGGCCCATGCACCATTATCATACTTTATTATTATTTGATTAAATTTTATTCTTCTATAGACTTGTCTTAAACAGCCAACCGGGACTGATCTATGTGGATTCTTCGTTTGCGAGTACATGCACACTGTGGTCAACGAGAGTTTGAAGAGCAAAAGAAGTATCGAAGTACGTAAAGCTCTAGTCACAACATTATTTTTGTATCATCAATCGTGATGAGTTTTATTCATTTCATATCTCATGTATTCATTGTGATATCATTTTTTTACAGTTGGCAAGAAAGCGCAACGAGCTACCAATAAAGACCCGCTTCAGGGCAATTGCAGAGGAGTTGACGGGATTTTACCTCACGATGTCATACCGGAGACCGGAGAGTACCACTATGTTGACTAGTGCGGACATGTAATATATAGTGATCTCCATGTAACAAAATATTTCTAAGTCTGTGGAACCGGGAAACGTGATATTCATGTACCACGCGTACTTAAATGTGTATGTGTTATGAACACATGATCTTCATGTAATTGTATATATGCATGATGCAACTTCATCTAGGTTCGTATAATAATTTATACGTGTTTTTCGCCCATCGAAGCTGTAGCATCCGAAACCCCTACCCCCGACGCATCGACATGGTACCATCCGAAACCCCTACCTAGAAAACCGGTCGAAATAAAAAAAAACAAAGCACTGGAATGAAAATAAAAACAAAACCCTGAAATCTAAAAAAAAAAAAACCCTAGTCCCGGTTCGTAACACCAACCGGGACTAAAGGGTTCGCCCGTGCGCGCCCCTGCCCCCTCCACGTGCGGAGCTCTGATTGGTGGGGGGGGGGGCTCCGGTCCCGGTTTGTGCTGAGCCGAGACGAAAGGGGGGGGCTCTAGTCCCGCCTTGGTAGTCCCGGTTGCTACACCGGGACTACAGGCCCTCTGGAACCGGGACTAGAGCCCCAATTTCCACTAGTGTAAGTAACTA
This sequence comes from Poa annua, assembly GCA_026929855.1. Taxonomy (NCBI): domain Eukaryota; kingdom Viridiplantae; phylum Streptophyta; class Magnoliopsida; order Poales; family Poaceae; genus Poa; species Poa annua. Next base: position 238,148,515 of record CM049426.1, on the reverse strand, counting down.
AGCGACAAACAATAGTAACATCACTGTCCAAACAAGTTTATGACTAAGAGCTATAAAGGTGCATTAAGCCTATTTAATAAGACACTGCAATTAATACCACTTCAACAATTAAACCAAACAATCACACAGTAAACAAGTGTTGACAGCAAATCTTGAAGAGAACAAACCATACAACAATCATTACAAAGCACAAACAATTATTGGATAGCATTTAACACCAAGCAATCATTCACATGCATGACACACAAATGAAACTAGTGCAACTCCTAGGAAACAAGATGAACTATGTGAAACTCAAAAGTGAAGGGACTAGCAATGCTATCAGGAAATTTATTAAGGCTATTAAAGGATAACCTAAGTTTCTGGACTTATGAGTTACTAAGCGTATCAACACATAAGAATTTAAGTAAAACAGGGAATTAACTTATTACATTTATTGGATAAATAAGATGAGGTTTAAAGAGATGAAACATAACACACAAACATACCCACAAGCAGAGCATATAAGCACAATTGATGTTATTATTAGGGTACAACGTGAATAATGCTAAACATAAGTAAACAATGCACCACACATTATAAAAGTGGTTCAATCAAGTAATTATTATTGAGCTAAGGTTCTGATCTTCAAAAGATGATTAGTAATGTTTATACAATTCACATTTGTTAAAAACAGATGATTAACATCTAAGACTCCTATTAGCTAAATGTTGCTGCTTTGGGAGATAAGTTATAACTCCAATAATATTGTTCAGAAAAATAAGTTCTTCTACCACAGTACACCTAGTAGCTAGGGAAATTGGATTTGGATCAAAAGTTATTACTGAACATGAGTTAAAAATCATACAAATGCTATTGGTATCAAAACTAAAAAGATTGTAGCTTTAGTTTTAGGAATCTCCTATATGAAAAGTTAATTTATATGGATAGGTATTTCCTTAATCTTTTTTTAGAAATTGGATTCACTCAATTTGGACACTCCTAGCTCCATATATTTCAGTTTTAGTGGAACACACACATTTTACCTTTAATGGTGTACATCATAAGTTATAAATTACTAGGCAATTTGGCGTGGCGACACGCCGCACCCTTCGGGGAAACTCATCTTCTTAAGATCAATTTTCGTGTAAAGTTGGGAAATAACTAAAATTACCATTTGTAGTTTGCAATACGAAATCATATCCGGACAACAAATAATATAAGTGACAGAAAATGATAGTTTTACATCATAGAAACATGATAGCTTCGTAAAAATGTTCTAAATTAAGCCAATGGCGGGAAAAAGGTTATTAGTAATGACAATAAACAAACTACGTTCATCCTTTGCAGTCTTACAACAATGATTGGTTGTATTGTCCATTTGACGACTCAAAAGACAAATAGAGGAAGGGAAGAAGTTCAAATTGTCTACATATAAGATGCATGGGTGTAATCAGATGACCCAAGCAACAGCTTGAATATTGGACATGCAATTAACTCAATATGTTTTTTACTTATCTGGGTTATGCTGGGCAGCCTTCATCCTTGAAACATACTGGAATAGGGAAACTGCAGAAAAAGAAATAATAATAAAGTTTATAAAATGACCAGAAACAAATGAAGAATACACTTTGCATAGTTAAGCTTAAACTTTGGTTACAGATTTTTCATGAATATCACATATCAATAAAAGGAGGCTGCTAGATCTTCTGCCAAAGTCAGGGTGGTGCACAGATTTTTCATCAGGATCAAATATCGGAGGAGCCTGTCAGATCTTCTGACAAAGTCTGGGATAGGGTGGTGAGGCCATAAATGTTTTTTTAGATCAAAGGCAAGGCAGTAGATGTTTTGGAAGGACGGTTGTAAGTATGAGCTATTAACGCTGTATTATAGAGCTAGGAAAAATGGGTTGTAGACAGTTCTAGAATGTCTTGACAATCATATGTAATACTCATTTTCGTTGCTCTGAACTGTGTGTTCCTTTTCAAAAATTATTTTATTTGCAAGAGCTTCTGCCTTTGAGCTTCTGGAATCCTGGTTACAAATTTACCTGTCTTGTTGCTGCTTCTCAGATTCAGAATCATTCGATCTAGGGAAATGAACACTGAGTTCACGGTTGAAAACAGAGTGAAATTATCAATTGCTACTAAGTTTCCACAGAACTATAGATAAAGAGGCAATCGATCTGGAGGTCCTTACTTGATGGCTACAGGTACTTCTGTACGGAGTCGGCCGATGTAAGCGCCAACTTGATCTAAGGAGCAATAAATATCATAGATTAAACTTGATAGTCGACATGCAGAAGTTGTTTCCCTTGTGAATTTCTTACCATGATGTTCATGGCAGAAAATGGAGTTTCTTCCTTCCAACAGGAGAAGTGGTATATGTACTGTAAATATATAACCAAATAATCATTAGCAAAGAATAGCTTAATTTTGATCTGGAGGTCCTTACTTGATGGCTACAGGTACTTCTGTACGGAGTCGGCCGCTGTAAGCGCCAACTTGATCTAAGGAGCAATAAATATCATAGTTTAAACTTATAGTCGACATGCAGAAGTTGTTTCCCTTGTCAATTTCTTACCATGATGTTCATGGCAGAAAATTGAGTTTCTTCCTTCCAACAGGAGAAGTGGTATATGTACTGTAAATATATAACCAAATAACCATTAGTAAAGAATAGCTTAATTTTTATAGGTGTGATACCAAAATTGCAGGGCAAGAAGCATCTACCGTAGGAAGATCAACTTCGTAGTTTACATCGCTTTTCTCGGAAGGGTAAAATCTAGAGACATGAAGCATTAGCTTTGGAAAATAGGTAAATCTTATCTAATATATACCATAAAAATAAACAGTTCGGCAGCCAATATGATAAAAAAATAACACACTTTCTACTAACATATGTATAGAAGGAATAGACTAATAGGATAATATGTAATCTAATGTAGTAGAAAAAAAGAAACATGTAAGATATTTACTAACTATGAAACCATCTTTTTGTTACCTTGTAGGATATCTATATAGCATCACATATGCTCAAAAATTAGATGCAGATGCCGCCAAGCACTTGAGAACTGAGAAAGAAGACAGTAGGCTACAGGTGACCTGAAGAAGAACGACAATGATAAAAGCAGAACGACATACAGAACTGAGCAACTTTATAATTTTAAGATTTGACTGTATACAATATGCAAACAACATACAACATCATATCTTTGCAAGAAAAACTATAAATTGCAGTCTAAGATTTAACAGGCATTTCCATAAAGTCGGACTGGTCAAAGAGATTGAAGAAACAGATTGCACATGATCTCACCTCACTTTGCAGAAAATGGAACGATGGGGCTGGTGATAGTCTTCTTGTCTTCCTTTGATGTTCGTTTGTGTCATCGCTACTGGTCGTTGCTAGCCCGCCGTTGCCGCCAGGTCCTTGTGACCGTCGCCTCCCCTTTCCTTGCCAGTCCTTCCGCCGCCACCGCCTGCTAGCCCCGCTCCACCGCAACCACCTGGAATCCCCTCGTCGGCGCTTGCTTGTTCCGCGCCACCGCCACCCAATTTGTTACCCGCGCCGCCAGGAACAGGGTGTGGGGAGAAGAGGATCTCCCGCGCCGGCAAGAACTGGAGCGTGGGGGAGAAGATGAGGTGATTCTACTCGCAGAGGAGCACGGGGCGGTCGACCGTCAGGGAGAGCAGCAGGGGCGCCGCCACGGCCTAGGTCTGATGGGGAGAGGAAAAGGGGAAGAAAGGAGGCGCTACCGGGTGACCGGACGCGAGAGGAAAGGCGGAGAGGCCCATGAAGACCAGCAGGTCGCCGGACTTCCCCGTGCTCGTCGATCTGACCGGGGAGAAGCGGAGTGACGGCAGCGTGCGTGGGCTGCGGCGGCGACATCGGCGCCGCACTGGAGGGAGAAAGGGAGGAGGGGTGATTGCGTTGTTCATTTTGCAAAAACGTTTATGAACTTTGACATATTTGCAAACTGGTCCTTCACAGTGTTAACATTTGGACTGCGGGTTAATGGTTCAATTTCTGAGTGGCTCTTGTGTGAAATAGGCACGGTGACCGGTGGAACCGGATGCGACCGGCCTGGCGACCGGGCGACGTGGCGCGCTGTGATTGGTGGAGATGCCCGAGCTACAGTAACTCGCGTTTTGTCCCCTATAAACTTGCGATCTGAGCCGTCCAACGGCATGATCGGACGACCAGCGTTCAAAAGGCGACATGGACGCTGAATCTGGGCATGAATCGAACAAACTTTCATATATAGTGTATTTTTACACAAACCCAACTTTTCATGCTTAGGAAAACAAATAAGTATCCAACAAAATGACTCTTAATTTATTTGTACAAACATATATAGCACCAAACATTAAAATCAAACACATGCAATTAACAGAAAATAAAAATATTCCTTTTTTTAGTCTAATAACCTACTGTTTTAGAAAATAATCTACCAAGAGAAAAATATAAGATGTAAAATTATACCAAGCTAGTCTATGATAGCTACTACTCATATCTACCACATACAATTGGATTTACTCCAAAAAGAATTTTAAATAAAGATTTAAAATTCATCAAATAGCCACTGATGTCATTTTTAAACTTTATAAAACTTTATTTAGACACATCTTCTGCATGCATGGCTTATAGATCTAGGTAGATATTCTCCTGGGCTTTCCATAGAACTAAAATTTGCTAATTTTAGATCTATAAAACTCAAGTTATTAAGTAAATGGTAAAAATATAAGATCGGACATAGAGCACACATAAAAACATATTTTTGAGAAAGGCCAGTGCCACATGGTTAAGAAAACACTTAGCTATGCTACAAAATTAATTTCAAAAACAATTCCATGCATAAATCTTCCACAAATGAATTAAAGCTAGAGCACTAGTTCTCTGGAAAAATAAAACAGGAAAAGGATTTCTATAGAAAAAAAAAGAAAAAGGCCGGATCAGGAGGGTGAGTTGCGTAGCCCGAGCTGGGCCGGCCCACAGGCGCTGCGCGCGCGGCGAAGCGGTAAGCCGCCGTTGGATCCGAGATGGACGCGCAGGATTAGGTCGCCGGAGGTTCAAACGGGGCCGTCCAGATGGATATCGACGGCCGAAGCTCGTCTTCTTCCTCGGACGCGCAGAGCACGGGCAGAAAACCTAGGAGAAGAACGCGGGCACGGGGAGCTCACCTAGGGCGTCACAAGACCACGAAGGAGGGTGGAGGTGGGTGCGGAGAGCCGAGGAAGGCGAGGGGTGGTCAAGGTTGGGGAGGAGGAGCTCCCGAATGTCTGCAACGCCGACGAGGTCCGCGTCGGACACGAGATGGTCCAGGCTTCTCCGGTGCCACCTGAAACAGAACCATAATGTCTCAGAGATATTCCTCGGAGAGGGGAGCTGGGGGGAACAAAAATGGAGGGCGGAGATTGACCGAGATGCAGGCAAGCTTCCGTGCAAGCGCTAGGGACCGAGGTCACGACCTCGTGTTTCCTGGGCAACAGTGAACAAGGGGGCTCGGGATTATCGCACGGGAGGTAAGAGTAGAGGGAGAGGAGGTGTAATGGCAAGTTGTTGGAGGGGGAGAGGGTCTCGGGGTTCCTATCCACAAGAGGCGGCCGTCTCCTTGACTCGGGCATGGGCAGGGGTGGAGAGAGGGGATGTTGGACACGGATTGGCGATGCTGGGCGGTGGGGGAGCGTCTGAGAGGGCTGCAGAAAACTTTGGAAGCTATCTTCTTGTGGCTTGGAGCGTCTGAGAGGGGTGAAATAATGGCTTTGCTCTCCTCTGCCTACCAGGTGCTCGACAGAAGGCTCAAAAGAGAAAAGACAAATGATTAGGGCTAGGGTTTGACAGGGGGTGAGACCAATGGATGCAGGGGCAGGTTGGTATCCAATGCTAGACTAAGATCATGTTTTGGGAGGAGGGGAGTGAAGGTTTTAGATAAATTAAAGATTAGGGCTGATTAGATTAGCTCTCTTTGCAAGGATGGATTAGTCAATCCTTTAGCTAGAAAATTATGAGACAAGATGGGCTGGTCAGAAGGGATATGGGTGAAGCATTAGGCTTAAGAGTTTAGGTCAAAATGTTCAACATTCACTAAACACCAAAATGGCAAGTTACTATGTTATAAAAGAGATATGGTCACTTTAAATTATAGCACTCAACCCAATCAAGAATTAATGATCAAACATTTTTGAATATTTAAATAAGGTTATGGGTGGATAGTAGAGATGATAAGGATGAGGTTAGGTGAGTTGCATTTCCAAATTGAATAAAATAAACTATAATGGTCATGTTCTAGAAAGACTAAAAATTAAGGGAAAAGAAGATGGTTATTTCCTATTTGAAAAAAGGGTAATATTTGTGTTTCTCCTAGAATCAAACATTATAATAAAGAGTTAAAGACACCATTACCATATGGCACAACATTTAAAGCATGAATGGTCTCAATTAAAGTATGTAGATAAAATGTTGTCTCATACACCACCACATGAACACACATAAAATAACACACTCATGGGAAACTATTTAAACTCATAACATATAGGTCAACCACTCATAAAAATAGATAAACATTCCCACTTTAAGTTAAACCACTGTATTAGTGAGGTGGTGATCAATACAATAATGACAAGATTTTTATGGAAAGAAGACTAAACCACTTTCTAGTAATAGTTTCCAAAGACATATTAAATTAGGAGTTTTTGGAATGGAAATTGCTAAGACTAGAAGCACATTAAAGTGAAAATATAACATAGCCCCCTATATAATCCTTTGTAGTTTTGCAAACATACAATTTTTGGAAATTCGTTTACTTTCTCAATTAAACTGCCTTTGGGTAATTGTTAAAATCAAGACCTCATGATGACTATAGTTTGTTAAGAATAAGATAGGAGAAGATATATGTATTGTTTTACTTGTCATCATACTGGATTTTCAGAAATCATATTATAACTTGAGTTTTGAGGTTGATAGATAGAGAGGTCATCAACACAAACACAAATCAAAACAAAACAAGACAAACAAAGGAAGCAAGAGTGAAAACATTCATAAGTAATGTATTTCAAAAAGTTTTTTGTTCCCTCAGCAATTTGGGTCTTTATTAATTAAGTTTTTATTGCTTCCAGAATTTGGGGTGTTACACCCCCAAGGAGAAGGAAGCATGGAGGACAGGATGAGAAGCCTGGAGCAAGAAGTTTTCAAGTACAAGAGATGGCGGAGCGTGAGGTGGACATTTTTCACCGGATCGTCTTTGAACTTATGGCCAAGCATAAAGAGGAGACTTCGAAGCTCTGGGAGTACATCCTCTCACTCCACAAGACAACCAATGCTCTTCAGGCGCAACTCTATGATGTTCAAAATTAGAACTATGAGTATGAAACCAGGTTTAAACACATTAGTGCTGCTCCAAGTTTCAGGATTATCGAGACCCAGGCATCGTTTGTTGATGGAGAACCATTACCTTGGAAACTAGATCACGAGGACTCATCTCAATCGCCACCGAAGGAGTAATTCATCATCGATATTGGCATCTCCCTTAGCTTGTTTCAAGCTTGGGGGGAGTGCCGCGGTATCACCATTATCTTTCATCTTTTACTTTTTAGTAGTGTCATATCATGAGTAGGGAAGTTATCTTATATGATGGTTTGCAATGTGGAAGTACCTCTCTTTTAGTTGGTTACCTATGTATCCCTTGGTGTGAGTTGCCGTTATGGAATATTAATGAGAAGTGTTATCATTTATTTTCTGCACACTTTATTTTAGTTTGCAAATTTTATCATGTATGATTGATCTTGTCATTTAGTATTGGTAATCACTTTAGGAACATATAGTTAATTTTTTGTCTTTGGCAAACTTAGCATTGGTCAGTAGCTATAATACTTTGAGACTTAAGAGGAAAAAGAATTACATGTAGAATATACCACTCATTAATCTTTCTCACATGTCAATGACAAGCTTACTATTCACAACTTAAAATTGCGTGTGCTTTCAAGTAAGAATTGCATGATTGACTTTTACTACATGTATGTTTTTTTGTATCACTCAACTCTTATGCTTGCTACCCAACCTTGCTTGCCAAACATCTATATCGAGAGGCAATGCTTCTCATACATCCAAATCTTGAACCAAACCTTTGACATCTGTGTTGTAAGATCGAAAATTTCTCAAAAATTTAAAACCTTGCATTCATGCATCATTCATCATATAGACATGACATTTAAATCACATAAGAAATAATTTAAATTTAATTATAAGTATTGAATAAATTTGTATTCCATAAAAGATGAGTATTTGAACCCCTATTAATATTCCTTATTTTATTTGATTATTTATTTGTCAAAATACTTCTAAAAAGTTCTAATTTTAATAAACTTTCTAAAACATATTTTTATGATTTTTTCTGAAATGTTTTAGTTGAGTTAAAAATTCATTTTTTATATCAGACTTTTAAAACAGAAATTGTTTTGACAAAACAAAAACAAAGGAGAAGGATAAAAACGAGCCGACCCATTTTCTTCTCGCCGCTCGCGCGTTGCGTAACGGCCCAGGAGTATCCCAACAGCAGACTACGCTCCTCTCTTCTTACGTTGACAGGTGGGACCCACCTGTCAGGTGATCTTCAACCTCCGACCACGAATCCTGCCCGAGAAACTCTCCAATTCGGAGCAAATCAATCCCAAATTTCACGGGATTTGTTTCCTTCACCACCCCCATATAAACCTCCACCCCGCCGCCACTTCCCGCACCCCAAAACCCTAGCCACCCCGCCTCCAGGCTGCTCGGGATCGAGTTTTCACCGGCGCCATTGCCGCCGGTGAGAAACGCCGCTTCCGGCAACGTCCGTGCTCCCCGAGTCCCCCTGACCATCTAGTTCTTCTTCCTATCACCGTATGAAACTTCGTGACATCAAAACTTACCACTTAACGCAGCCGAACAACGCCCCCGTCCGCAACCGAAGAACTCCACCGCAGTCTCCGTCTCCGGCAAGGATCTGAGGAGAGGAGGAGAAGCCCCAGAAGCCACCGTCGTGCCATCGTCTTCGCCTCTTCGCCCTGCATCGCTCGGTAACGAAATACCCCTCCGCTCCCCTTCCTTCCACGGTAGAGCACGACGCCGGCCATGGCTCCTCCGCGGTCATAGGAATGCCGGCGACAACGCCGCCTGTTTTAGACCCTTGCATCTAGATCGTTGGATCTAGATCCAACGGATCTAGATCGATCAATCTGGCACGTCCGGGATTAATTAGATCATACGACTTCCATGCCGATCCGCGTCGAATCGTTATCGTCCAATAATATCACGCCACGTAATCCTTTATTTTTCTATTTTTGGCTGAATTTAGTAAATAAAACAGAACATATACAAAACTTGTAAAATTCATATCTTTCGATCTGTAATTCCAAATTTGATAATTTTTATATCCACGGATAGCCCTGCTCGTGTAGTTTATTTCCGCATCATTTGTTTTTCCTTTTGATAAATTTAATTAGTGTAATTATCAGATTGGTATTTCGGCTATTTAAATTCATAACTTAAATAATAAAAATGCTTTTCTAACAAATTCAACAGTTTAAGATCTGTATTAATGTCCTCTGTCCAGAAAGTTCAACTTGTGATTTATTTAAATATTTTCATAAAAATGATAACATGTGGATGTAAAACTTTATTCTTGCTATGTTGTTTTCCAATTTTTAATTTATAATTAAAATAAGAAATTTCGGGAAATTCCATTTCATGCATTTAATAACAGAAAGTCTAAAAATTTAATAAGTGTGACTTGTTATACTCATATCATATCATGCATTCATACATGTTTATGTTTTGCTGTTTTAAGTGTTGTATTGTGTGTATTTATTTATTTTATGTATTGCTTGTTGCTAGATTGTGAAGAGGAGGAAGGATTTGCTTGTGATTGTTATTCTTGGTGTGCTTGCTCCTCCTGTTACCAAGGCAAGTGACATTCATGAACTACCCAATATTTACCTATAAGCATTAGTAGAATATTTTGAGTAGTATGCATGATAGGAATCTTGGATTATTTTCATTATGCTAAGTTAGTTTTATGCTATGCAAAATGTCCTAGTAGTGTGTAGCCATCCTTGACCATGCAGCCATTTAAAAAGTTTATTAGATGCTTAGCAATGCTATAAAATTGTTTACATGCCATGTTATGGAAAGATCTTCTAAGTGTTAAACTTAAAATACACACCTGGGTGGATTGGTTGGTATGGTTTATGCTGAGTGGCTATTTGGGACTATGCTTGTGGTTGTTTTCGCCTAGGATGAATTTATTCTACTTAGGGCCATAAGCATGGTGGTTTTCACCCAAAAGTGCACTTGTGGATGGCCACCCAGGAACAAAGAGATTACTAAGTCCATCCAAGTTTAGATGCTTCCCGTGCAGCCTTTTGACAATGGGCTCTGTCTAGAACAATTAAGTTGTGAGAGTTCAACTTGTCAGCTTGACAAAGCAGATGTAGAGTTGGTAGGTGGAACGGGTCTTGCTAGTATGGTCGAATTCTTCTTCTAAAAGTTCTTGTCTCAATTCTCTCCTTTCCTTAATGCACTCCGCGTGTATAGGATGTCTGGGTTAATTGAGTCTAAAGGTGAAAGTGCACAACCTCTGCGGAGTCGACAATCTGAGTACTTAGCCGTGTTCCAGGTGATGGACTACTTCGAGCAGCTGGACAAGGATGGACGGAAGAATCTCAACACCGTTTTGATGAAGTAAAATTTGACTAAGGAAAGAAATGTTGGTGCACTTGGGCTTCATCCCTTGGTGCCAATTCTTTGAAAATAAAAGTGTTTTACAAAAGATAGGAGAAAACTTGCTTTCCCTAAAATAGACTACAACTCCACCAAGCCAAATATGCATATAGAATTAGACTTGTTGTTTTATATACACCATAGTCACTTGACAATACTTCATTGTATTGACCTCCTTCGGGGGCTGCATTTTCAAATGTGCAGGTACTTCTGATGAAGAATAAGTTTGGACTCGAGTCTACACCCAACATGTCTGCCTGTGGCGCATGCTTGAAGATGAGTCTCATTGCTATTTGCTTTTGTTGTGAACTCTGAATATTCTAACTAGCCTTCATGGCTATGCACCTTGTAATAAAGCTATATTTAGCTATTTTTGGATCTCGTTGTAGTAATTTGATACTTTGTAGCGTACCTGCACTTAAAATAAGGCAGATACCTGTGTATAGTGCAAATCCCTGTATCGATTCGTTTGCACACACAGTTTACGATGTAATATCACAACAAAGCATCAATTTTATTACATCGATGATCCAGAATTACAAAATATTCGATACAAGTTGCATAGCATAAAGCTAGCTTTGAAATAGTACACAGCGGAAATACAATAGAAGTGGGTCTCCAACAACTTCATGTTGCCACAGGCGAAAACATGTTGGTTGTAGACTCGAAACCTTTAAACGATACCTCACTCGTCATTTAATCAATCTGCAATAAGAAAAATATTGCAACAACGTCGGTCAGATTCCATTAAAAATGGAGTCTGGCAAGCGACACTATGGTGGACACTTAATGGAATAACTCTATAGCCTATATGCATATTTGGCTGGTGGGGTTCAAGTCTATTTTGCATAAAGCCAATTTTTCCTATCTCTTTGGAAAACACCTTCTTCAAATCAAGACAAGTATGGCATGAAAACCATAAATCTCATCTTCCCTTGTTCACCCATCAAGTTTTATTTCTGAAGTTGGAATGATGGAATCCTCCGTTGACGTCCGTGATCAGCTGCTCAAATTGTCCGTACCGGGGACACGGCTAAGTACTTAGTTTTACACTCTGCAGAGGTTGTGCACGTTCACCATTGTACCCATTCAACCCAAATTATCCTTTACACACCATTTGTGATAAGGAAAGGAGAAGAATGAGACGAGATCTTTCAGAAGCATTTTCCTCCCACCTGCCTTGACCCGTTCCACCTAACACCCCCTGCATCTGCTTGTCAAGTCGGAGAGAGTCCACGCAACATAATTGATCAAGCCAGAGCCCATATGGCAATGGCTGCACTGGAAGCAATCATCACTCGGAGTTCTTCAGATTCCTCTATTCCCGGGTGGCCGTTCACAAGTGCACGTACTCCAGGAACCATAGACATGGGCCTGAGTAGCCACTCAACTTCGCCACCATACAACCTTTTACCACCCAGGTATTTCATTCTTAACTTAGTAGAATTTAGATTTTCACAAAACATCATTTGCATAGCATCAATAATTCTACTAAGTATTGCATAGAAACCTAGACATAGGAATAAGGAATTCTACACAGGTTTAGCATAGCAATACTATCCTACACATGCATATAAAAACACACTAAGTAATGCATATAGATATAATAGGAAGTTTATGAGGTGTGCCACTTGCCTTTGAATGTTGTCGTTGTTCACAAACTCTTTTCAACAACGAACGTTTGCTCTCCGTTCAATCTAAACAATATAAGCAAACAACAATACAACAATCAACAAACAACAATCATCAATCATACATGCACATACATAGTGAACAAATAAGTTTCATAAAACTTCTAAGGAAAACATGTTATGTATGATATGCAAATTATTTCTAAGGACTAGAGATGCATGTCATGCCATGAAATTCTTTTAAGTTAATGCAATGCAATTAGGTTGGTCAAAATGACTAAGGACTAAAGTCATAAGTTGAATAAAATATTTTGTTTTATATCATCTTGAACAAGCCGTCTAATGGATTAGTCTTGATGTGTAGAAATATTTAGAGAAAATACTAAGTCATTTCTTCAAGACGATCAACAATTATTATCAACTCTTTGTAAATTGAACATTCACTATAGTGAGAGAGACAGACACCCGGCCAGCCACTTAAATTGTGGAACAGGTCTCATGTATGTGGACATGTAAGGTTTGTCTCCAGTCCTCTTCATCTCACTATGCCGCTAGGATCCAACAAACTTCAAAGATGATAACATCATGATCAAAATTTGTTTAAGTCTAAAAGACAAGATTAGGAAAGAGGGAAAAGAAAGAAAGAAAGATGAAGTTAGTCTTCCGGGCTTCATCTCCAGACTTGTAGCTTTCCCCTTGGTGATGTCCTGAATGAATTTTTGTAGACTTGATAAATCTTCAGACTTGATGATTCTTATATCACCGAGGCTGGTCTTGGAATTAACTTAGTCTTCATGAAGTCTCAGATAAGAAGGAAGAAAAGAGAGAGAGCAAGAAAGACTTAGAGAATAAAGGAGGTTGGTCTTCTTCAACTTCTTCTTGCTTTTCTTCTAAGTGCTTCTACTCCTTGAAGATACTTCTGAAGTCTTGTTTTGGCTAAGTCCTTCAATGGCCTTCTAGCTTTACGATTTGAAGGAGGAAGATGGCGACTCCCACCCACACGAGCTCTGGCGACTACCATGGCGATGGCGACTCCACCTAGGGTTTCTCCTAGCGCTGGCCCAAAGGAATGGATCCCTTCGATGATCCATCCTCCATTGCTCACATCTTGGATTTCTCTATTGGTCATCGGTTTCTACCCTTGTTCGCCCTTCAAGTTTTAATTTTTGAAGTTGGAATGGTGGAATCCTCCGTTGATGTCCGTGATCAGCTGCTCAAATTGTCCGTACCGGGGACACGGCTAAGTACTTAGTTTTACACTCTGCAGAGGTTGTGCATGTTCACCATTGTATCCATTCAGCCCAAACTATCCTTTACACACTAATAGTGATAAGGAAAAGGAGAAGAATGAGACGAGATCTTTCAGAAACATTTTCCCTCCCACTTTGGCTTGACCCGTTCCACCTAACACCCTCTACATCTGCTTGTCAAGCCGGGGCGAGTCCACGCAACTTAGTTGATCAAGCCAGAGCCCATATGGCAATGGCTGCACTGGAAGCAATCGTCACTCGGAGTTCTTAAGATCCCTTTGTTCCTGGGTGGCCTTCCACAAGTGCACGTACTCCAGGAACCATAGACATGGACCTGAGTAGCCACTCAACATAAACCATACAACCACTTTCCACCCAGATTTTTCATTAACTTAGTGGATGTGTACTCTCAGGTGACAATCACCATGCTCACGGCCCTAAGTAGAATACACATTCATCCTAGGCGACGACAACCATGATCACAGCCCTGAGTAGTCACTTAACATTTTGTAAAACTTTTCATAAATTGCATAGCATCAATATTTCTACTAAGTATTGTATAGGAACCTACACACAGGAGTAAGGAATTTCTTCACAGGTCTAATATAGCAATACTATCCTACACATGCTTATATAAAATACACTAAGTAATGCATATAGAAAATAGTAGGAAGTTTATGAATGTGCCACTTGCCTTTGAAAGATGTCTTTTCTCACAAACTCTTTTCAACGTAACTCGGGTCTCTCCGTTCAATCTAACAATATAGATAAGCAACAATACAACAATCAACATAAAACACAACTACGCAATGCATACAAACACATACCTAATGAACAAACAAGTTTTATAAAACTTCTAAGGACAATATGTCATGCATGATATGCAAAATATTGCTAAGGACTAGAGATGCACGTCATGCCATGAAAATCTTCTAAGTTAACGCAAGGCAAGTATGTTAGTCAAAAATGACTAAGGACTAAGGTCATAAGTTGGATAAAATATTTTGTTATAAATCATCTTGAATAAGCACTCTAATGACTTAGTCATGATGTGCAAAAATACTTTAAGAAAAATACTAAGTCTATTCGTTAATGCGATCAACAATTATTAACAACTTTTTGTAAATTGGATATTCACTATAGTGAGAGAGACAGACACCTGGCCAACCACTTAAGTCGTGGAACAGGTCTGATGTACTTGGACATGTAAGGTTAGTCGCCAGGCCGCTTCATCTTACTATGCCGCTAGGATCCAACAAACTTCAAAGATGGTAATAACATGATCAAAACTTGTTTATGTCTAAAGTGAAAGACAAGATTAGGAAAGAGGGAAAAGATAGAAAGAAGAATGTAGAATCTTCCCATTGCTTCCTTTTCTTCTTGATGTGATGACTTCATTGCAGTTTTGTAGACTTGATGGCTTTGAATACTTGATGGTGTGAATAGCCTCCATGTTGGACTTGAATATAACTTAGTCATCAAGAGGTCTAAGAGAAGAAGGGAGAAAAGAGAGAGAGAGAGGAAGCAAGACTTAGAAAATATTGTTGGTTGGACTTCATGAACTTCTTCTTGATTTTCTTCTAAGTGCTTCTACTCCTTGAAGATACTTCTGAAGTCTTGTTTTGGCTAAGTCCTTCATTGGTCTTCTAGCTTCATGTTGAAAATCCTAAATGTCTAAGTGCATAGCACTTTACCAAAATAGTAAGTTGAAAATAATACTAACGTAGAGAAAATGAGGGAGGAGTTTTCCTATGAGGAGTATAACTATATAATAAAATATGTTATGCATGCAATTCACTTTTTAATCATAAGAAACATCATACTAACTTTTTGTGATATTTATAAAATATGCATGAGACTATAAATGCAATTTAATTAATTTCTATTTTTGCAAAACATAATAAAAGGAAAACATATAGATTAAAGTTTATGTGATTTAATTTGTATAACACAATTTTAATAAATGGTGTTAATAGCTAGAGGGGATTTGATTAAATTTATAGCAATTGGATTTACTCAAAAAATGATTTTCTATCAAGAGTTATGTCAAAATTATTCAAACTATTTAATTCAAATAAGTATTAAATCATCAAACTAATACTCAAAATTATTTTATAACAGAGGCATCAAATTACAAATATTCCAAAGTTTCTAAAATAATTTTATTTGCAATTTGTGAATTTATGGATTTAAAGTTATGACAAAAATACTCAAATCCACCTTTTGAAATTTGAATATTTTAAACTAAGTCAAATTTGAATTCCAACAGATCTAAAATATTCTACATGTCAAGGGATTTCCAAAAAAATAAAATTTATCAAATTTGGATAAGTGGTTAAAAAGTTATAACAGATCTAAGTTGCATGGTCTTTTCTGTAAAACTGCCAATTTAATTTAAATAGGAAAACAATTTCTGACGTGGCTGCTGACTGGGATCTGACTGGGCGCTGACTGGATCACTGACGTGGATAAGTGAAATAATCTGCGTTGTCCAGATCTAGATCTACGGCAGACAGTCACCCGTACCCTTTCGATCTACACGATCTAGTCATGTCCATCTAAACAAGATCCAACGACTCGGGAGCGAGGGCCAGTACCTGGTGGCGAAGGGGGTCGCCGGACTTGGAGAAGATCGGCGGCACTATGCTCGGCGAGGACGACGGCGACGATGCGGTGCTCCTCTGGCCCCTGGAAGATGTCGACGACGTTCGCCGCAGTACGGCGGACGCGATGGAGGCCTTGGAGTCGTGCAACGTGTCTCGGTGCGGCGAGGAGACGAGGTCGGAGGCGCGGCTACGGCGGGGAGCTTCGGCTTTGCGAGAGGCGCTCGATTTTCCTGAGAAGGAGGGGCAGGGATTGCTCAACGGATTCGGATCGGCAAGTGGAGAAGAAAGGACTTGGTGTCGGGTACGGGTAGTGTCTCACCTCATCGGTGAAGGAGAAAAACAGCGGCGGCTCCGGTGAACTCCGGCGAGGATTTGTGGCAGCCCGGGGGCATGATTTGCACGGGAAAGGGAGGGGAATGAGCGAGGAGGGGTTGGGGATTATATAGGAACGCTCGAAGGAAACAAATCCCACTGATTTCGCCCTCGATTTGATCCAGGATTGGGAGAGGAGTTTCGGCCGAAAATCTCGCTGGAGGTTGAAGACGACCCCCTGACAGGTGGGTCCCGCCTGTCAGGGATTTTGTTTTTCCTTTTATGATTTTCTATTTTCTTTATAATTTTTGATTTAAGATTCCAAATGAAGTCAAACTAATTTCTATAAATTTGTAATATTCATATCTATGTTTTAAAACATTAGTGGGCATGTTTTGAAAACTTTATAAAATTAATAGTTTTGAAATATTGGTTAATTAAAAAATTTGACACTTTAAGTTAAATCGAAAATATGGTTTAGATAATTTTATTTTTGGCTAAATAAATTGATAAAATTATAATACTATATAAGTTTCAAATTTAAGTCATTTAAACTCATATTCAAATATTAATTCATTTTTAGCTTTAGTATAATATTAAATAACATATTACAACTATTGGAAATGCAAAGGGAATTATAATAAATTAAATTTTAATTCACAATATTGTGTGTACCATTAAGTTTTAGATTAAGATAAACTATTTGGAACCCCATAAAATACTTTTGGTAAATATTCTAGATTTACTTCATTTCTTATATTGAATATATTCATGAAAATCATTTAAGCTAATGAAATGTTTATTTGGATAATTCATTTAATTTAAATCTATGAAAATTTAAAATTATAAACTATAGACTTGTAATTTCCAAGACTATATTTTGAACTTAGTTAAAAGGATGAAAACCAATTGGCAAATAGATCCTGTTTTAAATGGTTTAAAAGAACACTGGTAAATATTATTTTAATTTGTGAATAGCTATGGCTAAGTGGTTTAATTCAATTACTTAAAAAGAAACCTTTTATTATATGAAAATGGTTTGGAGTTGGTAATTCATTTGTCAAATTATAAATTGAGGTCTAAGAAATACTATGGATAATAAAATGTTTAACTTGAACAAGTTTTAAAAAATAGTGATTACTTGAGATATTTGAATTAATAAACTTTTTCAATATGCTTGAAGTCTTTTATAGTTGGTTTTCTTATGCATTTTAATATTTTATTTTAATAAAAACAAAAGTTTTAAATTTTAGTGATTTTTAAACATTCCAAAATATTGGGATGCTACAGACTACCACCCTTAAAAGGAATCTCGTCCCCGAGATTCGGAGAGGCTAGAAAGAAATGTAAATGTTTGGAATGATCCTGATAACTCGAGAGGTTTTAAGAAATGTAATTTATGACATGGAATCTTGAAAACTGGCAGGGGATGATTTTTCTGATTTGGGAGGCTAGAAAGAGAGATAGTTTGGGATCTCTGGGTTTAAGCACCTGGGTTTGAGTTTAACTGAGTGGGCTACCACCCTTAAAAGGAAAGTTTTGTTGGTACTCTAACATTCTAACTGTTACGAGAAGATCAAGACAAATCATTTCAAACACCATCTAACAAACATCAAGCAACAAGGTTCAAACACAAGCAACACATACGTGAAAATTTCAAACTTCTTTTGAGAAACCGAACTAATCGTTTATCAAACGAAACACACCAATGTCATGGAAAGAGAAAATTGATAGTACTGCCATACCACAATTTGATAGGTCAATACATCATCGGATCTCGTTATTCTAATGGGTAGGTGGTCTAATCTATCTTTTTCTTGAGTGCCTCGAGTTCTTCCTCAACTTCCTTGAGTTCTTCATGATACTTCTGGGTGTTGTGAAGTCTAAAACGAAGTCTTTCTACAAGGTACTCGATGGATCTCCATGCTGCATTTCTTGCTGAATCAAAGAATGATGTGTGAAGTATTGGGTCGGTGAACATACAGTCACCCTCAGTTTTGTGGTCATCTTCTTTGCTCTTGTATAGGTGGACTTGCACCAACCAGTACTCTTGGCCTTCATCCATGAAAGGAAAACCTTTGTATACTGCTACTCCTTCAAAACCTAAACTCTTCATGTTATGCTTAAGTCCTCTTGGAAACTCAGTCTCGCATTCCATGGTCATGGTCATCACTGGTCCTTTCTTGAGTGATTCAATGAGGCTGGTCATCTAAGAAACAAGAGAAAAAAATCAGAAAGGAAATAGTTAAGATAGTTACAAGAATGATGTTTGAAAAGTTCTTATTTTCAGCAAACTGAATGAAATAGATTTTCAATAATATGTCCAAATCCTATTTCTATCCAAACCTAGGAATTCGAACCTACAGGCAACACAGTGCTCTGATACCATCTGTAGCGTACCTGCACTTAAAATATGGCAAGGTACCTGTGTATAGTGCAAATCCCTGGATCGATTCGTTTGCACACATAGTTTACGATGTAATATCACAACCAAGTATCAATTTTATTACATCGAGGATCCAGACTTACAAAGTATTCATTACAAGCTGCATAGCATAAAGCTAGCACTAAAAGAGTAAACGACGGAAATAAATAGCAGTGAGTCTCCATCATCTTCATGTTGCCACAGGCGAAAACATGTTGGTTGTAGACTCGAAACCCTTAAACTAAACCTCACTCGTCATCTGATCAATCTGCAATAAAAAAAATATTGCAACAACGTGGGTCAGATTCCATTAAAAATGCAGTCTGGCAAGTGACACTATGGTGGACACTTAGAGGAAAAACTCTAATAACCTATATGCATATTTGGCTGGTGGAGTTCAAGTCTATTTTTCATAAAGCCAATTTTTCCTAACTCTTTGGAAAACACTTTTCTTCTATTCGAGACATTCGTGGAATGAAAACCATTGTCTCATTCTACCCTTGTTCACCAATCAAGTTTTAATTTTTGAAGTTGGAATGGTGGAATCCTCCGTTGACGTCCGTGACCAGCTGCTCAAATTGTCCGTACCGGGGACACGACTAAGTACTTAGTTTTACACTCTGCAGAGGTTGTGCACGTTCACCATTGTACCCATTTAACCCAAACTATCCTTTACACACTAATAGTGATAAGGAAAAGGAGAAGAATGAGACGAGATCTTTCAGAAGTATTTTCCTTCCCACTCTGGCTTGACCCGTTCCACCTAACACCCTCTACATCTGCTTGTCAAGCCGGGGCGAGTCCACGCAACTTAGTTGATCAAGCCAGAGCCCATATGGCAATGGCTGCACTGTAAGCAATCGTCACTCTGATTTCTTCAGATCCCTTTGTTCCTGAGTGGCCGTCCACAAGTGCACGTACTCCAGGAACCATAGACATGGACCTGAGTGGACACTCAACATAAACCATACAACCACTTTCCACCCAGATTTTTCATGAACTTAGTGGATGTGTACTCTCAGGTGACAATCACCATTCTCACGGCCCTAAGTAGAATAGACATTCATCCTAGGCGACGACAACCATGAGCACAGCCCTGAGTAGTCACTTAACATTTTGTAAAACTATTCATCAATTGCATAGCATCAATATTTCTACTAAGTATTGTATATAAACCTAGACACAGGAGTAAGAAATTTCTACACAGGTCTAGCATAGCCATACTATCCTACACATGCTTATATAAAATACACTAAGTAATGCATATAGACAATAGTAGGAAGTTTATGAATGTGCCACTTGCCTTTGAAAGATGTCTTTGCTCACAAACTCTTTTCAACGTAACTCGGGTCTCTCCGTTCAATCTAACAATATAGACAAGCAACAATACAACAATCAACATAAAACACAACTACGCAATGCATACAAACACATACCTAATGAACAAACAAGTTTTATAAAACTTCTAAGGAAAATTGGTCATGCATGATATGCAAAATATTTTTAAGGACTAGAGATGCATGTCATGCCATGAAAATCTTCTAAGTTAACGCAAGGCAAGTATGTTAGTCAAAAATGACTAAGGACTAAGGTCATAAGTTGGATAAAATACTTTGTTATAAATCATCTTGAATAAGCACTCTAATAACTTAGTCATGATGTGAAAAAATACTTAGAGAAAAATACTAAGTCTATTCTTCAATGTGATCAACAATTATTAATAACTTTTTGTAAATTGGATATTCACTATAGTGAGAGAGATAGACACCCGGCCAGCCACTTAAGTTGTGGAACAAGTCTCATGTACGTGGACATGTAAGGTTAGTCTCCAGGCTGCTTCATCTCACTATGCCGCTAGGATCCAACAAACTTCAAAGATGGTAATAACATGATCAAAAATTGTTATTGTCTAAAGTGAAAGACAAGATTAGGAAAGAGGGAAAAGATAGAAAGAAGAATGTAGAATCTCCCCCTTGCTTCCTTTTCTTATTGATGTGATGACTTCATTGCAGTTTTGTAGACTTGATGGCTTTGAAGACTTGATGGTGTGGATAGCCTCCAGGTTGGTCTTGAAAATAACTTAGTCATCAAGAGGTCTAAGAGAAGAAGGGAGAAAAGAGAGAGAGAGGAAGCTAGACTTAGAAAATATTGCTGGTTGGTCTTCATGAACTTCTTCTTGATTTTCTTCTAAGTGCTTCTACTCCTTGAAGATACTTCTGAAGTCTTGTTTTGGCTAAGTCCTTCATTGGTCTTCTAGCTTCATGTTGAAAATCCTAAATGTCTAAGTGCATAGCACTTTACCAAAATAGTAAGTTGAAAATAATACTAACGTAGAGAAAATGAGGGAGTTTTCCTATGAGGAGTATAACTATATAATAAAATATGTTATGCATGCAATTCACTTTTTAATCATAAGAAACATCATACTAACTTTTTGTGATATTTATAAAATATGCATCAGACTATAAATGCAATTTAATTAATTTCTATTTTTGCAAAACATAATAAAAGGAAAACATATAGATTAAAGTTTATGTGATTTAATTTGTATAACACAATTTTTATAAATGGTGTTAATAGCTAGAGGAGATTTGATTAAATTTATAGCAATTGGATTTACTCAAAAAATGATTTTCTATCAAGAGTTATGTCAAAATTATTCAAACTATTTAATTCAAATAAGTATTAAATCATCAAACTAATACTCAAAATTATTTTATAACAGAGGCATCAAATTACAAATATTCCAAAGTTTCTAAAATAATTTTATTTGCAATTTGTGAATTTATGGATTTAAAGTTATGACAAAAATACTCAAATCCACCTTTTGAAATTTGAATATTTTAAACTAAGTCAAATTTGAATTCCAACAGATCTAAAATATTCTACATGTCAAGGGATTTCCAAAAAAATAAAATTTATCAAATTTGGATAAGTGGTTAAAAAGTTATAACAGATCTAAGTTGCATGGTCTTTTCTGTAAAACTGCCAATTTAATTTAAATAGGAAAACAATTTCTGACGTGGCTGCTGACTGGGATCTGACTGGGCGCTGACTGGATCACTGACGTGGATAAGTGAAATAATCTGCGTTGTCCAGATCTAGATCTACGGCAGACAGTCACCCGTACCCTTTCGATCTACACGATCTAGTCATGGCCATCTAAACAAGATCCAACGACTCGGGAGCGAGGGCCAGTACCTGGTGGCGAAGGGGGTCGCCGGACTTGGAGAAGATCGGCGGCACTACGCTCAGCGAGGACGACGGCGACGATGCGGTGCTCCTCTGGCCCCTGGAAGATGTCGACGACGTTCGCCGCAGTACGGCGGAGGCGATGGAGGCCTTGGAGTCGTGCAACGTGTCTCGGTGCGGCCAGGAGACGAGGTCGGAGGCGCGGCTACGGCGGGGAGCTTCGGCTTTGCACGTGGCGCTCGATTTTCCTGAGAAGGAGGGGCGGGGATTGCGTCGACGGATTCGGAACGGCGAGTGGAGAAGAAAGGACTTGGTCTCGGGTACGGGTAGTGGCTCACCTCACCGGGGAAGGAGAAAAACAGCGGCGGCTCCGGTGAACTTCGGCGAGGATTTGTGGCAGCCTGGGGGCACGATTTGCACGGGAAAGAGAGGGGAATGAGCGAGGAGGGGTTGGGGATTATATAGGAACGCTCGAAGGAAACAAATCCCACTGATTTCACCCTCGATTTGATCCACGATTGGGAGAGGAGTTTCGGCCGAAAATCTCGCTGGAGGTTGAAGACGACCCCCTGACAGGTGGGTCCCGCCTGTCAGGGATTTTTCTTTTTCCTTTTCTGGTTTTCTATTTTCTTTATAACTTTTGATTTAAGATTCCAAATGAAGTCAAACTAATTACTATAAATTTGTAATATTCATATCTATGTTTTAAAACATTAGTGGGCATGTTTTGAAAACTTTATAAAATTAATAATTTTGAAATATTGCTTAATTACAAATTTGACACTTTAAGTTAATTTTATTTTTGGCTAAATAAATTGATAAAATTATAATACTATATAAGTTTTAAATTTACGTTATTTAAACTCATATTCCAATATTAATTCATTTTTAGCTTTAGTATAATATTAAATAACATATTACAACTATTGGAAATGCAAAGGGAATTATAATAAATTAAATTTTAGTTCACAATATTTTGTGTACCATTAAGTTTTAGATTAAGATAAACTATTTGGAACCCCATAAAATACTTTTGGTAAATATTCTAGATTTACTTCAATTTTTATATTGAATATATTCATGAAAATCATTTAAGCTAATGAAATGATTATTTGGATAATTCAGTTAATTTAAATCTATGAAGTTTTAAAATTATAACTATAGACTTGTAATTTCCAAGATCATGTTTTAAATGGTTTAAAAGAACACTGGTAAATATTATTTTAATTTGTGAATAGCTATGGCTAAGTGGTTGAATTCAATTACTTAAAAAGAAACCTTTTATTATATGAAAATGGTTTGGAGTTGGTAATTCATTTGTCATATTATAAATTGAGGTTTAAGAAATACTATGGATAATAAAATGTTTAACTTGATAAAGTTTTGAAAAATAGTGATTACTTGAGATATTTGAATTAATAAACTTTTTCAATATGCTTGAAGTCTTTTATAGTTGGTTTTCTTATGCATTTTAATATTTGTTTTTAATAAAAACAAAAGTTTTAAATTTTAGTGATTTTTTAACATTCCAAAATATTGGGATGTTACATTTGCGTTGACTGTGATCACTCCCTTTGGACCCGGCATCTTTAATTTGAGGAATGCGTAATGTGGTACGGCCATGAATCGAGTGAATGTCGGTCGCCCTAGTATGGCATGATATTGTGATTTCTAGTCGACGACTTCGAAGTCAATCAACTCGCTTCTGAAGTTCATTGTGCAACATAACATCGAGTTGTATTGTGCCTTCTGGCCTTATGGCTTTACCTGGAACGATGACGTGGAAGGTGTTTGCGGATTGTGGTACTCAGCGAATATTATGTTGACGTCGCTACCTCCTTCCATGAAGATTTTGGTCATGGCGTATCCGCCAATTTGAGCTTCGAGTACTAGAGCGGCGCAACCCGGTCGATAAATGGATAGTGGATGATCTTCTCAACTGAACTTGATCGCCGTTTCATATCCTCGCAAAAATTCGGGTATGGCTGGTGGTGACATGACTGCCATGTTAACATGTCGAGTATGGAGTTTTTGCTGCCTGTTAGAGGGACGCCCTTTCTGAATCATGCGAAAATTCGGGTATGGCTGGTGGTGATTTGTGGTATGCGATGTATGGCGACTGCAATCTGGCTACTCGTGTTGTGTGTAGGTGGGGTTGGAAGTGCAGCGACTAGTTGTGGTGGTGGTGGTGCTACATATGATGGTGGAGCGGTTGGTAGTGGATCCCTTCTGAGTCGCTTCATGTAATATGCCGCTATCTGCCTGAATTCGCGACAATTCCCCATGGTATGATTGGTTATTAACCTTCCATTCGCCGGATATTTGAACAAGTGTAGCCTGCATTCATCCTCCATGTTTTCCTGAAATGATTTGTCAGGTTTAGGGCCTGAGCACCTGTGCCAATCTTGCTTTTTGTATCCCCCTACTGCGCTGATCGCGGTCCCGGTCGTCGCGACGGTCCTCTGACCGATTGTAGCGATGATCGTTGCCTCGTGTGTCACGACGGTCGTCGTTTCGACAGCCGTGATAGTCGTTTTTCTTCTTATCGTCGCGAACACGATCGTCATGTGAGAACCCTGCTGCTACGAATTTGACGTTGTCTTTGCTGCCATTGTCGCTCAAACGCCACTTTTCATCCCTGGCATGGCGGTCTCGAATATCCCGTCGATCGTTGTGATCGTGCGAAGAAGATGGTCGTTTGGACCGTAAGGCATCTTCTCCATCTGCCCATTCAGTCGCAATTTTCATGAGCTCTGCCATGGATTTTGGCTTCTGTCTCCCGAGTGCCTCTCTGAAGTCATCTCTGTAGACTCCCAATGTGAAAGCATCCATGGCTCTGTCTTCTGAGATCGTGTCGACTGAGTTGCGTATGGCGATCCACCTTCGGATGTATGCCCTGAGTTGCTAATACGTCTCTAACGTATCCATAATTTCTTATGTTCCACGCTATGTTATATCATGTTATTAAATGTTTTATATGCATTTTATGTAGTTTTATGCATTTTCTGGCACTAAACTATTAACAAGATGCCAAAGTGCCAGTTCCCTGTTTTCTGTTGTTTTTGGTTTCAGAAAAGTACGTAAGGACATATTCTCGGAATTGGAAATAAAAGATCCTAGAATTATTTTTGGAAAATAAACGTTCGAGAACACCGAAGTCGAGACGGAGAAGAGGCACGAGGCGGCCACACCATTCCATGGCGCGGCACCCTTTCTGGCTGCGCCAGGAGGTGGTGTGGGCCCCTCGGCCCTCCACCGACATCGCCCTTTCGCCCATAAATAGCTCCTGACCTAAAAACGATCGCACGATACTCACTTTTTCCTCCACGGGTCCCTAGCCGCCGCCGGTGTCAACACCAATTGGGAGAGATCATAACTGCTCTCCGGCACCCTGTCGGGAGGGGGAATCGTCCCCGAAGGCTTCTACGTCGTCATGACCGCCTCCGGACTGATGCGTGAGTAGTCTACCCTTCGACTACGGGTCCATATAAGTAGCTAGATGGTTGTGTTCTCCTCTTGTGCTATCATGTTTAGATCTTGTGAGCCGCCTATCATGCTCAAGATCATCTTTATGTAATTCTCCATGTTGTGTTTGCTGGGATCCGATGAATATTGAGTCCTAAAGTTATTGCTTCATAATATATCATGTGTGTGCTATTTAATGATCTTGCATGCTCTCCTTTACTTGTGTGTGCTTTGGCCAAGTAGATGCTCATAACTCCAAGAGGGGGTATTTATGCTCGATAGTGGGTTCATGTCTCTATTAAATCTGGGGCAGTGACAGAAAGCTCTAAGGTTGTAGATGTACTGTTGCTACTAGGGATAAAACAGTAGTACTTTGTCTACGGACGATGTTACTTGCTTACTTTACATACAGTGCTTAAGGCGTAATATGGTGCATGCAACTTAATATGGAAAGGGGTGCGGAGCTAACTGGAAGGTGGATTATTAGTCATAGATGTCGTTGGAACGGTTTATGTATATTTTTGTAATGCCCGAATGAATCTCACACTAGACATCATAACGTTAGTATATGCATTGGGTTGCTCATCATTATTCTGTCAATTGCCTAGTTGTAATTTGTTTACCACGCATGGAAGAATGTTATTATTATTTATGTAGAGACACCACTAGTGAACTGTGGACCCCGGTCCTTCTCATCAATTTGATAAAACCAAACTGCAAACATGTTAGTTTCTGCAAATAAACATCTTTCTTCCACACATACGTTTAATCCTTTGTTACAGAAAGCCGGTGAGATTGACAACCTCACTGTTAAGTTCGGGCAAAGTATCTTGATTGTTTGTGTGCAGGCCCACGTCAACTATTAGGAAGCATATTTCTGGCACCGTTGATACCTCGAGGGAACTCTTCATCTCCTACTAGTTCGATAACCTTGGTTTCATACTGAGGGAAACTTGCTGTAACATCCCAATATTTTGGAATGTTTAAAAATCGCTAAAAATTTAAACTTTTGTTTTGATTAAAATAAAATATTAAAATGCATAAGAAATCCAACTATAAAAGACTTCAAGCATCTTGAAGTCTGTTTAATATTTCAAATATTTCAAATAAACATTATTTTCAAAAGTTGTTTCAAGATAAACATTATAGTATCCATTGTATTTCTTAAACCTCAATATAATTTGACAAATGATTTACCAACCTTCAAACCATTTTCATGTAATGAAAAGTTTCTTTTTAAGTATTTGACTTAAACCACTTAGCCATAGCTATTCATAAATTAAAATAATATTTACAAGTGTTCTTTTAAACTATTTAAAACATGGTCTAATTGCCAAATGGTTTTCATTCTTTACCTGAGTTCAGAACATAGTTTTTGGAAATTTCAAGTCTATAGTTTATAAATGTAAAACTTCATAGATTTTATAATTAATGAACTATCCAAACAGGCATTTCATTAACTTCAATTATTTTCATCGATTTTCAAAACATAAAATGATTTTCATGAATATATTCAATATAAGAAATGAAATAAATCTAGAATCTTATCCAAAGGTATTTTATGGAGTTTTCAAATGATTTATCATAATATAAAACTTAATGGTGCAAAAAATATTTTAAATTAAAAATGAATACATTCCATTTCCCTTTTCATTTCAAATAGATGTGTTATGTTATTTAATACTTTACTAAAGCCCAAAATGTTTTAATATTGCAAAATGAGTTTAATTAACTTACTTTCAAACTTATATAAGTGTTTTATTATTATAAATTTATTTAGCCAAAATGAAATTGAATTAAGCTATAATTTAAAATTTGACATTAAGTGTAAAATTTGTATTAAACCAATATTTCACAATTATTGTTTTTAAAAAGTTTTCACAACATCCCCACTAACGTTTTAAAGAATAGATATGAATTTTACAAATTTATAGAAATTTATTTGACCCAATTTGAACATCTAAATCAAAAGTTATAAAAGAAATAAGAAAATGAAAAAGAAAATCCCCCGTGACGTCAGGGATGACGTCACACCTTCTTCAACCTCCGGCCGAGAATTTGGCCTTTGATTTCGTTTCCAAATCGGAGTGTATTTAGCGCGATTTGTTTCCCCGTTCGGCCCTATAAAATTCCCAGCCCCTGCCGCCTCTTTCCCCTCTCAAACCCTAAAAAAATCGCCTCCAGGCTGCCAAGATTTCGAGCTCAAAGCTCCGCCACTGCCGTCGCCGTTCTTCTCCGATTTTGGCGAGTTCGAATTTTAGAATCTCCTAAAGCCCTCTATCTGAAGGGGTTACGGTGCAGAAAACAATAATTTTCTAGCGAGCGAAACCCTAACTAGCCAGGATCTATCTATCTAGTACATGTGATAACGGTGGCGGAACTGGTTACATTACCTCCATGTAGACCGATAGCGGGGATTACGCTCCCGCACAAGCGTTGACGATGAAGTCGTACGTAGCCGACCTCGAGGTCGCGGAGAACTTGCCGCGATGTCGGAGTCGATGACGCCGGGGTGTCGACGATGATCTGCGTCGACGGGCGTCGGGCGGAAGAAGGCAGAGCGCCAGCACCGGGGCTGGCGCGCCGGCAGCAGAGGGGGGGTGGCGCGGCGGCTGCAGGGGGCGAGACGACGTCGCCCAAGCTCCTCAATAGAGTAGCCTCCGAGCACTCGCAAACATACGGAGCCTAGCGACAACTCCCGGTCATTCAGATCCAGCTGAAATCGCAGGAGTAGATCTTATCTGGAATCCCGCAGAGCAAAGGCGCTCTGCGGTATGGCTTAGGTGGAGAGAGACCCCCTTCCTCAGCTCGGCGCGGCTCCAACTTGGGAACCACGGGATCGAGAGAGAAATTGGGAATTAACTGAATTTCCTATGAATTAAATCAATTAATATGCCTTGCTATATAAAGGGGGAAGGGGTGTGCCAACCCCCTTGGCTCCCCCATGTGGGACTAAAAGGAGGAGAGGGGGGGGAGGCCGGCGCACCCTCCTAGTCCAACTCGTACTAGGGGCCCAAGCCCCCCCTTTCCTTGCTTGGTGCGGCTCCCCCCCTCTTGGGCCCTCTTAGGGCCCATTTAGGTGGGAGCCCCCTTTTTCCTTTATTTAATTAATATTAAATTAATATAAAAATCCCATTAATTCATAATTAATATATTTATATATAATTCAATATCCCATGACTCCGAAACTATTTTGGAACCACCCGAACAACTTTCGGACATTCTCGGAACCCTTCCATAGCTCCCCGGAACTCCTTCCGGACCACCGGAACTTTTTCCGGATCATTTCTTTCTCTCCAATAAAAACATATAAAATTCCAGAACCTATCTCCTAGCGTCGCTAAGACCTTAAGTTTGTTACGCTACGGTTCGGGAACACTCCAGACATGGTCGAGACACTCCGCTCACCAATGATCGTCAGGGATACCTGGAAATATATGACGACCCCTGTGCATTCCACGAATATCGTCGTTGAACCATAAGTATGATATTCATTCCCTTTGTCTCTGCGATACTACCTTGTCCGAGATATGATCGTAGACACACCGATGCCTTTGCTGTATCTCGTTACCGACGAAGGTTATTAACTCGTCTGCGATATCACATCTCCATGACCTAGTCATAAGCTGCGCAGCTATATAGATGCAATATCACCGAGTGGGCCCAGAGTATCTTTCCATTACAAGAATGAACAAATCCCGCTCTTGATCCTTACGTCTCGATGCTCTTTCGGAATACCCAAGATGGACACCGTTATTGTCATGCTATATAAGACACAACGTTTGATGCTCTCAAAGCACTCCTACGAAGCAACAATAAGTACGGTCTCACGGTCTAAGGAATAAGCTACCATACTCTTATCTATTGCAAATGACAAGCATCGTAATACGATCTTATTGCAATACTTTGCGTATGTCCACCACCTTATTCTATTAACAAGATGACCCCATTGTCAACCGACGCCATTGTCCTTGATCGGGAATCTCGATCAACTGTTGCCCAATGGACTAGCTCATATAGAGGCTTGCTAGGGACCTGGTTGTCTATGTATCACACGTGTATTAATAATTCCGATTAATACAGTTATAGCATAATACATAAACCTATTATAAACTTATGAGATACTGCAATAAATACTACTTATTTATTTGCCTCTAGGGCATATCTCCTTCAGTCTCCCACTTGCACTAGAGTACAAATAAACCAGCTGCATTTTACTTTATCAGAATCCCTTATCAAATAAGAATCATTTGATAATGCTTGCTCGTGGAAAAGTGTTACTGCACAATCCGTGATTGTTCATGCTTTTGCGATTCACTGGTATCAACTTGTTTGATATCACCATGTTATCTAACAACATACATGCAAATACCGTAACTAAGTGAGACTTCTGCTTCCCAGCGCTTACTCTGATTATACTAACCAGATAACTGCCCTGAAAAACACACTCAGCCATGCAGAGTCCCTTGTAACAATTACAAACTCGCGATATCTACATACTTTCACACCAATGTAGAAAACTTGACATTCAAATGTCAATTCCTTCCACTAACGTACATCTACTTCCAATAAATTCCAAATTTACTTTCATAACTGCTCTTATTCCAAGAACATCGGTTATATTTCATCGAGCAGACAATATGGTTTCTGTATGATGTCTAATATTACATAATAGACCCACATGTCATACAACCATTACTTTCATGCATCATTACTCTTAATGATCAATTGGATTTCAAGGGACCATCCTTTTGATTCTAATCTGACTCCTCAGATCTAATCCAAAACAACTCGAATAACTATTTTAAAATTCCCGTTCTATTTCAAAATAGACACTGACTTTCAAATAGTTTCACAACTTCATCCTATTCTATTGGTACAGTTTCACAATGTGTTAACTACACAAGGTGAATTCGACTCCCACTCAAATTATGTCTCCACATATTTGATAACACGAGCTCCCACTCAAAAACATGTTATCCACATATTTGAGTTCCTAAGCTCCCACTCAAAAATATGTTCTTCACATATTTCTCCTGAGTGAACTAACTATGACTCCCACTTAAATCGACATCTTGGTTAAACCAAAATCATTGATCAACTATCAATTCGAATTTAATACAAACTACAGTATTACATTAATACAAATCCCTCAGACTTCAAGCATGTCTACATAAATGTAGTCAACAAATTTGATCTTGTCCAAGACACATTTCTTGACAAGACATGCTACCGCGTCTTTCTTATAGTCACATTTATCATATAACACCTTATATGACGATTAAACAATCTTATTCCTCTAATAAGAATTGCAGCAACAATTACTCTCTTAATTCTTTCAAATGCAACTTTGGATTTCCAGGCTGAAGAGCCTTTGTTCGTATTCCGACATTTTCTCAATTTTCTTTGTATTCACAAAGTGCACCTTGATCTGTCAACAAGATCTGAAGTATTTAATACAGTGCTGTGACCCGACAGCAATATTAAATATAACAGCACTTTATTTAGAAGTTTCTTTCATGAAAATATTATGATCTTTATGAAGAGGATTGCAAGCAGAAAACAATTTTCTAGTCTCCCTCACTCTTAATCACCAAATTTTCATTAGCAGACATACACTCTTTGGAACATCTTCCAACATAAGTCTGGCACTATATTCCAAACTTCTAATTCCAATCCATAAATCATAATTCGAAAAGTCATCTTTTCTCGGAACTACATAGACAACAAACTGAACTTTGTTTCTATTTGGTTTTGGAACATACTCTCATTTAATGCGAGCAATCTACAAAGAACCACTCATGTATATTCCGAATCATCGCATAATCATATACATGTCGACACTACTGTCGATCCTACGAATTCTCGTTGAGAAAAATATCTATTTCCTAAAGTGGACATCGACTATAATGTTTAGAACGTATAAGGAGATTCTAAGACTGATTCTGACAAGCCACACTTTATTTAAAATAGAGCATGATTATAATTCCCCACATATCACTATATGTGACATTATAATTTTGTGAAGCAAATTTCCACAATTCTCTTGTGTTGAAAACATAATCCAAATTACTGTCCTTTGATCGAATTTTGTGAATACAATGTTCACTAATCTTTCTTCTGAAAAACCCCATTTGATCTATTATCAAATTAATCTCAGACTCCACAATTCATCGGGCAAATACTCCTACTTGCCAAAATCATGAAGGAATTCGGATCAAACAATAAACATCATTAATTAATCATTTAAAATGATATTCAATTAATTTCTGCTAGTATTGCAACTTCAATACTTGATTTCAAGCTTAATCAATTCAGCACTCGAAATACTTAAATGGACCAAAAGACATCCATTACTTCTTTCATTACTTTTATGACTAAACTCGACGATGTTTATTCTAGCAATAGAACCTATTGTTCATGGGACAAGATATTTCATCATATCTACAATTATGAATACTTATCATACAATCAATGTAACTGAGATGTGGAAACTTTATTCATAAGATAAAACAACTGACTTGTTCCATAACATAAAACAACTGATCTTGTCTTATTACATGAATAACTTTGTCTTGCAACAATCAAGACACACACACTCGCTCACTATTACAAAAGATCGTATCAAAAACTATCAATGATAACTATGATAACTTGAGGACGTGAACACCAAAAGGCCATCAACTCCTTGACTACCAGCTTCAGCGCCAGGTCATATCAAATTGCGCCGCATATACGTGATAATCAGGACCTGTTTCACAAACAGAGCAATCATCAAACATTTCATCATATGCCATGGGCGAATTCATAATTCTGCATATATCAAATATATACCTGTAGCATCAAAGATCCCTCCTTCGATGGAATCAACCTTCAGAGACTGGAACTCACGTATGAATACGTAGAAGTTCATATCGTCGGCTTTCAAAATGTACTTACGTACATGCTTCTCATAGCTAGGAGGTAGAGATATCAAGACAGTCCGAATGGCGCAAGAATCCGCCATCCAGTAATCGAAGACCATCGTCAGCTGGAAGTAGATGTCATACAATCTCTTCAGATGTGTCTTCAGACAGGTATGCTCCTCCATGTGAATGGTCTGGAACATTCTAAGCTGCCTGAATTGCTCACGCTTTAATTCATCCCCGAAGTGCGTTTTTATCGCATCCATCATGACGCTTGGCTCCTTGCGTCGAAACATCTCTTTCAACTCGGGTGCCAGGCATACGGTCATGGTGATCTCCACTTCAATGAATATGTCTCGACGCTTACGGAAATCATCTTCCTCCTCCTCGCTAGCAGAATCTCCTGGTCCTTCTCCTACCGGTTCATCGAGAACATATAGAATGTTGTTGTGTTCGAGAATGTTTCTAAAACCCCTGTACCATCTGATGAAGTTGGATCCGTCGGCTTCTAATGTAGCATCCGGACTCTTGAGGAAGTAACCGAAGTATAGTTGCGTAGTCTACAGATGCGACCGCAAAAGAGGTAAGGTTAAGTTTATAATATGTAGGTGAGTTTTAGTCCTATAATCTCATTATCAAAAACACACCACACCAAGATTATTATCCCTAAAATAATAATGGCGATGACACGACCCTTATCCACCATACTACCCCCGATCATCACGGCCGGCAGCACAGCTTTAAAGGTGGACATAAAATGTCGATCATAACAACTCTATGACTCGTGCTCGATCTTTCGATCTTCCCGTGTTCCGAGGCCATACCTCTGAGTATGCTAGACTCGCCAATCAAACCTCGAAGACCTGCGCGTGCAACATGGCTTACACCCACTGTATGCGAACGACGAGATGTGTGACACCCGATCATCACGGCCTGCCTCATAACGTAGAACTTTCTTGGTGGTGCGCAACGAGGGAGAACACAATTTTGGTATTTGTTAGGGATCATCCTATTTATGACGCTACCGTTGTATATCTAGCATATAAGCAATCAATAGGATTCACACACAACAGCACACAATAATGATGCAATGAAGTGCGATGTGACATGGTCGATGCGCCTGGACCTTCATGGCGCCATGTGCCTGGCCCCCGGCGCCCCGGCATGACTCCGAGTCTACAGAGCCCTCCATTGCCTCCGATAGTACGAGTAATATCAAATCTTACCGTAACCATGTCACATGAAATAACGCCTCTGCAAAACAAAGTTAGGCGCCTCTAGCTTTATCTAGTTTTGCAAGTTTTACGTGGCATATAGGCTTACTCGTAAGAGAATCGCTTCCCTACCTACGAACTTTGTACCACAACGTCGATCGTATAATTGCATGTTTGAGCATCCCTTTCGGGCCCTCCATTGAAAATGCTTTGCCGACTAGAGAGAGAGAAACAGACACCCGCCAGCCACAGATACGGAGCAAGCCGTATGTCAGTAGTGGAACCAGTCTCGCGTAAGCGTACGCGTAAAGTCGGTCTGGGCCGCTTCATCAAATCAATACCGAAGGCATCGCAAGTGCACGCTAGAGGGTAGCAAATATAAGAAAGACGCCCTCATTCAACATGAGTTCTAACCGTACCAGCAGTACTACGCATAGATCGGCTCTGATACCACTGAAGGGGTTACGGTGCAGAAAACAATAATTTTCTAGCGAGCGAAACCCTAACTAGCCAGGATCTATCTATCTAGTACATGTGATAACGGTGGCGGAACTGGTTACATTACCTCCATGTAGACCGATAGCGGGGATTACGCTCCCGCACAAGCGTTGACGATGAAGTCGTACGTAGCCGACCTCGAGGTCGCGGAGAACTTGCCGCGATGTCGGAGTCGATGACGCCGGGGTGTCGACGATGATCTGCGTCGACGGGCGTCGGGCGGAAGAAGGCAGAGCGCCAGCACCGGGGCTGGCGCGCCGGCAGCAGAGGGGGGGTGGCGCGGCGGCTGCAGGGGGCGAGACGACGTCGCCCAAGCTCCTCAATAGAGTAGCCTCCGAGCACTCGCAAACATACGGAGCCTAGCGACAACTCCCGGTCATTCAGATCCAGCTGAAATCGCAGGAGTAGATCTTATCTAGAATCCCGCAGAGCAACGGCGCTTTGCGGTATGGCTTAGGTGGAGAGAGACCCCCTTCCTCAGCTCGGCGCGGCTCCAACTTGGGAACCACGGGATCGAGAGAGAAATTGGGAATTAACTGAATTTCCTATGAATTAAATCAATTAATATGCCTTGCTATATAAAGGGGGAAGGGGTGTGCCAACCCCCTTGGCTCCCCCATGTGGGACTAAAAGGAGGAGAGGGGGGGGGAGGCCGGCGCACCCTCCTAGTCCAACTCGGACTAGGGGCCCAAGCCCCCCCCCCCCTTTCCTTGCTTGGTGCGGCTCCCCCCCTCTTGGGCCCTCTTAGGGCCCATTTAGGTGGGAGCCCCCTTTTTCCTTTATTTAATTAATATTAAATTAATATAAAAATCCCATTAATTCATAATTAATATATTTATATATAATTCAATATCCCATGACTCCGAAACTATTTCGGAACCACCCGAACAACTTTCGGACATTCTCGGAACCCTTCCATAGCTCCCCGGAACTCCTTCCGGACCACCGGAACTTTTTCCGGATCATTTCTTTCTCTCCAATAAAAACCTATAAAATTCCAGAACCTATCTCCTAGCGTCGCTAAGACCTTAAGTTTGTTACGCTACGGTTCGGGAACACTCCAGACATGGTCGAGACACTCCGCTCACCAATGATCGTCAGGGATACCTGGAAATATATGACGACCCCTGTGCATTCCACGAATATCGTCGTTGAACCATAAGTATGATATTCATTCCCTTTGTCTCTGCGATACTACCTTGTCCGAGATATGATCGTAGACACACCGATGCCTTTGCTGTATCTCGTTACCGACGAAGGTTATTAACTCGTCTGCGATATCACATCTCCATGACCTAGTCATAAGCTGCGCAGCTATATAGATGCAATATCACCGAGTGGGCCCAGAGTATCTTTCCATTACAAGAATGAACAAATCCCGCTCTTGATCCTTACGTCTCGATGCTCTTTCGGAATACCCAAGATGGACACCGTTATTGTCATGCTATATAAGACACAACGTTTGATGCTCTCAAAGCACTCCTACGAAGCAACAATAAGTACGGTCTCACGGTCTAAGGAATAAGCTACCATACTCTTATCTATTGCAAATGACAAGCATCGTAATACGATCTTATTGCAATACTTTGCGTATGTCCACCACCTTATTCTATTAACAAGATGACCCCATTGTCAACCGACGCCATTGTCCTTGATCGGGAATCTCGATCAACTGTTGCCCAATGGACTAGCTCATATAGAGGCTTGCTAGGGACCTGGTTGTCTATGTATCACACGTGTATTAATAATTCCTATTAATACAGTTATAGCATAATACATAAACCTATTATAAACTTATGAGATACTGCAATAAATACTACTTATTTATTTGCCTCTAGGGCATATCTCCTTCACTATCCACTCCCTTGCTACTTCTTTACTTCTTGCGCATCTCCTTAAGCCCGAGTTCGAATTTTTCGTGCAGTGAATTGAGCACCTCGTCCTCGACCGAATCTCACCGGAGTAAGGGACACCCCACCCTTTCGTCCATGCTGCTCCGGGCCGCCCGAGCTGACGCCGTCACCGACATCTTCTCTTCCATGTTGTGCCACGCCCTAAGCCGTCATCCGCGTGTCCGGGGACCGTCTGCAGCATCAAAGGCGTCCGCCACTGAGCGCAGCGCCGCCGTCATCGACATCTCCGGTGAACTCACCGCCACCTTCTGTTAACCTCCTCCTGGCCATCCGATCTTGATCCATCGACTAAGATTAGATCCACTCAGTGAACCGGTACGGACGAATCAGAGCGCGGCGCGCCATCGCACAGGCAGCAGCCCAGTCAGCTCCTGCGTGGAAAATAATTTTCCGAATAAAATTAAAAAGGCTGAATTGCAGAAAAGTAGATGTAATTCAAACCCCCATAACGTTTTAACCACAACACCAAAATTGACAAATTTTATGTAATTGGAAAGCCCTTGAATTGTAGATTATTTTAGCACGGTTAGTTTTCTGTTTTGACTTAGTTTAAAATATTCAAATTTCAAATGGAGGATTGGACTATTATTGTCATAACTTTAAATTTGTAAGTTTAAAAATTGCAAATAAAATTGTTTTAGAAACCTTAGAATATTTGTAATATGATGCCTCTGTTAGAAAATAATTTTGAGCACTATTTTGGTAATTTAATAATCATAATTTTAATTTGAGTAAGTTTGACTATTTTTAACACAACTTTTGATAGAAAGATTATTTTTGAGTAAATCCAATTGCTATAAATTTATTTAAATCCCCTCTGTCTATTAACACCATTTATAAAATTTAGTTATAACACAGTAAACATTAATATTATATTTACTCCTTTTACTCTATTTTGGAAAAATAGAAATTAATTAAATTGCATTTATAGCCTCATGCATAATTTATAAATATCACAAAAATTAGTATGATGTTTCTTATGATTAAAAAGTGCATTGCATGCATAACATATTTTACCATATAGCTATACTCCTCATAGGAAAACTTCTTCCTTATTTTCTCTAAGTAGTATTATTTTCAACATAGTTGTTTTGGTAAAGTGTTCAGCACTTGGGATTTTCAACATGGATCTAGAAGGCCAATGAAGGACTTAGCCAAGAAAACAAGACTTCATAAGTATTTTCAAGGAGTAGAAGTACTTAGAAGAAAATCAAGAAGAAGTTCATGAAGACCAATCAACTACATTTTCTAAGTCTTGCTTCCTCTCTCTCTTTTCTCCCTTCTTCTCTTAGACCTCATGATGACTAAGTTATATTCAAGACCAACCTGGATGTCACATAAGGAAAAGCTACAAGGAAGCAAACAGAAGATTCCTGGAAGACCAGCTAAATCCTTCTTTCTATCTTTTCCTTCTTTCCTAATCTTGTCTTTCACTTTAGACATAAACAACTTTTGATCATGTTATTACCATCTTTGAAGTATGTTGGGTCTTAACGGCATAGTGAGATGAAGCGGTCTGGAGACTAACCTTACATGTCTACGTACATGAGACATGACCCATAATCATAAGTGGTTGGCCGGGTGTCTGTCTCTCTCACTATAGTGAATATCCCATTTACAAAGAGTTGTTAATAATTATTGATCATCTTGAAGATTAGACTTAGTATTTTCTCTAAGTATTTATGCACATCATGACTAAGCTATTAGAGTGCTTATTCAAGATGATTTATAGCAAAGTATTTTGTCCTACCTATGACCTTAGTCCTTAGTCAATTTTGATCAACATAATTGTCTTGCATTAACTTAGAAGATTTTCATGGCATGACATGCATCTCTATCCTTAGAAATATTTTGCACGTCATGCACAAACATATTTTCCTTAGAAGTTTTATGAAATTTGTTTGTTTATTATGTATGTGTGTTTGCGTTGTGTTGTGTTTTATGTTGATGGTTGTATTGTTGTTTGTCTATATTGTTTAGACTGAACGGAGAGCCTCGAGTTACGTTGAAAAGAGTTTGTGAGCAAAGACATCATCGAACGGCAAGTGGCACACCTCATAAACTTCCTAATATTTTTCTATGCATGTGTAGAGTATTTTTCTATAAGCATGTGTAGGATAGTATTGCTATGCAAGCCATGTTTAGATTTCCCTACTCCATTGTGTCTAGGTACCTATATAATACTTAGTAGAAATATTGATGCTATGAAAATGTTGTTTTGTGAAAATCTAAATTCTGCTAAGGTAAGAATGAAACACCTGGGTGGAAAGTGGTTTTGTATGGTTTATGTTGAGTGGGTTCCCAGGGGCATACCTGTGGAATTACACTTGTGGACGGCCACGCAGGAACAAAGGGATCTGAAGAACTCCGAGTGAAGATTGCTTCCAGTGCAGTCATTGCCAATATGGGCTCTGGCATAATCAACTTAGTTGCATGGACTCGACCCGGCTTGACAAGCTGATGTAGAGGGTGTTAGGTGGAACGCGTCAAGCCAGAGTGGGAGGGAAAATGCTTCTGAAAGTTCTCGTCTTATTCTTCACCTTTTCCTTATCAGTTCAGAGTGTAGAGGATAGTTTGGGTTGAATGGGTACAATGGTGAACGTGCACAACCTCTGCAGAGTGTACAACTAAGTACTTAGTCGTGTCCCCACCATTCCAATTTCTAAAGATAAAACTTGATGGGTGAACAAGGGTGGAATGAGACAGTGGATTTCATGCCACAGATGTCTCGAATAGAAGAAAAGTTTTTTCCAAAGAGTTAGGAAAAATTGGCTTTATGCAAAATAGCCTTGAACTCCACCAGCCAAATATGTATATAGGTTCTTAGAGTTATTCCTCTAAGTGTCCACCATAGTGTCACTTGCCAGACTCCATTTTTAATGGAATCTGACCCACGTTGTTGCAATATTTTATCTTATTGCAGATTGTTCAGATGACAAGAGAGGTTTTGTTTAGAGGTTTCGAGTCTGCAACCAACATGTTTTCGTCTGTGGCAACATGAAGATGATGGAGACTCAATGCTATTTATTTCCGCTGTTTATTCTTTCAAAGCTAGCTTCGTGCTATGCAACTTGTAATGAATATTTCCTAAGTCTGGATCATCGATGTAATAAAATTGATACTTTGTTGTGATATTACATCGTAAACTGTGTGTGCAAACAAATCGATGCAAGGATTTGCACTATACACATGTACCTACGATATTTTAAGTGCAGGTACACTACACCTGCTGCTGCACTACTGTAAGGACCCCTCTGACTACCAGCCAGAGATGCCC
This sequence comes from Poa annua, assembly GCA_026929855.1. Taxonomy (NCBI): domain Eukaryota; kingdom Viridiplantae; phylum Streptophyta; class Magnoliopsida; order Poales; family Poaceae; genus Poa; species Poa annua. The sequence continues at coordinate 238,109,093 of CM049426.1, read as the reverse complement.
ACGCTATGTAAACAGATCACGATCCCAATGATCAGTGCATCGCGATGACATAACCAACATGGTATACAAATTTACATCATACAACTCGAATAGTACAAGACTTACACAAATACTGGCTAGCCATCTCAACCCATCGTCGCACATGGCGAAATGAACTAAGGTACAACGGAAGTTTTGGCTAGCGTCGGCCCTCGTCACGTCCTGACGCATTCCCACAGAGCAGTTGAGCGGTGACACTCAGTTGGCGTAGTCGTTGGCGCACTCCTCCTTCTTGTCGTACATCTCCACATTGGACGTTTGAATATCCAGTGACAAAGCCATATGAGTACATTTACGTACTCGCAAGACCACCTCTAAGGTTTAAGTTTTCATGATAATGCAAGACAACACTTTTCACAAACTGCGATAGCTGCTATATACGACTATAGGGTTTAGTTTTCGAATACCATGATTTTCAGTCAATAGAGAATACGACATCTCTATATCTTTGTTGAAGAAAAACGTTTAGAGATAGAATTCTCTTCTTTTAGATATAACAAGGACATATCCAAGTACAAAAACCTTCTTTTGTAAAAGTTTATCAAAACACTAGGATAGGAGTAACCCTTTTTCCTGACTTGGGATTGGATTGATTATCTCCCCGAGATCAACCATCCTCACCCAAATTCCGTACCTCCCAGGTACCTCTTTGATGCCTCTTTGTTTTCCTCTGAAAACCACTTTCTATTTTAAAACCAAATTGCCCATACGCCTAGATCAGTTGCCTTTCCAACCGTCCATGAACGCGGACGCGGCTATTCCAATAGATTTACACTCTGCAGAGGTTGCACACTTTACCCACACCAATCGGTTCTTCCGCCGTGTCTGCCATGGCCCGTCATATGACAACATGCGGGGGTCGGGATAACCAGATCAAAGCTTTCCACTATGTCCACCCTAGTATCGGGGCCTCCCTGTGGGTTTGTTCTCCCCGGCACCGTGTGCTCCACTAGACCCATGGTCTTTCCTCGGGACGCCACACCGCCATGGCAGCAGACCCGCCGTAATCGTCCGGCGCGATCATCACATGTGTATTGCCTCATCCAGACGGCAACCCGGCTTCGAGGGCCCAGCCCTCATAGAGAGTATGAGAGCCCCAATACTAAAACAGACAAACTTCCGGCTAAGCCCTACCCATGTCAGATAGTGTGGTTGCACGGATTATTTGTTCGAGCGGCTGCTAGGGCAGTACTTTGTTTTTCAAATGCAACTTCCAATCCTCCGACTACTCCCAGCAGCTCGGGTTTTAGCAAACATCTTCGATTGCTCCCAGCAACTCGGATTTTAATAAAACACTTGCTCGCCGATTGCTCCCAGCAACTCGGGTTTTCCTCCGTAAAACGGTTTTATCAATTAGGTTCCCATCCTATAGTTTTGAGATAAGTAGATGAAGGTAGACTAATAGAAAACTTAATCTTTTTGATGGAGCCTTCACCAACAAGGCTCATAAAGTAAAACTTATTTTTGTAACACCTAGAGTATTTCTAGTAGATAGCTTTGGCCAAACAATATTTTGTAAAAATAGTTTTTGGGTGGCAAGGTACCACAAAAGAAGTGAAACATGCATTATTTTATTTTGAAAACAAAACATGCTGGATAAAATAATAGGATTCATTATAGTGGTGAGGTGGGCTTGCCTTGCTCAGCAATATGTCCTTGGTCTTGATCTTGATGTTCCTCCGGTTCACTCCTCTGTTCCAGTTCCTTCCCTATCGTATCTAACGTCATAAACAGAAAGAGGAACAACACTTAGAAAACAAGACAATGCCACAAAGACATAACAAACAGCAAGCATCGCACAAGACTTTAAGCTAACAATCAAAAACAAACAACTCATTTAGCTAAACAACAATAGGCCACAAAGTCCATAGAGCTAAGACAATCAACAGATTCTCCTAAGTAAATATACACAACAACCCTGAGTATTAAAAAGGTAGTTCTACAGAACACTAAAACAAAACATCACTTAGGGTTATTATATCATTTAACAAGAGCTGTTATATTAGTTTCAGGAAATACTTCAGACTAAAGTATCTTAGTAGTTCAGGAAATACTTCAGACAAAAGTATCTTAATTGTTTATGAAATACTTCAAACAAAAGTAGCTTAATTGTTTAGGAAATACTTCAAACAAAAGTATCTTAATCACACAAGGAAGTATTAATATTAACACTAGCGTTGAGCACACGCACATGCAACCATGTTGCTATTTCTAAGACCCATTCTAGTAAGTAATCAATCAACCAACAAAGGCTAACAAGTATTTGATTAAGAGCTAAAAAGGTGCACTAGACTATTTAATAAGATGCCACAACTAAGATCACTTCATCAATTAAACCAAACAATCACACAATAACCACGTGTTGACAATAATCTAAAATAAGAAATTCATACATTAAGCATTACAAAACACAAGAAATTACGGGATAAAAATTTAACACCAAACAGTCATTCACATGCATAATACCTAAGTAAAGTTAGTGCAACACCCGGGAAACAAGATGAACTATGTTAAACTAACTAGTGAATGACATCACAATACTTTCTAGGAAACTTATTAGGGTTAAGCAAGGTTAACACCACTACTCACACAAGTTGTTGATTTAAAACCAAAAAGGTGTAGTTGGCCGATTTAGCAAAACACCACAAAGGAGCGTGTTGACAACAATCTAAAATAAACAAGCAAACAATTAGCACTTCAAAGCATCACCACTTACTGGATAAAAACATAACACACAAATACATCTAACAACAAAACATCTGAAAACACTTAGTGTTATAATTAGGCCCAAAGTGAATTATGCTAAATACAAACCAACAATGCACCACATATTATAAAAGTGTTTTAACCAAATTATTATGGTTGAGTTAAGGTTTTGGTTTTTCAACAGTTGAGTAGTAATATTCATACAATTCTACTAACTAAAAACAGAGAAACTATGAAAATTAGATTCGCATTCAAAGCTTTTACTAAACAGAAACTAAAAATCATGCAAATGCTACTGGTCTCAAAACCATAATGAATATAGTTTCAGTTGTAGAGATCTACTTGATGTAAGGCTAATTTATATGGATAGGTACTGATGTTATCTTTCTGTAGAAATTGAATTCACTCAATTTGGACATTCCTAACTCCATCTATTACAGTTTTAGTGAAACAAACACATTTTAGCAATAATAGTGTACCTAACAATGTATAATTTTTTTTCATACAAATCCAGTGTTGCGTATTAAAGAAAACACAAGGATACTTCATAAAAATACTCCTAAACTATTTACACAAACATATCTAGCACAAACAAATGAAACTAGACACATGCAATTAACATAAAATAATTATATTCTTTCTCAAGGGTAATAAACCACTTTTATGGAAATAATTCACCAAGCACAAAATATAAGTTGAAAAGTTCTACCAAGCTAGGATATGATGTATACTACTTATATCTACCACATGCAATTGGATTTGGTTCAAAAAGTATTTTAAATAGTAATTAAAAATCATCAAATAACTACTGATGTTATTCTTAAACTTAATAGAACTTTAGTTATAGGTATCTCCTGCATGAAACGATTATAGATATAGATAGGTATTTTCCTAGGCTTTCCGGAGAACTAGAGTTTGCAGGATTTGATTTTATAAAACTCAAGTTATTAATTAAATACTGAAAAATATACTTTTTACAATATTAAACATAGAGACCACATACAAAGATATTTTTGAGAAAGGCCAGTGCCACCTCGTTAAGAAAACACACAGCTCCCCTAAAAAAATTGAATCAACAAATTTGGATCTCTAGATATGTCACAAACAAATTAAAGCTCTACTGTAAAAATAACAGGAAACAAAACAGGAAAATGGTTTTAACAGAAAACAAGAAATAGGGCCAGATCTGCACCGGACCGAGCCAACGAGTTGGGCCGGCCCATCTGCGCTACACGCGCGAGAAAAGAGGTGAGTCACCGCTGGATTGCGAGCGGACGACCGAGATTAAAACACCAGGGTTTCAAGCACGGCCGTCGATTTGGAAATCGACGGCTCGTGGCCGTCTTCTTCCTCGCGACACACAGAGCAGGGACGGAAAACCTAGAGAAAGGAGGCAGGATCGGGTGGCTCACCTAGAGGCTTAGAGGATGACGAGGAGGGGTTGAGGAGGGTGCGGAAGCTCGAGGCGGTGCAGGGGAGGGCTTGGTTCTTCTCGGTGTGTTCCAGAACGGCGGCACTGTTGACAACGTCCACGGCGGGCACGGGCAGGGCACGACGGCTATAGCATTCCTGCAAGCAAACGGGGATGTCAAAGAGGTGTTCCAAGGGGAGGGGAACTCGAGGGAGGAGAAACGGAGAGCAGAGGACGGAGGCGACGGCATTCATGCGCACACACTGCCTAGGTGCCGGACGGCGGTTTCCTGTTGATTCCGAGCAGAGGAGTGAGAGGGCTTCAGAGATCTTGAATTGGGTGGGTGAGGAGAGGTGGTGGAGTGTAAATGGCAAGGTGAGAGGAGGTGGGGTGGCCTCGGCTGCAACTGAGGAGAGGGTGGCCGGTTCTTGAGGTCGAGTTGCACGGGCACTCTGGGGAAGGGCGATGGAGAGCTATTGGGCGAGCCAGGCGGTGTGCAATGATGCCCAACGCTGCTGAAACTCTTTGGACAGTAGCTCTTGGACTCGAGCCGATGGGAGGCCGTGAGTTAAATGGAGAGTTTGACCACTGCCTGCTAGGTGTTTGACAGAAGGCCCAAAAGAAAAAGGACAAATGTTTTGGAGTTAGGGTTTTTGGCTAGGTCGTGGTTGAGGGTCCATAGGGTGTGAGATGGTTTCAAACCTGTCCAAAACCGAGTTTGGGGTGAGAGGGGTGAAGGTTATGGCATGAATTTAATTTGGGGTTGAAAAGAATGGGTCACTTTGCGAGGATGTGTTAGTCAATCCTTTAGCTAGAAAATTATGAGACAAGATGGGCTGGTCAGAAGGTATATGGGTGAATCATTAGGCTTAAGAGTTTAGGTCAAAAGGTTCAACCACAACAAGCTACAAAAATGGCAATTTGCTAAGTTATAAACAATATATGGTCACGTTATAAACTAGCACTCAAAGCAAGCAAGAACTAGTGGTTAAACAATTATGTAAATTTTCAAGATTGTTATAGGTGGGAAGTAGATGTGGTGGGGATTATTTTAGGTGAGCTGCATTTTCAATTTGAATAAAGAAAATTCTATTTGCCATGCTCTAGGAATACTAAAATTTAACAGGGGTTAAGATAGCTTTTCTTCATTGTATAAATTACTTGCTTAAGAATATTTTAAACCAAGCATCTAAATAAGAGGGAAATAAGTTACAAGCATGCAAAACCATCAAACAAACATATTACTCCAATTCAAACAATCAACCTTCACTTAGCACAAACATGGTCACATGACATTCATAGAAATATTCACTCAAGGCAAAAGATTTAAGCACATGCCAAATAGATCAAACACACAAACAAATGGATAAACTAACCACACTCTTAAGATAAAACAAATATATTTGTGAGGTGGTGATCAATATAATTATGACAAGATTTTGGGTGAAGATAATTAAATAACACTTTGGGATTTGATTTTCCAAACACTAATAAAATTGGAGTTTAGAAAAGAGGGTTGCTTATACTTGCAACATATTAAGATCAAAATATATTAGGACTTATGATAAGGTCCTTTGTAGTTTTGCAAACATATAGCCTTTGGGAAATGCTTTTATTTTCTCAAATAATAGGTTTCAGAGTAGTTGCTAAAATCAGAACATCAAAGTAAAATAGAGTTTGTTAAAATTATGACAAGAGAAGATACAAAGTCTATTTACTTGTCATAAAATTGATCACAAGGGTCATATTATAACTATTTTGAGTTAAAAAAGTTTATTTAGGAGTCCACAACACAAACAACAAAACACAGCATGACAAACAGAGCATACAAGAGAAAACACATCCACTAACAAGACACTTCAAAAAGTGTTTTGTTGTTTCAGATTTTTGGGTCTTTTGTAAATAAGTTTTTGTTGCTTCCAAAATTTGGGACGTTACAACTACTTCACACCTTCCTCTTGGGGTCTCCCAACAACAAACCCACTGTGTGCATCAAGCATTTTTCTGCCGTCGTTGCCGGGGACATGAGCATTCTTCTGCGAGGGGAGTTTTCGCACTTCCAATCTTTTTACTTTGTTATTGTCTTGCTTAGTTTATTTTTATTACTGTCTTGTTTGCTTAATATAAAAAATACAAAAAAAAATTACTTGCAATACTTTTTATATTTTGGTTTAGCCATTTATTCTCAGTTTTGCTTGTTTTGTTTATTTCGGTTTGTCTTTATTTTCTTTATTATTGTTATTTCGGTTTGGTTATAAATTGATAAAATGAATTTCGCTGAAAATACTAAGTTGTGTGATTTTACAAGCACCAACAAAAATGATTTTATATGCACACCTATTGCTCCGCGTGCATCTAAAGCTGAGTTCTTTGAAATTAAATCTGCTTTATTGAACCTTGTTATGAGAGAGAAATTCTCTGGTGTTAGTTCTGATGATGCTGCTGCCCATCTAAATAGCTTTGTTGAATTATGTGAAATGCAAAAATATAAAGACATAGATGGTGATATCATAAAACTGAAATTATTTCCTTTCTCCTTGAGAGGAAGAGCTAAGGAATTGTTGCTTTCATTGCCTAGGAATAGTATTGATTCTTGGATAAAATGCAAATATGCTTTTGTCGGAAAATACTATCCTCCAGCTAAGATTATTTCTCTAAGAAGTAGCATCATGAATTTTAAACAACTAGATAATGAACATGTTGCTTAAGCATGGGAAAGAATGAAATCTTTGATAAAGAATTGTCCAACCCATGGACTGACTGCTTGGAAGATCGTCTAAACCTTTTATGCAGGAATGAATTTTTCTTCAAGAAACTTATTGGATTCAGCTGCTGGAGGAACCTTTATGTCCATCACTTTGGGGGCTGCAACAAAACTCTTGGATGATATGATGGTGAATTATTTTGCATGGCATACGGAGAGGACACCTCAAGGTAAGAAGGTAAATTTTATTGAAGAAACCTCCGCCTTGAGTGAAAAGATTGATATTATTATGTCTATGCTTGCTAGTGGTAAATCCCATATTGATCCCAATAATGTTCCCTTAGCTTCTTTAGTTGCACAAGAAGAGCATGTTGATGTAAAACTTATTAAAAGCAACCATTTTAACAACAATGCCTATAGGTACAATTATGGTAATAGCAATAGCAACTCTAAGCCATATCCTTCGAATAATAATGGTAACTCATATGATAATTCTTATGGTAATTCTTATAACAATAATAGGACTACCACCTCTGAACTTGAAACCATGTTAAAAGATTTTATCACTACACAAAATTTGTTTAATAAAACTATTGAGGAAAAGTTTGGAAAAATTGATATTCTTGCGTCTAAAGTTGATAGTATTGTCCTTGATGTTGATCTTTTAAAATCTAAAGTTATACCTACTGAAACTAATGAGGTTAATCCCTTTGCAAAAATTAATGTCATCCAAATTCAAATTGATGAAAATGTTAGATTGATGGCTCAATTACGTGCTAGATAGGAAAGAGAGAGAGAACTAGAGAAAGAGGCTAATATTGTTAAAGTTTTTACTATTACTACCTCTCAAAATAATGGTATTTCACATGTTAGTAAGCTTCATACTATCAGTGGTACCATATTTGGTGTAGGAAATGTTTCCTCTACTTCATCCAAAAATTTAAAATTGCCCAAAACTGCCGAAACTAGTGTTGACAAAAGTGCTGAAATTTTTAATAACATGAGAGAATGGGGTTCGGTTTGCTTTGGTGATAATAATTTTGATTTTTATAATTGTAATATTTCTGAAGTTATTAAGTTCTTGCAAAAGTTGGTCACAAGTCCTAATGCTAGCTCTCTTAATTTGGCTTTTACAACTCATATTACAAATGCTCTCATTAAAGCTAGGGAAGATAAATTGAAACTTGAAGCTTCTATCCTTAAGAAGTTAGAAGATGGTTGGGAGCCCATCATTAAAATGAAAGTAGATAAATTTGATTGCAATGCTTTGTGTGACCTTGGTGCAAGTATTTCTGTTATGCCTAAAAAACTCTATGATATGTTTGATTTGCCACTATTGGAACATTGCTATTTGGATGTTTTCTTGTTGATAATGCTTCAAAGAAACCTTTTGGGAGGATCAATGATATTCCTATAATGGTTAATAATAACCTGGTCCCCTTTGATTTTATTTTCTTGGATATTGAATGCAATCCATTTTGTCCAATTGTGTTGGGAAGACCTTTTCATAGAACTGTGCGTGCTATTATTGATCTGAAAGAAGGTACCATCAAGTACCAATTCCCACTCAAGAACGGTATGGAACACTTACATAGGAAAAGAATGAAGCTACCTTTTGATTCTATTGTTCGTTCAAATTATGGTGTTGATGCTTCATCTCTTGATAATACTTGAGTTTTATTTTTTTGCCTAGCTCAAAGGCGTTAAACAAAAGCGCTTATGGGAGACAACCCACTTCTATTTCCCGTTATTTTAATTTATTTTTCTTATGTCAAGGAATTGTCCTACCTCTTTAGCAAATCCTTAGCATCTTTATTTTATTACAATGTTGTGTCAAGTTAAGCCTCTAGTTGAAAGTCGATGCTAAATTTCAATTCCTGCGCATAAACAGATTTCTCCTATTTACCGTCAAATACATAACAATTCACCGGAACGTCAGAAAAATCTAACCTTTTATGTGCATAATCCTAAGATGTATACGCAATTTTCATTAGTTTTGATTTTTCTAATCTAGACAAGTTAAGTGCCTCGAACAAATTCGTATTTACGGATTGTTCTGTTTTTGACAGATTCGGCCATTTATTTTGCAATGTCTCTTTTGCTATATTGATTGGATCTTTTTATACTATTAAGTATCAGAGGCTGTAGATAATGTCCAGTAGAATTGGTAGCAATTGTGTTCCGACAAAATAACATAATTGTTTGTGCACTAACCCTCTAATGAAGTTTACTCTAAGTTTGGTGTGTAGGAAGTTTGCAAGGATCAAGAGAGAAGGATGATAAAATGTGATCAAGAGGATAGTAACGCCAAAGCTTGGGGATTCCCCGGTGGTTCATCACCAATATATTTCAATAAGACTCAAGCGTCAAAGCTTGGGGATGCCCAAGGCATCCCCTTCTTTCATCAACAAACTATCAGGTCCTTTCTAGTGAAACTATATTTTAATTCCGTCACATCTTATGTGCTTGCTTGAAGCATTTGTTTGTTTTCTTTTGTCATTTTCATTCCCTGAATAAAATGGATCCTAGCATTCTTTTGTGTGGGAGAGAGACACGCTCCGCTTTTTCATATGAATACTTGTATTATTCACTTATATTCGTTGAGTATTCTTTTCATGTTAATGTTTGCTCTCTAGCTCTTGGTTTTAATGCATCTCTAGCTAGAGTTGTTAGCTTTGTTATATTATACTCTCATATCTCATTGTTTAATTACTTGTAGAGTTTATCTTTTAAATAAATTGATTGGTGTTTGGTTGAGAACAGAAAATGCTAAATGTGGTAGATGGTAAATTAAATGATACATAATTTTGTAGATCATTAAATTGTGTCACATGAATAATTGATGTTGTTTTGAAATATTAATTTTCTTAATGGTAAACATAATGGTCTAGTAAAGTGGAATGATTAATGGTTGGTCTAGAAAAAATTTAAGTTGTGCCACACTTAAATTTCCAGTTGATTGCATAATGGTATATGACTTCTATTTGCCTAAGGCAACCGTAATGACTTTATGTTATGCGCCACGGTCGGGTCCTCAACAGTGACTTGTTCATTTGCCACAACACCCCTAGGAGTAATTTTCATTATGCCTTGTATGATCATATTTTTATTTGGAATCTTTTTACTTGTGAGTTCTAAAACTGCGGTTTTCATGGCACTTCCACCACCATATTGCTAGCCTCTTCGGTACTTTGCATTGCCCATTCTCACATTGAGAGTTGGTGCATTTTTCGCGGGTGCATCCAAACTCATGTGAGATCTTCATCTTGTTCTCCCACACATAAGCCAAATATCTTACTCAAAACATCCACCATACCTACCTACTACAGCATTTCCATAACTTTTCCGAGATATATTTATATGCAACATCCATCTTACATTACATGACTTGTTGTCATTCATTACTTATATATTTCTTTGCGTGATTCTATAAAGCTGATGTGTAGTTTTACCCATGTTACGCTAGATCATTGCATAACATGCCACATTGGCAGAGGCACCGTTATCATATGCTTTCTTATGGCACATTCATATTAGTTAACTGTATCATAAGTATGTTGTTTTATCATCATTAGTGTGCTGTCATATATCATATATCATATTAGGATGCTTGCCCCTAAAAGTGAAAAGAGCCATGGAGGCCATCGAAAAGAGAAACAGAAAAAATACAAAAAAAGAAATAAAAGAAAGAAAAGAAAGAAAGTAAAAAGGGGGCAGCATTACTATTCTTTATCACACACTTGTGCTCATGTTATAGCACCATATCATTTATAGTCACACTTGTGCTCATGTTATAGCACCATATCATTTATGATCATCATTTGTGCTCATGTTTAGCACCTTTACTTCATATGAGAGAGTTTTCATGTCTTAATTGCATAACTATTTGGAGACTTTACACTATAGAACTTGGCTTGTATATTCCAAAGATGAGCCTCCTCAAAAGTGATCTAGGTCTTCGTGAGGAAGCAAGTTGGATGCACCCCCACTAGTTCCATTGGAGAGCTTTCATATACTTATAGCTCTTATCGCATCCGTTGTGTGGCAATCACTTCTGCTTGCATAGCTTCGATTATAAGACTTTCTCTTGTCTAATGATCATTTACAGCTTTCTGAGCCTTTCTTCCGTTGGCCTTCCAAACCTCCGTTAACATTCTTTTAGCCATAACATCCTGGTGCTAGGAACCAACGTTGAACGCTTGCTTGTTTCTTTTGAACAAATAATGTATTGATCTTCTACGTGCATATTGATATTGCTTGACTTGATCCTTTCATTAAGTTTGTTGGAAGCATTAGATGATTATATTGTTATGCTTGAATCTTAAATCATCTTTAATATCTACTTTGCATAGTTGATTGCTATCTAGTACTATATCATTGATAGCTTTGCTTGCTTCACCTACTTGTTTATTTATTACTCATTTGATATCAATATAAACTACAGCCCTTATTCATTTGATCTCAATTTGCATGCATTACATTATTACGTGATCAAGATTGTGTTAAAGCATGTCACTTCAGAAATTATTCTTCTTTTATCGTTCTTGCCTACTCGGGACGAGTAGAACTAAGCTTGGGGATGTTGATACGTCTCTAACATATCTATAATTTCTTATGTTCCATGCTATGTTATATCATGTTATTACATGTTTATATGCATTTTATATAGTTTTATGCATTTTCTGGAACTAACTTATTAACAAGATGCCAAAGTGCCAGTTCCCTGTTTTCTGCAGTTTTTGGTTTCAGAAAAGTACTTAAGAAAATATTCTCGTAATTGGAAATAAAAGATCCTGGAATTATTTTTGGAAAAGGAACGTTCCAGAACACCGAAGACGAGATGGAGAAGAGCCACGAGGCGGCCACACTACCCCGTGGCGCGGCTCCCTTTCTGGCCGTGCCAGGAGGTGGTGTGGGCCCGTCGGCCCTCCACCGACATCGCCCTTTCGCCCATAAATAGCTCCTGACCTAAAAATGATCGCACCATATTCACTTTTTCCTCCATAGGTCCCGAGCCTCCGCCGTCGTCAACACCAATTCGGGATAGATCATAGCTGCTCCCCACACCCTGTCGGGAGGGGGAATCGTCCCTGGAGGCTTCTATGTCACCATGACCGCCTCCATGCGTGAGTAGTCTACCCTTTGACTACGGGTCCATATCCGTAGCTAGATGGTTGTCTTCTCCTCTTGTGCTATCATGTTTAGATCTTGTGAGCTGCCTATCATGATCAAGATCATCTTGATGTAATTCTCCATATTGTGTTTGCTGGGATCCGATGAATATTGAGTACTAAATTTATTGCTTCATAATATATCATGTGTGTGCTATTTAATGATCTTGAATGCTCTCTGTTACTTGTGTGTGCTTTGGCCAAGTAGATGCTCGTAACTACAACATGGGGTATTTAAGCTCGATAATGGGTTCATGTCTCTATTAAATCTGGGGCAGTGACAGAAAGCTCTAAGGTTGTTGATGTACTGTTGCTAATAGGGATAAAACAGTAGTACTTTGTCTAAAGATGATGTTACTTACTTACTTTACACACAGTGCTTAAGGCGATAATCTGTTGCATGCAACTTAATACCGAAAGGGGTGCGGATGCTAACCGAAAGGTGGATTATTAGTCATAGATGCGGTTGGAACGGTCTATGTATATTGTTGTAATGCCTGAATGAAACTCACACTAGACATCATAACGTTAGTATATGCATTGGGTTGCTCATCATTATTCTGTCATGTGTCTCGCTGTAATATGTTTACCACGCATGGATGAATGTTATTATTATTTATGGAGAGACACCACTAGTGAACTGTGGACCCCGGTCCTTCTCATTAATCTGATAAAACCAAAACTGCAAACATGTTACTTCTGGCAACAAATATCTTTCTTCCACACATACGTTTAATCCTTTGTTACACCAAGCCGGTGAGATTGACAACCTCACTGTTAAGTTGGGGCAAAGTATCTTGATTGTTTGTGTGCAGGCCCCACATCAGCCACCAGGAAGCCTATTTCTGGCGCCGTTGATACCTCGAGGGAACTCTTCATCTCCTATTGGTTCGATAACCTTGGTTTCATACTGAGGGAAACTTGCTGCTGCACTACTTCACACCTTCCTCTTGGGATCTCCCAACAACACACCCACCGTGTGCATCAGTTGCTCAACTTATCTTTGCCTGCATGCTCGGAGTTCCTCGAACATTTTGGGTCTTTCATAGAGAGGGTCAAAGTATTTTATGAAGTCTTCTTTGAAGTGTTCCCAGGAGTCGTAAGATCCTTCGGGTAGTGATTTGAGCCAGTCGCGGGTTGTGCCCTCAAGCATTAGTTTTATGTATTGTAGTGCAGTTGTACTTGTTCCTCGTTGACATACGACTGCCAACTTATAGTCTTCGAGCCAGCATGATGGCTCTTGTTTGCAATTGAACTTTGGCGTAGTCGGTAGACCAAATTTTGTGGGCAGTCTGGCCTCGCGGATTCGTTGAGTGAAGCATTGTGCTCCACACAATCTGGTACCATGGTTATCACCTAATTCCCTGCTGCTCAATCTTCGCGATCTGCTTCGTGATCGGCTCCTCGATCGGCGGCGGCTGGAGTTCTTCCTTGTGTTCTCCCGAGGAGGGTTGTGACTGCGACGATTTCGTGAGCGGCTTTTGCTGCGCTCTTTGGTTCTTCCTTCTGCGAGTTCTTTTGCCGCAGTTGCTAAAGCCTTCATCTGCTAGAGGCATAGTTCTTCGGCTTGACCCCCTGATGGAGTTTTATTTTCTTGGAGGTATGCTCCTATTGACATGAGTGCGCCCTCGCCTATTTTAGGTAGGAGTATGCCTTCCGAGTCTAGTGTCATGAATGAGTGCTCTAGAATTTGAGTAACTTCTGATATTTCTCCTACCGGGATTCTTGCGATTCTGGATCTGCTTCCTACTTCCGTTGCTCCAGTAGAGCTAAGGGATAGTTGTCCCCTGCGTGGACTTGAGATGCTTGTCTGCTTCCTTCGTTCCTCTAGTGCTGCCACGTACTGCTTTAGGCGCAGCGTTTCTGCCGGTTGAAGTAATTGTATGCCATTAACTTGTCCGTCGTTGCATCTGCTGGCATCATTGTGTAATCATCTATGATTTTAGTTATTTTTGCCACTATCTCGGCTGTGATTGTCAAAAATGTTGTGTCGTTCGGCAATGTGACTATGCATGGAAATTCTATCGGCCTTCGACTGGCGGCTGCCGCTGAAGTTTCGGCGCTAAACACGACGTAGACCTGCCGGGGTATGACCGGTGTGCATGTGTATATACTATCAATGCCAGTCATTGATTCGGTTTCGCTCTCCCAGTCCATGTCTGAGCTTTTGTTTTTGCTGATTTGCATGTCGATGCTGACATGTGTCTCTCGCGACTGCTCAGGTGGTTCGTCGTAGTCGGTGAAGGCGTCATGAAGAGCTTGGATCTCTGGATCAGCAAAGTCGGTAAGGTGGATGTTGTCTTCTGGAGGTTCGTCGTAGTCGGTGAAGGCGCATGAAGAGTTTGGATTTCTGGATCAACGAAGTCAGTAAGGTGCATGTTGTCTTCTGGATATTCTGTTTGCATGTAGTCGTGAGTGTCATCGAGTGGACCAATGCGTTGGACTGGGTTGATTTGAAGGTTTGACTGTACTTCTTCTTCCATTTGATTTTGTGCTACGAGCTCATTGAACCCTTTTGTCATCATGGAATCTGTCGGAGATCCTAGTAGCGAGATCGGACTGATCTGTGATGAAGTAGCTCTGATGCCTTCTACTGATGCAGTCATGATGGTCAGATATTCGACTGGGTTGCCCTGGTAGGTCGACTGGCCTTCGTCTTCAGGGAATTCTTCTGCCATGAGTTTGTTGAATTCTGGTGACGACATGGAGGATATTGGGGATTCGGGCGGTCGGATCGAGTCAATTTGTGATGTGCTGAGGTGATCTCCTTGTCTGCGGAAAATATGATTGTAGTCGACTTCTCATTGGATGCTCCAGTCGCGATCTGGTCGGTTAAGTCCTGCACACCAAACTTATCAACGAAAAAGTTATGCTCACGAACTATTAGATCAAATCCTGAGCTGATACTTGAGTAGTTCTCTTGTGCTTCCGGTGAATATGGCTTGATCCTCTTTGGCGATGATGTTTGCGATCTCGGCGAGTGATCGCCTATGGACTGGATGCGATCTGAAGTTGTCCCTCTGATGAAGTCGGCGAGTCGCCGTTTGAAGCTGGGACCGAAAAATCCGTGGATCCAACACTACATGTTCTCACAGACGGCGCCAATTGACGAGTTGTGTCCACATCAATACACATGATTGATAGTCTAGGGTTAGAGTTATGGGGTAGAGAACGTGTAGTGTTAGTAGATTCGTCGGCTGACAAGCGGGAGTTTCCCATATTTAGGACCCTCGACTGAGATAATACTCCTACTTTCTGTATGTCTGTATTGATTGTGAATATGCGGCGAGTATAAAGGATCTAGCAAGATGTGGATCAAGTTAGGGTTTGATGGTTCTGTTTGGGCGTGTTCTTGATCGGCCAGTCCCTTATATGGGGTACAAGTCTTGGGTATCGTAACCGATCAGGATTACAAGTATAGAAATTGTAACCGACTATGAATAACTAGATAAGTAATCTTCGTCTTGGTCTTTGCTTGTTGGGTTTCTTCTTTCTATTTACAATTAGATTCTAGTCTTCACGTGCCCAGGTACCCACATGATGGGTACCCGTTAGGATGGGTACCCATTTGGTATACATGCACAAAGAAATTACACCACTTGAAATACATACATGTCCGAGCGTCAACAAATCAGCCATATGTGTCATCGTCACCTCACCCATTCCACAAAGGACTCTACTTTACTCAGGTCCAGCGATTCTAGCATCGGACTTACTAACGACTACTCCCAATCTAACGAATGATACAACAAAATTTAGCGAGGAATCCATTTAGATATATTGAACCACACAGACACTGATCTACATGCACTGATTTGGTATACATCACAAAAAAACTATACCAACTTCATACACATGAATCATCATTGTAGATTTTTTTGTACATTCAATCATGTTTCTTTTCATTTCTCCTCGACCCACTACCCCCCGCCTCTCCTGTTCAAGATCGACACCACGGTCAGTGGCACATCTTGCATTGGCGAGCTGGTTCTCAGTTGCCCTGTCGTCCTTCACGTCGGCTAGAAGTGGATTTTTTTTGGCGCATCGAATGTTTCTTTACCCGTCCGTTGCAACAAAAGAGAAAAAAATTGTTCAGGTGCATAAAGTAAATTCTGATTTGCATATCGTGGTAGTTGGGTCATGACGTTGGACGCAATGATGAATCATGAATTTTTCTTAAGAGGATATTAGTATTGCTATGGATATACACAAACCTTGAAGTTGTCTTACGTTTTTCACCTCCACTACTACCAACAAAATAATCTACAATATCATAGAATGAATGTCGGCCCAGTGGGAACTGGGGTATGGCGAGAGCCCATTCCCCCTCAGGCCTCGCACACTGGCCAGTCAGACGAAACTGCTAAGGACCAGGCATCACCGCCTGGCGGGACCCTTGAGAGGTAACTCCCCTCGAGGGTCTGAAGTGGAAGCGTTGCCCTCAAGGGATCCTCAGGGGACCCTCCCGAGGTGCCAGCTCGCCTCGAGGGAGTCCCGCAGAAATCTCCCCACAGGCCACCCCGCGCCTGAAGGGAAATGTTGCGGCCAAGAAAGTACGGAAAGACGCACATGGCCCCTGCCACGCCCACGTGGTGACGCAAGCACCCCGTTGCCGTTTTGGTGATAAAGGGGTTAATAAAGCGGCTCCGCCTGCTGCGCAACTGTGAGGACCTTCTACTCTGACGATAAAGCAGGTGGACGGCGCAACCCTCCAACGGAGACCGTCATCGCGGGCTCCACCTCAGAGACTGCCCTCTCTGCGGGCAGTACAGCACGGACGGCCGCCTATCGGCCACCGCGCCCACCTTTACTAACAATGGACCGCGTCCATGGACAAACGGACCGTGGTGGACTCCTACTCCACCATGCCTCTGCCGTGTGGGAGCCACCTTGAAGGCCAAGCCGAAGGAGAGCGCTAGAGGGGCCTATAAAAGGGACAAGACATCCATCGTAGCACGGGTCGGCTCTTTGCGTGCTACAACCCTTGTAAACCCTAGCAACTCTTGTTAGGATAGCCTTGGGCCGGAGGAGGAAGAAGACCATCGCTTCCCTCCCTAAGCAAGAACTGCCTCAAGGGGGCCTCCGACAAACTCCACTGTACTGTAACCTCCATCATCTAATACAGACAAGCAGGAGTTGCGGTCTTACCTCCTCACGAGGGTCGTGAACCTTGGTAAAGGCTGGTGTCTATCTCTGTCGTGAGCGTGTCGTCTTCGGGTCCGGCGAGCAACGTCGCGGTGCCCGTCGAGGGTCTTGACCTCCGTGTTCAACCCCCTTTACGAACTACCCTTCAGAAAGTGACTACCCCCGATTCTTGGGAGTCATAACCCGACATTTGGCACGCCAGGTAGGGGGTTGAGGCGCGTCAACAACCTTCGAGTTTGTCTCCGCGCCATGGCGAACACCCGCGCCGCCCGCGTCGCCCGCGTCAACCGACGCGCGCCTGAAGGAGCGCGCGCGCCGCCGGGCACCGCGAACACCCGCGCACGGCGGGGACGACCCCGTCACAAAGAGCGCGTCCCTTCCGGCCCTCATGCCGAGGCGCCGGAACGCGACTCCGAGCATCAGGAGGACGCGCAGTCGTCGCACCCGATCCAGCACCCGAGCGGCTCGGGCCCGGGGAGGACAGACCCTGCGCCCCACACTGCGCTACTCATGGCGTGGGAGCTTCTCCTCTACCAGCCCACCGCTGAGGCCCACGAGCAGTGGCTCCAACGCCTCAACCATCTCGTCGGCATCGCCACGACGCGCCCTGCTCCGTCGCAGTCCAACATGCACCCCTCTCTCGCGGGCACGGTCACGACAAGCGCGCCTCCGCAACCTCCGGGACCTGCACCGGCTGCGGCGCAGAGGGCTGCTTCGCACGCGTCCTCGCCGCACGATTGCTTGATCGTGCAGCGCACTGCGCCCGACGCTCGCGTGGGGATGGAGCTCTAGCGAAACCGCCAGAACAGGCTCGTGGAGTAGATCGGCCAGGCGGGTCAACAGAACCGCAGCGCGCTGCAGCACGGGGTCGCCACGTATGCCTCAGGCTGCATGGCGTTCACCCGTTCTCTGCGTCGCGTGGTCTGGCCCCCAACGTTCAGGCCGGCTCTCCCTAAGGGCTACGACGGCTCCAGCAACCCCATCGGGTTCCTACAGCTCTACACCACCTCCATCCAAGCTGCGGGTGGAGATGACAAGGTCATGGCCAATTGGTTCTCCCACGCGCTTCGTGATTCTGCGCTGTCGTGGCTCCTGAACCTCCCTGAGGACTCCGTGAACCCCTGGGAGGAGCTCTGCAAGCAGATCGTCTCCAACTTCAAGGGGACATACGAGCGCGCCCTCACCCACAACGACCTGCGCGCTGTAGTGCAGAAGAAGGATGAGACGCTCCGCAAGTACATCCAGCGCTTCAGCCATGTGCGCAACAAGATCCCGAACATCCCTGACACCCGAGTCATCGCCGCATTCCGCGAGGGCGTCACTAACAGCAGCATGCTCGAGAAGCTGGGCATCCACGACAAGCTCACCTCTGTGGTAAAGCTGTTCGACCTGGCGGACAAGTGCGCCAAGGCTGAAGAGGGACTCCTCTTCGTCAAGATGTCTTCGAGAGGGGACGATCACGCCGAGGGGTCCAAGAGCCAGAAGAAGAAAGAGGAGCCCAAGCGCAAGGCCACCGCGGTTCTCGCGGCTGAGCCTGACGCGAAGGGCACCCGCAGGGACTCCCCCGAGCCTGGAGAGAAAAGAGATGACCACCGCCCTTTCTGCATCTACCACAACAGGCGCGGCCACTCTACAGAGTCCTGCTTCGACCTTAAAAGGTTGAGCAAGGAGTGTGAGCAGGCAGAGGGCAGTGGCAGCCGCGGCCGAGGCCGTGGCTACCGCGGGAGCGGACGCAAGGGCGGGTACCAGAAACCATCTGGAAATCAGGCTAACGCCACAGAAAAGAACGGCAACCTCCCTGACGAGGAATATGGCGGCTACCAAGCCCCGAGAGGCGCCATTGCCTGCATCCTCGGGGGGGCGCAGGCACCGAAGTCGAACAACCAGTTCAAGCAGTTCGCCCGCGAGCTCAACGCCGCCCTCCCAAGCACGGAAACCTCCAGGCCCCTCAAGTGGTCGCAGTACACCATCGCCTTCGACGCTCAGGACCACCCAAAGTCCACCAAGACTGTTGGAACCCTCCCGCTGGTATGCAGCCCCACCATCGACAACGTGGATGTCTCCAAGACTCTCATCGATGGTGGAGCAGGCCTGAACGTTATCTCCATAGATACGTTCGAAGCGCTTCAAGTGCCCTACGGGCGGCTCATGCCCTCGAGGCCTTTCACGGGGGTCACCAGCGGCTCGATCGAGCCTCTAGGCCAGGTCAGGCTTGCGTCACCTTCGGGAGCAAGGAAAATTACCGCACCGAGCACATCGATTTCGATGTCGCACACATCGGCCTGCCGTACAATGCCATCCTCGGCTACCGCGCGCTCACGAAGTTCATGGCCGTCACGCACCATGCCTACAACATGGTCAAGATCCCCGGCAGCGCTGGCACGATCACCATCCGTGGGCATGTTCTGGACGCTACGCGCGCCGTTGAGACGGCCTACAAGACCGCCGCCATGGCATTCCCCGCAGAAGAGGACCTAGAGCCTCTCGAGAGACCCAAGAAGAAGAAGCAGTTGTTCTCCCAGGAGGCAGCTGCTACAAAGAAGATCTCTCTGAGCTCTAGCAGCTCGGGGGCTGAAGGCTCGGGGGTTAGCGTCACCATTGGCGCCGCGCTGCCTCCCAAATAGGAAAGCGCCCTCGTCGCCTTCCTCCAGGAAAACTCTGACATGTTCGCCTGGACACCGTCATATATGTCTGGTGTACCGAGGGAGGTGATTGAGCACCACTTGGCCGTGTGCCCAAACGCGCGCCCCGTCAAGCAAAAAGCAAGAAAGCAAGCCCCCGAGAAGCAAGCATTCATCGTCAAGGAGGTCGAGAAGCTCAAAGCGGCAAAAGTCATTCACAAGGTCGTGCACCCCACTTGGCTCTCCAACGGTGTGGTAGTCCCAAAGCCCGCAGGAGGAGGCCGTCTCTGCATCGACTACACTGATGTAAACAAAGCCTGCCCCAAAGACTCGTATCCCATGCCCAGAATTGACCAGATTGTGGACTCCACGGCAGGCTGCGACCTCCTCTGTTTCCTCGATGCCTTCTCTGGTTATCACCAGATAAAGATGGATAAGGAGGACGAGGAGAAGACGGCTTTCCTCACCCCGTGCGGTGTGTATTGCTACGTCTGCATGCCTTTCGGACTAAAAAATGCCGGAGCCACTTTCCAGAGGTTGATGAGGATAGCCCTAGGTGGGCAAATGGGGCGGAACGCCGAGGCATATGTCGATGACATCGTCGTGAAATCACGAGAAGGAAATACTCTCCTTGGAGATCTTGAAGAAACCTTTGCCAGCCTGCGCAAGGTGAACATCAAGCTCAACCCCGCCAAGTGCGTCTTTGGAGTACCTTCAGGCAAATTGCTTGGGTTCCTCGTGTCTCATCGAGGCATAGAGGCAAACCCAGACAAAATCAAGGCCATAGAAGACATGCAACCTCCAGGCAGGCTCAAGGACATGCAACGCCTAGCAGGCTGCATGGCCAGCTTGGGTCGATTCATCTCCAAGTTCGGTGAAATAGCCATGTTGTTCTTCAAGATCATGAAAAGAACGGGTACTTTCAAGAGGACCCCTGAAGCTGAAAAAGCATTTGAGAACTTGAAGAAGTATCTTGTAACATCCCAAATTTCTCAAAAATTTAAAACTTTGCATTCATGCATCATGCATCATATAGGCATGGCATTGAAATCACATAAAGAATAAATTAAATTTTAATTATAAGTTTAAATAAATTTGTATTCCATAAAAAGGTCTATTTGAGTTCCTTATAATAATCTGTATTTTATTAGATCATTTATTTAGCAAAATGGTATCAAAAAGTTCTAAATTAAATTAGCTTTTCAAAACATATTTTTATGAATTTTTCTGAAATGTTTTGATAAGATTAAAAAATCAAATTGTATTGAAAAGTTTCAAAACAGAAAAAGTATTTTGAATAAAAAGATTCCTAAACGAGCTAATCGGGCCGGCCGAGCCCTATCTACCGCGCGCGCAGCTCCCATCGGCCCATGAGCATCCCAGCCCGCGCCTCGCCTCTCCTCTCTCTGACGCGCGGGGCCCGCACGCTGGCGTCGTGCCTTCTTCAACCTCCCGACGGATTTTTCGGCGCCGAACTCATCTCAAACTTGAGATTGATTCAGATCGTTAGAAACGATTTTATCCCGTGCCCTCGCCCCCTATTTATACCCCGCAATCCCGCCGCTCGATTCCGCCCAAAACCCTAGCTCCATCGCCGCAGGGCTGCCCTCAAACGGAGCTTGCATCTCGCCGGTTCCGCCGCCGTCGAGCTCGACGTACGGGACCCTACGACCACCCCGCGCTCCCTCGTCTCCTTCCCTCACCTCCTCTCGTCCTTGCGCATCGTTTTGACGTGGTCTCGTGTCTAGATTTGCAGACCAGCGACGCCTCCGTCCGCGACCGCCGACGCCGTCCGCTACTCCAACTCCGGCGACCTTTAGGGGACGGATTGGACCACCGCGACCACCTCTGCCGCGCCATCGAGACCGCCTCGTCATCACGCATCGATCGGTGAGCATCCGTCCCCGTCGTTCTTCGGTTCGCGATTTTTAGAGCTTTTCCGGCGATGGCGCCGCCGCGGTCGGAGGAATTCCGGAGGACCGCGCCGCCCGTCCGTGCCCTTGCGTTCGAGCCGTCGGATCTAGATCCAATGGATCTAGATCGGATTGATCTGGAGCGTCCACGTTAATTAGATCAGACGGTTAGCAATAGCGATCCTAGCGAAGCGGTATCAGCCGCTCAGATGGCGCCGCGTGGCCTTTTGTTTTCTATTTTCGGCTGGATTTTATAATTAAAAACAGAAAAACAATACAACTTGCAAAATTCATAACTTTCGATCTGTTCATCCAAATTTGATGAATTTTATATCCACGTAAAGCTCTGCTCGTGTAGTTTAGTATGGTTTCATTAGTTTGTCCTTTTAGTGTATTTTAAATTGCGGAATTTAATTGTTTAGCTTTTCGGCCATTAAATCTATAACTTAATTAATAAAAATGCTTTCCAAATAAATTCAATTGTTTTAGAATTTTTTTTAATGCCCTCTGTCCAGAGAGTGCAACTTGAGTTTTATTTGAAACTTTTCATAATAGAATTAAAGAATTTGGTTTTAGGGCTTAAAACTTCTATGTTATACTCAATATTTTAAATGATTAAATAAAATATTAAAATATTGATCATTGCATTTAATGCATTAATAACAGAGGAAATAAAATTGTAATTATTGTGTCTTGTTAAGTTCATTGCATATCAAGCATGCATACATATTTTTGACTTGATATTTTAAGTGTTGTGTTTGTGTGTTTATTTATTTTATGTATTGTTTGTCTCTAGATTGTGAAGAGGAAGAAGGCCTTTCTTGTGATTCTTGTTCTTGTTGTGCTTGTTCCTCTTGTTAACAAGGCAAGTGACATTCATAATCTACCCAATATTTTCTATATGCATTAGTAGTATATTTTGAGTAGTATGCATGATAGGGATTTTTGAACTGTCTTATAATGCTAAGTTAGTACACTTTGAAAATATCCTAGTAGTATGTAGCCATCCCTTCCCATGCAACCATCAAAAGTTTTATTAGATGCTTAGCTATACTATAAAAAGTGTTTACATACCATGTTATAAAAGTATTGCTAAGTGTTAAATTTAAAATGCATACGTGGGTTGAATTGGTTGTATGGTTTATGTTGAGTGGCTTTTGGGACTGTGCTTGTGGTTGTCATTGCCTAGGACGAATGTCTATTCTACTTAGGGCCATGAGCATGGTGGTTGTCACCCAGAAGCGCACTTGTGGACGGCCACCCAGGAACAAAGAGATTTCTAAGTCCCTCCAAGTTTAGAAGCTTCCCGTGCAGCCTTTTGACAATGGGCTCTGTCTAGAATTACTAAGTTGTGAGAGTGCAACCTGTCAGCTTGACAAGCAGATGTAGAGTTGGAAGGAGGAACGGGTCTTGCTAGTATGGTTGCATTCTTCTTCTGAAAGTTCTTGTCTCAATTTTCTCCTTTCCTTAATGCACCCCGCGTGTATAGGATGTTTGGGTTAATTGAGTCCGAAGGTGAAAGTGCACAACCTCTGCAGAGTCGACAATCTGAGTACTCAGCCGTGTCCCCGGTGATGGACTACTTCGAGCAACTGGACAAGGATGGACGGAAGAATCTCATCATAGTTTTCATAAAGTAAAATTTGACCAAGGAAAGAATTGTTGGTGCACTTGGGCTTCATCCCTTGGTGCCAAGTCTTTGAGAAACAAAATTGTTTTACAAAAGATAGGAGAAAACTGGCTTTCTTCAAAATAGCCTACAACTCCACCAAGCCAAATATGCATACAGAATTAGACTTGTCATAAATTATCCACCATAGTCACTTGTCAATACTTCATTGTATTGACCTCCTTCGGGGGCTGCATATTCAAATGTGCAGGTAATTCTGATGAGGAATGAGTTTGGACTCGAGTCTACACCCAACATGTCTGCCTGTGGCGCATGCTTGAAGAAGAGGCTCATTGCTATTACTTTCGTTGTGAACTCTGAATATTTTAGCTAGTCTTCATGACTATGCACTTTGTAATAAAGCTATACTTAGCTATTTTTGGATCTCGTTGTAGTAATTTGATACTTATGTAATGATACTATATATTTTGTACTGTGGTGCTGACAGTGATCCAGGGACTAGCACATAACACAGGTGTTCCATCTTTATTTAAAAGATGGGGCGCTACATATCTGGCCAGCCCACCAGTAATGGTCGCCCCAAAGCCTGGCGAGCACCTGAAGCTGTACTTGTCAGCTACTCCGCAAACAGCCTGTGCTGTCCTTGTGGTGGAAAGAGAAGAGACAGTACTCCACAAGAAGAGTGCAGCCACACCAAAGAAAAAGCTTCCTGATAAGGAGCTCCACGAAAGGGCAGCCCTCACAAACCCACCGCCAGGCCCAAAGCCCCAAGAGAGGCTCGCCCCAAGCCAACGGCTGCAAGGAAATCCTGCCAAGGAGGCTTAGGAAGCCAACCCCCTCGAGGCCCAGGACAAGACCCTCGAGGCAAACCCCCTCGAGGCCAACTGCCTCGAGGCGAACCCCCTCGAGGCCAGCCCCCTCGGGGCCCAGGCTAACCCCCTAGAGGGCCAAGCTGAGCCACCTCAGGCAAAAGATGCCGAGGCTACAGGAACTACCATCGTCGAGCATCCAGTCTACTTTGTCAGCACAGTACTGCGTGATGCTCGCGAGCGGTATACAATGCAGCAGAAACTTCTCCTCGTACTCCTCATCGCCTCAAGAAAGTTGCGACACTACTTCCAGGGGCACCCCATCACAGTGGTCACCTCTTTTCCCCTGGAGCAAATACTGCGCAACCCAAATGCAACAGATTGTGTCGCAGGATGGAACAAAGAGCCACAACCATTCAATTTGCGCTTCGATACCACAAGGGTAATCAAAGGAAGAGCGCTGGCTGACTTCGTCGCCAAATGGACTGACCCAACCCCTGAAAAGCCTTTGGGAGAAGAGCAAGAGCCCTCTGGAGCCGCAATGCCCAGCCACTGGACCATGAAGTTCGACGGAGCATTCGCTTGTCGCCACGGCGGGGCAGGCGTAGTCCTGATCTCACCCAAAGGCGACAAGTTGTATTACTCAGTCCAGCTGTGCTTCGGAATCGACAAGATATCCAACAATATCGCCAAATATGAAGGCCTGCTTGCCGGCCTACGCGCCGCAATCACCCTAGGCGTCAAGCATATACTCATCAAGGGCGACTCCAAGTTGCTCGTCAACTTCTCTAACAAAACATACAAGACTAAGGACGACCACATGGCCGCATACCTTGAAGAGGTCCGTAGGCTCGAGAAGCACTTCAGGGGAATGGAACTCATGTACATCCCAAGAAAGGAAAACCAAGAGGTTGATCACATTGCCAAGCGCGCATCAAAGAGGCAAGCTCAGCCGCAAGGTGTCTTTGAAGAAAGGCTCATCAAGGCATCCATAAGGCAGCCCCAAGAGGCCCTACCCGCAAGCACAGACGAAGCAATTCCGCCACCACCTGTGAGCGGGGCTCCAGGCTGCGGGCCTCCTACAGGGGAGCGTCTGTTGCTCACAGCGGTGCACCAAGAAACATGATGGATCGACGAGATCAAAGATTACCTCCACAAAGGGGTCCTTCCCGAGGAAGACGTTGAAGCGGAGCGAATTGCCCGCCAAGCAAAATCGTACCAAATCCTCGAAGGAATTCTCTATCGCAAGCGCCCAAACGGCATCGCGCTCAAATGCGTCCATCCTGAAGAAGGCAAACTGTTGATCAAGGACATCCACAGCGGGGAATGCGGACACCATTCGTGCGCCCGCACCCTCGCAGGCAAAGTCTTCAGGAGCGGCTTCTACTGACCTCAAGCACTTCAGGATGCAATGGACATCGTTCAAGCATGTCAAGCCTGCCAATTCCACGCCAAGCAAATCCACCAACCAGCACTGGGACTACAGCGGTCTGGGGGCTAGACATCCTGGGACATTTCCCAACGGCGCAAGGTGGATATCGCTACCTCTTCGTGGCCATTGACAAGTTCACAAAATGGCTTGAAGTGGAGGCGACGCGCACAATCACAGCAGGCGCGGCGGTGAAATTCATCAGAGGCCTGGTCTGCCGCTTCGGAGTGCCTAACCGCATCATCATCGACAATGGCTCACAATTCACCAGTGGCATCTTTAGAGCCTACTATGAAAGAATGGGCATCTACCTCTGCTTCGCCTCAGTCGCCCATCCGCAAAGCAACGGACAGGCTGAGCGCACAAACGCAGAGGTCCTCAAAGGCCT
This sequence comes from Poa annua, assembly GCA_026929855.1. NCBI lineage: Eukaryota > Viridiplantae > Streptophyta > Magnoliopsida > Poales > Poaceae > Poa > Poa annua. The sequence continues at coordinate 238,083,127 of CM049426.1, read as the reverse complement.
AAAGACCAGGACCTTCGATATACTCAAGGGCCACGGCAAGGGATGGATCAACGAGCTCCCCTCGATGCTCTGGTCCATCCGTACCACGCCACCCAAGCCCACCGGGGAAACACCGTTCGCCCTCGTCTATGGAGCCGAAACAGTCCTCCCCACAGAGATAAAGCATGGATCCCCACGGGTCCTTGCCTTTAACGAGGACCAGCAAGGGGACCTCCACAATGACGACATGCTGCTCCTTGAAGGGCTACGACGCCGCGCCGTCCTCCGGGCGGCCAAATACCATCAGGACCTGAGACGCTACCACAGCCGCAACGTGCGCTCGCGCACCCTGGAGGCAGGCGATCCTGTCCTCAGGCGAATCCTCTCCAGGGAAGGCCTCCACAAGCTGTCCCCGATGTGGGAAGGCCCCTACAGAGTCACCCACATCGCCAGGCCTGGCGCAGCTTGCCTCGAAACGCAAGACGGCGTCCCCGCCAAGAATCCATGGAACATCATGCACCTACGCAAGTTCTACCCGTGATCATTTTCGCGTCAAGGCATCTAGCGAAAGAGGCAGCCCACGGCTCAACCTCCAAGCACTTTTTGTCCCTGAAGGTTAAAAGCTCAAGGCTTAAACCTCATAGATCTTTGTATCCACAAGGAACAAATTAAAAACGTGATCATTGTCACGCCCGTGATCATTGTCACGTCGAGACTTCTAGCGGAAGAGGCAGCCTACGGCTCAACCTCCAAGCATTTTTGTCTCTAGAGGTTAGAAGCTCACGGTTAAACCTCCGAATCATTTTTGTCTCCTAAGGGAACAAACGCAACCGTGATCATTGTCACGCCCGTGATCATTGTCACGTCGAGACTTCTAGCGGAAGAGGCAGCCTACGGCTCAACCTCCAAGCATTTTTGTCTCTAGAGGTTAAAAGCTCACGGTTTAAACCTCCCAAGCATTTTTTGTCTCCTAAGGGAACAAATGGAACCGTGATCATTGTCACGCCCGTGATCATTGTCATGTAGAGACTCCTAGCGGAAGAGGCAGCCTACGGCTCAACCTCCAAGCATCTTTGTCTCTAGAGGTTAAAAGCTCACGGCTTAAACCTCCAAGCTCCAAAGGCTTCTCTCGAGGGGAAACCCTCCGAGCTCTCCATTTAACGAGCCACTTCAGGCCGTTGAGAGTCTCTGCCACTAATGGGTGGTCCCCATGCCTCGACATGGTCAAAACATTAACTTGGCAACCACAAGCATAATGACGCAATTTCGTTCCCAAGTGAACTTAGCGCCTCGGCGCCGCTTTGTAACGTATTTGGGGAGTTTTATTTTTGCATTACTCTGTTGAAGTGTGCGCTTTTATCTCTCCACATGCGTACCTCGCGAGCGGGGGCTGAGTACGGTGCCAGTGCCTCAAATGACACACCAGCAGCACTGCAAAATCCAAGAGTCCGAGCTCTGGCTGGAGGGCAAGATCCCACAAACACGCCATCTCTACAGAGGACCTTGGTACTTACTCTCCTCGCAAGGAACGCCTGAGGGGACCTATAAGCGTGCATGAGTCCTGTAAACCGTGTTCCACCGTTTGGGTTCGCCCCTCTAACATCTGCAGGGAAAAATCCCCCCACGAGCCTGAAGGGGCATCCGGGAGCGACCCCTCAAGTGGGCAACCTCGCCAGGTGAAAAGCCTCTGCAAGGCGAAAACCTCGAGAAGCTAAGTCTCGCACCCACGCCTTAAGAGCGTTTTCTCCCCCTAGCGCATGTTTGCCCCTCAAGCGACTTCGCTTTCCCTTACGCTTCATGGACTACTCGAACGTCTAAGGGGGGCACTTGAGTGTCGCGACTCAGGGCTCTTACCTCTCCTAGGCCTAAACTCCCCCCGGCCTTGCGGATTCATTGCTCTTGCATATCGAAGTGGTGGAGTCATGGCACGAAGAGATGGGACCTACCGACGCTGAGAACAAATAGACATGAAGATGAGTCCAAAGAGACCTCACGGGGGGCAAACAAGCTCGAATCAAACAGCAATAAAGAGTATATTACAGGCCAAAAGGTCTTAAGAAATCTAAACACCTAGTTGTTTTAGATACAAGCGCTCGCAGGCGCAATAAGAAGAGGCTCAGGGGGAAGCAGCGCTGCCTTGGACCTCCTCTTCAGCCTCGGCAGAGCAGGCCTCCTCCTCGCTGTCTTCAGCCGCAGCCTCCGCGCGCCTGAAGCGGTTGCAGAAGGCTTCAACTTGCTCGCGGAGGGAACCGGAGACCCGCCACGCGTCCTCGCCTTGATCAGCCTCTGTCACGGAGGAGAGGTCGAAGCATGGTGTGAGGAGCCTGAGGTTGGTGAAGATGCGGTCAACAACCACCCCCAAGAGCTGCCGGCTGTCGTCCTCGATCATCTTGCGAAGCTCGTCGATGGGACCCTCGAGCGCCTCGAAGAGCTGGTCGAAGTAGACCAAGTACATGGCAGCGTCGCCACAGCCTCGGACGTCAGTATGCACCGCGTCCGCGCCGAGCTGCGCGGCAAGCTCGTTGCCACGAGCGATCAGCGCCTCGAACATACGCTCACGCTGCTTCGAGAGCGCGCGAGCCGCCTGGGCAGAGTCCGAGGCCTCCGCCGCCCGCTCCATCGCCGGGGCCACCTGCTCCTCCACATCCTTGGCCAGGGAGTTGAGGTTGTGGACAGACTCGGTGCGAGCCTCCTCTGCTCGGCGACGGCCATCCTTGGCGCGCTTGAGGCGAGCCTCCAGCTTGGAGTTGGCCCTCTCGAGCTCGGCGATCCGTCGAGCATCCGCGGCGTGCTTTACCTTGAAGCGGTCCTCCTGCGTCTGGGCCAGGTCACGGTACTTGCGGAATTGCTTCTCGCGCTCCACGAGGGCATCGTCGGCCTCCTTCTTCTTCTCGGCGAAACGCCGGTCGAAGCGCACGTAAGCTAGCTTCTGGGCAGCGACGTTTTTGTCGTACTTCAAGGTCGCCTTGGCCAGGTCTCCTTCGCGCTCCTCGAGGGCCTCGCGTTGGGCGACCAGGTCCTTCTCCGCCTGAAGGCGCTGCTCCTCACGCTGTTGCAGCTCCTTCTCCTTGAGGGCCAGCTGCCACTCACGCTCGGCAAAGCCCTTGCGGTCGTCCACCAGAGCAACCTGCGGGGCCTGATGGGCGGAGAGCAGCTGGGTCTCCAGCTGGCCCAACTCGTGGCGCTTCTTCGCCAGCGAGCCCTCCATCGCCTCGCGCTCCGCCTTGACCTGGCGCAGGAGCTCCGCTGCGGCGTCACGTTCCGCTTGGAGGGGCTCGAGGAGCTCTGCGGCGTCGCAAATGGCCCCCTCGCGGACCTCCTTGGCAAAGCGGGTGGCCTCCTCACGCGTGGCTTGCAGCGCCGCATCCTCCAGCCGGCGCGCCTCGACCGCCGCAAAGGATGTCCACGACCTCGCCCGCTCCTCCTGCTGCCGAGCAAGCCATATGTCCCCGAGGGCGAGGTGCGCCTCCAAGCCCTCCAAGGATTCCCTCACGAGGCCGAAGGCGACCTGGCGGCGCCCCGTGCTCCAGTCCCAGCCGCGGAGGACCAGCTCCTGGCTCAAGAAGGGCCCGGCGCCGGCGCCAAGTCTCGCAGGCCCGGCCTCGGGGAATGTTCGGGGGCTAGCCTGGGCCTCGCTTGTGCCCGCGCCGGCATCCTCTTCTGGCCCTGCAGCTGCAGGGTGTTCCTCGGTCACAGCTTGACGAGAAGGCGAGGAAGCATCTCCCCCAGCAGGTCCGCATGTGCCTTCTGCTGCCTCGCGCGCTTCCCTTGCAGGCTGCACGGGAGCAGAGGCCGCATGAGGCGGGGTAGGCGCGCGCGGAGGCGTCAACACGCGCGGCGGTGTTGGTTCGCGCGATGGAGTAGCCTCACGCGGAGGCGTAGCCGCGCGAGGAGGAGTAGGAGCGCGAGGCGGCGCGGAAGCTTTTTCCTCCGAGCCTTCCACCACCAGAGGCTCGGGGGGCGGTGCAGGTGCCTCTGGGCGTGCCATGCCCTCCTCCACCTGAGGCCCTGCTGCCCCCGCCTGGGGCACAGCCGCCTCCGCTTGAGGCGCCCCCTCAAGGGGGCCCGTGGAGGCCGTCTCCACAGGCCTCGCGGCCTCTTCAGCCACGGCCCCTGCCGTGGCGCTCTTCACGTCAGCCGCCTTGCGAAGCCGGCGGCGCTTCGCAGGCACTAGATCACTGACAAGAGTCCAAGAAAAGACCTTCAGTAAAGGGTAAAGTGAAGGAGAAAGCTAAAAGGCAAACGATCCAACATCAGGAAAACTCACCCTGAAGGGGGGGCGCCAGCATCGACCCACGCCAAGCCTGGCGAGCGCCATGAGGGGAAGGGCTTGGAAGCAGGCCTTGTGGGGGCGCTTCAGCTTTCCTTTTGGAAGGAACGTCAGACGGCCTCGCCCCCGAGCGGTCCACGGCGGCTTTGGTGCGGGGCCCGCGCCCTCCCGGAGTGGCCTCCGCGTCAGAGCCCTCCTCCTCCTCAGCCTCCTTCTCCACGAGGCGCGAGGGCGCCACCACGAAGGCATCTTAATCGCCTGACGAGATATCACAAATCTCGTCAGTAAACGACCCGGCTCTCGAGGAGGAAACCTCCCCTACCGCGGCCTCCTCCTCACCTGGGCCAGCTCCTGAGGCCGAGGGAGAATCGGCCCCCTCCGCTCCCCGTGTGGCCGGCGTCGGCACTTCGAAGTCCGCCTGGCCTGTCGGGACGAACGGAGAAATCCCCTCCAGAAGGTCCAAGCGCTCTGTCACGTTGTACTGGTGAAGGGGCAGGAGCGTCGCAGGGAGCTCATCCACGGCAAGCACCGATGGATTAACGAAGAGCGCGGAGAGGATGTTGTCGATGGTGTCCTTGTCGTTGTCCTCGACGTGGAGCCGCATCTTATCGCTCGGCCCCGAGTACATCCACATGGGGACCGAGTGTGCCTGGAGGGGCGCGATGCGGTGCGTCACGAAGTCTGCCACAACCATCTACCCCGTGAGGCCCTCCTCGCGGAGGAAGCTCAGGCGCCCCATCAAGCTCACGCTCCTGGCGCCGTCGAAGGTGGCCTTGCCCCAGTGGGAGTTCTTCACCGGGGGCTCGTCGGGGACCTCGAGGAAGGCGCAGGGACGCTCCACCCCAACAAAAAATCACTTTTGACGGAAGTCGTCAACCTTCTTCGTCACTGAAGTGATGGCCTTGCCCTCGCTCCATGACATGGGGATGTAGACACTCCCCATGCCGTCGACGATGCAGAACGAGACGCACCCAGAGCGCTCGTTCTTCGTCGTGTTCCGGAGCGCGTAGAAGCAGCGGAACAGCCCTACCGTTTGCTCCAGGCCCAGATACGCCTCACAGAGGTAGGCGAAGACGGCGAGGATGAGGACGGAGTTGGGGTGCAGGTGCAGCAGCTGCACCTGGTAGAACGCCAGCACCGCCTCCAGGAACGGCGAGAAGGGCGGCACCAGTCCCGCAGCAAGGAAATGCTGGAAGATCGGGAAGAACCCGTGGGCGCTTCCCGTGCGCCGCGGGCTTCAGGGCAGTGGCGCCGTGCTCGTTCGTCTGGTCCGCCACCAGGTACCGGACCTTGGCGAGCGCCTTCTCGTTGACGCGCACGCCCAGCAGCGCCGCGCCAACAACGGTCTCAGGGGCCTCCGCCTGGGAGGAAGACCCCGCGGCGGCCTTGCCCTTGCTCTTGAGTGGGCTCATCGTCGAGGGCGCGGAAGGTTGAAGGAGATGGAGAAGAGAGAATCGCAGGAGAGAGCGGAGGCGGAGAGCTCTGGGAAGCGGAAACTTCTGCGAGAAGGATTGGAAACGGTAACGGCTCCATGTGGCCTCGCTCGGGCTTTATGTCACCTCGAGGAGGAGTTACCGGGACGTGGTGGGACCCCCCACGACTCGCTCCCCGGATCGTGCGAGGCCGTTATTCGTCCAAGTGCCGCGTGGCTCGGGTCGGCTGGGCACTAAGGGCCCATGACGCTTCTCCTGAGCCCATGGGCTCAACCGTGCCCAAAATGGACCCGGGGGCTACTATCGGCCCAGTGGGAACTGGGGTATGGCGAGAGCCCATTCCCCCTCAGGCCTCGCACACTGGCCAGTCAGACGAAACGCCTAAGGACCAGGCATCACCGCCTGGCGGGACCCTCGAGAGGCAACTCCCCTCGAGGGTCTGAAGTGGAAGCGTTGCCCTCAAGGGATCCCTCGCCTCAGGGGACCCTCCCGAGGTGCCAGCTCGCCTCGAGGGAGTCCCGCAGGAATCTTCCCACAGGCCACCCCGTGCCTGAAGGGAAACGTTGCGGCCAAGGAAGTACGGCAAGACGCACATGGCCCCTGCCACGCCGACGTGGTGACGCAAGCACCCCCGTTGCAGTTTTGGTGATAAAGGGGTCAATAAAGCGGCTCCGCCTGCTACGCAACTGCCAGAACCTTCTACTCTAACGATAAAGCAGGTGGACGGCGCAACCCTCCAACGGAGACCGTCATCGCGGGCTCCACCTCAGAGATTGCCCTCTCTGCGGGCAGTACATCGCGGTCGGCCGCCTGTTGGCCACCGCGCCCACCTTTACCAACAATGGACCACATCCATGGACAAACGGACCGCGCTGGACTCCTACTCCACCATGCCTCTGTCGTGTGGGAGCCACCTTGAAGGCCAAGCCGAAGGAGAGCGCCAGAGGGGCCTATAAAAGGGACAAGACATCCATCGTAGCACGGGTCGGCTCTTTGCGTGCTACAACCCTTGTAAAACCCTAGCAACTCTTGTTAGGATAGCCTTGGGCCGGAGGAGGAAGAAGACCATCGCTTTTCTCCCCAGGCAAGAACTGCCTCAAGGGGGCCTCCGGCAAACTCCATTGTACTGTAACCTCCATCATCTAATACAGACAAGCATGAGTAGCGGTCTTACCTCCTCACGAGGGTCGTGAACCTGGGTAAAGGCTGGTGTCTATCTCTGTCGTGAGCGTGTCGTCTTCGGGTCCGGCGAGCAACGTCGCGGTGCCCCTCGAGGGTCTTGACCTCCGTGTTCAACCGCCTTTACGAACTACCCTTCAGGAAGTGACTACCCCTGATTCTTGGGAGTCATAACCCGACAATGAATCTTGATTTTATTTATCAATAAATAATTCTAAGCCATGTAAGTGAAGCACTATTTAAGAAACAATACTCACATGGATTGCTCAACAATAACGTTGGTGAAAATAACCCATCAAAAGTCTATGCAAACTCGTATCTCCCAATGTCACGGGTATCAATGATGTCATTGGTGGTGGTGGATGTCACTGAATATGCTCATTAAGGAATGACTTTCTCGTCCTCGCCTATCAGTTCTTGCAGGAACTCAGCTCATGCTAACTCTGTTTATCCAATTCTTGCAGCCTGTGCTAGCTTGCAATATTTGTACTTTGTAAACATGAGCTGAATGAAATTGGGCACGATGTGCCCTCCCCTTGTCCAAAAAAAATAATGTTGGTGATCAGGCTTCATGTGATTAGCCCCACAACCGCCTCACCGGTTAGAATTAGGGCATCTCCGTTTATGTCTGAAAATGACCGGGGCTGGCAACCAAAGAATTTTATCCGAACCATCCGCAGTGACACAAACACGGTCCAAAATTGGGTACTATTTGCGTCGCCGCGGATGGTCCGCTATGTCCGTGCATGTCCTCCCCTTTGACATGGCCCCACGTGTCAGCTACCTTGGCCACTGTTTCGTCTCTCAAGGCTGTGACGACTCGACGTGGAAGGTTGCGCCGCCGCTTCAGCACCTGCGCCGCCACCAATGGCGACGCGCCACTGATCACCGCCTTCCACATCAGCGCCTGCCATTAATACCTTGCAAGACCGTGTCCTCAGCCTCCATTAAAAGGATATCGCGGCCAGCCACCACGACCACATCTCTCCTCGTCTCTCTCCACTCGAAAAACCATGGCGCCGTGGCCATGAAGAACAAGAAGGACTGCGGCGGTGGCTCCTCCCCCTCGGCAGGCCGCCGTTCGCCACCGCCGAAGAAGACCAGGGACCGCCTGTACATGGCGGTCCCTTTGGCACATGAGTTGTTCAACCAGAACAAGCCTGTGCTGGTCGAGGACGCCCACCTACCGGGCGGGTTGCACCTCGCCCGAAGGGTTCCTGTCCCACCAGTTCCTGCCGGCGGCAAGGCACGCTTCCTCAAGATCCGCCGCAGCCGCCTCCTCCTGTCGATCGCCCTGAACAACCACGATCAGTTCCACCATGTCTCACCGTGGTGGGATCATCTGGCACAGGAACCCAACCCGACGAGGCGCCCCGTCCTCCGCGGAGACGCCGAGTACAACTACGACAGCGGGGTCAGGAACTAGGTGCCGCCCTCGCCGGAGGAGGAGGACGACAAGGAGCAGAAGCTCCAGCCGCAACAGCCGGAGTACGAGGTTCCGGTGGCTGAGTTACAGCCACCGAACCTCTCGGAGAAGGAGGTCATCGCAGCTGCGATGCAGCAGTCCGAGCTCGACGAGCTCGGACACTGGGAGGGCCTTAGCACAATGTTGATGGTCTCCGCTTTCACGACCAGCGGCGCGTCCAGCAGCCGCGGTCCGCCGCTGAAGCAGGAGTTGCTGCCGCCGCCCAAGCATGAGCGCTAGGATCCATGGCCCAATGCGGCGACCTCCTCCTCATGCGTCGCCACAGGCGACGCCGGCGGTGGAATGGTCTTTCCCCTGGGCCCCGCCGCCCTTCTACGACCTCACCGGCGACACCGACGAGGGGTAGGCGCCGGCGGCGAGCCCTAGTTAGGGCCTTTTTATAATTTTTTAATATGTAATATATCTATATTAATATGTCGAATTTTTTTAAAAATGCGTTGGGCCACTGAGCTGGGGCGTGACCTGTCGTGGTATCGGCATAATTGATAGGAGACGGGGGTCCTCTAGCCTACGTATGGATCGTGGGGAAGAAGGTTGGTGTCGTAGAGGATGGGATTGAACACGGCGAGTTTACCCAGCTTCGGATCCCACAGCGGTGGCGAGATCTACGTGATGCTATAATTCACTATGAGGCAATAGCCGTGAACAGGTTACAATGTGTATGATGCGTATTGAAGCGTAGATGAGCTTATTCAGCGTTGATGAGCTTGGCCCTAAAGGCCTCCCGGTGGCCGGCTCATATAGGCGGCCAGACCCCGGGTTACAAGGTAAGTACTTGGCCGGCAAGTAAACAGAGTCCTAGTTGTAGTCGGCTTTGGTTGCCGCCTTCCATCTTGGGCTTGGTGGCTAGATGGGCTTCGGTCTGCTGCCTTCCTTGGACCGTCCGCCTACTTCCTTGTACGTCAGCTATCTGGGCCGCCCGGTAGGCATTAGCCTTACCACCCTTGGGCCACCCTAGACTAGCCGGATTGATCCATGTTAGAGATACCCCTAGTTGGTATATCCCCAACATTAGCCCCCAGAAAGGTTGAAGTTCTCCAGGCGCCGGCTTCTTCATTTTCTTGATCTTCAGTCTTGAACGTTGGCGGCTGCAGGACTTTAACCATTCTGAATATAATAGGGGTTGCGTGCCGGCTTGATCACCAGCGCGCGGCCGCCTTTATCCTACATGGGAAAGACGGCTGGCTTAACTTGTCGGATGACTTCTCGGAGAAGCCTTACCCTTACTGACAGGTCAAACTAATGTCTGATAGATGACGTCATTTGGTCCACGACAGTTTTGAACTCAAATGTAACGAAATCGTGCATTGTCGGCCATACCACGGAGGCGGCCTTTGCCACGGAGGCAACCATGTCGCTGACGACAAGGTGATTGTGCCATGCAGGCGGTTATGTCGTTGACAACAAGACAGTCATGCCACGGAGGCGACTGTGTCGCTGACGATAAGTCGGCCAAGCTATGGAGGTGACCGTGTCGCTGACGACAAGACGGTCATGCCACCAATGTGGCTTTCTTGTTGACAATAGGGCTGCATATTGTGCAGCCCCCAAGTATCGAACGAGGGCAAATATCGATGTCGAGCCCCCGAGTGTCGGAGTTTTTCTTGATCCGCCTATCTCCAGCCCCCAAGCGTTAAGTCGATGTACTCCGAAGTCGTCTCGCTGCTTGGAAGAACTTGTGGCGTTGTAAGTCGATGATTGCAGTCCCGGAGGCCCGTGCCGGCTTGACTGAAAGACGGCTTGAGACATGATGAAAATGCTGCGATTGCAGCCCCCAGGTGTTAAGTATCCTGCATAGTATACATAGCTGCATTAAGATGTACTTTTAATGAAAGCTGAATAATTTGAAGGCCTGAGCCGGTAGATTTTTAACAAACACTTTAAGGGTTGTAAATTTTATATGGCCCGCCTTAATATTTATCTGGTTTATATGTTTAACTTTTCATATGTTAGCAGAACCTCAGCCGGAAACTTTAGCTGAGACAACCAGGGCTAGCACCAAATAGTTTAGAATCAGAGACAAATTAAAGCCGGCATGTTGGTGCTAATGACATACTACTAGGTAACCCACATATAAACAATCAAATAACGGTATTAGGCGGTGCAAACTGATTGCTTAATTTGGCCCGGAGGCGACAAGTATCTAAAAGTTTGAACCATGCAGCGCAGAACAAATATCAGGTAACTTAGATAATAAGAGGGATATGATCAAATGAAAAGACAAAAGATGGCATGATCTCAGAGCATAATGAGCAAACCACGGACTTTTATTTCATGACCATACATAAAATGTTAAGTGTATATAAACTTAGCTTATTTGACGTTGATGTCGAGGAGGCGGGCGTGACGGAAGACGCCAGCCCCAATATGTAGGCGGCAACCCCAGTCTGACAATATTTGTCCCTAGGATTCCGAAGATGATCCCATCAAGGCGGCGAGGAGTATGCGGCGGCAGTAATTAAGCCGAGATAATGGCGATCCGCGTTAGCAATTAAGCCGGAACGTGACGATAAATGCGCCGACAAGGCGTCTTGTTACGTTAGCGATTAAGCTGAAACGTGGAGCTTTATTGTTTTGTACCAATCGATGTCTCCCCAAATTGATCAGGTTTGGGCGATCGGAAACAATAGCTTAGCAACTTCGCGATGAACTCATCTAAACCGTATATGAGGATGGCGGTGTCCCGCATAACATCTCACGAACACGACGGTAAAGATAATATTGAATCACAAAACCAGACGTCGGAACGGATCCGAACATGGTATGAGTTGCGATGGATTCGTCAAACACGGATGTCGGAACAACCGTGACATGACTTTCCTTGTAAGCTGGCTGCGTTTCCTTGTGATACACGATGATCAAGACCAGATCTGATGCTAAATGATTAGCAGTACATGCATGCGATTAGCGCTCCGGCCGTGAAATCCATGTACATATTGCTAATTCACGCTGGATCTCTGTAGATCACGACTTGCCATGTCAAAAGGATTTGGCCAGCAAGGTGTATGTAATCGGAACGGATCCGTCTTGCCGCACCATCCTGCGCGGGAGTCGTCGCCTTCCTAGCTAGGCATATATGGGTTGCCATCATTTGGATGAAATAGGAGGCGGCGACAATTCTCATATCGATATGTCCAGCTTAGATCTTACACGAACTGGAGAACGGATCAGCCCGCCGGATCGATCTGGCAGATGAATAGGATGTTTGATCGAGCCGGCCTGCCGGGGCAGAGTACATGGCTAGATGCTTTTACGACGTTCGATCATGCCGGCCTGCCGGAGCAGAGTACACGGCTAGATGTGATCCGGTCGCGTTGATGAAGACGACTCGGCTGCGGACAGCCAATATTGTTCCCGCCTGGAACGTGACGCCAGAAACCTTATGCCCCACGGTGGGCGCCAACTGTCGTGGTATCGGCATAATTGATAGGAGACGGGGGTCCTCTAGCCTACATATGGATCGTGGGGAAGAAGGTTGGTGTCGTCGAGGACGGGATTGAACACGGCGAGTTTACCCAGCTTCGGATCCCACAGCGGTGGCGAGATCCTACGTGCTGCTATAATTCACTATGAGGCAATAGCCGTGAACAGGTTACAATGTGTATGATGCGTATTGAAGCGTAGATGAGCTTATTCAGCGTTGATGAGCTTGGCCCTAAAGGCCTCCCGGTGGCCGGCTTATATAGGCGGCCAGACCCCGGGTTACAAGGTAAGTACTTGGCCGGCAAGTAAACAGAGTCCTAGTTGTAGTCGGCTTTGGTTGTCGCCTTCCATCTTGGGCTTGGTGGCTTGATGGGCTTCGGTCTGCTGCCTTCCTTGGACCATCCGCCTACTTCCTTGTACGTCAGCTATCTGGGCCGCCCGGTAGGCATTAGCCTTACCACCCTTGGGCCACCCTAGACTAGCCGGATTGATCCATGTTAGAGATACCCCTAGTTGGTATATCCCCAACATTAGCCCCCAACTGTCGTGGTATCGGCATAATTGATAGGAGACGGGGGTCCTCTAGCCTACGTATGGATCGTGGGGAAGAAGGTTGGTGTCGTCGAGGACGGGATTGAACACGGCGAGTTTACCCAGCTTCGGATCCCACAGCGGTGGCGAGATCCTACGTGCTGCTATAATTCACTATGAGGCAATAGCCGTGAACAGGTTACAATGTGTATGATGCGTATTGAAGCGTAGATGAGCTTATTCAGCGTTGATGAGCTTGGCCCTAAAGGCCTCCCGGTGGCCGGCTTATATAGGCGGCCAGACCCCGGGTTACAAGGTAAGTACTTGGCCGGCAAGTAAACAGAGTCCTAGTTGTAGTCGGCTTTGGTTGTCGCCTTCCATCTTGGGCTTGGTGGCTTGATGGGCTTCGGTCTGCTGCCTTCCTTGGACCATCCGCCTACTTCCTTGTACGTCAGCTATCTGGGCCGCCCGGTAGGCATTAGCCTTACCACCCTTGGGCCACCCTAGACTAGCCGGATTGATCCATGTTAGAGATACCCCTAGTTGGTATATCCCCAACATTAGCCCCCAACTGTCGTGGTATCGGCATAATTGATAGGAGACGGGGGTCCTCTAGCCTACGTATGGATCGTGGGGAAGAAGGTTGGTGTCGTCGAGGACGGGATTGAACACGGCAAGTTTACCCAGCTTCGGATCCCACAGCGGTGGCGAGATCCTACGTGGGTCTATAATTCACTATGAGGCAATAGCCGTGAACAGGTTACAATGTGTATGACGCGTATTGAAGCGTAGATGAGCTTATTCAGCGTTGATGAGCTTGGCCCCAAAGGCCTCCCGGTGGCCGGCTTATATAGGCGGCCAGACCCCGGGTTACAAGGTAAGTACTTGGCCGGCAAGTAAACAGAGTCCTAGTTGTAGTCGGCTTTGGTTGTCGCCTTACATCTTGGGCTTGGTGGATTGATGGGCTTCGGTCTGCTGCCTTCCTTGGACCGTCCGCCTACTTCCTTCTACGTCAGCTATCTGGCCCGCCCGATAGGCATTAGCCTTACCACCCTTGGGCCACCCTAGACTAGCCGGATTGATCCATGTTAGAGATACCCCTAGTTGGTATATCCCCAACATTAGCCCCCAGAAAGGTTGAAGTTCTCCAGGCGCCGGCTTCTTCATTTTCTTGATCTTCAGTCTTGAACGTTGGCGGCTGCAGGACTTTAACCATTCTGAATATAATAGGGGTTGCATGCCGGCTTGATCACCAGCGCACAGCCGCCTTTATCCTACATGGGAAAGACGGCTGGCTTAACTTGTCGGATGACTTCTCGGAGAAGCCTTACCCTTACTGACAGGTCAAACTAATGTTTGATAGATGACGTCATTTGGTCCACGACAGTTTTGAACTCAAATGTAACGAAATTGTGCATTGTCGTCCATACCACGGAGGCGGCCTTTGCCACGGAGGCAACCATGTCGCTGACGACAAGGTGATTGTGCCATGCAGGCGGTTATGTCGTTGACAACAAGACAGTCATGCCACGGAGGCGACTGTGTCGCTGATGATAAGTCGGCCAAGCTATGGAGGTGACCGTGTCGCTGACGACAAGAAGGTCATGCCACCAATGTGGCTTTCTTGTTGACAATAGGGCTGCATATCGTGCAGCCCCCAAGTATCGAACGAGGGCAAATATCGATGTCGAGCCCCCGAGTGTCGGAGTTTTTCCTTATCCGCCTATCTCCAGCCCCCAAGCGTTAAGTCGATGTACTCGGAAGTCGTCTCGACGCTTGGAAGAACTTGTGGCGTTGTAAGTCGATGATTGCAGTCCCGGAGGCCCGTGCCGGCTTGACTGAAAGACGGCTTGAGACATGATGAAAATGTTGCGATTGCAGCCCCCAGGTGTTAAGTATCCTGCATAGTACACATAGCTGCATTAAGATGTACTTTTAATGAAAGCTGAATAATTTGAAGGCCTGAGCCGGTAGATTTTTAACAAACACTTTAAGGGTTGTAAAATTTATATGGCCCGCCTTAATATTTATCTAGTTTATATGTTTAACTTTTCATATGTTAGCAGAACCTCAGCCGGAAACTTTAGCTGAGACAACCAGGGCTAGCACCAAATAGTTTAGAATCAGAGACAAATTAAAGCCGGCATGTTGGTGCTAATGACATACAACTAGGTAACCCACATATAAACAATCAAATAACGGTATTAGGCGGTGCAAACTGATTGCTTAATTTGGCCCGGAGGCGACAAGTATCTAAAAGTTTGAATCATGCAGCGCAGAGCAAATATCGGGTAACTTAGATACTAAGAGGGATATGATCAAATGAAAAGACAAAAGATGGCATGATCTCAGAGCATAATGAGCAAACCACGGACTTTTATTTCATGACCATACATAAAATGTTAAGTGTATATAAACTTAGCTTATTTGACGTTGATGTCGAGGAGGCGGGCGTGACGGAAGACGCCAGCCCCAGTATGTAGCCGGCAACCCCAGTCTGACAATATTTGTCCCTAGGATTCCGAAGATGATCCCATCAAGGCGGCGAGGAGTATGCGGCGGCAGTAATTTAAGCCGAGAAAATGGCGATCCGCGTTAGCAATTAAGCCGGAACGTGACGATAAATGCACCGACAAGGCGTCTTGTTACGTTAGCGATTAAGCTGAAATGTGGAGCTTTATTGTTTTGTACCAATCGATGTCTCCCCAAATTGATCAGGTTTGGGCGATCGGAAACAATAGCTTAGCAACTTCGCGATGAACTCATCTAAACCGTATATGAGGATGGCGGTGTCCCGCATAACATCTCACGAACACGACGGTAAAGATAATATTGAATCACAAAACCAGACGTCGGAACGGATCCGAACATGGTATGAGTTGCGATGGATTCGTCAAACACGGATGTCGGAACAACCGTGACATGACTTTCCTTGTAAGCTGGCTGCGTTTCCTTGTGATACACGATGATCAAGACCAGATCTGATGCTAAATGATTAGCAGTACATGCATGCGATTAGCGCTCCGGCCATGAAATCCATGTACATATTGCTAATTCACGCTGGATCTCTGTAGATCACGACTTGCCATATCAAAAGGATTTGGCCAGCAAGGTGTATGTAATCGGAACGGATCCGTCTTGCCGCACCATCCTGCGCGGGAGTCGTCGCCTTCCTAGCTAGGCATATATGGGTTGCCATCATTTGGATGAAATAGGAGGCGGCGACAATTCTCATATCGATATGTCCAGCTTAGATCTTACACGAACTGGAGAACGGATCAGCCCGCCGGATCGATCTGGCAGATGAATAGGATGTTTGATCGAGCCGGCCTGCCGGGGCAGAGTACATGGCTAGATGCTTTTACGACGTTCGATCATGCCGGCCTGCCGGAGCAGAGTACACGGCTAGATGTGATCCGGTCGCGTTGATGAAGACGACTCGGCTGCGGACAGCCAATATTGTTCCCGCCTGGAACGTGACGCCAGAAACCTTATGCCCCACGGTGGGCGCCAACTGTCGTGGTATCGGCATAATTGATAGGAGACGGGGGTCCTCTAGCCTACATATGGATCGTGGGGAAGAAGGTTGGTGTCGTCGAGGACGGGATTGAACACGGCGAGTTTACCCAGCTTCGGATCCCACAGCGGTGGCGAGATCCTACGTGCTGCTATAATTCACTATGAGGCAATAGCCGTGAACAGGTTACAATGTGTATGATGCGTATTGAAGCGTAGATGAGCTTATTCAGCGTTGATGAGCTTGGCCCTAAAGGCCTCCCGGTGGCCGGCTTATATAGGCGGCCAGACCCCGGGTTACAAGGTAAGTACTTGGCCGGCAAGTAAACAGAGTCCTAGTTGTAGTCGGCTTTGGTTGTCGCCTTCCATCTTGGGCTTGGTGGCTTGATGGGCTTCGGTCTGCTGCCTTCCTTGGACCATCCGCCTACTTCCTTGTACGTCAGCTATCTGGGCCGCCCGGTAGGCATTAGCCTTACCACCCTTGGGCCACCCTAGACTAGCCGGATTGATCCATGTTAGAGATACCCCTAGTTGGTATATCCCCAACATTAGCCCCCAACTGTCGTGGTATCGGCATAATTGATAGGAGACGGGGGTCCTCTAGCCTACGTATGGATCGTGGGGAAGAAGGTTGGTGTCGTCGAGGACGGGATTGAACACGGCGAGTTTACCCAGCTTCGGATCCCACAGCGGTGGCGAGATCCTACGTGCTGCTATAATTCACTATGAGGCAATAGCCGTGAACAGGTTACAATGTGTATGATGCGTATTGAAGCGTAGATGAGCTTATTCAGCGTTGATGAGCTTGGCCCTAAAGGCCTCCCGGTGGCCGGCTTATATAGGCGGCCAGACCCCGGGTTACAAGGTAAGTACTTGGCCGGCAAGTAAACAGAGTCCTAGTTGTAGTCGGCTTTGGTTGTCGCCTTCCATCTTGGGCTTGGTGGCTTGATGGGCTTCGGTCTGCTGCCTTCCTTGGACCATCCGCCTACTTCCTTGTACGTCAGCTATCTGGGCCGCCCGGTAGGCATTAGCCTTACCACCCTTGGGCCACCCTAGACTAGCCGGATTGATCCATGTTAGAGATACCCCTAGTTGGTATATCCCCAACATTAGCCCCCAACTGTCGTGGTATCGGCATAATTGATAGGAGACGGGGGTCCTCTAGCCTACGTATGGATCGTGGGGAAGAAGGTTGGTGTCGTCGAGGACGGGATTGAACACGGCAAGTTTACCCAGCTTCGGATCCCACAGCGGTGGCGAGATCCTACGTGGGTCTATAATTCACTATGAGGCAATAGCCGTGAACAGGTTACAATGTGTATGACGCGTATTGAAGCGTAGATGAGCTTATTCAGCGTTGATGAGCTTGGCCCCAAAGGCCTCCCGGTGGCCGGCTTATATAGGCGGCCAGACCCCGGGTTACAAGGTAAGTACTTGGCCGGCAAGTAAACAGAGTCCTAGTTGTAGTCGGCTTTGGTTGTCGCCTTACATCTTGGGCTTGGTGGATTGATGGGCTTCGGTCTGCTGCCTTCCTTGGACCGTCCGCCTACTTCCTTCTACGTCAGCTATCTGGCCCGCCCGGTAGGCATTAGCCTTACCACCCTTGGGCCACCCTAGACTAGCCGGATTGATCCATGTTAGAGATACCCCTAGTTGGTATATCCCCAACATTAGCCCCCAGAAAGGTTGAAGTTCTCCAGGCGCCGGCTTCTTCATTTTCTTGATCTTCAGTCTTGAACGTTGGCGGCTGCAGGACTTTAACCATTCTGAATATAATAGGGGTTGCATGCCGGCTTGATCACCAGCGCACAGCCGCCTTTATCCTACATGGGAAAGACGGCTGGCTTAACTTGTCGGATGACTTCTCGGAGAAGCCTTACCCTTACTGACAGGTCAAACTAATGTTTGATAGATGACGTCATTTGGTCCACGACAGTTTTGAACTCAAATGTAACGAAATTGTGCATTGTCGTCCATACCACGGAGGCGGCCTTTGCCACGGAGGCAACCATGTCGCTGACGACAAGGTGATTGTGCCATGCAGGCGGTTATGTCGTTGACAACAAGACAGTCATGCCACGGAGGCGACTGTGTCGCTGATGATAAGTCGGCCAAGCTATGGAGGTGACCGTGTCGCTGACGACAAGAAGGTCATGCCACCAATGTGGCTTTCTTGTTGACAATAGGGCTGCATATCGTGCAGCCCCCAAGTATCGAACGAGGGCAAATATCGATGTCGAGCCCCCGAGTGTCGGAGTTTTTCCTTATCCGCCTATCTCCAGCCCCCAAGCGTTAAGTCGATGTACTCGGAAGTCGTCTCGACGCTTGGAAGAACTTGTGGCGTTGTAAGTCGATGATTGCAGTCCCGGAGGCCCGTGCCGGCTTGACTGAAAGACGGCTTGAGACATGATGAAAATGTTGCGATTGCAGCCCCCAGGTGTTAAGTATCCTGCATAGTACACATAGCTGCATTAAGATGTACTTTTAATGAAAGCTGAATAATTTGAAGGCCTGAGCCGGTAGATTTTTAACAAACACTTTAAGGGTTGTAAAATTTATATGGCCCGCCTTAATATTTATCTAGTTTATATGTTTAACTTTTCATATGTTAGCAGAACCTCAGCCGGAAACTTTAGCTGAGACAACCAGGGCTAGCACCAAATAGTTTAGAATCAGAGACAAATTAAAGCCGGCATGTTGGTGCTAATGACATACAACTAGGTAACCCACATATAAACAATCAAATAACGGTATTAGGCGGTGCAAACTGATTGCTTAATTTGGCCCGGAGGCGACAAGTATCTAAAAGTTTGAATCATGCAGCGCAGAGCAAATATCGGGTAACTTAGATACTAAGAGGGATATGATCAAATGAAAAGACAAAAGATGGCATGATCTCAGAGCATAATGAGCAAACCACGGACTTTTATTTCATGACCATACATAAAATGTTAAGTGTATATAAACTTAGCTTATTTGACGTTGATGTCGAGGAGGCGGGCGTGACGGAAGACGCCAGCCCCAGTATGTAGCCGGCAACCCCAGTCTGACAATATTTGTCCCTAGGATTCCGAAGATGATCCCATCAAGGCGGCGAGGAGTATGCGGCGGCAGTAATTTAAGCCGAGAAAATGGCGATCCGCGTTAGCAATTAAGCCGGAACGTGACGATAAATGCACCGACAAGGCGTCTTGTTACGTTAGCGATTAAGCTGAAACGTGGAGCTTTATTGTTTTGTACCAATCGATGTCTCCCCAAATTGATCAGGTTTGGGCGATCGGAAACAATAGCTTAGCAACTTCGCGATGAACTCATCTAAACCGTATATGAGGATGGCGGTGTCCCGCATAACATCTCACGAACACGACGGTAAAGATAATATTGAATCACAAAACCAGACGTCGGAACGGATCCGAACATGGTATGAGTTGCGATGGATTCGTCAAACACGGATGTCGGAACAACCGTGACATGACTTTCCTTGTAAGCTGGCTGCGTTTCCTTGTGATACACGATGATCAAGACCAGATCTGATGCTAAGTGATTAGCAGTACATGCATGCGATTAGCGCTCTGGCCGTGAAATCCATGTACATATTGCTAATTCACGCTGGATCTCTGTAGATCACGACTTGCCATATCAAAAGGATTTGGCCAGCAAGGTGTATGTAATCGGAACGGATCCGTCTTGCCGCACCATCCTGCGCGGGAATCGTCGCCTTCCTAGCTAGGCATATATGGGTTGCCATCATTTGGATGAAATAGGAGGCGGCGACAATTCTCATATCGATCTGTCCAGCTTAGATCTTACACGAACCGGAGAACGGATCAGCCCGCCGGATCGATCTGGCAGATGAATAGGATGTTTGATCGAGCCGGCCTGCCGGGGCAGAGTACACGGCTAGATGCTTTTACGACGTTTGATCATGCCGGCCTGCCGGAGCAGAGTACACGGCTAGATGTGATCCGGTCGCGTTGATGAAGACGACTCGGCTGCGGACAGCCAATATTGTTCCCGCCTGAAATGTGACGCCAGAAACCTTATGCCACACGGTGGGCGCCAACTGTCGTGGTATCGGCATAATTGATAGGAGACGGGGATCCTCTAGCCTACGTATGGATCGTGGGGAAGAAGGTTGGTGTCGTCGAGGACGGGATTGAACACGGCGAGTTTACCCAGCTTCGGATCCCACAGCGGTGGCGAGATCCTACGTGCTGCTATAATTCACTATGAGGCAATAGCCGTGAACAGGTTACAATGTGTATGATGCGTATTGAAGTGTAGATGAGCTTATTCAGCGTTGATGAGCTTGACCCCAAAGGCCTCCCGGTGGCCGGCTTATATAGGCGGCCAGACCTCGGGTTACAAGGTAAGTACTTGGCCGGCAAGTAAACAGAGTCCTAGTTGTAGTCGGCTTTGGTTGCCGCCTTCCATCTTGGACTTGGTGGCTTGATGGGCTTCGGTCTGCTGCCTTCCTTGGACCGTCCGCCTACTTCCTTGTACGTCAGCTATCTGGGCCGCCCGGTAGGCATTAGCCTTACCACCCTTGGGCCACCCTAGACTAGCCGGATTGATCCATGTTAGAGATACCCCTAGTTTGTATATCCCCAACATGACCTAAACGGACAATGGGGCGGACAGAGCCCATTTCCTGTATGCAGCCCGACGTAAACGAAATGGCAAGAGGCCACCGAGGCCGGTAGGTTGGCCCTCCCACGGCGACGGGAGCTAGTTGAGGGGATCGGAGCGCATCGACGTGCACCTTCAAGCGGCCCACGTCCCGTTTAGGCCGGTGGAGCCGAAGAAGATCCATGCGGTGGGCGACGGGTGGTTCAGGTGGTGTGCACACATCGGGTTTGACATGGTGAAAAGAAGAAGACATGGACCGTTATTTTCCTCAAACTTATTAGGAAAGTGGTGGGTAAGTATTGCTACTTTAGGGACAGTTTTAACGACGTACCGTAAGAAATCATCCTTCCTTTATTATTAGTAAAGATAAAGATAGGTCATAAGCAAACCAAACCCGTTACTCCCACCGTATATAAAAGATGGTTCAACTTTGTCCAAATTTAAATGTATTTAGACATGTTTAATATATAAATATATCTAGATTTTGATAAAGATAAGAAATATTTTTTATGGACGGATGGAATAGTATATTTTACGTGTCAACGCATAGCAGGTTGTTTATTTCAGTTCTCTATTCAGTGAGGTGGATGCTAATAAGTTGACAAATTGACCGCGTTTCTACTCCTGGCCAGTTTTTGTATCAGTCAATTAATACAACTGTTCCTAATAAATGACAAACGTAAAACCATGCAATTTTCTCTCAAACAAAATTAAAAATATTAACAGGATTTTAAAAACATTTTGCTGTATTTTAATCCCACCCCTCCCCCAACCCCACAATAGTTCAAACATGGTGTCTTATTCAACCGAACATTCTGTCCCTCCGGCCACATTTTCACTATAAGAAATTAGCCCATTTATGACTTGACGTTATCAAAAAGTTATAAGTTTGTGACATTCTCAAAAAGTCATAACTACATATATTCGCAAAAAAGTCACTGGTCAATGGAATCTATTTAGTTGGGTGAGAAACATGCTTGGGCTGTATTGGGCCGGCTCGGGTTGTTTTGTTTTCCTTTATATTATTCTTATATTACTTTGATTTTGAACTTCAATTTGAACCAAATAAATTTGTAAAAAATTAGAAGAAATGTACATTGTATTAATAAAGCCAAGGCTAGTGAGCTGAGAGCTGAGACGAGAATAGCATGCACGATGTGCTTGTTTCAGTCTCTTTTTATCTTACGCGGGTGGTTGTCTCATATAGACCTCCTCTTCCAGAACACCATGAAGAAACGCGTTTCACATCCAGTTGACGTAAACTCCATCCTCTAGAAAGGGCCACTGATAGAACAAGACAAATTGTACCTATCTTGACCACTGGACTAAATGTATCCTCGTAATCAATACCAAATCATTGTTTGAAGCCTATAGCAACCAAATGTGCCTTCTATCTGTCAATTGTGCCATCAGCTTTCAGTTTAATCCTGTAAACCCAACGACAATTAGTTGCCATAGCGCGATGGAACCAAATGCCAAGTTTGATTCTTCATTAGTGCCATATGTTCTTCATCCATTGCCTTTTTCCAATCCTTGTGTGCCAAAGCATCTTTCAAATTCATAGGTTCTTCTGTTGTAGCGGAGAAACACCAACGTATGGTGCCATCTTTGAATTCTATGGGCTGGAAAATTCCACGCGATGCCCGAGTGACAGCCTGTTCTGTAATAGCTGGCTCACGATGGCGCACATCAGTTGGTGGCATAGACGATCCCGCCTGCGGTTTGTCAGGGGGCAGGCGTTCCGGGCGCGGTCGGGTCCTCAGTGTGCGGAGGCGGGGAATGACCCGCATGCGTAGAAGATCCGGCGGGTGGGTCATGGGCGGGTGTGGCCCGAGGTGGTGATGCCAAGTGATGTGACGAGACCGGCTTGATAGAATCTGTCGCTCGCGCGTTCCGTGGAGGATCCAGTGAACAGATTGTTCAACGTGTGATCCGATGGCGATTCTCGGCCAGAATATGCCTCGCTTTCAGTGCCTGATTTCGCATTTTGTGAAATATCTTCTGAATCTCTGTTTTAACTCAAATTTTCACCTTTATTATGCAAATTTCCTCTTGTTTCCTACAAGGACTGAATGACATATCTAGATGGAATATTAGTCATAATTGAATCTTTAGTATATTCGCCCCCATGCAATGATGTATCAAGAAAATGATATATTTGCGAAGCAAACCACCGACATTAGGATGAAGTTGTTCAAAAGGAAAAATAGACTCGTCAAAAACCACATCACGAGAGATATAACCATGTAATATAATTACTGCACCAGCCATCTAGACCAAAATTCTAAACTGATGGAAAGGGGCTAGACACTATATATATATTTAACACTCCCCTCATGTCTAGGCTAGTCCTTAACGTGGGATAGGAGCGGGCCACAGAATCTATTTTCCTTTTCTCTTTTAATCCGCGTGAGCGGTCTCGAACTCGAGACCTCTTGGCTTCTATACCATATAGAATTACTGCACTAGTCATCTACACCAAAATCTCGAGCTAATGGAAAGGGGTTAGCCACTATATTTATATTTAACAATAGCCATGTTTTTTGGTTGTTTCCCTCCATTTGGTTTGGAGAGAACATAAGGTTCGGGTCGAAAAAAGAAGCTCAAAACCGCATATCGGCCAGAAGTTCACGGCCGAGAGAGTTTTAAGGATTTTTAGATATGCTCCGAGTACATCGTTAGAAAATTAGATTAACCCTTCTTTTTCTCTCCATGGTAGTAGTGTGTCGGACTGTTACTGCGTACGTACGCGGTTCTACTGGCAATTGGTAATACATTAGTCCATCGGTGGTCAAAGAAAGATGCACCTTGATTGATTGTTAATCATCCACGCGCATGCGGCATACTCTGCTTCGCATTCGTCACTTGCTCTAGCTTGTACGGCTCCCGGATTGTGGGAATACATGTAGATAGTATATGTTTGCACTAAGATATGTCTACATATATGTGGACATATTTTATGGTAAAATATCTTATATTTCGATACGGAGGGAGTAGCTTATTATAAGGTATAAACCATCTAAAATAGGTGCTTTCCGTTTTGGGGTTTTGTCTTATATCATCATGTAACAATGTAAGTTCAAAGTCAAAACTCAAAATTCAAAAGCACATATTTAAGTGCTTTAATGTCTTATAAAACAAAGTAAAAAAAAACCTAACCAAAGAGGGATGCCCGTCATTTACAAAAGATAGCCAAAGATATTCCTCCACTAACGACCGCATCCAACCAAATAAATTTGTAAAAAATTAGAAGGATGTACACTGTATTATACAGTCTGTAAGACTATATTTAGTCAAACTCAACTAACAAAAACCATTGACCTTATATATATATTTACACTGGTTTTTGAAGAATTTGAAATTTTTCTTTTGGATTATTCTTTCACTAGTGGAAAAATGACTTTACGTCCAGACTATCAGTCCCGGGTAGGTTTGCGGCTGGTAATAGTGTGGCATCAGTACCGGTCCGAACAGAAAGAGGCGAGGGGGGCAGCAGTATCGGTTCGTAGTGACCTTTGGTACCGGTTGGATACACCAACTGGTACGAAAGGGCTTGGGATAGCAGGTGCGGTAGGATAAGTACATTTAGTACCGGTTGGTAATACTAACCGGTACTGAATATGTCACTGTAATTAGAGAGCATCTCCCACCCCGAGCCATACTCCATTTTTTCAGCTCGAGCACACACTACATTTTTGCTCTCTTTGCTCTCCCAAGAGGTCTAGTTCACCACATTTTTCTCCAACATTTGTCTAGATTGGTGGCATCTATCTACACAAGGGTTAGCACCTTCATCTTCTCCTCCGGAGTTTCAAGTTTAGCTCATTTGCTTGCTAGTTTAGCTCATTTGTTTTCTGTAGTGCTAGCAAGGTGTTTGATGAAATGCTTAACTTAGCCATTTCATTTGTTTTATATGCATTTTGAGCTCAAATTAAAATATGATTTGTGGTTTTTCCTAGTGTTATTTCGTCCCCTTTCTCACCGTCGTCGATCTCCCGCGTCGTCCCGTCACCGGCACCACCTCGGTTTGCCTCTTGTTTTTTTATTTTGTTTTAATAAATCTTTGTTATAGAATTATTACTTGTATACTTTTCTTATTTGTGTTTTTTTTGTTATATATAGTGTCATGGTTTTGACATCTGTCCACACCGGCTCTCGCCCGCTCTATTATTCGGATGTGGAGGTAGTTGAGCCGGAAATTCCAACCAACGCTATGTAGAGTTTTTTGTAAAATATAACAATGATTTGAAAGAAAAATTGAAAATAAGTGAAAAATTGCACAACCGGTACTAATACCCCTCTCGACCGGTATTGCTAGTCTGTTTTCCACTAGTGTTTTAAATTCAAATGCAAGGAGTAGCCAATTCTTGGTGTATCTCTATGACGTAGCTACTTTTGTATGTAAAATATATTTTTCAGCATGGGCGCGTTTAAACAAACTATGCGAGGATTTTCATCATTTTGATTTTTTTTTCAAATTTTGTATGGCGGTTTCAAAATACGGTCAAAATGACAGGTTTGACTGTTTGTACCTAGAGGTCAAATTTTTTGATACTCTTAGTATATCTATGATGAAACATCTACTTTTGTACCTAGAAATGATTTTTTCCAAAAAAATACCTCTGCAAACTATAAAGCTCGTGTAATTCAAATTTGACCCGCTTACACATGAATCGGTGCAAATTTATTGAAAACCATTTTACACACAACCATTTGGTTACTTGTATATCAAATGTGGTTTGATATGTTTTGAAAATGAAGTGATCCCTATTTGCAACATATTTTTGTTATGTGCTTCACAAAAAAACTAAATTTTCACACTAATAAAGTAAAAATGATTTTATCTGCATAGAAATGGAAAACTTTCTTTGACAACATTATTCATGGTTCCAAGATGCACGCTTATGCACAATATGAGATCATTTGGACTAACTATGTCATGCCTATCATCATATTATTGGTTATTTGGGCTGAAAGCAACAAATCTTGAGAAGTCATTTCTGCGAACACTTTTTAAAATTATCTTCCAATTTCCAAGTTTGTTATTTTTTCCTTAAAACTAGTTCACAGATAATCACACTTTGTGAAGGATTTACATATTTTTTGATTTTTTATGAATTATATGCACCGATTGCAAAATACGGTCAAAACTGCGGGCTTGACCGTTCATACCTAGGGCTGGAATTTTTTGAATCTCTAGGTATATCTCTGATGAAACATCTACTTTTATACCTATAATTGATTTTTTTTCAAAAATTATGAGCAAACTATAAAGCACATGTAGTTCAATTTGGTCCCGCTTCCAACTGAATCGGCAAAAACTTCTCTTTTTGACAAGGGGTGGACGGAAATCATTTTACGCACAACCATTTGCTTTTTTCTAGATAAAATGTGGTCTAGTATTTTATAAAAATAATGTGGTCGCAATTTGAAACATATTTTGGGTATATGCTTCACAAATCAACCATTTTTTGCACTTAAAAAATCGATATGGAGCATCCGGACCAATGAGATGAGAGGAACGCCTCCACACGGATCACCTCATTGGAAACGAGCTAACCCATCCATCATCCAGGGATCGAACAGTGGTGGTGCACCCATGAAATCAAAATCACGCTTCCCACCACTCATGCAAAGCCTAATCTGAGGCGGTATTGTAATAGCTAAAAAATCTTATATTAAAAAATGAAGAGAGTATGACGAATCGTATGGTTGTATTGTAATTTCATTTATTATTTTTAAGTTTCTTATCCTTTTGAGATAATGTTGTTACAATGGCCAATTTTTACTTTTATTGGCGTATAAATAATGAACTGTTTTCGGTTTTTCACCTTCATATTTTGTGTTGGTTGGAGTTTGTGCACCTAAAGTTAAATTCTTGGATCTGTTTAAATGTAAGTCATCTAATTTAAAACAGTAAAATGGAGGAAGTAAAATCTTGCCAAGGAGTCAAATCCACGTATGGACAAATCCACTGCACGTATGGACAAATCCACATATGTCTGCAATGTGGAGGTAAAGGTTACTTGTAAAAAAAAGTGACTTGCTCAATGTGTCAAGATTGGCCGTCTTTCTGTCGTCTCACCCGTCTCTCTAACCATTTAGAGCAACATCGAACCATCTTAATCCTGGCCTCTCGTCATATGTACAACATATAACGTTTTACCCTAAAGAAAACTACAGTACATCATTGTAAAATAAATCCACACGCTTCGGAGTCTGCCTAAATGTATGGTTGGTATGTTGATCACGATTACCCTCTCAAGATCACAACTCTGTATCACGTTACAGCTACACGTAATTTTTCCCTGGAATCGTGACATGGGAAGGCTACAGAAAAAGTGAGAAACAGCCGGTCCATGAATTGCATCGTTTTTATAAAAAACTTCAACCATTTTATTTATTAAAACCTTAAGCACATTTTACATAAGATAGCTCGAGAGGGGAAACACTCTCAGCTGTGATAGCCAAGCAGACTGGACATCGTCCAATATGATCAGACAAACATCTAGTAGAAACTCTAGTGTTTTGAAGACAAAGAGAAAGCTGAGCCTGGTGGTGAGCTTTGAAATTGTAGGCTCTATAAATATGTGCTATCTTCCTTACATCAAAGCTTGCAACTGTTCTAATTGCCGAAATGATATGTCTGATCGTCCATGGACCTGCCGAAAAAACATCCTGGCACTCGGCTGCCTGCACCAAAACTGAAGAATCAGTTCCGAAGAGGGGATTTTCAAGATGTAGGCAATCAGCCACTTTGACTGCTAGAAGCAGCCCAAAAGCTTCAGCCTCAATCGCCGATGACACCGGAGACGACCGAGCTGAGATGTACATGCTCGCGGCATGATGACCCTGCAGTTTAACAAAAAGACCAAGACCAGCTTGTTGGGGAAGAGGAGCGGTAGTCGGGGACCAAGCTGCATCAGAAAAAAGAATATGTCTTGCTTGCTGTTGGGCCTCACAGCAGTCTTCATGTGCTCGTTGTAATTGGTTATCCTGGGCTTATTCCAGCTGTATTTGTGGATTAAGTTGCTGCATGTATAGCACATTGTCCTGCAACAAACCAGAAGCTACAGAAAAAATTCTTTCCGGGTGCATTTTATCCTTGTTGAAGAGAAAATCATTCATGCTTTTCCAAAGGCACCAAAAGAAAGTATAAAGAGTTTTGACTGATATGCACGGATGATTAGAAGATAAAAGGGAGTCTATCATATCAGGCAGCATGTGATGATCATTAACGAGGAGTTCAGTTTTGATAAACCATGGGCTAGAGTACCAGGCTGCTTTTGCAAAAGGGCAGAGGAAAAATAAATGCATTTCATCCTCGTCCCCTCCACAAATAGAGCAATTGGAATTTATACGAGTAGTAAAACGCCCTACTCTTTTACCTGTTGCTAATGCTTTTCTTAAGAGCCTCCATGCGAAAGTCTGAACTCTAGGTATCTTACCTTTTTCTGACCAAACCTGTTTCAATAAAGAGATTACCTATAGTTGCCTGGGTTGTTGATTCTAAGGAAGTTGCAATTGGGAGAAGCAGTGCTTGTAGGCACTTTTTGTTGAGAATTTACGGAGTTAGTTTCCAAACCAAAGAGTCTTGACCTATGGCATCAATAATAGGGGTTTGCGAGATTTGTGAGGCCACATTAGGTGGAAATAGAGAGTTTAGAAGGTTTTGATTCCAAGACTTGTGATCGATGGTCCAAAGATCTTTAATGGTGCCTGGGTAAACATAAGCAGGTTGTTGAATAATTAAGTTACCATAAAATGTGTTGCCAACCATTAAACCAAGGACTACACCATATGGAAGAGGAACCATTCACAATTTGTGTAAAACAAGTAGACTCGAGAAGAGGTTTAACTTTTAAGATGGCAGCCCAAAAAGCAGATTTTGGGCAATTGGATTTAGCTCTCCAAATAGATGTGTCAGCATGATATTTTGACTTTAAAATAAGAGCAAGATTACCAGTTGGGTCCCGAGCAATCCTCCAAGCCGTAGAGAGAGTCAAGCTCTGGTTCAAGGCCTGGAGATTTCTAATCCCCTATATCCACCCAAACTCTTAAGCAAAGACATCTTGAAATATTATCATCTTTTATCCCTGTCCACCAAATTTTCCTAGTGATAGTAGTGATAGAAGCAAGAATTATTTTGGAGAACAAGATATTTGACATGTAATAAACGGGGATAGAAGAGAAAATAGATTTAATAAGAGTAAGCCTTTGAGGATGAGACATTCTGTTGGCTTTATATGTTGTAAGCTTGGATTTAAACTTGTCATAAATAAAAGAGTAAGCAGCTGATCTATATAGCAGGCAAGATTAAAGGATGCCCTAAATGTATAAAAGAGGTGTCAATATCGGGGACAGGAAACAAGCTTTTTATTTCTTGTCTAACCTGCAAATCAACATTAGCACTAAACATAATTCCCGACTTTGTCCAATTTGGAACTTGACCTGAGGGGAAAAAAATTATTTAAGATGTGAAGGATGCCTTCTACTTCCTGCTTTGTTGCTTCACCACACACCAACAGGTCATCTGCAAACAACAAGGAATGTATAGGAGGGCATTGGGGACCTAAAGAGATACCTGCAAGCCTGTTATTATGTAGAGCATCTTGAAGGGCCAAGGATAATTCGTTAACAACTAAGATAAAAAGAGAAGGTGAGAGAGGACACCCTTGTCTTATACCTTTGGAGCTCTTAAATTTACCAAAAGGTTGCCCATTTATAAGAACTAGGAAGTAAGAAGTAGATATACAAGCATGGATCAACTTATTGAAATGAGCATTTAAACCTTTACGAGCTAAATCAGTAGCAATAAAACACCATTCAAGTCTATCAAAAGCTTTCGCTAGATCAGTTTTTAGCATGAAGCATTTCTCCTTGAAAGATCTTAAGCTAAAAGAATGAGCATTATCTTGGGCAATAGTGATGTTATCCGTAATCCTTCTACCCTCTATGAAAGCTTGTTGAGAAGGGTGAATATAATCATGTAAAATAGGTTTCAATCTATTGGCCAAAGACTTGGAGATAATTTTTTAAACAACATTACATAAACTAATTGTCCTGAAAACTGAGGGCATGTGGCAAACAAGTTTTTTTTGGAATGAGTGCTATATGAGTTTCATTAATATTTGGTGGCATAGTACATGTTTCATCGAAAGTCCTGACCAATTTTGTTATATCGTCAGCTATCCAGCTCCATGCGTTCCTATAGAAACCCACATTCAATACATCTAGACCTTGAGAGGCATCTTTCTTCATCTGTTTAAAGATGCTCCAAATCTCCTGTTTGTCGGGTATGGAACTTGTGAAATCCTGCACATCATGGTTAATAACAGAAAATACAGCAGGCCTAGTATGTGAAGGGAAATAGATTGAAAGATATTATGAAAATAAGCAATAAATTCGTTAGCTATATCTTGAGGATCAAATAGATCCTGCCCTTGAGTATCCATAATGGAAACAAACCTATTTCGTCTCCTCCTCTTGGTGACTGATTGATAGAAAAAAGTTGTATTCCTATCACCCTGTGTGACCCAATGCTTCTTTGTTCTTTTTTTATAGAATTCATTTAATTTTGTCATGCTTCCTTCATATTGGGCTACCAAGTTTTCTTCAAAAGCATGGTCTTGTTGAGCTGGTGGCTGCATTTGAATATCATGTATTTGATTCTGAAGTTGGTCCAATTGTTGTTGGAGTGGCCTTTTCTTTCAAGACCAAACTTTGAGGGTACCTGCAAGATGGTTAGTGCGCACGTGGAAAGGTTTTGTAGCTGTAGATTCCTAGTCATTCTTTGCAAGAGATTGATAATCTCCCTCCAGAGGCCACCAATTTTCAAATTTGAAGGTTAGACGAGGCCTTTTAAATTTAGATTCAGTTGAAAGTAAGATAGGCGCATGATCGCTAAAACTGTGAATTATGGGCACGTTGAAAACATTTGTCATGTGAAAAAAGAGTACACCATTCAACATTAGCCAGACACCGATCGAGACGTTCAAAAATAGGACCAGAAGAAAATCTCATGTTTGTCCAAGTGTAAGCAGGTCCTGAAAAACCAAAATCGAACAAGCCACACCTTTTTACATGATTATTGAAAGCTCGCATACGATTGTAATTAACATTAGCTCCATAAGATTCTTTTTCATGCATAATATTATTCAGGTCACCTAAACAAACCATAGGCTTGCCTATGTTCTCGCAAACGAAATCAGCAATGTTATCCCATATCATATCAGTATTATTGTGATGGGGATCTCCATAAACACAGGCAAGTAACAACTCCACATTACTAGGAATATGCACAGCTAGGGCAAGAATATAATATCTACAAGAAAGTTTGATGTTAAGATGAAATTCATCAGACCACATAAGCCAAAGCCCCCCTGAGAGGCCTACTGAGGGCACAACAAAACTACCGTGCATATTGAAATGAGAATTCAGAATAGCAGCGGTACATTTAGAAGAACGAGTTTCAGATACAAAAGTTACATGTGCAGCTGTCGAGTTCATCATTTTTGCAAGGCATTCCATCTTATTGGAGTTGTGAAGATTTTTACCTTTACCTCGGCAATTCCATCCGACGAATTTCATGGCTCTTGACGGCGTGGCGACAGTGCGGGCATCACCTCTAGCTGTAATCATACCCGACCCAGCTTGAGGAGCAGCAACATCATCAGCCGCAACAATTCTCCTCCACACGAGGACCATGGCACTCAAGCAGCGGAAACAGGCAGCGGGTGGCGGTGATTCCTCAAGGCTCAAACAGGACCAAGGGATTCAAAGAACGAGGATCCTAATCAGATGATAGGAAGCCTAATCTATAGGGGATAGATGGGGAATCAGAGCAGCAGTAAGGAGGTAGGATTCAGTAGATCTAGAGGATTATGGGATAGGGAAGAACGGAGTCACCAAATCCACGAAAAATCGCCGGTCGTCGCCACCCTTCGCTTGAAGAGCTAGCACGTCATAGGCGACTAGGTGAAACTTCAGATTGGGATTAATCGAAAGGGGAAACCAGATCAAAGGATTGAACTAAATCTGGCAAATAAGCGAAGAACGAAGGCAGACTGAGAAGGAAGCTGGGATTTCGCCGGCAAATCGCCAGAGTCGCCACAGAGGCAAAGTCAGAGGTCCCGCATCCACTGCTCTGGGTCCCTGAATTGCCTCGTTAGTGTGTTAGGGAGAAGGCCGGCTTTCTCATAGCTCTCCACGTCACTCAGAGAAGACGTAGTACTCATACAATGCGTTAACTCTTGTTGTCATCTCTAACAATTAATGAGAACTAATTAAATTTAGTAAGAAATTATATTAATAAGTGAAGGCATATTGTACAATGTACAAAATAGTCTTCTCTTAATTTTAAGAGATCATTCGTTAGGTAAGGGAAAGCAACCCTCTCTCTTCGTTCTCTTTCCTCCAACTAACCAAAAATATGACGTGGCATCTCTAAGGAAAGGCTGACGTCACCGTATTGTACATGCCCTTATATCATGAAAGCGCAAGTTCTGCAGACCCTCTTGGCAACCAGATCTTCGCAGTTTACAGCTACGCACACCACAACCAATCCCCAGCATATAAGTGATGCTTGCAAAGGTTTCTATTAAAGATTACAGACAATAACCAAGAAAATAGAGTTATGTTTCACTGAAGTAAATTGGCAACTGAAATTTAAGAGAACTTGACCAAGCATGCAATACTATTTCAGTACACAGAAATAATAAAATTCTAGTGAAATGTAGGTTTCACATTTTTGGCGGCATGCCACAAAGATCTACAAATGCTAGTTTCCATGTCACATAAAGGGCTAAGATTAAACACATTGAGGTTACTATAGGTGTGTTTGGTTCAACTTATTGAACTTGCTTATGAAGGAGATATGTCCTATAGGCAATTAATAAAGTGTATTTCTTTATCATATCTCGTTTGTTCATAATACGTTTTTTGTATCATGCTATAACTGTATTAATCGAAAACATTAATACACGTGTGATGCGTAAACAACTAGGTCTCTAGTATCTTCTACTAAGACTATTTTCATTGTTCGATTGATAATCGAGGTTTCCCGATCATGTGACATGGCGTCAGTTGGCAATGAAGTCATATCGTTGGTAGAACGATGTAATGGACATACCCATATTTTATAGGCTGTAGTCATTACGGCTTCGACCATGAGATCAACTCTTATTATTATTCTCGGAAGATACTTTGATTGCATCAAACGTCATATCTTATATAGAGTGAAAATAAAGTTGTCCGTCTCGGGTATCGGACGGGGGTAGTTGAGACGTGTAGCGTACCTGCACTTTAAATAAGGCAGATACCTGTGTATAGTGCAAATCCCTGGATCGATTCGTTTGCACACACAGTTTACGATTTAATATCACAATAAAGTATCAATTTTATTACATCGATGATCCAGACTTACAAATTATTCAATACATGTTGCATAGCATAAAGCTAGCTTTGAAAGAGTAAACAGCGGAAATACAATAGCAGTGAGTCTCCATCAACTTAATATTGCCACAGGCGAAAACATGTTGGTTGTAGACTCGAAACCTTTAAACGAAACCTCACTCATCATCTGATCAATCTGCAATAAGAAAAATATTGCAGCAACGTGGGTCAGATTCCATTAAAAATGGAGTCTGGCAAGTGAAACTATGGTGGACACTTAGTGGAATAACTCTAAAAACCTATATGCTTATTTGGCTGCTGGAGTTCAAGGCTATTTTGCATAAAGCCAATTTTTCCTAACTCTTTGGAAAACACTTTTCATTTATTTGAGACATTCGTGGTATGACAACCACGATCTCATTCTACCCCTGTTCACCCATCAGGTTTTTATTTTGAAGTTGGAATGGTGGAATCCTCCGTTGACGTCCGCGATCAGCTGCTCAAATTGTCTGTACCGGGGACACGGCTAAGTACTTAGTTTTACACTCTGCAGAGGTTGTGCACGTTCACCATTGTACCCATTCAACCCAAATTATCCTTTACACACTTATAGTGATAAGGAAAAGGAGAAGAATGAGACGAGATCGTTCAGAAGCATTTTCCCTCCCACCTGGCTTGACCCGTTCCACCTAACACCCTCTACATCTGCTTGTCAAGCCGGAGAGAGTGCATGCAACATAATTGATCAAGCCAGAGCCCATTGGCAATGGCTGCACTGGAAGCAATCGTCATTCGGAGTTCTTCAGATCCCTTTGTTCCCTGGGTGGCCATCCACAAGTGCACGTACTCCAGGAACCATAGACATGGACCTGAGTAGCCACTCAACTCGACTCCATACAACCAATCCACCCAGGAGGTTCATTAACTTAGTGGATGTGTATTCTCAGGTGAAAATCACCATGCTCACGGCCCTAAGTAGAATAGAAATTCATCCTAGGCGACGACAACCATGAGCACAGTCCTGAGTAGTCACTTAACATTTTGTAAAACTTTTCATCAATTGCATAGCATCAATATTTCTACTAAGTAATATATAGGAACCTAGTCACAGGAGTAAGGAATTTCTACACAGGTCTAGCATAGCAATACTATCCTACACATGCTTAAATAAAAATATACTAAGTAATGCATATAGAAAATAATAGGAGGTTTATGAGGTGTGCCACTTGCCTTTGAATGAAGTCTTTACTCACAAACTCTTTTCAACGAACTTGGGTCTCTCCGTTCAGTCTAAACAATATAAACAAACAACAATACAACAATCATAAAACAAAACAACACAACCCATACAAACAAGTTTCTTAAACTTCTAAGGAAAACATGTCATGCATGATATGCAAATTATTTCTAAGGACTAGAGATGCATGTCATGCCATGAAAATCTTTTAAGTCAATGCAAGGAAATGTGTTGGTCAAAAATGACTAAGGACTAAGATATGAAGTTGGACAAAATAAATTTGTTACAAATTATCTTGAATAAGCACTCTAATGGCTTAGTCATGATGTGTAAAAGTACTTAGAGAAAATACTAAGTCATTTCTTCAAGGTGATCAAATAATTATTATCAACTCTTTGTAAGTTGGATATTCACTATAGTGAGAGAGACAGACACCCGGCCAGCCACTTAAATTGTGGAACAGGTCTCATGTACGTGGACATGTAAGGTTTGTCTCCAGGCCGCTTCATCTCACTATGCCGCTAGGATCCAACAAACTTCAAAGATGATAACATCATGATCAGAATTTGTTTAAGTCTAAAAGACAAGATTAGGAAAGTGGGAAAAAATAGAAAGAAAGATGTAGTTGGTCTTCCAGGCTTCATCTCCAGACTTGTAATATTCTCCTTGGTGATGTCTTGATTGAATTCTTGGTAGACTTGAATAATCTTCAGACTTGATGATTAGGCTGGTCTTGGATTTAACTTAGTCTTCATGATGTCTCAGAGAAGAAGGGAGAAAAGAAAGAGAGAGGAAGCAAGACTTAGAAAATATTTCTGGTTGGTCTTCATAAACTTATTCTTGATTTTTCTTCTAAGTGCTTCTACTCCTTGAAGACACTTCTGAAGTCTTGTTTTTGGCTAAGTCCCTCATTGGCCTTCTAGCTCCATCTTGAAAATCCTAAGTGTCTAAGTGTACAACACTTTACCAAAATGCTAAGTTGAAAATAATCCTAACTTAGAGAAAATAGGGGAGGAGTTTTCTTATGAGAAATATAACTACAAAATAAAATATGCTATGCATGAAATGAAATTTTAAATCACAAGAAACATAATACTAATTTTTGTGATATTTATAAAGTATGCATAAAGTTATAATTGCAATTTAATTAGTTTCTATTTTTGGAAAATATAATAAAAAGAATTACAAATAAGATTAAAGTTGTATGTGATTAAATTTTATAACAAAATTTTGTAAATAATATTAATAGACAGAGGGGATTTAATTAAATTTATAGCAATTGGATTTAATCAAAAATAATGTTTGTATTAAAATTTATGTTAAAATATTCAAACTATCCAATTTAAATATATAACTATGAATTCATCCAAATACTACTCAAAATTATTTTATAACAGAGGCATTATATTACAAATATTCCAAAGTTTTTAAAACAATTTTATTTGCAAATTTTTGATTTATAGATTTAAAGTTATTACAAATTTACTCAAATCATGCATTTCAATTTTGAATATTTTAAACTAAGTCAAATTTGAATTTTGGCAGATCTAAAATATTCTACATGTCAAGTGCTTTCCAAAAATATAAAATTTATCAAATTTGGATGAGTGGTTAAAAAGTTATAGATGTTTTAATTACAGGGACTATTCTACAAAACTGCCGGATTAAATCTAAATAGAAAAATAAATTCCACTTGGGCGCTGACTGGATCCGACGTGGCGCTGACGGGGCGTTGACTGGATCAAATCTGGATTGTTAGATCCAGATCTGACGGTTAAGATCTACATACCGGTCTAGTTTAAGTGATCTAATCTCAGCCGTTAAAAAGAGATCGAACGACTCACCGTGCTCTGACCAGGTCGTGACGGCACGGTTCGCCGAAGAATGCTGCCGCGGCGGTGTTGCGCCTCGGTGGTCGATGGGGACGAAGCTCTGCTGGCCTTCTTGCACTGGCGGAGCGACGACGACGCGCAGAAAGATACCGCGAAGACGATGGGCGTGAAGACGCCGAGCTTCGCGTTCTGGAGGGGCGTGGAGGCGCGGCTGGAGATGGAGGAAGATGGCGACGGCCTCCGGCATGGATGTTTCGCTCGTTCTCGAACATCTTCGGTCCCGATACAAGGTCACGGAGGGGCGGCACGTCAAGGGGAGGGCGGTGGTGGCGGGGGTGTTGGCTTGGGCGGACAAGAGCAGCGGGGAGCTCCCGGTCGGGGTTTTCGGCAACGATTTGGGCGAGGAGGAGGGTCCTAATGGTGCGTACGGGAACGGTAGGGAGGATGCAGGTGGTATCGGGGATTGGGGTGGCTTCCACTCGCCGGAATCAAGAAAATGGCGGTGGCGGCTTCGGTTACTCAGGCGAGCGAATGCGGCAGCCCAGCGGCACGATTCAAGGGGGAAGGAGAGGGGAAATGGAGGCGGGGATGTGGAGAATTTATAGGCGTCCTCAGTTATGTTTTTAATCGCTTAAATTGCGCGAATCGAACGAAAAAGGAAAGAGCAAATCGGGACGAAATTCTCGGCTGGAGGTTGAAGAAGGAGCTGACATCATCGCTGACGTCAGCGATTTTCCTTTTTCTGATTTTTCCATTTTATTCATTTAAATGTCCAAATGAAGTCAAAAAAATTCTAAAAATTTGTAAAATTATTATCTTTGTGTTAAACCAGTTGTGGGCATGTTTTGAACATTTTTGAAAAATAATATTTTGAAATATTCATAAAATACAATTTTGCCTATTTTAGGTTAACTTTGAAATAATTCATTTGGGGTTAAATAAAATTTATGAAATTACCACATTCTTATATGGTTGATATTAAGGTATTTATAACTCAGTTTTAGTAACCATTCACTTTTATTTTTGGTATAATAGTAAAATAATAGAATATAAATAATTTTAAGGAAATAGGAAATATAATGTATTCATTTTTAATTTAAAATATTTTGTGCACCATTATATTTTATATTATGATAAATCATTTGAAACTCCATAAAATACCTTTGGAAAGGATTATAGATTTAATTCATCTATTATATTGAATATATTCATGAAAATCATTTATGTTTTTAAAATTAATGAAAATCATTCAAGCTAATGAAATTTTTATTTGGATAATTCATTAATTATATAATCTATGAAGTTTTAAAGTTATAAACTATAGATTTGTAATCTCCAAAGTATGTTTTGAACTCAGGTAAAAGAATGAAAACTATTTGGCAATTATACCATGTTTTAAATAGTTGTAATATTATTTTAATTTATGATTAGCTATGGCTAAGTGGTTAAAATCAAATACTTAAAAGAAATTTTGTATTTCATGAATATGGTTCGAAAGTTTGTAAAACATTTGTGAAATAATATATTGAGGTTTAAGAAATACAGTGGATAATAATTTGTTTAAGTTGAAACAACTTTTGAAATTAATGATAAACTGATATATTTGAAATATTAAACTCTTTCAATATGCTTGAAGTCTTTTATAGTTGGTTTTCTTATGCATTTTAATATTTTAATTTAATAAAAACAAAAGTTTTAAATTTTAGTGATTTGTAAACATTATAAAATGTTGGGATGTTACAAGACGAGGGGTCAAGAGCGGGATTTGTCAGTCTGTATAGCCGAATAGATACTCTAGGGCCCACTCGGTGAGATTATGTCAAATAAGCTTGCAAGCATGTGACTAGGTCACGGGGACATAAGATCATAGACGAGTAGAAGATAGTGTTGTCTGTAATGAGATCATGCTAGGTATGGTTATATCTATGAACGAGTCTCGGACACGCTAAGTATTGCTATGACAAAAGGTTTAAGACTCGACGTCCAGGTTTGATAGATGAGAGTCATTCGTTATATCACAGGGATTGATTCACGGGTCCAGTCCTACGAGTTAATCATTGATCGGAGAGGGGTCTCGATCATGTCTGTTATTATATCGAACCGATAGGGTAAAAAACTTAAGGGTTTTCGACAAGACAACCGGAAAGGAAAGAGATCACCGAGAACGTCCCGAGAATGGTCCGATGGAGATCGGGCAGTGACGAAATACTTTTCAGAGTGAGAATAAATTATATAATATGTAATTAATATTAATTAGTGTAATTAATATTAATTAGTGTAATTAATATTAATGCATTTTTATTTATTTATTTTTGAATTTTTAAAGGCTGATTTCCCTAAATGGGCCTTCTGGTGGAAAGAAGGCCCAAGAGGGGACGAAAGTCCCCGCAGGGATTCGGTTGGGGGAGGGGCCGGCCTAGGTGGGCCAAATGGGGCCCACCTAGGGCCGCCGCACCTGGTTTTGCCGAACCAGCCATGTGGGATAGTCCCACATTGCCTGGCTGGCAAGGTTGGTGAAAGTGCATTATTTGCAATCCTATGTTTTGGGTGACTAATGACAATATAAAAAGGTGCTTATAATGTTTGAGTTGAGTCCTGCAGGAATAGATACAATTTACCCTCTGGCTTGATCAATAAAAGGTTCAGATTTCAATACTGATGTATTTAGATCAGGTCCGGAAATCTACTCGGAGATTTCTGGGGTCCCGAAATTTCCGGATCCAGTCCGGAGATTTCCGGATTTTCGAAGTGTTTTCACCAAGTTAAGACTTCAACCAACACTTACTCGAAGTTCCTCCCAGTCGGATATTATGTCGGAGATTTCCGGGGTGCGGAAATTTCCGGACGGTCTCCGAAGATTTCCGGTTTTTGAAGCTCGAAGATTGCAAAGTCCCAGAACATTTCAGCACTGATCATGCAAAGATTGCCACCGGAGTTCTACCCGGAGATTTCCGGGGTTCTGAAATTTCCGGACTTCATTTCAGAAATTTTCGGACGCATCTCGGAAATTCCCGGGTCAACGGCTCCAACGGACAGATAATTCGACGAGGGGTACACCTACCTCCAGCCACTTAAGCTTCCAGATTCTCTCTTCTCCATTGGTGCTGAAGCTCGTTTCTTACGGATCTCCCAATCTAGCCACTCAAATACTTTGATACTTGGGGATCCGAGGGAGAAGCCACCGATCTACATCTCCAACGAAGCGTTTTTATTTCCCCCCTCTATTTCTTGAGGGGCAACAAATCTAGGGTTCCTTTGTGGAAAGTGACCTGTTGTGGTCGTTGTGGGAGCCCCCAATTCAGTTGTGGATGTGTGCCCCACGAATTTGTTTGGGATCTTCTCCTCCCTTAAAGGAGTCCTTAGTGGAAAGGTGAGCTCGTACCTGTGTGGTCGAGTTCACGGAGAATAGGGTGAGGCCTTTGTGGCGTTGAGCTTACCTTTGTGGTAGCTCAGACATCTCCAATGAGACGTACACCTATGTGGTGGAACTCCGAATAAAATCACCGTCTCCGACTTCTTCTTTGGTTATCTCGTTCCTCTCACTCTCCTTTATTGCTTACCTACTTTTCGTTCTTGCTTAGTTTCCTTGTTGTCTATCGCTTGTATCATCTGGTTCACATATAGACAACTTACCTTCCGCTAGCCTAAAACTGAAAAAGACATAAAAATTGGTCACCACCTATTCACCCCCGCCCCCCCCCCCCCTCTAGGTGGTCTACTGCCGTTCAATTGGTATCAGAGCCAGGTTGTCTCTTAAAAGCTTCACCGCTTGAGACCAACCTTGGACAATGCAAGTTGACCCTAAAGAGGTTGCCGAAACGGCCGCCGAGACTTTGGCGGCAATGCAAGAGAAAGGTGCCACTATGGCCGATATCAACTCTTTGGAAACAAAGTTGACATCGTCCATACAAACCGAGTTTAAGATGTTTCATGATATGCTTGAGTCCCTCAAGACATCCAAGGAAACCGATCTTGCATTGCCCTCAAAGCCTCCGGTGCTTCCGAGCATTACTCACGATGTGGACCCCGAAATGATAAAGGGAAAGCAAATGTATTTGGATGGGAAGGGTGATGATAGTAGCTCCTCAAACCCTCAAATCTCTCCATCTACCCAAGATGGAGTGCCCAAAGGCTACAAAGAAACTCCTCCCCCATCCCAATACCATACCCCCGATCCAATTATCCCTCACCCACAAGTTTCTCATAGGGGTGATCCCCCATTGCTTAAAGATTATACTTTCTCTCAATGGCAATATGTGATGAAGTCTCATGTGTGCATCTCATCTATCGAACTATGGCGAATCATACAAGTTGGATACAGGCCGCATGATCCGACCAACTTGACAAGGAGAGAAGTGGTGGAAGCCCAACTTGATGCCACCACTCTCTACATGATCCAAAAGGCGGTTGGAAGCAAGGACATGCCTCTCATCCAACACCTCACCAACGCCAAGGAAAAATGGGATGCTCTATCCGAGTTGTTTGTTGGTAATGATAGCATGAGGAGGAACCGCTATGATTCTTTGAGCAATGAAGCCGAGGGCTTCTACACGCTTGATGGTTAAGACCACGAGACGATGTATCAAAGATTGGTTGCCATTGCCACAAGCTTTCGTGAAGTGGGTGCCTCCCATATTGATGATGCTTGGATCAAAAGGAAGTATGTGAGCTCCATGATGTCATGTGAGCCCACCAACATCAAGATCGTTCAAGGAAGAAACAACTACCATCTCATGACTTCTAATGTGGTGATGCAAGAGCTGGCAGTATTCAAAGTGGCCACGAAGAATGCTCAAGACGCAAGGGCTCTTGGAATGCAAAAAGGAGCAATCAACCTTGCCTTGAAGGCCACCGTTGAAGATGACAACGATGATGATCTTGGAAGCTTTGCCGCCATGTCCGAAGAAGCGCTTAAGATTGCATACAATGAACATCTCGCCCTTGCGGCTCACACTTTTTGGAACAACCCTTCAAGAGCCAAGATACGATTCAACAAGAGTGCACCTCAAGGTGATAAGGTTTCTCCCACCAAGTCAAGGACATGCTACAATTGTCAGGACAAGTACCACTTCGTCGCCGATTGTCCGTATGAGAAGAGAGAGGAGCATGGTGGACGTCTTGTGCTCAAGGACAAGGCCAGAATGCCCCCCAAGAAGGCCTATGGAAAGAAGAGACCTTTCAACAAGAAG
Source organism: Poa annua (assembly GCA_026929855.1). Classification (NCBI taxonomy): domain Eukaryota; kingdom Viridiplantae; phylum Streptophyta; class Magnoliopsida; order Poales; family Poaceae; genus Poa; species Poa annua. The sequence goes on along the minus strand of CM049426.1, from coordinate 238,042,030 downwards.
CCTCGCATTGTGTTGTTGACTCAAGAGGAGTATCCCACTAATGATTAAGAGTCGGAGGAAGAAACGCCAAATGAAGTGGCGGCTCTCGCCACCACCTCAACACCAACCGCTCCTTCTTCAACGACAAGAACTCCCTTATCAAAGACAAGATCTCCTTCAACAACGACAAGCCCTTCCACATCTCTTTTCGAGTCGCCAAATGAGAACCCCATCACCAAGAGCTCAAGATGTCTTATGGCCAAGGCATCAGAGGTACCTTCATCCTCTTCCTCTCTCATGAATGAAATGAATGAGCTTGATGATGCATCTAGCCTTCATATCAAGGAAGAGCTTGTTGCTTTCGATTCCTTTATCACTAACTTGTAATGTGATAGCAAGAAAATCGTTGGAGCCCTCATGACTCGAATCAGTGATCTAGAGAATCTCAATGAAGAGAAGGGTAAGTTAGAAAGAGAAGACGCTATTTCTCTATCATACTTGAAGTCCTCCCTTGAGGAGGTTGAAGAGTCTCATGCGCGTCTTGAGGAGCAACTTGAAACTATTGAAGAGACTCACAACTCCTCACATGCTAAGCTCATTAAGGATCGTGATATGTACTTTGCTAAATTCAAGATGGCTCAACAACATAAGGCCGAATTTGCGGTTGGGCACGTTAGACTCATTGAAGACATAGAGAAACTCGTCATAGCTCACAAGGCTTTGGAGAGTGAACATGCTCTTCTAAAGGAGTCTCATGCCCAACTCCAAACTCGGCTAACTAACCTTGATTCTTCTAGCACTTGAACCTCTATTTGCTCTTGTGATAATGCTAATCTTGTGAAGGAGAATGCTAGATTGAAGAATGAGATTGTTAAGGCCTCCTCATCCAAGATCATTCTTCTCAAGGGTAAGCAAGTTGTTGAGACTCCCATCGTGGAGCCTCACACTCGTCAAGGGAAGGAGGGACTTGGGTATGTGCCTCCCATGAAGGTGAATGCCAAGAAGGGCATTCCCACTCAAGCTAAGAACTTCAACCCCATCTAAACCAAGAAGGTCGACTCCATTCAATCCAAGGACAATGTTGCGAGTAGGAATGCCACAAGGGGCAAGCCTACTCTTAAAGATCATGCCGGGGACAACAATCCGACTATACTTTATATGTTGATTATTATGGGAATGTTTGTGCTCGTTACATAGGACCCTACTATGGTTTCATTTTATATGCTATTTGGGTTCCTAAATCTCTTGTCGCTAACCAAAAGGCACCCATTGTGAAGCAATGGGTTGCTAAATGCAAGAATTAATCTCTTGCAGGACCTTGCTCCCGGTGGTTCAAAATGGATAATTGATAGTGGATGTACAAGTCATATGGTCGGGAGCAAAGAAATCGTCACAAAGTTGAGACCAAATGTAGATCAAGTGACCGTGACGTTTGGTGACTTATCAAGGTCTAAGGTAACCGGGCTTGGCAAAGTGGTAGTTGCCCCCGATATTACTCTTGTCAATTTTATGCTTGTTGAATCCCTTGGCTATAATTTGCTTTCGATGCGTGCCTTAACAAAGTTGGAGATTTCTCCCTTCTTTGATAAGGACGTTGTGGTCCTCTTGTGGAGCAAGTCGCTACGAGTGGGTTTCGTGGGATACGTGGAGCATGAGCTTTATGTGGTGGACTTCTCCGGAGCCACCACTTCTCAAGCCATGTGTTTCTTCGGAAAAGCCGACGTGAGTTGGATTTGGCATCGCCAACTAGCCCACGTAAACATGCGTACTTTGCAAAGCCTTCACAAGGCTGGCCACATTCTTGGACTAAAAGATCATGTTTTCTTTTCAAGGGATCGCATTTGCAGAGCTTGTGTAGAAGGCAAGATGCATGATATTCCTCATCCAAGCAAGACCATCATATCTTCCTCCCGGATTTTGGAGCTCCTTCATGTTGATCTATGTGGACCAATTCTGGAGATAAGTCTTGGTGGTAAGAAATATTGCCTCGTCATTGTGGAGGACTATTCTAGATACACATGGGTCTACTTCTTCAAGACCAAGGATTAGACGCAACAAGTCTTCATCAACTTTTCAAAGGAGTTTCAACGCCAACATGACCTCCCCATATTGGTTGTTCGAAGTGACAATGGCTCGGAATTCAAGAATTACACCCTCGACGACTTTCTTAGTGATGAAGGCATTCGACATCAATATTCCGCGGCGTACACTCCTCAACAAAATGGTGTTGCCGAAAGAAAGAATCGGACTCTCATCGACATGGCAAGATCTATGTTGGCGGAGTTTAAGTCTCCCATCAATTTTTAGGCAGAGGCTATCTCCACCGCGTATCATTCATCGAATCGCCTCTACTTCCGCAAGGGCTTGAAGAAGACTCCATATGAGATCCTTACCGGCAACAAACCCAACATTGGCTACTTCCGAGAGTTTGGATGTAAGTGCTATTATCTCATCAAGGGTGTCCGGTTGGATAAGTTCCACTCTAAGTCAATTGAGGGGATATTTGTCGGATATGGTACCGAGTCCCACACTTATAGAGTTTTTGATAAATCTTCTCAGATTATCATAGAATCTTGTAGTGTGGAATTTGATGAAAATGATGGCTCCCAAGTGGAGCAAGTTGGTGTTTGTGATGTAGGTGATGAACAACCCTTTGATGCCATAAAGAAGATGGGAGTGGGCTTTCTTCGCCCCATTGAAGTTCATCAAGGAGTTGATCAAGAAAGCTCAAATTCTTCTATCAAGGAGACCTCACTGTTGGGTATATACCAACTAGGGGTATCTCCAACATGGATCAATCCGGCTAGTCCAGGGTGGCCCAAGGGTGGTAAGGCGGAAGCCTGCCGGGCGGACCAGATAGCTGACGTACAAGGAAGTAGGCTGACGGTCCAAGGAAGGCGGAGGGCCGAAGCCCATCAAGCCACCAAGCCCAAGACGGAAGGCGGCAAGTAAGCCGGCTAAGTCTAGGACTCTGATTACTTGCCGGACAAGTACTTGCCTTGTATCCTGGGGTCTGGCCGCCTATATAAGCCGGCCACCAGGAAGCCTTTAGGGCACGCTCAATACGCATCATACCCATTGTAACCTGTTCACGGCTATTTGCCTCATAGTGAATTATAGCAGCACGTAGGATCTCGCCACCGCTGCGGGATCTGAAGCTGGGTAAACTCGCTGTGTTCAATCCCGTCCTCGACGACACCAACCTTCTTCCCCACAATCCATACGTAGGCTAGAGGACCCCCGTCTCCTATCAAATATGCCGATACCACGCAGTTGGCGCCCACCGTGGGACATAAGGTTCCTGGCGTCACGTTCCAGGCGGGAACACTTGGTGGCGTGGGCAAGCAGATCGCCGGCGGCCGCGTCACAAGGTACGGCGGCCACAACTATGTCAACTCTAATGAGTCCTGGCTCCCGGCGGACGACTACCTTATCGGGTGCGCAATTGTACCGATCGGAGGGATTGACGTCTTCATCGGGTACATGCCAGAGGCGTACGGACTACCGCGCTTCTACGACCCCACCCACCAACCCTTCGACCAAGCAGTCGACCGACAAGATGCATCTGAATCCGCCTTCTACCAGGAGTCGGCCGGATCTGACTTCCACTTCGACGAAGTTGTCGGACTGTGATTCGACTCCCAGCCGGAAAACAACGATCCTGAGTCAATCCTTCCTGCTTTCCAGGAGGATGCGATGTTAGATGCCGGATCCAGATCTACTGTTCAAGTCAACATAGATTCTGATTTTGATGATGATGCTAGTCTCTTCGAAGAGAAAATCAAAAGCCGCTTTTCCAATGATAATCCGGTTCCTTCAGAGAACACAACGGATACAGACATGCCTGATAAACTGGCTATGATGGTTGTCATTGATCACGAGTCAACCCCAGTTGCTTCTGAAACGCAAGATAAACCGGCAGAAGATGCCGGCGACACCGTTACCGATCGACTCATTGACGGTTCCGACAAGATGCGCGCAAAGAAGAAAACTGGTCTCGAAAAAGGCGGCAGCAGCAAACCCACGGATTTGCTCTCCGTCATCAAAGAAGTAGAGGAGATCATGCACACTCTGGTGAATAAGGATACCCCACTCGACGAAGTGGAGGAACTTAGGCTTAATATGCTTAAGCACTTTGACTTCCTGCGCAAAAGAGATGAGCATGTTGAGAGCCTTGCAAAGAAGATCGAGAAAGAACAAGAAAATATGTCAGCCAAAACGAGTCGGCAGCTCTTCGAGGAAAAAAGGCCATCAAAAAAATGCCGTGATAAGGAGCCGCCAATTCGTGCAACAACAGCAGCTCAAGATCTTGGGTTTGACTGGCGCACAACACCACAACGTGTGGACAGAAGGGGGATGTTGTCTTCTGCACGCCCATCCTTAACGCGGCTGCTGCGCTAGACACCCTAGATGACAAGACTTACACAACGGAGGAAAAGCTGGCCAACGCAAGACACTTCGTGAGTAAGGCCCTAGAACAGCAAGCCCACACTGACTCCTATGGCCACATGGCGGATGCCCACAGGGGAGATCTAGAATCCAAGTCAGAAAAGTGCAAAGCTGCACCTGGCGCTGACCCCGAAGGCCCGTACGGCTGCAGTAGCCATGGCTACAAAACGAAAGCAACGCCACCTCCAAAGAAGACGCCACCGCCAAAACCAAGGCAGGACGAGAACTCGTAGACATGAAGCAGAGGAGACCTGCCACCTCCAACCCAGCCAAGGCGCGGTAATGGCGGTAGCCGGGACAACGGACAAGCGCCTAAAAAAGATGCCGGTAACGATCCTCCCAGGAGAGGTCGAAGCCGTTCTCCGCAGCGTAGCACCGGCAGCAAAAGGAAGGAGGTGACAGAAGGGCCCCGGCACAGCGTAAGCCGGGCAGCGCAGGATGAGCCAAACGCAAACAGAGGCGGACAACAACTCGATCCAAAAGACACACGACGTCGCCTACAGGACATAGCAAGAGGAAGGGAGCCGTTATATTCCGGACCAAAGTGCTTTGGCGACGCCATCCGCAGAGAGCCGTTCCCCAAGGACATGACATCAGTGTCTAAAATTTGTCCTAGGTACAACGGCCTCGTTAAGCCGGATTCGTGGCTAGGCGATTATGCCATGGCCATAGAAATTGCCGGCGGAAGCAATCATATTGCCGTCCGCTACCTACCTCTCATGTTAGAAGGCACGGCAAGGGCTTGGATCGACAACCTTCCTGAAAAGTCTATCCATAGCTGGTACGACATGGAAAAGGTTTTCTCCCAGCACTTCCAAGGAACATACAAGCGTCAAAATACCTACACGGATTTGCAACGCTGTATTCAGAAGCCAGACGAAACCATGACATATTTTGTCAGCCGTTGGATATCCGAAAGGGCCAACTGTCATGGTGTTTTGGACGCACATGCTATCCATGCCTTCTACACGGGCCTGCAGAAGAAATCCCTGCTCCGTCACCGGCTCGTCCGCGAGCAAGTCACGGACCTTGGCGAGATGCTCAACATAGTCGCCCAATACGCGGCAGCAGATGATGACGCATGTGACGATGATCCAAACGTCAGCACCGCGCCAAGACGGAACAACAAATGAAAACAAGTAATGGAAGACAAAGCTGAACCTTCTAACTAGGTAGCCGTCGCGTTCCAAGGGAATGCCGGCAAAAAGAAGTGGAAGAACAAGAAAAATAACCGTGACGCTGGCTCAGGCCCTAAGGCGGCGCGTATCACTTACGAGTAGGCAAAACTTTTGCCATGCTCCATCCACGCCTCACTCGGCAAGGTCAACCATATGCTCAGCGAGTGCCGTTTCATGGACGACTTCAAAAAGGATCCCACAGTTTGCTGGAAGTCAAAAAAGTCAAAGAAGTACGACAAGAAAGACAACAAGGATGACGAGGATGACGACGACATGTCAGTCTCAAGCGATGACGATGTTGCCGCCAAGAAAAAGAAGCCATACCCGAAGGTCAAAGAATCACTCGTGTGTTTTGTCGGCACGCCTTCGGCTAAGGTGGAAAAGGCAGAGATGCGTGAACTCAACGTGACAATGCCGAACGTCCCTCAGTATTTGAACTGGTCCGAGGCGGCAATCACTTGGGATCGGTCCGACCACCCTGATCACGTCCCTCACCCAGGCAAATACGCCCTTGTCGTCGACCCCATTGTCGACAACTTCAGGCTCACAAAAGTACTCATGGATGGCGGCAGCAGCCTCAACATCCTGTACTATGATACGCTAAGTCGCATGAACTTGTCAGAGGATCAACTTGATCAGAACAACCTCACTTTTCATGGCATAGTGCCCGGCAGACAAGCAAAGTCAATGGTTAGCATTAGGCTAAAGGTAACTTTTGGAGGAAAGGAGAACTATCGCTCAGAGTTTCTCCGGTTCGAAGTTGTCCCCTTTAAAAGCACCTACCATGCAATCTTCGGGCGACCAGCTTTCGCCAAGTTCATGGCAAGGCCGTGCTACATATACAGCAAGCTTAAAATGCCAGGGGAAAATGGAACCATCACGGTTTCCGGCAACTTCAAGAAAGCTAAGGAGTGCGAGCGTGGCGTGGCCGCCTTCGCAGAAGCCGTCATCCACAAGGAAGAACTCGCACTACTTGACGCGGACCCAGACAACTCCATGCCCAAGCCAAAGATTGATGTCAAGAAGACCTTTGAAGCTTCAGAAGACACCAAAAAGGCGGACCTCATCCCAGGTGACAAGTCTAAGCAAGTTGTCATCGGCTCCAACCTTGACAGCAAATAGGAAGGCGCGCTCGTCGAGTTCCTCCGTGAGAATCGCGACATCTTTGCATGGTCGCCATCCGACATGCCTGGTGTACCGAGGGAACTTGCCGAGCACTCACTCAACGTCATAAAAGGATCCAAGCCGGTGAAGCAAGCAACAAGACGCTTTGGTGATGAGAGACGCAAGGCTATAGGAAAGGAGATAAATAGGCTGAAGGCCGCCAATTTCATAAAAGAAGTTGTACACACCGATTGGGTGGCAAATCCTGTACTTGTCCCAAAGAAGAATAAAGAGCTGAGGATGTGTATCGACTATACCGGTGTTAACAAGTCTTGCCCAAAGAATCCCTTTGCGATGTCTAGAATTGACCAAGTCGTAGACTCCACAGCAGGCTCCGAGCTACTTTGTTTTTTGAACGCCTACTCAGGATATCACCAAATCAAGATGAGGGAGTCAGATCAACTGAAAACATCTTTCACCACTCCATACGGGACTTTATGCTACATCACGATGCCTTTTGGCCTGAAGAATGCAAGGGCAACATACCGACGTTGTATGCAAAATTGTCTGAACGAACAGATCGGCCACAATGTTCACGTCTACATAGACGACATTGCGGTGATGTGGAAAAAGAAGGCGGATCTCCTAGAGGATTGTAACGCCCCGGGATTTATCCCCTTTTAATTTTGTGAGTTTTCTTTTACATCGACATGGCATCGCATCGCATCGCATTAATTTAATTTGTTGCATTTAAATTAAATTTCCATAATTAAATTCAAATGCATTTCAATTTAATTAAAAATGTGTTATTTTTAAATCTTTTAAAAATGTTAAAAATTAGTTTATTAAATTGTCATTTTAAAACTAAAAATATTTTGTATAAGATTCGTGTTCAAATTCATTTTTGATTTTGTTCTAAAAATATAAAACGAAAAAGAATAACGGTGACAAATAAAAAGCCCAAAAGCCCATCTAACCAAACCCTAGGGTTTCCCCCCTGGAAACTTATTTCCCACCCCCTGCCATTTTGCAGCCACCCTCCTCTATTTTCTGGTTTTTACAGAAAAATCCTTCCACCCCCTTCTTTTCTTTTCCCCCTTCCTTTTCTTTTCTTTCCTTTTTCTTTCCTTTTCTTTTCTCTCTTCTTTCCTTTTTCTCTTCCTCTCTCCTTCCTTCCCGAGGTCGCCACGCACGGGAGAAAATTTCCCGCACTCCGCTCCCGAGCGCCCGAGCTCCCCGCGCCCGACCGCCGCCGCTCCCCTCCCGCGCCGCCGCGCCCGCGCGCCGGCCGGCTACCCTGAGCCGCGCCGCCTCCGTCCACCTCCACCACGCCTCCTCCCCGGACGCCGCCCGCCGCCGCAGCGCGCCGCCCCTTCCGTGCCTGCCGCCGCCGCTTGCCGAGCTCCGCCTGCGCCGCGCGCCCTCTGGCCTGCGCCGCCGCCGCGCGCCTCCCTGCTCTGGCCGCGCGCCGCAACGCCTCCTCCACGCCCCCGTGCCTCCTCCCGACGCCGCGCCGGCCGAGCCGCTCGCCGCGCCGCTCCTCCCGCCGGCCGTCCTCGCCTCCACCCCGCCGCCGCACGCGCCCTTCATCTCCTCCCGAGCCCGTGCGCTCCTCTTCCTCCCGCATCCAGCCCGAGCTCGCACCCGCATGCCCGCGCTGTGCTCCCTCGCCCCGACGCCTCCACACCGCGCGCTCCGGCCGTCCCACGCCGCCGCCGCGCCGCGCCTCCGTCTGCCCGCCCGCGCCGCGCGCCCCCGTGCGTCCGCGCGCTGCGCCCGTCTCCGCCGCCTCCGCCGCCGCGCGCGTCTCCGCCTACCGCATGCACGAGCCGCCGCCTCCTCTTCCCGGGCACGTGCACGCCGCCGCCGCCCCATGCCCGCGCCGACCGAGCCCGGTTCTCCGTCCGGTGGCGTCCCCGCATCCGGCGCTTGCAAGGTGTTTGGTGAAATGCCCGCAAGAACTTCGTCGCCACTTTTGTCCGAGTTGTCCACCCTTCGTGGTGTTGCTACGTGCGAGTGCTCCTTTCGGCGCCGCATTGCCGCGACTACCCAATTCGTGTTTCGGTGCCCGCCCGTGCGCGCTTTCTTTCAAGTGTCCGATTGTCGTGCTCCTGCGTGCCCCGACTACCCGACCACTTCCATGACACCGACAAACGACGATGCCCCGGTTCCGCGACAACTACTTCCACGACGACGACTACTTCCTCTACGGACCGAAGACGTCGGTTTCGAACCCTATCTCTCCCGATCCGACGTACGGACCCAAACCCTAACCCTAAACCTATTTTATTAAATGTCATCTATCTTGTGCATATCGCATCATAATTACATGTGTTGCCTTTCTTGGGTTTGCGGGTGTAGCAAATCACCTAAATAATAAATATGGAATGTGTGGGGTAATAAATATATATTGCCCTATTCCATTTAATTTAATTAGATCACCCATGTCATGTGTTGCCATGCTAACCAACATTTAATATTGCTGGTAAATAAGTAACTTGCACCTAAATATTAATTGTCGGAATCCCGGTTCCGCTTAATTTGGATTAAGTGCATCTCACATTGCATCTTGCCATGTCATTCATTTGTCCCATGATCATGCTGGATCTTTTGCCGTAGTTGTAAAATACATCTTTTACGCTTTCCAGTGTTTGTTGCTTCTTCGCGGATATTACGTTGAGATGTGTGAGCACCGACAAGATCTGCTTCCATGCGGGATTCCAGGCAAGCAAAGTTTGCTTGTTTACCTATACATTGTCTTTCATTCCTGCCGTTGATCTCTGCTACCCTAGTATTAGATTCCTTATCGCGATCCCATCACATGTTTATCCTGCAGCCCATACAGCTTTATCCCCACATCCTAATACATGTTGCATGTTTATCTGTTGGCCTTGCGAGTCGTAGCGCATGCTTAGAGTTGTTTGTGCGAGTCGTCTGTATGTCTTATTTAATTGCACCTGCTTAGCATGATAGGTTATTCTACCTTAATAAAATGTTGTTCTATATTGGGGTGTTATAATTAAAAGATAAGGCACCGGCGGAAGGCCTTGCGAGGTGCTTTGTTCTGCTAAGTGTCGACCTAGGAACTCAGTTCTTGTCCTCGGATCCAGTTTTGAGCGCACTAACCGCTTGTGGGAGGCCCTATGGAGCCCCCCGCGGCTTCGATCTAATCCGCCTCTTATCCAGGGCGCCGCAAGTAGTTCGGGCTTTCCATTTGATGCATGCATATGGTTACCTAACGATCTCATGATGATGGAGTAGTCGATTCTCATATAGGGTGGCACGTTCTTAGAGTGCTATGAAGGTCGTATCCCGCGGGCACTGGACCTGATTAGCCGTGCACACAATCATGCGGTTCCCTGGATGGGTCGTAGAGAAGAGATTTGCCGTGTTGAGATGCCCTACCTTCTGGCTTGCTTTTGGGGTTGATCGAACGAGTACGGGTCCAGTAGTGCACCCCTGCAGGGTATAATCTTATCGATGAGCCGTGTCCACGGTTATGGACGACTTGGTGATGATGCTGGCTAACAAGATCATAGACAACTTACACCTAATCATTGTTAATTAACCTGACTAGTAATATAGAATTACTTTCACAATAACTGGTAACTAAAATTTGTTCAATGTGTGAGTTTTCCCGAATTGCTTCCTCATACTTGGTTGAGGGGCTTAATCCGAGAATGGGTTATGTTTGGTGTTAGTTGTAGATGTTTATCTTATGCGCTCTCTTATCCCTCTCTGATTAGACGGAAGTTGTAGCGTGTCTCTTTAGGTTGCTAGTGCTGCTGTGGGGGGGCTGCCCCCCGGGTAGGGCAGATCCCGGTATAATTCAATAAGGTGCCAACAGTACATGACCTTTGGCGAGAGCAAGGGACAACTCCTGCTGGGCTGAAAGGGCAACTTGACCCTTGAACACTGGTAGAGGGCAAAGTGCCTCCTGGCAGGCGCAAGGGTCAGCTCTGGCAGCTATAAATAGACACCCCCGGCCTTCACAATCGCAACACAGGCATAAGCGGGTGGTTCCTCTAAGAACTAGCTTCTCGAAGATGTCTTTGCTGATAGGCTAAGACATCTTCGGGAGGCTAGGCCTAGAGATACTCATCATGAGACGAACTCGGACGCCTCCGGAAAGGATCCCGGATCTCGGACTCCGAGGAGACTCCCGGAAGGAGGTGTACTCGGCTTTACCGGATAGGTAGTCCGGATAAGTACTAACCGGAATATATGTCTCGGTCTTGATCTTATGCAGAAGAGGCTCACAGTGGCAAGCGAAGAGGTAGCCGGCGTGAGGGCTTCCGGTAGGCCGTCAATGGCCTGTAGCAGGCTTTCCCGTCTGTTGCGGGGGAGAGTACCATTCCGCCTGACACGGAAGCATGGTCACCTCCCGCCTGACACGGAAGCATGGTCACCTCCCGCCTGACACGGGAGCACGTCAACCGGTACGATCGTGGTACGACAAGACCTGACATGCCTAGCCCGGCAATCCGGAAAAGGCTATCCGGGATGGGCAAAGACATGTCTTGTCTCTGACAGGGGGACAATGATGGTGCAGGACGGCGCCTGCCGTCCTTATCAAGATGATGACGCAGGGGCTATGCCGGATAGCGCGGCGACTAGCTCACGCTAGCCGGTGACGACATGCCGGTTAGACCTGCCCGGTGGGGCCAAGCCGATTTAGGGTTTCCGGCCCTCCTGGCCGGACCTCTATAAAAGGCGCCATAACTGCTCCTGAGAGGGAGAGACCAACTTGGGAGCCAAAGCTATAGTCACATTTACTCTTAGAGCATTTACTCCTTCACACCTTGAGTTCATCTAGTTCTTTGTACTCCTCCCTTTGAGAGATCTAGCAGCAAGTTGTAGTTCTTGTACCATTGATATATAGAGAGGAAAGGCAGGAGTAGGGGTGTTACCTCCTCACGAGGGCCCTGAACCTGGGTATATCGTGTGTGTGTTGTGTGCCTTCGTGCATTTGTTCGTGTTTGTTAGATCTTCCCCCTCGCACTTTGATCTTGTTTCTTGTTCCTGGGAGATCTCGGTCATACCGGGTTCCTCCTTGCGTGGGCTATTCAGCTCGCTATCCCTCCCCGGATCCACCAACGTCCATCGGCCCCACACTTTAGCCATCCTATGGCATCTGCCGTGACACCACCACGACAGTTGGCGCCCACCGTGGGGCAGACAGAGGCGTTGGCTGGTGTACACATCCGGACGGGCTCCCCTATTCACTTCGAGGTTCGGGTTCTCTCTGGCCTAGTCGTAAGGCTAGGGGAGATGGACTTCGTCTGCGACAACGCAGGGTGCTTCCGGAACAGACCTTTTCCGGTAAACGGATGTCTCATTGACTTTGGTGGTTTCACCACCTACGTCGCCACCGAGGTTGTCTGTAGCTACCCGGACATGGTCCTGGAAGCTGAGGACTCGCCCATGCTCTGCGCTGCTTGGGGTCTGCGTGCCGGTCACCCCCCGAGTTCCGTCGCGGTGATGATGGTCAGGGCAACCGAGGAGGAGTACCAGGACGCTGACGGCGATACCGGGAGCGGACACCCCCGTTTGGCCAAACCCCCGCAGGAAAGACCTGCGGCCTGAGATGGCGATCCACAGCCGTCCCAACCGCGCCGTCGCCCGGATCCCCTCTCGGGGCTGGTGGCCAAGTTGACTGTACCTGTGGCTGCTGAAGCGGATACCCAGGCCACTTCGGCTGAGTTGGAGGAGCAGCGGAGGTTGCTACTCGTCAAAGCGCAGGAGATCGCCGAGATCCGTCGCGAGCTCAATGCTAGCCTCCGGGAGTACAATGCAGCTCACGGATTCCTTAAGATAGACTCCCGGGACAAGCGCATCGCGGATCTGCGCAAGAAAGGAAGAATGGTGAATGAGGAGCTGGCCGGTGGAGCCACCACCAGTCACACAGGAAGTCGGATTTCAGCGGGGAAGCCGGTGTACAGCTCACCGGCGAAAACTCTTGGGGCCGCCGAAGCCGCCATGGCCGAATTGGTAGGGTTATCCGGTGAGGCCCTGCGCAAGCAGCAGGAGCGGGTAAACGAGTTGGTGATTGAGGCCAACCGTCAGAATCAGGCCTTCAAGAAGAAGAACCCCGGGGCAGGGTCTCAAGTGCACTCAGCCAGACCCAATAGCCAGAGGTCGGACGGGGAGGCCTCTTCCCCACATCCGAGCAGAAGCAAGAGCAAGAGCAAGAGCCGGAGCCGGAGTCGAGGTTCCGGGAAGAACAAGCAGCTACAGACCTACGACCCGACCTTCGCCGGTATCCAGCAAGCCGGGCAAGCCGGACGACGTAACTCGGGGCAGGCGGGAAGTACCCGTGGGGATGGTAACCTGGGTGTAGGAAACAATAACCCGGTCGGCCGTGGTAATCCACCCCGGAACCCTCCTCATGTTCAGGGAAACCCACAGAGGGAGGTCGCCTCTGTTCCCCAGCAGGCCGTGATCCCTGCGCAAGACAGGCTAAACGATGGCAACTCGAGGCTGCAGCAGCTCGGGTATCAGCCAGACGAGAACCCTTTGGGATCTCGGATAGGAACCAGGCAGCTAAATCCGGCAGATGCCAGATTCCGGCTCGACCGGATTCACCAATCCGAGTTGGTGGAAGAGCAAGGACCTCCGGGACCTGCCTGCTTCGGACCTCGGATCATGCGGGAACCACCTGTTCGGAACTTTCAGCTCAACAGGGGTGCCAAGACCTATGACGGCAGCAAGAAGCCGGAGGACTGGCTAACCGACTATGTAACCGCAGTAAGCATAGCCGGTGGAAACAGACGATGGGCGGTACGTTATGTACCACAGATGTTGGAAGGACCTGCCCGGATCTGGTTGAACAACCTGAGAGCTGGCAGCATAGACTACTGGTTAGACTTTGAGGAAGCATTCATCAGCAACTTCACCAGCACGTACAAAAGGCCTAACAGGACTCAACAGCTCGCCATCTGTAGGCAAAGGAGCAACAAGACTGACCGGGAATATCTTACCCGGTGGAGCAATATTCGCAATTCTTGCGAGGGAGTGGTAGAGGCACAGGCCATCTCCTGGTTTGCACAAGGATGCCGGCATGGCTCAATGTTGTGGCAAAAGTTGCATAGAAAGATGCCGACGACCTTGGCAGAGACCATGCGCATCGCCGATACCTACACGCTTGGAGATCCCATGCAACCCCTGGTGGATGTCGGTGACTCCAACAGGAGGAATGCGGGACCTCAACGTTCAGGACCGAGCAGGAGCCATGATCGCCAGGAGTTCGGGCACAAGAGGAATCAGCCCGAGTACCACCATGCAGCACAGCACGTCGCAGCAGTAACCCGGGAGCAAGAGGATGCCGGCAACAGCCAGCGTCAAAAGACAAGTGGCCCGACTTGGGGTCAGAGTCAGGAGGTGCAAAAGACCTGGGTGGAGCAAAAGAAGCCTTTGACATATGAGGAAATGCTGAACAAGCCATGCTGCTACCATACTCTGGAGGCCAACAAGCCCGCAAACCACTCTACTCGGCAATGCAGCTGGTATCAGCGCACGTTGCAGGAAGGCAGCTCGGGAGCTATTCGGCAGAGTGCTCCGGCATCTCGGCCCAATATCCCGAGACCCCCTCCTCCGACATCGGGGGCCAACGCTGTCCGACTTCCCCCTCCTCCGCGAGGACCCCCACCTCGACCAGTGAATATGGTGCACACCCGGAACGACAGCGGTGCAGGCACCAGTAACCAAGCCGGACAGCAGCAGAGCAACTACCGGGAGGCACATCAAAGCTATGTGGTCTTCGTGACCGAGCCTACTGACCGGAGAAGCGTGCGACAGCGTGCCCTGGAGGTGAATGTTGTGATCCCGGCGGTGCCCAAGTTCTTGCACTGGTCCGAGATGGAGATCACGTGGAGCCGGAAGGATCACCCCCGAGTTATGCCTAAGCCGGGGGCGTATGCCTTGGTGGTGGACCCAACTTTTGTCGGACCCAACCTCAACGTCCGCTTCAGCCGGGTTCTGATCGACAATGGCAGTGCCATTAACATCATGTACAAGGACACGATGCTGAAGCTGGGAGTATCCATGAACACCCTGCTGCCTACCGAGACAACATTCCACGGCATCGTGCCCGGAGTCTCTTGCTCGCCCATGGGAAAGATCTGGGTTGAGGTGCTATTCGGAACTCGGGAGAACTGCCGAACCGAGAGCTTGGAGTTCGAGGTCGTGGACCTCGAAAGCCCATATCACGCACTTATCCGCAGGCCAGCCCTGGCCAAATTCATGATCTCAACTCACATGGGCTACCTCAAGATGAAGATGCCGGGACCTAACGGCATAATCACCATCTCGGGAGATCACAAGCGCTCCATGGAGTGTGCCTCGGCGGGGTCATGCTTAGCTGAATCCCTGGTGATCGCAGAAGAGAAGAAGAGAATCCAGCAGGTGGTGGCGATGGTCAAGACCTCCCAACTCGGAATGCCCGGGATGGTGAACCCGGAGCAGGGGGCATCATTTCAGCCCCCCAAGGAGACAAAGAAGGTGTGTGTGGACCCCAGCAACCCGGAGCGCCAAGTTATCATTGGCAGCAACCTGGACAGCAAATAGGAAGGCGGGCTCGTCGACTTCCTCCGTGAGAATCGGGATGCTTTTGCGTGGTCGAGCGACGATCTGCAAGGTGTCCCGAGGGAGTTGGCTGAGCACTCTCTTTTTGTTAGACCGGATGCGAAGCCGGTGAAGCAGCCAACTAGGCGCCTCTCGGATGAAAGAAGAGCCGCAGTCATGGAGCATCTAGCTATACTGCTGGCCGCTGGATTCATAATGGAGGTGCTGCACCCGGATTGGATATCGAATCCGGTCCTGGTAGAGAAGAAGGATGATCCCCTCCTGCTTAAGGTGTGGCGCATGTGCATCGACTTCACCAACCTCAACAAAGCCTGCCCGAAGGATCCCTTTCCATTGCCCCGGATAGATCAAGTAATAGATTCCACTGCCGGGAGTGAGCTTTTGACTTTTTTAGATGCTTATTCTGGTTTTCACCAGATACCTTTGAACCCGGATGATCAATTGAAAACTTCTTTCATTACCCCTTATGGGGCTTATTGCTATCGTGTCATGACTTTCGGTTTGAGGAATGCTGGTGCTACATACCAGAGATGCATGCAGAAGTGTTTGCATGACCAGATAGGCCGAAATGCCGAGGTCTATGTCGATGAGATAGTCATAAAAACAAAAGAAAAAGCCTCACTAATAGATGATCTGAGGGAAACATTTAAGAACTTAAGAAGATTCCGGATGAAGTTGAATCCGGATAAGTGCACATTTGGTGTACCGGCAGGGAAGTTACTCGGCTTCCTCATCTCAAGCCGGGGTATTGAAGTCAACCCGGGTAAAATTCGTGCTATTGAGAGCATGAAGTTGCCCGTACGTCTCAAGGATGTGCAGAAGTTTACCGGGTGTCTGGCATCCCTAAGTCGGTTTGTGAGCCGACTTGGGGAGAAGGCCTTGCCTCTGTACCAGCTGATGAAGAAGAGCAAAACATTTGTTTGGACCCCGCAGGCTGATGCGGCGTTCAACGATTTGAAGAGGATGCTCTCAACAGCACCCGTGTTGGCATCCCCATTACCCAAGGAACCTATGCTGCTGTATATAGCCGCAACCAACCGAGTAGTCAGTGTGGCAATGGTAGTAGAAAGGGAAGAAGGGGGCAAGCTGATACAGAGGCCGGTGTATTACCTCAGTGAGGTGATCTCGGAATCCAAGCAGAACTACCCGCACTACCAGAAGATGGCGTATGGGGTATACATGGCAGTGACCAAGCTCAAGCACTACTTTCAGGAACACCCGATCATAGTGGTATGTGAAGCTCCTCTCGCCGAGATCATCGGTTGCAAGGACGCTAGCGGCCGGGTAGCCAAATGGGCCATCCAGTTGTCTCCATACGCTCCGGCGTATGAGAGACGAGATGCCATCAAGTCGCAGGCGCTGCCAGACTTTTTGGTGGACTGGGCCGAGATGCAATATGAACCTCCGATGCCGGATTACAATTTCTGGAGGATGCATTTCGATGGCTCAAAGGCCAAGATCGGATTGGGTGCCGGAGTGGTCCTCACTTCCCCAAAACAAGATGTACTGAAATATGTGCTGCAAATTCATTTTCGGGCATCCAACAATGTCGCAGAATATGAGGCTTTGGTTCATGGACTGAACGTCGCCAAGGAAATCGGCATCCGCCGGATAGAGTGTTTCGGTGACTCCGACCTCGTGGTGCAACAGGTGTCTGGGAACTGGGATGCCCTCGATGCAAACATGGCCTTATACAGGTTTCATGTGCAGAAAATATCCGGATTTTTTGAAGGATGCGAGTTCAAGCATATACCCAGAGGAGAAAACGAAGCAGCGGATGTCTTGTCCAAGCTAGGGTCATCTCGGGATGCCATCCCACCCGGGATAGCCCTGGAGCATTTGAGGAAGCCATCTATTCAGCCCTCACCCGAGTCGGATTCTATCTTCATCCCCAAGGAACCTGGTGCGGATGCAGTACCCATGGAGGTAGATGTCGGGAGTGTCACATCAAACCCGGGGACTGCATCACAGTGCTCGGAGAAGCAAAGAAAGATGATGATGGAGGTGATGTCGGCAGAGCCAATGGACGTGGACGCTCATGTATTCCCGGTTAGACCTGTCCCGGGATGGGCACAACCCATTATGACTTATATCTTGGAAGGAACCCTCCCGGAAAATGAAGTGGAAGCCCGGCAGATAATGCGAAGGTCAAAAGCATACACTGTCATCAATCAAGAACTGTACAAAAGGAGTGTCACTGAGGTACTCCAGAGATGTGTAGAACCGGCAGAAGGACAAGAGATGCTCCTAGAAATACATCAAGGGGAGTGTGGACATCATGCATCATCCTGGGCCCTGGTGGCGAAAGTGTTCCGGCATGGGTTCTACTGGCCCACTGCGCTGCAACAAGCAGAAGATATTGTCCGGAAGTGTGGAGGATGCCAGAGATTTGCTCACCGGATACACATGCCGGCGTCAGCACTAAAAACAATCCCCATCACTTGGCCATTCGCAGTTTGGTGTTTGGATATGGTCGGTCAGTTCAAGCCGGCAAGAGGCAATATGACACACATACTGGTTATGGTCGACAAGTTCACCAAATGGATAGAAGTCAAGCCAATCCGGAAGTGTGATGGACACACCGCTGTGCAATTCCTGAAAGACATCATCTTGAGATACGGGTACCCGCACATCATTATCACGGATAATGGCACCAACTTTGCTGTGGGGGAATTCACTCGATTTTGTGCTGAGAAGGGAATCCGGCTGGATGTAGCATCAGTTGCACACCCGGAAGCAAATGGGCAAGTCGAAAGAGCAAATGCCTTAGTCTTAGCCGGCATCAAAGCCCGTTTGATCGAACCACTGTTGAGAACTCCGGGATGCTGGATAGAGGAGTTACCGGCGGTGTTATGGGGTCTCCGGACTACACCGAATAGATCTACCGGCTACACGCCATTCTTCATGGTATACGGTGCTGAGGCAGTACTCCCGACCGACATACAATATGACTCCCGAGAGTGACAATGTTCACCGAGACCGAGGCAAAGGAGGACCGAGAAGACGATGTAGATTTACTCGAAGAGGCAAGAGAATTGGCACTATCTCGGTCTGCAATTTATCAACAGAATCTTCGTCGCTATCATAGCCGGAAAGTGCACCCGAGGGTGTTCCGAGAAGGGGATCTTGTGCTGAGGCTCATCCAACGCACGGCTGGGATGCATAAATTGTCACCTCCATGGGAGGGACCTTTTGTGATAAGCACGGCATTGCACAATGATTCTTATTACCTTGTAGATGCACAGGAGGCTAGGAAAGGTGTAATGGACAAATCCGGTGAGGAAACCAAGCGTCCATGGAATGTAGCACTACTTCGCCCCTTTTACACGTAAAGGGCTCAGTGTATGTTGTATCTCAGTTTTTAATATTAATGAAAGTAAGGCACCTCGGGAGGAACCCGGGGACTGCCTGGTTATATGCATGTTTTGTTCTCATTTTTGTCAAGTTCATTTGTTGTTTTTTACCGGCATCTCGGGAAGGAACCCGGGGACTGCCGGGTTGCTGTCTTTTATGTTATTTGTATGCCGGGAAAGTTCCGAGTTCGATTCTCAAAGTCAAAGTAATGTATGTCATGTGAAATCATCTTGTGACTCGACTGACGCACGCCGAAATGGTAGTCAAGAGCAAAGAGAGGGAAGGTGGGAAACACGAAAATGGTCTCGGGGACTCGGAGCAGGAACTTATCCGGCATACCTGTTTTTTACTAACTCTGTTATTTTTTATGTCAGGAATTCGGTTAGTAGGAACTCGGATTGTTTTAAGTAATGTATGCCGTATGTGGAGTTTTGTGACTCGACTGTCGAACGCCGAAATGGTAGACAAGAGAAGAAATTACCTAAGTACCGTAAACATGAAAGGCAATTCGGGAACTCAAAACAGAATAAATTGACATAAGTTGTTCGAATAAGTAGCTCACTGCGAAACGAAAATAATATAAGTGTATGTTACATATTGTACCCGGCATCCCGGGGTTTGACGAATCTACTCTTAAGTGTTTCAAGTGATAGGAGATGTCAGCTTCTCGACCGAGACACCAGCAGGAGCAGCGACCTCGGGAGCGGCATCAGCAGGAGCAGCAGTCCCAGTGGCGTCAGCAGTAGCAGCGATCTCGTAAGAAGCAGCAGGAGCAGCTTCGGCTTCAGTTCCGGCAGCGCTACTCGGGGCGTCGGGGCGCACCTCGGTCTCGGTGGCCTCGGGTCTCGGCGAAGTCGTTGCGTCCCGGGGAACCACGGTCTCGGGCGCGGCACCGGAGGCAGCATCATCTTCTTCCGGGGCCTCGTCTTCCGCGTCGCCGGTCGCGCCGGTTTCTTCGTCATCCTCGTAATCAGATTCCGAGTCGGAAGGAAGGACGCTGGCGGTGAACGCACGGATGCTGGACCACGAGGCGATGCGGTGCGCCACCTCCTGTCGCCGCTGGATCTTAGCCGGATCACTCAGCCACGGCGAGATCGTCCGCATGCGCTGGATCGCCTCCAGATCAAGACCTTCGTACCAGCTAAGTACTTGGGTCAAGACCTGGTCGGCACCAGCCCGCGCACCGGAACGCTTCCAGGCATGAATGCGCCTCCCGCCACACCGGAGTGCGCTCACGAGCTCGGTAACCGAAAGCGTCGCGCGGATACTCGGCCACAGTGCGCCGTGGACATGGACCGCAGCGCTGAGCAGCTCCGTCCCGATAGACCGAAGAGGCACTATCCGGGCCTTCAGGGCGGTGAGGTGATCCTCGATGTCCCAGGCCTCCGAGACAGGGCCCTTCCCGGCGCGCTTCTCTCGGGCGGCAGCAACGGCAAGAACAGCAGCCTCCCGGGAGTGCTCAAATTCCCCTTTAAAAAGAAGAACTGTCAAAAGGCTAGGTCATAAGAAAAGCAACAACAAATAAAGGAAGCAACAAGAGAAGAGGGATGTCGGTCCACTTACTGTTCAGATCCCGGTTCAATACAGTGAGCTCGGAGAGCCAAGTATCGGACCGTGACCGGAGGAGAGCCAGCTCGGTCTCGGCAAGATGCGCACGCTCCTCGGATTGGTCCAAGGTTTCCTTTTGCTTCTTGCTCGCCTCGATGAAGCGCGTCTTCATCTCGGTCGCAGCAGCCTTGACTTTTTCGAGCTCGCCGTTGAGCCCTGCGATCTCGGCTTGCGCGGTGGCGAGTGCGGCCTTCTGGTCTACCGAGACCTTGCGCACGACATCTCGCTCCTCCCGGAGGCGCCCTCGCACTTCTTGGACTGACCGAGGTCAGCAAGAACTCGGTTGAAGATGCTGCAGCGTTTCTTGCTGCACTCCTGAAATCAAGACAAAGAAGGAAGAATCAGCCAGGGAAAAATGTAAGGAAATCGGGAGAGTCCGGGATCTCTGACACATAGCAGGGTACCCGGTTGGGAGGATCTCGGGGACTCGTGTCCGAGTCCTGAAATTTTCTCTAAGATTGGAGCCTAGTGATCTGCTATTCGGTGGAATCTAGAGCACTAAGCACCAATCTCGGGGACTAGTGGTTATGAAGCAAATTTTGAAGCAAGCTACCCGGTTGGAAGGATCTTGGGGACTCGGTGTCCGAGTCCTGAAATTTTCTCTAAGATTGAAACCTAGTGATCTGCTATTCGGTGGAATCTAGAACACTAAGCACCAATCTCGGGGACTAGTGGTGGTGGAAGGAACAAATGTTTTTTGGTGAAAGAAATAGAACAAGCTTACCTCGGTCACCCGAGTAACATCCAGCGCGGCCACCTGGAGAGCGTGCAGAGCTTGGGCGTTGCGGCTTGGGCCTGCAGCGTGCAAGTCTCCCGCGGTCTCGGAGGCGTCGGCGGCAAGCCAGGCCTGGTTGTATTCGTCAACAACCTGTATGCCGGAGCCACCGGGCGCGCGGTAGCAGCAATATCCCGGGACCCTGAAGGCACAAAGGAGCTAACGGTTGCTCGCAACATCTGCAAGGCAGCAGTAGGGATCTCGGCGGGAGGCGGTGGTAACGATGAAAACGTACCCGTGCGCAGCACCAAGTCCTAGGCCGAGGATGTCGGGGCAGCTGCAGGCTTGGTAGAAGTCGTTTTCTGCCCAACAACCTTGGGGCGCGACTTCCCGGCAGGTGGATCAGCTGGCCGGGAGGAGACTGCGGGCCGTTTCTCCGGGGCAGCCTTGTCCGAAGCTTGCCGGGAGGGACCGCTTGGCACGGACTGCCGGGGAGGGCTCAAGATCTCCGCCTCAAGCCCGGGCACCCGGCGCGGACTTTCCGGAAGGAGAATGTCTCCCGAGGTCGTCGTGGCCTGCACCGGGATCTCGTCGATCACCGGGCAAGCATCCGGAGTCACAACGGATGCCGGTGCGGCACCGGAGGCGGCAGCTTCGCTTCCTCGAGTAGAGGGGCGAGGAGGAGAAGGCGAAGCCCGAGCAGGGCTGGGAGGAGGAGGAATAGCAGGTGACGGGAGGTCGAGTGCGTCCCTGAAAGAAAATATCTCAGTAATAATTTACGGAGAAGGCAAAGTCATGTGGCATAAGGCAAGGAGAATGTACCCGGAGTCCACAGTGGGAGGGCCCCTTTGCCGGCGAGGCTTCGGGGCCGTTTGTTTATTTGGCTTGCTCCTCTTGGGGGGGTTGCCGGAGTTGTCGGCAGCCTCGGTGTCGGAAGCCGCGCGCTTCCGGCTCTCGGCGCGTTTGGTCCCGGCCGTCGGCTTCAGAACCACTGCTGAGGCCCAATTGAGAGGGAGAGCGTCAATAACATCGAGGATTTGGCAGTCAATCTCATCCTCATCATCCGAAGAAATGGAAACTGCCTCTGAGGTTGAAGGGTTACCCGGGGCAGCAGCTTTGAACAGAGGAATGGCGAGATGGTCCTCGCCGCCGGGGTCCTTTCTCGGCATCTTATCCGGCACCGGGATATTCGGCACGAAATTCCCGTTGGCGTGGACTGCGTCCTCCTCGGCTTGCCGCTCGAATAACTGCGCAAACAGGTCATCACATGATTTCCAGGTGAACGCATGTATGAAGGCAAATGCACGAAAGACAAACAGGAGCACCTGTTTTAACGGTTTTTTCCGGGATCCCCCAATGACACCCCAAGCATACTCATCCGACATCTTCGTCCGAGCAATAGCCCGGACACGTCGGACGACCGCGGGACGGTCAAGAGGGAAAATACTGGTTCTAGTGGGGTCATAGCTCCCATCCATATGGCACATCTTGTGCGCTCGGGTTTGCAGAGGGCAGACGCGGCGGATAATGAAGCAGCGCAGGAGATCGTCGCCGGTCATTTTCTTGTTCAGCGCCAGGAGCACGTCATGCATGCAACTGACCTCTTCGGTATCGGGGAGTCGTTTCCAGAGATTGAACTTGCGAGGAGGGCCATTGACAAACTCCGGCAAATTTATGAAATCCGGATTCGAGGATCCCGGACCATCTCCCGAGCTCTCCCGGTTCTTCACGTAGAAGAAGTTGCGCTGCCACTTCCGGCAGGATTCTAGTCCCTTGACTATAGGGAATCCGGAGTCAGCACGAGGGATGATGGTGGCCGCTCCGCAATCGACCAAGTCTTTTACTTTCTGATCCGGGTTGGGGATGACTTGGCGGCGAAGGATGAAATACTTGGCCCAAAGATCCAGAAAGGGCCACACGCCGAGATATGCTTCCGCATAGGTGGTGAAGACCGAGAGCATCATAATGGCGTTGGCAGGGAGGTGATGCGGTTGGAGGCTGTAGGTGTCGAGGAAGTCGTGGAAGAAGGGGCTAGCCGGAAGCCCAAACCCACGCTCGAAATGCGTAAGGAATACAACGTATTCCCCGGGTTGGGGTTCCGGCTCAACCTCGCCCTCCGGAAGACGGCTCTCAACTTCTGGCGGAATCCGGTGAGTCCGGTACAGCCAGTCCAGGTCCCATTGTTTGGTCTCGGATCCATCCCAGCACCCCCGGATACTTTCTTTGCCCATGTCGGAGTAGTCTGCAGGTGTATTCGGGCTACTCTGCAGGCGCAGCGGCGGTTAGTCGGAGTTAGTCCACCGGGAGCTAGGATGCCGGATCACAAACTGCTAAACACTACCGGGTTCCTGGGAAATAAGATCTACCGTGTGCTAGAAAATCAAAACAAAAGTGAGGAAAAAAGGTGCGGGCTAAACTCAAACGAAGCAAAGTGCGAGCAAAAGATCTGCATCCTACCGCAACGGTGCGTCACCGCCGTGCACCTCGTGTGCGCCGCTCAACTCATGCTCACCGGCGGCGACTCAACCGTGCATGTGTTAGGGCACGGCCGGAGGCGAGCGGCTATTCTACTAAAGGAGATCATCGAGACGGAGAGAGCGACTCACCGGAGAAGAGGAGGCCGGTGGCGTGCGAGACGAACGACGGCGCTCGGGCTCCGAAGAACGGCGAGGGCGGCGGCGTTCGGGCGACGAGTGCAGCGGCGGCGACGTGCTCGAGACAGTGGCGGAGGAGAAGCAAGGAAGAGGAAGGAGGAGAGGAAACCGTTCAGGTCCCCTATTTATGGGGGGGATTCCGGAGCGGTTCCCCGTTTTCCCGCCCACGATCTCCACGATCGTGGGTGGGATCTGTTTTGCGCAGCGCGCCACGTGGCGCTAGGCGGAGCGCCCGATCCAGCCACACCGAGGGTCACACGGCCCCCAACGGTTGGGCTCCGGATCGGCTGCGGCTCCCGGCGCGGGAACCCAAGCGACAGCATGCTCGGGCAGGAGCACTCGAGTGCATTTCTGCTCAGACGGGACGTCGGGTGGGCCCCAGCTCGCAATCTCGAGTTCAGCACGAGGCCAACGGTCGAGATTCACCGGGACTGGAGTATCCGGTTGCAGACTTCGTCTCCCGGTTAAAACAGTATCGGTAAGGAGGTCTCGGGAGAAATCAATCTCGGCAAGAAAATGGAGGGTGATGTCATGTGTTCTCGGAAGATGGTTGTTGTTTAAAGCTGATCCCGCACATCATCCGAGGTTGCTGTGCAGCACCAGCTTCGGGGACTAGTGTCGGGGGGCTGCCCCCCGGGTAGGGGCAGATCCCGGTATAATTCAATAAGGTGCCAACAGTACATGACCTTTGGCGAGAGCAAGGGACAACTCCTGCTGGGCTGAAAGGGCAACTTGACCCTTGAACACTGGTAGAGGGCAAAGTGCCTCCTGGCAGGCGCAAGGGTCAGCTCTGGCAGCTATAAATAGACACCCCCGGCCTTCACAATCGCAACACAGGCATAAGCGGGTGGTTCCTCTAAGAACTAGCTTCTCGAAGATGTCTTTGCTGATAGGCTAAGACATCTTCGGGAGGCTAGGCCTAGAGATACTCATCCTGAGACGAACTCGGACGCCTCCGGAAAGGATCCCGGATCTCGGACTCCGAGGAGACTCCCGGAAGGAGGTGTACTCGGCTTTACCGGATAGGTAGTCCGAATAAGTACTAACCGGAATATATGTCTCGGTCTTGATCTTATGCAGAAGAGGCTCACAGTGGCAAGCGAGGAGGTAGCCGGCGTGAGGGCTTCCGGTAGGCCGTCAACGGCCTGTAGCAGGCTTTCCCGTCTATTGCGGGGGAGAGTACCATTCCGCCTGACACGGAAGCATGGTCACCTCCCGCCTGACACGGAAGCATGGTCACCTCCCGCCTGACACGGGAGCACGTCAGCCGGTACGATCGTGGTACGACAAGACCTGACATGCCTAGCCCGGCAATCCGGAAAAGGCTATCCGGGATGGGCAAAGACATGTCTTGTCTCTGACAGGGGGACAATGATGGTGCAGGACGGCGCCTGCCGTCCTTATCAAGATGATGACGCAGGGGCTATGCCGGATAGCGCGGCGACTAGCTCACGCTAGCCGGTGACGACATGCCGGTTAGACCTGCCCGGTGGGGCCAAGCCGATTTAGGGTTTCCGGCCCTCCTGGCCGGACCTCTATAAAAGGCGCCATAACTGCTCCTGAGAGGGAGAGACCAACTTGGGAGCCAAAGCTATAGTCACATTTACTCTTAGAGCATTTACTCCTTCACACCTTGAGTTCATCTAGTTCTTTGTACTCCTCCCTTTGAGAGATCTAGCAGCAAGTTGTAGTTCTTGTACCATTGATATATAGAGAGGAAAGGCAGGAGTAGGGGTGTTACCTCCTCACGAGGGCCCTGAACCTGGGTATATCGTGTGTGTGTTGTGTGCCTTCGTGCATTTGTTCGTGTTTGTTAGATCTTCCCCCTCGCACTTTGATCTTGTTTCTTGTTCCTGGGAGATCTCGGTCATACCGGGTTCCTCCTTGCGTGGGCTATTCAGCTCGCTATCCCTCCCCGGATCCACCAACGTCCATCGGCCCCACACTTTAGCCATCCTATGGCATCTGCCGTGACACCACCACGACAGCTGCTGCCGCTAAGTCCACCTCCCCTATATTTTGGGAGATGGTGTAGAAAGTAGGCAAGTCGGTTTTGCTTGCCAGGGAGGGCCCTGACCCTCTTTTGGGATGTGCTTTATGTGCAGTCAACAGGTTTGAAGTCTGACGACGTTAGCTTGGGAATCCCTCCGGCTTGGCTGGGCAGGGATATGGCGCCATCGATTATCTTCAGGACTCTTAGTCCAATTTGAATCTTATCCGTAGCCGGATACTTTCTTGCTTCCGCTGTCATTTGTATCTTTGTATTGTATCATTTGTATCTTGACTCGTCCGAGTCGTTGTTGTATTATATCTTCTGTTGTATTTGTGGATGTATCGGAACTGTTGTAATGTTATCACAATTTCACCCACATAATGCGCATGTTTCGGCGTGCACATTATGTCTGGTGGGCGACCTAAAATCGTTATTATGCGGATTTCGGCGGGAGCGCTTAAATCTACATAGTACCGATTTTCGGGCGTCACAAAGTGGTATCAGAGCCTTGGTTTCGATCTCCTGGTTGTTTCGATACGAATAGTTATCGAAGCAGCGGGTCCGCAAAAGCCTGTAGGATAACCTCGCTAACAGTCGCTGTTTCTAGAGTGTCAAAACTATTTGACTTAATTTTTTTTTTGTAAACATCTCAATAGGTTTCTTTTTACTCCTTACCTATATTCTATTTCTCCCCTTATCTTATTTGTTTTGGAGTCTCTTCTCTTATCCAAACTTTCAAAGTTTTAGGATCCTACGTGTGGGTGGACGATTTCTTGCCTTTTATCCTATTAGGGTTCGATCTTCGCGAATCTTCATCGACGTGATCCACTCCTCTTGTTAGTGGTGTCGAGAATTTCAAGGTGGAGCAGCAGTCCCTTGTTAGTGGTGTCGAGAAGTTCATCCCGGAGCGTGAAGACTCGATAGTTACCCCTCTCTTCTTGTGGTCTCGGCGTGGATCGCGGGACGCGATCCCTTGTTAGTGGTGTCGATTGTAACGCCCCAGGATTTATCCCCTTTTAATTTTGTGAGTTTTCTTTTACATCGACATGGCATCGCATCGCATTAATTTAATTTGTTGCATTTAAATTAAATTTCCATAATTAAATTCAAATGCATTTCAATTTAATTAAAAATGTGTTAGTTTTAAATCTTTTAAAAATGTTAAAAATTAGTTTATTAAATTGTCATTTTAAAACTAAATTTTTTTTGTATAAGATTCGTGTTCAAATTCATTTTTGATTTTGTTCTAAAAATATAAAACGAAAAAGAGTAACGGTGACAAATAAAAAGCCCAAAAGCCCATCTAACCAAACCCTAGGGTTTCCCCCCTGGAAACTTATTTCCCACCCCCTGCCATTTTGCAGCCACCCTCCTCTATTTTCTGGTTTTTACAGAAAAATCCTTCCACCCCCTTCTTTTCTTTTCCCCCTTCCTTTTCTTTTCTTTCCTTTTTCTTTCCTTTTCTTTTCTCTCTTCTTTCCTTTTTCTCTTCCTCTCTCCTTCCTTCCCGAGGTCGCCACGCACGGGAGAAAATTTCCCGCACTCCGCTCCCGCGCGCCTCCCTGCTCTGGCCGCGCGCCGCAACGCCTCCTCCACGCCCCCGTGCCTCCTCCCGACGCCGCGCCGTCCGAGCCGCTCGCCGCGCCGCTCCTCCCGCCGGCCGTCCTCGCCTCCACCCCGCCGCCGCACGCGCCCTTCATCTCCTCCCGAGCCCGTGCGCTCCTCTTCCTCCCGCATCCAGCCCGATCTCGCACCCGCATGCCCGCGCTGTGCTCCCTCGCCCCGACGCCTCCACGCCGCGCGCTCCGGCCGTCCCACGCCGCGCGCCCGCGCGCTGCGCCCGTCTCCGCCGCCTCTGCCGCCGCGCGCGTCTCCGCCTTCCGCATGCACGAGCCGCCGCCTCCTCTTCCCGGGCACGTGCACGCCGCCGCCGCCCCATGCCCGCGCCGACCGAGCCCGGTTCTCCCTCCGGTGGCGTCCCCGCATCCGGCGCTTGCAAGGTGTTTGGTGAAATGCCCGCAACAACTTCGTCGCCACTTTTGTCCGAGTTGTCCACCCTTCGTGGTGTTGCTACGTGCGAGTGCTCCTTTCGGCGCCGCATTGCCGCGACTGCCCATGTTCGTGTTTCGGTGCCCGCCCGTGCGCGCTTTCTTTCCGGTGTCCGATTGCCGTGCTCCTGCGTGCCCCGACTACCCGACCACTTCCATGACACCGACAAACGACGATGCCCCGGTTCCGCGACAACTACTTCCACGACGACGACTACTTCCTCTACGGACCGAAGACGTCGGTTTCGAACCCTATCTCTCCCGATCCGACGTACGGACCCAAACCCTAACCCTAAACCTTTTTTATTAAATGTCATCTATCTTGTGCATATCGCATCATAATTACATGTGTTGCCTTTCTTGGGTTTGCGGGTGTAGCAAATCACCTAAATAATAAATATGGAATGTGTGGGGTAATAAATATATATTGCCCTATTCCATTTAATTTAATTAGATCACCCATGTCATGTGTTGCCATGCTAACCAACATTTAATATTGCTGGTAAATAAATAACTTGCACCTAAATATTAATTGTCGGAATCCCGGTTCCGCTTAATTTGGATTAAGTGCATCTCACATTGCATCTTGCCATGTCATTAATTTGTCCCATGATCATGCTGGATCTTTTGCCGTAGTTGTAAAATGCATCTTTTACGCTTTCCAGTGTTTGTTGCTTCTTCGCGGATATTACGTTGAGATGTGTGAGCACCGACAAGATCTGCTTCCATGCGGGATTCCAGGCAAGCAAAGTTTGCTTGTTTACCTATACATTGTCTTTCATTCCTGCCGTTGATCTCTGCTACCCTAGTATTAGATTCCTTATCACGATCCCATCATATGTTTATCCTCCAGCCCATACAGCTTTATCCCCACATCCTAATACCTGTTGCATGTTTATCTGTTGGCCTTGCGAGTCGTAGCGCATGCTTAGAGTTGTTTGTGCGAGTCGTCTGTATGTCTTATTTAATTGCACCTGCTTAGCATGATAGGTTATTCTACCTTAATAAAATGTTGTTCTATATTGGGGTGTTATAATTAAAAGATAAGGCACCGGCGGAAGGCCTTGCGAGGTGCTTTGTTCTGCTAAGTGTCGACCTAGGAACTCAGTTCTTGTCCTCGGATCCAGTTTTGAGCGCACTAACCGCTTGTGGGAGGCCCTATGGAGCCCCCCGCGGCTTCGATCTAATCCGCCTCTTATCCAGGGCGCCGCAAGTAGTTCGGGCTTTCCATTTGATGCATGCATATGGTTACCTAACGATCTCATGATGATGGAGTAGTCGATTCTCATATAGGGTGGCACGTTCTTAGAGTGCTATGAAGGTCGTATCCCGCGGGCACTGGACCTGATTAGCCGTGCACACAATCATGCGGTTCCCTGGATGGGTCGTAGAGAAGAGATTTGCCGTGTTGAGATGCCCTACCTTCTGGCTTGCTTTTGGGGTTGATCGAACGAGTACGGGTCCAGTAGTGCACCCCTGCAGGGTATAATCTTATCGATGAGCCGTGTCCACGGTTATGGACGACTTGGTGATGATGCTGGCTAACAAGATCATAGACAACTTACACCTAATCATTGTTAATTAACCTGACTAGTAATATAGAATTACTTTCACAATAACTGGTAACTAAAATTTGTTCAATGTGTGAGTTTTCCCGAATTGCTTCCTCATACTTGGTTGAGGGGCTTAATCCGAGAATGGGTTATGTTTGGTGTTAGTTGTAGATGTTTATCTTATGCGCTCTCTTATCCCTCTCTGATTAGACGGAAGTTGTAGCGTGTCTCTTTAGGTTGCTAGTGCTGCTGTGGGGGGGCTGCCCCCCGGGTAGGGCAGATCCCGGTATAATTCAATAAGGTGCCAACAGTACATGACCTTTGGCGAGAGCAAGGGACAACTCCTGCTGGGCTGAAAGGGCAACTTGACCCTTGAACACTGGTAGAGGGCAAAGTGCCTCCTGGCAGGCGCAAGGGTCAGCTCTGGCAGCTATAAATAGACACCCCCGGCCTTCACAATCGCAACACAGGCATAAGCGGGTGGTTCCTCTAAGAACTAGCTTCTCGAAGATGTCTTTGCTGATAGGCTAAGACATCTTCGGGAGGCTAGGCCTAGAGATACTCATCATGAGACGAACTCGGACGCCTCCGGAAAGGATCCCGGATCTCGGACTCCGAGGAGACTCCCGGAAGGAGGTGTACTCGGCTTTACCGGATAGGTAGTCCGGATAAGTACTAACCGGAATATATGTCTCGGTCTTGATCTTATGCAGAA
This sequence comes from Poa annua, assembly GCA_026929855.1. Lineage (NCBI taxonomy): Eukaryota > Viridiplantae > Streptophyta > Magnoliopsida > Poales > Poaceae > Poa > Poa annua. Next base: position 238,012,097 of record CM049426.1, on the reverse strand, counting down.
GAGGCTCACAGTGGCAAGCGAAGAGGTAGCCGGCGTGAGGGCTTCCGGTAGGCCGTCAATGGCCTGTAGCAGGCTTTCCCGTCTGTTGCGGGGGAGAGTACCATTCCGCCTGACACGGAAGCATGGTCACCTCCCGCCTGACACGGAAGCATGGTCACCTCCCGCCTGACACGGGAGCACGTCAACCGGTACGATCGTGGTACGACAAGACCTGACATGCCTAGCCCGGCAATCCGGAAAAGGCTATCCGGGATGGGCAAAGACATGTCTTGTCTCTGACAGGGGGACAATGATGGTGCAGGACGGCGCCTGCCGTCCTTATCAAGATGATGACGCAGGGGCTATGCCGGATAGCGCGGCGACTAGCTCACGCTAGCCGGTGACGACATGCCGGTTAGACCTGCCCGGTGGGGCCAAGCCGATTTAGGGTTTCCGGCTTATGCGCTCTCTTATCCCTCTCTGATTAGACGGAATTTGTAGCGTGTCTCTTTAGGTTGCTAGTGCTGCTGCCGCTAAGTCCACCTCCCCTATATTTTGGGAGATGGTGTAGAAAGTAGGCAAGTCGGTTTTGCTTGCCAGGGAGTGCCCTGACCCTCTTTTGGGATGTGCTTTATGTGCAGTCAACAGGTTTGAAGTCTGACGACGTTAGCTTGGGAATCCCTCCGGCTTGGCTGGGCAGGGATATGGCGCCATCGATTATCTTCAGGACTCTTAGTCCAATTTGAATCTTATCCGTAGCCGGATACTTTCTTGCTTCCGCTGTCATTTGTATCTTTGTATTGAATCATTTGTATCTTGACTCGTCCGAGTCGTATTTGTATTATATCTTCTGTTGTATTTGTGGATGTATCGGAACTGTTGTAATGTTATCACAATTCCACCCACATAATGCGCATGTTTCGGCGTGCACATTATGTCTGGTGGGCGACCTAAAATCGTTATTATGCGGATTTCGGCGGGAGCGCTTAAATCTACATAGTACCGATTTTCGGGCGTCACACGACGCGTGATGACAGGCATGGTGCCGTCTAGTCGCATCAAGATTAAACACATCACAACAACCTCCTGCACAGCGTTGGTGTGACGCCCTAAAATCGGTACTATGTAGATTTAAGCGTTCCCGCCGAAATCCGCATAATAACGATTTTAGGTCGCCCACCAGACATAATGTGCACGCCGAAACATGCGCATTATGTGGGTGGAATTGTGATAACATTACAACAGTTCCGATACATCCACAAATACAACAGAAGATATAAATACAACAGCGACTCAAACGAGTCAAGATACAAATATACAATACAAAGATACAAATGACAGCGGAAGCGGAATAGTATCCGACTACGGATAAGATGCAAATTGGACTAAGAGTCCTGAAGATAAGCAATGGCGCCATATCCCTGCCCAGCCAAGCCGGAGGGATTCCCAAGCTAACGTCGTCTGACTTCAAACCCGTTGACTGCACATAAAGCACATCCCAAAAGAGGGACAGGGCACTCCCTGGCAAGCAAAACCGACTTGCCTACTTTCTACACCATCTCCCAAAATATGGGGTAGGTGGACTTAGCGGCAGCAGCACTAGCAACATAAAGAGACATGCTACAACTTCCGTCTAATCAGAGAGGGATAAAAGAGCGCATAAGATAAACATCTACAACTAACACCAAACATAACCATTCTCGAATTAACCCCCTCAACCAAATATGAGGAAGCAATTCGGAAAACTCACACATGGAACAGTTTTAATTATAATTTATTGTGAAAGTAATTCTATATTACTAGTCAATTTAATTAACATTAATTAGGTGCAAGTTGTCTAGATCTTGTTAGCCAGCATCATCACCAAAGTCGTCCATAACCGTGGACACGACTCATCGATAAGATTATACCCTACAGGGGTGCACTACTGTACCCATACTCGCATGATCAACCCAAGCAAGCATCAGGGCTTCTCAACACGACTTATTCCTTCACTACAGCAAGTCCAAGTGCCACCCATATGAGTTGTTACCCGTGTCAGGAGTCCGGCCGAATCTCAATTGCGTACTCATTAGTTTGTGTCTGCGCGCCATGCGGCTCAAACCACAGTAGGAATTGTCTGCTTCGCTCGCACCACCCCTATATGACCCCCCGTATCAAGTAACCTCTCATCAATCATCATCATCATGCACATGGATATGAGCAAATGGAAAACCCGAACTAGTTGCGGCACATGAACAAGTGGTTAGTGCGCTCAAAATTGGATCCGAGGACAAAATCTCAGTTCCTAGGTCGACACTGAGCAGAACAAAGGACCTCGCAAGGCCTTCCGCCTGGTGCCTTATCTTTTAATTATAATACCCCAATACAAGATAGCATTTTATTAAAGTAGAACAATCTATCATACTAAGAAGATGAAACATAAGACCAACAGACGACTCGCACAATCAACTCTAAGCATGCGCTACGACTCGCAAGGCCAACAGATAAACATGCAACAGGTATTAGGTTGTGGGGATAAAGCTGTATGGGCTGCAGGATAAACATGTGATGGGATCGCAGTTCAAGAATCGATAACTAGGGTAGCAGAGATCAACGGCAGGAATGAAAGACAATGTATAGGTAAACAAGCAAATTTTGCTTGCCTGGAATCCCGTATGGAAGAAGATCTTGTCGTTGCTCACACATCTCAACGTCGTATCCGCGAAGAACCAACAAACACTGGAAAGCGTAAAAGATGCAATTTATAACTACGGCAAAAGATCCAGCATGATCATATGAGAATGATGCATGGCATGGCGAGATGCAAAGTTGAGATGCACTTAATCCAAATTAAGCGGAACCGGGATTCCGACAATTAATATTTAGGTGCAAGTTATTTATTTACCCACGATATTAAATGTTGGTTAGCATGACAACACATGGCATGGGTGATCTAATTAAATTAAATGGAATAGGGCATTATATATTTATTACCCCACACATTCCATATTTAGTATTTAGGTGATTTGCTACACCCGCAAACCCAAGAGATGCAACACATGCAATTATAATGCGATATGCACAACATGGATGACATTTAATAAAATAGGTTTAGGGTTATGGTTTGGGTCCGTACGTCGGATCGGGAGAGATAGGGTTCGAAACCGAAGTCTTCGGTCCGTAGAGGAAGTAGTCGTCGCTGTGGAAGTAGTCATCGCGGAACCGGGGCATCGTCGTTTGTCTGTGTCGTGGAAGTGGACGGGTAGTCGTGGCACGTAGGAGCGCGGCAATCGGACACCAGAAGAAAGCGTGCACGGGCGGGCGCCGAAACACGAACATGGGCAGTCGCGGCAACGCGGCACCGAAAGGAGCACTCGCACGTAGCAACACCACGAAAGGTGGACAACTCGGACAAAAGTGGCGATGAAGTTCTTGCGGACATTTTGTCGAACACCTTGCGAGCGCCGGATGCGGGGACGCCACCGGACGGAGACGTCATGCACGCGGCCGGAAGAGGAGGCAACGAGGACGGCGGCGTGGTGCGGACGAAACGCACGGCGGCGGGGAGCGACGGCGACGCGGCGCGTGACGGCGCGGCGTGGCGTGGGCGCGGCGTGGGGCGAGCAGGGCGGCAGCGGTGGAGGCGTGCGGGCGTGGCGCGCAGAGGAGGCGGCGGAAACAACCGGCGGCGCGGCGCGGCCGGCGTGGAGGCAGACGAGGCCGGGGCGCGGGGAGCTGGGCAGCGGCGGCGGTGCGGCAAGCGCGCGGGCAGCGACCGATGCGGTAGCGGCGAGCGGAGGCGCGGCGTGCGGCGCGCGGCGGCTAGCAGCGAGCAGGGGCAGCGAGCGGCGGGAGCGCGGCGGCTTGCGGCGGCCGGCGGCGGCGCGGCGCGCACGGGCGACGGTGGCCTGCTCGGGCCAGAGATGGCCGGCGCGGGAGCTGCGGGCGCAGGGGCGCGGCGCGCACGGCGCGGGCATCCGGAGGCGCGGGCGCGGGAGCACGGGGCGCGCATCGCTGGGGAGGCGGCCGTGGTGGAGCAGGGTAGGCGGGGCGCTGCGGCGCTGGCTCGGGGCGCGCGGCGTGCGGGGGAGGAGCTGGTGCGGGGTGACGGCCGTGACGGCGGCAGCGCGAGCGTGGCGCGGGCAGCGGGCCGGAGGCATCCGGCAGCGCGCGCGGGCGCGGCGGTGGCGGCTGCACGCTGGCGCGAGGCGCTGGGCGCTCGGGAGGGAGGCGCATGAAGCTCGGCTGGTGCGGTGCGGGCTCGGGAGGATTTCTCCCGTGCGGTGCGGGGAGGAAAGAAGAGAAAGGAAAGAAAATGAGGAAAAGAAGAAGAAAGGAAGGAGAAGAAAAAAAAAAAAAAAGAGAAAAAGGAAGGGGAAAAAAAGAAAGAAAGAGAGGTGGGAGGCTTATTTCACAAAAACCATAAAAAGGAGGAGGGTGGCTGCAAAATTGTAGGAGGTGGGAAAGAAGTTTCTGTGGGGAAAACCTAGGGTTTGAGTTAGATGGGCTTTGGGCCTTATTTCTCCCCCCTTATTATTTTCTGTTTTATATTTTTAAAACAAAATAGAAAAGGAATTTCAACACGAAACCTTTACAAAAATATTTTTAGTTTTCAATAGAAAATTTAATAAACTAATTATTAACATTTGCCAAAGATTTGAAATAACACATTTTTAATTAATTTGACATGCATTTAAATTTAATCGTGGGAAAAATGATTTAAATGCAACAAATTAAAATGATGAGATGAAATGCAATGTCATGTCGATGTAAAAAAGAAAACACACCAAATCAAAAGGGGATAAATCCCGGGGCGTTACAATCGACACCATTAACAAGGGATCGCGTCCCGCGATCCACGCGAGACCACAAGAAGAGAGGGGTAACTATCGAGTCTTCAGGCTTCGTGATGAACTTCTCGACACCACTAACAAGGGATTGTTGCGCCACCTTGAAATTCTCGACACCACTAACAAGGGATTGTTGCTCACGACAAAGACGACTCCGAAAGATCGAACCTAATAGGATAAAAGGTAAGAAATCGTCCACCCACACGTAGAATCCTAAAACTTTGAAAGTTGGATAAGAGAAGAGACTCAAAACAAGTAAGGTAAGAGGAGAAATAGAATTGAGATAAGGAGTAAATAGATACCTATTGAGATATTTTTCAAAATAATTTAAGTCAAATAGTTTTGACACTCTTAAAACAACGACCGTTAGCGAGGTTATCCTAGAGGCTTTTGCGGACCCGCTGCTTCGATAACCATTCGTATCGAAACAACAAGGAGATCGAAACCCTGGCTCTGATACCACTTTGTGACGCCCTAAATCGGTACTATGTAGATTTAAGCGTTCCCGCCGAAATCCGCATAATAACAATTTTAGGTCGCCCACCAGACATAATGTGCACGCCGAAACATGCGCATTATGTGGGTGGAATTGTGATAACATTACAACAGTTCCGATACATCCACAAATACAACAGAAGATATAAATACAACGGCGACTCGAACGAGTCAAGATACAAATATACAATACAAAGATACAAATGACAGCGGAAGCAGAATAGTATCCGACTACGGATAAGATGCAAATTGGACTAAGAGTCCTGAAGATAAGCAATGGCGCCATATCCCTGCCCAGCCAAGCCGGAGGGATTCCCAAGCTAACGTCGTCTGACTTCAAACCTGTTGACTGCACATAAAGCACATCCCAAAAGAGGGTCAGGGCACTCTCTGGCAAGCAAAACCGACTTGCCTACTTTCTACACCATCTCCCAAAATATGGGGTAGGTGGACTTAGCGGCAGCAGCACTAGCAACCTAAAGAGACACGCTACAACTTCTGTCTAATTAGAGAGGGATAAGAGAGCGCATAAGATAAACATCTACAACTAACACCAAACATAACCCATTCTCGAATTAACCCCCTCAACCAAATATGAGGAAGCAATTCGGGAAACTCACACATGGAACAGTTTTAATTATAATTTATTGTGAAAGTAATTCTATATTACTAGTCAATTTCATTAACATTAATTAGGTGCAAGTTGTCTAGATCTTGTTAGCCAGCATCATCACCAAAGTCGTCCATAACCGTGGACACGGCTCATCGATAAGATTATACCCTGCAGGGGTGCACTACTGTACCCATACTCGCATGATCAACCCAAGCAAGCATCAGGGCTTCTCAACCCGACTTATTCCTTCACTACAACAAGTCCAAGTGCCACCCATATGAGTTGTTACCCGCGTCAGGAGTCCGGCCGAATCTCAATTGCGGACTCATTAGTTTGTGTCTGCGCACCATGCGGCTCAAACCACAGTAGGAACTGTCCGCTTCGCTCGAAAACCCCTATATGACCCCCCGTATCAAGTAACCTCTCATCAATCATCATCATCATGCACATGGATATGAGCAAATGGAAAACCCGAACTAGTTGCGGCACATGGACAAGTTGTAGATCCGTTCAAAGTCGAGGGGGGCTCCATAGGGCCTCCCACAAGTGGTTAGTGCGCTCAAAATTGGATCCGAGGACAAAATCTCAGTTCCTAGGTCGACACTGAGCAGAACAAAGCACCTCGAAAGGCCTTCCGCCTGGTGCCTTATCTTTTAATTATAATACCCCAATACAAGATAGCATTTTATTAAAGTAGAACAATCTATCATACTAAGCAGATGAAACATAAGACCAACAGACGACTCGCACAATCAACTCTAAGCATGTGCTACGACTCGCAAGGCCAACAGATAAGCATGCAACAGGTATTAGGTTGTGGGGATAAAGCTGTATGGGCTGCAGGATAAACATGTGATGGGATCGCAGTTCAAGAATCGATAACTAGGGTAGCAGAGATCAACGGCAGGAATGAAAGACAATGTATAGGTAAACAAGCAAATTTTGCTTGCCTGGAATCCCGTATGGAAGCAGATCTTGTCGTTGCTCACACATCTCAACGTCGTATCCGCGAAGAACCAACAAACACTGGAAAGCGTAAAAGATGCAAAAGATCCAGCATGATCATATGAGAATGATGCATGGCATGGCGAGATGCAAAGTTGAGATGCACTTAATCCAAATTAAGCGGAACCAGGATTCCGACAATTAATATTTAGGTGCAAGTTATTTATTTACCCACAATATTAAATGTTGGTTAGCATGGCAACACATGGCATGGGTGATCTAATTAAATTAAATGGAATAGGGCATTATATATTTATTACCCCACACATTCCATATTTAGTATTTAGGTGATTTGCTACACCCGCAAACCCAAGAGATGCAACACATGCAATTATGATGCGATATGCACAACATGGATGACATTTAATAAAATAGGTTTAGGGTTAGGGTTTGGGTCCGTACGTCGGATCGGGAGAGATAGGGTTCGAAACCGAAGTCTTCGGTCCGTAGAGGAAGTAGTCGTCGCCATGGAAGTAGTCGTCGCGGAACCGGGGCATCGTCGTTTGTCGGTGTCGTGGAAGTGGTCGGGTAGTCGTGGCACGTAGGAGCGCGGCAATCGGACACCGGAAGAAAGCCCGCACGGGCGGGCGCCGAAACACGAACATGGGCAGTCGCGGCAACGCGGCACCGAAAGGAGCACTCGCACGTAGCAACACCACGAAGGGTGGACAACTCGCACAAAAGTGGCGACGAAGTTCTTGCGGACATTTTGTCGAACACCTTGCGAGCGCCGGATGCGGGGACGCGACCGGACGGAGACGGCATGCACGCGGCCGGAAGAGGGGGCAACGAGGACGGCGGCGTGGCGCGGACGAAACGCACGGTGGCGGGGAGCGACGGTGACGCGGCGCGTGACGGCGCGGCGTGGCGTGGGCGCGGCGTGGGGCGAGCAGGGCGGCAGCGGTGGAGGCGTGCGGGCGTGGCGCGCAGAGGAGGCGGCGGTGCGGCGTGGCCGGCGTGGAGGCAGAGGAGGCCGGGGCGCGGGGAGCTGGGCAGCGGCGGCGGTGCGGCAAGCGCGCGGCGGCGACCGATGCGGTAGCGGCGAGCGGCGGCGCGGCGTGCGGCGCGCGGCGGCTAGCAGCGAGCAGGGGCAGCGAGCGGCGGGAGCGCGGCGGCTTGCGGCGGCCGGCGGCGGCGCGGCGCATACGGGCGACGGCAGCCTGCTCGGGCCAGAGATGGCCGGCGCGGGAGCTGCGGGCGCAGGGGCGCGGCGCGCACGACGCGGGCATCCGGAGGCGCGGGCGCGGGAGCACGGGGCGCGCAGCGCTGGGGAGGCGGCCGTGGTGGAGCAGGGGAGGCGGGGCGCTGCGGCGCTGGCTCGGGGCACGCGGCGTGCGGGGGAGGAGCTGGTGCGGGGCGACGGCCGCGACTGCGGCAGCGCGAGCGTGGCGCGGGCAGCGGGCCGGAGGCAGCCGGCGGCGCGCGCGGGCGCGGCGGTGGCGGCTGCACGCTGGCGCGAGGCGCTGGGCGCTCGGGAGGGAGGCGCATGAAGCTCGGCTGGTGCGGTGCGGGCTCGGGAGGATTTCTCCCGTGCGGTGCGGGGAGGAAAGAAGAGAAAGGAAAGAAAATGAGGAAAAGAAGAAGAAAGGAAGGAGAAGAAAGAAAAAAAAAAGAAGAGAAAAAGGAAGGGGAAAAAAGAAAGAAAGAGAGGTGGGAGGTTTATTTCGCAAAAACCATAAAAAGGAGGAGGGTGGCTGCAAAATTGTAGGGGGGGGGGGGGAAGAATTTTCTGTGGGGAAAACCTAGGGTTTGAGTTAGATGGGCTTTGGGCCTTATTTCTCTCCCCTTATTATTTTCTGTTTTATATTTTTAAAACAAAATAGAAAAGGAATTTCAACACGAAACCTTTACAAAAATATTTTTAGTTTTCAATAGACAATTTAATAAACTAATTTTTAACATTTGCCAAAGATTTGAAATAACACATTTTTAATTAATTTGAAATGCATTTAAATTTAATCGTGGGAAAAATGATTTAAATGCAACAAATTAAAATGATGAGATGAAATGCAATGTCATGTCGATGTAAAAAAGAAAACACACCAAATAAAAAGGGGATAAATCCCGGGGCGTTACAGTTGGTTAACAAAGGGATAGACGCATGTGTGTATGACGGGCGGGCCAGCGCTGTTAGGGCGATGGCCGAGTCAATGTCCGGCACCCCAGGAGGGCCTCTATAGGCTTTGGGGGGGGGGGGGGGGGGTGCCGCTGGTAGGCGATTTTCGTCTTTGGACCCCCTAAAAACCTTTAGGGGGTCCTTTAGAGGCCACCCGGTGTCGGAGTATCCACATAGTTTATAGGGGACGGGGTCCTCTAGCCCAAGGATGAATGTGGGGAAGAAGGCTGGAGTCGTTGAGATTGGTATTGAACACGGCGAGGTTTACCCAGCTTCAGATCTCGAAGCGGTGGCGAGACCCTACGTGCTGCTATAATTCACTATAAGGCAATAGCCGTGAACAGGTTACAGTGTGTATGAGATTGTATTTAGCGTGCCCTAAAGGCTTTCCGGTGCCCGGCTTATATAGGCGTCCAGGGCCCAGGATACAAGGTAAGTACTTGTCTGGCAAGTAAACATAGTCCTAGACCTAACCGACATAGTTGCCGCCTTCCTTCTTGGGCTTGGTGGCTTGATAAGTTTCGGCCTTCCACCTCCTTCGACCATCCGCCTACTTCCTTGTACGTCAGCTATCTAGGTCGCCCGGTAGGCATCAGCCTTAACCACCCTTGGGCCACCCTGGACTAGCGGATTGATCCATGTTAGAGATACCCCTAGTTGGTATATCCCCAACATTAGCCCCTAGAAAGGTTTAAGTTCTCCAGTCGCTGACTTCTTCATCTTCTTGATCTTCAGTCTTCAATGTTGGCGGCGGTAGGATTTGAACCATTCTGAACATAATGGGGGATGAGTGCCAAAAATAAACATTGGCACTCAGCTGCCTTTATTCTATACGGGAAAGACGGCTAGCTTAACTTTCCGGATAGCTTTTCGAGGAAGCCTTCATCCTTACTAGAGGTTCAAACTTATAACTGATAGATGACGTCATTTGGTCCAATACAGTTTGAAACCAAATGGGACGAAATCGTGCCGTGATTCCAAATCGCGGGAAAGAGGAGTTATGGTGATCGTGAGATCATGCGCCGCCTTGCCGTTGCTTAGATGGGCGCCACGTGTCCGGCTTCTGGGCTTGTGCACAGATCTTAACGATGGCCCTATAAATAGAAAATGAAACGTTCATCTTCACCACCCGCACTCATTCTCTCTCTAAACTCTTTGCCACTCACTCTCCTCGAGCTCTCTACCACCTCAGAGAGAACTCTGGCGACCTTTCCCGACTCCGGCGAACAAGCGCACGGGGATGGTCTCCGATCCAAAGCTCTCCACTACGGCGGCGGCGGTGGGCAGCGCGAGCTCGCGCTCCGCGGCGACCCACACGGGCGCCCCAACTTCTTCATCCTCCCTTCCTTCTTCCTCTGCTCTTGCTGCGCGCGCCCGCGCGGCGGCGACTGCGGCACCATCGTCCTCGACCACACCGACGGCGGCCGGTGGTGCGGCCATCGATGAAGAGGAGGAGCCTGCGGACCTCGGGTCTCGCTAATGGCTCCTTCCATTGTGGACGACTACATCTTGAAGGAGCCGGAGGAGGCCGGCTACTTGCCGACCCAGGGGGGCTGCGGTAGGCGGTCCGCCACTGGCGACATCGTTTCGGCTCCGGCACCCGGCGAACAGGTAATCCTCACCTCCCACCTTGTTAGGGGAATGACCTTGCCGCCTTCTTTTGCGAGGTGTTAGATCACTATGGGCTCCAGCCCCACAACATAGCGCCGAATAGCCTCTTGGTTCTGGTCGGCTTTACAACTCTATTCGAGGGCTATCTAGGTGTTACGCCTAGTTTAGACTTCTTTAGATTCTGTTTTCGTTGCCGGCGCCAAAATGTGACGGATGGAGATCTGGCAACCTGTGGTAGTGTAACTTTCAATTGCCGCCAAGGACGTCAATGGTATCCCAAGATACCATATATTAAGTCCGTCAAGGGTTGGACCTCCACCTTCTTCCAATGCCGAGACATGGCAGCGCCGGAGCACAGCTTCGGCATCCCAGAGTTCGTCAACGCGCCGCCAATGCCCAAGCCATGCTGGGATGAGGCGGTCCTGAAGTTGACGGAGGAGCTTCGCCTTTTTCAAAGGCGGATAGTGTTCCTCACCAAGACGATGGAAGCTCCGTTGCTGGACGGGGTGGACACCGTCATCTGCTAGGTGAGCCGACAAATACTGTCCCTGCGGTATAGCCCGCATGGAATGTTACAGTATTCGCCTACTGCCACAGCTTCTCTTCGCGTGAGCGAAGCGGAGTTACCATCTGCCGAATTGGCGCCCCGACTTCGCAGCCTTTTCAAAACAGGGTTCGTGAGGCGGTGGAAGGTGTGCCGATGCACACCCACGTCAATCCTCCAATTGAAGTAAGCATTTCACTTTTGCCCTTTATTGACGGCATTTGACGTCTTGTTTTAGGCTTCCTTAACTTTAACTTGCCCTTTATAAATCTTCAAAGAGACTGATGGAATCGTGAGAGTTAGAATCTACGTTGACTTGAACTGTAGATCTTGATCTGGCATCTGACATCGCATCCTCCTGAAGCGCAGGAAGAATTGACTCAGGATTGTAGTTTTCCGGCTGGGAGTCTGATCCCAGTCCGACAACTCTGACGAAGTGGAAGTCAGATTCGGTCGACTCCTGAGAGAAGGCGGATTCAGATCCATCTTGCCGATCGACTAGTTGGCGAAGGGTTGGTGGGCGTGTAAAAACGTAGTAAGCCGTATGCCTCCGGCGTGTACCCGATGCAGACGTCGATCCGTCCGATCGACACGAGACAGAGGCTCAAATAAATAAACTCCTGAGACTGGCCTAAAAGAGTTAATTGGTTCTCTACGAGACAGGGTTTTTTAGAAAGCTGGAACGAAAGGGGGGCGAAGGTTATTTTGTACCAATGAATACAGATTTATCTCTCGAGCTACTCAAAAGTGCGCACCCACTAGTAGGAAAATGTTTATATGTGTAATCACATTTTGTGACGCACGAAATAGCCATGCGCCAAAGAAATTATTTTTGTGACATATTGTTTTACATGCGCCACAGAAATTTAGAATTTTGTGGCGCATAAAAACCACATAACTCATATAAATGTGACTATCAGTGACGCATCTGACCACATGCGCCATAGAAATAACATTTTTATGACGCATCTAACTACATGCGCCAAAGTTCAATTTTTGTAGCTTATGTTTTGAATCTGAGATCTGAATCTGTAGTATGAATTTTGTGGCGCATCTATGCACATGCGACACAGAAAGTTTAATATTTGTGACAGATCTGACCACACGTGCCACGAAAATTGCATGCGCATAAATGCGTCACAAAATTCATATTACAGATCAAGATCCAAATCTTCTCTCCATCTTCTCTCTCCCTTATCCTCTTCTCCTCACGCACACCACATGTCTCTTCTTCTCTCTCTTCTCTCGCAGCGAGCAGCACATCACATGCCCTCTCTTCCTCTCTCTCGCCTCAGGATTCACAAGCGTTGCTGCGAGGATGCCGGCGAGCCTGCTGCACTCGCCGGTGTTAGACCACGCGCACACACGCATGCTGCTGCATGATGCCGCTGCGGCTGCGTGCTCGCGTTCGTGCTGCCGATTTGCATGCGTGCGTGCTCGCCTGCATGCTGCCGCTGCGCTCGCCGGCCGCTTTGCTACGCGCTGCTCCTCCCTCATCTCGACTATGCTCTCCGGCGCTCGCTTGCGGCGACCCACGCCCACGCCGACCGGCCATGGAGCTCCTACGTGGTCCGCCTCCCGCCCCCGCCGCTGGCTGCGCATCCAGAGCACCTCCCTCGCCTACGCGCGCCGCGTAGCCGCCGCTTACCCAGCCGCTCCAGTCGAGCGGGGACGTCGCTCCGGTGCTGCGGTCCGTGCACGACGACGGGGAGGAGCAGCCTCGATGCCACCGGCGGCGCCCCCGATCGACCTCGTCCCCGCTTCGGCCAGGGCGCACACCCTTTTTTTTAACCTAAAAATAACAATTTTCATGCTTTAGTGTGTACCATATAATCTTGGGTTAATTGGTCATGTGTCATGCTTCTCTGAGTTCTATTTGTCTATGTCATACTCATGTTGTTTCTCTGATCTGTGCCCTGTTTTGCTCGCATATCGGTCAAACGCTCGTTTCCCTCTAGTCAACTTTTTTTTGGCCTGCACTTGGCCTGACTGTGGGGTCGGCTTGGCGTGGCTCGGGTGGTGTGTCGGCTCGGTTGGGATTTCCTGAGATCGCCGCGTGGAGCCGGTGCACTACTCTTACTAGTGGGTTGGGATAAGTGGGATTTCGATTCGATTATTGGTAGGTCTCCCCTACCCCCGCCTTGCCCCGTGCCACCGTCGCCCTAGCGCCGCCCTGTCTCTCCCTATCAGCCGGTGGTGCACTGCACCTCCGCTTGGAAGACGCATCCATGGCGGCAGATCCAGGCTCCGCCGTTCTGCTGGTTAATTGTGGATGACAGTTTTGAACGGAAGTTGACCCACGGAAGTTGACCACCTAAAGGGGGGTTGGGGGTGAATAGGTGGTTTCCAATTTTTATCTCTTTTTCGGGTTTAGACTTGCATAAAGTAAATGAACTAGATGTGCAACTAGGTGATACAAGTGAAACACGGAACGAAACTAATCAAGTACGATAAGTAGAAAAACAATAAAGGTGAGCGAGTGAAACGAGATAACCAATGAAGAACTCGAAGACGGCGATTTTATCCCGAGTTCTAACACATAGGCGTACGTCTCGTTGGAGGGGTGTCAGCTATCATAAAGGTTAGCTCAACGCCACAAAGGACTCACCCCGTTCTCCGTGAACTCGACCACAAAGCTACGAGCTCACCTTTCCACTAAGAACTCGTTTAAGCGCGGAGAAGATACAATATCGTGGGGCACACACCCAAACTGAATTTGGGGCTCTCAAAAAGACTACATGAGGTTTTGACCACAAATGTCTCAAATCCAACAAAAACAACCAAGTAAGAACCCTAGGTTTCCCAAGGAAAGTCTAGCACTAGATCCATCAAGCTAGAGAGGGGGAGATTCTATTTCCTTCTGTGGAGAGCTAGATCTAGGTGTTCTCCCTCACCTCCCAAAAGATCAAGCGATTTGGGTGGAGGAGTAGGGAGATCCAAGACTTCAAAGCTCAATAACAATGGAGGAGAGGGAGTGTAGAATCGTCAACTGCTCTTGGAGAAGGAGTCTTTAAATAGGGGCCCCCGAAAACGAGCCGTTGGTGCCTGAAAAAATCCCTCAGCGGTACTACCGTTGCAGCAGAGGTACTACCGCTGAACGGTACCTAGGCATAATCACTCTCCAGTTCCAGCGGTATCCTGAGGGACAACCGTTGTTGCTGGAGCAGCGGTACTACCACTACACGAGCGGTATTACCGCTGGGTCCTTAGCCGTAGCACAGAAAGAACACCAGCGGTACTACCAGAGTGATACCGCGAGGTACCGTAGCATATGCCGAGAGTTTTTCAATCCCAGCGGTACCTCCTAGCGATAGCTGGCGGTACTACCGCCACGTATAGCCAACGGTCTCTAGGCAGAAATGCTCGACAGCAACAACGGTACCAAGAGGTACTACCGTTGCTTCCAGGCTAGCGGTACTACCGATGAGTCCTTAGTCAAAAAGACGAAGGCGCCATCGGTACTACCGGAGCGCTACCGCCAGGTACCGCAGGCTATGCCGGGGGTTTTTCAGTAGTCCAGCTGTACTAGCGCTCGAGAAGCGGTCTTGCCGTTGGACTGAGAAAAACAGGATATCACCAAAATGCAGGGGCCTCTCTCTCGTTTTTCAACTCTTGATATAACTTGTAAAATCTGCAAATACTTAGCACACCAATTAGTCCTGTTGATGTGTTGTCAACAATCTCTAAAATTAATTTAGAGGAAATGCATTTTCAATCTCCCCCTTTTTGGAGATTGATGACAACACTGAACGGCAGTTGACCACCTAGAGGGGGGGGGGGGGGGGGGTGAATAGGTGGTGACCAATTTTTATGTCTTTTTCAGTTTTAGTCTAGCGGAAAGTAAGTTGTCTATATGTGCAACTAGGTGATACAAGTGATAGACAACAAAGAAACTAAGCGAGTATAAGAATAGAATAGCGGTAAAGGAGAGTGGAACAAGACAACCGTAGGAACTCGAAGACGGTGATTTTATCCCGAGTTCCACCACATAGGTGTACGTCTCGTTGGAGGGGTGTGAGCTACCACAAAGGTTTGCTCAACGCCACAAAGGTCTCACCCTATTCTCCTGTGAATTCGACCACAAAGGTGCGAATCCACGTTTACACTAAGGAATCCTTTAAGGGCGGAGAAGGTCCCATACAAATTCATGAGGCACACACCCACAACTGAATTGGGGGCTCTCACAATGACCACAACAGGTCACTTCCACAAAGAATCCACAAAGGATCAAAACACACAATATTGAACCTAGCTATCCACAAAGGAACCCTAGATCCGTTGCCCCTCAAGATATAGAGGCGGGAAATCAAAACGTTTTGGTGAAGTTGTAGATCGGTGGCTTCTCCCTCAGATCCCCAAGTATCAAAAGATTTGAGTGGCTAGATTGGGAGATCCGGAAGAAACAAGCTTCAGCACCAATGGAGGAGAGAGAAAATGAAAAGGTTAAACTGCTGGAGGTAGGTGGAGGGGTATTTATACCCCTCCCCAAATTCTGCCCGTTGTACAGCCGCCAACTCGGAGATCTCCGGGCTGAGATCCAGAGATCTCCGGTCTCCGGAAATGTCCGGCAGAAATTCCGGCTGTGTAGAGCTCGAGGTCAGTGCTGATTGGTCTTCTTGACTTGGTAGAAAAAATCTTCTGTCACTCGGGGATCTCCGGACTGGGGCTCGGAAATCTCCGAGCGCCGGAAATCTCCTAGAGCATTTCCGGCTTAACTCGAATTGGAGTCAATGCGCATTTGAGTTCTTGACTTGGTAGAAAATCTTCTGTCACTCGAAGATCTCCGGACTGGAGCTCGGAAATCTCCTAGAGCATTTTCGGCTAAACTCGAAGTGGAGTCAGTGCGCATTTGAGTTCTTGACTTGGTAGAAAATCTTCTGTCACTTGAAGATCTCCGGACTGGAGCTCAGAAATCTCCGAGCGCCGGAAATCTCCTAGAGCATTTACGGCTAAACTCGAATTGGAGTCAGTGCGCATTTGATCTTGTGTAGCGTACCTGCTCTCAAAATAAGGCAAATACCTGTGTATAGTGCAAATCCCTGGATCGTTTCATTTGCACACACAGTTTACGATGTAATATCACAACAAAGGTCAATTTTATTACATCGATGATCCAGAATTACAAAATATTCTTTACAAATTGCATAGCATAAAGCTAGCTTTGAAAAGTACACAGCGGCTAACAATAGAAGTGAGTCTCTATAACTTTCATGCTGCCACAGGCGAAAACATGTTGGTGGTAGACTCGAAACCTTTAACGAAACCTCACTCGTCATCTGATCAAATCTGCAATAAGAAAAATATTGCAACAACGTGGGTCAGATTCCATTAAAAATGGAGTCTGGCAAGTGACACTATGGTGGACACTTAAGGAAATAACTCTAAAGCCTATATGAATATTTGGCTGGTGGAGTTCAAGGCTAATTTGCATAAAGCCAATTTTTCCTACTCTTTTGAAAACACTTTTCTTGAAATCGACGAGTATGGCATGAAAACCATAATTCTCATCTTCCCTTGTTCACCCATCAACTTTTAACTTAGAAATTGGAATGGTGGAATCCTCCGTTGACGTCCTTGATCAGCTGCTCAAATTTGTCCGTAACCGGGGACACGGCTAAGTACTTAGTTTTACACTCTGCAGAGGTTGTGCAGTTTCACCATTGTACCCATTCAACCCAAGGTATCCTTTACACACCATTTGTGATAAGGAAAGGAGAGAATGAGACGAGATCTTTCAGAAGCATTTTCCCTCCCCATACTGGCTTGACCCGTTCCACCTAACATCCCCTACATCTGCTTGTCAAGCCGGCGAGAGTCCACGCAACATAGTTGATCAAGCCAGAGCCCATATGGAAATGGCTGCACTGGAAGCAATCGTCACTTGGAGTTCTTCAGATTCCTCTGTTCCTGGGTGGCCGTTCTCAAGTGTACATACTCTAGGAACCATAGAAATGGACCTGAGTAGCCACTCAACATAAACCATACAACCAATTACCACCCAGGTGTTTCATTAACTTAGTGGATGTGCACTCTCAGGTAAAAATCACCATGCTCACAGCCCTAAGTAGAATAGAAATTCATCCTAGGCGAAGACAGCCATGAGCACAGTCCTGAGTAGTCACTTAACATTTTGTAAAAACCTTTCATCAATTGCATAACATCAATATTTCTGCTAAGTATGATATAGGAACCTAGACACATGAATAAGGGATTCTACACAGGTTTAGCATAGCAACACATGCATATAAAAATACACTAAGTAATGCATATAAAAATAGGAAGTTTATGAGGTGTGCCACTTGCCTTTGAATGTTGTCGTTGTTCACAACTCTTTTCAACGATACTCGGGACTCTCCGTTCAGTCTAAACAATACAAACAAACAACAATACAACAATCATAAAACAACACAACACTTACAAAAAAGTTTCTTAAACTTCTAAGGAAAACATGACATGCATGATATGCAAGTTATTTCTAAGGACTAGAGATGCAAGCCATGCCATGGACAATCTTTTAAGTTAATGCAAGGCAATAGGTTGGTCCAAAAAGGACTAAGGGCTCAGGTCATAATGTTGAATACAATATTTTGTTTTATATCATCTTGAATAAGCACTCTAATGGCTTAGTCTTGATGTGTAAAATACTTAGAGAAAAATACTAAGTCATTTGTTCAAGATGATCACAATTATTATCAACTCTTTGTAAGTTGGACATTCACTATAGTGAGAGAGACAGACACCCGGCCAGCCACTTAAATTGTGGAACAGGTCTCATGTACGTGGACATGTAAGGTTTGTTTCCAGGCCGCTTCATCCCACTATGCTGCTAGGATCCAACAACTTCAAGATGATAACATTATGATCAAAATTTGTTTAAGTCTAAAAGACAAGCTTAGGAAAGAGGGAAAAGATAGAAGAAAGATGTAGTTGTCCTCCAGGCTTCATCTCCAGACTTGTAATATTCTCCTTGATGATGTCTTGATTGAAGTTCTTGGTAGTCTTGATGAATCTTCAGACTTGATGGTTCTTGTATCCTCGAGGCTGGTCTTGGATTTACTTAGTCTTCATGAAGTCTCAGAGAAAAGAAAGAGAGAGAGAGAGAGCAAGACTTGGAAAATATTTCTGGTTGGTCTTCATGAACTTCCTCTTGATTTTTCTTCTAAGTGCTTCTACTTCTTGGAGATACTTCTGAAGTCTTGTTTTGGCTAAGTCCTTCAATGGTCTTCTAGCTCCATCTTGGAAATTCTAAGTGTCTAAGTGCATAGCACTTTACCAAAACACTAGGTTGAAAATAATCCTAACTTAGGGAAAATAAGGAAGGAGTTTTCCTATAAGGAGTATAACTATACAATAGATATGTCATGCATGCAATGCAATTTATTTCTAAGGACAACACTTAACAAAATAAAACAACTCAGTTTTCTAGATGCTAAAATTTTCTAAGGAAAAGATTTAGCATCTTTAAGATGTTGAAATTTTTCTAAGGAAGAGTGTTGTCGAAAAATAGTTATCAAATATTTTCTAAGGAAGAATTTATTTTGTTTAAAGAGGCAAAATATTTCTAAGTACATTTTAATACCAAAGTGGTTATAATATGACTAAGTACTTTATAATTCGAATAGATGGTGAAAATAAATTTTAATAAATTTTTAATCAATTTTAATCATTAAAACAACACTTAAAAGTATTTAATCAATATAAATTATAAAATCATAGAAAATTATTCTACAAAAATTAGTAGAAAAATACTACTGCCAATACTTAGACATTCAAATTTATATCAAAAGAGTTTGACAAGTTTTAAATTTCAAATTTGAAGTTATGTTCAATTTACCATTAATGCCACTTTTGAATTTCAACAAATTTTAATTTGACAAAACATAAAAGTAATGATTCCAAAAGTTTCTACGTGTCATAAGCTTTCCAAAAATATTTTATTTGTAAAATTTGACCAAACCAATAAAAAGTAGTGATAGATTTAAATTTTAGGGTTTTTCTGTAAAACTGTCGGTCTTCGGTTGACTGTTGACTTTGACTGCTGACGTGGGAATTGACTTGCTGACGTGGCAGGCTGACTGGGATTTGACTACGAATTTGACCAAAAATAAAGTTGCTCGGATGGAAAAACACTCTTAACGAAAGTTGTAAAGAATTACGTGCTCTTTCTAATTATCAGAATTATAATATAAGTGGATGAATAGATTGGTCACAAATCGCAAAATACCTGTCTGATCCGAAACTTCAAACGCGAATATCTCTCAGCTCGCTGAACCAAAAGAGGTGAGGCTTGGGGCAAAAGAAAGATCTTGATCAGGGGAACAACTTTCGTATTCTCGTCCCAAACTTTTAAGATGGTTTGGTTACTCGAAAAACATCAAACACGATCTGTATTATACAGAAAATTACGTACGTTAAAATAAAAAGTTGTCAATAGGAAAGTTGTAGATATAGAGTAGATCTACCTTTTCACCGAAAGAATTTCGATTTGACGCAACGAGCGCGAAGAGATCTGAGAAATACGACTTCAGATCTGATGGATGATGATTCGAAATTCTTCCTCCACGCTTGATGAAAAGAGTTGAGACTTATTGGGATGCAAAGGTATCGACGAGATATACAACAATGATTAAGGCCCCGTCGCGATTGGAGATGGTTTTGTTTGTCGAACGAACGAAATACTATTTTGCTGATTAGGGTTTCGGTGGAACGAAAAGAGTAAAACAGATGCCGGCGGCTACATGGGTTTATATAGGCGGAGGGATGGTGGAATAGATAGGGCTCGGAGTTGTGAACGCGTAGGATCAAACGGATCCGGATTTGAAGTTATATATCTTGAGATATACGTGTTTGAATGAAAGGTGGTTGGAAAAACGAATTTAGGGTTTGAGTTGGATAAATCATTCAGTTCGGTTAGTTCCTGGGCAGGCCGGCTGGCCCGATTCATTTTTTTTTTCTTCTTAATTCATTCATAACTTTTGTTTTAGAACTCCGAATTAAGTGAAATTAATTTTTAAAAATTTCTAAAAATCATATCTCTATTTTAAAACATTTATGGACATGTTTTGACCACTTTTTAAAAATATTAACTTTGAATATTTGATTTAATGCAAATTTGACACTTTTGTCAAATTTGGAAATAGAAATTTAATTAATTTATTTATGGCTAAATAAAATTTGGTACCACAATTGTGAACATATGAAAATAATTATTTCTAATAATTACAATCAAAATATTAAACTAAAGTAAGATAAATAGCATAATCATTATTTTGTTTTTAATATTTTCTCGGGTAGATTTTTTTAAATGGAAATAGTATTTCAACCATTGTAATTTCAAATCTAAACAATGCAAGAAAATGATGAATGCATGCATGAATTTTGTTTTCAAATCGACATACAAATAGTTTTCAAAAAGTTTTTAATTTTTCTGATTTTTCAGAATTTGAAAAATCCTAGGATGTTACAGACTACCACCCTTAAAAGGAATCTCGTCCCCGAGATTCGGAGAAGCTAGAAAAGAAAGCAAAGGCTTGAATGATTCTGATAACTCGGGATGTTTTGGAAAATGAAATTTCTGACATGGAAACTTGAAAACTTGTAGTGAAGGGGTTTTCTGATTGGAAGGATGAAAGGAAAGATAGTTTGAGATTTCTGGGTTTAAGTGACTGTGTTTAAATTTTCTAGGTGGCTACCACCCTTAAAAGAAAAGTTTCGTTAATAATTAAACCTTCTAATGCACAACCAACAATCAAGATAATCCACTACAAACATCATCTAACAAACATCAAGCAACAAGGTTCAAACACAAACAACACATACGTAAAATTTCAAACTTCTTTTGAGAAATCGAACTAATCGTTTATCGATCGAAAGGTCGGGGAATTACAAAAGTAACAGTACTGCCATACCACAATTTGATAGGTCAATACACTAAATCGATACGATAAGCTAAAAGATAAATGGTGGTCCCTCTAACATGGTTTTGATTGCTACACTTATCCTTCCTAAATACTACGCTTGCGTTTTATCGCGTGGTTATTTGCCACAGGCGTGACTTCTCCCTCAGTTGACTCTTCAGACAGCACTTCTTCGGGGTCTTCTTCCACTGGTCCTTCCTTCTTCGTAGCTGCAGATACAGTCACATCTCCAGTGCCTTGGTCACCTCCTTCTTCAGCTACTGGCGATGGTGGAGGTGGAATGAGTTGAGCCTCAAGCATGGCAATTTGCTGATCCTTGCCAAGGTTCTCCAAATGTAGGTCATGGATGAGTTCCTCCAACTGACCAATAAGATTTTCAGAAGCTTGGAGTTCTTGGGTTTTTGCGTGTATGACGGCTTGTGCATGATCTGCGACGTCCTGAGTCTGTTGGACTCTCCTGGTCAGACAGTTGATGAGATAATCCAAGTCTTCAAACGTCTTGTTAACAAGGGGCACGTCCAGGCGATTTCCCGTGTGAGCCATCGAGAGACCATGTGCATTCCTCTTCCCAAAGGCACGGAAGGGCGATCCTGGTGCTAGCTTGAATCGATATTTGTAACACAAACGAGCCATTAAGTCCACCATAGCTATGTTCACTCCCTCAATCCACTCTGGGTAGTAGGTGACATAGTCCACGGGCTCGAAGTCTGGCATCGTAGGATCCGGGGTCATGATGGTGCGTATTTCCCAACGTATCCCATGGGGTATGTCGGTCTCCTCCTTCCTTCCTCGGAAATAGGGTGGTGGTAGCTTCAAAACACTTGTCAACCTAGCCAGCTGCCTCCCAAAGATGAAACCCGACAAAATTCCAGCATACGCAGTCTCAGTGTATTCTCCCATCTAGAATTTTGAACAGGTAAGAGTATTAGAATTTAAGAGAAAGGGAAAGATGCAAGACAAGATAAAGTAAAACAATATTAAGGGAAGGTTCAAAATTTACTCATGTTTTGGGATCCTAGTTTAGTTAACTATTTAACTTTTGGGGTCTTAGTCCAATCCTAGGGGTTTCGAACCTACAGGCAACACAGTGCTCTGATACCATCTGTAGCGTACCTGCTCTCAAAATAAGGCAGATACCTGTGCATAGTGCAAATCCCTGGATCGTTTCATTTGCACACACAGTTTACGATGTAATATCACAACAAAGGTCAATTTTATTACATCGATGATCCAGAATTACAAAATATTCTTTACAAATTGCATAGCATAAAGCTAGCTTTGAAAAGTACACAGCAGAAAACAATAGCAGTGAGTCTCTATAACTTTCATGCTGCCACAGGCGAAAACATGTTGGTGGTAGACTCGAAACCTTTAACGAAACCTCACTCGTCATCTGATCAAATCTGCAATAAGAAAAATATTGCAACAACGTGGGTCAGATTCCATTAAAAATGGAGTCTGGCAAGTGACACTATGGTGGACACTTAAGGAAATAACTCTAAAGCCTATATGAATATTTGGCTGGTGGAGTTCAAGGCTAATTTGCATAAAGCCAATTTTTCCTACTCTTTTGAAAACACTTTTCTTGAAATCGACGAGTATGGCATGAAAACCATAATTCTCATCTTCCCTTGTTCACCCATCAACTTTTAACTTAGAAATTGGAATGGTGGAATCCTCCGTTGACGTCCTTGATCAGCTGCTCAAAATTGTCCGTAACCGGGGACACGGCTAAGTACTTAGTTTTACACTCTGCAGAGGTTGTGCAGTTTCACCATTGTACCCATTCAACCCAAGGTATCCTTTACACACCATTTGTGATAAGGAAAGGAGAGAATGAGACGAGATCTTTCAGAAGCATTTTCCCTCCCCATACTGGCTTGACCCGTTCCACCTAACATCCCCTACATCTGCTTGTCAAGCCGGCGAGAGTCCACGCAACATAGTTGATCAAGCCAGAGCCCATATGGCAATGGCTGCACTGGAAGCAATCGTCACTTGGAGTTCTTCAGATTCCTCTGTTCCTGGGTGGCCGTTCTCAAGTGTACATACTCTAGGAACCATAGAAATGGACCTGAGTAGCCACTCAACATAAACCATACAACCAATTACCACCCAGGTGTTTCATTAACTTAGTGGATGTGCACTCTCAGGTAAAAATCACCATGCTCACAGCCCTAAGTAGAATAGAAATTCATCCTAGGCGAAGACAGCCATGAGCACAGTCCTGAGTAGTCACTTAACATTTTGTAAAAACCTTTCATCAATTGCATAACATCAATATTTCTGCTAAGTATGATATAGGAACCTAGACACATGAATAAGGGATTCTACACAGGTTTAGCATAGCAACACATGCATATAAAAATACACTAAGTAATGCATATAAAAATAGGAAGTTTATGAGGTGTGCCACTTGCCTTTGAATGTTGTCGTTGTTCACAACTCTTTTCAACGATACTCGGGACTCTCCGTTCAGTCTAAACAATACAAACAAACAACAATACAACAATCATAAAACAACACAACACTTACAAAAAAGTTTCTTAAACTTCTAAGGAAAACATGACATGCATGATATGCAAGTTATTTCTAAGGACTAGAGATGCAAGCCATGCCATGGACAATCTTTTAAGTTAATGCAAGGCAATAGGTTGGTCCAAAAAGGACTAAGGGCTCAGGTCATAATGTTGAATACAATATTTTGTTTTATATCATCTTGAATAAGCACTCTAATGGCTTAGTCTTGATGTGTAAAATACTTAGAGAAAAATACTAAGTCATTTGTTCAAGATGATCACAATTATTATCAACTCTTTGTAAGTTGGACATTCACTATAGTGAGAGAGACAGACACCCGGCCAGCCACTTAAATTGTGGAACAGGTCTCATGTACGTGGACATGTAAGGTTTGTTTCCAGGCCGCTTCATCCCACTATGCTGCTAGGATCCAACAACTTCAAGATGATAACATTATGATCA
This sequence comes from Poa annua, assembly GCA_026929855.1. NCBI lineage: Eukaryota > Viridiplantae > Streptophyta > Magnoliopsida > Poales > Poaceae > Poa > Poa annua. The sequence goes on along the minus strand of CM049426.1, from coordinate 237,988,003 downwards.
AAATTTGTTTAAGTCTAAAAGACAAGCTTAGGAAAGAGGGAAAAGATAGAAGAAAGATGTAGTTGTCCTCCAGGCTTCATCTCCAGACTTGTAATATTCTCCTTGATGATGTCTTGATTGAAGTTCTTGGTAGTCTTGATGAATCTTCAGACTTGATGGTTCTTGTATCCTCGAGGCTGGTCTTGGATTTACTTAGTCTTCATGAAGTCTCAGAGAAAAGAAAGAGAGAGAGAGAGAGCAAGACTTGGAAAATATTTCTGGTTGGTCTTCATGAACTTCCTCTTGATTTTTCTTCTAAGTGCTTCTACTTCTTGGAGATACTTCTGAAGTCTTGTTTTGGCTAAGTCCTTCAATGGTCTTCTAGCTCCATCTTGGAAATTCTAAGTGTCTAAGTGCATAGCACTTTACCAAAACACTAGGTTGAAAATAATCCTAACTTAGGGAAAATAAGGAAGGAGTTTTCCTATAAGGAGTATAACTATACAATAGATATGTCATGCATGCAATGCAATTTATTTCTAAGGACAACACTTAACAAAATAAAACAACTCAGTTTTCTAGATGCTAAAATTTTCTAAGGAAAAGATTTAGCATCTTTAAGATGTTGAAATTTTTCTAAGGAAGAGTGTTGTCGAAAAATAGTTATCAAATATTTTCTAAGGAAGAATTTATTTTGTTTAAAGAGGCAAAATATTTCTAAGTACATTTTAATACCAAAGTGGTTATAATATGACTAAGTACTTTATAATTCGAATAGATGGTGAAAATAAATTTTAATAAATTTTTAATCAATTTTAATCATTAAAACAACACTTAAAAGTATTTAATCAATATAAATTATAAAATCATAGAAAATTATTCTACAAAAATTAGTAGAAAAATACTACTGCCAATACTTAGACATTCAAATTTATATCAAAAGAGTTTGACAAGTTTTAAATTTCAAATTTGAAGTTATGTTCAATTTACCATTAATGCCACTTTTGAATTTCAACAAATTTTAATTTGACAAAACATAAAAGTAATGATGCCAAAAGTTTCTACGTGTCATAAGCTTTCCAAAAATATTTTATTTGTAAAATTTGACCAAACCAATAAAAAGTAGTGATAAATTTAAATTGTAGGGTTTTTCTGTAAAACTGTCGGTCTTCGATTGACTGTTGACTTTGACTGCTGACGTGGGAATTGACTTGCTGACGTGGCAGGCTGACTGGGATTTGACTACGAATTTGACCAAAAATAAAGTTGCTCGGATGGAAAAACACTCTTAACGAAAGTTGTAAAGAATTACGTGCTCTTTCTAATTATCAGAATTATAATATAAGTGGATGAATAGATTGGTCACAAATCGCAAAATACCTGTCTAATCCGAAACTTCAAACGCGAATATCTCTCAGCTCGCTGAACGAAAAGAGGTGAGGCTTGGGGCAAAAGAAAGATCTTGATCAGGGGAACAACTTTCGTATTCTCGTCCCAAACTTTTAAGATGGTTTGGTTACTCGAAAAACATCAAACACGATCTGTATTATACAGAAAATTACGTACGTTAAAATAAAAAGTTGTCAATAGGAAAGTTGTAGATATAGAGTAGATCTACCTTTTCACCGAAAGAATTTCGATTTGACGCAACGAGCGCGAAGAGATCTGAGAAATACGACTTCAGATCTGATGGATGATGATTCGAAATTCTTCCTCCACGCTTGATGAAAAGAGTTGAGACTTATTGGGATGGAAAGGTATCGACGAGATATACAACAATGATTAAGGCCCCGTCGCGATTGGAGATGGTTTTGTTTGTCGAACGAACGAAATACTATTTTGCTGATTAGGGTTTCGGTGGAACGAAAAGAGTAAAACAGATGCCGGCGGCTACATGGTTTATATAGGCGGAGGGATGGTGGAATAGATAGGGCTCGGAGTTGTGAACGCGTAGGATCAAACGGATCCGGATTTGAAGTTATATATCTTGAGATATACGTGTTTGAATGAAAGGTGGTTGGAAAAACGAATTCAGGGTTTGAGTTGGATACGAATTATTCAGTTCGGTTAGTTCCTGGGCAGGCCGGCTGGCCCGATTCGTTTTTTTTTTCTTCTTAATTCATTCGTAACTTTTGTTTTAGAACTCCGAATTAAGTGAAATTAATTTCTAAAAAATTCTAAAAATCATATCTTTATTTTAAAACATTTATGGACATGTTTTGACCACTTTTTAAAAATATTAACTTTGAATATTTGATTTAATGCAAATTTGACACTTTTGTCAAATTTGGAAATAGAAATTTAATTAATTTATTTATGGCTAAATAAAATTTGGTACCACAATTGTGAACATATGAAAATAATTATTTCTAATAATTACAATCAAAATATTAAACTAAAGTAAGATAAATAGCATAATCATTATTTTGTTTTTAATATTTTCTCGGATAGATTTTTTAAAATGGAAATAGTATTTCAACCATTGTAATTTCAAATCTAAACAATGCAAGAAAATGATGAATGCATGCATGAATTTTGTTTTCAAATCGACATACAAATAGTTTTCAAAAAGTTTTTAATTTTTCTGATTTTTCAGAATTTGAAAAATCCTAGGATGTTACATCTTGACTTGGTGAAATTCTTGATTGGCTCGGAGATCTCTAGACCGGGGACCGGAAATCTCCGAGTTCCGGAAATCTCCTGACTGATTTCCTGATGAAAGACCAAAGTATGCAGTACTGAAAATTAGGCAATATAAGTATTCACTCTTATCAACCAACCTGTACTAGAACCTGCAAACTTCATCACAAACATTAGAACACCTTTTGTGTTGTCATTTGTCACCAAAATATGGGAGTGCAACGAATGCACTTTCAATCCCCCCTTTTGGCGAACGATGACAACACGAAAGGAGAATGGATTTGCAAAATATAGACGGAGCTCCCCCTAAGTAAGTGCACTATTTTAGATTGTTTTGGAATACAAAATGCACATTCCTTAGGATCAACACTCCCCCTAGATTTTACAAACCACGCAAGCACACAAATATAACAATACACAATAGTAGCGAATAACTTGAGCAACATAGATATTACAATAGAGATTTAAAGGTACTCATGTCTCACACACATGACGAGATAAAACAAACCAATAAGAGGGAGCACTTAAGACAAAACGAAAGGAAAACAACACGAAGTGCTCCCAACCCATGTAAATCCCGAGAGTCCTAAAGAGATACTTCTCCCCCTTTGGCATCAAGATACCAAAAAGGGAGGAGGTTCCACTAACGGCCCATGACTCAAGAGTCGGAACCCTGCTCGGCCTCATCATCCTCCTCATCATCATCATCATACTCAAGATCACTATCCTCTGGCACTGCATCCTCCTAATCAAAGGTGAGACCATCGGCATTCCAATCCTTGAATGGAATCACGGGCTTCAAAGGGTGCTTTTGAGCAGGCATCTTCAAATGAGACATAATCTCCTCTTGACGCTTCATAAATGCGATGATTCTGAGAGTAGATGGAGTAGTTCTAACTGTGAATGCAACAATTCATATTCATGATCTTCTCAATTGCCCGTACAACCCATGGGCGACTCTTCTTGGCAGCTTTCTTGATGTTGGGATTGCTAGGAACCCGAGATGGACCACCAAAAATCTCATCCTCATTGATATCTTGCATGGAGGCTTGTTGTTGAACAACATGAGCAGATTTCTGGATTAGCAAGGCTGCGTTGTCGGGCTGACAACCAAGAGCTGCATCAAAGTCATCACCATCTTCTTCGGAGAGCTTGTAGAGCCTCTTGATGAGCAACATCACATAGAGAGCATACGGAGGAACTTTCCTCTAAAAAACTGCTAGGTTCATCTCCTGGAAAATGAAGTCCATGACATCAACCTTGTAGGCATCCTGCTCAACCTCATACTCCCCAAGATAGGCCGCATGAGCCTTGGCCATCAAGTTAACTAGAGGCCCGGCAATATTGTCCGCATTGCCGGCAATGGGAGCAATGGTCCAACAGAACATGCGAAGCAAGATATCATAAGTAGGTAGGAGTCCATACTAAGAGCCAATTTTACCTCCAGGCTGGTATAGATCAGTCATGGCATGCTTGTTGTAGGACACGCCATGGACGTGCATGGGGGCACCAGCTGGAACAGAGAGACCACTGAAAGGACAACCAAGAATCCGAGCAAACTCACGGAAAGAGGAGGTCAAGCGCTGCCTGCCAGACATCCAAGTCATCCCAATATCCTCAGAAGAGTCAAACACCACAGTAGCATAAAAATGATGGATGAGAGATACATTGTAGCTGCACTCGGTGCTCATCCAATGCTCCAAACCCAGAACGCGGCAGACCTCGACTGCTCCCCCAAAATAATCAGCCTTCTTCATTAACTTGTCGAAGTCAATCCACTTCATGGGGCAAATAGGCTTATCAATGGAGAACATCTGATAAACTTCCCTATAGAGCCATGCCATCTCGGTGCAGAAAAACTTGGGATCATCAGATTCCATGTTGTAAGATAGCTCACTTCGCCACTTGCGAAAACTGCCTTTGTTGAAATCCTCAAGGCGGAGCTCGGCCTCTTCTTCTTGCTTGGCCCTGTGGCTCTCTTGAGCAGAGCTGCAGACTCAGCGGGTGTGCTATCTTCACTCGAGGACCCGCTGGGAGGGCGAGAATGAACTGGTTTGGCCCTCCCTCGTTGAGCTATTTGCTTGACACGGCCACGAGGGTTGGAACCTGCAAACACACATCATAGAGAGGATAGAAAGCATATGGGGTAAGCACTCATGTCCGAGAAGGAAAATGGAACGTACTAGAGAAGTTTAAGCAATCAAAGTTTCTGTCCTTAGCTGATTTTATTCTGAGTAGGCTGGAGATTTCCGGGTCTGACTCGGAGATCTCGGGGGTCCAGAGATTTCCGGGTCTGACTGGGAGATATCCGGTCTACACGAATTTTGACAGATTGAAACAAAATCTATGAATGAAAAACAGATATGTGCACGTGGAAGGTAGAGCATGCCTAGGGAAGCAATTCAACCAGAGGAAACAATCAACAACCTCCTAAATCGGCTAGGTTAAACGAAAATAAGTTTCTTCCTAGATTGGAAATATGAGGAGTTACCGGAAGACATTGCGAAAAGCGTGCGGATGGAAACGAAACCCTCGACGAGGAGAAGCAGATCCGAGAAGCACGCGAGAATCCCTTGGACGAACCACCCACAACAAGGATCACAAGAAAGAGGAGAATTTTGGAGGAGAGAGAGGATTAGGGCACGAGGTGGATGAACTGGCCGAACCGGCCAGTCCACCCGTGCCCTTATATAGACAGATCAATTTGAACCGGAGATTTCCGGACTAAGGCTCGGAGATCTCGGGTGCCTGAAATTTCCGGGGCTATTTCCGAATCAGATTCGCCTGAGGTCAGTGCCGAGTCTGATTTGGACTTAGCCCTGGAAATTTTTGCACGTTCGGAGATATCCGGACATCCGACAGGAGATTTCCGGACCCCGGAGATTTCCGGCTCTAATTCCGATTCATCTTCGACAGGGTGCAGTGCCGAATTTGGAAAAGGTCTTACGTGCTGAAAAATCGCAGGGGCCGGAGATTTCCGAGTCTCAGCCGGAAATTTCCGGACACCTGAAATTTCCGGGGCTATTTCCGGTCAATAATCATCACAGATCAGTGCTGATTATTGAACAGACTTAGTCTCGAAATTCTCTGGTAGACCAGAGATTTCCGAGTAAGGCTCGGAGATTTCCGTTCAACTCCAAAAATTCCAGGAACAAGAAATCAATAAGAGAACATGAGTGGGGAAAAGCATGTTTAAAGATAGTGAAAGTCTTAGGATAGGTACTGAAACTGAATAAAGAAGACACACTCAAGTTGCAAGAAACATAAATCAAAAGAGAAGACCAACAAGAGTGTGTTTTCCCAAAGGAACCAAAGACAATGCAAGTGAAGATCAAAAATAAAACCAAATTGTATCAAAAAACTTCAAGAAGAGTGTTGGTGGCCGAAACCACCGTGTATGAGTTGTAGCATGGCACCACGAAGATATATCTTGGGTCCATAACTACATCTCAACATTGAAGCTCACAAATTAGATTTAATTTGAAGTTTTAGCAATGATACTTCACTATATGTATAATTGGGGGAGGAAGAGTCCAATGTATTAGGAATACACTCCCCTAAGTCCATCCGTACCTCTAGTTCTAATAAAGCCTTAAACGTTGGAGAGTGTGCACGTATTTCAAGCCAAGGCCTAAGAATCTATGATATTGATCTCATTCCTCAAGTAGCAAAAACGGGCTTCATCAAGGGCTTCGTGAAGATATCCGCCAATTGATCCCTTGTACCAACATATGATAGATCATTATCTCCTCGTGCCACGTGATCGAGGATGAAATGATGGCGAATCTCAATGTGCTTGGTCCTTGAATGTTGCACCAGATTGTATGCAATTTTTATGGCACTCTCATTATCACATAAAAGTGGCACTTTGTCCAAGAGGACACCGCAATCCTTTAAAGTTTGCCGCATCCAAAGAAGTTGAGTACACGCGCTTGCGGCGGCGACGTACTCGGCTTCCGCCGTGGATAATGAGATGCAATTTTGTTTCTTTGAGGACCAATTCACCAAAGATCTTCCAAGAAATTGACACGTCCCGGATGTGAACTTCCTATCATCAATGCCACTCGCCCAATCGGAGTCGGTGTATCCACAAAGAGACATGGTGCCATCTTTGGGATACCACAACCCAAAGCAAGGGGTATGAACCAAATATCTGAAGATTCTCTTCACGGCCATCAAATGACTTTCCTTAGGCGCGGCTTGATAACGAGCACACACTCCAACGCTTAAAACGATATCGGGTCTAGACGCACATAAATAAAGGAGAGACCCAATCATAGAACGATACTCCTTTTGGTCTACCTCTTTACCGTCGGGGTTGAGTTGGAGGTGGCACTTGGTTTGCATAGGAGTAGGCACACCATTTAGGCCAAGAAACTTAAACTTCTTGATCATATCTTGAATGTACTTGGCTTGACAAATAAAAGTCCCTTCCCTCATTTGTTTGATCTCAAAACCGAGAAAGAACTTGAGATCACCCATCATGGACATCTCGAACTTGTCGGTCATTAGCTTGGAAAACTCATCATTGAACACACGGTTAGTAGAACCGAAGATAATCTCATCGACATATAATTGAAAAATGAAGAGTTCACCATTAACCTTTTTAGTAAAAGAGTGGGATCGATTACCCCAACCTCAAATCCACGGTCTACCAAGAACTCTCTCAAGTGCTCATACCATGCACGGGGGGCTTGTTTAAGGCCATAGAGAGCTTTGTACAAGACATAGACGTGGTGAGGATGGTTGGGATTCTCAAAACCCGGAGGTTGTTTAACATACACAAGTTCTTGCAAGGGACCATTAAGAAAAGCACTTTATACGTCCATTTATTGCAATTTGAAACCATGATGAGATGCATAAGCGATGAGAATACGTGTCGATTCGAGTCTTGCGACCGGCGCGAAAGTTCCTCCAAAGTCGATGCCTTCGACTTGAGAAAAACCTTGAGCCACCAATCGCGCCTTGTTCCTTACAATGATACCATGTTCATCTTGCTTGTTCTTGAAGATCCACTTGGTGCCAATAACATTGCGGCAATCTTTGGGCTTCTCAACTAGGCGCCATACTTTGTTGCGCTCGAAGTTGTCAAGTTCTTCATGCATAGCCCCTAGCCAATCGGGATCTTCAAGAGGATCGAATACTTTCTTGGTCTCGACCATGGAAATGTGTGCTTGATGCTCACTAAACTGAGCCAATTGACTTTTTGTAGAGACCTTTGCTCGTATATCACCGATGACCTTGTTGAGAGATAAAGCTCTTAGTACCAATGACTTTTCAAAGCGAGCTTGACGACGAGTTTCAATTGCCGCCCTTGTTGTGGGGACAATGTAACGCCCCGGGAATTTTTCCCAATTAGAAAATTGTTTGTTTTTCTTTTTTTGCATCAACATGACATCATCATGCATCTTTTGCATTTGTCAACCTCAATTTAAATTATTGCATTTAAATTTAACTCCATTTAAATGCTTTGCCACTTTTAAATCTAATTGCAAATCAAATTAATTTTAATGTGGTAATTAAATTCTTTTCAAATATTCAAACTAATATATTAAATTGTGTATTTTCAAAAAAATAATTATTTGACAAAAGTTATATATCTTTTCTTCGTCTATTTTATTTTAAAAACATAAAACATAATTTAATTAAATAGAAGAAATAAAAATGGCAGAGAAGAAAAAATAACCTCCTGGGCCAAAAACCCCACTCCTGGCCCAACTCTCTCTCTCTTCCCAAAGCCCAAGCCCACCTCCTTGTTGTCTTCTTCCCCTCGTACGGAGAAGCTTTACATGGTGGAGGGCATGGCAGCCCCCACCACGTGCTCCACCTCCTCCCTACTTAGCCCCCTCCTCCCCAGCTCCGAAACCCTAGCCTCTACTTCTCCTCCCTCCGCGCCGCCGCCTCCTTTTCTTCTCCCCCTCCGATCCCCTCTATTTCTTCTTCTCCATCGAGAGCCCACCGGAGACCCTCACCGTCCCCCCGCAGCTCGGGTGTCGTCGAAGCACCGTAGAGACCTCAGAGGCTGCGCCTAGTCGTCTAGGTCGTGCACGCGCGAGGGATTGAGGCAGGAACGCCGAGGACGCCGTCGGCGTCATCTTCTTCCCCGACGGCCGGAGTTCGTCTCCGACAAAAATTCGCCGGTTACGTTCGTCATCGAGCTCGAACAACTCCCCCAGCAACCTCACCGTGAGCTCCTCTTCCGTTTCCCCTACTCCCCTTCTAGAATTCGTGTCGAATGCCTCAGTTTCATCCTCGACTTCCTTCGGCCGTGTCCATCTCGCCATGGCCGAGCTTGGGCCTTGGTGCTCTTGCCCACTGCACCCTGCCCCTTGCGCAGCACCCGCCACACAAAGCGTACGCCCTCCCTCGCAGCCGCACGCGCCCGCGCCGCTCCGCCCGTTCAAGGTCGTCGCCGGCGTCCGTCCCCGGTCGTCCACGTCGTCCTGCATCTGCAAGTCTGAAACTGTGTTTCACATAAACATCGTTGGGTTGGTTTATATTCATACGTTCTCTGTTTACATCAACACCACAACTCCGTCCTTGTGGCTAGCGCAGCCAAACCAACTTCCCTCGCCGTAGACCCAAGTTCGAATCCCGTGGGGCGCGGGGACAAAATGCCCACTTTTTATTTTCTTTCTCCGACTGACAGCTGGGTCCCACCCGTCAGTGACAGCTGTGATGGGATTCTTACACCTGAGCCCCCTGCCTTTCTGTTTTGCCCCGAGAACCTCACTGATAAGTTTTCTATTACGAGCAGGTCCCTGCAAATTACAGAAACAACCTGAGAACTTAAAAATGCAATAACTTTATTTCTACAACTCCAAATAAAACAATCTTTATATGTTTATTTATCAGAAAAATGCAATAAATATTAATACGCCATTTGTATGCCATTTTGCATCTGTTATTTTAACTGCTTAGTATAATTTGTTAATTGCAACTAAATAATTAAATATGAAATGTGTGGGGTAATAAATATATAATGCCCTATTCCATTTAATTTAATTAGATCACCCATGCCATGTGTTGCCATGTTAACCAACATTTAATATTGCTGGTAAATAAATAACTTGCACCTAAATATTAATTGTCGGGGTTGCTTTCCCGCTTAATTTGGATTACCTGCATAATATTGCATCTTGCCATGCCATGCATCATTCTCATATGATCATGCTGAATCTTTTTCCGTAGTTGTAAAATGCATCTTTTACGCTTTCCAGTGTTTGTTGCTTCTTCGCGGATACGACGTTGAGATGTGTGAGCAACGACAGGATCTGCTTCCATGCGGATTCCAGGCAAGCAAAGTTTGCTTGTTTACCTATACATTGTCTTTCATTCCTGCCGTTGATCTCTGCTACCCTAGTATTCGATTCTTCATTGCGAGCCCATCACATGTTTATCCTGCAGCCTATACAGCTTTATCCCCACAACCTAATACCTGTTGTATGTTTATCTGTTAGCCTTGCGAGTCGTAGCGCATGCTTAGATTTGTTTGTGCGAGTCGTCTGTTGGCCTTTATTTCATGTGCTTAGCTGATAGATTATTCTACCTTAATAAATTGATTTCTTATGTTGGGGTATTATAATTAAGAGATAAGGCACTAGGCGGAAGGCCTTGCGAGGTGCTTTGTTCTGCTAAGTGTCGACCTAGGAACTGAGATCTTGCTCCCCTATCCAAGACTAAGCGCACTAACCACTTGTGGGAGGCCTTATGGAGCCCCCCTCGACTTTGACTGGAACTTCAACTTGTCCGGGAGCTACACCTAGTTTGTGTTTTCCATTTGGCTCATATGCATCGATACTAGTGTAGTATTTTACTTTGGCGGTGTGCCTTGTTACATGCATATAGGGCGCGGCCTGTTGGTGCGGAGGGGTGTGTCCTGCGGGAGTCCGCACTGTCGTAGTGGTGTCACGGCAAATGCCATAGGATGGCTAAAGTGTGGGGCCGATGGACGCTGGTGGATCCGAGGAGGGCTAGCGAACTAGAGAGCTCGCACGCAGGAGGATGCCGGAATAACCGGGATCTCCGAGGAACACAAAACACTACCGAAGGAAACAAGAGAAGATCTAGTAAATACGAACAACTGCACGAAGGCAGAGAACACACACACACGATGTACCCAGGTTCGGGGCCCTCGTGGGGAGGTAACACCCCTACTCTTGCCTTTCCTCTCAATATAAGTGTGGAATGAGATCTACCACATGTTCTTGGAGCTCTTGCGGTGATGAACACGATGAACAAGATGAAATAGAGAGAGGGAGGAGTAAATGCCCTAGGAGTAAATGAGACTAAGGTTTTGGCTTCCAAGTTGGTCCCTCTTCACTTGAGCTTTATGGCGCCTTTTATAGAGTTCCGGCCGGGAGGGCCGGAAACCCTAATCCAGGATGGCCCCACCAGCCAGGCCTACCGGTTATGTCGACACCGGCTAGTGCGACCTAGCCGCCTACCTATCTGGCATAGCCCTGCCGTCATCATTCCGGCAAGGACAGCAGGCGCCGTCCTGGAACATCATTGTCCCTCTGTCAGAGACAAGACATGTCTCTGCCCATCCCGAGTAACCTTTTCCGGATTGCCGGGCTAGGCATGTCCGATCTTGTCGTACCGTTATCGTACCGGCTGACACGCTCCCGTGTCAGGCGGGAGGTGACCATGCTTCCGTGTCAGGCAGGAGGTGACCATGCTTCCGTGTCAGGGGGGATGATACTTCCCCCCGTGCCAGGCGGGAAAGCCTGCTCCAAACCGTTGACGACTTACTGACATCTCCCATGCCGGCTACCTCCTTGTTCCATTCTGTAAGTCTTCCCTGCACACACTGGACAACTTGCTAGGACCGAGATCTATGTGTCGATTAGCCTGTACCCGGGGAGCGAGCTCGTACCTTTCTCACCTACCCGGGGAGTCTATCCGGTTCACCCGGGATCTCCTCCACCGGGGAGTGGACCCGGAGCTCCCGAGATCCCTTCCGGATGTAGCTGAGTAACACTTAGGATGAGCAAATCTAGGCCTAGCCTCCCGAAGATGTCTTGGGCTGCTACCAAAGACATATTCGAGAAGCTAGTTCTTAGAGCAACCATCCGCCTGGACTTATGCCACTCTGAAGGCCTGGGGGAGGCTATTTATAGATTCCAGGGGTGACCCTTGCGACCCCCAAGAGACACCTTGGGCTTAACCAGCTACGAAAGGTAAAGTTGCCCCTTCAGTATCCTAAAGGGCAGCACTTGCACTCTCCAAAGGTCAAACACTATTGTCATACTGCTGATTTGCACCGGGATCTGCCCTACCCGGGGGGCAGCCACCCGACACTAGTCCCTGAAGCTGGTGCTGTGCAGCGACCCAAGATGATGTGCGGGATCAGCTTTTAAAAAGAAATCTTATTCGAACCAGCAAGGAACAATCCTCAGCCTTGGTGCCGAGACGACCTTTACCGAGATCCTTTCCCGAGACCTTTCCAACCGGGAGGCCCTGCTCGGGTAACTAGATAGCCTTGAGGGTCTCGACCGGGTAGGGTCATGCCGGTATATTTCATGATTCGTGTCGGACAAGATTTCTCCACAGGGGGAGGGTCCCACCCGAGGTCTTGTCGTGCCAGAGAAGCACTTGAGTGTTTTTGAATTAACACGCCGTTGCTCGGGTTCGCGCGCCGGGAGCCGCAGCCGACCCGAAGTCCAACCGTTGGGGCTCTGTGGCCCGCGGTGAGGCCGGATCAGGCGCTCCGGGTGACGCCACGTGCCGCGCGGCACAAAACTGATCCCACCCACGATTTGGGAGATCGTAGGCGGGAAAAACGGAAACCGCTCCGGGGCTCCCCATAAATAGGGGAGCGGAGGAGTTATCCCCTTTCTTCCCCGATCATTCCCTCTTCTCCGCAACCGTCCCGAGTGCTCCGCCGCCGCGCCCGTAGCTCAAGCACCACCGTCGCCGTGCACGGAGCTCAAGCGACGCCGTCGCCGTCCGTCGCCGAAGCCGTTCGTTTCCACCATCGGGCATCGGATCTCTCGCGCCCCGGTGCCAACTTCTCCGGTGAGTTTCTTTCTCCGGTGAACTTTCTCACGGTGACGAACCACCGCATTAGCCCGTGACTTCGCACGTCCACGAACCATGCTGCCGCCGGCGAGCGCGCTCGGTGCGGCGTCGCCGGTGGCATACTCCACGCCTTAGTTTCGATCCGCGCTAGTCCACCCTCATGCACGGTTCGGGTATTATTGTGCCGATTAAATTTATTTGTTCGAGCACGCTAGATCTTTTTAACAGGAACCCGGTTGTTGCTAGAAGTTTCCACTCCGGGATCTTCCGTTACCGGCATACTAACCCGACTAACTGCCACTCCGCCTGCAGAGTAGCTCTGGTATGTCCTCCGTGCCATCCGAGATGGGCGACGAGAGTGTCCGAGGTTGCTGGGACGGTTCCGAGACCAATCAGGTGGACCTTGATTGGCTATACCGGACACACCGGATCCCGCCACAGGTTGAGAGTCGACTTCCGGGGAGCGAGGTTCAGCCGGAACCTCAACCCGGTGAATATGTAGTGTTCCTCACGCACTTTGAGCGGGCGTTTGGGCTTCCGGCTAGCCCCTTCTTCCGCGACTTCCTCGACACCTACAACCTCCAACGTCATCACCTTCCGGCCAACGCAATCATGATGCTCTCCGTCTTCGCCACTTACACGGAAGGGTATCTCGGTATTTGGCCGTTCGTGGATCTCTGGGCCAAGTACTTCATCCTCCGCCGACAAGTCATCCCAAACCCGGACAAGAAGGTCAAAGATCTTGTTGACTACGGGGCGGCAACGATCATCCCCCGCACCGATTCCGGATTCACCAAGGTCCAGGGGCTGGAATCATGCCGGAAGTGGCAACGGAGCTTCTTCTACGTGAAGAACCGGGCGACCTCTGGAGACTCTCCGGGATCCTCTGCCCCGGATTTCATCAACTTGCCGGAGTTTGCCGTGGGTCCTCCCCGCGAATTCGATCTCTGGAATAGGCTCCCGGATACTGAGGAGATCAGATGTATGCACGATGTCTTAAGTGTCCTTACGGATAGCCTGACCTCGGATGACCTCCTGTGCTGCTTTATCATCCGCCGCATCTGCCCTCTACAGACCCGAGCTCATAAGCTGTGCCACATAAGTGGTGTATATGACCCCACGAGAACCAGATCTTCCCGCTGGACAAAGCTCAAGTCCGGCGGCGCGTTCGAGCTATCGCTCGAACTCAGATCCCGACGAATTTCGCGTGGGGTCGTGTTGCCGGCTCCCGCAAAAAAACACTGAAGCGGGTGCTCGTGTCTGCCTTTCGCCAACTTCCATTTGCACCCGGGTTTTGCTGGAAATCGACATGGTTGTCATGCATTGATTTATTCCTGCAGCTGTTTGAGCGTCAGACAGCGGAGGACGCGATGCATGCCGGTGGCAAATTCGCGGCGGATTTCCCGATACCAAAGGAGATGCCGATAGAGGATCCCGATGGCGAAGATCACCTCGCCATCCCCCTAGCCCGCGCTGCCGCCCCGGGTAATCCCTCAACTCCAGAGGCTATCCACATTGCATCTGACGATGATGATGGTGACGATTGTCAAATACTCGATGTGATTGACGCTCTTCCCCTCAATTGGGCTTCGCCAGTAGTTCCGAGATCAGCGGCCGTGACGAAGCGCGCCAAAACCCGGAAACGCGCGAGCTCCGACACCACCCCTGCCGGTGAATCTGGTGGTGTCGCCAAGAAGAGTAGGCAGAACAAGCAACCGGGCGAAAAGCCTCCTCGGCGCCGGAAAGGTCCCCCTACTGTAGACTCCGGGTATGATTTGCTTGCTTTGAGTTATCTGACTTCGATTTCTTCCGAGGTTCTTTCTGACATGCTCATTATAAGATGCTCTTGACGTTCCGGCTTCCGCGAGTCTCCATCCTCCGGGATCCCGCACTCCTAGCCCCTCCCGGGCTGCTCCTTCTCCATTTCGGCACCCAGCGCAGGACGATGAGCATCCTACGCCCGGTGTCGTGCTTCCCGAGGTCGTGGCTCCGGAGGCCGATCTCGGGGAGACTGAGGTTCTGCTACCACCTAGTTCTGCGGCTGCGGCGGGTGTCCCATCTTGAGGGGGAGATGGCGAGCCCTCCGCGGCAAGTCGTGCCGCGCGCCCCTTCCCGATTGACTTCCGACAAGACTCCGCCGCCGAAGCCGTCTGCTGCTTCCTCCCGACAAGCTGAACTTCCTGCCGGGAACCTACGCAACCAGGCCTCCGGGCAGAAGATAGTTGCTGCCAAGCCCAATGCCCCTCCGAAATCTTCGACCCAAGACTTGGCCCACATCAAGGGTTCCTCTGCCCCGGGTAAGTATTCCGGATTACCACCACCTCCTACCGAGATCCCTACTGCCGCCTTGCAGGCGCTTCGAGCAACCGTAAGCTCCTTTGTGTCTTCAGGATCCCGGGATATCGTTGCCGCGAGCGCGCCTGGCCTGCGTATTATTGAAGAATACAACAAGGCCTGGCTCGCCGCTGATGCCTCCGAGATTGTGGGGGATTTGCACGCTGCCGGCACGAGCCGCAGCGCCCAAGCCCTTCACGCTCTCCAGGTGGCTGCACTGGATGTCACCCGGGTGATCGATGTAAGTTTCCTCCTTCCACTTTCTCCAAAGTTTTAATTCTCCCATCCCCACTAGTCCCCGAGATTGATGCTTAGTGCTCTAGACTCCACCGAGTAGCAGATCACTAGGCTCCAATCTTAGAAAAATAAGTAGTTGACTTGTTTAGCCAGTGTGGATTCCGGATACTCCCGAGTCCCCGGGATCCTTCCCGAGTTCTGATATCGGATAACCTTTTGACACAGGATTGCGGCAAGAAACGCAGCAGCGTCTTCCACCAGCTTCTTGCTGACTTCGGTCAGTCCAAGAAGTCCGAGAAGCGACTCCGGGAGGAGCGGAACGCCGCGCGAAAGGTCTCGGTGGACCAGAAAACTGCCTTGTCCGAGGCTCAGTCCGAGATCCTGCGGCTAAATGCCGAGCTGGAGAAGTCCAAGTCCGCCGCTACTGACTTGAAGGCGCATTTCCTGGACGCGACCAAGAAGCAGAAGGAAACCCTGGACAATTCCGAGGCGCGCGCGCACCACGCCGAGACCGAGTTGGCTCTTCTCCGATCGAAGGCGGATGGCTGGCTTGCTGAGCTGACTGGTTTAAACCGGGACCTCAATAGTAAGTTCACCGAGATCTTTTTCTTTTGCTTTCTTTCTTTACTGCTATCACCCTCATGATCTGGCCGCTTGACAACTCTTCTTTTTAAAGGACAATTTGAACACTCCCGAGAAGCCGCCAACCTTGCAGTTGCTGCCGCCCGGGAGAAGCGTGCCGGGAAGGGTCCTATCTCGGACTCGTGGGATATTGAGGACCACCTCACCGCTCCGAAGGCCCGGATAGTACCTCTCCGGTCGATCGGGACCGAGCTAATCAGCGCGGCCGTCCATGTCCATGGCGCTCTATGGCCTGGCGTCACCGCTACCCTCTCGGTTAGTGAATTGGCGACCGCGCTCCGAGATGCCGGCAAGCGTCTTCACGCTTGGAAGCGCTCCGGTGCGCGGGCTGGTGCTGACCAAGTCTTGACCCGCGTGCTTAGCTGGTACGAGGGGCTCGACCTTGGTGTGATCCAGCGTCTGTGCACCATCTCGCCGGGGTGCTCTGATCCGGCCAAGATCCAGCAACGCTAAGAGGTTGCCCATCGCGTCGCGTCCTGGTCCGACATCGGCGTCTTCACCACTAGCCTCATCACTTCTGACTCCGAGTCAGATTACGAAGATGATGGTGAGACGGTTGAAACCGGTGACGTGGAGGCTGAGATTCCGGAGGATGACGATGCTGGTACCGGTGCTGGTACCGAGACCGTGGCCTCCCGGGAAGCTGCTACTCCTTCGCCGCCCGAGACTTCCCATGCCGAGGCGAACCCGGAGGCTCTGGACACCCCTGCTAACGTGGAGGAGACCATTGTGACTTCTCCCTCCGCCGACGCGCCTGAGAAACCGGCTTCCCCCACTGCTTAAAAACACTAAGTGTTGAAACGTTAGATCCCCGGGATGCCGGGTGCAACTGTAATATATACATTTTAATTCGTACTCTGTTCTTTCTTATGCGAACACGTTATGTCGGTTTATTTTGCAACGAGTCCCCGAGTTCGTTTTCATGTTTACCGTAGATAGGTAATTTCTGCTCTTGTCTACCATTTCGGCGTTCGACAGTCGAGTCACAAAACTCCCTTTACAGTATACATTACTTATGAAAATCCAAGTTCCAGTTTGTTAAATTTCCGACATAACAAAATAAACAACTGAATAAGCAAAACACCTATGCCGGAGAAGTTCCTACCCCGAGTCCCCGAGTTCGTTTTCGTGTTTCCCACATTTGACGCTCTCTGCTCTTGACTACCATTTCGGCGGTCGTTAGTCGAGTCACAAGATGATTTTACATGACATACACTACTCCAACTAGAAAATCGATCTCGGAACTCGCCCGGCATACACCAAACCAAAAATATATAACAGACAGTCCCTGGGTTCCTCCCTGGGTTGCCGGCATGCATAAAATGATAGCAGAAAAATAGAGGTACAAAACGAGGTAGTCCCCGGGTTCCTCCCGAGGGTACCGACATGCAAGTTAACACAAAGGATAACTTTGGGCAGGCAGTCCCCGAGTAACATCTCGGGGTGCCAAAACTTCATTGATAGGGAAACCGAGATAGATAAATTGCACCCTTTAAGTGTAAAAGGGTCGAAGCAAAGCTACATTCCATGGCCGCTTGGTTTCCTCACCAGCTTTGTCCATTACACCTTTTCTAGCTTCCTGTGCATCTACAAGGTAATAAGAATCATTGTGCAGTGCCCTGCTTACAACAAAAGGACCCTCCCATGGAGGCGAGAGCTTATGCATCCCGGGTGTGCGCTGGATAAGCCTTAGCACGAGATCCCCTTCTCGGAATACTCTGGGATGCACCTTCCGGCTATGATAGCGACGGAGATTTTGCTGATAAATTGCCGACCGAGACAGTGCCACTTCCCTTGCTTCCTCGAGCAAGTCCACATCATCTTCCCGGGCTTCCTTTGCCTCGGTCTCGGTGAACATTGTAACCCTTGGTGAGTCATATTGGATGTCGGTTGGAAGCACGGCTTCGGCACCGTACACCATGAAGAATGGTGTGTAGCCGGTAGATCTGTTTGGTGTGGTCCGGAGACCCCACAACACTGCCGGTATCTCCTCTATCCAACATCCCGGAGTTCTCAACAGTGGCTCGATCAAGCGGGCTTTGATGCCGGCCAAGACCAAAGCATTTGCTCTCTCGACTTGCCCGTTGGCTTCCGGGTGAGCCACTGACGCCACATCCAACCGGATTCTCTTCTCAGCACAAAATCGAGCGAACTCCCCCACAGCAAAATTGGTGCCATTATCCGTGATGATGCTGTGCGGGTATCCATATCTCAAGATGATGTCTTTCAAGAATTGAACTGAGGTGTGTCCGTCACACTTCCGGATTGGTTTGACCTCTATCCATTTTGTAAACTTGTCCACCATGACCAGCATGTGCGTCATATTGCCCCTTGCCGGCTTGAATTGTCCGACCATGTCCAAGCACCATACTGCGAATGGCCAAGTGATAGGGATTGTTTTCAGTGCTGATGCCGACATATGTATCTTGTGTGCAAACCTCTGGCACCCTCCACACTTACGGACAATGTCCTCTGCCTGCTGCAAGGCAGTAAGCCAGTAGAACCCATGCCGGAACACTTGTGCCACCAGTGCCCGAGATGATGCATGATGTCCACACTCCCCTTGGTGTATTTCCAATAGCATCTCTTGCCTTCCTCGGGTTCCACACACCTTTGGAGCACCTCGGTGACACTTCTCTTGTACAGCTCTTGATTGATGACGGTGTAAGCCTTGGATCTCCTCAGTATTTGCTGGGCTTCTACTTCGTTCTCCGGGAGGGTTCCATCCAATATGTACGCCATGATAGGCTGTGCCCATCCCGGGACGGGTCGAACCGGGAACACGAGGGCATCTACATCCATTGGCTCTGCCGACATTACTTCCATCATCATGCTATTTAGTCTCTCCGAGTTCTGTGATGCAGTCCCCGGGTTCAACACAATGTTCCCGACTTCCATCTCCATAGGTACAGCTTCCGAACCATGCTCCTTGGGGATGAAGATAGAATCCGACTCGGGCGAAGGCTGGATAGACGGTTTCCTCAGATGCTCGAGAGCGATCCCGGGTGGGATGGCCTCCCGAGATGACCCTAGCTTGGACAACACATGTGCTGCTTCGTTTTCCCCTCTAGGTATGTGCTTGAACTCGCAGCCTTCGAAAAACCCGGATATTTTCTGCACATGGAACCGATATAAGGCCATGTTGGCGTCAATTGCATCCCTGTTCCCCTACACCTGCTGCACCACGAGGTCGGAATCGCCGAAACACTCTATTCGGCGGATGCCAATTTCCTTGGCGACGTTCAGTCCATGAACTAACCCGACTAACTGCCACTCCGCCTGCAGAGTAGCTCTGGTATGTCCTCCGTGCCATCCGAGATGGGCGACGAGAGTGTCCGAGGTTGCTGGGACGGTTCCGAGACCAATCAGGTGGACCTTGATTGGCTATACCGGACACACCGGATCCCGCCACAGGCTGAGAGTCGACTTCCGGGGAGCGAGGTTCAGCCGGAACCTCAACCCGGTGAATATGTAGTGTTCCTCACGCACTTTGAGCGGGGGTTTGGGCTTCCGGCTAGCCCCTTCTTCCGCGACTTCCTCGACACCTACAACCTCCAACGTCATCACCTTCCGGCCAACGCAATCATGATGCTCTCCGTCTTCGCCACTTACACGGAAGGGTATCTCGGTATTTGGCCGTTCGTGGATCTCTGGGCCAAGTACTTCATCCTCCGCCGACAAGTCATCCCAAACCCGGACAAGAAGGTCAAAGATCTTGTTGACTACGGGGCGGCAACGATCATCCCCCGCCCTGATTCCAGATTCACCAAGGTCCAGGGGCTGGAATCATGCCGGAAGTGGCAACGGAGCTTCTTCTACGTGAAGAACCGGGCGACCTCTGGAGACTCTCCGGGATCCTCTGCCCCGGATTTCATCAACTTGCCGGAGTTTGCCGTGGGTCCTCCCCGCGAATTCGATCTCTGGAATAGGCTCCCGGATACTGAGGAGATCAGATGTATGCACGATGTCTTAAGTGTCCTTACGGATAGCCTGACCTCGGATGACCTCCTGTGCTGCTTTATCATCCGCCGCATCTGCCCTCTACAGACCCGAGCTCATAAGCTGTGCCACATAAGTGGTGTATATGACCCCACGAGAACCAGATCTTCCCGCTGGACAAAGCTCAAGTCCGGCGGCGCGTTCAAGCTATCGCTCGAACTCAGATCCCGACGAATTTCGCGTGGGGTTGTGTTGCCGGCTCCCGCAAAAAAACACTGAAGCGGGTGCTCGTGTCTGCCTTTCGCCAACTTCCATTTGCACCCGGGTTTTGCTGGAAATCGACATGGTTGTCATGCATTGATTTATTCCTGCAGCTGTTTGAGCGTCAGACAGCGGAGGACGCGATGCATGCCGGTGGCAAATTCGCGGCGGATTTCCCGATACCGAAGGAGATGCCGATAGAGGATCCCGATGGCGAAGATCACCTCGCCATCCCCCTAGCCCGCGCTGCCGCCCCGGGTAATCCCTCAACTCCAGAGGCTATCCACATTGCATCTGACGATGATGATGGTGACGATTGTCAAATACTCGATGTGATTGACGCTCTTCCCCTCAATTGGGCTTCGCCAGTAGTTCCGAGATCAGCAGCCGTGACGAAGCGGGCCGAAACCCGGAAACGCGCGAGCTCCGACACCACCCCTGCCGGTGAATCTGGTGGTGTCGCCAAGAAGAGTAGGCAGAACAAGCAACCGGGCGAAAAGCCTCCTCGGCGCCGGAAAGGTCCCCCTACTGTAGACTCCGGGTATGATTTGCTTGCTTTGAGTTATCTGACTTCGATTTCTTCTGAGGTTCTTTCTGACATGCTCATTATAAGATGCTCTTGACGTTCCGGCTTCCGCGAGTCTCCATCCTCCGGGATCCCGCACTCCTAGCCCCTCCCGGGCTGCTCCTTCTCCATTTCGGCACCCAGCGCAGGACGATGAGCATCCTACGCCCGGTGTCGTGCTTCCCGAGGTCGTGGCTCCGGAGGCCGATCTCGGGGAGACTGAGGTTCTGCTACCACCTAGTTCTGTGGCTGCGAAGGGTGTCCCATCTTGAGGGGGAGATGGCGAGCCCTCCGCGGCAAGTCGTGCCGCGCGCCCCTTCCCGATTGACTTCCGACAAGACTCCGGCGCCGAAGCCGTCTGCTGCTTCCTCCCGACAAGCTGAACTTCCTGCCGGGAACCTACGCAACCAGGCCTCCGGGCAGAAGATAGTTGCTGCCAAGCCCAATGCCCCTCCGAAATCTTCGACCCAAGACTTGGCCCACATCAAGGGTTCCTCTGCCCCGGGTAAGTATTCTGGATTACCACCACCTCCTACCGAGATCCCTACTGCCGCCTTGCAGGCGCTTCGAGCAACCGTAAGCTCCTTTGTGTCTTCAGGATCCCGGGATATCGTTGCCGCGAGCGCGCCTGGCCTGTGTATTATTGAAGAATACAACAAGGCCTGGCTCGCCGCTGATGCCTCCGAGATTGTGGGGGATTTGCACGCTGCCGGCACGAGCCGCAGCGCCCAAGCCCTTCACGCTCTCCAGGTGGCTGCACTGGATGTCACCCGGGTGATCGATGTAAGTTTCCTCCTTCCACTTTCTCCAAAGTTTTAATTCTCCCATCCCCATTAGTCCCCGAGATTGATGCTTAGTGCTCTAGACTCCACCGAGTAGCAGATCACTAGGCTCCAATCTTAGAAAAATAAGTAGTTGATTTGTTTAGCCAGTGTGGATTCCGGATACTCCCGAGTCCCCGGGATCCTTCCCGAGTTCTGATATCGGATAACCTTTTGACACAGGATTGCGGCAAGAAACGCAGCAGCGTCTTCCACCAGCTTCTTGCTGACTTCGGTCAGTCCAAGAAGTCCGAGAAGCGACTCCGGGAGGAGCGGAACGCCGCGCGAAAGGTCTCGGTGGACCAGAAAACTGCCTTGTCCGAGGCTCAGTCCGAGATCCTGCGGCTAAATGCCGAGCTGGAGAAGTCCAAGTCCGCCGCTACTGACTTGAAGGCGCATTTCCTGGACGCGACCAAGAAGCAGAAGGAAACCCTGGACAATTCCGAGGCGCGCGCGCACCACGCCGAGACCGAGTTGGCTCTTCTCCGATCGAAGGCGGATGGCTGGCTTGCTGAGCTGACTGGTTTAAACCGGGACCTCAATAGTAAGTTCACCGAGATCTTTTTCTTTTGCTTTCTTTCTTTACTGCTATCACCCTCATGATCTGGCCGCTTGACAGCTCTTCTTTTTAAAGGACAATTTGAACACTCCCGAGAAGCCGCCAACCTTGCAGTTGCTGCCGCCCGGGAGAAGCGTGCCGGGAAGGGTCCTATCTCGGACTCGTGGGATATTGAGGACCACCTCACCGCTCTGAAGGCCCGGATAGTACCTCTCCGGTCGATCGGGACCGAGCTAATCAGCGCGGCCGTCCATGTCCATGGCGCTCTATGGCCTGGCGTCACCGCTACCCTCTCGGTTAGTGAATTGGCGACCGCGCTCCGAGATGCCGGCAAGCGTCTTCACGCTTGGAAGCGCTCCGGTGCGCGGGCTGGTGCTGACCAAGTCTTGACCCACGTGCTTAGCTGGTACGAGGGGCTCGACCTTGATGTGATCCAGCGTCTGCGCACCATCTCGCCGTGGTGCACTGATCCGGCCAAGATACAGCAACGCTAAGAGGTTGCCCATCGCGTCGCGTGCTGGTCCGACATCGGCGTCTTCACCACTAGCCTCATCACTTCTGACTCCGAGTCAGATTACGAAGATGATGGTGAGACGGTTGAAACCGGTGACGTGGAGGCTGAGATTCCGGAGGATGACGATGCTGCTACCGGTGCTGGTACCGAGACCGTGGCCTCCCGGGAAGCTGCTATTCCTTCGCCGCCCGAGACTTCCCACGCCGAGGCGAACCCGGAGGCTCTGGACACCCCTGCTAACGTGGAGGAGACCATTGTGACTTCTCCCTCCGCCGACGCGCCTGAGAAACCGGCTTCCCCCACTGCTTAAAAACACTAAGTGTTGAAACGTTAGATCCCCGGGATGCCGGGTGCAACTGTAATATATACATTTTAATTCGTACTCTGTTCTTTCTTATGCGAACAAGTTATGTCGGTTTATTTTGCAACGAGTCCCCGAGTTCGTTTTCATGTTTACCGTAGATAGGTAATTTCTGCTCTTGTCTACCATTTCGGCGTTCGACAGTCGAGTCACAAAACTCCCTTTACAGTATACATTACTTATGAAAATCCAAGTTCCAGTTTGTTAAATTTCCGACATAACAAAATAAACAACTGAATAAGCAAAACACCTATGCCGGAGAAGTTCCTACCCCAAGTCCCCGAGTTCGTTTTCGTGTTTCCCACATTTGACGCTCTCTGCTCTTGACTACCATTTCGGCGTTCGTCAGTCGAGTCACAAGATGATTTTACATGACATACACTACTCCAACTAGAAAATTGATCTCGGAACTTGCCCGGCATACACCAAACAAAAAATATATAACAGGCAGTCCCTGGGTTCCTCCCTGGGTTGCCGGCATGCATAAAATGATAGCAGAAAAATAGAGGTACAAAACGAGGTAGTCCCCGGGTTCCTCCCGAGGGTATCGACATGCAAGTTAACACAAAGGATAACTTTGGGCAGGCAGTCCCCGAGTAACATCTCGGGGTGCCGAAACTTCATTGATAGGGAAACCGAGATAGATACATTGCACCCTTTAAGTGTAAAAGGGTCGAAGCAAAGCTACATTCCATGGCCGCTTGGTTTCCTCACCAGCTTTGTCCATTACACCTTTTCTAGCTTCCTGTGCATCTACAAGGTAATAAGAATCATTGTGCAGTGCCCTGCTTACAACAAAAGGACCCTCCCATGGAGGCGAGAGCCTATGCATCCCGGGTGTGCACTGGATAAGCCTTAGCACGAGATCCCCTTCTCGGAATACTCTGGGATGCACCTTCCGGCTATGATAGCGACGGAGATTTTGCTGATAAATTGCCGACCGAGACAGTGCCACTTCCCTTGCTTCCTCGAGCAAGTCCACATCATCTTCCCGGGCTTCCTTTGCCTCGGTCTCGGTGAACATTGTAACCCTTGGTGAGTCATATTGGATGTCGGTTGGAAGCACGGCTTCGGCACCGTACACCATGAAGAATGGTGTGTAGCCGGTAGATCTGTTTGGTGTGGTCCGGAGACCCCACAACACTGCCGGTATCTCCTCTATCCAACATCCCGGAGTTCTCAACAGTGGCTCGATCAAGCGGGCTTTGATGCCGGCCAAGACCAAAGCATTTGCTCTCTCGACTTGCCCGTTGGCTTCCGGGTGAGCCACTGACGCCACATCCAACCGGATTCTCTTCTCAGCACAAAATCGAGCGAACTCCCCCACAGCAAAATTGGTGCCATTATCCGTGATGATGCTGTGCGGGTATCCATATCTCAAGATGATGTCTTTCAAGAATTGAACTGAGGTGTGTCCGTCACACTTCCGGATTGGTTTGACCTCTATCCATTTTGTAAACTTGTCCACCATGACCAGCATGTGCGTCATATTGCCCCTTGCCGGCTTGAATTGTCCGACCATGTCCAAGCACCATACTGCGAATGGCCAAGTGATAGGGATTGTTTTCAGTGCTGATGCCGACATATGTATCTGGTGTGCAAACCTCTGGCACCCTCCACACTTACGGACAATGTCCTCTGCCTGCTGCAAGGCAGTAAGCCAGTAGAACCCATGCCGGAACACTTGTGCCACCAGTGCCCGAGATGATGCATGATGTCCACACTCCCCTTGGTGTATTTCCAATAGCATCTCTTGCCTTCCTCGGGTTCCACACACCTTTGGAGCACCTCGGTGACACTTCTCTTGTACAGCTCTTGATTGATGACGGTGTAAGCCTTGGATCTCCTCAGTATTTGCTGGGCTTCTACTTCGTTCTCCGGGAGGGTTCCATCCAATATGTACGCCATGATAGGCTGTGCCCATCCCGGGATGGGTCGAACCGGGAACACGAGGGCATCTACATCCATTGGCTCTGCCGACATTACTTCCATCATCATGCTATTTAGTCTCTCCGAGTTCTGTGATGCAGTCCCCGGGTTCAACACAATGTTCCCGACTTCCATCTCCATAGGTACAGCTTCCGAACCATGCTCCTTGGGGATGAAGATAGAATCCGACTCGGGCGAAGGCTGGATAGACGGTTTCCTCAGATGCTCGAGAGCGATCCCGGGTGGGATGGCCTCCCGAGATGACCCTAGCTTGGACAACACATGTGCTGCTTCGTTTTCCCCTCTAGGTATGTGCTTGAACTCGCAGCCTTCGAAAAACCCGGATATTTTCTGCACATGGAACCGATATAAGGCCATGTTGGCGTCAATTGCATCCCTGTTCCCCTACACCTGCTGTACCACGAGATCGGAATCGCCGAAACACTCTATCCGGCGGATGCCGATTTCCTTGGCGACGTTCAGTCCATGAACTAAGGCCTCATACTCGGCGACATTGTTGGATGCCCGGAAGTGAATTTGCAGGACATATTTCAGCACATCTTGCTTCGGTGAGGTGAGGACCACTCCGGCACCCAATCCTATCTTGGCCTTGGAACCATCGAAGTGCATTCTCCAGAAGTTGTAGTCGGGAGCTGGAGGTTCGTACTGCATCTCGGCCCAGTCCACCAAGAAGTCCGGCAGCGCCTGCGACTTAATGGCGTCACGTCTCTCGTATGCCGGAGCGTACGGAGACAACTGGATGGCCCATTTGGCAACCCGGCCGCTAGCATCTTTGCAGCCGATGATCTCGGCTAGTGGAGCCTCGCACACCACTGTGATTGGGTGTTCTTGAAAATAGTGCTTGAGCTTGGTCACTGCCAGGTACACCCCATATGCCATCTTTTGATAATGCGGGTAGTTTTTCTTGGACTCCGAGATCACCTCGCTCAAGTAGTACACCGG
Source organism: Poa annua (assembly GCA_026929855.1). Classification (NCBI taxonomy): domain Eukaryota; kingdom Viridiplantae; phylum Streptophyta; class Magnoliopsida; order Poales; family Poaceae; genus Poa; species Poa annua. Next base: position 237,962,236 of record CM049426.1, on the reverse strand, counting down.
CCTTTGTATCAGCTTGTCCCCTTCTTCTCTTTCCACGAGAATGGCTACACTTACTACCCGGTTAGTAGCAGGAATGTACAGCAACATAGGCTCCTTGGGCAATGGGGATGCCAACACTGGTGCTGATGAGAGCATTCTTTTCAAGTCATTGAACGCCGCATCAGCTTGCGGAGTCCACACAATTTTTTACTCTTTTTCATCAGCTGATACAAGGGTAAAGCCTTCTCCCCTAGTCGGCTCACAAACCGACTCAGGGACGCCAAGCAACCAGTAAACTTCTGCATGTCTTTGAGACGTGCCGGCATCTTCATGCTCTCGATTGCCCGTATCTTACCCGGATTGACTTCAATTCCCCGGCTTGAAATGGGGAAACCGAGTAGTTTTCCTGCCGGAACGCCGAATGTGCATTTATCCGGATTCAACTTCATCCGGAATCTCCTTCAGTTTTTAAATGTTTCTCTCAGATCATCGATCAGAGATGATCTTTCCTTTGTTTTTATGACTATGTCATCAACATAGACTTCGGCATTCCGGCCTATCTGGTCATGTAAACATTTTTGCATGCACCTCTGGTATGTAGCACCAACATTTCTCAGACCAAAAGTCATGACACGATAGCAATAAGCCCCATACGGGGTAATAAAAGCAGTTTTCAATTGATCATCCGGATTCAAAGGTATCTGGTGAAAACCGGAATAGGCCTCTAGAAAAGTCAAAAGTTCACTCCCGGCAGTGGAATCGATCACTTGATCTATCCGGGGAAGTGGAAAAGGATATTTCGGGCAAGCCTTGATGAGGTTGGTGAAGTCGATGCACATGCGCCACACCTTGAGCAGGAGGGGATCATCTTTCTTCTTCTCTACCAGGACCGGATTCGAGATCCAATCCGGGTGCAGTACTTCCATCACGAATCCGGCAGCCAGCAGTACTGCGAGATGCTCCATGATTGCTTCACCGGCTTCGCATCCGGCCTGACAAACAATGAGTGCTCAGCCAACTCCCTCAGAACGCCTTGCAGATCATCACTTGACCACGCAAAAGCATCCCGATTCTCATGGAGGAAGTCGACGAGCTCGCCTTCCTATTTGCTGTTCAGGCTGCAGCCGATGATGACCTGGCGCTCCGGGTACTTGGGGTCAACACCCACCTTCTTGGTCTCCTTTTGAGGCTGGAATGAGGCGTTCTGCTCCGAGTTCACCATCCCGGGCATTCCGAGTTGCGAGGTTTGGGCCAGTGCCACCACCTGCTGAATCCTCTTTTTCTCCTCCGCAATGACTAGGGACTCGACTAAGTTTGAGCCGGCAATTGCACAATCCATAGAGCGCTTGTGGTCTCCTGCTATGGTGATCACCCCATTTTGACCCGGCATCTTCATCTTCAGGTACCCCATGTGGGTGGATATCATGAACTTGGCCAGTGCGGGTCTGCCAATAAGCGCATGGTATGGACTTTCGAGATCCACCACCTCGAATTCCAGGCTCTCTGTCCGGCAATTCTCCCGGGTTCCAAACAACACCTCAACCCAGATCTTGCCCATAGGGGAGCAGGAGACCCCGGGTACAATGCCGTGAAAGGTTGTCTCGGTTGGGAGCAGCGTGTTCATGGACACCCCTAACTTCAACATGGTATCCTTGTACATAATGTTAATGGCACTACCATTGTCAATTAGTACCCGGCTGAAGCGGACGTTGAGGCTTGGACCGACAAATGTCGGGTCCACCACCAGAGCATAGCCACCAGGCTTAGGCATAACCCGGAGGTGATCCTTCCGGCTCCAAGTGATCTCCATCTCGGACCAATGCAGGAAATTGGGCACCGCCGGGATCACAGCATTTACCTCCAGAGCGCGCTGTCGCACACTCTTCCGGTCAGTGGGCTCAGTCACGAAGACCACATAGCTCTGATGTGCCTCTCGGTAGTTGCCTTGCTGGTGTCCGGGTTGGTTACTTGGACCAGCGCCATTATCATTCCGGGTGTGCACCATGTTCACATGTCTGGGAGGAGGTCCCTGGTTAGGTGGATTAATCCGGACTGCATTGGCACCGGATAGCGGTGGAGGGGGTCTCGGGATGTTCGGCCGTGACGCCGGAGCGTTTGGCTGAGTAGCCCCGCGCTGCCTTCTTGCAATGTGCGCTGATACCAGCTGCACTGCCGGGTCGAGTGGTTTGCAGGCTTGTTGGCCACCAACGTATGGTAACAACATGGCTTGTTCAGCATCTCTTCATACGTCAAGGGCTTCTTCTGGTCCACCCAGGTCTTCTGCACTTCTTGGCTCTGACCCCAAGCCGGGCCAGTGGTTTTCTGCCGCTGATTGCTGCCGGTATCTCCCTGATCTCGGCCAACAGCTGCAACTTGCTGCGAGGCATAGTGGAACTCGGGCTGGCTCCTCTTTGGGACGAAATCGTGGCGATCATGGCTTCTGCTCGGCCCTGAACGCTGAGTTCCCGCATTCCTCCTGTTGGAGTCTCCGACATCCACTAGGGGTTGCATGGGATCTCCAAGCGTGTAGGTGTCGGCGATGCGCATGGTTTCTGCCAGGGTTGTCGGCATCTTTCTCTGCAGCTTTTGCCAAAGCATAGATCCATGCCGGCATCCCTGCGCAAACCACGAGATGGCCAGTGCCTCAACAACTCCTTCGCAAGAATTGCGAATGTTGCTCCACCGAGTAAGGTACTCCCGGTCGGTTTCGTTGCTCCTTTGCCGGCAGATGACGAGCTGCTGCAGTCGGTTGGGTCTCTTGTACGTGCTGGTGAATTTGCTGATGAAGGCCTCCTCGAAATCCAACCAACAGTCTATGCTGCCAGTCCTCAAGTTGTTCAGCCAAATCCGGGCTGGTCCTTCCAACATCTGCGGTATGTACCGTACTGCCCAGCGTCTGTTTCCACCGGCTATGCTTAATGCAGTTACATAGTCGGTTAGCCAGTCCTCCAGCTTCGAGCTGCCGTCGTAGGTCTTGGCACCACGGTTGAGCTGGAAGTTTCGCACAGCTGGTTCCCTCATGATCCGAGGTCCAAAGCATGCAGGTCCCGGAGGGCCCTGTTCTTCAACTAACTCGGATTGATGAATCCGGTCGAGCCTGATCCGGGCATCCGCGGGATCTAGCTGCCGAGTTCCTATCCGGGATCCCAAGGGATTCTCGTTAGGCTGGTATCCGAGTTGCTGCAGCCTCGAGTTGCCATCATCATGTCGGTTAACCACCGGAACTACGGCTTGCTGCGGGACAGAAGCAGCGTCTCTCTGCCGGTTTCCCTGACTTTGTGGTGGATATCGGGGTGGATTGACGTGGCTTACCGCAGCATTGTTTCCTACACCCTGGTTACCACCACCATGGCTACCCTGAGCTTGACTGGGATTGTTTCGTCCGGCTTGCTGAACTACGGCGAAGGCCGGGTCATATGCCTGCAACTGCTTGTTTTTCCCGGATCCCCTGCTCCGGCTTCGGCTCTTGCTCTTGCTTTTACTCGGATGCAGAGAGGAAGCCTCTCCGCCCGACTTGTCGCTCTCGGCCCTGGCCGAATGCACCTGGGATCCAACTCCCGGATTCTTCTTCTTGAAGGCCTTGTTCTGCCGGTTAGCCTCTATGACTAACTCATTGACCCGCTCTTTTTGCTTACGGAGAGCTTCTCCGGATAGCCTGGCCAACTCAGCCATAGCTGCCTCTGCAGCCCTAAGAGTTTTGGCGGGCGAGGTGTACACCGGCTTCTCTGCCGAGATCATGATATCCGTCCCGCTATGGCTAGGTGCCGTGCTACCCGCCAACTCATCATTCACCATTCTGCCCTTTTTACGCAGGTCAGCAATGCGCTTGTCCCGAGAGCCTATCTTGGGGAACCCGTGAGCTGCATTGTACTCTCGGAGACTGGCACTAAGCTCACGCCGGATCTTGGCGATCTCTTGCGCCTCCGCGAGCAGCAACTTGCGTTGCTCGTCCAAATCAGCCGAGGTGACTTAGGTATCCAAGTCTACTGTCACGGGGACATCCAGCTTGGCCACCAGACCCGAGAGGGGATCCGGACGGCGACGATTGTGGGATGGCTGAGGATCACCGTCTCGGGCAGCACCTCTCTCCTGTGGAGGTTTTGCTAACCGTACCCGGTGAGTACCAGCATCGCCATCGGGAGCATCCTGGAACACCTCCTCGGTTACCCCGACCATCATGACCGCGACGCAGCCCGCGGGGCGATCGACACGCGGATCCCAGGCGGCGCGGAGCATGGGGGGATCTTCAGCCTCCAGGATAACATCCGGGTAGCTGCAGACGATCTCGGTGGCGACGTATGTGGTAAAGGCACCGAAGTCGATGAGGCATCCGTCAGCCGGGAAGGGCTTGTTCCGGAAACAACCAGCATTGTCGCTGACGAAATCCATCTCGCCCAGCCTGATAACCAGGCCGGAGAGAACTCTAAGGCCGGAGTGAACGGAGGAACCCGTCCGGATGTGTACACCAGCCAGCGCCTCTGTCTGCCCCATGGTGGGCGCCAACTGTCGTGGTGGTGTCACGGCAGATGCCATAGGATGGCTAAAGTGTGGGGCCGATGGACGCTGGTGGATCCGGGGAGGGCTAGCGAACTAGAGAGCTCGCATGCAGGAGGATGCCGGAATAACCGGGATCTCCGAGGAACACAAAACACTACCGAAGGAAAAAAGAGAAGATCTAGTAAATATGAACAACTTCACGAAGGCAGAGAACACACACACACACACACGATGTACCCAAGTTCGGGGCCCTCGTGGGGAGGTAACACCCCTACTCCTGCCTTTCCTCTCAATATACGTGTGGAATGAGATCTACCACATGCTCTTGGAGCTCTTGCGGTGATGAACACGATGAACAAGATGAACTAGAGAGAGGGAGGAGTAAATGCCCTAGGAGTAAATGAGACTAAGGTTTTGGCTTCCAAGTTGGTCCCTCTTCACTTGAGCAGTTATGGCGCCTTTTATAGAGTTCCGGCCGGGAGGGCCGGAAACCCTAATCCGGGATGGCCCCACCAGCCAGGCCTAACGGTTATGTCGACACCGGCTAGTGCGACCTAGCCGCCTACCTATCCGGCATAGCCCTGCCGTCATCATTCCGGCAAGGACAGCAGGCGCCGTCCTGGAACATCATTGTCCCTCTGTCAGAGACAAGACATGTCTCTGCCCATCCCGAGTAGCCTTTTCCGGATTGCCGGGCTAGGCATGTCCGATCTTGTCGTACCGTTATCGTACCGGCTGACACGCTCCCGTGTCAGGCGGGAGGTGACCATGCTTCCGTGTCAGGCGGGAGGTGACCATGCTTCCGTGTCAGGGAGGATGATACTTCCCCCCATGCCAGGCGGGAAAGCCTGCTCCGAACCGTTGACGACTTAACGACATCTCCCATGCCGGCTACCTCCTTGTTCCATTCTGTAAGTCTTCCCTGCACACACTGGACAACTTGCTGGGACCGAGATCTATATGTCAGTTAGCCTGTACCCGGGGAGCGAGCTCGTACCTTTCTCACCTACCCGGGGAGTCTATCCGGTTCACCCGGGATCTCCTCCACCGGGGAGTGGACCCGGAGCTCCCGAGATCCCTTCCGGATGTAGCTGAGTAACACTTAGGATGAGCAAATCTAGGCCTAGCCTCCCAAAGATGTCTTGGGCTGCTACCAAAGACATCTTCGAGAAGCTAGTTCTTAGAGCAACCATCCGCCTGGACTTATGCCACTCTGAAGGCCTGGGGGAGGCTATTTATAGATTCCAGGGGTGACCCTTGCGACCCCCAAGAGACACCTTGGGCTTAACCAGCTATGAAAGGTCAAGTTTCCCCTTCAGTATCCTAAAGGGCAGCACTTGCACTCTCCAAAGGTCAAACACTATTGTCATACTGCTGATTTGCACCGGGATCTGCCCTACTCGGGGGGCAGCCCCCCGACACGCACCCTTTTGGCCGGGACCAGCATAGCTCCCGTACCCCTGGCCCTATTGTTTTTGACTGGGTTGATCATGCGAGTATGGGTCCAGTAGTGCACCCCTGCAGGGTATAACCTTATCGATGAGCCGCGTCCGCGGTTATGGACAACTTGGTGCGTTGCCGACGAATGAGATCTAGACAACTTACACCTAAATAATGTTAATTAATTTGACTAGTAATATAGAATTACTTTCACAATGAATGGTAACTAAAATTGTTCAATGTGTGAGTTTCCCGAATTGCTTCCTCATATTTGGTTGAGGGTGTTAATCCGAGAATGGGTTATGATTGGTGTTAGTAATAGTTGTTTACTTATGCGCTCTCTTATCCCTCTCTAATTAGACGAAAGTTGTAGCGTGTCTCTTTAGGTTGCTAGTGCTGCTGCCGCTAAGTCCACCTCCCCTATATTTTGGGAGATGGTGAAGAAAGTAGGCAAGTCGGTTTTGCTTGCCAGGGAGTGCCCTGACCCTCTTTTGGGTTATGCTTTATGTGCAGTCAACAGTTTTGAAGTGAGACGGCGTTAGCTTGGGAATCCCTCCGGCTTGGCTGGGCAGGGATATGGCGCCATCGCTTATCTTCAGGACTCTTAGTCCAATTTGCATCTTATCCGTAGTCGGATACTTTTTTTGCTTCCGCTGTCATTTGAATCTTTGTATTATAATATTTGTATCTTGACTCGTTTGAGTCGTTGTTGTAATTATATCTTCTGTTGTATTTGTGGATGTATCGGAACTGTTGTAATGTTATCACAATTCCACCCACATAATGCGCATGTTTCGGCGTGTACATTGTGTTTGGTGGGCGACCAAAAATCGTTATTATGCGGATTTCGGCGGGAGCGCTTAAATCTACATAGTACCGATTTTAGGGCGTCACAAAGTGGTATCAGAGCCTTGGTTTCGATCTCCTTGTTGTTTCGATACGAATGGTTATCGAAGCAGCGGGTCCGCAAAAGCCTGTAGGATAACCTCGCTAACGGTCGTTGTTTCTAGAGTGTCGAAAACTATTTGACTAAAATTATTTTGAAAAATATCTCAATAGGTTTCTTTTTACTCCTTACCTCTATTCCATTCTCCTCTTATCTTATTTGTTTTGGAGTCTCTTCTCTTATGCAAACTTTCAAAGTTTTAGGATACTACGTGTGGATGGACGATTTCTTGCCTTTTATCCTATAAGGTTCGATCTTCGGAGTCGTCTTCAACGTGACCAACTCCTCTTGTTAGCGGTGTCGAGATTTTCGAGGTGGAGAAACAACCCCTTGTTAGTGGTGTCGAGAAGTTCATCACGAAGCCTGAAGACTCGGCAATTCCCCTCCCTTCTGGTGGTCTCGGCGTGGATCGCGGGACGCGATCCCTTGTTAGTGGTGTCGATTGTAACGCCCCGGGAATTTTTCCCTATTAGAAAATTGTTTGTTTTTCTTTTTTTACATCAACATGACATCATCATGCATCTTTTGCATTTGTCAACCTAAATTTAAATTATTGCATTTAAATTTAACTCCATTTAAATGCTTTGCCACTTTTAAATGTAATTGGAAATCAAATTAATTTTAATGTGGTAATTAAATTCTTTTCAAATATTCAAACAAATATATTAAATTGTGTATCTTGAAAATAATAATTATTTGACAAAAGTTATATATCTTTTCTTCGTCTATTTTATTTTAAAAACATAAAACCTAATTGAATTAAGTAGAAGAAATAAAAATGGCAGAGAAGAAAAAATAACCTCCTGGGCCGAATACCCCACTCCTGGCCCAACTCTCTCTCTTCCCAAAGCCCAAGCCCACCTCCTTGTTGTCTTCTTCCCCTCGTACGGAGAAGCTTTACACGGTGGAGGGCATGGCAGCCCCCACCACGTGCTCCACCTCCTCCCTACTTAGCCCCCTCCTCCCCAGCTCCGAAACCCTAGCCTCTACTTCTCCTCCCTCCGCGCCGCCGCCTCCTTTTCTTCTCCCCCTCCGATCCCCTCTATTTCTTCTTCTCCATCGAGAGCCCACCGGAGACCCTCACCGTCCCCCCGCAGCTCGGGTGTCGTCGAAGCACCGTAGAGACCTCAGAGGCTGCGCCTAGTCGTCTAGGTCGTGCACGCGCGAGGGATTGAGGCAGGAACGCCGAGGACGCCGCCGGCGTCATCATCTTCCCCGACGGCCGGAGTTCGTCTCCGACAAAAATTCACCGGTTACGTTCGTCGTCGAGCTCGAACAACTCCCCCAGCAACCTCACCGTGCGCTCCTCTTCCGTTTCCCCTACTCCCCTTCTAGAATTCGTGTCGAATGCCTCAGTTTCATCCTCGACTTCCTTCGGCCGTGTCCATCTCGCCATGGCCGAGCTCGGGCCTTGGTGCTCTTGCCCACTGCACCCCGCCCCCTTGCGCAGCACCCGCCACACAAAGAACACGCCCTCCCTCGCAGCCGCACGCGCCCGCCCCTCTCTACCCGTTCAAGGTCGTCGCCGGCGTCCGTCCCGGTCGTCCGCGTCGTCCTGCATCTGCAAGTCTGAAACTTTGTTTCAGATAAACATCGCTGGGTTGGTTTATATTCATACGTTCTCTGTTTACATCAACACCACAGCTCCGTCCTTGTGGCTAGCGCAGCCGAACCAACTTCCCTCGCCGTAGACCCGAGTTTGAATCCCGTGGGGCGCGGGGACAAAATGCCCACTTTTTATTTTCTTTCTCCGACTGACAGCTGGGTCCCACCCGTCAGTGATAGCTGTGATGAGATTCTTACACCCGAGCCCCCTGCCTTTCTGTTTTGCCCCGAGAACCTCACTGATTAGTTTTCTATCACGAGCAGGTCCCTGCAAATTACAGAAACAACCCTAGAACTAAAAATGCAATAACTTTATTTCTACAACTCCAAATAAAACAATCTTTATATGTTTATTTATCAGAAAAATGCAATAAATATTAATATGCCATCTGTATGCCATTTTGCATCTGTTATTTTAATTGCTTAGTATAATTTGTTAACTGCAACTAAATAATTAAATATGGAATGTGTGGGGTAATAAATATATAATGCCCTATTCCATTTAATTTAATTAGATCACCCATGCCATGTGTTGCCATGTTAACCAACATTTAATATTGCTGGTAAATAAATAACTTGCACCTAAATATTAATTGTCGGGGTTGCTTTCCCGCTTAATTTGGATTACCTGCATAATATTGCATCTTGCCATGCCATGCATCATTCTCATATGATCATGCTGGATCTTTTTCCGTAGTTGTAAAATGCATCTTTTACGCTTTCCAGTGTTTGTTGCTTCTTCGCGGATACGATGTTGAGATGTGTGAGCAACGACAAGATCTGCTTCCATGCGGGATTCCAGGCAAGCAAAGTTTGCTTGTTTACCTATACATTGTCTTTCATTCCTGCCGTTGATCTCTGCTACCCTAGTATTCGATTCTTCATTGCGAGCCCATCAAATGTTTATCCTGCAGCCTATACAGCTTTATCCCCACAACCTAATACCTGTTGTATGTTTATCTGTTAGCCTTGCGAGTCGTAGCGCATGCTTAGATTTGTTTGTGCGAGTCGTCTGTTGGCCTTTATTTCATGTGCTTAGCTGATAGATTATTCTACCTTAATAAATTGATGTCTTATGTTGGGGTATTATAATTATAAGATAAGGCACCAGGCGGAAGGCCTTGCGAGGTACTTTGTTCTGCTAAGTGTCGACCTAGGAACTGAGATCTTGCTCCCCTAATCCAAGACTGAGCGCACTAACCACTTGAGGGAGGCCCTATGGAGCCCCCCTCGACTTTGACTGGAACTTCAACTTGTCCGGGAGCTACACCTAGTTCGTGTTTTCCATTTGGCTCATATGCATCGATACTAGTGTAGTATTTTACTTTGGCGGTGTGCCTTGTTACATGCATATAGGGCACGACCTGTTGGTGCGGAGGGGTGTGTCCTGCGGGAGTCCGCACCCTTTTGGCCGGGACCAGCATAGCTCCCGTGGCTCCTGGACTTGTTGCGGTGAAGGAAAAGAGTTGGGTTGAAATGCCCTAATGTTTTTGACTAGGTTGATCATGCGAGTATGGGTCCAGTAGTGCACCCCTGCAGGGTATAATCTTTTCGATGAGCCGTGTCCGCGGTTATGGACAACTTGGTGCGTTGCCGACTAATGAGATCTAGACAACTTACACCTAAATAATGTTAATTAATTTGACTAGTAATATAGAATTACTTTCATAATGAATGGTAACTAAAATTGTTCAATGTGTGAGTTTCCCAAATTGCTTCCTCATATTTGGTTGAGGAGGTTAATCCGAGAATGGGTTATGATTGGTGTTAGTAGTAGCTGTTTACTTATGGGCTCTCTTATCCCTCTCTAATTAGACGGAAGTTGTAGCGTGTCTCTTTAGGTTGCTAGTGCTGTTGCCGCTAAGTCCACCTCCCCTATATTTTGGGAGATGGTGTAGAAAGTAGGCAAGTCGGTTTTGCTTGCCAGGGAGTGCCCTGACCCTCTTTTGGGTTATGCTTTATGTGCAGTCAACAGGTTTGAAGTGAGACGACGTTAGCTTGGGAATCCCTCCGGCTTGGCTGGGCAGGGATATGGCGCCATCGCTTATCTTCAGGACTCTTAGTCCAATTTACATCTTATCCGTAGTCGGATACTTTTTTGCTTCCGCTGTCATTTGAATCTTTGTATTATAATATTTGTATCTTGACTCGTTCGAGTCGTTGTTGTAATTATATCTTCTGTTGTATTCGTGGATGTATCGGAACTGTTGTAATGTTATCACAATTCCTCCCACATAATGCGCATGTTTCGGCGTGCACATTATGTTTTGTGGGCGACCAAAAATCGTTATTATGCGGATTTCGGCGGGAGCGCTTAAATCTACATAGTACCAATTTTAGGGCGTCACAGACAATCTCTTGACCATTTTGGTCCTTTGGATCCTCGTCTTAACCTTCTTGAGGGCCTTGATCATCATAAGAAACTTCATCAAGTGGTGGGGAGAATGATCTTGCCCTTGAGTAGAACTTGGAGAAGTGGAATCATCTTCGATAATCTTGGTGGGGGAGGCATCATCTACTTGTTGATGAAGATCTTGTTGAGGCTCATCATGGGCTTCATTTTGAGAAGAGGTAACTTGTTCTTGTTGAGGAAGATCTTGAGATTGTTCTTGACGGGATTCATCATTTGCTATGGGTGAGTCACCTTGTGGCACTTGTGAAGGTGAGGTCTCTTTGATAGAAGAGTTTGAGCTTTCTTGAACAACTTCTTGATGAACTTCAATGGGGCGTAGGAAACCCACTTCCATCTTCTTAATGGCATCAAAAGGTTGTTCATCACCTACATCAAAAACACCATCGAATTCCACACTACAAGATTCTATGATAATCCGGGAGGATTTATCAAAGACTCTTTAAGTGTGGGACTCGCTACCATAGCCAACAAATATCCCCTCAATTGATTTAGAGTGGAACTTACCCAACCAGACACCCTTGACGAGATAATAGCACTTACATCCAAACACTCGGAAGTAGCCAATGTTGGGTTTGTTGCCGGTAAAGATCTAATAAGGAGTCTTCTTCAAGCCCTTGCAAAAGTATAGGCGGTTGGATGAGTGACAAGCGGTGGAAATGGCCTCCGCCCAAAAGTTGATGGGAGACTTGAACTCCGCCAACATAGATCTTGCCATGTTGATGAGAGTCAGGTTCTTCCTTTCGGCAACGCCATTTTGTTGAGGAGTGTACGCATCGGAATATTGGTGACGAATGCCTTCTTCACTAAGAAAGTCGTTAAGAGTGTAATTCTTGAATTCCGACCCATTGTCACTTCGAACAACCAATATGGGGAGGTCATGTTGGCGTTGAACCTCCTTTGAGAAGTCGATGAAGACTTGTTGAGTTTCATCCTTGGTTTTGAAGAAATAGACCCATGTATACCTTGAATATTCGTCAACAATCACGAGGCAATATTTCTTGCCCCCAAGACTTATCTCCAGAATTGGTCCAAAATCCGGGACGAAGATATGATGGTCTTTCTTGGGTGAGGAATATCATGCATCTTGCCTTCCACAAAAGCTCTACAAATTCGATCCCTTGAAAAGAAAACATGATCTTTTAGTCTAAGGATGTGGCCACCCTTGTGAAGACTTTGCAAAGTGCGCATGTTTACGTGCGCTAGTCGGCGATGCCAAAGCCAACCCACGTCGGCTTTTCCGAAGAGACACATGGCTTGAGTAGTGGTGGCCCCGGAAAAGTCCACCACATAAAGCTCATGCTCCACGTATCCCACGAAATCCACTCTTAGCGACTTGCTCCACAAGAGGACCACAATGTCCTTATCAAAGAAGGGAGAGATCCCCAACTTTGTTAAGGCACGAACCGATAACAAATTATAGCCAAGAGATTCAACTAGCATAACATTGACAAGAGTAATGTCGGGGGCAACTACCACTTTGCCAAGCTCGGTTACCTTAGACCTTGATAAGTCACCAAACGTCACGGTTACTTGATCTACATTAGGTTTCAACTCCGTGACGAGTTCTTTGCTCCCGGTCATATGACTTGTACATCCACTATCAAGTATCCTTTTTGAACCACCGAGAGCAAGGTCCTACAAGAGATCAATTCTTACATTTAGCAACCCATTGTGAAGCAATGGGTGCTTTGTGGTTAGCGACAAGGGACTTAGGAACCCAAATAGCATATGAAATAAAACCATAGTAGGGTCCAATGTAACGAGCACAAACATTCCCATAATAATCTACATATAAATCATAGTTAGGGTTGTTGTCCCCGGCGTGATCTTTACGAGTAGGTTTCCCCTTGAGGCATTCCTACTCGCAAGACCATCCTTGGATTGAATGGAGTCGGCCTTCTTGGCTTGGATGGGGTCGACGCTCTTGGGAATACCCTTCTTGGCATTCATCTTCATGGGAGGCACATATCCAAGGCCTTCCTTCCCTTGTCGAGTGTGAGGCTCCATGATGGGAGTCTCAACAACTTTCTTACCCTTGAGAAGGATGATTTTGGATGTGGAGGCCTTAGCAATCGCATTCTTCAACCTAGCATTCTCCTTCACAAGATTAGTATTATCACACGAACAGTTAGAGGTAGAGATGATAGGAGAGTCAAGGTTAGTTAGCCGAGTTTGGAGTTGAGCATAAGACTCCTTTAGAAGAGCATGTTCACTCTCCAAAGCCTTCTGAGCTATGACGAGCTTCTCCATGTCCTCAATGAGTCTAACATGCCCAACCGCAAATTTGGCTTTATCTTGTTGAGCCACCTTGAATTTAGCAAAGTACATATCACAATCCTTAATGAGCTTAGCATGTGAGGAGTTATGAGTTTCCTCAATAGTTTCAAGTTGCTCCTCAAGACGTGCATGAGACTCTTCAACCTCCTCAAGAGAGGACTTCAAATAAGAAAGAGAGATAGCGTCTTCTCTTTCGATCTTACCCTTCTCTTCATTGAGATGCTCTAGCTCACCAATATGAGCCATGAGGGCACCAACATGTTTCTTGCTATCACCTTGCAAGTTAGTGATAAAAGAATCGAAGGCCACAAGCTCTTGCTTGATTTGAAGGCTAGAGGCATCATCAAGCTCATTCATTTCATTCATGAGAGAGGAAGAGGATGAAGGTACCTCCGATGCCTTGGCCATAAGACATCTTGAGCTCTTGGTGATGGAGTTCTCATTTGGCGACGTGAATAGAGATGATGAAGAGCGTGTCGTAGTTGAAGGAGTTCTTGTCGTTGATGAGGGAGTTCTTGTCGTTGATGAAGAAGCGGTAGGTGTTGATGTGGTGGCAAGAACCGCCACTTCATTTGGCATTTCTTCCTCCGACTCTTCATCATCGGTGGGGTACTCCTCTTGAGTTAACAACACGATGCGAGGCTTCTTGTGAAGAGGCCTATTTTTTCCATATGCCTTCTTGGGAGGCATCTTGGTTTTGTCCTTGAGCACTAGACGTCCACCATACTCTTCTCTTTTCTCATAACGGCAATCGGCGATGAAATGGAACTTTTCTTGACAATTGTAACATGTCCATGACTTGGAGGGTGAGACCCTATCGGTTTGAGATGGACTCTTGTCAAATCGCATTTTGCCTCTTGAAGGGTTGTTCCAAAATGTGCGAGCCGCAAGAGCGAGATGATCATTCTAAGCAATCTTGAGTGCTTCCTCGGACATGGCGGCAAAGCTTCCAAGATCATCATCATTGTCTTCCTCAACGGTAGCCTTCAAAGCAAGTTTGGTTGTGCCTCTTTGCATTCCAATAGCCCTTGCCCCTACATCTTGAGCATTCTTCATGGCCACCTTATACGTGGCCATCTCTTGCATAACCTCATTAGACGTCATGAGATGGTAGTTATGTCTTCCTTGAATACTCTTGACGCCGGTTGGCTCACATGACATCATAGAGCTCACATACTTCCTATTGATCTATGCATCATCAATATGAGAGGCACCAACTTCTCGAAAGCTTGTGGCTATGGTCACCAATCTTCTATACATCATCTCATGGTCTTCACCATCAAGCTTGAAGAAGCCCTCGACTTCATTGCTTAAAGAGTCATAGCGGTTCCTCCTCATGCTATCATTTCCAATGAACAACTAGGATAAAGCATCCCATGTATCCTTGGCGGTGGTGAGGTGTTGGATGAGAGACATATCCTTGTTCCCAACCGCTTTTTGGATCATGTAGAGAGCGGTGGCATCAAGTTGAGCCTCCACCACTTATCTTCTTGTTAAGTTGGTCGGATCATGCGGCTTGTATCCAACTTGAATGATGCGCCACAACTCGACTGAAGAGCGGCACACATGAGACTTCATCACATATTGCTATTGAGAAAATGTATAATCTTTAAGCAATGGGGGATCACCCCTATGAGAAACTTGTGGATGAGGAATAATGGGATCGAGGGTATGGTATTGGGATGGGGGAGGAGTGGCGTTGTAGCCTTTAGGCACTTCATCTTGGGAAGATGGAGTGTTTTGATGGTTTGAGGAACTAGTAGCATCGCCCTTCCCATCCAAAGGCAATTGCTTTCCCTTTATCAATTCGGGGTCCACATCTTGAGTAATGCACGGAAGCACCGGAGGCTTTGAGGGCAATGCAAGAGAGGTTTCCTTAGATGTCTTGAGAGACTCAATCATATCATGAAACTTCTTGAACTCGGTTTTTATGGACGATGTCAACTTTGTTTCCAAAGAGTTGATATCGGCCATAGTGGCACCTTTCTCTTGCATTGCCACCAAAGTCGCGGCGTTCGCTTCGGTAACCTCTTTCGTGTCAACTTGCATTGTCCAAAGTTAGTCTCAAGTGGTAAAGCTTTTAAGAGACAACCTGGCTCTGATACCAATTGAACGGCAGTTGACCACCTAGAGGGGGGGGGGGTGAATAGGTGGTGACCAATTTTTATGTTCTTTTCAGTTTTTGGCTAGCGGAAAGTAAGTTGTCTATATGTGTAACTAGGTGATACAAGTGATAGACAACAAATAAACTAAGCGAGTACAGGAATAGAACATGCGGTGAAGGAGAGTGGAACAAGACAACCGTAGGAACTCGAAGACGGTGATTTTATCCCGAGTTCCACCACATAGGTGTACATCTCGTTAGAGGGGTGTGAGCTACCACAAAGGTTTGCTCAACGCCATAAAGGCCTCACCCTATTCTCCTGTGAATTCGACCACAAAGGTGCGAATCCACGTTTGCACTAAGGACTCCTTTAAGGGCGGAGAAGGTCCCGTACAAATTCGTAAGGCACACACCCACAACTGAATTGGGTGCTCTTACAATGACCACAACAGGTCACTTCCACAAAGGAATCCACAAAGGATCAAAACACACAATATTGAACCTAGCTATCCACAAAGGAACCCTAGATCCGTTGCCCCTCAAGATATAGAGGGGGGAAATCAAAACGCTTCGATGGAGTTGTAGATCGGTGGCTTCTCCCTCAGATCCCCAAGTATCAAAAGATTTGAGTGGCTAGAATTGGAGATCCGGAAGAAACAAGCTTCAACACCAATGGAGGAGAGAGAAAACAAGAAGCTTAAACAGCTGGAGGTAGGTGGAGGGGTATTTATACCCCTCCCCTAATTCTGCCCGTTGTACAGCCGCCAGCTCCGAGATCTCCGGGCTGAGGTCCAGAGATCTCCGGTCTCCAGAAATATCCGGCAGAAATTCCGGCTGAGTAGAGCTCGAGGTCAGTGCTGATTGGTCTTCTTGACTTGGTAGAAATCTTCTGTCACTCGGAGATCTCCGGACTGGGGCTCGGAAATCTCCGAGCGCCGGAAATCTCCTAGAGCATTTCCGGCTAAACTCGAATTGGAGTCAGTGCGCATTTGAGTTCTTGACCTGGTAGAAAATCTTCTGTCACTCAGAGATCTCCGGACTGGAGCTCGGAAATCTCCTAGAGCATTTCTGGCTAAACTCGAATTGGAGTCAGTGCGCATTTGAGTTCTTGACTTGGTAGAAAATCTTCTGTCACTCGGAGATCTCCGGATTGGAGCTCAGAAATCTCCGAGCGCCGGAAATCTCCTAGAGCATTTCCGGCTAAACTCGAATTAGAGTCAGTGCACATTTAAGTTCTTGACTTGGTGAAATTCTTGATTGGCTCAGAGATCTCCGGACCGGGGACCGGAAATCTCCTGATTGATTTCCTGATGAAAGACCAAGTGATGCAGTACTGAAAATTAGGCAATATAAGTATTCACTCTTATCAACCAACCTGTACTAGAACCTGCAAAGTTCATCACAAACATTAGAACACCTTTTATGTTGTCATTAGTCACCAAAATATGGGAGTGCAACGAATGCACTTTCAAACACACCCACAAAGGTTCACAAAATTTGAGAGGAGCCCCCCCTAACAATATGCATCATTTGAGTTTTGTGTTTGAATACAAAATGCATATTCGTTAGGATCAACACTCCCCCTCGTTTTTGCAAACCGAGCACGTCACCACAAAAAGGATACAAAGATTAAGCAAATGACTGGGTAGAACTAATAAAAAAGAGTTATTACAACACAAAGTCTTGCACAAATTTAAAGTTTACCAACCATGTCTTACCCCATGAGTTTGGCAAAATAACGAAAAGAAAGATACAAGGAGTACAAGTGTAAAAATCCAAATGAAAAAGCAAACTTGTGCCCCAACCCTTGCAAATACCCGTGAACCTAGACAAATCTCCCCCTTTGGCATCAAGATACCAAAAAGGAGAGAAACTCTAACACCCCAAGTGGAAGTCACTCATCCGAGCTTGCGACGGAGGCGGGGTCATCTTCATCCATGTCCTCATCCTCATCGTCATCATTACCTACCTCTTCATCATACTCTTCTTCATCCTCATCATCATCATCCCCGGTTGACTTCCAAGGATTATGGGAGGTGGAGGCATCATCTTGAAGATTGGCATCAACCCAATTGTAACGAGGCTTCATCCATTCTTGTGAGGTAGTGATTCTATCCTCTGATCCCGCCTTGCATGGCACACCAAAATGCTCAAAGCGTTGAGGCGTACGTACAGGCTCTTCGTTGCTTTTAACATGAGCTTTGTACGCCCTCCTTTCACTATCATCTTGGCGACAAAAGACCATCTTGAGAGCACTTTAGAGCCATTTCTTGAAACCTTTGTCTTGTGTATTCTCTTGGCGCGAGGGAGTTCAAACAAAGGGTCTTGCTCTTCATCATCGGAGGTCTCTTCCTCTTGATCATTGGGAATGAGGGGCGGAAGATGCGTCTTGATCATCAATTCTTTAACCCGGTGAGTGCTGAGTCCCTCATGGGTGTCTAAGCCGGCCATGTCCAAACCTTTCCCCGTCCATGCAAACTTGATGAGCTTCATGATAATAGGACCAAATACTAAGGCCCTCTTCTTCATCACAACGACACACATCTCATGCCAAAGAATATCCATGACGTCCAACTTCTTTCCATCTCTAACCATGTAGTAGAACTTGTTCATGATGTTGATGAGCATACCATGGATCTTGTCAAATTTCCAACACGAGGAGCAACGGTGTTGCGGAAGATCCTATGTATGATGTCCCACTCTCAAAGCAAGTTCTTTTGCTCTCCAACCACTTCTCTTCCTTGAATATAGAGGTCAAAGAGCTCATTGGGTTTCATAGCATGGCGAGAGTAGTCAACACGGAAGTATTGCTCCGCAGTGATGTTGCTCAAACTAAATCCAAGCTCTTCAACATGAAGCAAACTAGCAAATTGAGCCCAAGTGGCTTCAAGCACGATACTCTTTGACATCCATTTCACCCTTCTTGGCTCATTCTCAAAGAAATGCACGGTGGCAAAGAATTGAGCCACAAGATTCTCACTATAGTCTTCTTGCACGTCCATGAAATCATAGATGCCGAACTCTTTGCAAATCTTGATAGCACCTCCAAAATATTCCGGATGTGACTCCATATGCTCCGTGTTGATGCTAAACTGCCCACAACCTTGGTCTTGTGCCTAGAAAGGACCTCATTGAACACCCTTTCTTAAAAGAAGCTGTGAAACTCAAGGTTGGTGTAGTTGCGGTTTCGTGGAGTGGCATAAGCATTCTCCGTCCTTAGCGTCACATAGTCACGAGATGACATTGAGTTGAGGGACCGAGGTGGAGGAGCACTTGGAGTTGACTTTGTTCTAGCTTGAGCCTTGCCCGCATTAGAGCGATCGCGGCGAGCACCGACAGTCAACACTTCTTTGCTGCTTTCTTCTACAATCTCACGTTGATAGATAGGACCCTTGCGGCCCCGCTTAGCCACACGCTTGGTGCCACTTCCACGAGACCCCTTGCTAGGACCTAAGACAAAGAAGAGAGGTAGAAAGGGGATAAGGAATGCATTTCGTAAGACCAAAAGCAAAAGAATCTGAGTTGCACAATTTCTGGAAAAATCCCAGCCAGCGGTGACGAGTGTGTAGCTCGACAAATCACAGGGTTGTGCACCCCGGGTTGATTGAGAGGGAGAGAGAAGAGCGTTGGTGATCACGACGGCTGACAAGCGGGTATTTTACCCAGGTTCAGGCTCCCAGAGGATAACACCCTACTCCTGCTTGTCTGTTATTGATGGCGAGTTGCGATTACAATGGCGGCGAGATTACGATCTCTCTAGGGTTTATGGTGGTGGCTATTTGCGTGTCCTCTGGGACGAGCAACCCTCCTGGCTTTATAGGTAGCCAGGTCTCGGGTGGTCGGTATCGATGGTAATTACAGATATGGCAGGTTATGAGACCTAACCGACTTGGACTAGGTTACATGGTACCCCGAGTGGGCCTTCTCTACCTCGGCGCGGCCCAGGTAGCCTCATCGTGGGCTAGTAGAAAGGTAGCCCCACGTTAGTAGCCCCCGAGTGCTTGGCCGAATCGCAGAGTCGGGCAAAGGACTTCTTCCTCCTGGGCGCGCCGCCGGATTTGCTTGTTCTTGAGTTTGCACTCGTTTTCTTCAGTCGAACAGGACACTCCCGACGGGAGTAATCTTCTGCAGTCGAATTACTTCTCCTTGGCCTTCGTGTGAAGCTTGCTTCTATTCGTCCCGTGGGCTTACTTCCAGATGGATTCGGCTGTTCGAGCTTACTCGATTTTCTCTGCCACCCGAATGATTGTTTCGGGTTCTCGGATCAGCAGTATGTCCTACTTGGTTTTTTTCAGCTTAGAAGCCTACTACTCGAATCGCTAGGTCAAGTTGTCGTGTTGTTTCACTTGTTCGGAGCCGTTGGCTTGATTACGTCATCAATGACGCTCCACTGCACGCCTCTGTGTCGATGGGACGTGACATGGCGGGGTCCACTGGCAGAGCTGACCGCGGTCAGCAGTTGTCACGTCTCCGAACTTGGCGCAAAATTTACGCGGCACGATGATGACGCCTTGATTCCCGTGCGTAGTGGGCGAAGTGGGCGGCGACGGTTGGTTTCTCCGTGCGACACGTGGACAGCTGGATGTTTGCTGCTCGGAACCGTTGCTCTGTGGACGGCCGAGATGAATTTATTCGAGGCATAAGTACTGTGCTGCAGCGCAAGGGCATCATCTTCTCCATTCGTCCGCGCCTCCTTTCCTCTGCTCTCTACCATTATCGCCGCCATCCGAGCTCCGTGCTTTCTGTCCTCTGACCTGCTGCTGCCCTCCGGAGCCATGGGAAAGCAGAAGACCGCTGTTGGCACTTCCGCCGCCGCCGCCGAAGCCGGGCTGATGAAGAAGCCCGACGGCGACTGGCAAAGGTCGTCGGTGAAGAAGGCGGAGCTTGAGCTCCTCCACGCGCAGGGCCTCCTGCCACCATCGGACCAGGCCCAGGTACGCGCTCCTGGCAAAGAGGTGTACCCTGCACCCCGTGAGGGGGAACGCGTATGCTTCGTGGATTTCCTTCCGCGGGGCTTCGGGTTCCTTCTCCACGACTTTGTTCGCGGTCTCCTGTATGCCAATGGGGTTCAGATCCACGATCTGACTCCCAATGGCGTCTTGAGCATCGCAAGCTTTATCGTGCTCTGCGAGTGCTTTCTGGGCATCGCACCCCAGTGGGCGTTATGGAAGTCGCTCTTCCTCGTTCGCAAGAACGTCGGGAAGAGAGGGTTGACATACCCCGTGGGCGGCTTCAGAATCCATGTGCGCGGCGATACCGCGTACTTTCAGATGAAGAAGTCTGACTCCGTCCAAGGGTGGCGGAAGAAGTGGTTCTACATCCAGTGGAACCAGGACGGCCTGGCGCAATTCGACGGCGAGCGCAGGCTGCTGAAGACTCGCGCCTGGTCGCACCCGCTCGCCGAGGAGGAGAAAGAGTATGCAAGGCCACTGCTGGGCCTGTTGCGCAACCTCACCAAGACCTTGGGGCGCGAGACGGGTGGCGTCTTCCTGATGGGCACCTTCTTCCGTCTTCGCGTCCAGCCACTTGCTGCTCGGCCTCACCCAATGTGGGCTGTCGACGGCGCCGGCAACCAGCCACTCGACGACGAGGAGGTGGAGATCAAGGTGAGGGGCATCACCAACCTCCAAGCCGCGGACCTCTGCAACGTCCAATGTCCAGTCGCTGCGTACGGAGCCGCGAACCCTGTTCCCGAGGTAAGTTTTCAACTTGTTCTCTTCGTTGCTTTGTCTCTTGATTTCCTGCTTCTTGATTTGACTTGCGTCTACTTGTTTCAGGGTCGATCTCTGTTGGTCAGTCTTCCTCTTCTTCCTGAAAATGGCTCCGACGACCAGTCGAAGGTTGTGGAGGAGGAGGGTGATGACGACGACCTTCCATCCGCTACTTCTCCTCACGAAGAGGTGGAGGATGATGACGACCAAGAGGAACCCGCACCGAAGAGGCAAAGGCGCCGAAGTGGCGGTGACTCTGCAACTGCTTCGTCGCCCACGAGGGGTGCAGATGCTGATCTGGAGGAAGCCGTCGCGACGTCTTCGGGTGTGCGGTCCCCGGGCGACTGGGACGAGCCTCTGGCCGCTCCTCCTGTTAGCTCCGCGCCCCCACGCGCGTTTGCTCGGATGCCATCTCTCTCCCTGGGCAGCGACGACGAATTCGAGACCATCAGGTGAGTTCCTTTCTGTCTTGTTTTTCCTAGTTGCACTTTGTAGTTCCAGTCTTAGAGTTGATCATCGTATCGTTTTTCTTCCAGTCGTCGTTCTGGCGGTGTCAGCTCCCCTCGTCGTGAAGCGGAGCACACATCCGCCCCTTCGACGGAGCTGGTGACCCGGGTGGCCATCGAGGAGCGCACGCAGCCTGCTGGCCTCGCGCCGTCGAGCCGTACTCCTCCTTCGGCTTCCGAAGATGTCGACCTCCTGGACCACGTAAGTCCTTTATGCTTGTACTTGTAGTCTTGCAGTTTCATCGGGTGCGCGATCAGCGCTCCCGATGGGAGTAGCCCCCGAAGGTGTGGGTGACTAGTATAGTCGCCCGCAACTTTATTAATTTCTTGCTTGTGTTTCAGCCGCGGCTTATGTTCGCCTGGAGAAGGAGAGGGACCATCTACGTGCTTCTCTGGACCAGGCTACTGGGCGGGTTGCTGAGTTGGAGCTGACGTTCCAGGCACAGGCTGAGCTTGAGAAGGCCCTGCACGAGTCCCAGGAGCGCGAGCTAGTGCGGGCCACCCAGGAGAAGACTCCGATCGACCGCCTCCTCTCACTCGCCGGTGCTCTTGGAGGTGAGTTTCGGCTTGACGCCTACTGTGTCTTTGCTTTGCCTTTGTCTGATGTTGGATTTTTTGTGCAGAGACCTGCGGTGGAGCTCCTCCGGAAGGCTCGTCGAGTGTCACCGCTGATTTGGCGACTGCTGTCGGCTTCCTCCACCGTGTCTGCGCGTATGCGTCTAATGCGCTGAAGAAATCGACGGCCGCGCTGCAGAAGTCGACGGGGGCGCTTACGACGGTGCACCGGAGCATCTTCCCGAGCGACCCGCCGTCGACTGCCATGGACGCCCTCGCCGCTCCGTTTGAAGATGGCGCGACCACACTCGCCGACTTCACTCGAACGCAGACGGTACGCGGCTCCGAGCTCACCTTCCAGCTCCTTCTAGGTCACCAGATTCCGGGTGATTTCGAAAAGGTCGTCAGCGGCTTCCCTCGGAGGCCTGATGGCCGGACCGCGTCTCTGGGCGGAGTGAAGGTGCAGGCTACAAAGCTAGCTGTGAAGCTTGTGGCTACCTTTGAGAGGGCGCTTGCCAAGGCGACTGAGGCGGCTGCTGCCCGGAAGACCCGCTCCCGGTCGGAGTCTGCTGCCTTGGAGTAGTTGTGGTGTAGGGATTCGGCAGTCGCGGTGGCCTGTACTTATAACTTTTGATTGTAATGACTAATATTTTGTCTGGTCTTTTGGCCTTGAACAGTATTTTTGTGCTGAAATTGAGTATCTCTTCCCACTATATTTGTTTGTGCTGAGCAGTCGCATATCTGTATTGACTCTGCGAACTCATGGCAGACTAACGTGCGCGGCGGCATTTCTTCTGCTTCTGCGGTTGGGCCGAGTGGCGAGGGATCTTCTTCGGGTGCTCGCCGTCGTCGAGCGACGATAGCTCCTCCACGAAGCACGAACGACCAGCGGATAGTCACGTACTTGAAGAATAAAGTGGTTGAGCTTGAGGCGACTCTGAAGAATACCGAGCTGCTGTTGCATCGCTCCAGGTCGCATCCTACTGCAGGGTTCTCCCAGCGTGAGGATTTTTTGCTCGGGGAGATCGATCTGATCAGACGATAGCTTCAAGGTTGGTATCCTTTGCGGCTGCTTTCTTTGTTAAAACTTGCTGGTTCCGACTTCTAGCTTGTGTATGCAGATGTGAACCCGGATTGGCAGGCTAAGCGGGATCGCGTTGAGGAGCGGGTTACCCGGGAGGCATCTGGCGACTCCTATGAAGCTCGCCAATTCTGGGTGAATAAGTCGAGAGGGCGTACTCTTGCTCTTATGCTTGATCGGACTTGGCGCACGACTTTTCTTCTGGAGAATTGCCGAAAGACCCTCTGGCATATCCATCGTGTGTACTCCCCGCACAATGGGCAGCCGCACGGGCTGGCCGCCTTGCTGGAGAGGTTCCGCGAGGGTGATGCGCTGAAAGAGATCGTCCATGCCCAGCTCGTCGCCGGGGCAAATGTGGTGCTGGCGTACGTCCGGCTGCACCGGCCGAACCTTCCGCTGGAGAGGTTGATGGGTGGACTGCCTGGTGAGGCCGACTACGCCGATACCTTGGCGGCTGCGCGCCAGATGATCGAGCAGGTGCAGAAGCTGAGTGAGCGCCTTGTAGGCCCACTCGACGCGCCGAAGGACGAGCCTGCAGATTAAGAATAGCCTTCTTCCTCTGTACAAGGTTAGCTATAGGTGGCGAGTATGCCAATGTAAATGCTAATGTATGAAGTTAAAAGAGTTCTCGAGTAATGAGTGAAATTATTTGCAGTACTGTGCGAGTATTTGTTTCGGCTTTGACTTGTGTGGCGCAGCCCCCGAGTACCTTGGGTGACATCCTAAGTCTGCGTTGCAAACCTGCGTGGCGCAGCCCCCGAGTGAATCGAGTGGCGTCCTAGGATTTTTCAAGTGAGACCTGTATATCGCAGTTTCCGAATGTATCGGGTGGCGACTTAGGATTTAGGACTTGACCTGTATGGCGCAGCCCCCGAGCAGCTCGGGTGGCGGCCTAGGATTTTTTCGGTGGAGCCTGTATGGCGCATCCCCCGAGTAGTTTGAGTGGCGGCCTAGGGATTTTCAAGTGTGACCTGTGAGGTGCAGCCTCCGAGTGCGTCGGGTGGCGACCTTGGATTTTTGACTTGACCTGTGCGGCGCAACTCCCGAGTAGGTCAGGTAGAGGCCTAGGATTTTTTCGGTGGAGCCTGTATGGCGCAGCCCCCGAGTGGTTCGAGTGGCGGCCTAGGGATTTTCAAGTGTGACTTGTGAGGTGCATCCCCCGAGTGCGTCGGGTGGCGACCTAGGATTTTTCACTTGACCTGTGCGGCGCAACTCCCGAGTAGGTCAGGTAGAGGCCTAGGATTTTTTCAGTTGTGCCTGTGCGGCGCAGCCCCTGAGTGGTTCGAGTAGCGGCCTAGGCTTTTTCTTTCAACCTGTGTGGCGCAGCCCCCGAGTGATTCGAGTGACGGCCTAAGATTTTTGTTTGCCTTGACTGAGAAGGTAAAGTGAACAACATTTTCTTCAAATCACTGTCCCCTTAGGTACCCTGGTAAGGGAAAGAGTGCGTCTGAAACCTGTCGCGTTGACATACTATCCTTGGTACAATGGTTGAGTCGACTAAGCATAGAACCGCCGGAGTTGTGCGACGTTCCATGGGTTGCTGCAGGCTGCTCCTGTCTTCGAGTCCTTTAGGCGATAAGCTCCGTTGCCAATTGCCTCTGTCACAATGTATGGACCTTCCCATGGGGAGGCGAGCTTGTGCACTTTCTTCTGTTTGAGGCGGAGGACCAGGTCACCTGCGACGAAAGCTCTTGGTCACAACCTCCGGCCGTGGTAGTTGCGCAGGTCTTGCTGGTATACAGCTGATCGCGCCAGGGCGATGTCGCGTGCTTCGTCTAATATGTCCATGCTGTCTTCGAGTGCCTCTTCTGCATCTGACTCGTCGTAGGCGACCACCCGTGGTGCGTCAAACTTGATGTCGCAGGGTAGCACTGCTTCTGCACCGTACACCTTGAAGAATGGAGTGTACTGGGTGGATCTGTTAGGCGTGGTCCGCAAGCTCCATAGGACTGATGGTAGTTTTTCCACCCATGCGCCTGCTGCGCGTCTCAGAGGTACCCGCAGGCGCTTTTTGATGCCGTTGCAGACTAGGCCGTTGGCTTTCTCGACTTGCCCATTGGATTGCGGGTGCGAAACAGACGCATAGTTTAGCTTGATTCCTTGTTCTGAGCAGAAGTCTTTGAATTCTTCGGCTATGAAGTTCGAGCCGTTGTCCGTGATGATCCCGTTCGGCACTCCAAATCTGAAGATGATGGACCTGATGAAGTTGACCACTGATGATGCAGTCGAACTTGTGATGGGCGTGGCCTCAATCCACTTGGTGAACTTATCGACTGCAACCAGGAGGTGAGTGTGTCCTCCGGGTGAGGATTTCTTCAGCGGGCCCACCATGTCCAGTCCCCATTGGGAGAAGGGCCAGGCTAGCGGTATTGTCTTCAACTCGGACGCCGGCGCGTGCGGCTTGTTGGCGAGCTCCTTGCACGCGGTACATTTCTTTACTAGATCTTCTGCGTCTTGCATAGTTGTTGGCCAATAGAACCCGGCTCTCAGCGCTTTGGCCACCAGTGCTCGACTGCTGGCGTGATGCCCGCAGATACCCGCGTGGATGTCGAGTAAGAGATCTTGGCCGTCGACTGGGTCTATGCACCTTTGTAGGATTCCTGAGATGCTTCTCTTGTAGAGTTCTCCGTTAATGACGGTAAAACTTTTGGAGCGCCTGATGATGCGCTTTGCTTCGACTGGGTCTGTTGGTAGCCTCTGGTGCAGTATGTATATCAGGTACGGCCCTGTCCAGGTAGCTTCGACTAGCATGACTTCCATGGGCTCCTTTTCTTGGCTTGGCGGGTTCGCGGTGCTTGTTGCCGGTGTGGAAGATTTTGCTGCGGGTCGAGTCTTGATGGACCCTTGCGTGATGCACTCGAGGAAGACGCCAGGTGGTACTGGTACTCTATCTGATCCCATGTTGGCGAGGATGTCGGCTTCCTCGTTGCTGTCGCGGCCGATGTGTCGTAGCTCACAGCCGTCGAAGGCGCCCTCTAGCTGGTTGTACAGGTCTCTGTAGGCGATCATGTTGTCGGCGATGGCGTCGCAGGACTTCATGGTTTGCTGCACAACTAGGTAAGAGTCTCCGTAGATCATGAGGTGCGTGGCGCCGCAATTCTTGGCCATCCGCATGTCGTGGATCAGGGCTTCGTACTCGGCTTCGTTGTTGGAGGGTGTTGGGAAATCCATCTACAGAACATACTTCAACTTGTCTCCTTTGGGGGAGATGAGCACAACTCCTGCCCCAGCCGCCTTGAATTTCTTGGAGCCGTCAAAATACATCGTCCATGCATTGGATAAGTCGGGGACGTTTGGTAGCTGAGCTTCTATCCACTCGGTAGTGAATTCTGGAAGGACTTGGGCCTTGATAGACTTCGGGTGAGCATATTTCAGCCCCCAGGGTCCTAGCTCGACAACCCACTTGGCGACTCGTCCTGTTGCGCACTGATTTGTGAGGATGTCTGCTAGGCCGGAGGAGCTTACCACCGTGATCGGGTGCTCGGAGAAGTAGTGGACAACTTTCCTTGAAGTCATGAAGACCCCGTACGCCAGCTTTTGGTAGTGCGGGTAGTTTTGCTTGAACAGTGTTAGAACTTCGCTGAGGTAGTAGACTGGCCTCTGGACATGGTGACCGTGCCCTTCTTCTTCCCGTTCGACTACGAGTACCGTGCTCACCACCCTGTTTGTCGCTGAGACGTATAGGTATAGTGGCTCGTTTTCTAGTGGTGCCACCAGGACTGGGGAAGTCGTCAGGGTCTTTTTGAGATGGTCAAACGCCTCTTGCGCCTCCTGTGTCCACTCGAATTTGCCCGTCTTCTTCATCAGTTGGTAGAAAGGCAAAGCCTTCTCACCCAACTTGCTTATGAACCGGCTGAGAGCTGCGACTCGGCCAGCTAATCGTTGCACTTCCCGGAGTTTGGTGGGTGCTGGCATCGTGAGTATGTTCTGCACCTTCTCAGGATTTGTTTCGAGTCCTCTAGCGGAGACAAGGTAACCTAGTAACTCTCCGGCTGGCACGCCGAATACACATGTTTCTGGGTTGAGCTTGATCTGATATGCGTCGAGTGCTGCGAAGACCTTGCGGAGGTCGTCGACTAGGGTGTCCTCTTTCCGGGTCGTAACAACGATGTCATCGACGTAGACTTGGACGATTTGCCCGATGAGTCCTTTGAGGCATGCCTGCATGGTGCGCTCATATGTGGCGCCAGCGTTCTTCAATCCGAAGGGCATCGTCTGGTAGCAAAAGACACCGTCGGGTGTGATGAATGTTGTTTTCTCTTCGTCTTCGACTTTCAGGCTGATCTGCTGGTAACCTGAGTAGGCGTCCAGGAAGGATAGGCGCTCGCAGCCTCCTGTCGAGTCGACGATCTGGTCTATCCGCGGGAGCGGGAAGTGATCCTTTGGACAACATTTATTGACTGCTGTAAAGTCTACACAAATGCGCAGTTTCTTCGTCTTCTTCTTTTCTACGAGGACAGGGTTGGCGACCCAGTCCGAGTCCTTGATTTCTCGGATGAACTTGGCGTGCAGCAGCCGGTCGATTTCTACGGTTTTTGCTTCCCGTTTGGGACTAAGAACCGTCGCATGGTTTGTTTGACTGGTCTTGCGTCCTTGTGGACTTTTAAAGAGTGCTCAGCGAGTTCCCTGGGTATTCCTGGCATGTCAGAGGGTTGCCATGCAAAGATTTTCCAGTTCTCACGCAGGAACTCGACGAGCGGGCTTTCCTATGCAGGGGTCAAGCTTGACGATACTTTGACCGTCTTGCTGCTGTCAGTCGGATGGACTTGGTGGGTGACGGTGTCATCGTTTGTGTTGAAGGCATCGTCCTTGGCTGGCTTCTTGCGAGGTGGAAAAATGGTCTTGTCGTTCTCGGCTGATATGGCCTTGAAGTGCTCTTCGACCCCGAAGAACTCAGAGATCCTGCTAAACTCTCGGTCGCAGCTGTTGGAGCGGTCGAAGTCGCTGCGCACAGTGATTACTCCTTTGGGTCCCGACAACTTGATCATCAGGTAGGCGTAATGAGGTATGGCCATGAACCTGGCAAAAGTTGGGCGCCCAAGTATGGCGTGGTACTGTGATTTCCAGTCGACAACTTCGAAGTCGATCGACTCTTTTCTGACGTGCTCGGGTGTGCCGAGGATGACGTCGAGTGTGATTGTTCCCATGGGCGTGATTGCTTGCCCTGGTACTATGCCGTGGAAGATGGTCTCCGACTCTGGCAAATTTTCTGTCGATTTGTTCATTCTTCTCAGGGTGTCGGCGAATATGATGTTGATGCCGCTGCCTCCGTCCATGAATACTTTCTTCAGGCTGTAGTCGCCAATTAGGGCTTCGATAACCAGAGCGGCGTGACCGGGTCGCGGCACCTCTGACGGGTGGTCTGCCCTGGAGAATGTGATTGGTGTCTCTGACCCTCTCAGGTAGTCTGGTACTGCGCGCGTGCTGGTGGTAGCCTGGAGTACCTGGTGGGTGATGAGCTTCTGGGCCCTGTTCGAAGGGCGTTCTTTTTGGATCATGTTGATCTGTCCTCGCGCAGTCGGGTATGCATCGTGCGTCGCTATCTGGACGTCATGCTGCGGATGCTGCTGGGGGAAAGTTCCAGCCGCTTGTGTTGTGTTGTTGTTTGCGGGTGCCCCCTGAATAGCGAGCTGCAGGGTCGCCGTCAGTGCTTGCACAGGAGTGATGATCTGCTTCATAGCCTGGTAAATCTTGCGCGCTTTACGACAGTCCTTCAACAGGTGGTTGGAGCCCCATTTGCCTGTCTCCGGGTTGCGGAACGAGTGATGCTTGCAAGGTTGCATCAGCTCTTCGGCCGGGGTCAACAGACGCTTCCACTCGCGTTTCTGGCTTTCGTCGTTGTGGCTAATGCTGCCGCTGCTGCGATTGTACTGCCCAGAGCTGGACTGTCGACTCTGATCATATTATCGACTATTATCTCGTGTGTCATCACGGGGGGGTTGATATCCCGCCTCTACTAGCTCGATGGTGTCTGAATTGGTGAAACGCTGCTTCTTCTTCTGGCGTCTGTCTCGCCAGTTGCTTGTTTCGGCTTCCTTCTTTGGGGAGGTGTCGCAGACGTAGTCCTCTCCTTCGGCCCACTGGTTGGCTACCTTCATGAGCTCGATCGTAGTCTTCGGCTGGAGCCTACCACATTCCTCACGGAGGTCGCGGCGGGCGACGCCATGCATGAAAGCATCCATCACCCTGTCTTCTGAGACGGGTTCCATGGTATTCCGGATAAGTGTCCACCGCTGGATGTATGCGCGGAGCGACTCGTCTCTTCCTTGTTTGCAGGCTTGAAACTCGATGTAGGTAGTCGGCCTGGCGTATGTTCCAGAGAAACTTTTGATGAAAGTATCTTGGAATTCTTCCCAGGTTTTGAAGGAGTCCTTGGGCTGGCTGGTGATCCACCCGCGCGCTGAGTCTGTGAGCATGAGCTGGATGTATTGCATTGCCGTAGTCGACGTCCCGCCTTGGCAGGTGCAGGCGATGAGGTAGTCTTCGAGTCACAGGCGCGGGTCTTTCTTTCTGTCGTACTTGGGGGTTCCTGCTGTCAGCTTGAAACCCTTAGGCATGCGGGTGTCGTGGATGTTGAAGCTGAAGCATGCGGCGCCGCACGGCTCGAAGTTGCGATCGGCCGAATCGTCCAGGTTCATCGCGTCGGCCGAACGCTGGCTGCGGTTACGGTCCACTGTCCTCTGTGTGATGACGTTGCGAAGATCTTTGACTGGTTGGGCTTGTCTCAGTGGCTGCAGTGCCGGGGCTGAACGGAAGTTGACCACCTAGAGGGGGGGGGGTGAATAGGTGGTGACCAATTTTTATCTCTTTTTCAGTTTTAGGCTAGCGGAAAGTAAACTGTCTAGATGTGCAACTAGATGATTCAAGTGACAACCTACAAAGAACTAGGCAAGTACAGGAAATAAAGAGCGGTAAGGAGAGTGGAACGAAACAACCGTAGGGACTCGAAGACCAAGGTTTTCTCCCGAGTTCCACCACATAGGTGTACGTCTCGTTGGAGAGGTGTGAGCTACCACAAAGGTTTGCTCAACGCCACAAAGGCCTCACCCTATTCTCCTGTGAATTCGACCACAAAGGTGCGAATCCACACTTCCACTAAGGACTCCTTTAAGGGCGGAGAAAGTCTCGTACAAATGAGTGAGGCACACACCCACAACTGAATTGGGGGCTCTCACAACGACCACAACAGGTCACTTCCACAAAGGAATCCACAAAGGATCAAACTACACAAAGATGAACCTAGCTATCCACAAAGGAACCCTAGATCCGTTGCCCCTCAAGCAATAGAGGGGGAAAGTCAAATCGCTTGGGTGGAGATGTAGATCGGTGGCTTCTCCCTCAGATCCCCAAGTATCAACGGATTTGAGTGGCTGGATTGAGAGATCCGGGAGAAACGAGCTTCAACACCAATGGAGGAGAGAGAAAATCTGGAAGCTCAGGAGCTGGAGGTAGGTGGAGGGGTATTTATACCCCTCCTCAAAATCTGTCCGTTGCACAGCCGCCAGCTCGGAAATCTCCGGGTTGAGGACCGGAAATTTCCGGAGTCCGGAAATTTCCGGGCGAAATTCCGGTAGAACTTTGACCTTGGATCAGTACTGGTTGGATTTCTTGACTTGGTCGAAATTCCTCTGACACTCGGAGATCTCCGGATTGGGGCTCGGAAATCTCCGAGCGCCGGAAATCTCCGGGAGGATTTCCGGCTAAAAAAGATCTGGAGTCAGTACGCAATATGATTTCAGACTTAGCGAGAAATGAGTTTGGCTCGGAAATCTCCGGTCTGTGGACCGGAAATTTCCGGGCCCCGGAAATCTCCTGACAGAATTCCTGAACAAAAACCAGGTGTAATAGCACTGATAATTCTCTTTGACAGTCACCCTGTAAAGTAGCATGCATGCTTCATCACACACATTAGAACTTTTTGTGTTGTCATTAGTCACCAAAACTTAGGAGTACATAGAATGTACTTTCAATCTCCCCCTTTTTGGTGAATGATGACAACACAAAAAAAGAGTGGATTTGCAAAATATAGACGAAGCTCCCCCTAGGTGAGTGCACTACTTAAGAATGTCTTTGGAATACAAAGTGCACATTCCTTAGGATCAACACTCCCCCTAGATTTTACAAAGCACACACAAACACAATAGAAGCAACAAACTTAGATAAAAAGTTATTACAATAGAGAATTTAACAGTACTCATGTCTCACACACATGACGAAACAAACATAGTCACGAAATAAGAGAGCACTGAAGAAAGCAAAGCGAAAAGAAAGAAGTGCTCTCAGCCCATGCAAATCCCGAGAGTCCTAGAGATACTTCTCCCCCTTTGGCATCAAGATACCAAAAAGGGAGGAGGTTCCACTAACGTCCCATGACTCAAGAGTCGGAACCCGCGTCCTGATCATCTTCCTCTTCCTCCTCCTTGTCAGCATTCTCAAGATCGCTGTCCTCTGGCACAGCATCATCCCAATCAAACGTGAGACCATCTGCATTCCAATCCTTGAAGGGAACCCGAGGCTTCAAAGGTTGCTTCGGAGCAGGCATCTTCATGTGAGCCATCATTGCTTCTTGGCGCTGCATAATGCGATGGTTCTGAGAGTAGATGGAGTATTTCTCACTGTGAATGCAACAGTTCATGTTCATGATTTTCTCAATAGCTCGAACTACCCAGGGGCGACTTTTCTTGGGAGCTTTCTTGATGTTGGGATCGGAGGGAGCCCGAGATGGACCACCAAAAATGTCATCCTCATCGATATCATGCATGGTGGCTTGTTGTTGAACCAGGTGAGCAGATTTCTGGACAAGCAGTGCTGGCCTGTGAGGCTGAGTGGCAAAAGCTGCATCAAAGTCATCACCGTCTTGCTCAGACAGCTGGTAGAGGCTCTTGATGAGCATCATAATATAAGGAGCATATGGAGGAACTTTCCTCTCAAAGACTGCTAGGGACATCTCCTGGAAAATAAAGTCCATGACATCCACCTTATAGACCTCCTGCTCAACTGCATACTCCCCAAGATAGGCATCATGAGCTTTCCGCATCAAGTTTACTAGAGCCCCGGCAATATTATCTGCATTGCCGGCAATGGGAGCAATGGTCCAACGGAACATGCGCAGCAGGATATCATAAGTGGGCAGAAGGCCATTCTGAGAGCCAATCCTTCCTCCAGGCTGGTATAGATCAGTCATGACGTGTTTGTTGTAGGACACACCATGCACATGCATGCGGGCACCAGCTGCAGTAGAAAGACCACGAAACGGGCAACCAAGAATCTGAGCAAACTCTCTGAAGGAAGACGTCAAGCGCTGCCTGCCAGACATCCAAGTCATCCCAAAATCCTCTGAGGAGTCAAACACCACAGTGGCATAGAACTGATGTATAAGAGAGACGTTGTAGTTGCACTCAGTTCTCATCAAAGGCTCCAAACCCAACAGACCACACACCTTCACAGCACCACCAAAATAATCTGCCTTCTTCATTAACTTGTCAAAGTCAATCCACTTCATGGGGCAGACTGGCTTGTCAATGGAGAACTTCTGATATACTTCCCTGTAGATCCATGCCATCTCAGTGCAGAAGTAAGTGGGATCATCAGACTCCACATCATAGGATAGTTCACTTCGCCACTTGCGAAAACTTCCTTTGTTGAAGTCTTCAAGGCGGAGCTCGGTCTTCTTCTTCTTATTAGCACCAATAGGTCTCCTGAGGAAGGCTGAGTGCTCAGCTTGTGAGTTGTCTTCACTGGAGGACCCACTGGGAGGGCGTGAGTGAACAGGTTTGGCTCTTCCACGAGTAGAAATTTGCTTAAAGCGGCCACGAGGATTGGAACCTGCAGGTACATAGCATAGAGTGGATGGAAAGCAAATGGGGTAAGCACTCATGTCCAAGAATGAAATAGGAACATACTAGAAAAGTTTTGACAAACACAGTTTCTGGACTTAGCTGTTTTGATTCTGCGCAGGCCGGAGATTTCCGGGTCTGACTCGGAGATCTCCGGGGTCCGGAGATTTCCGAGTGAGGACCGGAAATTTCCGGTCTACACGAAATTTTGACAGATCTGAACAAAATCTATGGATGAAAAACAGATTTGTGCATATGGAAGGTAGAACATGCCTAGTGGAGCAATTCTACCAAAGGAAACAACCAACAACCTCCTAAATCTGCTAGGTTAAACGAAAACAAGTTTCGTCCTAGATTTGAAATAAGAGGAGTTACCGGAGGACATTGCGAAAAGCGTGCGGATGGAAACGAAGCCCTTGACGAGGAGAAGCAGATCCCCGAAGCACGCAAGAAACCCTCGAACGATCCACCCGCTGCGAGGAAAGGAAGATTTGGAGATTTTCGGAGGAGAGAGAGGATTAGGGCACGGGGTGGATGAACTGGCCGAACCGGCCGGTCCACCCGTGCCCTTATATAGACAGGAAAATTTGAACCGGAAATTTCCGGACCGAGGCTCGGAAATTTCCGAGTGCCGGAGATTTCCGGAGCTATTTCCGGATAGGACTTAGCCCTGGAAAACTTTTGGCATGCTCGGAAATTTCCGGACGTCGGACCGGAGATTTCCGGACCCCGGAGATTTCTGGCTCTAATTCCGATTCAGCTTCGCCTGAGGTCAGTGCCGAAATTGAAAAAGGACTTAGGTGCCAGAAATCGCAGGGGCCGGAGATTTCCGAGTCTTAGCTCGGAAATTTCCGGACGCCGGAAATTTCCGGACGCCGGAAATTTCCGGGACTATTTCCTGTCAAAAATCAACACGGGTCAGTGCTGATTTTTTAAGGGACTTAGTCTCGAAATTTTCTAGTAGCCCGGAGATTTCCGAGTAAGGCTCGGAGATTTCCGTTCAAAACCAAAAAGGGACATGAGTGGGGAAAAGCATGTTTACAGGATAGTGAAAGGCTTAGGATAGATACTCAAACTGAAAAGAATACACACTCAAGTTGCAAAAACCATAAAACACAAGAGAAGACCACCAAGAGTGTGTTTTCCCAAAAGAACCAAAGACAATGCAAGAGAGAAAAAAAATAAAACCAAATGGAATCCAAAGAGAAAGAGAGTTGGTGGCCGAGGCCACCGTGTATGAGTTGTAGCATGGTACCGCGAAGATATATCTTGAGTCCATAACTACATCTCAACATTTAAGCTCACAAATTAGATTCAGTTTGAAGTTTTAGCAATGATATGTCACTATATGCATAATAGGGGGAGGAAGAGTCCAATGTATTAGGAAAACACTCCCCCTAAGTCCATGCGTACCTCTAGGTCTTATAAAACCTTAAACGTTGGAGTGTGTGTACGGAGCTCAAGCCAAGGCCCGAGAATCTATGATATTGAGCTCATTCCTCAAGTAGCAAAAGCGGGCTTCATCAAGGGGTTTCGTGAAGATATCCGCCAATTGATCCCTTGTACCAACATATGATAGATCAATATCTCCTCGTGCCACGTGATCGCGGATGAAGTGATGACGAATCTCAATGTGCTTGGTCCTTGAATGTTGCACCGGATTGTACGCAATTTTGATGGCACTCTCATTGTCACATAAAAGCGGCACTTTGTCCAAGAGGACACCGTAATCCTTTAAAGTTTGCCGCATCCAAAGAAGTTGAGTACATCCGCTTGCGGCAGCAACATACTCGGCCTCCGCCGTGGATAATGAGATACAATTTTGTTTCTTCGAGGACCAACTCACCAAAGATCTTCCAAGAAATTGACACGTTCCGGATGTGGACTTCCTATCATCAATGTCGCCCGCCCAATCGGAGTCCGTATAACCACAAAGAGACAATGTGCCATCTTTGGGATACCACAACCCAAAGCAAGGGGTATGAACCAAATATCTGAAGATTCTCTTTACGACCATCAAATGACTTTCCTTAGGCGCGGCTTGATAACGAGCACACACTCCCACGCTTAAAACGATATCGGGCCTAGAGGCACACAAATAAAGAAGAGACCCAATCATCGAACGATACTCCTTTTGGTCTACCTCTTTACCGTCGGGGTTGAGTTGGAGGTGGCACTTGGTTTGCATAGGAGTCGTCACACCGTTAAGTCCAAGCAATTTGAATTTCTTGATCATCTCTTGAATATTCTTGGCTTGACAAATGAAAGTCCCTTCCCTCAATTGCTTTATCTCAAAGCCAAGAAAGAACTTGAGTTCACCCATCATGGACATCTCGAACTTGTCGGTCATTAGCTTGGAAAACTCATCATTTAACACATGGTTAGTAGAACCGAAGATAATGTCATCGACATATAGTTGACAAATGAAGAGTTCACCATTAACCTTTTTAGTGAAAAGAGTGGGATCGATTACCCCAACCTCAAATCCACGGTCTACCAAGAACTCTCTCAAGTGCTCGTACCATGCACGGGGGGCTTGTTTAAGGCCATAGAGAGCTTTGTCCAAGACATAGACGTGGTGAGGATGGTTGGGGTTTTCAAAACCCGGGGGTTGTTTAACATAAACAAGTTCTTGCAATGGACCATTAAGAAAAGCAGATTTTACATCCATTTGTTGCAATTTGAAACCATGGTGAGAAGCAAAAGCGATGAGAATACGTATCGATTCGAGTCTTGCGACCGGCGCGAAAGTTTCTCCAAAATCGATGCCTTCGACTTGAGAGAATCCTTGAGCCACCAACCGCGCCTTGTTCCTCACAACGATACCTTGTTCATCTTGCTTGTTCTTGAAGATTGTAACATCCCAAATTTCTCAAAAATTTAAAACTTTGCATTCATGCATCATGCATCATAAAAGTATGACATTGAAATCACATAAGGAGTAAACAGAATTGTATTTATAATATTAAATAGAATTGCTTTTCATTTAAGAGATTTAATTGAGCTCTATACAAATCAGTATTTTATTATTTTATTTATTCAGAAAAATGATATCAAAAAGTTACAAATTTAATTAGCTTTTCAAAACATATTTTTATGAATTTTTCTGAAATGTTTTGATAAGTTTTAAAAATCAAAATTGAATTAAAGGATTTAAATCAGAAAAGGGTTTTGTTTAAAAAAAAAAAAAGGAGAGAGAGGCTATTTGGGCCGAAGCCCACTGCTTATCTGCCGCGCGCGCAGTGCAGAAGCCCGACAGCAGCCCAGCTCCTTCCCCGCAGACGCTGACGACCGGGCCCCGCCTGTCATCCCTCTCCCCACGACGTGTAGAACACGAACTCAAAGTTTACCGAACCCTAGCGATTTTCGGATCAAATTCGTTGAGATATTCGCGAGGAATCGATCTCTCCGCCCCCCATATAAACCCCCCCCTTCCACCGCCTCCCCGAGCACCAAAACCCTAAGGAATAGCCCCCAGGCCGCTCGGGAAAAGCTCGCCGCCGTCCGCCATTGCCGCCGCCAGTTTTCTCGTTCTCTGGTGAGCACCGACCCCCTCAAACCCTCCCGTGGACTCCTTTCGATTCACAGATCTCCCGCGCACGTCCCTGACACTTCCCTTGCCATCCTATTGCACCAGATCATCGAGAACGTGCGCAACCGAGGCAAGCCGCCGCCGATTCGATCTCCGGCGAGCTCTAGGAGGAGGAAGGAGGCACGTCGAGGACCCTAGCCGCGCCAACAGCTCCGCCGCGACCTCCCCTTTGCTGCGGTATGACCCGTTGTTGCTCGCACCCCGTAGATGGCCGAAATCAAGTTTACCGACGAGGGCGCCGCCGCGGGCACGTGAACTCCGGCGTGCTCCGGCCGGCCGCGCTGCTCCCGTGAGATCCGAGCCGTCCGTGCGAGAGCAGACGATCGAGATTAGATTTCCCTTACCGCTTCGTCAATTAGATCTGGTGCGTTAGATCTGACTTAGATCGTACGGTCCTCGCGAGCGATCCGCGCGAACCGGTACCAGCCAATCAGCGGCCGCCGCGTGGCAATTTCTTTTTCTATGTTCGGCAGAGAATTGTTTTAAAAACAGAAAATAGCACAAACTTGTAAAAATCATATCTTTTGATCTGTTCATCCAAATTTGATGAATTTTATATCCACTTGTAGCTCTGCTCGTGTAGTTTAATATGGTATCATTAGTTTATCCTGTTAGAGCATATTAAATTGTGAAATTAAATTGTTTAACTTTCGGATATTAAATCAATAACTTAATTAATTATTTTTCTCTCCAAATAAATCCAATTGTTTTGCAGAGATATTAATGCCCTCTGTCCAGGGAGTGCAACATGAGATTTATTTGATACTTTTCTAATAGACTTAAAGAAATTGGTTTTATAATTTAGAAACTACTAATATGTTCATTTATATAAATGATTAATTAAAATATTTAAAATATTGATCATTTCATTTTTATGCATGAATAACAGAGAACTTAATATAGTAATTAATTGGTCTTGTGAAATTCATTGCATATCAAGCATGCATACATATTTTTGTATTGATATTCTAAGTGTTATGTTTGTGTGCTTATTGAGTGTTATTATTTTGTCTTTAGATTGTGAAGAGGAGGAAGGTCCTTGTGATTGTTATTCCTGTTGTGCTTGTTCCCTTTGTTACCAAGGCAAGTGACATTCATCATCTATCCTATGTTTTCTATATGCATTATTAGTAGATTTTGGAGTAGTATGCATGATAGGGAAAATTGGAAACTATCTTAGAATGCTAAGTTAGTCTACACTTTGAGAATATCCTATTAGTGTGTAGCCATCCCTTTCCTTGCAGCCACCAAAAGTTTTATTAGATGCTTAGCTATGCTATAAAGAAGTTATTATCTTGTTATGGAATTATTGCTAAGTGTTGAAAACATTGAATACACTTCTGGGTGGAATTGGTTGTTTGGTTTATGTTGAGTGGCTTTTGGGACTATGCTTGTGGTTGTCTTCGCCTAGGATGAATTTCTATTCTACTTAGGGCCATGAGTATGGTGGTTTTCACCCAGAAGTACACTTGTGGACGGCCACCCAGGAACAAAGAGATTACTAAGTCCCTCCAAGTTTAGAAGCTTCCCGTGCAGCCTTTTGACAATGGGCTCTGTCTAGAACGACTAAGTTGTGAGAGTGCAACCTGTCAGCTTGACAAGCAGATGTAGAGTTGATAGGTGGAACGGGTCTTGCTAGTATGGTTGCATTCTTCTTCTGAAAGTTCTTGTCTCAATTCTCTCCTTTCCATAATACACTCCGCGTGTATAGGATATCTCGGACAAATTGAGTCTTAAGGTGAAAGTGCACAACCTCTGCAGAGTCGACAAACTGAGTACTCAGCCGTGTCCCCGGTGATGGACAACTTCGAGCAACTGGACAAGGATGGACAGAAGAATCTCAACATGGTTTTTGTAAAGTAAAATTTGACTAAGGAATGAATTATTGGTGCACTTGGGCTTCATCCCTTGGTGCCAAGTTTTGAGATACAAAAGTGTTTTACAAAAGATAGGAG
The DNA here is from genome assembly GCA_026929855.1 of Poa annua. Taxonomy (NCBI): domain Eukaryota; kingdom Viridiplantae; phylum Streptophyta; class Magnoliopsida; order Poales; family Poaceae; genus Poa; species Poa annua. The sequence goes on along the minus strand of CM049426.1, from coordinate 237,923,739 downwards.
AAAACTGGCTTTCTGCAAAATAGCCTACAAACTCCACTAAGCCAAATATGCATATAGAATTAGCCTTGCCATAATTTTATCCACCATAGTCACTTGCCAATACTTCATTGTATTGACCTCCTTCGGGGGCTACATATTCAAATGTGCAGGTAATTCTGATGAGGAGTAAGTTTGGACTCGATTCTACACCCAACATGTCTGCTCGTGGCGTATGCTAGAAGAGAAGGCCCATTGCTTTTATTTTCGTTGTGAACTCTGAATATTTTAGCTAGTCTTCATGACTATGCACTTTGTAATAAAGCTATACTTGGCTATTTTTGGATCTCGATGTAGTATTTTGATACTTATGCAATGATACTATATATTTTGTACTGTGGTGCTAGCAGTGATCCAGGGACTAGCACATAACACAGGTGTTCCATCTTTATTTAAAGATGGGGCGCTACAAAATGGTATCAGAGCAAAGTGTTGCCTGTAGGTTCGAGCCCTTAGGATTGGTTAAGCCTGCTTTTTGATCATAATATTACCTTCTTTGAAGTATGTTGGATCCTAACGGCATAGTGGGATGAAGCGGCCCGGGACTAACCTTACATGTCCGCGTACATGAGACCTGTTCCACAATTATAAGTGGCTGGCCGGGTGTCTGTCTCTCTCACTATAGTGAATATCCGACTTACAAAAGAGTTGATAATAGTGTTGATCACCTGTTAGAAAAGAACTTCTTTTCCCTAAGTATCTAAGTACACCACAATTAGTTTATCTTACCTTTGTCTTGTCTAATAAACTCTACCTTTACCACTTAAGGATGTCATTCTTCACTTATCAAACCGCGGAGGACTTCAAGGACATGTGCTTTGGAAGATATCTTCTAGAGTTGGTAGAACTGTTGACACTTCCAACACCCATCATCAAGGCAAGCCAGCTGAAGCACTTCAAAAGAGAAGACTTATGGGGAATTCGCCTTTACCAACAAGGGCGCCAGATTGAACCCAAGACTGAAGACATCCAGTTCAAGTCAATTAGTGACTCCCTGGAGAAAGGGCTGAATCTCGTCACGCAAGAGCTAATAGGACGTCTTTGCTTGCAATACCAAGAAGAGTTAAAAGACCACTACTTTGCTCACCTTGGCCAACGTGACGAACATGGGATTCCTTACCGTATTAGTGAGGAAGACAAAAACAAACCAGAACCCTTGTACCCATATCTCCAAGACTTAGAACTTCATCTCTGGCAACTAGAAGAAGATAGACGCAATGAGCTGTTGAAGAATGATGAAATAATGGCACAAGTCAAGGAGACTCAAAAGAAGATTGAAGCCCAAGAAGAGGTGGCCAACGCTCAAGAGGAGAAGTTCCGAGCTCAAGAGAAGAAGTTCCAAAGCCAAGAAAAGAGAATTAGAGACAAGAACAAGGAGATCAGGACCCTGAAGGATGAAATTCAGAGCAACGACGTCGAGTTCGAGGCTGATCGAGATTTGATCGAGACTCTACGCCGTGAGAAGAGAATGCTACAAGAGAAGATTGAAGCCCTAGAGAAGGAAGCAATCGAGACTCTGCACCGGGAGACGACAAAGTTACAAGAGAAGAACGAGGCCTTGGAGAAGGAGGTGAATGACTACAAGGAGATCCTTACGAAGGAAGGCATCGTCATCGAGGAAGTCGAAGAAGATGAAGGGGACGTCATGGACAAAGTTTAGACTTAGTAGTTGGACCACCATATTCTCTCTCGTTTAGTTCGTCGTTCTTTTAAAAACATTGATCTCCAACTTGTGGTGTGACAATGTTAGTATGTTGGTTTGCAGACTTTGTGTTTTAATTGATCAACTTAGAATGCTTGTTTGGTTTTGCTTAGTAGACTTTTCTTTTAAGTTGTCTTATGAGTGTGGTTTGTGTTGACTTGATTGTTTTGTGCATGGGTAGGATTTTTCCTCTCTTAGTTCTGTCTATCTTTCACTCATCTATGCTGAAAACCCCTACAGATGCCTCCTCGTCGTGATACCAACAACGACGACGCCATGCAACAACTGATGGCTGCTCAAGCTCAGTTGATGAATATGATGACTCAGTTCATTGCAGCAACCAACAACAACAACAACAACAACAACCCGCCACCTCCACCACCACCCCCAGTGGACAGACTTGCCAGATTCCTAAGGCTTAGGCCTAATAAGTTCTCCTATGCTTCTGAACCAATAGTGGCAGATGATTGGCTCCGCTCAGTCAACAAGGACTTAGTAACTTGTGAATGTTCTGAGGCAGAGAAAGTGAGGTTCACTGCACACTTGTTAGAAGGACCCGCAGCATTGTGGTGGGAGAATTATCAAGTGACTCATCCTTTGGATGGCATGACTTGGGATGCGTTCAAGGAAGGCTTCCGTAATGCTCACATCTCCTCAGGAATAATGAATCTGAAGAAAGATGAATTTCGCAGCTTGAGGCAAGGTGGTAGAACTCTGAAGGAGTATATGGATGACTTCTGTACGTTATCAAGGTATGCTCCAGAGGACATCGAGACTGATGCAAAAAGGAAGGAAAAATTTCTCAATGGACTTAAGGGAGAACTGAAGATACCGTTGTCTGTGGCTTATACTCCAAACTACCAAGCTCTGCTGGATCAAGCTATCACCTTGGACAACAACATAAGAAAGGAAGAGAACAGGAAGAGGAAGTTCAGTGCAAGTAAAGTTCATTCTGAAGGGACTTATAAGAAACACACCTCTGAAGTCAGTAGCCATAAACCCTGGAATCACTCCAACACTGGTAGTGGCCAAAAACATCATGGTCATAACCATAATGGAGGGAACAAAGGAAGCACTGGAGGATACAATGGAAATAATGGTGGATCCAGGGGAAACCATCACCATGGCCATAATCATGGGAATGGAAATCACCGTCCTAACCATGAAGGGAAGAAAGACTTGTCTAATGTGACCTGCTTCAAGTGCAAGAAGACAGGACATTATGCAACTGAATGCCCAGAGAGGAAGGCTGATGAAAATTCCAAGCCCAATCCTTTTCAGAAGGGACAAGTAAATCACATCAATGTGGAAGAAGTTCATGATGAACCTGATGCTGTGATTGGTACGTTCTTGCTCAACTCCTTTCCAGCATTAGTTTTATTTGATACTGGAGCATCTCATTCATTCATATCAAGAGCTTTTGTTAACAAACATGGGTTAGCTGAGGAAAGTCTAGGAAAACCTATTAGGGTAAGTTCACCGGCAGGAGAGATGCTAGTAAATTCCGGTTGTAGGCAGTTAGACTTGCTTATTGGAAAACACACCTTCCCGACAGACTTAGTCATCCTAGAGACCCAAGGATTGGATGTTATCATCGGAATGGATTGGATGACTCGTTTTGAAGGAATCATAGATTGTGCAAATAGAGCGATCACCCTCACCACCCCAGAGAAAAGGAAGATTAAGTTCCGATCAACTTTCGAACTTAAGAAGGTTAGGCTAAATTCTCTTAAGGGGGTTAGCCTTGGTGATGTGCTTATTGTCAAGGAATACCCAGATGTTTTTCCGGAGGAACTACCGGGAATGCCACCTGATAGAGATGTAGAGTTTCTCATCGAATTGAAGCCGGGAACAGGGCCAATAGCTAAAAGACCTTATCCTATGGCTGTCGATGAATTGAAAGAACTCAAGAAGCAATTAGAAGAACATATTCAGAAAGGATTCATTCGTCCAAGTTCATCGCCATGGGGAGCACCAGTCTTATTTGTTAAGAAGAAGGACCAAACCCAGAGGCTAGTCACGGATTACAGAGATATAAATGAGCAAACTATCAAAAACAAGTACCCGTTACCTAAGATAAATGAACTATTTGATCAACTGGAAGGTGCTTGTGTTTTCTCAAAGATCGATCTTCGATCGGGGTACCTTCAAATGAAAGTTAGAGAAATGGACATACCCAAAACTGCATTTGTTACGAGATATGGCTCTTATGAGTACACAGTAATGCCCTTTGGATTAACCAATGCACCAGCCTATTTCATGAATATGATGAATAAAGTGTTCATGGATTTTCTGGACAAGTTTGTGGTAGTGTTCATAGATGATATTCTCATCTACTCTAAGAGTCACAAAGAACATGAAGAGCACTTGAGTCTGGTATTACAGAGACTACGTGAACATAAGTTGTATGCCAAGTACAGCAAGTGTGAGTTTTGGTTAGAACAAGTCGGATTTTTAGGCCATGTGGTGTCCAAGGAAGGTATAGCAGTGGATCCTGAAAAGGTTTCAGCTGTAACAAATTGGAAACCGCCGAAGAATGTTGGTGAATTACGAAGTTTTCTGGGTCTAGCCGGGTACTATCGACGATTCATCGAAAACTTCTCCAAGATTGCCAAGGCCTTGACGGAATTATTAAAGAAGGAGAAGAAATTTGAGTGGACAGAGGCATGCGAAGCCAGTTTTCAGGAGTTGAAGAAACGTCTGGTTTCAGCCCCAGTTCTATGCTTACCTGATTTGGAGAAGAAATTTCAAGTTTACTGTGATGCTTCACGCCAAGGTTTGGGAAGTGTGTTGATGCAGGAGGGCAGAGTGGCATCTTATGCCTCTAGACAACTCAAGAAACATGAAGCAAATTATCCAACTCATGATCTCGAGTTAGCATCAGTAGTGCATGCTCTGAAAACTTGGAGACCCTACCTGATGGGAAAAAGATGCGAGGTATTCACGGACCACAAAAGTTTGAAGTACATATTCACACAGAAGGAGTTGAATATGAGACAAAGAAGATGGCTGGAACTTATTAAAGATTATGATCTGAGCCTTCAATACCATCCGGGAAAAGCTAATGTGGTAGCAGATGCTCTGAGTCGTAACGTGTATGTGAATGGCCTTACAGCGGGAGAATTACCCGAGGAATTATGCAAGGCATTCAAGGACCTCAGATTGGAAGTAGTACCTGAAGGGTTTGTAACCTCATTAGTTGTACAACCCACTTTGATGGACAAGATTCGTGAAGCTCAAAAAGGAGACAAGGAAATAGAAGAGATCAAAGTCAATTTGGAAGCTGGAAAAGCTAAAGGATTTCATGAGGATGAGCAGGAAATTTTGTGGTTTGAAAAACGTGTATGTGTGGCCAATGACCCTGATATTAGGAAGTTAATTCTGCAAGAAGCTCATGAAACACCTTATTCCATTCATCCGGGAAATACCAAGATGTATATGGATGTGAAGGAGAGATTTTGGTGGAATAACCTGAAGAAGGAGATAGCAGAATACATCGCTAAGTGTGATGTATGTAGTCGAGTAAAGGCAGAACATCAGAAACCAGCAGGACTCTTACAACCTTTGAAAGTACCGGATTGGAAGTGGGACTCCATTGGGATGGACTTCATCACTGGACTACCCAGGACCAGATCGGGTTATGATTCTATTTGGGTTATTGTTTGTCGCCTAACCAAAATAGCTCACTTCATACCCGTGAAGACCACTTATACTAGTGCTAAGCTAGCTGATATTTACATGAAGAGAATTGTGTGCCTTCACGGCGTTCCTAAGAGTATCGTGTCTGATAGAGGGACCCAGTTCACTTCTCATTTTTGGAAGCAGTTGCACGAATCCTTGGGAACCAGATTGGAATTCAGTACGGCTTTCCACCCGCAAACAGATGGTCAGACTGAAAGAGTGAATCAGATTTTAGAAGATATGTTAAGAGCTTGTGCGCTCGACTATGGATCTAGTTGGGATGATAATTTCCGGGACTATTTCCTGTCAAAAATCAACACGGGTCAGTGCTGATTTTTTAAGGGACTTAGTCTCGAAATTTTCTAGTAGCCCGGAGATTTCCGAGTAAGGCTCGGAGATTTCCGTTCAAAACCAAAAAGGGACATGAGTGGGGAAAAGCATGTTTACAGGATAGTGAAAGGCTTAGGATAGATACTCAAACTGAAAAGAATACACACTCAAGTTGCAAAAACCATAAAACACAAGAGAAGACCACCAAGAGTGTGTTTTCCCAAAAGAACCAAAGACAATGCAAGAGAGAAAAAAAATAAAACCAAATGGAATCCAAAGAGAAAGAGAGTTGGTGGCCGAGGCCACCGTGTATGAGTTGTAGCATGGTACCGCGAAGATATATCTTGAGTCCATAACTACATCTCAACATTTAAGCTCACAAATTAGATTCAGTTTGAAGTTTTAGCAATGATATGTCACTATATGCATAATAGGGGGAGGAAGAGTCCAATGTATTAGGAAAACACTCCCCCTAAGTCCATGCGTACCTCTAGGTCTTATAAAACCTTAAACGTTGGAGTGTGTGTACGGAGCTCAAGCCAAGGCCCGAGAATCTATGATATTGAGCTCATTCCTCAAGTAGCAAAAGCGGGCTTCATCAAGGGGTTTCGTGAAGATATCCGCCAATTGATCCCTTGTACCAACATATGATAGATCAATATCTCCTCGTGCCACGTGATCGTGGATGAAGTGATGACGAATCTCAATGTGCTTGGTCCTTGAATGTTGCACCGGATTGTACGCAATTTTGATGGCACTCTCATTGTCACATAAAAGCGGCACTTTGTCCAAGAGGACACCGTAATCCTTTAAAGTTTGCCGCATCCAAAGAAGTTGAGTACATCCGCTTGCGGCAGCAACATACTCGGCCTCCGCCGTGGATAATGAGATACAATTTTGTTTCTTCGAGGACCAACTCACCAAAGATCTTCCAAGAAATTGACACGTTCCGGATGTGGACTTCCTATCATCAATGTCGCCCGCCCAATCGGAGTCCGTATAACCACAAAGAGACAATGTGCCATCTTTGGGATACCACAACCCAAAGCAAGGGGTATGAACCAAATATCTGAAGATTCTCTTTACGACCATCAAATGACTTTCCTTAGGCGCGGCTTGATAACGAGCACACACTCCCACGCTTAAAACGATATCGGGCCTAGAGGCACACAAATAAAGAAGAGACCCAATCATCGAACGATACTCCTTTTGGTCTACCTCTTTACCGTCGGGGTTGAGTTGGAGGTGGCACTTGGTTTGCATAGCAGTCGTCACACCGTTAAGTCCAAGCAATTTGAATTTCTTGATCATCTCTTGAATATTCTTGGCTTGACAAATGAAAGTCCCTTCCCTCAATTGCTTTATCTCAAAGCCAAGAAAGAACTTGAGTTCACCCATCATGGACATCTCGAACTTGTCGGTCATTAGCTTGGAAAACTCATCATTTAACACACGGTTAGTAGAACCGAAGATAATGTCATCGACATATAGTTGACAAATGAAGAGTTCACCATTAACCTTTTTAGTGAAAAGAGTGGGATCGATTACCCCAACCTCAAATCCACGGTCTACCAAGAACTCTCTCAAGTGCTCGTACCATGCACGGGGGGCTTGTTTAAGGCCATAGAGAGCTTTGTCCAAGACATAGACGTGGTGAGGATGGTTGGGGTTTTCAAAACCCGGGGGTTGTTTAACATAAACAAGTTCTTGCAATGGACCATTAAGAAAAGCAGATTTTACATCCATTTGTTGCAATTTGAAACCATGGTGAGAAGCAAAAGCGATGAGAATACGTATCGATTCGAGTCTTGCGACCGGCGCGAAAGTTTCTCCAAAATCGATGCCTTCGACTTGAGAGAATCCTTGAGCCACCAACCGCGCCTTGTTCCTCACAACGATACCTTGTTCATCTTGCTTGTTCTTGAAGATTGTAACATCCCAAATTTCTCAAAAATTTAAAACTTTGCATTCATGCATCATGCATCATAAAAGTATGACATTGAAATCACATAAGGAGTAAACAGAATTGTATTTATAATATTAAATAGAATTGCTTTTCATTTAAGAGATTTAATTGAGCTCTATACAAATCAGTATTTTATTATTTTATTTATTCAGAAAAATGATATCAAAAAGTTACAAATTTAATTAGCTTTTCAAAACATATTTTTATGAATTTTTCTGAAATGTTTTGATAAGTTTTAAAAATCAAAATTGAATTAAAGGATTTAAATCAGAAAAGGGTTTTGTTTAAAAAAAAAAAAAGGAGAGAGAGGCTATTTGGGCCGAAGCCCACTGCTTATCTGCCGCGCGCGCAGTGCAGAAGCCCGACAGCAGCCCAGCTCCTTCCCCGCAGACGCTGACGACCGGGCCCCGCCTGTCATCCCTCTCCCCACGACGTGTAGAACACGAACTCAAAGTTTACCGAACCCTAGCGATTTTCGGATCAAATTCGTTGAGATATTCGCGAGGAATCGATCTCTCCGCCCCCCATATAAACCCCCCCCTTCCACCGCCTCCCCGAGCACCAAAACCCTAAGGAATAGCCCCCAGGCCGCTCGGGAAAAGCTCGCCGCCGTCCGCCATTGCCGCCGCCAGTTTTCTCGTTCTCTGGTGAGCACCGACCCCCTCAAACCCTCCCGTGGACTCCTTTCGATTCACAGATCTCCCGCGCACGTCCCTGACACTTCCCTTGCCATCCTATTGCACCAGATCATCGAGAACGTGCGCAACCGAGGCAAGCCGCCGCCGATTCGATCTCCGGCGAGCTCTAGGAGGAGGAAGGAGGCACGTCGAGGACCCTAGCCGCGCCAACAGCTCCGCCGCGACCTCCCCTTTGCTGCGGTATGACCCGTTCTTGCTCGCACCCCGTAGATGGCCGAAATCAAGTTTACCGACGAGGGCGCCGCCGCGGGCACGTGAACTCCGGCGTGCTCCGGCCGGCCGCGCTGCTCCCGTGAGATCCGAGCCGTCCGTGCGAGAGCAGACGATCGAGATTAGATTTCCCTTACCGCTTCGTCAATTAGATCTGGTGCGTTAGATCTGACTTAGATCGTACGGTCCTCGCGAGCGATCCGCGCGAACCGGTACCAGCCAATCAGCGGCCGCCGCGTGGCAATTTCTTTTTCTATGTTCGGCAGAGAATTGTTTTAAAAACAGAAAATAGCACAAACTTGTAAAAATCATATCTTTTGATCTGTTCATCCAAATTTGATGAATTTTATATCCACTTGTAGCTCTGCTCGTGTAGTTTAATATGGTATCATTAGTTTATCCTGTTAGAGCATATTAAATTGTGAAATTAAATTGTTTAACTTTCGGATATTAAATCAATAACTTAATTAATTATTTTTCTCTCCAAATAAATCCAATTGTTTTGCAGAGATATTAATGCCCTCTGTCCAGGGAGTGCAACATGAGATTTATTTGATACTTTTCTAATAGACTTAAAGAAATTGGTTTTATAATTTAGAAACTACTAATATGTTCATTTATATAAATGATTAATTAAAATATTTAAAATATTGATCATTTCATTTTTATGCATGAATAACAGAGAACTTAATATAGTAATTAATTGGTCTTGTGAAATTCATTGCATATCAAGCATGCATACATATTTTTGTATTGATATTCTAAGTGTTATGTTTGTGTGCTTATTGAGTGTTATTATTTTGTCTTTAGATTGTGAAGAGGAGGAAGGTCCTTGTGATTGTTATTCCTGTTGTGCTTGTTCCCTTTGTTACCAGGCAAGTGACATTCATCATCTATCCTATGTTTTCTATATGCATTATTAGTAGATTTTGGAGTAGTATGCATGATAGGGAAAATTGGATACTATCTTAGAATGCTAAGTTAGTCTACACTTTGAGAATATCCTATTAGTGTGTAGCCATCCCTTTCCTTGCAGCCACCAAAAGTTTTATTAGATGCTTAGCTATGCTATAAAGAAGTTATTATCTTGTTATGGAATTATTGCTAAGTGTTGAAAACATTGAATACACTTCTGGGTGGAATTGGTTGTTTGGTTTATGTTGAGTGGCTTTTGGGACTATGCTTGTGGTTGTCTTCGCCTAGGATGAATTTCTATTCTACTTAGGGCCATGAGTATGGTGGTTTTCACCCAGAAGTACACTTGTGGACGGCCACCCAGGAACAAAGAGATTACTAAGTCCCTCCAAGTTTAGAAGCTTCCCGTGCAGCCTTTTGACAATGGGCTCTGTCTAGAACGACTAAGTTGTGAGAGTGCAACCTGTCAGCTTGACAAGCAGATGTAGAGTTGATAGGTGGAACGGGTCTTGCTAGTATGGTTGCATTCTTCTTCTGAAAGTTCTTGTCTCAATTCTCTCCTTTCCATAATACACTCCGCGTGTATAGGATATCTCGGACAAATTGAGTCTTAAGGTGAAAGTGCACAACCTCTGCAGAGTCGACAAACTGAGTACTCAGCCGTGTCCCCGGTGATGGACAACTTCGAGCAACTGGACAAGGATGGACAGAAGAATCTCAACATGGTTTTTGTAAAGTAAAATTTGACTAAGGAATGAATTATTGGTGCACTTGGGCTTCATCCCTTGGTGCCAAGTTTTGAGATACAAAAGTGTTTTACAAAAGATAGGAGAAAACTGGCTTTCTGCAAAATAGCCTACAAACTCCACTAAGCCAAATATGCATATAGAATTAGCCTTGCCATAATTTTATCCACCATAGTCACTTGCCAATACTTCATTGTATTGACCTCCTTCGGGGGCTACATATTCAAATGTGCAGGTAATTCTGATGAGGAGTAAGTTTGGACTCGATTCTACACCCAACATGTCTGCTCGTGGCGTATGCTAGAAGAGAAGGCCCATTGCTTTTATTTTCGTTGTGAACTCTGAATATTTTAGCTAGTCTTCATGACTATGCACTTTGTAATAAAGCTATACTTGGCTATTTTTGGATCTCGATGTAGTATTTTGATACTTATGCAATGATACTATATATTTTGTACTGTGGTGCTAGCAGTGATCCAGGGACTAGCACATAACACAGGTGTTCCATCTTTATTTAAAGATGGGGCGCTACAAAGATTCACTTAGTGCCGATAACGTTGCGGCAATCTTTAGGCTTCTCAACTAGACGCCACACTTTGTTGCGCTCGAAGTTGTTAAGTTCTTCATGCATAGCCCCTAGCCAATCGGGATCTTCAAGAGCATCAAAGACTTTCTTGGGCTCGACCATGGAAATGTGTGCTTGATGCTCACTAAAGTGAGCTAATTGACTCCGTGTGGAGACCCTTGCTCGAATATCACCAATGACCTTGTCGAGAGATAATGCTCTAAGTTCCAAAGACTTTGCAAAGCAAGCTTGACGACGAGTTTCAATTGCCGCCCTTGTGGTGGGGACAATTTCTTGACCATCTTGATCCTTTGGATCTTCGTCTTGACCTTCTTGTGGGCCTTGATCATCATGAGAAGTCTTTTCATGAGGTGGAGAAGGATGATCTTGCCCTTGAGTAGAACTTGGAGAAGTGGAGTTGGCTTCGATAATCTTGGTGGAGGAGGCATGATCTTTTTGTTGATGAAGATCTTGTTGAGATTCATCATGACCTTCATCTTGAGAAGAAATAGCATGCCCTTGTTGAGGAGGATCTTGAGATTGTTCTTGAGGGGAATCATCATTTTCTATGGGTGAGCCACCTTGTGGTTCTTGTGATGGTGAGGTTTCCTTGATGGGAGAACTTGAATCATCTTGAACAACTTCTTCATGGACTTCAATTGGGCGTAGAAAGCCCACCCCCATCTTCTTAATAGCATCAAAAGGTTGTTCATCACCTACATCACAAACACCAACTTGCTCCACTTGGGAGCCATCATTTTCATCGAATTCCACACTACAAGACTCTATGATAATCCGGGAGGATTTATCAAAGACTCTATAAGTGTAGGACTCGCTACCATAACCGACAAAGATCCCCTCAAGAGACTTAGAGTGAAACTTACCCAACCGGACACCCTTGACTAGATAATAGCACTTACATCCAAACACTCGGAAGTAGCCAATGTTGGGTTTATTGCCGGTGAGAATCTCATATGGAGTCTTCTTCAAACCTTTGCGGAAGTAGAGGTGATTAGATGAGTGACAAGCGGTGGAAATAGCCTCCGCCCAAAAGTTGATGGGAGACATGAACTCCGCCAACATAGATCTCGCCATATCGATGAGAGTCCGGTTCTTTCTTTCGGCAACGCCATTTTGTTGAGGAGTGTAAGCAGCGGAATATTGATGACGAATGCCTTCTTCACTAAGAAAGTCGTTAAGAGTGTAGTTCTTGAATTCCGACCCATTGTCACTACGAATAACCAAAATGGGAAGGTCATATTGGCGTTGAACTTCCTTTGAGAAGTCGATGAAGACTTGTTGAGTTTCATCCTTGGTCTTGAAGAAATAGACCCAAGTATATCTTGAATAGTCATCAACAATCACGAGGCAATATTTCTTGCCACCAAGACTTATCTCCGGAATTGGTCCAAATAGATCAACATGAAGGAGTTCCAAAATCCGGGATGACGATATGATGGTCTTGCTTGGATGAGGAATGTCATGCATCTTGCCTTCCACACAAGCTCTACAAATTCGATCCCTTGAAAAGGAAACATGATCTTTTAGTCCAAGAATGTGGCCACCGTTGTGAAGACTTTGCAAAGTACGCATGTTTACGTGAGCTAGTCGGCGATGCCAAAGCCAACCCACGTCGGCTTTTCCGAAGAGACACATGGCTTGAGAAGTGGTGGCTCCGGACAAGTCCACCACATAGAGCTCATGCTCCACGTGTCCCACGAAAGCCACTCTTAGCGACTTGCTCCACAAGAGGACCACAATGTCCTTATCAAAGAAGGGAGAGATCCCCATCTTTGTTAAGGCACGAACCGATAACAAATTATAGCCAAGAGATTCAACAAGCATGACATTGACAAGAGAAATGTCGGGGGCAACTACCACTTTGCCAAACCCGGTTACCTTAGACCTTGATAAGTCACCAAAAGTTACGGTTACTTGATCTTCATTAGGTTTCAACTCCGTAACAAGTTCTTTGCTCCCGGTCATATGACTTGTACATCCACTGTCAATTATCCATTTTGAACCACCGGGAGAAAGATCCTACAAGAGATTAATTCTTGCATTTAGCAACCCATTGCTTCACAATGGGTGCTTTATGGTTAGCGACAAGAGATTTAGGAACCCAAATAGCATATGAAATAAAACCATAGTAGGGTCCAATGTAACGAGCACAAACATTCCCATAATAATCGACATATAAAGCATAGTTAGGGTTGTTGTCCCCGGCGTGATCTTTACGAGTAGGTTTGCCCGTTGTGACATTCCTACTCGCAAGACCTTCCTTGGATTGAATGGAGTCGGCCTTCTTGGCTTGAATGGGTTTGATGCTCTTGGGAATGCCCTTCTTGGCATTCATCTTGATGGGAGGCACATATCCAAGACCTTCCTTTCCTTGTCGAGTGTGAGGCTCCACGATGGGAGTCTCAACAACTTGTTTACCTTTAAGAAGGATGATCTTGGATGTGGCGGCCTTAGTCATCTCACTCTTCAACCTAGCATTCTCCTTCACAAGATTAGCATTATCACAAGAACACATAGAGGTAGAGATGCTAAGAGAATCAAGGTTAGTTAGCCGAGTTTGAAGTTGGGCATACGACTCTTTTAGAAGAGCATGTTCACTCTCCAAAGCTTTGTGAGCTATGACGAGCTTTTCCATGTCCTCAATGAGTCGAACATGCCCAACCGCAAATTCGGCTTTATCTTGTTGAGCCACCTTGAATTTAGCAAAGTACATATCACGATCCTTAATGAGCTTAGCATGTGAGGAGTTATGAGTTTCCTCAATAGTTTCAAGTTTCTCCTCAAGACGAGCATGAGACTCTTCAATCTCCTCAAGAGAGGACTTCAAATAAGATAGAGAAATAGCGTCTTCTCTTTCTATCTTACCCTTATCTTCATTGAGATACTCTAGCTCACCAATTCAAACCATGAGGGCACCAACATGTTTCTTGCTATCACCTTGCAAGTTAGTGATAAAGGAGTCGAATGCCACAAGCTCTTGCTTGATTTGAAAGCTAGAGGCATCATCAAGCTCATTCATTTCATTCATGAGAGAGGAGGAGGATGAAGGTACCTCCGACGCCTTTGCCATAAGACACTTTGAGCTCTTGGTGATGGAGTTCTCATTAGGCGATGTGAAAAGAGACGATGAAGAGCTTGTCGTAGTTGAAGGAGTTCTTGTCGTTGATGGAGAGATGATAGTTGTCGAGGTGGTGGCAAGGGCCGCCACTTCATTTTGGGTTTCTTCCTCCGACTCTTCATCATCGGTGGGATACTCCTATTGAGTCAACAACATGATGCGAGGCTTCTTGTTAAAAGGCATCTTCTTTCCATAGGCCTTCTTGGGAGGCATCTTGGTTTTGTCCTTGAGCACTAGACGTCCACCATGCTCTTCTGTTTTCTCATAAGGGCACTCGGCAACGAAATGGAACTTGTCTTGACAATTGTAACATGTACTTGACTTGGAGGGTGAGACCCTATCGGCTTGAGGTGCATTCTTGTCAAAACGCATCTTGCCTCTTGAGGGATTGTTCCAAAAGGTGCAAGCCGCAAGAGCGAGATGGTCATTGTAAGCAATCTTGAGTGCTTCCTCGGACATGGCGGCAAAGCTTCCAAGATCATCATCATCGTTGTCTTCCTCAACGGTAGCCTTCAAAGCAAGGTTGGTTGTGCCTCTTTGCATTCCAAGAGCCCTTGCCCTTGCATCTTGAGCATTCTTAGTGGCCACCTTGTATGCGACCATCTCTTGCATAACCTCATTAGATGTCATGAGATGATAGTTGTGTCTTCCTTGAAGACTCTTGACATCGGTAGGCTCACAAGCCATCATAGAGCTAACATACTTTCTTTTGATCCAAGCATCATCAATATGAGAGGCACCCACTTCTCGAAAGTTTGTGGCTATGGTCACCAATCTTTGATACATCATCTCATGGTCTTCACCATCAAGCTTGAAAAAGCCCTCGGCTTCATTGCTCAAAGAGTCATAGCGGTTCCTTCTCATGCTATCATTTCCAACGAACAACTCGGATAGACCATCCCATGTCTCCTTGGCGGTGGTGAGATGTTGAATGCGAGCCATGTCCTTGTTCCCAACCGCCTTTTGGATCATTTAGAGAGCGGTGGCATCAAGTTGAGCCTCCACCACTTCTCTTCTTGTTAGGTTGGTCGGATCATGCGGCTTGTATCCAACTTGAATGATGCGCCACAACTCGATTGAAGAGCTGCAAACATGAGACTTCATCATGTATTGCCATTGAGAAAAGGTGTAATCTTTAAGCAATGGGGGATCACCCCTATGAGAAACTTGCGGGTGAGGAATAATGGGATCGGGGGTATGGTATTGGGATGGGGGAGGAGTGGCGTTGTACCCCTATCGCGACTTTGTATAGACGATGTCAACTTTGTTTCCAAAGAGTTGATATCGGCCATAGTGGCACCTTTCTCTTGCATTGCCGCCAAAGTCGCGGCGTCCGTTTCGGAACCCTCTTTTGGGTCAACTTGCATTGTCCAAGGTTGGTCTCAAGCGGTGAAGCTTATAAGAGACAACCTGGCTCTGATACCAATTGAACGGCAGTTGACCACCTAGAGGGGGGGGGTGAATAGGTGGTGACCAATTTTTATCTCTTTTTTAGTTTTTAGGCTAGCGGAAAGTAAATTGTCTAGATGTGCAACTAGATGATACAAGTGACAAACTACAAGGAAACTAGGCAAGTACAGGAAATAAAGATGCGGTCAAGGAGAGTGGAACGAAACAACCGTAGGGACCCGAAGACCAAGGTTTTATCCCGAGTTCCACCACATAGGTGTACGTCTCGTTGGAGAGGTGTGAGCTACCACAAAGGTTTGCTCAACGCCACAAAGGCCTCACCCTATTCTCCTGTGAATTCGACCACAAAGGTGCGAATCCACACTTCCACTAAGGACTCCTTTAAGGGCGGAGAAAGTCCCGTACAAATTCGTGAGGCACACACCCACAACTTAATTGGGGGCTCTCACAACGACCACAACAGGTCACTTCCACAAAGGAATCCACAAAGGATCAAATTACACAAGGTTGAACCTAGCTATCCACAAAGGAACCCTAGATTCGTTGCCTCTCAAGAAATAGAGGGGGAAAGTCAAATCGCTTCGGTGGAGATGTAGATCGGTGGCTTCTCCCTCAGATCCCCAAGTATCAATGGATTTGAGTGGCTAGATTGAGAGATCCGGGAGAAACGAGCTTCAGCACCAATGGAGGAGAGAGAAAATCTGGAAGCTTGGGAAGCTGGAGGTAGGTGGAGGGGTATTTATACCCCTCCTCAAAATCTGCCCGTTGCACAGCCGCCAGCCCGGAAATCTCCGGGTTGAGGACCGGAGATCTCCGGACCCCGGAAATTTCCGGTGCAATTTCCGGTTGAGCAAGAAACTGGATCAGTACTGGTTGGACTTCCTGACTTTGTCGAAATTCCTCTGACACTCGGAGATCTCCGGATTGGCGCTCGGAAATCTCCGAGCGCCGGAAATCTCCAAGAGGATTTCCGGCTAAAATTGTTTTGGAGTCAGTACGCATTTGAATTCAGACTTAGTGAAAATAAAGTTTGGCTCGGAAATCTCCGGTCTGTGGACCGGAAATTTCCGGGCCCCGGAAATCTCCTGACTGAATTCCTGAACAAAAACCAGGTGCAATTGAAAAGATATTTAGGCAACCTAAGTATTCCTCTTTGACAGTCAACCTGTAAAATAGCCTGCATGCTTCATCACAAACATTAGAATACTTTTTGTGTTGTCATTAGTCACCAAAACTTAGGAGTACATAGAATGCACTTTCAGAAGACAACCATGAGCACAACCCTGAGTAGTCACTTAACATTTTGTGAAACTTTTCATCGATTGCATAGCATCAATAATCCTACTAAGTATTGCATAGGAACCTAGACACAGGAGTCAGGAATTTCTACACAGGTCTAGCATAGCAATACTATACTACACATGCTTATATAAAAATACACTAAGTAATGCGTATAGAAAATAGTAGGAAGTTTATGAGGTGTGCCACTTGCCTTTGGATGAAGTCTTTGCTCACAAACGTTATTCGGGACTCTCCGTTCAGTCTAAACAATATAGACAAGAAACAAAACAACAATCAATATAAACACAACAACACAACGCATACAAACACATATAAAATGAACAAACAAGTTTCATAAACTTCTAAGGAAAATATGTTTATGCATGATGTGCAAAATATTTCTAAGGACTAGAGATACATGTCATGCCATGAAAATCTTTTTTAAGTTAATGCAAGGCTATTAGGTTGGTCAAAAATGACTAAGGACTGAGGTCATAAGTTGGATAAAATAACTTTGTTATAATTCATCTTGAATAAGCACTCTAATGACTTAGTCAGGATGTGTAAAATACTTAGAGAAAATACTAAGTCTATTTTTCAAGGTGATTTAACAGCTCTTTGTAAATTGGATATTCACTAAGTGAGAGAGACAGACACCCGGCCAGCCACTTATGTTGTGGGACAGGTCTCATGTACGTGGACATGTAAGGTTAGTCTCCAGGCCGCTTCATCTCACTATGTCGCTAGGATCCAACAAACTTCAAATATGATAATAACATGATCAAAATTTGTTTATGTCTAAAGTGAAGGACAAGATTAGGAAAGAGGGAAAAGATAGAAAGAAAGATGTAGTTGGTATTTCAGGCTTCATCTCCAGACTGGTAACTTTCTCCTTGGTGATGTCTTGATTGAATTTTTGGTAGACTTCATAAATCTTCAGACTTGATGATTCTGGTATCACCGAGGCTGGTCTTGGATTTTATCTTGGTCATCATAAGGTCTAAGAGAAGAAGGCAGAAAAGAGAGAGAGAGAGAGAGAGAGAGAGAGAGAGAGAGAGAGGAAGCAAGACTTAGCAAATTTAGTTGTTAGTCTTCATGGATTTCTTCTCGCTTTTCTTCTAAGTGCTTGACATCTTGGAGATGCTACCGGAGTCTGTTTTCTTCCAAGTCTTCTTTGTTCTTTTAGCTTCATGTTGAAAATCCTTAGTGTCTAAGTGCATAGCACTTTACCAAAATACTAAGTTGAGAATAATCCTAACTTAGAGAAAATGAGGGAGGAGTTTTCCTATGAGGAGTATAACAATATAATAAAATATGTTATGCATGCAATGCACTTTTTAATCATAAGAAACATCATACTAATTTTGGTGATATTTATAAAATATGCATTAGGCTATAAATGCAATTTAATTAATTTCTCCTTTTGCAAAATATAATAAAAGAAATAAATCTAAGATTAAATTTTTCTATGATTAAATTTTTATACCAAAATTTTATAAATAATATTAATAGACAGAGGGGATTTAAATAAATTTATAGCAATTGGATTTATTCAAAAATGATTTTTCTATCTAGAGTTATGTCAAAATTACTCAAACTATTCAATTTAAACATATAACTATTAAATCATCAAAATAATACTCAAAATTATTTTAGAACAGAGACATCATATTACAAATAATCTAAAGTCTCTAAAATAATTTTATTTACAGTTTTTGGATTTACAGATTTAAAATTATTACAAAAATACTCAAATAATCCATTTGAAATTTGAATATTTTAAACTAAGTCAAATTGGAATTTTAACAAATCTAAAATATTCTACATGTACAGGGCTTTCCAAAAATATAAAAATATTTGAATTTGGATAAACAGAGAAAAAGATATGATACAACTAATGTGCAGGGTCCTTTCTACAAATAGCCAGATCTGTTGACTGTGCCGCTGACTCGGCGCTGACTGGATCTGATGTGGCTGCTGACTGGACCATGATGACTGGATTAAGTGATCAGATCTGATCCGCACGATCTACATCTAACGGATCACATCTCACCGTACCCCTTTGCTGACAGGATCTAATCTGAGCCGTGGAAAAAGGATCGGAGGGCTCACATTGCATGGACCAGAAGGTGGCGGCGCCGGTGGCCAGAGATGGAGCAGAGGGTGGCACTGCGCTCGGGCGTGGATGCTCCCGTCATTGTCGTGCCTCCCTGGGCTCGTGGAGGCGATGAGCGGACGCGGCGCGGTCTGGCGAGGTGGATGGTGGCGGCGATGTCGTCTCGGGCGTCTTCGGACAGCGGGGAGGCGTGGACGAGTGCGGCGGCGGCTCAGGTGAGATCCGTTCGTGCACGGGGCGCTCGAATCACTCCACGAAATATTCAAACGTGGGCCTTAGGAGATGTGCATGAAGACGGCGAAGGGTGAGGAGAGGACCAGGGGCTCGAGGGAGGTCCCACCGTGACAGAATCGGTAGGAACGCGGCGACGGAGTAGAGGAACTCCGGCGAGCACGTATGGCGGCCTGGCGGCGTGTTTTCGAGAGGGAAAGGAGGGGAAAGGTAGAGGAGAATATGGGGTTTAAATAGGGATGCTCGGGAGATCTTCTCGCGCAAGAATCGGCGCTGATTGAGACGGAATCGGAGCGAGCTTCCCGGACGAAATTCACGGAGGGAGGTTGAAGAAGGCTCGGGCTGACAGGTGGGTCCCGCATGTCAGGTATTTTTCTTTTTCTTTTTTGTTTTTCTATTTCTTTCATAACTTTTGATTTAAGGCTCCAAATGAAGTCAAATCAATTTCTAAAAATTTGTAAAATTCATAATTTGACCTATTGGTTTAAAACATTAGTGGGCATGTTTTGAAAACTTTTAAAAATTAATAATTTTGAAATATTGGTTTAATACAAATTTGACACTTAATGTCACATTTCAAATTATAGCTTAATTAATTTCATTTTGGCTAAATAAAATTTGTGAACTACCCACATTAAAATATGTTTGAATTTAAGTTATTTAAACTCATTTCCTATAACCATTCATCTTTATTTTGGCATAATAGTAGAATAACAACATATAAATATTTTTACAGAAATGGGAAATATAATGGATTCATTTTTAATTCAAAATATTTTGAGAACCATTAAGTTTTATATTATGATAATTCTTTTGAAAACTCCTGAACATACCTTTTGAAAAGATTTTAGATTTATATCATTTCTTATATTGACTATATTCATGAAAATCAATTTATGTTTTTGAAAATTAATGAAAGTAATTTAAGTTAATGAAATGCCTATTTGGATAATTCCTTAATTATAAAATCTATGAATTTTTAAAAATGTAAAGTATAGACTTAACTTTCCAAAACTATGTTTTGAACTCATGTAAAGGAATGAAAGACATTTGGCAAAAGTACTATGTTTAAAATAGTTTAAAAGGGACATTTGTAAATATTATTTTAATTTGTGAAAAGCTATGGCTAAATGGTTGAAATCAAATACTTAAAAGGAAACTTTTTATTACATGAATATGGCTTGAAAGTTTGTAAACCATTTGTCAAATTATATATTGAAGTTTAAGAAATACAATGGATAATATAATGTTTAACTTGAAACAACTTTTCAAAATAATGATCATTTGAGATATTTGAAATATTAAACTTTTTCAAGATGCTTGAGTCAGCCTTAACCCCCTTGGGCCAACCTGGACTAGCCGGATTGATCCATGTTAGAGATACCCCTAGTTGGTATATCCCCAACACCCGGTGGAGATGCTCTAAAGCATTATCTCGGTGGTCCTATTAACTTTTCTTCATCTTTTAAAATTTTCCATATCGCAGTACCGGATGAAGACTTCATAAGAACGCTGAAAAATATAGTAACCTAAATTAGGGTTAAACAACATGTACTAGAGATTAGAGAAAATCGATTCAATCAATATACATGGAGGTTTGTGAAGGGGATCGCATGCAGAACACAAAAAAATTCCTAGCAACGATATTCTTAAACTAGCCAAGATCTACACTATGCAGAGATAGAAGTACGGCGGAGATCGGAATACATACCCTCGTAGACCGAATAGCGGGGATTACGCTCCCGCACAAGCGTTGACGACGAAGACAGCGTAGCCGACCTCTAGGTCACGAAGAACTCGGCGCGACGAAGACGACGAAGATGACCTCGAGGTCGGGTCGAGGAAGTAGGCCTCTGAGCACCGCTAGCGCAGCACCTCGCAGGGCATTACACACATACGGTGGAGAGGACGTCCTCCGAAGCTCCAGTCCAGGACGAGCAGCAGAAGACTTGGACCGGAACACCAGCAGCGCGGTAGCGGGCTCTGGTGGAAGAGATACCCCTCTCAACTCGGCGCAACTCCGACAAAGGGAATCACGAGATCGAGAGAGAATTGGGGAATTAATTGGTGAATTAAAAGGACAGGGGTGCCCCTTCTTATATAGGCTCCCGGGGGAGCCAACCTCCCAAGCCAGGAAATGTGGGACTATCCCACATGCCTTGGTGCGGCTAGGGAGGGTGCACCGGCCCTAGGTGGGCCCCATTTGGCCCACCTAGGCCGGCCAAGCCCTCCATCGAATTTCCCCTTGAGGGTTTTCCCCCTTATAGGCCTTCTTTCGACCAGAAGGCCCATTTAGGGAAAACAACCTAAATAAATTCTAAAATAAATATATAAATCATATTTAAACATTAATTACACTAATTAATATCAAACATAATATATATAATTTATTCTACCTCCAAAAACTATTTCGTCGCTGCCCGATCTCCATCGGACCATTCTCGGGACGTTCCTGGTGATCTCTTTCCTTTTCGGTTGTCTTGTCGAAACCCCTTAAGTGTGTTACCCTAGCGGTTTGATATAATAACAGACATGATCGAGACTCCTCTCCGATCAATGACTAACTCGTAGGCCTGGACCCCATGAATTAATCCCTGTGATATAACGAATGACTTTCATCTATCAAATCTGGACGTCTAGACTTAAACCTTTTGTCATGGCGATACTTAGCGTGTACGAGCGTTGTTCTTAGATATGTCCATATCTAGCTGACCTCGTTACCGACATCGCTATCTTCTACTCGTCTATGATATTATGTCAGCTAGTGACCTAGTCACATGTTTGCAAACTCATTTGACATAATCTCACCGAGTGGGCCCTAGAGTATCTATCCGGCTATACGGACTGACAAATCCGTTGTTGACCCCTCGTCTCAACTACCCCCTTCCGATACCCAAAAGTATCACCGTTATTGTCATACTAAATAATATATGACGTTTGGTGCAATCAAAGTATCTTTCAGGGATAACAATAAGAGTTGGTCTCACGGTTTTAAAGCGTAATGACTATGTCCTACAAATATGGGTATGTCCATCACATCGTTCCACCTAACGATATGACTTCCATTGCCGACCGGCGCCATGCCCTATGATCGGAAAACCTCGATCATCAATCGCGCAATGAAACTAGTCTTAGTTGAGACTACTAGGGACCTGGTTGTTTTATCTACCAAACCTGTATTAATGTTTCCGCTTAATACAGTTATAGCATGGTATAAAACATATAATGAACAATTGGGATATTTTCAATAAACTATGTTTATTAAGTGCCTCTATGGCATATTCCCTCCAGTTGGCGGGTCAAACGTCTCCGGCGACACGACATCTTGGGAGATCGTAAGTACGTTTGTACGGGAAGTGCGCAAAGAATGAGTCAATCCCTCATATCTCTCCTATGTCCTCAAGGAACCATGCCCCCGAGAACTTGCCTGTGCCAAGATGGTTAGGTGGGTGGTTGTACGCCAGCCCATCAGATTTCAAACCCTAGATTCGACGCTGGTGTTCTCGTTTAGCCAGAATATTCTTCAATGAGAGACGACGTTCCTGTCAACAGTGAGACGTCTATGGTGACTTCATCAATCTGAAGACGACCCGCCAGCTCAGTCTCTTAGAGGTGCTCGTAGGGATAGAGTGTGCGTGCATATATTCATTGGGGTGAGTGTGTGCTGGTGCTTTCCGCTGTACTGTGTTTAAAGACCACGCCCCCCTCCCCCCGTGTTGCGCAGGCGGCAACGGACGCTGAGGACGAGGGCCTAATCGAGGAGCCGCTACTTGATGGACACGGCGGAAGAAAGATATGGAACTTTGCGGCTCTGCAACAGCGGCACGGGGACGTCCTGGGAAGGAACAGTGGCGGACACCCATGGTGCCCACACTATTATCCACCTTCTCCCCCACGCCCTCTCTCTCCACTCCTATTTCTCATCTAAGTCGCCCCCGTCCGCATTTCCCTTCTAGAATCTCCGGCAGTTTCGTGCTCTGGACGTGCCGGGCTGGGGTCACTCGCTGGCGCCCTTGTCCATGGTCGGGTCATTGGATGTCTACACGGAGATCGCTGAGGAGTTCTGTGATGAATTCTTCGAGGACCTAAGAAATTTCAGGACCTAATTAAGGGTGTTCATTGGCAACCGTCTCGCTATGTCTATTCAAGCAGGGCGGCTCCGTCCGGATAGTCCTTCCTCTTTGGATAATTGATATGCCCTACTTGCTTCAGGTCTGAAATTAACATTTGGGTGTCCATTTTTTAGAGTTCCACCCTGTTCTGATTTGTTGTCACTGAATCGTAGCTAAACTCCTTTGCTTTGTTGTCCCACGTAAGTGACTGTCTACCCTCGAATAAGTTGAGGAGGCTGTTGAGCAGCCTAATGGTTATGTGAGCAGTGAGTACACTTTTATGCCTTTAAAGCATTGTTTCTGAACTTGTATTCTATTGGTCATATGTTGTAGATCTTTTACTGATTGGTTGAGGTTGTCCTGTTAATAGGTGAATCTGCTAGAAATTTTGGAGACTCGTGCTTTTCTTTTACTGATTGGTTGAGGTTGTCCTTTTTCTACTTGGTTCTATAGTGCTAACCTCTTGTTTCTTCCAAAGTACAATTTAAATTTAGAGTATGTATAATGTTATATGTTATCTAGCCGCTTATAGAGAAAATAATATTTATCAGAAGTTATATTTTTAAAATCACCTGAGCCAGCTGTCATGGCCGGGACTGCTGTCATGCCACCACACGCACATTCATAACAAGGGGAATGAAATTGACTGATATGTGGGGCTTTGTGTGGACCAATGTCATAGAGAGAAATTCTAGTGTGTGTTCTGGTTGCTAGTGTGAGTCGTGTGCGTTCAGCCTGGGCTATATGAGCCGGCTACCTTGTAATGAAGGGAGGGAGGAGATAAATAAAATCTGAATTTCCCTGTCTCTTCGTCTACTTTCTCTGTCTTCTTCTTTCTTCCCCAAACTATCCAGGTCCATCGAAGGTGTGGTGTTACAGTGGTATCAGATTCTCGTCGATCCAGGCCTAGGGTTGTGGGTGTGTTATGCTTCGGCCGTGCAGTAAATCCTCTCCCGGTTGGTACATCACCGTGGCGGCGAAGAAGCAAGGCATGTGGGAATGCGGGTTCTGTCGGGTTATGACTCCCTAGAACAGGGGTAGTCACTTCCTGAAGTGTAGTTCGAGAAGAGGATTGAACGCGGAGGTCAAGACCCTCGAGGGGCACGGCGACGCTGCTCGCCGGACCTGAAGACGAAGCACCCACGACAGAGATAGACACCAGCCCGTACCCAGGTTCACGGCCCTCGTGAGAAGGTAAGACCGCTACTCCTGCTTGTCTGTATTGGATTATGGAGTTTATAGTACAGCAGGGCTTGCCGAGGGCCCCCTTCAGGCATATCTTGCCTGGGGAGGGAAACGATGACCTTCTTCCTCCTCCAGCCAGAGGCTATCCTGCTTGGGATTGCTAGTGTTTCCAAGTGTTGTGGTAAGCAAGAAGGCCGACCCCTGCTACGATGGAAGTCTTGTCCCTTTTGTAGGCGCCTTCGACGCTCTCCTTCTGCTTGGCCTTCCAGGTGGTTCCCACATGGCAGAGGCATGGTGGAGCAGGAGTCCACCGTGGCCCGTTCGTCCATGGACGTGGTCCATTGCTGATAAAGGTGGGCGCGGTGGCCGACCAGCAGCCGACCGCGCAATACTGTTGCAGGGGAGGTAGTCTCTGAGGTGGAGCCCGTGATGACGTTCTCTTTGGAGGGTTGCGCCATCCACCCGCTTTATCACTGGAGTGGAAGGTCCTGGCAGCTCTGCGGCAGGCGGCGCAACTTTATTGACTCCTTTATCCCCAAAACGGCAAAAGGGGCGCTTGCGTCACCACGTGGTCATGGCAGAGGCCATGTGCGACCCGTCGTACTTCCTTGGCTGCGACGTTTCCCCTTAGGCCTGGAGAGGCCTGTGGGGGGACTTCTGTTGACTTCCCTCCAGGCGCGCTAGCGCCTCGTGAGGGTCTCCTGAAGCGAGGGCCCCCTTGAGGCCCTCGTTTCCTCTTCAGACCCTCGAGGGTCTCGTCAGGCGACGCGGCCTGGTCCTTAGTCGTTTCGTCTGACTGGCCAGCGTGCGAGGCCTGGGGGGAGTGGGCTCTCCATACCCCAGTTCCCACTGGGCCGACAGTAGCCCCCGGGCCCGCGATGGGCACGATTGAGCCCATGGGCTCAGGCGAAGCGTCGTGGGCCCTTATTGCCGAGCCGGCCCGAGCCACACGACACTCAAACGAGTAACGGTCTCGCACGATCCGGGGCGTGAGTCATGGGGGGTCCCACCACGCCCGGTAACTGCTCCTTGAGGGGATATAAAGCCCGAGCGTTGCAGAAGGGAGCCGTTACCGTTTCCAAACCTTCTCGCAGAAGTTTCCGCATCCTAGAGCTCTCCGCCTCTGCTCTCTCCTACGATTCTCCTTTCTCCGTCTCCTTCAATCCTCCGAGCCCGCGATGATGAGCCCCCTCAAGAGCAAGGGCAAGGCCGTCGCGGGGTCTTCCTCCTAGGCGGAGGTCCCTGAGGTCGTGCAGGGCGCGGCGCTGCTGGGCATTTGCGTCAACGAGAAGGCGCTTGCCAAGGTCCGGTTCCTGGTTGCGGACCGGACGAACGAGCATGGCGCAACCGCCCTGAAGCCCGCGGCGCACGGGAAGCGCCCGCGAGGGTACTTCCCGATCTTCCAGCATTGTCTCGCCGCAGGACTGGTGCCGCCCTTCTCGCCGTTCCTAGAGGCGGTGCTGGCGTTCTATCAAGTGCAGTTATTGCATCTACACCCCAACTCCATCCTCATCCTCTCCGTCTTCGCCTACCTCTACGAGGCGTATCTGGGCCTGGAGCCCACGGTGGGGCTGTTCCAGTGCTTCTACGCGCTCCGGAGCACGGCGAAGAATGAGCGCTCAGGGTGCGTCTCATTCCGCATCGTCGACGGCATGGGAGCGTCTACATCCCGATGTCCTGGAGCGAGAACAAGGCCATCACTTCGGTGATGAAGAAGGTGGATGACTTCCGGCAGAAGTGGTTCTTCGTCGGGGTGGAGCGTCCATGCGCCTTCCTCGAGGTCCCCGACGAGCCCCCGCTGAAGAACTCCCACTGGGGCAAGGCCACCTTAGACGGCGCGAGGAACGTAAGCTTGATGGGGCGCCTGAGCTTCCTCCGCGATGAGGGCCTCACGGGGCAGATGATCGTGGAGGACTTCTTGACGCGCCGCATCGCGCCCCTCTAGGCACACTCGATGCCCATCTGGATGTACTCGGGGCGGAGCGACAAGATGCGTCTTCATGTCGAGGACAACGACAAGGACACCGTCGACATCGTCCTATCCGCGCTCTTTGTCAATCCAGCGGTGCCTGCCGTGGATCAGCTCCCAGTGATGCTCCGGCCTCTTCAACAATACAACTTGACGGAGCGCATGGACATCCTGGAGGGGATGCCTCCGTTCACCCCGACAGGCTGGGCGGACTCGGAGATGCCGACGCCTGCCATGCGGGGACCGGAAGGGGCAGATTCTCCCTCGGCCTCAGGAGCTGGCCTAGGTGAGGAGGAGGCCACGGCCGGGGAGGTGTCTTCTTTGAGGGCCGGGCCATTCACTGACGAGGTCTGCGACATCTCGTCAGGTGACGATGATGCCTTCGTGGTGGCTCCCTCGCGCCCCGTGGAGGAGGAGGCTGAGGAAGAGGAGGCCTCTGACGCGGTGGCCTCTCCAGGGAGGCGCGGGCCGCGCACCAAGGCCGACGTGGACCACTCGGGGCCGAGGCCGTCTGACGTCCCCTCAAAAAGGAAAGCGGTGACGCCCCCTGCGAGTCCTGGATCCAAGACCTTCCCCTCACGGCGCTCGCCAGGCTTGGCGTGGGTCGATGCTGGTGCCCCCCCTTCAGGGTAAGTGTTCATGACACCTGGTCACTTGCGTTTCGTTTTCTTTGTTTTTTACTTTGCCCTTTATTGAAGATCTTTTCTTGGGCTTTTGCCAGTGATCTTGTACCTGCGAAGCGCCGCAGGCTTCGCAAGGCAGCTGAGGTGAAGCGAGCCTCGGCAGAGGCCGTGGATGACGAGGCCACGAGGACTGTGGAGACGGCCTCCGCAGACCCCCCTGAGGGGGTGCCTCAATCGGAGGCGGCAGCGCCTCAGGCGGGGGCGACAGAGCCTCAGGCGGAGGGGGAAACGCCATGCCTAGAGGCACCTGCACCGCCCCCCGAGCCGATGGTGGTGGAAACCACGGAGGAGAGGGCTTCCACGCCGCCTCGCGCTCCTACTCCTCCTCGCGCGGTTACGCCTCCGCGTGAGGCAACCCCGCCGCGCGTGTCGACGCCACCGCGCGCGCCTACCCTGTCGTCTGCGCCCACGACTCTCGTGGCGCCTGCGACGGAAGCGCGCGAGGCACCAGCAGGCGCGGGCGCGTCCGCTGAGGGAGATTCTTCCTCGCCTCCTCGTCAAGCTGGAAACTAGGAGCGCCCTGCTGTCGCGGGGCCCAAAGAGGATGCCGCCGCGGGCACAGGCGGAGCCCAGGCTAGCCCCCGAGCTCTCCCCGAGGCCGGGCCCT
Organism: Poa annua; assembly: GCA_026929855.1. Classification (NCBI taxonomy): domain Eukaryota; kingdom Viridiplantae; phylum Streptophyta; class Magnoliopsida; order Poales; family Poaceae; genus Poa; species Poa annua. The sequence goes on along the minus strand of CM049426.1, from coordinate 237,896,157 downwards.
CGGGACTCGACGCCGGAGCCGGGGCCTCCTCAAGCCAGGAGCTGGTCCTTTGAGGCTAGGACTGGAGCGCGGGGCGCCGCGAGGTCGCCTTCGGCCTCATGAGAGAATCCTTGGAGGTGCGCCCTCGGGGACATATGACTCGCTCAGAAGCAGGAGGAGCTGGCGAGGTCGTATGCGTCCTTCCATGCGGCGGTCAGGCGCGCCGGCTGGAGGACTTGGCGCTGCAGGTCGTACGCGAGGAGGCCACCCGCTTATCCAAGGAGATCCGCGAGGGGGGCATCCGCGACGCCGCAGAGCTCCTCGAGCCCCTCCAAGCGGAACGCGACGCCACTGCGTAGCTCCTGCGCGAGGCCACGGCGGAGCGCGAGGCGATGGAGGGCTCGCTGGCGCAGAAGCGCCGCGAGCTGGGCCAGCTGGAGTCCCAGCTGCTCTCCGCCCATAAGGCCGCGCAGGCTCTCTGGAGGAAGACCGCAAGGGCTTTGCCGAGCGCGAGCGACAACTGGCCCTCAAGGAGAGAGAGTTGCGGCAGCGCGAGGAGCAACGCCTTCAGGCGGAGAAAAACTTAGCCACCCAGCGCAAAGCCCTCGAGGCGCGCGAAGGAGACCTGCCAAGGCGATCTCAAAGAACGACGAGAACGTCGCTGCCCAGAAGCTTGCTTATGAGCGCTTCGAGCGGCGTTTCGCCGAGAATAAGAAGGAGGCCGAGGACGCCCTCGTGGAGCGCGAGAAGCAGTTCCGCCAGTCCAATTCTCAGAAATACCGCGACCTGGCCCAGAAGCAGGAGGACCGCTTCAAGGCCAAGCACGCCGCGGATGCTCGGCGGATCGCCGAGCTCGAGAAGGCCAACTCCAAGCTGGAGGCCCGCCTCAAGCGCGCCAAGGACGGTCGTCGCCGAGCGGAGGAGGCCCGCACCGAGGCAGTTTACAACCTCAATTCCTTGGCCAAGGACGTGGAGGAGCAGGTGGCCCCTGCGACGGAGCGGGCGGCGGAGGCGTCGGACTCAGCCCCGGCGTCTCGCGCGCTCACGAAGCAGCGAGAGCGCATGTTTGAGGCGTTGGTCGCTCGGGGCAACAAGCTTGCTGCGCAGCTCGGCGCGGACGCGCTGCACACCGTTGTCCGAGGCCGTGGCGATGCGGCCATGTACCTGGTCTACTTCGACCAGCTCTTCGCGGCGCTCGAGGGCCCCGTCACCAAGCTTCGCGAGATGATCGAGGACGAGAGCCGGCAGCTCTTGGGGGTGGTTGTTGATCTTACTTCACCAACCTCAGGCTCCTCACGCCAGGCTTCGACCTCTCCACCGTGACAGAGGCCGCTCAAGGCGAGGACGCGCAGCGGGTCCCCAGCTCCCTCCGCGAGCAAGTTGACGCCTTCTGCAACCGCTTCAGGTGCGCGGAGGCTGCGGCGGAGGACAGCGAGAAGGAGGCCGCCTCTGCCGAGACCGCGGAGGGCGCAGTGGAAGAGGTAGAAGATGACGATGCTTCCGCCTGAGCCACACGCTATTGCCCCTACGTGCGCTTGTATCTGAAACAATCTTGTGTTTAGATGTTTAAGACCTTTTGGCCTGTAATATACTCTTTATTGTTATCTGCATTTAGCTTGCTTGCCCCTCGAGAGGTCTCTTTGGACTCATCTTCATGTCTATTTGCTCTCTGCGTCAGTAGGACCCATCTCTTCATGCCATGACTCCGCTGCTTCGGTATGCAGGAGCAATGACTCCGCAAGGCCGGGGGGAGTTTAGGCCTAGGAGAGGTAAGAGCCCTGAGTCGCGATGCTCAAGTGACCCCCTTAGACGTGTGAGTAGCCCATGAAGCGTAAGGGCAAGCGAAGTCGCTTGAGGGGCAAATGTGCGCTAGAGGGGGAGAAAACGCTCTTAAGGCGTGGGTGCGAGACTTAGCTTCTCGAGGTTTTCGCCATGTACAGGCTTTTTGCCTGGCGAGGAGGTTCTCTTGAGGGATCATCCCCGGATGCCTCCTCAGGCTTGTGGGTATGTTCCCTGTAGATGTTAGAGGGGCGAACCCAAACGTTGGAACACGGTTCAAGGGACTCGTGCGCGCTTGTAGGTCCCCTCAGGCGTTCCTCGCGAGGAGAGTAAGTACCAAGGTCCTCTGTAGAGATGGCGTGTTTGTGGGATCTTGCCCTCCAGCCAGAGCTTGGACTTTTGGATTTTGCAGTGCTGCTGGTGTGTCATTTGAGGCACTGACACCGTACGTAGCCCCCGCTCGCGAGGTACGCATGTGGAGAGATATAAGCGCACACTTCAACAAAGTAATGCGTAAATAAAACTCACCAAATATATTACATAGCGGCGCCGAGGCGCTAAGTTCACTTGGGAACGAAATTGTTTCATTATGCTTGGGGTTGCCAAGTTAATGTTTTGACCATGTCGAGGCATGGGGACCACCCATTAGTGGCAGAGACTCTCAACGGCCTGAGGTGGCTCGTTACATGGAGAGCTCGGAGGGTTGACCCTCGAGAGAAGCCTTTGGAGCTTGGAGATTTAAGCCGTGAGCTTTTAACTTCTAGAGACAAAAAGTGCTTGGAGGTTGAGCCGTAAGCTGCCTGTTTCGCCAGATGTCTTGACGTGACAATGATCACGGGCGTGACGAAGATCACTTCTGAGTTTGTTCCTTTTGGAGACAAAAAATTGTGTGAGGTTTAAGCCGTGAGCTTTTAACCTCTGGAGACAGAAATGCTTGGAGGTTGAGCCGTAATCTGCCTCTTCCGCTAGATGTCTTGACGTGACAATGATCACGGGCGTGACGATGATCACGGGTAGAACTTGCGTAGGTGCATGATGTTCCACGGATTGTTGACGGGGACGCCGTCTTGAGTCTCGAGGCGAGCCGTGCCAGGCCTGGCGATGTGGGTGACCCTGTAGGGGCCTTCCCACATCGGGGACAGCTTGTGGATGCCTTCCCTGGAGAGGATTCGCCTGAGGACGTGATCGCCTGCCTCCAGGGTACGTGAGCGCATGTTGCGGCTGTGGTAGCGTCTCAGGTCCTGCTGGTATTTGGCCGCCCGGAGGGCGGCGCGGCGTCGTAGTCCTTCAAGGAGCAGCAGGTCGTCATTGTGGAGGTCCTCTTGCTGGTCCTCGTTAAAGGCGAGGACCCGCGGGGATCCATGCTTTAACTCTGTGGGTGGCGTTGTACGGATGGACCAGAGCACCGAAGGGAGCTCGTTGATCCAGCCCTTGCCGTGGCCTTCGAGGATATTGAAGGTCCTGGTCTTTAGGCCTTTGAGGACTTCTGCGTTTGCGCGCTCAGCCTGTTGGTTGCTTTGCGGATGAGCGACTGAGGCAAAGCAGAGCTTGGTGCCCATCCTTCCGCAGTAGGCTCTGAAGATGCCGCTGGTGAATTGCGAGCCATTGTCGGTGATGATGCGGTTAGCCATTCCGAAATGGCAGACCAGGCCCCTGATGAATTTCACCGCCGCGCCTGCTGTGATTGTGCGCGTCGCCTCCAGTACAGGCCACTTAGTGAACTTGTCGATGGCCACGAAGAGGTAGCGATATCCGTCCTGCGCTGTTGGGAAATGTCCTAGGATGTCCAGCCCCCAGACCGCGAACGGCCAGGAGAGCGGAATGGTCTGTAGCCTTAGCGCAGGTTGGTGGATTTGCTTGGCGTGGAACTGGCAAGCTTCACATGCTTGGACGATGTCCACTGCAGCCTGAAGTGCTTGAGGCCAGTAGAAGCCGCTCCTGAAGACTTTGCCCACGAGGGTGCGGGCGCACGAATGGTGGCCGCATTCCCCGCTGTGGATGTCCTTGATCAGCAATTTGCCTTCTTCAGGGGGAACGCATTTGAGCGCGGTGCCATTTGGGCGCTTGCTGAAGAGATTTCCTTCAAGGATTTTGTAAGATTTTGCTTGGCGGGCGATTCGCTCCGCTTTAACATCTTCCTCGGGAAGGATCCCTTTGTCGAGGTAGTCTTTGATCTCGTCAATCCATCCTGCTTCTTGATGCACCGCTGTGAGCAACAGACGCTCCCCTGTTGGGGGCCCACAGTCTGGCGCCCCGTTTACAGGTGGTGGGGGGAGCGCTTCGTCCGTGCTTGCGGGCCTGGCCTCTTGAGGTTGCTTTATGGATGCATTGACGAGCCTTTCTTCAAAGACGCCCGGCGGCTGAGGTTGCCTCCTTGATGCGCGCTTGGCGATGTCATCAGCCTCTTGGTTCTCCTTTCTTGGGATGTGCATGAGCTCCATTCCCCTGAAGTGCTTCTCAAGCCTACGGACTCTTCAAGGTATGCGGCCATGTGGTCGTCCTTAGGCTTATAGATTTTGTTGGAGAAGTTGACAAGCAGCTGGGAGTCGCCCTTGATGAGTAAGTGCTTGACGCCTAGGGCGACTGCGGCGCGTAGGCCAGCAAGCAGGCCTTCGTACTCAGCGATATTGTTGGAGATCTTGTCGATTCCGAAGCACAGCTGGACCGCGTAATACAGCTTGTCGCCCTTTGGTGAGATAAGGACCACGCCAGCCCCACTGTGGCGACAAGCGAAAACTCCGTCAAACTTCATGGTCCTGTGGCTGGGCATTTTGTCTCCACAGGGCTCTTGTTCTTATCCCAAAGGCTCTTCAGGGGTTGGGTCAGTCCATTCGGCGACAAAGTCTCCAGCGCTTTTCCTTTGATTACACTTGTGGTATCGAAGCGCAAATTGAATGGATGTAGCTCAATATTCCATCCTGCAACGCGATCTGTGGCATTTGGGTTGCGCAGGATTTGCTCCAGGGAAAAGAGGTGACCACCGTGATGGGTGTCCCTGGAAGTAGTGTCACAGCTTTCTTGAGGCGACGAGGAGTGCGAGGAGGAGCTTATGCTGCATCGTATACCGCTAGCGAGCATCGCGCAGTACTGTACTGACGAAGTAGACTGGATGCTCGACAAGGGTAGTCTGTGTAGCCTTGGTGTCTTCTGCCTGAAGGGGCTCCGCTAGGCCCTCAAGGGGGTTGTCCTCTGGGGGCATGACCTGGCCCTCGAGGGAGTTTGCCTCAAGGGGCTTGTCATGGGCCTCGGGAGGGTTGGCCTCAATGGACTTGACAGGCTCCCTGGCGGGATCTTCTTGCAGCAGTTGACTTGGAGCAGGCCTCTCGTCGAGCTCCTGATCAGGAGGCTTTTGCTTTGGAGTGGTTGCGCTCTTCTTGTGGAGTACTGGCTCTTCCCTTTCTTCCACAAGGACGGCACTGGCTGTCTGTGGAGTAGCTGACAGGTACAGCTTCAGGTGCTCGCCTCACCTTGGGGCGACCATTACTGGTGGGCTAGCCAGGTACTTCTTCAAGTCCTCAAACGCTTTTTCAGCTTCGGGGGTCCACCTGAAAGTACCCGTTCTTTTCATGATCTTGAAGAAAGGCAGGGCTCTCTCGCCGAACTTGGAGATGAATCTACCCAAGCTGTGAAAGAACATTTCTTAATCCCTAGTGTTTTGTGTGTTAGTTAACAATACCAATGATGTACTAATCCTATTGCTAAGTATTTCAGTTTGTGTGAGTTACATACCACATATCCCAAAGCCAAAATGTAGAGAAAAAGAGTTTCTGGAATTCTTCCCAGAATCGGAATATTGGAGCCGGAAATTTCCAGGATCGGAAATTCCGGGTCTCCTATATCTAACAGAAAAATGGCTAAGGAAAAGTTAGGAAGTGGTTCTGACTCAAACCAGAAATTCAACTCGGAAATTTCATTGACTCAGAATTTCCGAGTCACCCAGAAAACCACTCCAGATTTTCCTAAGGAAAGAAGAGAAAGTGGTTCTGACTTCAACCGGAAATTCAGGTCGGAAATTTCATCAGCTCGGAATTTCCGGGTCACCCAGAAAACCTCTCCAGAATTTGGCTAAGGAAAGAAGAGGAAAACGTTCTGAATCCAACCGGAAAATCAGCTCGGAAATTTCACTGACTCGGAATTTCCGGGCAACCCTCAGAAATTTGGATAAGTCAAGATGTCGAAGACGTTCTGATCTCAACCGGAAATTCAGCTTGGATATTTCATTGCACCGGATATTCCGGGTGACTCGGAATTTCCGGGAGTCACTTATACCGGAATTTCCGAGTCTTCGAGGCAGCCAACGGCCAGATTTATGGTTAAATACCCCCTCACTCACTCAAGAACAGCTAGCTCTCAGATTTTCTCTCTCCTACTATTCTTGAAAGCTCAAATCATCAAGATCTCCCAATCCCTCCACCCAAATTCGTTGATCTTTGGAGGATTGGAGGAGAAGGACCAGATCTACATCTTCACTGAAAGAATTTGCATTTTCTCCCCATTCACTTGGGGATTTCGTGGCTAGGGTTTCCGGTGGGAAAACCTAGTTCACATTGTTGTAATCTTGGTGTTGCCTTGACCTTTTGTGGTCCTTGACTTGTTGTGGTCATCTTGAGAGCCCCCAATTAATTTGTGGGTGCGTGCCTCAAGCGTTTGTAAGGGATTCGATCTCCGCCCTAAAAGGGGATCAATAGTGGAAGGTGGACTCGCAACCTTTCTGGTTGAGTTCATCGGAGAAGAAGGTGAGCCTTTGTGGCGTTGCGGCTAACCTGTTGTGGTAGCGCACACCTCTCCAAACGAGACGTACACCCTTGGGTGGAACTCGGGATTACATCTTCGTCTCCGCGTGCTTCACTCGGTTCCCCTTATCATTGCTCCCTTACTTGCTTGTCTTGTTAGCTTATTTATCTTGTTATTGCTTAGGTTTTCATTTAGGTAAATTCACCATAGTTGCATATCTAGAGAATTTACCTTTGTGTTGAGCCTAAATTTGAAGAGACCTAAAATTTGTAATAGCACCTATTCACCCCCCCCCCCCCCCCTCTAGGTGGCGGATTCCCGTTCAATTGGTATCAGAGCCTTGTTCACTTTCAAGGGTTAACCGCCTAAGTGCAACGATGACGGAATCCGATGCCGAGAGGGCCGCCCGTGAGAAATTAGAGGCGGAGAAGGAGGCGTTAGCCAAAGGGGCAACCATGGCCGATCTTATTGATATGAGATCGTCCTTGGAGGCCCAACTCCTCAAGATGAATGAGATGCTCATGGCACTCTTGAAGTCTAAGGAGTCCGAGGCTACTTCTCCCTCTCCTCCTCCTAAGGAGCATGTTGAGAACTCTAAGGAGTCATCTTCGGATGGGTCCAAAGATGTTACTCCAAGTGTTTCCCTCAGGAAGGCGGAAAAGGATGAATCACCTAGCTCCTCTAACACCCCCAAAGGAGAGGAATTTCATAATGTCAACCATAATTACTCTCCTAACCCTCCTATCCCTCACCCTCATGTTAACTTTAGAAGTGATCCTTCTAAGCTCAAACCTACTCATTTCTCTCAATGACAATTTCTAATGAAGTCTCATCTATGTAGTGCCTCCATTGAGGTATGGCGCATCATTGAAGAAGGATTGAAGCCCCATGATCCAACCAACTTGACAAGAAAGAGGTGGTTGATAGCCAACTCAACGCCACCGCTCTTCATCAACTCCAAATGGCCGTTGGAGAGAAGGACATGTCGCTCATTCAACAATTGTCCACCGCCAAAGAAGTATGGAATGCTCTTTCCGACATCTTCGTCGGGAATGAGAGCATGAAGAAGAACCGGTATGATGTCTTATGCAATAAGGTGGAAGGGTTCTACAAGTTGGATGGAGAAAGTCACGAGGACATGTACCGGAGGTTGGTGTTGGTCGCTAACTCCTTCAAGAACCTCGGGGCGGCCTACATTGATGACGCTTGGATCAAGAGGAAGTTCGTGACCACTCTCTTGCCCTTTGAGGAAACGGATTTGAAGACACTCCAAGGGAGACATGACTTCGCAAAGATGACATCCAGTGAAGTCATGCAAGAGATGACCGCATACAAGGTGGCCTCTAAGATTGCACAAGATGCAAGAGCTAGAGCCATAGGGATGCACAAGCATGCCTCAATTGCCTTGAAGGCCACCGTTGAAGAAGAGGATGAAGAGGAGTATGATGATCAAGTCGAGCTATCTAGTGAGACTCTCTCAAGTACTCTTACTCAACACATGGGTCTTGCGGCAAGAACGTTTTGGAAGAACCCCGGAAGGGCCAAAGCGAGGATTGACAAGAAGTTTCCCCCCAATGGAGGAAAGCCATTCAACAAGGTGAGGCTTTGTTATAATGGTGATGACAAAAGCCACTTTGTTGCAGATTGCCCATGCGAAAGAAGAGAGGATCATGGTGGGAGGCTCATGGCCAAGACGAAGGGCAAGGGGCCCATGCCCATGAAGAAGACCTACTTTAAGAAGAACCAAAAGATTGTCTTGGTAACTCAAGAGCAATATCCCACCGATGATGAAGATAGTGACAAGGAGGATACTCCAACGCAAGTGGCCGCACTAGCCATCTCTTCCACACCTCCGTCACTCTTCTCCTCACCAAACGAGAGCCCCATCATCAAGAATGCAAGATGTCTTATGGCAAAGACATCCAAGGTAAAATTGCCCCCCACCTCCATATCCCATGAAATTGATGATGGTATGAGCCTAGAAGTCAAGGAAGAAATTATTGCTTTTGATAAATTCATGACTAACTTGCAAGGAGAAGTAAAGAAACACTTTGGCTCAATTATGAGTCGTATAGGTGAGCTTGAGGATGAGCTTGAATTAAAAAGGTGAGATTGAGAGAGAGGATGCACACGCTAAGGTGTCCCTCCAATCCTCTCTCGAAGATGAACAAGAAGCTCATGCTCTCCTCAAGGAGCAACTTGCTAAGATCACTAAGGATCGTGATCTCTACTTTGCGAAATGTAAAATTGTGCAAAATTAAAAGTCCGAGCTTGTAGTTGCTCATGCTAGACTTTGCGAAGACTTCGAGTCACTTGAAAATACTCACAAGGTATTGACAAGTGATCACGAACGTCTCCTCAAGTCTCGTGATCAACTCCAAACTCGGATATCTATTCTTGAGAAACCTAGTACTTCTATTCCTTTGAATACTAATGCAAATGTTGTCAAGGATAAACCTAGGGTCTTGTGTGTTCCCTCCATGGCAACCGAGCCCAAGACCTCCCTTGATAAAGGCAAGGGGACACTCACTACTCCTCTTCATGAGCGAGTGCCCCGCAACGGTAAGGAAGGTCTAGTCTATGTTGTTAAGGAGAATAAGAAGATGATCAAGAAGAAGATCAAGCCCACACAAGCCAAGAAAGATGATATAGCAAGTGGAAATGCCACAAGGGGCACTCCCACTCGTGATGACTTTGCGGGCATATCTAACCCCAATTACGCTTTATATGTTGATTATTATGGGGATGTCTATGCTAGATACATTGGTGTTTTTGATGGTTACATTGAATATGATATTTGGGTCCCAAAGACCCTTGTTGCTAACCAAAAGGCACCCATTGCAAAATGAGTACCTAAACCAAAGAATTGATTGTGTGTAGGGACTTGCTTCCGGAGGATCGAAATGGATAATTGATAGTGGGTGCACTACTCATATGACCGGAAGCAAGGAAATTGTGACGGAGTTGAAGCCCAATGATGATCAAAGAACCGTTACATATGGTGACAATTCAAAGTCTAAGGTAATAGGGCTCGGCAAGGTGGTAGTGGCACCGGACATCACACTTGTGAATGTTTTGCTTGTCGAGTCTCTAGGTTTCAACTTGATCTCTGTCCATTCTTTAACTTGTTTGGGTTATACTGTTGTCTTCGAAAAGGAGATGGTTATCCTCATGCGGAGCAAGTCTCTCAATGTGTCTTTCGTTGGGTACATTGAGAATGGGCTCTATGTGGTTGACTTCTCCGGAGTCACCACTTCCCATACAATGTGCCTATTCGCTAAGGCGGACTTGGGTTGGCTATGGCATCGCCGACTAGCCCATGTCAACATGATGACTTTGCAAAGTCTCCACAAGGGTGGCCATATCCTAGTACTAAAAGACCATGTTTCTTTCTCGAAGGATCTAATGTGTAGGGCTTGTGTTGAAGGAAAAATGCATGACATTCACCATCCAAGCAAGACCATCATCTCTTAAACAAGGGTTTTGGAGCTTCTCCATGTTGACCTCTTTGGTCCCATTCCGGAAGCTAGTCTTGGTGGCAAGAAATATTGCTTGGTGATTGTCAATGACTATTCAAGATACACATGGGTTTTCTTCTTCAAGTCAAAGGTGGAGACTCAACAAACTATCATCGACTTCTCAAATGAAGCTCAACGTCAAAACAGTGTCTCTATCTTGGTGATAAGAAGTGACAATGGGTCCGAGTTCAAGAACTACACCTTGAACGAGTTCCTTAGTGAAGAAGGGAGTCGTCATCAATATTCCGCTGCTTATACTCCCCAACAAAATGGTGTAGCCGAAAGGAAGAATCGCACTCTTATTGAGATGGCAAGGTCGATGATGGCCGAGTTCAAGTCCCCTCACAACTTTTGGGCCGAAGCCGTCAACACCGCTTGCCATTCATCCAACCGTCTCTTCTTTCGCAAAGGACTCATGAAGACCCCTTATGAAGTGCTTACCGGGAACAAGCCCAATATCTCTTACTTCCGAGTGTTTGGTTGTCAGTGTTTCTATCTCATCAAAGGTGTTCGTTTGGGAAAGTTTGAATCTAAGTCTCTTGAAGGGACATTTGTGGGCTACGGGTCCGAATCCCACACTTATAGAGTCTATGATAAGGCCTCGCGCATTATCATAGAAACTTGTAGTGTGGTGTTCGAGGAGAATGACGGCTCCCTTGTGGAGCAAAGTGGTGTTTCCGTTGTAGGTGATGATCAACCTCAAGATGCTATCCGAAGAATGGGGTTGGGAGTCCACCGCCCCGTTGAAGTCTATTATGAGGTTGCTCAATAAGAATCAAGTTCTACACAAGTGGTGGCTACCCCAACACAAGAAACACCCATCGACAACAGCGTGCCCAACACGCCCAGCCAAGAAGAAGCACAAGATCCTCCAGCTGCTCCTGGAATTTCCGGAGGGCCGGAATATCCGGATCAAACTGGAGTCGGAAATTCCGGTGACTCAGAATTTCCGGTCTATACTGAACCCGGAATATCCGGTCCTGCTGACATTCCTGGTGGCAGCTCGCAGCAAGGCCAAGATCAACCCTCTCCTTCACCGCTGGACGTCACTCCAATGGTTGATCAAGGCCATCAAGACAGTCAAGGCGGAGACATGAATGATCAAGATGATCAAGCGATTCCTCCCACCACTCGGAGGGAAATCGAGATCCGCCGCTTGAATAGGGTTGGCACCTCACAAGAATTAAGAGCTCTATCTCTTGACAAGGTGCTTGGTGATGTGAGAAGCAAGGTCTCTACCCGAAGACAACTTGGAAGCTTTAGTGAACATCAAGCTAACATCTCCATGGTGGAACCCAAGAAGGTCTTTGAAGCTCTTGAAGATAAAGATTGGCTTGATGCTATGCATGAAGAGCTCAACAACTTCGAGCACAACAAGGTGTGGAAGTTGGTGGAAAGACCCAAAGATTGACGCAATGTTATCGGCACCAAGTGGATTTTCAAGAACAAACAAGATGAACATGGCATGGTGGTAGGGAACAAGGCAAGATTGCTGGCTCAAGGTTACTCCCAAATTGAAGGCATTGACTTTGGAGAAACCTACACGCCCGTGGCTCGAATTGAGTCTATTCGTATTCTTCTTGCCTATGCCTCTCATCATAACTTTAAGTTGCAACAAATGGATGTTAAATCCGCTTTTCTAAATGGTCCACTAAATGAACTTGTTTATGTTAAGCAATCACCGGGGTTTGAAGATCTCAAGTATCCGAACCATGTCTACAAGTTAGATAAGGCACTCTATGGCCTTAAACAAGCCCCACGAGCGTGGTACGAGCACCTTAGAGAACTACTTGTAGACCGTGGATTCCAAGTTGGGGAAATAGACCCCACACTTTTCACTAAGAAAGTTAATGGAGAGCTTTTCATTTGTCAATTATATATGGATGACATTATATTTGGATCTACTAACAAAGCATTTAACGAAGAATTCTCTAAGCTTATGACTGACAGGTTTGAGATGTCTATGATGGGTGAGATGAAGTTCTTCCTCGGATTTGAGATCAAACAATTGAAGGAAGGAACGTTCATCAACCAAGAAAAGTACATTCAAGACATGCTCAAGAAGTACGGGTTGCTTGAGCTCAAGGGTGCCTCTACCCCAATGCAAACCAAATGTCACCTTGAGCTCAACCCCAAGGGTAAGGATGTGGATCAAAAGGTATACCGCTCCATGATTGGATCTCTCCTCTACCTTTGTGCATCTAGACCGGATATAGTGCTAGCCGTAGGAGTGTGTGCAAGATATCAGGCGGCTCCTAAAGAAAGCCATGATATGGCGGTCAAGAGGATCTTTAGATATTTGGCTTATACCCCAACCTTTGGATTGTGGTACCCCAAGGATGCAAATTTCTCATTATGTAGGTACACGGATTCCGATTGGGCAGGAGATCAAGATGATAGGAAGTCAACCTCTGGCGCTTGTCAATTTATTGGGAGGTCCTTGGTAAGTTGGTCTTCTAAGAAGCAAAATTGTATATCTCTCTCCACCGCCGAAGCCGAGTATGTTGCCGCCGCAAGTTGTTGCACTCAGTTGCTATGGATGAGGCAAACTTTAAAGGAGTACGGAGTCGATTGCGACAAAGTGCCTCTTCTATGTGACAACGAAAGTGCCATCAAGATTGCTTACAACTCGGTGCAACATTCAAGAACCAAGCATATTGAGATCCGCCATCATTTCAGAAGAGATCATGTGGCCCGAGGAGACATTGACTTATCATATGTGGGCTCAAGGGATCAATTGGCGGATATCTCACGAAGCCCCTTGAGGAAGGAAGGTTTTGCTTTTTGAGGAATGAGCTAAATATCATTGATTCGAGGTCCTTAGCTTGATCGCTTGCACACTTACCTAGGGCGTAATTGCATCTTATCTTGTTTAGATGTAGGCATGGAAATAGGGGGAGTGCGGTACTAATACATTGGACCATCCCTCCCCCCATTATGCCGATAGCAAGTGTTCTTTTATCTCTATATTCATTCCTATGACTAATGAGCAAAAACGACGAGTATTGGTTATGTACCCAAGATACATCTTCGCGGTGACATGCCATACACTCCTACATGGTGGCCTCGGCCACCGACCTCTTCTCTTAGAAGAGTTGGTTTTATTTGGAGCTTATTGTTGCTATTTGCCCTCCTTTTCATGCATGTGGGAAACCTACTCAACTTGGCGCTTTATGTTTCGTTTTGGTAGTTGTGAGTTGAGTATGGTGTACCAATGACAGTTTGGAAATCTATCCCAAGCCTACTTCCCCCTGAAAACATTTCTCTCTATTGCACACAAGTCATCCATTTGAAAACTGGGATTTTGGTTCAGCAGGTCGAAATATCCGGTTCATTTCTGAATCGGAATATCCGGTGACTCGGAATTTCCGGTGTAAGTTACAACCGGAAATTCCGATCGGGCGGTTTGTCTAAAAAATATAAGGGCAGGCTCGGGGTGAAGGGCTCATTCGTGCCCTTCTTCCACCCTCGAACTCCCTCTCCTCCAACCGCCGCCCCTGCTGCTCCAAGATCCCTCCGGAGCACTCCGACCGCCGGGGAACCTCTTTCTTGGCCGGATCTGTTCCTCCTCCGCCCCGGGAACTCACTCCTCCAAGCAATGGCCTCAATGGATGAGGGTAACTTCACTTTTCCTTTTCCCTACGTGCTTGCACTAGGTTCTTGATGTGGAGTTATTTGTTTCAAGATTGCTTGGTAGAGATTGTTCCTAGCATCATTCCCTGCCATCTACATACATTAGTTTTACATTGTGTTGGATCGATCTAGTTTTAGACCGAGTCAATCTCAGATCTGCACTGTTTCTGTTTAGGTCGGAATTTCCGACTCAGCCTGACTCGGAATTTCTGGTCCCCCAGAATTTCCGGTTAGGTTTGAATCGGAATTTCCGAGCTGAACACTGCAGTTTTAAGATTAACCCATGTTTAACTACATATGATTCATCAAATGCCTACCTAATGTGTGTATCCTCTCCTGACTTGTGTGTACTTACCTTATGCTACCCACTATGCTCAAATTCACAAGTTCTAGTGGGAGTCCGTCCGCAGGGGCATCAAGGAACACCTCAAGGGCACCTGTTCACAAGACCCCTGTCGACAAGGGTAAGGGTCCTGCCTCCTCAAGCAACCCACCTGTTCAAAGGAAGAAGAAAGTTGTTGCTAGCAAGCCACCATCCAAGAAAAGGAAGAATGCTCCTGTTCCTCAACGTCAGAACTATTCAAAGATGAACTCTGTTGAATACTCTCAGCTCCGACAAGGGGATTGGTACCTTAGACCAAGGGACAACACTCTGGATGATCGCAGCTTTTGGTGTCAAGAGCAAGAGTTCATACTCATGGACCTATACTACTCTCTGTCGAAACCCATTCGGCCTATGCATCCGTTTGACCTTGCAACTATGCAGAAGAAAGCCTCTTTTGTTGAAGCTATACATCTTGTCAAGACTATGGGCTTGGAGAGGCTAGTGCTCACTCGTTGCCCTTACAACTCTCAGCTTGTGATGCAGTTCTTTGCCACTCTTGTGATGAAGGGTGACTCAAAGAAGACAATTAAGTGGATGACTGGTGAATCTTTCTGTGAGTCCAACTTTGAGGAGTTTGCCAAGGTTTTGGGCTACAAGTTTGATGGTGACAATCCTCAAGGCTATCCCATGCACCACCCTTTCAAGCTCAACAAGAAGCAGACCGTGCACTTATATGGTGAGGGAGCCACACCCGGCAATTCTCGAGACTTGCTTCCTCTTTATGATGTCCTTGTGCGCATCCTCCGTGAGATCATTGCACCAAGTGGTGGCAACAATGACAATGTGGTGACCCCTCTGTGCAACTTCCTCCTCCATGCCAACCGCATTATGGAGGACCCTGACTCTGATGAAGACTGGAGTGTGGATGTTATGGATTACATCTACAATGAGATGTATGAAGCCATGACCACCAGGGTCACTATCCCCTATGCTCCTTACATCATGAAACTCATCAAGTTCAAGTTTCCTGACTATAACTTCAGTAAGGATGAGATGGAGCCGCATGACTTCAAGAAACTATATGAGAAGAAGACAGTGGTCAAGCCTCCTCTTGTGCCTTCTTCTAGCTCAGCTCAGAGTGGATCTTTTATGGGTGATGCTAGGAGGGCTGCTGCTCCTACTTATGTCTCGGCCACTCATGCGAAGGTGAAGAAGCTGAATTGGTTCCAACGCAACATCCTGTGCATGAATGTGGACATCCGCAAGGAGCAATACACCGCCTACAAGGATCGTCGTCAGCTGGCCTACAATCAAGACTTGATCCTTCATCATGTGTTTGGCTCTCCTGCTCCTGCAGATCTCTCTGATCCCCTGACCTTTGCTTAGTGGAACCAGGGTTCCTTGGCTCCTTGGACTCAAATTGATCATGACCTTGACGACAGCTCGTACACCACTGGACATGCGTATGATGATGATGATGAGGAGGCATATTATGATGATGATGAGGATGATGATGAGGATGATGATGATGATGAGGAGACCCCCTCGGACTGAAGACCTTTACGGGACGTAGCATCGCTCCTCTTCCTTTTTGGCGTTTAGATGCCAAAGGGGGAGAAGTTTCTCTAGTAGGACTTCGGGGATTTGCAGGGGCTCGGGCACAAGCATAGCGTTTACCATTTCTTTGCGCTTGTGTCCATTTATCTTATTTGTGGTTATTTATTGAACTCTTTTATTATCTATGTGTGTTGACTATGTGTATTGAGACAATGTTATGCTATCATTATCCTATGGTTGAGACTTCAAATTTATTGTGTTGGTATTCTCTTCATATCCTATATACACAAGGTATGAAAATCTATCTAGTCTCAAATGCTACCATAACCTTACTCCTTTGTGATATCTTGTGTTTGTTATTATAAAATTGCTCCTATCCTTTGTCTTATTGTGTTTCATACATGCACTTGGTTAGGGGGAGCTATTTTCTGTCAAAAACATGATATTGCATTTTGTTTCTTTGCAAATCTTGGTATTGTCATCTAACACCAAAAAGGGGGAGATTGAAAGAACATTTCTTAATCCCTAGTATTTTATGTGTTAGTTAACAATACCAATGATGTACTAATCCTATTGCTAACTATTTCAGTTTGTGTGAGTTGCATACCACATATCCCAAAGCCAAAATGTAGAGAAAAAAAGTTTCTGGAATTCTTCCCAGAATCAGAATATTGGAGCCGGAAATTTCCAGGATCGGAAATTCCGGGTCTCCTATATCTAACAGAAAAATGGCTAAGGAAAAGTTAGGAAGTGGTTCTGACTCAAACCGGAAATTCAACTCGGAAATTTCATTGACTCGGAATTTCCGAGTCACCCAGAAGACCACTCCAGATTTGGCTAAGGAAAGAAGAGAAAGTGATTCTGACTTCAACTGGAAATTCAGCTCGGAAATTTCATCAGCTCGGAATTTCCGGGTCACCCAGAAAACCTCTCCAGAATTTGGCTAAGGAAAGAAGAGGAAGACGTTCTGACTCCAACCGGAAAATCAGCTCGAAAATTTCACTGACTCGGAATTTCCAGGCAACCCTCAGAAATTTGGCTAAATCAAGATGTCGAAGACGTTCTGATCTCAACCGGAAATTCAGCTCGGATATTTCATTGCACCGGATATTCCGGGTGACTCGGAATTTCCGAGAGTCACTTATACCGGAATTTCCGGGTCTTCGAGGCAGCCAACGGCCAGATTTTGGGAGGGGGTATAAATACCCCCTCACTCACTCAAGAACAGCTAGCTCTCAGATTTTCTCTCTCCTACTATTCTTGAAAGCTCAAATCATCAAGATCTCCCAATCCCTCCACCCAAATTCGTTGATCTTTGGAGGATTGGAGGAGAAGGCCCGGATCTACATCTTCACCGAAGGAATTTGCATTTCCTCCCCATTCACTTGGGGATTTCGTGGCTAGGGTTTCCGGTGGGAAAACCTAGTTCACCATTGTTGTAATCTTGGTGTTGCCTTGACCTTTTGTGGTCCTTGACCTGTTGTGGTCATCTTGAGAGCCCCCAATTAAGTTGTGGGTGCGTGCCTCAAGCTTTTGTAAGGGATTCGATCTCCGCCCTAAAAGGGGATCAATAGTGGAAGGTGGACTCGCAACCTTTGTGGTTGAGTTCATCGGAGAAGAAGGTGAGCCTTTGTGGCGTTGCGTCTAACCTGTTGTGGTAGCACACACCTCTCCAAACGAGACGTACATCCTTGGGTGGAACTCGGGATTACATCTTCGTCTCCGCGTGCTTCACTCGGTTCCCCTTATCATTGCTCCCTTACTTGCTTGTCTTGTTAGCTTATTTATCTTGTTATTGCTTAGGTTGTCATTTAGGTAAATTCACCATAGTTGCATCCCTAGAGAATTTATCTTTGTGTTGAGCCTAAATTTAAAAAGACCTAAAATTTGTAATAGCACCTATTCACCCCCCCCCCCCCCTCTAGGTGGCGGATTCCCGTTCAAGCTGGCCATGCATCCTGCTAGGCGTTGCATGTCCTTGAGCCTGCGTGGAGGCTGCATGTCCTCTATTGCCTTGATTTTGTCAGGGTTTGCCTCTATGCCTCTGTGGGACACGAGGAAACCAAGTAGTTTGCCTGAAGGAACTCCGAAGACGCACTTGGCGGGGTTGAGCTTGATGTTCATCTTGCGTAGGTTGGCGAAAGTCTCTTCAAGGTCCCCAAGGAGAGTGTCTCCTTCTCGGGATTTTACGACGATGTCATCGACATATGCCTCGGCGTTTCTCCCCATTTGCTCGCCAAGTGCTATCCTCATCAGCCTTTGGAAGGTGGCTCCGGCATTTATTAGGCCGAAGGGCATGCAACATAGCAGTACACACCGCAAGGGGTGAGGAAAGCCGTCTTCTCCTCATCCTCCTTAGCCATTTTTATCTGACGATAACCAGAGAACGCATCGAGGAAGCAGAGGAGGTCGCAGCCTGCCGTGGAGTCCACGATCTGGTCGATTCTTGGCATGGGGTAAGGGTCCTTGGGGTAGGCCTTGTTTACGTCGGTGTAGTCGATGCAGAGGCGGCCTCCTCCGGCGGGCTTTGGGACTAACACGCCGTTGGAGAGCCGCGTGGGGTGCGCGACTTCACGTACGAGCTTTGTCGCTTTGAGCTTCTCGACCTCCTTGATGATGAATGCTTGCTTCTTGGGGGCTTGTTTTCTTGCTTTTTGCTTGACGGGGCGCGCGTTTGGACACACGGCCAAGTGGTGCTCGATCACCTCCCTCGGTACACCAGACATATCTCACGGTGTCCATGCGAACATGTCAGAGTTTTCCTGAAGGAAGGCGACGAGCACGCTTTCCTATTTGGGAGGCAGCGCGGCTCCAATGGTGACGCTAGCCCCCGAGCTTTCAGCCCTCGAGCTGCTGGAGCTTAGAGAGACTTTCTTTGTGGCGGCTGGCTCTTGGGAGAACAACTGCTTCTTCTTCTTGCGCCTCTCGAGAGGCTCTAGGTCCTCGTCTGCGGGGAATTCCATGTCCGCAGCCTTGTAGGCTGTCCCGACAGCGCGGGTGGCATCCAGGACATTTCCACGGATGGTGATTGTGCCAGCGCTGCCGGGAGTCTTGACCATGTTGTAAGCATGATGCGTGACGGCCATGAATTTCGCGAGCGCGGGGTAGCCGAGGATGACATTGTACGGCAGACCGATGTGCGCAACATTGAAGTCGATGTGTTTGGTGCGGTAATTCTCCTTGCTTTCGAAGGTGACGGCAAGCCTGACCTGGCCCAAAGGCTCGATCGAGCCGCTGGTGACCCCCGTGAAGGGCCTCGAGGGCATGAGCCGCTCGTAAGGCACTTGAAGCGCTTCGAACGTATCTGTGGAGATAACATTCAAGCCTGCTCCATCGTCAATGAGTGTCTTGGAGACAGCAACGTTGTCGATGGTGGGGCTGCAGACCAGCGGGAGGGTTCCAACAGCCTTGGTGGACTTGGGGTGGTCCTGAGCGTCGAAGGCGATGGTGTACTGCGACCACTTGAGGGGTCTGGAGATCTCACTGCTTGGGAGGGCGGCGTTGAGCTCGCGGGCGAACTGCTTGAACTGATTGTTCGACTTTGGCGCCTGTGCCCCTCCGAGGATGCAGGAAATGGAGCCTCTTGGGGCTTGGTAGCCACCGTCCTCCTCGTCAGGGAGTTTTCTCCGCAGCATTGGCCTGGTTGCCAGATGGCTTCTGGTAGCCGCTCTTGCGCCCGCTCCCGCGGTAGCCACGGCCTCGGCCGCGGCCGCCACTGCCTTCTGCTTGCTCGCGCTCCTTGCTCAACCTTTTGAGGTCGAAGCAAGAATCTGTAGAGTGACCGCGCCTGTTGTGGTAGATGCAGAATGGGCGGTGGTCATCTTTCCTCTCTCCAGGCTCAGGGGAGTCCCTGCGGCTGCCCTTCACGTCAGGCTCTGCCGCGAGAACCGCGGTGGCCTTGCGTTTGGGCTCCTCCTTCTTCTTCTAGCTCCTGGACCCCTCAGCGTGCTCGTCCCCTCTCGAGGACATCTTGACGAAGAGGAGTCCCTCCTTAGCCTTGGCGCACTTGTCCGCCAGGTCAAACAACTTTACCACAGAGGTGAGCTTGTCGTGGATGCCCAGCTTCTCGAGCATCCTGATGTTCGTGACGCCCTCGCGGAAGGCGGCGATGACTTGGGTGTCAGGGATGTTCAGGATCTTATTGCGCACTTGGCTGAAGCGCTGGATGTACTTGCGAAGCGTGTCATCCTTCTTCTGCACCACATCGCGTAGGTCGTTGTGGGTGAGGGCGCGCTCGTATGTTCCCTTGAAGTTGGAGACGAACTGCTTGCAGAGTGCCTCCCAAGAGTTCACGGAGTCCTCAGGGAGGTTCAGGAGCCACGACAGCGTAGAATCACGGAGCGCGTGAGAGAACCAGTTGTCCATGACCTTGTCGTCTCCACCTGCAGCTTGGATGAAGGTGGTGTAGAGCTGCAGGAACTCTATGGGGTTGCTAGAGCCGTCGTAGCCTTTAGGGAGAGCCGGCCTCAACTTCGGGGGCCAGACCACGCGACGCAGGGAGCGGGTGAACGCCATGCAGCCCGTGGCGTACGTGGCGACCCCGTTTTGCAGCGCGCCGCGGTTCTGCTGGCCCGCCTGGCCGATCTCCTCCACGAGCATGTTCTGGCGGTTGCGCTGGAGCTCCATCCCCACGCGAGCGTCGGGCGCGGTGCGCTGCACGATTAGGCAATCGTGCCGCGAGGACGCGTGCGAGGCAGCCCTCTGCGTCGCAGCCTGTGCAGGTCCTGGCGGGGCCGGAGGCGCGTTTGTTGCGACCGTACCCGCGAGAGAGGGGTGCACGTTGGACTGCGACGGAGCGGGGCGCGTCGTGACGATGCCGACGAGGTGGTTGAGGCGCTCCAGCCACTGTTCGTGGGCCTCCGCGGTGGGCTGGTAGCGAAGAAGCTCATGCGCCATTAGTAGCGCGGTGTGGGGCGCGGGGTATGTCCTGCCTGGGCCGGAACCGCTCGGGCGCCGCGTCGGGTGCGGCGACTGCGCGTCCTCCTGGTGCTCGGAGTTGCGCTCGGACTCCTCCGCATGAGGGCCCGAGGGGGCGTGCTTCATGGCGGGGTCAGTCCCGCCGTGCGCGAGTAGTCGTGGCGCCTGGCGGGGCGCGCGCTCCTTCAGGAGCGCGTCGGTTGACGCGGGCGGCACGGGCAGCGCGGGTGGTCGCCAGGACAGGACCGCAGTCAGACTGATCAGCATCGCTCGACGCCGGGGTGGTGAAGGGGCAGCCCAGATTGGACTAGGAGACCTGTACCCCGGGGGACGGGAACCAGCGGACGGCGGAACATCGAGAGCCGCTCTGCAATCAAAAGGCGTGTTAGAAAGGACCTCGGGAAAGACCGAGATAGAACAACTCAGGGGAGAATGTCATACCCAGAGGACACGGTGGGAGGACCTCTCCTCCGCCGAGGAGGCTTGTCGCCTGGTTGCTTGGTGATCCTGGTCTTCTTGGCAGCTGCACCCGAGCCACCGGCATGTGCGGTCTCGGAGACCGCACGCTTGCGGCTCTCGGCGCGCTTCGTGCCAACTGTAGGTCCCGGCCTGGCAGGGCGTATTTGAGAGGACGGGCGTCAATTACATCGAGTATTTGACAATCATCGCTATCATCTTCGTCAATATTTGATGGGGATAGCCTCTTGAGCTGAAGGCTTACCCGGAGCGGCAACACGAGCTAGGGGAATCGAGAGGTGATCCTCGCCATCAGGATCCTCCTCCGGCATCTTTTCGGACACCGGGAAGTTGGGGGCGAACTGGTTCTCACGATGCATCAGGTTTTCTTCGATTTGACGCTCGAATAACTGCAATAAAGAAGGGAAGTCAACAGGGGAAGAAGTCATCTATAAATGACAATAGCCAATATAGAAACGATGTCGGTGAAGCCCGGCATGCACACCTCCTCCAGCGGTTTCCGCCGAGTGGCCGGGGGCAGTCCCCATGACCAGTTTTCCGACATCTTGGTCCGGGCAATGGCTCGGACGCGGCGGTAAACCGCGGCTTTGTCCAGAGGAAAGATGCTGGTGCGAGTGGGGTCATATAGAGCGCTCATGAAACAAATCTTGTGTACCCGGGTTTGAAGAGGGCAAACCCGACGGCTTATGAAGGTGCGGAGGAGATCATCGCCCGTCATCTCATCCGTGAGAACGGACATGACGTCATGCATACTGGCGACCTCCTCGGAATCCGACATTTGGCTCCAAAGATTGAAGTCGCGGGGAGAGCCCATGACGAACTCGGGGAGATTAAGGAAGTCCGGAGAGGAGGAACTTGGCGAGTCTTCCAAAGCCACTGGGTTCCGCACGTAGAAGAAACTATGTTGCCATTTCCGGCAAGACTCCAACCCTTGGATCTTGGGGAATCCGGAGTCAGCGCTGGGAATAATGGTAGCAGCCCCGTAGTCGACCAAGTCCTTCACTTTTTGGTCGGGGTTGGGGATGACTTGCTGGCGAAGAAGAAAGTACTTGCTCCACAGGTCCACGAAGGGCCAAACGCCGAGATACCCCTCGGCGTAGGAAGTGAAGCAGGAGAGTGTCATGATGGAATTGGCGCGAAGGTGGTGTGGTTGGAGATCGTATGTGTTGAGGAAGTCACGGAAGAAGGGGCTAGCCGGAAGCCCGAACCCGCGCTCGAAGTGCGTGAGAAATACTACACGCTCGCCAGGTTGGGGCTCCGGCTTGACTTCGCCGGTCGGAAGTCGGCTTTCCACTTGAGGTGCAATACGGTGAGTTCGGTATAACCAGTCGAGATCCCCCTGATGGGTCTCGGAGCCGTCCCAGCATCCTCTAACACTTTCGTTGCCCATCTCGGGGGGTCCGGAGGACACGTCCGAGCTAGTCTGCAGGCGCAAGGTCCGGTTAGTCGGGTTTGCATGTCGGTGATGGGAGAACCCGGGCTAAAAACTATCCCTGCGGACCGACATCCTAACGAATAGATCTGCCGTGGCAAAACAATTGGAAGATAATAAAAGCAAAAATCGCGGTGCAAGGTCGTACTAGAGGCTCCGGGCACAGACAGGAGTGTTACGAGCATAGGTATGACGCAAATAATTGTCCTAGCTATGCGGCTACAACAGATCGTTCCTAATGCCTAGTAACAGAGATCTACCAGGCAAGAACTATGGTCACCTCACGGATGTTCATGAGGGATTTTGAATGAACACGAACTGCAAAGGTCCAAGATCGATCGGCCGGAAGAAATCCATGGACTCACCGAAGGAGAAGAAGGTGCCGTGGCACGGGAATGGCGTGGACCAATGGAGGAGACGGAGAGCTCCGGCGGCGGGCTGCGGCGGCGGTCCTCGGGCTTCGGGCGCGACGGCGGCGGAGCGCTCGGGACGGTTGCGGAAAGAAGTGGAAGACTGGGGAAGAAGAGGAGATGATCTCTCCGTTCCCCTATTTATGGGGAGCTCCGGAACGGTTTCCGAATTTCCTGCCCACAATCTCCCAAATCGTGGGTGGGATCAGGGTGTGCCGAATCCGACACGTGGCCTCACACGGAGCAGTCCCCTTGGCCACAGCAGAGTCCACACGGACCCAACGATTGGCATTCGGATCGGGTGCGGATCTCGGCTCGCGAACCCGAGCGGCACCTCATTAAGTCAAGAAGCACTCGAGTGTTTCTCTGTCTTGACAAGACCCCGGGTGGGACCCCCGTGCAGAGGAGGCTTGTCCGGCACGAGAAGCGGAGCGCATGTCATCATGCCGACATCCGGGTAGGAGCCCAGAGATGCTAAGTCTCATTCCCCGGGATAGGTCTTACTGGCCGGAGGGATCTCGGGAGAGGGATGTCGGTAAAACACATCCCGGTCACAAGAACAAGGGTTATTTCCAGCTTGATCGATTTTCTTCTTGAACCTGATCCCGCGCATCATCTTAAGCCGCTGCACAGCACTAGCTTCGGGGACTAGTGTCGGGGGGCTGCCCTTGGGGTGGGGCAGACCCCGGTCCAGATCAGCAGCATGGCTACAGGAATTGACCTTTGGGGGTGATCAAGCGTTGTCTTGTGGTGCGCCGAAGGGGTAACTTGGCCTTTCGGGACTGGTCAGGGCCAGAGTGTCTTCTGGAGGACGCAAGGGTCATCGATGGAAGCTATAAATAGACCCCCAGACCTCCAGGACAGCATAAACACCAGCGGAGGGTTCCTCTAAGAACTAGCTTCTTGAAGATGTCTTTGGTGACAACCTACCTAAGACATCTTTGAGAGGCTAGGCCTAGAGATACTCCTCCTAAGTCGTTATCCGGATCAGGGGTGGAACTCGGGCGCAAGCGGAAGGGCTCATGGGCTTCTCGGTATGTCGGAGTTCTCCGGTAAGATCCCGGGTAGAGGAGAACCCGGATGGTCCGGGTGGACATCCCGGGTAGGTACTAACCGGCTTACCTATCTCGGTCCTAGCGAGTTATCTTTGTTGTGCAGGAAGGATATGCCGAACTGAGCAAAGGGGAGACCGACGTGGGGGCATGTCGGTCAGAAGTCAAAGATCTGGTGCGGGCTTTCCGCCTGACACGGGGGGAAATCCCATTCCTCCTGGCATGGAAGTATGGTCACCTCCCGCCTGGCACGGGAGCGTGTCAGCCGGTACGGTGACGCTACGACAAGATCGGACATGCCTAGCCCGGCAATCCGAAAAGGCTACTAAGCATGGGCGAAGACATGTCTTGTCTCTAACAAGGGGACAATGATGATCCAGGACGGCGCCTGCAGTCCTTGCCAGAATGATGACGGCAAGGCTATACCGGATAGCACGGCGGCTAGGTCACACTAGCCGGTGTCGACATAACCGTTAGCCCCGTCCGGTGGGACTGTGCCGGATTAGGGTTTCCGGCCCTTCCGACCGGAACTCTACAAAAGGCGCAATAACTCCTCCTTTGGGTAGAGGACCAACTTGAGAGCCAAAACTATAGTCTCATTTACTGTCAGGGCATTTACTTCCTTCCCTTCTCTAGTTCATCTAGTTCATCCGCAAAAGAGCTCAAGGAGCATGTTGTAGATCTTGTTCCACACTTATATTGAGAGGAAAGGCACAAGTAGGGGTGTTACCTCCTCACGAGGGCCCCGAACCTAGGTACATCGTGTGTGTGACTTTGCCTTCGTGCATTTTTTTGGATTTGGTAGATCTTTGAGTGTGTTCTTTGGTGATCTTGTGCGTTTCGACATCTCCTACCGTGTGAGCTCCTTAGCTCGCTAGTACTCCCCGGATCCACCAGCGTCCATCGGCCCCACACATTAGCCATCCCATGGAATCTGCCGTGATACCACCACGACATTTCTACTCTTGATCTTGATAACACTTGAGTTTCACTTTGTGCCTAGCTCAAAGGCGTTAAACAAAAGCGCTTATGGGAGACAACACACTTCTATTCCTGTTATTTTAATTTGTTTTTCTTGTGTCAAGAAACATGCATACCTCTGTAGCAATTCCTTTGTATCTTAGTTTTTTATTACAATGTTGTGTCAAGTTAAGCCTCTATTCAAAAGTTGATGTTAAAATTCAATTCCCGTGCTGAAACAATTTCTGCTGTCCACCGTACAAATTGTATAAAATCACTAGAACATCACAAAAATCTAAAACTTTTTTTTGCATAATACACATATGTATACGCAAGTTTCATTAGTTTTGAGTTTTCTGATCTGAGCAAGTTAAGTGTCTCAAAAAAAATCGTCTTTACGGACTGTTTTGTTTTTGACAGATTCTGCCTTTTTCTTTTGCAATGCCTCTTTTGCTATTTTGATTGGATCTTTTTATCCTTTTTAGTATCAGTGGCTGTAGCTAATATCCAGTAGCATTGGTAGCAATTGTGTCCCTACAGAATATCATAATATTTTTGTGCACTAACCGTCTAATGAACTTACTCTAAGTTTGGTGTGGAGGAAGTTTTCAAGGATCAAAAGAAGAGGATGATACAATGTGATCAAGAGGATAGTAAAGCCAAAGCTTGGTGATGCCCCGGTGGTTCACCCCAATATAATTCAAGAAGGCTCAAGCGTCAAATCTTGGGGATGCCCAAGGCACCCCCTTCTTCATCGACAAACTATCAGGTCCTTTCTAGTGAAACTATATTTTAATTCCGTCACATCTTATGTGCTTATCTTGAAGAGTATGTTTTTTTTTGTTTTTGCTATTTTCATTCTCTAAATAAATATGGATCCTTGCATTCTTTTGTGTGGGAGAGAGACACGCTCCGCTTTTTCATATGAATACTCGTATTCTTCACTTATATTCGTTGAGTATTCGTCTTTTGTTATCGTTTGCTCTCTAGCTCTTGTTTTTCATGCATCTCTTGTAGAGCTGTTAGCTTTTGTTATATCATAATCTCATATATCATTGTTTAATTACTTGGAGAGTTTATCTTTTAAGTAAGTTGATTGGTGTTTGGTTCATAACATAAAATGCTAAATGTGGTAGATGGTATAATTAAATGATACATTAATCTTGTAGATCATTAAATTGTGCCACACTTAAATTTCCAGTTGATTGCATAATGGTATATGACTTCTTTTTGCCTAAGGAAACCGTAATGGCTTTATGTTATGCGCTACGGTTGGGTCCCCAACAGTGAACTTGTTCATTTGCCACAACAACCCTAGAAGTAATTTTCATTATGCCTTGCATGATCATATTTTTATTTGCAATGTTTTTAGTCGTGAGTTCTAAAACTGCGGTTTTCATGGCACTTCCACCACCATATTGCTAGCCTCTTCGGTACTTTGCTTTGCCCTTTCTCACATTAAGAGTTGGTGCATTTTTCGCGGGTACATCCAAACTCGTGGGAGATCTTCATCCTGTTCTCCTACACATAAGCCAAACATCTTCCTCAAAACAGCCACCATACCTACCTACTACATCATTTCCATAGTTGTTCCGAGATATATTGCCATGCAACATCCATCTTACATTACATGACTTGTTGTCATTCATTACTTGTTTATTGCTTTGCGTGTTTCTATAAATCTGATGTGTGGTTCTACCCATGTTACGCTAGAGCACTGCATAACCTGCTACACTAGCAGAGGCACCGTTGTCATATGCATTCTTATGGCACATTCATATAGTTACTTGTATCATCAGTATGTTGTTTTATCATCATTAGTGTGTTGTCATATATCATATATCATATTAGGATGCTTGCCCCTAAAAGTGAAAAGAGCCATGGAGGCCATCGAAAAGAGAAACAGAAAACGAAAAAAAAAAGAAAAAAGAGAAAAGAGAAAAAAGAAAGAAAGAAAAGGAATAAAAAGGGGGCAACATTACTATTCTTTATCACAAACTTGTGCTTATGTTACAGCACCATATCATTTATAGTCATCACTTGTGCTCATGTTATAGCACCATATTATTTGTGATCATCATTTGTGCTCATGTTTAGCACCTTTTACTCCATATGAGAGAGTTTTCATGTCTTAGTTGCATAACTATGTGGGAAACTTTACACTATAGAACTTGGCTTGTATATTCCAATGATGACCCTCCTCAAAAGTGCTCTAGGTCTTTGTGAGTAAGCAAGTTGGATGCACCCCCACTTGTTCCATTGGAGAGCTTTCATGTACTTATAGCTCATTGTGCATCCGTTGTATGGCAATCACTACCCCTTGCATAGCTTCGATTGTATGACTTTCTCTTGTCTAATGATCATCTATAGCTTTGTGAGCCTTTCTATCGTTGGCCTTCCAAACCTCCGTTAACATTCTCTTAGCCATAACATCCTGGTGCCAGGAACCAACATTGAACTCTTGCTTGTTTCTTTTGAACAAATAAAATATTCATTTTCTACGTGCATATTGCTATTACTTGTATTGATCCTTTCATAAAGTTGTCATGTTTGTTGGAAGCATTAGATGATTATATTGTTGTGCTTGAAGCTTAAATCATCTTTAATATCTACTTTGCATAGTTGATTCCTATCTAGTACTATATCATTGAAAGCTTTGCTTGCTTCACCTACTTGTTTGTTCATTCATTTGATATCAATATAAACTACAACGCTTATTCATTTGATTTAAGTTTACATGCCTTACAATGAATTACATGATCAAGATTGTGTTTGAGCATGTCACTTCGTAAATTATTCTTCTTTTATCGTTCTTGCCTACTCGGGACGAGTAGAACTAAGCTTGGGAATGTTGATACGTCTCCAACGTATCCATAATTTCTTGTGTTCCATGCTATGTTATATCATGTTATTACAAGTTTTATATAGTTTTATGCTTTTTCTGGGACTAACCTATTAACAAGATGCTACAGTGCCAGTTCCCTGTTTTCTGCTGTTTTTGGTTTCAGAAAAGCTCTTAAGGAAATATCAGCCAAATTGGAAACGAGCCGACCAATATTTATTTTAGGAATATTTGCGACCAGAAGAACCAAACACGAGACGAAGGCGGACCCCGAGGGGCCCTCACCGCCTCGTGGCGTGGGCCACATGCTGGACGCGACGGGAGGTGGTGTGGCGCCCTTGGACGCCCACCGACCTAAGTCTTTCGCCTACAATTACCCCCTTGACCTAAAAACAGAGCACGGTCAATCACTTTTTCCTCCACGGGTCCCGAGCCGCCGCCGTCGCCGCCACCACTTCGGGAGAGATCAGAACTGCTCCCCGGCACCCTGCCGGGAGGGGGAATTGTCTTTGGAGGCCTCTACGTTGCCATGACCGCCTCCAGACTGATGCATGAGTAGTCTACCTTGGAGTACGGGTCTATAGCAGTAGCTAGATGGTTGTCTTCTCCTCTTTTGCTATCATGTTTAGATCTTGTGAGCTGCCTATCATGATCATGATCATCTTTATGTAATTCTCCATGTTGTGTTTGATAGGATCCGATGAATATTGAGTACTAAAATTATTGCTTCATAATATATCATGTGTGTGCTATTTAATGATCATGCATGCTCTCCGTTACTTGTATATGCTCTGGCCAAGTAGATGCTTGTAACTCCAAGAGGGGGTATTTATGCTCCATAGTAGGTTCATGTCTCTATTTAATCTGGGGCAGTGACAGAAAGCTCTAAGGTTGTAGATGTGATGTTGCCACTAGGGATGAAACAGTAGTACTTTGTCTAAGGATGATGTTACTTACTTACTTTACACACAGTGCTTAAGGCGATAATCTGTTGCATGCAACTTAATACTGAAAGGGGTGCGGACGCTAACCGGAAGGTGGATTATTAGTCATAGATGCGGTTGGAACAACCTATGTATATTGTTGTAATGCCCGAATGAATCTCACACTAGACACCATATCATTAGTATATGCATTGGGTTGCTCATCATTATTGTGTCAATTGCCTAGTTGTAATTTGTTTACCACGCATGGATGAATGTTATTATTATTTATGGAGAGACACCACTAGTGAACTGTGGACCCCGGTCCTTCTAATTAATCTGATAAAACCACAACTGTAAACTTGTTACTTTCTGCAAACATCACTATTTCTTCCACACATACGTTTAATCCTTTTGTTGCAGCAAGCCGGTGGGATTGACACCCTCACTGTTGAGGTTGGGCAAAATACTTTGATTTTGTTGTGTGCAGATTTCACGTCAACTACGTCAAGCTCTTTTCTGGCGTCGTTGATACCTTGAGAGAATTCTTCATCTCCTACTGGTTCGATAACCTTGGTTTCCTAACTGAGGGAAATTTGCTGCTGCACTACTTTATACCTTCCTCTTGGGGTCTCCCAACAACACACCCACCGTGTGCATCACCTACCTTGACCATATCACATTGCCCCTGCAAAATAAAGTTAGACGTGTTCTACTTTATCTTTTGCATATTTTACGTGGCTAGGGGCTGTCGTAAATAGAACCGCTTCATACCTACGAACTTATGACCACAAAAACGATCCAATAATTGCATGTTTAAGCATCCCTTTAGGGCTCTCCATTGAAAATACAAAGACTACTAAAGAGAGAGAGACAGACACCCGCCAGCCACATATACGGTACCAGCCGTATGTCAGTAGTGGAACCAGTCTCGCGTAAGCGTACGCGTAAAGTCGGTTCAGGCCGCTTTATACTCTCAATGATGTCGATAGTGCAAGTGCACGCTAGAGGGTAGCAAATAAAGAACAATGTCCCCGTGATAAACATAGGTTCTAAAAGCGTACATCCATATCTACGCATAGATAGGTTCTGATACCACTGAAGGTGATCGCAGGTAGAAAACAATAATTTTTCTAACAACGATAACCTTAAACTAGCCAGAATCTATACTATGCAGATATAGTAATACAGAGGAGATCGGTATACATACCTTTGTAGACCGAAAAGTGGAGATTACGCTCCCACACAAGCGTTGACGATGATGGCGACGTAGCCGACCTCAAGGTCGTGTAGAAGACGTAGTCCTCTCATCACCACTAGCGTGGCACCTCGCAGAGCGTCACACACATACGGTGGAGACGACGGCCTCCGAAGCACCAGTCCAGGATGAGCAGCGAAAGACTTGGACCAGAACACTAACAGCACGGCAGCGAGCGTATGGTGGAGAGTACTCTCTCCTCGGCGCAACTCCGACAAAGAAAATCACGTAATCGAGGAGAAAATAGAGAATAATTGGGTGAATTAAAAGGCCAGGCATGCCCCCCTATATAAAGGGGCAAGGGAGCAGCCAACCTCGCTAGCCGGGCGGTGTGGGACTATTGCTACACCCCCATGCGGCCAACCATGGTGCGCCGGCCCTAGGTGGGCGGCCGAACTCCCCCTCCTCCCTTGGAGGGGAACCTTCCCCTCCTCATGGGCCTTCTTTCAACCGGAAGGCCCATTTGAGGTATTCTGCCATTAAAAATTCAGAAAAAATTATAAAATTATATTTAACTATTAATTACATTAGTTAACAATAAATACATATTACAGAATTTATCACGGATCCGAAAACTATTTCGTCGCTGCCCGATCTCCATCGGACTATTCCAGGACGTTCCCGGTGTTCTCTCTTTATTATTTTCCTTTCCGGTAAATATGTCGAAACCCCTTAAGTGTGTTACCCTAGCGGTTCGATATAATAACAGACATGATCGAGACCCCTCTCCGATCAATGATTAATTCGTGGGCCTGGACACCTTGAATTAACCCCTGTGATATAACGAATTACTTTTATCGATCGAACCTAGACGTCGAATCTTAAACCTTTTGCCATAGCGATACTTAGCGTGTCCGAGACTCGTTCATAGATGTCTCCATACCTAGCATGATCTCGTTACCGACAACACTATCTTCTAGTCGTCTGTGATATTAAGTCCTAGTGACCTAGTCACATGTTTGCAAACTCATTTGACATAATCTCACTGAGTGGGCCCTAGAGTATCTATCCTGCTATGCGGACTGGCAAATTCCGCCCTTGATCCCTCGTCTCAACTACTCCCTTCCGATACCCGAGAGGGACACCTTTATTGTCACACTATATAAGATATGATGTTTGATGCAATCAAAGTATCTCTTAGGAATAACAATAAAAGTTGATCTCACGGTCGAAGGCGTAATGACTACGTCCTATATATATTGGGTATGTCCATCACGTCATTCTCCCAATGAAATGACTCCATTGTCAACTGACATAAATGTCACATGATCGGGAAACCTCGATCATCAATTGCCCAATGAACTAGTTAGATAGAGGCTACTAGGGACCTGATTGTTTATCTACCACACGTGTATTAATGTTTCCACTTAATACAGTTATAGCATGGTATAAAACATATAATTAACAATTGAGATATGACGAATAAACTATCTTTATTAAGTGGCTCTAGGGCATATCTCCTTCAGTCTTGGGGCATGTTTTGTTTCCACCTAGACCTCTTGTTGCACTCGTGTCAGCAGATAAGCACGCTCCAGTGATGTAGGAACCTGAGATTCTACAGCAGCTCAGAATTCCTAATTGAGACCACGGATAAAATGTGCAACAAACATTTGCTCGTCATAGTGGTGATTGAGCATTGTTGCTTTGTAAACCAACTCCTGAAACCCCTTCTGATATGCTTCCAATGATGTTAGTTGCTTCAAATCCACCAAGATTTTCATCACCTTCCTGTGATCGTCTTGCCCAAATTGCTCCTTAATTGCCAGGATGAACTGAGGCCAAGTTGTTACTACGTGTTTAAGTTTGTTTGATTGCCACAACATTGCAGCTTGCCCATCGAGATGTAAGGTACCAGTAGTGAGCCATATAGCAGGATTGATATTGAAGATGCGGAAATAATCCATAATTTGGTCTTTCCAGATGCGTGGCCATTCACCATTGAAATGAGGAACATACATTTTGGAGAGAGGAGTACGACCTGACGCATCTGCGTGTGGAGTGCATGTTCTACCGCCGCTAGCGCCAGCCCCGCCACCCAGAAGACCATCGCCTGCTCCGCCGTCCAAAATAACCAAATCTCGCGTTGCCGCCACCGCGCATAATTTGGTCTTTCCAGATGCGTGGCCATTCACCATTGAAACGAGCAACATACATTTTGGGGAGAGGAGTACGACCTGACGCATCTACATGTGGAGTGTATGTTCTACCGCCGCCAGCGCTAGCCCCGCCGCCCAGAAGACCATCGCCTGCTCCGCCGTCCAAAATAACCAAATCTCGCGTTGCCGCCACCATGCTAGTAGACCACCCTGCCGTGTTCCCCCTCCAATTTGTTGTGACCGGGCGCAATGTCGCGGATCCTTGGCCCTGATCACGTCCGCCTCTGATCCAGATCCTCCTCCTCTCGTGATGGTGAAGTGTGGACGGCCGGGCCAAGCGTGTCCATCCTCTCGGTGAACTTGTGGAGCGCACGCGCCATGGCGCCGTGGAGACGCACGCTCTCTTGTACTGCCTCCGCTTGCGCCTCGAACTACGCACGCATCTGCTGCTGCCCCGTGTCGATCTGCGCCACTGCGCCGTGTAGCAGATCAAGGACGGAGTGGATCTTCGCGAGTTCTGCCTCCCCGATCGCTGCCATCGCAGCCAGAACCAACTGGGCCTACGTGGCTGGTTTGTCGGGAGCCGTGGTGACGAGATCAGCTTCGGGATTTTACAGCCTAAAATCACCGATCGGGATGTCGCGCTGCGGAGTCGCCGCCGAGGATCGAAGCTCTGATACCAATTGTACTATCCCCTGGCTACTATGATGGGTAGCGTGAGACAAACAACCATGGATGACCTTTGTAAGGAAAAAAATAAGAGAAAAGGAAGGAAGTAGGAGGAAAGATTTAGAGTTTCCTCTTTCTCAATTCAGTCATAATGATCTCTGTACAACGATGGGCATATATCCCCACACACACCCGCACGGCTGGCACACTGGCCCCACATGTCACACACACCAAACTCACTCAGCGTCGTATTATCTGACTGACGATGCTGGCCCACTACTAAGGCGCTGCGTCAGGTGTGGGTGTGACAAAATGTCTGAAACAAGAGAAATTATATTTTTGGTTTGCACTCTGATTGAGTTCTTTCAAATTTATTTGAGAGCTAACAAGTAAGAACACATGCGCAAGCGCAATAAAATCCTTAGCACCTTGTGATGGTACTGATCTGCTGTGGATTCATATCCAACGATTAACCTTGCTGGGTGCAGGTGTCCCCGGTGTTGGGCTTCCTTCCGTCCTCCGTAGCTGTGCCTTCCGCCTGCCGATGACAGAGAAATCCAGCTCCTGGGACAGGGGACACTGAATACTACTATATATTAAGGGGGGAGACTTTGGAGCTCTCACAGCGCTCGCATCCTGGGCCGTCGGATCGAGATCGGACGGCCGAATTTGACCAATTTGGCGGATGAACAGTAGTGAACAGTGTCCAGACACTTTTTCGATTTGCCCCCCGCCAAGGACCCAGATGTAATTTTGAAAAAAGGCGAGGATTTTTTTGTAAAACCATCTCCACACTCATCCCCGAGCCTCCTCTCTCTCCCGCGACCTCCGGGACGCCGCCGGCGCCGCCACGCGCCACCGCCGCTGCGCACCTCCCAGCTCGGATCGAAGAGCACGAGCTGCTCCGCCCCCACGACCTCTGCCTCCTCACCGGCGGAGTTGACCCTGCACGGCCGGAGTCATCGCCTGTCATCCGTGAAACGCCACCGCGGTCCTCCCCGTCCGCCGCCGCGGGAACGGTCACCGGCGGTGACTCCGACGACCATTTGGTGCCTCGCGCCGCCGGTTCGACGTGGCTCTCCGTTCTCCACCGGAGCTGCGCCTCCACGGGTCGAGGACGGCCTCTGTTGCTCCGCCGCAGGCCGAGCGCCGCCGCCCGCTGACGTCGAGGGCTGACGTCAGCACGGCCTGGCTGACAGGCGGGTCTCACTGGTCAGCCGCTGTAGAAAAAAAAATACAATTAAAAAAATCATAACTTCTGGTGCACACCTCAGGAAAATACAAAAAATATACCAAAAATTGCAGAAAAAATACACCTCTACAACCAACCCATCTCCATGTACGTTTAGAAAACTTTTTAAAATAATAATCTTTCTCCTTTTTCCCTTTTTTGTTTCCCTGAGATTTTTTAAAACTTTCCAAACACAAGTTTGAATTAATTCAGACCAAAATCTTAAAAAATTTATGAATCAACATAGCCATTGTTACTATGCCGGGATATTTTCCCTGGTGACTCAAATCTTGAAATTTCAAATAAAATATAAGAGCTCATTTGCAGAAAAATATTTGCAAAAAAATATTTAGACAACACAAAATTCCAAATTTGCAGAAAAATAACATCTTTACAACTAACTCATCTCCGTGGAAATTTAGACAACTTATAAAATCATTAATTACAACGACCATTATATCTACCTATCTTGGTTATATTAACATTATATCTTCTCATACTAATTGCATAGCTTATGGATAATTACCAACACTACAATTTTATATATTATTTGCATAGGCTATGGATAATCATCATAACCATTCAAAGACATACAAATAAGTTATCAGATCGAAAAAAACTTTGCAATAATTAATATAAACTTTTTTGTCCGACTCATTGCTGGTTTTAGATAACTAAGCACAATATTCATGACTGTGAAATATGTAAGTTGCCAATCGTAACGCGCACAGATATAAGCAACAGATGCTAATTCTGTTAGAATAACGATAACCACCACAACCATTCAAGGACACGCAAATAAATTATCTGATAAAAAAAAACGTTGAAGTAATTAATATAACTTTTTGCACCGACTTATTGTTGGTTTTAGATAACTAAGCACAATATTCGCGACTATAAAATATGTATGTTGTAAATCGTAACGCGCACAAATATAAGCAACATATCCTAATTCTGTTAAAATAACGGATACAGGAACAAAATAAAACTTTCCAGCCTAACCCACTATTTATTTAAAACAATTACAGAAAATATTTGAAACTGTATAAATTGTAACTTCCAATCTATAATTCACAACAAACAAATAAAATACCAAAATTTTTAGCACAAAGATCACTTTACGGCCGATATGTCCTCATGCATGTTTAAACAAAACAAAAAGTCAAAAAACTACAACATTGCATGTCATCAACACCAAATTTAAATTCTATTTAAGTCTTACAGAAAATCAATTTATGATTATCGAAGACTCAGACCCACCGAAAACAACAAATTCTGATAAAATTAAAACAAAAAACTACAAGAGCTAATACTTCTGAAACACAACTCCAAATTAATTTAGAACAAACTAATAAAAATGTGTATCCAACATAGCCATTGTAACTATGTTGGGATCTCTTCCAACGTGACTCAAATCTTCAAATTTTCAGACAACATATAGAATTTCATTTGACTCATTTATGTCGTTTTGAGAAAATGACTTTCCTAGTTGTCTTACCGCGAAAAAGCAAATTTAAACTGCACCATGTTTTAAATAATTTAAAACAATTTATAGATTTTTTTTACGGTATTTCTTCGAACATATCCATAATTATGCTCAACATTTATTCTACCAACCTTTCATACGTACTAACAAAACAGATAACTGTAAACCACGATAACTGAATAAACTTTACACCGAATTTAACATCAAGGGCGCGGCGTGTCGCGGCGCCAATTCCACTAGTATTGTAGTATGCCGAGGAAAATTGCCGCCTGCAATTCTTCCTCAACGTGCACACATTGGGTCACCGGAGTGGTCGACGAACATCGCGAACGCGCACAGCGCAGTCCGGGCACTAGCGCATGTCATTCGCTTCCGGATTCGAGTATGAGTCGTCGGCATCGCAGCTGCGTATTTTAGTAAGTTCCAGCTGTGTCCAGTTACGAGTATGAATTCGGTTATCGACGGCGCGATCACCCTTCCAGTCGAGCTCGGATAACTGATCATGGGAATTTGGAGTCACGCTGCTTGACATTGTTCCAAATTACTACACCCTCTGTTCTGAATTAATTGACTCAGATTTAGTATAACTGAAACTAGGCATGAGTCAATTAATTCAGAACGGAGAGAGTACTTTGGAGTGACGTTGGTATCCACGCGAGCAAACTTGGCTGCCTGCGAGTCGGACTCCCCCATAATTGCCACCGTCATTGCCATCGAGTTATAGGTCTGTCGTCGCTCTGCTTAGCATCTACGCATTCCTGTCCAACTCCGTCTGCACCTCGGTGGCCTCTCCCGATCCTAATGCCACCCTGCAATTTGGACGCACTCTCTCGCTCAACCCTCCTCCCGTCCGTAGACTGCACCATTACCGCTCTCATGGTGCAGCGCTCATCCGCAGCGCGCAAGGAGAACCTTCGTGCGTTGGAGCGTCGCAGGATGGCCATCAACGTCGCCAAGGGGAGAGTCGTCAAGAAGTCCTCTGCCGCGTCGTCGTCGCCACGCCTCATCCCGTCCACCGGCAATGCGACCATGAAGCTCGCCAACCCGCCCAAGGAAGGAGTTGCGAAGAAAAATTCTGCCTCGCTTCCGTACATCCCACGTGTGCTCATCCCTTAGGGTGTGTTTGGTAGCCTAGGTGGCTAATCTCAGCCCATACAAGCTGAGTCTTGTGGTTTACTTGTGCTGTTTGGTAGATTGTATGAGCTGAGCTGAGTTGAGATGACACCCTGTTTGGTAAGATGTATGACTTGAACCATGACAAAAAAATTAAAAGGAATCCGGTCCCTAACCACAAAACGAAAACAACAATCAGGTCCCAAGAGCTTCTGCTCGCCGATACGGCGATGCGTCCCGCGACCACGCCGGTGAGGACGAGGACCAGCCAGCGTGGCCTGCCGCTGCACACCAAAGCCAGCGTGGCCTGCCACCGAACCCAACCACGCACACACCAGAGAGGCTGAGAAGGTGCGGAGCGGAGGGATCTCGACGGCCGCGGTGGCGGCGATGCCGGTGGTAGGCGGGGGACACGAGAGCGGGGCCATGATGGTGCTCGGCGGAGGCAGATGCGGCGCCGGGGTCGGGGTGGAGGACGCGGTGGTCATGGGGCTGGCGCAGGGGAAGGCCAGGACAATGTCATCACCGTCAACTGCCCCGACCAGGCCGGCCTCGGCTGCGACCTCTGCGGCACCATCCTCGAGTTCGGCCTCCGCATCACCCGCGTCGGTGAGCCCTCGGTTCCTCAATTCTGGTGAGCCGGCGCGGTGGATGACGTACTCTGCGACGTCGGGGATGGGGAGATGGGCGGGATCGGGTGCAGGGAGACGAGAGCAGGACGCGGTGGGGCGACTGGGAGAAGATAGATGTGGAATAAATGAGAGAGAAAGAGAGGTGCGGTCAGGGTCTGGGTAGGGGCGCGCGCGGGGCCGTGGGCGAAGCGAGCCTGGTTGGGCAGAGAAGCTCGATTATGACTTCTCTCCTCAGCCTGGCTGAGGAGGCTTTTTGCATGAGATGCGCATGGCCCAAAAGACACGACACGAGCTACCAAACAAACAGTTGGGCCGGGGGAGATTATCTGAGAACACACGGGCTACCAAACACATCCTTAGTCGTATGAGCTGCCTCAGTTTGGGGACTTCGCTATTCCTCGTCTAAAATTGTGATGCTTGGCTTTGGCTCCTATGCATTGGAAGTTTCTTGAGTGGACTCTACATTTCCTAGAAGAAACCACTCATGTATGTGTGACCAAAGGCTTAGTTAGTCGAGGATGTGTCATCCCAATGTAATCCCTGAAATCCGGGATAATGGACTTCTATGATGCAATGAGACTCTTATAAGAATCGAATGAGCATCCTCTGCTTCAAATGGCTTTTGTTCCTTCAATACCATCGAGAAGTTCTAACTTCTAACTGCATGAGCAATGGCACAGTTGTTTCTTCTAGAAATATGCACAATTGTTAATTATTAGACCTCATAATGACGATGTTACAAGATGAAGTGATGTTCAGTCTTCTAGCTTTGGGATATATAGGAACAATAGGCTCAACATGCATACTGTTAGAGTATGTAATCACGTACGTGTACGGTGTACGGAGTAGTACTCTGACCGTACACGTATCCTCCATGTACTGCCATGCAGGGGGCTATTCCCTGCCTATATAACATGCAACCGATTGCCCGAAAGGGTATGCAACGTTCCACCAAAACCAACACATACTACATTTTCGCATCTTTAGTGGAAGGAGTTAAGTGTGCAAGAGAATGATATTGTATAAGCACAATATTCAGTTTGACGGAAACATTTTCACTCTCTGAAATATGGAGACATTAGCACTTACAGAGAACCAAGATATAAAACAGCAAGAAAAGAGGGTTCCTGCATTATCTTCTTTTTCCTTGATTATTAATTCAGTATAGGTTGTATGCACATACTGCAAACTCTTTGGTTTCCCTAAAGTCTCGAGCCTACTTTACGATTACAACTTCCCTTATTAGTGGTTAGCATGATAAGTATTACAGCAAATCCGTTAGTAATTACGATCGTAGTATTTTTGTGGAAGTAAATCAAACATTCGGAATGCTTGTGCACATCAAGCGTAAATAGTGATGACTGCGCCCGCATCACTGCCTTTTGGATGCAGCGAGGACCAGATTTTATCCAACATCTTGTATTAGCAGATTGTAACTCTATTTCTATGGAATAAAAACTCCTGTTTACACGCAAAAAAAAGGCGTCAACCAGATTTAGCACCACTGCCCTTTAGTAGGTCGATGAACATGCATCATTCTTAATTTTTAGACCTTATAATGACGAGACGTTCAAGTTTCTAGCTTTTGGGTACATAGGAACAACAGATTCTACGTGCTTGCTATATTTTCACATCTTAAGTGGCAGGAATTAGTGTGGATAAGAAGGATATTATATAAGCAGAATCTTCAGTTTACCTGAACATTTTCATTGCCTGAAACATGCAGAAATGGCAATCGACAGAGAACCAAACTAAAGCAAAGCAATAAAAGAGGGTTCCTGCACCATCTTCTTTTTCCTTGATTCCGTATAGGTTGTATGTACACACTGCAAACGTTTGGGTTTGACTTAAGTCCTGAACCTACATTTTATTCCACCTACCCTTATCGGCTGCTAGAATGCATCACTATGGCAGCAAATCCGTTTAGTAATTATGATCCTAATATTTTGTGGAAGTAATCCAACATTCGGAATGTTTGTGCACAAATATTG
This sequence comes from Poa annua, assembly GCA_026929855.1. Classification (NCBI taxonomy): domain Eukaryota; kingdom Viridiplantae; phylum Streptophyta; class Magnoliopsida; order Poales; family Poaceae; genus Poa; species Poa annua. The sequence continues at coordinate 237,857,143 of CM049426.1, read as the reverse complement.
ACGACTGTAGATATTACGAATGGAACAGGAGGAACTCTCCTTTTGCATTAATAGGGGAAATACTGTACATGGGCTGCAAAGGCAATTTACAGAGTAAGCAAACAAAAAAGGACGTGCTAAAATAAATAGATTTCTAATCTTACGAAAGGGCGTTCCATAGAATATCAATATCATCTCTGGTTATTCTTGTCACCTTTGGTAGCACAAGATCTTTTTTCTTGGAAAATGTTTACAAAATTGTGCCGCTAATTCAATAGCTTGGGCCTCCGCATGAGGAGCTGAAGTTGTAGTGGACACCTGCACAAAGATAGCATGCTGACATAGTCCTTTCTAATGGATGGAGATGCCCAGACCTGCTTTTCCTTGTTTGCCGACCCTGCATATATAAAGGAAATGCAATGCATTTCCAAGGGCTCTTGGCAATGCTGCTTGATTCTGGTTCCAAAGGGCATCTCCTAGAAGTCAGGCCACCTGCAAGTATACAATTTTGGGCTCCGACATTCATCTGGACATCCTGTTCTGCCTGCAAAGCTTTCTTCATATAGAGTAGCAGCATAGAACTAGCGTTTCCTATAAAAAATTAGATCATTTCTGGTTTTCCATGTGCACCACAATATATTAGGAATTTTTAGTAGTAGTGAACTATGTTAAATAATATTTTATGTTTTGATATTTAAGTTGTGGTGCCATTCTTCTAGTGGTGTCATGTGAACGTCGACTACTTGACACTTCACCTTTATGGGCCTAGGGGAATGCATCGTGTACTCAGTTATCATTTGTGGGGTTGCAGTAGATCCATGCACAGAGGTGTTAAATGTATTGAGTTCTCCACTTGTCGTGTTTATATATCTCGTGACGTTGTCTTTGATGAACAAGTTTTCCCCTTTCAAGCCCTACATCCCAATGCCGACGCTATTCTTAAAAAGGAAATTGTACTCTTACCTACACATCTTTGTAATGAGGGTGCACATAATATTGATGACCATATGCCTACTATTGTGCCTCTTACTGTTGCTCTACATGATGCTCCACAGGAAACTACAAACCCAGGTGAAAATTTCATGCAAAACAGAGCTCACACAACCCCGCAATCATCATCTAAATCTTATGAAGAAGAAGACATCATGACGGACTTCGAAGCTGATTCTGAGGAACATTCCTCCGATCGCGTGGACTCCCATGCTGATGATCCCGGAGCAGATTCTGCCTCTGGTTTCGCGTGTCTGTCACCCCGCCACCCATGCGTGCTGGTGATGGCCAGCCCAGCGCGGCCACGTCGCCACCCGACCCCGCCCCTGCCGCGGTGTCCCCGCTTGCCCCGACAGTGCGCAGGCGTGATGCCCAGCCAGACGCGAACGTCGTCGCCCGAAAGCGCATATGGGGCCTCTCCTACCGCGGCCACTGCTCCGGATCCAAGCGGATCCTCTGTGCCGCCTCCTGGTGTTGTCCCTGCCGCGCCCTCTGCCTCACCGCCTGGAGTTCGTACACGCCTACAAAAAGGTATAAGAAATCCCCGAAAATACACCGATGGCACTATACGCTATGGCCTGCTTGTTGCTGCAGGAGAACCTCGCAATCTACCTGCTGCTCTCAATGATCCACACTAGCGGGCTGCTATGCAAGATGAATATGATGCTCTCATGACAAACAAGACATGGATCTTGGTCCTCCAAGTACAAACATAAATATCATTCACTAGTAGAAAATGGGGCTTCAGTTTTGAGCCCTCAGTCCCTTCAGTCCTGGTCCTGCCTGGAACCCGGACTAAAGATACTATTAGTCCCAGTTCCAACGGCTAGTAAGGGATCTCGGGGACGAAACCTATCAGTCCCGGTTCCAGGCAAACTTTTAGTCCCGGTTGGGTATACGAACAGCGACCAAAGGTTTTTGTCGCGGTTCGTGTAACAAACCGGGACTAAAAGTCCCAGCCTATATATGCTTCGTCCCCGCAAGCCCGAGTCAGCCGATGCATTTTCTGGATCAGAGCGAGGAGAAGCTAGCTCGAGAGCTGTTCTTCATGTTCTTCGCGTGGAGCTCGAGTTCATCAGCGTTGCCGTCGATTTTGTGAAGATTTGAGGCTTCCTGGCTTCTAAAAGGTGAGTGATACGTCCATTTTCCATCACTATTTTATATCATAATTTACTGCTATTCATTGATATATATCGTATTTGGAGATGAAACTTATGTTATTTCATCTATTTTGCATGATTGATGATCATTGGGGGATGGAATCCCGGAGGCTGAATTATGCTGGAAAAAGCACCATCAAGATACATTATTTCCGAAGACCAAAAGAACAAAGTGGCCAACTAGGAATTGTATATGAATTATTTCATCGAGGATGCCAAAAGTGGAGCCTGGGGTGGGGCCCAGGGGGCCCACACCACCTCCCGGCGCGGCTCCCTTGCCCGCCGCACGAGCAGGTGGTGTGAGCGCCCTGGCGCACCATCTGGCGTACCGCTTCGCGTACATCATGCCTCCGAAAACCTAAGATTTATCAGAAGGAAAGAATCCATCTCCGCCGCCACCACGAGGCGGAGAAGACAGAGAGAGAAAAGCTCTCCGGCAGGTTGCGTTGCCGCCGGGGAAATTCCCTCCCAGAGGGGGGAAATCGTCGCCGTCATCACCGTCATCGAGCTGCACTCCATCACCATCGCCAACATAACCATCTCCATCCATCCACTCCGTTTCCGCTGTAACATCTAGGGCTAAACTCTGTGTATTTGATAGAGGAAACTCTCCCGGTGTTGATTACTATTGTTATTGATGCTATTGAGTGAAACCGTTGAACTAGGGTTTATGTTCAGATTGTTATTCATCATTATATCACCTCTGATCATGTTCATTATGGTGTGTTGTGAGTAGTTCGCTGTGTTCTTGAGGACATGGGAGAAGTCTAGATGTTAGTAGTGAACTATGTTGATTAATATTTGATGTTTTGATATTTAACTTGTGGTCCATTCTTCTAGTGGTGTCATGTGAACGTCGACTACATGAAACTTCACCTTTACGGGCCTAGGGGAATGCATCGTGTATTCGGTTATCATTTGTGGGGTTGCCGGAGTGACAGAAACCTAAACCCCCGTTGGTATTCCGATGCGCGAGGGATCACACGATCTCAGAGTTTAAGGCTATGGTTAGATTTATCTTAATTACTTTCTTGTATTTGCGGATGCTTGCAAGGGGTATAATCATAAGTATGTATTAGTCCTAGGAAGGGCGGTGCATTAGCATGGGTTCACCCACACGACAAGTATCTAAACACTAAAGATTATTCATCAATATGAAGTGAAAGCACTAGATAGAAATCCCATGTGTCCTCAAGAACGTTTGGTCATCATAAGTAAACAAACCGGCATGTCCTTTGCTCTCAAAAGGATTGGGCCACTCGCTGCAATTATATTTGCCGCGCTCTATTTACTCGCACTTTATTTATCTGTTATATCAAACTCTGCTAAAAACGTGTCTGCTAGTGTTTACAGTGAAATCCTCATCAAAACCACTTGTCAACACCTTCTGCTCCTCGTTGGGTTCGACACTCTTATTTATCGAAAGAACTACGATACACCCCCTATACTTGTGGGTCATCAAGACTATTTTCTGGCGCCGTTGCCGGGGAGTGAATCGCTATTGGTAAGAGGAATTGGTAAGGAAAACTTCAACTGTAAGTGCTGTTTTTATTTCTGTCTCCTTATTTGCTTCATAATGGAGAAGAGGAATATTGCTTTCCTGTTTGGGAAGTCTTCTACCGCTGCTGAAGTAGAACATGAGGCGCCTTCTGATGATATTGTGCCATTTAAATACCTATGAAAAGTGTTAAACGTGTTATGAATAACCGCTATTTTGGGGATGGAACTGTCCACCCCGGTGATCGTTTGCTGTAGTTACATGAATTATGCGAGTTGTTCAAGTGTGCAGGTATTACAATGGACGAAGTCAGGAAGAAATTATTCTCCATATCACTTTGTGGGAGAGCTGCGCATTGGTATAAACTGCTGAAGAATAGGGATTCTCTTGGATGGGAGGAAATTGTACCTCTCTTCTATTCTAAATTTTATCCTCCAAGTGAAATTCATCAAGATTGGAATTCTACATATAACTTCTGGCCTCATGATGGAGAGAGTATTTGCCCAAGCGTGGGGGAGATTAAAGGCATAAGGCTCAAATGTCCCATTCATGAGCTTCCTGGTAATATTATTGTTGATAACTTCTATGCAAGACTCTCGTTTGAAAATTAAACATTATTGGATACTTCATGTGCTGGATCATTCACTCGTAATAAGAAGGAGTTTAAATGGGATCTTCTTGATCATATTGAAGAAAATACTTAACCAAGGGAGAACGACAAAGGTAGGGAGTCAGGTATAAAATATGACTTTGAATGCATAAAGACTTTTATGGACACTGATGTATTTCGAAATATGAATAATGCTTATGGTCTTGATTCTCAAGTTGTTGCAAATTATTATAAATCCTTTGCTGATTATTTTGGTTTGCCCAAGAAGGGGTTTCAAAAATATCATGAACCTTATAAAGATAAACATGTTGTTCCTTTAGCTAAAAGTATTGAAGTTAGTATTGTTGATCATATCATTCCCGAGCCTTATGTTGATAAAATTCCTTTTCGTGTTAAAGTGAAAGAACATTCTCTTGTGGCTAGTGTGGTTAATAAAAGTGATGAGAAAGCTAAAGAACCTGATGAACAAATTAAAGTTGAACTTTCTGTGGCTATAATTAAAGAACTTGTTTCTTAAAATGTGGGAGAAGAATATATTATATTTTGTGATGATGCTTCTAATGTTGTCTCTCATCCTACAAAGCCAAGAAAGGCTAGTGTTCCTGTGTTATCTGTTAAAATTGGTGATCATTGCTATTATGGTTTATGTGATATTGGTGCAAGTTCAAGTGCTATTCCTTATGAGCTTTACAAAGAGATTATGCATGAAATTGGCCCCAGCCAACTTAAAGATATTGATGTGGTTATTCAACTTGCTAATAGAGAAACTATCTCTCCCATTGGTATTGTTAGAGATGTTGAAGTTCTATGTGGTAAGACTAAATATCCCGCTGATTTTTTTGTACTTGGTTCTGCTGCTAGTAAGACTTGTCCTATTATTTTTGGTAGACCTTTTCTGAATACTTGTGTGTCAGGTTATGACTCCCACGGAACTGGGGTGGTCACTTCCTGAAGAGTAGTTCGTGAAGGGGATTGAACGCGGAGGTCACGACCCTCGAGAGGCACGACGACGGTGCTCGCCGGGCCTGGAGAAGAAACACCCACGACAGAGAAAGACACCAGCCCGTACCGAGGTTCACGGCCCTCAGGAGGAGGTAAGACCGCTACTCTTGCTTGTCTGTATTGCACTGTTACAGTACAGCTGAGCTTGCCGAGGGCTTTCTTGAGGCAGTTCGTGCCTGGGGAGAGAAGCAATGGTATTCTTCCTCCTAAGGCCAAGGCTATCCTACTCAGCCGAGCAAGGGTTTACAAGTGTTCTCCTAGCAAATTTGCCGACCTTCTCTACGGTGGAGGTCTTGCTCCTTTTATAGGCGCCGCAGGCGTCTACCTTCCGCTTGGCCTCCAAGGAGGGCTCCCACACGGCAGCGGCGTGAAGGAGTTGGAGTCCATCTCTGCGGGCTCTCTTCCTGGACGCGGTCCATCATCGATAAAGTTGGGCGCGGTGGCCGACAAGATGCAGACCGCGCAGAACAGCTCGCAGGGTCCGCAGTCTCCGGAGTGGAGCCCACGATGACGATTTTCTTGGAGTGTTGCGCCGTCCAGCTGCTTTATCATGAGAGAGGAAGGTACCAGCTGTCCTGGCGCAGCTGGCGCAACTTTATTGACTCCTTTATCACCAAAACGGCAAGGGGGGACGCCTGCGTCACCCTGCGGGTACGGCAGAGGCCATGTGTGTCCTGCCGTACTTCCTTGGCCGCGAAGTTTCCCCTCAGGCCTAGGGAGGCCTGTGGAGGGGTTTCTGTTGACTTCCCTCCAGGCGCGCTGCGCCTCGGGAGGGTCTTTTGAAGCGCGGGTCCTCTTCATGCCCCGGCTTTCTCTTCAGGGTCTCGAGGGGATTTGCCTCTCGAGGGTCTCTTCAAGCGAGGGCTTGGTCCTTAGTCGTTTCGTCTGATCAGCCCACGTGCGGAGCCTGGGGAGAGTGGGCTCTTCATACCCCAGTCTCCACTGGGCCGACAGTAGCCCCCGGGCCCGCGATGGGCGCGAGTGAGCCCATGGGCGCAGGCGGAGCGTCGTGGGCCAAAATTGCCCGGCCGGCCCGAGGCACGCGTCACTCAGACGAGTAACGGTCGCGCGCGATCTGGGGCGTGCATCGTGGGGGGTCCCACCACGCCCTGGTAACTGCTCCTTGAGGGGACATAAAGCCCGAGCGCCTGAGCAGGGAGCCGTTACTGTTTCCAATCCTTCTCGCAGAAGCCTCCGCCATCTCGAGTTCTCCGCCTCCGCTCTCTTCTCCTTTCGCCTCCAGCGACACACCGAACCCCAGCGATGAGTCCCGCCAAGAGCAAGGGCAAGGCTGCCGCGGGCTCCTCTTCTCAGGCGGAGGCCGCTGAGGTCACGCACGGCGTGGCTCTCATGGGGGCGCGCACTGACCTCCAGGCCTTGGAGAGAATTCGCCACCTGGTCGCGGGGCGGACCAATGAGCATGGCGCCAGTGCGCTTCGTTCTGCGAGATTCGGGGGGTTTCCCCAAGGGTTCTATCCCATTTTTCTCCACACCATCACCGTCGGGCTGGTGCCCCCATACTCACCGTTCCTGGAGGCGGTACTGGAGTTCTACCAAATCCAGCTCCTTTACCTTCATCCAAATTTTGTCCTCATCCTCTCCATTTTTGCCTACCTTTGCGAGGCTTATCTGGGCGTGCGCCCCTCCGTGGCGCTCTTCAGGAATTTCTATTCGCTGCGGTGCACGGCAGCCGGCGAGCGGACCGGGTGTGTCTCCTTCCGCATTGCGGACGGCATGGGGAGTGTATACATCCCTATGTCGTGGAGTGGGGACAAGCCCGTCACAACCGTGGTCAAGAAGGTGGATGAATTCCGTCAGAGGTGGCTCCTTATCGGCGTCGAGTCGCCCTACGCGTTCCTGGACGTCCCGGAGGCACCGCCTGTGAAGAACTCCCACTGGGGCAAGTCTGCCCTTCGCGGAGCGGACAACGCGCACCTGGTGGGCCTTTTGGAATACCTCCGGGAGGAGGGTCTCACGGGGCAGTTAGTCGTGGCGAACTTCGTGAAGTGCCGCATTGCCCCTCTTCAGGCCCACAACCAGCCGATGTGGATGTATTTGGGCCCCTCGGACCCGATGCGGCTTCATACTGGAGACCACGGCCCGGACATCGTCGACACCATCTTGAGTATCCTCTTTGTCAACCCGGAGGTGCCCGGGAAGATCGCTGGCTCTGTGCAAGCTCTGCACCAGCTACCCTTGGGCGACCATTCGGACATCTTGGATGGGATGCCGGACTTCACCCCGTTTGGCCTGGCGGGGGAGGTGGATGAGGTGGTTGCTCCGACGGTGCGGGTAATTGTAGGAGCAGACTCTCCCTCAGCCTCCGGAGCCTGGCGTGGCGAGGAGGGGGCCGCGGCGGGAGAGGTGTCCTCCTCGAGGCCCGGGCCATTTACTGATAAGGTTTTCGACATCTCGTCGAGCGATGATGACGCCTTTGTGGTGGCGCCCTCGCGCCCCGTGGAGGAGGAGAACGAGGAGGAGAAGGGCCCCGACGCGGAGGCCACGCCGAGGCAGCGCGAGCCACGCACCAAGGCGGCCGTGGACCGCTCGGGGGCGATGCCATCTGACGTCCCCTCCAAGAGGAAAGCGGTGGTGCCTCCGGAGGGGTAAAGCACCCGTACCATGCCTTCCTGGCGCTCGCCGGGCCTGGCGTGGGTCGACACCGGCGCTCCATCATCCGGGTAAGTGTTTACGGTACTTGGTCGTTTGATTCTTGTTTCCCTTTGCTTTATCCTCTCTTGAAGATCTTTTCTTGGTTTTTGCCAGTGATCTTGTGCCTGCGAAGCGCCGTAGGCTTCGCAGGGCTGCTGATGTGAAGAGAGCCACGGCTGAGGTCGTGGCTGAAGAGGCCACGAGGCCTGTGGAGACGGCCTCCACAGGCCCCACTGAGGAGGTGCCTCAAGGGGAGGCGGCTGCGCCTCGGGACGAGGTTGTAGAGCCTCAGGCGGAGGAGGACGTGCCTCGCCCAGAGGCCTCTAGGCCGCCCTCTGAGCCAATGGTGGTGGAGGCTTCGGAGGAGAGGATCTTCACTCCACCTCGCGCTCCTACTCCCCCTCACGCGGTCACACCTCCGCGCGAGACGACTCCGCCGCGCGAGCCAACGCCGCCGCGTGTGACGCCGCCGCGCTCTCCCATGGCTCCTGCGCAGCCTGGAGCTGAGGCGAGCGAGGCGCCACAGGGCGCGGGCGAGTCCGCAGGGGGAGATTCCTCTTCTTCGCGAGGAGAGTTGAGCCGTGCGCGCTTATAGGTCCCCTCAGGCGTTCCTCGCGAGGAGAGTAAGTACCAAGGTCCTCTGTAGAGATGACGTGTTTGTGGGATCTTTCCCTCCAGCCAGAGCTCGGATCCTTGAATTTTGCAGTGCTGCTGGTGTGTCGTTTGAGGCACTGGCACCGTACTCAGCCCCCGCTCATGAGGTACGCATGTGGAGAGATATAAGCGCACATTTCAATGAAGTAATGCGTAAATAAAACTCAGCACCAAATATTACATAGTGGCGTCGTAGCGCTAAGTTCACTTGGGAACAAAATCGTGTCATTATGCTTAGAGTTGCCAAGTTAATGTTTTTACCATGTCGGGCATGGGGACCACCCATTAGTGGCAGAGACTCTCAACGGCCTGAGGTGGCTCTTTACATGGAGAGCTCATAGGGTTGACCCTCGAGAGAAGCCTTTGCAGCTTGGAGGTTTAGTGCCTGTTTGTTCTGGCTGGTGCTTCACCTTATACGGCTTTTGAGTCTCTAAAAGCACCAGCTGATCCAAACACATAATTTTTAGGCATGTGCTTCCACAAGCGACTTGTACGTTTTGTACTGGGAAGCAACAAGCACCTCGAGAGGTACTTCCCGCAGCTTCCCGCTGCTTCTTAACTTGAAAGCAAAAAGGTATATAGCTTTGCCACTGCCGTTTAGAGTATTTACGGAGGATTGCCACCGAGTAGTTGGGTTCGAACCTCTTTCCTGGCAGCGCATTTTTTTGCCCGACGTGCTCGCGCATTTTTTTGCCCGACGTGCAAGTACGAGGAAATATATACCTGGAGCCTGGTGCTATGTTGTAGGTATGTAAACTCCAGTTCATGGTCCTTCTAAAATCATTTAATAAAAATAAGATTTCATTAATTAACATTTTATCATAAAAAAATGATTCTAATTTATGTGTTAAACATATTACTCTAGCTACTAATCAGCTATACAACTATGTGGTATATAATCACACACAATATATTAAATAAGGAGTTAAGCATTATCTTCCGTGTAAAGGGGTAGTCTAGACTTCTGCCACCAGCTACAGATTCATCAGCCGACCTAAAAGCAGTTTGCCAAACAGCATTTTTACATTTCACCAGCTGTCCAGCTCCAGCCGCTTCTGGGATCCTAACAGCTCCAGCTGATTTTCGTTCAGCTGTAGCCCAAACAAACAGGCCCTTAAGCCGTGAGCTTTTAACCTCTGGAGACAAAAATGCTTGGAGGTTGAGCCGTAAGCTGCCTCTTCCGCCAGATGTCTTGACGTGACAATGATCATGGGCGTGACAATGATCACGGTTGCGTTTGTTCCTTTTGGAGACAAAAAGTGTTTGGAAGGTTTAAGCCGTGAACTTTTAACCTCTAGAGACAAAAGATGCTTGGAGGTTGAGCCGTAAGCTGCCTCTTCCGCTAGATGCCTTGACGTGACAATGATCATGGGCGTGACAATGATCACGGGTAGAACTTGCATAGGTGCATGATGTTCCACGGGTTTTTGACGGGGATGCCATCTTGAGTCTCGAGACGAGCCGCGCCAGGCCTGGCGATGTGGCTGACCCTGTAGGGAGCTTCCCACATTGGTGCCAGCTTGTGGAGGCCTTCCCTGGAGAGGATTCGCCTGAGGACGAGATCGTCTGACTCCAGGGTGCGGGAGCGCACATTACGGCTGTGGTAGCGTCTCAGGTCCTGCTGGTATTTGGCCGCCCGGAGGGCGGCGCGGCGTCGTAGTCCCTCGAGGAGTAGCAGGTCGTCATTGTGGAGGTCCTCTTGCTGGTCCTCATTAAAGGCAAGGACCCGTGGGGAGGACTTCTTCGGCTCCATAGACGAGGGCGCACGGTGTTTCCCCCGTATGCTTGGTTGGCGTTGTGTGGATGGACCAGAGCACCGAAGGGAGCTCGCTGATCCAGCCCTTGCCGTGGCCTTTGAGGATATCAAAGGTCCTGGTCTTTAGGCCCTTGAGGACTTCTGCGTTTGCTCGCTCAGCCTGTCCGTTGCTCTGCGGATGAGCGACTGAGGCGAAGCAGAGCTTGATGCCCATCCTTTCGCAGTAAGCTCTGAAGATGCCACTGTTGAACTGCGAGCCATTGTCGGCGATGATGCGGTTAGGCACTCCGAAGTGGCAGACCAGGCCTCTGATGAATTTCACCGCCACGCCTGCTGTAATTGTGCGCGTCGCCTCCACTTCTGGCCACTTAGTGAACTTGTCGATGGCCACGAAGAGGTAGCGATATCCCCCTTGTGCTGTTGGGAAATGTCCCAGGATGTCCACCCCCCAGACCGCGAACGGCCAGGAGAGCGGAATGGTTTGTAGCCCCAGCGTAGGTTGGTGGATTTGCTTGGCGTGGAATTGGAAAGCTTCACATGCTTGAACGATGTCAACTGCATCCGGAACTGCTTGAGGCCAGTAGAAGCCGCTCCTAAAGACCTTGCCTGTGAGGGTGCGGGCGCACGAATGGTGGCTGCATTCCCCGCTGTGGACATCCTTGATCAGCATTTTGCCTTCTTCAGGAGGGACGCATTTGTGCGCGATGCCGTTTGGGCGCTTGCGGAAGATATTTCCTTCAAGGATTTGGTAAGATTTTGCATGGCGGGCAATTCGCTCCGCTTCAACATCTTCCTCGGGAAGGGTCCCTTTGTCGAGGTAGCCTTTGATCTCGTCAATCCATCCTACTTCTTGATGCACCGCTGTGAGCAACAGACGCTCCCCTGTAGGGGGCCCACAATCTGGAGCCCCGTTTGCAGGTCATGGCGGGACCGCTTCGTCTGTGCTTGCGGGCATGGCCTCTTGAGGCTCCTTTTGTAATATAGCTTGTCGCCTTTTGGTGAGATCAGGACCACGCCAGCCCCACCGTGGCGACAAGCGAAAGCTCCGTCGAACTTCATGGTCCAGTGGCTGGGCATTTTGTCTCCAGAGGGCTCTTGCTTTTCTCCCGAAGACTCTTCAGGGGTTGGGTCAGTCCATTCGGCGACGAAGTCTGCCAGCGCTCTTCCTTTGATTACCATTGTGGTATCGAAGCGCATATTGAATGGTTGTAGCTCTATATTCCATCCCGCGACACGATATATGGCATTAGGCTTGCGCAGGATCTGCTCCAGGGGAAAGGAGGTGACCACCGTGATGGGGTGCCCCTGGAAGTAGTGTCGCAGCTTTCTTGAGGCGATGAGGAGTGCAACGAGGAGCTTCTGCTGCATTGTGTATCGCTCGCGAGCATCGCGCAGTACTGTGCTAACGAAATAGACTGGATGCTCGAGAAGGTTTGTCAGTTTAGTCTTGGTGCCCTCTGCCTGAAGGGGCTCTGCTGGGCCCTTAAGGGGGTTGGCTTCTTCTGGCTCTTTGGGGCCCTCGAGGGGGTTGGCCTGTGGAGGCTCTTCAAGGCCCTCGAGGGGGTTGGCCTGTGGAGACTCTTCAGGCTCCCTGGCGGGATCATTCTGTAGCGGTTGACTTGGGGCAGGCCCCGCTTGTGGCTTTGGGCCTGGCGGTGGGTTTGCGAGTGAAAGTACATTCTATGTACTCCTAAGTATTGGTGACTAATGACAACACAAAAAGTTCTAATGTTTGTGATGAAGCATGCAGGCTACTTTACAGGTTGACTGTCAAAGAGAATTATCAGTTCAATTACACCTGGTTTTTGTTCAGAAATTCTGTCAGGAGATTTCCGGGGCCCAGACCGGAGATTTCCGAGCCAAACTCATTTCTCGCTAAGTCTGAAATCATATTGCGTACTGACTCCAGATCTTTTTTAGCCGGAAATCCTCCCGGAGATTTCCGGCGCTCGGAGATTTCCGAGCCCCAATCCGGAGATCTCCGAGTGTCAGAGGAATTTCGACCAAGTCAAGAAATCCAATCAGTACTGATCCGAGGTCAAAGTTCTACCGGAATTTCGCCCGGAAATTTCCGGAGTCCGGAAATTTCCGGTCCTCAACCCGGAGATTTCCGAGCTGGCGGCTATGCAACGGACAGATTTTGAGGAGGGGTATAAATACCCCTCCACCTACCTCCAGCTCCTTAGCTTCCAGATTTTCTCTCTCCTCCATTGGTGCTGAAGCTCGTTTCTCCCGGATCTCTCAATCCAGCCACTCAAATCCGTTGATACTTGGGGATCTGAGGGAGAAGCCACCGATCTACATCTCCACCGAAGCGATTTGACTTTCCCCCTCTATTGCTTGAGGGGCAACGAATCTAGGGTTCCTTTGTGGATAGCTAGGTTCATCTTTGTGTAGTTTGATCCTTTGTGGATTCCTTTGTGGAAGTGACCTGTTGTGGTCGTTGTGAGAGCCCCCAATTCAGTTGTGGGTGTGTGCCTCACGCATTTGTACGGGACTTTCTCCGCCCTTAAAGGAGTCCTTAGTGGAAGTGTGGATTCGCACCTTTGTGGTCGAATTCACAGGAGAATAGGGTGAGGCCTTTGTGGCGTTGAGCAAACCTTTGTGGTAGCTCACACCTCTCCAACGAGACGTACACCTATGTGGTGGAACTCGGGATAAAACCTTGGTCTTCGAGTCCCTACGGTTGTTTCGTTCCACTCTCCTTTACCGCTCTTTATTTCCTGTACTTGCCTAGTTCTTTGTAGGTTGTCACTTGAATCATCTAGTTGCACATCTAGACAATTTACCTTCCGCTAGCCTAAAAACTGAAAAAGAGATAAAAATTGGTCACCACCTATTCACCCCCCCCCCTCTAGGTGGTCAACTTCCGTTCAATTGGTATCAGAGCCAGGTTGTCTCTTATAAGCTTCACCGCTTGAGACCAACCTTGGACAATGCAAGTTGACCCAAAAGAGGGTTCCGAAACGGACGCCGCGACTTTGGCGGCAATGCAAGAGAAAGGTGCTACTATGGCCGATATCAACTCTTTGGAAACAAAGTTGACATCGTCTATACAAACCGAGTTCAAGAAGTTTCATCATATGCTTGAGTCTCTCAAGACATCTAAAGAAACCTCTCTTGCATTGCCCACAAAGCCTCCGGTGCTTCCGGGCACTACTCTTGATGTGGACCCCGAATTGATAAAGGGAAAGCAATTGCCTTTGGATGGGAAGGGTGATGCTAGTAGTTCCTCAACCCATCAAAACACTCCATCATCCAATTATGAAGTGCCTAAAGGCTACAACGCCACTCCTCACCCATCCCAATACCATACCCCCGATCCCATTATTCCTCATCCGCAAGTTTCTCATAGGGGTGATCCCCCATTGCTTAAAGATTATACCTTTTCTCAATGGCAATACATGATGAAGTCTCATGTTTGCAGCTCTTCAATCGAGTTATGGCGCATCATTCAAGTTGGATACAAGCCGCATGATCCGACCAACCTAACAAGAAGAGAAGTGGTGGAGGCTCAACTTGATGCCACCGCTCTCTACATGATCCAAAAGGCGGTTGGGAACAAGGACATGGCTCGCATTCAACATCTCACCACCGCCAAGGAGACATGGGATGGTCTATCCGAGTTGTTCTTTGGAAATGATAGCATGAGAAGGAACCGCTATGACTCTTTGAGCAATGAAGCCGAGGGCTTTTTCAAGCTTGATGGTGAAGACCATGAGATGATGTATCAAAGATTGGTGACCATAGCCACAAACTTTCGAGAAGTGGGTGCCTCTCACATTGATGATGCTTGGATCAAAAGGAAGTATGTTAGCTCTATGATGGCTTGTGAGCCTACCGACGTCAAGAGTCTTCAAGGAAGACACAACTATCATCTCATGACATCTAATGAGGTTATGCAAGAGATGGCCGCATACAAGGTGGCCACTAAGAATGCTCAAGATGCAAGGGAAAGGGCTCTTGGAATGCAAAGAGGCACAACCAACCTTGCTTTGAAGGCTACCGTTGAGGAAGACAACGATGATGATGATCTTGGAAGCTTTGCCGCCATGTCCGAGGAAGCACTCAAGATTGCTTACAATGACCATCTTAGACTTGCGGCTCGCACCTTTTGGAACAATCCCTCAAGAGGCAAGATGCCTTTTGACAAGAATGCACCTCAAGCCGATAGGGTCTCACCCTCCAAGTCAAGGACATGTTACAATTGTCAAGACAAGTTCCATTTCGTTGCCGAGTGCCCTTATGAGAAAAGAGAAGAGCATGGTGGACGTCTAGTGCTCAAGGACAAAACCAAGATGCCTCCCAAGAAGGCCTATGGAAAGAAGAGGCCTTTTAACAAGAAGCCTCGCATCATGTTGTTGACTCAAGAGGAGTATCCCACCGATGATGAAGAGTCGGAGGAAGAAACCCCAAATGAAGTGGCGGCCCTTGCCACCACCTCGACAACTATCATCTCTCCATCAACGACAAGAACTCCTTCGACTACGACAAGCTCTTCATTGTCTCTATTTACATCGCCTAATGAGAACTCCATCACCAAGAGCTCAAAGTGTCTTATGGCAAAGGCGTCGGAGGTACCTTCATCCTCCTCCTCTCTCATGAATGAAATGAATGAGCTTGATGATGCCTCTAGCTTTCAAATCAAGCAAGAGCTTGTGGCGTTTGACTCCTTTATCACTAACTTGCAAGGTGATAGCAAGAAACATGTTGGTGCCCTCATGGTTCGAATTGGTGAGCTAGAGCATCTCAATGAAGAGAAGGGTAAGATAGAAAGAGAAGACGCTATTTCTCTATCTTATTTGAAGTCCTCTCTTGAGGAGATTGAAGAGTCTCATGCTCGTCTTGAGGAGCAACTTGAAACTATTGAGGAAACTCATAACTCCTCACATGCTAAGCTCATTAAGGATCGTGATATGTACTTTGCTAAATTCAAGGTGGCTCAACAAGATAAAGCCGAATTTGCGGTTGGGCATGTTCGACTCATTGAGGACATGGAAAAGCTCGTCATAGCTCACAAAGCTTTGGAGAGTGAACATGCTCTTCTAAAAGAGTCATATGCCCAACTTCAGACTCGGCTAACTAACCTTGATTCTCTTAGCATCTCTACCTCTAAGTGTTCTTGTGATAATGCTAATCTTGTGAAGGAGAATGCTAGGTTGAAGAGTGAGATGACTAAGGCCGCCACATCCAAGATCATCCTTCTTAAAGGTAAACAAGTTGTTGAGACTCCCATCGTGGAGCCTCACACTCAACAAGGAAAGGAAGGTCTTGGATATGTGCCTCCCATCAAGATGAATGCCAAGAAGGGCATTCCCAAGAGCATCGACCCCATCCAAGCCAAGAAGGCCGACTCCATTCAATCCAAGGAAGGTCTTGCGAGTAGGAATGTCACAAAGGGCAAGCCTAATCGTAAAGATCACGCCGGGGACAATAACCCTAACTATGCTTTATATGTCGATTATTATGGGAATGTTCGTGCTCGTTACATTGGACCCTACTATGGTTTTATTTCATATGCTATTTGGGTTCCTAAATCTTTTGTCGCTAACCATAAAGCACCCATTGTGAAGCAATGGGTTGCTAAATGCAAGAATTAATCTCTTGTAGGATCTTGCTCCCGGTGGTTCAAAATGGATAATTGATAGTGGATGTACAAGTCATATGACCGGGAGCAAAGAACTTGTTACGGAGTTGAAACCTAATGAAGATCAAGTAACCGTAACGTTTGGTGACTTATCAAGGTCTAAGGTAACCTGGTTTGGCAAAGTGGTAGTTGCCCCCGACATTTCTCTTGTCAATGTCATGCTTGTTGAATCTCTTGGCTATAATTTGTTATCGGTTCGTGCCTTAACAAAGATGGGGATCTCTCCCTTCTTTGATAAGTACATTGTGGTCCTCTTGTGGAGCACGTCGCTAAGAGTGGATTTCGTGGGACACGTGGAGCATGAGCTCTATGTGGTGGATTTCTCCGGAGCCACCACTTCTCAAGCCATGTGTCTCTTCGGAAAAGCCGACGTGGGTTGGCTTTGGCATCGCCGACTAGCTCACGTAAACATGCGTACTTTGCAAAGTCTTCACAAGGGTGGCCACATTCTTGGACTAAAAGATCATGTTTCCTTTTCAAGGGATCGCATTTGTAGAGCTTGTGTGGAAGGCAAGATGAATGACATTCCTCATCCAAGCAAGACCATCATATCGTCATCCCGGATTTTCGAACTCCTTCATGTTGATCTTTTTGGACCAATTCCGGAGATAAGTCTTGGTGGCAAGAAATATTGCCTCGTGATTGTTGATGACTATTCAAGATATACTTGGGTCTATTTCTTCAAGACCAAGGATGAAACTCAACAAGTCTTCATCGACTTCTCAAAGGAAGTTCAACGCCAATATGACCTTCCCATTTTGGTTATTCGTAGTGACAATGGGTCGGAATTCAAGAACTACACTCTTAACGACTTTCTTAGTGAAGAAGGCATTCGTCATCAATATTCCGCTGCTTACACTCCTCAACAAAATGGTGTTGCCGAAAGAAAGAACCGGACTCTCATCGATATGGCGAGATCTATGTTGGCGGAGTTCAAGTCTCCCATCAACTTTTGGGCGGAGGCTATTTCCACCGCTTGTCACTCATCTAATCGCCTCTACTTCCGCAAAGGTTTGAAGAAGACTCCATATGAGATCCTCACCGGCAATAAACCCAACATTGGCTACTTTCGAGTGTTTGGATGTAAGTGCTATTATCTAGTAAAGGGTGTCCGGTTGGCTAAGTTTCACTCTAAGTCTCTTGAGGGGATCTTTGTCGGTTATGGTAGCGAGTCCCACACTTATAGAGTCTTTGATAAATCCTCCCGGATTATTATAGAGTCTTGTAGTGTGGAATTCGATGAAAATGATGGCTCCCAAGTGGAGCAAGTTGGTGTTTGTGATGTAGGTGATGAACGACCTTTTGATGCTATTAAGAAGATGGGGGTGGGCTTTCTACGCCCAATTGAAGTCCATAAAGAAGTTGTTCAAGATGATTCAAGTTCTCACATCAAGGAAACCTCACCATCACAAGAACCACAAGGTGGCTCACCCACAGAAAATGATGATTCCCCTCAAGAACAATCTCAAGATCCTCCTCAACAAGGGCATGCTATTTCCTCTCAAGATGAAGCTCATGATGAACCTCAACAAGATCTTCATCAACAAAAAGATCATGCCTCCTCCACCAAGATTATCGAAGCCAACTCCGCTTCTCCAAGTTCTACTCAAGGGCAAGATCATCCTTCTCCACCTCATGAAAAGACTTCTCATGATGATCAAGGCCCACAAGAAGGTCAAGACGAGGATCCAAAGGATCAAGATGGTCAAGAAATTGTCCCCACCACGAGGGCGGCAATTGAAACTCGTCGTCAAGCTCGTTTTGCAAAGTCTTTGGAACTTAGAGCATTATCTCTCGACAAGGTCATTGGTGATATTCGAGCAAGGGTCTCCACACGAAGTCAATTAGCTCACTTTAGTGAGCATCAAGCACACATTTCCATGGTCGAGCCCAAGAAAGTCTTTGATGCTCTTGAAGATCCCGATTGGCTAGGGGCTATGCATGAAGAACTTAACAACTTCGAGCGCAACAAAGTGTGGCGTCTAGTTGAGAAGCCTAAAGATTGTCGCAATGTTATTGGCACTAAGTGGATCTTCAAGAACAAGCAAGATGAACATGGTATCGTTGTGAGGAACAAGGCGCGGTTGGTGGCTCAAGGATTCTCTCAAGTCAAAGGCATCGATTTTGGAGAAACTTTCGCGCCGGTCGCAAGACTCGAATCGATACGTATTCTCATCGCTTTTGCTTCTCACCATGGTTTCAAATTGCAACAAATGGATGTAAAATCTGCTTTTCTTAATGGTCCATTGCAAGAACTTGTTTATGTTAAACAACCCCCGGGTTTTGAAAACCCCAACCATCCTCACCACGTCTATGTCTTGGACAAAGCTCTCTATGGCCTTAAACAAGCCCCCCGTGCATGGTACGAGCACCTGAGAGAGTTCTTGGTAGACCGTGGATTTGAGGTTGGGGTAATCGATCCCACTCTTTTCACTAAAAAGGTTAATGGTGAACTCTTCATTTGTCAACTATATGTCGATGACATTATCTTCGGTTCTACTAACCGTGTGTTCAATGATGAGTGTTCCAAGCTAATGACCGACAAGTTCGAGATGTCCATGATGGGTGAACTCAAGTTCTTTCTTGGCTTTGAGATAAAGCAATTGAGGGAAGGGACTTTCATTTGTCAAGCCAAGTACATTCAAGAGATGATCAAGAAATTCAAATTGCTTGGACTTAACGGTGTGACGACTCCTATGCAAACCAAGTGCCACCTCCAACTCAACCCCGACGGTAAAGAGGTAGACCAAAAGGAGTATCGTTCTATGATTGGGTCTCTTCTTTATTTGTGTGCCTCTAGGCCCGATATCGTTTTAAGCGTGGGAGTGTGTGCTCGTTATCAAGCCGCGCCTAAGGAAAGTCACTTGATGGCCGTAAAGAGAATCTTCAGATATTTGGTTCATACCCTTTGCTTTGGGTTGTGGTATCCCAAAGATGGCACATTGTCTCTTCGTGGATATACGGACTCCGATTGGGCAGGCGACATTGATGATAGGAAGTCCACATCCGGAACGTGTCAATTTCTTGGAAGATCTTTGGTGAGTTGGTCCTCGAAGAAACAAAATTGTATCTCATTATCCACGGCGGAGGCCGAGTATGTTTCTGCCGCAAGCGGATGTACTCAACTTCTTTGGATGCGGCAAACTTTAAAGGATTACGGTGTCCTCTTGGACAAAGTGCCGCTTTTATGTGACAATGAGAGTTCCATCAAAATTGCGTACAATCCGGTGCAACATTCAAGGACCAAGCACATTGAGATTCGTCATCACTTCATCCGCGATCACGTGGCACGAGGAGATATTGATCTATCATATGTTGGTACAAGGGATCAATTGGCGGATATCTTCACGAAACCCCTTGATGAAGGCCGTTTTTGCTACTTGAGGAATGAGCTCAATATCATAGATTCTCGGGCCTTGGCTTGAGCATCGTACACACACTCCAATGTTTAAGGTGTTATAAGACCTAGAGGTACGCATGGACTTAGGGGGAGTGTTTTCCTAATAAATTGGACTCTTCCTCCCCCTATTATGCATATAGTGACATATCATTGCTAAAACTTCAAATTGAATCTAATTTGTGAGCTTCAATGTTGAGATGTAGTTATGGACTCAAGATATATCTTCGCGGTACCATGCTACAACTCATACACGGTGGCCTCGGCCACCAACTCTTTTTCTCTTTGGATTCCATTTGGTTTTATTTTTCTTATTCTCACTTGCATTGTCTTTGGCTCTTTTGGGAAAACACACTCTTGTTGGTCTTTTCTTGTGTTTTATGGTTTTTGCAACTTGAGTGTGTCTTCTTTTCAGTTTGAGTATCTATCCTAAGCCTTTCACTATCCTGTAAACATGCTTTTCCCCACTCATGTCCCTTTTTGGTATCTTGTTCCTGGAGTTTTTGGGTTTGAACAGAAATCTCCGAGCCTTACTCGGAAATCTCCGGGCCACCAGAAAATTTCGAGACTAAGTCCATTCAAAAATCAGTACTGACCTGCGCTGATTCTTGACCGGAAATAGTCCCGGAAATTTCCGGAGTCCGGAAATTTCCGAGCTGAGACTCGGAAATCTCCGGCCCCTGTAATTTCTGGCACCTAAGTCTTTTTCAATTTCGGCACTGACCTCAGGCGAAGCTGAATCGGATTGAGAGCCGGAAATCTCCGGTCCGATGTCCGGAAATCTCCGAGTGTGCCAAAAGTTTTCCAGGGCTAAGTCCTATCCGGAAATAGCCCCGGAAATCTCCGGCACTCGGAAATTTCTGAGCCTCAGTACGGAAATTTCCGGTTCAAATTTTCCTGTCTATATAAGGGCACGGGTGGACCGGCCGGTTCGGCCAGTTCATCCACCCCGTTCCCTAATCCTCTCTCTCCTCCGAAAATCTCCAAATCTTCCTTTCCTCGCTGCGGGTGGATCGTTCGAGGGTTTCTTGTGTGCTTCGGGGATCTCCTTCTCCTCGTCAAGGACTTCGTTTCCATCCGCACGCTTTTCGCAATGTCCTCCGGTAACTCCTCTTATTTCAAATCTAGGATGAAACTTGTTTTTGTTTAACCTAGCAGATTTAGGAGGTTGTTGGTTGTTTCCTTTGGTAGAATTGCTCCACTAGGCATGTTCTACCTTCCATATGCACAGATCTGTTTTTCATCCATAGATTTTGTTCAGATCTGTCAAAATTTCGTGCAGACCGGAAATTTCCGGTCCTCACTGGGAAATCTCCGGACCCCGGAGATCTCCGAGTCAGACCCGGAAATCTCCGGCCTGCGCAGAATCAAAACAGCTAAGTCCAGAAACTGTGTTTGTCAAAACTTTTCTAGTATGTTCCTATTTCATTCTTGGACATGAGTGCTTACCCCATATGCTTTCCATCCACTCTATGCTGTGTACCTGCAGGTTCCAATCCTCGTGGCCGCTTTAAGCAAATTTCTACTCGTGGAAGAGCCAAACCTTTTCACTCACGCCCTCCCAGTGGGTCCTCCAGTGAAGACAACTCACAAACTGAGCACTCAGCCTTCCTCAGAAGACCTATTGGTGCTAATAAGAAGAAGAAGACCGAGCTCCGCCTTGAAGACTTCAACAAAGGAAGTTTTCGCAAGTGGCGAAGTGAACTATCCTATGATGTGGAGTCTGATGATCCCACTTACTTTTGCACTGAGATGGCATGGATCTACAGGGAAGTATATCAGAAGTTCTCCATTGACAAGCCAATCTGCCCCATGAAGTGGATTGACTTTGACAAGTTAATGAAGATGGCAGATTATTTTGGTGGTGCTGTGAAGGTGTGTGGTCTTTTGGGTTTGGAGTCTTTGATGAGAACTGAGTGCAACTACAGCGTCTCTTTTATACATCAGTTCTATGCCACTCTGGTGTTTGACTCCTCAGAGGATATTGGGATGACTTGGATGTCTGGCAGGCAGCGCTTGACTTCTTCCTTCAGAGAGTTTGCTCAGATTCTGGGTTGCCCATTCCGTGGTCTTTCTACTGCAGCTGGTGCCCGCATGCATGTGCATGGCGTGTCCTACAACAAAGACGTCATGACTGATCTATACCAGCCTGGAGGGAGGATTGGCTCTCAGAATGGCCTTCTACCCACTTATGATATCCTGCTGCGCATGTTCCGTTGGACCATTGCTCCCATTGCCGGCAATGCAGATAATATTGCCGGGGCTCTAGTAAACTTGATGCGGAAAGCTCATGATGCCTATCTTGGGGAGTATGCAGTTGAGCAGGAGGTCTATAAGGTGGATGTCATGGACTTTATTTTCCAGGAGATGTCCCTAGCAGTCTTTGAGAGGAAAGTTCCTCCATATGCTCCTTATATTATGATGCTCATCAAGAGCCTCTACCAGCTGTCTGAGCAAGACGGTGATGACTTTGATGCAGCTTTTGCCACTCAGCCTCACAGGCCAGCACTGCTTGTCCAGAAATCTGCTCACCTCGTTCAACAACATTTTTGGTGGTCCATCTCGGGTTCCCTCCGATTCCAACATCAAGAAAGCTCCCAAGAAAAGTCGCCCCTGGGTAGTTCGAGCTATTGAGAAAATCATGAACATGAACTGTTGCATTCACAGTGAGAACTACTCCATCTACTCTCAGAACCATCGCATTATGCAGCGCCAAGAAGCAATGATGGCTCACATGAAGATGCCTGCTCCGAAGCAACCTTTGAAACCTCGGGTTCCCTTCAAGGATTGGAATGCAGATGGTCTCACTTTTGACTGGGATGATGCCGTGCCAGAGGACAGCGATCTTGAGAATGCTGACACGGAGGAGGAAGAGGAAGATGATCAGGACGCGGGTTCCGACTCTTGAGTCATGGGACGTTAGTGGAACCTCCTCCCTTTTTGGTATCTTGATGCCAAAGGGGGAGAAGTATCTCTAGGACTCTCGGGATTTGCATGGGCTGAGAGCACTTCTTTCTTTTCGCTTTGCTTTCTTCAGTGCTCTCTTATTTCGTGACTATGTTTGTTTCGTCATGTGTGTGAGACATGAGTACTGTTAAATTCTCTATTGTAATAACTTTTTATCTAAGTTTGTTGCCTCTATTGTGTTTGTGTGTGCTTTGTAAAATCTAGGGGGAGTGTTGATCCTAAGGAATGTGCACTTTGTATTCCAAAGACATTCTTAATTAGTGCACTCACCTAGGGGGAGCTCCGTCTATATTTTGCAAATCCACTTTTTTTTTGTGTTGTCATCATTCGCCAAAAAGGGGGAGATTGAAAGTACATTCTATGTACTCCTAAGTTTTGGTGACTAATGACAACACAAAAAGTTCTAATGTTTGTGATGCAGCATGCATGCTACTTTACAGGTTGACTGTCAAAGAGAATTATCAGTTCAATTACACCTGGTTTTTGTTCAGGAATTCTGTCAGGAGATTTCCGGTCCACTGACCGGAGATTTCCGAGCCAAACTCATTTCTCGCTAAGTCTGAAATCATATTGCATACTGACTCCAGATCTTTTTTAGCCGGAAATCCTCCCGGAGATTTCCGAGCCCCAATCCGGAGATCTCCGAGTGTCAGAGGAATTTCGACCAAGTCAAGAAATCCAATCAGTACTGATCCGAGGTCAAAGTTCTACCGGAATTTCGCCCAGAAATTTCCGGAGTCCGGAAATTTCCGGTCCTCAACCCGGAGATTTCCGAGCTGGCGGCTGTGCAACGGACAGATTTTGAGGAGGGGTATAAATACCCCTCCACCTACCTCCAGCTCCTTAGCTTCCAGATTTTCTCTCTCCTCTATTGGTGCTGAAGCTCGTTTCTCCCGGATCTCTCAATGCAGCCACTCAAATCCGTTGATACTTGGGGATCTGAGGGAGAAGCCACCGATCTACATCTCCACCGAAGCGATTTGACTTTCCCCCTCTATTGCTTGAGGGGCAACGAATCTAGGGTTCCTTTGTGGATAGCTAGGTTCATCTTTGTGTAGTTTGATCCTTTGTGGATTCCTTTGTGGAAGTGACCTGTTGTGGTCATTGTGAGAGCCCCCAATTCAGTTGTGGGTGTGTGCCTCACGCATTTGTACGGGACATTCTCCGCCCTTAAAGGAGTCCTTAGTGGAAGTGTGGATTCGCACCTTAGTGGTCGAATTCACAGGAGAATAGGGTGAGGCCTTTGTGGCGTTGAGCAAACCTTTGTGGTAGCTCACACCTCTCCAACGAGACGTACACCTATGTGGTGGAACTCGGGATAAAACCTTGGTCTTCGAGTCCCTACGGTTGTTTCGTTCCACTCTCCTTTACCGCTCTTTATTTCCTGTACTTGCCTAGTTCTTTGTAGGTTGTCACTTGAATCATCTAGTTGCACATCTAGACAATTTACCTTCCGCTAGCCTAAAAACTGAAAAAGAGATAAAAATTGGTCACCACCTATTCACCCCCCCTCTAGGTGGTCAACTTCCGTTCAGCGAGGCCTGTTCCATTGTCGAGCTCTTCGTCAGGGTTTTTTGGCTTTGGAGTGGTTGCACTCTTCTTGTGGAGTACTGGCTCTTCCCTCTCTATCACAAGGACGGCACTGGCGGTTTGTGGAGTGGCTGATAGATACCGCTTCAAGTGTTCACCTGTCCTTGGGGCGACTATGACTGGTGGGCTGGCTAGGTACCTCTTCAAGTCCTCAAATGCTTTTTCCGCTTCAGGGGTCCACTTGAAAGTGCCGGTTCTTTTCATGATCTTCAAGAACGGCATGGCTCTTTCGCCGAACTTGGAGATGAATCTATCCAAGCTGGCCATGCAGCCTGCTAGGCGTTGCATGTCCTTGAGCCGGCGCGGGGGTTGCATTTCCTCTATGGCCTTGATTTTGTCAGGGTTTGCCTCTATGCCCCGGCGTGACACGAGGAAACCAAGCAATTTGCCTGAAAGCACTCCGAATACGCACTTGGCGGGGTTGAGCTTGATGTTCACTTTGCGCAGGCTGGTGAAGGTCTCTTCAAGGTCTCTGAGGAGAGTATCTCGCTCTCGAGACTTGACGACGATGTCATCGACGTAAGACTCCGCATTTCTGCCCATTTGCTCGCCAAGCGCTATCCTCATTAGCCTCTGGAAAGTAGCTCCAGCGTTTTTTAGGCCGAAGAGCATGCAGGCATATCAATACACACCGCAGGGGGTGAGGAAAGCCGTCTTCTCCTCATCTTCCTTAGCCATTTTTATCTGATGATAACCAGAGAAGGCATCGAGGAAGCAGAGGAGGTCGCAGCTGTGACGCCCAAAAATCGCTACTATGTAGATTTAAGCGATCCCGTTGAAATCCGCATAATAACGATTTGAGGTCGCCCACCAGACATAATGTGCATGCCGAAACATGCGCATTATGTGGGTGGAATTGTGATAACATTACAACAGTTCCGATACATCCACAAAATACAACAAAAGATAGATAATACAACAACGACTCAAACGAGTCAAGATACAAATGATACAATTCAAAGATACAAATGACAGCGGAAGCAAAATAGTATCCGACTACGGATAAGATACAAATTGTACTAAGAGTTCTGAAGATAAGCAATGGCACCATATCCCTGCCCAGCCAAGCCGGAGGGATTCCCAAGCGAACGTCGTTAGACTTCAAACCTGTTAACTGCAGATAAAGCACAACCCAAAAGAGGGTCAGGGCACTCCCTGGCAAGCAAAACCGACTTGCCTACTTTCTACACCATCTCCCAAAATATATGGGAGGTGGACTTAGCGGAAGCAGCACTAGCAACCTAAAGAGACACGCTACAACTTCCGTCTATTTAAAGAGGGATAAGAGAGCGCATAAGATAACCAACTACTACTAACACCAAACATAACCCATTCTCGGATTAACCCCCTCAACCAAGTATGAGGAAGCAATTCGGGAAACTCACACGTTAAATAGTTTTAGTTACCATTTATTGTGAAAGTAATTCTATATTACTAGTCAGGTTAATTAACAATGATTAGGTATAAGTTGTCTAGATCTTGTTAGCCAGCATCATCACCAAAACGTCCATAACCGTGGACACAGCTCATCGATAAGATTATACCCTACAGGGGTGCACTACTGGACCCATACTCGCATGATCAACCCAGTCAAAAACATTAGGGCCGTTCAACCCAACTCTTTTCCTTCACCGCAACAAGTCCAGGAGCCACGGGAGCTATGCTGGTCCCGACCAAAAGGGTGCAGACTCCCGCAGGACACACCCCTCCGCACCAACAGGCCGCGCCCTATATGCATGTAACAAGGCACACCGCCAAAGTAAAATACTACACTAGTATCGATGCATATGAGACAAAATCTCAGTTCCTAGGTCGACACTTAGATGAAGAAAGCACCTCGCAAGGCCTTCCACCGGTGCCTTATCTTTTAATTATAATACCCCAATATAAGACAACAATTTATTAAGGTAGAATAATCTATCAGCTAAGCATATGAAATAAAGGCCAACAGACGACTCGCCCAAACAAATCTAAGCATGCGCTACGACTCGCAAGGCTAACAGATAAACATACAACATGTATTAGGTTGTGGGGATAAAGCTGTATAGGCTGCAGGATAAACATGTGATGGGATCGCAATAAAGAATCGAATACTAGGGTAGCAGAGATCAACGGCAGGAATGAAAGACAATGTATAGGTAAACAAGCAAAGTTTGCTTGCCAGAAATCCCGCATGGAAGCAGATCTTGTCGTCGCTCACACATCTCAACGTCTTATCCGCGAAAAAGCAACAAACACTAGAAACGCAAAAATGCATCTACAACTACGGCAAAAGATTCAGCATGATCATACGAGGATGATGCATGGCATGGCAAGATGCAACACAATGCAGGTAGTCCAAATTAAGCGAGAAAGCAACCCCGTCAATTAATATTTAGGTGCAAGTTATTTATTTATCAGCAATATTAAATGTCCGTTAACATGGCAACACATGGCATGGGTGATCTAATTAAATTAAATGGAATAGGGCATTATATATTTATTACCCCACACATTCCACATTTAATGATTTAGTTGCAAAATGGCATACAAATGGCATATTAATATGCATTGCATTTTTCTGATAATAAAACATATAAAGATTATTTTATTTGGAGTTATAAATTAAAAGTTATTAACCTATTAAGTTTCCAGACTAAACTGCAAAAGGCAGGGACCTATTCGTGATGGAAACCGTGGTGGGAGGGTTTTTAACACGAAACCAGAGAAACCAGTGGGCTCTGGGCAAAGATCTAACCGGATATGGATCTGGTTATTTTTGTTACCGCGCCTGTGTCCTGCCGGAGAGGCTGACAGGCGGGACCAGTGCTGCTCCCACAGTCGCTGACAGGTGGGGCCGCACTGTTAGTGAAGCAAACCAATCAAAAAGGGTGGCTTTTATTCAGCTTAGCCAGGATTCGAACCCCGGTGCGCGCGGACGGAGAGGTTCGGCGCTGATGACCAAAGGAGCGAGGGCATGTTGTTGACTGCTAACGCAACGAGTAGTTTCTAAGTGTGACGCCCGAAAATCGGTACTATGTAGATTTAAGCGATCCCGCCGAAATCCACATAATAACGATTTTTGGTCGCCCACCAGACATAATGTGCACGCCGAAACATGCGCATTATGTGGGTGGAATTGTGATAACATTACAACAGTTTCGATACATCCACAAATACAACAAAGATATAATTACAACAACGACTCGAACGAGTCAAGATACAAATGATACAATACAAAGATACAAATGACAGCGGAAGCAAAATAGAATCCTACTACGGATAAGATACAAATTGGACTAAGAGTCCTGAAGATAAGCAATGGCGCCATATCCCTGCCCAGCCAAGCCGGAGGGATTCCCAAGCTAACGTCGTCTGACTTCAAACCTGTTGACTGCACATAAAGCATAACCCAAAAGAGGGTCAGGGCACTCCCTGGCAAGCAAAACCGACTTGCCTACTTTCTACACCATCTCCCAAAATATAGGGGAGGTGGACTTAGCGGCAGCAGCACTAGCAACCTAAAGAGACACGCTACAACTTCCGTCTAATTAGAGATGGATAAGAGAGCGCATAAAGGTAACCAACTACTACTAACACCAAACATAACCCCTTCTCGAATTAACCCCCTCAACCAAGTATGAGGAAGCCATTCGGGAAACTCACA
Source organism: Poa annua (assembly GCA_026929855.1). Taxonomy (NCBI): domain Eukaryota; kingdom Viridiplantae; phylum Streptophyta; class Magnoliopsida; order Poales; family Poaceae; genus Poa; species Poa annua. The sequence goes on along the minus strand of CM049426.1, from coordinate 237,829,595 downwards.
CGTTAAACAGTTTTAATTACCATTTATTGTGAAAGTAATTCTATATTACTAGTCAAATTAATTAACAATAATTAGGTGCAAGTTGTCTAGATCTTGTTAGCCAGCATCATCACCAAAACGTCCATAACCGTGGACACGGCTCATCGATAAGATTATACCCTGCAGGGGTGCACTACTGGACCCATACTCGCATGCTCAACCCAGTCAAAAACATTAGGGCCTTTCAACCCAACTCTTTTCCTTCACCGCAACAAGTCCAGGAGCCACGGGAGCTATGCTGGTCCCGGCTAAAAGGGTGCGGACTCCCGCAGGACACACCCCTCCGCACCAACAGGCCGCGCCCTATATGCATGTAACAAGGCACACCGCCAAAGTAAAATACTACACTAGTATCATCAATGCATATGAGACAAATGGAAAACCCGAACTAGGTGTGGCTCCCGGACAAGTCGAAGTTCTAGTCAAAGTCGAGGGGGGCTCCATTGGGCCTCCCACAAGTGGTTAGTGCGCTCAAAATTGGATCCGAGGACAAAATCTCAGTTCCTAGGTCGACACTTAGCAGAACAAAGCACCTCACAAGGCCTTCCGCCGGTGCCTTATCTTTTAATTATAATACCCCAATATAATACAACATTTTATTAAGGTAGAATATTCTATCAAGCTAAGCATATGAAATAAAAGACCAACTGACGACTCGCACAACCAACTCTAAGCATGCACTACGACTCGCAAGGCTAACAGATAAACATACAACAGGTGATGGGATGTGGGGATAAAGCTGTATAGGCTGCAGGATAAACATGTGATGGGATCGCAATGAAGAAGCGAATACTAGGGTAGCAGAGATCAACGGCAGGAATGAAAGACAATGTATAGGTAAACAAGCAAACTTTGCTTGCCTGGAATCCCGCATGGAAGCAGATCTTGTCGTTGCTCATACATCTCAACGTCTTATCCGCGAAGAAGCAACAAACACTGGAAAGCGTGAAAGATGCATTTTACAACTACGGCAAAAGATTCAGCATGATCATACGAGAATGATGCATGGCATGGCAAGATGCAATACAATGCAGGTAATCCAAATTAAGCGGGAAAGCATCACCGGCAATTAATATTTAGGTGCAAGTTATTTATTTACCAGCAATATTAAATGTTGGTTAACATGGCAACACATGGCATGGGTGATGTAATTAAATTAAATGGAATAGGGCAATTATTAAGTAAAGCCCAACACATTCCATATTTAATTATATAGGTGCAAAAAATAATTTACACTAAGCAATTAAAATAAAAGATGCAAAATGGCATACAAATGGCATATTAATATTCATTACATTTTTCTGATATAAAAACATATAAAGATTATTTTAATTGGAGTTATATAATAAAAGTTATTAGCAATTTAAGGTTAGGGCGTTTTCTGCAAAAGTCAGGGGCTTGTCTGTGATGGAAAAGCTACTGTGAGGGGCTAAAGCACTAAACCCGAAAGGAGAGGGTGCTCGGTGCAAATCTGCTGCGTAAAGATAACCTCCTCGGTCTTTTCTCACCGTGCGGGGATCCACACATGAGGCTGACCGGTGGGACCCAGGCGCCACGCGGCGGTGCGGGTTGCGCTGGCCTCCGCGGTCGCTGACCAGCGGGGCCCGCATGTCAGTGGGTGTGAGAAAAAAATAAGAAAAAGGGGCTTTTTATCCATCGCGCCCACGGGGGATCGAACTCGCGAGCGCAAGGGAATGGATCGGCGCTGCTGGCCACTGTGTTGAGTGCGTGTTGGTGACCGAAGACGCAACGAATTTCCTTTGAACACTTAACGCATCTACAAATACTGTCAAAACTGAATTTCTTCAATCGACCGGAAGCAGTGGCGGAGGAAGAAACACCGGCGTCGACCACAGACTGGTGCTGCTAGGGCGGGGTGGTGCGCGTGCGATGCGGTGGTGGGTGTGGCGTGTGTGGCGGGTGCTCGGAGCTCCAGGAGAAGGCGTCACGGCTCGGCCCGTGCTCGAACTGCTGTGGAAGCCACGGCCATGGCGGGAAACAGAGGAGGGCGAAGACCAATTCGACGCTCCCGGCAATAATTTGGAAAAGGGAGGGGAGGAACCGAAGGAGGGGCTCACGTAGAGGATGTCGGTGTAGTTTGTTCTTGCCGAGGCAGCCGTGGTCGCCGGAAATTTCGTCGGCGGAGGCTCGCCGGACATGGAGAAGAAGGGACGAGGCCGACGGCTGCGGGGGCCTAGGGCTCGACTCTCTCGGGGAGGAGGACGACGAAGGGGTCGCGCTGCTCCGGTGCTCCTTCTCGGTGCTTCGTCGGCTTCGGAGCGGTGGGGGACGGCGTGGTGGTCTCCGGTGGTAAATTTGTGGAAGAAGAACAGAGGGGAGAGGGACCGATGGAAGGTGGCGGCGGCGAGGAAAGAAGAGGGAGGGAAGCTAGGGTTTTCGGGCGCTGCGGCACGTCTTAAGGAGAGAGGGGGAAAGGTGGAGGCAGGAGCACATGGAGGTGGGGGCACCATGGCGTCAGGCTTGCTTTTCTCCTCTGCTTTCTTCTCTGACCGTACGGAGGTAGGAGGAGAGGAGAAGTGGGCCGGGGTGGGCTTCGACCAGAAAAAGAAGGTGGGCCAGAGTGGGGGTTTCGGCCCAGGTAAGTATTTTCTCCCTGTGAAACTTATTTTTCTTTTAATTCTTTTAATGTTTTTGTATTTCTAAAACAAACTTAGAAAAGAATTTTGAATAAAGAATCTTTACAAAATAGTTTTAGTTTAAAATAGGCAATTTAATAAACTAGTTTTTATAGTATTTGCAAAAGATTTAAAATACACATTTTAATTAACTTGAAAAGCATTTGAATTTAATTGTGAGAAAAGAATTTAAGTGCAGTTTGAATTTAAATGCAACACTTTAAATTAAGATTGACAAATGCAAATGATGCATGATGATGTCATATTGATGCAAAAAAAAGAAAACACACAAAACTAAAAGGGGATAAATCCCGGGGCGTTACACTAAGGCAAATCGCGAGTACTGGGCTTAACTGAAAACTAGTCTGACGAAACTGAATTTTCATCAGTGCCCGAGCGACGCGGCGGAGGAAGAATGGCTCCGGCGACTCTCGGGCAGCGCAGACCCGGCAAGTGCGTGCGGTGGGTGCGGCATAGGGTGTTGTTTTCATCTCCGTCCTCGGAAGCCAGGAAGGGAGAGAGGGGTGTTGCGTCCGTGCGCGTTTGCGAGCGAGTGCCACGGTCGTGACACGGCCGTCTCCGGCGCCGGAGGCTGGCGACGAATTGGAGGCGAAACAGGAGGGGGAAAGAGGGGAAGAAGACGAGGCTCACCATGGGGACCCCATGGCGAGAGGTGGTGATTCGGGGAGGCCGGAGGAGAGAGGAGGGTGCCGGGGTTGTCGCGGCCGCGCGGCGGCCGGCGTCATGGTCGAAGAGCTGGCGATCGTGCTCCCGGGCCTGTCCGTGTCGGCGAGGAAGAAGGAGGAGGAGGGGCGAAGCTGGTGGCGCTGGTGCACGTAGGAGGGGTCGGTTTCGCGCCATAGAGCTACTCGCGTCCATCCCTGCCATGTCGACGTCGTAGGGTGTGCGGGGCGTGCGGCGGCGGACAGAGGGAAGAAAACTAGCCTAGGGTTAGGGTTTGGGTTCCGGTGCGTCTCGATTTAAAGAAAAGGGGAGAGGAGGTGGCCGTGGGGGCTAGGAGGCAGTGGGGAGAGCTCCATGGCGTCGACCTGGAAAGTGGGCCGGTCGGGCTGGCCTGGGCTTAGGTGGGCCACAAGAAAGGCCCAGCTCAGCCAGGCTTCCTCTCCCTCCTAATTTATCTTGTTTTCTTGTTTTTATTTTTATTCCATTCTGGTTTTGTCTTTTTAACACAAATCAGAAAAAGAAACATGCCAAAACTTTTAAACAATTTTAATAGTTTCAAAAATAGTTATATTAATATCTGGTTTGATTATTTATAAATAATTTGAAACTTCATTTGAATTTATTTGAAAAGCATTTGAATTTATATATGAAAACTTAAATTTGGAATTTGAAGCAATAATTTAAATTAAATGCAACAAGTTAAATTAACGAGATGACAAATGCAATGACATGATTATGCAAAGATAATAAAACAAACAATTTAATTGGAGAAATCGCCGGGGCGTTACATTCGACACCACTAACAAGGGATCGCGTCCCGCGATCCACGCCGAGACCACAAGAAGAGGGGTAACTACCGAATCTTCCGGCTCCGTGAAGAACTTCTCGACACCACTAACAAGGGATTGTTGCTCCACCTTGAAATTCCCGACCCCACTAACAAGAAGGAGTTCGTCATGTCGATAAAGATTCACAAAGATCGAACCCTAATAGGATAAAAGGCAAGAGATCGTCCACCCACAAGTAGGATCCTAAAACTTTGAAAGTTTGGATAAGAGAAGAGACTCCAAAACAAATAAGATAAGAGGAGAAATAGAATTGAGGTAAGGAGTAAAAAGAAACCTAATGAGATATTTCAAAATAATTTAATTCAAATATTTTCGACACTCTACAAACAACGGCCGTTAGCGAGGTTATCCTACAGGCTTTTGCGGACCTGCTGCTTCGATAACCACTCGTATCGAAAAACCAAGGAGATCGAAACCAAGGCTCTGATATCACTTTGTGACGCCCAAAAATCGCTACTATGTAGATTTTAGCGATCCCGCCAAAATCCGCATAATAACGATTTTAGGTCGCCCACCAGACATAATGTGCACGCCGAAAGATGCACATTATGTGGGTGGAATTGTGATAACATTACAACAGTTCCGATACATCCACAAAATACAACAAAAGATAGATAATACAACAACGACTCAAACGAGTCAAGATACAAATGATACAATACAAAGATACAAATGACAGCAGAAGCAAAATAGTATCCGACTACAGATAAGATACAAATTGGACTAAGAGTCCTGAAGATAAGCAATGGCGCCATATCCCTGCCCAGCCAAGCCGGAGGGATTCCCAAGCTAGCATCGTCATACTTCAAACCTGTTAACTGCACATAAAGCATAGCCCAAAAGAGGGTCATGGCACTCCCTGGCAAGCAAAACCGACTTGCCTACTTTCTACACCATCTCCCAAAATATAGGGGAGGTGGACTTAGCGACAGCAGCACTAGCAACCTAAAGAGACACGTTACAAGTTCCGGCTATTTAGAGAGGGTAAAAGAGCGCATAAGATAACCAACTACTACTAACACCAAACATAACCCATTCTTGGATTAACCCCCTCAACCAAGTATGAGGAAGCAATTCGGGAAACTCACACGTTAAACAGTTTTAGTTACCATTTATAGTGAAAGTAATTCTATATTAATAGTCAGGTTAATTAACAATGATTAGGTATAAATTGTCTAGATCTTGTTAGCCAGCATCATCACCAAAACGTCCATAACCGTGGACACAGCTCATCGATAAGATTATACCCTGCAGGGGTGCACTACTCGACCCATACTCGCATGATAAACCCAGTCAAAAACATTAGGGCCTTTCAACCCAACTCTTTTCCTTCACCGCAACAAGTCCAGGAGCCACGGGAGCTATGCTGGTCCCGGCCAAAAGGGTGCGGACTCCCGCAGGACACACCCCTCCGCACCAACAGGCCACGCCCTATATGCATGTAACAAGGCACACCGCCAAAGTAAAATACTACACTAGTATCGATGCATATGAGACAAATGGAAAACCCAAACTAGGTGCAGCTCCCGGACAAGTCGAAGTTCCAGTCAAAGTCGAGGGGGCTCCATAGGGCCACCCACAAGTGGTTAGCGCGCTCAAAATTGGATCCGAGGACAAAATCTCAGTTCCTAGGTCGACACTTAGCAGAACAAAGCACCTCGCAAGGCCTTCCGCCGGTGCCTTATCTTTTAATTATAATACCCCAATATAAGACAACAATTTATTAAGGTAGAATAATCTATCAGCTAAGCATATGAAATAAAGGCCAACAGATGACTCGCCCAAACAAATCTAAGCATGCGCTACGACTCGCAAGGCTAACAGATAAACATACAACAAGTATTAGGTTGTGGGGATAAAGCTGCATAGGCTGCATGATAAACATGTGATGGGATCGCAATAAAGAATTGAATACTAGGGTAGCAGAGATCAACGGCAGGAATGAAAGACAATGTATAGGTAAACAAGCAAACTTTGCTTGCCTGGAATCCCGCATGGAAGCAGATCTTGTCGTTGCTCACACATCTCAATGTTTTATCCGCGAAGAAGCAACAAACACTGGAAACACAAAAATGCATTTACAACTACGGCAAAAGATTCAACATGATCATACGAGGATGATGCATGGCATGGCAAGATGCAACACAATGCAGGTAGTCCAAATTAAGCGGGAAAGGAACCCCGTCTATTAATATTTAGGTGCAAGTTATTTATTTATCAGCAATATTAAATGTTCGTTAACATGGTAACACATGGCACGGGTGATCTTATTAAATTAAATGGAATAGGGCATTATATATTTATTACCCCACACATTCCACATTTAATGATTTAGTTGCAATTAACAAATTACACTAAGCAATTAAAATAACAGATGCAAAATGACATACAAATGGCATAATAATATGCATTGTATTTTTCTGATAATAAAACATATAAAGATTATTTTATTTGGAGTTATAAATTAAAAGTTATTAACCTATTAAGTTTCTGGGCTAAACTGCAAAAGGCAGGGACCTGTTCGTGATGGAAACCGTGCTGGGAGGGTTTTTAACACGAAACCAGCGAAACCAGGGGGCTCTCCGCAAAGATCAAACCGGATCTGGATCTGGGTATTTTTGTTACCGCGCCTGTGTCCAGCCGGAGAGGCTGACAGGCGGGGCCAGTGCTGACTGGACGCAGCGCTGGCCGCTGCGGGCTCCCACTGTCATTGACAGGTGGGGCCGCACTGTTAGTGAAGCAAACCAATCATAAAGGGTGGCTTTTATTCAGCTTAGCCAGGATTCAAACCCCGGTGTGCGCGGACGGAGAGGTTCGGCGCTGATGACCAAAGGAGCGAGGGCGTGTTGTTGACTGCGAACGCAACGAGTAGTTTCTAAGGCAAATCGCGAGTACTGGGCTTAACTGAAAACTATTCTGGCGAAACTGAATTTTCATCAGTGCCCGAGCGCCGCGGCGGAGGAAGAACGGCTCCGGCGACTCCAATCGGCCTGCGCAGACCCGGCAAGTGCGTGTGGCGGGTGCGGTATTGGGTGGCGTTTTCATCTCCGTCCTCAGAAGCCAGGAAGGGAGAGAGGGGCGCTGCGTCCGTGCGTGTTTGCGAGCGAGTGCCACGGTCGTGACACGGCCGTCTCCGGCGCCGGCGGCTGGCGACGAATCGGAGGCGAAACAGGAGGGGGAAAGAGGGGAAGAAGACGAGGCTCACCATGAGGAGCCCGATGGCGAGAGGTGGTGATTCGGGGAGGCCGGAGGAGAGAGGAGGGTGCCGGGGTGGTCGTGGCCGCGCGCCGGCCGGCGTCGTGGTCGAAGAGCTTGCGATCGTGCTCCCGGGCCTGTCCGTGTCGGCGAGGAAGAAGGACGAGGAGGGGCGAAGCTGGTGGCGCTGGTGCACGGAGGAGGGGTCGGTTTCGTGCCGGAGAGCTGCTCGCGTCTGTCCCGGCCATGTCGAAGGCGTAGGGTGTGTGGGTCGTGTGGCGACGTACATAGGGAAGAAAACTAGCCTAGGGTTAGGGTTTGGGTTCCGGTGCGTCTCGATTTAACGAAAAGGGGAGAGGAGGGGGCCGTGGGGGCTAGGAGGCAGTGGGGAGAGCTCCATGGCGTCGAGCTGGAAAGGGGGGTCGCCTCCTCGTCCGTACGAGGACGATGACGGGGAGTGGGCCGGTCGGGCTGGCCTGGGCTTAGGTGGGACAGAAGAAAGGCCCAGCTCGGCCAGGCTCCCTCTCCCTCCTACTTTTTTTGTTTTCTTGTTTTTATTTTTATTCCTTTCTGGTTTTGTCTTTTTAACACAACTCAGAATAGTCATATTAATTTCTGGTTTTATTATTTGTAAATAATTTGAAACTTCATTTGAATTTATTTGAAAAGCATTTGAATTTAAATATGAAAACTTAAATTCAGAATTTGAAGCAATCATTTTAATTAAATGCAACAAGTTAAATTAACGAGATGACAAATGCAATGACATGATTATGCAAAGATAAAACAAACAATTTAATTGGAGAAATCTCCGGGGCGTTACAGCAGCCTGCCGTGGAGTCCACAATCTAGTCGATTCTTGGCATGGGATAAGGGTCCTTGGGGCAGGCCTTGTTCACATAAGTGTAGTCGATGCAGACGCGGCGTCCTCCGGTGGGTTTTGGGACGACCACGCCGTTGGAGAGCCTTGTGGGGTGTGCGACTTCGCGGATGACCTTTGCCACTTTTAGCTTCTCGACCTCTTTGACGATGAATGCTTGCTTCTCGGGGGCTTGTTTTCTTGCTTTTTGCTTGACGGTGCGCGCGTTCGGACACACGGCTAAGTGGTGCTCGATCACCTCCCTTGGTACACCGGACATATCTGACACTGTCCACGTGAATATGTTAGAGTTTGCCCGGAGGAAGGCGACGAGCGCGCTTTCCTATTTGGGAGGCAGCGCGGCGCCAATGGTGACGCTAGCCCCCGAGCCCTCAACCCCTGAGCTGCTGGAGCTTAGAGAGACTTTTTTTGTAGCGGCTGGCTCCTGGGAGAACAACTGCTTTTTCTTCTTGGGTCTCTCGAGAGATTCCATGTCCTCATCTGCAAGGAACTCCATTGTGGCTTCCTTATAGGCTGTCTCGACAGCGCGCGTGGCATACAGGACATGTCCACAGATGGTGATTGTGCCAGTGCTGCCAGGAATCTGGACCATGTTGTAGGCATGATGCGTGACGGCTATGAATTTTGCGAGCGCGGGGTAGCCGAGGATGGCGTTTTATGGCAAGCCGATGTGCGCAACATCGAAGTCGATGTGCTCGGTGTGGTAGTTTTCCTCGCTTCCGAAGGTGACGGTGAGCCTGACCTGCCCTAGAGGCTCGATCGAGCCGCTGATGACTCCCGTGAAAGGCCTATAGGGCATGAGCCGCTCGTAAGGCACTTGAAGCGCTTCGAACGTCTCAATGGAGATGACATTCATGCCTGCTCCACCATCAGTGAGTGTCTTGGAGACAGCAATGTTGTCGATGGTGGGGCTGCAGACCAGCGGAAGGGTTCCAATAGTCTTGGTGGACTTGGAGTGGTCCTGAGCGTCGAAGGCGATGGTGTACTGCGACCACTTGAGGAGCCTGCAGGTCTCTAGGCTGGGGAGGGCGGCATTGAGTTCGTGAGCGAACTGCTTGAACTGGTTGTTTGATTTTGGCGCCCGCGCCCCGCCGAGGATGTAGGCAATGGCGCCCCTTGGAGCTTGATAGACACCATCTTCCTCGTCAGGGAGGTTGTCGTTCCTCTCCGCAGCGTTGGCCTGGTTGCTAGATGGTTTCTGGTAGCCGCTCTTGCACCCACTTCCGCGGTAGCCACGGCCTCGACCGCGGCTGCCACTGCCTTCTGCTTGCTCTCGCTCTTTGCTCAGCCTCTTGAGGTCGAAGCAAGTCTCGGTAGAGTGACCGCGCCTGTTGTGGTAGATGCAGAATGGGCGGTGGTCGTCTTTCCTCTCTCCAGGCTCGGGAGAGTCCTTGCGGGTGCCCTTCGCGTCAGGCTCTGCCGCGAGGACCGTGGTAGCCTTGTGCTTGGGCTCCTCCTTCTTCTTCTGGTTCCTGGACCCCTAAGCGTGCTCGTCCACTCTCGAGGACATCTTAACAAAGAGGAGTCCCTCTTCAGCCTTGGCGCATTTGTCCGCCAGGTCGAACAGCTTCACCACAGAGGTGAGCTTGTCGTGGATACCCAGCTTCTCGAGCATCCTGCTGTTGGTGACGCCCTCGCGGAAGGCGGCGATGACTTGGGTGTCAGGGATGTTCGGGATCTTGTTGCGCACTTGGCTGAAGCGCTGGATGTATTTGCGGAGGGTCTCATCCTTATTCTGCAACACAGCGTGCATGTCGTTATGGGTGAGAGCGCGCTCGTACGTCCCCTTGAAGTTGGAGACGAACTGCTTGCACAGCTCCTCCCACGAGTTCACAGAGTCCTCGAGGAGGTTGAGGAGCCACGACAACGTAGAGTCACGAAGCGCGTGGGAGAACCAGTTGGCCATGACTTTGTCGTCTCCGCCTGCCGCTTGGATGGAGGTGGTGTAAAGCTGCAGGAACTCGATGGGGTTGCTAGAGCCGTCGTAGCCCTTGGGAGAGCTGGCCTGAACTTCGGGGGCCAAACCACGCGGCGCAGGGAGCGGGTGAACGCCATGCAGCCGGTGGCGTACGTGGCGACTCCGTGCTGCAGCGCGCTGCGGTTCGGCTGGACTGGAGCCGCTCGGACGCCACCTCGGGAGTGACGATTGCGCGTCCTCCTGGTGCTCGACGTTGTGCTCGGGCTCTTCCGCATGAGGGCCCGAGCCGACGCGCTCTTCACGGTGGGGTCGCCCCCGTCGTGCGCGTGTTGTCGTGGCGCGCGCTCCGTCAGGCGCGCGTCTGTTGGCGCGGGTAGCGCGGGTGTTCACCATGGCGCGGAGGCGGCTCGAAGGTCGGTGACGCGCCTCAATCCCCTACCTGGCGCGCCAAATGTCGGGTTATGACTCCCACGGAACAGGGGTGGTCAATTCCTGAAGAGTAGTTCGTGAAGGGGATTGAACGTGGAGGTCACGACCCTCGAGAGGCACGACGACGGTGCTCGCCGGGCCTGGAGAAGAAACACCCACGACAGAGAAAGACACTAGCCCGTACCCAGGTTCACGGCCCTCAGGAGGAGGTAAGACCGCTACTCCTGCTTGTCTGTATTGCACTGTGGAGGTTTCAGTACAGCTGAGCTTGCCGAATTCTCCCTTGAGGCAGTTCGTGCCTGGGGAGAGAAGCAATGGTCTTCTTCCTCCTCAGGCCAAGGCTATCCTACTCAGCCGAGCTAGGGTTTACAAGTGTTCTCCTAGCAAATTTGCCGACCTTCTCTACAGTGGAGGTCTTGCTCCTTTTAAAGGCACCGCAGTCGTCTACCTTCCGCTTGGCCTCCAAGGTGGGCTCCCATACGGCAGCGGCGTGAAGGAGTTGGAGTCCACCGCTGCGGGCTCCTTCCTGGACGCGTTCTCCGGAGTGGAGCCCACGATGACGATCTTCTTGGAGTGTTGCGCCGTCCAGCTGCTTTATCATCAGAGAGGAATGTACCAGCTGTCCTGGCGCAGCCGGCGCAACTTTATTGACTCCTTTATCACAAAAACGGCAAGGGGGGCGCCTGCGTCACCCTGCGGGTACCGCAGAGGCCATGTGCGTCCTGCCATACTTCCTTGGCTGTGAAGTTTCCCCTCAGGCCTAGGGAGGCCTGTGGAGGGGTTTCTGTTGACTTCCCTCCAGGCACGGTGCGCCTCGGGAGGGTCTCTTGAAGCGCGGGTCCTCTTCAGGCCCCGGCTTTCTCTTCAGGCCCTCAAGGGGATTTGCCTCTTGGGGGTCTGAACGGGAATCCGGCACCTAGAGGGGGGGGGGGGGGGGTGAATAGGTGCTATTACAAATTTTAGGTCTTTTCAAATTTAGGCTCAACACAAAGGTAAATTCTCTAGATATGCAACTACGGTGAATTTACCTAAATGAGAAACTAAGCAATAACAAGATAAGTAAGTAAGGGAGCAAAGGGTAAGGGGAACCAAGTGAAGCACGCGGAGACGAAGATGTAATCCCGAGTTCCACCCAAGGGTGTGCGTCTCGTTTTGAGAGGTGTGCGCTACCACAACAGGTTAGCCGCAACGCCACAAAGGCTCACCTTCTTCTCCGATGAACTCAACCACAAAGGTTTCGAGTCCACCTTCCACTATTGATCCCCTTTTAGGGCGGAGATCGAATCCCTTACAAACGCTTGAGGCACACACCCACAACTGAATTGGGGGCTCCCAAGAAGACCACAAAAGGTCAAGGACCACAAAAGGTCAAGATAACACCAAGAGTACAACAATGGTGAACTAGGTTTTCCCACCGGATACCCTAGCCACGAAATCCCCAAGTGAATGGGGGAGAAAAGTAAATCCCTTCGGTGACGATGTAGATCTAGGCCTTCTCCTCCAATCCTCCAAAGATCTATGAATTTGGGTGGGGGGATTGGGAGATCTTGATTATTTAAGCTTTCAAGAATGGTAGGAGAGAGAAAATCTGAGAGCTCAATGTTCTTGAGTGAGTGAGGGGGTATTTATACTCCCCCTCAAAATCTGGCCGTTGGCTGTCTTGGTCACCCGGAAATTCCGGTTCAAGTTACACCGGAAATTCCGGTGCCCCGGAATATCCGGGCCTTTGAAAATATCCGGGCTGAATTTCCGGTTGAGATCAGAACCAATTCTGAACTTGACTTAGTCGATTTTCTGAGGTTGACTCGGAATATCCGAGTCCTTGAAATTTCCGAGCTGAATTTCCGATTGGAGTCAGTGCCACTTCTGAATCTTGACTTAGCAAATTTCCTTGAGGCTGACTCGGAATATCCGGTTGGTGAACCGGAATATCCGGGTCCATGAAATTTCCGAGCTGATTTTCCGATTGAAGTCAGTACCACTTCTGAATCTTGACTTAGCCAATTTTCCAAAGACTGACTCGGAATATCCGGTTGGTGAACCGGAATATCCGATCCTTGAAATTTCCGAGCTGATTTTCCGATTGAAGTTAGTAGTACTTCTGAACTTGACTTAGCCACTTTTCTGGGGATGACCCGGAATATCCGAGTTGGGGAACCGGAATATCCGGGTCTGGGAAGAATTCCAGAAACTCTTTTTCTTTACAATTTGGCTTTAGGATTTGTGATATGAGTTTCACCCAAACTGAAATACTTAGCAATAGGATTAGTATCATTGGTATTGTTAACTAACACACAAAACATTAGGGATTAAGAAATGTTCTTTCAATCTCCCCCTTTTTGGTGTTAGATGACAATACCAAGATTTGCATAGAATCAAACAGCAATATCATGTTTTTGGCAGAAAATGGCTCCCCCTAAATAAATGCAAGTATGCAACACAAAATAACCAAGGATAGGAGCAATTTTATAACAACAACCACAAGATATCACAAAGGAGAAACGAGACAAAAAGTAAGATAATGGAAGCACTTGAGACTAGATAGATTTTCATACCTTGTGCATATAGGATATGAAGAGAATACCAACACAATCAATTCCAAGTCTCAAGCATAATATAATGATAGCATCAACCATTGTCTCAATACAAAGATATCACAAAAGACAAAAAGAGAGTTTCACAAGTAACTAAAAACACGATAAATGGACACAAGCGCAAATAAATGATAAACTCATAAGCTTGTGCCCGACCCTTGCAAATCCCCGAAGAAGTCCTAGTAGAGCAACTTCTCCCCCTTTGGCATCGAAACGCCAAAAAGGAAGAAGAGCGATGCTACGTCCCATGGAAGTCTTCAGTCCGAGGGGTCCTCATCATCATCATCAGCATCAGCCTCCTCATCATCATCATCCTCGTCCTCATACTCCTCAGACGCTGCCTCCTCATCCTCATCTTCATCCTCCTCATCATAGTCATAACCTGTGGTGTACGAGCTGCCACCAAGGTCCTGGTCAATCTGTGTCCATGGAGCCAAGGAACCCTCGTTCCACTGAGCAAAGGACAGGGCTCAGACAGATCAGCAGGAGCAGGAGAGCCAGAAGCATGGTGAAGGATCAAGTCTTGCTTGTAGTCCTGCTGACGGCGATCCTTGTAGGCATTGTATTGCTCCTTGCGGATGTCCACATTCATGCAGAGGATGTTGCGCTGGAACCAGTTCAGCTTCTTGACATGCGCATGAGTGGTGGGAACATGAGTAGAGGAAGCAGCAGCCCTCCTAGCATCACCCATGAAAGATCCACCTGGAGCTGAAGTAGTCGAAGGCCTAGGAGGGGGCTTGACCACAGTCTTCTTCTCATAGAGCTTCTTGAAGTCATGAGGCACCAAATCACTGTTGCTGGCGTTGAGGTTAGGGAACTTAAACAGGAGAAGCTTCATTATGTATGGAGCATAGGGAATGGAGACCCTGGTGGTCATAGCCTCATACATCTCATTGTAGATGTAATCCATCACATCTACTCTCCAGTCAGTATCAGAACCCGAGTCCTCCACAATATGGTTGGCGTGAAGGAGCAGGTTGCAGAGAGGGGTAACCACGTTGTCATTGTTGCCACCACTCGGTGAAATGTTCTCACGCAGGATGCGCACAAGAACATCATACAAAGGCAGCAAGTTACGAGTGAATCCAGGGGTGGCTCCCACACCATATAAGTGAGCTATCTCCTTCTTGTTGAGCTTGTATGGGGAGTGCATGCGAGTGCCTTGGGGATTTTCCCCATCAAAACTGTAGCCCAGAACCTTGCCAAACTCCTCGAAGTTGGACTCACAGTAAGATTCCCCAGTCATCCATTTCATGGTCTTCTTCGAGTCACCCTTGATCACTACGGTGGCGAAGAACTGCATAACAAGCTGCGCGTTGTAGGCACAACGGATGAGTGCCAATCTCTCCAATCCCATGGTCTTCACAATGTGTATGGCCTCAGAAAAAGCAGTCTTCTTCTGTAGGGATGCAAAGTCAAACGGGTGCATGGGTCGAATTGGCTTCGAAAGTGAGAGGTATAGATCCACAAATATATGCTCTTGTGCTTGGCACCAAAAACTGCGATCATCGAGAGAGGTGTCCCTTGCGCTGAGGTACCAATCCCCCTGCCTCAGCTGAGAGTAATCAACAGAATGCATCTTGGAATAATTCGGACGTTGGGGACTAGGAGCATTCTTTCTCTTCTTAGATGAGGGCTTGCTGGCAACAGCTTTCTTCCTCTGAGGTGCAAGGCCCTTTCCTTTGTTGACTGATTGCTTGGAGACAGGTGCTCTACCAGTGTGCCTTGAACCCCCTGCAGACGGACTTCCACCTGAACCTGTGAATTTGAGCATAGATGGTAGCATAAGGTAAGTGCACACAAGTCAGGAGATAACACACACATTAGATAGGCATTCAATGGATCATATGTAGTTAAACTTGAGTTAATCTTAAAACTGCTCTGTTTGGCTCGGAATATCCGGGTCAGTCATGACCGGAAATTCCGGGGGACCGGAAATTCCGAGTCACGATGGACCGGATATTCCGAGTCAGACAGAAACTACAGATCTGAGATTTGACTCGGTCTAAAACTAGATCGATCCAATGTAATGCAAAACTAATGTATGTAGAAGGCAGGGAATAGACCTAGGAGCAATCTCTACCAAGCAACATTGAAACAAATAACTCCACATCAAGATCCAAGTGCAAGCACATAAGGAAGAAGAAAAGTGAAGTTAACCTCATCCATTGAGGCCATTGCTTGGAGGAGTGAGTTCCCGGGGAGGAGGAGGAGCAGATCCGGCCAAGAAAGAGGTTCCCCGGCGGACGGAGTGCTCCGGAGGGAGTTGGGATAAGTAGGGGCGGCGGCTGGAGGAGAGGGAGGTCGGGGGTGGAAGAAAGGCACTAATGAGCCCTTCACCCCGAGCCTGCCCTTATATTTCTGGACAAACTGCCAGACCGGATATTCCGGTATAAGTTACACCGGATATTCCAAAGGTTTCCCATATGCATGAAAAGGAGAGCAAATAGCAACATAAAGCTCCAAATAACATCAACTCTTCAAGGAGAAGAGGTCGGTGGCCGAGGCCACCATGTAGGAGTGTATGGCATGTTACCGCGAAGATGTATCTTGGGTACATAACCAATACTCGTCGTTTTAGCTCATTAGTCACAAGAATGAATATAGAGATAAAAGAACACTTGCTATCGGCATAATGGGGGGAGGGATGGTCCAATGTATTAGGACCGCACTCCCCCTATTTCCATGCCTACATCTAAACTAGATAAGATGCAATTACGCCCTAGGTGAGTCTGCAAGCGATCAAGCCAAGGACCTCGAATCAATGATATTTAGCTCATTCCTCAAAAAGCAAAACCTTCCTTCCTCAAGGGGCTTCGTGAAGATATCCGCCAATTGATCCCTTGTGCCCACATATGATAAGTCAATGTCTCCATGGGCCACATGATCTCTTATGAAATGATGGCGGATCTCAATATGCTTGGTTCTTGAATGTTGCACCGGGTTGTATGCAATCTTGATGGCACTTTCGTTGTCACATAAAAGAGGCACTTTGTCGCAATCGACACCGTACTCCTTTAAAGTTTGCCTCATCCATAGCAACTGAGTGCAACAACTAGCGGCTGCAACATATTCGGCTTCGGCGGTGGAGAGAGATATGCAATTTTGCTTCTTAGAAGACCAACTCACCAAGGACCTCCCAATAAATTGACAAGCACCGGAGGTTGACTTCCTATCATCATGATCTCCCGCCCAATCGGAATCCGTGAATCCACATAATGAGAAATTTGCATCGTTGGGATACCGCAATCCATAAGTTGGGGTATAAGCCAAATATCGAAAGATTCTTTGACCGCCACATCATGACTTTCTTTAGGAGCCGCTTGATATCTTGCACACACTCCTACGGCTAGCACTATATCCGGTCTAGATGCACAAAGGTAGAGAAGAGATCCAATCATGGAGCGGTATACCTTTTGATCCACATCCTTACCCTTCGGGTTGAGCTCAAGGTGGCATTTGGTTTGCATTGGAGTAGAGGCACCCTTGAGATCAAGCAACTCGTACTTCTTGAGCATGTCTTGAATGTACTTTGCTTGGTTGATGAACGTTCCTTCCCTAAATTGTTTGATCTCAAATCCGAGGAAGAACTTCATCTCACCCATCATAGACATCTCAAACCTGTCAGTCATAAGCTTAGAGAATTCTTCGTTAAATGCTTTGTTAGTCGATCCAAATATAATGTCATCCACATATAATTGACAAATGAAAAGCTCCCCATTAACTTTCTTAGTGAAAAGTGTGCGGTCGATTTCCCCAACTTGGAATCCACGGTCTACAAGTAGTTCCCTAAGGTGCTCGTACCACGCTCGTGGGGCTTGTTTAACGCCATAGAGTGCCTTATCCAACTGGTAGACATGGTTCGGATACTTGAGGTCCTCGAACCCCGGTGGTTGCTTAACATAAACAAGTTCATTTAGTGGACCATTTAGAAAAGAGGATTTAACATCCATTTGTTGCAACTTAAAGTTATGGTGAGAGGCATAGGCAAGAAGAATACGGATTGACTCAAGTCGAGCCACGGGCGCGTAGGTTTCTCCAAAGTCAATGCCTTCAATTTGTGAGTAACCTTGAGCCACCAATCTTGCCTTGTTCCTTATCACCATGCCATGTTCATCTTGCTTGTTCTTGAATATCCACTTGGTGCCGATAACATTGCGGCAATCTTTGGGTCTTTCCACCAACTTCCACACTTTGTTGCGCTCGAAGTTGTTGAGCTCTTCATGCATGGCATCAAGCCAATCTTTATCTTCAAGAGCTTCAAAGACCTTCTTGGGTTCCACCATGGAGATGTGAGCTTGATGTTCACTAAAGCTTGCGAGTTGTCTTCGGGTAGAGACCTTGCTTCTCACATCACCAAGCACCTTGTCAAGAGATAGAGCTCTTAATTCTTGTGAGGTGCCAACCCTATTCAAGCGGCGGATCTCGATTTCCCTCCGAGTGGTGGGAGGAATCGCTTGATCATCTTGATCATTCATGTCTCCGCCTTGACTGATTTGATGGCCTTGATCAACCATTGGAGTGGTGTCCATTGGTGAGGGAGAGGGTTGATCTTGGCCTCGCGAACTGCCACCGGGAATGTCAGCAGGATCGGATATTCCGGGTTCAGGAACCGGAAATTCCGGGCCACCGGAATTTCCGAGTCCATCTTGACCCGGATATTCCGGTCCTCCGGAAATTCCTGGAGCAGTTGTAGAGTCTTGTTCTTCTTCTTGGCAGGGTGCATTGGGCACGGTGTTGTCGATGGGTGTTCCTTGTGTTGGGGTGGTCATCACTTGTGAAGAACTTGGTCCTTGTTGATCAACCTCATAATAGAGTTCAACGGGGCGGTGGACTCCCAACCCCATTCTTCGGATAGCATCTTGAGGTTCATCATCACCTACACCAGAAACACCACTTTGCTCCACGAGGGATCCGTCATTCTCCTCGAATACCACACTACAAGTTTCTATGATTATGCGCGAGGCCTTATCATAGACTCTATAAGTGTGGGATTCGGATCCGTAGCCCACAAATGTCCCTTCAAGAGACTTAGAATCAAACTTGCCCAAACGAACACCTTTGATGAGGTAGAAACACTTACAACCAAATACACGGAAGTAGGAGATATTGGGCTTGTTCCCGGTGAGCACTTCATAAGGTGTCTTCATGAGTCCTTTGCGAAAGAAGAGCCGGTTGGATGAATGGCAAGCTGTGTTGACGGCTTCGGCCCAAAAGTTGTGAGGGGACTTGAACTCCGCCATCATCGACCTTGCCATCTCAATAAGTGTGCGGTTCTTCCTTTCGGCTACACCATTTTGTTGGGGAGTATAAGCAGCGGAATACTGATGACGAATCCCTTCTTCACTAAGGAACTCGTTTAAGACATTGTGTTGACGTTGAGCTTCATTGGAGAAGTCGATGATAGTTTGTTGAGTCTCCATCTTCGTCTTGAAGAAGAAAACCCAGGTGTATCTTGAATAATCATCAACAATCACCAAGCAATATTTCTTGCCACCAAGACTAGCTTCCGGAATGGGACCAAAGAGGTCAACATGGAGAAGCTCCAAAACCCTCTTTGACGAAATGATGGTCTTGCTTGGATGGTAGATGTCATGCATTTTTCCTTCAACACACGCCCTACACATTCGATCCTTCGAGAAAGAAACATGGTCTTTTAGTCCTAGGATATGGCCACCCTTGTGGAGACTTTGCAAAGTCCTCATGTTGACATGGGCTAGTCGGCGATGCCATAGCCAACCCAAGTCCGCCTTTGCGAATAGGCACATTATATGGGAAGTGGTGACTCCGGAGAAGTCAACCACATAGAGCCCATTCTCAATGTACCCAACGAAAGACACATTGAGAGACTTGCTCCGCAAGAGAATGACCATTTCCTTTTCGAAGACAACGGTATAACCCAAACAAGTTAAGGAATGGACGGAGATCAAGTTGAAACCTAGGGACTCGACAAGCAAGACATTCACAAGTGTGATGTCCGGTGCCACTACCACCTTGCCGAGCCCTATTACCTTAGACTTAGAATTATCACCATATGTAACGGTCATTTGATCATCATTGGGCTTCAACTCCGTTACAATATCCTTGCTTACGGTCATATGACTAGTGCACCCACTATCAATTATCCATTTCGATCCTCCGGAAGCAAGGCCCTACACACAATCAATTCTTAGATTTAGGTACCCATTTTGCAATGGGTGCCTTTTGGTTAGCAACAAGGGTCTTTGGTACCCAAATAGCATCATCAATGTAACCATCAAAAGGACCAATGTATCTAGCATAGACATCCCCATAATAATCAACATATAAAGCATAGTTGGGGTTAGTTATGCCCGCAAAGTCATTACGAGTGGGAGTGCCCCTTGTGGCATTTCCACTCGCAATGTTAACCTTCTTGGCTTGTGCGGACTTGGTCTTCTTCTTGATCTCCTTCTTCTCCTTCGCAACATAGCCTAGACCTTCCTTACCCTTGTGGGGCACTCGCTCATGAAGAGGAGTAGTGAGTGTCCCCTTACCTTTATCAAGTGATGTCTTGGGCTTGGTTGTCATAGAAGGAACAAACAAAACCCTAGCAATACCCTTCACAACATTTGCATTAGCATTCAAAGGAGTAGAGGTGCTAGGTTTCTCAAGAGTAGATATCCGAGATTGGAGTTGATCACGAGACTTGAGAAGACGTTCGTGATCACTTGTCAACACCTTGTGAGCATTGTCATGTGACTCGAAGTCTTCGCAAAGTCTAGCATGAGCAACTACAAGCTCGGACTTTTCATTTTGCACAATTTTACATTTAGCAAAGTAGAGATCACGATCCTTAGTGATCTTAGCAAGTTGCTCCTCGAGGAGAGCATGAGCTTCTTGTTCATCTTCGAGAGAGGATTGAAGAGACACCTTAGCGTGTGCATCCTCTCTCTCAATCTCACCTTTTAGTTCAAGCTCATCCTCAAGCTCACCTATACGACTCATGATTGAGCCAAAGTGTTTCTTTCCTTCTCCTTGCAAGTTAGTCATGAATTTATCAAAAGCAATGATTTCTCCCTTGACTTCTAGGCTCATAGCATCATCAATGTCATGTGATATGGAGTTGAGATATAGTTGTACCTCGGATGTCTTTGCCATAAGACATCTTCCATTCTTGACGATGGGGATCTCGTTTGGTGAGGAGAAGAGTGATGGAGTTGTGGAAGACATGGCTAGAGCCGCCACTTGCGTTGGAGTATCCTCCTTGTCACTATCTTCATCATTGGTGGGATATTGCTCTTGAGTCACCAAGACAATCTTTTGGTTCTTCTTGAAGAAAGGCTTCTTCATGGGCATGGGCCCCTTGCCCTTCGTCTTGGCCACGAGCCTCCCACCATGATCCTCTCTTCTCTCCCATGGGCAATCGGCAACAAAGTGGCTCTTGTCATCGCAGTTATAGCAAAGTCTCACTTTGTTGAATGGCTTTCCTCCGTTGGGGGGAAACTTCTTGTCAATCCTTGCTTTGGCCCTTCCGGGGTTCTTCCAAAAGGTTCTTGCCGCAAGACCCATGTGTTGAGTGAGAGTGCTTGAGAGAGCTTCACTAGATAGCTCGACTTGATCATCACACTCCTCTTCATCCTCCTCTTCAACGGTGGCCTTCAAAGCAATTGAGGCATGCTTGTGCATCCCTATGGCTCTAGCTCTTGCATCTTGTGCAATCTTGGAGGCCACCTTGTATGCGGTCATCTCTTGCATAACTTCATTGGATGTCATCTTTGCAAAGTCATGTCTCCCTTGGAGTGTCTTCAAATCCGTGTCCTCAAAGGGCATGAGAGCGGTCACAAACTTCCTCTTGATCCAAGCATCATTGATGTACTCCGCCCCGGGGTTCTTGAAGGAGTTGGCGACCAACACCAACCTCCGGTACATTTCCTCGTGGCTTTCTCCATCCAACTTGTAGAACCCTTCCACCTCATTGCATAAGGCATCATACCGGTTCTTCTTCATGCTCTCATTCCCAACGAAGATGTCGGAAAGAGCATTGCAAACTTCCTTGGCGGTGGAGAATTGTTGAATGAGCGCCATGTCCTTCTCTCCAACGGCCATTTGGAGTTGATGAAGAGCGGTGGCGTTGAGTTGGCTATCAACCACCTCTCTTCTTGTCAAGTTGGTTGGATCATGGGGCTTGTATCCTTCTTCAGTGATGCGCCAAAGCTCAATGGAGGCACTACATAGATGAGACTTCATTAGAAACACCCATTGAGAGAAATGAGTAGGTTTAAGCTTAGGAGGATCACTTCTAAAGTTTACATGAGGGTGAGGGATAGGAGGGTTAGGAGAGTAATTATGGTTGACATTATGAAATTCCTCTCCTTTGGGGGTGTTAGAGGAGCTAGGTGGTTCATCCTTTTCCGCCATCCCGGGAACACTTGAGGTAACATCTTTGGACCCATCCGAAGATGACTCCTTAGAGTTCCCCGCATGTTCCTTAGGAGGAGGAGAGGGAGAAGTAGCCTCGGGCTCCTTAGACTTCAAGAGTGCCATGAGCATCTCATTCATCTTGAGGAGTTGGGCCTCCAAGGACGATCTCATATCAATGAGATCGGCCATGGTTGCCCCTTTGGCTAACGCCTACTTCTCCGCCTCTAATTTTTCACGGGCGGCCCTCTCGGCATCGGATTCCGTCATCGTTGCACTTAGGCGGTTAAGCACTTAAAAGTGAACCTGGCTCTGATACCAATTGAACGGGAATCCGGCACCTAGAGGGGGGGGGGTGAATAGGTGCTATTACAATTTTAGGTCTTTTCAAATTTAGGCTCAACACAAAGGTAAATTCTCTAGATATGCAACTACGGTGAATTTACCTAAATGAGAAACTAAGCAATAACAAGATAAGTAAGTAAGGGAGCAAAGGGTAAGGGGAACCAAGTGAAGCACGCGGAGACGAAGATGTAATCCCGAGTTCCACCCAAGGGTGTACGTCTCGTTTGGAGAGGTGTGCGCTACCACAACAGGTTAGCCGCAACGCCACAAAGGCTCACCTTCTTCTCCGATGAACTCAACCACAAAGGTTTCGAGTCCACCTTCCACTATTGATCCCCTTTTAGGGCGGAGATCGAATCCCTTACAAACGCTTGAGGCACACACCCACAACTGAATTGGGGGCTCCCAAGAAGACCACAAAAGGTCAAGGACCACAAAAGGTCAAGGTAACACCAAGAGTACAACAATGGTGAACTAGGTTTTCCCACCGGAAACCCTAGCCACTAAATCCCCAAGTGAATGGGGGAGAAAAGTAAATCCCTTCGGTGACGATGTAGATCTGGGCCTTCTCCTCCAATCCTCCAAAGATCTATGGATTTGGGTGGGGGGATTGGGAGATCTTGATGATTTGAGCTTTCAAGAATGGTAGGAGAGAGAAAATCTGAGAGCTCAATGTTCTTGAGTGAGTGAGGGGGTATTTATACTCCCCCTCAAAATCTGGCCGTTGGCTGTCTTGGTCACCCGGAAATTCCGGTTCAAGTTACACCGGAAATTCCGGTGCCCCGGAATATCCGGGCCTTTGAAAATATCCGGGATGAATTTCCGGTTGAGATCAGAACCAATTATGAACTTGACTTAGTCGATTTTCTGAGGTTGACTCGGAATATCCGAGTCCTTGAAATTTCCGAGCTGAATTTCCGATTGGAGTCAGTGCCACTTCTGAATCTTGACTTAGCAAATTTCCTTGAGGCTGACTCGGAATATCCGGTTGGTGAACCGGAATATCCGGGTCCATGAAATTTCCGAGCTTATTTTCCGATTGAAGTCAGTACCACTTCTGAATCTTGACTTAGCCAATTTTCCAAAGACTGACTCGGAATATCCGGTTGGTGAACCGGAATATCCGATCCTTGAAATTTCCGAGCTGATTTTCCAATTGAAGTTAGTAGTACTTCTGAACTTGACTTAGCCACTTTTCTGGGGATGACCCGGAATATCCGAGTTGGGGAACCGGAATATCCGGGTCTGGGAAGAATTCCAGAAACTCTTTTTCTTTACAATTTGGCTTTAGGATTTGTGATATGAGTTTCACCCAAACTGAAATACTTAGCAATAGGATTAGTATCATTGGTAATGTTAACTAACACACAAAACATTAGGGATTAAGAAATGTTCTTTCAGGGTCTCTTCAAGCGAGGGCTTGGTCCTTAGTCGTTTCGTCTGATCAGCCCGCGTGCAGGGCATGGGGAGAGTGGGCTCTTCGTACCCCAGTCTCCACTGGGCCGACATTGTGGAGCTGTTATAGATTGTAGGAAAGAGAAAATCCTTAGTAAATTTGCTGGTGATTCATATGAATTCAATTTTTAGAAATTTGCTAAAACACCTTATGAACCCGAATTGCCTAATGAGGATTTTAGAGTAGAACAACTTGCTTCTGTCTGTCTTGCTCCTACTAATTATATTCAGCAATTTATGGAAGATCAGGAGGATGAAACTTTTATGGAAGAAAGAAATGAACTTGAGGACATATACCTTCCTCAACCTATCCTCAAACATAATTTTAAAGTGGAAGACTTGGGTAAAATACTTCAACCTAAAGAGGATCATGTCTTTGATTTAAAACCTTTGCCTGATAATCTTAAATATGCTCATCTTGATGATAAGAAAATATATCCTGTTATTATTAGTGCTAACTTTTCAGGTAAAGAAGAGGAACGATTATTGGAAATATTGAAGAAACACCGTGGAGCTATGGGTTATACTTTGGATGATTTGAAGGGGATTTCTCCTACTATATGTCAACATTCTATTAAAGCCCGATGCGAAGCCAGTTGTTGAACATCAACGCCCTTTAGTACCTAAGATGAAAGAAGTGGTAATAAATGAGGTATTAAAACTTCTTGATGCTGGTATAATATATCCTATTGCTCATAGTAGATGGCTTTGTCCTGTGCATTGTTTCCCTAAGAAGGGTGGAATTACTGTTGTTCCTAATGATCATGATGAACTTATTCCTCAAAGAGTAGTTGTTGGTTATAGAATGTGCATTGATTTTAGAAAGGTTAATAAAGTTACTAAGAAAGATCATTATCCATTACCCTTTATTGATCAAATGTTGGAAAGATTAGCCAATAAAACTCATTTTTGCTTTCTTGATGGTTATTCTGGTTTCTCTCAAATTGTTGTTAAAACGCAAGATCAAGAGAAAACCACATTTACTTGTCCCTATGGTACTTATGCTTATAGGCGTATGCCTTTTGGTTTTTGTAATGCTCCTGCTACTTTTCAAAGATGTATTTCTGCTATCTTTCATGTTTTTTGTGAGGAAATTGTGGAGGTGTTCATGAAAGATTTCTCCGTCTATGGCACTTCTTTTGATTACTTATTGCACAATCTTGATAAGGTTTTGCAGAGATGTGAAGAAACTAATATTGTTCTTAATTGGGATAAATGCCAATTTATGGTTAAGGAAGGGATTGTTCTTGGACATAATATTTCTGAAATAGGTATTCAAGTTGATAGAGCTAAAGTGGAGGCAGTTGAGAAAATACATTGCCCCCGTGACGTTAAATGTATTCGTAGTATTCTTGGTCATGCTGGTTTCTATAGAAGGTTTATCATAGACTTTTCCAAGGTATCAAAGCCTCTTACTAATCTCCTGCAAAAAGATATACCATTTGTTTTTTATGATGATTGTAAGGAAGCTTTTGAAACTCTTAAGAAAGCTTTAATAACTTCTCCTATTGTTCAACCACCATATTGGAATTTACCATTCGAAATTATTTGTGATGCTAGTGATTTTGCTGTTGGTATTGTTCTTGGACAAATAATATATGAGAAGTTAAGTGTTATTCATTATGCTAGTAAGACTCTTGATTCTGCTCAAAAGAATTATGCTAGAACTGAAAAAGAATTTCTAGCTGTTGTATTTGCTTGTGATAAGTTTAGACAATACATTGTTGATTCTAAAGTTATAATTCATACTGATCATGCTGCAATTAGATACCTTATGGAAAAGACAGATGCAAAGCCTGGGCTTATTAGATGGGTATTACTTTTGCAAGAATTCGATTTGCATATTGTAGATAGAAAAGGTGCTGATAATCCTGTTGCTGATAATTTGTCTAGATTGGAAAACATTGCTTATGATCCTATACCTGTTAATGATAGTTATCCAAATGAACAATTGTCTGCAATAAGGATGAGTTCACGAGATAGTCCTTGCTATGCAGATTATGCTAACTTTATTGTTTCGAAGTATTTGCCTCCAACCTTTACAGCTCAACAAAGAAGAAAATTGTTTTATGACTTGAGGCATTATTTCTGGGATGACCCACACTTATATAAAGAAGGAGTTGATGGTATTATGCGAAGATGTGTCCCGGAATATGAACAGAAAGAGATATTGAGAAAGTGCCATAGTAGCGCTTATGGAGGACATCACGTTGGAGATAGAACCGCACAAAAGGTTTTACAATCAGGTTTTTATTAGCCTACTCTCTTTAAAGATGCAAGAAAGATTATTTTATCTTGTGATGAATGTCAAAGAGTTGGTAATATCTCTAGACGTAATGAAATGCCTACGAATTATTCTCTTGTTATTGAACCGTTTGATTGTTGGGGATTTGACTTTATGTGTCATTTCCCTTCTTCAGAGTTATGTTACTAAATGGGTAGAAGCTATTCCTACTAAAAGTGCTGATGGTGAAACATCATAAAAAATGCTTCAAGGAATTATTTTCCCTAGGTTTGGTGTTCCTAGATATCTTATGACTGATGGAGGTTCTCATTTTATTCATGGTGGTTTTAGAAAGGTTCTTGCTAAATATGGTGTTAATCATAGAATTGCTTGAGCTTATCATCCTCAAACAAGTGGGCAAGTAGAACTATCAAATAGAGAAATTAAATCTATCTTGCCCTTAGAATAAGAACACAAAGCATATTGGACAGTGAGAGAACTAAATAGAGATTTTAAACTTGCTGGTGAGAAACGATTGCTTAATTTGAGTTCTTTAAATGAATGGAGAAGTGAAGCTTATGAATATGCTAAACTATTTAAAGAGAAAGTTAAAAGATGGCATGATAAGAGAATACTTAAGAGAGAATTTCATGTTGGTGAGAAAGTTCTATTGTATAATTCTCGTCTTAGATTCTTTGCAGGAAAATTACTCTCCAACTGGGAAGGACGATATGTTATTGTGGAAGTGTTTCGTTCGGGTGCGATAAAAATTGCTTCTCTCAAGGATCACTCCACACAAGTGGTAAATGGACAAAGAATCAAGCATTATATTTCTGGAGATTCTTATAATGAAGATGTTGATGTTATTCAAGCAATTTCTCCAGAGAATTATATTAAAGAAAATATTTTTGAGTTCGCAGAACCTGATTTGGAAAAGGTACAGTTTCGGTAAGAAAAAGTCCGCAAATTTAATTTTTGGTTAACTGTGATTTATTTTTGGAAAATATGGAAAAATATGAGACGAAAACGAACATGACACGAAGTCCGAGGAAACCACACCACCTCGTGGCGCGGCGCCCTTGCTGGCCGCGCCAGCAGGCGATGTGGACGCCTCAGAGTTCCTCTCCTACTCGGTTTCGTGCTTTTTCCTTCCTTTTATTTCGTAAATTTTTGCTGTGAAGTCACCCGAGGCCCCCGAGGTCCGTATATCGTGTTTTCGACTCGTTTTTGTTTCGGGCTGTTGCTATCCAGATGTCGTCTCAGGGATCTTGCTCCGAAGACTACGCACTTCGTCGCCAACGTGAACTCCTTCAAGATCTTGATCAAGGGTCTTTGGTTGGATGGGTGGACGATGAGAAGGCAAAGGCTAGGCACAAGGACATGGATGAGAGCGTCATGAAGGAGGCGAAGAAGATCCAAGCGGCAAAGAAGGATCGTGCAAGGACGGGGACCAGCAAGCCCATCTTCGTGGGATCAATTAACCCCCAATCGTGCTTTTTCTCATAATATGCAGGGTGCAATACCACCAGTCCCGGATCTTAGTTCTTTTCTAGAAGCAATTGAAGCTCTTCGAGTCACTGATCAGTTTTGCGAGCAGTATTGTGTCCTTAGGAGGGAGGTGGATGTACTTCAAGAGGAGAATAACAGGCTCTGCAAGATGTTGGAGCGTTACCTTACTCCACTTCGAGTTGTTCCACCATCGCCACCAAGGGAGTAATTCAGCATCGGTATTGGCATCTCCCTTAGGTTGTTCCAAGCTTGGGGGAGTGCCGCGGTATCACTATTATATTTCATCTTTTACTTTTTAGTAGTGTCATATCATGAGTAGAGAGATTATCTTATATTATGGTTTGCAATGTGGAAGAGTCTCTCTTTTAGTTGGTTATCTATGTATCCCTTGGTGTGAGTTGCCGTTATGGAATATTAATGAGAAGTGTTATCATTTTTTTCTGCACACTTTATTTTAGCTTGCAACTTTTATCATGTATGATTGATCTTGTCATTTAGTATTGGTGAGCACTTTGGGAACATATAGTAAATATTTTGGCTTTGGCAAACTTAGCATTGGTCCGTAGCTACAATACTTTGAGACTTAAGAGGAAAAAGAATTACATGTAGAATATAGCATTCATTGATCCTTCTCACTTGTCGATGACAAGCTTAGTATTGACAACTTAAAATGGTGTGTGCTTTAAGGTAAGAATTGCATGATTGTCTTTTACTACATGTAAGTTTGTTTCTATCCTTCAACTCTTATGCTTGCTACCCAACCTTGCTAGCCAAAGACCTGTATCGAGAGGCAAAGCTGCTCATACATCCAAACCTTGAAACAAAACCCCTGCCATCTGTGTCCACTATATCTTCCTACTATGTGGTATTTTGCGCCACTCCAAGTAAATACTTCTTGTGCTATATTTATTCAAAACTACTATCCCTTATTTGTCTCAATGTTCACTAGCTCGTGAGAAAAAATAATAGTTGGGTTTGTCATCTTCCGTACTAATTGAGTAACCCATGACTTGCATGCTACATCTGCTCGTCATTCATATTGCAAAGGGGTGGTTAGACCACAATAATATCAAAGGTTGAGTTTTTGAAAAATATAGGCACTCCTCCATGGTTTGAGATTGATTGGTGAGAACCCGTAAATTTGGCTAGCCATGGTTATGTTATAAAGGTGGGGAGGAGTGTCATGGCTGTGAAAGTAAAGATAAAAAGAACATGAATATGATAAAGGCTTGTTTAAAAAAAAAATCGGAACCACCCTTAACTTGCTTAGTATGGAAGATGACAAGAACTCTGTTACGAATCGTTGATGTCGGCCCAGTGGGAACTGGGGTATAGAGAGCCTATTCCCCCCAGGCCTCGCACACTGGCCAGTCAGACGAAACGGCTAAGGACCAGGTATTATTTCCTGGCGGGACCCTCGAGAGGCAACTCCCCTCGAGGGCCTGAAGTGGAAGCGTTGCCCTCAAGGGATCCCTCGCCTCAGGGGACCCTCCCGAGGTGCCAGCTCGCCTCGAGGGAGTCCCGCAGGAATCCCCCCTCAGGCCTCCCCGCGGCTGAAGGGAAACGTTGCGGCCAAGGAAGTACGGCAGGACGCACGTGGCCTCTGCCACGCCCATGTGGTGACGCAAGCTCCCTTGTTGCCGTTTTGGTGATAAAGGGGTCAATAGAGTGGCGCCGCCTGCTGCGCCGCTGCCAGGACCTTCCATTCTGGCGATAAAGCAGGTTGATGGTGCAACCCTCCAACGGAGAACGTCATTGCAGGCTCCACCTTAGAGACTGCCCTCTCTGCGGGCAGTACAGCGCGGTCGGCCGCCTGTCGGCCACCGCACCCACCTTTATCAACAATGGACCGCGTCCATGGACGAAGAGACCGCGGTGGACTCCTACTCCACCATGCCTCTGCCGTGTGGGTGCCACCTTGAAGGCCAAGCCGAAGGAGAGCGCCAGAGGGGCCTAGAAAAGGGACAAGACATCCATCGTAGCACGGGTCGGCTCTTTGCATGCTACAACCCTTGTAAACCCTTGCAACTCTTGTTAGGATAGTCTCGGGCTGGAGGAGGAAGAAGACCATCGCTTCCCTCCCCAGGCTAGAACTGCCTCAAGGGGGCCTCCGGTCAACTCCACTGTACTGTAACCTCCATCATCTAATACAGACAAGCAAGATTTGCTGTCTTACCTCCTCACGAGGGCCGTGAACCTGGGTAAAGGCTGGTGTCTATCTCTGTCGTAAGCGTGTCGTCTTCGGGTCCGGCAAGCAACGTCGCGGTGCCCCTCGAGGGTCTTGACCTCCGCGTTCAACCCCCTTTACGAACTACTCTTCAGGAAGTGACTACCCCCGATTCTTGGGAGTCATAACCCGACATTTGGCGCGCCAGGTAGGGGTTGAAGCGCGTCAACAACCTTCGAGTTCGTCTCCGCGCCATGGTGAACACCCGCGCCGCCCGCGTCAACCGGCGCGCGCCTGAAGGAGCGCGCTCGCCGCAGGGCACCGCGAACACCCGCGCACGGCGGAGACGACCCCGTCACGAAGAGCGTGTCCCTTCCGGCCCTCATGCCGAGGCGCCGGAACACGACTCCGAGAATCAGGAGGACGCGCAGTCGTCGCACACGACGCAACACCCGAGCGGCTCGGGCCCGGGGAGGACCGACCCGGCACCCCACACCGCGCTGCTCATGGCGCAGGAGCTTCTCTGCTACCAGCCCACCGCTGAGGCCCACGAGCAGTGGCTCCAACGCCTCAACCACCTCTTCGGCATCGCCACGACGCGCCCTGCCCCAGTACAGTCCAGCCTGCACCCCTCTCACGCGGGCACGATCGCGACAAATGCGCCTCCACCACCTTCGGGACCTACACCGGCCGCGACGCAGAGGGCTGCATCGCACGCGACCTCGCCGCACGATTGCATGATCGTGCAGCGCACCGCGCCCGACGCTCGCGTGGGGATGGAGCTCCAGCGAGACCGCCAGAACAGGCTCGTGGAGGAGATCGACCAGGCGGGTCAGCAGAACCGCGGTGCGCTGCAGCACGGGGTCGCCACGTACGCCACAGGCTGCATGGAGTTCACCCGTTCTCTGCGTCGCGTGGTCAGGCCCCCATAGTTCAGGCCGGCTCTCCCTAAGGGCTACGACGGCTCCAGCAACCCCATCGAGTTCCTGTAGCTCTACACCACCTCCATCCAAGCTGCGCGTGGAGATGACAAGGTCATGGCCAATTGGTTCTCCCACGGGCTTCACGATTCTGCACTGCCGTGGCTCCTGAACCTCCCTGAGGACTTCGTGAGCTCCTGGGAGGAGCTCTGCAAGCAGTTCGTCTCCAACTTCAAGGGGACATACGAGCGCGCCCTCACCCTCAACGACCTGCGCGCTGTAGTGCAGAAGAAGGATGAGATGCTCCGCAAGTACATCCAGCGCTTCAGCCAAGTGCGCAACAAGATCCCAAACATCCCTGACACCCAAGTCATCGCCGCCTTTTGCGAGGGCGTCACAAACAGCAGGATGCTCGAGAAGCTGGGCATCCACGACAAGCTCACCTCTGTGGTAAAGTTGTTCGACCTGGCCTGTGAGGGTGCGGGCGCACGAATGGTGGCTGCATTCCCCGCTGTGGACATCCTTGATCAGCATTTTTCCTTCTTCAGGATGGACGCATTTGTGCGCGATGCCGTTTGGGCGTTTGCGGTAGAGATTTCCTTCGAGGATTTGGTAAGATTTTGCATGGCGGGCAATTTCCTCCGCTTCAACATCTTCCTCGCGAAGGGTCCCTTTGTCGAGGTAGCCTTTGATCTCGTCAATCCATCCTACTTCTTGATGCACCGCTGTGAGCAACAGACGCTCCCCTGTAGGGGTCCCACAATCTGGAGCCCCGTTTGCAGGTCGTGGCGGGACGGCTTCGTATGTGCTTGCGGGCATGGCCTCTCTAGGCTCCTATATGGATGCCTTGACGAGTCTTTCTTCAAAGACGGCTGGCAGCTGAGCTTGCCTCTTTGATGCGCGCTTGGCGATGTCATCAGCCTCTTGGTTCTCTTTTCATGGGATGTGCATGAGCTCCATTCCCCTGAAGTAATTTTCAAGCCTACCGACCTCTTCGAGGTATGCGGCCATGTGGTCGTCCTTAGGCTTATAGATTTTGTTGGAGAAGTTGACGAGCAGCTAGGAATCGCCCTTGACGAGCAGGTGCTTGATGCCTAGAGCGATTGCGGCACGTAGGCCAGCAAGCAGGCCTTAGTACTCAGCGATATTGTTGGAGATCTTGTCGATTCCGAAGCACAGCTGGACCGCGTAGCTTGTCGCCTTTTGGTGAGATCAGGACCACGCCAACCCCGCCGTGGCGACAAGCGAAAGCTCCGTCGAACTTCATGGTCCAGTGGCTGGGCATTTTGTCTCCAGAGGGCTCTTGCTTTTCTCCCGAAGGCTCTTCAGGGGTTGGGTCAGTCCATTCGGCGACGAAGTCTACCAGCGCTCTTCCTTTGATTACCCTTGTGGTATCGAAGCGCAAATTGAATGGTTGTAGCTCTATATTCCATCCCGCGACACGATATATGGCATTAGGCTTGCGCAGGATCTGCTCCAGGGGAAAGGAGGTGACCACCGTGATGGGGTGCCCCTGGAAGTAGTGTCACAACTTTCTTGAGGCGATGAGGAGTGCAACGAGGAGCTTCTGCTGCATTGTGTATCGCTCGCGAGCATCGTGCAGTATTGTACTAACGAAATAGACTGGATGCTCGACAAGGTTTGTCAGTTTAGTCTTGGTGCCCTCTGCCTGATGGGGCTCTGCTGGGCCCTTAAGGGGGTTGGCTTCTACTGGCTCTTTGGGGCCCTCGAGGGGGTTGGCCTGTGGAGGCTCTTCAAGGCCCTTGAGGGGGTTGGCCTGTGGAGACTCTTCAGGCTCCCTGGCGGGATCATTCTGTAGCGGTTGACTTGGGGCAGACCCCGCTTGTGGCTTTGGGCTTGGCGGTGGGTTTGCGACGCCTTTTCCATTGTCGAGCTCTTCGTCAGGGGTTTTTGGCTTTGGAGTGGTTGCACTCTTCTTGTGGAGTACTGGCTCTTCCCTTTCTATCACAAGGACGACATTGGCGGTTTGTGGAGTGGATGATAGATACAGCTTCAAGTGTTCACTTGTCCTTGGGGCGACCATGACTGGTGGGCTGGCTAGGTACCTCTTCAAGTCCTCAAATGCTTTTTCCGCTTCAGGGGTCCACTTGAAAGTGCCGGTTCTTTTCATGATCTTCAAGAACGGCATGGCTCTTTCGCCGAACTTGGAGATGAATCTATCCAAGCTGGCCATGCAGCCTGCTAGGCGTTGCATGTCCTTGAGCCGGCGCGGGGGTTGCATTTCCTCTATGGCCTTGATTTTTTCAGGGTTTGCCTCTATGCCCCGGTGTGACACGAGGAAACCAAGCAATTTGCCTGAAGGCACTCCGAATACGCACTTGGCGGGGTTGAGCTTGATGTTCACTTTGTGCAGGCTGGCGAAGGTCTCTTCAAGGTCTCTGAGGAGAGTATCTCGCTCTCGAGACTTGACGACGATGTCATCGACGTAAGACTCTGCATTTCTGCCCATTTACTCGCCAAGCGCTATCCTCATTAGCCTTTGGAAAGTAGCTCCAGCATTTTTTAGGCCGAAGAGCATGCAGGCATAGCAATACACACCGCAGGGGGTGAGGAAAGCCGTCTTATCCTCATCTTCCTTAGCCATTTTTATCTGATGATAACCAGAGAAGGCATCGAGGAAGCAGAGGAGGTCGCAGCTGTGACGCCCGAAAATCACTACTATGTAGATTTAAGCGATCCCGCCGAAATCCGCATAATAACGATTTGAGGTCGCCCACCAGACATAATGTGCATGCCAAAACATGCGCATTATGTGGGTGGAATTGTGATAACATTACAACAGTTCCGATACATCCACAAAATACAACAAAAGATAGATAATACAACAACGACTCAAACGAGTCAAGATACAAATGATACAATACAAAGATACAAATGACAGCGGAAGCAAAATAGTATCCGACTACGGATAAGATACAAATTGTACTAAGAGTCCTGAAGATAAGCAATGGCGCCATATCCCTGCCCAGCCAAGCCGGAGGGATTCCCAAGCGAACGTCGTCAGACTTCAAACCTGTTAACTGCACATAAAGCACAGCTCAAAAGAGGGTCAGGGCACTCCCTGGCAAGCAAAACCGACTTGCCTACTTTCTACACCATCTCCCAAAATATATGGGAGGTGGACTTAGCGTAAGCAGCACTAGCAACCTAAAGAGACACGCTACAACTTCCATCTATTTAGAGAGGGATATGAGAGCGCATAAGATAACCAACTACTACTAACACCAAACATAACCCATTCTCGGATTAACCCCCTCAACCAAGTATGAGGAAGCAATTCGGGAAACTCACACGCTAAACAGTTTTAGTTACCATTTATTGTGAAAGTAATTCTATATTACAAGTCAGGTTAATTAACAATGATTAGGTATAAGGTGTCTAGATCTTGTAAGCCAGCATCATCACCAAAACGTCCATAACCGTGGACACGGCTCATCGGTAAGATTATACCCTGCAGGGGTGCACTACTGGACCCATACTCGCATGATCAACCCAGTCAAAAACATTAGGGCCGTTCAACCCAACTCTTTTCCTTCACCGCAACAAGTCCAGAAGCCACGGGAGCTATGCTGGTCCCGGCCAAAAGGGTGCGGACTCCCGCAGGACACACCCCTCCGCACCCACAGGTCGCGCCCTATATGCATGTAACAAGGCACACCGCCAAAGTAAAATACTACACTAGTATCGATGCATATGAGACAAAATCTCAGTTCCTAGGTCGACACTTAGATGAACAAAGCACCTCGCAAGGCCTTCCACCAGTGCCTTATCTTTTAATTATAATACCCCAATATAAGACAACAATTTATTAAGCTAGAATAATCTATCAGCTAAGCATATGAAATAAAGGCCAACAGACGACTCGCTGTAGCACCCCAACTTTTAATAAAGTTGGAACACCTGTGTTATGTGCTAGTCCCTGGATCACTGCTACCACTGCATAAGTATTAAAATTGCTACAACGAGATCCAAAAATAATAGCCAAATATAGCTTTATTACAATTTGCATAGCCATGAAGGATAGCTAAAGTTCAAAGTTCACAGCGAAAGCGAAATAACATTGAGCCTCATCTTCAAGCATGCGCCACAGGCAGTCATGTTGGGTGTAGACTCGAGCCAAAATCATTCAGCATCAGAATTACCTGCACATTTGAATATGCAGCCCCCGAAGGAGGTCAATACAATGATGTATTGGCAAGTGACTATGGTGGATATATACTGGCAAGTCTAACATCTATATGCATATTTGGCTTGGTGGGGTTGAAGGCTATTTGCAGAAAGCAAGTTTTCTCCTATCATTTTGTAAAACACTTTTATTTCTCGAAGACTTGGCACCGAGGGATAAAGCCCAAGTGCACAACCAATTCTTTCCTTAGTTAAATTTTACTTTATGAAAACACTGTTGAGATTCTTCTGCCCATCCTTGTCCAGTTGCTCAAAGTAGTCCATTTCCGGGGACACGGCTGAGAACTCAGATTGTCGACTCTGCAGAGGTTGTGCACTTTCACCTTTAGACTCAATTTGTCCGAGAAATCCTATACACGCGGAGTGTATTATGGAAAGGAGAGAATTGAGACAAGAACTTTCAGAAGAAGAATGCAACCATACTAGCAAGACTCGTTCCACCTATCATCTCTACATCTGCTTGTCAAGCTGACAGGTTGCACTCCCACAACTTAATCATTCTAGACAGAGCCCATTGTCAAAAGGTTGCACGAGAAGCTTCTAAACTTGGAGGGACTTAGTAATCTCTTCGTTCCTGGGTGGCCATCCACAAGTGTACTTCTGGGTAACAACCACCATACTCGTGGCCCTAAGTAGAATAGACATTCATCCTAGGCGATGACAACCACAAGCATAGTCCCAAAAGCCACTCAACATAAACCATAACAACCAATTCCACCCAGATGTATATTTTAGATTTTAACACTTAGAAACATTCCCATAACATGGTAAACATTTTTTTAGCATGGCTAAGCAACTAATAAAATCTTTTCATGGCTGCTTAGGAAAAGGGTGGCTACACACTACTAGGATATTTGTAAAATACAAATTAACTTAACATTATAAAATAAATCAAAATCCCTATCATGCACACTACTCAAAATATACTACTTATGCATATATAAAATATGGGATATTGTATGAATGTCACTTGCCTTGGTAACAGGAGGAACAAGCACAGCAAGAATAACAATCACAAGCAATTCCTTCCTCTTCTTCACAATCTAGCACAAACAATGAATAAATTAAATACCAACACAATACCATCACAACACTAAACATAATCATGTATGCATGAATGATATGCTATGATAATAGGACACACTTATTAATACTTCTTATTTTCTGTCATTAATAAATGAAATATAATATTTAGGTATTTCTTATTTTATTTATCAATTAAATAATTTTAAAATAATATAGTAAAACTTTGATTTCTATAATTATAACTTTTATTGTTTTATGACATCTTAAATTTGGACATTTATTAATATTTCTGGACAGAGGGAAATAATACAATCCTAAAACAATTACATTTATTTCTAAATCATTTTTATTATTTAAGTTATTATTTTAATGGCCGAAATACTCCTCTGATAATTATACAAATTATAATTTGTCAAAGGGAAAAACAAATGATGTATAAATAAACTACATGATCAGAGCTTTCCAATGACATGAAGTTTATCAATTTTGGACTTACAGATCAAAAGTTATGAATTTTCCAAGTTTTAATAGTTTTCTGTTTTAATTTCTAAATTTTATTCGTAATAGAAAAAGAATTGGCCACGCGGCGCGATCTGATTCGCCCGTACCGGTTCGACGCGGATCGCGATCGAGAGCCGTTAGATCTAAATGAAATCGGACGCGCCAGATTAATCACAGAAGCGAAAAATAAAAAATAAAACAGATCCGTTGGATCTAAATCCAACGGTCCAGGACTCGTTGACCTAACGCGGGCGGCGCGAGTCGCCGGAGACGCGCGGGGCGCGGCGGAGCCATGGCCGGCGTTTGCGCCCGAGGCGTTGTACGGTGTTAGGAGATAAACGGAGTTCACCAGGGGGTGCGTGGCGTCGAAATGGAGACGATGGCGAGGCGGCGATGAGCGGAGCGTCCTCGTTCCCTCGGGAGAGCTCGCCGGAGTTGTGCGTGGCGGCGAATCTCCTCGGTCGTGGACGAACTCGACAATGCGCTGCACCAAAAAGCCCGTAACCGTGTCAAAAGGTGTCGCGTGAGTGCAAGGGTGCGAGGGGAAACTATGAGAGGGCTCGACATTGCTTTAGCTCACCGGAAGTCGAAGTTTTTGCTGGCGGCCACCGCGGAACTCCGGAGACGAATGCGTGCGGAATGTTGGCTCTCGGGTCGATTGGTTTGGGGCAAACGGAAGAGAACGGAGAGGGGTATTAGTAGGGGGAGGAGGCGAGGTAAGGGGAGTAGTAAATCGCTCGTAACCGTGCCAATCAATCCGCTGTTTCCTGTCGGGGTCGGGAGCGTGATTTGGGGACGAACGTTTCCGCGGGGGTGATGACAGATGGGTCCCACCTGTCAGCGACTGCGAGCGAGAGGGCGGGGCGCTGGGCCGCTGGCGGGCTGGTAGGCTACGCGTGCGCGGCAGATAGCCAACGGGCCGGCCCGATTTCCTTTTCTTTTTAAAAGAATTATTTCCTGTTTTTAAACACCGATTTCAAATATGATTTTTAAACCTATTCAAAACATTTCAGAAAAATTCATAAAAATATGTTTTGGAAAGGTCATTAAAAATGGGACTTTTTGACATTATACTTACCCATAAATAAATTGATAATATTTTATTTATTTAAGGAGTGTTAAGTGAACACTTTATGGAATTATAGTTTATTCAAATTTATAATTTGAAGTTTTATTTAATATTTTTGTGATGTAGTTTTATGCCTAATGATGAATGATGCTTGAATGCGAAGTTTTAAATTTTTGCAAAATTTGGGATGTTACAGACTAACCCCCTTAAGAGGAAGCTCGCCCTCGAGCTTCAGAAAGATCAGCAAATAGGTGTGGATGGTCTTCTCGGAGGTCATCCTCTCGTTCCCAGGTGGCTTCTTCCTCGGTGTGATGGTTCCATTGGACTTTACAAAACTTGATGGTTTTGGTACGGGTGACTCTTTCTGCGGTCTACAATATCTTGATGGGTTTCTCTTCGTAGGTCAGGTCACTCTCCAATTGTACTTCTTCAAGGGTTACAATATCCTTTAAAGGAACTTCCATCATTTCGGGGTGACATTTCTTCAGCTGACTGACATGGAACACATTATGAACCGCATACAGAGCTTCTGGTAGTTCTAAATCATATGCCACCTCACCCTTATGAGACAGAATTTTAAAAGGTCCAATAAACCGAGGTGCTAATTTTCCTTTAATTCCAAACCTCTTTACACCCCTGAGCGGCGACACTCTAAGATAGGTTCTATCGCCCACCTCGTAGGCGACTTCTCTACGTTTAGAATCCGCGTAGCTTTTCTGGCGTGACTGTGCTATCTTCAATCTATCTTTAATTAATTTGACCTTCTCTTCAGCTTCTTGGATTATATCAGGTCCAAAGAAACTTCGTTCTCCTACACCACTCCACAACAATGGGGTTGTGCATTTCTTCCCATATAAAGCCTCAAATGGTGCCATCTCAATGCTAGCTTGGTAACTGTTATTGTAGGAGAACTCGGCATAGGGTAGATTGTCATCCCAACTAGACCCATAATCAAGCGCACAAGCTCTTAACATATCTTCTAAAATCTGGTTTACTCTTTCAGTCTGACCATCCGTTTGCGGGTGAAATGCCGTACTGAATTCCAATCTAGTTCCCAGTGATTCATGCAACTGCTTCCAAAAATGGGATGTGAACTGGGACTCTTGGGAACGCCGTGTAGGCACACAATCCTCTTCATGTAAATATCAGCTAGCTTTGCGCTGGTATAGGTGGTCTTTACGGGTATAAAGTGAGCTATTTTGGTTAAGCGACAAACAATAACCCAAATAGAATCATACCCTGATCTGGTCCTTGGTAACCCGGTGATGAAATCCATCCCAATAGAATCCCACTTCCAGTCCGGTACCTTCAAAGGTTGCAAAAGTCCTGCTGGTTTATGATGCTCAGCCTTAACTCGACTGCATACATCGCACTTAGCTATATATTCTGCTATTTCTCTTTTCAGATTGTTCCACCAAAATCTCTCCTTCACATCCATATACATTTTGGTATTTCCTGGATGAATGGAGTAAGGTGTTTCATGGGCTTCTTGCAGAATTAACTTCCTAAGATCAGGATCATTTGCCACACATACACGTTTTTCAAACCACAAGGTTCCTTGCTCATCTTCATGAAATCCCTTGGCTTTTCCTGCTCTCAAATTGGCTTTGATTTCTTCAATATCCTTGTCTCCCTTCTGAGCTTCACGTATATTGTCCATCAAATTTGGTTGTACTACCAACGAGGCTACAAAACCATCCGGTACCACTTCCAATCGGAGGTCCTTGAATGCCTTGCATAAATCCTCAGGTATTTCTCCTGCCGTGAGGCCATTCAAATAAACCTTACGACTCAGGGCATCTGCTACTACATTAGCCTTTCCAGGATGGTATTGAAGACTTAGGTCATAATCCTTGACAAGTTCTAACCATCTTCTCTGCCTCATGTTCAATTCTTCCTGAGTGAAAATATACTTCAAACTTTTGTGGTCAGTGAACACTTCACATCTTTTTCCCATTAGGTAGGGTCTCCAAGTTTTTAGGGCATGTACTACTGAGGCTAACTCGAGATCATGAGTGGGATAATTTGTTTCATGCTTCTTGAGCTGTCTAGAGGCATAAGATGCCACTCTGCCTTCTTGCATCAGCACACTTCCCAGGCCTTGGCGTGAAGCATCACAGTATACTTGGAATTCTTTCTCTAAATCAGGTAAGCATAGAACTGGGGCTGAAACTAGTCGTTTCTTTAACTCTTGAAAACTGGCTTCGCATGTATCAGTCCACTAAAATTTCTTCTCCTTCTTTAATAATTCCGTCAGTGCCTTGGCGATTTTGGAAAAGTTTTCTATAAATCTTCGGTAGTATCCTGCTAGACCAAGAAAACTTCGTAATTCTTCAACATTCTTTGGTGGTTCCCAATTGGTTACAGCTGAAACCTTTTCAGGATCCACTGCTAGACCCTCCTTGGATACTATGTGTCCTAGGAATGCGACTTGTTCCAACCAAAATTCACACTTGCTGAATTTGGCATATAACTTATGTTCACGTATTCTCCACAATACTAGGCGCAAATGCTCTTCATGTTCTTTGTGACTCTCGGAGTAGATCAGAATGTCATCTATGAACACTACCACAAACTTGTCCAGAAAATCCATGAACACTTTATTCATCATATTCATGAAATAAGCTGGAGCATTGGTTAATCCAAATGGCATTACTGTATACTCATAAGAGCCATATCTTGTAACAAACGATGTTTTTGGTATATCCATCTCTCTAACCTTCATTTGGAGATATCCTGATCGAAGATCAATCTTGGAGAACACACATGCACCTTTCAATTGATCAAATAATTCATTTATCTTGGGTAACGGATACTTGTTCTTGATGGTGTGTTCATTTATATCTCTGTAGTCCGTGACTAGTCTCTGGGTTTGATCTTTCTTTTTGACAAAAAGAACTGGCGCTCCCCAGGGCGAAGAACTTGGATGGATAAATCCTTTCAGAAGGTGTTCCTCTAGTTGCTTCTTGAGTTCTTTCAGTTCATCGACGGCCATTGGGTAAGGTCTCTTGGCTATTGGTCCGGTACCCGGTTTTAGTTCAATGAGAAATTCCACGTCTCTATCAGGTGGCATTCCCGGTAATTCTTCTGGGAATACATCTGGGTACTCTTGGACAATCAGCACATCACCAAGGCTAACCCCATTAAGAGAATTTATCCTAACTTTCTTAAGTTCAAAAGTTGATCTGAATTTAATCTTTTGTTTTTCTGGGGTGGTGAGGGTGATAGCTCTGTTTGCACAGTCTATGATTCCTTCAAAACGGGTCATCCAATCCATTCCGATGATAACATCCAAACCTTGGGTTTCTAGGATGACTAAGTCTGCTGGAAAAATATATTTTCCAATCCTTAATTCTAACTGCCTACAGCCTGAATTTACTATCATCTCACCCCCAGGTGAACTCACTCTAATAGGTTTTCCTAAGCTTTCCTCGGCTAGCCCATGTTTGTTTACAAAAGCTCTTGATATGAATGAATGCGATGCTCCAGTATCAAATAAGACCAATGCTGGAAAAGAATTGAGCAGGAACTTGCCAATCACAGCGTCAGGTTCATCATGAACTTCTTCCACGTTGAGGTGATTTACTTGTCCCTTCTGGAAAGGATTGGGCTTGGAATTTTCATCGGCCTTTCTCTCTGGGCAATCAGTAGCATAGTGTCCTGTCTTCTTGCACTTGAAGCAAGTCACATTAGACAGGTCTTTCTTCCCTTCAGTGTTAGGACGGGGATTACCATTTCCATGATTATGGCCATGGTGATGGTTTCCCTTGAATCCACCATTATTTCCTTTGTACCATTGTGGTTATGACCATGATCCGTTTGGCCACTACCATTGTTGGAGTAGTTCCAGGGTTTATGGCCACTGACTTCTGAGGTGTGTCGTTTCTTGTGAGTCCCTTCAGTGTTACCTTTACTTGCACCAAACTTCCTCTTCCTATTCTCTTCCTTTCTGATGTTATTGTCCAGGGTGATTGCCTGATCCAGCAGAATCTGATAGTTAGGAGCATATGCCACAGACAAAGGTATCTTTAGCTCTCCCCGAAGTCCATTAAGGAATTTGTCCTTCCTCTTAGCATCAGTGTCGATGTCTTCTGGTGCGTACCTTGATAGCGTACAGAAGTCATCCATATACTCCTTCAGGGTTCTACCTCCCTGCCTCAAGCTACGAAACTCCTCCTTCTTCAGATTCATTATGCCAGAGGAGATGTGAGCATTGCGGAAACCATCCTTGAACGCATCCCAAGTCATGCCATCCAAGGGATGGGTCACTTGATAGGTCTCCCACCACATGGCAGCAGGTCCTTCCAATAGGTGAGCAGTGAACCTCACCTTTTCTGCCTCAGAACACTCACAGGTTACTAAGTCCTTGTTGACTGAACGGAGCCAGTCATCCGCCACTATGGGTTCAGTAGCAGAGGAGAACTTATTAGGTCTAAGCCTGAGAAATCTTGTAAGTCTATCCACAGGAGGTGCGGTGGTGGTGGTTGGTTGTTATTGTTGTTGTTGTTGTTGTTGTTGTTGTGGTTGTTGTTGGTTGCTGCAATGAACTGGGTCATCATAGTCATCAGTTGGGCTTGAGCTGCCATCAGCTGTTGCATAGCTTCGCTGTTGTCGGTATCACGACGTGAAGGCATCTGTGGGGTTTTTGCAGGGATGAGTAAAAGATAGATAGAACTATAAGGAGGAATCCTACCCATGCACAAAACAATCCAGTCAAGCACACCATCAACAACACACCACTTATAAAAACAATCAGCAAACAAATCAAAACCTTTGGTTTAAGGAAAGCGATATAAAAGTTTGGAAAATAAACTCGCGAGGTTCCGAGGATACAAGGGAATGTACTGCCTTACCACAAGTTGGTAGGTCAATA
The DNA here is from genome assembly GCA_026929855.1 of Poa annua. Lineage (NCBI taxonomy): Eukaryota > Viridiplantae > Streptophyta > Magnoliopsida > Poales > Poaceae > Poa > Poa annua. The sequence goes on along the minus strand of CM049426.1, from coordinate 237,787,698 downwards.
CAAGACCAAGACAATGAGGTGTATGATAAATGGTAGTCTCACTAACTAACTACTCGACCATGTCCTCTTCCTCCTCTTCAATTTCCTGAATCTCGATTCCTTCATTGGCGAGTACATCCTTGAGTTCCTTTACTTCTTTCTCCAGGGCAAGGTTCTTCTCTTGCAGCTCTCTCTTCTCAGTACGAAGCCTTTTGATCAAGTCACTATCAGCCTCGAACTCGACTTCATTGCTCTCGAGTTCTGCCTTTTGTTCCCTGATAGTCTTGTTCTTCTCTTGAACTCTTTTCTCTTGTCTCCTGTACTTCTCCTCTTGTTCAGCGAATCTATCTTGCTGTGCCTTAGTCACTTCCTCTTGAACCTTCACCTTCTCTTCGTTCTCCTTAAGTAAGGCACATAACTCATCGTTCTTCAGGAGCTCGGTGCGTCGATCTTCATATAGTTCGGTGACAAGGATTTCCAGCTCCTGGAAATAAAGGCTAAGGGGTTTTGCCTTGCCTATTTCTCTGACATCATACAGGTAAGGTTCTCCATCCTCGTTTCTCCTTCCAAAGAAAATGGAGTAGTGGCCCCTCAACTCTGTGCTGTAGCAACCGCAGAGGCGCCCAATCAAATCTTCCATGACTAGATTGAGCCCTTTGTCTTTGGAGTCACTAACCACTTTGATCTCCAGTGGGGGCTCCTCTCCACGTCCTGGCTGTGTTGCTTTTATTCCCCAGCAACCCTCTTTGTTAAACTTCTTCAGAATGAAGCCCTTTACTTGGGGTAGTGGTAACCCTATCTTCTCGCCGATGTCGAGAAGGTAACAGCCAAAACGGGTGTTCTCGAAGTCCTCCACAGTGGTGAAGTGAAAGCTCGTCATCCTTTAGGTAGGAAAGAAAGGAAATTAAAACAAGAATTGCATAAGATAAGGAAGTACTAGTCATGGTGTGTATTATTAATTTGGAAGGATACAATGTCAAAAATCCTAAGGTGGTCAACATATATTAACAACTCTTCGTAAATTGGATTTTTTACTATAGTGAGAGAGACAGACACCCGGCCACCAACTTATATTGTGGGACAGGTCTCATGTACGTGGACATGTAAAGTTTGTCCCGGGCCGCTTCATCCCACCATGCCGTTAGAATCCAACATACTTCAAAGATGGTAACATTATGACCAAAAATAGCTTAACCAATCCTAGGGGCTCGAACCTACAGGCAACACTTTGCTCTGATACCATTTTGTAGCACCCCAACTTTTAATGAAGTTGGAACACCTGTGTTATGTGCTAGTCCCTGGATCACTGCCAGCACCACAGTACAAAATATAAAGTACCATTGCACAAGTATTAAAATTGCTACAACGAGATCCAAAAATAATAGCCAAATATGGCTTTATTACAATTTGCATAGCCATGAAGGCTAGCTAAAGTTCAAAGTTCACAGCGAAAGCGAAATAACACTGAGCCTCATCTTCAAGCATGCGCCACAGACAGTCATGTTGGGTGTAGACTCGAGCCAAAATCATTCAGCATCAGAATTACCTGCACATTTGAATATGCAGCCGCCGAAGGAGGTCAATACAATGATGTATTGGCAAATGACTATGGTGGATATATACTGGCAAGTCTAACATCTATATGCATATTTGGCTTGGTGGGGTTGAAGGCTATTTGCAGAAAGCAAGTTTTCTCCTATCATTTTGTAAAACACTTTTATTTCTCGAAGACTTGGCACCGAGGGATAAAGCCCAAGTGCACCAACAATTCTTTCCTTAGTCAAATTTTACTTTATGAAAACAGTGTTGAGATTCTTCTGCCCATCTTTGTCCAGTTGCTCGAAGTAGTCCATTTCCTGGGACACGGCTGAGAACTCAGATTGTCGACTCTGCAGAGGTTGTGCACTTTCACCTTTAGACTCAATTTGTCCGAGAAATCCTATACACGCGGAGTGTATTATGGAAAGGAGAGAATTGAGACAAGAACTTTCAGAAGAAGAATGCAACCATACTAGCAAGACCCGTTCCACCTATCATCTCTACATCTTCTTGTCAAGCTGACAGGTTGCACTCCCACAACTTAATCATTCTAGACAGAGCCCATTGTCAAAAGGTTGCACGGGAAGCTTCTAAACTTGGAGGGACTTAGTAATCTCTTCGTTCCTGGGTGGCCATCCACAAGTGTACTTCTGGGTAACAACCACCATACTCGTGGCCCTAAGTAGAATAGACATTCATCCTAGGCGATGACTGACGAGGTTCTAACTCGGCAAGTGCCAGGGTTGTACACCCCGGGTTGATTGATGGGGAGATAGGAGAGTGCAAGGTGATCACGACGGCTGACAAGCAAGGTTTACCCAGGTTCAGGCTCCCGGAGGATAACACCCTACTCCTGCTTGTCTGGTTATTGATGCGAGTAGCGATTACAACGGCGAGATTGTGATCTCGCTAGGGTTTGTGGTTCTGAGCGTGCGTTGTCCCCTGGGACGGGCAACCCTCCTGGCTTTATAGGCAGCCAGGTCTCGGGTTGTTGGTACAGATACGGTAGGTTAAAGTCCTAACCGAGTTGGACTAGGATACGAGATACCCCGAGTGGGCCTTCTGCGGGCCTTTCCATCCTTGGCGCGGCCCAGGTAGCCTCATCGTGGGCCACCCGTAAGGTAGCCCCACGTCAGTAGCCCCCGAGTGCTTGATCGAGTCTCAGAGTCGGACAAAGGACTCCTTCTTCCTGGACGCGCCATTGGATTGCTTGATCTTGAGCCTGAACTCGAATTTCTTCAGTCGAACCAGCCTCTCCCGATGGGAGTAATCATGTGCAGTCGAATTATTTTGACATCTTCTTGTAAAGCTTGCTTCTATTCAGCCTGCTTTGGCTTACTTGTTGGGTTGGTTCGGCTGCCTGAGCTTACTGTACAGTTCACTCGAAAGGTTTCTTCGGGTGCTCAGATCACTGGCTGATCTTACCTTGCTGATTTCAGCTGTGAAGCTTACCACTCGAATGAATCTATCGAGTTTCTTCGGTTGGTTTCGGAGCCGTTAGCTTGTTGACGTCATTGATGACGACCTTGCTGCACGCCTCTGCGCCCGATGGGACATGACGTGGTGGGCCCCGTTGTCAGATATGACCACGCCCACAGCTGTCACGTCCCCGAACTGGGCGCGAAATTCGCGCGGCGCGGCGACGTCGCCTCGGTTCTCGTGCGTAGTGGAGGAAGCTGGCGGCGACGATTGGCTTCTCTGCGCGACACGTGGACGGCTGGATGGCTTCGCTCGGAGCCCTTGCGTGATGGACGGTTGAGATGCCGGTCCTCGAGGAATAAGTACTGCTCCCTGGCGTTTGGGATGTCATCTTCTCCAATCCATTCTTTCCTTTTCCTCTCCTCTTGCGCTCTGCCATTGCCGCCGCCGTCCCGAGCTCAAAGCAATCTCTCCCCGCACCCTCCGACCTGAGCGATGGGCAAGCCGAAAGGTACTGCTGGCTCTTCTGCCGCCGCTGTCGATGACGCCGGGTTGATGAAGAAGCCCGAGGGCGACTGGCAGAGGTCGACGACGAAGAAGACTGATGTCGAGCTGCTCCGCGCGCAGGGCCTGCTGCCACCTGCGGGGGAAGTCCAGGTACGAGTCCCTGGTAAAGAAGCGTTTCCCACTCCCCGCGATGGGGAGCGCGTTTGCTTCGTGGACTTCGTTCCGCGCGGCTTCGGGTTCCCCATGCACGATTTTGTGCGCGGGCTCCTGTACGCCTATGGGGTTCAGATCCATGATCTGACCCCCAATGGCGTCCTGAGCGTCGCGGGCTTCATCGTGTTGTGCGAGTGCTTCCTGGGAGTCGCACCCCACTGGGGCCTGTGGAAGTCGCTCTTCCTCGTTCGCAAGAACGTGGGGAAGAGTGGGCGGACCTTCCCAGTGGGCGGCTTCGGGATCCAGGTGCGCGGTGATACCGCGTACTTCCAAATGAAGAAGTCGGACTCCGTCCAAGGGTGGCGCCGGAGATGGTTCTACGTCCAGTCGAACGACGACGGACTGGACGCCTTTGATGGCAAGCGCGGGTTGCGGAAGACTGGCGCCTGGGCGCACCCGCTGTCTGCCGTGGAGAAGGAGGCAGTGCGGCCCCTGCTGACCCTGCTGCAGGAGCTGACCCAGACCCTTGGGCGTGAAGCGGGTGGCGTCTTTCTGATGGCCACCTTCTTCCGCCTTCGGGTGCAGCCACTCCGCGCCCGGCCCCACCCGATGTGGGCCGCCGAGGGCGTTAGCGCCAGGCCGCTGGATGACGAGGAGGTGGAGGCCAACGTCAGGTCCATCACCAACCTTCGAGCCGCGGACGCCTGCAACGTCACGTGCCCCGTTGCTCCTTACGGGGCTGCGAATCCCGTTCCTGAGGTGAGTCTGATCTTGCTCTCTTTTTGCACTTGTTCGACTTGAGTCTACTTTGCATTTTGATTCGACTTGCGTCTACTTTTCTTCAGGGTCGGGCTCTATTCATCAGCTACCCTCCTCTCCCTGAGAACGGGCCCGACGATGAGTCAAAGTTCGTCGAGGAAGAGGACGAGGATGAAGAGATCCCTTCCGCACATTCTCCCCGCGATGAGGTGGAGGAGGAAGACGAAGTGGTAGAACCCGCGAAGAAGAAGCGGAAGCTTCCGAGTCGCGGCGAGTCTGCCACCGCGTCGTCACCTGCCAGGGGTGTGGATGTTGCCGAGGAGGAGGCCGTGGCGACGTCCCCGGGTGCGCAATCTTCGGGTGGCTGGGAGGGACCTCTCAACGTTCCCCCAGTCAGCTCTGCAGCGCCACGGTCCTTCGCGCGGATGCCCTCGCCCTCTCTGTCGAGTTTCGACGACGCCAGCTCCCCGAGGTTAGTTTCTTTGCACATGTCCTTCGAGTAGTACTTTGCAGGTTCGTCATTGAGTTGTCTTGCATTCTTGATTTTGGTGTAGCCACCGCTCTGACAACGTCGGCTCCCCCCTTCGGGATACGGAGCTTACTTCTGGCCCTTCGACTGGGCTGGAGACGCCTGTGGTGGTGGAGAGGGCGCATGTTGAGGCCAACGTCGTGGCCTCGTCTAGCCGGGCTCCTCCTTCGGCTGTCGATGACCCTGAGCTCCTGGATCACGTAAGTCTCCTTTTGTTTCCCTTGTTCTTCTGTTTTCTCATCGGGTGCGCGATCAGCGCTCCCGATGGGAGTAGCCCCCGAAGGTGTGGGTGACTAGTATAGTCGCCCGCAACTTTATTGACATCATGCTTCTTTTATTTTTAGCCATATTATCGCCAGCAGCTTGACGCAGCCGCGGCATATGTTCGCCTGGAGAAGGAGAGGGACCAACTGCGTTCCTCGCTGGACCAAGCTACTGGCCGGGTGGATGAGCTCGAGAAGGCTCTTCGTGAGTCTCAAGAGCGGGAGCTGGCGCGGGTCGCCCAGGAGAAGACTCAGATCGGTCGCCTCCTTTCACTCGCCGCTGTTCTTGGGGGTGAGTTTCAGCCTTTCGCTTACTTAGTTTTCGTTCTTTTTCTTGTCCTGACCTTGAATTCTGGCGCAGAGACTTGCGGTGGAGTTCCTCCAGATGATGCTTCGAGTGACACCGTCGACCTGGCGACTGCGGTTGGCTTCTTCGACCGTGTCTGCGCCTATGCCTCGGATGCTCTGAGGAAATCGGCCGCCGCGCTGGAGAAGTCGACCGGAGCTCTGGCCGTGGTGCATCAAAGCATCTTCCCGGGCGACCAGCCGCCAGCGACTGTGGACGCACTGGCTGCGCCGTTTGGGGACGCGACCACCATTGCCGACTTCACGCGGTCGCAGACGGTACGCGGCTCCGAGCTTACCTTCCAGCTCCTTTTAGGCCACCAAGTTCCAGGTGACTTCGAGAAGATCGTCAGCGGTTTTCCTCGCAAGCCTGATGGTCGGACCGCGTCGCTGAGTGGCGTGAAGGAGCGCGCCTCGCAGTTGGCCGCGCAGCTTGTGGCACTCTTCGAGAGGGCCCTTGCTAAGGCGACTGAAGCGGCCGCTCGGAAGGGTCGCTCCCGGTCGCAGTCCGCGGCCTTAGAGTAGGCGTAGTTGTAGGGATGCGGCAGCTGCTGCGATCTGTACCCTGAACTTTTGTTTTGTAATGAATATTGCCCATGTCGGGTCTTTTGATCGTCAGTATTGAATTTGCTGACTTCTTTCTGAGTTGAGCTGTGTTTGGCAGTCGCCTTTCTGTATTGACTTTGCTTGTTCCTGGCAGAGTGCCGCGCGCGATGATGCTTCGCCTTCTCCCTTGGCCGAGCCGAGTGGCGCGGCGTCTTCTTCGGGTGCTCGCCGTCGTCGGGCAGCGCCGGCTCCTCCGCGTAGCGTGAATGACCAGCGGATAATCACCTACTTGAGGAACAAGGTGGTGGAGCTTGAGGCGACCCTGAAGAAGACGGAGCTGACGTTGCAACGTTCCCGGTCGTACCCCACGGCGGAGTTCTCACGCCGCGAGGATTTTTTGCTTGGAGAGATGGACTTGATCAGTCGGCAGTTGCAGGGTATGTATCCTGTTGGCGACTGCCGTCGCGGTTGTTTATTCTTCTCGTTCTGACTTGCAGCTGATGCGTGCAGATGTTAACCCCGATTGGGAAGCTGAGCGGAATCGCGTTGAGGAGCGAGTTACTCGAGAGGCGTCAGGCGACTCCTATGAAGCTCGCCAGTTCTGGGTGAACAAGTCGAGGGGGCGCGTCCTTGCCACGATGCTTGATCGTACCTGGCGCGCTGCCTTTCTTCTGGAGAGCTGCCGGAAGACGCTTCTGCATATCAACCGCGTGTACTTCCCGCACAATGCGCAGCCGAACGGGTTGCCTGCCTTGCTGGAGAGGTTCCGTGATGGCGAGGGGCTGGAGGAGGTTGTCGACGCTCAGCTTGTGGCTGGTGCAAACGCGGCGCTGGCGTACGTTCGGATGCACCGGCCACATCTTCCGCTTGAGCGGGTGCTTGAAGGCTTGCCAGGTGACGATGACTTCGATGAGACCTTGCCAGCTGCTCGCCGGATTATTCGGCAAGTTCAGGACTTGAGCGAGCGGCTTGTAGGTCCTCTCGACGCGCCAAAGGCTGAGCCTGCAGTTTAAAGTATCTGCCGTCTGATTGCACAGGGTTAGCTATAGAGGGCAAATTTGCCTTTATAAATACATTGTAATATTTCAGTACTGTTCCGAGTAAATGAGTATTGAAATGTTACTCGAGAGTGAAGGTGTATTATTCGACCTGGATGGCGCAGCTGCCGAGTGTGCCAAGCAGTGGCCAGGTGTTATCTGTGTGTCGCGGTCTCTGGTTCTACCAGGTGGCGACTTAGGGTTTTGACTAACTCCTGTCTGGTGCAGCCCCCGAGTAAGTTGAGTGGCGGCCTAGGATTGCAAGTGTGACCTGTGTGGCGCAGCCCCCGAGTACGTCGGGTGGTGACCTAGGATTTAGGACTTGACCTGTGCAGCGCAGCCCCCGAGTATGATCGAGTGGCGGCCGAGGATTTTTCTGGACTTTGTGCTTGTTTGGCGCAGCCCCCGAGTGGATCGAGTGGCGGCCTAAGCTGTTATTTCATCCTGTGTGGCGCAGCCCCCGAGTGGCTCGGGTGGCGGCCTAGGATTTTTGATTGTGCTTGCATGGCGCAGCCCCCGAGTGGATCGAGTGGCGGCCTAAGCTGTTATTTCAACCTGTATGGCGCAGCCCCCGAGTGGTTCGAGTGGCGGCCTAGGATTTTTGATTGTGCTTGTATGGCGCAGCCCCCGAGTGGATCGAGTGGCGGCCTAAGCTGTTATTTCAACCTGTGTGGCGCAGCCCCCGAGTGGTTCGAGTGGCGGCCTAGGATTTTTGATTGTGCTTGTATGGCGCAGCCCCCGAGTGGATCGAGTGGCGGCCTAAGCTGTTATTTCAACCTGTGTGGCGCATCCCCCGAGAGGCTCGGGTGGCGGCCTAGGATTTTTGATCTTCTTGAGTGACTGTAAAAGGAGACAGATTTTCTTCAGATCACTTTATTGATTCCTGCGAGCAGGCCGCCTCATTAAAAACCTTCCAGTCCCCTCCGGTGCCCTGGTAAGGAAAAGAGCGCGTCTGAAACCTGCCGCGTTGGCTTTCTTGTACAATGGTTACTTGAGCTAGGCGTAGAATCTGCGTAGTTGTGCTACGTTCCATGGATTGCTGCAGTCCGCTCCGGTCTTCGAGTCCTTTAGGCGGTATGCTCCATTGCCTATTGCCTTTGTTACGATGTACGGGCCCTCCCATGGGGAGGCGAGCTTGTCTACCTTCTTTTGCTTGAGTCGAAGAACCAGGTCGCCTGCCACGAACGCTCTTGGTCGAAGCCTCCGAGTATGGTAGTTGCGCAGGTCCTGTTGATATACGGCTGATCGTGCCAGGGCGACGTCGCGTGCTTCGTCCAGGGTGTCTCTGTTGTCTTCGAGTGCTTCCTCTGCTTCTGACTCATCGTAGGCGACTACTCTTGGTGCGTCGAACTTGATGTCGCAGGGGAGGACTGCTTCTGCGCCGTACACCATGAAGAATGGCGTGTACTGGGTAGATCTATTCGGCGTTGTTCGCAGACTCCATAGGACTGATGGCAGTTCTTCCACCCATGCGCCCGCTGCGCGTTTCAGGGGTGCGCGCAGTCGCTTCTTGATGCCGTTGCAGACTAAGCCATTGGTCTTCTCTACTTGTCCATTGGACTGCGGGTGCGAGACAGACGCGTAGTTGAGCTTGATCCCCTGCTCTGAGCAGAAGTCTTTGAATTCCTCGGCTGTGAAGTTCGAGCCATTGTCGGTGATGATCCCATTAGGTACTCCGAACCTGAAGATGATTGACCTGATGAAGTTGACCGCTGTGGACGCAGTCGAACTTGTGATGGGCACGGCTTCGATCCACTTTGTGAATTTATCGACTGCGACCAGGAGGTGGGTATGACCTCCGGGTGAGGATTTCTTCAGCGGGCCCACCATGTCCAGGCCCCATTGGGCAAAGGGCCAGGCTAGTGGTATTGTTTTGAGCTCTGATGCTGGGGCGTGCGGCTTGTTGGCAAATTCCTGGCACCCTGTGCATTTCCTCACCAGTTCCTCGGCGTCCTGCATGGATGTGAGCCAATAGAATCCGGCTCGCAGCGCCTTGGCCACCAGCGCCCGGCTGCTTGCGTGATGTCCGCATGTACCCGAGTGAATGTCGAGTAGGATGGCTTGGCCGTCGACTGGATGTATGCACCTTTGCAGGATTCCCGATATACTTCTTTTGTAGAGCTCCCCGTTGATGACGGTGAAACTTTTGGAGCGTCTGATGATGCGCTTTGCTTCGACTGGGTCAGCTGGCAGCTTTCGATGCAGTATGTATGCCAGGTATGGTCCTGTCCATGTGGCTTCGACTAGCATGACTTCCATGGGGACCTTGTCTTGGCTTGGCGGGTTGACATCGCCTTTTGTAGTTGCAGTGCTTGCTGTACCCTGAGTCTTGATGGATCTTTGTGTGATGCACTCGAGGAAAACGCCGGGTGGGACTGGCACCCTGTCCGAGCCCATGTTGGCTAGGGCGTCAGCTTCCTCGTTGCTTTCACGGCCGATGTGGCGTAGTTCGCAGCCGTCGAAGTTTCCTTCCATCTGATTGTAGAGGTCTCTGTAGGCTATCATGTTGTCCGCGATGGCGTCGCAGGACTTCATGGTTTGCTGTACCACCAGGTAGGAGTCGCCGTAGATCATGAGGTGCGTGGCGCCGCAGTTCTTGGCCATCCGCATGCCGTGGATCAGGGCCTCGTATTCGGCTTCGTTGTTGGATGGCTTCGGGAAGCCCATCTGCAAGACATACTTGAGCTTGTCGCCTTTGGGGGAGATGAGTACGACTCCTGCCCCGGCTGACTTGAATTTCTTCGAGCCATCAAAGTACATTGTCCATGCGTTGGACAGGTCGGGGACATTTGGTAGCAGGGCTTCTATCCACTCGGTAGTGAACTCCGGGAGAACTTGGGCCTTGATAGACTTCGGGTGAGCATACTTCAGCCCCCATGGTCCTAGTTCGACAACCCACTTGGCGACTCGTCCTGTCGCGCGCTGATTTGTGAGGATGTCTGCTAGTCCGGAGGAGCTTACCACCGTGATCGGGTGCTCAGAGAAGTAGTGGACGGCCTTTCTGGAGGTCATGAAGACTCCGTACGCCATCTTCTGGTAATGCGGGTAATTCTGCTTGGACAAGGTGAGCACCTCGCTAAGGTAGTATACGGGCCTTTGCACTGGGTGGCTGTGCCCTTCTTCTTCGCGTTCGACTACGAGCACCGTGCTCACCACCCTGTTTGTTGCTGAGACGTACAGGTAGAGCGGCTCGTTTTCCAGTGGTGCCACGAGGACCGGAGAGGTTGTCAGTGTCTTCTTGAGATGGTCGAATGCGTCTTGCGCTTCTTGCGTCCACTCGAACTTGTCTGACTTCTTCATCAGTTGGTAGAAGGGCAAGGCCTTTTCTCCCAACTTACTAACGAACCGGCTGAGAGCTGCGACTCGGCCGGCTAATCGTTGCACCTCCCTGAGCTTCGTCGGTGCTGGCATTGTGAGTATGTTTTGCACCTTCTCGGGATTTGCTTCGATTCCTCTTGCGGATACAAGGTACCCTAGTAGCTCTCCGGCTGGCACGCCGAATACGCACTTCTCTGGATTGAGTTTGATCTGGTACACGTCCAGTGCGGCGAAGACCTTGCGTAGATCGTCGACTAGGGTATCTTCCTTCCGGGTAGTGACGACGATATCGTCGACGTAGACTTGGACAATCTGCCCGATTAGCCCCTTAAGGCATGCTTGCATTGTCCGCTGGTATGTGGCGCCTGCGTTCTTTAACCCGAACGGCATCGTCTGGTAGCAGAAAACGCCGTCGGGTGTGATGAAAGCTGTCTTCTCTTCGTCCTCGACCTTCAGCCTGATCTGCTGGTAACCTGAGTAGGCGTCCAGAAAAGATAGGCGTTCGCAACCTGCAGTCGAGTCGATGATCTGGTCTATCCGCGGGAGCGGGAAGTGGTCTTTGGGGCAGCATTTGTTGACTGCGGTGAAGTCCACGCACATGCGTAGTTTCTTCGTCTTCTTTTTCTCAACAAGGACCGGGTTAGCGACCCAGTCCGAGTCTTTGATTTCTCGGATGAACTTGGCGTGCAATAATCTGTCGACTTCCATGGTGATAGCGTCTCGTTTGGGTCCTGAGAAGCGTCGCATGGATTGCTTGACTGGCCTCGCGTCCACGTGGACTTTCAGAGAGTGCTCGGCGAGTTCCCTGGGTATCCCCGGCATGTCAGAAGGTTGCCATGCGAAGATTTTCCAGTTCTCACGTAGGAACTCGACGAGCGCGCTTTCCTACGCGGGTGTCAGGCTTGATGAGACCTTGACTGTCTTTCCGCTGTCAGTCGGATGGACTTGGTGGGTGGCGGTGTCGTCGCTCGTGTTGAACGCTGCGTCTTTGGCAGGCTTCTTGCGAGCCGGGAAGATGGTCTTGTCGTTGTCGGCTGATATGGCTTTGAACCGCTCTTCGACGCCGAAGGACTCCGAGATCTTGGCAAACTCGCGGTCGCAGCTGTTGGAGAGCCCAAAGTCGCCGCGGACGGTGATCACTCCTTTTGGCCCGGGTAACTTTATCATCAGGTAGGCGTAGTGGGGTACTGCCATGAACCTGGCAAAGCTTGGGCGTCCGAGGATGGCGTGGTATTGTGACTTCCAGTCGACGACCTCAAAGTCTATCGACTCCTTTCGGAAGTGCTCGGGTGTTCCGAGGATGACGTCGAGTGTGATAGTTCCCATGGGTGTGATTGGCTGCCCTGGTACTATGCCATGGAAGGTGGTCTCCGACTCCGGCAATTTTTCTGTCGATCTGTTCATTCGTCTGAGGGTGTCGGCGAATATGATGTTGATGCCGCTGCCCCCGTCTAGGAACACCTTCTTCAGGCTGTAGTCGCCGATCAAAGCCTCAATCACGAGTGCGGCGTGCCCTGGTCGGACTACCTCCGCTGGGTGATCTGCCCTGGAAAATGTGATTGGTGTCTCCGACCCGCGCAGGTAGTCTGGTACCGCGCGCGGGCTGTTGATGGCTTGAAGTACTTGGCGTGTGATGATTTTCTGCCTCCTGTTCGACGGGGGTCCCTTCTGTATCATGTTCAACTGTCCCCGTGCGGCTGGGTACGCGTCGGCTGCTGCTGGCGTATTTTGTTGCTGCTGCTGCGGCTGGGGAAACGCTCCTGCCGCCTGCAGTTGATTGTTGTTTGCGGGTGCCGCTTGGATGGCTAGCTGTGGCGCCGCCCGTATGGCCTGCACTGGGGCGATTATTTGCTGCATGGCATGGTAGATCTTCCTTGCTTTGCGGCAATCTTTCAACAGGTGGTTTGAACCCCACTTTCCTGTTACCGGGTTGCGGAACGAGTGATGTTTACAGGGTTGTATCAGTTCCTCTGCCGGGGTTAACGGGCGCTTCCACTCGCGCTTCTGCCCTCCATCGCTGTGGTCGATGCTGCTGCTGCCACGGTTGTACTGACTTGAGCTTGGCTGTCGACTTTGCTCGTGCTGTCTGCTGCCCTCACGCTTGACCTCGCGGGGGGTTTCATAACCCGCCGCTACTAACTCGATTGAGTCGTGCGTGTAACGTGCCTTCCTCTTCTGACGCGACTCGCGCCAGTTGCTTGTTTCGCCTTCCTTTTTGGGAGAAGTTTCGCGGACGTAGTCCTCCCCTTCAGCCCATTGGTTGGCTGTCTTCATTAACTCTATTGTGGTCTTCGGCTGGAGCCTACCAAATTCCTCCCGGAGGTCGCGGCGAGCAACGCCATGCATGAAGGCGTCCATCACCCTGTCCTCTGATACGGGTTCCATGGTGTTGCGGAGGAGTGTCCACCTTTGGATGTAAGATCGGAGCGACTCGTCTTTCCCTTGCTTGCAGGCCTGCAACTCGATGTAGGTCGTTGGTCTGGCGAATGTTCCCGAGAAACTTTTGATGAAGTTGTCTTGGAATTCTTCCCACGTTCGAAAGGAATCTTTGGGTTGGCTTGTGAGCCACCCGCGTGCAGAGTCTGTCAGCATGAGCTGGATGTACTGCATTGCTGTGGTTGATGTTCCACCTTGGCAGGTGCAAGCATTAAGGTAGTCCTCAAGCCATAGCTTCGGGTCTTGCTTTCCGTCGTACTTTGGTGTGCCGGCCGTCAACTTAAAGCCTTTAGGCATGCGGGTGTCGCGGATGTTGAAGGAGAAACACGCTGCGCCGCACGGCTCGAAGTCGCGATCGGCGTGGTCGTTTGTGTGTGCCGCGCTAGCCGAACGTTCCTTGCGACTGCGGTCCACCGTCTTCTGCGTCAGGACGTCGCGTAGGTCCTTGATTGGCTGTTGTTGTGCCGCCGGGATGCCCGACGTCGTTGGTTCGTGAGCTTGATTACCTGGCCCCTTGGCCGCTAGAGCTTCTTCGATTGCCCTTATGGAGGCAATTTGTTGCTTGTGGAGGAGGGAGCGCGTGTCACCCTCCGGTGGCTGCGTGAGCCGAAGGTACGTCTCGACTGCTATTAAGGCGGCGTTTGCTGTTTTTGGGACGGGTATCCCGTTTTCATCTTCGGTGACGAAGGAAGAGTCGAGGTTGCGGGTGAGCCTTGTCCGATCAGCTTCTCCCATGTGGGGGACACGGGCTCTGGTTCGCCGTGCTCCCTGAGTCACCTCTGTGGAGGATGTGAAGGAGAGAGCAGCTCGCCTGGCACTCGACGCATCCGCGTCCCTTTTGCGCCTGAGAAGTTCGGCCTTTTCGACGCGAATTCGTTCGCCTTCCTTGCGTAGCAAGTACTGGACCGCCAGGTGATCGTCTCTAGATGCGTTGGGTGGCGGGAACGTGCCCTCGTCCACATGCTTCATTGCTTGGATCGCCATATCGCGCGTGATGACGAGTTTCGTCTGGTCTGGCATGTCCACCTCCAGTGGGTATGCGGGTTCGTCTTCGTCGTCATGCGGCGCTGTGCCAGCCATGAAGACCTGCCTGGGGTAGGCATGCATTGGAGAGTTGGTGCTGCCGCTGCTACTTATGTCACCCGCTTCTTGCTCGGGGTCGAAAATTGCTGCAACGTGGCGCGCGGCGCACCCGCTGTCGCGTCTCTTCGCGATTGTCCATGTGCCCGCACTCGACGGGGCGAGTGTGAGTGGCTTGGGGTAGACCTGGGACTTCCAGGAAGATGAGGGCGCGCGTGACGTTGATGTCGGACGCGGGCCCCCGGTCGTACGTGCGGGCTCGACGGTGGAGGTGAGTCTTGACATGATTGACCGCGCGATCGAGGTCGGGGTTGTAGACTCGATTTGCGTGGTCGTTGTCAAGACTGTCAACGTAGATGTCCTCTTTGCGGGTATCGCTGGCGCACACCTTGCGGGTGCGGCAGATGCGATCTTCGCGGGTCCGGCGATCGCGATCTCCGCGGGTGCGGCAGATGCGATCTTCGCGGGTCCAGCGGGCGCGGTCTCCGCGGGTGCGGCAGATGCGATCTTCGCGGGTCCAGCGGGCGCGGTCTCCGCGGGTGCGGCAGATGCGATCTTCGCGGGTCCAGCGGGCGCGGTGGTCGGCGATTTTGATGATGCCGCCGCGCGTAACGCCGTAGTCGTAGACCTGAGTATGCCACGACTATCGATGCAACAGAATATGGAGCCGAAGGTGATGTGTATACCTTTGTCCAGATCCGCGTACACCGATTGATGAGCTTTCGAGTGGATGAGGTACTCGAAGGAGCCGAATCGGATCGACTCCCTGATGGCGGGTGCGCCGATCTTCATTGCGGATGGAGCCAGCGTGACCATGATCCTAGCACTTGTTTGTCTTCCCACAGACGGCGCCAATTGACGAGGTTCTAACTCGGCAAGTCCCAGGGTTGTACACCCCGGGTTGATTGATGGGGAGATAGGAGAGTGCAAGGTGATCACGACGGCTGACAAGCAAGGTTTACCCAGGTTCAGGCTCCCGGAGGATAACACCCTACTCCTGCTTGTCTGGTTATTGATGCGAGTAGCGATTACAACGGCGAGATTGTGATCTCGCTAGGGTTTGTGGTTCTGAGCGTGCGTTGTCCCCTGGGACGGGCAACCCTCCTGGCTTTATAGGCAGCCAGGTCTCGGGTTGTTGGTACAGATACGGTAGGTTAAAGTCCTAACCGAGTTGGACTAGGATACGAGATACCCCGAGTGGGCCTTCTGCGGGCCTTTCCATCCTTGGCGCGGCCCAGGTAGCCTCATCGTGGGCCACCCGTAAGGTAGCCCCACGTCAATGACAACAACAAGCATAGTCCCAAAAGCCACTCAACATAAACCATAACAACCAATTCCACCCAGATGTATATTTTAGATTTTAACACTTAGAAACATTCCCATAACATGGTAAAGATTTTTTTAGCATGGCTAAGCAACTAATAAAATCTTTTCATGGCTGCTTAGGAAAAGGGTGGCTACACACTACTAGGATATTTGTAAAATACAAATTAACTTAATATTATAAAATAAATCAAAATCCCTATCATGCACACTACTCAAAATATACTACTTATGCATATAGAAAATATGGGATATTGTATGAATGTCACTTGCCTTGGTAACAGGAGGAACAAGCACAGCAAGAATAACAATCACAAGCAATTCCTTCCTCTTCTTCACAATCTTGCACAAACAATGAATAAAATAAATACCAACACAATACCATCACAACACTAAACATAATCATGTATGCATGAATGATATGCTATGATAATAGGACACACTTATTAATACTTCTTATTTTCTATCATTAATAAATGAAATATAATATTTAGGTATTTCTTATTTTATTTATCAATTAAATAATTTTAAAATAATATAGTAAAACTTTGATTTCTATAATTACAACTTTTATTGTTTTTATGACATCTTCAATTTGGACATTTATTAATATTGCTGGACAGAGGGAAATAATACAATCCTAAAACAATTACATTTATTTCTAAATCATTTTTATTATTTAAGTTATTATTTTAATGGCCGAAATACTCCTCTAATAATTATACAAATTATAATTTGTCAAAGGGAAAAACAAATGATGTAGAAATAAACTACATGAGCAGAGCTTTCCAATGACATAAAGTTTATCAATTTTGGACTTACATATCAAAAGTTATGAATTTTGCAAGTTTTAATAGTTTTCTGTTTTAATTTCTAAATTTTATTCGTAATAGAAAAAGAATTGGCCACGCGGCGCGATCTGATTCGCCCGTACCGGTTCGACGCGGATCGCGATCGACAGCCGTTAGATCTAAATGAAATCGGATGCGCCAGATTAATCACAGAAGCGAAAAATAAAAAATAAAACAGATCCGTTGGATCTAAATCCAACGTTCCAGGACGCGTTGACCTAACGCGGGCGGCGCGAGTCGCCGGAGACGCGCGGGGCGCGGCGGAGCCATGGCCGGCGTTTGCGCCCGAGGCGTTCTACGGTGCTAGGAGATAAACGGAGTTCACCAGGGGGTGCGTGGCGTCGAGATGGAGACGATGGCGAGGCGGCGATGAGCGGAGCGTCCTCGTTCCCTCGGGAGAGCTCGCCAGAGTTGTGCGTGGCGGCGGATCTCCTCGGTCGTGGACGAACTCGACAAAGCGCTGCACCAAAAAGCCCGTAACCGTGTCAAAAGGTGTCGCGTGAGTGCACGGGTGCGAGGGGAAACTACGAGAGGGCTCGGCATTGCTTTAGCTCACCGGAAGTCGAAGTTTTTGCCGGCGGCCACCGCGGAACTCCGGAGACGAATGCGTGCAGCCTGGTGGCTCTCGGGTCGATTGGTTTGGGGCAAACGGAAGAGAACGTAGAGGGGTATTAGTAGGGGGAGGAGGCAAGGTAAGGGGAGTAGTAAATCGCTCGTAACCGTGCGAATCAATCCGCCGTTTCCTGTCGGGGTCGGGAGCGTGATTTGGGGACGAACGTTTCCGCGGGGGTGATGACAGGTGGGTCCCACCTGTCAGCGATTGCGAGCGAGAGTGCGGGGCGCTGGGCCGCTGGCGGGCTGGTAGGCTACGCGTGTGCGGCAGATAGCCAACGGGCCGACCCGATTTCCTTTTCTTTTTAAAAGAATTATTTCCTGTTTTTAAACACTGATTTCAAATATGATTTTTAAACCTATTCAAAACATTTCAGAAAAATTCATAAAAATATGTTTTGGAAAGGTTATTAAAAATGGGACTTTTTGACATTATACTTACCCATAAATAAATTGATAATATTTTATTTATTAAGGAGTTTTAAGTGAACACTTTATGGAATTATAGTTTATTCAAATTTATAATTTGAAGTTTTATTTAATATTTTTGTGATGTAGTTTTATGCCTAATGATGAATGATTCTTGAATGCAAAGTTTTAAATTTTGGCAAAATTTGGGATGTTACACTCGCCCAAACAAATCTAAGCATGCGCTACGACTCGCAAGGCTAACAGATAAACATACAACATGTATTAGGTTGTGGGGATAAAGCTGTATAGGCTGCAGGATAAACATGTGATGGGATCACAATAAAGAATCGAATACTAGGGCAGCAGAGATCAACGGCAGGAATGAAAGACAATGTATAGGTAAACAAGCAAAGTGTGCTTGCCAGGAATCCCGCATGGAAGCAGATCTTGTCGTTGCTCACACATCTCAACGTCTTATCCGCGAAAAAGCAACAAACACTGGAAACGCAAAAATGCATTTACAACTACGGCAAAAGATTCAGCATGATCATACGAGGATGATGCATGGCATGGCAAGATGCAACACAAATCAGGTAGTCCAAATTAAGCGAGAAAGCAACCCCGTCAATTAATATTTAGGTGCAAGTTATTTATTTATCAGCAATATTAAATGTTCGTTAACATGGCAACACATGGCATGGGTGATCTAATTAAATTAAATGGAATAGGGCATTATATATTTATTACCCCACACATTCCACATTTAATGATTTAGTTGCAAAATGGCATATTAATATGCATTACATTTTTCTGATAATAAAACATATAAAGATTATTTTATTTGGAGTTATAAATTAAAAGTTATTAACCTATTAAGTTTCCAGACTAAACTGCAAAAGGCAGGGACCTATTCGTGATGGAAGCCGTGCTGGGAGGGTTTTTAACACGAAAACAGAGAAACCAGTGGGCTCTGGGCAAAGATCCAACCGGATCTGGATCTGGTTATTTTTGTTACTGCGCCTGTGTCCAGCCGGAGAGGCTGACAGGCGGGGCCAGTGCTGCTTGCACAGTCGCTGACAGGTGGGGCCGCACTGTTAGTGAAGCAAACCAATCAAAAAGGGTGGCTTTTATTCAGCTTAGCCAGGATTCGAACCCCGGTGAGCGCGGACGGAGAGGTTCGGCGCTGACGACCAAAGGAGCGAAGGCGTGTTGTTGACTGCTAACGCAACAAGTAGTTTCTATGGCAAATCGCGAGTATTGGGCTTAACTGAAAACTAGTCTGACGAAACTGAATTTTCATCAGTGCCGAGCGCCGTGGCGGAGGAAGAACGGCTCCGGCGACTCTAATCGGGCAGCGCAGACCCTGCAAGTGCGTGCGGCGGGTATTGGGTGGTGTTTTCATCTCCGTCCTCGGAAGCCAGGAAGGGAGAGAGGGGTGTTGCGTCCGTGCGTGTTTGCGAGCGAGTGCCACGGTCGTGACACGGCCGTCTCCGGCGCCGGCGGCTGGCGACGAATTGAAGGCGAAACAGGAGGGGGAAAGAGGGGAAGAAGACGAGGCTCACCATGGGGAGCCTGATGGCGAGAGATGGTGATTCGGGGAGGCCGGAGGAGAGAGGAAGGTGCCGGGGTTGTCGCGGCCGCGCGGCGGTCAGCGTCGTGGTCGAAGAGCTAGCGATCGTGCTCCCGGGCCTGTCCGTGTCGGCGAGGAAGAAGGAGGAGGAGGGGCGAAGCTGGTGGCGCTGGTGCACGTAGGAGGTATCGGTTTCGCGCCAGAGAGCTGCTCGCGTCCGTCCAGGCCATGTCGATGTCGTAGGGTGTGCGGGGCGTGCGGCGGCAGACAGAGGGAAGAAAACTAGCCTAGGGTTAGGGTTTTGGTTCCGGTGCGTCTCGATTTAAAGAAAAGGGGAGAGGAGGTGGTCGTGGGGGTTAGGAGGCAGTGGGGAGAGCTCCATGGCGTCGAGCTGGAAAGGGGGGTCGCCTCCTCGTCCGTATGAGGACGATGACGGGGAGTGGGCGGGTCGGGCTAGCCTGGGCTTAGGTGGGCCAGAAGAAAGGCCCAGCTCGGCCAGGCTCCCTCTCCCTCCTAATTTTTTTTGTTTTCTTGTTTTTATTTTTATTCCTTACTCGTTTTGTCTTTTTAAAGCAAATATGGAAAAGAAACATGAAACTTTTAAACAATTTTTAATAGTTTTAAAAATAGTCATATTAATATCTGGTTTGATTATTTACAAATAGTTTGAAACTTCGTTTGAATTTATTTGAAAAGCATTTGAATTTATACATGAAAACTTAAATTTGGAATTTGAAGCAATAATTTTAATTAAATGCAACAAGTTAAATTCACGAGATGACAAATGCAATGACATGATTATGCAAAGATAAAACAAACAATTTAATTCGAGAAACCTCCGGGGCGTTACAATCGACACCACTAACAAGGGATCGCGTCCCGCGATCCACGCCAAGACCACAAGAAGAGAGGGTTAACTACCGAATCTTCCGGCTCCGTGAAGAACTTCTCGACACCACAAACAAGGGATTGTTGCTCCACCTTGAAATTCTCGACACCACTAACAAGAAGGAGTTCGTCATGTCAATGAAGATTCGCGAAGATCGAACCCTAATAGGATAAAAGGCAAGAGATCGTCCACCCACACGTAGGATCCTAAAAATTTGAAAGTTTGGATAAGAGAAGAGACTCCAAAACAAATAAGATAAGAGGAGAAATAGAATTGAGGTAAGGAGTAAAAAAAACCTAATGAGATATTTTTCAAAATAATTTAAGTCAAATATTTCGACACTCCAGAAACAACGACCGTTAGCGAGGTTATCCTACAAGCTTTTGCGGACCCGCTACTTCAATAATCATTCGTATCGAAACAACAAGGAGATCGAAACCAAGGCTCTGATACCACTTTGTGACGCCCGAAAATCGTTACTATGTAGATTTAAGCGATGCCGCCGAAATCCGCCGATTATAGGTCGCCCACCAGACATAAGGTGCACGCCGAAACATGCGCATTATGTGGGTGGAATTGTGATAACATTACAACAGTTCCGATACATCCACAAAATACAACAAAAGATAGATAATACAACAACGACTCAAACGAGTCAAGATACAAATGATACCATACAATGATACAAATGACAGCGGAAGCAAAATAGTATCCGACTACGGATAAGATACAAATTGGACTAAGAGTCCTAAAGATAAGCAATGGCGCCATATAACCGCCCAACCAAGCTGGAGGGATTCCCAAGCTAACATCGTCAGAATTCAAACCTGTTAACTGCACATAAAGCATATCCCAAAAGAGGGTCAGGGCACTCCCTGGCAAGCAAAACCGACTTGCCTACTTTCTACACCATCTCCGAAAATATAGGGGAGGTGGACTTAGCGACAACAGCACTAGCAACCTAAAGAGACACGTTACAAGTTCCGTCTATTTAGAGAGGGATAAGAGAGCGCATAAGATAACCAACTACTACTAACACAAAACATAACCCATTCTCGGATTAACCCCCTCAACCAAGTATGAGGAAGCAATTCGGGAAACTCACACGTTAAACAGTTTTAGTTACCATTTATTGTGAAAGTAATTCTATATTACTTGTCAGGTTAATTAACAACGATTAGGAATAAGTTGTCTAGATCTTGTTAGCCAGCATCATCACCAAAACGTCCATAACCGTGGACACGGCTCATCGATAAGTTTATACCCTACAGGGGTGCACTACTGGACCCATACTCGCATGATCCACCCAGTCAAAAACATTAGGGCCTTTCAACCCAAATCTTTTCCTTCACCGTAACAAGTCCAGGAGCCACGGGAGCTATGCTGGTCCCGGCCAAAAGGGTGCGGACTCCCGCAGGACACACCCCTCTGCACCAACAGGCCGCGCTCTATATGCATGTAACATGGCACACCGCCAAAGTAAAATACTACACTAGTATCGATGCATA
Source organism: Poa annua (assembly GCA_026929855.1). Lineage (NCBI taxonomy): Eukaryota > Viridiplantae > Streptophyta > Magnoliopsida > Poales > Poaceae > Poa > Poa annua. The sequence continues at coordinate 237,766,624 of CM049426.1, read as the reverse complement.
TGAGACAAATGGAAAACCTTAACTTGGTGCAGCTCCCAGACAACTCAAAGTTCCAGTTAAAGTCGAGGGGGTTCCATAGGGCCTCCCACAAGTGGTTAGTGTGCTCAAAATTGGATCCGAGGACAAAATCTCAGTTCCTAGGTCGACACTTAGCAGAACAAAGCACCTCGCAAGGCCTTCCGCCGGTGCCTTATCTTTTAATTATAATACCCCAATATAAGACAACAATTTATTGAGGTAGAATAATCTATCAGCTAAGCATATGAAATAAAGGCCAACAGATGACTCGCCCAAACAAATCTAAGCATGCGCTACGACTCACAAGGCTAACAGATAATCATCCAACAAGTATTAGGTTGTGGGGATAAATCTGTATAGGCTGCAGGATAAACATGTGAGGGGATCGCATTAAAGAATCGAATACTAGGGTAGCAGAGATCAACGGCAGGAATAAAAGACAATGTATAGGTAAACAAGCAAACTTTGCTTGCCTGGAATCCCGCATGGAAGCAGATCTTGTCGTTGCTCACACATCTCAAAGTTTTATCCGTGAAGAAGCAACAAACACTGGAAACGCAAAAATGCATTTACAACTACGGCAAAAGATTCAGCATGATCATACAAGGATGATGCATGACATGGCAAGATGCAACACAATGCAGGTAGTCCAAATTAAGCGGGAAAGGAACCCCGTCAATTAATATTTAGGTGCAAGTTATTTATTTATCAGCAATATTAAATGTTCGTTAACATGGCAACACATGGCATGGGTGATCTAATTAAATTAAATGGAATAGGGCATTATATATTTATTACCCCACACATTCCACATTTAATGATTTAGTTTCAATTAACAAATTACACTAAGAAACTAAAATAACAGACGCAAAATGGCATACAAATGGCATAATAATATGCATTGTATTTTTCTGATAATAAAACATATAAAGATTAGTTTATTTGGAGTTATAAATTAAAAGTTATTAACTTATAAAGTTTCTGGCCTAAACTGCAAAAGGCAGGGACCTATTCGTGATGGAAACCGTGCTGGGAGGGTTTTTAACATGAAACCAGAGAAACCAGGGGGCTCTATGCAAAGATCCAACCGGACCTGGGTATTTTTGTTACCGCGCCTGTGTCCAGCCGGAGAGGCTGACAGGCGGGGCCAGTGCTGACTGGACGCAGCGCTGGCCGCTGTGGGCTCCCACTGTCGCTGACAGGTGGGGCCGCACTGTCAGTGAAGCAAACCAATCAAAAAGGGTGGCTTTTATTCAGCTTAGCCAGGATTCGAACCCCGGTGTGCGCGGACGGAGAGGTTCGGCGCTGATGACCAAAGGAGCGAGGGCGTGTTGTTGACTGTGAACGCAACGAGTAGTTTCTAAGGCAAATCGCGAGTATTGGGATTAACTGAAAACTATTATGACAAAACTGAATTTTCATCAGTGCCCGAGCGCCGCGGCGAAGGAAGAACGGCTCCGACGACTCCAATCGGGCAGCGCAGACCCGGCAATTGCGTGCAGCGGGTGCGGTATTGGGTGGCGTTTTCATCTCCGTCCTCGGAAGCCAGGAAGGGAGAGAGGGGCGCTACGTCCGTGCGCGTTTGCGAGCGAGTGCCACGGTCGTGACACGGCCGTCTCCGGCGCCGGCGGCTGGCGACGAATCGGAGGCGAAACAGGAGGGGGAAAGAGGGGAAGAAGATGAGGCTCACCATGGGGAGCCCGATGGCGAGAGGTGGTGATTCGGGGAGGCCGGAGGAGAGAGGAGGGTGCCGGGGTTGTCGCGGCCGCGCGGCGACCGGCGTCGTGGTTGAAGAGCTGGCGATCGTGCTCCCAGGCTTGTCAGTGTCGGCGAAGAAGAAGGAGGAGGAGGGGCGAAGCTAGTGGCGCTGGTGCACAGAGGAGGGGACGGTTTCGCGCCGGACAACTAGTCGCGTCCGTCCCAGCCATGTCGACGGCGTAGGGTGTGCGGGGCATACGGCGGCGGACAGAGGGAAGAAACTAGCCTAGGGTTAGGGTTTGGGTTCCGGTGCGTCTCAATTTAAAGAAAGGGGGAGAGGAGGTGGCCGTGGGGGCTTGGAGGCAGTGGGGAGAGCTCCATGGCGTCGAGCTGGAAAGGGGGGTCGCCTCCTCGTCCGTACGAGGACGATGACGGGGAGTGGGCCGGTCGGGCTGGCCTGGGCTTAGGTGGGCCAGAAGAAAGGCCCAGCTCAGCCAGGCTCCCTCTCCCTCCTATTTTTTTTTTGTTTTTTTGTTTTTATTTTTATTCCTTTCTGGTTTTGTCTTTTTAACACAAATCAGAAAAAAAAACATGCCAAAACTTTTAAACAATTTTAATAGTTTCAAAAATAGTCATATTAATATCTGGTTTGATTATTTATAAATAATTTGAAACTTCATTTGAAGTTATTTGAAAAGCATTTGAATTTATATATGAAAACTGTAACACCCCGGAATTTCTCCAACAAGATTATTTGTTTTATTTTGCATCATCATGTCATCATGTTTTTTTTTTTTACCTTGCATGAATTACTAAATAATTACAAAATAAAAATTGGGAAACAATTGTAAAAGTATTCAAATTAAAGTTTTGTAAATTAATTTTGTAAAAACATTATCTCCCTTTATTTTTTTTTATCTCTTCCTAAATGTTTTCTTTATTTTTCTCATCTCTCTTTTATTTTATTTTTCCTTCTCTTTATTTTTTGGTATTGGAAAAGGAGTGGCAACCCTAATTCTAGCCCAATGGAAGCCCAACCCCTTCGGCCCACTTTCTCCTCCTTCCTCCTCCGTACGAGAGAGACAGAGGAGACACGCACTAGGCGTGACTCCCTCCTCCACCTCTCTGCCAGGGGCGCCCCACACCTTCACCTGCCCCCTTCCTCCCCTTCTTAAGCCAAACCCTAGCTCCGTCTCTCCCTCCCCTTCAGCGCCGCCGCCACCCTCTATCCCTCTAGTTCCTCCAACCTTTTCTTCCTCCCTCAGTTCACCACCTCCATGGCCGGAACATGAGGTACACCGAGCCGTTGCCATGATCGCCATCGTTCTCTCCGGGGCATGGGAATGGAACTGGGTCATCGTCCTCATCAAGATCGCTGAGAAGCCGGAGCCCCGAGCTGCAAGGAGGACGCCAATATCGGCCTCCCTGTCGGCTTCCTGCCCGCCATGGACGGACACCCTCATCTGCTTCCTGAGGCCGCCATGTCGCCCACAGCCTCCCCAAAGTGAGCCGCACCTCCTGCAATCCCTTTTCCCCTCCTCTCTGTTGCTCTAGGCCCGCCATCACGCGACACCGCACTGGACGCCGTCGTCTCCGCTGCAGCTCGTCGGTCTGAAACTCTGATGTTCGAAATTCAGTTAGCGGTGAACGTTTCAGTTCATGTCGTACACGTTCCGTGTTGATCACCAGTTGACATCCTAGCCAATTGGTTGTGCCCCTGTTTTCCGAGCTGGAGATCTCGAGTTCGATAACCATCCTAGGCAGTTCCCTCCTATTTTGCCCTGTTTATCCGGCGACCTCTCGAAGATCCTTTCCGACGCTCTGCACCAGAAGCCGGGGCTTTTTCTGAATGCTTTTGTTCAGTTAACGTGGCTCGTTCTGTTCATGTAGTGTCCGATTCAGTTGTTACCATTAACCAATCCCTAGTCCAGTGGTTGCCCTCCTGGGTGCACACTCCTGGAGCCCCAGGATCAAATCCCCCCGAAAGTCATTTTTTATCTCTCTTTTGTCCTCTGAAAGTCCGAACCCTTTGCTGTTGCAAAAATTCAGTTAACATATCACGTTCACGTTCCCTTCATTTTCCGTGAGTTTGATATAGACTCATCAGCTGAACCGTAGCCCAGTGGCTAAGCTACTCCATGCCTACCAGAGAACCAAGGTCGAATCTCCAACCAGCACAATTTCTACCTTTTTATTTCTTTCCTTTTATTTTTTTTGTTTTTGCAAATCTTATATATGTCATATCTTCTATTTTAGATATCCAATGAATACAAAGTTTATATCTATTTTTATCATAAAAATGCAATGAACAATATTAGGCCATTTGTATGTCATGTTGCATCTTTTATTTTAATGCTTAGTGTAATTTGTTGGTTGCACCCAAATAATTAAATATGGAATGTGTGGGGTAATTATATTATATATAATGCCCTATTCCATTTAATTTAATTAGATCACACATGCCATGTGTTGCCATGTTAACCAACATTTAATATTGCTGATAAATAAATAACTTGCACCTAAATATTAATTGTCGGAATCCCGGTTCCGCTTAATTTGGATTAAGTGCATCTCGCATTGCATCTTGCCATGTCATTCATCTGTCGCATGATCATGCTGGATCTTTTGCCGTAGTTGTAAAATGCATCTTTTACGCTTTCCAGTGTTTGTTGCTTCTTCGCGGATACGACGTTGAGATGTGTGAGCCACGACAAGATCTGCTTCCATGCGGGATTTCCAGGCAAGCAAAGTTTGCTTGTTTACCTATACATTGTCTTTCATTCCTGCCGTTGATCTCTGCTACCCTAGTTACCGATTCTTGAACTGCGATCCCACCACATGTTTATCCTGCAGCCTATACAGCTTTATCCCCACATCCCATCACCTGTTGTTTGTTTATCTGTTGGCCTTGCGAGTCGTAGCGCATGCTTAGAGTTGTCTGTGCGAGTCGTCTGTTGGTCTTAAGTTTCATCTGCTTAGTATGATATATTGTTCTACTTTAATAAAATGCTATCTTGTATTGGGGTATTATAATTAAATGATAAGGCACCAGGCGGAAGGCCTTGCGAGGTGTTTTGTTCTGCTCAGTGTCGACCTAGGAACTGAGATTTTGTCCTCGGATCCAATTTTGAGCGCACTAACCACTTGTGGGAGGCCCAATGGAGCCCCCCTCGACTTTGAACGGATCCTTAGCTCGTCCATGTGCCGCAAGTAGTTCGGGTTTTCCATTTGCTCATATCCATGTGCATGATGATGATGATCGATGAGAGGTTACTGGATACGGGGGGTCATATAGGGGTGGTGCTCACGTAGCGGACAGTTCCTACTGTGGTTTGAGCCGCATGGTGAGCAGACACAAACTAATGAGTCCGCAATTGAGATTCGGCCGGACTCCTGACGCGGGTAACAACTCATATGGGTGGCACTTGGACTTGCTGTAGTGAAGGAATGAGTCGTGTTGAGAGGCCCTAACGGGTTGATCATGCGAGTATGGGTACTGTAGTGCACCCCTGCAGGGTATAATCTTATCGATGAGCCGTGTCCACGGTTATGGACGACTTTGGTGATGATGCTGGCTAACAAGATCTAGACAACTTACACCTAATTAATGTTAATTAAATTGACTAGTAATATAGAATTACTTTCACCATAAATTATAACTAAAATTGTTCAATGTGTGAGTTTCCCGAATTGCTTCCTCATACTTGGTTGAGGGGGTTAATTCGAGAATGGGTTATGATTGGTGTTAGTTGTAGATGTTTACTTATGCGCTCTCTTATCCCTCTCTGAGTAGACGGAAGTTGTAGTGTGTCTCTTTAGGTTGCTAGTGCTGCTGCCGCTAAGTCCACCTCCCCTATATTTTGGGAGATGGTGTAGAAAGTAGGCAAGTCGGTTTTGCTTGCCAGGGAGTGCCCTGACCCTCTTTTGGGATGTGCTTTATGTGCAGTCAACAGGTTTGAAGTCTGACGACGTTAGCTTGGGAATCCCTCCGGCTTGGCTGGGCAGGGATATGGCGCCATCGCTTATCTTCAGGACTCTTAGTCCAATTTGCATCTTATCCGTAGCCGGATACTATTTTTGCTTCTGCTGTCATTGGTATCTTTGTATTGTATATTTGTATCTTGACTCGTTCGAGTCGTTGTTGTATTATATCTTCTGTTGTATTTGTGGATGTATCGGAACTGTTGTAATGTTATCACAATTCCACCCACATAATGCGCATGTTTCGGCGTGCACATTATGTCTGGTGGGCGACCTAAAATCGTTATTATGCGGATTTCGGCGGGATCGCTTAAATCTACATAGTACCGATTTTAGGGCGTGACAAAAACTTAAATTTGGAATTTGAAGCAATAATTTTAATTAAATGCAACAAGTTAAATTAACGAGATGACAAATGCAATGACATGATTATGCAAAAATAAAACAAACAATTTAATTGTAGAAATCTCCGGGGCGTTACAATCAACACCACTAACAAGGGATCGCGTCCCGCGATCCACGCCGAGACCACAAGAAGAGGGGTAACTACCGAATCTTCCGGCTCCGTGAAGAACTTCTCGACACCACTAACAAGGGATTGTTGCTCCACCTTGAAATTCACGACACCACTAACAAGAAGGAGTCCGTCATGTCGATGAAGATTCACGAAGATCGAACCCTAATAGGATATAAGGCAAGAGATCGTCCACCCACACGAAGGATCCTAAAACTTTGAAAGTTTGGATAAGAGAAGAGCCTCCAAAACAAATAAGATAAGAGGAGTAATAGAATTGAGGTAAGGAGTAAAAAGAAACCTAATGAGATATTTCAAAATAATTTAATTCAAATATTTTTGACACTCTAGAAACAACGGCCGTTAGCGAGGTTATCCTACAGGCTTTTGCGGACCCGCTGCTTCGATAGCCACTCGTATCGAAAAACCAAGGAGATCGAAATCAAGGCTCTGATATCACTTTGTGACGCCCGAAAATCGCTACTATGTAGATTTTAGCGATCCCGCCGAAATCCGCATAATAACGATTTTAGGTCGCCCACCAGACATAATGTGCACGCCGAAACATGCACATTATGTGGGTGGAATTGTGATAACATTACAACAGTTCCGATACATCCACAAAATACAACAAAAGATAGATAATACAACAACGACTCAAACGAGTCAAGATACAAATGATACAATACAAAGATACAAATGACAGCGGAAGCAAAATAGTATCCGACTACGGATAAGATACAAATTGGACTAAGAGTCCTGAAGATAAGCAATGGCGCCATATCCCTGCCCAGCCAAGCCGGAGGGATTCCCAAGCTAATATCGTCATACTTCAAACCTGTTAACTGCACATAAAGTATAGCCCAAAAGAGGGTCAGGGCACTCCCTGGCAAGCAAAACCAACTTGCCTACTTTCTACACCATCTCCCAAAATATAGGGGAGGTGGACTTAGCGACAGCAGCACTAGCAACCTAAAGAGACACGTTACAACTTCCGTCTATTTAGAGAGGGTAAGAGAGCGCATAAGATAAGCAACTACTACTATCACCAAACATAACCCATTCTCGGATTAATCCCCTCAACCAAGTATGAGGAAGCAATTCGGGAAACTCACACGTTAAACAGTTTTAGTTACCATTTATTGTGAAAGTAATTCTATTAATAGTCAGGTTAATTAACAATGATTAGGTATAAGTTGTCTAGATCTTGTTAGCCAGCATCATTACCAAAACGTCCATAACCGTGGACACGGCTCATTGATAAGATTATACCCTGCAGGGGTGCACTACTGGACCCATACTCGCATGATCAACCCAGTCAAAAACATTAGGGCCTTTCAACCCAACTCTTTTCCTTCACCGCAACAAGTCCAGAAGCCATGGGGGCTATGCTGGTCCCGGCCAAAAGGGTGCGGACTCCCGCAGGACCACCCCTCCGCACCAACAGGCCACACCCAATATGCATGTAACAAGGCACACCGCCAAAGTAAAATACTACACTTGTATCGATGCATATGAGATAAATGGAAAACCCAAACTAGGTGCAGCTCCCGGACAAGTCGAAGTTCCAGTCAAAGTCGAGGGGGGCTCCATAGGGCCTCCCACAAGTGGTTAGTGCGCTCAAAATTGGATCCGAGGACAAAATCTCAGTTCCTAGGTCGACACTTAGCAGAACAAAGCACCTCGCAAGGCCTTCCGCCGGTGCCTTATCTTTTAATTATAATACCCCAATATAAGACAACAATTTATTAAGGTAGAATAATCTATCAGCTAAGCATATGAAATAAAGGCCAACAGATGACTCGTCCAAACAAATCTAAGCATGCGCTACGACTCGCAAGGCTAACAGATAAACATACAACAAGTATTAGGTTGTGGGGATAAAGCTGCATAGGCTGCAGGATAAACATGTGATGGGATCGCAATAAAGAATTGAATACTAGGGTAGCAGAGATTAACGGCAGGAATGAAAGACAATGTATAGGTAAACAAGCAAACTTTGCTTGCGTGGAATCCCGCATAGAAGCAGATCTTGTCGTTGCTCACACATCTCAACGTCTTATCCGCGAAGAAGCAAAAAACACTGGAAACGCAAAAATGCATTTACGACTATGGCAAAAGATTCAGCATGATCGTACGTGGATGATGCATGGCATGGCAAGATGCAACACAATGCAGGTAGTCCAAATTAAGCGGGAAAGGAACCCCGTCAATTAATATTTAGGTGCAAGTTATTTATTTATCAGCAATATTAAATGTTCGTTAACATGGCAACACATGGCATGGGTGATCTAATTAAATTAAATGGAATAGGGCATTATATATTTTTACCCCACACATTCCACATTTAATGATTTAGTTGCAATTAACAAATTACACTAAGCAATTAAAACAACAGATGCAAAATGGCATACAAATGGCACAGTAATATGAATTGTATTTTTCTGATAATAAAACATATAAAGATTATTTTATTTGGAGTTATAAATTAAAAGTTATTAACCTATTAAGTTTCTGGACTAAACTGCAAAAGGCAGGGACCTATTCGTGATGGAAACCGTGCTGGGAGGGTTTTTAACACGAAACCAGAGAAACCAGGGGGCTCTACGCAAAGATCCAACCGGATCTGGATCTGGGTATTTTTGTTACCGCGCCTGTGTCCAGCCGGAGAGGCTGACATGCGGGGCCAGTGCTGACTGGACGCAGCGCTGGCCGCTGCGGGCTCCCATTGTCGCTGACAGGTGGGGCCGTACTGTCTGTGAAGCACACCAATCAAAAAGGGTGGCTTTTATTCAGCTTAGCCAGGATTCGAGCCCCGGTAAGCGCGGACGGAGAGGTTCGGCGCTGATGACAAAAGGAGCGAGGGCGTGTTGTTGACTGCGAACACAACGAGTAGTTTCTAAGGCAAATCGCGAGTACTCGGCTTAACTGAAAACTATTCTGATGAAACTGAATTTTCATCAGTGCCCGAGTGCCGCGGCGGAGGAAGAACGGCTCCGGCGACTCTAATCGGCCAGCGCAGACCCGGCAAGTGCGTGCGGTGGGTGCGGTATTGGGTGGCGTTTTCATCTCCGTCCTCAGAAGCCAGGAAGGGAGAGAGGGGCGCTGCGTCCGTGCGTGTTTGCGAGCGAGTGCCACGGTCGTGACACAGCCTTCTCCGGCGCTGGCGGCTGGCGACGAATCGGAGGCAAAACAGGAGGGGGAAAGAGGGAAAGAAGACGAGGCTCACCATGGGGAGCCCGATGGCGAGAGGTGGTGATTCGGGGAGGCCGGAGGAGAGAGGAGGGTACCGGGGTGGTCTTGGCCGCGCGGCGGCCGGCGTGGTGGTCGAAGAGCTTGCGAACGTGCTCCCGGGCCTGTCCGTGTCGGCGAGTAAGAAGGAGGAGGAGGGGCGAAGCTGGTGGCGCTGGTGCACGGAGGAGGGGTCGGTTTCGCGCCGGAGAGCTGCTCGCGTCCGTCCCGGCCATGTCGAAGGAGTAGGGTGTGCGGGGCGTGTGGCGGCGGACAGAGGGAAGAAAACTAGCCTAGGGTTAGGGTTTGGGTTCCGATGCGTCTCGATTTAAAGAAAAGGGGAGAGGAGGTGGCCGTGGGGGCTAGGAGGCCGTGGGGAGAGCTCCATGGCGCGTCGAGCTGGAAAGGGGGGTCGCCTCCTCGTCCGTACGAGGACGATGACGGGGAGTGGGCCGGTCGGGGTGGCCTGGGCTTAGGTGGGCCAGAAGAAAGGCCCAGCTTGGCCAGGCTCCCTCTCCCTCCGATTTTTTTTTCTTGTTTTTATTTTTATTCCTTTCTGGTTTTGTCTTTTTAACACAAATTAGAGAAAGAAACATGCCAAAACTTTTAAACTATTTTTAATAGTTTCAAAAATAGTCATATTAATTTCTGGTTTGATTATTTATAAATAATTTGAAACTTCATTTGAATTTATTTGAAAAGCATTTGAATTTAAATATGAAAACTTAAATTCGGAATTTGAAGCAATCATTTTAATTAAATGCAACAAGTTAAATTAGCGAGATGACAAATGCAATGACATGATTATGCAAAGATAAAACAAAAAATTTAACTGGAGAAATGTTTGGGGCGTTACAGCAGCCTGCCGTGGAGTCCACAATCTGGTCGATTCTTGGCATGGGATAAGGGTCCTTGGGGCAGGCCTTGTTCACATAAGTGTAGTCGATGCAGACGCGGCCTCCTCCGGTGGGTTTTGGGACGACCACGCCGTTGGAGAGCCACGTGGGGTGTGTGACTTCGCGGATGACCTTTGCCACTTTTAGCTTCTCGACCTCTTTGACGATGAATGCTTGCTTCTCGGGGGCTTGTTTTCTTGCTTTTTGCTTGACGGTGCGCGCGTTCGGACACGCAGCTAAGTGGTGCTCGATCACCTCCCTTGGTACACCGGACATATCTGATACTGTCCACGCGAACATGTCAGAGTTTGCCCCGGAGGAAGGCGACGAGCGCGCTTTCCTATTTGGGAGGCAGCGCGGCGCCAATGGTGACGCTAGCCCCCGAGCCCTCAACCCCCGAGCTGCTGGAGCTTAGAGAGAATTTCTTTGTAGCGGCTGGCTCCTGGGAGAACAACTGCTTTTTCTTCTTGGGTCTCTCGAGAGACTCCATGTCCTCATCTGCAAGGAACTCCATTGTGGCTGCCTTGTAGGCTGTCTCGACAGCGCGCGTGGCATCCAGGACATGTCCACAGATGGTGATTGTGCCAGTGCTGCCGGGGATCTTGACCATGTTGTAGGCATGATGCGTGACGGCCATGAATTTCACGAGCGCGGGGTAGCCGAGGATGGCGTTGTATGGCAAGCCGATGTGCGCAACATCAAAGTCGATGTGCTCCGTGTGGTAGTTTTCCTCGCTTCCGAAGGTGACGGCGAGCCTGACCTGCCCTAGAGGCTCGATCGAGCCGCTGGTGACTCCCGTGAAAGGCCAATAGGGCATGAGCCGCTCGTAAGGCACTTGAAGCGCTTCAAACGTCTCAATGGAGATGACATTCAGGCCTGCTCCACCATCAGTGAGTGTCTTGGAGACAGCAATGTTGTCGATGGTGGGGCTGCAGACCAGCGGAAGGGTTCCAACAGTCTTGGTGGACTTGGAGTGGTCCTGAGGGTCGAAGGCGATGGTGTACTGCGACCACTTGAGGCGCCTGGAGGTCTCTAGGCTGGGGAGGGCGACATTGAGTTCGCGAGCGAACTGCTTGAACTGGTTGTTTGATTTTGGCGCCTGCGCCCCACCGAGGATGTAGGCAATGGCGCCCCTTGGAGCTTGATAGCCACCATCTTCCTCGTCAGGGAGGTTGCCGTTTCTCTCCGCAGCGTTGGCCTGGTTGCTAGATGGTTTCTGGTAGACGCTCTTGCACCCACTTCCGGGGTAGCCACGGCCTCGACCGCGGCTGCCACTGCCTTCTGCTCTGTCGCGCTCTTTGCTAAGCCCCTTGAGGTTGAAGCAAGTCTCGGTAGAGTGACCGCACCTGTTGTGGTAGATGCAGAATGGGCGGTGGTCGTCTTTCCTCTCTCCAGGCTCGGGAGAGTCCCTGCGGGTGCCCTTCGCGTCAGGCTCTGTCGCGAGGACTGTAACATCCCAAAAATATTAATATAATTATTAGTGCAAAAATGTGGGCCAACAAAAACTATTCTTATAAAAATGTGTGTATGTTTAATTCTTGAGTGTTGCTTGTTGCATTGTTTGCAAGATTGTGGAATTCTAGCTCTAATTAAAAGTTTGAAGAAAAGAAAACAAATAAAACAAACCACAAAAACAAAACACCATGTGACAAATGTCACATTATTTTTCCAAATTAAGATATATAAATTTATTTTCTCACCAAAATCAATGGAGTAATATTATTGACACTCCTAGTTAATTTTTACAAACTATTCACTTTCAAAAATTCAAATTCAAAACTTCAAATTCAAATTAGAAATTCATGATTGAAATATTTCAACATATTTCAAAAAGACTTTGTAACACTTACCAATAATATAGTTAGCCTAGATCCTAAGTTTGAACCCAAAAGAATTGAGAGAAATATGGAAAATTAAATAGCAAATTGCATACTGTTTTGGTTCAAGCAATTCATCAAACACCTCGCGTGCACCACCTGTTCTTCCCAAGCCGAGCTAAGCCTAGGATCAATCCGAGCAATGCTTCGTTCATTTGTCAAATTGGAGCCTCCACTGCACTCCTCTCTTCATCACGACCTCGCAGCACGCCGGGGGAAGCAAAGCGGTGGACGGAGTCGCCGTGGAGACGCCGGCGACAGCCACGGCAGTGCGCACGTCGCCATGTCGCGCGGCAGCGGAGGTGGCAACACCACGCTCTCCCGTGCCAAGCCCCCCCCTTCTCTCCCTTGCCTCTCTGCTCCCTCGCGAGCCTGCACAGCCCCTGGCACCAACCCGAGCACGCCGCGCCCGCGCCATGCCGCGCCATGCCGTGCGCCGCCCAAGCCCGTTCACGGCAGGGCCAAGCCCCCGCACGCACCCGAGCGCGCCACGCCACCCCACCTTGCCCGCCTGGTTCCCCGAGCAGCCCGCAGCGTAGCCGCACCACTCCACCGGCCTACGGCGAGCACGCACGGCCGCGGGTGCCCTCTGCACCGCGTCCACCGTGCGCCGCCCGGCCGCTATAAAACGCCCCCGTGCACCACCGTCCCTCCTCACCTCTCCACAACCCCTCCCCCTCTGACACCACCCTCTCGTGCACCGCCAGGAGGGCGGAGCCGTTGCCGCGAAGCTCTAGCCGCCCGTGGTCTCCTCGAGCTCGCCGTGCCCGAGGAAGACGACGACCGCGGCCAGGCCACGGCATCCTTCCCCTTCGCTCCCCCCTACCCTCAGCCTCTTCCCCATGCGCCCCGCACTCACCCGCCCCCTTTTCCCCTCTGTTTCGTGCACAGGATCGACGAAGGAGTCTCGCCGGAGTTGGAGCTCGGCCGCGAAAGAGGAGCTGCTCGCCGCCGTCGGTTGGAGCCGCCCCAGCACGCGCCGCTCGTCCCTAAGCCTTCCCCGAGTCACCGCCGTCGTTCTGCACCATCCGCACGTCCTCTCGAGCCCCTAGGTGAGTCTCTGTCCACCTCGCCGTCGCCGGAGTCGCGCGCCGCCAGTTTTAGGTCGCCGGCGTCGCGGCCGCTTGAGAGCCGTTAGATCTTGATCCTACGGTAGCATACCGGTTCGCTGAAATTATTAAAAATCTGACATGAGGGTCCCACGCGTCAGGTTTAAATGAAACCCGCGCGCGCGCCAGCAGTCGCTGACTGGTGGGTCCCCCTGTCAGGGTTTTAATCTTTATCCGTTCTGGATTTAAATTCGAATTTAAATTTCATTTAAAAACCAGTACTGAACCCAATTTTAGAAATTCCATAACTTTAGATTTACAACTCCAAATTTAGCAAATCCAACTGTTCTGGAAAGCTTATGAAATTCTCTATCCAACTAAGCTAGTTTCACTCCATTTGGATGTATAATAAAAATACAACATTCAAATTACAGTAGCATGTTTAAATCCTAAACTTGTTTGTTTCTGATACTCTGATAATCCAAATTAGTTGAAACTAATTTTATTAGGTCACATTTAGCCATGGTTAGTCACCCCTAAAATGGTTTAATTTTTAGATGAATATAATTTAAATAATAGCCAAAACCATATTAATTGGCTTCTGGATTCAAAACAATGTGTAGGGAGTTTGGTAACTCCAAATGACCCAAACCCAATTGTGTCATCTTCTACACATCATTAGCTTTCTGTAGAATTTTAGTTTGTATTTTTGTGACAAACAGAACTCAAGTTATGCAATTAAACATGTGCAACAAGTTTCTGCCCTAATTAAAATACGAGGGAATAATGTTTAATTCAATTAAATTGAAACCACATGATATTGTTTGGTATGTGGAATGGTTAATTAGAACCTCTAAGAGTGTATTGCTATGATGATTGATTGAATAGGCTAGTGATTGTTTGTATTTGATTGATTGTGTATTAGACGAGAACGTTGCCGGATATATCGAGGAGGAGGGATTTGCAGAACCTGAAGACCAAGACCAAGATCACTTTGCCGAGCAAGGCAAGCTACTCTCTGAGCTTGCACCCAACTTATGTATCTAGATTTACAAATCATTTTCAAAAGCAAAGGTTTACAAAAAACCCCTTTTCAAAAGTATATAGAGATTATTTTGCCACCCTATGTAGAAGTAGATACTAAAACTATAGGATGGAAAAACAATGTTGTTTATTCAAAACTCCTTTGAAAACTTGTGTGGATATATAGCACCAAAATGTGGTGTTGAAATAAGGAAATGGAGAAAGATGGTTTTAGAAAAGCACATTGTGTCCTAGTACTCAGTCAAGCAACCGATACTCTGTGCGACCACATTTACCCACATATGGGAAAGGGCTTAGTCATATAGTTTGCTCTTATTAGTATGGGACACTGCATCAACAGAGATGACTCTGTTATGCATGAGGGAGTGGTTTGGTGACATAACCCTGACCTGGGTCCTCGCTCAAAAATCTATGAGTAGATAAGGAGGAGGATAGAAGGATGTCCGTATACACCGCCAGATAAAACCTATGAGTCCTCACACTTAGGATTTCCGACGGGAAACTGGACTAGGTGTAGATGGAATGGTTCATAGGGGCAGGATCCTATACTAGCATGAGCAAAGGAAAGACTAGGGTCGGTGACTCAACTTCGCATACCACGGGTATGGCGAAGCGTGGCTGACACGATGAGTTATCGAATGAGTGTGGGAAAAGCGTGCTACCTCTACAGAGGGTAATTAAACTATTCGAATAGCCGAGTCCTCGGATATGGACAGTTGAAGACCCTACTTAGACCATGTGCAAGTTTTTGGAAAAGAGTTGAGTTTAGAAAGAAAAAGGAAATGGAGAGTGTTCCATACACCTATACCAACGGATCGGTATGAGGTAGTTGGAAAGATATTGCCTTAATGGTTTACGATCGGAAAAAGGAGGAGTTTTGGAATAAAACTAATAAAATTGAGATATCTAGTAGTCATAATTTCCTTATCTTCTTCAACAAAGATACAGAGATGTTTTAAATGAATAAAAGTGAGAAACTAAAAATGGAACTAGAGCACTCATGTTGGAGTAGTATGCGAGTACATTCAAATGTACTCATACTAGTTTGCTTTTGGCTATTGTCGTAGACAGACATGGAGGAGTACTACGCCCAGGAGGAGTATGGCGACATCTATGCCAACTAAGCATCTTCATAAGTCGACTGCCTGTCGGGTCATCGCTAGGATTTGATGTCTACTACGCCTTATTTCCGCTGATTGTTTTGGTTTGGCCCTTGAAGGCACCTATGTAAGACTTGGTCTAGATGACCATTTTATGTAAGAATTTAATTCGGTATTGTAATGGATGTAAACTTTGGTATTAAATTCGGGTTATGTGCAACGACAGACTGATCATGGGATCGTTGTGTTAAGCATAATCGGGTATTTCGGACAGTTAGTCCGGGGTCCCCACAGAATTGGTATCAGAGCCATCTCGACTTTAGGAGC
Organism: Poa annua; assembly: GCA_026929855.1. Taxonomy (NCBI): domain Eukaryota; kingdom Viridiplantae; phylum Streptophyta; class Magnoliopsida; order Poales; family Poaceae; genus Poa; species Poa annua. Next base: position 237,750,889 of record CM049426.1, on the reverse strand, counting down.
CTTAGATTAGCATGGTCGTTAGGGAGTGATTGCAAAAGTTGACTTTTAAGGAAAAAAAACAAAGTAAGAAATTAGTTTAAAAAATTGCTTATCTCTTACCCTCTCATTTGTGCAAAATTCTCTTCTTACCAAGTACTAAGTTTTCTCTCATATTCATAAAAACTTGCCACACTTCATTTTAATAAACTTAAAAATCTGCTCACATATTTTCCCTTCCATTAAAATTTTGATATACTTGTCATCTCACTAACTTAAAAATTTTGACTAAAAAATTCTAGATGGCGATCCATTTCACCGAGTTCGTTCAGCTGGAGAAGGACGGCAAGTTGATGTTCGAGAAGGACTTGTTCGAGTTGACCAAGCTGCTAGGTCGTCCCACTCCTGAGTTTAAGGGAGCCCAGGTGGACGCTCCCGGTAACGGGAACCTGTCCTGGTTGATCGAGGCGTCTGTTCGCGGGAACATCAAGTCCCCCGGATCCAGGGCACTCTCCTTCACCCTCATGGACGTCCATTGGGACGATGGACTGTGTCGTTCCATGCAGCGGATGCTATCCCGGCTTTGTGAGGAACACAAGGCGGAGCTGGTAAACTCTCGTTTCCAGTTCTACGGGAGGCGCACCATCGATGGACACCCAATTCGGTCCCCTCTGCACCCGACATTTGGAGAGTATATCCTAGACATGGAGATTATGCTCTTTCGCACCCAGGAGGATCTGAGGTGCGCTAGGCTTCGGTCTCACTTTGAGCGTCTCTCGCTCAAGGAGAGTCGCGAGATTGAGGCACAGCTGAAGACTGAGAAGACCGCTCTTCTTAAGAAGGGAATCCAGATGCGGAAGACCATAGCGAAGCTCCGCAAGAAGGTTGCCGAGCAGGATGAGCTGATAGAAGATTTGGAGCTCCGTACTGACGAGATGGAGGAGGAGGGCGAGGATCTCCGCAAGGAGAACGACGCTTTCCTCAGTGACGATGACGACTATCTGGAGGAGATGAACGATGAGGATGAGGATGATGAGGATGAGGATGATGAGGAGGAGGATCCAGAGGAGCCACCCTACCAGTCCGATGCTGACATGGCAGAGCCTGAGGTTCCACCTCAGTAGGCGAGTTACTTGAGTTCTACCGCAGGATTAGGTCGACCCCCCCCTATCGCTAGTAGAGTCAAAGTTGTGGTTCTTTTGGAACTTGCTATATGTACATTAGTTTAGGAGAATGTTGTAAGCTAGATTTGGGTGAACCCTTGATGTAATGGTTGTGCTATGAAAGTGTGTGCTAGTCTTGTTAACATGTGTTAAATGTTTCTCTTATAATCCTTAGCAAATCAATCCCTTCGCGAAACCAATCTTTTCCTTGGTCAGAACCCCTTTTGCTTGCCCTTATTCCCGGTGTACTTCAGGATGGTAGAAACTCGTCGCACCAACATGGATGGAGGAGCACCACCACCCCCACCGGACCCAACCACCGCCCAACTTCTGGCGCTCATCATGGAGGAACGCCAAGCTGCCCGGACTGAGCGTCAAGCTCATATCGCTGCCCTGCAACAGATAGCTGCCGCTCACAACAACAACAACAACAACAACAACAACAACAACAACCACCACAACAATGGCAATGGCAATGGCAATGGCAATGGCAATGGTGAAGGAAATCAGCGGTCCACTTTGAGCGACTTTCAAAAGACCAACCCACCCACCTATTCCAAGGGACTTCACCCACTTGAGGCCGATGACTGGCTTCGCACCATTAACAACAACCTGGTAGTTGCAGCCGTGGGAGAACCTGAGAAGGTGCTGTAAGCGACCCACTATCTTGCAGGACCAGCACGGTCTTGGTGGGAAGCTACCAAGGCTCTACAGCAAGCTGGTTATGCTATCAGCTGGGATGATTTCCAGGAGAAGTTCCGCAAGAAGCACATTCCCCGCGGACTCATTGAGCGGAAGAAGGATGAATTCCGCAGGTTGCGGCAGGGAAGTAAGGATGTGGTCGGATACCTCGATGAGTTCACTGACTTGTCTCGGTATGCTCCTGATGATGTCGACACCGAGGGGAGGAAGATGGAGCGTTTCATGAACGGACTTCATGATGAACTGCAATGCGCCTTGGTTATCCATGACTTTGTTGATTTGGAATCACTTGTGGACAAGGCCATACAGTTGGAGACCAAGCGCAAATCCATGTTTGAGGGTCGTAAGAGGAGAATGATTGCCCAGGAAGGTTCGAGCAGTCAGAAACCTCGCACCCACCCACCAAACCCCAAGCCAGCATATAGACCACCACCAACTTCGCACCCCAGTTACCCTAAGCCCCCATACAACCCAAACAAGTTCAACCGTCCCAATGACAACACCCGTCCCGGAGGGAACTCTAGCAACCCCAACCTCAATGCCAATGTTATCTGTTTCAATTGTGGCACCAAGGGTCACTACTCCAAGGCATGCCCCAATCCTAAGAAGAATGGTCCGCGCCCAGATGCACAGGCGCCGAACAACGGCCAAGGCCGCAATGGAAATGGCAAGAACCCCGCACCCCGCGGAAATGTGGCTGTTGCCAAGGGACGCCTGCACCACATCAATGCTGAAGAGGCCATGGATGCACCAGATGTTGTGATGGGTACGTTCCTTGTCAACTCAGTACCTGCAACTGTTCTGTTTGATTCTGGTGCTACTCATTCTTTTGTTACCCAAGAATTTGTTGCTAAGGGAGGTTTAGTCGGAAACCTCTTACCCAAACCCATGGTCATCCAAATCCCAGAATCCACCATAGATACCAAGTCATTTTGCCCAGACGTTTCCCTTGAGGTCAAAGGTGAAAAGTTCCTAGTCGACTTAATCATCCTAGGAACCCAAGGAATAGATGTCATACTGGGTATGAATTGGTTAGCCAAGTACCATGGTCGAATTGACTGTGCCAGAAGAGCTGTAGCCCTCACCACTGACAAAGGAGTAGAAGTGGAGTATGTGTCAGAAACCAGTCGACCCCGACCAAGATGTCATGAGAGCATAGCTCGACTAGCCCTAGATGAGATCCGTGTTGTTCACCTGTTCCAAGATGTCTTTCCTGAAGAATTGCCTGGTATGCCACCGGATCGGGATATTGAGTTCATCATTGAACTTATCCCCGGGACAGCCCCCATATCCCAAAGGCCTTATCGGATGAATCCAGAAGAACTGGTTGAGTTGAAGAAGCAGTTAGCAGATATGCTCAGCAAAGGGCTTATTCGCCCAAGTGCTTCACCCTGGGGATCACCCATTATCTTTGTGGATAAGAGAGATGGTACCACACGCCTGTGTGTGGATTATCGCAGGTTAAATGATGTGACCATCAAAAACAAGTACCCTCTCCCAAAGATCGAGGATCTGTTCGATCAAATGAACGGAGCCCGAGTCTTCTCCAAGATCGATCTTCGGTCAGGGTATCATCAGTTAAGAATCCGAGAGACAGACATTCCCAAGACTGCCTTCACAACCCGTTACGGTTTATTTGAATACACCGTAATGTCCTTTGGTCTGACCAATGCCCCAGCCTATTTTATGAACCTCATGAACAAGATCTTCATGGAGTATCTTGACAAGTTCGTGGTAGTTTTCCTTGATGACATCCTTATTTACTCCAAAACTGAAGAAGAGCATGCTGAACACCTGCGTCTAGTTTTAGCAACCCTCCGAGAGCATCAGTTGTATGCCAAGTTTAGCAAGTGTGAGTTTTGGCTCAGTGAAGTCTCATTTCTCGGACATGTTGTGTCTGCGGGAGGAATTTCTGTTGACCCAGAGAAGATCCAAGCCATTGTGGACTGGAAAGCCCCAACTAGTGTGACTGAAATCCGAAGCTTTCTCGGACTAGCGGGATACTACCGCAAGTTCGTTGAGGGATTCTCCAGTATAGCCAAACCCCTTACCCAACTGCTGAAAAAGGACAAGAAATTTGAATGGACTCAGAAGTGTGAAGAGAGTTTCCAGGAATTAAAGAAGAGATTGACCTCAACCCCTGTCCTGATTATGCCAGACGTCACCAAGAGTTTCGACGTGTATTGCGATGCATCACGTCTAGGACTAGGTTGTGTTCTGATGCAAGAAGGCAAGGTGGTGTCGTATCTGTCTCGATAGTTGCGACCACATGAAGAGAACTACCCAACCCATGACCTGGAGTTAGCTGCTGTTGTTCTTGCTTTGAAGACATGGCGCTCCTATCTGGCGGGACATCGCTGCGAGATTTATACGGATCATAAGAGCTTGAAGTATATCTTCACGCAGAGGGAGTTAAATTTGCGACAGAGAAGGTGGATGGAATTAATCAAGGATTATGATATCGGCATCAATTATCACCCTGGAAAGGCTAATGTAGTTGCCGATGCCCTTAGTCGCAAACCCTGCACCCTGAATGCCATGATCCAAGCAGAGCAGCCAGCCCTGTTTAAGGAGTTCAAAGATTTTGGACTAGAGCTTGTTAGCCACGGCTATCTCGCCCATTTAGAGTTAGCTCCAACTCTGATAGATCAAATCAAGGAGGCCCAGAAAGGTCATGAGAGCATAGAAGGAATCAAGAAGAAGGTTTCTCTCGGTAAAGCGCCTGGTTTTACCGAGGATGCAGAAGGAGTGTTGAGATTCAATGGTCGTATCTGTGTCCCCAATACCTCGGAACTCAAGGAATTAATCCTAAAGGAAGCCCACGAGACCCCTTACTCAATCCACCCCGGCGGAACCAAGATGTACCAAGATCTTCGTGAAAAATTTTGGTGGCATGGAATGAAGCGAGAAATTGGTGCTTTCGTAGCCAAGTGTGATATTTGTCAGCGAGTCAAGGCTGAACATCAGCGACCCGCTGGATTGCTTCAACCCCTAAAGATTCCCGAGTGGAAGTGGGATGAGATTGGAATGGATTTTATCACCGGACTTCCAAGATCCAACCGAGGCCATGACTCAATATGGGTCATCGTTGACAGGCTGACCAAAGTGGCCCATTTTATTCCCGTCCACACCACCTATAGGGGAAATCAGTTAGCAGACCTGTATATTTCCAGAATAGTAAGCCTGCATGGTGTGCCTAAGAGGATTGTATCAGATAGAGGCACCCAATTCACCTCAAGGTTCTGGAAAGCCCTGCATGAAGCCCTCGGAACCAAGTTGGTGTTTAGCACAGCTTATCACCCCCCAGACCGATGGCCAAACTGAACGAGTGAACCAGATATTAGAGGACATGCTTCGCGCATGTGTCCTAGCCTATGGATCCAAATGGGAAGATTGTCTTCCATTTGCAGAATTCTCATACAACAACAGTTACCAGTCTAGTCTGCAAATGGCCCCTTTTGAAGCCCTTTACGGCAAGAAGTGTCGTACACCCCTGAATTGGTCCGACACCGGAGAAGGCAAACTGTTTGGACCAGATACCCTCCGTGAGGCTGAAGAGCAAGTCCAGCTTATCCGAGAGCGACTCAAGACCGCCCAATCCCGTCAGAAGAGTTACGCTGATCCCAAGCGTCGTGATGTCACCTTCAATATCGGAGATTATGTCTATCTCCGAGTGACACCCCTTAAAGGAATGCAGCGTTTCCATGTCAAAGGAAAATTAGCGCCAAGATATATTGGACCTTTCAAGATCCTTGCCCGTCGAGGAGAAGTGTCTTATCAACTGGAGTTGCCCGAAGAGTTAGAAGATTACCATGATGTTTTCCACATTTCCTTGCTCCGGAAGTGTCTTGAAGTTCCTGACCAGCCTGATGTTTTCAAAAACATCGATCACCAGTCCGTCGACCTGAATCAAGACCTGACTTATCGCGAGACGCCCCTCAAGATTCTCGAGGAAGATGTTCGTCTCACCCGCAGGCGAGCAATCAAGTTCTACAAAGTCCAGTGGACTAACCACTCTGAAGATGAAGCAACTTGGGAACGTGAAGACTATCTTAGGAGCGAGTTTCCCAACCTCTTTAGGACCCAGACCTAGCAAATCTCGGGACGAGATTTATTTTAAGGGGGGAAGTCTGTAACATCCCAAAAATATTAATATAATTATTAGTGCAAAAATGTGGGCCAACAAAAACTTTTCTTATAAAAATGTGTGTATGTTTAATTCTTGAGTGTTGCTTGTTGCATTGTTTGCAAGATTGTGGAATTCTAGCTCTAATTAAAAGTTTGAAGAAAAGAAAACAAATAAAACAAACCACAAAAACTAAACACCATGTGACAAATGTCACATTATTTTTCCAAATTAAGATATATAAATTTATTTTCTCACCAAAATCAATGGAGTAATATTATTGACACTCCTAGTTAATTTTTACAAACTATTCACTTTCAAAAATTCAAATTCAAAACTTCAAATTCAAATTAGAAATTCATGATTGAAATATTTCAACATATTTCAAAAAGACTTTGTAACAGTTACCAATAATATAGTTAGCCTAGATCCTAAGTTTGAACCCAAAAGAATTGAGAGAAATATGGAAAATTAAATAGCAAATTGCATACTGTTTTGGTTCAAGCAATTCATCAAACACCTCGCGTGCACCACCTGTTCTTCCCAAGCCGAGCTAAGCCTAGGATCAATCCGAGCAATGCTTCGTTCATTTGTCAAATTGGAGCCTCCACTGCACTCCTCTCTTCATCACGACCTCGCAGCACGCCGGGGGAAGCAAAGCGGTGGACGGAGTCGCCGTGGAGACGCCGGCGACAGCCACGGCAGTGCGCACGTCGCCATGTCGCGCGGCAGCGGAGGTGGCAACACCACGCTCTCCCGTGCCAGGCCCCCCCCCTTCTCTCCCTTGCCTCTCTGCTCCCTCGCGAGCCTGCACAGCCCCTGGCACCAACCCGAGCACGCCGCGCCCGCGCCATGCCGCGCCATGCCGTGCGCCGCCCAAGCCCGTTCACGGCAGGGCCAAGCCCCCGCACGCACCCGAGCGCGCCACGCCACCCCACCTTGCCCGCCTGGTTCCCCGAGCAGCCCGCAGCGTAGCCGCACCACTCCACCGGCCTACGGCGAGCACGCACGGCCGCGGGTGCCCTCTGCACCGCGTCCACCGTGCGCCGCCCGGCCGCTATAAAACGCCCCCGTGCACCACCGTCCCTCCTCACCTCTCCACAACCCCTCCCCCTCTCACACCACCCTCTCGTGCACCGCCAGGAGGGCGGAGCCGTTGCCGCGAAGCTCTAGCCGCCCGTGGTCTCCTCGAGCTCGCCGTGCCCGAGGTAGACGACGACCGCGGCCAGGCCACGACATCCTTCCCCTTCGCTCCCCCCTACCCTCAGCCTCTTCCCCATGCGCCCCGCACTCACCCGCCCCCTTTTCCCCTCTGTTTCGTGCACAGGATCGACGAAGGAGCCTCGCCGGAGTTGGAGCTCGGCCGCGGAAGAGGAGCTGCTCGCCGCCGTCGGTTGGAGCCGCCCCAGCACGCGCCGCTCGTCCCTAAGCCTTCCCCGAGTCACCGCCGTCGTTCTGCACCATCCGCACGTCCTCCCGAGCCCCTAGGTGAGTCTCTGTCCACCTCGCCGTCGCCGGAGTCGCGCGCCGCCAGTTTTAGGTCGCCGGCGTCGCGGCCGCTCGAGAGCCGTTAGATCTTGATCCTACGGTAGCATACCGGTTCGCTGAAATTATTAAAAATCTGACATGAGGGTCCCACGCGTCAGGTTTAAATGAAACCCGCGCGCGCCAGCAGTCGCTGACTGGTGGGTCCCCCTGTCAGGGTTTTAATCTTTATCCGTTCTGGATTTAAATTCGAATTTAAATTTCATTTAAAAACCAGTACTGAACCCAATTTTAGAAATTCCATAACTTTAGATTTACAACTCCAAATTTAGCAAATCCAACTGTTCTGGAAAGCTTATGAAATTCTCTATCCAACTAAGCTAGTTTCACTCCATTTGGATGTATAATAAAAATACAACATTCAAATTACAGTAGCATGTTTAAATCCTAAACTTGTTTGTTTCTGATACTCTGATAATCCAAATTAGTTGAAACTAATTTTATTAGGTCACATTTAGCCATGGTTAGTCACCCCTAAAATGGTTTAATTTTTAGATGAATATAATTTAAATAATAGCCAAAACCATATTAATTGGCTTCTGGATTCAAAACAATGTGTAGGGAGTTTGGTAACTCCAAATGACCCAAACCCAATTGTGTCATCTTCTACACATCATTAGCTTTCTGTAGAATTTTAGTTTGTATTTTTGTGACAAACAGAACTCAAGTTATGCAATTAAACATGTGCAACAAGTTTCTGCCCTAATTAAAATACGAGGGAATAATGTTTAATTCAATTAAATTGAAACCACATGATATTGTTTGGTATGTGGAATGGTTAATTAGAACCTCTAAGAGTGTATTGCTATGATGATTGATTGAATAGGCTAGTGATTGTTTGTATTTGATTGATTGTGTATTAGACGAGAACGTTGCCGGATATATCGAGGAGGAGGGATTTGCAGAACCTGAAGACCAAGACCAAGATCACTTTGCCGAGCAAGGCAAGCTACTCTCTGAGCTTGCACCCAACTTATGTATCTAGATTTACAAATCATTTTCAAAAGCAAAGGTTTACAAAAAACCCCTTTTCAAAAGTATATAGAGATTATTTTGCCACCCTATGTAGAAGTAGATACTAAAACTATAGGATGGAAAAACAATGTTGTTTATTCAAAACTACTTTGAAAACTTGTGTGGATATATAGCACCAAAATGTGGTGTTGAAATAAGGAAATGGAGAAAGATGGTTTTAGAAAAGCACATTGTGTCCTAGTACTCAGTCAAGCAACCGATACTCTGTGCGACCACATTTACCCACATATGGGAAAGGGCTTAGTCATATAGTTTGCTCTTATTAGTATGGGACACTGCATCAACAGAGATGACTCTGTTATGCATGAGGGAGTGGTTTGGTGACATAACCCTGACCTGGGTCCTCGCTCAAAAATCTATGAGTAGATAAGGAGGAGGATAGAAGGATGTCCGTATACACCGCCAGATAAAACCTATGAGTCCTCACACTTAGGATTTCCGACGGGAAACTGGACTAGGTGTAGATGGAATGGTTCATAGGGGCAGGATCCTATACTAGCATGAGCAAAGGAAAGACTAGGGTCGGTGACTCAACTTCGCATACCACGGGTATGGCGAAGCGTGGCTGACACGATGAGTTATCAAATGAGTGTGGGAAAAGCGTGCTACCTCTACAGAGGGTAATTAAACTATTCGAATAGCCGAGTCCTCGGATATGGACAGTTGAAGACCCTACTTAGACCATGTGCAAGTTTTTGGAAAAGAGTTGAGTTTAGAAAGAAAAAGGAAATGGAGAGTGTTCCATACACCTATACCAACGGATCGGTATGAGGTAGTTGGAAAGATATTGCCTTAATGGTTTACGATCGGAAAAAGGAGGAGTTTTGGAATAAAACTAATAAAATTGAGATATCTAGTAGTCATAATTTCCTTATCTTCTTCAACAAAGATACAGAGATGTTTTAAATGAATAAAAGTGAGAAACTAAAAATGGAACTAGAGCACTCATGTTGGAGTAGTATGCGAGTACATTCAAATGAACTCATACTAGTTTGCTTTTGGCTATTGTCGTAGCCAGACATGGAGGAGTACTACGCCCAGGAGGAGTATGGCGACATCTATGCCAACTAAGGATCTTCATAAGTCGACTGCCTGTCGGGTTATCGCTAGGATTTGATGTCTACTACGCCTTATTTCCGCTGATTGTTTTGGTTTGGCCCTTGAAGGCACCTATGTAAGACTTGGTCTAGATGACCATTTTATGTAAGACTTTAATTCGGTATTGTAATGGATGTAAACTTTGGTATTCAATTCGGGTTATGTGCAACGACAGACTGATCATGGGATCGTTGTATAAAGCATAATCGGGTATTTCGGACAGTTAGTCCGGGGTCCCCACAAGGACCGTGGTGGCCTTGCGCTTGGGCTCCTCCTTCTTCTTCTGGTTCCTGGACCCCTCAGCGTGCTCGTCCACTCTCGAGACATCTTAACAAAGAGGAGTCCCTCTTCATCCTTGGCGCATTTGTCCGCCAGGTCGAACAGCTTCACCACAAAGGTGAGCTTGTCGTGGATACCCAGCTTCTCGAGCATCCTGCTGTTGGTGACGCCCTCGCGGAAGGCGGCGATGACTTGGGTGTCAGGGATGTTCGGGATCTTGTTGCGCACTTGGCTGAAGCGCTGGATGTACTTGCGGAGGGTCTCATCCTTATTCTGCAACACAGCATGCATGTCGTTATGGGTGAGAGCGCGCTCGTACGTCCCCTTGAAGTTGGAGACGAACTGCTTGCACAGGTCCTCCCACGAGTTCACAGAGTCCTCGAGGAGGTTCAGGAGCCACGACAACGCAGAGTCGCGAAGCGCATGAGAGAACCAGTTGGCCATGACTTTGTCGTCTCCGCCTGCCGCTTGGATGGAGGTGGTGTAAAGCTGCAGGAACTCGATGGGGTTGCTAGAGCAGTCGTAGCCCTTGGGAGAGCTGGCCTGAACTTCGGGGGCCAAACCACGCGGCGCAGGGAGCGGGTGAACGCCATGCAGCCGGTGGCGTACGTGGCGACTCCGTGCTGCAGCGCGCTGCGGTTCGGCTGGACTGGAGCCGCTCAGACGCCACCTCGGAAGTGACGATTGTGCGTTCTCCTGGTGCTCGACGTTGTCCTCGGGCTCTTCCGCATGAGGGCCCGAGCCGAAGCGCTCTTCACGGCGGGGTCGCCCTCGTCATGCGCGTGTTGCCGTGGCGCGCGCTCCTTCAGGCGCACGTCTGTTGGCGCGGGTAGCGCGGGTGTTCACCATGGCGCGGAGGCGGCTCGAAGGTCGGTGACGCGCCTCAATCCTCTACCTGGCGCGCCAAATGTCGGGTTATGACTCCCACGGAACAGGGGTGGTCAATTCCTGAAGAGTAGTTCGTGAAGGGGATTGAACGCGGAGGTCACGACCCTCGAGAGGCATGACGACGGTGCTCGCCGGGCCTGGAGAAGAAACACCCACGACAGAGAAAGACACTAGCCCGTACCCAGGTTCACAACCCTCAGGAGGAGGTAAGACCGCTACTCCTGCTTGTCTGTATTGCACTGTGGAGGTTTCAGTTCAGCTGAGCTTGCCGAGGGCTCTCTTGAGGCAGTTTGTGCCTGGGGAGAGAAGCAATGGTCTTCTTCCTCCTCAGGCCAAGGCTATCCTACTCAGCCGAGCTAGGGTTTACAAGTGTTCTCCTAGCAAATTTGCCGACCTTCTCTACGGTGGAGGTCTTGCTCCTTTAATAGGCGCCGCAGGCGTCTACCTTCCGCTTGGCCTCCAAGGTGGGCTCCCATACGGCAGCGGCGTGAAGGAGTTGGAGTCCACCGCTGCGGGCTCCTTCCTGGACACGGTCTCCGGAGTGGAGCCCACGATGATGATCTTCTTGGAGTGTTGCGTCGTCCAGCTGCTTTATCATCAGAGAGGAATGTACCAGCTGTCCTGGTGCAGCCGGCGCAACTTTATTGACTCCTTTATCACCAAAACGGCAAGGGGGCGCCTGCGTCACCCTGCGGGTACGGCAGAAGCCATGTGCGTCCTGCCGTACTTCCTTGGCTGCGAAGTTACCCCTCAGGCCTAGGGAGGACTGTGGAGGGTTTTCTGTTGACTTCCCTCCAGTCGCGCTGCGCCTCGGGAGGGTCTCTTGAAGCGCGGGTCCTCTTCAGGCCCCAACTTTCTCTTCAGGCCCTCGAGGGGATTTGCCTCTCGGGGGTCTCTTCAAGCGAGGGCTTGGTCCTTAGTCTTTTCGTCTGATCAGCCCGCATGCGGGGCCTGTGGAGAGTGGGCTCTTCATACCCCACTCTCCACTGGGCGCAGCCGGCGCAACTTTATTGACTCCTTTATCACCAAAACGGCAAGGGGGGGCGCCTGTGTCACCCTGCGGGTACAGCAGAGGCCATGTGCGTCCTGTCGTACTTCCTTGGCCATGAAGTTTCCCCTCAGGCCTAGGGAGGCCTGTGGAGGGGTTTCTGTTGACTTCCCTCCAGGCACGGTGCGCCTCGGGAGGGTCTCTTGAAGCGCGGGTCCTCTTCAGGACCCGGCTTTCTCTTCAGGCCCTCGAGGGGATTTGCCTCTCGGGGGTCTCTTCAAGCGAGGGCATGGTCCTTAGTCGTTTCGTCTGATCAGCCCGCGTGCGGGGCCTGGGGAGAGTGGGCTCTTCGTATACCAGTCTCCACTGGGCCGACATTGTGGAGCTGTTATAGATTGTAGGAAAGAGAAAATCCTTACTAAATTTGCTGGTGATTCATATGAATTCAATTTTTAGAAATTTGCTAAAACACCTTATGAACCCGAATTGCCTAATGAGGATTTTAGAGTAGAACAACTTGCTTCTGTCTCTCTTGCTCCTACTAATTATATTCAGCAATTTATGGAAGATCAGGAGGATGAAACTTTTATGGAAGAAAGAAATGAACTTGAGGACATATACCTTCCTCAACCTATCCTTAAGCATAATTTTAAAGTGGAAGACTTGGGTAAAACACTTCAACCTAAAGAGGATCATGTCTTTGATTTAAAACATTTGCCTAATAATCTTAAATATGCTCATCTTGATGATAAGAAAATATATCCTGTTATTATTAGTGCTAACCTTTCAGGTAAAGAAGAGGAACGATTATTGGAAATATTGAAGAAACACCGTGGAGCTATGGGTTATTGTAACGCCCCGGGATTTATCCCCTTTTGATTTGTGAGTTTTTCTTTTTGCATCGACATGGCATCGCATCGCATTAATTGAATTTGTTGCATTTAAATTAAATTTCTATAATTAAATTCAAAACCATTTCAAATTAATTAAAAATGTGTTATTTTCAAATCTTTTAAAAATGTTAAAACTTAGTTTATTAAATTGTCTATGCAAAACTAAAAATATTTTGTTAAGGTTTCGTATTTAATTTCCTTCTCGTTTTTGTTTTAAAAATATAAAACCGAAAAGTTTAAACGGGAGAGAAATTAAAAGCCCAAGCCCATCTACCCCCAAACCCTAGGGTTTCCCCTTGGAAACTTCTTTCCCACCCCCTGCCTTTTTGCAGCCACCCTCCTCTATTTTTCTGGAAATTTGTAAAGTCCTCCCACCTCCTTCTTTCCTTTTTTCCCCCTCCTTTTCTTTTCTTTCTCTTTTTCTTTCGTTTTCTTTTTCTTTCTTCCTTCTTCCTTCTCCATCCCGAGCCCGCACGCACCAAATCCTCCCGTCGCCCCGTCCCCAGCGCTTCCTCCCGACCGCAGGCCCGAGCGCCCCGGCCGCTCCCGCGCCGCCGCGCCCGCCGCTCGCCGGCCGCTCCCGCGCCGCCGCGCCCGCCGCTCGCCGGCCGCGCTGCGCCGCGCCGCGCCTCGCCCCGACCCGACGGCGCCCTGCGCCCTCTCCGCTCCCCGCGCCTCCGGCTCCGGCCGCCGGCCGCCCCGGACGCGCTGCGCCGCGCCGCCCCTGCGCGCGCCGCTCGGGCTCCTCCGCCCCGTCCTGCTCCCGTCTCCGGCCTGCGCCCCGCAGCCGCGCGCGCCTCCGGCCCGGCCGCCCGCGACACGCCGCCGTGGCCGCTGCCCCGAGCGCCCCTGCCGCCGTCGCGCCGTGCGCCGCCTTCCGCGCCTCTCCGCGCGCGCCTCCGCCCTGCTCGCGCCTCCCGCCGTCGCTGCCGGCCCCCTGCACCGTCGGTCGCCGCCGCCTCCCCGAGCGCCGCCCCGCGTACCCTGTGCCCGGCCTCCTTTGCCTCCTGCCCGGACTCCTCCGCCGTCGTGTCGCCGCCCGCCGCCCCTCGTGCGTTCGCCCGCGTCGCGCCACCGCCCCCGCCGCCTCCTCTTTTCGACCGCGTGCACGCCGCCGCCGTCGCCGCCCGCCAGGTGTTCGACGCAATGCTCGAAAGAACCCTGTCGTCCCTTTTTGTTGCCGTTTTGTCCACCCTTCGAGGTGCTGCCCGTGCGCGTGCGTGTGCTCCCTCTGGTGTCGCGTCGTCGTCACTGTCCGTGTCCATGTCACGGTGCCGCCCGTGCGCGCTTTTCCTTCCGGTGTCCGTTTGCCGTGTTCTACGTGCCCGCGCTTCCCCGACCACTTCCACGACACCGACAAACGACGATGCCCCGGTTCCGCGACGACTACTTCCCCGACGTCGACTACTTCCTCTACGTCCCGAAACGTCGGTTTCGAACACTATCTCTCCCGATCCAACGTGCGAACCCAAACCCTAACCCTATACCTATTTTATTAAATGTCATCTATCTTGTGCATATCGCATCATAATTGCATGTGTTGCATCTCTTGGGTTTGCGGGTGTAGTAAATCACCTAATTAATAAATATGGAATGTGTGGGGCAAATCAATATATGTATTGCCCCATTCCATTTAATTTGACTAGACCATCTTTGCCATGTCTTGCCATGTTAATGAACATTTATTTTGTGGAGTAGATAAATAACTTGCACCTAAGTGTTAATTGTTGGAACCCCTGTTCCGCTTAATTTGAGTTAAGTGCATCCCAAATTGCATCTCGCCATGCCATGCATCATGCTCATATGATCATGCTGGATCTTTTGCCGTAGTTGTAAAATGCATCTTTTACGCTTTCCAGTGTTTGTTGCTTCTTCGCGGATACGACGTTGAGATGTGTGAGCAACGACAAGATCTGCTTGCATGCGGGATTCCAGGCAAGCAAAGTTTGCTTGTTTACCTATACATTGTCTTTCATTCCTGCCATTGATCTCTGCTACCCTAGTTATCGATTCTTGAACTGCGATCCCATCACATGTTTATCCTGCAGCCTCTAAAGCTTTATCCCCACCACCTAATACCTGTTGTTTGTTTATCTGTTGGCCTTGCGAGTCCTAGCGCATGCTTAGAGTTGTTTGTGCGAGTCGTCTGTTGGTCTTATGTTTCATCTGCTTAGTATTATTATTCTACCTTAATAAAATGTTGCATTATATTGGGGTATTATAATTAAATGATAAGGCACCAGGCGGAAGGCCTTGCGAGGTGTTTTGTTCTGCTCAGTGTCGACCTAGGAACTGAGATTTTGTCCTCGGATCCAATTTTGAGCGCACTAACCACTTGTGGGTGGCCCAATGGAGCCCCCCTCGACTTTGAACGGATCCACAGCTCGTCCATGTGCCGCAAGTAGTTCGGGTTTTCCATTTGCTCATATGCATGTGCATGATGATGATGATGATGAGAGGTTACATGATACGGGGGGTCATATAGGTGTGGTGCGTACGTAGCGGACAGTTCCTACTGTGGTTTGAGCCGCATGGTGCGTAGGCACAAACTAATGAGTCCGCAATTGAGATTCGGCCGGACTCCTGACGCGGGTAACAACTCATATGGGTGGCACTTGGACTTGCTGTAGTGAAGGAATGAGTCGTGTTGAGAGGCCCTCACGGGTTGATCATGCGAGTATGGGTACTGTAGTGCACCCCTGCAGGGTATAATCTTATCGATGAGCCGTGTCCACGGTTATGGACGACTTTGGTGATGATGCTGGCTAACAAGATCTAGACAACTTACACCTAATTAATGTTAATTAAATTGACTAGTAATATAGAATTACTTTCACCATAAATTATAACTAAAATTGTTCAATGTGTGAGTTTCCCGAATTGCTTCCTCATACTTGGTTGAGGGGGTTAATTCGAGAATGGGTTATGATTGGTGTTAGTTGTAGATGTTTACTTATACGCTCTCTTATCCCTCTCTGATTAGACGGAAGTTGTAGCGTGTCTCTTTAGGTTGCTAGTGCTGCTGCCGCTAAGTCCACCTCCCCTATATTTTGGGAGATGGTGTAGAAAGTAGGCAAGTCGTTTTTGCTTGCCAGGGAGTGCCCTGACCCTCTTTTGGGATGTGCTTTATGTGCAGTCAACAGGTTTGAAGTCCGACGACGTTAGTTTGGGAATCCCTCCGGCTTGGCTGGGCAGGGATATGGCGCCATTGCTTATCTTCAGGACTCTTAGTCCAATTTGCTTCTTATCCGTAGTCGGATACTATTCTGCTTCCGCTGTCATTTGTATCTTTGTATTGTATATTTGTATCTTGACTCGTTCGAGTCGTTGTTGTAATTTATCTTCTGTTGTATTTGTGGATGTATCGGAACTGTTGCAATGTTATCACAATTCCACCCACATAATGCGCATGTTTCGGCGTGCACATTATGTCTGGTGGGCGACCTAAAATCGTTATTATGCGGATTTCGGCGGGAACGCTTAAATCTACATAGTACCGATTTGAGGGCGTCACAGTTATACTTTGGATGATTTGAAGGGGATTTCTCCTACTATATGTCAACATTCTATTTATATGGAGCCCGATGCGAAGCCAATTGTTGAACATCAACGCCCTTTAGTACCTAAGATGAAGGAAGTGGTAAGAAATGAGGTATTAAAACTTCTTGATGATGGTATAATATATCCTATTGCTCATAGTAGATGGCTTAGTCCTGTGCATTGTGTCCCTAAGAAGGGTGGAATTACAGTTGTTCCTAATGATCACGATGAACTTATTCCTCAAAGAGTAGTTGTTGGTTATAGAATGTGCATTGATTTAGAAAGGTTAATAAAGTTACTAAGAAAGATCATTATCCATTACCCTTTATTGATCAAATGTTGGAAAGATTAGCCAATAAAACTCATTTTTACTTTCTTGATGGTTATTCTGGTTTCTCTCAAATTGTTGTTAAAACGCAAGATCAAGAGAAAACCACATTTACTTGTCCATATGGTACTTATGCTTATAGGCGTATGCCTTTTGGTTTATGTAATGCACCCTGCTACTTTTCAAAGATGTATTTCTGCTATCTTTCATGGTTTTTGTGAGGAAATTGTGGAGGTGTTCATGAAAGATTTGTCCGCCTATGGCACTTCTTTTGATTACTGATTGCACAATCTTGATAAGGTTTTGCAGAGATGTGAAGAAACTAATATTGTTCTTAATTGGGATAAATGCCAATTTATGGTTAAGGAAGGGATTGTTCTTGGACATAAAATTTCTGAAAGAGGTATTGAAGTTGATAGAGCTAAAGTGGAGCCAATTGAGAAAATACATTGCCCCCGTGACGTTAAATGTATTCGTAGTATTCCTTGTCATGCTTTTTTCTATAGAAGGTTTATCATAGAATTATCCAAGGTATCAAAGCCTCTTACAAATCTCCTGCAAAAAGATATACCATTTGTTTTTTATGATGATTGTAAGGAAGCTTTTGAAACTCTTAAGAAAGCTTTAATAACTGCTCCTATTGTTCAACCACCATATTGGAATTTACCATTTGAAATTATGTGTGATGCTAGTGATTTTGCTGTTGGTGCTGTTCTTGGACAAAGAATATATAAGAAGTTCAATGTTATTCATTATGCTAGTAAGACTCTTGATTCTGCTCAAAAGAATTATGCTAGAACTGAAAAAGAATTTCTAGCTGTTGTAGTTGCTTGTGATAAGTTTAGACAATACATTGTTGATTCTAAAGTTATAATTCATACTGATCATGCTGCAATTAGATACCTTATGTAAAAGAAAGATGCAAAGCCTGGTCTTATTAGATGGGTATTACTTTTGCAAGTATTCGATTTGCATATTATAGATAGAAAAGGTGATGATAATCCTGTTGCTGATAATTTGTCTAGATTGGAAAACATTGCTTATGATCCTATACCTGTTAATGATAGTTTTCCAAATGAACAATTGTCTGCAATAAGGATGAGTTCACGAGATAGTCCTTGCTATGCAGATTATGCTAACTTTATTGTTTCGAAGTATTTGCCAACAACCTTTTCAGCTCAACAAAGAAGAAAATTGTTTTATGACTTGAGGCATTATTTCTGGGATGACCCACACTTATATAAAGAAGGAGTTGATGGTATTATGCGAAGATGTGTCCCGGAATATGAACAGAAAGAGATATTGAGAAAGTGCCATAGTAGCACTTATGGAGGACATCACGTTGGAGATAGAACCGCACAAAAGGTTTTACAATCAGGTTTTATTAGCCTACTCTCTTTAAAGATGCAAGAAAGATTATTTTATCTTGTGATGAATGTCAGTGAGTTGGTAATATCTCTAGACGTAATGAAATGCCTACGAATTATTCTCTTTTTATTGAATCGTTTGATTGTTGGGGATTTGACTTTATGTGTCATTTCCCTTCTTCAGAGTTATGTTACTAAATGGGTAGAAGCTATTCCTACTAAAAGTGCTGATGGTGAAACATCATTAAAAATGCTTCAAGGAATTATTTTCCCTAGGTTTGGTGTTCCTAGATATCTTATGACGGATGGAGGTTCTCATTTTATTCATGGTGGTTTTAGAAAGGTTCTTGCTAAATATGGTTTTAATCATAGAATTGCTTGAGCTTATCATCCTCAAACTAGTGGGCAAGTAGAACTATCAAATAGAGAAATTAAATCTATCTTGCAGAAGACGGTTAATAGAACGAGGAAGAATTGGGCTTGTAAATTAAATGATGCATTGTGGACTTATAGAACTGCTTATAAAAATACCATGGGTATGTCTCCTTATAAAATGGTTTATGGAAAAACATGTCACTTGCCCTTAGAATTAGAACACAAAGCTTATTGATCAGTGAGAGAACTAAATAGAGATTTTAAACTTGCTGGTGAGAAAAGATTGCTTAATTTGAGTTCTTTAAATGAATGGAGAAGTGAAGCTTATGAATATGCTAAACTATTTAAAGAGAAAGTTAAAAGATGGCATGATAAGAGAATACTTAAGAGAGAATTTCATGTTGGTGAGAAAGTTCTATTGTATAATTCTCGTCTTAGATTCTTTGCAGAAAAATTACTCTCCAAGTGGGAAGGACGATATGTTATTGTGGAATTGTTTCGTTCGGGTGCGATAAAAATTGCTTCTCTCAAGGATGACTCCACACAAGTGGTAAATGGACAAAGAGTCAAGCATTATATTTCTGGAGATTCATATAATGAAGATGTTGATGTTATTCAAGCAATTTCTCCAGAGAATTATATTAAAGAAAATATTTGTGAGTTCGCAGAACCTGATTTGGAAAAGGTACAGTTTCGGTAAGAAAAAGTCCGCAAATTTATTTTTTGGTTAATTGTGATTTATTTTTGGAAAATATGGAAAAATATGAGATGAAAACGAACAGGACACGAAGTCCGAGGCAACCACACCACCTCGTGGTGCGGCGCCCTTGCTGGCCGCGCTAGCAGGCGATGTGGACGCCTCAGAGTTCCTCTCCTACTCGGTTTCGTGCTTTTTCCTTCCTTTTATTTCGTAAATTTTTGCTGTAAAGTCACCCGAGGCCCCCGAGGTCCGTATATCGTGTTTTCGACTCGTTTTTGTTTCAAGCTGTTGCTATCCAGATGTCATCTCAGGGATCTTGCTCCGAAGACTACGCACTTCGTCGCCAACGTGAACTCCTTCAAGATCTTGATCAAGGGTCTTTTGTTGGATGGGTGGACGATGAGAAGGCAAAGGCTAGGCACAAGGACATGGATGAGAGCGTCATGAAGGAGGTGAAGAAGATCCAAGCGGCAAAGAAGGATCGTGCAAGGACGGGGACCAGCAAGCCCATCTTCGTGGGATCAATTAACCCCTAACATGCTTTTTCTCATAATATGCAGGGTGCAATACCACCAGTCCCGGATCTTAGTTCTTTTCTAGAAGCAATTGAAGCTCTTTGAGTCACTGATCAGTTTTGTGAGCAGTATTGTGTCCTTAGGAGGGAGGTGGATGTACTTCAAGAGGAGAATAACGGGCTCCGCAAGATGTTGGAGCGTTACCTTACTCCACTTCGAGTTGTTCCGCCATCGCCACCGAGGGAGTAATTCATCATCGGTATTGGCATCTCCCTTAGCTTGTTCCAAGCTTGGGGGGAGTGCTGCGGTATCACTATTATATTTCATCTTTTACTTTTTAGTAGTGTCATATCATGAGTAGGGAGATTATCTTATATTATGGTTTGCAATGTGGAAGTATCTCTCTTTTAGTTGGTTATCTATGTATCCCTTGGTGTGAGTTGCCGTTATGGAATATTAATGAGAAGTGTTATCATATTTTTCTGCACACTTTATTTTAGCTTGCAACTTTTATCATGTATGATTGATCTTGTCATTTAGTATTGGTGAGCACTTTGGGACAATATAGTAAATCTTTTGGCTTTGGCAAACTTAGCATTGGTCCGTAGCTTCAATACTTTGAGACTTAAGAGGAAAAAGAATTACATGTAGAATATAGCATTTATTGATCCTTCTCACTTGTCGATGACAAGCTTAGTATTGACAACTTAAAATGCTGTGTGCTTTCCAGTAAGAATTGCATGATTGTCTTTTACTACATGTATGTTTGTTTCTATCCTTCAACTCTTATGCTTGCTACCCAACCTTGCTAGCCAAAGACCTGTATCGAGAGGGAATGCTGCTCATACATCCAAACCTTGAAACAAAACCCCTGCCATCTGTGTCCACTATATCTTCCTACTATGTGGTATTTTGCGCCACTCCAAGTAAATACTTCTTGTGCTATATTTATTCAAAACTACTATCCCTTATTTGTCTCAATGTTCACTAGCTCATGAGGAAAAATAATAGTTGGGTTTGTCATCTTCCGTACTAATTGAGTAACCCATGACTTGCATGCTAACTCTGCTCGTCATTCATATTGCAAAGGCGTGGTTAGACCACAATAATATCAAAGGTTGAGTTTTTGAAAAATATAGGCACTCCTCCATGGTTTGAGATTGATTGGTGAGAACCCGTAAATTTGGCTAGCCATGGTTATGTTATAAAGGTGGGGACGAGTGTCATGGCTGTGAAAGTAAAGATAAAAAGAAGATGAATATGATAAAGGCTTGTTTCATAAAAATAATCGGAACCACCCTTAACTTGCTTAGTATGGAAGATGACAAGAACTTTGTTCCGAATCGTTGATGTCGGCCCAGTGGGAACTGGGGTATGGAGAGCCCATTCCCCCCAGGCCTCGCACCCTGGCCAGTCAGACGAAACGGCTAAGACCCAGGTATCACTGCCTGGCGGGACCCTCGAGAGGAAACTCCCCTCGAGGGCCTGAAGTGGAAGCATTGCCCTCAAGGGATCCCTCGCCTCAGGGGACCCTCCCGAGGTGCCAGCTCGCCTCGAGGGAGTCCCGCAGGAATCCCCCCTCAGGCCTCCCCGCGGCTGAAGGGAAACATTGCGGCCAAGGAAGTACGGCAGGACGCACGTGGCCTCTGCCACGCCCACGTGGTGACGCAAGCTCCCTTGTTTCCTTTTTGGTGATAAAGGGGTCAATAGAGTGGCGCCGCCTGCTGCGCCGCTGCCGGGACCTTCCATTCTCGCGATAAAGCAGGTTGACGGTGCAACCCTCCAACGGAGAACGTCATTGCAGGCTCCACCTTAGAGACTGCCCTCTCTGTGGGCAGTACAGCGCGGTCGGCCGCCTGTCAGCCACCGCACCCACCTTTATCAACAATGGACCGCGTCCATGGAAGAAGAGACCGCGGTGGACTCCTACTCCACTATGCCTCTGCCGTGTGGGAGCCACCTTGAAGGCCAAGCCGAAGGAGAGCGCCAGAGGGGCCTATAAAAGGGACAAGACATCCATCGTAGCACAGGTCGGCTCTTTGCATGCTACAACCCTTGTAAACCCTAGCAACTCTTGTTAGGATAGCCTCGGGTTGGAGGAGGAAGAAGACCATCGCTTCCCTCCCCAGGCTAGAACTGCCTCAAGGGGGACTCCGGCCAACTCCACTGTACTGTAACCTCCATCATCTAATACAGACAAGCAGGAGTAGCTGTCTTCCCTCGTCACGAGGGCCGTGAACCTGGGTAAAGGCTGGTGTCTATCTCTGTCGTAAGCGTGTCGTCTTCGGGTCCGGCAAGCAACGTCGCGGTGCCCCTCGAGGGTCTTGACCTCCGCGTTCAACCCCCTTTACGAACTTCTCTTCAGGAAGTGACTACCCCCGATTTTTGGGAGTCATAACCCGAGATTTGGCGCCCCAGGTAGGGGTTGAAGCGCGTCAACAACCTTCGAGTTCGTCTCCGCGCCATGGTGAACACCCGCGCCGCTCGCGTCAACCGGCGCGCGCCTGAAGGAGCGCGCGCGCCACCAGGCACCGCGAACACCCGCGCACGACGGGGACGACCCCGTCAAGAAGAGCGCGTCCCTTCCGGCCCTCATGCCGAGGCGCTGGAACGCGACTCCGAGCATCAGGAGGACGTGCAGTCGTCGCACACGTTGCAACACCCGAGCGGCTCGGGCCCGGGGAGGACCGACCCCGCACCCCACACCGCGCTGCTCATGGCGCCGGAGCTTCTCCGCTACCAGCACACCGCTGAAGCCCACGAGCAGTGGCTCCAATGCCTCAACCACCTCGTCGGCATCGCCACGACGCGCCCTGCCCCGTCGCAGTCCAACATGCACCCCTCTCACGCGGGCACGATCGCGACAAATGCGCCTCCGCCTCCTCCGGGACCTTCACCGGCCACGACGCAGAGGCTGCATCGCACGCGACCTCGCCGCACGATTGCATGATCGTGCAGCGCACCGCGCCTGACGCTCGCGTGGGGATGGAGCTCCAGCGAGACCGCCAGAACAGGCTCGTGGAGGAGATCGGCTAGGCGGGTCAGCAGAATCGCGTGCGCTGCAGCACGGGGTCGCCACGTACGCCACAGGCTGCGTGGAGTTCACCCGTTCTCTGCGTCGCGTGGTCTGACCCCCATAGTTCAGGCCGGCTCTCCCTAAGGGCTACGACGGCTCCAGCAACCCCATCGAGTTCATGCAGCTCTACACCACCTCCATCCAAGCTGCGGGTGGAGATGACAAGGTCATGGCCAATTGGTTCTCCCACGCGCTTCACGATTCTGTGTTGTCGTGGCTCCTGAACCTTCCTGAGGACTCCGTGAGCTCCTGGGAGGAGCTCTGGAAGCAGTTTGTCTCCAACTTCAAGGGGACATACGAGCGCGCCCTCACCCACAACGACCTGCGCTGTAGTGCAGAAGAAGGATGAGACGCTCCGCAAGTACATCCAGCGCTTCAGCCAAGTGCGCAACAAGATCCCGAACATCCTTAACACCCAAGTCATCGCCGCCTTCCGCGAGGGCGTCACAAACAGCAGGATGCTCGAGAAGCTGGGCATCCACGACAAGCTCACCTCTGTGGTAAAGCTGTTCGACCTGGCGGACAAGTGCGCCAAGGCTGAAGAGGGACTCCTCTTTGTCAAGATGTCCTCAAGAGGGGACGATCATGCTGAGGGGTCCAAGAGCCAGAAGAAGAAGGAGGAGCCCAAGCGCAAGGCCACTGTGGTTCTCGCGGCAGAGCCTGACGTGAAGGGCACCCGCAGGGACTCCCCCGAGCCTGGAGAGAGAAGAGATGACCACCGCCCTTTCTGCATCTACCACAACAGGCGCGGCCACTCTACAGAGTCCTGCTTTGACCTTAAAAGGTTGAGCAAGGAGCGCGAGCAAGCAGAGGGCAGTGGTAGCTACGGCCGAGGCCGTGGCTACCGCGGGAGCGGACGCAAGGGCGTCTACCAGAAACCATCTGGAAATCAGACCAACGCCACAGAAAAGAACGGCAACCTCCCTAACGAGGAAGATGGCGGCTACCAAGCCCCGAGAGGCGCCATTGCCTGCATCCTCGGGGGGGGGGGGGGGGCAGGCGCCGAAGTCGAACAACCAGTTCAAGCAGTTCGCCCGCGAGCTCAACGCCGCCCTCCCAAGCATGGAAACCTCCAGGCCCCTCAAGTGGTCGCAGTACAGCATCGCCTTCGACGCTCAGGTCCACGCCAAGTCCACCAAGACTGTTGGAACCCTCCCGCTGGTCTGCAGGCCCACCATCGACAATGTGGTTGTCTCCAAGACTCTCATCGATGGCTGTAGCGTACCTGCACTTTAAATAAGGCAGATACCTGTGTATAGTGCAAATCCCTGGATCGAATCATTTGCACACACAGTTTACGATGTAATATCACAACAAAGCATCCATTATATTACATCGATGATCCAGAGTTACAAAATATTTAATACAAGTTGCATAGCATAAAGCTAGCATTGACAAAGTACACAGCGGAAATACAATAGCAGTGAGTCTCTCTAACTTTCATGCTGCCACAGGCGAAAACATGTTGGTTGCAGACTCGAAACCTTTAACGAAACCTCACTCGTCATCTGATCAATCTGCAATAAGAAAAATATTGCAACAACGTGGGTCAGATTCCATTAAAAATGGAGTCTGGCAAGTGACACTATGGTGGACACTTATGGAATAACTCTAAAGCCTATATGCATATTTGGCTGGTGGAGCTCAAGGTTAATTTGCATAAAGCCAATTTTTCCTATTCTTTTGAAAACACTTTTCTTGAAATCTCGACGAGTATGGCATGAAAACCATAAATCTCATCTTCCCTTGTTCACCCATCAAGTTTTACTTTTGAAGTTGGAATGGTGGAATCCTCCATTGACGTCCTTGATCAGCTGCTCAAATTGTCCGTAACCGGGGACACGACTAAGTACTTAGTTTTACACTCTGCAGAGGTTTTGCACTTTCACCATTGTACCCATTCAACCCAAGGTATCCTTTACACACCGTTTTTGATAAGGAAAGGAGAGAATGAGACGAGATCTTTCAGAAGCATTTTCCCTCCCACCTGGCTTGACCCGTTCCACCTAACATCCCCCTACATCTGCTTGTCAAGCCGGAGAGAGTCCACGCAACATAATTGATCAACCCAGAGCCCATATGGCAATGGCTGCACTGGAAGCAATCGTCACTCGGAGTTCTTCAGATTCCTCTGTTCCTGGGTGGCCATTCTCAAGTGTACATACTCCAGGAACCATAGACATGGACCTGAGTAGCCACTCAACATAACCCATGCAACCAATTACCACCCAGGTGTTTCATTTACTTAGTAGATGTGTACTCTCAGGTAAAAATTACCATGCTCACGGCCCTAAGTAGAATAGAAATTCTTCCTAGGCGAAGACAACCATGAGCACAGCCCTGAGTAGTCACTTAACCTTTTATAAAATCTTTCATCAATTGCATAGCATCAATATTTCTGCTAAGTATGATATAGGAACCTAGACACAGGAATAAGGGATTCTACACAGGTTTAGCATAGCAACACATGCATATTAAAATACACTAAGTAATGCATATAAAAATAGGAAGTTTATGAGGTGTGCCACTTGCCTTTGAATGTTGTCGTTGTTCTCAAAACTCTTTTCAACAACGAACGTTTGCTCTCCGTTTAATCTACCAATAATAGCAAACAACAATACAACAATCAACAAACATACATGCTCATATCCAATGAACAACAAGTTTTGTAAAACTCCTAAGGAAGACATGTCATGTATGATATGCAAATTATTTCTAAGGCTAGAGATGCATGTCATGCTATGAAAATCTCTTAAGTTAATGCAAGGAAAATAGGTGGGTCAAGAATGACTAAGGACTAAGGTCTAAAGTTGGATAAACATACTTTGTTTTATATCTTCTTAAAACAAGCACTCAAATGGCTTAGCCATGATGTGCAAAATACTTAGGGAAAAATACTAAGTCCTTTGTTCAAGATGATCAACAATTATTATCAACTCTTTGTAAATTGGACATTCACTATAGTGAGAGAGACAGACACCCGGCCAGCCACTTAAATTGTGGAACAGGTCTCATGTACGTGGACATGTAAGGTTTGTTTCCAGGCCGACTCATCCCACTATGCTGCTAGGATCCAACAACTTCAAGATGATAACATCATGATCAAAATTTGTTTAAGTCTAAAAGACAAGATTAGGAAAGAGGGAAAAGATAGAAAGAAAGATGTAGTTGTCCTCCAGGATTCATCTCCAGACTTGTAACTTTCTTATGGATGATGTCTTGATTGAGTTCTGGGTAGTCCTGATGAATCTTCAGACTTGATGATTCTTGTATCCTCGAGGCTGGTCTTGGATTTTCTTAGTCTTCATGAAATCTCAGAGGAGAAGAAAAGACAGAGAGAAAGACTTAGAGAAAAAAAGGGAGGTTGGCCTTCTTGAACTTCTTCTCACTTTTCTTCTAAGTGCTTGACATCTCGAGGATGCTTCCAGAGTCTGTTTTCTTCTAAGTGCTTCTACTTCTCGGAGATACTTCTGAAGTCTTGTTTTGGCTAAGTCCTTCAATGGCCTTCTAGCTCCATCTTGGAAATCCTAAGTGTCTAAGTGTAGCACTTCACAAATATGCTAAGTTGAAATGATCCTAACTTAGAGAAAACTAATGAAGAGGGGTTTTCCTATGAGAATAAAATATGCTATGAATGAAATAAAATTTTAAATCACAAGAAACATAAAAATAACTTTTGTGATTTCTTTATAAATATGTATGAATTGATAAATGCAATTTAATTAATTTCTAGTTTTGGAGAATATAATAAAATGAATATAATAAAAGGAATAATTATAAGATTAAAGTTTCCTATGATTAAATTTTTATAACAAAATTTTATAATTAGTGTTAATAGACAGAGAGCATTTAATTAAATCTATTGCAATTGGATTTAATCAAAAATAGTGTTTCTATTAAAAGTTATTTCAAAATTAGTCAAACTATTCAATTTTAAACTCACAACTATGAAATCATTCACAAATTACTCAAAATATTTCATAGCAGTGACAGTAATTTACAAATATTCTAAAGTTTCTAAAACATTTTATTTGTAATTTTTGGATTTATAGATTTAAAGTTTTTACAAATATACTCAAATTCACCATTTGAATTTTGAATATTTTATACTAAGTCAAATTTGAATTTTGTCAGATCCAAAATATTCTACATGTCAAGAGCTTTCCAAATATATAAAAATTATTAAATTTAGAGTTGTGGTTAAAAAGTTGTGACAGATCTAAGTGACAGGGGCTTTTCTGCAAAACTGCCAAATAATCTAATTAAAAGAATTTATTTTCTGACGTGGCAGCTGACTGGGATGCTGACTGTGCAGGCCACGTCAGCGCTGACGTGGTTAAGTGGATGAATCCGGATCGTTAGATCCAGATCTGACGGACGACAGGGAATCATACCGGTTCGCTTAAAAATTCTAATCGTGGCCGCTGAGATCGGATCGGACGGCCAGGATGAATGACCATACCGTGGCGGCGCTCCGGTGGCCGGCGATGGAGGGGACGGCGGCGCTGCGCTCGGGCGTGGACGGAGGCGACGATGCGGAGCTTCCCCGGACGAACTGAGGCGACGGTGGTGTGCAGATCGTCGCGGCGATGTGGATGGTGGCGACGGCGTCGTGTCGCTCTTCCTGGCGCGGCCGGCAGCGGCGGAAGAAGTGTGGCGGCGCTCCGGGAGATCCGGTCGAGCACGGGGCGCTCGACTCGCTGCACGAAATAACCGAACGCGGGACTTAGGAGGTGCGCACGGAGATGACGAGGACAGAGGAGAGGACCAGGAGCTCGGAGGAGGTCTCACCGTGACGGGATCGTGAGAAACGTGGCGGCGGAGGAGACGAACTCCAGCGAGCTCGTCCGGCGGCCTGGGGGCACGGTTTAGTTAGGGTTTGAGGGGGAAAAGACGCGGCACGGCTGAGGTATTTATGGGGACGGGGAAGAGGTAGGATCTCGTTCGAAAACGGCACGGAATCAATCTCCGGATCGCTGCGGATTTCTAGCAGGAGTTGGTTTCGGAGGTTGAAGAAGATCTGCTGACGTCAGCAAGTATTTTTCTTTTTCTGATTTTATTTATTTATTTTATATCTTTTGATTTAAATGTCCAAATGATGTCAAGTAAATTTCTAAAAATTTGTAAAAATAATATCTTGCTGTTAAACCGGTTGTGGGTATGTTTTGAATATTTTTGAAAATTAGTATTTTGAAATATTGCTTAATTAAAAATTTGACACTTAAAGTCAAATTTGAATTTCTATCTCATTTAAATTTTCCTTTGGCTAAAATAAATTTGTAAAAATACCCACATTTCAATATGTTTGAATTTAAGTTATTTAAACTCATTTTCAATTTCTAAATTCATTTTTGGCTTTGGTATAATTATTAATGACATAACACAACTATATGAAACTGGAAAAGATAATGTATCCCTTTTTAATTGAAAATGATTTGTGCAACATTATATTTTATGCATTTGAAACTTCATAACAACTTTGGAAAAAAAACCTTTGTTTTAATTTTATTCTTATTTAGGATATATTAATCATTTCATGCTTTAAAAATAGATGAAATTCATTTAAGCAAATGAAATGTTTATTTGGATAATTCATTAATTTAAAGACTATGAAGTTTTAAAGTTATACACTATAGGCTTATAATTTCCAAACTATATTTTGAGCATAGTTAAAGGAATGAAAACCATTTAGTAATTATATAACCTTTTGAAAAATCTTTGTATTTATGAATAGATATGGCTAAGTGGGTTAATTCAAATACTTATAATGAAACTAATTTATTTAAAATAAAATGAATTGTAGTTTGTAAAATATTTGTCAAATTATATTTTTAAGGTTTTTGAAACCGAGTGGATAATAAAAATGTTTAAACTGTGACATTTGAATTATTAAACTCTTTCTATAAGTTTGAAGTCTTTCATAGTTGGTTTCCTTATGCATTTAATATTTTATTTTAATAAAAAGAAAAGTTTTAAATTTTAGTGATTTTTGAATATTATAAAATGTTGGGATGTTACAGACTACCACCCTTAAAAGGAATCTCGTCCCCGAGATTCGGAGAAGCTAGAAAAGAAAGCAAAGGCTTGAATGATTCTGATAACTCGAGATGCTTTGAGAAATGAAATTTCGGACATGGAAACTTGAAAACTTGTAGGGAATAAATTTTCTAATTGGGAAGGCTAGAAGATTGTTTGGGATCTTTGGGTTTAATAAGTTGGGTTTGAATATTCTAGGTGGCTACCACCCTTAAAAGAAAAGTTTTGGTGATAATTAAACATTCTAATGCACCACCAAAAATCAAGAAAATCCATTACAAACATCATCTAACAACATCAAGCAACAAGGTTCAAACACAAGCAACACATACGTAAAATTTCAAACTTCTTTTGAGAAATCGAACTAATCGTTTATCGAACGAAAGGTTGGGGAAGTACAAAAGCAACAGTACTGCCATACCACAATTTGATAGGTCAATACTCTAAATTGATACGATAAGCTAAATTAGATAAATGGTGGTCCCTCTAACATGGTTTTGATTGCTACACTGATCCTTCCTAATTATTACGCTTGCGTTTTATTGCGTGGTTCTTTATCACATGCGTGACTTATTCCTCAGTTGATTCTTCAAACAGCACTTCTTCGGGGTCTTCTTCCTCTGGTCCCTCCTCCTTTGTAGCTGCAGATACAGTCACATCTCCAGTGCCTTGATCACCTCCTTCTTCAGCTACTGGCGGTGGTGAAGGTGGAGTGAGTTGCGCCTCAAGCATGGCAATCTGCTCATCCTTGCCAAGGTTCTCCAAATGTAGGTCATGGATGAGTTCCTCCAACTGACCAATAAGATTTTCAGAAGTCTGGAGTTCTTGGGTTTTTGCGTGTATGACAGCTTGTGCATGATCCGCGACGTTATAAGCCTGTTGGACCCTCCTGGTCAGACAGTTGATGAGATAATCCAAGTCTTCAAACGTCTTGTTAACGAGGGGCAGGTCCAGGCGATTTCCCGTGTGAGCCATCGAGAGACCATGTGCATTCCTCTTCCCAAAGGCACGGAAGGGCGATCCTGGTGCTAGCTTGAATCGATACTTGTAACACAAACGAGCCATTAAGTCCACCATAGCTATGTTCACTCCCTCAATCCACTCTGGGTAGTAGGTGACATAGTCCACGGGCTCAAAGTCTGGCATTGTAGGATCCGGGGTCATGATGGTGCGTATTTCCCAACGTATCCCATGGGGTATGTCGGTCTCCTCCTTCCTTCCTCGGAAATAGGGTGGTGGTAGCTTCAGTACACTTGTCAACCTCGACAGCTGCCTCCCAAAGATGAAACCCGACAGAACTCCAGCATACGCAGTCTCAGTGTATTATCCCATCTAGCATTTTGAACAGGTAAGAGTATTAGAATTTAAAAGAAAAGGGAAAGATGCAAGACAAGATACTTAATGTAAAACAATATTAAAAGAAATTTCAACATTTACTCAAGTTTTGGAAACTTAGTTTATTTAACTATTTAACCTTTGGGGTCTACGTCCAATCCTAGGGGTTTCGAACCTACAGGCAACACAGTGCTCTGATACCATCTGTAGCGTACCTGCACTTTAAATAAGGCAGATACCTGTGTATAGTGCAAATCCCTGGATCGAATCATTTGCACACACAGTTTACGATGTAATATCACAACAAAGCATCCATTATATTACATCGATGATCCAGAGTTACAAAATATTTAATACAAGTTGCATAGCATAAAGCTAGCATTGACAAAGTACACAGCGGAAATACAATAGCAGTGAGTCTCTATAACTTTCATGCTGCCACAGGCGAAAACATGTTGGTTGCAGACTCGAAACCTTTAACGAAACCTCACTCGTCATCTGGTCAATCTGCAATAAGAAAAATATTGCAACAACGTGGGTCAGATTCCATTAAAAATGGAGTCTGGCAAGTGACACTATGGTGGACACTTATGGAATAACTCTAAAGCCTATATGCATATTTGGCTGGTGGAGCTCAAGGCTAATTTGCATAAAGACAATTTTTCCTATTCTTTTGAAAACACTTTTCTTGAAATCTCGACGAGTATGGTATGAAAACCATAAATCTCATCTTCCCTTGTTCACCCATCAAGTTTTACTTTTGAAGTTGGAATGGTGGAATCCTCCCTTGACGTCCTTGATCAGCTGCTCAAAATTGTCCGTAACCGGGGACACGGCTAAGTACTTAGTTTTACACTCTGCAGAGGTTGTGCACTTTCACCATTGTACCCATTCAACCCAAGGTATCCTTTACACACCGTTTGTGATAAGGAAAGGAGAGAATGAGACGAGATCTTTCAGAAGCATTTTCCCTCCCACCTGGCTTGACCCGTTCCACCTAACATCCCCCTACATCTGCTTGTCAAGCCAGAGAGAGTCCACGCAACATAATTGATCAAGCCAGAGCCCATATGGCAATGGCTGCACTGGAAGCAATCGTCACTCGGAGTTCTTCAGATTCCTCTGTTCCTGGGTGGCCATTCTCAAGTGTACATACTCCAGGAACCATAGACATGGACCTGAGTAGCCACTCAACATAACCCATGCAACCAATTACCACCCAGGTGTTTCATTTACTTAGTAGATGTGTACTCTCAGGTAAAAATTACCATGCTCACGGCCCTAAGTAGAATAGAAATTCTTCCTAGGCGAAGACAACCATGAGCACAGCCCTGAGTAGTCAATTAACCTTTTATAAAATCTTTCATCAATTGCATAGCATCAATATTTCTGCTAAGTATGATATAGGAACCTAGACACAGGAATAAGGGATTCTACACAGGTTTAGCATAGCAACACATGCATATTAAAATACACTAAGTAATGCATATAAAAATAGGAAGTTTATGAGGTGTGCCACTTGCCTTTGAATGTTGTCGTTGTTCTCAAAACTCTTTTCAACAACGAACGTTTGCTCTCCGTTTAATCTAACAATAATAGCAAACAACAATACAACAATCAACAAACATACATGCTCATATCCAATGAACAACAAGTTTTGTAAAACTCCTAAGGAAGACATGTCATGTATGATATGCAAATTATTTCTAAGGCTAGAGATCCATGTCATGCTATGAAAATCTCTTAAGTTAATGCAAGGAAAATAGGTGGGTCAAGAATGACTAAGGACTAAGGTCTTAAGTTGGATAAACATACTTTGTTTTATATCTTCTTAAAACAAGCACTCAAATGGCTTAGCCATGATGTGCAAAATACTTAGGGAAAAATACTAAGTCCTTTGTTCAAGATGATCAACAATTATTATCAACTCTTTGTAAATTGGACATTCACTATAGTGAGAGAGACAGACACCCGGCCAGCCACTTAAATTGTGGAACAGGTCTCATGTACGTGGACATGTAAGGTTTGTTTCCAGGCCGCTTCATCCCACTATGCTGCTAGGATCCAACAACTTCAAGATGATAACATCATGATCAAAATTTGTTTAAGTCTAAAAGACAAGATTAGGAAAGAGGGAAAAGATAGAAAGAAAGATGTAGTTTTTCTTATGGATGATGTCTTGATTGAGTTCTGGGTAGTCCTGATGAATCTTCAGACTTGATGATTCTTGTATCCTTGAGGCTGGTCTTGGATTTTCTTAGTCTTCATGAAATCTCAGAGGAGAAGAAAAGACAGAGAGAAAGACTTAGAGAAAAAAAGGGAGGTTGGCCTTCTTGAACTTCTTCTCACTTTTCTTCTAAGTGCTTGACATCTTGAGGATGCTTCCAGAGTCTGTTTTCTTCTAAGTGCTTCTACTTCTTGGAGATACTTCTGAAGTCTTGTTTTGGCTAAGTCCTTCAATGGCCTTCTAGCTCCATCTTGGAAATCCTAAGTGTCTAAGTGTAGCACTTCACAAATATGCTAAGTTGAAATGATCCTAACTTAGAGAAAACTAATGAAGAGGGGTTTTCCTATGAGAATAAAATTAGCTATGAATGAAATGAAATTTTAAATCACAAGAAACATAAAAATAACTTTTGTGATTTCTTTATAAATATGTATGAATTGATAAATGCAATTTAATTAATTTCTAGTTTTGGAGAATATAATAAAAGGAATATAATAAAAGGAATAATTATACGATTAAAGTTTCCTATGATTAAATTTTTATAACAAAATTTATAATTAGTGTTAATAGACAGAGAGCATTTAATTAAATCTATTGCAATTGGATTTAATCAAAAATAGTGTTTCTATTAAAAGTTATTTCAAAATTAGTCAAACTATTCAATTTTAAACTCACAACTATGAAATGATTCACAAATTACTCAAAATATTTCATAGCAGTGGCAGTAATTTACAAATATTCTAAAGTTTCTAAAACATATTTATTTGTAATTTTTGGATTTATAGATTTAAAGTTTTTACAAATATACCCAAATTCACCATTTGAAATTTGAATATTTTATACTAAGTCAAATTTGAATTTTGTCAGATTCAAAATATTCTTCATGTCAGGAGCTTTCCAAATATATAAAAATTATTAAATTTGGAGTTGTGGTTAAAAAGTTGTGACAGATCTAAGTGACAGGGGATTTTCTGCAAAACTGCCAAATAATCTAATTAAAAGAATTTATTTTCTGACGTGACAGCTGACTGGGATGCTGACTGTGCAGGCCACGTCAGCGCTGACGTGGTTAAGTGGATGACTCTGGATCGTTAGATCCAGATCTGACGGACGACAGGGAATCATACCGGTTCGCTTAAAAATTCTAATCGTGGCCGCTGAGATCGGATCGGACGGCCAGGATGAATGACCATACCGTGGCGGCGCTCCGGTGGCCGGCGATGGAGGGGACGGCGGCGCTGCACTCGGGCGTGGACAGAGGTGACGATGCGGAGCTTCCCCGGACGAACTGAGGCGACGGTGGTGTGCAGATCGTCGCGGCGATGTGGATGGTGGCGACGGCGTCGTGTCGCTCTTCCTGCCGCGGCCGGCAGCGGCGGAAGAAGTGCGGCGGCGCTCCGGGAGATCCGGTCGAGCACGGGGCGCTCGACTCGCTGCACGAAATAACCGAACGCGGGGCTTAGGAGGTGCGCACGGAGATGACGAGGACAGAGGAGAGGACCAGGAGCTCGGGGGAGGTCTCACCGTGACGGGATCGTGAGAAACGTGGCGGCGGAGGAGACGAACTCCGGCGAGCTCGTCCGGCGGCCTGGGGGCACGGTTTAGTTAGGGTTTGAGGGGGAAAAGACGCGGCACGGCTGAGGTATTTATGGGGACGGGGAAGAGGTAGGATCTCGTTCGAAAACGGCACGGAATCGATCTCCGGATCGCTGCGGATTTCTAGCAGGAGTTGGTTTCGGAGGTTGAAGAAGATCTGCTGACGTCATGGTTGAAGAAGATCTGCTGACGTCAGCAAGACGTCAGCAAGTATTTTTCTTTTTCTGATTTTATTTATTTAATTTATATCTTTTGATTTAAATGTCCAAATGATGTCAAATTAATTTCTAGAAATTTGTAAAAATAATATCTTGCTGTTAAACCAGTTGTGGGTATGTTTTGAATATTTTTGAAAATTAGTATTTTGAAATATTGCTTAATTACAAATTTGACACTTAAAGTCAAATTTGAATTTCTATCTCATTTAAATTTTCCTTTGGCTTAAATAAATTTGTAAAAATACCCACATTTCAATATGTTTGAATTTAAGTTATTTAAACTCATTTTCAATTTCTAAATTCATTTTTGGCTTTGGTATAATTATTAATGACATAACACAACTATATGAAACTGGAAAAGATAATGTATCCCTTTTTAATTGAAAATGATTTGTGCAACATTATATGCATTTGAAACTTCATAACAACTTTGGGAAAAAAAACCTTTGTTTTAATTTTATTCTTATTTAGGATATATTAATCATTTCATGCTTTAAAAATAGATGAAATTCATTTAAGCAAATGAAATGTTTATTTGGATAATTCATTAATTTAAAGACTATGAAGTTTTAAAGTTATACACTATAGGCTTATAATTTCCAAACTATATTTTGAGCATAGTTAAAGGAATGAAAACCATTTAGTAATTATATAACCTTTTGAAAAATCTTTGTATTTATGAATAGATATGGCTAAGTGGGTTAATTCAAATACTTATAATGAAACTAATTTATTTAAAATAAAATGAATTGTAGTTTGTAAAATATTTGTCAAATTATATTTTTAAGGTTTTTGAAACCCAGTGGATAATAAAAATGTTTAAACTGTGACATTTGAATTATTAAACTCTTTCTATAAGTTTGAAGTCTTTCATAGTTGGTTTCCTTATGCATTTAATATTTTATTTTAATAAAAAGAAAAGTTTTAAATTTTAGTGATTTTTGAATATTATAAAATGTTGGGATGTTACAATGGCGGAGCAGGCCTTAATGTTATCTCCATAGATACGTTCCAAGCGCTTCAAGTGCCCTACGAGCGGCTCATGCCCTCGAGGCCCTTCACGGGGGTCACTAGCGGCTCGATCGAGCCTCTAGGCTAGGTCAGGCTTGCCATCACCTTCGGGAGCAAGGAAAATTACCGCACCGAGCACATCGATTTTGATGTCGCACACATCGGCTTGCCGTTCAATGACATCCTCGGCTACCATGTGCTCGCGAAGTTCATGGCCGTCACACACCATGCGTAAAACATGGTCAAGATCCCCGGCAGCACTAGCAGAATGACCATCCGTGGGCATGTCCTGGACGCTACGCGTGCCGTTGAGACGGCCTACAAGACAGCCGCCATGGCATTCTCTGCAGACGAGGACTTAGAGCCTCTCGAGAGACCCAAGAAGAAGAAGCAGTTGTTCTCTCAGGAAGCAGCTGCTACAAAGAAGATCTCTCTGAGCCCCAGCAGCTCGGGGGCGGAAGGCTCGGGGGCTAGCGTCACCATTGGCGCCGCGCTGCCTCCCAAATAGGAAAGCGCGCTCGTCGCCTTCCTCCAGGCAAACTCTGACATGTTTGCATGGACACCGTCAGATATGTCTGGTGTACCGAGGGAGGTGATTGAGCACCACTTGGCCGTGTGCCCAAACGCGCACCCCGTCAAGCAAAAAGCAAGAAAGCAAGACCCGAGAAGCAAGCATTCATCGTTAAGGAGGTCGAGAAGCTCAAAGCGGCAAAAGTAGTTCACGAAGTCGTGCACCCCACTTGGCTCTCCAACGGTGTGGTAGTCCCAAAGCCCGCCGGAGGAGGCCGTCTATGCATCGACTACACTCATGTAAACAAGGCCTGCCCCAAAGACCCGTATCCCATGCCCAGAATTGACCAGATTGTGGACTCCACGGCAGGCTGCGACCTCCTCTGTTTCCTCGATGCCTTCTCTGGTTATCACCAGATAAAGATGGCTAAGGAGGACGAGGAGAAGACGGCTTTCCTCACTCCGTGCGGTGTGTATTGCTACGTCTGCATGCCTTTCGGCCTAAAAAATGCCGGAGCCACTTTCCAGAGGTTGATGAGGATAGCCCTTGGCGGGCAAATGGGGCGGAACGCCGACGCATATGTCGATGACATCGTGGTGAAATCACGAGAAGGAAATACTCTCCTCGGAGATCTTGAAGAAACTTTTGCCAGCCTGCGCAAGGTGAACATCAAGCTCAACCCCGCCAAGTGTGTCTTTGGAGTACCTTCAGGCAAATTGCTTGGGTTCCTCGTGTCTCATCGAGGCATGAGGCAAACCCAGACAAAATCAAGGCCATAGAAGACATGCAACCTCCACGCAGGCTCAAGGACATGCAACGCCTAGCAGAATGCATGGCCAGCTTGGGTCGATTCATCTCCAAGTTCGATGAAAGAGCCCTGCCGTTCTTCAAGATCATGAAAAGAACGGGCACTTTCAAGTGGACCCCTGAAGCTGAAAAAGCATTTGAGGAATTGAAGAAGTATCTGGCCAGCCCACCAGTAATGGTCGCTCCAAGGCCTGGCGAGCACCTGAAGCTGTACTTATCAGCTACTCCGCAAACAGCCAGTGATGCCCTTGTGGTGGAAAGAGAAGAGCCAGTACTCCACAAGAAGAGTGCAGCCAATCCAAAGAAAAAGCCTCCTGATAAGGAGCTCCACGAAAGGGCAACCCTCACAAACCCATCGCCAGGCCCAAAGCCCCAAGAGAGGCCCGCCCCAAGCCAACCGCTGCAAGGAAATCCTGCCAAGGAGCCTCAGGAAGCCAACCCCCTCGAGGCCCAGGTCAACCACCTCGAGGCCAACCCCCTCGAGGGCCAAGCTGAGCCACCTTAGGCAAAAGACATCGAGGCTATAGGAACAACCATCGTCGAGCATCCAGTCTACTTCGTCAGCACAGTACTGCGTGATGCTCGCGAGCGGTATACAATGCAGCAGAAGCTTATCCTCGCACTCCTCATCGCCTCAAGAAAGCTGCGACACTACTTCCAGGGGCACCCCATCATAGTGGTCACCTCTTTTCCCCTGGAGCAAATACTGCGCAACCCAAATGCAACAGATCGTGTCGCAGGATGGAACATAGAGCTACAGCCATTCAATTTGAGCTTCGATACCACAAGGGTAATCAAAGGAAGAGCGCTGGCTGACTTCGTCGCCGAATGGACTGACTCAACCCCTGAAGAGCCTTGCGGAGAAGAGAAAGAGCCCTCTGGAGCCGCAATGCCCAGCCACTGGACCATGAAGTTCGACGGAAATTTCGCTTGTCGCCGTGGCAGGGCAGGCGTAGTCCTGATCTCACCCAAAGGCGACAAGTTGTATTACGCAGTCCAGCTGTGCTTCGGAATCGACAAGATATCCAACAATATTGCCGAGTATGAAGCCTTGCTTGCCAGCCTACGCGCCGCAATCGCCCTAGGAGTCAAGCATCTACTCATCAAGGGCGGCTCCCAGTTGCTCGTCAACTTCTCTAACAAAAGCTACAAGCCTAAGGACGACCACATGGCCGCATACCTTGAAGAGGTCCGCAGGCTCGAGAAGCACTTCAGGGGAATGGAGCTCATGCACATCCCAAGAAAGGAAAACCAAGAGGCTGATGACATCGCCAAGCGCGCATCAAAGAGGCAAGCTCAGCCACAAGGTGTCTTTGAAGAAAGGCTCGTCAAGGCATCCATAAAGCAGCCCCAAGAGGCCCTGCCCGCAAGCACAGACGAAGCGCTCCCGCCACCACCTGCAAGCGAGGCTCCAGGCTGTGGGCCCCCTACAGGGGAGCGTCTGTTGCTCACAGCGGTGCACAAGAAACAGGATGGATCGACGAGATCAAAGATTACCTCCACAAAGGGGTCCTTCCCGAGGAAGACGTTAAAGCGGATGGATTGCCCGCCAAGCAAAATCATACCAAATTCTCAAAGGAATTCTCTATCGCAAGCGCCCAAACGGCATCGCGCTCAAATGCGTCCTCCTGAAGAAGGCAAACTGCTGATCAAGGACATCCACAACGGGGAATGCGGCCACCATTCGTGCGCCCGCACCCTCGCAGGCAAAATCTTCAGGAGCGGCTTCTACTGGCCTCAAGCACTTCAAGATGCAACGGACATAATTTAAGCATGTGAAGCCTGCCAAGTCCACGCCAAGCAAATCCACCAACCAGGGCTGGGACTATATACCATCCCGCTCTCGTGGCCGTTT
Organism: Poa annua; assembly: GCA_026929855.1. Lineage (NCBI taxonomy): Eukaryota > Viridiplantae > Streptophyta > Magnoliopsida > Poales > Poaceae > Poa > Poa annua. The sequence goes on along the minus strand of CM049426.1, from coordinate 237,712,699 downwards.
GCGGTCTGGGGGCTGGACATCCTGGGACATTTCCCAACAGCGCAAGGTGGATATCGCTACCTCTTCATGGTCATTGACAAGTTCACAAAATGGCCTGAAGTGGAGGCGACGCGCACAATCACAGCAGGCGCGGCGGTGAAATTCATCAGAGGCCTGGTCTGCCGCTTCGGAGTGCCTAACCGCATCATCACCGACAATGGCTCACAATTGACCAGTGGCATCTTCAGAGCCTACTGTGAAAGAATGGGCATCTTCGCCTTAGTCGCCCATCCGCAAAGCAACGGACAGGCTGAGCGCGCAAACGCAGAGGTCCTCAAAGGCCTAAAAACCAGGACCTTCGATATCCTCAAGGGCCACGGCAAGGGCTGGATCAACGAGCTCCCCTCGGTGCTCTGGTCCATCCGTACAACGCCACCCAAGCCCACCGGGGAAACACCGTTCACCCTCGTGTATGGAGCCGAAGCAGTCCTCCCCACAGAGGTAAAGCATGGATCCCCACGGGTCCTTGCCTTTAACGAGGACCAGCAAGAGGACCTCCACAACGACGACCTGCTGCTCCTTGAAGGGCTACGACGCCGCGCCGCCCTCCGGGCGGCCAAATACCAGCAGGACCTGAGACACTACCATAGCCGCAACATGCGCTCGCGCACCCTGGAGGCAGACGATCTCGTCCTCATGGGAATCCTCTCCAGGGAAGGCCTACACAAGCTGTCCCCGATGTGGGAAGGCCCCGACAGGGTCACCCACATCGCCAGGCTTGGCGCGGCTCGCCTCGACACGCAAGACGGCGTCCCCGTCAAGAATCCATGGAATGCACCTACGCAAGTTCTACCCGTGATCATTGTCACGTCAAGGCATTTAGCGAAAGAGGCAACCCACGGCTCAACCTCCAAGCACTTTTTGTCCCTGAAGGTTAAAAGATCAAGGCTTAAACCTCGCAAATCTTTGTATCCACAAGGAACAAATTAAAAACGTGATCATTGTCACGCCCGTGATCATTGTCATGTCGAGACTTCTAGCGGAAGAGGCAGCCTACGGCTCAACCTCCAAGCATTTTTGTCTCTAGAGGTAAAAGCTCACAGCTTAAACCTCCAAAGCATTTTTTGTCTCCTAAGGGAACAAACGCAGCCGTGATCATTGTCACGCCCGTGATCATTGTCACGTCGAGACTTCTAGCGGAAGAGGCAGCCTACGGCTAAACCTCCAAGCGTTTTTGTCTCTAGAGGTTAAAAGCTCACGGCTTAAACCTCCCAAGAATTTTTTTATCTCCTAAGGGAACAAATGCAACCGTGATCATTGTCACTCCCGTGATCATTGTCACGTAGAGACTTCTAGCGGAAGAGGCAGCCGACGGCTCAACCTCCAAGAATCTTTGTCTCTAGAGGTTAAAAGCTCACGGCTTAAACCTCCAAGCTCCAAAGGCTTCTCTCGAGGGGAAACCCTCCGAGCTCTCCATTTAACGAGCCACCTCAGGTCGTTGAGAGTCTCTGCCACTAATGGGTGGTCTCCATGCCTCGACATGGTCAAAACATTAACTTGGCAACCCCAAGCATAATGACTCAATTTCGTTCCCAAGTGAACTTAGCGCCTCGGCGCCGCTTTGTAATGTATTTGGTGAGTTTTATTTTCGCATTACTCTGTTGAAGTGTGCGCTTATATCTCTCCACATGCGTACCTCGCGAGCGGGGGCTGAGTACGGCGCCAGTGCCTCAAATGACACACCTGCAGCACTGCAAAATCCAAGAGTCCGAGCTCTGGCTGGAGGGCAAGATCCCACAAACACGCCATCACTACAGAGGACCTTGGTACTTACTCTCCTCGCAAGGATCGCCTGAGGGGACCTATAAGGGCGCACGAGTCCCGTGAACCGTGTTCCAGCGTTTGGGTTCGCCCCTTTAACATCTGCAGGGAAAAATCCCCCCACAAGCCTGAAGAGGCATCCGGGAGCGACCCCTCAAGTGGGCAACATCGCCAGGCGAAAAGCTTCTGCAAGGCGAAAACCTCGAGAAGCTAAGTCTCGCACCCACGCCTTAAGAGTGTTTACTCTTCATGGACTACTCGCACGTCTAAGGGGGGCACTTGAGCATCGCGACTCAGGGCTCTTACCTCTCCTAGGCCTAAACTCCCCCCAACCTTGCGGAGTCATTGCTCCTGCATACCGAAGTGCCGGAGTCATGGCACGAAGAGATGGGACCTACCGACGCAGAGAAAAAATAGACATGAAGATGAGTCCAAAGAGACCTCACGGGGGGCAAACAAGCTCGAATCAAACATCAATAAAGAGTATATTACAGGCCAAAAGGTCTTAAGAAATCTAAACACACGATTGTTTCAGATACAAGCGCTCGCAGGCGCAATAAGAAGAGGCTCAGGGGGAAGCAGCGCCGCCTTGGACCTCCTCCGCGGCCCCTCTTCAGGCTTGGCAGAGCATGCCTCCTCCTCACTGTCTTCAGCCGCAGCCTCCGCACGCCTGAAGCGGTTGCAGAAGGCGTCAACTTGCTCGCGGAGGGAACCAGAGACCCGCTGCGCGTCCTCGCCTTGAGCAGCCTCTGTCACGGAGGAGAGGTCGAAGCCTGGCGTGAGGAGCCTGAGGTTGGTGAAGATGCGGTCAAGAACCACTCCCAGGAGCTGCCGGCTCTCGTCCTCGATCATCTCGCGAAGCTCGGCGATGGGACCCTCGAGCGACTCGAAGAGCTGGTCGAAGTAGACCAGGTACATGGCAGCGTCGCCACGGCCTCAGACGTCAGTATGTGGCGCGTCCGCGCCAAGCTACGCGACAAGCTCGTTGCCACGAGCGACCAGCGCCTCGAACATACGCTCACGCTGCTTCGAGAGCGCGCGAGCCGCCTGGGCAGAGTCCGAGGCCGGGGCCACCTGCTCCTCCACATCCTTGGCCAAGGAGTTGAGGTTGTGGACTGCCTCGGTGTGAGCCTCCTCCGCTCGGCGACGGCCATCCTTGGCGCGCTTGAGGCGAGCCTCCAGCTTGGAGTTGGCCCTCTTGAGCTCGGCGATCCGCCGAGCATCCGCGGCGTGCTTGACCTTGAAGCGGTCCTCCTGCGTCTGGGTTAGGTCGCGGTACTTCTGAGAGGTGGACTTGTGGAATTGCTTCTCGCGCTCCACGAGGGCGTCATCGGCCTCTTTCTTCTTCTCGGCGAAACGCCGCTCGAAGCGCTCATAAGCGAGCTTCTGGGCAGCGCCGTTCTCGTCGTACTTCGAGATCGCCTGGGCCAGGTCTCCTTCGCGCTCCTCGAGGACTTCGCGTTGGGCGGCTAAGTCTTTCTCCGCCTGAAGGTGTTGCTCCTCGCGCTGCCGTAGCTCTTTCTCCTTGAGGGCCAGCTGTCGCTCGCGCTCGGCAAAGCCTTTGTGGTCGTCCTCCAGAGCGACCTGCGCGGCCTGATGGGCGGAGAGCAGCTGGGTCTCCAGCTGGACCAACTCGCGGCGCTTCTGCGCCAGCGAGCCCTCCATCGCCTCGCGCTCCGCCTTGGCCTGGCGCAGGAGCTCCGCTGCGGCGTCACGTTCCGCTTGGAGGGGCTCGAGGAGCTCTGCGGCGTCGCGGATGGCCCCCTCGCGGACCTCCTTGGCAAAGCGGGTGGCCTCCTCACGCGCGGCCTGTAGCGCCGCATCCTCTAGTCGGCGCGCCTCGACCGCCGCGTGGAAGGATGTCCACGACCTTGCCAGCTCCTCCTGCTGCCGAGCACGCCATATGTCCCCGAGGGCGAAGTGTGCCTCCAATCCCTCCAAGGATTCCCTCACGAGGCCGAAGGCGACCTCGCGGCGCCCCGCGCTCCAGTCCCAGCCACGGAGGAACAGCTCCTGGCTCGAGGAGGGCCCTGCGCCGGCGCCGAGTCTCGTGGGCCCGACCTCGGGGGCTAGCCTGGGCCTCGCTTGTGCCCACGCCGGCATCCTCTTCTGGCCCTGCAGTTGCAGGGCGTTCCTCGGTCACAGCTTGACGAGGAGGCGAGGAAGCATCTCCCCCAGCAGGTCTGACTGTGCCTGTTGCTGCCTCGCGTGCTTCCCTTGCAGGCTGCACGGGAGCAGTGGCCGCAGGCGGCGGGGTAGGTGCGCGCGGAGGTGTCAACACACGCGGCGGTGTTGGTTCGCGCGGTGGAGTGGCCTCGTGGAAGGCGTAGCCGCGCGAGGAGGAGTAGGAGCGCGAGGCGGCGCGGGAGTTGTCTCCTCCGAGCCTTCCACCGCCAGAGGCTCGGGGGGCAGTGCAGGTGCCTCTGGGCGTGCCGCGCCCTCCTCCACCTGAGGCCCTGCCGCCCCCGCCTGGGGCGCAGCCGCCCCCGCTTGAGGCGCCCCCTCAAGGGGGGCCGTGGAGGCCGTCTCCACAGGCCTTGCGGCCTCTTCAGCCATGGCCCCTGCCGTCACATCAGCCGCCTTGCGAAGCTGGTGGCGCTTCGCAGGCACTAGATCACTGACAAGAGTCCAAGAAAAGACCTTCAGTAAAGGGCAAAGTGAAAGAGAAAGCTAAAAGGCAAACGATCCAACATCAGGAAAACTCACCCTGAAGGGGGTGCGCCAGCATCGACCCACGCCAAGCCTGGCGAGCGCCATGAGGGGAAGGGCTTGGAAGCAGGCCTTGCTGGGGGCGCTTCAGCTTTCCTTTTGGAAGGAACGTCAGACGGCCTCGCCCCCGATCGTTCCACGGCGGCTTTGGTGCGGGGCCCGCGCCCTCCCGGAGAGGCCTCCTCCTCCACGAGGCGAGAGGGCGCCACCACGAAGGCGTCTTCATCGCCTGACGAGAGATCACAAATCTCGTCGGTAAATGGCCCGGCCCTCGAGGAGGAAACCTCCCCTGTCGCGGCCTCCTCCTCACCTGGGCCAGCTCCCGAGGCCGAGGGAGAATTGGCCCCCTCCGCTCCCCGCGTGGCCGGCGTCAGCACCTCGAAGTCCGCCTGGCCTGTCGGGACGAACGGAGGCATCCCCTCTAGGAGGTCCAAGCGCTCCTTCAGGTTGTATTGGTGAAGGGGCCGGACCGCCGCGGGGAGCTCATCCACGGCAAGCACCGATGGATTAACGAAGAGCGCGGAGAGGACGTTGTCGATGGTGTCCTTGTCGTTGTCCTCGACGTGGAGCCGCATCTTGTCGCTCGGCTCCGAGTACATCCACATGGGGACCGAGTGTGCCTTGAGGGGCGCGATGCGGCACGTCACAAAGTCCGCCACAATCATCTGCCCCGTGAGGCCCTCCTCGTGGAGGAAGCTCAGGCGCCCCATCAAGCTCACGTTCTTGGTGTCGTCGAAGGTGGCCTTGCCCCACTGGGAGTTCTTCACCGGGGGCTCGTCGGGGACCTCGAGGAAGGCGCAGGGACGCTCCACCCCAACAAAGAACCACTTCTGACGTAAGTCGTCTACCTTCTTCGTCACTGAAGTGATGGCCTTGCCCTCGCTCCAAGACATGGGGATGTAGACGCTCCCCATGCCGTCGACGATGCGGAACGAGACGCACCCAGAGCACTCGTTCTTCGTCGTGTTCCGAAGCACGTAGAAGCACCGGAACTGCCCCACCGTGGGCTCCAGGCCCAGGTACGCTTCGCAGAGGTAGGCGAAGACGGCGAGGATGAGGACGGAGTTGGGGTGCAGGTGCAGCAGCTGCACCTGGTAGAACGCCAGCACCGCCTCCAGGAACGGCGAGAAGGGCGGCACCAGTCCCGCAGGAAGGCAATGCTGGGAGACCGGGAAGAACCCGCGTGGGTGCTTCCCGTGCGTTGCGGGCTTCAGGGTAGTGGCGCCATGCTCGTTCGTCCGGTCTGCCACCAGGTACCTGACCTTGGCAAGCGCCTTCTCGTTAACACGCATGCCCAGCAGCGCCGCGCCCACAACGGTCTCAGGGGCCTCCGCCTGGGAGGAAGACCCCGCGGCAGCCTTGCGCTTGCTCTTGAGTGGGCTCATCGTCGCGGGCGCGGACGGCTGAAGGAAACGGAGAAGGGAGAATCGCAGGAGAGAGCGGAGAGCTCTAGGAAGCGGAAACTTCTGCGACAAGAATTGGAAACGGTAACGGCTCCCTGCTGCCCCGCTCAGGCTTTAAGTCACCTCGAGGAGCAGTTACCGGGACGTGGTGGGACCCCCCCCCCCCCCCCCACGACTCGCGCCCCGGATCGTGTGAGGTCGTTATTCGTCCAAGTGCCGTGTGGCTCGGGCCGGCTGGGCACTAAGGGCCCACGATGCTTCGCCTGAGCCCATGGGCTCAACCGTGCCCATCATGGGCCCGGGGGCTACTGTCGGCCTAGTGGGAACTGGAGTATGGAGAGCCCATTCCCCCCAGGCCTCGCACACCGGCCAGTCAGACGAAACGGCTAAGGACCAGGTATCACCGCCTGGCGGGACCCTCGAGAGGCAACTCCCCTTGAGGGCCTGAAGTGGAAGCGTTGCTCTCAAGGGATCCCTCGCCTCAGGGGACTCTCCCGAGGCGCCAACTCGCCTCAAGGGAGTCCCGCAGGAATCCCCCCTCAGGCCTCCCCACGGCTGAAGGGAAACGTTGCGGCCAAGGAAGTACGGCAGGACGCATGTGGCCTCTCCACGCCCACGTGGTGACGCAAGCTCCCCTGTTGCCATTTTGGTGATAAAGGGGTCAATAAAGCGGCGCCGCCTGCTGCGCCGCTGCCAGGACCTTCCATTCTGGCGATAAAGCAGGTGGACGGCGCAACCCTCCAACGGAGAACGTCATTGCGGGCTCCAGCTCAGAGACTTCCCTCTCTGCGGGCAGTACAGCGCGGTCGTCCGCATGTCGGCCACCGCACCCACCTTTATCAACAATGGACCGCGTCCATGGACGAAGAGATCGCGGTGGACTCCCACTCCACCATGCCTCTGCCGTGTGGGAACCACCTTGAAGGCCAAGCCGAAGGAGAGCGCCAGAGGGGCCTATAAAAGGGACAAGACGTCCATCGTACACAGGTCGGCTCTTTGCGTGCTACAACCCTTATAAACCCTAGCAACTCTTGTTAGGATAGCCTCGGGCTGGAGGAGGAAGAAGACCATCGCTTCCCTCCCCAGGCTAGAACTGCCTCAAGGGGGCCTCCGGCCAACTCCACTGTACTGTAACCTCCATCATCTAATACAGACAAGAAGGAATAGCGGTCTTACCTCCTCACGAGGGCCGTGAACCTGGGTAAAGGCTGGTGTCTATCTCTGTCATAAGCGTGTCGTCTTCGGGTCCGGTGAGCAACGTCGCATGTGCCCCTCGAGGGTCTTGACCTCCGCATTCAACCCTCTTTACGAACTACTCTTCAGGAAGTGACTACCTCCGATTTTTGGGAGTCATAACCCGACAGTTGACAACAACAAACACCGCTCCAAAACTTACTTTTATGCTCTCTATAAGATTTCAAAAAGCTATAAAACCAAACGCTCTAGCACATGCTTGTATCTCATCTTCCCTCTGCGAAGGGCCTATCATTTACTTTATGTTGAGTCAGTAAACCTATCTCCTTCTATCTTAAGCAAGCATTTGAGTTGATTGTGATCCAACCATTCATAATGTCGGCCTAGTGGAGACTGGGGTATGAAGAGCCCACTCTCCCCAGGCCTCGCACGCGGGCTAGTCAGACGAAACGACTAAGGACCAAGCCATCGCTTGGAGAGATCCCCGAGAGGCAAGTCCCCTCGAGGTCCTGAAGAAAAAACAAGGGCCTGAAGAGGACCCGCGCTTCAGGAGACCCTCCCGAGGCGCAGTGCGCCTGGAGGGAAGTCAACAAGAACCCCTCCACATGCCTCCCTAGGCATGTGGGGAAACGTCGTGACCAAGGAAGTACGGCAGGGCGCACATGGCCTCTGCCACACCCACATGGTGATGCAAGCACTCCCTTTGCCGTTTCTGTGATAAAGGAGTCAATAAAGTTGCGCCGCCTGCTCCAGGACAGCTAGGACCTTCCTCTCTGATGATAAAGCAGGTGGACGGCGCAACCCTCCAAGGAGAACGTCATCGCCGGCTCTACCTCAGAGACTGCCGTCCCTGCGAGCGCTACTGCTCGGTCGGCCGCTTGTCGGCCACCTCGCCCAACTTTATCGATGATGGACCGCGTCCATGGACGATCCCGCGGCGGTGGAAACCTACTCCTCGACGCCACTACCGTGTGGGAGCCACTTTGGATGCCAAGCAGAAAAAAGGGCGCCTACGGCGGCTATAAAAGGAGCAAGACCTCCACCGTAGAGGAGGTCGGTCAATTGCTTGCTAAACCCTTGTATACCCAAGCTCGACTGAGGAGAAGAGCCTTCGGCAACAGGAGGAAGAAGAGCATTGCTTCCCTCCCCAGACACAAACTGCCTCACGAGAGCCCTCGGCAACCTCATCTATACTGTAACCCCCACAATTCAATACAGACAAGTAGGAGTAGCGGTCTTACCTCCTCCTAAGGGTCGTGAACCTGGGTACGGGCTGGTGTCTTTCTCTGTCGTGGGTGTTTCGTCTCCAGGTCCGGTGAGCACCGTCGTCGTGCCTCTCGAGGGTCCTGACCTCCGCGTTCAATCCCCTTCACGAACACCCGCGCTACCCGCGCCGCCCGCGCCGGCAGACGCGCGCCTGAAGGCGCACGCGTCACGCCTGACGCCACGGCCGCACGCGCGCGATGGGAGCGACCCCGCGGTGAAGAGCGCGCCAACTCGGGCCCTCATGCAGAAGCGCCCGAGCACAACTCCGAGCACCAGAAGGACGCGCAGTCGTCACACCCGACGCGGCGCCCGAGCGGCTCCGGTCCTGGAAGGACGGACCCCGCGCCGCACACCGCGCTGCTCATGGCGCAGGAACTTCTCCGCTACCAGCCTACCGCTGAGGCCCACGAGCAGTGACTGGAGCGCCTCAACCACCTCGTCGGCCTCGTCGCAGTCCATCGTGCACACCTCCCTCGCGGGCACGGCCGCGCCAGACGCGCCTCCGCCTCCGCCAGGACCTGCACCGTCTGCGACGCAGAGGGCTCCTCGCACGCGTCCTCTCCGCACGATTGTTTGATCGTGCAGCCCGACGCTCGCGTGAGGATGGACCTCCAGTGCAACCGCCAGAACACACTCGTGGAATAAATCGGCCAAGCGGCCCAGCAGAACCGCAGCGCACTGCAGCACGGAGTCGCCATGTACGCCACTAGCTGCATGGCGTTCACCCGCTCCCTGCGCCGCGTGGTCTGGCCCACGAAGTTCAGGCCGGCTCTCCCCAAGGGCTACGACGGCTCTAGCAACCACATCGAGTTCTTGCAGCTCTACACCACCTTCATCGAAGCGGCAGGCGGAGAAGACAAGGTCATGGCCAACTGGTTCTCCCACGCGCTTCGCGACTCTGCGCTGTCGTGTCTCCTGAACCTCCCCGAGGACTCTGTAAACTCGTGGGAGGAGCTCTGCAAGCAGTTCGTCTCCAACTTCAAGGGGACGTACGAGCGTGCTCTCACCCACAACGACCTGCGCGATGTGGTGCAGAAGAAAGATGAGACCCTCCGCAAGTACATCCAGCGCTTCAGCCAAGTGCGCAACAAGACCCCGATCATCCCTTACACCCAAGTCATCGCCGCCTTCCGCGAGGACGTCACCAACAGCAGGATGCTCGAGAAGATGGGCATCCACGACAAGCTCACTTCTGTGGTGAAGCTGTTCGACCTGGCGGATAATTGCGCCAAGGCTGAAGAGGGACTCCTCTTTGTAAGGATGTCCTCGAGAGGGGACGAGCACGCTGAGGGGTCCAGGAGCCAGAAGAAGAAGGAGGAGCCCAAGCGCAAGGCCACTGCGGTCCTCGCGGCAGAGCCTGACGCGAAGGGCACCCGCAGGGACTCTCCCGAGCCTGGGGAGAGGAGAGACGACCATCGCCCATTCTGCAACTATCACAACCGGTGCGGTCAATCTACCGAGACTTCCTTTGACCTCAAGAGGTTGAGCAAAGAGCGCGAGCAAGCGGAAGGTAGTGGCAGCCGCGGTCGAGGCCGTGGCTACCGCGGAAGTGGGTGCAAGAGCGGCTACCAGAAACCATCTGGCAACCAGGCCAACGCTGCGGAGAGGAACGACAACCTCCCTGAGGAGGAACATGGTGCCTATTAAGCTCCAAGGGGCGCCATTGCCTACATCCTCGGCGGAGCACAGGCGCCAAAATCGAACAACCAGTTCAAGCAGTTCGCACGCGAGCTCAACGCCGCCCTCCCCAGCCCTGAGACCTCCAGGCCACTCAAGTGGTCGCAGTACACCATCGCCTTCGACGCTCAGGACCACCCCAAGTCCACCAAGACTGTTGGAACCCTCCCGCTGGTCTGCAGCCCCACCATCGACAATGTCGCTGCTCCAAGACACTCATTGATGGTGGAGCAGGCCTGAATGTCATCTCCACAGAGACGTTCGAAGCGCTTCAAGTGCCCTACGAGCGGCTCATGCCCTCTAGGCCCTTCACGGGAGTCACCAGCGGCTCGATCGAGCCTCTGGGGCAGGTCAGGCTTGCCGTCACCTTCGGAAGCGAGGAAAATTACCACACCGAGCACATCAACTTCGATGTTGCGCACATCGGCCTGCCATACAACGCCATCCTCGGCTACCCCGCGCTCGCGAAATTCATGGCCATCACGCATCATGCCTACAACATGGTCAAGATCCCCGGTAGCGCTGGCACAATCACCATCCGTGGACATGTCCTGGATGCTACGCGTTGTCGAGACGGCCTACAAGGCAGCCGCCATGGCGTTCCCCGCAGACGAGGACATGGAGCCCCTCGAGAGACCCAAGAAGAAGAAGCAGCTGTTCTCCCAGGAGCCGGCCGCCACAAAGAAAGTCTCTCTAAGCTCCAGCAGCTCGGGGGCTGAGGGCTCGGGGGCTAGCGTCACCATTGGTGTCGCGCTGCCTCCCAAATAGGAAGGCGCGCTCGTCGCCTTCCTCCGGGCAAACTCTGACATGTTCTTATGGACACCGTCAGATATGTCCGGTGTACCGAGGGAGGTGATCGAGCACCACTTAGTCGTGTGTCCAAACGCGCGCCCCGTCAAGCAAAAGGCAAGAAAACAAGCCCCCTAGAAGCAAGAATTCATCGTCAAATAGGTCGAGAAGCTCAAAGCGGCAAAGGTCGTCCGCGAAGTCGCGCACCCCACTTGGCTCTCCAACGGCGTGGTCGTCCCAAAACCCGCCGGGGGAGGCCGCCTCTGTATTGACTACACTGATGTGAACAAGGCCTGCCCCAAGGACCCTTATCCCATGCCAAGAATCGACCAGATTGTGGACACCACGGCAGGATGCGACCTCCTCTGCTTCCTCGATGCCTTCTCTAGTTATCATCAGATAAAATCGGCTAAGGAAGATGAGGAGAAGACGGCTTTCCTCACCCATTGCGATTTGTATTGCTATGTCTGCATGCTCTTTGGCCTAAAAATGCCGGAGCCACTTTCCAGAGGCTAATGAGGATAACGCTTGGCGAGCAAATGGGCAGAATTACCGAGACTTATGTCGATGACATTGTCGTAAAATCTCGAGAGGGAAACACTCTCCTCAGGAAACTTGTAGAGACTTTCGCCAGCTGCACAAGGTGAACATCAAGCTCAACCCCGCCAAGTGCGTCTTTGGAGTGCCTTCAGGAAAATTGCTTGGTTTCCTCGTGTCCCACCGGGGCATAGAGGCAAACCCTGACAAAATCAAGGCCATAGAGGACATGCAACCTCCACGCCTAGCAGGCTGCATGGCCAGCTTGGGTAGACTCATCTCCAAGTTCGGCAAAAGAGTCGTGCCGTTCTTCAAGATCATGAAAAGAATAGGCACTTTCAAGTGGACCCCTTAAGCTGAAAAAGCGTTTGAGGACTTGAAGAAGTACCTAGCCACCCCACCAGTAATGGTCGCCCCAAGGACAGGCCAGCACCTGAAGCTGTATCTATCAGCCACTCCACAGACCGCCAGTGTCGTCCTTGTGGTAGAAAGGGAAGAGCCAGTACTCCACAAGAAGAGTGCAGCGACTCCAAAGTCAAAAACCCCTGATGAAGGGCTCGACAAAGGAACAGGCCTCACAAAACCACCGCCAAGCCCAAAGCCACAAGAGAGGCGTGCCACAAGTCAACCGCTGCAAGATAACCCCGCCAGGGAGCCTAGAGAGCCTCCACAGGCCAACCCCCTCGAATGCCCTGAAAAGCCTCCACAGGCCAACCCCCTCGAGGGCCCAGCATAGCCCCCTCAGGTGGAGTGCACCAAGGCTAAACTGACAGCCCTTGTCGAGCATCAAGTCTACTTCGTCGGCTCGGTACTGCGCGATGCTCGCGAGCGGTACACAATGCAGCATAAGGTCCTCGTCGCGCTCCTCATCGCCTCAAGAAAGCTACGACACTACTTCCAGGGGCACCCCATCACGGTGGTCACCTCTTTTCCCCTGGATCAGATCCTGCGCAACCCTAACGCCATAGAGCGTGTCGTAGGATGGAATATAGAGCTACAACCATTCAACTTGCGCTTCGATACCACAAGGGTAATCATAGGAAGAGCGCAGGCAGACTTCGTCGCCGAATGGACTAACCCAACCCCTGAAGAGCCTTTGGGAGAAGAACAAGAGCCCTATGGAGACAAAATGCCCAGCCACTGGACCATGAAGTTCGAAGGAGCTTTCGCTCGTCGCCACGGTGGGGCTGGCGTGGTCTTGATCTCACCAAAAGGCGACAAGCTATATTACGCGGTCCAGCTGTGCTTTGGAATCGACAAGATCTCCAACAATATTTCTTGGTATGAAGGACTGCTTGCCGGCCTACGCGCTGCAATTCCTCTAGGCATCAAGCACCTGGTCATCAAGGGCGACTCCCAGCTGCTCATCAACTTCTCCAACAAAAGCTATAAGCCCAAGGACGACCACATGGCCGCATACCTTGAAGAGGTCCGTAGGCTTGAGAAGCACTTCAGGGGAATGGAGCTCATGCACATCCCAAGAAAGGAGAACCAAGAGGCTGATGATATCGCCAAACGCGCATCAAAGAGGCAAGCTCAGCTGCCAGGCGTCTTTGAAGAAAGACTCGTCAAGGCATCCATAAAACAGCCTCAAGAGGCCATGCCCACAAGCACAGACGAAAGGCTCCCGCCACCACCTGCAAGCGGGGCTCCAGATTGTGGACCCCCTACAGGGGAGCGTCTGTTGCTCACAGCGGTGCATCAAGAAGCAGGATGGATTGACGAGATCAAAGGCTACCTCGACAAAGGGACCCTTCCTGAGGAAGATGCTGAAGCCAAGAGAATCGCCAGCCAAGAAAAATCTTACCAAATCCTCGAAGGGAATCTCTACCGCAAGCGCCCAAATGGCATCGCGCTCAAGTGCGTCCTGAAGAAGGCAAAATGCTGATCAAGGATGTCCACAGCGGGGAATGCGGACACCATTCGTGCGCACGCACCCTCGCAGGAAAAGTCTTCAGGAGCGGCTTCTACTGGCCTCAAGCACTTCAGAATGCAGTTGACATCGTTCAAGCATGTGAAGCTTGCCAATTCCACGCCAAGCAAATCCACCAACCAGCGCTGGGGCTACAGACCATTCCGCTCGCCTGGCCGTTCGCGGTCTGGGGGCTGGACATCCTGGGACATTTCGCAACAGCGCAAGGGGGATATCGCTACCTCTTCGTGGCCATCGACAAGTTCACCAAGTGGCCCGAAGTGGAGGCGACGCGCACAATTACAGCAAGCACGGCGGTGAAATTCATCAGAGGCCTGGTCTGCCGCTTCGGAGTGCCTAACCGCATCATTACCGACAATGGATCGTAATTCACCAGTGGCATCTCCAGAGCTTACTGTGAAAGAATGGGCATCAAGTTCTGCTTCGCCTCAGTCGCTCATCCGCAGAGCAACGGACAGGCTGAGCGAGCAAACGCAGAAGTCCTCAAGGGCCTAAAGACCAGGACTTTCTACATCCTTAAAGGCCACGGCAAGGGCTGGATCAGCGAGCTTCCTTCGGTACTTTGGTCCATCCGCACAACGCTACCCAAGCCTACGGGGGAAACACCGTTCCTCCTCGTCTATGGGGCTGAAGCGGTCCTCCCCAAAGAGATAAAGCATGGATCCCCACGGGTCCTTGCCTTTAACCAGGACCAGAAAGAGGACCTCCACAATGAAGACCTGCTGCTTCTCGAGGGACTACGATGCCGCGCCGCCCTACGGGCAGCCAAATACCAGCAGGAGCTGCGACGCTACCACAGTCGCAATGTGCGCTCGCGCACCCTGGAGGCAGGCGATCTCGTCCTCAGGCGAATCCTCTCCAGGGAAGGCCCCTACAGGGTCACCCACATCGGCAGGCCTGGCGCGGCCCGTCTCGAGACCCAAGATGGCATCCCCGTCAAAAACCCGTGGAACATCATGCACCTGTGCAAGTTCTACTCGTGATCATCGTCACTGTAATGCCCCGGGATTTATCCCCAATTAGTTTCTCTTGTTTTTCTCCTTGCATCATCATGTCATCACATCATCATGCATTTGTCACTTCATTTAATTTTTGCATTTAAATTTTAAATCACACAATTTGATTTCAAATACATTTAAAATTAATTAAAATGTGTATTTTAAATCTTTTGCAAATATTCTAAAAACTAGTTTATTAAATTGCCCATTTTAAACTAAAACTATTTTGTAAAGTTTCTTTATACAAATTCTTTTCTATTTTGTTTTAAATGCAAAAACATAAAAGAATTAAAAAGGTAAAAAGCAAAAACAGATAAAAAAAATAAAACTTGGGCCGCAGCCCACTTACCACCTAAGCCCATCTCCCCTGTCTCTTTTCGTACGGAGACAGAGAGGAGGGGGCACCTTTCCAGCTCGACCATGGCTGCCCCCACCTCAACCACCCCGTCCCCTCCTACTTAGCCCCTCCAATGCCAAACCCTAACCCTACCCCCACTCCTCCCTCTCAGCCGCCGCGGCCCCCTTCTTCCTACTCCACCTCTGTTTCCTTTTTCCCTTCCCCGTTAAACATCACCGGAGAGCCTCCATGATGCGCCGCCGTGTCGACGCCGACGAAGAACCGTAGAGGCGTCCCTTAGCTGCGCCCCCCCTCCCGTCGTCATCCTCTACGCGCAAGCTATTGGACCAAGGTTCACCGCGGACGACGAGCTCGTCTCCGCCTCCGTCACGGCCGGCGATTCGCGCCGCCGGAATTCCGGCGTTCCGGACGTCGCCGAGCTGAACCACGACTCCGACCACCCTCCCCGTGAGCTTCCCCTTCGATCCCCCTTCTTCCCCGCTCTTTTCCGTGCGGGAAACGTCGAATTGGTCCTCGACCTTCTCCTCCGTCCGCCATGGCCATGGCCGAAGCGGTGAGCTTCGTTTCTCCTCTGTTACTCGCCCCCCCTACACGCAAACCACACCTCCTGCACTTCCACACGACTCCACACACACCCCGCACCCGCAGCACGTGAACGGCGCCGCCAAATCGTGGTCTTTGGTGTCGAATCGTTCCGCCGTTCGCCGGTTTGCGTTTCAGTTTCGTCAGTCAGTTTGTGTTTAATTTGCGTGTTAAAAAGACAGAGTCGGCTAGTGTATCACAAACACCACAAGGACCATCTGGCTAGCGCAGCGCTCCCGCTCGTCTGCGCGTCGCGGGTTCGAGCCCTCCCTCCGGCGCGAGTTGATTAAAACGCGCCCTTTTTTCCTTTCCTCTCGCTGACACGCGGGCACCACCGGTCAGTGACCACGGGAGCCCGCAGCGCCCTGTCAACACTCCCACCGCCAGCAAGGCGCACGGGCCCGCCTGTCATCCTTCCTAGGGGTGTTCTCCTTCGGTGACAAAAGCTCCAGGAAACAGAGTCGCTGGGGTTTTTCACAGAGCCCCCTGTCTTCCCTGTTTTTGCCACAAAACCCCCACTGTCATGTTTTTCCATCACGAACAGGTCCCTGCACTTTACAGTTTAGTCCAGAAACTTAATATGTTAATAACTTTAATTTTATAACTCCAAATAAAATAATCTTTATATGTTTTTTTATCATAAAAATGCAAGGAACATTAATATGCCATTTGTATGCCATTTTGCATCTGTTATTTTAATTGCTTAGTGTAATTTATTTATTGCACCTAGATAAATAAATATGGAATGTGTTGGGTTTTAATTAATTATTGCCCTATTCCATTTAATTTAATTAGATCACCCATGTCATGTGTTGCTATGTTAACCAACATTTAATATTGATGAGTAAATAAATAACTTGTACCTAAATATTAATTGCCGGGGTTGCTTTCCCGCTTAATTTGGATTACCTGCATTGTATTGCATCTTGCCATGCCATGCATCATTCTCGTAAGATCATGCTGAATCTTTTGCCGTAGTTGTAAAATGCATCTTTTACGCTTTCCAGTGTTTTTTGCTTCTTCGCGGTTAAGACGTTGAGATGTGTGAGCAACGACAAGATCTGCTTCCATGCGGGATTCCAGGCAAGCAAAGTTTGCTTGTTTACCTATACATTGTCTTTCATTCCTGCCGTTGATCTCTGCTACCCTAGTATTCGCTTCTTCATTGCGATCCCATGTGACGCCCGAAAATCGGTACTATGTAGATTTAAGCGATCCAGCCGAAATCCGCATAATAACGATTTTAGGTCGCCCACCGGACATAATGTGCACGCCGAAACATGCGCATTATGTGGGTGGAATTGTGATAACATTACAATAGTTCCGATACATCCACAAATACAACAGAAGATATAATTACAACAACGACTCGAATGAGTCAAGATACAAATGTTACAATACAAAGATACAAATGACAGCAGAAGCAAAATAGTATCCGACTACGGATAAGAAGCAAATTGGACTAAGAGTCCTGAAGATAAACAATGGCGCCATATCCCTGCCCAGCCAAGCCGGAGGGATTCCCAAGCTAACGTCGTCTGACTTCAAACCTGTTGACTGCACATAAAGTATAACCCAAAAGAGGGTCAGGGCACTCCCTGGCAAGCAAAACCGACTTGCCTACTTTCTACACCATCTCCCAAAATATAGGGGAGGTGGACTTAGCGGCAGCAGCACTAGCAACCTAAAGAGACACGCTACAACTTCCGTCTAATCAGAGAGGGATAAGAGAGCGCATAAGATAACCAACTACTACTAACACCAAGCATAACCCATTCTCGAATTAACCCCCTCAACCAAGTATGAGGAAGCAATTCGGGAAACTCACACGTTGAACAGTTTTAGTTACCATTTATTTTGAAAGTAATTCTATATTACTAGTCAAGTTAATTAACAATTATTAGGTGTAAGTTGTCTAGATCTCTTTAGTCGGCAACGCACCAAGTTGTCCATAACCGCGGACGCGGCTCATCGATAAGATTATACCCGTCAGGGGTGCACTACTGGACCCATACTCGCATGATCAACCCAGTCAAAAACATTAGGGCCTTTCAACCCAACTCTTTTCCTTCACCGCAACAAGTCCAGAAGCCACGGGAGCTATGCTGGTCCCGGCCAAAAGGGTGCAGACTCCCGCAGGACACACCCCTCCGCACCAACAGGCCGCGCCCTATATGCATGTAACAAGGCACACCGCCAAAGTAAAATACTACACTAGTATCATCAATGCATATGAGACAAATGGAAAACCCGAACTAGGTGTGGCTCCCGGACAAGTTGAAGTTCCAGTCAAAGTCGAGGGGGGCTCCATAGGGCCTCCCACAAGTGGTTAGTGCGCTCAGTCTTGGATTAGGGGAGCAAGATCTCAGTTCCTAGGTCGACACTTAGCAGAACAAAACACCTCGCAAGGCCTTCCGCCGGGTGCCTTATCTTTTAATTATAATACCCTAATATCATACAACATTTTATTAAGGTAGAATAATCTATCAAGCTAAGCATATGAAATAAAAGACCAACAGACGACTCGCACAACCAACTCTAAGCATGCACTACGACTCGCAAGGCTAACAGATAAACATACAACAGGTGATGGGATGTGGGGATAAAGCTGTATAGGCTGCAGGATAAACATGTGATGGGATCGCAATAACGAATCGTAAGTAGGGTAGCAGAGATCAACGGCAGGAATGAAAGACAATGTATAGGTAAACAAGCAAACTTTGCTTGCTTGGAATCCCGCATGGAACAGATCTTGTCGTTGCTCACACATCTCAACGTCATATCCGCGAAGAAGCAACAAACACTGGAAAGCGTGAAAGATGCATTTTACAACTACGGCAAAAGATTCAGCATGATCATACGAGAATGATGCAGGGCATGGCAAGATGCAATACAATGCAGATAATCCAAATTAAGCGGGAAAGCATCCCCGGTAATTAATATTTAGGTGCAAGTTATTTATTTACCAGCAATATTAAATGTTGGTTAACATGGCAACACATGGCATGGGTGATGTAATTAAATTAAATGGAATAGGGCAATTATTAAGTAAAGCCCAACACATTCCATATTTAATTATATAGGTGCAACAAATAAATTACACTAAGCAATTAAAATAAAAGATGCAAAATGGCATACAAATGGCATATTAATATTCATTGCATTTTTCTGATATAAAAACATATAAAGATTATTTTATTTGGAGTTATCGATTAAAAGATATTAACATCACAAGTTTAGGGTTGTTTCTAAAATTGTGCAGGGACTCATCCGTGATAGAAAAGTAACAGGAGAGGTCCTCTGTGCAGAAACTGGGAACTAGGGGCTCCGGTGCAAAATTACAGCGCTCCAGAACTTTTCTCACCGAAGGCGACCCACCTCGGAGGCTGCCGTGCGGGCCCGGTTGACCTCGCTGGCGCGGGTGTGTTGGGCGGGCTCCCGCAGTCACTGACCAGCGGGGCCCGCCTGTCAGTGGACGAAACAAATGGAGGAAAAAGGGGGCTTTTAATCCTCAGCCCGGGATTCGAACTCGCGCGCGGGGGGCAGCACATCACGCGGCTGCGCTAGCCACTAGGGCTGGTGTGTGCTGGTGTTAGCTAACAGGAAAGACTGAACATAAACTGTAGAGTCAAGGATAACTGAAACTGAAACATAGTTTCAGACTTACAGTGCAGAACGACGAGGACGAACTGCAAAAGAGGCTAGCGACCTCCCCAACCTAGCGACGCACGTTTCAAGCGAGGGGACGTGAGGGGGGTGCAGCGGGGTGTGTGTGAGGTTGGGTGCGTTGTGCGGTGCAGGGGGCGTGAAACCCGTGTCGAGGAGGAAGAAGGGCTCAAAGCCGTGACTTGGACTCGGCCATGGCGGACGGAGGAGGAGGCGTGGACCGACGCGACACCTAGAGGACGAACTAGAGCAAGGGGAGAGGGGGAATCAGACGGGATTCTCACCGGGAGGGGGCTCGAGGAGTCGATCGAGCTCGAGATGGACAGGGTCGCCGGGATTGCGCGGCGGACGTCACCGGTGTTGGAGAAGAAGGAGGAGGACCCGACCCTCTACGACTGCTCCTCGCATAAATTTGCTCGGGGAAGAACTTGGGGGCGAAAAGGCGCATCTCCTGGGCCTCCTTTCGGCCCTTCGGCGGCACCGGAGCTGCGGGGGCGGTGAGGTAGCTTCGGTGGTGGAGAAGAAGCAGAGGAGGGGATCGGGGGAAGGAGAGGGTGGCGGCGGCGCGAGGGAGAGGGAGGAGTGGGGTGTAGGGTTAGGGTTCGGGCAGAGGAGGGGAGAGGAGGCCGGCTAAAAGGAGGGGCAAGAGCACATGGAGGTGGGGGCGCCATGGCGTCACGCCATGTGCGTGTCTCCCTGACCGTACCGAGGAAGAGGAAAGTGGAGGTGGGCTGGGCTTGGGATGGATGGGCCAGGAGATGGGCTGGGTTTGGCCCAGGAGGTCATTTTTTCCTTCTCTGCCATTTTTATTTCTTTTACTTAATTCAATTATGTTTATGTTTTTTTAAAATAAAATAGAAGAAGAAAAGATATTTAAATTTTGGACAAATAATTATTATTTCAAAATACACCATTTAATATATTAGTTTGAATGTTTGAAAAGAATTTAATTACCACATTTACATTAATTTGATTTGCATTTAGATTTAAAAGTGGAATTTGAATTTCAAAGGTGTTGAATTAAATTTAAATGCAATTAAACAAATGAAAAGACAATTGCATGATGATATGATGATATGATGATGCAAAAGAAAAAAAACCAAACAAAAAAAAACTAAATTGGGATAAATCCCGGGGCGTTACAATCGACACCACTAACAAGGGATCGCGTCCCGCGATCCACGCCGAGACCACAAGAAGAGAGGGGTAACTACCGAGTCTTCAGGCTCCGTGATGAACTCCTCGACACCACTAACAAGGGATTGTTGCTCCACCTCGAGATTCTCGACACGACTAACAAGTGATTGTTGCTCACGACGAAGACGACTCCGAAGATCGAACCTAATAGGATAAAAGGCAAGAAATCGTCCACCCACACGTAGGATCCTAAAACTTTGAAAGTTGGATAAGAGAAGAGACTCCAAATCAAATAAGGTAAGAGGAGAAGTAGAATAGAGGTAAGGAGTAAAAAGAAACCTATTGAGATCTTTTCAAAATAATTTTAGTCAAATAGTTTAGGCACTCTACAAACATCGACCGTTAGCGAGGTTATCCTACAGGCTTTTGCGGACCCGCTGCTTCGATAACCATTCGTATCGAAACAACAAGGAGATCGAAACCAAGGCTCTGATACCACTTTGTGACTCCCGAAAATCGGTACTATGTAGATTTAAGTGATCCAGCCAAAATCCGCATAATAACGATATTAGGTCGCCCACCAGACATAACGTGCACGCCAAAACATGCGCATTATGTGGGTGGAATTGTGATAACATTACAATAGTTTCGATACATCCACAAATACAACAGAAGATATAATTACAACAACGACTCGAATGAGTCAAGATACAAATGTTACAATACAAAGATACAAATGACAGCGGAAGCAAAATAGTATCCGACTACGGATAAGAAGCAAATTGGACTAAGAGTCCTGAAGATAAGCAATGGTGCCATATCCCTGCCCAGCCAAGCCGGAGGGATTCCCAAGCTAACGTCGTCTGACTTCAAACCTGTTGACTGCACATAAAGCATAACCCAAAAGAGGGTCAGGGCACTCCCTGGCAAGCAAAACCGACTTGCCTACTTTCTACACCATCTCCCAAAATATAGGGGTGGACTTAGCGGCAGCAGCACTAGCAACCTAAAGAGCCACGCTACAACTTCCGTCTAATCAGAGAGGGATAAGAGAGCGCATAAGATAACCAACTACTACTAACACCAAACATAACCCATTCTCGAATTAACCCCCTCAACCAAGTATGAGGAAGCAATTCGGGAAACTCACACGTTGAACAGTTTTAGTTACCATTTATTGTGAAAGTAATTCTATATTACTAGTCAGGTTAATTAACAATTATTAGGTGTAAGTTGTCTAGATCTCATTAGTCGGCAACGCACCAAGTTGTCCATAACCGCGGACGCGGCTCATCGATAAGATTATACCCTGCAGGGGTGCACTACTAGACCCATACTCGCATGATGAACCCAGTCAAAAACATTAGGGCCTTTCAACCCAACTCTTTTCCTTCACCGCAACAAGTCCAGAAGCCACGGGAGCTATGCTGGTCCCGGCCAAAAGGGTGCGGACTCCCGTAGGACACACCCCTCCGCACCAACAGGCCGCGCCCTATATGCATGTAACAAGGCACACCAACAAAGTAAAATACTACACTAGTATCATCAATGCATATGAGACAAATGGAAAACCCGAACTAGGTGTGGCTCCCGGACAAGTTGAAGTTCCAGTCAAAGTCGAGGGGGGCTCCATAGGACCTCCCACAAGTGGTTAGTGCGCTCAGTCTTGGATTAGGGGAGCAAGATCTCAGTTCCTAGGTCGACACTTAGCAGAACAAAACACCTCGCAAGGCCTTCCGCCGGGTGCCTTATCTTTTAATTATAATACCCCAATATAATACAACATTTTATTAAGGTAGAATAATCTATCAAGCTAAGCATATGAAATAAAAGACCAACAGACGACTCGCACAACCAACTCTAAGCATGCACTACGACTCGCAAGGCTAACAGATAAACATACAACAGGTGATGGGATGTGGGGATAAAGCTGTATAGGCTGCAGGATAAACATGTGATGGGATCGCAATAAAGAATCGTAAGTAGGGTAGCAGAGATCAACGGCAGGAATGAAAGACAATGTATAGGTAAACAAGCAAACTTTGCTTGCCTGGAATCCCGCATGGAAGCAGATCTTGTCGTTGCTCACACATCTCAACGTCATATCCGCGAAGAAGCAACAAACACTGGAAAGCGTGAAAGATGCATTTTACAACTACGGCAAAAGATTCAGCATGATCATACGAGAATGATGCAGGGCATGGCAAGATGCAATACAATGCAGATAATCCAAATTAAGCGGGAAAGCATCCCCGGCAATTAATATTTAGGTGCAAGTTATTTATTTACCAGCAATATTAAATGTTGGTTAACATGGCAACACATGGCATGGGTGATGTAATTAAATTAAATGGAATAGGGCAATTATTAAGTAAAGCCCAACACATTCCATATTTAATTATATAGGTGCAACAAATAAATTACACTAAGCAATTAAAATAAAAGATGCAAAATGGCATACAAATGGAATATTAATATTCATTGCATTTTTCTGATATAAAAACATATAAAGATTATTTTATTTGGAGTTATCGATTAAAAGATATTAACATAACAAGTTTAGGGTTGTTTCTGAAATTGTGCAGGGACTCATCCGTGATAGAAAAGTAACAGGAGAGGTCCTCTGTGCAGAAACTGGGAACTAGGGGCTCCGGTGCAAAATTACAGCGCTCCAGAACTTTTCTCACCGAAGGCGACCCACCTCGGAGGTTGCCGTGCGGGCCCGGTTGACCTCGCTGGCGCGGGTGTGTTGGGCGGGCTCCCGCGGTCACTGACCAGCGGGGCCCGCCTGTCAGTGAACGAAACAAATGGAGGAAAAAGGGGGCTTTTAATCCTCAGCCCGGGATTCGAACTCGCGCGCGGGGGGCAGCAGATCACGCGGCTGCGCTAGCCACTAGGGCTGGTGTGTGCTGGTGTTAGCTAACAGGAAAGACTGAACATAAACTGTAGAGTCAAGGATAACTGAAACTGAAACATAGTTTCAGACTTACAGTGCAGAACGACGAGGACGAACCGCAACAGAGGCTAGCGACCACCCCAACCTAGCGACGCACTTTTCAAGCGAGGGGACGTGAGGGGGGTGCAGCGGGGTGTGTGTGAGGTTGGGTGCGTTGTGCGGTGCAGGGGGCGTGAAACCCGTGTTGAGGAGGAAGAAGGGCTCAAAGCCGTGACTTGGACTCGGCCATGGCGGACGGAGGAGGAGGCGTGGACCGACGCGACACCTAGAGGACGAACTAGAGCAAGGGGAGAGGGGGAATCAGACGAGATTCTCACCGGGAGGGTGCTCGAGGAGTCGATCGAGCTCGAGATGGACAGGGTCGCCTGGATTGCGCGGCGGACGTCGCCGGTGTCGGAGAAGAAGGAGGAGGACCCGACCCTCTACGACTGTTCCTCGCATAAATTTGCTCGGGGAAGAACTTGGGGGCGAAAAGGCGCATCTCCTGGGCCTCCTTTCGGCCCTTCGGCGGCACCAGAGCTGCGGGGGCGGTGAGGTTGCTTCGGTGGTGGAGAAGAAGCAGAGGAGGGGATCGGGGAAGGAGAGGGTGGCGGCGGCGCGAGGGAGAGGGAGGAGTGGGGTGTAGGGTTAGGGTTCGGGCAGAGGAGAGGAGGCCGGCTAAAAGGAGGGGCAAGAGCACATGGAGGTGGGGGCGCCATGGCGTCACGCCATGTGCGTGTCTCCCTGACCGTACCGAGGAAGAGGAAAGTGGAGGTGCGCTGGGCTTGGGATGGATGGGCCAGGAGATGGGCTGGGTTTGGCCCAGGAGGTCATTTTTTCCTTCTCTGCCATTTTTATTTCTTTTACTTAATTCAATTATGTTTATGTTTTTTTAAAATAAAATAGAAGAAGAAAAGATATTTAACTTTTGGACAAATAATTATTATTTCAAAATACACCATTTAATATATTAGTTTGAATGTTTGAAAAGAATTTAATTACCACATTTACATTAATTTGATTTGCATTTAGATTTAAAAGTGGAATTTGAATTTCAAAGGTGTTGAATTAAATTTAAATGCAATTAAACAAATGAAAAGACAATTGCATGATGATATGATGATATGATGATGCAAAAGAAAAAAAACTAAACAAAAAAAAACTAAATTGGGATAAATCCCGGGGCGTTACATCCCATCACATGTTTATCCTGCAGCCTATACAGCTTTATCCCCACATCCTAATACCTGTTGCATGTTTATCTGTTGGCCTTGCGAGTCGTAGCGCATGCTTAGAGTTGGTTGTGCGAGTCGTCAGTTGGTCTTTTTTTTTCATATGCTTAGCTGATAGACTATTCTACCTTAATAAATTGTTGTCTTATATTGGGGTATTATAATTAAAAGATAAGGCACCGGCGGAAGGCCTTGCGAGGTGCTTTGTTCTGCTAAGTGTCGACCTAGGAACTGAGATTTTGTCCTCGGATCCAATTTTGAGCGCACTAACCACTTGTGGGAGGCCCAATGGAGCCCCCCTCGACTTTGACTGGAACTTCAACTTGTCCGGGAGCCGCACCTAGTTCGGGTTTTCCATTTGTCTCATATGCATCGATACTAGTGTAGTATTTTACTTTGGCGGTGTGCCTTGTTACATGCATATAGGGCGCGGCATGTTGGTGCGGAGGGGTGTGTCCTGCGGGAGTCCGCACCCTTTTGGCCGGAACCAGCATAGCTCACGTGGCTCCTGGACTTGTTTTGGTGAAGGAAAAGAGTTGGGTTGAAAGGCCCTAATGTTTTTGACTGGGTTGATCATGCGAGTATGGGTCCAGTAGTGCACCCCTGTAGGGTATAATCTTATCGATGAGCCGTGTCCACGGTTATGGACGACTTGGTGATGATGCTGGCTAACAAGATCTAGACAACTTACACCTAATCATTGTTAATTAACCTGACTAGTAATATAGAATTACTTTCACAATAAATGGTAACTTAAATTGTTCAACGTGTGAGTTTTCCGAATTGCTTCCTCATATTTGGTTGAGGGGGTTAATTTGAGAATGGGTTATGTTTGGTGTTAGTAGTAGTTGGTTATTTTATTGCTCTCTTATCCCTCTCTAATTAGACGGAAGTTGTAGTGTGTCTCTTTAGGTTGCTAGTGTTGCTGCCGCTAAGTCCACCTCCCCTATATTTTGGGAGATGGTGTAGAAAGTAGGCAACTCGGTTTTGCTTGCCAGGGAGTGCCCTGACCCTATTTTGGGTTATGCTTTATGTGTAGTTAACAGGTTTGAAGTCTGAAGACGTTAGCTTGGGAATCCCTCCGGCTTGGCTGGACAGGGATATGGCGCCATTGCTTATCTTCAGAACTCTTAGTCCAATTTGCTTTTATCCGTAGTCGGATATTATTTTGCTTCCGCTGTCATTTGTATCTTTGTATTGTAACATTTGTATCTTGACTCGTTCGAGTCGTTGTTGTAATTTTTATTTTCTGTTTTATTTGTGGATGTATCGGAGCTGTTGTTATGTTATCACAATTCCACCCACATAATGCGCATGTTT
The DNA here is from genome assembly GCA_026929855.1 of Poa annua. NCBI lineage: Eukaryota > Viridiplantae > Streptophyta > Magnoliopsida > Poales > Poaceae > Poa > Poa annua. The sequence goes on along the minus strand of CM049426.1, from coordinate 237,687,163 downwards.
CGGCGTGCACCTTATGTCTGGTGGGCGACCTTAAATCTTTATTATGCGGATTTCGGCGGGAACGCTTAAATCTACATAGTACCGATTTTCGGGCGTCACAAAGTGGTATCAGAGCCTTGGTTTCGATCTCCTTGTTGTTTCGATACGAATGGTTATCGAAGCAGCGGGTCCGCAAAAGCCTGTAGGATAACCTCGCTAACAGTCGTTGTTTTTAGAGTGTCAAAACTTTTTGACTTAAAGTATTTAAAAAAATATCTCAATAGGTTTCTTTTTATTCCTTACCTATATTCTATTTCTCTTCTTATCTTATTTGTTTTGGAGTCTCTTCTCTAATCCAACTTTCAAAGTTTTAGGATCCTACGTGTGGGTGGACGATTTCTTGCCTTTTATCCTATTAGGTTTGACCTTTCGGAGTCATCTTCATCGTGAGCAACAATCCCTTGTTAGTGGTGTCGAGAATCTCGAGGTGGAGCAACAATCCCTTGTTAGTGCTGTCGAGAAGTTTATCCCGGAACGTGAAGACTCGATAGTTACCCCTCTCTTCTTGTGGTCTCGGCGTGGATCGCGGGACGCGATCCCTTGTTAGTGGTGTCGGTTGTAACGCCCCGGGATTTATCCCCAATTAGTTTCTCTTATTTTTCTCCTTGTATCATCATGTCATCACATCATCATGCATTTGTCACTTCATTTAATTTTTGCATTTAAATTTTAAATCACACAATTTGATTTCAAATACATTTAAAATTAATTAAAATGTGTATTTTAAATCTTTTGCAAATATTCTAAAAACTAGTTTATTAAATTGCCCATTTTAAACTAAAACTATTTTGTAAAGTTTCTTTATAAAAATTCTTTTCTATTTTGTTTTAAATGCAAAAACATAAAAGAATTAAAAAGGTAAAAAGCAAAAACAGAGAAAAAAATAAAACTTGGGCCGCAGCCCACTTACCACCTAAGCCCATCTCCCCTGTCTCTTTCTTCTTCGTACGGAGACAGAGAGGAGGGGGCACCTTTCCAGCTCGACCATGGCTGCCCCCACCTCAACCACCCCGTCCCCTCCTACTTAGCCCCTCCTCTGCCGAACCCTAACCCTACCCCCACTTCTCCCTCTCAGCCGCCGCCGCCCCCTTCTTCCTCCTCCACCTCTGTTTCCTTTTTCCCTTCCCTGTTAAACATCACCGGAGAGCCTCCACGATGCGCCGCCGTGTCGACGCCGACGAAGAACCGCAGAGGCGTCCCGTAGCTGCGCCCCCCCCCCCCTCGTCATCCTCTACGCGCAAGCTATTGGACCAAGGTTCACCGCGGGCGACGAGCTCGTCTCCGCCTCCGTCACGGCCGGCGATTCGCGCCGCCGGAATTCCGGCGTTCCGGACGTCCCCGAGCCGAACTACGACTCCGACCACCCTCCCCGTGAGCTTCCCCTTCGATCCCCCTTCTTCCCCGCTCTTTTCCGTGCGGGAAACGTCGAATTGGTCCTCGACCTTCTCCTCCGTCCGCCATGGCCATGGCCGAAGCGGTGAGCTTCGTTTCTCCTCTGTTACTCGCCCCCCCTACGCGCAAACCACACCCCCTGCACTTCCACACGACTCCACACACACCCCGCACCCGCAGCACGTGAACGGCGCCGCCAAATCGTGGTCTTCGGCGTCAAATCATTCCGTCGTTCGCCGGTTTGCGTTTCAGTTTCGTCAGTTAGTTTGTGTTTAATTTGCGTGTTAAAAAGACAGAGTCGGCTAGTGTATCACAAACACAACAAGGACCATCTGGCTAGCGCAGCGCTCCCTGCTCGTCTGCGCGTCGCGGGTTCGAGCCCTCCCTCCGGCGCGAGTTGATTAAAACGTGCCCTTTTTTCCTTTCCTCTCGCTGACACGCGGGCCCCATCGGTCAGTGACCGCGGGAGCCCGCAGCGCCCAGTCAACACTCCCACCGCCAGCAAGGCGCACGGGCCCGCCTGTCATCCTCCCTAGGGGTGTTCTCCTTCGGTGACAAAAGCTCCAGGAAACAGAGCCGCTGGGGTTTTTCATAGAGCCCCCTGTCTTCCCTGTTTTTGCCACAAAACCCCCACTGTCATGTTTTTCCATCACGAACAGGTCCCTGCACTTTACAGTTTAGTCCAGAAACTTAATATGTTAATAACTTTAATTTTATAACTCCAAATAAAATCATCTTTATATGTTTTTTTATCAGAAAAATGCAAGGAACATTAATATGCCATTTGTATGCCATTTTGCATCTGTTATTTTAATTGCTTAGTGTAATTTATTTATTGCACCTAAATAAATAAATATGGAATGTGTTGGGTTTTAATTAATTATTGCCCTATTCCATTTAATTTAATTAGATCACCCATGTCATGTGTTGCCATGTTAACCAACATTTAATATTGATGAGTAAATAAATAACTTGCACCTAAATATTAATTGTCGGGGTTGCTTTCCCGCTTAATTTGGATTACCTGCATTGTATTGCATCTTGCCATGCCATGCATAATTCTCGTATGATCATGCTGAATCTTTTGCCGTAGTTGTAAAATGCATCTTTTACGCTTTCCAGTGTTTGTTGCTTCTTCGCGGTTAAGACGTTGAGATGTGTGAACAACGACAAGATCTGCTTCCAAGCGGGATTCCAGGCAAGCAAAGTTTGCTTGTTTACCTATACATTGTCTTTCATTCATGCCGTTGATCTCTGCTACCCTAGTATTCGCTTCTTCATTGCGATCCCATCACATGTTTATCCTGCAGCCTATACAGCTTTATCCCCACATCCTAATACCTGTTGCATGTTTATCTGTTGGCCTTGCGAGTCGTAGCGCATGCTTAGAGTTGGTTGTGCGAGTCGTCAGTTGGTCTTTTATTTCATATGCTTAGCTGATAGACTATTCTACCTTAATAAATTGTTGTCTTATATTGGGGTATTATAATTAAAAGATAAGGCACCGGCGGAAGGCCTTGCGAGGTGCTTTGTTCTGCTAAGTGTCGACCTAGAAACTGAGATTTTGTCCTCGGATCCAATTTTGAGCGCACTAACCACTTGTGGGAGGCCCAATGGAGCCCCCCTCGACTTTGACTGGAACTTCAACTTGTCCGGGAGCCGCACCTAGTTCGGGTTTTCCATTTATCTCATATGCATCGATACTAGTGTAGTATTTTACTTTGTCGGTGTGCCTTATTACATGCATATAGGGCGCGGCCTGTTGGTGCGGAGGGGTGTGTCCTGCGGGAGTCCGCACCCTTTTGGCCGGGACCAGCATAGCTCCCGTGGCCCTAATGTTTTTGACTGGGTTGATCATGCGAGTATGGGTCCAGTAGTGCACCCCTGCAGGGTATAATCTTATCGATGAGCCGTGTCCATGGTTATGGACGACTTGGTGATGATGCTGGCTAACAAGATCTAGACAACTTACACCTAATCATTGTTAATTAACCTGATTAGTAATATAGAATTACTTTCACAATAAATGGTAACTAAAATTGTTCAACGTGTGAGTTTCCCGAATTGCTTCCTCATATTTGGTCGAGGGGGTTATTTTGAGAATGGGTTATGTTTGGTGTTAGTAGTAGTTGGTTATTTTATGCGCTCTCTTATCCCTCTCTAATTAGACGGAAGTTGTAGCGTGTCTCTTTAGGTTGCTAGTGCTGCTGCCGCTAAGTCCACCTCCCCTATATTTTGGGAGATGGTGTAGAATGTAGGCAAGTCGGTTTTGCTTGCCAGGGAGTGCCCTGACCCTCTTTTGGGTTATGCTTTATGTGCAGTTAACAGGTTTGAAGTCTGACGACGTTAGCTTGGGAATCCCTCCGGCTTGGCTGGGCAGGGATATGGCGCCATTGCTTATCTTCAGGACTCTTAGTCCAATTTGCTTTTTCCGTAGTCGGATATTATTTTGCTTCCGCTGTCATTTGTATCTTTGTATTGTAACATTTGGATCTTGACTCGTTCGAGTCATTGTTGTAATTTTTATTTTCTTTTGTATTTGTGGATGTATCGGAGATGTTGTAATGTTATCACAATTCCACCCACATAATGCGCATGTTTCGGCGTGCACCTTATGTCTGGTGGGCGACCTAAAATCGTTATTATGCGGATTTCGGCGGGAACGCTTAAATCTACATAGTACCGATTTTCGGGAGAGGCAGCTTACGGCTCAACCTCCAAGCATTTTTGTCTCCAGAGGTTAAAAGCTCACGGCTTAAACCTCCAAGCTCCAAAGGCTTCTCTCGAGTGTCAACCCTCCGAGCTCTCCTTGTAATGAGCCACCTCAGGCCGCTGAGAGTCTCTGCCACTAATGGGTGGTCCCCATGCCTCGACATGGTCAAAACATTAACTTGGCAACTCCAAGCATAATGAGACAATTTCGTTCCCAAGTGAACTTAGCGCTACGGCGCCGCTGTGAAATACTTGGTGGTGAGTTTTATTTATGCATTACTTCATTGAAATGTGCGCTTATATCTCTCCACATGCGTACCTCACGAGCGGGGGCTGAGTATGATGCCAGTGCCTCAAACGACACACCAGTAGCACTACAAAACCCAAGGATCCGAGCTCTGGCTGGAGGGCAAGATCCCACAAACACGCCATCTCTACAGAGGACCTTGGTACTTACTCTCCTCGCGAGGAACGCCTGAGGGGACCTATAAGCGCGCACGAGTTCCCTGTACCGTGCTCCAGCGCTTGGGTTCGCCTCTCTAACCTCTACAGGGAACAAATACACCCACAAGCCTGAGGAGGCGTGCGGGAACGATCCCTCAAGAGGACCTCCTCTCCAGGCGAAAAAGCCTGTACAGGGCGAAAACCTCGAGAAGCTAAGTCTCGCACCTACGCCTTAAGAGTGTTTTCCCCTCTAGCTCACGTGCCCCTGAAGCGACTTCGATGTCCCTTATGCTTCATGGACTACTCGTATGTCTAAGGGGGGGCACCTGAGAATCGCGACTCAGGGCTCTTACCTCTCCTAGGCCTAAACTCCCCCCGGCCTTGCGGGGTCATTGCTCCAGCATACCAAAGTGGCGGAGTCATGGCACGAAGAGATGGGTCCTACCGACGCAGAGAGCAAATAGACATGAAGAGGAGTCCAAAGAGACTTCTCGAGGGGCAAGCAAGCTAAAAACAAATTGCAAATAAGAGTATTACAGGCCAAAAGGTCGCAAATGTCTAAGCATAAGATTGTTTCAGATACAAGCGCACGCAGGCGCAATGACGTGTAGCTCAGGCGGAGGCGTCATCATCTTGGACCTCCTCCACTGCGCCCTCCTTGGTCTCGGCAGAGGCGGCCTCCTCCTCGCTGTCCTCCGCCGCAGCCTCCGCACGCTTTAAGCGGTTGCAGAAAGCATCGACTTGCTCGTGGAGGGAGTTGGAGACCCTGCATGCATCCTCGTCTTGGGTGGCCTCCGTCACGGTGGAGAAGTCGAATCCTGGCAGGAGGATCCTGAGGTTGGTGAAGATGCGGTGGACGACCACCCCAGGAGCTGCCGGCTCTCGTCCTCTATCACCCCGCGAAGATCGGCGACAGGGCCCTCGAGCGCCGTGAAGAGCTGGTCGAAGTAGACCAGGTACATGGCAGCATCGCCCCGGCCTCGGACCTCGGTGTGCGGCGCGTCCGCGCCAAGCTGCGCAGCGAGCTCGTTGCCCCGGGCGACCAGCGCCTCGAACATGCGCTCACGCTGCTTCTTAAGCGTGCGAGTCGCCTGGGCAGAATCGGTCGCCTCCGTCTCCCGCTCCATCGCGGGAGCCACCTGCTCCTCCACATCCTTGGCCAAGGAGTTGAGGTCATGAACTGCCTCGTTGCGGGCCTCCTCTGCTCGGCGACGACCATCCTTGGTGCGCTTGAGGCGGGCCTCCATCTTGGAGTTGGCCTTCTCGAGCCCAGTGATCCGCTGAGCATTTGCGGCATGCCTGGCCTTGAAGCGGTCCTCCTGCTTCTGGGCCAAGCGACGGTACTCCTGAGTCTTGGCCAGCCGGAACTGCTTCTCACGCTCCGCAAGGGCGTCCTCCGCCTCCTTTTTCTTCTCGGCGAACCGCTGCTTGAAGCATTCATAAGCAAGCTTCTGGGCAGCGACGTTCTCGTCGTACCGCTGGGGCGCCTGGGCCAGGTCTCCTTCGCGTGCCTCAAGCTCCTCACGCTGGGTGGAGAGTTCCCTCTCCACCTGAAGCCGCTGCTCGTCGCCCTGCTGCAGTTCCGTCTCCTTGAGGGCCAGCTGTCGCTCGTGCTCGGCACCTTGCGGTCCTCCTCCAGAGCGGCCCGCGCAGGCTGGTGGGCGGAGAGCAGCTGGGTCTCCAGTTGGCCCAGCTCGTGGCGTTTCTGCGCCAACAAGCCGTCCATAGCCTCGCCCTCGGCCGCCGCTGCGCGCAGGAGCTCAGCAGCAGCGTCACATTCCTCTTGGAGGGACGCAAGAAGTTCTGCGGCGTCACGAATGGCCCCCTCGCGGATCTCCTTGGCAAAGAGGATGTCCTCCTCTCGCAAGGCGTGCAGTGCCAAGTCCTCCTTCCGGCGGGCCTCAACTGCCGCATTGAAGGACGCCCACGACCTCGCGAGCTCCTCCCGTTGCTGGGCGAGCTGTATGTCCCCAAGGGCGACGTGCGCCTCCAGGCCCTCCAGGGACTCCCTCACGAGGCCAAAGGCAACCTCGCGTCGCCCCGAGCTCCAGTCCAAGCCACGGAGGACCAGCTCCTGGCTTCTCGAGGGCCCAGCCCCGGTGTCGAGTCCCGAGAGCCTGGCACCAGGGTGCGCTCGGGGGCTAGGTTGGGCTCCGCCCTCACCCGCGCCAGCATCCTCATCGGCACCCGCATCAGCGGATCGCTCACCCCCTTCAGCCAGACGAGGAGACGGAGAAGAATCTCCCCCTGCGGACACGCCCGCGCCCGCTGGCGCCTCGCTCGCCTCCGCCACAGGCGGCGCGGGAGCCATGGGCGCGCGCGGCGGAGTCTCCTCGCGCGGAGGCATGATCGCGCGAGGGGGAGTAGGTGCGCGAGGTGGAGTGGAGATCCTCTCCTCCGAAGCCTCCAGAACCATTGGCTCAGGGGGCGGCCTCGAGGCCTCCGGGCGAGGCGCGTCCTCCTCCGCCCGAGACTTTGCAGCCTCGGCCTGAGGCGCAGCCACCTCCCCTTGAGGCACCTCCTCAGTAGGGCATGTGGAGGCCGTCTCCACAGGCCTCATGGCCTTGTCAGCCACGGCCTCAGCCGTGGCTCTCTTCACATATGCAGCCTTGCGAAGCCTGCGGCGCTTCACATGCACGAAATCACTGGCAAAAACCCAAGGAAAGATCTTCAAGAGAGGGTAAAGCAAAGAGAAAACAAGAATCAAACGACCAAGCGTCATGAACACTCACCCGGACGGAGGTTCGCCGGTATCGACCCACGCCAGGCCTGGCGAGCGCCAGGAGGGCATGGTCCGGGCGCCTGACCCCTCCGGAGGCGTCACCACTTTCCTCTTGGAGGGGACATCGGATGGCCTCGCCCCGGAGCGGTCCACGGCAGCCTTGGTGCAAGGCCCGCGCCTCCCCGGAGTGGCCTCCGCATCGGAGGCCTCCCCCTCATCAGCCTCCTCCTCCACGGGGCGTGAGGGAGCCACCACGAAGGCATCGTCATCGCCTAACGAGATGTCACAAACCTCGTCAGTGAATGTCCCGGTCCTCGAAGAAGACACCTCCCCTGTCGTGGCCTCCTCCTCACCAAGCCCAGCTCCCGAGGACGAGGGGGAATCTGCTCCCTCCGCTCCTCGCGTCTCCGGCAATGGCACCTCCATCCCCGCCAAGCTTGTCGGGGTGAACGGAGGCATCCCCTCCGACATGGCCATGCGCTCCGTCATGTTGTATTGATGGAGAGGCCGGAGTGTGATGGGGAGCTGATCCACGGCAGGCACCGTTGGGTTGATGAAGAGCGCGGACAGGACGTTGTCGATGGTGTCCGTGTTGTTGCCCTTACCGTGAAGCCGCATCTTGTCGTTCGGCCCAAAGTACATCCACATGGGCACCGAGTGTGCCTAGAGGGGGGCAATGCGGCGCGTCACGAAGTCTGCCACAATGATCTGCCCCGTGAGACCCTCCTCGCGAAGGAAACTCAGGCGCCCCATCAGGCTCGTGTTCTTCGCACCGTCAAAAGGCACCTTGCCCCAGCGGGAGTTCTTCACGGGCGGCGCGTCGGGGACCTCGAGAAAAGGCAGTGCTTCTCAACCCCGACGAAGAACCACTTTTGACGGAAGTCATCCACCTTCTTTGTCACCGAGGTGAGGTCTTCACTCCATGACATATGGATGTAAACACTCCCCATGCAATCGACGATGCGGAATGAGACGAACCCAGAGCGCTCATTCTTCGCCGTGCTCCGGAGCGCGTAGAAGCACCGGAATAGCCCCACCGTGGGCTCCAAGCCCAAGTTTTCCTCGCAGAGGTATGCGAAGACGGCGAGGATGAGGATGGAGTTGGGGTGCAGATGCAGCAACTGCACTTGGTATAACGCCAGTACCGCCTCCAGGAACGCGAGAAAGGCGGCACCAGCCCGGTGGCGAGGTAGTGCTGGAATATCCAGAAGTACCCTCGCGGGCGTTTCCCGTGCGCCGCGGGCTTCAGCGCGGAGGCGCCGTGCTCGTTCGTCCGGTCCGCAACCAGGTAGTGGACCTTGGCGAGGGCTTTCTCGTTGACGCGCACGCCCAACAGCACCGCACCCTGCACGACCTCAGTGGCCTCCGCCTGGAAAGAAGACCCCGCAGCAGCCTTGCCCTTGCTCTTGAGGGGACTCATCGCTGGAGGTTGAGGTGCCGCGGAAGGCTGAAGGAGTAGAGATCGCAGAAGAGAGCGGAGGCGGAGAGCTCGAGATGGCGGAGGCTTCTGCGAGAAGAAGTGGAAACAGTAACGGCTCCCTGCTCCGGCGCTCGGGCTTTATGTCCCATCAAGGAGCAGTTACCGGGGCATGGTGGGACCCCCCACGACGCACGCCCCAGATCGTGCGCGACCGTTACTCGTCTGAGTGTCGACTGGCTAGGGCCGGCCGGCCACTTTAGGCCGACGACGCTCCGCCTGCGCCCATGGGCTCACTTGCGCCCATCACGTGCCCGGGGGCTACTGTCGGCCCAGTGGAGACTGGGGTATGAAGAGCCCACTCTCCCCGGGCCTCGCACGCGGGCTAGTCAGACGAAACGACTAAGGACCAAGCCATCGCTTGGAGAGATCCCCGAGAGGCAAGTCCCCTCGAGGGCCTGAGTAGAAAGCAAGGGCCTGAAGAGGACCCGCGCTTCAGGAGACCCTCCCGAGGCGCAGCGTGCCTGGAGGGAAGTCAACAGGAACCCATCCACAGGCCTATCTAGGCCTGTGGGGAAACGTCGCGGCCAAGGAAGTACGGCAGGGCGCACATGGCCTCTGCCACACCCACATGGTGACGCAGGCACTCCCTTTGCCGTTTTGGTGATAAAGGAGTCAATAAAGTTGCGCCGCCTGCTCCAGGACAGCCCGGACCTTCTTCTCTGATGATAAAGCAGCTGGACGGCGTAACGCTCCAAGGAGAACGTCATCGCGGGCTCCACCTCAGAGACTGCCGTCCCTGCGAGCGGTACTGCTCGGTCGGCCGCTTGTCGGCCATCGCGCCCAACTTTATCGATGATGGACCGCGTCCATGGACGTTCTTGCGGCGGTGGGCTCCTACTCCTCCACGCCACTGCAGTGTGGGAGCCACTTTGGACGCCAAGCGGAAGAAGGGCGCCTGCGGCGCCTATAAAAGGAGCAAGACATCCACCGTAGATGAGGTGGGCCGATTGCTTGCTAAACCCTTGTAAACCCAAGATCGACTGAGGAGAAGAGCCTTCGGCAGGAGGAGGAAAAAGACCATTGCTTCCCTCCCCAGACACGAACTGCCTCAAGAGAGCCATCGGCAAGCTCATCTGTATTGTATCCCCCACAATTTAATACAGACAAGCAGGAGTAGCGGTCTTACCTCCTCCCGAGGGTCGTGAACCTGGGTACGGGCTGGTGTCTTTCTCTGTCGTGGGTGTTTCGTCTCCAGGTCCGGCGAGCACCGTCGTCGTGCCTCTCGAGGGTCCTGACCTCCGCGTTCAATCCCTTTCACGAACTACTCTTCAGGAAGTGACTACCCCTGTTCCGAGGGAGTCATAACCCGACAAATACATTGTTAATCATGTCTTTCATTCTTTCTTGCTTAGCACATTGTTGGTATCTAATGAATTTGATTTTTGGAGCTATCAACCTATAAAGAGGCCTGTTTTATAAACTAAGCTCAATTGCTCATTGTTCTCTGACCAAGGACTAAGTTTGTCAACACCAACTATGGTTTTCTCTATGTACTTTACTATGGTTTACCTCTACTAGTTACAAGTCGAATTATTCATGAACGGAGTTAATATCTAAGATGACTTGCGCATTTGTACATGTGATGCTTCTTGTCCGTATATTTTATATCGACACTTCACTTCATAAACATGTGGTCATGTTTACCGAGTTCAGCTTTCGCTTGGGGACAAGCGAGGTCTAAGCTTAGGGGGAGTTGATATGTCCATTTTGCATCACTATTTTATATCATAATTTACTGCTACTCAGTGATATATATCGTATTTGGAGATGATACTTATGTTATTTCATCTATTTTGCATGATTGGTGATCATTGGAGGATGGAATCCCGGAGGCTGAATTATGCAGGGAAAAGCACCGTCAAGATACAATATTTCCGAAGACCAAAAGAACAAAGTGGCCAACTGGGAATTATTTATGAAATATTTCATTGAGGAGGCCAAAAGGGGAGCCTAAGGTGGGGCCCAGGGGGCCCACACCACCTCCCTGCGTGGCTCCCTTGCCCACCGCGTGAGCAGGTGGTGTGAGCGCCCTAGCCCACCACCTGGCGTACCCTTTCGCATACATCATGCCCCCGAAAACCTAAGATTTATCAGAAGGAAAGAATCCATCTCCGCCGCCACCACGAGGCGGAGAAGACAGAGAGAGAAAAGCTCTCCGGCAGGCTGCGTTGCCGCCGGGGAAATTCCCTCCCGGAGGCGGGAAATCGTCGCCATCGTCACCGTCATCGAGCTGCACTCCATCACCATCGCCAACACCACCATCTCCACCGCTGACGCCGTCATCTCCATCCATCCATTCCGTTCCCGCTGTAACATCTAGGGCTAAACTCTGTGTATTTGATAGGGGAAACTCTCCCGGTGTTGACTACTCTTGTTATTGATGCTATTGAGTGAAACCTTTGAACTAGGGTTTATGTTCAGATTTTTATTCATCATTATATCACCTCTGATCATGTCCATTATGGTATGTTGTGAGTAGTTCGTTGTGTTCTTGAGGACATGGGAGAAGTCAACATGTTAGTAGTGAACTATGTTGATTAATATTTGATGTTTTGATATTTAAGTTGTGGTGCCATTCTTCTAGTGGTGCCATGTGAATATCGACTACATGACACTTCACCTTTACGGGTCTAGGGGAATGCATCTTGTATTTGGTTATCATTTGTGGGGTTGCCGGAGTGACAGAAACCTAAACCCCCGTTGGTATTCCGATGCGCGAGGGATCGCAGGATCTTAGAGTTTAAGGCTATGGTTATTTATCTTAATTACTTTCTTGTATTTGCAGATGCTTGCAAGGGGTATAATCATAAGTATGTATTAGTCCTAGGAAGGGTGGTGCATTAGCATAGGTTCACCCACACGACACTTATCTAAACACTAAAGATTATTCATCAATATGTAGCGAAAGCACTAGACAGAAATCCCGTGTGTCCTCAAGAACGTTTGGTCATCATAAGTAAACAAATCGGCTTGTCCTTTGCTCTCAAAAGGATTGGGCCACTCGCTGCAATTATATTTGCCGTACTCTATTTACTCGCACTTTATTTTTCTTTTATATCAAACTCTGCTAAAAACTTGTATGCTAGTGTTTACAGTGAAATCCTCATCAAAACCACTTGTCAAAATCTTCTGCTCCTCGTTGGGTTCGACACTCTTATTTATCGAAAGTACTGCGATACACCCCCTATACTCGTGGGTCATCAGTGAGCCATTGTATCCTATTATCTCTTACTGCTAATTTTTACTCATTTCATGCTTTAGAAGTATAGAGATTGGTGGATTTAGCTTTAGGAGTAATTTTGTGGGAAGTGTGAGCTCAAATTTTAGCTACCTTGCTAGTTTGCATATTTGTGAAGATACGGTCAACTTAGCTCAACATAGCTCAACATTGTTCCCCTACGGCGTACACCATGGTCGACAACAGTGAGGTCCCCTACGGCGTCGTGAACAACTCCTCCTTTTCGGATGAGGTATTATTAGCACATCTAGATGTCACGTCGTCTCTGTAATATAAAAATAATTTTTTATTTAGGGTGAGAATTTCCTAATATAATTTTTACAATTGTAAATATTAGGAATCACTATGTGAGTGCGGCATTCGTGATGGATGTGTCCAGTTTCGACATTGTCTACAAGGAAAAGTCGTTCTCCTAGAAGAATTAAATTTTACAAGAGAGGAGAAGAGAAAGACCGATGGAAATTTGGGGAGGATCGAAGATAAGCTAAGGCTAGCAAATGATACAATCCACAAGATGATGCAAGATTTAAAAACTCTGAATGAAAAAATAGACATGGTTGTGGAAAAGAAGGGGGAAATATAGTTGGATTTGGCGGATATCATCGATGGACACATGATCCAGATTCGTAAACCAGGGAAAGAACGAGGTTGAAGATTAATAAGATGAAAAAGGAAGCTCTCCGAAATGTAATGTTCCTACATTTCTCATTCGGTGTCATTGTTCTCCTAGTCGCGATTATAATCGCCATGTACGGTTTTTTTAAAGTGTGCAAACAAGTGTTGTCGTATTGTGTTGGACTCAGAATTATTGTTAGCATTGTGTGATTGCGTTTGTATATATTGTGATGAACACTATATTAATTTGAGCACTTACTCTCTCTATATATAATTGTGTATAGATGAGACGACAATGATGTACAATGACCGGCGATCGAATGAGTTCATGCAAGGTGTGCGGAAATTTGTCAAGGTTGCTAAGGCAAACGCGCATAATGGTTTTATGTGTTGTCCATGCTGTGTGTGTCGGAACGAGAGGGATTTCCCCGACTCACGGGATATTCACATCCACCTCTATACGTCTGGTTTCATGTCGGGCTATAAATGTTGGACCAAGCATGGATAAATAGGGGTCATGATGGAAGACGACGAAGAAGGAGATAATAATGACGACTATCCTATGTTACCTGAACAGTGTGAGACAGAAAATGTCGAAAATGAAGAACAACAAGAAGAAGAAGTTGAAGCACCAGATGAGCCTATTGATGATCTTGGTCAAGTCATTGCTGATGCGAAGCGAGACTGTGAAAGTGAAAAGGAGAGGCTGAAGTTCGGGCAGATGTTAGAGGATCACAAAAAATTGTTGTTCCAAACTTGCAAAAATGATCAGAAAAAGCTAGATACCACACTAGAATTGCTGAGATAGAAGGCACAGAACGGCATGATCCATAAGGGATTTGAAAAGTTGCTAAAAATTATGAAAAAGAAATTTCCAGAGGATAACGAATTGCCCGTCAGTACGTACGAAGCAAAGAAGAATGTCTGCCCTCTAGGATTAGAAGTGGAGAAGATACACGCTGGCCCAAATGACTGCATCCTGTACCGCTGTGACTATGAGAATTTGGTTGCATGCCCGGTATGCACTGCATTGCGGTACAAGATTAGACTAGATGACCCTGAAAGTTTTGAGGGCAAGGGCACCAGGAACAGGGTTCCTACCAAGGTGATGTGGTAGGTGTTGAGAGATTTTTAGCAACTTTTCAAATCCCTTATCGGTCACGCCGTTCTCTGCCTTCCATCTCAGCAATTCTAGCGTGGTATCCAGCTTTTTCTTGTCATTTTTGCAAGTTGGGTACAACAATTTTTTGTGATCCTCTAACATCTGTCCGAACTTCAGCCTCTCCTTTTCACTTTCACAGTCTCGCTTCGCATCAGCAATGACCCGACCATGCCAAGTTGATGCGATGCCACAAGGAAGACCGTAAGAAAGACGAGATGTTGAGACACCCTGCTGATGGGTCGCAGTGGAGGAAAATTTATAGAACCTTTCCCGACTGCAAATGAAGCAAGGAACTTAAGGTTTGGTCTAAGTACAGATGGCTTTAATCCTTTTGGGGAGCAGAGCAGCAGTCATAGCACCTGGCCCGTGACTCTATGTATCTGTAACATTCCTCCGTGGTTGTACATGAAACAAAAGTTCATTATGATGCCATTGCTCATCGAAGGACCAAAGCAACCCGGCAACAACCTTGATGTGTACCTCAGGCCATTAATTGAGGAATTTTTACAGTTGTGGCAGGAAGAACGTGTACGTGTATTGGATGAGTACAAACAGGAGGAATTTGACCTACGAGCACTGTTGTTCGTAACCATCAATGATTGGCCTGCTCTTAGTAACCTTTCAGGACAGACAACCAAGCGATATCATGCATGCACACACTATTTAGATAAGACTGATAGTGTATATTTGACTAACGGGGGGGAAGAATGTGTACCCTAGGCATCGTCATTTTCTTCCACCCAATCACCCCTTAAGGAAAAAAGGCAAGCATGTGGTGAGGCGGAAAAAGGGCAGAAGCCTACCCTTCGTTCTGGTGCTGATGTATTTGATATGGTTAAGGATTTGATAGTAATATTTGGAAAGGGTCCTGGCAGCCTAAAAGTTCCGAATGACGCTAACGGACACACACCCATGTGGAAAAAAAATCTATATTTTGGGAGCTACCCTATTGGGAAATCCTAGAGGTACGCTCTTGTATCGACGTGATGCACGTGATGAGGAATCTTTGCTTGAACCTTCTAGCCCACTTGGGTGTGTATGGGAAGAATAAAAAAGATACACCAGGAGCACGAGAGCACCAGCAACATTTGAGAGAAATGGACGGCATCCATCAAGAATCGTTTGAAGGTCCTGCCAGCTATACTCTTACGAAAGAATAGAAGGACATTTTTTTGAGTGTCTGAGTTCAGCTAGTCGAAGAGATTTCCATCCTCGGTCCTGTATTTCTACACAATATGTTCCCCTTTGAGAGATTCATGGGAGTCTTAAAGAAATATGTTCATAACCATGCTAGACTAGAAGGAAGCATCTCCAACGGCTTT
Organism: Poa annua; assembly: GCA_026929855.1. Taxonomy (NCBI): domain Eukaryota; kingdom Viridiplantae; phylum Streptophyta; class Magnoliopsida; order Poales; family Poaceae; genus Poa; species Poa annua. The sequence goes on along the minus strand of CM049426.1, from coordinate 237,672,037 downwards.
GGAGCAGAGGAGGTCATTGGGTTTTGTGTGGACTTTATTCCTGATTTTAAACCGATTGGTGTTCCTGAATCGCGACATGAGGGGAGATTGAGTGGAAAAGGCACTCTCGGAAGGACAGCAATGATCTGTATGGACGGTCATTCTTTAACTCCAGCACATTACACAGTTCTGCAGAATTCCACCTTTGTGGCTCCATATATTGAGGAACACATGAATATTGTATGGTCCAAAAAACCGGAGATGGATGACTCCTCGGTAACAGAAGCACACAAGGCAAATTTCAGCTGTTGGTTGCAAGCACATCTCATGCATAACAACACTGTTGACATGGAGTTTTTCGACTTGGCCAGCAGACCATCTTTGACCATATCAACTTTCCAAGGGTACGAAATAAAAGGGAATACATTTTACACGATGACACAAGATAAAAAGAGCACCAACCAAAACAGCGGTGTCCGCTTTGATGCAACAAACGGTGATGGAAGTAAGGACACATATTATGGTTACATAGTGGAGATATGGGAACTTGACTATGGACCTTCTTTTAAGATCCCTTTGTTTCGGTGAAAATGGGTCAAGATGGCAGGGGTACATGTAGATACCCAGTACGGAATGACAACGGTGGATCTCTTGAATCTTGGGTACCTAAACGAACCATTCGTCCTAGCCAATGATGTGGCTCAAGTTTTTATATGACGGAATAAAAGAAAAGAAAAGCAAGACAAAACATTATCCGGTGATACCAAGCGCCACATAGTTCTTTCAGGGAAAAAAATATAGTGGGAGTGGAGGACAAGACAGACATGTCAGAAGATTACAATAAGTTTGATGAAATCCCACACTTGAAAGTCAACATTGACCCAACTATCAGGTTTAACAATGAAGATTCTCCATGGTTACATAGCGCATATAAGAAAGCGAAACACTAGTTGATGTGTAATAATGTTAAACTTTTTATGTAACTCTATGTGTCAGAAGCTGTAATAATGTATTCCGCGCCATCACGCCGCGTTATTTCAAGTTATTAGTAGTTTAATTATAAAATATAATGCAAAATATCTGAGTTTACCTCATATTTAATTGAAAATTGCAAAATGGTTATTATTATAAAATTATTTTATGAATCAGAAAATGAATTTATATTAGTTATTCAAATTGAAACACTCTTCATGTTCAAAATCCAAATCTGTGGTCAGAACTTATTCAAATGTATGTTCAACCTTTTTTGAAATTGCAAAATGAAGAATGTTTTACATTTGGCGCAAAAACACCCCTTTAGTCGCGGTTGGAGCCACGAACCGCGACTAAAGGTGTGGCACCGCGTGTGAAAACTCAGCGGCCGAAAACTCAGCAAGTCGCGGTTCGTTGCTCCAACCGTGACTAAAGAGGTACCTTTACTCGCGGTTGGAGCAACGAACAACGACTAAAGGCCTGGGGTATATATTCTCCCTCTACACAATGCCGGTTCAATCAACGAACCGGGACAGCGCAAAGGAACCACCAAGGACGCCGCCAGGCAGCCCAAATCGATCGCCGATCGCGCCTCCTTGCCGATTTCTGCAGCCTAGCGCCTCCTCGCCGCCATCCGCTGCCGAGCGCCGCCGTACGCTGCCACGCGCCGCCGTCCGTCAACGCCGCCGCTGCCGAGCTCGCCGTCCCTGCTTCCTCTATTTGTCTCCCTCAACGTCGTGCCGCCGAGCTCGTCGTCCCCGTCCCGGCCGAGCTTGTTGTCGTCATTGAATCCGGTGAGATTTCCTCTCCCCTCACTTATTAGTGTTAGGGTTAGGATTAGTGTTAGTGCTAGTTGTTGTTTAAATTGTTAGGGTTAGTGTTAGTTGATTTAGTGATCTTTTTTAGTTGAATTAGGAATTTAATTGATATGGAAATTCAGTTGAATTATGAATTTAGTTGATTTAGTAATTTAGTTGATTTAGGACTTAGTTGAATTTAGTTGATTTAGGAGTTTAGTTGATTTAGGAATTTAGTGTCTTAGCAAAATGTTTGCAAATTGTAAGAATGTTTTATAGTATTTTAGTGTCTTAATAAGTAGCAATTTGTTTTAGGACTTAGTAGTTGTAACATCCCAAAATTTTGGAGTGCTTAAAAATCCCAAGAAAACTTAAGTCCTAAAACTTAAAACTTTTAATAATATTAATAATATTTTATTTGGTGTTCAATAAACCCCAAGAAAATGTTTATGGAGTCTTAAAATTTTAAAACCATGCATATACTCATAATCAGCATGACATAGTTGAATTTTAAATCTCTTGAAACCACAATTTGTCTTTCATTTTAATTCATAAATTAGAATTATTTTTAAAATGGTATTTAGGTGCCATATACAATATTTTGATTTTACTATTGCTTATTAAATCTCTAGTTGTCACATTGTTTTTCTTTTATTAATTGATAAATGGAATATTGATTAAAATGCACTATTTGTGTCAAAGCAATAATCTAATTTTCACTAAACCACTTTAAGTCCCAAGTAATGCAAATAGGACCTATTTAAAATAAGCTTTCCATAACATATTTTTCAGAAAAGGTTTGAATCAATTTCTATCTTAAATTTGAATTCTGGATTTTTAAACATAAGTAGAAGTATACAAAAAATAGAAACCATGCCGGCCGAGCCGGCCTAGTCCCTCTCCTTCCGCGCGGGCAACGCAAGCAGCCCAACTGCGGCCCGTACACGCGCGCCTCTCCCTCTCTCTTTCTGTCAAGCGGGACCCACCCGTCAGCTTCGTCTTCCCCAGCTAACCGCTGCGCGCCCACGACAGCGCCCACGACAGCGCCCACGACTCGGAGCACGACCGCACGTCCCTGGCGTCCCCGCCTCGCCCGAGTCCCTCACTAAAGAGGCCACCCCTTCTCGCCATTTCCCCTAACTCGTGCTCCCCAAACCACCCCCTGACTGCTCGGAACCGAGCTCGGCGCTCCTCCATTCCCGCCGACTAAAACTTCAACCTCCGGTGAGCAGAGAGTCCCCCTCGCCCTCTACTCTACTCTCCCGGCATTGCCATTCTCTGAAGCCCGTACCCGACCTTTCCTTGCAGCTCCAAAACCTCCAGAACGAGCGCCTCGTCCACGACCAAAGCCACCTGCCGTCGGCCGCCACTGCGGCGAGCATTTGGAGGACCTGGCCTAGAAGCTCCTCCATCACTCGCCAACTGCTCCGCCTCGTCGTCCTCTTGCTGCTGGTATGATCCGTTCGTCCCAGGTCCCTCAGAAACACCGGGAACGCACATCACCGGCGTGTCGCCGCCGCGGTTGCACGCTCCGGCTAGGTTTCTGGCGACATCGCCGCCCGTTTTTGGTCAATAGTACCAGGACCGTTCGATGACGATCCAACGGCTCCTGTTTTTCACTTTTCTGAACCGGTACGGGCCAATCGGATTGCGCCACGTCGCCGCGCTTAATTCTTTTCCATTTGAAAATTTGTAAATAAAACAAAAATATCTCTAACTTCAAAATTTCATAACTTTCAAAACATAAGTCCAAATTTAACAAACTTTATGCCGTTGAAAAGCCCTTTTCATGTAGATAATTTTGGCATAAATAGTTTTCCCTTTTGCATCTGTTAAATTGGAATAAAATGCAGAGGACTATTTCTGCCATTTAATTCATAACTTATTTTCTAAAATTATTTTTAATGTGAATCATTTTGCTATATGAATTAAATCATATCTTCTGTCCAGAGAACATAAAACTTAAATTGAAGGGTCTTTAAATCATAAGAGTAATAATTTTCGATGCAAGTCCTCCAGTGTTTTAATTTGTTTTTCAAATAATAATATTATTACATAAAATATTGCCCATATCTTTTTTCACCTTCTAGAAACTACGGAATTAATAATTTGATTTAGTACATTTTAAATATGTTGATTACGTTTAAACATGCAAATCATTTTTCCTTGATTTGTGCATATGATTGATTGTGATATTGATTGAGTGATATTTATTTGTTAGATTGTCTGGAGTGCCATTCATGTTGTTGTGATAATTCAACTTACTCTCGCGGTTGACTAGGCAAGTTCACTTTGATAATTTTACAAGTAATGATCATGAGTTGTTAAATGTTATGGTGCAACGGTTGAATAGTATGAACTATCATGTCCATTGATGAAATGAAACCAGGTAGGATAGCCACATGATTTACTTGGCTCGAAATCTTGGTTACTACCGTGATTTTGTTTGAGTAGCTTTGCTAGCTAGATATGTTCTTAGAATCTATCTGACCACCACGGAGTCAAGGTGTGTCATTTGAAACGACGTGGATCACCATGGAGTCATGGTGCGTGTAACGTCCCAAATTTTGGAAGCAACAAAAACTTATTTATGAACGACCCAAAATTTAGGACGAACAAAAACTTTTTGAAATGTCGTGTTAATGGAAGTGTTTTCCCTTGTATGCTCTGTTTGTCAAGTTGTGTTTTGTTGTTTGTGTTAATGACTTCTAAATAACAACCTACGAAAACTCAAACAAGTTATAATATGACCTCTTGTGACCATGATATCACAATTAAAAATAGTCCCTATATACCTTCTCATATCTTAGGTTTAACAAACTATATTTACCAGGAGGCTTTGATTCTAGCAATTACCCTAGGACCAATTATTTGAGAAAATAAAAGTATTTTCCAAAAGCTTTATGTTTGAAAAACTAGAAAGGACCAAATAATGGATCCTAACATACTTTGAGTTCAATGTGTTGCTAATCCTAGCAACTTTTATTTTAAGAATTTCGGGTTATGACTCCCAAGAATCGAGGGTAGTCACTTCCTGAAGTGTAGTTCGCGAAGGGGATTGAACGCGGAGGTCAAGACCCTCGAGGGACCCGGCGACGATGCTCGCCGGACCTGAAGACGAAGCACCCACGACAGAGATAGACACCGGCCCGTACCCAGGTTCACGGCCCTCGTGAGGAGGTAAGACCGCTACTACTGCTTGTTTGTATTGGGTTATGGTGGTTACAGTACAACAGAGTTTGCCGAGGATCCCCCTGAGGCAGTTCTTGCCTAGGGAAGGAAGCGTTGGTCTTCTTCCTCATCCGGCCAGAGTCTATCCTACTTGGTATTGCTAGGGTTTACAAGCGTGGTTACAAGCAATTGGCCGACCTCTGCTACAATGGAGGTCTTGGTGCTTTTATAGGCGCCTCCGGCGCTCTTCTTCTCCTAAGCCTTCAAGGTGGTTCCCACACGGCAGTGGCATGGTGTAGCAGGAGTCCACCGTTGCTCCTTCGTCCATGGACGCGGTCCATCACTGGTAAAGGTGGGTGATGTGGCCGACGGGCGGCCGACCACGATGTACTGTCCGCAGGGAGGGCAGTCTCTGATTTGGAGCCCACGATGACGTTCTCATTTGGAGGGTTGTGCCGTCCACCTGCTTTATCACCAGAGTGGAAGGTCTTGGCAGTCCTGCCGCAGGTGGAGCAACTTTATTGACTCCTTTATCACCAAAACGGCAACGGGGATGCTTGCGTCACCACGTGGGCGTGGCAGAGGCCATGTGCGTCTCGCCGTGCTTCCTTGGCCGCGACGTTTCCCCTCAGGCCTGGGGAGGCCTGTGGGGGGATTCCCGTTGACTTCCCTCCAGGCGCGCTGGCGCCTCGGGAGGGTTTCTTGAAGCGAGGGACCCCTTGAGGCCCTCGTTTCCTCTTCAGGCCCTCGAGGGGAATTACCCCTGGAGGGTCCCGCCAGGCGGCGAGGCCTGGTCCTTAGTCGTTTCGTCTGTCAGCCAGCGTGCAAGGCCTGGGGGGAGTGGGCTCTCCATACCCCAGTCCCCACTGGGCCGACAGTAGCCCCCGGGCCCATGATGGGCACGATTGAGCCCATGGGCTTAGGCGAAGCGTCGTGGGCCTTTATTGCCCGGCCGGCCCGAGCCACGCGGCACTCAGACGAGTAACGGTCTCGCACGATCCGGGGCGCGAGTCGTGGGGGGTCCCACCACGTCCCGGTAACTTCTCCTTGAGGGGATATAAAGCCCGAGCGTCGCAGCAGGGAGCCACCGTTTCCAATCCTTCTCGCAGAATTTTCCGCCTCCTAGAGCTCTCCGCCTCCGCTCTCTCCTGCAATTCTTCTCCTTCCATCTTCCCCTGCGCTCCGAGCCCCCGGCGATGAGTCCCCCCAAGAGCAAGGGCAAGGCCGCTGCGGGGTCGTCCTCACAGGAGGAGGCTCCTGAGGTGGTACAGGGCGCGGCGCTTCTGGGCGTGCGCATCAACGAGAAGGCGCTTGCCAAGGTCCGGTTCCTGGTTGCGGACCGGACGAACGAGCACGGCGCCACCACCCTGAAGCCCGTGGCGCACGGGAAGCGCCTGCGAGGGTACTTTCCGATCTTCCAGCACTGCCTCGCCGCCGGACTGGTGCCGCCCTTCTCGCCGTTCCTGGAGGCGGTACTGGCGTTCTATCAGGTGCAGTTGCTGCATCTGCACCCCAACTCCATCCTCATCTTCGCCGTCTTCGCGTACCTCTGCGAGGCGTATCTGGGCTTGGAGCCCACAGTGGGGTTGTTCCGGTGCTTCTATGCGCTCCAAAGCACGGCGAAGAACGAGCGCTCCGGCTGCGTCTCGTTCCGCATCAACGACGGCATGGGGAGTGTCTACATACCCATGTCCTAGAGAGAAAACAAGGCCATCAACTCGGTGAAGAAAAAGGTGGACGACTTCCGCTAGAAGTGGTTCTTCGTCGGGGTGGAGCACCCTTGCGCCTTCCTCGAGGTCCCTTACGAACCACCGCTGAAGAACTCCCATTGGGGCAAGGCGACCTTCGACGGCGCGAGGAACACGAGCTTGATGGGGCGCCTGAGTTTCCTTCGCGAGGAGGGCCTCACGGGGCAGATCATTGTGGCGGACTTCGTGACGCGCCGCATCGCGCCCCTTCACGCCCATTCGGTACCCATGTGGATGTACTCGGGTCCGAATGACAAGATGCGGCTCCACAAGGAAGACAACGATCAGGACACCGTCAACAGTGTCCTGTCCGCGCTCTTCGTCAGCCCCACTGTGCCTGTTGTGGACTTGCTCCCTGCGTCGCTCCGGCCTCTCCACCAGTACAACTTGACGGAGCGCATGGCCATCTTGGAGGGGATGCCTCCATTCACCCCGACAGGCCAGGCGGACTTGGAGGTGCCAACGCCTGCCATGCGGGGAGCAGAAGGGGCAGATTCTCCCTCGGCCTCAGGAGCTAGACTAGGTGAGGAGGAGGCCACGGCGGGGGAGGTGTCTTCTTTGAGGGTAGGGCCACTCACCGACAAGGTCTGCGACATCTCGTCAGGAGACGACGATGCCTTCGTGGTGGCTCCCTCGCGCCCCGTGGAGGAGGAGGCTGAAGAAGGGGAGGCCTCTGACGCGGAGGACTCCCCAGGAAGGCGCGGGCCCCGCACCAAGGCCGCCATGGACCACACGGGGGTGAGGCCATCTGACGTCCCCTCGAAAAGGAAAGCGATGACGCCCCCGGAGGGGTCCGGTGCCAAGACATTCCCCTCATGGCGCTCGCCAGGCTTGGCTTGGGTCGATGCCAGCGCCCCCCCTTCAGGGTGAGTGTTCTTGACGCTTGGTCGCTTGCTTTTTGTTCTCTTTTCATTTTTCCCTTAACTGAAGATCTTTCCTTGGATTTTTCGTCAGCAATCTTGTGCCTTCAAAGCGCCGTAGGCTTCGTAAGGCAGCTGATGTGAAGAGAGCCACGGCTGAGGTCGTGGCTGACGAGGCCACGAGGCCTATGGAGACTGCCTCCACAGGCCCCACTGAGGGGGTGCCTCAAGTGGAGGCGGCTGCGCCTCAGGCGGGGGCGGCAGAGCCCCAGGCGGGGGAGGAAACGCCACGCCCAGAGGCACCTACACCAACCCCCGCGCCAATGGTGGTGGAAACCACGGAGGAGAGGGCTTCCACGCCTCCCCGCGCTCCTACTCCCCCTCGCGCGGTTACGCCCCCGCGCGAGGCAACTCCGTCGCGCGAGCCAACGCCAACGCGCGTGCCGACGCCCCCGCGTGTGCCTACTCTGCCGTCTGCGCTTACTGCTCCCGTGCAGCCTGCGGCGACAACGTGCGAGGCGCCAGCAGGCGCGGGCGCGTCTGCAGGGGGAGACTCTTCCTCGCCTCCTCGTCCAGCTGGAGGCGACGAGCGCCCGGCTGCGGCGGGCCCCGAAGAGGACGCTGGCGCGGGCATGGGCGGACCCCAGGCTAGCCCCCGAGCTCTCCCCGAGGCCGGGCACTTGGGGCTCGACGCCGGAGCTGGGGCCTCCACAAGCCAGGAGATGGTCCTCCGAGGCTGGGACTGGAGCGGGGGCGCCGCGAGGTCGCCTTCGGCCTCGTGAGGGAGTCCCTGGAGGGCCTGGAGGTGCACCTCGTCCTTGGTGACATCCAGCTTGCCCGGCAACAGGAGGAGCGTCCTCGGCACGAGATCTTCAGCAGGGATGGAGAGGACGGCGAGGAGGTTCCATTCCCACGCTCGGGAGGGGCCGACGGAGACCATGGCGTCGGGTTGTGCGAGCTTCAAGCTCCGGTCATGGTGGAGATGATTTTGGGAAAGAAGAACAGAGAGAGGGAGAAGAAGATGGGGAAGAAGGGGCGCCGGCGCAGGGGGAAGAGAGGAGGCGGATAGGGTTTCTAGGGAGAGGGGTGCGGCTAGCTAAAGTAGAGGGGGAGTACTTGAAGAGGTGGGGGCACGTGGTGGGGGAGGCCATGGCTTTTTCTCCTCGTTGATTGTCTGTACGAAGAAGAAGGGAAGGAGGGGATGGGCTGGGCCAGAGTGGAGAGGGGAGATGGGCCAGAAGAGAGAGAAAATGGCCCAGGTGAGTATTTTTCTTCTCTGAAATTTTTATTTCTTTTATTTATTTCATTTCTGTTTTATGTTTTAAAATAAAATAGAAGAAGAAAAGATATATAACTTTTGGCAAATAATTATTGTTTCAAAATACACAATTTAATTAATTTGAATATTTGAAAAGAATTTAAATATCACATTTAAATTGATTTGGTTTGCATTTAAATTTAAAAGTGGAAAAGAATTTAAATGGAGTTTGACTTTAAATGCATTAATTTAAATTCAGATTGACAAATGGAAATGATGCATGATGATGTCATGTTGATGCAAAAAAAAAGCAAACAATTTCTAATTTGGAAAATTCCCGGGGCGTTACAATCGACACCACTAACAAGGGATCGCGTCCCGCCGAGACCACAAGAAGAGAGGGGTAACTACCGAGTCTTCGGCTCCGTGATGAACTTCTCGACACCACTAACAAGGGATTGTTGCCCCACCTTGAAATTCTCGACACCACTAACAAGGGATTGTTGCTCACGACGAAGACGACTTCGAAAGATCGAACCTAATAGGATAAAGGCAAGAGAACGTCCACCCACACGTAGGATCCTAAAACTTTGAAAGTTTGGATAAGAGAAGAGACTCTAAAACAAGTAAGATAAGAGGAGAAGTAGAATAGAGGTAAGGAGTAAAAAGGAAACCTATTGAGATATTTTTCAAAATAATAATTTAAGTCAAATAGTTTCGACACTCTAGAAACAACGACCGTTAGCGAGGTTATCCTACAGGCTTTTGCGGACCCGCTGCTTCGATAACCATTCGTATCGAAACAACAAGGAGATCGAAACAAAGGCTCTGATACCACTTTGTGACGCCCTAAAATCGGTACTATGTAGATTTAAGCGCTCCCGCCGAAATCCGCATAATAATGATTTTAGGTCGCCCACCAGACATAATGTGCACGCCATGCGCATTATGCGGGTGGAATTGTGATAACATTACAATAGTTCCGATACATCCACAAATACAACAAAGATATAAATACAACAACGACTCGAACGAGTCAAGATACAAATGATACAATACAAAGATTCAAATGACAGCGGAAGCAAAATAGTATCCGACTTCGGATAAGATGCAAATTGGACTAAGAGTCCTGAAGATAAGCGATGGCGCCATATCCCTGCCCAGCCAAGCCGGAGGGATTCCCAAGCTAACGTCGTCTGACTTCAAACCTGTTGACTGCACATAAAGCACATCCCAAAAGAGGGTTAGGGCACTCCCTGGCAAGCAAAACCGACTTGCCTACTTTCTACACCATCTCCCAAAATATGGGGTAGGTGGACTTAGCGGCAGCAGCACTAGCAACCTAAAGAGACACGCTACAATTTCCATCTAATCAGAGAGGGATAAGAGAGCGCATAACATAAACATCTACAACTAACACCAAACATAACTCATTCTCGAATTAACCCCCTCAACCAAATATGAGGAAGCAATTCGGGAAACTCACACATGGAACAGTTTTAATTATAATTTATTGTGAAAGTAATTCTATATTACTAGTCAATTTAATTAACATTAATTAAGTGCAAGTTGTCTAGATCTTGTTATGCAGCATCATCACCAAAGTCGTCCATAACCGTGGACACGGCTCATCGATAAGATTATACCCTGCAGGGGTGCACTACTGTACCCATACTCGCATGATCAACCCAAGCAAGCCTCAGGGCTTCTCAACACGACTTATTCCTTCACTACAGCAAGTCCAAGTGCCACCCATATGAGTTGTTACCCGCGTCAAGAGTCCGGCCGAATCTCAATTGCGTACTCATTAATTAGTTTGTGTCTGCGCGCCATGCGGCTCAAACCATAGTAGGAATTGTCCGCTTCGCGCGCACCACCCATATATGACCCCCCGTATCAACTAACCTCTCATCAATCATCATCATCATGCACATGGATATGAGCAAATGGAAAACACGATCTAGTTGCGGCACATGGACAAGCAGTAGATCCGTTCAAAGTCGAGGGGGGCTCCATTGGGCCTCCCACAAGTGGTTAGTGCGCTCAAAATTGGATCCGAGGACAAAATCTCAGTTCCTAGGTCGACACTAAGCAGAACAAAGCACCTCGCAAGACCTTCCGCCTGGTGCCTTATCATTTAATTATAATACCCCAACTTAATACAACATTTTATTAAGGTAGAAATAATCTATCATACTAAGCAGATGAAACATAAGACCAACAGACGACTCGCACAAACAACTCTAAGCATGCGCTACGACTCACAAGGCCAACAGATAAACATTCAACGGGTATCAGGTTGTGGGGATAAAGCTGTATGGGCTGCAGGATAAACATGTGATGGGATCGCAGTTCAAGAATCGATAACTAGGATAGCAGAGATCAACGACAGGAATGAAAGACAATGTATAGGTAAACAAGCAAAATTTGCTTACCTGAAATCCCGCATGGAAGCAGATCTTGTCGTTGCTCACACATCTCAACGTCTTATCCGCGAAGAAGCAACAAACACTGGAAAGCGTAAAATATGCATTTTACAACTACGACAAAAGATCTAGCATGATCATATAAGAATGATGCATGGCATGGCAAGATGCAATACAAAGACAATTAATCCAAATTAAGCGGGAAAGCAACCCGTCAATTAATATTTAGATGCAAGTTATTTATCTACTCAACAATATTAAATGTTGGCTAACATGGTAACACATGACATGGTGATCTAATTAAATTAAATGGAATAGGTCAATAATTAAATAAAGCCCAACACATTCCATATTTAATTATTTAGGTGGTACAAATAAATTACACTAAGCAATTAAAATAAAAGATGTAAAATGGCATATTAATGTGCATTGCATTTTTATGATCAAAATAGATATAAACTTTATATTATTTGGATTTACAAAATACAAGATATGATATATATATATAAGATTGGCAAAAAAATAATAACAGCAAAGTAAAGGGGAAAAGGGCAGGAATTGGTACGGCAGGGGATTTGAACTTGGGCCTCCTAGGTGCTCAATTAATATTTAGATGCAAGTTATTTATCTACTCAACAATATTAAATGTTGGCTAACATGGTAACACATGACATGGTGATCTAATTAAATTAAATGGAATAGGTCAATAATTAAATAAAGCCCAACACATTCCATATTTAATTATTTAGGTGGTACAAATAAATTACACTAAGCAATTAAAATAAAAGATGTAAAATGGCATATTAATGTGCATTGCATTTTTATGATCAAAATAGATATAAACTTTATATTATTTGGATTTACAAAATACAAGATATGATATATATATATAAGATTGGCAAAAAAATAATAACAGCAAAGTAAAGGGGAAAAGGGCAGGAATTGGTACGGCAGGGGATTTGAACTTGGGCCTCCTAGGTGCAACCAGGGAGCTCTAGCCACAATACCACAGGTCGGTTTGTGGAAGTACACGAGCCTGAAGGAATAAAACCTCTGACGCCGGTGTTAAAGGAATCAACAAACAGAGGAAAAAGATTGGTTTCGCATCTGGGGAGTTCGAACTGGCGATCTGCTGGACGCCGAGAGAGAGGCAAAACCACTGGGTTGGTGTTCTTTTTCTGACATGGAACAGCAGCCACTGTTAATAAAAGGAACATGAGACGTTTAACTGAACATGAGCAGAGAAAATAAGGGAAAAAGGGGGTGCGCGGCGGGGAATTTGAACACAAGACCTACGGGTGGTTGATCGGGAGCGCAACCACTGGTACAATCTATTGTTTCTGACGGATTGCAGGCGCTGGATAATATGAACAACACCGGATACGTTAACTGAACTTGCAATCTTCAGACTTCAGTATGGGACGGCGACCGGGATGAACTGCAGAGGCGCGGCTGCAGCGATTCCGCGCGATGGCGGCGACCAGAGCAAGGGGAGAAGGAGGGGAAAGGTTCCCGGAGGTGAGTCTCACCTTGGGGAGGTCGGGGGCGTAGAGGGCGGCTCGGGAGAGGTCGGAGATGGCGCGGGGAAGGAGCGGACGACCAACTCGGCGGCCGGAGGAAGCTGAGGTCAGCGTGGACAACTCCGGCGTCCTCGGCACGAGATCTTCAGCAGGGATGGAGAGGACGGCGAGGAGGTTGTAACAGCCCAACTGTAACTTTCCTTTTGGTGTGCAATAAAATTGTTGAATCATGTCATCATTCCATAATTGGTTGCATTTAATTAAACATGTCTCCCAAATGTTTCCCAAATTTTAAATTCTTATTTTGAATTCAAATACTTTCAAATAAATTCATTCGAAGTTTCAAATTATTTATAAATAACCAAACTAGATATTAATATGACTAAATTGAAACTTGTAAAAATTATTCAAAAGTTCTTTTGTCTCTTTCTCTTATTTGTTTCACAAATACAAAAATCAGAAAGTTTTTGTAAAAGAAAAATAAAAACAGGAGAAGAAAAATAACCCCCTGGCCGAGCTGGGCCAGCTCGGCCCATCTCAGCCCAGCTGCCGGTCCACGGCCCACTCCCCTCTCCTTCGTCCTCGTACGGACGCGCAGAGGAGACTCCCTTTCCAGCGCGGCATGGAGCTCTCTCCCTCTGCCAAGCTCGCCCCACAGCTCCCCCACTGCCACCTCCTCTCCTCTCCCCTATATCTAGCGCCGAAAACCTAACCCTAGCCCCTAATCTTCTCCTCCCCCGCCGCCGCTCGCTCTCTCCTCGCGCACGCCAACGCCATGAACGCCGACGAGACGAGCTCGGGCCGCTGGTGACTCCGGCCGCCATCTCCTTCCCCCGCACGCCAGCAGCGCCTCCCCGACCTCCTCTTCACCCTCGACGCGCGCAGGACGGACGGGAGGCACCACTTCTTCTTCTTCGTCCACGACGACCGCGCGGCCCCCGAGCTCCGCCTCGCCTCCCCGAGCACCGTCTGCTCGTCTCCGACCACCTCGACTTCCCTCCGTTCGCCATCCGCCTCCTGGTGAGCTGCGACGCCGTTTCCCCTTCTTTCTCGCCTCCGTTCGCCGTATTTTGGCCGGCGCCGGAGTGTTCCGTCGCGGACCGTGCGGCCCCTGCCCTGTCGAGCAAGAACAGGTGGTGGCCGAGCCTTCCCCTTCAGAGCTGAGCACGGGAATGTGTTCCCCCACCCTCCAGCACGCACGCAGACACACACACGCTCCCCGCGCCGCCCAAACCAGGTCACCGCCGGCGTGATTTCTCCGTCGCGGCGCTCGGACGCGAGCCGTTTTCAGTTTCGTCAGAAGACTTGACACATTCAGTTTCGTCAGTCAACACCGCCCCTTTCCTGTAAAAATTAAAACGATCCTAACCCTATCACTAACACGCACTGGACCTACTGGCTAAGCGCGCCGATCCGTCCGCAGCGCGTCGCGCGTTCGAAACCTGGGCAGTGGTTAAAACACCCCCTTTTTATTTGCGGAGCACGCTGACAGCCTGGCCCCACCGGTCAGCGACCGTGGAGCCAGCGCAGCGCACACACTCGCACGTCAGTGCCGCGTGGCACACGGGCCCGCACGGCAGCCTCCAAGGCTAGCTAGCCACACGGTGAGAAAAGTCTATGACGCCTGGAAATTTTACACAGAGACCCCTGCACTTCCTGCTTAGCGTTTTAGCCCTCCCAGAAGTTTCTCCCATCACGGATAAGTCCCTGGATATTTCAGAAAACACCCCTACACTTATAAAATGCTTAACTTTTAATTTATAACTCCAAATTAAATAAACTTTATATGTTTTTATATCAGAAAAATGTAATAAACATTAATATCACATTCTTATGTCATTTTGCATTATTTATTTTAAATGCTTAGTTTAAATTAACAAATGCAATTAATTAATTAAATATGGAGTATGAGGGGTAATAGTTATATAATACCCTAATTCCATTTAATATGCTCATACCTTTTATACCATACCTTGCCATGCTAAAATATTTTAATTTGAGTTGAAAATAAATCAATTGCAATTAATTCCTAAATGTGGAATGTGTTGGGCAATTAAGTAATTAATGTCTTTTCCATTTTAAATTAATTGGATCACCACTTCTGCTATATTAAGTATAATTTAAATTAATGGCTACACAAATAACTTGCACCCTAATCTTTTGCCGGGATTTCATCCCCGCTTTAATATGACCTAATCATCGCATACCATGTCGCATCATCATTTGTTTGCGCTTTTCTCTGTATTGATTATTGTTTCCTATTGTTTGTGTTTGGCTCTCTTTGGGTAGACGACGACGTGTCTGCTGCGAGTACCTACGACACTGAGGTTCCAGCTATCGTGCCAGGCTACGAGCTGCCAGGCAAGCTTTTGCTAACCGGTTACACGATTGTCGGGTTTTCATTCCTGCCTTTTGATCTATGCTATCCTAGCTATCGATTCTTGAATTGCGATCCCATCACATGTTTATCCTGCAGCCTATAAAGCTATATCCCCACAACCCATAACCCCTTGCATGTTTATCTGTTGGCCTTTGCGAGTCGTAGTGCATGCTTAGGATTGGTTGAGCGAGTCGTTCCTTTGTCTTTATCTCATATGCTTAGTATAATATATTGTTCTACTATAATAAACTGCTGTCTTATTTTGGAGTTCTATAATTAAAAGATAAGGCACCAGGCGGAAGGCCTTGCGAGGTGCTTTGTTCTGCTCAGTGTCGACCTAGGAACTGAGATTTTGTCCTCGGATCCAATTTTGAGCGCACTAACCACTTGTGGGTGGCCCAATGGAGCCCCCCTCGACTTTGAACGGATCCGCAGCTCGTCCATGTGCCGCAAGTAGTTCGGGTTTTCCATTCGCGCATATGCATGTGCATGATGATGATGTTCGATGAGAGGTTACTTGATACGGGGGGTCATACAGGGGTGGTACGTCGCGTAGCGGACAGTTCCTACTGTGGTTTGAGCCGCATGGTGGCGTAGTCACAAACTAATGAGTCCGCAATTGAGATTCGGCCGGACTCCTGACGCGGGTAACAACTCATATGGGTGGCACTTGGACTTGCTGTAGTGAAGGAATGAGTCGTGTTGAGAGGCCTTAGCGGGTTGATCATGCGAGTATGGGTACTGTAGTGCACCCCTGCAGGGTATAATCTTATCGATGAGCCGTGTCCACGGTTATGGACGACTTTGGTGATGATGCTGGCTAACAAGATCTAGACAACTTACACCTAATCATTTGATGACTTTGGTGCTTGATGTAATGTTGGGACATGTGTCCTCTGATTGGTGCCATTTGATATATTTTTTGCTCAGTGAGAGCTTTTGGATATTATTTCCTTTCTTTGTGTCTTAGGTTTATTCTGTGGTTTCGACTTGTTAAAAATCCGACTCGTATACCATGTGTGTATGGTTGAAGTATACGAGTTGGAAGACTTTTTGGGTTCTTGCGTGCACAATCTGGAAACGTATGTGACGTTGGGGTCGCCAAGAACTGTCGGCCGATGATCCATTCCGAGCATGGCCTGATTCTTCCTGGGATTGGTAACCCCAGTATGTTCTTGGTTGTGTGGCCCAACCGATACGTTTTGTTTGTGTAACTTGAATTCAGGGTCTGACAGTTGGTATCAGAGCTTAAACGCCCTCAGGTTCCCTTCTACTGGTCGTTGTTTGAGTCTAGAAAAAGATTTTTGTAGTTATCAGGAAATCTTAAACGTGAGAGTAGGAATTTTGTTCTTTTACTTCTTTCCCCACCCACCCTCCCTGTTCTTCTGGCAAGGAAGTGTTACGATATTTCCCTTCTCACCTTAATTTTAAAATTTAGGACATCACGTGTTCTGGGTTTTCCGTAGTACCATAGTTGCAGGTGGTTTTTGTCGTTGTGGTGGTTATCAATTTCTTCGGCTATGTTCAGTTTCAATCTCGAATCAATCAGTTGTTGTTCTACCTTTCTCTGGTTTTTCACCTCATTGTCATTGTACAATTCGTTCTGTGCAATCAATCCTTTTTGTTTCCGGAGGCTAACTTCTACTTCAAACTGCTATGTAGATGGCGCACTATCAGGTGGTGCGTAAGACCCACTGTGAGCAGACTACCGGTTACCCGAAGCTTCTCAGAAGCATGGTTGACTATGTCGGTTTCAGCTACCTCCCGGAGTACCAGGTGTCCGAGATCCCTAGAGATTACGGACAGACCTTCTACAGAGCTACTGTTTGGATCAGCGGAGATGAGGTGATACTGTGCACAAGCACGTTGCTGAGGCTTCCACTGTGGACATGGCAGTACACTTGGCAGCTTACGATGCAGCGCTGGCTCTGCGCAGGGAATACTACTGCTTCAACGACCATCCATTCTGCTACGTTCCATACTACCCCTACACGGACTCTCAGTACGAGCTCGTGGCTCTGGACATGACCGCTCAGTTTGGCCAGTCTTCAGACTCAGTTGCTGGGACTCTACGCTTGGAGATAGCAGCACTCCGTCAGCAGCTGCACCGGGCACTCTCTCACCTGGGGCAGTATGACAGGGGGAACGTCACACAAGACGCTTTCCCGAGGTTCCAGCTCTCTTTTCCGAGTCGTCTGTCTGCTGTGGGTGGATACACTCCAGAGCGGGGTCCTCTGATCACTACTGATCCAGACCACGTTGGACCACTACTGTACGGGACACAGACGCCAGATGCCTACTCCGTTCAGTTGCGACGCATTGTGCGAGACCACCGCTTGTACTGCGATCGTCGCTACACCCATCGCAGCAGCCTAGTTTCGTCTTCTGAGGGAAGCGAGAGCTAGTCTTCGAGTTGTATCTTTTCCTTGTTGTAGTAGCTATCCTTTGTACCGAAACCGTGTTGGTTGTACGGATGGTTAACTTTGTACTAGTAGCTGTCCTTGTAGTACTGAAACCTTGGTGGTTGTACTGATGGCTAACTAAGTGTATGGTTATGAACCTTTGTTATGAGAATCTTATCCTTGTTATCCTACAGTTTGCAACTGTTTTTCTGAGCAAGAATTCAACTTTCCAAGTTTTCCCTGGCTTTGTGTATCTTGTCGCTGTTCTAATATCCAATGTCTTCAGGATGACGAACACCAGGAACAACCGCAATGCGGAAGACGCACCACCACCGCCTCCAATCACGGAGTTGCTTGGTCAGATGACCCAAGTTCTGGCTCAAATGGCCGAGAACCAAGTCTACCAGAACAACAACGGGCATCGCAATGAAGGCAATGCACGTGTGACCATCAAGGACTTCCTCGGTCTGGGTCCAAGGAACTTCGCCTCCCCCACTGAGCCGCTGGAAGCTGATGATTGGCTTCGCGAGATGGAAAGGACCCTTGCTATCGCCCACGTGGCTGAGCATGACAAGGTGCCTTACGTGTCCTACCTGCTTAGGGGCAAGTCTGCCTCATGGTGGGAAAACTTCCAGGCTATGAGAGCTCCCGGGGTGGTTACCACTTGGGGGGATTTCAGGGCAGCCTTCCTGCGCCACCACATCCCAGAAGGTCTCATGGACAGGATGCGCGAGCAGTTTAACTCGCTGACGCAAGAAAAATGGACGTGATGGAGTACAATGGCGAGTTCAATCGCCTTGCTCGTTACGCTGGAGATGAGGTGAACACTGAGGCCAAGAAGATGGCCAAGTTCCGCAAGGGTTTCAACCCCGCGCTCAAGTACAAGCTGAACCTCGTCAAGGCCGACAACTTCGAGGACCTCGTCAACATCGCGCTCAATGAGGAGCATGGGCGCAAGGTCTTCGAGGAGTCGCGCAAGCACTCTCGTGAGACCAACTCTTCTTCATCGTCAATCACCGCCACTCCTGCTCAGAAGCGTCGGCTCTGGGTGCCTAACAGCGCCTTCGCACGAGCTACCTACGTGCCAGGACCTCCAGGACTCGCGCCTCGCCCACCGAACCCGGCTCTTGCTATGAGGGGTTTTGGAGGACCGCCAAGGCCAACAGGCGCTCGCCCCAACGTAACCTGCTACCAGTGCGGGAAACCGGGCCACTACTCCAACAACTGCCCGGAGACCCGTACACTTCCTCCACCACCTCGCCCTGCTCCAACTCAGGCGATGGTCCGCGCACCTGCCCCGGCTAGGCCTTTCGTCCCCAACACCAGGCCTCCGGCACGTGCTGCGCGGGTGAACCACATCACGGCTGAGGAAGCAGAAGAAGCTCCAGAAGTTGTTCTTGGTACACTACCCGTCAACTCTATCTCTTCTAGGGTGTTGTTCGATACAGGAGCATCTCATTCTTTCGTTTCAACTAAGTTTGCTGTAACTCATAGTTTACCTCACGAACCCCTCTCGAGCAATCTCACTGTCACTTCCCCCGGCGTGCAAATGACTTCGTCCAAGATAAGCCTCGACAATGAAATCCAAATTGGAGGCCATATCTTCTTGGCATCTCTAATAATTCTCGGCAATTCCGATATTGATGTCATTCTGGGCATGGATTGGTTGAAGGCCAATCAAGCTAAGATAGACTGTTCCACAAAGACTGTAACTCTTTCTCATCCTTCTGGACAGATAGTCTATTCTCCAAACCAAACATCTTCGGCTCGGCTTTTCGCTCTCAATGTTGATCCTCTTCCTTCCATAGAAGCTATTCCGGTGGTCCGAGACTTTCCTGACGTCTTTCCTGAAGAATTACCAGGTATGCCACCTGACAGAGCCGTCGAGTTCGTTATTGAACTAGAACCGGGCACTGCTCCTATCTCCAAACGTCCTTACAAGATGGGCCCCAAAGAACTGGCTGAGCTTAAGAGACAGCTAGAGGAGTTGGAAAGGAAAGGTCATATTCAACCTAGTACTTCTCCTTGGGGTTGTCCTACTCTGTTTGTCAAAAAGAGGGACACGACTGAGCGACTGGTTGTTGACTACCGTCCTCTGAACAAGAAAACCATCAAGAACAAGTATCCTCTCCCTCGCATCAACGATCTGTTCGATCAACTGGCTGGTGCTAAGGTTTTCTCCAAGTTGGACTTGCGGTCAGGTTATCACCAGATCAAGATCCGCAAAGAAGACATTCCAAAGACAGCTTTCACCACTCGTTATGGTCTCTACGAATACACTGTCATGTCTTTTGGTCTCACAAATGCTCCGGCGACTTTCTCACGTCTCATGAACTTCGTTTTCATGGAATACCTCGATAAGTTCGTGGTAGTCTATCTCGATGACATTCTTATCTATTCCAAAACCGAAGAAGAACACGGAGAACATCTATGTCTTATCTTGTTGACTCCGAGAACACCGTCTCTACGCCAAGTTCTCCAAGTGTGAATTCTGGCTTCCTAAAGTATCCTACCTTGGTCATGTCATCTCTTCTGAGGGCATTTCTGTGGATCCAGAAAAAGTGAAGGCCATTGTTGAATGGTTGCCTCCTACATCGGTGAAACAAGTCAGGAGTTTCCTTGGCATGGCTAGCTATTGCCGTCGATTTGTTGAGAACTTCTCCAAAATCGCTAAGCCTCTCACCGATCTTACAAGGAAGGATAGAAAGTTTCTTTGGACTCCAAAGTATGATGAGAGTTTCAATCTCTTGAAAGCTAAACTCACTTCTACTCCTGTTCTAGTTGGCCCAGACACTTCCAAACCTTTCCAAATATTCTGCGATGCATCGCTTCAAGGACTAGGCGCAGTCCTCATGCAAGAACGCAAAGTTGTGGCTTATGCATCTCGCCAGTTGCAGCCTCATGAGCTCAACTATCCTACACATGATCTTGAACTTGCAGCAATCATGTATGCCCTCAAGGCTTGGAGACCTTATTTGTTGGGGCACAGCTGTGAGATCTTCACTGATCACAAGAGTCTCAAATATCTTTTCACTCAACCAGACTTGAACCTCAGGCAAACAAGGTGGCTTGAGAAACTCTCAGATTACGATCTTACCATCTCTTACACTCCAGGCAAAGCTAATGTAATGGCTGATGCTCTCAGTCGCAAGTCCTATTGCAACAACCTCATGGTTGAGGACATCCAAACTCCTATTCATGAAGAATTCAAGAAACTCAATCTTCAAGTGGTTCCCTCTGGTTATCTTGCAAACTTGATTGCCACTCCCACACTTGAGGATAAGATCCGTGCCGCACAGTTGCGTGATTCTGGTGTTAAGAATATCAAAGACAACATTGGCAAGGATAAGTACAAGAGTTTCTCTCTCGATGACAAGGGTACCTTGCTGTTTGAAGAACGCATTGTAGTGCCCAAACTTGACAGCTTAAGAGAACTCATTCTCAAGGAGGCTCATGATACTCCGCTTTCTATTCACCCTGGCAGCACAAAGATGTACCAGGATCTCAAGTCAATCTATTGGTGGACCAGGATGAAGCGTGAAATTGCTCGCTATGTGTCTCATTGTGATGTTTGCTGTCGTGTCAAGGCAGTTCATCAGAGACCACCTGGACTTCTTCAACCACTGCAAATTCCTGATTGGAAATGGGACAAGATCGAGATGGACTTCGTTACTGGGTTTCCAAAGTCCAAGAAAGGCAACGATGCAATCTTTGTTGTCATTGATCGTCTCTCCAAAGTGGCTCACTTCTTTCCAGTCAAAGAGACAGTATCAGCTAGTCAGTTGGCAGAACTCTATATGACAAGACTGGTTCCTTTACATGGTGTTCCTTTGGCAATAAGCTCAGATCGTGGAAGTATCTTCACTTCTCGATTTTGGGATAGCTTTCAGAAAGCCTTGGGTACTAAACTTCTGTTCAGCACAGCTTACCATCCGCAGACAAGTGGACAGGTTGAAAGAGTAAACCAAATTCTGGAAGATATGCTCAGAGCTTGTGTTATCTCCTTTGGCATGAAATGGGAGGATTGCCTTCCGTATGATGAGTTTTCCTACAACAACAGCTTCCAAGCAAGTTTAGGCATGGCTCCATTTGAAGCTCTCTATGGCCGCAAATGTAGAACTCCTCTCAATTGGTCTCAAGCTGGTGAACGTCCATTCTTTGGGCCGGATATTATCCAGGAGGCTGAAGAAAAGGTTCGCATCATTCGTGACAATCTGAAGATTGCCCAGTCTCGGCAGAAAAGCTATTATGATAGCAAGCACAGGGACATGGTCTATGCACCTGGTGATCAAGCTTACCTTCGTGTCACTCCTCTGAGAGGCACGCAACGCTTTGGCATCAAAGGCAAACTCGCTCCACGTTATGTTGGGCCTTTCAACGTTCTTTCAAGGCGTGGTGAATTGGCTTACCGTCTGGAACTTCCTCCAAACCTCTCCAAAGTGCACGATGTCTTCCACGTGTCACAACTCAAGAAGTGCTTCAAAGATCCAGGTCGTGCAGTTGATCATGGATCAATTGAACTTCGAGAAGATCTCTCTTATGTGGAACAACCGATTCGCATTCTTGACGAAGCTGAACGTCGCACCCGTAACAACACTGTCAAGTTCTACAAGGTTCAATGGTCTCATCATTCGGACAAGGAAGCTACATGGGAACGTGAAGACCATCTCCGTGCCGAATACCCCAACCTCTTTGTTGCTCCATGAAGAATCTCGGGGCGTGATTCCTTTAAGGGGGGGAGTGTTGTAACAGCCCAACTGTAACTTTCCTTTTGGTGTGCAATAAAATTGTTGAATCATGTCATCATTCCATAATTGGTTGCATTTAATTAAATATGTCTCCCAAATGTTTCCCAAATTTTAAATTCTTATTTTGAATTCAAATGCTTTCAAATAAATTCATTTGAAGTTTCAAATTATTTATAAATAACCAAACTAGATATTAATATGACTAAATTGAAACTTGTAAAAATTATTCAAAAGTTCTTTTGTCTCTTTCTCTTATTTGTTTCACAAATACAAAAATCAGAAAGTTTTTGTAAAAGAAAAATAAAAACAGGAGAAGAAAAATAACCCCCTGGCCGAGTTGGGCCAGCTCGGCCCATCTCAGCCCAGTTGCCGGTCCACGGCCCACTCCCCTCTCCTTCGTCCTCGTACGGACGCGCAGAGGAGACTCCCTTTCCAGCGCGGCATGGAGCTCTCTCCCTCTGCCAAGCTCGCCCCACAGCTCCCCCACTGCCACCTCCTCTCCTCTCCCCTATATCTAGCGCCGAAAACCTAACCCTAGCCCCTAATCTTCTCCTCCCCCGCCGCCGCTCGCTCTCTCCTCGCGCACGCCAACGCCATGAACGCCGACGAGACGAGCTCGGGCCGCTGGTGACTCCGGCCGCCATCTCCTTCCCCCGCACGCCAGCAGCGCCTCCCCGACCTCCTCTTCACTCTCGACGCGCGCAGGACGGACGGGAGGCACCATTTCTTCTTCTTCGCCCACGACGACCGCGCGGCCCCCGAGCTCCGCCTCGCCTCCCCGAGCACCGTCTGCTCGTCTCCGACCACCTCGACTTCCCTCCGTTCGCCATCCGCCTCCTGGTGAGCTGCGCCGCCGTTTCCCCTTCTTTCCCCCTTCTTTCTCGCCTCCGTTCGCCGTATTTTGGCCGGCGCCGGAGTGTTCCGTCGCGGACCGTGCGGCCCCTGCCCTGTCGAGCAAGAACAGGTGGTGGCCGAGCCTTCCCCTTCAGAGCTGAGCACGGGAATGTGTTCCCCCACCCTCCAGCACGCACGCAGACACACACACGCTCCCCGCGCCGCCCAAACAAGGTCACCGCCGGCGTGATTTCTCCGTCGCGGCGCTCGGACGCGAGCCGTTTTCAGTTTCGTCAGAAGACTTGACACATTCAGTTTCGTCAGTCAACACCGCCCCTTTCCTGTAAAAATTAAAACGATCCTAACCCCATCACTAACACGCACTGGACCTACTGGCTAAGCGCGTCGATCCGTCCGCAGCGCGTCGCGCGTTCGAAACCTGGGCAGTGGTTAAAACGCCCCCTTTTTATTTGCGGAGCACGCTGACAGCCTGGCCCCACCGGTCAGCGACCGTGGAGCCAGCGCAGCGCACACACTCGCACGTCAGTGCCGCGTGGCACACGGGCCCGCACGGCAGCCTCCAAGGCTAGCTAGCCACACGGTGAGAAAAGTCTATGACGCCTGGAAATTTTACACAGAGACCCCTGCACTTCCTGCTTAGCGTTTTAGCCCTCCCAGAAGTTTCTCCCATCACGGATAAGTCCCTGGATATTTCAGAAAACACCCCTACACTTATAAAATGCTTAACTTTTAATTTATAACTCCAAATTAAATAAACTTTATATGTTTTTATATCAGAAAAATGTAATAAACATTAATATCACATTCTTATGTCATTTTGCATTATTTATTTTGAATGCTTAGTTTAAATTAACAAATGCAATTAATTAATTAAATATGGAGTATGAGGGGTAATAGTTATATAATACCCTAATTCCATTTAATATGCTCATACCTTTTATACCATACCTTGCCATGCTAAAATATTTTAATTTGAGTTAAAAATAAATCAATTGCAATTAATTCCTAAATGTGGAATGTGTTGGGCAATTAAGTAATTAATGTCTTTTCCATTTTAATTTAATTGGATCACCACTTCTGCTATATTAAGTATAATTTAAATTAATGGCTACACAAATAACTTGCACCCTAATCTTTTGTCGGGATTTCATCCCCGCTTTAATATGACCTAATCATCGCATACCATGTCGCATCATCATTTGTTTGCGCTTTTCTCTGTATTGATTATTGTTTCCTATTGTTTGTGTTTGGCTCTCTTTGGGTAGACGACGACGTGTCTGCTGCGAGTACCTACGACACTGAGGTTCCAGCTATCGTGCCAGGCTACGAGCTGCCAGGCAAGCTTTTGCTAACCGGTTACACGATTGTCGGGTTTTCATTCCTGCCTTTTGATCTTGCTATCCTAGCTATCGATTCTTGAATTGCGATCCCATCACATGTTTATCCTGCAGCCTATAAAGCTATATCCCCACAACCCATAACCCCTTGCATGTTTATCTATTGGCCTTTGCGAGTCGTAGTGCATGCTTAGGATTGGTTGAGCGAGTCGTTCCTTTGTCTTTATCTCATATGCTTAGTATAATATATTGTTCTACTATAATAAACTGCTGTCTTATTTTGGGGTTCTATAATTAAAAGATAAGGCACCAGGCGGAAGGCCTTGCGAGGTGCTTTGTTCTGCTCAGTGTCGACCTAGGAACTGAGATTTTGTCCTCGGATCCAATTTTGAGCGCACTAACCACTTGTGGGTGGCCCAATGGAGCCCCCCTCGACTTTGAACGGATCCGCTCGTCCATGTGCCGCAAGTAGTTCGGGTTTTCCATTCGCTCATATGCATGTGCATGATGATGATGTTCGATGAGAGGTTACTTGATACGGGGGGTCATACAGGGGTGGTACGTCGCGTAGCGGACAGTTCCTACTGTGGTTTGAGCCGCATGGTGGCGTATTCACAAACTAATGAGTCCGCAATTGAGATTCGGCCGGACTCCTGACGCGGGTAACAACTCATATGGGTGGCACTTGGACTTGTTGTAGTAAAGGAATGAGTCGTGTTGAGAGGCCTTAGCGGGTTGATCATGCGAGTATGGGTACTGTAGTGCACCCCTGCAGGGTATAATCTTATCGATGAGCCGTGTCCACGGTTATGGACGACTTTGGTGATGATGCTGGCTAACAAGATCTAGACAACTTACACCTAATCATTGTTAATTAATGTAACTAGTAACATAGCATTACTTACACCCTAAATGGTAACTAAAATTGCTAAGTGTGAGTTTTCCCGGATTGCTTCCTCATACTTGGTTGAGGGGGTTAATTCGAGAATGGGTTATGTCTGGTGTCAGTTGTAGGTGGATATTTAAACGCTCTCTTATCCCTCTCTAATTAGACGGAAGTTTAGCGTGTCTCTTTAGTTTGCTAGTGCTGCTGCCGCTAAGTACACTTACCCCCATATTTTTGGGAATCTTACAGTTTTGTAACCTGTTAGCTTAAACTTGTTCGATACGCTTCGGTGTATTGACCCGTTCGTGGGCTGTGGTTTTTCTGCAGTTGAGGATCCTTCGCTCGACCAGTTGGATGGATACTACGTGGAGTTTGACGACGAGAGCTACGACGAGTAGTTAGAGTTCCCCTGGGCTACTTCCTGGTGGACTGCGTGGATGGGCCTTCTTTTTCGTTTCGGCCTTGAGCCCTTTGCTTCTTGTCTGTACTCAGACCGGTTTGTTTCCGCTGCTTGATGTAATGTTGGGACATGTGTCCTCTGATTGGTGCCATTTGATATATTTTTTGCTCAGTGAGAGCTTTTGGATATTATTTCCTTTCTTTGTGTCTTAGGTTTATTCTGTGGTTTCGACTTGTTAAAAATCCGACTCGTATACCATGTGTGTATGGTTGAAGTATACGAGTTGGAAGACTTTTTGGGTTCTTGCGTGCACAATCTAGAAATGTATGTGACGTTGGGGTCGCCAAGAACTGTCGGCCGATGATCCATTCCGAGCATGGCCTGATTCTTCCTGGGATTGGTAACCCCAGTATGTTCTTGGTTGTGTGGCCCAACCGATACGTTTTGTTTGTGTAACTTGAATTCAGGGTCTGACAGAGGTTCCATTCCCACGCTCGGGAGGGGCCGACGAAGACCATGGCGTCGGGTTGTGCGAGCTTCAAGCTCCGGTCATGGTGGAGATTCTTTTGGGAAAGAAGAACAGAGAGAGGGAGAAGAAGATGGGGAAGAGGGGGCGGCGGCGCAGGGGGAAGGGAGTAGGCGGATAGGGTTTCTAGGGAGAGGGGTGCGGCTAGCTAAAGTAGAGGGGGAGTACTTGAGGAGGTGGGGGAGGCCATGGCTTTTTCTCCTCGTTGACTGTCCGTACGAAGAAGAAGGGAAGGAGGGGATGGACTGGGCCAGAGTGGAGAGTGGAGATGGGCCAGAAGAGAGAGAAAATGGCCTAGGTGAGTATTTTTCTTCTCTGAAATTTTTATTTCTTTTATTTATTTCATTTCTGGTTTATGTTTTAAAATAAAATAGAAGAAGAAAAGATATATAACTTTTGGCAAATAATTATTGTTTCAAAATACACAATTTAATTAATTTGAATATTTGAAAAGAATTTAAATATCACATTTAAATTGATTTTGTTTGCATTTAAATTTAAAAGTGGAAAAGAATTTAAATGGAGTTTGACTTTAAATGCATTAATTTAAATTCAGATTGACAAATGGAAATGATGCATGATGATGTCATGTTGATTAAAAAAAAAGCAAACAATTTTCTAATTTGGAAAATTCCCGGGGCGTTACAGGCGTCCTACCATGCGGCGGTTGAGGCGCGCTGGCTGGAGGGCTTGGCGCTGCAGGCCGCCCGTGAGGAGGCCATCCGCTTTGCCAAGGAGATCCGCGAGGGGGCCATCCGTGACGTGGACGAACTCCTCGCTCCCCTCCAGGCGGAACGCGACGCCGCGGCAGAGCTCCTGCGCGTAGCCACGACTGAGCGCGAGGCGATGGAGGGCTCGCTGGCGCAGAAGCGTCGCGAGCTGGGCCAACTGGAGGCTCAGTTGCTCGCCGCCCAATAGGATGCGCAGGCTACCCTGGAGGGGGACCGCAAGGGCCTCTCCGAGCGCAAGCAGCGGCTGACCCTACGGAGAAAGAACTGCAGCAGCGTGACCAGCAACGCCTTCAGGGGGAGAAGGACCTGGTCCAGAAGCGCGTGAAGGAGATCTGGCCCAGGCGATCTCGAAGTACGACGAGAACGTCGCTGCCCAGAAGCTTGCTTATGAGCGCTTCGAGCGGCGCTTCGCCGAGAAGAAGGAGTCTGAGGATGCCCTCATGGAGCGCGAGAAACAGTTCTGCCTGTCCAGCTCTCAGAAGTACCGTGACCTGGCCCAGAAGCAGGAGGACCGCTTCAAGGCTAAGCACGCCGCGGACGCTCGGCGGATCGCTGAGCTTGAGAAGGCCAACACCAAGCTGGAGCCCCGCCTAAAGCGCGCGAAGGATGGCCGACGCCGAGCGGAGGAGGCCCGCGACGAGGCAGTTCACGGCCTCAACTCCTTGGCCAAGGACGTGGAGGAGCAGGTGGCTCCGGTGATAAAGCGGGCGGCGGAGGCGTCGGACTCGGCCCAGGCGGCTAGCGCGCTCACGAAGCAGCGCGAGCGCATGTTCGAGGCGTTGGTCGCCCGAGGCAACGAGCTTGCCGTGCAGCTCGGTGCGCCGAGGTCCGAGGCCGTGGTGATGCTGCCATGTACTTGGTCTATTTTGACAAGCTCTTCGCGGCCCTCGAGGGCCCCGTCGCCGAGCTCCATGAAATGATGGAGGACGAGAGCCGGCAGCTCCTAGGGGTGGTTGTTGATCGCAACTTCACCAACCTCAGGCTTCTCACGCCAGGCTTCGACCTCTCCACCGTGACGGAGGCCGCCCGAGGCGAGGATGCGCACAGGGTCTCCAACTCCCTCCGCGAGCAGGTTGACGCCTTCTGCAACCTCTTCAGGCGTGCGGAGGCTGCGGAAGAGGACAGCGAGGAGGAGGCCGCCTCTGCCGAGACCAAGGAGGGCGTCGTGGAGGAGGTGCAAGACGACGATACCTCCGCCTGAGCTACTCGTTATTGCGCATGTGTGCGCTTGTATCTGAAGCAATCTTGTGTTTAGATTCTTAAGACCTTTCGGCATGTAATATACTCTTAATTGTTGTTTGCTTTTAGCTTGTTTGCCCCTCGAGAGGTCTCTTTGGACTCATCTTCATGTCTATTTATTCTCTGCGTCAGTAGGACCCATCTCTTCGTGCCATGACTCCGCCGCTTCGGTATGCAGGAGCAATGACTCCGCAAGGCCGGGGGAGTTTAGGCCTAGGAGAGGTAAGAGCCCTGAGTCGCGATGCTCAAGTGCCCCCCTTAGACGTGCGAGTAGTCCATGAAGCGTAAGGGCAAGCGAAGTCGCTTGAGGGGCAAACGTGTGCTAGAGGGGGAGAGAACGCTCTTAAGGCGTGGGTGCGAGACTTAGCTTCTCGAGGTTTTTGCCCTGTAGAGGCTTTTTGCCTGGCGAGGAGGTCCTCTTGAGGGATATTTCCTGGATGCCTCCTCAGGCTTGCGGGGGCATTTCTTCCCTGTAGATTGTTAGAGGGGTGAACCCAAACGCTGGAACACGGTGCATGGGACTCGTGCGCGCTTGTAGGTCCCCTCAGGTGTTCCTCACGAGGAGAGCAAGTACCAAGGTCCTCTGTAGAGATGGCGTGTTTGTGGGATCTTGCCCTCCAGCCAGAGCTCAGATCCTTGGGTTTTGTAGTGTTGATGTAGTGTCATTTGAGGCACTGGCACCGTACTCAGCCCCCGCTCGTGAGGTACGCATGTGGAGAGATATAAGCGCACACTTCAACAAAATAATGCATAAATAAAACTCACCACCATATATTACATAGCGGCGCCAAGGCGCTAAGTTCACTTGGAACGAAATTGTCTCATTATGGTTGGGGTTGCCAAGTTAATATTTTGACCATGTCGAGGCATGGGGACCAACCATTAGTGGCAAAGACTCTCAACGGCCTGAGGTGGCTCGTTACAAGGAGAGCTCAAAGGGTTGACCCTCGAGGGAAGCCTTTGGAGCTTGGAGGTTTAAGCCGTGAGCTTTTAACCTCTTAGAGACAAAAAGTTCTTGGAGGTTGAACCGTAAGCTGCCTCTTCCACCAGATGTCTTGACGTGACAATGATCATGGGCGTGACGATGATCACGTTCTGCGTTTGTTCCTTCTGGATACAAAAAATCTGTGATGTTTAAGCCGTGAGCTTTTAACCTCTAGAGACAAAAATGCTTGGAGGTTGAGCCGTAAACTGCCTCTTCTGCTAGATGTCTTGACGTGACAATGATCACGGGCGTGACTATGATCACGGGTATAACTTGCGTAGGTGCATGATGTTCCATGGATTCTTGACGGGGATGCCGTCTTGAGTCTCGAGGCGAGCCGCGCCAGGCCTGGCGATGTGGCTGACCCTGTAGGGGCATTCCCACATCGGGGACAGCTTGTGGAGGCCTTCCCTGGAGAGGATCCGCCTGAGGACGAGATCGCCTGCCTCCAGGGTACGCGAGCGCACGTTGCGCCTGTGGTAGCGTCTCAGGTCCTGCTAGTATTTGGCCGCTCGTAGTGCAGCACGGCGTCGCAGTCCCTCGAGAAGCAGGAGGTCGTCGTGTGGAGGTCCTCTTGCTGGTCCTCGTTAAAGGCAAGGATCCGTGTGGATCCAGGCTTTATCTCTATGGGGAGGACTGCTTCGGCTCCATAGACGAGGGCGAATGGTGTTTCCCCTGCAGGCTTGGGTGGCGTTGTGCGGATGGACCAGAGCACCGAAGGAAGCTCATTGATCCAGCCCTTGCCGTGGCCTTTGAGGATGTCGAAGGTCCTGGTCTTCAGGCCCTTTAAGACTTCTGCATTTGCGCGCTCAGCATGTCCGTTGCTTTGCGGATGAGCGACTGATTCGAAGCAGAGCTTGATGACCATTCTTTCGTAGTAGGCTCTGAATATGCCTCTGGTGAACTGCGAGCCATTGTCGGGGAAGATGCGGTTAGGCATTCTGAAGCAGCAGACCAGGCCTTTGATGAATTTCACCGCCGCGCCTGCTGTGATTGTGCGCGTCGCCTCCACTTCGTGCCATTTGGTGAATTTGTCGTTGGCCACGAAGAGGTAGCGATATCCGCCTTGCGCTGTTGGGAAGTGTCACGGGATGTCCAGCCCCGAGACCGCAAACGGCCAGGAGAGCGGAATGGTATGTAGCCCCAGCGCAGGTTGGTGGATTTGCTTGGCGTGGAATTGGCAAGCTTCACATGCTTGGACGATGTCCACTGCATCCTGAAGTGCTTGAGGCCAGTAGAAGCCGCTCCTGAAGACTTTGGCTGCGAGGGTGCAGGCGCACGAATGGTGGCCGCATTCCCCGCTGTGGATGTCCTTGATCAGCAATTTTCCTGCTTCAGGAGGAACACATTTGTGCGCGGTGCCGTTTGGGTGCTTGCGGTAGAGATTCCCTTCGAGGATTTTGTAAGATTTTGCTTGGCGGGCGATTCGCTCCGCTTTAACATCTTCCTCTGGAAGGATCCCTTTGTCGAGGTAGCCTTTGATCTCGTCAATCCATTATGTTTCTTGATGCACCACTGTGAGCAACAGGCGCTCAACTATAGGGGGCCCACAATCTGGGGCCCCGTTTGCAGGTGGTGGTGGGAGCTCTTCGCCTGTGCTTGCGGGCATTGCCTCCTGAGGCTGTTTTATGGATGTCTTGATGAGCCTTTCTTCAAAGACGCCTTGTGGCTGGGCTTGCATCTTTGATGCGCTCTTTGCGATGTCATCAGCCTCCTGGTTCTCCTTTCTTGGGATGTGCATGAGCTCCATTCCCCAGAAGTGCTTCTCCAGCCTATGGACCTCTTCAAGGTATGCGGCCATGTGGTCGTCCTTGGGCTTGTAGCTTTTGTTAGAGAAGTCGACGAGCAGCTGGGAGTCGCCCTTGATGAGTAGATGCTTGATGCCTAGGGCGATTGCGGCGCGTAGGCCAGCAAGCAGGCCTTCGTACTCAGCGATATTGTTGGAGATCTTGTCGATTCCGAAGCACAGCTGGACCGCGTAATACAGCTTGTCACCTTTTGGTGAGATCAGGACCACGCTAGCCCCACCATGGCGACGAGCGAAAGCTCCGTCGAACTTCATGGTCTAGTGGCTGGGCATTTTGTCTCCAAGGGGCTCTTGTTATTCTCCCAAAGGCTCTTTAGGGGTTGGGTCAGTCCATTCGGCGATGAAGTCTGCCAGCGCTCTTCCTTTGATTACCTTTGTGGTATCGAAGCGCAAATTGAATGGTTGCAGCTCTATGTTCCATTTGCGACACGATCTGTGGCGTTTGGGTTGCGTAGGATTTGCTAAAGGGGGAACGAGGTGACCACCGTGATGGGGTGCCCCTGGAAGTAGTGTTGCAGCTTTCTTGAGGCGATGAGGAGTGCGAGGAGGAGCTTCTGCTGCATTGTATACCGCTCGCGAGCATCACGCAGTACTGTGCTGACGAAGTAAACTGGATGCTCGACGAGGGTAGTTTCTGTAGCCTTGGCGTCTTCTGCCTGAGGGGGCTCAGCTGGGCCCTCAAGGGGGTTGGCCTCATGAGGCTTGTCATGGGCCTCAAGGGGGTTGGCCTCAGGGGGCTCGTCAGGCTCCCTGGGGGATCTTCATGCAGAGGTTGACTTGGAGCGGGCCTCTCTTAGGGCTTTGGGCCTGGCGGTGGGTTTGCGAGGGCTGCCCATTCGTCGAGCTCCTGATCAGGAGGCTTTTGCTTTGGAGTGGTTGCACTCTTCTTGTGGAGTACTGCCTCTTCCCTTTCTACCACAAGGACGGCACTGGCTGTCTGTGGAGTAGCTGATAGGTACAGCTTCAGGTGCTCGCCTGATCTTGGGGTGACCATTACTGGTGGGCTGGCCAGGTACTTCTTCAAGTCCTCAAACGCTTTTTCAGCTTCAGGGGTCCACTTGAAAGTGCATGTTCTTTTCATGATCTTGAAGAACGGCAGGGCTCTTTCACCAAACTTGGAGATGAATCTACCCAAGCTGGCCATGCAGCCTGCTAGGCGTTGCATGTCCTTGAGCCTGCGTGGAGGTTGCATGCCTTCTATGGCCTTTATTTTGTCTGGGTTTTCCTCTATGCCCCGATGGGACACGAGGAACCCAAGCAGTTTGCCTGAAGGTACTCGGAAGACGCACTTGGCGGGGTTGATCTTGATGTTC
Organism: Poa annua; assembly: GCA_026929855.1. NCBI lineage: Eukaryota > Viridiplantae > Streptophyta > Magnoliopsida > Poales > Poaceae > Poa > Poa annua. The sequence goes on along the minus strand of CM049426.1, from coordinate 237,639,697 downwards.
ACCTTGCGCAAGTTGGCGAAAGTCTCTTCAAGTTCTCCGAGGAGAGTATTTCCCTCTCGAGATTTTACGACGATGTCATCGACATATGCCTCGGCGTTCCTCCCCATTTGCTCGCCAAGTGCTATCCTCATCAGCCTCTGGAAGGTGGCTCCGGCATTTTTTAGGCTAAAGGGCATGCAGACATAGCAGTACACACCGCAAGGGGTGAGGAAAGCCGTCTTCTCTTCATCTTCTTTAGCCATTTTTATCTGATGGTAACCAGAGAAGGCATCGAGGAAACATAGGAGGTCGCAGCCTGCCGTGGAGTCCACGATCTGGTCAATTCTTGGCATGGGATAAGGATCCTTGGGGTAGGCCTTGTTTACATCAGTGTAGTCGATGCAGAGGCGGCCTCCTCGGGCGGGTTTTGGTACTACCACACCGTTAGAGAGCCAAGTAGGGTGCGCGACTTCGCGGACAACCTTTGCCGCTTTGAGCTTCTCGACCTCTTTGACGATGAATGCTTGCTTCTCGGGGGCTTGTTTTCTTGCTTTTTGCTTGACGGGGCGCGCGTTTGGGCACACGGCTAAGTGGTGCTCGATCACCTCCCTCGGTACACCAGACATGTCTGACGGTGTCCATGTGAACATGTCAGAATTTGCCTGGAGGAAGGCGACGAGCGCGCTTTCCTATTTGGGAGGCAGCACGGCGCCTATGGTGACGCTAGCCCCCGAGTCTTCAGCCCCCGAGCTGCTGGAGCTTAGGGAGATTTTCTCCGTAGCAGTTGTCTCCTGGGAGAACAACTTCTTCTTCTTCTTGGGTCTCTCGAGATGCTCCATGTCCTCGTCTATGGGGAAAGCCATGGCGGCGGCCTTGTAGGCCGTCTCGATAGCGCGCGTAGCATCCTGGATGTGTCCACGGATGGTGATCGTGCCAGCGCTGCCGGGGATCTTGACCATGTTGTAGGCATGGTGCATTACAGCCATGAATTTCGCGAGCGCGGGGTAGCCGAGGATGGCATTGTACGGCAGGCCGATGTGCGCGACATCGAAGTCGATGTGCTCGGTGCGGTAGTTTTCCTCGCTTCCGAAGTGACGGCAAGCCTGACCTGGCCTAGAGGCTCGATCGAACCGCTGGTTACCCCCGTGAAGGGCCTCGAGGGCATGAGCCGCTCGTAGGGCACTTGAAGCGCTTCAAACATATCTGTGGAGATAACATTCAGGCCCGCTCCACCATCGATGAGAGTCTTAGACAGCAACGTTGCCGATGGTGGGGCTGCAGACCAGCGGGAGAGTTCCAACAGTTTTGGTGGACTTGGGGTGGTCCTGAGCGTTGAAGGCGATGGTGTACTGCGACCACTTGAGGGGCCTGGAGGTCTCAGTGCTTGGGAGGGCGGCGTTGAGCTCGCGGGCAAACTGCTTGAACCGGTTGTTCGACTTTGGTTCCTGCGCCCCACCAAGGATGCAGACAATGGCGCCTCTTGGGGCTTGGTAGCCACCATCTTCCTCGTCAGAGAGATTGCCGTTCTTTTCCGCTGCGTTGGCCTGATTGCCAGATGGCTTCTGGTAGCCGCTCTTGCGTCCACTTCCGCGGTAGCCACGGCCTCGGCCGCGGCCTCCACTGCCCTCTGCTTGCTCGCGCTCCTTTTTCAACCTTTTAAGGTCGAAGCAAGACTCTATAGAGTGAACGCGCCTGTTGTGGTAGATGTAGAAAGGACGGTGGTCATCTTTCCTCTCTCCAGGCTCAGGGGAGTCCCTGCGGGTGCCCTTCGCGTCATGCTCTGCCGCGAGAACCGCGGTGGCCTTGCGTTTGGGCTCCTCCTTCTTTTTCTGGCTCCTGGATCCCTCAGCGTGGTCGTCCCCTCTCGAGGCCATCTTGACGAAGAGGAGTACCTCTTGAGCCTTGGCGCACTTGTCTGCCAGGTCGAACAGCTTCACCACAGAAGTGAGCTTGTCGTGGATGCCCAGCTTCTCGAGCATCCTGCTGTTTATGACGCCCTCGCGGAAGGCGGCGATGACTTGGGTGTCAGGGATGTTCGGGATCTTGTTGCGCACTTGGCTGAAGCGCTGGATGTACTTGCGAAGCGTCTCATCCTTCTCCTGCACCACAGCGCGCAAGTCGTTGTGGGTGAGGGCGCGCTCGTACGTCCCCTTAAAGTTGGAGACGAACTGCTTGCAGAGCTCCTCCCAAGAATTCACGGAGTCCTCGGGGAGGTTCAGTAGCCACGACAGCGCAGAGTCGCGAAGCGTGTGGGAGAACCAGTTGGCCATGACCTTGTCGTCTCCTCCTGCAGCTTGGATGGAGGTGGTGTAGAGCTGCAGGAACTCGATGGCGTTGTTGGAGCCGTCGTACCCCTTAGGGAGAGCCGGCCTGAACTTCGGGGGCCATACCACGCGACGCAAGGAGCGGGTGAACGCCATGCAGCCGGTGGCGTACGTGGCGACCCCGTGTTGTAGCGCGATGCGGTTCTGCTGGCCCGCCTAGCCGATCTCTTCCACGAGCCTGTTCTGGCGGTTGCGCTGGAGCCCCATCCCCACGAGAGCGTCGGGCGCGGTGCGCTGCACGATCAAGGAATCGTGCGACGAGGATGCGTGCGAGGCAGCCCTCTGCGTCGCAGCCGGTGCAGGCCCTGGCGGAGGCGGAGGTGCGTCTGTCGCAACTGTTCCCGCAAGAGAGGGGTGCACGTTGGACTGCGACGGAGCAGGGCGCGTCGTGGCGATGCCGACGAGGTGGTTGAGGTGCTCCAGCCACTGCTCGTGGGCCTCAGCGGTGGGCTGGTAGCGGAGAAGTTCCTGCGCCATGAGCAGCGCGGTGTGAGACGCGGGGTCCGTCCTGCCCGGGCCGGAGCCGCTCGGGCGCCGCGTCGAGTGTGAGGACTGCGTCTCCTCCTGGTGCTCGGGGTTGAGTTTGGGCTCCTCCGCATGAGGGCCCGAGGAGGCGCGCTCTTCACGGCGGGATCGGCCCCGTCGCGCGCGAGTGGCCGTGGCGCCTTGTGGGACGCGAGCTCCTTCAAGAGCGCGTCGGCTGACGCGGGCGGCGCGGGTAGCGCGGGTGTTCGCCATGGCGCGGAGGCGGCTCGAAGGTCGTTGACGCGCCTCAACCCCCTACTGGCGTGCCAAATGTCGGGTTATGACTCCCAAGAATCGTGGGTAGTCACTTCCTGAAGTGTAGTTCGTGAAGGGGATTGAACGCGGAGGTCAAGACCCTCGAGGGACCCGGCGATGATGCTCGCCGGACCTGAAGACGAAGCACCCACGACAGAGATAAACACCGGCCCGTACCCAGGTTCACGGACCTTGTGAGGAGGTAAGACCGCTACTCCTGCTTGTCTGTATTGGGTTATGGTGGTTACAGAACAGCAGAGCTTGCCGAGGATCCCCCTGAGGCAGTACTTGCCTGGGGAAGGAAGCGTTGGTCTTCTTCCTTGTCCGGCCAGAGTCTATCCTACTTAGTATTGCTAGGGTTTACAAGCGTGGTTACAAGCAATTGGCCGACCTCTGCTACAATGGAGGTCTTCGTGCTTTTATAGGCGCCTCTGGCGCTCTTCTTCTCCTAAGCCTTCAAGGTGGTTCCCACAATGCAGTGGCATGGTGGAACAGGAGTCCACCGCTGCTCCTTCGTCCATGGACGCGGTCCATCATTGGTAAACATGGACGCGGTGGCCGATAGGCGGCTGACCGCGCTGTACTGTCCGCGGGGAGGGCAGTCTCTAAGGTGGAGCCCGCGATGACGTTCTCATTTGGAGGGTTGCGCCGTCCACCTGCTTTATCACCAGCGTGGAAGGTCTTGGCAGTCATGTCGCAGTCGGCCGCGGCCGCCACTGCCCTCTGCTTGCTCGCGCTCCTTGCTCAACCTTTTAAGGTCGAAGCAAGACTCTGTAGAGTGACCGCGCCTGTTGTGGTAGATGAAGAAAGGGCGGTGGTCATCTTTCCTCTCTCCAGGATCAGGGGAGTCCCTGCGGGTGCCCTTCGCGTCAGGCTCTGCCGCGAGAACCGCGGTGGCCTTGCGTTTGGGCTCCTCCTTCTTTTTCTGGCTCCTGGATCCCTCAGCGTGGTCGTCCCCTCTCGAGGACATCTAGACGAAGAGGAGTCCCTCTTCAGCCTTAGCGCACTTGTCTGCCAGGTCGAACAGCTTCACCACAGAAGTGAGCTTGTCGTGGATGCCCAGCTTCTCGAGCATCCTGCTGTTTGTGACGCCCTCGCGGAAGGCGGCGATGACTTGGGTGTTAGGGATGTTCGGGATCTTGTTGCGCACTTGGCTAAAGTGCTGGATGTACTTGGGAAGCGTATCATCCTTCTTCTGTACCACAGCGCGCAAGTCGTTGTGGGTGAGGGCGCGCTCGTACGTCCCCTTGAAGTTGGAGATGAAATGCTTGCAGAGCTCCTCCCAAGAATTCACGGATTCCTCGGGGAGGTTCAGTAGCCACGACAGCGCAGAGTCGTGAAGCGTGTGGGAGAACCAGTTGGCCATGACCTTGTCGTCTCCTCCTGCAGCTTGGATGGAGGTGGTGTAGAGCTGCAGGAACTCGATGGGGTTGCTGGAGCCGTCGTAGCCCTTAGGGAGAGTCGGCCTGAACTTCGGGGGCCAGACCACGCGACGCAGGGAGCGGGTGAACGCCATGCAGCCGGTGGCGTACGTGGCGACCCCGTGCTGTAGCGCGCTGCGGTTCTGCTGGCCCGCCTAGCCGATCTCTTCCACGAGCCTGTTCAGGTGGGTCCCGCTGTTAGGTTATTTTCTTTTTCTTTTCTGTTTTATTTATTTTCTTTATAACTTTTGATTTATAAACCCAAATGAGGTCAAACAAATTTCTAAAAACTTGTAAAATTATTATCTTTGTGTTAAACCAGTTGTGGGAATGTTTTGAACATTTTTGAAAAATAATATTTTGAAATATTGATTAAATACAAATTTGACACTTAAAGTCAAATTTGAAAATATATTTTAATAAATCTTCTTTTGGCTAAATAAAATTTGTAAAATACCCACATTCTAATATTGTTTGAATTTAAGTTATTTAGACTCATATTTAATGTAACACCCCAATTCTCTTAGCCTTAGCATTGTGGTGTTATTCTAGGTTTTTCACCTCTTACAGAGAATTTGGTGTGTGATGAAACTTGAGTCAAGACTTAATTTGCTCACATATCTTATGCTTGTTGTGTGTCATTAACATTCCATGATAATTGAAAACACTCAAAACACAACAACAAAAATAAAATCTCCATTATTAGGATCTTCATGGTTGTTAAAACTTAGCCAAACTAGGAGCCATTATTAAGCAAACCCAAAATGAATTTTTGGCATGTCTTTGAAACATTTCCATCTAGGTCACATGTACTTCCATGCCATGTTCTAAGTTATCACAAATAAACTTGTTTGCATATTATTCTCACTAGCTTTTGTAGCCATCAAAATAACATTACCATTTGAGTGGTTCTTTTCTTTATCCCCAAAAGTTCTCTTTTCTTTAAAAGCTAAATGAGATAACTAAATTAGGCTTTTGAAAATTCAGTACCCTCTCTTATTTTAGGTAAGTTTGGGGAGTTGACTCATTTTAATTTTGTGGGTCATGTTGGAACTTTTCAACTTAGGATCTTAAATTCATTTGAGCAAAATACTCAAACTTCTCACCTTTTCTTTCTCTCTCACTCCTTTCCACACCACCTGCTGAGAAGGAGAGCAGCAACCTCACCCCTGGCCCCACTTTTCATGGACTAGGGCCAACCTCTCTTCTCTCTTCTCTCTTTTCTCTCTTTTTCCACCCAATCCGAGCTCCCCTCCTCTCTTCCCACTGGCTAGAGCTGGTCATCCCGACCAGCATCTCCCCTGTCCCCTCTCCACCGCCCACCTGAGCCAGTAAGAGCAAAGGAGACGCTCCCCTCCCTCTCTCCTGCCCGAGCCAACCCTAGATCGGGTGAGCTCGTTAAAGCCACCCCGAGCACCTCCCCTGCTCATTTCTCTCCCTCCAGAGCACCTCTCCACCCCACTCCTCTCCTCCCTGGCGAAAACCACCAAGCTCTCCCCCTCTTTCGCCCTGTAGACGAGAAGTTTTACCTCGGTGACCGACGAGAGGAATCTGCCGTAGCTCTCGTTTCTCTCAGCCATTCTTCGCCATTCTTGGTTCCCTGGCTTCCCCTCCTCTGGATCTAACTCCTCTCCCCTCCTTTGGCTCTGTTGCAGCTCGAGAACGTCTGGTTCGTCCTCGACCGAGGAGAGCGCCGTCGTCCCCATCTCGAACTCCGACGTTGCACGCGAGCTTTGAGACCACCCCTGAGCTCCCCTTCGACGCCGCGTTCACCTCCGACCTCCCCCTCATCCGTGCGCGAGCCCTAGGTGAGCCCTCCGTGCTCGGCATCGCCTTCTCGAGCTCTGCTCATGTTTTTCGCGGACGGGTGGAAGACGATGGCCTGGAGCCGTCGATCTTCTGATCTGCGGTCGTGTTTGAACCGCGCCCGGTCTGTCCGTGGCCGTTGGATCTCAGATCCACGGTCGCTTACCGCTTCGCCGGCACGCGCGCAGCGCTTGGGCCGGCCCAGCTCGTCCCCGCGCTGCTCTGCTTCGCAGCTGGGCCGATCTGGCCCAGATCTGGCCGTTCGGCCTGTTTCTCTTTTATCCTTTTTCTGATTATTTTTCCAGTAAATCTAGAGCTTAGCTTTAATTCATTTGTGGTAAATATATAGCAGATAAAATTATGAGATTAATTTTGTATCATGCATGCACGTTTTCTTAACCATGTGGCATTGGTTTTGGTCCAAAATATGTTTTCTGTTGTTTGGTAAAATAGATTTAGTCAGAAGTGTCTAATACACCATTTGTTTAATAACTTGTGTTCTGTAAATCCAAATCAGGCAATCTTGGATCTGTTAAAAAGCTTGTAAAAATGTCTATCCATATCGGTCAATCTTGTATGCAGGGGATTTATCTAGCAAATGTTACTTCTACTCCAAGAATGACATCAGTAGGTGTTTAGGGATTTTTAACTCTTAAATGGAAACACTTTTTGAAGTAAATCCAATTGGAAGTGGTAGATATGTGTTGGAGGTATCACATACTACAAATATGGATTTTTCCAGTAACTTGATAATTCTTAGTGAATAAATCCCCAAACAACAGTGAAATAATCTCTTTATTTGCATTTCTGAAATTTCAGAGATTACAACATGTCTAGTTTTAATTGGTGGAGCCCCCTATGTCCATAAAAATATGTTAAGGATAATTTTGTGGGATAGCCACAGGTTTTATCTAACTCACCCCACTGGATTGAACCCAAAATAAGTCTTATTATTTTCTGCACATAGAAAATGGTCAGAAGTATACTTATTTTTAAAACTGGTATAACTTGAGCTAGGAGTATCCAAATCTGATAGAGAAAATCTCCACTTAAAGAGAAAACTCACATCTCACCAGAAAGTTAAATTATGCATTCAGGAGATCAATAAAACTGAACCTATCCTCTGTTGGAGTTTGACATCAGTAGCTCTTGTCTGATTTTTAATTCTTTTATGGTAATAGATTTCCATGCACAGCTAATTTTCAGAGCCCCACCTAATTGCTAGGAATAATGTGGTAGAAGGGTTTGATTTTAGGAACAGTACCTTAAGAGTTATGCTTAAAACTTTTAAACAGCCCCAAATGGCTATTGAATGCATTAGTTGTGTTTCCTGTTTGCGATGCTTGTTGTTTGTTGACATGTTTTAGATTGTTATCAACTCGCATTCTAGGACTTACGTTAGTCTCGTTTGTTTTCATGTTACGATAGAATCGCAACCCGAGGAAGAACAGTACGAAGTAGCTGAGCACGACTACGCCGAAGAACAAGACCAGGGGCAGTACTTTGAGCAAGGCAAGCCCTCCTCACCACCTTTATGCAAACCCTACTATTTACAAAGCATGTTTTGTTTTAAAATAAAATAATGCATGTTTTATTTCTTTTGTGGCACCTTGCCACCCGAAAACTATTTTTTTTCAAAATATTGTTTGGCCAAAGTTATATACTAGAATAGCTATAGGTATTATAAGAAGAGTTTTACTTGTTGAGTCTTGTCATTGAAGGCTCTATAAAGAAGATTAAGTTTTCAAATAGTATACTCTGTTATCTTACCTCAAAAACTATAGGATGGGAACCTGTTTGGTAAAACTATTTTATGGAGGAAAACCTGAGTTGCTGGGAGCAATCAGCGAGTCAGAACTGTTTTATGAAAACCCGAGATGCTGAGAGCATTCGGAGATGTTGCGAAAACCCGAGCTGCTGGGAGCAGTCGGAGATGGAAGTTTAATTTCGACGTCCCTGCTGCCGCCCGAACAATTAACCCGTGCAACCACACTACCTGACATGGGTAGGGCTTAGCCGGAAGCTTGTCTGTTTTAGTGTTGGGACTCTCATACTTTCTATGAGGGCTGGGCCCTCGAAGCCGGGTTGTCGTCTGGAAGAGACAATACACTGTTGAGGACCAACAGCCGGACGATTACGGCAGGTCTTTCTGACGTGGCGGTGTGGCGTCCCGAGGAAAGACCAAGAGGTCTAGTGGAGCACACGGTGCCGAGGAGAACAACCTACCGGGAGGCCCCGACACTAGGGTGGTCATAGTGGAAAGCTTTGATCGTGTTATCCGGACCCCCGCATGCTGTCGTATGATGGGCCGTGGCAGACACGGCGGAATGACCGATAGGTGTGGGTAAAGTGTGCAACCTCTGCAGAGTGTAAATCTATTCGAATAGCCGTGTCCGCGGTCATGGACGGTTGGAAAGGCCACACTGGGCGTCTGGAGAAAGAAGTTGTTTTATGAAGGAAAAATGCTTATGTGGAAATCAGGAGGTACCTGGGAGGTACGGAATTTGGGTGAGGATGATTGATCTCGGGGAGACAACCAGTCCGACCTCAAGGAAGGAAAAAGGGTTACCCCTATCCTAGTGATTTTATAGTTTTGAACTTGGATATGTCCTTGCTATATCTAAGAGAAGAGAATTCTATCTCTAAATGTTTTCTTCAACAAAGATATAGAGATGTCGCATTTCAGCGAAGAGAATTCTATCTCTAAATGTTTTCTTCAACAAAGATATAGAGATGTCGTGTTCTCTATGTCCAAAGTCATGGTATTCAAAAACTAAGCCCTATAGTCGTATATAGCAGCCATCCCAGTTTTCGAAAAGTGTTTTTCTTGCATTATCATGAAAACTTAAGCCTTAGAGGTGGTCTTGCGAGTACGTAATTGTACTCATGTGGCTCTGTCCCTGGATATTCAAATGTCCAGATTTCAATGAGGAGGCTTGCATCGAGGAGGAGGTGTACGACGACGACTTTGCCGCCTAGCTGTCACCGGTCAACTGCACTTGTGGGAATCTGCGCTCGGAGATGTTAAGAGCCGTCGCTAGCCACGAGCTTCCGCTATCGTAGTTAATTCCGTCCTGTGTGACGAGGTTTGATGACTTTGGTCGTAAGACCGTTTATGTGTTGTAAGACTTTTATTCGTACGACTTGAATGATGTAACTCTTTGATACCTATGTTGGTTATGTGATTGCGATGCACTGATCATTGGGATCGTGATCTCTTACATAACGTGGGCATCTCGGACTCGTCCGAGGGGTCCTCACAGACTTGGTATCAGAGCCATCGTTGACCTTAGGAGACTTTAGTTAGGTTGGGCGTCGACATCACGCAAAAATGTTTTTCCGTCATAGCTAGGAGAAAAATACTTAAAAATGTGCTAAATATACTGCTACTCCTCCCTCCCCTCTGATAGTACTCACTGATTAATTTTATACCTGCATTAAATCTTATGATTTTACCTGTTTAAAATTTGGTACATCGTTCACTAATTAAACCTCCATTTAAAATTTTGTGTAGATGAGCGGAGAGTTCTCGTCGTCGATTCAGTTGGGAGCGGTGCCAGACACGGGAGTTTCGCGTCTGTTCCAGGCCGATTTACTCCAGCTGACTAGACACCTGAGGCGTCCGCTACCAGAGCTGCTGATTGGACGTTGTCTGCCCATGGTGGGAGATGAGATGTCCTGGACCGTGAGGTGCATTCTTCGAGGACCATTGGTGCCACATTTTGCCGAGGAGCTGATTGAGGATGCCCTTGCATCGACTCAGATGGGAGCATTCGTCACCGCGCTGCAGAGGGCTCTTGCCCGCTTGGTTTGTGCTCACAGTTCCGAGCTGGGCGGCACCCGCTTTGAGTTTTACTCTGGCTTGGACGAGCAGAGTAACCCTGTGCCACCGCGTCCCCACCCCACTTTCGGGAACCACTTGGCCGAGCTGGGACTCTTCGTCGAGTACACCCAGTCCCAGCTGGTCACTAGTCGGTTCGAGAGTGACCTTCACCGTCTTAATCATGACGGAGCGGAGGTGCGGATCTCGGCAGCTGAGCAGAGGATTGAGGACTTGGAGGCGCAACTCAAGGCATCTCAGGACAAGCTGAAGGCCGTGGAGCTGAAGCTCAAGACCTCGGAGGAGCACTTAGTGGAGTCCCAGTCAGAGCTGAAGATAGAGCGCAAGGAGCGCCGTTCTACCTTTGCGCGTCTCCAGACTACTCGCTTCTACAGGTTTCAGCTTGACGGGATGGTTGACATGCTCAAGTCGACCCTTGATGCCCGTGATGAGAGGATCAGCGAGCTGGAGAGCGAGGTGGAGGCCCTGAGCAAGGAGAATGACGATCTCCTACCGGTGGATGAGGACCCTACAGAGGACATGGATATGGAGCCTGTGAGCGAGCAGGATGACGACGACTTGCGAGACGAGGGCGGTGAGGACTCGGGAGCTGTTATGTCTGAGGACGAGGACCCCGAGGAGCCACCCTTTGATAGTGATGCTGCCGTGGACGTAGAGTAGATAGCTGCGTAGTATCTTTTGGGTTAGGACCGAACCATCGCGATAATTGGATGCGATTGTGTGGTCTAGTTAGCATGTGTGTGTCTGGATGAATGTAAGAACCATGTCAGTCCGTGTTTTGTGGTTGTGCACTATGTGATGATGTTTTTGGAACCTTGCTATGGAATGGAATCATGCCTTCTTAGGAGTAATACTTTTTGGTAATTTGTATGCTTGATGAACTCTTTTATCAAAACCTGTGTTAGAAGCTTCTAAGTAGAGAAATTAATAAGTGTTTATTCTGAAATTCAGAATGGCAAGGGATCCACCACCACCCCCACCACCTGAGCCATCTATGGCTCAAGTACTCCGTCTTCTCATGGAGGATCGCGAGGCAGCTCGCGCTGAGAGGAATGCCAATCTAGCTACCCTGCAACATCTGGCTCAGATTGTCGTCAACCAGAATGGCGGCCAAGGAAATGAGGAACCCCGCTCCAAGCTTCGTGACTTTCAGAACACCAATCCTCCAGTTTTCTCCAAAAGTGAAGTGCCACTGGATGCTGATGACTGGATCCGTACCATTGAGAACAACCTGAGGGTCGCCCAAGTGGGCGAAAATGAGAAGGTGGTATATGCCACTCACTACCTCTCTGGTTCTGCCCGAGCATGGTGGGAGGCCCTTCGTGCTCTTTTGCCACCGGAGGAAGTTGTGGCTTGGCCTGCATTCAAGACCAAGTTCTTGAAGCGTTACGTGCCCTCTGGACTCGTCAGCATCATGCGAGAAAGATTCCTGCAACTCAAGCAAGGTAGTATGTCTGTGAGCGAGTACTTGGAGAAGTTTACTTCTCTAGCAAGGTATGCGCCCACTGATACCGATACTGAGGACAAGAAGAAAGAGAGGTTCATGATTGGACTTCATGATGAGATGCAGTGCGTTCTGGTGGTGATGCCTTTCACCGACCTGGAGTCCTTGGCTGATGCAGCCATTATGATGGAGCACAAGCGCAAGGCTTCGTTTGACAACCGCAAGCGTCGCCAATTGATGCAGCAAGGCAGTAGCAGCAGCAGTCCAACTGGAAGTTATCCTCGTCCGCGCCCTTCACCCCCACCGAGACCTTCTTATCCATCACCAAGGCCTCCAACATTTGCGCCAAGACCCAGCTACTCTTCTCGCCCGCCTGCACCTCGTCCTGGAGGTGGTTCCAACCCCGGCCTCAACTTTAACAGGATGCCTGCTCCGAAGCCCACAGGAGGATGTTTCACTTGTGGACAGCCTGGACATTTCTCGCGGGATTGCCCCACTAGACAGCCCGCTGGTGGTCGCCCCAATGCGACAAAGATGAACCAAGGGCCACCCCGTCCACCTGGAGGCAAGAACCCGTATCCCAAGAAAGCAGCCCCTGTCACCCGGGGTCATCTGAACCATATCAGCGCAGAAGAAGCCCAGGAGGCACCAGACCTGGTTATGGGTACGTTCCCTGTCAACTCAGTTCCTGCCTCAGTTTTGTTTGATTCGGGAGCTTCCCATTCTTTCGTTACGGAGCCATTTGTTAGGAAAAGTGGTATGGTTCCAACTTTGTTGAATCGTCCAATGAGAGTGCAAATTCCGGGGGCCACTACTAAAGCCATTGTATCTTGCAAGGAGGCTCCTGTGGAAATTCAAGGAGCCCGATTCCATGCAGACCTAGTGGTATTAGGAAAGCAAGGGATAGAAGTGGTTTTAGGAATGGATTGGATGGCAGTAAACCGAGGAAAAATAGATTGCACTAACAAGTCTGTCACCCTAACCACCCCGGAAGGAGAAGAGATTACACACTTCTCGACCTACCACTCCACCTCGAGTCATTGCCATAAGAGTGTAGTGGGAGCCATATTGGAAGAAGTACCGGTAGTGTGTGAGTTTCCGGATGTTTTTCCCGAAGAGTTGCCCGGAATGCCACCGGATAGGGATATTGAGTTCATTATCGAGTTGGTACCCGGTACTGGTCCTATAGCTCAAAAACCTTACCGAATGAACCCAGAAGAATTGGAGGAATTAAAGAAACAGTTGGATGACCTACTTAGGAAGGGTATGATACGCCCTAGTGCGTCACCCTGGGGGTCACCAATCATCTTCGTGGATAAAAGAGACGGTACCACTCGGTTGTGTGTGGATTACCGTAAGTTAAATGACGTGACTATTAAGAACAAATACCCCCTACCCAAGATTGAAGATCTGTTTGATCAACTCAATGGAGCTCGAGTCTTCTCCAAGATCGATCTCCGCACCGGTTACCATCAATTGAAAGTCAGAGAATCTGATATCCCTAAAACAGCCTTTGTCACTCGTTATGGATTGTTCGAGTACACAGTGATGTCATTTGGCCTGACCAATGCTCCTTCCTATTTCATGAATCTCATGAACAAGGTGTTCATGGAGTACTTGGATAAATTTGTGGTTGTCTTTATCGACGACATCTTGATTTATTCCAAGTCTGAAGAGGAGCATGAAGAGCATCTGAGGCTGGTTCTCGGTACCTTACGAGAACACCAGTTGTATGCTAAGTTCAGTAAGTGCCAGTTCTGGTTGAAAGAAGTAGGCTTTCTCGGCCACGTTATTTCAGCCGGAGGGATATCGGTAGACCCTACCCACATCAAGTCCATTCTGGAATTCCCAACCCCCACCAACCAAACCGAAGTAAGGTCCATTCTTGGATTAGCCGGGTATTACCGCAAGTTTGTTGAGGGGTTCTCAAGCATCGCAAAGCCCCTTACCCAACTGTTGAAGAAGGATCGGAAGTTCATTTGGTCCGACAAGTGTGAAGCCAGCTTCCAGGAACTGAAGAAGCGCCTTACTACCGCACCTATCTTAACCATGCCTGACGTGACCAAGGATTTTGTGGTCTATTGCGACGCCTCCAAACTCGGACTTGGTTGTGTCCTTATGCAAGAGGGCAAGGTGATTTCTTACTCGTCGCGACAACTCCGCAAGCATGAGCAGAATTACCCAACCCATGATCTAGAGCTTGCTGCAGTGGTCCATGCACTCAAGACCTGGCGGCACTTTCTGATGGGCAACCGTTGCGAAATTTACACCGATCACAAGAGCCTGAAGTACATCTTCACCCAGAGGGATTTGAACATGAGGCAAAGAAGATGGATAGAACTCATCAAGGATTACGACTTGGACATCCATTACCACCCCGTAAAGGCTAACGTTGTAGCGGATGCCCTTAGTCGTCAGCCGTGTTCATTCAACTCCCTGATTAGAGTTCGACGGCCAGAACTCTGGGAAGAGCTGGATAAGATGGGTATTGAGGTGGTCAGCTATGGGGCAGTCGATCAACTCCTGTTGCAACCCACCTTATGGGAGCAGATTAAGCAAGCACAAAAAGGTCACGAAAGCATTGAGGGCATCAAGAGAAGATTGGACAAAGAGGAAGTCCCTGGATTCACCCATCGACTCTGACGGTATTCTTTGGTATAAGGGACGCATCTGTGTACCTTCAGACCCTGTTTTGAAGCAGCTAATTATGAAGGAGGCTCACGAGACTTTGTATTCTATCCACCCCGGTGGAACCAAGATGTACCAGGATTTGAAGCAGAATTTTTGGTGGCATGGCATGAAGCGCGAGATTGCACTCTTCGTACAGAATTGCGATATCTGCCAACGGGTCAAAGCAGAGCATCAGCGCCCCGCTGGATTACTTCAACCTCTCAAATTGCCCGAGTGGAAGTGGGATGAGGTCGGCATGGATTTTATCACTGGATTGCCCCGGTCCAATCGCGGGCATGACGCCATATGGGTTATCGTGGATAGGCTTACTAAGGTAGCACACTTTTTGCCAGTAAGGACCATGCATCGATCGGATCAGCTTGCGGATCTCTACATGTCACGTATTGTCAGCCTTCATGGAATACCTAAGACTATCGTGTCTGATCGAGGAACCCAATTCACCTCTCGTTTCTGGTTCAAGCTGCATGAAGCCATGGGAACGAAGCTCTTTTTCAGTACTGCGTATCACCCGCAGACAGGAGGTCAAACGGAAAGAGTAAATCAGATCCTTGAGGATATGCTGAGGTCTTGTGTGTTAGCTTATGGAGCCAAATGGGAGTGTTGCTTGCCGTTTGCTGAGTTTTCATACAACAACAGCTATCAAGTCAGTCTGAAAATGGCACCCTTTGAGGCTTTGTACGGGCGCAGATGTCGTACACCCTTGAACTGGTCGCAAACTAGGGACAGTCAAATCTTTGGAGTTGATACCTTGAGGGAAGCCGAGGAGCAAGTTCAACTCATTCGCGACCGCCTTAAGGCCGCCCAATCCAGACAGAAAAGTTACGCAGATTCCAGGAGGCGTGAACTTAACTTCAAGGAAGGAGATATGGTTTACTTGCGGGTTACACCACTCAAGGGAATGCAACGTTTCCATGTAAAGGGGAAATAAGCACCAAGGTACATTGGCCCTTTTAAAGTGGTCTGTCGCAGAGGAGAAGTGTCTTATCAGCTAGACCTGCCGCCCCATCTGTCAGGATTCCATGATGTTTTTCATGTATCTCTACTCCGGAAGTGTCTGCAAATTCCTGGCAATACTCATTCCTATCAGGAGGTTGATCAACACACCATTGATCTCAATCATGATCTCACCTATCGAGAACGACCACTTCGTGTTCTCGCTGAAGACGTCCGTCTGACACGGAGGCGGAAGATCAAATTCCTGAAGGTCCAATGGAGCAACCATTCGGAAGAAGAAGCCACCTGGGAGCGTGAAGATTACTTGGAGCATGAATTCCCTGGGTTTCTCTCTTCTTCAAAGCTGGAATCTCGGGGACGAGATTCTCCTAGGGGGGGAAGGTCTGTAACACCCCAATTCTCTTAGCCTTAGCATTGTGGTGTTATTCTAGGTTTTTCACCTCTTACAGCGAATTTGGTGTGTGCTGAAACTTGAGTCAAGACTTAATTTGCTCACATATCTTATGCTTGTTGTGTGTCATTAACATTCCATGATAATTGAAAACACTCAAAACACAACAACAAAAATAAAATCTCCATTATTAGGATCTTCATGGTTGTTAAAACTTAGCCAAACTAGGAGCCATTATTAAGCAAACCCAAAATGAATTTTTGGCATGTCTTTGAAACATTTCCATCTAGGTCACATATACTTCCATACCCTGTTCTATGTTATCACAAATAAACTTGTTTGCATATTATTCTCACTAGCTTTTGTAGCCATCAAAATAACATGACCATTTGAGTGGTTCTTTTCTTTATCACCAAAAGTTCTCTTTTCTTTAAAAGCTAAATGAGATAACTAAATTAGGCTTTTGAAAATTCAGTACCCTCTCTTATTTTAGGTAAGTTTGGGGAGTTGACTCATTTTAATTTTGTGGGTCATGTTGGAACTTTTCAACTTAGGATCTTAAATTCATTTGAGCAAAATACTCAAACTTCTCACCTTTTCTTTCTCTCTCACTCCTTTCCACACCACCTGCTGAGAAGGAGAGCAGCAACCTCACCCCTGGCCCCACTTTTCATGGACTAGGGCCAACCTCTCTTCTCTCTTCTCTCTTTTCTCTCTTTTTCCACCCAATCCGAGCTCCCCTCCTCTCTTCCCACTGGCTAGAGCTGGTCATCCCGACCAGCATCTCCCCTGTCCCCTCTCCACCGCCCACCTGAGCCAGTAAGAGCAAAGGAGACGCTCCCCTCCCTCTCTCCTGCCCGAGCCAACCCTAGATCGGGTGAGCTCGTTAAAGCCACCCCGAGCACCTCCCCTGCTCATTTCTATCCCTCCAGAGCACCTCTCCACCCCACTCCTCTCCTCCCTGGCGAAAACCACCAAGCTCTCCCCCTCTTTCGCCCTGTAGACGAGAAGCATGTTTACAAAGCAAGCCCACCTCACCACCTTTATGCAAACCCTACTATTTACAAAGCATGTTTTGTTTTAAAATAAAATAATGCATGTTTTATTTCTTTTGTGGCACCTTGCCACCCGAAAACTATTTTTTTTCAAAATATTGTTTGCCCAAAGTTATATACTAGAATAGTTGTAGGTATTATAAGAAGAGTTTTACTTGTTGAGTCTTGTCATTGAAGGCTCTATAAAGAAGATTAAGTTTTCAAATAGTATACTCTGTTATCTTACCTCAAAAACTATAGGGTGGGAACCCGTTTGGTAAAACTATTTTATGGAGGAAAACCTGAGTTGCTGGGAGCAATCAGCGAGTCAGAACTGTTTTATGAAAACCCGAGATGCTGAGAGCATTCGGAGATGTTGCGAAAACCCGAGCTGCTGGGAGCAGTCGGAGATGGAAGTTTAATTTCGAAGTCCCTGCTGCCGCCCGAACAATTAACCCGTGCAACCACACTACCTGACATGGGTAGGGCTTAGCCGGAAGCTTGTCTGTTTTAGTGTTGGGACTCTCATACTTTCTATGAGGGCTGGGCCCTCGAAGCCGGGTTGTCGTCTGGAAGAGACAATACACTGTTGAGGACCAACAGCCGGATGATTACGGCAGGTCTCCTGACGTGGCGGTGTGGCGTCCCGAGGAAAGACCAAGAGGTCTAGTGGAGCACACGGTGCCGAGGAGAACAAACCTACCTGGAGGCCCCGACACTAGGGTGGTCATAGTGGAAAGCTTTGATCGTGTTATCCGGACCCCCGCATGCTGTCGTATGACGGGTCGTGGCAGACACGGCGGAATGACCGATAGGTGTGGGTAAAGTGTGCAACGTCTGCAGAGTGTAAATCTATTCGAATAGCCGTGTCCGCGGTCATGGACGGTTGGAAAGGCCACACTGGGCGTCTGGAGAAAGAAGTTGTTTTATGAAGGAAAAATGCTTATGTGGAAATCAGGAGGTACCTGGGAGGTACGGAATTTGGGTGAGGATGATTGATCTCGGAGAAGACAACCAGTCCTACCTCAAGGAAGGAAAAAGGGTTACCCCTATCCTAGTGATTTTATAGTTTTGAACTTGGATATGTCCTTGCTATATCTTAGAGAAGAGAATTCTATCTCTAAATGTTTTCTTCAACAAAGATATAGAGATGTCGCATTTCAGCGAAGAGAATTCTATCTCTAAATGTTTTCTTCAACAAAGATATAGAGATGTCGTGTTCTCTATGTCCAAAGTCATGGTATTCGAAAACTAAGCCCTATAGTCGTATATAGCAGCCATCCCAGTTTTCGAGAAGTGTTTTTCTTGCATTATCATGAAAACTTAAGCCTTAGAGGTGGTCTTGCGAGTACGTAATTGTACTCATGTGGCTCTGTCCCTGGATATTCAAATGTCCAGATTTCAATGAGGAGGCTTGCATCGAGGAGGAGGTGTACGACGACGACTTTGCCGCCTAGTTGTCACCGGTCAACTGCACTTGTGGGAATCTGCGCTCGGAGATGTTAAGAGCCGTCGCTAGCCACGAGCTTCCGCTATCGTAGTTAATTCCGTCCTGTGTGACGAGGTTTGATGACTTTGGTCGTAAGACCGTTTATGTGTTGTAAGACTTTTATTCGTACGACTTGAATGATGTAACTCTTTGATACCTATGTTGGTTATGTGATTGCGATGCACTGATCATTGGGATCGTGATCTCTTACATAACGTGGGCATCTCGGACTCGTCTGAGGGGTCCTCACATTTAATAGATTATTAAATATCATATTACAAGTATTTGTAATGAAAGGAGGAAATGTAATGTAATCATTTTTAATTCAAATTATTTTGTGCACCATTATATTTTAATTTATGATAAGTCAATTGAAACTTCATAGCAACTTTGGAAAGGCTTTTAGTTTTTAATTCATTTCTTATTTAGAATATATTTAATCATTTCAAGCTTTGAAAAATAATGAAAATCATTTAAGCAAATGAAATGCTTATTTGGATAATTCATTAATTTTAATTTATGGAGTTTTTTTTAAGTTATAACTATAGGCTTATAGTTTCCAAACTAAATTTTGTGCTTAGTTGAAGAATGAAAACCATTTGGCAACATAGATTATATTTAAATAGTTTAAAGGAATACTTCTCAATATTATTTTCAATTTATGAATAGCTATGGTTAGGTTATTTAAATCCAATACTTATATAGAAACTTTTTATTACCAGGCAAGTGTTTGAAGTTTTGTAAAAGATTTGTCAAATTAGATATTGAGGTTTTACAGAAAAACAATGGATAATAAATGTTTTAACTTGAAACAACTTTTGAAAGTAATGTTTGAAAAATTAAACTCTTTCATAGTTGGTTTTCTTATGCATTTAATATTTTATTTTAATGAAAAGAAAAGTTTTAAATTTTTGTGATTTTTGAAAATTATATAATGTCGGGTCCCCTAGGTGAGCTGCTCGTGCTCGGCCTTCCTCTCTAGGGTTTATGCCCTGTGTTTCCCGTCGGGAGGTTTAAGACGACTCCGGTTCGTCGGATTTCAGATCGACGACCCTCATTTGAATCAGCCCGATCTAATCTCGGCCCTCCATTCTAGATCCGGGGTGACTTACCTCCTGGCGCGCGCGCGCAGCAGCGTGGGACGGCCCAGCTCGGTTGCCTCGGCCTGCGCCAGATCCGGCCCATCTTCTTGTTTTTCTGCTTAAGCCTTTTTATGTTTTTGTTTCCTGTTAAATTGATTGTTTGGATTAATTCATTTGTTGAAGATCTACTTATCCAAAATGGTTAATTTAAATTTTCTAGAATATATGTGTGTTTTCTTTATCATGTGGAGCTGGCCTCTTGCCAAAATATATTTTCATGTGTGTGCTAGAGTAGATCTTGTAAAAAGTATATGTTTCACCATTTATTAAATAACTTGAGTTTTGTAAATCAAAAATTATCAAACTTTAGTTCTATGGAAAGCTACCGAGAATACCTACATAGATCTATAAGCCATGTATGCAGAAGATTTTTTAAACTAGAGTTCTACTAAGTTTAAAATGACATCAGTAGTTGTTTGATGATTTTTAATTCTTTATTCAAAATACTTTTTGGATTAAATCCAACTGCATTTGGTATGTATGAGTAGAAGCTAGAATATCCTAGCTTGGTAGAATTTTACAGCTTATATTTTGTGCTTGGTGAATTATTTGCATAAACAGTGGATTAATACACTTGAAAAAGAATATATTTATTTTATGATAATTGCATGTGTCTAGTTTCACTTGTTTGTGCTAGGTCTGTTTGTGCAAGTCGATTAGGAGTATTTTTTGGTATTACCTATGTGTTTTGTTTATCATACCACACTGGTTTTGTCTCAAAAATATTTATACTTTGTGTTGCACATTAAATCTAGTAAAAAGTATGTTCCTCACTTAAAATGGAATATCTTAACATAGAATTATCAAAATAAAGTGAATCCAATTTCTACAGAAAGCTTAAGTTAATACCTATCCATAGTAATTAACCTTGCATGTAGGAGAGCCCTAAAACTGAAACTATGTTCACCATGCTTTTGAGACCAGTAGCATTTGCAGGATTTTTTAATTCCTGTTTAGTAATGGCTTTGCATGCAAATCCAATTTTCATACCTTCCTATAGTTACTAAGTATATTGTGGTACAAGTATTTTACTTTATGAACATTATCCTAGGAGTTATGATTTATCTCCCAAAACAGCAACATTTGGCTAATAGAAGTATTAGCTTTTAATCATTTGTTCTTATCAAATGTGAATTGAATAAATATTACTAATCAAATTTTAAGGTCAGAACCTTAACTCAATCATAATGACTTGGTTAAACCACTTTGATAATGTGTGGTGCATTATTTACTTATGTTTGGCATCATTCACTTTGTACCCTAATAATGACATCAAATGTGTTTATATGCTTTGCTTGTGGGCATGGTTGTGTGTCATGCTTCTATCCAGAAATTGTTTGTGCTTTGTAATGATTGTTGTATGGTTTGTTTACTTCAAGATTGCTTTCAACACTTGTTTACTATGTGATTGTTTGGTTTAATTGTTGAAGTGGTCTTAATTGTGGTGTCCTATTAAATAAGCCTAGTGCACAATTTTAGCTCTTAGTCATAAACTTGTTTGGACAGTGATGTTACTATTGTTTGTCGCTTAGTTACTTGATAGTAGGTGTTTCTTGAGCTAGTAACATGGTTGCATGTGAGGGTGCTCAATGCTAGTGTTAATATGAATACTTGCTTATGTGTTAACCTACTTTTGTCTGAAGTATTTCCTAAACAATTAAGATACTTTTGTTTGAAGTATTTCTTAAACAATTAAGATACTTTTGTATGAAGTATTTCCTGAAACTAATTTAACAACCCCTGTTAAATGATCTAATCACCATAAGAGATGGTTTGTGTTAGTATTCAGTTAACACTGCCTTTATGACAAATAGGGTTGTTGTGTATATTCTCATAGGTATGTTTGTTGTTAGTTTTAACTATATGGATTGGTTGTTTGCTACTATTTAATGAAGTGAAATGCTTGCTTATGTGTGTAGCTTAGTATCTTGTACAATGCTTGCTGTTTGTTATGTCCTTGTGGCTTTGTCTTGTATTTTGAGTGTTGTTCCTTTTCCTGTTTACAACGTTAGATACGATCGGGAAGGAACTAGAAGTGAGGAATGAACCTAAGGAACATCAAGATCAAGACCAAGGACATATTGCTGAGCCAGGCAAGCCACCTCACCACTATAATGATCCCTACTATTTTATCAAGCATGTTTTGTTTTCAAAATAAAATAATGCATGTTTTACTTCTTTTGTGGCACCTTGCCACCCGAAAACTATTTTACAAAATATTGTTTGCCCAAAGTTATCTACTAGAATATTATAGGTGTTACAAAATAAGTTTTCCTTGATGAGCCTTGTTGTTGAAGGCTCCATCAAGAAGATCAAGCTTTCTAGTAGTATACTCTTATTGTCTTACCTCAAAACTTTATGATGGGAACCTGTTTGATAAAACTGCTTTCCCGAGAAAACCTGAGTTGCTGGGAGCAATCAGCGAGAAAGAAATGTTTTATGAAAACCCGAGATGCTGGAAGCATTCGGAGATGTTATGAAAACCCAAGCTGCTGGGAGCAGTCGGAGATGGAGGTTTAATTTCGAAGTCCCTATTGCCGCCCGAACAATTAACCCGTGCAACCACACTACCTGACATGGGTAGGGCGTAGCCGGAATCTTGTCTGTTTTATTATTGGGGCTCTCATACTTTCTATGGAGGCAGGGCCCTCGAAGTCGGGTTGTCGTCCGAAAGAGACAATACACTGCTGAGGACCAGCTGTCGGACGATTACGGCAGGTATCCTGTCGTGGCGGTGTGGCGTCCCGAGGAAGGAACAGGGTTCTAGTGGATCACACGGTGCCAGGGAGAACAAACCTACCGGGAGGCCCCGATACTAGGGTGCACATAGTGGAAAGCTTTGATCGTGTTATCCGGACCCCCGCATGTTGTCGTATGCCGGGACGTGGCAGACACGGCGGAAGGACCAATTGGTGTGGGTAAAGTGTGCAACCTCTGCAGAGTGTAAATCTTTTCGAATAGCCATGTCCGCGGTTATGGACGGTTAGAAAGGCCACACTGGGCGCCTTGGAGAAAGAAGTTGTTTTCAAGAAAAGGGTTTCGATGAAACAAGGAGGTACCTGGGAGGTACAAAATTTGGGTTAGGATGGTTGATCTCGGGAGACAACCAGTCCGATCTCAAGTCAGGAAAAAGGGTTACCCTATCCTAGTGTTTTGACAAACTTTTACAAAGTAAGTGTTTTTGTACTTAGATATGTCCTTGCTATATCTAAGAGAAGAGATTTCTATCTCTAAATGTTTTCTGCAACAAAGATATAGAGATGTCGTACTCTATATGATTTGAAAATCATGATATTTGAAAACAAGCCCTGTAGTTGATTATAGGAGCTATCCTAGTTTTTGAAAACACTTTACTTGCATTACCATAAAAACCTAGCCCTAGAGGTGGTCTTGCGAGTACGTAAATGTACTTATATGACTTTCTCTACTTGAAGAATGTGAATCGACTCTTTGAGGCGACTTACTTAGTTCAGCCTGACCCTGACAAACCAAGTAGTACCGAAGGAGTATCTCCGAGTTAAGGAGTACCGAAGGGAAGGAAGAAAAACCAAGTGAAAGAAGAAGTGCTAAAGTGCACAGCCACAGTATGGCAGAGAACAGTGTCTATCTCTCAAAGAAAGATCCGCAAGAGAAGAAAGGACCTGGGACAGAAGAAAGAACCGAACCCTATAGTTGTACAGAATTCCGTTTGTTCCCTGGATATTCAAATGTCTAGATTATATGAGGAGATGTACGACAAGGGGAAGGAAAACGCCGACGACTTTGCGAACTAAGTGTCACCGCTCAACTGCTCTGTGGAAATGCGTCAAGACGTGACGAGGGCCGACGGTAGTCGAAATCTTCCGATGTACCTTAGTTCATTTCCGTCAGGTGTGATGATGATTGCAGGCTTGGTCATGTGACCACCATTTATGTAAGTCTTGTGCTATCCGACTTGAATGATGTTACTTTGTATACCATGTTAGTTATGTGATTGTGATGCACTGATCATTGGGATCGTGATCTTTTTACATAATGTGGGCATATCTGACTGGATCAACATGGATCACCACGGAGTCACGGTGCATCTTCCCAAGAGACGATGATTACCACAAGGTTATGGTGTTTGAAAATTATATGGTTCTCCCGGAGATATGGTGCATCATTTGAAATGGATTGGAAATTGGAGTGAAGGAGTACTCGAAGATATCTTTCAGAAAAGAGTAGAAACCCCACTGGAACATTCTGTCCTCGAAAGGAGTGGAAATAACTCGGAGTTTGATTATGTGTTTGACATTAAATAAATTGCTTAGAACCAATAAAATTGTTTAAAATATTCTTAGTGAATCTTGCCACCACAATTCAATTGTGCTGACCCAATGAATCTGGGTTGTAACTCACCGTTGCAGGTCCATCTGACAAGGCGTAAGGATTGAAAGGGGTCGCGAGTCTCGAACCAACATGCCTTGCATGTGGCACATGATGAAGATGGAGCTCACTTTATCCATTTGCTTTCCGATGTGTGTTTATTTTGGTTTGAGCTACCCATGGGCTATGCACCTTGTATCGAACCCTTTTATTTCTGGATCATCGTGTAATGAATATTGATGCAATGTTATAGTATTTCATCTTAAACTGTGTGCTAGCAAGTTGATCAAGGGACTAGCACTATACATAGGAGGTCGCTACCTTATAATAAGGAGAGCCTTTATAGTAGTTGAATTTAGAATTTAGCACTCTGTTGGAATTTTATACAATGTCTTTGAATTTTACAATATTTTATACAATGTCTTGAAATTTACAATGTTTTATACAATGTACTGATTCATAGTTTCGAGATGGACGGGACTATGGATGTCCGGGAGTGGGCTCCGCCGGGTTGGCTCTGGAAGGTGCTACTTTCCGGTGTGCGCAGATTGGTGGGGAATGAGGGAACCATCGTCGACCCGGAGCTTCTTTGGTGGCGGTCACGTGGGGCCCGACGGGTACAGAGGGCGCCGCCCCCCCCAAGGAGTTGGTACGTCGTCGTGTCAGGGTGGAGGACGAGCACGTCCATCGGTACATGGTCGCGTTTGATATCCGTCCGTCCAACACTTGGCAGCATCTTCAGGGATCTCACATTAGTTATGAACTTGTTTGGGTTCCTTCACTATGGGTTTTCACCGCACGGGGCATGTTTCCGGCGGTTCAACGTCCATTTTGATTAGCGTGATGTATTATGGATGCGATATATATTATTATGACTTGTAACTAATTGACGTTATTGCTACTACTACTTTCAATGTCCCTCTTTGTTGTTATTGCTACTACCCCGATCCATAAAAAGTGTCGCCCATTTTGTACTAAGCTAGTAAAAACTTTGTACTAGATGAGCGACACTTTTTGTGGATCGGAGGGAGTACTACTTTTAATCTTTATTTAGTCCTTCTTCTTTATAGTTGAAGCTATGGAGCACAACGGTAGAGATACTCAGGAAGATGCATTGTTGAAGATAATAGGGGAAAGCCGACCAGAAGATGTAGAGAACTTTGTATATGACGGCTCACAATATCTGAATGATGATGGGTATTGCTTGTTGGAAGATTTGTTACAAGGAGACAACCCGCAAACATCGCCGCAACATCGCCCCAGCAAGAGCACCTTCTCCCCCGCCGGGCGAGCGCCGACGGGTAGCCGGTGCGAATGAGGCATGTATGGTCGCCGAATCATCGCCCCAGCAAGAGCACCTCCTTCCGGCGGCCGATCGAGCGGCGGCGGGTGCCGGCGCGAGGGAGGTCGGGGCGGACGCGGCATCAGCCCCAGCAGGAGAACCTCCTTCCGGCGGCCGAGCGAGCGGCAGCGGGGAGCCGGCGCGACATCAGCCCTAGCAAAAGAGGACCCCCTTCCCCTGCTCCCGAATTCGACGTAGCGAGGGAGGGATGGCTCCAATTCGTCGAAAAATTGATGGGATCATCCGCTGACAACAAATTTTTTGATGAATTTCTGATGAAGTTCATTCATGTTGAATCTAAGGTATGGCAAAACTTCAACTCTGCTGTTTTTGAAGTTAACACCTTTGTTGTTATGATGTATACCTCTGCAGTTTATACAATTGATTCAGATGGTTTTTCTGTGGGTTACATGAACAGATCAGGAGTTAAAAAAATACACCATGTTTTTTGTGCTTCATTGCTGAACTGAAAAATTACAAAAAAAATAGACTGGTGAATGAGTTATGATCAATTTAGTTTGAAGTTAACACCTGTGTGTTTCATAGGTTTTCTGTACATTCAATTTGCTTTACCTGTTAGTTTGAGATGCTTCGAGTGGATGATTGATTAGTTTGAGAAAACTACATGATAAGGTGATTTATTAGAATGAAAAAATATACATGGAGTTCTCTCCAGATCAATGTTGAAGTTATCCTATATTCTGTTTAGAGGTTTTCACATGTTTTGCTGAATTGGAAACATCTATGTTCAGATTTGTGGGTGTTTCTCATACTATTGTATATTTTTGGTCTCTAGGGTTTGGATCGAATTGGATTGGAGACGACAACGGAAATTTAACAACTGTACGCAAGTTTGCGTGGTGACAAATCTAGCTGCTCAGAGAAAAGAATGAGAATGGAAGTCAATAGTTTTGTGCATAAAAAGGAAGGTAGAAAAAAGATAAATCAGTAATCGATGGAAGCAAAAGGAGGTTCACTGCACTGAATGGTGAAGTTCCTGATGCTAATTCCCCTCGAATCAGGAATCGGAGGGAAGAAGGTGATGAAGACATTATATGCTGGTCAGGTCCGCCAAAACCTCCTCCATCTCCCATCCTATGCAACGAGACAATATTTTTTTGGAACCCGTTTGTTGGGGGGATCGTAACCCGGTAGGCCCACCGACATAGAAGATAAGCCGGTCTGACAGGAGGTTGGGCCGGATCAAGTATAAAGACATGGGTCGGGTGATACGTAAGCCGGTGCGCGATGTATGCCTTGGCCCGCACGCAAGAAGGATCCAGAAGGCTGGAGAACCAGTACAAGACGGAGTCCTGCTAAGGAAAGGAGAGGCTTAGAGGACTTAGAGTAGAGTCCGGGTATGATAGGAACCCGGATCCGGCCTTGTACCTCCAGCGAGACCCACCACCTATATAAGGGGGTCTCCTGGTTCCTAGAGAGACAGGTTCAATCGACACAAGTCATAGGAAAGACACATTGTAATCTCGAGACCCGGAAGCTAAGGCGCCGAGTCCCGAAACCCTAATCAGTAAAGCCGAAGCAGGAAGTAGGTCTTTACCTCAAGACGAGGGGCCGAACCTGGGTAAATCCTTGTTTCCCCACGTTGCGCTAGACAAGCTCCTGATGTCGGAAGTCGCCATGCCCCATATCTCAAGTTACCTCCGGGTAACATCTGCCGTGACAATCCCACGACACCGTTTACCGCTTGCCACGTCAATTAGCACTGTTGGGTGTTAAAAGGAAGCAAAACAGTACAGCGACAAGAGTTGAGATTGCACCAGCAAAAAAAGGCAAGGTCATGCTTGTAGCTTCTTCCAGTGAGACTTCTGAAATTTCTGATAGCCAAAATACAAGTTCATCTTTAGGGTCTTGTGGAGTTCACATGCATCCAAGTGGTTATTTTGCTACAACACCTGAAGAAACTGAAGGAGTTCCTGCCATACAGCTGAATAAAGTCCACTTGGATGCAGAATAAAGTTCATCTGTATGGCATGTGACAAGTACAACATCTGTTGAGAGGAAGCCTTCTGATGCAGACAGTGAAGTTCAGAAACATCAGGAGAGAGGGCAGCAAACAGATCACCGGCAAAAAAAAGTACGAGTCACATGCCACAAATTGATCCTAAATGTCATGTTCCGATAGTAACACCGCCTTGCCCGATCAATCCCCAACAAGCACAAACTCCAACAGGCCTACGCACATACACGCATGTGAGTCATTTACTCTGTTTTAACAAATATTATGTATATTACATTTTTTTGCTTTTGGAGGAAAAATGAACCATTTGACAACAACATCATGAAGTTCACTCTGATACTGAAAAAACGTAACTTCATGCAGGCGCCAGAGCTTCCGACATAACTCATACCACGCATTGGACAAGAGTTTGCTTCGTATTCTGCAGTGTTTGAGTTCTACAACGCTAATGCCAAACACAATGGATTTGGCATAAAAAAAAGGGCAACGCAACAAAACCAGACGTTATTTGCAATGCGTGTATGAAGGTAAACATAAGGCGTGTATTCAAGTGGGTGAACGACGGCGTGATAAGCTATCTAGAAGGACTGATTGCAAGGCATTCATGATGTTTAAGGAGAAGGCTGATGGCAGCTGTGTGGTTAAAGCTTTTGAACTTCAACATAACCATCCACTTATGTTGATCCCCTCGATGTTGGTTTTCATGCATTCTCACAAGAATCTGGACACAACTCTGAAGTGTTACATAAAGGACCTCTATACCAGCAATGTGAAGCATGTAAAAATCATGGCGTTACTGTCTAAAATGCATAATGGGCGAGTGAACCTAACTTTCCATGATACAGATGTGCTAAAACATGTATGTCTTAAAAAAACTACAAAATCATATTCTGCAAAAAAAACCGGTTAAAAAGTTCAGACTAACATTTTTATATTTTGCAGGAAAGCCACGTTTGCACGCGAGGATAGTGATGGTGCAGTTGCGAAGATGTTCAAACCTTTTCAAGACATGAAGGATGAGAATGCCAACTTTTTCTTTGATGTGCGAGTCAACGAAGATGACAGGATAAAGAACATCTTCTGGTCGAATGCAAGCTGCCAAGCTGCATATATGGATTTTGGTGATTGTGTCACGTTTGACACAACATACAAGACAAATAAGCATCATATGCCTTTGGCAGTATTTGTGGGGGTTAATAACCACTTGCAGTCGTGCATATTTGGCGTTGCACTCATGGGTGACGAGAGCATCGACTCGTTCAAATGGGTATTGAGCACCTTCTTGAGTTGCATGCTAGGGAAGCAACCAATGGTGATACTAACAGGTATGTGTCACTTCAGTTTATATAACAGGGATAAACTGAAAAAATAATGAAGTTAATTTCTATAAATTCGAGAAATTAACAAACACTAAATTTGTAGTTCACAAAAAAAATGTCATATTATTCTAATAATAATCACACTTGGGACTTTTCAGATCAGTGCCCGTCGATGGCAAGTGCAATAAAAGGGATAATGAAACGCTGCCTTCATAAGTTGTGTAGATGGCACATCACAAAGAAGCACAAGGACTCCCTAGCAAAACTTTATAAATTATTCCCTGACCTAAAGGAGCAGCTTGCAGCAGTTTTGAATCATCCACTTATGCCAACCGAGTTTGAAGATGCTTGGCATGCCTTGGTGAACAAGTACGGTCTCCATGATATCAACGTGATGATAAACTTGTGGGCGGAGAGAAAATCTTGGGTATCAGCTTACTGGAAGGAGGTGTTATGTGCACGTATGACATCTACACAGAGGAGCGAGAGCATGAACTATATTCTGAAAAGAGGATTTGTAAAGGAGAGACATGATCTACATATTTTTGTGAAACAGGTGGAAAACTGCATACAGACTAGACATGAGTTTGAGGTTGCTGAGACACTTTTCTCGGGGGTAAGCTTACGTAAGAACAGCTACAAGTCCATGTTTATTCAGATTTGAAGTTTGGTATTTGCAATTATGGAAGTTAACATTTCACATATTTTACTTTTAACATTTGCAGCCTACAAGGGAGACAAGGACACGGTATGGCTTTGAGGCGCAGTTGATTGAGAATTACACAAGGGCCGTGTATTCAGTGTTTAGAGATCGCCAATATCACATCACTGCTTTCCGCATCAAAACATCTCACGAAAATCCAACGAACTTCCTTGTGCATCACTACAACCAAAGTAGGGAGTTTGTTTGGTCAAGACATAAGTTCCGTGTACTGGTAGATGAGGATGGAGGCAGATTTGAATGCGAGTGCGAACTTTGGGAACATACAGGTACATGAATTGTATTTTCTTTTTTTTTGCTTCAGAAAATTGTCTGAAGATAAAATTTCACTTGTTGGGAGTTAACTTAAATAGGACACACAGTTAACTAAAAAGACACAATTTAGAGTTAACTATTGTAAAAATAACCTGCTGAATTGTGAAGTTAACATCATATTAGAATGGAAGTTATTTACTGATACTTCTGGAAGTTAACAACGCAAAACTTCCATGACAAATCCTTTTATTCCTTGACATTGCCTTGTTTGAAAAGTTAACTTGTATTATTTCCCCCCATGCAGGCTTATTCTGCTGTCCCCTCATAGCCGTGTTTGAGCACCTGAGGCTGGACAGAATACCAAGCCAATATATATTGCAGAGGTATACGAAGAATGTAGTGAAAGACCCAGATTTCAACCGCAGAGACCGTCGAGATGCGACATATGACGGGCCTTCGCTTGAGTATAGGAGAACAATACTATACAACGAGGCAACAAAGTATGCTCCTCTGACCACAAGTTTGACATGGCACTATCTGGTATGAGAGAAGTTAATTCAAGTCTACCTGCTGATGATAACTATGCTGGAAATAATAATGAAAGATCAACACGCGAAGAAGCTGCTGCACATTCGGGTACCCCAGATGGTGGTACTAGTCCCTAAATACTGCTGCCGTCGGAAAAAAAGAAGAAGAAAGAGGGGACTACACGCCCTGCACGTCCAGAGCCGGAACTAGATGAGCATGGTAAACCGAAAGGATCAAGGTTGTGCGGCAACTGCAATAAAATTACATGTCACAATGCTAGAACTTGCAAAAAGAGGCAACTGGCTCAGCAGCTACTTTAAACACATCAAAAGGTTTACGTCGCAACCATGCCAAAGGAGCGTGTGAAGGAGTGCATAAACAATCTGCTCTCGAAACAGGAATCGAAAAAAGAATTTGAGGAAGAAAATCTGCAGAGCGATGATGATGGCGACTACAAGGATGAAACAGAGGAAGATCCTGATGAAGATCAAGATGATACCGAAAAAGATGCTGATGACAATCAAGATGACGCCGAAGAAGATGCTGATGACGATAAAAATGGCAAATCAGATGCTGGACAGGAAGACACGAGTCAACCTCCGAACCTGAACATATAGCCAGAAACTGATCGCCAAAGAGTTGAAATCCTAGAAGGACAAAGGGCCTACAGCATATGCCACCAGAAAGCAGGGCACAACGTGAGGACATGCCCAAAAAGGAAGGAGATACTAGCACATCAGGTTGCAGCAAGACAAGGCCAAGGTTGTGATGGTGATAAAATGGAACCACAAGGACAAAGAATATGTGGGAATTGTGGTTTGATAAGAGGGCACAATGCAAGAGCATGCAAAAAGTTACAGCTGGAGGAAGAGCTGAGACAGCAGCTATCAAATTTGGAAACTCAATAGAAACAATGCGCAGCAAAAAAAGAAGACAAAACCTGAGTATACATATACCATTTTATGTGTAATTGAAGTGCAAAATGCTTGTTTTATGTTTTTTGAAGTTTACCAGTAAACTATGATGAAGTCTACTTCTGTGTAACTTTGAAATTTATCTTCTTAATATCATTCGAAGTCCTCCCAAAAACATAAAATAAGACGAAAGTTAACCGCAAGCTTATTGGAACTTTACTAGCCAAGTCGCCCTTGCTACTGAAACTACTTTCCAAAAACAATGAACCAAAAAAAGATTTGCCGGAACAAAATTGAAGTTCACTACTAGATACTTGTGTAGTTTATTTAATCAAGAACTTGATATCAATTGCATATAATTGAAGTTTCGTTACTCGATAGATCATTTTATATTTTATTTTCAAACAAAGTAGATTGAAGTTCACTACTAGAATGCTCCTACAATTATCTTAATCAATAGTGTGAAGTTTACCAAGAAAAATAAATGCAAGTTTGTTATTTTAAAAAAGTTGAAGTTAACTATCTACTGTAGTTTTCTTAATCAATAGGGTGAAGCATATTGAAATTTAAATACAAAAAAATATGTCTATTAATTTTAAAAAAAATTAACTCCTGTATGTTAATTTTAATTAATCAGTAAGTTGAAGTTCGCTAAAAATTAAAAAACATGTACCGTAAATCTGTGGTTGTTCTAAAAAAGATTGAAGTTCACAAGAAACACTCCTGAAGTTGACTTATTCAGACAGTTGAAGTTTACCAAAAACAAAAATATCACAGAAAGAGACTGTTATGTAAATAAAAGAAAAGGACTGAAGTTAATTACTAGATATTCGTATAGTTTACATAATCAAAAGTAACATGAAGTTCATCAAATATAACCATATATATACATGAGGATCATTCTAAAACTGATAAAACTGAAGATCATACATATCATACATAGAAAGTTGCACATTCAGAGTCAGGTACTTTAGCTAACACACAGAGAGAAAAAAACAAATGTCATTTGCTCCCATTGAAATTAATCGATGAATTGATGATATGAAAATCATCTACTGTTGTGCTCGAGATCCACCATGATCATTGGCTGCTTTCTGCAGCAACTCTTGCGATGCCTGCGATCCTAAACCAAGGAGAAGAAAGAGATCCTGGATCATATCCGGCCACATTGTAGGTGATATCAAGTTCTTAGGGTGAAGCAAAAGCTGGTACATGTATTCCGCCTTCCAATCTTCAACACGGGCCTACATAAAACATGAAAAAGATCATAATTGCTTAGCCGCAGAGAAAACAGTTTTCCTTTATGACAGTACTCAAAACAAAACAAAAAAATAGGCACTCACATCTTTCTTTTTTATTTCTTCTACCAACTTGTCACCATCAAAAAGATATGCAACCCTGAGGGCGTAAAAACCACATTCGTTTGCGCCCTGCTCTAGTGTTGGCACAAAGTTGCACCTTTCTGCAATTGCTTCTCTGTTATAATCGTTCGACTAGTTGTAAACTGCAGTGCCATAAACCTCCTTAAACTGTCGTACACCATCCTGCGCATCTGAAAGAAAAAAGACATAAAAAAAATTAATGCCAATGTTAAAATAAAAAAATTACAACGAACATGGTGAGAACAAAGAAATTAAAAAATGAACTCACAACTTCAACATGGTGCGAATGATATGTGTTCCTGCTTTGGGGGCTCCACCTAGTATACCTGATATTTGGAATGGGGCTATCTTCACTGGATAATTGGCCTTTCAAAATGAGTTCTCTCTGTTAGTTAAGCTTTGCTGCAATCTCTCATTGGATACCTCGATTTTAACAAATATTTATGGTCCTTGCCATGCTGAATAAAAGGCTGAGTTCATTGACTGGTTTCACAACATTGACATGCCACATGATACTAATTGGATTATTATGGGTGATTTCAATTTCATCAGAAACCCTTCTGACAGAAACAGACCTGGTGGCGACTTAAATGACATGCTCCTCTTCAATGAGTCTATTAGCAATTTGGGGTTAGTGGAATTACCTCTCAAAGGTAGAAAATTCACTTGGAGTAATATGCAGCAAGACCCTCTTTTGGAAAGATTGGATTGGTTTTTCACTTCAAATGCTTGGACACTTTCCTACCCCAATTCTATGGTTTATCCTTTAGCCAAACCTATTTCTGATCATGTTCCTTGTGTGATTGCGGTGGACACAAAGATTCCAAAAGCAAAAGTTTTCAGGTTTGAAACCATTGGCTTCAGCATAGTGATTTCAAGGACATTGTCAAGAATGCATGGAATATTCCAGTGGGCTTCACTGATAGTGCCAAAAGAATAAATGCTCAATTCAAAAATGTCAAAAGAGGGCTCAAGCTTTGGGCAAAAAGTCTTCCCTGCCTTAAGCAATTGATTAGCAAGGTTAACACAGCAATTGAACTGCTTGATATGCTTGAAGAATTCAGAGTTCTGTCTGATATGGAAAAGGATTTGCGAGACCTCTTGAAATGCCATGTACTGACCCTGTTGAAAAATCAAAATATTTATTGGAGGCAACGAGGCAAGATTAAATGGGCTAAGTTGGGAGATGCAAACACTAGATTCTTCCACACCAGAGCTACTATTAGTTACAGACACAATTACATTGCTATGCTGCAAAATGAAAATCAAGTGGAATTTACTGACCATGACTCTAAATCTTCAATTCTTTGGAATGCTTTCAAAAATAGAATGGGTAAATCTGATAATGTGAGCATGCAGTTTAATTTGGATGAGATTTTTTAAGAAAGATTGGATTCGGATCTTTTTGCTCAACTGGAAGTTCCTTTCTCTGACATGGAAATAGAAGATGTGGTCAAAAGTCTACCCAGTAATAAATCTCCGGGTACGGATGGTTTCAATAATGAATTCATGAAGAGTTCTTGGTCATTCATTGGTAAAGATATTAAGCAATTTCTTCAAGATTTCTATGTTGAGAAGGTTAATCTGGAAAGCATTAATGCCTCTTACACCACTTTGATTCCCAAAAAGGATTGTCCAATGAATGCAAAGGATTTCAGACCCATCTCTTTACTCAATGGAGTGCTCAAACTACTTACCAAAATTCTGGCTAATAGACTGCAGAAGATCCTCTTGAAACTGGTGCACAAAAACCAGTATGGGTTCCTTAAATATAGGTGCATTCAAGATTGTTTGGGTTGGGCGTTTGAATATTTATTTAAGTGTCATAATTCTAAAGAAGAGTTTTTGATTCTCAAGCTAGATTTTGAAAAGGCTTTTGACAAAATCGAGCACTCAACAATTATTGATAATCTACAAGCTAGAGGCTTTGGCTATAAATGGATTAAGTGGATTAAAATGATATTGGAAACTGGGTCCTCCGTTGTGCTCTTAAATGGTGTTCCAGGGAAGAAATTCCATTGCAAAAGGGGTGTGAGACAAGGAGATCCCCTTTCCCCTCTTTTATTTGTTCCTGCAGCTGATCTACTACGGTCAATTTTAAACAAAGCAATGCGGCTCAATGTTATAAACTTGCCTCTGCAAAATGTTGGTTGTCCCGACTTCCCTGTAATTCAATATGCTGATGATACCCTGGTGATCATAGAAGCCAATGCTGCTCAGCTCCTAGCCCTGAAAGCTCTGTTGCATTATTTCGCTGAGTCAATTGGGTTGAGAGTGAATTATGATAAATCTAGTATGGTTCCAATTAATTTGAATGAGAATAGACTTGAGCACTTTGCCAGTGCGCACTGCCAGAAAGGAAAACTTCTCTTCACATACCTGGGTCTGCCTCTTGGAATCACAAAGCCCTCTATGGAATATTTTCTGCCAATGGTAACGAGAGTAGAAAGAAGGCTGTGTAGCATCGCTGATTTTCTTGACTATGGTCAAAAACTTCTAATGGTTAAATCAGTTCTTGCATCCTTGCCTATCTTCTTTCTTAGTACCTTTGAAGTGTCTCCCACCATCATTACCCAAATTGAAAAGTACATGAGACACTGTCTGTGGAGGAAAACGACAGAAGATGTCCAATCTAAGGGGTCTGCAATGATTGCTTGGAAGAAAGTTTGTAGACCAAAGAGTCAGGGTGTCTTAGGTGTGTAAACCTAAAGATTCAAAACAAAGAGTTGCTGCTGAAGAACTTGCATAAGTTCTATAATAAGCTTGATATCCCCTGGGTTAAGTTAATTTGGACCTCTTACTATAACTCTGGAAAACTTCCTAGACAGCACACCGAAGGTTCTTTTTGGTGGAAAGCTCGCCTCAAGCTGATTGACACTTACAAATCAATGTCTAAATGTGTACTGGGAGATGGCAAATCTGTTTTCTTATGGTCTGATATGTGGTCTGACATCTGTCTTCAACAAAATTTGCCACACCTAGCTTCTTTTGCCAAGAGCACTAAGATTACTGTTCATGATACAATTTACACTAAAGCTCTGGAAGATCTGTTCCATCTGCCACTCTCTTAGCAAGCTTTTCAAGAATTCCGAGAATTTGAAGTTATTCGTCTTCATGCCAGGGAAAAGGAAAGAGAAGGCAACACTGATGCATGGACTTATATCTGGGGGAATAATAATTTCACTTCTAAAAAGGCTTACGACCAAATGGTTGGACATCAACAAGCTCTTCCTCACTTCAATTGGATCTGGAACTCCTCATGTCAAGCAAAACACAAGTTCTTCTTTTGGTTACTCTTACATGATAGAATGAACACAAGAAACTTACTGGCCAGAAAAAAATTCCAGCTGTAGTCTTAGCTATGTGCAACTCTCCAGTGCAATCAAGAAGAAACTCTGATGCATCTCTTTTGGACCTGTCCTTTTGCTGAAAAATGTTGGGAATTCATCTGTCCTCAAAGAGTGAAGAACTTAGTTGTCCATGAAGCTTTTGAAGATATCAAAAACAAGTTAAAAGTGCCTTTCTCTATGGAGATCATCATTTTAGCCTCCCGGAGCATTTGGATTGTGAGCAACAACAAAAAATTTGAGAACCAAGGTTCCCAGATTTGGAAGCTGGAAGGCGATTTATTTTCAGGAGCTCCATCTACTTGCTCATAGAATGAAGAAGAAGCATGCTCACGATTTTTTTCTGTTTGGTTATCTAACTTAACATAGCTCATGTTAGAGTTCTTTAGCCGTTTTTGCGTAATTCTTGCAAT
Source organism: Poa annua (assembly GCA_026929855.1). Classification (NCBI taxonomy): domain Eukaryota; kingdom Viridiplantae; phylum Streptophyta; class Magnoliopsida; order Poales; family Poaceae; genus Poa; species Poa annua. The sequence continues at coordinate 237,603,855 of CM049426.1, read as the reverse complement.
TGTAACTCATGTTGTACAGTGACCGGTTGAGTTAATAGAAAATGGAAAATTGCAGTGGGGGTTTTCCCTCACTGTTTCGCTTCAAAAAAAATCAAAAATGTCCAAAGTGCCTCTGTATCTGTTCATCACGTACACTGTATGGTTGTTGTCGAAGAAATTGGGGATAATAACCTGTGTTTGAGTGATGAAGTTCGCATAAAAGAGGTGAAGAAGTTAATATGAATTGTATTACAGAAAACCCCAAAAAAAAGTAACTTCAAAAATCTATACAGAGAATAAAATAGAGCAAAATGTACCAGTTTTGCTTTCAGGAGATTTTCGAAGTCCCTCACATAGAACTTGAAACTTTTAGCCGCTTGTTTTGCATCAAATGTTGACCTTTCAATAGGATTACCAGCACTGTCTTTCAGCGAGAATGGTGCGAAGTCAAAAAGGTACTACAAAATAAAAATGGAAACAAAAAAGGAAGTTCATAATGATGATGCACAGAAGTTTGCTGTTTTGTGGCGCGAAAATGAAAACAGGTAAAAATTTCAGAGGTGAAGATAAAAATAGTGAAAAATACATACAGGAATTGTAAAAGGTCCAAGCAGTACACGATCGCCAGAATTGAACATGTATTTCATATCAGGATCATCCTTCCAAAATGATATTATGTGATCCATGACTTCAGCTTCCATCATTTCACACCGGCCAGAAAGTCTGAGCATAAAATGGCCGTTGATATTTAAATCGTCATCAGCAGGATTCCTGAACCGCGCAAGTGGTACACTGCATGAAAACAAAAAAATTGAAGTTAACTTAATCAAGAGGAAGAAGTTTAGTTATAGGAAAATCTGTAGTTCAAAAAAAGGAAAAATGTTAATTACTCACTCGCCACGCGCGCTGATGTAATCAGTGATGAGAATCATGTCTTTAATGTCCTTTGCCTTCGAAAGATGTGGGAACTTGTATGCGACAAACTTTGGCACCACAACCCTCGACTTCTTGGAAACTTTGGAAGGCCTCTTGTTAGAACCAACAAGGTTTTTAGAGGGGGCCTCTTTTACCTTTTGAGAAACAAAATTATCAGTGCTTCCGCGAGTGCGTCGCTGAACACCTTTGGCCAGAGGCTTGCTTGTGTGCTTCCACGGAGCACTATCCGTGAAATCATCATCATCCTCATCGAGACTAACAATAGCTGCCTCCGGAAGAACTCCAGATACATAAGTCTTCTGTCTTTTGCTGGTTTTCAGCGTAGAATGTAAACGCTCAATAACCTTCTGCGCCTTGCTCTTCCCCACCTTACCCTGAACCTTTTTGAATTCTTCTTCTGGAATTAATTGAACCTCTGGAGTGTGATATTGAGTCGCAAACAGAGTAAAATTATCCTCATCTATTCCAAGATGTGGCCCTGTCACATTAAAAGAAATAATCTTGAAGTTTATTTGTGTAAAAGCATGAAGTTAACTTTGAGGTTGTCTTACAGTTCATATAAACAACATGGAGTTACACATGATTTATCAGAAAAAGGGTAAATAACCCCAAAGGAAAAAAAAAGTACACATGTATAAATTCTTGAAGTTCATATAAGAAGTATATGGAAGTTAAGTTAATAACTATAGAAGTTGTATGCAAAAAAAAAAGAACAAAAAATGATTTTTACCTGGATCAACACCTAATAACCCCTTCATGTCAATGTCGAAGTCACTGTTCATCAACCAGCTGTAGAGTAAGCACATCTTGATGTTTGGGATATCTTGTTGCCCATATACTACCAGACCATTGCCATCGAATGAATCCAGATTTTGAAGCATAAAAAACCCACAATCAGTCCTGCAAAAAAAGCACAAAACAAAATAAACATGAGGAAAAAATGTAGAAAATAGAAAATGTACATTACATATAACTAGGAGGGGTTCACAAAAACAAGGATAAAGCTCTTCGGTAGTTACTTACGCATTCGTTTGCTGAGGACATGGCACATAGTGCAACCTGAAGTTATCAATTGACTTTGGGTTGAAAGATTCCCCTTGAGAGCTTGATGCTTCCCTCCATAACTTCCTAATATTACGCGCCATCAGATGTACAACTCTGCTAGCATCTGGATCATTTTGCCCCGCGCAATGAATCAAGCAAGTCAATCATTTCGTTCACAAGATTAATCATAATAACACAGAAATGGCCTACGGAACGAGGCGCCGGGGGGTCAGGAGGATTAAATGTAGGGAATAGGATCTGAAAAAAGCAAAATAGCAATAAGGGGGTGAACAGCAAAACAAAAAAAGGAACAAAGAACTACAGAAGACCATAAAAAATGCCTCTAAACAGAAAAGCAAATAACCAATGAACAGGAAGTCCATTTAAAAAATAATCAATGCTTACTATATTTTTCTTGTCTAAACGATCTTCGCTTTCAACACTAAACAGCCTACTCACGGGCAAGCTTGTTAGATTTCCTTCAAAAATATGCCTCTGATAAAAAAACACATTAGGGATAAAAAAACACAAATGATTTGGTATAAAAACAGAAAGATAAGTGACACATACAGCGCAAAGATATGGTGCTACGAGCTTTTCTGAGTTCTTGTACTTTTGACCAAGGAGATGCACTCCAACCCACGCCGTGTATGAACAGAGAAAACCACGAGGCTTAAAAGCTTCAGCTACATGACCAATATTGCACTGCATGTTGTCAACATTGAAAAGCACAATGCCCCTAAAAAAAGAAAAATGGTTTTAAGCACATAGGTATTTGATGAAAAAGCAGGAAGTCCACTACTATAGTACACTGGAGTTAACTAATTTAAAAAAACAAAGCTAACCAGCCTACGAACCTTTTGGAAGTATCATTTCTCATCCAAATAACTCCATTGAACACATCTTTTATTTTCATCATAACAGGCAATGCAGATAAAGGAGGGGTTGATTGTACGCTGGAAACTGGAAGTAAAAACCAGAAAAAGAACAACACAAAAAATAAAAAAGATTAAACCCTGAAGTTCACATACATGATACGGTGCCAAATTTATGCAGTTTACAATGCGTTAAAAATCCTAAGCTGATAAGACAAGTTCATACAATTGAAAAGAAGGTTTATTTTTAAAAAAAAAATCTATCACAGAATCTTGCCTATGTCTTCTGCAGCTTCAATTTTGCATTGGCTCGACTCCTCGGAAGATTGAGCAGGGGAAGAAATTGCGGTCTGTTGTGGTTGTTCTTCTGAAAAACCACTGATGTCTTCTTCTTGTTCATATGTCCCATCAGGCGACTGAGAAGTGATTAAATCTCCAGTAGGGCACTCAACAGTGGTATCGATTGGTCGCGATGGATCCACCGCTGCATCAACCGCAATGTTGCCACCTACCTCGTCACCTTGATGGACTGAAACATCGATTCCAGCAGGAGTTTTGGTAACTTCATCACCCTTCTGAACAAGAACTTCAACACCTTCGTCAAGTTCACCTGCGTCATCTTTCTGAAGTTAGCCTTGCTCATCTTCATGAAGTTCATTTCTAGAATTTTCCCGAGGTTCACATGCATCATCTTTCTGAAGTTGGCCTTGATCATCTTCACATGCATCATCTTTCTGAAGTTGTCCTTGATTAACTTCACATGCGTCATCTTCCTGAAGTTGGCCTTGCTCATCTTCATGAAGTTCATTTCTTGTATTTTCCTAAAGTTCAACTTCTACTTATTTATGTGGTTCATCTTCACTGACTTTGCGGTCAACTTCACAAAAATCATCCTGGTCTTGAGAGATATCATCCATATCTTCACCACCTTCATGTTTGTCCCCGTCGCCTTCGACTGAATCTTCTGGCAGGGTCACTTGAGGGGACACTTGACACGGAACATAAGCGTAATAATAATCTCCATCGGAATCATCAGAATCTTCTGCTCTTGCTGCTTCTGCTTCTCTAGCTTCCCTCTACAAAAATTAAACCAAAGTGACAAAAACAACAAATAAAAAAATGTTAGACAAAAAAAAAACAGAAGTTCATATATTTAGAGGGTGAAGTTGAGGGTCAAACCTCAGCTTTGCCAGCAGATTGTCCTAGACCTGTCTGACGACGACTACCTTCAGCTTCATCTTGCATACTGAATTGTGTTTCAATAACAACATCATCTCTTTCAAACTCCCTGCATAGAGCATCCTGTTTTTAACCAAACTCTGCGAAACCAGTCTGCATATATGACATGGCAGTCCTCAAGCTATCTAGAAGTTTCTTCTTGTGTTATGTCTCCTCATTTACAGCTTCAGCACTAGGCTCGTGCCCCTCAGGGAATAATCCAGAAATACTGCTCAACCGATCAGAAGTTGAAGGGATATTGTGAGAAAGTTGTGCAGCTTCATTCAACAGCAGTCTATTTGGTTGATAACTGAAACATTTGAAGATGCCCCCATATCGCATGACGACTGATGTTTCGATGCCGTCTTTACCGGCTTTTGGGATTGAACAATTTCTGTGTTCGCATGGTCATCAAACCCAATTAACCTAGAAGGAGACCGGGGGAGCGGAACAGTACGGACATCTTCATCAGACACGCGGTATGAGTAAGCAATTTCATTAAGACCTTTCCACTGAAAATAAAGAAAACAGAAAACATGAAGTTTATTAAACAAAAAACATACAGTTCATCACAACTATTTTGGGAGGTTAACTAAAAAATTGAAAATAAGGTAAAGCAACTCAGTCTGACTTGATAAAAACAGTGACATATCAAGGTTACGATTCTGAAAAAGTAGCTCGAAGATAACTAGGTACAGTACGTGAAGTTAACTTAAAATAACAGTTGACGGTAAAACATAAGAAATAAACACAAACAAAAAACAGACTGAACATCACTGAACGAACAAAAAAAGAAAATTGCACATTACAAATGTTACAAATTTTTTTGATGAAAGTACAAAATTGACAAGTTGAATTGTGTGAAGTTTGTCTATCTAATCAATTGAAGTTAACAATAAAAGAGTTGTGAAGTTAACAGACACCATTATCTAAAAAAAAGGTTGTGTATCAAGTTGAAGTTAAAAAATAAAAAGGCTATCCTATTTAATATCAATTTTAAAATAGATTTGATTGAAGTTATACTAACTAATCAATTAAAGTTAACACACATATAGAAAAAAGTGACAGACACTAACCCCAAGTTTACCAAACTTGTAATTAGATAACTCAACTCCACCATGCTTCAACAAGTCTAGCTTGTATATCTTATCCAGAGGCTTCTGATGAAGACTGAGTGTGCATTACAGAATGTTTCGTAGACTTGCAACTGTCCAGATACATGACTATAGGGACCAAACCGCACCCTTCAGGACCAGCTTGAGGGTTGCTCCTGTCCTGGTATTTTATTGCAGCCCTTTTCACCTAATCAACTACTAGCTGGCAGAAATCCATTCCTGACATCTTCTTGTAATTCATATCAACAAGCATAGCAGCCTCCCTACCAACACGAGGCGCAGCCTCAGGACATACAAGCTTGTTATATAGAATTGCAAAGAAAACCTTCACAACTAGATCAACCTTCTCTGGGACTTGAACGAGCTCTTCTAAAATCTTGCGAAGGTCCTTGCTCTCTATACCAGCCTTGCTGTCAATTTCAAGCTCCCTCTTGAAACTGCGAAGAGACTCGTCGTGCCCAGAATCAGAAGGAAATTGTGCTGCGTAACCACCCATCAGAAAGCCAAGAACTTGCCGGACTGATTCCCTGTTGACAATAATGCGTTTGCCAGGACCACAATCAATAACCATGGATGATGTGTCGATGGTCATCATGAGGTGACACATTAAAACTCGGCTCACATTGCCCTCAAGAACCCACTCAAAGGCACAACCAAAACCAGCATCCTTGACCTTCTTAATGTGTTCTTCTTTCAACAGTTTAGCTGCAGCACGAACTTCGCCAATCGAGCAGCGAACAATTTGCTGGAAACGTTCCTTATCTGGACCTTTGCTTGCATCAGCCTTCTTCTTCGGGCCTGGTTTCTTCTTCAGCACCACTGCTCCCTTCTACAAACACTATTTTTAGTGGCTGGACCACCAGACGACACCGCTATTACGTGCCTCTTCTTTGTTTGATTCTGAACAGATTGTTACAATTTGAAAAATATCAGAATATAAACTATGAAGTTAATTTATATGAAGTCTGGAAGTTAACACACAGCAAACATTTGAAGATCATGCTAAAAAGAAAACACAAAAAAGGCATACAGTGTGAAGTTAACTTGCTCTCACCCTGGGTGTTAATATACATATGTAATTGAAGTTAAAACAATACAAACATAGACAGACCACACACAAAAAAGGAAATTCTCATGAAACACAGACAAAACCACAAAAATATGGAAGTTAACTTGAACAAATTAGGGAAGTTTAAGATACATAAAAAAAGAAAGTTATTCGTCGCATACAATAGGGGAAAAACACAAACCTCATAATTGTTGCCCTGAAAATCATCATGGTCGTGTTCCATAGCAGCTACATCAGCGGCGTCGGGAACATATGGCGGGTCGACCAAGATCTTGCGTTTAGCAGATGGGGGTTTAACAGGTGAAGCTGACTCATCCGATGTGTCGGTGCCCTTCTTTGCAAAAAAAAACCGAGGGTTGCGCCGTGTAAACTTTTCAGGTGAAACCTTCTTCTTCAAAACAGCTACCCTTGGTTTCTTCGGTCTGGAGGGCGATCCAGGGGATGATTGACACAAATCATTCAAAGAAACAAGCTGCCTGGACACATCAAATTGCATTTTCAGTTTCATCCTTACATAGTGAAGTTTCAAACAATCCTGGAGCACAGCTATCTTATTAGCCTGAAGTTCTGCATAGTCATCAAACTGTTTCTGCACATTGTGTTCTTGCGTCACTTCCTTTGTGCCATCAACAGACTGCGACTGCGTCTCCTCCAACACAGGTGTAGGGCCTATCGATGGAGAATTGGTCACATCTGGCTCCAAGTTGCCCTGCTGCAATGGAGTCGAATCAAAACAGGTCCCGCTGTCCGCTCACCAGGAACAACACTGCCAACATTTTAAGCAGCAGGGCAAAACATTGGAGTGCGATCAAAAACAAGAAGATCTGAGGAGCTAACTGTTCCACTATCGCGAGCACTAACAGCAGGAGTCTCCGACCCTAGCTTTACAGGGGATCCCACAATAGGGAAATCCATGTTCAACTTGCTTAACGAATCCTGGATAATTTCATCCGCTACAAAAAAATATGGAAAATTGGCACACTAAAGTTAACATATCATAACACTAGAAGTCAACTAATGTTAAATTTTGAAGTTAATATTCAAAGCACAAAAAACAGGTTACGCACACATGTAATGCACACAGAATATGAAAAGTATACAACTAAAAAATCACAAGTTAAGTTTAGTTATATGGTGTAAAATTAGAAGATAACTGAACCTCAGGAAGTTATAACCATCAGTGGCATGAGGTTCAAATGCTATATTACATAAGTCAACTACAGGAAAAAATCAAAAAAATAAATTGTGATAAGTTTAACAATGAAGTTCATTACTGTGAAAATGTGAAGTTTCTTACAAGTCCATTGAAGTGATGTGTGAAAATTCCAACTGTGCAACTTTCAAGAGAAAGCTAGAAAAAAATTAAGAACAACTAAACCTAAAACTTAGAGCAGCCGCAACACATTGAAAACATATTTATTTTAATTACAACAAAAATTAAACTAACTAGAATGCATCAGCGCATGAATGAGGATGTATAGATTACAACAAACACAAGCAATTAGGACGGGAAAATCAAAAAATCAAACACCACCTAGGGTTTTGATGGGAATCACGCAATACCTGACGGGCTAGGCTGATCCATGCCGTGGGGGAAAGTCGCGGGCACGGAGATGGAAAAAATGGAGGAGGAATGGCGGCGGCGGGCCGCCGTAGCAGAAAACCTCGGCCGATCTAGGGGGAATAAGCGGCGCCACCGGGGAAACAACGCGAGAAGAAGGGGAAAATTACCACGGGCTTGAAGAACACCAAATCGAGCGGCGCAAAAGGGCATGGGTCCTACCTCTACCTCGAGAACGCCGGTGGCGGTGGAGAACTACGGGGAGAGGGAGGGGAGGAACTGCGTGCGGGGCGGTGTGACGGAAGGAAGCCGGGTGCCGCTGCGGGCAGAGCAGTTGAGCGAGAGAGGGACCGTTCCGCACCTGGGGGGAAATCGAGGGAGCGTGGACACGATCTCCACCGGGCATTTCAGGGTGTTAAATGCCAAATAAAAAAATAAACGCCACCTTCTGTACAAACACACAAACAGATCGATCTAAAAAATAAACGAATCTAAAAAATAAACGAACCGCACAAACGCACACAGTCCGCAAAAAAAACGTCTGAAAACACAAAATTAAATTCAAAAGTGGGCTAGATAAATGCATGCATGGCACAGGCATCCGACCATGTGCTTTCCGTTCCAGCTTCGGGTTAGATAAATGCTTATTCCAAATCAACTTAAAACTAGATACAAACGGTGCCCATTATAACAAAATATTACAATTTCTTATGCATGATTCGGTGCCTACTCAACCGTACCAATCAAAAATCACCTGAAGAAAACTGGAACATCAATTACACAGAAAAGAGATTCGGTGCCTACTCAAAATAGAGATACTGTAGTACAAAATCAATCGGAGCCCATGAGAAGTTCTTCGGTGCCCACACAAGAACTAAACGGAGCCACATGGCAAATCCATCGGTGCCTACCCAAGCAAATCCATCTTCCTCACGAACCAGCACAAACCAGCACGAATAGAGCCTGCAGATCGAGGGAAACGAGGCCTCGAGGGGGTGAGGGTTGTGCGCCTCCCGGCGAGGTCGCGCCGCCCCAGCTTCTTCCCCACGGACGCCGCGCAGCCTCACCTTCCCCATCGGATGCAGGGGACAGAGGGGCACCGTTGGGATCCCGCATCCTCTGGCCTACAGCACCCCATCGTACCACTCGTAGAGCACGCCGTCGTACCACTCGCCGCCCCATAGCACGCCAACCACTCCATCCTACCCGTCACCGCCGTCGGGAGTCCGGTCCCTCCCCTTCTCCTCCACGTCCGAGCCCCTCCACTTCTTCTAGCCGAGCGCCGCCGGCCTCCTCCGTATGAGCCTCAAGGGCACCGAGCCAGGGAGGAGCGCGGGGCCGAAGCTCGAAGGAGGCGCGCCGGGCCGGAGCCGTCGTCCATGCCTCCGGTGCCGCCACATCCACCGGCAGGGGAGGGCTTGGAGGAGGAGGAGGAGCGGCCGCCCCTCCCACGGCGCCGCCCGGAGCCGCGGATCCGGTGCCGCCACCGCCTCAGGGCTCTGGTGCCTTGAGCAACACCAGATCGGATCCTGGAGCACAGGCGGGTGTGGACGACGGTGGACGGGACCGGAGCTGAGGCCGGAGAGGGGAGCTTGGGAGACTGGAGGAGAGGAGCTCGGCCGGAGGACGGGGCCGGAGGTGAGGAGCTCGGGCGGCCACCGGTGACGTTGCTGCTGCGTCCGGCCTCTGGTGCCGCCGCATCCGGCGTCCGGTTACCGCGACCCCCTACCCTAGCTGCTGCTCGGCGCCGGGGGGAAACAGTAGGAGAGGGAGGGCCGATACGAGATGGAGGAGGAGTCCGGGGTGAGCATGGTGGGGATCGAGATGGGCTCCGGTGCGCCTGTGGGGTGTGTGTGGTATGGGAAGAGATAAGGAGAGGCAGGTGGGGTCGTGGGTGGGCACCGGTCCGGCTAGTAAACAGGCCTAGGAGTCCTATGCTCTGTTTTTACAACTGGATCACAACCCAAAGGAGAAATAGTGGGGGCCTCCGAAAATTGGTCAAATATTTGGAGGGAAAGTTTTGGACAGAGAGATTTCACGAATCTTGAAGCACACGGACGGCATCGATTACCACCACTGCAATGTTGCAACATAAACAGGAGGCGAGGGGCAGGACTACCACCACATATATATATATATATATATATATATATATATATATATATATATATATATATATATATATATATATGACATACTCAAACCGATATAGTATACGAATATACTCAAACCGATAAATTATGACAAAGTACTTCCGTAAGTTGGTATATGAGACGTGGGGTAGTTACCTTTGAGGGTAGAAACCATTTTACCTATATATATATATATATATGGGCAGGACTAAACAGGAACCCCCTTAAGAGATTCCTACTTAAGCTAAGTAGGAACTATCCTTATTAGGAAGGAGTACCGAATCCCGACCCACACCCGAACCCCACCGGCCTGCCCGATAGAAGCCCACCCACCCCACCCCGTCCCGACACCCCACCTCGATTCCCCACACCCGATCCCCCCACTGCCTTCTGCCGCCGGCGACCGCACGCCCCTCTCCTCCACGGTCGGCCGTCGTGCGCGCCTCCCCTCCTCGGTCGGCAACCGCGCGCCCTACCCATCCCTGGAAAACCGCCGCGCGCGCTACCCCACCCCGGCCGGCGACCGCGCGCCCCACGCCTCCCCGGACAGCCGCCGCGCGCCCCTCGCCTCCCCGGACGGCCTTCGCGCTCCTGCCCCCACACACCGGCGGCCGCGACGCCCTCCTCCCACCACCGACGACGGCGACGCCCTCCCCCAACCCACCGACGGCGACGACGCCCTCCCTTGACCTCCGTTGCCATGGATTTTTTTGGCTTCCGGCTCGGGCTGCAGTTGATATGAACTATTTTTTTTCACGTTTTGGCATGGAAGCATGCCCCCAAAATGAATTTCTTCCCTTGATGTAAACTGTCGATTTAGGACCGTGTGTGAACCTTTTTTTTGGAGGTTAAATGAAGGTTCACCTCGTATATTATTTGCAGTTCAGTTAACCAAGTTCCAAAGCAAGTGAAAAATGAAAGTTCAGAGAGGCGGAACTTTTTATTTCGATAAGAAACAAGTATATTTTACTTGAGATTCATAAAATCTCAAATCAAGGTTCGCTTAATATTCCATATGAAGGTTCACTTCATCTGTCCAGAAACATACCAAACCTGCAAAAAAAAGTTCACTTCATTCATAAAAAAGGTTCACTCGGTATAGAAAAAATGTTCGCCTAGTTCTGGAAAAAGAAATTCAGGAAAAAAGTTCACTTCAACCTCTGTGTGAAGGTTCACATGTCATGCGCGAGAAGGTTCACATAGCAGTCGCCAGTAAGTTCAGAAAGTTCACCTCATTTCTAGAATAAAAAGTTCAGGAATGAAGGTTCACATGTCATGCGCGAGAAGTTTCATATATCAGTGCCGAGACAGTTCAGAAAGTCTCATTCCCAAAAAAGTTTAGAAAATTTTCACTTCATGCATAAAAAAAGTTCACTTGGTTAATTTCATGTACAGTTACAAAAAAAGGTTCATCGTGTTCTGAAAAAAGGTTCACTTCAAAAATATTCTCTACTGTTTATGAACAAACGAAAGTTCACTAACACATAAAAAGTTCATTGTCGTTTGGGCGAAAATTATACGTATAAAAGTCAATTCTATGAGCTCCGTTTATCTAAATGACCACATATAAAATGTAATAAGCAACTAAATGAGTCTAATTTCGCCACCACATATCCGAACCTTCAACATCATGACAATTTCAAAAAATTCCCGTCATAAGATGGGTTAATGTTTTCATTAAGTTTAAAATTAAATCTAAATCATACATAATTTGCAAAAATGGTTAAAGTAAAAAAGTTGCCCCTACTCAACAGGTTTCCAACGCCATATCATTTGTGATGTTTGGATAAGCGGTCCAAAAGTAATTACGAAAATACTGTCCGCCACATCTGAAATCAGGAAAACAAAACTATAAATATTAGAAACAGCTCTTAATGCGTGACGAATCTTGCAAGTTGGTAAGAGAAGTAACCATGCGCATTTTCCATACCTTTCTAACAGAATATCGTTTGCATCAATCCGACAGACAATTTGAAAATGGAGAGTGAATTACTGTATGAACACGGAGAAATGGCTGAAATCTGCGTTTTGTATATTCAAAATTATTTAACAAACATGCAGAATTTGAAAAGGCTGGCAAAATAAAATAGTTGCGCAATTTGCATAGCTATCCAACGGTATATCACATGCATCATTCCGATAAGCGGTTACAAAACAACGTTGAAAATCGTTCTGAAAAAAAATTATTCCGTGTGAAGTTTCACGTCTCTACGCCTTGAAGGTTCACTGGTATTTTCGAGAAAGTACAGATAGTTCCTAAATATATATTTTTCAGAAACTTTCCATTGAGAAAATTATAGACAGCAGAAATCATCACTTCCCGCACATGGAAATGTGAACTTTCTTTCTTTTACCGGAATTATGCATGTGATATACCGTTGGATAGCCATAAAAATTTCATAACTTTTTCATATTAACAAGTTTTTTAAATTACGCATGGTTTTTAAACTATTGTGAATCTACGGAACACGATTTTCTCCGTTTACGCACAGTATTTTGCTCGTCATTTTAAAAACATTTGTCGGATTGACGCAAACAAGATATGAAAAATGTGCATCTTTTTTCTCTTATCAACTTGCAAAATTCGTCACGGATTAAAAGCAGTTTTTAATATATATGGTTATGTTTTCTGGATTTCAAATCTGGCGGATAGTGTTTTCTCAATTACTTTTAAAATGTTTATCTAAACATCACAAATGATATGACGTTCGAAAACTGATCAGTAGGCGCAATCGTTTTTACTTTAACCATTTTTTCCAAATTACATACGGTTTAGATTTAATTTTAAAGTTAATAAAAATGTTAACACACTAATGACTAGAATTTTTTAAATTGTCATCATTATGATGTTTAATTCGAAGGTTCGAATAAGTGGTTGCCAAATTGCTAATTGCATTCTGGATGTGGTCATTTATTCAGCTCATAGAATTGATTTTTATATGTATAATTTCTGCCCGAACCGACTAATATGACAGTGAACTTTTTTATGTGTTAGTGAACTTTCAGTTTGTTCATAAACTATAGAAAATATTTTTGAAGTGAACCTTTTTGAGAACTAGGTCAACTTTTTTTCGTAATTGCACAAGAATTTTTTTCTTGACCAAGTGTACTTTTTTAAAGAATGAAGTGAACTTTTTTTCGAAACTTTTTTGGAATGAGTCCTTCTAAATTGTATCGACACTGATATATGAAACTTCTCGCGCATGACATGTGAACCTTGAGACGACCTATAAACTTTTTTCCTGAACTTTTTTTCGGAACGAGGTGAACTTTCTGAACTTCCTAGTGACTACTATGTGAAACTTCTCGCGCATGACATGTGAACTTAAGACGGAGGTTGAAGTGAACTTTTTTTCGTGAACTTCTTTTTCATAACTAGCTGAACTTTTCTTCATGCACATGAACTTTTTTTCCTGGACCAAGTGAACCTTTCTTTATGAATGAAGTGAACTTTTTTCTAAAACAATTTTGGAATGAGGCATTCTGAACTGTATTGATAATGATATATGAACCTTCTCGCGCATAACATGTGAACCTTTAGACGAAATAGAAGGAGACTCCAAACATTCATCCGAACTTTCAATCTCAACTGCCATATTTGTAAAAAGAAAATAAAAATTCATCCGAACTTTCATTCTCGATTATCTGAACTCCATGTAGAAAATAGTTCACATCGAAAATAAACAAAATAACTATAAAAAATAGCCATGAACTTCAAAAATGTATGAAGTGAGCCTTCATTTAACCTCCAGCAAATAAAGTTCATATCGGGGTCATGTTCACCTATTCAGATACTACTTCACATACTAGTTGAATCCAATTTAAGAAAAGAGAAGGAGAAAAGGAGTTCATATCGGGGGATTTTTTTGAGTGTACAAGGGACTTCAGGAGTGAACTTAAAAAACTCATCATGTGAATCTTCATTTCAAATTTATGAACCTCAAACTAAAAACGTAGTTCACATACCAAGATCAGATCCATTGTAAAAAAGAATAGAATAACAGTTTAGATCAAGTGATTATAACTATATGTAGATGAAATGAAGTGCAAAAAATAGCCTTGAATTTCAAAAATTAATCAAGTGAACCTTCATTTAAACTTTATAAACGTCCACTAAAATACAGTTCACACACCATCCCTGATACAATGTAAAAAAACAGTTAACATCAGGAATATCACTCGATGAAGTGAACAGCAAAATAAAATAGACATGAACTTTAAAAATTCATCAACTGAACCTCTATTTTATTTTTAATATAGATTGAAAGAGAGAACCAGATCAAATACCAGACTAGCAGCAGCATCAAGCTAGCAAAACGCTAGAGGACAAAGAAACATTCAGTTACTGGATTAGTACACCAGCTCCTGATTTGTGGAGTTTGACCACTAAAGACGAGGAGGCACGGAGCAAGCACTAGCAGCTTGCGCGAGGCTTGGAGCGTAGCAGGACCTTGCCGATCGGACAGGAAGCCAGTGGCATGAGGGTGCGTCCAGGCCTACGTAGACCCTGTTGGCGGCGAGCAGGAGCTACCACGGCGGCGCCCAGCAGACTGCCACAGCGGCGACCTGCAGGACGTGGGACGGGACCGGAGCATGGTGCGGGATCCAGGAGGCGCAGGAGCTGTGGTCTGCTCGGCCCTGGACGGAAGCGGAGGGGCTGGGGCGGCGTTGGATCGTCCCCAGATCGTGGGTGTGGGGCGGCGCGTTGGATGTTGAAGCGGGGGTTGGGGACTGCGGCGTCGTGGGGGGAGGGAGGTCCACCAGGACGGAGTGGTTCCTTGTCGATCTGGTGGGAATGGAAATTGTTAGCTTCATTTTGCAAAGATCTATTTCTATCCACTAAGTTTCCGACACGTGTTAAAATTTCCTTCGCTCTCGCTCCAACCTCCTCTTCCTGCGTGACAAGTGTCGGCTGTCTGGTGGTGCGCAGAGGATTGTTTGTGCATTTATTTTGAGATTCGTTTTTTCAAATTGAAATATCTTAAGAACCGTTTATCCGAATTACAAACCGTTTTCACATTTGAACTCCTCGCATCGAGATCTTCAAAACTAGATCCATTGTTGATAGGTTTCGACGAACTTTTTTTTTCTGTACATCGGATTATATATAGTCTGTACAACCTGATATGTGTACTTGTACGTCCAACTGAATTTGAGTGTAGTTGTATTACAGTCTGATCTGTACAACCTGGTGTGTTTGGTTGTACGTTCAACCCTGTTCTGTACAACCTGGTGAGTGTAGTTGTACGACTTGATCTGTACAGTTTGAGTATGTATAGTTGTACGTCTGAGTAAGTGTAGTTGTACGTACGAACTGATCATGTGTAGTTGTATGTTTCAGTTTCTCTAATTGTACACGTAAGTCTATATAGTTGTACGTTTGAATTTCTGTCCACGTACGTGTGGATCTACCGTGCTGGAGCGGACGCACCGCTTCGTACGTGCGCGGGGGCTTTGTACTGCAGGCGCGGGCAGGCTCGTACGCACAACGGGGCTACGCCGCGGCCAGGCCTGTACGCGCGGGGAGCTTCGTGCGGCTCCGTCTCGTACGCGCGGGAGGCCTTGTACGCGGGGACGCGTGGCGCGCTGCGCGGGCGCGTGTGCTCTGAACGGGCCTTTGCGAAGGTCGGCCTCCACGCAGTGCCACCCGGTGGGAATCGAGAGAATAATAGGGGAGTCGCGAGAATGGGCCAGGTGTCAGGTGCCCCACTGACGGCAACGAGGTGGAGGCAGAAGACATGGGAGTTTCTTCGATTCGGCCCAGCAGGCCGAATCGTATCTGCAAGCCCATCACAAAATACAACGGGTCAGAGTGGCACAGCTGATCTATATAGCCTTAGCGTGTGTGGCGTGTAGAGGCATCCGGTTGGATCAGGAGGAACGACTCTGTATTCCCATCCCTTTCCTCTGCTCCTTCCTCCTTCTCAGTTGAATCCGAACTTGTATCTGATATTATCGTATGCTGGAGTGAATAATCCTTAGTAGTACCTTATCACCTGGTATCACAGCCAAACCACCACTGTTTCCTCCCGAAAATTCTCCATGACCTGGATTCGATCATCGAAACTCGTCACCAACGCCAAGTCCGTGAAGAACAGGAGGCCATGGCGGGCGACGAGGGCCGCGAAATTCTGAAGCAGATCCAGTACCTCGTTGCTGCCGCGGATCGGCAGGAGAAGAAGGCCGATTCCGTCGACAAGAAATTGGACGGCCTCGTGCACGACATCTGCGAATGGCGGCCGCGGATCGAGGCCCGTGTCGACGAGCTTCATCAAGCGGTGGCCGCGTTGCAGGTTCGAGCGCCTTCCAAGGAGGTGACGGGTCCTTCCCCTTCTACCCGTGGAGATCTGGTCGCGTCCACTCTCACAGACGTCCTCACTGCGGCGACTTCTCCAATTCTCGGGCAGCCGCCGCAGGAAACCGATCTCGGGCAAGGCCACGGCGAGCTTCCGCTACACCAGGGGCAGGCGGCTGGAACCCGCCTGGTTCCACCGTTTTCCCCGGGCAATGGTACGAACAATTTTCAGACCCCGATGCCTCTTCGTTCTGCTACTACGGGCCTTGATTATGGTGCCTCGTAAGTGATTGCGCAATTGGGTCAGAACAATCCGTCGATGCAGTTCCCTGTGTTTGATGGTGATAACCCGCAGATGTGGCAAACTCTGGCGGAGCAATATTTCACCATGTTTTCGATCCATCAGTCCTATTGGGTTCCAATGGCTTCCCTGAATTTCAGTGGTTCGCCTAAAGTCTGGTTACATTCAGTCCGTAGCAAGCTTGCTAGTCTAGATTGGGATAGCTTTTGTACCTTGCTTTGCACTCGTTTTGGTAGGGATAGACACCAGATGCTTATACGTCAGTTCTATACCTTGAAGCAAACTGATACAGTAGCTGCATTCATAGCACAATTTGAGCACATTATGAACAATCTTATAGCATATTCTGATACAGTGCATCCTCTATATTTTTTTACACGTTTCATCGAGGGCTGCGACCGGATATTCGAGCTGTTGTTATGGTGCAAAGGCCATCTGATCTTGATTCCGCTTGTGCTTTGGCATTGTTACAAGAGGAGGTTCTTGACAGCGTGCAGCCCCACAATTATCGAGCTGCTGATTCTGGTTACAGGAGTCGGCCAGTACCTTTGCCACTACCTTCCAGTAGGTCGGTGTTGAAAAATCTTACAAACACAGTGCATGACCGGCGACCTCCCGATCCTTCAGGAGCTGCTGTTAATTATGATTCTGGCTCGAAGTTGGCTACTCTCAAGGCGTATCGCAGAGCTAGGGGATTGTGCTTTAAGTGTGGTGAAAAGTGGGGGCCAGACCACACTTGTCCAGCCACTATCCAGTTACATATCGTTGAGGAGTTGCTGGAATTTATGGGAGCTGATGTTCTGGGTATTTCTGAAGATTCAGTACCACAAGAGCACTCCAGTGAGCCATTGTGTGCTATCTCTCTACAAGCGCTGTCAGACAAGCTAGATGACAAAGATAGCAACAAATCAGTCATTCAGTTACAAGGTTGGCTGCAGGGTGTGGAAGTGCATATGTTGGTTGATTCGGGTAGTTCCAGTTCTTTTATCAACAATCGATTGCAGTCTCGGCTGAAGGGAATCTCACCTGTTCCCAATCCTGTACGTGTGAAAGTTGCTGATGACCGAGAGCTTTCCTGTACAGAGCAGTTGCTTAATTGCAGTTGGGTGTCACAAGGCCATGAATTTTTCACTGATTTTAAGTTGCTTCAGTTGGGTGCTTTCGATGTTATCTTGGGTCAAGATTGGTTGTGCAAGCATAGCCCTATGCATATTGATTGGGCTTCAAAACGACTGAAAGTAAATGATGAAGGTTCTGATGTTTATCTTCAGGGTATTGGCGCCAGCATTACTTCCTGTCAAACTATATCAGTGGAACAATTAACTAGTCTGCATAAACATGGAGAAGTGGCACAAATATTGGTGATTAGAGCACTCAATACTGACCAAGTTCATACTGAGCTTCCTATCTCTCCTGAAATTCAATCAGTTCTGGACCAGTTTGAGGATGTATTTGCCGAGCCAACTGAATTACCTCCAAGACGCAACTGTGATCATTACATTCCCTTGATGGATGGAGCCCAACCAGTTCAGATCAGGCCTTACAGGCATTCTCCAGCGGTCAAGGACGAAATTGAGCGTCAGGTAGCTGAATTGCTCAAGTCAGGTGTCATACAGGCTAGCACTAGTGCTTTTGCATCACCGGCAATTCTTGTTCAGAAGAAAGATTTGACGTGGAGGCTTTGCATTGATTATCGAAGGCTCAATGCACTAACTGTTCCTAGAAAGTATCCCATTCCTGTTATAGATGAACTGATTGATGAATTGATAGGAGCTCAATGGTTCTCCAAACTTGATTTACGAGCAGGCTATCATCAAATTCGTTTGGCACCTGGGGAGGAACACAAGACAACTTTCTATACCCACACCGGGCAGTATGAGTACAGGGTAATGTCTTTTGGTCTGTCAGGAGCTCCAGCTACTTTCCAGAGCGCCATGAATACGACTCTGCAGTCGGTGTTGCGTAAATTTTGTCTAGTATTCTTTGATGATATATTGGTCTATAGTGCTACTCTGGCGGAGCATGTGCAACACTTATCTATGGTGCTTTCCCTATTACGGCGAGATCAGTGGCAAGTAAAACGATCGAAATGTTCGTTTGCTCAGAACAGCATTGCTTACTTGGGTCACATCATAAGTGACAAGGGTGTTTCCACCGATCCATCAAAGGTTCAGGTGATTGTGGATTGGAAGGCTCCAACCAATGTGAAGGAACTGCGCAGCCTGTTGGGTGTTGCGGGTTATTACAGGAAGTTCATCATTTTTTCTGGAGTTTTGGCCCGTCCTCTTACGCAACTACTCAAGAAAAATACTCAGTTCCTCTGGTCACCTGTTGTCGACAAGGCATTCCAATTGCTTAAACAAGCATTGGCGTCGGTGAACGGATAGACGTCGCCTAGAGGGGGGGGGGGTGAATAGGCGATTTAAAACTTTTTCGAGGAGCCGGAATATCCGGTCCAAGAGTGACCCGGAAATTCCGAGTAGCCGGAATATCCGGTCCACGAATGACCCGGAAATTCCGGTATGCTTGATAAAGGCGGAATAAAACTAGAGGTTTACTTTAACAAGCATACAACCTAGATATATAAACTAGGCTCACCTATGTGCACCAACAACTTAAGATAAGCAATACAAGTAACAAGATGATAGCAAGATATATGACTTCAAGCACGAAGGCTATCACAATGTAAAGTGCATAAGAAAAGAGCTCGGGTATAGAAATAACCGAGGCACGCAGAGACGAGGATGTATTCCCGAGTTCCACCCAAAGGTGTACGTCTCGTTTGGAGAGGTGTGCGCAACCACAACAGGTTAGCCGCAACGCCACAAAGGCTCACCTTCTTCTCCTGATGAACTCAACCACAAAAGGTTCGAGTTCACCTTCCACTATTGATCTCCTTTGGGGCGGAGATCGAATCCCGTACAACTCTTGAGGCACACACCCATAACTTAATTGGGGGCTCCCAAGTCTTGAAGCACACACCCACAACTTAATTGGGGGCTCTCAAGTGACCACAAAAGGTCTTGACCACAAAAGGTCTTGGCCACAAAAGGCCGGCCACAAAAGGCGTCTAGGGTCCAAAGACCCAAGAGTAACAAGCTCACAAGTATCACCACCACGAATCCTCGTGGAGGGCTCAAACCGATGCAATGGCAAGAGCACACGAAGTGCTCAAGTCCTTCACTCTCAAATTCCAACACAACAACAAATGTTTATGGGGGAATAAGAGAGGAAGAACAAAGGAAACCACAAAGGAGTCAAATCCTTCACTCCCAAATCCCACCAAAAGCAACTAATGCTTATGTGGGGAGAAGAGAGGAAGAACAAAGAAGAAGAACCACAAAGGAACTCCAAGAACTAGATCCACTAAGTTCCCCTCACTTAGAGGAGAGAAGGATTGGTAGGATTGTAGATCTAGATCTCGTCTCAACTTGCCCTAAAGAATATGCAAGAATCTATGGAGGGATTGAGAGGGAAGTGAGCTTTCCAAGGTCAACAATGGAGTAGGAGAGATGGGAAAGTCGTGATGCCTTACATTTTCTGAGGAAGAAGAAGGGGTGGGGTATTTATACCCCTCCAGGAAATATAGCCGTTGGCTGTTTCGACACTCGGAAATTCCGGTATAAGTGAGACTCGGAAATTCCGGTCATCCGGAAATTCCGTTCTAAGAGAGACTCGGAAATTCCGGTCACCCGGAAATTCTGAGTCCATGAAATTTCCGAGCTGAAATTCCGGCTGGAGTCAGAACCAAAACCAAACTTTTCCTTAGCCGTTTCTGGAGGACTTTTCTGGGGGCACTCGGAAATTCCGGTAGACGGAAAATTCCGAGCACAATTTCCGACTGGAGTCAGAACCCTTTTTCTCCTTTCCTTAGCCGTTTTCTTGGATGAGTTGGGGAACCGGAAATTCCGGTAGATCGGAAAGGTGTGGGACTTTCCTCATGGTTGAACCGGCAATATTTCCGCCACCGAAAACGCAACAAGTTGTCCAAAGTAAAACCGATTTCGATGAACAAGAGCTTGACATGGAGATGAACCAAGCTCTAATTCCTCACCAACATAAAAGCCAAATAAGAACCAAGAAACATGATATGCCAAGTATGCAAAGGTTTGAGCTCTCCACAAGAATGCGATCAAGTTACTAACTTGAGAGCCCCTCTTGATAGTACGCCTATCTATCCTATAGCCCTATCAAGATCATACCTTTGCCTTGAGCATTCCACTTGAGTTGGATGATGACTATCTTGATTTCTTCAAGTGGATCATCTTTCTTGATTGCGCGTCCAAACACTTGCTTGATGAAGACTTCTCCAAATACTCCCCCATGCTCACTATGGGAGAGTCTCGCTAAGCTTCGTCTTCATGTATCCATTGCAAGCACCAAGCATGGGATCTTTTCGAGAAAGCTTCTCTTGGTCTTGCACAACTCATCTTTTCTTCACTAAGATGATGTCTTGAATCTTCAAGACATACTTGCAATAAGCTTCAAGAGTCCAACACATGAACTCCACAATTCCATGGACATGATCTATAATGATATCTCAAAAGCAAACATTAGTCCATAGAGATTGTCATTCAATTACCAAAACCACACATGAGGGAAAATGCTCTTTCAGTCGGCACCTATTCTGGCGATTCCAAATTTTGACGAACAATTTGTTCTCGAAACTGATGCTAGCGACAAAGGGGTTGGTGCTGTGTTACAGCAGAAGGGTCATCCAATTGCATTTCTGAGTAAGCCTTTAGGGCCAAGGAATGCTGGGCTATCCACTTATGAGAAAGAATACTTGGCAATTCTCATGGAAGTCGATCATTGGAGACCTTATCTCCAACATGCTGAGTTTTTGATCATCACGGATCAGCGCAGTTTGGTTCACTTGGAAGATCAACGCTTGAGTACACCTTGGCAGAAGAAAGCCTTCTCCAAGCTGCTAGGCTTGAGGTATCAAATTGTCTACAGGAAAGGGAAAGATAATGGCATCGCCGATGCTTTGTCTAGGAAACCTCATGATATCGCTGAGACTGTTGTTGCCTTGTCAGTTTGCCAACCTGTTTGGTTAGATGATGTGTTACTTAGCTATCAAACAGATCCTCAAGCTCAACAACTGTTGTCAGCCCTCGCTTTAGACAGTAATGCAAAGCAAGGATACACTCTCGACAAAGGAGTGATTCGTTATAATAACAAGATTTGGCTTGGGAACAATGATCAATTACATCATAAGATCTCTGCAGCTTTTCATAGCAGTTCCTTGGGAGGACATTCTGGGGCTCCGGTAACTTACAAACGCATCAAGGCCCTTTTCTCTTGGCCAGGAATGAAGAAACAAGTTAAGCAATGGGTGCAATCGTGCCAAGTGTGTCAACAGGACAAACCCGAGCGAGTGAAATATCCAGGGTTGCTTGAGCCGTTGCCAGTTCCTCAAAGGCCTTTCCAACACATTGCAATGGACTTTGTTGAAGGCCTTCCTCAATCTGGTTCTTATAACTGTCTACTGGTTGTTGTTGATCGATTCTCAAGGTATGGAAGATTTATTCCTATGTCTCACCCATACACAGCAGCTAAGGTGGCCAATCTTTTTGTTGACAATGTCTTCAAGTCTCATGGGTTGCCTGAGTCTATTGTCTGAGACAGAGATCCTATATTTACTAGTCGATTTTGGCAAGAGTTCTTCCAGTTTGTGGGTACAGAACTGAAGATGAGCAGTGCATATCACCCACAAACCGATGGTCAATCAGAACGGGTTAATCAATGTGTGGAAACGTATTTAAGATGTTTTGTCCACGCCTGCCCGAAGAAATGGAGCAAATGGATATCTCTAGCTGAGTACTGGTATAACACAAGTCACCACTCCACTTTGAACAACTCGCCTTTTGTCGTCTTGTATGGGTATGCGCCAAGGCATTGGGGAATCGAACCACCTGGAGCTTGTTCTGTCTCCAACTTGGAGGATTGGCTGACTGAGAGACGGGTGATGCATGACCTGTTGCGGCAACATCTGATGCATGCTCAACAACTACAGAAGAAATACGCTGATAAGAACCGCTCCTTCCGCCAATTCAATGTCGGTGATATGGTTTTCTTGAAGCTGCAGCCGTATATTCAGTCATCAATAGCTCCAAGGGAAAATCATAAGCTGTTGTTCAAGTATTATGGCCCTTTTCAAGTTTTAGCGAAAATCAGCAACACGGCTTATCGTCTGGCGCTTCCTAAAGGCTCAACTGTGCACCCAGTTTTTCATGTCTCTCTTCTGCGACAAGTCCTCTCGCCTGGTATGTCCGCAAACTCTGATCTTCCAGTTGATTCTGACGCTTTGGCTGTGCCGTTCAAGATCCTGGACATGCGCTGGAGGAAGAAGGCAAACAAGACAGTTGAGCAAGTGATGATCGAGTGGAAGCCGGGCAACGCGGCGGCGGCGATATGGGAAGATCGCCAACACTTGCAAGACCGTTTCCCAGCTGCACCAGCTTGGGGACAAGCTGATTCTCAAGAGGGGAGGGGTGTCAGGTGCCCCACTGACGGCAACGAGGTGGAGGCAGAAGACATGGGAGTTTCTTCGATTCGGCCCAGCAGACCGAATCGTATCCGCAAGCCCAACAC
Source organism: Poa annua (assembly GCA_026929855.1). Classification (NCBI taxonomy): domain Eukaryota; kingdom Viridiplantae; phylum Streptophyta; class Magnoliopsida; order Poales; family Poaceae; genus Poa; species Poa annua. Next base: position 237,580,733 of record CM049426.1, on the reverse strand, counting down.
AAAGTACAACGGGCCAGAGTGGCACATCTGATCTATATAGCCTTAGCGTGTGTGGCGTGTAGAGGCATCCGGCTGGATCAGGACGAACGACTCTGTATTCCCATCCCCTTCCTCTGCTCCTTCCTCCTTCTCAGTTGAATCTGAACTTGTATCTGATATTATCGTATGCTGGAGTGAATAATCCCTAGTTGCCGCTCGCTCGCCGGGGCCGGGGAAGAAGAAGGTACTCTAGGCGGGGAAGGTCAGCGCAGTTTCCGTCGCCGGCTCCCTCGCGTCGGCTGCCGTCGCCGCTCGCTCGCCGGCGCCGGATGGAAGAAGGCAGTGGGGATTTTAGCAGGGTGTCAGGGACGGGTGGGGTGGGGTGCCCGCATTTAGGCCATCACTTATGTATATTGCCAAACTTGTCTATAAGTTGGGACCCACGTACTACATGCTTATTGATTCCATCATTATGTATGTGGCTAAGTTTGTTCATAAGCTGGGACCCACGCATAAGAGCAGCCATGTTATGAGTGGTGTAATAAAAATTCATTGTATATTGTTGCATGTATTAGATAGTACTATGTTAATGCTTATGGACATCCACAAGCTTATGGACAACTCATAAGAAATATTCCTTATGGACAAGCTACACTATGTATAAGGTCATCCATAAGAACTACTTTTTGCTTGTGGACATCCTTATGGACAACATAGTGGATGCCCTTAGTCGGTCCGGATGGGGTATGGGTTAGGATCCGGTCATCTTCCCATTTTAGAATAGTTTCTATCTAGTCTAAACAAGAATCTCTTAAGGGCAGGTTCCTGTTTAGTCATATATATATATATATATATATATATATATATATATATATATATATATATATATATGCAAAATAGTGGACTGCCTATGGTGGTAGCTGCGCACCCTTATGTAGTCATTGGATCAATCTATAGGGTATTTTACGTCATAGATCGACTTAAGGTTGTTAGCCACCGTTTCCTCTCTCGACCCAACCCCACATCGTACACAGTTGTCAAAAAGGAAAAAACGACAGCGTAGACAGCTGCCAACTGCTGCTCCCTTCTACACACGCACGGGTTTCTGTCTCTCACCTCATCTGATTCCCAGTTCCCACCGATGCTCCATTCCTCCCCAACCACGGCAAAAGCCCCAACGTTGATGACCCCTTCTCTCCCTTCCAACCTCCTCGCCATTTCTGGGGCGGGCGAGCTGGACCGACTAAGAGGCATCTGCGGGCCGGCGACGGACTTCTCTTCCCCTGCATCGCATGGAGCCGTTGGCGCCTGGTGGAGGAGGTGCATGGGTGGTACTCCCATCAACGAGATGCTCCAGGAGGTGGAGGAGGGGCATGGGTGGCGCTGCTTCAAGCGAAGCCAGGCGGCGGCGGTGGTTTTCGTTGTTGATTCAGGATGTGCATGGGGCGGCGGCGGGGATGAAATCTCTTTCGAGTTCCTCTCAGGGGGAGCCGCTCACCCATCTTCGTTCTTCTACAAGGCAGCGGATGGCAAGTTGCCAGATCCGTCGGAGATCTTGGTCGGCGTCGTTGCTCCTGCGCGCGGCATCATTCAAGTATCGCCACAGCGCATGGAAGGATTGTCAATTTTCGCCGGCGGCCGGCGCGTGCGGGCTGGGAATTCGACTGGGCCATCAGCCTTCGGCCTCGCCACAGCTATAGGAGCGATATTTGAGGTCGCTTCAGCAAACCGTGCCTCCCCACTGCTGGTTTTTCTTTTTCTTTGCTTGATTTGATTGTCGTCTTTTTCCTTTTTCCGGTTCCGATCTGAAGTTTGCTTCACTGTCTGAGGGAATCATGTCCATGTTTGATTTTTTTGCACATGGTTTGTGCCAGATCTATATCCAATTTTTCTAATATTTCATTTTAAGAGTTGAAAACCATTATTTGAGCCGAGCAGGGTGCATTGTGTTTTGTTGTATTTTCATCGGCAACAAGTAGAAGCTTCTTTTTGCTGAAACGAAGGGAACAACAGAAAAAATCACATGGAGCCGGGACACCGGCGCCCTCTTTTGTGCCGGCAACGAAAATGTGTTTCTTTCATTGTGACCAACGAGAACGGGTAAACGGACATGAAATACAACAAACGACAGCACGAATCTTGATACTACATCTAATGGCTCTAAAGATGTGCGTAGCTATCACCGTGGGCAGTAAATCTACGTTAATATATATATATATATATATATATATATATATATATATATACTAGCTGAATACCTGTGCTTTGCAACGGTTATATAAATTGATACATATCGGACATGTAAACATAAATGAAGGTAAATACTGTAAACAGAAAAAACATCTCCATATGCACTTCTTATTTGCTTGTCTTTTCTTGAACCCCGTAGCAAGCGCACGGGCATTAAGCTAGTTGAAGGCTCATGATTTGCTATGTGTTCTCCAAAATCGCTGCATAGGTTAACACAATGCTCATGAAAAGCCCTAACTATGTAGAGGGATATGCAATGAAGGCATCTTTTTTGTCAACATTTCAATGGTGGCACCATTCAACCGATTAAGAGGAAGAGTATGTAGTTCCCCCACCCCCTCTTGAGACACTACCCCTCCCTCTCTCTCCCCCTCCCCCACTTAACCCTATCTCGGGCACCCTTGCTCCTTCCTCTTGCCCTCCCCCTCTTTCTATAAAAACCAAACCGAAGGGTATGTAAATGATGCATTTGTTGTCCCTTCTCCTTTTTCTCCGGCTTCTCGGCTTAAACTCTTTTCTTGAGGAAATGCATACATCGTTACTTTATTATTTAAGAAGGAAAAGTACAGAGTACAAGGCATAACTGAAAAAGAATACAAAAAAGGGGGCCATATAAAATACAAGATATCAAACTAATGAGCACTTTTAGTCTAGTTCATGTGGTCTAGGTGCTAGGACATGCACCCTGATCCTCCCAGCGCTGTAACAGTCGACTACGGTCACATCGATCTTGTCATATGGGTTCTACGAGGGATCCAATTAGATCTTTGGATGTCAATTTTAGATCCATCTCCAATTCTCCAAATAATTCCTTGTTTTAATAATTCCAAACCATGTTCAATGCCCCTCCAAGCTGGAGAAGCTTCAGCTGCAAAAACAGTATCCAAAATCTTCAATTTGGGAAGTATTTTGCCTTCAAGATCTTGGCACATAAGCTATCTGGATTTTAAAAAATTCTCCAGGCTTGTCTTGCCAGTAATGCTTGGTTAAAAAGCTGAGTGTCCCTAAATCCCACACCCCCTGCGCTTTTGGAAGAGTTAAGTTATTCCATGACGTCCAGTGAACTTTCCTATGCTCTTCATCTTCTCCCCACCAGAACTTTCGGATGGTCTTCATATAATCTTCATGGAAACCTCTGGTTTGAAACTTTTCCTAACCATATTAACCCCTTTCTCTGTGTTGATTGTAACAAGCTGATGCATCATTGAAAAGCCTTTAAAAAACACTAACCTGATCATGCGTAGGTTTCCATCACTCAAACAAATAGTGACTATAGTTTTGCAGTGGCCTGACCTAATTAATCATGGGAAATGGCTAAATGCTAACCGACCACTGTTGCTAGTCAGTAGTCTTTTGTCAAAAACATGCCTAAATGAATAGGACAAGTACTTGCGGAAATAAGAAATAATCTAGAACGACTTGCGAAGAACACCTTGCTGAGGAATCCATCGATGCCAAGCTTGAGGAGAATACATGATAGGCTTTTAGCTCGATGCACACTGCAGGAACCAGGAAAACATGACGGTTTTTGGTAGGCGAGTCGGGATTACTGGGGTCGAGATAAGATAAGAGACCTCTTTGCAGGTCCTACTCTTTCTAAGTGTTATTTTGTTGCAGACAGTTGGGATTAGAACACGATGCACTTACTTTCATTCCTCGGCAACCACAAATGTGCTGTTGGAAAAAAACGAGAACTTGGTGCGTGCTTTTGGCCGGTCGATGAGCTAGCGGCAGCAGCGTCGGCGACCTGTGATGGAGTAGGCGATGAAAGCGGCATCGCGGCGTCGAGGCACTCCATGGCAAGGCAAGGCGAGCGGCAGCAGCGTCTGACAGAGGCAAGCGGCAGCGGTGCCGGCGGACTGAGGCGAGTGGCAATGGCATCGGCGAGCTGTGGTGGAGTAGGCGAAGCGAGTATGGTGAGCTGTGGTAGAGTAGGCGAGGCGAGTAAACTTGGGCGCATGTTGTGAGCAGTTTGAATAGTTTGTTGAGAAAAAGAAGTTCGGCGTGTTAGCCGCTATTTTTTAAAAGTTTGTTAGGAGGAGCAACATCCGGTCCGTTTTGAGGTGTGTTGTTTTTCTGTTAGGAATTTTGAAAATGTTTGTTGTGGAGTCGGGTGGCAGATTTGTTACGCATGCCATCTATTTTTTTCTTACTTTTTTCCTTGCCGTGCCCTCAATCCTTTGTCCCTTTCTTTTTTCCTTCTTTTTTTCCTTCCTTTTTGTTTCTTTTCCTTTTGAACCGGTATCCACTTATAGGTGGCATGACATGTAATTAATTCGAAATATGAGGGTATTTGAAGTGTGACACCATTTGGATTGTGACACCATACCACGCATTCTGCTTTAATAGTAAAGATCATATAATATACTCCTAAGTGTACTCACTCTCATACATTTTGATTGGATATATCTATTAAATTAATCGGTGAAAAAACAAAATACCCTGTGCATGCGGTCGCTAGTAACCAACTTGATCCTAAAATTATGACGGATGCACCCTTATTTTTAAATAGTGGTGTCTACGCCCCTATTTCTTCTTAAAAATGGTGTATATGTACGTCAAAATTTCCTAAATGATACGTACTACCGGTTTGGATCTAGTTTTTGTTTTTTGCGGGGAATGCAAGGAACTAGTTATATATCATATACCACTATTTTCTTCATGAGTGTACACTAATTCCTATTAAGTTGTATATACTGAACATTTTCTAATGAGTAGGTACTTGTTTTTGAAAGAGTATATATTGTTTTTCCTGAAGGAGTATATGTTAGATTTTTAGGGATTATTTTTTATGAAGTCAGTATATAATAGTTTAGGAGTATATACTGCTTTTTAAGAGGCATATATGCCTCATTTTGAAGGGCTATGTAGCACATTTTGAAGGATCATACCGCTTTTTAAGAGGTATATACCTCATTTTGAAGGGGTATGTAGCACATTTTGAAGGATCATACTGCTTTTTAAAAGGTATATATCTCATTTTTAAGTGGTATGTAGCTATAGCTGGCCAAACGGGCCGCCCGGCACGGCACGTGTCGGCCTCGGCACGGCCCACGAGCGGCACGACTGCATTCGTGTCGTGCCGGGCCGGCCCACGTGCTGCGATCGGCCTCCGGGCACAAGCACGTCGGCACGCGGGCGGCCCGTTGGCCCGGCACAGCACGGTCGGCACACGAGACAGCACATCGGAAAAAATTAAAAAAATGAAAAAAATGAAAAAAATATAAAGGGGGCAAATTAAAACTAAAAATGCTAAAATAAAAATTAAAAAAGTTAATCGTGCCATGCCGGGCCAGCCTGCGTGCTTCAACCTGAAGTTGAGCACGGTCCCGTGGCGTGCTGGGCCGAGCACGGCCCGATTAGAATCGTGCCGGGCCGTGCTCGTGCCGGACCAAAATGGCCGTGCCTCGGGCCGGCCCGTTTAGCACGACCCATTTAGCCACTATATATGTAGCACATTTTGAAGGATCATACTGCTTTTTAAGAGGTATATACACTTAAAAAAGAGTACAAGTTTTTGTACGTAGTACATGTTGCGTCAAAAAAAGTATATACTCTAAAAAAGGTATGTACACTCAAAAAGGTATATATTGCTCACAAAAAAGAAGTATATGCTTGTGTAACGTAGTAACGCTCGTCTCCGACGTTGAATCGCGGCTAGCTCCATGTCGTCTCCTTCGTGTGGTCGCATGTTGTATCCATTGTCGTCGATCGGTAGCGGCCACCACTGGCCAGATATTGTTGTCTCGGTCGCTTGCCGTCGTCACCGAGCCGCCGCGCTTGTTGCATGGCGTTGCCCCGGCATCGGCCGTACGGCGTTTCCATTGTCGAGTCAAGCCGCAGCTTGCCGCATCTCGTCTCCATCGTCGGCTGCATGTAGACTACATCGTCCACTTCCGGCCGGCTGGAAAATACCACCACACTATGTACCTGAAAGAAGTACTTTCATTATATACCACGTGGATTTGATACGAATCACCAACAGCAAAAAGCTAGCTTCATATATACCCTCTAGATTAATACCACATGGCCTTGGTTGCATCAGAAGAAGAAAAAACTAGCTTCATACCACGTGAGTGGAACATATACGAGGGTGGACTGGGATCCAGTGCCTTGCTAGAGGCGAGTCACGCTGTGCTTGAGGCTCAGTATACACCGTTCGTTTCTGATCTAAAGGCTACAACGAATCCAAAGACAAATAAGTTTTAGACTTGGCGTTGAGCTACGTATATTATACTATTCTATTAATTTGCACCCCAAGCAGACATGCTGTCCCAAAAGTAAATAACGGTTCGCATCCGCTAAAAATTACCAGTTCGGAAAGAAATCTAAATCAAGCACCACATCGTCTCCCACGTGCAAAAAGTCGCTGTCCTCATGTTTGTCAACCGCGTCAGAGTGGGAACCAGAGGGGTGCCGTGGCGAGACGTCGGCGACGAGCGCTGTAGCCTGGGAGCTGTCCAAGACGTCGGCGGCGGCCACCGATGCGCCGAGCTCCATCGTCTCGTGCACGTGCTCGTCGTCTCAACATCGATCACCATGTCGCTGAGTTCGTCTTCATTGAGTTCCAATTGGGCGAGCATCCCCACAATCAGGGACGAAGCTAGGAAAAACTGCTGATATAAGCACATGTTAATACTAATCAGTGAAGAATTTGCACTTTTTACTGGGTCGGCTGACCCCAATCCCCTAATGACAGATCCATCCCTGAACAATCTCATGATCTGTTCTGTCCACCGCGACCGACGTCACAAGAGCTTTATCCGCCATCTCCAAAAAACCTAGGGATCACGTGTGGCCGTTCTCGTCGAGAAAACCAGACAAACTCATCGATGATCACAAGGCCAAACACCGGGTCGACGATACAAATGGGAAGACGAGATCGGGGTGGACACGAATACAATTCCAATAGCATCTCACAGCGGTGACGCGAGCGCCGCCGCCCGAGCAGTAAACCCTAACATGAGGGTAACATAGTTTTATTATATTGTGGAGGCAGTATCTAGACATATTTTAGTTTCTATGTTCACTTATTTTAATTTGTATTTAGACAACATGTGTAATAGGTAAAACATGTTATGTTAAAAAACGAAAGGAGTAATTGATACATTCAGTTCAGTATGGGCAACGGAGCATGTGGACTCTTACTGCTCCGAAGTGCTTCTTTGCCTTTAGATAGAACAGCTGAAACGGCCTAAGTCTAGAGCTTATTTGCCTTTAGATCCGTTGCAGCCTTTAGATCAGAAACGGATGGTGGATGCCGAGGCTCAAGGCACAACGTGACTCGCCTCTAGCAAGGCACCGGATCCCAGTCCTACCAGGGTGGAGTAGGCGGTGACGATCGCTGGCCCATGTGGTTCTCGCCTAGACGCCGACGGGAGTGGCCGGCCGGACGGCTGCCGGTTTTCTGCTTATACGTGGTGAACGAGTTTAGCTTCATACCCATCCTCTGCAAAAGAAGCTAGCGTGAGTGAAACGTACTACCAAGGTAACCGGAGTAGCCGGAGGTGATCGTCGCAAGGTCGATGTCAGACTCGCCGACGGTACTCGATGGATGCATGCCTGCCACCGGTCTGCTGGAATAGAGCGTGGACTTGTCAGCTGTCACCCATGCGGACGGATAGGAGTCGCCGTCCCCAGCGGCGTCGCCAGCCGCCGTAGTCGTCCTAGTCCCAGGCCACGGTAGCGCTAGATCAGTCAAAAAACGGCAGCACCTTAGTTATATAGGAGGTACAAAGTCAACTTTGGATATGTGTGTAACGGGGTGCATACCTAATTTATACACGTATCTTAATTATTTATATATATATATATCGGATATGTATGCGTACTGTTGAATATATATACCCGAGGTATATATACTATGTAGATAGCTTGAAAATGCACACCCAAAGTCATATATAACCAAAGTCATATATATCTCATACATACCTAAGATATACATACCCAAAACATTTATATGGTGTACATATCTAAAACTTACCATATTCCATCCAGGAGCATGGGCACCTAGGAGATATATATATCTCTCACTACTTAGACCTTCACACATTGAGCATATAGTTAACGAAATTTTTTTGTAGACCTCCAAATGGAACAAATGCTCCACTTCATCAAGGGGCCCGACCAAAAAGTGGGACGAGAATATGCACATGAGGATTGATGTAGTCAGTGCCGATGGGATCCCTTTGGAGACCAAAAGGAGTGTGATAGCATTTACAAATCAAGAAGGTGATCTTGTTCGGTATATGATCCCCATCACCTGTCGAGAATGGAATAAACCAGCAAGAGCCGACAATATAAGTTTTGTCTCTGACGAATTAAAAATCTATTTGGAGAAGCTGATGTCACATTTCACTCTGCCGAAGATGGACACCCAGGAGCAAATAAGGGCCATGATGGACAAAGTGAAGTCGTGGATCCTTAAGAAGATGGCCACACAATTCTGTAAGCACAAGAAAAGATTGTGGGCGACTTATGTCAAGGGCGGGAGGATTACTCCCGAGTTCAAGGGAACTCAAGAGACGTTACGTGTTACATGCTCAATGGGATGATTTCAAGACGTAAAAGGATTTGGAAGAAGCTAAAGAACGGTCGAAAAAGAATGCGGATAATGCCGCGCTGAAGAAATATCATCATAATCTGGGGACAGGTGGCTACAGGAGTGTCAGGCCTAAATGGGATCAACTTAAGGCTGAAATTAAGTCAAAAGGGCTATCTCCAGGTATAGAGAAAGTGCCCGAAAGAGCAGGAAATTTGCTAATGGCGCATGGCATGATGTTGGATATGGAAACAGGGGAGTTGATTCTTCGTGATCCGACGAAGAGAGCAGTGTTGACCCCCCTCAAGGATCTTGAAACAGCAGTAGCCGAGGTGGAGGCGGGAACTTTTGTTCCTGATAGAGATAACGACGAACTGACAAAGGCACTCAAAAAGCCTGAGCACGGAGGACGCGTAGGAGGATATGGAGGTGTTACTTGGAAGATAGGGTTTCATGAGAACATAAACACTTATACAAGCCGAGCAAGAGCACAGAAGAGGAGGGAGCAGCAGGCGGCAGACTGGCTGAAGAATGTGGAAGCAAATAACGAGAAGCTCTTTGTGATGTATTCTCTGATGCAGGAGAAAATATCAAGACGTCCAGAGGGAGAACACAAGTACATAGATCCCGCACCCGACTGCGGGAGAAGCAGCATGGCTTCCACGACGTTGCATGATAGCGCTGATGATGCACATGTTGATGTGCCACCGATGGGGCGCTACCCCGTGGACAATATCGATGAGAATACTGATTGTGAGCTACACCAGCCAATGAAGAATATATCCATGAAGGTGGCCCTCGGCTTTGCTATGAAAGTTGATAATGCAGCGCGTTGGCATGGCCGCGAGATTCCAGCTGGGTATGCTCGTGTCGGGGTGGATGAAATTCTATCCGGATGTGAGACATTGGAGATTGACTTCGCTGGCCCTGAAGGGGAGTCGACCCTGGGAGAATTCTTGCATGGAATTATTTATGGAAAAAGAAATACATCATATTTCCAGGCTCGAAGCAAAGGACTAAGGCTCCCTCACCTCCACGTCGATCATCGCGGCCTGATGCTCCATCAAGTCCACGTCGATCATCGCCGCCTAAGGCTCCCTCACCTCCACGTCGATCATCGCCACCTAAGGCTCCCTCACCTTCACCTCGATCATCGCCGCCTAAGGCTCCCTCACCTCCACATCGATCATCGCCGCCTAAGTTTCCCTCACCTTCACCTCGATCATCGTCGCCTCACCTCCACCTCAACCATCACCGCCTTGATTTGCGTCTAAGGCTCCCTCACCTCCACCTGAACCATCGCCGCCTTGATCTGCGTCTAAGGCTCCCTCACCTCCACCTCAACCATCGCCGCCTCGATCTGCGTCTAAGGCTCCCTCACCTGCACCTCAACCATCGCCGCCTCGATCTGCGCCTAAGGCTCCCTCGTCTACGCCTAAGGCTCCCTCATCTATGCCTAAGTCTCCCTCATCTACGCGTAAGGCTCCCTCATCTGCGACTAAGGCTTCTGAAGGAGATATGCCCTAGAGGCAAATAAATATATAGTATTTATCACATTATCTCATAAGTTTATAATATGTCTTTGTATTATGCTATAACTTTGTTAATAGGAATTATTAATACACATATAATACATAGACAACCAGAGTCCCTAGTAAGCCTCTATCTAAAATAGTCCATTGGGCAACAGATGATCGAGATTCCCGATCATGGACAATGACGTCGGTTGACAATGGGGTCATCTTATTAGTAGAATAAGGTGATGGACATACACAAAGTATTGCAATAAGATCGTATTACGATGTTTGTCATTTGCAATAGAAAGTAATATGATAGCTTATTCCTTAGACCATGAGACCGTACTTATTGCTACTTCGTAGGGGTGTTTTGAGAACATCAAACGTTGTGTCTTATATAGCATGACAATAACGGTGTCCATCTTGGGTATCCCGAAAGAGTATGTTGAGACGTATGGATCAAGAGCGGGATTTGTTCATTCAAGTAATGAAAAGATACTCTGGGCCCATGTAACATCCCAAAATTTTGGAATGTTTAAAAATCACTAAAATTTAAAACTTTTATCTCATGTTCAAATAAAAATCATCAATATCCAATAACAACAACTAAAAGGATTATTTTGACTTATTCAAAAGTATTATGAATTTAATTGAATCAGTAAACTTTATTTTTCAAACATGAATATGGAGCTAGAGATGAACCTGTAGATATTTGTTAAACCTTAAAATCATATTTGCAAAGTACTTTAAATTATTTTAGTATGCCACTTCAAAATGTTTTGTATAAGTTATTTAATTCAAAAACATTACATTTGGGTTCTTAATAAAACCCTAGGTCAATATTTATAGTCTCAAAACTATTTGGAGCATCCCCTAACTTTAAAAATATAGTTTTGATTCAAGTGTATGATTTTGAAAATAGTTTTAGAATGTTTTATTCTAAACATTTGTATTTGTGAGATTTGCTTGATTTCATTAGGACATTAATCATCTCATCTTATTGAAACTCTATTTTAAATTTACCGAAAAATGACAAATTGCATTGTTTAAAATTGTCACAACTTGAAAAGTTTGGAAAACATGTGCATGGATGTTTTAAATGAAAGATATGAATTTTACAAATTAGTAGAAATTAGTTTGGGGTCATTTGGATAAATAAAACATAAGTTATTAAACAAACAAGAAAAATAGAAAAGGAAAAAAAGAGTCGGAACAAAGTTAAAAGGGCCGAGTCCAACTAACAGAACCCAGCCCAGCAACCACCGTAGCCCTCTCTCCCCTCTCCCTCTGAATGACGCCGGGCCCCACCGTCAGTTGCTCCTTCTTCTACCTCCAACTGCCCAGAGGCTACGACCCCATGACCGGAGCACAACCTCGCCCCAGTCCGCACGTCACCGGCCTCCCCCGCCTCACCCGAGACCCTCTCTAAATATCCCATGATCTCAGCTCCATTTTCCCTTTGTTCTCCCCCTCTGATTTTCGCGCCGGCCGCCGGATTTCCTTCGCCAGAGTTCATCACGGCCGCCGTGAAATTCTTCCGAATTCGGCTGGCACGGCAAGTCCCCACCTCTACTACTTCGTCTCTCCCTTCCTCTCTATCTTGCTCACCCTCCTGCACCATTTTACTAATTTTAGAGCAGCCGAACGAGCAATTTGTGCTCGACCAGAACGACCTCCGCGTCGCCGCAACTCCGGTAGCTCCTCACCGCTGTTCAAGGACGCGCAACACTCCTCCGACGCTCTCACCTCCTTCACCGTACTATACCGCGTTCGGAGACGCAACCCAAGCATCGGGGGACACACGGGAGCGCCGTCCTCGTGAAGAAACCGAGCCGCGCCGCCACCGCCTCGCCATCTCCGGTCACCGGCGCTGCCACTTCCTAGTCAATGCACGGTGAGCGTCCGATCCCCTTTTAACAGTCAAGATTAGATAGCTGTGTCGAACCGTTACGTTTCATTTCCCGCCGTTGGATCTGGATCTCACGCTCCAGATGAAACGGAGCCGAGCCGCGACTCGAACTAAGCCGAGCCGAGCCACAAGCCCATCCGTCAGCTCAGCCAATCAGCTCCTGCCACGTAGCCCAGAGCCTTTTCTGAATTATTTCCGAATTGAATTAAATGGTATTTTAACAGAAAAGTCCCTGCAACTTAGAACTATTATATCTTTTAAAATACGAAGCCAAATTTGACAAACTTTATACCAATAGAAAGCCCTCAAAGTGTAGAATCTTTTAGCACTGTTGAATTTCAATTTCGACTAGTTTAAATTCATTCAAATTTTAAATGGAAGATTTGAGTATATTTGACCTAGGTTGAAATCCATAAGTCAAAAAAATTCAAATAAAATAGTTTTGGGAAACTTAGGATCTGTCTAATAATGTTGCACTGTTAAACTAAATTTTAGAAATGTTATTTCCATTTAAAAATCAGAAAATCTATTGGTATGTTTTTAACATAATTTAAATACTATTAATCTTATTAAATTTTTTTCTTTTACAAAAATGGAACAAGTATTTCTCTTTTGACCAGAAGTAACAAAACTAAGCCTAGTCAACCATTTTCGAAACATAAACTTGTAAACATGTGTTCAAACCTATTTGAAATGTTGAAATTTGAATTAGACGATCCCTTGACCAAAAATGGCAAACCCTAATTCCTATCACATTTAATTCCTTTTGTAAATTGAATTATGTGATAAGACTGGACCATAAAATAAATGAACTGAAACAACTATTAATCAACTCATTAATGTGAAGTTAGCTTATATATGTCATGTGTTTCTTTGAATGGTTTGTTTATTGTATTTCTCTTTCACCGTATAGATTGAACGGAGCGAAACGTTATTCGTTGAAAAGAGTGTGAGAAACGACAACTTTCAAAAGGCAAGTGACACTCATGAACCACCTATTATTTTGACTATATGCATGGTAGTATTTTCTGTAGTATGCATGTTAGGAGTTGTGTGCAGTTACTATATTATGCTATGCTCCTATGTAGTGTTTAGCTACCCCCCACCCTGAGCTTAGAAGTAAGAACACTTTGTAGAATGCTTAGCCAAGCAATGAAAAATGTTTTGACTAGTTGGAAAGTGAAAAATTAATGAAGTCAATTAATGAACTACCTGGGTGCTGGTTGGAGAACCATGGTGGGTAGCTACTCAGGGGTTCCATGTATATGGTCCATATCTATGGTAATCGCCCTTGGTGGAAGCGCACAATTGTGGAAAGTCACCCAGGCTTAAAGAGATTGTAGACACACCTTGTTTAGTAGCTTCCAGTGCAGCCACAAGTCATATGGGCTCTGTCTTGACCATATAATTTGCGAGACCCCGAGATCCGTGTGACCAGCAGATGTAGGGATGATAGGTGGGGATGAGTCCGCTTTATGGACTTTGAGGAATTGTTTCTGAAAGGTGTCGTCTCGGTCTTCTCTTTTCCATTTCATAATTGAGTGACATGGACGAGGGAATGATTGGGTCTTGTGGTGAAGGTACACACCCTCTCGAGAGTTAAAACTAAGTATACTTAGCTATGTCCCCGGTTATGGACATTTGAGCAACTAGACAGGGCAGATGTTGAAGATCTTCTCATCCCAATTTCTATAATAAAATTTGATGGGTGAACAAGGGTTGGGAGAGCTCACCGCTTTCTATCGGTGGTGCTCGTTGTGAGTAGTTTTCAAAGTTGTTCACCATTTTCTGTCGGTGGTACTCTTTGTTGTCAAAGGTGTTCACTGTTTTCTATCAGTGGTACTCTTTGTCTAAGATGAAAAGTTGTTTTATAAATGATAGGAAAAAACTGGCTTTATGCAAATCAGACTGAAACTCCACCTAGCCAAATATGCATGTAGATATTGTCTTAGTAATTTTAGCTACAAAGTGTCATCTTGCCACCACAATTCAATTGTGCTGACCCAATATGGTTTGGGCTGCAACTCACCATTGCAGGACCCTCTAACAAGGAGTAAGGATTGTTAGTGTCGCGAGTCTCCAACCAACATGCCTTGCCTGTGGCACATGATGAAGATGGAGCTCACTTATCCATTTTGCTTTCCGCTGTGTGTTTATTTCGGTTTGAGCTAGCCATGGGCTATGCACCTTGTATCGAACACTTTTATTTCTGGATCATCGTGTAATGAATATTGATGCAATGTTATGGTATTTCATCTTAAACTGTGTGTGCTAGCAAGTTGATCTAGGGACTAGCACTATACACAGGAGGTCGCTACCTTATAATAAGGTGGGCCTTTACAGATGGTATCAAAGTACTGTGTTGCCTGTAGGTTCGTGACCCTAAGTTTGGAATAGAAATAGGAAAAGACCTTAGGAATACAAAAAAATATTTTATTCCGTCTTTAAAAAATATATATACATCTTCTCTCTTATTCTAATCTATTACACATCCTTCTAAATGACTTCTTTTGTTTATAGATGTCCAGCCTCATAGACTCACTCAAGAAAGGACCAGTGTTTACCATGACTTCGGAATGTGAAACTGAGTTCCCAAAAGTACTTAAGGAGAGTATGAAGATCATGGGATTGAATGGAGAAGCAGTTTACAAAGGATTCCCTGTGATGGATGAAGACCAAGAATACTGGTGGGTAGAATTACACTTGTATCAGGATAAAGAAGACGACCACAAGATAACGGGACTATGGATGTTCACCAATAAAGTACTGGAAACATCATTCTTTGATGCATCACAAAGAGCAGCTTGGAGGGCCATTGCGGAACTTTCAAGGAGAATTAGGTTTAGGATGCACAATACTCAAGGATACCTCAAAGATGTGGAAAAAGAACTTGAAGAACTTAAAAAGGAGATAGAGAAGACCAATGACTTGAAGGCCCCTGTGAACCAGTTGATGACTGACATGGTGAATGTGGATTCTGAACTATGCAATCAGGAAGACCAGATGCTGGCCAAGGATACCCAGATTTCATCAATGAAGTAAAAGTATTGATCTCTGAAGAATCATTGCACTAAGTCCATGAAGGATAATAAGACAAGGAAGTGCTTCACTTTGTTTCCTTAGATCAGACCACCATTTAATTAGAACTACGATATCGTGTTAGTGTATTGATCAAACCAACTCAGATTTTATGACAATAGTAGACTGTTGTTTGTGTCTGAACCTTGTTGCTTGATGTTTGATAGATGTTGTTTGTAAAATGAATTGTCTTGAATCTTCTATGTTTGGGTAGGATCCTTACTTAGTACCTTTCTACCTCTACTCATCTATGCTAAACCCAATCAGACGCTTCACCAATCTACCAAAAGCAATGAGATGCCAATAGGAATGCAATCACTTCTAGAGACTCAGAATAAGTTGATGCAACTGATGGCCCAGAATCAAATCAACAACCCCAATAAGGAGTTACCCCCTGGATGGCAGCAACTATTGTGTAGCCAAACTCAAATAGTACTGATGATGTATCAGACTATGAACGCAAATAACGACAATCAACTAGAAATAAACTATGACAACCACAATATCCAAGAGGAGGTGGTGAAAACACCTAGAGCCTGCAAGACTTGTGGAGAAATCGGACACACTTCCAAAGAATATCAAGATGAGTGGCCTCATTTGGATGCAATCAGTTCAACTGAGAAATACTGCACCACTCAGGTTACGTGCTTTTTGTGTGAAGGAGACATACATGTTCCAGCTCAGTGTCAACTCACCCCATAGTACAACAAGTTAGTCGACAAGTTAGGGAAGGAATGCACCAGACTTTGAAGAATATATTTGAAGAACAAGAAGAGAAGGGTAAGCGCAAGCGAGATGATAGTTAAGTAGACTACCAGAAATGCGAAGGACTAGGACATTATTCATGTTACTGCACAGAGAAGAAGATTGGCAATGGGATCGAACCCGATCAATTGCAGAATAGAATTATGGATCATACCAAGGAGGAGAATAAGGCCAGAATCAAGACATGACCTAACATACCCAAAGGCACCACCAAATGTTGCTATTCATGTGAAGAAGAAGGGCATTTTTATCGATATTGCCCCAACAAGCGAACAATATCATCATCCATAATTGTACAATACGACCAACAGGATACAGAGACCCTATTAGCCTTGGAAATACCTAAGAAGAAGAGAAACCTGAGCCAGATCATTTGCTACAGATGCAAAAAGGAAGGACATTACATCAGTGATTGTCTAGAGGGGAAATCCAAGACTAGAGACAAGAGCGTTTGCATAAAACGAGACTTTTGCCAAGTCACTAGCTCAGAATGTAAGCACAAGGGACACTGGGCCGATAAATGCCCAGAGGAGAAACATCAAAACTTCCAAGGGAAGAAGTTTAAGGAATGCCCCGCCAACTCCCACAAGAAAGACATCAGTCATGTGATATGTTACAAATGCAAAGATACATGACACTATGCTAGTGGATGTCATGAGAAGATGAAGAATAAGTTACTAAGTGGGTCGAGCGGTGAAAAGTAAGTTCCTAAACAATTCTTTTATCCAAATGACACTTTGACACTAGTACAAATTTTGGAAAGGTTATAAATCAACAGAAGGATCGATGAAGTTTTTGGAAAATATCCGGTTAAAGTCGTTTATGTGTTACGCTATCCCAATAGTTTGAGGGCTGATAGATTAGTAAGGTTTGTCTTACAGATGGAATAATGGGAGTTTCGAACCTTAGTTCGTGCCCATGGAAACTATCTACGTGTTAAGACAAGTGAGGATAACCACAAGCAAGGTTTTGTAGTTACCCTGGAATGAGAGTTTTTGCCTACCATGACAGTATTGATAGAAATAGTATGGTGTTTGCGCTGAAGAAAGTCAACTATGAGCTGCAAGCCTACCAAGGACATCAAACAGAATAATGAGATGATATCGTGAGAACCTCTAATCTTGGTCTTTGTGAAGGCCCAAGGAGTGACCCTTCTGAGTCAAAAGATATTCATCAAATCTTACGGTGGATCACAGTTCTATCGTGAAGCAAGTTCTGCTCAAACCATCTTGAAGAAAACTACCAGCCTGGTGGGATAAGGAATAATGAAGCATCATCCATCAGCTCAACTCTACCTAAAAAGGATTGATGAACCCATATATGACCCTTTTGAAGCAAGAAAGTTAAGACTATCCATGAAAGTTTTCTTTTAAGGGTGGTAGCCACCCAATTCCCCTAACCCCGGATATCCAAACATTTCTTTCTTTCCAGCCTCTTCGAATCTCGGGACGAGATTCCTTTTTAGGGTGGTACTCTGTAACATCCCAAAATTTTGGAATGTTTAAAAATCACTAAAATTTAAAACTTTTATCTCATGTTCAAATAAAAATCATCAATATCCAATAACAACAACTAAAAAGGATTATTTTGACTTATTCAAAAGTATTTTGAATTTAATTGAATCAGTAAACTTTATTTTCAAACATGAATATGGAGCTAGAGATGAACCTGTAGATATTAGTTAAACCTTAAAACCATATTTGCAAAGTACTTTAAATTATTTTAGTATGCCCACTTCAAAATGTTTTGTATAAGTTATTTAATTCAAAAACATTACATTTGGGTTCTCAATAAAACCCTAGGTCAATATTTTTAGTCTCAAAACTATTTGGAGCATCCCCTAATTTTAAAAATATAGTTTTGATTCAAGTGTATGATTTTGAAAATAGTTTTAGAATGTTTTTTTCTAAACATTTGTATTTGTGAGATTTTCTTGATTTCATTAGGACATTAATCATCTCATCTTATTGAAACTCTATTTTAAATTTACTGAAAAATGACAAATTGCATTGTTTAAAATTGTCACAACTTGAAAAGTTTGGAAAACATGTGCATGGATGTTTTAAATGAAAGATATGAATTTTAAAAATTTGTAGAAACTAGTTTGGGGTCATTTGGATAAATAAAACATAAGTTATTAAACAAATAAGAAAAACAGAAAAGGAAAAAAAGAGAGTCGAAACAAAGTTAAAAGGGCCGAGTCCAACTAACCGAACCTAGCCCAGCAACCGCCACAACCCTCTCTCCCCTCTCCCTCTGACTGACGCCGGGCCCCACCCGTCAGTTGCTCCTTCTTCAACCTCCAACTACCCAGAGGCCACGACCCCATGACCGGAGCATAACCTCGCCCCACTCCGCACGCCCCCGGCCTCCCCCGCCTCACCCGAGGCCCTCTCTAATATCCCACGATCTCAGCTCCATTTCCCCTCGGTTCTCCCCCTCTAATTTTTGCCCCGGCCGCCGGATTTCCTTCGCCGGAGTTCATCACGGCCGCCGTGAAATTCTTCCGAATTCGGCTGGCACGGCAAGTCCCCTCTTCTACTTCGTCTCTCCCTTCCTCTCTATCTTGCACACCCTCCTGCACCATTTTACTAATTTTAGAGCAGCCGAACGAGCAATTTGTGCTCGACCAGAACGACCTCCGCGTCGCCACAACTCCGGTAGCTCCTCATCGCTGTTCATGGACGCGCAACACTCCTCCGACGCTCTCACCTCCTTCACCGTACTATACCGCATTCGGAGACGCAACCCAAGCATCGGGGGACACACAAGAGCGCCGTCCCCATGAAGAAACCGAGCCGCGCCGCCACCGCCTCGCCATCTCCGGTCACCGACGCCGCCACTTCCTAGTCAATGCACGGTGAGCGTTCGATCCCCTTTTAACAGTCAAGATTAGATCGCTGTGTCGAACCGTTACGTTTCATTTCCCGCCGTTGGATCTGGATCTCATGCTCCAGATGAAACGGAGCCGAGCCGCGACTTGAACTAAGCCGAGCCGAGCCGCAAGCCCAGCCGTCAGCTCAGCCAATCAGCTCCTGCCACGTAGCCCAGAGCCTTTTTTGAATTATTTCCGAATCGAATTAAATGGTATTTTAACAAAAAAGTCCCTGCAACTTAGAACTATTATATCTTTTAAACTACGAAGCCAAATTTGACAAACTTTATACCAATAGAAAGCCCTCAAAGTGTAGAATCTTTTAGCACTGTTGATTTTCAATTTCGACTAGTTTTAATTAATTTAAATTTCAAATGGAAGATTTGAGTATATTTGACCTAGGTTCAAATCCATAAGTCCAAAATTTTCAAATAAAATAATTTTGGGAAACTTAGGATCTGTCTAATAATGTTGCACTGTTAAACTAAATTTTAGAAATGTTATTTCCATTTAAAAATCAGAAACCCTATTGGTATGTTTTTAACATAATTTAAATTCTATTAATCTTATTAAATTGTTTTTCTTTTACAACAATGGAACAAGTATTTCTCGTTTGACCAGAAGTAACAAACTAAGCTTAGTCAACCATTTTCGAAACATAAACTTGTAAACATGTGTTCAAACCTATTTGAAATGTTGAAATTTGAATTAGACGATCCCTTGACCAAAAATGGCAAACCCTAATTCCTATCACATTTAATTCTTTTTGTAAATTGAATTATGTGATAAGACTAGACCATAAAATAAATGAACTAAAAAATCTATTAATCAACTCATTAATGTGAAGTTAGCTTATATATGTCATGTGTTTCTTTGAATGGTTTGTTTATTGTATTTCTCTTTCATCGTATAGATTGAACGGAGAGAAACGTTATTCGTTGAAAAGAGTGTGAGAAACGACAACTTTCAAAAGGCAAGTGACACTCATGAACCACCTATTATTTTGACTATATGCATGGTAGTATTTTCTGTAGTATGCATGTTAGGAGTTGTGTGCAGTTACTATATTATGCTATGCTCCTATGTAGTGTTTAGCTATCCCCCACCCTGAGCTTAGAAGCAAGAACACTTTGTAGAATGCTTAGCCAAGCAATGAAAAATGTTTTGACTAGTTGGAAAGTGAAAAATTAATGAAGTCAATTAATGAACTACCTGGGTGCTGGTTGGAGAACCATGGTGGGTGGCTACTCAGTGGGTCCATGTTTATGGTCCATATCTATGGTAATCACCCTTGGTGGAAGCGCACAATTGTGGAAAGTCACCCAGGCTTAAAGAGATTGTAGACGCACCTTGTTTAGTAGCTTCCAGTGCAGCCACAAGTCATATGGGCTCTGTCTTGACCATATAAGTTGCGAGACCCCGAGATCTGTGTGACCAGATGATGTAGGGATGATAGGTGGGGATGGGTCCGCTTTATGGACTTTGGGGAATTGCTTCTGAAAGGTTGACGTGGGGCTACTCTTCGACTACCCCACGGTGAGGCTACCAGGGCCGCGCCAAGGTTATGGAGGCCCACAGAAGGCCCACTAGGGGTACCGTGTGACCTAGTCCTAGTCGGTTAGGTCATATAAATTGCCATATCTGTAATTGCCATCGGCACCTCTCACCCGAGACCTGGTCTACCTATAAAGGCCAGGAGGGTTGCTCGTCCAAGGGATACGCTCATAGCCGCCACCACCAACCCTAGCGAGATCGCTATCTCGCCATTGTAATCGCTACTCGCAATCAATACCAGACAAGCAGGAAGTAGGGTGTTATCCTCCGGGAGCCTGAACCTGGGTAAATTCCCCGCTTGTCAGCCGCCGTGATCACCAACGCTCCTCTCTCTCCCCCTCAATCAACCCGGGGTGGACAACCCAGGGATTTGTCGAGTTACACCCTCGTCAATTGGCGCCGTCTGTGGGAAGGAATGAGCGTTGGAATCATGGTCGCACCGGCTCCATCCGCAAGGAAGATCGACGTCTGCACCACCCGGGAGCCCATCCGCTTCGGCTCCTTCTAGTACGTCTTCCACCAGCCGGCCCACCGCTCGGTGTACGCCGATCTGTACGAAGGTATACACATCACCTTTGGTTCCATACACTGCTTCGTAGACAGTCGTGGTATATTCAGGTCCACGGCGACCACGCCGCGCGCGGCGGTGACACCTGCATCGGCCACCCTCGCGCTGTACCCGCCGTCGTCTACCGCGGGAGCCGCATCTACCGCAACCGTGAAGATCGCATCTACATCAACCACCTCGACAGCGGCCATGGAGATCGAGTCTACTCCGACCATCTCGATCGCACGGTCGACACAACCAGGATCTTCTCCAACTCCGACTGCGTCGACCCGCACGTGCGACCAGAGACGTGTTGCCGACAGCCACGTCGCGCGCACCCTCATGGACTCGTAAAGTCTTCCCCAAACCAATCGCGCTCGCTCTGGCGACTGCGAAATCTCCCTCCACGACCGCGGTAAAGATCGCAAGAAGACGCAACAATGGCTGCGCCGCCTACCATGTGGCAGAAATTTTTGATCCAGAGCAAGATTCAGATGACGGAAGCAGCATCGGTAGCGTAAACACCCCCACCCAAGTCTACCCCGCGCAAGTCTTCATGGCTGGCACAGTGCCTCCAGAAGGCAACGACGAACCCGCATATCCACTGGAGGTGGTCATGCCCGATCAGACTACACGACTCACCATCACACGCGACATGGCAATCATGGCCATGAAGCACGTCGACGACGGCACATTCCCACCACCCGACGCACCTCGGGACGATCAGCTGACAGTCCAGTACTAGCTACGCAAGGAAGGCGAGCGACTTCGCGCCGAAAAAGCCGAGCTACTCCGGCGCAAGAGGGATGCCGACGCGTCAAGCGCCAGACGGGCTGCCTACTCGTTTACTTCCTCCACGGAAGTTAACCAAGGAGGACGGCGACACAGAGCTCGCGTTCCCCTCATGACGGAAGCCGATCGAGACAGAGTCACCCGCAACCTCGACTCATCCTTCGTCACCGAGGATGAAAATGGGATACCCGTCCCCAAAACGGCGAACACTTGTATCATGGCAGTCAAAACATACCTTCGGCTCACACAGCCACCGGAGGGAGACGCGCGGGCCCTTCTCCACAACTAGCAGATCATGTCCATGAAGGCAATCGATGACGCCTTGTCGAACAGGGTGCCAAGCAGCCGGGCACGTGAGGAGCGAGAGCACCAAGCCCGCGAGCCGGAAGCGCCAGATGTCCCTGCAGCACAGCCATTGCGACAACCACAACCAGGCGAAGACCTTCGCAAGGTCATCACGCAAAGGACGGTGGACCGCAGCCGCACCTAGCGTTCGACTGACACGACGAACCTGGACGACCATGCCGATCGCAACTTTGAGCCGTGAGGTGACACATGCTTCAGCTTCAACATTCGCGACACCCACATGCCCAAAGGCTTCAAGCTAACAGCAGGAACACCCAAGTACGACGGGAAACAAGAACCGCGCCTCTGGCTCGAAGACTATCTCATCGCCTGTACCTGTCAAGGTGGGACATCGACCACAGCGATGCAGTACATCCAGCTCATGCTCACGGATTCAGCACGCGGTTGGCTCACCAGCCAACCCAAGGACTCTTTCAAGACCTGGGAAGAATTCCAAGATAACTTCATCAAAAGTTTCTCTGGAACATACGCAAGGCCGACGACCTACATCGAGTTGCAAGCCAGTAAACAAGGAAGAGATGAGTCGCTCCGGTCATACATCCAACGATGGACACTCCTCCGCAACACCATGGAACCCGTCTCAGAAGACCGAGTGATGGATGCGTTCATGCATGGCGTCGCTCGCCGCGACCTGCGCGAAGAGTTCGGCTGGCTCCAGCCAAAGACCACGATCGAGCTCATGAAGATAGCAAACTAGTGGGCCGAAGGAGAGGACTACGTCTGCGACACCTCTCCGAAGAAGGAAGTTGAAACAAGTAACTGGCGGGATGGACGCCAGAAGAAGAAACAACCTTTCACTAATCTCGACACAATCGAGCTAGTAGCGGTGGGATATCAAACCCCCCGTGATGATACGCGAGATAACAATCGCCAGTATGATCAAGGTCATCAATACAGTCGAAGCGGTGATCAAGGTCGACAGTCCAACTCGGGCCAGTACAACCGCAACAGCGGTAGCATTAGCCGCAATGACGGAGGCCAGAAACGCGAGTGGAAGCGCGCACTGACCCCAGCCGAGGAGCTGATGCAACCTTGCAAGCATCACTCGTTCCGCAACCCGGAAACAGGCAAATGGGGCGCCAACCACCTGTTGAAGGATTGTCGTAAAGCACGCAAGATCTACGAGGCTATGCAGCATATCATCACTCCTGTGCAAGCACTGCAGCCAGCCCCGCAGCTAGCTATTCAGGTAGCACCCGCAAACAACAACCCAGCGCATGCAGCTGGGGCCTTTCTCCAGCAGCAGCCGCATCATGAAGCCCAGCCAGCAACTGCACACGACGCATACCCGACTGCGCGGGGACAGCTCAACATGATACAGAAGGGACGCCCTTCAAACAGGGTGCAAAAGCTCATCACCCGCCAAGTCCTTCAGGCCACCAACTGCCCACGCTCGGTACCGAACTACCTGAGAGGGTCAGAGACACCGATCACATTCTCCAGGGCAGATCACCCGTTAGATGTACCTCGGCCTAGTCACGCTGCTCTGGTTATCGAAGCCCTGATCGGAGATTACAGCCTGAAGAAGGTATTCATGGATGGAGGCAGTGTCATCAACATCATATTCGCCGACACCCTGAGAAGGATGAACAAGTCGACAGAGAAGCTACCGGAGTCCGAGACCACCTTCCATGGCATAGTACCAGAGAAAGCAATCACGCCCATGGGAACAATCACACTCGATGTCATCCTTGGCTCACCCGAGCACTTCAGGAAAGAGTCGATTGACTTTGAGGTCGTCGACTGGAACTCACAGTATCATGCCATACTGGGGCGCCCAACTTTTACCAGGTTCATGGAAGTACCTCACTACGCCTACCTGATGATCAAGTTGCCTTGACCCAAAGGAATAATCACCGTGCGTGGCGACTTCGACCGCTCCAACAGCTGCGACCGCGAGTTCAGCAGGATCTCTGAGTTCTTCGGGGTCGAAGAGCACTTCAAGGCCATATCAGCCGACAACGACAAGACCGTCTTTCCACCCCGAAAGAAGCCAGCCAAGGATGCCGCCTTCAACTCGAACGACGACACGAAAACTCACCAGGTCCATCCGAGCGACAGCAGCAAGACGATCAAAGTGTCCTCAAGTTTGACACCCGCATAGGAAGGTGCGCTCGTCGAGTTTCTACGTGAGAACTGAAAAATCTTCGCATGGCAACCTTCTGACATGCCAGGAATACCCAGGAATCTCGCCGAGCACTCCTTAAAAGTTCACAAGGACGCCAGACCCGTCAAACAAGCCATGAGACGCTTCTCAGGACCCAAACGAGACGCGATCACTATGGAGATCGACCGGGTGCTGCACGCCAAGTTCATCAGAAAGATTAAGGACTCAGACTGGGTCGCCAACCCGGTCCTAGTCGAGAAGAAGAAGACGAAGAAACTACGCATGTGCGTCGACTTCACTGCAGTCAACAAGTGTTGCCCCAAGGATCATTTCTCGCTCCCGAGGATAGACCAGGTCATCGACTCGACAGTAGGCTGCGAGCGCCTATCTTTCCTGGACGCCTTTTCAGGTTACCAACAGACCAGACTGAAAGTCGAAGACGAAGCAAAACAGCATTCATCACACCCGACGACGTCTTTTGCTACCTGACAATGCCCTTCGGGTTGAAGAACGCTGGCGCCACGTATCAGCGCCCAATGCAAGCATGCCTTAAGGGGCTAATCGGGCAAATTGTCCAAGTCTACGTCGACGACATCGTCGTCACGACCCGAAAGGAAGACACCCTAGTTGCTGACCTCCGCAAGGTCTTCGCGGCGCTGGATGAATATCAGATCAAGCTGAACCCAGAGAAGTGTGTCTTCGGCGTGCCAGCCGGAGAGCTGCTGGGGTACCTCGTCTCTGCAAGAGGAATAGAGGCAAACCCTGAGAAGGTGCAGAACATACTCACAATGCCGGCACCAACCAAACTACGTGAGGTACATCGACTGGTTGGCCGAGTCGCAGCTCTTAGCAGGTTCATAAGTAAGTTGGGTGAGAAGGCCCTACCCTTCTACCAACTGATGAAGAAGACCGACAAGTTCGAGTGGACAGAAGAAGTGCAAGACGCATTCAACCAACTCAAGAAAACCCTGACGACTTCCTCGGTCCTAGTAGCACCACTGGAGAACGAGCCGCTATACCTGTACGTCTCAGCAACTAACAGGGTGGTAAGGACCGTACTCATAGTAGAGCGAGAAGAAGAAGGGCACATTCACCCTGTACAAAGACCAGTCTATTACCTCAGCGAAGTCTTGACATTGTCGAAGCAAAACTACCTGCACTAACAGAAGCTGGCCTATGGGGTCTTCATGACTTCCAGAAAGGTCGTCCACTACTTCTCCGAGCACCCGATCACGGTGGTAAGCTCCTCCGGGCTAGCACACATCCTCACAAACAAGTGCGCGACAGGGTGAGTCGCAAAATGGGTTGTCGAGCTAGGACCTTGGGGGCTGAAGTACGCTCACCCAAAGTCAATCAAGGCCCAAGTCCTTCTAGAATTCACCACCGAATGGATAGAAGCCCAGCTACCAGATGTCCCCGACTTGTCCAACGCGTGGACGATGTACTTTGACGGCTCCAAGAAGTTCAAGTCAGCAGGGGCAGGAGTCGTCCTCATCTCCCCCAAAGGCGACAAGCTAAAATACGTTCTGCAGATGGACTTCCCGACACCCTCCAACAACGAAGCAGAGTACAAAGCCCTGATAATCGACATGCGGATGGCCAAGAAATGCGGAGCCACTCACCTCATGATCTACGGCGACTCTTACCTCGTCGTACAACAAACCATGAAGTCCTGTGATGCCATCGCCGACAACATGATCGCGTATAGAGACTTGTACAACCAGTTGGAGGGTACATTCGACGGCTGTGAGCTGCGACACATTGGCCGTGACAACAACGAAGAGGCCGACGCGCTCGCCAACATGGGATCAGACAAGGTGCCAGTTCCACCCGACGTCTTCCTCGAGCGCATCACGCAGAAGTCCATCAAGACTCGACCCGTGACAAAAACCTCCACACCGGCAGCGAGCACCTCCAACCCGCCGAACAAGGAAAAGGAGCCAATGGAAGTCATGCTAGTGGAAGCCACATGGACGGGACCATATCTGGCCTACATGCTGCACCAAAGGCTGCCAACTGACCCAGTCGAAGCGAAGCACATCATTCGGCGCTCAAAAAGTTTCACCGTCATCAATGGTGAGCTATACAAGCGGAGCATCTCAGGAATCCTACAAAGGTGCGTGGATCCAGTCGACGGCCAAGCTATCCTACTTGACATTCATGCCAACATCTGTGGGCATCACGCCAGCAGTCGGGCCTTGGTGGCCAAAGTGCTACGAGGCGGGTTCTACTGGCCAACAGCTATGCAAGACGCAGA
This sequence comes from Poa annua, assembly GCA_026929855.1. NCBI lineage: Eukaryota > Viridiplantae > Streptophyta > Magnoliopsida > Poales > Poaceae > Poa > Poa annua. The sequence goes on along the minus strand of CM049426.1, from coordinate 237,554,196 downwards.
AGACTTAGTAAGGAAGTGCCCCGGGTGCCAGGAATTCGCCAAGAAGCCTCACGCACCCGCGTCCACGCTAAAGACAATACCACTTGCCTGGCCTTTCGCCCAATGGGGACTGGACATGGTAGGCCCACTGAAGAAATCCTCACCAGGAGGACACACTCATCTCCTGGTGGCAGTCGACAAGTTCACCAAGTGGATCGAAGCCGCGCCTATCAGAAGTTCGACTGCGTCGTCAGCGGTAAATTTCATCAGATCCATCATCTTCAGATTCGGGGTACCGAACGGGATCATCACGGACAACGGCTCGAACTTCACAACCGAAGAGTTCAAGGACTTCTGCTTAGATCAAGGCATCAAGCTCAACTACGCATCTGTCTCGCACCCGCAGTCCAATGGGCAAGTCGAGAAAGCCAACGACCTAGTCTGCAGCGGCATCAAGAAACGCCTGCGGGTACCGCTGAGACGCGCCGCGGGTGCATGGGTCGAAGAACTGTCGTCAGTCCTCTGGAGCCTGCGCACCACGCCAAGCAGATCCACCCAGTACACTCCATTCTTCATGGTGTATGGTGCAGAGGCGGTCCTCCCCTGCGACATCAAGTTCGACGCACCACGAGTGGTCGCCTACGACGAGTCAGATGTAGAGGAAGCACTAGAAGACAGCATGGACATCTTGGATGAAGCTCGCGACATCGACCTGGCATGATCAGCCGTGTACCAACAAGACCTACGCAACTATCATGGACGGAGGCTACGGCCAAGGGCATTCGTCGCAGGTGACCTAGTCCTCCGACTCAAGCAGAAGAAGGTGCACAAACTCGCCTCCCCATGGGAGGGCCCATACATTGTGACAGAGGCAACCGGCAACGGAGCTTACCGCCTGAAGGACTCGAAGACGGGAGCAGTCTGCAGCAACCCATGGAACGTCACACAACTTCGCCGATTCTATGCCTAGTCAACCCAACAATTGTACCAAAGAAAGAATGTCAAGGCGACAGGTTTCAGACGCACTCTTTCCCTTACCAGGGTACCTAAGGGGACTGGAAGGGTTTTAATGAGGCGGCCTGCTCGCAAGAATCAATAAAGTGATTTAAGGAAAAAGCTGTCCCATTTACCTTTTCAGTCGAGGCAATCCATAACCTAGGCCGCCACTCGAACCACTCGGGGGCTGCGCCATACAGGTCAAACAAAAATCCTAGGCCATCACTCGAATACTCGGGGGCTGCGCCATACATGTCAAATGAAAAGTCTAGGCCGCCACTCGAACCACTCGGGGGCTGCACCATACAGGCACCACTCGCAAAATCCTAAGCCGCTACCCGATCTGCTCGGGAGTCCCGCTACACAGGTCAAGTCAAAAAGAATCCTTGGCCACCACCCGATACACTCGGGGGCTGCACTTTACAGGTATCACTTGAAGTCCTAGGCCGCCACTTGAACTATTCGGGGGCTGCGCAATGCAGGCCCTACTCGTAAAATCCTAGGCCGCCACCCGAACCACTCGAGGGCTGCGCCATAGAGGTCAAGTCCCAAAATCCTAAGCCGCCACCCGACACACTCGGAGGCTGCGCTATACAGGTATCACTTGAAATCCTAGGACACCGCTCAAAGTACTCGGGGGCTGCGCCATACAGGTCCACGACACAGCCCTAGGCCGCTACCCAATGCACTCGGGGGCTGCGCCATACAGGTCAAGAATCACAACAGATATAAGCACAATAGCGCAAACAATTTCAACTTGCTTACTCGGGGGCTTCTTCAACATAATACATCGGTATTTACATCGGCAAATTTGCCTCCTATAACTAACCCTGTACAATAGAAGATTTCCACCCCTAATCTCCAGGCTCATCTTTTGACACATCGAGTGGACCTACAAGGCGCTCACTCAGCTTTTGGACCTACTCAATCATCCGGCGCGCAACTGGCAAGGTGTCGGCGTAATCGTCATCCCCAGGCAGGCCACCTAGCAACCTTTCCAGAGGAAGATTTGGCAGGTGCAGTCGGACGTACGCCAGCGCCACGTTCGCCCCGGCGACGAGTTGGGTGTTGACCACCTCCTTCAACGCGTCACCTTCGTGGAACCTCTCCAACAAGGCGGCCAACCCGTGCGGCTGCCCATTGGGTGGGAAGTACACACGGTGGATGTGCCAGAGGGTCTTCCTGCAACCTTCAAGAAGAAAGGCAGCCCGCCAAGTTCGATCGAACATGCACGCGAGAATTCGCCCTCTTGATTTGTTCGACCAGAAGTGGCGAGCCTCGTATGAATCGCCAGTCGCCTCCCGGGTGTCCCGCTCTTCAACCCGAGCCTGCTCAGCCTACCAATCTGGGTTCACATATGCACCCAGAAATTACAAGTTATAACCAGCAAATCTCAAGGAGGAAGTCAGGCAACAAATGCTACCAACCTTGCAGCTGCCGACTGATTAGATCAATTTCTCCAAGCAAGAATTCTTCGCGCTCGGAGAACCCCGCAGTAGGACGCGACTTGGAGCGCTCCAGCTCCAACTCAGCAAGCTTCAGACTCGCTTCAAGGCCAACCACCTTATTCCTCATGTAGGTGATCAAACACTGGTCATTCGTGCTTCGCTTAGGAACGGGTGTTGATAGACGACAGTGCACAGCCGCAGCAGTGGAAGTGACTCCGTGCACGCCAGTCTGTCACGAATGCGCAGAGTCAATACAGAAAGGCGATTCCTCAACAAAAGCAAAGTCGATGGGAAGGAACACATAATTTGGCACAAAATATAGTCCAAGGCCAAAAGACCCGACAAAACATCAGTCATTACAAGCAGCAGACTCAAATACAAGTTACTGCGACTACAAGGACCTACACTACACAAGCTCCTAAGCGGCGGACTCCGACCGGGAGCGACTCTTTCGAGCAGCAGCCGCCTCGCTTGCCTTGGCGATCGCCCTCTCGATGGTGGCCACAAGCTTCACAGCTAACTGTGCAACCTGCGTCTTCACCCCGCTAAGGGACGCGGTCCTGCCATCGGCCTTCGAGGAAAACCGCTGACAACTTTCTCGAAGTCGCCAGCGACCTGATGACCAAGCAGAAGCTGGAAGGTGAGCTCGGAGCTGCGTACCGTCTGCGTCCGAGTGAAGTCCGCGAGGGTGGTCGCGTCGTCTTCAAACGGCGCCGTAAGGGCATCAACGGCAGTCGGCGGCGGATCGCTGGAAAAAATGCTCCGATGCACAGTCGTGAGCGCTCCCGTCGACTTCTGCAGCGCCGCCGTCGACCTCTGCAGCGCGGCGGATGCATACGCGCAGACGCGATCAAGAAAGCCGAATGCGGTGGCCAAGTCGACGTCGTCACTGGACGAGCCTTCCGAAGGAGCGCCACCACATTTCTCTAGACAAAGGGTCAAAAGTCAACAAAAGCAAATCAAGGAAAGACAAAAGTATGCGTTAAGCCGAAAATCTCACCTCCGAGGGCACAGGCGAGTGAGAGCAGGCGGTCGACCTGGGTCTTCTCCTGGACGGCCCGCACGCGCTCACGCTCCTGGGACTCATGCAGCACTTTCTCAAGCTCCGCCTGAGCCTGAAGCTTCAACTCTAACTCTGCAGCCCGCTTAGTAGTCTGGTCCAGAAAGGTGCGCAGCTGGTCCCTCTCCTTCTCGAGGCGAACATAGGCAACGGCTGCCTCAAGTTGCTGGCGATAGTACGGCTGCAAAACAAACAAGAAGATATAAAGTTGCGGGCGACTATCCTAGTCACCCACACCTTTGGGGGCTACTCCCATCGGGAGCGCTGGACACGCACCCGATGAAATTTCAGAAAGACAAGAATGAGAACAAGGACTTACGTGGTCCAGAAGGTCGACGTCTGCCAAAGTCGTCGGGGCACTGCCACTCGGAGCCACGGAGCCACCAGCCCGCGCCTGCTCCTCGACTGCCACCCGAGTAACTAGCTCGGTCGAAGGAGCAGACGTGTGCTCCACTTCGCGCAGAGGGGAGTCGACGAAGCCGGAACGGTGGCTGGCACAAGATCAAGACAAAACTCAACTCGAGGACTGAATCTCACGAAGGCAACTCAACGCGATAAAATGAAAGAACTTACCTGGTGGTCTCGAGGTCATCACCGCTCCCCAGGGAGAGGGACGACATCCGAGTGAACTCGCGTGGCGGTGCAGAGCTGACAGGAGGAGCAGCCAAGGGTTCGTCCCAGTTGTCCTGGGACCGCACACCCGAAGAAGACATGCCAGCCTCCTCCAAGTCAACATCCGCATCCTTTGCGGGCGACGAAGCAGTCGCAAAGTCGCCACCACTTCGCCGCTTCTGCTTCTTCCGCGCGGGTTCCTCCTCTTCGTCATCGTCCTCCACCTCTTCGCTAGGGGAGATAGCGGACGGGATGTCTTCATCGTCACCCTCCTCCTCCACAAACTTCGACTCGTCATGAGGTCCGTTTTCTGGGAGAGGAGGAAGGCTGACCAGAAGAGAGCGACCCTGTAGCAAACAAAGTCAAGTCGAATCAAGAAACAGAAGATCAAGAAAGCAAGCAAGGAAAAGAACAAATCAAAAGCTCACCTCAGGAACAGGGTTCACTGCTCCGTACGCAGCGATAGGACACTTCACGTTGCAAGGGTCCGCGGCTCGGAGGCTAGTGATGCCCCTCACCTTGGTCTCCACTTCCTCGTCGTCAAGCGGCTGGTCGCTGACGCCCTCAACTGCCCACATCGGGTGGGGGCGAGCGCGTAGTGGCTGGACTCGCAGCCGGAAGAAGGTGGCCATCAGGTGGACACCACCCGACTCGCGTCCCAGGATCCTGACGAGGTTGTGCAGTAGGCTCAGCAGCGGCCTCGCGGACCCCTTCTCTTCCTCAGCGAGCGGGTGCGCCCACGCGTGAGTCTTCCGCAAACCGCGCTCGCCATCGAAGTTTGCCAGGCCCTACTGGACGCACCTGATGTAGAACCACCGCTTCCGCCACCCCTGGACGGAATCCGACTTCTTCATCTGAAAGTACGCTGTGTCACCGCGCACCTGGATGCCGAAGCCGCCCACCGGGTATGTCAACCCGCTCTTCCCCACGTTCTTCCGAACGAGGAAGAGCGACTTCCATAAAGCCCAGTGGGGTGCGATCCCCATAAAGCACTCGCAGAGCACGATAAAGCTCGCGATGCTTAAGACGCCATTGGGGGTCAGATCGTGGATCTGAACCCCATAGGCGTACAGAAGACCACGAACAAAATCGTGGAGAGGGAACCCTAAGCGCCGTGGAAGGAAATCCACGAAGCAAACGCGCTCCCCCTCGCGAGGAGCGGGATACACTTCCTTGCCAGGGGCACGTACCGTGGCCTGGTCCGTCGGGGGCAGCAGGCCCTGCGCGCGCAGGACCTCGAGGTCGGTTTTCTTCACCGACGACTTTTGCCAGTCGCCTTTGGGCTTCTTCATCATCCCTGCCTCGGTGGCGGCGGCGCTAGCGGCGACCTTCGACTTGCCCATGGCGTTGGTTGATCGCGGAAGGTGGGAGGACAAATGGAACAGAGCTTGGATGGAGGCAATGGCGATTGGAGAAGATGACCTGCCCTCGCGCCGCGGCGCAGTACTTATGTCGTGCAGGCAATCCATCCCAGCCGTCCACGAAGATACTGTTCCAAGCACGTGCATCCAGCCGTCCACGTGTCACAAGGAGAGACTAACCGCCCCCGCCCACTACGTCCACTACGCACGGGAACCAAGGCGTCATCATCGTGCCGCGAAATCTTCGCGCCCAAATCGGAGATAAGTGACAACTGCTGACTACAGTCAACACTAACAGTGGGGCCTGCTACGTCACGTCCCATCGGGCACAGAGGCGTGCTGTGAAGCGTCATCACTGACGTCAGCAAGGCACGACGCGGAGCAGAGAGATAACTCGAACTCATGATTCGAGTAGTAAGCTATACAGCTAAAAACAAACAAGTAGGACAAGGTGCTGTTCAGAGAACCCGAAACAATCATTCGGGTGGCAGTGAAGAAAAGGTAGGCCCAGCCGACCGAATCAACAGACAGTAGGCCAGCAGGCCGAATAGAAACAAGTTTTCACAAAAAGCCAAGACAAAGTAGTTCGACTGTAGAACGTACTCCCATCGGGGGCGTCCTCTTCGACTGAAGAAAGCGAGACCAAACTCAAGCACAAGCAATCCGGCGGCGTACCCAGGAGGAAGAAGTTCTTTGCCCGACTCTACGATTCGACCAAGCACTTAGGGGCTACTGACGTGGGGCTACTCTTCGACTACCCCACGGTGAGGCTACCTGGGCCGCGCCAAGGTTATGGTGGCCCACAGAAGGCCCACTAGGGGTACCGTGTGACCTAGTCCTATTCGGTTAGGTCATATAACTTGCCATATCTGTAATTGCCATCGGCACCGCTCACCCGAGACCTGGTCTACCTATAAAGGACAAGAGGGTTGCTCGTCCAAGGGACACGCTCATAGCCGCCACCACCAACCCTAGCGAGATCTCCATCTCGCCATTGTAATCGCTACTCGCAATCAATACCAGACAAGCAGGAAGTAGGGTGTTATCCTCCGGGAGCCTGAACCTGGGTAAATTCCCCGCTTGTCAGCCGTCGTGATCACCAACGCTCCTCTCTCTCCCCCTCAATCAACCCGGGGTGGACAACCCATGGATTTGTCGAGTTGCACCCTCGTCAAAGGTCTCGTCTCGGTCTTCTCTTTTACATTTCATAATTGAGTGACATGGACGAGGGAATGATTGGGTCTTGTGGTGAAAGTGCACACCCTCTCAAGAGTTAAAACTAGGTATACTTAGCCGTGTCCCCGGTTATGGACTTTGAGCAACTAGACAGGGCAGATGTTGAAGATCTCCTCATCCCAATTTCTATAATAAAATTTGATGGGTGAACAAGGGTTGGGAGAGCTCACCGCTTTCTATCGGTGGTGCTCGTTGTGAGTAGTTTTCAAAGTTTTTCACCGTTTTCTATCGGTGGTACTTTTTGTTGTCAAAGGTGTTCACTATTTTCTATCAGTGGTACTCTTTGTCTAAGATGAAAAGTTGTTTTATAAATGATAGGACAAAACTGGCTTTATGCAAATCAGCCTGAAACTCCACCGAGCCAAATATGCATGTAGATATAGTCTTAGTAATTTTAGCTACAAAGTGTCATATTGCCACCACAATTCAATTGTGCTGACCCAATATGGTTTGGGCTGCAACTCACCATTGCAGGACCCTCTGACAAGGAGTAAGGATTGTTAGTGTCGCGAGTCTCCAACCAACATGCCTTGCCTATGGCACATGATGAAGATGGAGCTCACTTATCCATTTGCTTTCCGCTGTGTGTTTATTTTGGTTTGATCTAGCCATGGGCTATGCACCTTGTATCGAACCCTTTTATTTCTTGATCATCGTGTAATGAATATTGATGCAATGTTATGGTATTTCATCTTAAATTGTGTGTGCTAGCAAGTCGATCCAGTGACTAGCACTATATATAAGAGGTCGCTACCTTATAATAAGGTGGGCCTTTACAGCCCACTCGGTGAAATTGCATCTATATAGCTGCGTAGCTTATGACGAGGTCATGGAGATGTAATATCACAGACGAGTTAATAACCTACGTCGGTAACGAGATACAACAGGGCATCGGATGTCTATGATCATATCTCGGACAAGGTAGTATCGTAGAAACAAAGGGAATGAATATCATGTTCATGGTTCAACGACGATATTCGTAGAATGCACAGGGACCGTCATATGCATCCAGGTATCCCTGGTGGTCATTGGCGAGCGAAGGGTCCCGACCATGTCTGGAGAGTTCTCGAACCGTAGCGTAACAATACTTAAGGTTTTAACGAAGCCTGGAGAAGGTTTTGGAATATTAAAGGATTTGATTAGACAGAGAAAAATAATCCGGAAAGAGTTTCGGTGGTCCGGAAGGAGTTCCGGGAAGGTCTGGAATGGTTCCGGGAATGTCCGAAATATGTTCGGGTGGTCCGGAAAATGTTTCGAACTCACGGGAGATTAAATAATATATAAATATGTTAATTATGAATTAATTATATTTTATATTATATTAATATTAATTAAATAAAGAAAAAAGTGGGCAGCCCACCTAAATGGGCCAAGAGAGGCCCAAGAGGGGAGCCGCACCAAGCAGAGAGGAAGGGGGCTTGGGACCCTAGTCCAATTCGGACTAGGAGAGCCGGCCGAACCCCCCTCCCCCTCCTTTTCCTTTAGTCCCACATGGGGGAGGCAAGGTGTTTGCACACCCCCTCCCCCCTTTATATAGCAAAGCATATTAATCGGATTAATTATAGAAAAATATAACTAATATTGTACCAGGTCGGCCAAGCTGCTTCTCCGCCCGTTTGGATTCCTATCTCTACCAAAGCTATACCGCTGGGCGCCGTTGCCCTGCGGGATTCTAGAAAAGTTCTACCCCTACGATCTCAGCTGGATCGGAGTGACTGGGGGTTGTTGTTAAGCTCCGTATGCTTGTGATTGCTCGGAGGCGCCACATCTGAGGATCCTGGGCGACATCGTCTCGCCACCATCGCAGCCCTGCCGCCGGCGCTGCCCCCCCCAGCCGCCGGCGCCATGCCCCCTTCCGCTGGACGCCCGTCGATGCATGTCATCGTCGACATCACCGCGTTATCGCCTACTTCGCCGCGCCAAGTTTTCCGCGACCTTGAGGTCGGCTACGTACGACTTCGTCGGCAACGCTTGTGCAGCAGCGTAATCCCCGCTATCGGTCTACATGGAGGTTTGTGACCTGTTCCGCCACCGTTATCGCATGTACTAGATAGATAGATCCTGGCTAGTTCGGTTGTTCTTACATTAGAAAAAAAATGTTTTCTGCACCGGAACCCCTTTAGTGGTATCAGAGCCGATCTATGCGTAGTACTGCTGGTACGGTAAGAACTCATGTTGAATGAGTATGTCTTTCTTATATTTTCTACCCTCTAGCGTGCACTTGCGATGCCTTCGGTATTGAGTTGATGAAGTGTCCCAGACCGAGTTTACGCGTACGCTTACGTGAGACTGGTTCCACTACTGACATACGGCTTGCACCGTATCTGTGGCTGGCGGGTGTCTGTTTCTCTCTCTTTAGTCGGCAAAGCATTTTCAATGGAGGGCCCGAAAGGATGCTTAAACATGCAATTATATGATCGATGTTGTGGTACAAAGTTCGTAGGTAGGGAAACGGTTCTCTTGCGAATAAGCCTATAAGCCACATAAAAACTTACAAAACTAAATAAACGTAGAGGCGTCTAATTTGTTTTGCAGAGGCATTATTTTATTTGACATGGTTACGGTAAATTTGATTTTACTCGTACTGTTGGAGGCAATGGAGGTCACCGTAGACTCGGAGCCATGCCACAACGCCCGGTCCAGGTTCATGGCGCCGTGGAGGTCCAGGCGTAACGACCATGTCGCATCGCACTTCATTACATTATTTGATATTGTGCTGTTGTGTGTGAATCCTGTTGATTGCTTATATATTAGATATACACCAGTAGATTTTAAATAGGATGATCCCTAACAAATAGGAAAATTGTGTTCTCCCTCGTTGTGCACCACCAAGAAAGTTCTACGTTATGAGGCAGGCCGTGACGATCGGGTGTCACACATTTCGTCGTTCGCATACAGTGGGTGTAAGCCATGTTGCACGCGCAAAACCTTCGAGGTTTGATTGGCGAGCCTAACATATGCAGATATGGCCTCGGAACACGGGAAGATCAAAAGATCGAGCATGAGTCACAGAGTTGTTGTGATCAACATTTTATGTCCACCTTTGAAGTTGTGCTGCCGGCCGTGACAATCGGGGGTGGTATAGTGGACAGGGGTCGTGGAATCGCTAGGATTATTGTAGGGATAATAATTTTAGTGGAGTGTGTTTAATAATTTGATTATAAACTAAAACTCACATATGTTATAAACTTAACCTTACCTCTTTGCGATCATATATGTAGACGGAACTCTACTTCGGTTACTTCCTTAGGACTTCGGCTTCTAACTTAGAAACCGATGGGTCCAACTGAAGGAGATATGCCCTAGAGGCAACTAATAAAGTGTATTCTTTATCATATCTCGTTTGTTCATAATAGCTTTTTGTGTCATGCTAGAACCGTATTAAGCGGAAACATTAATGCGGGTGTGATACGTAAACAACCAGGTCCCTAGTAGCCTCTACTAAGACTAGTTTCATTGCACGATTGATGATCGAGGTTTCCCGGTCATGGGGCATGGCGCCGGTCAGCAATGAGAGTCATATCGCTAGAGAGCGATGTGATGGACATACCCAGATTTGGAGAACGTAGTCGTTACGCCTTTGACCGTGAGATCAACTCTTATTGATATTCCCGGAAGATACTTTGATTGCACCAAACGTCGTATCTTATTTAGTATGACAATAACGGTGATACTTTTGGGTATTGGAAAGGAGTATTGAGACGAGGGGTCAAGAGCGGGATTTGCCAGTCCGCGTAGCAGGATAGATACTCTTGGGCCCACTCGGTGAGATCATGTCTAATGAGCTTGCAAGCATGTGACTAGGTCACGGAGACATGAGATCATGAACGAGTAGAAGATAGCGTCGTCGGTAACGAGGTCGGGATTAGGTATGGAGATATCTATGGAACGACACTCGGACGTGCTAAGTATCGCTATGGCAAAAGGTCTAAGACTTCGCGTTTAGGTTTGATAGATGAAAGTCATTCGTTATATCTCAGGGATTAATTCAGGGGGTCCAGGCCTACGAGTTAGTCGTTGATCATTGAGGAGTCTTGATCATACCTGATATTATATCGAACTGCTAGGGTAACACACTTAAGGGGTTTCGACAAGACAACCGGAAAGGAAGGAGATCACCGGGAGCGTCCCGGGAGAGGTCCGATGGAGATCGGGCAGCATCGAAAGAGTTTTCGGAGCTAGGAAATATTATATATATTATGTTTGATATTAATTAGTGTTATTAATATGGAAATATGATTTTATATATTTATTTTCGAATTTATTAAGGCAGATTTCCCTAAATGGGCCTTCCGGACGAAAGAAGGCCCAAGAGGGGAAAATTCCCTAGGGGAATTCGGTGGGGGCCAGGAGGGCCGGCCTAGGTGGGCCACAAGGGGCCCACCAGGGGGCCGGCGCACTCCCTAGCCGAACTAGGCTATGTAGGGATAGTCCCACATTGCCTGGCTGGCAAGGTTGGCTCCCCTTGGGAGCCTATATAAGAAGGGGCACCCCTGGCCTTTTAATTCACCAATTAATTCCCTAATTCTCTCTTGATTTCGTGATTCCCTTTGTTGGAGTTGCGCCGAGCTGAGGAAGAGGGGATCTCCTCCACCATAGCCCGCTGCCGCGCTGCTGGTGTTCCGGTCCAAGTCTTCCGCTGCTCGTCCTGGACTGGAGCTTCGGAGGCGTCGTCTCCACCGTACGTGTGCGACTCCCTGCGAGGTGCTGCGCTAGCGGTACTCGGAGGTCTACTTCCTCTACACGACCTTGAGGTCGGCTTCGTCGGTCTTCATCGACAATGTTTGTGCGGGAACGTAATCCCGCTTTCGGTCTACAAGGGTATGTATTCCGATCTCCGTTCGTACTACTATATCTGCATAAAATAGATCTTGGCATGCTTTTAGGATATCGTTGGTAGGATTTTTTTTGTTTTCTGCACACGATCCCCTTCAGTGGTATCAGAGCCGATCTATCGTAGATATAGCTGTACGCTGTTAGAACCCGTCTTCTGCATGGGGGCACCATTCCTGTTATTTGCTACCCTCTAGCGTGCACTTGTGATTCCAGCGGCATTGAGTTGGTGAAGCGGCCCGGACCGACTTTACTCGTACGCTTACGCGAGACTGGTTCCACTACTTACATACGGCTTGTACCGTATCTGTGGCTGGCGGGTGTCAGTTTCTCTCTCTTTAGTTGGTCTTCGCATTTTCAATGGAGGGCCCGAAAGGGATGCTTAAACATGCAATTATTGGATCGTTGTTGTGGTCATAAGGTTCGTAGGTATGAAGCGGTTCTATTTATGAAAGCCCCAAGCCACGTAAAATATGCAAAAGATAAAGTAGAAGCGTCTAACTTTATTTTGCAGGGGCTATGTGATATGGTCAAGGTAGGTTTATTAAATTGTTTATAAACTGCGGGCGCCAAGAAGACCATGGCGCATTGGACTATATCACATTGCATTACATTTGATGTTTTGTGTGCATCTTATATTATGTGATTGTATATATAGTATATATTAGTTACACGGCGGTAGCTATATAAGATGATCTCTTCAAAATACCACTAGTGTTCTCCCTCCAACGCGCACCACCAAGAAAGTTCTACGTTATGAGGCATGCCGTGATGATCGGGTGTCAGACATTTCGTCGTTCGCATATAGTGGGTGTAAGCCATGTTGCACAAGCGTCAGCGTGGAGGTTTTTGGTGGCGAGCCTAGCATATGCAGATATGGCCTCGAAACAGGGACACCGAAAGGTCGAGCACGAGTCACAAAATTGGTGTGGCGGACTTTTGTCTACTCTTGAAGTTGTGCCGCCGGCTCTGATGATGAGGGGTGGTAACAATGGATGGGGGTCGTGTAATCGCTTAAACGACCAGGAGGGATGTTCGTTTGAGTGGAAGTTATGTTAGTTATTTTCTAAAAATACTATAACTCAAAATTTTTACGAACTAAGTCTTATGTTGTTGCAAATTCCTTTGTAGATGTCTCACCCCTCCTTTAACCTAAACCTGTTCATTGAGAAAGAGAAGCTTAAGACCGATGGGTCTAACTTCGTGTCCTGGTTCCGCGACCTGAAGTCCATTCTTGAAACCCACAAGGTGGCCTACATCCTTGATGCCCCCGTAGGTGATCTTCCAAACACCGCCTCGAAAATCGAAAGGAATGTCCATGAGGTTAAGGCGGAGATTTCTTCTTATGTCCAGAGTGGCATGCTCTTTGTCATGGAGGCTGACCTGCAAAACCAATTCGTGAACAAGGGTGCTTATGATATAATCACTGAACTCATGATTGTTTTTGCACGACAAGTCAAGGCTGAGAGATTCGAAGCATCTGTGCTTTTCTTCTCAGCCCAGATGGAAGAGAACGGCAATATAAGTGAGCACTTAGACAATTTTTTTGGCTGCGTTCGCCTTCTGAGTGATCTGGGAAGTGTGATCCCAGAAGAGGTGGTTATTGATAGGGTGCTGATTTCCCTGCCCCCTAGCTATAAGAACGCCATCATGGACTACGGCATGAAAGGGACGTCAAAACCCCTGTAGGAAATCCTAAAGTTGCTCGAAGTGGCCGAATTAGAAATAAAGCTGGAGAAGATGGTGGTGACCATCGGATCACCTGAGCACAACTGCCCCAAGTATATGGAGGATAGGCAGTCTGGCAAGACGGTCGACAAAGAGAAAGGTATATTTGATATACATGTTATAGATGTGTACCTTACATCCGCCCGGAGCAATACGTGGGTATTTGATACTGGTTCTGTTGCTCATATATGTAACTCTCAGGAGGAGTTACAGAATAGAAGGCGGCTGGCGAAGGATGAGGTGACGATGCGCGTCGGCAACGGATCGAGAGTCGACGTGGTGGCTGTCGGCACGCTCCCTCTGCATCTACCATCGGGATTAGTTTTGGTTTTAAATAAATGTTATTTTGTGCCATCCTTGAGTGTAAACATTATAAGTGGGTCTTGCCTGTTACAAGACGGTTATTCATTTAAATCAGTGTCAAGCAATTGTGCTATTTATATGAATGATATCTTTTATGTTGATGCTCCCAAGAATAATGGTTTATTCTTGTTGAATCCGATCGTAGTACTCACATCCATAACATAGAAGCCAAACGGATTAAGTGTAGTAATGATACCGCCATGTATATGTGGCATTGCCGTCTTGGTCATATTGGTGTAAAGTGCATGAAGCAACTCCACTCTGATGGACTTTTGGACTCGTTTGATTTCGGATCCCTCGATACATGCGAATCATGCCTTATGGGAAAAATGACCAAGACACCGTTCAAAGGTTTCGTTGAACGGGCGTCGGATTTATTGGGGATCATACATACATATGTGTGTGGACCGATGAGCGTTTCGACACGCAATGGTTATCGTTAATTCGTCACCTTCACTTATGACTTGAGTAGATACATTTATATCTACTTGATGAAACACAAGTCTGAAACTTTTGAAAAATTCAAAGAATTCCAGAGTGAAGTTGAGAATCAGCTTAATAAGAAAATCAAACACCTCCGATCCGATCGTGGTGGCGAGTATTTGAGTTTTGAGTTTGGCACACATCTGAAGAGTTGTGGCATAGTACCCCAACTTACGCCAGCCGGAACACCGCAGCGTAACGGCGTGTCTGAGCGACGTAATTGTACTCTACTGGATAGTGTTCGATCTATGATGTCTCTTACCGATTTGCCCGTGTCCTTCTGGGGTTATGCGTTAGAAACAGCCGCATTAATTTTAAATAGGGCTCCGTCCAAATCCGTTGAAACGACACCGTATGAATTATGGTATGGCCAAAAGCCTAAGTTATCGTTTCTGAAGGTTTGGGGTTGTGAGGCGTATGTTAAGAAACTACAGCCCGACAAACTCGAACCAAAGTCGGAGAAATTCGCCTTTGTAGGGTATCCGCGGGAAACCATTGGGTAGACCTTCTACAACCAAGCTGAGGGCAAAACTTTTGTCGCGAAGACCGGTACCTTTCTAGAGAAGGATTTTCTCGCGAAAGGAGTAAGTGGGAGGAAGGTAGACCTCGATGAAATCGTTGATGCTGAACTCGAGATTCCGAGTGGCGCAACAGAAGCAATTCCGGAAACGTCCTCCGTGGAAGGAGTGGGAGAAACTGTCGAGAAAAGTATTCTACCTCGTAGGTCTGGTAGATCTTGGATCGCACCAGAATGGTATGGCAACATGGTTTGCACCGTCATGTTAGTTGAACAAGACGAACCTACGAACTACAAGGAGGCGATGGCGAGGCTAGAGTCCGAGAAATGGCTTGAAGCCATGAAATCCGAAATAGGATCCATGTATGACAAAAAAGTGTGGACTTTGATGGATATTCCCGAAGGGCGCAAGGCCGTCGAGAATAAATGGATCTTTAAGAAGAAGACTGATGCCGATGGTAATGTGACCGCCTATAAAGCTCGGCTTGTCGCAAAAGGTTTCCGACAAGTTCATGGGATTGACTACGATGAAACTTTTTCACCGGTAGCGATGCTTAAGTCTATTCGGATTTTGTTAGCAGTAGCTGCCTATTACGATTATGAAATCTGGCAGATGGACGTCAAAACAGCCTTCCTAAATGGAAACATTGACGAAGAGTTGTACATGGTACAACCGGAAGGTTTTGTTGATCCAGGGAATGCTGACAAGGTATGCAAGCTTCAGCGATCCATCTATGGATTGAAGCAGGCATCTCGGAGCTGGAATCTTCGTTTTGATGAGGTAATCAAAGGTTTTGGATTTATCCAAAATTTGGAAGAGACCTGCATTTACAAGAAAATGAGTGGGAGCTCGGTTGTGTTCTTAGCACTATATGTAGATGACATATTGCTGATTGGGAATGATGTGGAACTTCTGAATAGCGTGAAGGAATATTTAAACAGTAAATTTTCCTTGAAGGACTTAGGAGAAGCTGCATACGTCTTAGGCATAAAAATCTATCGTGATATATCAAGGCGCCTATTAGCGTTGAGTCAGAGTACTTATCTTGATAAAATACTGAAGCGTTTCGGTATGGAGAAGGCAAAGAAGGGTTCTCTGCCGTTTATCAAGAATAAAATATTGCGGAAGGCACAGTGTCCGGTAACGGAACTGGATAAGGCCGATATGACTAAACATCCTTATGCTTCAGCCATAGGATCGATCATGTATGCAATGTTGAGTACTAGACCGGATGTGGCATTAGCTCTAAGTTTGACAAGCCGGTTCCAGAGTAATCCTGGAATGGCGCATTGGATAGCTGTTAAGAGCATTCTTAAGTATCTCAATAAGACAAAGGAAATGTTCCTTGTGTATGGTGGATGCGATGAAGAACTTGGCGTAACTGGTTACGTGGATGCAAGTTTCTGCTCAACCCAGATGACTCTAAGTCACAGACAGGTTATGTGTTCAAGGTGAATGGAGGCGCCGTGTGCTGGAGAAGTGGGAAGCAACCCATTGTCGCACAATCTACAATGGAGTCGGAGTACATTGCTGCTTGCGAAGCCGCGAATGAAGCTGTGTGGCTGAGGAAGTTCGTCATCGAACTTGGAGTGTTCCCGAGCGTGCAAGACCTCGTGATCATCTTCTGCGACAATTCGGGTGCTATTGCTAACGCCAAGGAGCCAAGGTCTCACTCCACCGCCAAACACATTCTCCGACGCTTCCATGTGATACATCAGTACGTACAAGGAGGCGATGTAAAGATTTGCAAAGTGCATACGGATCTGAATGTGGCAGATCCGCTGACGAAGCCTCTCCCGCTTGATAAGCATGAAAAACACCAGTTAGTTATGGGTGTTAAGCTTTTACCAAGTTGTAATCTAGATTAATTTGTACTCTAGTGCAAGTGGGAGACTGAAGGAGATATGCCCTAGAGGCAATTTATAAAGTGTATTCTTTATCATATCTCGTTTGTTCATAATAGGTTTTTGTGTCATGCTATAACCGTATTAAGCGGAAACATTAATACGGGTGTGATGCGTAAACAACTAGGTCCCTAGTAGCCTCTACTAAGACTAGTTTCGTTGCGCGATTGATGATCGAGGTTTTCCGATCATGGGGCATGGCGCCGGTCGGCAATGGGAGTCATATCGTTGGAGAATGATGTGATGGACGTACCCAGATTTGGAGGACGTAGTCGTTACGCCTTTGACCGTGAGATCAACTCTTATTGTTATTCCTGGAAGATACTTTGATCGAACCGAACGTCGTGTCTTATATAGTATGACAATAACAGTGATACTTTTGGGTATCGGAAAGGAGTAGTTGAGATGAGGGGTCAAGAGCGGGATTTGCCAGTCCGCATCGCAGGATAGATACTCTCGGGCCCACTCGGTGAGATCATTTCTAATGAGCTTGCAAGCATGTGACTAGGTCACAGAGACATGAGATCATCGACACGTAGAAGATAGCATTGTCAGTAACGAGGTCGAGATTAGGTATGGAGATATCTATGGAACGACGCTCGGGCACACTAAGTATCGCCATGGAAAAGGTTTAAGACTTTGCGTTCAGGTTTGATAGATGAAAGTCATTCGTTATATCACAGGGATTAATTCATGGGGTCCAGGCCTACGAGTTAGTCGTTGATCATAGAGGAGTCTTGATCATACCTGTTATTATATCGAACCGCTAGGGTAACACACTTAAGGGGTTTCGACAAGACAACCGGAAAGGAAAGAGATCACCGGGAACGTCCCGGGAGGGGTCCGATGGAGATCGGGCAGCGACGAAAGAGTTTTCGGAGCTAGAATAAATTCTATATAATATGTTTGATATTAATTAGTGTAATTAATATGCAAATATGATTTTATATATTTATTTTCGAATTTATTACGGCTGATTTTCCTAAATGGGCCTTCTAGTGGAAAGAAGGCCCACCGGGGGAAAAATCCCCAAGGGAATTCGGTGGGGGGGGGGGGGGGGGGGCATGGCCGGCCTAGGTGGGCCAAAAGGGGCCCACCAGGGCCGGCGCACCTGCCCATGCTGCACCAGGCATGTGGGGGTTAGTCCCACATTGCCTGGCTGGCAAGGTTGTCTCCCCCCAGGAGCCTTTATATAGAGGGGCACCCCTGACCTTTTAATTCACCAATTAATTCCCTAATTCTCTCTCAATTTCGTGATTCCCTTTGTTGGGGTTGCGCGGAGTTGAGAGGGGGATCTCTTCCACCATAGCCCGCTGCCGCGCTGCTGGTGTTCCGGTCCAAGTCTTCCGCTGCTCGTCCTAGACTAGAGCTTCAGAGGCCGTCGTCTCCACCGTACGTGTGTGACGCCCTGCGAGGTGCTGTGCTAGCGGTACTCGTAGGTATGCTTCCTCTACACGACCTTGAGGTCGGCTTCATCGGTCTTCATCGACAACGTTTGTGCGGGAACGTAATCCCACTTTCGGTCTACAAGGGTATGTATTCCGATCTACGTTCGTACTACTATTTGCATAAAATAGATCTTGGCATGCTTTTAGGATATCGTTGGTAGGAAATTTTTTGTTTTCTGCACACGATCCCCTTCAGATATGTCTCCAACGTATCTATAATTTCTTATATTCCATGCTATGTTATATCATGTTATTACATGTTTTATATGCATTATATATAGTTTTATGCATTTTCTGGGACTAACCTATTAACAAGCCAAAGTGCCAGTTCCAAGTTTTCTGCTGTTTTTGGTTTCAGAAAAGTACTTAAGGAAATATTCTCATAATTCGAAAAGAAACATCCTGGAATTATTTTTGGAAAATGAAGGTTCCAGAAGACCAAAGACTTGACGAAGTGGACGGCCAAGGGGCTGTAACCACCTGGTGGCGCGGCCAGCCAGGGGCCCGCGCGAGTAGGTGGTGACGTGGCCTCGGGCCTCCACCGACCTCACCCTTTCGCCTATAAGTACCCCCCAAAAACCTAAAAATCACACGGTGTTCATTATTTCCTCCACGGGTCCCGAGCCGCCGCCGCTATCAACACCAATTCGGGAGAGATCAGAACTGCTCCCCGGCACCCTACCGGGAGGGGGAATCGTCCCTGGAGGCCTCTACGTCGCCATGACCGCCTTCAGACTGATGCGTGAGTAGTCTACCCTTGGACTACGGGTCCATAACAGTAGCTAGATGGTTGTATTCTCCTCTTGTGCTATCAGGTTTAGATCTTGTGAACTGCCTATCATGATCAAGATCACCGTTATGTAATTCTCCATGTTGTGTTTGCTGGGATCCGATGAATATTGAGTACTAAAGTTATTTCTTCATAGTATATCATGTGTGTGCTATTTAATGATCTTTCATGCTCTCTGTTACTCGTGTGTGCTTTGGCCAAGTAGATGCTTGTAACTCCAACATGGATATTTATGCTCGATAGTAGGTTCTTGTCTCTATTTAATCTGGGGCAGTGACAGAAACCTCTAAGGTTGTAGATGTACCGGTGCTATTAGGGATAAAACAGTAGTACTTTGTCTAAGGATGATGTTACTTACTTACTTTACACACAGTGCTTAAGGCGATAATCTGTTGCATGCAACTTAATACTTAAAGGGGTGCGAACGCTAACCGGAAGGTGGATTATTAGTCATAGATGTGGTTGGAACGGTCTATGTATATTGTTGTAATGCCCGAATGAATCTCACACTAGACATCATAACGTTAGTATATGCATTGGTTTTCTCATCATTATTCTATCAATTGCCCAGCTGTAATTTGTTTACCACGCATGAATGAATGTTATTATTATTTATGGAGAGACACCACTAGCGAACTATGGACCCGGTCCTTCTCATTAATCTGATAAAATCACAACTTCAAACCTGTTACTTTCTACAAACAAACATCTTTCATCCACACATACGTTTAATCCTTTGTTACAGCAAGTCTGTGAGATTGACAACCTCATTGTTAAGTTGGGGCAAAGTATCTTGATTGTTTGTGTGCAGACTCCATGTCAACCACCAGGAAGCATTCTTCTAGTGCCGTTGATACCTCGGGGGAATTCTCGTTTCCTACTGGTTCGATAACCTTGGTTTCATACTAAGGGAAACTTGTTACTGCACTACTTCACACCTTCCTCTTGGGGTCTCCCAACAACACACCCACCGTGTGCATCAAACATCCATCTTACATTACATGACTTGTTGTCATTCATTACATATACATTTCTTTGTATGATTCTATAAAGCTGATGTGTGATTTTACCCATGTTACGCTATGCATAACCTGCTACACTAGCAGAGGCGTCGTTGTCATATACATACTATGTCTTATTCATATTAGTTACTTGTATCATCAGTATGTTGTCATATCATCATTAGTGTGTTGTCATATCATCATATTCGGATGCTTGCCCCTAAAAGTGAATAGAGCCATGGAGGCCATCGAAAAGAGGAACATAAAAACAAAAAATAGAAAAAAGAGAAAAACAAAGAAAAAAATAGAAAAAGAAAAAATCAGAAAGAGAAAATAAAAAAGGCAGCATTACTATTCTTTATCACTCACTTGTGCTCATGTTATAGCATCATATCATTTATAATCATCACTTGTGTTCATGTTATAGCACCATATCATTTATGATCATCATTTGTGCTCATGTTTAGCACCTTTACTCCATATGAGAGAGTTTTCATGTCTTACTTGCATACATATGTGGTGAACTTTACACTATAGAACTTGGCTTGTATATTCCAATGATGAGTCTCCTCAAAAGTGCTCTAGGTCTTCATGAGCAAGCAAGTTGGATGCACCCCCACTAGTTCCATTGGAGAACTTTCATACACTTATATCTCTATGTACATCCGTTGTGTGGCAATCACTACTCCTTGCATAGATTCGATTGTAAGACTTCCTCTTGTCTAATGACCATTTGTAGCTTTGTAAGACTTTCTTCCGTTGGCCTTCCAAACCCGCCTTAACATTCTCTTTGCCAAAACATCCCGGTGCCAGGAACAACGTTGAACGCTTGCTCGTTTCTTTTGAACAAAAAAAGAGTTGATCTTCTACGTGCATATTGATATTGTTTTACTTCATCCTTTCACAGAGTTATCATGTTTGTTGGAAGCATTAGATGATTGTATTGTTGTGCTTGAAGCTTAAATCATCTCCAATACCTACTTTGCACGGTTGACTGCTATCTTGTACTATATCATTGAAAACTTTGCTTTGCTTTACCTACTTGTTTATTTATTCCTCATTTGATATCAGTATAAACTACAACCCTTATTCATTTGATCTCAGTTTGCATGCCTTACATTATTACGTGATCAAGATTGTGTGAAAGCATGTCACTTTAGAAATTATTCTTTTTATCGTTCTTGCCTACTCGGGACGAGTAGAACTAAGCTTGGGGATGTTGATACATCTCCAACGTATCTATAATTTCTTATATTCCATGCTATATTATACCAAGTTATTACATGTTTTATATGCATTTTATATAGTTTTATGCATTTTCTGGGACTAACATATTAACAAGATGCCACAGTACGAGTTCCGTGTTTTCTGTTGTTTTTTTTCTTCAGAAAAGTACTTAAGGAAATATTCTCATAATCAGACGATTTCTTTTCTGAAGTCCGTTTTTAATTGGGAACGTTCCACAAGACCAAAGACGAGACGAAGTGGGCGGCCGCGGCGGCGACACCACGTGCTCGCGCGGCAGGCTTCCTGGCCGCGCGAGCAACAGGTGTGGGCCCCTCGGGGCTCCACCGACCTCGTCCTTTCGCCTACATATACCCTCCGAACCAAAAACCCTAGCACGGTGTTTGATATTTCCTCCATGGGTCCACAGTGCCGCCGCCATCGAAGACAAGATTCAGGGGACAAAAGTCTCTGTTCCAGCACCCTGCCGGGACGGGGAATTGCCCCCGGAGCCATCTCCATCGACTCCACCGCCATCTCCATCACCGTTGCTGACTCCTATGATGACGAGTGATTAGTTCTCCCACGAGGCTGCGGGATCTACGGTAGCTATGTGGTTTATCTCTCTCTCCCATGTGATCTTTATGTGATCATGAGCTATGTAATCTAGTTGAATATGTGATGCTACTCTTTATCTATTATGCACTCTAGAGGTTACTTTAATATGAACTCCGGGGTTATTCACGATTTTACGGTGATAGTGTGTGCACAATGTGTGATTCCTTTATGACATTGTTGGTGTTAGTTTACTCTGACTTTGAGGGTGCTCTTGTATCCCTACACAATGAATGGTGTTTGTTATCCAACATGAGAGTGTTTGTGATACATCCATTTTGCATCACTATTTTATGTCATAATTTACTGTTATTCATTGATATATTTCGTATTTGGAGATGATACTTATGTTATTTCATCTATTTTGCATGATTGATGATCATTTGGGGATGGAACTCCGGAGTCTGAATTCTGCTGAAAAAAATATCGTCAAGATACAATATTTGCGAAGACCAGAAGAAAAAAATGAACATATGGGATTTATTTCCCAAATATATCACGAAGGAGGCCAAAAGGAGAACCTGGGGTGGGGCCCAGGGGGCGCTCACGACCTCCTGGCGCGGCAGCCTTTCTGGCCGCGCGAGCAGGTGGTGAGGCCACCCTGGCGTACCCCTTCGCGTACTTCACCCCCTCGAAGACCTAAAAATCGGAGGTTGTCCAGAATCCATCTCCGCCGCCACCACGAGGCGGAGAAGACAGAGAGAGAAAAGCTCTTTGACAGGCCGCGTTGCCGCCTGGGAAATTCCCCCCCGCAGGGGGGAAATCGTCCCCATCGTCACCGTCATCGAGCTGCACTCCATCACCATCGCCAACACCACCATCTCCACCACCGACGCCATCATCTCCATCCATCCACTCCATTCCCGCTGTAACATCTAAGGCTAAAATCCGTGTATTTGATAGGGGAAACTCCCCGGTGTTGATTACTATTGTTATTGATGCTATTGAGTGAAACCGTTGAATTAGGGTTTATGTTCTGATTGTTATCCAGCATTATACCATCTCTCATCATGTTCCATATGATGTGTTGTGAGTAGTTCATTGTGCTCTTGAGGACATGGAAGAAGTCTAGATGTTAGTAGTGAACTATTTTGAATAATATTTGATGTTTGGATATTTAAGTTGTGGTGCCATTCTTCTAGTGGTGTCATGTGAACATCGACGACATGACACTTCACCTTTATGGGCCTAGGGGAATGCATCGTGTAATCGGTTATCATTTGTGGGGTTGCCGGAGTGACAGAAACCAAAACCCCTGTTGGTATTCTGATGCACGAGAGATCGCAGAATCTCAAAGTTTAAGGCAATGGTTAGATTTATCTTAATTACTTTCTTGTATTTGCGGATGCTTGCAAGGGTATAATCATAAGTATGTATTAGTCCTAGGAGGGGCGGTGCATTAGCATAGGTTCACCCACACGACACGTATCCAAACACTAAAGATTATTCATCAATATGAAACGAAAGCACTAGACAGAAATCTCGTGTGTCCTCAAGAACGTTTGGTTGTCATAAGTAAACAAACCGGCTTGTCCTTTGCTCTCAAGAGGATTGGGCACTCGCTGCAATTATAATTTCCGCGCTCTATTTACTCGCACTTTATTTCTCTGTTATATAAAATTCTACTGAAAACTTGTCTGCTAGTGTTTACAGTGAATTCCTCATCAAAACCACTTTTCAACACCTTCTGCTCCTCGTTGGGTTTGACGCTCTTATTTATCGAAAGTACTGCGATACACTGTCGGCCCAATGGAGACTAGGTATGAAGAGCCCACTCTCCCCAGGCCTCGCGCACGGACAGATCAGACAAAACGACTAAGTACCAAGCCACCGCTTGGAGAGACCCTCGAGAGGCAAATCCTCTTGAGGGCCTGAAGAGGAAGCGAAGGCCTGAAGAGGACCTGCACTTCAAGAGACTCTCCCGAGGCGCCATGTGCCTGGAGAGAAGTCAACAGAAATTCCTCCACAGGTCGCCTCGGGCCTGCGGGGAAGCTTAGCGGCCAAGGAAGTACTGCAGGGCGCACATGGCCTCTGCCGCAACCGCAGAGTGACGCGGGCACTCCCTTTGCCGTTTTGTTGATAAAGGAGTCAATAAAGTTGCGCAGCCTGCGCCAGGACGGCTGGGACTTTCCTCTCTGATGATAAAGCGGTTGGACGGCACAACACTTCAAGAAGATCGTCATCGTAGGCTCCACCCCGATCTCTTCAACCCCTGCAAGCCGTTCTGCGCGATCTGCAACCTGTCGGCCACCGCGCCCAACTTTATTGCCGATGGACCACGTCCATGAAGGATTCCGCCGCAGTAGACTCCAATGCCTCCGCGCCACTGCCGTGTGGGAGCCCACCTTGGACACCCCGCGCAAGGAAGACGCCCGTGGTGCGTATAAAAGGAGCAGGAGCTCCACCGTAGGAAGAGGTCGGCCAATTGCTTGCTAAACACTTGTAAACCCTAGCCCAACTAGTAGAATGGTCTTCGGCTGGAGGAGGAAGACGACCATTGCGCCCCTTTCCAAGCACGAACTTCCTCAAGAGAGCCCTCGACAAGCTCAGTTGTACTGTAACCCTTGCAGTGCAATACAGACAAGCAGGAGTAGCGGTGTTACCTCCTCCTGAGGGCCGTGAACATGGGTACGGGCCGGTGTCCATCTCTGTCGTGGGTGTTCCTCTCCAGGCCCGGCGAGCATCACCGTCGTCCCTCTCGAGGGTCGCTTGACCTCCGTGTTCAATCCCCTTCTCGAACTACTCTTCAGGGTGTGACTACCCCTGTTCCGTGGGAGTCACTATCCGACATTTGGCACGCCATGTAAGGGATTGAGGCGCATCAACGACTTTCGAGCCGCCTCCGCGCCATGGCGAACACCCGCGCTACTCCCGCCGCCCGCGCCAACAGACGCGCGCCTGAAGGAGCTCGCGCCGCGCACGGCTCCACGGCCACACGTGGACGACGGGGATGACCCCACCACGAAGAGCGCACCAACTCAGGCCCTCATGTGGAGGAGCCCGAGCACAACGCCGAGCACGAGGAGGAGGCGTAGTCGTCGCACCCGACGCAGAGCCCAAGCAGCTCCGGCCCAGGGAGGACGGACCCCGCGCCGCACACCGCCCTGCTCATGGCGCAAGAATTTCTCCGCTATCAGCCTACCGCTAAGGCACACGAGCAGTGGCTGGAGCGCCTCAACCACCTCGTCGGCATCGCCACGACTCGCCCCGCTCCGTCGCAGTCGGTCGTGCACCCCTCCCTCGCGGGCATGGCTGCGCCTGACGCGACTCCGCCTCCACCAGGGCCTGCACCGATTGCGACGCAGAGGGTAGCCTCCCACGCATCCTCGCCTCACGACTGCTTGATCGTGCAGCGCACCGCGCCAGACGCGTGCGTGGGGATGGAGCTCCAACGCAACCGCCAGAACCGCCTCGTGGAAGAAATCGGCCAGGCGGGCCAGCAGAACCGTATCACGCTGCAACACGGGGTCGCCACGTACGCCACAGGGTGCATGGCGTTCACCCGCTCCCTGCGCTGCGTGGTATGGCCCCCAAAGTTCAGGCCGGCTCTCCCTAAGGGCTACGATGGCTCCAGCAACCCCATCGAGTTCCTGCAGCTCTACACCACCTCCATCCAGGCGGCAGGCGGAGATGACAAGGTCATGGCCAACTGGTTCTCCCACGCGCTTCGCGACTCTGCGCTGTCGTGGCTCCTGAACCTCCCTGAGGACTCTGTGAACTCTTGGGAGGAGCTCTGCAAGCAGTTCGTCTCCAACTTCAAGGGGACGTACGAGCGCGCTCTAACTCACAACGACCTGCGCGCTGTGGTGCAGAAGAAGGATGAAACCCTCCGCAAATACATCCAGCGCTTCAGCCAAGTGTGCAACAAGATCCCGAACATCCCTGACACCCAAGTCATCGCCGCCTTCCGCGAGGGCGTCACGAACATCAGGATGCTCGAGAAATTGGGCATCCACGACAAGCTCACCTTTGTGGTGAAGCTGTTCGACCTCGGTGACAAGTGCGCCAAGGCTGAAGAGGGACTCCTCTTCGTCAAGATGTCCTCGAGAGGGGACGAGCACGCTGAGGGGTCCAGAAGCCAGAAGAAGAAGGAGGAGCCCAAGCGCAAGGCCACCGCGGTTCTCGCGGCAGAGCCTGACGCTAAGGGCACCCGCAGGGACTCTCCCGAGCCTGGGGAGAGAAAAGACGAACATCGCCCATTCTGCATCTACCACAACAGGCGTGGTCACTCTACAGAGACTTGCTTTGACCTCAAGAGGCTGAGCAAGGAGCGCGAACAAGCAGAGGGCAGCGGCAGCCGCGGTCAAGGCCGTGGCTACCGCGGAAGTGGGCGCAAGCACGGCTACCAGAAGCCATCTGGCAATCAGGCCAACGCTGCGGAGAGGAACGGCAACCTCCCTGACGAGGAAGATGGAGGCTATCAAGCTCCAAGAGGCGCCATTGCCTGCATCTTCGGTGGGGCACAGGCGCCCAAATCGAACAATCAGTTCAAGCAGTTCACTCGCGAGCTCAATGCCGCCCTCCCCAGCCTCGAGACCTCCAGGCCCCTCAAATGGTCGCAGTACACCATCGCCTTCGATGCTCAGGACCACCCCAAGTCCACCAAGGCTGTTGGAACCCTCCCGCTGGTCTGCAGCCCCACCATCGACAACATCGCCGTCTCCAAGAAGCTCATTGATGGTAGAGCAGGCCTGAATGTCATCTCCATAGAGACGTTCGAAGCGCTTCAAGTGCCCTACGAGCGGCTCATGCCCTCTAGGCCCTTCACGGGAGTCACCAGCGGCTCGATCGAGCCACTAGGGCAGGTCAGGCTTGCCGTCACTTTCGGCAGCGAGGAAAACTACCGCACCGAGCACATCGACTTCGACGTTGCGCACATCGGCTTGCCGTAAAACGCCATCCTCGGCTACCTAGACCTCGCGAAATTCATGGCATTCACGCATCATGCCTACAACATGGTCAAGATTCCCGGCAGCGCTGGCACAATCACCATCTGTGGACATGTCCTGGATGCCACGCGCGCCGTCAAAACAACCTACAAGGCAGCCGCCATGGAGTTCCCTTTTGACGAGGACATGGAGCCTCTCGAGAGACTCAAGAAGAAGAAGCAGCTGTTCTCCCAGGAGCCAGCCGCTACAAAGAAAGTCTCTCTAAGTTCCAGTAGCTCGGGGGCTGAAGGCTCGGGGCTAGCGTCACCATTGGCGCTGCTCTGCCTCCCAAATAGGAAAGCGCGCTCGTCGCCTTCCTCGGGGCAAACTCTGACATGTTCACATGGACTTCGTCAGATATGTCCGGTGTACCGAGGGAGGTGATCGAGCACCACTTAGTCGTGTGTCCAAACGCACGCCCCGTCAAGCAAAAAGCAAGAAAGCAAGCCCCCGAGAAGCAAGCATTCATCGTCAAAGAGGTCGAGAAGCTAAAAGCAGCAAATGTCGTCCGCGAAGTCGCGCACCCTACTTGGCTCTCCAACGACGTGGTCGTCCCAAAACCCGCCGGAGGAGGCCGCCTCTGCATCGACTACACTGATGTGAACAAGGCTTGCCCTAAAGACCCTTATCCCATGCCAAGAATCGACCAGATTGTGGACTCCACGGCAGGCTGCGACCTCCTCTGCTTCCTCGACGCCTTGTCTGGTTATCACCAGATAAAAATGGCTAAGGAAGACGAGGAGAAGACGGCTTTCCTCACCCCTTGCGGTGTGTATTGCTATGTCTGCATGCCCTTCGGCTGAAGAACGCTGGAGCCACTTTCCAGAGGCTCATGAGGATAGCGCTTGGCGAGCAAATGGGCAGAAATGCCGAGGCTTACGTAGATGACATCGTCGTCAAGTCTCGGGAGGGAGATACTCTCCTCAGGGACCTTGAAGAGACTTTCGCCAGCTTGCGCAAGGTGAACATCAAGCTCAACCCTGCCAAGTGCGTCTTCGGAGTACCTTCAGGAAAATTGCTTGGTTTCCTCGTGTCCCACCGAGGCATAGATGCAAACCCTGACAAAATCAAGGCCATGGAGGAAATGCAACCTCCACGCCGGCTCAAGGATATGCAACGTCTAGCAGGCTGCATGGCCAGCTTGGGTAGATTCATCTCCAAGTTTGGCGAGAGAGCTCTGCCATTCTTCAAGATCATGAAGAGAACTGGCACCTTCTAGTGGAGGCCTGAAGCGGAAAAAGCCTTTGAGGACTTGACGAGGTACCTGGCCAGCCCACCAGTCATGGTTGCCCCAAGGACAGGCGAGCACCTGAAGCTGTACCTATCAGTCACTCCACAGACCGCCAGCGCCGTCCTGGTGGTAGAAAGGGAAGAGTCGGTCCTCCACAAAAGCCAAAGTCGCCTGACGAAGAGCTCGACAAAGAAGCAGGCCCCACAAACCCACCGCCAGGCCCAAAGCCACAAGCGGATCCAACCCCAAATCAACCGCTGCAAGATGGTCTCGCCAGGGAACTTGAAGAGCCTCCACAGGCCAACCCCCTTGAGGTCCTAAAGAGTCTCCACAGGCCAAACCCCTTGAGGGCCCTACAGAGCCTCCTCAGGCAAAGTGCGCCAAGACTAAAATGACAACCCTTGTCGAGCATCCAGCCTACTTCGTCAGTACAGTACCGCGCGATGCTCGTGAGCGGTACACAATGCAGCATAAGCTCCTCATCGTGCTCCTCATCGCCTCAAGAAAGCTGCGACATTACTTCCAGGGGCACCCCATCACGGTGGTTACCTCATTCCCTCTAGAGCAAATCTTGCGCAACCCTAACGCCACAGATCAAGTCGCGGGATGGAACATAGAACTACAACCATTCAACTTGCGTTTCGATTTCACAAGGGTAATCAAAGGAAGAGCGCTGGCAGACTTCATCGCCGAATGGACTGATCCAACCCCTGAAGAGCCTCTAGGAGAAGAACAAGAGCCCTCTGGAGACAAAATGCCCAACCACTGGACCATGAAGTTCGACGGAGCTTTCACTTGTCGTCACGGTGGGGCTGGCGTGGTCTTGACCTCACCTAAGGGCGACAAGCTCTATTACGCGGTCCAGCTGTGCTTCGGAATCGACAAGATCTCCAAAAATATTGCTGAGTACGAAGGCCTGCTTGCTGGCCTACGTGCCACAATCGCTTTGGGCCTCACGCACCTACTCATAAAGGGCGACTCCCAGCTGCTCGTCAACTTCTCCAACAAGAGCTACAAGCCTAAGGACGACCACATGGCCGCATACCTTGAAGAGGTCCGCAGGCTCTAGAAGCACTTCAGGGGAATGGAGCTCATGCACATCCCAAGGAAAGAAAATCAAGAGGCTGATGACATCGCCAAACGCGCGTCAAAGAGGCAAGCTCAGCTGCCAGGCGTCTTGACTTGTCAAGGCATCCATAAAACAGCCTCAAGAGGCCATGCCCGCAAGCACAGACGAAGCGCTCCCGCCACCGCATCTAGTTGGGGCTCCCGATTGCGGGCCTCCTACAGGGGAACGTCTATTGCTCACAGCGGTGCATCAGGAAACATGCTGGATTGACGAGATCAAAGACTACCTCGCCAAAGGGACCCTTCCCGAGGAAGATGTTGAAGCGGAGCGAATCGCCCACCAGGAAAAATCCTACCACATCCTTCAAGGAAAATGTCTATCGCAAGCGCCCAAACGGCATCGCGCTCAAATACGTCCATCCTTAAGAAGGAAAAATGCTGATCAAGGACATCCAAAGTGGGGAGTGCGGCCACCACTCGTGCGCCCGCACCCTCGCAGGCAAAGTCTTCAGGAGCGTCTTCTACTAGCCTCATGCACTTCAGGATGCATTTGACATCGTTCAAGCATGTGAAGCCTACCAATTCCACGCCAAGCAAATCCACCAACCTGTGCTGGGACTACAGACCATTCCGCTCTCCTGGCCGTTCGCGGTCTGGGGGCTAGACATCCTGGGACCATTCCCAACAGCGCAAGGGGGATATCACTACCTCTTTCTGGCCATCGACAAGTTCACCAAGTGGCCCGAACTGGAGGTGACGCGCACAATTCCAGCATGCGCGGCGGTGAAATTCATCAGAGGCCTGGTCTGCCGTTTCGGAGTGCCTAGCCGCATCATTACCGACAATGGATTGCAATTCACCAGTGGCATCTTCAGGGCTTACTGCGAAAAGATGGGCATCAAGCTCTGCTTCGCCTCGGTCGCTCATCCACAGAGCAATGGGCAGGCCGAGCGAGCAAACGCAGAACTCCTCAAGGGCCTAAAGACCAGGACCTTCAACATCCTCAAGGGCCACGTCAAGGGCTGGATCAGCGAGCTCCCCTTGGTGCTCTGGTCCATCCGCACAACGCCACCAAAGCCTACATGGGAAACACCGTTCGCCCTCGTCTATGGAGCCGAACAATCCTCCCCACAGAGATAAAGCATGGATCCCCACGGGTCCTTGCCTTTAACGAGGACGAGCAAGAGGATCTCCACAACGACGACCTGCTGCTTCTCAAGGGACTACGCCGCCGTGCCGCCCTCCGGGCGGCAAAATACTAGCAGGACCTGCGACGCTACCACAGCCGCAACGTGCGCTCACGCACGCTGGAGACATGCGATCTCGTCCTCGGGCGAATCCTCTTCAGGGAAGGCCTCCACAAGCTGTCACCGATGTGGGAAGGCCCCTATAGGGTCACCACATCGCCAGGCCTGGCGCAGCTCGCCTCAAAACTCAAGACGGCATCCCCGTCAAGAATCCATGGAACATCATGCACCTACGCAAGTTCTACCAGTGATCATTGTCACGCTCATGATCATTGTCACGTCAAGACATCTGGCGGAAGAGGCAGCTTACGGCTCAACCTCCATGCATTTTTTGTCTCCAGAAAGATAAAAAGAAAACGTGATCATTGTCACGCCCGTGATCATTGTTACGTCAAGACATCTGGCGGAAGAGGCAGCTTACGGCTCAACCTCCAAGCGGTTTTTGTCTCTAGAGGTTAAAAGCTCACGGCTTAAACCTCCATGCTCCAAAGGCTTCTCTCCGGGGTTAACCCTTCGAGCTCTCCCTGTAACGAGCCACCTCAGGCCGTAGAGAGTCTCTGCCACTAATGTGTGGTCCCCATGCCTCGACATGGTCAAAACATTAACTTGGCAACTCTGAACATAATGAGACAATTTCGTTCCTAAGTGAACTTAGCGCTACAGCGCCGCTATGTAATATTTGGTGGTGAGTTTTATTTACGCATTACTTCATTAAAATGTGCGCTTATATCTCTCCACATGCGCACCTCACGAGCGGGGGCTAAGTACAGTGCCAGTGCCTCAAATGACACACCAGCAGCACTGCAAAACCCAAGGATCCGAGCTCTGGCTGGAGGGCAAGCTCCCACAAACACGCCATCTCTACAAAGGACCTTGGTACTAACTCTCCTCGCGAGGAATGCCTGAGGGTACCTATAAGCGCGCATGAGTCCTCAGTACCGTGCACAAGCGTTTGGGTTCGCCCCTCTAACATTTACGGGGAAGAAATGTCCCCACAACCCCTAGAGAAGACCTCCTCGCTAGGCAAAAACCTCTACAGGGCAAAAGCCTCGAGAAGCTAAGTCTCGCACCCATGCCTCGAGAGCCTCTTTCCTCCGCAAGTGCACGTTTGCCCCTCAAGCGACTTTGCTTTCCCTTATACTTCATGGACTACTCATACGTCTAAGGGGGGCACTTGAGCATCGCGACTCAGGGCTCTTACCTCTCCTAGGCTTAAACTCCCCCCGGCCTTGCTGAGTCATTGCTCTAGCATACCAAAGTGGCGTAGTCATGGCACGAAGAGATGGGTCCTAACGACACAGAGAACCCATAGACATGAAGATAAGTCCAAAGGGACCTCTCGAGGGGCAAGCAAGCTATAAGCAAATAGCAAAACGAGAATATATATTACATGCCCAAATGTCGCATAATGTCTAAACATAAAATTGTTTCAGATACAAGCGCACACAGGCGCAATGACCAAAGCTCAGGCGGAATCAGCACCGTCCTGCATGTCCTCCGCTGCGCCCTCCTCGGTCTCGGCAGAGGCGGCCCTCTCCTCGCTGTCCTCCACGGCGACCTCTGCACGCCTGAAGCAGTTGCAGAAGGCATCAACTTGATCACAGAGGGAGTTGGAGACCCGCCGCACGTCCTTGCATTGACGAGCCTCCGTCACGGTGGAGAGGTCGAAGCCCGGCGTGAGGCTCCTGAGGTTGCTGAAGAAGCGTTCATAGACCACCCCCAGAAGCTGCCCGCTCTCGTCCTCGATCACCTCGCGGAGGTCAGTGACAGGGCCCTCGAGCGCCGTGAAGAGCTGGTCGAAGTAGACCAGGTACATGGCTGCATCGCCACGGCCTCGGACCTCGGCGTGCGGCGCGTCCGTGCCAAGCTAGGCGGCAAGCTCATTGCCCCGGGCGACCAGCGCCTCGAACATGCGCTCCCGCTGCCTCGTAAGCGCGCGGGCCGCCTTGGCGGTGTCTGCAGCCTCCTTTGCCTGCTCCATCGCGGGAGCCACCTGATCCTCCACGTCCTTGGCGAGGGCGTTGAGGGCCTGTATGGCCGTGCTGCGGCCCTCCTCCGCCAGGCGTCGACCCTCCTTGGCGCGTTGGAGGCAGGCCTCGAGCTTGGAGTTGGCCTTCTCGAGCTCCACGATCCGCTGGGCATCGGCAACGCGTCTGGCCTTGAAGCGTTCCTCCTGCTTCTTGGCCAAGTCGCGGTACTCCTGGGTTTTAGTCAACCTATACTGCTTCTCGCGCTCCAGGAGGGCCTCATCCGCCTCTTTCTTCTTCTCGGCGTACCGCTGCTCGAAGCGCTCCAGAGCGCGCTTCTGGGCGACGACGTTCTCGTCGTACTGCTAGAGCGCCTGGGCCAGGTCCGCTTCGCGCACCTCGAGCTCTTCGCGCTGAATGGCGAGCGCGCTCTCCGCCTGAAGCCGCTGCTTGTCGCGCAGCCGCACTTCCTTCTCCTTGAGGGCAAGCTGCCGCTCGCGCTCGGCAAGGCCCTTGCGGTCCTCCTCCTGGGTTTCCTGCGCGGCCCGGTGGGCGGAGAGGAGCTGGGTCTCCAGATGGTCCAGCTCGCAGCGTTTTTGCGCCAGCAAGCCCTCCATGGCTTCGCGCTCGGCCGTCGCCGCGGCCAGGAGCGTGGCAGCGGCGTCACGCTCCTCCTGGAGGGGCGCGAGAAGTTCGGAGGCGTCGCGGATGGCCCCCTCGCGGATCTCCTTGGCGAAGCGGGTGGCCTCCTTGCGAGCGGCCTGCAACGCCAAGTCCTCTTGGCGACGGGCATCGACGGCCGCATTAAAGGACGCCCACGCATTGGCAAGCTCCTCGCGCTGCTGGGCGAGCTGTATGTCCTCGAGGGCGAGGTGCACCTCCAAGCCGTCCAGGGACTCCCTCATGAAGCGAAAGGCGACTTTGCGGTGCCCGGCGCTCCAGTCCCAGCCACGGAGGACCAGGTCTTGTCTTGTGGAGGGCCCAGCCCCGGTGTCGAGGCCCGAGAGCCTGGCCCCGGAGCGCGCTCGGGGGCTAGGCTGTACTCCGTCCCCAGCCGCCCCAGAAGCCTCCTCAACGCCCGCACCAGCTTGGTGCTCATCCCCTGCAGCGGGACGGGGCGGAGAAGAAGGAGCTTCTCCTACAGACTCGCCCGCGCCTTGTGGCGCCTGGCCCGCCTCGGCCTCTGGCTGCGTGGGAGGTGTGGGCACACGCGGCGGAGTCACCGCACTGGCTGGAGATGGCTCGCACGGTAGAGTTGGCTTGCGTGGTGGCGTGGTCGCGCGAGGTGGAGTAGGGGCGCGAGGAGGAGTAGCGACCTCCTCCTGGGCAGTCTCCACCACCATTGGCTCGGGAGGCGGCGCAGAGGCCTCTGGGCGAGGCGCGGCAGCCTCCGCCTGAGACGCTGCAGCCTCCGCCCGAGGCGCAGTCGCCTCCCCTTGAGGCACCTCCTCAGTAGGGCCTGTGGAGGCCGTCTCCACAGGCCTCGTGGCCTCTTCATCCACGGCCGTGGCTCTCTTCACATCTGCTGCCTTGCGAAACTTACGGCGCTTCACAGGCACAAGATCACTAACAAAAACCAAGGACGCATCTTCAAGAGAGGATAAAGAGAAAAAAGAGCAAGAGTCAAACGACCGAGTGCCAGGGACACTTACCCGGACGGTTGAGCACCGGTGTCGACCCACGCCAGGCCTAGCGAGCGCCAAGAGGGCGTGGTCCTGGCGCCAGACCCCTCCGGAGGCGCCACGTCCTTCCTCTTGGAGGGGACATCGAACGGCCTCGCCCCAGACCGGCCCACTGCCGCCTTGGTGCGTGGCTCGCGCCGCCCCGGAGTGGCCTCCGCGTCGGAGGCCTCCCTCTCCTCATCCTGCCTCTCGAGGATCGCCTGACCTCCGTGTTCAATCCCCTTCTCGAACTACTCTTTCGGGTGTGACTACCCCTGTTACATGGGAGTCACTATCCGACATACACCCCCTATACTTGTGGGCCATCAGTTTGAGAGTAGTGTTTATTTATTTAACTTTTATGTCATTGTTGAGAATGTCCACTTGTGAAAGTAGGATCCCTAGTCCTTGTTTCTAAGCATTAAAACACCGTTTCCAACAAGTTCTGCTACATGTTTGCTTGCTGTCATTTTTTACTACAGATTGCAATTACTACTTATAATCATCAATATTATTTGTATTTCACTATCTCTTCGTATAACTAGTGCACCTATACATCTGACAAGTGTATTGGGTGCGTTGGGGACACAAGAGACTTCTTGTATCTTAATTTCAGGGTTGCTTGAGAGGGTTATCTTTGACCTCTACCTCCCTGAGTTCGATATACCTTGGGTGATTCATTCAAGGGAAACTTGCTGCTGTTCTACAAACCTCTACTCTTGGAGGCCCAACACTGTCTACGAGAATAGAAGCGTGCGTAGACATCAGCAACTAGATGTCAAGAATGCGTTTCTTCGTGGTGTTCTAGAATAGGAAATCTATATGAAACAACCTCCTGGTTTTGAACATCCTGATACTCCTAAATAACTCTACAAACTTGATAAAGCTCTTTATAGATTAAAACATGCTCCTTGAGCATGGTATTCTCGGTTGAGTGCTAAACTTCAGGATTTCGATTTTCTCCCATCTAAGGCCGACACTTCCTTGTTTCTTTATGATAAATTTGGTGTTACTACTTTTGTCTTGATATATGTTGATGACATTATTGTATCCAGTTCCTCGGATCAAGCCATCTCAGTCTTGCTCAAAGATCTCAATGCTTGCTTTGGTATCAAGGACTTGGGTGATCTTCACCACTTTCTCGGTATTGAAGTCAAACGGACATCTCAAGGTTTGCTCCTCACCCAAGCCAAATATGCCCGGGATATCATTGACAAAGTTGGTCTGCTAGATTGCAAAGCTACACCCACACCTCTATCACCATCCGAGCCACTCTCCTTACATGAAGGTACACCGCTTGGTCATGAAGATAGCTCTAAGTATCATAGCATTGTTGGTGCTCTATAGTACCTCACTCTTACTCGGTATGTCAATATCTTCATGCACCCACTACAGCTCATTGGACAGCTGCGAAACACATTCTTTGTTATGTTAAAGATACATCACAAATTGGCATTACTTTTCGCCATTCATCTTCTACACTTGTCAGTGCTTTTTCAGACGCTTATTGGGCAGGTTGTCTCGAAGACCGGCGCTGTACAAGCGGATTTGCTACTTTTATAGGTCCGAACCTGGTCTCTTGGAGTGCTCGCAAACAGGTCACAGTCTCTCGCTCAAGTACCGAAGCTGAATACAAAGCCATTGCTAATGCCACTACAGAATTGATATGGGTTCAAGCAGTGCTTACAGAACTTGGTGTCTCCCTTTGTGAGAAGCCTTGTTTATGGTGTGATAATTTAGGTGCCACTTTTATTTATGCCAATCTCGTATTTCATGCCCGTTGTAGCGTACCTGCACTTTTAATAAGGCAGATACCTGTGTATAGTGCAAATCCCTGGATCGATTCGTTTGCACACACAGTTTACGATGTAATATCACAACAAAGTATCAATTTTATTACATCGATAATCCAGACTTACAAAATATTCAATACAAGTTGCATAGCATAAAGCTAGCTTCGAAAGAGTAAACAGCGGAAATACAATAGCAGTGGGTCTCCAACAACTTCATGTTGCCACAGGCGAAAACATGTTGGTTGTAGACTCGAAACCTTTAAACGAAACCTCAGTCGTGGGTCAGATTCCATTAAAAATGGAGTCTGGCAAGTGACACTATGGTGGACACTTAATGGAATAACTCTATAGCCTATATGCATATTTGGCTGGTGGAGTTCAAGGCTATTTTGCATAAAGCCAATTCTTTTCCTATCTCTTTGGAAAACACTTTCTTCAAATCAAGACAAGTATGGGATGAAAACCATAATCTCATCTTCCCTTGTTCACCCATCAAGTTTTAATTCTGAAGTTTGAATGGTGGAATCCTCCGTTGACGTCCGTGATCAGCTGCTCAAATTGTCCGTACCGGGGACACGGCTAAGTACTTAGTTTTTCACTCTGCAGAGGTTGTGCACTTTCACCATTGTACCCATTCAACCGAAACTATCCTTTACACACTTATAGTGATAAGGAAAGGAGAAGAATGAGACGAGATCTTTCAGAAGCATTTTCCCTCCCACTCTGGCTTGACCGGTTCCACCTAACATCCCCCTACATCTGCTTGTCAAGCCGGAGAGAGTCCACGCAACATAATTGATCAAGCCAGAGCCCATATGGCAATGGCTGCACTGGAAGCAATCGTCACTCGGAGTTCTTCAGATTCCTCTGTTCCTGGGTGGCCATTCACAAGTGTACATACTCCAGGAAACATAGACATGGACCTGAGTAGCCACTCAACATAAACCATACAACCACTTACCACCCAGGTGTTTCATTAACTTAGTGGATGTACTCTCAGGTGAAAATCACCATGCTCACGGCCCTAAGTAGAATAGACATTCATCCTAGGCGACGACAACCATGAGCACAACCCTGAGTAGTCACTTAATATTTTGTAAAACTTTTCATCAATTGCATAGCATCAATATCTCTACTCAGTATTAAATAGGAACCTAGACACTGGAGTAAGGAATTCCTACACAGGTCTAGCATTGCAATACTATCCTACACATGCTTACATAAAAATACACTAAGTAATGCATATAGAAAATAATAGGAAGTTTATGAGGTGTGCCACTTGCCTTTGAATGTTGTCGTTGTTCACAAACTCTTTTCAACAACGATCGTTTGCTCTCCTTTCAATCTAAACAATATAAGCAAACAACAATCAACAAACAACAATCATCAAACATACATGTACATACGTAGTGAGCAAACAAGTTTCATAAAACTTCTAAGGAAAATATGTTTATGCATGAGGTGCAAAATATTTCTAAGGACTAGAGATGTATGTCATGCTAAAATATTTTAAGTTAATGCAAAGCGGGAATGGGTGTCAAAATGACTTTAAAGATGATAACACCATGATCAAAATTTGTTTAAGTCTTAAAAGACAAGATTAGGGAAGAGGGAAAAGATAGAAAGAAAGTTGTAGTTGTATTTCTAGGCTTCGTCTCCAGACTTGTAATTTTTCCCTCGTGATATCTTGATTGAAGTTTTGATAGACTTGATAAATCTTCAGACTTGATAATTCTTGTATCCTCGAGGCTGGTCTTGGATTTAACTTAGTCATCATGAGTTCTCAGAGAAGAAGAGAAGACAAAGAGAAGACTTAGAGAATAAAAGGGGGTTGGCCTTCTTGAACTTCTTCTCACTTTTCTTCTAAATGCTTGACATGTTGGGGATGCTTCCAGAGTATGTTTCCTTCTAAGTCCTTCATTGGTCTTCTAGCTCCATGTTGAAATTACTAAGTGTCTAAGTGCATAGCACTTCACCAGAATGCTAAGTTGAAAATAATCCTAACTTAGAGAAAATGGGGAAGGAGTTTTCTTATGGGAAATACAACAACAAAATAAAATATGCTATGAATCAAATGCAATTTTAGATCACAAGAAACATAATATTAATTTTCGTGATATTTATAAAATATGCATAAAGTTATAATTGCAATTCAATTAGTTTCTAATTTTGCAAAATATAATAAAAGGAATAAATATAAGATTAAAGTTTTCAATGATTAAATTTTTATAACAAAATCTTATAAATAGTGTTAATAGACAGAGAGGATTTAAATAAATTTATAGCAATTGGATTTATTCAAGAATAATGTTTATATTAAAAGTTATGTTAAAAATATTCAAACTATTCAATTTAAATATATAACTATGAATTCATTCAAATATTACTCAAAAATATTTTATAACAGAGGCATCACATTACAAATATTCTAAAGTTTCTAAAACAATTTTATTTGCAATTTTTGGAATTATAGATTTAAAGTTATGACAGATATACTCAAATCTTCCATTTGCAATTTGAATATTTTAAACTTAGTCAAATTTGAATTTTGGCAGATCTAAAATATTCTACATGTCAAGGGATTTCCAAATATATAAAAATATTTGAATTTGGATATGTGAGTAAAAAGTTATAACAAATCTAAATTGTACGGTCTTTTCTGTAAAACTGCCAATTAAATTTAATAAAGAAAAATATTTTCTGACGTGGCAGCTGACTGGTCGCTGACTGTGCATGCCACGTAGGCGCTGACGTGGTGAAGTGAAGCAATCTGGGCCGTCAGATCAGGATCTGGCGGTCCAGATCTGTCCGTACCGGTTCGTTTAAAAGTTCTAATCTGGGCCGTTGAAAACAGATCAGACGGATCGGAGGCGATGGTCATTACCTGGCGGCGCTGTCTCGCTGGAGACGATGGGGATGGCGACGGCGCGGGCTCCGGCGTGGACGAACTCGTCGGGGCGCTGCTCCCCGGGACACGAGATGACGACGACGAGACTTGGAGCGAGGTGGCGGAGACGATGGGCTTGGCGGCGTCCTCGGGTTCGTCCTGGAACGACGGGGAGACGCGGTCGGAGTTGCTCGGGCGCCGGCGAGCTCGGGTGGTTGACGGGGATGGCGCTCCCGTGGTGCCCCGGCCTCGGGAAGACGACGAACGGCTCGGCGCGACACGGAGAGGTGGAAGGTGACGCCATCATCAAGCATCCCGTACTGGAGTGGCGTGGGGGCGCGACCGAAGACGCGACGGCTCCGGCCACCTTCGGGTGTGCACGAATTCGTCGAACCAGCTGCGGAAATTGGGGTAGGAGGGGTCAGTGGGGTGCGCGAAGATGAGTGGAGAAGTACGGGGAGGGTCTCAAGCTGACAGTGTGGTTCTACTCGCCGGAATCGGAGAAATGGAGGCGGCGGCCGAAGGATTCCGGCGACCAAATTCGTCGGCCACGGGGCACTAAATGGAGAGAAAGGAGAGGGAGACGAGGGCGTCTTATAGGAACCAACGGCTCCGTAATTGGTGCTGTCAAACGCCCGAATTGAAGAGGAGAACGCCGGCAGTTTCGGGCGCGGTCGAGGGCGTGGTTTCCGGCCAGAGCTTGAAGAAGCCTCGCCCCTGATAGGTGGGGTCCGCATATCAGCGAGTGAGAGAGAGCGAGGCCAGCGTAGGCTGCTGCTGGGCCTCTGCTCGCTGCGCGCGCGTGAGGGGACAAATGGGCTTCGGCCCATTTGGCTCTTCTATTCTTTTTTTTTCTTGTTTAATGTTTTCTTTTCTAATTCCTGTTTTTCTCTTTTCTTTATATGTTTTGAATTAAAACTCCAAATCAGGTCAAATAAGATTCTCAAAATTTGTAAAAACAATATCTTTGTTTTAAAACATTAGTGGGCAAGTTTTAAACACTTTTTAAAATTAAAATTTTGAAATATTGATTATATACAAATTTGACACTTTATGTTAAAATTAAAACTAGGGTTTAATTAATTTTATTTTGGCTAAACTAAATTCTACGAAATACCCACATTAAAATATGTTTGAATTTAAGTTATTTAGACTCATATTCCAATATTAAATAAATTTTAGCTTTAATAGATTATTAAATATCATATTACAACTATTTGTAATGAAAAGAGAAAATGTAATGTAATCATTTTTAATCTAAATTATTTTGTGCACCATTATATTTTATATTAAGATAAATCATTTGAAAACTTCATAAACAACTTTGGACAAGATTTTATATTTAAATCATTTCTTATATAGAATATATTTATGAAATTCATTTAAGTTAATGAAATTTGGATAATTCATTAATTATATAATCAATGAAGTTTTAAAGTTATGAATTATAAACTTATAATTTCCAAAACTATAACTTGAATTTAGTTAAAGGAATGAAAACCATTTGGCAAATATACTATTTTAATATTCTTGAATTTATGAATATATATGGCTAAGTGGTTGGAATCAATTATTTATAAGTAAATTATTTTATTGGAATAAAATGGTTTGAAGTTTAATAAACCTTTGTCAAATTACATATTAAGATTTTTGAAATACAATGGGTAATAAAATGTTTACTCTGAAGAAAACTTTTGAAAAATGATGATAACTGAGATATTTGAAATATTAAATCCTTTAAATATGTTTGAAATCTCTTATAGTTGGTTTTCTGATGCATATAATGTTTTATTTTTAAATCAAAAACAAAAGTTTTAAATTTTAGTGATTTTCAAACATTATAAAATGTTGGGATGTTACACCCGCACCAAGCATATTGAGATTTACTATCACTTTCTTCGTGAACGAGTTGCCAACAATCGTCTTGATATCAGGTTCATTTCCACCAAGGATCAAATTGTTGATGGTTTCACAAAAGCACTTCCTGTAAAAGCTTTAGTTGAGTTTAAGTGTAATCTAAACCTCTCCCGAGCTTTAGATTAAGAGGGGATGTTAGAGTATGTAATCACGTACGTGTACGATGTACGGAGTAGTACTCCGACAGTACACGTATCCTCCATGTACTGCCAACCGATGGCCCGAAAGGGTATGCATCGTGCAGCTTTCTATGTGTGGTTGGTGAACCCCAAGAGGAAGGTGTGAAGTAGTGCAGCAGCAAGATTTCACTTAGTTATTAAACCAAGGTTTATCGATCCAATAGGAGATGAGAATTCCCCCGAGGTTGTTGGCAGCTGACGTTGGCACGATGCCACACCGGTGTCAGCAACGAACGTGGAGCCTGCACACAAACAATCAAAGTATTTTGTCCCAACTCAACGGTGGGGGTGTCAATACCACCGTCTTGCTATAACAAAAGATTAAACGTATGTGTGGAAGAAAGATGTTTGTTTGCAGAAAGTATCAGGTTTGCAGTTGTGGTTTTATCAGATTAATGAGAAGGACCGGGGTCCACAGTTCACAAGTGGTGTCTCTCCATAAATAATAATATTCAATCATGCGTGGTAAACAAATTACAACTGGGCAATTGATAGAATAATGATGAGCAAGTCAATGCATATACTAACGTTATGATGTCTAGTGTGAGATTCATTCGGGCATTACAACAATATACATAGACTGTTCCAACCGCATCTATGACTAATAATCCACCTTCCGGTTATCGTCCGCATCCTTTCAGTATTAAGTTGCATGCAACAGACTATCTCCTTAAGCACTGTGTGTAAAGTAAGTAAGTAACATCATCCTTAGGCAAAGTACTACTGTTTTATCCCTAATAGCAACAATACATCTACAACCTTAGAGCTTTCTGTCACTGACCCAGATTT
This sequence comes from Poa annua, assembly GCA_026929855.1. Taxonomy (NCBI): domain Eukaryota; kingdom Viridiplantae; phylum Streptophyta; class Magnoliopsida; order Poales; family Poaceae; genus Poa; species Poa annua. The sequence goes on along the minus strand of CM049426.1, from coordinate 237,512,930 downwards.
AATAGAGACCATGAACCCACTATCGAGCATAAATACACCCTCTTGGAGTTACGAGCATCTACTTGGCCAAAGCACACAAGTAACGGAGAGAATGCAAGATCATTAAATAGCACACACATGATATATTATGAAGCAATAACTTTAGTACTCAATATTCATCGGATCCCAGCAAACACAACATGGAGAATTACATAAAGATGATCTTGATCATGATAGGCTGCTCACAAGATCTAAACATGATAGCACAAGAGGAGAAGACAACCATCTAGCTACTGCTATGGACCCGTAGTCCAAGGGTAGACTACTCACGCATCAGTCCGGAGGCGGTCATGGCGACGTAGAGGCCTCTGGGGACGATTCCCCCTGCCGGCAGGGTGCCGGGGAGCAGTTCTGATCTCTCCCAAATTGGTGTTGACGACGGCGGCGTCTCGGGACCCATAGAGGAAAAAATGAACACCGTCCGGTTTTTAGGTTTTTTGGGGGTACTTATAGGCGAAAGGGCGAGGTAGGTGGAGGCCCGAGGCCACGTCACCACGTGATCGCGCGGGCCCCACGCTGGCTGCTCCATGACGTGGTGAGGGCCCCTCGGTCGTCCACTTCGTCAAGTCTTCGGTCTTTTGGAACCTTCATTTTCCAAAAATAATTTCAGGATGTTTATTTTTGAATTCCGAGAATATTTCCTTAAGTACTTTTCTGAAACCAAAAACAGCAGAAAACAGGGAACTGGCACTTTGGCATTTTGTTAATAGGTTAGTCCCATAAAATGCATAAAACTATATAAAATGCATATAAAACATGTAATAACATTATATAACATAGCATGGAACATAATGAATTATAGATACGTTGGAGACGTATCAGAGGACATATTCCTTCGTCAACCTATTCTTAAACATAATTTAAAAGTGGAAGACTTGGGTAAAACACTTCCACCTAAAGAGGATCATGTCTTTGATTTAAAACCTTTTCCTGGTAATCTTAAGTATGCTCATCTTGATGATAAGAAAATATATCCTGTTATTATTAGTGCTAACCCTTCAGGTAAAGAAGAAGAAAGATTGTTGGAAATATTGAAGAAACACCGTGGAACTATGGGTTATACTTTGGGTGATTTGAAAGGGATTTCTCCTTCTATATGTCAACATTCTATTAATATTGAACCTGATGCGAAGCCAGTTGTTGAACTTCAACGCCATTTAATACCTAAGATGAAGTAAGTGGTAAGAAATGAGGTATTAAAACTTCTTGATGTTGGTATCATTTATCCTATTGCTGATAGTAGATGGGTTCGTCATGTGGATTGTGTCCCTAAGAAGGGTGTCATTACTGTTGTACCTAATAATCATGATGAACTTATTCCTCAAAGAGTAGTTGTTGGTTATAGAATGTGCATTGATTTTAGAAAGGTTAAAAAAGTTACTAAGAAAGATCATTATCCATTACCCTTTATTGATCAAATGTTGGAAAGATTAGCCAATAAAACTCATTTTTGCTTTCTTGATGGTTATTCTGGTTTCTCTCAAATTGCTGTTAAAACTCAAGATCAAGAGAAAACCACATTTACTTGTCTTTATCGTACTTATGCTTATAGAGGTATGCCGTTTGGTTTATGTAATGCTCCTGCCACTTTTCAAAGATGTATGTCTGCTATCTTTCATGGGTTTTGTGAAGAAATTGTGGCGGTGTTCATGGACGATTTCTCCGTCTATGGCACTTCTTTTGATAATTGCTTGCACAATCTTGATAAGGTTTTGCAGAGATGTGAAGAAACTAATATTGTTCTTAATTGGGAGAGAAGCCACTTTATGGTTAATGAAGGGATTGTTCTTGGACATAAAATCTCTGAAATAGGTATTGACATTGATAGAGCTAAAGTGGAGGCAACTGAGAAAATGTCTTGCCCCATAGATGTTAAAGCTATTCGTAGTATTCTTGGTCATGTTGGTTTCTATAGAAGGTTTATCAAATACTTTTCTAAGGTATCAATGCCTGATACGTCTCCAACGTATCCATAATCTCTACTATATAATACGGTCTAAGGTGTCCGGTACGTCGTGACCTTTTGCATTTTAGTTCTTTAGTAATTCCAAAATTAACCCGTAGTACCACAGTTAGATTGTACACTTTTGCACTTTAAACCCGAGTTACTGCACCGTGACCTGATCCTCTGCTCCCTCTCTCATCTGAGCCTGAGCGGCGGCGACAGGAAGCACCACCTGATCTGATGATCATCGTCGTTGACCTCTTGTCCTCTCTCCCCTAGCCTCTAATACGTAGATCCCCACTTCCGATCTCCCATGCCAGGAACGCCGGCGTCGGAACGAGCTCTCGTCGCGCCGAGGTGCGGTGTGGAGGCGGCGTGCGGGATGCACGAGGACGAGAGATAAGTCTATGCCCTGCTCTTTTATGCGTGCAGCCGCCGTCCCCGTTCCTCCCACCACTAGATCAAAGCCACTACACCTCTCATGCTCCCCTCCCCGCGAGCACTGCCTTCAGCGCAACCCTTGCACTGCCAAGCTCGTACGCCGTCGCCATATGCACTCATTGCTTCCCTGCCTCCGGCTCGGGCAAGGAGACCTTCCCATTCCCGCTTCTTGATAATCACTCCTGCTCGCCTGGTCCCTGCCTGTCTGTACGCTAGCAATTAATTTCAGTTGTGACGGTGTTGCCGCAATTCAGTTCACATTTAGTTTCTATGTATAGAGAGGCCACCTCTGTCGCCTGAGACGATGGCGCGGCCCGCTGGTAGAGCACACACAGAGCAGTTGAAGAGGGAGCAGCTGCAGGGCGGTAGCGCCCTATGCTACTGCTGCAATCAGGCCTCCGAAAGGGAGTGACACTATTTTCCTGAAGATAGCTTGCCCCACTCCCCCGTCGCGCCGAGGAGAAGCTGATTCAGAGCTCTGCGTGTCGCCCTGTAGAGAGGAGTGGAGGAGGTCACGGGGACATGCTGGATGGTGACAGAGGTCAAGGTGACTATGACGCTGGTGAGATGGACACCAACCTCTCTCTCCGTGTTGGAGTCACACACTGAATTTTCCCAGTTTATTTGTGTTGCGGGTTATTTGTACGTTTTCAGATAAGAGCTATCTACACAAACAGATATGAACCAATTTGAGCGTGTCAGATCGAAATAAGTGCTCAGCTTCACCAAAGAACTCGGTGCATCTATGCATCTTAAATATGCATATGCAATCGTCTGCCTGATCACTTAGTGCATTATTTGATCAACATGTTAGCCTGGACCTCTATGGGGAAAACATGACAATGTTGACTCCATACTGCATATCAAGTTCAAGAAATTTAGTTATGTTTCTTCTTATCAAATTTTAACTTATGTTGACCTCTGTGGGCATTTAGCTCTCTATATTGTATACAATCAACTAACCCCCCGCCTTTGAGGTGATGATGAGAGTATAGTACTTAGTTTCATGGAAGCAGTGTTTGGCGTAGAGAAACAAATTGAGATAAATCATACTGGATTGCTGTAATACTTGCGATGGAAGTGGTGCCAAACCTGGCACAATGCTTCATCAGGCTTTAGGACATTTGTTGATGGTTTGTTAATCAGTATTCTTGCATGTACGTATCCTGGTCAAGTACAATTATTTGAAGAACCATTGACTCTGAATGCCAAATAACTTTGTATCTGGTGCGTAACTGCGTACATCGGCATGAGACAGAGAAATAAAATTAAATGAGCTGGTTTGTTTAAGTTATATGGGACTTTAAGTTATATGGGACTACAGTACCAATTTGTTCTGATGTGATTGCAGCATTACCGGTGATGTTGGTTACAGGTTCAGTCCTGGAGGATTAGCTCAATGGTTCCGTTTTTGTCCCTCTCTGGTTGTTTTTTTCTGTTGAAAATTATCAGAATATTTGTACATGCTAATTATATAATATATGAATCTAATAAAATATTGTGGAGTGCATTAGGTTGGGTCAAGAACTTTAGATGTGAATGTTTGCATTATAATCTGAGGCCTAAATGCAGGAAGGGTTTGAGCTGGGTAGTTGCTCTTTCATAGCTCTCTTGATTTAAAATTAATCATATCGCAACTGTCTTACCATATTTGTGTGGGAAGTTGTACATATTTGTGTTTTCCTTGTAAGTTGGTCTACTTTGATCATATGATCTTATCATTAGCTGTCTACATTAATTTATAACTTATAGTGATTGAATGAAATGTAAAGTTTCCAAGTAAGAAAACCCCCTTTGCTATCCAAAGTAAAACTTAAACACCTCTGCATAGATGTCGACGACGTGCTCAACATTTTATAGAGAAAAGTTTATATTTTGTCAGCATGTTTTCGGCCTGATCCTTTCTTACTGTAGTACTGAAAAATAGAAGATTCAGCTGATGTTATACTGCTACTGTTAGATACCCATCAGCCTACGACATTGATAAATACGGATTCCTTAGTATAATCCACATGACTATGAATAAGAAGAAAATGAAAGACACAACACACTGATGAAGAAGAAAAATATTTTTATACATAGGACTAGAATTCATATACTGTTTGGAAAGAAAAGTGTGCCATAATCAAACGTTGTTACAGGTTACTCTATTTAACAAGACCGTAGATATCACACGGACATTTTGCTAGTTTCTTATGTTCCATGCTATGTTATATCATGTTATATCATGTTATTACATGTTTTTTATGCATTTTATATAGTTTTATGCATTTTCTGGGACTAACCTATTAACAAGATGCCACAGTGCCAGTTCCATGTTTTCTGCTGTTTTTGGTTTCAGAAAACTACTTAAAGAAATATCCGCCAAATTGGAAATAAATCAAGGGCCCCTCACCATGCCCTGGCGCGGGTCCCTCACCATGCCGAAGAGGAGATTATTTTTGGAATATTTGCGTTCAGGAAGCCGAAGAGGAGATGAAGATGATGCCCGAGGGCCCCTCACCATGCCCTGGCGCGGGTCCCACTTATGCCGCGCCAGGAGGTGAGGAGAGGCCCACGGAGAGCCACCGACGTCGCCCTTTCCCCCGTAAATATCCCCTGACCTAAAAACGCTTCACGGTTAGACACTTTTTCCTCCACGGGTCCAGAGCGCCGCCGCCATCGCCGACAAGTTTCGGGGGTCAGAAGTTCCTGTACCGGCACCCTGCCGGGACGGGGATCGACCCCCAGAGCCATCTCCATCGACTCCACCGCCTCCACTTCGACTCCATGATGGTTTGTGAGTAGTTCCCCCATGGACTACGGGTTCTTGGCTGTAGCTAGTTGGTACTCTCTCTCCCATTTACTTCAATACAATGTTCTCATGAGCTGCCTTACATGATTGAGATCTATATGATGTAATTCGTGTTGTGTTTGTTGGGATCCGATGAATTGTTACATTATGATCAGTCTATCTATATAAGTTTGTGAAGTTATTGTTGTTGCAATCTTGTTATGTTTAATGCTTGTCACTGGTGCACGAGTGGCATGATCTTAGATCTGAGTTCTATATTTATTGCTTAAATTGTATCTACAAATTGCATGCACATGTCATTGTCCGGAACCGATGGCACCAAAGTGACAGCAATTGGGATAACCGGAGGGAATGGTTGTGATGTGAGGATCACATGTTTTCATCAAGTGTTAATGCTTTGCTCCGGTGCTCTATTAAAAGGAGCACCTTAATTGCCACTAGTTTCCCTAGAGGCCCCGCTGCAAACGGGCTGGCAGGACAAAAGATGTTATGCAAGTTTCTCATTGCGAGCACGCACAAACTATATATGGAAAACATATACTCTGGATATTCTTACTTAATGTTATTTCAATATTGTCAATTGCCCAACTGTAATTTGTTCACCCGACACTTGTTCTTGAGAGTTACCACTAGTGTAGATAGCTGGGAACCTCGGTCCTTCTGTCATCATCATTGCTTTCCTGTCAACTCCAGGCAGTCAACTGTTTTCTGGTGCCACTGTCTCTGTGTTACTCTTACTACTGCTCTCATATTATTGTTGCTTTCACATCACCCCTGTTACTAGTGCTTTTCCAGGTGTATCTGAATTGACAACTCGGCTGTTAAGACTTATAAGTACTCATAAGTTCACCTAGGGAGTACGCTCTACCTCTCTCTCTCTAGTTTTATTTTATTGTATTTTATTTTCTTGTTGAGTTTATTTGTGCTTAGTTTATTTATGTTTACTTTTGTTTTTAGTTTACTTTTGTCTTGTTTATTTTTGTTTAGTTTATAATTTGTCTTGTTTATTTTTGTCTAACCGAAAAACCATAAAATTTTGAAAACCCGAAAATTATAAAAACTGTTGTTATGGAAGAACATGCTAGATATGTTGTGGAACTTAATGAATTATATAAGAATTATAGAGAATCGTATAAGAGAAAAGTCATGAGAGGCGTGTTACAAAAGTTGAATACACTTGCTAAAATTTTGCTTAAATGCCATGATATAAATTGCTTCTCTGAACGGGATAATAAACATCTTAATTTCCAATGTGGCTTTAGTAAAGAAGTTATAATTATGAACTATCATTGGAATAACTATATTGATCTTGGATTTGAAGAAGTTGAAGAATTTGTTATATTTATGGGAGGTTCTGAAATAGAATCCTTCATGCCTATAAATTATGAAACTTGTGTTGCTTGTAATACACTTTGTAGTGTACCTGCACTTAGATTTTAACTCTGCAGAGGTTGTGCATGTTCACCATTGTACCCATTCAACCCAAACTATCCTATACACTCTGAAAGTGTTAAGGAAAAGGAGAAGAATGAGACGCGATCTTTCAGAAGCATTTTCCCTCCCCATAACGGCCTGACGCGCTCCACCTACAATCCTCTACCACCACCTTTCAGGCCGAGGCGAGTCCACGCAGCTTAGTTCATCAAGCCAGAGACCATATTGGCAATGGCTGCACGGGAAGAAATCGTCACTCGGAGTTCTTCAGATAACTCTATTCCTGGGTGGCCGTCCACAAGTGTAATTCCATAGGTAAACCCCTGGGAACCCACTCAACATAAACCATACAAAACCACTTTCCACCCAGGTATTTCATTCTTAACTTAGTATAATTTACATTTCATCAAAATAGTTTTACATAGCATCAAATTCTACTAAGTGTTGCATAGGAACCTAGACACAGGAATCAGGAAGTCTAAACATTGCTTGCATAGCAATACTATCCTACACATGCTTATAGAAAAAATAATCTACTCATGTATAGAAAAATACTAGGACTTTTATGAGGTGTTCCACTTGCCTAGGCAACCGGGAGTGCATCAGTTACAGTTGCAAAGACCCTCGTTTCCCTCCGAAGAGTCTAACAAAATAAAATGCCACACATAAACACACAAGCAACATAACCATACAAATTATGCTATGCATGAGATGCAATGATCAAATTTCAAGAAACTAATATATTTATCTCTTAGAATTTTTATGAAGCATGCATGATGACATTTTTAATTTATTTTCAAATATTTAGACTTGAATAAAAATGCTAACTCAAGAATTTAGTTTACTGTAATAAAATTTCAATAACTAAATTTTTTAAAAAGGGCTATTGGACAGAGGGCATCTAAACAAAATTTTAGCAATTTGATTTACTCAAAATTAAATTTTCTAACTAAAGTTATGTCAAAAACACTTAAACTACTCACATGAATATTTGAAATTTTTTAATGTGTCAAAACAGAAAACTAATGAAGCCAAAAGATTCTACTGGTTCTGAGGATTCCAAATATATAAAAATATTTGAATTTTGCTAAACAGATAAAAAAGTAATGATAAAAACAGTATGCAGGGTGTTTTCTGCAAAACTGAAAAATAAAAAGATTTAAGAAAAATCCGCAGAAATTAATATCTGACGTGGCGCTGACGCGGCGCTGACGGAGCAAGCCACGTCAGCATACCGATTCAAAACAAAGGATTCTAATCTCGGCCGTACGCAACAGATCTAACGGCTCAGATTAAAAGGGGCAAATCAGGCGGCGCTTCCACTGGAAACCTAACCCGAGGCGTGCCCGTGGCGGTGCCATCGCCGGCGACACTCGTTTCCTACGTTCTACTGCCTACGGGGACGAATGAGACATACCCTAGCGTGGAGGAGGCCGAGGCGGAGACGATGGCGAGGTTGCGGCCATCGGAGCGTCCCCTGCCTCCCAGAATGGCTCGCCGGAGTTGATGGAGGCGGCGGCGGGCTTCGGTGTTTTGATGACAGTGAAGAAAGCTCGCCCAAAAGACGTACTTGAATGCCATTTACTGAGCTATCTTATTTGGCCAAAATAGAAAAGATATTGGCTCAGTTCAGTAGGAGGAATTTCTACCTATTATGCGGACGAGCACGTCGATCTGGCGCACGGAAAAATACGAGACCAATTCAAAAAATTGCGCAGTAATAAGTGAAAGAGAAAGGGAGAGGTGCGAGGGGTCGGGCTTCACGGGTTGTTGCCGGAGTTGCGATTTTCACCGGCGGCAACGGTGGACCTCCAGGGATGCTCGCGGACGGCCTGTTGGCTCTCGTTCTCTAGGATTTGGGGCAAAAGAGAGAGAGTGTCGAGGTGGTCTTATAGGGGGAAACGGCGGGGTAAAAGGAGCAATGAATCACCGGCATTGAATCAAATTGATTCGGCCGTTTTCGGCTCGATCGTGGGCGCGATTTGGGGAAGAAGGAGTTGTCACGACGGGGATGACAGGTGGGGTCCACCTGCCAGAGAGAGAGAGAGAGGGGCGCGTGGGCGGGAGTGGGCTGCTGGCGGGCTTAGGCGTTGCGTGTGCGGCTGATAGCTACTGGGCTTCGGCCCACTTGGCTGGCCCGACTCAATTTTTTTATATAATTCATTTTCTGTTTTAAACTCATAAAAGTAATTTAATTTAAGTCCTATGTGATTCAAATGACAATTTAAATGATGATGATGCATGAATGCAAGGTTTTAAATATTTTTGATTTTTTTTGAAAATTGGGAGGTTACAAACCTAACCCCCTTAAGATGAATCTCGCCCTCGAGATTCGTATTGGCTAGCAAAAAGGTGAGGCTGGTCTTCTTTCAGGTCATCTTCTCTTTCCCAAGTTGCTTCTTCCTCTGAATGGTGATTCCACTGTACTTTACATAATTTGATGGTCTTGGTTCGGGTGACACATTCTGCTGTCTCCAAAATCTTTAAGGGTTTTTCTTCATAAGTGAGATCACTTTCTAGTTGTACTTCCTCTAGTGGCACCGTATCTCTTAGCAGTGTCTCTGCCATTTCTGGGTGACATTTCTTCAGCTGGCTGACATGGAATACATTGTGAACTGCGGAAAGAGCTTCCGGAAGTTTCACTTCATAGGCTAGCTCTCCTTTGCGAGATAATACCTTGAACGGTCCAATAAATCTGGGTGCCAATTTTCCTTTGATTCCAAATCTTTTTACTCCACTCATAGGTGAAACTCTGAGATAGGCTCTATCGCCTATTCATAAGTGACTTCCCTTCTTTTGGAGTCTGCATAACTCTTATGTCTGGATTGTGCTATCTTTAAACGGTCTTTAATCAGTCTGACTTTTTCTTCAGCCTCCTTGATTATGTCAGGTCCGAACAAACTACGTTCTCCTACGCAACTCCATAGTAGTGGTGTAGTGCACTTCCTTCCATGCAGGGCTTCAAATGGCGACATCTCTATGCTCGCTTGATAGCTGTTGTTGTAAGAGAACTCAGCATATGGAAGATTATCATCCCAGCTAGACTTATAATCTAGAGCGCATGCTCTTAGCATATCTTCTAGGATTTGGTTTACTCTTTCTGTTTGTCCATCCGTCTGCGGGTGGAATGCTGTGCTAAACTGTAATCTGGTTCCCAATGATTCATGCAATTGATTCAAGAAATGAGAGATAAATTGGGTACCCCTATCTGACACAATTTTCTTGGAAACACCATGTAGACACACAATCCTCTTCATATAGATGTCAGCTAGTTTGGCAATAGTGTAAGTAGTCGTCACGGGCACAAAGTGAGCTACCTTCGTCAGACGATCGACTATAACCCAAATAGAATCATACCCTGATTTAGTCCTGGGCAGAACAGTGATGAAATCCATACCAATCTGTTCCCATTTCCAATCTGGTACTGGTAAGGGTTGCAGCAGTCCCGCTGGTTTTTGGTGTTCTTCTTTCACACGACTGCAGATGTCACACTTTGCAATGTATTCAGCAATATCTCTCTTCAAATTGATCCACCAATACCTCTCTTTTACATCCATATACATCTTGGTGTTACCCGGCTGTATGGAATAAGGTAAGTCATGAGCTTCTTGAAGTATTAACTTCCTGAGATCTGTATTATCAGGAACACATATGCGTTCTTTATACCATACAGTCCCTGCTTCATCTTCTCTAAAGTCTCTGGCCTTGTCCTCACTTAGGTTCTTCTTGATTTCTTTTATTGCCTTATCCTCTATCTGAGCTTCCTTGATTTTGTTAATCAAAATAGATTGAACTTCTAAGGATGCTACAAATCCTTCAGGTACCACTTCCAATCGAAGGTCCTTAATTCCCTTACATAGATATTCCGGCAATTCTCCTGCCGTGAGTCTGTTTACATAAGGCTTACGGCTCAAGGCATCGGCCACTGCGTTGGCTTTCCTTGGGTGATACTGTAGACTTAAATCATAGTCCTTGATCAATTCTAACCATCTCCTTTGACGCATGTTTAATTCCTTCTGAGTAAAGAAGTACTTGAGGCTTTTATGATATGTGAATACTTCACATCGCTTTCCCCATAAATAAGGTCTCCATATTTTCAAGGCATGTACTACAGAAGCTAACTCTAGATCATGAGTGGGGTAGTTTACTTCATGATTTTTGAGTTGTCTTGAGGCATAATATACTACTTTGCCTTCTTGCATCAATACGCTTCTTACACCACGATATGAAGCGTCACAATAAACTTGGAAATCTTTCTCTAGATCTGGTAGGCATAAGGCTGGTGCAACCACTAAGCGTTTCTTTAGTTCTTGAAAACTGGTCTCACAAGTTTCTGTCCACTCAAACTTCTTTCCCTTTTTCAGTAACTCAGTTAAGGCCTTGACAATCTTAGAGAAATTTTCAATGAATCTCCTGTAGTATCCTGCCAGTCCTAGAAAACTGCGAATTTCTCCCACATTTTTGAGTGATTCCCAATTTGTCACAACAACAACTTTTTCAGGATCCACTGCTATTCCTGAAGGAAATATGCCCTTGAGGCAAATAAATAAGTAGTATTTATTGCATTATCTCGTAAGTTTATAATAGGTTTGTGTATTATGCTATAACTGTATTAATCGGAATTATTAATACACGTGTGATACATAGACAACCAGGTCCCTAGTAAGCCTCTATATGAACTAGTCCATTGGGCAACAGTTGATCAAGATTCCCGATCAAGGACAATGACGTCGGTTGACAATGGGGTCATCTTATTAGTTGAATAAGGTGATGGACATACGCAAAGTATTGCAATAAGATCGTATTACGATGTTTGTTATTTGCTATAGATAAGAATATGATAGCTTATTCCTTAGACCGTGAGACCGTACTTATTGATGCTTCGTAAGGGTGCTTTGAGAGCATCAAACGTTGTGTCTTATATAGCATGACAATAACGGTGTCCATCTTGGGTATGCCGAAAGAGTATCGAGACGTAAGGATCAAGAGCGGGATTTGTTCATTCTTGTAATGGAAAGATACTCTGGGCCCACTCGGTGAGATTACATCTGTATAGCTGCGCAGCTTATGACTAGGGCATGGAGATGTAATATCACAGACGAGTTAATAACCTTTGTCGGTAATGAGATACAACAAAGACATCGGATGTCTACGATTATATCTCGGACAAGGTAGTATCGCAGAAACAAAGGGAATGAATATCATATTTATGGTTCAACGACGATATCGTAGAATGCACAGGGGGCGTCATATACATCCAGGTATCCCTGACGGTCATTGGTGAGCGTAGTGTCTCGACCATGCCTGGAGTGTTCTCGAACCGTAGCGTAACAAACTTAAGGTCTTAACGAGAGCAGGAGATAGGTTCTGGAATAATATAGGATTTTGTTGGAGAGAGAGAAATGATCCGGAAGAGTTCCGGTGGTCCGGAAGGAGTTCCGGGAAGGTCTGGAAGGGTTCCAGGAATGTCCGAAAGTTGTTCGGGTGGTTCGGAAAATGTTTCCGAGTCACGGGAGATTAAATTATATATAAATATATTAATTATGAATTAATAGTATTTTATATTAATTTAATATTAATTAAAAAGGGAGAAAAAGGGGCAGCCCACCTAAATGGGCCAAGAAGGCCCAAGAGGGGGGAGCCGCACCATGGAGGCTTTGGAGCCCATGGTTGTAGCGTACCTGCACTTTAAATAAGGCAGATACATGTGTATAGTGCAAATCCCTGGATCGAATCATTTGCACACACAGTTTACGATGTAATATCACAACAAGGCGTCAATTTTATTACATCGATGATCCAGAATTACAAAGTATTTAATACAAGTTGCATAGCATAAAGCTAGCATAGTCAAAGTACACAGCGGAAAATACAATAGCAGTGAGCCTCTATAACTTTCATGTTGCCACAGGCGAAAACATGTTGGTTGTAGACTCGAAACCTTTAACGAAACCTCACTCGTCATCTGATCACATCTGCAATAAGAAAAATATTGCAACAACGTGGGTCAGATTCCATTAAAAATGGAGTCTGGCAAGTGACACTATGGTGGACACTTATAAAATAACTCTAAAGCCTATATGCATATTTGGCTGGTGGAGCTCAAGGCTAATTTGCATAAAGCCAATTTTTCCTACTCTTTAGTAAACACTTTTCTTGAAATCGACGAGTATGGCATGAAAACCATAAATCTCATCTTCCCTTGTTCACCCATCAAGTTTTACTTTTGAAGTTGGAATGATGGAATCCTCCGTTGACGTCCTTGATCAGCTGCTCAAAAATTGTCCGTAACCGGGGACACGGCTAAGTACTTAGTTTTACACTCTGCAGAGGTTGTGCACTTTCACCATTCTACCCATTCAACCCAAGGTATCCTTTACACACCGTTTGTGATAAGGAAAGGAGAGAATGAGACGAGATCTTTCAGAAGCATTTTCCCTCCCACCTGGCTTGACCCGTTCCACCTAACATCCCCCTACATCTGCTTGTCAAGCCGGAGAGAGTCCACGCAACATAATTGATCAAGCCAGAGCCCATATGGCAATGGCTGCACTGGAAGCAATCGTCACTCGGAGTTCTTCAGATTCCTCTGTTCCTGGGTGGCCGTTCTCAAGTGTACATACTCTAGGAACCATAGAAATGGACCTGAGTAGACACTCAACATAAACCATCCGACCAATTACCACCCAGGTGTTTCATTTACTTAGTAGATGTGTACTCTCAGGTAAAAATCACCATGCTCACAGCCCTAAGTAGAATAGAAATTCATCCTAGGCGAAGACAGCCATGAGCACAGTCCTGAGTAGTCACTTAACATTTTGTGAAAACCTTTCATCAATTGCATAGCATCAATATTTCTGCTAAGTATGATATAGGAACCTAGACACAGGAATAAGGGATTCTACACAGGTTTAGCATAGCAACACATGCATATAAAAATACACTAAGTAATGCATAAGAAATAATAGGAAGTTTATGAGGTGTGCCACTTGCCTTTGAATGTTGTCGTTGTTCACAAACTCTTTTCAACAACGAACGTTTGCTCTCCGTTTAATCTAAACAATATAAGCAAGCAACAATACAACAATCAACAGCAAGCACAAATCCACAATGCAAACAAACACATACTAGATGAATAAATAAGTTTTATAAAACTTTCTAAGGAAAATATGTTTATGCATGATATGCAAAAATATTCCTAAGGCTAGAAATGCTTTTTCATGCCATGAAATTCTTTTAAGTTATTGTAAGGCAAATAGGTTGGTCAAAAAGGACTAAGAATTAAAGTCTTAAGTTGGATATACATACTTTGTTTTATATCTCCTTAAAACAAGCACTCTAATGGCTTAGCCATGATGTGCAAAATACTTAGAGAAAAATACTAAGTCATTTGTTCAAGATGATCAATTATTATCAACTCTTTGTAAGTTGGACATTCACTATAGTGAGAGAGACAGACACCCGGCCAGCCACTTAAATTGTGGAACAGGTCTCATGTACGTGGGCATGTAAGGTTTGTTTCCAGGCCGCTTCATCCCACTATGCTGCTAGGATCCAACAACTTCAAGATGATAACATTATGATCAAAATTTGTTTAAGTCTAAAGGACAAGATTAGGAAAGAGGGAAAATATAGACAGAAAGATGTAGTTGTCCTCCAGGCTTCATCTCCAGACTTGTAATATTCTCCTTGATGATGTCTTGATTGATTTCTGGGTAGTCCTGATGAATCTCCAGACTTGATGATTCTTGTATCCTCGAGGCTGGTCTTGGATTTACTTAGTCTTCATGAAGTCTCAGATGAGGAGAAAAGACAGAGAGAAAGACTTAGAGAATAGAAAGGGGGTTGACCTTCTTGAACTTCTTCTCACTTTTCTTCTAAGTGCTTGACATCTTGGGGATGCTTCCAGAGTCTGTTTTCTTCTAAGTCCTTCATGAACTTCTTCTTGATTTTCTTCTAAGTGTTTCCTCCTTGAAGATACTTCTGAAGTCTTGTTTTTGGCTAAGTCCTTCAATGGTCTCCTAGCTCCATCTTGAAAACTACTAAGTGTCTAGTGCATAGCACTTTTCACAAAATACTGAGTTTGAAAATAATCCTAACTTAGAGAAAACTATTGAAGAGGGGTTTTCCTTTGAGAATTATATCTACAATATAAAATATGCTATGAATGAAATGAAATCTTAAATCACAAGAAACATAAAAATAACTTTTGTGTTTTATTTATAAATATGCATGAATTTATAAATGCAATTTAATTAATTTCTAATTTTGGAAAATATACTAAAAGGAATAATTATAAGATTAAAGTTTCCCATGACTAAATTTTTATAACAAAATTTTATAATTAATGTTAATAGACAGAGAGCATTTAATTAGATCTATTGCAATTGGATTTAATCAAAAATATTGTTTCTATTAAAAGTTATTTCAAAATTAGTCAAACTATTCAAATTAAACACACAACTATGAAATCATTCAAAAATTACTCAAAAATATTTTATAGCAGTGGTATTAATTTACAAATATTCTAAGGTTTCTAAAACATATTTATTTGCAATTTTTGGATTTATAGATTTAAAGTTATTACAAATATACTCAATTTCACCATTTGAAATTTGAATATTTTATACTAAGCCAAATTTGAATTTTGTCAGATCCAAAATAATCTACATGTTAAGAGCTTTCCAAATATATAAAAATTATTAAATTTGGAGTTGTGGTTAAAAAGTTGTAAGAGATCTAAGTGTCAGGGGTGTTTCTGTAAAATTGCCAATTAAATTTAATTACGAAATTGATTATACACGTCAGCGCTGACTGTGCGCTGACGGGGCATGCCACGTAGGCGCTGACGTGGTTAAGTCATCTGATCTGGGCCGTCAGATCTGGATCTGACGGTCCAGATCGGAGCGTACCGCTTCGTCCGCAACGATCTAATCTAAGCCGTTAAAAATAGATCCAAAGGCTCACCGTGCTCGTCCAGAAGATGGCGGCGCTTCTCACCGGAGATAGAAGCTGACGGCGGCGTGGGCTCCGGCGTGGACACTCCGGTCGTCGCCGTGCCTCCCCGGATGCGTGGAGAGCAGCCCCGAGCGCGGCGCAGCACGGCGAAGGCGATGGGGAGGTCGGTTGGTGGCGGGGGGGCTCCGGAGCTCGATTTACTCCTTGCCGGAGTTGCGGGTGGCGGCGGGGAGCTCCGGGCGTGGACGATTTACTCGTTCTGGTGCACCAACAACCACGGGACCAAGTCAAAACGAAGCGCAAGAAGAAAGGCAGGAGAGCAGGGGGAGTAGGAGGGCTCGGGGTCGACGGAGCTGACCGAGGGGCGAGCTTTTTGCCGGCGGCAATGGAGACGCTACGAAGCTCGATTTCAGCGGCCTGGAGGCGAGTTATATTTAGGGTTTGAGGGGAAAGCGGAGGCGGTGTCTCGGGCTACTTATGGGGTGCACGGAGGCGCCTTATCGCGCAAGAATCGCGCCCGATTTCCACCGTATTCGGATCGAACTCCTCTGGTTCGTTTTTCTGTTCGTGGAGATATGGAAGGAGAGGGATGACGCGTGGGTCCCGCGCGTCAGAGAGAGAGCGCGCGGCGCGGACGAAGCTGGGCCGCTGCTGGGCCAAGGCGAGCTGCGCGCGCGGCCGAGAGAGTCTCGGCTTCGGCCCAGTTGGCTCGAGCTGTTCCCTTTTTTTTTTTGACAAATTCTTTTCTGTTTTACAACTTTTAATTCACAATTTATTTTTAAACTTAACCAAACCTTTACAGAAAAATTCATAAAAATATGTTTTGGAAAGCTAATTTAATTTAGAACTTTTTGGTAGTATTCTTCCCCAAAAATAAAATTAAATAAAAGGGAAATCATAAAATATAGAAATAACATGTTTATGGATTAATTTCCAAAACACACTTTTAGTTAAATATTAAATTTCCAACTCTTATTCATGAAATGATGCTTATGCATGATTGTATGTGTGCAATGCTTGAATCCTATTTCAAAGGTAACATTATGTCTTATATTAAGATAATCATTTGGACTTCATAACAACTTTGGAAAAGATTTTTATTTTAATTTTATTCTTATTTAGAATCTATTAATCATTTCATGCTTTGAAAAATAGATGAAATTCCTTTAAGCAATTGAAATGTTTATTTGGCTAATTCATTAATTTAAATTTTATGAAGTTTTAAAGTTATACACTATAGGCTTGTAATTTCCAAACTATAATTTGAACTTAGTTAAAGGAATGAAAACCATTTAGTAATTATATAAACTTTTGAATAATCTTGTAATTAAGTGGTTTAATTTAAATACTTATAAAGAACTAATTTATTTAAAATAAAATGAATTTTAGTTTGTAACATTTTTGTCAAATTTTATTTTAAGGTTTTGAATTACATGGGATAATAAAATGTTTTAAACTGTGACATTTGAAATATTAAACTTTTGAAGTCTTTTATAGTTGGTTTCCTTATACATTTCATATTTTATTTTAATCACAAGAAAAGTTTTAAATTTTAGTGATTTTTGAACATTATAAAATGTTGGGATGTTACAGACTACCACCCTTAAAAGGGATCTCGTCCCCGAGATTCGGAGAGGCTAGAAAAACAAAGCAAATGCTTGAGTGATTCTGATAGTTCGAGATGTTTTGAGAAATGAAATTTCTGACATGGACACTTGAAAACTTGACAGTGAATGGTTTTTCTGATTAGGAGGGTGGAAAGAAGATAGTTTGAGATCTCTGGGTTTAAGTGACTGGGTTTGAATTATCTAGGTGGCTACCACCCTTAAAAGAAAAGTTTTGTTGATAATTAAACATTCTAATGCACAACCAACAATCAAGATAATCCACTACAAACATCATCTAACAAACATCAAGCAACAAAGTTCAAACACAAGCAACACATACGTAATATTTCAAACTTCTTTTGAGAAATCGAACTAATCGTTTATCGAAGGAAAGGTCGGGGGAATACAAAAGCAACAGTACTGCCATACCACAATTTGATAGGTCAATACACTAAATCGATACGATAAGCTAAATAAGATAAATGGTGGTCCCACTAACATGGTTTTGATTGCTACACTTATCCTTCCTACATATTACGCTTGCGTTTTATTGCGTGGTTATTTGCCTCAGGCGTGACTTCTTCCTCAGTTGACTCTTCAAACAGCACCTCTTCGGGGTCTTCTTCCACTAGTCCTTCCTCCTTCGTAGCTGCAGATACAGTCACATTTCCAGTGCCTTGGTCACCTCCTTCAGCTACTGGCGGTGGTGGAGGTGGAATGATTTGTGCCTCAAGCATGGCAATTTGCTCATCCTTGCCAAGGTTCTCCAAATGTAGGTCATGGATGAGTTCCTCCAACTGACCAATAAGATTTTCAGAAGCCTGGAGTTCTTGGGTTTTTGCGTGTATGACGGCTTGAGCATGATTTGCGACGTCAGAAGTCTGTTGGACTCTCCTGGTCAGACAATTGATGAGATAATCCAAGTCTTCAAACGTCTTGTTAACGAGGGGCAAGTCCAGACGATTTCCCGTGTGAGCCATCGAGATACCATGTGCATTCCTCTTCCCAAAGGCACGGAAGGGCGATCCTGGTGCTAGCTTGAATCGATACTTGTAACACAAACGAGCCATTAAGTCCACCATATCTATGTTCACTCCCTCAATCCACTCTGGGTAGTAGGTGACATAGTCCACGGGCTCGAAGTCTGGCATCGTAGGATCCGGGGTCATGATGGTGCGTATTTCCCAACGTATCCCATGGGGTATGTCGGTCTCCTCCTTCCTTCCTCGGAAATAGGGTGGTGGTAGCTTCAAAACACTTGTCAACCTAGCCAGCTGCCTCCCAAAGATGAAACCCGACAAAACTCCAGCATACGCAGTCTCAGTGTATTCTCCCATCTAAAATTTTGAACAGGTAAGAGTATTAGAATTTAAAGGAAAAGGGGAAGATGCAAGACAAGATAAATAAAGTAAAACAATATTAAGGAAAGTTCAAAATTCACTCATGTTTTGGAAACCTAGTTTAGTTAACTATTTAACCTTTGGGGTCTTAGTCCAATCCTAGGGGTTTCGAACCTACAGGCAACACAGTGCTCTGATACCATCTGTAGCGTACCTGCACTTTAAATAAGGCAGATACCTGTGTATAGTGCAAATCCCTGGATCGAATCATTTGCACACACAGTTTAGGAACCTAGACACAGGAATAAGGGATTCTACACAGGTTTAGCATAGCAACACATGCATATAAAAATACACTAAGTAATGCATAAGAAATAATAGGAAGTTTATGAGGTGTGCCACTTGCCTTTGAATGTTGTCGTTGTTCACAAACTCTTTTCAACAACGAACGTTTGCTCTCCGTTTAATCTAAACAATATAAGCAAGCAACAATACAACAATCAACAGCAAGCACAAATCCACAATGCAAACAAACACATACTAGATGAATAAATAAGTTTTATAAAACTTTCTAAGGAAAATATGTTTATGCATGATATGCAAAAATATTCCTAAGGCTAGAAATGCTTTTTCATGCCATGAAATTCTTTTAAGTTATTGTAAGGCAAATAGGTTGGTCAAAAAGGACTAAGGATTAAAGTCTTAAGTTGGATATACATACTTTGTTTTATATCTCCTTAAAACAAGCACTCTAATGGCTTAGCCATGATGTGCAAAATACTTAGAGAAAAATACTAAGTCATTTGTTCAAGATGATCAATTATTATCAACTCTTTGTAAGTTGGACATTCACTATAGTGAGAGAGACAGACACCCGGCCAGCCACTTAAATTGTGGAACAGGTCTCATGTACGTGGGCATGTAAGGTTTGTTTCCAGGCCGCTTCATCCCACTATGCTGCTAGGATCCAACAACTTCAAGATGATAACATTATGATCAAAATTTGTTTAAGTCTAAAGGACAAGATTAGGAAAGAGGGAAAATATAGACAGAAAGATGTAGTTGTCCTCCAGGCTTCATCTCCAGACTTGTAATATTCTCCTTGATGATGTCTTGATTGATTTCTGGGTAGTCCTGATGAATCTCCAGACTTGATGATTCTTGTATCCTCGAGGCTGGTCTTGGATTTACTTAGTCTTCATGAAGTCTCAGATGAGGAGAAAAGACAGAGAGAAAGACTTAGAGAATAGAAAGGGGGTTGACCTTCTTGAACTTCTTCTCACTTTTCTTCTAAGTGCTTGACATCTTGGGGATGCTTCCAGAGTCTGTTTTCTTCTAAGTCCTTCATGAACTTCTTCTTGATTTTCTTCTAAGTGTTTCCTCCTTGAAGATACTTCTGAAGTCTTGTTTTTGGCTAAGTCCTTCAATGGTCTCCTAGCTCCATCTTGAAAACTACTAAGTGTCTAGTGCATAGCACTTTTCACAAAATACTGAGTTTGAAAATAATCCTAACTTAGAGAAAACTATTGAAGAGGGGTTTTCCTTTGAGAATTATATCTACAATATAAAATATGCTATGAATGAAATGAAATCTTAAATCACAAGAAACATAAAAATAACTTTTGTGTTTTATTTATAAATATGCATGAATTTATAAATGCAATTTAATTAATTTCTAATTTTGGAAAATATACTAAAAGGAATAATTATAAGATTAAAGTTTCCCATGACTAAATTTTTATAACAAAATTTTATAATTAATGTTAATAGACAGAGAGCATTTAATTAGATCTATTGCAATTGGATTTAATCAAAAATATTGTTTCTATTAAAAGTTATTTCAAAATTAGTCAAACTATTCAAATTAAACACACAACTATGAAATCATTCAAAAATTACTCAAAAATATTTTATAGCAGTGGTATTAATTTACAAATATTCTAAGGTTTCTAAAACATATTTATTTGCAATTTTTGGATTTATAGATTTAAAGTTATTACAAATATACTCAATTTCACCATTTGAAATTTGAATATTTTATACTAAGCCAAATTTGAATTTTGTCAGATCCAAAATAATCTACATGTTAAGAGCTTTCCAAATATATAAAAATTATTAAATTTGGAGTTGTGGTTAAAAAGTTGTAAGAGATCTAAGTGTCAGGGGTGTTTCTGTAAAATTGCCAATTAAATTTAATTACGAAATTGATTATACACGTCAGCGCTGACTGTGCGCTGACGGGGCATGCCACGTAGGCGCTGACGTGGTTAAGTCATCTGATCTGGGCCGTCAGATCTGGATCTGACGGTCCAGATCGGAGCGTACCGCTTCGTCCGCAACGATCTAATCTAAGCCGTTAAAAATAGATCCAAAGGCTCACCGTGCTCGTCCAGAAGATGGCGGCGCTTCTCACCGGAGATAGAAGCTGACGGCGGCGCGGGCTCCGGCGTGGACACTCCGGTCGTCGCCGTGCCTCCCCGGATGCGTGGAGAGCAGCCCCGAGCGCGGCGCAGCACGGCGAAGGCGATGGGGAGGTCGGTTGGTGGCGGGGGGGCTCCGGAGCTCGATTTACTCCTTGCCGGAGTTGCGGGTGGCGGCGGGGAGCTCCGGGCGTGGACGATTTACTCGTTCTGGTGCACCAACAACCACGGGACCAAGTCAAAACGAAGCGCAAGAAGAAAGGCAGGAGAGCAGGGGGAGTAGGAGGGCTCGGGGTCGACGGAGCTGACCGAGGGGCGAGCTTTTTGCCGGCGGCAATGGAGACGCTACGAAGCTCGATTTCAGCGGCCTGGAGGCGAGTTATATTTAGGGTTTGAGGGGAAAGCGGAGGCGGTGTCTCGGGCTACTTATGGGGTGCACGGAGGCGCCTTATCGCGCAAGAATCGCGCCCGATTTCCACCGTATTCGGATCGAACTCCTCTGGTTCGTTTTTCTGTTCGTGGAGATATGGAAGGAGAGGGATGACGCGTGGGTCCCGCGCGTCAGAGAGAGAGCGCGCGGCGCGGACGAAGCTGGGCCGCTGCTGGGCCAAGGCGAGCTGCGCGCGCGGCCGAGAGAGTCTCGGCTTCGGCCCAGTTGGCTCGAGCTGTTACCTTTTTTTTTTGACAAATTCTTTTCTGTTTTACAACTTTTAATTCACAATTTATTTTTAAACTTAACCAAACCTTTACAGAAAAATTCATAAAAATATGTTTTGGAAAGCTAATTTAATTTAGAACTTTTTGGTAGTATTCTTCCCCAAAAATAAAATTAAATAAAAGGGAAATCATAAAATATAGAAATAACATGTTTATGGATTAATTTCCAAAACACACTTTTAGTTAAATATTTAATTTCCAACTCTTATTCATGAAATGATGCTTATGCATGATTGTATGTGTGCAATGCTTGAATCCTATTTCAAAGGTAACATTATGTCTTATATTAAGATAATCATTTGGACTTCATAACAACTTTGGAAAAGATTTTTATTTTAATTTTATTCTTATTTAGAATCTATTAATCATTTCATGCTTTGAAAAATAGATGAAATTCCTTTAAGCAATTGAAATGTTTATTTGGCTAATTCATTAATTTAAATTTTATGAAGTTTTAAAGTTATACACTATAGGCTTGTAATTTCCAAACTATAATTTGAACTTAGTTAAAGGAATGAAAACCATTTAGTAATTATATAAACTTTTGAATAATCTTGTAATTAAGTGGTTTAATTTAAATACTTATAAAGAACTAATTTATTTAAAATAAAATGAATTTTAGTTTGTAACATTTTTGTCAAATTTTATTTTAAGGTTTTGAATTACATGGGATAATAAAATGTTTTAAACTGTGACATTTGAAATATTAAACTTTTGAAGTCTTTTATAGTTGGTTTCCTTATACATTTCATATTTTATTTTAATCACAAGAAAAGTTTTAAATTTTAGTGATTTTTGAACATTATAAAATGTTGGGATGTTACAGACTACCACCCTTAAAAGGGATCTCGTCCCCGAGATTCGGAGAGGCTAGAAAAACAAAGCAAATGCTTGAGTGATTCTGATAGTTCGAGATGTTTTGAGAAATGAAATTTCTGACATGGACACTTGAAAACTTGACAGTGAATGGTTTTTCTGATTAGGAGGGTGGAAAGAAGATAGTTTGAGATCTCTGGGTTTAAGTGACTGGGTTTGAATTATCTAGGTGGCTACCACCCTTAAAAGAAAAGTTTTGTTGATAATTAAACATTCTAATGCACAACCAACAATCAAGATAATCCACTACAAACATCATCTAACAAACATCAAGCAACAAAGTTCAAACACAAGCAACACATACGTAATATTTCAAACTTCTTTTGAGAAATCGAACTAATCGTTTATCGAAGGAAAGGTCGGGGGAATACAAAAGCAACAGTACTGCCATACCACAATTTGATAGGTCAATACACTAAATCGATACGATAAGCTAAATAAGATAAATGGTGGTCCCACTAACATGGTTTTGATTGCTACACTTATCCTTCCTACATATTACGCTTGCGTTTTATTGCGTGGTTATTTGCCTCAGGCGTGACTTCTTCCTCAGTTGACTCTTCAAACAGCACCTCTTCGGGGTCTTCTTCCACTAGTCCTTCCTCCTTCGTAGCTGCAGATACAGTCACATTTCCAGTGCCTTGGTCACCTCCTTCAGCTACTGGCGGTGGTGGAGGTGGAATGATTTGTGCCTCAAGCATGGCAATTTGCTCATCCTTGCCAAGGTTCTCCAAATGTAGGTCATGGATGAGTTCCTCCAACTGACCAATAAGATTTTCAGAAGCCTGGAGTTCTTGGGTTTTTGCGTGTATGACGGCTTGAGCATGATTTGCGACGTCAGAAGTCTGTTGGACTCTCCTGGTCAGACAATTGATGAGATAATCCAAGTCTTCAAACGTCTTGTTAACGAGGGGCAAGTCCAGACGATTTCCCGTGTGAGCCATCGAGATACCATGTGCATTCCTCTTCCCAAAGGCACGGAAGGGCGATCCTGGTGCTAGCTTGAATCGATACTTGTAACACAAACGAGCCATTAAGTCCACCATATCTATGTTCACTCCCTCAATCCACTCTGGGTAGTAGGTGACATAGTCCACGGGCTCGAAGTCTGGCATCGTAGGATCCGGGGTCATGATGGTGCGTATTTCCCAACGTATCCCATGGGGTATGTCGGTCTCCTCCTTCCTTCCTCGGAAATAGGGTGGTGGTAGCTTCAAAACACTTGTCAACCTAGCCAGCTGCCTCCCAAAGATGAAACCCGACAAAACTCCAGCATACGCAGTCTCAATGTATTCTCCCATCTAAAATTTTGAACAGGTAAGAGTATTAGAATTTAAAGGAAAAGGGGAAGATGCAAGACAAGATAAATAAAGTAAAACAATATTAAGGAAAGTTCAAAATTCACTCATGTTTTGGAAACCTAGTTTAGTTAACTATTTAACCTTTGGGGTCTTAGTCCAATCCTAGGGGTTTCGAACCTACAGGCAACACAGTGCTCTGATACCATCTGTAGCGTACCTGCACTTTAAATAAGGCAGATACCTGTGTATAGTGCAAATCCCTGGATCGAATCATTTGCACACACAGTTTAGGAACCTAGACACAGGAATAAGGGATTCTACACAGGTTTAGCATAGCAACACATGCATATAAAAATACACTAAGTAATGCATAAGAAATAATAGGAAGTTTATGAGGTGTGCCACTTGCCTTTGAATGTTGTCGTTGTTCACAAACTCTTTTCAACAACGAACGTTTGCTCTCCGTTTAATCTAAACAATATAAGCAAGCAACAATACAACAATCAACAGCAAGCACAAATCCACAATGCAAACAAACACATACTAGATGAATAAATAAGTTTTATAAAACTTTCTAAGGAAAATATGTTTATGCATGATATGCAAAAATATTCCTAAGGCTAGAAATGCTTTTTCATGCCATGAAATTCTTTTAAGTTATTGTAAGGCAAATAGGTTGGTCAAAAAGGACTAAGGATTAAAGTCTTAAGTTGGATATACATACTTTGTTTTATATCTCCTTAAAACAAGCACTCTAATGGCTTAGCCATGATGTGCAAAATACTTAGAGAAAAATACTAAGTCATTTGTTCAAGATGATCAATTATTATCAACTCTTTGTAAGTTGGACATTCACTATAGTGAGAGAGACAGACACCCGGCCAGCCACTTAAATTGTGGAACAGGTCTCATGTACGTGGGCATGTAAGGTTTGTTTCCAGGCCGCTTCATCCCACTATGCTGCTAGGATCCAACAACTTCAAGATGATAACATTATGATCAAAATTTGTTTAAGTCTAAAGGACAAGATTAGGAAAGAGGGAAAATATAGACAGAAAGATGTAGTTGTCCTCCAGGCTTCATCTCCAGACTTGTAATATTCTCCTTGATGATGTCTTGATTGATTTCTGGGTAGTCCTGATGAATCTCCAGACTTGATGATTCTTGTATCCTCGAGGCTGGTCTTGGATTTACTTAGTCTTCATGAAGTCTCAGATGAGGAGAAAAGACAGAGAGAAAGACTTAGAGAATAGAAAGGGGGTTGACCTTCTTGAACTTCTTCTCACTTTTCTTCTAAGTGCTTGACATCTTGGGGATGCTTCCAGAGTCTGTTTTCTTCTAAGTCCTTCATGAACTTCTTCTTGATTTTCTTCTAAGTGTTTCCTCCTTGAAGATACTTCTGAAGTCTTGTTTTTGGCTAAGTCCTTCAATGGTCTCCTAGCTCCATCTTGAAAACTACTAAGTGTCTAGTGCATAGCACTTTTTCACAAAATACTGAGTTTGAAAATAATCCTAACTTAGAGAAAACTATTGAAGAGGGGTTTTCCTTTGAGAATTATATCTACAATATAAAATATGCTATGAATGAAATGAAATCTTAAATCACAAGAAACATAAAAATAACTTTTGTGTTTTATTTATAAATATGCATGAATTTATAAATGCAATTTAATTAATTTCTAATTTTGGAAAATATACTAAAAGGAATAATTATAAGATTAAAGTTTCCCATGACTAAATTTTTATAACAAAATTTTATAATTAATGTTAATAGACAGAGAGCATTTAATTAGATCTATTGCAATTGGATTTAATCAAAAATATTGTTTCTATATAAAAATTCTAAAATAATCTACATGTTAAGAGCAGCCCCGAGGGGTATGTAGATATCGCGAGTTTGTAATTGTTACAAGGGTCTCTATATGACTGAGTGTGTTTTCAAGGCAGTTGTTTGTTTAGCATAATCAGAGTAAGTGCTGGGAAACGGAAGTCTCACTTAGTTGCGGTATTTGCATATATGTTATTGGATAACATGGTGATATCAAGCAAGTTGATATCAATGAATTGCAAAAGAACGTAAAATTATGTATTGTACAGATTGTCAGAGTAGCACTCTTCCACAAGCAAGCATTATCAAATGACGCTTATTTGATAAGAGATTTTGATGCAGCTAGTTTATTTGTACTCTAGTGCAAGTGGGAGACTGAAGGAGATATGCCCTAGAGGCAAATAAATAAGTAGTATTTATTGCATTATTGTAGCGCCCCATCTTTTATATAAAGATGGAACACTTGTGTTATGTGTTAGTCCCTGGATCACTGCTAGCACCACAGTACAAAATATAAAGTATCATTGCATAAGTATTAAATTGCTACAACACGATCCAAAAATAATAGCAGAGTATGGCTTTATTACAAACTGCATAGCCATGAGGGCTAGCTAAAATTCAGAGTTCACAACGAAAACAAATAACAATGAGCCTCATCTTCAAGCATGCGCCACAGGCAGACATGTTGGGTGTAGACTTGAGTCCAATCTCATTCCTCATCAGAATTACCTGCACATTTGAATATGCAGCCCCCGAAGGAGGTCAATACAATGAAGTATTGGCAAGTGACTATGGTGGATAATTTATGACAAGTCTAATTCTGTATGCATATTTGGCTTGGTGGAGTTGTAGGCTATTTTGCAGAAAGCAAGTTTTCTCCTATCTTTTGTAAACAATTTTGTTTCTCAAAGGATTGGCACCAAGGGATGAAGCCCAAGTGCACCAACAAATCTTTCCTTAGTTAAATTTTACTTTATGAAAACTATGATGAGATTCTTCCGTCCATCCTTGTCCAGTTGCTCGAAGTAGTCCATCACCGGGGACATGGCTAAGTACTCAGATTGTCGACTCTGCAGAGGTTGTGCACTTTGACCTTCAGACTCAATTAACCCAAACATCCTATACACGCGGAGTGTATTAAGGAAAGGAGAGAACTGAGACAAGAACTTTCAGAAGAAGAATGCAACCATACTAGCAAGACCCGTTCCACCTACCAACTGTACATCTGCTTGTCAAGCTGACAGGTTGCACTCCCACAACTTAATCATTCTAGACAGAGCCCATTGTCAAAAGGCTGCACGGGAAGCTTCTAAACTTGGAGGGACTTAGAAATCTCTTTGTTCCTGGGCGGCCGTCCACAAGTGCGCTTCTGGGTGAAAACCACCATCCTCATGGCCCTAAGTACAATAGACATTCATCCTAGGCAACGACAACCACAAGCATAGTCCCAAAAGCCACTCAACATAAACCATACAACCAATTCCACCCAGGTGTGCATTTAAAGTTTATAACTTAGCAATATTTCTATAGCATGGTATGTAAACACTTTTTATAGCATAGCTAAGCATCTAATAACACTTTTGATGGCTGCATGGGAAAGGATGGCTACACACTACTAGGATATTTTCAAAGTGTAAACTAACTTAGCATTATAAGATAGTTCAAAAATTCCTATAATGCGTACTACTCAAAATATAGTGCTAATGCATATAGAAAATATTGGGTAGATTATGAATGTCATTGCCTTGGTAGCAGGACGAGCAAGCACAGCAAGAATAACAATTTCAAACAAGACCTTCCTCTTTTTCACAATCTAGCACAAATCATACATAAAATAAATATCCACACAATATCATCAAAACACCAAACATAAATATGTATGCATGAATGATATGCAATGATAATTGGACACAGTTATTAATAATTTTTATCCTCTGTTATTAAATGAATGAATTATAATTTCTAGGTATTTCTTATTTTATTTATCAATTAAATAATTGAAAAACATATAGCACAAATTTGAATTCTACAATTACAACATTTATTGTTTTATGTAATTCTTCTAATAAAACCCATGTTAATATTTCTGGACAGAGGGCAATAATACAACACTATAAAATTTAAATTTATTAGAAAAGCATTTTTATTATTTAAGTTATAGATTTAATAGCCAAAATACTCCTCGGATAAATACACAATTTATAATTTATCAAAAGGAAAAACAAATGATGTAGAAATAATCTACACTAGCAGGGTTATCCGTAGATATAAGGTTTATCCAATTTGGACTTACAAATCAAAAGTTATGAATTTCCTAAGTTTTGCACATTTTTCTGTTTTATTAATAAAAATTCCTGCGAAAAAGAATAAAGGGGGGGGTACGTGGCATACGCTAATTGGTTCGTACCGATTCTACGCGGATCGGCAGCGCGAACCGTCCGATCTAAATAACTACGGACGCACCAGATCAAACCGATCTAGATCAACGGATCTAGATCCAACGGTCAAGATGCAAAGGGTCAGAGAGGGCGGCGCGGTCCGCCGGAGTTCATCCGAGCGCGGCGGCGCCATTGCCAGAATTGCGTATGAGAGGAGAGGAAGGGGGGTTTTGTTACCGCACGATGCCGTGGACGTGACGAGGACGATGGCGCGGTGAGGCTTCGTGGCGTCTCCTCCTTTCCTCGGATTTTTACCAGCGACGACGAGGCGGACGGCGGCGTCGGGGCGTGGACGGAGGCCTCAACCTGGTGCACCCGACGAGGCAAGAACGAGTCCGTTAGGTGCGCCCGGAGGCAGGGAATCGCAGGGAGGCTTCGGATGGTGCTCGGGAAGGACGTACTCACCGGAGCGAGGAGGTTTGCGGCGGCGGCCACGGCGGACGGCTGTTTCTGAGCAGCCCTGGGGCAATTTATTAGGGTTTCGGGGTTCGGGAGGAGGCGGCGGAGGTGGGGTTTAAAAAGGGCAACGCGGGGACGAGTTTGTGCCCCGCACGACTTCGATTCAAAGTCGGGATCGGATAGAGTTCGTCGACGGGATATTCGCGCTGGAGGTTGAAGCCACGGGGTGCGAGGTGAGAGGGGGAAGGAAACTGCGCGGCTGGGTGCTGGGCTGCTACTGGGCCAGGGTGTAGCGCGCGCGGCGAGATGGAGTTGGGCCGGCTCGGTTTGCCCCTTCCTCCTTTTTTTCACAAAACATTTTCTGTTTTTAAAACCTAAATTCAAAATTGAATTTTAACTTAACCAAATCATTTCAGAAAAATTTATAAAAATATGTTTTAGAAAGCTTATTAAAATTAGAACTTTTTGATACCATTTTGCCAAATAAATAATCTAATAAAATAAAGATTAATATAAGGAGTTCAAATAAACCTATTTATGTAATACAAATTTATTTAAACTTATAATTAAATTTTAAATTATTCTTTATGTGATTTAAATGCCATGCCTATATGATGAATGATGCATGAATTCAAAGTTTTAAATTTTTGAGAAATTTGGGATGTTACAAACTATCCCCCTTAAGAGGAAGCTCGCCCCCGAGCTTCG
Organism: Poa annua; assembly: GCA_026929855.1. NCBI lineage: Eukaryota > Viridiplantae > Streptophyta > Magnoliopsida > Poales > Poaceae > Poa > Poa annua. The sequence goes on along the minus strand of CM049426.1, from coordinate 237,483,685 downwards.
GAAAGGTCAGCAAATAGGTGTGGATGGTCTCTCGGAGGTCGTCCTCTCGTTCCCAGGTGGCTTCTTCCTCGGTGTGATGATTCCACTAGACTTTGCAAAACTTGATGGTTTTGGTACGGGTGACTCTTTCTGCTGTCTGTAATATCTTGATGGGCTTCTCTTCGTAGGTCAGGTCACTCTCCAATTGTACCTCCTCGAGAGGTACAGTATCCTTTAAAGAAACTCCCATCATCTCGGGATGACATTTCTTCAACTGACTGACATGGAACACATTATGAACATCAGACAGAACTTCGGGCAGTTCTAACTCATATGTCACTTCACCTTTGCGAGAAAGGATTTTGAATGGTCCAATGAATCGAGGTGCTAACTTTCCTTTGATTCCAAACCTCTTTACACCCCGGAGTGGAGACACTCTAAGATAGGTTCTATCGCCCACCTCGTAGGTGACTTCTCTACGCTTGGAATCTGCATAGCTTTTCTGGCGTGACTGTGCTATTTTCAATATATCCTTAATCAGTCTGACTTTCTCTTCAGCATCCTGTATTATATCAGGTGCAAAGAAACTCCGTTCTCCTACACCACTCCACAACAATGGGGCCGTGCATTTCTTTCCATATAAGGCTTCAAACGGTGCCATCTCAATACTGGTTTGGTAACTGTTATTGTAGGAGAACTCAGCGTAAGGTAGATTATCATCCCAACTAGATCCATAATCAAGCGCACAAGCTCTTAACATATCCTCTAAAATCTGATTTACTCTTTCTGTCTAACCATCTGTTTGCGGGTGGAAAGCCGTACTGAATTCCAATCTGGTTCCCAAGGATTCGTGTAACTGCTTCCAGAAATGAGAAGTGAACTGGGTCCCTCTATCCGACACGATACTCTTAGGAACGCCATGAAGGCACACAATCCTCTTCATGTAAATATCGGCTAACTTTGCGCTTGTATAAGTGGTCTTTACGGGTATAAAGTGAGCTATTTTGATTAGGCGACAAACAATAACCCAAATAGAATCATAACCCGATCTGGTCCTTGGTAACCCGGTGATGAAATCCATCCCAATAGAATCCCACTTCCAATCCGGTACTTTCAAAGGTTGTAAGAGTCCTGCTGGTTTCTGATGTTCTGCCTTTACTCGACTGCATACATCGCACTTAGCGATATATTCTGATATCTCTTTTTTCAGATTGTTCCACCAAAATCTCTCCTTCACATCCATATACATCTTGGTATTTCCCGGATGAATCGAATAAGGTGTCTCATGAGCTTCTTGTAGAATTAACTTCCTAATATCAGGATCATTGGCCACACATACACGTTTTTCAAACCACAAAATCCCTTGCTCATCCTCATGGAATCCTTTAGCTTTTCCTGCTCTTAGATTGACTTTGATTTCTTCTATTTCCTTGTCTCCTTTCTGAGCTTCACGTATCTGGTCCATCAAAGTAGGTTGTACTACTAATGAGGTTACAAATCCTTCAGGTACTACTTCCAATCTGAGGTCCTTGAATGCCTTGTATAAATCCTAGGGTATTTCTCCTGCTGTAAGGCCATTCACATACACTTTACGACTCAGAGCATCTGCTACTACATTAGCTTTTCCCGGATGGTATAGGAGACTCAGATCATAATCTTTGATAAGTTCCAACCACCTTCTCTGTCTCATGTTCAATTCCTTCTGAGTAAAGATGTACTTAAAACTCTTGTGGTCCGTGAATACCTCACATCTTTTTCCCATTAGTTAGGGTCTCCAAGTTTTCAGGGCATGCACTACTGAGGCTAACTCGAGATCATGAGTTGGATAATTTGCTTCATGTTTCTTGAGCTGTCTAGAGGCATAAGATACCACTCTGCCTTCCTGCATCAACACACTTCCCAAGCCTTGGCGTGAAGCATCACAATACACTTGGAATTCCTTCTCCAAATCCGGTAAGCATAGAACTGGGGCTGAAACTAGACGTTTCTTCAATTCTTGAAAACTGGCTTCACATGCCTCGGTCCACTCGAACATCTTCTCCTTCTTTAATAATTCCGTCAAAGCCTTGGCGATCTTGGAGAAGTTTTCAATGAATCGTCGGTAGTATCCTGCTAGACCCAGAAAACTTCGTAATTCTCCAACATTCTTCAGCGGTTCCCAATTAGCTACAGCTGAAACTTTTTCAGGATCCACCGCTATACCTTCCTTGGACACCACATGGCCTAGAAATCTGACTTGTTCTAACCAAAACTCACACTTGCTGTATTTGGCATACAACTTATGTTCACGTAGTCTCTGTAATACTAGACGCAAGTGCTCTTCATGTTCTTTGTGACTCTTGGAGTAGATTAGAATATCATCTATGAACACTACCACAAACTTATCCAGAAAATCCATGAACACCTTATTCATCATATTCATGAAATAGGCTAGAGCATTGGTTAATCCAAAAGGCATTACGGTGTACTCATAAGAGCCATATCTCGTAACAAATGCAGTCTTGGGTATATCCATTTCTCTAACTTTCATTTGGAGATATCCCGATCGAAGATCGATCTTTGAGAAAACACTAGCACCTTCCAGTTGATCAAATAGTTCATTTATCTTGGGTAACGGGTACTTGTTTTTGATAGTTTGCTCATTTATTTCCCTGTAGTCAGTGACTAGCCTCTGAGTTTGATCCTTCTTCTTAACAAATAAGACTGGTGCTCCCCATGGCGATGAACTTGGACGAATGAACCCTTTCTGGATATGTTCCTCCAGTTGCTTCTTGAGCTCTTTCAATTCATCGACGGCCATAGGATAAGGTCTTTTAGCTATTGGTCATGTTCCCGGTTTCAGTTCGATGAGAAACTCTACATCTCTATCGGGTGGCATTCCCGGTAGTTCTTCCGGAAAAACATCTGGGTATTCCTTGACAATAAGCACATCACCAAGGCTAACCCCCTTAAGAGAATTTAGCCTAACCTTCTTAAGTTCGAATGTTGATCTGAACTAAATCTTCCTTTTCTCTGGGGTGGTGAGGGTGATTGCTCTATTCGCACAGTCTCTGATTCCTTCAAAACGGGTCATCTGAAGGGGATCGTGTGCAGAAAACAAAAAAATTCCTAGCAACGATATCCTTAAACTAGCCAAGATCTACACTATGCAGATATAGAAGTACGGCGGAGATCGGAATACATACCCTCGTAGACCGAATAGCAAGGATTACGCTCCCGCACAAGCGTTGACGACGAAGACGACGTAGCCGACCTCTAGGTCGCGGACAACTCGGCGCGACGAAGACGACGAAGATGACCCCGAGGTTTGGAGGAGGAAGTAGGCCTCCGAGTACCGCTAGCGCAGCACCTCGCAGGGCGTCACACACATACGGTGGAGACGACGGCCTCCGAAGCTCCAGTCCAGGACGAGCAGCGGAAGACTTGGACCGGAACACCAGCAGCGCGACAGCGGGCTATGGTGGAAGAGATACCCCTCCTCTACTCGGCGCGACTCCGACAAAGGGAATCACGAGATCGAGAGAGAATTAGGGAATTAATTGGTGAATTAAAGGGCCAGGGGTGCCCCTTCTTATATAGGCTCTCGGGGGGGAGCCAACCTTGCCAGCCAGGCAATGTGGGACTATCCCACATGCCTGGTTCGGCCAAGGGGGGTGCGCCGGCCCTAGTGGTCCCCTTGTGGCCCACTAGGGGCTGGCCGAACCAGCCCTCCTCCGTTGGGGGGAAGCTTCCCCCCCCCCCCCTCATGGGCCTTCTTTCCACTAGAAGGCCCATTTAGGGAAAACTGCCTTTAAAAATTCGAAAATAAATATATAAAATCCTATTTGCATATTAATTACACTAATTAACATCAAACATAATATATATAATTTTTCCTAGCTCTGAAAACTCTTTCGGCGCTGCCCGATCTCCATCGGACCCCTCCCGGGACGCTCCCGGTGATCTCTTTCCTTTCCGGTTGTCTTGACGAAACCCCTTAAGTGTGTTACCCTAGCGGTTCGATATAATAACAGGTATGATCAAGACTCCTCTATGATCAACGACTAACTCGTAGGCCTGGACCCCATGAATTAATCCCTGTGATAAAACGAATGACTTTCATCTATCAAACCTCGACGTATAGTCTTAAACCCTTTGTCATGTCTATACTTAGCGCGTCCGAGCATCATTCTCAGATATCTCCATACCTTGCATGATCTCGTTACCGACATCGCTATCTTCTACTCGTCTATGATATCATGTCAGCTGGTGACCTAGTCACATGTTTGCAAACTCATTTGACATAATCTCACCGAGTGGGCCCTAGAGTATCTATCCGGCTATGCGGACTGACAAATCCCGCTGTTGACCCCTCGTCTCAACTACACCCTTCTGATACCCAAAAGTATCACCTATCATTGTCACACTATATAAGATATGACGTTTGGTGCGATCAAAGTATCTTCCAGGATAACAATAAGAGTTGATCTCACGGTCTTAAGGCGTAATGACTATGTCCTATAAATATTGGGTATGTCCACCACATCGTTACACCTAATGATATGACTTCCATTGCCGACCGGCGCCATGCCCTATGATCGGAAAACCTCGATCATCAATCGTGCAACGAAACTAGTCATAGTAGAGGCTACTAGGGACCTGGTTGTTTATCTACCACACCTGCATTAATGTTTCGCTTAATACAGTTATAGCATGGTATAAAACATATAATGAACGATTGGGGTATTGCCAATAAACAATGTTTATTAAGTGCCTCTAGGGCATATTCCCTTCAGTCTCCCACTGTAACATCCTGGGATTTGAAAAATCAGAAAAATTTAAAACTTTTAAAAATTACTTTGTATGTTACTTTTGAAAGAGTATTCAAGCATTGCACTCATGCATTCATGCATAAACATCATTTCATCTTGTGGCTTAAATTAAATAAGAGTTTGAAATTTTAAATTTTATTTATATGTTTTGAAAATTATTCCATAAACATGTTATTTGTATCTTTTATAATATTCCAATTTATAATTTTTATTTTGGGAAAGAATACTACCAAAAAGTTCTAAATTAAACAAGCTTTCCAAAACATATTTTTATGAATTTTTCTGAAAAGTTTTGGTTAAGTTTAAAAATCAAATTTGAATTAAAAGTTTGAAAATAGAAAATGATTTGTCAAAAAAAAGAGAGGAGAAGAACAGCCCGAACCAACTGGGCCGAAGCCCATCTCCTTTCTACCGCGCGCGCAGCAAGTCGTGGCCCAGCAGAAGCCCGACAGCAGCCCGCTTCTCTCTCTCTGTCGCTGACGTGTGGGTCCCACGGTCATCTCCTTCTTCACCGAATCATAACAGAGTTCTATCTCTTCCGAAGAAATCGAACGGAACACGATCAAATCGCGGCGATTTCTTGCGGGATAAGAAGCCCGTGCCCCCCCCCCCCCCCCCCCATATAAACTCCATGAACTCCTCTTCGTTTCCCCTCAAAAATTTCCATCTACGAGCCGCCAGGCTGCCCGCAGTTCCCCGCCGCCGCGCCGCCACTACCGCCGGCAGATTTCTCGAACTCCGGTGAGAACCGTTGACCCCGAGCCACCTCGTTGCTCCCATCCTCCTTAAATACTCCTGGCGCATCTCCCTGAGCCTTTTGCGCAACTTCTTGTGCCCCAGATCGACCCCTGGTTCATCGACCTCCGCCGGCCGCCGCGGGACCGACTCTGGCGAACGATACAGGAAGAAGAAGACTGCCCCCGTCCGCGACAACCTCTACCTCGGCCTCGCCTCGAACCTCTGAACCCCGTGGTAAGATCAGCGCCTCCCCTCCCTCTCTCATTCGTCGTGCGCGTGAAGACCGGCAATGGCGCCGCCGCGGGAGTGAGGTCGCCGGAGACCTCCGGTCGGTAGCGCGCTAGGTTTAGACCGGGTAGATCCGGACCGTTAGATCGCAATCTAACGGCTGCCTTTTAATGATCTCTCCGAACCGGTACCGTCCAATCAGAGGCAGCCACGCGGATGTACAGTCAGCGCCTCGTCAGCAGCACAGTCAGCGCCACGTCAGATTTGTTTTTCTGCGATTTTTCTTAAATAGATTAAAACTGGCAGTTTTGCAGAAAAGCCCCTGTATCTTAAATCTATTATAACTTTTTATTGGTTTGGCCAAATTTAACAAACTTTATATTTTTGAAAAGCTCACGACTTGTAGAATATTTTAGCACTGTTGGTTTTATGTTTTGAGTCTGTTTAAATTATTCCAATTTCAAATTATGAGTTTAGGTAAATTTGACTTAGATTTAAATCTATAAGATCAAAAATTGTAAATAAAATTGTTTTGAAAACCTTATAATATGTGTTATATGAATACACTGTTAGAAAATATTTTTCAGTATTATTTGGACTATTTCAAAATCATAATGTTAAATTGAATAAAGTTTGAGTAATTTTGACATAACTTTTGATAGAAATATTATTTTTGAGTAAATCCAATTACTATAAATTTGAATGACTAAGTATTTGCAGTAGGAATTTTCTACTAATCATTGTGGAATTATTTTCTGTTTATTTTGTAAATAATATTGATTTAATACTTTTAAAAGATATTTTAATGAATAAAAACTAATTAAAAATATATTAAAATTAACTTCATCATATATTTGAAATTATAAAGTACTTAGGCATATTATGAACACTTTGGTCACAAAAAGTACTTAGAAATATTTTGCCTTCTTAAAACAAAGTAAATTCTCTATTAGAAAATATTTGATAAATATTCGAGAATACTTTCCTTAAGAAAAATTTCAACACTTAGAAATGCTAAATCCTTCCTTAGAGAAATTTAGCATCTACAAACTTAGTTGTTTTTATTTTGTTAAGTGTTGTCCCTAGAAATAAAAGGCATTGCATGCATAGCATATTGTATTGTATAGTTATTGTTTTCTCTAAGTTAGGATTATTTTGAGCATAGTGTTTTGGTAAAGTGCTACAAAATGAAGACTAGAAGATCAACAAAGACTTAGAAGAAAAACAGACTCTGGAAGCAGCTCCAAAAAGTAGAAGCACTTAGAAGAAAATCATGAGGAACTGCAAGAAGACTATTCCCTTTTATTTCTAAGTCTCTCTCTCTTTTCTTTTCTTCCCTCTTGGACCTCATGGTGGCTAAGTTATATCCATGACCATCCCTGGTGATATACAAATCCTCAAGTCTGAACCATCAAGTCTACATGATTCAATGAAGACATCACCAAGGAGAAATTACAAGTCAGGAGATGAAGCCTGGGGAATCAACTCTATCTTCTCTGTATCTTTTCTGTCTTCCTATTCTTCTTCCACTTTGGACATAAACCAAGTCCTTAGTGATTTTGACCAGGTCCTTAGAGTGCTAACTGTAGATGAAGGAAACTACAAAGGAGTTGAAGAATTCAAGATCAAACATGATGAAGACTAGGAGCAGTCTTACAACTTAGTCAAGTTGACTTATAGTAATTAATTTTATGACCTTGGTCCTTAGGCATATTTGGCTAACACACTTGCCTTGCATTCACTTAGAATAATTTCTTGGCATGGCATGCATCTCTAGTTATAAATATTTTGCACATCATGCATAACATGTTTTTGTATGGTTATTTGGTTTGTATGTTTATTTGTGTCTTGTTTGATGTGTTAGAAATATCGGAGGGAAACGACAACTGTTGCAGCTGCTGTTGCTATTCTTCCTGTTGCCAAGGCAAGTGGCACACCCTCATAAACTTCCTAAGTATTTTCTATGCATTACTTAGTATGTTTATTATATGCATGTGTTGGATAGCATTGCTATGCTGAAACTACTATATCCCTTACACTAGTTGTGTCTAGAATCCTATGGGTAACTTGGTAGAAATATTGATGCTATGCAAAAGTTGTTTTGTGAAAAGTTATTTTCTACTAAGTTAAAGATACTTCTGGGTGGATGTGGCAAGAGGATGGAGGTTTGAGTTGAGTGGCTGCTTAGGCTCATTTAGGTGGGTGCACCTGGCTGAGACCCAGGCTCATTTAGATGAGTGAACCTGAGTACGTACACTTGAGGATGGCCACCCAGTAACAAAGGGACCAAAGTTTTCTCCAAGTGAAGATGCTTCCAGTGCAACCACGTGGTATAATGGCTCTGCCTTGACTTTTCCCCAAAGGTCTCGTCTCAGGCTTCTCCTTTCCTTTTCACTACATGAGGGTCAAGGACAGAAGGGTTGTTTGAGTCTCGTGTGAAAGTGCACAACCTCTGCAGAGTGTAAAACTAAGTACTTAGCCGTGTCCTCGGTTACGGACAATCTGAGCAGCTGATCAAGGATTCAACGGAGGCTCCCAACATTCAAATTTCTAAGTTAAAAGTTGATGGGTGAACAAGGGAAGATGAGATTACGGTTTTCATGCCATACTTGTCCTGAATTCAAGAAAAGTGTTTTCAAAAGAGTAGGAAAAATTGGCTTTATGCAAATTAGCCTTGAACTCCACCAGCCAAATATGCATGTAGGCTATAGAGTTATTCCATTAAGTGTCCACCATAGTGTCACTTGCCAGACTCCATTTTTAATGGAATCTGACCCACTCTGTTGCAAAATTTTATTTGATACAGGTTGTTCAGATGACGAGTGAGGTTTTCGTTAAGGGATTTCGAGTCTGCACCAACATGTTATCGCCTGTGGCGTATCATGAAGTTGGAGGCTCATAGAAGATTTATTTCCGTTGCTTTATTGTTTTGAGCTAGCTTTAAGCTATGCAAAGATGTATCGAACTACTTATTTTTGTAATTCTGGATCGTCGATGTAATAAAATTGATACTTTGTTGTGATATTACATCGTAAACTGTGTGTGCAAACGAATCGATCCAGGGGTTTGCACTATACACAGGTATCTGCCTTATTTAAAGTGCAGGTACGTTACAGATGGTATCAGAGCACTGTGTTGTCTGTAGGTTCAAAACCCCTAAGTCTGGATAGAAATAGGATTTGGCCATAGGATTGAAAATCTATTATTATTCAGTTTGTTAAAACAAAACTTTACTAATTTTCCTCCTTGTAACTATCTTACCTATTTGCTTTCTAAAAATACTATATCTTCTTTTTAGATGACCAACCTCTTTGAATCACTCAAGAAGGGACCAGTGATGACCATGACCCTACAATGTGAGACTGACTTTCCAAGAGCACTTAAGGATAACATGAAGAGCTTGGGCTTTGAAGGAGAAGCAGTATACAAAGGATTTCCTTTCATGGGTGAAGGTCAAGAGTACTGGTGGGTGCAACTCCATCTATACAAAAGCAAAGAAGATAACCACAAGACCAAAGCCCACTGCATGTTCACCAACCCAATACTTTACACATCATTCTTTGACTCAGCAAGAAGTGCAGCATTCGAAGCCACCGAGAACCTTGGAAGAAGACTTCGATTTTGGCTTCATAACACCCAAAAGTATCTTGATGAACTCAAGGAAATAGGAGAGGAACTTGATGCACTCAGGAAGGACATAGACTAGACCACCCATCTATGAGAGTAATGGGATCCTAATGATGTATTGACCTATCAAATTGTGGTATGGCAGTACCATCGTATGTGTTCTCCATAATATCGGTGTACTACGTTCGAAAACGATTAGTTAGGTTTTTCAAAAACAAGTTTGGAAATTTAATGATTGTGGTTGATTGTGCTATTTCTTGTATGGGTAGGAATTTTTTCCTAGTACCCTTCTATCTTTTACTTATCTATGCTAAAACCCACAGATGCCTCCCCGACGTGCTCCTGGGAACAACAACAACGACAACAACAATGATGCTATGCAACAGTTGATGGCTGCCCAAGCCCAGTTGATGACTATGATGACTCAGTTCATTGCAGGGGGCCACAACAACAATAACAACAACAACAACAATCCTCCACCGCCACCACCTCCCCAAGTGGACAGGCTTACCAGGTTTCTGAGGCTTAGGCCAAACAAGTTCTCAACCTCAACTGAGCCAATGGTGGCTGATGATTGGTTGCGTTCTGTGCAAAAGGATCTGGTGACAACTGAATGTGATGATGTTGAGAAAGTCAGGTTCACCGCACATCTCCTTGAAGGACCTGCTGCCCAATGGTGGGAAACCTATCAGATTACTCACCCACTGGACACCTTGACCTGGGAGGAATTCAAGGAAGGATTTCGTAATGCTCATGTCTCCACGGGGATTATGAATCTGAAACAGGAGGAGTTTCGCAATCTGCATCAGGGTAACAGAAGTCTTAAGGAGTACATGGATGACTTTCTTGCCTTGTCTCGATATGCTCCTGAGGACATTGATACAGATGCAAAGAGGAAGGCAAAATTTCTCAAGGGACTATGTGATGAGCTGAAGATACCTCTGACAGTTGCTTATGCTCCAAACTATCAGATACTCCTCGATCAAGCAATCACCCTTGAAGATAGCATGAAGAAAGCTGAAAACAGGAAGAGGAAGATGAACAAGCATTCCTCTGAACCCTCATTCAAAAAGCATTTTGTTCATGATGGGAACCATGGTCACAAACTTGGAAACCACCATAGTGGGGGAAGCAACCACAAGCATCATGAACACAATGGTGGATTCAAGGGAAACGGACACGATGCTCCTAACCACAATCACCGCCCAAATGGGGAACCCAAGAAAAACCTCAATCATATCACATGCTACAACTGCAAGAAGCAAGGACACTACTCCACTGACTGCCCAGAAAAGAAAGGGGCCGAGGCCGCTGTCAAGCCAAATCCTTTTGATAAAGGATACGTGAACAACATCACCGTGGAAGAAGTGAACGGTACATTTTAAATCAAGTTTTAATATTGAAGTTTCAGTACCAACAAAGATTTCTTTTAAGGGTGGTAGCCCACCCAGTCAAACCAGTCACAACCTTTTGCTAGCCTTCTCGAATCTCGAGGACGAGATTCCTTTTAAGGGTGGTAGTCTGTAACATCCTGGGATTTGAAAAATCAGAAAAATTTAAAACTTTTAAAAATTACTTTGTATGTTACTTTTGAAAGAGTATTCAAGCATTGCACTCATGCATTCATGCATAAACATCATTTCATCTTGTGGCTTAAATTAAATAAGAGTTTGAAATTTTAAATTTTATTTATATGTTTTGAAAATTATTCCATAAACATGTTATTTGTATCTTTTATAATATTCCAATTTATAATTTTTATTTTGGGAAAGAATACTACCAAAAAGTTCTAAATTAAACAAGCTTTCCAAAACATATTTTTATGAATTTTTCTGAAAAGTTTTGGTTAAGTTTAAAAATCAAATTTGAATTAAAAGTTTGAAAATAGAAAATGATTTGTCAAAAAAAAAAAGAGGAGAAGAACAACCCGAACCAACTGGGCCGAAGCCCATCTCTTTTCTACCGCGCACGCAGCAAGTCGTGGCCCAGCAGAAGCCCGACAGCAGCCCGCTTCTCTCTCTCTATCGCTGACGTGTGGGTCCCACGGTCATCTCCTTCTTCACCGAATCCTAACAGAGTTCTATCTCTTCCGAAGAAACCGAACGGAACACGATCAAATCGCGGCGATTTCTTGCGGGATAAGAAGCCCGTCCCCCCCCCCCCCCCATATAAACTCCATGAACTCCTATTCGTTTCCCCTCAAAAATTTCCATCTACGAGCCGCCAGGCTGCCCGCAGTTCCCCGCCGCCGCGCCGCCACTACCGCCGGCAGATTTCTCGAACTCCGGTGAGAACCGTTGACCCCGAGCCACCTTGTTGCTCCCATCCTCCTTAAATACTCCTGGCGCATCTCCCTGAGCCTTTTGCGCAACTTCTTGTGCCCCAGATCGACCCCTGGTTCATCGACCTCCGCCGGCCGCCGCGGGACCGACTCCGGCGAACGATACAGGAAGAAGAAGACTGCCCCCGTCCGCGACAACCTCTACCTCGGCCTCGCCTCGAACCTCTGAACCCCGTGGTAAGATCAGCGCCTCCCCTCCCTCTCTCATTCGTCGTGCGCGTGAAGACCGGCGATGGCGCCGCCGCGGGAGTGAGGTCGCCGGAGACCTCCGGTCGGTAGCGCGCTAGGTTTAGACCGGGTAGATCCGGACCGTTAGATCGCAATCTAACGGCTGCCTTTTAATGATCTCTCCGAACCGGTACCGTCCAATCAGAGGCAGCCACGCGGATGTACAGTCAGCGCCTCGTCAGCAGCACAGTCAGCGCCACGTCAGATTTATTTTTCAAATAGATTAAAACTGGCAGTTTTGCAGAAAAGCCCCTGTATCTTAAATCTATTATAACTTTTTATTGGTTTGGCCAAATTTAACAAACTTTATATTTTTGAAAAGCTCACGACTTGTAGAATATTTTAGCACTGTTGGTTTTCTGTTTTGAGTCTGTTTAAATTATTCCAATTTCAAATTATGAGTTTAGGTAAATTTGACTTAGATTTAAATCTATAAGATCAAAAATTGTAAATAAAATTGTTTTGGAAACCTTATAATATGTGTTATATGAATACACTGTTAGAAAATATTTTTCAGTATTATTTGGACTATTTCAAAATCATAATGTTAAATTGAATAAAGTTTGAGTAATTTTGACATAACTTTTGATAGAAATATTATTTTTGAGTAAATCCAATTACTATAAATTTGAATGACTAAGTATTTGCAGTAGGAATTTTCTACTAATCATTGTGGAATTATTTTCTGTTTATTTTGTAAATAATATTGATTTAATACTTTTAAAAGATATTTTAATGAATAAAAACTAATTAAAAATATATTAAAATTAACTTCATCATATATTTGAAATTATAAAGTACTTAGGCATATTATGAACACTTGGGTCACAAAAAGTACTTAGAAATATTTTGCCTTCTTAAAACAAAGTAAATTCTCTATTAGAAAATATTTGATAAATATTCGAGAATACTTTCCTTAAGAAAAATTTCAACACTTAGAAATGCTAAATCCTTCCTTAGAGAAATTTAGCATCTACAAACTTAGTTGTTTTTATTTTGTTAAGTGTTGTCCCTAGAAATAAAAGGCATTGCATGCATAGCATATTGTATTGTATAGTTATTGTTTTCTCTAAGTTAGGATTATTTTGAGCATAGTGTTTTGGTAAAGTGCTACAAAATGAAGACTAGAAGATCAACAAAGACTTAGAAGAAAAACAGACTCTGGAAGCAGCTCCAAAAAGTAGAAGCACTTAGAAGAAAATCATGAGGAACTGCAAGAAGACTATTCCCTTTTATTTCTAAGTCTCTCTCTCTTTTCTTTTCTTCCCTCTTGGACCTCGTGGTGGCTAAGTTATATCCATGACCATCCCTGGTGATATACAAATCCTCAAGTCTGAACCATCAAGTCTACATGATTCAATGAAGACATCACCAAGGAGAAATTACAAGTCAGGAGATGAAGCCTGGGGAATCAACTCTATCTTCTCTGTATCTTTTCTGTCTTCCTATTCTTCTTCCACTTTGGACATAAACCAAGTCCTTAGTGATTTTGACCAGGTCCTTAGAGTGCTAACTGTAGATGAAGGAAACTACAAAGGAGTTGAAGAATTCAAGATCAAACATGATGAAGACTAGGAGCAGTCTTACAACTTAGTCAAGTTGACTTATAGTAATTAATTTTATGACCTTGGTCCTTAGGCATATTTGGCTAACACACTTGCCTTGCATTCACTTAGAATAATTTCTTGGCATGGCATGCATCTCTAGTTATAAATATTTTGCACATCATGCATAACATGTTTTTGTATGGTTATTTGGTTTGTATGTTTATTTGTGTCTTGTTTGATGTGTTAGAAATATCGGAGGGAAACGACAACTATTGCAGCTACTGTTGCTATTCTTCCTGTTGCCAAGGCAAGTGGCACACCCTCATAAACTTCCTAAGTATTTTCTATGCATTACTTAGTATGTTTATTATATGCATGTGTTGGATAGCATTGCTATGCTGAAACTACTATATCCCTTACACTAGTTGTGTCTAGAATCCTATGGGTAACTTGGTAGAAATATTGATGCTATTCAAAAGTTGTTTTGTGAAAAGTTATTTTCTACTAAGTTAAAGATACTTCTGGGTGGATGTGGCAAGACGATGGAGGTTAGAGTTGAGTGGCTGCTTAGGCTCATTTAGGTGGGTGCACCTGGCTGAGACCCAGGCTCATTTAGATGAGTGAACCTGAGTACGTACACTTGAGGATGGCCACCCAGGAACAAAGGGACCAAAGTTTTCTCCAAGTGAAGATGCTTCCAGTGCAACCACGTGGTATAATGGCTCTGCCTTGACTTTTCCCCAAAGGTCTCGTCTCAGGCTTCTCCTTTCCTTTTCACTACATGAGGGTCAAGGACAGAAGGGTTGTTTGAGTCTCGTGTGAAAGTGCACAACCTCTGCAGAGTGTAAAACTAAGTACTTAGCCGTGTCCTCGGTTGCGGACAATCTGAGCAGCTGATCAAGGATTCAACGGAGGCTCCCAACATTCAAATTTCTAAGTTAAAAGTTGATGGGTGAACAAGGGAAGATGAGATTATGGTTTTCATGCCATACTTGTCCTGAATTCAAGAAAAGTGTTTTCAAAAGAGTAGGAAATATTGGCTTTCTGCAAATTAGCCTTGAACTCCGCCAGCCAAATATGCATGTAGGCTATAGAGTTATTCCATTAAGTGTCCACCATAGTGTCACTTGCCAGACTCCATTTTTAATGGAATCTGACCCACTCTGTTGCAAAATTTTATTTGATACAGGTTGTTCAGATGACGAGTGAGGTTTTCGTTAAGGGATTTCGAGTCTGCACCAACATGTTATCGCCTGTGGCGTATCATGAAGTTGGAGGCTCATAGAAGATTTATTTCCGTTGCTTTATTGTTTTGAGCTAGCTTTAAGCTATGCAAAGATGTATCGAACTACTTATTTTTGTAATTCTGGATCATCGATGTAATAAAATTGATACTTTGTTGTGATATTACATCGTAAACTGTGTGTGCAAACGAATCGATCCAGGGGTTTGCACTATACACATGTATCTGCCTTATTTAAAGTGCAGGTACGTTACACCCACTTGCACTAGAGTAACACTTAATCTAGTTTACAACTTGGTAAAAGCTCAACACCCATAGCATCTTGGTGCCTGCTCGCCTCGTGGAAGAGGAATACAGTCAATAGAACTCACAGATTGAGATCTATATGTGCTTTGCAACACTTCTATGTCACCTAGTTTGACATCAACCCGTATCTTACGGTGACGGCGAAATATATCTCAGTGGATGGAGTGAGACTCGAGCATTCGCGTAGCATGCGACTTAAAAGTATGAAAGATCTATTAAGGGGACCAGCTACGCTCGGAAAACTGCTCAGTCCAATCACACTTGCTACTTCTAAATTCGCGATATATTTCTATACCTATGTAGATTATGCGACAGTGCATTCATATGCGACTTCGAAAACTAACCATGTCTATCTTCAAAATAAAGGACATCTCCTATATGAGATTTCTAGTCGTATGGGTCAGTGTCATAACTTGCATCATCATAACCGCTTTACGGCAAGTTGCCATTCCACTCTTACCCGTTACTAGAAAACCTATCTTCAGTTCTCATAGACACTGAAGAATAAACTTAACGTTTGTTCATTGATCCACACAAGGATCACTCTAGAACCTGTTCTTCAACCAAGAACTTGGGTCACACTAAGTCGAGCTTTCAATCTGATAGCATCTATGACTGATACATAGATAATGTCCAACATCATTTGCTATAACTGAAAATGCCAACATAAACTTAATATTTTACCTAGTCATACAAGCAAGAACTCTTTCTTCGCTTGTCCTATTTCTGAAACACTTCAGAATCTTGACTTAGGAAATATTTCGACTTAATGTTATTTAGCCCCTTCTGATTTATACAATTATAAATCGGATGCCTAATACTCCTAACTTCATTTCATAGAAAATTTAATCACTTAAATAATCCTTCACACTCTACTATAGGATCTGTGTCATTCAATATGTCGTTACATACATAATCACAAATGACACCTAGCTCCCACTCAAATATGCCTTCCGCATATAAGATCAAGGAAAAACTACTTAGCTCCCACTCAAATATGCCTTCCGCATATAATATCAAGGAAAAGCTACTTTGCTCCCACTCACTTATTTGCAAATGTAGGTTTCTTCAACTATTTTGGACAACTCCAAAATCCTTTGATCACATTATCAAAGTGAAGATTCCAGCTCCGATATGCTTGCTTCAGCCCATGAATGGACCATCGAAGTTTGCATACATGTTTAGCATCCTTAGGATCACCAACTCTTTCTTAATGAAACTATTAAGAACCATGGTTTTCTCATCCATCTATCAATTTCTCATTCGAAATCATAGTAATTGCTAAACGACCCAGAATAGATTTAGGCTTCGCTACTTGAGACAAACTCTCATGTGGTCTGTCGGAACTGTTTCACGAAAAATTGAATCTACTCAATGTCTACTCTCTCATAAAATTTCATATACTATTAACATCCTAGATGCCATCAAGAAGATCTCCCAAGTCAATACCTGGTAATCGTATATGGATTTTATTTCGGATCACAAATGTCTCATAGCCATTTTTCGGACTTAGGTCCACCATCTCTTCTTCGTAGTTCGTAGGTCTATCACATTCCATCAATATGACCTTCATAACAAGATTTTCGTAACACACAGTGTGGAACACAACCTCGTATGCCTACGCTCTTAGTATGAGCTCAGAACATCATGATCTTGAATCATCAGTTTTTTCAAGTTGTGGAGCCTGACACCGAAAACACTTTCGGTTGCGCCACTCTGATGTCTGGAGAGGAAGTTCACCAACTTCGTCTCGCTCTACTTTCTTTCTCACTTATACCCTCGGACAAGAAACTATTTCTTTCGCAAGGTATATCCCGGCAATGATTTTGCCTATGTCGTGAGACATGTACCCAACTAACTCTTTAGGTAGGGTATACTACAAAGATTAATCCATTTTAGGTTCGATTACATCGAAACACTAAATTGCTGAAACGACAATCCAGGCTCAAAAGCCATGCCATCACTCGTATGGTATTGTCTCCATGGATTCAAGTGGTTTCCCTATTTGCTAACGTGAGTGTTTACGTTTCTACCATATGACTCTAATGATAACAATAATTCGGTAAGAGATTTATTTACCACACACTATCCGATAGGGTGTAATTATGACGTCCTAACACACCATGACACTATGGTGTTCCATGCGACGTAATTTGTGGAACTCTTCTCACAAGTCTTCCAATGATGTGCCAACATTATAACTCAAATCTTTATTTCCTCGATCCGTATCCTTTGGCATTAATATTATGAATGTGGGAGCTTCTACCATCTAAATTCAAATCGGCATACGATCATTACTTCATAAATATAGGACACCAATTTGTCACTATCATGTATGAACAAGTGTCTCGCTAGAGGAGACACACTTGTAACGATCATACTAACAGATCATAAAGAATTTACCCAAATGGTAGATCTAGAGGGAGAGTGTCTATGGCCATCACAACAACTTGATTGCCATTATCAACACGCAATGTCGCCTCATCCTTTCAAGCTACTCAAGCAGTAAACCTGGTTTTTCACAAAACATGACTAGTTCAAAACTTAGTCACTACTACGAGTACTTGCTTAGCTAAAACATTCATAACATGTATATCATATATACACCATCATCATTGATGACTTCCGGCGATCTGTTTCATCTTCTTCATACTTCCACCGTAATCAAGAACCATGAAGGTGAATGATTCCCCTTGCATGACATAGTCTATGACAGAGGATTTGCACTTGGCAACGATGTCTGTCATCCAGTGATCGAGCTGAGCGAGGCGTCTCAATGTTCATCAAGTATGAACATATGTCATTAAGCATGACCGCCACGTGTTCCCTCAATGTGTGCATTCTCTTCCATCTTGGTTGAGAAGACAATCAGTCAACGTACTGATAAACTTCATCAACCCAACTTTAGGGGTACCCTGAGTTTTAGCGACCATATCATATGTTCGCGATCTATAAAACTGGTACCCACCGATGGTTCTCTATGGCAGAGATCATAGCATACACTGGACTATGATGATATCATCCGCACAAAATCCGATAATCCAAATTATCTTTTGTTAGCGGAATCTCCGGGTTTATCTCCTAGCGGGTATTGTAACACAAAGAGCTAACGGTTTAACACAAGGAGTATCCTCAAGCTAAAGCATAAAACTATGAAGTTTGGACCCAACCTTTAAGTTTCTCAATCGCAGGAATGCGCCTAATTTGAAAAGATGCTACCACAATGGTTAATATCTACAAAGGTTTGCAAAACAGACTCTGTTCATTATATTATGAGTTCTAGTATTTTAGGAAATAACTATCCGAACTCCCACTCAAACGAACATCCCTCCTGGTCGTTTAAGCGATTACACGACCCCCATCCATTGCACCACCCCTCATCATCAGAGCCGGCGGCACAACTTCAAGAGTAGAAAATTGTCCGCCACACCAATTTTGTGACTCGTGCTCGACCTTTCGGTCTCCCTGTTCCGAGACCATATTTCTGAATATGCTAGGCTCGCCACCAAAAACCTCCACGCTGACGCTTGTGCAACATGGCTTACACCCACAGTATGCGAACGACGAGATGTCTGACAGCCGATCATCACGGCCTGCCTCATAACGTAGAACTTTCTTGGTGGTGCGCGTTGGAGGGAGAACACTAGTGGTATTTTGAAGGGATCATCTTATATAGCTACCGCCGTGTAACTAATATATACTATATATACAATCACACAATATAAGATGCACACAAAACATCAAATGTAATGCAATTTGATATAGTCCATTGCGCCATGGTCTTCTTGGCGCCTGCAGTTTATAAACAATTTAATAAACCTACCTTGACCATATCACATAGCCCCTGTAAAATAAAGTTAGACGCTTCTACTTTATCTTTTGCATATTTTACGTGGCTTGGGGCTTTCGTAAATAGAACCGCTTCATACCTACGAACCTTATGACCACAACAACGATCCAATATTGCATGTTTAAGCATCCCTTTCGGGCCCTCCATTGAAAATGCAAGACCAACTAAAGAGAGAGAAACAGGCACCCGCCAGCCACAGATACGGTACAAGCCGTATGTCAGTAGTGGAACCAGTCTCGCGTAAGCGTACGCGTAAAGTCGGTCTGGGCCGCTTCATCAACTCGATGCCACTGGAATCACAAGTGCACGCTAGAGGGTAGCAAATAACAGGAATGCCCCCGTGTAGAACACGGGTTCTAACAGCGTACAGCTATATCTACGATAGATCGGCTCTGATACCACTGAAGGGGGCCCCCGTGTAGAACACGGGTTCTAACAGCGTACAGCTATATCTACGATAGATCGGTTCTGATACCACTGAAGGGGATCGTGTGCAGAAAACAAAAAAACTTCCTAGCAACGATATCCTTAAACTAGCCAAGATCTACACTATGCAGATATAGAAGTACGGCGGAGATCGGAATACATACCCTCGTAGACCGAATAGCGGGGATTACGCTCCCGCACAAGCGTTGACGATGAAGACGACGTAGCCGACCTCTAGGTCGCGGAGAACTCAGCGCGACGAAGACGACGAAGATGACCCCAAGGTATGCCGCTAGCGCAGCACCTCGCAGGGCGTCACACACATACGGTGGAGACGACGGCCTCCGAAGCTCCAGTCCAGGACGAGCAGCGGAAGACTTGGACCGGAACACCAGCAGCGCGGCAACGGGCTATGGTGGAAGAGATCACCCTCCTCTACTCGGCGCGACTCCGACAAAGGGAATCACGAGATCGAGAGAGAATTAGGGAATTAATTGGTGAATTAAAAGGCCAGAGGTGCCCCTTCTTATATAGGCTCTCGGGGGGAGCCAACCTTGCCAGCCAGGCAATGTGGGACTATCCCACATGCCTGGTTCGGCCAAGGGGGGTGCGCCGGCCCTAGTGGGCCCCTTGTGGCCCACTAGGGGCTGGCCGAACCAGCCCTCCTCCCTTGGGGGGAAGCTTCCCCCCCCTCATGGGCCTTCTTTCCACTAGAAGGCCCATTTAGGGAAATCTGCCTTTAAAAATTCGAAAATAAATATATAAAATCATATTTGCATATTAATTACACTAATTAATATCAAACATAATATATATAATTTTTCCTAGCTCCGAAAACTCTTTCGGCGCTGCCCGATCTCCATCGGACCCCTCCCGGGACGCTCCCGGTGATCTCTTTCCTTTCCGGTTGTCTTGACGAAACCCCTTAAGTGTGTTACCCTAGCGGTTCGATATAATAAAATGTATGATCAAGACTCCTCTATGATCAACGACTAACTCGTAGGCCTGGACCCCATGAATTAATCCATGTGATATAACGAATGACTTTCATCTATCAAACCTGGATGTATAGTCTTAAACCCTTTGTCATGTTGATACTTAGCGCGTCCGAGCATCATTCTCAGATATCTCCATACCTTGCATGATCTCGTTACCGACATCGCTCTTCTACTCGTCTATGATATTATGTCAGCTGGTGACCTAGTCACATGTTTGCAAACTCATTTGACATAATCTCACCGAGTGGGCCCTAGAGTATCTATCCGGCTATGCGGACTAACAAATCCCGTTGTTGACCCCTTGTCTCAACTACCCCCTTCCGATACCCAAAAGTATCACCTATCATTGTCACACTATATAAGATATGACGTTTGGTGCGATCAAAGTATCTTCCAGGGATAACAATAAGAGTTGATCTCACGGTCTTAAGGCGTAATGACTATGTCCTATAAATACTGGGTATGTCCACCACATCGTTACACCTAACGATATGACTTCCATTGCCGACCGGCGCCATGCCCTATGATCGGAAAATCTCGATCATAAATCGCGCAACGAAACTAGTCATAGTAGAGGCTACTAGGGACCTGGTTGTTTATCTACCACACCTGCATTAATGTTTTTGCTTAATCCAGTTATAGCATGGTATAAAACATATAATGAACGATTGGGATATTGCCAATAAACAATGTTTATTAAGTGGCTCTAGGGCATATTCCCTTCATCATCCAATCCATTCCGATGATAACATCCAAACCTTGGGTTTCTAGGATGACTAAGTCTGTTGGAAAGGTGTGTTTTAAAATCTTTAATTCTAACTACCTACACCCGGAATTTACTATCATCTCCCCTCCAGGTGAACTTACCCTAATAGGTTTTCCTAGACTTTCCTCAGCTAACCCATGTTTGTTCACAAATGCTCTTGATATGAATGAATGAGATGCTCCAGTATCAAATAAAACTAATGTTGGAAAGGAATTGAGCAAGAACGTACCAATCACAGCATCAGGTTCATCATGAACTTCCTCCACATTAATGTGGTTCACTTGTCCCTTATGGAAAGGATTGGGCTTGGAATTTTCATCAGCTTTCCTCTCTAGGCATTCAGTTGCATAATGTCCTGTCTTCTTGCACTTGAAGCAAGTCACATCAGACAAGTCTTTCTTCCCTTCATAGTTAGGTAGGTGATTACCATTCCCATGATTATGGCCATGGTGATGGTTTCCACTGGATCCACCATTATTTCCGTGGTATCCTCCATTACTTCCTTTGTATCCTCCATTGCTTCCTTTGTATCCTCATTTGTGGTTATGACCATGATGTTTTTGGCCACTACCATTGTTGCAGTGATTCCAGGGTTTATGGCTACTGACTTCAGAGGTGTGTTGTTTCTTGTGTGTCCCTTCAGAGTGAACCTTACTTGCACTGAACTTCCTCTTCTTATTCTCTTCCTTTCTTATGTTATTGTCTAGAGTGATTGCTTGATCCAGCAGAGCTTGATAGCTAGGAGCATATGCCACAGACAAGGGTATCTTCAGTTCTCCCCTAAGTCCATTGAGGAATTTTTCCTTCCTCTTAGAATCAGTGTCAATGTCTTCTGGTGTATACCTTGATAGCATACAGAAGTCATCCATATATTCCTTCAGAGTTCTACCTCCCTGCCTCAAGCTGCGAAATTCCTCTTTCTTCAGGTTCATTATGCCAGAGGAAATGTGAGCATTGCGGAAGCCTTCCTTGAACGCATCCCAAGTCATGCCATCCAAAGGATGTGTCACTTGATAAGTCTCCCACCACAATGCAGCAGGTCCTTCTAACAGGTGCGCAGTGAACCTCACTTTTTCTGCCTCAGAACACTCACAAGTTACCAAGTCCTTGTTGACTGAACGGAGCCAATCATCCGCCACTATTGGTTCGGTAGCAGAGGAGAACTTATTAGGCCTAAGCCTTAGGAATCTTGCAAGTCTGTCCACTGGAGGTGGTGGTGGTCGAGGTGGCGGGTTGTTGTTGTTGTTATGATTGTTGTTGTTGTTAGTTGCGGCAATGAATTGAGTCATCATAGTCATTAACTGAGCTTGAGCGGCCATCAGTTGTTGCATGGCATCATTGTTGTCGATATTACGACGAGGAGGCATCTGTGGGGTTTTTTAGCATAGATGAGTAACAGATAGATAGAACTAAGAGAAGAAAATTTCTACCCATGCAAAACAACCGAGTCAAACAATCAACACTCAATAAACAACTTAAGATTTTTCTTACTTAGCAATTCGAAACAGGTATTCTAGGTTGATTAACTAAACGACAGAGTCTGAAAACCAAAACATTCAAACCAAAACATTCTAGCATTGTCACACCACAAGTTGGAGATCAATGTTTTAAAGACGACGAACTACACGAGGGATAACATGGTGGTCCAACTAATAAGTCTAAACTTCGTCCATGACGTCTCCTTCATCTTCTTCGACCTCCTCGATGGTGATGCCTTCTTTCATAAGAATCTCCTTGTAGTCGTTCACCTCCTTCTCTAAGGCCTCGTTCTTCTCCTGTATCATTGTCTTCTCACGGTGCAGAGTCTCGATCGCTTCCTTCTCCAGGACTTCAACAATCTCTTGTAGCATTCTCTTCTCACGGCGTAGAGTCTCGATTAAATCTCGATCAGCTTCAAACTCGACGTCATTGCTCAGAATTTCGTCCTTCAAGGTCTTGATCTCCTTGTTCTTGTCTCTAATTCTCTTTTCTTGGTTTTGGAACTTCTTCTCTTGAGCTCAGAATTTTTCTTCTTGCGCGTTGGCCACCTCTTCTTGGGCTTCAATCTTCTTTTGAGTCTCCTTGACTTGGGCCATTATTTCATCATTCTTCAGTAGCTCGTTACGCCTATCCTCTTCTAGTTGCCAGAGGTGAAGTTCTAAGTCTTGGAGATAAGGGTACAAAGGTTCTGGTTTGTTTTTGTCTTCCTCGTCAACAAGGTAGCGTATCCCATGTTCGTCACGTTGACCAAGGTTAGAAAAGTAGTGGTCCTTTAACTCCTCCTGGAATTGCCAGCAAAGACGTCCTATTAGCTCCTGCGTGACAAGATTCAGCCCTTTCTCCAAGGAGTCACTAATCGACTTGTACTGGATGTCTTCAGTCTTGGGTTCAGTTTGGCGCCCTTGTTGAAAAATACGAACTCCCCATAAGTCTTCTTTGTTGAAGTGCTTCAGCTGGCTTGCCTTAATGATGGGTGTTGGAAGCGCCAGTAGTTCTACCAATTCCAAAAGATATCTTCCAAAGCGCATGTTCTTGAAGTCCTCCACGTTTTGATACAAGAAGAAAGACATCCTTAAGCTATAAGAGTAGAAAATGTTAAAATAGAAAACATAAGGTAAGAAGTACTAGTCATAGTTTTAATTAAGTACTTTGAGGAAATAAGGGTTCTATTCTGAAAGAGTGATCAACACTATTATCAGCTCTTTGTAGGTCGGATATTCACTATAGTGAGAGAGACAGACACCCGGCCAGCCACTTATAATTGTGGAACATGTCTCATGTACGCGGACATGTAAGGTTTGTCCCGGGCCGCTTCATCCCACTATACCGCTAGGATCCAACATACTTCAAAGATGGTAATATTATGATCAAAAAGAGGCTTAATAATTCCTAAGGGCTCGAACCTACAGGCAACACTTTGCTCTGATACCATTTTGTAGCGCCCCATCTTTTATATAAAGATGGAACACCTGTGTTATGTGCTAGTTCCTGGATCACTGCTAGCACCACAGTACAAAATATAAAGTATCATTGCATAAGTATTAAATTGCTACAACGCGATCCAAAAATAATAGCCAAGTATTGCTTTATTACAAATTGCATAGCCATGAGGGCTAGCTAAAATTCAGAGTTCACAACGAAAACAAATAACAATGAGCCTCATCTTCAAGCATGCGCCACAGGCAGACATGTTGGGTGTAGACTCGAGTTCAATCTCATTCCTCATCAGAATTACCTGCACATTTGAATATGCAGCCCCCGAAGGAGGTCAATACAATGAAGTATTGGCAAGTGATTATGGTGGATAATTTATGACAAGTCTAATTCTATATGCATATTTGGCTTGGTGGAGTTGTAGGCTATTTTGCAGAAAGCAAGTTTTCTCCTATCTTTTGTAAACAATTTTGTTTCTCAAAGGATTGGCACCAAGGGATGAAGCCCAAGTGCACCAACAAATCTTTCCTTAGTCAAATTTTACTTTATGAAAACTATGATAAGATTCTTCTGTCCATCCTTGTCTAGTTGCTCGAAGTAGTCCATCACCGGGGACACGGCTAAGTACTCAGATTGTCGACTCTGCAGAGGTTGTGCACTTTCACCTTCAGACTCAATTAACCCAAACATCCTATACACGCGGAGTGTATTAAGGAAAGGAGAGAATTGAGACAAGAACTTTCAGAAGAAGAATGCAACCATACTAGCAAGACCCGTTCCACCTACCAACTCTACATCTGCTTGTCAAGCTGACAGGTTGCACTCCCACAACTTAATCATTCTAGACAGAGCCCATTGTCAAAAAGCTACACGGGAAGCTTCTAAACTTGGAGGGACTTAGAAATCTCTTTGTTCCTGGGTGGCCGTCCACAAGTGCGCTTCTGGGTGACAACCACCATGCTCATGGCCCTAAGTAGAATAGACATTCATCCTAGGCAACGACAACCACAAGCATAGTCCCAAAAGCCACTCAACATAAACCATACAACCAATTCCACCCAGGTGTGCATTTAAAGTTTAACACTTAGTAATATTTCTATAGCATGGTATGTAAACACTTTTTATAGCATAGCTAAGCATCTAATAAAACTTTTGATGGCTGCATGGGAAAGGATGGCTACACACTACTAGGATATTTTCAAAGTGTAAACTAACTTAGCATTATAAGATAGTTCAAAAATTCCTATCATGCATACTACACAAAATATAGTGCTAATGCATATAGAAAATATTGGGTAGATTATGAATGTCACTTGCCTAGGTAGTAGGAGGAGCAAGTACAGCAAGAATAACAATCACATGCAAGACCTTCCTCTTCTTCACAATCTAGCACAAACCATACATAAAATAAATATACACACAATATCATCACAACACCAAACATAAATATGTATGCATGAATGATATGCAATAATAATTGGACACACTTATTAAAAAGTTATCCTCTGTTATTAAATGAATGAATTATAATTTCTAGGTATTTCTTATTTTATTTATCAATTAAGTAATTGAAAACATATAGCACAAATTTGAATTCTACAATTACAACATTTATTGTTTTATGTAATTCTTCAAATAAAACCCATGTTAATATTTCTGGACAGAGGGCAATAATAGAACACTATAACATTTAAATTTATTAGAAAAAACATTTTTATTATTTAAGTTATAGATTTAATAGCCAAAATACTCCTCGAATAAATACATAATTTATAGTTTATAAAAAGGAAAAACAAATGATGTAGAAATAATCTACACTAGCAGGGCTATCTGTAGATATAAGGTTTATCCAATTTGGACTTACAGATCAAAAGTTATGAATTTCCTAAGTTTTGCGCATTTTTCTGTTTTATTAATAAAAATTGCTGCGAAAAAGAATAAAGGGGGGGGGGTGGTACGTGGCAAACGCTAATTGGTTCGTACCGGTTCGACGCGGATCGGCAGCGCGAACCGTCCGATCTAAATAACTACGGACGCAGCAGATCAAACCGATCTAGATCCGTTGGATCTAGATCCAACGGTCCAGATGCAAAGGGTTAGAGACGGGCGGCGCGGTCCGCCGGAGTTCATCCGAGCGTGGCGGCGCCATTGCCGGAATTGCGTATGAGAGGAGAGGAAGGGGGTTTTGTTACCGCACGATGCCGTGGACGTGACGAGGACGATGGCGCGGTGAGGCTTCGTGGCGTCTCCTCCTTTCCTCGGATTTTTACCAGCGACGACGAGGCGGACGGCGGCGTCGGGGCGTGGACGGAGGCGTCAACCTGGTGCACCTGACGAGGCAAGAACGAGTCCGTTAGGTGCGCCCGGAGGCAGGGAATCGCAGGGAGGCTTCGGATGGTGCTCGGGAAGGACGTTCTCACCGGAGCGAGGAGGTTTGCCGCGGCGGCCACGGCGGACGGCGGCGGCTGTTTCCGAGCAGCCCGGGGGCAATTTCTTAGGGTTTTGGGGTTCGGGAGGAGGCGGAGGAGGTGGGGTTTAAAAAGGGCAACGCGGGGACGAGTTTGTGCCCCGCACGGCTTCGATTCGAAGTCGGGATCGGATAGAGTTCGTCGACGGGATATTCGCGCTGGAGGTTGAAGCCGATGGGGTGGGGTCCACCCGTCAGCGAGGTGAGAGGGGGAAGGAAACTGCGCGGCTGGGTGCTGGGCCGCTTCTGAGCCAGGGTGTAGCGCGCGCGCGGCAAGGTGGAGTTGGGCCGACTCGGTTTGCCCCTTCCTCCTTTTTTTTAACAAAACATTTTCTGTTTTTAAAACCTAAATTCAAAAATGAATTTTAAACTTAACCAAATCATTTCAGAAAAATTTATAAAAATATGTTTTAGAAAGCTTATTAAAATTAGAAATTTTTGATACCATTTTGCCAAATAAATAATCTAATAAAATAAATATTAATATAAGGAGTTCAAATAAACCTCTTTATGGAATACAAATTTATTTAAACTTATAATTAAATTTTAAATTATTCTTTATGTGATTTAAATGCCATGCCTATATGATGAATGATGAATGCAAAGTTTTAATTTTTTGAGAAATTTGGGATGTTACAATTATCTCGTAAGTTTATAATAGGTTTGTGTATTATGTTATAAATTTATTAATCGGAATTATTAATACACGCGTGATACATAGACAACCAGGTCCCTAGTAAGCCTCTATATGAACTAGTCCATTGGGCAACAGTTGATCGAGATTCCCGATCAAGGACAATGACGTCGGTTGACAATGGGGTCATCTTATTAGTTGAATAAGGTGATGGACATACGCAAAGTATTGCAATAAGATCGTATTACGATGTTTGTTATTTGCAATAGATAAGAATATGATAGCTTATTCCTTAGACCGTGAGACCGTATTTATTGATGCTTCGTAGTGGTGCTTTGAGAGCATCAAACATTGTGTCTTATATAGCATGAAATAACGGTGTCCATCTTGGGTATCCCGAAAGAGTATCGAGACATAAGGATCAAGAGCGGGATTTGTTCATTCTTGTAATGGAAAGATACTCTGGGCCCACTCGGTGAGATTATATCTGTATAGCTGCATAGCTTATGACTAGGTCATGGAGATGTAATATCACGGACGAGTTAATAACCTTTGTCGGTAACGAGATACAACAAAGACATCGGATGTCTACGATCATATCTCGGACAAGGTAGTATCGCAGAAACAAAGGGAATGAATATCATATTTATGGTTCAACGACGATATTCGTAGAATGCACAGGGGCCGTCATATACATCCAAGTATCCCTGGCGGTCATTGGTGAGCGGAGTGTCTCGACCATGTCTGGAGTGTTCTCGAACCGTAGCGTAACAAACTTAAGGTCTTAACGACACCAGGAGATAGGTTCTGGAATAATATAGGATTTTGTTGGAGAGAGAGAAATGATCCGGAAAGAGTTCCGGTGGTCCGGAAGGAGTTCCGAGAAGGTCTGGAAGGGTTTCAGGTATGTCCGAAAGTTGTTCGGGTGGTTCAGAAAATGTTTCGGAGTCATGGAAGATTAAATTATATATAAATATATTAATTATGAACTAATAGTATTTTATATTAATTTAATATTAATTAAAGAGGGAGAAAAAGGGGCAGCCCACCTAAATGGGCCAAGAAGGCCCAAGATGGGGGGAGCCGCCCCATGGAGGCTTTGGAGCCCATGGTGGGTGCGGCTAACCCCCCCCCCCCCCCCCCCCCCACCTCTCCTTTGTTTTGTCCCACATGGGGGAGCTAGGGAGTTTGCACACCCCCTCCCCCCTTTATATAGCAAGGCATATTAATTGGATTAATTCATTGGAAAATACAATTAAATTTGTAGCAAGCCGGCCAAGCTGTTTCTCCGCCCGTTTTGCCTCCTCTCTCCACCTAAGCTATACCGCCGGGCGTCGTTTCCCTGCGGGATTCCAGATAAGTTCTACCCCTGCGATTTCAGCTGGATCTGAATGACCGGGGGTTGTTGTTAAGCTTTGTATGTTTGCGAGTGCTCGGATGCGACTCTTTTGAGGAGACTGGGCGACGTCGTCTCGCCCACCTGCAGCCCAGCCGCTGCGGCGCCTCCCCTCTGCCGCCGGCGCATTCCCCCAGCCGCCGGCGCCACGCCATCTTCCGCCTGACGCCCGTCGACGCAGGTCATCTTCGACACCCCGGCGTCATCATCTACGTCATCGCGGCAAGTTCTCAGCGACATCGAGGTCGGCTACGTACGACTTCATCGTCAACGTTTCTGCGGGAGCGTAATCCCCACTATCGGTCTACATGGAGGTAATGTAACCCGCTCCGCCACCGTTATCACCTGTACTAGATAGATAGATATATCCTGGCTAGTTAGGGTTTCATACGCTAGAAAAATTATTGTTTTCTGCACCGTAACCCCTTCAATTCCATCTTTAGACACCAGGTGTCCTAGGAATCCTACTTGTTGTAACCAAAATTCACACTTGTTGAACTTAGCATATAACTTACGCTCTCGGAGTCTTTGCAACACCAGGCGTAAATGTTCTTCATATTCTTTGTGACTTTTGGAGTAGACTAGGATGTCATCGATGAAGACAACGACAAACTTGTCCAGAAAATCCATAAATACCTTATTCAACATATTCATGAAATATGCTGGAGCATTGGTTGACCCAAAAGGCATTACTGTGTACTCGTACAAACCATACCTTGTAACAAAGGCAGTCTTGGGTATATCCATCTCTCTAACTTTCATCTGAAAGTATTGTGATCTGAGATCGATCTTGGAGAACACAACGGCCCCTTCTAATTGATCGAAGAGCTCATTGATTTTGGGTAGCGGATACTTGTTCTTGATTGTATGCTCATTTATGTCACGGTAATCGGTGACTAATCTCTATGTACTATCCTTCTTCTTGACGAAAAGGATTGGGGCTCCCCATGGTGATGAACTTGGACGGATAAAACCTTT
This sequence comes from Poa annua, assembly GCA_026929855.1. Taxonomy (NCBI): domain Eukaryota; kingdom Viridiplantae; phylum Streptophyta; class Magnoliopsida; order Poales; family Poaceae; genus Poa; species Poa annua. Next base: position 237,454,209 of record CM049426.1, on the reverse strand, counting down.
CCGCATAAACTCTTCCAGTTGCTTCTTGAGTTCCTTCAGTTCATCAGTTGCCATCGGGTAGGGTCTTTTAGCAATTGGTCATGTACCCGGCTTCAGTTCAATGAGGAACTCTACATCTCTATCGGGTGGCATTCCCGGTAGTTCTTCCGGAAACACATCAGGGTATTCCTTGACTATAAGAATATCACCGAGGCTAACCCCCTTAAGAGAATTAAGCCTAACCTTCTTTAGCTCAAAATTTGATCTGAACTTGATTTTCAATCCTTCGGGAGTGGTGAGAGTGATGGTTCTATTTGCGCAGTCTATGATTCCTTCAAAACGGGACATCCAATCCATTCCTATGATAACATCCAAGCCTTGTGTTTCTAGGATGATCAAGTCTGTAGGAAACAGATGTTTTCCTAATCTTCAGACTCAACTGTCTACAACCTGAGGTTACTAACATTTCTCTGCCAGGAGAGCTTACTCTAATAGGGCTTACTATGTTCTCAACAACTAACCCATGTTTGTTTACAAAAGCCCTTGAAATGAAAGAATGCGATGCTCCAGTATCAAATAGAACTAATGCTAGACATGAATTGAGCAAGAACGTACCAGTGACAGCATCAGGTTCATCGTACACTTCTTCCACGTTGATGTGGTTCACGTGTCCCTTCTGGAAAGGATTGGGCTTGGCAGCTTCTGCAGCCTTCCTTTCTGGGCAATCATTGGCATAATGACCCTTGTTATTGCACTTATAGCATAGCACTAGGCTAATATCTTTCTTGAACTTAGGGTTTGGGCGATGTTGTCCATTGTTATGGTTAGGGCCAACATGTCCATTCCCTTTGTGACCTCCATTGTTTCCTTTGAAACCTCCACTGTGGTTGTGACCATGATGGTTGTGGTTGCTTCCTCCACTAGGATAGTTTCCATGCTTATGACCATGGTTTGTATCTTGAGGAAAGTGCCTTTTGAATGAAGGTTCAGAATGGTGTTTGTGAATATTCAGCTTTCTCTTCCTGCTTTCAGCCTTCTTGATGTTATCCTCCAGTATGATAGCCTGATCTAGAAGGGTCTGATAATTTAGGGCATATGCTACTAATAGAGGAATCTTCAGTTCGTCACTCAGCCCATTTAGGAATTTTGCCTTCCTCTTAGCCTCAGTGTTGATGTCTTCAGGAGCATATCGAGAAAGGGCATGGAAGTCATCCATGTACTCCTTAAGGCTCGTGTTTCCTTGCCTCGGGTTTCTAAATTCTTCCTGCTTCAAGTTCATAATGCCCGAAGAGATATGGGCATTACGAAAACCTTCCTTGAAGTTTTCCCAAGTCAGGGTTTCCAGTGGGTGAGTGATCTGATAAGTTTCCCACCATTGAATTGATGGTCCCTCCAACAGATGAGTAGTGAATCTCACCTTTTCAGTGTCGGTATATTCACAGGTCACTAAATCTCTGTCCACAGAGCGCAGCCAGTCATCTGCCACAATTGGCTTAGTTGCATTGGAGAACTTGTTAGGCCGGAGCCTCAGAAATCTGGTAAGTCTATCCACTTGGGGAGGTGGTGGCGGTGGCGGGTTTGTGTTATTATTGTTGTTGTTGTTGTTATTGTTGTTGGTTGCCGCAATGAACTGGGTCATCATAGTCATTAGCTGAGCTTGAGCGGCCATCAACTGTTGTATAGCATTATTGTTGTTGTTGTTATCGGGCGCACGGCGGGGAGGCATCTGTGGTTTTTAGCATAGATGAGTTTAGATGGAAAGGACTAAGCGAAAAACTTACCCCAACAAACAAACAACTTATAAAAACAACCATCACACAAAACAAAACCTTTGGATTAAAAACGATATAAAAGTTTGGAAAATAAACTCGTGAGGTTCTGAGGATACAAGGGAAAGTACTGCCTTACCACAAGTTGGTAGGTCAATACAAAACTAAAGATAACGATGAGGTGAGGGGTAATTGGTAGTCTCACTAACTAACTACTCGACCATGTCATCTTCTTCTTCTTCAATTTCTTGAATCTTGATTCCTTCATTGTCGAGCACCTCCTTGAGTTCCTTCACTTCTTTCTCCAGGGCAGAGTTCTTTTCTTGCAGCTCCCTCTTCTCAGTACGAAGCCGTTTGATCAAGTCACTATCAGCCTCAAACTCGACTTCATTGCTCTCTAGTTATGCTTTCTGTTCTCTGATAGTCTTGTTCTTCTCTTGAACCCTTTTCTCCGGTCTCTTGTACCTCTCCTCTTGTGCAGCAAACCTCTCTTCTTGGGCCTTAGTCACTTCCTCTTGAGCCTTCATCTTCTCCTCGTTCTCCTTGAGTAAGGCACATAGCTCATCGTTCTTCAGGAGTTCAGTGCGCCTATCCTCATAAAGCTCTGTGACGATGATTTCCAACTCCTGGAAATAAAGACTAAGGGGCTTTGCTTTGCCTCTATCTCCGACCACAAAAAGGTAAGGTTCTCCATCCTCGTTTCTTCTGCCAAAGAAAATGGAGTAGTGGCCCCTCAATTCAGTGATGTAGCGTCCGCAGAGGCGCCCAATCAGGTCTTGCATGACTAGATTGAGTCCTTTATCCTTGGAGTCACTAACAATTTTAATCTCTAACGGGGGCTCTTCACCACGTCCTAGTTGAGTTGCTTTAATTCCCCAACAACCCTCCTTGTTAAACTTCTTCGGGATGAAGCCTTGATCTGAGGTAGCGGTAACCCTATCTTCTCGACGATGTCGAGGAGGTAGCAGCCAAAACGGGTGTTCTCGAAGTCCTCCGCGATGGTGAAGTGGAATCTCGTCATCCTTTAGGTAGAAAGGAAAAGAATTAAAACAGGAAATGCATAAGGTAAAGAAGTACTAGTCATGATGTGCATTATTATTTTCGAAAATACTAAGTCAAAATCTTAAGGTGATCAACAAATATTAAAAACTCTTTGTAAATTGGATATTCACTATAGTGAGAGAGGCAGACACCCGTCCAGCCACTTATGATTGTGGAACAGGTCTCATGTACGTGGACATGTAAGGTTTTTCTCCAGGCCGCTTCATCTCACTATGCCGCTAGGATCCAAAATACTCAAGGAGATAATAATATGATAGAAAGGGTTTATCCAATCCTAAGGGCTCGAACCTACAGGCAACAAAGTGCTCTGATACCATCTGTAGTGTACCTGCACTTAAAATATGGCAGGTACATGTGTATAGTGCAAATCCCTGGATCGATTCGTTTGCACACACAGTTTACGATGTAATATCACAACAAAGTATCAATTTATTACAATGTTGTCCAGATTTAGAAAATATTCATTACAACTTACATAGCGTAAAGCTAGCAGTGAACAGAGTAAACAGCGGAAAAGTATTCTTCATGGAGTCCCCATCATCAGCATGTGCCACAGGCGAGCATGTTGTTGAAGACTCGAAACCCTTAGCAAAAATCTCACTCGTCATCAGAACAGTCTGCAATAAGAAAAATATTGCAACAACGTGGGTCAGAACCATTTAAAAATGGAACTAGAAAGTGACACTATGGTGGACACTTAAAGGAATAACTCTATAACCTATATGCTTATTTGGCTGGTGGAGCTCAAAGATATTTTGCAGAAAGCAAGTTTTTCCCTAACTCTTTGAAACAACTTTCCCTAGTGGAGACAAATATGGTATGAAAGCCATAGTCTCATTCTACCCTTGTCCATCCTTCAAGTTTTAATTTAGAAGTTGGAATGGTGGAATCCTCCGTTGACGTCCTCATTCAGCTGCTCAACTTGTCCGTACCGGGGACACGGCTAAGTACTTAGATTTTAACTCTGCAGAGGTTGTGCATGTTCACCATTGTACCCATTCAACCCAAACTATCCTATACACTCTGAAAGTGTTAAGGAAAAGGAGAAGAATGACGCGATCTTTCAGAAGCATTTTCCCTACCCATAACGGCCTGACGCGCTCCACCTACAATCCTCTACCACCACCTTTCAGGCCGAGGCGAGTCCACGCAGCTTAGTTGATCAAGCCAGAGACCATATTGGCAATGGCTGCACGGGAAGAAATCGTCACTCGGAGTTCTTCAGATAACTCTGTTCCTGGGTGGCCGTCCACAAGTGTAATTCCATAGGTAAACCCCTGGGAACCCACTCAACATAAACCATACAAAACCACTTTCCACCCAGGTATTTCATTCTTAACTTAGTAGAATTTACATTTCATCAAAATAGTTTTGCATAGCATCAAAATTCTACTAAGTGTTGCATAGGACCCTAGACACAGGAATAAGGAAGTCTAAACATGGCTTGCATAGCAATACTATCCTACAAATGCTTATAGAAAAAAAATCTACTCATGCATAGAAAAATACTAGGACTTCTATGAGGTGTGCCACTTGCCTTGGCAACCGGGAGTGTATCAGTTACAGTTGCAAAGACCCTCGTTTCCCTCCGAATAGTCTAACAAAATGAAATGTCACACATAAACACACAAGTAACATAACCATACAAAATATGCTATGCATGAAACACAATGATTAAATTTCAAGAAACTAATATATTTATCTCTTAGAATTTTTATGAAGTATGCATGATGACATTTTTAATTTGTTTTCAAATATTTAGACTTGTATAAAAAGGGTAACTCAAGAATTTAGTTTACTGTAATAAAATTTCTATAACAAAAATTTGTAAAAAGGGCTATTGGACAGAGGGCATCTAAACAAAATTTTAGCAATTTGATTTACTCAAAATTAAATTTTCTAACTAAAGTTATGTCAAAAACACTTAAACTACTCACATGAATATTTGAAATTTTTGAATGTGTCAAAACAGAAAATTAATGACGCCAAAAGATTCTAATGGTTCTAAGGATTCCAAATATATAAAAATATTTGAATTTGGCTAAACAGATAAAAAGTAATGACAAAAACAGTATGCAGGGTGTTTTCTACAAAACTGCCAAATAAAAAGATTTAAGAAAAATCCACAGAAATTAATATCTGACGTGGCGCTGACGCGGCGCTGACTGTGCGCTGATGGAGCAAGCCACGTCAGCGTACCGATTCAAAATAAAGGATTCTAATCTCGGTCGTACGCAACAGATCTAACGGCTCAGATAAAAGGGGCAAAATCGGGCGGCGCTTCCGTCGGAAACCTAATCCGAGGCGTGCTCGCGGCGACGCCATCGCCGGCGACACTCGTTTCCTATGTTCTACTGCCTACGAGGAAGAATTAGACATACCCTAGCGTGGAGGAGGCCGAGGCAGAGACGATGGCGAGGTTGCGGCCGTCGGAGCATCCCCTGCCTCCCAGAATGGCTCGCCGGAGTTGATGGAGGCGGCGGCGGGCTTCAGGTACGGACGAGCACGTCGATCTGGTGCACGGAAAAATATGAGACCAAGTCAAAAATTTGCGCAGTAAGAATTGAAAGAGAAAGGGAGAGGTGTGAGGGCTCGGGGTTCACGGGTTGTTGTCGGAGTTGCGATTTTCGCCGGCGGCAACGGCGGAGCTCCGGGGATGCTCGCGGGCGGCCTGTTGGCTGTCGTTCTCTGGGATTTGGGGCAAAAGAGAGAGAGGGTCGAGGTGGTCTTATAGGTGGAAACGGCGGGGTAAAAGGAGCAATGAATCACCGGCATTGAATCAAATTGATTCGGCCGTTTTCGGCTCGGTCGTGGGCGCGATTTTGGGAAGAAGGAGTTGTCGCGACGGGTATGAGAGGTGGGGTCCACCTGCCAGAGAGAGAGAGGGGCGTGCGGGCGGGAGTGGGCTGCTGGCGGGCTTAGGCGTTGCACGCGCGGCTGATAGCTAGTGGGCTTCGTCCCACTTGGCTCGCCCGACTCAATTTTTATTATATATAATTCATTTTCTATTTTAAATCTTTTGAATACAAAACAATTTCAAAACTATATCAAAACTTCTCATAAAAATTCATAAAAATATAATTTGGAAAGCTTATTAAAAATAGAACATGTTGGTAGTATTCTTGTCTAAAGTAAAAATAAAATAAAAGGAATATTATTATAAATTCAAATAACAAATTTTGTGGACTTAAAATAAATTTAAACTCATAAAAGTAATTTAATTTAAGTGCTATGTGATTCAAATGACAATTTAAATGATGATGATGCATGAATGCAAGGTTTTAATTTTTTTAATTTTTTCTGAAAATTGGGAAGTTACACACTTAAATATTATGTCTCTTCTATCCTTGATTATTTTATAGAATATTTCAGCAATAATCCTTATATCATTGATTATAAAGAGAGACTCATTAATGCACTAGAATGTATCCACAATTTGCAGGAACCTATGGAAGAAGAAATTGCTAAACCTGAAAGCTCATTAGATGAAAAAGAGGAGGAGAGTTAAGAACAAAAGGAGGAAGAATGGAGTAGCTACCCATGCCAACCTTCTAATGAGAGTAACTCTTCATCCCTTACACTATTTGATTGTCCCCCATGCTTACCAAAGGAGGATGAATGTTATGTTCCTGTGGATTCTCTTGAAATATTCTCTATGAGTAAAACTTGTGAAAATGCTTATGCTACTGTTATATATGATAATCCATGCTATTTTGATAAATCTTATGAAAATGCTTTATTTGTGCCTAATTTCGAAATGCATGGTACTAAAGAAGTTTGCTTAGAAAATGTTTATGATAAAGCTCTAGATGATGGTCCTATGTTACTTGATAATATTAATTGTACTACTAATGAATATGGGATTGGAGAGGTCTTGAATTTATCTAGGAGTCCCATATACCTTGAGAATGACCAATCATCTTGTTACAAAACTGTTACAAGTGGGTTTGAAGGTTTTAATCCCACTATTATGGAGCTTGATAAAAAATATGTGTTTGTAGATCATGAAAAGCATGTTTTATGTGATGGTTATGTTGTTGAGTTTATTCATAATGCTACTGAAAATTATTATGATAGAGGAAAATATGGTTGTAGAATTTTTAATTGTATAAAAACACCTGTCTATATGCTGAAAATTTTGAAGTTGTTCTTCTTTTATCTTCCTATGCTTGTCACTTTGTTCTTTGTGAATTGATTTGTGTACAAGATTGCTATGCATAGGAAGTGGGTCAGACTTAAATGTGTTTTGTATTTTCTTCTTGATGCTCATTTTGCTTCATTTTCTATTTTCATGAGAGCTTTATTGAAATTATCAAGCCTGGCTAAAAGGCATTAAAGAAAAGCGCTAGTGGGAGACAACCCATGTTTTAGTTCTGTAATTTTATTTTATTTGAGTCAAGGAGCATGCTTAACTCTGTAGTAACTCCTTTGTATTTCTATTTTATTGCATAAGTTGTGCCAAGTAAAGTCTCTAGTAGGAAATTGATACTAGATATGGATTTCTGCGCAGGAACAATTTTTCTGCTAATCACCGTTAAATTCATAACTCTTTACAGAAACGTCAGAAAACTCTGCCCTTTTTTGTGCTAGATCCTCAGATATGTACGCAACTTTCAATAGTTTTGAGTTTTCTGATCTGAACAAGTTTAGTGCCTCGAAAAAATTCATCTTTATTGGTTGTTCTGTTTTGGCAGATTATGTCTCTGTTTTTTGCATTGTCTCTTGTGAACTTTAAACAAGGTTCTCTATCATGGAGGGCTGTAGCTAATATTTTATTGAGTTCTTGAATTGTGTTACAACAGTACCAAAGTGGATTAATGTTTTTTAATACTAACCCCTCTAATGAAGTTTATGGGAAGTTTGGTGTGAAGAAAGTTTTCAAGGATCAAGAGAGAAGGATGATATGATCTGATCAAGAAGATGAAAGAGCCTAAACTTGGGGATGCCCCCGTGGGTCACCCAAGAATATTTCAAGAAGACTCAAGCGACAAAGCTTGGGGATGCCCAAGGCATCCCCTTCTTCATCAACAACTTATCGGGTCATCTCTAGTGAAACTATATTTTAATCCCGTCATATCTTATGTGGTTTACTTGGAGCGTCTGTTTGTTTTCATTCCTGCTTTTGTTATTTTTTTCTCTGAATAAAATGGATCCTAGAATTCTTGTTTGGGAGAGAGAAACGCTCCGCTTTTTCTTATGAATACTCATATTCTTCACTTATATTTGTTGAGTATTCTTCTCTAGCTACTGCAATACTTTCAGCTCTTGTTTTTCATGCACCTCTTGTTCAGAGTTGTTAGTTCTCATATATTATACTCTCTTGCTTCATTGTTATATACTTGGAGAGTTTATTTGTGTTTGGTTGGAAACATAAAATGCTAAATGTGGTAGATGGTATAATGAAAAGATATACATGTTCTTGTAGATCATTGTCTTGATTTTTTTGTGATGTTTGGCAATTGTTTTGAGCTCTCAAGTAGATCATGTTTAACCTTTTTACATCATGTAGTTAAAACCTATTAGTAGATAACTACCGTAGAACTTGTTGAAATTTGGTTTGCATGTTTGGTATCTCTAAGGTCTAGATATTTTCTAGTTAAAGTGTTTAAGCAACAAGGGAGACAATGTAGAGTTTTATAATGCTTGCAATATGTTTTGTATATACGTCTTGTTGTCATTGTTTATACTTGTGTTTGCTTCAAACAACCTTGCTAGCCAAAGCCTTGTATTGAGAGGAATACTTCTCGTGCATCAAAAATCCTTGAGCCAAAACCCGTGCCATTTGTGTCCACCATACCTACCTACTACATGGTATTTCCTGCCATTCCAAGCAAATAATTCGTGTGCTACCTTTTATTCAAAACTTATTATCCCTTATTTGTGTCAATGTTTATTATCTCATGGGGAAGTATGTGGTGTTACGGATATCAACCTTGTCGTTTGCTTTTTGACAGACTTTCACCAACCGGACTAGTGGAATATACACCGCTTATCCATTAATTTTGCAAAAAGAGCTAGCAAAAGGGGTGCCCAGTCCCAATTAATTAGAACTTTAACCACTGCATTCTCTTCACATTTTTTCCCTGATCTAATCAGCCAAGCAATGATACTAGCTCTAAACTACATGTGTAAACAAAAGAGAAAAGAGGGATGATCTGCCCTTGGGTAGAAATAACGTCCTTCATGGGAGCCGCTCTTGAAACTCTGGTTGACAAGAGGGGTAGAGTGCCCATTACCATTCGTTGACAACGAGAAACACCACTCAAAAACTTACTTTTATGATCTCTATATGATTTCAAAAACCTATAAAACTAACAAGCTCTAGCACATGCTTGTATCCCTGCTTCCCTCTGCGATGGACCTATCTTTTACTTTATGTTGAGTCAGTTTACCTACTTCTTTCTATCCCCGAAACAAACACTTGTGTCAACTGTGTACAACAATTCTTATATGCTTACTTATTGCACTTGTTATATTTCTTTGTGTTGAGAACTATCTATATGATATACATGTTCAAAGATGAAAGCCAATGCTGAAACTTATATCTCCTTTGTGTTGCTTCAATGCACTTTTACTTAGATAATATTGCTTTATGAGTTAACTCTTATGCAAATCTTATTGATGCTTGTTTGAAAGTACTATTCATGAAAAGTTTTTACTTATATGATGTAATTGTTTACTCCTTGTCTATTTGTTAGCAAACTATAGATCATTGCCTTGAGTCATTTCATTCATAACATGAGCCTTACAATATTATATGATCAAGATTGTGTTAAAGCATGTCAGTTGAGAAATGATTCTTTTTATCGTTCTTGCCTACTCGGGACGAGTAGAACTAAGCTTGGGGATGTTGATACGTCTCCAACGTACCCATAATTTCTTATGTTTCATGCTATGTTATATCATGTTATTACATGTTTTGTATGCATTTTATATAGTTTCACGCATTTTCTGTGACTAGCCTATTAACAAGATGCCACAGTACCAGTTCCTTGTTTTCTGTTGTTTTTTGTTTCCGAAAAGTACTTAAACAAATATCCGCCAAATTGGAAATTGTAACATCCCTATATTTTGGAATGTTAAAAATCACTAAAATTTAAAACTTTTGAAAACATTTATGTATTTTTGCTTTGAAAAGAAAATTTAAGCATTGCATTCATGCATACATGCATCTCATCATTCATCATCTGATTAAATCAAAAAAGGTTTAAATTAAAAATCCATTATATTTCATATTACTTTAAAAATATTTTTATTCTTTTATTCTACTGTTATGCCAAATAAAGGTGAATGATTTCATCAAAATAAGTTTAAATTAATTAGATTCAAACATATTTGAATGTGGGTAATTTCATAAATTTTATTTAACTCCAAATAAATTATTAAATCCCTAATTTCAAAGTTAACCTAAAATAGGTAAAATTGTATTTTATGAATATTTCAAAATAATTATTTTTCAAGAAGTTTCAAAACATGCCCACTAATTGTTTAAAGCATAGATATGAATTTTACAAATTTTTAGAAATTAATTTGACATTATTTGGACAATTAAATCAAAAGATATGAATTAAAAGAAAAATTAGAAAAGAAAAAGAAAAATGATGACGTCAGCGTGACGTCATCGTCTTCAATCTCCGACCGGAGACCACGCCCGAAAACGGCCGACGTTACCTCTCTTAAATTCGTGCGATTAAGACACGGATTCACCGCCCCTCCGAGCTCCTTTTAATCCCCTCCTCCTCAGCGTCATTTCCCCTCTCCTCCCCCTTCGTTTCACGCCGCTAGGCCGCCGTACGGGCTCGCCGGAGTTCATCTCCTCCGCCGCCGTATTCCTTCCGTCCCCGGCGAGATAACCCACCCCGAGCACCGAGACCACCTCCATCCTTTCCGCCTTGCCCGTGCGCACCCCCTCAACCCATCCTCGCCTCTCCTCCACGACCAAATCGCACGGGGCAAGCACGCCAAACTCGCCGGAGTTACCGTAGCTCCGCCCGCGCCTCCACGCCGCTCCAGGACGAACGAGAAGGCGACGCCGCCTCCATCGTCTTCCTCGCGACGAGCCGCACCCAAGGGCGTCATCCGCGCGTCCGGGGGAGCACCAGAGCCACCGGATCGTCCTCGCCGAGCGCAGCGCCGCAGTCGTTTTCGTCTCCGGCGACCAAAAGCGCCGCCCGGTGAGCCTCTCCTCCTGCGCCGTCCGATCTTGATCCTACGGCCGAGATTAGATCCTTTAACTTAACCGGTACAGACACATCAGAAGATGCCACGTCGAAGCCTCGTCAGCGCTTAGTCAGCGTCCAGTCAGCGCTGACGTGGAAATTGAATTTTCCGATTTAATTTAATTGGCACTTTTGCGGAAAAACCCCTGCATATTCAAACCTTCATAACTTTTTAACCACTTATCCAAATTAGATAATTTTTATATTTTGGAAATCCCTTGTCATGTAGAATATTTTAGATCTGTTAAATTTCAAATTTGACTTAGTATAAATTATTCAATTTTCAAATGGATGATTTGAGTATATTTGTAATAACTTTAAATCTTTAAATCCAAAAATTGCAAATAAAATTGTTCTAGAAACTTTAGAATATTTGTAACTTGATGCCTTTGTTATAAAATATTTTTGAGTATTATTTTCATGATTTAATAGTTGTATGTTTTAATTTGAATAGTTTGACTATTTTTGACATAACTATTAATAGAAACATTAATTTTGGTTAAATCAAATTGCTATAAATTTAATTGAATGCCCTCTGTCTATTAACACCATTTATAAAATTTTGTTATAAAGTTTAATCACATAAAACTTTAATATTATATTTATTCCTTTTATGATGTTTTGCAAAAATAGAAATTTATTAAATTGCATTTATAGCCTAATGCATACTTTATAAAATATCACAAATTTTGTATGATGTTTATTATGATTAAAAATAGCATTGCATGCATAACATATTTTACTATATAGTTATTCTCCTCATAGGAAAACTCCTCCATTATTTTCTCTAAGTTAGGAATATTTTCAACTTAGCATTTTTGGTTAAGTGCTATGCACTTAGACACTTAGGATTTTCAACATGGAGCTAGAAGACCAATGAAGGACTTAGTCAAAACAAGACTCCAGAATAATCACCAAGAAGTAGAAGCACTTAGAAGAAAAATCAAGAGGAAGTCCAAGAAGACCAACCCCCTCTATTCTCTAAGTCTTTCTTCCTCTTCTTCTTTCTTCTCTCTAAGACATGGTGATCAAGACATCACTAAGGAGAATACTACAAGTCTGGAGATGAAGCCTGGAAAATAACCTACATCATTTTCTTCTATCTTTCCTAATCTTGACTTAAAACAATTTTTGATCTCGTTATTGCCATCTTGAAGTTTGTTGCATCCTAGCGGCATAGTGAGATGAAGCGGCCTGGAGACTAACCTTACATGTCCACGTACATGAGACCTGTTCCACAAACTTAAGTGGCTCGCCGGGTGTCTGTCTCTCTCACTATAGTGAATATCCAATTTACAAAGAGTTGATAATAATGGTCGATCACCTTGAAGAATTGACTTAGTATTTTCTCTAAGTATTTTGCACATCATGCATAACATATTTTTGTATTGATACTTGTTAGTATGTTTATGTGTGTTTTGTTTGATGTGTTAGAAATCTCGGAGGGAAACGACAACAGTTGCAGTTGCTGTTACTATTCTTCTTGTTGCCAAGGCAAGTGGCACACCCCCATAAAATTCCTAAGTATTTTCTATGCATGAATTAGTTATTTTCCTATGCATGTGTAGGACTTAGTAGATTTGCTATGCAAGACTTTAGAATTCCCTATTCCATTGTGTCTAGGTACCTATGAAATGATTTAGTAGAATTTTGATGCTATGCAATTGAAGAAAGGTTTTACAAAATCTTAAGTGGCTACTCAGGACCATGTCTATGAGGGTTTTCACCTGAGATAGTCTTTACTATACTTAGGATCATAGTATGTGGGGGTTTTTAACTGGGAGTGCACATCACTAAGTTAATGAATCATCTGGGTGGATTGGTTGTTTGATTTATGTTGAGTGACTACTCAGGACCATGTCCATGAGGGTTTTCACCTAAGATAGTTTCTACTATGCTAAGGATCATGAACGTGGGGGTTCTCACCTGAGAGTACACTTGTGGAAGGCCACCCAGGAACAAAGGGATGTGAGGAATAAATGGAGAAGATTGTGAAGGACGCAAGCAGAAGTATTCCAAGTAAAGACTGCAGCTGATCAAGGAGCATGGAGGAATCCCAACATTCTAATTTCTTAATAAAATTTTGATAAACAACAGTGGACTACTCAGGACCATGTTCATGGGGGTTTTCACCTAAGATAGTTTCTACTATACTTAGGACCATGGAATGTGGGGGTTTTCACCTGAGGGTGCACCTAAGGACGAGATATCTTTTGGGTCCACTGGAACTTGCCAGTGTTGGCAACTATGATGTTAACACTGTTTTATAAAGTGATAGGAGAAAATTGGCTTTATGCAAAATAGTCTTGAACTCCACCAGCCAAATATGCATACAGATTTTAGAGTTATTCCCATTGAGTGTCCACCATAGTGTCACGTGCCAGACTTCATTTTTAAATGGAATCTGACTCACTCTATTGCAAATTATTATTTGTTGCAGAAATTTCTGACGAAGAGTAAGTACTACGTTTGGGTTTCGAGTCTGCACCAACATGTTTTTCGCCTGTGGCGTATCATGAAGTTGGAGGCTCATTGAAGATTTATTTCCGCTGCTTTATTGTTTTGAGCTAGCTTTAAGCTATGCAAAGTTGTATCGAACTATTTATTTTACCAAGTCTGGATTATTCGTGTAATATTGATACAATGTTGTGATATTCATCGTGTAAACTGTGTGTGCAAATGAATCGATCCAGGGGTTTGCACTATACACAGGTACCTGCCATATTTTTAAGTGCAGGTACGCTACAGAAATAAATCAACCATAATTTATTTTTGCAATATTTGCATTCAGGAAGCCCAAGAGGAGACAAAGATGATGCCCGAGGGCCCCTCACCATGCCTTGGCGCGGGTCCCACTTATGTCGCGCCAGGAGGTGTGGAGAGACACACGGAGCTAGGGATGTAAACGGATAGGATAATTTCCGCACCATATCCGATTCCGAAACTGTTTTAAGCAATCCATATCCGGATTTAAGGAATCCGACGGATAAGGATATCCGATTCCGAACTTTACATCCAGATATGGTATAGGATATGGTATGGAAAATATCCAAAATATGGATTATCCGAAATTTAAGTAGGATTGTCCGATGGTTTGAATCCGAATAATCCGATTTTGTACCGAAATGTCTAGTCTAATATAGCATAATTTATAGCTAGTAAGTTGTCGAGTTCGTTAGTCGAACAATATCTCACTGAAATAGTCATTGTAAGGACTATGAATTACAAGTTTGTTAGTTATTAGGTTCTCAAACAACTATTTTTGTATGTATGGTTTTATAGTTTACTTGTACATGTACCAATCCGATTAATTTTGTTACCGCTCTGAATCCGCCTCTGAATCCGCCTTCACGGATATCTGCATCCGAATCCGCATCCGACACTTATCTGATCCGCTCTGAATCCGATGAAAAATTATGGTAAAGGATATGGTAAAGGCAAAATCCAATCTGATCTGATCCGTTTACACCCCTACACGGAGCACCACCGACGTCGCCCTTTCGCCCATAAATAATCCCCTTACCTAAAAACGCTTCACGGTTACACACTTTTTCCTCCACGGGTCCCGAGCGCCGACGCCATCCCCGACAAGTTTCGGGGGTCAGAAGTTCCTGTTCCGGCACCCTGCCGGGACGGGGATCGACCCCCGGAGCCATCTCCATCGACTCCACCGCCTCCACTTCGACTCCATGATGGTTTGTGAGTAGTTCCGCCATGGACTACTAGGTTATTGGCTGTATCTAGTTGGTACTCTCTCTCTCCCATGTGCTTCAATACAATGTTCTCATGAGCTGCATTACATGATTGAGATCCATATGATGAAATCCGTGTTGTGTTTGTTGGGATCCGATGAATTGTTACATTATGATCAGTCTATCTATATAAATTTGTGAAGTTATTGTTGCTGCGATCTTGTTATGTTTAATGCTTGTCACTAGTGCACGAGTGGCATGATCTTAGATCTTAGTTCAGTATTTATTGCTTAGATTGTATCTACTAATTGCATGCACATGTCATTGTCCGGAACCGATGGCCCCAAAGTGACAGCAATTGGGATAACCGGAGGGAATGGCTGTGATGTGAGGATCACATGTTTTCACCAAGTGTTAATGCTTTGCTCCGGTGCTCTATTAAAGGAGCACCTTAATTGCCACTAGTTTCCCTAGAGGCCCCGCTGCAAACGGGCTGACTGGACAAAAGATGTTATGCAAGTTTCTCATTACGAGCACGCACAAACTATATATGGAAAACATGCCTACTTAATTAATAATCTGTATATTCTTACTTAATGGTATTTCAATACTGTCAATTTCCCAACTGTAATTTGTTCACCCGACACTTGTTCTTGAGAGTTTCCACTAGCGTAGATAGCTGGAAACCCCGGTCCTTCTATCATCATCATTGCTTTCCTGTCAACTCCATGCAGTCAACTGTTTTATGGTGCCATTGTCTCTATGTTACTGTTACTACTACTCTCATATTACTTCTGCTTTCACATCACCCCTATTACTAGTGCTTTTCCAGGTGCAGCTGAATTGACAACTCGGCTGTTAAGACTTATAAGTATTTTTCGTCTCCCCTTGTGTCGAACCAATAAATTTGGGTTTTACTTTCCTCGAAGACTGTTGTGATCCCCTATACTTGTGGGTTATCAATGCCTCTTACTAATCTCCTGCAAAAAGATATACCATTTGTTTTCGATGATGATTGTAAGGAAGCTTTTGAAACTCTTAAGAAAGCTTTAATAACTGCTCCTATTGTTCAACCACCTGATTGGAATTTACCATTTGAAATTATGTGTGATGCCAGTGATTTTGCTGTTTGTGTTGTTCTTGGACAAAGAATAGATAAGAAGTTAAATGTTATTCATTATGCTAGTAAAACTCTTGATTCTGCCAAAAAGAATTATGCTATAACTGAAAAAGAATTTCTAGTTGTTGTCTTTGCTTGTGATAAATTTAGACAGTACATTGTTGATTCTAAAGTTATTATTCATACCGATCATGCTGCAATTAGATACCTTATTGAAAATAAAGATGCAAAGCCTAGGCTTATTAGATGGGTATTATTGTTGCAAGAATTCGACTTACACATTGTAGATAGGAAAGGTGCTGAAAATCCTGTTGCTGATAATTTGTCTAGATTGGAAAACATTGCTTATGATCCTATACCTATTAATGATAGTTTTCCAAATGAACAATTGGCTGCAATAAGGGTGAGTTCACGAGATAGTCCTTGGTATGCAGATTATGCTAACTTTACTGTTTCGAAGTATTTGCCTCCAACCTTTTCAGCTCAACAAAGAAGAAATTTCTTTTATGACTTGAGGCATTATTTCTGGGATGACCCACACTTATATAAAGAAGGAGTTGATGGGATTATGCGAAGATGTGTTCCGGAGTATGAACAAAAAGAGATATTGAGAAAGTGACATAATAGTGCGTATGGAGGACAACACGCTGGCGATAGAACCGCACAAAAGGTTTTATAATCAGTTTTTTATTGGCCTAATCTCTTTAACGATGCAAGAAAGTTTATTCTATCTTGTGATGAATGTCAAAGAGTTGGTAATATCTCTAGACGTAATGAAATGCCTATGAATTATTCTCTTGTTATTGAACCGTTTGATTGTTGGGGATTTGACTTCATGGGTCCTTTCCCTTCTTCAGAAGGTAATACTCATATACTTGTTGTTGTTGATTATGTTACTAAATGGGTAGAAGTTATTCCTACTAAAAGTGCTGATGGTGAAACATCATTAAAAATGCTTCAAGATATTATTTTCCCTAGATTTGGTGTTCCTAGATATCTTATGACTGATGGAGGTTCTCATTTTATTCATGGTGGTTTTAGAAAAGTTCTTGCTAAATATGGAGTTAATCATAGAATTGCTTCAGCTTATCATCCTCAAACTAGTGGGCAAGTAGAACTATCAAATAGAGAAATTAAATCTTTCTTGCAAAAGACTGTTAATAGAACGAGGAAGAATTGGACTAGTAAATTAAATGATACATTGTGGGCTTATAGAACTGCTTATAAAAATCCCATGGGTATGTCTCCTTATAAAATGGTTTATGGAAAAGCCTGTCACTTTCCTTTGGAATTAGAACACAAAACTTATTGGGCAGTAAGAGAACTAAATAGAGATTTTAAACTTGCTGGTGAGAAAAGATTACTTAATTTGAGTTCTTTAGATGAATGGAGAAGTGAAGCTTATGAAAACGCTAAACTCTTTAAAGAAAAAGTTAAAAGATGGCATGATAAGAGGATCCTTAAGAGAGAGTTTCATGTTGGTGAGGAAGTTCTATTGTATAGTTCTCGTCTTAGATTTTTTTAAGGAAAATTACTCTCCAAATGGGAAGCACCATATGCTATTGTGGAGGTGTTTCGTTGGGGTGCGAACAAAATTGCTTCGCTCAAGGATGACTCTACACAAGTGGTAAATGGACAAAGACTCAAGCATTATATTTCTGGAGATTCCTATAATGAAGATGTTTTTATTATTCAAGCAATTACTCCGGAAAATTACGAGTCTGCAGAACCTGATTTCGAAAAGGTACAATTTCGGTAAGTAAAAGTTCGCGAATTTAATTTTTGGATATCTGATATTTATTTTTGGAAAATATGGAAAAATATGAGACGAAAACGAACATGACATGAAGTCTGAGGCGCCCTCACCACGTGGTGGAGCGGGGCCCATTCTGGCCGCGCGAGCACCTGGTGAGGATCCCTCGGAGCTCCTCTCCTACTCGGTTTCGCCTTGTTGCCTTCCTTTTATTTCGTAAATTTTTGCTATATATTCACCCGGAGACCTAGAGGTCCATATATCGTATTTTCGACGTGTTTTTGTTTCGAGCTGTTTCTGCCAGATTTTACCCGTGGATCTAGAGCCATCATGTCTTCATCTGAGCCCTCCAAAGATAGTTTCTTTGCGAACGTCGTCAACCCGTACATGAACGAGTTGAAGATGCATCCCAAAGAATTGTCTCTCAAGCAAGGGAAGTTACAAGTTGAAGATGTTCAGGGTCCACAAGGAGAAGGGAGCATGGAGGATAGGATCAAGAGCCTGGAGCAAGCAGTTTTCAAGTACAAGAAGATGGCGGAGCGCGAGGTGGAAATTGTTCACCGGATCGTCTCTGAACTTATGGCCAAGCATAAAGAGGAGACTTCGAAGCTCTGGGAGGACATCCTCTCACTCCACAAGACAACCAACGCTCTTCAGGCGCAACTCTATAATGTTCAGAATCAAAACTGTGAGTATGAAACCAGATTTAAACGCATTAGAGCTGCTGCGAGTTTCAGGATCCTCGAGACCCAGGCGTCGTTTGTTGATGGAGAACCATTACCTTGGAAGTTGGATCAAGAGGACTCATCTTCATCGCTACCAAAGAAGTAATTCATCATCGGTATTGGCTTCTCCCTTAGCTTGTTCCAAACTTGGGGGGAGTGCCGCGGTATCACCATTATTTTTCATCTTTACCTTTTTAGTAGTGTCATATCATGAGTAAGGAAGTTATCTTATATGATGGTTTGCAATGTGGAAGTATCTCTCTTTTAGTTGGTTATCTATGTATCCCTTGGTGTGAGTTGCCGTTATGGAATATTAATAAGAAGTGTTATCATTTATTTTTTGCACACTTTATTTTAGGTTGCAACTTTTATCATGTATTATTGATCTTCTCATTTAGTAGTGGTAATCACTTTGGGAACATATAGTAAATCTTTTGGCTTTGGCAAACTTAGCATTGGTCCATAGCTACGATACTTTGAGACTTGAGAGGAAAAAGAATTACATGTAGAATATAGCATTCATTTATCCTTCTCACTTGTCGATGACAAGCTTAGTATTCACAACTTAAAATTGTGTGTGCTCTCAAGTAAGAATTGCATGATTGTCTTTTACGACATATATGTTTGTTTGTATCCATCAAATCTTATGCTTGCTACCCAACCTTGCTAGCCAAAGACCTGTATCGAGAGGGAATGCTTCTCATACATCCAAGCCTTGAACCAAAACCCTTGCCATCTGTGTCCACCATATCTACCTACAATGTGGTAAATACTTCTTGTGCTATCTTTATTCAAAATTATCCCTTATGTGTGTCAATGTTCACTAGCTCATGAGGAAATAATAGTTGGGTTTGTTATCTTCCATACTAATTAAGTAACCCATGACTTGCATGCTACATCTGCTCGTCATTAATATTGCAAAGGGGTGGTCAGACCACTATAATATCAAAGGTTGAGTTTTTCTAAAATATAGGCACTCCTCCATGGTTTGAGATTGATTGGTGGGCACCCGAGGATTCGGCTAGCCAAGGTATGATTAGAAAGGTGGGGAGGAGTGTCATGGCTGTGAAAATAAAGAGAAAAACAAGATGAATATCATAAAGGCTTGTTTTAAAAATTAATCGGAACCACCCCTAACTTGCTTAGTATGGAAGATGACAAGAACTCTATTACAAATCGTTGACAACGACAAACACCGCTCAAAACTCATTTTATGCTCTGTCTGTGATTTCGAAAAGCTATAAAACCAAAATCTCTAGCACATGCTTGTATCTCTGCTTCCCTATGCGAAGGGCCTATCTTTTACTTTATGTTGAGTCAGTAAACCTATCTCCTTCTATCTTAAGCAAGCATTTGAGTTGATTGTGATTCAACCATTCATACATTAGTATTGTTGATCATGTTTTTTATTCTTTCTTGCTTAGCACATTGTTGGCATCTAATGAATTTGATTTTTGGAGCTATCAACCAATAAAGAGGGCTGTTTTATAAACTAAGCTCAATTGCTCATTGTTCTCTGACCAAGGACTAAGTTTGCCAACACCAACTACGGTTTTCTCTATGGACTTTACTGTGGGTTTCCTCTATTTGTTACAAGTTGATGTATACATGAACGGAGCTAATATCTAAGATGACTTGTGCATTTATAAATTTGATGCTTCTTGTCCGTATATTTTATATGGACACTTCACTCCATAAACCCGTGGTCATGTTTACCGAGTTCAGCTTTCGCTTGGGGACAAGCGAGGTCTAAACTTGGGGGGAGTTGATACGTCCATTTTGCATCACTATTTTATATCATAATTTACTCCTATTCATTGATATATTTCGTATTTGGAGAAGAAACTTATGTTACTTCATCTAGTTTGCATGATTGATGATCATTGGGGGATGGAACTCCGGAGTCTGAATTCTACTGGAAAAAGCATCGTCAAGATACAATATTTGCGAAGACCAGAAGAACAAAATGAACATCTAGGATTTATTTCCCAAATATATCACGAAGGAGGCCAAAAGGAGAGCCTGAAAGGGGGCCTCACGACCTCCTGGCGCAGCAGCCTATCTGGCCGCGCGAGCAGGTGGTGACGCCACCCTGGCCCACCTCCTGTCGTACCCCTTCGTGTACTTCATCCCCCGAAGACCTAAAAATCAGAGGTTGTCCAAAATCCATCTCCGCCGCCACCACGAGGCGGAGAAGACGGAGAGAGAAAAGCTCTCCGGCAGGCTGCGTTGCCGCCGGGGGAATTCTCTCCCGGAGGGGGGAAATCGTCGCCATCGTCACCATCATCGAGTTGCACTCCATCGCCATCGCCAACACCACCATGTCCACTGTCGACGTCGTCATCTCCATCCATCCACTTTGTTCCCGCTGTAACATCTAGGGCTAAACTCCGTGTATTTGATAGGGGAAACTCTCCCGGTGTTGATTACTATTGTTATTGATGCTATTGAGTGAAACCGTTGAATTAGGGTTTATGTTCAGATTGTTATCCATCATTATATCATCTCTGATCATGTTTCATATGATGTGTTGTGAGTAGTTCGTCGTGTTCTTGAGGACATGGAAGAAGTCTAGTTGTTAGTATTGAACTTTGTTGAATATTATTTGATGTTTTGATATTTAAGTTGTGGTGCCATTCTTCTAGTGGTGTCATGTGAACGTCGACTACATGACACTTCACCTTTATGGGCCTAGGCGAATGCATAGTGTACTCAGTTATCATTTGTGGGGTTGCCGGAGTGACAGAAACCTAAACCCCCCGTTGGTATTCTGATGCACGAGGGATCACAAGATCTCAGAGTTTAAGGCTATGGTTAGATTTATCTTAATTACTTTCTTGTATTTGCGGATGCTTGCAAGGGGTATAATCATAAGTATGTATTAGTCGTAGGAAGGACAGTTCATTAGCATAGGTTCACCCACACGACACTTATCCAAACACTAAAGATTATTCATCAATATGAAGCGAAAGCACTAGACAGAAATCCGTGTGTCCTCAAGAAAGTTTGGTCATCATAAGTAAGCAAACCGGCTTGTCCTTTGCTCTCAAAAGGATTGGGCCACTCGCTGCATTTATAATTGCCACGCTCTATTTACTCGCACGTTATTTCTCTGTTATATCAAAGTCTACTGAAAACTTGTTTGCTAGTGTTATAGTGAATTCCTCATCAAAACCACTTGTCAACCCCTTCTGCTCCTCGTTGGGTTCGACACTCTTATTTATCGAAAGTACTGCGATACACCCCCTATACTTGTGGGTCATCAGTTTGAGAGTAGTGTTTATTTATTTAACTTTGATGTCATTGTTGAGAATGTCCACTGGTTAAAGTAGGATCCCTAGGTCTTGTTTCTAAGCATTAACACACCGTTTCCAACAAGTTCTGCTACATGTTTGTTTGCTGCCATTTTTTTTATAGATTGCAATTACTACTTATAATCATCAATATTACTTGTATTTCACTATCTCTTTGCATAACTAGTGCACCTATACATCTGACAAGTGTATTGGGTGTGTTGGAGACACAAGAGACTTCTTGTATCTTAATTGCAGGGTTGCTTGAGAGAGTTATCTTTAAACCTCTACCTCCCTGGGTTTGATATACCTTGGGTGATTCACTTAAGGGAAACTTGCTGCTGTTCTACAAACCTCTGCTCTTGGAGGCCCAATATTGTCTACGAGAATAGAAGCGTGCATAGACATCAGCAACTAGATGTCAAGAACGCGTTTCTTCGTGGTGAACAGGAAGTCTATACGAAACAACGTTTTGGTTTTGAACATCCTAATACTCGTAAATACATCTGCAGACTTGATAAAGCTCTTTATAGATTAAAACAGGCTCCTCGAGCATGGTATTCTCGGTTGAGTGCTAAACTTCAGGATTTCGGTTTTCTCCCATCTAAGGCCGACACTTCCTTGTTTCTTTATGATAAATCTGGTGTTACTACTTTTGTCTGATATTTTGATGCCATTATTGTAACAAGTTCCTCGGATCAAGCCATCTCAGTCTTGCTCAAGGATCTCAATGCTCGCTTTGGTATCAAGGACTTGGGTGATCTTCACTACTTTCTCGGTATTGAAGTCAAACGGACATCTCAAGGTTTGCTCCTCACCCAAGACAAATATGCCCGGGATATCATTGACAAAGTTGGTCTGCTAGATTGCAAAGCTATTGCAAAGCTACACCCACACCTTTATCACCATCCGAGCCACTCTCCTTGCATGAAGGTACACCGCTTGGTCCTGAAGATAGCTCTAAGTATTGTAGCATTGTTGGTGCTCTATAGTACCTCACTCTTACTCGGTCTGTCAATATCTTCATGCACCCACTAATGCTCATTGGACAGCTGCCAAACGCATTCTTCGTTATGTTAAAGATACATCACAAATTGGCATTACTTTTCGCCAGTCATCTTCTACACTTGTCAGTGCTTTTTCAGACGCTGATTGGGCATGTTGTCTCGAGGACCGGCGCTCTACAGGAGGATTTGCTACTTTTATAGGTCCAAACCTGGTCTCTTGGAGTGCTCGCAAATAGGCCACAATCTCTCGCTCAAGTACCGAAGCTGAATACAAAGCCCTTGCTAATGCCCCTACATAATTGATATGGGTTGAAGCAGTGCTTACAGAACTTGGTGTCTCCCTTCGTGAGAAGCCTTGTTTATGGTGTGATAATTTAGGTGCCACTTTTCTGTCTGCCAATCCCGTACTTCATGCCCGCACCAAGCATATTGAGATTGACTATCACCCAAAAATCGTCTTGATATCAGGTTCATTTCCACCAAGGATCAAATTGCTGATGGTTTCACAAAACACTTCCTGTAAAAGCTTTAGCTGAGTTTAAGCATAATCTAAACCTCTCCCGAGCTTTAGATTAAGGGGGGGGGGGTGTTAGAGTATGTAATCACGTACGTGTACGGTGTACGGAGTAGTACTCCGACCGCACACGTATCCTCCATGTACTGCCACGCAGGGGGCTATTCCCTGCCTATATAACATGCAGCTCATGGCCCGAAAGGGTATGCATCGTTCCACCAAAACCAACACATACTTCATTTTCACATCTTTAGTGGAAGGAGTTAAGTGTGCAAGAGAATGATATTATATAAGCAGAATATTCAGTTTGACTGAAACATTTTCACTCTCTAAAATATGACATTATTAGTGGTTAGCATGATAAGTATTGCAGCAAATCTGTTAGTAATTACAATCGTAGTATTTTTATGGAAGTAAATCAAACATTCGGAATGCTTGTGCACATCAAGCGTAAATAGTGATGACTGTGCCCGCAACACTGCCTTTTGGATGCAGCGAGGACCAGATTTTATCCAACATCTTGTATTAGCAGATTGTAACTCTATTGCTATAGAATAAAAACTCCTGTTTACTCGCAAAAAAAAGGCGTCGACCAGATTTAGCACCACTGCCCTTTAGTAGGTCGATGAACCTGCATCATTCTTAATTTTTAGACCTTATAATGACGAGACGTTCAAGTTTCTAACTTTTGGGTATATCAGAACAACAGATTCTATGTGCTTGCTACATTTTCACATCTTAAGTGGCAGGAATTAGAGTGGATAAGAAGGATATTGTATGAGCAGAATCTTCAGTTTACCTCAACATTTTCATTGCCTGAAACATGTAAAAATGGCCATTGATAGAGAACCAAACTAAAGCAAAGCAATAACAGACGGTTCCTTCTTTTTCCTTGATTCCGTATAGGTTATATGTACACACTGCAAACGTTTGTTGCAACTACCCTTATCAGCTGCTAGAATGCATCACTATGACAGCAAATCCGTTTAGTAATTATGATCCTAATATTTTGTGGAAGTAATCAAACATTCGGACTGTTTGTGCACAAATATTGACGACTGTAGATATTACGAATGGAACAAGAGGAGCTCTCCTTTTACATTAATAGGGGAAATATTGTACATGGGCTACAAAGGCAACTTACAGAGTAAGAAAACGGAAAAGGACGTGCTAGAATAAATGGATTTCTAATCTTACGAAAGGGCCTTCCGTAGAATCTCAATATCATCTCTGGTTATTCTTGTCACCTTTGGTAGCACAAGATCGTTTTTCTTGGAAAATGTTTACAAAATTGTGCGGCTAATTCCATAGCTTGGGCCTCCGCATGAGGAGCTGAAGTTGTAGTGGACACCTGCACAAAAATAACATTCTGATGTAGTCCTTTCTAATGGATGGAGATGCCCAGACCTGCTTTTCCTTGTTTGCCGACCCTGCATATATAAAGGAAAGGCAATGCATTTCCAAGGGCTCTTGGCAATGTTGCTGGATTCTGGTTCCGTATGGCATCTCCTAGAAGTCAGGCCACCTGCAAGTATACAATTTTGGGCTCCGGCATTCATCTGGACATCTTGTTCTGCCTGTAAAGATTTCATCATATAGAGTACCAGCATAGAACTAGAGTTTCCTATAAAAAATAAGATCATTTCTGGTTTCCATGTGCACCACAATATATTAGGAACTTTTGGCAATGGATAACCACTCTTGAAGTTGGAGAGAATGTGGTGCACAATGTCGATAGAGAAGCTGTGTTTGGATGTTGGTATTAAGAGCCTTGGAATTGAATTGATCTCAATTCCAAATCAAGATCTGAATTGAAATGGGCATGAATACCAATTTTGATGTTTGGATGTACAAAGAATTGCCAATTGGAATCTTGGTGCGGTCAATTCCATCCAATACAGAAGGGTAAAGCTCAGAATCGAGAACATCCATTTTTAGTTGTCCTTCAATTCCAAGGAATTAAGGCACAATTCCAAATCCGAATTCCAAGGACATCCAAACTGCGGTATTCAGGAACCCAATTCAATTCTCAGACTCTCAATACCGATATCCGAAGCGCAGCATAGTTGAAATTGGACGACTAAAGATATCAAAACATTAATTCCTCTTGTCGGCAATAGGAGCATGTGACACTTCGCACTGCAGAATACCATGTATCATTTTAACAAGGAGTTTTTTCTTCACACGAAACATATCCTTATTACTAAAAAAATGAACCCAAAAAAGTTCATTCTTAGAATCATGAAAGATTGTAGACTAAAAGACTGCCATCCAGGACCCTTTTTCAATCCATTTTTGTAGTTAAAAGACAACACGATGTGTATTCTTCAATTCCACAGATTTAAAAAAAAAATGGGTTCTTAATACAGTTCTAGCATCAACATCCCCTTTACAGCTTAATTACAGTTACATCATACACATATTTCTCAGTTGGTGAATCAATCTACTGGCTCTTATTGAACTTGAGGCTGCTTTAGGTATCTTGCTCCAAACGCCCATGTCGAGCTTCTGGTAGTCCCGATCAGGCCAAGCATGCTGTAGAGCAACTTCACCAACTTGATCATGGATTCATGGTACTGACTCCCAATCAGGCCAAGCATGTCGTAGAGCACCTGATCGAATTGATCATGATACTTCTCCTAGAACACAGAGGTAGTCAGCGAAAAAATGAAAGATTGTTCAGGTGTTAATGCCTCATCAATATTGAGTGAAATAATAGTTGTTACCAATGTAGATGAAGTGACGAGACTGAACCAGCTCCTAATTGCTCAAGGAGGGTACAATTAACTGACAGGACAGACTTCTCTCATGAACCTTAACTGAATGTAAAGGTAACATATGGAACTGCTTAGGGCTCCTTTGATTTATAGGATTCTTAAACGATTGGTGTAGGATTGAAATCCTATGAGAATTTTTCCTTTGACACCATTTGATTCATAGGATCATATCCCATAGGAAAAATCCTATAAGAATCTTGTAGTTCAAACACCGTAGAAAAATAACATGAGCTCTAACCTGTTGGGAAAATTTCTTTGCCAATCAAATAAACTTTCTCTTCTCATAGGATTCAACTAGACATGTCATACCAATACTATGATTTTTCTATTCCTATACTTTCCTAATCCTATGAATCAAAGAAGACTTTAAAGTCTTTTCCACAGGATATATTCTGAAGACTTCCCAAGAGCTTGTTCACCTGGGCGACGACGATATTTGCAAACAGTTCTCCGGTAACTCTGCTCGTGGCACATTAGAAGAAGAGCTGAAAATTCAGACACAAGTGGGTCGATAGACGCGATCTGGCACCCAAAATTGCAAAGAGAAGAACACATAACCGTCAACCGTCATCTCGCCGCAGTCCGCCCGCGCGCCGTATGTGGAGCTGCATGTGGCGACCAGAAAGCTTCTCTCACGCCGCTGCCGCACTGCTAGCTGCCCTGCTGCGTGCCGTCGCCGCTTGGTCTCTGGAATGGAATAAATGAGGGATTTGGAGATGGACTTTTTTACAGGGAGATTTGGAGATGCTCTGTGCATCGTCGGGAAGAAACAGAGGGTGGATGAGATGCGTGGGTACTGGCCACTGGGTAGTGTGAGTCAGCCGACATGGTAATCTGCTATTGGGCTGACCTGTGGACCATTTAATTTTAAATAAATCATTTTATTTGCTAGGAGAACATATTTCTCTCCACGCAATATTTCACTCGCCGGATATTACCCTACACTAGCAAAATACCCGTGCCTTGGTACGGGATATGAAAAAAATTATGTACAATCAATTAAATAATTGTCCTAAATCAAATGATTAAAATGGTAGCATCTCTAAGTCAGGAGTTATATTATCATCAAGCGCAAGGCCGCCAAACTTAGCTGTAAAATGAAGGACACAAGACACAATTCAGAAACACCAAAAAGATGCTAGTTCATGTTCAGAATAGATACAACTGAACTGAGATTCACACCACCATCAGTCTATGCATATCCAATCAACACCGACCCAAAAAGGAGTGGAGATATCAATGAAATGATTGTAGAAGATACCCACATTCTTTATCAAGATCAAAGTCAGCTATGTTGATGCTGCAGAAGCGGGTCGGGACCAAAAGATTCTTCTTGAGTTCCAATTCGGTGATGGTTTTGAGCCTGTCAATGTGAAGCTTCTCAAGTTCAGGCCTTGTCTTGAGTATAAACCCACCATCATCATCGATGTCCCACACTGGAATTGCATCACTCAATCCCTTCCTCCATGTTGGAGACCGGACCGCCAGCGGCAGCTGCAGTCTCCATACGGGGTTGCTCCTCTTTGCCACAAATTGGACTGCCAGTAATATCGGCGACCTACATCGGGACTTGTTCTTCGGTGCTGCAGATCGGAGTACCTGCAAAACAAGAAATGATCCGGCTTTGACGCATTGCAGTGAACAAAAACGAAAGGCTGATAAATAATATACTCATCGAACCTTCTTCATCGATCCTGCTGCCTCCGCTTGGTACTTTCTTTGGTGGTGAAGATGGGGCATCGATGTCCCAGGAAGAGGCAGAAGAGAACGTGATGGACTCAGGCTGTAGGTGGGCTCCTCTGGGTGTGTACGCAAACTGCTGCTGCGCGTGCACGGCCGGCTTGCACTGTGTCGCCCTACATCGGCAGCTTTGTTGTTAGTGCTGCGTTGTGGGCAGCGAGTGGGAGGAGAGGATGAAGCGTCGGAGCGCACCTTGTAGAGGACGTGTGTCCAGGTGCCCTTGCTCCGGCAGCCGAGCGCGGCCACCTCCTCCTTGTTCATCTCGAGGTCGCCGGCGAAGCCGAGCTTTTTTTAGAGCAGACAGACAAGGCCCCAGGACCACCAGCCCGTCGGTGGCGTCCTCTGGTTGCAGGTCCTTACTATGCAATGCACCAGTAAGACCAACAACCACCTTACCCATAAGGAATTAGTTTCAGCAATTCTGGTAATTAAGAACTCGAGCATAGTACCAACTAATTATATACTAATATAATAAGAGAACCTCACCTCCTCAAGATCTTTCACGCTGAAGCCTGGCAGCCCAATGCCAGCAACCACCAAGATGAACTTCTTCACATTGCCTCTACAAAGGTTTTTGCACCAACATGTAAAACAAAATGTTGGTAATAAACATGCAAAAAAATAAAACAAGATCAACCGCTCAAGCTAACATTTCAGAGGGCCCCCAAGAAAAACTGGCACGACAGAACAATTAAATTTCAAACTCCGAGGGCATATCCAGATAAAATAATACTCGCAACGCTTTTTGGAAAAATCTCCTACCGATACAGCCGAGAGAGGAATGGAGGATCGTAAGCTAGTAGAAAAAATGAATCAACTCCAAAGGCGCTGAATCAAGCTCCAGGGAAAAATAGGCCGGGCTGCATACAGCCGACGAACTGGCCTGCCACATGCGCGCGCCTCGGAAATCACGAGAGCACACCGGCTGGCCGAAATTCGAGCTCGGATAATACTCGACATGCATTCGGAATCAGCGGTCTCACCTGCCTGGAGCCCCTCGCCGTCGCCGTCGACGCTCCCCATCCCCGGCGCGCCGCACAGATCGAGGCCGCCGCCGCGCAGGATTCCGCCTCCCGAACCGGCGCGCCACGCAGATCGAGGCCGCCGCCGCCGCGCAGGATTTGGGCGGAATCGGCGTCGGAATGGGCAGGATACCGGAGGGTTTCGGCGAGGGGCGATACATCGTCACCGTCAGCTACTGGCCGGTGACAGCCCCGACCTGGAGCTCCTCCGCTGAAGTATTTTGGGGATCATGGGGTACCAGTTGACCGTTTTTCTTGTATTGTTTTGACACAAACGCCCAGATCTATTAAGAAATTACACCGGTACAGACACCCCTGAAAAACAAGAAATTACAACGAAGTCCTGGGGAAAGACAGCCGCCGCTGCCGCCAACGCGCACTGAAGGCACGCCGCCGCCATCATCGCTCCAGAGAAGCTTTGCTAAGGCAAGCAGCCGGAAGTCCTTCAAGAAAGGGGCCTCGAAGGCCCTACGCGTCGAAGGAGAAGCCGTCGTCTTCGAAGTCGTCGCCGGCGAACCTCCGCAAGAACTGAACATCCCGAAGGCCTCCATGGATGAACTTCGCGCTTGAGCTTCAGGATTATTCCCCAGTGCTTCAGCTTCGAAAATCGACACCAACCCTCTACCTCCATGGCAGCTGGTAGGGCCGGAGAAATCGGGAGCAGGAGCACTGCCTAAGGACGAGCTTATTGAAGGAGACGCCGGTGCAGCTCCGCCGAACCACGTGCAGCACCTCGCCGCCATGGCCAACCAGAGCACCACCGCAAATCGCCGGACGCTGCTCGCCCGCGTCCATGACACGCTCCAAACCGGCAGAACGCCAAACGCCACTTGGGCAACACCTACAGCTACTATGTACAAAGATAGCCTACCTCCTAATCCATCCTCTGACCGGCTGGCAACGCCGCCGGAAAGAAGCAAGGATAGGGGCGGCGGTGGATCTGGGCGGCTGACTCTCAAAGTAGAGAGAGAGGAGGAGAAAACGAAGTTGGGAGTGCGGGTTGAGTTTCCAAAACCTGAGAGGTTAAAACGCAAAAACGTCACGACGTGAGGAAAAAAGCCGAACCGTTTTTTCCACTTTCCGGTGACAGTGGTGGGTAATATCGCAGAAATCATAGGGGTAGAATCGGAACAAAAAATGACGTACGACCGGAGTCCTCAAGCCATATTATATAGTAGAGATGGAAAAAAATAGAAGATCAGAATATATAGGGCGACGATCATTGTCACAACAAATTAATGCAAGGTCCAACATACCAAATAAATTCCCTAAATTCAGGAATAAGTGGAGCCATGGGACGTTGGTTTTAATCCAACTAAGTCCATAAATTTCATTAACCAAATTTGACAAACGC
Organism: Poa annua; assembly: GCA_026929855.1. Taxonomy (NCBI): domain Eukaryota; kingdom Viridiplantae; phylum Streptophyta; class Magnoliopsida; order Poales; family Poaceae; genus Poa; species Poa annua. Next base: position 237,424,183 of record CM049426.1, on the reverse strand, counting down.
CAGGGCCCCCTGAATGACTCAGTTAAAATCAATAATAATGTTTCGCCAAGAGTGAGCTGCCTGGTTTTGCCTCGTATCGGAAAAAACAACATTAAAAGAAACAAAAGACTCACTAAGAGCAAGTCCACCAGTTCTACTAAAATGTCTCCCCTATATGTCTATGTAGACGATTTTCCCTAAAAAATTCTCTCTTAAAATTTGTTCAACTCCAGCAGTTTCCCTAAAACATCTCCATATTTAATAATTTAAGAATAGTGTATAACTAATATTTAAAATCCAACGACTACCTCTGCTAACTTGTAGTGTAAAAAATTTGTGCATCACCAAAATCTGAAACATAAACAAAAAGCTCACTAGTATTGGCATATTGTAGTGTCAAAAAGCTCACAGATCATGGATAAGAATTTAATACAAAATTAGCAACCATTAAGCAACATACAACGAGTGCATGCATCCATTAAACAACAGTACAACGGCCGCCTACTCCTCCCGACGCCCGCCCTGCCCTTGGCCGTCCAACCCGTCACCTCACCCCGGTCCCGTTCTACTTCACCAGTGAGCGGTTGTTGGTGTCGCCGGGATAGTGGAGCCCTCCACCTCCCCTACTTGTAGGGGAGATGAGTGGGCAGAATCGGGCACGCCTATAAATCGGAGGATTGTTAAGTGAAATGTTGGACGGCTGTTTTTAGGCTTTTTCCGCTAAAAATCGTATAGAGAAGTTTTTGAGTGAACTGTTGGACTTACTCTAAACTCAGCTATAACCTGTCTGATAACCATCGATCATCCCTCCGGTTATTCCAACGATGAACTAGAACGGAGCAATACAATTTGTCCAAAGCCTTCATGGCTGGCTTGATCCCTATTAAAGTTTCATCTCTAAGTGCTCGTGCTTCAGTATTTTTAACAAGTGGAGTGAGCTTATCTTAACTGGTTTGGTTCCTTGTGTTGGAACCAGACCACCCAGTTACTACTCTTGTAGTAGTGCTCATATTTTTCTGAATTTTTTAGAATTTAACCGACGCTATGATTTCAGTGGTAAGTGACGTGTCCATCAACGCGACCATGTTGACTTTGTCAATCGCAGGATATGCTATAGGGGTAGAGTTTGTGTGTGTGCGATCGATCATAGGGGTGTCTGTCCGTTTGCGTCTACGTCTGTACTGTGTTTGTTAAAAAAAATAAACCTTTCAACAAGTCAATTTAGCTAATTAAAAATGTTTATATTGTGAAATGGATGGAGTAACTGTTATGCCTAACTCCATATCTAGGGCAAGGTGCAATGGAAGAGAAGAAGATTTTTAGGAACGACGAGCCACCGATTATTCTTGTGCATATCTTAGAGTTGATTGTATCTCCGTGTTTTAAAATCAATAAAGCTCACTGTTTTTGAAGAAAATGTTTTTGGTGTTGATGACAACATGATTAGTGGACTGACCATATTCTTAAGCTTTATGATAGTACCTTGACATGTTCGGAAGAAATCATTATGGTTGGAGTACCTCTCCATCCACCCAATTCAAAAGTTGAAAAGAGACAACATTTCGACGATTTTGTTTTATTGAGTCAATGAAAAAATTGAATTATTAAAATGTCCAAGTTTGAAGCTATAGGTGGAACCTTGGTATGGCCTCCTAGCACCACGAAACGGTGGCACCCTTATGTTAAAAGCTATGTAGCCCTCGTCCCTCGAAGGAAACCATATGTTCTGACGTGCATACGAGGTCTGAAACCTGGCCCTCTCAAGTTGTATCAACATGCCTAGTAGACATTTTGCCATTGTCTGTCCAACTGGCCATTGGTTCTGAAGATAACCGAGAACCTTTGGCAAGTCCAGACACTTCTGGGTGTAACATAATTTGTGCGTGACGATGATCTCTATTCTTGTAGGTTTAGATCTTGGGGGGGGTATAGAATTATAATGTATGCATATAAAAAATCATAATTTTGATTTTTGTATCGACATGAAGGAAAAGTGTTGTAAGTATCACTCTAGTAACAAATAAGGTTTGATTGTCGAGAAGAGAAGAGTGATCGATATCTACATAACCTTTGATGATATCTACATAACCTTTGATGAATTAATTTTCATTTTCAAATTTTTTAAAAATAGACTATAAAATTACAAAGGGCTTGGATATGCATCGTAACATAAGAACGTTATCAAATGGGATATGACAAGTGTATTTCTGAATGATCCCATAAGTGAGTTGGTGTATGTTGCACAACTTCCGAGATTCGTGATCCACATATTTTTTGAGTACGTTTCTTGTAATATCCATAGACGATAACTCCTTAGGATTTTCTTGTATACCATAGGTTTGATAACTGCGAGTTGGATGTGAAAAGGTGGCATGGCCACTAGACCACTTGTGGTTCTAGGCAGTGTCGGTTGCGGACTTGCAGTGCCATGCCGACGGTAGTAAGAATTTGAAGGAGTATACCTTACCTAAATCCCAGTCTAAGACGGGTCTACCATTTCATATAATTTTGCCCCCAGGTTGGGGTTGATATGTGGTCACGATTGCAATTGACATCATATGAGGTTTTTTTAAGGAGATTTCCTTTTTCCCAAATCAGTCGTCGACGGTGGCGAGAATGGTATGAGCTTGTTCGAAGGGGCACTTAATATGGATTTCAACAGTCAGTGTCACTCTCCTTGATTGTCGCATGTAGCTCGTACCGCCCCGACTTTTAGTCGGATGTCATTCATCACGTAAAACTATGCAAGTTTGAATGCCAATGTTTTTTTTGATATAGCTTCATTAGAAACTTTATTACTAGTACATTTGCGTGTAACATAAAAAGCCATAATCAGCGAAAGCATCAATTATTGTGCGTGCTTTAGGAAGAACCATCAATAAGTTTCCGCGCTCATGTACCTACATATTAAGGGGGCAAGTTTTTAGAGCTCTCTCCGCATTCGGAAATTGGGCCGTTATGAGTAACCAGGCATTTTTACAATTTTCCCCGCCAAGGACCTAAACGAAAATACCGTAGACTTCAGGGACTTTTCCGCAAAAGCGTCTGGACACAACCCCGGTCTTTCCTCTCTCCTGCGACCTCCGAGTCGCCGGCGCCGCCGCCGTGCCCCACCGCCGCTCCGCGCCTCCCCGATCCAGTCCACGGCCACCGGGAGAAACACCGTCGTCTCCTCTATCTTCGCGTCGGAGGAATCGTGCTCGGCGGCTGGAGTCGCCGCCGCTCCGCCGGAGTTTACTGCTGGCGTCTGCGGTGTCCGCCGCCGCGGGAACGGTCGCCGGCGGCGACTCCGGCGACCATTTGGCGCGCCGCGCCGTCGGTTGGACGCGCCGCGCCGCGCTTCACCGATTCCTCGCCTCCATGGGTCGAGCTCGGCCGGCGTTGCGCCGCCACGGGCCGAGCGCCGCCGCCAGCGTCCGCCGCCCGCTGACGTCGAGGGCTGACGTCAGCGTGGTCTGACTGACGCGCGGGTCCCACCTGTCAGCCACGGTGAAAATTAGAAAAAAATACAATTAAAAAATCATAACTTTTGGTGCGCAACTCAAAAAAATATAAGAAAATACCAAAATTTGCAGAAAAAATACACCTCTACAACCAACCCATCTTTATGTACGTTTAGAAAACTTTTTAAAAATACTAATCTCTTTCCTTTTTTCCCTTTTTTGTTTCACTGAGATTTTTTACAACTTTTTAAACACGACTTCAAATTAATTTAGACAAAAATCAATCAACATAGACATTGTAGCTATGTTGGGATCTTTTCTAAGTTGATTCAAATCTTGATTTTTTTATAACTTCTTAAACATAACTCCAAATTAATTAAAAACAAATTAAAAAAATCGGTTAAATGAACATAGCCATTGTAACTATGTTGGGATCTTTTCCAAAGTGACTCAAATCTTAAAATTTTCAGACAACAAATAGGAACTCATTTGACCCCTCTATGCCGTTTTGAGAAAATAAATTTATGAGTTCTCTTATCGAAAAAAAAGATTTAAACTGCAGCATGTTTTAAACAATTTATAGAAAATATTTTATGGTATTTCTTTTAACATATCCACAATTATGCTTAACATTTATTCTAACAACATTCTTGACATACTAACAAAACAGATAAGTGCAAATCACGATAACATAATAGACTTTACACAAAATTTGATATCAAGAGCGCGGCGTGTCGACGCGCCAATTCCACTGGTACAGTAGTATACGGTCTCTCTCTTCCAAAGATGCACGAATCAATCAAAATGTAGATTCACAAAATCAATCAACAAAAATATGTTCACAAAATCAACCATTCTTTTGAAAGCATTTGTAGACATTCCAAATCCACAACCCCCAACTTTTCATCTTTCAATTCTCGACACCCGAACCAAAATTGTACCCCATCTTTTCATCTTCCGATTCTCGACAACCGAACCAAAATTGTACCGGTACAAGGGTAGGGCGGCCCCACGTAGCAGCGAGAAGCACGATCCCACCCAGCGTCGCGGCCCCACCACACCACACTGGAACGTCATCAGCGCGAGCCGAGGCGACAGACGAGCCGATACAGACGAGACGAGCAGCTCCGCCTCCACAATTCGTGTGCCTTCCTTCCCCCACCCCCACCATCACCACAACGCGCCTCCCGAGGCATCGTCCATCTCCTCATCCCCTTACGGCCGCCGCCGCGGCGTCGGTGATGTGAGCATCCCGTGCCCCGATCTCCCCCTCTCTTTCTCTGCTTTTTTCCGTTGTTTTTTTTTTGAATTTTTTTGGGTACGAGGATGGCGGCTTGGTGTGTACCTGCGCGATCGGGCGGCGTGGGATCGTTCCATTTGGGTGTAAATCGCGCTCTAAGTGGTTGTCGGTGGTGATCGGACACCGGAAAGGGCCGGCTTTCAGGTTGTGTGAGCACAAGATTTGGGCGAGGGATGGGGTTGTCAGTGGGTAGATGATTTGGGTGGGCTGTACCGTAGTGGAGATTGGGTGCCGGATTGTTTGTAATCTGGTGGCAATGGAGGGGTATTTTTTTTTCTTCTCTTCATTGCAAATCCTCCTGTTGGGGGCACCGGATGATGGGGATATGCTCCCCCCTCTTTTCCACGCCGATCGACGCATTCCATTCCTCGTGAATGGCTGTGGTGATGAAGTCATGAAGTTGAGGTAGGACGCCTCTTGATGGAGATTTAGGATCCAGCTCGCTGAATTTGGTCACTGCCCGCGGTGAATCGAGTAGTCATGTTTTCTCTTTAGTTCGTCGGTTGGGTGGTCTGCACATTGGTTGATGAAATTAGATGTTAGTAGATTTGTTTTCATGTGTGTTTGCAACACTGATTCTGTTCTGTTTTGTTATGTTACATTGATCAATTATTCTAACAGTGTTTACGCATGTGGAGATTGGAAGCTGCTCTCACGGCTGGAACACTGACATAAGTTGTGCATGGGGAGAGGATGCCAGTGCTTCGAAGCAGTACTCGACTAGCACGTTTGAGGTCTAGCAAGCTTCAGGACCCACTGCCAGCAGAGCCGCCGGCTGCGAAACCGGTGTCACCTGCTCCACGGAAGCGCATTCCTACCCCTGCTGTTAGGGGCAGAAACGCTCGTGGTGGGGGAGGATCAAGGCCTGCAATAAGGTGGGACAGGATTCTTGGCTTGGACGCAGACCCACCTTTAGAAGCTGTTCCTGCACCCACACTTGTTTCTGAAGCCAAGAACCCTGCTTCGAACAAGGTTGCTGACTACAGTCAAAAGAAAGACGAGGTTGTTGAAGGTGTCACAAGTAAAGATTTGAGAATGGATGGTGAAAGTGCAGGGAAGCTTGTAGGGGCTGAAGATGAGTCAACAACCGCACCGATCCCTGAGAGGGTATTACTTCTCTATATTATTTTTTTCCATGAACTCCATTTCAAGTACACCTAGTTCTCAGTCTGGTTTTGTAGTTCAACAAGAATAAATGCATTGATTTCAGCCTTCACCCTACATATGTTCCCTAGGGTGTTCTTTTTTGTGTTAGATTTTTCTCATAGGGCACACATATTGAACCTGACCTTCCGTTAATGTTAGAGTCCTAAACATAGGATTTTCAGGCTATATGTTTAAAACATGGATGGGATAAATATGTCAACTTAACCCTATAACGTACATAGACTATGTCCGTTGTTTCATGGCGTATCTATGATGCCATCGCATTGGGGATTCACTCATCATTGTCTCCATAAAAGCATTGAGCAAATATGACATTGCTACACTTGAATAGTTACCAACTCATTAAAATATTTCTGTTGTAGCTCTAGAAAAGAGGTTAACGGTTAATCCCAAGTATTAAAAATATATTTTCTTTTAGAACACCATAAATTTCAACACCCCCTTTAGCGAGAAAGGTTACCTAGAGTAGATAGCCTGGCTCGTATTAACAGTAAGTCACTAAGAGCGCCAAATCATCCCCACTTAACAGGTTCATTAATTCGGTCCAATCCAATACACAACCCAACTGATTATCATTGAAAATATGCTACTTCCTTAAGTCTTGTAGAACATAGTTGTACATGACCCATTGACCCGGAAGGAGATAAACTGCCTGAGTTACCCTCTTACCTCCCAGTTTAGATCTTCGCATATAATGACAGGCGATAACTAAGTCCATTGTGTTGCTGCATAGTTTCACATGACTTGAAAATTGTGCTCTATGTTACTTCCTCTTTTTGTCAATATAAGACGTTTTACATAGTTAAGAGTGGACCAGATACAAACCAAAAAGAATGCACCTATATGGTAAAAGCAGACTAGATACAATCTAAACTGAGTGAATCTGTAGAACAGCTAGAACGTCTTATAAAAGCAAACGGAGGGAGTATATCTTATTTGTTACAGTTTTCAGTCACGCTACTCGGATGTTCCTAATACCATGCCATTTCTGCAGGTTCATGTTGGTAATTCTCCAGTATATCTAACTGAGAGGAAACTAGGTAAAGGTGGTTTTGGTCAAGTCTATGTTGGTAGAAGAGTATCTGGTGGGACTGCCCGGACTGGTCCTGATGCCTATGAGGTTTGCTCTCTCGGACATTAAAATAATTTTGCAAATATAACCTCTGTTACATGAATCAAAACTGTGGACGATGATCATGTAGGTTGCATTAAAGTTTGAGCATAGAAGCAGTAAAGGGTGCAATTATGCCCCGCCATATGAGTGGCAAGTTTATCAGTATGTACTTTGCAGAGTCAACTTCCTTTTGTACTTAGACTATTCAATTTATCTTTTGTTTTTTCTGATCAATGAGCATTGACCTTATTTAACAAGGTCTATCAATGGCTGTTATGGTGTACCTGCGGTCCATTACAAGGGTCGACAGGGCGACTACTATATCCTTGTGAGTTTACTCAAGTTAATCATCTACACTGCTGAGCAATTTTTTTGTGCAACAAATGTTGACCACATTGAAAAAAAAATCAGGTGATGGACATCCTTGGTCCTAGTCTATGGGATTTATGGAATTCACGAGGGCAAGAGTAATCATCCCCTTGTTCATTTTGACATTTACTTTGTTAATCACACATGTGTACTTTTGTAATCTTTACTTAAACATTCATTTCGAACAGGATGTCTACACATATGGTCACTTGCATTGCTGTAGAGGCCATATCCATTCTTGAGAAGTTTCATTCCAAAGGGTAACTTAAAGCCATCTTTAACTGATTCATCGCTGTTCATTTATGTTAACTTATCCTATTTCTATCAGGTTTGTTCATGGTGATGTGAAACCGGAGAACTTTCTGCTTGGTCTGCCTGGATCGCCTGACGACAAGAAGCTTTTCCTTGTTGATCTTGGTTTAGGTATGCTATTTACTCAATGAGTTCTTATGTAAGTATGCAATCCTATTTCATTAAAATATTTCATGACATAACTCATGGTTACAGTTTCGAACTCATTCTTGGTGTTCTTTTCTCGTCACATGTTTGATTTGGCACTGTCTAAATTGTGCAGCATCAAAGTGGAAAGATTCATCAGGTCATCATGTTGATTATGATCAAAGGCCTGATATCTTCAGGTTGGTTATATTCCCTCTGCACTTGTTGCTTGTCCTATGGCCCCTCCTTTACTTATCGACATCATCTTTTTTTCTTTTTTTCAGGGGAACAATTAGATATGCGAGTGCACACGCCCATTTAGGTCGTACAGGTAGTAGGAGGGATGATTTAGAGTCACTGGCATATACACTTATATTTCTAATAAAAGGAAAATTGCCTTGGCAAGGCTACCAGGTAGATTTAATTACACTTTTCTAGCTAACTTCTTCATATTTTCCTGTTGCTAACTTGAGTATATTTCAATGTTACTTTATTAACAACACAGGGAGAGACCAAGAGTTTCCTTGTTTGCAAGAAGAAAATGGCCACTTCTCCAGACATGCTATGTAGTTTATGTCCACCTCCATTCAAAGAGTTTCTTGAAACTGTCACGAATATGAAATTTGATGAAGAGCCAAAGTATGCCAAACTTATATCTATCTTTGACAGTTTAATTGAACCACATGCGCCAACGCCCATCAGAATTGATGGGGCTCTTAAGGTCTGTGCTTCTCTACTTCACACTTGCATGAGCTTTCTTCTTTTATATTTTGTCATGAAACTTATACTCAAATTGTAGGTAGGGCAAAAACGAGGAAGATTGCTTGTAAATCATGAAGAAGATGAGCAGCCTAAAAAGAAAGTTAGATTAGGGAGCCCAGCATCACAGTGGATTTCTGTTTACAACGCCAGACGCCCTATGAAACAGCGGTAATTACATTAAATGATTGAAATATAATACATGGTCTAGAATGTGATAATTAATACTATTCAAACTTCTAGTACTTGCTCTTTTTGCAAACAATGCTAATACCAGAAATGATTGCTTGCCTTATCTGTGAGTTAATACTAGAGAGAAAATTGAGTATTCTAGTTAATTCGGTTAGAAGAATCGCTGTGACATACATGATGTTGGGTAGATGGCGGATCAGTTGATTTTAATTTTCATCATAGACTGCTTCCCATGTTATTTTGTAAAGTTTAGACAAGAAAGTTTTGTTAGACATGTTACCCAAATCTAAACCATCTATCTCTATTATACATGCAATGCTCGGTTAGACCTATATACCACCTATTTGTTAGTGTGTTGTGTTGCAATTTTACTAACACAACATTAATTTTTTGAAGTTGTATGCTGATTAGAAGATTCTTAATTTGATTTTGGAGTTGGGACCATCTGAGTGCATTAAAAATAATTAATGTAGATGTAAATCTTAACAATGACTTTTGGTAACTCGAATGAGCAGGAATACAAATACTGTCTGGTTTGCAATGTTTAACGCAACCATCTAAGAACTCAAATATCTGTGGCTGTGGCCTAACTGTAACTAGCCTGCATGATTTTTCTGGTGCATATATCAATTATGAAATATTAAATTTCTCTCCATATTTAGATGAAACTGTGCTTGTAGTTGCTAGTGATTCAGGATTTCACTTTGTGCTTGTTAGTTGTTCCAAATCTGTACCTGTTGTATTTGTTTGGTTATGAAATGCTCTCACTTCCCAGTTCCAATCTGGACCATAGATGATGTATTGTTTCATCTTGGTACTACTGTCTGCAATAGTTTGACGATGTATAGTTGGAAATTAAAGCCAAGATATGTTGATTCACTTTGTTAGGTACCATTACAACGTGGCTGACAACAGGCTTCAACAGCATATAGAAAAGGGTAATGAGGATGGCCTATACATTAGTTGTGTGGCTTCGTCAGCCAATCTTTGGGCTCTCATAATGGATGCAGGAACTGGTTTTGGTTCTCAACTTTATGAACTCTCACCTGTTTTTCTACACAAGGTACCATCTGACAAAGCATGATCATTGTTCATTGGTACCCTGAATTAATTGCAGATTAAGGGTTCCTAAACTATTTATCAATACACATAGGACTGGATAATGGACCAGTGGGAGAAAAGTTTCTACATAACAGCAATAGCTGGAGCATCCAATGGAAGTTCATTGGTTGTAATGTCCAAAGGTCCGTGGTTTACGGTTTTTATTCAACCAACTATTCTGTTCTCGTGGTTTAGCTTGGCACTTCCATAAGTGACATTGCTCACATGGTTACTCTTAATCTTATGTAATTCATTCTTTGTCGTTTGCAGGAACTCCTTACACTCAACAGTCGTACAAGGTTAGCGAATCGTTCCCCTTCAAGTGGATCAGCAAAAAGTGGAAAGAAGGTTTTCATGTAACATCTATGGCCACGGCTGGAAATCGCTGGGGAGTAGTCATGTCAAGGAACTCGGGCTATTCTGAACAGGTTAGAATTCATAATTGGCCTTGTCAGTCGTATGGAATTGTCCACGGAGTATGTGCCAGTTTAAATTCCTGTAGACGTTATTCTGACTGTAGCACGACCGGCTTATGTGGTTAAGTTGTATATGTAATTTCAGGTTGTAGAATTGGATTTCCTGTATCCAAGTGAAGGCATCCATAGGCGATGGGAGCATGGCTTCAGAATAACTTCTTCAGCAGCCACTAGTGACCAAGCCGCTCTTATCCTGAGCAAGCCAAAGCGGAAACTGGTAGACGAGACACAAGAAACGCTGAGGACCTCAGCCTTTCCCAGCAACCATGTCAAGGTACCTCCTCAGCTCATGGAAACATTTGCTAAATACCAGTGGTTCCTCTATCCTCTATCATTACATATTATACTCGGTCACTCTATAGTTTTGTATCATATCATGCATCTTTTTTAATGTGCTAGCTATAAGTAATCTTGGAACGAACCTGCAGGATAAATGGTCAAACAACCTATACATTGCTTCGATCTGCTATGGGCGAACTGTCAGTTGACCTCTCCAGATTGAAGTCGAATGAAGGCATGAACATTTAGTAGCTAGTCTATAATGAGCATCAATTGATGTGAAGATAAAAGAGAATTGTCGTGATAGGATTAGGAAGCCGAAGTTGTTGTGGTGGGTATCTGAATGGAATTGTAAATGAATGATCTGCCGAATGGAGGCTGTGGAACTTATATGTCGCCATGTGTAGTTTGGTTGCAATGGTAATCCGCTGTGAATTTAAAAAATGGGTAAATCGTAATGTGCAGTGACGAAATAGTAAATCATAATGATGTGCATTATGTTAAATGTGTCGAAGGAGCCTCATCCTCATCCTGACCTTTCGGGATGTAAGTGGCGCATTTGCGATCTTAAAGATCGCCATGAGTAGAAAAAATGTGCAACAGAACGTCGGTTTTTTTGACAGCTGAAATTATCCTTCTCGTGCTGAATCCATCTGCTGGAACTAGAGTACCAGGACCGTGTCTGCAGCACAATTCATTGGTTGTAAAAAAAAAAACCTTCCGCCCTGCCGAGTGTAGCAAAACCACGCATGTGCACAAGTGCAACAACTTAATGTGGTTATGATCGACGACAGAATCCTCATGGTTGAAAATTTACTTCCGAAATGTCTAAGATACACTCACTCCTGCCCACTAGCACACACAGCCCCGGCCACCTCCGAAAGACTGAAACAGGTTTTCAGATTGATGAAATTTCTACGGTCACCAGGCTGTCAACATAAACGTCGCTTCCCTGTGAAGAACATACAGTCTAAACCAGAAACAACAACGTCAAATATGACATTTGAACTTTTATGAGCCGAGAGTATAACCACACTTCTACCTATCCAACCACATGTTGGTTCTCCGCATGGCTGAAAACCATGTCATGACTCATCTATAAGTTCACTAGTAGCATCATGAGTAAAATTAACAATATAGCTATCTGATACATCTCCAACGTATTTATAATTTTCTTACGTTCCATACTTATATTATACCAATTATTACATGTTTTATATACACTATATATGATTTTTATACATTTTCTGTGACTAACCTATTAACAAGATGTCAAGATGCCACAGTGACAGTTCCCTGTTTAATGCTGTTTTTGGTTTCAGAAAACCCCTTAAAGGAAATATTCTCGAAATTGGACGAATTTAATACCAAAGTCCTTATTTTTCATGGAAGGTTCCAGAACACCGAAGACGAGACGGAGAGGGGCCACTGAAAGTGCATTCTTTGCACTCCCATATTTTGGTGACTAATGACAATACAAAAGTTATTCTAATGATTGTGATGAAGTATGCAGGTTCTATTACAAGTCGGTTGATAAGAGTGAATACTTATATTGCCTGATTTTCGGTACTGCTTCACTTGGTCTTTCATCAGGAATTCAGTCAGGAGATTTCCGGGGTTCAGAGATCTCCGGTCCCCGGACCGGAGATCTCTGAGTGGCAGAAGAATTTCACCAAGCCCAGAACTCAGTTGCGTACTCACTCCAACTCAAATTTAGCCAGATATGCTCTAGGAGATTTCCGATCCCCCGTCCGGAGATCTCCGAGTGGCAGAAGAATTTCACCAAGCCCAAAACTCAGTTGCGTACTGACTCCAACTCAAATTTAGCCGGAATGCTCTAGGAGATTTCCGGCGCTTGTAGATGTCCGGGACCCAGTCCGGAGATCTCCGAGTGACAGAGGATTTTTTGCCAAGTCTAGAAGATCAATCAGCACTGACTCTGAGCCCCGCTCAACCGGATTTCCTACCGGAGATATCCGTAGTCCGGAGATCTCCGGATCTCAACCCGGAGATTTCTGGGCTGGCGGCTGTACAACATGCAGAATTTGGAGAGGGGTATAAATACCCCTCCACCTACCTCCAGCAGTTTAATCTTCAAGTTTTCTCACTCCTCCATTGGTGCTGAAGCTCGTTTCTTCCGGATCTCCCAATCTAGCCACTCAAATCTTTTGATACTTGGGGATCTGAGGGAGAAGCCACCGATCTACAACTCCACCGAAGCGTTTTGAATTCCCCCCTCTAAATCTTGAGGGGCAACGAATCTAGGGTTACTTTGTGGATAGCTAGGTTCAATCTTGTGTGTTTTGATCCTTTGTGGATTCCTTTGTGGAATTGACCTGTTGTGGTCATTGTGAGAGCCCCCAATTCAGTTGTGGGTGTGTGCCTCACGAATTTGTACGGGACCTTCTCCGCCCTTAAAGGAGTCCTTAGTGGAAACGTGGATTCGCACCTTTGTGGTCGAATTCACAGGAGAATAGGGTGAGGCCTTTGTGGCGTTGAGCAAACCTTTGTGGTAGCTCACACCCCTCCAACGAGACGTACACCTATGTGGTGGAACTCGGGATAAAATCGCCGTCTTCGAGTTCCTACGGTTGTCTTGTTCCACTCTCCTTTACCGCATCTTAAATTCCTGTACTTGCTTAGTTTCTTTGTTGTCTATCACTTGTATCACCTAGTTGCACATATAGACAACTTACTTTCCGCTAGCCTAAAACTGAAAAAGACATAAAAATTGGTCTCCACCTATTCACCCCCCTCTAGGTGGTCAACTGCCGTTCAATTGGTATCAGAGACAGGTTGTCTCTTATAAGCTTCACCGCTTGAGACCAACCTTGGACAATGCAAGTTGACCCGAAAGAGGGTACCGAAGCGGACGCCACGACTTTGGCGGCAATGCAAGAGAAAGGTGCCACTATGGCCGATATCAACTCTTTGGAAACAAAGTTGACATCGTCCATACAAACCGAGTTCAAGAAGTTTCATGATATGCTTGAGTCTCTCAAGACATCTAAGGAAACCTCTCTTGCTTTGCCCTCAAAGTCTCCGGTGCTTCCGGGCATTACTCAAGATGTGGACCCCGAATTGATAAAGGGAAAGAAATTGCCTTTGGATGGGAAGGGTGATGCTACTAGTTACTCAAACCATAAAAACACTTCATCTTCCCAAGATGAAGTGCCTAAAGGCTACAACGCCACTCCTCCCCCATCCCAATACCATACCCCCGATCCCATCATTCCTCATCCGCAAGTTTCTCATAGGGGTGATCCCCATTGCTTAAATATTATACATTCTCTCAATGGCAATATGTGATGAACTCTCATGTGTGCAGCTCTTCAATCGAGTTGTGGCGCATCATTCAAGTTGGATACAAGCCGCATGAACCGACCGACTTAACAAGAAGAGAAGTGGTGGAGGCTCAACTTGATGCCACCGCACTCTACATGATCCAAAAAGCGGTTGGGAACAAGGACATGTCTCTTATCCAACACCTCACTACCGCCAAGGATACATGGGATGCTCTATGCGAATTGTTCGTTGGAAATGATAGCATGAGGAGGAACCGCTATGACTCTTTGAGCAATGAAGCCGAGGGCTTCTTCAAGCTTGATGGTGAAGACCATGAGATGATGTATAGAAGATTGGTGACAATAGCCACAATATTTCGAGAAGTTGGTGCCTCTCATATTGATGATGCATGGATCAAGAGGAAGTATGTGAGCTCCATGATGTCATGTGAGCCAACCGACGTCAAGAGCCTTCAAGGAAGACATAACTACCATCTCATGACATCTAATGAGGTTATGCAAGAGATGGCCGCGTACAAGGTGGTCACAAAGAATGCTCAAGACGCTAGAGCAAGGGCTCTTGGAATGCAAAGAGGCACAACCAACCTTGCCTTGAAGGCTACCGTTGAGGAAGACAACGATGATGATCTTGGAAGCTTTGCCCCAATGTCCGAGGAAGCACTCATGATTGCTTACAATGATCATCTCGCTCTTGCGGCTCGCACATTTTGGAACAACCCTTCAAGAGGCAAGATGCGAGTTGACAAGAGTCCATCTCAAGCTGATAGGGTCTCACCCTCCAAGTCAAGGACATGTTACAATTGTCAAGACAAGTTCCATTTCGTCGCCGATTGCCCTTATGAGAAAAGAGAAGAGCATGATGGACGTCTAGTGCTCAAGGACAAAACCAAGATGCCTCCCAAGAAGGCCTATGGAAAGAAGAGGCCTCTTCACAAGAAACCTCACATCGTGTTGTTGACTCAAGAGGAGTACCCCACTGATGATGAAGAGTCAGAGGAAGAAACGCCAAATGAAGTGGCGGCTCTTGCCACCACATCAACACCTACCGTTCCTTCATCAACAACAAGAACTCCCTCATCAACGACAAGAACTCCTTCAACTACGACAAGCTCTTCATCATCTCTATTCACGTCGCCAAATGAGAACTCTATCACCAAGAGCTCAAGATGTCTTATGGCCAAGGCATCGGAGGTACCTTCATCCTCTTTCTCTCTCGTGAATGAGCTTGATGATGCCTCTAGCCTTCAAATCAAGCAAGAGCTTGTGGCCTTCGACTCTTTTATCACTAACTTGCAAGGTGATAGCAAGAAACATGTTGGTGCCCTCATGGCTTGTATTGGTGAGCTAGAGCATCTCAATGAAGAGAAGGGTAAGATAGAAAGAGAAGACGCTATTTCTCTATCTTATTTGAAGTCCTCTCTTGAGGAGGTTGAAGAGTCTCATGCACGTCTTGAGGAGCAACTTGAAACTATTGAGCAAACTCATAATTCCTCACATGCTAAGCTCATTAAGGATCGTGATATGTACTTTGCTAAATTCAAGGTGGCTCAACAAGATAAAGTAGAATTTGCGGTTGGGCATGTTAGACTCATTGAGGACATGTAGAAGCTCCTCATAACTCACAAGGCTCTGGAGAGTGAACATGCTCTTCTAAAGGAGTCTTATGCTCAACTCCAAACTCGACTAACTAACCTTGACTCACCTAGCATCTCTACCTCTAATTGTTCTTGTGATAACGCTAATCTTGTGAAAGAGAATGCGAGGTTGAAGAATGATATTGCTAAGGCCTCCACATCCAAACTCATCCTTCTCAAGGGTAAGCAAGTTGTTGAGACTCCCATCGTGGAGCCTCACACTCGACAAGAGAAGGAAGGACTTGGATATGTGCCTCAGGGCATTCCCAAGAGCGTCAACCCCATCCAAGCTAAGAAGGCCGACTCCATTCAATCCAAGGACGGTCTTGCAAGTAGGAATGCCTCAAGGGGCAAGCCTACTCGTAAAGATCACGCCGGGGACAAGAATCCTAACTATGCTTTATATGTCGATTATTATGAGAATGTTTGTGCTCGTTACATTGGACCCTACTATGGATTTATTTCATATGCTATTTGGGTCCCTAAGTCTCTTGTCTCTAACCATAAAGCACCCATTGTGAAGCAATGTGTTGCTAACTGCAAGAATTGATCTCTTGTAGGACCTTGCTCCCGGTGGTTCAAAATGGATAATTGATAGTGGATGCACAAGTCACATGACCGGGAGCAAAGAACTCGTCACGGAGTTGAAACCTAATGTAGATCAAGTAACCGTGACGTTTGGTGACTTATCAAGGTCTAAGGTAACCGGGCTTGGCAAAGTGGTAGTTGCCCCCCGACATTACTCTTGTCAATGTTATGCTTGTTGAATCTCTTGGCCATAATTTGTTATCGGTTCGTGCCTTAACAAAGTTGGGGATCTCTCCCTTCTTTGATAAGGACATTGTGGTCCTCTTGTGGAGCAAGTCGCTAAGAGTGGCTTTCGTTGGATACGTGGAGCATGAGCTTTATGTGGTGGACTTCTCCGGAGCCACCACTACTCAAGCCATGTGTCTCTTCAGAAAACCTGACGTGGGTTGGCTTTGGCATCGCCGACTAGCCCACGTAAACATGCGCACTTTGCAAAGTCTTCACAAGGGTGGTCACATCCTTGGACTAAAAGATCATGTTTTCTTTTCAAGGGATCGAATTTGTAGAGATTGTGTGGAAGGCAAGATGCATGATATTCCTCATCCAAGCAAGACTATCATATCATCGTCCCGGATTTTGGAGCTCCTTCATGTTGATATATTTGGACCAATTCCGGAGATAAGTCTTGGGGGCAAGAAATATTGCCTCGTGATTGTTGATGACTATTCAAGGTATACATGGGTCTATTTCTTTAAAACCAAGGATGAAACTCAACAAGTCTTCATCGACTTCTCAAAGGAGGTTCAACGCCAACATGACCTCCCCATATTGGTTGTTCGAAGTGACAATGGGTCGGAATTCAAGAACTACACCCTTAACGACTTTCTTAGTGAAGAAGACATTTGTCACCAATATTCCGCTGCTTACACTCCTCAACAAAATGGCGTTGCCGAAAGGAAGAACCGGACTCTTATCGATATGGCAAAATCTATGTTGGCGGAGTTCAAGTCTCCCATCAATTTTTGGGCGGAGGCTATTTCCACCGCTTGTCACTCATCAAATCGCCTCTACTTCCGCAAGGGATTGAAGAAGACTCCATATGAGATCCTTACCGGCAACAAACCCAACATTGGCTACTTCCGAGTGTTTGGATGTAAGTGCTATTATCTCGTCAAGGGTGTCCGGTTGGGTAAGTTCCACTCTAAATCAATTGAGGGGATATTTGTCGGCTATGGTAGCGAGTCCCACACTTATAGAGTCTTTGGTAAATCCTCCCGGATTATCATAGAATCTTGTAGTGTGAAATTCAATGAAAATGATGGCTCCCAAGTAGAGCAAGTTGGTGTTTGTGATATAGGTGATGAACAACCTTTTGATGCCATTAAGAAGATGTGAGTAGGCTTTCTTCGCCCCATTGAAGTTCATCAAGAAGTTGTTCAAGAAAACTCAAGTTCTCCTATCAAGGAGACTTCACCTTCAGAAGAACCACAAGGTGGCTCACCCATAGCAAATGATGAATCCCCTCAAGAACAATCCCAAGATCTTCCTCAACAAGAGCATGCTACTTCTTCCCAAGATGAAGCTCATGATGAGCCTCCACAAGATCTTCATCAACAAAAAGATCATGCCTCCCCCACCAAGATTATCGAAGATAACCCCACTTCTCCAAGTTCTACTCAAGGGAAAGATCATCCTTCCCCACCACATGAAGAGAATTCTCATGATGATCAAGGCCCTCAAGAAGATCAAGACGAGGATCCAAAGGACCAAGATGGTCAAGAGATTGTCCCCACAACAAGGGCGGAAATTGATACTCGTCGTCAAGCTCGCTTTGCAAATTCATTGGAACTAAGGGCATTATCTCTCGACAAGGTCATTGGTGATATACGAGCAAGGGTCTCCACACGAAGTCAATTAGCTCACTTTAGTGAGCATCAAGCACACATTTCCATGGTCGAGCCCAAGAAAGTATTCGATGCTCTTGAAGATCCCGATTGGCTAGGGGCTATGCATGAAGAACTTAACAACTTCGAGCGCAACAAAGTGTGGCGCCTAGTTGAGAAGCCCAAAGATTGCCGCAACGTTATTGACACTAAGTGGATCTTCAATAACAAGCAAGATGAACATGGTATTGTTGTAAGGAACAAGGCGCGATTGGTGGCTCAAGGTATTTCTCAAGTAGAAGGCATCGACTTTGGAGAAACTTTTGCGCCGGTCGCAAGAATCGAATCGATACGTATTCTCATCGCTTATGCATCTCATCATGGTTTCAAATTGCAACAAATGGACGTAAAAAGTGCTTTTCTTAATGGTCCTTTGCAAGAACTTGTGTACGTTAAACAACCCCCGGGTTTTGAAAACCCCAACCATCCTCACCACGTCTATGTCTTGGCCAAAGCTCTCTATGGCCTTAAAAAAGCCCCCCGTGCATGGTACGAGCACTTGAGAGAGTTCTTGGTAGACCGTGGATTTGAGGTTGGGTTAATTGATCCCACTCTTTTTACTAAAAAGGTTAATGGTGAACTCTTCATTTGTCAATTATATGTCGATGACATTATCTTCGGTTCTACTAACCGTGTGTTCAATGATGAGTTCTCCAAGCTAATGACCGACAAGTTCGAGATGTACATGATGGGTGAACTCAAGTTCTTTCTTGGTTTTGAGATCAAGCAAATGAGAGAAGGGACTTTTATTTGTCAAGCCAAGTACATTCAAGATATGATCAAGAAGTTTAAGTTGCTTGGGCTAAATGGTGTGCCTACCCCTATGCAAACCAAGTGCCACCTCCAACTCAACCCCGATGGTAAAGAGGTAGACCAAAAAGAGTATCGTTCTATGATTGGGTCTCTCCTTTATTTATGTGCGTCTAGGCCCGATATCGTCTTAAGCGTTGGAGTGTGTGCTCGTTATCAAGCCACGCGTAAGGAAAGTCATTTGATGGCCGTGAAGAGAATCTTCAGATATTTGGTTCATACCCCTTGCTTTGGGTTGTGGTATCCCAAAGATGGCACCATGTCTCTTTGTGGATAGACCGACTCCGATTGGGCGGGCGACATTGATGATAGGAAGTCCACATCCAGGACGTGTCAATTTCTTCAAAGATCTTTGGTGAGTTGGTCCTCGAAGAAACAAAATTGCATCTCATTATCCACGGTGGAAGCCGAGTACGTCGCCGCCGCAAGCGGGTGTACTCAACTTCTTTGGATGCGGCAAACTTTAAAGGACTACGGTGTCCTCTTGGACAAAGTGCCGCTTTTATGTGATAATGATAGTGCCATCAAAATATCATACAATCCGGTGCAACATTCAAGGACCAAGCACATTGAGATTCGTCATCATTTCATCCGCGATCACGTGGCACGAGGAGATATTGATCTATCATATGTTGGTACAAGGGATCAATTGGCGGATATCTTCACGAGGCCCCTTGATGAAGCCCGCTTTTGCTACTTGAGGAATGAGCTCAATATCGTAGATTCTCGGGCCTTGGCTTGAATTCCGTTTACACCTTCCAACGTTTAAGGCTTTATTTGAACTAGAGGTACACATGGACTTAGGGGGAGTGTTTTCCTAATACATTGGACTCTTCCTCCCCCTATTATACATATAGTGACATATCATTGCTAAAACTTCAAATTAAATCTAACTGTGAGCTTCAATGTTGAGATGTAGTTATGGACCCAAGATATATCTTCGCGGTGCCATGCTATAACTCATACACGGTGGTTTCGGCCACCAACACTCTTCTTGAAGTTTTTGGATACTATTTGGTTTAATTTTTGATCCTCACTTGCATTGTGTTTGGTTCTTTTGGGAAAACACACTCTTGTTGGTCTTCTCTTTTTGATTTATGGTTCTTGCAACTTGAGTGTGTCTTCCTTATTCAGTTTGAGTTTCTATCCTAAGCCTTTCACTATCTTTAAACATGCTTTTCCCCAGTCATGTCCTCTTATTGATTTCTTGTTCCAGGAGTTTTTGGAGCTGAACGGAAATCTTCGAGCCATACTCGGAAATCTCTGGTCCACCAGAGAATTTCGAGACTAAGTCTATTCAAAAATCAGCACTGACCTGTGATGATTTTTGACCGGAAATAGTCCCGAAAATTTCCGGAGCCCAGATATTTCCGGATGCGACTCGGAAATCTCTGGCCCCTGCGATTTTTTGGCACCTAAGTCCTTTTCAATTTCGGCACTGACCTCAGGCGAAGCTGAATCGGAAATAGAGCCGGAAATCTCCGAGGTCCGGAAATCTCCGGTCCGGTGTCCGGACATCTCCGAGCGTGCCAAAGTTTTCCAGGACTAAGCCCAAATCAGATTCGACACTGACCTCAGACGAACCTGATCCGGAAATAGCCCCGGAAATCTCCGGCACCCGGAGATCTCCGAGCCTCAGTCCGGAGATTTCCGGTTCAAATGGTCCAGTCTATATAAGGGCACGGGTGGACTGGCCGGTTCGGCCAGTTCATCCACCCCGCGCCCTATTCCTCTCTCTCCTCCGAAAAACTGCTAATCTTTTGATCCTTGCTGCGAGTGGCTCGTTCGAGGGATTCTTGCGTGCTTCTCGGATCTACTTCTCCTCGTCGAGGGCTTCGTTTTCATCGGCATGCTTTCCGCAATGTCTTCCGGTAACTCCTCGTTTTTCAAATCTAGGACGAAACTTGTTTTCGTTTAACCTAGACGATTTAAGAGGTTGTTACTTGTTTCCTTTGGTAGATTTGCTCCCCAAGGCATGCTCTACCTTCCACGTGCACATATCTGTTTTGCATTCATAGATTTTGTTCAAATCTGTCAAAATTTCGTGCAGACCGGAAATTTCCTGTCCTGACTCAGAAATCTCCGGACCCCGGAGATCTCCGAGTCAGACCCGGAAATCTCCGGCCTACTCAGTTTTATGCTACTATGGTGTTTGACTCTTCAGAGGATATTGGGATGACTTTGATGTCTGGCAGGCAGCGCTTGACCTCCACTTTCCGTGAGTTTGCTCGGATTCTTGGCTGTCCTTTCAGTGGTCTCTCTGTTCCAGCTGGTGCCGCATGCACGTCCATGGCGTGTCCTACAACAAACATGTCATGACTGATCTATACCAGCCTGGAGGAAGGATTGGCTCTCAGAATGGTCTCCTCCCTACTTATGATATCTTGCTTCGCATGTTCCGTTGGACCATTGCTCCCATTGCCGGCAATGTGGACAATATTGCCGGGGCTCTAGTCAACTTGATGGCCAAGGCTCATGCGGCCTATCTTGGGGAGTATGAGGTTGAGCAGGATGCCTACAAGGTGGATGTCATGGACTTTATTTTCCAGGAGATGACACTAGCAGTTTTTGAGAGGAGAATTCCTCCATATGCTCCCTATGTGATGTTACTCATCAGGAGGCTCTACAAGCTCTCCGAGCAAGACGGTGATGACTTTGATGCAGCTCTTGGTTGTCAGCCCCACAAGGTAGCCTTGTTTATCAAGAAATCTGCTCATGTTGTTCAACAACAAGCCACCATGCAAGATATCAATGAGGATGAGATTTTTGGTGGTCCATCTCGGGTTCCTACCAATCCCAACATCAAGAAAGCTGCCAAGAAGAGTCGCCCATGGGTTGTTCGAGCAATTGAGAAGATCATGAATATGAACTGTTGCATTCACAGTGAGATCTACTCCATCTACTCTCAGAACCATCGCATTATGAAGCGTCAAGAAGAAATTATGGCTCATATGAAGATGCCTGCTCTAAAGCACCCTTTGAAGCCCGTGATTCCATTCAAGGATTGGAATGCCGATGGTCTCACCTTTGATTGGGATGATGCCGTGCCAGAGGACAGCGATCTTGAGTATGATGATGATGATGAGGAGGAGGATGATGATGCCGAGCAGGGTTCCGACTCTTGAGTCATGGGCCGTTAGTGGAACCTCCTCCCTTTTTGGTATCTTCATGCCAAAGGGGGAGAATTATCTCTTTAGGACTCTCGGGATTTGCATGGGTTGGGAGCACTTCTTGTTGTTTTCCTTTCGTTTGATCTTAAGTGCTCCCTCTTATCATGTTGTTTTATTTCGTCATGTGTGTGAGACATGAGTACCTTTAAATCCTCTATTGTAATAACTTTATTGTTCTAAGTTTGTTGCTACTATTGTATATTGTTATTTGTTTGCTTGCGTGTTTTGTAAAATCTAGGGGGACTGTTGATCCTAAGGAATGTGCACTTTGTATTCGAAAAACATCCTAAAATAGTGCACTTACTTAGGGGGAGCTCCGTCTATATTTTGCAAATCCGTTCTCCTTTCGTGTTGTCATCATTCACCAAAAAGAGGGAGATTGAAAGTGCATTCTTTGCACTCCCATATTTTGGTGACTAATGACAACACAAAAGGTATTCTAATGTTTGTGATGAAGTATGCAGGTTCTATTACATGTCGGTTGATAAGTTACAAACTCAGATGCGTACTGACTCCAACTCAAGCTTAGCCGGAAATGCTCTAGGAGATTTCCGGCACTCGGAGATTTCCGAGCCCCCGTCCGGAGATCTTCGAGTGGCAGAAGAATTTCACCAAGTCCAGAACTCAGTTGCGTACTGACTCCAACTAAAATTTAGCCGGAAATGCTCTAGGAGATTTCCGGCGCTCGGAGATGTCCGGGACCCAGTCCGGAGATCTCCGAGTGACAGAGGATTTTCTGCCAAGTCTAGAAGATCAATCAGCACTGACTCTGAGCCCCGCTCAACCGGATTTCCTACCGGAGATATCCGTAGTTTGGAGATCTCCGGATCTCAACCCGGAGATTTCCGGGCTGGCAGCTGTACAACGGGCAGAATTTGGAGAGGGGTATAAATACCCCTCCACCTACCTCCAGCAGTTGAAGGTTCACGTTTTCTCTCTCCTCTATTGGTGCTGAAGCTCGTTTCTTTCGGATCTCCCAATCTACCCACTCAAATCTTTTGATACTTGGGGATCTGAGGGAGAAGCCACCGATCTACAACTCCACCGAAGCGTTTTGAATTCCCCCCTCTAAATCTTGAGTGGCAACGAATCTAGTGTTTCTTTGTGGATAGCTAGGTTCAATCTTGTGTGGTTTGATCCTTTCTGGATTCCTTTGTGGAAGTGACATGTTGTGGTCATTGTGAGAGCCCCCAATTCAGTTGTGGGTGTGTGCCTCACGAATTTGTACGGGACCTTCTCCACCCTTAAAGGAGTCCTTAGTGGAAACGTGGGTTCACACCTTTGTGGTCGAATTCACAGGAGAATAGGGTGAGACCTTTGTGGCGTTGAGAAAACCTTTGTGGTAGCTCACACCCCTCCAACGAGCTATACACCTATGTGGTGGAACTCAGGATAAAATCTCCGTCTTCGAGTTCCTACGGTTGTCTTGTTCCACTCTCCTTTACCGCATCTTAAATTCCTGTACTTGCTTAGTTTCTTTGTTGTCTATCACTTGTATCACCTAGTTGCATATATAGAGAACTTACTTTCCGCTAGACTAAAACTGAAAAAGACATAAAAAATGGTCTCCACCTATTCACCCCCCCCTCTAGGTGGTCAACTGCCGTTCAGCCACGAGGCCCCCAGATGAGGTCCCGGTGCGGCCCCACCTCCTACCGCGCGGGCACCTCATGTGGAGGTCTCGCCCCTCCACCGCGTTTGCCCTTTCGCCTACTCATACCCCCGACGATACAAGACCTAAATAATAAGCCTTTTCCCGAGAAGAATTCCGCTGCTCTGTCGCCATCGAAGACAAGATTCGGGGGACAGAAGTCGCCAGGATCTCACATCACCAATTGTAACACCCCAGCCCACCCCTGGACCGATCCTATCACGCCTGGCAGCTCTGTAGGATCTCTAGACTGGCCCCATAGATCAACACTAGTCTTTTCTGCGCACTTTGTCCTCACTCGTGCGCACCCGGGAAGGACTTCCCGGTCGGTCACCCATCCTTGGAGTACTCTAGGCCAAGCACGCTTAACCTCGGAGTTCTTTCCAGATGAGCTTCCGAAAAAGAAGTTGCAACTTGTTGATATGAGTATTCTATCAATCCTATTAAGCCCTGAGCCAGGATCTCACCTCTGAGACAGGATCTCACATCACCAATTGTAACACCCCGGCCCACGCCTGGACCGAGCCTATCACGCCTGGCAGCTCTCTAGGATCTCTAGACTGGCCCCGTAGATCAACACTAGTCTTTTCTGCGCACTTTGTCCTCACTCGTGCGCACCCGGGAAGGACTTCCCGGTCGGTCACCCATCCTTGGAGTACTCCAGGCCAAGCACGCTTAACCTCGGAGTTCTTTCCAGATGAGCTTCCGGAAAAGAAGTGCAACTTGTTGATATGAGTATTCTATCAATCCTATTAAGCCCCGAGCCAGGATCTCACATCTGAGCTAGGATCTCACAGTCATCTCCATAAACTCCACCGCCATTTCCATCGCCGTTGCTGACTCCTATGATGAGGAGTGAGTAGTTCTCCCCCAGGGTTGCGGGCTCTACAAGTAGCTATGTGGTTTACTCTATGAGGCGTGCTTCAGTACAAGCCCCCTAGCACCGAAAAAACTGCGGAGGACGATCGGAGACTCTGGCAGGCCCAACAGGCCCATGTCCACGTTTGACTGACCACGTTTGGTTTGGCGTATCCCACTAATTTGTCCGCATAACCCAATCCCACAAAAGACGTCTATGTAGAATACGGTATACGTACGAAGCGACACCCCCTATTTTTTTCGGTCATCGTCGTCTACCCCACGCACCTTTATTACTGTACGATATAACTACCCCACTCCCCTTGCAAAAAAAAAACCACTAGGTCTCCCGTCGCCGCCGCCGCAATTCTCATTCAAATCTTCCCTCGCCGCCGCAGCCGTTGCCGTTCTAGTCCTTCCCCCTCCACTTCACGATCCAGATGGTCGAGACCAGCAGTGCGCAGTGAAAATCCGCGTGCAAGCACATCGCGATCGGAGGCGAAGGTTCTCTCCTTGGTTCACATTCGTTTACGCATGGTAGTTCTCTTATTTTGGAGGTCTAGGGTTTAGGAATCCAGAAGAAGCTAAAGTATAGCATCATAGTATCCTAAGCCATCCATGGGAAATCTTTTACCTGATTTAGATATAAATTTGGTGTGCAAAGAACTTTAGGTGTGCCACTGAAGATTGATAAAGGTGTTGTCCTTTGTTCGAACAGATGACAAACAATGATAACGGATACGTTGGCGATTATGATTCGGGGAGCGAGCATGGAGATAGGCGACTCAGGAAACGCACGTTGTCCGAGTCTGTTATGTCTGAGTCTGATACTAGCAGAAGCAACAATGATACCGTGAGTTCCATGAATGTTTAGTATATTGCAAACTATTTGGGAACCATAAGAATGACAAGTATTATTACCTTCTTAAACTTTTGTGTAGGTGTCATTCGTCCATGAAAACGAGGAGAATGAGGCAGCGGAATCAGACTTACCCAACTTGTCCAACTTGTCTACTGAGCTCGATTATTTCGGGGAATCAGACATGGAAAGCATACAGTTTGAAGACATGGAAGAATCGTAGGATCCAAGCTTATCATCCTCGGAATACAACACTGAAATGGAAGAATCACAGGAGACAACACATCATGAGAAAAATTATGGCTCCGTAGGGGGCAGTGGGGATCAAGAAGATAAGCGGGATAGGTATTGGGCAGTAAAGGAGATGACATTTGTTTCCGAAGAGGCAGATTTCATGTTCTACAACGCCTACGCAAAAGAGCATGGTTTCAGCATTAGAAGAGACAAGCTGAAGCGGGGAAAAGGTCCTTCACGCCACATACAGTTGAGGAAATTTGTCTGTCCGAGGCAAGGAAAAAGACAACCTCAGTTTCTGACCATGGACGGCCGCCGCCGTAGGCTAAGACCCGAATCTCGCTGCAATTGCGGCGCGGAGCTCATCGTCAATCTTGATAAAAAACGTGACGTTTGGTTTGTCAAAAGCTTTGTGGACGATCACAACCATATACTAGCTAGACCCGATGAAGTTCCTTTTCTTTGGTCTCACAGAAAAATTAAGCCTTACCAAAAATCAATGATATTATCAATGATATCATCTGGGGTCAGGAAGCACATGGTTATGAAAACCATGCGAAGCCACGTTCCCACCTACAGAGATCTAGGCTTCGTGGACAAGGATCTTTACAACATGTGCTCTAGCGAGAAGAGGAAAATTCTTAAGGAAGGTGATGCTGCCACAGCCCTCGGTATTTTGGCTAGCAGAAAGGCAAGGATCCTGATTTTTTTTACGATTACCAAGTGAATAAAGAGGGACGTCTGAAAAGCATGTTCTGGTGTGATTCTCAGTCACGTCGGGACTATGAAGACTACGGTGACGTGGTGGTGTTTGACATCACATACAAGATGAACAAGTATGCAATGCCATTCATTCCTTTCGTAGGCCTGAACAATCACCGTAAGACTACGGTCTTCACGTGCGCCATGGTATCAAATGAGAAAAATATGTACCTACGTCTGGCTGCTTATAACATTTCTGAGAGCAATGTGTCAGAAGAAGCCGAAGAGTGTAATCACCGATTCAGATGCTGTGATGATCAAGGCAATTAGCAAAGTCTTCACTGGTGTGTGGCACCGTGTATGTTCGTGGCACATTGAAAAAAACATGAAGAAACACCTTACTTTCAAGTCCCTAAATGAGTTTCGGTCACTTTTGTACTACACAACTTCAGAAGCCATCTTTGAGGAGAGATGGAACGCTTTCATTAGGACATGGCAGACAGACAGAACGAAAGAATGGCTGAAGAGGATGTACACAAAAAAGAGATTGTGGGCTGCCGCATATCTGTCCGGAGGATTTTGGCTTGGTATGAAAAGTAACCAAAGGAGTGAAAGCTTGAACTCATGCCTTCACCTTAACCTTTATTTTGGCATGACCCTAGTGGATCTGGTTTTGCACTACGAGAACACAATTGTACGTCTCCGCACAAAGGAGGCGGATGATGACTGCGTTGATTCACAGACTGTACCAGTAGCAGTAACTAGGTTCAAGGATATTGAGGTGGCTGCTTCACATGTCTTCACCGCAGCAAACTTCTATATGGTGCAAGAAGAGCTGAAGAAGATAGGCGGCCTAGACGTTATTGAGACACGCGTGGGTCTTGACAGTGTACAATTTATTGTGGCATGGAAAAACAACGGTAAAAGCGAGTTTACCGTGGAATATATACCTAAAGACTCGGAAAAAACAATAACTTGCAGCTGCGATAGGATGACACGGAAGGGCATCCCTTGCAAGCATGTCCTGTATGTTCTTTACCAGCTGGAAATGTCTGATATACCACAGTGTTGTGTTTTGCGCCGCTTCTCAAGGAAAGCAAGGTTTGTCTTGCCTGCAAATCGCGAGAGCGATATGTTCGGATGGGGCTGGGCCAGCGCAGGGCCGTGGATAAGGTTTGGCCAGATGAGTTCTATGGGGAATGAAGCTTACTATGCCACATGCCATGATCAAGAGTCTTTCGATATGATCATGGAATGTTTCTCGAAAGTAATAACAAAGAGTCATGCCAACAGACCTGACGATCAGAGAAGAGTCATCGATGATGACAAACAATTCAGTGCAATAAATCCAGCCGATGTCAAAGATCCAATTAAAGTTTCAACAAAAGGCAAAGAGAAAAAAGACAAAGGTAAGCATAGGAAAAGAAGAATGGAAACAGGAGAAGAACCCCGCGTGACGAAACATGGTAGGCCTCTATCCTACGACGAGCAACCTGAATTCAGATTTAAGTGCGGCGCTTGCAGAAGGAGAGGACATACACGACGAAACAGAATTTGCATACATCACCAGCAGTAAGTGTTCGGATTTGTTTCTTTTCAATTTTACTTTATTATATCTTTCGTAGTCATACATATATAATGTATATTTATTCTTACGCAGGCATGCGCAGGAAGAAGCATCAAACTAGGTACTAGCAGCCCATATTTGCAGAACGGCCGATAGACCGAGAGCTAGCAACCTTCTGTTTAGGCCCAATAAGAGCCTATTTTTACTATCTTTAGGACTGTTTGCGCGACCAACTTTTTTTGCTTATCTCCGCCACTCATCAATCCTTCCTTGTTTGATAGATTTGCTGGGAAATATCTGCAGATTTGCTTACTTGTGCTCTGTTAAAACCTTATTGCATTATAGTTGAAACATGTGTTGATCAGTGGCGGAGCTCCGTGAAGGCCGACATGGGCCGTGGCCCGCCCAGGTTTTGGCCAGTTCTTCCTATTAGTTGTTGGGCTGGCCATTTTAGAGTCCAATTTTAAACGAAAATCTTGCTCTGTTGAATCTTGCCCCGCCTAGAATTTCCAGTGAAGCTCCGCCAGTGTGTTCATGTACGATATTACACGTGCAAATCAAAAGTAGGCCATACATACTTCTTCAGTCTAACATTGTACTAAATAAGGCTGGCACGACAGCATGCAGACATAGTTCATAAAAAGTAGGCCATACATACTTCTGAAGGGGATCGTGTGCAGAATTTTTTTTTTCCTACCAACGATATCTTAAAAGCATGCCAAGATCTATTCTATGCAGATATAGTAGTACGAACGGAGATCGGAATACGTACCCTTGTAGACCGAAAGCGGGGATTACGTTCCCGCACAAACGTTGTCGATGAAGACCGACGAAGCCGACCTCAAGGTCGTGTAGAGGAAGCAGGCCTCCGAGTACCGCTAGCGCAACACCTCGCAGGGAGTCGCACACGTACGGTGGAGACGACGGCCTCCGAAGCTCCAGTCCAGGACGAGCAGCGGAAGACTTGGACCGGAACACCAGCAGCACAGCAGCGGGCTATGGTGGAGGAGATCCCCCCTTCCTCAACTCGGCGCGGCTCCAACTTGGGAACCACGAGATCGAGAGAGAAATTGGAATTAATTGGTGAATTAAAAGGCCAGGGGTGCCCCTTCTTATATAGGCTCCCAGGGGGAAGCCAACTTGCTAACCAGGCAATGTGGGACTAACCCCCACATGCCTGGTGCGGCATGGCTGGGTGCGCCGGCCCCCTAGTGGGCCTCTTGGCCCACTTGGGTCGGCCCCCAAGCCCCCCACCGAATTCCCCTTGGGAATTTTCCCCTCTTTGGCCTTCTTTCGACCAGAAGGCCCATTTAGGGAAATCAGCCTAAATAAATCCGAAAATAAATATATAAAATTATATTTGCACATTAATTACACTAATTAATATCAAACATAATATATATAATTTTTCCTAGCTCCGAAAACTCTTTCGGCGCTGCCCGATCTCCATCGGACCCCTCCCGGGACGCTCCCGGTGATCTCCTTCCTTTCCGGTTGTCTTGTCGAAACCCCTTAAGTGTGTTACCCTAGCGGTTCGATATAATAACAAGTATGATCAAGACTCCTCAATGATCAACGACTAACTCGTAGGCCTGGACCCCATGAATTAATCCCTGTGATATAACGAATGACTTTCATCTATCAAACCTGAACGTAAAGTCTTAAACCTTTTGCCATAGCGATACTTAGCACGTCCGAGCGTCGTTCCATAGATATCTCCATACCTAATCCCGACCTCGTTACCGATGACGCTATCTTCTACTCGTTCATGATCTCATGTCTCCGTGACCTAGTCACATGCTTGCAAGCTCATTAGACTTGATCTCACCGAGTGGGCCCGAGAGTATCTATCCTGCTATGCGGACAGGCAAATCCCGCTCTTGACCCCTCGTCTCAACTACTCCTTTCCGATACCCAAAAGTATCACCGTTATTGTCATACTAAATAAGATACGACGTTTGGTGCAATCAAAGTATCTTCCAAGAATAACAATAAGAGTTGATCTCACGGTCAAAGGCGTAACGACTACGTTCTCCAAATCTGGGTATGTCCATCACATCGTTCTCTAGCGATATGACTCTCATTGCCGACCGGCGCCATGCCCCATGACCGGGAAACCTCGATAAACAATCGCGCAACGAAACTAGTCTTAGTAGAGGCTACTAGGGACCTGGTTGTTTACGTATCACACCCGCATTAATGTTTCCGCTTAATACGGTTCTAGCATGAGACAAAAACCTATTATGAACAAACGAGATATGATAAAGAATACACTTTATTAATTGCCTCTAGGGCATATCTCCTTCAGTCTCCCACTTGCACTAGAGTACAACTTAATCTAGATTACAACTTGGTAAAAGCTTAACACCCATAGCTAACTGGTGCTTTTCATGCTTATCAAGCGGAAGAGGCTTCGTCAGCGGATCTGCTACATTCAGATCCGTATGCACTTTGCAAATCTTCACATCGCCTCCTTGTACGTACTGACGTATCACATGGAAGCTTCGGAGAATGTGTTTGGCGGTGGAGTGAGACCTTGGCTCCTTGGCGTTCGCAATAGCACCGTATTGACGCAGAAGAGGATCACAGGGTCTTGCACGCTCGGGAACACTCCAAGTTCGATGACGAACTTCCTCAGCCACACAGCTTCGTTCGCGGCTTCGCAAGCAGCGATATACTCCGACTCCATTGTAGATTGTGCGACTATGGGTTGCTTACCACTTCTCCAGCACACGGCGCCTCCATTCGCCTTGAACACGTAACCTGTCTGTGACTTACAATCATCGGGGTCTGAGCAGAAACTTGCATCTACGTAACCCGTTACGCAGGGTTCTTCATCGCAGCCACCATACACAAGGAACATTTCCTTTGTCTTATTGAGATACTTAAGAATGCTCTTAACAACTACCCAATGCGGCATTCCAGGATTACTCTGGAACCGGCTTGTCAAACTTAGAGCTAATGCCACATCCGGTCTAGTACTCAACATTGCATACATGATCGATCCTATGACTGAAGCATAAGGATGTTTCGTCATTTCGGCCTTACCCAGTTCCGTCACCGGACACTGTGCCTTCCGCAATATCTTATTCTTGATAACCGGCAGAGAACCCTTCTTTGCCTTCTCCATACGGAAACGCTTCAGTATTTTATCAAGATAAGTACTCTGACTCAGTGCTAATAGGCGCCTTGATCTATCGCGATAGATTTTTATGCCTAAAACATACGCAGCTTCTCCTAAGTCCTTCATGGAAAATTTACTGTTTAAATATTCCTTCACGCTATTCAGAAGTTTCACATCATTCCCAATCAGCAATATGTCGTCAACATACAATGCTAAGAACACAACCGAGCTCCCACTCATTTTCTTGTAAATACAGGTCTCTTCCACATTCTGGATAAATCCAAAACCTTTGATTACCTCATCAAAGCAAAAATTCCAGCTCCGAGATGCCTGTTTCAATCCATAGATGGATCGCTGAAGCTTGCACACCTTGTTAGCATTTCCTGGATCGACAAAACCTTCCGGCTGTACCATGTACAACTCTTCCTCAATGTTTCCATTTAGGAAGGCCGTTTTGACGGCCATCTGCCAGATTTCATAATCATAATAGGCAGCTACCGCTAACAAAATCCGAATAGACTTAAGTATCGCTACCGGTGAAAAAGTTTCATCGTAGTCAATTCCATGAACTTGTCGAAAACCCTTTGCGACAAGCCGAGCTTTATAGACGGTCACATTACCATCAGCATCAGTCTTCTTCTTAAAGATCCACTTATTCTCGACGGCCTTGCGCCATTCGGGAATATCCATCAAAGTCCACACTTTGTTATCATACATGGATCCTATTTCGGATTTCATGGCTTCAAGCCATTTCTCGGACTCTAGACTCGCCATCGCCTCCTTGTAGTTCGTAGGTTCGTCTTGCTCGACTAGCATGATGGTGCAAACCATGTTGCCATACCATTCTGGTGCGATCCGAGATCTACCAGACCTACGAGGTAGAACATCTTTCTCGACAGTTTCTCCCACTCCTTCCACGGAGGACGTTTCCGGAATTGCTTCCGTTGCGCCACTCGGAATCTTGAGTTCAGGATCAACGATTTCATCGAGGTCTACCTTCCTCCCACTTACTCCTTTCGCGAGAAACTCCTTCTCTAGAAAGGTACCGGTCTTCGCGACAAAAGTTTTGCCCTCAACTTGGTTGTAGAAGGTGTACCCAACGGTTTCCCGCGGATATCCTACAAAGACGACTTTCTCCGACTTCGGTTCGAGTTTGTCGGGCTGCAGTTTCTTAACGTACGCCTCACAACCCCAAACTTTCAGAAACGATAACTTAGGCTTTTGGCCATACCATAATTCATACGGCGTCGTTTCAACGGACTTGGACGGAGCCCTATTTAAAATGAATGCGGTTGTTTCTTACACATAACCCCAGAAGGACACTGGCAGATCGGTAAGAGACATCATAGATCGGACACTATCCAGTAGAGTACGATTATGTCGCTCGGACACGCCGTTACGCTGCGGCGTTCCGGCTGGCGTAAGTTGGGGTACTATGCCACAACTCTTCAGATGTGTGCCAAACTCAAAACTCAAGTATTCTCCACCGCGATCGGATCGGAGATGCTTGATTTTCCTATTAAGCTGATTCTCAACTTCACTCTGGAATTCTTTGAACTTTTCAAACGTTTCAGACTTGTGTTTCATCAAATAGATATAACCGTATCTACTCAAGTCATCAGTGAAGGTGACGAAGTAACGATAACCATTGCGTGTCGAAACGCTCATCGGTCCACACACATCTGTATGTATGATCCCCAACAAATCCGACGCCCGTTCAACGAAACCTTTGAATGGTGTCCTGGTCATTTTGCCCATAAGGCATGGTTCGCATGTATCGAGGGATCCGAAATCCAACGAGTCCAAAAGTCCATCGGAGTGGAGTTGCTTCATGCGCTTTACACCAATATGACCAAGACGGCAATGCCACAAAAACATGGCGGTATCGTCACTACACTTAATCCGTTTGGCTTCTATGTTATGGATGTGAGTACTACGATCGAGATTCAACAAGAATAAACCGTTATTCTCGGGAGCATCAACATAAAAGATATCATTCATATAAATAGCACAATTGCTTGACACTGATTTAAATGAATAACCGTCTTGTAACATGCAAGACCCACTTATAATGTTTACACTCAAGGATGGCACAAAATAACATTTATTTAAAACCAAAACTCATCCCGATGGTAGATGCAGAGGGAGCGTGCCGACAACACCATGTCGACTCTCGATCCGTTGCCGACACGCATTGTCACCTCATACTTCGCCAGCCGCCTTCTATTCCGTAACTCCTCCTGAGAGTTACATATATGAGCAACAGAACCAGTATCAAATACCCACGTGTTGCTCCGGGCGGATGTAAGGTACACATCTATAACATGTATATCAAATATACCTTGCTCTTTGTCGACCGTCTTGCCAGACTTCCTATCCTCCAGGTACTTGGGGCAGGTGCGCTCAGGTGATCTGATGGTCACCACCATCTTCTTCAGCTTGATTTCTAATTCGGCCACTTCGAGCATCTTCAGGATTTCCGACAGGGGTTTTGACGTCCCTTTCATGCCGTAGTCCATGATGGCGTTCTTATAGCTAGGGGGCAGAGAAATCAGCGCCCTATCAATAACCACCTCCTCTGGGATCACACTTCCCAGATCACTCAGAAGTCGAGCGCAGCCAAACAACTTGGCCAAGTGCTCACTAATATTGCCGTGCTCTTCCATCTGGGCTGAGAAGAAAAGCACAGATGCTTCGTACCTCTCAGCCTTGACTTGTCGTGCAAAAACAGCCATGAGTTCAGTGATTATATCATAAGCACACTTGTTCATGAAGCGGTTTTGCAGGTCAGCCTCCATGGCAAAGAGCATGCCACTCTGGACATAAGAAGAAATCTCCGCCTTTACCCCATGGACAATCCTTTCGATTTCCGGGGCGGTGTTTGGGAGATCACCTAAGGGGGCATCAAGGATGTAGGCCACCTTGTGGGTTTCAAGGATGGACTTCAGATCGCGGAACCAGGACATGAAGTTGGACCCATCGGTCTTAAGCTTCTCTTTCTCAATGAACAGGTTTAGGTTAAAGGAGGGGTGAGACATCTACAATGGAATTTGCAACAACATAAGACTTTGTTCATAATAATTTTGAGTTATAGTATTTTAGAAAATAACTAGCATAACTCCCACTCAAACGAACATCCCTCCTTGTCGTTTAAGCGATTACACGATCCCCATCCATTGCACCACCCCTCATCATCAAAGCCGGCGGCACAACTTCAAGAGTAGACAAAATCGTCCGCCACACCAATTTTGTGACTCGTGCTCGACCTTTCGGTCTTCCTGTTCCGAGGCCATACCTCTGAGTATGCTAGGCTCTCCACCAAAGACCTCCACGCTGACGGTTGTGCAACATGGCTTACACACACTGTATGCGAACGACGAGATGTCTGACACCCGATCATCACGGCCTGCCTCATAACGTAGAACTTTCTTGGTGGTGCGCGTTGGAGGGAGAACACTAGTGGTATTTTGAAGGGATCATCTTATTCAGCTACCGCCGTGTAACTAATGTATACTATACACACAATCACACTAAATAAGATGCACACAAAACATCAAATGTAATGCAATGTGATATAGTCCATTGCGCCATGGTCTTCTTGGCGCCCGCAGTTTATAAACAATTTAATAAACCTACCTTGACCATATCACATAGCCCGTGCAAAATAAAGTTAGACGCTTCTACTTTATCTTTTGCATGTTTTACGTGGCTTGGGGCTTTCGTAAATAGAACCGCTTCATACCTACGAATCTTATGACCACAACAACGATCCAATAATTGCATGTTTAAGCATCCCTTTCGGGCCCTCCATTGAAAATGCGAATACCAACTAAAGAGAGAGAAACTGACACCCGCCAGCCACATATACGGTACAAGCCGTATGTCAGTAGTGGAACCAGTCTTGCGTAAGCGTACGCGTAAAGTCGGTCCGGGCCGCTTCATCAACTCAATGCCGCTGGAATACACAAGTGCACGCTAGAGGGTAGCAAATAACAGGAACGGTGCCCCCGTGCAGAGCACGGGTTCTAACAGCGTACAGCTATATCTACGATAGATCGGCTCTGATACCACTGAAGGGGATCGTGTGCAGAAAACAAAATTTTTCCTACCAACGATATCCTAAAAGCATGCCAAGATCTATTCTATGCAGATATAGTAGTACGAACGGAGATCGGAATACGTACCCTTGTAGACCGAAAGCGGGGATTACGTTCCCGCACAAACGTTGTCGATGAAGACCGACGAAGCCGACCTCAAGGTTGTGTAGAGGAAGCAGGCCTCCGAGTACCGCTAGCGCAGCACCTCGCAGGGAGTCGCACACGTACGGTGGAGACGACGGCCTCCGAAGCTCCAGTCAAGGACGAGCAGCGGAAGACTTGGACCGGAACACCAGCAGCGCAGCAGCGGGCTATGGTGGAGGAGATCCCCCCTTCCTCAGCTCGGCGCGGCTCCAACTTGGGAACCACAAGATCGAGAGAGAAATTGGGTATTAATTGGTGAATTAAAAGGCCACGGGTGCCCCTTCTTATATAGGCTCCCAGGGGGAAGCCAACTTGCTAACCAGGCAATGTGGGACTAACCCCCACATGCCTGGTGCGGCATGGCTGGGTGCGCCGGCCCCCTAGTGGGCCTCTTGGCCCACTTGGGTCGGCCCCCAAGCCCCCCACCGAATTCCCCTTGGGAATTTTCCCCTCTTTGGCCTTCTTTCGACCAGAAGGCCCATTTAGGGAAATCAGCCTAAATAAATCCGAAAATAAATATATAAAATTATATTTGCACATTAATTACACTAATTAATATCAAACATAATATATATAATTTTTCCTAGCTCCGAAAACTCTTTCGGCGCTGCCCGATCTCCATCGGACCCCTCCCGGGACGCTCCCGGTGATCTCCTTCCTTTCCGGTTGTCTTGTCGAAACTCCTTAAGTGTGTTACCCTAGCGGTTCGATATAACAACAGGTATGATCAAGACTCCTCAATGATCAACGACTAACTCGTAGGCCTGGACCCCATGAATTAATCCCTGTGATATAACGAATGACTTTCATCTATCAAACCTGAACGTAAAGTCTTAGACCTTTTGCCATAGCGATACTTAGCACGTCCGAGCGTCGTTCCATAGATATCTCCATACCTAATCCCGACCTCGTTACCGACGACGCTATCTTCTACTCGTTCATGATCTCATGTCTCCGTGACCTAGTCACATGCTTGCAAGCTCATTAGACATGATCTCACCGAGTGGGCCCGAGAGTATCTATCCTGCTATGTGGACTGGCAAATCCCGCTCTTGACCCCTCGTCTCAACTACTCCTTTCCGATACCCAAAAGTATCACCGTTATTGTCATACTAAATAAGATACGACGTTTGGTGCAATCAAATTATCTTCCAGGAATAACAATAAGAGTTGATCTCACGGTCAAAGGCGTAACGACTACGTTCTCCAAATCTGGGTATGTCCATCACATCGTTCTCTAGCGATATGACTCTCATTGCCGACCGACGCCATGCCCCATGACCGGGAAACCTCGATCATCAATCGCGCAACGAAACTAGTCTTAGTAGAGGCTACTAGGGACCTGGTTGTTTACGTATCACACCCGCATTAATGTTTCCGCTTAATACGGTTCTAGCATGACACAAAAACCTATTATGAACAAACGAGATATGATAAAGAATACACTTTATTAATTGCCTCTAGGGCATATCTCCTTCAACTTCTTCATTCTAACATTGTCCACCAAAACATAAACCAACACAATACCCTTTCACAATTTCACGAACTAATCAGTACCAGCAACCTGACTACCTAACCCTACTCTCGCGCTGGATGAGCAGCTACTTGCGGTACAACTCATATGAAACGTACCCATCGATCGCTGCATAGGTGATGTTAACCATGTCCAGTGGGTTCTCCTCCCAACAATTGTGAATTTTCCAATCCACGTTACTCTTAATAGTTTTATACCAGGGATCAATGAGTTTTGATGCCAGTGCCTGCATGCCAGGCTTCGTGCTACCGGGGATCACGAACATGAATAGCTTCTGGAGATCCACATCGAAATGTTGGGGAATTGCAATCTTCAAGGAGTTCATCAGCACTCTCTCGTCGTTCGTGGTGTCAACGCTAGCAAATACAACTTTGCTGTAGCGAAGAGAATCCACCAGACAGGAAGACTGCCAAGTGTCACAACTGCGATAAACAAGGAAAAAAATTACAAATCTAAATCCTGGATGCAAATTCAATGTAAACATAAACCCAGGATGGAAATCCAATTATTATTTTTATCGATCTATTCACTACCCAAATATATAGGTGTAAGTCCATTTAATCAAACAACTAGTGCAGTGTGACGCCCTATAATCAGGACTATGTAGATTTAAGCGCTCCCGCCGAAATCCGCATAATAACGATTTTAGGTCGCCCACCAGACATAATGTGCACGCCGAAACATGCGCATTATGTGGGTGGAATTGTGATAACATTACAACAGTTCCGATACATCCACAAATACAACTGAAGATATAATTATAACAACGACTCGAACGAGTCAAGATACAAATAATACAATACAAAGATTCAAATGACAGCGGAAGAAAAATAGTATCCGACTACGGATAAGATGCAACTTGGACTAAGAGTCCTCAAGCTGAGCGATGGCGTCATATCCCTGCCCAGCCAAGCCGGAGGGATTCCCAAGCTAATGTCGTCAGACTTCAAACCTGTTGACTGCACATAAAGTACATCCCAAAAGAGGGTCAGGGCACTCCCTGGCAAGCAAAACCAACTTGCCTACTTTCTACACCATCTCCCAAAATATAGGGGAGGTGGACTTAGCGGCAGCAGCACTAGCAACCTAAAGAGACACGCTACGACTTCCGTCTAATCAGAGAGGGATAAGAGAGCGCATAAAGTAAACATCTACAACTAACTGCAAACATAACCCATTCTCCAATTAACCCCCTCAACCAAGTATGAGGAAGCAATTCGGGAAAAACTCACACGTTGAACAGTTTTAATTATAATTTATTGTGAAAGTAATTCTATATTACTAGCCAAATTAATTAACATTAATTAGGTGCAAGTTGTCTAGATCTTGTTAGCCAGCATCATCACCAAAGTCGTCCATAACCGTTGACACGGCTCATCGATAAGATTATACCCTGCAGGGGTGCACTACTGTACCCATACTCGTATGATCAACCCAAGCAAGCATCAGGGCCTCTCAACTCGACTCATTCCTTCACTACAGTAAGTCCAAGTGCCACCCATATGAGTTGTTACCCGCGTCAGGAGTCCGACCGAATCTCAGTTGTGGACTCATTAGTTTGCGACTACGCCACCATGCGGCTCAAACCACAGTAGGAACTGTCCGCTTCGTGTCATACCGCACCAATATGACCCCCCGTATCACATAACCTCTCATCATCATCATCATCATCATCATGCACATGCATATGAGCAAATGGAAAACCCGAACTACTTGCGACACATGGACAAGCTGTAGATCCGTTCAAAGTCGAGGGGGGGCTCCATAGGGCCACCCACAAGTGGTTAGTGCGCTCAAAATTGGATCCGAGGACAAAATCTCAGTTCCTAGGTCGACACTGAGCAGAACAAAACACCTCGCAAGGCCTTCCACCTGGTGCCTTATCATTTAATTATAATACCCCAATATAAAACACCATTTTATTAAGGTAGAATAATCTATCATACTAAGAAGATGAAACATAAGACCAACAGACGACTCGCACAATCAACTCTAAGCATGCGCTATGACTCGCAAGGCTAACAGATAAACATTCAACAAGTATTAGGGTTTGGGGATAAAGCTGTATGGGCTGCAGGATAAACATGTGATGGGATCGCGATAAAGAATCGAATACTAGGGTAGTAGAGATCAATGGCAGGAATGAAAGACAATGTATAGGTAAACAAGCAAACTTTGCTTGCCTGGAAGCCCGCATGGAAGCAGATCTTGTCGTTGCTCACACATCTCAACGTCTTATCCGCGAAGAATCAACAAACACTGGAAGCGCAAATGATGCATTTTACAACTACGACAAAAGATCCAGCATGATCATGGGACAGATGAATGACATGGCAAGATGCAATGCGAGATGCACTTAATCCAAATTAAGCGGAACCGGGATTCCGACAATTAATATTTATGTTCGAGTTATTTATCTACCCATCAAAGTTAAATGTTCATTAATGTGGCAAGACATGTCAAAGGTGTTCTAGTCAAATTAAATGGAATTGGGCAATACATATAGTGATTTGCCCCACACATTCCATATTTATTATTTAGGTGATTTGCTACACCCGCAAACCCAAGAGATGCAACAAATGCAATTATGATGCGATATGCACAAGATAGATGACATTTAATAAAAATTGGTATAGGGTTAGGGTTTGGCTTCGTACGTCGGATCGGGTGAACTAGGATTCGAAACCGACGTCTTCGGTCCGTAGAGGAAGTAGTCGTTGTCGGGGAAGTAGTCGTTGCGGAACCGGGGCATTGTCGTTTGTCGGTGTCGTGGAAGTGGTCGGGGTAGTCGTGGCACGTAGGAGCACGACAAAAAGACACCGGAAGGAAACACGCACGGGCGGAAAGCACCACGAAGGGTGGACAAACACGGACACAAAAGTGATGCCGGGATCTTGCGGGCATTTCACCGAGCACCTTGCGGGCGGCGAACGAGAGGAGGCCACCGGACGGAGACGGCGGATGGAAGGAGCGGAGGCACGGAGCGGAACGCACGGCGGCGGCGACACGGAGGGCACGCGCGGGGGCGCTGCGTGGGCGGCGGTCGGAGGCGGCGACGCGGCCAGCGGTGGAGAGGCGGCGCGGGGCGCGCACCGCGCGCACGGGCGGCGCGGCGTGCACGGGCAGCGCGGGCGGTGAGCAGGCGGCGGTGCAAGGCGCAGAGGCGTCCGGGGAGCAGCGGCGCGGCGGGCGGCGGCGGTGGAGGCGACGAGGAGGCGAGCGGCCGGGGCACAGCGCGCTGGCTCGGGAGCTCGGCTCGGGCTGGCTTGGTGCGTGCGGGAGGAGGAAGGAGAAGGGAAGAGCTGCGGGAGTTTCTCCCGTGCGGTGCGGGAGAGGAAAGGAAGGAAAGAAGAGAGAAAAAAGGAAAGAAAAGAAGAAGAAAGGAAGGAAAGAAAGGAAAAAAGAAAAGAAGAGAAAAAGGAAGGGAAAAAGAGAGAGAGGTGAGAGGATTATTTCGCAAAAACCAGAAAAAGGAGGAGGGTGGCTGCAAAAAGGCAGGGGGTGGGAAATAAGTTTACAGGGGAAAAACCTAGGGTTTGCTTAGGTGGGCTTTGGGCTTTATTTCTCACCCATTTATTATTTTCTGTTTTCTATTTTTAAAACAAAAACGAAAAGGAATTGAATACGAAACCTTTAC
The DNA here is from genome assembly GCA_026929855.1 of Poa annua. Classification (NCBI taxonomy): domain Eukaryota; kingdom Viridiplantae; phylum Streptophyta; class Magnoliopsida; order Poales; family Poaceae; genus Poa; species Poa annua. The sequence goes on along the minus strand of CM049426.1, from coordinate 237,383,769 downwards.
AAAATATTTTTAGTTTTAACTAGGGAATTTAGTAAACTAGTTTTTAAATTTTTTAAAAGATTTGAAAATAGCACATTTTTAATTAATTTGAAATGCATTTGAATTTAGTTGTGAAAATTGAATTTAAATGCAACAATTAAATTAATGCGATGCTATGTCGATGCAAAAATAAAACTCACAAAACAAAAGGGGATAAATCCCGGGGCGTTACATGCAGTAACATCCAATCAAAAACAAAAACCCCGAACCGAACCTGGAGTAATGGAAGAGAAGAACATGGTCCCGCATGGCTATCTGCATCACTGCTAGCTTTTGATGGTCTTGTGAGTACTCCATGTCCAGGCCCACGAACTTCACATACTCTTCTACCAGCCATTGCTGGAACATGTCGATTACGCACCTCCGCCGGGTCGTTGGTGTACACCGCCTGGATGAACTTGCCGCCATGAACGGGGATTGGGATAGTACTGGAGAAGTACTTCGAATCCACCATGGCTACGATGCGGGGAAAGTGATGAGTGCAATGTACAACAAAGTAGATGAGATCTAGCAGATGCCACACGGAGGAGACGGCCGGGGCGAGTTAAATACATGGGATAAGAAAGATGAGACGGAGACGAACTATAGAAGAGAAGGAGAAAGAAGAGAGTTTTTTTTACGAAAAGAAGAGATATAAATGGGAACCTTCCGTCTCTCTGCACCGCCGTATATTTCGACACGAAAACAATGAAATACGCCTAATGACTCGTGGCCCCAACAATAACCGTGTCCGTAATTTTAATGTCAAACTGTAGGGCGGGCCGTGTGTACGTGTTGTCACATCAAAGTCACATCATCCCCAGCAGGCCGATAAGCCAGACCTACCCGGACTAATTCCACAAAATAATCACATTAGTACCTAGTTCACACACCATCCATGCATGCCGTCATCACCACGTCTTCCGACGCCGCAGACAATGATGATGTCGTCGTTGTTCAGACGTTAACCGAGTGGACAACAGGGTTCTCCGCGTATAGAACAACAATGGCGCGAACCAAACAATTTTTTTGCTAGAACACGAACTAAATTGTTGTTCCTAGGTTATGGCCGTCTCTAGAAAATTGGGGACCCAGGTGCGAAATAAATAGCAGGGCCCTAAAATTAGGATATTTCATGTACTATAATTTTTTTTTTGGTTGAAGTCAGAAATAAATTCATGTCATGTAGTATAGATGTACCTACATATAAATTCGGATAGTTTCAAGGTACCAATTTGATAGTTACCATGTGTGCATGTTCAAGTGTGTTTAGTACAGCAACATCAATTTTTTTTTAAAAGTACAACAACAGTCTCTATTTATAGTAACAAGTGTACTCAACAGTCTCTATTTATAGTACCAAGTGCAAGCACGAACATGTACTATTTCAAATTAGAAAATACGATCAGGTGTGTGCATGTTCAGGGAGAGAGTGGAGACTGGAGATACATGGAGTGGGCGCATAAAAACTCCTGTGACGTAGCCAGCAACGCAGTTCCTTGCTTTGGTAAATGACAGCTGGGTCCCACGTACGGTGAACCCCGCATGTCAGGGACTGAATTGCAGGAGCACCCATGTAGACGAAGGGGAGGAGCCGCCGCACAGTAAAAAAACGATGAACTGCTCATTTACTATAGTCTCCTCGCTTCCTTGACTCCTTAGTCCCCACTGACCTATGGGACCACCGTGGCTGGGAGGGGCAGGGTCAGGGGCACCCACTTACTATGGGAACACAACAGAAGGAAACCGTAAGTAACAGCGGCAAAACGAAAAATGAGAGGAACCGCTGCGTTGTCTCCTCGCCTCCTTCGCCTAGTAGTCTCCACTCTCCAATATCCTCTCGCCTCTGCACTACTATCAAAAAACCCCACCACGAAACTTCTCGCCGCCGATGGCCGCGACTCCTCTCGCCTCCACCACCTCCTCGCCTCTCCACCATTAGTCTCAAGCACATCTTCTCGCCTCCACCACCTCCTCGCCTCTCCTTCACCTCTCTCTCTCTCTTCCCCCCTGCCATGGCAAGCAACTCGAGCGCGGGCGGTGCTTTCGAAGGTTGGAAAGGCATCGATGACGGCAAGGATATGACGAAGACCTCCTATGTCAGTACTCCCGATGGTATATCGGTCGAGGAGGTGTACACGAACGAGACCGCAACCGTAGATCTAATCCTCAAGAAGTACGAGCGTTGGCTCGCGGAGTAGGAGATCAAGTTCGTCGGCCTTGATCTCGAGTACGGCGCCACAAAGAAGAAGGTGTCGGTGATGCATATCGCCATGAGGGAGCATGTGCTCGTCTTCCACAAGATCAGCTAATTTCCCCCCAAAAAAATTTGCTAGTAGTCACGGTACCTTTATTCTTGAGAGTACCAATAGTTTTATTTATTTATTTTTGGTATCAACTAGAACAGCCGGTATTTTACATGCAAGATTGATCTGCAAAATTTCTTGTGTGGTCAAAGTTCTTCCTATGTATTAGATCCCCAACATTTAGTGCTTAGCAATGTATAGTAGTGACCCAACATTTTGCATAGCAGATTGATCGATCTGCAAACTGCAAATGGACAGTAGGTCCCCAACATTTAGTGCTTACCAATGTGCGTATTATTAATTAGCTGTTCAACTAAAATGTTCATTAAAATGAATATATATAATATAAACAAGTTCCTAGTCCCTGTTAACTACATTTTTTCGTTATGAAATATATGTAGGTGTAAACCGGGTTATCCACTCAGCCTTATCGATTTTATCTGGAACAAACAAATTACTTTCGTTGGGGTGGACATACGAGGGGACAGACGATTGCTTGATAAGGAGTGGCTGCACTTTCCTATCCAGTACCACATCGACATCCAGGACATCTACAAGATTAAAGGTAGTTCATACAGCAGGGCTGGAATGGCAGCTATGGCTGGGAAACTCATCCACAAGGGCTACTTGGAGATGAAGAACAGTTTCAAGCATGACATGATTAAGCGCGAAGGGCAAGATTTCTGGGCATGGTAGCCACTTTCAAAGAAAAACCCGGACTATGCTATCTTGGATGGATATGTCACCTACGAACTCTATCGCAGGATCAGCTTAGTGAACCAGGGACATGTTCACCTGAAGAATGTGGCATTGTGCCTCCCACGATCCAGTAGGACAAGTCAGCCAAGTAACTCCGAGGTGGGAGAATCTTCCAACAGCGCCAAGAAAAGGAAGACTGGATAGAACTAGGACTTCCTATATTCTGGTATCTTACTATATATATATATAGGTAAATTAACAAGTGTATATATATATATATATATATATATATATATATATATATATATATATATATATATATATATGCTCATGTGTAAAACCCTGGAGGTGGTTCAGATACCCCTCACTTCTATCTACATTTTGGCCTTGGGTGTGGAAGAAAGTTGGTGTTTGCTGCCCCCCTTGATTCTTCTGGTCTCTGTAAGTGAATTTGGGATAATACTTAGCTAATTTCTAGTCGCTCGGGATGACGGGAACCTGCTGGTTTTGGCTATGTTGCCAGACATGTGATGCGTATGGGTGTGGGCTTTTGTAAATCTACTATGTTTGTGTTCATATCATATATATATGTGTATGAAGACCTACTATTGTCATTTTTCTTTTGCAATCATATACTGTATGTGTTTGTGTTTGGATGTAAATTAATTTGGATCAAGTCGTATTTTTTATATGTTGTTTCTGATTTCTAGTGATCGAATTGTTCTCTGTATCCAAAATAAAATAAGTTCAAATTTAAAACGACAAAATTGTATGAAGAAAATTTGTCCCAGAATACCGTTCTATACCTTTCTACCCCAATATGAAACTCCTTATTTGGATTTTTTTATTGCAATACTCTATATTAACTAAATGGAAGCACGCACGCAAAATTTGGGGTGATTTGGAGATGGTAAAAAAAATCACATGCTTAGCGACAGACCGTTTGGTCTCACTTTAGCTAGTTTTTTAGCAAGGTGATTTTTTCGATCACCTACAAATCATCTCTAATTTTTTACACATAATCTATTGCACAAACCAAGATGTATTGTGAAGATTTTACATGTTTTTGAATTTTATATAATTTATAATATATTGTCGAACCTCATGTCTTAAAATAGCGTTCTATACCTATTTTACCCCAATATGAAACTCTTTTTTTTGTTTCACAATACTCTATATTGACTAAATGGAAGCACCCACACAAAATTTTGGGTGATTTGGAGATGGTCGAAAAAATCACATGCTTAGCGACAGACCGTCTGGTCTTTAACTTAAGCCAGTTTTTCTAGCAAGGTGATTTTTCGACCTCCTCCAAATCATCTATAATTCCTTACACATGATTAATGACAGAAACCTAGATGTCTTGTGAAGGTTTTACATGTTTTCAAAATTTATAGAATTTATAATATATTGTTGAACCTGAGGTCCAAAATACCGGTCTATACCTAGTTTTCCCCGATATGAAACTCCTTATTTTGATTTTTTTATTACAATACTATATATTAACTATATGGAAGCACACACACAAAATTTGTGGTGATTTGGAGATGGTCGAAAAAATCACATGCTTAGTGACAGACCGTCTGGTCTCCACTTAAGCCAGTTTTTCTAGCTAGGTGATTTTTTCGACCTCCTCCAAATCATCTCTAATTTTTTACACTTGATTTATGACACAAAGATAGATGTCTTGTGAAGGTTTTACATGTTTTTAAAATTTATAGAATTTATAATATATTGTAGAACCTCAGGTAAAAAATACCAGTCTATACCTAGTTTACCCCAATATGTAACTAATTTTTTCATTTTTTTATTACAATACTCTATATTAACTAAATGGAAGCACATACACAAAATTTGGGGTGTATTGGAGATGGTCGAAAAAAATCACATGCTTAGCGACAGACCGTCTGGTTTAACTTAAGCCGGTTTTTCTTGCAAGGTGATTTTTTTGACCTCCTCCGCATCATCTATAATTTTGTACAAATGATCTATGACACAAAGTTAGATGTCTTGTGAAGGTTTTACAAGTTTTTCCAATTTATAGAATTTATAATATATTGTCGAACCTCAGGTCTAACTTAGAGCATCTCTAACAGCTGCCCTAGTTTAGCATCCTTTGCTTTTCAACGCGCGCGCCCTCCTGCCATCCTGAAATTGGATTTTCCTCGCGCCTCTCCCTCCGCCGCCGCTCCCGCGAGAAAATCCGCCACCGCCGCCGCGCATCCGGCCCTTCCCGACCACGCCGCCTATCCCAATCGCCCTTCCACCCCCACCGAAACCAGCCGCCGCCCGGGTTCGTTCTCCGCCCCCAACAACCCTAGATTGCGCCGCCGCTGCCGCGAGCAATTCCGCTGCCGCCGCCGCCCATCCGGCCCTCCCCGACCACGCCGCCTCCCCCAATTGCCCCTCCGCCCCCCACCGCACCAGCCGCCGCCCTAAATCGCCGCCGGGGCTCGTTCTCCCCCAATCCCGGAGCTCCGCCCCGACCCTTCCCGACCTCCGCACGGGCTCGCTCCGACCCGACCGTACGCGCCGCCAGGCCGCCGAAGAAGACGAAGGCCGCCTCCGGTATCAAGGGCGTGTGGGCGAGGCCGTGCGGCCGCTGGAGCGCCGAGCTGCAGCACGAGAGCATGCGCTACTACCTTGGCACCTACGACAGCGCGGATATGGCGTCTCGGGTGTACGATGTCACCGGGTGGCGTCTCGGCGTTCCGCGGGAGCAGCTCAACGATCCGAGCTTCACTTGCCTGCAGGACGCCATCTTTGTCGCGCCTCCGATGCAGTCGAAGGTGAAGTCCCACTTGGTGAAGTTGAAGGAGGAGCCGACGAGGGTGCTCGAGACCGACGAAGAGTCGATGGCTCGGTTGGCACGGGAGCAGCCCGAGTACGTGCAGTACGTGCAGGAGTTCTTCTGGAAGTGCGAACAGGAGAAGAAGAAGAAGAAGGTCGACGATGAGGCTGGACCGTCGACGGTGAACGTGATCGAGTTGAGCTCCTCCTCCTCCTTCGACTGGAACAAGAGCTCCTCCTCCTTCGACTCCTTCGACTGGGACGATTAGAGTAGTATTGTAGTCTATAGTAGTTGAATATGGTTCAAAAATGTTGTTCGTACTTTAAATTTGAGTTGAAACTATGGTTCCCAGTTTAAATTGTGTCCAAATTATGGTTCGTAGTTCAAATTCTGTTCGAATGTGCTTTCATTTGGTGCAGATTGTTGCGACAATAGATGAGTACTTTCATTTGATGCAGATTATTCTGTCTCTCTTGGTTGAAGTGCAGAACAGGTTCAAGATGACACATGAAAAGCCGACTATCACTGAACCGGGTGCTCAAAAGAAAACGCGAATGTAATAGGCATTGATGTTGCAAACCTAACTTTGTGTCTCTCACACTCGCAAGAACAAAGGAAGAACACTCAAGTTATTTGGTGCTGTGTGCAACTAACTGCAGCTTTCCTGTTGAATTTCACTTATATAGGGAGTTAATTACAGTGGCCCCTAAACAGACCGAAAAACTAGCCACTTGAGCCATTACCGAACATGCCATCCCACGATCCTCTCTAGGTGCTAGTGATCTAACAAACAAGAAAAGAACAAGTCTAAACCTTATCTAGACGTGCGAGATCACATGCGATCAAACCACGTCGTTATTCAAAGTGTTCACTGAAACTAATTGACCGTTGCCGGATGCGCTACAATAACTGAATCCAGCTGGCAGACAAGCTTCACTGAACATCTTCAGAGTACTTCAGGCATGTCAATGTAATATTTACTGAATAAGAGTAGCTGACACTCCAACATTACATTAAGAAATTTTAGTAGTTACCACTACAAGTGAAATAAGAGCAGACTCCATATGAAGATGCTGCCCTTTTTCTACCATTTCTTGTAGTTGGCACTCGAGTTCCTCTCCATGTGCCTCCAGATGTTCCAGGTAGAGGTGACGCCACAGAGGAGCCATCTTCAGATATTTTCCTAGAAGTTATAAATCTTGTTGATAGACTTCCTGCTGGACAAGGTGGTTTATTACTACATGCTGGTGAATCTTCAGCTTTACTCTCTCTAGCAGCTTGAGGTGCTTGAGCTCGACTTGTTATAGCCGTTGGAGATGCAATGATCACACAATCAGGATTATAGTCATCATCACTCAATTCCCAGACCATTTTCTCAAAGTCACCACCACTTCTAATGTCTTGATCCTCCTGGTACTCAATGTACACATTAGCAACTTCACCAACACATGTGTAATCAGCCATGTATAAACACCCACTATCATCATTAAGCGGCACTATCCCATTGAAAAGACATTCTCCGGGAAGAAGAAAATAAAACTTCATAGACTCCTTGAGCAGCAAATGATCCTTGGCAAACCTTTTCACTTCGGGCAGGGAAAGCTTGTCTCTCTCAATCTTTGAAACTGCATTGGAGCCTCCAACATAGTCCAAATTAGGACCAACACGGACCAACTTGCCTGCGAAGCGAAATCACACATTCAAAATCTCACTTAGATCCATGAATTAATTAACTGAAACAAACACACACAGCGCAAGAATATAAACAAACACACTGCGGTCATCCCTTCATAGCATCCGCTAAACCCTAACCACATTCCAAATATTGTACACGGCGGTACCTTCGTTTCCGAAGAGCCGGTCGCACCGCTACAATCGCTATAGCCTCCAAGATGAACCGCCGCCAGATATGGAAAACATCAGATCGACATGGCCTTGCCCTTATATCGACCGGGCGGCTCCGCAAGAGGTGGGGTTGGTCAAACGAATTATGCGCGGGGGCTGGGCCGATCGAGCGGTTTTGGTCCATTAAGAATAAAATTATTTCGGGCCTTTAACAATTCACATTCAATGTATGCCAAATCAACCTCACTGCTCGCTCTATAAACCCTAGCAGCCTAACGCCGCTGCTCACCCTGCCTGTCCTGATCCATGGCATCGAGCAGCTCTAACAACAGTAATGATGTCAAGCAACCAGTTTGTTTGGTTTCCGCTGTCAAGGTTATCAGTTTGGTTTTGTGTTCAGTACTTTGCTTATTTTTTGATGTCAAGCAAACCGTAATGCTGCATATCATCATCTGTGATGAACCAGTTTGGCAAAATTTGTCTATGTACTGCATGGTCTATCTAATGAACCAATTTACAAAATATGAGTAAGCAAATGATCTATGTAATATACTACATGATCATCTGTGTAATGTCTCTATATATGATATATTATTTCCTGGGTATATGTGTGGAAAAGCTCCAGGCAAGAAGAATGTTCTCCTGGCACCGTCGATCCCGAGAGATCGCGCGAGGGTGCACCACGAAGTCTGGTGTGGATTCGCTCGGATCTTTTGCACCGTCTATAATAACATCAACTGTTGTTTTCACAATTCAATGAACACAAAATTGTACACTGGCAACATGAAAAAATAAATATAGTTCACAACAAATATTTATGCAAGACTGGGAAACCTCCCACAGGACTAAAACTCAACCATGCAAGTCATACACATGTCTCTCTAATAGTCATCCAAAAATTTCATTCCCAGAAACAAATTCGGCGATCTCCATAACTCTGACTTTCATCTTCAGAAGTCTGTTTTGAGCTGACATCACGATTCTGGCAACAATTTCAGTCCTGGATGCGTTAACAATGTCCTGAGATAATATTACACGGGTTAATAAGAGAAGTGTTGACATATATTTACTACCGAAACCCTCACTAGGGTGTCGATTTCCGTTACTTCAATAACAGAAAGCAACCACCACAGCAGGTACTCGTGTCACAAGACTTTACAAACCTGGGAAATAGGTCGAGTCCATGCAAAGTAAGGCGAACAATCCACAAGAGTTCCTGATACCCAAGTAATACGTAAACAACTGATGATGATATAATGAATGAGGTTTGCTATATCATGCATGTACATACCCATCACCCTGCCGGGGTGAGCCAGCAATATCTACAACATGCCACTTTGATACATCAGTAAATTTCTCACCAGTTATTGCACTTTTTGCTAGTGCAATATCCTTCGCGAGTTCATCTCTCTAAAAAATTCAAGATTTAGGGAAACATAGCGCATAAAAATTAAGTCGTCATATCAAACACATATGTGAATACAACCATACCAGTGTTTTCACACTTGTTATGGTCGTTCTAACGGATTTTAACGAGTTGAGAATTTGAAATTGCTGCTTGGGACTATTCATGACAACGGTAACCCAATGTTGATTGCCTTTGTTGATCACAAAATAGACCTACATCAGGTATAAAAAAATAGTAAATCCAATGTTAGAACAGTATAGTATCCGTTTCAGATAGTGCATTCAGGAATAGCAACAATGCTTACCTTGGGCCGAAAGAAGTATTCATTGGTAGCTCGTGAAACACTTGCTCTCCTTTCAATTTTGTAGTCATCGTTGTAGGGTGAATATTCCACCTTTGCTCAGTTTGTAGCATTTTCTACTAGGAATTGCGCCCTCCAAGCTGGGGCGATGTATCGGTCAGCACCAACTCGGGTCCTCAAATCAACAATGTATGCGTCGAGTACCTGAAAAATAATAATGAAAAATTTAACTGATGGTTCTTTGTTTGTACAACTACACTAGCATATTAATAGATTGATGCGGTTCTTCAACTTACAGTAGTGCATAGCCAGTCACAGTTAAGGATCTTATGAAGCTGTGATATAGTCACCTCCTGCTCATTACAATCTAAGGATACAACATTGTTTCGATGTTCCTTTGAGTTGTAGTTTGTACGAACGTAAGTACAAGCCACTAGTATGATTTCCTCTGTCAACGCACTTGAATTATCAGGGACTTCTTTTGGATAAATAAGCCCTGCAACATATTTTTTTGTTAGTATGTGCAACACTAATAAATAATATATGTCGCACCCTCTCTCGTCGCACCCTCCATGAAAAACTTACACTACCTTTTTTAGTGATACGAGTTTGACGTTGAACCGACAATCCTTGTAGCTTCTTCTTCGTCTTCCCAGCATCATCAGATGTTTTAGCCTTCGTTGACCCAGGTTTTTTTTTCTACTTTTACTCTTTTGCATGGAAGAGATATATTAATAAAACGGTATCTCCAATGATGGCTTAGGACTTGGAACCTTTTGGTCTTCAGGTAATATGATAGGATCCTCTGGTGTAAAACCCGCTATGGGTGGCCAACTACCCTTCATTTCTTTTTCCCTCAGAGGTGTGATGTAGATTTCTTCATGATGATCATGATCACCATCTTCTTTAGTTTTAAGAGTTTGACGCTGAACCGAAATTTCCTATATCTTCTTCCTTTTCACACCTACAGATGTAGCCTTTGTTGACCGAGGAATTTTCTTACTTTCCTTCTTTTTCATGGAAGAGATATATTTATCGAGAGGTATCTCAACAGGACTTGGATCCTTTCCGTCAGGTACTATGATAGGATCCTCTGGTATAAAACCCAATCGGGTTAAATCACTATCCTTCAGTTCTTTTAGAGGTGTGATGTAGTTTTCCTCCTGATCAACATGATCATCATCTTCTATAGGCACAGTGGAGGAATCGTCATTGCTGCTCTCAGAATCTGACTTTTCCATAAAGTCTTTCACCTTGTAACGGTTTTTGGTTAGAGTAGACGCCATTTCTCCATTATTTTCTTTTAAAGGGTCAGACATGTTCGCTTTAGCTGGTGCGTAGCTAACACCCTTGGAGTTCAACATCAGAAGGATTCTCTGCACGACCAAAAAATGAATCATTTTATGTTGAAAGGAAAGCACAAGCCGTGAAATCATGCGGACAAAAAATATAGTGTGTCTCACCTCAGCACACATGTTTGCAACGTTCTCCATATTTTTATCTGCAAGACGGTCTAAATGACTACAGACTGGTTCCAAGAGACGGTTAGCTAGGTCAACCATGTCAATTGAAGCCTTTGAGTTCTTAGCATTGGAGTTTGAACTTGACCCGACCTTTCCCGTACCACCTTTTTTCTTTGAGGCCATTGCTGGATTATTTTTAATCCTATTCCTATAGTCCTCGGTAATATTATCTTCAATCTTCATGATATGAACAATAAGAATTAAATAGTGCAGATAATGACAAACTTGTAAATAGTCATCAATATGTCGCACTTACTTTTCCTTTACCACGACCATCCTTTCCATCATAGAAGTCTCTCTGTGCAGCAACTGGCTCGGTCCAATTTAGCATTAATGGTCTCAAAGAATTGTATGGAATCGGCGCTGAATCTATTTTTGTTGGTGTTACCTTTTCCCTGTATAGATACTGCATAGAAGGCATCTTAAATTGTTAGACATGTAGCTATATATATATAGAATGAACTGACGTATATATAGTTCAAATTTGAATTGTACCTGCAGCATGGCCAAGTTTCCTTTGGGCCATTGCCTCATGCATTTATTAGCCATCACACACTCAATGCTTTCCAGAACATATCGCAGAGTGAACTCGTTCAACTTCAAATTCTCCATTCGCTCAACATCTTCGACAATGACATAATAGTTTTTCGACACAATTACTGGACTAAATGGTGCTAAAACTGTTTCGGCGAGCACTAATCCAACCTTTCTTACAAAGTCATCGTCGATGATATCATGATTAGCAATGATATCGTCGATGAGCTCTTGAATCACCAAGTTTCAGGTTTTCTTGCTGACAAAACTTGGAGGTATATGGGCCTTAGCTTCGTACCCTTCTTCGACCAGAATGTCTTGCACACACAACCCTTTATCACGTAAGCCGAAAAGGCATTCAATGTCTACGCCACGGGCTGAAATTGTTCCATCCTTGGAATCTTGGATGAAGAACAGTTTAGTAGCAGGGTCGTACACTTCAATCATGAATTTTATTAAGTTCATATGCATCTTGATCGACGACATGTTAAGCATGCAGCTCAAAATGGTTTTCTCAATTCTTGATCGTTGCTTTGCAGAGAAACGAGCAACGAGCGAACGCCATTTTTCGACCGAAAACCTTATATCTCCCAGATTCTCCATTCTGATCAAATAAACTTAATTTATTAAATATTTCTATACTAAGTGAACGTGCTCCTTACAAAGTAGGTACGAACTACTGTTCATGGACAAGGAATGAAAACTGATGTGAAGGTACAATTTGGGTACGAAGAAGTAAGTACGAACTAAATTTTTTAACATCGTAAGCCTGCAAATGTAGCCAGTCTCAAACGATCGGGTTTTTTTTATGTAACAATTAATTCTTTGACGGACGAGGCGGATATTTTATTACTCCCTCCATTTAGGTGTATTAGGAACAAACAAGTAATAAGGCCTCAGTCAATTAATTACGCTAATAAATTGGTGGAACATAACCAATGCGTATAGATAATAAACAGTAGTACTTGTACATAAGATTCTTGTGCCACCAATGCATGTAACAAAATAGAAGATTGATTGCAACCAATTGAAACCAAATCAAACCTTGGTCACCAATGCGTAATACACCTAAACGGATGGAGTAGGAAATATCACAGTCTACGAATTATCGTGGTTCATCTACAGATCCAAATCTACTATCTAAACCTAAGAAATACAAAAGAGTGGAATATGAAGCAATCGATACATGGCATAGATGAGATGATCAATATACCTTTACTGACGCAGTGTCGAGATTGCAATGACACACTTGATGTCGGCGATGCTCTACTCAGCTTTCGCCTATTTCTGTAGATGCGGCGGCGTGTGGGAGGAGTTTTCCGTGGACTTCGAGCTTTTAGGGTACGGAATTGTGTCGTATATATGGAGTAGTTAACATAAATAGTCTGGGAATTGAGTTCATGGGCTGGCCCGGTATCCTACTAGTGGGTTTGGAAATTTTGGCGTGGATTCTCTGACTTTGCCCCTCTTCATGCATTTTCCTGATTTTTAGTCACTGGTTCGTGGGTCCCACAACGAGAAACTGAACAAGGAGTGTTCCATGTGGGTCCACATGTCCCAAACATGGTTTATGAATATTGGCATGTTCAACCGCAAAGTAGATTTGAAGGTACTTGTGAGTTCATGGTTTTGCATGGAATATACATCATGATGCCAGGTGAACTCATCAACTTTTTTTGTCCTTCCATGCCCAAGTTGTGATATAATGGTTTTGAATGGCATGATACACCATGGTGCCATTCTTGGTGAATTCGCAAACCTATTTTGCAATTCCATGCTTCAGTTGGGTGAGCTATTAAACCCTAGGTCTTGGGTCTACCACTCACATTCGTCATGACAAACCTCAAAGTAGCTTTGCAAATGCATGTGAGTTCATGGATTGCATGCCGTTTTTGTTACTCCATGTGAAAGTTAGAACAAGTGTACCATAAACCCTAGGTCTTGGGTCTACCACTCACATTGGTCTTGATACCTCAAATCTGTTTTCAAGGAACATGTTATGTCAAGGTTTTGCATGCCATGATACTCCTCAAAGAAGCTGTTACTGCGGGTCCACATGTTCCAAACGTGGTTGATGAATATATAGACGGCTAAGAGTGTTGCATGCATCCAGGTCTACTGACCTAGCTGACTTGGATAATTGCATGTGGCCCACATGACTCAAAGGTGTTTGGGGGGTCCATGTGAGCCAAAAGGCATTGGATAACCATCTATGCAGAGAACATGACCTTATACCAATGATTTCACAGCATGATTCCCTAATGAACTAGCTGTACCACAACGAGAAACTGAATAAGGAGTGTACCATGTGGGTCCACATGTCCAAAACATGGTTTATAAATATTGGCATGTTTAACCTCAAAGTAGATTTGAAGGTACTTGTGAGTTCATGGTTTTGCATGGAATATACATCATGATGCCAGGTGAACTCATAATCTTTTTTTGTCCTTCCATGCCCAAGTTTTGATATAATGGTTTTGAATTACATGATACACCATGGTGCCATTCTTGGTGAATTCGCAAACCTATTTTGCCATTCCATGCTTCAGTTGGGTGAGCTATTAAACCCTAGGTCTTGGGTCTACCACTCACATTGGTCATGGCAAACCTCAAAGTAGCTTTGCAAATGCATGTGAGGTCATGGATTGCATGCCGTGTTTTGTTATTCCATGTGAAAGTTGGAACATGTGTACCATAATCACTAGGTCTTGGGTCTACCACTCACATTGGTCTTGATACCTCAAATCAGTTTTGAAGGAACATGTTATGTCAAGGTTTTGCATGCCATGATACTCCTCAAAGTAGCTTTTACTATGGGTCTACATGTTCCCAACGTGGTTGATGAACATATAGACGGCTAAGAGTGTTGCATGCATCCAGGTCTACTGACCTAGCTGACATGGATGGTTGCATGTGGTCCACATGACTCAAAGGTGTTTGGGGGGTCCACGTGAGCCAAAAGTGATTGGATAACCATCTATGCAGAGAACCTGACCTTATACCAATGATTTCACACCATGATTCCCTAATGAACTAGCTGTCCCACAACGAGAAACTGAACAAGGAGTGTTCCATGTGGGTCCACATGTCCCAAACATGGTTTATGAATATTGGCATGTTCAACCTCAGAGTAGATTTGAAGGTACTTGTGCTTTCATGATTTTGCATGGAATACACATCATGATGCCAGGTGAACTCATAAACTTTTTTTCTCCTTCCATGCCCAAGTTGTGATATAATGGTTTTGAATGGCATGATACACCATGGTGCCATTCTTGGTGATTTCGCAAACCTATTTTGCCATTCCATGCTTCAGTTGGGTGAGCTATTAAACCCTAGGTCTTGGGTCTACCACTCACATTGGTCATGACAAACCTCAAAGTAGCTTTGCAAATGCATGTGAGTTCATGGATTGCATGCCGTTTTTTGATATTCCATCTGAAAGTTGGAACAGGTGTACCATAAACCCTAGGTCTTGGGTCTACCACTCACATTGGTCTTGATACCTTAAATGAATTTTCAAGGAACATGTTATGTCAAGGTTTTTCATGCCATGATACTCCATAAAGTAGCTTTTACTGTGGGTCCACATGTTCCAATCGTGGTTGATGAACATATAAATGGCTAAGAGTGTTGCATGCATCCAGGTCTACTGACCTAGCTGACTTGGATGGTTGCATGTGGCCCACATGACTCAAAAGTGTTTGGGGATCCACGTGAGCCAAAAGTGATTGGATAACCATCTATGCAGAGAACATGACCTTATACCAATGATTTCACACCATGATTCCCTAATGAACTAGCTGTCCCACAACGAGAAACTGAACAAGGAGTGTTCCATGTGGGTCCACATGTCCCAAAATGGTTTATGAACATTGGTATGTTCAACCTCAAAGTAGATTTGAAGGTACTTGCGAGTTCATGGTTTTGCATGGAATATACATCATGATGCCAAGTGAACTCATAAACTTTTTTTGTCCTTCCATGCCCAAATTGTGATATAATGGTATTGAATGGCATGATACACCATGGTGCCATTTTTGGTGAACTCGCAAACCTATTTTGTCATTCCATGCTTCAGTTGGGTGAGGTATTAAACCCTAGGTCTTGGGTCTACCACTCACATTGTTCATGAAAAACCTTAAAGTAGCTTTGCAAATGCATGTGAGTTCATGGATTGCATGCCGTTTTTTGTTATTCCATGTGAAAGTTGGAACAGGTGTACCATAAACCCTAGGTCTTGGGTCTACCACTCACATTGGTCTTGATACCTCAAATCAGTTTTTAAGGAACATGTTATTCTATGTTTTTCATGCCATGATACTCCTCAAAGTAGCTTTTACTGTGGGTCCACATGTTCCAAACGTGGTTGATGAACATATAAACGGCTAAAAGTGTTTCATGCATCCAGGTCTACTGACCTAGCTGACTTGGATGGTTGCATGTGGCCCATATGACTCAAAGGTGTTTGGGGGTCCATGTGAGCCAAAAGTGATTGGATAACAATCTATGCAGAGAACATGACCTTATACCAATGATTTCACACCATGATTCCCTAATGAACTAGCTGTCCCACTACGAGAAACTGAACAAGGAGTTTTCCATGTGGGTCCACATGTCCCAAAATGGTTTATGAACATTGATATGTTCAACCTCAAAGTAGATTTGAAGGTACTTGCGAGTTCATGGTTTTGCATGGAATATACATCATGATGCCAGGTGAACTCATAAACTTTTTGTCCTTCCATGCCCAAGTTGTGATATAATGGTTTTGAATGGCATGATACACCATGGTGCCATTTTTGGTGTATTCGCAAACCTATTTTGTCATTCCATGCTTCAGTTGGGTGAGGTATTAAACCCTAGGTCTTGGGTCTACCACTCAAATTGTTCATGACAAACCTTAAAGTAGCTTTGCAAATGCATGTGAGTTCATGGATTGCATGCCATTTTTTGTTATTCCATGTGAAAGTTGGAACATGTGTACCATAAACCCTTGGTGTTGGGTCTACCACTCACATTGGTCTTGATACCTCAAATAAGTTTTCAAGGAACATGTTATGTCAAGGTTTTACATGCCATAATACTCCTCAAAGTAGGTTTTACTGTGGGTCCACATGTTCTAAACGTGGTTGATGAACATACAGACGGCTAAGAGTGTTGCATGCATCCAGGTCTACTGACCTAGCTGACTTGGATGGTTGCATGTGGCCCACATGACTCAAAGGTTTTTGGGGGCCACATGAGCCAAAAGTTATTGGATAACCATCTATGCAGAGAACATGACCTTATACCAATGATTTCACACCATGATTCCCTAATGAACTAGCCGTCCCACAATGAGAAACTGAACAAGGAGTGTTCCATGTGGGTCCACATGTCCCAAACATGGTTTATGAACATTGGCATGTTCAACCTCAAAGTAGATTTAAGGTACTTGTGACTTCATGGTTTTGCATGGAATATACATCATGATGCCAGGTGAAGTCATAAATGTTTTTTGTCCTTCCATGTTCAAGTTGTGATATAATGGTTTTGAATGGCATGATAAATCTCAAATTAGCTTTGCAAATGCATGTGTGTTCATGGATTCCATGCCATTTTTTTGTAATTCCATGTGAAAGTTAATGTTTCTGTTTGCCATGATACACCATGGTGACATTCTTGTTGAACTCAATCTCAATCCTTTTTTCTCATTCGATGCTCAAGTTTCATGAGGTGTACAATAAACCCTAGGTCTTCGGTCTACCGCTCACATTGGTCTTGATACCTCAAATCAGGTTTCAAGGTAAATGTTATGTCAAGGTTTTGCGTGACATGATACACCTGAACGTAGCTTTTAATGTGGGCCCACATGTCCCAATGTCTCAACGACCATAAAGCACACATGAACGAACAACCATTTTCTCTTCGTAGTCAATTTTATATTTGTTTTTTTATGTGGGCGCTGGTACTTGATTTTCTCCCCTACATTAAATAAACCATATATGAGAAACTGCCATTTCGACGGACAGTTCGTGGGGGCAGTCTGTGGGTGCAGTTCCATTTCCTTTCAAGTAGACACCGCATAGCCTGGGAAGTCATTTGTGCACAACGAAGTGTGTTAGTACTTTTTCCCTTCTTCCTCTTACTCTCTTTCCCTATTCACATCTAGAAGTTGCAATTTCTTATTGGTGTTTCTGTTGTTCTTTTTCAATTGACAGTGCACAGGAACAATAGTTCTTCCAAGTGCAAAGATATCTTCAGTTCATCTTTCAGTCAACACGAATGTAAGTTCATTCGTTGATATGTTGTTCGGTTCTTTTCTTCTTCATTACCGTAATACAATGTTTCAAGTAATGACTGCAATGTGTGCTTGGTTTTTTAACCAGTATAGAATGGAGGGTGAGAAATGCGAAGGATGTGATCAGCCAGTACACTTCTACGGCAGGCCTGCAAGAGGAGAAAGTTCGTTTCAACTGGTTATTAGGGAGGGATTTCAGGCTGGGGTGGTAAAATTAATCTGCAACACTGTTTTTGAAATTTCAACTAAAGTATTGTTGTATAATAAAGCCACTGTAAAGAGTAGTAGCCTCAGTTGTAGTACTATACACTAGGTTCACATTATATACTGTATAATATCATTTTCTTGCATTAGGCAATTTTTCTGACAATTCTTCCACTAGGTTATCCCCTACTACTTCAGGGAAAGGATGAACCATTTTGTTCCAGATCAATGGTTGGTTGCTCAGAATGCTGGATGTCGCATGTTTGACTTCTTCCTCAGCAAAGAGACACTGAAGACAGAGATGGGTGGACCTTACTGGCTTGCACTGACTAGGATATATGGAGTTGTGGAGGGAGATATAATTCATTTCAAATTCCTGACAAGTGAAAACAAGTTTCTGTTCACGGTTTACAACAACCTTGGAGTAGAGAAGTCTGCAAACTTAGACAATGCAGGTACGTTGTTGCAAACATTGAAACCTAAAGTGTTGGTATGGTACTATTTTTGTTATGTGCGACTCATATCTGACATATTTAGCATATTTTTTAAACAGAGCCGTGGGAGGTTCCATCTAGCATTAGAAGTGTCCTACACAGGACTGTCTTCACAGACATCAAGAGCATCACTGATGTTTCCATGGCTGTAATCTTATTTGGCATGTACAAGGAACTTCACTTCAAGCCTGTAGATGTTGATGATTTTTATGAGCCTGCCAACCAGAAGCAATTCTTTGTGAACAAAATGGATGATGCCAACAAAGAATTTGAAGCATTGATTAGTTAATTATTTTTTGCAGATTCAAATGTTTTAAGGGTGAAAATATGTAACTTAAATCATGTCTATCATGCATGTCAGTTCATGCCTTCTGAGGCAATACATGGTTTCGGTTACCAAATCAATGGCGATGCCTTGTTATACAAGGAAGGTCTGGTTATTGAAGGTGAAGAGGAAGATATCATTCAGTGTCCATTCCATGACAATGGAGACCTTGTTAGCTTCTCGGAAGGATGGCCTTTCTTCACTGCTGTTGCTCAAATTGGTGAAGATTCAGTACCGCTGGTGAAGGTTGAACCATTCAAGGAGTACCTTGGTCTCAATTTTGTAGAGATCATCAACTAGGAGAATAAAGAATAGATATGTGAATCTAGATATGGCAGGCAACTGTGTTGGTGATGTGTGTACTAAAACTTTTATGTTCAATAGGTTGTGGGATCTGTAATTCTGCGTAGGTATATATGAACTTTATGTGCTCACTGTAAAGTTCAAATTTTGGCGCAAAAAGTAACGTTTTCATTCAAAATGTTTAGCACAACAAGTGTTTATGTTGCATTAATTAAATTTTTAAGTACTATATATGTGTGAGCAGCAAGGTTGTGTTTTGATGTAAATTAATTTGGATCAAGTCGTATATTTTACATGTTGTTTCCGATTTCTAGTGATCAAATTGTTATCTGTATCCAAAATAAAATAAGTCCAAATTTAAAACAAGAAAATTGTATGAAGAATTCATTCATACTACTAGATGTTTATATTGGAGGCCGTTGGGTGTGGACAAAGTTGGTGTTTTCTGCTCCCTAGATACTTCTGGTCTGTAAGTAAAGTTGGGATAAATACTTAGCTACATGGAAGGATGCACACAAATTTTGAGGTGATTTGGAGGTGGTAAAAAAAATCACTTACCTTAGCGAAAAAACGTCTAGCCAAACTTAAGCATGTTTTTCTAGCAAGGTGATTTTTTCGACCTCCACCAAATCATCTATAATTCACAAACCTAGATGTCTTGTGAAGGTTTTACATGTTTTCCAAATTTATAGAATTTATAATATATTGTCGAACCTCATGTCCAAAATACAGGTCTATACCTATTTTACCCCAATATGGAACTCCTTTTTTTGATTTATTTTCACAATACTCTATATTAACTATAACTAAGCACACACACAAAATTTTGGGTGATTTGGAGATGGTCGAAAAAATCACATGCTTAGTGACAAACCGTCTGGTATCACTTTAGTCAGTTTCTCTACCAAGGTGATCTTTTTGACCTCCTCCAAATCATCTATAATTTTTTTCACATGATCCATGACACTTACCTAGATGTCTTGTGAAGGTTTTACATGTTTTTGAAATTTATAGAATTTATAATATATTGTCGAACCTGAGGTCCAAAATACAGGTCTATACCTATTTTACCCCAATATGAAACTCCTTTATTTATTTATTTTTCACAATACTCTATATTAACTAACTGGAATCACACACACAAAATTTGGGGTAATTTGGTGATGGTCGAAAAAAATTGTATAAGCCACTAATAAAAAATTGTATAAGCCACTAATAAAAATTGTATAGGAAGCTTCACATGTATCTATATACCCTAATTACACAAATGAACATAGGATGTATAAGCAACTAATAAAATTGCATGGCATATCATATGTTGCTCGACTGAACCAGAAACCTTAAACCACTCCAATTTATATATAAATATATCTTCTAGTTATCTACAACTAAGAACAGAAGCCAACAAGCTAAGTATTCATTACAGCAATTATTAAATGATTAAATCATCCAGTAGTCCATTTGAAGTAAATAAGTGTAGTGCCTAATATTACGGTACACTACTAGGAGTCTGCTTCACATGTCTTTGTATACCCTAATTACACTAAAATGCAAGTTAATTAAAAAGCAATCAAGAAAAATAACAAACAAGGCCTCATATGGAATTGCTTCAGAGATGGTGTGAGCGAACAACGTGGAATGAACACTACGTATATGTTCAGACAACATGGTTCACTCACACCTCCCTGAAGATGTAACGTGGAACCATCTAATCATCGGCCAAAAGTATTCATCTTAGAAACAAATTTTAGAAATGAAATTTGGTCCAAAGAAAATCTTGCCTCATACTTAGACTAGAAACACACAAATGGTCCGAGACAGAGTAAGTGAGAGCCAGTAGGATGCAGAAAATGTGTATTCCTGTACAACATGGGTCGCATCACACTGGCCTCACTTACTCCATCTCTGGATCTCATGTTGTCACAACATTTTAATCATCGGCATAACAAAAGATGGTAAAATGCAAGTTAAAGAACACTCAACAAAAGAAAAACAAGGCCTCATAATTAGAAGTGACATGCTTCAGGGATGGAGCTAGCAAGCCAGGTAGGATCTAGTAGTCCATTTGAAGTAAACAAGTAGTGCGTAGTATTTAAGTTTGCACTTGCACAACACCACACAGAAGAATAAATCATCTAGAATTCCCTCTGAAAGAAGCACAATAATTCCACACATGAATATACTAGCATTTGATAGTAAGAAGAAAAGCACTAGTACTCATCGATCAGTTCATCGTCAGGGTGAACTTAAGCAGCAAACCAGGATTAGTGATCCAGAAAGAAATCAAATGGAACCATTTCAACATACGGGGCACGAATCCACGAACACCGCGGCACGGTGTGTCAGTGCTTTCGCTGCCACAACGGAGATACCAACGCGATCCCCACGAGTGGGGATCGATTTCCATTACTCGCGGAACGGAAAACAACCGCCACACACACACCAGCAACGTAAGTTCGCTTTTATAGACCCACATGCCACCACCCAGAACCAAAACAAGCGTACGTTTGCTTAATTACATGCCCACATGCAACCAAACCTGGCCAAACCGGCACCAAGCGAGAGGAACTAATCTACAACGAAAGAGGAAAAGGAACTAAAGGCCGCCAAACTTCCAGCAACAGCACCGCATGAGCTTTTTGAACAAGATCATAAAAGCAGCAACCAGTAGACATCAAACCCAGGAGTAGAAGAGCACCGCTAGGAGTAGCAACCTTGTATCGACGCACATTAAAGAAAACTGTAAATCCACGCAGAGCACTGAACACCATAGATCTATTTTGTATCAACATTGAATCGAACAAATCAAGCAAACACTTAACAATCTATTTAATAGCACAAACTAATCTACATAGATCTTGCACATGCTAGGGTATTTTATGAGCTCACCTCAATGTCCATATCGGAGTAGTAGTACGGGTTGTTTGGACCGGCACAGCTCATCCTGCTGGATGCAGCATCACCGCCTCCAGTTCCGCTTCCGAGCATCACCGGCGGCTGGTTACATCGTCGAGCCCGTCTCTATGCACGGCCGCAATGGCGCCATAGTTTGCACCCTCTCCTCCATCTCCGGTGCCGGCGTTCACCATCGTATTCTCGTTGCACATGGAAAAACGTGGGTGCGGGAATGCGTCGCCTGATGCGTTTGGGCGGTGGTTCCAGAATGCCGTGGAAGCGGAGGAGACGAGGGGCAGAAGGCTGATTTAATAGACAATATTTCCTCCCAAATAAAAGGAAATTCCAACCGTCCCGCGTTGTACTTTTTAGAGTCCGTTCACACCGGTGTTTCCTATTTCACGACCGCTTCGTGGGTCGGCCCGTAAATTTCTACCATCAGTTTTACAGTTTCTTGATTTTTCTCATTTTTCCGTTTCGCTTTCTTTAAATTTTTTCGTGGGTAGAAGTAGCAGTCCGAGAGTGTTGCATGTGGGTCCACATGACCCAAAGGTGATACAATAACCGTCTACATAAAAAATATTAAACTGTATACCTTTGATATCATGACATGATGCCCTAATGAACTAGATGTCCCACAACAAGCACCTGAACAAGAAGTGTTCATTGGTGGTCCACATGTCCCAAACGTGGTTGAAGAACATGTAGACGGCTCAAAGTGTTGCATAGACCCCCCTAGACAACTAGGTGTGCTCGTAGAGCCTTGGATGCATGTGGTACCATGCACATATGAGATATATGTATGGACCCACATAGACCACTCCTATCTAGCGACGGTTAGTTCCCTCTAGCCATACAGGTCTACTGACCTAACTGGCTAGGAGCATTGCTTGTGGCCCACGTGTTTCAAAGGTGGTGGTGGGCAGAAGTACCTGAGAGTGTTGCATGTGGGTTCACATGACCCAAAGGTGATAGAATAACCATCTATAGAGAGAACATTAAACTGTATACCTATTCTATCAAAACATGACGCCTAATGAATTGGATGTCCGACAACAAGCACCTGCACAATAAGTGTTCCATGTGGGTCCACATGTTCCAAACGTGGTTGATGAACATGTAGACGGCTCAGAGTGTTGCATACATCACCCTAGACAACTAGGTATGCTCCTGGACCCTTTGATGCATGTGGAACCACCCACACCTGAGATATATATATGGACCCACATGCAAAACTTCTATCTAGCCACGTCTAGTTCCCGCTAGCTATCCAGGTCTACTGACCTAACTGGCTGGGAGGGTTGCCTGTGACCCACATGTCTTAAAGGTGGTGGTTGGTAGAAGGAGCTATTCGAGAGTGTTGCATGTGGGTGCACATGATCCAAAGGTGATAGAATAACCAACTATAGAAAAAACATGAAACTATACCTATTATATCACAACATGATGCCCTAATGAACTAGATGTCCCACAACAAGTGCCTGAACAAGAAGTGTTCCATGTGGGTCCACATGTCCCAAACGTGGTTGATGAACATGTAGACAGCTCTGAGTGTTGCATACATCACCCTAGACAACTAGGTATGCTCCTAGACCCTTTGATGCATGAGGAACCACCCACACCTGAGATATATGTATGGACCCATATGCGCAAATCCTATGTAGCCACGTCTAGTTCCCACTAGCCATCCAGGTATACTAACCTAACTGGCTAGGAGGGTTGTTTGTGGCCCACATGTCTCAAATGTGGTGGTGGGTAGAGGAGCTGTCTGAGAGTGTTGCATGTGGGTCCACATGACCCAAAGGTGATAGAATAACCAACAATGGAAAGAACATGAAAATTAATAGCTATTATATCACAACAAGATATCCTAATGAACTAGATGTCCCACAACAAGCACCTGAACAAGAAGTGTTCCTTGGGGTTCCACATGTCCCAAACGTGGTTGATGAACATGTAGAAGGCTCAGAGTGTTGCATACACCCCCTAGACAACTAGGTGTGCTCGTAGACCCTTGGATGCATGTGGTACCATGCACATCTGAGATATATGTATGGACCCACATCCATTACTCCTATCTAGCGACGGTTAATTCCCTCTAGCCATACAGGTCTACTGACCTAACTGGCTAGGAGGATTGCTTGTGGCCCACGTGTCTCAAAGGTGGTGGTGGGTAGAAGGAGCTGTCCGAGAGTGTTGCATGTGGGTCCACATGACCCGAAGGTGATAGAATAACCAATTTTATAAAAAACATGAAACTATACCTATTATATCACAACATGATGCCCTAATGAACTAGATGTCCCACAACAAGTACCTAAACAAGAAGTGTTCCATGTGGGTCCACATACCCAAATGTGGTTGATGAACATATAGACGGCTGAGAGTGTTGCATACACGCCCCCTAGACAAATAGGTGTGTTTGTTGACCCTTATCGGCCCGTGGAACCACCCGCACCTGAGATATATGTATGGATCCACATGCGCAACTCCTATGTAGCCAAATCTTGTTCCCGCTAGCCATCAAGGTCTACTGACCTAACTGGCTAGGAGGGTTGCTTATGACCCACATGTCTTTGCGGTGGTGGTGGGTAGAAGTAGCCGTCCGAGTGTGTTGCATGTGGGTCTACATGACCCAAAGGTGATAGAATAACCATTTATAGAAAGAACATTAAACTGTATACCTGTTATATCAAAACATGATGCCCAAATAAACTCGATGTCCCATAACAAGCAGCCGAACAAGAAGTGTTCTAGGTGGGTCCACATGTCCCAAACGTGGTTGATGAACATATAGACGACTTAGAGTGTTGCATTAACCCCCTAGACAAATAGTTATGCTCATAGATCCTTTGATGCATGTGGAAGCAACCACACCTGAGATATATGTATGGACCCACGTGCACAACTCCTATCTAGCCACCTCTAGTTCCCGCTAGCCATCCAGGTCTACTGACCTAACTGGCTAGGAGGGTTGCTTGTGGCCCACATGTCTCAAAGGTGGTGGTGGGTAGAAGGAGCTGTCCGAGAGTGTTGCATGTGGGTCCACATGACCCAAAGGTGATAGAATAACCAACTATATAAAGAACATGAAACTGTATATCTATTATATGACAACATGATGCCCTAATGAACTAGATGTCCCACAACAAGCACCTGAACAAGAAGTGTTCCTTGGAGGTCCGCATGTCCCAATGGTGGTTGATGAACATGTAGACGGCTTAGAGTGTTGCATACACCCCCTAGACAACTAGGTGTGCTCGTGGACCCTTGGATGCATGTGGTACCATGCACATCTGAGATATATCTATGGACCCACATGCACCACTCCTATCTAACGACGGTTAGTTCCCTCTAGCCATACAGGTCTACTGACCTAACTCGCTAGGAGGAATTCTTGTGGCCCACGTGTCTCAAAGGTGGTGTGTGGGTAGAAGGAGCTGTCCGAGAGTGTTTCATGTGGGTCCACATGACCCAAAGGTGATATAATAACCAATTATAGAAAAAACATGAAGCTATACCTATTATTTAAAAACATGATGCCCTAATGAACTAGATGTCCCACAACAAGTACCTAAACAAGAAGTGTTCCATGTGGGTCCACATGTCCCAAATGTGGTTGATGAACATATAGACGGTTGAGAGTGTTGCATACACCCCCCTAGACAAATAGGTGTGCTCGTTGACCCTTACTGGCCCGTGGAACCACCCACACTTGAGATTTATGTATTGACCCACATGTGCAACTCCTATGTAGCCACATCTAGTTCCTGCTAGCCATCCAAGTCTACTGACCTAACTGGCTAGGAGGGTTGCTTATGACCCACATGTCTTTAAGGTGGTGCTGGCTAGAAGTCGCAGTCCAAAAGTGTTGCATGTGGGTCGACATGACCCAAAGGTGATAGAATAACCATTTATAGAAAGAACATTAAACTGTATACCTGTTATATCACAACAAGATGCCCAAATAAACTAGATGTCCCACAACAAGCAGCTAAAGAAGAAGTGTTCTATGTGGGTCCACATGTCCCAAACGTGGTTGATAAACATATAGATGACTCAGAGTGTTGCATTCACCCCCTAGACAAATAGTTATGCTCATAGATCCTTTGATGCATGTGGAAGCAACCACACCTAAGATATATGAATGGACCCACGTGCACAACTTCTATCTAGCCACGTCTAGTTCACGCTAGCCATCCAGGTCTACTGACTAACTGGCTAGGAGGGTTTCTTGTGGCCCACATGTCTCAAAGGTAGTGGTGGGTAGAAGGAGCTATCCGAGAGTGTTGCACTTGGGTCCACATAACCCAAAGTTGATAGAATAACCAACTATAGAAAGAACATGAAACTGTATACCTATTATATCCGAACATGATGCCCTAATGAACTAGATGTCACACAACAAGCACCTGAACAAGAAGTGTTCCTTGGGGGTCCACATGTCCCAAACGTGGTCTATGAACATGTAGACGCCTCAGAGTGTTGCATACATCCCCTAGACAACTAGGTGTGCTCGTAGACCCTTGGATGCATGTGGTACCATGCACATCTGAGATATATGTATGGACCCACATGCACCACTCCTATCTAGCGACGGTTAGTTCCCTCTAGCCATACAGGTCTACTGACCTAACTAGCTAGGAGGATTGCTTGTGGCCCACGTGTCTCAAAGGTGGTGGTGGGTAGAAGGAGCTGTCCGAGAGTGTTGCATGTGGGTCCACATGACCCAAAGGTGATAGAATAACCAATTATAGAAAAAACATGAAACTATACCTATTATATCACAACATGATCCCTAATGAGCTAGATGTCCCACAACAAGTACCTAAACAAGAAGTGTTCCATGTGGGTCCACCTGTCCCAAATGTGGTTGATGAACTATAGACGGCTGAGAGTGTTGCATACACCACCTAGACAAATAGGTGTGCTCGTTGACCCTTACCGGCCCGTGGAACCACCCGCACCTGAGATATATGTATGGACCCACATGCGCAACTCCTATGTAGCCACATCTAGTTCCTGCTAGCCATCCAGGTCTACTGACCTAACTGGCTAGGAGGGTTGCTTATGACCCACATGTCTTTAAGGTGGTGGTGAGTACAAGTAGTTGTCTGAGAGTGTTGCATGTGGGTCTACATGACCCAAAGGTAATAGAATAACCATTTATAGAAAGAACATTAAAATGTATACCTGTTATATCAGAACATGATGCCCAAATGAACTAGATGTCTCACAACAAGCAACTGAACAAGAAGTGTTCCATGTGGGTCCACATGTCCCAAACGTGGTTGATGAACATATTGACGACTAAGAGTGTTGCATTCACCCCCTAGACAAATAATTATGCTCATAGATCCTTTGATGCATGTGGAAGCAACCACACCTGAGATATTTGTATGGACCCACATGCACCACTCCTATCTAGCCACTATTTGTACTTCCACTGCTAATACCTGTTTTTTTACATGTCCAAGTAACGTATAATTCGATGCTCAAGTTGCATCAGGTGTACCATAAACCCTAGGTTTAGGGTCATCCACTCATATTGGTCATGATACCTCATATCAGCGAAGCAAAATAATAAAAATCACATAGACAAACAGACAAATACAAATATGAGGTAGGTTGCCTAGCCCAAAACTCTCAGGCGGCCCAAACCTCGCGCTCGTGTGGTGCCACTGGGCCCTGATAAACCCGAAACGATCCTTATCCTTGAGGTCGTGGGATGCCTACTTATTAGGTCGTGCGCCGTCTCCTTGACCTAGCTTTAATCTCTCCATATCCAATCATGAACACGGCGGCGTGGACCCCATTGCCATCTGTCCTAGATTGATCCGATCTTCTTCAGTGAACGACGACGATGGCGGACTACAACGAGGTACTGCAATGTTCTATATACTACTACTATTGTTGTGGAATCTAAAATTGATATATAATGATAGATGTCGATTATTCCAAGCTGAGTACTGATATGTGTCGTTATCTCGATCGCAGTGTCTATTTTGTTTTGACACCAAGGGGTTGTGCTATGCCGATGATGTGAAGAACAAAGTGTATTATGTTACCCTGAAAGAGGGATTCACTGACAAAGTGGTAATAACTAATCTGCCATCCCCTCTTAATCAATTAACATTCAAAGTAATATGTTGTTTTCTGTTAGCCTACGATATGATTTAAAAGTTCATATGCTTTTAGGGCATTAAATATTTCGTGTTTCTTGTCACATGTGCTGATATTCATTACAACCCCATGATAATGCATGTGTGCGAGTAATCATGTACCTATTACTTAAAGATTGATCTCTATATCATAAATTTTGATTTTTTATTGCCAGGTGTTGCCGTGCTACACCAGAACACGTTTCCTTCAGAAGAACAGTGTGGGCATTTACCAGAGGAGTTCTTTCTTTGTGTTTCTCGTGACCGATGAGGATTTCGAGTACTGCATTCAGATCGACAACGAAGTTACTGAAACCTGCATTCGAGGAAAGAATTGGAAAGAATATTGTAGGTTGTACAAGCTCAAAGTTGGCCAGGAGATATATTTCAATTTTAACCGCCCTTATCCCGCGATAAACTTCAACTTCGAAAACCCCCCATTTACCCATCGATGTAATGTACTATTGTGCTTTTATATATGCAAGTATTATATTTATAATAATCCATGCTACTTATTGAACCAAATTTCATTGCTACTTTTTTACAGCAAATTACGATGTAACCGATGGTGTTCGTTCCATTCTTGACTCTGTCACTGTCACTGATGGATCGTGGCAGGACATTTGCAAGAAGATGATTAATACACATCTGCAAGCACTTCCAAATATTTTGAAGTCACATGAAGTTGGAGAGTTGATTAAAGGCCAGGCTACATCAGTGCTGCATACCCTTACCAGGACAAACACTGTTGGTAATAGCAAGCAACTGTTAATATTCAAAACACTTTATTACTATTCCTGATGTTTTTCTGACATCAAATAATATTAAATCTATATATCATTTTCCCGTTGCAAGAAACTCCCGAAAGACGTTGTCCCAACTTTCATGAAAGAACATGGTGACATCACAATTATTTTTGATGTGAAGAAGACTAGGGTTATGGGTGATTACACCATCTCAGCCTTAGATGGAAGTCTCTGCATTAATGGCGTGTGGAACGAGTTGTTGAATAAGCTGGACGATACACTTGAAACTGGTTACATTGTGGTCCTCACTCTATTTCACGGATGTGAGGGGACTTTCATGTTTGTTAGCCTCATTGGTATAGTTATGAATGAGTAATTCGATATTGTTCCTACATAGGCGGAAGTTTATAATGAACTTAGGGTGAGTTTATTTTTATATCAAAATATTTTCTTTGGATCGTTAGTATGTCACTCCAAGAGTGGTTTTTATCTGAGATATTTGTTTGTTGTCGGAGCTAAATTAGTTTGACTCATGCATGTATTACCTTAAATGTCTCCATTAATTTTTAAATGTTTCCATAAACCCTAGGTGGTGCATCATAAACCCTAGGTCTTGGGTCTACCACTCTAATTGGTCATGATCAAAGTAGCTTTTTAAATGCATGCGAGTTCATGCATTTGCATGCCATGATACACCGTGGTGCCATTCTTGGTTAACTCACAAACATATGAAAACGACAGAAGGAATATCACCGATGGAAACTTTGAATATGTGCCTGAGATATATGGATCCACATGCGCCACTCCTATCTAGCCATGTCTAGTTCCCGCTAGCCATCCAGGTCTACTCCTCCTATCTAGCCATGTCCCGCAACAAGCAGCTGAACACGAAGTGTTTTATGTGGGTCCACATGTCCTAAATATGGTTGATGAACATATAGACGGATAAGAGGGTCAAATTGATCTTAAACGGCCTAATTAAATCAGCAATTAACGCTATTACGGCTTAATATCGTGTTGTTGTGAGACAACCTTCAGTCCTGGACACTTGGTAATCTGGATGCAGTGCGGGTGGCGGTGTGAACACGGTTGGTAATCTACACGTACGTGCTACAGGGCATGACGCGGCTGCTCGCATTCACTGCGCACCGCCGAGTCGCCATTATGACAAGGACCAGAGGCAAACGATAGCTGCACACCTCTTTTTACCCCTCCTCGTACAAATCCAACTAGCTCCGGCGCCGGCACCATGCCTCGCCATCTTCCAACCACACACGCAAAGCTCACCCCGCAGAAGTACGTGGAGGTCCACGAGGAAGTCTGCTCGGCGGTAAGGGCTCGTGATGACGCCGACGCGTCGGCGGCGGCGGCCTTAGAGGCGCAGGTGCAGCTCGCCACAGAGGCGCCGGTCGGCGTAGTACTAGTCGATGCGCTTTCGCCCATTATCGGCACAATGACGGGTGCAGAGCTCCTTCGACGCATATATGCTGAGCGCAGGGCGGCCGAGGAGCAGTTCAAGGCGGAGGCGCCGGAGCGCCGTGCTGTCGAGGAGCAGTTCAAGGAAAAGGGGGCGGAGGATAAGGCGGCCCAGGCTTCCCGCGAGGAGGAGATCGACTTGATCCTCCTCCGGCAGGGGTTCAAAGCAGATGTCGTCGCCTCCGAGAAGAAGGCGTACTGGGCGGCCTACGCGGAGGAGGTCGTCGACCTCGTCTGCGACGAGGAGTGAAGCTCAATGCCGCCGCCTCGACATCGTCGCCGACGCGCCTGGGCTCCGGCGAGCCAAATTTTGGTACTACGGTGGGCTCCGGCGACGATTTAGGACTAGTTTCAGCTTTTGGATCCGTCTTGTTTATTGTAAATCGGGTATGAACTCGTGAATCGAATGCATCGGTGATGAACACACTTTCGTTCCCGCCTCTATGAATTATGCAGTTTCATTTAAGGTTTCTGCTTTGCGCGGCGAGCAGCACCACGCAGATTTGTTAAAAAAAGGTGAACTTTAAAGGCGGCGCGGGCTGCCCGCGAGATTTGTTAAAAACGTGAACTTTGTTTGAAGTTCTCCGTATAAGGGCTCTTTTAGAGATGCTCTTAGAAGGTTTACATCATGTAATTGCCTAGTCACAGTCTTCGGCATCAGTTCAGGGCAACATCAGTACACATAGTCTAGATACATTGTTTACAGTCTTTAACTACACGCTTGCTATATTATAACCCCATATTCTCAATTTCAAGGACTAGTCTGAATTCTCTAGACTCGATTTTCACAAGAAGGAGAGTTCTACGAACAATTCCTTTGTCGTCGCAGAATCCCATAAACCCATCCCAGAATTCATAATCTTTGCCATTCACTTCTGAATATAGGCCTTCCCGTGCTACATCCAACGAACTATGCCAATAGAGAACTTTTCCCTTCGAAGAAATCTTATATCCAAGAAGAGACCTGACAAGGTAATACCAAACGGGTACCCCTTCGTGTGGGTACCTGGTGCACGTAATGACTAAAGCCCAATTGTCATCCGGCTGAGTAAGCCCATCAAGCGAAGCCCAAGTCGAAGATCTCTGACTATAGATAGCATAGTCGGTAATAATTTACATGCATGTAGTCCTGGTCGGTTACGACCCAAGACCTGTACCCCTAAATAAAGGAGAGGAGGATGATCGACTAAGGACACGCCCAACCATAATCACAAAACTCTAGCAAAATCTACATCTTGCTAGACCCCTATACTCGCCGCATATACACAATCAATAACAGACAAGCAGGAGTAAGGATTTTACCTCACTCGAGTGCCCCGAACCTGGGTAATTCCCGCTTGACAGCCGACAAATCTACCAACACTACGCGTTCTATACCTCATAAACTCTTACCCTTGGCTAGTAACCATGGGTATTGATGGGGACATCCCTCGTCAATTGGCGCCGTCTGTGGGAATAGGTGGTGTTGGATCCACGGATTTTTTGGTCCAAATTTTAAACGGCGATACGCCGACTACTTCAAAAGGGTGCACATCAGCAACAGCAACTCAAATCAAGATCACATGCGACCACTCGCCAAAGGCAGCATCGCTAGCAAGGATCAGGCCATACTCACCCGAAACTCAGGAGATCTACTCCAATCTCGATTCAGGTTTTAATCTAACTGTTGGAGAACATAATTTCGTTATTGATCAGCTTGGTGTGCAGGATTTAGTCGAACAGATCACAACTCAGCCATCTCAGGAGAAATCGACTGAGATCGCATCTACAACAGACAAAGAAAATACATTGTCACAGATCGATCTGACCCGCCGCCACAATCTCCAACAGAGTAAATGACATCCGCAGAATTCAACAAATTCATGGTAGATGAGTTCCCTGAATAGGAGGAACTATCGACTGCTTCAGTTGACGACATGATCATATCGACAACTTCGGCTGGAAGCACTGGAGCGTCAATATCACAGATCGATCCGATCTCATCCATAGCAGGGTCCATGTCCACAAAGGAATTCATACGACAAAATGAGATGGAAGAAGAAGTGCAGTCGACCTTCCATATCAACCCAGCTGAAGATCGTATGCAGATCGACACTTCAGGAGAAAGCTTTCACCTACCAGAGGATGATGAGCCTACATAAGACATCATACATCTAGCCGACTTCACCGTCACAGAGATCCAGTCGCCAAAACATATTGTGGTCGACTATGATAAACATATGCAACAGACAAAAGACGACGAAGGCAGCAAAAACATAGAGTAGAGCAGTAACGACGGAACAGCATATGAAGAACAGTCCGACTACACATATCGCAAACCACGACAAGTTTACGTAGCAATGGCAGCAGAAACATCAGCAAATGCGGCCAATCGACAACCTGCCGAGTACCCGTGTGTAGTTACCTTGCCGGACGGCATAACCACCCTAAACATCTCAGCAGAGAAAGCGGTGAAAATAACAAAATTCATCGAAGAGGGCATAATGATTCCAGCAGATGCACCTGCAAATGAGTTGGCAACATACAACTACTTCAACTGACAGGAGGCACAACGCTTAAAGCAATACAGGGCAACACTCGAAGAGTGAAAAAGGCAAGCAAGCATATCAAGTGCTCGCAGACGACAGTTATCGATGAGTTCTACAGGAGCAACTGAAGCTCGACGCAGATCCAGATTCGACAGAATCAATGAGCACGAAAGGGCAACCGTCACTCGAAACCTGAACAACCCATTCCTAACCGTCGACTCTGATGGCATAATCCAGCCGAAAACAGCAGAAGTGGCCCTTATATCCATAGGAGCATACCTCCAAGCAGGAAAACCACCGGCAGGAGACCCAGCTGAGGCAAGATACCTACAACAAATGAAGGCCTTGGAGATTGCAGCAAAAGAACTAGTCGATGGAGGAAGGAGAAGGCGTAGCAGAAGCCGCTCAAGGGAACGCACCAGTCGTAGTCCTCAGTGTAGCAGCGGAAGGAGAAGTTCAAGTCGCCGTAGATCAAGAAGCAGATCAAGAAGCAGATTCAGAGGATCAGGCGGTCGGGAATCACTTGACAACCGCAGTGCAGGACCATGCGGAGCACAATGCTTCACTTGAAGGATTCAGGAAACGAAACTCCCAAAAAGGTTCGGCCTACCAACCATGCCGAAATTAAACTCAAAACAAGAACCTTCGGGATGGCTAGAAGATTACAAATTAGCAGTCATATGCCAACGAGGATCAACAACGACATCACTTCAATACATACAGCTAATGCTTGAAGGCACAACCCGCGACTGGCTCAAATCATTACCGGTAGGAGCCTACGACTTTTGGGATCACTTCAAAGAGGACTTCATAAAATATTTCGACCCCCTCTACAAAAGGTCGAAAACATTTGAAGAACTGAGAGCATGTCGACAAAGGTCAGACGAGACGCTCAGATCTTACATCAGAAGGTGGACCTCCATTCGAATCTCGGTAGGCGCAATATCAGAGGACATGGCCATGGACGCCTTCACAAACGGAATCCTTAGGAAAGATTTCCTGGAGGCGCTTGGACGGCAAAAGCCAAAAAGCATGGCAGAACTTATGAAGCTAGCAACCGAGTGGGCAGATGGCGAGGACGCAGTCCAGGACAAAACTCCACATTCACCACATCGACATCGCGATAGACGGGACAATCGCGACCACCGAGACAGTCGAGATGGTCGGGATAGGGAAGACAAGCACCGACAACGCAATAACGACAGCAGACACAAAAGAAATGTCAAATTCATGGCAGTAGGATTCTCAAATGACAATCGTACTAAAAAAGACAAGAAACATGACAATGGACGAGAAGACAGAAGCAGCTACAAGAACGACTGGCCAGTCCGTCGGCATGACAACAAGGATCATGCACAACAAGAAAGCTACAATAAACAAGATAGGCAACAACGCTTGTATCCAAAGATAAAAAATCCATGCAGATTGCACTTATTCAAAGACCGAGAGACAGGAAGATTAATCTCCAGTCACACGATTGAAAACTGTCGAGAATGCCAACAGTTGGCAATCGAGTACGCACGAAAGCATAGGAGCAATACATTCGAGCACATGCTATCTGCACCACAAGGCGCAACACTACCACCACCTCCACCATATGACCCTAACGGTATTATCCCTATCAGCGAGTACTGGTAGTCAAGCGCATTGAAGAAGGAAAAGCCCAGAGTGCGCAAAGACCAGTCTACTACATTAGCGAGGTATTATCCCTATCAAAGCAAAGATATCCACACTTCCAAAAATTAGCCTATGCAGTATTCATAACGACAAGGAGGCTACGCTACTATTTCACGGAACACCCAATAACGATGATCAACAAATCAGCAATCGGAGACACACTCACCAATTAGGACGCAACAGGACGAGACACCAAATGACTCATTGAGATGGGGCCACTCGGGATAACATACGATCACCTAAAAG
Source organism: Poa annua (assembly GCA_026929855.1). Taxonomy (NCBI): domain Eukaryota; kingdom Viridiplantae; phylum Streptophyta; class Magnoliopsida; order Poales; family Poaceae; genus Poa; species Poa annua. Next base: position 237,349,006 of record CM049426.1, on the reverse strand, counting down.
CCATCAAAGCTCAAGTGCTGCCAGATTTTAGCACAGAGTGGATCGAATCACAATTACCAGGAACTCCAGAGATATCCAATTCATGGACAATATATTTCGATGGTTCCAAGAAAAGCGAAGGGGCAGGAGCAGGGGTGGTGCTGATATCCCCAAAAGGAGACAAACTGAAATACGTACTCCAAATGGATTTCCCAACGCCATCCAACAATAAGGGCGAATACGAAGGACTAATACATGGCATACAAATGGCAAAAGCATTAGGATGCACTCGACTGATGATATATGGCGACTCAAACTTGGTCGTACAGCAGACAATGAAGGCTTGTGACGCCATAGCGGACATTATGATCGCATACCGCGATTTATACAACACACTGGAAGGCGACTTCGACGGTTGCGAGCTACGACATGTCGGACAAGAAAGCAATGAGGAAGCAGACATACTAGCCAACATTGGGTCGACTAAGGCGCAAGTCCCACCAGGTGTGTTTCTGGAGCGCATCACGTACAGATCGATCCACACGAAGAGGTCACTGGCAAATTTAAAAGAAACCATAACAGGTAGCACACCTAGCACACTGGACCCAGCAGTCGAAGTCCACTTATGCCAAGGCGATCACATGACTCCATCCTGGACCGAACCAATTATTGCATATATGCTCCGAGGGGAGCTACCAGACGACACGGTAGAAGCCAGAAGGATTACTCGAAGAGCAAAAGCATACACCGTTATCAACGGTGAACTCTACAAGCGAAGCACGTCAGGTATCTTCCAAAGATGCGTAGATTAGAGGACGTCAAAACTATACTCCGTGACATTCATGCAGGAACTTGTGGAAATCATGCTGGCAGTCGATCGCTGGTAGCTAAAGCCTTAAGAGCAGGATTCTACTGGCCTACGGCACTCAAAGACGCAGAAGACATCGTCAGAAGATGCATATGGTGCCAAAAAATTGCAACAAAACCCCACGCGCCAGCATCATCACTCATAACCATACCATTAACATGGCCGTTCGCCCAATGGGGGCTCGATATGGTAGGACCACTCAAAAAATCATCGCCTGGAGGACATACACACCTACCGTGGCAGTCGACAAATTCACAAAATGGATCGAACCAATCGCAATCACAAGTTGAATAGCATCCACAGCGGTCAAGTTCATACAATCCATAGTTTATCGCTTTGGTGTTCCGAACAGCATCATCACAGACAACGGCACAAACTTCACAGCGGAGGAATTCCAAACCTTTTGCAAAGAGTGGGATGTCACACTCAACTACGCATCAGTAGCGCATCCGTAGTCAAATGGACAGGTCGAGAAAGCAAACGGCCTCGTATGCGCAGCATCAAGAAAAGACTACTAGTTCCACTCAAAAGTGCCGCGGGAGCTTGGGTTGAGGAGCTACCAGCAGTACTTTGGAGTATTCGCACAACCCCAAACACGTCAACACAGTTCACTCCGTTCTTTATGATCTAAGGAGCAGAGGCAGTCTTCCCACCAGAGATAAAATTTGGCGCACCAAGAATAGAAGCATACAAAGAGAAAGAGGCAAATGTGTCACAAGAGGACGCCTTGGATATACTAGACGAAGCACGCGACACGGCTTTGGCCCACACAGCTGTTTACCAGCAGGACCTGAGAAACTATCGCAGTCGACGTCTCCGACCAAGGACCTTCGAGGTAGGCGACTGGGTGTTGCGACTAAAACATAAGAAAGTCCAAAACTCGCATCACCATGGGAAGGACCATTCATAGTCACGGAAGTCATCGAAGGAGGAGCTTATCGATTGAAGCATGCACAAACGGGAGAACTATCACATAACCCATGGAATGTGGCACACTTACGTCGTTTCTACGCATAGATCTCTCGACAAATCATTGTAAATGTCGCAATAGATATCAGACGCGCTCTTTTCCTTACCAGGGTACCCGAGGGAACTGGAAGGTTTTTAATGAGGCGGTCTACTGGACAATTATTATCAATAAATGATTCTTTGCTACAACATCTTGGTCACACACATACACCCGATGGACTCGGGGGCTGGATCTTGTTAAAATTCATAAAAACAAATAAACCCACCCGACGGGCTCGGGGTCTGGGTCTTACTTAAAAGGTTCATAAACACATAAACCAACCCGACGGGCTCGGGGGCTGGGTCTTACTTAAAAAGTTTGTAAACACGTATAACCCACCCAACGGACTCGGGAGCTGGGTTTTATTCAAAGATCATACATGCACACTCAACTAGTAGACTCGGGTAATTGAGACTCGTTTCGTACTGCATAAACCACATATGACTCACTCGGCGGAATCGAGAGCATGATGCTAAGGAAGACAAGAAAGATAGCGTGGCTTGAACAAGTCATAAAAACAGAAATACGCAAAATATCCTGCGAGGTCCTACATTATAATAGGGAGCTCAGTAAATTACACACGTAACACTCACTCGCGAGCTACCAACTTGGCCGTGTGGCCACGCGACTGAAGCTCGGCGGCTACGGCGGCTTGACGACGCTCTCCAGTGCAAATGCTAACTTGAGCAAGGCGAGCAGCCGTACCTGAGATTCCCCGAAAAGACGACGGTTTCCCGTTCGACTTCTTCGGGTAATCCGACAGGGAAGCTTCATAATTAGCCTCGACGCCATTGGCCAACAGCAACTTCAGAGTAATTTCCGAGCCACAAACTGACAAGTCGCGTGCCCACTGAGTAAGGGTCGTTGTCCCAGGTCCAAGCACTTGGGAAAGCTCCTCCGCAGACGAAGGAATGGTAGTCCCGGGCAAAACTTCGACAAAAACGACAATTAATGTTTGAAGAGACACATCCAGGGAACACCGAGTGCTGTCCAGCTCTTCACGAGAATGGACTTGCTGCTCCAGGGAAGAACGCAGGCGGCTCTTTTCTTCTTCCGCGAGCAAAAAGGCCTGGCCAACGGCGACCAAACCACTTACAGCAGGCTGCAAGGAGGACAAGAGATGGCCAATCGAGTCAGAAAAGAATGATGTGCAAAACAAAGAGAGACAAGCACAAAAAAAAGAGGGAGAAGAAATATTTACATGGTCGACCCAAGAAGAAGAGGCGGAAGACATAGGATCGCCGGCCCTGGCAGGAGGGCCAAGACGTTCTTGCCTGAAGAAGGAGTTGTTCGTATAATTGAACGACGAGACAGTAAAAAGCAAACAAAAGATAGTCGAAGGACAAGCTTACCTCTCTACATCAACATCAGTAGAAGAAGCCACAACAACCAAAGACAGATCTGCATCAACGAAGTCAATGTCGCCAGTTCGGCGCAGTCGACGACGCTTAGTTGAAGGCATAGCCGCTGCAAAAGGAATCTCCCCAGCGGCAGTCGCCTAAGAGGCAACCACGCCATCACCAAGGCAGGAGTTTCCAACTCCACCAGCTTCAGCTGAGAGAACCTTTTCTACAGTTGAACCATGTTCAAGTAGCGGCGGTAGAGAGGTTGCGACTGGTGATCCCTAAGCACAACAAATACAAAGCACGACAGTCAAGCACAAATGGAAGAACATGCTAGCGACCAAGAAGAGCGATAAAAGCTGGGGAAGCAGAAAATCAAAATACCTCGGGAATAGGAGTCCCAAGGCCATAAGGGAACACAGAGAAGTCGAAAGAAGCAATATCAACGGGTGAGATTCCAGTGATATGTTTCACACAACCATGAAACCCGTGGCCGGACAGCTTAGTGGAACTCATACGAGTAGTGTCAAGACATCCCTCATATCGCCACAAGGGGTGCGCTCGTTGTTGCAAGGGCCAAACTCGGCGGTACACATACGTGCTGACTAGTGGATTCCCGTAACGGCCTAGCGCAGCTCTTGAACTCTAAACATAAGAGAAGAAGCTTCTTCTTCTACAGTCGACAAGACATGGTCCCAGGACTCCACATTTTGGGAGAAGCAGTCGAAAAGGCAGGAAGTAGGTTCTGGTCGACTAGCACATAAAACCATTTCTTCCTCCATTTTTGAGAAGGCTCGGCAGACGTCACATCAAAATAGCGACAGCCGTCGCGCACGTCGATACAAAAACCCCCAGTCGCCAGGGGACAGCCATCACAGTAGAGTAAACTAACCTCGAAGATATGTTTCTAGAGAGCCTTGCTCGGATGCACTCCAAGAAAACACTCGCATAAAACCACAAAGCAGGCTATATGCAAGATGCCAGGGGGATTCAGATCGTGTATTTGAATCCCATAGGAAAAAAGAAGACCCCGGACGAAGTCATGTAATGGAAACCCAAATCCACGAGGGAGAAAATCTGCAAAGCAAACTCGTTCCCCGGGAAGAGGTATGGGAAGTACCTCTTTATGGATCGAAGCTCGCACAACAACAACCTCAGCGGCAGACAGTATCCCCACCTGGCGGAAGTCTTCCAACTTTTCCTCGATAAAGATGGATTTAACCCAATCGCCGAGAAGTTTCTTCGTTGCGGTGGCGGCAGCGGAATCAACAGAGATCTTGTCCTTTGAGGACAGGTTGGTGGAAGAAGTATCAGTGACGGAGGAGATCTTGGTCAGAGAAGACATGGCGGAAGGAAAGCACATAGTGCGCAAAGAAATCTCAGACGGGCGGGAGGAAGAAGACGAAGAGCAGATAGCAAGGTAAAATTAAAAGCATAACATAAGCCTATATATTGACGGCGCAAACAACTATTCATCACAGCCGTCCGAGCCACGAGGGTCAGGACACGCGGCGTAATCGGAGGACTATCATCACAGACCACTCCGCCCACTACGCGCGCAAAACGAGGAGGACATCATCACGTCTGCGAAAATCTCGCCACGTCAAGTCAAATCAGAACTGAACCGGCGTCCACAATGGTCAAAGAATGGGGCCCACTATGTCATGTCACGTCAGAGTGCTACTCGCACGCCAAAGGTGTCACGCATGACGTCATTTCAGATGAACAAACACAAAAGGCGTCCTATCGCGATGGACAAACAGGAAAGGCGCCTCACAAAACATAGTCGCAGAGTATAAAATTAAAAACTATTCGAGTGGAAAACTCCCATCGGGAGAAGTTAGAAAACGTTCGACTGACAAAACGAAAAATTGAGATTATCCTCTACTGCAAGTAGTAAAGCACAATCTCGGGGGCTACTCCCATCGGGAGCACTGTCGTGCACCCGATAGAATCAAAGGACACTCAAGGAATAAAAATCCCCGAGTGAAAATCAGTCGAGAGAGTACCTCGGATGCTGTATACAAGAAATACAAAGGTAAGACCCATCGATTAGTCAAAAGGGCCGAGAATCACTCCAGCAGTGTTTAGTCCTAGAACTTTCCGTATCAACAGATACGATAAAAATGCTGGCGGACACGCTGGGTAGCAAATTAAAACTACAGAATAATATCAGTAAGACCATCGACTGGCCCGAGGTGTGTTTGTCCAGTATGTTCTAGGGTCGAGCCCAAGGACTCGAAACCTGATTAAAGGCTAGTAAGGTTTTGCCCAAGCGCAGTTAACTGGTTTCGACTCATCGAATAAATCCAGGCCTACTCAGTCGAAATCCTTTGTCAAAATTCATAAAGTCCAAAAGACTGAAATATCATGTCAAAATCATAAAACATGAGACATGCACTATGTAGTGAGTCCATGACTGATTCTCCGAATTAGCCAAGCACTCGGGGGCTAATGACAAAGTTTAACCAAACGGGTACCCCTTCGCGTGGGTACCTGGTGCACGTAATGACTAAATCCCAATTGTCATCCGGCTGAGGAAGCCCATAAGGCAAAGCCCAAGTCGAAGATCTCTTACTAAAGATAGCATAGTCGGTAATACTTTCCATGCATGTAGTCCTGGTCGGTTACGACCCGAGACCTGTACCCCTATATAAAGGACAGGAGGGTGATCCACTAAGGACACGCCCAACCATAATCACAAAACCCTAGCAAGATCTACATCTTTCTAGACCCCTGTACTCGCCGCATATACACAATCAATAACAGACAAGCAGGAGTAAGGGTTTTACCTCACTCAAGGGCCCCGGACCTGTGTAATTCCCGCTTGTCAGCCGACGAATCTACCAACACTACGCGTTCTCTACCTCATAAACTCTTGCCCCAGGCTAGTAACCATGGGTATTGATGGGGACATCCCTCGTCAATACCTCTTTAGGATAGTCTAAAAAATGATAAACAGAGAAATATGTTCATTAAAATAGGAAAAATCAACAACCTACTGGACAAATGAAATACTTCAAAGTAAAGGAACATATGTACAATATTAAGACAATGGAGTGTACCAGGGATCCTTGACAGAAATCCTCGTTGGTCATCCTGTGTACAAAGAAATTAAGGTCCAGAACATGGTTGAACTCATCGTCAGAGACCACGTGAACTCTATTATACATCTCCCACAGTAATTCAGCCATGTTGTCCATCCTTACGAGGGAAATGTCTGAGAAAATGGTCTTGTGAAGAGTTCCTCTAATACTTGGTGGAATTTCAAACAGAGGGTAATCTAGAAAGGGGTATAAATATGAATTTGGTGTGAAGGGTAAAAAATGTAGAATGTCTTATTCATGTACAAAATTAAAGAATATTTTTTGTACCATGTATGTGGACATGAGGTTTCAGTTCCTGATTCCCATCTGAGACTGTGATAAAAACCTGAGCCAAGTTCCTATGAGGTTCGTCATCCTCAAATTGCAAATCATCATCCAATAGTTCAGTGGTCAGGATATCGCCCATCATGACATCGTGCTGACGCATAAGAGAGTGCCAATAGGGGCCACAGAAAAAAGATCTCAATTCAGTATTCCAAATATACAGATCATACAAACGATTTCCTGAAGCCTCAGCGACCAACCAGTTCTCGGAAAGAGCATTTATGCGATCTTTCATATAACAAGGGATAATCTGCATTTCACAGAGAATTTAAACACAAAATAGGCTACTACTATTTGCAGAACAGTCTCTGGCAAGTACTTTAAAAATAATTTACCGCATAGCAATCAAAATCCTTTATCATCTTTATATGACATGAAACTGCTTGACGATCATATCGACGACAGAACTCGGCACTCTGTCGACAAACAACACATTCATTGTTGTCCATCTATGTAAAACATGAAAATGCGAAAACAAAGCAAATATGTTAGGTCAAAAACATTATGAGAGGAGGTCAATTTAAAGTATTTTTTTCGTGTTAAGAGGTGGGGAAAATACGAGCCCAGACTCAATATTCACTTATTCCAAAATGGCCATTTCCGTGTGATGGTGGCGGATTGCAACCATACGACATTCTCAGGTATCTAACATAGGTCTTAGCTAGGCGTGGTTTCGGACTACGAAACTACGGGATTTAACCAAGATTTAGGTACATCAAAATGTGGAGGCAAAGGAAAGTAATCGCTTCTGCTTACCAGTCAGGGGATAAGGATAGGATGTTGATCTGTGGACGACGTTACGGCTTTGCGGAGAACGGGTAGGTTGTCGGTGAGGAAGACGCCGCCGCCGCCGTAGGGGAATAGGTGGCCTGGGTATTTTTGGGAATGGCTGAACTGGGAAGAGGGCGAGGTAGACGAGGACTTAGGTGATTCCATCTGTGCGTTCGTAGATTCTAAATGGACGGACCAGATTTCTCGGTGAATGCGAGGAGACAGTTGCCAGGTATTAAAGTACCGAAGGCAGTAGAAGTCTCGGTCACTTCACTATTCACCTTCTTCCCCACTCGCCACCAGTTGGCGGAGAAATCCCCACTCCGCATACCACCCCAGCCATGTCTACGCGTCGTGGAGCTGCAAGCTGGAAGAAACAGTTCGGTGCGACGAGGGCTGAAGAGGCCCGCGAGGCAATACGCCGTAAGAAGATAGCGGCTCAAGTAGATGGAGACGAACAAGACTGTCATATGACGGAGGCGAAAACCCTGTTAAATCTGAGCGAGAACCGGTACGTTTTAAAATCCATGAAGCATTTTTTTAAGATAAAATGAAGCATAGTTTGTACATATCTCAGAGCGAGCGGCTCTTCCATCGGCAATCCATCGAACTCAAGGAATGTCGTAGCGGGAGAGAAAGAATCATTCGATAACCCCGTCCATGCTCTCCGACAGAGTGAGGTATGAACTTTCCACTTTTTGATTCTACTCCTCAATTTCAGATTAGTCTCACTACAAATTAATAACTGCCTGCAGGAAGCCAGGACTAGGATCGAACTGAAGGAGGCTCAGACAAATGACTGGTGTGCCACCCTTATGACCAATATAAAGCTGCTGTTAAAAGAGTGTGCACGGCTCGGTGAAGATTTGGAGCTGCAGAGGACAGCGACTCAAAAATTTGCGACTGAAGCAGCAAATCTTCGTGCGGACCGCAACAAACTTCGGAATGAGGTAGCAACCTTGTACAGGGTAAAAAATATGAGTTCTGAATCGAACAACAAGGCGATAGGCCTGATCAAGGATCTTCTGGTAGAGAAGAAGAACCTCGATATGAAGAATGAAGGCCTTATTCGTGAGAAAATCAATGCCATAGATGAACGCCACAAAGAACTCAAATATGCCATCACCACCCAAGAGGCTAAACGAGATTTTGAGTTTTGTTATATATTTGTGAGAAAATCAATGCCATAGATGAACTCCACAAAGAACAACAAGGCGATAGGCCTGTTTATGAGTTTTGTTATATATTCGGAAAAAGTTTGGTCTCGTTTTAGACTACTTGTTTATGAGTTAAAAATATATTTATAAGTTTAGAACGTAACATTTGATTTTTTAAACTTCACTCCTTTTTTTTCCACAATACACTATATTAACTTAATGGAAGCACACACACAAAATTTGGGGTGATTAGGAGATGGTCGAAAAAATCACAAACTTAGCGACAGACCGTCTGGTCTCAGTTTAGCCAGTTTTTCTAGCAATGTGATTTTTTCCACTCCTCTAAATCATCTCTAATTTTTTAAACATAATCTATGACACAAACCTAGATGTCTTTTGAAGATTTTACATGTTTTTTAAATTTATATAATTTATAATATATTGTCGAACCTCAGGTCCAAGAATACCGTTCTATACCTTTCTACCCCAATATGAAACTCCTTATTTGGATTTTTTATTGCAATACTCTATATTAACTAAATGGAAGCACGCACACAAAATTTGGGTTGATTTGGAGATGGTCGAAAAAATCACATGCTTAGCGATAAACCGTTTAGTCTCACTTTAGCCTGTTTTTATAGCAAGGTGATTTTTTCGACCACCTCCAAATAATCCCTAATTTTTTACACATGATCTATTACACAAACCAAGATGTATTGTGAAGATTTTACATGTTTTTGAATTTTATATAATTTATAATATATTGTCGAACCTCAGGTACAAGAATACCGTTCTATACCTTTCTACCCCAATATGAAACTCCTTATTTGGATTTTTTTATTGCAATACTCTATATTAACTAAATGGAAGCACGCACACAAAATTTGGGTTGATTTGGAGATGGTCGAAAAAATCACATGCATGTGATTTTTTCGACCACCTCCAAATAATCCCTAATTTTTTACACATGATCTATTACACAAACCAAGATGTATTGTGAAGATTTTACATGTTTTTGAATTTTATATAATTTATAATATATTGTCGAACCACAGGTCCTAGAATACCGTTCTATACCTTTCTACCCCCAATATGAAAACTCCTTATTTTGATTTTTTTTTTGCAATAATCTGTATTAACTAAATGAAAACACTCACATAAAATTTGGCTTGATTTGGAGATGGTCGAAAAAATCACATGCTTAGCGACATACCGTCTGCTCTCACTTTAGCCAGTTTTTCTAGCAAGGTGATTTTTTCGACCTCCTCCAAATCATCTCTAATTTTTTACACATGATCTATGACACAAACCAAGATGTCATGTGAAGATTTTACAGTTTTTTGAATTTTATATAATTTATAATGTATTGTCAAACCTTAGGTCCCAGAATGTCGTTCTATACCAATTTTACCCCAATATGAAACTCTTTTTTTTTTCAGAATACTCTATATTGACTAAATGGAAGCACACACACAAAATTTGGGGTGATTTGGAGATGGTCGAAAAAAATCACATGCTTTGCGACAGACCGTCTGGTCTCATTTTAGCCAGTTTTTATAGCAATGTGATTTTTTCGACCATCTCCAAATCATCTCTAATTTTTTACACATGATCTATTACACAAACCAAGATGTCTTGTGAAGGTTTTACATGTATTTGAAATTTATATAATTTATAATATATTCTCGAATCTCAGGTCCAAAATACCGTTATATACCTTTTTACCCCACGCCTCAACCAATAACAAGGTCGGCCCTGCTAGTTTCTCTGTGGCAACATCAGGGCGGCAACAACCGGCCCATTTAGAGCCGTGTAGTGCTCTGCCAATTTGTAACATCCCAATATTTTGGAATGTTCAAAAATCACAAAAATTTAAAACTTTTATTTTGATTAAAATAAAATATTAAAATGCATAAGTGAACCAATTATAAAATACTTCAAGCATCTAGAAGAGTTTTAATATTTTAATTATCTTGGAAAGATCATTACTTCCAAAAGTTGATCCAAGTTAAACAATTTATTATCCATTGAAGTTATTAAACCTCAATGTGTAATTTGACAAATGTGTTTACCATTTCATTATAATAAAAGGGTTTCCTTATAAATATTTGTTTCCACCACTTAGCCTTAGCAATTCATAATTTAAAATGGTATTTACAAGTGTAATTTTAAATAATTTAAAACAGGATCCATTTACCAAATGGTTTTTCTTTAGTTCCACTAAGTACAAAAACATAGTGTTGAAATTTCAACCTATAGTTTATAACTTTAATAACTTCATATGTTTTATATAAATGGATTATCCAATTACATTCCATTAGCTTAAAATGATCTTCTTTTATTTCCAAAACATAAAATGATTTTCAGGAGTATACTTTTGTTTTTAAATCTAAAATCTTTTCCAAAGTGGTTATGAAGCTTTCAATGGAGTTATCTTATTATAAATAAAATGGTGCCCAAAATACTTCAAACTAAAATGATTACATTACATTTTCTCTACTTAATCTAAAATCAGCGTGACGTCATCGTCGTCTTCCTCAGGCCGAGATTCACGCCCCGATTCTTTCCAAAAATTCGTCGAGGTTCTTGCGGGATTGGTTCCCTCCCCTGCCCCATTTAAAACCCCGCACCCTCCCCTCTCATCGCCCCTCAAAACCCTAAGAGAATCCTGCCCCAGACTGCCGGAAAAAGCTCGCCGGAGCAACGCGAGCCCGCCGCTGTTTTTCTCTACTTTAGCGACGAGGTGAGCACGAACGGGACTGAGACCCCCTCCTTCCTTTTTCCCTTGTCCTTGCGCGCCTCCGTGACCCCTTGGTCGATTTATTTCCGCAGTCGTTGGAGCGGAACAAGGTCACCGAATGCTCGCCGGCGTTTGAGGAACTCCGGCCGCGCCTCGCCGCTGCCCGAGGACGCACGAGTTGACGCCGTCGCCACCATCGAGTTCGACGCGCCGCTCCGCACCTCGTCGTCGCCACCGGAGGCTCGGGGAAGCGTCAGAGCAACCTCGTCGTCCACGACCGAGCCGCCGGCGCCGTCTTCGCCCCAACTCCAGTGAGTTCCGCCGCCCGCTTCTGGTCAACGTTCCCGGACCGTCCGATCTATCTTCAACGGTTAGGATTAGAACACTTAACGAATCGGTACGATTCCCTTCTGGCCGTTAGATCTGGATATGACGATCCAGATCGTTTCACTTATCCACGTCAGCGACCGAGTCAGCAGCCACGTCAGGTCCAGTCAGCGCACACGTGGATATTAATTTCTTTAATTAGATTAAATGGCAGTTTTGCAGAAAAGCCCCTGACACTTAGATCTATCATAACTTTTTAACCACTTATCCAAATTCAAATATTTTTACATATTTGGAAAGCCCTGGACATGTAGAATATTTTGGATCGGCCAAAATTCAAATTTGACTTAGTTCAAAATATTCAAATTTCAAATGGTGAATTTGAGTATTTCTATCATAACTGTAAATTCAAAAATTGCAAATAAAATTGTTTTAGAAACTTTATAAAATGTGTAATATGTTGCATCTGTTATAAAATAATTTTGAGAATTTGTTTGATGATTAAATGGTTGTGTGTTTAATTTGAATAGTTTGACTATTTTGACATAACTTTTAATACAAACATTATTTTTGATTTAATCCAATTGCTATACATTTAATTAAAAGCCCTCAGTCTATTAACCCCATTTATAAAATTTTGTTATAAATAGTGCTTGAATATTTTAAAATGAATTCAAAGATCATGAGACTTGATTTGATTTATTCTAGCACATTTTTTTTTGAGGCGCAAAACAGTAGGGAAAAATCCCTACTGTTTAATTTTCTATTTTCTCATTGACTGCTGTACAAATTACAAGGAAAAGTTCATAAAGTATCCAACCATTGGGTCATCCCTTCCTTTAAGGAAGGTTTAGCTCTATGCAGAATCAAACTAAAAGAACAGATAAAGTCCTGGAAACAAGTCTCAAGACAGATGGGATGAGAATCAAAAATACATCTGTTTCTATGGGTCCAAATACTCCAGCAACCAATAATAAGGATTTCCTTATAGCAGATTAGCTTATAAGTTTTCTTGGCTTGAATCAACATGGAGAAGAGGTCCAGATCCGTATCCCATTCAAGATAAAGTTTCCACCAAAAATTTCTGCTGAAATCACATTCAAAAAATAAATGGATAAACTCTTCAGACATACCCTGTGAGCATAGAACACAGTTATAGTCCTCAATCTGAAACTGCTTTCTGGCTAGGAGGTCTCTTTTGTTCAATCTGTCTTGCAAAAGCAACCAAAAAAATATCTTATGTTTTGGTAGAACTCTGGATTTCCAGATCCACTGGAAGGGGGATGGTGCAGGAGTATTTGTCATTAAGGTATCATAAACCCTCTTACTCGAGTAACTTTTATTGCTGGATGACATAATCCACCTATCAGCAGTAGAGATATCCATGTGTCCTGTCAGCAAATTGTTGAACTGGGCAAATTGATGAACAGCAGGTACTGACAGTGGGGTGTGAAACAATTCCAGTGACTCCTCATCAGATAAAACAGCAAGTGCCTGTTTAATGGAAATGGATTGTGACTTCGCAAAGGAGCAAAGGTGAGGTAGTTTGTGCCTAAGAAGCTCATCAGACCACTTATCAATCCAAAGTCTTACAGTTCCACCATCACCTGGGCCACATGCTGCCAATTCCAGGAAGCTATCAAATAACTTTAGACAATCCTTCCACCAAAAAGAACCTACAGGTCTAGAGTTTTGTGGTAATATATCATTCTCATAATGTGCTTTCCATATAAGCTTAACCCATGGCAAATCGTCCTTATTCATGAACTTTAAGATGTACTTCATGAGTAGGGCAATATTTTGGGTTCTGAGGTTTAGGATGCCCAATCCACCCAATCTCTTTGGCTTGCATACATTTTCCCATTTGACCAAGCATTTACCTTTTTTATGAATATCTTTGCCCCTCCAGAAGAAACCCCTGGTAGATCCCTCAATATAGTCTAGAAAACCCAAAGGCAGTTTCAATGTGCACATAGCAAAATTGGGAATAGCAGAAATGATGGATTTAATCACCACCAGTCGACCATCATAGGATAGTGTATCAGCAATGCCAACCAGCCTTCTATCAATCCTATGGATAATACCAATAAGGTCTTCCATCTTTGGTCTAGTAGTCCCCAGAGGTAGACCAAGGTAAGTAAAAGGTAAGGCTTCAATTTTACACCCCAGGACCATAGCCAGCTCAATACTTTTATCATGGTCAACATTGATGGATACCAAAGAGGATTTATTGAAATTGATCTTTAATCCAGTAGATAATGAAAATTTATCCAGGATCACCTTCAACCTTCTCAGTTGTTCAACACAAGCTGGCATAATAAGCAGAGTATCATCTGCATATTGAATTATGGGATAATCTAACCCAAAGGAACAAGACAGGGGCAAATCAATATCTCCTGATTGCCAAGCAGCGTTAATGACAAATTGAAGAAGCTCAGCAGCAGTCACAAATAGCAAGGGTGACAAAGGATCACCTTGTCTAACTCCTCTTTTACACCAATTTTTTTTCCCAGGTATACCATTTAAGAGTACTGAGGTGGAAGCAGAGTGCAGGATTTTAGATATCCATCTCAGCCAAAGGTCTCCAAACCCTAAATGTTTAAGCATGAGCAGAATAGCCGAATATTCAACCTTGTCAAAAGCTTTTTTCAAAATCCAACTTCAAGATAATGATCTCTCTCTTAGACTTGTGACAGAGGTGAATGTATTCAAAAGCCCAAGCAAGACAGTCCTGAATGGTTCTATTCTTGATGAATCCATACTGATTCTTGTGCAAAGCTTGGATAATAACCCTCTGCATCCTATTGGCAAGCAGCTTGGTCAATAACTTTAAAGTGATACTGACCAGAGAGATAGGTCTATAATCATTTACATATTCTGGGTCAGTTTTCTTAGGAATGAGGGTTATGAAGGCTGAATTGATACTGGAGATATCCAAGTCACCCGCATAGAAACTAAAACACAGCTGATAAAACTGTTCCTTAACTTGATCCCAACAATTTTTTAGGAAAGCTCCATTAAACCCATCAGGACCTGGTGATTTATCTGTTGGCATACACTTTACAATGTCATCAATTTCTTCCTTTGTGAATGGTACTTCAAGGCTAGCAAAGTCAATATTATAGTTGGGAACAACAAGGTTATCAAGATCAAAGAGCATAATTGGGTTATCAGTACAACCAATCCTCTGTTTGAAAGACTGCCAAATAATTGCTGCTTTATCTTCATGATCACAAACCAAACGACCATCCTCTGTGCTCAAAATAGCAATATAATTACATCTGAAGCTTTTGGTAGCATAGGTATGGTAAAACCTTGTGTTTTCACCTCCCAATTTAGCCCATCTAATTTTTGCCCTACTGCGCCAATAAATCCTATTGGCCTCCAGAAGATTGGCCAAATGAGATTTAAGTACTCTTCTAAAATTGGTTTCAATAATAGAGAGTAATCTTTGGTCCTCCAGACCATCCAATAAAGCAAGCACAAAGTTGCATGACTGAATCGTCTTACATAACTGAGACAAATTTTTACTCCATCGCTTCAATCCATATCTCAAAGATTTCAGTCTCGCAGTAATATCCTGAGCAATATTTTTAAAAGAACCCCAATGCTGCCAATTGTGAGATATAACCTGTGCAAAACCCTTCATCCCCAACCAGAACTCCTCAAACCGAAAAATCTGTGCTTTTGGAACATGAATACCAACCTGTATCTTTATAGGGACATGATCTGATGATAATCTGGCTAGTGGGGTAGCAAGTGTGTTAGGGAATAAAGCAGTCCAGCTGGCAGAGGTAAAGACCCAATCTAACTTTTCAAGTAGAGGATCAGCTTGCATATTACTCCAGGTAAATGATCTACCATTTAGAGGAAAATCAATAAGATCATGATGGCTAATAAATCTGTTAAAAGCAAGCATATTGTTGATGTCTCCTCCAGGTCGGTTCCTGTTATCTGGGCCCCTTATCAGATTAAAGTCACCAAGTATCATCCACAAATGCATTGGATGTGTGTCAATATTCATGAGCCAATTAAGAAATAGGGATCTCTCAGCAGGAAGGGTCGGTCCATAGACATTTGTAAGGTACCAAACATGGCCAGTTATCTTACAGATCAGTTGAACAGTCACATGGAATTTAGAGAAGGAAATCTCAGTGCCACCAAAAATGTTCCCATTCCATATGGTTATTAAACCCCCAGAGCTTCCCACAGAAGGGGAGAACACAAATTTATTGAAACGTCTTGGGCAAAAGTTCCTGACATATTGAAGATCAAAGTGATCTTTTTTGGTTTCCTGGAAACAGATGATATTACAGTTTGACTCATTAATGTTCTGCCTAATGTCATCCCATCTGGTTTGTGAATTAATCCCTCTCAGATTCCAATCCAAAATATTCCATTGTCTACTCATTGGAAACGAAAAAAGGGTTGTTTAACGCTGAGTAATATTAAAAAGCCCAGGGACAAGCAGAAAAAGTTGGTAGAAACCATCCTCCAAGGACCTAAAGTGAGCCAGCATATAATTTCTAGATACAGCCCAAATTGGATAAATAAAACCTCCCGAAGGATAACAGACTGTAAATAAAACTCAGAACAAGCAAACACAGACTTCTGAGAGTAGTTATCAGCACCAGTTATCACACAAAAGGCACTTTGACTGCAAAAGTGCATACAGCCAAGTTCACAAGTGGCCAAAAGACCATACTGACAGGATATAAGTTTAAGCTGATAGGATATCATATTACAAGCCAAAATACAATAAAAGAAGCCCAGGTGAATGAAGTACAAGATCCAGCTGCCCCCCTCTTCACATAATTTATTCAATACTGTCATTGGTACTGTCATAGTTCAAGCTATCCTCTGATACATCCTCAGGGTGCATCTGACAAGGTCCAGTAGCGAAAGCCTGGATAGTCTCAAGTGGCAGATAAGGAGGAGCAGGCGCATTGGCATCCCTTACAACAACAGATAGAGCACCCTTGTCCTGATCTTCATCATCATCCTCCTGGCCCTCAATGCCAGAATCAGCAGGTATATCCTTGTAGCCCTCCTTGAGCTTAGCAATTCTGTTGCTTCTCCTGACTTGTTCAACAGACATAATGGCTTTTCCTTTTCTCTTCCTTGAGGTAGCAAGAGAAACAGATGGAGCAGCAGAGGTACCAGGTTGCGGGTCAGCCTCTGGAATGTTACTAACTGCAGCAATAAGATCAGTAGGGTGTTGAGCTGCAACATTCTCAACTTCAGCAGAAGTCTCAGATGAAATGTTGCTCATGTTGCCTAATGAGTGAGCATGTAGATTGCGTTCTGGTGGGAACACCTCCACAAAAATAGGCTGCACAGGAAGAGGTGCATCTTGGACAACTGGATGAACAACAGGCTCAATAACTGGGGCTATCACATCATCTATCATAGGTGCATGAATGGGAACAGGTACCACTGGTGCTGGTAAAACAATGTGAACATCAGGTACAGGACTCTGAGGTGGGGTGACTAAAGCAGTTTCTTCTTTAACTGGAGGGGCCGGTGGCACAACCTGAGCTTCTTCTTCATGATGCCACATAGCAAATCCATCAATCACAATAGGAACTGGGTGTGGGTTTTCACCCTCAGGTGGGAGAGGATCTTCATCCCCAGCACCTGCTCCCAGCATACGTCTATTCAGAATGATGCAAGGACAGGACCAAGATCCACCATTGCCTTCCTCACTGAAATTCTGCACCACAACAATACTGCCAGGAATCCTATCAATGTCAAAAGTCCTTATCTTCACAAGAATCCAAGCCTTGTTGGTATCATCTCTATTCCAAATCAAGAAGCGACCATAAGGAGCAAAGGTGGAAATAATTGTGTTAAGAGACCAGCACTCTGGAGGAAAATTCAGGAGCATAAGCCAGACATCATGGGTAAAAGTAGCAGCTCTGAAGTTCCTTCCTTTATCATGTTCGATGACACGCATAACAAAGTCACCAATGAAATAAGGGCTGTTTCTAATAGCACTGTCACGGTCAATAACCCCATCAAATCTAACCATGGCGGCACCCATCGCACAACGACTGACTTGTCTAACCTCATAACCTCTCTGCACCATCTGAGCAGTGATCAGGGCAGAAGTACCTTCAAATTGCTCCCAGGTCGGCTCTGGTTCGAGGAGGATGATCGCCCAATCGTCGCATATCTCGGGAGTGGAACCGCCGATGACCACATAGCCCCGTTGCGGTCAGAGAGGGCTAAAAGGCTCATAACCTGCTCCAGGAGGCAGGTGGGGCACAGGGTCGACGGGGTAGTTCGCCATCGCTACAATGTTGGCCGGAGTCGACGGCGGTAGGTAGGCGGAGTCGCCGGTGCAGGGGAAGCAGGGGAGAACAGGGGAGGGTGCCGAAACAGTACTGTCGTTTGGTATTTCTTTATTCAGCAAAGAGACTTCCTTAGTAGCAACTCTACGAAAGATCATCTTATGGTTAACACGATCAAAGCAGTTGCGGGCAATGTGACCGTATCTTGAACAAATTCTGCAGCGAATCTGATTAGACCAGTTAATCTTAATATGAAACGGACTGAAACATCTGGAGCAGCATATGAACTCCTCTGTAGTATGGGCCAGATTTGCATCTTCAGATACTAGCGGTAATTGGGCCTCTGAATGGGCCACAGAAGGAATAGGAGCATTATTCTGAATGGGCCTCCATTGCAACTTCAGATTTGACCGAGAGGCCAAAAAGGAAAGATCCCGCTTTTTCGCCGATGAATTCGTGATCGGATGAACACTATGATTCTCCACAGTATCAGCAATGGCTAGATCTGAAGAAGGACGAACACCCAGAGGAATTGTGTTGGCTCCCGTGAGAACAGAAACGTTGGGCACGTTGGTCTCAAGTTGCAACCGAAGACGTTGAAAAATATTAGAAACCACAGGCTGCCTAGGGTTTGCATGGGGACGTGATCGACGTGCACCCACCTGAGACCATTCTGCATCCATTTGAGAATTCCAGATCTTTTCTTCTCTCATCCAGTTAGGTCCTCCATGACCCCAGAGATGAAAATAACATTTGAACAGTTTGCAGTCAATAGATCTCAGATTATAGACAAAGAATCCCACCTGTTTTGAGCTGACAGCAAATTTGAAAACTCTATCGGCAAGAACTGACGTACCAATCTCATCATAGGCCACTCCCAAAACCGCCGAGAGGGCCAGACTAACATTCAGATCATCCAAACGGAAAGCAGCACGACCAAATGATACCACTAGATAGAAACGACTAGAAGAGGAGACAGGGCTAACTGAGGAGGCAAAGAGATGTCGAACCTTAGATCTGAACTGGTGACCAATGGAGAAGTCCAGGAGATGAGCAATGGAGGAGGGATCATTGAAGGGATCCATCCTCATTCTTCCAGCCGCCATGGGGAGATCTAGATGGGGTAGGCACCGAGATCGCCAAGGGAATCGCCATGGTAGCCGCCAGAGCTCGGGGGGGTGGGAGCCATCTCTATTCTAGCACATTATAAGTTTATTAATTTAAAAAATTATTACTTTGCACCAAAGACATAAATAATTGTCCTAGTCTAGAGAAAGCTCAAATTTCTGTTTATTAATATAATACATAACTTTAATAATTAAGTTTTAATTTAAAACCTTTTAAATGATTTTAATTCATTTACAAGTGTATATAAATGATATTGGTTAATTAGGTGTTACTAAAAATGTTAATTAAAACATTATGCCATTTCAAATAACTAGGTTGTATATTTTAATACTATGAACTTTTCAGTTGGGATTTAAAAATGTTAGATATGATAAATTAAGAAATTCTTGAATATGAATTTGCATAAATTTAAATTTCTGAGAACATAACCTTAGGTAAAAGAAATTAAATATGGATGGTTGTTGTAAAATCTTGTACCTTGCTTTTAAATTATGATTAAACTATCTTAGGATCTCTTCGTTTAAACACTATTTCATTTGGAATCATGTGATCTTTCAATCTTTTCAAATTGAAAATATCCAAGTTGACTTTTGACTATACCCTAAACGCAATCACATAAATTCTTTTTACATATTGAATTATGTGACACCCTTGACCAAATCCATTTCTAAGCCTTATTGCGCTTGTATGTTTCATTTTGTTTTTGTGTTTGTTGAATTGCTTGTTTATTGGATGTCCTTTTACTATATAGTTTGAAACGGGGAGCAACTTTTGACTTGAACAAGAGTGTGTGAGAAACGACAACTTTCTTCAGGCAAGTGACTTCATAAAACACATATCATTTTATTCTATTGCATGTCTAGTGTTTTCAAACAGTATTTGCAAAAGTAGTATGCATGATAGGTTTTTGGGAGATTGTAGTATGCTATGCAAACCTTTTAGGTTTCCCCTTAGAAATTCCAGATTAGACCCCCATTATAATTTAGTGGAAGTACCTGCTGCAAAAATGAATTTTTTATGGTCTATGTGATAAATGAAAATTTCCACTAAATTAATTTAACGCCTGGGTGGATTGGGTCGATCGAGGAGGTTTCAAGTTGAGTGGCTTCTCAGGGCCAAGTTTCATGGTTGTCTTCGCCCAAGATAGTTTCCACTTACTTGGGGCCATGATATGCGGTGTTAACCTGAGTTGCTCACTTGTGGTAGGCCACCCAGGGCTATGAGATTTAAGTCTACACTGAGTCTAGTTGCTTATCGTGCAACCATTGGTCAATATGGGCTCTGTCTTGATGGAGTAAGTTGATGTGGACCTGGGTCAAGAGATTGATGGTGGTAGAGTTGATAGGATGGTGGTAATCTCTTAGTATGATCATGGGAACTTCTGAAAAGTCTCGTCTTGATCTTCTCCTTTTCCTTCTCACTAAAGGAGTGTAGAGGATAGTTTGGGTTGATTGAGTCTAATGGTGAAAGTGCACACCCTCTCGAGAGTTAAAACCTAAGATCTTAGCCGTGTCTCCGGCATCGGACAATTTGAGTAACTACACAAGGCTGTGTTCTGAAAATCTCCTCATCCCAAATTTCTTAATAAAACTTTGTTGGGTGAACATGGGTAGGAGACATGGACTTGTCTCGAGATTGTCTCTGAAGGAGAAGATATTGATTTAAGAAAATTGTTTATCAAAAGTAGGAGAAAATTTGCTTTGCGCAATAGCCTTGAGCTCCACCAGCCAAAATAAGCATATAGTTATAGCTTAATAGAACATTAGTAATTAAAGTCACTTGTCACCACAATTTAATTGTGCTGACCCTTTATAGCTGGGCTGCAACTAAACCTTGCAGAATGTCCGAATGAGGAGTAAGGGGGTCGTCTTCGAGCTACAACCAACATGATTTGCCAGTGGCTTCATGGAGAAGATGTAGCTCCATGCTACCTTTAGTAGTTCGTTTGAACTCTGAAGTAAAGTGTGAACTATTTATTCAGCTAGCATTTCCGCTATGCTAAGTTGTAAGGATATTTGTTTTTGGATCATTCGTCTCGTTCTGAAATAAATTATGACATTGTACTGTGATATTACATCTTATTGGAGAATGTGAGACTTATGTGATCCAAGTCTTTGCATTATTCATATGTGCCATTGCTTTCGTAAGCATGGGCACTACAGATGGTATCAGAGCACGAATGTTGCCTGTAGGCTCGAAACCCCTAGGATTGGACAGAAACCAAAAGTCAAACATTTTTAAGTTATTTTTCCATTTATACATTATATTTTTCTTGTTTTGTTTCTTTTCTCTTTCAATTTAATTCTAATACTCTTACCTTTTTCAAAATTTTAGATGGGAGAGTACACTAAGACCGCGTATGCTGGTATTTTGTCGGATTTCATCTTTGGGAGGCAGCTGTCCAGGTTGACAAGTCAAATTAAGCTACCACCGCCCTATTTCCGAGGAAGGAAGGAGGAGACCGACATACCTAATGTGACGCGCTGGGAGATCCGCACAATCATGACCCCACGATGCCAGACTTCGATCCCGTGGACTATGTCACCCACTATGCAGAGTGGGTTGAAGGAGTGAACGTAGCTATGGTGGACTTAATAGCTCGTCTGTGCTACAAGTATCGCAACAACCTACCACCGGATTCGCCCTTTCGTGCCTTTGGGAAGAGAGATGCACATGGCCACTCGATGGCTCACACTGGGAATCGCTTGGACCTACCCCTGATCTATAAAATGTTTGGAGACCTAGATTTTCTCGTCAACTGCTTGACCCGTGAGGTTCAACAAGCTCATGGCATCGCGGATAACGCTCGGGCCGTCATACACGCAAAGACCCAAGAACTCCAGACTTCTGAAACCCTTATCGGCCACATGGAGGAACACATCCATGATCTACAGTTGCAGAACCTTGATAAGGATGAGCAGATTGCCGCACTTCAGGCACAGCTCAACCCACCTTCACCTCCACCACTGGTAACTGAAGAAGAAGGTGACCAAGGCACTGGAGAAGTGGCTGCACCCGCAAATTTAAAGGAGGAAGAACAGGAGGAAGAAGACCCTGAAGAGGTGATTTTTGAGGAGTCAAGTGAGGAAGAAGACACACCTGAGGTGAACAACCGCGCAACAAAGCGCAAGCGGGAGATCAAAGAGGAATAAGGGGAGCAAGTCGAGCAAACATTAGAGAGACCACCATTTATCCTATCTTAGCTTATCGTATCAGTTTAGTGTATTGACCTATCAAAATGTGATATGGCAGTACCAGCGTGTTTATTTTGGAACCTAAATCGTTTTTGTAGTTGAGAATTTAAAAACCTTGAGTTTTCAGGATTATTAATATCTAGCGATTTTGAACCTTCAGTTGTGCTTTTGATTTGATTGCTTGATGTGTTTGTTTGTATGTCCTGAAATTATTTTAAGGGTGGTAGCCACCCAAAATAAAATTTATCCCTGCCGCATAAACCCGGAGATCCCAAACTACCCTTCTTTCTAGCCTTCCTAATCAAATTCGCCCCCTTCAAGCTCTTTAGTTTCCATGTCTCAAAAACCACTCGAGTATCAGTTGCATTCCAAGCTTTTGTTTTCTAGTCTCTCCGAATCTCGGGGACGAGATTCCTTTTAAGGGTGGTAGTCTGTAACATCCCAATATTTTGGAATGTTCAAAAATCACAAAAATTTAGAACTTTTATTTTGATTAAAATAAAATATTAAAATGCATAAGAGAACCAATTATAAAAGACTTCAAGCATCTAGAAGAGTTTTAATATTTTAATTATCTTGGAAAGATCATTACTTCCAAAAGTTGATCCAAGTTAAACAATTTATTATCCATTGTAGTTATTAAACCTCAATATGTAATTTGACAAATGTTTTTACCATTTCATTATAATAAAAGGGTTTCCTTATAAATATTTTTCCACCACTTAGCCTTAGCAATTCATAATTTAAAATGGTATTTACAAGTGTAATTTTAAATAATTTAAAACAGGATCCATTTACCAAATGGTTTTTCTTTAGTTCCACTAAGTACAAAAACATAGTGTTGAAATTTCAACCTATAGTTTATAACTTTAATAACTTCACATGTTTTATATAAATGGATTATCCAATTACATTCCATTAGCTTAAAATGCTCTTCTTTTATTTCCAAAACATAAAATGATTTTCAGGAGTATACTTTTGTTTTTAAATCTAAAATCTTTTCCAAAGTGGTTATGAAGCTTTCAATGGAGTTATCTTATTATAAATAAAATGGTGCCCAAAATACTTCAAACTAAAATGATTACATTACATTTTCTCTACTTAATTCAAATAGGTATAAAATGTGATATTAAAGCTAGATATTATGTAATAATAGAATATGAGTTTAGATAACTTAATTCCAAAACATATTTGAATATGGGTATTTTACAAATTTTATTTAGCCAAAAGAAAACTTAATTTAATATATAACTACAAAATTGATATTTAGTATCAAATTGGTATTAAATGAATTTTTCAAAAATATTAAATTTCAAAAATGTTTAAAACATGCCCACAAATGGTTTAACTCAAAGATAATAATTTTACCAATTTTTAGAAATTTGTTTGACTGCTTTTGGACACTTAAATTAAAAGTTATGAAATAAGGAAATAAAAATCATAAAACAAAAAGGAAGGGTGACGTCAGCGTGACGTCATCGTCGTCTTCCTCAGGCCGAGATTCACGCCCCGATTCTTTCCAAAAATTCGTCGAGGTTCTTGCGGGATTGGTTCCCTCCCCTGCCCCATTTAAAACCCCGTACCCTCCCCTCTCATCGCCCCTAAAAAACCTAAGAAAATCCTGCCCCAGACTGCCGGAAAAAGCTCGCCGGAGCAACGCGAGCCCGCCGCTGTTTTTCTCTGCTTTAGCGACGAGGTGAGCACGAACGGGACCGAGACCCCCTCCTTCCTTTTTCCCTTGTCCTTGCGCACCTCCGTGACCCCTTGGTCGATTTATTTCCGCAGTCGTTGGAGCGGAACAAGGTCACCGAATGCTCGCCGGCGTTTGAGGAACTCCGGCCGCGCCTCGCCGCTGCCCGAGGACGCACGAGTTGACGCCGTCGCCACCATCGAGTTCGACGCGCCGCTCCGCACCTAGTCGTCGCCACCGGAGGCTCGGGGAAGCGTCAGAGCAACCTCGCCGTCCACGACCGAGCCGCCGGCGCCGTCTTCGCCCCAACTCCGGTGAGTTCCGCCGCCCGCTTCTGGTCAACGTTCCCGGACCGTCCGATCTATCTTCAACGGTTAGGATTAGAACACTTAACGAAACGGTACGATTCCCTTCTGGCCGTTAGATCTGGATCTGACGATCCAGATCGTTTCACTTATCCACGTCAGCGACCGAGTCAGCAGCCACGTCAGGTCCAGTCAGCGCACACGTGGATATTAATTTCTATAATTAGATTAAATGGCAGTTTTGCAGAAAAGCCCCTGACACTTAGATCTATCATAACTTTTTAACCACTTATCCAAATTCAAATATTTTTACATATTTGGAAAGCCCTGGACATGTAGAATATTTTGGATCTGCCAAAATTCAAATTTGACTTAGTTCAAAATATTCAAATTTCAAATGGTGAATTTGAGTATTTCTATCATAACTGTAAATTCAAAAATTGCAAATAAAATTGTTTTAGAAACTTTATAAAATGTGTAATATGTTGCATCTGTTATAAAATAATTTTGAGAATTTGTTTGATGATTAAATGGTTGTGTCTTTAATTTGAATAGTTTGACTATTTTGACATAACTTTTAATACAAACATTATTTTTGATTTAATCCAATTGCTATACATTTAATTAAAAGCCCTCGGTCTATTAACCCCATTTATAAAATTTTGTTATAAATAGTGCTTGAATATTTTAAAATGAATTCAAAGATCATGAGACTGGATTTGATTTATTCTAGCACATTATAAGTTTATTAATTTAAAATTTTATTACTTTGCACCAAAGACATAAATAATTGTCCTAGTCTAGAGAAAGCTCAAATTTCTGTTTATTAATATAATACATAACTTTAATAAGTAAGTTTTAATTTAAAACCTTTTAAATGATTTTAATTCATTTACAAGTGTATATAAATGATATTGGTTAATTAGGTGTTACTAAAAATGTGAATTAAAACATTATGCCATTTCAAATAACTAGGTTGTATATTTTAATACTATGAACTTTTCAGTTGGGATTTAAAAATGTTAGATATGATAAATTAAGAAATTCTTGAATATGAATTTGCTTAAATTTAAATTTCTGAAAACATAACCTTAGGTAAAAGAAATTAAATATGGATGGTTGTTGTAAAATCTTGTACCTTGCTTTTAAATTATGATTAAAAAATCTTAGGATCTCTTTGTTTAAAGACTATTTCATTTGGAATTATGTGATCTTTCAATCTTTTCAAATTGAAAATATCCAAGTTGACTTTTGACTATACCCTAAACGCAATCACATAAATTCTTTTTACATATTGAATTATGTGACACCCTTGACCAAATCCATTTCTAAGCCTTATTGCGCTTGTATGTTTCATTTTGTTTTTGTGTTTGTTGAATTGCTTGTTTATTGGATGTCCTTTTACTATATAGTTTGAAACGGGGAGCAACTTTTGACTTGAACAAGAGTGTGTGAGAAACGACAACTTTCTTCAGGCAAGTGACTTCATAAAACACCTACTATTTTATTCTATTGCATGTCTAGTGTTTTCAAACAGTATTTGCAAAAGTAGTATGCATGATAGGTTTTTGGGAGATTGTAGTATGCTATGCAAACCTTTTATGTTTCCCCTTAGAAATTCCAGATTAGACCCCCATTATAATTTAGTGGAAGTACCTGCTGCAAAAATGAATTTTATATGGTTGATGTGATAAATGAAAATTTCCACTAAATTAATTTAACGCCTGGGTGGATTGGGTCGATCGAGGAGGTTTCAAGTTGAGTGGCTTCTGAGGGCCAAGTTTCATGGTTGTCTTCGCCCAAGATAGTTTCCACTTACTTGGGGTCATGATATGCGGTGTTAACCTGAGTTGCTCACTTGTGGTAGGCCACCCAGGGCTATGAGATTTAAGTCTACACTGAGTCTAGTTGCTTATCGTGCAACCATTGGTCAATATGGGCTCTGTCTTGATGGAGTAAGTTGATGTGGACCTGGGTCAAGAGATTGATGGTGGTAGAGTTGATAGGATGGTGGTAATCTCTTAGTATGATCATGGGAAAGCAACTTCTGAAAAGTCTCGTCTTGATCTTCTCCTTTTCCTTCTCACTAAAGGAGTGTAGAGGATAGTTTGGGTTGATTGAGTCTAATGGTGAAAGTGCACACCCTCTCGAGAGTTAAAACCTAAGATCTTAGCCGTGTCCCCGGCATCGGACAATTTGAGTAACTACACAAGGTTGTGTTCTGAAAATCTCCTCATCCCAAATTTCTTAATAAAACTTTGTTGGGTGAACATGGGTAGGAGACATGGACTTGTCTCGAGATTGTCTCTGAAGGAGAAGATATTGATTTAAGAAAATTGTTTATCAAAAGTAGGAGAAAATTTGCTTTGCGCAATAGCCTTGAGCTCCACCAGCCAAAATAAGCATATAGTTATAGCTTAATAGAACATTAGGAATTAAAGTCACTTGTCACCACAATTTAATTGTGATGACCCTTTATAGCTGGGCTGCAACTAAACCTTGTAGAATGTCCGAATGAGGAGTAAGGGGGTCGTCTTCGAGCTACAACCAACATGATTTGCCAGTGGCTTCATGGAGAAGATGTAGCTCCATGCTACCTTTAGTATTGCGTTTGAACTCTGAAATAAAGTGTGAACTATTTATTCAGCTAGCATTTCCGCTATGCTAAGTTGTAAGGATATTTGTTTTTGGATCATTCGTCTCGTTCTGAAATAAATTATGACATTGTACTGTGATATTACATCTTATTGGAGAATGTGAGACTTATGTGATCCAAGTCTTTGCATTATTCATATGTGCCATTGCTTTCGTAAGCATGGGCACTACACCATTTCGCAGAGCCGTGTAGTGCTACCTAGTTGTCTCCACTTTGCTTGCTTCCTCTAGTTGTTGCCGTTGCGGCATTGCAAACTTGTTCGCTGTGTGTTTAGCTGGAACTTATTCGTCTACCTTCCGCCAGTGTTGCTATTGTTGTGGTTGTAATTTGTGAGGATACCTTAAATTATGTACTCTGCATTTTGTGTCTTCTGGGTGACTGAGATGTTTTCATTGCAATGTGTGAGAAACTGGTTGAAATGCATCATTTTATTAAAAGGAAACCATACAAACTCAAAAGTTATCTGATCAATCTATTGCACTCACAAATCACAGAACATTTGTCACTTAACACATTCCAAACTGCTGCACTACCAATTTCCCTAACACTAAACCTAGCAGAAACAAAAACCCAACACCCAACCCCCAACATAGTCTTGTACTTGTACTTCATTGCATCCATCTCAGACTACTTTTTCTTCACCTCATCTTCCAGAGAGCATATCAGCAGATTTGTAGCTGCATCTTTTTCATTGCCTGCACTATTTCCTGAACCATTCAACCTCCACACTTCATCGCGCAAATCTCCTATCAACTCTTTGAAGAACTTGGGGAGTGGATCATCATGCCATTCCACAAATCCACAACCACCATGCTAACATAATTTTGCAAAGCAAATCAATTATAAGATGCAAATCGAAGAACAGAAACTTCAGATCGTGATTCGTGAAAACGAGGATCAGAGAGAAATGTGAGTGTGCTCACCATTGCATCCACGCAGGCGTAGTACCTCCGGCCTTGGTTCATACGGCTCCAGGAAATCCACCTCGGAGCCTTCCTCGGAGGATTGCAGCGGCAGAAGCGTGGCGGCTCGTACGCCATGGCTCCCTTACGATAATGAACATGAGACCGCGCTTCAGAGTCACCCCTCCCGCTGGCCCGACAGAATCCGGGAGCGGAAGAAGCATATGAGAACCAAGTTATTGTCGTCGACGTGCCCTACGCCACGTCGCCTCAGCCGTCGCCGCTCCCCTAGGGTTAGGATTGGAATCGGGATATCGTGGAATTCGTTGGGGACTGGTTCGTGCTGATTATGAAGTCTCAGGGTTAAGTCAAATTCCAGCACACAGGCGCCCACGCCATTTCCACCCGACCGGAGACGTGTCGCATCCACAGCTCGTTTGTATGTGTATTTTTATGAGTTTGTTCAGTTTGATAAGTAGCTGTATGAATTTTCTCCCACCTTGCAAATATTTGTACCCCCAGTGCTAAAACCTCTTTTTTTACATGTCCAAGTACCGTATAACTCTCTTTCCACTAAACCATTTTTCCTTACATGTCATTCTCTGTTTATGCTTTGGGGCCTCAAAGTAGCAGTACGGCCTGTTTCCAAAGTAGTATATATTTCAGGACATATCATATAGATGGATGATAGCATATATACAGTAAGGAGGAGTACAAAATCAAACACTAACACTTACTAAAAATCTTCCAACATACATACATGGAAATGAGGCAAGCAGCTCAACAGTACCAACAAAAGTAACATCATCCTTATAGATGACGTGGAAACATGCACATTATTGTTGCAATCACTCCTCAGGTTCGTCTCCCTCATGGATAACCTTCTTCAAATCCATCACCTTTACCTCCTTGTTGTCCCCCACAGCCACTTGCTTCTCCATAGCCATCTCAACGAATTCCTGGTACTTTCTCTTCTTGGGCACCTAAACAATGTTTAGCACAAATGAATTTATTGGAACTTGACAAAAATAAAACTGTTTTAATAACCTCCTCAGCACTAGAATGAAGTTAACTATAGCAAATTCCTCAGCACACCAATGAACTTAACTAGCATATTAGTCCCTGGAAACCATCTGGTGCACATCAATGAACTGAACTAACCATTTTTGTACTTGAAAACAGTTGGTGAACATGAATTAATGTACAAAAGTAGGTAGGACACCAATGCTCAGCCAGATGCGGATCAGAAAATACTTGACATACAAGCCTGATTAAATACAATGGCTAGAGCACAAAATATACCAATAAGACATCCGATGATTGTTTGTTTCGTAAATTTGATCAGCATAACATAGCCTATCTATGTCAGGTTTTCCTTACCTCCTCCTCCACAGGGATAACCGTCTTCTCCAAATCCATCTCCTTCACCTCCTTGTTGTCCCCCACAGCCACCTCTTTCTCCATAGCCAGGTCCTTGACCGCCTTCAGCTCCACAACCACCTTCTTGTCCTCCTCAACAACCATATCTTTCACCACCTTCTGCTCCACAGCCACCTCCTTGTCATCCTCCACCGCCATCTCCTTCTCCCCCACAGTCACCGCTTCCTCCTCCACCGCCTGTTCTCGGACAGGATTAAATATTACACATTTAGCTTATTAGCCTAGCTGAGCCTGACAATGTTTAAGCACGCCATGTGTAGTGTTGAACATCATTGTAATTTAATATAGCATATTATCCCTAAACCCTAAACCAATTGGTGCCCTACAATGAAGTTAACAAGCAAATTATTCCCTGCAAGCATTTGGTACGCACCAATGAACTTAACTAGGATATGGGTCCCTGGAAACCATCTGGTGACATCAATGAACTAAACTAAAGCATTTTTGTACTCGCAAACAGTTGGCGAACATGAATTTATGTGCAAATTAAGTACAAAAGAAGGTTGCACACCAATACTCAGCCAGGTGCGGATCATAAAATACTTGGCATACAAGCCTGATTAAATACAATGGCTGGAGCACTAAATATACAAGTAAAACATCCGATGATTGTTTTTTTCCTAAATTTGATTAGCATAGCCTAGCTATGCCAGGTTTAGTTTACCTCCTCGTCAACAGTGATAACCTTCTGCTCCAAATCCATCTCCTTCACCTCCTTCTCCCCACTGCCAACTCCTTCTCCATAGACATCTCCTTGACTACCTTCAGCTCCACAACCACCTCCTTGTCATCCTCCACAGCCATATATTTCACCACCTTCTGCTCCACAGGCACCTCCTGGTCATCCTCCACCGCCATCTCCTTCTCCCCCACAGTCACCGCTTTCTCCTCCACCTCCTACTGCTGTCGGACAGTGTTAAAATGTAAATGATAATATCAACTAAATTGAAAAACTAGTTGCTAATTAGGTTATTAAATAAGGGTATCAGCTTACTAAAAATAACCACAAATGTGTTGTTATTATGTTACTATAAATGAGGTTTTCATTATCCCTAAACCCTAAACCAATTGGTGCCCTACAATTAAATTAACTAGCAAATTGTTCCCTGTAAGAATTTGGTACACACCAATGAACTTAACTAGCATATTACTTCGTGGAAAACCATCTGGTGCACATCAATGAACTTAACTAAAGCAAATTTGTAATTAAAAACATATGGTGAACATGAATTTATGTACAAATTAAGTACAATAGAAGGTGCCACACCAATACTTGGCATACGAAGGCAATTATGTTCAATCACAAAAACAAACCCTAGTTTTCAACAGGTACATTTTTCCTAAATAAATTTTTTGTATGCCAGATTTATACCTAAATATAAACTCTATGTTGTTCTATTAACAAGATTGAGACATAAAAAAACCATATCTTTAGCGTAATAGTACTCCTACCTCTTCTTCTTCCTCATGGCCAACCTGGTCCAGGAAGCAAGTTTTTTCCGAATCAGAGGAATAGTAGCCAGGATCGTAGGGAGTGAGGTAATCGGAAGGATTTAACTTCCATGGCGTTGGAATTGTTGCCGCGCCGGATACCGGCGATGGAGATTCCAAATCAGAGGAATAGTAGCCAGGATCGTAGGGGGGGATGTAATCGGAAGGATTGAAGGTCACCGACGATGGAGCTGCGGCCGCGCCGGGCACGGGCGATGGAGATGCGTCCGCGCCGGCCACAGAGGCGTCAAAGGCCTCCTCTAGTGCGCATCCTCTATTCATAGCCGGTGGATATTGGGGTGGATTTGGGGAAGCTAGACGAAGGCCGGGGTTTTTTGCTGCTTCTGATTGGGGAGTAATGGAGGTGCGTGGGGTAGACGATGATGACCGAAAAGTTTTTATAGGGGGCGTCGCTTCGTGCCCTGCGCGTACATATACCGTATTCTACGTATATGTTTTTTGTGGGATTGGGATATGCGGACAAATATATGGGATACGCCGAACCGCCGAAACAAACGTGGACAGCCAAACGTGGACATGGGCCTGGTCGGCCTGCCAGAGTCTCCGATCGTTTTTTCGGTGCCAGGGGGGTTGTACCGAAGAATAAATGTATCTCTATCTCTCATGTGATCTTTATGTGATCATGAGATTTGTAATCTAGTTGAATATGTGATGTTACTCTTTATCTATTATGAACTCTAGAGGTTACTTTAATATGAACTCCGGGGTTATTCACGGTTGTAAAGGTGACTGTGTGTGCACCGTGTGTGATTCCTTTATGAAGTTGTGGTGTGTGTTTACTCATACTTTTAGGGTGCTCTTGTATACTACATAGTGAATGGTGTTTATCATCCAACATGAGAGTCTTGGAGAGTAGTATTTATTATTCAGCTTTGATGTCATTGTTGAGAATGTTCACTAGTGAAATTATGATAACTAGGCCTTGTTTCTAAGCATTAAAACACCGTTTACAACAAGTTCTGCTACATGTTTGCTTGTTGTTTAAGATTGTAATTACTACTTATAATCATCCATATTACTTGTATTTCACTATCTCTTCGCCTAACTAGTGCACCTATACATCTACAAGTGTATTGGGTGTGTTGGGGACACAAGAAACTTCTTGTATCTTAATTGCAGGGTTGGTTGAGAGGGATATCTTTGACCTCTACCTCCATGAGTTCGATATACCTTGGGTGTTCACTTAAGGGAAACTTGCTGTGTTCTACAAACCTCTGCTCTTGGAGGCCCAAAACTGTCTACGAGAATAGAAGCGTGCGTAGACATCACTATCACATAAAATATTCTTACCATGAGCCACATGCATGAAATAATTATTAATCTCCACATAAGCATAGTTATTCTTATTAATTAAAGTGAGAGCAAATTCAACAAAATAACTATCATTACAATTCTCCTCACCATAATCATCAAATATAGGAGGCATATTGTAATCATAATTAATTTTCTCCTCAATAGTAGGTGGACTGAAAATATAAAATTCATCATTGTAATCATCATATATTGGAGGTATAGTATCATGAAAGTAAAATTTCTCCTCCGTGCTTGGGGATCAAAAAATATCATGCTCATCAAAACCAGCTTCCCCAAGTTTAGACTTTTCCAAAGCATTAGCAATAATGGTGTTCAAGGAATTCATACAAATAACATTGCTACTAGCATGCAAATAAAGTTCCATAGGTTTTTGAATTTTCTCTTTAAACACTTCATGCCCAAGCTCAAGATAAATATTATAAAGTTCTCTAATATTTTTGTTGTTTTCCATTAAGCCTAACTAGTGAAAAAAAACAAGAAACAAAAAGATTTAACTGCCGGATATAAAGGAGATACCTTCCAACGCTTACCTACCCGGCAACGGCGCTAGAAAATAGCTTGATGTCTACACACGATTCTATTCTCGCAGATAGTGTTGGGCCTCCAAGAGCAGAGGTTTGTAGAACAGCAGCAAGTTTATCTTAAGTCAATCACCCAAGGTTTATCGAACTCAGGGTGGTAGAGGTCAAATATATCCCTCTCAAGCAAACCTGCAATTAATATACAAGAAGTCTCTTATGTCCCCAACACACCCAATACACTTGTCAGATGTATAGGTGCACTAGTTCGACGAAGAGATAGTGAAATACAAATAATATGTATGATTATAAGTAGTAATTGCAATCTGAAATAAAAATGGCAGCAAGCAAACATGTAGCAGAACAGGTTGGGAACGATGTTTCAATGCTTAGAAACAAGACCTAGGGATCATACTTTCACTAGTGGACATTCTCAACATTGACATCATAATTAAATAAGTAAACACTACTCTCAAACACTCTCTTGTTGGATAACAAACACCGTTCATTAATTGCGAAGGGCTACAAGAGCACCCTGTAAGTCTGAGTAAATTAACACCACAACGTCATAAATTAAAGGAGTCACACACGGTGCACACACTGTCACCTTCAGCCCGTGGAGTCTCCAGAGTTCATATTTAAGTAACCTCTAAAGTGCATAATATATAGAGAATAATATCTGCTATTCAACTAGATTACAAAGCTCATGATCACATAAATATCGCACCATGGGAGAGAGAGATAAACCCCATAGCTACCGGTAGAGCCTGCAACCCCGGGGGATAACTACTCCCTCCTTGTCATAGGAGTCAGCAGAAGGAATCCCTGTCTGGTTTTGAATGCCCCATTCTTTCTGCGAGTGGTTGGGTAACGGCAATGGAGATGGCGGTGGAGTTGATGGAGATGACTCCGGGGGCGATTCCCCGTCCCGGCAGGGTGCCAAAACAGATACTTCTGTCCCCCGAATTAGGGTTTTTGGTGGCGGCGGCGCAGCGAAACTCTTCTCGGGAAAAGGACTATGTGATAGGGTTTTTCTCGTCGGGGGGGGGGGGGGGGGCAATATATGGGCGAAGGGGCGATATCGGTGGGCACCCGAGGGGCCCACACAACCTGGCCGTGTGGCCAGGAAGGGAGACGCGCCACCACATGGTGTGGCTACCTCATA
Source organism: Poa annua (assembly GCA_026929855.1). NCBI lineage: Eukaryota > Viridiplantae > Streptophyta > Magnoliopsida > Poales > Poaceae > Poa > Poa annua. Next base: position 237,315,264 of record CM049426.1, on the reverse strand, counting down.
GCCCCTCTCTGTCTCCTCTTCGATGTTCTGGAAGCTCACGAGAAAATAATAACTTTGGCGTTTGATTTGTCCAATTCCGAAAATATTTCCTTAACAATTTTTCTGAAACAAAAAACAACAGAAAACATGGAACTGGCACTGTGGCATCTTGTTAATAGGTTAGTTCCAGAAAATGCTTAAAAATGATATAAAGTGTATATAAAACATGTAGCAAGTGGTATAATATAAGCATGTACCATAATAAATTATAGATACGTTTGAGACGTATCACCGGGGAATCCCTTCCCGGAGGGAAGAAATCGTCGCCATTGTCACCATCATCGAGCTGCACTTCATCGGGATCATCATCACCACAATCTCCACCTCCGACACCGTCATCCCCACTGCTCCACTTTGTTCCCGTTGTAACATCTAGGGCCGAATCTTGTGTGTTTGATAGGGGAAACTCTCTCGGTGTTAATTACTATTGTTATTGATGCTATTGGGTGGAACCGTTGAATTAAGCTTTATGTTCAGATTGTTACCCATGATTATATCATCTCTGATCATGTCCCATATGATGCGTTGTGAGTAGTTCATTCAATTCTTGAGGACATGAGAGAAGTCTAGATTTTAGTAGTGAACTATGTTGAGTAATATTTAATGGTTTGATATTTAAGTTGTGGTGTTATTCTTCTAGTGGTGTCATGTGAACGTCGACTACATCACACTTCACCTTTATGGACCTAGGGGAATGCATTGTGTATTCGAATATTAATTATGGGGTTACCGGAGTGACAAAAACCTAAACCCCGTTAGTATCTCGATGCATGAGGGATGGCAGGATCTCAAAGTTTAAGGCTGTGGTTAGATTTATCTTAATTACTTTCTTGTATTTGCGGATTCTTGCAAGGGATATAATCACAAGTATGTATTAGTACTAGGAAGGCCGGTGCATTAGCATAGGTTCACCCACACAACACTTATCAAAACACTAAAGATTAATCATCTATATGAAGCGAAAACACTAGACATAAATCCCGTGTGTACTAAAAATGTTTGGTCATCATAAGTAAACAAACCGGCTTGTCCTTTGCTCTAGAAAGGATTGGGACACTCGCTGCAATTATTATTGTTGCGCTTTATTTACTCGCACTTAATTTATCTGTTACATCAAAAACTCCTAAAATCATGTATGCTAGTATTTAGAGTGAAATACTCATCAAAACTGCTTGTCAGCACCTTCTGCTCCTCATTGGGTTCGACACTCTTATTTATCGAAAGTACTACGATACACCCCCTATACTTGTGGGTCATCAGTACCCGTTCGTGTCTATGTGTTTTGATCCAACATGTGTATGAGAGCGTGTGAGGGGGAACGTGTGCATTAGTTGGAGTAACGGGGGTGGTATTGTGGTAAGTTGACAACAATACCGTGATCCACTTTGGGCTTTATCTTACTTTGGTGCCTCACTAGGGATAAAGCAAATACCATGCTACCGGGGATATGTGGGTGACATTGCCACTATTGCCATGACTAGATCTATCATGTTCTTATTTAAACTTCATGTCATTGAACTTAAAGTATACTCTGTTTATCTTAATTACTAAGGTGTTATGATTTAGTTCACATCTTGGTGGAGTATCAGAGAGATTAATAACCAAAATATATCTATTTAGGATGTGACGCCCATATTATTAATAACTAGTCTTGTTGCAATGTCAATTTCTATGTTCCATTATCTACCACTACATAAAAGAGAGAGTGTATTTGTGAAACTATGAACCCCAGTCCATTTTTAATCATAAGAAACACATTTCCAACACTTTAATTGCACTTTACATTTTCTGCCATTATTAAATCCGAAAATACAAAAACATCTTTACAACTTCCAAACACCATACAAACCACAAAAACATCATCCCATATTATTTAGGATGTGACGCCCATATTACTAAGGTCTTATGATTTTGTTATTTTTTATATCTTTTACTTACACCTTGTGCTTGACAACCACTTGGTGAGGTTGAGTCCACAAAACAATTTACTTTGTTTTGTAGGTTTCATAAAGAAGGATAAGGAGACAACAACTTTTGGTTCATTTCCCCGACAGTTCGATATTAAACCCTCAAGTCACCCTCGTGGGGAAAATAAGTCTTTTTCCTTACTATATACTCTGCACTTGGAATCTCAACCTAACTCATATTCTTTTCTTGACGCATGTGATCTCATCATCATCAACGTTAAGCATTGGAGTATCAATGCGCGTGAAGCATGATCATGCTTTTAAGACCTTTTTAAGGGTATGTACGTGTAAAAATCGAGCTATATCTATGTGCTTATTTTAGTTGGGGATGTATATATGCTTTACTCGTCAATGATTATTCTTTTCTCTTTGCTGCAGTGCTTCGGATTCACCTATGGCCTTGCCATGGCGGCTTGTTTGTGTGTGTTCGTGACCAAGCATCCGTGGAGAAACAGGGAGGATGTGGCGTGGCTCGCCTTCTACCTACTGCTATGTTTCTTGCCTCCGGCCTTCGGTTTGGTGCTTGCAGCAGCCAACATTAGGCGGAGCGAAGGACCAACACCCAACAACTTCGGAAAGAGACATGGAAACATCCCCTCGCCAGGTATCTACGCATCGATGAGTACATGTTGCACCCTATCCATGATGTAACGAGAGCTATTACTATCCATAATGTTTGTCCGGTCATGGATCATATGCATATCGGCCTACTTATACGGAGGACGTTGTTGATGTTGTTTTCCTAAAGTTGACTAGTGTTTTGAGTTTTATTAATGGACGAAGACCGCTACCGATAGTCTACCATGTCCACGGCCGAGCGGATAGCTCACCAATGGGCTCTAGAATTAAAATGAATAATTCTACTCAATATTATGGAGAATCATTAATGGAAGTTTGGTCTAGGATGAAAGACAATAAATAAATTGTACCAATAAGCATGCCCTAGCCATGTTGATTAAAAACTTTTGAGATGTATTGGGACGTGCTTGTAGTGACAGAGCAGGAGGTTTCTAGCCGAGCTCCAGACACGAAGGAGTTTACGTCTCGCCACCGCTCACTGGAGGAAAAGCTAGTCACGCCGCCGGTTAGCAAGGGTCAATGTAGCAGGAACTTCGTCGTCGAAGACGGCCTAGTCGTCGCCCCTCCAATAGTTTATCATTTTTACCGTTGTAGGATGACGAGGGATGCCCCCATCAATACCCATGGTTACTAGCCTAGGGTAAGAGTTATGAGGTAGAGAATGTGTGGTGTTGGTAGATTTGTCGACTGACAAGGAGAAATTACCCAGGTTCGGCGCGCTCGAGTGAGGCAAAACCCTTACTCCTGCCTGTCTGTTATTGATTGTGTATATGCGGCGAGTACAGAGGTCTAGCAAGATGATGATCTTGGTAGGGTTTGATGATTCTGGTTGGGCGTGTCCCTGGTCGGTCTCCCTCCTATCCTTTATATAGGGGTAGGTCTCGGGTCGTAACCGACTAGGACTACATTTATGGAAGTACTACCGACTATGCTATATATGGTAGAAGTCTTCGTCTTGGGCTTCGCTTGTTGGGATTCTTCAGCCTACTGACAATTGGGATTTAGTCATTACGTGCACCAGGTACCCACATGAGGGCGTACCCGTTGTTAATTCAGAGAATAAGTCATGGACTCACTACACAGTGCACGTCTCATATTTTAGACTTTTGATATGATATTTTTGTCTTTTCGACTTATGAATTTTGACAAAAGATTTCGACTTAGTAGCTCTGGGTTTATTCGATGAGTCGAAACCAGTTAACTGCACTTGGCCAAAACCTTACTAGCTTTCAGTCAGTTTTCGAGTCCTTGGGCTTGAACTCGGAACATACTGGACAGTTACACCTCAGGCCAGTCGATGGTCTTACTGATACTGTTCTGCAGTTTCAATTTGCTACGCAGCGCGTACGCCAGGATTTTCATCGTCTCTGTTGATACGGAAATGTCCAGGATTAAAACACTGCTGGAGTGATCCTCGGACCTTTTGACTGATCGATGGGTCTTATCTCTGTATTTCTCGTATACAGCATCCGAGGTACTCTATCGACTGATTTTCACTCGGGAATTCTTATGTTTTAAATGATTTTGATTTTATTGGGTGCACGACAGTGCTCCCGATGGGAGTAGCCCCGAGATTGTGCTTTATTGCTTGCAATAGAGGATAATCTCAATTTGCATTTTGTCAGTCGAATGTTTCTTGTCTCATCCTGATGGGAGTTTCCCACTCGACTATTCTTTACCTTTATTTTTGTGATTGTGCTTTTGATTTGTAAGGAGCTTTTCTTTTTTATCAGTCGTGGTATGACGCCTATTGCGTTTGTTCGTCTGGAATGATGTCATGGGTGACATCCTTGGCGTGCGAATAACACTCTGATGGGACGTAACACAGTGGGTCCCTCTCTTGGACCGTTGTTGACGCCGGTTCAGTTCCGATTTGACCTGACGTGGCGAGATTTTCGCAGACGTGATGATGATCCCCTCGTTTTGCGCGCGTAGTGGGCGGCGTGGTCTGTGACGATTGCCCTCCGATCATGCCACGGTCGCCGTATTTTTGTTTGGACGGCCACGATGAACCCTTGATTTTTACCATAAGTACGGGTTTCTCCGTTATGATTTATTTTACCCTGCCATTTGCCTCTTGCTTTCCTCTGCTTCATCTTCCTCATCGCGCCCGCCGTCGCTCTGCTTTTGCGCTTCCTACCTTTTCCGCGCCCTCTTCTCCTTTTTTCATCCTGCATTCCTATAGTCTGTCATGGCTCCTAAGAAGAGCTCTGCATCTTCCGTTGTTGCTGCCGCTACTAGCAAGAAGAGGAAGGAGGTGACTGCCGCAGCCGTCCCCGCCGCTATGAAGAAAGAGTCCGGCGGCTAGACCTCGTCCACCGTGACGGAAAAACGGCTGGCGGCTCTTTGCAAGGAGGGGCTTCTTCTTCCATCCACGGAGCTCACCGTTCGGGCTCCTGGGAAGGACAACTTCCCCGCGCCCCTTCTCGGAGAATGGGTATGTTTTGCCGAGTTCCTTCCCCGCGGCTTTGGCTTTCCATTGCACGACTTCGTGCGCGGCCTCCTTTTTGCTTACGGGATATAGAACCATGATCTGGTCCCCAACGTCGTTTTGCACATTGCCTGTTTTATGGTAATGTGTGAATGCTTCTTGGGGATATCCGCTAGCTGGGCACTATGGAATTTGATCTTCCTAGTGCACCCCATGGCCCGCAACGGCCGTGTCAACCCCGTCGGAGGCATCGGGTTCCAGGGCAAGGCCGGTTGTAAGTACTTCACTTTGAAGGCAGTCGAGTCTGCTCAGGGGTGGAGGACCAAATGGTTCTATGTTCAACTGGGCCAAGACATCCGCCCCGCCTTCTCGACTGGCGTCGCTGAGAAGACGAAGGCCTGGGAGCACTCCCTTTCTCCAGCCGAAGAACTCGAGGCTGCCCCGCTGCTGGAGAGAGTCGCTAGATTGCTGAACACCGGCGTCTCCGGTATTCAGTTGATCTACACTTTCCTGAAGAGTCGCGTGTGTCCTCTTCAGCAGCGCGCGCATCCGATGTGGGCGTATGAGGTGGTACTCGACGCCACCAGGATCAGTGTTGTGGAGCTGTCGGCGAATGAGCTCGACACACTCGTGAAGTCGGTGACCAGCTACAAAGCTGAGGACACCATCAGCTATGCCTTCACGATAGCTCCCTTCAGCTCAGAGAATCCCCTTCCCGAGGTAAGTTACTTGCGCCCTTGTCGTCGACTGAACCTTTGATATCGTCTTCTCCCTTAATCTTGATTTTGCTTTTGCTTTGCCTTGTGTAGGGGCATTCGACAAAGTCTTCGCTCCCTCCCCTTCTTGAAGCTGGGCCTGTCGAGGAGACGGCTGTGCTGAAGGAGCGAGAGAAGTCGACAGACTCCCTGCCTAAAGTTGAATCCTCTTCTTCGGAGAAACCCGAAGTCGATGGAAAAGGTGTAGGGCAACTCGACACCGAGGTGACCGTTGAGCCCGCTCCTAAGCGTCTTCGTCAGGTGCACTCAGGTGAAAGTGAGGAGGCAGCGGACTCTGGTGCTTCTTCACATGCGCGGGATGTGCCACCCTTGGCCCAGCGCTCGCCTCTGCCTTCTACCTGCCAATCTGTCTTCGGCGGGTCTCGGTTCGACTTCGATCTCACTTCCGATGAAGATGAGCGAAGGTAATTTCTTTGTCGTGTGACTGTGTGCACCTTCTTTTGATTGTTTGCTATTCTTTAATTTCTGAATGTCCTTTTCCGTGCATTTTTATCTTTTAGCGATGATCGGGCCGCTAGTCCTTTGGCTGCTCGTGCCACGACTGCCACCTCCTGTCCAACTGCGGAGGCGGTAGTCGCGCCTTTGCCACCTTCCGTTCCTGCGTCGGTGGTTGCAGCGTCTACCGCGGCTGCTGCTACTGCTGCGCCCTCGACTCCTTCACTGACCTCATGGCTGAATCATGTAAGCCTTTCTTTTCTTTGCCAATATGGTATCTTTTTCTTTGACATGTTTGTGTGATGTGTGCGTTATGCCTGTAGCCGGCCGCAAGTGGCCTTGCTTCTTTTGGCGAGGCTTTTGCGCATTCGGAGGATGAGCGAGTCGCTATTTGCTCTCAGCTGGATCAGCTCAGCCGTAAGCTTCTTACTATGGTTTGCACATGCTGCCCTTCTTCCTTTATGTGACTGGACTGCTTTCTTTCTTTTGTTTTAGGGAAGAAAGAAATTTTGGAATCCTGACTGGCTGATTTAGAGAAGACCCTCTCCTAGCAGTCGACTGCCCAGGAAGAGCTAGACGCTCTTCGTGCTTCTGAAGGGGAGCGGGCTAGGCGACTGCTCGGCTATGCGCTCTCTCTTGCCGGTGAGGAATAATGATTTTTGTGTGTGGATTTGCTATTTGCCTTTTTTCATATTTTTGATATGCGCCTTCTTTTGTTATGCAGGCCCTTCTTCCAGCTCTGTTGGTGCGGCGAGTGATGTCTTGTCACTCGACGAAGCCATCGACCAGGTTGGGGTGACCGTGAAGCACGCCAAGAAGTCTCTGGAGACGTCCCTCCAGACTCTCGGCGCTGTTTTTAAGGAGGTGCTGCCAACAGCCGAGGTCTCGTCGACTATTGCGGGATTCGCTGCGAGACTGGGCCCCAAGTCAAAGACTCTGAAGTATTACGCTCAGTAGCTGATGGTACGCGGCTCAGACTCCACCCTCAAGCTTCTTCTTAGTCGGGGCGTGGACGCTGATTATGAGTCCCTCATGTCTGACTTTCAAAAGAAGTCAGATGGGAGGCCTTCGTCTCTAGGGAAATACAGCGCTCGCGCTTCTAGCATTGCGACTATGGAGCGCAGAACGGCAGCTGTTGATGTTGCCCGCAAGACTGGGTCTGAGTCTGCTGCCCAGTCCTAGGCAGCTTTAGTTTTAGTCATTTTGCTTTGTGCCGTAATTCGTGATGTACATTGTGCCACCAAAATTGTCATTTGGAAAATATATCTTTTGTTGATCCTTGTTGTATGCTTTGTGTCTCCTTTTGCTTCGATTTGTATCTTGCCTAAAGTGCTTATGATTGTGTCTCAGTCGAACTGCTCGACCACTCATGAGGATGTTCGAGTGGGAGGGGAGTAGAGCTCGACTGCGCAGCTAGCGAACGAAGCTCGCGTGCTTGAATATGCCAAGAAGAAAGTTATTCAACTGGAGCAAAAGCTCAAGTTGGCCAAAACTGACATAATTTTTTTGCGAGGAAGGCCTTCTCTTTCCACCTAGAGGGAAAAATATGTTCTCTATGAGATGGAAGGTTCGAACAGGCAACTTGAAGGTATTTGCTTTGGTTTTGCCTCTTGTACGTGTGTGAACTGCATCTGATGTCTTATTACCTTGCTCTATCTGTAGTTTATGTAGATGACTCTCATGGTGAGGATGCTCGTGTGGCCGAACGTCTGGCAACCGCTACTCAGACGGCCGTCACCGGCCCCCAACACTTTTGGCTTGATGCGTACCATGCCAATATCCTTGCCACTCTGAAGGATCGAGTGTGGCGTGGTGCTATTCTGCTGGAGCGCTGTCGTGCGGCACTTGCGCGGGCGAACCATTATCTGTTTCCAGAAGGTCCCCAGCCTCGAGGAATCCATGCTTTAGTCGACATGTTTTGCTCTCATGAGCCTATTCGAGCGGCTGTGACCCGACGGGTTGTGCTTGGAGCCAACGCTGCGTTCGCCTACATGAAGCGTCAAGATTCTTTGCATCCTTCTTCTTCTTCATCCCGGTCGGAGATTCGACCGTCTAGCAAAGATATGGAGCGGACTCTTGCTCCTACTGAGAAGTTGATAAGCCGAGCGCGGAAGCAACTGATCGACTCCAATCTGCCGCTGAAGGATGAAGATGCTTAGCTTATGTACTTGTATGCTTTTTATTATACATGTAACACAGATATCTAGCCCCCGAGTATAGCAAGTGGGGTTTTGTTGTTATGTGTAACATCCCAACATTTTGGAATGTTCAAAAATCACTAAAATTTAAAACTTTTGTTTTGATTAAAATAAAATATTAAAATGCATAAGAAAACTAACTATAAAAGACTTCAACCAATTTGAAAAAGTCTATTATTTCAAAATTCCCAATGTGTCATTATTTTCAAAAGTTATTTTCAATTAAACATTTCATTATCCATTGTATTTCAAAAACCCTAATATGTAATTTGACAAATGATTTATAAAGTACAAACCATTTTATTTTAAGTAAATAGTTTACTTATAAGTAATTGATTTCAACCACTTGGCCTTAGCTATAAATAAATTAAAATAACAATTACAAGTGTATTTTAAACTATTGAAAACATTGTCTAATTGCCAAAAGATTATTATTCATTTACCTGAGTTCAAAATATAGTTTGGAAATTATAAGCCTATAGTTTATAACCTAAAAACTTCATAAATTGAAATTAATGAATTACCCAAATAAACGTTTCATTTGCTTACATAAATTTCATTTATTTTCAAAGCATGAACTGATTAATATATTCTATATAAGAAATGAATTAAATCTAAAATATTTTCCAAAGTTGTTTATGAAGTTTCAAATGATTTTTCTGAATATAAAATATAATGGTGCACAAAATAATTTGAATTAAAAATGATTACATTACATTTTCTCTTTTCATTACAAATAGTTGTAATGTGATATTTAATAATCTATTAAAGCTAAAATTTATTTAATATTTGAAAATGAGTTTAAATAACTTATATTCAAACATATTTGAATATGGGTATTTCATAGAATTTATTTTAGCCAAAATTAAAATTAATTAAAACCTAGTTTTAAATTAAACATAAAGTGTCAATTTTGCATTTAATCAATATTTCAAAATATTATTTTTCAAAAATGTTCAAAACATTACTACAGCTGGTTTAACACAAAGATAATAATTTTACAAATTTTTAGAAATTTGTTTGACCTCATTTGGAGTTATAAATCAAAAGTTATAAAAGAAATATACAAAACAGAAAAGAAAATGAGAAAAACCTGACAGTGGGACCCACCTGTCAGGGGAAGAGGTTGTCTTCAACCTCCTGCACGGGAATCATGCCCCCAGATCGCCGGAGCTTCCTCCCAAAAACTGCTCTCCAATTCCCGGCGAAATCACCGCGACCCGTTCCTCCCCTCCAGCCCTATTTAATCCCCTGACCCTCCTCTCTGTTTCCCCTCTCCTTCCCCCTTGAATCGTGCCCCCATGCCGTCCAATTGCATCGCTGGAGTCGCCATTGCCGCCGCCGCGTTTTCTTCAACTCCCGGCGAGATAAGCCCCCTCCTGCAACCGAGACCCTCCCCTCTTCTACCCCGCTCACGTACGCGTCCGCTGAGGCCTTCGGGCGATCTTTTCCTGCAGAAATTTGCGGAGGACAAGCACGACAGAAAACACACCGACGCCCCGCATGGATTCGCCCACCGAGGTCGTCACAGGAAGGAGCGTCGCGCTACACCGACGCGACCTTCGTCTCCACCGCAACAGTGCGCGCATTTTCGAGGTCTTTGCGTGTCCGGGGAAGCTCTAGGACGACTGGAGCCTCCACACCCGAGCCGCCGGCGCCGTCGTCCTCTCCAACTCCGGCGAGCTGCGCCGCCCGGTAAGGTCAATGCCTCTCCACCGTTCGATCTGCGATCTACGGTGTAGCTTAGAAGTTTTAATCCAACCGGTACGCTCAGATCTGATCCCTTGGATCTGGATCTAACAGTCCTGATTGAATCACTTATCCACGTCAGCGTCGACGTGGCAATCCAGTCAGCGCCCAGTCAGCTGCCACGTCATAAATGATTTCTTTTATTTAGATTAAATGGCACTTTTGCAGAAAAGCCCCTGCCACTTAGATCTGTCATAACTTTTTAACCACTTATCCAAAATTCAAATTTGACTTAGTTTAAAATATTCAAATTTCAAATGCTAAATTTGAGTATTTTTGTCATAACTTTAAATCTGTAAATTCAAAAATTGCAAATAATATTGTTTTAGAGACCTTGGAATATTTGTAAATTGATGCCACTCCTATAAAATATTTTTGAGTAATATTTGAATGAATTCATAGTTATATATTGAAATTGGATAGTTTGAATATTTTCAACATAACTTTTAATATAAACATTATTCTTGAATAAATCCAATTGCTATAAATTTAATTAAATGCCCCCTGTCTATTAACACTACTTATAAAATTTTGTTATAAAAATTAAATCATAGAAAATTTTAATCTTATAATTATTCCTTTTATTATATTTTCCAAAAGTAGAAATTAATTAAATTGCATTTATAAATTCATGCATATTTATAAATATCACAAAAATTTGTATTATGTTTCTTGTGATTTAAAATTGCATTTCATGCATAGCATATTTTATTTTGTAGTTATATTTCCCATAAGAAAACTCCTCCCCCATTTTCTCTAAGTTAGAAATATTTTCAAACTTAGTATTTTGGTAAAAGTATTATATACATAGACACTTAGGAGTTTCAACATGGAACTAGAAGACCAATGAAGGACTTAGCAAAACAAGACTCCAGAAGAATCTCCAAGAAGTAGAAGCACTTAGAAGAAAAATCAAGAGGAAGTTCATGAAGACCAACCAGAAATATTTTCTAAGTCTTGCTCCCTCTCTCTTTCATTTCTACTTTCTTCTCTTAGACCTCTTGAAGACTAAGTTAAATCCAAGACCAGCCTAGGTGATACTAAAATCATCAAGTCTGAAGATTTTTCAAGTCTACCAAGAATTTAATCAAGACATCACCAAGAAGAATATTACAAGTCTGGAGATGAAACCTGGAAGATCAACTACATCTTTCTTTCTATCTTTTCCCTCTTTCCTAATCTTGTCTTTCACATTTGACATAAACAATTTTTGATCATGATATTATCATCTTGAAGTTTGTTGGATCCTTGCGGCATAGTGAGATGAAGCGGCCTGGAAACAAACCTTACATGTCCACGTACATGAGACCTGTTCCACAATTTAAGTGGTTGGCCGGGTGTCTGTCTCTCTCACTTTAGTGAATATCCAAATTACAAAGAGTTGATAGTAATTGTTGATCACCTTATAAACTTAGTATTTTCTCCAAGCATTTATGCACATCATGGCTAAGCCATTTGAGTGCTTATTCAAGATAATTTATAACAAAGTTATTTTTTTAACTCCTGACCTTAGTCCTTAGTCATTTTTTACCAACACATTTCCTTGCATTAACTTAAAAGATTTTCATGGCATGACATGCATTTCTAGTCCTTAGAAATGAATTGCATATCATGCATGACATGTTTTCCTTAGAAGTTTTACAAAAAACTTGTTTGTTCACTAGATCTGAGCATGTATGTTTGATGATTGTTGTTTGTTGATTGTTGTTTGCTTATATTGCTTAGATTAAACGGAGAGCAAACGTTCGTTGTTGAAAAGAGTTTGTGAACAACGACAACATTCAAAGGCAAGTGGCACACCTCATAAACCTCCTATTATTTTCTATATGCATTACTTAGTGTATTTTTATATATGCATGTGTAGGATAGTGTTGCTATGCTAAACCTGTGTAGAAATCCCTTACTCCTGTGTCTAGGTTCCTATATCATACTTAGCAGAAATATTGATGCTATGCAATTGATGAAAAGTTTTACAAAATATTAAGTGACTACTCAGGGCTGTGCTCATGGTTGTCTCGCCTAGGATGAATGTCTATTCTACTTAGGGCCGTGAGCATGGTGATTTTCACCTGAGAGTACATCCACTAAGTTAATGAAACACCTGGGTGGTAAGTGGTTGTATGGTTTATGTTGAGTGGCTACTCAGGTCCATGTCTATGGTTCCTGGAGTATGTACACTTGTGAATGGCCACCCAGGAATAGAGGAATCTGAAGAACTTCAAGTGACGATTGCTTCCAGTGCAGCCATTGACATATGGGCTCTGGCTTGATCAACTAAGTTGCATGGACTCTCTCCGGCTTGACAAGAAGATGTAGAGGGTGTTAGGTGGAACGGGTCAAGCCAGAGTGGGAGGGAAAATGCTTCTGAAAGATCTCGTCTCATTCTTCTCCTTTCCTTATCACTATAAGTGTGTAAAGGATAGTTTGGGTTGAATGGGTACAATGGTGAAAGTGCACAACCTCTGCAGAGTTAAAATCTAAGTACTTAGCCGTGTCCCGGTACGGACAATTTGAGCAGCTGATCACAGACGTCAACGGAGGATTCCATCATTCCAACTTCAGAAATAAAACTTGATGGATGAACAAGGGAAGATGAGATTATGGTTTGCATGCCATACTTGTCTTGATTTGAAGAAAGTGTTTTCCAAAGAGATAGGAAAAATTGGCTTTATGCAAAATAGCCTTGAACTCCACCAGCCAAATATGCATATAGGCTATAGAGTTATTCCATTAAGTGTCCACCATAGTGTCACTTGCCAGACTCCATTTCTAATGGAATCTGACCCACGTTGCTGCAATTTCTTTCTTATTGCAGATTGACCAGTTGACGAGTGAGGTTTCGATTAAAGGTTTCGAGTCTACAACCAACATGTTTTCGCCTGTGGCAACATGAAGTTGTTGGAGACCCACTGCTATTTTATTTCCGTTGTGTACTATTTCAAAGCTAGCTTTATGCTATGCAACTTGTAATGAATATTTTGTAAGTCTGGATCATCGATGTAATAAAATTGATACTTTGTTTTGATATTACATCGTAAACTGTGTGTGCAAACGAATCAATCCAGGGATTTGCACTATACACAGGTATCTGCCTTATTTAAAGTGCAAGTACGCTACATTATGCCATAGGAATCCCTTGTCCATCTGTTTCTCAAGTATATTTGAGTTGGTTTGTGTTTTTTGTTTCTTGATACTCACACAGCTCCCGAGAGTATCGAATGGTTGTTTGTGCCTTCTGACATACATAGCCCCTGAACATATCGAGTGGCTACTTTTTGCTTTTTGATGTATGTGCAGCCCCCGAGCATATCGAGTGGCTGCTTTTTTACTTTTTGATGTATGTGCAGCCCCCGAGCATATCGAGTGGCTGCTTTTTGCTTTTTTATGTATGTGCAGCCCCCGAGTATATCGAGTGACTGCTTTTTTTGCTTTTTGATGTCGAGAAATTAGGCAGGGAAGGTATGGATAATGTATTTTCTTTATAAATGTTGACCAGCAAACCGCCTCATTAAAAACCTTCCAGACCCCTAAGGTACCCTGGTGAGGAAAAGAGCGCGTCTGGAACCTGCTGGCCTTTTGATACATGAGTTTTTTGCTACATCGACTAGATGTCTTTGCTAAGTGATGACGACCCTAATTGGCATTACTCTCCGAGTTGCGTGCTTCCTCTTGGTGATGTAGCATCTATAGCTTGTGCCTTCTTTCGTATGACCTCATTGGCTTTTGTCGTTGAAACACCTGGGGTTCCCCGTGGGACGTGTCCTTCTCTGGTAGTGTGATGCGCATAACAGTGAAAGCTTCGAGTGGCATCGCCTCCGTCGCGTCTTGCTTTCTCATTTTGCGACTGTCACTTATGATGACACAGTTTGACAGTCCTTGGCTGAAGATAGTAGTGATGTGGTTTGAGTTTGCCAATCTGCTTATGCCTGACCTCCTCTGATCAGCCACGGAGTGGTTTGTTTTGCTTGGGGGATCCTCTTGGTCTGGCTTTTTCCCGAAGATTTTTGCTTCTCGAGTGGTCTGTGGGTGCCACCTTCTTATTGACATGTGGTTTATGTGCTTGAAGAAAACGCCTGGCGGTACCTGCGCCTTTGCTGCTCCAATGTTTGCTATCGTGTTGGCTTGTTTGTTGCGCGTGCACATTATATGTTGTAGCTCACAGCTGTGAAATCTTCTTTGCCACATGTCGAAGTAATCTTGATATCTAGCCAGCTTGTCTATGTTCATTCTGCTTGCACTTGCCGTGTTTTGCGTGATTATGCATGAGCTCCCTCGGATGATGATGTTTTTGAAGGAGATATGCCCTAGAGGAAAATAAATAAGTAGTATTTATTGCATTATCTCATAAGTTTATAATAGTTTTGTGTATTATGCTATAACTGTATTAATCGGAATTATTAATACACGTGTGATACATAGACAACCAGGTCCCTAGTAAGCCTCTATATGAACTAGTCCATTGGGCAACAGTTGATCGAGATTCCCGATCAAGGACAATGACGTCGGTTGACAATGGGGTCATCTTATTAGTTGAATAATATGATGGACATACGCAAAGTATTGCAATAAGATCGTATTACGATGTTTATCATTTGCAATAGATAAGAATATGATAGCTTATTCCTTAGACCGTGAGACCGTACTTATTGATGGTTCGTAGGGGTGCTTTGAGAGCATCAAATGTTGTGTCTTATATAGCATGACAATAACGGTGTCCATCTTGGGTATTCCGAAAGAGCATCGAGACGTAAGGATCAAGAGCGGGATTTGTTCATTCTTGTAATGGAAAGATACTATGCGCCCACTCGGTGAGATTGCATCTATATAGCTGCGCAGCTTATGACTGGGTCATGGAGATGTAATATCACAGACGAGTTAATAACCTTCATCGGTAACGAGATACAACAAAGACATCGGTGTGTCTACGATCATATCTCGGACAAGGTAGTATCGCAGAAACAAAGGGAATGAATATCATATTCATGGTTCAACGACGATATTCGTGAAATGCACAGGGGTCGTCATATACATCCAGGTATCCCTGACGGTCATTGGTGAGCGGAGTGTCTCGACCATGTCTAGAGTGTTCTCGAACCGTAGTGTAACAAACTTAAGGTCTTAACGACGCCAGGAGATAGGTTCTGGAATATTATAGGATTTTGTTGGAGAGAGAGAAATGATCCGGAAAGAGTCCCGGTGGTCCGGAAGGAGTTCCGGGGAGGTCTGGAATGGTTCCAGGGATGTCCGAAAGTTGTTCGAGTGGTTCGGAAAATGTTTCAGAGTCACGGGAGATTAAATTATATATAAATATATTAATTATGAATTAATAGGATTTTATATTAATTTAATATTAATTAAATAAAGGAAAAAAGGGGGCTCCCACCTACATGGCCCCTGAGAGGGCCCAAGAGGGGGAGCCGCACCACCAAAGGGGGGTTGGCCCCATGGCTGGTTCGGCCAGCCCATGTGGGGGCGCAACCCCCCTCCTCCTTTGTTTAGTCCCACATGGGGGAGCTAGGGAGTTTGCACACCTCCTCCCCCCTTTATATAGTAAGGCATATGAATTGGATTAATTCATTGAAAAATACAATTAATTGTATAGCAGGCCGGCCGAGTTGCTTCTCCGCCCGTTTTGCCCCCTCTCTTCACCTAAGCTATACCACCGGGCGCCGTTGCCCTGCGGGATTCCAGATAAGATCTACCCCTGCGATTTCAGCTGGATCTGAATGACCGGGGGTTGTCGTTAAGCTCCGTATGTTTGCGAGTGCTCGGAGGTAACTCTTTTTGAGGAGCCTGGGCGACGTCGTCTCGCCCCTGCAGCCGCCGCGCCACCCCCCCCCCCCCTCTGCCGCCGGCGCATCCCCCCTGGTGCCGGCGCCTCGCCTGCTTCCGCCCGACGCCCGACGCCCGACGCCCGTCGACGCAGGTCATCGTCAACACACCGGCGACATCGTCTACATCATCGCGGCAAGTTCTCCGCGACCTCGAGGTCGGCTACGGACGACTTCATCGTCAACGCTTGTGCGGGAGCGTAATCCACGCTATCGGTCTACATGGAGGTAATGTAACCCGTTCCGCCACCGTTATAACATGTACTAGATAGATAGATCCTGGCTAGTTAGGGTTTCATCCGCTAGAAAAATTATTGTTTTCTGCACCGGAACCCCTTCAGTTTTGTGCTCCTAAGGCTCTTGTCAGTCGCATGCCTTGGAACAGGCCTTCGTAGTCGATTTTGACCATTGATGGTGACGGGAAGTTTATCTGCAGTACATATCATACTCGCTCCTTGTTAGGGTTTATGAGTATCATACCTGCGCCTGTGCCTCTGCCGTTTTTGGACCCGTCGAAGTGTATTGTCCATTGTTTGGCTTGTGTGCTTTCTTCTTTTGTGGGTTCAACCGTCCATATGGCGTTTACCTCATGCGCTGCGGTTATGGTTGCTCGTCTCTTACTCTCCGGTTCAGTTGCTACTTCCTTCTCAACTTGCGCCTTGTCTGAGGTTTCCTCGGCTCTGTATGACTCCGAGATCCTGCAAAAGTCTCTGTCATAGTCGTCTGACTTTTGGAGGCTTCCATTGACTGTGATAACTCCTTTTGGACCAAGCATTTTGAGCTTGAGGTATGCATAATGTGGTACCGCCAGGAACCTTGCGAATGCCGGCCTCCCCAATATGGCGTGGTATTGTGATTTCCAATTGACGACGTCGAAGTCGATGATTTCGCTTCTGAAGTGGGTTGCATCCCCGAATGTGACGTCAAGTTGGATTTTCCCTTCTGGACGTATGGCTTTGCCTGTTACAATACCATGGAAGGTGTTTGTGGATTTTGATAGATACTCGACTGACCTGTTCATTCTTCGGAGCGTGTCTGTGAATATTATCTTGACGCCACTGCCTCCGTCCATGAATATTTTGGTCATAGTGTACCCTCTGATATGTCCTTCGAGTACTAGAGCAGTGTGTCCCGGTCGATAGATGGCTGGCGGGTGATCCTCCTGATCAAAAGCAATTGTTATGTCTGACCCTTGCAAAAATTATGTTACTGGGGGTGGAGCTAATACTGCTATATCGATGTTTCTTGTGTGGCGCTTTTGTCTTCTGTTGGAGGTGCATCCCTTATGGATCATGTACATTTTCCCTTTTGGCTGTGGATATTGAGTGTCCATATTGTGCGGTATGTGATGTATGGCGCCTGCCATCTGGTTATTCGCATTGTGATGTGGTGGTGGCGGTAGTGCTGCCAATACTTGCGGAGGTGCTATGTATGTCGCTGGTATAGCTTGTGGTTGTTCTCTCTTCATCTGATTTATGTAATCCATCGCCATTTGCCCAAATTCGCGGCAGCTTCCCATGGTGTGATGTGATGTTAACCGTCCAGTCGCCGGGTCTTTGAACATATGGAGTCTGCACTCATCCTCCATCTTTTCTTGAAATGATTTCTCGACTCTTGACTCTAAGCACTTCTGACCGGCTTGTTTTCTATAGCTTCCGCGCTGGTCTCGACCTCGATAGTCACGTCTGTCGACTGGCCTATCTCGTCTGTAGTTATCACTTCGTGTGTCCCGGCGATCGTCTTGCCGACTATTTCGCCGGTCATCTTGCTTTCTATCATCTTGATTCCGGTCGTCATGCGAGAATCGAGCTGCTACAAATTTGACTTTGTCTTTACCGCGGTGATCGTAGTCGCGCCTTCTTTATTTCTCATCTCTATCCCGCCGATCTCGGCTGTCTCGGTGGTCGCGATTGTCCCGTATGTCGTGATATCGCTGTGGTGAGTGTGGGTTCTTGCCCTGGACTGCATCTTCGCCATCTGCCCACTCGGTCGCTAGCTTCATGAGCTCTGCCATGTTTTTCGGTTTTTGCCGTCCGAGTGCTTCCCTGAAACCTTTTCTGTAGACTCCATTCGCGAAGGCGTCCATTGCTCTGTCTTCTGATATTGCGCCCACGGAGTTCCTGATGGAGGCCCACCTTCTGATGTAAGACCTAAGCTTCTCGTCTTTCTTTTGCCGGCATGCTCTTAATTCTTCAAATGTTTTCGACCTTTCGCAGAGAGGATCGAAATATTTTATGAAGTCTTCCTTGAAGTGATCCCAAGAATCGTAGGCTCCTTTGGGTAAAGACTTGAGCCAGTCGCGGGCCGTGCCTTCCAGCATCAACTGTATGTATTGTAGTGTTGTCGTTGTTGTTCCACGTTGGCATATGACTACCAGTTTGTAATCTTCCAGCCACCCCGAGGGTTCCTGTTTCGAGTTGATTTTTGGCATGGTTGGGTAGGCCAAACTTCTTTGGGAGTTTTGTTTCTTGAATCCATCAAGTGAAGCATTGTGCTCCGCATGGTCCTGCGTTGCGATTGTCGGGCGATTCACGACTTCCTGATCTCCTGGACCTGCTGCTTGAGCGGCTTCTTGATCTGCGACGGCTTGAGCTTTTCCTGCCGCTGCTTCGCTGAGGACTGCGACTGTAACGTCCTCTTGAGGGACTTCTGCTATGTCTCCTCCTTCTTCCGTCTACCAGTTCTTTTGCTGCAATTTCCAGGGCCTTCATTTGCTGTGGGTATCTTGCTTCAGCAGGATCACCTGCCGGTGGTTTGTCTGCTTGAAGGTATGCTCCTATGGATATGAGAGCTCCTTCTGCTGTTTTGGGTTGAATTATGCCGTCAGAGTCGACGGTTAGGAACGAGTTGTTTAAGTTTCGAGTGACGTCTGCCCTTTCGTGTTCGGGGATTCTATCGAATCTGGATCTGCATCGTGCCTCGGTTGCCCCTGTAGAACTCATGCATAGTTGTCGTCTGCGCGGGCTTGATATGCTTGCTTGCCTTCTTCGCTCTTCAAGTGTTGCTCTGTATTTCTTCAAGCGCTGTGATTCCTGCCAGTTGAAGTAGTTGTATGTTGCCAATTCATCTGGAGTTGCGTCTGCTGGCATGGTTATGCCTTCTTCAATGACCTTTTTCACCTTTGCAGCCATCTATGCCGTTATGTCCAGAGTGGTGGTACCATCTGGTAAAGTGACCGTCCATGGATACTCGACTGGTTGTCGATTGGCTGCGTTTTCTGATGTTTCCGCGGTTGTTGCCACGTAAACCTGCTGGGGTATGTGGAAAGGATATGTGTAGTCTGATTGCTCTTCATATGCTGCTTCGATATCTCTATCCCGCTCTATGCTTTTGCTTCTTTCACCATCTTCTGTTTGCTGTATATGCTTGTCATAGTTGACGACAGCATGATGTGGAGATTGGATCTCTGCGCCAGTGAAGTCGGCCAGACGTATGATGTCTTCTACAGGCTCATCAAACTCGGGGAGGTGGAAGCTTTCTTTTGGAGTGTCGATTTGCATTTGGTCTTTGACTGGGTTGATATGGAGTGTCGACTGCACTTTTTTTTCCATCTCGTTTTGCGTTATGAATTCGTTGAACTCTCTTGTGGACATGGATCCTGCTATGGACGAGCTCGGACCGATCTGTGATATTGGTGCTCCAGTGCTTCCATTCGAAGCCGTCGATATGATCATATCATCGACTGAGGTAGTCGACAACTCTTCCTCTTCAGGGAACTCATCCGCCATGAATTTGTTGGATTCTGCGGGTGTCATTGAATCTGTTGGAGATTGTGGCGGTGGGATCAGATCGGTCTGCGACGGGGTATCTTCCTTGTCTGTTGTAGATGTGATCTCAGTCGATCTCTTCTGAAGTGACTGAGTTGTGATCTGTTTGACTAAATCCTCCACACCGAGCTGATCAACAAATAAGTTATGTTCCCTAATAGTTAGATCAAAACCTGAATCGAGATTGGAGTATATCTCCTGAGTTTCGGGTGAGTATGGCCTGATCCTTGCTGGTGATGCTCTGTTTGGCGAGTGACCGACTGTGATCTGGGTACGATCTGCTGTTGCTGATGTGCATCCCTTTGAAGAAGTCAGCGGTTCGCCGTTTGAAATTTGGACCAAAAAATCCGTAACTCCAACACCACTTGTTCCCACAGACGTTGACGAGGGATGCCCCCATCAATACCAATGGTTACTAACCTAGGGTAAGAGTTATGAGGTAGAGAGCGCGTGGTGTTGATAGATTTGTCGGCTGACAAGCGGGAATTACCCAGGTTCGAGTCCCTCGAGTGAGGTAAAACCCTTACTCCTGCTTGTCTGTGATTGATCGTGTATATGCGGTGAGTACAGAGGTTTAGCAAGATGACGACCTTGCTAGGGTTTAATGATTCTAGTTGGGCGTGTCCCTGGTCGGTCTCCCTCCTGTCCTTTATATAGGGGTACAGGTCTCAGGTCGTAATCGACTAGGACTATATTTATGGAAAGTACTACCGACTATACTATCTATGGTAGAAGTCTTCTTCTTGGGCTTTGCTTGTTGGGCTTTTTCAGCCTATTGACAATTGGGTTTTAGTCATTACGTGCACCAGATAGCCACATGAGGGGGTACCCGTTTGATATAATCTTGTCACAGGACCTATAGAAGAATGTAGTACGGAATTTTACTATTGGTGCATTGTCGGATCCATAGGCTAGAAGAGGTATTTACTACTCCGTTCATGAGAACTAGAAGGAAAAGACGCGCGTTGCAGCGTCCGTCTTAATACGAACAACGATAGACTAAAAAATACTTTGAGCAAAATATACTTATAAAATAATATTAATAAGGAAAAAATAGTACAACTCGATCACTACATGAAAGTAGAGAAGGGACATAATTATTTAGTTGTAATGCCATGAAATTTAAATTGTACACATGATTTTATAATGATTTGATTAAATTTCTGACAATCTAGAGACATTGTATGATGAACATTGCAAACTCAAAGAGTTAGATTAGGCATCGAGGTCATACGGTGATGGTCATTGATACTAATATAATGAAATTAAGTATATTTCTCGACATAAATTACCCCAAAATCAATCATAGTTGGCATAATTATGTCCTAACATATTTAAATAAATTGCATCGAATACGTCTGATACTATATGAAAACAGAGTAACATTTCGCCAATAAATACTGAATATATCACAAAAATATAGAGCAAACTAAGAGATTAAACAGTTTACATGCAATAGATCTAGATTGTATAAAATAAATTATAAAAAATAAATGGTATGAATACCACCAACCATTATATATTTAATTGTAGAAATACACCTCTTTACATATAATTTGACCGCATGTAGCATGCAAGTTATTAATGGACTTGAGAGGCAACATTAGGATTGGAAAGTCGACCACTACTAATAGCAACAGTGATAGCGGTGGCCCGTGTGGGAGGCGATATGGGTGTTCGCATGCAACTACTGTGAGGATCATAAAAGTTTGCTCAGTGACGTGTTTTCGATTTAGTACGACTCGAGAGAGGCGGAGAGAGAGAAATGGTGTCACATGGCATCAGGGATGAGGTGTCATGTAGTCCTAAGTGCTTGACGAAGCCAGAAGTGTAAGTGGAGAGAAGGGCGATCTTTGCATAGAGGTGTGTGGAGAGAAAGTCAAATTTTGCATAGGGACGGTTGTTTTCGGTACAATACGACTTGAGAGAGGCGAGGGAGCTAAACAATGTCATGTGGCACAAGCGGCATGGCGCTATGGTGGATGCTAGGCAGAGATAAGAGAGAGGTTATCGGATGTCTCTCTGATAGCTACCGAGCTCACCAATGTTGTTTTTAAAAAATCAAAACGTCATGTTTAGCTTTCAATTTTTCTAAATAAAATATACCACTACTTGCATATATTTTACAAACTCTAGGTTTTTTATATATTTTTGTCTACGCAAAAAGAGTAATTTTCAGTGAAAATTAAGTTGTTTTTTTTTGTTTTTTAAGATAGAAATCTCTTCTTATTTCACAAAAATTTAGTACATAAGTACAAACATATGTATATATAATATATGTAATAAAATATTTTTTAAACTTAATTTAAAATTATGAAGTATAACTAAATATAAAATGAAATATGAGTGGGGTCCACCTTGATGTGGATATGTGGGAGAAGGAGAAGGTTCTATTCCTATGGAGCTTAGTATTATTAGGATTATGAAGTATAACTAAATATAAAATAAAATATGAGTGGGGTCCACTTTAATGTGGATATGTGGGAGAAGGAGAAGGTTCTATTTCTACGGAGCTTAGTATTCTTTAGGAGATGTGGTGTCGTGCAATACTTGGTTGGCCGTTAGCCCTTCCGGTTTAGGAGGAGGCCCAACCAATTTTAGGGGAGGATCCATGAATTTTGGTGCAAGATCTATCTCCCTGCCATATGTGGTCTAGCATCATAGTTAGCGTTAACAGGTTTGCCAGATTTTATGTCAAAGTGCGTAATGTAAGTCTCGTGTGATTCATTTTATTGCTCGCTTCTGTATTACATATGTTGAGTGGATCATCTATTTGCTAGATCGAGAATGCCATCCAAATATACGATCGACTTTCGCGAAAGATGCTAGGCGGCTCGGTTATTGTTGGGACATGTTGGAGAGCGTCTCTACTATTGACTTACACGCGTCGGGTGCAGCAAGTAAAGAGTCATATCCGGATAGAAGTGAAGTGGCGGCCGCTGAATATGGCGAGATGGAGGACGACGAGAAATTCCGATCTGACCACCACACATCACACATCATGAGTAATTGTAGACATATCTATCTGCTACTCCCTCCGTTTGCTTTTATAACACGTTCTAGCTGTTCTACAGATTGTATCTAGTCTGCTTTTAGCATATAGGTGCATTCTTTTTGGTTTGTATGTAGTCCACTCTAAACTATGTAAAACGTGTTATATTGATAAAAAGAGGAAGTAGTTTCTATTGTATGTCCGAATTGAAATTTGTCCGAGTTGAATTTGCATCCATCAAACTATGTTTTAATGATCTGCGTTACATGGTTATTATGATTTGGAGGTATATATGATTTGAGGTTTATTGTTGGAGGACACCACCTTTAAAATTTGTCCAGACCTATAGTGAACACGTCAAAAAAACAGAATTTGTCTCGGCCAAGGGCCCAATGTAAAACTGCTAAGCCCATCTATATCAGGCTCAATTCTCTTCAGGTGATGTTTGGTAGCCCGGTCGAACTGAGAATATCTTTTCCCACCCAATTTTTGAGTGTTTGCTAGCCCGGTTTGCTCATCTGAGTCAAGCCTACCTCATGCAAAAACGTCCGCTCAGCCATGTTCACTTGAGAGTGTATCACTACGTGAAGGGAAGCCTTTGCGAAGGTCTCTTTTGCCCGCCATATGGCTGTAGGAAATGCGGGTCCGTGTCAGATCTAGATCTAGATCTGATCTATATATATAGATTTGTACAAACTATACACAACGTTGTGTAAAAATAAAACTTAGGTAGTACAACTACACACATGATTGTACGTACAACTACACAGATCACATGTACATATCAGATCGTACAAGTATATAGATATTAGGTAGAACGTATAACTATACAAATCAGGTTGTATAAAACTATACATATCAGTTTGTATAGAACATGGTTGAATGTATAACTATGCAGATCAGGTTGTACAAATCAAGTTGTACCTACAACTACACTCAGATTCAGTTGGACGTACAACTACACATACTAGACTATACGAACTATACACAATCCAAAATACCAAAAAAAGTTTGTCGAAACTTATCAATATGGGATCTACCTTTGAAGATCTCGACGCGAGGACTTGAAAAGTGAAAAGAGTTCGTAATTCGGATAAACGGTTATCAACATATTTCATTTTGAAAAAACGAATCTCGTACAAGCCTCTGCGCACCACTAGAAAGTCGCCATTTGTCACGCACGGAGAAAATGTAGGAAGTCAAAGCGAACGAAATTGTAACACGTATCGGGAGCGAAATAGGATAAAATAGACCTTCACAAAGAAAACCGTTTTTCTAAGGAAAGCACTGAGCGTACTCCGGTGGCTGGAAAGTTTCCAGCCTCCGCATCCCCTGCTGACATGTGTCCAGTTTGGTCCCCCAATCCCGTTTTTGCTCCAGAAGCAAAAAATATTTCGATTGTTATAAGAAATTTATGTTATGGTAGCAATTTTTAATTTTTATCTAAATCCCCCAATTGCTTTCTGGAGAAAAAACGGTTCGTTTTAAAATAAAAAATTGTGCTATTGTAGCAATTTTCACCGCAATTGCTCCAAGAAGCAAAAATGCTTATTCGTAATAAAAATATGTGCTCTTATAGCAAAAGATCTTGTAGCAAAAACTTAATGCTGCAGAAGCAAAATCAGAGAACAATTGCAGCAAAATCACATAACAAATATTACCAAAAAGTTTGTTACCAAAAGTCACAGAACAATTATATTTTCCATCGTATAAATATACAATTTTCTGCAATTCTTCTACGGATTTGCACCAACAACAGAAAATTTATGCTACAATGTTTTTGCTGCAATTGCTCTACAAATTTGCCTCGACATGTAGTTTTTTTTGCTAGAAATCTTATGAGCATTTGCATCACATAAAATAAATGCATCAGAAGAAACTTGCTACAATTGTTTTACAGATTTGCATCGGAGGGAGATAATGCTTGTTATAAAGCTTTCAAAACACTCACATGAACAGATTGGGGGCACCAACTATAGCACATACTGGCATTTCAGGTAGCAATTCAGCTAGCAGTGGGTAGGAGTTGCTCCTCGGTAGCTATGTGCCCATGTGCATCCTCCGTGTTCTGGCCTCGGCCATGGATGAGCGCCCACCGCTGCTTCTACAACGACCGTTGCACGGTCACGCGCCCGCCGCTGCGAGGCCGCCTACACGGGCGGAGCCGACGGCTGCAAACTCAACGAGCGCGGGTGCCGTGCAAAGGTTCCCGACCAACATGCACATGGCGAGGAAGGACTTGAGTGAGGCTAGCAGCGGCGCGGGAGAGGAGTGGAGCACAGAGTGAAAGGGGAAGCCCTTCAGCACGTCCGCGTCGGCGAGGAGGGAGCGGAGGTCGTCGACGGCGTGGATGAAGGCGCACGACAGAGCTCCTCGATATCGGGCTCACGGGTGGACACGCCGGAGAGGGAGACGAGGCGAGCCACCTCGACGGCGGTGTGGGCCAGGTGTAGCACCCCAACTTTTATTAAAGTTGGAACACCTGTGTTATGTGCTAGTCCCTGGATCACTGCTAGCACCACAGTACAAAATATAGGATATCATTGCATAAGTATTAAATTGCTACAACGAGATCCAAAAATATTAGCCAAGTATAGCTTTATTACAAGTTTGCATAGCCATGAAGGCTAGATAAAATTCAGAGTTCACAACGAAAGCAAATAACAATTAGCCTCAGCTTCAAGCATGCGCCACAGGCAAACATGTTGGGTGTAGACTCGAGTCCAAATCTTATTCTTCATCAGAATTACCTGCACATTTGAATATGCAGCACCCGAAGGAGGTCAATACAATGATGTATTGGCAAGTGACTATGGTAGATATAAAATGACAAGTCTAAAGTCTATATGCATATCTGGCTGGGTGGGGTTGGAGGCTATTTTGCAGAAATCAAATTTTCTCCTATCTTTTGTAAAACATTTTATTCCTCAAGACTTGGCACCAAGGGACAAAGCCTAAGTGCACCAACAATTCTTTCCTTAGTCAAATTTTACTTTATGAAAACAGTGTTGAGATTCTTCCGCCCATCCTTGTCCAGCTGCTCGAAGTAGTCCATTTCCGGGGACACGGCTAAGTACTTAGTTTTAACTCTGTAGAGGTTGTGCACTTTCACCTTTAGACTCAATTTGTCCGAGAAATCCTATACACGCGGAGTGTATTATGGAAAGGAGAGAATTGAGACAAGAACTTTCAGAAGAAGAATGCAACCATACTAGCAAGACCCGTTCCACCTATCATCTCTACATCTGCTTGTCAAGCTGACAGGTTGCACCCCCACAACTTAATTATTCTAGACAGAGCCCATTGTCAAAAGGCTGCACGGGAAGCTTCTAAACTTGGAGGGACTTGGTAATCTCTTCGTTCCTGGGTGGCCGTCCACAAGTGTACTTCTGGGTAACAACCATCATACTCATGGCACTAAGTAGAATAGACATTCATCCTAGGCGATGACAACCACAAGCATAGTCCCAAAAGCCACTCAACATAAACCATAACAACCAATTCCACCCAGATGTGTATTTTAGATTTTAACACTTAGAAACATTTCCATAACATGGTAAACATTTTTATAGCATGGCTAACCAACTAATAAAATCTTTCCATGGCTGCTTAGGAAAAGGGTGGCTACACACTATTAGGATATTTGTAAAATACAAACTAACTTAGCATTATAAAATAAATCAAAAATCCCTATCTTGCACACTACTGAAAGTATACTACAAATGCATATAGAAAATATTGGGTATGATATGAGTGTCACTTGCCTTGGTAAACACAACAAGAATAACAATCACAAGCAAGCCCTTCCTCTTCTTCACAATCTAGCACAAGCAATAAATAAAATAAATACCAACACAATATCATCTCAACAACAAACATAAATATGTATGCATGAATGATATGCTAGGAAAATAGGACACACTTATTACTAATTTTTATCCTCTGTTATTAAATGTATGAAATATAATTTCTAGGAATTTCTTATTTTGTTTATCAATTAAATAATTGAAAACAATATAGCAAAACTTGATTTCTATAATTATAATTTTTATTGTTTTATGAAAATTTTCATTTAAGACATTTATTAAAATTGCTGGACAGAGGGGATTAATAATACCCTAAAACAATTAAATTTATTTCCAAATCATTTTTAATATTTTAATAGCCGAAATACTCCTCTGAGGAATACACAATTTATAATTTGTCAAAAGGAAAAATAAATGATGTAGAAATAAACTACACTAGCAGGGCTATCCGTGGATATAAAATTTACCGAATTTGGATTTACAGAACAAAAGTTATGAATTTTCTAAGTTTTGCACATTTTCTGTTTTATTTATAAAATTCCTGCGAAAAAAAGAAATAACAGGGGCTACGTGGCGTGTTCCTATTGGACGGTACCGTTTCGACGTGGATCGCAGAGCGAGCCGTCCGATCTAATTTAAAATGAACACGCGATCTAACGGCCCACAACTCGTTGACCAAAAACGGGCGATGCGGTCGCCGGAGCTCACCCGACCGCGGCGGCGTCACGGCCGGCGTTGGGCGCTCGTGCGTTCTAGAGGGCTACGGGACGAGCGAATCTTACTGAGGCGTAGCGGGCGTCGAGGCGGAGTCGATGGCGCGGTGGTGGTCGTCGGCGTTGTCTTCTCCTCCTCGTATAGCTCGCCGGAGTTGCTTGCGGCGGCGGTTCCTCTCGGGCGTGGACGAAGACGACGACTCGATGCGAAACGGGGCACGAGACCGTGTCAAAAAGATGCGCAAGGACGAAAGAAAACAAGGGGAGGGGATGAGAGGGTCCGGGATGACCGGGGTGCACCGTACGGTGATCTTTTCGCCGGTGGAATGGCGGCGGCGGAAACACGATCCCGAGCTCTCTGGCGGTGGAGCGGCTAGGGTTTTGGGCGCGGAGGGATACGGCGGGGGTGGGGGTTTAAGTAGGGGGCGCGGGGGAGCAAACCTCGCGCTGATTTCGCTCGGGAATCACGGCCGGCTCCGATTCGAATCGGGCGCGATCTCCGGCGGGAGGAAGACGAAGCTGACAGGTGGGTCCCACCTGTCAGCGAGAGGAGGAAGGAGATGGGCTGCGTGGGCTGGCTTGGGCCGTGTTCGTACGCGCGCGCGCGGTAAATAGCCACAGGCCGGCCCGATTCCTTTTCCTTTTTAATAAAATTAATATCTATTTTTAAATACTGATTTCAAAAATGATTTTTAAACCTATTCAAAATATATCAGAAAAATTCATAAAAATATGTTTTGGAAAGGTTATCAAAATTAGAACTTTTTAATATTATACTTTCCCATAAATAAATTGCTAAAATAATATTTTCTTAAAGGGGTTTAAATAAACATTTTCTGGAATTATAGATTATTAAATCTTATAATTTGATGTTTTATTTTTATATTTTTGTGCTATAGTTTTATGTCTATGGATGAATGATGCATGAATGCAAAGTTTTAAATTTTTGCAAAATTTGGGATGTTACAGACTAACCCCCTTAAGAGGAAGCTCGCCCTCGAGATTCGGGAAGATCAGCAAATAGGTGTGGATGGTCTTCTCGAAGATCATCCTCTCGTTCCCAGGTGGCTTCTTCCGCGGAGTGATGATTCCATTGGACTTTGCAAAATTTGATGGTTTTGGTACGGGTGACACTTTCTGCGGTCTGCAGTATCTTGATGGGTTTCTCTTCGTAGGTCAAGTCACTCTCCAAATGTACTTCTTCGAGGGGTACAGTATCCTTTAAAGGAACTCCCATCATCTCGGGGTGACATTTCTTCAGCTGACTGACATGGAACACATTATGAACCGCAGACAGAGCTTCTGGTAGTTCTAACTCATATACTACTTCACCTTTGCGAGAAAGAATTTTGAATGGTCCAATGAATCGAGGTGCTAACTTTCCTTTAATCCCAAACCTCTTTACACCTCGGAGTGGTGAAACTCTAAGATAGGTTCTATCACCCACCTCGTAGGTGACCTCTCTACGTTTAGAGTCTGCGTAGCTTTTCTGGCGTGATTGTGCTATCTTCAATCTATCCTTAATCAGCCTGACCTTCTCTTCAGCCTCTTGGATTATATCATGTCCAAAGAAACTATGTTCTCCTACACCACTCCACAACAATGGGGTTGTGCATTTCTTCCCATATAATGCCTCAAATGGTGCCATCTTAATGCTAGCTTGGTAACTGTTATTGTAGGAGAACTCAGCATACGGTAGATTGTCATCCCAACTAGATCCATAATCGAGCGCACAAGCTCTTAACATATCTTCTAGAATCTGATTTACTCTTTTAGTCTGGACATCCGTTTGCGGGTGAAAGGCCGTACTGAATTCCAATCTGGTTCCCAAAGATTCGTGCAACTGCTTCCAGAAATGAGATGTGAACTGGGTCCCCCTATCGGACACGATACTCTTGGGAACGCCATGTAGGCACACAATTCTCTTCATGTAAATATCAGCTAACTTTGCGCTTGTATAGGTGGTCTTCACGGGTACAAAGTGAGCTATTTTGGTTAAACGACAAACAATAACCCAAATAGAATCATACCCTGATCTGGTCCTTGGTAACCCTGTGATGAAATCCATCCCAATAGAATCCCACTTCCAATCAGGTACCTTTAAAGGTTGCAAAAGTCCTGCTGGTTTCTGATATTCTGCCTTTACTCGACTGCATACATCGCACTTAGCGATATATTCCGCTATTTCTCTTTTCAGATTGTTCCACCAAAATCTTTCCTTCACATCCATATACATCTTGGTATTTCCCGGATGAATAGAATAAGGTGTCTCATGAGCTTCTTGCAGAATTAACCTTCTAATATCAGGATCATTGGTCACACATATACGTTTTTCAAACAACAAAGTTCCTTGCTCATCTTCATGAAATCCTTTAGCTTTTCCTGCTTCCAGATTGACTCTGATTTCTTCTATTTCCTTGTCTCCTTTCTGTGCTTCACGTATCTTGTCCATTAAAGTAGGTTGTACTACTAATGAAGCTACAAAACCTTCTGGTACTACTTCCAATCTGAGGTCCTTGAATGCCTTGCATAAATCTTCGGGTAATTCTTCTGCTGTGAGGCCATTCACATATGTTTTACGACTCAGGGCGTCTGCTACTACATTTGCCTTTCCTGGGTGATATTGGAGACTTAGATCATAATCCTTGATAAGTTCCAACCACCTCCTCTGTCTCATGTTCAATTCCTTCTGAGTAAAAATGTACTTCAAACTTTTGTGGTCCGTGAATACCTCACATCTTTTCCCCATCAGGTAGGGTCTCCAAGTTTTTAGGGCATGCACTACTAATGCTAACTCGAGGTCATGAGTTGGATAATTTGCTTCATGCTTCTTGAGTTGTCTAGAGGCATAAGATGCCACCCTGCCTTCTTGCATCAACACACTTCCCAGACCTTGGTGTGAAGCATCACAATATACTTGAAATTCTTTCTCCAAATCAGGTAAGCATAGAACTGGTGCTGAAACTAGGCGTTTCTTCAATTCCTGAAAACTGGCTTCGCATGCCTCAGTCCACTCAAATTTCTTCTCCTTCTTTAATAATTCCGTCAGTGCCTTGGCGATTTTGGAAAAGTTTTCTAGAAATCTTCGGTAGTATCCTGCTAGGCCAAGGAAACTCCGTAATTCTCCAACATTCTTTGGTGACTCCCAATTGGTTACAGCTGAAACCTTTTCAGGGTCCACTGCTATACCCTCTTTAGATACTATGTGACCTAGGAATGCGACTTGTTCCAACCAAAATTCACACTTGCTGAATTTGGCATATAACTTATGTTCACGTAGTCTCTGCAATACTAGTCGTAGATGCTCTTCATGTTCTTCGTGACTCTTGGAGTAGACTAGAATGTCGTCTATGAACACTACCACAAACTTGTCCAGGAAATCCATGAACACTTTATTCATCATATTCATGAAATAGGCGGGAGCGTTTGTTAACCCAAATGGCATTACTGTGTACTCATATGAGCCATATCTTGTAACAAATGTTGTCTTTGGTATATCCATCTCTCTAACCTTCATTTGGAGGTATCCTTATCGAAGATCAATCTTGGAGAAGACACAAGCACCTTTTAGTTGATCAAATAGCTCATTTATCTTAGGTAACGGATACTTGTTCTTGATGGTGTGTTTATTTATATCCCGGTAGTCCGTGACGAGTCTCTGGGTTTGATCTTTCTTTTTGACAAATAGATTTGGCGCTCCCCAGGGCGAAGAACTTGGGCGGATAAATCCCTTCAGAAGGTGTTCTTCCAGTTGCTTCTTGAGCTCTTTTAGTTCATCGACGGCCATAGGGTAAGGTCTCTTAGCTATTGGTCCGGTACCCGGTTTCAGTTCAATGAGAAACTCGACATCCCTATCGGGTGGCATTCCCGGTAATTCCTCTGGAAAAACATCTGGGTACTCCTGGACAATCAGCACATCCCCAAGGCTAACCCCCTTAAGAGAATTTAGCCTAACTTTCTTAAGTTCAAAAGTTGATCTGAATTTAATCTTCTGTTTCTCTGGGGTGGTGAGGGTGATAGCTCTGTTTGCACAGTCTATGATTTCTTCAAAACGGGTCATCCAATCCATTCCAATGATAACATCCATACCTTGGGTCTCTAGGATGACTAAGTCTGTTGGGAAAAGATATTTTCCAATCTTTAACTCTAGTTGCCTACATCCAGAATTTACTATCATCTCACCCCCAGGTGAGCTTACCCTTATGGGTTTTCCTAAGCTTTCCTCGGCTAGTCCATGTTTGTTTACAAAAGCTCTTGATATGAATGAATGCGATGCTCCGGTATCAAATAATACTAATGCTGAAAAACAATTGAGCAGGAACTTACCAATCACAGCATCAGGTTCATCATGAACTTCTTCCACATTGATGTGGTTTACTTGTCCCTTCTGGAAAGGATTGGGGTTGGAATTTTCATCGGCCTTCCTCTCTGGGCAATCAGTAGCATAGTGCCCTGTCTTCTTGCACTTGAAGCAAGTCACATTAGACAAGTCTTTCTTCCCTTCAGTGTTAGGACGGGGATTACCATTTCCATGATTATGGCCATGGTGATGGTTTCCCTTGAACCCCCCATTATTTCCTTTGTATCCTCCATTGTGGTTATGACCATGGTGCTTTTGGCCACTACCACTGTTGGAGTAGTTCCAGGGTTTATGGCCACTGACTTCAGAGGGGTGTGGTTTCTTGTGTGTCCCTTCAGAGTTACTTTTACTTGCACCAAACTTCCTCTTCATATTCTCTTCCTTTCTGATGTTATTGTCCAGTGTGATTGCTTGATCCAGCAGAATTTGATAGTTAGGAGCATATGCCACAGACAAGGGTATCTTTAGTTCTCCCCTAAGTCCATTAAGGAATTTGTCCTTCCTCTTAGCATCAGTGTCGATGTCTTCCGGTGCATACCTTGATAGCATACAGAAGTCATCCATATACTCCTTCAGAGTTCTACCTCCCTGCCTCAAGCTACGAAATTCCTCCTTCTTCAGATTCATTATGCCAGAGGAGATGTGAGCATTGCGGAAACCATCCTTGAACGCATCCCAAGTCATGCCATCCAAGGGATGGGTCACTTGATAGGTCTCCCACCACATGGCAGCAGGTCCTTCCAATAGGTGAGCAGTGAACCTCACCTTTTCTGCCTCAGAACACTCACAGGTTACTAAGTCCTTGTTGACTGAACGGAGCCAGTCATCCGCCACTATTGGTTCAGTAGCAGAGGAGAACTTATTAGGTCTAAGCCTGAGAAATCTTGCAAGTATGTCCACAGGAGGTGGGGGTGGTGGTGGATGGTTGTTATTGTTGTTGTTGTTGTTATTGGTTGCTGCAATGAACTGGGTCATCATAGTCATCAGTTGGGCTTGAGCTGCCATCAGCTGTTGCATAGCTTCGTTGTTGTCGGTATCACGACGTGGAGGCATCTGTGGGGTTTTTGCAGGGATGAGTAAAAGATAGATAGAACTATAAGGAGGAATCCTACCCATGCACAAAACAATCCAGTCAAGCACACAATCAACAACACACCACTTATAAAAACAATCAGCAAACAAATCAAAACCTTTGGTTTAAGGAAAGCGATATAAAAGTTTGGAAAATAAACTCGCGAGGTTCCGAGGATACAAGGAAAAGTACTGCCTTACCACAAGTTGGTAGGTCAATACAAGACCAAGATAATGAGGTGTATGATAAATGGTAGTCTCACTAACTAACTACTCGACCATGTCCTCTTCCTCCTCTTCAATTTCCCGAATCTCGATTCCTTCATTGGCGAGTACATCCTTGAGTTCCTTTACTTCTTTCTCCAGGGCAAGGTTCTTCTCTTGCAGCTCTCTCTTCTCAGGACGAAGCCTTTTGATCAAGTCACTATCAGTCTCGAACTCGACTTCATTGCTCTCGAGTTCTGCCTTTTGTTCCCTGATAGTCTTGTTCTTCTCTTGAACTCTTTTCTCTTGTCTCCTGTACTTCTCCTCTTGTGCAGCGAACCTCACTTCTTGTGCCTTAGTCACTTCCTCTTGAACCTTCACCTTCTCTTCATTCTCCTTAAGTAGGGCACATAACTCATCGTTCTTCAGGAGCTCGGTGCGTCGATCTTCATACAATTCCGTGACAAGGATTTCCAGCTCCTGGAAATAAAGACTAAGGGGTTTTGCCTTGCCTCTTTCTCCGACATCAAACAGGTAAGGTTCTCCATCCTCATTTCTCCTTCCAAAGAAAATGGAGTAGTGGCCCCTCAACTCTGTGCTGTAGCGTCCGCAGAGGCGCCCAATCAAATCTTGCATGACTAGATTGAGTCCTTTGTCTTTGGAGTCGCTAACCATTTTGATCTCTAGTGGGGGTTCCTCTCCACGTCCTGGCTGAGTTGCTTTTATTCCCCAGCAACCCTCTTTGTTAAATTTCTTCAGGATGAAGCCCTTGACTTGGGGTAGTGGTAACCCTATCTTCTCGCCGATGTCGAGAAGGTAACAGCCAAAACGGGTGTTCTCGAAGTCCTCCGCAGTGGTGAAGTGAAAACTCGTCATCCTTTAGGTAGAAAGAGAGGAATTAAAACAAGAATTGCAAAGATAAGGAAGTACTAGTCATGGTGTGTATTATTAATTTAGAAGAATACTAAGTCAAAATCCTAAGGTGATCAACAGATATTAACAACTCTTCGTAAATTAGATTTTTCACTATAGTGTGAGAGACAGACACCCGGCTAGCCACTTATATTGTGGAACAGGTCTCATGTACGCGGACATGTAAAGTTTGTCCCGGGCCGCTTCATCCCACTATGCCGTTAGAATCCAACATACTTCAAAGATGGTAACATTATGACCAAAAAGGTGCTTAACCAATCCTAGGGCTCGAACCTACAGGAAACACTTTGCTCTGATACCATTTTGTATCACCCCAACTTTTATTAAAGTTGGAACACCTGTGTTATGTGCTAGTCCCTGGATCACTGCTAGCACCACAGTACAAAATATAGGATATCATTGCATAAGTATTAAATTGCTACAACGAGATCCAAAAATATTAGCCAAGTATAGCTTTATTACAAGTTTGCATAGCCATGAAGGCTAGATAAAATTCAGAGTTCACAA
The DNA here is from genome assembly GCA_026929855.1 of Poa annua. Lineage (NCBI taxonomy): Eukaryota > Viridiplantae > Streptophyta > Magnoliopsida > Poales > Poaceae > Poa > Poa annua. The sequence goes on along the minus strand of CM049426.1, from coordinate 237,280,906 downwards.
CGAAAGCAAATAACAATTAGCCTCAGCTTCAAGCATGCGCCACAGGCAAACATGTTGGGCGTAGACTCGAGTCCAAATCTTATTCTTCATCAGAATTACCTGCACATTTGAATATGCAGCCCCCGAAGGAGGTCAATACAATGATGTATTGGCAAGTGACTATGGTAGATATAAAATGACAAGTCTAAAGTCTATATGCATATCTGGCTGGGTGGGGTTGGAGGCTATTTTGCAGAAAGCAAGTTTTCTCCTATCTTTTGTAAAACATTTTATTCCTCAAGACTTGGCACCAAGGGACAAAGCCTAAGTGCACCAACAATTCTTTCCTTAGTCAAATTTTACTTTATGAAAACAGTGTTGAGATTCTTCCGCCCATCCTTGTCCAGCTGCTCGAAGTAGTCCATTTTCGGGGACACGGCTAAGTACTTAGTTTTAACTCTGAAGAGGTTGTGCACTTTCACCTTTAGACTCAATTTGTCCGAGAAATCCTATACACGCGGAGTGTATTATGGAAAGGAGAGAATTGAGACAAGAACTTTCAGAAGAAGAATGCAACCATACTAGCAAGACCCGTTCCACCTATCATCTCTATATCTGCTTGTCAAGCTGACAGGTTGCACCCCCACAACTTAATTATTCTAGACAGAGCCCATTGTCAAAAGGCTACTCTGGAAGCTTCTAAACTTGGAGGGACTTGGTAATCTCTTCGTTCCCGGGTGGCCGTCCACAAGTGTACTTCTGGGTAACAACCACCATACTCATGGCACTAAGTAGAATAGACATTCATCCTAGGCGATGACAACCACAAGCATAGTCCCAAAAGCCACTCAACATAAACCATAACAACCAATTCCACCCAGATGTGTATTTTAGATTTTAACACTTAGAAACATTTCCATAACATGGTAAACATTTTTATAGCATGGCTAAGAAACTAATAAAATCTTTTCATGGCTGCTTAGGAAAAGGGTGGCTATACACTACTAGGATATTTGTAAAATACAAACTAACTTAGCATTATAAAATAAATCAAAAATCCCTATCTTGCACACTACTGAACATATACTACAAATGCATATAGGAAATATTGGGTATGATATGAGTGTCACTTGCCTTGGTAACAGGAGGAGCAAGCACAACAAGAATAACAATCACAAGCAAGCCCTTCCTCTTCTTCACAATCTAGCACAAGTAATAAATAAAATAAATAAAAACACAATATCATCTCAACACCAAACATAAATATGTATGCATGAATGATATGCTAGGAAAATAGGACACACTTATTACTAATTTTTATCCTCTGTTATTAAATGTATGAAATATAATTTCTAGGAATTTCTTATTTTGTTTATCAATTAAATAATTGAAAACAATATAGCAAAACTTGATTTCTATAATTATAATTTTTATTGTTTTATGAAAAATTTCATTTAAGACATTTATTAAAATTGCTGGACAGAGGGGATTAATAATACCCTAAAACAATTAAATTTATTTCCAAATCATTTTTATTATTTAAGTTATTATTTTAATATCCGAAATACTCCTCTGAGGAATACATAATTTATAATTTGTCAAAAGGAAAAATAAATGATGTAGATATAAACTACACTAGCAGGGCTATCCGTGGATATAAAATTTACCGAATTTGGATTTACAGAACAAAAGTTATGAATTTTCTAAGTTTTGCACATTTTCTGTTTTATTTATAAAATTCCTGCGAAAAAAAGAAATAACAGGGGCTACGTGGCGTGTTCCTATTGGACGGTACCGTTTCGACGCGGATCGCAGCGCGAGCCGTCCGATCTAATTTAAAATGGACGCGCGAGATTAGATAGATCTAGATCCGTTGGATCTAGATCTAACGGCCCACAATTCGTTGACCAAAAACGGGCGGCGCGGTCGCCGGAGCTCACCCGACCGCGGTGGCGCCACGGCTGGCGTTGGGCGCTCGTGCGTTCTAGAGGGCTACGGGACGAGCGAATCTTACTGAGGCGTAGCGGGCGTCGAGGCGGAGTCGATGGCGCGGTGGTGGTCGTCGGCGTTGTCTTCTCCTCCTCGTATAGCTCGCCGGAGTTGCTTGCGGCGGCGGTTCCTCTCGGGCGTGGACGAAGACGACGACTCGCTGCGAAACGGGGCACGAGACCGTGTCAAAAAGATGCGCAATGACGAAAGAAAACAAGGGGAGGGGATGAGAGGGTCCGGGATGACCGGGGTGCACCGTACGGTGATCTTTTCGCCGGCGGAATGGCGGCGGCGGAAACACGATCCCGAGCTCTCTGGCGGTGGAGCGGCTAGGGTTTTGGGCGCGGAGGGATGCGGCGGGGGTGGGGGTTTAAGTAGGGGGCGCGGGGGAGCAAACCTCGCGCTGATTTCGCTCGGGAATCACGGCCGGCTCCGATTCGAATCGGGCGCGATCTCCGGCGGGAGGAAGACGAAGCTGACAGGTGGGTCCCACCTGTCAGCGAGAGGAGGAAGGAGATGGGCTGCGCGGGCTGGCTTGGGCCATGTTCGTACGCGCGCGCGCGGTAAATAGCCACAGGCCGGCCCGATTCCTTTTCCTTTTTAATAAAATTAATATCTGTTTTTAAATACTGATTTCAAAAATGATTTTTAAACCTATTCAAAATATATCAGAAAAATTCATAAAAATATGTTTTGGAAAGGCTATCAAAATTAGAACTTTTTAATATTATACTTGCCCATAAATAAATTGCTAAACTAATATTTTCTTAAAGGGGTTTAAATAAACATTTTCTGGAATTATAGATTATTAAATCTTATAATCTGATGTTTTATTTTTATATTTTTGTGTTGTAGTTTTATGTCTATGGATGAATGATGCATGAATGCAAAGTTTTAAATTTTTGCAAAATTTGGGATGTTACACCAGGTTGGCCGGGGCGACGACGACACTACCGACAGGCAACCTGAAGTAGAGCATGGACACATCGTGGCACGCGGGGACGAGGACGAAGGCCACGTCGCCGCGGTAGAACGGCTGGGGGGGGGGGCGAGCGCAGGTCGCCGATGAGCGCGCGGACCTAGGAGAACAAGGCCGGGTAGGAGACGACCTCGCCAGCGGTGGCGGCGTGCATTAGGAAGATTGTGTGGCTGGGTGGGGAGCGGAGTAGCGTGGGGTGATTTGGGATAAGGAAGAGGAAGAGGAAGAGGAGCTAGTGGGGATAGAATCAACTGTTGAGATCCATCCTATCCGACGGCTGTGCGTCAAGAGGAAGCGAGCGTCGTATCGTCCGGAGGAAAAGCAGCGTTTTCCTTTTTCTAACGATTTCGCAGTTGAGAAGCTCGAATCAGCTTCACGTCCGACCAGGCCGAGCTCATGTGAAACAATCCCATGCATATAGCTGGCCAAACAGGCCGTGCTAAACGGGCTGGCCCGAGGCACGCTCATTTTAGCATGGCCCAAGCACGGCCGGGCCCGTGAGTCAACGTGTCGTGCCGGCACGAGGCCCAGCCGTGCTCGTGCTCGTCTTCCATCTGAAGCACGGCAGACGGCACGTCACGATTACAAGTGTGTCGCAATCGTGTCGCCACCGCCGGCTGCCAACTGTCGCCCCTCGCCCCCCCCCCCCGCCGTGCTCCTTCTCCTCCCACGACCCCAGTCATCCTCCTCGCCGCCAGATCGCCGACCGCCCCTCGCCGTCGGACGCCAACCACCGCTGCCCCACACCTCCCCGGCGTGCCGTGCCGTGCCCGTCGTGTCGCTGTCGTGCTCTTCATGTCGTGCCTCCGCCTGAGTTGGACCCCGCGTGTCGGCACGGCACGACACGATTAGAAGCGTGCGGCTCGTGGGCCCGGCGGCACGTGCCGAGCTCGGCACGCCACGTGCCGCACGGCACGGTTGGCTAGCTATACCCACGCGTGGGCCCCGCGCGAGCTATGGCCGCGAGCCCCTCCCGTTCCCCATCCTTATTCTCCCCGATCCCGCTGGCTCTTTCTTCTTCCTGTCGCCTCCTCAGCCCATGCCGCTCCTCCCGCCCGAGCCATTTCGCTTCGTCTCTCGTTCCTTCCCCACAAAAGCCAACGACCAAGCAAACCCTAGAATCTCGAGCGCACGAGGAGAGATCTGCGAGGTCGCGGCCATGGCGATGCGTGCCCTGTTCAACGAGATCCGCGGCATGAAGGTGCGCGAGGTCCCCGCCTACATCAAGCTGCGCCTCACCTGGGCGAACGTGAAGAAGAGCACCGACCAGGCGGTGGACCGCTACATCGAGAAGTACATCGAGACCAGCTCCGTGGACCCCATCTTCTACGTCTGCATCGGCGGCATGGTCTTCGCCTACTTCGTCAACCTGCCCTGGGAGCGCGCCCACCCACCTCGAGGAGCAGAAGAAGGCCGGCGGCGGCAGAGTAGAAGCGGAGCACTCCCGACCTTTCCTTGCCTCTCCCGACCTTGAGCAGCAGATGGAGGCCGGCGGCGCCCACTAGATCCCGACCTCTCCCTGCCGCAGAATAGAAGCGGAGCACACTCCCAGGCGGCGCCGTCGTGCAGGTGGACCAGCTCGTCCTACCTGCGGCGGCTGCTCTTGCCGGAGATGGTGGGTAGAAGACGGAGTACTCAGCAGGGACCTGATTGCGTTTACAGTTTTATTTCAGGATCCTGATTGCTTTTTAAAAAATTCTGGCAGGGATTAGTTCTACCAAATAGACTCACGTCACAGCACAGCTTATCTATGTGGGGTACCAAACACACACATTGAAACAAACTTTTGAACCAACTCAGTATAGCTAGGTTGGGAAAGCCCATACAAAAATTATGCGATATTTATCACAAATTTTTCAAGAAATACAGATTGGAAAATAGGGAGCACAATAGTCAAATATATAGATTATGCTTGTCAAAATATTTCCGGATCAATAACAACATATAGATCATACCGCATACTCACTTGGAATCATGTGGTGCAAAGTCATTTTAAATAAGCATAGAATCAAAGATACACTTGCACAAGGATGAAGCATGTATATGGCATAAGATGGCAGTAGGCAGAATTCATACTGGATATAGATATGAGAAATGAAACAAACATGCATCATCTGAAAGAGATTGTTATCACTGGGTGCTGGAGCATATGAGATCAAAAGAATGATGTTATTTATTTCTTAAGGCACGGAACCAAATATTCATAGATGTATAATCTATTATATTATTAAAACACGAGACCAAAATAATTTGTATTTCTTGAAAAAAAATGTTAATTATCATATAATTTTTTGTGTACAGTACAAAATTAGTCGTATATGGTATAAAAATCCATAACCACATGTTAGATACTTATTAAGGTCTCAAAAACTGTTATTTGGGTTGGTTGCAACTGATTAAATGAAAACATGGTGTTCGCTGCAACAAGTGTTTTGTTTCTGTGTTTTATGCAACAAACGCACCAAAGGTTGGTGTTATGTGCAATTTTCTCGAAAGCCCATACAGGCTACCAAAAACACCCTTCGTTTCTCTATTCCTTCTCATTCCAAAGGCATTTTGCCACGACGGAGGCCAAAGCCACTGGCGGGCTGCCGGCTCTCCTCCCCTGCTGCAGCGAGGAGCGCGGCGACCACCTCCTCCAGTCCTCTTCCCCCAAGAAGCAGCGCCGGCACTGATTCGCTGACCCAGCACCGCCGGTAGAGCCGACTCTAGGCCCAATATTCTTCTCCGTGAGCTAGCACAGACGTGCCAGAAGCAAGTTCGGCGAGGATTTTGGGGCGAGGATTTGGGGGCAACAGCGGCAGCGAGGCAGAGCAGCCTCTTCTCCGTGCTAGGATTTCTGCCGGGCGCTCTCACCGGCTTCTCGTCCGACTATTCTCGCCTTCGGCCCCCTTCCGTCTCCCCGTCCGGGATTTCCCTGCAAGGTACTGTGGGTTAAATGATGTTTGCTTGTTGGAGTTTGATTCACATGCAAACCTTCAGCCGTGTTGAGTTATGTGTTCCGAACTTCCGATGTCCTGGTCTGATTTGACGTGATGTTTTGAGAACCATATCGTGGGTTTGTGGTACATATCATCTAATCACCTTTCGCGAGTGTTTCATTTATGACCGTACTTTGATTATCAAATCTCTCAATACAATCTGACGCATGAATCTAACCATCTTATATTTGTCTGACATGTGCTTTCTAGTGTTTTTTTGGTTTAATCTTGTGATAATTACAACTGTGAACTGAGTATGAGGTGTTGATGAATCATTGTTTTACAAATGCTAGAACGGTATAGAAATCCAAATGTTGGTTATGTATTGGGATATTTGTGCTTAATTGGAAATGTAATGGAACCTTCAGCCGTGCTGAGTTATGATGTTCTAGTGTCCTTGTAAAGAGAGATAGGATGCAACACACACTTCTGGTACTGATCTCAGGGTATAAGTAACCCAGTACAAGCACACGATGGTGCTGCCCACGAATACAACGATCATGGGATCGTGGGAGAGGAGAGTGGATGTCGTGTGTTTGATTACATACAGTTACACGCACGCACACATATCTCAACGCCGCCGGTAGAGCCTGCTCTGGGCCCAATATTCTTCTCCGTGAGCTAGCACCGGCGTGCCAGAAGCAAGTTCGGTGAGGATTTGGGGGCAACAGCGGCAGCGAGGTAGAGCAGCCTCTTCTCCGTGCTAGGGTTTCTGCTGGGCGCTCTCACCGGCTTCTCCTCCGACTATTCTCGCCTTCGTCCCCCTTCCGCCTCCCCGTCCGGGATTTCCCTGCAAGGTACGGTGGGTTAAATGATGTTTGCTTGTTGGAGTTTGATTCACATGCAATCCTTCAGCCGTGTTGAGTTATGTGTTCCGAACTTCCGATGTCCTGGTCTGATTTGACGTGATGTTTTGAGAACCATATCGTGGGTTTGTGGTATAGATCATCTAATCACCTTTCGCGAGTGTTTCATTTATGACCGTACTTCGATTATCAAATCTGTCAATACAATCTGACGCATGAATCTAACCGTCTTATATTTGTCTGACATGTGCTTTCTAGTGTTTTTTTGGTTTAATCTTGTGACAATTACAACTGTGAACTGAGTATGAGGTGTTGATGAATCATTGTTTTACAAATGCTAGAACGGTATAGAAAACCAAATGTTGGTTATGTGTTGGGATATTTGTGCTTAACTGGAAATATAATGGAACCTTCAGCCGTGCTGAGTTATGATGTTCTAGTGTCCTTGTAAAGAGAGATAGGATGCAACACACACTTCTGGTACTGATCTCAGGGTATAAGTAACCCAGTACAAGCACATGATGGTGCTGCCCACGAATACAACGATCATGGGATCGTGGGGGAGGAGAGTGGCTGTCGTGTGTTTGATTACGTACAGTTACACGCACGCACACATGTCACAACGCCGCCGGTAGAGCCGGTTCTGGGCCCAATATTCTTCTCCGTGAGCTAGCACCAGCGTTCCAGAAGCAAGTTCGGCGAGTATTTGGGGGCGAGGATTTAGGGGCAACAACGGCATCGAGGCAGAGCAGCCTCTTCTCCGTGCTAGGGTTTCTGCCGGGCGCTCTCACCGGCTTCTCCTCCGACTATTCTCGCCTTCGTCCCCCTTCTGCCTCCCCGTCCGGGATTTCCCTGTAAGGTACGGTGGGTTAAATGATGTTTGCTTGTTGGAGTTTGATTCACATGCAAACCTTCAGCCGTGTTGAGTGATGTGTTCCGAACTTCCGATTTCCTGGTCTGATTTGACGTGATGTAAAGAGAGATAGGATGCAACACACACTTCTAGTATTGATCTCAGGGGTATAAGTAACCCAGTACAAGCCCACGATGGTGCTGCCCAGGAATACAATGATCATGGGATCGTGGGGGAGGAGAGTTGCTGTCGTGTGTTTGATTACATACAGTTACACGCACGCACACATATCTCAACCCCCCCCCCCCCCCCCCCCCCCGCGCAGTCGTGACGATGCCGAACTCTTGGAAAACGTTCGTCGGCAATCCCTTGGTCATCACATCGGCGAGTTGTTGGCGCGTGGGAACGTGAAGAACGCGGATGTCGCCAAGGGCCACCCGCTCTCGGACGAAGTGAATGTCGAGCTCCACGTGCTTGGTCCAGCGATGATGAACGGGGTTCACCGACGTGTATACCGCCGAGATGTTGTCGCAGAAGACCAACGTCGCCGATTGGACGGGGCAAAGCAACTCGCCGAGCAGCTGACGAAGCCAGATGCACTTCGCAACGGCGTTGGCCACTGCACGGTACTCCGCCTCGGCGCTGGAGCGCGGGACGATTGGGCTGGCGCTTCGAGGACCATGAGACGAGCGAGTCGCCGAGGTACACGCAGAACCCCGAGGTCGAGCGGCGTGTGTCGGGGCAGCCCGCCCAGTCCGCGTCGGTGAAGACGCGCAGGGTCAGCGAGGACGATGTCGTGAGCCAGAGGCCGAGGTCGATGGAGCCACGCTATGGGCACGCTTGAGCAACGCCAGGTGACACTCCCGTGGATCATGCATATGCAAGCAGACTTGCTGCACAGTGTAGGCCAGCACCGGACGGGTGATCGTCAGATACTGCAGCGCGCGTGCTAGGCTGCGATATTCAGAGGGGTCAGACACCTTGGGGCCGTCCGCAGATGGGAGCTTGCCGTGCATGTCGATCGGCGTTGCTGCGGCCTTGCAGTTGGCCATGTCGGCACGCTCGAGGATGTCCTCCGCGTACTGCTGCTGCGACAAGAAGTAGTCGTCCTTGGTGCGCGTGACGCGGATGCCGAGGAAGTAGTGGAGGGCGCCGAGATCCTTCATGGCGAACTCGGAGGTGAGCTTGGCAGTGATGCGCTGAAGTAGGGCAGGGCTCGAAGCCGTGAGGATGATGTCGTCGACGTAGAGGAGGAGGTACGCCGCGTCCGTGCCGCGGCTGTAGACCAACAACGAGTTGTCAGAGCACGCCGCTATGAAGCCCAGCGTGGTGAGGAAGCCTGCGCAGCGAAGGAACCATGCCCGTGGCGCCTGCTTGAGCCCGTACAGGGATTTAGACAAGCGGCACACATGGTCTGGTTTGTTGTCGTCGACGAAACCTGCAGGCTGTAGACAATAGACCTCCTCGGCGAGCGTCCCATGAAGGAACGCGTGCTTCACGTCGAGCTGATGGACCGGCCAGGCACGCGAGGCTGCCAAGGTGAGGACGGTACGGATCGTGGCCGGCTTGACGACTGGTGAGAAGGTCTCAGCGTAGTCGATGTCGGGGCGCTGGTTGAAGCCGCGCACCACCCATCTGGCCTTGTAGCGCTCCAAGGAGCCATCAGCATGCACCTTATGCTTGAAGATCCACTTGCCAGTGATCAAGTTCACGCGCGGTGGCCAGGGAACAAGTTCCCATGTGCGATTGCCGACAAGGGCCGCGAACTCCTCCTGCATCGCGCGCAGCCAGTTCAGATCCTGGACAGCGGTGCAGACGGAGCGCGGGAGCGGCGAGACGTCTAGTGAGGCCGTGGTGACCGCAAGGCTTGCATAGCGCGGGTTGGGCTTGAAGATGAAGGGGATCGTGTGCAGAAAACAAAAAATTTCCTACCAACGATATCCTAAAAGCATGCCAAGATCTATTCTATGCAGATATAGTAGTACGAACGGAGATCGGAATACGTACCCTTGTAGACCGAAAACGGGGATTACGTTCCCGCACAAACGTTGTCGATGAAGACCGACGAAGCCGACCTCAAGGTCGTCTAGAGGAAGCAGGCCTCCGAGTACCGCTAGCGCAGCACCTCGCAGGGAGTCGCACACGTACGGTGGAGACGACGGCCTCCGAAGCTCCAGTCCAGGACGAGCAGCGGAAGACTTGGACTGGAACACCAGCAGCGCGGCAGCGGGCTATGGTGGAGGAGATCCCCCCTTCCTCAGCTCGGCGCGGCTCCAACTTGGGAACCTCGAGATCGAGAGAGAAATTGGGAATTAATTGGTGAATTAAAAGGCCAGGGGTGCCCCTTCTTATATAGGCTCCCAGGGGGGAGCTAACTTGCTAACTAGGCAATGTGGGACTAACCCCCACATGCCTGGTGCGGCATGGCTGGGTGCGCCGGCCCCCTAGTGGGCCTCTTGGCCCACTTGGGTCGGCCCCCAAGCCCCCCACCGAATTCCCCTTAGGAATTTTCCCCTCTTGGGCCTTCTTTCGACCAGAAGGCCCATTTAGGGAAATCAGACTAAATAAAATCGAAAATAAATATATAAAATTATATTTGCACATTAATTACACTAATTAATATCAAACATAATATATATAATTTTTCCTAGCTCCGAAAACTCTTTCGGCGCTGCCCGATCTCCATCGGACCCCTCCCGGGACGCTCCCGGTGATCTCCTTCCTTTCCGGTTGTCTTGTCGAAACCCCTTAAGTGTGTTACCCTAGCGGTTCGATATAATATCAGGTATGATCAAGACTCCTCAATGATCAACGACTAACTCGTAGGCCTGGACCCCATGAATCAATCCCTGAGATATAACGAATGACTTTCATCTATCAAACCTGAACGTAAAGTCTTAAACCTTTTGCCATAGCGATACTTAGCACGTCCGAGCGTCGTTCCATAGATATCTCCATACCTAATCCCGACCTCGTTACCGACGACGCTATCTTCTACTCGTTCATGATCTCATGTCTCCGTGACCTAGTCACATGCTTGCAAGCTCATTAGACATGATCTCACCGAGTGGGCCCGATAGTATCTATCCTGCTATGCGGACTGGCAAATCCCGCTCTTGACCCCTCGTCTCAACTACTCCTTTCCGATACCCAAAAGTATCACCGTTATTGTCATACTAAATAAGATACGACGTTTGGTGCAATCAAAGTATCTTCCAGGAATAACAATAAGAGTTGATCTCACGGTCAAAGGCGTAACGACTTCGTTCTCCAAATCTGGGTATGTCCATCACATCGTTCTCTAGCGATATGACTCTCATTGCCGACCGGCGCCATGCCCCATGACCGGGAAACCTCGATCATCAATCGCGCAACGAAACTAGTCTTAGTAGAGGCTACTAGGGACCTGGTTGTTTACGTATCACACCCGCATTAATGTTTCCGCTTAATACGGTTCTAGCATGACACAAAAAACCTATTATGAACAAACGAGATATGATAAAGAATACACTTTATTAATTGCCTCTAGGGCATATTTCCTTCAGTCTCCCACTTGCACTAGAGTACAACTTAATCTAGATTACAACTTGGTAAAAGCTTAACACCCATAGCTAACTGGTGTTTTTCATGCTTATCAAGCGGAAGAGGCTTCGTCAGCGGATCTGCCACATTCAGATCGGTATGCACTTTGCAAATCTTCACATCGCCTCCTTGTACGTACTGACGTATCACATGGAAGCGTCAGAGAATGTGTTTGGCGGTGGAGTGAGACCTTGGCTCCTTGGCGTTCGCAATAGCACCCGTATTGTCGCAGAAGAGGATCACGGGGTCTTGCACGCTCGGGAACACTCCAAGTTCGATGACGAACTTCCTAAGTCACACAGCTTCATTCGCGGCTTCGCAAGCAGCGATATACTCCGACTCCATTGTAGATTGTGCGACTATGGGTTGCTTCCCACTTCTCCAGCACACGGCGCCTCCATTCACCTTGAACACGTAACCTGTCTGTGACTTACAGTCATCGGGGTCTGAGCAGAAACTTGCATCTACGTAACCCGTTACGCCAAGTTCTTCATCGCAGCCACCATACACAAGGAACATTTCCTTTGTCTTATTGAGATACTTAAGAATGCTCTTAACAGCTACCCAATGCGGCATTCCAGGATTACTCTGGAACCGGCTTGTCAAACTTAGAGCTAATGCCACATCCGGTTTAGTACTCAACATTGCATACATGATCGATCCTATGGCTGAAGCATAAGGATGTTTCGTCATTTCGGCCTTACCCAGTTCCATCACCGGACACTGCGCCTTACGCAATATCTTATTCTTGATAACCGGCAGAGAACCCTTCTTTGCCTTCTCCATACGGAAACGCTTCAGTATTTTATCAAGATAAGTACTATGACTTAGTGCTAATAGGCGCCTTGATCTATCGCGATAGATTTTTATGCCTAAAACATACGCAGCTTCTCCTAAGTCCTTCATGGAAAATTTACTGTTTAAATATTCCTTCCCTATTAGCAATATGTCGTCAACATACAGTGCTAAGAACACAACCGAGCTCCCACTCATTTTCTTGTAAATACAGGTCTCTTCCACATTTTGGACAAATCGAAAACCTTTGATTACCTCATCAAAGCGAAGATTCCAGCTCCGAGATGCCTGCTTCAATCCATAGATGGATCGCTGAAGCTTGCACACCTTGTTAGCATTTCCCGGATCGACAAAACCTTCCGGCTGTACCATGTACAACTCTTCCTCAATGTTTCCAATTAGGAAGGCCGTTTTGACGTCCATCTGCCAGATTTCATAATCATAGTAGGCAGCTACCGCTAACAAAATCCGAATAGACTTAAGCATCGCTACCGGTGAAAAAGTTTCATCGTATTTAATTCCATGAACTTGTCGGAAACCCTTTGCGACAAGCCGAGCTTTATAGACGGTCACATTACCATCATCATCAGTCTTCTTCTTAAAGATCCACTTATTCTCGACGGCCTTGCGCCCTTCGGGAATATCCATCAAAGTCCACACTTTGTTATCATACATGGATCCTATTTTGGATTTCATGGCTTCAAGCCATTTCTCGGACTCTAGACTCGCCATCGCCTCCTTGTAGTTCGTAGGTTCGTCTTGCTCGACTAGCATGACGGTGCAAACCATGTTGCCATACCATTCTGGTGCGATCCGAGATCTACCAGACCTACGAGGTAGAACATCTTCCTCGACAGTTTCTCCCACTCCTTCCACGGAGGACGTTTCCGGAATTGCTTCTATTGCGCCACTCGGAATCTCGAGTTCAGGATCAACGATTTCATCGAGGTCTACCTTCCTCCCACTTACTCCTTTCGCGAGAAATTCCTTCTCCAGAAAGGTACCGGTATTCGCGACAAAAGTTTTGCCCTCAGCTTGGTTGTAGAAGGTGTACCCAACGGTTTCCCGCGGATATCCTACAAAGACGACTTTCTCCGACTTCGGTTCGAGTTTGTCGGGCTGTAGTTTCTTAACGTACGCCTCACAACCCCAAACCTTCAGAAACGATAACTTAGGCTTTTGGCCATACCATAATTCATACGGCGTCGTTTCAACGGACTTGGACGGAGCCCTATTTAAAATGAATGCGGCTGTTTCTAACGCATAACCCCAGAAGGACACTGGCAGATCAGTAAGAGACATCATAGATCGGACACTATCCAGTAGAGTACGATTACGTCGCTCGGACACGCCGTTACGCTGCGGCGTTCCGGCTGGCGTAAGTTGGGGTACTATGCCACAACTCTTCAGATGTGTGCCAAACTCAAAACTCAAGTATTCTCCACCACGATCGGATCGGAGATGCTTGATTTTCCTATTAAGCTGATTCTCAACTTCACTCTGGAATTCTTTGAACTTTTCAAACGTTTCAGACTTGTGTTTCATCAAATAGATATAACCGTATCTACTCAAGTCATCAGTGAAGGTGACGAAGTAACGATAACCATTGCGTGTCGAAACGCTCATTGGTCCACACACATCTGTATGTATGATCCCCAATAAATCCGACGCCCGTTCAACGAAACCTTTGAACGGTGTCCTGGTCATTTTGCCCATAAGGCATGGTTCGCATGTATCGAGGGATCCGAAATCCAACAAGTCCAAAAGTCCATCGGAGTGGAGTTGCTTCATGCGCTTTACACCAATATGACCAAGACGGCAATGCCACAAAAACATGGCGGTATCGTCACTACACTTAATCCGTTTGGCTTCTATGTTATGAATGTGAGTACTACGATCGAGATTCAACAAGAATAAACCGTTATTCTCGGGAGCATCAACATAAAAGATATCATTCATATAAATAGCACAATTGCTTGACACTGATTTAAATGAATAACCGTCTTGTAACAGGCAAGACCCACTTATAATGTTTACACTCAAGGATGGCACAAAATAACATTTATTTAGAACCAAAACTAATCTCGATGGTAGATGCAGAGGGAGCGTGCCGACAGCCACCACGTCGACTCTCGATCCGTTGCCGACGCGCATTGTCACCTCATCCTTCGCCAGCCGCCTTCTATTCCGTAACTCCTCCTGAGAGTTACATATATGAGCAACAGAACCAGTATCAAATACCAACGTGTTGCTCCGGGCGGATGTAAGGTACACATCTATAACATGTATATCAAATATACCTTGCTCTTTGTGGACCGTCTTGCCAGACTTCCTATCCTCCAGGTACTTGGGGCAGTTGCGCTTCCAGTGACCCTTCCCCTTGCAGTAGAAACACTCCACGCTAGCTCTGGGACCAGACCTGTTAGTCCTGGGCTTGGCAGCCAACTTTGCCTCCCTCCGGCACTTCCAGCTCTGCTTTCCCTTGCCACCAGACTTCTTGAAATCAACGGTCTTGTTGACCATAACCAGCGTGTGCTCCTTCTAAATCTCTACCTCAGCAGTCTTGAGCATCACGAACACTTCACCCAGGGACTTAGCCATGCTCTGCATGTTGTAGTTCATGACGAAGCCTTTGTAGCTTGGCGGCAACGATTGCAACACCCTGTCAATCGCCAGCTCATCGGGAATCTTGCATTCCAGAGCATTCAGGCGTTGAACGTAGCCAGACATCTTGACTACATGCTCGCTCACACTGCTATGCTCTTCCATCTTGGCTGAGAAGAAAAGCTCAGAAGCCTCATATCTCTCAGCCTTAGCCTGCGGCGCGAAGACAGCCTTAAGATCCGAAATGATCTCAAAGGCGCTCATCTTCTCAAAGCGCTTCTGCAGGTCGGCTTCCATGGCGTAGAGCATGCCACTCTGGACAAAGGCAGAATCCTCCGATCGGGTCTGGAAGACCTTCTTCTCATCCTCAGAGGCATCATCTGCAGGAGGGTCACCTATGGCGGCCTCAATGACGTAGGCCACCCTATGGGGAGTGAGGAGGATCCTCAGGTTGCGGAACCAGGCCATGAAGTTTGACCCATTGGTCTTAAGCTTTTCTTTCTCAAGGAACAGACCTAGGTTAAACGAGGGGTGAGACATCTACAATGGAATTTGCAACAACATAAGACTTTGTTCATAATAATTTTGAGTTATAGTATTTTAGAAAATAACTAACATAACTCCCACTCAAACGAACATCCCTCCTGGTCGTTTAAGCGATTACACGACCCCCATCCATTGCACCACCCTCATCATCAAAGCCGGCGGCACAACTTCAAGAGTAGACAAAATCGTCCGCCACACCAATTTTGTGACTCGTGCTCGACCTTTCGGTCTTCCTGTTCCGAGGCCATACCTCTGAGTATGCTAGGCTCGCCACCAAAGACCTCCACGCTGACGCTTGTGCAACATGGCTTACACCCACTGTATGCGAACGACGAGATGTATGACACCCGATCATCACGGCCTGCCTCATAACGTAGAACTTTCTTGGTGGTGCGCGTTGGAGGGAGAACACTAGTGGTATTTTGAAGGGATCATCTTATTCAGCTACCGCCGTGTAACTAATGTATACTATACACACAATCACACAAAATAAGATGCACACAAAACATCAAATGTAATGCAATGTGATATAGTCCATTGCGCCATGGTCTTCTTGGCGCCCGCAGTTTATAAACAATTTAATAAACCTACCTTGACCATATCACACAGCCCCTGCAAAATAAAGTTAGACGCTTCTACTTTATCTTTTGTATATTTTACGTGGCTTGGGGCTTTCGTAAATAGAACCGCTTCATACCTACGAATCTTATGACCACAACAACGATCCAATAATTGCATGTTTAAGCATCCCTTTCGGGCCCTCCATTGAAAATGCGAAGACCAACTAAAGAGAGAGAAACTGACACCCGCCAGCCACATATACGGTACAAGCCGTATGTCAGTAGTGGAACCAGTCTCGCGTAAGCGTACGCGTAAAGTCGGTCCGGGCCGCTTCATCAACTCAATGCCGCTGGAATACACAAGTGCACGCTAGAGGGTAGCAAATAACAGGAACGGTGCCCCCGTGCAGAGCACGTGTTCTAACAGCGTACAACTATATCTACGATAGATCGGCTCTGATACCACTGAAGGGGATCGTGTGCAGAAAACAAAAATTTTCCTACCAACGATATTCTAAAAGCATGCCAAGATCTATTCTATGCAGATATAGTAGTACGAACGGAGATCGGAATACGTACCCTTGTAGACCGAAAACGGGGATTACGTTCCCGCACAAACGTTGTCGACGAAGACCGACGAAGCCGAACTCAAGGTCGTGTAGAGGAAGCAGGCCTCCGAGTACCGCTAGCGCAACACCTCGCAGGGAGTCGCACACGTACGGTGGAGACGACGGCCTCCGAAGCTCCAGTCCAGGACGAGCAGCGGAAGACTTGGACCGGAACACCAGCAGCGCGGCAGAGGGCTATGGTGGAGGAGATCCCCCCTTCCTCAGCTCGGCGCGGCTCCAACTTGGGAACCACGAGATCGAGAGAGAAATTGGGAATTAATTGGTGAATTAAAAGGCCAGGGGTGCCCCTTCTTATATAGGCTCCAAGGGGGGAGCCAACTTGCTAACCAGGCAATGTGGGACTAACCCCCACATGCCTGGTGCGGCATGGCTGGGTGCGCCGACCCCCTAGTGGGCCTCTTGGCCCACTTGGGTCGGCCCCCAAGCCCCCCACCGAATTCCCCTTAGGAATTTTCCCTTCTTGGGCCTTCTTTCGACCAAAAGGCCCATTTAGGGAAATCAGCCTAAATAAAATCGAAAATAAATATATAAAATTATATTTGCACATTAATTACACTAATTAATATCAAACATAATATATATAATTTTTCCTAGCTCCGAAAACTCTTTCGGCGCTGCCCGATCTCCATCGGACCCCTCCCGGGACGCTCCCGGTGATCTCCTTCCTTTCCGGTTGTCTTGTCGAAACCCCTTAAGTGTGTTACCCTAGCGGTTCGATATAATATCAGGTACGATCAAGACTCCTCAATGATCAACGACTAACTCGTAGGCCTGGACCCCATGAATCAATCCCTGAGATATAACGAATGACTTTCATCTATCAAACCTGAACGTAAAGTCTTAAACCTTTTGCCATAGAGATACTTAGCACGTCCGAGCGTCGTTCCATAGATATCTCCATACCTAATCCCGACCTCGTTACCGACGACGCTATCTTCTACTCGTTCATGATCTCATGTCTCCGTGACCTAGTCACATGCTTGCAAGCTCATTAGACATGATCTCACCGAGTGGGCCCGAGAGTATCTATCCTGCTATGCGGACTGGCAAATCCCGCTCTTGACCCCTCGTCTCAACTACTCCTTTCCGATACCCAAAAGTATCACCGTTATTGTCATACTAAATAAGATACGACGTTTGGTGCAATCAAAGTATCTTCCAGGAATAACAATAAGAGTTGATCTCACGGTCAAAGGCGTAACGAATACGTTCTCCAAATCTGGGTATGTCCATCACATCGTCCTCTAGCGATATGACTCTCATTGCCGACCGGCGCCATGCCCCATTACCGGGAAACCTCGATCATCAATCGCGCAACGAAACTAGTCTTAGTAGAGGCTACTAGGGACCTGGTTGTTTACGTATCACACCCGCATTAATGTTTCCGCTTAATACGGTTCTAGCATGACACAAAAAACTTATTATGAACAAACGAGATATGATAAATAATACACTTTATTAATTGCCTCTAGGGCATATCTCCTTCAGAAGATTCCCTGCTGCGCCCGCGTGACCATCTGTCGAACAGGTGGTGATGTTGCCTGGAGAGGAGAGCTTGGTGGCGAGGTCGTGGAAGCGGAGCCGCTGGATGAGGAATCAACGGCTGAGCTTGAACTGGCTGGGTTTGAATCCAGCGGCTACGCACCAAGGCGAGTGGGCGAGGCCGGCGTCGTATGATGGGCCGGCCCACCATCGGCGGGCAGAGGCAGCCCATCGCGCTGATTTGAATCGCGCGCCAGTGGAGCAGCGCCATGAGCATTGCGAGCAACCTGCACAGGAACAAGAACAGGCACTTGGTCGTGGTTAGTTGGCGGCGGCGGAGGCGGCGCCGGCGACGAGCAATCGGCGAAGGGGAAGATATCTTCCATGAAATGGACGTGGCGCGATGTGAGCACCCGCCGCGAGCTAGGATCGTAGCAGATATAGCCGCGGTGGTCCAGTGAGTAGCCGAAGAAGACGCACGCAATGGAGCGCCGGTCGAGCTTGTGCTGCGAGGTGGCCTCGGTGTTGGGGTAGAGAGCTTGGTGGCGAGATCGTAGCAGCGATAGCCGTAGTTCGCTGTAGTTAGGGGCAACGCCGAGCAGGACTTCATGCGGTGAGCGCGGAGTGGTCGAGCGACATGGCCGGCGATTGAGGAGGAAGGTGGAGGCGCAAAGAGCCTCGGCCCAGAATTTGGTGGGCATGGAGGAGTGGAATAAGAGCGCACGAACGCCATCTTTCAGAGTGCGCAGGATCTCCTCGGCCTTGCCGTTTTGCTACCTTGTGTAGGGGCAAGACAAACACATGACAGCACCATGGACAGAGAGAAGGGATCGGGTGGCGAGCTTGTCAAACTTGCGGCCATTGTCAGTTGGGAGGGCCAGAATGGGATGGTCGAACTGTGTTTTGGCATATGCAAAGAAGGCGGAGAGAATAGAGGGAACCTCAGATTTCCGCCGGAGGGGGAAAGTCCACATATAATGCGAAAAATCATCAAGAACGACCAAGCAATATTGAAATCCTGAGACGCTTACAACTTGCGAGGTCCAAACATCTAGATGTAATAGCTGAAAGGGAAAGTATGTACAGCTAATGGAGGAATCAAAGGGAAGCCTAACATTCTTGCCGGTTCTGTAGGCATGACAGGTGTGCAAGCAGGTTTGGCTAAAAGTAAACGGGAAAGTGCTAGATAAGAGACGAAGGGTGTCCTCGCCGGGGTGTCCAAGCCGCTGATGCCACAGCTCCACGGATGCGACGCCAGCAAAGGAACGCAGTGATGGTGGTGAGGAGGCAGGCGACACGGGGTACAGGTCGCCGTAGGAATCACATCGTAGGAACACCACCTTGGTTCGAAGGTCCTTGACAGAAAAACCGAAAACGTCAAACTCAACTGTAACTGGATTGTCACGGGTTAGTTGTCTGACCGAGAGGATATTTTTGACAAGGAAATGAGAAAGAAGAACGGTGCGAAGGTTGTGCGGAGAGGAAGTGGTGGTGAGCGAGCCAGCGCCGATGTGTGTGATCGGCAACAGCTCACCGTTGCCCACAATGATTTGAGAGGAACAGGTAGAAGGATGGAGGGAGTGTAGGGTACCGGGGTTGTTGAACATGTGCGAGGACGCGCCGGTGTCGAAGAAGACACCGTACGGGCTGCTTGATGATGAGGACGACAGAGCCGTGGACGCCTGGAGAGCAGCCTGCAGCGCGTTCATGTCCCACGCGGCTGATGACGAGGAGCTGTCACCAGGAGAGCCGAAATGAGCACCCGGCGGCGCGGCGGCGTACTGGGGCGTGCCGTGCTGAGCAGGCATGTACTGCGGCCCGGACATGAACTGCGGCGTGGCGACATACGCCTGCTGATGAGGAGTGCCGAGGCGTGGGCCGAGCATGCCGGCGCTAGGTGCACGCCAGGCAACCGGCCATGTCACGCCCCCAGACTGGTTCCAGACGTAACAGCCGCCACGCGTTTATAAACTCACGCGTTTATAAACCGAAGTTTATAAACGTGTGAGTCCTAAAACATTACATAGTAAAATACTAATCAAAGATAACTTTATTGATTATTCGGTGGTACAAAATTCTTGCTGAAAATAAACTTCTAAGCATTTTATTTATTCCCCTCCCGACGCGTCGCAACGCCTACTGCTCGTCGCTTTGCTCAAGGTTCTTACCACCTAACTCTGCAAAAATAGTAATTAAGCAAGGGTGAGTATGAAGTTCACACTCAGCAAGTAGTATATACTATGGAGGAAAATTTCACAACGGCGGAATATGAGCAAAAGAATATGGAATGAGTATAAACAAAATGCGGGGTTGTATTTTAACAAGGATAAAATGGAGCGGTATATAAAGGAATGGATTCACGTGGATGAATACAATGGTAATGAAATGACATTATAGAATATGATAAAAGGATAATTGGTATCACATATGACCAGCAAGGTTCCCTACCCGGGACTCATAGGGGTGAAATTTCACACTTTTACACTCTGCAGAGGGGTACTCCGACATCGACGGCCTCGACCAGAACCACCAGGTTCCAGAACGAGCAAAGTTCTTTGACCCGCCGGGACACGACGACTTGACTTACTAGTATGGCCGTCCCCAAGGAATCCATCGCCGATACCCTGTTCGGACCAAGTGTTGCTCCTATTAGAGAACTAAGATAATCCCATACCTGAGCCGTGACCGATACAATATGGTTGAAAGGATTGTATGTGGTGTAGAACAAAGAGTTAGACATTCGCAACCCAGATATCAGCTCTCACGCCTCCGCGTGAGCCCACTTAGATCATGATGATCTTTCTTACCATCCAACATACGCATATCATGAAATACCATGGTCGGTAGCATCCATGGACCAAGAGCAAGAGAGGTGGTATCAACAATCCTCACTTCAACAATATTAATGGAATAATCAATGATATCAATGGGAAGATGGTGCTAGTATTCATACCAGCATCACAGCCGGAACAACGTGATGATAAATAGGAGCAGCACAAAGACTACTCGGAGGTATCAAAGGGATTAGTAGAGTAACCATTTGCAAGGAGATTAGCAAAGTAGACTACTTGTCTCAGTTTAGCAGCACCTCCCGATCGATTGATCCTGCTCTCAATCTCTCTGGCTCTCTATTTCTAGTCGGCGTCGAGACAACATCAGCCTCTTTCTCACGGTGGCCGTCTAATCTCTTTTCTGCCTCCTCAACGACCTATGCTATGCTCGGGGTAGCAGCCGAACTAGTTATTTATACACGAGATTTGCTACTGAAAATATCTAGGCATCCTTCGCTCCTAAGAATCAGTCTCTATCGTATCCAGTGGCGGAGCTAGCTCGCGAATGAAGCCTGGGCAAACTTCACGTACACTTTCATACTTGGCTGGTACTAAGCGTTTGTCAGTACTAATTTTTTTCTAATCCTCCCGTAGTTTCACCAGTGTAGCGCGGGCAGCCGCCCAGGCATGCCGGGCCCTGGCTCCGCCCCTGATCGTATCCATCAGTTAGAGGCTGACCTCCAGCTAAATATCTTGCCGCTTGACTCTTTGATACTAAGCCACAGATAAATATCTGCCGACATCCATGAGGTCAGCTCACGTCAACTCTAACGCTTGGTCTCCATGCAAAGGATGATCTGGATAAGGCAGCCTCCCCTGCTGCCATGTTTGCTCTTGGCTGACATAATCTCTTACGTCAAGTATTGTGGCGATCATCTATGCATGCATGCACGTACTACATGCCCAGCCCTTCATCGATCACTACTACTGGTTAGTGGTTAAAGCAAAAAAACAAGTCAGGATAGCTTTCCACTTGGATTTATTTCACAAATATATTTTTGTAATCAAAGCACAAAATTTAGACTCCCAAAATTAGCCAAACAAAAAAAATTAGAAATTAATTTCAACACCTTTTTTTTAATAACCTGAAAATCAGGGTATTACAGGCCAGGCCTGAACCATCCCGGTCCATGAGTGTGCGCCAGGGGCCGGAGCAGGATAGGCCGGCGGCGCGGGGCAGGTGAAGGAGAGCTGGAGGCGCCGGCGTCGTCCTTGGCCTTCCCCTTCCCTTTGCCACGGCCGCGGTTGCGGCCGCCGCCTGGTCCAGCGGGTGCGCCATATGTGGTGGGTGCTGGAGTCGGTGGTGGAGCAGATGCGGCAGGGGCGCGAGTGACGAGGTGTTAACTCGACAAGTCACAGGGTTGTGCACCCCGGGTTGATTGATGGGGAGAGAGATAAGTGCAGGTGGTCACGACGGCTGACAAGCAAGGATTTACCCAGGTTCAGGCTCCCGGAGGATAACACCCTACTCCTGCTTGTCTGGTTATTGATGCGAGTTGTGGTTACAATGGCGAGATTGCGATCTCGCTAGGGTTTGTGGTGGTAGCTATGAGCGTGTCCCTTGGGACGAGCAACCCTCCTGGCTTTATAGGCAGCCAGGTCTCGGGTGATTGATGCCGATGGAAACTACATATATGGCAGGTTATGCTTCCTAACAGACTTGGACTAGGTTACATGGTACCCCGCGTGGGCCTTCTGTGGGCCTTCATGTCCTTGGCGCGGCCCAGGTAGCCTTACCGTGGGCTACCCGAAAGGCAGCCCCACGTCAGTAGCCCCCGAGTGCTTGGTCAAAGCGTAGAGTCGAGTAAAGGACTTCTTCCTCTTGGACGCGCCATTGGATTGCTTGATCTTGAGCTTGAACTCGATTTCTTCAGTCGAACCGGCCGCTCCCGATGGGAGTAATCTTTGCAGTCGAATTTCTTTGCCTTCGTCTTCTTGTGAAGCTTGCTTTTGCTCGGTCTACTGGCTTACTTGTGGATGGATTCGGCTGCTCGAGCTTACTCATTTTGCTACCCGAATGATTTGTTCGGGTTCTCGGATCATCAGCCGATCCTACTTTGTTGGTTTCAGCTTTGAAGCTTACTACTCGAATCACCCTGTCGAATTGCTTCAGTTGATTTTGGAGCCGTTGGCTTGATGACGTCACTGGTGACGATCTGTTGCACGCCTCTGCGCCCGATGGGACGTGACGTGGCGGGCCCCGCTGTCAGAGCTGACCGCGGTCAACAGTTGTCACGTCTCCAAAGTGGGCGCGAAATTTGCACGGCATGGTGACGACGCCTCGGTTTTCGTGCGTAGTGGACGAAGTGGGCGGCGACGGTTGGTTTCCTCGTGCGACACGTGGACGGCTGGATGTGTCAGCTCGGAGCCCTTGTTCTGTGGACGGTTGAGATGAGACTTTTTGAGGCATAAGTACTGCGTTTTGACGCGAGGGACTTCATCTTCTCCAATCGCTCTGTGCTCCCTTTCCTCTGCGCTCTACCATTTTCGCCGCCATCCAGAGCTCCGTGCAATCTGTCCGTACACCTTGCGCTGCCTCGCGGCACCATGGGCAAGCCGAAGAGCGCCGGTGGCTCCTCCGCCGCCGCCGACGAAGCCGGGCTGATGAAGAAGCCCGACGGTGACTGGCAGAGATCGTCGGTGAAGAAGGCCGAGGTGGAGCTCTTCCGCGCGCAGGGTCTGCTTCCACCTGCTGACCAAGTCTAGGTACGCGCTCCTGGCAAAGAGGTTTTCCCCACTCCCCGCGATGGGGAACGTGTTTGCTTCGTGGATTTCCTTCCGCGGGGCTTCGGGTTCCCCATGCACGATTTTGTGCGTGGTCTCCTGTATGCCTATGGGGTTCAGATCCACGATCTGACCCCCAATGGCGTCTTGAGCATCGCGGGCTTCATCGTGCTCTGCGAGTGCTTTCTGGGTGTCGCGCCCCATTGGGCATTGTGGAAGTCGCTCTTCCTTGTTCGCAAGAACGTTGGGAGGAGCGGGTTGACCTTCCCCGTGGGCGGCTTTGGAATCCAAGTGCGCGGTGACACCGCGTACTTCCCGATGAAGAAGTGCGACTCCGTCCAGGGATGGCGCAGGAGATGGTTCTACGTCCAGTCGAACCAGGACGGCCTGGAGGCATTCGACAGCGGACGTGGACTGCGGAAGACCGGCGCCTGGGCGCACCCGCTGACTGCCGTGGAGAAGGAGGCCGTGCGGCCCCTGCTAAGCCTGCTGCGCGATCTGACCAAGACCCTTGGGTGCGAGGCGGGTGGCGTCTTCCTGATGGCCACCTTCTTCCGTCTTCGGGTGCAGCCGCTCAGCGCTCGGCCACACCTGATGTGGGCCGCCGAAGGCGTCAGCACCGAGCCGCTTGACGATGAGGAGGTGGAAACCAAAGTAAGATCCATCACCAACCTCCGAGTCGCGGACACGTGCAACGTCAAGTGCCCGGTTGCTGCTTACGGGCCATCGAACCCCGTTCCTGAGGTGAGTCTTGGCTTGTTTTCCTTTTGTCTTTGCTCGACTTGCGTCTACTTTCTTCTTGATTCGACTTGTGTCTACTTGCTTCAGGGTCGGTCTTTGTTGATCAGCCTTCCTCCTCTTCCCGAGAACGGACCCGACGACGATTCGAAGTTTGTCGAGGAGGAGGACGACGACGAAGAGATTCCCTCCGCACATTCTCCCCACGAAGAGGTGGAGGAAGAAGATGAAGTGGAGGAACCCGTGCGGAAGAAGCGGAAGCTCCCGAGTCGTGGAGACTCTGCCACTGCGTCGTCACCTGCTAGGGATGCCGACGTTACTCTGGAGGAGGCCGTCGCGACGTCGTCGGGTGCGCGGTCCTCGGGTGGCTGGGATAAGCCCCTGAATGTTCCTCCAGTCAGCTCCGCGGCTCCCCGTTCTTTTGCGCGGATGCCTTCGCCCTCCCTGGAGAGTTACGACGACCTTGGGACCCCCAGGTGAGCTTCTTGATGATGTGTTTCCTTCGAGTTGCGTTTTGTAATTGCAACGTTTGAGTTGACAAGTGTACTCGTGTTCGCTGCAGCCATCGTTCTGGCGATGTTAGCTCCCCCCTTCGGGACGTGGAGCATACATCCGCCCCTTCGACTGAACTGGGAACTCGGGCGGTCATGGAGAAGGCGCGTGCTGAGCCCTCTGGCGTTGCATCGTCGAGCCGCGATCCTCCTTCGGCTTCAGAGGACCCTGACCTCCTGGACCACGTAAGTCCTTTATGCTTGTACTTGTATTCTTGAATTTTCATCGGGTGCGTGATCAGCGCTCCCGATGGGAGTAGCCCCCGAAGGTGTGGGTGACTAGTATAGTCGTCCGCAACTTTATTAACATCTTGCTTTTGTTTCAGCCGTACTACCCTCAGCAGCTTGACGCAGCCGTGGCTTATGTTCGCCTGGAGAAGGAGAGGGACCAGCTGTGTGCTTCTCTGGACCAGGCTACTGGGCGGGTTGATGAGCTTGAGAAGGCTCTACATGAGTCTCGAGAGCGGGAGCTGGCGCGGGTCGCCCAGGAAAAAACTCAAGTCGGTCGTCTCCTTTCACTCGCCGGTGTTCTTGGGGGTAAGTTTCGGCTTGATGCCTACTGTGTCTTGATCTTTTTTCTTTGTCTGACCTTGGATCCTTTGCGCAGAGACTTGCGGTGGAGCTCCTCCAGAAGACGCGTCGAGTGACACGGTTGACTTGGCGACTACTGTTGGCTTCCTCGATCGGGTCTGTGCCTATGCCTCAGACGCGCTGAAGAAGTCCGCAGCCACGTTGCAGAAATCGACTGGAGCTCTCACTGTGGTGCACCAGAGTATCTTCCCGGGCGACCAGCCGCCGGCAGCCGTGGACGCCCTTGCTGCACCGTTTGAGGACGCGACCACCATCGCCGACTTCACGCGGTCGCAGACGGTACGCGGCTCCGAGCTCACCTTCCAGCCCCTCTTAGGGCATCAGGTTCCAGGTGACTTTGAGAAGGTCGTCAGCGGTTTTCCCCGCAAACCGGATGGCCGAACCGCGTCGCTGAGTGGCGTGAAGGAGCGTGCCTCACAGCTGGTCGTGCTGCTTGTGGCACTCTTCGAGAGGGCCCTTGCTAAGGCAACTGAGGCGGCTGCCGCTCGGAAGGGTCGCTCCCGGTCGCAGTCTGCAGCCTTAGAGTAGGCATAGCTTTAGGGATTCGGCAGTCGCCGTGGTCTGTATTTTGAACTTCTGGCTCTGTAATGAATATTGGCCTGTCAGGTCTTTTGGCCTTCAATAGTGCTTTTGCTAGAACTGACTTTCTTTCTGCCGAGTTTAACTGTGCTTCGCAGTCGTATGATTGTATTGACTCTGCGTATTCGTGGCAGAATGTTGTGCGCGGTGGTGCTTCTCCTTCTCCTGCGGCTGAGCCGAGTGGCGAGGCTTCTTCTTCGGGTGCTCGCCGTCGTCGGGCGGCGCCGGCTCCTCCACGTAGTGTAAATGATCAGCGGATAATCACATACCTGAAGAACAAGGTGGTTGAGCTTGAGGCGACCCTGAAGAATACTGAGCGGCTACTGCACCGCTCCCGGTCGCATCCTACGGCGGAGTTCTCACGACGTGAGGATTTTTTGCTTGGGGAGATCGATCTGATCAGTCGGCAGCTGCAAGGTTTGTATCCTTTTGGCGGCTGCTTTCTTTGCTGAAGCTTGCTTGTTCTGACTTGCAGTTTATGCGTGCAGATGTTAATCCGGATTGGGAGGCCGAGCGGGCTCGCGTTGAAGAGCGAGTTACCCGAGAGGCGTCCGGCGATTCCTACGAAGCTCGGCAGTTCTGGGTGAACAAGTCGAGAGGGAGCGTCCTTGCCACCATGCTTGATCGTACGTGGCGCGCTGCTTTTCTTCTGGAGAATTGCCGGAAGACACTCTGGCACATCAATCGTGTGTACTTCCCGCATAACGCGCAGCCGAACGGGCTGTCCGCCTTGCTGGACAGGTTTCGCGATGGTGAAGGGCTGAAGGAGGTTGTCGACGCCCTACTTGTGGCTGGGGCTAACGCGGCGTTGGCATACGTCCAGATGCATCGGCCGCATCTTCCGCTCGACAGGGTGCTTCATGGCCTGCCTGGTGATGGCGACTTCGACGAGACCTTGGCGGCTGCGCGCCGAATTATCAGGCAGGTTCAGGACCTGAGTGAGCGCCTTGTAGGTCCCCTCGATGCGCCGAAGGCCGAGCCAGCAGTTTAGAGTAGCTGTCGTCTGATGTACAGGGTTAGCTATAGAGGGCAGATGTGCCTATGCAAGTCGTAATGTACTAGATTGAAAATACTTGCGAGTAATGAGAATTGATCTGCTTGCTCGGAAGTGTAAATGCCTGTTTTGATTCTCGACCTGTTTGGCGCAGTCGCCTAGTATTTTGGTCGACGGCCTAGGTTTTCCCAAGTGTGACCTGTATGTCGCAGTCTCTGACTTTATCAGGTGGCGACTTTAGTATTTTGTAACTTGACCTGTATGGCGCAGCCCCCGAGTTGTTCGAGTGGCGGCCTAGGATTTTTGCTAATGCCTGCATGGCGTAGCCCCCGAGTAGGTCGAGTGGCAGCCTAGGATTACAAGTGTTACCTGTTTGGCGCAGCCCCCGAGTATGTCGGGTGGCGACCTAGGATTTTGAACTTGACATGTACAGCGCAGCTCCCGAGTGAGTTCGAGTGGCGGCTGAGGATTTTCTAAGAAGACCTGTATGGCGTAGCCCCCGATGTCGTGGTGGTGTCACGACAGATGCCATAGGATGGCTAATTTGTGGGGCCGATGGACGTTGGTGGATCCGGGGAGGGATAGCGAGTTGAAGAACTCACACAGGGAGGATCCCGGTAAAACCTGAATCTCCCAAGAACATAAAACAAGAACAAAGTGCAGCGGGGAAGATCTAACACCTACAAACAAAGGCACGAAGGCACCAAGCACACACACGATATACCCAGGTTCAGGGCCCTCGTGAGGAGGTAACACCCCTACTCCTGCCTTCCTTCTCTTTATATTAGTGGTATAAGAACTACAACTTGCTACAAGATCTATCAAAGGAGGAGGGATCAAGAACTAGATGAACTCAAGGTGAAGAGGAGTAACTGCTCTAAGAGTAAATGCAACTATAATCTTGGCTCTGAAGTTGGTCTCTGGCCTGTACTCTGGTTTCTTTCCCCCTCCCTCCTCTCTAGCTTGCTCGTCCCTCTCCTCAGGAGCAGTTATGGTGCCTTTTATAGAGTTCCGGCTGGGAGGGCCGGAAACCCTAATCTGGCTCGGCCCCACCGAACAGGTCTAGCCGGGATGTCGTCACCGGCTAGTGCGACCTAGCCGCCGGGCTATCCGGTGTAGCCCCTGCGTCATCATCTTGTTAAGGACGGCAGGCGCCGTCCTGCATCATCATTGTCCCCTTGTCAGAGACAAGACATGTCTTTGCCCATCCCGGCTAGCCTTTTCCGGATTGCCGGACTAGGCATGACAGGTCTTGTCGTACCCCGATCGTACCGGCTGACGCGCTCCCGTGTCAGGCGGGAGGTGACCATGCCTCCGTGTCAGGCGAAATGGTACTTCCCCCCGCTATAGACGGGAAAGCGTGCTTCAGACCGTTGACGGTCTACCGGGAACCTTCTCGCCGGCTACCTCCTCGCTTGCCACCGGGAGCTCCTCCTGTATAAGACCAAGATCGACAGGTACATCACGATTAGCACGTACCCGGACTACCTATCCGGTAAAGCCGAGTACACCGTCATCCGGGAACCTCCTCGGTGTCCCGTGCCCGGGATCCTTTCCGGAGAGGTCCGAAGTCATGCCAGGATGCGCAACTCTAGGCCTAGCCTCCCGAAGATGTCTTAGCCTATCAGCAAAGACATCTTCGAGAAGCTAGTTCTTAGAGGAACCATCCGCCCTTGCCCGTGCTGCAAATGCGAGGGTCGGGGATGTCTATTTATAGGCGTAAGACCTGACCCTCACGGCTGCCATGGGGCTCCTTGGCCTTTCCCTGCGCCCAAACGACCAGTTGCCCTTTCGGCGCACCAAGGGATGCCCTTTGCTGTCGCCAAAGGTCAAGCACTGTGGTTATCCATTCTAAGTTACCGGGATCTGCCCCTACCCGGGGGGCAGCCCCCCGACACTAGTCCCCGAAGCTGGTGCGGCACAGCGACTCCGGATGATGTGCGGGATCAGCTTTAACAACAAATTTTCTTCCGAGAAGACACGACCTCAATCTTGTATTCCATGCCTAAATGAGTTCTTTCCGAGATCCTCCCACAGAGATGACCTTAACCGGGAGGCGAAGCCTGCGACCGAGTAATATCATCTCAGGAAATCTTGCCCGTTGATTTCCCGATGAAGCCGAGATAGCGAATCTGGGTCCACCAAACGTCCCGTCTGTGCAGAGGCGCACTCAAGTGCTTCGGCGCTCGCACGGCGGCGCTTGGGTTCCCGCGCCAGGGAGCCGCATCTGATCCGGAAATGAACCGTTGGGACCTTGTGGCCCTCTGTGTGGCTGGATCGAGCGCCCCGAGTAACGCCACGTGGCCCGTGGCACAAAACAGATCCCACCCACGATCGTAGAGATCGTGGGCGGGAAAGATGGAAACCGTTCCGGAATCCTCCCCATAAATAGGGGACCGGAACGGTCTCCTTCTTCTTCTTCGCATTTCCTCATCTCCACCGTCCCGAGC
Source organism: Poa annua (assembly GCA_026929855.1). Taxonomy (NCBI): domain Eukaryota; kingdom Viridiplantae; phylum Streptophyta; class Magnoliopsida; order Poales; family Poaceae; genus Poa; species Poa annua. The sequence goes on along the minus strand of CM049426.1, from coordinate 237,251,663 downwards.
TCGCCGTCGCCGCTGCGCTTGCTGCCCGTACGTCGTCTCGCCGGAGCTCGCGCCCCGCCGTCCTTCTCGCACGCCGTCGATCTTCCCGCTCACTGGTGAGTCTTCCCTCTCAACTCCGACGCACTTCTTCGGTAGGATAACCGCCGAACTCCGGCCGTGCCCTTCGCACGAGCACGGTTGCGCCGCCGCCGATGACCACATCCGAGCGGCGCGCTCGAAGCGCATGGCGAAGAACCACCGTGGCATTAGGACGTATATTTGTCACCCACATTTGTGCCTCGCTTTAGTCTAGTGCGAGTCCTTTTCCCTCCGTTTAGTTTTGATTATTTGACCCACGGTAGATCTTGCTTCGCATGAACTCGGTAGCCTTCAACAGTTTATGTCCCGACATCCTCATTTCGAGTAGACTAACTCCGACTAACCGCCGCTGCATCTGCAGAATAGCCCGAATACTTCCGCGTACTTCTCCGAGATGGGTGAAGAGCGCGCCCGGGGGTGTTGGGACGGATCCGAGACAACGCAGTCGGATCTTGACTGGCTGTATCGGACTCACCGGATACCCCCGGAAGTCGAGAGCCGTCTACCGGGAGAGGAGGTTGCGCCGGAACCCCAACCTGGGGAATATGTGGTATTCCTATCGCATTTTGAGCGCGGGTTTGGGCTTCCGGCTAGCCCTTTCTTCCGCGACTTCCTCGACACGTACAGCGTGCAACCTCACCACCTTCCCGCCAACGCCATCATGATGCTTTCCGTCTTCATCACTTACGCGGAGGCGTACCTTGGCATATGGCCCTTTGTGGACCTCTGGGCCAAGTACTTTATCCTCCGCCGACAAGCCATCCCCAACCCGGATCAGAAGGTGAAGGACTTGGTCGACTGCGGAGCGGCCACCGTCATCCCTCGCGCGGACTCCGGATTCCCCATCGTCAAGGGATTAGAGTCTTGCCGGAAATGGCAGCGCAGCTTCTTCTACGTGAAGAACCGGGAGTCTTTGGGGGATGGTCCGGGATCCTCGACCCCGGATTTCATTAATCTGCCGGAATTCATCATGGGTCCTCCGCGCGAATTCGGTCGCTGGAAGCATCTTCCCGTCAGCGAGGAGATCGGATTCATGCACGAGGTCCTGCAAGTGCTCGCCCAGGATATGACCGGGGATGACCTCTTGCGCTGCTTTATCGTTCGCCGGGTCTGCCCCCTCCAACACCGAGTGCACAAAATGTGTCATATGTCCGGGAACTATGACCCCACCCGGACCAGTATCCATAGGCTAAGCCACTCGGCGATCGTCCGTCGTGCCCGAGCTATTGCTCGGACGGAGATGGAGGAGGATTACGAATGGGGGGTCATAGGGGGATCCCGGAAACGACCGGTTGACCAGGTGCTTATATCGGTCTTTCACGCCTATGCCTTCGTACATGCGCTCACCTGGACACCGACACGCCCTAACTTGTTTGCGCAGCTGTTCGAGCGTCAGCACGAAGAAGACGCCATCCACGTCAACGGGAACTACGCCCCGGATTTCCCGAAACCGGACGTGATGCCGAGAGAGGATCTCGACGGTGAGGACCATCTCGCCATCCCATTCGTTAAGGCTCCGGGTAATCCTTCAACCCCAGAGACAGTTTCCATTTCCTCGGATGACGATGAGATTGACTGCGAGATCCTTGACGTTATTGACGCTCTCCCTCTGAATTGGGCCCCAGCCGCGGTTCCGAAACCGTCAGCCGGGACCAGACGTGCCGAGAGCCGGAAGCGCGCGGCTTCCGACACCGATGGGGCTGAAGCCTCCGGCAACCCCCCCAAAAAGGGTAAACTGAGCAAGAAGACGACCGAGAAGCCTCCTCGGCGCCGGCAGAGGGGTCCTCCCCTTGTGGACTCCGGGTACGTCTTCCTTGCCTCATACTATTTGACTTTGCTTTCTCCACAACCTTTACTAAGATATTTTCTTTCAGTGACGCGCTCGAGCTCCCGACTCGAGTTGTTCCTCCTCCTCCGGGAACTCGGACTCCCAGCCCGGCTCGGGCCTCTCCTTCACCTCTTCGCCCTTCCGCCCGAGGAAATGAATCCGCAGCTGCCGGTGCCGCACCGGCAAGCACCGCGACCTCGGATGCACCTCCGGTGATCGACGAGACCGCGGTGCCGGCTACGACCACCTCGGGAGAGGTTGTTCTTCCGGATAGCCCGCGTAGGGTTCCCGGATTGGAGACAGAGCTCGCTAGTCCTCGCCGGCAACCTGCGGCGAGTGGGGCCTCTCGTCCAGCCGCGCCCAAGGCCATCCCGGAGAAACAGCCTACTGTCTCCTCCCGGCCGGCAGAACCAATTCCCAAGTCTCGCGGCAAGATTCCTGGGCAGAAAACATCCTTTGCTTCGCCCGAAGCTGCTCCGACATCTTCTTCCCAGGAGTTGGTGCCGCGCCCGGGTAAGTTCTCACCGTTACCACCACCTCCTGCCGAGATCCCTACTGCCGCTTTGCGGATGTTGCAAGCAACGGTCAGCTCTTTTGCATCTTCAGGATCTCGGGACCTTGCTGCTACCCGCGCTACCGACAGCTCCGGCATCCGGGTTGTTGATGATTTCAACAAGGCCTGGCTTGCCTCCGATGCTTCCGAGACTGCAGGGGACTTGCACGCTGCGGGTCCGAGCCGCAGCGCTCAAGCCCTGCATGCTCTCCAGGTGGCCGCGCTGGACGTCACCCGAATAAGCGAGGTAAATTTTTCTTCTTTTATCCAAAACACATTTGCTCTTTCCACCACCACTAGTCCCCGAGATTGGTGCCTAGTGCTCTAGATTCCACCGAATAGCAGATCACTAGGTTCCAATCTTAGAGAAAAACCCAGGACTCGTATACCGAGTCCCCGAGATCCTCCCAACCGGATAGGTTGGTTAAAAAATTGCTCCACCACCACTAGTCCCCGAGATTGGTGTCTAGTGCTCTAGATTCCACCGAATAGCAGATCACTAGGTTCCAATCTTAGAGAAAAACCCAGGGCTCGTATACCGAGTCCCCGAGATCCTCCCAACCGGGTTCCTTACTTCTTTTTCCATACTGATTTTGTCTTCTCTGTCTTGCTTTCAGGAATGCAGCCACAAGCGCCGCGACATCTTCAACCGGGTTCTCGCTGAACTCGGTCAGTCGAAGAAGTCCGAGGAGCGCTTCCGGGAGGAGCGGGATGCCGCGCGCCAGGTCTCGGTGGATCAGAAGGCCGCCCTTGGTACCGCGCAAGCCGAGATCGCGCGCCTCAACGGCGAGCTCGCCAAGGCCCAGGCTGCCATGTCGGAGATGAAGAAGGGCTTCGTCGAGGCGAGCAAGAAGCAGAAGGAGACCCTGGACCAGTCGGTAGCGCGCGCGGAAAACACCAAGGTCGAGCTGGATCTTCTCCGGTCGCGTTCCGACGCTTGGCTCGCCGAGCTTACCGTGCTGAACCGGGATCTCAACAGTGAGTAATCCGACAACCCTCCTCTTCCGCTATTTCCTTTATTTGCTGTTCCTCTTCTTGTGACTTAGTCGTTTTGACAGCTCTTCTTTTTAAAGGAGAGTTCGAGCACTCCCGCGAAGCCGCCGCCAAAGCTGTTGCCGCCGCTCGGGAGAAACGCGCCGGGAAGGGCCCCATCTCGGACGCCTGGGACATTGAGGATCACCTCACTGCCCTGAAGGCCCGGATAGTACCTCTCCGGTCTATCGGGACGGAGCTCCTTAGTGCGGCGATCCACGTCCATGGCGTCTTGTGGCCGAGCATCCGCGGGAAGCTCTCGATCCCGGAGCTCTCGCGCGCGCTTCTGGATGCCGGTAGCCGCATCCATGCTTGGAAGCGCTCCAGCGCTAGAGCTGGTGCGGACCAAGTCTTGACCCAAGTACTCAGCTGGTACGAGGGTCTTGACTTGGCAGCGGTCCTGCGCCTGCGGACGGTGTCGCCTTGGGTCAAAGACCCGGCAAAGATCCGGGAGCGGCGAGAGGTGGCGCATCGCATTGCGAAGTGGGCCAGCATCCATGCCTTCACCGCCAGCATCGTTCCCTCAGAATCTGAGTCAGATACCGAGGATTCCGAAGAGGATTATGCCGCTTCCGGCGATGGGGAGGAAGAGATCCTGGAGGAAGATGACGTTGCTTCCGGTGCTGCGTCCGAGAAGGTGGCTTCCCGGGATGCAACATCCTCGCCGATACCCGAGGTCACCGAGACCGAGGTGCACCCCGACGTCCCGAGTGGTGCTGCCGATGCCGAAGGTGAAGCTGCCCCTGCTCCCGAGGTCGGTGCTCCCGAGGCCGTCGCTCCCAAGGTCGTCGCGCCGGAAGCTGCCGTCGAGAAGCCTACTTCCCCCACTGTTTGAAACACTTAGCAGTAGATCCGTTAAATCCCCGGGATGCCGGGTGCAATATGTATTAAACACTTAAATTATCTCTGTTTCATCGTGAACTATCTACTTGAAGAACTTATGTCAATGTACTCAGCTTTTGGTTCCCGACTTGCTTTTCATGTCTTACCGTACTTAGGTAATTTCTGCTCTTGTCTACCATTTCGGCGTTCGACAGTCGAGTCACAAAACTCCACATACGGCACATACATTACTTAAACAAACCGAGTTCCTACTAACCGAATTCCCGACATAAAAAACAACTAAGTAAAAACAAGCATGCCGGATAAGTTCCTTTTCCAAGTCCCCGAGACCATTTTCGTGTTCCCCACCTTCCCTCTCTTTGCTCTTGACTACCATTTCGGCGTTCGTCAGTCGAGTCACAAGATGATTTCACATGACATACATTACTTAGACTTTGAGAGTCGGACTCGGAACTTTCCCGGCATGCACACAGTAAAAAATATAAGACAGCTATCCGGCAGTCCCCGGGTTCCTTCCGGGGATGTCGGTAGAAAACAGTAAATAAATTTGACAAAAATAACAAGGCAAGCTCATAACCAGGCAGTCCCCGGGTTCCTCCCGGGGTGCTTTACTTTCATTGATATTTGAGAATTGAGATATAACATACACTGAACCTTTTACGTGTAAAAGGGGCGAAGTAGAGCTACATTCCATGGACGCTTGGTTTCCTCACCGGATTTGTCCATTACTCCTTTCCTAGCTTCCTGTGCATCTACAAGGTAATAAGAATCATTGTGCAATGCCCTGCTTATCACAAAAGGTCCCTCCCATGGAGGTGACAACTTATGCATTCCGGCCGTGCGTTGGATGAGCCTCAGCACCAAATCTCCCTCCCGGAACACCCTCGGGTGTACTTTCCGGCTATGATAGCGACGGAGGTTCTGTTGATAAATTGCCGACCGAGATAGTGCCAATTCTCTTGCCTCTTCGAGTAAATCCACATCATCTTCTCGGGCCTCTTTTGCCTCAGTCTCGGTGAACATTGTCACTCTCGGAGAATCATATTGTATGTCGGTTGGGAGTACTGCCTCAGCTCCGTATACCATGAAGAATGGGGTGTACCCGGTAGATCTGTTCGGAGTGGTCCGGAGACCCCATAACACCGCTGGTAACTCCTCTATCCAGCATCCCGGAGTTCTCAACAATGGTTCGATCAAGCGAGCTTTGATACCAGCCAAGACCAAGGCGTTAGCCCTCTCGACTTGCCCATTTGCTTCCGGATGTGCGACTGATGCTACATCTAGCCGGATTCCCTTCTCAGCACAAAACCGAGCGAATTCCCCCACAGCAAAGTTTGTTCCATTATCTGTGATAATGCTGTGTGGGTATCCGTATCTCAAGATGATGTCTTTCAGGAATTGCACAGCGGTGTGTCCATCGCACTTCCGGATTGGCTTGACCTCGATCCATTTGGTAAACTTGTCCACCATTACCAGTATATGTGTCATGTTGCCCTTTGCCGGTTTGAATTGCCCGACCATGTCCAAACACCATACTGCGAACGGCCAAGTGATGGGAATTGTTTTCAGTGCTGACGCCGGCATGTGTATCCGGTGAGCAAATCTCTGACATCCTCCACACTTCCGGACGATATCTTCTGCCTGCTGTAATGCAGTGGGCCAGTAGAACCCATGCCGGAACACTTTTGCCACCAGTGCCCGGGATGATGCATGATGTCCACACTCTCCCTGGTGTATCTCCAGGAGCATCTCTTGCCCTTCTGCCGGTTCCACGCATCTCTGGAGCACTTCGGTGACACTTCTCTTGTACAGCTCTTGGTTAATGACAGTGTATGCCTTTGATCTTCGCATTATCTGACGGGCTTCCACCTCATTCTCCGGGAGGGCTCCTTCCAAGATGTACATCATAATGGGCTATGCCCAATCCGGGACAGGTTGCACCGGGAACGCTGGAGCGTCTATGTCCATTGGTTCCGCCGACATCACCTCTATCATCATCTGTCTTTGCCTCTCTGAACACTGGGAGGCAGTCCCCGGGTTCGATGTTATGCTCCCGACATCTACTTCCATGGGTACTGCTTCTGAACCAGGTTCCTTGGGGATGAAGATAGAATCTGACTCGGGTGATGGCTGTATAGACGGCTTCCTCAAATGTTCCAGGGCGATCCCGGGTGGGATGGCATCCCGGGATGACCCTAGTTTGGATAAGACATCTGCTGCCTCGTTTTCTCCCCTGGGTACATGTTTGAACTCGCACCCGTCAAAAAATCCGGAGATTTTCTGTACATGAAACCTGTACAAGGCCATGTTTGCGTCAAGGGCATCCCAATTTCCCGACACCTGTTGCACCACGAGATCGGAGTCACCGAAACACTCTATCCGGCGGATACCGATCTCCTTGGCGACATTTAATCCGTGAACCAAAGCCTCATACTCCGCGATATTATTGGATGCCCGGAAATGGATCTGCAGCACATATTTCAGTACATCTTGCTTTGGGGAAGTGAGGACCACTCCGGCACCCAATCCGATCTTAGCCTTTGAGCCATCGAAATGCATCCTCCAGAAATTGTAATCCGGTATCGGAGGTTCATACTGCATCTCGGCCCAGTCTACCAAAAAGTCCGGCAGCGCCTGCGACTTGATGGCATCTCGTCTCTCGTATGCCGGAGCATACGGAGACAACTGGATGGCCCATTTGGCTACCCGGCCGCTAGCATCCTTGCAACCGATGATCTCGGCGAGAGGAGCTTCGCACACCACTGTGATCGGGTGTTCCTGAAAATAGTGCTTGAGCTTGGTCACTGCCATGTACACCCCATATGCCATCTTCTGGTAGTGCGGGTAGTTCTGCTTGGATTCCGAGATCACCTCACTGAGGCAATATACCGGTCTCTGTATCAGCTTGCCCCCTTCTTCCCTTTCTACCACCATTGCGACACTGACTACTCGGTTGGTTGCTGCAATATATAACAGCATAGGTTCCTTGGGTAATGGGGATGCCAATACAGGTGCTGTTGAGAGCATTCTCTTCAGATCGTTGAACGCCGCATCAGCCTGCGGGGTCCAGACAAATGTCTTGCTCTTTTTCATCAGCTGGTACAGAGGCAAGGCCTTCTCCCCAAGTCGGCTCACAAACCGACTTAGTGACGCCAGACACCCGGTAAACTTCTGCACATCCTTGAGACGCACAGGCAACTTCATGCTCTCTATAGCACGAATCTTTCCCGGGTTGACCTCGATTCCCCGGCTTGAGATGAGGAAACCGAGTAGCTTCCCGGCCGGAACACCAAATGTGCATTTATCCGGATTCAACTTCATCCGGAATCTTCTTAGGTTCTTGAATGTTTCCCTCAGATCATCTATTAATGAGGCTTTTTCTTTTGTTTTTATGACTATGTCATCGACATAGACCTCGGCATTCCGGCCTATCTGGTCATGCAAGCATTTCTGCATGCATCTCTGGTATGTAGCACCAGCATTCCTCAATCCGAAAGTCATAACACGATAGCAATAAGCCCCGTAAGGGGTAATAAAAGCGGTTTTTAATTGATCATCCGGATTCAAAGGTATCTGGTGGAAACCAGAATAAGCATCTAGAAAAGTTAAAAGCTCACTCCCGGCAGTGGAGTCTATTACTTGATCTATCCGGGGCAGCGGAAAGGGGTCTTTCGGGCATGCCTTGTTGAGGTTGGTGAAGTCGATGCACATGCGCCACACCTTAAGTAGGAGGGGATCATCTTTCTTCTTTTCCACCAGGACCGGATTCGAAATCCAATCCGGGTGCAGCACCTCCATGATGAATCCGGCAGCCAGCAGTATAGCCAGGTGCTCCATGACCGCAGCTCTTCTCTCATCCGAGAGGCGCCTAGTTGGTTGCTTCACCGGCTTCGCATCCGGTCGAACAAACAGAGAGTGCTCAGCCAACTCCCTCGGGACGCCTTGCAGATCGTCACTCGACCACGCAAAGGCATCCCGATTCTCACGGAGGAAGTCGACGAGCTCGCCTTCCTATTTGCTGTCCAGGCTGCTGCCAATGATAACTTGATGCTCCGGGTTGCTGCGGTCCACACCCACCTTCTTGGTCTCCTTGGGGGGCTGGAATGATGCACCCTGCTCCGGGTTCACCATCCCGGGCATTCCGAGTTGGGAGGTCTTGGCCATCGCCACCACCTGCTGGATCCTCTTCTTTTCTTCCGCGATCACCAGGGACTCAGCTAAGCATGACCCCGCCGAGGCACACTCCATGGAGCGCTTGTGGTCTCCCGAGATGGTGATCACCCCATTGGGTCCCGGCATCTTCATCTTGAGGTAACCCACATGAGTTGAGATCATGAACTTGGCGAGGGCCGGTCTGCCGATCAGTGCATGATACGGGCTCTCGAGGTCCATGACCTCGAACTCCAAGCTCTCGGTTCGACAGTTCTCCCGAGTTCCGAATAGCACCTCAACCCAGATTTTTCCCATGGGTGAGCAAGAGACCCCGGGCACAATGCCATGGAAGGTTGTCTCCGTGGGCAGCAGGGTGTTCATGGACACTCCCAGCTTCAGCATCGTGTCCTTGTACATGATGTTAATGGCACTGCCATTGTCAATTAGAACCGGCTGAAGCGAACGTTGAGGTTGGGTCCGATAAAGGTCGGGTCCACCACCAAAGCATACGCTCCCGGCTTGGGCATAACCCGGGGGTGATCCTTCCGGCTCCAGGTGATCTCCATCTCGGACCAGTGCAAGAATTTGGGCACTGCTGGGATCACATCATTCACCTCCAGGGCACGTTGCCGCACACTCTTTCGGTCAGTGGGCTCGGTTACGAAGACCACATAGCTCTGATGTGCCTCCCGGTAGTTACCCTGCTGGTGTCCGGCTTGGTTACCGTTGTCGTTCCGGGTATGCACAACATTCACTGGGCGAGGTGGGGGTCCTCTCGGAGGAGGGGGAAGTCGGACATTGTTGGCCCCCGATGTCGGAGGAGGAGGTCTCGGAATATTGGGCCGAGATGCCGGAGCACTCGGTCGAATACCTCCCGAGCTGCCCTCCTGCAACGTGCGCTGATACCAGCTGCACTGCCGAGTAGAATGGTTCGCGGGCTTGTTGGCCTCCAGCGTGTGATAGCAGCATGGCTTATTCAACATCTCTTCATACGTCAGAGGCTTCTTCTGCTCCACCCAGGTTTTCTGCACCTCCTGACTCTGACCCCAAGCCGGGCCACCTGTCTTCTGACGCTGGCTATTGCCGGCATCCTCCTGCCCCCGGGTTACTGCTGCGACATGCTGCGCGGCATGGTGGTACTCGGGCAGATTCCTCTTGTGACCGAACTCTTGGCGGTCATGGCTCCTGCTCGATCCGGAACGCTGAGGTCCCGCACTCCTCCTGTTGGAGTCTCCGACATCCACCAGGGGTTGCATGGGATCTCCAAGCGTATAGGTATCGGCGATGCGCATGGTTTCCGCCAAAGTTGTCGGCATCTTCCTTTGCAGTTTCTGCCATAGCATAGAGCCATGCCGGCATCCTTGCGCAAACCAGGAGATGGCCTGCGCCTCCACCACTCCTTCGCAGGAGTTGCGGACATTGCTCCACCGGGTAAGGTACTCCCGGTCAGTCTCATTGCTCCTCTGCCTACAGATGGCGAGCTGCTGAGGTCTGTTGGGCCTCTTGTACGTGCTGGTGAAGTTGCTGATGAAAGCTTCCTCAAAATCTAACCAGCACTCTATGCTACCAGCCCTTAGGTTATTCAACCAGATCCGGGCGGGTCCTTCCAACATCTGCGGTATATAACGTACCGCCCAGCGTCTGTTTCCACCGGCTATGCTTACTGCAGTTACATAGTCGGTCAGCCAATCCTCCGGCTTCTTGCTGCCGTCATAGGTCTTGGCACCTCTGTTGAGCTGAAAGTTCCGAACAGGAGGTTCTCGCATAATCCGAGGTCCAAAGCAAGCAGGTCCCGGAGGTCCTTGCTCTTTCATCAATCCGGATTGGTGAATTCGGTCAAGCCGGAACCTTGCATCTGCCGGGTTCAGCTGTCTTGTTCCTATTCGAGATCCCAAGGGGTTCTCGTCTGGCTGATACTCGAGCTGCTGCATCTCCGAGTTGCCATCGTTGAGCCTATCTTGCACGGGGATCCCGGCTCGATGGGGGGCAGAGATGATGTCCCTCTGCGGGTTTCCCTGTACATGGGGAGGATTCCGGGGTGTATTACCATGGCCAACCGGGTTATTGTTTCTCACACCCAGGTTATCCTCTCCATGGGTACTTCCCGCCTGTCCCGGGTTATGCTGTCCGGCTTGCCCCGCCTGCTGGATACCGGCAAATGCCGGGTCATAGGTCTGCAGTTGCTTGTTCCTCCCGGAACCTCTGCTCCGGCTCCGGCTCTTGCTCTTGCTCTTGCTTCTGCTCGGATGTGGGGACGAGGCCTCCCCATCCGACATCCGGCTATTGGGTCTGGCGGAATGCACCTGTGACCCTGCTCCGGGGTTCTTCTTCTTGAAGGCCTGGTTCTGCCGGTTGGCCTCAACCACCAGCTCGTTGACCCTCTCCTGTTGCTTGCGCAGGGCTTCACCGGATAACCCCACCAACTCTGCCATGGCGGCTTCTGCGGCCCTGAGAGTTTTTGCCGGCGAGCTGTACACCGGCTTCCCCGCAGAGATCCGACTTCCGGTGTTGCTAGTGGTGGCTCCACCAGCCAGCTCCTCATTCACCATTCTTCCCTTCTTGCGCAGATCTGCAATGCGCTTCTCCCGGGAGTCTATCTTGGTGAATCCGTGAGCAGCATTGTACTCTCGGAGGCTAACGCTGAGCTTGCGACGGAGCTCGGCGATCTCCTTTGCCTCAGCGAGTAACAACTTCTGCTGCTCTTCTAACTCTGCCGAAGTGGCCTGGGTATCCGCTCCGGCAACCACAGGTACAGCTAATTTGGCTACCAGACCCGAGAGGGGATCCGGACGGCGTCGCGACTGGGACGGCTGAGGATCACCATCTCGGGCCGCAGGTCTTTCGTGCGGAGGTTTGGCCAAACGGGGGAGACCGTCGGTATCGCCATCAGCATCCTGGTATTCCTCCTCGGTGGTTCCGACCATCATCACTGCGACGGAACTCGGGGAGCGGTCAGTACGCAGACCCCGAGCTGCGCAGAGCATGGGAGGGTCCTCAGCCTCCAGGACTAGGTCCGGGTAGCTACAGACAACCTCGGTGGCCACATAGGTGGTGAAACCACCGAAGTCAATAAGACATCCGTTGCACGGGAACGGTCTATTCCGGAAGCAACCGGCGCTGTCGGCGACGAAGTCCATCTCCCCTAGTCTTACGACCAGGCCAGAGAGAATCCGAACGTCGAAACGAACTGGGGAGCCCGTCCGGATGTGTACACCAGCCAACGCCTCTGTCAGCCCCATGGTGGGCGCCAACTGTCGTGGTGGTGTCACGACAGATGCCATAGGATGGCTAATTTGTGGGGCCGATGGACGTTGGTGGATCCGGGGAGGGATAGCGAGTTGAAGAACTCACACAGGGAGGATCCCGGTAAAACCGGAATCTCCCAAGAACATAAAACAAGAACAAAGTGCAGCGGGGAAGATCTAACACCTACAAACAAAGGCACGAAGGCACCAAGCACACACACGATATACCCAGGTTCAGGGCCCTCGTGAGGAGGTAACACCCCTACTCCTGCCTTCCTTCTCTTTATATTAGTGGTATAAGAACTACAACTTGCTACAAGATCTATCAAAGGAGGAGGGATCAAGAACTAGATGAACTCAAGGTGAAGAGGAGTAACTGCTCTAAGAGTAAATGCAACTATAATCTTGGCTCTGAAGTTGGTCTCTGGCCTGTACTCTGGTTTCTTTCCCCCTCCCTCCTCTCTAGCTTGCTCGTCCCTCTCCTCAGGAGCAGTTATGCCGCCTTTTATAGAGTTCCGGCTGGGAGGGCCGGAAACCCTAATCTGGCTCGGCCCCACCGGACAGGTCTAGCCGGGATGTCGTCACCGGCTAGTGCGACCTAGCCGCCGGGCTATCCGGTGTAGCCCCTGCGTCATCATCTTGTTAAGGACGGCAGGCGCCGTCCTGCATCATCATTGTCCCCTTGTCAGAGACAAGACATGTCTTTGCCCATCCCGGCTAGCCTTTTCCGGATTGCCGGACTAGGCATGACAGGTCTTGTCGTACCTCGATCGTACCGGGTGACGCGCTCCCGTGTCAGGCGGGAGGTGACCATGCCTCCGTGTCAGGCGAAATGGTACTTCCCCCCGCTATAGACGGGAAAGCGTGCTTCAGACCATTGACGGTCTACCGGGAACCTTCTCGCCGGCTACCTCCTCGCTTGCCACCGGGAGCTCCTCCTGTATAAGACCAAGATCGACAGGTACATCACGATTAGCACGTACCCGGACTACCTATCCGGTAAAGCCGAGTACACCGTCATCCGGGAACCTCCTCGGTGTCCCGTGCCCGGGATCCTTTCCGGAGAGGTCCGAAGTCATGCCAGGATGCGCAACTCTAGGCCTAGCCTCCCGAAGATGTCTTAGCTTATCAGCAAAGACATCTTCGAGAAGCTAGTTCTTAGAGGAACCATCCGCCCTTGCCCGTGCTGCAAATGCGAGGGTCGGGGATGTCTATTTATAGGCGTAAGACCTGACCCTCACGGCTGCCATGGGGCTCCTTGGCCTTTCCCTGCGCCCAAACGACCAGTTGCCCTTTCGGCGCACCAAGGGATGCCCTTTGCTGTCGCCAAAGGTCAAGCACTGTGGTTATCCATTCTAAGTTACCGGGATCTGCCCCTACCCGGGGGGCAGCCCCCCGACACCCGAGTAGGTCGAGTGGTAGCCTAGGAGTACAAGTGTTACCTGTTTGGCGCAACTCCCGAGTATGTCGAGTGGCGACCTAGGATTTTGAACTTGACCTGTATGGCGCAGCCCCCGAGTATGTCGGGTGGCGGCCTAGGATTTTTTGATTTATGCTTGTATGGCGCAGCCCCCGAGTGGTTCGGGTAGCGGCCTAAGCTTTTCTTTCAACCTGTGTGGCGCAGCTCCCGAGTGGTTCGGGTGGCGGCCTAGGATTTTAGCTTCCTCTGTATGAAATGTAAAGGAGACAGATTTTCTTCAAATCACTTTATTGATTCTTGCGAACAGGCCGCCTCATTAAAACCCTTCCAGTCCCCTTAGGTACCCTGGTAAGGGAAAGAGTGCGTCTGAAACCTGCCGCGCTGATTTTCTTGTACAATGATTGAGTTGAACTAGGCGTAGAACCGGCGGAGTTGTGCCACGTTCCACGGGTTGCTGCAGTCTGCTCCCGTCTTCGAGTCTTTCAGGCGGTAAGCTCCGTTGCCGATTGCTTCTGTCACGATGTACGGCCCCTCCCATGGGGAAGCGAGCTTGTGCACCTTCTTCTGCTTGAGTCGAAGAACCAGGTCGCCTGCAACGAACGCTCTTGGTCGTAGCCTCCGAGTGTGATAGTTGCGTAGGTCTTGTTGATACACGGCTGATCGTGCCAGGGCGATGTCGCGTGCTTCATCCAGGATGTCCATGTTGTTTTCGAGTGCCTCCTCTGCATCCGACTCGTCGTAGGCGACTACTCTCGGTGCGTCAAATTTGATGTCGCAAGGTAGGACCGCTTCTGCACCATACACCATAAAGAATGGGGTGTATTGGGTGGATCTGTTTGGCGTTGTTCGTAGACTCCAAAGGACCGACGGCAGTTCTTCCACCCATGCGCCCGCTGCGCGTTTTAGGGGCACGCTCAGTCGCTTCTTGATGCCGTTGCAGACAAGGCCATTTGCTTTCTCCACTTGCCCATTGGATTGCGGGTGCAAGACGGACGCATAGCTGAGCTTGATCCCCTGCTCTGAGCAGAAGTCCTTGAATTCTTCGGCTGTGAAGTTCGAGCCGTTGTCGGTGATGATCCCATTCGGTACTCCGAATCTGAAGATGATTGACCTGATGAAGTTGAATGCTGTGGATGCAGTCGAGCTTGTGATGGGCACGGCTTCGATCCACTTTGTGAACTTATCGACTGCAAACAGGAGGTGAGTGTGACCTCCGGGTGAGGATTTCTTCAGCGGGCCCACCATGTCCAGACCCCATTGGGCGAAGGGCCAGGCTAATGGTATTGTCTTGAGTTCCGATGCTGGCGCTTGTGGCTTGTTGGCAAATTCCTGGCACCCTGCGCATTTCTTTACTAGCTCCTCGGCGTCCTGCATGGCTGTCAGCCAGTAGAACCCGGCTCGTAGTGCTTTGTCCACCAGTGCTCGACTGCTGGCGTGATGCCCGCAGATACCCGCGTGGATGTCGAGTAAGATGGCTTGGCCGTCGACTGGATCTACGCACCTTTGCAGGATTCCTGAGATGCTTCTTTTGTAGAGTTCTCCGTTGATGACGGTGAAACTTTTGGAGCGCCTGATGATGCGCTTCGCTTCGACTGGGTCAGCTGGCAGCTTCTGATGCAGTATGTACGCCAGGTACGGTCGTGTCCATGTGGCTTCGACTAGCATGACCTCCATGGGGACCTTGTCTTGGCTTGGCGGGTTGGCATCGCCTTTTGTTGTTGCAGCGCTTGCTGTATTCTGAGTCTTGATGGATCTCTGCGTGATGCGCTCGAGGAAGACGCCGGGTGGGACTGGCACCCTGTCTGAGCCCATGTTAGCGAGGACGTCGGCTTCCTCGTTGCTTTCACGGCCGATGTGGCGCAACTCGCAGCCATCAAAGTTGCCTTCCAACTGATTGTAGAGGTCTCTGTAGGAGATCATGTTGTCGGTGATGGCGTCGCAGGACTTCATGGTTTGCTGTACCACCAGGTAGGAGTCGCCGTATATCATGAGGTGCGTGGCGCCGTAGTTCTTGGCCATCCGCATGCCGTGGATCAGGGCCTCGTACTCGGCTTCGTTGTTGGACGGCGTCGGAAAGTCCATCTGCAGGACGTACTTGAGCTTGTCGCCTTTGGGGGAGATGAGCACGACTCCTGCCCCGGCTGACATGAATTTCTTGGAGCCATCAAAGTACATTGTCCATGCGTTGGACAAGTCGGGGATATTTGGTAGCTGGGCTTCTATCCACTCGGTGGTGAATTCAGGGAGGACTTGGGCCTTGATGGACTTCGGGTGAGCATACTTCAGCCCCCATGGTCCTAGCTCGACAACCCACTTGGCGACTCGTCCTGTCGCGCGTTGGTTTGTGAGAATGTCTGCTAGTCCAGAGGAGCTTACCACCGTGATCGGGTGCTCGGAGAAGTAGTGGACGACCTTCCTGGAGGTCATGAAGACTCCGTATGCCAGCTTATGGTAATGAGGGTAGTTCTGCTTGGACAAGGTGAGGACTTCGCTGAGGTAGTAGACGGGCCTCTGCACTGGGTGACTGTGACCTTCTTCTTCGCGTTCGACTACGAGTACCGTGCTCACCACCCTGTTTGTTGCTGAGACGTATAAGTAGAGCGGCTCGTTTTCCAGTGGTGCCACGAGGACCGGAGAGGTTGTCAGGGTTGTCTTGAGATGGTCGAATGCGTCCTGCGCCTCCCGTGTCCACTCGATCTTGTCCGTCTTCTTCATCAGTTGGTAGAAAGGTAAGGCTTTCTCTCCCAACTTACTAATGAACCGGCTGAGTGCTGCGACTCGGCCGGCTAATCGTTGCACCTCCCGGAGCTTGGTTGGTGCTGGCATTGTGAGGATGTTCTGCACCTTCTCGGGGTTTGCTTCGATTCCTCTTGCGGATACGAGGTACCCTAGTAGTTCTCCGGCTGGCACGCCGAACACGCACTTCTCTGGGTTGAGCTTGATCTGATACACATCGAGTGCGGCGAAGACCTTGCGGAGGTCGTCGACTAGGGTATCCTCCTTTCGGGTCGTGACAACGATGTCATCGACGTAGACTTGGACGATCTGCCCGATTAGCCCCTTGAGGCATGCTTGCATTGTCCGCTGGTACGTGGCACCTGCGTTTTTTAACCCGAACGGCATCGTCTGGTAGCAAAAGACGCCGTCGGGTGTGATGAAGGCCGTTTTCTCTTCGTCCTCGACTTTCAGCCTCATCTGCTGGTAACGTGAGTAGGCGTCCAGGAAGGACAGGCGCTCGCAACCTGCTGTCGAGTCGATGATCTGGTCTATCCGTGGGAGCGGGAAGTGATCCTTGGGGCAGCACTTGTTGACTGCGGTGAAGTCAACGCACATGCGTAGCTTCTTCGTCTTCTTTTTCTCCACTAGAACCGGGTTGGCGAATCAGTCCGAATCCTTGATCTCTCGGATGAATTTGGCGTGCAATAGTCTGTCGACTTCCATGGTGATCGCGTCTCGCTTGGGTCCTGAGAAGCGTCGCATGGATTGTTTGACTGGTCTTGCGTCCTTGTGGACTTTCAGAGAGTGCACGGCGAGTTCCCTGGGTATCCCTGGCATGTCAGAAGGTTGCCATGCAAAGATCTTCCAGTTCTCACGTAGGAACTCGACGAGCGTGCTTTCCTATGCGGGGGTCAGACTCGATGAGACCTTGACCGTCTTTCTGCTGTCAGTCGGATGGACTTGGTGGGTGACGGTGTCGTCGTTCGTGTTGAACGATGCGTCCTTGGCAGGCTTCTTGCGACCCGGGAAGACGGTCTTGTCGTTGTCGGCTGATATGGCCTTGAAGTGCTCTTCGACTCCGAAGAACTCAGAAATCTTGGCGAACTCGCGGTCGCAGCTGTTGGAGAGCCCGAAGTCGCCGCGTACGGTGATTACTCCTTTCGGCCCGGGCAGCTTTATCATCAGGTAGGCGTAGTGGGGTACTGCCATGAACCTGGCAAAGGTCGGGCGCCCGAGGATGGCGTGGTATTGTGACTTCCAGTCGACGACCTCAAAGTCTATCGACTCCTTCCTGAAGTGCTCGGGTGTACCGAGGATGACGTCGAGTGTGATTGTTCCCATGGGTGTGACTGCTTGCCCTGGTACTATGCCGTGGAAGGTGATTTCCGATTCCGGCAATTTCTCCGTCGACCTGTTCATTCTTCTCAGGGTGTCGGCGAATATGATGTTGATGCCGCTGCCTCCGTCCAGGAACACCTTCTTCAAGCTGTCTGTAGTCGCCGATCAAGGCCTCAATCACGAGTGCGGCGTGCCCGGGTCGGGTTACCTCTGATGGGTGATCTGCCCTGGAAAATGAGATTGGTGTCTCCGACCCGTGCAGGTAGTCTGGTACCGCGCGCGGGCTGTTGATGGCTTGAAGTACTTGGCGTGTGATAATTTTCTTGCGCCTGTTCGACGGGGGTCCCCTCTGGATCATGTTCAGCTGTCCCCGTGCGGCTGGGTACGTGTCGGCTGCTGCCGACTGACCTTGTTGCTGTTGCTGCGGCTGGGGGAACGCTCCTGCCGCCTGCACCTGGTTGTTGTTTGCGGGTGCTGCCTGGATGGCTAGCTGCGGTGCCGCCTGTATGGCCTGTACTGGGGCGATGATTTGCTGCATGGCCTGGTATATCTTTCTTGCTTTGCGGCAATCCTTTAACAGGTGGCTGGAACTCCATTTGCCTGTCTCCGGGTTGCGGAACGAGTGGTGCTTACAGGGTTGCATCAGCTCCTCTGCTGGGGTCAACGGGCGCTTCCACTCGCGTTTCTGACTTCCATCATTGTGGCCGATGCTGCTGCTGCCACGGTTGTACTGACTCGAGCTGGGTTGCCGACTTTGGTCGTACTGTCGGCTGCTGTCGCGTTTGTCCTCACGGGGGGTTTCATAGCCCGCCGCTACTAATTCGATTGAATCGTGGGTGTAACGTGGCTTCTTCTTTTGGCGTGCCTCACGCCAGTTGCTTGTTTCGCCCTCTTTTTTGGGGGAAGTTTCGCGGACATAGTCCTCTCCTTCGGCCCATTGGTTGGCTGTCTTCATGAGCTCTATTGTGGTCTTCGACCGGAGTCTACCGAATTCTTCACAGAGGTCGCGGCGAGCGACGCCGTGCATGAAGGCGTCCATCACTCGATCTTCTGATACGGGTTCCATGGTATTGCGGAGGAGTGTCCACCGCTGGATACGGGTTCCATGTTCGGAAAGAGTCTTTGGGTTGGCTTGTGAGCCACCCGCGTGCCGAGTCTGTCAGTATGAGCTGGACGTACTGCATTGCCATAGTCGACGTTCCGCCTTGGCAGGTGCAAGCGATGTGGTAGTCTTCGAGCCACAGTTTTGGGTCTTGCTTCCCGTCATACTTTGGTGTGCCAGCTGTCAACTTGAAGCCTTTAGGCATGCGGGTGTCGCGGATGTTGAAGCTAAAGCATGCCGCGCCACACGGCTCGAAGTCGCGGTCAGCATGGTCGTCCGCGTTTGCCGCACCAGCCGAGCGCTCCTTGCGGTTGCGGTCCACCGTTTTCTGTGTCAGGACGTCACGAAGGTCCTTGACTGGCTGTCGCTGCGCCGCTGGGATGCCCGAGGTTGTTGGTTCGTGCGCTCGGTTGCTTGGCCCCTTGGCCGCCAGAGCTTCTTCGATTGCCCTTATGGAGGCAATTTGTTGCTTGTGGAGAAGGGAGCGTGCGTCTCCCTCCGGTGGCTGCGTGAGCCGGAGGTATGTCTCGACTGAGATCAGGGCGGCATTCGCCGTCTTTGGGACGGGTATCCCGTTCTCATCTTCGGTGACGAAGGACGAGTCGAGATTGCGGGTGAGCCTTGTTCGATCGGCTTCTGCCATGAGGGGAATGCGGGCTCTGTTTCGCCGTGCTCCTTGGTTAACCTCTGTAGAGGATGTGAAGGAGAGGGCGGCTCGCCTGGCGCTCGATGCATCCGCGTCCCTTTTGCGCCTGAGCAGGTCGGCTTTTTCGGCGCGGATTCGTTCGCCTTCCTTGCGTAGCAAGTACTGGACCGCCAGGTGGTCGTCTCGAGGTGCGTTGGGTGGGGGGAACGTGCCCTCGTCCACATGCTTCATGGCTTGAATCGCCATGTCCCGCGTGATGACAAGTTTAGTCTGGTCCGGCATGTCCACCTCTAGCGGATATGCGGGTTCTTCGTCGTCGTCATGCGGTGCTGTGCCGGCCATGAAGACCTGCTTGGGGTAGACTTGAGTCGGAGAGTTGGTGCTGCCGCTGCTGCTTCTGTCGCCCGCTTCTTGCTCGGGGTCGAAAATTGTGGCAACGTGTCGCGCGGCGCGGTCGCTGTCGCGTCTTCTCGCGATCGTCCATGTGCTCACGCTCGCCGGGACGAGTGTGATTGGCTTGGGGTAGACTTGAGATTTCCACGAAGATGAGGGCGCGCGCGACATGGCTGTCGGGCGCGGGCTCCTGGCTGCCCGTGCGGGTGCGACAGTCGAGGTAGATCTTGACTTGGTCGACCGCACGACCGAGGTTGGGGTAGTAGACTCGATTCGCGCGGCCGTTGCCGAAATTGTCGATGTAGTCGACGTAGATGCCATCTTCGTGGGTGCAGCGGGCGTGGCCTCCGCGGGTGCGGCAGATGCGATCTTCGCGGGTTCGGCGGGCGCGGCCTCCGCGGGTGCGGCAGATGAGATCTTCGCGGGTTCGGCGGGCGCGGGGGTTGCCAATTCAGGTGAGGCCGTCGCGCGTAGCGCGGTAGTCGTAGACCTGAGTATACCACGACTATCGATGCAGCAGAATATAGAGCCGAAGGTGACGTGTATACCTTTGTCCAGATCGGCATACACCGACTGGTGGGCCGGCGGGTGGAGGACGTACTCGAAGGAGCCGAATCGGATAGACTCCCTGACGGCGGATACGCCGATCTTCGTTGCGGATGGAGCCGGAGCGACCATGATCCTAGCACTTGTTTGACATTCCCACATACGGCGCCAATTGACGAGGTGTTAACTCGACAAGTCCCAGGGTTGTGCACCCCGGGTTGATTGATGGGGAGAGAGATGAGTGCAGGTGGTCACGACGGCTGACAAGCAAGGATTTACCCAGGTTCAGTCTCCCGGAGGATAACACCCTACTCCTGCTTGTCTGATTATTGATGCGAGTTGTGGTTACAATGGCGAGATTGCGATCTCGCTAGGGTTTGTGGTGGTAGCTATGAGCGTGTCCCTTGGGACGAGCAACCCTCCTGGCTTTTTAGGCAGCCAGGTCTCGGGTGATTGATGCCGATGGCAACTACAGATATGGCAGGTTATGCTTCCTAACCTACTTGGACTAGGTTACATGGTACCCCGCGTGGGCCTTCTGTGGGCCTTCATGTTCTTGGCGCGGCCCAGGTAGCCTTACCGTGGGCTACCCGAAAGGCAGGCCCACGTCAGCGAGTGGCATAGAAGGCGTGCGTGGTCTGCTGGTTCGCAGACTGCTGCACGCGGTACTCCTCCAGAAGCAGGAAAGAGCAGACCTGCAGAAACGAAGGCAGAGGTACCCGCGAGGTGATGTGTGGTATGGAGGCGTGGTACTGCCGTCCAAGTCCGCGGATGAGGTTGAAGACCTGCTGCGTCTCCGTCACGGGCTGGCCGAGGTCGCGGAGCTGGTCGGCGAAGCCCTTGAGGCACGAACAGCCCTGGACGACGACGTGGTACTCCACGTCGATGTAGACGGCGCGAGAGAGCTGGTTGTCATGGAAGATGGCAGCGATGGCCGTCCAGACGGCGACGGCCGTGTCCTCGGGTTGCATGACGACGTTGAGCAGCTCAGGCGAGACGGTGATGTAGAGCCAATGCGTGACAGCGTGGTCGATCATGATCCACTCCGCATCGTCGACGCGGCGAACAACAGAGGGGTCGATGTGGTCGGCGAGGCCGAACTTGCCGATGACGGTGATGAGGAAGCGCCGCCACTGCGGGTAGTTGCCGGATGCCAGGTCCAGCGTGATGGGCACATGCAAGTGTATGGCGACCGTCTGGATCACCGAGGATGGGGAAGAGGCAGGTAGGGGCGCGGTATTGAGGGCGCCGAGGACGCCGTCGCGCCGCGGAGAGCCAGGCAGCGTGCCATCGGGAGAGGAGGCCGGCGTCGACATAGGGTTGCCTAGGGAGCTTGCGGAAGCGTGAGAGAGGGGCTGCGAGAAGGGGTTGAGCAGTTCCTCCTCTGATACCATTTAAAGAGAGATAGGATGCAACACACACTTCTGATATTGATCTCAGGGGTATAAGAGCATCCACAATGCAGCGCCGCTTAGAAGTAGGCGCTAGGATTAAAATTCCAGTCGATGGACAGTTGCAGCGTGTATTCCCGAGCGCCGGACGCAAAGAGGAAACGTTCACATGTGGGATTGCTTAGCGTCTCACATAAGCGATCAGCGTTGGCAGGGTCAAGCGCTAGCTGCGTATTCTATTAATTTCTATTTTTTTAACCACTTAAGCGAGCGCCTTGCACTGTGGATGCTCTAAGTAACCCAGTACAAGCACATGATGGTGCTGCCCACGAATACAACGATCATGGGATCGTGGGGGAGGAGAGTGGCTGTCGTGTGTTTGACTACATACAGTTACACGCAGGCACACATATCTCAACAGTCCTGCTCTGATTTGACGTGATCGCATAACTCTAGCTACTGTTGACCATACCATGGATTTGTGGTATACTATCATCTAATCACCTTTCATAAGTGGTTCCATTTAAAATGCATAACTCTAGCTACTGTTTGAAAACCATACCGTGGATTTGTGGTATACTATAATCTAATCACCTTTCATGAGTGGTACCATTTGAAAACGCTTAACTCTAGCTACTGTTTGAAAACTATATGGTTTGCAGTGACAATACAGGAACAGAACAGGCAGGTCGTTAGGCTGGTATGTTTTCAAACTGCTAGTCCTTCTCTGCCTGCCACTGTTAGTATGTTTCAAACTGCTAGTTCTTCTCTGCCTGCCACTGTTGGTATGTTTCAAACTGCTAGTCCTTCTCTGCCTGCCACTGTTGGTATGTTTTTCACAGCTGGTAGAGAAATTAAAATAAAAAAATGTTCATTTTGCAGTTTACTGAACCGATAGTATCCACATATGATATCTAGGTGTTCAATCCTGTCACTACATGAAAGAATCATTTATGCTATATCTTGTATATTTGTTTGTCTATATTCATTTATTTTAGGTATATAAGTTGCTTTTGGCGCGTTCATAAGGTGCTTTTGTTACTGCTCTTCATATGATAGATTATATTGGAATTCATTTACCTTGTTTTTTTTGGCTGATAGAGGAACATGTTAAGCCAGCTATTGTTATGAATAGGTCTCACCTGACCATCCTTTTTTTGGCTTCTGAAAATGTGTTCTTGTGCGCGAAATACGAAAAACTAAAGATTGACGGTACATTTTTATTTTTATCGCAGCAGTTTCCTCTTGGTAAATTGACTTTTTATTCCGTGTTACTTTTTCTATATAGATTGTAGTTTGACGAGGCAATTTTTAAGCTATGTTTATCATGCTGATTAGTTCATTCCATGGTTTTATGCTCCCAGATTCTTTTGCTGCTAGTCTGGATCATAGAACACATGATTTATTTTATATCTTTGATAACCTTGTCTTATCTATGGATCTATCTAGGCAGGTGAAAATTGGTGTCCGTGTCCTTACAATGCAGGGGCAGAATTTCAATGAGAGGGTTTTAACATCAATCATCCATGAAGTGCTGAGAGCTTTTCTGGCTGAGTATGATGCTGATCAGTTATTAGCAAATAGAGAGAGGTATGATTCACCCTATGCGTTCTAGGTACACTCATTATATTTGGCAGTGGATATTGCATGGGGGTGCTTATTATTTGCTGACCCCCTTGACGTGGGGCTGCCTTTCGGGTAGCCCACGGTAAGGCTACCTGGGCCGCGCCAAGCACAGGAAGGCCCACAGAAGGCCCACGCGGGGTACCATGTAACCTAGTCCAAATCGGTTAGGAAACCTAACCTGCCATATCTGTAGTTGCCATTTGCACCAACCACCCGAGACCTGGCTGCCTATAAAGCCAGGAGGGCTGCTCGTCCCAGAGGACACGCTAATAGCTACCACCACAAACCCTAGCGAGATCGAAGTCTCGCCATTGTAACCACAACTCGCATCAATAACCAGACAAGCAGGAGTAGGGTGATATCCTCCGGGAGCCTGAACCTGGGTAAATCCTTACTTGTCAGCCGTCGTGACCACCTGCACTCATCTCTCTCCCCATCAATCAACCCGGGGTGCACAACCCTGGGACTTGTCGAGTTAACACCTCGTCAATTGGCGCCGTCTGTGGGAACGTCAAACAAGTGCTAGGATCATGGTCGCTCCGGCTCCATCCGCAACGAAGATCGGCGTATCCGCCGTCAGGGAGTGGATCCGATTCGGCTCCTTCGAGTACGTCCTCCACGCGCCGGCCCACCAGTCGGTGTATGCCGATCTGGACAAAGGTATACACGTCACCTTCGGCTCTATATTCTGCTGCATCGATAGTCGTGGTATACTCAGGTCTACGACTACCGTGCTACGCGCGACGGCCTCACCTGAATCGGCAACCCCCGCGCCCGCCGAACCCGCGAAGATCTCATCTGCCGCACCCGCGGAGGCCGCGCCCTCCGAACCCGCGAAGATCGCATCTGCCGCACCCACGGAGGCCACGCCCGCTGCACCCGCGAAGATGGCATCTACGTCGACTACATCGACAATTTCGGCAACGGCCGCGCGAATCGATTCTACTATCCCAACCTCGGTCGTGCGGTCGACCAAGTCAAGATCTACCTCGACTGTCACACCCGCACGGGCAGCCAGGAGCCCGCGCCCGACAGCCATGTCGCGCGCGCCCTCATCTTCGTGGAAATCCCAAGTCTACCCCAAGCCAATCACACTCGCCCCGGCGAGCGTGAGCACATGGACGATCGCAAGAAGACGCGACAGCGACCGCGCCGCGCGACACGTTGCAGCAATTTTCGACCCCGAGCAAGAAGCGGGCGACAGAAGCAGCAGCGGCAGCACCAACTCTCCGACTCAAGTCTACCCCAAGCAGGTCTTCATGGCCGGCACAGCACCGCATGACGACGACGAAGAACCCGCATATCCGCTAGAGGTGGACATGCCGGACAAGACTAAACTTGTCATCACGCGGGACATGGCGATTCAAGCCATGAAGCATGTGGACGAGGGCACGTTCCCCCCACCCAACGCACCTCGAGACGACCACCTGGCGGTCCAGTACTTGCTACGCAAGGAAGGCGAACGAATCCGCGCCGAAAAAGCCGACCTGCTCAGGTGCAAAAGGGACGCGGATGCATCGAGCGCCAGGCGAGCCGCCCTCTCCTTCACATCCTCTACAGAGGTTAACCAAGGAGCACGGCAAAACAGAGCCCGCATTCCCCTCATGGCAGAAGCCGATCGAACAAGGCTCACCCGCAATCTCGACTCGTCCTTTGTCACCGAAGATGAGAACGGGATACCCGTCCCAAAGACGACGAATGCCGCCCTGATCTCAGTCGAGACATACCTCCGGCACACGCAGCCACCGGAGGGAGACGCACTCTCCCTTCTCCACAAGCAACAAATTGCCTCCATAAGGGCAATCGAAGAAGCTCTGGCGGCCAAGGGGCCAAGCAACCGAGCGCACGAACCAACAACCTCGGGCATCCCAGCGGCGCAGCGACAGCCAGTCAAGGACCTTCGTGACGTCCTGACACAGAAGACGGTGGACCGCAACCGCAAGGAGCGCTCGGCTGGTGCGGCAAACGCGGACGACCATGCTGACCGCGACTTCGAGCCGTGTGGCGCGGCATGCTTTAGCTTCAACATCCGCGACACCCGCATGCCTAAAGGCTTCAAGTTGACAGCTGGCACACCAAAGTATGACGGGAAGCAAGACCCAAAACTGTGGCTCGAAGACTACCACATCGCTTGCACCTGCCAAGGCGGAACGTCGACTATGGCAATGCAGTACATCCAGCTCATGCTGACAGACTCGGCACGCGGGTGGCTCACAAGCCAACCCAAAGACTCCTTCCGAACATGGGAAGAATTCCAGGATAACTTCATCAAGAGTTTCTCGGGAACATACGCAAGGCCAACGACCTACATCGAGTTGCAGGCCTGCAAGCAAGGAAAGGATGAGTCGCTCCGCTTCTACATCCAGCGGTGGACACTCCTCCGCAATACCATGGAACCCGTATCAGAAGATCGAGTGATGGACGCCTTCATGCACGGCGTCGCTCGCCGCGACCTCCGTGAAGAATTCGGTAGACTCCAGCCGAAGACCACAATAGAGCTCATGAAGACAGCCAACCAATGGGCCGAAGGAGAGGACTATGTCCACGAAACTTCCCCCAAAAAAGAGGGTGAAACAAGCAACTGGCGTGAGGCACGCCAAAAGAAGAAGCCACGTTACACCCACGATTCAATCAAATTAGTAGCGGCGGGCTATGAAACCCCCCGTGAGGACAAACGCGACAGCAGCCGACAGTACGACCAAAGTCGGCAGCCCAGCTCGAGTCAGTACAACCGTGGCAGCAGCAGCATCGGCCACAATGATGGAAGTCAGAAGCGCGAGTGGAAGCGCCCGTTGACCCCAGCAGAGGAGCTGATGCAACCCTGTACGCACCACTCGTTCCGCAACCCGGAGACAGGCAAATGGGGTTCCAGCCACCTGTTAAAGGATTGCCGCAAAGCAAGAAAGATATACCAGGCCATGCAGCAAATCATCGCCCCAGTACAGGCCATACAGGCGGCACTGCAGCTAGCCATCCAGGTAGCACCCGCAAACAACAACCAGGTGGAGGCGGCAGGAGCGTTCCCCCAGCCGCAGCAACAGCAACAAGGTCAGTCGGCAGCAGCCGACACGTACCCAGCCGCACGGGGACAGCTGAACATGATCCAGAGGGGACCCCCGTCGAACAGGCGCCAGAAAATTATCACACGCCAAGTACTTTAAGCCATCCACAGCCCGCGCGCGGTACCAGACTACCTGCGCGGGTCGGAGACACCAATCACATTTTCCAGGGCAGATCACACATCAGAGGTAACCCGACCCGGGCACGCCGCACTCGTGATTGAGGCCTTGATCGGCGACTACAGCTTGAAGAAGGTGTTCCTGGACGGAGGCAGCGGCATCAACATCATATTCGCCGACACCCTGAGAAGAATGAACATGTCGACGGAGAAATTGCCGGAATCGGAAACCACCTTCCACGGCATAGTACCAGGGCAAGCAATCAAGCCCATGGGAACAATCACACTCGACGTCATCCTCGGTACACCCGAGCACTTCAGGAAGGAGTCGATAGACTTTGAGGTCGTCGACTGGAAGTCACAATACCACGCCATCCTCGGGCGCCCGACCTTTTCCAGGTTCATGGCAGTACCCCACTACGCCTACCTGATGATAAAGCTGCCCGGGCCGAAAGGAGTAATCACCGTACGCGGCGACTTCGGGCTCTCCAACAGCTGCGACAGCGAGTTCGCCAAGATTTCTGAGTTCTTCGGAGTCGAAGAGCACTTCAAGGCCATATCAGCCGACAACGACAAGACCGTCTTCCCGGCTCGCAAGAAGCCTGCCAAGGACGCAGCGTTCAACACGAACGACGACACCGTCACCCACCAAGTCCATCCGACTGACAGCAGAAAGACGGTCAAGGTCTCATCGAGTCTGACCCCCGCATAGGAAAGCGCGCTCGTCGAGTTCCTACGTGAGAACTGGAAGATCTTTGCATGGCAACCTTCTGACATGCCAGGGATACCCAGGGAACTCGCCGAGCACTCTCTGAAAGTCCACAAGGACGCAAGACCAGTCAAACAATCCATGCGACGCTTCTTAGGACCCAAGCGAGACGCGATCACCATGGAAGTCGACAGACTATTGCACGCCAAATTCATCCGAGAGATCAAGGATTCGGACTAGGTCGCCAACCCGGTTCTAGTGGAGAAAAAGAAGACGAAGAAGCTACACATGTGCGTTGACTTCACCGCAGTCAACAAGTGCTGCCCCAAGGATCACTTCCCGCTCCCGCGGATAGACCAGATCATCGACTCGACAGCAGGTTGCGAGCGCCTGTCCTTCCTGGACGCCTACTCAGGTTACCAGCAGATCAGGCTGAAAGTCGAGGACGAAGAGAAAACGGCCTTCATCACACCCGACGGCATCTTTTGCTACCAGACGATGCCGTTCGGGTAAAAAAACGCAGGTGCCACGTACCAGCGGACACTGCAAGCATGCCTCAAGGGGCTAATCGGGCAGATCGTCCAAGTCTACGTCGATGACATCGTTGTCACGACCCGAAAGGTGGATACCCTAGTCGACGACCTCCGCAAGGTCTTCGCCGCACTCGATGTGTATCAGATCAAGCTCAACCCAGAGAAGTGCGTGTTCGGCGTGCCAGCCGGAGAGCTACTAGGGTACCTCGTATCCGCAAGAGGAATCAAAGCAAACCCCGAGAAGGTGCATAACATCTTCACAATGCCAGCACCAACCAAGCTTCGGGAGGTGCAACGATTAGCCGGCCGAGTCGCAGCACGCAGCCGGTTCATTAGTAAGTTGGGAGAGAAAGCCTTACCTTTCTACCAACTGATGAAGAAGACGGACAAGTTCGAGTGGACACAGGAGGCGCAGGACGCATTCGACCATCTCAAGACAACCCTGACAACCTCTCCGGTCCTCGTGGCACCACTGGAAAACGAGCCGCTCTACTTATACGTCTCAGCAACAAACAGGGTTGTGAGCACGGTACTCGTAGTCGAACGCGAAGAAGAAGGGCACAGTCACCCGGTGCAGAGGCCCGTCTACTACCTCAGCGAAGTCCTCACCTTGTCCAAGCAGAACTACCCTCATTACCAGAAGCTGGCATACGGAGTCTTCATGACCTCCAGGAAGGTCGTCCACTACTTCTCCGAGCACCCGATCACGGTGGTAAGCTCCTCTGGACTAGCAGACATTCTCACAAACCAACGCGCGACGGGACGAGTCGCCAAGTGGGTTGTCGAGCTAGGACCATGGGGGCTGAAGTATGCTCACCCGAAGTCCATCAAGGCCCAAGTCCTCCCTGAATTCACCACCGAGTGGATAGAAGCCCAGCTACCAAATATCCCCGACTTGTCCAACGCATGGACAATGTACTTTGATGGCTCCAAGAAATTCATGTCCCCCAAAGGCGACAAGCTCAAGTACGTCCTGCAGATGGACTTTCCGACGCCGTCCAACAACGAAGCCGAGTACGAGGCCCTGATCCACGGCATGCGGATGGCCAAGAAATGCGCCACGCACCTCATGATATACGGCGACTCCTACCTGGTGGTACAGCAAACCATGAAGTCCTGCGACGCCATCGCCGACAACATGATCGCCTACAGAGACCTCTACAATCAGTTGGAAGGCAACTTTGACGGCTGCGAGTTGCGCCACATCGGCCGTGAAAGCAACGAGGAAGCCGACGTCCTCGCCAACATGGGCTCAGACAGGGTGCCAGTCCCACCCGGCGTCTTCCTCGAGCGCATCACGCAGAGATCCATCAAGACTCAGAATACAGCAAGCGCTGCAACAACAAAAGGCGATGCCAACCCGCCAAGCCAAGACAAGGTCCCCATGGAGGTCATGCTAGTCGAAGCCACATGGACAGGACCGTACCTGGCGTACATACTGCATCAGAAGCTGCCAGCTGACCCAGTCGAAGCGAAGCGCATCATCAGGCGCTCCAAAAGTTTCACCGTCATCAACGGAGAACTCTTCAAAAGCAGCATCTCAGGAATCCTGCAAAGGTGCGTAGATCCAGTCGACGGCCCAGCCATCTTACTCGACATCCACGCGGGTATCTGCGGGCATCACGCCAGCAGTCGAGCACTGGTGGCCAAAGCACTACGAGCCGGATTCTACTGGCTGACAGCCATGCAGGACGCCGAGGAGCTAGTAAAGAAATGCGCAGGGTGCCAGGAATTTGCCAACAAGCCACAAGCGCCAGCATCGGAACTCAAGACAATACCATTAGCCTGGCCCTTCGCCCAATGGGGTCTGGACATGGTGGGCCCGCTGAAGAAATCCTCACCCGGAGGTCACACTCACCTCCTGGTTGCAGTCGATAAGTTCACAAAGTGGATCGAAGCCGTGCCCATCACAAGCTCGACTGCATCCACAACAGTCAACTTCATCAGGTCAATCATCTTCAGATTCGGAGTACCGAATGGGATCATCACCGACAACGGCTCGAACTTCACAGCCGAAGAATTCAAGGACTTCTGCTCAGAGCAGGGGATCAAGCTCAGCTATGCGTCCGTCTTGCACCCGCAATCCAATGGGCAAGTGGAGAAAGCAAATGGCCTTGTCTGCAACAGCATCAAGAAGCGACTGCGCGTGCCCCTAAAACGCGCAGCGGGCGCATGGGTGGAAGAACTGCCGTCGGTCCTTTGGAGTAATCGAACAACGCCAAACAGATCCACCCAATACACCCCATTCTTTATGGTGTATGGTGCAGAAGCGGTCCTACCTTGCTACATCAAATTTGACGCACCGAGAGTAGTTTCCTACGACGAGTCGGATGCAGAGGAGGCACTCAAAGACAGCATGGACATCCTGGATGAAGCACGCGACATCGCCCTGGCACGATCAGCCGTGTATCAACAAGACATGCGCAACTATCACACTCGGAGGCTACGACCAAGAGCGTTCGTTGCAGGCGACCTAGTTCTTCGACTCAAGCAGAAGAAGGTGCACAAGCTCGCTTCCCCATGGGAGGGGCCATACATCGTGACAGAAGCAATCGGCAACGGAACATACCGCCTGAAAGACTCGAAGACGGGAGCAGACTGCAGCAACCCGTGAAACGTGGCACAACTCCGCCGGTTCTACGCCTAGTTCAACCCAATCATTGTACAAGAAAATCAGCGCGGCAGGTTTCGGACGCACTCTTTCCCTTACCAGGGTACCTAAGGGGACTGGAAGGGTTTTAATGAGGCGGCCTGTTCGCAAGAATCAATAAAGTGATTAGAAGAAAATCTGTCTCCTTTACCTTTCATACAGAGGAAGCTAAAATCCTAGGCCGCCACCCGAACCACTCGGGAGCTGCGCCACACAGGTTGAAAGAAAAGCTTAGGCCGCTACCCGAAACACTCGGGGGCTGCGCCATACAAGCATAAATCAAAAAATCCTAGGCCGCCACCCGACATACTCGGGGGCTGCGCCATACAGGTCAAGTTCAAAATCCTAGGTCGCCACTCGACATACTCGGGGGCTGCGCCAAACAGGTAACACTTGTACTCCTAGGCTACTACTCGACCTACTCGGGGGCTACGCCATACAGGCCTTCTCAGAAAATCCTCAGCCGCCACTCGAACTCACTCGGGAGCTGTGCTGTACATGTCAAGTTCAAAATCCTAGGTCGCCACCCGACATACTCGGGGGCTGCGCCAAACAGGTAACACTTGTAATCCTAGGCTGCCACTCGACCTACTCGGGGGCTACGCCATGCAGGCATTAGCAAAAATCCTAGGCCGCCACTCGAACAACTCGGGGGCTGCGCCATACAGGTCAAGTTACAAAATCCTAAAGTCGCCACCTGATAAAGTCAGAGACTGCGACATATAGGTCACACTTGGGAAAACCTAGGCCGTCGACCAAAATACTAGGCGACTGCGCCAAACAGGTCGAGAATCAAAACAGGCATTTACACTTCCGAGCAAGCAGATCAATTCTCATTACTCGCAAGTATTTTCAATCTAGTACATTACGACTTGCATAGGCACATCTGCCCTCTATAGCTAACCCTGTACATCAGACGACAGCTACTCTAAACTGCAGGCTTGGCCTTCGGCGCATCGAGGGGACCTACAAGGCGCTCACTCAGGTCCTGAACCTGCCTGATAATTCGGCGCGCAGCCGCCAAGGTCTCGTCGAAGTCGCCATCACCAGGCAGGCCATGAAGCACCCTGTCGAGCGGAAGATGCGGCCGATGCATCTGGACGTATGCCAACGCCGCGTTAGCCCCAGCCACAAGTAGGGCGTCGACAACCTCCTTCAGCCCTTCACCATCGCGAAACCTGTCCAGCAAGGCGGGCAGCCCGTTCGGCTGCACGTTATGCGGGAAGTACACACGATTGATGTGCCAGAGTGTCTTCCGGCAATTCTCCAGAAGAAAAGCAGCGCGCCACGTACGATCAAGCATGGTGGCAAGGACGCTCCCTCTCGACTTGTTCACCAAGAACTGCCGAGCTTCGTAGGAATCGCCGGACGCCTCTCGGGTAACTCGCTCTTCAACGCGAGCCCGCTCGGCCTCCCAATCCGGATTAACATCTGCACGCATAAATTGCAAGTCAGAACAAGCAAGCTTCAGCAAAGAAAGCAGCCGCCAAAAGGATACAAACCTTGCAGCTGCCGACTGATTAGATCGATCTCCCCAAGCAAAAAATCCTCACGTCGTGAGAACTCCGCCGTAGGATGCGACCGGGAGCGGTGCAGCAGCCGCTCAGTATTCTTCAGGGTCGCCTCAAGCTCAACCACCTTGTTCTTCAGGTATGTGATTATCCGCTGATCATTTACACTACGTGGAGGAGCCGGCGCCGCCCGACGACGGCGAGCACCCGAAGAAGAAGCCTCGCCACTCGGCTCAGCCGCAGGAGAAGGAGAAGCACCACCGCGCACAACATTCTGCCACGAATACGCAGAGTCAATACAATCATACGACTGTGAAGCACAGTTAAACTCGGCAGAAAGAAAGTCAGTTCTAGCAAAAGCACTATTGAAG
The DNA here is from genome assembly GCA_026929855.1 of Poa annua. Classification (NCBI taxonomy): domain Eukaryota; kingdom Viridiplantae; phylum Streptophyta; class Magnoliopsida; order Poales; family Poaceae; genus Poa; species Poa annua. The sequence goes on along the minus strand of CM049426.1, from coordinate 237,219,800 downwards.
GCCAAAAGACCTGGCAGGACAATATTCATTACAGAGCCAGAAGTTCAAAATACAGACCACGGCGACTGCCGAATCCCTAAAGCTATGCCTACTCTAAGGCTGCAGACTGCGACCGGGAGCGACCCTTCCGAGCGGCAGCCGCCTCAGTTGCCTTAGCAAGGGCCCTCTCGAAGAGTGCCACAAGCTACACGACCAGCTGTGAGGCACGCTCCTTCACGCCACTCAGCGACGCGGTTCGGCCATCCGGTTTGCGGGGAAAACCGCTGACGACCTTCTCAAAGTCACCTGGAACCTGATGCCCTAAGAGGAGCTGGAAGGTGAGCTCGGAGCCGCGTACCGTCTGCGACCGCGTGAAGTCGGCGATGGTGGTCGCGTCCTCAAATGGTGCAGCAAGGGCGTCCACGGCTGCCGGCGGCTGGTCGCCCGGGAAGATAATATGGTGCACCACAGTGAGAGCTCCGGTCGATTTCTGCAACGCGGCTGCGGACTTCTTGAGCGCGTCTGAGGCATAGGCACATACCCGGTCAAGGAAGCCAACAACAGTCGCCATGTCAACCGTGTCACTCGAAGCGTCTTCCGGAGGAGCTCCACCGCAAGTCTCTGCGCAAAGGATCCAAGGTCAGACAAAGAAAAAAGATCAAGACACAGTAGGCATCAAGCCGAAACTTACCCCCAAGAACACCGGCGAGTGAAAGGAGACGACCGACTTGAGTTTTTTCCTGGGCGACCCGCGCCAGCTCCCGCTCTCGAGACTCATGTAGAGCCTTCTCAAGCTCATCAACCCGCCCAGTAGCCTGATCCAGAGAAGCACGCAGCTGGTCCCTCTCCTTCTCCAGGCGAACATAAGCCGCGGCTGCGTCAAGCTGCTGACGGTAGTACGGCTGAAACAAAAGTAAGATGTTAATAAAGTTGCGGGCGACTATACTTGTCACCCACATCTTCGGGGGCTACTCCCATCGGGAGCGCTGATCACGCACCCGATGAAAATTCAAGAATACAAGTACAAGCATAAAGGACTTACGTGGTCCAGGAGGTCAGGGTCCTCTGAAGCCGAAGGAGGATCGCGGCTCGACGATGCAACGCCAGAGGGCTCAGCACGCGCCTTCTCCGTTACCGCCCGAGTCTCCAGTTCAGTCGAAGGGGCGGATGTATGCTCCACGTCCCGAAGGGGGGAGCTAACATCGCCAGAACGATGGCTGCAGCGAACACGAGTACACTTGTCAACTCAAACGTTGCAATTACAAAACGCAACTCGAAGGAAACACATCATCAAGAAGCTCACCTGGGGGTCCCAAGGTCGTCGTAACTCTCCAGGGAGGGCGAAGGCATCCGCGCAAAAGAACGAGGAGCCGCGGAGCTGACTGGAGGAACATTCAGGGGCTCATCCCAGCCACCCGAGGACCGCGCACCCGACGACGTCACGACGGCCTCCTCCAGAGTAACGTCGGCATCCCTAGCAGGTGACGACGCAGTGGCAGAGTCGCCACGACTCGGGAGCTTCCGCTTCTTCTGCACGGGTTCCTCCACTTTATCTTCTTCCTCCACCTCTTCGTGGGGAGAATGTGCAGAGGGAATCTCTTCGTCGTCGTCCTCCTCGTCGACAAACTTCGACTCGTCGTCGGGTCCGTTCTCGGGAAGAGGAGGAAGGCTGATCAACAAAGACCGACCCTGAAGCAAGTAGACACAAGTCGAATCAAGAAGAAAGTAGACGCAAGTCGAGCAAAGACAAAAGGAAAACAAGCCAAGACTCACCTCAGGAACGGGGTTCGATGCCCCGTAAGCAGCAACCGGGCACTTGACGTTGCACGTGTCCGCGACTCGGAGGTTGGTGATGGATCTTACTTTGGTTTCCACCTCCTCATCGTCAAGCGGCTCGGTGCTGACGCCTTCGGCGGCCCACATCGGGTGTGGCCAAGCGCTGAGCGGCTGCACCTGAAGACGGAAGAAGGTGGCCATCAGGAAGATGCCACCCGCCTCGCGCCCAAGGGTCTTGGTCAGATCACGCAGCAGGCTCAACAGGGGCCGCACGGCCTCCTTCTCCACGGCAGTCAGCGGGTGCGCCCAGGCGCCGGTCTTCCGCAGTCCACGTCTGCTGTCGAATGCCTCCAGGCCGTCCTGGTTCGACTGGACGTAGAACCATCTCCTGCGCCATTCCTGGACGGAGTCGCACTTCTTCATCTGGAAGTACGCGGTGTCACCGCGCACTTGGATTCCGAAGCCGCCCACAGGGAAGGTCAACCCGCTCCTCCCAACGTTCTTGCGAACAAGGAAGAGCGACTTCCACAATGCCCAATGGGGCGCGACACCAAGAAAGCACTCGCAGAGCACGATGAAGCCCGCGATGCTCAAGACGCCATTGGGGGTCAGATCGTGGATCTGAACCCCATAGGCATACAGGAGACCGCGCACAAAATCGTGCATGGGGAACCCGAAGCCCCGCGGAAGGAAATCCGCGAAGCAAACACGTTCCCCATCGTGGGGAGTGGGGAAAACCTCTTTGCCAGGAGCGCGTACCTAGACTTGGTCAGCAGGTGGAAGCAGACCCTGCGCGCGGAAGAGCTCCACCTCGGCATTCTTCACCGACGATCTCTGCCAGTCGCCGTCGGGCTTCTTCATCAGCCCGGCTTCGTCGGCGGCGGCGGAGGAGCCAGCGGCGCTCTTCGGCTTGCCCATGGTGCCGCGAGGCAGCGCAAGGTGTACGGACAGATTGCACGGAGCTCTGGATGGCGGCGAAAATGGTAGAGCGCAGAGGAAAGGGAGCACAGAGCGATTGGAGAAGATGAAGTCCCTCGCGTCAAAACGCAGTACTTATGCCTCGAAAAGTCTCATCTCAACCGTCCACAGAACAAGGGCTCCGAGCAGACACATCCGGCCGTCCACGTGTCGCACGAGGAAACCAACCGTCGCAGCCCACTTCGTCCACTATGCACGAGAGTGTGGAGTTAATGAAGGAACTGATCTTGTGTTCACTGCATGCAAGCTTGCTATGAAGATGGAGAATAGAGAAGTATTTCCAGGCCTTGAAACAAGTGCAGGAAAGCTTTATCTTGAGAAGATGCACGAGGAGATGAACAAGTAGACTATTGTGTACTGTTTATGATGTAGACCATTATGTGTACTGTTTATTTGGAACCATGTATTTCATACTATGATGTAGACCATTTGTTGAATGAATATGTGTATTGTTATCATTTGGTTCCTTCATTAAATTTGTGCAAGCTTGTACTGATTATTTGATTTTGGTGTAGACTATTTGTTAAATGAATATGTGTGTTGTTTCTTACCATTTGCTACCTTGATGATATTTGTAGGATGGATGGTGGTGGTGACAATGGAAGAGATGAAGAAAGGATTCGACATCTCCTCGGGTTGGCACATGACATGGCTATGTTGGGCTACATCGGTAATCTTTATTCTGAGAAGTATTTGAATAAGGCACCTAAGAGGATTCCACAAGAAACGGGAATGAATGGGTGTAAGAACAACTTGATGATAGAAAAAGATGCTACAAAATGTTTAGAATGTATCCTGATGTGTTTCACAAATTACACGACCTCTTAGCAACTATGGGTTAATTTGAACAAGAGACATGGGATCTGTTGAATGTCTAGGGATGTTTCTATGGTGTGTTGGAGGACCACAATCGTTTACCCAAGTTGAGAACCATTTCAGTCGGTCTCTTGAGACAATTCATAGGAAGTTCCATATGGTGTTGAATTGTTTGTTCAAAATGGGTAAAGATAACATCAAACCATTGGATCGAACTTTCAAGAATGTGCATCCAAGACTTCTAGACAAAAGGTTCTATCCTCATTTCAATGGTACCATTGGTGCCATTGATGGCTCTCACATCCCTGTTAAAGTTGATAAAGAAGAAGAATGTAACACCCCAATTCTCTTAGATTTAGTATTTTGGTGTTATTCTAGATTTTTCACCTCTTGCAGAAACTTTTGTGTGTAGAAGTTTGAGAAATGATTAAATTTGCTTGCACACCTTATGTTTGTTGTGTGTCACTAACTTTTCATGAAAATTGAAAACACTAAAAATCACATCTCACAAAAGAATTAAAATACCCACTATTAGGATCTTCATGGTTGTTAAAACTTAGCCAAACTAGGAGCTATTATTAAGCAACCCCTAAATGGTTTTTGACATGCATCTGAAACAGTTTAATCTAGGGCATGTATAATTTCACACCCTGCTCTAAATGCTCTCAAAGGAGTTGGTTTGCACATAAATATCACTAGCTTTTGGGGGCATCAAATTAACATGACCATTTGAGATATTCTTTTAATTATCACCAAAAGATTTCTTTTCTTTGAAAACCAAATGAAATAGTTGACTTGGGATTTTGTAAGTTCAGTACCCTCTCTTAATTTAGGTAAGTTTGGGGTGTAGACCCATTTTACTTTTGTGGGTCATATTTGAATAATTCAAACTTAGATTTTCAAATTCATTTGAGCTATTCACTCAAAGCTTTCACCTTCTATCTCTCTCTCACTCTTTTCCACTCCACCTGCTGAAGAGGAGGACATCCACCTCACCCCTGGTCCCACCTGTCATGGGCTAGGGCCAACCTCTCTTCTCTCTTTTCTCTTCTTTTCCACCCAACCGAAGCTCACCTCTTCTCCTCTCACTAGCCAGGGCAAGTCATCCGACCAAACTCCTCTCTGCCCCCTATCCACCGCCCACCTGAGCCAATAAGAACAGAGGAGACACCCCCCTCCCTCTCTCCTGCCCGAGCAAGCCCTAGATCCGGTGGAGCTCGTTTTAAATCGCCCGAGCTCTCCCCTGTCCATTTCTCCCCCTCCCTGGCTCCTAACAACTCACTCCTCTCCCCCTCTGGCGAAAACCACCAAGCTCTCCCCCTCATTCGCTCTGTAGACGAGGAGATTTCCTTCGGTGGCCGAAGGAGGGAACCTGCCGTAGCACTCGTTCCTCTCCACCATTTCTCGCCATTTTTGGTTCCCTGGCTTCCCCTCGTCTGGATCTAACTCCTCTCCCCTCCCTTGGCTCTGTTGCAGCTCGAGAGCATCTGGTTCGTCCACGACCCGAGGAGGACGCCGTCGTCACCATCTCGGACTCCGACGTTGCATGCGAGCTTTGCGACCACCCCTGAGCTTCCCTTCGACGCCGCGTCCACCTCCAACCACCAGTGCGTCCATACGCGAGCCCTAGGTGATCCCTCCGTGCTCGGCATCGTTTTCTCGAGCTCTGCTCGTGTTTTCTCGGTCGGGAGGAAGACGATGGCCCGAGGCCGTCGATTTTCTGATCAGCGGTTGTGTTTGAACCGCGCCCGATCTGTCCGTGACCGTTGGATCCCAGATCCACGGTCACTTACCGCTTCGCTGGCGCGCGCGCAGCGCTTGGGCCGGCCCAGCTCAGCCCCGCGCTGCTCTGCGTCACCACTCGGCCGATCTGGCCCAGATCTGGCCCGTTCGGCCTGCTTTTCCTTTATCCTTTTTCCTGTTATTTTTCCAGTAAATCTAGATTTTAGCTTTAAATCATTTGTGGTAAATCTAGAGTGGCTAAAATGATGGGATAAATTTTGTAACATGCATGCACGTTTTCTTAACCATGTGGCATTGGATTTGGTCCAAAATGTAATTCCTGTTGAGTGTTAAAATAGATCTAGTAAAAAGTATGTATTACACCATTTTTTTAATAACTTGGGTTCTGTATATCCAAATCATGCAATCTTGGATCTGTTGGAAAGCTTGTAATAATGCCTATCTAGATTGGTGAATCTTGCATGCAGGAGATTAATCTAGCAGAAGTTATATTTACTCTAAGTATAACATCAGTATGAGTTTGGTGATTTTTAACTCTTCAATAAACACACTTTTTGAGGTAAATCCAATTGTAAGTGTTAGATATGTGTTGGAGGTATCATATACTACAAATGTAGATTTTTCCAGTAATTAGTTATTTCTTAGTGAATAAATCCCTGAAAAACAGGGAGATAACCTCTTAAATTGCATTTCTGAAATTTCAGAGATTATGACATGTCTAGTTTTTATTGGTGGGGCCACCTCTATCCACAGATGAATGTTGAGGATAATTTTGTGGGATAGCCACAGGTTTTATCTAACTCACCCCACTGGTTTGACCCCAAAATAATTCTTATTATTTTCTGCACATAGAAAATGGTCAGAAGTATACTTTATTTTAAAACTGGGATAACTTGAGTTAGGAGTATCCAAATTTGATGAATAAAATCTTCACTTAAAGAGGAAAGTCCTATCTCACTAGAAAGGCTAATTATGCATTCAGGAGATCTATAAAACTGAACCTATATTCTGCTTAAGTTTGACATCAGTAGCTCTTATCTGATTTTTAATTCTTGTTTGGTGATAGGTTTTCATGCACAGCTAATTTTCAGAGTTCCACATGATTGTTAGGAGTAATGTGGTAGAAGGGTTTGATTTTAGGAGCAGTACCTTAAGGGTTATGCTTAAACCATGTAAACAACCCCTAAAAACTATTGAATGCATTAGTTGTGTTTCCTGTTGGTGATGCTTGTTGTTTGTTGATATACTTTAGATTGTTATCAACTCGCATTTTAGGACTTACGTTAGTCTCGTTTGTTTTTCATGTTACGGTAGAATCACAACCCGAGAAAGAGCAGTACGAGATAGCTGAGCACGACTACGCTGAAGAACAAGACCAGAGACAGTACTTTGAGCAACACAAACCGACCTCCCCACTATAATGATTCCTAGTATTTTATCAAGCATGTTTTGTTTTCAAAAATTAAATAATGCATGTTTTACTTCCTTTGTGGCACCTTGCCACCCGAAAACTATTTTTACAAAATACTGTTTGGCCAAAATTATCTACTAGAATAGCTGTAGGTATTATAAAAAAGAGTTTTTCTTGATGAATCTTGTCATTGAAGGCTATATAAAGAACATTAAGTTTTCAAATAGTATATTCTGTTATCTTACCTCAAAACTATAGGATGGGGACCTATTTGATAAAAATGTTTTATGGAGGAAAACCCGAACTGCTGGGAGCAATCGGCGAGCAAGTGTTTTATTAAAACCCGAGTTGCTGGGAGCAATCGGAGGTGTTTGCGGAAACCAGAGCTGCTGGGAGTAGTCGGAGAAGAAAGTGTTTTGAAAAATAAAGTATGACCCTATCTGCCGCTTGAACAATTAACCCGTGCAACCACATTACCTCAAAATGGGCACGAGGCTTAACGGAATCTTCTTGGTGTTGGTATTCGAGTATTCCTCAATGGGCTAGATGGGGTTAGAGTCCCCGGAACCGAATGCTGCCAGGGAATGGGCATACAAAGTGTGGACTTCGCGTGCCACCGGGAAGCAACGGTGGGTCTCCTGTCGTGGCGGTGTGAGACTAGGGAAAACCAGATCGATACGGCTAGCTCACTCGGTGCCGGGGAGAACAAACCCACTCGAAGAGGATACTCTTGTACCAGCATTAACATAGTGGAACTTAGGATTGGCCGTCTGATGTGTGCATGCTGTCTCTGTACAGTCTGTGGTTGATCCATGGCAGACCATCCGAATCTTGTGGTGAAAGTGTACAACCTCTGCAGAGTGTAAATCTATTCGAATAGCCGCGTCCGCGGTCATGGACGGTTGGGAAGGTCCCACTAGGCATGCTGGATGTTTTATGGTTTTCAAAAAAAGGAAGGTTTTCGAAGGAAAACGAGGAGGCAATAAAGTGGTACCTCGGAGGTACGGAATTTGGGCAAGGATGGTTGATCTCAGGGAGACAACCAGTCTGACCTCAAGGAAGGAAAAAGGGTTACCCCTATCCTAGTATTTTAAAGGTTTTACAAAATAAAGTTTTTGAACTTGGATATGTCCTTGCTATATCTAAGAGAAGAGAATTCTATCTCTAAATGTTTTCCTCAACAAAGATATAGAGATGTCGCATTTTAGCGAAGAGAATTCTATCTCTAACTGTTTTTCTTCAACAAAGATACAGAGATGTCGTACTCTCTATGTTTGAAATCATTGTATTCAAAAGTAAGCCCTGTAGTTGTATTCCGGAGCCTTCCCAGTTTTCGAAATGTGTTTTCTTGCATTATCATGAGAATTTAAGCCTAGAGGTGGTCTTGCGAGTACATAATTGTACTCATGTGGCTCTGTCCCTGGATATTCAAATGTCCAGATTATACTGAGGAGGCCTACATCGAGGAGGAGGTGTATGACGACGACTTCGCCACCTAGCTGTCACCGGTCAACTGCACTTGTGGGAATCTGCGCTCGGAGATGTTAAGAGCCGTCGCTAGCCACGAGCTTCCGCTATCTTAGTTAATTCCGTCCTACGTGACGAGGTTTGTTGACTTTGGTCGTATGACCGTCTATGTGTTGTAAGACTTTTATTCGTACGACTTGAATGATGTAACTCTTTGATACCTATGTTGGTTATGTGATTGCGATGCACTGATCATTGGGATCGTGATCTCTTACATAACGTGGGCATCTCGGACTTGTCAGAGGGGTCCTTACAGACTTGGTATCAGAGCCAGGTTGACCTTAGGAGACTTTAGCTAGGTTGGGCGTCGACGTCACGCAAAAATGTTTTCCTAAATAGTTAGGACATAAATATTTAAAAATGTGCAGAATATACTGCTACTCCTCCCTCCCCTCTGTTATTACTCACTGACTAATATTATACCTGCATTAAATCTTATGATTTTACCTGTTTAAAATTTTGTACATCGTTCACTAATTAAACCTCCATTTAAAATTTTGTGTTGATGAGCGGAGAGTTCTCGTCATCTATTCAGTTGGGAGCTGTGCCCGACACTGGAGTTTCGCGTCTGTTCCAGGCAGACCTACTCGAACTGACCAGGCACCTGAGGCGTCCGCTACCAGAGCTGCTGATTGGACGTTGTCTGCCCATGGTGGGAGACGAGATGTCCTGGACTGTCAGGTGCATCCTTCGAGGACCATTGGTGCCACCCTTCGCCGAGGAGCTGATTGAGGATGCCCTTGCATCGACTCAGATGGGGGCGTTCGTCACCGTGCTGCAGAGGGCTCTTGCGCGCTTGGTGTGTGCTCAAAGTTCCGAGCTGGGCGGCACCCGTTTTGAGTTTTACTCTGGCTTGGACGAGCAGAGTAACCCTGTGCCGCCGCGTCCCCACCCCACTTTCGGGAACCACTTGGCCGAGCTGGGACTCCTCGTCGAGTACACCCAGTCCCAGTTGGTCACTAGTCGGTTCGAGAGTGACCTCCACCGTCTTAATCACGACGGAGCTGAGGTGCAGATCTCGGCAGCTGAGCTGAGGATCGAGGACTTGGAGGCGCAACTCAAGGCGTCTCAGGACAAGCTGAAGACCGTGGAGCTGAAGCTCAAGACCTCGGAGGAGCGCTTAGTGGAGTCCCAGGCAGAGCTCAAGATGGAGCACAAGGAGCGCCGTTCCACCTTTGCACGCCTCCAGACTACTCGCTTCTACAGGTTCTAGCTTGACGGGATGGTGGACATGCTCAGGTCGACCGTTGATGCCCGTGACGAGCGGATCAGCGAGCTGAAGAGCGAGGTGGAGGCTCTGAGCAAGGATAATGACGATCTCCTGCCTGATGATGAGGACCCTACTGAGGATGTCGATATGGAGCCCGTGAGCGAGCAGGACGACGATGACCTTCGAGGCGAGGACGGTGAGGACTCGGGAGCTGTGAAGTCTGAGGACGAGGACCCCCACGAGCCACCCTTTGACAGTGACACTGCCGTGGACGTGGAGTAGTTAGTTGCGCTTTATCTTTTGGGTTAGGACCGAACCATCGCGATAAGTGGATGCGATTGTGTGGTCTAGTTAGCTTGAGTGTGTGTCGGAATTGTTGTAAGACTATGTCAGTCCGTGTTTTGTGGTTGTGAACTTTGTGATGATGCTTTTGGAACCTTGCTATGGGATGGAATCATGTCTTCTTAGGAGTAATGTCTTGCTGAAATTTGTATGTTTTTGGGTATGCTTGATGAACCCTTTTTCAAAACCTGTTTTAAAATTTCTAAGTAAAATAATTAATGTGTGTTTTATTCTGAAATTCAGAGTGGCAAGGGATCCACCACCACCTCCACCACCCGAGCCATCTATGGCTCAAGTGCTCCGTCTTCTCATGGAGGATCGCGAGGCAGCTCGCACCGAGAGGAATGCCAACCTTGCCACCCTGCAGCATCTTGCTCAGATTGCCGTCAATCAGAATGGCGGCCAAGGGAATGAAGAACCCCGCTCAAAGCTTCGTGACTTTCAGAACACTAATCCTCCAGTTCTCTCCAAGAGTGAAGTGCCACTGGATGCCGATGACTGGATCCGTACTATAGAGAACAACCTGAGGGTCGCCCAAGTGGGTGACAACGAGAAGGTGGTCTACGCCACTCACTACCTCTCCGGTTCTGCCCGAGCGTGGTGGGAGGCCCTTCGTGCTTAGTTGCCACCGGAGGAAGTTGTGGCTTGGCCAGCGTTCAGGACCAAGTTCTTGAAGCGTTATGTGCCCTCTGGACTCGTCAGTATCATGCGAGAGAAGTTCTTGCAGCTCAAGCAAGGCGGGATGTCGGTGAGTGAGTACTTGGAGAAGTTTACTTCTCTAGCGAGGTATGCGCCCACCGATACCGATACTGAGGACAAGAAGAAAGAGAGGTTCATGAATGGACTTCATGATGAAATGCAGTGCATTCTGGTGGTGATGCCTTTCACCGACCTGGAATCCTTGGCGGATGCAGCCATTATGATGGAGCACAAACGCAAGGCTTCGATTGACAATCGCAAGCGTCGCCAACTGATGCAGCAAGGCAGTAGCAGCAGCAGCCCAACTGGAAGTTATCCCCGTCCGCGCCCTTCACCTCCACCGAGGCCTTCTTATCCATCACCAAGGCCTCCAACCTTTGCACCAAGACCCAGCTACTCTCCTTGTCCGCCTGCACCTCGTCCTGGAAGTGGTTCCAACCCCGGCCTCAACTTTAACAGGCCGCCTGCTCCGAAGCCCACAGGAGGATGTTTCACTTGTGGACAGCCTGGACACTTCTCGCGGGAGTGTCCCACTAGACAGCCCGCCGGTGGTCGCCCTAATGAGACAAAAATGAATCAAGGGCCACCCCGTCCACCTGGAAGCAAGAACCCGTATCCCAAGAAAGCAGCCCCTGTTACCCGAGGCCTTTTAAACCATGTCAGCGCAGAAGAAGCCCAGGAGGCACCAGACCTGGTTATGGGTACGTTCCCTGTCAACTCAGTTTCTGCCTCAGTTTTGTTTGATTCGGGAGCTTCCCATTCTTTCGTTACGGAGCCGTTTGTCAGGAAGAGTGGTATGATTCCAACTGTGATGCATCGTCCCATGAGGGTACAAATTCCGGGGGCCACTACCAAAGCCATTTTGTCTTGCAAGGAGACTCCTGTGGAAATTCAAGGAGCCCGATTCCATGCAGACCTAGTGGTATTAGGAAAGCAAGGGATAGAAGTGGTTTTAGGAATGGACTGGATGGCAGTAAATCGGGGGAAAATAGATTGCATTAACAAGTCTGTCACCCTAACCACACCGGAAGGAGAAGAGATTACACACTTCTCAACCTACCACTCCACCTCAAGTCATTGCCATAAAAGTGTAGCGGGAGCCATTTTGGATGAGGTACCGGTAGTTTGTGACTATCCCGATGTTTTTCCCTAAGAGTTGCCCGGAATGCCACCGGATAGGGATATTGAGTTCATTATTGAGCTGGTACCCGGTACTGGGCCTATCGCTCAGAAACCGTACCGGATGAATCCTGAAGAATTGGAAGAACTAAAGAAACAGTTGGATGACCTACTTAGGAAGGGTATGATACGCCCTAGTGCGTCACCCTGGGGGTCACCAATCATCTTCGTGGATAAGAGAGACGGTACCACCCGTTTGTGTGTGGATTACCGTAAGTTAAATGATGTGACTATTAAAAACAAATACCCCCTACGCAAGATTGAAGATCTATTTGATCAACTCAATGGAGCTCGAGTCTTCTCCAAGATCGATCTCCGCGCCGGTCATCAGTTGAAAGTCAGAGAGTCTGATATCCCTAAGACGGCCTTTGTCACTCGTTACGGATTGTTCGAGTACACAGTGATGTCTTTTGGCCTGACCAATGCTCCAGCCTATTTCATGAATCTCATGAACAAGGTCTTCATGGATTACTTGGATAAATTTGTGGTTGTCTTTATTGACGACATCTTGATTTATTCCAAGTCAGAAGAGGAGCATGAAGAGCATCTGAGGTTGGTTCTCGGTACCCTACGAGAACACCAGTTGTATGCTAAGTTCAGTAAGTGCCAGTTTTGGTTGAAAGAAGTAGGCTTTCTCGGCCACGTTATTTCAGCCGGAGGGATATCTGTAGACCCTACCCACATCAAGTCCATTCTTGAATTCCCAACCCCCACCAATCAAACCGAGGTAAGGTCCATTCTTGGATTAGCCGGTTATTACCGTAAGTTTGTTCAGGGATTCTCAAGGCAAAGCCTCTTACCCAACTATTGAAGAAGGACCAGAAGTTCATTTGGACCGACAAATGTGAAGCCAGCTTCCAGGAACTGAAAAAGCGCCTTACTACCGCACCTATCTTAACCATGCCTGATGTGACCAAAGATTTTGTGGTTTATTGCGATGCCTCCAAACTCGGACTTGGCTGTGTCCTTATGCAAGAGGGCAAGGTAATTTCCTACTCGTCGCGACAACTCCGCAAGCATGAGCAAAATTACCCAACCCATGACCTAGAGCTTGCTGCTGTGGTCCATGCACTCAAGACATGGCGGCGCTTTCTGATGGGCAACCGTTGCGAAATTTACACCGATCACAAGAGCCTGAAGTACATCTTCACCCAGAGGGATTTGAACATGAGGCAACGAAGATGGATAGAACTCATCAAGGATTATGACTTGGACATCCATTACCACCCTGGAAAAGCTAACGTTGTAGCTGATGCCCTTAGTCGTTAACAGTGTTCATTCAACTCCCTGATCAAGGTTCGACGGCCAGAACTCTGGGAAGAGCTGGATAAGATGGGTATTGAGGTGGTCAGCTATGGGGCAGTCGATCAACTCCTGTTGCAACCCACCTTATGGGAGCAGATCAAGCAAGCACAGAAGGGTCACGAAAGCATTGAGGGCATCAAGAGAAGATTGGACAAAGAGGAAGTCCCTGGGTTCACCATCGACTCTTACGGTATTCTTTGGTATAAGGGACGCATCTGCGTACCTTCAGACCCTGTTTTGAAGCAGTTAATTATGAAGGAGGCTCACGAGACTTTTTATTCTATCCACCCCGGTGGAACCAAGATGTACCAGGATTTGAAGCAGAATTTCTGGTGGCACGGCATGAAGCGCGAGATTGCACTGTTCGTCCAGCATTGCGATATCTGCCAAAGGGTCAAAGCAGAGCATCAGCGACCCGCTGGATTACTTCAACCTCTCAAGTTGCCCGAGTGGAAATGGGATGAGATCGGCATGGATTTCATCACTGGATTGCCCCGGTCCAATCGTGGGCATGATGCCATTTGGGTCATTGTGGATAGACTCACCAAGGTTGCACATTTTCTCCCGGTAAGCACTCGTCATCGAGCCGATCAACTTGCGGACCTTTACATATCTCGTATCGTCAGCCTTCATGGAGTACCTAAGACTATCGTGTCTGACCAAGGAACTCAATTCACCTCTCGTTTTTGGACTAAGCTCCAAGAGGAACTCGGAACGAAGCTCTTTTTCAGTACTGCGTACCACCCTCAGACAGGAGGACAAACTGAAAGAGTCAATCAGATCCTTGAAGATATGTTGAGGTCTTGTGTGTTAGCTTATGGGGCCAAATGGGAGAATTGCTTGCCGTTTGCCGAATTCTCGTACACCAACAGCTATCAAGCCAGCCTAAGGATGGCACCGTTTGAGGCTTTGTACGGGCGCAAGTGCCGTACCCCCTTGAATTGGTCGCAAACCGGAGATAGCCAAATTTTTGGAGTCGACACCCTCAGAGAAGCCGAAGAGCAAGTTCAACTCATTCGCGACCGTCTTAAGGCCGCCCAATCCCGGCAGAAAAGTTATGCAGATTCCAGAAGGCGTGAACTCAACTTCAAGGAAGGAGATATGGTTTACTTGCGCGTTACACCACTCAAGGGAATGCAACGTTTCCATGTCAAGGGGAAATTAGCACCAAGATATATTGGCCCTTTTAAGGTGATCAGCCGTAGAGGAGAAGTATCTTATCAGCTAGACCTGCCACCCCATCTGTCGGAATTCCATGATGTATTTCATGTATCTCTACTCCGGAAGTGCCTGCAAGTTCCGGGTGACACGCATTCATATCAGGAGGTAGATCATCACACCATTGACCTAAATCATGATCTCACTTATCGAGAACGACCGCTTCGTGAAGACGTCCGTCTGACACGGAGACGGAAGATAAGGTTCCTTAAGGTCCAATGGAGCAACTATTAGGAGGAAGAAGCCACCTGGGAGCGTGAAGATTATTTGGAGCATGAATTCCCTGGTTTTCTCTCTTCTTCAAACCTGGAATCTCGGGGACGAGATTCTCCTAAGGGGGGGAAGTTCTGTAACACCCAAATTCTCTTAGCTTTAGTATTTTGGTGTTATTCTAGATTTTTCACCTCTTGCAGAAACTTTTGTGTGTAGAAGTTTGAGAAATGATTAAATTTGCTTGCACACCTTATGTTTGTTGTGTGTCACTAACTTTTCATGAAAATTGAAATCACTAAAAATCACATCTCACCAAAGAATTAAAATACCCACTATTAGGATCTTCATGGTTGTTAAAACTTAGCCAAACTAGGAGCTATTATTAAGCAAACCCTAAATGGTTTTTGACATGCATCTGAAACATTTTGATCTAGGGCATGTATAATTTCACACCCTGCTCTAAATGCTCTCAAAGGAGTTGGTTTGCACATAAATATCACTAGCTTTTGGGGGGCATCAAATTAACATGACCATTTGAGATATTCTTTTAATTATCACCAAAAGATTTCTTTTCTTTGAAAACCAAATGAGATAGTTGACTTGGGCTTTTGTAAGTTCAGTACCCTCTCTTAATTTAGGTAAGTTTGGGGTGTAGACCCATTTTACTTTTGTGGGTCATATTTGAATAATTCAAACTTAGATTTTCAAATTCATTTGAGCTATTCACTCAAAGCTTTCACCTTCTATCTCTCTCTCACTCTTTTCCACTCCACCTGCTGAAGAGGAGGACATCCACCTCACCCCTGGTCCCACCTAACATGGGCTAGGTCCAACCTCTCCTCTCTCTTCTCTCTTTTCTCTTCTTTTCCACCCAACCGAAGCTCACCTCTTCTCCTCTCACTGGCCAGGGCAAGTCATCCGACCAAACTCCTCTCTGCCCCCTCTCCACCGCCCACCTGAGCCAATAAGAACAGAGGAGACACCCCCCTCCCTCTCTCCTGCCCGAGCAAACCCTAGATCGGGTGGAGCTCGTTCTAAATCGCCCGAGCTCTCCCCTGTCCATTTCTCCCCCTCCCTGGCTCCTAACAACTCACTCCTCTCCCCCTCTGGCGAAAACCACCAAGCTCTCCCCCTCATTCGCTCTGTAGACGAGGAGATTTCCTTCGGTGGCCGAAGGAGGGAAACTGCCGTAGCACTCGTTCCTCTCCACCATTTCTCGCCATTTTTGGTTCCCTGGCTTCCCCTCGTCTGGATCTAACTCCTCTCCCCTCCCTTGGCTGTGTTGCAGCTCGAGAGCATCTGGTTCGTCCACGACCCGAGGAGGACGCCGTCGTCACCATCTCGGACTCCGACGTTGCATGCGAGCTTTGCGACCACCCCTGAGCTTCCCTTCGACGCCGCGTCCACCTCCAACCACCAGTGCGTCCATACGCGAGCCCTAGGTGAGCCCTCCGTGCTCGGCATCGTTTTCTCGAGCTCTGCTCGTGTTTTCTCGGTCGGGAGGAAGACGATGTCCTGAGGCCGTCGATTTTCTGATCAGCGGTTGTGTTTGAACCGCGCCCGATCTGTCCGTGACCGTTGGATCCCAGATCCACGGTCACTTACCGCTTCGCCGGTGCGCGCGCAGCGCTTGGGCCGGCCCAGCTCAGCCCCGCGCTGCTCTGCGTCGCCACTGGGCCGATCTGGCCCAGATCTGGCCCGCTCGGCCTGCTTTTCCTTTATCCTTTTTCCTGTTATTTTTCCAGTAAATCTAGAGTTTAGCTTTAAATCATTTGTGGTAAATCTAGAGTGGCTAAAATGATGGGATAAATTTTGTAACATGCATGCACGTTTTCTTAACCATGTTGCATTGGATTTGGTCCAAAATGTAATTCTTGTTGAGTGTTAAAATAGATCTAGTAAAAAGTATCTATTACACCATTTGTTTAATAACTTGGGTTCTGTATATCCAAATCATGCAATCTTGGATCTGTTGAAAAGCTTGTAATAATGTCTATCTAGATTGATGAATCTTGCATGCAGGAGATTAATCTAGCAAAAGTTATATTTACTCTAAGTATAACATCAGTATGAGTTTGGTGATTTTTAACTCTCCAATAAACACACTTTTTGAGGTAAATCCAATTGGAAGTGTTAGATATGTGTTGGAGCTATCATATACTACAAATGTAGATTTTTCCAGTAATTAGTTATTTCTTAGTGAATAAATCCCTGAACAACAGCGAGATAACCTCTTAAATTGCATTTCTGAAATTTCAGAGATAATGACATGTCTAGTTGTTATTGGTGGGGCCACCTCTATCCACAGATGAATGTTGAGGATAATTTTGTGGGATAGCCACAGGTTTTATCTAACTCACCCCACTGGTTTGACCCCAAAATAATTCTTATTATTTTCTGCACATAGAAAATGGTCAGAAGTATACTTTATTTTAAAACTGGGATAACTTGAGCTAGGAGTATCCAAATTTGATGAATAAAATCACCACTTAAAGAGAAAACTCCTATCTCACCAGAAAGGCTAATTATGCATTCAGGAGATCTATAAAACTGAACCTATATTCTTCTTAAGTTTGACATCAGTAGCTCTTATCGGATTTTTAATTCTTGTTTGGTGATAGGTTTTCATGCACAGCTAATTTTCAGAGTTCCACATGATTGTTAGGAGTAATGTGGTAGAAGGGTTTGATTTTAGGAGCAGTACCTTAAGTGTTATGCTTAAACCATGTAAACAGCCCCTAAAAACTATTGAATGCATTAGTTGTGTTTCCTGTTGGTGATGCTTGTTGTTTGTTGATATACTTTAGATTGTTATCAACTCGCATTTTAGGACTTACGTTAGTCTCGTTTGTTTTTCATGTTACGGTAGAATCACAACCCGAGGAAGAGCAGTACGAGATAGCTGAGCACGACTACGCTGAAGAACAAGACCAGAGACAGTACTTTGAGCAACGCAAACCCACCTCCCCACTATAATGATTCCTAGTATTTTATCAAGCATGTTTTGTTTTCAAAAATAAAATAATGCATGTTTTACTTCCTTTGTGGCACCTTGCCACCCGAAAACTATTTTTACAAAATATTGTTTGGCCAAAGTTATCTACTAGATTAGCTGTAGGTATTATAAAAAGAGTTTTTCTTGATG
The DNA here is from genome assembly GCA_026929855.1 of Poa annua. Lineage (NCBI taxonomy): Eukaryota > Viridiplantae > Streptophyta > Magnoliopsida > Poales > Poaceae > Poa > Poa annua. The sequence continues at coordinate 237,202,259 of CM049426.1, read as the reverse complement.
AGTCTTGTCATTGAAGGCTCTATAAAGAAGATTAAGTTTTAAAATAGTATATTCTGTTATCTTACCTCAAAACTATAGGATGGGGACCTATTTTATAAAAATGTTTTATGAAGGAAAACCCGAACTGCTGGGAGCAATCGGCGAGCAAGTGTTTTATTGAAACCCGAGTTCCTGGGAGCAATCGGAGGTGTTTGTGGAAACCCGAGCTGCTGGGAGTAGTCGAAGAAGAAAGTTTTTTGAAAAACAAAGTGTGACCCTAGCTGCCGCTTGAACAATTAACCCGTGCAACCACATTACCTCAAAATGGGCACGGGGCTTAACGAAATCTTGTTGGTGTTGGTATTCGAGTATTCCTCAATGGGCTAGATGGGGTTAGAGTCCCCGGAACCGAATGCTGCCAGGGAATGGGCATACAAAGTGTGGACTTCGTGTGCCACCGGGAAGCAACGGTGGGTCTCCTGTCGTGGCGGTGTGAGACTAGGGAAAACCGGATCGATACGGCTAGCTCACTCGGTGCCGGGGAGAACAAACCCACTCGAAGAGGATACTCTTGTACCAACATTAACATAGTGGAACTTAGGATTGGCCGTCTGATGTGTGCATGCTGTCTCTGTACAGTCCGTGGTTGATCCATGGCAGACCATCCGAATCTTGTGGTGAAAGTGTACAACATCTGCAGAGTGTAAATCTATTCGAATAGACGCATCCGCGGTCATGGACGGTTGGGAAGGTCCCACTAGGCATGCTGGATGTTTTATGGTTTTCAAAAAAAGGAAGGTTTTCGAAGGAAAACGAGGAGGCAATAAAGTGGTACCTCGGAGGTACGGAATTTGGGAAAGGATGGTTGATCTCGGGGAGACAACCAGTTCGACTCAAGGAAGGAAAAAGGGTTACCCCTATCCTAGTGTTTTTAAAGGTTTTACAAAATAAAGTTTTTGAACTTGGATATGTCCTTGCTATATCTAAGAGAAGAGAATTCTATCTCTAAATGTTTTCTTCAACAAAGATATAGAGATGTCGCATTTTAGCGAAGAGAATTCTATCTCTAACTGTTTTTCTTCAACAAAGATATAGAGATGTCGTATTCTCTATGTTTGAAATCATTGTATTCAAAAGTAAGCCCTGTAGTTGTATTCAGGAGCCTTCCCAGTTTTCGAAATTTGTTTTCTTGCATTATCATGAGAATTTAAGCCTAGAGGTGGTCTTGCGAGTACGTAATTGTACTCATGTGGCTCTGTCCCTGGATATTCAAATGTCCAGATTATACTGAGGAGGCCTACATCGAGGAGGAGGTGTATGACGACGACTTCGCCACCTAGCTGTCACCGGTCAACTGCACTTGTGGGAATCTGCGCTCGGAGATGTTAAGAGCCGTCGCTAGCCACAAGCTTCCGCTATCTTTGTAAATTCCGTTCTGCGTGACGAGGTTTGTTGACTTTGGTCGTATGACCGTCTATGTGTTGTAAGACTTTTATTCGTACGACTTGAATGATGTAACTCTTTGATACCTATGTTGGTTATGTGATTGCGATGCACTGATCATTGGGATCGTGATCTCTTACATAACATGGGCATCTCGGACTTGTCCGAGGGGTCCTTACAAAGAAGTCAACCACATGGGAAGACATGGTTACACGTCACAAAATATGTTTGCGATATGTGAATTTGATCTCACATTCACATTTGTTGTTGTTGGATGGGCTGGTTTGGTACATGATAACCGCATTCTTACACACAACATGGAGAAGTATCCTATTGAGTTTCCGGCCCCTCCTGATGGTAATATTCTTTTTGTCATTTTTCACACGAGATACATATGACTTATTACTTGAAGTCACATTTCATACAAATTTCTCGTGTGCATAGGTACATACTATCTTGTTGATTCTGCTTATCCAAACAGAAAGGGGTTCCTAGCTCCTTACAAAAACAATACATACCATATTCTGGATTTCCGTCGAGAAGGGCCACCAACGAAGAAGGATGAAATTTTCAACCATGCCCACTCATCATTGTGAAATTGCGTTGAGCGCATCTTCGGGATCTTGAAAAATAAGTTGTGCATCTTGAAGGGAATCCCTCATCTCGACTTGGTTACACAGAAGCAAATTATCATTCTTGTTGTGTGCTTCACAATTTCATTAGAGCTCCAATTTACGTGATAAACAATTTGATCGATGTGATGCGGATGAGAATTATATGCCCAAGGTTCAAAGACAAGCAATTACCTTGCCCAGTGACAATGTGTCGGGTGAAGTACACACAAGAGGCATGAACGGAACACGCGACGACATTGCCAACGCATTGTTCATTTCTAGACAACATTAGAACTCATTCATCTAGCTAGTATAATGTAGTGGAATTTTATTTTGGACAACTATATATTCGTAATGGTTATGTAATGACAACTGTATCGATATGAAGTTTGCCAAGAATTTTATATGTATATGTTATTTATTACACGTGATAGCAGCATCAAAACAACTCTGATGACTATTAAGGGTGTTTCAGACAATTCCACAATCTACAGTCAGACAACCACTTGGGTTGCTAAAAACCTCCACTGAAAAAAGCAGCTTCCCCTCGACAGCAGCTTTCCTGCACAACACCCACAGCCAGCCACAACCAGCCGCAACCAGCTTAAACAAAAGGACCCTTCATTAGGTTAGCTTCTAATTTTTCCACCACAGAAGCAGAAGGGGATCGCAGGTGATGCTCGCATGCGTGTGGTTGGGAAAACCCCAAGAGGAAGGTGTGAAGTAGCGCAGCAGCAAGATTTCCCTCAGTTATGAAACCAAGGTTATCGAACCCGTAGGAGATGAACGTTCCCCTCGAGGTGTCAACGGCGCCAGAAATCCTTGGTGTGGCGTAGGAGACGTGGAATCTACACACAACACAATCAAAGTATTTCGCCCCAACTCAACGGTGAGGGTGTCAAGTCCACCGGCTTGTTGTAATAAAAGGATTAAATGTATGTGTGGAAGAAATGTGTTTGTTTGCAGAAAGTAACAAGTTTATAGTTGTGGTTTTATCAGATTAATGAGAAGGACCGGGGTCCACAGTTTACTAGTGGTGTCTCTCCATAAATAATAATAACATTCAATCATGCGTGGTAAAAAAATTACAGCTTGGCAATTGACAGAATAATGATGAGCAAACCAATGCATATACTAATGACATGGTGGCTAGTGTGAGATTCATTCGGGCATTACAACAATATACATAGACCGTTCCAACCGCATCTATGACTAATAATCCACCTTCCGGTTAGCGTCCGCACCCCTTTGGGTATTAAGTTGCAAGCAACAGATTATCGCCTTAAGCACTGTGTGTAAAGTAAGTAAGTAGCATCATCCTTAGACAAAGTACTACTGTTTTATCCCTAGTAGCAACAGTACGTCTACAACCTTAGAGCTTTCTGTCACTGCCCTAGATTTAATAGAGACATGAACCCACTATCGAGCATAAATACCCCCTCTTGGAGTTACGAGCATCTACTTGGCCAAAGCACACACAAGTAATAGAGAGCATGCAAGATCATTAAATAGCACACACATGATATATTATGAAGCAATAACTTTAGTACTCAATATTCATCGGATCCCAGCAAACACAACATGGAGAATTACATAAAGATGATCTTGATCATGATAGGCAGCTCACAAGATCTAAACATGACAGCACAAGAGGAGAAGACAACCATCTAGCTACTGCTATGGACCCGTAGTTTAAGGGTAGACTACTCACGCATCAGTCGGGAGGCGGTCATGGCGACGTGGAGGCCTCCGGGGACAATTCCCCCTCTCGGACGGGTGCTGGGGAGCAGTTCTGATCTCTCCCGAATTGGTGTTGACGACGGCGGCTCGGGACCCGTGGAGAAAAATATGAACACCGTGCGATTATTTTTAGGTCAAAAGGTATTTATGGGCGAAAGGGCAAGGTTGGTGGGCGCCCGAGGGCCCCACATAACCTCCTGGCGCGGCCAGCATGGGGCCCACGCCACGAGGTGGTGTGGGCGCCTCGTGGCTCTTCTCCGTCTCGTCTTCGGTTTCTCGGGACGCAAATATTCCAAAAATAATTGCAGGATCTTTTATTTCCAATTCCGAGAATATTTCCTTAAGTGATTTACTGAAAATGCATAAAACTATATAAAATGCATATAAAACATGTAATAACATGATATAACATAACATGGAACATAAGAAATTATGAATACGTTGGAGACGTATCAGTAGGAAGAAAACAATAATTTTCCTAACAACGATATCCTGAAACTAGACAGAATCTATACTATGCAGATATAGAAGTATAACGGAGATCGGAATACATATACTTGTAGAACGAAAGCGGGGATTATGTTCCCGCACGAACGTTCACGATGAACACGACGAAGCCGAACTCAAGGTCGTGTAGTGGAAGTAGACCTCCCAGCACCGCTAGCGCAGCACCTCGCAGGGCGTTACACATGTACGGTGGAGACGATGACTCCCGAAGCTCCAGTCCAGGACGAGCAGCGAGAAGACTTGGACCGGAACACCAGCATCGTGGCAGCGGGCTATGATGGAGAGACCTCCTCTCTTCTCGGCGCAACTCCGACAAAGGGAATCACGTAATCGAGGAGAGAAAGAGAAATTAATTGGTGAATTAAAAGGCATGGGGTGCACCTCTATATAAAGGCTCCCGGGGGGAGCCAACCTTGCCAGCCAAGCAATGTGGGAATATCCCACATGCCTGGTTCGGCCGAACCAGGTGTGCCGGCCCTAGGTGGGCCCTATTTGGCCAACCTAGGCTGGCCCCTCCCCCAACCGAATCCCTGAGGGGACTTCCCCCCCCCCCCTCTTGGGCCTTCTTTTCACTAGAAGGCCCATTTAGAAATCAGCCTTTAAAAATTCGAAAATAAATAAATAAAAATGTATTTAACTATTAATTACACTAATTAATAATAATTATATATTATATAATTTATTCTCACTCCGAAAACTATTTCGTCGCTGCCCGATCTCCATCGGACCATTCCCGGGACATTCCCAGTGATCTCTTTCCTTTCCGGTTGTCTTGTTGAAACCCCTTAAGTGTGTTACCCTAGCGGTTCGATATAATAAAAGACATGATCGAGACCCCTCTCCGATCAATGATTAACTCGTAGGCCTGGACCCCGTGAATCAATCCCTGTGATATAACGAATGACTCTCATCTATCAAACCTGGACGTCGAGTCTTAAACCTTTTGTCATACCGATACTTAGCGTGTCCGAGCCTCGTTCATAGATATCTCCATACCTAGCATGATCTCGTTACCGACAACACTATCTTCTACTCGTCTATGATCTTATGTCCCCGTGACCTAGTCACATGCTTGCAAGCTCATTTGACATAATGTCACCGAGTGGGCCCTAGAGTATCTATCCGGCTATACGGACTGACAAATCCCGCTCTTGACCCCTCGTCTCAACTACCCCCGTCCGATACCCGAGAGGGACACCTTTATTGTCACACTATATAAGATATGACGTTTGATGCAATCAAAGTATCTTCCGGGAATAGTAATAAGAGTTGATCTCACGGTCGAAGGCATAATGACTACATCCTACAAAATATGGGAATGTCCATCATATCGTTCTACCAACGATATGACTTCATTGCCAACTGACGCCATGTCACATGATCAGGAAACCTCGATCATCAATCGCACAATGAAACTAGTCTTAGTAGAGGCTACTAGGGACCTAGTTGTTTACGCATCACACGTGTATTAATGTTTCCGTTTAATACAGTTATAGCATGGCACAAAAAACGTATTATGAACAAACGAGATATGATAAAGAAATACACTTTATTAATTGCCTCTAGGGCATATCTCCTTCAGTCTCCCACTTGCACTAGAGTACAACTTAATCTAGTTTACAACTTGGTAAAGGCTTAACACCTATAGATTCTTGGTGTTTCTCATGCTTGTCAAGCGAAAGAGCCTTCGTTAGAGGATCTGCCACATTCAGATCCGTATGCACTTTGCAAATCTTTACATATCCTTCCTGTACATATCGTATCACATGGAAGCGTCGAAGAATGAGTTTGGCGGTGGAGTGAGATCTTGGTTCCTTCACGTTAGCAATAGCACCCGTATTATCGCAGTAGGGTCACGGGGTCTTGCACGCTCGGGAACACTCCAAGTTCAATGATGAACTTCCTTAGCCACACAGCTTCATTCGCGGCTTCGCAAGCGGTGATGTACTCCGACTCCATTGTAGATTGCGCCACGATGGATTGCTTCCTACTTCTCCAGCACACCGCGCCTCCATTCACCTTGAACACATAACCTGTCTGTGACTTAGAGTCATCGGGGTCTGTGCAGAAACTTGCATCAACGTAACCTGTTACGCCAAGTTCTTCATCACAACCACCGTAGACAAGGAACATTTCCTTTATCTTCCTGAGATACTTAAGAATGCTCTTAATAGCAATCCATTGTTTCATTCCTGGATTACTTTGGAAACGACTCGTCAAACTAAGAGCCAATGCTACATCAGGTCGAGCACTCAACATCGCATACATAATCGATCCTATGGCTGAAGCATAAGGAAGTTTAGTCATCTCGGCCTTACCCAGTTCCGTCACCGGACACTGCGCCTTGCGCAATGTTTTATTTTTGATAACAGGCAGAGAACCTTTCTTTGCCGTCTCCATACCAAAACGATTCAGTATCTTATCAAGATAGGTACTCTGAGTCAGCGCTAATAGACGTCTTGATCTATCACGATAGATTTTAATGCCTAAGACGTATTCAGCTTCTCCTAAGTCCTTCATGGAAAATTTACTATTTAAATATTTCTTCACGCTATTCAGAATTTCCACATCATTCCCAATCAGCAATATATCATCTACATATAGTGCTAAGAACACAACCGAGCTCCCATTCATTTTCTTGTAAATGCAGGTCTCTTCCATATTTTGATCCAAAACCTTTGATCACCTCATCAATGCGAAGATTCCAGCTCCGAGATGCTTCCTTCAATCTGTAGATGGAACGTTGAAGCTTCCATACCTTGTTAGCATTTCCTGGATCGATAAAACATTCCGGTTGTACCATATACAACTCTTCCTCAATGTTACCAGTTTGGAATGCTGTTTTGACATCCATCTGTCATATTTCATAATCGTAATATGCAACAATTGCTAACAAAATCCGAATAGACTTTAGCATCGCTACCTGTGAAAACGTTTCATCGTAGTCAATCCCATGAACCTGTAGGAAACCTTTTGCAACAAGCCGAGCTTTATAGACGGTCACATTACCGTCAGCATCAGTCTTCCTCTTAAAGATCCATTTTATTCTCGACGGCCTTGCGTCCTTCGGGAATCTCCATCAAAGTTCATACTTTGTTATCATACATGGATCCTATTTCGGATTTCATGGCTTCTAGCCATTTCTAGGACTCTAGACTCGCCATAGCCTCCTTGTAGTTCGTAGGTTCGTCTTGTTCAATCAACATGACGGTGCAAACTAGGTTGCCATAGCATTCTGGTGCGACACGAGATCTACAAGACCTACGAGGTAGAACAATGTCCTCAATAGTTTCTCCCACTCCATCTGTGGAGGACGTTTCCGGAACAGCTTTTGTTGCGTCACTCGGAATTTTGAGTTCAGGATCAACGATCTTGTCGAGGTCTACCTTCCTCCCACTTACTACTTTCGCGAGTAACTCCTTCTCTAGAAAGTACCGTTCTTCGCGACAAACGTTTTGCCCTCAGTTTGGTTGTAGAAGGTGTATCCTATGGTTTTCCCGCGGATATCCTACACATACGACTTTCTCCGACTTCGGTTCGAGTTTGTCGGGTTGTAGTTTCTTAACATACGCCTCACAACCCCAAACCTTCAGAAATGATAACTTAGGCTTGTTGCAATACCAGAACTCATATGATGTCGTTTCTACGGATTTGGACGGAGCCCTATTTAAAATGAATGTGTCTGTTCCTAACGCATAACCCCAGAAGGATACGGGCAGATCGGTAAGAGACATCATAGACCGGACGCTATCTAATAGAGTATGATTACGTTGCTCCGACACACCGTTACATTGTGGTGTTCCAGCAGGCGTAAGTTGTGGCACAATGCCACAGGCCTTCTGATGTGTGTCTGTAGCGTACCTGCACTTAAAATATGGCAGGTACCTGTGTATAGTGCAAATCTCTGAATCGATTCGTTTGCACACACAGTTTACGATGTAATATCCCAACAAGGTATCAATTTTATTACATCGATGATCCAAACTTACAAAATATTCATTACAAGTTGCATAGCGTGAAGCTAGATTTTAAAGAATAAGAAGTGGAAATACAATAAAATGAGTCTCCATCATCTTCATGTTGCATATAGACGAAAACATGTTGGTTGCAGACTCGAAACCTTTAAATGTAACCTCACTCGTCACCTGAACCAACTGCAATAAGAAAAATATTGCAACAACGTGGGTCAGATTCCATTAAAAATGGAGTCTGGCAAGTGACACTATGGTGGACACTTAGTGGAATAACTCTAATAACCTATATGCTTATTTGGCTGGTGGAGTTCAAGGCTATTTTGCATAAAGCCAATTTTTCCAAACTCTTTGGAAAACACTTTTTCTTCTATTCTAGATATTCGTGGCATAAAAACCACTGTCTCATTCTAGCCTTGTTCACCCATCAAGTTTTAATTTTTGAAGTTGGAATGGTGGAATCCTCCGTTGACGTCCGTGATCAGCTGCTCAAATTGTCCGTACCCGGGACACCGCTAAGTACTTAGTTTTACACTCTGCAGAGGTTGTGCACGTTCACCATTGTACCCATTCAAACCAAACTATCCTTTACACACTTATAGTGATAAGGAAAAGGAGAAGAATGGGACGAGATCTTTCAGAAGCATTTTTCCTCCCACTCTGACTTGACCCGTTCCACCTAACACCCTCGACATCTGCTTGTCAAGCCAGGGAGAGTCCACGCAACATAGTTGATCAAGCCAGAGCCCATATGGCAATGGCTGCACTGGAAGCAATCGTCACTCGGAGTTCTTCAGATTCCTCTGTTCCCTGGGTGGCCATCCACAAGTGCACGTACTCCAGGAACCATAGACATGGGCCTGAGTAGCCACTCAACATAAACCATTCAACCAATCCACCCAGGAGGTTCATTAACTTAGTGGATGTGTACTCTCAGGTGAAAATCACCATGCTCATGGCCCTAAGTAGAATTGAAATTCATCCTAGGCGACGACAACCGTGAGCATAGCCCTGAGTAGTCACTTAACATTTTATAAAACTTTTTATCAAGTGCATAGCATCAATACTTCTACTAAGTATTATATAGGAACCTAGACACAGGAGTAAGGAAATCTAAACATGACTTGCATAGCAATATTATCCTACACATGCTTATAGAAAAAATACTCTACTCATGCATAGAAAAATATTAGGAAGTTTATGAGGTGTGCCACTTGCCTTTGGATGATGTCTTTGCTCACAAACTCTTTTCAACGTAACTCGAGTCTCTCCGTTCAATCTAAACAATATAGACAAATAACAATACAACAATCAACACCACTACACAATGCATACAAACACATGCCTAATGAACAAACAAGTTTTATAAAACTTCTAAGGGAAATATGTTTATGCATGATGTGCAAAATATTTCTAAGGACTAGAGATGCATGTCATGCCATGAAAATCTTCTAAGTTAATGCAAGGCAAATATGTAGGTAAAAAATGACTAAGGACTAAGGTCATAGGTTGGACAAAATACTTTGCTATAAATCATCTTGAATAAGCACTCTAATGGCTTAGCCATGATGTGCATAAATACTTAGAGAAAATACAAAGTCTATTCTTCAAGGTGATCCACAATTATTATCAACTCTTTGTAAATTGGATATTCACTATAGTGAGAGAAACAGACACCCGGCCAGCCACTTAAATTGTGGAACATGTCTCATGTACGTGGACATGTAAGGTTAGTCTCCAGGCCGCTTCATCTCACTATGCCGCTAGGATCCAACAAACTTCAAGATCGTAATAACATGATCAAAAATTGTTTATGTCTAAAGTGAAAGACAAGATTAGGAAAGAGGGAAACGATAGAAAGAATGTAGAATCTTCTCCTTGCTTCCTTTTCTTCTTGATGTGATGACTTCATTGCAATTTTGTAGACATGATGGCTCTGAAGACTTGATGGTGTTGATACTCTCCAGGTTGGTCTTGAATATAACTTAGTCATCAAGAGGCTAAGAGAAGAAGGGGGAAAAGAGAGGAAGAAATCAAGACTTAGAAAATGTAGCTGGTTGGTCTTCATGAACTTCTTCTTGATTTTCTTCTAAGTGCTTCTACTCCTTGAAGATACTTCTGAAATCTTGTTTTCTTGGTTAAGTCCTTCATTGACCTTCTAGCTCCATGTTGAAAATCCCAAGTGCATAACACTTTACCAAAACAACTATGTTGAAAATAATCCTAATTTAGGGAAAATAAGGAAGAAGTATGACTATACAACATATGCTATGCATGCAATGCAACTTATTTCTAAGGACAACACTTACCAAAATAAAACAACTAAGTTTTCTAGATGCTAAAATTTTCTAAGGAAAATATTTAGCATCTTTAAGATGTTGAAATTTTTCTAAGGAAGAGTGTTGTCCAAAAATAGCTATCAATTATTTTCTAAGGAAGAATTTTCTTTGTTCAAAGAGGCAAAATATTTCTAAGTACTTTTTAATACCAAAGTGGTCATAATATGACTAAGTACTTTCTATTTCGAATAGATGATGAAAATAAATTTTAATAAATTTTTAATCATTAAAACAACACTTAAAAAGTATTTAATCAATATTAATTACAAAATCACAGAACATTATTATACAAAAATTAGTAGAAAATTCCTACTGCCAATACATAGTCATTCAAATTTATAGCAAAAGAGTTTGATCAATTATCAATATTTAATTTGAAATTATGTTCAAAATACTTTTAAAGCTATTTTTAAGTAATTTAACAATAATAAGTTTATGCAGGGATTAAAAGTGGAAACTTATAATTTTATTTATTTATACATATTATTCTGATTTCAGGGATATAAAGTTTGCTGAATTTGGAGTTACGGTTTAAAAGTTATGAATTTTCAAATTTGACAAATTTTCTTAAATCTAAAATAAACTAAGGCGACGTGGCGTCTTCTGATTGGCTGCCTCCGCTGACTGTGGTGCTGACTGGACGCTGACCGGGCTGTTGACTATGAATTTGACCGAAATTAAAGTTGATCGGATCAAAAAACAATCTACACGAAAGTTGTAGAGAATTACGCAATCTATCTAACTAACATAATTATATGATGAGTAAATGAATAGATTAGTCACAAATCACATTATACCTTTCTGGCCCGAAACATCAAACACAAATATCTCTCATATCGCTGAACCAAATAAGTCAAATCTTACGGCTAATGAAAGGTCTTGATCAGGGGAACAACTTTTGTCTTGTCGTCGCAAAGTTTTGAGATGGTTTGGTTCCTCGATAAACATCAAACACGATCTGTGTTACAGAGAAAATTACGTACGTTAAAATATAAAGTTGTCAACAGGAAAGTTGTAGATATAGACTAATCTATCTTTTCACAGGAGGGATTTTGATTTGGCGCAACGAGCGCGAAGAGATCTGAGAAATACGACTTCAGATCTGATGAATGACGATTCAAAATTCTATCTCCACGCTTGATAAAAACAGTTGAGACTTTTTGGGATGGAAAGATATCGACGAGATCTACAACAATGGTTAAGCTTCCGTCGTGATTGGAGATTGTTTTGTTCGTCAAACGAACGAAATAAAATTTCGCTGATTAGGGTTTCGGTGGAATGAAATTAGGAAAAGAGATATCGGCGGCTACATGGGTTTATATAGGCAAAGGGGTGGTTGAACAGATAGGTCTCGAAGTTGTGAACGATGTAGGATCAAACGGATCCGGATTTGGAGTTATATTTTTAGAGATAAACGTCTTTTAATGGAGAGTGGTTAGAAAAGCGAATTTTGGAAGGTGAGACTTGTTCGACTCGGTGAGACCGGCTCGGTCGGCCTGGGTTGGGCCGGCCGGCTGGCCCGTTTCATTTTATTTTATTTGTTATTTGTTATTTCTTTCATATCTTTTGTTTTAAAACTCCGATTTAAGTGAAATTAATTTCTAAAAATTTCTAAAAATCTTATCTTTATTTTAAAACATTTGTGGATATGTTTTGAACACTTTAAAAATATTAATTTTGAATATTTATTAAATGCAAATATGACACTTTTGTCAAATTTGAAAATAGGGATTTAATCAATTTATTTGTGCCTAAACAAAATTTGGTACCACAATTGTGAACATATGAAAATAATTATTTCTAATAAATACAATCAAACCATTAAAGTAAAAGTAAGATAAATAGCATAAATGATATTTTGTTTTTAACATTTTCTCAAATAGGTTTTCAAGTGGAAATAATATTTCAACCATTGTAGTTTCAAATGCAAACAGTGCAAGAAAAAATGATGAATGCATGCATGAATTTTATTTTCAAATCGACATATATATAGTTTTCAAAAAGTTTTAAAATTTTCTGATTTTCCAAAAATTGAAAAATCCCAGGATGTTACAGTGCCAAACTCAAAACTCAAATATTCGCCACCACGATCGGATCAGAGTTGCTTGATTTTCTTGTTAAGATGATTTTCAACTTCACTTTGAAATTGTTTGAACTTTTCAAAAGTTTCACACTTGTGTTTCATCAAATAGATATAACCGTATCTACTCAAGTCAACGGTGAAGGTGACAAAGTAATGATAACCAATGCGTGTCGACACGCTCATTGGTCCACACACATCTGTATGTATGACTCCCAACAAGTCCGACGCCCGTTCAACGAAACTTTTGAACGGTGTCCTGGTCATCTTGGCCATGAGGCATGGTTCGCACGTATCGAGGGATCCAAAATCTAACGAGTCCAAAAGTCCATCGGCATGGAGTTTCTTCATGCGCTTTATAGCAATATGACCGAGACGACAATGCAACATATACATGGCGGTATCATCACTAAAATTAATCCTCTTGGCAGATATGTTATGGATGTGAGTACTACGATCGAGATTCAATAAGAATAAACCACTACTCTCGGGAGCATTAACATAAAAGATATCATTCATTGAAATAGTACAACCACCTGATACTGATTTAAACAAATAACCGTCTTGTAACAAGCAAGACCCACTAACCGTCTTGGTACAAAATAACACTTACTTAAAACCAAAACTAATCCCGATGGTAGATGTAGAGGGAGTGTGCCGACAGCCACCACGTCAACTCTTGATCCGTTCCCGACGCGCATCGTCACCTCGTCCTTATCCAGGCTCCGTTTATTCCGCAACTCCTCCTGAGAACTACAAATATAAGCAACAGAACCAATATCAAATAACCAAGTGTTGCTACGGGCAGATGTAAGGTACACATCAATAACATGTATATCGTATATACCTTTCTCTTTACGGGCTATTGATGCACACGGTGGGTGTGTTGTTGGGAGACCCCAAGAGGAAGGTATGAAGTAGTGCAGCAGCAAGTTTCCCTCAGTTATGAAACCAAGGTTATGAAACCAGTACGAGATGAATGTTCACCCAAGGTTGTTGGCGGCGACGTTGACACGGTGCAATACCAGCGTCAGCAGCGAACGTGGAGCCTGCATACAAACAATCAAGATACTTTGCCCCAACTTAACAGTGAGGTTATCAATCTCACCGGCTTGCTGTAACAAAAGATTAAACGTATGTGTGGAAGAAAGATGTATGTTTGCAGAAAGTAACAGGTTTGCAGTTATGGTTTTATCAGATTAATGAGAAGGACCGGGGTCCACAGTTCACTAGTGGCGTCTCTCCATAAATAATAACATTCATCCATGCGTGGTAAACAAATTACAGCTAGGGAACTGACAGAATAATGATGAGCAACCCAATACATATACTAACGTTATGATGTCTAGTGTGAGATTCATTCGGGCATTGCAACAATATACATAGACCGTTCCAACTGCATCTATGACTAATAATCCACCTTCCGGTTAGCGTCTGCACCCCTTTCAGTATTAAGTTACATGCAACAGATTATCGCTTAAGCACCGTGTGTAAAGTAAGTAAGTAACATCATCCTTACCCAAAGTACTACTGTTTTATCCCTAGTAGCAACAGTACATCTACAAACTTAGAGTTTTCTGTCACTGCTCCAGATTTAATAGAGAAATGAACCCACTATCGAGTATAAATACCCCCTCTTGGAGTTACGAGCATCTACTTGGCCAAAGCACACACAAGTAACGGAGAGGATGCAAGATCACTAAATAGCACACACATGATATATTATGAAGCAATAACTATAGTACTCAATATTCATTGGATCCTAGCAAACACAACATGGAGAATTACATAAAGGTGATCTTGATCATGATAGGCAGCTCACAAGATCTAAACATGATGGCATAAGAGGAGAAGACAACCATCTAACTACTGATATGGAGCCGTAGTCCCAGGTAGACTACTCACGCATCAGTCCTGAGGCGGTCATGACGACGTAGAGACCTCCGGGGACCATTCCTCCTCGCGGCAGGGTGCGGGGGAGCAGTTCTGATCTCTCCCGAATTGGTGTTGACGACGGCGGCGGCTCGGGACACGTGGAGGAAAATATGAACACCCTCCGATTATTTTAGGTCAAGAGGTATTTATGGGTGAAAGGGCAAGGTCGGTGGGCGCCCGAGGGCCCCACATCATCTCCTGGCGCGACCAGCATGTGACCCGCGCCACGAGGTGGTGTGGGCGCCTCGTGGCTCCTCTTCATCTCGTCTTCGGTTCCTCGTGAAGCAAATATTCCAAAAATAATTTTAGGATCTTTTATTTCCAATTCCGAGAATATTTCCTTAAGTGATTTTCTGAAACCAAAAACAACAGAAAACAGGGAACTGACACTGTGGCATCTTGTTAATAGGTTAGTCCCGGAAAATGCATAAAACTATATAAAATGCATATAAAACATGTAATAACATGATATAACATAGCATGGAACATAAGAAATTATGGATACGTTGGAGACGTATCAACATCCCCAAGCTTAGTTCTACTCGTCCCGAGTAGGCAAGAACGATAAAAGAAGAATAATTTCTGAAATGACATGCTTAAACACAATCTTGATCATGTAATAATGTAAGGCATGTAAACTGAGATCAAATGAATAAGGGTTGTAGTGTATATTAACATCAAACGAGTAATGAATAAACAAGTAGGTGAAGCAAGCAAAACTTTCAATGATATAGTACCTGATAGCAATCAATCATGCAAAGTAGATATTAGAGATGATTCAAGTTTCAAGCACAACAATATAATCATCTAATGCTTCCAACAAACATGACAACTTAATGAAAGGATCAAGTCAAGTAATAGCATATGCATGTAGAAGATCAATACATTATTTGTTCAAAAGAAACAAGCAAGCGTTCAACGTTGGTTCCTAGCACCAGAATGTTATGGCTAAGAGAATTTTAACGGAGGTTTAAAAGGCCAACGGAAGAAAGGCTCACAAAGCTGTAAATGATCATTAGACAAGAGAAAGTCATCCAATCAAAGCTATGCAAGGAGTAGTGATTGCCACACAACGGATGCACATGGAGCTATAAGCATATAAAAGCTCTCCATGGAACTAGTGGGGGGTGCATCCAATTTGCTTGCTCACGAAGACCTAGAGCACTTTTGAGGAGGCTCATCATTGTAATATACAAGACAAGTTCTATAGTGTAAAGTTCCCTAATAGTTATTCAACTAAGACATGAAAACTCTCTTATATGGAGTAAAGGTGCTAAAACATGAGCACAAATGATGACTATAAATGATATGGTGCTATAACATGAGCACATGTGATGACTATAAATGATATGGTGCTATAACATGAGCACAAGTGTGTGATAAAGAATAGTAATGCTGCCCCCTTTTTTTCTTTCTTTTTTCTCTTTTTTCTATTATTTTTTCTTTTTCTGTTTCTCTTTTCGATGGCCTCCATGGTTCTTTTCACTTTTAGGGGCAAGCATCCTAATATGATATATGATATATGACAACACACTAATGATGACAAAACAACATACTGATGATACAAGTAACTAATATGAATGTGCCATAAGAATACATATGACAACGGTGCATCTGCCAGTGTAGCAGGTTATGAAGTGATCTAGCGTAACATGGGTCAAACCACACATCAGCTTTATAGAAACACGCAAAGCAATAAATAAGTAATGAATGACAACAAGTTATGTAATGTAAGATGGATGTTGCATGACAATATATCTTGGAACAGCTATGGAAATGCTGTAGTAGGTAGGTATGGTGGATGTTTTGGGGAAGATATTTGGCTTATGTGTAGGAGAACAAGATGAAGATCTCCCACGAGTTTGGATGTACCCACAAAAAATGCACCAACTCTCAATGTGAGAAAGGGCAATGCAAAGTACTGAAGAGGCTAGCAATATGGTGCTGGAAGTGCCATGAAAACCGCAGTTTTAGAACTCACAAGTAAAAAGATTCCAAATAAAAGTATGATCATTCAGGGCATAATGAAAATTACTCCTATAGGTGTTGTGGCAAATGAACAAGTCACTGTTGGGGACCCGACCGTAGCGCATAACATAAAGTTATTACGGTTTCTTTCGGAAAATAGAAGTCATGTACCATTATACAATCAATTGGAAATTTAAGTGTGGCATAGTTTTCAAGTTCTCTAAACCAACCATTTAATCATTCCAATTTACTTAACCATCATGTTTACCATTAAGCAAATTAATATCTCAAAACAATATCAATGATTCAAGTGACACAATTTAATGATCTACAGGATTATGAATCATTTAGTTATACCATCTACCATATTTAGCATTTTATGTTCTAAACCAAACACCAATAACCTTATTTAAAAGATAAACTTTCTAAGTATTTAAACAATGAGATATGAGAGTATAATATAACAAAGCTAATAGCTCTAACAAGAGATGCATGGAAAACAAGAGCCAGAGAGCAAACGATAACATGAAAGGAATAATCAACGAATATAAGTGAAGAATACGAATATTCATATAAAAAAGCGGAGCGTGTCTCTCTCCCACACAAAATAATGCTAGGATCCATATTATTCAGAGAATGAAAATAATAAAAACAAAAACAAACATACGCTTCAAGATAAGCACATAAGATGTGACAGAATTAAAATATAGTTTCACTAGAAAGGACCTGATAGTTTGTTGAAGAAGAAGGGGATGCCCAAATGCCTTGGGCATCCCCAAGCTTTGACGCTTGAGTTTTCTTGAATATATTGGGGTAAACCACCGGGGAATCCCCAAGCTTTGGCTTTACTATCCTCTTGATCATATTATATCATCCTTCTCTCTTGATCCTTGAAAACTTCCTCCACATCAAAGTTAGAGTAACTTCATTCGAGGGTTAGTGCACAAAAAATTATAATATTCTGTAGGAACACAAATTGTACCAATGCTACTGGACATTAGCTCAGCCAATCATACTTAATAGGATGAAAAGATCCAATCAAAATAGCAAAAGAGGCATTGCAAAATAAAATGGCAGAATCTATCAAAAACATAACAGTCCGTAAAGACGAATTGTTTCGAGGCACTAAACTTGCTCAGATCAGAAAATTCAAAAATAATGAAAGTTGCGTATACATCGGAGGATTATGCGCAAAAAAGGGCAGAATTTTCTGACGTTCCAGTGAATTGTTATGAATTTAACGGTGAACAGGAGAAATCTATTTCAGCATAGGAATTGAATTTTAGAATCAACTTTCAACTAGAGGCTTAACTTGACACAACATTGCAATAAAGTTAAGTTACAAAGGAGTTGCTACAGAGGTATCACAATTCCTTGAAACAAGAAAAATTAATTAAAATAACAGGAAATAAAAGTGGGTTCTCTCCCATATGCGCTTTTGTTTAACGCCTTTGAGCTTGGCACAAAGTAAAACTCAAGTATTATCAAGAGATGAAGCATCAAGACCATAATTTGAAAGAACAATAGAATCAAAAGGTAGCTTCATTATTTTGCTAGGGAAGTGTTCCATACCTGTCTTGAGTGGGAATTGGTACTTGATGGTAACTTCTTTCATATCAATAGCACCCACAGTTCTCAGAAAAGGTCTTCCCAACACAATTGGACAAGATGGATTGCATTCAATATCCAAGACAATAAAATCAAAGGGGACCAGGTTATTATTAACCATAATAGGAATATCATTGATCCTCCCCAAAGGTTTCTTCAAAGCATTATCCGCAAGAAAAACATCCAAATAGCAATGTTCCAATGGTGGCAAATCAAACATATCATAGAGGTTTTTAGGCATAACAGAAATACTTGCACCAAGTTCACACAAAGCATTTCAATCAAATTTATCTTCTTTCATTTTAATGATGGGCTCCCAACCATCTTCTAACTTCTTAGCGATAGAAGCTTCAATTTCTAATTTATCTTCCCTAGCTTTAATGAGAGCATTTGTAATATGAGTAGTAAAAGCCAAATTAAGAGAGCTAGCATTAGGACTTGTGGCCAACTTTTGCAAGAACTTAATAACTTCAGAGATATTACAATTATCAAAATCAAAATTATTATCATCAAAGCAAACCGAACCACTTTCTCTCATGTTGTTAAAAATTTCAGCACTTTTGTCAACACTAGTTTCAGCAGTTTCGGGCAATTTTAAATTTTTGGATAAAGTAGAGGAGACATTTCCTACACCAACTATATACCGTTGATAATGTGAGGCTTACTAACATGTGAAACACCATTATTTTCAGAGGTAGTAATAGTAAAAACTTTAACAATATTAGCCTCTTTGTCTAGTTCTCTCTCTTTCCCATCTAGCACGTAATTGAGCCATAATCCTAACATTTTCATCAATTTGAACTTGGATTGCATTAATTTCAGTAGGCATGATTTTAGATTTTATAACATCAACATCAAGGACAAGACTATCAACTTTAGACGTGAGAATTCAATTTTCCAAGCTTTTCCTCAACAGTTTTATTAAACAAAGTTTGTGTAGTGATAAAATCTTTTAACATGGTTTCAAGTTCAGAGTTGGTTGTCCTATTATTGTTATAAGAATTTCCATAAGAGTTGCCATTATTAGGAGGATAGGGCTTATAGTTGTTGTTACCATAGTTGTTCCTATAGGCATTGTTGTCGAAATTGTTGCTTTTAATGAAATTCACATCAACATGCTCTTCTTATGCAACTAAAGAAGCTAAGGGAACATTATTTGGATCAACATGGGATTTACCACTAGCAAGCATAGACATAATAATATCAATCTTTTCACTCAAGGAGGAGGTTTATTCAACATAATTTACCTTCTTACCTTGAGGTGTCCTCTCCGTATGCCAATCAGAATAATTCACCATCATATCATCCAAGAGTTTTGTTGCAGCCCCCAAAGTGATGGACATAAAGGTACCTCCAGCAGCTGAATCCAATAAGTTTCTTGAAGAGAAATTCAGTCCTGCATAAAAGGTTTGGATGATCATCCAAGCAGTCAGTCCATGGGTTTGGCAATTCTTTATGAAAGATTGCATTCTTTCCCAAGCTTGAGCAACATGTTCATTATCAAGTTGTTTAAAATTCATGATGCTACTTCTTAGAGAAATAATCTTAGCAGGAGGATAGTATTTTCCTATAAATGCATCTTTGCATTTTATCCAAGAATCAATACTATCCCTGGGCAATAAAATCAACCATTCTTTAGCTCTTCCTCTCAAGGAGAAAGGAAATAATTTCAGTTTTATGATATCACCATCTATGTCTTTATATTTTTGCATTTCACATAATTCAACAAAGTTATTTAGATAGGCATCAGCATCACTAGAACCACTGTTCAAGATATTGACTGATCCCGATTTATCAGCCGATTTATCGCTTATCGTTGTCTGACCGATAGGATAAATTGGCCGATAAGTCGGCCAATATACCGATAAATTGGCCGATATGCCGATAAACCGGCCGATTGGTCTCTTATCATAAGTCGATTGATAAGTTTCCGATAAGCGATATCCCCCAACATTGATCAAAACTAACACCAGAGAATTGCTTTCTCATAACAACGTTCAATAAAACAGGTTTAATTTCAAAGAACTCAACTTTAGATGCAGGTGGAGCAATATGTGTGCATATAAAATCATTATTGTTGGTGCTTGTAAAGTCACACAACTTAGTATTTTCAGCGGAACTAATTTTAGCAAAATACTAGACAAACCGAAATAACAAAATAAAAGAAGTAATGCTAAAACCAAAATAAACAAAGCAACAAAACTGAAAATAAAATAAAAAAACCGAAATATAAAAAGTAATGCAAGTAACTAATTTTTTTGTATTTTTGATATTAAGCAAACAAGACAGTAATAAAAATAAACTAAGCAAGACAATAACAAAAGAAAATAAAAAGATTGGAAGTGCGAAAAGTCCCCTCGTGAAGAATCTTCAAATCTCCTCGGCAACGACGCCAGAAAAGTGCTTGATGCACATGGTGGATGTGTTGTTGAGAGACCCCAAGAGGAAGGTATGAAGTAGTGCAGCAGCAAGTTTTCCTCAGTTAAGAAACCAATGTTATCGAACTAGTAGGGGATGAATGTTCACCCGAGGTTGTTGGCGGCGACGTTGACACGTCGCAATACCAGCGTCAGCAGCGAACGTGGAGCCTGCACACAAACAATCAACATACTTTGCCCCAACTTAACAGTGAGGTTGTCAATCTCACCGGCTTGCTGTAACAAAGGATTAAACGTATGTGTGGAAGAAAGATGTATGTTTGCAGAAAGTAACAGGTTTGCAGTTGTGGTATTATCTGATTAATGAGAAGGACCGGGGTTCACAGTTCACTAGTGGTGTCTCTCCATAAATAATAACATTCCTCCATGCGTGGTAAACAAATTACAGCTAGGCAATTGACATAATAATGATGAGCAACCCAATGCATATAGTAACGTTATGATGTCTAGTGTGTGATTCATTCAGGCATTACAACAATATAAATAGGCCGTTCCAACCGCATCTATGACTAATAATCCACCTTCCGGTTAGCGTCCGCACCCCTTTCAGTATTAAGTTGCATGCAACAGATTATCGCCTTAAACACTGTGTGTAAAGTAAGTAAGTAACATCATCTTTAGACAAAGTAATACTATTTTATCCCTAGTAGCAACAGTACATCTACAACCTTAGATCTTCTATCATTGTCCCTGATTTAGTAGAGACATGAACCCACTATCGAGCATAAATACCCCCTCTTGGAGTTACGAGCATCTACTTGCCCAAATCACACACAAGTAACGGAGAGCATGCAAGATCACTAAATAGCACGCACATGATATAATATGAAGGAATAACTTTAGTACTCCATATTCATCGGAACCCAGCAAACACAACATGAAGAATTACATAAATATGATCTTGATCATGATAGGCAGCTCACAAGATCTAAACATGATAGCACAATAGGAGAAGACAAATATCTAGCT
Source organism: Poa annua (assembly GCA_026929855.1). NCBI lineage: Eukaryota > Viridiplantae > Streptophyta > Magnoliopsida > Poales > Poaceae > Poa > Poa annua. The sequence continues at coordinate 237,180,668 of CM049426.1, read as the reverse complement.
ACTGCTATGGACCCGTCGTCCAAGGTAGACTACTCACGCATCAGTCCGGAGGCGGTCATGACGACGTAAAGGCCTCCGGGGACGATTCCCCCTCCCGGCAGGGTGCCGGGGAGCAGTTCTGATCTCTCCCGAATTTGTGTTGATGACGGCGGTGGCTTGGGACCCATCGAGGAAAACATGAACACCGTCCCATTATTTTTAGGTTAAGAGGTATTTATGGGCGAAAGGGCAAGGTCGTTGGGTGCCCGAGGGCCCCACATCACCTCCTTGCACGGCCAGCATGGGGCCAGAGCCGGGAGGTGGTGTGGTCGCCTCATGGCTCCTCTTCGTCTCGTCTTCGGTTCCTCATGACGCAAATATTCCAAAAATAATTCCAGGATCTTTTATTCCAATTCCAAGAATATTTCCTTAAGTGATTTTCTGAAACAAAAAACAGCAGAAAACAACGAACTGGCACTATGGCATCTTGTTAATAGGTTAGTCACAGAAAATGCATAAAACTATATAAAATGCATATAAAACATGTAATAACATGATATAACATAGCATGGAACATAAGAAATTATGGATACGTTGGAGACGTATCAATTATCTTGCCAACTTTCTTGTCCTGCAGGAACTTGGGGCAGTTGCGCTTCCAGTGACCATCTCCCTTGCAGTAGAAGCATTCCACGCCAGCTTTGGGACCAGATTTGGAAGTCTTAGGCTTGGCAACAAACTTGCCATCCTTCTTGGACTTCCAGCTCTTCCTTTACTTTCCATCGAATTTCTTGAAATTGACGGTCTTGTTGACCATCAACAACGTGTTTTCCTTCTTGATCTCCACCTCAGCAGTGTTGAGCATCACGAACACTTCACCCAGGGACTTAGCCATGCACTGCATGTTATAGTTCATGACGAAGACTTTGTGGCTAAGGGGCAAACGATTGCAGCACCTTATCAATTGCCAGCTCATCAGGAATCTTGCATTCCAGAGCGTTTAGGTGTTGAACATAGCCAAACATCTTGACCACGTGCTCGCTCACACTGCTATGCTCTTCCATCTTGGCCGAGAAGAAAAGCTCAGAAGCTTCATATCTCTCAGCCTTAGCCTGCGGCGCAAAGACAACCTTGAGATCATAAATTATCTCGAAGCCACTCATCTTCTCAAAGCGCTTTTGCAGGTCGGCTTCCATGGCGAAGAGCATGCCACTCTGGACAAAGGAGGAATCCTCCGACTTGGTCTGGAAGACCTTCTTATCATCATCGAAGGCGTCATCTGCGGGAGGGTCTCCTATGGCCGCTTCAATGACGTAAGCCACCCTATGGGGAGTGAGGAGGATCCTCAGACTGCGGAACCAGGCCATGAAGTTAGACCCATTGTTCTTAAGCTTTTCTTTCTCAGGGAACAAACCTAGGTTAAACGAGGGGCGAGACATCTACAATGGAATTTGCAACAACATAAGACTTTGTTCATAATTAATTGAGTTCTAGCAATTTAGTAAATTAACTATCTGAACTTCCACTCAAATGAACATCCCTCCGAATCGTTTAGCGATTACACGACCCCCATCCATTGCGCAACCCCTCATCGTCAGAGTCGGCAACACAACTTCTAGGGTGGACAACGAATTGTCGATCACAACAACTCTGTGACTCATGCTTGACCTTTCGGCCTCCGTGTTCCGAGGCCATATCTGCATATGCTGGGCTCGCCACAATAACCTCCATGTAAACACTTGTGTAAAATTGTCTTACACCCACTGTATGCGAACATACGATATGTCTGACACCCGATCGTCACGGCATGTCTCATAACGTAGAACTTTCTTGGTGGTGCACGTTGGAGGAAGAACACTAGTGGTATTTTGGTGGGATAATCTTATATTTCTACCGCCGTGTAACTAATCAAACAATCACACAATATAAGATGCACTCAAAACATCAAATGTAATGCGACGTGATATGGTCCATTGCGCCATGGTCTTCTTGGTGCCCACAGTTCATAAACAATTTATAAACCTACCTTGACCATATTACATTGCCCTTGCAAAATGAAGTTAGACGCTTTCTACTTTATCTTTTGCATATTTTACGTGGCTTGGGGCTGTCGTAAAAAGAATCGCTTCTTACCTACGAACTTATGACCACAACAACGATCCAATAATTGCATGTTAAGCATCCCTTTCGGGCCCTCCATTGAAAATGCAAAGCCACCTAAAGAGAGAGAGAGAGAGACAGACACCTGCCAGCCACAGATACGATATAAGCCGTATATCAGAACTGGAACCAGTCTCGTGTAAGCGTACGCGTAAAGTCGGTCCAGGCTGCTTCATCAACTCAATACTGCCGAAATCACAAGTGAACGCTAGAGGGTAGCAAATAACAGAAACGGTGCCCCCGTGTAGAACACGGGTTCTAACAGCGTACAACTATATCAACGCATAGATCGGCTCTGATACCACTGAAGGGTATCGCAGGCAGAAAACAATAATTCTCCTAACAACGATATCCTTAAACTAGTAAGAATCTATACTATGCATATATAGTAGTACAACGGAGATCGGAATACATACCCTTGTAGACCGAAAGCGGGGATTGTGTTCCCGCACGAAAATTGATGATGAAGACGACGAAGCTGACCTCAAGGTCGTATAGTGGAAGTAGTCCTCCCAGCACCGCTAGCGCGGCACCTCGCAGGGCGTTACACACGTACGGTGGAGATGACGACCCGAAGCTCCAGTCCAGGACGAGCAGCTAGAAGACTTGGACCGGAACACCAGCAGCGCGACATCGGGCTATGGTGGAGACCTCCTATCTTCTCGGCGCAACTCCGACAAAGGAAATCACGTAATCGAGGAGAGAAAGAGAAATTAATTGGTGAATTAAAAGGCCAGGGGTGCACCTCTATACAAAGGCTCCCGGGGGAGCATACTGAACGGCAGTTGACCACCTAGAGGGGGGGGGGTGAATAGGTGGTGACCAATTTTTATGCCTTTTTCAGTTTTAGGCTAGCGGAAGGTAAGTTGTCTATATGTGAACTAGATGATACAAGTCATAGAACACAAGGAAACTAAGCAAGAACGAAAAGTAGGTAAGCAATAAAGGAGAGTGAGAGGAACGAGATAACAAAAGAAAGAACTCGGAGACGGTGATTTTATCCCAAGTTCCACCACATAGGTGTACGTCTCGTTGGAGAGGTGTGAGCTACCACAAAGGTAAGATCAACGCCACAAAGGCCTCACCCTATTTTCCGTGAACTCGACCACAAAGGTTGTAACATCCAAACATTTTATAATGTTCAAAAATCACTAAAATTTAAAACTTTTTTTTTGATTAAAATGAAATATTAAGATGCATAAGAAAACCAATTATAAAAGACTTCAGGCATATTAAAAAGGTTTAGTAATTCAAATATCTCAAGTAATCACTAATTTTCAAAACTTGTTTCAAGTTAAACAATTTTTATTATTCCATTGTATTTTCTTAAGACTCATTATATAAATTGCCAAATGGTTTTCACTCTTTTAACTAAGTTCAAAATATAGTTTGGAAATTATAAGCCTATAGTTTATAACTTTAAAACTTCATAAATTAAAATTAATGAATTATCCAAATAAACATTTCATTTGCTTAAATGAATTTAATTTATTTTCAAAGCATGAAATGATTAATATATTCTAAATAAGAAATGAACTAAAACTAAAATCTTTTCCAAAGTTGTTATGAAGTTTCAATTGAATTATCTTAATATAAAATATAATGGTGCACAAATTATTTTGAATTAAAATGAATACATTATTTTCCCTTTTTATTTTCATATAGTATGTGTTATGTTATTTAGTAATTATACTAAACCCTAAAATGAATTTAGTATTTGGAAATGAGTTTAAATGACTTAAATTCAAACATATTAGAATGTGGGTATTTTACAAATTTTATTTAGCCAAAAGAAAATTATAATTAAGATATAATTTCAAATTTGACTTTAAGTGTCAAATTTGTATTTAATCAATATTTCAAAATATTATTTTCAAAAATGTTCAAAACATGCCCACAACTGGTTTAACAGAAAGATAATATTTTTTTACAAATATTTAGAAATTAATTTGACATCATTTGGACATTTAAATCAAAAGATGTGAATTAAATAAATAAAACAAAAAAAGAAATTACCTGGATGACGTCATCGCTGACGTCATCGTCGTCTTCCTCCGGCCGGAAATCTCGCCGGCGATTTCCTTTCCAAAATCCGGGCGAAATCAACGCGTTCAGTTTCCTCTGAGCTTCCCCATAAGTAGCCCTGCACCTCCTCTCGCTTTCCCCCTCGAAACCCTAGAAATCGCGTCCCTAGGCTGCCCACAAATCGCCGCCGCCGTGCCGCCATCGCCGCCGCCGTTTTCTTTGGTTCCGGTAAGCTAACGCAAACCCCGAGCTCTCTCTCTTGCCCGAATCTTCTTCCTTATGTCCGTGCGCATCCTTGTGATATTTTCGTGTAAATTTGAACGCGCCAGGTCGAGTTGCCCGTGCTTGACCGAAGTCGCCGCCGCCCCGCGAACTCCGGCGAGGAATAGAACGAGCACCGGAGCGCCCCGCCACCAACCACCTCCTCCATCGTCTTAGTCGAGCCACGCCACACTCGGGGCGACCATCCGCGCATCCAGGGGAGCCCCACAACCTCGCCGCCGTCCAAGCCCGAGACAGCGCCGCCGTTCCTCTCCGTCTCCGGCGACCACCCCGCGCCGCCACGGTGAGCCCCTCTCCTGGCCGCCCGATCCGAAATCCACGGCCACGATTCGAACTTTAACGCGAAGGGGTACGATTTGATCTAGACCGCCAGATCCAGATCTGACGGCCCAGATCTATCCACTTATTCACGTCAGCGCTGACTCATCGTGCTTAATCAGCAGCCACGTCGGAAAATGATTTCTTTTAAATAGATTAAATGGCAGTTTTGCAGAAAAGCCCCTGTCTATTCAAACTATCATAACTTTTTAACCACTCATCCAAATTTGATAAATTTTATATTTTTGGAAAGCGCTTGACATGTAGAATATTTTAGATCTGTTATATTTCAAATTTGACTTAGTTTAAAATTCAAATTTCAAATGGTGAATTTGAGTATTTTTGTCATAACTTTAAATCTGTAAATTCAAAAATTGCAAATAAAATTGTTTTAAAGACTTTGGAATATTTGTAAATTGATGCCACTACTATAAAATAATCTTGAGTAATATTTGAATGAATTCATAATTATATATTTAATTTGAATAGTTTGAGTATTTTCAACATAACTATTAATAGAAATATTATTTTTGATTAAATCAAAATTGCTATAAATTTAATTAAATGCTCCCTGGCTATTAACACTATTTACAAAATTTTGTTATAAAAATTTAATCATAGAAAACTTTAATCTTATAATTATTCCTTTTATTATATTTTCCAAAAATAGAATTTAAATAAATTGCATTTATAAGTTCATGTATATTTATAAAGAAATCACAAAAGTTATTTTGATGCTTTCTTGTGATTAAAAATTGCATTTCATGCATAACATATTCTATTATATAATTATATCCCTCATATGAAAACCTTTTCATTATTTTATCTAAGTTAAGATTATTTTCAAACTTAGTATTTTGGTAAAAGTGCTATGCACTAGACACTTAGGATTTTCAACATGGAGCTAGAAGACCAATGAAGGACTTAGCCAAAACAAGACTCCAGAAGAATCTCCAAGAAGTAGAAGCACTTAGAAGAAAAATCAAGAGGAAGTTCATGAAGACCAACCAGAAATATTTTCTAAGTCTTGCTCCCTCTCTCTTTCATTTCTCCTTTCTTCTCTTAGACCTTTTGAAGACTAAGTTAAATCCAAGGCCAGCCTAGGTGATACAAAAATAATCAAGTCTAAAGATTATTCAAGTTTACCAAGAATTCAATCAAGACATCACCAAGGAGAATATTACAAGTCTGGAGATGAAGCCTGGAAGACCAACTACATCTTTCTTTCTATCTTTTCCCTCTTTCCTAATCTTGTCTTTCACTTTAGACTTAAACAATTTTTGATAATGATATTATCATCTTGAAGTTGTTGGATCCTAGTATCCAATTTACGAAGAGTTGTTAATAATTGTTGATCACCTTGAAGAATAGACTTAGTATTTTCTCTAAGTAGATATGCACATCATGACTAAGTCATTAGAGTACTTATTCAGGATAAATTATAACAAAGGTATTTTATCCAACTTCTAACCTTAGTCCTTAGTCTTTTTGACCAACACATTTCCTTGCATTAACTTAAAAGATTTTTTATGGCATAACATGCATTTCTAGTCCTTACAAATAATTTGCATATCATGCATGACATGTTTTCCTTAGAAGTTTATGAAACTTATTTGTTCATTATGTATGCTTGTATGTGTTGTGTTGTTTTGTTTTATGATTGTTGTATTGTTGTTTGCCTATATTGTTAGATTGAACGGAGAGCTCTGAATAACGTTGAAAAGAGTTTGTGAGTAAAGACTACATCCAAAGGTAAGTGGCACACCTCATAAACTTCCTATTATTTTCTATAAGCATTACTTAGTGTATTTTTATATAAGCATGTGTAGGATAGAATTGCTATGCTAAACCTGTGTAGAATCCCTTATTCCTGTGTCTAGGTTCCTATATAATACTTAGTAGATATATTGATGCTATGCAATTGATGAGAAGTTTTACAAAATTTTAAGTGACTACTCAGGGTTGTGCTCATGGTTGTCGTCGCCTAGGATGAATGTCTATTCTACTTAGGGCCGTGAGCATGGTCATTTTCACCTGAGAGTGTACATCCACTAAGTTAATGAAACACCTGGGTGGTAAGTGGTTGTATGGTTTATGTTGAGTGGCTACTCAGGTCCATGTCTATGGTTCCTGGAGTATGTACACTTGTGAATGGCCACCCAGGAACAGATGTAGCGCCCCATCTTTTAAATAAAGATGGAACACCTGTGTTATGTGCTAGTCCCTGGATCACTGCCAGCACCACAGTACAAAATATATAGTATCATTGCATAAGTATCAAATTACTACAACGAGATCCAAAAATAGCTAAGTATAGCTTTATTACAAAGTGCATAGTCATGAAGACTAGCTAGGATATTCAGAGTTCACAACGAAAGCAGTAACAAAGAGCCTCTTCTTCAAGCATGCGCCACAGGCAGACATGTTGGGTGTAGACTCGAGTCCAAACTCATTCCTCATCAGAATTACCTGCACATTTGAATATGCAGCCCCCGAAGGAGGTCAATACAATGAAGTATTGGCAAGTGACTATGGTGGGTAATTTATGACAAGTCTAATTCTATATGCATATTTGGCTTGGTGGAGTTGTAGGCTATTTTGCAGAAAGCCAGTTTTCTCCTATCTTTTGTAAAACAATTTTGTATCTCAAAGACTTGGCACCAAGGGATGAAGCCCAAGTGCACCAACAATTCTTTCCTTAGTCAATTTTTACTTTATGAAAACTATGATGAGATTTTTCCGTCTATCCTTGTCCAGTTGCTCGAAGTAGTCCATCACCGGGGACACGGCTGAGTACTCAGATTGTCGACTCTGCAGAGGTTGTGCACTTTCACCTTCAGACTCAACTAACCCAAACATCCTATACACGCGGAGTGCATTAAGGAAAGGAGATAATTGAGACAAGAACTTTCAGAAGAAGAATGCAACCATACTAGCAAGACTCGTTCCACCTACCAACTCTACATCTGCTTGTCAAGCTGACAGGTTGCACTCCCACAACTTAATCATTCTAGACAGAGCCCATTGTCAAAAGGCTGCACGGGAAGCTCCTAAACTTGGAGGGACTTAGAAATCTCTTTGTTCCTGGGTGGCCGTCCACAAGTGCGCTTCTGGGTGACAACCACCATGCTCATGGCACTAAGTAGAATATACATTCGTCCTAGGCAATGACAACCACAAGCATAGTCCCAAAAGCCACTCAACATAAACCATACAACCAATTCCACCCAGGTATGCATTTTAAGTTTAACACTTAGCAATATTTAAATAACATGGTATGTGAACACTTTTTATAGCATAGCTAAGAATCTAATAAAACTTTTGATGGCTGCATGGAAAGAGATGGCTACACACTACTAGGATATTTTCAAAGTGTACTAACTTAGCATTATAAGATAGTTCAAAAATCCATATCATGCATACTACTCAAAATATACTACTAATGCATATAGAAAATATTGGGTAGATTATGAATGTCACTTGCCTTGGTAACAAGAGGAACAAGCACAACAAGAATAACAATCACAAGAAAAGCGTTCCTCCTCTTCACAATCTAGAAACAAACAATACATAAAGATAAATAAACACACAAATACAACACTTAAAATATCAAGACAAAAGTATGCATGCATGCTTGATATGCAATGAACTTAACAAAACAAAATAATTCCAATTTTATTTCCTCTGTTATTAATGCATGAAATGCAATGAACCACATTTTATTATTTTATTTAATCATTTAAAATATTGAGCATAACATAGAAATATTAAGACCTACAACCAAATTCTTTAATTCTATTATGAAAAGTTTCAAATAAAACTCAAGTTGCACTCTCTGGACAGAGGACATTAATATAATTCTAAAACAATTGGATTTATTTGGAAAGCATTTTTATTATTTAAGTTATAGATTTAATAGCCGAAATACTTCTTGGATATATACACAAATTATACTTTATCAAAAGGAAAACCCAATGATGTAGAAATAATCTACACTAGCAGGGCTATCCGTAGATATAAAGTTTATCAAATTTGGACTTACATATCAAAAGTTATGAATTTCCTAAGTTTTGCACAATTTTCTGTTTTGTTAATAAAATTTCCTGCGAAAAAAGAATAAAGGGGCTACGTGGCGAGCGCTGATTGGCTCGTACCGGTTCAGCGCGGATCGGTAACGCGAGCCGTCCGATCTAAATAACCGTGGACGCTCCAGATCGCGCCGATCCAGATCCGTTAGATCCAGATCTAACGCTCCACACGAATCGGGCCAAAAACAGGCGGCGCGACCGCCGGAGTTCATCCGAGCGCGGCGGTGCCATCGCCGGAGTCGATCCTACCGTTAAACGAAACAAGATCGGAGGGGGTTTTGCTCACCACTCGATGCGGGACGACGTGGCGATCTCTATGGCGCGGTAGGTGCTATCGAGGTGGTCCGCTCCTCCCTTTGCTTGCTCGTCAGAGAAGAACGGCGGACGGAGGCGTCGGTTCGTGGACGGATGCTTCGCCCTGGTGCACGAGACGAGAAGAGGATGAGTCCGTTAGGTGCGCATGGTGACAGGGAGTCGCAGGGTGGGTTTGGGTGGTGCTCGGAGGCGCTATACTCACCGGGGTGTGGAGATTTGTGGCGGCGGCCACGGCGGACGGCGGCGGTCGTTTCCGAGCAGCCCGGGGGCGAAAAGGTAGGTTTTTGGGCGCGGGGAACGGCGGCGGAGATGGAGATATATATGGGGGCGGCTAGGGAGCAAATCCCGCAAAGATCGGAGCGAAATTCATATCCGGATCGAAGCGTATCTCAAGGGGCTTCCGCGTCGGAGGTTGAAGATCCACCTGACAGGTGGGTCCCACCTGTCAGCGTGATGAGAGGGAGAGGAGGTTCGCGGGCTGTTGCTGGGCCGCTTCTCGCGCGCGCGCGGTAGATAGGAGATGGCTAGGCCCAGTTGGCTCGATTAAGATTTCTTTTTATTTAAACACTTTTTCTGTTTTGAAACTTTTCAATACCATTTGATTTTTAAATCTTATCAGAACATTTCAGAAAAATTCATAAAAATATGTTTTGAAAAGCTAATTTAATTTAGAACTTTTTGATACCATTTTGCCAAATAAATAATCTAATAAAATACAGATTATTATAAGGAGTTCAAATAGACCTCTTAATGGAATACAAACTTATTTAAACTTATAATTAAAATGTTAAATTATTATTTATGTGATTTAAATGCCATGCCTATATGATGAATGATGCATGAATGCAAAGTTTTAAATTTTTGAGAAATTTGGGAGGTTACAACAGAGGAATCTGAAGAACTCCGAGTGACGATTGCTTCCAGTGCAGCCATTGCCAATGGGCTCTGGCTTGATCAATTATGTTGCGTGGACTCTCTCCGGCTTGACAAGCAGATGTAGGGGGGTGTTAGGTGGAACGGGTCAAGCCAGAGTGGGAGGGAAAATGCTTCTGAAAGATCTCGTCTCATTCTTCTCCTTTTCCTAATCACTATAAGTGTGTAAAGGATAGTTTGGGTTGAATGGGTACAATGGTGAACGTGCACAACCTCTGCAGAGTGTAAAACTAAGTACTTAGCCGTGTCCCCGGTACGGACAATTTGAGCAGCTGATCACGGACGTCAAACGCAGGATTCCACCATTCCAACTTCAAAAATTAAAACTTGATGGGTGAACCAGGGTAGAATGAGACAGTGGTTTTCATGCCACAAATGTCTCGAATAGAAGAAAAGTGTTTTCCAAAGAGTTAGGAAAAATTGTCTTTATGCAAAATAGCCTTGAATTCCACCAGCCAAATATGCATATGGGCTATAGAGTTATTCCATTAAGTGTCCACCATAGTGTCACTTGCCAGACTCCATTTTTAATGGAATCTTACCCACGTTGTTTCAATATTTTTCTTATTGTAGATCGATCAGTTGACGAGCGAGGTTTCATTTAAAGGTTTCGAGTCTACAACCAACATGTTTTCGCCTGTGGCAACATGAAGTTGTTGGAGACCCACTGCTATTGTATTTCCGCTGTGTACTATTTCAAATCTAGCTTTATGCTATGCAACTTGTAATGAATATTTTGTAAGTCTGGATCATCGATGTAATAAAATTGATACTTTGTTGTGATATTACATCGTAAACTGGGTGTGCAAACGAATCGATCCAGGGATTTTCACTATACACAGGTATCTGCCTTATTTAAAGTGCAGGTACGCTACAGATGGTATCAGAGCACTGTGTTGCCTGTAGGTTCGAAACCCCTAGGATTGGACAGAGACCAAAAGTAAAATAGTTTTAAATATACTAAATTTCAAACTTGAGATTTCTTTTAAAATTACCTTTCTATTTTACATTAATTTTCTTGTCTTGTATCTTTTTCCTTTTCGCTTTAAATTCTAATACTCTTACCTGCTCAAAATTTCAGATGGGAGAGTACACTGAGACCGCGTATGCTGGTGTTTTGTCGGATTTCATCTTTCCGAGGAAGGAAGGAGGAGACTGACATACCTAATGTGACGCGTTGGGAAATCCGCACAATCATGACCCTAGATCCCACGATGCCAGACTTCGAGCCCGTGGACTATGTCACCTACTACCTAGAGTGGATTGAAGGAGTGAACATAGCTATGGTGGACTTAATGGCCCGTTTGTGTTATAAGTATCGCAACAAACTAGCACCGGAATCGCCCTTCCATGCCTTTGGGAAGAGGGATGCGCACGGCCACTCATTCGCTCACACGGGAAATCGCTTGGACCTGACTATCATTAACAAAATGTTTGAAGACTTAGATTTTCTCATCAACTGCCTGACCAGAAAGGTTCAACAAGCTTATGACATCACGGATCATGCCCGAGCCGTCATACACGCAAAAACCCAAGAACTCAAGACTTCTGAAACCCTTGTTGGCCATATGGAGGAACTCATCCATGACCTAAATTTGCAGAACCTTGACAAAGATGAGCAGATTGCCACACTTGAGGCGCAACTCAATCCACCTCCACCACCGCCAGTAGCTGAAGAAGGAGGTGACCAAGGCACTGGAGACGTGGTTGTAACTCCAACTGTAAAGGAGGAGGAACAGGAGGAAGAAGGCTCCGAAGAGGTGCTTTTTGAAGAGTCAATTGAGGGAGAAGTCACACCTGTGGCGAATAACCACGCAAGGAAGCGCAAGCGTGAGATCAAAGAGGAATAAGTGAAGAAATTTGAACCACGTTAGATGGACCACCATTTATCTTATTTAGCTTATCGTATCAATTTATTGTATTGACCTATCAAATTGTGATATGGCAGTCCTGTCACTTTTGTATTTCGATGACATTGGTGTGTTTCGTTTGATAAACGATTAGTTCAATTTCTCAAAATAAGTTTGAAATTTTACATGTATGTGCTTGCTTGTGTTTGAATCATGTTGATCGACTACGTTAGGAATTGGTTGCCTTGTTCTGAATTATTGAATTACGATTTCTCCATAGTACATATAATTCAACTCATTTATTTTCTAAAAAAACAAATGTCTCACCCCAATATCAACAACACTGAATTGCACACAACTATGCGACTACTGTTAAGGAACCAGAGTCAAAATGTGATCAATGACCACCTTCCTAAGATTGATCAAAACCATAGTGTTTTTGAAGAGGACCTTATGACCAAACTAAAGCCATGCAAAACTTGTGGAGAGATAGGACATACGTCCAAAGAATGTCCTGATGAGTGGCCCCATGGTCATACCAGACGTCCAGTTAAAGGATGCCTCACAAGTCAGGTTACTTGCTTCCTATGTGAAGGAACAAACCATGCCCCAATTTAGTGTCAATTTATCCCTTGGTGCAAAAAGCTAACCAGCAAACCAAGGAAGGAATGCAACAGTCTCTCATGAAGACCCTGAAGGAACAAGGACAAAAGGTTAAATCCAAGAAAAATCTTAGCCACATAAGTTGCTACAAGTGCAAAGAAAAGGGACACTATGTCAGTGGCTGCCATGAGTGGAAGAAGGATAAATCTCTCCAAGGACCGAGTGGAAAACGTGAGTGCTAAAACTTTCCGTATCCACCACATGCCATTGTATTTTGAATACTTGTACGCTCTACATCAGAGAACTAAACAAGATTAAACAAAGTTTCTAGACATACCACAATTATTTCTTTTAAGGGTGGTAGCCACCTAGATAATTCAAACTCATTCGCTTAAAACCCAGAGATCCCAAACCATCTCTCTTTCTGGCGTCCCCAAATCAGAAAATTCATCCCCTACTAGTTTCCAGCTTCCATGTCAGAAAATTTCATTTCTTGAAACCTCTCGAGTTATCAGAATCATTCAAGCATTTGCTTTTCTTTCTAGCTTCTCCGAATCTCGGGGACGAGATTCCTTTTAAGGGTGGTAGTCTGTAACATCCCAACATTTTATAATGTTCAAAAATCACTAAAATTTAAAACTTTTGTTTTTGATTAAAATGCATAAGAAAACAAATTATAAAAGAATTCAGGCATATTAAAAAGGTTTAGTAATTCAAATATTGTAACACCCCAATTCTCCTAGCATTAGTATTGTGGTGTTATCCTAGATTTTCAATCTTAGCAAAAACTTTGAGGTGTGTAAAATTTTAAACATGAAATATCTTGTTGCACTCATTATTCTTGTTGAGTTCCACTAGCCTTCTAAGATGATAGAAACACTAAAACCACAACATTATCAAGCAAACCTCAAATGGTTTTTGACATGCATTTGATCCATTTTTATCTAGGTCATGTATAGTTTCATACCCTTTTCTAAATTATCACAAAAGAGCTTGTTTGCACATAAATCTCACTAGCTTTTGTAGCCATCAAAATAACATGACCATTTGGGTTATTCTCTTTCTTTTCCTTTACAACTTTATTTCCTTTTGTCTGCTCAATGGGGTGTTTGGTTTGGGCACTTACTAATTCAGTACCTTCACCACAAACTAGTGAGTTTGGGAAAATAATTTATTTTCTTTTATGATTAATGCTTGAATTTTTCAAACTTAAGATTTGTATTTTGTTGAAGAAAATTACTAAAATCCTCCACCCATCTCTCTCACCCATCTCTACCCTACCTGCTGGAGAAGGAGAGCAGCACCACACCCCCTGGCCCACCTGTCATGGACCGGGGTCACTTCTCCTCCACTCTCCTATTTTATTTCTTCTCTCCACCCAACCGAAGCCCTTCTCCTCTCTCCCTACTAGCCAAGCTTGGTCATCCCGACCAGCTCCACTCTGTCCCCTCTCCACCGCCCTCCCTAGCCAGTAGGAACCAAGAACATCTCCCCCTCTCTCTCTCTCTTGCCTGAGCCAAACCCTAGATCGGGCTAGGGGTTATATCTCCACCCCGCACCACCCTCTCTGCTCATTTCCTCTCGCCCTAGGCGCACACGCATCCCCTCTGCTCACCCACCGCAGATTACTCGAGCTCCCACCTCCATTTGCCCTAGAGAAGAGGGAAATCTCTTCGGTGGCCGACTGGAGAAAACCACCGTAGCCATCCTTTCCCTCCACCATTCTTCACCATTTTTGGTTCCCTGAGCTCCTCTCTGCGTGATCTAACTCCCCCACCCTTTCTTTTGCGCAGAGGAGCTCCAGAGGCTTCATGCTCGTCCTCGACCCGAGCTCGGAGGAGGCGCCATGGCTGCATGCAGGGGGCTCCTCCGGCGTCGCCTCGCGTAGAGGACCGCCGCTCTGCTCTCTCTCCACCGAACCCCGCCCCTCACTCGAGCCCTGGACGTCCGAGGTGAGCTCCCCATCACTCCCCTCTCCTCCTTCCTCTTTGCGTCTCGCCCGCGCTGCGCACGGCGAGGAAGACGACGCCGTCGCCGTTGATCTTGCGATCAACGGTCGGGTTTGAATCGCTCCCGGTCCATTGACCGTTTTCCGCGCGCGCGGCCTCGCCCCGGATGGGCCGGCCCAGCTCAGCCTCCGCGCTGCTCTGCGTCGCCTCTTGGCCCAGATCTGGCCCGTTCGGCCTTTGTTTTTCTTTTTAATCTTTTCTATGTTGAAAAATCCAGACAATCACTAGCCTAGCTTTTATTCGTTTGTGGTTAATCTATATCAGCTAAAATGGTGAGGTTAATTTTGTAACATGCATACACGTTTTCTTAATCATGTGGCTTTGGATTTAGTCCAAAATGTATTTCCGGTTGTGTGGTACAGTACATCTAGTAAAAAGTATCCATTTTACCATTTGTTTAATAACTAGGGATTTATAAGTCCAAATGATGCAAACTTTGATCCTTTGGAAAGCCTGTAAAAATTCTACCTAGATTGGTAAGTCTTGCATGTAGGAGATTATTCTAGCAAAAGATGTTTTCAGTTTAAGAATAACACCAGTGGGTATTTGGTGATTTTTAACTCTTTAATTAAAACCCTTTTTGGGGTAAATCCTTTTGGAGGTGGTAAATATAAGTTGGAGGTATCATATGCTGTAAATGTAGATTTTTCCAGTAGATATCTTATGCTTGATGAATCAATTCCTTAAAAAAAGGAAGTTAGTCTCTTGCAAGTCATATTTGGAATTTCATAGAGTAATGTATGTCTAGTTTTGGTTGGATGATCCACCCTGTCCATGGAGTTGTGTTGGGAGTATTTTTTTTGGAATAGCCACAAGTTTTATCTAACTTACCCCACTGGATTGGCATCATAATAATCTATATTATTCTCTGTACCTAAATAATAGTCAGAAGTTTACCATATTTTAAAACAAGGATAACTTGAGCTAGGAGTATCCAAATTAGGTGAATAAACTGCCCACTTAAAGATAAAACTCATATCTTTCTAGGGAAATTAACTTTGCACACAGGGGTTCTACAAAACTGAAATTAACTTCTGTTTGAATTTAACATAAGTAGCTCTTAGCTGATTTTTAGTTTTTGCCTGGTAATAGATTTTTATGCATAACCAATTTTCAGAGCTTCATATAGTAACTAGGAGTATTGTGGAAGAAAGGTTTATTTGTATGAACAGTACTTTAAGAGTTATTCCTTTTCTATCTAAACAGTCCCATAATAACTATTTAAATGCATTAGGTGTATTTTCTGTTTGAAATAAGAACAAGCTTGTGTTTAAAAGCTACCAACTTAGTAATCCAGAACCTATAAGAAACCCTTACTTTAGCTTTTAAAACAAAATTAGTGTTGTGGTTATTATCCTTGTGTGTAATTAGCATAACCCCTTTTGTGCCATAAGGCAACTCTATGTGTCTGGTGTGTTTTGTTGTGCTTATGTTTACCATAGAGCGAATCCCTCCGATAGGTGGTTCTGTTTTGTGATGCTTCTTGCTCGTTATTATAATTTAGATTGTTATCAACTCGCATTTTAGGATTTACATTAGCTTCGTTTGTTGCATGTTACGGTAGAACCACAATCCGAGGAGGAGCAGTACAAGGTAGCTGAGCACAACTACGAACAAGCCCACCTCACCACTATAATGAATCCTACTATTTTATCAAGCATTGTTTTGTTTTCAAAATAAAATGATGCATGTTTCACTTCTTTTGTGGCACCTTGCCACCCGAAAACTATTTTACAAAGTATTGTTTGGCCAAAGTTACCTACTAGAATACTATAGGTGTTACAAAAAGAGTTTTACTTGATGAGCCTTGTTGTTGAAGGCTCCATCAAAAGGATTAAGTTTTCTAGTGGTTTACCTCCCTCTACTTACCTCAAAACTATAGGATGGGAACGTATTTGATAAAATTGGTTTACGGAGGAGCAAGTGTTTTATTAAAACCCGAGTTGCTAGGAGCAATCCGAGATGTCTGCGAAAACCCGAGCTGCTGGGAGTAGTCGGTGGATTGGAGGTTGTTTTTTAAAAACAAAGTACTGCCCTAGCAGCCGCTCGAACAATTAACCCGTGCAACCACATTACCTGACATGGGTAGGGCTTAGCCGGAAGCTTGTCTATTTTAGTGTTGGGGCTCTCATACTTTCTATGAGGGCTGGGCCCTCGAAGCCGGGTTGTCGTCCGGAAGAGACAATACACTGCTGAGGACTAGCAGCCGGACGATTACGGCAGGTCTCCTGAGGTGGCGGTGTGGCATCCCGAGGAAAGACCAAGAGGTTTAGTGGAGCACACGGTGCCGAGGAGAACAAAACTACCGGGAGACCCCGATACTAGGGTGGTCATAGTGGAAAGCTTTGATCGTGTTATCCGGACCCCCGCATGTTGTCATATGAAGGGCCATGGCAGACACGGCGGAATTACCGATAGGTGTGGGTAAAGTGTGCAACCTCTGCAGAGTGTAAATCTATTCGAATAGCCGCGTCTGTGGTCATGGACGGTTGGAAAGGCCACTGCTCTAGGCGTATGGGCATTTTGGTTCTTAAAAAGAGAAAGAAATGATTTCCGAGGGAAAACAAGGAGGCATAAGGTGGTACCTGGGAGGTACGGATTTTGGGTGAAGATGGTTGATCTCGGGGAGACAACCAGTCCGATCTCAAGTCAGGAAAAAGGGTTACCCCTATCCTAGAATTTTGATTAACTTCTTTCAAAAGAATGTTTGAACTTAGATATGTCGTTGCTATATCTAAGAGAAGAGAATTCTATCTCTAAATGTTTTCTTCAACAAAGATACAGAGATGTCATACTCTCTATGTCTAAAATAATGGTGTTCGAAAACTAAGACTTATAGTCATATATAGGAGCCATCCTAGTTTTCGAAAATGCTTTACTTGCATATCCATGGAAAACCGTAAACTTAGAGGTGGTCTTGCGAGTACGTAATTGTACTCATATGGCTTTGTCCCTGGATATTCAAATGTCCAGATTACAATGAGGAGGCTTACGTCGAGGAGGAGGTGTTTGACGACGACTTTGCCACTTAGCTGTCACCGGTCAACTGCACTAGTGGAATCAGCGCTCGGAGATGTTAAGGGCCGTCGCTAGCCACGAGCTTCCGCTATCTTAGTTTAATTCAGTCCTGCGTGACGAGGTTTGTTGACTTTGGTCGTATGACTGTCTATGTGTTGTAAGACTTTTATTCGTACGACTTGAATGATGTAACTCTTTGATACCAATGTTGGTTATGTGATTGCGATGCACTGATCATTGGGCACGTGATCTTTTACATAACGTGGACATCTCGGTTTTGCTTCGAGGGGTCCTTAAAGACTTGGTATCAGAGCCATCGTTGACCTTAGGGGACTTTAGCTAGGTTGGGCGTCGACGTCACGTAAAAATGTTTTTCCAAAAAAAAATTTAGGAGGGATACT
This sequence comes from Poa annua, assembly GCA_026929855.1. Taxonomy (NCBI): domain Eukaryota; kingdom Viridiplantae; phylum Streptophyta; class Magnoliopsida; order Poales; family Poaceae; genus Poa; species Poa annua. Next base: position 237,162,687 of record CM049426.1, on the reverse strand, counting down.
TAAAATATGCAGAATATACTGCTACCCCCTCCCCTGTGTTATTAATTATTGATTAATATTATACTTGCATTAAAACCTTATGTTTTTACCTGTTTAAAATTTTGCACACCGTTCACTAATTCAACCTTCATTTAAAATTTTGTGTAGATGAGCGGAGAGTTCTCGTCGTCGATTCAGTTGGGAGTTGTGCCCGACTCCGGAGTTTCGCGCCTGTTCCAGGCAGACTTACTCCAGTTGACCCGACCCTTGAGGCGTCCGCTACCTGAGCTGCTGATAGGACGCTGTCTACCTATGGTTGGAGACGAGATGTCCTGGACCGTGAGGTGCATCCTTCGAGGACCGCTGGTGCCACCCTTCGCCGAGGAGCTGGTTGAGGATGCCCTTGCATCGACTCAGATAGAGGCGTTTGTCAGAGTACTGCAGAGAGCTCTCGCCCGCTCGGTGTGTGCTCACAGCGCCGAGCTGGGCGGCACCCGTTTTGAGTTCTACTCTGGCTTGGACGAGCAGAGTAACCCTGTGCCGCCACGTCCCCACCCCACTTTCGGGAACCACTTGGCCGAGCTGGGACTCCTCGTCGAGTACACCCAGTCCCAGCTGGTCACTAGTCGTTTTGAGAGTGATCTTCACCGTCTGAACCACGACGGTGCTGAGGTGCGGATCTCAGCAGCGGAGCTGAGGATCGAGGACCTGTAGGCGCAACTCAAGGCATCTCAGGACAAGCTGAAGACCGTGGAGCTTAAGCTCAAGACATCTGAGGAGCGTCTAGTGGAGTCCCAAGCAGAGCTCAAGAAGGAGCGCAAGGAGCGCCGTTCCATCTTTGCGCGTTTCCAGACTACCCGCTTCTACAAGTTCCAGCTTGACGGTATGATTGACATGCTCCGGTGGACCATTGACGCCGGCGACGAGCGGATCAGCGAGCTGGAGAGCGAGGTGGACGCGCTGAGCAAGGAGAACGGCCATCTTCTACCATATGATGAGGACCCTATGGAGGATATGGATATGGAGCCTGAGAGTGGGAAGGACGACAACCTTCGAGGCGAGGGCGGTGAGGACTCGGGGGCGGTGATGTCCGAGGACGAGGACCCCGACGAGCCACCCTTTGATAGTGACGCTGCCGTGGACGTGGAGTAGCTAGTTGCGTAGTATCTTTTGGGTTAGGACCGAACCATCGTGATAAGTGGATGCGATTGTGTGGTCTAGTTAGCTTGAGTGTGTGTCTAAATTGTTGTAAGACTATGTCAGTTCGGTGTCTTGTGGTTGTGAACTATGTGATGATGCTTTTGGAACCCTGCTATGGAGTGGATCATGTCTTCTTATGAGTAATGTCATGCTAAAATTTTGTATGCTACTGTGTATGATTGACGAACTCTTTTCCAAAACCTGTTTTAAAATTCTACTAGGAAAATTAATGTGTGTTTTATTCTGATATTCAGAATGGCAAGGGATCCACCACCACCCCCACCACTCGAGCCATCTATGGCTCAAGTGCTGCATCTTCTCATGGAGGATCGCGAGACAGCTCGCGCTAGGAATGCCAATCTCGCCACCCTACAGCATCTTGCTCAGATCGCCGTCAACCAGAATGGCGGCCAAGGAAATGAGGAGCCCTGCTCCAAGCTTCGTGATTTTCAGAACACCAACCCGCCAGTCTTCTCCAAAAGTGAAGTGCCCCTGGATGCTGATGATTGGATTCGTACCATTGAGAACAACCTAAGGGTCGCCCAAGTTGGTGACAATGAGAAGGTGGTTTACGCCACCCACTACCTCTCAAGGCCTGCCCGAGCATGGTAGGAGGCCATTCGTGCTCTGCTGCCTCCGGAGGAAGTTGTGGCTTGGGCGGCGTTCAAGACCAAGTTCTTGAAGCGTTATGTGCCCTCCGGACTCGTCAGTATCATGCGAGAGAAGTTCCTGCAGCTCAGGCAAGGCGGTATGTCTGTCAGTGAGTACTTGGAGAAGTTCACTACTCTTGCAAGGTATGCGCCCACCGATATCGATACTGAGGACAAGAAGAAAGAGAGGTTCATGAATGGACTTCATGATGAAATGCAGTGCATTCTGGTGGTGATGCCTTTCACCGACCTAGAATCCCTTGCTGATGCAGCCATTATGATGGAACACAAGCGCAAAGCTTCGTTTGACAACCGCAAGCGTCGCCAGCAGATGCAGCAAGGCAGTAGCAGCAGCCCAGCCGGGAGTTACCCCCGCCCGCGCCCTTCACCTCCACGAAGGCCTTCCTATCCATCACCAAGGCGTTCAACTTTTGCCCCAAGACCCAGCTATCCCTCTCGCCCACCTGCACCTCGTCCTGGAGGTGGTGTCAATCCCGGCCTCAACTTTAATAGGCCGCCTGCTCCTAAGCCAACTGGAGGATGTTTCACTTGTGGACAGCCTGGCCATTTCTCTCGGGAGTGTCCCACTAGACAACCCGCCGGTGGTCGCCCTAATGCGAAAAAGATGAACCAAGGGCCACCCCGTCCACCTGGAGGCAAGAACCCGTATCCAAAGAAAGCAGCCCCTGTCACCCGAGGCCATCTAAACCACATCAGTGCCGAAGAAGCTCAGGAGGCGCCAGACCTGGTTATGGGTATGTTCCCTATCAACTCAGTTCCTGCCTCAGTTTTGTTTGATTCGGGAGCTTCCCATTCTTTCATTACGGAGCCGTTCGTTAGGAAGAGTGGTATGGTTCCAACCTTGTTGCATCGTCCTATGCGGGTGCAAATTCCGGGGACCACTACTAAAGCCTTTGTGTCGTGCAAGGAGACTCCTGTGGAGATTCAGGGAGCCCGATTCCATGCAGACTTGGTGGTATTAGGAAAGCAAGGGATAGAAGTGGTTTTAGGAATGGATTGGATGGCAGTAAGCCGAGGGAGAATAGATTGCACTAACAAGTCTGTCACCCTAACCACCCCGGAAGGAGAAGAGATTACACACTTCTCGACCCATTACTCCACCTCAGGTCATTGCCATAAGAGTGTAGCTGAAACCATCCTGGAAGAGGTACCATTAGTATGTGATTACCCGGATGTTTTTCCCGCAGAGTTACCCGGTATGCCACCTGATCGGGATATCGAGTTCATCATTGAGTTGGTACCCGGTACTGGACCTATAGCTCAGAAACCTTACCGGATGAAACCTGAAGAGCTAGAAGAATTAAAGAAGCAGTTGGATGACCTACTTCGGAAAGGGATGATTTGCCCAAGTGCGTCACCCTGGGGTTCACCAATTATTGTTGTGGATAAGAGAGACGGTACCACTGGCTTATGTGTGGATTACCGAAAGTTAAATGATGTGACTATAAAAAATAAGTACCCTCTACCCAAAATTGAAGACCTGTTTGATCAACTCAACGGAGCTCGAGTCTTCTCCATGATCGATCTCCGCACCGGTTATCATCAGCTGAAAGAAAGAGAATCTTACATCCGTAAAACGGCCTTCATAACTCGTTATGGATTGTTCGAGTATACGGTGATGTCCTTTGGCCTGACCAATGCCCCTGCCTATTTCATGAATCTCATGAATAAGGTGTTCATGGAATACTTGGATAAGTTTGTGGTTGTCTTCATCGATGACATCCTGACTTATTCCAAGTCGGAAGACGAGCATGAAGAGCATCTGAGGTTGGTTCTCGGTACCCTTCGAGAACACCAGTTGTATGCTAAGTTCAGCAAGTGCCAGTTTTGGTTGAAAGAAGTAGGTTTTCTTGGTCATGTTATCTCAGCTGGAGGGATATCTGTTGACCCAACCCACATCAAGTCCATCCTTGAATTCCCGACCCCCACTAACCAGACCGAAGTGAGGTCCATCCTCGGATTAGCGGGTTGTTACCGCAAATTTGTTGAAGGATTCTCGAGCATCGCAAAGCCTCTTACCCAACTACCGAAGAAGGATCAAAAGTTTGTTTGGATCGACAAGTGTGAAGCCAGCTTCCAGGAACTTAAGAAGCGCCTTACTACCGCACCTATTTTAACCATGCCAGATGTGACCAAAGATTTTGTGGTTTATTGTGATGCCTCCAAACTTGGACTTGGGTGTGTCCTTATGCAAGAGGGCAAAGTGATTTCCTATTCATCGCGACAACTCCGCAAGCATGAACAGAATTATCCAACCCATGATCTACAGCTTGCTGCAGTGGTTCATGCACTCAAGACTTGGCGTCACTTTCTGATGGGCAACCGTTGCGAAATTTACACCGATCACAAGAGTCTGAAGTATATATTCACCCAGAGGGATTTGAATATGAGGCAGTGGAGGTGGATAGAGCTCATCAAGGATTATAACTTGGAAATCCACTACCACCCTGGAAAAGCTAACATTATAGCTGATGCCCTTAGCCAGCAGCCGTGTTCGTTCAACTCCATGATCAAGACTCGACAACCAGAACTCTAGGAAGAGCTAGATAAGATCGGTATAGAAGTAGTCAGTTATGGCGCAATCGATCAACTCTTATTGCAACCCACTTTATGGGATCAGATCAAGGAAGCACAGAAAGGTCACGAAAGCATTGAGGGCATCAAGCGAAAAATGGACAAAGAGGAAGTCCCTGGGTTCACCATTGATTCTGAGGGTGTTCTCTGGTACAAAGGACGTATCTGCGTACCATCAGATCCTGTTTTAAAGCAGTTAATTATGAAGGAGGCTCATGAGACGTTGTATTCTATCCACCCTGGTGGGACCAAGATGTACCAGGATTTAAAACAAAATTTCTGGTGGCATGGCATGAAGCGTGAAATTGCACTCTTCGTCCAGAATTGCGACATCTGCCAGAGTATCAAAGCAGAACATCAGCGACCCGCTGGATTACTCCAACCCCAAAAGATGCCCGAATGGAAATGGGATGAGATCGGCAAGGATTTTATTACTGGATTACCCCGGTCTCATCGCGGTCATGACACCATTTGGGTTATTGTGGATAGACTCACCAAGGTTGCACACTTCTTACCTGTGTGGACCACCCATCGATCGGATCAGCTTGCGGATCTCTACTTGTCCCGCATCGTCAGCCTTCATGGAGTACCCAAGACTATTGTCGCCGATAGGGGAACCCAGTTTACTTCTCGATTTTGGACTAAGCTTTAGGAGGAGCTCGGAACCAAACTCTTTTACAGCACCGCTTATCACCCTCACACGGGAGGACAAACGGAAAGAGTCAATCAGATCTTAGAGGATATGCTTAGATCTTGTGTGTTAGCTTATGGGGCCAAATGGGAGAGTTGTTTGCCGTTTGCCGAGTTCTCCTACAACAACAACTACCAAGCTAGTCTGAAAATGGCACCATTCGAGGCTTTGTACGGACGCAGGTGCCGTACCCCTTTGAACTGGTCGCAAACAGGAGACAACCAAATTTTTGGGGTTGACACCCTGAGGGAGGCTGAAGAACAAGTTCAACTCATTCGCGACCGTCTTAAGGCCGCCCAATCAAGGCAAAAGAGTTACGCCGACTCCAAGAGGCGTGAACTCAGCTTCAAGACTGGTGATATGGTATATCTGCGTGTTACACCACTCAAGGGAATGCAGCGTTTTCATGTGAAGGGGAAGTTAGCACCAAGGTATATTGGTCCTTTTAGAGTAAGCGGTCGAAGAGGAGAAGTATCTTATCAGCTAGACCTGCCACCCCATCTGTCAGAATTTCATGATGTGTTTCATGTGTCCCTGCTCCGGAAATGCCTACAAGTTCCTGGTGGTACTCATTCTTATCAAGAGGTAGATCATCGCACCATTGATCTTAATCATGATCTCACCTACCGAGAGCGACCACTCCGTGTTCTCGCTGAAGACATCCGTCTGACCCGGAGGCGAAAGATCAGATTCCTGAAGATCCAATGGAGCAACCATACGGAAGAAGAAGCGACCTGGGAGCATGAAGATTATTTGGAGCGTGAATTCCCTGGTTTTCTCTCTTCTTCAACTCTGGAATCTCGGGGACGAGATTCTCCTAAGGGGGGAAGGTCTGTAACACTCCAATTCTCATAGCATTAGTATTGTGGTGTTATCCTAGATTTTCAATCTTAGCAAAAACTTTGAGGTGTGTAAAATTTTAAATATGAAATATCTTGTTGCACTCATTATTCTTGTTGAGTTCCACTAGCCTTCTAAGATGATAGAAACACTAAAACGACAACAACTAAAAGAAAACATCAACTATTAGGATCTTCATGTCTGTTAAAACTTAGCCAAACTAGGGGCTATTATTAAGCAAACCTCAAATGGTTTTTGACATGCATTTGAACCATTTTTATCTAGGTCATGTATAGTTTCATACCCTTTTCTAAATTATCACAAAAGAGCTTGTTTGCACATAAATCTCACTAGCATTTGTAGCCATCAAAATAACATGACCATTTGGGTTATTCTCTTTCTTTTCCTTTACAACTTTATTTTCTTTTGTGTGCTCAATGGGGTGTTTGATTTGGGCACTTACTAATTCAGTAACTTCACCACAAACTAGTGAGTTTGGGAAAATAATTTATTTTCTTTTATGATTAATGCTTGAATTTTTCAAACTTAGGATTTGTATTTTGTTGAAGAAAATTACTCAAATCCTCCACCCATCTCTCTCACCCATCTCTACCCTACCTGCTGGACAAGGAGAGCAGCACCACACCCCCTGGCCCAACTGTCATGGACCGGGGTCACTTCTCCTCCACTCTCCTCTTTACTTTTTTCTCTCCACCCAACCGAAGCCCTTCTCCTCTCTCCCTACTGGCCAATCCCGACCAGCTCCACTCTGTCCCCTCTCCACCGCCCTTCCTAGCTAGTAGGAACCGAGAACATCTCCCCCTCTCTCTCTCTCTTGCCCGAGCCAAACCCTAGATCGGGCTAGGGGTTATATCTCCACCCCGCACCACCCTCTCTGCTCATTTCCTTTCGCCCTATGCGCACACGCATCCCCTCTGCTCACCCACCGCAGATTACTCGAGCTCCCACCTCCATTTTCCCTAGAGAAGAGGGAAATCTCTTCGGTGGCCGACGGGAGAAAACCACCGTAGCCCTCGTTTCCCTCCACCATTCTTCACCATTTTTGGTTCCCTGAGCTCCTCTCTGCGTGACCTAACTCCCCCACCCTTTCTTGTGTGCAGAGGAGCTCCAGAGGCTTCGTGCTCGTCCTCGACCCGAGCTGAGAGGAGGCGCCATGGCTGCATGCAGGGGGCTCCTCCGGCGTCGCCTCGCGTAGGGGACCGCCGCTCTGCTCTCTCTCCACCGAACCCCGCCCCTCACTCGAGCCCTGGACATCCGAGGTGAGCTCCCCATCACTCCCCTCTCCTCCTCCCTCTCTGTGTCTCGCCCACGCTGGCGCGGCGAGGAAGACGACGTCGTCGCCGTTGATCTTGCGATCAACGGTCGGGTTTGAATCGCTCCCGGTCCGTTGACCGTTTTCCGCGCGCGCGGCCTCGCCCCGGATGGGTCGGCCCAGCTCAGCCTCCGCACGGATCCGCTCTGCTCTGTCTCGCCTCTGGGCCGATCTGGCCCAATCTGGCCCGTTCAGCCTTTGTTTTCCTTTTTAATCTTTTCTGTGTTGAAAAATCCAGATAATCACTAGCCTAGATTTTATTCGTTTGTGGTTAATCTATATTAGATAAAATGGTGAGGTTAATTTTGTAACATGCATACACGTTTTCTTAATCATGAGGCTTTGGATTTAGTCCAAAATGTATTTCCGGTTGTGTGGTACAGTAGATCTAGTAAAAAGTATCCATTTTACCATTTGTTTAATAACTTGGGATTTATAAGTCCAAATCGTGAAAACTTAGATCCTTTGGTAAGCCTGTAAAAATTTCTACCTAGATTGGTAAGTCTTGCATGTAGGAGATTATTCTAGCAAAAGATGTTTTTAGTTTAAGAATAACACTAGTGGGTATTTGGTGATTTTTAAATCTTTATTTAAAACCCTTTTTGGGGTAAATCCTTTTGGAGGTGGTAAATATAAGTTGGAGGTATCATATTCTATAAATGTAGATTTTCCAGTAGATATCTTATGCTTGATGAATCAATTCCTTAAAAACAGGAAGTTAGTCTCTTGCAATGCAGATTTGGAATTTCAGAGAGTAATGTATGTCTAGTTTTGGTTGGATGAGCCACCCCTGTCCATGGAGTTGTGTTCGGAGTATTTTTGTGGAATAGTCACAAGTTTTATCTAACTTACCCCACTGGATTGGCATCAAAATAATCTATATTATTCTCTGTACCTAAATAATAGTCAGAAGTTTACCATATTTTAAAACAAGGATAACTTGAGCTAGAAGTATCCAAATTAGGTGAATAAACTTCCCACTTGAAGAGAAAACTCATATCTTTCCAGGTAAATTAACTTTGCACACAGGGGTTCTATAAAACTGAAATTACCTTCTGTTTGAATTTAACATCAGTAGCTCTTAGCTGATTTTTAGTTTTTTTCCTGGTAATAGATTTTTATGCATAACCAATTTTCAGAGCTTCATATAGTAACTAGGAGTAATGTGGTAGAAAGGTTTATTTTTATGAACAGTACTTTACGAGTTATTCCTTTTCCATCTAAACAGTCCCATAATAACTATTTAAATGCATTAGGTGTATTTTCTTTTTTAAATAAGAACAATCTCGTGTTTAAAAGCTACCAACTTAGTAATCCAGAACCTATAAGAAACCCTTACTTTAGCTTTTAAAACAACATTAGTGTTGTGGTTATTATCCTTGTGTGTAATTAGCATAACCCTTTTTGTGCCATAAGGCAACACTATGTGTCTGGTGTGTTTTGTTGTGCTTATGTTTACCATAGAGCGAATCCCTGCGATAGGTGGTTCTGTTTTGTGATGCTTCTTGCTCGTTATTATACTTTAGATTGTTATCAACTCGCATTTTAGGATTTACATTAGCTTCGTTTGTTGCATGTTACAGTAGAACCGCAATCCGAGGAGGAGCAGTACGAGGTAGCTGAGCACAACTACGGAGAAGAACAAGATGAGGGACAGTACTCTGAGCAAGGCAAGCACACCTCACCACTATAATGAATCCTACTATTTTATCAAGCATTGTTTTGTTTTCAAAAATAAAATGATGCATGTTTCACTTCTTTTGTGGCACCTTGCCACCCGAAAACTATTTTACAAAGTATTGTTTGGCCAAAGTTACCTACTAGAATACTATAGGTGTTACAAAAAGAGTTTTACTTGATGAGCCTTGTTGTTGAAGGCTCCATCAAAAGGATTAAGTTTTCTAGTGGTTTACCTCCCTCTACTTACCTCAAAACTATAGGATGGGAACGTATTTGATAAAAATGTTTACGGAGGAAAACCCGAGTTGCTGGGAGCAATCGGAGAGCAAGTGTTTTATTAAAACCCGAGTCGCTGGGAGCAATCAGAGATGTTTACGAAAACCCGAGCTGTTGGGAGTAGTCGGTGGATTGGAGGTTGTTTTTTAAAAACAAAGTACTGCCCTAGCAGCTGCTCGAACAATTAACCCGTGCAACCACATTACCTGACATGGGTAGGGCTTAGCCGGAAGCTTGTCTATTTTAGTGTTGGGGCTCTCATACTTTCTATGAGGGTTGGGCCCTCAAAGCCGGGTTGTCGTCCGGAAGAGACAGTACACTGCTGAGGACCAGCAGCCGGATGATTACGGCATGTCTCCTGACGTGGCGGTGTGGCATCCCGAGGAAAGACCAAGAGGTTTAGTGGAGCACACGGTGCCGAGGAGAACAAAACTACCGGGAGGCCCTGATACTAGGGTGGTCATAGTGGAAATCATTGATCGTGTTATCCAGACCCCTGCATGTTGTCATATGACGGGCCGTGGCAGACACGGCGGGATGACCGATAGGTGTGGGTAAAGTGTGCAACCTCTGCAGAGTGTAAATCTATTCGAATAGCCGCATCCGCGGCCATGGACGGTTGGAAAGGCCACTGATCTAGGCGTATGGGCATTTTGGTTCTTAAAAAGAGAAAGAAATGATTTTCCGAGGGAAAACAAGGAGGCATAAGGTGGTACCTGGGAGGTACGGATTTTGGGTGAAGATGGTTGATCTCGGGGAGACAACCAGTCCGATCTCAAGTCAGGAAAAAGGGTTACCCCTATCCTAGAGTTTTGATTAACTTCTTTCAAAAGAAAGTTTGAACTTAGATATGTCGTTGCTATATCTAAGAGAAGAAAATTATATCTCTAAATGTTTTCTTCAACAAAGATACAGAGATGTCATACTCTCTATGTCTAAAATCATGGTGTTCGAAAAATAAGACTTATAGTCATATATAGGAGCCATCCTAGTTTTCGAAAATGCTCTACTTGCATATCCATGGAAAACCGTAAACTTAGAGGTGGTCTTGCGAGTATGTAATTGTACTCATATGGCTTTGTCCCTGGATATTCAAATGTCCAGAATACAATGAGGAGGCTTATGTCGAGGAGGAGGTGTTTGACGACGACTTCTCCACTTAGCTGTCACCGGTCAACTGCACTTGTGGGATCAGCGCTCGGAGATGTTAAGGGCCGTCGCTAGCCACGAGCTTCCGCTATCTTAGTTTAATTCCGTCCTGCGTGATGAGGTTTGTTGACTTTGGTCGTATGACCGTCTATGTGTTGTAGGACTTTTGTTCGTACGACTTGAATGATGTAACTCTTTGATACCAATGTTGGTTGTGTGATTGCGATGCACTGATCATTGGGATCGTGATCTTTTACATAACGTGGACATCTCGGACTTGCTTCGTTTAGTAATTCAAATATCTCAAGTAATCACTAATTTTCAAAACTTGTTTCAAGTTAAACAATTTTTATTATTCCATTGTATTTTCTTAGGCCTCATTATATAAATTGCCAAATGGTTTTCACTCTTTTAACTAAGTTCAAAATATAGTTTGGAAATTATAAGCCTATAGTTTATAACTTTAAAACTTCCTAAATTAAAATTAATGAATTATCCAAATAAACATTTTATTTGCTTAAATGAATTTCATTTATTTTCAAAACATGAAATGATTAATATATTCTAAATAAGAAATGAATTAAAACTAAAATCTTTTCCAAAGTTGTTATGAAGTTTCAATTGAATTATCTTAATATAAAATATAATGGTGCACACATTATTTTGAATTAAAATGAATACATTATTTTCCCTTTTTATTTTCATATAGTATGTGTTATGTTATTTAGTAATTATACTAAAGCCTAAAATGAATTTAGTATTTGGAAATGAGTTTAAATGACTTAAATTCAAACATATTAGAATGTGGGTATTTTACAAATTTTATTTAGCCAAAAGAAAATTTAATTAAGATATAATTTCAAATTTGACTTTATGTGTCAAATTTGTATTTAATCAATATTTCAAAATACTATTTTTAAAAAATGTTCAAATCATGCCCACAACTGGTTTAACACAAAGATAATAATTTTACAAATAATTAGAAATTAATTTGACATCATTTGGACATTTAAATCAAAAGATGTGAATTAAATAAATAAAACAGAAAAAGAAATTACCTGGATGACATCATCGCTGACGTCATCGTCGTCTTCCTCCGGCAGGAAATCTCGCCGACGATTTCCTTTCCAAAATCTGGGCGAAATCAACGCGTTCAGTTTCCTCCGAGCTTCTCCATAAGTAGCCCTGCCCCTCCTCTCGCTTTCCCCCTTGAAACCCTAGAAATCCCGCCCTAGGCTGCCCGCAAATCGCCGCCGCCGTGCCGCCATCGCCGCCCACGTTTTCTTCGGTTCCGGTGAGCTAACGCAAACCCCGAGCTCTCTCTCTCTTGCCACATCTTCTTCCTTATGTCCGTGCGCATCCTTGTGATATTTTCGTTTAAATTTTAACGCACCAGGTCGAGTTGCTCGTGCTTGACCGAAGTCGCCGCCGCCCCGTGAACTCCGGCGAGGAATAGAACGAGCAACGGAGCGCCCCGCCACCAACCACCTCCTCCATCGTCTTAGTCGAGCCGCGTCACACTCGAGGTGACCATCCGCGCATCCAGGGGAGCCCCGCAACCTCGCCGCCGTCCATGCCCGAGACAGCGCCGCCGTTCCTCTCTGTCTCCGGCGACCACCCCGTGCCGCCACGGTGAGCCCCTCTCCTGGCCGTTCGATCCGAAATCCACGGCCACGATTAGAACTTTAACGCGAAGGGGTACGATTTGATCTGGACCGCCAGATCCAGATCTGACGGCCCAGATCACTCCACTTATCCACGTCAGCGCTGACTCAGCGTGCTTAGTCAGCAGCCACGTCGGAAAATGATTTCTTTTAAATAGATTAAATGGCCGTTTTGCAAAAAAGACCTTTCTATTCAAATTATCATACCTTTTTAACCACTCATCCAAATTTGATAAATTTTATATTTTTGGAAAGCGCTTGACATGTAGAATATTTTAGATCTGTTACATTTCAAATTTGACTTAGTTTAAAATATTCAAATTTCAAATGGTGAATTTGAGTATTTTTGTCATAACTTTAAATCTGTAAATTCAAAAATTGCAAATAAAATTGTTTTAGAGACTTTGGAATATTTGTAAATTGATGCCACTGCTATAAAATAATCTTGAGTAATATTTGAATGAATTCATAGTTATATATTTAATTTGAATAGTTTGAGTATTTTCAACATAACTATTAATAGATATATTATTTTTGATTAAATCAAAATTGCTATAAATTTAATTAAATGCCCCCTGGCTATTAACACTATTTACAAAATTTTGTTATAAAAATTTAATCATAGAAAACTTTAATCTTATAATTATTCCTTTTATTATATTTTCGAAAAATAGAAATTAATTAAATTGCATTTATAAATTCATGCATATTTATAAAGAAATCACAAAAGTTATTTTGATGCTTTCTTGTGATTAAAAATTGCATTTCATGCATAACATATTCTATTATATAATTATATCCCTCATATGAAAACCTTTTCATTATTTTATCTAAGTTAAGATTATTTTCAAACTTAGTATTTTGGTAAAAGTGCTATGCACTAGACACTTAAGATTTTCAACATGGAGCAAGAAGACCAATGAAGGACTTAGCCAAAACAATAATCCAGAAGAATCTCCAAGAAGTAGAAACACTTAGAAGAAAAATCAAGAGGAAGTTCATTAAGACCAACCAAAAATATTTTCTAAGTCTTGCTCCCTCTCTCTTTCATTTCTCCTTTCTTCTCTTAGACCTTTTGAAGACTAAGTTAAATCCAAGAGCAGCCTAGGTGATACAAAAATCATCAAGTCTGAAGATTATTCAAGTCTACCAAGAATTCAATCAAGACATCACCAAGGAGAATATTACAAGTCTTGAGATGAAGCCTGGAAGACCAACTACATCTTTCTTTCTATCTTTTCCCTCTTTCCTAATCTTGTCTTTCACTTTAGACTTAAACAATTTCTGATCATGATATTATCATCTTGAAGTTATTGGATCCTAGTATCCAATTTACGAAGAGTTGTTAATAATTGTTGATCACCTTGAAGAATAGACTTAGTATTTTCTCTAAGTAGATATGCACATCATGACAAGGTCATTAGAGTACTTATTCAAGATAAATTAGAACAAAGGTATTTTATCCAACTTCTAACCTTAGTCCTTAGTCTTTTTGACCAACACATTTCCTTGCATTAACTTAAAAGATTTTTTATGGCATAACATGCATTTCTAGTCCTTAGAAATAATTTGCATATCATGCAAGACATGTTTTCCTTAGAAGTTTATGAAACTTGTTTGTTCATTATGTATGCTCGTATGTGTTGTGTTGTTTTGTTTTATGATTGTTGTATTGTTGTTTGCCTATATTGTTAGATTGAACGGAGAGCTCCGAATAACGTTGAAAAGAGTTTGTGAGTAAAGACTGCATCCAAAGGCAAGTGGCACACCTCATAAACTTCCTATTATTTTCTATATGCATTACTTAGTGTATTTTTATATAAGCATGTGTAGGATAGAATTGCTATGCTAAACCTGTGTAGAATCCCTTATTCCTGTGTCTAGGTTCCTATATAATACTTAGTAGATATATTGATGCTATGCAATTGATGAGAAGTTTTACAAAATGTTAAGTGACTACTCAGGGTTGTGCCCATGGTTGTTGTCGCCTAGGATGAATGTCTATTCTACTTAGGGCCGTGAGCATGGTGATTTTCACCTGAGAGTGTACATCCACTAAGTTAATGAAACACCTGGGTGGTAAGTGGTTGTATGGTTTATGTTGAGTGGCTACTCAGGTCCATGTATATGGTTCCTGGAGTATGTACACTTGTGAATGGCCACCCAGGAACAGAGGAATCTGAAGAACTCCGAGTGACGATTGCTTCCAGTGCAGCCATTGCCAATGGGCTCTGGCTAGATCAATTATGTTGCGTGGACTCTCTCCGGCTTCACAAGCAGATGTAGGGGGATGTTAGGTGGAACGGGTCAAGCCAGAGTGGGAGGGAAAATGCTTCTGAAAGATCTCGTCTCATTCTTCTCCTTTTCCTTATCACTATAAGTGTGTAAAGGATAGTTTGTGTTGAATGGGTACAATGTTGAATGTGCACAACCTCTGCAGAGTGTAAAACTAAGTACTTAGCCGTGTCCCCGGTACGGACAATTTGAGCAGCTGATCACGGACGTCAAACGGAGGATTCCACCATTCCAACTTCAAAAATTAAAACTTGATGGGTGAACCAGGGTAGAATGAGACAGTTATTTTCATGCCACAAATTTCTCGAATAGAAGAAAAGTGTTTTCCAAAGAGTTAGGAAAAATTGGCTTTATGCAAAATAGCCTTGAAATCCACCAGCCAAATATGCATATAGGCTATAGAGTTATTCCATTAAGTGTCCACAATAGTGTCACTTTCCAGACTCCATTTTTAATGGAATCTGACCCATGTTGTTGCAATATTTTTCTTATTGCAGATCGATCAGTTGACGAGTGAGGTTTCGTTTAAAGGTTTCGAGTCTACAACCAACATGTTTTCGCCTGTGGCAACATGAAGTTGTTGGAGACCCACTGCTATTGTATTTCCGATGTGTACTATTTCAAAGCTAGCTTTATGCTATGCATCTTGTAATGAATATTTTGTAAGTCTGGATCATCGATGTAATAAAATTAATACTTTGTTGTGATATTACATCGTAAACTGGGTGTGCAAACGAATCGATCCAGGGATTTGCACTATACACAGGTATCTGCCTTATTTAAAGTGCATGTACGCTACAAAGGTACGAGCTCACCTTTCCACTAAGGAGTCATTTAAGGGCGGAGAAGATCCCGTACAAATTCGTGGGGCACACACCCACAACTGAATTGGGGGCTCCCACAACGACCACAACAGGTCACTTTCCACAAAGGAATCCACAAGGATCAAAACACCCAAGGTTGAACCTAGCTATCCACAACAGAACCCTAGATTCGTTGCCCCTCAAGAAATAGAGGGGGGAAATCAAAACGCTTCAGTGGAGATGTAGATTAGTGGCTTGTCCCTCGGATCCCCAAGTATCAAAGGATTTGAGTGGCTAGATTGGGAGATCCGGAAGAAACGAGCTTCAACACCTATGGATGAGAGAGAATCTGGAAGCTTAAGTGGCTGGAGGTAGGTGGAGGGGTATTTATACCCCTCCACGAAATATCTGTCCGTTGGAGCCGTTGACCCGGAAATTTCCGAGAGGCGTCCGGAATTTCCGAAATGAAGTCCGGAAATTTCCGAACCCCAGAAATCTCCGGGTAGAACTCCGGTTGAAATCTTCGAATGATCAGTGCTGAAATGTGCTAGGACTTCGCAATCTTCGAGCTTCAAAAAACGGAAATCTCTGGAGACCGTTCGGAAATTTCCGCAGCCCGGAAATCTCCGACATAATATCCGACTGGGAGGAACTTCGAGTCAGTGCTGGTTGAAGTCTTGACTTGGTGAAAACACTTCGAAAATCCGGAAATCTCCGGACTGGATCCGGAAATTTGCGGACCCCGGAAATCTCCGGGTAGATTTCAGGACCAGATCTAAAGACACCAGTATTGAAATATGTATTTTTTATTGATCAAGCTAGAGGGTAAATTGTATCTATTCCTGCAGGACTCAACTCAAACATTAGAAGCACCTTTTTATATTGTCATTAGTCACCTAAAACATAGGATTGCAAATCATGCACTTTCAATCTCCCCCTTTTTGGTGACTGATGACAATACAAAAAGGAGAGAGGATTTGCAAAATATAGATGGGCTCCTCCTAAGTGTGTGCATTATTTAGATAATGCTTTTGAGTGCAAAATGCACAGTTACTTAGGATCAATGCTCCCCCTAAATTTTACAAACCACGCATGGAATAAATAATAAAGAAAAATACACAACAACAAAGTTCCACAAATAAGATAAGAGATATTACAATAAAAGACATGATCCACATGTCTTACCACATGCTAGTTCGAATAAACCAAGGCAAATAAGATGAGGAGCACCATAAAAAGGGACGAAAAAGAAAAGAAGTGCTCCCTCCCAAGCAAAGCCCATGAAACCTAGAAATACATCTCTCCCTTTGGCATCAAGATACCAAAAAGGAAGAGATACACACTAACGCCCCCAACGCTCAGTCAACATCTTCAGGCTCTTCTTCGACGTCGGAGGGGTCATAGGGCAAACTTTCATCCCACTTGAAACCCACATCAGCATTCCAATGTTCAAAGGCGATGAGCTTCGGGGGGTTCTCCGGCACTGGCATCTCTAATTTCTCCATGATCTCCCTCTGTTGAGTCAAGATGCGGTTGTTCTGAGAGTAGATGGAGTAGTTGTCGGCATGGAGGCAAAAACTCATGTTGATCACTTTCTCAACAGCCCTGACATTCCAATGGTGATTCTTCGGCTCAGCATACTTGACATTGTGGCGTCGAGGAGCACGAGGTGCCCTATTTATACCAACAGTGTCTTCTTCAGTGAGATCAGTTAACTTGGCCTTCTTCTCCACAACATGAGAAGATTTCTGAACAAGTTTTGCAACCTTCTGTGGAATGCAATCGAGGGCAGTGTCAACATCCTTAGCATCATCTTCAGTGAAATCATACTTGGCCTTGATGAGGAGCATCACATAAGGGGCATAAGGTGGAAGCTTCTTCTCAAACACTTCAAGATTCATTTCTTGAAAGATAAAGTCAATGATATCAAAGTTGCGGTCCACTTCTTCATCCTCATAGAAACCATCATAATCTTCTTGAGCAAGAGCCATCAAGTTTACAAGCCCTCCAGCAATGTTGTCCGCATTGCCACCGCTTGGAGCAATGGTGCAACGAAACATTCTAAGAAGAATGTCATAGACGAGGAGGAGCCCCTGATGAGAGCCAATAACACCACTTGGAGTGTAAAGATTCGTCAACTTGTTCTTGTCATAAGCAACTCCATGGGCATGCATCCGCTCACCATAAGGAGTAGAGGCACCCTTAAACAGAATCTGAAGAAAAGCAGCCCACTCGCGAAAAGAAGAAGTCAACTTTTGCCTTCCAGACATCCATGTAATCCCAATGTCCTCAGACTTGTCAAAAACCATGGTGGCATAAAACTGATGGATGAGAGAGATGTTGTAGCTGCACTTCACACCCATAAGCTGCTCCAAACCTAGACTCTTGCAAACCTCCACAGCTCCCCCAAAGTAATCAACCTTCTTTAACAGTCTGTCAAAGTCTATAGCAAACATTGGGTAGACAGGGGCCTTGGCTGAAAATTTGCAATACACTTCCCTGTAGAGCCATTCCATCTCTGTGCAAAAGAACTTCTCATCATCGGGCTCTCCAACATATGAGAGCTCATTGCGCCACTGACGAAAACTAGCCTTGGTGAAATCCTCAATTTGCAGCTCGGGCCTCTTCTTCTTATGAGCACCCGTGGATTTTCTCGACGCGGGTGGAATGGGAAGATCAGGGTCTTCGTTGGATCACTCACTTGGAGGACGAGGGCCCCTTTGAGCGGCATTCTTGGGGCGGCCACGGTATGAAGACTGAGGAGTACCTGCACACAAACAACATAGATAGGCAAGAAAGCACGGGGGTAAGCACTCATGTCCCGGAAGGCAAGAAAGATGTACAAAAATGGTTAAACATTTGCTAGAATATTTACTGAGAATCAAAATTTTGTGCAGTCCAGAGATTTCCAAATGAGGTTTGGAGATTTCCGAATCACGACCGGAAATTTCTGGTTGGGCAAATTTTTTGAAATCTGCAAGCAATCTTCAAACGGAAAACAGATATGTGCATACGGAGTGTAGAACAAGCCTAGGAGAGCAGTTCTACAAAAGGAAAAGATAAAGAAAACTCCTAAATCAGCTAGTTAAACGAAAGAAAAATTCGTCCTAGATTTGAAAATAGGAGATGTTAACGGATGACATGGCAAAAACTGAGCGGATGGAAACGATCCCCGCGACGAGGCGAAGCAGATCCAGAGACGAACCGGGGAAAACGACGGAGAAAACAGTGCGCGAGTGACGAGGTGTTAACTCGACAAGTCCCAGGGTTGTGCACCCCGGGTTGATTGATGGGGAGAGAGATGAGTGCAAGGTGATCACGACGGCTGACAAGCGAGGTTTACCCAGGTTCAGGCTCCCGGAGGATAACACCCTACTCCTGCTTGTCTGGTTATTGATGCGAGTAGTGATTACAATGGCGAGATTGCGATCTCCCTAGGGTTTGTCGTAGTGGTTATCAGCGTGTCCTCTAGGACGGGCAACCCTCCTGGCTTTATAGGTAGCCAGGTCTCGGGTGATTGGTACAGATACGGTAGGTCATAAGACCTAATCGAGTTGGACTAGGATACGAGGTACCCCGAGTGGGCCTTCTGCGGGCCTTTCCATCCTTGGCGTGGCCCAGGTAGCATCATCGTGGGCTACCCGTAAGGCAGCCCCACGTCAGTAGCCCCCGAGTGCTTGGTCGAAGCGTAGAGTCGGACAAAGGACTCCTTCCTCCTGGACGCGCCGTTGGATTGCTTGATCTTGAGCTTGAACTCGAATTTCTTCAGTCGAACCAGCCACTCCCGATGGGAGTAATCTGTGCAGTCGAATTACTTTGCCTTCATCTTCTTGTGAAGCTTGCTTCTACTCAGCCTGTTTTGGCTTACCTGTTGGATGGATTTGGCTGCTCGAGCTTACTGCGTTGCCACTCGAATGATTTCTTCGGGTGCTCGGATCACTGGCTGATCCTACCTTGTTGATTTCAGCTTTGAAGCTTTACCACTCGAATAACTCTTCCGAGTTTCTTCGGTCGAATTTGAAGCCGTTGGTTTGGTGACATCATTGATGACGATCCGTCGCACGCCTCTGCGCCCGATGGGACGTGACGTGGCGGGCCCCGCTGTTAGAGCTGACCACGGTCCGCAGTTGTCACGTCTCCGAAATGGGCGCGAAATTTGCGCGGCACGATGACGACGCCTCGGTTCTCGTGCGTAGTGGAGGGAGTTGGCGGTGACGGTTGGTTTCTCCGCGCGACACGTGGACGGATGGATGTTCCCGCTCGGAGCCCTTGCTCGATGGACGGTTGAGATGCCAATCCTCGAGGCATAAGTACTGCGTTTTGGCGTTTGGGATGTCATCTTCTCCAATCGATTCTTGCCTTCTTTCCTCCTGCGCTCTACCATTTCCGCCGCCATCCCAAGCTCCGAGCAATCTGTCCACGCACCTTGCGATCGGCGATGGGCAAGCCGAAGATCGTTGCTGGCTCCTCCGCCGCCGCCGACGACGCCGGGGTGATGAAGAAACCCGAAGGCGATTGGCAGAGGTCTTCGACGAAGAAGACCGATGTGGAGCTGCTCCACGCGCAGAGCCTGCTGCCACCTGCCGACCAAGTCCAGGTACGAGTCCCTGGCAAGGAAGTCTTCCCCACTCCCCGCGATGGAGAACGTGTTTGCTTCGCGGACTTCATTCCGCGAGGCTTCGGGTTCCCCATGCACGATTTCGTGCGCGGTCTCCTGTACGCCTATGGGGTTCAGATCCACGATCTGACCCCCAATGGCTTCTTGAGCATCGCGGGGTTTATCGTGCTCTGCGAGTGCTTCTTGGGTGTCGCGCCCCATTGGGCATTGTGGAAGTCGCTCTTCCTCGTTCGCAAGAACGTGGGGAAGAGTGGGCTGACCTTCCCAGTGGGCGGCTTCGGAATCCAGGTGCGCGGTGACACCGCGTACTTTCAGATGAAGAAGTCCGACTCCGTCCAAGGGTGGCGCCGGAGATGGTTCTACGTCCAGTCGAACGGCGACGGCCTGGACGCGTTCGACAGCAAGCATGGTCTGCGGAAGACTGGCGCCTGGGCGCACCCGCTGTCCGCTGTGGAGAAGGAGGCTGTGCGGCCCCTGCTGGGACTGCTGCACGAGCTGACTCAGACCCTTGGGCGCGATGCGGGTGGCATCTTTCTGATGGCCACCTTCTTCCGTCTTCGGGTGCAGCCGCTCAGCGCCCGGCCTCACCCGATGTGGGCCGCCGAAGGCGTCAGCGCCAAGCCGCTGGGGG
Source organism: Poa annua (assembly GCA_026929855.1). Taxonomy (NCBI): domain Eukaryota; kingdom Viridiplantae; phylum Streptophyta; class Magnoliopsida; order Poales; family Poaceae; genus Poa; species Poa annua. The sequence continues at coordinate 237,142,283 of CM049426.1, read as the reverse complement.
ACGAGGAGGTGGAAGCCAGCGTCAGGTCCATCACCAACCTCCGAGCCGCGGACACGTGCAACGTCAAGTGCCCAATTTCTCCTTACGGGGCCTCGAACCCCGTTCCTGAGGTAAGTCTTGTCTTGTCTTATCTCTGCCCTTGTTCGACTTGAGTCTACCTTTCTATTTAATTCGACTTGTGTCTACTTGCTTCAGGGCCGAGAACTTTTCATCAGCTTTCCTCCCCTCCCTGAGAACGGACCCGACGACGAGTCGAGGTTTGTCGAAGAGGATGACGAGGACGAAGAGATTCCCTCCGCGCATTTTCCCCGCGACGAGGTGGAGGAGGAAGATGAGGTGGAGGAACCCGCGAGGAAGAAGCGGAAGCTTCCGAGCCGCGGCGAGTCTGCCACTGCGTCGTCACCCGCCCGGGACGTGGACGTTGCTGAGGAGGAGGTCGTCGTGACGTCTCCGGGTGCTCGGTCTTCGGGTGGCTGGGAGGAACCTCTGAACGTTCCCCCAGTCAGCTCCGCAGCACCACGCTCGTTCGCGCGGATGCCTTCGCCTTCCTTGGAGAGCTACGACGACGCCGGCACCCCCAGGTGAATTTCTTTGCCATGTGTCCTTCGAGATGTACTTTGCAGTTTGGACGTTTTGATTCGACTGTCGTTCTTGATTTTGCTGTAGCCATCGTTCTGACGATGTTAGCTCCCCCCTTCGGGACGTGGAGCTCACATCCGCCCCTTCGACTGGGTTGGGGACGCCAGTGGTAGTGGAGAAGGTGCATGCTGAGCCCGCCGGTATTGCATCCTCTAGCCGTGTGCCTCCTTCGACTGCGGACGACCTTGAACTCCTGGACCACGTAAGTCTTGCATGCTTTTTCTTGCGTTCTTGATTTTTCATCGGGTGCGCGGTCAGCGCTCCCGATGGGAGTAGCCCCCGAAGGTGTGGGTGACTAGTATAGTCGCCCGCAACTTTATTGACATCTTGCTTTTATTCCAGCCTTACTATCGCCAGCAGCTCGACGCAGCCGCAGCTTATGTTCGCCTGGAGAAAGAGAGGGACCAACTGCGTGCCTCGCTGGACCAGGCTACTGGGCGAGTTGATGAGCTTGAGAAGGCTCTTCACGAGTCCCAAGAGCGGGAGCTGGCGCGGGTCGCCAAGGAGAGGACTCAAGTTGGTCGTCTCCTTTCGCTAGCTGGTGTACTTGGGGGTGAGTTTCGGCTTGATGCCTACTGAGTCTTCGCTCTTTTTCTTAATCTGACTTTGAATTTTTTGCGCAGAGACTTGCGGTGGAGCTCCTCCCGAAGATGCGTCGAGTGACACGGTTGACCTGGCAACCGCTGTTGGCTTCCTCGACCGGGTATGCGCCTACGCTTCGGACGCGCTGAAGAAGTCTTCAGCCGCGCTGCAGAAGTCGACTGGAGCTCTGGCCGTGGTGCACCAGAGCATCTTCCCGGGTGACCAGCCGCCGGCGACCGTGGACGCCCTGGCTGCACCGTTTGAGGACGCGACTACCATCGCCGACTTCACGCGGTCGCAGACGGTACGCGGCTCCGAGCTCACCTTCCAGCTCCTCTTAGGCCACCAAGTCCCCGGTGACTTCGAGAAGGTCGTCAGCGGTTTTCCTCGCAAGCCCGACGGCCGGACCGCGTCGCTGAGTGGCGTGAAGGAGCGCGCCTCGCAGCTGGCTGCGCAGCTTGTGGCACTCTTCGAGAGGGCCCTTGCTAAGGCGACTGAGGCGGCAGCTCGGAAGGGTCGTTCCCGGTCGCAGTCCGCGGCCTTAGAGTAGGCATAGTTGTAGGAATGCGGCAGTCGCCGCGATCTGTATTTTGAACTTTATGCTTGTAATGAACATTGCCCTGTCGGGTCTTTTGGTCTTCGATATTGATTTTGCTGGTCTTTATTTCTCCTGAGTTGATTTGTGCTTCGCAGTCGCATGATTGTATTGACTCTGCGTATCCCTGGCAGAGTGCTGCGCGCGATGATGCTCCGCCTTCTCCGGTGGCCGTGCCGAGTGGCGCGGCTTCTTCTTCGGGTGCTCGCCGTCGTCGGGCGGCGCCGGCTCCTCCACGCAGTGCCAACGATCAGCGGATAATCACATTTTTGAAGAACAAGGTGGCGGAGCTTGAGGCGACCCTGAAGAATACGGAGCGGCTGCTACAACGTTCTCAGTCGCATCCCACGGCGGAGTTCTCGCGACGTGAGGACTTTTTGCTTGGGGAGATCGACCTGATCAGTCGACATCTGCAAGGTATGTGTCCTCTTTTTGGCGGCTGCCGTCCTTTTGTGGCTTTCCTTCTCGTTCTTAGTTGCATTTTATGTGCGCAGACGTCAATCCCGACTGGGAGGCTGAGCGGGTTCGCGTTGAAGAGCGAGTCACCCGAGAGGCGTCCGGCAACTCATACGAAGCTCGGCAATTCTGGGTGAGCCAGTCGAGGGGGCGCGTCCTTGCCACCATGCTTGATCGCACGTGGCGCGCTTCTTTTCTTCTGGAGAGCTGCCGGAAGACCCTTTGGCACATCAATCGTGTGTACTTCCCGCATAATGCGCAGCCGAACGGGTTGTCTGCTTTGCTGGAGAGGTTCCGCGATGGTGAAGGGTTGAAGGAGGTCGTCGACGCCCAACTTGTGGCTGGTGCGAACGCTGCGTTGGCATACGTCCGGATGCACCGGCCACATCTTCCGCTTGAGCGGGTGCTTGAAGGCCTGCCGAGTGATGATGACTTCGACGAGACCCTGGCTGCTGCGCGTCGGATTATCCGGCAGGTTCAGGACCTGAGCGAGCGTCTTGTAGGGCCTCTTGATGCACCGAAGGCTGAACCTGCAGTGTAGAGTAGATGTCGTCTGTTGTACAGGGTTAGCTATAGGGGTGGCAAATGTGCCTGTGTAAGTATGACAATTGATTGAAATGCTTTGGACTTATAAGAGTTGATCTTTTTACTCGAAAGTGAGTGCCTGATTTGAGTTTGCGACCTGCATGGCGTAGTCACCTAGAATGCTAGGCGGCGACCTAGGTTTTCTCAAGTGTCACCTGCATGCCGCAATCTCTGATTACATCAGGTGGCGACTTAGGATTTTTGTAACTTGACCAGTATGGCGCAGCCCCCGAGTCGCTCGAGTGGTGGCCTAGGATTTTCGCGAAGACCTGTATGGCGCAGCCCCCGGGTGGGTCGAGTGGCGGCCTAGGGTTACAAGTGTTACCTGTTTGGCGCAGCCCCCGAGTATGTCGGGTGTTGACCTAGGATTTGGAACTTGACCTGTGCAGCGCAGCCCCCGAGTAAGTTCGAGTGGCGGCTGAGGATTTTTCTGGGAGGTCCTGTTTGGCGTAGCCCCCGAGTAAGTCGAGTGGTAGCCTAGGGTTACAAGTGTGACATGTGTGGCGCAGCCCCCGTGTGTGGCGGACGGCGCCCTAGGATTTTGAACTTGACCTGTATGGCGCAGCCCCCGAGTCGGTCGAGTGGCAGCCTAGGATTTTTTTGACTTTACGCTTGTAAGGCGCGGCCCCCGAGTGAGTTGGGCGGCGGCCTAAGCTTTTTATTTCAACCTGTGTGGCGCAACCCCCGAGTAGCTCGGGTGGCGACCTAGGATTTTTGGATATGCTTGTGTGGCGCAGCCCCCGAGTTACTCGGGTGGCGACCTAAGCTTATATTTCAACCTGTGTGGCGCAGCCCCCGAGTGGTTCGAGTGGCGGCCTAGGATTTTTGAGTTTCTCCTGAGTCGTAGGTAAAGGGGACAGAATTTCTTCAAATCACTTTATTGATTCTTGCGAGCAGGCCGCCTCATTAAAACCCTTGCAGTCCCCTCAGGTACCCTGGTAAGGGAAAGAGTGCGTCTGAAACCTGCCGCGCTGATTTTCTTGTACAATGGTTGCTTTGAGCTAGGCGTAGAATCGGCGGAGTTGTGCTACGTTCCATGGGTTGCTGCAGTCTGCTCCTGTCTTCGAGTCCTTTAGGCGGTAAGCTCCATTGCCTATTGCTTCTGTTACAATGTACGGGCCCTCCCATGGGGAGGCAAGCTTGTGCACCTTCTTTTGCTTGAGTCGAAGAACCAGGTCGCCTGCAACGAACGCTCTTGGTCGCAGCCTCCTAGTGTGATAATTGCGCAGGTCCTGCTGGTACACGGCTGATCGTGCCAGGGCGATGTCTCGCGCTTCGTCCAGGGTGTCTCTGCTGTCTTCGAGTGCCTCCTCTGCTTCCGACTCGTCGTAGGCGACTACTCTTGGTGCGTCGAACTTGATGTCGCAGGGGAGGACCGCTTCTGCACCGTACACCATGAAGAACGGAGTGTACTGGGTGGATCTATTCGGCGTTGTTCGCAGGCTCCAGAGGACCGATGGCAGTTCTTCCACCCATGCGCCGGCTGCGCGTCTTAGGGGCATGCGCAGCCGTTTCTTGATGCCGCTACATACGAGGCCGTTGGCTTTCTCCACTTGTCCGTTGGATTGCGGGTGCGAGACAGACGCATAGTTGAGTTTGATCCCCTGCTCTGAGCAAAAGTCCTTGAATTCTTCGGCTGTGAAGTTTGAGCCGTTGTCGGTGATGATCCCGTTTGGTACCCCAAACCTGAATATGATTGACCTGATGAAGTTGACCGCTGTGGATGCAGTCGAACTTGTGATGGGCACGGCTTCGATCCACTTTGTGAACTTATCGACTGCAACCAGGAGGTGAGTGTGACCTCCGGGTGAGGATTTCTTCAGCGGGCCCACCATGTCTAGACCCCATTGGGCAAAGGGCCAGGCTAATGGTATTGTCTTGAGTTCTGACGCTGGGGCGTGCGGCTTGTTGGCGAATTCCTGGCACCCTGTGCATTTCTTCACTAGCTCCTCGGCGTCATGCATGGCTGTCAGCCAGTAAAATCCGGCGCGTAGCGCCTTGGCCACCAATGCCCGACTGCTGGCGTGATGCCCGCAGATACCCGCGTGGATGTCGAGTAAGATGGCTTGGCCGTCGACTGGATCTATACACCTTTGCAGGATGACTGAGATGCTTCTTTTGTAGAGTTCTCCGTTGATGACGGTGAAACTTTTGGAGCGCCTGATGATGCGCTTTGCTTCGACTGGGTCCACTGGCAACTTTTGATGTAATATGTATGCCAGGTACGGTCCTGTCCATATGGCTTCGACTAGCATGACCTCCATGGAGACCTTGTCTTGGCTTGATGGGTTGGCATCGCTTTTTGTTGTGGCTGTGCTTGCTGTACTTTGAGTCTTGATGGATCTCTGCGTGATGCACTCGAGGAAGACGCCGGGTGGGACTGGCACCCTGTCTGAGCCCATGTTAGCGAGGACGTCGGCTTCCTTGTTTCTTTCACGGCCAATGTGGCGCAGCTCGCAGCCGTCGAAGTTCCCTTCCATCTGATTGTAGAGGTCTCCGTAGGCGATCATGTTGTCAGCGACGGCGTCGCAGGACTTCATGGTTTGCTGTACCACCAGATAGGAGTCGCCGTAGATCATGAGGTGCGTGGCGCCGCAGTTCTTGGCCATCCGCATGCCGTGGATCAGGGCCTCGTATTCGGCTTCGTTGTTGGACGGCTTCGGGAAGTCCATCTGTAGGACATATTTGAGCTTGTCGCCTTTGGGGGAGATGAGCACGACTCCTGCCCCGGCTGACTTGAATTTCTTCGAGCCATCAAAGTACATTGTCCATGCGTTGGACAGGTTGGGGACATTTGGTAGCTGGGCTTCTATCCACTCGGTTGTGAATTCTGGGAGAACTTGGGCCTTGATAGACTTCGGGTGAGCATACTTCAGCCCCCATGGTCCTAGTTCGACAACCCACTTGGCGACTCGTCCTGTCGCGCGCTGGTTTGTGAGAATGTCTGCTAGACCAGAGGAGCTTACCACCGTGATCGGGTGCTCGGAGAAGTAGTGGACGACCTTCCTGGAGGTCATGAAGACTCCATATGCCAGCTTCTGGTAATGAGGGTAGTTCTGCTTGGACAGGGTGAGTACTTCGCTGAGGTAGTAGACGGGCCTCTGCACCGGGTGGCTGTGCCCTTCTTCTTCACGTTCGACCACGAGCACCGTGCTTACCACCCTGTTCGTTGCTGAGACGTATAGGTACAGCGGCTCATTTTCCAGCGGTGCCACGAGGACTGGAGAAGTTGTCAGTGTTTTCTTGAGATGGTCGAACGCGTCCTGCGCCTCTTGTGTCCACTCGAACTTGTCTGCCTTCTTCATCAGTTGGTAGAAAGGTAAGGCTTTCTCTCCCAACTTACTAATGAACCGGCTGAGAGCTGCGACTCGGCCAGCTAGTCGTTGCACCTCCCTGAGCTTGGTTGGTGCTGGCATTGTGAGTATGTTCTGCACCTTCTCGGGGTTTGCTTCGATTCCTCTTGCGGATACAAGGTACCCTAGTAGCTCTCCGGCTGGTACGCCGAACACGCACTTCTCTGGATTAAGCTTGATCTGATATACGTCCAGCGCAGCGAAGACCTTGCGGAGGTCGTCGACTAGGGTATCCTCCTTTCGGGTAGTGACGACAATGTCGTCGACGTAGACTTGGACAATCTGCCCGATTAGCCCCTTGAGGCATGCTTGCATTGTCCGCTGGTAGGTGGCACCTGCGTTCTTTAACCCGAACGGCATCGTCTGGTAGCAAAAGACGCCGTCGGTGTGATGAAGGTTGTCTTCTCTTCGTCCTCGACTTTCAGCCTGATCTGTTGATAACCTGAGTAGGCATCCAGGAAAGATAAGCGTTCGCAACCTGCAGTCGAGTCGATGATCTGGTCTATCCGCGGTAGCGGGAAGTGGTCCTTGGGGCAGCATTTGTTGACTGCGGTGAAGTCAACGCACATGCGCAGTTTCTTCGTCTTCTTTTTCTCAACTAGAACCGGGTTGGCGACCCAGTCCGAGTCCTTGATCTCTCGGATGAACTTGGCGTGCAGTAATCTGTCGACTTCCATGGTGATCGCGTCTCGTTTGGGTCCTAAGAAGCGTCGCATGGATTGCTTAACTGGTCTTGCGTCCTTGTGGACTTTGAGAGAGTGCTCGGCGAGTTCCCTGGGTATCCCTGGCATGTCAGAGGGTTGCCATGCAAAGATTTTCCAGTTCTCACGCAGGAACTCGACGAGCGCGCCTTCCTATGCGGGAGTCAGACTCGATGAGACCTTGACCGTCTTTCCGCTGTCAGTCGGATGAACTTGGTGGGTGACAGTGTCGTCATTCGTGTTGAATGTTGTGTCTTTGGCAGGCTTCTTGCGAGCCGGGAAGATGGTCTTGTCGTTGTCGGCTGATATGGCCTTGAAGTGCTCCTCGACGCCGAAGAACTCGGAGATCTTGGCGAACTCGCGGTCGCAGCTATTGGAGAGCCCGAAATCGCCGCGGACGGTGATCACTCCTTTCGGCCCGGGTAACTTTATCATCAGGTAGGCGTAGTGGGGTACTGCCATAAACCTGGCAAAGCTTGGGCGTCCGAGGATGGCGTGGTATTGTGACTTCCAGTCGACGACCTCAAAGTCTATCGATTCCTTCCTGAAGTGCTCGGGTGTACCGAGGATGACGTCGAGTGTGATTGTTCCCATGGGCGTGATTGCTTGCCCTGGTACTATGACGTGGAAGGTGGTCTCCGATTCCGGCAATTTCTATGTCGACATGTTCATTCGCCTGAGGGTATCGGCGAATATGATGTTCATGCCGCTGCCCCCGTCCAGGAATACCTTCTTCAGGCTGTAGTCGCCGATCAAAGCCTCAATCACGAGTGCGGCGTGCCCGGGTCGGACTACCTCCGCTGGGTGATCTGCCCTGGAAAATGTGATTGGTGTCTCCGACCCGCGCAGGTAGTCTGGTACCGCGCGCGGGCTGTTGATGGCTTGAAGTACTTGGCGTGTGATGATTTTCTGCCTCCTGTTCGACGGGGGTCCTTTCTGGATCCTGTTCAACTGTCCCCGTGCGGCTGGGTACGCGTCGGCTGCTGCCGACGGACCTTGTTGCTGCTGCTGCGGCTGGGGGAACGCTCATGCCGCCTACACTTGATTGTTGTTTGCGGGTGCTGCCTGGATGGCTAGTTGTGGTGCCGCTTGTATGGCCTGCACCGGGGCGATGATTTGCTGCATGGCATGGTAGATCTTTCTTGCTTTGCGGCAATCCTTCAACAGGTGGTTTGAACCCCACTTTCCTGTTGCGGGGTTGCGGAACGAGTGATGCTTACAGGGTTGCATCAGTTCCTCTGCTGGGGTCAGCGGGCGCTTCCACTCGCGCTTCTGACTTCCATCATTGTGGTCGATGCTGCTGCTGCCACGGTTGTACTGACTCGAGCTTGGCTGCCGAATCTGCTCGTATTGTCGGCTGTTGTCACGCTTGTCCTCGCGGGGGGTTTCGTACCCTGCCGCTACTAACTCGATTGAATCGTGGGTGTAACGTGCCTTCTTCTTTTGACGTGCCTCGCGCCAGTTGCTTGTTTCGCCTTCCTTTTTGGGAGAAGTTTCGCGGACATAGTCCTCTCTTTCGGCCCATTGGTTGGCTGTTTTCATGAGTTCTATTGTGGTCTTCGGCTGGAGCCTACCGAATTCCTCCCGGAGGTCGCGGCGAGCGACGCCATGCATGAAGGCGTCCATCACTCGATCCTCTGATACGGGTTCCATGGTATTGCGGAGGAGTGTCCACCTCTGGATGTAAGAGCGGAGCGACTCGTCCTTCCCTTGCTTGCAGGCCTGCAACTCGATGTAGGTCGTCGGCCTGGCGAATGTTCCTGAGAAACTCTTGATGAAGTTATCCTGGAATTCTTCCCATGTTCGGAAAGAGTCTTTGGGTTGGCTTGTGAGCCACCCGCGTGCCGAATCTGTCAGCATGAGCTGGATGTACTGCATGGCTGTAGTCGACGTTCCGCTTTGACAGGTGCAAGCGATGAGGTAGTCCTCGAGCCATAGCTTTGGGTCTTGCTTCCCGTCGTATTTTGGTGTGCCAGCCGTCAACTTGAAGCCTTTAGGCATGCGGGTGTCGCGGATGTTGAAGCTAAAGCATGCTGCGCCACACGGCTCGAAGTCGCGGTCGGCGTGGTCGTTTGCGTGTGCCACGCTAGCCGAATGCTCCTTGCGGCTGCGGTCCACCGTCTTCTGTGTCAGGACGTCACGGAGGTCCTTGACTGCTTGTCGCTGCGCCGCTGGGATGCCCGACGTCGTTGGTTCAGTCGCTCTGTTGCTTGGCCCCTTGGCCGCCAGAGCCTCTTCGATTGCCCTTATGGAGGCAATTTGTTGCTTGTGGAGAAGGGAGCGCGCGTCTCCCTCCGGTGGCTGCGTGAGCCGGAGGTATGTCTCGACTGATATCAGGGCGGCATTCGCCGTCTTCGGGACGGGTATCCCATTCTCATCTTCGGTGACGAAGGACGAGTCGAGGTTACGGGTGAGCCTTGTTCGATCAGCTTCTGCCATGTGGGGGACACGGGCTCTGGTTCGCCGTGCTCCCTGGTTCACTTCTGTGGAGGATGTGAAGGAGAGGGCGGCTCGCCTGGCGCTCGATGCATCCGCGTCCCTTTTGCGCCTGAGAAGTTCGGCTTTTTCGGCGCGAATTCGTTCGCCTTCCTTGCGTAGCAAGTACTGGACCGCCAGGTGGTCTTCTCGAGGTGCGTTTGGTGGCGGGAACGTGCCTTCGTCCACGTGTTTCATGGCTTGGATTGCCATGTCCCGCGTGATGACAAGTTTCGGCTGGTCCGGCATGTCCACCTCCAGTGGGTATGCGGGTTCGTCTTCGTCGTCATGCGGTGCTGTGCCGGCCATGAAGACTTGCTTGGGGTAGGCATGAATTGGAGAGTTGGTGCTGCCGCTGCTGCTTCTGTCGCCCGCTTCTTGCTCGGGGTCGAAAATTGCCGCAACGTGGCGCGCGGCGCACCCGCTGTCGCGTCTCTTCGCGATTGTCCATGTATTCACGCTCGCTGGGGCGAGTGGGATTGGCTTGGGGTAGACTTGAGATCTCCACAAAGACGAGGGCGCGCGTGACATAGCTGTCGGACGCGGGCACTGGTCTCCCGTGCGGGTGCGACGGTGGAGGTGGATCTTGACTTGATCGACCGCACGACCGAAGTTAAGGTAGCAGATTCGATTCGCGCGGCCGTTGCCGAGATTGTCGATGTAGATGTTCTCTTCGCGAGTGCGGCTGGCGCTACCCCTGCGGGTGCGGCAGATGCGATCTTCGCGGGTTCGGCGGTCGCGATCTCCGCGGGTGCGGCAGATGCGATCTTGGCGGGTTCGGCGGTCGCGATCTCCGCGGGTGCGGCAGATGCGATCTTGGCGGGTCCAGCGAGCGCGATGGTTGGCGATTTTGGTGACGCCGTCGCGCGTAGCATAGTAGTCGTAGACCTGAGTATGCCACGACTATCTATGCAGCAGAATATGGAGCCGAAGGTGATGTGTATACCTTTGTCCAGATCGGCGTACGCCGACTGATGCGTTGGCGAGTGGATGACGTACTCGAAGGAGCCGAATCGGATCGACTCCCTGATGGCGGGTGCGCCGATCTTCATTGCGGATGGGGCCGGTGCGACCATGATCCTAGCACTTGTTGAACTTCCCACAGACGGCGCCAATTGACGAGGTGTTAACTCGACAAGTCCCAGGGTTGTGCACCCCGGGTTGATTGATGGGGAGAGAGATGAGTGCAAGGTGATCACGACGGCTGACAAGCGAGGTTTACCCAGGTTCAGGCTCCCGGAGGATAACACCCTACTCCTGCTTGTCTGGTTATTGATGCGAGTAGTGATTACAATGGCGAGATTGCGATCTCGCTAGGGTTTGTCGTAGTGGTTATCAGCGTGTCCTCTAGGACGGGCAACCCTCCTGGCTTTATAGGTAGCCAGGTCTCGGGTGATTGGTACAGATACGGTAGGTCATAAGACCTAACCGAGTTGGACTAGGATACGAGGTACCCCGAGTGGGCCTTCTGCGGGCCTTTCCATCCTTGGCGTGGCCCAGGTAGCATCATCGTGGGCTACCCGTAAGGCAGCCCCACGTCAGCGAGGATCCGAGGAGGCGGTTGACTCCGGCTTGAGGAGAGGAAGAGATGAGCACCGGGGTGGATGAACTGTTTGGTTCGAACAGACCAACCTGTGCTCTATTTATAGCCAGAGAAATTTTGGGCCAGAAATTTCCGGATCAACGTTCGGAAATTTCCGGACTCCGGAAATTTCCGGAACTATTTCCAAATCAAAAACGGGCGAAGTCAATGTCGGTTTTTGAAAAGGACTTAGCGCTGGAAAATTACGGAGCTTCGGAAATTTCCGGACTTGGTTCGGATATTTCCGAGACCCGGAGATTTCCGGCACTATTTCCGGTCTGACTTTGACAATGTTCAGTGCCAAAGTTGGAAAAGACTTAGTTGCCGATAAATCGCAGGATCCGGAGATTTCCGAGTCCGGTTAGGAAATTTCCGGTCGTCGGAAATTTATGGGATTATTTCCGCTCAAAATCCAGCCTAGTGCAGTGCTGAATTTTGAAAAGACTTAGTCAGGAAAACTTCTAGCAACTCATAAATTTCCTAATCTGGCTCGTAGATTTACGCCCAAACACAGGAACCAACAAACGAGAGGAGGTAAAAATGGACATGAGTGGGGAAAAGCATGGTTCAAGATAGTGAAAGGCTTAGGATAGAAGCACAAACTGATGAAGGAGCACACATTCAAGTTGCAAGAACCATAAACCAAAAGAGAAGACCAACAAGAGTGTGTTTTCCAAGAGAACCAAAGACAATGCATGTGAAGATCAAAAAATATAAATCCAAGGAAATCCAAAAACTCCAAGAAGAAATGGTGGTGGCCGAGGCCACCGTATAAGAATTGTAGGATGGCACCGCGAAGAAATATCTTGGGTCCATAACTACATCTCAACATTGAAGCTTACAAATTATAGATTTAATTTAAAGTTTTAGCAATGATTCATCACTATATGCATAATAGGGGGAGGGGGAATCCAATGTATTAGGAAAACACTCCCCCTAAGTCCATGCGTGCATCTAACACTAATAAAGCCTTAAACATTGGAGAGAGTGTAGGGATATCAAGCCAAGCCCCGAGAATCTATTATATTGAGCTCAAATCTCAAGTAGCTAAAGCGGACTTCATCAAGGGGCTTCGTGAAGATATCCGCCAATTGATCCCTTGTACCAACATATGATAGATCAATATCTCCTCGTGCCACATGATCGCAGATGAAATGATGGCGGATCTCATTATGCTTGGTCCTTGAATATTGCACCAGATTATATGCAATCTTGATGGCACTCTCATTATCACAAAGAAGTGGAACTTTGTCCAAGTGGACACCGTAATCCTTTAAAGTTTGCCGCATCCAAAGAAGTTGAGTACACCCGCTTGCGGCGGCGACGTACTCGGCTTCCGCTGTGGATAAAGAGATGCAATTTTGCTTCTTAGAGGACCAACTCACCAATGATCTTCCAAGAAATTGACACGTCCCGGATGTGGACTTCCTATCATCAATGTCGCCCGCCCAATCAGAGTTGGTGTATCCACAAAGAGACATACTGCCATCTTTGGGATACCACAACCCAAAACATGGAGTATGAACTAAATATCTAAAGATTCTCTTCACGGCCATCAAATGACTTTCCTTAGGCGCGGCTTGATACCGAGCACACACTCCAACGCTTAAAATAACATCGGGCCTAGATGCACATAAGTAAACAAGAGACCCAATCATAGAACGATACTCCTTTTGGTCTACCTCTTTACCATTGGGGTTAAGCTCGAGGTGGCACTTGGTTTACATAGGAGTAGTCACACCATTGAGTCCAAGCAACTTGAATTTCTTGATCATATCTTGAATGTACTTGGCTTGACATATGAATGTTCCTTCCCTCAATTGCTTGATCTCGAAACCGAGAAAGAACTTGAGTTCACCCATCATGGACATCTCGAACTTGTGGGTCATTAGCTTGGAGAACTCATCATTGAACACACGGTTAGTAGAATCAAAGATAAAGTCATCGACATATAATTGAAAAATGAAGAGTTCACCATTAACCTTTTTAGTAAAAAGTGTGGGATCGATTACCCCAACCTCAAATCCACGGTCTACTAAGAACTCTCTCAAATGCTCGTACCAAGCACAGGGGGCTTGTTTAAGGCAATAGAGAGCTTTGTCCAAGACATAGATGTGGTGAGGGTGGTCGGGGTTCTCAAAACCCGGGGGTTGTTTAACATAGACAAGTTCTTGCAAAGGACCATTAAGAAATGCACTTTTAACATCCATTTGTTGCAATTTAAAACCATGATGAGATGCATAAGAGATGAGAATACGTATCGATTCGAGTCTTGCGACCGGCGCGTATGTTTCTCCGAAGTTTATGCCTTTGACTTGGGAGAATCCTTGAGCCACCAACCGCGCCTTGTTCCTCACAACGATACCATGTTCGTCTTGCTTGTTCTTGAAGATCCACTTGGTTCCAATAACGTTGCGGCACTCCTTGGGTTTCTCAACTAGGCGGCACACTTTGTTGCGCTCGAAGTTGTTAAGCTCTTCATGTATAGCACCTAGCCAATCGGGGTCTTCAAGTGCATGGAATACTTTCTTAGGTTCAACCATGGAGATGTGCGCTTGATGCTCACTAAAATGAGCCAATTGACTTCGTGTGGAGACCTTTGCTCGAATGTGACCGATGACCTTGTCGATGCATAAAGCCCTTAGTTCCATTGATCTTGCAAAGAGATCTTGACGACGAGTTTCAATTGCCGCCCTTGTCCTGGGGACAATCTCTTGACCATCTTGGTCCATTGCATCCTCGTCTTGAACTTCTTGAGGGCCTTGATCATCATGAGATGCTTCTTCACATGGTGGGGAGGGATGATCTTGCCCTTGAGTAGAACTTGCACTAGTGGAAAAAGGCCTTTCTGTGGCGCACCAAAACTCCTTTCTGTGGCGCACCAGTTGGGCATGGTCGGTGCGCCAAAGTTATCTCGCCACAAAAATATATTTCTGTGGCGTACCGGCCCGGTGGGCCACAAAAATATTTCTGTGGCGCACCCCACATCCATGCGCCACAGAAACATATCTGTGGCGCACCCTAACTTCGGTGCGCCGCTAAATTATTTATTTGAATTTAAAAAAAATGGCGGCCATATCCAAATCTGGATCTGGCGCCGCCCGTTTTTTGCCGGAATTTCGTCGAATACCGTGGTCGGAGGAGGTCATAGTAAGTGGGTGTAGGAGGGGGTCACCGGAGATGGGTGGACAAGGAGGAGGAGGAGCTTGCCGTAGGAGGTCACCGGAGGTTGTAATCGCCGGAGGAGGAGGAGGTGGTAGCCGGAGAAGGAGGAGGATGAGGTGGTCGCCGGAGGAGGAGGAGGTCGCTGGAGGAGGAGGAGGAGGTCGCCGGAGGAGGAGGTCACTGGAGCCGGAGGTGGAGATGGTCGCCGGAGGAGGAGGTTGCCGTCGAAGTCGCCGGAGTTGGTCGCTGGAGTAGGAGGTCTCTCTTCGCCGGAGTTGGTGGAGTGGAGGAGAAGGGGAGTGGAGGAGAAGGGAAGTGGAGGAGAAGGGAAGGGGAGAAGAGAAGTGGAGAAAAGGAGAAGGGGAAAAGAGGAGAAGGGGAGAAGAGAAGTGGAGAAAAGGAGAAGGGGAGAAGAGAAGTGGAGGAAAGGAGAAGGAAATGAGAGGATAAGGTGAGAAGGGGAGATTATAAGGGGGAGTTGGCTGCTCCGATAAAAAAAAATTCCCGCCCAACAAATTCTGTGGCGCATCCTTATCCCATGCCCCACAGAATTATTTTTTTCTTTTTTTGATTTTGCTGAGAAAAACAATCATTTTGAAATAACTTTTTTTCCATTTGGAATTTGAGGAATCTGAAAAGGGCTAACCGGGCATGCCCTGGTTTGGGTAATTTTCTATTTTGTCTAGTTTTTTTAAGGTATTAAACACATTTTTTCGACGTCGTATGCAAAAGTTATGGGCGTTTCGACTTTCTTTACAGTGATTTTGCAGAAAAGGTCAAAACTCATATTTCAAATATGCTACACGAAGTAGGCACTAATACCTAACCATATTTCAAAGGATGGAATTTTTTGAACATTTTTTCATTTTCTTCTTTTTGCTGCAAGATTGAAAAGGCGATCCACGGGGGGGGGGTGGTGGATCTGGGAGCTGTGTGTACAAATTCTTGGTCCCATGCGCCACAAAAAGTGCGTACATTTTGTAGCGCACCTAACCTGATGCGCCACAGAATGTCAAATTTCTATGGCGCACCTAGCTGATGCGCCACAGAATATCGACTTTCTATGGCGCACCCGATTCCATGCGCCACAGAAAGTCATATTTCTGTGGCGCACCCAAACCCATGCGCCACAGAAATTCATGCAAAAGGATGCGCCACAAAAAGGCTTTTATGTGGCGCATGCAATTCGGTGCGCCACAAAAAGGCTTCCACCTATAAGCCTTTTTGTACTAGTGTTGGAGAAGTGGAGGAAACTTCAATAATCTTGATGGGGGACGCATGTTCTTCTTGTTGATGAAGATCTTGTTGAGGCGGTTCTTGAGCTTCATCATGATGAGGTGTATCTTGTTCTTGTTGTGGAAGATCTTGAGATTGTTCTTGAGGGGATTCATCATGTGCTTTGGATGATGCACTATGTGGTACTTGTGATGGTGAGTGTCGTGGTATCGGCATATTTGACAGGAGACGGGGCTCCTCTAGCCCACGAATGGATTGTGGGGAAGAAGGTTGATGTCGTCGAAGACGGGATTGAACACAGCGAGTTTACCCAGCTTCAGATCCCACATCGGTGGCGAGATCCTACGTGCTGCTATAATTCACTATGAGGCAAATAGCCGTGAGTAGGTTACAACGGGTATGATGCGTATTGAGCGTGCCCTAAAGGCTTCCTGGTGGCCGGCTTATATAGGCGGCCAGACCCCAGGATACAAGGCAAGTACTTGTCTGGCAAGTAATCAGAGTCCTAGACTTAGCCGGCTTAGTTGCCGCCTTCCATCATGGGCTTGGTGGCTTGATGGGCTTAGGCCTTCCGCCTTCCTTGGACCGTCCGCCTACTTCCTTGTACGTCAACTATCTGGGCCGCCCGGCAGGCTTCAGCCTTACCACCCTTGGGGCACCCTGGACTAGCCGGATTGATCCATGTTGGAGATACCCCTAGTTGGTATATCCCCAACATTAGCCCCCAGAAAGGTTGAAGTTCTCCAGGCGCCGGCTTCTTCTTGATTCTTCAATCTTCAATGTTGGCGGCTGTAGGACTTGAACCATTCTGAAAATAATGGGGGAACGTGTACCTCAATGTTGGCCCACGACCGCCTTTATCCAACATGCGAAAGACGGCTTAATGAAAACTTGTCGGATAGCTTCACAAGGAAACCCGATCCTTAGCGGCAAGCCAAACATGTTTTTGGCGGATGACGCCAGTTGGCTCACGACAGTTTGAAACCAAATGGAGCGAAAATCACGCCATGATTGCAAATCGTGGGAAAAAAGGAAGCGTGGAGATCGTGCGATCGTGCATTGCTTTACGGTAGCGGATGCCCGACACGTGTCCGACTAGCTATACCGTTGCACAGGGAGCAACGCCCGGTCCTATAAATAGGGAGCCGAGCAGTTCATTTCTTTCTCCACTCTCGCTCTCCTTCGTCCTTTGCTCTCCCGCGCTCTTTCTCTTCCAATCTTCCTCGCTTCACCTAGCGAACTCCGGCAAACTTTTTCCTCCGGCGACCTCTACGCACGGCGATGTCCACCGAGCAAGACATTACTTCGGCGGCGGCCAAGACCACCGTCGCAACGGCGATGGGTGGCGCGTTGTCGCGCCTTGCGGCTGCGCACACGGGTAATCCCGCCACCGCTCCATCTTCGACCTCCGCCGCGCCCTTGGTGCCTTCGTCTTCCACCACGCCGGCGGCGACTGGCGGTGCGCCTGTCGACGAGGAGGAGGAGCCAGCCGACCTCGGGTCGCGCTACTGCTCCCCTCCATTGTCGACGAAGAGGCGCTCCAAGACCTGGAGGCTGCCGGCTATCTCCCGACTCGGGAGGGCTGCAGCTGGAGGCCCGCCTTCGGGGACGTCATCCCGGATCCGAAAGCCGGGGAGCGGGTAATCCTCACCTCCCACTTAGTTAGGGGAATGGCCTTGCCGCCTTATTTAGCGAGGTGTTAGATCACTAAGGGCTCCAGCCCCACAATATAGCGCCCAATAGCATATTAGTCTTAGCCGGCTTCACATCTCTGTTTGAGGTCTATCTAGGTATTAGGCCTAGTTTATACTTCTTCAGATACTGCTTCCGTTGCCTGCGCCAGACTGTGCCGGACGGTGGACTGGCAACCTGCGGCAGTATCACTTTCAACTGCCGCCAAGGATGCCAATGGTATCCCAAGATACCATACATCGAGTCCGTCAAGGGCTGGACGTCCACCTTCTTCTACTACCAAGACATGGCAGCACTGGGGCGCCAATTTGGTATCCCGGACTTTGTCAACACGCCGCCTAAGCCCAGGCCATGCTGGGACGAGGCGGTCCCCAAGTTGACGGAGGAGCTCCGCCTTATTCAAAGGCGGATCGAGTTCCTCACTCGCACGATGGTTCGCCCCTTGCTGGATGGGGTGGACACCGTCATCTGTTGGCTTAGCCGGTAGATACTGCCTTAGAGGTATAGCCCGCACAAGATGTGTCAGTATTTGCCTACTGCCACGGCCTCTCTTCGCGTAAGAGAAGAGGGGTTACCAGCTGCCGACCTGGCGTTCCGACTTCGCAGCCTTGTCAAATCAGGGCTGGTGAAGGCGGTGGAAGGCGTGCCCATGCACACCCACGACAACCCTCCCCTTGAGGTATATATTTCTCTTGTTGCCCTTCTTTGACGCTTTTGCCGGCTTAATGGAGTCATGTTAACACTTGCTTTCTTCTCGATTGGCAGCTCTCTGCTCTGGGGGAGAATGACCTGGCTGCCGACTTTTACGAGTCGGAGGCCGGGAAAACCATGAAGCACAAGGCGTCCGGCGCTCCTTCCTCTACGGTTAATGCCGAGAGGAAGAAACGGACCGCAACAGCTACAGAGCCGGTCCTCGTCGACCTCGACGAGAACGTGGGGATTAATATCCCCCGAAGGTACCCATTTCCTCCTGAAATAGTTGTCGAATTTCTCTATTACCGGTATTCATCTGGCTGACTTTGATTTGTTGCCAGGGAACGGGTGGTGACTTCCAGGTTGCCGTCCAGGTCCCTTCTGTCCAAGGGAAAGCAGCTCCAGGGTAGCTCGCCCGCTACCGTGCCGCCAACTCCTCAGCCCCGGGCCGACGGCTTTATGAGCAACGCTCGCCGCCAGCCCCAGGTTCCGGCTTCTAGCCCGCCGCCAAGGGCCTCCTCTGCTGGCCGCACAACCAGCACTTCCTTTCCATTGGCTGAGGCTACGGCCAAAGAAGTCATCTGATCGCGCGCCACCTAGGAGGAGTTGCTGGTGGAGGTCGCCGGCAGAACGCGGAGGGCAGCCCTAGTTGCTGGAGGCGACAAGGTTAGGGATACTTGATCAACCTTTAAGGAGGCCAAGGAATCCACCCTGGCTTTTTCTGACTTCGCCGCTCAGACCTTCGCCGACTTGGAGGGCGATATTTATGTAAGTTGTCTAACTTGGTGGCATATACATAGTCCTTCCCCCTGAGCACTTAGATGGCAGACCGATAAACAGTGGTTGTCGGCTTAGTGGTTTTTTGACAATATGTTATATGCCTTTGTCTTTGTCCGCAGGGCATTCTGTCCACCAACGTGGAGCTTATCTCCTCCTGGTTGGAGATAAACCAGCGGTGTCACGATCTGAAAAGAGATTGTGAAGCCAAGGATCTGCGGCTTGCCGACTTGGAAGCGGCCCGCAAAAAGGATGAAGGTGAAATTACTAAGTTTTTTGCCTTCCGCCATGTTTTCTGTTTTGCTGCCGCCAATCATTTAGCTAGTGAATCCATAATGTAGAACTGCTAGATCACGCCCACGATATACTGAAGGCGTCCACTGATATGCAAGCTATTTTGAATGAAGCTTCTGATTTGGCGGCCGCCAACTTGGCGATGAAGGCGGAGCATCAGAAGGAGATGGAGGCCCAGTATATGAAGTTTGCGCAAGAGTCTAGCCAGCTTACTGGAGAGCTGGATAGCCTGCGCAAAAAATTGGCGGAGGCGGAGAAGGCGGCTGCTGAGGAAAATATTCAAGCAGGCTTCTCGCGCCTAGACTGCGGAAGATGTGGTGGCAGCTCATATGATTGAGCTGTCCGCCTTCCATAACTCGGTCCTTGGTAAGCTCTTCCTCACTCTTCATTTTTTTCCGTCAATTTGTTAGCTTGAGCCAAACTGACGCTTTTTATTTTTTGATACAGTTGCTGCCGGCTTAGGCGATGACAAGGTTGTCAGCCCCTGCCTAGATCGCCTTGCGCGTCTGGGTGAGCTGATCACCGAGACTTTGGCGACGTCCAAGCTGTTTGCCGCCAAGTTCTTCATCTCTTCAGGCAGCCAGGAGCCGTCCGAGTTCAGCGATGTGCCCAGCATGCTGGAGCAAGCCACGAAGCTACACAAGAGCTCGCTGAAGTCGGCGGCGCGGGGTGGTACCAAGACTGCGCTTGGATTATTCATGGCGCACTACCCCGAGCCGGAGATAGAAGTCATCACCGAGGGCATGCCGTCTACTTATGAAGACGGCAGCGAGGTCCAGCCGGCTGTTGTGCTGAACAGCGTTGCCGGCTATGCCATGCGGGTTGCCGACATGGTTGATACGAAGGTCTTCTATCGGCGCCATCCTACGCCTGTTGCTGGAGAAGCTGGAGTTGCCGGTACGGCCGAGGCGGAGGGGAGCGATAGCTCTGGGGATGAGGTTGTCAGCCCCCAAGCCTAATGTAGGTGGCCCCCGAGCCGAAGTTGCTGTTGCCGGCTTCCTTTATTTCTTGACGGCTAGCCCTTTCCTGCCCCTGAAACAATCAAATCTCAACCTGTAATATTTATAAATATTTTCGGAGATGTGCTGCTAGGCGGGAAGCCAGCTAACTTGTTTTATTTTGCCTTATTTTTATTTGGCCCGCCTTAATTTTACTCTGACTTATATGCCGTACTGTTTGTATGTTGGCAAACCTCAGCCGGAAACTTTAGCTGAAACAACCAGGGCTAAACCATACGTTTAGAATCGGAAACCAAAGCCAACATGTTGGCGCCAAAGACATACTACTAGGCAAACCACATATAAGTAATCAGACGTAAAGGAATTAGGCGGCGCAAAAAGTTGATTTTTGCTTTGGGTTGGCTCGAAAGCTGCAAGTATCTACCAGTTTGAACCTTTGCACGGAGCTAGAAAATAGGTAACTTAGATACATAGGGGATATATGATTGCAAGAAAAGATAAATGATGGCATGCTTCTCAACACAGATGAGGAACCATAGACTTTCATTTCATAATCATATATAACTTATTACAATTATAAATTGCTAAGTGTAGAAAGGACGTAGCTGCTCAATGTTCCAAGGCCGTCTTGTTTGTTCAAACGGGTCGTCAATGGCTCTTTTGCACTTGGTTCCTCTTTTTCCTGCCGCCTTCTTGCGCCTTTTCTTTTCTTCTTCGTCGCGGATGTCGGCTAGGTAGTAGGAACCATTGAGCAATGCCTTGTGACTATAAACGGTTCTTCCCATGGCGGGGATAGCTTGTGCAAGCCTTTTCTGTCTTGAATTAGGCGGAGAACCAGGTCACCTGTTCTGAAGCCTCACTTCCGCACTCTCCGGCTATGATAGTGGCGGAGTTGTTGTTGGTACAAGGCGGAGCGATGTAGACCGATGTCTCTTTCTTCATCTAACAGGTCTAGGTTATCCTGTCTTGCACCTTTTACATCTTGCTCAATGTAGGCTTGAACTCTTGGGGAATCGTATTTCATGTCGGTAGGTAGCACCACCTCTGCGCCATATACTAAGAAGAAAGGAGTATAGCCGGTGGATCTGTTTGGTGTTGTGCGCAAACTCCAGAGTACGGACTGTAGCTCTTCTGCCCAAGCGTCGGCTGCCTTGTGTAACGGAGCTTCGAGACGGGGCTTAAGTCCTGAGAGGACCAAGCCGTTTGTACGCTCTACTTGTCCATTTGATTGAGGGTGTGACAGTGATGTCAAATCAAGTCGGATGCCTAGATCACTGCAGTATTCTTCTATGTCGCCTTGAGACAGGTTGCTGCCATTATCAGTGATAATGCTGTGTGGAACTCCGAACCGAGAGATAATTCTCCAGAGGAAATTGGTGGCTGTTTGTACGTCAAATTTGCTTATCGGCTTGGCCTCGACCCATTTGGTGAACTTGTCGACAACGACCAATAGGTGGGTGTACCCACCACGTGCTTCTTGAAGGGACTAACCATGTCTAAGCCCCAGACCACGAACGGCCAGGTGATGGGAATTTTCCTAAGCTCTTGTGCCGGCATGTGAGGTTGGCGGGCGTACAACTGGCAGCCTTTGCATGTCTTCACGATGTGCTCGGCGTCTTCTTTGGCGGTAAGACAATAGAAACCTTGGCGGAAAGCTTTGGACATAATGGACCTGGCATAGGCGTGATGCCCGCAAGTGCCGATATGTATGTCCTTCAGAATTTCCCGGCCTTCTTCTGGCAATATGCACCGCTGATAGATACCGCATGTGCTTCGCTTGTATAGCTCGCCTTTGATTATTGTGAATGCCTTGGATCGCCTTATGATCTACCTTTTTAACACCTCATCATCCTACGGCAACTTCTTGTCGATTAAGAAATCGAGGTATGGGACAATCCAATCCGGCTGTATCGAGTAGACGGCGAAACTTGCCGCTTCTACTGGTTCTTCTGCATCGGGGTCCAACAAGTCGGCGCCTTTAATGGACGGCGTGTGCAAATGTTCCAGGAAAATATCCTTTGGCACTTTTTTGCGTTCTGACCCAAGCCTTGCGAGGGTGTCTGCCGCCTCGTTTCCAGCTCTTGGAACATGCTGGACTTCGTAGCCCATGAATTTTTTGGCGAATTTCGTCAACTTTGGCCCTGTATGCCGCATTTTTGTGCTCTTCTCGTCCCATGTGCCGCTTACTTGCTGCGCGACTAAATCGGAGTCGCCATAACAGAGGATTCTCTTGACGCCGAGGTTGTTTGCCACGTGTAACCCGTGAAGCAAAACTTCATACTCTGCGACGTTATTGGTTGCTGTGAAATGAATTTGCAACACGTAGCTGAGCTTGTCGCCTTTGGGTGTGCGCGGAACAACTCTGGCCCCCGAGTCTTTGAGCATCTTTGATCCGTCAAAGTGCATGACCCAATATTCTGACTCGGGGAGTACTGTTTCCTCCATGGCTTCTGTCCAATCGCCGACAAAGTCTGCGAGTGCTTGAGTCTTAATCGCTGTCCGTGGTTTATAGACTATATCGAAGGCGGCAAGCTCGATGCCCCATTTGGCAACTCGGCATGTTGCCTCTGCGTTGTTGATTATGTCTCCCAACGGTGCCCTGCTGACTAGTGTCACTGTGTGCTCCTGGAAATCATGCCTAAGTTTTCTGGCGGCGAATAATACACCATAAGCCAGCTTGTGGTAATGTGGATACCTCTGCTTGGAGGCGGAGAAGACTTTACTGATGAAGTAAACCGGACGTTGCTCAGACGTCGCGGCTTCGCTTTCCTTTCTTTCCACAACCAAGACAACGCTGACAACTACTCATGTTGCCGCGATGTAGAGCAGCATTGGTTCCTACGAGGTGTTGCGAATATCAGAGCGGATACGAGAGCCTCCTTAAGTTGCTGCAAGGCGGCATCTGCTTCTGCTGTCCACTCAAAGTTGTCGGATTTCTTCAATAGCCGGTAGAGGGGCATTGCCTTTTCTCCAAGGCGGCTTATGAAACGACTGACGGTTGCCGTCGATCCGGCTAAGCGCTGCACGTCCTTCAGACAAGTGGGTCTGGATATGTTTTGGATAGCCTTGATCTTCTCCGGATTAACTTCGATCTCTCGTTCTGAGACGATAAATCCGAGTAGTTTGCCGACTGGAACGCCGAAAACACACTTGGCGAGATTGAGCTTCATCTGGTTTTTTCGGAGATTCTGAAAAGTTTCTTCCAAATCCTTGTAACACCCCGGCCCACCCCTGGACCGAGCCTATCACGCCTGGAGTACTCCAGGCCAAGCACGCTTAACCTCGGAGTTCTTTCCAGATGAGCTTCCGGAAAAGAAGTTGCAACTTGTTGATATGAGTATTCTATCAATCCTATTAAGCCCTGAGCCAGGATCTCACATCTGAGCCAGGATCTCACATCCTTCCCCCCTTAGAAGACCGACGCCCTCGTCGGTCAACCCCCAGTCCAGGAACTCCCCCCCTTGGAACCCGTCCATGCGTCCAGTGCCGGCACATATCACATGTCCGCCCACTGACCCGCACACGCCCGTGTAACCGCGAGGGTCGGCTCTGATACCAATTGTAACACCCCGGCCCACCCCTGGACCGAGCCTATCACGCCTGGCAGCTCTCTAGGATCTCTAGACTGGCCCCGTAGATCAACACTAGTCTTTTCTGCGCACTTTGTCCTCACTCGTGCGCACCCGGGAAGGACTTCCCGGTCGGTCACCCATCCTTAGAGTACTCCAGGCCAAGCACGCTTAACCTCGGAGTTCTTTCCAGATGAGCTTCCGGAAAAGAAGTTGCAACTTGTTGATATGAGTATTCTATCAATCCTATTAAGCCCTGAGCCAGGATCTCACATCTGAGCCAGGATCTCACACGTCGCATATCAAAGCGACGCCTCGCAATAACACCGCCCAGCTTCCAATGGCGCAGACGGTAAAGCGACACGTGCTGCAGTCGCCGCTCTGCATACGCTTCGTCGGCGTCAATACGCGGCCAGGCGAAGCGGTGGCCACGTTAATGCAGGCTACCCAACCCCGCTCCTCCGGCCACTTTAAAACCCGACGTAGTGCAGCTCTCATCCGCAAACAAACACTTCTCCCTCTCCCTCTCCCCCAAGAAACATAGGCCACTATGGCGGGCAGCCCCGACGGGCAGCATCGCCACGAGTAGCTAGAGGAACTCCGGCGTCGCAACGAGGTGGTGGAGATGGCCAAGGCATTCCAGCGAGCATTGTGGCGCGAGGAGGCCGAGAGCGCTCGTCCATACGTGGTCACGCTGGAGACCGCGAGCCTGAGCTGTCGCCTGATACGTCTCGAACATATCTATAATTTCTTATGTTCCATGCTTATAATATACCACTTATGACATGTTTTATATGCATTTTATATGGTTTTATGCATTTTCTGGGACTAACCTATTAACAAGATGCCATGACAGTTTCCTGTTTTCTGCTGTTTTTGGTTTCAGAAAAGCACCCCTGCCGCGCGAGCACATGGTGACGAGGCCTCGGCCCTCCACCGCCTTCGCCTTTCGCCTACTTATACCCCTCGGAAAGCTAAGATACCAACAAAGAAAATATTTCCTCCACCGACTCCCGAGCTGCCGCCTTCATCAACACCACTTTGGGGGAGATCAGAAGCTCTCCCCGGCACCCTGCCGGGAGGGGGAATCGACACCGGAGGGATCTACGTCACCACGCCCGCCTCCAGAGTGATGCGTGAGCAGTTCACCTTTGGACTACGGGTCCATAGCAGTAGCTAGATGGTTGTCTTCTCCTCTTGTGCTATCATGTTTAGATCTTGTGAGCTGCCTATCATGATCAAGATCATCGTTATGTAATACTTCATGTTGTGTTTGCTGGGATCCGATGGATATTGAGTACTAAAGTCATTTGCTTCAATATATATTATGTGTGTGCTATTTATAATCTTGCATGCTCTCTGTTGCTAGTAGATGCTCTGTCCAACAAGATGCTTGTGACTCCAAGAGGGGGTATTTATGCTATATAGTAGGTTCATGTATCTATTTAATGTGGGGTAGTGACAGAAAGCTCTAAGGTTGCAGATGTATTGTTGCTACTAGGGATAAAATAGTAGTACTTTGTCTAAGGATGATGTTACTTACTTTACACGCAGTGCTTAAGGCGATAATCTGTTACTTGCAACTTAATACTGAAAGGGGTGCAGACGCTAACCGGAATGTGGATTATTAGTCATATATGCGGTTCGAACGGTCTATGCATATTGTTGTAATGCCCAACTGAATCTCATACTAGACATCATGTCGTGGAGGCTACACAGCATATGCCATGGGGTGGCTAAACTTTGGGGGCCGATGGACGCTAGAGGATTCGGGGAGGGATAGCGCGCTAAGAAGCACACACGAAGAACACATGAACACCGCGATTTACCCTGCTTCTGGGCTCTTGTGAGGAGATAAAACCCCTACTGCATCATCTAGCCTATTTTTTGTATATGGTGGATCATTTCTCGGACTACAAATCTGGGAGCTAGCTAATTTTTCCCTTACTTGGTACGGGTGTGGCTTCTTGGACCGAATGGCCTCTCTCTCTCCCCCATGGTGCATTTTATAGAATAATGCCCATGGGACAAGGTGGACCCATGGTACTCCTCCCACACTATTCATGAATTGACTACTGGGGTCTCGTCAGCACTGTTCACTTCGTCACAGGCATGAGTTTGTCCAGTCTTGTCCATCCTTAGCCCTGCATCACAGGGATGGGCATGGCACGTCTTGTCTGTCCTAAGCCTTGTCCTATAGCTCTTGGCATGGCACCTTCTCCGGCTAATCTGGCATGGATATGTCAGATATCTCGGCGAATCACCTAGGTAACCCGACATGGATATGCCGGATTCCACCTCTCAACCCGGCATAGACATGCCTGATAATCCTCTTCTCCCGAGACCCGGCGTGGTTATGCCGGATTACCCTTCATGCACCGCTCTTCCTGCACATAAGAATAACACAATGTACACCGATATAGACATGTCGGGTAAAATAAGTCGGTCAATGTTAAGTCGGTTAGAGTATGTCCGTTAGAGTATGTCCGGCTGCACCAATATCACATCCCGGTCCGTTCCGACCCGGGCATATGCCGGTCAAGTATGTCGGTTCAATATTGGACGTGTCTTTTACCATATCTTTACCCTAACTGAAGGTAGCCCCCGACACTAGTCTCCGAAACCGGTGCGATCCTGCAGCCCTGGATGAAGGGCCGTATCAGATTTAAACAAAAAACCCATTTTGATCAATAAAACGATACTCCCATGTCGGTACCCCATGTCGGTCCATCTCAAAAAATCTGTAGAGCTCAATCTTCAGCCAATACCGACATTCACCTATAGGCCGGTTTCCCCGACATTGAAAGATACTCTCGATCGTGGGCGCACAATGTCACTTCCGAGATGGAGCAAACGACCATCCGAGATATCTCGGGCGACAAGAGAGTTACCGGGTGTCTCCAGCCGACCCAACACAGAGCTAACTCGGGCATCGAAGCTGCGCACCCGCCATTCTATTTTCTCGTTTTTCATGCCATAACCGATTGGATCGGTCTCCTCCTCTTTTCTCTCTTTATTCTCTTTTCTTTCTCTTTCTTTTCTCCTTCCCGACGGAAAGAACTTGGGCCTTTCTTCCTCCTCACTTTCTCTTCAATCACCAGAATCCGAGCCGGCCAGCCCCTGGCGGTGACTCGGGGCGAGGAAGTCGGCGTCGAGCAGAGCCTGGGGCGCACTCGGGGTGAGTGTAGATGAACTCGACCATGCCGAGGTGAAGTCCCCGAGGTCACCGACGTCCAGGTCGAGCGGAGGCGATGTCGGCCTTGGAGATGTTGGAGGTGCCAAAGTCGGAGGCGAGGACGAATCGGCGTCGGGCGACCGCGGGCAAGGCACTGCCGGGCCACCGAGGCCGGGGCCCTTTGGTGACCGAGGCTGGGGCGCGGCCATAGCCGGGCGCAGGCGAGGAGGCGGCCAGCGACCGAGCGCGGGCGCAGCCGGGGCGAGGGTGCGTCCGGCACAGCTGAGGTCGGGGACGAGGGCGTGTTCCGGCACAGCCGAAGCTAGAGGCGAGGGCGCGTTCCGATTGAGCCAAACTCGGGCGGCACCGAGATGCGGAAGTGTCGGTGTGGAGCGCTGTCGGGGGCGAGCACCGGGTTGAGGACGAACCCGGGCGCCGTCGGGCAGGCCGGGTTGAGGTCGGGGATGAAGACTGTCGGCACAGCCGAACTCGGGGGCGTGCCGGCAAAGTCGGAGGCGACCGGCACGGGGAAAGTCGGCGATGCAGAGGCCTATGCCGGACGAAGGCGAGCCGGAGGCCTCCGGGCGCACCGAGGCAAGGACGGGGGGCCTGCCAGGATGGCCGGGCATGGTCGATGTTGGGCGGTGATACCATGTTGGGGGCGAGCTGCTGATTGCCGGAGGCGAGGCGCTGGACCGAACTCGGGCTAGGCACGGCGGCTCGGCCGGAGTCGGAGCAGCGCCGAGTCGGGGAGGAGGTGCTGCCGAGGTAGGGAGCTTGTAGTAGTTGGTGGCGCAGGTCGGGGAAGACGATGACGTTTGATGCGATGCAGTTTCTTCCGTTGACCGAGTTGAAGAGACGAATTGTATTGGTGGGCCGGTCTACTGACGCTGGGCAACTCGGTCCTGTCGAGACACATTTGAGCCATGATTTGATATATCAGCTTGGGCTACGCTAACTCGTTTTAGAGTGCACGCTTATGCCTTTTCTTTTATCTCCTCTTCCTTCATACCCGCTTTTACCTCTTGTGCAAAAGATAAGAACCTCATAACTTTTAGGGTACTGGGGGATTACATCCCGATACTAGTCCCCGCGCCTGTCGGAACTCGCAGCGTCGCGCACAGATTTAGCTATCAAAACATCTTGTAACTCAGAGGTATGATACCTCACATGCCGGCTTTTAGCTACATTGGGCGTATACCGACACGAACGTCTCATGTGCCGGTATTTAGCCACTCTGGGCGTATACCGACACAGAGTCTCATATGCCGGCTTTTAGCCACTCTGGGCGTATACCGACACAGACGCCTTCAACCTCTGTTTATTTGACACAAGTGTATCCTGGGTGTCTCGATATCTCGGCCGCTCTGGACATATCACACATGTCTTGATATCTCGGCCACTCTGGGCATATCACATATGTCTCGGTACCTCGGCCACTCTGTGCAAGTCACATAAGTCTCGGTACCTCGGCCACTCTAGGCAAGTCACATATGTCTCGGTATCTCGGCCCCTCTGGGCAAGTCACACATGTCTCAGTACCTCGGCCACTCTAGGCAAGTCACACATGTCTCGTCTCGCAAACCAACACATGTGATGATCGGGGATACATGATGATGCCATGATATGCTGGCGAACCGAATAAATGACAATCTGAGATATGGAAAGATACTGCGATACTGTAGCGAACCGAAATAAACGGCGATTTGGAGATATGGAACGATGCCGTGATATAGTGGCGAACCGAAATAAACGGCGATTTGAAGATACGAAACGATGCTGTGATATAGTGGCGAACCGAAATAAACGGCGATTTGGAGATATGGAATGATGTCGTGATAGTGTGGCGAAAACTCGGTATGATATGCCATTTATAACCCGGCAAGCCGATACCAAAGACTATTTGGGGTACACTCTGATGCAATACCGAATATAAGATGGATCCGAGATAACCCATTTAACCATGACCTTTGATATGAATATTCTCTCGGTGAAACCGATATCACCTTTCAATGTTAGTTCACACATATAAAACAAGCACCATAATTCTATTTACCAATTAAACAGATCTAGCATAAGATAGAAATTACTCTAGCAGCAAAACTACATAACAGGAAGCAGACTCGGTTTCCACCGAGTCCCCGGGTTACTCTAGAGATCTAGCAGAAAGAACAGAATTCACTGGTGAGCCAGTCCCTGAGTTAAGACATCTTGCTCCCGGGGAACACAAATAACATATGCCGGATTAGTTTTTACACCGAGCCCTGAGTTTACTTTGTGTTTACCATACTTAGTGATTTATGTCTTGTCTACCATACTGGTGTTCGATAGTCGAGTCACATAATCACAATCATAGCATACAGTACTCGTAAAATTTTGAGGTAAGGCCTAAAGTTATCCGACATACAAAAAACATAATGACATAACAAGGTTAACAAAACAACATATGCCAAATTGCTTTTTAGACCGAGTCCTCGAGTTTATTTTCATGTTCACTACAATCCACAATCTCTGCCCTTGACTACCATTTAGGTGTTCGTTAGTCGAGTCTAAAGATTATATCCGACATCACGCACTACTTCAACTTTAAAACAAGGTTAAAAGCTTATTCGGCATACAACCGGCATAGACAACACATATACCAACAGGGCAGTCCCCGAGTCTCAACTCGAAGTGTCGGCACTCCAATAACTCGGCAAAATAGACATAAACCACATGCAAATAAATAAAACGATTCCCGAGTTACTCTAACAATCTATGAGAACAAGCACAACTGACTGGCGAGTCAGTCCCCGCGTCAAGACATCTTGCCCGCGCGGAAAATAAACAGACAACATAGCATGGCAGTCCCCGGGTTACGACACTTCGTTCCCGGGTAAACAATTAATCAAAAGACGAAGGGGCCATCCCTGGGTTCATTTTCATTACCTAACATGCAAAACAAATATACCATAAATATACTGTAAGTACTCACATTAAAGTCTCGGCGTGAGTGTATATTAGGCTGTCCGCATAGTGATCCTATTTCCCCTGCCGCAACGCAGTCCATCTGGTATACGGCCCTGCATGTGTTATAACCCGGTCCATCCGAAATGTTGGATTGCCGACATGTTCAACTCGTTTACATATATATGCCGGCCTGGCGACATGAGTATCTCGGAGATATTTGACACCGGGAGGCTTTTTCTATCCTCCCACTCATTCTTTTTCTCTCGCCTTTTCTCTTTTTTTTTCTACTGACTCAGCCAGCCGACATAGACCCTACGCTGATTGACCCCTCATCCTAGCATAGCACTCCCTCTTTTTTCTTTCTTTATTTCTCTCGTGCCGTTTTCTTTTTCTCTCTCTACCCGATTAGCCGGTCGACAGAGCATTACCCGGTCAATCACCTCTTTGCCTCTCCAGTCCCTTCTCTTGTTTTTGTAGTCCATTCCTCAATCCCACATACGCACTACCCGGCTCACATAATTTTGTCCCTCACCCTCCTTTATTTTTCTCAGCTTTACCCGGGGGACCGACATACCGTATGTCGGCACCGATCCTCCTTTATCCTTCCGACATGGACCTTACCCGGTTGACCGACACAACAACAAGCCCAGCCCGCGGCTCCGCTCCCGACCCCGTAGTCCTGTGCATTCCTTTTCCCTTTCCTCTTTTCTTTCTTTTTCTCCCAACTGAATTGCGCGGTCTCTCTCTTCTTCTTTTTTCTTCTTTTTTTCTTTTTCTTTCCTCCCGAGTTCTCCAGCCCGGCCCTTGCCTTTTCCCGCAGCGACTAGCCAGTCTGAGGCGGCAACTTCCGGGCAGCAATCCGACAGGCGGCGCGCCGGAGGAGAGGCCGGAGTGTGGCCATAGAGGGGCGCAAGAAGAGCAAGATGCGGTAGCAGCAGGGCGCGGCCTGAGGCGGGCGCATCTGGGGCCGGTCGGGGCGAGAATCGCAGCCGGAGGCGGCGAGGCAGGGGGTCAACCGGCGGGCGACGAGCAGGGCGTTAAGAGGCGCAACACGGTTCGAGGAGGTGCAACGTGGTCCGTGGCCAGAGGACGGCGAGCAGGGCTCTGTGCGCAGCCGGGCGCGGCTGTGGACGAAGTCGAAGGCGGAAGCGGAGGTTGGTGGCGGCGTTCGTCGCAGGTTCGCGCCGCTGCGATTTGGAGTGCGAGGGGGTGCGGATGGCTGCCGGTCGACGAGGATGGAGGCAGGGGCGCAAGGACGGCTGCGTGTTGATGGAGACGTCGCGTTGCGGCGGCCGGAAACTTGCAGGCGCGCTGGAGCCGGTCCGCGGCAAACTGGGCGCGAGGACGCGACCTTGGCTTGGTGTGGGACCGGGAGGCAGCCGAGGGTGCGCGAGCGTGCGGCCACGGCCGCTCGATGTTGAGGATGCCGAGGGCGCCAGCTCGGGCGCAGACGAATGCGCGGGCTGGGGCGCCGCCGGACGCGTAGACAGCTTGGGGAAGATGCACGCTGCTGCAGAGGATGCCCGGGCGCCGCGACGGTTTGTTGACGGCGAGACGACGCCGGCGACGAACCTCCAGGATGTGTGGGATAATGGCGATGTTGAGTCCCGGCGTTGACGAAGAAGGTCCCGTCCGAATTTACTCCAGCAAGCGCCACTGTCAGCCTTATGATGGGCGCCAAATGTCATGGTGGTTGCACGGCATATGCCACGGGGTGGCTATGTCGGCCCAGTGGAGACTGGGTTATGAAGAGCCCATTCTCCCTAGGCCTCGCACGCGGGCTGATCAGACGAAACGACTAAGGACCAAGCCATCGCTTAGAGAGACCCGCGAGAGGCAAATCCCCTCGAGGGCCTGAAGAGGAAGCGAGCCGTTCTGCGCGGTCCGCAGCTTGTCGGCCACCGCGCCCAACTTTATCGCCGATAGACCGCGTCCATGGAGGATTCCGCCGCGGTGGACTCCAACTCTTCTACGCCACTGCCGTGTGGGAGCCCACCTTGGACGCCTAGCGCGAGGAAGACGCCTGCGGCGCCTATAAAAGGAACAATACCTCCACCGTAAAGAGGGTCGGCCAATTGCTTGAAGAACACTTGTAAACCCTAGCTCAGCCAAGTAGAATAGCCTTCGGCTGGAGGAGGAAGAAGACCATTACTTCCCTCCCCAGGCACGAATTGCCTCAAGAGAGCCTTCGGCAAGCTCAGTTGTACTGTAATCCTCCACAGCGCAATACAAACACGTAGGAGTAGCGGTTTTACCTCCTCTAGAGGATCGTGAACCTGGGTATGGGCCGGTGTCCATCTCTGTCGTGGGTGTTTCTCCCCAGGCCCGGCGAGCACCGTCGTCGTGCCTCTCGAGGGTCTTGACCCCCACGTTCAATCCCCTTCACGAACTATTCTTCAGGGAGTGACCACCCCTGTTTCGTGGGAGTCACAACTCGACATTTGCGCGCCAGGTAGGGGATTGAAGCGCGTCAACGAACTTCGAGCCGCCTCCGCGCCATGGCAAACACCCGCGCTACCTGCGCCGCCCGCGCCAACAGGCGCGCACCTGAAGGAGCACGCGTCACGCCCGGCGCCACGGCCACGCGTGGACAACGGGGACGACCCCGCCGTGAGGAGCGCGCCAACTCAGGCCCTCATGCGGAGGAGCCCGAGCACACCTCCGAGCACCAGGGGGACGCGCAGTCGTCGCACCAGACGCACACCGCTCGCGCAAGAACTTCTCCGCTATCAGCCCACCGCTGAGGCCCACGAGCAATGGCTGGAGCGCCTCAACCACCTCATAGGCATCGCTACGACTCACCCCCGCTCCGTCGCAGTCCGCCGTGCACCCCTCCCTCGCGGGCATGGCTGTGCCGGACGCGCCTCGGCCTACCACGCGTCCTCGCCTCACGGCTGCTTGATCGTGCAACGCACCGCCCCAGACGCCCGCGTGGGGATGGAGCTCCAGCGCAGCCGCCAAAACCGGCTCGCGGGAGAAATTGGCCAGGCGGGCCAGCAGAACCGCAGCGCGCTGCAGCACGGGGTCGCCACGTACGCCACCGGCTGCATGGCGTTCACCCGCTCCCTGCGCCGCGTGGTTTGGCCCCCGAAGTTCAGGCCGGCTCTCCCCAAGGGCTACGACGGCTCTAGCAACCCCATCGAGTTATTGCAGCTCTACACCACCTCCATCCAGGCGGTAGGTGGAGACGACAAGGTCATGGCCAACTGGTTCTCCCACGCGCTCCGTGACTCTGCGTTGTCATGTCTCCTGAACCTCCATGAGGATTCTGTGAACTCTTGGGAGGAGCTCTGCAAGCAGTTCGTCTCCAACTTCAAGGGGACGTACGAGCGCGCACTTACCCACAACGACCTGCGCCGTGGTGCAGAGAAAGCATGAAACCCTCCGCAAGTACATCCAGCGCTTCAGCCAAGTGCGCAACAAGATCCCGAACATCCCTGACACTCAAGTCATCGCCGCCTTCCGCGAGGGCGTCACCAACAGCAGGATGCTCGAGAAACTGGGTATCCACGACAAGCTCACCTCTGTGGTGAAGCTGTTCGACTTGGCGTACAAGTGCGCCAAGGCTGAAGAGGGACTCCTCTTCGTCAAGATGTCCTCAAGAGGGGACGAGCACGCTGAGGTGTCCAAGAGCCAGAAGAAGAAGTAGGAGCCCAAGCGCAAGGCCACCGCCGTCCTCGCGGCAGAGCCTGACGCGAAGGGCACCCGCAGGGACTCTCCTGAGCCTGGGGAGAGAAAAGACGACCACCGCCCGTTCTGCATCTACCACAACAGGCGCTGTCACTCTACAGAGACTTGCTTCGACCTCAAGAGGCTGAGCAAAGAGCGCGAACAAGCAGAGGGCAGCGGCAGCCGCGGTCAAGGCCGTGGCTACCGCGGAAATGGGCGCAAGGGTGGCTACCAGAAGCCATCTGGCCATCAGGCCAACGCTGCGGAGAAAAACGGCCACCTCCCTGACGAGGAAGATGGGGGCTATCAAGCTCCAAGAGGCGCCATTGCCTGCATCCTCGGTGGGGCACATGCGCCCAAGTCGAACAATCAGTTCAAGCAGTTCGCTCTCGAGCTCAACGCCGCCCTCCCCAGCCTCGAGACCTCCAGGCCCCTCAAGTGGTCGCAGTACACCATCGCCTTCGACGCTCAGGACCACCCCAAGTCCACCAAGACTGTTGGAACCCTCCCGCTGGTCTACAGCCCCACCATCGACAACATTGCTGTCTCCAAGACACTCATTGATGGTGGAGCAGGCCTGAATGTCATCTCCATTGAGACGTTCAAAGCGCTTCAAGTGCCCTACGAGCGGCTCATGCCCTCTAGGCCCTTCACGGGAGTCACCAGCGGCTCGATCGAGCCTCTGGGGCAGGTCAGGCTTGCCGTCACCTTCGACAGCGAAGAAAACTACCGAACCGAGCACATCGACTTTGATGTTGCGCACATCGGCCTGCCGTACAACGCCATCCTCGGCTACCCCGCTCTCGTGAAATTCATGGCCGTCACGCATCATGCCTACAACATGGTCAAGATCCCCGGCAGCGCTGGCACAATCACCATCCGTGGACATGTCCTGGATGCTACGAGCGCTGTCGAGACAGCCTACAAGGCAGCCGCCATGGAGTTCCCTGCAGACGAGGACATGGAGCCTCTCGAGAGACCCAAGAAGAAGAAGCAGCTGTTCTCCCAGGAGCCAGCCGCTACAAAGAAAGTCTCTCTAAGCTCCAGCAGCTCGGGGGCTGAAGGCTTGGGGGCTAGCGTCACCATTGGCGCTGCGCTGCCTCCTAAATAGGAAAGCGCGCTCGTCGCCTTCCTCCGGGCAAATTCTGACATGTTCGTGTGGAATCCGTCAGATATGTCCGGTGTACCGAGTGAGGTGATCGAGCACCACTTAGCCGTTTATCCAAACGCACGCCCCGTCAAGCAAAAAGCGAGAAAACAAGCCCCCGAGAAGCAAGCATTCATCGTCAAAGAGGTCGAGAAGCTAAAAGTGGCAAATGTCGTCCGCGAATTCTAGCACGCCACTTGGCTCTCCAACGGCGTGGTTGTCCCAAAGCCCGCCGGAGGAGGCCGCCTCTGCATCGACTACACCGATGTCAACAAGGCTTGCCCCAAGGACCCTTATCCCATGCCAAGAATCGACCAGATTGTGGACTCCACGGCAGGCTGCGACCTCCTCTGCTTCCTCGATGCTTTCTCTGATTATCGCCAGATAAAAATGGCTAAGGAAGACGAAGAGAAGACGGCTTTCCTCACCCCTTGCGGTGTGTATTGCTATGTCTACATGCCTTTCGGCCTGAAAAACACTCACGCCACCTTCCAGAGACTCATGAGGATAGCACTTGGCGCGCAAATGGGCAGAAACGTCGAGGCTTACGTCGCTGACATCATCGTCAAGTCTCGAGAGGGAGATACTCTCCTCAGGACCTTGAAGAGACTTTCGCCAGCTTGCGCAAGGTGAACATCAAGCTCAACCCCGCCAAGTGCATCTTCGGAGTGCCTTCAGGCAAATTGCTGGGTTTTCTAGTGTCTCACCGAGGTATAGAGGCAATCCCTGACAAAATCAGGGCCATAGAGGAGATGCAACCTCCACGCGCGGCTCAAGTATATGCAACGCCTAGCAGGATGCATGTCCAGCTTGGGTAGGTTCATCTCCAAGTTTGGCGAGAGAGCACTGCCATCTTCAAGATCATGAAGAGAACCGGCACCTTCAAGTGGACGCCTGAAGAGGAAAAAGCCTTCGAGGATTTGAAGAGGTACCTGGCCAGCCCACCAGTCATGGTTGCCCCAAGGACAGGCGAGCACCTGAAGCTGTACCTATCAGCCACTCCACAAACTGCCAGTGTCGTCCTGGTGGTAGAAAGAGAGGAGCCAGTCCTCCACAAGAAGAGTGCAACCACTCCAAAGCCAAAACCCCATGACGAAGAGCTCGGCAAAGGAACATGCCCCAAAAACCCACCGCCAGGCCCAAAGACACAAGCGGAGCCTGCCCCGCGTCAACCGCTATAGAATGATCTCTCTAGAGAGCCTGAAGAGCCTCCACTAGCCAACCCCCTTGAAGGACATAAAGAGCCTCCACAGGCCAACCCTCTCGAGGGCCCTGTAGAGCCTCTCTAGGCAAACAGCGCCGCGCCTAAACTGACAACCCTTGTCGAGCACCCAGTCTACTTCGGCAGTACAGTACTGCGCGATGCTCGTGAGCGGTACACAATGTAGCAGAAGCTCCTCGTCGCGCTCCTCATGGCGTCAAGAAAGCTGTGACACTACTTCCAGGTACACCCCATCACGGTGGTCACCTCTTTTCCCCTGGAGCATATCCTGCGCAACCCCAACGCCACAGATCGTGTCGCAGGATGGAACATAGAGCTACAGCCATTCAATTTGCGTTTCGATACCACAAGGGTAATCAAAGGAAGAGCGCTGGCAGACTTCGTCGCCGAATGGACTGACCCAGCACCTGAAGAGCCTCTAGGAGAAGAACAAGAGCCCTCTGGAGATAAAATGCCCAGCCACTGGACCATGAAGTTCGATGGAGCTTTCGCTTGTCGCCACAGTGGGGCTGGCGTGGTCCTGATCTCACCAAAGGGCGACAAGCTCTATTACGCGCTTCAGCTGTGCTTCGGAATCGACAAGATCTCCAACAATATTGCTGAGTATTGAGGCCTGCTCGCTGGGTCTCCTGCGCGGCCCGGTGGGCGGAGAGGAGCTGGGTCTCCAAATGGCCCAGCTCACGGCATTTTTGCGCCAACGAGCCCTCCATGGCCTCGTGCTCGGCCGTCGCCGCGGACAGGAGCTCGGCAGCGGCGTCACGCTCCTCCTGGAGGGGCGCAAGAAGCTCGGAGGCGTCGCGGATAGCCCTCGCGGATCTCCTTGGCGAAGCGGATGGACTCCTCGCGCGCGGCCTGCAGCGCCAGGGCCTCTTGACGACGAGCCTCGACGGCCGTGTTGAAGGACGCCCACGCACTCGCCAGCTCCTTGCGCTGCTGAGCGAGTTGTATGTCCTCGAGGGCGAGTTGCTCCTCCAAGCCCTCCAGGGACTCCCTCACGAGGCGAAAGGCGACCTCACGGTGCCCCGCGCTCCAGTCCCAGCCTCGGAGGACCAGGTCTTGGCTTGTCGAGGGCCCAGCCCCTGAGTCGAGGCCCGGGAGCCTGGCCCCGGAGCGCGCTCGGGGGCAAGGCTGCACTCCGTCCCCGACCGCGTCAGTAGCCTCCTCGACGCCTGCACCGGCCCGGGTTTCATCCCCTGCCGCGGGATGAGGGGGAGAAGAAGGAGCCCCTCCTGCGAACTCGCCCACGCCTGGCGGCACCTGGCACGCCTCGACCTCTGGCTGCGCGGGAGGTGTGGACACACGCGCTGGAGTTGGCTCGCGCAGCGAAGTGGACTCGCGCGGCGGAGTTGGTTCGCGCGGAGGCGTGACCGCGGGAGGTGGAGTAGGAGCGCGAAGAGGAGTGGTAATCCTCTCCTCCGGAGCCTCCACCACCATTGGCTCAGGAGGCGGCGCAGAGGCCTCTAGGTGAGGCGCGGCCTCCTCCGCCTGAGGCACTGCAACCTCCGCCTGAGGCGCAGCCGCCTCCCCTTGAGGCACCTCCTCAGTAGGGCCTGTGGAGGCTGTCTCCGCAGGCCTCGTGGCCTCTTCAGCCACGGCCTCGGCCGTGGCTCTCTTCACTTCTGCTGCCTTGCGAAGCCTACGGCGCTTCGCAGGCACAAGATCACTGGCGAGAACCTAGAGAAAAATCTTCAAGAGTGGATAAAGCGAAAAAGAGCAAGAGTCAAAACGACCGAGTGCCAGGAGCACTTACCCGGACGGTTGAGCGCTGGTGTCGACCCACGCCAGGCCAGGCGAGCGCCAGGAGGGCGTGGTCCTGGAGCCAGACCCCTCCGGAGTCGCCACGACTTTCCTCTTGGAGGGGACATCGGACGGCCTCACCCCAGAGCGCCCCACAGCCGCCTTGGTGCATGGCTCGCGCCGCCCCGGGGTGGCCTCCGCGTCGGAGGCCTCCCTCTCCTCCTCTTCCTCCTCCAAGAGGCCCGAGGGCACCACCACGAAGGCGTCATCATCGCCTGACGAGATGTCGCAAATCTCGTCAGTAAATGGCCCAGGCCTTGAAGAAGACACCTCTCCCGTCGCGGCCTCCTCCTCGCCACGCCAGTCTCCCAAGGCTGAGGGAGAGTCTGCTCCCACCGCCTCCTGCACCACCGGCACAGGCACCTCCATCCCCGCCTGGCCTGCCGGGGTAAACAGGGGCATCCCCTCCAAAATGACCATGCACTCAGTCATGTTGTATTGGTGGAGGGGCTGGAGCGTGACAGGGAGCTGATCCGCGGCAGGCACCACCGGGTTGATGAAGAGCGCGGACATGACGTTATCGACGGCGTCCTTGTCGTTGTTCTCGTGGTGGAGCCTCATCTTGTCGTGAGGCCCGTCGTATATGCACATGGGCATCCAGTGTGCCTGGAGGGGACCGATGCGGCACGTCACGAAGTCCGCCATAATGATCTGCCCTGTGAGGCCCTCCTCGCGAAGGAAACTCAGGCGTCCCATCTGGCTCGTGTTCTTCGCGCCGTCGAAAGGCGCCTTGCCCCGGTGAGAGTTCTTCACGGGCCGCGCATCGGGGACCTCGAGGAAGGCGCAGGGTTTCTCCACCACGACGAAGAACCACTTCTGGCGGAAGTCATCCACCTTCTTCGTCACCGAAGGCCTTGCCGTCGCTCCACGACATGGGGATGTAGACGCTCCCCATGCCGTTCACGATGCGGAACGAGACGCACCCCGAGCGCTCGTTCTTCGCCGTGTTCTAGAGCGCGTAGAAGGACCGAAAGAGCCCCACCGTGAGCTCCAAGCCCAAGTACGCCTCACAGAGGTACGCGAAGACGGCGAGGATGAGGACGGAGTTGGGGTGGAGATGCAGCAACTGGACTTGGTAGAACGCCAGCACCGCCTCCAGGAACGGCGAAAACGGCGGCACCAGCCCGGCGGAAAGGCAGTGCTGTAAGATCGGGAAATACCCTCGCGGGCGTTTCCCGTGCGCCACGGGCTTGAGCGCGGTGGCGCCGTGCTCGTTTGTCCGGTCCGCTACCAGGAAGCGGACCTTGGCGAGCGCCTTGTCGTTGACACGCACGCCGAGCAGAGCCGCGGCATGTGCGACCTCCGTCTGGGAAGGAGGCCCCGCGGCAGCCTTGCCCTTGTTCTTGGCGGGACTCATCACCGGAGTTCTGGATGTCGCCAGAGGCGAGAGAAGCCGAGAGCGCTAGAGAACGAAGGCGAAGAGCTCGAAAATGGCGGAGGCTTCTGCGAGAAGGATTGGAAACAGTAACGGCTCCCTGCTCCGGCACCCGAGCTTTATGTCCCTTCAAAGAGCACTTACCGGGGCGTGGTGGGACCCCCCCACGACGCGCGCCCCAGATCGTGCGCGACCGTTACTCGTCTGAGTGACGCGTGGCTCGGGCCGGCCAGGCACTTTGGGCCCACGATGCTCCGCCTGCGCCCATGGGCTCACTCACGCCCATCACGGGCCGGGGGGCTACTGTCGGCCCAGTGGAGACTGGGGTATGAAGAGCCCACTCTCCCCAGGCCTCGCACGCGGGCTGTTCAGACGAAACGACTAAGGACCAAGTCATCGCTTGGAGAGACCCCCGAGAGGCAAATCCCCTCGAGGGCCTGAAGAGGAAGCGAGGGCCTGAAGAGGACCCTCGCTTCAAGGGACCCTCCCGAGGCGCCGTGCGCCCGAAGAGAAGTCAACATAAATCCCACCTCAAGCCGCCACGGGCCTGCGGGGAAACTTCGCGGCCAAGGAAGTACGGCAGGGCGCACATGGCCTCTACCGTATCCGTAGGGTGACGCAGGCGCTCCCTTTGCCTTTTTGGTGATAAAGGAGTCAATAAAGTTGCGCCGTCTGCGCTAGGATAGCTGGCACATTCCTCTCCGATGATAAAGCGGCTGGAAGGCGCAACACTCCAAGAAGATCGTCATCGTGGGATCCACCCCGAAGACTGCAGTCCCTGCGAGCCGTTCTGCGCGGTCTGCATCTTGTCGGCCACCGCGCCCAACTTTATCGCCGATAGACCGCGTCCATAGAGGATTCCGCCGCGGTGGACTCCAACTCCTCCACGCCACTGCCATGTGGGAGCCCACCTTGGACGCCTAGCACGAGGAAGACGCCCGCGGCGCCTATAAAAGGAACAATACCTCCACCGTAGAGAGGGTCAACCAATTGCTTGAAGAACACTTGTAAACCCTAGCTCAGCCAAGTACAATAGACTTTGGCTGGAGGAGGAAGAAGACCATTACTTCCCTCCCCAGGCACGAACTGCCTCAAGAGAGCCTTCAGCAAGCTCAGTTGTACTGTAATCCTCCAGAGAGCAATACAAACAAGCAGGAGTAGCGGTTTTACGTCCTCTAGAGGGTGGTGAACCTGGGTATGGTCCGGTGTCCATCTCTGTCGTGGGTGTTCCTCCCCAGGCCCGGCGAGCACCGTCGTCGTGCCTCTCGAGGGTCTTGACCTCCGTGTTCAATCCCCTTCACAAACTATTCTTCAGGGAGTGACCACGCCTATTTCGTGTGTCACAACCCGACAGGCTAAACTTTGGGGGCCGATGAACGCTAGAGGATTCGGGGAGGGATAGCATGCTAAGAAGCACACACGAAGAACACATGAACACCACGATTTACCCTGCTCCGGGGCTCTCGTGAGGAGATAAAACCCCTACTGCAGCATCTAGCCTATTTTGTGTATACGGTGGATCATTTCTCGGACTACAAATCTGCTCCTTGAGCTGTTCGTCCTCTTGCAGATCCGTGTCAGAGGAATTGGCCAACTAGTACTAGTGTATGAAGAGGAGAGGAGCTAGCTAATTTTTCCCTTGCTTGGTACGGGTGTGGCTTCTTGGACCGAATGGCCTCTATCTCTCCCCCCATGGTGCCTTTTATAGAATAATGCCCATGGGACAAGGTGGACCCATGGTACTCCTCACACACTATTCATGATTTGACTACTGGGGTCTCGTCAGCACTGTTCACTGCGTCATAGGCATGGGCTTTGTCCAGTCTTGTCCATCCTTAGCCCTGCATCACGGGGATGGGCATGACACGTCCTGTCTGTCCTAAGCCTTGTCTTGTAGCTCTTGGCATCGCACCTTCTCCGACTAATCCGGCATGGATATGTCGGATATCCCGGTGAATCACCTAGGTAACCCGACATGGATATGCCGGATTCGACCTCTCAACCCTGCATAGACATGCCGGATAATTCTCTTCTCCCGAGACCCGGCATGGTTATGCCGGATTACCCTTCATGCACCGCTCTTCCTGCACATAAAATAACACAATGTACACCGGCATAGACATGTCAGGTAAAATAAGTCGGTCAATGTTAAGTCGGTTAGAGTATGTCAGTTAGAGTATGTCGGGCTGCACCAATATCACATCCCGGTCCCTTCCGACCCGGGCATATGTTAGTCAGCAAGTATGTCGGTTCAATATTGGACGTGTTTTTTACCATATCTTTACCCTACCATAGGGTAGCCCCTCGAAACTAGTCCCCGAAACAAGGTTCAATTTAGGTGTTCGTCAGTCGAGTCACAAGATTATATCCGACAACACGCTCTACTTCAACTTTGAAACAACGTTAAAAGCTTATTCGGCATACAACCGCCATAGATAACACGTATACAAACAGGGCAGTCCCCGAGTCTCAACTCGAAGTGCCGGCACTCCAATAACTCGGCAAAATAGACATAAACCACATGCAAATAAATAAAACGATTCCCGAGTTACTCTACCAATCTATGAGAACAAGCACAACTGACTGGCGAGCCAATCCCCGGGTTAAGAAATCTTGCCCACGGGGCAAATAAACAGACAACATAGCATGACAGTCCCCGGGTTACGACACTTCGTTCCCGGGTAAACAATTAATCAAAATACGAAGGGCAGTCCCTGAGTTCATTTTCATTACCTAACATGCAACACAAATATATCACAAATATACTGTAAGTACTCACATTGAAGTCTCGGCGTGAGTGTATATTAGGCCGTCCGCACAGTGATCCTATTTCCCCTGCCGCAATGCAGTCCATCTGGTATACGGCCCTGCATGTGTTATAACCCGGTCCATCTGAAATGTTGGATTGCCAACATGTTCAACTCGTTTACATATATATGCCGGCCTGGCGACATGAGTATCTCGGAGATATTTGACACCGGCAGGATTTTTCTATCCTCCCCCTCATTTCTTTTTCTCTCGCCTTTTCTCTTTTTTTTCTACTGAGTGCATTCCTTTTCCCTTTCCTCTTTTCTTTCTTTTTTCTCCCGACTAAATTGCGCGGTCTCTCTCTTCTTCTTCTTTTTATTTTTTTCTCTTTCTTTCCTCCCGAGTTCTCCAGCCCAGCCGTTGCCTTTTCCCGCAACGACTAGCCAGTCTGAGGCGGCAACTTCCGGGCAGCAATCCGACAGGCGGCGAGCCGGAGGAGAGTACGGAGTGTGGCCATAGCGGGGCGCAAGAAGAGCAAGATGCGTTAACAGCAGGGCGCGGCCTGAGGCGGGCACATCTGGGGCCGGTCGGGGCGAGAATCGCAGCCGGAGGCGGCGAGGCAGGGGGTCAACCGGCGGGCGACGAGCAGGGCGTGAAGAGGCGCAGCACGGCGCGAGTAGGCGCAGCGCGGTCCGCGGCCAGAGGACGGCGAGCAAGGCTCCGTGCGCAGCCGGGCGTGGCTGTCGATGAGGTCGAAGGCGGAAGCGGAGGTTGGTGGCGGCATTCGTCGCATGTTCGCGCCGCTGCGATTCGGAGGGCGAGGGGGTGCGGATCTCTGCGGGTCGACGAGGATAGAGGCAGGGGCGCAAGGACGGCTGCGTGTTGATGGAGACGTCGCGTCACGGCGGCCGGAAACTTGCAAGCGCGCGGGAGCCGGTCCGCGGCGAACTGGGCGCGAGGACGCGACCCTGGCTAGGTGTGGGACCGGGAGGCAGCCGAGGGTGCGCGGGCGTGCGGCCACGGCCGCTTGATGTTGAGGATGCCGAGGGCGCCAGCTCGGGCGTAGACGAATGCGCGGGCTGGGGCGCCATCGGACGCGTAGACAGCTTGGGGAAGATGCACGCTGTTGCAGAGGATGCCCGGGCGCCGCAACGGTTTGTTGATGGCGAGACGACGCCGGCGACGAACCTCCGAGATGCGTGGGATAATGGCAATGTCGAGTCCCGGCGTTGACGAAGAAGGTCCCGTCCGAATTTACTCCAGCAAGCGCCATTGTCAGCCCCACGGTGGGCGCCAAATGTCGTGATCGCTACACGGCATATGCCACGGGGTGGCTAAACTTTAGGGGCCGATGGACGCTAGAGGATTCGGGGAGGGATAGCACGCTAAGAAGCACACACGAAGAACACACGAAGAACACATGAACACCGCGATTTACCCTGCTTTTGGGCTCTCGTGAGGACATAAAACACCTATTGCAACATCGAGCCTATTTTGTGTATATGGTGGATCATTTCTCGGACTACAAATCTGCTCCTTGAGCTGTTCATCCTCTTGCACATCCGTGTAAGAGGAATTGGCCAACTAGTACTAGTGTATGAAGCGGAGAGGAGCTAGCTAATTTTTCCCTTGCTTGGTACGGGTGTGGCTTCTTGGACCTAATGGCCTCTCTCTCTCCCCCCATGGTGCCTTTTATAGAATAATGCCCAGGGGACAAGGTGGACCCATGGTACTCCTCACACACTATTCATAATTTGACTACTGGGGTCTCATCAACACTGTTCACTGCGTCACAGGTTGTCCAGTCTTGTCCATCCTTAGCCCTGCATCACGGGGATGGGCATGGCACGTCCCGTCTGTCCTAAGCCTTGTCCTGTAGCTCTTGGCATGGCACCTTCTCCGGCTAATCCGGCATGGATATGTCGGATATCCCGGCGAATCACCTAGGTAACCCGACATGGATATGTCGGATTCCACCTCTCAACCCGGCATAGACATGCCGGATAATCCTCTTCTCCCGAGACCCGGCATGGTTATGCCGGATTACCCTTCATGCACCGCTCTTCCTGCACATAAGAATAACACAATGTACACCGACATAGACATGTCGGGTAAAATAAGTAGGTTAGAGTATGTCGGTTAGAGTATGTCGGGCTGCACCAATATCACATTCCGGTCCCTTCCGACCCGGGCATATGTCGGTCAGCAAGTATGTCGGTTCAATATTGGACGTGTCTTTTACCATATCTTTACCCTACCCGGGGGTAGCCCCCCCGACACATCATGACATTAGTATATGCATTGTTATGCACTTCATTATTCTATCAATTGCCCACCTGTAATTTGTCCCGCATGAATGTTATTATTATTTATGGAGACACCACTAGTGAACTATGGACCCCGGTCCTTTTCTTTAATCTGTTAAAACCACCTACTGCAAACTTGTTACTTTCATTCTATACAAACAAACATCATTCTTCCGAACATACGTTTAATCCTTTGTTACAGCAAGCAGGTGAGATTGACACCCTCACCGTTAAGTTGGGGAAAAGTATCTTGATTGTGTTGTGTGCATGCTCCACATCAATTTAGCACCACCAAGGATCTCTGGCACCGTTGACACCTCGAGTGAATTCTCATTTGCTACTTGTTTGATAACCTTGGTTTCATAATTAAGGGAAATCTTGCTGCTACACTCATCACACCTTCCTCCTGGGGTTTCCCAACAACATGAAACTTGACCACTGTAAGCATCAAGAATTTCTGGCGCCGTTGCCGGGGATTTGAAGAGTTCTTCTACGAGGGGAGTTTCTCACTTCCAATCTTTTTATTTTGTTATTGTCTTGCTTAGTTTATTTTTATTATCGTCTTGTTTGCTTAATTTCAAAAATACAAAAAATTAGTTACTTGCATTATTATTTTCATTTCGGTTTAGTATTTAAATTTCAG
This sequence comes from Poa annua, assembly GCA_026929855.1. Classification (NCBI taxonomy): domain Eukaryota; kingdom Viridiplantae; phylum Streptophyta; class Magnoliopsida; order Poales; family Poaceae; genus Poa; species Poa annua. The sequence continues at coordinate 237,097,899 of CM049426.1, read as the reverse complement.
TTTTTATATTATTGTTCATTTCGGTTTGTCATTTAAATTGCTAAAATGAGTACTGCTGAGAATACTCAGTTGTGTGACTTTACTAGCACCAACAATAATTACTTTATATGCACACCTATTGCTCCACCTGCATCTAAAGCATAATTCTTTGAAATTGAACATGGTTTGTTAAACCTTGTTATGAGAGAGCAATTTTCTGGTGTAAGTTCTGATGATGCTGCTGCCCATCTAAATAATTTTGTTGAACTATGTGAAATGAAAAAAAATAAAGATATAGATGGTGATATCATACAACTGAAATTGTTTCCTTTCTCTTTAAGAGGAAGAGCTAAAGAATGGTTGCTTTCATTGCCTACGAATAGTATTGATTCATGGATTAAATGCAAATATGCGTTTATTGGAAAATACTATCCTCTTGCTAAGATTATTTCTCTAAGAAGTAGCATCATGAATTTTAAACAACTTGATAATGAACATGTTGCTCAAGCTTGGGAAAGAATGAAATCTTTGATAAAGAATTGCCCAACCCATGGACTGACTGCTTGGATATCATCCAAACCTTTTATGCAGGACTAAATTTTTCTTCAAGAAACCTATTGGATTCAGCTGCTGGAGGTAACTTTATGTCCATCACTTTGGGGGCTGCAACAAAACTTCTAGATGATATGATGGTGAATTATTCTGAATGGCATACCGAAAGGACACCTCAAGGTAAGAAGGTAAATTTTGTTGAAGAAACCGCCTCCTTGAGTGAAAATATTGATATTATTATGTCTATGCTTGTGAATGGTAAATCTCATGTTGATCCAAATAATGTTCCCTTAGCTTCTTTAGTTGCACAAGAAGAGCATGTTGATGTGAACTTTATTAAAAATAACAATTTCAACAACAATTCCTATTTATGGTAATAACAACTATAAGCCCTATCCTTCAAACAATAGTGGTGGTTATGGTAATTCTTATAGCAATAATAGGAGTACCACCTCCGAACTTGAAACAATGTTAAAAGATTTTATCACTACACAAACTTCGTTTAATGAAACTGTTGAGGAAAAGCTTGGGAAATTTGATATACTTGCTTCTAAAGTTGATAGTCTTGTCCTTGATGTTGATCTTTTAAAATCGAAAGTCATGCCTTATGATACTAAAGAGAGTAAGGCCTTTGCTAAAATTAATGTCATACAAGTTCAAATTGATGAAAATTTTAGGATGCTGGCCCAATTGCATGCTAGATGGGAAGGATAGAAAGAACTAGTTAAAGAGGATAATATTGTTAAAGTTTTTACTATTTCTACCTCTGAAAATAATGGAATTTCACATGCTAGTAAGCCTCCTATTATTAATGGTAACATGGTGTTGGAAATGTCTCCTCTACTTCTTCCAAAAAGTTAAAATTGCCTAAAACTGCTGAAACTAGTATTGCTAAATGTGCTGAAATTTTTAATAACTTGGGAGAATGTGGTTCATCTTGCTTTGATGATAATAATTTTGATTTGATAATTTTAATATCTCTGAAGTTATTAAGTTCTTACAAAAGTTAGCCACAAGTCCTAATGCAAGCTCTCTAAATATGGCTTTTACTACTCATATTACAAATGCTTTCCTTAAAGGTAGGGAAGAGAAATTAAAACTTGAAGCTTCTATCCCTAAGAAGGTAGAATATGATTGGGAGCCCATCATTAAAATGAAAGTAGATAAATTTTATTGCAATCCTTTGTGTGACCTTGGTGCAAGTATTTCTGATGTGCCTAAAAAGCTATATGATATGTTTGATTTGCCACCATTGGAATATTGCTATTTGGATGTTTTTCTTGCTGATAATGCTTTGAAGAAACCTTTGGAGAGAGTCAATGATGTTCTTATTATGGTTAACAATAACCTGGTCCCCGTTTATTTTATTGTCTTGGATATTAAATGCAATCCATCTTGTCCAATTGTGTTGGGAAGACCTTTTCTTAGAACTTTGGGTGCTATTATCGTATGAAAGAAGGTACTATTAAATACCAATTCCCACTGAAGAAAGGTATGGAACACTTCCCTAGGAAAAGAATTAAGCTACATTTTGATTCTATTGTTCGTTCAAATTATGGTGTTGATGCTTCTTCTCTTGATAATACTTAAGTTTTGCTTTTTGTGCCTAGCTGAAAGGCGTTAAAGAAAATCGCTTATGGGAGACAACACACTTTTTATTTCTGTTATTTTATTTTATTTAGTCAAGGAGTTTTCTTACCTCTGTAGCAATTCCTCTGTATCTTTACTTTATTGCATTGTTGTGTCAAGTTAAGCCTCTAGTTGAAAGTTGATGCTAAATTTGGATTTGTGCGCAGAAACAGTTTTCTGCTCTCCACCGCTAAATTCGTGTATATTCACAACAAAATCTTAATGACCTGATATTTCTTGTGCGTAATCCTCAGATATATATGCAACTTTCATTAGTTTGGAGTTTTCTGATCTGAGCAAGTTAAGTGCGTCAAACAAATTTGTCTTTACGGACTGTTATGTTTTTGACAGATTCTATCATTTATTTTGCAATGCCTCTTTTGCTATTTTGATTGGATCCTTTTGTTCCATGAAGTATCAGTGGTTGTATCTAATGTCCATTAGAATTGGTAGGAATTGTGTTCCAATAGAATATCATAATGTTTTGTGCACTAACCCTCTAATGAAGTTTAATCTAAGTTTGGTGTGGAGGAACTTTCCAAGGATCAAGAGAGAAGGATCATATGATGCGATCAAGAAGATAGTAAAGAAAAAGCTTGGGGATGCCCCGGTGTGTCACCCCCAACATATTTCAAGAAGACTCATGCGTCAAAACTTGGGATGCCCAAGGCATGCCCTTCTTCCTGAACAAACTATCAGGTCCTTTCCAGTGAAATTATATTTTAATTCTACCACATCTTATGTTCATTGCTTGAAGCGTCTGTTTTTTTTGTTTTTTCATTCTCTGAATAAAATGGAGCCTAGCATTTCTTTGTGGGAGAGAGACACGCTCCTGCTTTTTCTTATGAATACTCGTATTCTTCACTTGTATTTGTTGAGTATTCTTTTCTATCTACTGCTATGCTTTCTACCTCTTGTTTTTTATGCATATCTTGCTAGAGTTGTTAGCTTTCTTATGTCATAATCTCATATCTCATTGTTAAATTACTTGGAGAGTTTATCTTTTAAATAAGTTGATTGGTGTTTGGTTAAGAACAGAAAATGCTAAATGTGGTAGATGGTATAACTAAATGATACATAATCTTGTTGATCATTAAATTGCGCCTCTTGAATCATTGATGTTGTTTTGAGATATTAATTTTCTTAATGGTAAACATGATGGTTTAGTAAAGTGGAATGATTAATGGTTGGTCTAGAAAAACTTGAAAATGTGCCACACTTAAATATCCAGTTGATAGCATAATGGTATATGACTTCTAAATGCTAAAAGCAACCGTAACGACTTTGTGTTATGCGCTACGATCGGGGTAGCCAACAATGACTTGTTCATTTGCCACAGACCCTCTTAGAGTGATTTTCATTATGCCTTGTAAGATCATATTTTTATTTGTAATCTCTTTACTTGTGAGTTCTAAAGCTGTGGTTTTCATGTCACTTCCACCACCATATCGCTAGCCTCTTCGATATTTTGCATTGCCCTTTCTCACATTGAGAGTTGGTGCATACTTCGCGGGTACATCCAAAACTCGTGGGAGATCTTCAACATGTTCTCCTACACACATAAGCCAAATATCTTCCTCAAATCATCCACCATACCTACCTACTACAGCATTTCCATATCTGTTCCGAGATATATTGCCATGCAACTTCCATCTTACATTACATGACTTGTTGTCATTTATCATTTTTATATTGCTTTGCATGATTCTATAATGCTGATGTGTGGTTTTACCCATGTTACGCTAGATCATTGCATAACCTGCTACACTGGCAGAGGCACCGTTTCATATACATTATGTCTTATTCATATTAGTTACTTGTATCAATAGTGTGTTGTCATATCATCATATTAGAATGCTTGCCCCTAAAAGAGAAAAGAGCCATGAAGGCCATCGAAAAGAGAAACGGAAAAAGAAAAAAATAGAAAAAAAGAAGAGAAAAAAGTAAGAAATAAAAATAAAAAGGGGGCATCATTGTTATTCTTTATCACACACATGTGCTTATGTTACAACACCATATCATTCATAGTCATTACTTGTGCTCATGTTATAGCACCATATCATTTATGATCATCATTTGTGCTCATGTTTTGCACCTTTACTCCATATGAGAGAGTTTTCATGTTTTACTTGCATAACTATGTGGGCAACTTTACACTATAGAACTTGGCTTGTATATTCCAGTGATGAGCCTCCTCAAAAGTGCTCTAGGTCTTCGTGGGCAAGCAAGTTGGATGCACCCCCACTAGTTCCATTGGAGAGCTTTCATACACTTATAGCTCTATGTGCATCCGTTGTGTGGCAATCACTACTCCTTGCATAGCTTCGATTGTAAGACTTCCCCCTTGTCTAATGATCATTTGTAGCTTTGTGAGACTTTCTTCCGTTGGCCTTACAAATCCCCCTTAACATTCTCTTAGCCAAAACATCCTGGTGCCAGGAACCAACGTTGAACGCTTGCTTGTTTGTTGTGAACAAATAAGGAGTTGATCTTCTACGTGCATATTGTTATTGCTTGACTTTATCCTTTCACAAAGTTGTCATGTTTGTTGGAAGCATTAGATGATTATATTGTTGTTCTTGAAGCTTAAATCATCTCTAATACCTACTTTGCACGGTTGATTGCTCTCTAGTACTATAGCATTGAAAGCTTTGCTTTGCTTTGCCTACTTGTTTATTTATTACTCATTTCATATCAATATAAACTACAACCCTTATTCATTTGATCTCAGTTTACATGCCTTACATTATTTTATGATAAAGATTGTATGAAAGCAAGTCACTTCAGAAATTATTCTTTTTATCGTTCTTGCCTACTCGGGACGAGTAGAACTAAGCTTGGGGATGTTGATACGTCTCCAACGTATCTATAATTTCTTATGTTCCATGCTTATATGATACCACTTATGACATGTTTTATATGCATTTTATATGGTTTTATGCATTTTCTGTGACTAACCTATTATAAAGATGCCAAAGTGTCAGATCCTTGTTTTCTGCTGATTTTGGTTTCAGAAAAGTACTTAAGGAAATATTCTCGAAATTAGACGATTTCTTTTCCAAAGCCCCTATTTTCCAGGGAATGTTCCAGAACTCCGAAAAGGAAACGGAGAAGGGCACCAAGGGGCCCACACCACGTCCAGACATGGTGGCCCCCCAGCCGCATAAGCACATGGTGATGAGGCCTCGGCCCTCCACCACCTTCGCCCTTTTGCCTACTTATACCCCTCAGAAACCTAAGATACCAATAAAGAAAATATTTCCTCCACGGACTCCCGAGCCGCCGCCTTCGTCAACACCACTTCGGGGGAGATCAGAAGCTCTCCCCGGCACCCTGTCGGGAGGGAGAGTCGACACCGGAGGGCTCTACTTCACCATGCCCGCCTCCGGACTGATGTGTGAGTAGTTCACCCTTGGACTACGGGCCCATAGCAGTAGCTAGATGATTGTCTTCTCCTCTTGTGCTATCATGTTTAGATCTTGTGAGCTGCCTATCATGATCAAGATCATCGTTATGTAATACTTCATGTTGTGTTTGCTGGGATCCGATGAATATTGAGTACTAAGTTATTTGCTTCATAATATATTATGTGTGTGCTATTTATGATCTTGCATGCTCTTCGTTGCTAGTAGATGCTCTGGCCAAGTAGATGCTTGTGACTCCAAGAGGGGGTATTTATTCTCGATAGTAGGATCATGTCTCTATTTAATCTGGGGTAGTGACAGAAAGCTCTAAGGTTGTAGATCTACAGTTGCTACTAGGGATAAAACAATAGTAATTTGTCTAAGGATAATGTTACTTACTTACTTTACACACAGTGCTTAAGGCGATAATCTTTTTCTTGCAACTTAATACTGAAAGGGGTGCGGACGCTTACCGGAAGGTGGATTATTAGTCATAAATGCGGTTGGAACGGTCTATGTATATTGTTGTAATGCCCAATTGAATCTCACACTAGACATCATGATATTAGTATATGCATTGTTATGCACTTCATTATTTTTTCAATTTCCCAGCTGTAATTTGTTTACCCGCGTGAATGCTATTATTATTTATGGAGAGACACCACTAGTGAACTGTGGACCCCGGTCCTTTTCTTTAATCTGATAAAACCACCTACTATAAACCTGTTACTTTCATTATCTACAAACAAATATCATTCTTTCACACATACGTTTAATCCTTTGTTACAGCAAGCCGGTGAGATTGACACCCTCACCGTTAAGTTGGGACAAAGTATCTTGATTGTGTTGTGTTTAGGCTCCACGTCACCTTAGCACCACCAAGGATCTCTGGCGCCGTTGACACCTCGAGAGAATTCTCATTTCCTACTGGTTCGATAACCTTGGTTTCATAACTGAGGGAAATCTTGCTGCTACACTCATCACACCTTCCTCTTGGGGTCTCCCAACAACACGAAACTTAACCACCGTGAGCATCACCGCCACCAGCTGCCGATGCCTGACAACGCCACCCTTCCGTACGGGTGGGTGAGGAGCGCCACCAACATTCCGGTGGCGTGATACGTCCATTTTGCATCACTATTTTGTATCATAATTTACTACTATTCATTGATATATTTCGTATTTGGAGATGATACTTATGTTATTTCATCTATTTTGCATGATTGATGATCATTGGAGGATGGAACTCCGGAGTCTGAATACTGCTGGAAAAAGCGTCATCGAGATACAATATTTGCAACGCTCAGAAGATCAAACAAAACACCTGGGAATTATTCTCTCACCAGATCACGAAGGAGGCCAAAAGGGGAGCCCGAGGTGGGGAACACCATTCCCAGGCGCGGCTCCCTAGCCTGCCGCGCGAGCACCAGGTTGGGCCGTCCTGGCCCACCTCTGGTCGTGCCCTTTCGCGTACTTCATCGTCCCGAAAACCTAAGACCCGTACGGTGTCCAGAATTCCTCTTCGCCGCCACCACGAGGCGGAGAAGACAAAGAGAGAAAAGCTCTCTGGCAGGCTGCGTTGTCGCCGGCGAAATCCCCTCCCGGAGGGGTGAAATCATTGCCATCGTCACCGTCATCGAGCTGCACTCCATCACCATCGCCAACACCACCATCTCCACCGCCGACGCCGTCATCTCCATCGGACCACTCCGTTCCCGCTGTAACATCTACGGCTAAACCTTGTTTATTTGATAGGGGGGACTCTCCTGGTATTGATTACTCTTGTTATTGTTGCTATTGAGTGAAACCGTTGAATTAGGGTTTATGTTCAGATTGTTATCCATCATTATATCATCTCTGATCATGTACCATATGATGTGTTGTGAGTAGTTCGTTAAGTTCTTGAGGACATGGGAGAAGTCTAGATGTTAGTAGTGAACTATGTTGAGTAATATTTAAGGTTTTGATATTTAAGTTGTGGTGCCATTCTTCTAGTGGTGTCATGTGAACGTCGACTACATGACACTTCACCTTTATGGGCCTAGGGGAATGCATCGTGTACTCGGTTATTAATTGTGAGGTTGCCGGAGTGACAGAAACCTAAACTCCCGTTGATATTTCGATGCACGAGGGATAGCAGGATCTCAGAGTTTAAGGCTATGGTTAGATTTGTCTTAATTACTTTCTTATATTTGCGTATGCTTGGAAGGGGTATAATCATACGTATGTATTAGTCCTAGAAATGGCGGTGCATTAGCATAGGTTTACCCACACAACACTTATCCAAACACTAAAGATTAATCATCAATATGAAGCGAAAGCACTAGACATAATTCCCGTATGTCCTCAAGAACGTACGGTCACCATAAGTAAACTGGCTTGTCCTTTGCTCTCAAAAGGATTGAGCCACTCGCTGCAATTATAATTGTCGCGCTCTATTTACTCGCACTTTATTTATCTGTCATATCAAAGTCTACTGAAAACTTGTCTGCTAGTGTTTAAAGTGAAATACTCATCAAAACCGCTTGTCAGCACCTTCTGCTCCTCGTTGGGTTCGCACTCTTATTTATCAAAAGTACTGCGATACACCCCCTATACTTGTGGGTCATCAAGACTATTTTCTGGCGTCGTTGCCGGGGAGTGAAGCGCTATTGGTGAGTGAAATTGGTAAGGAAAACTTTAACTGTAAGTGTTATTTTTTTTTTGTCTCCTTATTTGTTTAATAATGGAGAGAGGAAATGTTGCTTTCCTGTTTGGGAAGTCTTCTACCGCTGCTGAGGTAGAACATGAGGCGCCACCTGAAGATATTGTGCCATTTAAAATACCTATGAAAATTATTGATCGTGTTTTGAATAACCGCTATGTTGGGGATGGAACTGACCACCCCGGTTATCATTTACTGTATTTTCATGAATTACGTGAGTTGTTCAAGTGTGCAGGTATTACAATGGGCGAAGTCAGGAAGAAATTATTCTCCATATCACTTGCTGGGAGAGCTGCGCATTGGTATAAACTGCTGAAGAACAGGGATTCCTTTGGATGGGGGAAATTGTACCTCTCTTTTATTCTAAATTCTATCCTCCAAGTAAAATTCACCAAGATCTGAATTCTATATATAATTTCTGGCCTCATGATGGAGAAAGTATTGCCCAAGCGTGGGGGAGATTGAAGGCATTAATGCTCAAATGTCCTATTCATGAGCTTCCTTGTAATATTATTGTTGATAACTTCTATGCAAGACTATCCTTTGAAGATAAAACATTATTGGATACTTCTTGTGCTGCATCATTCACTCATAATAAGAAGGAGTTTAAATGTGATCTTCTTGTCATATTGAAGAAAATAGTGAAGCATGGGAGAACGACAAAGGATACTGATGCATTTCGAAATATTAATAATGCTTATGGTCTTGACTCTCAAGATGTTGCAAATTATTATAAATCCTTTGATGTTGATGTCTACGCACGCTTCTAATCTCGTGGACTATGTTGGGCCTCCAAGAGGAGAGGTTTGTAGAACAGAAACAAGTTTCCCTTAAGTGAATCATCCAAGGTATATCGAACTCAGGGAGGTAGAGGTCAAAGATAACCCTCTCAAACAACCCTGCAATTAAGATACGAGAAGTCTCTTGTGTACCCAACACACCCAATACACTTGTCAGATGTATAGGTGCACTAGTTATGCGAAGAGATAGTGAAATAGAAGTAATATGGATGATTATAAGTAGTAATTGCAATCTGTAATAAAAATGGCAGCAAGCAAACATGTAGCAGAACTTGTTGGAAACGGTGTTTTAATGCTTAGAAACAAGGCGTAGGGATCCTACTTTCACCATTGGACATTCTCAACAATGACATCAAAGTTAAATAAATAAATACTACTCTCAAACACTCTCATGTTGGATGATAAACACTATTCATTGTGTAGGGCTACAAGAGCAACCTCAAAGTCAAAGTAAACTAACACCAACAACTTCATAAAGGAATCACACACGGTGCACACACTGTTACCATTACAACCGTGAATAACCCCGGAGTTCATATTAAAGTAACCTCTAGAGTGCATAATAGATAAAGAGTAGCATCACATATTCAACTAGATTACAAAGCTCATGATCACATAAAAGATAACATCATGGGAGAGAGAGATGGACCACATAGCTACCGGAATATCCCGCAGCCCCGGGGGAGAACTACTCACTCCTCATCATAGGAATCAAACAACGGCGATGGAGATGGCGGTGAAGTCGATTGAGATGGCTCTGGGGGCAATTCCCCGTCCTGGCAGGGTGCCAGAACAGAGACTTCTTTCCTCCCGAATCTTGTCTTCGATGGCCGCGGCGCTCTGGACCTGTGAAGAAAATATCGAACACCGTGCGATTTTCAAGTTTTTTGGGGCTTTAAGTTGGCGAAAAGGAGAAGGCGGTGGGCTCCCGAGGGTCCCACACCATGCACTCGCGCGGCCAGAAAGCCAGCCGCGCGAGCACGTGGTGTCGCCGCCTCGGTGCCCCCACTTCGTGTCGTCTTCGGTCTTCTGGAACGTTCATAAATGAAAAATAATTTCAGGATAAAAATCGTCCAATTCCGAGAATATTTCCTTAAGTACTTTTCTGAAACAAAAAACAACAGAAAACATGGAACTGGCACTGTGGCATCTTGTTAATAGGTTAGTCCCAGAAAATGCATAAAACTATATAAAATGCTTATAAAACATGTAATGACTTGGTATAATATAGCATGGAACATAAGAAATTACAGATACGTTGGAGACGTATGAACTTCCCCAAGCTTAGTTCTACTCTTCCCGAGTAGGCAAGAACGATAAAAGAATAATTTCTAAAGTGACATGGCTTCACACAATCTTGATCATACAATAATGTAAGGCTCATGTTATGAATGAAGTGATTCAAGGCAATGATCTATAGTTTGCTAACAAATAGACAGGAGTAAACAACTACATCATATAAATAAAAACTTTTCATGAATAGTACTTTAAAACAAGCATACAAAGGATTTGCATAAGAGTTAACTCATAAAGAAATATTATCTAAGTAAGAGAGCATTGAAGCAACACAAAGGAAGATATAAGTTTCAGCATTGGCTTTCAACTTTTGAACATGTATATGATATAGATAGTTGTCAACACAAAGGAATATAATAAGTGCAATAAGTAAGCATATAAGAATTGTTGCACACAGTTGACACAAGTGTTTTCTTCAGGGATAGAAAGAAGTAGGTAAACTAACTCAACATAAAGTAAAAGATAGGCCCTTCACAGAGGGAAGCAGGGATACAAGCATCAGCTTCTGAGTTTTATAGGTTTTTGAAATTTAGAGCTTAAAAGTAAGTTTTGAGCGGTGTTTGTTGTTGTCAACGAATAGTAATGGGCACTCTACCCCGCTTGTCAACCCTGCGTTGCCCGCGCACGGGCGGCCGCCATCGTGGCGTTTACAACAGCATCCGCCTCCGCCCATTGCCGATGTAGCCTCCGCAACGACTTCCCCCAGGACGTCCGACATGCGGTATGCCAAGTGCACGTACGCGCGCTCGGCATCCGCCTTTGCACGCCGCCACATTGCGCGGGTCTCCTCTTCGCGGCGTGCGTCTCGGCCATTAGCCGACGCCCAGCTCAGTCACGACGCTGCGTCTCGCACGAGGCGAGGAGCACCCTCGGAACCTCTCCTCGGTAGGCTCGTCCGGGTCGGGCCGAGGAAGTCGAGGTCGTCGTCATCCACCTCGTCGACCTCAAGTCGCAACTCCTTCGTGTACGTCTAGCGTCGAGGGGGCCGTCGGCGTGGAAGACCTCCGTGCGAGCCGCCCGTGCAACCGTCACGGCGGACCGCCCGACTATGGCTGAGGGGGAGGTGAGCGCAGAGCCGGAGCCGGAGGAGGAGGAGGCGAAGAATTCAGGGTGATCGATACGTCTCCAACGTATCTATAATTTCTTATGTTCTATGCTATATTATACCAAGTTTACATGTTTTGTATGCATTTTCTATAGTTTTATGCATTTTCTGGGACTAAAACCCAAATTTTTGAGGGAAAATTTATAACTTTCGAGGGAAGTAAAACCATAATTTATTGATTCGACACAAGTGGAGCCAAAGAATATTTATAAGATTTAACAGATGATTTGTCAGATCAGATGCACCTGTGAATAGACTTGCTCGAGGAAGATTATCAGTAGCAACAGTTTTGTAGCAGAGACAGTAGTGAAGTAACAGTAGCAGGAGAATTAAGACAACGATCATGATTCATGTAGACAGCATGATTAAAACACTGTAGGCATAGGGACGGATGTACGGGCGTTGCATGGATAAGATAATTCATGTAATAACATAGCATAGGAATTTGTAGATAAATAATATAAAGCATCCAAGTATAAACAAATCATAAGTATGTATTCCAATTTAGTTGTGCGTGCTCGCAATGAGAAACTTGCACATCATCTTTTGTCCTGCCAGCAGCGGGGCCTCTAGGGAATCTACTGGCAATTAAGGTACTCCTTTGAATAAACTACCGGAGCAAAGCATTAATACTCCTTGAATACATGTGATCCTCACATCATAGCCATTCCCACAGGTTATCCCAAGTGTTGTCACTTTGGGGCCATCGGTTTCGGGCAATAAAATGTGTATACAACTCATAGATATGATCCAAAACAATAATTATCATCATGATTCAATAACATGTTCAGATCTAAAATCATGGCACTCGGGACCTAGTGTCAAGCATTAAGCATAACAAGTTGCAACAATGACGTAAAACACCGATAACGGATACTAGGCACCATGCCCTAACAATCTTACAGCTATTACATGAGTGATCTCATCCAATCCCTACGATCCCCTCAAGCCTACAGCGGTAAATTACTCACTCATGGATGGGGGAAACATGGATGGTTGATGGAGAGGCGGTGGAGATGACGATGCAATGATCCCCTTCGATTCCCCGTCCCGGCAGGATGCCGGAACAAAGACTTCTGGTCCCCGAATTAGGGTTCACGATGGCGGCGCCGTACGATGGTGTTCTCTGGAAAAGTGGCTATCCCCCCGAACGTTTTTAGGTCAGAGGGGTCCTGTAGCCGCGAGGGGGTCGCGAGGTGGTGGCCGAGGTGGCCACATCACCTCCTGGGACGACTAGATGGGCCCCGCGCCATCGGGTGATGTGGGCCCCTTAGGCCTCTCCTCCGGTTGGTCTTCGTGGTTCCTGGTCCCTCTCGGATGGAAAATAACTTCTGATTGATATTTATGCACAAAAAGGAGACACCAGGGGTATTCTGCTGAAAACAGCGTTAGTTCGTGTTAGTTGCATCCAAAACACACAAATTAGAGGTGAAACAATTGCAAAAGTGTTTGGGAAAGTAGATACGTTTTGGACGTATCAACTCCCCCCAGGCTTAGCTTATTGCTTGTCCTCAAGCAATTCAGTTAACAACTGGTTGCGATAAAAGAACTATCACGAACTCATTTGCTGATGTGATGTAAATATTCTCAAGGGAGGACTAGAGATAAAGATATCAAAGATCAAAGCATCTAGATTACACCGCGGTTAACATATTAAGTGACACGCACATTACACTAAGAATGACAGTTATGCTCTCGAGAAGGTGCTCAAAGAAGGATGGTGACTCAACAGTAAAGTAAAAGATATGCCCTGCATTGCGGGAAGTAGGGATTCAACATGTGCTAGAGCTTCTTATCATTTTGAAAATAGTGGTAAAATTGTTTTTCAGTGGTGGTTGTTAGGTCAACGACTGACAATATAGTTCTTGTTATCTTCCATACTAAGCAAGCTGAGAGCGGTTCTGATTATTTTTTTAAACAAAGCACTTATAATATGCATATTTATATTCATTTTGATAGCATGACACTCCTCCCCACCTTGCTAACAATACCATGGCTAACCGAACCCTCGGGTGCCCACCAAACAATCTCAAACAATGGAGGAGTGCCTATTTTTATTTTCTCAAATCTTTTTTGATATTATAATGGTCTGACCAGCCCTTTGCAAAATTAGTGACTAGCAGATGTAGCATGCAAGTCAAATACTTAATTAGTATGGAAGATAACAAGTCCAACTACCACTTCCTCATGAGCTCAAAACAGTGGCACAAATTAAGAAGTGTTTGAAGGTTTTAAAGGTAGCACATGCGAATTTACTTGAATGGTTTGAAATTGCCATGTATAGCTATTTATGGTGGACTCTTTGGAATAACTTGGTTTTCAGGGATTTGAAAGCACAAGCATTATCTCAGCTTAGTACAAGTGGAGGCTAGCAAAAGATGGGAAAGCGACAATTCAGGAGAGCAATAACCGTCATAATCATGCTTGCGACGAAATAGAACTAACAGAGTCATAATAAAGATACAAGTGCTCCGAGTCAAAATATGTCATCAAGGCTTAATTGACTTTTTGTTTTCAGTCATAACAGGTGTAAGCATGTGCCAAGTCAATTCAAATGAACTGTTCACAGGAGGATACCACAGTGTCATATTCTATTATGAGCAAAGCAATGCAAGCAAATATCCAACGAGACATGACATCCATCATAAATAAATTGGAAACGATCATAAGAGAACACAAACTACTAAGCATCCACCAATCGACATATACCTTATGCGAACCATCTAAGCATGCTCACATGAATGAGTATATGTACAAAAATGAGAAACAAAGAGAGTTCATTACCAGCCTCTTACCCAATTCGAAATTGTCATAGATCATCATAATTGCCTTATCACTTGTGTGCTTGAAAGATATGAAATAATAACCAAGCTCCATGGAGTAATTGAAAATAGTTACCTCTGAAACAAACTATACAAAAGCAAAGAGAAACAGCAAATATTTTTGGGTTTTCAGATTTGGAAACTAAAAACAGAACAGCCAGCAAAGACGATTTTTTTTCGAGGACCTTAACATGCCCAGATCAGAAAACTCAAAACTAATTAAACTGGCGTACACATCTCAGGAATATGCACACCAAATTTCAGGTCATTCCGACATTCCTGTGATAAGTTACGAATTTAACGGTGGACAGCAGAAATCTATCCCTGCGCGAATCAGCACACAACAAAGTTAAATATTTTTGTGTTTTTGCATATTGAACTGAAATAAATACTAATCATACTAACACTAGATACTAAAAAAATCAGCAAGAGAAATAACAAAAATATTTTTCGTATTTTCGGTTTATGGAAAGCAAACAAAGCATAAACAAAGGAATGAAAGAAAACTAAAGCGAAACATGGATATACAAAGAACCTAATGACAATGATATATAGATGAGTGTGCTATCGGTATACCTCCCTCCAAGCTTAGGCTTGTGGATAAAGTGGAGCTCACTCCCAAGGTGAATAATCGTCCCAACTTGGTGGGTTATGCCCCGTGTAGTCGTACTCCGCATCAGCTGCGGTGGAGGAAGATCCCGAAGGTCCTGCATACCCCGGATCCGGGTACACGAAGCTGGGTGTCTCCGGGGGCTGAATGAAACCACCCCCATACCCCTCATCATGGCCCATATCCGGGCCGGGCTGCTCCCCAAGTGTATCCAACTCAGCCTCTGATACTGACAAATTCCCCCTCCCAACAAGGTTAAGAAGAGGCGCAGGCAAGATAACAATTCTCTCAATGGTAGTTACTTTGAGGTGTTTCCTCTTTGAATAAGTTATGGTATAAGGGAGATAGTGCAAGCTACCACTTGCAGCAATAAATTCATGCCTCTTCATCGACTCAATATCAAGTTTCTCCATAGATAACAGCAAATCCTAAGGATGGGGGTCTAAACAATGCAAAGCTAATATTCGTGAAGCAACTAGTCCTCCACAAATTCCTCCCTTCTCGCGGTTGGCTGCGAAACGGTGAGCAATCAGAGCACCCAAACTATAAGTCCTATCACGACACAATGCAGCAGCAAGAAAAGCTAAATCAGGCAAGCCTAATTTACCAGCAGATCTCCTAGCTAGAACACACTTATTAATGAAGTATGCAAAATAACGAATGGAAGGGAGGTGAATACTTCTGATTTTACCGTCCTCCTTAGAGAAACTTCTCCATAACAGATTTCTTCATACACATCCATCAATAGTCTTGGGTTACCCTTCGGCTTCTCCATTGATCCCCTATTTGGAACCCTCATCACTAAACAGAAAACATCAAAAGACAAGTCCACAGATTTGTTGTAAATGGTGTAATGCACGGTGGGGTTAGATGAGTTCAACTTGCAATGAAAATTCTGCACCACCGACATAGACAAAATAGCATATTGGTAAGGTAGATCCTCAAGAAAATGTTCCAACCCTGCATTGGATAAGAGAGTATGAAAATCTTGTGTAATCTCTGCAAATTCCATGAATTGCGAGCATGGGTAGACGGCAGGGTACACTCTTTCCTCCCTATGAAATTTGTATTTTCCTTCCAACACCATCTCATGAGGATTTAGTGCAAATGAATTCCCTTCCATGTTCTGAAATTTTTAACAAACATTATAAAAATTGATTTTTAGCCAACTAAATGAAGGGAACCCACTATCGTGACTTGCTAGAGGCTTAAGCATGCATCAAAACTAGTTTCTTCAACTTACGACAAACATTCAAACTCACTAAACAAGATATTTACAACAGCAAAATACTTCATATATACACCATTAAACAAAATTCTACTTGGATATTCGGAGGAGTCACATACCGGAGAGGAGATGCACCAAATTTCAGCAACAGAAATTGGCTGAATGTGGAGATCGAAATCCCAGGAGATGAGCAGCAAGAACACGAGTCTGAGCTATCCAAAAGTGATTTTTCAGGCAAGAGGGAGGCAGGGGAAGAAGAGAGAGCAAGAGGGGGGGGGGGGGGGGGCTGTGGGCCCTACTCCACCAGCTGGCGCGGCCACTTGTTAGCCGCGCCACCAGGTGATGTGGTGGACTAGGGGGTCGTCCTTGTGGCTCTCTGGCACTTGTAGGTGCCTCCTCGAAAAATATGATTTTTCATATAAAATTTTAATTTTCTGAGAAACTTTATTTTTTTCATTTTCTGGTATTTTGCATTATTGAATTCAAGGGTCATTTAATGGATTGCCCCTAGCAGCCTTCTCAGACTCAAGTTTGCCCCTAGTTGCGAATCGTCCTCAGTTTTGCCCCTAGTTCGTTTGCATGTACTAAGGTTTGCCCTCAACGGTAAGTTTAAAGTCTATTCCGTCTAAAGGCGTTACTGACAGTGAGTCCGCAACTTAGAGGTGAGACCAACTTGGTGAAGTTCTTACAGGTGGGCCCGCCCAATGTTCTGATCCCAATTTGTTCGTGCATGCCGGCGTTCTGTGCTTCGCCGCCATAGATTTAATAATTTCAGGAAAATGTTTGGATTTTCAAATTTCAAATATACGATTCGAACTGTGCAAATTTGAATTTCAAGTTTGAAAAATTAGAAAATGTGAAAAATTTCTAGGTGTTGCTAATGATATAGGAAACAACTTTGTCAAAGAGATTTTTCAAATTCTTGTGTTGTTTGGCCTGTGTAAAAAAGACAAATTTCTAAATCTGACATTTAGATTGGAGATGAACACTATAGAATTCGAAAAATTCAACTTTCGGATTTAAGTGTGAAAAAAATCTCCGATGTTGCCAATGATATAGGAAACAACTTTGCCAAAGCGATTTTCCAAATTCTGATGTCGTTTGACCTGTGTAAAAAACAAATTTCTAGATCTGAAATCTCACACATAATTCGCGAAAAGTCAACTTTCGGATTTAAATGTGAAAAAATCTCCGATGATGTCAAAGATATAGGAAACAACTTTGCTAAAAAGATTTTCCAAATTCTTGTGTCGTTTGGCCTACGTAAAAAAGACAAATTTCTAGATCGGATATCTAGATCTAGAACACTGCATGATTTGAAAAAAGTCAATTTTCGAATTTAAATATGAAAAAAATCTCGGATGTTGCCAATGATATAGTAAACAACATTGACAAAGCGATTTTCCAAATTCTTGTGTCAATTGGCCGATGTAAAATAGAAAATCATAAACCGTTGTGCTATATGTGAGTTGATGGGCCGCTGGATAGCTCGTATACGTGAACGCCGCAGTGCTCGATTCACCTGCGTCCGACCTCACTTTCCACTCTATCGTGCTCAGAATGAACCGAGTGTCCTACTGGGAAAAGTGTTACACGAGAGAGAGGGTTTCTCCATGATCATAAGCGGGCAGCGCCGTTGGACTATCATTGAACGGACTGAGTGCGCGAGCTGAACACGCCAATGTTGGCATCAGCATGTTCCCACCAATTCTCAACTAATTGGGAAGCAATCTTTATATGTTTGTTTGCAGAACTGAATTTCT
The DNA here is from genome assembly GCA_026929855.1 of Poa annua. NCBI lineage: Eukaryota > Viridiplantae > Streptophyta > Magnoliopsida > Poales > Poaceae > Poa > Poa annua. Next base: position 237,080,007 of record CM049426.1, on the reverse strand, counting down.
TACAGCTTTCAAGTTATACGTGTTTGCTAATTTTGAACTTGCTCTATCGTGTTTTCGTGAAAAACTGATCTAGTCCGACCTCCCAGTCCACTTTATCGTGCTCAGTGTGAGCCTAGCGTCCTAATGGGTATGTTTTGACGCACGAGAGTGTGCTTCTTCGACTACCACGAGTGAGTGAGGCCGTCAAACTACTATCGAACACCTTGAGGGCGCGATCTTGACATGATCATGTCGGCATCAGTATGACCATTATCGTATCATAGTTTATGATAAAGTTCCCATATTCAGCAGATATGCGTGCCATGGTATGGGAAACAACGTCGCCGAAGCAATTTTCCAAATTCTTTTTAGAAATATCATTTTCCATTTTTTAAGTGCTAAAAATGACATTTTTATGAAGCAAGTACATAAAATATGAAATGACACCCATTTAATTTTCACAAAGAGTAGTACATATTTTATGGATAATCCCTAAATATGAGAATTGTCCTTCCTTTCTATCTAAATTCCATTCTTTAATTGACTTATGTCAATTTTCCGAAAATAATTCAAATTTGAACTACAACTCTGTGATAGTTTGCTCTGAAATTGTTACAAAAATAATTTTAAGTTACACAAGTAGTGGTTACAACATAGAACAATGGATATTTTTTGAAAATTCGACCACCTTAAATGAATAGCCATGCTCTCCATTTTGACCATTTTTTGAAAGAAATGAGAAAAAGTGAAAAAATACTCAAAAAAAAGAAACCCTTTCTCATGGAGTCCTTTTATGTGTACTAGTTAGAAGGAAAAATGATAAACTTGAGTTTTGACAAATTTTTCAAAAACAATACTTCTCAAAAATGTCAATCATCTACAAACATGTATAAGTTTCAAGCCAAATGACCAATGTATGGCCATTATCGTGTCAATTTTGTGATAAAGTTCCCATATTCATCACATATGTGTGCCATGGTATGGTAAACAACATCGCCGAAGCGATTTTCTAAATTATTTTTAAAATATTATTTTCTATTTTTTAGGTGCTAAAAATGACATTTGTTTTGAAGCAAGTACATTAAATGTGGTTCAAAATGACACCCATTTAATTTTCACAAAGAATAGTACATATTTGTTGGATAATACCTAAATATGAGAATTTTCCTTACTTTCTATCTAAATTCCCCTCTTTAATTGACTTTATGTCATTTTCCGAAAGTAATTCAAATTTGAACTACAAATGTGTGATTATTTGCTCTGAAATTGTTCCAAAAATAATTTTAAGGTACACAAGTAGTGGTTACAACATAGAACCCTCGATACTTTTTGAAAATTCGACCACCTTAGATGAATAGCCATGCTCTCCCTTTTGACCATTTTCTTGAAAGAAATGAGAAAAAGTGAAAAAATACTCAAAAAAAGAAATCCTTTGGCATGAAGTCCTTTTATGTGTACTAGTTTCTAGGAAAAAGGATAAACTGGAGTTTTGACAAACTTTTCGATACAATACTTCACAAAAATGTCAATCATCTATAAACATATATAAGTTTCAAGCCAAATGACCAATGTATGGTCATTATCGTGTCATAGTTTTTGATAAAGTTCCCATATTCAGCACGTATGTGTGCCATGGTATGCGAAACAACGTCACCAAAGCAATTTTCAAAATTCTTTTTAGAAATATCATTTTCATTTTTTAGGTGCTAAAAATGACATTAATATGGTCCAAAATGACACTCATTTAATTTTCACATAGAGTAGTACATATTTTATGGATAATCCCTAAATATGATAATTTTCCTTGTTTTCTCTCCAAATTCCCCCCTTTTACTGTCTTTATGTCAATTTTCCGAAAGTAATTCAAATTTGAACTACAACTGTGTGATAGTTTGCTTTGACATTGTTACAAAAATAATTTTAAGGTACACAAGTAGTGGTTACAACATAGAACCGTCGATACTTTTTAAAAATTCGACCATTTTCGATGAATAGCCATGCTCTCCATTTTGACATAAAGTCAATTAAAGAGGGAAATTTAGCTAGAAAGTAAGGAAAATTCTCATATTTAGGGATTATTCATTAAATATGTACTACTCTTTGTGAAAATTAAATGGGTGTCATTTTGAACCATATTTTATGTACTTGCTTCACAAAAAATGTCATTTTTAGCACTTAAAAGTTGAAAAGATATTTGTAAAAAGAATTTGGAAAATTGCTTCGACGACGTTGTTTCCCATACCATGGCACATATATGTGCTGAATATGGGAACATTACCACAAACTATGACACGAGAATGGCCATATTGATGCCCACATAACCATGTCAAGATCGCGCCCTTAAGGTGTTCGGCAGTAGTTTGACGGCTCCACTCGCTCGTGGTAGTCGAAGAAGCCCTCTCTCATGCGTCAAAACATAGCCATTAGGACGCTCGGCTCACACTGAGCACGATGAAGTGGAATGGGAGGTCGGACTGTATCAGTTTTTCACGATAACACGTTAGAGGAAGTTCAAAACTAGCAAGCACGTATAACTGGAAAGTTGTAACAAATCCAGTTCTATACACAAACATATAAATATTTCTTCCCAATTAGTTGACAATCGGTGGGAACATGCTGATGTCAACATTGGCATGCTTAGATCGTGCACTCAAATTGTTCGACGATAGTCCAACGGCGTGGCCCGCTTGCGATTGTGGAGAAACCCTCTCTCTCTCGCGTAACACCTTACCCATTAAAACGGTCAGTTCATACTGAGCACGATAGGGTGTAAAGTGATGTCCGACGCAGGGATCAAGCACTGCGACGTTCACGTATACGAGCTAGCTAGCGACCCATCAACTCACGTATAACACAATGTTTATAATTTTTCATTTTACACAGGCCAAACGACACAAGATTTTGGAAAATCGCTTTGGCAAAGTTGCTTACTATATCATTGTCAACATCGGAGATTTTTTTTCATATTTAAATTCGAAATTTGACTTTTTTCGAATTCTGCACTGTTATACATCTAGATCCATGTTAGATCTAAAAATTTGTCTTTTTTACATAGGCCAAACGACACAAGAATTTGGAAAATCGCTTTGGCAAAGTTGTTTTCTATACCATTGGCAAAATCGGACATTTTTTTACATTTAAATTCGAAAGTTGACTTTTTTCGAAGTCTGCACTGTTCTAGATCTAGATTTCCGATCTCGATGTCAGATCTATAAATTTGTCTTTTTTGCACAGGCCAAATGACAGAATAATTTGAAAATTCGCTTTGGCAAAGTTATTTCCTATATCATTAGCAACACTTGGAGAAAATTTCACATTTTCGAGTTTTTCAAACTTGAAATTCGAATTTGCATCGTTCGAATCTCTTGTAGGTCCCACAGCCAACGGTTGTCTTCTAGGTCCCACATGTCAGGAAGGCTAACGCCTAACGGAGAAGGCTGGAGTCACGGAATGAATTCTTGTGCACAGAGTAGGGGCAAAACTGAGCACGATTTGTGACTGAGGGCAAAACTGAGGTCTATGCCACAACTGAGGGCAGCCTGATAAATAACCCTAAATTCAATACTGAAAATTATTTTCTAACAAAAAATTCAACTAAACATTGCAAACTAAGTAATATTACAGTAGGTATGAAAAGGATGAGAGAAAGAAAATTGTTTAGCCTCTTTATGCATTTAAAATGCACATGTTAACAAGGTTGATCAAGTCTTGCCACGAAATGAATTTTATATGACATGAAAGATTTTAAACCATATGAGACACTCATGTTACCTTGTAATGAATTGGTATGGATCCAATCATGAGAGTTGTGAATTCTTCTTTATATGGGCAATCAATACTTCCCACTCTAATAGACCTCATATTGGTAATTGTATTAACTCCAGGCATTTTATCAACTTTCTTGGGAAAATAAACAATATGCTCCTTGTCATGAACATTAAAAGTAACTTTTCCTTTATTGCAATCAATAACAGCCCCTACAGTATTTAGAAAAGGTCTTTCAAGAATATTAGACATATTATCATCTTCAGGCATTTGAAGAACAACAAAGTTAGTCATAATTAAGCAATTGGCAGTTATTTGGACAGGAACATCCTAACAAATTCCAATAGGAACAGCAGTAGATTTATCAGCCATTTGCAAAGGTATATCATTAGGTATCAACTTATCAAGATAAAGTCTCTTGTAAAAATATAAAGGCATAACACTAACTCCAACTCCCAAATCACATAGAGCAGTTTTAACATAATTATTTTTGATAGAGCAAGGAATAGTTGGTATATCTATATCACCAGGCTTCTTTGGAATCTTGCCATTAAACGAGTAATTAGCAAGCATAGTAGATATTTCCTCATTAGGAATTTTCCTTTTGTTAGTCACAATATCTTTCATATATTTAGAATAAGGAGGCAACTTAATAGCATCAGTCAAAGAAATTTACAAGAAAAATGGTTTCATCCCATCACAAAATCTATTACAAAGATCTTCCTATTCAGATTTAAGTTTCTTAGCAGGAAAAGGCATTGGTTTTTGGTCCCAAGGTTCTCTTTCATTACCATGTTTCTTAGCAATAAAATCTAATTTAGTGTACCTTTTATTTTTAGCATGTTTTTCAGGTTCTTCTTCTATTTCTTGCTTATCTGAATTGGCATTTTTATCTTTATCGTTGTTATTAGCATTATCATTGTTATGTTCATTACCACTTTCAGTTTCAGCATCAGAAACAGATATACTATTAGGATCAATAACAGGTTCAGAGGATTCTACAACAGTTTTATGTTTATTTTTCTTTTCCCTAGAAGGAATACTAGGTTCATTCACTCGTTGAGAATCTTGTTCAATTCTTTTATCATGTCCTTCAGGATACAAAGGATCCTGAGTAGATTTACCACCTCTAGTTGTTACTTCACAATAAAGTTTTACTTTAGCAATAGAGTTGTTTACTAGCAATTCTTTTTGCACTTTAGTGAGTTGATCTATTGGAGTTTGAACCATATGAAAGTGTTTAATGAGCACTTAACATCATTAGCAGTTATATCAACAATATCATGTAAATTACTAATAGCATGAGAATTTTTCATTAAATGATTCTCTATTCTTGTATTAAAATTGCATTGCTTAACAATAAAATGATCAAATTCATCAAAACATTGAGCAGGAGGTTTAGAGTGAGGGATATCTCGATCATCAAACTTTTGGAGAGAGTGTACCTCAATAACGGTTGGAGAGGGAATAGGCTTACATAATTCTTCAATAGGAGGTATATATTTCACATCTTCAGATTTAATACCACTTTATTGAAGAGATCTTTTAGCTTCCCTCATCGTTTCTTCATTTAGTTCAATCATACCTAGTGTTGGTAGAGGTGTTGGAGTAGGTTCAGTAATATCCCAATCATCATTATTCTTGCATATAGTAGCCAATAATTCTTCAGCTTCTTCGGGAGTCCTTTTCCTGAAAACACAACTAGCAAAACTATCCAGGTATGTCGTAGATTCAGTAGTTAGTCCACTATAAAATATATCGAGTAGATCATTTTTCTCCAAATCATGGTTCGGCTGCCCTCTCAAGATGCAACAAAAGTGTATCCAAGCATTGGGCAATTTCTCACCTTCATCTTGATTAAAATTATAGATTTTTAACAAAGCATAATGCTGAGCACTAGCTGGGAAATATTTTTGAAAGAAAGCATCAAGCAAACCCTTAGGACTAGTGATGGAACCAGGAGATAAATTATTATACCAAGTTTTAGGTCCTCCTATTAATGAGAATGGAAATATTTTAGCAACAAAGTAAGTGTGTCTTTTAATGTCCTCAGCAAATATTCCACTTAAATCAGACAAAACATTCATGTGTTCTACATCACTTTCATTTTCAGTTCCACAAAAAGGTTCTCTTTCAACTATAGCTATATGAGCCAAATCAAGAGAGAAATCATAATCTTTATCTTTTATGTTTATAGCAGATGTAGCAAATTTAGCATCAGGAGATGAATCATATCTAGCAACACGTTTTTCAACAAGTTTTTTCATAGCACTAACATCTTTCTTAGCATTAATTTCTTCAACAAGAGCATCATCAAGATCCACATACATATCATCACACTCATCATAAGTATCACGAGTAAATTCAGGTGAATTAACAGGTGTTTCAGCATTTTCATCAGGAATTTCAGCATTTTCAATTTGTTTAGATTTAGCAATAGTAGCATCTTAAAAGGGACCTAATGAAACAGTTTCATCAAGAACAGTAAAAGCATCATCATAAGTAACTTCAGATTAAGCAGTGGTAACAGAACGTGCATGTTGTGGTGGTGTAACAAGCTTACTCAACACAGACGGAGAATCAAGTGCAGCAGCAGAGTTCAGAGTTGTACATTTCCTTGTAGTGGATGGCATGATGAGAAACTTCTTATCAGTATTTCTTCCCATGATGAATAATTTCCAGCAAACAATATCACACTCAGGTGGGCTTACAAATAAAGCTATGCTCCCCGGCAACGGCGCCAGAAAATAGTCTTGATGACCCACAAGTATAGGGAATCGCAACAACCTTTGAGGGAAGTAAAACCCAAATTTATTGATTCGACACAAGGGGAGCCAAAGAATATTTATAAGCTTTAACAGATGACTTGTCAAATCAGCTGCACCTGTGAAAAGACTTGCTCGAGGAAGATTATCAGTAGCAACAGTTTTATAGCAGAGTCAGTAGTGAAATAGGAGAATTAAGACATCGATCGTGATTGATGTAGACAGCACGATTAAAATATTGTAGGCATAGGGACGGATGTACGGGCGTTGCATGGATAAGATAATTCATGTTATAACATAGCATAGGAATTTGTATATAAATAATATAAATCATCCAAGTATAAACTAATCATAAGCATGTATTCCAATTTAGTAGTGTGTGCTCGCAATGAGAAACTGGCACATCATCTTTTGTCCTGCCAGCCCGTTCGCAGCGTTGCCTCTAGGGAATCTACTGGCAATTAAGGTACTCCTTTTAATAAAGTACCGTAGCAAAGCATTAACACTCTGTGAATACATGTGATCCTCATATCAGAGCCATTCCCTCCAGCTATCCCAATTGATGTCACTTTGGGGCCATCGGTTCCGGACAATAACATGTTTATACAACTCATAGATATGATCCGAAACAATAATTATCATCATGATTCAATAACATGTTCAGATCTGAAATCATGGCACTCGGGTCCTAGTGTCAAGCATTAAGCATAACAAGTTGCAACAATGACGTAAAACACCGATAACGGATACTAGCGACCATGCCCTAACAATCTTACAGCTATTACATGAGTGATCTCATCCAATCCCTACCATCCCCTCAAGCCTACAGTAGTGAATTACTCACTCATGGATGGGGGAAACATGTATGGTTGATGGAGAGGCGGTGGAGATGACGATGGCGATGATACCCTTCGATTCCCCGTCCCGGCAGGGTGCCAGAACAAGGACTTCTGGTCCCCTAACTATGGTTCATGATGGCAGCGGCGTATGGTGGTGTTCTTTGGAAAAGTGGCTATCCCCCCATACATTTATAGGTCAGAGGGGTCTTGAAGCCGCGAGGGGGTCGCGAGGTGGTGGCCGAGGTGGCCACATCACCTCCAGGCGCGGCCAGATGGGCCCCGCGCCACCAGGTGATGTGGGCCCCTCAGGCCTCTCCTCCGTTTGGTCTTCGTGGTTCCTGGTCCCTCTCGGATGGAAAATAACTTCTGGTTGATTTTTGGGCTTTTTCTGCGAAGTTGATATTTCTGCCCAAAAAGGAGACACCAGGGTAATTCTGTTGAAAACAACGTTAGACCGTGTTAGTTGCATCCAAAACACACAAATTAGAGGTGAAACAATAGAAAAAGTGTTCGGAAAAGTAGATAGGTTTTGGAAGTATCACCTATTAACAAGATGCCACAGTGTAGTTCCCTGTTTTCTGTTGTTTTTGTTTTTAGAAAAGTACTTAAGGAAATATTCTCGGAATTGAACAATTTTTATCCTGGAGTCAGTTTTTCATCGGGAACGTTCCAGAAAATCAAACACGAGACGAAGTGGGGCACCGAGGCGCCGCCACCTGGTCCTCGTGCAGGTCCCCCCTCTACCGCGCGAGCATGGGGTGTGGGGCCCTCGGCCCTCCACCACCTTCGCCCTTTTCGCCTACAAATACCCCTTCGCCCAAAAACCCTAGCACGGTGTTCATTATTTCCTCCACGGGTATCGAGCTGCCGCCGTAGTCAACACCAATTCGGGAGAGATCAGAACTTCTCCCCGGCACCCTGTCCGAAAGGGGAATCGTCACCGGAGGCCTCTACATCGCCATGACCGCCTCCGGACTGATGCGTGAGTAGTCTACCCTTGGACTACGGGTCCATAGCAGTAGCTAGATGGTTGTCTTCTCCTCTTGTGCTATCATGTTTAGATCTTGTGAGCTTCCTATCATGATCAAGATGACCGGTATGTAATTCTTCATGTTGTGTTTGCTGGGATCCGATGAATATTGAGTACTAAAGTTATTGCTTCATAATATATCATATGTGTGCTATTTAATGATCTTGCATGCTCTCTGTTACTTGTGTATGCTATGGCCAAGTAGATGCTTGTAACTCCATGATGTCTATGCACGCTTCTATTCTTGTAGACAGTGTTGGGCCTCCAAGAGCATAGGTTTGTAGAATAGCAGCAAGTTTCCCTTAAGTGAATCACCCAAGGTATATCAAACTCAGAGAGGTAGAGGTCAAAGATATTCCTCTCAAGCAACCCTGCAATTAAGATACGAGAAGTCTCTTGTGTCGCCAACACACCCAATACACTTGTCAGATGTATAGGTGCACTAATTATGCAAAGAGATAGTGACATACAAGTAATATGGATGATTATAAGTAGTAATTGCAATCTGTAATAAAAATGGCAGCCAGCAAACATGTAGCAGAACTTGTTGGAAATGGTGTTTTAATACTTAGAAATAAGGCCTAGGGATCCTACTTTCACCGGTGGACATTCTCAACAATGACATCAAACTTAAATAAATAAACACTACTCTCAAACACTCTTATGTTGGATAACAAACACCATTCATTGTTGTAGGGCTACAAGAGTACCCTCAAAGTCGGAGTAAACTAACACCAACAACTTCATAAAGGGAATCGCACACGGTGCACACAATGTCACCATTACACACGTGAATAACCCTGGAGTTCATATTAAAGTAACCTCTAGAGTGCATAATAGATAAAGAGTAGCATCACATATTCAACTGCATTACAAAGCTCATGATCACATAAAAGATCACATCATGGGAGAGAGAGAGAGAGAGAGAGAGATAAACCACATGGCTACCGTAGATCCCGCAGCCCCGGGGGAGAACTACTCACTCCTCATCATAGGAGTCAGCAACGGCGATGACGATGGCGGTGGAGTCGATGGAGATGGCTCCGGGGGCAATTCCCCGTCTCGGCAGGGTGCCGAAACAGAGAGTTATGTCCCCCGAATCTTGTCTTTGATGGCGGCGGCGCTCTGGACCCTTCGAGGAAAAATCGAACATCGTACGTGCGTTTTTAGGTGAAGAGGTATTTATGGGCGAAAGGGCGATGTCGGTGGGCGCCCGAGGGGCCCACACCACCTTCTGGCGCGGCCAAGAAGGGAGTCGCGCCACGGGGTGGTGAGGCCGCCTCGTGGCCCCTCTCCATCTCGTCTTCGGTGTTCTGGAACGTTCCTTTTCAAAAATTAGTTCCAGGATCTTTTATTTCAAATTCTAAGAATATTTCCTTAAACACTTTTCTCAAACCAAAAGCAGCAGAAAACAGGGAACTGGCACTTTGGCATCTTGTTAATAGGTTAGCCCCAGAAAATGCATTAAACTATATAAAATGCATATAAAACATGTAATAACATGATATAACATAGCATGGAACATAAGAAATTATAGATATGTTGGAGACGTATCACTCCAAGAGGGGGTATTTATGCTCGATAGTAGGTTCATGTCTCTATTTAATCTGGTGTAGTGAAAGCAAGCTCAAAGGTTCTAGATGTACTGTTGCTACTAGGGATAAAACAATAGTACTTTGTCTAAGGATGATGTTACTTACTTACTTTTCACACAGTGCTTAAGACGATAATCTGTTACATGCAACTTAATACTGAAAGGGGTGCGGACGCTGATCGGAAGGTGGATTATTAGTCATAGATGCGGTTGGAATGGTATATGTATATTGTTTGTAATGCCCGAATGAATCTCACACTAGACATCATAACGTTGGTATATGCATTGATTTTCTCATCATTATATTATCAATTGTCCAGCTGTGATTTGTTTACCCGCATGAATGTTATTATTATTTATGGACAGACACCACTAGTGAACTGTGGACCCCGGTCCTTCTCTTTAATCTGATAAAACCATTACTTCAAACAAGTTACTTTCTGCAAACAAACATCTGTCTTCCACACATACGTTTAATCCTTTGTTACAACAAGCTGGTGAGATTGACAACCTCACTGTTAAGTTGGGGCAAAGTATCTTGATTGTTGTGTGCAGGCTCCACGTCAACTACGTCAAGCTCTTTTCTGGCACCGTTGTCGTGGTGGTGTCACGGCAGATGCCATAGGATGGCTAATGTGTGGGGTCGATGGACGCTGGTGGATCCGGGGAGGGATAGTGGGCTAGAGAGCTCACACGGTAGGAGATGCCGGAATTCTCAAGATCACCGAAGAACACGCTCAAAGATCTAACAAACCCAAACAAATGCACGAAGGCAAAGTCACACACACGATGTACCTAGGTTCGGGGCCCTCGTGAAGAGGTAACACCCCTACTCCTGCCTTTCCTCTCAATATAAGTGTAAGTCAAGATCTACAACACGCTCCTTGAGCTCTTCTGGTGATGAACTAGATGAACTAGAGAAGGGGAGAAAGTAAATGCACTAGGAGTAAATGAGACTATAGTTTTGGCCCTCAAGTTTGTCATCTCTCCACAGGAAGAGTTATGGCGCCTTTTATAGAGTTCCGGCCGGGAGGGCCGGAAACCCTAATCCGGCACGGTCCCACCGGACAGGGCTAACGGTTATGTCGACACCGGCTAGTGCGACCTAGCCGCCGTGCCATCCGGTATAGCCCTGTCGTCATCATTCTGGCAAGGACTGCAGGCATCGTCCTGGATCATCATTGTCCCCTTGTCAGAGACAAGACATGTCTTCGCCCATGCCTAGTAGCCTTTTCCGGATTGCCGGGCTAGGCATGTCCGATCTTGTCGTAGCGTCATCGTACCGGCTGACATGCTCCTGTGCCAGGCGGGAGGTGACCATAATTCGTGTCAGGAGGAATGGGACTTCCCCCCGTGTCAGGCGGAAAGCCTGCACCAGATCTCTGACTTTCGACCGACATGCCCCCATGTCGGTCTCCTCCTTGTTCAGTTCGGCACGTCCTTCCTGCACAACAAAGATAACTTGCCAGGACCGAGATAGGTAAGTCGGTTAGTATCTACCCGTGAAGCCCATCCGGACCCTCCGGGTTCTCCTCTACCCGGGATCTTACCGGAGGACTCCGACATACCGAGAAGCCCAAGAGCCCTCCCGGTTGCGCCCGAGCTCCACCCCTGCTCCGGAATACAACTTAAGAGGAGTATCTCTAGGCCTAGCCTCCCGAATATGTCTTAGGGTGTTACCAAAGACATCTTCGAGAAGCTAGTTCTTAGAGGAACCATCCGCTGGTGCTTATGCTGTCCTGAAGGTCTGGGGGTCTATTTATAGTTTCCAGTGATGACCCTTGCGCCCTCGAGGAGACACTTTGGGCCCAACCTCTCTCGAAAGGCCAAGTTGCCCCTTCGGCGCACCACAGGACGACCCTTGCTCGCCCCCAAAGGTCAATTCCTGTTGCCATACTGCTGATCTGTACCGGGATCTGCCCTACCCGGGGGGCAGCCCCCCGACACTAGTCCCCGAAGCTGGTGCTGTGCAGCGACTTAAGACGATGTGCGGGATCAGCTTGAAGAAGAAAATCAATTAAGAAGCCAAAAACAACTCTTTCCCTTGAGGCCGGGATGTTTTATACCGACATCCCACTTCCGGGATCCCTCTAGCCAGGAAGACCTATCCGGGGGTGAGACTTAGCATCTCCGGGCTCGTAACCGGGTGTCGGCATGACCACCCGCGTCTCGCTTCTCGTGCGGGATATGCCTCCTCTGCATGGGGGTCCCACACGGGGTCTTGTCAAAACAGAGAAACACTCGAGTGCTTCTTGACTTAATGCATTGCTGCTCGGGTTCGCGAGCCGGGATCCGCACCCGATCCGAATGCGAACCGTTGGGTTCGTGTGGCCTCTGGTGTGGCCGAGGGGAATGCTCTGCGTGAGGCCATGTGTCGTTTTGGCACACCCAGATCCAACCCACGATTTGAGAGATCGTGGGCGGGAAAATCGGAAACCGTTCCGGCGCTCCCCATAAATAGGGGATCAGAGAGGTCACTTCTTCTTCCCCAATTTTGCATCTTTCCCCGCAACCGTCCCGAGCGTTCCGCCACCGACGCGATCGAAGCCCGAGCACCGCTGCCGCAGCCCGTCGCCAGAGATCTCCGTTTCCGCCATTGGTCCGCGACAGTCTCGCGCCTCGGTGCCATCTTCTCCCCCGGTGAGTGCCTCCATTCCCTCCGGTGAACTCCTTCAACATGGCGACGTTTCGTGTTCGTTCGTGAGTTCTTTCGAACCTCCACGAATCACGCACCGATCTGCCTCGGCGAATCTTTACCTTAGTGCACTTAGTACGATTTGCCGTGGCTGTGCGTCGCGGATGGCTATGCTTGCTCTGCTTTCGCCTTCAGCCATACTGCCCCAGCTTTACATGTCGAACCAGTATTTTTTGCCTCAATTAAGCCCCATTTGTTCTGCCGCGGTAGATTCATTCGTTAGGAAGCCGGTAGACGGTAGCAGTTTCTAACCCGGGGTCTTCCCTTACCGACATGCTAACTCAACTAACTGGAACTTCCGCCTACAGAGTGGCTCTGATATGTATTCCGGGCCCTCCGATATGGGTGACGAGAGTATTAGAGGATGCTGGGACGGCTCCGAGACCCATCAGGAGACCTCGACTGGCTATATCGGACACACCGGATTCCGCCGCAAGTTGAAAGCCGACTTCCGATGGGTGAGGTTGAGCCGGAACCCCAACCCGGTGAACGCGTAGTGTTCCTCACGCATTTCGAGCGTGGGTTCGGGCTCCCGGCTAGTCCATTCTTTCGTGACTTCCTCGACACCTACGACCTCCAACCGCATCATCTCCCTGCCAACGCCATTATGATGCTCTCCTGCTTCGCCACGCACGCGGAAGGGTATCTCGGCGTCTGGCCGTTCGTGGAACTTTGGGCGAAATACTTCCTGCTTCGCCGGCAAGTCATCCCCAACCCGGATTGCGGGGCGGCGATCATCATTCCCCGTAGCGAGTCCGGATTCCCCAAGGTTCAGGGAGTGGAATCCTGCCGGAAGTGGCAACGGAGCTTCTTCTATGTGCGGAATCAAGTGGCCTCGGGAGACTCTCCGAGTTCCTCCGCTCCGGACTTCATTAATCTGCCCGAGTTCGTCATGGGCCCTCCCCACGACTTTGAGCTCTGGAATAAGCTCCTAGACTCCGAGGAGGTCGAAAGCATGAACGATGTCTTAGGTGTTCTTGTGACCGACTTGACGTCCGACGACCTCCTGCGCAGCTTCATTATCCGCCGCGTTTGCCCTCTCCAAACCCGAGTACACAAGATGTGCTTCATGAGTGGGTTATATGACCCCACCCGGACCAGTATCTTCCCACTAGACAAGGCTGCGGTTTGGCGCCGCGTTCGAGCTATCGCTCGAACAATGATGCCGGAGGATTGGGAGTGGGGACTATGCGCCGGCACCCGCAGGAAACTGGAGGAGGTGCTTGTGCTTGCTTTTCGCCGACTTCCGTATTTAGCCGAGTACTGCAGGAAACCGACATATTTGTTATGTACTGACTTCCTTTTCTTGCTGAAGTTGTTCGAGCGGCAGATAGAGGAAGACGCGATGCATGCCGGGGGCAAGTTCGCGGATAACTTCGCGGTGCCGAAGAAGATGCCGGACGAGGACCCCGACGGCGAGGACCACCTCTCGATTCCTCTAGCCCGCGCTGCCGCTCCGGGTAAGCCTTCCGCTCAAGAGGCTATCCAACTCGAAACTGACGAAGATGATGATGATGAATGCCAAATACTCGATGTAGTTGACGCCCGTCCTCTCAAATACGCCCTGCCAGTGGTTCCCGGACCTGCAGCCGCGACGAAGCGCGCCGAGACCCGCAAGCGCGGGGGATCCGAGACCGCCCACGCCGGTGGCTCGGGTGCCGTCGCCAAGAAGAGCAAGATCACCAAGCATCCGGGCGACAAACCCCCTCGGCGGAGGCGAGGTCCTCCCACCGTGTCCTCCGGGTATGTTATTCTTCCACCGAGTGGTTCTACCCTGATGATTCCCGGGGTCCTTTCTAACATGCCTCTTCAACGCAAAGCGGCTCTCGATGTTCCGCCGTCCGCAAGTTCCCGTCCTCCGGGATCCAGGTCTCCTAGCCCAACCCGGGCTGCTCCTTCACCGCCTCGGCGTCGAGCGCAGGACGCCTGTCAGCCTGAATCCAGTCCTGTCCTGACCGAAGTCGCGACTCCTCACGCCTCTACCAGTACTGGGACTCCGGGTGCCCACCCCGTGGCGACCGAGATCCCGGAACAGCCTACTGCGGCCACCGAAGACATCGTCCTTCCGGATACCCCGCGCCGGGTGTTGTCTCCTAAATCTGATGCAGATGTGCCGAGTCCTCCGCGGCAGGTTGTGCCGCGCACCTCTACTTGGCTAGCTCCACGCAAAACCCCGCCGCCGAAGCAGTCCACACCCCAGCCTTCACGGCAACCTGATCTTCAAGCCAGGAAATCGTGCAGCCAGGTCTCCGGGCAGAAGATTGCCCCTACGAAGCCCAGCGCTCCTCTTCATCCTAGGACTTGATCCTGACCAAGGGTTCTTCTGCCTCGGGTAAGTTTTCCGGGCTACCGCCACCTCCTGTCGAGGTCCCCACAGCTGCCTTGCAGGCCCTGCGAGCGTACGTAAGCACCTTTGTGTCCTCAGGATCTCGGGAGGTCGCCGCGGCGAGTGCGTCCACCGTAACCGGCTTACGCGCTGTTGAAGACTATAACCAGGCCTGAATTGCTGCCGACGCCTCCGAGGTCGTGGGAGACTTGCACGCTGCTAGCCCGAGCCGCAGCGCTCAAGCCTTGCACGCGCTCCAGGTGGCTGTCCTGGATGTTACTCGGGTTGTTGATGTAAGTTTCTTTTTTCTATCCTCACTAGTCCCCGAGATTAGTGCTTAGGGCTCTAGACTCCACCGAGTAGCAGATCACTAGGCTCTAATCTGAAAAAAGAAACCTTCAATTCCTAGTCCCCGAAATCCTCTCCACCGAGTTGGTTCATAACTGTGGATCTCGAATAATTGTCCTGTTATCTCCTGCTCCGTTGAAGTCTCCGAGATTGATACCGGATAAATATTGATATAGGAATGCAGCAAAAAACGCAGCAACATCTTCCACCGGCTTCTTGCTGACTTTGGTCAGTCCAAGAGGTCGGAGGAGCGACTTCGGGGGGAGCGGGATGCAGCGCGTAAGATCTCAGTGGATCAAAAATCTGCCTGAGCTGATGCGCAGTCCGAGATCACGCGGCTAAAAGCCGAGCTGGAGAAGGCCAAGTCCACTGCTGCAGACTTGAAGACGCGTTTTTTGGACGCTACCAAGAAGCAGAAGGAAACCTTGGACCAATCCGAGGCCCGCGCACACCTTGCAGAGACCGAGGTGGCCCTTCTCCGGTCAAAGCAAGAGGCTTGGCTGACCGAGCTCACTGGTCTAAATCGGGAAATGAACAGTAAGTGCACCGAGTTCTCTTTCTCTTGTCTTCCTCTTTTGCCGATATCGCCTCATGGCTTGTACGTGTGACAGTTCTCCTTTCTAAAGGACACTTTGAGAATTCCCGAGAAGCCGCTACCCTCACGATCACTGCCGCCCGGGAGAAGAGGGTCGGGAAGGGTCCTGTCTCGGATTCCTGGGACATCGACGACCACCTCATCGGCCTGAAGGCCCGGATAGTGCCGCTCCGGTCGATCGGGCTCGAGCTCCTTAGCGCGGCAGTTCACGCGCATGGTGCCCAGTGGCCTGGCGTTACGGGCAACCTCTCGGTCACTGAACTGGCCACTGCGCTCCAGGATGCCGGTAACCGGCTTCATGCCTGGAAGCGTTCCGGTGCCCGCGCTGGAGCCGACCAAGCACTGCAACATGTGCTGAGTTGGTACCAGGGGCTCGATCTCGAAGTGATCAAGAGCTTGCGGGTCGTCTCGGAATGGTACACTGATCCGGCCAAGATCCGGCTACGCCAAGAGACTGCTCATCGCCTCGCCAGCTGGGCGGATCCCGGCCCCTTCATCATGAGCCTTATTGCATCTGACTCCGAGTCAGAATATGAATATGACGGCGAGACGGGGGATACCGGTGACGCGGACGCCGAGATACCGGAGGCTGATGACGCCGAGACAACCGCAGTCACCGAGACCGTGGCTTCCCGGGGTGCCGCTGCTCCTTCGCCACCCGAGATCCCTCAAGCCGAGATGAATCTGGTCGCTTCGAACACCACTGCCAGTGCTGAGGAGACCGTCATTGTTCCTCCTGCTGCCGATCACTCCGAGAAGCCGGCTTCTCCTACTGCTCCTTGACTATGTGCTGCCAAACGATGATGTTTGGTCTGAAAAACACTTAATTGTAGAAACATTAAATCCCCGGGATGCCGGGTGCAGCTTTAATATACTTTTAATTCATACTCTATTCCTGGCAACTTTTGTTTTAACGTAAGAGAAATTGAGTCCATGAACTAAAGCTTCGTATTCGGCCACATTGTTAGATGCCCGGAAATGAATTTGCAGTACATACTTCAGCACATCTTTCTTCGGTGAGGTGAGGACTACTCCGGCACCCAATCAGATCTTGGCCTTGGAACCATCGAAATGCATCCTCCAGAAATTTTAGTCGGGAATTGGAGGTTCGTACTGCATCTCGGCCCAGTCTACCAAGAAGTCCGGCAGCGCCTGCGACTTAATGGCGTCGCGTCTCTGGTATGCCGAAGCGTACGGAGACAACTGGATGGCACATTTGGCAACTCGGCCGCTAGCATCCTTACAGCCGATGGTCTCGGCGAGGGGAGCTTCGCATACCACCGTGATCAGGTGCTCTTGGAAATAGTGCTTGAGCTTGGTGACTGCCAAGTACACCCCGTACGCCATCTTCTGATAGTGTGGGTAGTTCTGTTAAGATGTCGAGATCACTTCGCTCAGATAGTACACCGGTCTCTGTATTAGCTTATCCCCTTCTTCCCTTTCCACCACGATGGCTACACTCACTACCTGGTTAGTGGCAGCGATGTAGAGCAACATTGGCTCCTTGGGCAATGGGGATGCCAACACAAGTGCAGTTGAGAGCATCCTCTTCAAATCATTGAACGCCGCATCAGCCTACGGGGTCCATACAGATGTTTTGCTCTTCTTCATCAATTGATATAAGGGCAAGGCCTTCTCCCCTAGTCGGCTCACAAACCGACTTAGGGATGCCAGACAGCCTGTGAATTTCTGCACATCTTTGAGACATGTCGGTAACTTCATGCTCTCGATTGCACGTATTTTACCTGGGTTGACCTCAATCCCCCGGCTTGATATGAGAAAACCGAGTAGCTTGCCTGCCGGAACACCGAACGTGCATTTATCCGGATTCAACCTCATCCGGAATCTCCTTAAATTTTTAAATGTCTCCCTCAGATCATCGATCAGAGAGGATTTTTCTTTTGTTTTTATGACTATGTCATCGACATAGACCTCAGCATTGCGGCCTATCTGGTCATGTAAACATTTCTGCATACATCTCTGGTATGTAGCACCAGCATTTCTCAAGCCAAAAGTCATGACCCGATAGCAATAAGCCCCATACGGGGTAATAAAGGCAATTTTCAATTGATCATCCGGATTCAAGGGTATCTGGTGGAAACCAGAATAAGAATCTAAAAAAGTCAAAAGTTCACTCCCGGCAGTGGAATCGATCACTTGATCTATCCGGGGGAGTGGAAACGGATCTTTCGGGCATGCCTTGTTGAGGTTGGTGAAGTCGATGCACATGCGTCACACCTTAAGCAGGAGGGGATCATCTTTCTTCTTCTCAATCAGAACCGGATTCGATATCCAATCCGGATGCAGAACTTCCATCACGAACACGGCAGCCAGAAGTACTGCGAGATAATCCATGATACCAGCCCTTCTCTCATCCGAGAGGCGCCTAGTCGGTTGCTTCACCGGCTTCGCGTCACGCCTGACGAATAGTGAATGCTCAGCCAACTCCCTCGGAACGCCTTGCAGATCATCACTCGACCACGCAAAGGCATCCCGATTCTCATGGAGGAAGTCGACGAGCTCGCCTTCCTATTTGTTGTCCAGGTTGCTGCCAATGATCACCTGGCGCTCTGGGTTGCTAGGGTCAACTCCCACCTTCTTGGTCTCCTTTGGTGCTTGGAACGAGGCGTTCTGTTCCGGGTTCACCATCCCGGGCATGCCGAGTTGCGACGTCTTGGCCAGTGCAACCACCTGCTGGATTCTCTTCTTCTCCTCAGCTATGACCAGGGACTCGGCTAAGTTTGAACCGGCCGATGCACAGTCCATGGAGCGCTTGTGGTCTCCCGCGATGGTGATCACTCCATTTGGACCCGGCATCTTCATCTTCAGGTACCCCATGTGAGTGGAGATCATGAACTTGGCCAATACCGGCCTACCAATGAGCGCATGGTAGGGACTTTCGAGATCCACGACCTCAAACTCCAAGCTCTCAGTCCGGCAGTTTTCCCGAGTTCCAAACAACAGCTCAACCCAAATCTTGCCCATAGGGGAGCAGGAGACTCCGGGCACAATGTCGTGGAAAGTGGTCTCGGTTGGGAGCAGCGTGTTCATGGACACCCCTAGCTTCAGTATGGTATCCTTGTACATAATGTTAATGGCACTGCCATTGTCAATTAGAACCCGGCTGAAACGGACGTTGAGTCTTGGTCTGACAAAGGTCGGGTCTACCACCAAAGCATAGCCACCAGGCTTGGGCATAACCCGGGGATGATCCTTCCGGCTCCAGGTGATCTCGGACCAGTGCAGGAACTTGGCCACCGCCGGGATCACGACATTTACTTCCAGAGCGCGCTGTCGCACACTCCTCCGGTCAGTAGGCTCGGTCACAAAGACCACATAGCTCTGATGTGCCTCCCAGTACTTGCCATGCTGGTGTCCGGAATGGTTACTCGGACCAGCACCATTGTCATTCCTGACATTCACCATATTCACTGGTCTGGGGGGAGGTCCCTGGGTGGGTTGATTAACCCGGATTGCATTAGCACCGGATAGTGGTGGAGGGGGCCTCAGAATGTTGGGCCGTGATGCCGGAGCATTTGGCCGGGTAGCCCCCGCACTGCCTTCCTGCAACGTGCGCTGGTACCAGCTGCATCGCCGAGTAGAGTGATTTGCGGGCTTGTTTGATTCCAACGAATGATAGCAGCATGGCTTGTTCTGCATCTCTTCATACGTCAGGGGTTTCTTCTGGTCCACCCAAGTCTTCTGTACTTCTTGGCTCTGACCCCAAGCCGGGCCAGTCACTTTTTGCCGCTGATTATTTCCGGCATCCCCCTGATCTTGGCCTACCGTTGCGACATGTTGCGAGGCATAGTGGAACTCGGGCTGGTTCCTCTCTTGACCAAAATCCTGGCGGTCATGGCTTCTACTCGACCCCAAGCGCTGATTCCCCGCATTCCTCCTGTTGGAGTCTCCGACATCCACCAGGGGTTGCATGGGGTCTCCAAGCGTGTAGGTGTCAGCGATACGCATGGTTTCTGCCAAGGTTGTCGGCATCTTTCTTTGCAGCTTTTGCCAAAGCATGGAGCCATGTCGGCATCCTTGCGCAAACCACGATATGGCCTGTGGCTCGACAACCCCTTCGCAAGAATTGCGAATGTTGCTCCACCGAGTAAGGTACTCTCGGTCAGTTTCATTGCCCCTCTGCCTGCAGATGGCAAGCTGCTGAGGTTGGTTGGGCCTCTTGTATGTGCTGGTGAAATTACTGATGAAGGCCTCCTCGAAATCTAACCAACAGTCTATGATGTCAGTCCTCAAGTTATTCAGCCAGATTCTGGCAGGTCCTTCCAACATCTGCGGTACATAACGCACCGTCCAGCGCCTGTTTCCACCGGCTATGCTTACTGCTATTACATAGTCGGTCAACCAATCCTCCGGCTACGAGCTGCCGTCATAGGTCTTGGCACCCCATTTGAGCTGAAAATTTCGCACAGCCGGCTCCCGCATGATCCGAGGTCCAAAGCAGGCAGGTCCTGGGGGGACTTGCTCTTCAACCAACTCGGATTGATGAATCCGGTCGAGCCTGTACCTAGCATCAGCGGGATCTAGCTGTTGAGTTCCTATTCGAGATCCCAAGGGATTCTCGTTAGGCTGGTATCCGAGTTGCTGCAGCCTCGAGTTGCCATTGTCATGTCTGTTAACCACCGGAATCACGGCTTGCTGTGGGACAGAGGCGGCATCTCTTTGCCGGTTTCCCTGACTTTGCGGTGGATTCCGAGATGGATTACCACGGCTAGCCGGCACATTGTTTCCTACACCCCGGTTACCACCACCATGGCTACCTTGAGCCTAACCGGGATTGTTCTGTCCGGCTTGCTGAACTCCAGCGAAGGCCGGGTCGTATGTCTGCAATTGCTTGTTTCTCCCGGAACCCCGGCTTCGGCTTCGGCTTTTGCTCTTGCTCCTACTCAGATGCGGAGATGAAGCCTCTCCGCCCGATTTGTTGCTCTCGGCCCTAGCCGAGTACACCTGGGACCCAGCACCCGGGTTTTTCTTCTTAAAGGCCTTGTTCTGCCGGTTAGCCTCCACGACTAACTCGTTGACCCGCTCCTGCTGCTTGCGCGAGCTTCCCCGGATAGCCCAGCCAACTCGACCATAGCTGCCTCGGCAGCCCTAAGAGTCTTAGCAGGTGAGTTGTACAAAGGTCTCTCTGCCGAGATCAGACTACCCGACCTCCTATGGCTAGGTGCTGCGCCACCAGCCAACTCATCATTCACCATCCTGCCTTTCTTGCGCAGATCAGCAATGCGCTTGTCCCAGAATCTATCCTAGGGAACCCGTGAGCCGCGTTGTACTCACGGAGACTAGCACTATTCACGCCGTATCTCGGCGATTTCTTGGGCCTCCGCGAGTAGCAACCTGCGCTGCTCATCCAAATCAGCCGAAGTGACTTGGGTATCAGCGTCAGCTGTCAAAGGGACAGCCAACTTGGCGACTAGACCCGAGAGGGGATCTGGCCGGCGACGAGCTTGGGACGGCTGGGGATCGCCATCTCGGGCAGCACCTCTCTCCTGAGGAGGTTTTGCCAACCGAATTCGGCCACTGCCATCATCGCCGTCGGGAGCGTCCTGGAACACCTCCTCGCTCACCCCGACCATCATGACCTCGACGCAGCCTGCGGGGCGATTGATACGCTGATCCCGGGCGGCGCGGATAATGGGGGGATCCTCAGCCTCCAGGATGATGTCCGGATAGCTGCATACGACCTCGGTGGCGACGTAGGTGGTGAAGACTCCGAAGTCGATGAGGCAACCGTTCGCCGGAAAAGGCTTGTTCCGGAAGCAACCGACATTGTCGCTGACGAAATCCATCTCTCCCAGCCTGACGACCAGGCCGGAAAAAACTCGGATGCCGGAGCGAACGGTGGAACCCGTCCGGATGTGTACACCAGCCAGCGCCTCTACCTGCCCCTCGGTGGGCGCCAACTGTCGTGGTGGTGTCACGGCAGATGACATAGGATGGCTAATGTGTGGGGCCGATGGACGCTGGTGGATCCGGGGAGGGCTAGTCGGCTAAAGAGCTCACACGGTAGGAGATGCCGGAATGCTCAAGATCACCAAAGAACACGCTCAAAGATCTAACAAACCCAAACAAATGCACGAAGGCAAAGTCACACACACGATGTACCCAGGTTCGGGGCCCTCGTGAAGAGGTAACACCCCTACTCCTGCCTTTCCTGTCAATATAAGTGTAAGTCAAGATCTACAGCACGCTCCTTGAGCTCTTTTGGTGATGAACTAGAGAAGGGGAGGAAGTAAACGCACTAGGAGTAAATGAGACTATAGTTTTGGCCCTCAAGTTGGTCATTTCTCCACAGGAAGAGTTATGGCGCCTTTTATAAGTTCCGGCCGGGAGGGCCGGAAACCTAATTCGGCACGGTCCCACCGGACAGGGCTAACGGTTATGTCGACACCGGCTAGTGCGACCTAGTCGCCGTGCTATCCGGTATAGCCCTGCCATCATCATTCTGGCAAGGACTGCAGGCGCTGTCCTGGATCATCATTGTCGCCTTGTTAGAGACAAGACATATCTTCGCCCATGCCTAGTAGCATTTTCCGGATTGCCGGGCTAGGCATGTCCGATCTTGTCGTAGCGTCATCGTACCGGCTGACACGCTCCCGTGCCAGGCGGGAGGTGACCATGCTTCTGTGTCAGGAGGAATGGGACTTCCCCCCGTGTCAGGCGGAAAGCCTACACCAGATCTCTGACTTCCGACCGACATGCCCCCATGTCGGTCTACTCCTTGTTCAGTTCGGCACGTCCTTCCTGCACAACAAAGATAATGTCGGGTTATGACTCCCAGGAATCAGGGCTAGTCACTTCCTGAAGTGTAGTTCGAAAGGGGATTGAACGCGGAGGTCTAAACCCTCAAGTGGCTCTGCGACGTTGCTCGCCGGACCCGAAGAAGACGCACACCCGACCAAGTAAGACACCGTCCTTTACCCAGGTTCACGGCCCTCGTGAGGAGGTAAGACCGCTACTCCTGCCTGCCTG
The DNA here is from genome assembly GCA_026929855.1 of Poa annua. Taxonomy (NCBI): domain Eukaryota; kingdom Viridiplantae; phylum Streptophyta; class Magnoliopsida; order Poales; family Poaceae; genus Poa; species Poa annua. Next base: position 237,057,081 of record CM049426.1, on the reverse strand, counting down.
TATTATATGTGGAAGGTTACAATACAATTGAGCTTGCCGGAAGCCCACTTGAGGCAGTTCTTGCCTGGGGAAGGAAGCGATGATCTTCTTCCTCCTCCAGTCAGAGGCTAACCTAACCAGAGTTGCTAGGGTTTACAAGGGTGTTTTGCACGCAAAGGGCCGACCCTTGCTACGATGGATGTCTTCTCTCTTTTATAGGCGCCTCGGGCCTTCTCCTTCGGCTTGGCCTTCAAGGTGGCTCCCACTTGCCAGTGGCAGGGCAGAGCACCAGTCCACCGTGCTCCATTCGTCCATGGACTCGGTCCATTGTTGATAAAGGTGGCGCCGTGGCCGACAGGCGGCCGATCGCGCGGTACTATCCGCAGAGCAGGCAGTCTCTGAGGTGGAGCCCGCGATGACGATCTCTGTTGGAGGGTTGCGCCGTCCACCTGCTTTATCGTCAGAGTAGAAGGTCCTCACAGCTGTGCAGCAGGCGGAGCAACTTTGTTGACCGCTTTATCGCCAGGGACAGCGACGGGGGTGTGCGCGCCACTGCACGAGCGTGGCAGAGGTCACGTGCGCTATGCCGTGCTTCCTTGGCCGCGACATTTCCCTCCAGGCCTGAGGGGAGATTCCTGTTGGACTCCCCTCAGGCGGGTTGGTGCCTTGGGGGGGGGGGGGGTCTCCGAAGGCGAGGGGTCCCTTGAGACGAGGGGTCCCTTGAGGCCCTCGAGGGGAATCGCCTCTCGAGGGTCCCGCCAGGCGATGACGCCTGGTCCTTAGTCATTTCGTCCGTCTGGCTCGCGGGCGGGGCCTGGGGGGAATGGGCTCTTGATACCCCAGTTCCCACTGGGCCGATAGTAGCCCCCGGGCCCATGATGGGCATGACTGAGCCCATGGGCTTAGGCGAAGCGTCGTGGGCCCTTAGTGCCCAGCCGGCCCGAGCCACGCGGCACTTGGACGATTAACAACCTCGCACGATCTGGGGCGTGAGTCGTGGGGGGTCCCACCACGCCCCGGTAACTGCTCCTGGAGGGGACATAAAGCCCGAGCACTGCGGCAGGGAGCCGTTACCGTTTCCAACTCCTCGTAGAAAATTCCGCTCCACAGAGCTCTCCGCCTCCGCGCTCTCCTGCGAGTTTCTGTTCTCCGACTCCTTCCACCTCCGCACCCGTGACAATGAGTCCTCTCAAGAGCAAGGGTAAGGCCGCCGCGGGGTCCTCCTCCCAGGCGGAGGCCGCGGAGACCGTGATGGGCGGGGCGCTGCTCGGCGTGCGCGTCAACGAGAAGGCGCTCTCCATAGTCCGATACCTGGTGGCGGACCGGACGAAGATTTATGGTTTACGCACAAATATCAGATAGGCCAAACATTTTTAAGGGCGAGCACGACGCCACCGCCCTGAAGCCTGCGGCGCACGGGAAGCGACCGCGGGAATTTTTCCCGGTCTTCCAGCACTGCCTGGTCGCGGGACTGCTGCCGCCCTTTTCTCCGTTCCTGGAGGCGGTGCTGGCATTCTACCAGGTGCAGCTGCTGCACCTGCACCCCAACTCCGTCCTCATCCTCGCCGTCTTCGCCTACCTCTGCGAGGCGTATCTGGGCCTGAAGCCCACGGTGGGGCTGTTCCAGTGCTTCTACGCGCTCCGGAACACGGCGAAGAACGAGCGCTCCGGGTGCGTCTCGTTCCGCATCGTCGACGGCATGGGGGGCGTCTACATCCCCATGTCCTGGAGCGAGGGCAAGGCCATCACGTCCGTGACGAAGAAAGTAGACGACTTCCGCCAGAAGTGGTTCTTCGTCGGGGTGGAGCATCCCTGCGCCTTCCTCGAGGTTCCTGACGAGCCTCCAGTGAAGAACTCCCATTGGGGCAAGGCTACCTTCGACGGCGCCAAGAATGCGAGCCTGATGGGGCACCTGAGCTTCCTTCGCGAGGAGGGCCTCACAGGGCAGATGGTTGTGGCGGACTTCGTGACTCGCCGCATCGCGCCCCTCCAAGCTCACTCGGTCCCCATGTGGATGTACTCGGGGCCGAACGACAATAAGCGGCTCCACGTCGAGGACAACGACAAGGCGTCGTCGACAACATCCTCTCCGCGCTCTTCGTCAACCCCTCTGTGCTCCCCGCGGATGAGGTTCGCGCGGCGCTCCGGCCCCTTCACCAGTACAACCTGACGGAGCGCATGGCCCGCCTGGAAGGGATGCCTTTGTTCACCCCGACAGGCCCGGCGGACTCTGATGTGCCGATGCCGGCCCCGCGGGGAGCGGAGGGGGCCGATTCTCCCTCGGCTTCAGGAGCTGGCCTAGGTGAGGAGGAAGCCACAGCTGGGGAGGTCTCCTCTTCTAGAGCTGGGCCTTTTACTGACGAGATTCGTGATATCTCGTCAGGCGACGAAGACGCCTTCGTGGTGGCGCCCTCGCGCCCCGTGGAGGAGGAAGCTGAGGAAGGGGAGGCCTCGGGCGCGGAGGGCTCTCCAAGAAGGTGCGGGCCTCGTGCCAAGGTCGCCGTGGACCACACAGGGGCGAGGCCGTCTGACGTCCCTTCCAAGAGGAAAGCAGAGGCGCCCCCCGCGAGGCCTGCTCCCAAGCCCTTTCCCTCATGGAGCTCGTCAGGCCTGGCGTGGGTCGATGCTGGCGCTCCCCCTCCAGGGTGAGTTTATACGTCGTTGGGTCGTTTGCCCTCTTGGGTTCTTTTCCCACCTCATCCTTTGCTGAAGTTTTTTCTTGGGCTTTTGCCAGCGGTCCTGCGCCTGCTAAGCGCCGCCGGCTCCGCAAGGCGTCCGAGGTGAAGAGCGCCACGACACGAGCCGTTGCTGACGAGGCCGCGAGGCCTGCGGAGGCAGCCCCAGCGGTCCCCCTTGAGGAGGCGCCTCAAGTAGAGGTGACTGCGCCCCTCGCGGGGGCGGCTGGCCCTCATGTGAAGGAGAGCCCCGTAGACCCGGATGCTCCTGCAGCGCCACGCGAGCCTCCGGCGGTGGAGGGCTCGGAGGCGAGAACTTCTGCGCCACCTCGTGCTGCTACTCCACCTCGTGCGGCTACGCCTCCGCGCGAGGCTACTCCGCCACGTGCGGCTACGCCTCCGCGCGGGGCCACTCCGCACGCGAGCCAACGCCGCCGCGCGCGTCGACGGCTCCGAGCGTGTCTGCTGCGTCGCCTGCGCCCACCGCTTCTGCGCAGCCCGCGACGGAGACCTGCGAGGCACCGGCAGGCGCGGGCGCGTCTGCCGGGGACGGTTCTTCCTCTCCTCCCCACCAGGCTGGAGGTGAGGACCGCCTCGCGGCTGCAGGGCCTGGAGGGGGCGCGGACACGGGCTCCGGCGGGGCTCAAGCTAGCCCCCTTGTTCTTCCCGAGGCCGGACCAGCGGGACTCGACGCCGAGGCCGGGCCTTCTGCGAGCCGAGACCTGGTGCTCTGCGGCTGGGACTGGAGCGCGGGGCGCCGCGAGGCCGCCTTTGGCCTCGTGAGGGAGTCCCTGGAGGGCTTGGAGGCGCACCTCGCCCTTGGGGACATATGGCTCGCTTGGCAGCAGGAGGAGCTGGCAAAGTCGTGGGCGTCCTTCCACGCGGCGGTCGAGGTGCGCCGGCTGGAAGATTTGGCGCTGCAGGCCACCCGCGAGGAGGCCATCAGCTTCGCCAAGGAGACCCGCGAGGGGGGCATCCGCGACGCTGCGGAGCTGCTCCACCCCCTCCAGGCGGAACGTGACGCTGCGGCGAAGCTCCTGCGCGAGGTCAGGGCGGAGCGCGAGGTGATGGAGGGCTCGTTGGCGTAGAAGCGCCGCGAGCTGGGCCAGCTGGAGGCCCAACTGCTCTCCACCCACCACGCCCCATCTGCTGCTCTGGAGAAGGACCGCAAGGCCTTCTCCGAGCGCGAGCAGCAGCTGGTCCTCAAGGAGGAGGAGCTGCAGCAGCGCGAGCAGCAGCTGGTCCTCAAGGAGGAGGAGCTGCAGCAGCGCGAGGAGCAGCGCCTCCAGGCGGATAAGGACCTGGTTGCTCAGCGCGAGGCCCTCGAGGAGCGAGAGGGCGAGTTGGACCAGGCGACCCTGAAGTACGAAGACATTGTCGCTGCCCAGAAGGTGGCTTACGAGCGCTTCGAGCGGCGCTTCGCCGAGAAGAAAAAAGAGGCCGAAGACGCCCTCGCGGAGCGCGAGAAGCAGTTCTGCAAGTCCACTTCTCAGAAGTACCGCGACATGGCCCAGTCGCAGGAGGACCGCTTCAAGGCCAAGCATGCCGCGGACGCTCGGAAGATCGCCGAGCTCGAGAGGGCCAACTCCAAGCTGGAGGCCCGCCTCACTCTCGCTAAGGATGGCCGCCGCCGAGCGGAGGAGGCTCGCACCGAGGCTGTCCACAACCTCAATTCCCTGGCCAAGGACGTGGAGGAGCAAGTGGCCCCGGCGATGCAGCGGGCGGCGGAGGCATCGGACTCCGCCAACGCGGCTCGGGCGCTCACGAAGCAGCGCGAGCGCATGTTCAAGGCGCTGGTTGCTCGTGGCAACGAGCTGGCCTCGCAGCTGGGAGCAGACGCGCCGCACACCGACGTTCGGGGCCGCGGCGATGTTCCCATGTACTTGGTCTACTTCGAACAGCTCTTCGCAGTGCTCGAGGGTCCCGTTGCCGAGCTTCGGGAGATGATCGAGGACGAGAGTCAGCAGCTCTTGGGGGTGGTGGTGGATCGCATCTTCACAAACCTCAGGCTCCTCACGCCAGACTTCGACCTGGGTTCTGTGACCGAAGACGCCCAGGGCGAGGACGCACAGCGGGTCTCAAGCTCCCTCCGCGAGCAGGTGGACGCCTTCTGCAGCCGCTTCAGGCGCACGGAGGCTGCGCCGGAGGACAGCGAGGAGGAGGCCTGCTCTGCCGAGGCTGACGAGGGCGCCGCGGAAGGGGTCCAAGACGGTGCTGCTTCCCACCGAGTCATTCTCTATTGCGCCTGCGAGCGTTTGTATCTGCACCATCTGTGTGCTTTAGACATCTTGAAACTTTTGGCTTGTAATATACTTTTAATTGCTGTTTTAATTCGAGCTTGTCTGCCCCTCGTGAGGTCTCTTTGGACTCATCTTCATGTCTATTTGTTCTCTGCGTCGTTAGGTCCCATCTCTTCGTGCCATGACTCCGCCACCTCGGTATGCGGGAGCAATGACTCCGCAAGGCCGGGGGTAGTTTAGGCCTAGGGGAGGTAAGAGCCTTGAGTCGTGATGCTCAAGTGCCCCCCTTAGACGTGCGAGTAGTCCATGAAGGGTAAGGGAAAGCGAAGTCTCTCGAGGGGCAAAGACGCGCGCTAGGGAGAGAAAAACGCTCTTAAAGCGTGGGTGCGAGACTTAGCTTCTCGAGGTTTTCTCTCTGTGAAGGCTTTTCGCCTGGCTAGGTTTCCCTCTTGAGGGGTCGCTCCTGGGGAGGCTCTTTGCCTGGCGAGGTTGCCCGCTTGAGGGGTCGCTCCTGGGGAGGCTTTTCGCCTGGCGAGGTTGCCCACTTGAGGGGTCGCTCCTGGGGAGGCTCTTTGCCTGGCGAGGTTGCCCGCTTGAGGGGTCGCTCCTGGGGAGGCTTTTCGCCTTGCGAGGTTGCCCACTTGAGGGGTCGCTCACGGATGCCCCTTCAGGCTCGCGGGGGAATTCTTCCCTGCAGGTATTAGAGGGGCGGACCCAAACGCTGAAACACGGATCAAGGGATCGTGCGCGCTTATAGGTCCCCTCAGGCGTTCCTTGCGAGGAGAGTAAGTAACAAGGTCCTCTGTAGAGATGGCGTGTTTGTGGGGTATTGCCCTCCAGCCAGAGCTTGGACTCTTGGATTTTGTAGTGCTGCTGGTGTGTCATTTGAGGCACTGGCACCGTACTCAGCCCCCGCTCACGAGGTACGCATGTGAAGAGATATAAGCGCACACTTCAACAATAGTAATGCGTAAATAAAACCCCCAAAAAACATTTTTTAAGCGGCGCCGAAGCGCTAAGTTCACTTAGGAACGAGATTGAGTCATTATGCTTGGGATTGCCAAGTTAATGCTCTGACCATGTCGAGGCATGGGGACCACCTGTTGGTGGCAGATACTCTCAACGGCCTGAGGTGGCTCGTTTTAATTGAGAGCTCGGAGGGTTTTCCCTCGAGTGAAGCCTTTGGGGCTTTGGAGGTTTAAGCCGTTGGCGTTTTAACCTTCAGAGACAAGAATGCTTGGAGGTTGAGCCGTAAGCTGCCTCGTCCGCTAGGAGTCTCGACGTGACAATGATCACGTGCGTGGCAATGACCACGGTTGCGTTTGTTCCCTTAGGAGACAAAGCATGTGTTTGAGGTTTAAGCCTTTTGGCGTTTTAACCTCTAGAGACGACATTGCTTGGAGGTTGAGCCGTAAGCTACCTCTTCCGCTTGTCTTCTCGACGTGACAATGATCACGGGTGTGGCAATGACCACTTTGGCATTTGTTCCTTTAGGAGACAAAGCTATGTTTTTGGAGGTTTAAGCCTTTCGGCGTTTTAACCTCTAGAGACGAAAAATGCTTAGAGGTTGAGCCGTAGGCTGCCTCGTCCGCTTGACGTCTCGACGTGACAATGATCACAGGCGTGACAATAATCACTTTTTTAACTTGTTCCTTGCAGATACAAAAGTTTGCGAGCTTTAAGCCTTGAGCTTTTAACCTTGAGGGACAAAAAGGTGCTTGGAGGTTGAGCCGTGGGCTGCCTCTTTCGCTAAATGCCCTGACGTGATAATGGTCACAAGTAGAACTTGCGCAGATGCATCATGTTCCATGGATTCTTGATGGGGACGCCGTCTTCCGTCTCGAGGCGAGCCGCGCCAGGCCTGGCGATGTGGGTGACCCTGTAGGGACCTTCCCACACCGGGGACAACTTGTGGAGGCCTTCCCTGGAGAGGATTCGCCTGAGGACGAGATCGCCTGCCTCCAGGGTGCGCGAGCGCACATGGCGGCTGTGGTAGCGCCTCAGGGACTGCTGGTACTTGGCCGCCCGTAGGGCGGCGCGGCGTCTTAGCCCTTCAAGGAGCAGCAGGTCGTCGTTGTGGAGGTCCTCTTGCTGGTCCTCATTAAAGGCAAGGACCCGTGGGGATCCATGCTTTTACTCTGTGGGGAGGACTGCTTCGGCTCCATAGACGAGTGCGACCGGCAATTCCGCGGTGGGCTTGGGTGGCGTGGTACGGATGGACCAGAGCACCGAGGGTAGCTCATTGATCCAGCCCTTGTCGTGGCCCTTGAGGACATCGAAGGTCCTGGTCTTTAAGCCTTTGAGGACCTCTGCGTTTGCGCGCTCGACCTGTCCATTGCTTTGCGGATGGGCGACTGAGGCGAAGCAGAGCTTGATGACCATTTTCTGGCAGTAGGCTTTGAAGATGCCGCTTATGAATTGCGAGCCATTGTCGGTGATGATGCGGTTAGGCACTCCAAAGCGGCAGACCAGGCCTCTGATGAATTTCACCGCCGCGCCTACTGTGATTAAGCGCCTCGCCTCCACTTCAGGCCACTTTGTGAACTTGTCAATGGCCTCGAAGAGGTAGCGATATCCACCTTGCGCCGTTGGGAAATGTCCCAGGATGTCCAGCCCCCAGACCGCAAACGGCCACGAGAGCGGAATGGTTTGTAGCCCCAGCGCTGGTTGGTGGATTTGCTTGGCGTGGAATTGGCAGGCTTCACAAGTTTGAATGATGTCCGTTGCATCTTGAAGCACTTGAGGCCAGTAGAAGCCGCTCCTGAAGACTTTTCCTGCGAAGGTGCGGCTGCACAAATGGTGGCCGCATTCCCCGCTGTGGATGTCCTTAATTAGCAGTTTTCCTTCTTCAGGAGGGACGCACTTGAGCGCGATGCCGTTTGGGCGCTTGCGGTAGAGAATTCCTTCGAGGATTTGGTACGATTTTGCTTGGCGGGCAATTCGCTCCGCTTCAACATCTTCCTCGGGAAGGATCCCTTTGTGGAGGTAGTCTTTGATCTCGTCGATCCATCCTACCTCTTGGTGCACCGCTGTGAGCAACAGACGCTCCCCTATGGGGGGCCCGCAGCCTGGAGCTCCGCTTGCAGGCGGTGGCGGGAGCGCTTCGTCTGTGCTTGTGGGCAGGACCTCGAGGGGATGCTTTATGGATGCCTTGACGAGCCTCTCTTCAAAGACACCTGGCGGCTGAGCCTGCCGCTTTGATGCACGCTTGGCGATGTCATCAGCCCCTTGATTTTCCTTTCTTGGGATATGCATGAGCTCCATTCCCCTGAAGTTCTTCTCCAGCCTACAGACCTCTTCAAGGAATGCGGCCATGTGGTCGTCCTTGGGCTTGTAGCTTTTGTTGGAGAAGTTGACGAGCAGCTGGGAGTCGCCATTGATGAGTATATGCTTGACGCCTAGGGCGATTGCGGCGCGTAGGCCAGCAAGCAGCCCTTCATACTCGGCGATGTTGTTGGATATCTTGTCGATTCCGAAGCACAGCTGGACTGCGTAATACAACTTATCGCCTTTGGGTGAGGTCAGGACTACGCCTGTCCCACCGCGGGACAAGCGAAAGCTCCGTCGAACTTCATGGTCCAGAGGCTGGGCATTGCGGCTCCAGAGGACTCGTGCCCTTCTTCCCAGGGCTCTTCAGGGGTTGGATCAGTCCATTCGGCGACGAAGTCTGCCAGCGCTCTTCCTTTGATTACCCTTGTGGTATCGAAGTGCAAATTGAATGGCTGTAGCTCGATGTTCCATCCCGCGACACGATCTGTTGCATTTGGGTTGCGCAGAATTTGCTCCAGGGGGAAAGAGGTTACCACCGTGATGGGGTGCCCCTGGAAGTAGTGTCGCAGATTTCTTGAGGCAATGAGGAGTGCGAGGAGAAGCTTCTACTGCATCGGGTACCGCTCGCGAGCATCACGCAGTACTGTGCTGACGAAGTAAACTGGATGCTCGACGAGAGTAGTTCCTGTTTCCTTGGCGTCTTTCGCCTGAGGTGACCCAGCCTGGCCCTCGATGGGGTTGGCTTCAAGGGGCTTGTCCTAGGCCTCGAGGGTTTTGGCCTCGAGGGATGTGGCCTCGAGGGACTTGGCCTCGAGGGACATGGCCTCGAGGGACTTGGCCTCAAGGGACGTGGCCTCGAGGGACTTGGCCTCGAGGGACGTGGCCTCGAGGGACTTGGCCTCGCAGCACTCCTCCTGGGCCTCAAGTGTGTTAGCTTCTTGAGGCTCCCTAGTCCCTTCGGCATGAACCTCTTGCAGCAGTTGACTCGGGGCGGTCCCCTCTTGAGGCTTTGGGCCTGGCGAGGGCCTTGTGAGGACTGCCCTTTCGTCGAGCTCTTCATCAGGAGGCTTTTTCTTTGGAGTGGTTGCACTCTTCTTGTGAAGTACAGGCTCCTCTCTTTCCACCACAAGGACAGCACTGGCTGTTTGCGGAGTAGCTGACAAGTACAGCTTCAGGTGCTCGCCAGGCCTTGGGGCGACCGTTACAGGTGGGCTGGCCAAGTACTTCTTCAAGTCCTCAAATGCTTTTTCAGCTTCGGGGGTCCACTTGAAAGTGCCCGTTCTTTTCATGATCTTGAAAAACGGCAGGGCCCTTTCGCCGAACTTGGAGATGAATCGACCCAAGCTGGCCATGCAGCCTGCCAGGCGTTGCATGTCCTTGAGCCTGCGTGGAGGTTGCATGCCTTCTATGGCCTTGATTTTTTCTGGGTTCGCCTCTATGCCCCGATGAGACACGAGGAACCCCAGCACTTTGCCTGAACATACTCCAAAGACGCACTTGGCGGGGTTGAGCTTGATGTTCACCTTGTGTAGGCTGGCGAAGGTTTCTTCAAGGTCTCCGAGAAGAGTATTTCCTTCTCGCGACTTCACGACGATGTCATCGACATATGCTTCAGCGTTTCGCCCCATTTGCCCGCCAAGGACTATCCTCATTAACCTCTGGAAAGTGGCTCCGACATTTTTTAGGCCGAAGGGCATGCAGACGTAGCAATACACACCGCATGGGGTGAGGAAAGCCGTCTTCTCCTCATCCTCTTTAGCCATCTTAATCTGGTGATAACCAGAGAAGGCATCGAGAAAACATAGGAGGTCGCAGCTTGCCGTGGAGTCCACGATCTGGTCAATTCTGGGCATGGGATAAGGGTCTTTGGGGCAGGCCTTGTTTACATCAGTGTAGTCGATGCAGAGGCGGCCTCCGCCGGCGGGTTTTGGGACTACCACGCCGTTGGAGAGCCAAGTGGGGTGCGCGACTTCGCGAACGACTTTTGCCGCTTTGAGCTTCTCGACCTCCTTGACGATGAACGCTTGCTTCTCGGGGGCTTGCTTTCTTGCTTTTTGCTTGACGGGGCGCGCGTTTGGGCACACGGCCAAGTGGTGCTCGATCACCTCCCTCGGTACACCAGACATATCTGACGGTGTCCATGCGAACATGTCAGAGTTTGCCTGGAGGAAGGCGACGAGCGCCCTTTCCTATTTGGGAGGCAGCGCGGCGCCAATGGTGACGCTAGCCCCCGAGCCTTCAGCCCCCGAGCTACCTGAGCTCAGAGAGATCTTCTTTGTAGCAGCTGCCTCGTGAGAGAACAACTGCTTCTTCTTCTTGGGCCTCTCGAGAGGCTCTTGGTCCTCGTCTGCGGGGAAGGCCATGGCGGCGGTCTTGTAGGCCGTCTTAACAGCGTGCGTAGCGTCCAGGACATGCCCACGTATGGTGATCGTGCCGGCGCTGCCGGGGATCTTGACCATGTTGTACGCATGGTGCGTGACGGCCATGAACTTCACGAGCGCGGGGTAGCCGAGGATGGCGTTGTACAACAGGCCGATGTGCGCAACATCGAAGTCGATGTGCTCGGTGCGGTAATTTTCCTCGCTCCCGAAGGTGACGGCAAGCCTGACCTGGCCTAGAGGCTCGATCGAGCCGCTGGTGACCCCCGTGAAGGGCCTCGAGGGCATAAGCCGCTCGTAGGGCACTTGAAGCGCTTCGAACGTATCTATGGAGATAACGTTCAGGCCTGCTCCGCCATCGATGAGCGTCTTGGAGACAGCCACGTTGTCGATGGTGGGGGTGCAGACCAGCGGGAGGGTTCCAACAGTCTTGGTGGACTTGGGGTGGTTCTGAGCGTCGAAGGCGATGGTGTATAGCGACCACTTGAGGGGCCTGGAGGTTTCCGTGCTTGGGAGGGCGGCGTTGAGCTCGCGGACGAATTGCTTGAACTGGTTGTTCGACTTCGGCGCCTGCGCCCCCCCCCCCCCCCGAGGATGCAGGCAATGGCGCCCCTCGGGGCTTGGTAGCCGCCATCTTCCTCGTCAGGGAGGTTGCCGTTCTTTTCTGCGGCGTTGGCTCGATTTCCAGATGGTTTCTGGTAGCCGCCCTTGCATCTGCTTCTGCGGTAACCACGGCCTCGACCGCGGCCGCCGCTGTCTTCTGCTTGCTCGCGCTCCTTGCTCAACCTTTTGAGGTCGTAGCAGGACTCCGTAGAGTGGCCGCGCCTGTTGTGGTAGATGGAGAAAGGGCGGTGATCATCTTTCCTCTCTCCAGCCTCGGGGGAGTCCCTGCGGGTGGCTTTTGTGTCAGGCTCTGCCGCGAGAACTGTGGTGGCCTTGCGCTTGGGCTCATCCTTCTTCTTCTGGCTCTTGGACCCCTCAGCATGATCGTCCCTTCTCGAGGACATTTTCACGAAGAGGAGTCCTTCTTCAACCTTGGCGCACTTGTCCGCCATGTCGAACAGCTTGACCACAGAGGTGGGCTTGTCGTGGATGCCCAGTTTCTCGAGCATCCTGCTATTTGTGACGCCCTCGCGGAAAGCGGCGATGACTTGAGTGTCGGGGATGTTCAGGATCTTATTGCGCACTCGGCTGAAGCGCTGGATGTACTTGCGGAGCGTTTCATCATTCCTCTGCACCACAGCGCGCAGATCGTTGTGGGTGAGGGCGCGCTCATACGTCCCCTTGAAGTTGGAGACGAACTGCTTGCAGAGCTCCTCCCAGGAGTTCACAGAGTCCTCCGGGAGGTTCAGGAGCCACGACAGCGCAGAGTCGCGTAGCGCGTGGGAGAACCAGTTGGCCATGACCTTGTCGTCTCCCTCCGCAGCTGGGATGGAGGTGGTGTAGAGCTGCAGGAACTCGATGGGGTTGCTGGAGCCGTCGTAGCCCTTGGGAAGAGCCGGCCTGAACTTCTGCGGCCAGACCACGCGACGCAGAGAGCGAGTGAACGCCTTGCAACCAGAGGTGTACGTAGCGACCCCGTGCTGAAGCGCGTCGCGGTTCTGCTGTCCCGCCTGGCCGAGCTCCTCCACGAGCCTGTTCTGGCGGTCTCGCTGGAGCTCCATCCCCACACGAGCGTCGGGCGTGGTGTGCTGCACGATTAAGCAATCGTGTGGCGAGGACGCGTGCGAAGTAGCCCTTTGCGCCGCAGACGGTGCAGGCCCCGGAGGTGGCGGAGGCGCATTTGTTGCGACCGTGCCCGTGAGAGAGGGGTGCACGTTGGACTGCGACGGAGCGGGGCGCGTCGTGGCGATGCCGACGAGGTGGTTGAGGCGTTGGAGCCACTGCTCGTGGGCCTCAGCGGTGGGCTGGTAGCGGAGCAGCTCCTGCGCCATGAGCAGCGCGGTGTGGGGCGCGGGGTCGGCCCTCCCCGGGCCCGAGCCGCTCGGGCGCTGCGTCGGGTGCGACGACTGCGCGTCCTCCTGGTGCGCGGCGTCGTGCTCCGGTGCCTCCGCGTGAGGGCCAGAAGGGACATGCTCCTCGTGGCGGGGTCGGCCCCGCCGCGCGCGGGTGGTCGCGGCACCTGGGGGCACGCGGGCGCACGTCGGTTGATCCGAGCGGCGCGGGTGGCGCGCGTGTTCACCATGGCGCGGAGACGAACTCGAAGGTTGTTGACGCGCCTCAATCCCCTACCTGCCGCGCCAAATGTCGGGTTATGACTCCCAGGAATCGGGGGTAGTCACTTCCTGAAGTGTAGTTTGAAAGGGGATTGAACGCGGAGGTCTAAACCCTCAAGTGGCTCCGCGACGTTGCTCGTCGGACCCGAAGAAGACGCACACCCGACCAAGGAAGACACCGTCCTTTACCCAGGTTCACGGCCCTCGTGAGGAGGTAAGACCGCTACTCCTGCCTGTCTGTATTATATGTGGAAGGTTAAAATACAATTGAGCTTGCCGGAAGCCCCCTTGAGGCAGTTCTTGCCTGGGGAGGGAAGCGATGATCTTCTTCCTCCTCCAGTCAGAGGCTAACCTAACCAGAGTTGCTAGGGTTTACAAGGTTGTTTTGCACGCAAAGGGCCGCCCCTTGCTACGATGGATGTCTTCTCTCTTTTATAGGCGCCTCGGGCCTTCTCATTCGGCTTGGCCTTCAAGGTGGCTCCCGCTTGCCAGTGGCAGGGCAGAGCACGAGTCCACCGTGCTCCATTCGTCCATGGACTCGGTCCATTGTTGATAAAGGTGGCGCCGTGGCCGACAGGCGGCCGACCGTGCGGTACTATCCGCTGAGCGGGCAGTCTCTGAGGTGGAGCCCGCGATGACGATCTTCGTTGGAGGGTTGCGCCGTCCACCTGCTTTATCGTCAGAGTAGAAGGTCCTCACAGCTGTGCAGCAGGCGGAGCCGCTTTGTTGACCGCTTTATCGCCAGGGACAGCGACGGGGGTGTGCGCGCCACTACACGAGCATGGCAGAGGTCACGTGCGCTATGCCGTGCTTTCTTGGCCGCGACGTTTCCCTCCAGGCCTGAGGGGAGATTCCTGTTGGACTCCCCTCAGGCGGGTTGGTGCGTTGGGGGGGGGGGTCCCCTGAGGCGAGGGGTCCCTTGAGGCCCTCGAGGGGAATCGCCTCTCGAGGGTCCCGCCAGGCGATGATGCCTGGTCCTTAGTCGTTTCGTCCGTCTGGCCCGCGGGCGAGGCCTGGGTGGAATGGGCTCTTGATACCCCAGTTCCCACTGGGCCGACAGATAACTTGCCAAGACCAAGATAGGTAAGTCGGTTAGTACCTACCCGGGAAGCCCATCCGGACCCTCCGGGTTCTCCTCTACCCGGGATCTTACCGGAGGACTCCGACATACCGAGAAGCCCAAGAGCCCTCCCGGTTTCGCCCGAGTTCCACCCCTGCTCCGGATTACAACTTAGGAGGAGTATCTCTAGGCCTAGTCTCCCGAAGATGTCTTAGGGTGTTACCAAAGACATCACTACAACACAAAAAGCACGTAGAGACGCCAAATATGAATACTTGGGACGTGAAATTTCATCTCTAGAGAGTCGTAGAGCCGCTTCTCAAAAGCGTGTCTGGAGCGTCTTCTTATCCACTGTCTCAATTATCATAGAGACGCTTGCTAAGCGTGTGTACATGGTATAAAGACACTGTGTCGAGACGTTGTGAAAGCATGTCTACATATTGTAAAGACGATTTACATGGCGTGCCACCGGATCTTAGAGACGTTTTCTTATTACATATATTATGATGTATACATATTTATACATAATTTATATTCATCGTATACAACTCTCTGTATATCATATACGTGTATTTTTCAACAAAGCGTCTCAAATTGAATGCAAATCCTTACGATCCATTTTATATGTATATTCGTGTAAAAAGTGCTATTTCTTATATGTCTTACTCAGGCTGCGTACAAGGCAAACAATATACTAGGAACACGGGAAATTATAGGGTAACCAACAAGACCTTGTATTAATAGCAAATGGAGTTGACACCTGAATCAAATGTCGACATAACAAATACAATTCACCGGGAAAGATCGTGAACTAGAAAATTCATAATATATCATATATTTGAACCATTGATGTCTTGCTAAATTAATACTGTATCTATTTATAGCTTTGTCTAGTCAGAAATTTATTCTTTAGGCCCTCCATCTGCAATCAGTTCCACTTTCTTTAGCTCTCAGTTAATCTGCACATGATGTTAGGAGAAAGTGTGAAATTGGTAGTATAAAACAGAAACTGCAGTATGAAGTTTGTGTTGTCTAGAATAAGCTAGAATTTTAAATACGACAACTTCATTTGAACAATAATTTATGAAGACCATCAAGATATTGGATCGGTGAACAACATGGCATAAAGAAAAATAGAGATTCAAGTGAATTGTGCAGCAATTGCTCAAACACCGAAGAACAAACAAGATAAATCTAGTAACACTATCCTAGTAAAGGAAATGAAAGCATGCTCGCTAGTTCCAAGGTTTGGAATGAGACAGTAGTTAGCAAACGGAGATCTAATTTAGTATTTACATATTTTTCAAAATACTCTGAAATATCAAAACTGAAGTACATACTGACTACACGATGAAATAATTCAGTTTTCCAATGCTTCAGTTTTAAATTTACTCTACTACCAAACACAACCGAAAGTACTACATGTTATTCACACTGATATTTTGAGGCATATGGAATTAAAAATTGATCATTCTGCCTTGACGACCATCACAAAATAAATCATAAAGATATACATACATTAGTTTTGCCACACAGATATGTTTGTTATCTCTCAGCTAGAGTGGAAATCTCCATCCTTGCTCCTCTCCAAGCTTAGTCATCTATATGTAATACAATAATTTGAAGAGATTAGCATGTAGCTTACAAACAAGGCCAGTTGTACAATGAAATTACTTGATAATTATCTAAACTGACCCAGCTCAACAAAAGTTACTTCGATGATAGAAATTACATGCTCCATGTAACAATGTAACACAATGAAAAGATTTTTGCGCATCCAAAAAATAAATTAAGCATGACTATAACACAAAATCCATCAACATGAAGCAATAATAATCTGACTATGCAAAAAACAATACATCCGAAGTACAATCATCAGGTTTTTACCTTGAACCGTGGATCCAAACAAAGTAATCTGGCTGTTAGTGGCACAGCAGCAACCCATGGCTAGGAACAGAGGTATGAGTGCTTTAGGGATGCATAACTAGTCGAGCTGCACTAGGAATTGCAAAGCCTCACGTAATCACATCAAGAGCTGAATCCACAACCTAATCGTGAAACCCTCAATACCCAAAGAATAAAACATACATATCTATCTGAAAGTAAGAGAGAAGAGCGAAATTATTTGCAAAAAAATCAGCGTTCAAATTGAATATCTTGCCATCTTCCCTCGACTCAAGTAGCAGCCGCAGTGGTGCCCGTCGCTGGTTCTGGAAAAGGAGAAGTAATGGAGGCGGAGCATGGTGCTGTCAAAGGCTTGGGGAGGAGAAGCACGAAGATGGTGCTGGAGCAGAAGATGAAGTCGCACACTGTAGGGGATGAGGTTGACGCCGGATGCAGCGGATGCCAATGATTCAGATGCAGATCGTGGAGGAAGGGGGATATGGCGGCTCTGGGGTGGGGACGACGCCGCGCTATTGCTTGAGGCGGTACGACGTTGGAGGTGGCGAGAAGACGACGAGGAGCCGTGCGCTGCTCGGGTTGGGGATGCCGCCGGCGATGCTGGAGGACCTTGCAGATCGGATCTAGCAAAAATGGTGGCGGCCAAAACATGGAGGCGATGGGAAAGTCTGGAGAATTATATATTAGGCAATATTTCCGTGAAACAGAATGCGGGAATGTTTTTTCTGAGCTATAAAATTGAAAATAGTCAGCGCCAACACCAAGTTCGTATTTGAGCCACGAATATTTGTAGGAAAGGCATAGTAATTTCATATGTACATCTAAAGACGTGTTAAAGACGTCTCAAGAATCGTCTCAAATAATTAGAAATTGGTATGATTATATATTTTGTTCTCTTATAGATAAACGAATTGTGACGTAATGTGGAGCGTCTCAAAAAGCTTCCCTACATAGAAGTGTTTTACTCACCTTGAGACGAAATAAAATTCGTCACATGAAAAACGTCTCCACGTGCTGATTTTGTTATAGTGATGCATCTTCGAGAAGCTAGTTCTTAGAGGAACCATCCGCTAGTGCTTATGCTGTCCTGAAGGTCTGGGGGTCTATTTGTAGTTTCCAGTGATGACCCTTGCGCCCTCCAGGCTACACTTTGGGCCCAACCTCTCTCGAAAGGCCAAGTTGCCCCTTCGGCGCACCACAGGACGACCCTTGCTCGCCCCCAAAGGTCAATTCCTGTTGCCATACTGCTGATCTGTACCGGGATCTGCCCTACCCGGGGGGCAGCCCCCCGACAACCGTTGATACCTCGGGGGAACTCTCATTTCCTACTGGTTCGATAACCTTGGTTTCACAACTGAGAGAAATTTGATGCTGCACAAGTTCATACCTTCCTCTTGGGATCTCCCAACAACACACCTACCGTGTGCATTGATGCTAGCAAGCATAAAGTTTCGGGCGTGGATTTAACGTGGTGAGTTTGGTGTGGTTTTTCTTCTTTATGTCCCTGACAACGGCGCCACAAATTCTTTGATGCTTTCTACGTGTGGTTGGTAAACCCCAAGAGGAAGGTGTGAAGTAGTGCAGCAGCAAGGTTTCACTCAGTTATGAAACCAAGGTTTATCGATCCAGTAGGAGATGAGAATTCCCCCGAGGTTGTTGGCGGCGCCGTTTATGATTACGAACGTGGAGCCTGCACACAACACAATCAAAGTATATTGTCCCAACTCAACAGTGAGGGTGTCAATCCCACCGGCTTGATTTAACAAAAGGATTAAACGTATGTGTGGAAGAATGATTGTTTGCAGAAAATAACAGGTTTGCAGTTGTGGTTTTATCAGATTAAAGAGAAGGACCGCGGTCCACAGTTCACTAGTGGTGTCTCTCCATAGATAATAAATTCATTCATGCGAGTAAACAAATTACAGCTGGGCAATTGATAGAATAATGATGAACAAACCAATGCATATACTAACGTTATGATGTCTAGTGTGAGATTTATTCGGGCATTACGACAATATACATAGACCATTCCAACCGCATCTATGACTAATAATCCACCTTCCGGTTAGCGTCCACACCCCTT
This sequence comes from Poa annua, assembly GCA_026929855.1. Lineage (NCBI taxonomy): Eukaryota > Viridiplantae > Streptophyta > Magnoliopsida > Poales > Poaceae > Poa > Poa annua. Next base: position 237,039,278 of record CM049426.1, on the reverse strand, counting down.
TCAGTATTAAGTTGCATGCAACAGATTATCGCCTTAAGCACTGTATGTAAAGTAAGTAACATCATCCTTAGTAGCAACGGTACACCTACAACCTTAGAGCTTTCTGTCACTGCCCCAGATTAAATAGAGACAATAACCTAATATCGAGCATAAATACCCCCTCTTGGAGTTATAAGCATCTACTTGGCCAAAAAACACACGAGTAACGGAGAGCATGCGAGATCATTAAATAGCACACACATGATATATTATGAAGCAATAACTTTAGGACTCAATATTCATCGGATCCCAGCAAACACAACATGGAGAATTACATAACGGTGATCTTGATCATGATAGGCAGCTCACAAGATCTAAACATGATAACACAAGAGGAGAAGACATCCATCTAGCTACTGTTATGGACCCGTAGTCCAAGTGTAGACTACTCATGCATCAGTCCGGAGTCGGTCATGGCGACGTAGAGGCCTCCGGGGACGATCCCCCCTCCCGGCAGGGTGTCGGGTACCAGTTCTGATCTCTCCCGAATTGGTGTTGACGACGGCGGCGGCTCGGTACCCATGGAGGAAATAATGAACACCGTACGATTTTTAGGGGGTACTTATAGACGAAAGGGCGAGGTCGGTGGAGGCCCGAGGGATGTTCAACTGGTGCTCGCGCGGGGCCCATCCTGGCCACGCCAGCACCTGGTGACGGCGCCTCGGTGCCCCACTTCGTGTCTCCTTCGGTCTTCTGGAACGTTCATAATCCAAAAATAATTCTAGGATGTTTTTCGTCCAATTCTGAGAATATTTCTGAAACCAAACACATCAGAAACTGGGAACTGGCACTTTGGCACTTGGTAATAGGTTAGTCCCAGAAAATACATAAAACTATATAAAATGCATATAAAACATGGTATAACATAGCATGAAACATAAAAAATTGTAGATACGTTGGAGACGTATCATGCATCAAGCTCTTTTCTGGCGCCGTTACCGGGGAAATAAGAATTCCTTTGAAGACCTTCAACTCCTCTGTCAACTTCGTTGTCGGGGATTTGAGCATTCTTCTACGAGGAGAGTTTCGCACTTCCAATCGTTTTATTTTGTTATTATCTTGCTTTGTTTATTTTTATTACTGTTTTGTTTGCTTAATATCAAAAATACAAAAAAATAATTACTTGCATTACTTTCTTTATTTCGGTTTGTGTTATTTATTTTCAGTTTTGTTGTTTTTGTTATTTCGGTTTAGTCATTTTTCTTTGTTTTGTTTATTTCGGTTTGCTATTTAATTTGCTAATATGAGTTCTGCTCAGAATACTAAGTTGTGTAACTTTACTAGCACCAACAATAATGATTTTATATGCACACTTATTGCTCCACCTGCATCTAAAGTTGAATTCTTTGAAATTAAACCTGCTTTATTGAACCTTGTTATGAGAGAGTAATTTTCTGGTGTTAGTTTTTATGATGCTGCTACCCATTACCCTATATATTAAGGTGCGAGTTATCCTCGCGCTCACAGGCTCCGATTTACTGTTCATTATGAACAGTAATGAATAGTACTTCGTCTGTTTGGTTTCCTTCCATGGGCGTCCTGTTTCCTCCCGTACGTACGCACGTCGTGTCGCCTCGCTTCTTTCCTTTTTTCCTCTCGCGTCTTCCAATCGCTTCCGCCGCTTTCCCCTCGTCTCTTCCACGCCCCCGCTCAATGCCCTCGAGCCACCTCGCCGCCGCTGCTGCTACCTCGAGCTCTTCTGCCACCTCGAGCCTCCATCTCGCCCGACAAGCGTGACGGGGAGGACGCGCCTGCGTCCGTCTCCTCCCCGTTCTTCACCACCCCTGCGGCGGGGACAGCAGCAAGAACGTCGCATTGTGCTCCTCTGCTCCACCTAAGGTGGCCCACCGCGACGGACTGAGCAAAGTAGGAGAGCCATCCGAGGAGAAGCCATGGAGCGGACGAGTGGCTGAAGAATCTTCGGCTCCGGTGGGATGGGGCAGCCGGGGAACGACTCCCTGCTGTAAAACTTCTCGCGCTCCTCAAGATGCACAAGCATGGTCAGTCCATAGCTTAACCCTAACAATCCCACTCCTCTCTCAGCACCCGGCCTGGCTAGGGTTTCTAAACCTGTCTATGGATATTTCCTAAATTGTAGTCTAAGTTACAGCCTGTCAATTTCTGCAAGTTCTTATATTTTCTATGTATTTTTGTTTTTGGTCTAGAATGCTCAGAGAGACACTGACAAATTCAGTTCTGCAATTAGAGGTTCTATATCGATCAAATTAGACTATAATCTCATATTTGTATTTGGCCTGCAAGAATTTTGTCTCAGTGGTAGTTTCACCTTATTGGACAGTAAAGTATTTCTGTTTACATCTTATGCAAGCTGCTTATCAGAGTTTTTCTTGCTTTCTTATGCAATTGCTCTCATTGTCAACACTTTATATAGCTGAACTGAATTTTATCACGAGATAATTGAAGGTTGAAGGGCGTAATGATTTAGTAAGCTATAGGAGAATGTTTGCCTGCCTTTCATCTCTACTAAAGTATATAACTTGGCCCAGATCATCAATATTTCACGGCACATCGTGTCTGGGCGCAATGGAGGTGACGTTCGTGCTCTGCCATTTTGTTCTTAAGGTTGTCTATTATACCTTCTCTAATATATATCTAGGTGTTGTTGCTCTTTTCTTTTGCTTCAGGATGGTTTTACATAGGTGTGGGGTAAATTTTAAGAATCTACGACAATTAAACATTTGATGCAATTTGTTCCGGTTCCAATCCTTTACATTTTAATTTTTTTCTCTCCACTTCCAGAGATGTATTTATACTATTTTTCTAATGATTTTAACTTCATTTCTTTCCTGACATATATGAGATGTATTTGTTAGTACTTCACCGTTTTCCATAAAAAAACACTTCTTTACAGGCATTTCATGTGCAATCAGTGAGACAACTGTCATATGCTGACATATTTACAGACACCATGCTCATTTCAGATTGTTAAAGAACAGATTTATTTATGGTCATTGCTACAAAGTTTTGCTGGCTTGACATAACCATTTCTTTATTTCCGATCTCACATGTTCACATTTATCCCTAAGAAAGGAATGTTTGCTGATAACCAAGTTCATATGCCTATAAGATATCCAATAGCTTAAGAATTTCTTATTTTTTCACCCTTTTCTCAGAATTCTTTGAATGTACATGTTTTAAGCAAGTTTTAGCCTCATTAAATTTAGTCTTGCGCCATTGTTCACCTTTGCTGGAAACTGCAGCTAAACATTTCACATGTAGATGCTCTCATGCTCAGTTCTGTCATTAAAATCGAATCTTTGTTCTGCTTGGTTTTGCATGAGAAGATTAAGCCACCTTACCTGATGTTTTAAGTTCTGAAGTTACTAGATGATTAAACGTATTTAGGTCTACACTAGACTGAAATGATGTAGCATCGTATCAATATTTTTAGAGATATTTTCCCAATCTTGATCGAAAGTGATCTTCTTACGATTTTCCTAATATATTTATCACATCTTTCAGATACAATGTATTAATTATGTACCACATGGAAACTGATATGTGTTATGTCTATCTCGAAACAAATGTTAAGGATGTGAAGTATGTGTATGTCATTGACTATGACTTTCTGGGATCACTGGAGGATTATGTTCATCGCGTTGGTCGAACTGGCAAAGCTGTAACACCATGAACAACTTACACCTTTTTCACGGATGCAAATGCCAGATTTGCCATGGATCTTATCAGCATTTTAGTTGAAGCTGGGCAAACGGTCAGTCCTAAATTAGCTAATATGGGCCGTCGTGCACCACCCCTTCTCTGGGTAAGATTTCTGATGAATTACTCTTTTTCATTATACATTGATTTGGTGATTATTTAGTCTACACACTTTATCAGTTTGTCCCAAAATATTTTTAAAGCCATCTTATTCAGTTGGATCTGATTATGATCACATTTTGCAGGTGGTTATCGTCATAGATATAGAGGACATGGAGGTGGCCGGTCATGCAGTTGTCATTAAGATATGAATTTGTTGCAAAGATCGATATTTGACCTTTCTTTATGGATGGTTATGTATTTCCGCTCACTGAATCTTTTTGCCGCTCTACGGTAAAGGTGTATTATGTACTTTCGAAATGTGAGATAATCTTGCAGTTAAATTTAAAGAAACCTTGATACCATCCAAAATGGACAAAAGTGGCCATGTGGAGATTGATCTGGCAAGGCAGTTTGAGGAGCTAACCGCGTATGTGATTTGTCAGACCGGAATCAGGAGTAGCTACACTGAAGGGGGAAAAGTGTTCCCGATGCAGAGAGCTCTAGATTCCTGCATTCTCTAATATACTGAATGTCTAGATCCCTGCATTTAGATAAACCACAGGTACCGTTTCCCCTTTGTCAGTTTAGATCAACCCGCTACTGCCTTCTCCACTATACATAAGAAAGTTTCAAACATCAGATTATTCATTATTGTGTATTCCTGAAATTATTCAGGTACCTTCCGACGAAAAAGAACTGCAAGATATGGAAGCTAGAGAGGGAGGTGAGGACCATGCTCACGAATATCATGAAGAGCCAACTCGCAACCAGAGACAACATGGTCTACAGGAACGACCAAGTCGGGCTCATGCTGCAGGCTGGCGTGCGGGAGGACGGCGAGAATCTGTTGTGTATGGACGAGATCATCAACGAGTGCAAATTTGATTATATTATTTGATCTACAATAAAAGTTGTTCCATTAAAATCCAAGGAGATTCACATAAGAGGATTAATCTCTGAAATTGAGGTAATTTTGTTCTTCTGAAATTTAGGCAGTCAATTTGATAACGGTCAAGTTGTTAGTTTAGCTACTCGCAGTTTTGCTATCCATGTACTTAAGGAGATCTAGATGTTCCCTATCTATATATCTCCATTATTTCTGTAACAATCCATATGCAATAAGTGTGCGCTGAAACTGTGAAGTTTTGTCTGCCTACATCAGTGTATCATGTCTGTCAGCGGAAAACATGATGGTGCTTGCAGGTGCAGTATTTCAATGGTCAGCGTCTGCGTTCCATTCACAGATCAACAACCTAAAGCGACTATTTGCCGGTTCCCTCCAACCCTAGGTATTTCTTATACTACTCAGCGTGAATACATTTTATCATGGATTTGTAGTATTTTACATTATTAGAAACTTAGAAAGTTAAGTCTCCATTGAGTTTATATATGTGCTTCTTCTGTTCATGTTCAGTTCAGAGCCACTAATCTATCAAAAAACATGATGAGATTATTAAGTTCTGCAGGTTAATGCTATGGGGAGCATGGCATCATAAAATGCGACTGACTTTGTCACACCCATTGATACATAGGTACTCGAACTAAACTCCTTCTTTGCATTTACAATTTTTTACCTGAATATTCAGATATAAGGAAGTTATTAGTCTTTTTTGTTCCGTGTACTTGCGTAGGGGGGGAGGGGGAGTATGTCTTCCTGGCTTGCTTATTTCATACAAGACTGGTCTTTTGTATTTGTGTAAGTAGACATAAGACGGTTGCTTTATAATACTGAACGCTATACATCGATCGTAATGCTCATATATTTTTGCATTGGTCTTGACTACAAGACTTCAAGATATCAAACTAAAGGGCATTGACCGCCTATATATAGTGCAAATTTCTTCTGGATTTATGATTCTCCATTTATATGCATGGTAAGCCCTAAGTTATGATTTATTTTATATTCAATTGGGGGCCAGTTTGCTCTTTTAATTTGGGAACACAAAAGGTTTGTAATCTTCAGGGGGAAGATCGTTGTTTCACTGTTGTAATATTGCACTGACTGCAAGCCAAAAAAGTTACATTAAAAGTGCCTCATCATTAGCTCTGTCAGTTCACGTACTAATAACAATTTGTTTTTTACTTTAAAATTTATGTTCGAAAATACAAGGCTATGCCTCCCAGCATGTGCATTTGCGGATCACACGACCATCGTTTTTACTTAAGACATAATGGCCATGTTGCAGTGCATTTGTGCATCATTTTCAATCTGTATAGATTAAGGTTTGTAGGTTAGCTCTGTAACATACATGTGATTGCAGGTTGGTTCACACCAATATTTAATCAACTTTCATATGGATATCTTAACTTTTGTACACATGATTTTATTCTACTTTTGTGCAAAAGTTCCTACGGAATTCATAGCATAGTTATATAAAGACATTGACCTTCCCCTATATTTGTGAAATGAATATTACCATTGGAAATTGATATTATGCACCATAATGTTCATTTTTCTTTTAAAAATATGGAATTTGTTACGTCGGGTACTGTCTGCTATCCATATGTGGACATGTTATGTTTCTTGATGTATTCAATAATTTCTCCACTCTTACACATCAGTTTTACCTCAGCGGGAAATTAAAACTTCTTTGCTCTAAATATTGATTGCCAATTGTAAATTAGCTTAGATCTAGCATTGAATTCTCACTAGCAATCACTGGTCTGTAGCAGCATAGCTCCATGCTTAGGTCTTTTTGGTGAGAAGTAGAGTTGGAAAGTATCAATTACTGACTTACTTTACAAGAGCATGGCAGTACACTATAATTAGGATGGAGTGTGTTTTGCTGGGATGGGTGGTGACTATCTCATCCATGTGCTAGAAAAGGTTGCCGAGTGTGTGTCAATTGTCTAAAGATAGTTTTATCTTTGTCCTGATCTCCATTATTCTTAATGGATGTAGTCTTGGTGCTATTGCTTTAGCCATGAGATGTAGTCAGATTCATGAGAGCTTATGGTTTGTCTTCATGTACATGACTTATAAATCCATGTTGTTGCTATTTTCTGTGCTCACCTAATGATTAGTTTTGCCAGGGGACGATTTCAGATACTTCATTTCTTGGTTGGTTGTTTTATCAGGTCCTCAGAAAATATGAATTGTGCAGTGAAGCGTACCTGCACTTAAAATAAGGCAGATACCTGTGAATAGTGCAAATCTCTGGATCGATTTATTTGCACCCACAGTTTACGATGTAATATCACAACAAAGTACCAATTTTATTACATCGATGATCCAGACTTACAAAATATTCAATACAAGTTGCATAGCATAAAGCTAGCTTTGAAAGAGTAAACAGCGGAAATACAATAGCAGTGAGTCTCCATCACATTCATGTTGCCACAGGCGAAAACATGTTGGTTGCAGACTCGAATCTTAACCTTTAAACGAAACCTCACTTGTCATCTGAACAATCTGCAATAAGAAAAATATTGCAACAACGTGGGTCAGCTTCCATTAAAAATGGAGTCTGGCAAGTGACACTATGGTGGACACTTAGTGGAATAACTCTAATAACCTATATGCATATTTGGCTGGTGGAGTTCAAGACTATTTTGCATAAAGCCAATTTTTCCTAACTCTTTGGAAAACACTTTTCTTCTATTCGAGACATTTGTTGCATGAAAACCACTGTCTCATTCTACCCTTGTTCACCCATCAAGTTTTATTTCTGAAGTTGGAATGGTGGAATCCTCCGTTGACGTCCGTGATCAGTTGCTCAAATTGTCCGTACCGGGGACACGGCTATGTACTTAGTTTTACACTCTGCAGAGGTTGTGCACGTTCACCATTGTACCCATTCAACCCAAACTATCCTTTACAAAACTATCATTTACACACTTATAGTGATAAGGAAAAGGAGAAGAATGAGACGAGATCTTTCAGAAGCATTTTCCCTCCCACTCTGGCTTGACCCGTTCCACCTAACACCCTCTACATCTGCTTGTCAAGCCGGAGAGAGTCCATGCAACATAATTGATCAAGCCAGAGCCCATATGGCAATGGCTGCACTGGAAGCAATCGTCACTCGGAGTTCTTCAGATTCCTCTTTTCCCTGGGTGGCCATCCACAAGTGCACATACTCAGGTATACACCATAGAAATGGTCCTGAGTAGCCACTCAACTTCGCCTCCGTATACAACCAATCCACCCAGGAGGTTCTTTATTAACTTAGTAGAATTTAGATTATCACAAAACAACATTTGCATAGCATCAAATAATTTCTACTAAGTATTGCATAGGAACCTAGACACAGGAGTAAGGGATTTCTACACAGGTCTAGCATAGCAATACTATGCTACACATGCTTATATAAAAATACACTAAGTAATGCATATACAAAATAATAGGAAGTTTATGAGGTGTGCCACTTGCCTTTGAATGTTGTCGTTGTTCACAAACTCTTTTCAACGATACTCGAAACTCTCTGTTCAGTCTAAACAATATAAACAAACAACAATACAACAATCATAAAACAAAAAAACACAACACATAAAAGCATACATAATGAACCAACAAGTTTTATAAAATTTCTAAGGAAACTATGTTTATGCATGATGTGCAAACTATTCCTAAGGGCTAGAAATGATTTTCATGCCATGAAAATCTTTTAATATTACAAGGCAAGTAGGTTGGTCAAAAAGGACTAAGGACTAAGATCATAGGATGGATAAAATACTTTGTTTTACATCATCTTGAAACAAGCACTCTAAGACGACGATGACGTCAGCGATGACGTCATCCAGGTAAGTTCCTTTTCTGTTTTTATTTATTTAATTCATATCTTTTGATTTAAATGTCCAAATGAAGTCAAATTAATTTCTATAAATTTGTAAAATTCATATCTATGCATTAAAACATTAGTGGGTATGTTTTGAAATCTTTTTAAAATTAATAATTTTGAAATATTCATAAAATACAATTTTGCCTATTTTAGGTTAACTTTGAAATTAGGGATTTAATAATTCGTTTGGGGTTAAATAAAATTTATGAAATTACCCACATTCAAATATATTTGAATTCAAGTTATTTGAACTCATTTTCTAATACTAAATTCATATTTGGCTTTAGTATAATATTAAATAGTAAAACACAACTAAATGAAAATGAAAAGGGGAAATATAATGTATTCATTTTTAATTTAAAATATTTGTGCACCATTATATTTTATATTAGGATAAATAATTTGAAAACTTCATAAAAACTTTGGAAAAGATTTTAGATTTAATTCATTTCTTATATAGAAAATATATTAATGAAATTAATTTTATGTTTTGAAAATAAATGAAAATCATTTTAAGCTAATGAAATGTTTATTTGGATAATTTCGTTAATTTAAATCTATGAAGTTTATAAAGTTATAAACTTTAGACCTGAAATTTCCAAAACCATGTTTTGAACTTAGTTAAAAAGAATGAAAACCATTTGGCAAATAGATCATGTTTTAAATAGTTTAAAAGAACACTTGTAAATATTATTTTAATTTATAAATAGCTATGGCTAAGTGGTTTAAATCAAATACTTAAAAGAAAACTTTTTATTATATGAAATTGGCTTGAAAGTTTGTAAGACATTTATCAAATTACATATTGAGGTTTTTAAGAAAATACAATGGAATAATAAAATGTTTAACTTGAACAACTTTTGAAAATAATGTTAAATTAAGATATTTGAAATATTAAGCCCTTTCAATATGTTTGTAGTCTTTTATAGTTGGTTTTCTTATGTATTTAATATTTTATTTTAATCAAAAAAAACTTTTAAATTTTAGTGATTTTTGAACATTATAAAATGTTGGGATGTTACATGCAGTTTCTGTTTTACTAGACCATGCATCAAGTAAAAGTAAAATTTTAATTTCAGCTTAGAACTATATACATTATGTTTCTGTGATAACAACTTTTCATGTTTCTAAACTGTTTTTCGTTTCCTATTATTTCTTTTTTCCATGCAAGTAATCTGTGTGTTGCCTCGAGTGATTGAAATAATTAGGTATGGTGTATCTGAAGACTAAGCTGAGCTCAATGAAGGGCACTAATTGCAGTCCTGCTATAAATGGAAACAGACGGTAGCCAAGTTTATGAAAATCATTAAAGAAGTAAATGTCAACAAGCTTGGGAGCAAAGCAGCAAAAGCCTTCACTCCCACCCTTCTTCGCCGTGCACGAGAGCAGAATAGGAGTGGGCTCATGGTTATAAATTTTATGATCCGTTAACATGATCGAAAATATATGAAGTTCAGTTTTTGTTTGTGCCAAAACAAACTCCGAACTGCTGTAGTTTATCACTGTTGAATAATGAGCTAAATAATAGCATGTGATCCTCCTAATTTCATTATCATGTACTAATGGATGTTCTTATTGATTTTCCACGCATAATATATATATATATATATATATATATATATATATATATATATATGTGTGTGTGTGTATAAACATAGCCCCAATTAGAAACAATACTTTATGCGATTATTCAAAAAAAGTCTTACATTTTGTTTTTATTGTAATTCACCTTTGTTGCAATTCTAGATCCGTTTAAGAAATCAATACTAAAAGTATGTTATCCCGAGAAGTTTTCATCAAGGGCGCGGCGTGTCGCCGCGCCAAATTCACCTAGTCTAAATAACTTTGTTGAATTGTGTGAAATGCAAAAATATAAGGATATATATGGTGATATCATAAAACTGAAATTATTTCCTTTCTCCTTGAGAGGAAGAGCTAAATGATGACCCACAAGTATATGGGATCACAACGGTCTTCGAGGGAAGTACAACCCAAATTTATTGATTCGACACAAGGGGAGTCAAAGAATATTTGTAAGCTCTAACAGATGATTTGTTAGATCAGTTGCACTTGTGAATAGACTTGCTCGAGGAAGATTATCAGTAGCAACAGTTTTATAGCAGAGACAGTAGATAAATACCAGTAGCAGGAGACGATCATGATTCATGTAGACAGCATGATTAAAACACTGTAGGCATAGGGACGGATGTACGGGCGTTGCATGGATAAGATCACTCATGTAATAGCTGTAAGTTTGTTAGGGCATGGTGCCTAGTATCCGTTATCGGTGTTTTACGTCATTGTTGAAACTTGTTATGCTTAATGCTTGACACTAGCGTCCGAGTGCCATGATTTCAGATCTGAACATGTTATTGAATCATGATGATAATTATTGTTTTGAATCATATTTATGAGTTGCATACACATGTTATTGTCCGGAACCGATGGCCCCAAAGTTACAACAATTGGGATAACCGGAGGGAATGGCTATGATGTGAGGATCACATGTATTCACGGAGTGTTAATGTTTTGCTCCGGAACTTTATTCAAATGCGTACCTTAATTGCTAGTAGATTCCCAAGAGGCCCGGCTGCAAACGGGCTGGCAGGACAAAAGATGATGTGCAAGTTTCTCATTGCGAGCACGCACAACTAAATTGGAATACATATTTATGATTAGTTTATACTTGGATGCTTTATATTATTTATCTGCAAATGCATATGCTATGTTATTACATGAATTATCTTATCCATGCAACGCCCGTACATCCGTCCCTATGCCTACAGTGTTTCAACCATGTTGTCTACATGAATCATCTGGCGTGGTATCCACTGAAATCCTCCGGCGGTGGCTCCTGCCTGCGATGCGTCTGGTGAAAACCAAGTACGCTCAGCTGCTCCTCTAGCTCTACTAGCGAGTACGACTACGGTCTCCTGTCAAGACTAAACAAAGAAGGTTGTGGCAAGGAGACTTCTTTTTCACGATCGTCAGCACAAACGACATTAAACACAATATTCTCCAAAGTGGAGTTGTTAGTAACAAATTTGTGTCCTTTCATTGCAGGAAGGCCAAGATAACATGGTTCAAGTGGTACATCATTGGGATCAATGGGAAGCCCCGAATATTCAGCAATACGAAGAGCAATAATGCCTCCAAAGATGGGGCCTCTAGCCGCTAAACGGCGAGCAATCAAAGAGTCAAGATTATACAGGAATTCACCATTAAGGGCGCCCGTAAGAAATGCAAGTTGCAAGTTAGAAACATTGCTAGTGTTTTCCCTACCAAGCACACTAGTAGTAAGATAGTAGACAAAATATTTGATGGCAGGGAATTGAATGTTCCTTATCTTGCCGCGATGTGCGGAGTGGGTGTCATTGTCGGTCACCTCTTGGTAGGTTTGGGCCAACTCCGGAGGATTCGCGACAATCCTCACCGTTGTCCCCATGCTTGTTGTACCAACTATCAAACAAAACACCTACAAAGTTAGGCTGCAAGGAATATCATATATCTTGAAAGAAATAGCCTTTGCAAAAGACTTGGTGTTGAAAGTGAAGGATTCCGAGAAAGTCTTGATAAGCCAATATTATTGTGGCATCTCATCCCTCATGTAGGTGGTCAAGCCCACTCTCACAACGAGAGTTTGGAAGTCCTCAAGTAGACCTGCAGCACGTAGTAAAGCATAACAAGGGTAAGATGTAGCGTGTGGTTCTCCCGCATCCCCCTCACCTCCGATCGTCGGTGCGAGGATCTCCTCGTTGTAGGACTGCCTAACACGAGTGGCAGCCCTTGGATGCCTTGTCCTCCTCTCATAATCTCCCTCAAACACTGTAACATCCCAATATTTTGGAATGTTGAAAAATCACTAAAAATTTAAACTTTTGTTTTAGATTAAAATAAAACATTAAACGCATAAGAAAACCAACCATAAAAGGCTTCATAGCATCTTCCAAATTATTTATTATTTGAAATATCTCGAGTAATCACTATTTTCAAACACTTGTTTCAAGCTAAACATTTTACTATCCAATTGTTTTTCTTAAACCCCATTATATAAATTGACAAATGGTATAAAACTTTCAAACCATTTTCTTATGATAAAAATGTTTCTTAATAAGTATTTGATTTCAACCACTTAGCCATAGCTATTCATAAATTAAAATAATATTTACAAATTTTCTTTTAAACTATTTAAAACATGGTTTTAGTAAATTCAACCCTCGAGTTTATATCTTTGAAAACTATATTTATATTTATAAGTATTTAAGTTATCTAAATAAGGATCTCATTAATTTAAATCATTTCATCAACTTTTAAAACATAAAATGAATTTCATGAATATTTCAAGATAAGAAATGAATAAAGACATAATGTTTTCCAATATATATTATGGCCTTTTCAAATGATTTATCATAATATAAAACTTATTGGTGCACAAAATATTTTGAATTAAAAATACATTAATTATATTGTAACACCCCAATTTTCTCAGCATTGGTAATTGTGGTGTTATCCTAGATTTTCAGCCTTAGCAAAAACTTTTGTGTGTGTAGATTTTTGAGTCATGATTTAATTTGTTTGCACACCTTTTGTGCTCCACTAGCCTTCCATGATAATTGAAAACACTAAAACCTCAACAACAAAATTAAAATATCAACTATTAGGATCTTCATGGTTGTTAAAACTTAGCCAAACTAGGAGCAAATATTAAGCAAACCATAAATTTTGACACGCATCTGAACCATTTTGGTCTAAGGAATGTATAGTTTCATACCCTGTTCCAAACCCTCTCAAAAGAACTTGTTTGCACCTAAAAATCACTAGCTTTTGGAGCCATTATATTAACATGACCATTTGAGTTATTCTTTTCCTTCTCACTAAAAGTTTTCTTTCCTTGTGAGTCAAATGAGGTGTTTGACTTGGGCATTTATAAATTCATTAATTTCTCCTAATTTAGATGAGTTTGGGGTATAGACTCATTTTGCTTTTGTGGGACATGTTTGAATTTTTCAAAATTGGGGTTTGAAAAATGTGTGAGGTTTTCACTCAAACCATCCATCCTCTCTCTCACTCTTTTCCACTCCACCTACTGGAGAAGGAGAACATCAACCTCACCCCTGGCCCCACCTGTCATGGACTAGGGTCATCCCCTCCTCTCTCTTCTCTTCTTTTCTCTTCTTTTCCACCCAACCGAAGCCCACCTCCTCTCTTCTCACTGGCTAGGTCGTGTCACCCCGACCAGCACACTCTCTGTCCCTCTCCACCGCCCCCCTGAGCCAGTAAGAACGAGGGAGAGCAACCCTCCCTCTCTCCTGCCCGAGCAAACCCTAGATCGGGTGAAACCCATTATATCCACCCGAGCCACTCCTCTGCTCATTTCTCCCCCTCCCTGGCACCTCCCCATCCCACTCCTCTCCTCTCGGGCGAAATCCATCGAGCTCCCTCCCCCATTTGCTCTCGAGGAGGAGAAAACTCACTCGGTACCCGACGGCAAGAAATGGCTCTAGCCGCCGTTCTCCTCCACCATTTCTCGCCATTGTTGGCTCTCTGTGACCCCCTGCTCGAGCTCTAACTCCTCCCCTATTTCCTCTTTGCTCTAGGTGCTCAGATACGTCGCCCTCGTCCACGACCCGAGCTCGGAGGAGGCGCCATGGTGGCATGCAGAGGACCTCCCCGGCGTTTCTTTGCGTAGGGATCCGCTGCCCTACTTCTTCTCCGCCGAACCCAACCCTCCGCTCGAGCTCTGGACGTCCGAGGTGAGCTCCTCGTCGCGTCCCTCTTCTCCCCTCTCTTTTTCTTGTTTTCCTGCTTGTGTCACCGGCGCGGGGAAGAAGAAAGGCACAGGGCCGTCCGATCTAAGATCGACGACCCTGTTTGAATCCCCCTCCCTTCTAATCTCCGCCGTTCGCTCCAGATCCGGCGACCGCGCACCGGTTCGCCAGCGCGCGCGCTGCGCCCGGGCCGGCCCAGTTCGCCCCCGCGGCCCATCGCCACATCCAGCCGTTTCGGCCTGTTTTCCTTTTATTCTTATTTCCTGTCATTTTTCCAGTAAATCAATAGTCAAGCTTTTAATCATTTGTGGTAAATCCAGAGTTGCTAAAATGATGGGATTAATTTTGTAACATGCATGCACGTTTTCTTAACCATGTGGCATTGGATTTGTTCCAAAATGAACTTCCTGATGTGTGTTAAAATAGATCTAGTAGAAAGTACCTATTTCACCATTTGTTTAATAACTTGTATTTTATAAATTCAAATCATGCAATCTTGGATCTGGTGGAAAGCTTGTAAAAATTTCTATCTAGATTGGTAAATCTTCCATGCAGGAGATTACTCTAGCAAAAGTTGTTTCTAGTCTAAGAATAACATCACTAGATGTTTGGTGATTTTTAATTCTTAAATGAAAACACTTTTTGAGGTAAATCCACTTGGAAGTGTTAGATATGAGTTGAAAGTAGCATTTGCCACCAAGGTATATTTTTCCTGTAAATATTTATTATTTATTGGGCAAATCTCTGAAAAACAGGGAGATATTCTCTTAAAATGCATTTCTGTAATTTCAGAGATTATTGCATGTCTAGTTTTGTTTGGTTGAGCCACCTTTGCCCCTAGATTAATGTTGGGGGTATTTTTTTGGGATAGCCACATGTTTTATCTAACTCACCCCACTGGTTTGGCACCGAAATAATTCATATTATTTTCTGTACTTAAATAATAGTCAGAAGTTTATGTTATCTTAAAACAAGGATAACTTGAGCTAGGAGTAGCCAAATTTGATGAACAAAATCTCCACTTAAACAGAAAACTCATATCTCACCAGAAAGGTTAATTGTGCATACAGGAGATCTATAAAACTGAGTCTATCTTCTGTTTGAGTTTGACATCAGTAGCTCTTATCTGATTTTTGATTATTATTTGGTGATAGATTTTCATGCTCAGCTAATTTTCAGAGATCCATATAGTGGTTAGGAGTAATATGCTAGAAGGGTTTAATTTTAGGAGCAGTACATTAGGAGTTATGCCTTTTTCATGTAAACAACCCTTGATGACATTTTAAATGCATTAGTTGTATTTTCTGTTTTGTGGTGCTTGTTGTTTGTTAATATACTTTAGATTGTTATCAACTCGCATTTTAGGATTTACACTAGTCTTGTTTGTTTTCATGTTACGGTAGAACCGCAACACGAGGGAGAGCAGTACGAGGTAGCTGAGCACAACTACGAAGAAGATCAAGACCAGGGACAGTTTTCTGAGCAAGGCAAGCCCACCTCACCTTTATAATGAATCCTATTATTTTGAACAAGCATGTTTTGTTTCAAAATAAAATAATGCAATGTTTTAATTCTTTTGTGGCACCTTGCCACCCGAAAACTATTTTACAAAATATTGTATGGCCAAAGTTATCTACTAGAATACTATAGGTGTTACAAAAAGAGTTTATTTGGTGAGCCTTGTTGTTGAAGGCTCCATCAAAAAGATTAAGTTTTCTAGTAGTCTACCTTCATCTACTTACCTCAAAACTATAGGATGGGAACCTGTTTGATAAAACTGCTTAATGGAGGAAAACCTGAGTTGCTGGGAGCAATCAGCGAGAAAGAAATGTTTTATGAAAAACCCGAGATGCTGAGAGCATTCGGAGATGTTGCGAAAACCCGAGCTGCTGGGAGCAGTCGGAGATGGAGGTTTAATTTCGAAGTCCCTGCTGCCGCCCGAACAATTAACCCGTGCAACCACACTACCTGACATGGGTAGGGCTTAGCCGAAAACTTGTCCATCTTAGTGTTGGGGCTCTCATACTTTCTATGAGGGCTGGGCCCTCGAAGCCGGGTTGTCGTCCGGAAGAGACAATACACTGCTGAGGACCAGCAGCCGGACGATTACGGTCGGTCTCCTAACGTGGCGGTGTGGCGTCCCGAGGAAAGACCAAGAGGTCTAGTGGAGCACACGGTGCCGAGGAGAACAAACCTACCGGGAGGCCCCGATACTAGGGTGGTCATAGTGGAAAGCTTTGATCGTGTTATCCGTACCCCCGCATGCTGTCGTATGATGGGCCGTGGCAGACACGGCGGAATAACCGATAGGTGTGGGTAAAGTGTACCACCTCTGCAGAGTGTAAATCTATTCGAATAGCAGCGTCCGCGGTCATGGACGGTTGGAAAGGCCACACTGGGCGTCTGGAGAAAGAAGTTGTTTTATAAAGGAAAAATGTTTATGTGGAAATCAGGAGGTACCTGGGAGGTACGGAATTTGGGTGAGGATGATTGGTCTCGGGGAGAAAATCAGTCCGATCTCAAGTCAGGAAAAAGGGTTACCCCTATCCTAGTGTTTTGATAAACTTTTACAAAACAAAGTTTTTCAGTACTTAGATATGTCCTTGCTATATCTAAGAGAAGAGAATTCTATTTCTAAATGTTTTTCTTCAACAAAGATATAGACATGTCGTATTCTCTTTGCTTGAAATCATTGTATTCGAAAATAAGCCCTATAGTTGTATATAGGAGCCATCCCAGTTTTCGATAAGTGTTTTCTTGCATTATCATGAAAACTTAAGCCCTAGAGGTGGTCTTGCGAGTACGTAACTGTACTCATATGGCTTTGTCCCTGGATATTCAAATGTCCAGATTATAATGAGGAGGCCTACGTCGAGGAGGAGGTGTATGAAGACGACTACGCCACTTAGCTGTCACCGGTCAACTGCACTTGTGGGATCAGCGCTCGGAGATGTTAAGAGCCGTCGCTAGCCACGAGCTTCCGCTATCTTAGTTAATTCCGTCCTGCGTGACGAGGTTTGTTGACTTTGGTCGTATGACCGTCTATGTGTTGTAAGACTTTTATTCGTACGACTTGAATGATGTAACTCTTTGATACCTATGTTGTTTATGTGATTGCGATGCACTGATCATTGGGATCGTGATCTTTTACATAACGTGGGCTTCTCGGACTCGCTTCGAGGGGTCCTTACATATATTACCGTTTTCATTTCGAATAGTGGTGTTATGTTATTTAATATTGTACTAAAGCCAAAAATGATTTAATGTTGGAGAAGAGTTTAAATAACTTAATTTTAAACTTATATAAGTGTTGAATTTTTATAAATTTTATTTAGGCAAAAACGAAATTATTTAAGCCATGTTTTCAAATTTGACATTAAGTGTCAAATTTGTAATTAATCAATAATTCAAAATTTTGATTTTTGAAAAGTGTTTAAAACATGCCCACAACTGGTTTAACACAAATATATTATTTTTACAAATTTTTACAAATTTATTTGACTTAATTTGGAGTCTTAAATCAAAAGTTATCGAAGAAATAAGAAAAAGAAATCGCTGACGTCAGCGTGACGTCAGCTCGTCTTCAAGCTGGGACGGAAACCAGAAACGCACGCACGCGAAAACCGCTCCGTGCATTCTTCTCTACGTGATTCCCGGCGATTTAGAGCACCAAATGATGCACCGTTTCTTTCTAATTAAAGCCCTTGATCTCCTCTTTCATTCCCCCATAAAAGCAATCTCTTAAACGCCCTAAATTGCTCTAATTTCGTCCGCCATTAGACATGGGCGTTTTTGGTCGAAATTAATCTCCGATTGATTGCGGGAAAATTACTGCACCAAATCAAGCACGGTTGGTTCCTATAGATAGCCCTCAACCTCCTCCTCCATTCCCCCCAAAAGCCCTCACCAATACGCCCCCAGGCCAACGAATTCTTCGCCGGAGTTTCGCTCGACCGCCACCGTAATTCTTTGATCCGGCGAGCAGAGTGAGTCCCCGCCGCTGATTCTTGGTCCTTCCTCTTTCCCACGTCCGTGCGCTCCTTTAAACACCCTCCTTGCTTCATTTCCACAACTAAATCGTGGAGGCCGAACTCGACCCGAAGGTCATCGTCATCGTCGCCACTCCACACAGCTCCGGGAAGCGCCGCTCAACTCCGACACCGTCTTCCTCTCCGCCGTGTCCAGCCGCGCGTCGCCGTTGTCTCCCCCGCGTCCGGGAGCTTCCGAAATGTCGTCGCCCTCCACACCCGTCGCCGACGACCACAGCACGCCGACCGTCCGCGTCCGCCTGCGATCGCCCGACCGATCCACCGCCGCCGTCATCTTCTCTCGCCGGTGAGTGGGTGTTGTGCTTCCTTCTAACTTGTTACGTATATATCATTTGATGAAGGGTAGCAGCCATTAGAAAAACGTCATAGGTCACCTATTCAATATTTTCGTTTTTCTGACTAGACATAACTTCCAAAATTCATATTAAATCAAGCGTAACTCTGTTTTTCATGTTTTTGTAGTCTATGGAATCATATGAACGTGTAGAAAATAGTGGTATAATAAAAACTTGTATTTTAGTCGTGCACTAACTTGGTATTTACAGAAACATGTAAAACAGTATTTTAATTATAGTTTTAATTATGTAAGGTCAAAATTTGTAAATAAAATATCTTTGAAAAGCCCATGACCTATAGATTGTGCTAGTTCTGTTGTTTTCCAACCTTGAGAAATTTAGATTTATTCAAATTCAAAATATGATGTTTGAGTAAATTTGACATAACTTTTGATATAAACATTAGTTTTGAGTAAATCAAATTGCTATAAATTTATTTAAATCCCTCTGTCTATTAATACTAATTATAAATTTATAAAAATTTAAATCACATAAAACTTTAATATTATATTTATTCCTTTATTATATTTTGTGAAAATAGAAATTAATTAAATTTCATTAGCATAATTGTTCATGTGATTAAAAATTGCATTTCATGCATATCATATTTTATTTTGTATTTATATTTCCCATAAGAAAACTCCTTCCCCATTTTCTCTAAGTTAGAAATATTTTCAACCTAGCATTTTGGTAAAGTGATACACTTAGACACTTAGGATTTTGAACATGGAGATAGAAGACCAATAAAGGACTTAGCCAACACAAGACTCAGAAGAATCTCCAAGAAGTAGAAGCACTTAGAATAAAAATCAAGAGGAAGTTCATGAAGACCAACCAGAAATATTTTCTAAGTCTTGCTCCCACTCTCTTTCATTTCTCCTTTTTTCTCTTAGACATCTTGAAGACTAAGTTAAATCGAAGACCAGCCTAGGTGATACAAAAATCATCAAGTCTGAAGATTATTCAAGTCAACCAAGAATTCAATCAAGACATCACCAAGGAGAATATTACAAGTCTGGAGATGAAGCCCGGAAGACCAACTACTTCTTTCTTTCTACCTTTTTCCCTCTTCCCCAATCTTGTCTTTTAAGACTTAAACAAATTTTGATCATGATGTTATCATCTTTAATGTCATTTTGACACCCATTTTCACTTTGCATTAACTCAAAAAAAAATCTTAGCATGACATACATCTCTAGTCCTTAGGAATATTTGGCACCTCATACATAAACATATTTTTCTTAGAAGTTTTATGAAACCTGTTTGTTCACTATGTTTGTACATGTATGTTTGATGATTGTTGTTTGTTGATTGTTGTATTGTTGTTTGCTTATATTGTTTAGATTGAACGGAGAGCAAACGTTCGTTGTCGAAAAGAGTTTGTGAGCAAACACATCATTCAAAGGCAAGTGGCACACCTCATAAAAGTCCTAGTATTTTTCTATGCATGAGTAGTTTATTTTGCTAAGCATGTTTAGGACTTAGTAGAAAAGCTATGCTAGACCTGTTTAGAATTCCTTATTCCTGTGTCTAGGTTCCTATGAAAATACTTAGTGGAATTGTGATGCTATGCAAAACTATTTTGATAAAATTTTAAATTCTACTAAGTTATAATCAAACACCTGGGTGGAATTGGTTGCTTGGCTGTATGAGTTGAGTGTTGTCCCCAGGGGTTTTACCTGTGGGATATTCACTTGTGGATGGCCACCCAGGAACAAAGGGATCTAAAGAACTCCGAGTGAAGATTGCTTCTCGTGCAGCCATTGCCAATATGGGCTCTGCCTTGATCAACTAAGCTGCGTGGACTTGCCCCGGCCTGACAGGTGGAGGTAGTGGTTTGTAGGTGGAGCGCGTCAGGCCACAAAGGGGAGGGAAAATGCCTCTGAAAGATCTCGTCTCATTCTTCTCCTTTCCTTATCACTATAAGTGTGTAAAGGATAGTTTGGGTTGAATGGGTACAATGGTGAACGTGCACAACCTCTGCAGAGTGTAAAACTAAGTGCTAAGCCGTGTCCCCGGTACAGACAATTTGAGCAGCTGATCACGGACGTCAAACGGAGGATTCCACCATTCCAACTTCAGAAATAAAACTTGATGGGTGAACAATGGTAGAATGAGACAGTGGTTTTCATGCCACGAATGTCTTGAATAGAAGAAAAGTGTTTTCCAAAGAGTTAGGAAAAATTGGCTTTATGCAAAATAGCCTTGAACTCCACCAGCCAAATATGCATATAGGTTATTAGAGTTTTTCCAATAAGTGTCCACCATAGTGTCACTTGCCAGACTCCATTTTTAATGGAATCTGACCCACATTGTTGCAATAGTTTTCTTATTGCAGATTTGATCAGATGACGAGTGAGGTTTCGTTTAAAGGTTTCGAGTCTACAACCAACATGTTTTCGCCTGTGGCAACATGAAGTTGATGGAGACTCACTGCCATTGTATTTCCGCTGTTTACTCTTTCGAAGCTAGCTTTATGCTATGCAACTTGTATTGAATATTTTGAAAGTCTGGATCATCGATGTAATAAAATTGATACTTTGTTGTGATATTACATCGTAAACTGTGTGTGCAAACGAATCGATCCAGGGATTTGCACTAGACACAGGTATCTGCCTTATTTAAAGTGCAGGTACACTACAGATGGTATCAGAGCACTGTGTTGCCTGTAAGTTCGAAATCCTGAGTTTGGATAGAAATAGGATTTGACCATAGGATTTAAAATCTATTTTTATTCAGTTTTCTATAAACATTTTTTTTCTTCATTGTACCTTCCTCATACTCTCGTCTACTATCAATCTTCTGAAACACCTTATCTTTTTCTAGATGACCATGTTCTTATACTCTAGTCTGTTTTCTACTTCATATTAGAAAAGCTACGATTCAACATGAAGTTCTACATGCATGGATGACCAATGAAGAATCCAGATTCAGAGCTCATACAATAAGAAGATTTTGAAGAAAGTTGTAGAAGGAATTGAAGCACTCCCGAAGGAGGTAGATTTGACCACCACTTAAATAGAACGACGATATCGTGTTAGTGTATTGTTCATACCAACTTAGGTTGTGTGACAATACTAGATTGTTTGTTTGTATTTGAAGCTTGTTGCTTGATGTTTGTTAGATGTTGTTTGTAATGATTTGTCTGATCTTCTTGTATCAGTTAGAATATTTGACTACCAACAAAACTTTTCTTTTATGGGTGGTAGCCACCCAGATAATTCAAACCCAGTTACCTAAACCCGGAGATCCAAGCCTATCTTTCTTTCTAGCATCCCCAATCAGCGAAATCATTCTCTGGTCGTTTACAGTTTCCGTGTCAACAGCTGGATTACTCCCCCTCTCGAGTTATCATTATCTTTCCAAGCATTTGCTTTTTCTTTTTAGCCTCTCCGAATCTCGGGGACGAGATTCCTTTTAAGAGTGGTAGTCTGTAACATCCCAATATTTTGGAATGTTGAAAAATCACTAAAAAATTAAACTTTTGTTTTAGATTAAAATAAAACATTAAAAGCATAAGAAAACCAACCATAAAAGACTTCATAGCATCTTCCAAATTATTTATTATTTGAAATATCTCGAGTAATCACTATTTTCAAAAACTTGTTTCAAGCTAAACATTTTACTATCCAATTGTTTTTCTTAAACCCCATTATATAATTTGACAAATGGTATACAAACTTTCAAACCATTTTCTTATGATAAAAAGGTTTCTTAATAAGTATTTGATTTCAACCACTTAGCCATAGCTATTCATAAATTAAAATAATATTTACAAATTTTCTTTTAAATTATTTAAAACATGGTTTTAGTAAATTCAACCCTAGAGTTTCTATCTTTGAAAACTATATTTATATTTATAAGTATTTAAGTTATCTAAATAAGCATCTCATTAATTTAAATCATTTCATCAACTTTTAAAACATAAAATGAATTTCATGAATATTTCAAGATAAGAAATGATTTAAAGACATAATGTTTTCCAATATATATTATGGCCTTTTCAAATGATTTATCATAATATAAAACTTATTGGTGCACAAAATATTTTGAATTAAAAATACATTAATTATATTCCCGTTTTCATTTCGAATAGTGGTGTTATGTTATTTAATATTGTACTAAAGCCAAAAATGATTTAATGTTTGAAAATGAGTTTAAATAACTTAATTTGAAACTTATATATGTGTTGAATTTTTATAAATTATATTTAACCAAAAACGAAATTATTTAAGCCATGTTTTCAAATTTGACATTAAGTGTCAAATTTGTAATTAATCAATAATTCAAAATTTTGATTTTTGTAAAGTGTTCAAAACATGCCCACAACTGGTTTAACACAAAGATATTAATTTTATAAATTTATTTGACTTAATTTGGAGTCTTAAATCAAAAGTTATCAAAGAAATAAGAAAAAAAATCGCTGACGTCAGCTCGTCTTCAAGCTGGGACGGAAACCAGAAACGCACGCACGCGAAAACCGCTCCGTGCATTCTTCTCTACATGATTCCCGGCGATATAGAGCACCAAATGACGCACCGTTTCTTTCTAATTAAAGCCCTTGATCTCCTCTTTCATTCCCCCATAAAAGCCCTCTCTTAAACGCCCTAAATTGCTCTAATTTCGTCTGCCATTAGACATGGGCGTTTTTTGTCAAAATTAATCTCCGATTGATTGCGGGCAAATTACTGCACCAAATCAAGCACGGTTGGTTCCTATAGATATCCCTCGACCTCATCCTCCATTCCCCCCCCCCCCCCCCCAAAGCCCTCTCCAATACGCCCCCAGGCCGACGAATTCTTCACCGGAGTTTCGCTCGACCGCCACCGTGTTTCTTTGATTCCGGCGAGCAGAGTGAGTCCCCGCCGCCGATTCTTGGTCCTTCCTCTTTCCCGCGTTCGTGCGCTCCTTTAAACACACTCCTTGCTTCATTTCCACAGCCAAATCGTGGAGGCCGAACTCGACCCGAAGGTCATCGTCGTCGTCGCCACTCCACACATCTCCGGGAAGCTCCGCTCAACTCCGACACCGTCTTCCTCTCCGCCATGTCCATCCGCGCGTCGCCGTTGTCTCCCCTGTGTCCGGGAGCTTCCGAAACATCGTCGCCGTCCACACCCGTCGTCGACGACCACAGCACGCCGACCGTCCGCGTCCGGCTGCGATCGCCCGGCCGAGCCACCGCCGCCGTCATCATCTCTCGCCGGTGAGCTGCTGCTGTGCTTCCTTCTATCTTGTTACGTACATATCACTTGATGAAGGGTAGCAGCCATTAGAAAAAGGTCATAGGTCACCTATTCAATATTTTCGTTTTCCTGACTAGACATAACTTCCAAAATTCATATTAAATCAACCGTACCTCCGTTTTTGATGATTTTGTAGTCTATGTAATCGTATGAACATGTAGAAAATAGTGGTATAATGAAAACTTGTATTTTATTCGTGCACTAACTTGGTATTTACAGAAACATGTAAAACATTATTTTAATTATAGTTTTAATTCTGTAAGGTCAAAATTTGTAAGTAAAATATCTTTCAAAAGCCCATGACCTATAGATTGTGCTACTTCTATTGTTTTCCAACCTTGAGAAATGTAGATTTATTCAAATTTAAAATATGATTTTTTAGTAAATTTGACATAACTTTTGATATAAACATTATTTTTGAGTAAATCAAATTGTTATAAATTTATTTAAATCCCCTCTGTCTATTAATACTAATTATAAATTTATAAAAATTTAAATCACATAAAACTTTAATCTTATATTTATTCCTTTATTATATTTTGTGAAAATAGAAATTAATTAAATTGCATTAGCATAATTGTTCATGTGATTAAAAATTGCATTTCATGCATATCATATTTTATTTTGTAGTTATATTTCCCATAAGAAAACTCCTTCCCCATTTTCTCTAAGTTAGAAATATTTTCAACTTAGCATTTTGGTAAAGTGATACACTTAGACACTTAGGATTTTCAACATGGAGCTAGAAGACCAATGAAGGACTTAGCCAAAACTAGACTCCAGAAGAATCTCTAAGAAGTAGAAGCACTTAGAAGAAAAATCAAGAGGAAGTTCATGAAGACAAACTAGAAATATTTTCTAAGTCTTGCTCCCTCTCTCTTTCATTTCTCCTTTTTTCTCTTAGACCTCTTGAAGACTAAGTTAAATCCAAGACCAGCCTAGGTGATACAAAAATCATCAAGTCTGAAGATTATTCAAGTCTACCAAGAATTCAATCAAGACATCACCAAGGAGAATATTACAAGTCTGGAGATGAAGCCTGGAAGACCAACTACATCTTTCTTTCTACCTTTTTCCCTCTTCCCTAATCTTGTCTTTTAAGACTTAAACAAATTTTGATCATGATGTTATCATCTTTAAAGTCATTTTGACACCCATTTTCGCTTTGCATTAACTTAAAATATTTTCTTAGCATGACATACATCTCTAGTCCTTAGGAATATTTTGCACCTCATGCATAAACATATTTTCCTTAGAAGTTTTATGGAACCTGTTTGTTCACTATGTTTGTACATCTATGTTTGATGATTGTTGTTTGTTGATTGTTGTATTATTGTTTGCTTATATTGTTTAGATTGAACGGAGAGCAAACGTTTGTTGTTGAAAAGAGTTTGTGAGCAAAGACATCATTCAAAGGCAAGTGGCACACCTCATAAAAGTCCTAGTATTTTTCTATGCATGAGTAGTTTATTTTGCTAAGCATGTTTAGGACTTAGTAGAAAAGCTATGCTAGACCTGTTTAGAATTCCTTATTCCTGTGTCTAGGTTCCTATGAAAATACTTAGTGGAATTGTGATGCTATGCAAAACTATTTTCATAAAATGTTAAATTCTACTAAGTTATAATCAAACACCTGGGTGGAATTGGTTGCTTGGCTGTATGAGTTGAGTGTTGTCCCCAGGGGTTTTACCTGTGGGATATTCACTTGTGGATGGCCACCCAGGAACAAAGGGATCTGAAGATCTCCGAGTGAAGATTGCTTCTCGTGCAGCCATTGCCAATATGGGCTCTGGCTTGATCAACTAAGCTGCATGGACTCGCCCCAGCCTGACAGGTGGAGGTAGTGGTTTGTAGGTGGAGCGCGTCAGGCCACAAAGGGGAGGGAAAATGCCTCTGAAAGATCTCGTCTCATTCTTCTCCTTTCCTTATCACTATAAGTGTGTAAAGGATAGTTTAGGTTGAATGGGTACAATGGTGAACGTGCACAACCTCTGCAGAGTGTAAAACTAAGTGCTAAGCCGTGTCCCCGGTACGGACAATTTGAGCAGCTGATCACGGACGTCAAACGGAGGATTCCACCATTCCAAGTTTAGAAATAAAACTTGATGGGTGAACAATGGTAGAATGAGACAGTGGTTTTCATGCCACGAATGTCTTGAATAGAAGAGAAGTGGTTTCCAAAGAGTTAGGAAAAATTGGCTTTATGCAAAATAGCCTTGAACTCCACCAGCCAAATATGCATATAGGTTATTAGAGTTTTTCCAATAAGTGTACACCATAGTGTCACTTGCCAGACTCCATTTTTAATGGAATCAGACCCACGTTGTTGCAATATTTTTCTTATTGCAGATTTGATCAGATGACGAGTGAGTTTTCGTTTAAAGGTTTCGAGTCTACAACCAACATGTTTTCGCCTGTGGCAACATGAAGTTGATGGAGACTCACTGCCATTGTATTTCCGTTGTTTACTCTTTCGAAGCTAGCTTTATGCTATGCAACTTGTATTGAATATTTTGTAAGTCTGGATCATCGATGTAATAAAATTGATACTTTGTTGTGATATTACATCGTAAATTGTGTGTGCAAACGAATCGATCCAGGGATTTGCACTAGACACATGTATCTGCCTTATTTAAAGTGCAGGTACACTACTCATCAAAGTCAAAGTTATGCATGTTCCTTTTCTGAAAATTTTCAACACACATCATAAAAATCGATTTTTAGCCAACTAAATGAAGGGAACCCACTATAGTGACTTGCTAGAGGCTTATGCATGCATCAAAACTAGTTTCTTCAACTTAGAACAAGCATTCAAACTTACTAAACAAGATATCTACAACAGAAAAATACTTCATATATACACCATTAAACAAAATTCCACTTGGATATTTGGAGCAGTCACATACCGGAGAGGAGATGCACCAAATGTCAGCACCAGAAATTGGCTGAATGTGGAGATCGAAATCCCAGGAGATGAGCAGCAAGAATGCGAGAATGAGCTATCCAAAAGTGATTTTTCGGGGAAGAGGAAGGCAGGGCAAGGAGAGAGAACAAGTGGGGGGCATGTGGGCCCCTCACCACCAGCTGGCGCAGCCAGATGCCAGCCGCGCCACCAGGTGATGAGGTGGACCTGGGGGTCTCCCTGGTGGATCTCTTGCACTTCCAGGTACCTGCTAGAAAAATATTATTTTTCATATACAAAATTTAATTTTCTGAGAAACTTTATTTTTTTCATTTTCTGGTATTTTGCATAATTAAATTCAATACTGAAAAATTATTTTCTAACAACAAATTCAAAAAAAATAGCAAACTAAGTAACATTATAGTAGGTATAACAAGGATGAGAGAAAGAAAATTGTTTAGCCTCTTTATGCATTTAAAATGCACTTATTAACAAGGTTGATCAAGTCTTGCCACCAAATGAATTTTATATGACATGAAAGATTCAAACCATATGAGACACTCATGTTACCTTATAATGAATTGGTATGGATCCAATCATGAGAGTTTTAAATTCTTCTTTATATGGGCAATCAATACTTCCCACTCTAATGGACCTCAAATTGGTAATTGTATTAACTCCTGGCATTCTATCAACTTTCTTGGGAAAATAAACAGTATGATCCTTGTCATGAACATTAAAAGTAACTTTTCCTTTATTACAATCAATAACAGCCCCTGTAGTGTTTAGAAAAGGTCTTCCAAGAATAATAGACATATTATCATCTTCAGGCATTTTAAGAACAACAAAGTCAGTCATAATTAAACAACTGGTAGTTATTTGGACATGAACATCCTCACAAATTCCAACAGGAACAACAGTAGATTTATCAGCCATTTGCAAAGACATTGAAGGGGTTACGGTGCAGAAAACAATAATTTTCTAGCGAGCGAAACCCTAACTAGCCAGGATCTATCTATCTAGTACATGTGATAACGGTGGCGGAACTAGTTACATTACCTCCATGTAGACCGATAGCGGGGATTACGCTCCCACACAAGCGTTGACGATGAAGTCGTACGTAGCCGACCTCGAGGTCACGGAGAACTTGCCGCGATGTCGGAGTCGATGACGCCGGGGTGTCGACGATGATCTGCGTCGACGGGCGTCGGGCGGAAGAAGGCAGAGCGCCAGCACCGGGGCTGGCGCGCCGGCAGCAGAGGGGGGGTGGCGCGGCGGCTGCAGGGGGCGAGACGACGTCGCCCAAGCTCCTCAATAGAGTAGCCTCCGAGCACTCGCAAACATACGGAGCCTAGCGACAACTCCCGGTCATTCAGATCCAGCTGAAATCGCAGGAGTAGATCTTATCTGGAATCCCGCAGAGCAACGGCGCTCTGCGGTATGGCTTAGGTGGAGAGAGACCCCCTTCCTCAGCTCGGCGCGGCTCCAACTTGGGAACCACGGGATCGAGAGAGAAATTGGAAATTAACTGAATTTCCTATGAATTAAATCAATTAATATGCCTTGCTATATAAAGGGGGAAGGGGTGTGCCAACCCCCTTGGCTCCCCCATGTGGGACTAAAAGGAGGAGAGGGGGGGAGGCCGGCGCACCCTCCTAGTCCAACTCGGACTAGGGGCCCAAGCCCCCCCCCCCCCTTTCCTTGCTTGGTGCGGCTCCCCCCTCTTGGGCCCTCTTAGGGCCCATTTAGGTGGGAGCCCCCTTTTTCCTTTATTTAATTAATATTAAATTAATATAAAAATCCCATTAATTCATAATTAATATATTTATATATAATTCAATATCCCATGACTCCGAAACTATTTCGGAACCACCCGAACAACTTTCGGACATTCTCGGAACCCTTCCATAGCTCCCCGGAACTCCTTCCGGACCACCGGAACTTTTTCCGGATCATTTCTTTCTCTCCAATAAAAACCTATAAAATTCCAGAACTCCGCTCACCAATGATCGTCAGGGATACCTGGAAATATATGACGACCCCTGTGCATTCCACGAATATCGTCGTTGAACCATAAGTATGATATTCATTCCCTTTGTCTCTGCGATACTACCTTGTCCGAGATATGATCGTAGACACACCGATGCCTTTGCTGTATCTCGTTACCGACGAAGGTTATTAACTCGTCTGCGATATCACATCTCCATGACCTAGTCATAAGCTGCGCAGCTATATAGATGCAATATCACCGAGTGGGCCCAGAGTATCTTTCCATTACAAGAATGAACAAATCCCGCTCTTGATCCTTACGTCTCGATGCTCTTTCGGAATACCCAAGATGGACACCGTTATTGTCATGCTATATAAGACACAACGTTTGATGCTCTCAAAGCACTCCTACGAAGCAACAATAAGTACGGTCTCACGGTCTAAGGAATAAGCTACCATACTCTTAGCTATTGCAAATGACAAGCATCGTAATACGATCTTATTGCAATACTTTGCGTATGTCCACCACCTTATTCTATTAACAAGATGACCCCATTGTCAACCGACGCCATTGTCCTTGATCGGGAATCTCGATCAACTGTTGCCCAATGGACTAGCTCATATAGAGGCTTGCTAGGGACCTGGTTGTCTATGTATCACACGTGTATTAATAATTCCGATTAATACAGTTATAGCATAATACATAAACCTATTATAAACTTATGAGATACTGCAATAAATACTACTTATTTATTTGCCTCTAGGGCATATCTCCTTCAGTCTCCCACTTGCACTAGAGTACAAATAAACCAGCTGCATTTTACTTTATCAGAATCCCTTATCAAATAAGAATCATTTGATAATGCTTGCTCGTGGAAAAGTGTTACTGCACAATCCGTGATTGTTCATGCTTTTGCGATTCACTGGTATCAACTTGTTTGATATCACCATGTTGTCTAACAACATACATGCAAATACCGTAACTAAGTGAGACTTCTGCTTCCCAGCGCTTACTCTGATTATACTAACCAGATAACTGCCCTGAAAAACACACTCAGCCATGCAGAGTCCCTTGTAACAATTACAAACTCGCGATATCTACATACTTTCACACCAATGTAG
Source organism: Poa annua (assembly GCA_026929855.1). Lineage (NCBI taxonomy): Eukaryota > Viridiplantae > Streptophyta > Magnoliopsida > Poales > Poaceae > Poa > Poa annua. The sequence continues at coordinate 237,009,270 of CM049426.1, read as the reverse complement.
AAAACTTGACATTCAAATGTCAATTCCTTCAACTAACGTACATCTACTTCCAATAAATTCCAAATTTACTTTCATAACTGCTCTTATTCCAAGAACATCGGTTATATTTCATCGAGCAGACAATATGGTTTCTGTATGATGTCTAATATTACATAATAGACCCACATGTCATACAACCATTACTTTCATGCATCATTACTCTTAATGATCAATTGGATTTCAAGGGACCATCCTTTTGATTCTAATCTGACTCCTCAGATCTAATCCAAAACAACTCGAATAACTATTTTAAAATTCCCGTTCTATTTCAAAATAGACACTGACTTTCAAATAGTTTCACAACTTCATCCTATTCTATTGGTACAGTTTCACAATGTGTTAACTACACAAGGTGAATTCGACTCCCACTCAAATTATGTCTCCACATATTTGATAACACGAGCTCCCACTCAAAAACATGTTATCCACATATTTGAGTTCCTAAGCTCCCACTCAAAAATATGTTCTTCACATATTTCTCCTGAGTGAACTAACTATGACTCCCACTTAAATCGACATCTTGGTTAAACCAAAATCATTGATCTACTATCAATTCGAATTTAATACAAACTACAGTATTACATTAATACAAATCCCTCAGACTTCAAGCATGTCTACATAAATGTAGTCAACAAATTTGATCTTGTCCAAGACACATTTCTTGACAAGACATGCTACCGCGTCTTTCTTATAGTCACATTTATCATATAACACCTTATATGACGATTAAACAATCTTATTCCTCTAATAAGAATTGCAGCAACAATTACTCTCTTAATTCTTTCAAATGCAACTTTGGATTTCCAGGCTGAAGAGCCTTTGTTCGTATTCCGACATTTTCTCAATTTTCTTTGTATTCACAAAGTGCACCTTGATCTGTCAACAAGATCTGAAGTATTTAATACAGTGATGTGACCCGACAGCAATATTAAATATAACAGCACTTTATTTAGAAGTTTCTTTCATGAAAATATTATAATCTTTATGAAGAGGATTGCAAGCAGAAAACAATTTTCTAGTCTCCCTCACTCTTAATCACCAAATTTTCATTAGCAGACATACACTCTTTGGAACATCTTCCAACATAAGTCTGGCACTATATTCCAAACTTCTAATTCCAATCCATAAATCATAATTCGAAAAGTCATCTTTTCTCGGAACTACATAGACAACAAACTGAACTTTGTTTCTATTTGGTTTTGGAACATACTCTCATTTAATGCGAGCAATCTACAAAGAACCACTCATGTATATTCCGAATCATCGCATAATCATATACATGTCGACACTACTGTCGATCCTACGTATTCTCGTTGAGAAAAATATCTATTTCCTAAAGTGGACATCGACTATAATGTTTAGAACGTATAAGGAGATTCTAAGACTGATTCTGACAAGCCACACTTTATTTAAAATAGAGCATGATTATAATTCCCCACATATCACTATATGTGACATTATAATTTTGTGAAGCAAATTTCCACAATTCTCTTGTGTTGAAAACATAATCCAAAATACTGTCCTTTGATCGAATTTTGTGAATACAATGTTCACTAATCTTTCTTCTGAAAAACCCCATTTGATCTATTATCAAATTAATCTCAGACTCCACAATTCATCGGGCAAATACTCCTACTTGCCAAAATCATGAAGGAACTCGGATCAAACAATAAACATCATTAATTAATCATTTAAAATGATATTTAATTAATTTCTGCTAGTATTGCAACTTCAATACTTGATTTCAAGCTTAATCAATTCAGCACTCGAAATACTTAAATGGACCAAAAGACATCCATTACTTCTTTCATTGCTTTTATGACTAAACTCGACGATGTTTATTCTAGCAATAGAACCTATTGTTCATGGGACAAGATATTTCATCATATCTACAATTATGAATACTTATCATACAATCAATGTAACTGAGATGTGGAAACTTTATTCATAAGATAAAACAACTGACTTGTTCCATAACATAAAACAACTGATCTTGTCTTATTACATGAATAACTTTGTCTTGCAACAATCAAGACACACACACTCGCTCACTATTACAAAAGATCGTATCAAAAACTATCAATGATAACTATGATAACTTGAGGACGTGAACACCAAAAGGCCATCAACTCCTTGACTACCAGCTTCAGCGCCAGGTCATATCAAATTGCGCCGCATATACGTGATAATCAGGACCTGTTTCACAAACAGAGCAATCATCAAACATTTCATCATATGCCATGGGCGAATTCATAATTCTGCATATATCAAATATATACCTGTAGCATCGAAGATCTCTCCTTCGATGGAATCAACCTTCAGAGACTGAAACTCACGTATGAATACGTAGAAGTTCATATCGTCGGCTTTCAAAATGTACTTACGTACATGCTTCTCATAGCTAGGAGGTAGAGATATCAAGACAGTCTGAATGGCGCAAGAATCCGCCATCCAGTAATCGAAGACCATCGTCAGCTGGAAGTAGATGTCATACAATCTCTTCAGATCTGTCTTCAGACAGGTATGCTCCTCCATGTGAATGGTCTGGAACATTCTAAGCTGCCTGAATTGCTCACGCTTTAATTCATCCCCGAAGTGCGTTTTTATCGCATCCATCATGACGCTTGGCTCCTTGCGTCGAAACATCTCTTTCAACTCGGGTGCCAGGCATACGGTCATGGTGATCTCCACTTCAATGAATATGTCTCGACGCTTACGGAAATCATCTTCCTCCTCCTCGCTAGCAGAATCTCCTGGTCCTTCTCCTACCGGTTCATCGAGAACATATAGAATGTTGTTGTGTTCGAGAATGTTTCTAAAACCCCTGTACCAGCTGATGAAGTTGGATCCGTCGGCTTCTAATGTAGCATCCGGACTCTTGAGGAAGTAACCGAAGTATAGTTGCGTAGTCTACAGATGCGACCGCAAAAGAGGTAAGGTTAAGTTTATAATATGTAGGTGAGTTTTAGTCCTACAATCTCATTATCAAAAACACACCACACCAAGATTATTATCCCTAAAATAATAATGGCGATGACACGACCCTTATCCACCATACTACCCCCGATCATCACGGCCGGCAGCACAGCTTCAAAGGTGGACATAAAATGTCGATCATAACAACTCTATGACTCGTGCTCGATCTTTCGATCTTCCCGTGTTCCGAGGCCATACCTCTGAGTATGCTAGGCTCGCCAATCAAACCTCGAAGACCTGCGCGTGCAACATGGCTTACACCCCTTGTATGCGAACGACGAGATGTGTGACACCCGATCATCACGGCCTGCCTCATAACGTAGAACTTTCTTGGTGGTGCGCAACGAGGGAGAACACAATTTTGGTATTTGTTAGGGATCATCCTATTTATGACGCTACCGTTGTATATCTAGCATATAAGCAATCAATAGGATGCACACACAACAGCACACAATAATGATGCAATGAAGTGCGATGTGACATGGTCGATGCGCCTGGACCTTCATGGCGCCATGTGCCTGGCCCCCGGCGCCCCGGCATGACTCCGAGTCTACAGAGCCCTCCATTGCCTCCGACAGTACGAGTAATATCAAATCTTACCGTAACCATGTCACATGAAATAACGCCTCTGCAAAACAAAGTTAGACGCCTCTAGCTTTATCTAGTTTTGCAAGTTTTACGTGGCATATAGGCTTACTCGTAAGAGAATCGCTTCCCTACCTACGAACTTTGTACCACAACGTCGATCGTATAATTGCATGTTTGAGCATCCCTTTCGGGCCCTCCATTGAAAATGCTTTGCCGACTAGAGAGAGAGAAACAGACACCCGCCAGCCACAGATACGGAGCAAGCCGTATGTCAGTAGTGGAACCAGTCTCGCGTAAGCGTACGCGTAAAGTCGGTCCGGGCCGCTTCATCAACTCAATACCGAAGGCATCGCAAGTGCACGCTAGAGGGTAGCAAATATAAGAAAGACGCCCTCATTCAACATGAGTTCTAACCGTACCAGCAGTACTACGCATAGATCGGCTCTGATACCACTGAAGGGGTTACGGTGCAGAAAACAATAATTTTCTAGCGAGCGAAACCCTAACTAGCCAGGATCTATCTATCTAGTACATGTGATAACGGTGGCGGAACTGGTTACATTACCTCCATGTAGACCGATAGCGGGGATTACGCTCCCGCACAAGCGTTGATGATGAAGTCGTACGTAGCCGACCTCGAGGTCGCGGAGAACTTGCCGCGATGTCGGAGTCGATGACGCCGGGGTGTCGACGATGATCTGCGTCGACGGGCGTCGGGCGGAAGAAGGCAGAGCGCCAGCACCGGGGCTGGCGCGCCGGCAGCAGAGGGGGGGTGGCGCGGCGGCTGCAGGGGGCGAGACGACGTCGCCCAAGCTCCTCAATAGAGTAGCCTCCGAGCACTCGCAAACATACGGAGCCTAGCGACAACTCCCGGTCATTCAGATCCAGCTGAAATCGCAGGAGTAGATCTTATCTGGAATCCCGCAGAGCAACGGCGCTCTGCGGTATGGCTTAGGTGGAGAGAGACCCCCTTCCTCAGCTCGGCGCGGCTCCAACTTGGGAACCACGGGATCGAGAGAGAAATTGGGAATTAACTGAATTTCCTATGAATTAAATCAATTAATATGCCTTGCTATATAAAGGGGGAAGGGGTGTGCCAACCCCCTTGGCTCCCCCATGTGGGACTAAAAGGAGGAGAGGGGGGGAGGCCGGCGCACCCTCCTAGTCCAACTCGGACTAGGGGCCCAAGCCCCCCCCCCCCCCTTTCCTTGCTTGGTGCGGCTCCCCCCCTCTTGGGCCCTCTTAGGGCCCATTTAGGTGGGAGCCCCCTTTTTCCTTTATTTAATTAATATTAAATTAATATAAAAATCCCATTAATTCATAATTAATATATTTATATATAATTCAATATCCCATGACTCCGAAACTATTTCGGAACCACCCGAACAACTTTCGGACATTCTCGGAACCCTTCCATAGCTCCCCGGAACTCCTTCCGGACCACCGGAACTTTTTCCGGATCATTTCTTTCTCTCCAATAAAAACCTATAAAATTCCAGAACCTATCTCCTAGCGTCGCTAAGACCTTAAGTTTGTTACGCTACGGTTCGGGAACACTCCAGACATGGTCGATACACTCCGCTCACCAATGATCGTCAGGGATACCTGGAAATATATGACGACCCCTGTGCATTCCACGAATATCGTCGTTGAACCATAAGTATGATATTCATTCCCTTTGTCTCTGCGATACTACCTTGTCCGAGATATGATCGTAGACACACCGATGCCTTTGCTGTATCTCGTTACCGACGAAGGTTATTAACTCGTCTGCGATATCACATCTCCATGACCTAGTCATAAGCTGCGCAGCTATATAGATGCAATATCACCGAGTGGGCCCAGAGTATCTTTCCATTACAAGAATGAACAAATCCCGCTCTTGATCCTTACGTCTCGATGCTCTTTCGGAATACCCAAGATGGACACCGTTATTGTCATGCTATATAAGACACAACGTTTGATGCTCTCAAAGCACTCCTACGAAGCAACAATAAGTATGGTCTCACGGTCTAAGGAATAAGCTACCATACTCTTATCTATTGCAAATGACAAGCATCGTAATACGATCTTATTGCAATACTTTGCGTATGTCCACCACCTTATTCTATTAACAAGATGACCCCATTGTCAACCGACGCCATTGTCCTTGATCGGGAATCTCGATCAACTGTTGCCCAATGGACTAGCTCATATAGAGGCTTGCTAGGGACCTGGTTGTCTATGTATCACACGTGTATTAATAATTCCGATTAATACAGTTATAGCATAATACATAAACCTATTATAAACTTATGAGATACTGCAATAAATACTACTTATTTATTTGCCTCTAGGGCATATCTCCTTCAGACATATCAGTAGGTATCAATTTATTAAGGTGAAGTCTCTGTCGGGCTATGACTCCCAGAAATCGGGGGTAGTCACTTCCTGAAGAGTAGTTCGTAAAGGGGGTTGAACACGGAGGTCAAAACCCTCGAGGGACGCCGCGACGTTGCTCGCCGGACCCGAAGACGATGCGCTCACGACATAGATAGACACCAGCCTTTACCCAGGTTCACGGCCCTCGTGAGGAGGTAAGACCGCTACTCCTGCTTGTCTGTATTAGATGATGGAGTTTACAGTACAGTGGAGTTTGCCGGAGGCCCCCTTGAGGCAGTTCTTGCCTGGGGAGGGAAGCGATGGTCTTCTTCCTCCTCCAGCCAGAGGCTATCCTAACAAGAGTTGCTAGGTTTACAAGGGTTGTAGCCCGCCAAGAGCCGACAGGTGCTATGATGGATGTCTTGTCCCTTTTATAGGCCCCTCTGGCGCTCTCCTTCGGCTTGGCCTTCAAGGTGCCTCCCACACGGCAGAGGCACGGTGGAGTTGGAGTCCACCGAGGTCCCTTTGTCCATGGACGCGGTCCATTGTTGATAAAGGTGAGCGCGATGGCCGACAGGCGGCCGACCGCGCTGCACTGCTCGCAGAGAGGGCGATCTCTGAGGTGGAGCCCGCGATGACGTTCTCCGTTCGAGGGTTGCGCCGCCCACCTGCTTTATCGCCAGAGTAGAAGGTCCTGGCTGTTGCGCAGCAGGCGGAGCCGCTTTATTGACCCCTTTATCACCAAAACGGCAACGGGGTGCTTGTGTCAACACGTGGGCGTGGCAGGGGCCATGTGCGTCTTGACGTACTTCCTTGTCCGCGACGTTTCCCTTCAGGCCTGAGGAGGCCTGAGGGGGGTTCCTGTTGGATTCCCTTGAGGCACGCTGGCGCCTCGGGAGGGTCCCTTGAAGCGAGGGATCCCCTGAGGCCCTCGTTTCCTCTTCAGGCCCTCGAGGGGAATTGTCCCTCCAGGGTCCCACCAGGCGGTGATGCCTGGTCCTTAGTTGTTTCGTCCGACTGGCCAGTGTGCGAGGCCTGAGGGGAATGGGCTCTTGCCATACCCCTGTTCCCACTGGGCCGACAGTAGCCCCCGGGCCCATGATGGGCACGGTTGGGCTCATGGGCTCAGGCGAAGCATTGTGGGCCCTTAGTGCCCAGCCGGCCCGAGCCACGCGGCACCTGGACGAATAACGGCCTCGCACGATCCGGGGCACGAGTCGTGGGGGGTCCCACCACGCCCCGATTACTGCTCCTTGAGGGGACATAAAGCCCGAGCGAGGCCACAGGGAGCCGTTACCGTTTCCAATTCTTCTCGCAGAAGTTTCCGCTTCCCAGAGCTCTCCGCCTCCGCTCTCTCCTGCGATTCTCTCTTCTCCGTCTCCTTCTACCTTCCGTGCCCCCGACGATGAGCCCACTCAAGAGCAAGGGCAAGGCCGCCGCGGGGTCTTCCTCCCAGGCGGAGGCCCCTGAGACCGTTGTGGGCGCGGCGCTGCTGGGCGTGCGCGTCAACGAGAAGGCGCTCGCCAAGGTCCGGTACCTGGTGGCGGACCGGACGAACGAGCATGGCGCCACTGCCCTGAAGCCCGCGGCGCACGGGAAGCGCCCGTGCGGGTTCTTCCCGATCTTTCAGCATTGCCTTGCTGCAGGACTGGTGCCGCCCTTCTCGCCGTTCCTGGAGGCGGTGCTGGCGTTCTACCAGGTGCAGCTGCTGCACCTGCACCCCAACTCTGTCCTCATCCTCGCCGTCTTCGCCTACCTCTGCGACGCGTACCAGGGCCTGGAGCCCACGGTGGGGTTGTTCCGGTGCTTATACGCGCTCCAGAACACGACGAAGAACGAGCGCTCTGGGTGCGTCTCGTTCTGCATCGTCGATGGCATGGGGAGCGTCTACATCCCCATGTCTTGGAGCGAGGGCAAGGCCATCACTTCAGTGACGAAGAAGGTAGATGACTTCCGTCAGAAGTGGTTTTTTCTTGGGGTGGAGCGTCCCTGCGCCTTCCTCGAGGTCCCCGACGAGCCCCCGGTGAAGAACTCCCACTGGGGCAAGGCCACCTTCGACGGCGCCAGGAACGTGAGCTTGATGGGGCGCCTGAGGAGGGCCTCACGGGGCAGATGGTTGTGGCGGACTTCGTGACGCGCCGGATTGCGCCCCTCCAGGCACACTCGGTCCCCATGTGGATGTACTCGGGGCCGAGCGATAAGATCCAGCTCCACGTCGAGGACAATGACAAGGACACCATCGACAACATCCTCTCCGCGCTCTTCGTGAATCCATCGGTGCTTGCCGTGGATGAGCTCCCCGCGGCGCTCCGGCCCCTTCACCAATACAACCTGACGGAGCGCTTGGACCTCCTGGAGGGGATGCCTCCGTTCGTCCCGATAGGCCAGGCGGACTTCGAGGTGCCGACGCCGGCCACGCGGGGAGCGGAGGGGTCCGATTCTCTCTCGGCCTCAGGAGCTGGCCCAGGTGAGGAGGAGGCCGCGGCAGGGGAGATTTCCTCCTCGAGGGCCGGGCCATTTACTGACGAGATTTGTGATATCTCGTCAGGCGATGAAGACGCCTTCCTGGTGGCGCCCTCGCGCCTCGTGGAGGAGGAGAAGGCCTCTGACGCGGAGGCTTCTCTGGGAGGGCACGGGCCCCGCACCAAAGCCGCCGTGGACCGCTCGGGGGCGAGGCCGTCTGACGTTCCTTCCAAAAGGAAAGCTGAAGCGCCCCCAACAAGGCCTGCTTCCAAGCCCTTCCCCTCATGGTGCTCGCCAGGCTTGGCGTGGGTCGATGCTGGCGCCCCCCCTTCAGGGTGAGTTTTCCTGATGTTGGATCGTTTGCCTTTTAGCTTTCTCTTTCACTTTACCCTTTCCTGAAGGTCTTTTCTTGGACTCTTGTCAGTGATCTAGTGCCTGCGAAGCGCCGCCGGCTTCGCAAGGCGGCTGATGTGAAGAGCGCCACGACAGGGGCCGTGGATGAAGAGGCCGCGAGGCCTGTGGAGACGGCCTCCACGGGCCCCCTTGAGGCGGCGCCTCAAGCGGAGGTGGTTGTGCCCCAGGCGGGGGCGGCAGGGCCTCAGGTGGAGGAGGGCGTGGTACGCCCAGAGGCACCTGCACCGCCCCCCGAGCCTCTGGTGGTGGAAGGCTCGGAGGAAGAAACTTCTGCGCCGCCTAGCGCTCCTACTCCTCCTCGCGCGGCTACTCCTCCACGTGAGGCTACTCCACCGCGCGAACCAACACCGCCGCGCGTGTTGACGCCTCCGCGCGCGCCTACCCTGCCGCCTACGGCCACTGCTCCCGTGCAGCCTGCAAGAGAAGCGCGCGAGGCAGCAGCAGGCACAGGCGGACCTGCTGGGGGAGATGCTTCCTCGCCTCCTCGTAAAGCTGTGACCGAGGAACGCCCTGCAGCTGCAGGGCCAGAAGAGGATGCCGGCGCGGGCACAAGCGAGGCCCAGGCTAGCCCCCGAGCTTTCCACGAGCCGGGCCTGCGAGACTCGGCGCCGGCGTCGGGCCCTCCTCGATCCAGGAGCTGGTCCTCCGCGGCTGGGACTGGAGCGCGGGGCGCCGCGAGGTCGCCTTCGGCCTCGTGAGGGAATCCTTGGAGGGCTTGGAGGTGCACCTCACCCTCGGGGACATACGGCTTGCTCGGCAGCAGGAGGAGCTGGCGAGGTCGTGGACATCCTTCCACACGGCGATCGAGGCGCGCCGGCTGGAGGATGCGGCGCTGCAGGCCGCGCGTGAGGAGGCCACCCGCTTTGTCAAGGAGGTCCGCGAGGGGGCCATCCGTGACGCCGCTGAGCTCCTCGAGCCCCTCCAAGCGGAACATGACGCCGCAGCGGAGCTCCTGCGCCAGGCCAAGGCGGAGCGCGAGGCGATGGAGGGCTCGCTGGCGCAGAAGCGCCACGAGTTGAGCCAGCTGGAGACCCAGCTGTTCTCCGCCCATCAGGCCGCGCAGGTCGCTCTGGAGGACGACCGCAAGGGCTTTGCCGAGCATGAGCGGCAGCTGGCCTTCAAGGAAAAGGAGATGCAGCAGCGTGAGGAGCAGCGCCTTCAGGCGGAGAAGGACATGGTCGCCCAACGCGAGGCCCTAGAGGAGCGCGAAGGAGACCTGGCCAAGGCGACCTTGAAGTACGACGAAAACGTCGCTGCCTAGAAGCTAGCTTACGAGCGCTTCGAGCGGCGTTTCACCGAGAAGAAGAAGGAGGCCGACGACGCCCTCGTGGAGCGCGAGAAGCAATTCCGCAAGTCCACCTCTCAGAAGTACCGCGACCTGGCCCAGACGTAGGAGGACCACTTCAAGGTCAAGCACGCTGCGGATGCTCGGCGGATCCCCGAGCTCAAGAGGGCCAACTCCAAGCTGGAGGCTCGCCTCAAGCGCGCCAAGGATGGCCGTTGCCGAGCGGAGGAGGCTTGCACCAAGGCAGTCCACAACCTCAACTCCTTGGCCAAGGATGTGGAGGAGCAGGTGGCCCCGGTGATGGAGCGGGCAGCGGAGGCCTCGGACTCTGCCCAGGCGGCTCGCGCGCTCTCGAAGCAGCGTGAGCGTATGTTTGAGGCGCTGGTCGCTCGTGGCAACGAGCTTGCCGCGCAGCTCGGCGCGGACGCGCCGCATACTGACGTCCGAGGCCGTGGCGACGCTACCATGTACCTGGTCTACTTCGACCAGCTCGAGGCGCTCGAGGGTCCCGTCGCCGAGCTTCGCGAGATGATCGAGGACGAGAGCCGGCAGCTCCTGGGGTGGTTGTTGACCGCATCTTCACCAACCTCAGGCTCCTCACGCCAGGCTTTGACCTCTCCTCCGTGACAGAGGCTGCTCAAGGCGAGGATGCGCAGCGGGTCTCCGGTTCCCTCCGCGAGCAAGTTGACGCCTTCTGCAACCGCTTCAGGCGCGTGGAGGCTGCGGCTAAGGATAGCGAGGAGGAGGCCTGCTCTGCCGAGGTTGAAGAGGGTGTCACGGAGGAGGTCCAAGGCGGCGCTGCTTCCCCCTGAGCCTCTTCTTATTGCGCCTGCGAGCGCTTGTATCTGAAACAACTGTGTGTTTAGATTTCTTAAGACCTTTTGGCCTGTAATATACTCTTTATTGCTGTTTGATTCAAGCTTGTTTGCCCCCCATGAGGTCTCTTTGGACTCATCTTCATGTTTATTTGTTCTCTGCGTCGGTAGGTCCCATCTCTTCGTGCCATGACTCCGCCACTTCGGTATGCAGGAGCAATGACTCCGCAAGGCCGGGGGGAGTTTAGTCCTAGGAGAGGTAAGAGACCTGAGTCGCGATGCTCAAGTGCCCCCCTTAGACGTGCGAGTAGTCCATGAAGCGTAAGGGAAAGCGAAGTCGCTTGAGGGGCAAACATGCGCTAGGGGGAGAAAACGCTCTTAAGGCGTGGGTGCGAGACTTAGCTTCTCGAGGTTTTCGCCTTGCAGAGGCTTTTCGCCTGGCGAGGTTGCCCACTTGAGGGGTCGCTCCCGGATGCCCCTTCAGGCTCGTGGGGGATTTTTTCCCTGCAGATATTAGAGGGGCAAACCCAAACGCTGGAACACGGTTCATGGGACTCGTGCGCGCTTATAGGTCCCGTCAGGCGTTCCTTGATAGGAGAGTAAGTACCAAGGTCCTCTATAGAGATGGCGTGTTTGTGGGATCTTGCCCTCCAGCCAGAGCTCGGACTCTTGGATTTTGCAGTGTTGCAGGTGTGTCATTTGAGGCACTGGCACCGTACTCAGCCCCCGCTCGCGAGGTACGCATGTGGAGAGATATAAGCGCACACTTCAACAGAGTAATGCGAAAATAAAACTCAACAAATACATTACAAAGCGGCGCCGAGGCGCTAAGTTCACTTGGGAACGAAATTGAGTCATTATGCTTGGGGTTGCCAAGTTAATGTTTTGACCATGTCGAGGCATAGGGACCACCCATTAGTGGCAGAGACTCTCAACGGCCTAAGGTGGCTCGTTAAATGGAGAGCTCGGAGGGTTTCCCCTCGAGAGAAGCCTTTGGAGCTTGGAGGTTTAAGCCGTGAGCTTTTAACCTCTAGAGACAAAGATGCTTAGAGGTTGAGCCGTAGGCTGCCTCTTCCGCTAGAAGTCTCGACGTGGCAATGATCATGGGTGTGACAATGATCACGGTTGCATTTGTTCCCTTAGGAGACAAAAAATGCTTGGGAGGTTTAAGCTGTGTGCTTTTAACCTCTAGAGACAAAAATGCTTGGAGGTTGAGCCGTAGGCTGCCTCTTCCGCTAGAAGTCTCGACGTGACAATGATCATGGGCGTGACAATGATCACGGTTGCGTTTGTTCCCTTAGGAGACAAAAATGCTTTGGAGGTTTAAGCCGTGAGCTTTTAACCTCTAGAGACAAAAATGCTTGGAGGTTGAGCCGTAGGCTACCTCTTCCGCTAGAAGTCTCGACGTGACAATGCTCACGGGCGTGACAATGAGCACGTTTGCGTTTGTTCCCTTAGGAGACAAAAATGCTTTGGAGGTTTACGTCGTGAGCTTTTAACCTCTAGAGACAAAAATGCTTGGAGGTTGAGCCGTAGGCTGCCTCTTCCGCTAGAAGTCTCGACGTGACAATGATCACGGGCGTGACAATGATCACGTTTTTAATTTGTTCCTTGTGGATACAAAGATTTGTGAGGTTTAAGCCTTGAGCTTTTAACCTTCAGGGACAAAAAGTGCTTGGAGGTTGAGCCGTGGGCTGCCTCTTTCGCTAAATGCCTTGACGCGACAATGATCACGGGTAGAACTTGCGTAGGTGCATGATGTTCCATGGATTCTTGACGGGGACGCCGTCTTGCGTCTCGAGGCGAGCCGCGCCAGGCCTCGCGATGTGGGTGACCCTATAGGGGCCTTTCCACATCGGGGACAGCTTGTGGAGGCCTTCCCTGGAGAGGATTCGCGTGAGGACGAGATCGCCTGCCTCCAGGGTGCGAGAGAGCACGTTGCGGCTGTGGTAGCGTCTCAGGTCCTGCTGGTATTTTTCCGCCCTGAGGGCGGCGCGGCGTCGTAGCCCTTCAAGGAGCAGCAGGTCGTCGTTGTGGAGGTCCTCTTGTTGGTCCTCGTTAAAGGCAAGGACCCGCGGGGATCCATGCTTTATCTCTGTTGGGAGGACTACTTCGGCTCCATAGACGAGGGCGAACGGTGTTTCCCCGGTGGGCTTGGGTGGCGTGCTACGGATGGACCAGAGCACCGAGGGGAGCTCGTTGATCGATCCCTTGCCATGGCCCTTGAGGATATCGAAGGTCCTGGTCTTTAGGCCTAAAAGGACCTTTGCGTTTGCGCGCTCAGCCTGTCCGTTGCTTTGCGGATGGGCGACTGAGGCGAAGAAGAGCTTGATGCCCATTCTTTCACAGTAGGCTCTGAAGATGCCACTGGTGAATTGTGAGCCATTGTCGGTGATGATGCGGTTAGGCACTCTGAAGCGGCAGACCAGGCCTCTGATGAATTTCACTGCCGCGCCTGATGTGATTGTGCGCGTCCCCTCCACTGCAGGCCATTTTGTGAACTTGTCTATGGCCACGAAGAGGTAGCGATATTCACCTTGCGACGTTGGGAAATGTCCCAGGATGTCCAGCCCCCAGACCGCAAACGGCCACGAGAGCGGAATGGTCTGTAGTCCCAGCGCTGATTGGTGGATTTTCTTGGCCTGGAATTGACAGGCTTCACATGCTTGAATGATGTCCATTGCATCTTGAAGTGCTTGAGGCCAGTAGAAGCCGATCCTGAAGACTTTGCCTACGAGGGTGCGGGCGCACGAATGGTGGCCGCATTCCCCGATGTGGACGTCCATGATCAGCAGTTTGCCTTCTTTAGGAGGGACGCATTTGAGCACGATGCCATTTGGGCGCTTGCGATAGAGAATTCCTTCGAGGATTTGGTACGATTTTGCTTGGCGGGCAATTCGCTCCGCTTCAACGTCTTCCTCGGGAAGGACCCCTTTGTGGAGGTAATCTTTGATCTCGTCGATCCATCCTGTTTCTTGGTGCACCGCTGTGAGCAACAGACGCTCCCCTGTAGGGTGCCCGCAGCCTGGAGCCCCGCTTGCAGGTGGTGGCGGGAGCGCTTCGTTTGTGCTTGCGGGCAGGGCCTCTTGGGGCTTCTTTATGGATGCCTTGACGAGCCTTTCTTCAAAGACACCTTGCGGTTGAGCTTGCCTCTTTGATGCGCGCTTGGCGAAGTCATCAGCCTCTTGGTTTTCCTTTCTTGGGATGTGCATGAGCACCATTCCCCTGAAGTGCTTCTCGAGCCTACGGACCTCTTCAAGGTATGCGGCCATGTGGTCGTCCTTAGGCTTGTATCTTTTGTTAGAGAAGTTGACGAGCAACTGGGAGTCGCCCTTGATGAGTATATGCTTGACGCCTAGGGCGATTGCGGCGCGTAGGCCGGCAAGCAGGCCTTCATACTCGGTGATATTGTTGGATATCTTGTCGATTCCGAAGCACAGCTGGACTGTGTAATACAACTTGTCGCCTTTGTGTGAGATCAGGACTACGCCTGCCCCGCCGTGGCGACAAGCGAAAGCTCTGTCGAACTTGATGATCTAGTGGCTGGGCATTGCGGCTCCAGAGGGCTCTTGCTCTTCTCCCAAAGACTCTTCAGGGGTTGGGTATGTCCATTCGGCGACGAGGTCAGCCAGCGCTCTTCCTTTGATTACCCTTCTGGTATCGAAGCACAAATTGAATGGTTGTAGCTCTATGTTCCATCCTGCGACACGATCTGTTGCGTTTGGGTTGCGCAGTATTTGCTCTAGGGTAAAAGAGGTGACCACTGTGATGGGGTGCCCCTGGAAGTAGTGTCGCAGCTTTCTTGAGGCGATGAGGAGTGCGAGGAGAAGCTTCTGGTGCATTGTATACCGCTCGCGAGCATCACGCAGTACTGTGCTGACGAAGTAGATTGGATGCTCGACGATGGTAGTTCCTGTAGCCTCGGCGTCTTTTGCCTGAGGTGGCTCAGCTTGGCCCTCGAGGGGGTTGGCCTCGAGGTGGTTGGCCTCGAGGGGGTTGGCCTCGAGGTGGTTGACCTGGGCCTCGAGGGAGTTTGCCTCGAGGGGCTTGTCCTGGGCCTCGAGGGGGTTGGCTTCCTGAGGCTCCTTGGCAGGATTTCCTTGCAGCGGTTGGCTTGGGGCGGGCCTCTCTTGGGGCTTTGGGTCTAGCGGTGGGTTTGTGAGAGTTGCCCTTTCGTCGAGCTCCTTATCAGGAGGCTTTTTCTTTGGAGTGGTTGCACTCTTCTTGTGGAGTACTGGTTCTTCTCTTTCCACCACAAGGACAGCACTGGCTGTTTGAGGAGTAGCTGATAAGTACAGCTTCAGGTGCTCGTCAGGCCTTGGGGCGACCATTACTGGTGGGCTGGCCAGATACTTCTTCAAGTCCTCAAATGCTTTTTCAGATTCAGGGGTCCACTTGAAAGTGCTCGTTCTTTTCATGATCTTGAAGAATGGCAGGGCTCTTTCACCGAACTTGGAGATGAATCGACCCAAGCTGGCCATGCAGCCTGCTAGGCGTTGCATGTCCTTGAGCCTGCGTGGAGGAACCCAAGCAATTTGCCTGAAGGTACTCCAAAGACGCACTTGGCGGGGTTGAGCTTGATGTTCACCTTGCGCAGGCTGGCAAAAGTTTCTCAAGATCTCCGAGGAGAGTATTTCCTTCTCGTGATTTCACGACGATGTCATCGACATATGCCTCGGCGTTCTGCCCCATTTGCCCGCCAAGGGCTATCCTCATCAACCTCTGAAAAGTGGCTCCGGCATTTTTTTGGCCGAAAGGCATGCAGACGTAGCAATACACACCGCACGGGGTGAGGAAAGCCGTCTTCTCCTCGTCCTCCTTAGCCATCTTTATCTAGTGATAACCAGAGAATGCATCGAGGAAACAGAGGAGGTCGCAGCCTGCCGTGGAGTCCACAATCTGGTCAATTCTGGGCATGGGATAAGGGTCTTTGGGGTAGGCCTTGTTTACATCAGTGTAGTCGATGCAGAGAGGACCTCCTCTGGCGGGCTTTGGGACTACCACACCGTTGGAGAGCCAAGTGGGGTGCGCGACTTCGCGAACTACTTTTGCCGCTTTGAGCTTCTCGACCTCCTTGACGATGAATGCTTGCTTCTCGGGGGCTTGCTTTCTTGCTTTTTGCTTGACGGGGCGCGCGTTTGGTCACACAGCCAAGTGGTGCTCGATCACCTTCCTCGGTACACCAGACATATCTGACGGTGTCCAGGCGAACATGTCAGAGTTTGCCTGGAGGAAGGCGACGAGCGCGCTTTCCTATTTGGGAGGCAGCGCGGTGCCAATGGTTACGCTAGCCCCCGAGCCTTCAGCCCCCGAGATGCTGGAGCTCAGAGAGATCTTCTTTGTAGCAGCTGCCTCCTGGGAGAACAACTGCTTCTTCTTCTTGGGTCTCTCGAGAGGCTCTAGGTCCTCTTCTGCGGGGAATGCCATGGCGGCGGTCTTGTAGGCCGTGCTAGCGCTGTCGGGGATCTTGACCATGTTGTAGGCATGGTGCGTGAGGGCCATGAACTTCGCGAGCGTGGGGTAGCCGAGGATGGCATTGTACGGCAGTCGATGTGTGCGACATCGAAATCGATGTGCTCGGTGCGGTAATTTTCCTTGCTCCCGAAGGTGACGGCAAGCCTAACCTGGCCTAGAGGCTCGATCGAGCCGCTGGTGACCCCCGTGAAGGGCCTCGAGGGCATGAGCCGCTCGTAGGGCACTTGGAGCGCTTCGAACGTATCTATGGATATAACGTTCAGGCTTGCTCCGCCATCAATGAGAGTCTTGGAGACAGCCACGTTGTCGATGGTGGGGCTGCAGACCAGCGGGAGGGTTCCAACAGTCTTGGTGGACTTGGGGTGGTCCTGAGCGTCGAAGGCGATAGTGTACTGTGACCACTCGAGGGGCCTGGAGGTTGCCGTGCTTGGGAGGGCGGCGTTGAGCTCGTGGACAAACTGCTTGAACTGGTTGTTCGACCTCGGCGCATGCACCCCCCCGAGGATGCAGGCAATGGCGACTCTCGCGGCTTGGTAGCCGACATCTTCCTCGTCAGGGAGGTTGCCGTTCTTTTCTGCGGCGTTGGCCTGATTTCCAGATGGTTTCTGGTAGCCGCTCTTGCGTCCGCTCCCGCAGTAGCCACTGCCTCGGCCGCGGCTGCCACTGCCCTCTGCTTGCTCGCGCTCCTTGCTCAACCTTTTAATGTCGAAGCAGGACTCTGTAGAGTGGTCGCGCCTGTTGTGGTAGATGCAGAAAGGGCGGTGGTCATCTCTTCTCTCTCCAGGCTCGGGGGAGTCCCTGCGGGTGCCCTTCGCGTCAGGCTCTGCCGCGAGAACCGCGGTGGCCTTGCACTTGGGCTCCTCCTTCTCCTGGCTCTTGGACCCCTCAGCGTGACCGTCCCCTCTCGAGGACATCTTGACGAAGAGGAGTCCCTCTTCAGCCTTGGCGCACTTGTCCGCCAGGTCGAACAGCTTTTCCACAGAGGTGAGCTTGTCGTGGATGCCCAGCTTCTCGAGCATCCTGCTGTTTGTGACGCCCTCACCGAAGGCGGCGATGACTTGGGTGTCAGGGATGTTCGGGATCTTGTTGCGCACTTGGCTGAAGCGCTGGATGTACTTGCGGAGCGTCTCATCCTTCTTCTGCACTACAGCGCGCAGGTCGTTGTGGGTGAGGGCGCGCTCGTATCTCCCCTTGAAGTTGGAGACGAACTGCTTGCAGAGCTCCTCCCAGGAGTTCACGGAGTCCTCAGGGAGGTTCAAGAGCCACGACAGCGCAGAATCGCGAAGCGCGTGGGAGAACCAGTTGGCCATGACCTTGTGATCTCCACCCGCAGCTTGGATGGAGGTGGTGTAGAGCTGCAGGAACTCGATGGGGTTGCTGGAGCCGTCGTAGCCCTTAGGGAGAGCAGGCCTGAACTTTGGGGGCCAGACCACGCGACGCAGAGAACGGGTGAACGCCATGCAGCCTGAGGCGTACGTGGCGACCCCGTGCTACAGCGCGCTGCGGTTCTGCTGACCCGCCTGGCCGATCTCCTCCACGAGCCTGTTCTGGCGGTTTCGCTGGAGCTCCATCCCCACGCGAGCGTCAAGCGCGTGCGCTGCACGATCAAGCAATTGTGCGGCGAGGACGCGTGTGATGCAGCCCTCTGCGCCGCAGCCGGTATAGGTCCCGGAGGTGGCCGAGGCGCGTTTGTCGCGACCGCGCCCGCGAGAGAGGGGTTCTGGTTGGACTGCTACGGAGCAGGGCGCGTCGTGGCGATGCCGACGAGGTGGTTGAGGCATTGGAGCCACTGCTCGTGGGCCTCAGCGGTGGGCTGGTACCGGAGAAGCTCCTGCGCCATAAGCAGCGCGGTGTGGGGCGCATGGTATGTCCTCCCCGGGCCCGAGCCGCTCGGGTGTTGCGTCGGGTGCGACGACTGCGCATCCTCCTGAAGCTCGGAGTCGCGTTCCGGCGCCTCGGCATGAGGGCCGGAAGGGACGCGCTCTTCGTGACAAGGTCGTCCCCGTCGTGCGCGGGTGTTCGCGGTGCCCGGCGGCGCGCGCCGGTTGACGCGGGCGACGCGGGCGGCGCGGGTGTTCACCATGGCGCGGAGACGAACTCGAAAGTTGTTGACGCGCCTCAACCCCCTACCTGGCGCGCCAAATGTCGGGTTATGACTCCCAGGAATCGGGGGTAGTCACTTCCTGAAGAGTAGTTCGTAAAGGGGGTTAACACGAAGGTCAAAACCCTCGAGGGACGCCGCGACGTTGCTTGCCGGACCCGAAGACGACGCGCTCACGACAGAGATAGACACCAGCCTTTACCCAGGTTCACGGCCCTCGTGAGGAGGTAAGACCGCTACTCCTGCTTGTCTGTATTAGATGATGGAGTTTACAGTACAATGGAGTTTACCGGAGGCCCCCTTGAGGCAGTTCTTGCCTGGGGAGGGAAGCGATGGTCTTCTTCCTCCTCCAGCCAGAGGCTATCCTAACAAGAGTTGCTAGGGTTTACAAGGGTTGTAGCCCGCCAAGAGCCGACCCGTGCTACGATGGATGTCTTGTCCCTTTTATAGGCCCCTCTGGCGCTCTCCTTTGGCTTGGCCTTCAAGGTGCCTCCCACACGGCAGAGGCACGATGGAGTTGGAGTCCACCGCGGTCCCTTTGTCCATGGACGCGGTCCATTGTTGATAAAGGTGAGCGCGATGGCCGACAGGCGGCCGACCGCGCTGCACTGCCCGCAGAGAGGGCAGTATCTGAGGTGGAGCCCGCGATGACGTTCTCCATTGGAGGGTTGCGCCGTCCACCTGCTTTATCACCGGAGTAGAAGGTCCTGGCTGTTGCGCAGCAGGCGGAGCCGCTTTATTGACCCCTTTATCACCAAAACGGCAACGGGGGTGCTTACGTCACCACGTGGGCGTGGCAGGGGCCATGTGCGTCTTGCCGTACTTCCTTGGCCGCGACGTTTCCCTTCAGGCCTGAGGAATCCTGAGGGGGGTTCCAGTTGGATTCCCTTGAGGCGTGCTGGCGCCTCGGGAGGGTCCCTTGAAGCGAGGGATCCCCTGAGGCCCTCGTTTCCTCTTCAGGCCCTCCAGGGAATTGTCCCTCGAGGGTCCCGCCAGGCGGTGATGCCTGGTCCTTAGCTGTTTCGTCCGACTGGCCAGTGTGCGAGGCCTGAGGGGAATGGGCTCTCGCCATACCCCAGTTCCCACTGGGCCGACAGTCTCTTGTAAAGAGAGAAAGGCATAAGACTAACTCCAGCTCCCAAATCACATAGAGCGGTTTTAACATAATTATTTTTGATAGAGCAAGGAATAGTTGGTATACCTGAATCACCAAGCTTCTTTGGAACCTTACCATTAAAAGAGAAATTAGCAAGCATAGTAGATATTTCCTCATCAGTAATTTTCCTTTTGTTAGTCACAATATCTTTCATATATTTATAATAAGGTGGCAACTTAATAGCATCAGTCAAAGGAATTTGCAAGAACAATGGTTTCATCCAATCACAAAATCTATTATAATGATCTTCTCTTTAGATTGAAGTTGCTTACTAGGAAAAGGCTTTGGTTTTTGGACCCAAGGTTCTCTTTCATTACCATGTTTCTTAGCAATAAAATCTTCTCTAGTGTAGTTTTTATTTGTAACATGTTTTTCAGGTTCTTCTTCTATTTCTTCCTGATCCGAATTAACATTTTTATCTTTATCATTGTTATTAGCATTATCATTGTTGTGTTCATTACCACTTTCAGTTTCAGCATCAGAAACAAATATACTATTAGGATCAATAACAGGTTCAGAGGATTCTACAACAGTTTTATGTTTCTTTTTCTTTCTCCTAGAAGGAATACTAGGTTCATTCACTCGTTGAGAATCTTGTTCAATTCTTTTATCATGTCCTTCAGGATACAAAGGATCATGAGTAGATTTACCACCTCTAGTTGTTACTTCACAAACAAGTTTTTCTTTAGCAATAGAGTTGTTTACTAGCAATTCTTTTTGCACTTTAGTGAGTTGATCTATTTGAGTTTGAACCATATGAAAGTGTTTAATTAGCACTTTAACATCATTAGTAGTTATATCAACAATATCATGTAAATCACTAATAGCATGAGAATTTTTCATTAGGTGATTCTCTATTCTCGAATTAGAATTGCATTGCTTAACAATAAAATCATCAAATTCATCAAAGCATTGATCAGGAGGTTTAGAGTAAGGGATATCTCTATCATCAAACCTTTGGAGAGAGTGTACCTCAATAAAGGTTGGAGGAGGAATAGGCTTACATAATTCTTCAATAGGAGGTAAATACTTCACATCTTCAGATTTAGTACCACTTTCTTGAAGAGATCTTTTAGCTTCCCTCATCGTTTCTTCATTTAGTTCAATCATACCTCTCTTCTTCGGTGTTGGTGGAGGTGTTGGAGTAGGTACAGGAATATCCCAATCATCATTATTCTTGCATATAGTAGCCAATAATTCTTCAGCTTCTTCGGGAGTCCTTTTCCTGAAAACACATCTAGCAAAACTATCCAGGTATGTCCTAGATTGAGCAGTTAGTCCACTATAAAATATATCAAGAAGATAATTTTTCTCCAAATCATGGTTCGGCTGCCCCCTCAAGATGCAACAAAAGCGTGTCCAAGCTTTGGGAAATTTCTCACCCTCATCTTGATTAAAATTATAGATTTTTAGTAAGGCATCATGTTGAGCACTAGGAGGGAAATATTTTCGAAAGAAAGCATCAAGCAAACCCTTAGGACTAGTGATGGAACCAGAAGACAAATTATTATACCAAGTTTTAGCTTCTCCTTTTAATGAGAAAGGAAATATTTTATCAACAAAATAAGTGCGCATTTTAATGTCTTCAGCAAATATTCCACTTAAATCAGACAATTCATTCATATGTTCTACATCACTTTCATTTTCAGTTCCACAGAAAGGTTCTCTTTCAACAATAGCTATATGAGCCAAATCAAGAGAGAAATCATAATCTTTATCTTTTATGTTTACAGGAGATGTAGCAAATTTAGCATCAGGAGATAAATTATATTTAACAACACGTTTTTAACAAGTTTTTCAAAGGCATTACCATATTTCATAGTATTAATTTCTTGAACAAGAGCATCATCAAGATTCACATATATATCATCACACTCATCATCCGTATCACATGTGAATTCAGGTGAACTAACAGTTGTTTCAGCATTTTCATCAGGAATTTCAGCATTTTCAATTTGTTTAGATTTAGCAATAGTAGCATCTAAAAAGGGACCTGATGCACCAGTTTCATCAAGAACAGTAGAAGCATCATCATAAGTAAGTTTAGATTCAGCAGTAGTAATAGAACGTGCAGGTTGTGGTGGTGTAACAAGCTTACTCAACACAGATGGATAGTCAAGCGCAGCAGCAGAGTTCAGAGTTGTACCTTTCCATGTAGTGGATGGCACAATGGGAAACTTCTTATCAGCATTTCTTCCCATGATGAATAAATTCCAGAAAACAATATCACACTCAGGTGGGCTTGCAAATAAAGCTATGATCTCCGGCAACGGCGCCAAAAAATAGTCTTGATGACTCACAAGTATAGGGGATCGCAACAGTCTTTGAGGGAAGTAGAAACCAAATTTATTGATTCGACACTAGGGCAGCCAAAGAATATTTGTAAGGTTTAACAGATGATTTGTCAGATCAGCTGCACCTGTAAATAGACTTGCTCGAAGAAGATTATCCGTAGCAACACTTTTATAGTAGAGACAGTAGTGAAATAACAGTAGCAGGAGAATTAAGACAGCGACTGTCTTAATTCTCCCGTTACTGTTGTTTCACTATTGTCTCTGCTATAAAACTGTTGCTACTGATAATCTTCCTCGAGCAAGTCTATTCACAAGTGCAACTGATCTAACAAATCATCTGTTAGAGCTTACAAATATTCTTTGGCTCCCCTTGTGTCGAGCTGATCTAACAAGTCTAAGACAGCGATTGTGATTGAAGTAGACAACAGGATTAAAATACTGTAGTCATAGGGACGGATGTACGGGCGTTGTATGGACAAGATAATTCATGTAATAATATAGCACAGGCATTTGCAAATAAATAATATAAAGCATCCAGATATTAACTAAACATAAGCATGTATTCCAATTTAGTTGTGCGTGCTCGCAATGAGAAACTTGCACATCATCTTTTGTCCTACCAACCCATTTGCAGCGGGGCCTCTAGGGAAACTACTGGCAATTAAGGTACTCCTTTTAATAAAGTACTGGAGCAAAGCATTAACACTCTGTGAATACATGTGATCCTCACATCATAGTCATTCCCTCCGTTTATCCCAATTGCTGTCACTTTGGGGTCATCGGTTCCGGACAATAACGTGTGTATACAACTCATAGATATGATCCAAAAAATAATTATCCTCATAATTCAATAACATGTTCAGATCTGAAATCATGGCACTCGGGCCCTAGTGTCAAGCATTAAGCATAACAAGTTGTAACAATGACGTAAAACACCGATAACGGATACAAGGCACCATGCCCTAACAATCTTACAGCTATTACATGAGTGATCTCATCCAATCCCTACCATCCCTCTAGACTACAGCGGTGAATTACTTACTCATGGACGGGGGAAACATGGATGGTTGATGGAGAGGCGGTGGAGATGACAATGGCGATGATCCCCTTCGATTCCGTCCCGGCAGGGTGCCGCAACAGAGACTTCTGGTCCCCGAACTAGGGTTCGTGATGGCGGCGGCGCACGGGTGTGTTCTCTTGAAAAGTGTCTATCCGCCAAGCGTTTTTAGGTCAGGGGAGACTTATAGCCGCGAGGGGGCGCGAGGGAGTGGCCGAGGTGGCCTCCTCACCTCCTGGCGCGGCCAGGTGGGACCCGTGCCACCAGGTGAGGGGAGCCCCTCGGGCTTCTGCTCTGTTTGGTCTTCGTGGTTCCTGGTCCTCCTCGGATAGAAAATGATTTCTGGTTGACTTTTGGGCTTTTTCTCCGAAGTTGATATTTCTGCACAAAAAGAAAACACCAGGGTAATTCTGCTGAAAACAACGTTAGTCAGTGTTAGTTGCATCCAAACACAGAAATTAGAGGTAAAACAATAGCAAAAGTGTTCGGGAAAGTAGATACGTTTTGGACGTATCACTAAACAATGGTTGCTTTCATTGCCTAGGAATAGTATTGATTCATGGATTAAATGCAAAGATGCTTTTATTGGAACTTCCTGCTAAGATTATTTCTCTAAGAAGTAGCATCATGAATTTTAAATAACTTGATAATGAACATGTTGCTCAAGCTTGGGAAAGAATGAAATCTTTGATAAAGAATTTCCCTACCCATGGACTGACTGCTTGGATGATCATCCAAACCTTTTATGCAGGACTGAATTTTTCTTCAAGAAACCTATTGGATTCGGCTGCAGGAGGTACCTTTATTTGGGGGATGCAACAAAACTCTTGGCTGATATGATGTTGAATTATTCTGAATGGCATACGGAGAGGACACGTCAAGGGAAGAAGGTAAATTTTGTTGAAGAAACCTCCTCCTTGAGTGAAAAGATTGATATTATTATGTTTATGCTTGCAAGTGGTAAATTACATGTTGATCCAAATAATGTTCCTTTAGCTTCTTTAGTTGCACAAGAAGAGCATGTTGATCTGAAATTCATTAAAAGTAACAATTTCAACAACAATGCCTATAGGAACAATTATGGTAATAACAACTATAAGCCCTATCCTCCTGATAATGGTAACTCTTATGGTAATTCTTATGTTAAAAGGCCTAGTGAGGAAAGGATTCTAGAAGTTGAAAAAACTACTAAAGTTTTTATGAAAAATCAATATGAGGAAAATAAAGTGTTCACTAAAACCATGGAAGAACAATCTAATATGTTGAGAAACATTAGTCATCAAATGGAAAATTTAACGGATAACTGGTTCTATGCCATACCTAGCTGAGTTTTATCGGTCTGTGCCATACCCACGCTGTTTCTCTGGTCTGTGCCTTGGTTTGCTCGCATATCGCTCAAACGCTCGTTTCCCTCTGGTCAACCTACTTTGACCCGCACTTGGCCTAACTGGTGGGGTCGGCCTGGCGCGGCTCGGCTCGTTTGTCGGCTCGGTTGGGATTTCCTGGGGGCGGCGCGTGGGGCCGGGCACTAGTCTGACTAGTGGGGATGTGGCAATAGTCTGACTGGTGGGGCTGTGGCACTAGTCTGACTGGTGGGGACGGCACGTGGGGTGCGCGTGGGGTCGGCGTGGGGTCAGCGTGCCACTGCACCTCCGCTTGGAAGACGCATCTATGGCGGCAGATCCAGGCCTCGCTGTTCTGCCCATTCCGCTGGTCAATTGTGGACAGTTTCATCCTACTGCGGAATTGAGATGGTTCGGAAACAAATTTAACATGTCGAACACATTGCGGCCCACACTAACCGCCTTCGATGAACAAGATTGAGGTGGTTCGGAAACGAATTCAACGAGATTTAACAAACTTACAGTTACAAATCTAAACGAGATTTAAAAAACTTAAACCTAAACAAAGGGTTTAGGGTTTAGGGTTTAGGGATGAGAGAGAGGCCTATGCATGGCCATCCCTCAACACCACTGCCGGTGAAGAGATGCCGCTTCATCCCGGTGAGGGGGAGAAGATGCGAACAAAGTAAGCCTTCACCTCTAGGCATGGCCCATGGGCAAAACCAGCTGAAACAGTCTGTAGCCAACGCCGAGGCGGATGAGGCTTCTGGCTTCGCCGGCGCCGTTTTTGATTCACCGCCATGACATGCGGGGGGCGTTTTAAGGTAAGCCTCTTCGTCTTGCGCCGCCGTTTTCTTCGGTGAAAGTGAAGCTGCTGACCAAGATGCAGACGCTTGTAGAGGCAGATCGGGCAGCTCGGGGTCGTCGTCGTCGCAGGCGTCGCCGTCCTCGCCGTCACAATTGTCATCAGTTTAGGACAACTCCGACGTCGGCTTTCGTCGACCGCGAAGACGCGCCTCGTACTCCTTGTCCACCACGGCGTGCCAATAGGGCGCCGAGATGGAGTACTTGGGGTCGAGCCTTTGCTCGCACGGCATCTCCGCCCACTTTCCCTTGATGAACTCGACGCTGGCCTGCCCACTGAGCCGCGGCCTCACCGTAATGTACACGGCGCTCCTCACCCACCCATCCGGAAGGATGGCATCGTCGTCCACCGGCAGCTGGTGGCGGCTACTCAGCCTTGCGGTCTCCAGCGAGAGCACATAGGGACGAGAGGTCTTGGCCTCCTCGCCCCACATGACTCGTTCGAACGCCTTGGCCATCTCCGCGTCCTCGTTGCGACGCCGGAGTTCTTCCAGCTGCAAGTGGCGTTGCTGCCCGCCATGGTGGCCTATGTTTCCGTTTCCTTGGGGAGAAGAAGAGAGAGGAAGAAGTGTTGGTTTGAGGAGAGGAGGGTTGCGCTGCGTCGGGTTTTAAAGGCGGCCGGAGGAGCGGGGTTTGGTGGCCTGCATTAACGCGGCCACCGCTTCGCCTGGTCGCGCATTGAGCTGACGCGACCAGACGCTGCGACTGCCAGCATGCGTCGCTTCCATCTGCGCTATTGGAAGCGGCGCGGCGTTATTGCAACTCCAGCTACTGCGACTTGAGCACGCCTTGCTTCCGTCTGTAGGGCGCCGACTGCAGCACCTGTCGCTTCGGTCTGCGCTCGCCAGGGGAACGGGACGCGTGATGCCACAAAAAAGACAAGTAAGAATGGTAAAACTAAAGACCACTTGCGCAAGCGAAAGCGAGGCGTGCTGGAGTCATTTTTCAACATGAGCATCACCAGCAATTTTTGTTATTGTACTTCTGTCGAACACCTTAAGTGCGCACTCTGGACGCGCTCAGAGTGTGCCCGGCGTGCTCAAGACGCGCACAAGCGCACATTTGCGTAAAATTTGGGTGCGAACTAAGCCTAGACCATTCTTAGTCACTCCTAAATGATACTTTCGTGAGAATTTTGAAATTATCATGTTGCAATTTTCATTTGCACATTTGAGTTATGCGATATCACATGAGATCCATGCCCTCCTCATTTGAATATATGTAGACCAAGTTTTTCAACTTGAGTCGTTAGTATATGACATATGAAGACTATGTGCGTCGGTTTTTCAATTTTTCGATAAGTTTTGAATTTATTATGGTTATTTCAAAATCGGTCAAACCTAAGTTTGACCATGTAACATACCAACATTTTGTAATGTTTGAAAATCACTAAAATTTGAAACTTTTGTTTTATTAAAATGAAATATTAAAATTATAATAAAAACTAAAATAATTTGCTAAGTAAATTAAATATTTCCAAGACATCTTCACCCTACAATGTTTTATTCCAAAAAGTTTAATTTGAATATTTAACTTTGACTATTTATTAAACCTTAAAAACACTTTTGCAAAGTAAACTAAAGTATGACAACTTTATAAAATGGTTTTCATTCTTTTACCTGAGTTTAAAACATAGTTTTTGGAAATTTCAAGTCTATAGTTTATAACTTTAAAACTTCATAGATTTTAATTAATGAATTATCCAAATAGACATTTCATTAGCTTAAATGATTTTCATGAATGTATTCAATATGAGAAATGAAATAAACCTAAAATATTTTCCAAAGATATGTTATGAAGTTTTTAAATGATTTATCATAATACAAAACTTAATGGTGAACAAATTATTTTGAATTTAAAAAAAGAATACATCATATTTCACTTTTCATATAGTTGTAATATGTTATTTAATATTCTACTAAAGCTAAAAATGATTTAATATTGGAATATGAGTTTAAATAACTTAAATTCAAAACCTAGATAGTATTATAATTTTATAAATTTATTTAGCCAAAAAATAAAATTATTTAAACCCTAGTTTCAAATTTAACATAAAGTATCAAATTTCTATTTAATCATTATTTTAAAATTATTAATTTTGAAAATTGTGCAAAACATGCCCACAACTGGTTTAACACAAAGATATTAATTTTACAAATTTTTAGAAATATATTTGACTTCATTTGGACACTTAAATCAAAAGATATGAGTTAAATAGAAAAATCAGAAAAAGAAAATACATGATGACGTCACCCTTCTTCAACCTCCAGCGTTTTTTACAGCCGAAACTTCTCTCCGATTTCATTCCAAAATTAGTCGTGGAGATCGCACGATTTGTTTCCCCCTCTGCCCCCTATAAATCCCCACGACCTCCTCTCTCTTTCCCCTCTTTTTCCAATGAAATCCACGCCGCCAGGCCGCCGTAGTTTCTCGCCGGAGTTCGTCAAAGCCGCCGCCGTTTTTCCTCTTTCCCCGGCGAGGTGAGTCACCCCCTTAGCCCGAGACCCCGTCCATCTTACCCGCCGTGTTCGTGCGCACCTCCTGATGCCTCCCTGATTTGTTTCCGCAGCCGTGCGTCCGGGACAAACTCGATCGGAGCTTCACCGGCGTGGGAAGCACTCTGGCCGTGTGTCGTCGCCAATGTGAGAAGCCATCAACGCCGCCACCGTGCCCACTATCTTCCCCGCGACCCTCCGCACCACTCCGTGCCCCCGGCGATCACGGAGACCCCCTGGAGCGTCGTCCCCGTCCTCGCCCGACCGCTGCTCCGCCTTCGTCGCCATCTCCGGCAAGCCGCGCCGCCACGGTATGGTCAACCGTCCCCCAGCCCTCCGATCTTTTTTCCACGGCCACGATTAGATCCTGTTAGTGAACCGGTACGATCAGATCTGGACCGTCAGATCTAGATCTCACGATCCGGATCGCTTCACTTATCCACGTCAGCGACCCTGTCAGCTACCACATCAGATCCAGTCAGCATCCAGTCAGCGCTAGCGTGGAAATTGATTTTCTTAATTAGATTAAATTGGCAGCTTTGTAGAAAAGTCCCTGTAAATTCAAACCTTCATAACTTTATAACCACATATCCAAATTTGACAAATTTTATATATTTGGAAAGCCCTTGACATGTAGAATATTGTAGATCTGTTAGAATTCAAATTTGAGTTATTTTAAAATATTCAAATTTCAAATGGATGGTTTGAGTATATTTATCATAACTTTAAATCTATAAATCCAAAAATTGCAAATAAAATTGTTTTAGAAACTTTGGAATATTTGTAATAAGATGCCTCTATTATTAAATATTTTTGGAGTATTATTTTGATGATTTAATAGTTATATGTTTAATTTGAATAGTTGACATAACTCTTGATAGAAAAATTATTTTTGAGTAAATTTAATTGCTATAAATTTATTT
Organism: Poa annua; assembly: GCA_026929855.1. Taxonomy (NCBI): domain Eukaryota; kingdom Viridiplantae; phylum Streptophyta; class Magnoliopsida; order Poales; family Poaceae; genus Poa; species Poa annua. Next base: position 236,980,621 of record CM049426.1, on the reverse strand, counting down.
AAATCCCCTCTGTCTATTAACACCATTTATAAATTTTGACAGAAAACTTTGATCTTGTATTTACCCTTTTATTTTATTTTCCTATAATAGAAATAAATTAAATTGCAATTATAACTTTATGCATATTTATAAAAATCACAAAAGTTGTTATAATGCTTTCTTGTGATTAAAAATTGCATTTCATGCATAGCATATTTTATTTGTAGTTATACTTCCCATAGGAAAACTTCTTCATTATTTTCTCTAAGTTAGGATTATTTCAACTTAGTATTTATGTAAAGTGCTATGCACTTAGACACTTAGGATTTTCAACATGGAGCTAGAAGACCAATGAAGGACTTAGCCAAGAAAACAAGACTACAGAAGTATCTTCAAGGAGTAGAAGCACTTAGAAAAAAGCGAGAAGGAGTTCATGAAAACGAACCAGCAATATTCTCTAAGTCTTACTTCCTCTCTCTTTTCTCCCTTCTCCTCTTAGACCTCTTGATGACTAAGTTATATTTAAGACCAACCTGGATCCTATCAACACCATAAAATCATCAAATCAAGAAGAAAAGGAAGCAAGGAGAAGATTCTACATCCTTCTCTCTATCTTTTCCCTCTTTCCTAATCTTGTCTTCACTTTAGACATTTTTGATCGGGTTATTACCATCTTTGAAGTTGTTCGATCCTAGCGGCATAGTGAGATGAAGCGGCCTGGAGACTAACCTTACATATCCACGTACATGAGACCTGCTCCACAACTTAAGTGGCTGGCCGGGTGTCTGTCTCTCTCACTATAGTGAATATCCAATTTACAAAGAGTTGTTAATAATTGTTGATCACCTTGAAGAATAGACTTAGTATTTTCTCTAAGTATTTATGCACATCATGACTAAGCCATTAGAGTGCTTATTAAGATGATATATAGAAAAGTTATTTTCCAACCTATGACTTTAGTCCTTAGTCATTTTGACCAACATATTTCCTTGCATTAACTTAGAAGATTGTCATGGCATGAAATGCATTTCTAGTTCTTAGAAATATTTTGCACATCATGCATGACATATTTTCCTTAGAAGTTTATGAAACTTGTTTGTTCATTTTGTATGTGTTTGTGTGCGTTGTGTTGTTGTGTTGATTGTTGTATTGTTGTTTCTATATTGTTTAGACTGAACGGAGAGCCTCGAGTTACGTTGAAAATCGTTTGTGAGCAAAGACATCATCCAAAGGCAAGTGGCACACTTCATAAACTTCCTATTATTTTCTATATGCATTACTTAGTGTATTTTTATATAACCATGTGTAGGATAGTATTGCTATGCTAGACATGTGTAGAAATTCCTTAATCTTGTGTCTAGGTTCCTATATAATACTTAGTAGAAATATTGATGATATGCAAATGTTGTTTTGTGAAAATCTAAATTCTACTAAGTTAAGAATGAAACACCTGGGTGGAAAGTGGTTGTATGGTTTATGTTGAGTGGTTTCCCAAGGGATTTACCTGTGGAATTACACTTGTGGACGGCTACCCAGGACCAAAGGGATCTGAAGAACTCCGAGTGACGATTGCTTCCAGTGCAGCCATTGCCATATGGGCTCTGGCTTGATCAACTAAGTTGCGTGGACTCGCCTCGGCTTGACAAGCAGATGTAGAGGGTGTTAGGTGGAACGGGTCAAGCTAGAGTGGGAGGGAAAACGCTTCTTAAAGATCTCGTATCATTCTTCTCCTTTTCCTTATCACTTCAGAGTGTAAAGGATAGTTTGGGTTGAATGGGTACAATGATGAACGTGCACAACCTCTGCAGAGTGTAAAACTAAGTACTTAGTCGTGTCCCGGGTACGGACAATTTGAGCAGCTGATCACGGACGTCAACGGAGGATTCCACCCTTCCAACTTCAAATATATAAAACTTGATGGGTGAACAAGGGTAGAATGAGACAGTTGTTTTCATGCCACGAATGTCTCGAATACAAAGAAAAGTGTTTTCCAAAGAGTTAGGAAAAATTGGCTTTATGCAAAATAGCCTTGAACTCCACCAACCAAATATGCATATAGGTTATTAGAGTTTTTCCACTAAGTGTCCACCATAGTGTAACTTGCCAGGGTCCATTTTTAATGGAATCTGACCCACGTTGTTGCAATATTTTTCTTATTGCAGATTGTTCAGATGACGAGTGAGGTTTCGTTTAAAGGTTTCGAGTCTACAACCAACATGTTTTCGCCTGTGGCAACATGAAGATGATGGAGACTCACTGCTATGTATTTCCGCTGTTTACTCTTTCTGTGCTAGCTTTATGCTATGCAAGTTGTAAAATAATATTTTCCAAGTCTGGATCATCGATGTAATAAAATTGATACATTGTTGTGATATTACATCGTAAACTGTGTCTACAAACGAATCGATCCAGGGATTTGCACTATACACAAGTACCTTGTCATATTTTAAGTGCAGGTATGCTACAGACCAACATTTAAACAAGTTTAAAACATGAAAATGAAAAACTAAGCATGGATCATTCTTAGTTACTCCAAAATAAAGCTTTTGTGAGGTTTTTGAAAATTTCATGTTGCAATTCCAAAACCACTTCTCTCCAACCTTAGACCTCATAGTTTGAGTTATGCGATATCACATGAGATCCATGCCCCTCTCATTTTGAATGTATGTAGACCATGTTTTTCAACTTGAGTCGTTAGTATATGACATATGAAGACTATGTGCGTCGGTTTTTCAATTTTTCGATAAGTTTTGAATTTATTATGGTTATTTAAAAATCAGTCAAACCTAAGTTTGACCAACATTTAAACAAGTTTAAAACATGAAAATGAAAAACTAAGCATGGATCCTTCTTAGTTACTCTGAAATGAAGCTTTTGTGAGGTTTTTGAAAATTTCATGTTGCAATTCCAAAACCACTTCTTTCCAACCTTAGACCTCATAGTTTGAGTTATGTGATTTCACATGAGATCCATGCCCTTCTCATTTTGAATGTATATAAACCATGTTTTTCAACTTGAGTCGTTAGTATATGACATAAGACGACTACGTGCGCAGGATTTTTCATTTTTCGATAATTTTTGAATATTTGAAGCTGATTTCCTATACAAGGAATCTACAGCCGTCCGATTTCCTCTACAAGGAATCCGCGGCCGTCCGATTTCCTCTAGAAGGAATCTGAAGGTAGACTCGGGGCGATCCACGAGAAGCTCATTCTGCGATCTGATTGGACGCGCGCGTAGGACAAGGGCTGTCCACCCGGTGACGAATGGACCACGGCGGACCCAACGGGGATTTTGGCTCGCCCACCCCCATTTGCCCTAGTGACACAAAATGGGTATTTTAGCACACCAAATGCGGATAGCCATGACCTTTCTCAAATCTAGCTTGGACTCGCTAAAAAATGTGTTTCAAATGAGCTCGAAAGGTAGGGCAAACGGCCTCATTTCTAAGCAAAAATGGTGGACTCGCCGAAAAGTGTGTTTCAAATGAGATCCAAAGTTAGGGTGGTGGACTCGCTGAAAAATTTGTTTCAAATGAGCTCGAAAGGTAGGGTAAACGGCCTAATTTGTAAGCAAAAATGGCCGACTCGCCGAAAAATGTGTTTCAAATGAGTTCGAAAGGTAGGGTGGTGGACTCGCTAAAAAATGTGTTTCAAATGAGTTCAAAAGGTAGGGTAAACAGACTCATTTCTAAGCAAAAATCGTGGACTCACCGAAAAATGTGTTTCAAATGAGCTCGAAAGGTAGGGTGGTGTGGACTCGCTAAAAAATGTGTTTCAAATGAGCTCGAAAGATAGGGTAAACGACCTCATTCTAAGAAAAAATGGTGGACTCACCGAAAAATGTGTTTCAAATGAGCTCGAAAGGTAGGGTGGTGCACTCGCTAAAAAATGTGTTTCGAAAGGAAGGGTAAACGGCCTCATTTCTAAGCAAAAATGGTGGATTCGCCGAAAAATGTGTTTCAAATGAGCTCGAAACGTAGGGTGGTGCACTCGCTTAAAAATGTGTTTCAAATGAGCTCGAAAGTTGGGGTAAACGGCCTCATTTCTAAGCAAAAATGGTGGACTCGCCAAAAAATGTGTATCAAATGAGCTCCAAAGGTAGGGTGGTGGACTCGCTAAAAAATGTGTTTGAAATGAGCTCGAAAGGTAGGGTAAACGGCCTCATTTCTGAGAAAAAATGGTGGACTCGCCGAAAAATGTGTTTCAAATGAGCTTCAAAGGTAGGGTGGTGGTCTAGCTGAAAAATGTGTTTAAAATGAGCTCCAAAGATAGGGTAAACGTCCCCATTTCTGAGCAAAAATGGTGACTCGCTTCAAAGGTGACTTATAAACCGGGAAGGAGGGAGTACTAGCTATAGCAGAACGAGCGGCACGTATACGTTCATGTTAGGGTTATCTTCATGTTTATCCGTTCTAGCGTGAAAGTAAGAATCCGAAGCAAATCAATTTTTACGAGTCGTACGATGAGAGTATGAGACACATCTGTCTGAGAGCCTTCCAGTTCGTGGCACTGCGTGCGCATTGAATACGTGTTTGCATGCCGTAGTCCACCATGCCGTCTATGTAGTGTGCACGGATAGGCATGGCCATTGAAATGAAAGCTTTTGTTATTAGAAGGTTCTGCTTCGCTAGCCACTCCTCCCGCTCCTCTGGCTTCATCTCCTGCATGTCGTGTATCTTTCCTCAGGCGAGTAGAGCTCCGAGTCTGGCATCGGCGATGGCGTGCTCCACCACATTTTCGAGGGAGGGAGGGGAGAGAGAGGTAGAGAAAATGGAGTTTCTACAGCGAGGGTGGCCCCCTTTTATTAAGCCGCGGCGGGGAGGGCGGGCAAACCCTAACCGACCCACGTTGACCCCACGCGCCAACTCCACGCCGACCCCACGCGCACCCCAGGTGCCATCCCCACCAGTCAGACTAGTGTCACAGCCCCACCAGTCAGACTAGTGCCCCGGACCCACGCTCTGACCGCGGGAAATCCCAACCGAGCCGACAAACGAGCCGAGCCGCGCCAACCCCACCAGTCAGGCCAAGTGCGGGTCAAAGGAGGTTGACCAGAGGGAAACGAGCGTCTGGCCGATATGCGAGCAAAACAGGGCACAGACCAGAGAAACAGCGAGGGTATGGCACAGACCGATAGAACTCAGCTAGGTATGACACAGAACCAATTGACCCAAAATTCAAATAGGGAGATTTCGGGTCTCCAAGGAAAAATGACTGAAACTTGTATTTCCTCTATGTCTGCAGCAGTATCTTCTTTAATTAATAAAATGGCCGCTAAACCTGAAAATATTGATGATAATACCTTTGCTACTGCTAATGCCATCCAAGTTCAAATTGATGAAAATGTTAGGATGATGGCCCAATTGTGTGCTAGATGGGAAAGAGAAAAAGAACTAGATAAAGAGGCTAATATTGTTAAAGTTTTTACTATTATTACCTCTGAAAATAATGGTGTTTCACATGTTAGTAAGCTTCCTATTATCAATGGTAACATAGTTGGTGTTTGAAATGTCTCTTCTACTTCTTCCAAAAATTTAAAATTGCCCAAAACTGCTGAAACTAGTGTTGATAAAAGTGCTAAAATTTGTAGGAACATGGGAGAATGTGGTTCGGTTTGATTTAATGATAATAATTTTGATTTTGATAATTGTAATATCTATGAAGTTATTAAGTTCTTACAAAAGTTGGCCACAAGTCCTAATGCTAGCTCTCTTAATTTGGCTTTTACTACTCATATTACAAATCCTCTCATTAAAGTTAGGGAAGAAAAACTAAGACTTGAAGCTTCTATCCCTAAGAAGTTATAAGATGTTTGGGAGCCCATCATTAAGATGAAAGTAGATAAATTTGATTGCAATGCTTTGTGTGACCTTGGTGCAAGTATTTTTGTTATGCCAAAAAAGCTCTATGATATGTTTGATTTGCCACCATTGGAACATTGCTATTTGGATGTTTTTCTTGCTGATAATGCTTTGAAGAAACCTTTGGGGAGGATCAATGATGTTCCTATTATGGTTAATAATAACTGGTCCCCAATTATTTTATTGTCTTGGACATTGATTGCAATACATCTTGCCCAATTGTGTTGGGAAGACCTATTATTAGAACTGTGGGTGTTATTATTGATATGAAAGAAGGTACCATCAAGTACCAATTCCCACTCAAGAAAGGTATGGAACACTTCACTAGAAAAAGAATGAAGCTACATTTTGATTCTATTGTTCGTTCAAATTATGTTGTTGATGATTAATCTCTTGATAATACTTGAGTTTTACTTTTTGTGCCTAGCTCAAAGGCGTTAAACAAAAGCGTTTATGGGAGACAACCCACTTTTATTTCCTGTTATTTTATTTTATTTGCATCAAAGACTTGTCTTACCTCTGTAGAAATTCATTTAAATCCTTATTTTATTGCATTGTTGTGTCAAGTAAAAACTCTAGTTGAAAGTTGAAGCTAAATTTGGATTCCTGCATAGAAATAGTTTTCTGCTGTCCACCGTTTAATTCATAACTCTTCACAGAAACATCAGAAAAACTTCCATTTTTGTGTGTGATCCTCCGATATATATGTAACTTTCATTAGTTTTGTGTTTTTTGATCTGAGCAAGTTAAATGCCTCAAAAAAAATTGTCTTTACGAACTGTTCTGTTTTTTGATAGATTCTGCCATTTATTTTGCAATGCCTCTTTTGCAATTTCTATTGGATCTTTTTATCCTATGAAGTATCAGTGTTTATAGCTAATGTCCAGTAGCATTGGTAGCAATTTTGTTCCTACAGAATATCATAATTGTTTGTGCACTAACCCTCCAATGAAGTTTACTCTAAGTTTGGTGTAGATGAAGTTTTCAAGAATCAAGAGAGAAGGATGATATGATGTGATCAAGAGGATAGTAAAGCCAAATCTTGGGGATGCCCCGGTGGTTCACCCCAACATATTTCAAGAAGACTCAAGTGTCAAAGCTTGGGGATGCCCAAGGCATCCCCTTCTTCATCAACAAACTATCAGGTCCTTTCTAGTGAAACTATATTTTAATTCCGTCACATCTTATGTGCTTGCTTGAAGCGTTTGTTTGTTTTTGTTTTTGTTATTTTCATTCTCTGAATAAAATGGATCCTAGCATTTCTTCGTGTGGGAGAGAGACATGCTCCGCTTTTTCTTTTGAATACTCGTATTCTTCACTTATATTCGTTGAGTATTCTTATCATGCTATTGTTTGCTTCCTAGCTCTTGTTTTTCATGCATCTCTTGCTAGAGCTATTAGCTTTATTATATCATACTATCATATCTCATTGTTTAATTACTTGGAGATTTATCTTTTAAATAAGTTGATTGGTGTTTGGTTGATAACAGAAAATGCTAAATGTGGTAGATGGTATAACTAAATGATACATAATCTTGTAGATCATTAAATTGTGTCACTTGAATCATTGATGTTGTTTTGAGATATTAATTTTCTTAATGGTAAACATGATGGTCTAGTAAGGTGGAATGATTAATGGTTGGTCTAGAAAAACTTGAAGTTGTGCCACACTTAAATTTCCAGTTGATTGCATAATGATATATGACTTATATTTGCCTAAGGCAACCGTAATGACTTTATGTTATGCGCTACGGTCGTGTGGTGACCCAGCATACCACTGCATGGTGTAGTATGCTATAGTCGTTGACATAGCACCAATGGATCACCGTCCACCAGTGTTACGTCATCAGAGTGGTACAACAGAAACATCGCAGGTCCAAGGCATGACTATAGATTACAAACAGAAGATCCAAAACAACAGATCTTTAGAACCTCCTCAAAACAATGAGGCGAGGCCCTAATAAAAGAACATCAAATGGAAAATCTCAGAGGAACTAACCTATACTAAGCCTACTGCTAATACTGCTAGGCTTGGGGTTGCGCTATAGCAACGCCTACAGAGGTAGGTTCTATAACTAGAAATATGTCCTCTTCTACACTACGCCTTCTGTCGTGGTGGTGTCACGGCAGATGCCATAGGATGGCTGATTTGTGGGGCCGATGGACGTTGGTGGATCCGGGGAGGGATAGCGAGCTGAAGAGCTCACACGGGGAGGATCCCGGTAAAACCGAGATCTCCCAAGAACAAAGAATAAGATCGAAGTGCAACAGGGAAGATCTAACAAACACAAAGAAATGCACGAAGGCACACAACACACGCACGATATACCCAGGTTCAGGGCCCTCGTGAGGAGGTAAGACCCCTACTCCTGCCTTTCCTCTCTATATATTGGTGATATAAGAACTACAACTTGCTACAAGATCTCTCAAAGGAAGGATTACAAAGAAAGGTGAGAAGGAGTAACTGCTCTAAGAGTAAATGCGACTATAGCTTTTGCTCTGAAGTTGGTCTCTCCCTCTCAGGAGCAGTTATGGCGCCTTTTATAGAGGTCCGGCCAGGAGGGCCGGAAACCCTAACTTGGCTTGGCCCCACCGGACAGGCCTAACCGGGATGTCGTCACCGGCTAGTGCGACCTAGTCGCCGTACTATCCGGTGTAGCCCCTTCGTCATCATCTCGTTAAGGACGGCAGGCGCCGTCCTGCATCATCATTGTCCCCTTGTCAGAGACAAGACATGTCTTTGCCCATCCCGGATAGCCTTTTCCGGATTGCCGGGCTAGGCATGTCAGGTCTTGTCGTACCACGCTCGTACCGGCTGACGCGCTCCCATGTCAGGCGGGACGTGACCATGCTTCCGTGTCAGGCGGGAGGTGACCATGCTTCCGTGTCAGGCGGAATGGTACTTCCCCCCGCTATAAACGGGAAAGCCTGCTACGGACCGTTGACGGTCTACCGGGAGCCCTTACTCCGGATACCTCCTTGCTTGCCATTGAGCCTCTTCTGTATAAGATCAAGACCGAGACACATATTCCGGTTAGTACTTACCCGGAATACCTATCCGGTAAAGCCGAGTACATTTCCATCCGGTAGTCTCCCCGGAGTCCTAGATCCGGGATCCTTCCCGGAGACGTCCGGGTTCGTCTCAGGATGAGTATCTCTAGGCCTAGCCTCCCGAAGATGTCTTAGCCTATCGGCGAAGACATCTTCGAGAAGCTAGTTCTTAGAGGAACCACCCGCTCATGCTTGTGCTGCGATTGTGAGGGCCGGGGGTGTCTATTTATAGCTGCTAGAGCTGACCCTTGCGCCTGCCAGGAGGCACTTTGTCCTCTACCAGCGCTCAGGGGTCAATCTGCCCTTTCAGCACACCAGGAGGTGTCCCTTGCTGTCGCCAAAGGTCAAGTACTGTTGACATTTACTGGATTATACCGGGATCTGCCCCTACCCGGGGGGCAGCCCCCCGACACTAGTCCCCGAAGCTGGTGCTGCACAGCGACCTCGGATGATGTGCGGGATCAGCTTTAAACAACAATTTTCCGAGAACAAATTACATCATCCTTTTGTTCCATGCCGAGGTCGATTTTTCCCGAGATATTTTTACCGAGATCTTCCCACCGAGATTGCCTTAACCGGGAGGCGAAGCCTGCGACCGGACAGTACCATCCAAGTGAATCTCGATCGTTGATCTCCCGATGAATTCGTGACACCGAGCCAGGGCCCACCCGACGTCACGTCTGCGCAGAGACGCACTCGAGTGCTTCTGCGCACGCACGGTGTCGCTTGGGTTCCCGCGCCGGGTAGCCGCAGCCGATCCGGAATCCAACCGTTGGAGCCGTGTGGCCCTCGGTGTGGCCGGATCGGGCGCTCCGGATAGTGCCACGTGGTGCGCAGCACAAAACAGATCCCACCCACGATCGTGGAGATCGTGGGCGGGAAAATCGGAAACCGCTCCGGAATCCCCCCCATAAATAGGGGACCGGAACGGTCTCCTCCCCTTCTTCTTCTCCTTCGCACTCTTCCTCCTCACCGTTTCGAGCGCCCCGCCGCCGTCGCCTTCGTCGCCGAACACCGTCGCCGTCGCCGCGCGCCGGAGCTCGAACGTTGCCGTCTGCCTTGCTCATCACCGATCTCCTCCTTCACCGGTAAGTTCTTCTTCTCCGCTCTGGTGCTTTTCTTCGGTAACCCAACCGTCTGACTCCGGCCGTGCCGTAGCACGAGCGCGGTTGTGCCACCGCCGGCGAGCACAACTCGAGCGGCGTGCACGAGGCACACGGCGGTGATGTATTGCCGCGGTAGGGCGTAGATTATTCATTTGCACTGCTTCGTAAGAGTTTTAGCCTGCCCTTTTCTTCCTCCCTTTTGTTTCGATTATTTGAGCCACGGAAGATCTTGCTTCCCACCAACTCGGTAGTGTTTAGCAGTTTGTGCTCCGACATCCTAGTTCCCGGTAGACTAACTCCGACTAACCACCGCTGCGTCTGCAGAGTAGCTCGGATACCCCTGCGTACTTCTCCGACATGGGCGAAGAACGTGCTCGGGGATGCTGGGATGGGTCCGAGACCAAGCAGTCCGATCTGGACTGGCTGTATCGGACTCACCGGATTCCTCCGGAAGTCGAGAGCCGTCTCCCGGGAGAGGAGATTGCACCGGAACCCCAACCCGGGGAATACGTAGTATTCCTCGCGCACTTCGAGCGCGGGTTTGGGCTTCCGGCAAGCCCCTTCTTCCGCGACTTCCTCGACCTCTACGACCTTCAACCTCATCATCTTCCCGCCAACGCCATAATGATGCTCTCGGTCTTCACCACATATGCGGAGGCATACCTTGGCATCTGGCCCTTCTTGGATCTCTGGGCCAAGTATTTCATTCTCCGACGCCAAGCCATCCCCAATCCGGATAAGAAGATAAAAGACTTAGTGGATTGCGGAGCGGCTACCATCATCCCCCGCTCGGACTCCGGATTCCCCATAGTTAAGGGACTAGAGTCCTGCCGGAAGTGGCAGCGGAGCTTCTTCTATGTGAAGAACCGGGAGTACTCGGGAGATGGTCCGGGATCCTCGAACCCGAACTTCATTAATCTGCCGGAGTTCATTATTGGTCCTCCGCGCGAGTTCGGTCTCTGGAAGAAGCTTCCAGATAGCGATGAGATTACCTGCATGCACGAGGTTCTGCACGTGCTAACTCAGAAGATGATCGGGGATGATCTCCTGCGATGCTTCATTGTTCGCCGGGTCTGCCCCCTTCAAAACCGAGTGCACAAGATGTGCCACATGTCCGGGAACTATGATCCCACTAGGACTAGTATCTTTGGGCTAAGCCATGCCGGGGTCGTCCGTCGCGTTCGAGCTATTGCCCGGACGGAGATGACGGAGGACTACTCTTGGGGGGTCATTGGGGGATGCCGGAGAAAACCATGCGATCAGGTACTTATATCAGTCTTTCGTGCCTTCGCCTTCGTACATGCGTTCACCTGGACACCGACACGGCCTAATTTGTTTGCGCAGTTGTTCGAGCGTCAACACGAAGAAGACGCCGTCCACGTCAACGGGAATTACACGCCGGACTTCCCGAAACCGGACGTGATGCCGAGAGAGGATCCCGACGGCGAGGACCACCTCGCCATCCCTTTCGTCAAGGCCCTGGGTAATCCTTCAACTCCAGAGGCAGTTTTCATTTCTTCGGATGATGAGGATGAGACTGGCTGCCAGATTCCCGATGTTATTGACGCTCTCCCTCTGAATTGGGCCTCAGCTGTGGTTCCGAAACCGACAACCGGGACCAAACGTGCCGAGAGCCGGAAGCGTGCGGCTTCCGACACCGAGGGGGCCGATAACCCCGGCAACCCCCCCAAGAAGAACAAACCGAGTAAGCAGACAACCGAGAAGCCTGCTCGGCGCCGGCAAAGGGGTCCTCCCCTTGTGGATTCCGGATACGTCCTCTTTGCCTTATGTTATCTGACTTTGCTTTCTTCACAACTATTACTAAGACATTTCCTTTCAGGGATGCACTCGAGCTCCTGTCACCTGTTGTTCCTCCTCCTCCTGGGACTCGGACTCCCAGCCCGGCTCGGGCTTCTCCTTCACCTCCTCGCCCTTCTACCCGAGGCAGTGAGCCTGCGGCTTCCGGTGCCGCACCGGCTACCGTTGCGACCCCGGATGCGCATCCGGTGATCGAGGAGATCCCGGTGCAGGCCACGACCACCTCGGGAGAAGTGCTTCTTCCGGAGAGCCTGCGCCGGGTTCCCGGGCTGGAGGCAGAGATCCTCAGCCCTCGCCGAGAACCTGTGGCAAGTGGCGCCTCTCGGCCAGCCGCGACCAAGACCATCCCGGAGAAGCAGCGTACAGCCTCCTCCCGGCCAGCAGATCAAGTTCCCAAGTCTCGCAGCAAGATTGTTGGGCAGAAAATACCTTCTGCCCCGCCCGCAGCTGCCCCGACATCCTCGTCTCAGGACTTGGTGCTGCGCCCGGGTACGTTTTCCTCGTTATCACCGCCTCCCGCCGAGATCCCTACTGCTGCCTTGCGGATGTTGCGAGCAACCGTCAGTTCCTTTGCTCCTTCAGGATCCCGGGATGTTGCCGCTACTCGCGCGCCCGGCGGCTCCGGCATACGGGTTGTTGATGAATACAACAATGCATGGCTCGCCGCCGATGCCTCCGAGATCGCCGGAGACTTGCACGCTGCAGGCCCAAGCCGCAACGCCCAAGCTCTGCACGCTCTCCAAGTGGCCGCACTGGATGTTACCTGGGTGACCGAGGTAAGCTTGTTCTCTTTTATTGAAAAATACTTGTTCCTTCCATCACCACTAGTCCCCGAGATTGGTGCTTAGTGCTCTAGATTCCACCGAATAGCAGATCACTAGGTTCCAATCTTAGAGAAAAAATCCAGGACTCGGACACCGAGTCCCCGAGATCCTCCCAACCGGATAGGTTGCTTCAAAATTTGCTCCACCACTAGTCCCCGAGATTGGTGCTTAGTGCTCTAGATTCCACCGAATAGTAGATCACTAGGTTCCAGTCTTAGAGAAAAAATCCAGGACTCGGACATCGAGTCCCCGAGATCCTCCCAACCGGATAGGTTGCTTCAAAATTTGCTCCACCACTAGTCCCCGAGATTGGTGCTTAGTGCTCTAGATTCCACCGAATAGCAGATCACTAGGTTCCAATCTTAGAGAAAAAATCCAGGACTCGGACACCGAGTCCCCGAGATCCTCCCAACCGGATAGGTTGCTTATATGTTTTCCCGACTAATTTCTTCTTTGTCTTGATATCAGGAGTGCAGCCAGAAACGCCGCAATATCTTCAACCGGGTTCTTGCTGACCTCGGGCAGTCCAAGAAATCTGAGGAGCGCCTCCGGGAGGAGCGAGATGCGGCGCGCAAGGTCTCGGTGGACCAGAAGACCGCTCTTGCTACCGCGCAATCCGAGATCGCGCGGCTGAACGGCGAGCTCGGGAAGGTCCAGGCTGCTATGGCCGAGATGAAGACGCGCTTCATCGAAGCTACCAAGAAGCAGAAAGAGACCCTGGACCAGTCCGAGGAGCGCGCGCACACTGCCGAGACTGAGCTTGCTCTTCTCCGTTCCCGGTATGATACTTGGCTCTCGGAGCTCACAGTATTAAACCGGGATCTGAACAGTAAGTGGACCGACATCCCTCTTGTTTTTTCTCTGCTTTCTTTCTTGCTGCTACTCTTATGACTTAGTCGTTTGATAGCTCTTCTTTTTAAAGGAGAGTTCGAGCACTCCCGCGAGGCTGCCGCCAAAGCTGTTGCCGCCTTCCGCGAGAAGCGCGCCGGGAAGGGTCCCATCTCGGATGCCTGGGACATCGAGGATCACCTCGTCGCCCTGAAGGCCCGGATAGTACCACTCCGGTCTATCGGGACAGACCTACTCAGCGCTGCGGTCCACGTCCACGGCGCACTGTGGCCAAGTATCCGGGGGACGCTCTCGCTTCCCGAGCTCGCGAGCGCACTTCGGGGTGCCGGGAGGCGCATCCACGCCTGGAAGCGTTCCGGTGCACGGGCTGGCGCCGACCAGGTCTTGACCCAAGTACTCAGCTGGTACGAAGGTCTCGATCTGGGGGCGATCCTGCGCCTGCGGACGGTTTCTCCGTGGGTCACCGATCCGGAGAAGGTCCAGCGCCGACAAGAGGTGTCGCACCGCATCGCCACGTGGTCAAGCTTCCGCACGTTCACCCCTAGCGTCATCCCTTCCGACTCGGAATCGGACTACGAGGACGACGAAGATGATGCCGCTTCCGGCGAGGCGGAAGACGATGTCCCGGAAGGAGATGACGCTGCTTCCGGTGCTGCGCCCGAGAAGGTGGTTCCCCGGGACGCAGCGACTTCGCCAAGACCCGAGGCCCCCGAGACCGAGGTGCCTCCGGATGCCCCGAGTAGCGCTGCCGGCACCGAAGCCGAAGTCGCTCCCGCTGCTGCTCCTGCTGCTGCTGCTGCCACTGCTCCCGAGGCCGCTGCTCCCGAGGTCTCTGTCGAGAAGCCGAGTTCCCCTACTGCTTAAAAAACTTAGTAGATTCGTTAAATCCCCGGGATGCCGGGTGGCACATGTAATATACAGTCATACTATTTTCGTTTCTCAGTGAACCATCTACTCGAACCACTTATGCCAATTTACTCTGTTTTGAGTTCCCAAATTGCCTTTCATGTTTACCGTACTTAGGCAATTTCTGCTCTTGTCTACCATTTCGGCGTTCGACAGTCGAGTCACGAAACTCCACGTACAGCATACATTACTCAAAGCAATCCGAGTTCCTACTAACCGAGTTCCCGGCATAAAAAACGACTAAGTTAATAAAAAACAAGCATGCCGGATAAGTTCCTGCTCCGAGTCCCCGAGACCGTTTTCATGTTTCCCACCTTCCCTCTCTTTGCTCTTGACTACCATTTCGGCGTTCGTCAGTCGAGTCACAAGATGATTTCACATGACATACATTACTTTTTCTTTGAGAATCGAACTCGGAACTTTCCCGGCATACAAAAGAAAAGTAGAAAACAGTTATCCGGCAGTCCCCGGGTTCCTTCCCGAGATGCCGGTACAAAATAGTAAATGAATTTGACAAAAATAACAAGGTAAGCTCATAACCAGGCAGTCCCCGGGTTCCTCCCGGGGTGCCTTACTTTCATTAATACTGAAAATTGCGATACAACATACACTGAACCTTTTACGTGTAAAAGGGGCGAAGTAGAGCTACATTCCATGGATGTTTGGTTTCCTCACCGGATTTGTCCATTACACCTTTCCTAGCCTCCTGTGCATCTACAAGGTAATAAGAATCATTGTGCAATGCCCTGCTTATCACAAAAGGTCCCTCCCATGGAGGTGACAACTTATGCATTCCGGTCGTGCGTTGGATGAGCCTCAGCACCAGATCTCCTTCCCGGAACACCCTCGGGTGCACTTTCCGGCTATGATAGAGACGGAGGTTCTGTTGATAAATTGCCGACCGAGATAGTGCCAATTCTCTGGCCTCTTCGAGTAAATCCACATCATCTTCTCGGGCCTTCTTTGCCTCAGTCTCGGTGAACATTGTCACTCTTGGGGAGTCATATTGTATGTCGGTTGGGAGTACTGCCTCAGCACCGTATACCATGAAGAATGGCGTGTATCCGGTAGATCTATTCGGTGTAGTCCGGAGACCCCATAGTACTGCCGGTAACTCCTCTATCCAGCATCCCGGAGTTCTCAATAGTGGTTCGATCAAGCGAGCTTTGATGCCGGCTAGGACTAAGGCATTTTCTCTTTCGACTTGCCCATTTGCTTCCGGGTGTGCAACTGATGCTACATCCAGCCGGATTCCCTTCTCAGCACAAAATCGAGCGAACTCCCCCACAGCAAAGTTTGTTCCATTATCCGTAATAATGCTGTGTGGGTATCCGTATCTCAAGATGATGTCTTTCAGGAATTGCACAGCGGTGTGTCCATCGCACTTCCGGATTGGCTTGACCTCTATCCACTTTGTGAACTTATCCACCATGACAAGTATGTGTGTCATATTGCCCCTTGCCGGCTTGAATTGCCCGACCATGTCCAAACACCATACTGCGAATGGCCAAGTGATGGGGATTGTTTTCAGTGCTGATGCCGGCATGTGTATCCGGTGAGCAAATCTCTGGCATCCCCCACACTTCCGGACAATATCTTCTGCTTGTTGCAATGCAGTGGGCCAGTAGAACCCATGCCGGAACACCTTTGCCACCAGGGCCCGGGATGATGCGTGATGTCCGCACTCCCCTTGATGTATTTCCACCAGCATCTCTTGTCCTTCTGCCGGTTCCACACATCTCTGGAGCAACTCGGTGACACTTCTCTTGTACAACTCTTGATTGATGATAGTGTAAGCTTTTGATCTTCGCAGTATTTGCCAGGCTTCCACTTCACTTTCCGGGAGAATTCCCTCCAAGATGTACGCCATAATGGGTTGTGCCCATCCCGGGACAGGTCTATCCGGGAACATGGGAGTATCTATGTCCATTGGTTCTGCCGACATCACCTCTATCATCATCTTTCTTTGCCTCTCCGAGCACTGGGACGCAGTCCCCGGGTTCGATGTTATGCTCCCGACATCTACTTCCATGGGTACGGCATCTGAACCAGGCTCCTTGCGGATGAAGATAGATTCTGACTCGGGTGATGGTTGAATAGATGGCTTCCTCAAATGCTCCAGAGCTATTCCGGGTGGGATTGCATCCCGGGATGACCCTAGCTTGGACAAGACATCCGCTGCTTCGTTTTCTCCTCTGGGCACATGTTTGAACTCGCACCCTTCAAAAAATCCGGAAATTTTTTGCACATGAAACCTGTACGAGGCCATGTTTGCATCAAGGGCATCCCAATTCCCCGACACCTGTTGTACTACAAGATCCGAGTCACCAAAGCACTCTATCCGGCGGATGCCGATCTCCTTGGCGACGTTCAGTCCATGAACCAAGGCCTCATATTCCGCGACATTGTTGGATGCCCGAAAATGGATCTGCAGCACATACTTCAGTACATCTTGCTTTGGGGAAGTGAGGACCACTCCGGCACCCAATCCGATTTTGGCCTTTGAGCCATCGAAATGCATCCTCCAGAAATTGTAATCCGGTATCGGAGGTTCATACTGCATCTCGGCCCAGTCTACCAAAAAGTCCGGCAGCGCCTGCGACTTGATGGCATCTCGTCTCCCGTATGCCGGAGCGTACGGAGACAACTGGATGGCCCATTTGGCTACCCGGCCGCTAGCATCCTTGCAACCGATGATCTCGGCGAGAGGAGCTTCGCATACCACTGTGATCGGGTGTTCCTGAAAGTAGTGCTTGAGCTTGGTTACTGCCATGTACACTCCATATGCCATCTTCTGGTAGTGCGGGTAGTTCTGCTTGGATTCCGAGATCACCTCACTGAGGTAATACACCGGCCTCTGTATAAGCTTGCCCCCTTCTTCCCTTTCTACTACCATTGCGACACTGACTACCGGTTGGTTGCGGCAATATATAACAGCATAGGTTCCTTGGGTAACGGGGATGCCAACACGGGTGCTGTTGAGAGCATTCTCTTCAGATCATTGAACGCCGCATCAGCTTGCGGGGTCCAAACAAATGTCTTCCTCTTCTTCATCAGTTGATACAGAGGCAAGGCCTTCTCCCCAAGTCGGCTCACAAACCGACTTAGGGATGCCAGACACCCGGTAAACTTCTACACATCCTTGAGACGCACGGGCAACTTCATGCTCTCAATAGCACGAATTTTACCTGGGTTGACCTCGATTCCCCGGCTGGAGATGAGGAAACCGAGTAATTTCCCTGCTGGCACACCAAATGTGCACTTATCCGGGTTCAACCTCATCCGGAATCTTCTTAGGTTCTTAAATGTTTCCCTCAGATCATCTATTAACGAGGCTTTTTCTTTTGTTTTTATGACTATGTCATCGACATAGACCTCGGCATTTCGGCCTATTTGGTCATGCAAGCATTTCTGCATGCATCTCTGGTATGTAGCACCAGCATTTCTCAATCCGAAAGTCATAACACGATAGCAATAAGCCCCATAAGGGGTAATGAAAGCAGTTTTTAATTGATCATCCGGATTCAAAGGTATCTGGTGAAAACCAGAATAAGCATCTAGAAAAGTTAAAAGCTCACTCCCGGCAGTGGAGTCTATCACTTGATCTATCCGGGGCAGCGGAAAGGGGTCTTTCGGGCATGCCTTGTTGAGGTTGGTGAAGTCGATGCACATGCGCCACACCTTAAGCAGGAGGGGATCATCTTTCTTCTTCTCCACCAGGACCGGATTCGAAATCCAATCCGGGTGCAGCACCTCCATGATGAATCCGGCGGCCAGCAGTATAGCCAGATGCTCCATGACAGCAGCTCTTCTCTCATCCGAGAGGCGCCTAGTTGGTTGCTTCACCGGCTTCGCATCCGGTCGAACAAACAGAGAGTGCTCAGCCAACTCCCTCGGGACGCCTTGCAGATCGTCACTCGACCACGCAAAGGCATCCCGATTCTCACGGAGGAAGTCGACGAGCTCGCCTTCCTATTTGCTGTCGAGGTTGCTGCCAATGATAACTTGGCGCTCCGGGTTGCTGGGGTCCACAGATACCTTCTTGGTCTCCTTGGGGGGCTGAAATGATGCCCCCTGCTCCGGGTTCACCATCCCGGGCATTCCGAGTTGGGAGGTCTTGGCCATTGCCACCACCTGCTGGATCCTCTTCTTCTCTTCCGCGATTACCAGGGACTCAGCCAAGCACGACGCCGCCGAGGCACATTCCATGGAGCGTTTGTGGTCACCCGAGATGGTGATCACACCGTTGGGTCCCGGCATCTTCATCTTGAGGTAGCCCACGTGAGTCGAGATCATGAACTTGGCGAGGGCCGGTCTGCCAATCAGTGCATGATACGGGCTCTCGAGGTCCACGACCTCGAACTCCAAGCTCTCGGTTCGGCAGTTCTCCCGGGTTCCGAATAGCACCTCAACCCAGATCTTTCCCATGGGCGAGCAAGAGACTCCGGGCACAATGCCGTGGAAGGTTGTCTCGGTGGGCAGCAGGGTGTTCATGGATACTCCCAGCTTTAGCATTGTGTCCTTGTACATGATGTTAATGGCACTGCCATTGTCAATCAGAACCCGACTGAAACGGACGTTGAGGTTGGGTCCGACAAAAGTTGGGTCCACCACCAAGGCATACGCTCCCGGCTTGGGCATAACCCAGGGGTGATCCTTCCGGCTCCAGGTGATCTCCATCTCGGACCAGTGCAAGAATTTGGGCACCGCCGGGATCACAGCATTCACCTCCAGGGCACGCTGCCGCACACTCTTTCGGTCAGTGGGCTCGGTCACGAAGACCACATAGCTCTGATGTGCCTCCCGGTAGTTGCTCTGCTGATGTCCGGCTTGGTTACCGTTGTCGTTCCGGGTATGCACCACATTCACTGGGCGAGGTGGGGGTCCTCTCGGAGGAGGGGGAAGTCGAACTGCGTTGGCCCCCGAGGTCGGAGGAGGGGGTCTCGGGATATTGGGCCGAGATGCCGGAGCATTCTGCCGAACAGCTCCCGAGCTGCCCTCCTGCAACGTGCGCTGATACCAGCTGCACTGCCGAGTAGAGTGGTTTGCGGGCTTGCTGCCCTCCAGAGTGTGATAGCAGCACGGCTTGTTCAGCATCTCTTCGTACGTCAGGGGCTTCTTTTGTTCCACCCAAGTCTTTTGCACCTCCTGACTTTGACCCCAAGCCGGGCCATTTGTCTTTTGACGCTGGCTGTTGCCGGCATCCTCCTGCTCCCAGGTCACTGCTGCGACATGCTGCGTGGCATGGTGGTACTCGGGCTGATTCCTCTTGTGGCCGAACTCCTGGCGATCATGGCTCCTGCTCGGTCCCGAACGCTGAGGTCCCGCATTCCTCCTGTTGGAGTCTCCGACATCCACCAGGGGTTGCATGGGATCTCCAAGCGTATAGGTGTCGGTGATGCGCATGGTTTCTGCCAAGGTTGTTGGCATCTTTCTCTGCAATTTCTGCCACAGCATAGAGCCATGTCGGCATCCTTGCGCAAACCAGGAGATGGCCTGTGCCTCCACCACTCCTTCGCAAGAGTTGCGAATATTGCTCCACCGGGTAAGGTACTCCCGGTCAGTCTCATTGCTCCTTTGCCTACAGATGGCGAGCTGTTGAGGCCTGTTGGGCCTCTTGTACGTGCTGGTGAAGTTGCTAATGAATGCCTCTTCAAAGTCTAACCAGCAGTCTATACTGCAAGTTCTCAGATTGTTCAACCAGATCCGAGCTGGTCCTTCCAACATCTGTGGTACATAACGTACCGCCCATCGTCTGTTTCCACCGGCTATGCTTACTGCAGTTACATAGTCGGTTAGCCAGTCCTCCGGCTTCTTGCTACCGTCATAGGTCTTGGCACCTCGGTTGAGCTGAAAGTTCCGGACAGGAGGTTCCCGCATGATCCGAGGTCCAAAGCAGGCAGGTCCCGGAGGTCCTTGCTCTTCCACCAACTCGGATTGGTGAATCCGGTCGAGCCGGAATCTGGCGTCTGCCGGGTTCAACTGCCTGGTTCCTATCCGAGATCCCAAAGGGTTCTCGTCAGGCTGATATCCGAGCTGCTGCAACCTCGAGTTGCCATCGTTGAGCCTGTCCTGTGCAGGGACTAGGGCCTGCTGGGGGACGGAGACGACCTCCCTCTGCGAGTTTCCCTGAACGTGAGGAGGATTCCGGGGTGGATTACCACGGCTAGCCGGGGTATTATTTCCTACACCCAGGTTACCATCTCCACGGGTACTTCCCGCCTGTCCCGAGTTACGCTGTCCGGCCTGCCCGGCTTGCTGGATACCGGCGAAAGCCGGATCATAGGTCTGTAGCTGCTTGTTCTTCCCGGAACCTCGACTCCGGCTCCGGCTCTTGCTCTTGCTCTTGCTTCTGCTTGGATGCGGGGAAGAGGCCTCCCCATCCGACCTCTGGCTGTCGGGTCTGGCCGAGTACACCTGGGATCCTGCCCCGGGGTGCTTCTTCTTGGAGGCCAGATTCTGACGATTGGCCTCTATCACCAACTCGTTTACCCTCTCCTGCTGCTTGCGCAGGGCTTCACCGGATAGTCCCACCAACTCGGCCATGGCGGCTTCGGCGGCCCTAAGAGTTTTCGCTGGTGAGCTGTACACCGGCTTCCCTGCTGAAATCCGACTTCCAGTATTACTGGTGGTGGCTCCACCAGCCAGCTCCTCATTCACCATTCTTCCTTTCTTGCGCAGATCTGCAATGCGCTTCTCCCGGGAGTCTATCTTAGGGAATCCGTGAGCTGCATTGTACTCCCGGAGGCTAGCGCTGAGCTCGCGGCGGATCTCCGCGATCTCCTGCGCCTCAGCGAGTAGCAACTTCCGCTGCTCCTCTAACTCAGCCGAAGTGGCTTGAGCATCTGCTCCGGCAGCTGCTGGTACAGCCAACTTAGCCACGAGTCCCGAGAGGGGATCCGGACGACGTCGTGGATGGGATGACTGCGGATCTCCATCCCGGGCCGCAGGCCTCTCCTGCGGGGGTTTGGCCAAACGGGGGTGGCCGTCAGTATCGCCGTCGGCATCTTGATACTCCTCCTCGGTTGCCGCGACCATCATTACTGCGACGGAACTCGGGGGGCGACCGGCACGCAAACCCCGAGCTGCGCAGAGCATGGGAGGGTCCTCAGCTTCCAGGACCACGTCCGGGTAGCTACAGACAACTTCGGTGGCCACGTAGGTGGTGAAACCACCGAAATCGATGAGATACCCGTTCACCGGAAATGGTTTGTTCCGGAAGCACCCTGCGTTGTCGCAGACAAAGTCCAGCTCTCCCAGCCTCACGACTAGGCCCGAAAGAACCCGAATGTCGAAACGAACGGGGGAGCCCGTCCAGATGTGTACACCAGCCAACGCCTCTGTCAGCCCCACGGTGGGCGCCTTCTGTCGTGGTGGTGTCACGGCAGATGCCATAGGATGGCTAATTTGTGGGGCCGATGGACGTTGGTGGATCCGGGGAGGGATAGCGAGCTGAAGAGCTCACACGGGGAGGATCCCGGTAAAACCGAGATCTCCCAAGAACAAAGAATAAGATCGAAGTGCAACAGGGAAGATCTAACAAACACAAAGAAATGCACGAAGGCACACAACACACGCACGATATACCCAGGTTCAGGGCCCTCGTGAGGAGGTAAGACCCCTACTCCTGCCTTTCCTCTCTATATATTGGTGATATAAGAACTACAACTTGCTACAAGATCTCTCAAAGGAAGGATTACAAAGAACTGGATGAACTCAAGGTGAGAAGGAGTAACTGCTCTAAGAGTAAATGCGACTATAGCTTTTGCTCTGAAGTTGGTCTCTCCCTCTCAGGAGCAGTTATGGCGCCTTTTATAGAGGTCCGGCCAGGAGGGCCGGAAACCCTAACTTGGCTTGGCCCCACCGTACAGGCCTAACCGGGATGTCGTCACCGGCTTGTGCGACCTAGTCGCCGGACTATCCGGTGTAGCCCCTTCGTCATCATCTCCTTAAGGACGGCAGGCGCCGTCCTGCATCATCATTGTCCCCTTGTCAGAGACAAGACATGTCTTTGCCCATCCCGGATAGCCTTTTCCGGATTGCCGGGCTAGGCATGTCAGGTCTTGTCGTACCACGCTCGTACCGGCTGACGCGCTCCCGTGTCAGGCGGGAGGTGACCATGCTTCCGTGTCAGGCGGGAGGTGACCTTGCTTCCGTGTCAGGCGGAATGGTACTTCCCCCCGCTATAAACGGGAAAGCCTGCTACGGACCGTTGACGGTCTACCGGGAGCCCTTACTCCGGATACCTCCTTGCTTGCCATTGAGCCTCTTCTGTATAAGATCAAGACCGAGACACATATTCCGGTTAGTACTTACCCGGAATACCTATCCGGTAAAGCCGAGTACATTTCCATCCGGTAGTCTCCCCGGAGTCCTAGATCTGGGATCCTTCCCGGAGACGTCCGAGTTCGTCTCAGGATGAGTATCTCTAGGCCTAGCCTCCCGAAGATGTCTTAGCCTATCGGCGAAGACATCTTCGAGAAGCTAGTTCTTAGAGGAACCACCCGCTCATGCTTGTGCTGCGATTGTGAGGGCCGGGGGTGTCTATTTATAGCTGCTAGAGCTGACCCTTGCGCCTGCCAGGAGGCACTTTGTCCTCTACCAGCGCTTAGGGGTCAATCTGCCCTTTCAGCACACCAGGAGGTGTCCCTTGCTGTCGACAAAGGTCAAGTACTGTTGACATTTACTGGATTATACCGGGATCTGCCCCTACCCGGGGGGCAGCCCCCCGACACCTTCATTTGTCCTCCTTCTTCCTTCAATTGCTTCAACTTGATGTGGTTGCATTATGTGGTATCTTGAGTTTATCCTCCAGTGTTGCCTTCTCGCACCTCATCATGTCTAAGAAGGGTTTTAAGAAGCAAGGGTGAGTAACAGCGTTACCCAGCAAGTTCAGTATATATACAGTGGGAAGTTTGATGCATAAACACAGCCATAGACAATGGATTGTCGTAGGTTAATGCAAGTTTTCGAAAACATTTCTTCAAAAGGTTACTTTTATTCAGAAGACTATGCTCGTCAGGAGTCACAGGGCTAGGGCTTTGAGGAGCCTCCTTTCCTGCTGTGTTCGTCGTTCCGTCCTGAAACATGGAGTAACATGTCACATTCATACACTCTGCAGAGGTGCGCTGCTTTACCCATAAGAGATCAAGACTTTGTTGCACATCCGGGCGATCTTCCCGTCCACACTTCCTTGGTGTGGGGCCCAGTCAGTAATCCAAGCCAATCACTGCGCCTTTCCACCATCCCCGCACACCCCACATTACTTCAGTTGCAGGCTAGAGGAAACCAGTCATCTCATGCCTGCTGACTATTTGGAAACCGCATCAAACCAGTCCTGAAGTCAACCTTCATATATGTTAGAAGCCACAACCCGAAGGTGAGATTATTATCCGAGCCATCTCAAGCTCATGAGCGGATTTACCACCGCCTGGCTTGTATTATGCATCTGTTGGTGTACGAGAGGAAAAGGGTACAGCTGACTTCTCCGTCCCATTCCAAATCTTATGGTTGCGCGTGATATACGGCGCAAGAATCACTGGCGACATTTGTTGTTAACTCCTATGTGATACTTTCCCATGCAAATGGGACCTCCACCACAACATTCTTACCGTGGTCCCATCTGCCAGCCATATGAGATTATCACCTCACTGGTGGATAATCATAGTCATATTATTATAAAATAAGTTTTCTGCCCTTTTTGTGTGATATGCAATACTAACAGTTTGAAAATAGTTTCTTAACAAATACTTCAATAGGACATGTATAAAAGGGATGAACTTGCCTTTTTGACTGCAAGGTTATGCAGCCAAGGTCTTCGATATAATATAACTCCGAGAAATCTGAAAACAACATCATCGGTCCGGTAAGGATTAATGTTTGAAGAAACAGCATGATTAATGCATAATGGTGAGATGCATCGCAAAGTACCCCGTAACTCACTCCCGATGTTTGTGTGTTGTTTCAGTTGAGTGATTTCATTTAGGGTTGTCTTATGTTCAAGTTTACTTCATAAGAAAATTTGAGTTCTTTAACATGAATGTTCAAGTATCATATTAAGCATAAGGGTAAGTAAAACCACATATAACATTCAATGATTGTTTTAGGTTGTGCTCGTCTTTTGTTGGTAGAAAACATGAATTAACGTTAATTAAGTAGGGAGCTAGTGTTATATTACATGATGGCAAAAGGAATAAATTTTGAAGAACAGACATAATGTCTAACATTGTTGATATCATATCACATGGTTAAGAGAGAGCCTATAACATTATTCTTCTTTGTGTGTTTTACTCAAGACTTTGCATTATGAACAATATACTAGTTTTAATCAGACACTTACTAACTTTAAACTTAACTTGTTTCATATGAATGAATGTTATGTTCTCGGAGTACAACAAGTTACATCCTAGTGTTATGAACTTTTAATTTGTTTCCTACTTAATTTTACTTAACCAATTATAAGTAAACATAAGTTAAGTAACACATGGAGTAGATGCATATTTATACATAATGGAACTTAGTAGTTTAAAATGTTATATACTTTAAATGGTTGCCAAATAGTAGTAGAACAACTTTTGCAAGCTTATAACTTCATTTTCAAAATTAGGAAAAATAATTATTATTAATTATTATTTTAAAATAGAATATCATTTTGAAATAGATTTATTGGAATAAAATAATTCATATTGTAATAAAAACACATTACTAAAGTTAAAGTTGTGTAGGTGAGACCATTTCAATGAAGTTTGAAATGCATCTAAAATAGCATTTTAAATAACTTCATATTTAAAAGATTGTGTGGTTTGTATTTCAAATTTTATTATGTTTCAATTTTGTTCAAACATAAATAAGAATGATACAACAATATAGATTTTATTTTTCTAACCATTTTGGTATAAAGATTATATTTTTCTGATTTAAAATGAATTAGTTATGAATTTTCAAAATTTATTCAATTTAAACAATTTCTAGAATTATTAAATTAAGTTGGGCCCACATGTCAGGGTTTTAATACTTACAGAATTTTCCTAAAAGAATAAATTCTGACGAAGGGGTCCCACATGTCATAGACTTATTAATAACAGAAAAGTAACAAAAATGAATTTCAACTCGGCTGATGACGTCATCCATGGAGTTCACCCCACTGCCGACCACAGATTCAACGAATTCAAACGAATTTGGTTGAATTGAAGCTACCAGACCCTACTACGTGAATCTGCGGACCATTTGGTGGCGGCGCTTGGATCATGTGGTCATCGGAAGCTCACCGGCGGCAATGGTTTGCGGCGATGGCGTTCGGCTAACGATGAACTCTGATTCCCGCATGAACTAAGATGGAAGGAGGGTATGGGATGATGCTCCAACTCGCCAAGATCCCGAAGAGCGGCTCGGGGCAGTGGATGGAGGTCGGACGGCGAAGAACTCGTCAAATATGGCCGGCGGTCGGAGTTGGAAGGGGTGAAGAAATTCCCCGACCTCCAAGCGCCCCAGCACGAACAGCTCCGCAGGGAAGGAGATGGCGACGCTGCGGACCTCCAGAGCTTCTCAACCTGGCACGGGGTGGCCGGAATCAACGGCAAATGCCGGCGGACGGCGGCGGCCAGATGAACTAGGGTTAGGAATTTCTCTGAGAACTGAGAGAGAATAGAGAGGGCAGCGAGTGAGGAAGATAGGGGATGAGGACGTCTCCTTGAGGTCCTTATCCGTGCGGGGAGGTGAGGCGCGGTCGCACGGCAACTCGGAGGCACGGCCACGGCGCTCTGTCCTTCTGGCCGAGGAAGAAGAAACAGGAGTTTAACGCCGGTTTGCAGAAAACCCCCTGGGTTTCAGAGAAATTGCAGAAACAATTGACACAGGCCCTTACTCATTGTTTTTGGAGCTGTTTTTTAAATAGAAACTTACAGATAAGTCCTGGGAGGTTTTTATTTGCTTTACGATGTTTATTTAAACTTTGTATTTTGAATACTTTGTATATTTTGAATACTTTTAACATGTAAAGTGAGTCTGACGTTATTTGGATTTAGTTCTTGTATTAAAGTATGGGGCTTTCACTTCTATTTTTTTATTGTGCATTAGGGTAATGTTAGAATATTTTTCTATGCCCTTATCTATATAGGGATTTTATTATCTTCAAATCCTAAAATGATTTGAGGCTTGACTCCAAAATAAAGATGGATATAAGTCTTCAAACTTGTTTTCTGGTGGGTTAAGAATTACTGGGCATCAACAAGTTGTTCTCCAGTAATAACTGTAAAGATTCATGATGAGGCCTATAAAGAGTATTCACAATGAATGAATGAATATTCCTGTAAATTATGGAGTATTGCCATTGTGGCTTTGACTTGTGGTATATCAGATGTCGCGGGATACACACAACAAGGGTATCCTGCCTAAGGAAAGTCTTATGGAAGATTATATAGATGCAATGTTAATGTGTTTTAAGTCTTCACATTACCTCATGAGTATAAGAAGAATTTGTAACAATGTAATTAGTCTTGTCTCCAAACTACTGCTTGTACTCAAGTGGATGGGGTATTAGATGTACTGAATTATCTGGCCTTTGATTTGTATATGACACTCAATTGTTTTATGTATACAAAAGTGAGTTGTTAACAAGGTTTCGAAGCTTGCTCTCACACTACTTCTATATAACACAAACATCTGAATATCACACTATTTCTAGAGATGTTAATAAAGATGAGTAATGACATGAGAGTTTCCAATTCTTCATGATAGATTGACATAACACTTCTTTGACCATCTAAAGAATCTCCTTCAAAGACTTCTTGTTGCATTACCTTCCTTCTTGGTTTCTTCTCTTATTGATGACTTTGAGAAGATTGGGAGATACGAAAATATGATTTCTAGATAAAGTAAGAGGATCTAGAGTAAAATTTAGGTAATTCAAATTTATCTTCCCGTCTTATCAGAGTTTATATGTACTAGAGATATGTCTAGCACAATTGATAAGAATAGAAGCTCAGGAGTAAGCTAAAATAATTGGGTTGATCATTATCTCTTAGAGTAATGATTTGGTATAACAAGTTTTATTTCATTTGGAGTAACATTTTATCGTATATCTCTCTAACCCCAAAATAAGGTTTAAGCCAAGATCATCTCAAAGTTTATAACTCTTTAGTTGATGATCTACTTATAATCCACCAACTCAAGTGAAACTTCAATCACTCAGGGTTTTGAAAGTGAATGCGCGAAAATTCTTCGGATTTTCTGATGCATGAATGCAATGCACACTTCTGTGTCCATTCTATTTCTGGACCCTAAATCCTGGGATGTTACAGGTCGGGTCCCCAACAGTGACTTGTTCATTTGCCACAACACCCCTAAGAGTAATTTTCATTATGCATTGTAAGATCATATTTTTATTTGACTTGTGAGTTCTAAAACTGCGGTTTTCATGACACTTCCACCACCATATTGCTAGCCTCTTCGGTACTTTGCATTGCCCTTTCTCACATTGAGAGTTGGTCCATATTTTGCGGGTACATCCAAACTCGTGGGAGATCTTCATCTTGTTCTCCTACACATAAGCCAAATATCTTCCTCAAAACATCCACCATACCTACCTACTACAGCATTTCCATAGCTGTCCCGAGATATATTGCCATGCAACATCCATCTTACAGTACATGACTTGTTGTCATTCATTACTTATATATTGCTTTGCGTGATTCTATAAAGGTTATGTGTGGTTTTACCCATGTTACGCTAGATCATTGCATAACCTGCTACACTGGTAGAGGCACCGTTGTCATATACATATTATGTCTTATTCATATTAGTTACTTGTATCATCAGTATGTTGTCATATCATCATTAGTGTGTTGTCATATGTCATATATCATATATCATATCAGGATGCTTGCCCCTAAAAGTGAAAAGAGCCATGGAGGCCATCGAAAATAGAAACAGAAAAAGAAAAAAAAGAAAAAAAAGGGGACATCATTACTATTCTTTATCACACATTTGTGCTCATGTTTAGCATTTTTACTCCATATGAGAGAGTTTTCATGTCTTAGTTGCATAACTATGTGGGGAACTTTACACTATAGAACTTGGCTTGTATATTCCAATGATGAGCCTCCTCAAAAGTGCTCTAGGTCTTTGTGATCAAGCAAGTTTGATGCACCCCCGCTAGTTCCAGTGGAGAGCTTTCATATACTTATAGCTCTATGTGCATCTGTTGTCTGGAAATCACTACTCCTTGCATAACTTCAATTATAAGATTTCCTCTTGTCTAATGATCACTTGCAGCTTTGTGAGCCTTTCTTCCGTTGGCCTTCCAAATCTCCGTTAACATTCTCTTAGCCAAAACATCCTGGTGCCAGAAACCAACGTTGAATGCTTGCTTGTTTCTTTTGAACAAATTAGGAGGTTATCTTCTACGTGTATATTGATATTGCTTGACTTGATCCTTTCACAAAATTGTCATGTTTGTTGGAAGCATTAGATGATTATATTGTTGTGCTTGAAGCTTAAATCATCTCTAATATCTACTTTGCACAGTTGATTGCTATCTAGTACTATATCATTGAAAGCTTTGCTTGCTTCACCAGCGGGGCAGCGGAAGTAGTAGAACCACCGGAAACTCCAGCAGCACGACGGCGTGTTATGGTGGAGAAACTAATCGTCCATGGCTTTGGAGTGCCCCCACCTCTCCCCTCATCATGTGAGTGGAGTCTCCACTCAACCCACTCATTCTCTCATCAATTCCCACTCAAAATTCCAAGGGGTTTTCTTTATTAAATAAAACAATTTCATTTCTTTTTAATATTTGTTAATTCTATTAAGAAACATTAACACTTACCCACTTGGTTCATTTGTTAATTCTATTAACAACCATTGGCAACCATTGACAATTAACTCCTGGAACTATTTCAATATTACCCGAAACAATTTCGGTGCTATTCAAACTTTTCTCTGAAATTCCGTGTCTACCGATGACGTGGGGCTACTCTTCGACTACCCCACGCTGAGGCTACCTGGGTCGCGCCAAGGTTATGGAGGCCCACAGAAGGCCCACTAGGGGTACCGAGTGACCTAGTCCTAGTCGGTTAGGTCACATAACTTGCCATATCTGTAATTGCCATCGACACCGTTCACCCGAGACCTGGTCAACCTATAAAGGCAAGGAGGGTTGCTCGTCCAAGGGACACGCTCATAGCCGCCACCACCAACCCTAGCAAGATCGCCGTCTCGCCATTGTAATCGCTACTCGCAGTCAATATCAGACAAGCAGGAAGTAGGGTGTTATCCTCCGGGAGCCTGAACCTGGGTAAATTCCCCGCTTGTCAGCCATCGTGATCACCAACACTTCTCTCTCTCCCCCTCAATCAACCCCGGGTGGGCAACCTAGGGATATATCGAGTTACACCCTCGCCAATTGGCGCCGTCTGTGGGAAATAACGAGCGTTGGAATCATGGTCGCATCGGCTCCATCCGCAAGGAAGATCGATGTCTGCACCACTCGGGAGCCCATCCGCTTCGGCTCCTTCGAGTACGCCTTCCACCCGTCGGCCCGCCGCTCGGTGTACGCCGATATGTACGAAGGTATACACATCACTTTTGGTTCCATACAATGCTTCATGGACAGTCGTGGAATATTCAGGTCCACGGCGACCTCGTCGCGCGCTGCGGTGACACCAGCATCGGCCACCCTCGCGCTGTACCCGCCGTCGTCTACCGCGTGAGCCGCATCTGCCTCAACCGTGAAGATCGCATCTACGCCGACCATCTCGACAGCGGCCATGCAGATCGAGTCTACTCCGACCACCTCGATCGCATGGCCGGCAAAAGCAAGATCTACCTCAACCTCGACTGCGTCAACTGCATCCACGCGTGCGACCAAGGACAATGCGCCAACGGTCGCGTCGCACGCGTCCTCATGGACTCACCAAGTCTTCCCCAAGCCGATCGCGCTAGCTCCGGCGACTGCGAAATCATCCTCCGCGACCGCGCCAAAGATCGCAAGAAGACACAACAACGGCTACGCCGCCCATCATGTGGCAGCAATTTTTGATCCAGAGCAAGATTCGGATGACGGAAGCAGCAGCGGCAGCGTAAACACCACTACTCAGGTTTACCCCGCGCAAGTCTTCATGGCCGGCACAGTGCCTCCAGAAGGCAACGACGAACCCACATATCCACTGGAGGTGGTCATGCCCGATCAAACGACACGGCTCACCATCACACGCGACATCGCAATCATGGCCATGAAGCACGTCGACGATGGCACGTTCCCACCACCCGACGCACCTCGGGACGATCAGCTGGCAGTACAGTACTTGCTACGCAAGGAAGGCGAGCGGCTTCGCGCCGAAAAAGCCGAGCTACTCCGGCGGAAGAGGGATGCCGACGCGTCGAGCGCCAGACGGGTTGCCTACTCGTTTACTTCCTCCACGGAAGTTAACCAAGGCGGACGGCGACACAGAGCTCGCGTCCCCCTCATGACGGAAGCCGATCGAGCCAGAGCCACCCGCAACCTCGACTCATCCTTCGTCACCGATGATGAAAATGGGATACCTGTCCCCAAAACGGCGAACGCTTGTATCATCGCAGTCGACACATACCTTCGGCTCACACAGCCAACGGAGGCAGACGCGCGGGCCCTTCTCCACAAGCAGCAGATCATGTCCATGAAGGCAATCGAGGACGCCTTATCAAACAGGGTGCCAAGCAACCGGGCACGTGAGGAGCGAGAGCACCAAGCCTGCGAGCCGGCAGCGCCAGACGTCCCTGCAGCACAGCCATTGCGACAACCACAACCAGGCGAAGACCTTCGCAACGTCATCACGCGAAGGACGGTGGACCGCAGCCGCAACCAGCGTTCGACTGACACGACGAACCTGGACGACCAGGCCGATCGCAACTTTGAGCCGTGCGGTGCCGCATGCTTCAGCTTCAACATCCGCGACACCCGCATGCCCAAAGGCTTCAAGCTAACAGCAGTAACACCCAAGTACGACGGGAAGCAAGACCCGCGCCTCTGGCTTGAAGACTATCTCATCGCCTGTACCTGTCAAGGTGGGACATCGACCACAGCGATGCAGTACATCCACCTCATGCTCACGGATTCAGCACGTGGGTGGCTCACCAGCCAACCCAAAGACTCTTTCAAGACCTGGGAAGAATTCCAAGATAACTTCATCAAAAGTTTCTCTGGAACATACGCAAGGCCGACGACCTACATCGAGTTGCAAGCCTGTAAACAAGGAAGAGATGAGTCGCGTCGGTCATGCATCCAATGATGGACACTCCTCCGCAACACCATGGAACCCGTCTCAGAAGACCGAGTGATGGACGCGTTCATGCATGGCATCGCTCGCCGCGACCTCCGCGAAGAGTTCGGCAGGCTCCAGTCGAAGACCACGATCGAGCTCATGAAGATAGCAAACCAGTGGGCCGAAGGAGAGGACTACGTCCGTGATACCTCTCCGAAGAAGGAAGCCGAAACAAGTAACTGGCGGGATGGACGCCAGAAGAAGAAACAACGTTTCACCAATCTCGACACAATCAAGCTAGTAGCGGCGGGATATCAAACCCCTCGTGATGATACGCGAGATAACAATCGCCAGTATGATCAAGGTCATCAATACAGTCGAAACGGTGATCAAGGCCGACAATCCAACTCGAGACAGTACAACCGCTGCAGCGGTAGCATTAGCCGCAATGACGGAGGCCAAAAACGCGAGTGGAAGCGCGCACTGACCCCAGCCGAGGAGCTGATGCAACCTTGCAAGCATCACTCGTTTCGCAACCCGGAAACAGGCAAATGGGGCGCCAACCACCTGTTGAAGGATTACCGTAAAGCACGCAAGATCTACGAAGCTATGCATCATATCATAACTCCTGTGCAAGCACCGCAGCCAGCCCCGCAGCTTGCTATTCAGGCGGCACCCGCAAACAAAAACCCAGCGCATGTGGCTGGGGCCTTTCCCCAGCAGCCGCAGCATGAAGCCCAGCCATCAGCTGCACTCGACGCATACCCGACTGCACGAGGACAGCTCAACATGATACAGAAGGGACGTCCTTCAAACAGGGTGCAAAAGGCCAAAAGCTCGTCACCCGCCAAGTCCTTCAAGCTACCAACTGCCAACGCGCAGTACCGAACTACCTGAGAGGGTCAGAGACACCGATCACATTCTCCAGGGCAGATCACCCGTTAGATGTACCTTGGCCTGGTCACGCTGCTCTGGTTATCGAAGCCCTGATTGGAGATTACAGCCTGAAGAAGGTATTCCTGGATGGAGGCAGTGGCATCAACATCATATTCGTCGACACCCTGAGAAGGATGAACAAGTCGACAAAGAAGCTGCCGGAGTCCGAGACCACCTTCCACGGCATAGTACCAGGGCAGGCAATCACGCCCATGGGAACGATCACACTCGATGTCATCCTTGGCACACCTGAGCACTTCAGGAAAGAATCGATTGACTTTGAGGTCGTCGACTAGAAGTCACAGTATCATGCTATACTTGGGCGCCCAACTTTCGCCAGGTTCATGGCAGTACCTCACTACGCCTACCTGATGATCAAGTTGCCTGGACCCAAAGGAGTAATCACCGTGTGTGGCGACTTCGACCGCTCCAACAGCTGCGACCGCGAGTTCAGCATGATCTCTGAGTTCTTCGGGGTCGAAGAACAGTTCAAGGCCATATCAGCCGACAACGACAAGACCGTCTTTCCACCCCGAAAGAAGCCAGCCAAGGATGCCGCCTTCAACTCGAACGACGACACGACAACTCACCAGGTCCATCCGAGCGACAGCAGCAAGACGGTCAAAGTGTCCTCAAGCTTGACACCCGCATAGGAAGGCGCGCTCGTCGAGTTTCTACGTGAGAACTGAAAAATCTTCGCATGGCAACCTTCTGACATGCCAGGAATACCCACGAATCTCACCGAGCACTCCTTAAAAGTTCACAAGGACGCCAGACCCGTCAAACAAGCCATGAGTCGCTTCTCAGGACCCAAACGAGACGCGATCACCATGGAGATCGATCGGCTGCTGCACGCCAAGTTCATCCGAGAGATTAAGGACTCAGACTGGGTCACCAACCCGGTCCCGCGGTGCGAAGAAATTGCGCATGTGCGTTGACTTCATAGCAGTCAACAAATGTTGCCCCAAGGATCATTTCCCGCTCCCGCGGATAGACCAGATCATCGACTCGACAACAGGCTGCGAACGCCTGTCATTCCTAGATGCCTACTCAGGTTACCAGCAGATCAGACTGAAAGTCGAAGACGAAGAAAAAACGGCATTCATCACACCCGACGGCGTCTTTTGCTACCAGACGATGCCCTTCGGGTTGAAGAACGCTGGGGCCACGTACCAGCGCACAATGCAAGCATGCCTCAAAGGGCTCATTGGGCAAATTGTCCAAGTCTACGTCGATGACATCGTCGTTACGACCCGGAAGGAAGACACCCTGGTCGCCGACCTCCGCAAGGTCTTCGCTGTGCTCGACGAATATCAGATCAAGCTGAACCCAGAAAAGTGTGTTTTGGGCGTACCAGTCGGAGAGCTACTAGGGTACCTCGTCTCTGCGAGAGGAATCAAAGCAAATCCTGAGAAGGTGCAGAATATACTCACGATGCCAGCACCCACCAAGCTCCGTGAAGTGCAACGATTAGCCGGCCGAGTCGCAGCTCTCAGCCGGTTCATAAGTAAGTTGGGTGAGAAGGCCCTGCCTTTCTACCAACTGATGAAGAAGACAGACAAGTTCGAGTGGACCGAAGAAGCGCAAGAGGCATTCGACCAGCTCAAAAAGACCCTGACGACTTCCCCAGTCTTGGTGGCACCCCTGGAGAACGAGCCGCCATACCTATACGTCTCAGCGACAAACAGGGTGGTGAGCACGGTGCTC
Source organism: Poa annua (assembly GCA_026929855.1). NCBI lineage: Eukaryota > Viridiplantae > Streptophyta > Magnoliopsida > Poales > Poaceae > Poa > Poa annua. Next base: position 236,946,345 of record CM049426.1, on the reverse strand, counting down.
GTAGTTGAGCGGGAAGAAGAAGGGCATAGTCATCATGTCCAAAGGCCAGTCTACTACCTCAGCAAAGTCCTAACACTGTCCAAACAAAATTACCCACACTACCAGAAGCTGGCATACGGGGTCTTCATGACTTCCAGGAAGGTCGTCCACTACTTCTCCGAGCACCCGATCACGGTGCTAAGCTCCTCCGGCCTAGCAGACATCCTCACAAATCAGCGCGCGACATGACTAGTCGCCAAGTGGGTTGTCGAACTAGGACCCTGGGGGCTGAAGTACGCTCACTCGAAGTCTATCAAGGCCCAAGTCCTCCCAGAGTTCACCACCGAGTGGATAGAAGCCCAGTTGCCAGATGTCCCCGACTTGTCCAACGCATGGACAATGTACTTCGACGGGTCCAAGAAATTCAAGGCGGCAGGGGCAGGAGTTGTCCTCATCTCCCCTAAAGGCGACAAGCTGAAGTATGTTCTGCAGATGGATTTTCCAACACCCTCCAACAATGAAGCAGAGTACGAAGCCCTGATCCATGGCATGCGGATGGCCAAGAACCACGGCGCCACGCACCTCATGATCTACGGCGACTCCTACCTCGTCGTACAGCAAACCATGAAGTCCTGCGACGCCATCGCCGACAACATGATCGCCTACAGAGACTTGTACAACCAGCTGGAGGGCACATTTGACGGTTGCGAGTTGCGGCACATCGGTCGCGATAGCAACGAGGAAGCCGGCGCCCTCGCCAACATGGGGTCAGACAAGGTACCAGTGCCACCCGGCGTCTTCCTCGAGCGCATCACGCAGAGGTCCATCAAGACTTGCCCCGCAACTAAACCCTCCACATCGGCAACGAGCACCGCCAACCCGCCGAGCAAGGAAAAGGAGCCAATGGAAGTCATGCTGGTGGAAGCTACATGGACGGGACCATATCTGGCGTACATGTTGCACCAAAGGCTGCCAACAGATCCAGTCGAAGCCAAGCGCATCATTCGGCGCTCCAAAAGTTTCACCATCATCAATGGTGAGCTTTACAAGCGGAGCATCTCAGGAATCCTACAAAGGTGCGTGGATCCAGTCGACGGTCAAGCTATCCTACTCGACATTCATGCCGGCATCTGCGGGCATCACGCCAGCAGTCGGGCCTTGGTGGCCAAAACGCTATTAGCCGGGTTCTACAGGCCAACAGCTATGCAAGACGCAGAAGACCTAGTAAGAAAGTGCCCCGGGTGCCAAGAATTCGCCAACAAGCCACACGCACCGGCGTCCGCGCTAAAGACAATACCACTAGCCTGGCCTCGCCCAATGGGGGTTGGACATGGTTGGCCCCCTGAAGAAATCCTCACTTGGAGGACACACTCATCTCCTGGTCGCAGTCGACAAGTTCACCAAATGGATTGAAGCCGTTCCTATCACAAGTTCGACTGCGTCGTCGGTGGTGAACTTCATCAGATCAATCATCTTCAGATTCGGAGTACCAAACGGGATCATCACGGACAACGGCTCGAACTTCACAGCCGAAGAGTTCAAGGACTTCTGTTCAGATCAAGGCATCAAGCTCAACTACGCATCTGTCTCGCACCCGCAGTCAAATGGGCAAGTTGAGAAAGCCAACGGCCTAGTCTGCAGCGGCATCAAGAAACGCCTACGGGTACCACTGAGACGCACCGCGGGAGCATGGGTCGAAGAACTGTCGTCAGTCCTCTGGAGCCTGCACACCACGCCAAACATATCCACCCAGTACACTCCATTCTTCATGGTGTATGGTGCAGAGGCGGTCCTCCCCTGCGACATCAAGTTCGACGCACCACGAGTGGTCGCCTACGACGAGTCAGATGCAGATGAAGCACTCGAAGATAGCATGGACATCCTGAATGAAGCCCGCGACATCGCCCTGGCACGATCAGCCGTATACCAACAAGACCTGCGCAACTATCATGGACGGAGGCTACGGCCAAGGGCATTCGTCGCAGGCGACCATGTCCTCCGACTCAAGCAGAAGAAGGTACACAAACTCGCCTCCCCATGGGAGGGCCCATACATTGTGACGGAGGCAATCGGCAACGGAGCTTACCGCCTGAAGGACACGAAGACAGGAGCAGTCTGCAGCAATCCATGGAATGTCGCGCAACTTCGCCGATTCTATGCCTAGTCAACCCAATCATTGTACCGAAGAAAGAATGTCAAGGCGGCAGGTTTCAGACGCACTCTTTCCCTTACATGGGTACCTAAGGGGACTGGAAGGGTTTTAATGAGGCGGCCTGCACGAAAAAATCAATAAAGTGATTTAAGGAAGAAGTTGTCCCCTTTATCTTTTCAGTCGAGGCAATCCATAAACTAGGCCGCCACTCGAACCACTCGGGGGCTGCGCCATACAGGTCAAGCAAAAATCCTAGGACGCCACTCTAACCACTCGGGGGCTGCGCCATACAGGTCAAACAAAAATCCTAGGTCGTCACTCGAATCACTCGTGGGCTGCGCCATATAGGTCAAATGAAAAGCCTAAGCCGCCACTCGAACCACTCGGGGGCTGCGCCATACAGGCACCACTCGCAAAATCATAAGCCGCTACCCGATCTGCTCGGGAGTCGCGCTACGTAGGTCAAGTCAAAAAGAATCCTTGTCCGCCGCCCGACGCACTCGGGGGTTGCGCTTTACAGGTATCACTTGAAGTCCAAGGCCGCCACTCAAACCACTCGGGGGCTGCGCCATACAGGCACCACTCGCAAAATCCTAAGCCGCTACCCGATCTGCTCGGGAGTCGCGCTACACAGGTCAAGTCAAAAAGAATCCTTGGCCGCCGCTCGACGCACTCGGGGGCTGCGCTTTACAGGTATCACTTGAAGTCCTAGGCCGCCACCCGAACTACTCGAGGGCTGCGCCATGCAGGGCCTACTCGTAAAATCCTAGGCCGCCAACCGAACCACTCGGGGGCTGCGCCTTACAGGTCAAGTCCTAAAATCCTAAGTCGCCACCCGACACACTCGGAGGTTGTACTATGCAGGTAACACTTGAAATCCTAGGACGCCGCTCGAAGTACTCGGGGGCTGCGCCATACAGGTCCACGACACAGCCCTAGGCCGCTACTCAATAAACTCGGGGGCTGCGCCATACAGGTCAAGAATCACAACAGATATAAGCACACTAATGCAAACAGTTTCAACTTGCTTGCTCGGGGGCTTCTTTAACATAATACATCGGTATTTACATCGGCAAATTTGCCTCCTATAACTAACCCTGTACAACAGAAGATTGCTACCCTTAATCTGCAGGCTCATCCTTTGGCGCGTCAAGTGGCCCTACAAGGCGCTCACTCAGCTTCTGGACCTGCTCAATCATCTGGCGCGCAGCGGACAAGGTGTCGGCGTAATCATCATCCCCGGGCAGGCCACCTAGCAACCTTTCCAGAGGAAGGTTTGGCCGGTGCAGTCGGACGTACGCCAGTGCCACATTCGCCCCGGTGACGAGTTGGGCGTTGACCACCTCCTTCAGCGCGTCACCCTCACGGAACCTCTCCAGCAAGGCGGCCAACCCGTGCGGCTGCCCATTGTGTGGGAAGTACACGCGGTGGATATGCCAGAGGGTCTTCCGGCAACTTTCAAGAAGAAAGGCAGCCCGCCAAGTTCGATCGAGCATGCACGCGAGGATTCGCCCTCTTGACTTGTTCGACCAGAAGTGGCGAGCCTCGAAGGAATCGCCAGTCGCCTCCCGGGTGACCCGCTCTTCAACCCGAGCCTGCTCAGCCTGCCAATCTGGGTTCACATCTGCGTCCAGGAATTACAAGTTACAACCAGCAAATCTCAAGGAGGAAGTCGCCAACAAACGCTACTAACCTTGCAGATGTCGACTGATTAGGTCAATTTCGCCGAGCAAGAATTCTTCGCGATGGGAGAACCCCGCAGTAGGACGCGACTTAGAGTGCTCCAGCTCCAACTCAGCAAGCTTCAGACTCGCTTCAAGGTCAACCACCTTATTCCTTATATAGGTGATCAACTGCTGGTCATTCGTGCTTCCGTGAGGAACGGGTGTTGATCGACGACGGCGCCCAGCTACAGTCGAGCGAGAACCTCCCTCGCCACTCACGCCAGTCGTCAGAGCAACGGAAGTGGACTCATGCAGGACAGTCTGTGATGAATATGCAGTGTCAATACAGAAAAGAAAACTTCTCAGCCAAAGCAAGTGGAAGTGAAGGAAATTATAATTCAGCGCAAAAGATGGTCCAAGGCCAGAAGACCCGACAAATAAAGGTCATTACAAGCTGCAGAATGAAGTATAGGTTCCTGCGACTACAAGGACCTACACTACAAAAGCTCATAAGCTACTGACTCCGACCGGGAGCGACTCCTTCGAACAGCAGCCGCCTCGGTTGCCTTGGCGATTCCCCTATCGAAGGTGGCCACAAGCTTCACAGCCAGCTGTGCAGCCGGAGCCTTCACCCCGCTAAGGGACGCAGTCTTGCCATCAGGCCTCCGAGGGAAGCCGCTCACAACTTTCTCGAAGTCGCCAGCAACCTTGTGACCAAGTAGAAGCTGGAAGGTGAGCTCGGAGCCGCGTACCGTCTGCGCCCGAGTGAAGTCCGCGAGGGTGGTCGCGTCGTCTTCAAATGGCGCCGTGAGGGCATCACCGGCAGTCGGCGGCGGGTCGCTGGGAAAAATGCTCAGGTGCACCGACGTCAGCGCTCCCGTCGACTTCTGCAGCGCCGCCGTCGACCTCTGCAGCGCAGCGGAGGCGTATGCACAGACGCGATCCAGAAACCCGACCACAGCGGCCAAGTCGACATCGTCACTCGAAGAACCCTCCGGAGGAGAGCCTCCGCATTTCTCTGGACGAAAGTTTGGAAGTCAACAAAAAGCAAATCAAGCAAAGTCAAAAGTAGGCGTAAAGCCGAAAAACTCACCTCCAAGGGCACCGGCGAGTGAGAGCAGGCGGTCAACCTGGGTCTTCTCCTGAACTGCTCGCACACGCTCCAGCTCCTGAGACTCATGTAGCGCTTTCTCAAGCTCCGCCTGAGCCTGAAGCTTCAGCTCTAGCTCCGCAACCCGCTTAGTAGCCTGGTCCAGAGAGGTGCGCAGCTGGTCCTCTCCTTCTCCAGGTGAACATAGGCAGCGGCTGCCTCAAGTTGTTGGCGGTAGTACGGCTGCAAAACAAACAAGAAAATATCAATTTGCGGGCGACTATCCTAGTCACCCACACCTTAGGGGGCTACTCCCATCGGGAGCGCTGTTCGCGCACCCGATGAAACTGAAGAACAAGGGCTTACGTGGTCCAGGAGGTCGACATCAGCCGAAGTCGCGGGGGGAGCACGACTCGGCGCCACGGAGCCACCAGCCGGCACGTGCTCCTCGACCACCACCTGCGTCACCAACTCGGTCGAGGGAGCAGACGTGTGCTCCACTTCGCGTGGAGGGGAACCGTCGCCGCCAGAGCGGTAGCTGGCACAAGAATAAGACAAAACTCAACTCGAAGATTGAAACTCCAAAAAAGACAACTCGACGCAGCAGGAAGAAAAAAAACTCACCTGGTGTTCTCGAAGCCATCATCGCTCCCCAGGGAGACGGACGGCATCCGAGCGATCCACGCGGCGGCGCAGAGCTGACCGGAGGAGCAGCCAAGGGTTCGTCCCAGTTGTCCTGGGACCGCACACCCGAAGAAGACATGCCAGCCTCCTCCAAGTCAACATCGGCATCCTTCGTGAGCGACGAAGCAGTCGCAGAGTCGCCACCACTACGCCGCCTCTGCTTCTTCCGCGTGGGTTCCTCCTCTTCGTCATCATCCTCCACCTCTTCGCCAGGGGAGATAGCGGACGGGATGTCTTCATCGTCACCCTCCTCCTCCACAAACGTCGGCTCGTCATGAGGTCCGTTTTCTGGGAGAGGAGGAAGGCTGACCAGAAGAGAGCGACCCTGTAACAAACAAAGCCAAGTCGAATCAAGAAACAGAAGATCAAGAAAACAAGCAAGGAACAGAACAAAGCAAAAGATTACCTCAGGAACAGGGTTTGCTGCTCCATATGCAGCAAAAGGACACTTGACGTTGCAAGGGTCAGCGGCTCGGAGGCTAGTGATGCCCCTCACCTTGGTCTCGACCTCCTCGTCGTCAAGTGGCGAGTCGCTGACGCCTTCGACTGCCCACATCGGGTGGGGGTGAGCGCTGAGTGGCTGGACACGCAGCCGGAAGAAGGTGGCCATCAGGTGGACACCACCCGACTCACGTCCCAGGGTCTTGAGGAGGTTGCGCAGCAGGCTCAGCAGCGGCCTCGCGGACTCCTTCTCCTCCTCAGCGAGCGGGTGCGCCCAGGCGCGAGTCTTCCGCAATCCGCGCTCGCCGTCGAAGTTCGCCAGGCCCTCTTGGACGCACCTGACGTAGAACCACCGCTTCCGTCACCCCTGGACGGAATCCGACTTCTTCATCTGAAAGTACGCGGTGTCACCGCGCACCTGGATGCCGAAGCCGCCCACCGGGTATGTTAACCCGCTCTTCCCCACGTTCTTCCGAACGAGGAAGAGCGGCTTCCATAAAGCCCAGTGGGGTGCGATCCCCAAAAAGTACTCGCAGAGCACGATAAAGCCCGCGATGCTTAAGACGCCATTGGGGGTCAGATCGTGGATCTGAACCCCATAGGCGTACAGAAGACCACGAACGAAATCATGGAGAGGGAACCTGAAGCCCCGTGGAAGGAAATCCACGAAGCAAACGTGTTCCCCCTCGCGAGGAGCGGGATACACTTCCTTGCCAGGGGCACGTACCGTGGCCTGGTCCGTCGGGGGCAGCAGGCCCTGCGCGCGTAGGAACTCGAGGTCGGTCTTCTTCACCGACGACTTTTGCCAGTCGCCGTCGGGCTTCTTCATCAACCCTGCATTGGCGGCGGCGCTGGCGCTGGCGACGGCCTTCGGCTTCCCCATCGAGTTGGACGCGCACGGAAGGTGGGAGGACAAATGGAACAGAGCTTGGATAGAGGCAAGAATGGCAAAGAGCAAGGAATGGAGGCAATGGCGATTGGAGAAGATGACCTGCCCTCGCGTAGCGGCGCAGTACTTATGCCGTGCAGGCAATCCATCCCAGCCGTCCGAGAAGAAACCGTTCACAGCAAATACATCCAGCCGTCCACGTGTCGCACGGAGAACCCAACCGTCGCCGCCCACTCCGTCCACTACGCACGGGAATCAAGGCGTCATCATCGTGCCGCGAAATCTTCGCGCCCAAATCAGAGATACGTGACAACTGCTGACTACAGTCAACACTGACAGTGGGGCCCGCTACGTCACGTCCCGTCGGGCACAGAGGCGCGCTGTGAATCGTCATCACTGACGTCAGCAAGGCACGGCGCGGAGAAGAGAGATAACTCGAACACAACATTTGAGTAGTAAGCTGTACAGCTGAAAACAACCAAGTAGGACAAGGTGTTGATCTGAGAACCCGAATTAATCATTCGGGTGGTAGTGATGAAAAGGTAGGTCAAGACGGCCGAATCAACAGATAGTAGGCTAGCAAGCCGAATAAAAGCAAGTTCAAGTAATTCGACTGCAGAACGTACTCCCATCGGGAGCGTCCTCTTCGACTGAGGAAAGCGAGTCCAAACTCAAGCAGAAGCAATCCGGCGGCGCGCCCAGGAATAAGGAGTCTTTTGCCCGACTCTCTGATTCGACCAAGCACTCGGGGGCTACTGACGTGGGGCTACTCTTCGACTACCCCACGCTGAGGCTACCTGGGCCGCGCCAAGGTTATGGAGGACCACAAAAGGCCCACTAGGGGTACCGTGTGACCTAGTCCTAGTCGGTTAGGTCCCATAACTTGCCATATTTGTAATTGCCATCGGCACCATTCACCCCAGACCTGGTCTACCTATAAAGGCCAGGAGGGTTGCTCGTCCAAGGGACACGCTCATAGCCGCCACCACCAACCCTAGCGAGATCGCCGTCTCGCCATTGTAATCGCTACTCGCAGTCAATATCAGACAAGCAGGAAGTAGGGTGTTATCCTCCGGGAACCTGAACCTGGGTAAATTCCCCGCTTGTCAGCCGTCGTGATCACCAACGCTTCTCTCTCTCCCCCTCAATCAACCCCGGGTGGGCAACCCAGGGATTTGTCGAGTTACACCCTCGCCAACCGAAAAGCGTCGACAAACCTTAAGTGTGTCACCCTACGGTTCGTGAATAATGTAGACATGATCGAGACACCTCTCCGATCAATAGTCAAAAGCGGGATCTGGAGATCAGTAATGACTCCTACATATTCGACGATGAATCTTGTGATCGTGTGAACCAAAAACGTCATAACCAATTCCTTTTGTCTCGTGATATATTACTTGTCCGAGATCCGATCATTGGTATCATCTATACCTAGTGCGATCTCGTTCCCGACAAGTACTCTTTACTCGTTATGTGATATGACATCCTTGTGACCTAGTCACGTGCTTGTAAGCGGTGTCGATGTGATATCACCGAGAGGGCGCATAGTATATCTCTCCGTCATCTGGGTGAACAAATCCCACTTCTTGATCCATGAGCCTCAACTAATACTTTCGGAATACCCAAGGCCACCTTTATAGTCACCTGTTACGGTGTGACATTTGATGTTATCAAAGCATTCTTCCGGTGTTAGTGATTGACATGATCTCATGGTCTAAGGATTAGGATTACTTCGTATGCTTAGTACAACAATATAAACTTAATGACTTGATCGCATTGCTATACTTAATTTGGGTGTGTGTTCATCACATCATTCTCCTAATGACGTGATCCCGCTATTAACAGCATCCAATGTTCATGATCAGGAAACCTTAATCATCAGTTAATCAACGAGCTAGTTAAACGAGAGGCGTTACTAGGAACTCTTATTTGTTCATTAGTCACACATGTATTAACGTTTCCAGTTAATACAATTCTATCATGAGAAATAAACATTTATCATAAACATGGAATAATATAATAACCACTTTATTATTGCCTCTCGGGCATATTCCTTTCAGTCTCCTACTTGCACAAGAGTCAATAATCTAGTTAACACTTGTAAAGATCCAACACCAATGGCCTTCTAGTGATGATCATATTTAGCTCATGGAAGAGGTTTTAGTCAACGGACCTTGAACATTTTAGGTCCGTATGTATATTGCATATCTTTTGAGTCTCTACACACGACTCATTCCGAATGAGATTAGGCATGACTTAGTATAGCTTTGGTGTGACGCCCGAAAATCGGTACTATGTAGATTTAAGCGCTCCCGCCGAAATCCGCATAATAACGATTTTAGGTCGCCCACCAGACATAATGTGCACGCCGAAACATGCGCATTATGTGGGTGGAATTGTGATATCATTACAACAGTTCCGATACATCCACAAATTCAACAGAAGATATAAATACAACAACAACTCGAACGAGTCAAGATACAGATGTTACAATACAAAGATTCAAATGACAGCGGAAGCAAAAATAGTATCCGACTACGGATAAGAAGCAAATTGGACTAAAAGTCCTGAAGATAAGCGATGGCGCCATATCCCTGCCCAGCCGAGCCGGAGGGATTCCCAAGCTAACGTCGGCAGACTTCAAACCTGTTGACTGCACATAAAGCACAGCCCAAAAGAGAGTCAGGGCACTCCCTGGCAAGCGAAACCGACTTGCCTACTTTCTACACCATCTCCCAAAATATAGGGGAGGTGGACTTAGCGGCAGCAGCACTAGCAACCTAGAGAGACATGCTATAACTTCCGTCTAATCAGAGAGGGATAAGAGAGCGCATAAGATAACAAACTACTACTAACACCAAACATAACCCATTCTCGAATTAACCCCCTCAACCAAGTATGAGGAAGCAATTCGGGAAACTCACACGTTGAACAGTTTTAATTACCATTTATTGTGTAAGTAATTCTATATTACTAGTCAGGTTAATTAACAATGATTAGGTGTAAGTTGTCTAGATCTTGTTAGCCAGCATCATCACCAAGTCGTCCATAACCATGGACACGGCTCATCGATAAGATTATACCCTGCAGGGGTGCACTACTGGACCCATACTCGCATGATCAACGCAGTCAAAAACATTAGGGCCTTTCAACCCAACTCTTTTCCTTCACCGCAACAAGTCCAGGAGCCACGGGAGCTATGCTGGTCCCGGCCAAAAGGGTGCGGACTCCCGCAGGACACACCCCTACGCACCAACAGGCCGCGCCCTATATGCATGTAACAAGGCACACCGCCAAAGTAAAATACTACACTAGTATTGATGCATATGAGACAAATGGAAAACCCGAACTAGGTGCAGCTCCCGGACAAGTTGAAGTTCCAGTCAAAGTCGAGGGGGGCTCCATTGGGCCTCCCACAAGTGGTTAGTGCGCTCAAAAGTTGGATCCGAGGACAAAATCTCAGTTCCTAGGTCGACACTTAGCAGAACAAAGCACCTCGCAAGGCCTTCCGCCGGTGCCTTATCTTTTAATTATAATACCCCAATATAAGATCATATTTTATTAAGGTAGAATAATCTATCATACTAAGTATATGAAATAAACGACCAACAGAGGACTCGCACAACCAACTCTAAGCATGCGCTACGACTCGCAAGGCTAACAGATAAACATTCAACAGGTGATGGGATGTGGGAATAAAGCTGTATAGGCTGCAGGATAAACATGTGATGGGATCGCAATAAAGAATCGAATACTAGGGTAGCAGAGATCAACGGCAAAAATGAAAGACAATGTATAGGTAAACAAGCAAACTTTGCTTGCCTGGAATCCCGCATGGAAGCAGATCTTGTCGTTGCTCACACATCTCAACGTCGTATCCGCGAAGAAGCAACAAACACTGGAAAGCGCAAAATATGCATTTTACAACTACGGCAAAGATTCAGCATGATCATACGAGAATGATGCATGGCATGGCAAGATGCAATACGGTGCAGGTAATCAAATTAAGCGGGAAAGCAACCCCGACAATTAATACTTAGGTGCAAGTTATTTATTTACCAGCAATATTAAATGTTGGTTAACATGGCAACACATGGCATGGGTGATGTAATCAAATTAAATGGAATAGGGCATTATATATTTATTACCCCTAACATTCCATATTTAATTATTTAGTTGCAATTAACAAATTATACTAAGCAATTAAAATAACAGATGCAAAATGAAATAGGAATGGCATTTTAATATTCATTGCATTTTTCTGATAAATAAACATATAAAGATTATTTGAATTGGAGTTATAGATTTGAAGTTATTAACAAATTAAGATTAGGGGTATTTCTGTAAATAGCAGGGACCTGTTCGTGATAGAAAAATGTGTCGGTGGGGGCTTAACTGCAAAAGCAGAGAGTTGAGGGGCTCGGTGCACGAATTACAGGGGGCTCTGTCACAGACAGGTGGGACCCACCTGTCAGGGGCTGGGGAAACTAAAAGGTGTGTCTTTTATTCCGCAGAGCCCGGGAATCGAACCCGCGACTGCGCGCGCGCGGTTCGGATCGGTGCGCTAACCACTGGATCGAACGAGTATTGGTGATGTACTGCGTTTCGTTTTTTGCTTAAGGTGTAAAACGGCAGCGTTTGCTTCTGACGAAACTGAACCAAAATCGACTAACGAAAAAGAAACGAGAACAGACGGTGAGCAGCGTCGGGAGATCGGGCGCCGGCGACCTTTCCCGGGCGACGCGGTGCTGGAGATGCGTGCGGGCGTGCGGATCTACGGGACCATATCATTCCCGTGCTCGGAAGCGTAAGAGAAGGCTCGGAGCGACGGGTTCGTGCTCGGGCGCGTGGTGTGCCGTGTCCGCGGCGGTGCCAACTCCGGCATCGTCAAATCCCGACGGCAGAGGAGGGTGATCGGAGGGGGATAGAGAGGGGACCGGTGAGGCTCACCGAGAGGTAGCTGGTGGCGAGTGGAGGCGGTGCGGGGAGGCCGGAGACGAGGAATTGTGCCGGCGGTGCTCCGCCAGCGTCGGAGACGACGTGGACAAGCGCTTCGGACCCGAACCCTCCCAGCTCGATTCCTTCGCCTGGCACGGCGAGGAGGACGAGGCGGAGCTTCATGGCTACTCCGCTGGCCTTCGACGGCATCGGAGTAGCGGGGCCGGTGAGTTTGCTCTGGTGGCTTCGGGGAAGAAAAACAGAGGATGAAAAAGAGAGGAGAAAAAGGAAGGTGGCGGCGCTGCGGAGGGGGAAGGAGGGAGAGGAGCTAGGGTTCCAGGAGGAGAGAGGGTGCGGCTAAAGAGGAGGTGGAGCAGGTGAGGAGAGAGCACGTGGTGGGGGACACCATGACCGGCCTCTCTCTGCCTTGGTGTAAAGGTGAGGAAGACGACAGGAGAGGTTGGTCTTGGGCCTGAGTTGGGCTAGGATGAAGGAGAGGAAGGTGGGCCAGGAGGTATGCTGGGTGTTGGGTTTTTCTTCTCTGAAGTTTTTTATTTCTTTTAATTCTTTTCTGTTTTCTATTTTTAAAACAAAAATAGAAAAGGGAAATGAATTAGGAGATTTTACAAAATAGTTTTTGTTTAAAATAGGCAATTTAATAAACTAGTTTTATAATATTTGCAAAAGATTTAAAATACACATTTTTAATTAATTTGAAATGTATTTGAATTCAAATTGTGTGATTTAAATTTAAATGCAAAAATTAAAGGAAGTGACAATAGCATGATGATATGATGTCATGATGATGCAAAAAAAGGAAAACAAATAAAATCTAAATTGGGATAAATCCCGGGACGTTATATTTGGTCACATGGTGGAACCTTTAGTTCATCGGTCTGAATCGCGTTGCTAATAATGTCAAAACAATATAGCTACATAGATCTGACATACATGGAACTACACCTAGTTCGAAAGAACTTATTGACTCAAAATTTGTTGTCAAAACAACGATATACTTAGCTATCGTTTGCTAGTCATAGCAATGATATATTTAGCCTTTGGTTGTAGTATGCCGTTTGTCACAACGACAGTACACTTATCCTCATTTGTAGAATCCGTCATATTGTTGAACTTTGGAACATCCAAAACCAACATGGAACTTCCTTCCATCCTATTGTGCAACTTTCACTTAACACACATATAGCCTTATTGAGATCAAAATTAATTTATTCGGATATGTGATACAACTCCCCTCAGTGTGACATATTACAGCGATATGTTCGTCACTTTCGTACCCAAAATATGTTCTTCGTTCTTCCAAAGCACCCAAGAATATCAGCGATCATCACATGAATCACTCTGGTATATGCTTGTAACTATATTATAGCATATGATATCTGGTTGTGTACATATCATGGCGTTTATGATTGATATAAAAAAAACCTCATATTTCTAAACTCATAGTGTTGAATACACTCAAGTCTTGTTAACACGCCATGTAACAAGAACACTTCTTGATGTTTCCATATCGAACTACTTCGGTATCTCTTTTATGCACTTTGACCCAACCTTTTAAGCGTATCAATTCATCTCCATGAATCTTAGATGCCTAACATGATTTTTGGTCTAAGTCCTTTCAGTGAAACTTTTAATTATGTTAAGTAAATATACATAATCTTTCAGTCAATGATATGTCATCTACATAAAGTATCATGAATATGTCTTAGCGCTCCCACTTAATTTCTTGCGAAAGCAAGCATCTTCATTGTTCATATTGAAATCAAAAATGTATTTGACTATTTCATTCAATGAAGATATCATCTCCGTGATGCATACTTCTATCATGGAAGTTTGCATGCCCCTTTCTAGCTCTCTCGGGATCAACAACTCCCTCGGATGTATCAGCTATACGTCCTTGGTTAGTACTCCAACTAAGGAACACAACTTTGTTACCCGGCATAACTCATATGCAGTGATTTCTAGAATAATCCCATTCAGATTTAAGGTTTCGCTACGGAAGATCCAAATCTTAACGTAGTCAACTTCTTGAACTTTGTCGTAAACAATTTTTGACAACTCAAACCTTTTATGGATGTGACATCCACTTATGTTTATAGACTCATTTTTATTTTACCAAGTTCCAAGCTTGATTTCGTCTATGAATAATATCTTCGATTTTATGGCGTTCAACCATTTTTAACGGAGTTAAGGGCCCATCATCGCTTCCTTGTATACAATCGGTTTACTATTGTCCTACAATAATATTTCGTTCTCAAATCCTTATTATTCGATTACGAAAGCGTACCCGGCTAGTGAGGTTCAATATATAATTCAATCTCTAGAGCTTCAACAACTTCTAGTTGTGGGTGTCATGGGCGACATGGCTGCTTCCAGAACAAATTCTGGTGTTGCGCCACTCTGCTCATCTTAGTTATTGAATTCTATTGTCCTCCCACTCAAAACTTTCACGAGAACATCCTTCTCGGAAATAAGCCATTCTCAGCGACAACAACACTTTGTCTTTGGCTTAAAGTGGAAAGAATTCCCAATGCTTCCTTGGGATAACCTACAAAGATATTTATCCATTTTGGTTGGAAAATCATTTGCATACCAAAAATGAAGAAAAGACCGTTGGGTAACTTCCCGTCACATATCTCATATGGTTGTCAATTCAGTGGATCATATATGATGGTACTCTTTTAAGTGTAAAAGCGGTAGTCTCTAAAGCATAGCTCTTCAAAAATATAATGGCAATTTCAATTTACATCTTTGATATTCCATGTCAAAACACGGTCTGATTATGTCTCTCGAACCCACCATACTTCTGTGGTGTTTTAGGGAGGCATAATTTGTGGAATTAATTCCGCAACACTTAGATGTCTTGTGCTAAACCTGTAACTTAAATAATCCCTTCTATGAACTCATCATAGATATTATTGTTACGATGATTTTCTACGTCATGTTGAAATATTTGAACATATTCAAATGTTTCAGACTTCTTTCTCATTAAATAGGTCAATCCAAATATATCAATTCAAATCATCAACGAAGTAGATGAATCTACCGCTTATGGCTACACCCAATGGATCACATACATCAATCATGTGTGATTTCCAACATGTTTAGCCATTTGTTCAATCTTAGGCCTCTCGAACGAAGTTCAAGTCATTTTCCTTTTAGAAAGTGTTGCAAGAGTCAAATGATTCAAAATCAGGTGACTCTGAAATTCAACAACATTGAGTTCCTTCATGCAATTATTTCTAATATGACTTAAATGGCGGTTCCACAATTATGTGGAATTCAAATCATTAGCCTTGTGGCGTTTACGTTAGTATAATAGATATATGTTTTACCAACAAGATTTATAATAACTTATCCATCTTCTATGGATTATGGTCAAAATTTGAACAACTACTTGTTTTATTTAGACCAGAACAAAATAACAAATTTATTAAGTTATTTTAGAATAAATCTCACGGGCTAGTTATAATACCAACTACGAACACAATAACAAATTATCATATTTTCGTTGCGTATTGTTACCACATTCCTCATAAGTCACTTAGGCCATTATATTCTTGTATTGAGTTGTATGACAGTTCATACCAACCAAGTGAGTACAAATACCCAAGAATTACAGTACGTGACTAATAGGAAAAATATCTATAACATGTATATCAGCCATATACACCTGAACAAGACTTTCTAGTCTTTTCTTTTCTGCCAAATACTTTTGCAGATCCTCTTTCGGTTTTTCCTCTCTATGCGGAAGAAGCATTCAACATCAAAATATGTGACAATCAAATTTGAACAAAATCCTAGGCATGAATAGTCAGTATTAGCACCCTTTGGAGTTTTATGTTGAAGTTGATCATCATATGATAAGTGTTCTTCTGGATTTCACTATTAGTGGTCGTTTAATGCAATGAACAAATTCACTTACACTATTTATCCATCCCATCATGAATCCTATCATAATGAAGCTACAATGGCTCGATTAGATTGGATATGAATCAGTGCCAAACTAATTTGGATATCGAGATGCCTAGCATCTTCTATCTTGTAGTACATACTCATACAATATGAGCTCAGGTACTCCCACTGAAATTCATAAAAACTTGTAACCAAAACAAGGTCCTAGATATCAGTCATATCTCATACCTCATTCATTTATGAAAACAAATTTTCAGCTCAATCGTTCTCCTCAATTATCAAACAAATTCAAAAACTAAGTTTCACGGAGACAAGAATGAATTAAGACACCAATAAGAATTGTTGCTCATTTTAGATTCCAAATCACATAGAGAAATTTTAGAGTTACCGGAAGTTTGCAATAGAATTTTAAAACTTTTCTATACATAATTACTTACTAACAATATGGTACCAGTCCATAGAGTAAATATCAGATTTTGAACAGTTTTGATCTCAACTAACAAGCCTAGTGCGTAATGGAGTACGGATGCCAATACTACAACTATTCATGCAAAGACAATTTTAGACTATGTTTATGATAGATATATGGAGTTAAACTAATTCTAAATTATTTCATCAACTTCCACTTAAAAACAACATCACATCCCTCTAATCGTTCTAGTGATTACACGAACCAAATTCACTACACCAATAACCGATCATCACGAGAGATGGTGTGGCTGCAAAGGCGAACATCGACCATGTTGATCATATCATCCATATAACTCATGATTTACCTTTCGGTTACGTGTTCCGAGAACATGTCTGTACATGCTAGGCTCGCCAGGTATAACCATAGTATTTGCGTGTGTAAATCTGGCTTACACCCGTTGTATGCGTAGGTTGAGTCTATCACACCCGATCATCACGTGGTGCTTCGAAACGACGAACTTTCTTAACGGTGCATACTAAGGAAAACACATTACTATCTTGATATTAACCGTGAGAGGGATCATCTTATAATGCTACCGTCGCGATCTAAGCAAAGATCTAAGCAAAATAAGATGCATAAAGGATTAACATCACATGCATGGATAATGTGACATGATATGGTCCTTTTCGCACTTAATCTCTATCTTGTGCATCTTGGCATGATCTCCATCATTCCACCGGCGTGGCACCAAGGTCCATGGAGCCTCCTTCTTGATTGTCCTCCAAATTTACAACATATCATCTAAATATGATATTTAGCACGCATGCCATAAATTAAAAAAGACAACCATTTGCCTCTTGCCGGTTTGTCATAATTTACAAAAAGGTATCATCTCATACATCAAATTTATAACTTTGACCATATCACATCACATGCCCTGCAAAAACAAGTTAGATGTCCTCTAATTTATTTTTGCATATTTTACATGGCTTAGGACTTTCGAAGATAGAACCGTTCTTACCTACAAACATGAAACCACAACGGTGATGGAAATATTATTAGCAACCCGTTCTATTTTATATCTTAACTATAGTGGGAGAGACAGACACCCGCAAAGCCACTTATACAAAACAAGTTGCATGTCAGTCGTGGAACAAGTCTCATGTACGTGGACATGTAAGGTTAGTCCGGGCCGCTTCATCCCACTATGACACTAAGATACAAAATATACAAAGGAAGCAATAACATGATCATCAACGCCCACATACACATATGTAGCGTACCTGCACTTTAAATAAGGCAGATACCTGTGTATAGTGCAAATCCCTGGATCGATTCATTTGCACACACAGTTTACGATGTAATATCACAACAAAGCGTCAACTTTATTACATCGATGATCCAGAATTACAAAATATTTGTTACAAGTTGCATAGCATAAAGCTAGCATTGAAAAGTACACAGCGGAAATACAATAGCAGTGAGTCTCTATAACTTTCATGCTGCCACAGGCGAAAACATGTTGGTTGTAGACTCGAAACCTTTAAACGAAACCTCACTCGTCATCTGATCAAATCTGCAATAAGAAAAATATTGCAACAACGTGGGTCAGATTCCATTAAAAATGGAGTCTGGCAAGTGACACTATGGTGGACACTTTACGGAATAACTCTAAGGCCTATATGCATATTTGGCTGGTGGAGTTCAAGGCTAATTTGCATAAAGCCAATTTTTCCTACTCTTTTGAAAACACTTTTCTTGAAATCAAGACGAGTATGGCATGAAAACCATAAATCTCATCTTCCCTTGTTCACCCATCAAGTTTTATTTCTGAAGTTGGAATGGTGGAACCCTCCGTTGACGTCCGTGATCAGCTGCTCAAATTGTCCGTACCGGGGACACGGCTAAGTACTTAGTTTTACACTCTGCAGAGGTTGTGCACGTTCACCATTGTACCCATTCAACCCAAGGTATCCTTTACACACCATTTGTGATAAGGAAAGGAGAGAATGAGACGCGATCTTTCAGAAGCATTTTCCCTCCCACCTGGCTTGACCCGTTCCACCTAACATCCCCCTACATCTGCTTGTCAAGCCGGAGAGAGTCCACGCAACATAATTGATCAAGCCAGAGCCCATATGGCAATGGCTGCACTGGAAGCAATCGTCACTCGGAGTTCTTCAGATTCCTCTGTTCCTGGGTGGCCATTCACAAGTGTACATACTCCAGGAACCATAGAAATGGACCTGAGTAGCCACTCAACATAAACCATACAACCACTTACCACCCAGGTGTTTCATTCTTAACTTAGTAGAATTTAGATTTTCACAAAACAACATTTGCATAGCATCAATAATTCTACTAAGTATTGCATAGGAATCCTAGACACAGGTATAAGGGATTCTACACAGGTTTAGCATAGCAACACATGCATATAAAAATACACTAAGTAATGCATATAAAAATAGGAAGTTTATGAGGTGTGCCACTTGCCTTTGAATGTTGTCGTTGTTCACAAACTCTTTTCAACAACGAACGTTTGCTCTCCGTTTAATCTAAACAATAATAGCAAACCACAATACCACAATCAACAACAAGCACAACTCCACAATGCATACAAACACATACTAGATGAATAAATAAGTTTTATAAAACTTTCTAAGGAAAATATGTTTATGCCTGGTGTGCAAAATATTCCTAAGGTTTGTTTCCAGGCCGCTTCATCCCACTATGCTGCTAGGATCCAACAACTTCAAGATGATAACATCATGATCAAAATTTGTTTAAGTCTAAAAGACAAGATTAGGAAAGAGGGAAAGGATAGAAAGAAAGATATAGTTGTCCTCCAGGCTTCGTCTCCAGACTTGTAACTTTCTTCTGGATGATGTCTTGATTGAGCTCTTGGTAGTCTTGATGAATCTTCAGACTTGATGATTCTTGTATCCTCGAGGCTGGTTTTGGATTTACTTAGTCTTCAAGAGGTCCCAGAGGAGAAGAAAAGACAGAGAGAAAGACTTAGAGAATAAAAGGGGGTTGGCCTTCTTGAACTTCTTCTCACTTTTCTTCTAAGTGCTTGACATCTTTGGAATGCTTCCAGAGTCTGTTTTCTCCTAAGTCCTTCATGAACTTCTTCTTGATTTTCTTCTAAGTGTTTCTTCTCCTTGAAGATACTTCTGAAGTCTTGTTTTTGGCTAAGTCCTTCATTGGTCTTCCAGCTCCATGTTGAAAACTACTAAGTGTCTAAGTGTATAGCACTTCACAAATATGCTAAGTTGAAATGATCCTAACTTAGAGAACACTAATGAAGAGGGGTTTTTCTATGAGAATAAAATATGCTATGAATGAAATGAAATTTTAAATCACAAGAAACATAAAAATAACTTTTGTGATTTCTTTATAAATATACATGAATTTATAAATGCAATTTAGTTAATTTCTGATTTTGGAAAATATAATAAAAGGAATAATTATAAGATTAAAGTTTCCTATGACTAAATTTTTATAAAAAAATTTTATAATTAGTGTTAATAGACAGAGAGCATTTAATTAAATCTATTGCAATTGGATTTAATCCAAAAATAATTATTCTATTAAAAGTTATTCCAAAATTAGTCAAACTATTCAAATTAAACACACAACTAGGAAATCATTCAAAAATTACTCAAAATTATTTTATAGCAGTAGCATTAATTTACAAATATTCTAAAGTTTCTAAAACATATTTATTTGCAATTTTTTGATTTATAGATTTAAAGTTATTACAAATATACTCAAATTCCCCATTTGAATTTTGAATATTTTATACTAATTCAAATTTGAATTTTGTCAGATCCAAAATATTCTACATGTCAAGAGCTTTCCAAATATATAAAAATTATTAAATTTGGAGTTGTGGTTAAAAAGTTGTGACCGATCTAAGTGACAGGGGTTTTTCTGCAAAACTGCCAAATAATCTAATTAAAAGAATTTATTTTCTGACGTGGCAGCTGACTGGGATGCTGACTGTGCAGGCCACGTCAGCGCTGACGTGGTTAAGTGGATGAATCTGGATCGTCAGATCTGGATCTGACGGTCCAGATCTGATCTTACCGGTTGACCACAACTTCTAATCGTGACCGTATATAATAGATCAGACGCTCACCGTGCGATGGAGAGGAGGTGGCGGCGCAGTGGTCACCGGCGGCGACGAAGACGGCGGCGCGGCTCTGGCGCGGACGGATTCGACGCTCCGGGGGGTCTCCGGGATCGCCGAGGGCACGGAGAGGTGCGGCGCGGCGTGCTGGAGACGATGGGTCCAAAGCCGTCGTCTCGTTCTTCTTGGAACGGCAGGGAGGTGCGGGAGGAGAAGCTATGGCGCCGGCGGTTCTTTGGTTGAGCACTTCCCCTCGATTCGCTGTGTAGAAGAGAACGGGTGGGGTTAGGGAGCTGCGCATGTGCACGAGGGAGAGGATGGGGTGGCTCTCGGGCTCGATTTGCTGCTCACCTCGTCGGGAAACCGAGAAGAGCGGCGGCGGACCGGCGGAGCTCCGGCGAGCCTTTTGAGCGGCCTGGCGGCACGAATTCGATGGGATCAAGAGGGGAAACAGAGGCGGGGACGCGGAGAATTTATAGGCGTCCTCAGTTAGGGTTTTAAACGCTTAAATCGCGCGAATCGATCGAAACAAGGGAAGGTGCAGATCGGGCGAAAATCCCGGCTGGAGGTTGACGATGATGACGTCAGCGATGACGTCATCCAATAATTCTTTTTCTGTTTTTATTTGTTTAATTCATATCTTTTGATTTAAATATCCAAATGATGTCAAATTAATTTCTAAAAATTTGTAAAAATAATATCTTGCTGTTAAACCAGTTGTGGGTATGTTTTGAACACTTTTCAAAAATAATACTTTAGAAATATTGATTAAATGTGAAATTGATACTTTATGTTTAATTTATAACTAGGGTTTAATTAATTTTAATTTTGGCTAAATAAATTATATGAAATACCCATATTCAATTATGTTTGGATTTAAGTTATTTAAACACATTTTCTTGAACATGCATCTTTATTTTGGTTTAATAGAAGCTTAATATAATTTAAATAATTTTTAAAGTAATAGGAAATATAATGGATTCTAATGTTAATTAAATTTTATTTTGTGTAACATTATATTTTATTTTATGATAATTCATTTGAAAACTTTATAACAACTTTGGAAAAGATTTTTGTTTTAATTATATTCTTATTTAGAATATATTAATCATTTCCTGCTTTGAAAATAGATGAAATTCATTTGAGCAAATGAAATGTTTATTTGGCTAATTCATTAATTTAAATTCTATGAAGTTTTAAAGTTATACACTATAGGCTTATAATTTCCAAACTATATTTTGAACTTAGTTAAAGGAATGAAAACCATTTGGTAACTAACACCATTTTTCAATAATTTGTGAATTTATGAATAAATATGGCTAAGTGGTTTAATTCAAATACTTTTAAAGAAACTAATTTATTTAAAATAAAAAGGATTGTAGTTTGTAAAATATTTGTCAAATTATATTTTAAGGAATTTTGAAACACAGTGGATAATAAAATGTTTAAACTGTGACATTTGAAATATTAACTCAAGTTTGAAGTCTTTCATAGTGGGTTTCCTTATACATTTAATATTTTATTTTAATAAAAAGAAAAGTTTTAAATTTTTGTGATTTTTGAACATTCCAAAATGTTGGGATGTTACAGACTACCACCCTTAAAAGGAATCTCGTCCCCGAGATTCGGAGAGGCTAGAAAGACAAAGCAATGCTTGAGTGATTCTGATAACTCGGGATGTTTTGGGAAATGAATTTTCTGACATGGAAACTTGAAAACTTGGCAGTGAATGGTTTCTCTGATTAGGAGGATGAAAAGAAAGATAGTTTGAGATCTCTGTGTTTAAGCGACTGGGTTTGAATTATCTAGGTGGCTACCACCCTTAAAAGGAATTTTTGTGGTCAGTCTAGAAACTTTGTGAAATTTTGTTTATTCCTCTGAGGTAGGGCGTACAAGTGTTCAAAATACAATGGCATGTGGTGGATACAGAAAGTTTTTAGCACTCACGCTTTCCACTCGGTCCTTGGAGAGATTTATTCTTCTTCCGCTCTGGGCAGCCACTGACATAGTGTCCTGTTGCTCCGCATCTGCGGCATGTCACAGGACTGATGATTTTCTTGTGTGAGCGGTTAAGGCATTTCTCCTTCATCTTTACTGGGCACTTATCAGCATAATGTCCTTTGCCTTTACATTTGTAGCAAATTACGTCACTTAAGTTCCTCTTCTTCTTCTTAGATGTTTCCAGGGCTAAAAGTTCTTCCAAATCTTGTTTGCCATATTCTATCTCAATTAAAGAAGTCCAGTCTCGTTTGATGTGACAATTTCGAGCTAGGTGATCTCCTTCACATTTATAGCAACACTTGGAGGTACTTTTGGATTTCTTCGGAAGTGACCTTACTCTTATTTCATTCTTCACCTTAGTATGACCCACAGTCTCATTTTGATGAAGATTTGGTTCAGTATCCTGACCAGTCCTTCTCTCTTTGCAGTCCCATGAATAATGTCCTAGTTCTCCACAGGTAAAACATGTTATATGGCTAGTATCTCTTTTGTGTTCCTCCTTGTTTTCTTGTACTTCCACATACTTCATGAGATTTTGTTGCATCCCCTTTTTGGCTTGCTAACTGACTTCTTGCACCACGGGGTAGAGTTGATGTTGAGTTGGAACGTGATTTGTTGCTTCACACAAACAACAAGAAATCTGACTTGTGGGACATTCCCTAACTGGATGTCCGGTATGACCATGGGGCCACTCATCAGTGCATTCTTGGGACGTATGTCCTATCTCCCCACAGGTTTTGCATGCCTTTGGTTTGGTCATAAGATCCTCTTCAAATTCACTATGGTTTTGATCAATCTTAGGCAGTTGCTCATTGATCATCTTCAACAGCTGACTCTGGTTCTCTAATAGTAGTCGCATAGTTGTATGCAAATCATTGGTGTTGGTATTGGGGTGAGACATCTGTTTGGTTTAAAAAGCAATGAGTTGAATTATTTGTACTTATGGAGGAATCCTAGTTCAATAAAACAAAACAAGGCAACCAATCTATAACATAATCAATCAACATCTAACAAACATCAAGCAACGAGGTGCTAACACAAAGCAAACAATCTAGTACTGTCATATAGCTAAGTTGATATGATCAATACACTAACACGATATCGTCGTTCTATTTAAGTGGTGGTCAAATCTACCTCCTTCGCAAGTGCTTCTAGTTCTTGTTCAACTTTCTTGGATATCTTTGAAGTGTTGGTCTAATCCTGGTTCTTTTAGTGGTCTTCCATGCATGCAGAACTTCATGATTAATCGTAGCTTTTCCATATGAGGCAGCAGAATCAGACTTAGACTATAAGAACATGGTCATCTAGAAAAAGGTAAGAGGTTTTTAGAAGGTTGATAGTAGATGAGAATAAGAGAAAGACATAGTGAAAAGATTTGTTTTTAGAAAAGTGAAGAAAAACAGATTTTCAATCCTATGGTCAAACCTATTTCTATCCAAACCTAGGGTTTCGAACCTACAGGCAACACAGTGCTCTGATACCATCTGTAGCGTACCTGCACTTTAAATAAGGCAGATACCTGTGTATAGTGCAAATCCCTGGATCGATTCATTTGCACACACAGTTTACGATGTAATATCACAACAAAGCGTCAACTTTATTACATCGATGATCCAGAATTACAAAATATTTGTTACAAGTTGCATAGCATAAAGCTAGCATTGAAAAGTACACAGCGGAAATACAATAGCAGTGAGTCTCTATAACTTTCATGCTGCCACAGGCGAAAACATGTTGGTTGTAGACTCGAAACCTTTAAACGAAACCTCACTCGTCATCTGATCAAATCTGCAATAAGAAAAATATTGCAACAACGTGGGTCAGATTCCATTAAAAATGGAGTCTGGCAAGTGACACTATGGTGGACACTTTACGGAATAACTCTAAGGCCTATATGCATATTTGGCTGGTGGAGTTCAAGGCTAATTTGCATAAAGCCAATTTTTCCTACTCTTTTGAAAACACTTTTCTTGAAATCAAGACGAGTATGGCATGAAAACCATAAATCTCATCTTCCCTTGTTCACCCATCAAGTTTTATTTCTGAAGTTGGAATGGTGGAACCCTCCGTTGACGTCCGTGATCAGCTGCTCAAATTGTCCGTACCGGGGACACGGCTAAGTACTTAGTTTTACACTCTGCAGAGGTTGTGCACGTTCACCATTGTACCCATTCAACCCAAGGTATCCTTTACACACCATTTGTGATAAGGAAAGGAGAGAATGAGACGCGATCTTTCAGAAGCATTTTCCCTCCCACCTGGCTTGACCCGTTCCACCTAACATCCCCCTACATCTGCTTGTCAAGCCGGAGAGAGTCCACGCAACATAATTGATCAAGCCAGAGCCCATATGGCAATGGCTGCACTGGAAGCAATCGTCACTCGGAGTTCTTCAGATTCCTCTGTTCCTGGGTGGCCATTCACAAGTGTACATACTCCAGGAACCATAGAAATGGACCTGAGTAGCCACTCAACATAAACCATACAACCACTTACCACCCAGGTGTTTCATTCTTAACTTAGTAGAATTTAGATTTTCACAAAACAACATTTGCATAGCATCAATAATTCTACTAAGTATTGCATAGGAATCCTAGACACAGGTATAAGGGATTCTACACAGGTTTAGCATAGGAACACATGCATATAAAAATACACTAAGTAATGCATATAAAAATAGGAAGTTTATGAGGTGTGCCACTTGCCTTTGAATGTTGTCGTTGTTCACAAACTCTTTTCAACAACGAACGTTTGCTCTCCGTTTAATCTAAACAATAATAGCAAACCACAATACCACAATCAACAACAAGCACAACTCCACAATGCATACAAACACATACTAGATGAATAAATAAGTTTTATAAAACTTTCTAAGGAAAATATGTTTATGCCTGGTGTGCAAAATATTCCTAAGGCTAGAAATGCTTTTTCATGCCCTGAAAATCTTTTAAGTTAATGCAAGGCAAATAGGTGGGTCAAGAATGACTAAGGACTAAGGTCTTAAGTTGGATAAACATACTTTGTTTTATATCTTCTTGAAACAAGCACTCTAATGGCTTTGCCATGATGTGCAAAATACTTAGAGAAAAATACTAAGTCATTTGTTCAAGATGATCAACAATTATTATCAACTCTTTGTAAATTGGACATTCACTATAGTGAGAGAGACCGACACCCGGCCAGCCACTTAAATTGTGGAACAGGTCTCATGTACGTGGACATGTAAGGTTTGTTTCCAGGCCGCTTCATCCCACTATGCTGCTAGGATCCAACAACTTCAAGATGATAACATCATGATCAAAATTTGTTTAAGTCTAAAAGACAAGATTAGGAAAGAGGGAAAGGATAGAAAGAAAGATATAGTTGTCCTCCAGGCTTCGTCTCCAGACTTGTAACTTTCTTCTGGATGATGTCTTGATTGAGCTCTTGGTAGTCTTGATGAATCTTCAGACTTGATGATTCTTGTATCCTCGAGGCTGGTTTTGGATTTACTTAGTCTTCAAGAGGTCCCAGAGGAGAAGAAAAGACAGAGAGAAAGACTTAGAGAATAAAAGGGGGTTGGCCTTCTTGAACTTCTTCTCACTTTTCTTCTAAGTGCTTGACATCTTTGGAATGCTTCCAGAGTCTGTTTTCTCCTAAGTCCTTCATGAACTTCTTCTTGATTTTCTTCTAAGTGTTTCTTCTCCTTGAAGATACTTCTGAAGTCTTGTTTTTGGCTAAGTCCTTCATTGGTCTTCCAGCTCCATGTTGAAAACTACTAAGTGTCTAAGTGTATAGCACTTCACAAATATGCTAAGTTGAAATGATCCTAACTTAGAGAACACTAATGAAGAGGGGTTTTTCTATGAGAATAAAATATGCTATGAATGAAATGAAATTTTAAATCACAAGAAACATAAAAATAACTTTTGTGATTTCTTTATAAATATACATGAATTTATAAATGCAATTTAGTTAATTTCTGATTTTGGAAAATATAATAAAAGGAATAATTATAAGATTAAAGTTTCCTATGACTAAATTTTTATAAATTTTTTTTATAATTAGTGTTAATAGACAGAGAGCATTTAATTAAATCTATTGCAATTGGATTTAATCCAAAAATAATTATTCTATTAAAAGTTATTCCAAAATTAGTCAAACTATTCAAATTAAACACACAACTAGGAAATCATTCAAAAATTACTCAAAATTATTTTATAGCAGTAGCATTAATTTACAAATATTCTAAAGTTTCTAAAACATATTTATTTGCAATTTTTTGATTTATAGATTTAAAGTTATTACAAATATACTCAAATTCCCCATTTGAATTTTGAATATTTTATACTAATTCAAATTTGAATTTTGTCAGATCCAAAATATTCTACATGTCAAGAGCTTTCCAAATATATAAAAATTATTAAATTTGGAGTTGTGGTTAAAAAGTTGTGACCGATCTAAGTGACAGGGGTTTTTCTGCAAAACTGCCAAATAATCTAATTAAAAGAATTTATTTTCTGACGTGGCAGCTGACTGGGATGCTGACTGTGCAGGCCACGTCAGCGCTGACGTGGTTAAGTGGATGAATCTGGATCGTCAGATCTGGATCTGACGGTCCAGATCTGATCTTACCGGTTGACCACAACTTCTAATCGTGACCGTATATAATAGATCAGACGCTCACCGTGCGATGGAGAGGAGGTGGCGGCGCAGTGGTCACCGGCGGCGACGAAGACGGCGGCGCGGCTCTGGCGCGGACGGATTCGACGCTCCGGGGGGTCTCCGGGATCGCCGAGGGCACGGAGAGGTGCGGCGCGGCGTGCTGGAGACGATGGGTCCAAAGCCGTCGTCTCGTTCTTCTTGGAACGGCAGGGAGGTGCGGGAGGAGAAGCTATGGCGCCGGCGGTTCTTTGGTTGAGCACTTCCCCTCGATTCGCTGTGTAGAAGAGAACGGGTGGGGTTAGGGAGCTGCGCATGTGCACGAGGGAGAGGATGGGGTGGCTCTCGGGCTCGATTTGCTGCTCACCTCGTCGGGAAACCGAGAAGAGCGGCGGCGGACCGGCGGAGCTCCGGCGAGCCTTTTGAGCGGCCTGGCGGCACGAATTCGATGGGATCAAGAGGGGAAACAGAGGCGGGGACGCGGAGAATTTATAGGCGTCCTCAGTTAGGGTTTTAAACGCTTAAATCGCGCGAATCGATCGAAACAAGGGAAGGTGCAGATCGGGCGAAAATCCCGGCTGGAGGTTGACGATGATGACGTCAGCGATGACGTCATCCAATAATTCTTTTTCTGTTTTTATTTGTTTAATTCATATCTTTTGATTTAAATATCCAAATGATGTCAAATTAATTTCTAAAAATTTGTAAAAATAATATCTTGCTGTTAAACCAGATGTGGGTATGTTTTGAACACTTTTCAAAAATAATACTTTAGAAATATTGATTAAATGTGAAATTGACACTTTATGTTTAATTTATAACTAGGGTTTAATTAATTTTAATTTTGACTAAATAAATTATATGAAATACCCATATTCAATTATGTTTGGATTTAAGTTATTGAAACACATTTTCTTGAACATGCATCTTTATTTTGGTTTAATAGAAGCTTAATATAATTTAAATAATTTTTAAAGTAATAGGAAATATAATGGATTCTAATGTTAATTAAATTTTATTTTGTGTAACATTATATTTTATTTTATGATAATTCATTTGAAAACTTTATAACAACTTTGGAAAAGATTTTTGTTTTAATTATATTCTTATTTAGAATATATTAATCATTTCCTGCTTTGAAAATAGATGAAATTCATTTGAGCAAATGAAATGTTTATTTTGCTAATTCATTAATTTAAATTCTATGAAGTTTTAAAGTTATACACTATAGGCTTATAATTTCCAAACTATATTTTGAACTTAGTTAAAGGAATGAAAACCATTTGGTAACTAACACCATTTTTCAATAATTTGTGAATTTATGAATAAATATGGCTAAGTGGTTTAATTCAAATACTTTTAAAGAAACTAATTTATTTAAAATAAAAAGGATTGTAGTTTGTAAAATATTTGTCAAATTATATTTTAAGGAATTTTGAAACACAGTGGATAATAAAATGTTTAAACTGTGACATTTGAAATATTAACTCAAGTTTGAAGTCTTTCATAGTGGGTTTCCTTATACATTTAATATTTTATTTTAATAAAAAGAAAAGTTTTAAATTTTTGTGATATTTGAACATTCCAAAATGTTGGGATGTTACAACATATGTGTTCTATCCATACAAAACATCTACGCATAGACACGGTGCTGATACCACTGATGGATTCGTAGCATAGAAAACAAAAAAATTCCTACGGTGCGAACAAGCCAACAAGCAAAGATCTAGTCTAGGAGAAGCTCGTAACGACTGGAACATATTCCAAGAGAACTAACCCTCGAAGACCGTAAGCGTTTCGAGAATAATTCTCGTGGATGATGTAGTTGTTCACTCGCCGATCTCAAGATCGTGAAGATGTGCGCTGCAACGGGCAGCGCCTCCGTACTCGGTCACACGTACGGTTTGATGACGACCTTCATTCCCTCGATCCAGCGGGGCAGCGGAAGTAGTAGAACCACCGGAAACTCCAGCAGCACGACGGCGTGCTGTGGTGTATAAACTAATCGGCCATGGCTTCGCCAAGCGGATGGCTGGAAGGTGGAGCAGCGGGAGGAGGGAGAGAGAGGCAAGTGTGTGGGGAGAGGGAGCTTACACCCCTCTTTATATAGGAGGGGGAGGGAGCCACGGATTTGGAGTTCCCCCACCTCTCCCCTCATCATGTGAGTGGGGTCTCCACTCAACCCACTCATTCTCTCATCAATTCCCACTCAAAATTCCAAGGAGTTTTTTTTATTAAATAAAACAATTTCATTTCTTTTTAATATTTGTTAATTCTATTAACAGACATTAACACTTACCCCCTTGGTTCATTTGTTAATTCTATTAACAACCATTGGCACCCATTGACAATTAACTCCTTGAACTATTTCAGTATTACCCGAAACAATTTCGGTGCTATCAAACTTTTCTCCGAAATTCCATGTCTAGCCAAAAGCGTCGATAAACCTTAAGTGTGTCACCCTGCGGTTCATGAATAATGTAGACATGATCAAGACACCTCTCCGATCAATACTCGACAGCGGGATCTGGAGATCCGTAATGACTCCTACATATTCGACGATGAGTCTTGTGGTCGTGTGAACAAAAAACGTCATAACCAATTCTTTTTGTCTCGCAATATTTTACTTGTGCGAGATCGGATCATTGGTATCATCTATACCTAGTTCGATCTCGTTCCCGACAAGTACTCTTTACTCGTTATGTGATATGACATCCTTGTGACCTAGTCACGTGCTTGCAAGCGGTGTCGATGTGATATCACCGAGAGGGCCCAGAGTATATCTCTCTGTCATCTAGATGGACAAATCCCACTTCTTGATCCATGAGTCTCAACTAATACTTTCATAATACCCAACTCCACCTTTATAGTCACCCTGTTACGGTGTGACGTTTGATGTTATCAAAGCATTCTTCCGGTGTTAGTGATTGACATGATCTCATGGTCTAAGGATTGGGATTACTTCATATGCTTAGTACAACAATGTAAACTTAATAACTTGACCGCATTGCTATACTTAATTTGGGTGTGTGTTCATCACATAATTCTCCTAATGACGTGATCCCGTTATTAACAACATCCAATGTTCATGATCAGGAAACCTTAATCATCAGTTAATCAACGAGCTAGTTAAACGAGAGGTGTTACTAGGAACTCTTATTTGTTCATTAGTCACACATGTATTAACGTTTCCAGTTAATACAATTCTAGCATGAGAAATAAACATTTATCATAAAAATGGAATAATATAATAACCACTTTATTATTACCTCTCGGGCATATTCCTTTCAGAACAAGCCAGGATTTTCTCTAAGTCTGGAATGCCTGCGCCCTGGCCAAGCCGGAAGTTCTACCGGAACTTTGGCCAGAACTTTCCGGGTGACCGGAAGTTCCGGCTTAAGTGACCGGAAGTTCCGACCTGCGGGTAGTGAAAAACGGCTAGTTCGTGGAGGGGCTATAAATACCCCTCCACCTACCTCCAGCCATTTTAGCTCTCACACACTCTCTCTTCATAAATGTATTGAAGCTCAAATCTTCAAGATCTCCCAACTCTTCCACCCAAACTCGTTGATCTTTGGAGGAACGAAGGAAAAGGCCCCGATCTACCACTTCACCGAAGCGATTTGTAATATTCCCCCATTCACTTGGGGATTTTCAGCCTAGATCTCACCATTGTTGGTACTTGGTGTAAGCTTGACCTTTGTGGTCTTGACCTGTTGTGGTCATCTTGAGATCCCCCAATTCAGTTGTGGGTGCGTGCCTCAAATGTTTGTAAGGGATTCGATCTCCGCCCTAAAAGGGAATCAATAGTGGAAGGTGAACTCGCAACCTTTGTGGTTGTGTTCATCGGAGAAGAAGGTGATCCTTTGTGGCGTTGTGACCAACCTGTTGTGGTGACACACACCTCTCCAAACGAGACGTACACCCTTATGGTGGAACTCGGGATTAACTCTTCGTCTCCGCGTGCTTCGACTTGGTTCCCCAATTCCTTCACCCCTTACTCGCTTGTTTCGCTCCTATATATCATGTGTATTGCTTTGCTTGTAATATAGGTAAATTCACCTTAGTCGCATATCTAGAGAATTTACCTTTGAGCTAAGCCTAAATTGAAAAGGAATTAAAATTTACAGTAGCACCTATTCACCCCCCCCCCCCCCCTCTAGGTGCCGGATTCCCGTTCAGGCTTGTGTTGAAGGAAAAATGCATGGCATCCACCATCCAAGAAAGACCATCATTTCATCAACAAGGGTTTTGCTGATTCTCCATGTTGACCTCTTTGGTCCTATTCCGGAAGCTAGTCTTGGTGGCAAGAAGTATTGCTTGGTGATTGTTGATGATTATTCAAGATACACATGGGTTTTCTTCTTCAAGTCGAAGACGGAGACTCAACAAAGAATCATTGACTTCTCCAATGAGGCTCAACTTCAACACAATGTCCCAATCTTGGTGATAAGAAGCGACAACGGTTCCAAGTTCAAGAACTACACCTTGAACGAGTTCCTTAGTGAAGAAGGGATTCGTCATCAATATTCCGCTGTCTATAATCCCCCAACAAAATGGTGTAGCCGAAAGGAAGAACCGCACACTTATTGAGATGGCAAGATCTATGATGGCCGAGTTCAAGTCCCCAAACAACTTTTGGGCCGCAGCCGTCAACACCGCTTGCCATTCATCTAACCGGCTCTTCTTTCGCAAAGGACTCTTGAAGACACCTTATGAAGTGCTTACCGGGAATAAGCCCAACATCTCTTACTTCCGAGTTTTTGGTTGTAAGTTTAATCTCATCAAAGGTGTTCGTTTAGGCAAGTTTGATTCTAAGTCTCTTGAAGGGACGTTTGTTGGTTACGGTGCCGAATCCCACACCTATAGAGTCTATGATAAGGCCTCGTGCATTATCATAGAAACTTGTAGTGTGGTGTTCGATGAGAATGATGGCTCCCTCGTGGAGCAAAGTGGTGTTTCCAATGTAGGTGAGGATCAACCTATAGATGCTATCCGAAGGATGGGGTTGGGCGTCCACCGCCCCGTCAAACTCTATTATGAGGTTGCTCAATAAGGTTCAAGCTCTATGCAAGTGGTGGCATCTACCTCACAAGAAACCCCCGACAACAACTCTGCGACTAACACGCCTCAACAATAAGGAGCTCAAGAACTTCCGGCTAGCCCTGAAGTTTCCGGTGGACCGGAACTTCCAGTCTTCGATCTGGAACTTCCGGTGTCCACGCCGGAACTTCCGGCCCCCATGACCGGAACTTCCGGTGCCACGGATATTCCGGGTGGCAGTCCTCCCCAAGGCCAAGATCAACCTCCTCCTTCATCGCTCACACCTTTCATTGATCAAGGACATCAAGACAGTCAAGGCGGAGACATTAATGATCAAGATGATCAAGCGATTCCTCCCACCACAAGAAGAGAAATCGAGATCCGCCATTTGAATCGGGTTGGCACCTCACAAGAATTGAGAGCTCTATCTCTTAACAAGGTGCTTGGTGATGTGAGAAGCAAGGCATCGACCCGAAGACATCTTGCAAGATTTAGTAAACATCAAGCTCACATCTCCATGGTGGAACCCAAGAAAGTCTTTGAAGCTCTTGAAGATAAAGATTGGCTTGACGCCATGCATGAAGAACTCAACAACTTCGAGCGCAACAAAGTGTGGAAGTTAGTTGAAAGACCCAAAGATTGCCGCAATGTTATCGGCATTAAGTGGATATTCAAGAACAAGCAAGATGAGCATGGCATGGTGGTGAGGAACAAGGCAATATTGGTGGCTCAAGGGTTCTCCCAAATTGAAGGCATTGACTTTGGAGAAACCTGCGCGCACGTGGCTCGTCTTGAGTCTATTCGTATTCTCCTTGCCTATGCCTCTCACCATAACTTTAAATTGCAACAAATGGATGTCAAATCCGTTTTTCTTAATGGTCCACTAAGTGAACTTGTTTATGTTAAGCAACCACCGGGGTTCGAGGACCTCAAATATCCGAACCATGTCTACAAGTTGGATAAGGCGCTCTATGGCCTTAAACAAGCCCCACGTGCGTGGTATGAGCACCTTAGAGAACTACTTGTAGACCGTGGGTTCCAAGTTGGGGAAATCGACCCCACCCTTTTTACTAAGAAAGTAAATGGAGAGCTTTTCATTTTTCAATTATATGTAGATGATATTATATTTGGGTCTACTAACAAAGCATTTAACAATGAATTCTCTAAGCTTATGACTGACAGGTTTGAGATGTCCATGATGGGTGAGATGAAGTTCTTCCTCCGTTTTGAGATCAAGCAATTAAAGGAAGGAACCTTCATCAACCAAGCAAAATACATTCAAGGCATGCTCAAGAAGTATGGGTTGCTTGAGCTCAAGGGTGCCTCTACTCCAATGCAAACCAAATGCCACCTTGAGCTCAACCCCAAAGGTAAGGATGTGGATCAAAAGGTATGTCGATCCATGATTGGATCCCTTCTCTACCTCTGTGCATCTAGACCGGATATAGTGCTAGCCGTAGGAGTGTGTGCAAGATATCAAGCGGCTCCTAAAGAAAGCCATGATATGGTTGTCAAGAGAATCTTTAGATATTTGGCTTATACCCCAACCTATGGTTTGTGGTACCCCAAGGATGCACATTTCTCATTATGTGGGTTCAAGGATTCCGATTGAGCAGGAGATCAAGATGGCAGGAAGTCCACCTCCGGTGCTTGTCAATTTATTGGGAGGTCATTGGTAAGTTGGTCTTCAAAGAAGCAGAATTGCATTTCTCTCTCCACAGCCGAAGCATAGTATGTTGCCGCCGCAAGTTGCTGCACACAATTACTATGGATGAGGCAAACTTTAAAGGAGTACGGTGTAGATTGCGACAAAGTGCCTCTTCTATGTGACAATGAAAGTGCCATCAAGATTACATACAACCCGGTGCAACATTCAAGGACGAAGCATATTGAGATCCGCCACCATTTCATAAGGGATCATGTGGCTCGAGGAGATATTGAATTATCATATGTGGGCACAAGGGATCAATTGGCGGATATCTTCACGAAGCCCCTTGAGGAAGGAAGGTTTTGCTTATTGAAAATTGAGCTCAATATCATTGATTCGAGGTACTTAGCTTGATCGCTTGCACACTCCCCTAGGTCGAAATCGCACATTATCTTGTCTAGATGTAGGCATGGACATAGGGGGAGTGTGGTCCTAATACATTGGACCATCCCTCCCCCCATTATGCCGATAGCAAGTGTTCTTTTATCTCTATATGCATTCTTATGTCTATTTGAGCTAAAACGACGAGTAGTGGTTTGTACGCAAGATATATCTTCACGGTGACATGCCCAACACTCCAAGATGGTGGCCTCGGCCACCGACCTCTTCCTACTTTTAGGAAGAATTGGTTTTAATGACTTATTCTTGGATTTCATTTGCATCTCGTTGGTTTTATGGAAAACACACTCAAGTTGGTCTTTTTGAGAGCTTACTGCATTTTGATCAGTTTGGTTATCTCACCTAAGTCTTTCCCCCTTTTTAACCTTGCTATTCCATCGCTCATGTCCATTTTGATTTGCTTTTCCAGAAAATTTGGTATGGTTTTCCTTAAGTCCGGCAATTCTGGGTATCAGACCGGAACTTCCGATGCTCAGAAAACTCCAACACTTCATCGTGTGGCTAAGTCCAATTTTCTCCAATCCCTGGAGAAACCGGAACTTTGCCCGGAAGAAGTGCCGGAAGTTTCCGGTGCACCAGAACTTTCGGCCCACAGGCCGGAACTTCCGGTGCCAGGAAATTTCCCGCAGTTCCTCCAGCGGCTAAGTCCGGAATTCTCCACCCCCTGGAGAAACCGGAACATTTCCCGGAAGAACGGTCGGAAGTTTCCGGTGCACCGGAACTTCCGGTCCCGAGGACCGGAACTTCCGGCTTAAGTGGCTCGGGTCTATAAATAGGGCCGCGCGGGGTGAACTGGTTTCTTTCGAACCGTTCTTCCACCCCCGCGCCGCCCAGACTCTCTCTCTCTCCTCTCCCGAGCCCTAGAACTCCACCAAATCACTCCGAGGCCTTCCGACCTCGGATTCCTACGGTTCAAAGCCAGATCTGCATCTCCTCGTCGAGGATCCGTTTTCTCCGATCGCTTTTCGCCATGGACTTCAGTAATGTCTTCTATTTTCAAATTTAAGACGAATCCCACTTCGTTAATCTAGTGGATTTAGAACATATTATTTTGATTCCTTTGGTAGAAACCATCATTTAGGCTTTCCCTACAATCTCCTAGCAACGATTTGAATTTTTGTTGAAATTTCTTGAAGTTATATGGAACTTTCGGCTTTCAGTCTGAAACCCGGAACTTCCGGCCTGCAGGCCGGAACTTCCGGTGCCAGGAAAATTCCAGCAGTTCCTCCTACGTCTAAGTCCGGAATTCTCTACCCCGTAGAGAAACCGGAACTTTGCCCGGAAGAACTGCCGGAACGTTCTGGGGCACCGGAACTTCCGTTCGAAAGGACCGGAACTTCCGGCCCCATGGACCGGAACTTTCAGCCTGAAACCGGAACTTCCGGACTAAAATCAGAAAATTCCATACTAATTCAATATGTTCCTGGATCTTGTTTCCTTGGACATGAGTGCTTACCCCCGTGCTTCGTTCTATCTCTATGTTGTTTTCGTGCAGGTGTAGGTAGTCAGGCAGGGAGCCGTCATGGTCGTGTCAAGCATATTGTCAAGAGACGTGCAAGTCGTGGGCCAGAACCCGAAGAAGAAGAGGAGATCTTGTCTGAGGAAGAACATCAGCCAGCTTCAGCCTGGGTTCAGTCATCTGCAGCAACTTCCAACAAGAAGAACAAGGGGCCAGCTTTCTCAGTTTTGCGCATGACTGCCGCAGACTTCTACACCAGGAGGTGCTCCTTTGACTATGCCAATCCATTGGAGCACCGGATCTTTCACAGCTTGGACATGAAGCAACTCCATGATGAGCTCTACTGCAGCTTCTTTGAGAAGAAGCGCGTGTGTCCCATGCAGCCCATTGACTTTGAGTATCTTGAGAAGAAGCGCAACTATTACGGTGTTGCAGTCACTATTGTGGATGCTCTTAGTGTTCGGCCTCTCATGACCCGTCAGTGCAACTACTGCATTCCCTTGATTCATCTGTTCTTCTCCACTGTTGTGTTTGATGACTCCCCCAACATTGGGAGGACATGGATGTCCGGGAAATTCAGACTTCAGGCTTCTTTCAAGGACTTGGCTGCGCTGCTTGGTTACCCCTTCAATGGGTTGGATGAGCCTGCTGGATTGAGACTGCATAATGATGATGACCGCTACGACAAGAACGACATGGTAGAATGCTATGAGACTAATGGCACTATTGGTGGCACCCACGGCTTGAAGCCCGTCTATGACATTGTCCTTCGGATATTCCGCCACTCCATTGCTCCAAGTGGTGGGAATAATGATGCTATTCGTCGAGGACTTGTTCATCTCATGGCATTGGCAAGCCAAGCATACCTCTCTGACTCCGTGCCCGAGCCCAACTCATTCTCCTTTGATGTCATGGATTTCATTTTTCGCGAGATGCACTATGCTATCTTCCATAGGAAGGTGCCCCCTATGCACCCTACATCATGTTGCTCATCAAGGACCGGTTTCCTTTCACCCCTCAGGAGAAGATAGATGTGGACGATGTCCTTGAATGCACCCTCCACAAGCCTGTTCGCCTGCACATGAACAAATCCCACGTGGCTGCCCCAACTCGCCCCATGGGTACTTATGATGATGAGGAAGCCACCACTCGACGGAACCGTAATCCCTTCGACCCCAACATCAAGAAAGCAGCCAAGAAGAAGCGTCCGTGGTTTGTGAGGGCTCTAGAGAAGATTATGCACATTGGCTCGTGTCTGCACAGGGAGGACTATGCTATGTATGAGCAAAACCATGCCATCCTCACCAACCAGTCCGCAATCATGTCTCACCTTAAGATACCCAACCTACCGTCCCCTCCTCCTCCCCTCGTTGAATACAAGCATTGGAACGCAGGAGGGATTGACTGGAACATTGATGTGCCAGAAGATCTCACATATGATGACGATGCCATGGAGGAAGATGTGACGGGATTGGACCACGGCTCCGACTGACTTTGGGGCGTTAGCATCGATCTTCTTCCTTTGGGGTGTCGCAAGATGCCAAAGGGGGAGAAGTTTATCTATTAGGACTTCTCGGGGATTTGCAAGGGTGGAAGCACAAGCCGTTTACTTTCTCATTTGAATTTCAAGTTGTGCTTCTTGAACTTTTTAGCCATGTTGTTTGGAACTCTATCTTTTAGCATGTGGTAAGACATGTGAGACATTTGTGATGTAATAACTTTAGTCTTGTCTTACCTTATTATGTCAGCAAGTTATGCTATCTTTTTCTATTTGATGAACTTGTTAGGATTGTAAAAGATAGGGGGAGTTTTGATCCTAAATAGATGTGCACTTGTATTCAAACACAAGACTTAATAGTGCACACAGTTAGGGGGAGCCCGTCTATTTTCTTGCAAATCCTTTGTCCCTTGTGTTGTCATCTCTAACCAAAAAGGGGGAGATTGAAAGAGCATTTTCGGTCTCCTAAGTTTTGGATAGTAATGACAACACGAAAAGGATATTTAACGGTGTGCCTAAGTATTTCAGATACTACATCATCTTAAAGAACAAAAAGGATGAAAATCAACCGGATTAAAGAGAGAGTCGGCTGGAAGTTTCGGTATGGTGACCGGAAGTTCCGGCCTACAGGACAGATTTTCCGGGCCTACACCGGACATTTCTGGTTGGTCAGAAAACGACTAAGTCCTTTAGGATTTCAGCCCTGGCAAAGGCGGAACTTTGGCCGGAGGTTCGGCCAGATCTTTCTGGACGGCCTACCACCGGAAGTTCCAACCCAGACAAACATGAAAATCGGCTAAGTCAGAACTTGCTTGCGCACGGGCAAAGCTGGAACTTTGTCCGGAGATTTGGCCGGATCTTTCCGGGCAACCGGAAGTTCCGGTGCTGAATAGCAGAGAAATTTGCTAAGTCAGGAATTGCTCGCGCACGGGCAAAGCCGGAACTTTGGCCGGATCTTTCCAGACGACCGGAAGTTCCGGCCAGACCACCAGAAGTTCCGGTGCTGAACAAGCTAGGATTTTCTAAGTCTAGAATGCATGCGCCCTGGCCAAGCCGGAAGTTCTACCGGAACTTTGGCCGGAACTTTCCGGGTGACCGGAAGTTCCGGCTTAAGTGATCGGAAGTTCCGGCCTACGCGCAGTGAAAAACGGCTAGTTTGTGGAGGGGCTATAAATACCCCTCCACCTACCTCCAGCCATTTTACCTCTCACACTCTCTCTCCATAAATGTGCTGAAGCTCAAATCTTCAAGATCTCCCAACTCCTCCACCTAAGCTCGTTGATCTTTGGAGGAGCGAAGGAGAATGCCCCAATCTACTACTTCACCGAAGCGATTTGTAATCTTCCCCCATTCACTTGGCGATTTCGAATCTAGGGTTTCCTCTAGAAAAACCTAGATCTCACCATTGTTGGTACTTGGTGTAAGCTTGACCTTTTGTGGTCTTGACCTGGTGTGGTCATCTTGAGAGCCCCAAATTCAGTTCTGGGTGCGTGCCTCAAGCGTTTGTAAGGGATTCGATCTCCGCCCTAAAAGGGGATCAATAGTGGAAGGTGAACTCGCAAGCTTTGTGGTTGAGTTCATCGGAGAAGAAGGTGAGCCTTTGTGGCGTTGTGACCAACCTGTTGTGGTGGCACACACCTCTCCAAACGAGACGTACACCCTTGTGGTGGAACTCGGGATTAACTCTTCGTCTCCGCGTGCTTCGACTTGGTTCCCCAATTCCTTCACCCCTTACTCGCTTGTTTCGCTCCCATCTATCTTGTGTATTGCTTTGCTTGTCATATAGGTAAATTCACGTTAGTCGCATATCTAGAGAATTTACCTTTGAGCTAAGCCTAAATTGAAAAAGAACTAAAATTTATAGTAGCACCTATTCACCCGCCCCCTCTGGGTGCCGGACTACCGTTCACACTAGACATCATAACGTTGGTATATGCATTGGTTTGCTCATCATTAGTCTATCAATTGCCCAGGTGTAATTTGTTTACCCGCATGAATGTTATTATTATTTATGCAGAGACACCACTAGTGAACTGTGGACTCCGGTCCTTCTCTATAATCTGATAAAACCACAACTGCAAACCTGTTACTTTTTGCAAACAAACATCTCTCTTCCACACATACGTTTAATCCTTTGTTACGGCAAGCCGGTGAGATTGACAACCTCATTGTTAAGTTGGGGCAATGTATCTTGATTGTTGTGTGCAGGCTCCACGTCAACTACGTCAAGCTCTTTTCTGGCACCGTTGATACCTCGGGGAACTCTCATTTCCTACTGGTTCGATAACCTTGGTTTCACAACTGAGTGAAATTTGCTGCTCCACTACTTCATACCTTCCTCTTGGGGTCTCCCAACAACACACCCATCGTGTGCATTAGTGATGCACTCGCAGCGTTGGGATACCCCAAGAGGAAGGTGTGGAGAGTAGCAGGAAGTTTTCCCTCAGTTATGAAACTAAGGTTATCGAATCAGTAGGAATTAAGACTCTCCCGGAGGTGTCAACGGTGCCAGAGAAAGTCTTGCGACGAAGGCTGGAACCTGCACAACGAAATCAAGATACTTTGCCCCAACTCAACATTGAGGTTGTCAATCTCACCGGCTTGATGTAACAAAGGGCTAAACGTATGGTGTGGAAAATGATGTTTGGTTACAGAGAATGAAAGGAAGAAGATTGCAGTAGGTTGTATTATCAGTTTAAAAGAAAGGAACGAGGTCCATAGTTGACTAGTGGTGTCTCTCCATAAATAATAATAGCATACATGTGGGCCAAAAATTTACAGTTGGGAAATTGACAGAATAAAGAAGTGCAAAATGATGCATACACTATAGTCATGATGTCTAGTATGAGATTCATTTGGTCATTACAACAATATACATAGACCGTTACAACCGCATCTATGACTAATAATCCACCTTACGGTTAGCGTCTGCACCCCTTTCAGTATTAAATTGCAAGCAACATATTATTGCAGTAGGCAAAGTGTGTAATGTAAGTAATACAAATATTCTTATACAAAGTACTATTGTTTTATCCCTAGTAGCAACAGTACATCTACAATCTTAGAGTTTGTTGTCACTCCCCCGGATTAAATTGAGACATGAACCCACTATCGAGCATAAATACTCCTTCTTGGAGTAACAAACATCTACTTGGTCAGATCATCTACTAGGAACGAAGAGCATGCAAGATCATAAATAACACACACATACTATATTATGAAGCAATAACATAGTACTCAATATTCATCGGATCCCAACAAACACAACATGTAACATTACATAAAGATGATCTTGATCATGATAGGAAACTCACAAGATCTAAACATAATGACACAAGAGGAGAAGACAACCATCTAGCTACTGCTATGGACCTGTAGTCAAAAGATGAACTACTCACGCATCAGCCTGGAGGCGGGCATGGTGATGTAGAGCCCTCCGGTGATGATTTACCTCTCCGGCAGGGTGCCGAGGAGAGCTCTTGAACCCTCCCGAACTAGGGTTGATGACGGCGACGGCTCTGGAACTTTAAGAGGAAAAGTGTTTGGGGCTTAAGGGTTTTCGCGTCGGGGGGAATAAATAGGCGAAGGGGCGATGTCGGTGGAGCCCCGAGGGGCCCACACCACGTGGCGGTGCGACCAAGGAGGGAGCCACACCTTCACCAGGTGTGGCCTCCTCGTGGGCCCCTCCGACTCCTCTTCGGTGCTCTGGTAGGTTCTGGAAAAAATAGGGACTTTGGCCTATATTTCGTGCAATTCCGAGAATATTTCCTTAACAGATTTTCTGAAACAAAAAACAACAAAAAACTGGGAACTGGCACTTTGACATCTTGTTAATACGTTAGTCCCATAAAATACATAAAAATGATATAAAGTGTATGAAAGAGATATGCCCTAGAGGCAATTAATAAAGTGGTTTATTTATCATGTCTCATTTGTTCATAATAAGTTTTTGTGTCATGTTATCACTATATTAAGCGAAAACATTAATACACGTGTGATACGTAAGACAACCAGGTCCCTAGAAGCCTCTACGTGACTAGTTCATTGTACAATCGATGATCGAGGTTTCCCGATCATGTGACATGGCGTCAGTTGACAGTGGAGTCATATCGTTGGTAGAACGATGTGATGGACATACCCAATATTTATAGGACGTAGTCATTACGCCTTTGACCGCGAGATCAACTCTTATTGCTATTTCTGAAAGATACTTTGATTGTATCAAACGCCATGTCTTAATAGTATGTCTATAAAGGTGTTCCTCTCGGGTATGGGAAGGGAGTATGTTGAGACGAGGGATCAAGAGCGGGATTTGCCAGTCCGCATAGCATGATAGATACTCTAGGGCCCACTCGGTGAGATTATGTCAAATGAGCTTGCAAGCATGTGACTAGGTCACCCGGACATAATATCACGGACGAGTAGAAGATAGTGTTGTCGATAACGAGATCAAGCTAGGTATCGTGATATCTATGAACGAGTCTCAGACACGCTAAGTATCGCCATGGCAAAAGGTTTAAGACTCGGCGTCCAGGTTCGAACGACAAAGTTATTCGTTATATCACAGGGATTAATTCTGGAGATCCAGGCCCACAAATTAGTCATTGATCGGAGAGGTGTCTCGATCATGTCTGTTATTATATCGAACCGCTAGGGTAACACACTTAAGGGGAGTCGACATATTTACCAGAAGAGAAATTAGGAAAGAGAGCACCGGGAGCGTCCCGGGAAAGATCCGATGAAGATGAGAGAGCCACGAAATAGTTTTCAGAGCCAGAATAAATTATATATTGTGTGTTTAATATTAATTAGTGTAATTAATAGTTAAATACATTTTTATTTAATTAATTTCGAATTTTTAAATGCCGCATACCTTAAATGGGCATTCTGGTGGAAAGAAGCCCCATGAGGGGGGGGGGGGAACTCCCCTCCTTGGTGCGCATGGAGGAGAGGCAGGCCTAGGTGGGCCAAGTGGGGCCCACCTAGGGCCAGCGCACCTCCTTGGCCGGCGGGGGTGTGGGAATTTAGTCCCACACCGCTCGGCTGGCGAGGTTGGCATCCCTCCTTCCCCTTTATATAGAGGTGCTCTCTTGACTTTTTAATTACACTAATTTCTCTCTATTTTCTTCTTGATTAACGTGATTCCCCTGTCAGAGTTGCGCCAAGGAGAAAGTTCTCTCCACCATACGCACGCTGCCGTGCTGCTGGTGATCCGGTCCCGGTCTTTCGCTGCTCGTCCTGGATTAGAGCTTTGGAGGTCGTCGACTTCACCGTACGTGTCTGAAACTCTTCGAGGTGCCACGCTAGTGGTGCTGGGAGGTCTGCTTACTCTACACGACCTCGAGGTCGTCTTCGTCGACTTCATCGACAACGCTTGTGCGGGACCGCAATCCCCGCTTCTCTCTCTACAAGGGTATGTATACCGATCTCCTCTGTATTACTGTATCTGCATAGTATAGATCCTGGATAGTTTAAGGTTACCGTTGTTAGAAAAATTATTGTTTTCTGCCTGCGATCCCCTTCAGTGTATATAAAGTATGTAGCAAGTGGTATACTATAAGCATGAAATATAAAAAATTATAGATATGTTTGAGACGTATCATGGGGCGGTGGTCGTCGCCTCGTCCCACAGCTCGGTCATGAGCTCGCCGCGACGACGCGCGGTGGCCAGAGCAGTCCGCGATGATCATAGCCCAGGTGTTGTCGGGGTGCTCAGCCATTTTCTTGTGCTAGCTGAGCACCGCCAGCAACGCCTTATAAAGGGTGCTATGGTCGGGAATCAAAAGGCCGGTGTGTGGGAATGCCCCCCCCCCCCCCCCCCGCGAGGGAACATAGGGGCGGAATCGCCATCGTGGGCGGGAACGCATGAAAACGCTGGGTTTCCTCCGGAGGTTACGACGCTCGCGTCCTCCGGATGCGCAGCCGTTCGATGTGCACGATCGTGCGCGCCTCGTCTTCCTTATCCCCACCAAGATATCTTCTACCTAATACCCAGCGGCAGTACGACAAACCTGCCCGACGATGGATTCGGACGCCTCCGTCTCCCCGCGGTGGTGGAGCTGCTGCAGCGGCATCGACGACTCCTCCTGCTCCAAGCCCTTCAGCGACGGCGGCAGCGACGACCTCTCCTTCAACCCCGCCGCGCGCCGCCGCGGGTATCCACCGCCTCCTCCTCTCCTGCGCCGCCTAGGCCTCCGACGGCTCCATCTTCTCGCTCGTCCAGGTGCTCGAGTCGCCCTCCGCGTTGGCCGACTTCGGCGGCCACCAAATCCCACCGCCCTCCACTCCGGTAGTGGCAGCTACCTCCTCCGCTACGTGTGCTGACGCCAGGTCGGCTCCCTTGCGCCCCGCCGCTGCCGAAGCAGACTTCTCCGCTCGTGGTGACGCTGGTGGTGGCGGGGAGCGGCGGCGGCAGTGGTGGTGGCCGCCGTACTCGGGCCTTGCGGCGTGGGGGCCGGGGGCGCTCACGCTGTTCGTCTCCGTTGCGTCGTTCGTGCCGGAGGCCGCGTTCGTGTGGGCGCTCACAGGCGGCGGGTGCGTGTGCCGTTGTGCCGCCGGCGAGCTTGTTCGCCTCCCCGCTATGGCCAGCAAGCTCCTGACGCCACACTCCTCAGTCTGCCCAATGGCAGAGGTGCTGCCATGGGGTGGAGGTGCCGGTAGGGGTCGACAACAATTGTTGTTCTCTGTTTTGCTACATAGTGTGCAAATGTTTTGGATGTTTGAATCAGAACTTTCCCTTTTTTGGTGCAAATCCGTAGAAGAGTTGTAGCAATTTTTCTACCATCCCTTTGTTGTATTTTTTTGCTATATAGATAAAGTTTTGCATCATTGATCTCTGATTTTGCTACCATAGCAGACCATTGTGAGGATTTATGCTTTGTACATTGTGAGGATTTGCATCACTGAAAGATTTTTGTTGCTACCGATGCTAAAATATAACAAACTTGTTGGTAACATTTGTTCTGTGATTTGGCTACGATTGATTTTTTATTTTGCTTCTGCAGCATTAAGTTTTTGCTACAAGAGCACAAATTTTTATTACGAATAAGCATTTTTGCTTCTCGGAGCAATTTGTGGGATCTGGGTGAAAAATGTTATAATAGCATAATTTTTTTATTTTGAAACAAACCATTTTTGCTCCCAGGAAGCAACCGGGGATTCAGACGAAAATTAAAATTTGCTACCATAACACAAATTTCTTATAACAATTGAAACGTTTTTTTCTTCTAGGAGCAAAAGCGGGATTTAGGGATCAAACTGGACAAGCACGCGATGCGAGTGCTCTCAGCGCTTTCCCATGAAATGACGGTCAGGAAGCCGTTGCGGCGGACATGACGACGCTAATTCAACAGCCGCTATTAACAACGGGTTAATTACGTCGGGCCATTAGGCTACACGATGCAATAGTCTGCTGTCTGCGGCAGACCCAGGACACGATTTGGACCAAAAATGCCTCAGAGACGGATTTGCTTTGGCATCGCCCTTGGCTTGCGCCACCAGTCTCCCTTCCCCTACGGTGCCGAGCACCACCACCACCACCGCGCTCCCGCGTTATCCTCTTCCAAATCCAAACCCCCCGAGCTCCACTTCTAGGGTTTATCCCAATCGCTAGCACCCCAAAGCACGCGAGCCCAATGGCGCTCGCGGGCCGCTCCCACCTCCTGTCCTCCTCATCCTCCTGCCTCCGCCGCCTCAACCCGCTCCTCTTCTCCGCGCAACGCCGCTCGGCGTGGACCCCTCGCCGCCCC
This sequence comes from Poa annua, assembly GCA_026929855.1. NCBI lineage: Eukaryota > Viridiplantae > Streptophyta > Magnoliopsida > Poales > Poaceae > Poa > Poa annua. Next base: position 236,901,534 of record CM049426.1, on the reverse strand, counting down.
GTCCGCAGGTTTTGTGCAGGTAACTGCTAGTTCCCCACTGCTCGGTCCAGTTCGTTTACTCTAGCCGGGGTGGAATTTGGTGAGATTGGGCTGTGCATTGATTGGGTTTTGTTCGCCTTGCAGCGGTTGCCTCCGAGAGGGATGTGTTCACCTCACCTGAGGTCGCCAAGTCGTTCGACTTCACCAGCGAGGAGCGGATTTATAAGTGGTAATTTAGTGTGTTTTTGCTTCGTGAATGGTGACTTCTCGTTGTCATTTGGTCATGATAAGTATGATTACAGTGATTTGGCCGGCAATTTGGCAAATTTATCACAAGCTTGCAAATCCATTGATGCCCTGTTACGAGCAGTAACGTTGAGGGATGACATTTTAGTTGGTATTATGGAAATATAGATTTAGTTGCTCCCCTTAGAGCTTATCACTGATTTCCAGACATTGATAGTCCTGTCCTCGTGGGTGCTGGCTTTGGACAAGATTGCTAAATCTTTCTATCACCAATTAGGAACTAATCACCGATGTTTGTACGTTGTTACTTACTGACCGAAGGATAGCTGCAGTTAGCAAGGCAAAGGAGATGCAAAGTTAACTTGTTATACTTATACCAAAGTGTCTGAAGACTAAGATGCGATATGGAGCTTAGAATTACTTCTCTGTATGCGTTGAATTTGGGTTCGATGATATACTGTTATACTCATAAATTTTGAATCGTACACACGATAATGGCCATGATTCAGTAAGGAAGAGTAAGTTGACTTAAGTACCGGATAGAAAATTATGTTTAAACTCCCATGGAATTAGCGTTACAACCTAATTAAATGACGCTAGCTTAATCATCTAGTTATTTGATTCAAGTATCGTATTGTTCAACAAGTTGAGTTGAATAACTCTCATTGTATGTTCCTACTTACTTTTGTCCTCTGTTTCTACAAATTATCTCTGTAACTACATTAAACTTTGCCTAAGCAAATCTACTCGATGCTTTATAGGTGGGAATCTCAAGGTTTTTTTAAGCCTAACTTTGATCGTGGAGGAGATCCATTTGTCATTCCTATGCCTCCTGCAAATGTTACTGGATCGCTGCATATGGGTCATGCTATGTTTGTTACCCTTGAGGTAGGATGATTATATTTTCTAAGACTGTTGTGTTAAATATGTTAGATAACTATATGCTGATATTATTCCTTACAAAAAATATCAGTTATCTTTGCACCCTACGGGTCTTTTATATCGCATTCACACAATTTGATTTGGTGTATCATGATTTTATCTTTTGAAGTTGATTGTCATGTTGAATCTGACCATAACTTATATGGATTTGCCTAGTAAGGTGAAGACAAGCCATGTATCGAACGCACTGGCGACTTTGTCTCAGCAACCAGTGAAATGTTAGCAAAATGAATGTTATGCGACTATTGCATTAAGCAGATGTGAATGATGTTAAAGTTCTGTGCAAAGTAATAACTTGAATGCTGTGAACTAACATGTATTAGTTAAACTAGCCTATTCAAGTTAATCCAGTGCAGTCTAGATTCTTAGATAGTTTCCTCTCTTGGGGCACTTCACAACTTAACATTAAGTTTCTAAGTTCTGAGACAATTAATCCATATATACATCTCAAACATGCTGAAACTCAGTTTTGTTTCTTCCCATCATCTTGGGCTCTATCATTTTTCTGACTAAAAGTTTCTCCTTTTCCTTAAGTAATTCAGGATATAATGATCAGGTATTTCCGTATGAAAGGGATGCCTGCACTTTGGATACCTGGTACTGACCATGCTGGGATTGCAACTCAGGTTTGTAGATCTTACTGCACACTTACTCCATATTCAATGTTGTGTTTAACACTTAGTGCAGTAATAGTCTGATTTTCTTTTTAATTTTCATTTATAATACAGTTAGTTGTGGAAAAGATGTTAGCTGCCAAAGGCATCAAAAGAACAGATCTTACCCGAGAGGAGTTCACTGAAAGAGTTTGGGAGTGGAAAGAGAAGTCAGTCCTTTTCTGACTCCAGTGCACTTTGTGTATACTGTTCTCTGATGCAGTTGATTTTTTTTGTCTTCTTGCTAATTTAAGCAATCCTTCTTTATTTATGAAACTAAAGCAATCTTTGCTTAATTACCCAGATTTACTATAAACCAGTAATACATTCCTATAACTTGCTACCAAGGATTATGGGTCGATGAGTCGCAACTTGGTGCTGGGTACAGACAATTCGCGCGACTAGTCGTAACTAGTCACGACTATTCGAGGTTTTTGGTTTGTCGCTGGGTACCAACAAGTAGACTAGTCCAGCGAGACTTAATCCTTGCTTCATGAATTTCTCTGTCTGAATATAATTATTCAGCACCCTCACTACATCCTCTATGCGCGGGGGCGTGCATCTCACATGCATTATGCTTTATTTTCTTTCTGCTTCACTGTCTTCTGGTATTGTTAATATGTTATTGGGTTTGTGCTCATGATAGTTTATTCCGTTTAATTCATTCATTCCAGAAGGTTGCATTTATTAAAAGTTCTTTTAAAATAGAGAGTTGAATAGTTGTTTTTTTGTTCTGAATACTTTTCCCATTCAGGTATGGGAGTACTATCACTAATCAAATTAAGCGTTTGGGTGCATCTTGTGACTGGACTCGGGAATGCTTCACTCTAGATGATCAATTAAGTCGTAAGTGTCAACTGTTGTTTTCAATTGCAATTGACGCCATCTGCATTACAGTGACCTTCATTTTGTGGCATTATGTTGTGGAATTACAAGCTTATTTCTGATTTTTAGGAATTTCTTGTGTAGTTATGCTAATTTTCTTCTTCTGCAGTTATCAGGTGACATGGTTTGCATCTATTAATTTGGTTCTGTTAATAAAATTACATTGGATCAGGATCAAGATAATGGTGTAGGGTATTTGACCCTCGTTTTGGCTCCTGAGTGTGTGTTTTTTGCTCAATTTTTATAAATGAGAGTGACTGCTGTTTGATGTTCAATGTTCTAGATCTAAAGTGTTTAACTTTGACCCATCCTTCTTGTTGTAGAATCATCAATAGTATAGTTGTGACAGCGATGGTAGGTTGCCCACTCGAGCTGAATGTTAAGACTTGGTGTTTTTTCCTTCTATTATGCAGGTGCAGTTGTTGAAGCATTCGTTAGGCTTCATGAAAAAGGACTTATATATCAAGGTATCTACAATTAAGCATGTCTACAGCTCTATTACAAAAGGAAGTGAATGTGCATAATCTTGTGTAATGTGCTTGTTTTGAGTTCGGTATCCTGTTCTACAATTGTCAAATTTCTTGGTGTATCCTCTAATTTTGCTTGGTCATAGTTTTTAGTTGACTATGTTAACATACTTATTATTGGTGAATTTATTACTATTTGATTTCAAAACTCCTTTTACTGTTAGTAGATTTAGCATTAGCAGTAGTGAACATAGAGGATCTTGTATGAATTAGGGGATAACAATAACTTTGTCTTGTATGTGCTTTTCTATTATTTTTATTATCGGTATAAGACTTGTGTCACTACTTTCAGAAGTTTGTAGGTTCCACACTTTTTATAAGCTTAGTACTAGTGTGTGTCGAGTATATTTGTTTTTTGTTGGTTACTGCCGATTGGATAGTTAAGTAGTTATATGGTGGAAAAACGCTGGTCTGAATGTGAAAACTCTTGATTTTGTAGCTTGCTTTCATCAGCAATCAGACATTCTGCAACGCTAAAACTCAGATATGTAGGATACACCGTAATGAAAAATATTCCATCAGGCCACAAGTGAGTGGCTGTACTTCCGGATAGGGATCTAAATAATTTTAAACATGCAGCTGGCAACTCATGGAGCATACACCATCCAATATAGTAAAACATGCTATAGGTCTGTTCAATATTGGTAGTTGATGTTAGGTGTTCCCTCTCTGTTTTCCCTCTACTAAATGAAGAAAACATGGGACTAGCACTACAGAGGAGCACACCAGTTTGAGGCAACATATGCCATCCTTTTCTATCAGACTTTGCAGCAACGCACACTACACTACATACGCAACAAGTGCCTATAAGCTTGGCAACCTATGCCTACTGAAGCTTCACCACAACAACAAATGTTGGCAAACCTTAGCAACCTATGCTTGCCTCAGCAACCTATGCTAAGACCTTGGCTTGCAACTTGCTTCTCTCCATATAGGGTGCCTCTCCTTATATAGAGGGTTCATGGTCGGTGCAACCGCATTCTAGAGTCTTCTACTGCTTTCTACTGCTACCCTAGAATTACATATAAATAGTAGTCTAGAACACACTAGTACCTACTAACTTAACTCCTAAGCACTCTCCCACAACCTGCAGACAGCTGCAAACATATTGCAGCATGCCTATCTACTCAGGACACAACTTGTGTGCCGGTGCCCTGTTCACACCACAACCAGCACACAACCTATGTGTGTACACACCATGGTTTTTGAGTCGCGAGTCGCAGGTGAGTCGCCAGCCCTCCGACTTGTTGTATAGTCGACGAAAATCGCTGTATAGTCGCGTTGAGTCGCTGTATAGTCGCGAGTCGCGGTAGTTTTTGAAAAACGACTAGGCGATTAGTCGGCGACTCAAAAACCATGGTACACACCATAGCCTGCACACAACCTATGTGTGCAGATTACACAGTGACAAGATTATATCAGGCCAACAGCTGGTACTCTATATGTACCCTCTTCCTGCATGTTTGGATTAGTTCATGGTTGAGGATAGCCTCATGCTTCTGATACCTTTTTACATGGTTTTCTCTTGTTGGGCAGAACAATTCTCATTCTTTTGATTTATTTTATCTTTCTTGTATGTCTATAAAATTTAGGACTTAATTTGTGTGACTTAGATAAATATTGATTGGTTTATTGTACTTCCGTTTGCAGGATCATATCTGGTCAATTGGTCTCCTAACTTGCAGACTGCGGTATCTGACTTAGTATGTAAAGACATTACTTCTTTTTTAACAAGTACATACATACATCTATCTGCAGAGCTAACAGTTAAAACCAAAAGAAAATTCGGTAACTCTGCATAAGAGAGCTGAAACTTCAATACTGCATGGCTCATTATAATACAGGGGCCAATTGAAGATTTGATTTTGAAATGTTTGATCTTATTAGGAAGTTGAATACTCTGAAGAACCTGGCTATTTATACTTTATGAAGTATCGTGTCGCTGGTGGATCGAGGTTTCTCTTTTTAGATTCTTAATCTTATGGTTGTCTTACATCTCATAATAATTCAGTGTGAATCATCATTAAGTAATCAATGATATCATCATGCATATTGTTGACTGTATTTACAACTAAATGCATTTAATTTGAGGAATCATATAACATGTTTGACATGTAACATGGCTTTCACACATTAAAAAAATTGGGTGCAGGGATGATTTTATGACTATTGCGACAACAAGACCCGAGACTCTATTTGGTGACGTTGCAATTGCAGTTAACCCTGAGGTACGTTTTGTCGCAGTTAACCCAGACTATATTTAGGTGCTCTATAGTAAATATAAACACACAATAAAACAATTTGTGCATTTTGGTGCAACCTATGTTGCAACTACATCGAGTTATTTTATTTCTCAAAGAAATTAGGTTTGGTCAACAATCCTTATTTCATTTTGTTAATCGGCAATGCAGGATGAGCGTTATGCAAAATATGTGGGAAGAATAGCCATTGTACCCTTGACATTTGGGAGACATGTTCCTATCATTGCTGATCGGGTAAGCATAAGAGTTTGTTTTTTATATTATTTTGTTTTGTACAGCTCCAGCAATTTCAGAAAGGATATTGTGAGTTTAATAAAATAAAGTAATGCAAAACACCATATTGACTAGTCACAGGTGTTCTCTTGGCCTTTTTATCGTGCTACCTCCCCACTGGCACCCCAACCCCTCCTCGCGCCTCTCCTCCCTGCCATCTGCATCCTCTTGTCTGGCCGGCGCCTGGTGACTCTCCTTCAGCTGCCACCACCCCGCTTGCTCCGGCCATCACAACCTCCTCCGTCCCCGTCCTCCTCAAGCAGCTCAGGCTATTATTTCCCTGGACTCTAAATCGAGCAGCAGCGCACCGGCCGGCGCCTCCAAATTGTGAAACAAAATACAATTCTCAGCCTCACTATGAAACTGGCCAGCTAATACAAAGGCCCACCTTAGATTTCCGGGTTAGTTCGGATACAAGAGTCCTAGTAGGAGCCGGCGGGTATCTTCTTGCTGCCTACTCCAAGTCTTGCGTACCGTGCGGCTGGAGGAATCCTACTGGAACTGCATGTTGCGAGCCGACCTGGCCTTGCTTCGTGTAAGCCCAATTTAGGTGGGCGGCTGTAGGTAGACCATGTGCAACCCTGGGCCTCGTCGTCTGTCTCCACACCATGGGCTTACCCGTTAGGTATATCCTGCTCCGGCGAATGTTTCCTGCTCCAGTGATGAAGCGGGAATCGCCCTAGGAAGCTGGAAGGAGTTAAGGTAACCAGGGGACTTCTGAATACGCCCTCCGTTGAATTCAGCAAAGCTGTTATTCATGTTGTTACCTACCTCGATGGTGTGACTGTTTTTCTGGCTAAGTTTTGACTGATGCAAATATTTTGTTCTTGACTTATTGTAGTTGTTTTGGAGGAAATTTCTGGGATGGGCAGGTCCATTGGACCTCCACACCCTCTTATATATATGGCTCAACTTAGGTTTACATCTCAACTGTACACTAGAATACTCTAGAGTCTTGTAGGATACTAACTCAGACTAACACTCCCTGGAATAATCTAGACTCTCCTAGGACACTACTATTACACTAACTGATATTCCAACACTCCCCCTCAAGATGGGTGATAGATATCTATCATCCCCATCTTGTTACAAGCCGACAAACACTCTTTTGTTCCTAACCCCTTTGTTAGGCAATCAGCTAATTGTTCTGCAGAAGTTACATGACTTAGCTTCAATGTTCCCTCATCAAGCCGTTCTTTGATGAAAAAACGATCTATCTCCACATGCTTCGTTCGGTCATGCTGAACTGGATTATTTGCAATGTTGATTGCTGACTTGTTATCGCACCAAAGATTCAATGGTCCTTTCCTTAGAAGCCTTAACTCTGATAAGAGTCCTTTCATCCATAGCATCTCACTCAAACAAACGGACATTGCTCTATATTCTGCTTCTGCCGTAGATCGGGAGACCACCGACTGCTTCTTGCTCCGCCAAGATACTAAGTTTCCTCCAGCAAAGACACAAAAGCCAGATGTTGACCTTCTATCATCCAGGCAACTAGCCCAATCGGCATCACAATACCCCTCTAGATTCAAGTTTCCATTAGCCTTGAACCATAAACCTCTTCCAGGACTCCCTTTTAGATAGCGCAAAATTCGGTGTGCTGCTTCTAAGTGCTCACTTCTTGGGTCATGCATGTAGCGGCTAACCACACTCACCGCATAGGATATATCAGGTCTAGTGTGGCACAAGTAGATGAGTCGACCTACAAGTCGTTGATATCTCTCTCTATCAACGGGATCTCCAGATTGCGCACACAATTGATGATTTTGCTCAATAGGAGTTGAAGCTGCTCGACACCCAAGCATTCTTGTATCACTAAGGAGGTCCAAGACATACTTTCGCTGCGATAGAACTATCCCTTTGGGGGATCTTGCAATCTCAATGCCTAGGAAATACCTCAGTTGTCCAAGGTCCTTAACCTCAAACTCTTGACTCAACTTCTGCTTTAGTTGTGCCATCTCAACAATATCATCCCCAGTGATAATGATATCATCCACATACACAGCAAGAATCGTGATGTGCCGTTCTGAGTGGCGGTATCCTATACCACACATAGCACGACGAAATCGATCAAACCATGCTCGTGGAGATTGTTTAAGCCCATACAATGACTTTCTCAACCTAAGGACCTTTCCATGGGTTTGAGATGTACTAAAGCCGGTGGAATTTCCATGTAGACTTCCTCCTCAAGATCACCATGCAAGAATGCATTTTTCACATCCAACTGATGCAATGGCCAACCAAAATTAGCAGCACAAGAAATAAGAGTTCTTACTGTACTCATCTTTGCAACAGGTGCAAATGTCTCGTCATAGTCAATCCCATAAGTTTGACTGTAACCTCTTGCCACCAACCTCGCCTTGTATCGTTCTATTTTTCCTTCGGGTGTTTGCTTCACGGTATACACCCATTTGCAAGTAACTGGCCTTTTCCCTGCTGGAAGAGAAACAAGATCCCATGTCTTGTTCTTCTCAAGAGCTTTCATTTCCTCCAACATGGCCTCATGCCACTTTGGATCTTGTTTTGCTGCTTTCCAATCTCTTGGAATTACCACAGATTGCAATGAAGCAACAAAGGCTCTATACCCAGGTGACAATAAGTCATATAACACATAGTTTGCAATATCATGCTCAAAACCGTACCTTTCACGAGACTTTCCTGTTGTAGCTCGTGGTTCTTTCCTCAAGGCAATTGGCAAATTTAGTGAGTCATCAATGACACGTGGCTCACTCTCATCTGGGTCAAGTTCGTCGTCCACTGGAATCTGTTGTTGATTTTGCTCCCCCTGCAATTGGACCTCATCATTTGTTCGAGCTTGTTGTTGATGTTGTGGTTGCCTCCTCATATACACCCTTAAATTTTCTTCCTCATTTGGTTTTCTCCATCTCTCTTCACCTGTAGGTTGTCTCCGTGTATACACCTTAAAATTTTGTTCCTCGTTTGGCTTTCTCCATCTCTTTTCACTCATCGGACATGGCATTGAACCATCCACAACTCTCAATGGTTCATCCTCCTTTGACCTTAAAGGTTCACTCTCCCCCTCTCGACTAGCATCACTTGTGCTAGAAGAGTCAAAGTCAAATAATGAGCTGAGATCAGTCTTTTCTCCATAGAAGGGTTCAGATTCTCTGAATGTCATATCCATGCTCACAAATGTTCTCCGTTCGCTAGGACTCCAACACTTGTAGCCCTTCTGTCCAGATGAGTATCCAATGAATATGCACTTCACAGCACGTGGATCCAATTTTCCCACCGAAGGCCTATGGTCTCTAACAAAGCACGTACACCCGAACACCTTTGGTGGAACAATGAATTCATTTTTACCATAGACCATTTCGTATGGAGTTTTCATCCCAAGCACTCTTGATGGCATCCGATTGATGAGATAAGTAGCAGTCATAACAGCTTCACTCCATAAGAATTTAGGCACATTCATTGTAAACATAAGTGATCGAGCTACCTCAAGCAGATGTCGGTTCTTCCTTTCAGCTACTCCATTCTGTGGAGAAGTATCAGGACATGAAGTTTGATGAAGTATTCCTTTTTCCGATAGAAATTTATCAAATTCATTGTTCACATACTCTGTCCCATTGTCCGTCCTGATAGTTTGAATACCAGTGTTAAAGCGATTTTGGATATATGCATGGAAGTCCTTGAAACAATTAAGCACCTCACTCTTTTGTTTCATGAGATATATCCAAGTCATTCGGGAGTGACAATCAATGAAGGTGACAAAATACTTCATTCCACTTATAGAAACCACAGGAGAAGTCCACACATCAGAGTGAATCAACATGAAGGGCAATGTACTCCGGAGTCCACGACTTACATATGATGTTCTTGTGTGTTTTCCATACTCACATGCATCACACACAAGTTTCTCTTTATCTACCTTCTTCATTTCTTCAGGAAATATCTTAGTCATAGCCTCAAACGATATATGGCCCATTCGACAATGTTGGAGCATTACCTTTGCTTCATCATCTCCTGCAGCAACCATCAGGGAGGTGCATAATGCATCATCTATTTCTCGTCTATCCAAGTACCATAGTCCCTTATGCCTGACACCAAACCCAATCCTCCTTCCTGTTGACCTCTCCTCAATTATGCAATTGTATCGATCAGCAATGATTCGACAATCAATATCATCAACCAAGGAGCTCATAGATACCAAACTAACTGGAAATGATGGAGCATATAAGACCGAAGACAATGTAATTGACGGAGTGCATTTCACTGTGCCGACCCCTTCGACAGGTTGATAAGTTCCATCTGCTGTTTGGATGGTCTCTTTATGCATGGGTGGATGTGGAGTATAGGATGCAAATTCACTCCACCTACATGTGACATGTGCCGACGCTCCCGAATCTAGTATCCAATTTGTACTATAAACTTCATTTGCAGGAGCCTGATTTGAGATGCTTTTCCGGCTTTGAGCAAGATTCATAAAATTACCGAGAATTGTTGTTTTCCCACTCGATTTGGAACTTTCTGCATTCTCGAATGACTGTCTCATTTTCTCTAACTCTTTGGCTGAGACTTCAAGCATCTCATTTGATCCTTGTGCCGTCAAAGTTAGTTTGTCTTTGATTTTTGCCTTGAACAGTTCAGCCAATTTGTCAAGCAATTGCTCAATATCTTGACTCTCTTCCATCACTGGATATCAGGTTACTGCAGCTCTCAGCTCGCACAGTAAACAACCGCACCACTTGCTGTGCTCTTCTTTGTTCTCTTTACTCTTCAGTCTTCAGGCCAGAAACAGCAACTGCCTGTTCTCTCCTCTTTTTAAAAAAAAATTCCCACAGTACCTTCTGCTCAATCCTTGCTCCTCCCTGCCGTGTGACCTCCCTACACGGCACCCGCAGCTCCTCTGTTGCTTCACCAATGTGCTGCCTACCAACAGGACCTTCTGTAGTAGCCTTCTGTAGGACCTACACCTAGGACACACTGCCTCAGCGCGCCTCCTCCTCTACTCCTCCTCAACAGGAACCTTCCACGGCAAAACCAAACCAGCCACGTACAAGAGATGGCCAATGGCTTCCAATCTGCTGCAGCACTACTACCTCTCCTGGCCGCACGCGCACTGCCAACCGCCGCCACCAAAACCTCAGATTTACAGCAGCCACACCTCTGCCTGCCAGCACAGCACCTCTCCGGTTGAGGCAGCTGCCCCTGCCTACAGATGGCCAATGGCTTCCAATCTGCTGCAGCACTACTACCTCTCCTGGCCGCACGCGCACTGCCAACCGCCGCCACCAAAACCTCAGATTTACAGCAGCCACACCTCTGCCTGCCAGCACAGCACCTCTCCGGTTGAGGCAGCTGCCCCTGCCTACACTGCCCACCTGGACGCCTGGAGCTCCTCCACAAGCCGCTGATTCACCACCGGCCACCACCAGGACCACGCGCCCCCTTCCTCACCTTAGGCCACAACAGAGCAGCCCTGCGCTATCACTATTGCCACCTCTCAGGAGCACCACGGCTCTGATACCATGTAGTTGTTTTGGAGGAAATTTCTGGGATGGGCAGGTCCATTGGACCTCCACACCCTCTTATATATATAGCTCAACTTAGGTTTACATCTCAACTGTACACTAGAATACTCTAGAGTCTTGTAGGATACTAACTCAGACTAACACTCCCTGGAATAATCTAGACTCTCCTAGGACACTACTATTACACTAACTGATATTCCAACACTTATCGTACCTACATGAGGAATGCATTCTTTTGTGTAAGTTCTTCGCACTTGCATGCCCAAATCCAAAATATTCTTTCTATGACCATATGCACTTCATGTTAGTAATTGGGTCAACTTAAATCCAGATGCAATTGAAGGGAGTTCTAAAGGGGAAGCGGGATAGTGTTTGTTAGAGAGACTTTGCATGATTCCTGTTAATAGTAACTATGGTTTCTGTGATTTACAGTATGTTGATCCAGAATTTGGAACAGGGGTGTTGAAGATTAGCCCTGGACATGATCAGAATGATTATCATATTGCTCGAAAGCTTGGGCTGCCAATTCTTAATGTTATGAACAAAGATGGCACACTTAATGATGTTGCTGGATTATACAGGTATTAATTTTTGTAAAGACAGTGCATATGAATTAACACCAGTATTCTTCTATTTGCTGTGGATTTACTTATGCCTTGCAATTTCAGCTGCTTACAAACCCATATATGTTTCTCTTTGTAACAAGAATTTGAATTTGCTTTCGATTTATGAGACAATAGGCCCAATTTGTGGCCTTGAGTTTGTAGAATTAATGTAAGCACTTGATTCAACTACTGCATACGGCAAATCAGTAGGTAACAGAGTTGCAGCCTTGCAGGGCCTTCTGTGCGCAACACGTTGATCTTCACTTATTTTCCTCCCTTTTTCAGTGGTATGGATCGTTTTGAGGCACGAGAGAAGCTGTGGTCCGAGCTTGTTGAGACTAACTTGGCAGTGAAGAAGGAACCCTATACACTTAGAGTTCCCAGATCTCAACGGGGCGGTGAAGTGTGAACTCTTTCTTATTCTTGCTCATGTTTAAGGCCTGCTGATGTTTTCCAGAGGAATTTACGACCCTGCCTTTTTGTGATCCTAGGTGATTGAACCTTTGATTAGTAAGCAGTGGTTTGTCACGATGGAGCCATTGGCTGAAAGGGCCCTCCAGGCTGTTGAAAACAGACAACTAACTATTCTTCCAGAGAGATTTGAAAAGGTAATGCTTGGATCTTTCACTCTGATTCTCTGGAAAGGTTATCTGCTGCTCGACAGTAAGCACACACAAAAGCACAGCAACAGATTTTTACAGTAAAATAATGTATATATGCCAAATGAGGTTCATAGATCCCGTAAAAAAAAAGGAGGTTCATAGATCTACCTATTTGGTCTTATTAAGTATTACTCTCCTTTATAAATGAATTTTGCATTTGACTGGGTCACTTTTATCCCTGCTCATTCTGTTGTGTGCTATTGCAGATATATAATAACTGGTTAACAAATATAAAAGATTGGTGTATAAGTAGACAACTGTGGTGGGGCCATCGGATACCAGTCTGGTATATCGTTGGAAAGAAATGTGAGGAAGACTATATTGTTGCCAGAAATGAAGAGGAAGCAGTTGCAAAAGCTCAGGAAAAATATGGAAAATCAGTTGAAATATATCAGGATCCTGATGTTCTTGATACTTGGTTCTCAAGGTTTGTCTTCCTCTGTAAATTCCTGTGGTATCAATGTTTTTCCATGATATGAATTTCTTGATCGCTTGTATTTCATTATTTGATTTGCACACCAACATTTGGTTAGCATTCAATATTTAATTCAGAACATGTCAGCAAATGGAACTACATGCTCCTTATTTTTAAATTGAGCACCAGTTATGCAGTACCTGTTTTTTAATGTAAGACCGTAGAGGCCCCAACATTATGCATTTTGTGTTAGTAGGAAAATAGTGTCTTTCTTGGCAATGAAGTTCTGTGTTTTCTCATTGCAAAGTCAAAATGTGACTAAAATATTTCGAACCACTCTCACTGTGTTTGTTTCTAAAGAATAAATCACCAATTTCATCCTGAGATTCTCAGCAATATTTGTCCCTCCATGGTTCTAAATGGTTATTTAGCTCTCTTGTTGTAGTGCCTGCCATGTGCAACTGCATTAAGCAGGTTAAAAGTTTCTCAGGGCTGTAGACTCCAATAAAACCTCAGAATTGGGGCAATATCCTTGAATGGACTTGTTAGTTGTAGCATTGCTCAGTATTCTTTCTGAACTCCTATATTATGTTGCTTAGTCCTATATTTGTCACTACATTTTCTTTCTTTCTTTTCTCATATTGCCTTCTCTTTCTTCATTTTCTTCCTATATTACATTCTCTTTCTTTCTTTCTTTGGATCATATAATCTATATTACATTTTCTTTCTTCTATATCTGCTCGAGCCCTATTTCCAAGTATTGAAAGTGGCAGAACTCATGAGTGTAAATATTATAAGCAAATCTGTTACAAGTAATATTAAAACATTGCACGTAGTTTCTGTTTTGACTTGTTGGAAGCTGTTGTGCAGTGCTTTATGGCCTTTCAGCACACTTGGTTGGCCAGATATGTCCACGGAGGATTTGAAGCTTTTTTATCCTGCAACAGTTCTTGAGACCGGGTATGTTACCTTCAACAACACCTTTTTCTTCCTTTGTTTGAATAAGGTGATTTCTCTGTTGTGCTTACCTATGTGTTGATATTCTGCTATCCCTTCTACTATGTCTAGCACTATATCTAATTTAGTTTTTAACAGCCATGACATTTTGTTCTTCTGGGTTGCACGGATGGTCATGATGGGAATTGAGTTTACAGGAACTGTTCCATTCTCTCATGTCTATCTTCATGGTCTTATCCGGGACTCCGAGGTGAGAGATATGGGCACCTTAAGTACTTGATTATGCTTTGTACCTTGAGGAGCAAACAATCAGACTTAACATCTTTTTGTAATTTATAAGTAATCTATACATCTTATAGAGCAAAACCCCACAAACATGCATTAATTATTTTTTTATCTCAACATGCAAGCCGTCCACATCATCCATTCTCTTAGCCAACCAAATATCCATGTCATCCCACTAAAATTCATTAAAGCCAATATTTTCTTGGATGCAACATATCCATGTCATCTACTTTTCATCCATCCAACGACTTCACCAATTTTTAATCATGAAATACAGAAAAAAACCACGCCAATTAAGTTTAGCCTTTCGATAATTATGACAATTTAATCTTCCATGTTTTATAAAGAATTTCATATTTCATTGGTCTTATATGCCTTTATTTACACAATAAAATTCTTAAAGAGATTTCCTGCCGCAATGCGCAGGGTAACTTTCTAGTATGATCAAACTTCTATGTCACTTGCTTTTATGAGAACACAGCTGTATCTGAGGAAGCATGATGTACATGGCATTACTAGTTACTAGGAGTTGCTAATTGATGTGGCCACTGCCTGTTTGCCACATGGTCCTCACGGTCACCTTTAAGAGCCACCACAAGGACAAACAAATATTTTTTATGAAAACTGTTTTTCTGTAAGGATTGACCATTAGCTTCAACTGAACCCTAGCAGAGTAACTGGTGTACTTGAATGTGAGCCTCCTGCTTTGTCTCCTAATGAGTGGCAGCTGGCACACAGCCACATGTAGTGTCTTCCCTCCAGTTTGAAATCCATAGAGGGCAGATGGCCTTACATTGCCTCATTTACCTTGAGTTAAACGTGTGAAGTCGCCCCCAGTAGTCCATTATGTAGTCTATCTGACATGTGTCATAAAATCCAGCCTGTCTGAGTTGTTTAGGCTGCTGTATTAACTCTCAGTTTCACAGACTAATCATCAAGTTAATTTAGGGACGGAAAATGTCGAAGTCACTGGGGAATGTCATCGACCCCCTAGATACCATGAAAGAGTATGGGACAGATGCATTGAGATTTACGCTTTGCATGGGCACTGCTGGCCAGGTTTGTTTTCCCATGGTCTTCTGCATTTTACGTTCATCAAGCTTGTTCACTTCTCTGTTGCTAACACACATTCACTCCAGGACATTAATCTCTCTACAGAAAGGTTGACATCAAATAAGGCTTTCACCAACAAACTCTGGAATGCAGGCAAATTTTTGTTGCATAATTTGCCTGATAGAAGTGATGCCATTGCATGGGATCTCTTATTAGCAAACAAGGTATGTCACTGAATTTCAAATTGCATGTGATGCATTGACTGAATTTCATTCTCCTTTATAAAACTGTTGCTTATACTTTGCATGTCTTACTTCAGTTTGACACAGAAGCATCACTTCGGCAACTACCATTGCCAGAATGCTGGGTGGTGAGTCCAGTGTATTTTGAATTATTGTTCTTTCGTGACGTCTGTTAATGAAGAGAATAAATCGCAATCCAGGTTACAGGACTACATGAACTTATCGATAAAGTCAGCATAAGCTATGAAAAGTTTTACTTTGGAGATGCAGCTAGAGAAATCTATGACTTCTTTTGGGGCCATTTTGCTGATTGGTAAGATTACGTCCAACCAAACAATGGAAAGTCAAACTTGTTTGCACAGGATTATCTGAAATATACCATATGTTGCTTGGCTCTATACTCCTGTCTCCACTATCCCCTTGCCCATTATGGTGCATTCTTCTTACTGATCTATATATTTTTTTCACAAATTTGTTATAATTTAGGTATATTGAATCTAGTAAGACTCGTCTTTACCACTCTGGTGACAATTCAGCTTCTACTACGACACAAAGCGTTCTTTTATATGTGTTTGAAAACATACTAAAGCTACTGCATCCATTCATGCCCTTTGTCACTGAAGAATTATGGCAGGTACTGAAACCTTGACTCTCAGTTAGTGTTATACATCATTTTTAACTCACACAGTGCATCATTAACACATAACTATCAGGCATTACCGTACAGAAAGCATGCACTTATAGTTGCTCCCTGGCCTAGCACTGACCTTCCAAAGAATTCGTTGTCTATCAAAAGATTTCAGAATTTGCAATCATTGGTAAATTTCCACCTCGCTTTATGTGCTTATTTTGAAAGTTATAGCCTGCTGGCGACCATTTTCTTTGATAACCCCTATAATAACAGATAAGAGGAATCAGAAATGTCCGGGCAGAGTATTCTGTGGAACCAGCTAAGCGGATATCAGCTTCTGTTGTTGCCTGTGCAGATGTCCTGGAGTACATATCAGTAGGTGTCTTGAACAGCAATTGCATTCTGTTAGTGACATTTCAGTGAGCCTTTTGACTCGGCACATATTTTGTCTGAAAGAAAACTTGTGGTTATTCAGTTTAGTTTAGTACTCAAAGAAATCAAAGTTGCGAAGAATATTGCATAGACATAGTATTTAGCTGGGAAAGCTTCACTGTTAGAACTTATGAGGCACGGTTCCTTAAAACATTGTTACCTATGTGAATGCTGGTTCGATAGCTGTAACTTTCCTGCATACAGTCTGATTTTTTTCCATTCATCTGACTTTTACTTTATGCTGCAGAAGGAGAAGCAGGTTCTTGCTTCGCTATCGAAGCTTGACGTACAGAACGTACATTTTACTGAATCTCTACCAAGTGAGTAACTTGTAAACCCGTGGAGATGTTATCTTTGTTAATGCAGTTCGCCAGTATGATAATATATTGCATACTCTCCAGATGATGCAAACCAGTCTGTCCACATTGTTGCTGATGAGGGTCTGGAGGCATATCTACCTTTAGCGGACATGGTTGATGTGTCGGAGGAAGTTAAGCGGCTCTCCAAGCGCCTCTCTAAGATGCAGACAGAATATGACGCTCTGTTGGCCCGCCTGAGTTCCCCTAGTGTATGGCAACTATTTCTTCTCCTTTCTTCAAGCTAGTTTTCCATATTCCAATTCCTTTATCATGTTGGTCTTGGGCATGCATCTCATTCTTGGTGCAGTTTGTAGAGAAGGCCCCTGAAGATATTGTTCGTGGAGTTCGTGAAAAAGCATCTGAGGCAGAGGAGAGGATCTCCCTGACGAAGAACCGGCTTTCTTTCCTACAGTCAACTGTTTCCGCGTAGAAATATTATTCATCATCGATGGTGGGATCTGCCATTTCAAAGCCAATTTTGATTTATACTGGCCACGGATATTTGAGCGCTTCTCCGTTGAAGCAAACTTTCCACTGAAATGGTCACCCCTGGGGTAGCAGAGCTGTAGATGGGTTACATCTTACATGCTACAAGCCTTACAAAATTCATTCTGATGTATATGAAAGGACGGTTTTATAGGTTTACTTTATTTTCATCCTCTATAATTTTCTTTTGGTAAAATTATTTATGTTCAAAACACATATAGCGTCGTCTTATGAATTATATGGTCAGTCAGCATCAGCCCGCACGGTAAACTCCAATAAAACTATCATAACTTTGGCTTGATTCTCTCGTCATGATAATTTTGGCATTTCACCATGTCTCGTGCCTACTCGTGCGTGTTGAGTTTGCTTCATCAATATTTTGTACAACAGAGAAGTGGAAGAAGATAAGTACTTTGGCCTTGGGATGAAGATTTCTTCCGTACGGTGACAAGTGAAAGAGGGAGCTAACGATTAGGTGCAGTCTGAGTCTAGAGGTTAGATTTATATTATGGTGATTGTCTGTCTCCTGTATGGAAGCAATCACATGGAATAAAAGTCTCATGATGTCAGCGTCACACACGTCACACACTTATGTTGTGTTTAGACGTTTCCTACCCGTTGTGTTTAGACGTTTCCTACCCCACGGTTACGCACATAGCCCAACTATAAGAAGAAAGCTCACTTCATCACAAAAGGTCAGATTGAAAGGTGGAGGGGACTCTTCTTATAAGCTAGGTGTGGTCTCCTCCCATTAGTAAGGTGGGACTAAAGTTATCGACAACGATTGGTACCTAACACCCTATCCCCTAGGACAACGTCCCGGGCCCAGCTTTACACACTCACGTCGTGTTTAGACGTTTCTGGCCCACGGCCGCGCACACAACCCAACTATAAGAAGAAAATCTACTTCATCCCAAAAGTCTGAATGGAAAGGTGAAGGAGACTCTCTCTTATAAGCTGGGTGTGGCCTCCTCTTACTAGCGAGATGAGACTAAAGTCGCCAACAACACTTGGTAACTAACACACGACTCTTAGCCATCTCATCTCCATCATGGTGTGGTTATGGACACTGATGCGACGCACATCGGAGTGTGTGGTGTTTTACTCCCACTCACGGTTCTAGAGTCTAGATCCGGTGTGTTGTTTTGTGATGGAGTACTGCACTACTGCTACACGTTCGACAAAATACGTACCATGTTTGTCAGACGAAATAGGACGGTCCTTGGGTGGCATCAGCTATCAACGTGGACCGACGGATTGAAAGTTGAAACGTCGGATGAGAATTGGACATGGAGTGTCGTATGCAGAGTACTTCCGTCTGATGTAGTTTCGTCCTTTCTCCCTCCTCGTCGCTCCCGTGGGAGGGAAACCCTAGCCTCCCGCCGCCGGACCCCCTCTCTCCCTACTCCTCCTCGCCACCGTAGGACGGCGTAGCCGGGCTGAGCCTGAGCCCTGGCGACGGCGGGGCCCCTCTCTTCCCCCTGTGTAGCTGCTGCGGTGCGGGCTGTGGCGGTCCGACGGGGCGGCGAGCTTGGCAAGGGGCTCGGTGGCGCGGCCCTGGCGGCGTGGCGGCCTGCGGTGGGTGTGCACGCTGGGCTGCGGCGACGCTTCTGGCGGCGGTGCAAGGTCGGCGGGGCAGCAGCTCCTTCCGGTGGTGGGTCAGCAGGGCCATGGCGGCTCGCCGGAGCCAGCCGTGGCGGTGTAGGTTTCACGATGACGGCAGGTGGGGGCAGCACGGCGACGAGTAGGTTGAGCCCGGTGTGGCCATGGCTAGGTTTGCCTGGCCCAGATCTGGGGCCATTGGGCCTGATCTGGGTTCTACGGGCCCTGGCCAGTGTGCTCGTCTGGGTTCTTACCGCACAACACAACTGTGACCAGGGCGCTGCAGCGTGGAGGTGGGGATGGTCGGACCTGATCTATGCCAGGTGGGCTGATTTGGGACTGACTGACCTACTTCTGCGTCCGGTCGGCGACCGCCTCGGCGGTGGAGGATGGTGTCTCCTCCTATCGGTTGTGGATGTTGCCTTTGTGGACCTGGTTCAGTCGCCGGCCTCATTTGTCCGCCATGTTGACCTCACGGCTTGTTGGTCCCTTGGATTGAAGTTGCGGACGCCGGGGCGGCGGCTCTCGAAGGTGGACTGCACGGGCGTCTCTGCGGCGAGCGACGTGGCAGTGGTGGTGGTCGTCTTCTCGGTCCATGTGGGTGGCGTGGAGTTGGCGGATAGAGTCCCTGGTGCTAGCTTCGCTTCGGCAATGGCGGCGCCCAGATCGCGTCCTGGTGGCCTGACTTGAGACTCTTGGCGTGTCGTGGTATCGATGTGGTAGAATGGTGCTTCAGAGCGAAAGCTTTGTGCTTTGGCGCCAACAGCGACGACGCATGCGGGCGTCGTAACCCTCTTGGGGACGCTGTTGTGGGTGCCTTCTCCGCACTTAGTCGTAGAAAGGTGCTTCCGGGCGAAAGCTCTGCGATTCGGCGCCAATAGCAACGACGCATGCGGGTGTTGTAACCCTCATGGGGGCGCTGTTGTGGTTGCCCCTCTTCACACTAGGGATTTGGGTGAAAACCTTGACCTCTTGGTCTAGACGGCGGCGCTTTGCGTCGTGACCGTTGGGGGCGTCGTCGTGGAGTCTTGATACTTCTAGATTCTGCTTCGGAGTCCTCGGTGGCAAGTCTGGTTTCCTTTGTTCTTTATTTTTATCTTTGATCTGTCTTGTAAGAGTGTTTCCTCACCACTTTGTATCGGTTCGGCCGTTGGGCTTATTTATGAAGCGGGACGAAAGCTTATTTCATGTATGATGTAGTTTCGTTTGGTCAGTGATTTTCATGTTTCACATTTTTGTATTCATTATCTTCTTTCTCAGCAATACAACAACGAAGCAGCGGTTCCGCACTGTCTCCTGGCCACAGTGAGTTCATTGATCTTTTAGGGTGAGTGTCTCGGTTGACTTTTCAAGATTCCCAAGTTTGGCCTTTTGTAGTTTTCTCATCAGATGCTTGGAGAGAAATCAAGATGCAAAAGATTAAGCTAGAGCATTTATGCTGTCCGTGATTTTCAGTGTTCTTCTGTGTGTTGTTTAATGGATAAAGACATGTCGTTTCTCAGAAGGAAAAGAACTTTGTGGCATTCATTAGGATGTTTTCCAACAATCTAAACCTTCAAATATTTGTTACCTTTTCTTCTAAGCCATATACTATGTTATCGTCATCTTTAAATTTGTCATATCCATTCACTGTATCAAATTAGCTGGACATTTTTGCTTTTTGCACATGATATATTGGACCACATTTTTTGTCTAGGTGGCTCATATTATACCATGATGCACATGTATATGCTTTTTTAAGATACTCCCTCCATTCTAGAATGTAAGAGCTATAGTTTTTTTGAAAAAAAATCCAAAATATATGGTTTATAATGAATTCTGGATGAATTTACAGATGAAAAAGTGAGTTTCATTCTTAAATGGAGTGAATTTATGGATTGTTTTCATTTGTCTATTAGGGAGTCCTCTCTTCTAAATTTTGTATAAAACAAATGAGTTCATAGTATGTCAAATACTCATGTCTTAATATCCGTATAGAAAACTATAGCTATTACATTCAGGATCAGAGGGAGTATATAATTGATAGACCATAAACTCTAGTACCCACTTTCAGATTTTTCAAACTTTTACATGCATCCCTTTTACAGAATCTAGTGGAAAGTTTGGTATTGGTGTGCTTGTGAAACCCGGTGCAAATGATCTACCCAGTACAAAGTAAAATTGTGCCCTTAGTTGCTGAACATGCATGGAGGACATCGGTAACTTATTCTAAGCAAAAGTTACCGATATCTTCCATTGGACGTTCAACCCGGTGCAAATGATCTGCCAAGTCGCGCCGCTGCTTCCGATGAGGTCGAGCTCCACACGCCGCCTCCGTCGATGACCTAGGGCTTGCCGACCAATTGCTGGATAGCAGAGGTCTGTGCGCAGCTTCCGACGAAGGCGAGCTCCGCGTGCCGCCGCCGACAACCAAGAGCTCGCCGACCAGCCGTAGTATAGGGGGAGCTCGGCGGAAGCTTCCGACAAGGCCTAGGTCGCCACGCTGCCAACAACTAGGCCTAGGTCGCCACGCTGCCAACAACTAGGCCTAGGTCGCCAACCGCACCACCCGCAAAGTGGAGCTCGCTGGTACACATCAGGATATTTAATAGCGTAACTCATTTTCTTTCTCCCGGGACGACCAAGTTATCCAGGCTGGTACACGTCCGCTCGTCACGTCAGCGCGTAGCTTTCCGTAACCTATTTCGTTCGTAGGTGTAGCATTACTGAAAACCATATCATTCTCATTGAGCCTTTAGGTGCAAGAGCAGGGAGGCAGGCAGCAAAAAATGCTACTATCATCTAGTCACTGCATTGCCTGCCAGCCACGTCAATTCTCTGAAACTTCATGCAGTAAATACGAACTCAAATGAAGTCTACACAAACCCTATTGATCTGCTACATGATTCACGGCATTTAAAAGAATCCACGCCACACAAGCTCAATGATCACATCATTCCCAATTCTTTGACCTATCGACATAATGCCTCATAGTCAACGTTGGGAGCTGCATTCTTAGCATGTTTCTTGTAACATGCTCCTTCCAATAATCTTACAAACTCGACAGGCGTCCATCTACCAAGCATCTTTCTCCTCAAGTCTGGTGTGTATCTCTTAGATCGTTCATTCTGCTGGTATCTGTAGGAGTTCACGGATGCCTTCACATACCTGCGTTTAAACAAGAGGAGAGGGTAATATCTGAATATAAGAAGATAATATAGGCATCACATCATGTCCTACATAAATGAAGCACCAAGTTCGTTGTACGTACCATCTTGATCTGCGCTTTTATGCCTGCGATCAGGTGTGTGTACTCATCAATTTGTCTGCAAACATGTGAAAGTTCACAGCATGAACATGAGAATGTATGTTAAGTACAGAGTGTCAGGAACATTTAATCAGAAAAGGAGCCTGTTCGACCATTAAAAAGGAAATTACAACATCATGCATATGAATGTTCTCCAAGGATTCAACATCAATAATGAGTATCACAGTAGTACAAGCAATTACAAAGCAGGCACGCCACCCTACCAGACGAAGGAGTAATGGACAGAGTTGACATTTACACACATAGGCACATATCGGTTCAAGAGTTGAGATACCTATGTCACGTAGCTGTCATGGACATACAAACACAACTAGAACAAACAATGTAAAACAATCTTCATCATTTGGATCTACTCGAGAAGTAACGCTAAAAATGAACTTTTGCCTGCATGCTTAAAAAATGAACTATTTTTAGGTGTCATGAACCACATGAGGTGTGAACCCCTACATGGTCTGGTGTGATTAATAATAACGGCATATAATACAACAATGCAGTTTTTTTTTGAAACTTCAATGCAGTTATTATTATCATATTCTGAAGGTGCCTATGGAATTGGATATTAGATACGGATCAGTAGCACATTAGAATCAGTTTTGACTCTGTAAATTGTCCATATTAGCTTTATACTAGTAAAATGCTCGTGCGTTGCTACGGGCAGAAAAACTATCTTTTTATAAAATAAATGTCAACACAAACCAATTTTTCTTAAAGAACTATCAAGAGTATCAAGTAAACTCATGTCTTGAAAATTGTACAAAAAGATTGGCCTGAGGATGCACCTTTTGCTAATTTGCTATTATTATTTGCCCTGAAGAAATGACATCAAAGGGAAATTGAGTATGCAAGCTGCCTATTAAGCTACCTGTTTACAAACTAACTTAGAAAAGGATAGAGAGCGAGAGTAGAAAGATAATTAAGCAGCAGAAAAACAAAGAAGCAAAAGAAAATGGAAACATAATGGGAGAGAGGTTTTAGATTCATACTATTTAGTAAGACTAATCAGGTCAACTAAATGAACTAAGCAATAAACATATTTGATCCATGTACCTTTTCCAAGAACTGAAGAAATACATGGGTCACATACCTTAGGGCATAGCATATATTGATAAAATGTAGGTATGCATATCATGAAGAGCTAACTGCACATGTATCTATTCCCTACATATACAAATTATGGCACATGAGTCCAAGCACGCCCTCAGATAACTCATCACATGCCAAATAGACCATGAATGTCCTACTGTTCTAGAACTATGCTCTCAAATGTTACGCGGTCAAATTTCTTTCGTATATCCTCTTGATAACCATTGTCATATAAGTCATACAATTATAGTTTTACCATTATCATATACTACAAGAACGACATTAGGGCGAAAAGGGGAAGTAATTGCTTGAGCTGTGGAAGAGCACACCAACTTGACCATGTGCATAGTGAGACTCTATCTCCTCACGCATTGAGAGGATATGTTGTAATATAGTAGTGAAGCAAATATGAGAGGACCATACATGATTAACAAGTCCACTCTCCCTATAAAATCACTAACAATGTTCACATAAGTTGCAGAAATCAGCTACACACGCACATAATAGATCCATACTAAACGGCTAGAAGGTACATGAATCCAACTCATATGTCATTGTTTTCTACCAGTTAGCAAGTTAGTGTAGAAATATTATAGATTCATCTTATTCAGAAACTGACCTGCTACAAAGGATCCATTTCACAGTCAAGAGTTCTGTCGAGCATAATCAAAGTCTCAAATATCATTTCTCTTTGGAAGCAAGAACTACATCAAAATAAATGCACGACAACAGGAAATATAGAAGATTAAAGAAACATAAGTGGAGTGCCTAATATAGAGAAGCCTAATTCAGATACTGGCTATTCACTCTTCATTGCAGCTCAATTCCCGCCCCTTAGATTGGCCTGGCTTTGCGCACAACCTGGTCCTTAATCCACATATAAATAGGCACCAGAACATTCGCTGATTTGGTAGATAACCTTAGAGTGTTCTGACAAACAGTATGCCCGGGAAGCCCCTATCCCGGCTCAACTCAAAACTGGTTGCATCCACCCTAGTCTGTGCCATGGACCTACTACCGGTTGATCAAGTAACATGGATATGTTATCAATATGAGATTATGGGGGAGCAGATCATACGAAACAGAGCAGCCACATTAAGTGAATTTTTACAGGGAAAGCTGCAAACTTTAGAGCAGATTCAGCGCGACGACGACGAACCCGGCCGGCGACCAGAAGTGTGCTGCGCTCATGCGCGGAGGCATGGGGAGTAGTATGTGACGTGCTGGTGTGTGGTTTCTAGGGCCGGGGGTGCAGGAAGAGCAACAACATAAAGCTTGCTGACGGAACGGTCATGGCGGACGTGCAGACAGGCAACGACGGCGCGAGGCGCACAGGAAGCAAACAAGCAAGGAGAACAGGGGAAGAGGAGCGGGTGCTCACCGGGAGGCTCCTGGCAAGGTGGGGATGCCAACGGCGACGGGTAGTAGAGGAAGAAGACGGAGGTCTTGCCCATATCGTCGAAGAGGATGAGTCAAAGGGTTCACGGATCAAGGTAGAACCGCATCTGACGATGCAGATGGGGATGGCGTCGTGCTCGTGCAGGGATGTGGGCTCCATGGCCTGAGCGCCGGTCCCTCCTCCATGCAGCACTGGCGATGGTGTTGGAGCCCGGATGCCATCTCTTCCTGCAAACCTACTCCATCGGACCACAACGCCGCAGCTCCTCCAGATCCCCTCGATCCGCAGCTCACCACACCGCCGTCGCCTAGCCTCGCTACTCACCGAAACGGCACCCGGTCCTCTCCTATTCCCTGGCCACCATCAGATCGACCGCTCCATTGTAGGCTCCCGCTGCTGCCAGTCCGATCCGTCCCCTGGAGAGGTAAGAGTGGAAGGTGGATTTTGGTTGAGAGAAAAACGGGATCGCTTCGGTCTGATCTGGGATCTCCTCAATCGAGGCGGCGGGTCAAGCCGGAGTGGAGGAGGCGGAGCCGCGGAGGGCGACGTGCCTCGCCGGAGCCCGGATCGGAGGAGGCGGAGGACATCGAGCGAGGAGTAGGAACGACTGCCGCAGGAGCCGAGTGGATAAGGTGGAAGGGTTAAAATGTAAAAGTGACGATATATGTACTGGACTGCGGGTTGATTTCCTAATTTCTTAGGGGCTAAAGTGCAAAAAAGCCGCGACGTACGACAGGAGTCCCCAAGACATATTATATAGTAGAGATCAAGTAAGTGAGTTTTATTCAGCATTTGGTGCTTGAGTTTGCATCTCCAGCCAGAAAATGGATACATTAAATAGGTGAATACATAAACTATATAGAAATCAAAGAGCACTGAGGCTCAAGAATCCCCTATGTCCACAAAGAAAATTTAATCACTTTAGCTGAACTAACATTCTTTACCAAGCGTAATAAGTTAATAAGATGGAAAAAAAGTATACATACAATGCATATGCAAACTATGACGAACAGAGCATAAAGCCCCAGAAATTCCTTAAATTATCAACATCTCTTTAGCATAAGTCCCTTCTCAAACTTAATTCTGCCGACTTCCAAAACTTGCTGCACAGAAGCAGGATCCAGAATTCAAATGTTCAAAATGAGTTACCTGGCCAACCTTGCTTCTCTTACAGAAATGAACTGTAAAGCTTCTCGCCATGTAAATCCCACATGAAAACCAAGACCAATATCGACAAAAATGTGTCTCGTGTCTGGCCTGCGGGAATAATCACAGAATAAGAGTAACGATTAAATCTTAACAGTTCAGTTTCCAGACAGGTAATTCGTGTTAGTGCTGTTTACTAGTATACTCTACAGCTATTCCAACTTTTAATATTAAGCTAACAGCTTGTGAAAGGAGGGTAAGGATGACGATGAAATAGTGAAGCAGTTTCATGTTTCATGGGAACATATCACATATTGCTCGTTATACTGTATGATAACCTTCTCAATCTATACTGTCTCCATATACAAACACATGTTTCTAACAAGGGGCAGTAAATCCTATTTGCTCTGTAAGCAAAAAAACAAGTAAAAGGGAATAGAAACACCCCTTTCATGTCTACCCGATCAAGAACAAAGATACTTCAAATGGATGCACACCCACATCAATGGATGGAGTAATTTAGTGTAGAGAATGCAAGATATAGTTTCCTTTGTACAAGAATTCTGTTTAATTGAGAAATCAAAGCAAACCCTTTAGCTGTGTACAGGCAAAGACAAGACATCCAAAATTTGGGGCACGGTAGAGTGAAGAGATGCTTACACTTCTGCCTGCATGTACACCTCAGAGCCAATATTGACCATGGATCGCATGCTGGTAACGCCGTTGTTTTCCAGATTTTCAATGTTCCGCTTCAAATCCAAGCTGGCCACCATCCAAGAGAATTTCAAGCATTAGAGGAATGAACATGAATGAATACGAGAAGAGAAGCGAGCAGCTTACAAGGTCTTCTGCTGCTGAAACAGTTTATCACGCTGGGCTATGGCGTTGACGAGATCAGGTTTGAGGCGTCGGTCAACGAAATCCTCAAACTTCTTGACCTTCTCCTGCTGGAGCCGCGCCTTTACAGCAGCCATCGACATTCTCCCGGTCAGTTTCCTTTGGGATTATGGAACTTTGAGATATTTGTTTACTCTCAGTTAGAGGGTGGCAGGGGAGAAGGGAGAAGGCCGGATGCAGGAGCTCTAAGGAGAAGGGAGGGCAGAGGGTAACAACGCACCTGCGCAGGACACCGGAGCTCGGTCTGGAGACTGGAGGTGCGCTGGCCGCCGGAGCTCAGTGCAGTCGGTCCCGACCTGCAGAGTGCAGACAGAAGAGAGAGATGAGAGGGTAGTGTTAGAGAGCCGCCGGGAGGGAGAGCGGGGCTGGAGGGAGATGCCCCGCCGCCAGCTGGAGGAGGGGGAGTTGGGGTACCTGCTATGCTGGCGGCTCCAGGAATTTGGGGCTGTGTATTCATCCAAAAAAAATTGCTCTAAATCTATGAACAAACAGTGTAACAACAGCAATATATGAAATAAAACAGTACGGTATAAGGGCAATATCATTTTTTCGAGTGCATCAAATCTGCTCACATCGTATACCATTTTAATCAGTAGCTTCATCATCTTCTACATGAGGTGTTTGAGTAATTGGGTTTCTCCTCTACTCTACGGCTCTTGCAATAACACCAATTGCAAATCGCTCTTAAGCTGGACAGGAGAAGTAAAAGTACTACTAGCAGTCCTCTTCTTCATCTACGTGAGTAATTGGATATTTCATCTGTTTTCCTTGCCTTTGAAGACATTTTTCACATAGCAAATAAAATAAGGCTACTACTACAGTCCTCTTCTTCATCTACGTGATAAGAAAACAAGGACATAAAATTAAAAATTTGCATCTACTACATTAGATCTAGTACCGCATCATTATAAGAACTAGGAGCAAATCTAGAAAACCATAATTGGAGACGAGGCCGTACCTTCTGCGCCGCTGCACGAGGGTCGGGGGCCAAGAGGAGGACTGAAGGAGGGACAGTGGGCGCTGCCGCGGGAATGAAAAGGGGTGGCAGGCCGGCGGGGACGGCGCCTGCACCGTGCTCCCCAGGGTCGCCCGTCCCTGCTTGCCTACTGCTGCTCCTAGGGCTTACGGCGGCGGCGCGCTGAGCCTCTCTGGCTCTCTGCGTGTGAAGGAAGAACAAGCAGAGAAAGAGGAAAGGCTGTCTACGATGCGAGCGAACCAGGGGGAGGAACGCTGGTTTGGTTCGTGGCCTGGTTTTTTTTTTTTTGAGAAGCTGGGTTGATAACTGATATATGTATATCTCTCTATATATATATATAGGAAAAAAACACCTAGGTGTATGTACTCCTTTCCCAAAAATCAGCATTGAGGCATATACCCCTAGCTAACCGGTCTAGCAACTAAATCGGATAGCGCGTGCGTTTTGAAATCATGTTCAACTGAATCCTAATTTTTAGGACACACTCCGTACTCCTCTATAAAAGCTCCCGGAAATAACTCGATCTGTAGAATAACTCGATCCCATCTAACCAACTACGTTGCGTCGATCTCATCGAGAGCTACCGCCGCCCGTGAGCAGCGTCTACGACGATTACGGCGGCTCGTATCTACTACGACACTCTCTCCCTCCATCAACACCAGTGACAAGATCATCAGCGTTGCTTTCAAGTTAGCAGCCGCCGTCCGCTGGCAACCATCCATCAGCTCCCGTTGGCAATTCCGGCCGGCTCCGACATGAGCAATCGTTGCAGCTAGCGGCCGCGGCGGCATCATCCTTTGTCGTCTGATTGCAATCTGCATCAGTTCACCGTCCTTTCTCATCCGATTGCATCTGTTCGTTTATCATGCAAGCATGTGCTAAAGGTATGAAAACTTTTTCATGGGTTTCTTCTGATTCCTCGTTATCCCTTCCATTAGTTCTAATCTAATCTCATGCTCTCTGATCTGTAGCAGTACTACACGTGCCAATACGGTCTCTGCCGATCAAGATTGATGCAAGGGCCGGCCGGTTACCGTGCTGCGCGTCGGTCTGTGACAACTGACAAGCGCAAGGCGCCACGAACCAATCGTTCAGCACGCATACACAGCATGGTGCATGCTCGTCAAGGATGCATCCACATGCTTCATGCGCTCGTCCAGGAATTCCACATGCTTCATGCTGTGATGCATGCAGCATGCTCGTCCAGGAATTTCAAGCCTATAGTTTGGTTGTAAAATTTAATTCATGCATATACGTATAAACCATATTGTTCTTCAAAACAGTGTAGTATATACCCCTTTTTTATAGTATATACTTCTCCAAACCATACCATATACCCTTGAAAAAAATGTGGTATATACCCTTTGAAAAAATGTGGTATATACCCTTTGAAAAATCTGGTCTATATAGTCCATCTCAAAACATGGTACATACTCCATGGAAAAAATGTGATATATACTCCCATTGAAAAATGTGGTATAAGTATATACCCCAATGTAGAAAGTATGGTAAACTCCATCGTTAAACTTGGTGTAAATATCCGGTCACAAAAATGTTGTATATACTCCTTCACGAAAATATGGTATATACTCCATCGCATAAAAATAGGTATACACCAAGCGATGTCGTGTATACTCATTACAAAAAATGTGGTATACATATGTACAAAGTGTGATATACTACAAAGAAAACGGTATCTATTCGATCACAACAATTTCTCTATAATAACTACTACATACAAAATTGTATACCCAGAAAGTTAATACGTGCAAGCACGAATTTACCCAGCATGTGAATACATATACTACTCAAGTTGAAGATATATGATTCCATACATGGGGCATGCGGAGGATGAACCCGGTTCATGTCTTAATTTTAGGATCCGCATGCATGCATAGGCCTATACAAATTAGTTGCATGCATTGGCTAGTTCATTTTTTTTCTCTCTAACGGGTTGTTAGTTAGTTGCTGGGAAAATCCATCTGTTTGATCATTTTAGGAATGGGAGTATGTACGCCTGGGAGTATATTATAGGACTCCTATATGTATATCTATACCTATATATATACCTAATAAGAAAAGCGGGAAGGTTTCTGCCTAAATTTTCGTCGACCCTTTTTTGAACGGTTTTATCACTTCTAATTTGGTCATATTACCCAGCATTGCTATTTGTAAGTTTTTTTTAAAATAAAAACCACCTCCACTAAACCTGGTGCATAGCAATATCGCTAGCAACCAAACCAAAAATACAAGCTGGAACCTCATCCAGCCACAGATAGTTTGTCGCGACCTCATTCTTGCCAAACTATGCAAAACTATGAGCAACCCTATTACAAGAACAACGACAAAAGTAAAATTCAAAAGCATCAAAAGGCTGCTATACTAAGGCTTCTAGCATCCCAAAAGAGCACACCAGGCTCAGCACCATCATACTCTCCATTGTTGAGGGCGTTAACTATATTATGGGAATCTGATTCAAAGATCACTCAAAACACACCAAGTTTACTTGTTTCTTCAATCGCAGCAATACATGCCACTGCTTCCGCTTACAAGGCATTCCGGATATGCTTTAGCTTCCCCGCACCCGCAGCAATCATATGTCCTCCATCGGATCTCACAATAAAACCCCACGCTCCATCTTGTGTCTTTACACAAAAAGCCGCATCAAAATTCACTTTGACAAAATTCTGCTTTGGGAATTGCCATGATTTCTTACGATCAACAGGGACTGGAATGGACTTCTCCGACTGAGTAAAATCAGCTATATGTTTACGCACATGGAAGCATACCTCATCCAGGGTGTAAGCACGATCACCCGCATTTGTTTTGTTTCTCGTCGTCCACCAATCCCAAAGCAGCACCATCACCAGCATACACCGCTCAGCCGGTAGAACAAGAACATGCTGGGCCACATGGTGTGCATTCTGTTTATCACAAAGGTCCATACGAATATCCCTCGCAATATAGGGACGCCAAACTTTCTTCACCAATTTTCACTTCAAGAAGATATGACCCCTATCCTCATCAAGACGTTGACACAAAGGGCAACAGGTATCTAGCTCAATCCCTTTTCTCTTAATATTCATCTTGCCAAACGCCAAAAGAAAATCAGAACTTTTGGAGGTAGCTTCACATCCCAGAGTTTCTTCCACACTTGATTTCCCTCATCACATCCGATCGAAGGACCAGCATCATTATTATTCCTGTTATCCCTAATCTGGACCCCCAAATGATAAGCCGATTTGACAGAAAAATACCCTTTGAATCGTAGTGCCAAGCAATTACGTCTTCCATCTGTGGTCTGATAGGAATCTTCAGGATTTCACTAACATCACACTGAAAAAAGTGATCAGCTATCTTCGTCCCATGATTCAGTCACCGGATCAATCAAATCACTATCTCGAGTAACAATCGATTAGCCACGCAAATACACCTGTCGCCGAGTAGTACCCCTAGGAATCAGCAATATTTTCTCCATTACCCACACGCCAGATCAGCCCCTGTTTATAAGCACAAGAGAGGTAGCTGGGCGAGAGAGAGGATTTGAGGGGTGTGTCGCGTGTGTGCACCGTGTGAGAGATATGTAGAGCAGATATGAGACAGAAATATAGATTTAGCTACTGTCTTTGCTGCTGCCGCTGATTGCTAGCACGCGTGTGTGAGAGTGTTTTGTTCCGTGTGAGTCTGAATTACTGAGAATGGGTTTGGTTTGTTCGCTGCTCCTGAAATTTGTATTGCTGCTATTCCTAGCAGGTGCAAGATTGTTAGCTGATACTTTGTTGCTATTGCTTGCTGCTCTGTTCTTTTTAGTGTCATGTAGTATATGATATTTGTTTTTGAGAGATATTTGATTGTTATTCCAGTTCCAACGCAAGGGCACCTTCCCTAGTATAGAAAAAAATTCCCCAAAATCATGGTTATTCACGGGAATACAGGTGCATACACCTGCCGCCGCCCCAGATGCTATTCCCGCCGCCGCGCCTAGGTCGCGCGCGTGAGGTGAGGGCGAAAGAAAGCCGAAACAAACCGATCGGGTCACTTCAGGTTTCTAAAAAACTGGGGTTTACTTTTCAATATTGACAATCGATCGGTTTACTAGAAAAGAAATAACCGACACCTCGGTCCACCATAACTTTGGTTCGGTGCTCGGTTAGTACTGAATAGGAATAGCACCAATTTATAGCCAAAAAATCAACTAGGTCGATGTTGCCTTCCTTCCGTGAAGTCGCTGCTTGCAATCAACACGAGATTGAATCCACAACCTCATTTGTCACCATCTATGGGCAAACATTAACGAAGGCGGATGACCGCTGGCTGCTGGAATGGAAAGCATGGGCAGTTAGGAGAAGGAGGAGGATACAATGCCGTCCCACCGGTTGCCGGCTGTCAGACCACTACAGCTCGATGGGAGGAGGGGCGTATAGGAGTCGGAGAGGGATGCGATGGCACCGCTGGGCCGCCTGCTGCCTGTTGCGTACTGGGTAGAGAGGAGCGGCGGCTTGTGTTATGGAGGCTGGGCGGAGTGGGAGCGAGCGGTGGAGGCGACAACCTATCGAGCGGCGGAAGAGAGGACGTGCGAGGTTAGGGAGACGAAGCCGCAGAGGTGTTGCTGGCGGCGGAGGGGCTGCCGACGGCGGCTGGGCATCGGTGAGGGTTTGGGGAGAGAGAGCAGGTCGGTGAGAATTGGGGATATGTCCAGTGGATAATATTGGATAAACAAGCTCACGTCCAGATCTGTCCAAGGCTACTCGACAAAAAACCTGTTGAGGTCCAGGTCCAGTAAAGTCCAGCTGAGCAAGGTCCAACATATTTCAGATCCAAGGCCCATGCATGTTACAGGTCCACTTCTAGATTTTGAAGGGGACCAAGAGTTCGGTACTCCCTACGTCTTTTATATGTCACAAGTTTATAAACTTATCTAGACATGATTTAAATAACTCCAACGTGCCAACCCATCGACTCCGGTGTCCGTTCGAGTCTTGGTGAGCCAATTTAAGTCCAAACTACAAACGGGGGACGTAAACGGACATAGGTCTGTTTTTTGTTCTGTCGTGATCCACATTGCTGGCCTAAATTTGGGTCTCATTTGCGTTAACAGTGCACGCGAGCGGACTGTGTGTGTATCCTCCTCTATTCCGTCCCCAGACTCGCCGATCACTGTGAACCCTTCAATCATTTCTCTCCCTCCTCCTCGGCCCTCCCGCCACCACCCCGCCACCGCTCCCCATTTTCAGCGGCCATTCCCGCCACCAACCTGCGCCGCGCTTCGCCCCAACTAGTACCGGAGCGGTTTCCTCTGTCACAGTGGTCAGTGAATCTCTCGGCCGCGCAACTCGGGACTGCTACACGAACTCGGCCCAAAGATGTTCCTCCATGTTACTGTCCCGGTTACAAGGTTCGGTCTCGGCCGTGAACAAGTCTAATGAGTTTTTTTTCAACAACTACATCATGCACCGCTCCTCGGATGAGTTATCCAATGATGACAGTGATGGCCTCGTTGCCACGCTTGTCGTTAATGAAACTGTGGATAGGATGCGGTCATTGTTTCGCAGCTTGTTATCATGTTGTTCAGAGGCTTTGGACCGGAACAGACAAGATGGCCACCTACAGCTATGTCCGGACTATTTCCATCCTGTGAAGCCAACCTATCCTCCAAAGATTTTTTACGCCGCTTCTGAATGAGGAGGTCCTTAGTCAATCGGATTAGGTTGAGAGTGCTCGCCTATGATGACTACCTCTTGGCCAGAAAGGATGTTTGCGGGGTGTATGGCTTCTTGTCGTAACAGAAATGCACTGCCGCAGTCCGTATGCATGCATATGGTGTAGCCGGTGACCTTATGGACGAGTACGTGCGGATGTGTGAGTCCACTTGTCTAGAATCAATGTATAAGATCTGTAATGCTGTGATTGCGGTGTTTGACAAGGAGTACTTGAGTGAACCTAACCAAGAGGACCTGGCTCGGCTCTTGTCAATCAACGAGGCTACAAACTTTCCTAAGATGATTGACGCCATAGATTGTATGCATTGAGAGTGGAGGAACTGCCCTCTTTGCAAGAACCGCGACCCCCCAGAAAAGCTAGCCAGCAAACGAACTAGGTTTCCGGGCACGAGTACGTGCGGAGGTAAAGTAAAGGCATCTCCAGTCGTGCCCCCCAGAGGCCTCCCCAGGCCGCTTTTTGGGCTCCGAACGGCGATAAATCGCCGTTTTCCACCCAGAAGACCAAAAAAGGCCGGACTGGGCCGTTTTCTAATCCGGCGAACCAAGGGCAATGGCAGCGCGCCGGGGTCACCTGAGGGTGCTGGATGGAAAATTTTGCGCGAGAAGAACAGCTGGGTGATACGTCCAAAATGTATCTACTTTCCCGAACACTTTTGCTATTGTTTTACCTCTAATTTGTGTGTTTTGGATGCAACTAACGCGGACTAACACTGTTTTTAGCAGAATTACCCTGGTGTCTCCTTTTTGTGCAGAAATATCAACTTCGCAGAAAAAGCCCAAAAGACATCCAGGAAATATTTTTCATCCGAGGGGAACCCAGAACCACGAAGACCAAACGGAGAAGAGGATCGAGGGGCCCACACCACCCCGTGGCGCGGGGCTCGACCCATCTGGTCGTGCCAGCAGGTGGTGTGGCCGCCTCCTCACGACCCCTCGCGGCTACTTAAGCCTCTTGAGATAAAAACGACCGGAGGATATCCATCTTTCCAGAGAACACCACCGTACGCCGCCGCCACCGCGAACCCTAGTTCGGGGACCAGAACTCTGTTCCGGCACTCTGCCGGGACGGGGAATCGAAGGGGATCGTCGCCATCGTCATCGCCAACGCCTCTCCATCAACCATCCATGTTTCCCCATCCATGAGTGAGTAATTCACCGTTGTAGACTTGAGGGGATGGTAGGGATTGGATGAGATCACTCATGTAATAGCTGTAAGATTGTTAGGGCATGGTGCCTAGTATCCGTTATCAGTGTTTACGTCATTGTGAACGGATAGACGTCGCCTAGAGGGGGGGGGGGGGGGGTGAATAGGCGATTTAAAACTTTTTCGAGGAGCCGGAATATCCGGTCCAAGAGTGACCGGAAATTCCGAGTAGCCGGAATATCCGGTACACGAATGACCCAGAAATTTCGGTATGCTTGATAAAGGCGGAATAAAACTAGAGGTTTACTTTAACAAGCATACAACCTAGATATATAAACTAGGCTCACCTATGTGCACCAACAACTTAAGCTAAGCAATACTAGTAACAAGATGATAGCAAGATATATGACTTCAAGCACGAAGGCTATCACAATGTAAAGTGCATAAGTAAAGAGCTCGGGTATAGAAATAACCGAGGCACGCGGAGACGAGGATGTATTCCCGAGTTCCACCCAAAGGTGTACGTCTCGTTTGGAGAGGTGTGCGCAACCACAACAGGTTAGCCGCAACGCCACAAAGGCTCACCTTCTTCTCCTGATGAACTCAACCACAAAAGGTTCGAGTTCACCTTCCACTATTGATCTCCTTTGGGGCGGAGATCGAATCCCGTACAACTCTTGAGGCACACACCCACAACTTAATTGGGGGCTCCCAAGTCTTGAGGCACACACCCACAACTTAATTGGGGGCTCTCAAGTGACCACAAAAAGGTCTTGACCACAAAAGGTCTTGGCCACAAAAGGCCGGCCACAAAAGGCGTCTAGGGTCCAAAGACCCAAGAGTAACAAGCTCACAAGTAATACCACCACGAATCCTCGTGGAGGGCTCAAACCGATGCAAATGCAATGGCAAGAGCACACGAAGTGCTCAAGTCCTTCACTCTCAAATTCCAACACAACAACAAATGTTTATGGGGGAATAAGAGAGGAAGAACAAAGGAAACCACAAAGGAGTCAAATCCTTCACTCCCAAATCCCACCAAAAGCAACTAATGCTTATGCGGGGAGAAGAGAGGAAGAACTAAGAAGAAGAACCACAAAGGAACTCCAAGAACTAGATCAACTAAGTTCCCCTCACTTAGTGGAGAGATGGATTGGTAGGATTGTAGATCTAGATCTCCTCTCAACTTTCCCTAAAGAATATGGAAGATTCAATGGAGGGATTGAGAGGGAAGTGAGCTTTCCAAGGTCAACAATGGAGTAGGAGAGAGGGGAAAGTCGTGCTGCCTTGGATTGGCTGAGGAGGAAGAAGGGGAGGGGTATTTATACCCCTCCAGGAAATATAGCCGTTGGCTGTTTCGACACTCGGAAATTCCGGTATAAGTGAGACTCGGAAATTCCGGTCATCCGGAAATTCCGGTCTAGAGAGACTCGGAAATTCCGGTCACCCGGAAATTCCGGTCTAAGAGAGCTCGGAAATTCCGGCTGGAGTCAGAAGCAAAACCAAGCTTTTCCTTAGCCATTTCTGGAGGACTTTTCTGGGGGCACTCGGAAATTCCGGTAGACGGAAATTTCCGAGCACAATTTCCGACTGGAGTCAGAACCCTTTTTCTCCTTTCCTTAGCCGTTTTCTTGGATGAGCTGGGGAACCGGAAATTCTGGTAGGGCGGAATATCCGGCCCCAATAATCCGAATCAGCAGAACACTGAAACGAAAACTGCTATAACTTTTGCAAATGAACTCCAAATGAGGGGAGACCAATTTTGTTGGAAAGATAGCGACGATGACTACCCAACAAAAATAGAGTAAAATCTCCACACCTGGCAAGGTGTGGGACTTTCCTCAAGGTAGAACCGGCAATATTTCCGCCACCGAAAACGCAACAAGTTGTCCAAAGTAAAACCGATTTCGATGAACTAGAGCTTGACATGGAGATGAACCAAGCTCTAATTCCTCACCAACATAAAAGCCAAATAAGAACCAAGAAATATGATATGCCAAGTATGCAAAGGTTTGAGCTCTCCACAAGAATGCGATCAAGTTACTAACTTGAGAGCCCCTCTTGATAGTACGCCTATCTATCCTATAGCCCTATCAAGATCATACCTTTGCCTTGAGCATTCCACTTGAGTTAGATGATGACTATCTTGATCTCTTCAAGTGGGTCATCTTTCTTGATTGCGTGTCCAATCACTTGCTTGATGAAGACTTCTCCAAATACTCCCCCATGCTCACAATGGGAGAGTCTCGCTAAGCTTCGTCTTCATGTATCCATTGCAAGCACCAAGCATGGGATCTTTTCGAGAAAGCTTCTCTTGGTCTTGCACAACTCATCTTTTCTTCACTAAGATGATGTCTTGAATCTTCAAGACATACTTGAAATAAGCTTCACTCAACACATGAGCTTCAAGAGTTCAACACATGAACTCCACCATTCCATGGATAAGATCTATAAGGATATCTCAATGCAAACATTAGTCCATAGAGATTGTCATTCAATTACCAAAACCACACATGAGGGAAAATGCTCTTTCACATTGTTGCAACTTGTTATGCTTAATGCTTGACACTAGGTCCCGAGTGCCATGATTTCAGATGTGAACTTGTTATTGTATCATGATAATAATCATTATTTTGGATCATATCTGTGAGTTGTATACACATATTATTGTCCGGAACCGATGGCCCCAAAGTGACAGTAATTGGGATAACCGGAGTGAATGGCTATAATGTAAGGATCACATGTATTCACGGAGTGTTAATGCTTTGCTCCGGTACTTTATTAAAAGGAGTACCTTAATTGCTAGTAGATTCCCTAGAGGCCCCGCTAAAAACGGGTTGGCAGGACAAAGGATGATGTGCAAGTTTCTCATTGCGAGCACGCACAACTAAATTGGAATACATGCTTATGATTAGTTAATACTTGGATGCTTTATATTATTTATCTGCAAATGCCTATGCTATGTTATTACATGAATTATCTTATCCATGCAACGCCCGTACATCCTTCCCTAGGCCTACAATACTTTAATCCTGTTGTCTACTTCAATCACAATCGCTGTTTCAATTCTCCTGCTATTGTTATTTCACTACTGTTTCTGCTATAAAACGGTTGCTACTGATAATCTATCTCGAGCAAGTCTATTCACAGGTGCAGCTGATCTGACAAATCATCTGTTAAATCTTATAAATATTCTTTGGCTCCCCTTGTGTCGAATCAATAAATTTGGGTTTTACTTCTCTCGAAGACTGCTGCGATCCCCTTTAGTTGTGGGTCATCAAGACTCTTTTCTGGCGCCGTTACTGGGGAGCATAGCTTTATTTCTAAGCCCACCTGAGTGTGATTTTGTTCGCTGGAATTTATTCATCATGGTAAGAAATGCTGATAAGAAGTTTCCCATCGTGCCATCCACTACAAGGAAAGGTACAACTTTGAACTCTGCTGTTGCGCTTGATTCTCCGTCTATGTTGAGTAAGCTTGTTACACCACCACAACCTGAACGTTCTGTTACTACTTCTGAATCTGAAATTACTTATGATGATGCTTCTACTATTGTTGATGAAACTGGTTCATTAGGTCCCTTTTTAGATGTTACTATTGCTAAATCTAAACAAATTGAAAATGCTGAAATTCCTAATGAAAATGCTGAAACACCTGTTAATTCACCTGAATCTACTCGTGATACTTATGATGAGCGTGATGATATGTATGTGGATCTTGATGATGCTCTTGTTGAAGAAATTAATGCTATGAAAGAAGTTAGTGCTATTAAAAAACATGTTGAAAAATGTGCTGTTAGATATAATTTATCTCCTGATGCTAAATTTGCTACATCTCCTATAAACATAAAGAAAAAGCTTATGATTTCTCTCTTGATTTGGCTCATATAGCTATTGTTGAAAGAGAACCTTTCTGTGAAAATGAAAATGAAAGTGTTGTAGAACATATGAATGTATTGTCTGATTTGAGTGGAAGGACATTAAAAGACGCACTTACTTTGTTGCTAAATTTTTTCCTTTCTCATTAAAAGGAGAATCTAAAACTTGGTATAATAATTTGTCTCCTGGTTCCATCACTAGTCCTAAGGGTTTGCTTGATGCTTTCTTTCAAAAATATTTTCCTACTAGTGCTCAACATGATGCTCTGTTTAAATCTATAATTTTAATCAAGATGAAGGTGACAAATTGCCTAAGGCCTGGACGCGCTTTTGTGGCATATTAAGAGGCTAGCCGAACCATGATTTGGAGAAAAATGATCTACTTGATATATTTTATAGTGGACTAACTGCTGAATCTAGGACATACCTGGATAGTTTTGCTAGTTGTGTTTTCAGGAAAAGGACTCCCGAAGAAGCTGAAGAATTATTGGCTACCATATGCAAGAATAATGATGATTGGGATATTCCTGAACCTACTCCAACACCTCCACCAACACCGAAGAAGATAGGTATGATTGAATTAAATGAGGAAACAATGAGGGGAGCTAAAAGATCTCTTCAAGAAAGTGGTATTAAATCTGAAGATGTGAAGTATTTACCTCCTATTGAAGAATTATGTAAGTCTATTCCCCCTCCAACCGTTGTTGAGGTGCACTCTCTCCAAAAGTTTGATGATAGAGATATCCCTTATTCTAAGCCTCCTGCTCAATGCTTAGATGAATTTGATTATTTTACTGTTAAGCAAAGTAATTTTAATTCAAGAATAGAGAATCATTTAATGGAAAATTCTCATGCTATTAGTGATTTACATGATATTGTTGATAGAACTGCTAATGATGTTAAAGTTCTCATTAAACACTTTCATATGGTTCAAACTTAAACAGATCAACTCACTAAAGTGCAAAAAGAATTGCTATTAAATAACCCTATAGCTAAAGAAACTTGTTTGTGAAGTTACAACTAGAGGTGGTAAATCAACTCAAGATCCTTTGTATCCTGAAGGGCATGATAAAATAATTGAACAAGATTCTCAACGAGTTAATAAACCTAGTACTCCTTCTAGGAAAAAGAAAAATAAACATAAAACGGTTGTAGAACCCTCTGAACCTGTTAATGATCCTAATAGTATATCTGTTTCTGATGCTGAAACTGAAAGTGGTAATGAACACAACAATGATAAAGATAAAAATGCCAATTCGGATCAACAAGAAATAGAAGAAGAACCTGAAAAACATGCTAAAAATAAAAAGTACACTAAAGAGATTTTACTGCTAAGAAACATGGTAATGAAAGAGAACCTTGGGTCCAAAAACCTATGCCTTTTCCTGCTAAGAAACTGAAATCTAAAGAGGAAGATCATTATAATAGATTTTGTGATTGGATGAAACCATTGCTCTTGCAAATTCCTTTGACTGATGCTATTAAGTTGCCTCCTTATTCTAAATATATGAAAGATATTGTGACTAACAAGGAAAATTCCTAATGAGGAAATATCTACTATGCTTGCTAATTACTCTTTTAATGACAAGGTTCTAAAGAAGCTTGGTGATCCAAGTATACCAACTATTCCTTGCTCTATCAAAAATAATTATGTTAAAACGGCTCTATGTGATTTGGGAGCTGGAGTTAGTGGTATTTGCAAGAGACTTTATCTTGATAAATTGATACCTACTAATATATATTTGCATATTGCTGATAAATTTACTGTTGTTCCTGTTGGAATTTGTGAGGATGTTCCTGTCCAAATAACTACCAATTGCTTAATTATGACTGACTTTGTTGTGCTTGAAATGCATGAAGATGATAATATGTCTATTATTCTTGGAAGACATTTTCTAAATACTGCAGGGGCTGTTATGTGACGCCCGAAAATCGGTACTATGTAGATTTAAGCGCTCCCGCCGAAATCCGCATAATAACGATTTTAGGTCGCCCACCAGACATAATGTGCACGCCGAAACATGCGCATTATGTAGGTGGAATTGTGATAACATTACAACAGTTCTGTTACATCCACAATTACAACAAAAGATATAATACAACAACGACTCGAACGAGTTAAGATACAAATGATACAACACAAAGATACAAATGACAGCGGAAGCAAAATAATATCCGACTACGGATAAGATGCAAATTGGACTAAGAGTCCTGAAGATAAGCGATGGCGCCATATCCCTGCCCAGCCAAGCCGGAGGGATTCCCAAGCTAACGTCGTCAGACTTCAAACCTGTTGACTGCACATAAAGCACAACCCAAAAGAGGGTCAGGGCACTCCCTGGCAAGCAAAACCGACTTGCCTACTTTCTACACCATCTCTCAAAATATAGGGGAGGTGGACTTAGCGGCAGCAGCACTAGCAACCTAAAGAGACACGCTACAACTTCCGTCTAATCAGAGAGGGATAAGAGAGCGCATAAGATAAACATCTACAACTAACACCAAACATAACCCATTCTCGGATTAACCCCCTCAACCAAGTATGAGGAAGCAATTCGGGAATACTCACGCGTTGAACAGTTTTTAGTTACCATTTATTGTGAAAATAATTCTATATTACTAGTCAAATTAATTAACAATGATTAGGTGTAAGTTGTCTAGATCTTGTTAGCCAGCATCATCACCAAGTCGTCCATAACCGTGGACACGGCTCATCGATAAGATTATACCCTGCAGGGGTGCACTACTGGACCCATACTCGCATGATTAACCCAGTCAAAAACATTAGGGCCTCTCAACCCAACTCTTTTCCTTCACCGCAACAAGTCCAGGAGCCACGGGAGCTATGCTGGTCCCGGCCAAAAAGGTGCGGACTCCCGCA
The DNA here is from genome assembly GCA_026929855.1 of Poa annua. Classification (NCBI taxonomy): domain Eukaryota; kingdom Viridiplantae; phylum Streptophyta; class Magnoliopsida; order Poales; family Poaceae; genus Poa; species Poa annua. Next base: position 236,860,111 of record CM049426.1, on the reverse strand, counting down.
GGACACACCCCTCCGCACCAACAGGCCGCGCCCTATATGCATGTAACAAGGCACACCGCCAAAGTAAAATACTACACTAGTATCGATGCATATGAGACAAATGGAAAACCCGAACTAGGTGCGGCTCCCGGACAAGTTGAAGTTCTAGTCAAAGTCGAGGGGGGCTCCATAGGGCCTCCCACAAGTGGTTAGTGCGCTCAAAATTGGATCTGAGGACAAAATCTCAGTTCCTAGGTCGACACTTAGCAGAACAAAGCACCTCGCAAGGCCTTCCGCCGGTGCCTTATCTTTTAATTATAATACCCCAATATAAGACAACATTTTATTAAGGTAGAATAATCTATCAAGCTAAGCATATGAAATAAAAGACCAACCGACGACTCGCACAACCAACTCTAAGCATGCACTACGACTCGCAAGGCTAACCGATAAACATACAACATGTGATGGGATGTGGGGGTAAAGCTGTATGGGCTGCAGAATAAACATGTGATGGGATTGCGATATATAATCGAATACTAGGGTAGCAGAGATCGACGGCAGGAATGAAAGACAATGTATAGGTAAATAAGCAAACTTTGCTTGCCTGGAATCCCGCATGGAAGCAGATCTTGTCGTTGCTCACACATCTCAACGTCCTATCCGCGAAGAAGCAACAAACACTGGAAGCGCAAACGATGCATTTTACAACTACGGCAAAAGATCCAGCATGATCATACGAGAATGATGCATGGCATGGCAAGATGCAATCCAACACAGGTAATTCCAAATTAAGCGGGAAAGCAACCCGTCAATTAATATTTAGGTGCAAGTTATTTATTTACCAGCAATATTAAATGTTGGTTAACATGGCAACACATGGCATGGGTGATCTAATTAAATTAAATGGAATAGGGCTTGATATATTTATTACCCCTAACCTTCCATATTTTATTATTTAGTTGCAATTAACAAATTACACTAAGAAATTAAAATAACAGATGCAAAATGGCATACAAATGGCATATTAATATTCATTACATTTTTCTGATATAAAAACATATAAAGATTATTTTATTGGGTTTATAGATTTAAAGTTATTGCATTTACAAGTCTAGGGTTGTTTCTGAAAATTTTAGGTACTTATCCGTGAGGAAAACTGTGCTGGGAAGGTCCCTGGAGCAAAACAGAGAACCAGGGGCTCTGGTGCAAAATTACAGGCGCCTCGGCTTTTCTCACCGCGGGGAAACCCAGCCAGGGTCACTGAAAAGCGGGCCCTGGGCCACGCTGGCGTTGTGCTGGCCAAGCGCTGGCTCCACGGTCGCTGACCGGTGGGGCAAGGCTATCAGTGACACAGAAGAAACAAAAAGGGGCGATTTTACTCCGCCGCGCCATGGATTCGAACTCGGGTGTACGGGTGATGCGAACGGAGAGTAGCCACTGGGCTAGAGCTGGGCTTGTGATAGCTCCTAGGTTCGGTTTGTTTTTAACAGTAAGTGCGATATTGGAACTGACGAAATGAACTTATCCCAGAGAGCGCACGGCCGAGCCAGATCGTCGCCGGTGACCTCGTTCCGGCGGCGTGGGACGTGCGGGCGTGCGCAGAGAGTGCGATAGAGCGCGGTGATTTCGTGCGCGTGCTTGGGAAGTGAAAGGGGGGGGGGAGCCTTCGTGCTCGTGCACGGCTTCGTGCAGTGTGCGGTGTCCGTGGCATGCGCACTCTGGCGCCGGCGGGAATCCGGCGAACGGCGCATTCAGCGAAGGGGGAAAGAGGCGGGATCAAAGCGGCTCACTGTGAGGGGTTTGGTGGCGAGGGGGACGAGGCCGTAGACGTCGGGGGCGAGCAGACGGTGCGGAAGAAGCGGCGGGTGCGCGGCGTTCGGCATCGAGGAGCCGAGCTCGTGCGGCGTCGTCGGGGATTCCCGGGTCCAGATGCTCGCCTACGAAGGATAGGGACGAGGTGGCGCTGCTCCTGGCGCGAGGGAGAGGTCGTGGAAGCCTAGGTTCATGCTCGGCGACGAGCTCCTGCGATCTCTCTCTCGGTGGAAGAGAAATAGAGGAGAAAAACAGAGAAGGAGGCGGCGGCGCGAGGAGGGAAAGAGAGGAGCGATCTAGGGTTTGGCAGGAGAGGGAGAGGGCTGGCTAAAAGGAGGGGCATGAGCACATGGAGGTGGGGGCAGCCATGGCCATGCTGTAAAGCGAGGACGCTCGTCTCTGACGTACGTACAGGAAGAAGACATGGGAGATGGGCTGGGCCAGAGGGGAGAGGGGAGATGGCCAAGTGGGCTTCGGCCAGGGAAAAGAAGGTGGCCAGTAGGGGAGAAGTGGCCCAGGTTTTGTTTTTCTTCTGCTTTTATTATTTTCCTTTTTAATTCTTTTCTGTTTTTGCATTTAGAACAAAATAGAAAAAGAATTGTATAAAGACACTTTATAGAATAGTTTTAGGTTTAAGAAGGCAATTTAATGAATTAGTTTTGATAATATTTGCAATATATTTGAATTACACATTTTAATTAATTTGAAATTAATTATGGGAAAATAATTTAAATGGAGTTGAATTTAAATGCAACAATTTAAATTTAAGAGATGACAAATGCATGATGACAAGATGATGCAAAAAGAAAAACAAATAAACTAACTGGATAAAATCCGGGCCGATACATGTTATTGATTGCAATAAAGGAAAAGTTACTTTTAATGTTCATGACAAGGAGCATACTGTTTATTTTCCCAAGAAAGTTGATAGAATGCCTGGAGTTAAAACAATTACCAATTTGAGGTCTATTAGAGTGGGAAGTATTGAATGCCCATATAAAGAAGAATATAAAACTCTCATGATTGGATCCATACCAATTCATTATAAGGTAACATGAGTGTCTCATATGGTTTAAAATCTTTCATGTCAAATAAAATTCATTTGGTGGCAAGACTTGATCAACCTTGTTAACAAGTGCATTTTAAATGCATAAAGAGGCTAAACAATTTTCTTTCTCTCATCCTTGTTATACCTATTGTAATGTTATTTAGTTTGCAATGTTTAGTTGAATTTGTTATTAGAAAATAATTTTTCAGTATTGAATTTAATAATGCAAAATACCAGAAAATAAAAAAAATAAAGTTTCTCATAAAATTAAAATTTTTATATGAAAAATCATATTTTTCGAGGAGGCTCCTGGAAGTGCCAGAGAGCCACCAGGGGGACCCCCTGGGCCACCTCACCACCTGGTGGTGCGGCAGCCATTTGGCCGCGCCAGCACATGGTGTGGGGCCCACATGCCCCCCACTTGCTCTCTCTCTCCTTTCCCTTCATCTTGCCCGAAAAACCAAGCTTGGATATCTCAAACTCGTGTTCTTGCTGCTCATCTCCTGGGATTTCGATCTCCACATTCAGCCAATTTCTGTTGCTGAAATTTGGTGCATCTCCTCTCCGGTATGTGACTCCAAATATCCAAGTAGAATTTTGTTTAAAGGTGTATATATGAAGTATTTTGCTGATGTAGATATCTTGTTTAGTGAGTTTGAATGCTTGTTCTAAGTTGAAATAACTAGTTTTGATGCATGCTTAAGCCTCTAGCAAGTCACTATAGTGGGTTCCCTTCATTTAGTTGGCTAAAAATCGATTTTTATGATGTTTGTTGAAAATTTCAGAAAAGGAAGATGCATAACCGTGACTTTGATGAGGTGTTTGAGGGAGATTATCAGAGGAGAACAAGGCCTCCAAGGGCTGCCACTCGTGTTAGGCAGTCCTACAACGAGGAGATCCTAGCACCGACGTTCGGAGATGAGGGAGATGCGGGAGTTCCATACGCCCTATCTCACCCTTGTTATAATTTCCTTCGTGCTGCAGGTTTACTCGAGGATTTCCATACTCTTGTTGGGAATGTAGGCTTGACCTCCTACATGATGGATGAGAGGCCACAATACTATTGGCTTACCAAGACTTTTTCGGAGACCTTCACTTTTAACACCAAGTCTGATGGGAAGGCTATTTCTTTCAAGATATATGATTTGCCTTGTAGCTTAACCTTGCAGGAGTTTTGTGAGATAATAGGTACAACCCACATTGGCACAACTGTGATAATTTTTGCGAATCCCCCGGAGTTGGCACAAACCTACCAAGAGGCGACCGACAATGACACCCGCTCCGCACAACGCGGCAAGATAAGTAACATCCAATTCCCTGCTATCAAATATTTTGCCTACTATCTTACCACTAGTGTACTTGGTAGGGAAAACACTAGCAATGTTTCTAACTTGCGTCTTGCATTTCTTGCGGCTGCCCTTAAGGGTGAATTCCCGTATAATCTTGGTTCTTTGATTGCTCGCCGTTTAGCTGCTAGAGGCCCCATCTTTGGAGGCATTATTGCCTTACGTATTGCTGAATATTTGATGCTACCTATTGATCCTAATGACGTACAACTTGATCCATGTTATCTTGGTCTTGCTGCAATGAAAGGCCATAAATTTGTCACTACTAGCTCCACTTTGGAGAACATTGTGTTTAGGGTCATTTTTGCTGACGATCGTGAAAATGAGGTCTCCTTGCCACAACCTTCTTTGTTCAGTCTTGACAGGAGACCGTGGTCGTCGCTGGTAGAGTTGGAGGAGAAGTTGAGCGCACTTGGTTTTCACCTGTCGCATCGCAGGCAGGAGCCACCGCCAGAGGATTACAGCGGATACCATGTCGGCGCATCCTCGAGCTCATATTACGGGGAAAACTGTTCGACATACCTCCGCGGCACTGATGGATGGGTACATTGGCCTTGATCTCCACTTAGGCCAAAATTCTACGCTTGGGGGGAGGTATACCGATATCACATTCATCTACATATCATAATCATTCGGTACTTTGTATATCCATGTTTCGTTTTAGTTTTCTTTCTTTCATTTGTTTATGCTTTGTTTGCTTTCCATAAACTCAAAAATACCAAAAACATTTTCGTTATTTCTCTTCCTGGTTTGTTTTAGTGTCTAGTATTAAAATGCTTAATATTTATTTCAGTTTAATATGCAAAAACACAAAAATATTTTGCTTTGTTGTGTGCTGTTTCCCGCAGGGATAAATTTCTGTTGTCCACCGTTAAATTTATAACTTTTAACAGGAACATAGGAATGACCTGAATTTGGTGTGCCTATTCCTGGTATGTGTACACAACTTTCATTAGTTTTGAGTTTTCTGATCTGGGCATGTTAAGGTTCTCGAAAAAATTTGTCTTTGCTGGCTGTTCTGTTTTTAGTTTTCAAATCCGAAAACCAAAAAATATTTGTTGTTTCTATTTTCTTTTGTATAATTTGTTTCAGAGGTCATTACCTTCAGTTACTCTATTTGTTTCTCATTTTTATACATATACTCATTCATGTGAGCATGCTTAGATGGTTCACATAACGTATATGTCGATTGGTGGATGCTTAGTAGTTCGTGTTCTCTTATGATCGTTTCCAATTTATTTATGATGGATGTCATGTCTCTTCGGATATTTGCTTGCATTGTTTTGCTCATAGTAGAATATGATATTGTGGTATCCTCCTCTGAATAATTCATTTGAATTGACTTGGCACATGCTTACACATGTTATGACTGAAAATAAAAGTCAATTAAGCCTTGATGACATATTTTGCCTCAGAGTTCTTGTATCTTCATTATGCCTCCGTTAATTCTATTTCATTGCAAGCATGATTATGACGGTTATTGCTCTCTTGAATTGTCGCTTTCCCATCTTTTGCTAGCCTCCACTTGTACTAAGCTGAGATAATGCTTGTGCTTCCAAATCCCTGAAAACCAAGTTATTCCAAAGAGTCCACCATAAATACCTATGCATGGCAATTTCAAACCATTCAAGTAAATTCGCATGTGCTACCTTTAAAACCTTAAAACACTTCTTAATTTGTGCCACTGTTATGACCTCATGAGGAAGTGGTAGTTGGTCTTGTTATCTTCCATACTAATTAAGTAATTGACTTGTATGCTACATCTGCTTATCACTAATTTTGCAAAGGGCTGGTCAGACCATTATAATATAAAAAAAGGATTTGAGAAAATAAAAATAGGCACTCCTCCATGGTTTGAGATTGTTTGGTGGGCACCCGAGGATTCGGTTAGCCATGGTATTGTTAGCAAGGTGGGGAGGAGTGTCAAGCAATTAAAATGAATATAAAGATGCATATTATAAGTGCTTTGTTTTAAAAATAATCGAAACTGCTCTCAACTTGCTTAGTATGGAAGATAACAAGAACTCTATTGCCATTCGTTGACCTAACAACCACCACTCAAACACAAGGGTACCTCTGTTTTCAAAATGATAAGAAGCTCTAGCACATGTTGAATCCCTACTTCCCTCAATGAAGGGCATAACTTTTACTTTACTGTTAAGTCACCATCCTTCTTTGAGCACCTTCTCGAGAGCATAATTGTCATTCTTAGTGTAATGTGCTTGTCCCTTAATATGTTAACCGCGGTGTAATCTAGATGATTTTATCTTTGATATCTTTATTTATAGTCTTCCCTTGAAACTCAGAGGTGCCTAGGCATTTATGTTTTGCTGTTCCATTCGGGCAAGCGAGATACCACTTTATCATACTTTCTTATGATCTTTGCAATCCTGTGAATTGATATGTTTCATGTTATTTCTCATCGGTATAATTGGCATATTTTCATGATTTACATAGCTATTGGGTGACACCTTCTGTATATATGTCTTATCATGAATAGTCTAAGCATTTGTCCTCATAATGAGAATATTTACATCACATGAGCAAATTAATTCATGAAAGTTCTTTTATCGCACTCAGTTGTTAACTGAATTGCTTGAGGACAAGCAATAAGCTAAACTTGGGGGGAGTTCATACGTCCAAAACGTATCTACTTTCCCGAACACTTTGCTATTGTTTTACCTCTAATTTGTGTGTTTTGGATGCAACTAACGTGGACTAACGCTGTTTTCAGCAGAGTTATCCTGGTGTCTCCTTTTTTGTGCAGAAATATCATCTTCGGAGAAAAAGCCCAAAAGACATCCAGAAAATATTTTTCATCCGAGGGGAACCCAGAACCACGAAGACCAAACGGAGAAGAGGCTCGAGGGGCCCACACCACCCCGTGGTGCAGGGCCCATCTGGCCGCGCCAGCAGGTGGTGTGGCCGCCTCCTCGCGACACCCTCACGGCTACTTAACCCTCTTGACTTAAAAACGATCGGGGGATATCCATCTTTTCAGAGATGTAACATCCCAATTTTCAGAAAAATTTAAAACCTTGCATTCATGCATCATCATCATTTAAACCTATCATTTGAATCACATATGATTTAAATTAAATTACTTTTATATGTTTAAATTGATTTTAAGTCCACAAAATTGTTATTTGAATTTATAATAATATTCCTTTTATTGTATTTTTAATTTAGAAAAAAATACTACCAAAAGGTTATGTTTTAATAAGCTTTTTAAATTATATTTTTATGAATTTTTCTGAGAAGTTTTGATATAGATTTGAAATTGTTTTGTATTTCAAAAGATTTAAAACAGAAAATGATTTATACAAAAAAATGGAGACATGCCATCTTTCCCAGCCAGTGGGCCGAAGCCCAATACCTATGTACCGCGCGCGCGTCTTTTTCAGCCCGCCAGCAACCCACTCACGCCCGCGCGCCTCTCTCTCTGGCAGGTCGACCCCACCTGTCATCCCCGTCGCGACAACTCCTTCTTACCCAAATCACGCCTACGACCGAGCTGAGAAACGGCCTAATCAATTCATTGATTCCCGGCGATTTACTCCCCCTCTTACTACGCCGTTTCCTCCTATAAGACACCCTCGATCCCCTCTCTCATTTGCCCCAAACAACATCTCCCGAGAGCCACCAGGCCATCCGCAAACTTCCCCGGAGCTCCGCCAATGCCGCCGGCGAGTTCTGCAAACTCCGGTGAGCTGCGTCTTCCTCGAGCCCTCTCTTCTCTCCCACTCGGTTTATTTTGTCATTGCGGATCTTCGTGACAAAGTTTCGTGTTTTTATACGCAGCCAAACCTCGCATCCGTGCACCACCGACGAGGACCGCCGCCGTGCGCATCTCTGGCGAGCGATTACGAGAAGAGGAGGACGCTCTGGTCGTCTCCACCGTGCCACCAACCTCGCCGCGACCTTCTCTTCGTCAGGGTATGCCTCGCTAGCCTATTAGGGCAATAGAACGTCAGGAAATGTGAACGCCGGCGATGGCTCCGCCGTGATCTTCGGTCACCGAAGTTCTTCCGGCCGCCCGCGCCGCTCGTTTTAGTCCCTTTAGATCTCGATCGTTAGATCTAGATCCTACGGTCGCTTTTTATTTCGAATCGGTACGCTGAGTCAGCTTCGCGTCAGCACCACATCAGCGCCACGTCGGATAAAGAAATTTGGCGATTTTCCTAAATTTATTTAATTGGTAGTTTTGCAGAAAACACCCTGCATATTGTTTTTATCATTACTTTTTATCTGTTTAGCCAAATTCAAATATTTTTATATATTTGGAATCCTTAGAACCATTAGAATCGTCTGGCTTCATAAGTTTTCTTATTAGACACATTCAAAAATTTCAAATATTCATGTGAGTAGTTTAAGTGTTTTTGACATAACTTTAGTTAGAAAAATTATTTTTGATTTAATAAAATTGCTAAAAATTTGTATAGATACCCTCTGTCCAATAGCCCTTTTTACAAATTTTGGTTATGGAATTTTATTACAGTAAACTAAAATTCTTGAGTTACCCTTTTTACTCAAGTCTAACTAATTGAAAACAAATTAAGATTTTCATCATGCATACTTCATAAAAATTCTAAGAGATAAATATTAGTTTCTTGAAATTACATTATTGCAGCTCATGCATAACATATTTTTGTATGGTTATGTACTTGTGTGTTTATGTGTGGCATTTTATTTGGTTAGACTATTCGGAGGGAAACGAGGGTCTTTGCAACTGTAACTGTTGCACTCCCGGTTGCCAAGGCAAGTGTCACACCTCATAAAAGTCCTAGTATTTTTTATGCATGAGTAGTCTATTTTCCAAAGCATGTATAGGACTTAGTAGATATGTTATGCTAGACATGTGTTGAAATTCCTTACTCCTGTGTCTAGGTTCCTATGCAACACTCAGTAGAATTATGATGCTATGCAAAACTATTTTTGATGAAATGTTAAATTCTACTAAGTTAAGAATGAAACACTTGGGTGGAAAGTGGTTTTGTATGATTTATGTTGAGTGGGTTCCCAGGGGTTTACCTGTGGAATTACACTTGTGGACGGCTACCCAGGAACAGAGGAATCTGAAGAACTCCAAGTGACGAATGCTTCCCGTGCAGCCATTGCCAATATGGGCTCTGGCTTGATCAACTAAGCTGCGTGGACTCACCCCGACCTGACAGGTGGTGGTAGAGTATTTCTAGGTGGAGCACGTCAGGCCGTTATGGGGAAGGGAAATGCTTCTGAAAAGATCTCGTCTCATTCTTCTCCTTTTCCTTAACACTTTCAGAGTGTATATGATAGTTTGGGTTGAATGGGTACAATGGTGAACGTGCACAACCTTGCAGAGTTAAAATCTAATTACTTAGCCGTGTCCCCGGTACGGACAAGTTGAGCAGCTGAACGAGGACGTCAACGGAGGATTCCACCATTCTAACTTTTAAATTAAAACTTGAAGGGAAAACAAGGGTAGAATGAGACCATGGCTTTCATACCATATTTGTCTCCACTAGGTAAAGTTGTTTCAAAGAGTTAGGGAAAAACTTGCTTTCTTTAAAATAGGCTTGAGCTCCACCAGCCAAATAAGCATATAGGTTATAGAGTTATACCTTTAAGTGTCCACCATAGTGTCACTTGCCAGTTTCATTTGTAAATGGTTCTGACCCACGTTGTTGCAATATTTTTCTTATTGCAGCCTGTTTTGATGATGAGTGAGATTTTTGCTAAGGGTTTCGAGTCTTCAACCAACATGCTCGCCTGTGGCACATGCTGATGATGGGGACTCCATGAAGAATAATTTTCCGCTGTTTACTCTATTCACTGCTAGCTTTTCGCTATGCAAGTTGTAATGAATATTTTCTAAATCTGGATCAGCGTTGTAATAAATTGATACTTTGTTGTGATATTACATCGTAAACTGTGTGTGCAAACGAATCGATCAAGGGATTTGCACTATACACAGGTACCTGCCATATTTTAAGTGCAGGTACATTACAAGAGAACACCACCGTACGCTGCAGCCACCGCGAACCCTAGTTCAGTGACTAGAAGTCTCCGGACAGGGAATCGAAGGGGATCATCAGCATCGTCATCGCCAACGCCTCTCCATCAACCATCCATGTTTCCCCCATCCATGAGTGAGTAATTCACCGTTGTAGGCTTAAGGGGATGGTAGGGATTGGATGAGATCACTCATTTAATAGCTGTAAGATTGTTAGGGCATGGTGCTTAGTATCTGTTATAGGTGTTTTACGTCATTGTTGCAACTTGTTATGCTTAATGCTTGACACTAGGCCCCGAGTGCCATGATTTCAGAGTGATAATAATCATTGTTTTTTATCATATCTATGAGTTGTATACACATATTATTGTCCGGAACCGATGGCCCCAAAGTGACAACAATTGGGATAACCGGAGGGAATTGGTATGATGTGAGGATCACATGTATTAAAGGAGTGTTAATGCTTTGCGCCGGTACTTTATTAAAAGGAGTACCTTAATTGCCAGTAGATTCCCTAGAGGCCCCGCTGCAAACGGGCTGGCAGGTCAAAAGATGATGTGCAAGTTTCTCATTGCGAGCACGCACAAATAAATTGGAATACATGCTTATGATTAGTTAATACTTGGATGATTTATATTATTTATCTGCAAATGCCTATGCTATGTTATTACATGAATTATCTTATCCATGCAACGCCCGTACATCCGTCCTTATGCCTACAGTACTTTAATCCTGCTGTCTATTTCAATCAGAATCGCTGTCTCAATTCTCTTGGTACTGTTATTTCACTACTGTCTCTGCTATAAAACTGTTGCTACTGATAATCTGTCTCGAGCAAGTCCATTCATAGGTGCAGTTGATCTGACAAATCATCTATTAAAGCTTATAAATATTCTTTTTCTCCCCTTGTGTCGAATCAATAAAATTTGGGTTTTACTTCCCTCGAAAACTGTTGCAATCCTCTATACTTGTGGGTCATCACGGGGCCGACTTGTTAGCGTCTGGGCGTGGAGACCCACAAGTATAGGGAATCGCAACAGTCTTTGAGTGAAGTAAAACCTAAATTTATTGATTCAACACAAGGGGAGGCAAATAATATTTATAAGCCTTAACAAATGAATTGTTAGTTCAGCTGCACCTGTGAATAGACTTGCTCGAGACAGATTATCAGTAGCAACAATTTTATAGTAGTGACAGTAGTGAAATAATAGCAGCAGTGGAAATAAGACAAAAGTTGTGATTAAAGTAGACATCAGGATTACAATACTGTAGGCATAGGGACAGATGAACGGGCGTTACATGGATAATAATATCAAAACATAGGCATTTGCAAATAAATAAGATAAAGCATCCAAGTATTAATTAATCATAGGCATATGTGAAGGGAATATGCCCTAGAGGCACTTAATAAAGATTATTTTTTAGGCATATATCAATTGTTCATTATATATTTTATACCATGCTATAACTGTATTAAGCGGAAACATTAATACACGTGTGGTAGATAAACAATCAGGTCCCTAGTAGCCTCTACTAAGACTAGTTCATTGTGCGATTGATGATCGAGGTTTACCGATCATGAGACATCGCGTCTGTTGGCAATGGAGTCATATCGTTAGGTAGAACGATGTGATGGACTTACCCATAATTTGTAGAACATAGTCATTACGCCTTCGACTGTGAGATCAACTCTTATTGCTATTCCTGGAAGATACTTTGATCGCACCAAACGTCATATCTTATATAGTGTGACAATAACGGTGATATTTTAGGGTGTTGGAAAAGGTAGTTGAGACGAGGGGTCAAGAGCAGGATTTGTCAGTCCGTATAGCCGGATAGATACTCTAGGGCCCACTCAGTGAGATTATGCAAAAGAGTTTGCAAACATGTGACTAGGTCACCAGCTGACATACTATCATATACGAGTAGAAGATAGTGTTGTCGGTAACGAGATCATGCTAGGTATGGATATATCAATGAACGAGTCTCGGACACACTAAGTATCGCCATGGCAAAAGGTTTAAGACTCGACGTCCAGATTTGATAGATGAAAGTCATTCGTTATATCACATGGGTTAATTCATGGGGTCCAGGTCTACGAGTTAATCATTGATCGGAGAGGAGTCTAAATCATGTCTGTTATTATATCGAACCGCTAGGGTAACACACTTAAGGGGTTTCGACAAGACAACTGGAAAGGAAAGAGATCACCGGGAACGTCCCGAGAATGGTCCGATGGAGATCGGGGAGCGACGCAATAGTTTTCGGAGCTAGAATAAATTATATATATTATGTTTGATATTAATTAGTGTAATTAATGATTAAACATGATTTTTTTTATTTTTTTCGAATTTATTTAGGCTGATTTACCTAAATGGGCCTTCTGGTGGAAAGAAGGCCCATGGAGGGAAAATTTCTCAAGGGAATTCGGTGGGGGAGGTATGGCCAGCCTAGGTGGGCCAAATGGGGCCCACCTAGAGCCGGCGCATCATCTAGAGCCGCACCAGGCAATGGGGGATAGTCCCACATTGCCGGGCTGGCAAGGTTGGCTCCCACCAGGAGTCTTTATATAGAGGGGCACCCCTGGCCTTTTAATTCACCAATTAATTTCTCTCCTCGATAACGTGATTCTCTTTGTCGGAGTTGTGTCGAGAATAGAGGGGGTCTCTCCACCATTGCCCGTTGCCGCGCTGCTGGTGTTCCGGTCCAAGTCTTCCGCTGCTCGTCCTGGACTGGAGCTTTGGAGGTCGTCGTCTCCACCGTATGTGTGTAACGCCCTGCGAGGTGCTACGCTAGCGGTGCTCGAAGGCTTACTTCCTCCACCCGACCTCGAGGTCATCTCCGTTGGCTTCGTTGCGCCGAGTTCTTCGCGACCTAGAGGTTGGCTACGTTGTCTTCGTCGTTAACGCTTGTGCGGGTGTAACATCCCAACATTTTATAATATTCAAAAATCACTAAAATTTAAAACTTTTCTTTGTATTAAAATAAAATATTAAATGTATAAGGAAACCAACTATGAAAGACTTCAAACTTGAGTTAATATTTCCAATGTCACAGTTTAAACATTTTATTATCCAATGTGTTTCAAAAACTTTAAAATATAATTTGACAAATATTTTACAAACTATAATCCATTTTATTTTAAATAAATTAGTTCTTTATAAGTAATTGAATTAAACCACTTAGTCATATCTATTCATAATACAAGGTTATTCAAAAGATTATTTAATTACTAAATGGTTTTCATTCCCTTAACTATGTTCAAAATATAGTTTGGAAATTATAAGCCTATAGTGTATAACTTTAAAACTTCATAGAATTTAAATTAATGAATTAGCCAAATAAACATTTCATTTGCTTAAATGAATTTCATCTATTTTTCATAATATGAAAGTATTAATAGATTCTAAATAAAAATAAAATTAAAATAAAGGTCTTGTCCAAAGTTGTTATGAACTTTCAAATGTATAAAATATAATGTTGCACAAATTATTTTCAATTAAAAAGGAATACATTATCTTTTCCATTTTCATATAGTAGGGTTATATCATTAATAATTATACCAAAGCCAAAAATGAATTTAGAATTTGAAAATGAGTTTAAATAACTTAAATTCAAACATAATTGAATATGGGTATTTCATATAATTTATTTAGCCAAAAATAAAATTAATTAAACCCTAGTTTTAAATTAAACATAAAGTGTCAATTTCACATTTAATCAATATTTCCAAATTATTATTTTTGAAAAGTGTTTAAAACATACCCACAACTGGTTTAACAGCAAGATATTATTTTTACAAATTTTTAGAAATTAATTTGACATCATTTGGACATTTAAATCAAAAGATATGAATTAAATAAATAAAATTAGAAAAAGACAAAAAGTTGCTGACGTCAGCAGTGACGTCAGCCGTTCTTCTCCAACCTCCATACGAAACTTGCGCCGAAGTTGGAATCGAATCAGAGTCGATTTCTCTCCGTTTCTTGCGGGATTTGTTGCTGTAGATGCTCCCTTATAAACCCCGGATCCCGCCGTCGTCTTCCCCCTCAAACCCTAAGTATATCGTGCCCCCAGGCCGCCAGAGGAGCTCGCCGGAGTTCGCACCAACCGCCGCCGTAAATCTTCCATCCCTGGCGAGGTAGGCTGCCCTAAGCCCCGACAGCCTCCCCATCCTCTCCCTCGTGCTCATGCGCAGCTCCCTAACCCCACCCATTCTCTTCTACGCAGCGAATCGAGGGGGAGTGCTCAACCGAAGAACCGCCGGCGCCATTGCTTCTCCTCCCGCACCTCCCTGCCGTTCCAAGAAGAACGAGACGACGGCTTTGGACCCATCGTCTCCAGCACGCCGCGCCGCGCCTCTCCGTGCCCTCGGCGATCCCGGAGACCCCCCGGAGCGTCGAATCCGTCCGCGCCAGAGCCGCGCCGCCGTCGTCGTGGCCGCCGGTGACCACTGCGCCGCCACGGTATGGTCCAAGCCCCCAGCACCGTCCGATTGAATTTCTTCGGCCCAGATTAGATGTCTCGGATGAATCGGTACGATCCGATCTGGACCGTCAGATCCAGATCTGACGGCCCAGATCTGTGACTTGTCCACGTCAGCGCCACGTAGACAGCACAGTCAGCGCCACGTAGACAGCACAGTCAGCGCCAGCGTGTAAATCAATTTCGTAATTAAATTTAATTGGCAGTTTTACAGAAACACCCCTGTCACTTAGATCTTTCACAACTTTATAACCCCAACTCCAAATTTAATAATTTTTATATATTTGGAAAGCTCTCGACATGTAGATTATTTTGGATCTGACAAAATTCAAATTTGACTTAGTATAAAATATTCAAATTTCAAATGGTGAATTTGAGTATATTTGTAATAACTTTAAATCCATAAATCCAAAAATTGCAAATAAATATGTTTTAGAAACTTTAGAATATTTGTAAATTAATTCCACAGCTATAAAATATTTTTGAGTAATTTTAGAATGAATTCATAGTTGTGTGTTTAATTCGAATAATTTGACTAATTTTGAAATAACTTTTAATAGAAACATTATTTTGATTAAATCCAATTGCAATAGATTTAATTAAATGCTCTCTGTCTATTAACACTCATTATAAAATTTTGTTATAAAAATTTAATCATAGAAAACTTTAATATTATAATTATTCCTTTTATTATATTTTCCAAAATTAGAAATTAATTAAATTGCATTTATAAATTCATGCATATTTATAAAGAAATCACAAAAGTTATTTTTATGTTTCTTGTGATTAAAAATTTCATTTCATTCATAGCATACTTTATTCTCATAGGAAAACCCCTCTTCATTAGTTTTCTCTAAGTTAGGATTATTTTCAAACTTAGTAGTTTGGGAAAAGTGCTATACACTTAGACACTTAGTAAAATTCAATATGGAGCTGGAAGACCAATGAAAGACTTAGCCAAAAACAAGACTTCAGAAGTATCTTCAAGGAGAAGAAGCACTTAGAAGGAAATCAAGAAGAAGTTCAAGAAAGACTTAGAAGAAAACAGACTCTGGAAGCATCCCAAAGATGTCAAGCACTTAGAAGAAAAGTGAGAAGAAGTTCAAGAAGGTCAACCCCCTTTTTATTCTCTAAGTCTTTCTCTCTGTCTTTCTCCTCCTCTGAGACTTTGAAGACTAAGTAAATCCAAGACCAGCCTCGAGGATACAAGAATCATCAAGTCTGAAGATTTATCAAGACTACCAAGAACTCAATCAAGACATCATCCAGAAGAAAGTTACAAGTCTGGAGATGAAGCCTGGAGGACAACTACAACTTTCTTTCTATCTTTCCCTCTTTCCTAATCTTGTCTTTAGACTTAAACAAATTTTGATCATGATGTTATCATCTTGAAGTTGTTGGATCCTAGCAGCATAGTGGGATGAAGCGGCCTGGAAACAAACCTTACATGTCCACGTACATGAGACCTGTTCCACAATTTAAGTGGCTGGCCGGGTGTCTGTCTCTCTCACTATAGTGAATGTCCAATTTACAAAGAGTTGATAATAATTGTTGATCATCTTGAACAAATGACATAGTAATTTTTCTCTAAGTATTTTGCACATCATGGCTAAGCCAATAGAGTGCTTGTTTAAAGATGATATAAAACAAAGTATTTTTATCTAACTTGAGACCTTAGCCCTTAGTCCTTTTTGGACCAATCCATTTGCCTTGCATTAACTTAAAAGATTTTCCATGGCATGGCTTGCACCTCTAGTCCTTAGAAATAACTTGCATATCATGCATGTCATGTTTTCCTTAGAAGTTTAAGAAACTTGTTTGTAAGTGTTGTGTTGTTTTATGATTGTTGTATTGTTGTTTGTTTGTATTGTTTAGACTGAACGGAGAGTCCCGAGTATCGTTGAAAAGAGTTGTGAACAACGACAACATTCAAAGGCAAGTGGCACACCTCATAAACTTCCTATTTTTATATGCATTACTTAGTGTATTTTTATATGCATGTGTTGCTATGCTAAACCTGTGTAGAATCCCTTATACCTGTGTCTAGGTTCCTATGCAATACTTAGTAGAATTATTGTTGCTATGCAAATGTTGTTTTGTGAAAATCTAAATTCTACTAAGTTAAGAATGAAACACCTGGGTGGTAATTGGTCGGATGGTTTATGTTGAGTGGCTACTCAGGTCCATTTCTATGGTTCCTAGAGTATGTACACTTGAGAATGGCCACCCAGGAACAGAGGGATCTGAAGAACTCCGAGTGACGATTGCTTCCAGTGCAGCCATTGCCATATGGGCTCTGGCTTGATCAATTATGTTGCGTGGACTCTCTCCGGCTTGACAAGCAGATGTAGGGGGATGATAGGTGGAACGGGTCAAGCCAGGTGGGAGGGAAAATGCTTCTGAAAGATCTCGTCTCATTCTCTCCTTTCCTTATCACAAATGGTGTGTAAAGGATACCTTGGGTTGAATGGGTACAATGGTGAACGTGCACAACCTCTGCAGAGTGTAAAACTAAGTACTTAGCCGTGTCCCCGGTTACGGACAGTTTTAAGAAGCTGATCAAGGACGTCAACGGAGGATTCCACCATTCCAACTTCAAAAGTAAAACTTGATGGGTGAACAATGAAAGATGAGATTTATGGTTTTCATGCCATACTCGTCGAGATTTCAAGAAAAGTGTTTTCAAAAGAGTAGGAAAAATTGGCTTTATGCAAATTAGCCTTGAACTCCACCAGCCAAATATTCATATAGGCTTTAGAGTTATCCCATAAGTGTCCACCATAGTGTCACTTGCCAGACTCCATTTTTAATGGAATCTGACCCACGTTGTTGCAATATTTTTCTTATTGCAGATTTGATCAGATGACGAGTGAGGTTTCGTTTAAAGGTTTCGAGTCTACAACCAACATGTTTTCGCCTGTGGCAGCATGAAAGTTATAGAGGCTCACTGCTATTGTATTTTCCGTTGTGTACTTTTTCACTGCTAGCTTTACGCTATGCAACTTGTATCAAATATTTTGTAATTCTGGATCATCGATGTAATATAATTGATGCTTTGTTGTGATATTACATCGTAAACTGTGTGTGCAAATGAATCGATCCAGGGATTTGCACTATACACAGGTATCTGCCTTATTTAAAGTGCAGGTACGTTACAGCGGGAGCGTAATCCCCATTTTTGGTCTACAAGGGTATGTATACCGATCTTCATTTTACTTCTATATCTGCATAGTGAAGATCTTGGCTAGTTTAAGGATATCGTTGCTAGGAATTTTTGTTTTCTGCCTGTGATCCCCTTTAGTGGTATCAGAGCCGATCTATCGTAGATATAGTTGTACGCTGTTAGAACCCGTGTTTTTCACGGGGGCACCGTTCCTCTTATTTGCTACCCTCTAGCGTGCACTTGTGATTCCAGCGGCATCGAGTTGATGAAGCGGCCCGGACCGACTTTACGCGTACGCTTACGCGAGACTGGTTCCACTACTAACATACGGCTTGTACCGTATCTGTGGCTGGCGGGTGTCAGTTTCTCTCTCTTTAGTTGGCTTTTGCATTTTCAATGGAGGGCCCGAAAGGGATGCTTAAACATGCAATTATTGGATTGTTGTTGTGGTCATAAGTTCGTAGGAAAGAAGCAGTTCTTTTTACGAAAGCCCCAAGCCACGTAAAATATGCAGAAGATAAAGTAGAACGCGTCTAACTTTATTTTGCAGGGGCAATGCGATATGACCAAGGTAGGTTTATTAAATTGTTTATGAACCGTGGGCGCCAAAAAGACCATGGCGCATGAACCTATCACGTCGCATTACATTTGATGTTATTGTGTGCATCTTATATTGTGTGATTATATATTAGAATATATTAGTTACACGGCGGTAGAAATATAAGATGATCCCTTCAAAATACCACTAGTGTTCTTCCTTCGACGTGCACCACCAAAAAAGTTCTACGTTATGAGACAGGTCGTGACGATCGGGTGGCAGACATATCGTCGTTCACATACCCGCTAGGATACTCCTTGTTTGAACCGTTAGCTCTTTGTGATACAATAGCCGCTAGGAGATAAACCCGGAGATTCCGCTAACAAAAGGATAATTTGGATTATCAGGTTTTGTGCGGATGATATCATCATAGTCCAGTGTATACTATGATCTCTGCCATAGAGAATCAACGGTGGGTACGAGTTGTTAGATCGCGAACATATGATATGATCGCTAAACTCGGGATACACCTAAAGTTGGGTTGATGAAGTTTATCAGTATGTTGACTGTTCTTCTTCTCAACCAAGATGAAAGAGAATACACACATTGAATGAGCACGTGGCAGTCATACTTGATGACACTAGTCATACTTGATAACATATGGTCATACTTGATGACATTGAGACGCCTCGCTCAGCTCGATCACTGGATGACAAACGACGTTGCCAGGTGCAAAAGATTTGTCATAGACAATGTCATGCAAGGAGAATCGTTCACCTTCATGGTTCTTGATTACGTTGGAAGTATCAAGAAGATGAAACAGATCGCCGAAAGTCATCAATGATGATGGTGTATATATGATATACACGTTATGAATGTTTTACCTAATCAAGTACTCGCAGTATTGACTAAGTTTTTTATACTAGTCATGTTTTATGAAAACCGGATTTACTACTTGAGTAGCTTGGAAGGATGAGGCGACATTGCGTGTTGATAATGACAGACAAATTGTTGTGATGGCCATAGACACTCTCCCTCTAGATCTACCATTTTAATAAAATCTTTTATGATCGGCTGTGAGTATGATCGTTATAAGTGTGTCTCCTCTAGCGAGACAATTGTTCATATATGTTCGTGACAAATTCGTTGTCCTATATTTATAAAGTAATGATCATATGCCGATTTAAATTTAGATGGGAGAAGCTCCCACATTCATAATATTAATGCCAAAGGATACAAACTAAATAAAGACAACTAAGCAACTTAGATTTGAATTAGACTGTCGTTTAATTCATGTCAATGTTATAGTCAATGAAAAAGCTCCATAACGGATGGATCTACAGGTCCTTAGATTTGATCTTTTGACACTTGCAAGATAACTAAGACACTGTTTTCGGAAAATGGGCATATAACTTATTGATAGTCATGCATATAGATGTATGTGGATCAATGAAATAATTGACGGGTAGTGGAGACCTTTATTTTGTGAACTTCACTAAACGTTTTGAGTATTACTTGTTGAGAATCATGCATATGGGGGTACGTGAATCAATGAAGTACTTTAACGTGTAGTGGAAGTCTTTATTTCATAGGCTTCATGAATATTCCGAGTAGATATATGGATATCCACTCAGGGAATGTTAGTCTGAAATTTTGATTCGATCAAACAAGTTCAGAATGAAGTAGGAAATAAGGTTAACAAGAAAATCAAATTCCTACGATACAGATCAAGGAAATAAAATTTGAGTTATAATGTTGGCACATCATTTGAAGACTTGTGAGAACAGTTCCACAAATTACGTCGCATGGAACACCATAGTGTTATGGTATGTTAGGACGTCATAATCGCACCCTATCGGATAGTATGTGGTAAATAAATCTATTATCAAATTATTGTGATCATTGGAGTCATATGGTAGAAACGTAACATTCACGTTAGATAATAGGTAAACCATTTAAATCCATGTAGACAATACCATATGAGTAATGTCATATCTTTTAGCCTAGATTGTCGTTTCAGCAATTTAGTGTTTCGATGTGATCAAACCTAAAATGTATAAATCTTTGTAGTGTACCGTACCTAAATAGTTAGTTGGGTATATGTCCTACGTCATAGGCAAAATCTTTGCCGGAATACACCTTGCAAAAGAAATAGTTTCTTGTCCAAGGGTATAAGTGGGAAAGAAAGTAGAGCAAGACGAAATTGATGAACTTTCTCTCCAGACATCAGAGTGGCGCAACCGAAATTGTTTTTGGTGCCATGCTCCACAACTTGAAAGAAGTTGATGATACAAGATCATGATGCTCAGAGCTCATACTAAGAATGTAGGCGTACGAGGTTGTGTTCCACACTATGTATTACGACAGTCTTGTTATGAAGGTCATGTTAATGGAATGTGACAAACCTACGAACTACGAAGAAGAGATGGTAGACCTAAGTCCGAGAAATGGCTATGAGTCATATATGATCCGAGATAAAATCCATGTACGATTACCAGGTAATGACTTGGGAGATCTTCTTGATGACATCTAGGTTGTTAATAGAATATGGAATTTTATGAGAGAGTAGATACTGATAAGGATCGATTTGTCGTAAAACTGTTTCGACAGATTCAAAAGTTGACCACAACGAGATTTTGTCTCAAGTGGCGAAGCTAAATCTATTCTGGGTCGTTTAGCAATTACTATAATTTCGAATGAGAAATTGATAGATGGATAAGGAAACTGTGTTTCTTAATAGTGTCATTAAGAAAGAGTTGTAATCAGTACAATAATGGTTTGGTGATCCTGAGGATGCTAAACATGTATGCAAATTTCAGTTGTCCATTCAAGGGCTGAAGCAAGCATATCGGAGCTGGAATCTTCACTTTGATGATGTGATCAAAGGATTTTGGAGTTGTCCAAAATAGTTGAAGAAACTTGCATTTGCAAAGAAGTGAGTGCGAGCAAAGTAGCTTATCTTGATCTTATATGCGTAAGGCATATTTGAGTGGGAGCTAAGTAGCTTTCCTTGATCTTATATGCGGAAGGCATATTTGAGAGGGAGCTAGGTGTCATTCGTGAATTTGTATGTAACGGCATATTGAATGACACATATCCTCTAGTAGATTGTAAAGGATTATTTAAGTTATTAAATTTTCTATGAATGAAGTTAGGAGTATTAGGCATCCAATCTATAATTGTATAGATCATAAGGGGCTTAATAACATAAGGTCAGAATATTTCCTAAGTTAAGATTCTGAAGTGTTTCAGAATAGAACAAGCAAAGAAGATTGTTCTTGCTTGTATGACTAGGTAAAATATTAAGTTTATCTTGACATTTTCAGTGATAGAAAATGATGTTCGACATTCTCTCTGTATCAGACATAGATTCTATCAGACTGAAAGCTCGACTTGGTGTGACCCGAGTTCTTGGTTGAAGAACGGGTTCTAGAGTGATCCTTGTGTGGATCAATGAACAAACGTTAAGTATATTCTTCAGTGTCTGTGAGAACTGAAGATATGTTTTCTAGTAAAAGGGTAAGAGTGAGAAATACAACTTGCCGTAAAATGGTTACGATGATGCAAGTTTTGACACTGACCCATACGACTAGAAATCTCATATAGGAGATGTCCTTTGTTTTGAAGAAAGACATGGTTAGTTTGTGAAGTCGCATATGAATGCACTGTCGCATAATCTACGTAGGTATAGAAATATATGGCAACTTCAGAAGTAGCTAGTGTGATTGGACTGAGCAGTTCGAGTCTCACTTTATCCACTAGGATATATTTCACCGTGATCGTAAGATATGGGATGATGTCAAACTAGATGACTGATACGTCTCCAACATATCCATAATTTATTGTGTTCAATGTTATGTTATATCATGTTATTACATGTTTTATATGCATTTTATATAGTTTTATGTATTTTCTGAAACTAACCTATTAACAAGATGCCATAGTGTCAGTTCCCTATTTTCTGTTGTTTCTGGTTTCAGAAAAGCTATTAAGGAAATATCCGCCAAATTGGAAACGAGCCAACCAGTATTTATTTTTGGAATATTTGCGACCAGAGGAACCGAAGACGAGACGAAGACGGGCCCCGAGGGGCCCACATCGCCTCGTGGCGCGGGTCACTTGCCCGCCGCGCCGGGAGGTGGTGTGACGCCCTCGGGCGCCCACCGACCTAGGTCTTTTGCCCATATAAAGCCCCCTGACCTAAAAACTCCACACGGTTAATCACTTTTTCCTCCACGTGTCTCGACCCGCCGCCGTCGCCGCCACCACTTCGGGAGAGATAAGAACTGCTCCCCGGCACACTGCCAGGAGGGGGAATCGTCCTCGGAGACTTCTACGTCGCCATGACCGCTTCCAGACTAATGCGTGAGAAGTCTACCTTGGCCTACGGGTCCATAGCAGTAGCTAGATGGTTATCTTCTCCTCTTGTGCTATCATGTTTAGATCTTGTGAGCTGCCTATCATGATCAAGATCATCTTTATGTAATTCTCCATGTTGTGTTTGCTGGAATCCGATGAATATTGAGTAATAAAGTTATTACTTCATAATATATCATGTGTGTGCTATTTAATGATCTTGCATGCTCTCCGTTACTTGTGTATGCTCTGGCCAAGTAGATGCTTGTAACTCCAAGAGGGGGTATTTATGCTCGATAGTAGGTTCATGTCTCTATTTAATCTAGGGCAGTGCTAGAAAGCTCTAAGGTTGTATATGTGTTGTTGCTACTAGGGATAAAACAGTAGTACTTTATCTAAGGATGATGTTACTTACTTACTTTACACGCAGTGCTTAAGGCAATAATCTGTTGCATGCAACTTAATACTGAAAGGGGTGCGGACGCAAACCGGAAGGTGAATTATTAGTCATAGATGCGGTTGGAACGGTCTATGTATATAGTTGTAATGCCCAAATGAATCTCACACTAGACACCATATCATTAGTATATGCATTGGGTTGCTTATCATTATTCTGTCAATTGCCTTGCTGTAATTTGTTTACCACGCATGGATGAATGTTATTATTATTTATGGAGAGACACCACTAGTGAACAGTGGACCCCGGTCCTTCTCATTAATCTGATAAAACCTCAACTGCAAACTTGTTACTTTCTACAAACATAACTCTTTCTTCCACACATAAGTTTAATATTTTGTTACAGCAAGCCGGTGGGATTTACACCCTCACCGTTGAGTTGGGGCAATATACTTTGATTGTGTTGTGTGCAGATTCCACGTCTCCGACGCCACACCAAGAGTTTCTGGCGCCGTTGACACCTCGAGGGGAACGTTCATCTCCTACTGGTTTGATAATCTTGGTTTCATAGCTGAGGGAAATCTTGCTGCTCTGCTACTTCACACCGTCCTCTTGGGGATTCACCAACCACACAGAAGGCATCAAGAATTTCTGGCGCCGTTGTCGGGGATTTGAGTGTTCTTCACGAGGGGAGGTTTCGCACTTCCAATCTTTTTATTTTGTTATTGTCTTGCTTAGTTTATTTTTATTACTGTTTTGTTTGCTTAATATCAAAAATACAAAAAAAATAGTTACTTGCATTACTTTTCTTATTTTGGTTTTGTTATTTTATTTTCAGTTTTGTTGCTTTTGTTATTTCAGTTAAGTAATATTTTTTCTGTTTTTGTTATTTCGGTTTTTAGTTTTACCTTTATTACATTTGAGGATCTTTCAGTAGGTAGTGGATCTATAATTGGAAAATAAAATATTGGAGAGTTCTTTAACCATATTAGTAAGAATAGTGATCTTGAGGAGAAATCCATAGCCGAACTTGCTCCAAACTATGAAACTGTTGCAACTTCTTTAGTTCACATGCTATTGAGTGAAACCGTTGAACTAGGATTTATGTTCAGATTGTTATCCACCATTCTGATCATGTTCATTATGATGTGTTGTGAGTAGTTTGTTGTGTTCTTGAGGACATGAGAGAAGTCTAGATGTTAGTAGTGAACTATGTTGATTAATATTTGATGTTTTGATATTTAAGTTGTGGTACCATTCTTCTAGTGGTGTCATGTGAATGTCGACTATATGACACTTCGCCTTTATGGACCTAGGGGAATGCATCGTGTACTCGGTTATTCCTAGACTGAAGACTTTACGCATCGCATCATTTGTGGGGTTGCCGAAGTGATAGAAACCTAAACCCCCGTTGGTATTCCGATGCGCGAGGGATCGCAGGATCTCAGAGTTTAAGGCTATGGTTAGATTTATCTTAATTACTTTCTTGTATTTGCGGATGCTTGCAAGGGATATAATCATAAGTATGTATTAGTCCTAGGAAGGGTGGTGCATTAGCATAGGTTCACCCACACCACACTTATCTAAACACTAAAGATTATTCATCAATATGAAGCGAAAGCACTAGACAGAAATGCTGTGTGTCCTCAAGAACATTTGGTCATCATAACCAAACAAACCGGCTTGTCCTTTGCTCTCAAAAGGATTGGGCCTCTCGCTGCAATTATAATTGCCGCTCTTTATTTACTCGCACT
This sequence comes from Poa annua, assembly GCA_026929855.1. Taxonomy (NCBI): domain Eukaryota; kingdom Viridiplantae; phylum Streptophyta; class Magnoliopsida; order Poales; family Poaceae; genus Poa; species Poa annua. The sequence goes on along the minus strand of CM049426.1, from coordinate 236,835,238 downwards.
TTATTTCTCTGTTATATCAAAGTTCGCTAAAAACTTGTCTGCTAGTGTTTAAAGTGAAATCCTCATCAAAACCTCTTGTCAACACCTTCTGCTCCTCGTTGGGTTCGACACTCTTATTTATCGAAAGTACTGCGATACACCCCTTATACTTGTGGGTCATCAAGTACCTGAGCAAAGCATTAACATTCCATGAACACACGTGATCCTCACATCACAGCCATCCCCTCCGGCTGTCCCAATTATTGTCACTTTGGGGCTTTCGGTTCCGGACAATAATATGTGTATACAACTCATAGATATGATCTAAACAAAAATTATCTTCATGATACAATAACATGTTCAGATTTGAAATCATGACACTCGGGCCATAGTGTCAAGCATTAATTATAACAAGTTGACAATGACGTAAAACACCGATAACGGATACTAGGCACCATGCCCTAATGATATTACAGCTATTAGAACGATCTCATCCATCCCTTCCATCCCCTCAAGCCTACAACGGAGAATTACTCACACATGGATGGGGATAACGATGATGGTTGATGGAGAGGCATTGGTGATGACGATGGCGATGATCCCCTTCGATTCCCCGTCCCAGCGGAGTGCCGGAACAGGAACTTCTGGTCCCCGAATTGAGTTTCGAGGTGGCGACGATGTACACATGTGTTTCTCGGAAAAGTGTTTAGGGCCCTCGCGTTTTTAGGTCTGAGTGAGTTTATATCCGAGAGGGAGACGCGAGGAGGCGACCATGTCGCCCAGATGAGGTGTTGGCGCGGCCAGGAGCTTGCCGCGCCAGCCCATCATCTGGCTGGCTCGCGGCCCCACTCCGTCTGGTTTTCTGGCTCCGTGGGTCGTCGAGCAAAATAGGGATTTTGGCATTATTTCTGATATTTTCCCCCAAAGTTGAAATTTTGCAAAAAAATAAGACAACAGGGAAATTCTGCTGAAAACAATGTTAGTCCGTGTTAGTTGCATTCAAAACACACAAATTAAAGGTAAAACAAAAGCAAAAGTGTTTGGGAAAGTAGATACGTTTTGGACGTATCATGGAGCGGCGCCGTCGTCATCTCGCCGCGCCAGGACCGGCCTGTAACATCCCAAGTTTGCTAAGTGGAATATAAGGTGTGTTTTGAGCATTGCATGCATCTCATTTAATTTGGATAAGAATTTGCATTTAAAATTCACATGTTGCTTTTGAAAGAAAGGGTTAAACTCTTGCTATTCTTGGTGAACTCAAAATATTCCAAATTTTCAAAATCCAGGACTGCCAATGGCTTCCTTGTGAAATTTTGAATCTCCTAGTATTTTTCTGCAAATTTTTCTCTTCACAGAAAAGCCCAAACCTTTTAAATAAGTAACCAGGGGCCTGTTTGTGAAAGAATCTGGCAAAAAGTAAGATCTTCAGGGGGGGTTTTCAGAAGAAAACCATCGTCTTCGAGCTTCCGACGGCGCCGCCGTGCGCTGTCGAGCGCCTCGCCGTCCCCTGCCTCTTCTGCGCCAAGATACGTGCCGCCGCCCCTCCCTGGACTACAAGAAGGTCGCCTGCCGCCGGAGAAAAACCCTAAGCCATTCCCATCTCGTCTCTTCTTCCTCAGCTCGCCCGAAACCCTAGCTACGTCCGGCGAGAAACTCCGGCGAATTCCGGCCACCTCCTGCTCCGGCGAGAAGACCAGAAGAACCGCCTCGCTCTCCTCTTCCTCCTCCTCGAGCGGTTTGTGCTGGGAAGCCGCGAAGCCGCGGGAAACATCGATTCCCTTCGTCGGGTCCGCCGCCGTCGACCACGATTTCCGGCCAACCCCGAGCTCCCCTCGCCTCCTCGACACTTCTACGAGCTTCAGGTTGATCCTGCGGTCCTCCCCGTGCCCTCCTCTCACTCCCTTTCTCTCTGGTTAGCCCGATCGTCAAGCGCCGCCGTCGTGCTCCGCTCCGGCGAGGCACCGGAGTAACTCCGGTGACCATTTGGTCACAGCGCCGCCACTTCCTGGTCCGCCTCGGCCTCCTCTTCCTTCTGCTGCATCTCAATCGCCCCAATTCCCTCTGGTCCGAGAGAATCGTGATCAGCAGTGGGGATTTGGCCGTGGATGACGTCAGCTGACGTCATCAGCCCTTTTCTTTTTCTTTTCTGGAATTTAAAAATTATTTCTGTATTTATTTATTCCCTGACAGGTGGGTCCCCTTGTCAGAATTCTATTCATTTCCAAATAATGTTTTATGTAATTATTAAAGTTATGACATGTGGGTCCAATAATATTTATTTAAATTATAATTATTTAAAATGGAATTAACAAATGATTTAATTTGAATTAAATTGTTTAAACTTTGAAAAATTCATAACTAATTCATTTTAAATCAGAAAAATATGATTTTTATATCAAAATACTCAGAAAAATAAAATCTATTCAACTATAATCATACATATTCCATACAAGAAAAATAATGTTATTAGTCTCACCTTAATAAACCCTAATTTAAATTATGGGTATGTTATAATCATCCATTTAATTTGGTGCTTGCATCTAGGAAATTCTAAAATGACATATCATTCATGTGATTGCGCATCGCATCAATATTGTATTGATTGTGTCATTCCTTTCCGGTATTTGGTTCTTCGCGATAGGATCTGAGCCCGAGAGTGTCTGCAACGCCTCCGAAGACCAATACCCAGCTACTGAAGAGCAAGGCAAGCATAACCTTATATCTGCACATATAAGATTTCCAAAGTATCTGATTCTTGTGTTATGCATACGGTTCAAAGATGTTTTGGTCAAGGTATAGAGGGTTCCTTGCGTTGCATCGCCGCTTAGGCTTGCTTAGTTGTTCCTTTCTCCATCCAGTTGAGAGGATTGGGATGGAATAAGTACACATGATTTATTTATTGTTAAAGACTTGGACGAGAGGCCACATTGGGATTGTGGTGGATTGTCTCGTTCTCGTCGACAGTAGGAACTGAGTTCCTGGGTTCGGAACCAAGACTATTCGTGCATCCACACGGGGTATTCATTTCCCCCTCGACTCCAACTTGCCTAGCCTACTACGTGAAGCCACTAGTTCGAGTATTCCATTTGCGGGTGCGGTAAAATGATTTGAGGAGAAAATTTAGGGCTGGGCAACAGGGCTGCGGTCCACATGTTGACCCTGGCAACCCGCACTAGAGACCGCTGCGCGTGGTCAGATCTACTGCTGTGGCTCATGAACATAAGCGAAGCTTGGGAAAGGTCGTGGCCAACTCTCCAGCCGGCACTCCCAGGTAGAGTGCTAAAGTCTGGCGTATCGGTTGGTTGGCGCGTGTGGGTAGTTACACCCCCTGCAGGGTAAATCTTTTCGGAAAGCCGTGTCCACGGTTACGGACGACTTGGTACCTTATTTCGGTGATCATAGACAACTTAAAATTTATCATAAAACTGTCAACTAAGGATGGTTAGGGTTACTTCCTCGGGTTGAGCGAGGGGGTGATTCTTGAGGGTGGTGCAAGCGATGGCATCTCGGTGGCTACAGAAGATGGAGGATGAGGTCAGAGGTGTTGTTCCCTTATCCCATTTTAAAAGTCTACAGATGCGAGACTCTCTCTCCTCCCTCGATTTGAAAAACAAAGATGGCTTTATGTAAAGACATTCATGATTACTCCCTGAACGGGCAGATATATAATAGGTTAATTAAGTCTTGTTGAGTACCTCCTGTACTCAGCCTTGCGCACTTTTTGGACAGGTGAAGGTTCCAACTCCACTGCCGGTTTCTACCTGGACATCGACGAGTAGATCGGGGTTCCCGGGCAGCAGCCTGGAATCGATGGGCGGGACGTCGCTCATGTTATGGCCTCTTAGGCCTTTTGGTTCTTGTTATGTAGCATAACATAATTTGCTTTCGCTGTTTGATGAGTTGTTTGGGTCAGTGACCTCTGCTTGTAATATTTGCTATCTTCACTCTGCTAAGAGTTTGTATAATAGTGCTTTGAGTCGTAGAGTCACTGTTGTGTTACCGATTGTTCAGCTGTTGGCTCTCGAGATCAAGGTTAGGCTTATATCAGAAGAATATCTGGGATTTGTCTAGCCTGGCTCTCGGGGGTGCTACAGGTTTTGGTATCAGAGCAGGACTGCCTGTAGGAAACCCTTTTTGTTGGTCGATGTTGAGTTTATTGTTTGTGAAACCTATTTGAAAGCTAAAAACTATTGACAAAAATCTTGATAGGATGCTTTTTCTCCTTATCCATGAATCTATTCTTGGAGCCTCTCTTCTTGATTTGATTTCTAAAGGTTTACCATCTCATCCCATATCTCAAAATCTTAGGATTTCGAAGGATGGGTAGTGTTCTTTCGTACCTGTTTTCGGTTGGGATTCTCAGAGTGTTCTATATGTTTCAACTCCGCTGAAGCATGTATCTTTCTTCTTCCAATCTTGAATTCTACTGCTTGACCATCTCTTATCATTGATATCCTGTTACTTTCCACGTCTTTTCATCTACCCTGTTTACCGGTGGATCTAACCTTCGTGGTTTCTGTTCTATGCTATCAGGATGTCAAGTGGTACCCGTGGCCAGGGCCGTGGTGGTCGTCACCATGATGATGATGAACTGCCGCCACCTCCCACAATGGCGCAGGTTCTTCAGAACATCGAGAACAATCGCGTGCGGACTGAACATCTCCTTGAGCGAGTGGCCCAGAACACAGAACGTCGTCCCAATGTCTGTGCTACACTTGGAGATTTCCTTAAAGCTCAGCCTCCTACCTTTGGTGAATACAAGGAGCCCCTTGAAGCTGATGACTGGATCCGTACAATTGAGCGTAAGTTTGCTGCTCTCCATGTTCAAGCCAATGACCGTGTGAACTTCGCCACCTACCAGCTAGAGGGTGCAGCTGGCGCTTGGTGGGAAGGTTTCTTGGCGTTGCAGGCGCCAGGACATGAGATCACTTGGGAACAATTCCGTACTGCTTTCCGTGCTGCCTATATCCCTAAGGCAGTAATGGACATCAAAAGAAAGGAGTTCCTGGAGCTGTCCCAGGGAAGGTTGAATATCGAGGCTTACGGGCGTGAGTTCACTCGTCTCGCTCGCTATGCCCCTCGAGATGTTACCGATGATGCGGATAAACAAGAGCTATTCCGCAAGGGCCTGAACCCAGCACTTCGGTATGAGCTGCTACCTTTTAAGTTCCAGACCTTTCAGGATCTGTATAATCAGGCTATCACCCTTGAGAATGGAAGAAAGGAAATGGATTCTGCTATGAGGTCTGTCTCCGGGGATCCTCGTGCATCTGGCTCCGGCTTCAAGAAGCGCCGTGTGTTCATTCCATATAGCGCTGTTCCAAGAGCCCCATATGCACCCAAGCCTGCTGGTTATGCTCCTCGCCCAACTGCACCCCATTCTACCTCGACATATGGTGGTGGGCAAAGCTATCGTCCCTCAGGTGCTGCTCCAGCTGGACTTATCTGCTACACCTGTGGTCAGCCCGGTCACTTCTCCTATGGGTGCCCACAGAATGCTGCTAAAGGTGGAGTTATCCCGCCAAAGAAGGATGCTAAACCATCTGGAGCTGGACGTGGTCGTCTGACCCATGTCACTGCTGAGGCTGCTGAAGAAGATCCAAGCGTCATTCTTGGTACGCTTCATCTCAACTCAATTCCAGCTACAGTTTTGTTTGATTCCGGAGCATCGCATTCATTCATTTCGCAAGGATTCGCTCAAAAGCATGGTATCCTTCTAGAGGAAATGTCTATCTCTATGGAGATTAATACCCCGGGATCTCGTTGGCGGGCAATCTGGACTGCCCCTGAACCCAACATTGTTATAGGCTCTTTATCTTATCCCGTCTCTCTCATTGCCCTCAAGTCAACTGATCTTGACGTCATCTTGGGCATGGATTGGCTGGTACGGTACAAGGCCGTTATTGACTGTGCAGCCAGATCTGTAAATATGACCCATCCCTCTGGTGAAACTGTTCGGTACTGGTCTCCTTCCTCAGTACCTTCCTCCGCAACATCTTTTCCAAGCTCAGAGTTGTGTGCCATGGACGCCACACCTACCTTTGAGATTCAAGACGTCCAGGTGGTTCGTGAATTTCCAGATGTTTTTCCTGAGGAGTTGCCTGGTATGCCACCTGATCGGAGTGTGGAGTTTGTTATTGAGTTGGTTCCTGGAACTGCTCCAGTCTCCAAAAGACCTTACCGCATGCCTAAGGAAGAGTTGGTGGAATTAAAGAGACAGTTAGAGGAGATGGAAGAAAAGGGATTTATCCAACCTAGCACCTCTTCTTGGGGATGCCCTGCACTCTTTGTTAAGAAGCGGGACACTAACATTCCTCGACTGGTGGTTGACTATCGACCGTTGAATGCTGTGACAATCAAGAACAAGTACCCTCTTCCTCGGATCAATGATCTATTTGACCAACTAGCTGGTGCTACTGTCTTCTCCAAGATGGATCTGAGGTCTGGTTATCATCAAATCAAAATCCGGGAGGATGACATTCCAAAGACGGCATTTCAGACTCGTTATGGTCTCTATGAGTATACCGTGATGTCCTTTGGTCTTACCAATGCTCCAGCCACTTTTATGCGGCTGATGAACTCAGTATTCATGGAGTACCTTGACAAGTTCGTCGAGATCTACATCGATGATATCCTAATCTATTCCAAAACCGAAGAAGAACACGCAGAGCATCTGCGTTTGGTGTTGACCAAGCTTCGTGAGCATCGTCTCTATGCCAAGTTCTCTAAGTGTGAATTCTGGTTGAAGGAGCTTATCTTTCTTGGTCATGTTGTGTCAGCCGATGGTGTTACCGTCATTCCGGAGAAAGTTCAAGCTGTTTTGGATTGGGAGACACCTAAATCAGCTAAAGAGATTCGGAGTTTTCTCGGACTTGCTGGTTATTACCGTCGCTTTATTGAGAACTTCTCCAAGATTGCAAAGCCCCTGACTGATCTTCTCAAGAAAGGAAAGAAGTTTGAATGGTCAGAAAAAGCAGAAGAAAGCTTTCAGGTATTGAAAACCAAGTTGACTACTGCCCCAGTTCTTGTTCTTCCTGATACGAGCAAGGATTTCGTTGTTTTCTGTGATGCTTCTCTTCAGGGGCTCGGATGTGTGTTGATGCAAGATGGTCATGTTGTGGCCTATGCCTCTCGGCAGTTGAAACCACATGAGCTGAACTATCCAACCCATGATCTAGAGCTGTCTGCTGTTGTACATGCTCTAAAGCAATGGCGACATTATCTCTTTGGTAATCGCTGCGAGGTCTATTCGAATCATCAAAGTCTGAAGTATCTATTCACCCAGCCGGATCTGAATCTCAGACAAAGAAGATGGTTGGAACTCCTCAAAGACTATGATTTGGGTCTCAACTACCAACGCGGCAAGGCGAATGTTGTTGCCGACGCGCTAAGTCGGAAGTCTTACTGCAACAATCTGATACTTAAGAAAGCTCAACCCTCCCTCTATGAGGAGTTTGCACGACTCAACCTTGAAGTTGTTCCTAGTGGATTTCTCGCGAATCTAGAGGTGAAACCCTCTCTTGAGGACAAGATCAGGGCTGCTCAGAAGCTAGACTCTGAAGTTATCCAGACAAAAGAGAACATTGTTAGCGGAGTGGATAAATGTTTCTCCCTTGATGATAAAGGTATTGTCTACTTCGGTGACCGTCTAGTGGTACCGAACCACCAGAAGTTGAAAGCCCTAATCCTCCGGGAAGCTCATGAGTCACCTCTCTCTATCCATCCTGGTGGCACTAAGATGTATAGGGACCTTCGTCAGAGATTCTGGTGGTCCCGGATGAAGCGAGAAATTGCTAAGTTTGTGGCAGAATGTGACGTTTGTCGTCGCGTTAAAGCTGAACATCAAAGGCCAGCTGGTACCCTTCAACCCCTTTCCATTCCTGTCTGGAAGTGGGATGAAGTTGGTATGGATTTCATCACTGGTCTTCCAAAGACTCAAAAGGGAAACAATGCTATCTGGGTAGTCGTGGACCACCTTTCCAAGGTTGCTCACTTCCTTCCTGTTCGAGAAGATATTACCGCTATTGAGTTAGCAGATCTGTATGTCTCCCGGATAGTTGTTCTTCATGGTGTTCCGAAGAAGATCATCTCTGACCGTGGGAGTCTGTTTACCTCCAAGTTCTGGTCCAGTTTCCAACAAGCTATGGGAACCCATCTTTCTTTCAGCACAGCTTATCATCCTCAAACCGGTGGTCAGACAGAACGAGTCAATCAGATTCTTGAGGACATGTTAAGAGCCTGTGTCATATCCTTCGGGAAGAATTGGGAGAAGTGTCTTCCATTCGCTGAATTCAGTTACAACAACAGCTTCCAATCTAGCATTGGTATGGCACCCTTTGAAGCTTTATATGGCAGGAGATGTCGTACCCCTTTGAACTGGTCCGAAACTGGTGAGAGATCACTCTTTGGGCCAGATATCATCAAAGAAGCAGAAGATCAAGTCAATATCGTCCGTGAACGTCTCAAAACAGCTCAGTCCCGTCAGAAGAGCTACTATGACAGCCATCACCAAGATGTTCACTATGAAGTTGGCGAGTATGCCTATCTCAGGGTCACTCCTCTTCGGGGTGTCCGTCGATTTGGTATCAAAGGCAAACTGGCTCCTCGCTATGTTGGTCCCTTTCGCATTCTTGCTAATCGTGGAAAGCTTGCCTACCAATTGGAACTACCCTCAAAATTTCCATACGTCCATGACGTCTTCCATGTTTCCCAGTTGAAGCGTTGCTTCAAAAACCCCATTCGTGGTGTTGATCATGAGACTCTTGACCTTCAAGAGGATCTAACCTATCGTGAATATCCTATCCGTATCCTTGATGAAGCCGAGCGTAAAACTCGTCGTCAGAGCATCAAGTTCCTCAAGGTTCAGTGGTCTCATCACTCTGAGGAGGAAGCAACCTGGGAACGCGAAGATCGTCTCCGATCTGAGTATCCCGACTTCTTTTCTAAAACCTAGGAATCTCGGGGCGAGATTCTTGTAAGGAGGGTAGATCTGTAACATCCCAAGTTTGCTAAGTGGAATATAAGGTGTGTTTTGAGCATTGCATGCATCTCATTTAATTTGGATAAGAATTTGCATTTAAAATTCACATGTTGCTTTTGAAAGAAAGGGTTAAACTCTTGCTATTCTTGGTGAACTCAAAATATTCCAAATTTTCAAAATCCAGGACTGCCAATGGCTTCCTTGTGAAATTTTGAATCTCCTAGTATTTTTCTGCAAATTTTTCTCTTCACAGAAAAGCCCAAACCTTTTAAATAAGTAACCAGGGGCCTGTTTGTGAAAGAATCTGGCAAAAAGTAAGATCTTCAGGGGGGTTTTCAGAAGAAAACCATCGTCTTCGAGCTTCCGACGGCGCCGCCGTGCGCTGTCGAGCGCCTCGCCGTCCCCTGCCTCTTCTGCGCCAAGATACGTGCCGCCGCCCCTCCCTGGACTACAAGAAGGTCGCCTGCCGCCGGAGAAAAACCCTAAGCCATTCCCATCTCGTCTCTTCTTCCTCAGCTCGCCCGAAACCCTAGCTACGTCCGGCGAGAAACTCCGGCGAATTCCGGCCACCTCCTGCTCCGGCGAGAAGACCAGAAGAACCGCCTCGCTCTCCTCTTCCTCCTCCTCGAGCGGTTTGTGCTGGGAAGCCGCGAAGCCGCGGGAAACATCGATTCCCTTCGTCGGGTCCGCCGCCGTCGACCACGATTTCCGGCCAACCCCGAGCTCCCCTCGCCTCCTCGACACTTCTACGAGCTTCAGGTTGATCCTGCGGTCCTCCCCGTGCCCTCCTCTCACTCCCTTTCTCTCTAGTTAGCCCGATCGTCAAGCGCCGCCGTCGTGCTCCGCTCCGGCGAGGCACCGGAGTAACTCCGGTGACCATTTGGTCACAGCGCCGCCACTTCCTGGTCCGCCTCGGCCTCCTCTTCCTTCTGCTGCATCTCAATCGCCCCAATTCCCTCTGGTCCGAGAGAATCGTGATCAGCAGTGGGGATTTGGCCGTGGATGACGTCAGCTGACGTCATCAGCCCTTTTCTTTTTCTTTTCTGGAATTTAAAAATTATTTCTGTATTTATTTATTCCCTGACAGGTGGGTCCCCTTGTCAGAATTCTATTCATTTCCAAATAATGTTTTATGTAATTATTAAAGTTATGACATGTGGGTCCAATAATATTTATTTAAATTATAATTATTTAAAATGGAATTAACAAATGATTTAATTTGAATTAAATTGTTTAAACTTTGAAAAATTCATAACTAATTCATTTTAAATCAGAAAAATATGATTTTTATATCAAAATACTCAGAAAAATAAAATCTATTCAACTATAATCATACATATTCCATACAAGAAAAATAATGTTATTATTCTCACCTTAATAAACCCTAATTTAAATTATGGGTATGTTATAATCATCCATTTAATTTGGTGCTTGCATCTAGGAAATTCTAAAATGACATATCATTCATGTGATTGCGCATCGCATCAATATTGTATTGATTGTGTCATTCCTTTCCGGTATTTGGTTCTTCGCGATAGGATCTGAGCCCGAGAGTGTCTGCAACGCCTCCGAAGACCAATACCCAGCTACTGAAGAGCAAGGCAAGCATAACCTTATATCTGCACATATAAGATTTCCAAAGTATCTGATTCTTGTGTTATGCATACGGTTCAAAGATGTTTTGGTCAAGGTATAGAGGGTTCCTTGCGTTGCATCGCCGCTTAGGCTTGCTTAGTTGTTCCTTTCTCCATCCAGTTGAGAGGATTGGGATGGAATAAGTACACATGATTTATTTATTGTTAAAGACTTGGACGAGAGGCCACATTGGGATTGTGGTGGATTGTCTCGTTCTCGTCGACAGTAGGAACTGAGTTCCTGGGTTCGGAACCAAGACTATTCGTGCATCCACACGGGGTATTCATTTCCCCCTCGACTCCAACTTGCCTAGCCTACTACGTGAAGCCACTAGTTCGAGTATTCCATTTGCGGGTGCGGTAAAATGATTTGAGGAGAAAATTTAGGGCTGGGCAACAGGGCTGCGGTCCACATGTTGACCCTGGCAACCCGCACTAGAGACCGCTGCGCGTGGTCAGATCTACTGCTGTGGCTCATGAACATAAGCGAAGCTTGGGAAAGGTCGTGGCCAACTCTCCAGCCGGCACTCCCAGGTAGAGTGCTAAAGTCTGGCGTATCGGTTGGTTGGCGCGTGTGGGTAGTTACACCCCCTGCAGGGTAAATCTTTTCGGAAAGCCGTGTCCACGGTTACGGACGACTTGGTACCTTATTTCGGTGATCATAGACAACTTAAAATTTATCATAAAACTGTCAACTAAGGATGGTTAGGGTTACTTCCTCGGGTTGAGCGAGGGGGTGATTCTTGAGGGTGGTGCAAGCGATGGCATCTCGGTGGCTACAGAAGATGGAGGATGAGGTCAGAGGTGTTGTTCCCTTATCCCATTTTAAAAGTCTACAGATGCGAGACTCTCTCTCCTCCCTCGATTTGAAAAACAAAGATGGCTTTATGCAAAGACATTCATGATTACTCCCTGAACGGGCAGATATATAATAGGTTAATTAAGTCTTGTTGAGTACCTCCTGTACTCAGCCTTGCGCACTTTTTGGACAGGTGAAGGTTCCAACTCCACTGCCGGTTTCTACCTGGACATCGACGAGTAGATCGGGGTTCCCGGGCAGCAGCCTGGAATCGATGGGCGGGACGTCGCTCATGTTATGGCCTCTTAGGCCTTTTGGTTCTTGTTATGTAGCATAACATAATTTGCTTTCGCTGTTTGATGAGTTGTTTGGGTCAGTGACCTCTGCTTGTAATATTTGCTATCTTCACTCTGCTAAGAGTTTGTATAATAGTGCTTTGAGTCGTAGAGTCACTGTTGTGTTACCGATTGTTCAGCTGTTGGCTCTCGAGATCAAGGTTAGGCTTATATCAGAAGAATATCTGGGATTTGTCTAGCCTGGCTCTCGGGGGTGCTACACGGCCGGACCGCCTTCCGGTCGGAACAACCCGAACGATAGGCGTGTCTGATGGGGCGCGTCGGGCCGCACACTAGCAGAGGTGCTCGCCTTCATCAAGGAGGGGGACAACCCTCCTTTGATGATGCCGGCGAGGACGCCGACCATGCCGTGGCGCTCTGGCCAAGCATGACTGCCAAGGCGCATAGGCGGTGCTTTCTCCTCCTCCTCGTTCGGTGCAACTCCACCGATGCCGGCCACCTCTAGGTACGCCGACATGAAAGCCTACGCCACCTCTCCCCCTGCCCCGGCTATGACCCCCTGTCGTGGTGGGGTCACGGCAGATGCCATAGGATGGCTAACTTGTGGGGCCGATGGACGTTGGTGGATCCGGGGAGGGATAGCGAACTGAAGAGCTCACACGGGGAGGATCCCGGTAAAACCGAGATCTCCCAAGAACTGGGAACAAGAACAAAGCGCAAAGGGGAAGATCTAACAAATACAAAGAAATGCACGAAGGCACACAACACACAGACGATATACCCAGGTTCAGGGCCCTCGTGAGGAGGTAACACCCCTACTCCTGCCTTTCCTCTCTATATATTGGTGATATAAGGACTACAACTTGCTGCAAGATCAGCCGAAGGATGAAGTACGAAGAACTAGATGAACTCAAGGTGAAGAGGAATAACTGCTCTAAGAGTAAATGTGACTATAGCTTTGGCTCTGAAGTTGGCCTCTCTCGCTCAGGAGCAGTTATGGCGCCTTTTATAGAGGTCCGGCCAGGAGGGCCGGAAACCCTAATTTGGCTTGGCCCCACCGGACAGGCCTAGCCGGGATGTCGTCACCGGCTAGTGCGACCTAGTCGCCGGACTATCCGGTGTAGACTCCTCGTCATCATCTCGTTAAGGGCGACAGGCGCCATCCTGCATCATCATTGTCCCCTTGTCAGAGACAAGACATGTCTCTGCCCACCCCGAATAGCCTTTTCCGGATTGCCGGGCTAGGCAGGTCAGGTCTTGTCGTACCACGCTCGTACCGGCTGACGCGCTCCCGTGTCAGGCGGGAGGTGACCATGCTCCCGTCTCAGGCGGGAGGTGACCATGCTTCCGTGTCAGGCGGAACGGTACTTCCCCCCGCGACAGACGGGAAAGCCTGCTACGGACCGTTGACGGCCCACCGGAGACCCTTGCTCCGGATACCTCCTTGCCTTCCACTGAACCTCTTCTGCACAAGGTCAACATCGAGAGTCGATCCGGTTAGTACTTACTCGGAATACCTATCCGGTAAAGCCGAGTACACCACCACCCGGAAGTCTCCCCGGAGTCCTAGGTCCGGGATCCTTCCCGGAGATGTCCGAGCTCGTCTCAGGATGAGTATCTCTAGGCCTAGCCTCCCGAAGATGTCTTAGCCTATCGGCAAAGACATCTTCGAGAAGCTAGTTCTTAGAGGAACCACCCGCTCATGCTTGTGCTGCGACTGAGGACTGGTGGTGTCTATTTATAGTTACCAGTGCTGACCCTTGCGGTTGCCAGGAGACACTTTGCCCTCTTCCAGTGCCTAAAGGTCAGGTTGCCCTTTCGGCACACCAGGAGGTGTCCCTTGCTGTCGCCAAAGGTCAAGCACTGTTAACATTTACCAGATTATACCGGGATCTGCCCCTACCCGGGGGGTAGCCCCCCGACACTAGTCCCCGAAGCTGGTGCTGCACAGCGACCTCGGATGATGTGCGGGATCAGCTTTAAACAACAATCATCTTCCGAGAACCAACTATACCATCTTTTTATTCCATGTCTAGATCGATTCTTGTCTAGATCTTTTTACCGAGATCCTTTTACCGATATCCCCCCACCGGGACCGCCTTAACCGGGAGGCGAAACCTGCGACCGGATAGTACCATGCCAGTGAATCTCGACCGTTGATCTCCCGATGAATTCGAGACACTGCGCCAGGGCCCACTCGACGTCCCGTCTGTGCAGAGGCGCACTCGAGTGCCTCTGCGCACGCACGGTGTCGCTTGGGTTCTCGCGCCTGGTAGCCGCAGCCGATCCGGAATCCAACCGTTGGGGCCGTGTGGCCCTCGGTGTGGCCGGATCGGGCGCTCCGGATAGTGCCACGTGTCCGGTGGCACAAAACAGATCCCACCCACGATCGTGGGGATCGTGGGCGGGAAAATCGGAAACCGCTCCGGAATCCCCCCCCATAAATAGGGGACCGGAACGGTCTCCTTCACTTCTCCTTCTTCGCTCTTCTTCTTCTTCACCATCCCGAGCTCGCCGCCGCCACTGCGCTCGTCGCACGCACGCCGTCTCGCTCGCCGTTCGTCGGAGTTCGCACCTCGTCGCCCCTCTCGCACGTCGCCAATCTCCTCCTTCACCGGTGAGTTTTTCCTCTCCTCTCCGATGCGTTTCTTCGGTAGAGTAACCGCCCGACTCCGGCCGTGCCCTAACACAAGCACAGTTGCGCCGCCGCCGGTGACCACATTCGAGCGGCGCGCACGAGGTGCACGGTGATGAATCACCGTGGCGCTAGAAAGTATATCGGTCACCCGCATTTGTGCCTCGCTTGAGTCAAGCGCGAGTCTTTTTTCCTCCCTTTTATCTCGAATTTTCCGCACACGGTAGATCTTGTTTCTTATGAACCCGGTAGCGTTTAGCAGTTTGTGCCCCGACATCCTCGTTTCCGATAGACTAACTCCGACTAACCGCCGCTGCGTCTGCAGAGTAGCCCGGATACCCCTGCGTACTTCTCCGACATGGGTGAAGAACGTGCTCGGGGTTGCTGGGATGGGTCCGAGACGAAGCAGTCCGATCTGGACTGGCTGTATCGGACTCACCGGATTCCCCCGGAAGTCGAGAGCCGTCTACCGGGAGAGGAGGTTGCACCGGAACCCCAACCCGGGGAATTCGTGGTATTCCTATCGCATTTCGAGCGCGGGTTTGGGCTTCCGGCTAGCCCCTTCTTCCGCGACTTCCTCGACACGTACGACGTCCAACCTCATCATCTTCCCGCCAACGCCATCATGATGCTCTCGGTCTTCACCACCTACGCGGAGGCGTATCTCGGCATCTGGCCATTTGTGGATCTCTGGGCCAAGTATTTCATCCTTCGCCGCCAAGCCATCCCCAATCCGGATCAGAAAATAAAGGACTTAGTCGATTGCGGAGCGGCCACCGTCATCCCTCGCGCGGACTCCGGATTCCCCATAGTCAAGGGACTAGAGTCCTGCCGGAAATGGCAGCACAGCTTCTTCTACGTGAAGAACCGGGAGCCCTCGGGAGATGGTCCGGGGTCCTCGAACCCGGACTTCATTAATCTGCCGGAATTCGTCATGGGTCCTCCGCGCGAATTCCGTCGCTGGAAGCATCTTCCCGACAACGACGAGATCAAATATATGCACGATGTTCTGCATGTGCTAACTCAGTAGATGACTGGGGATGATCTCTTGCGCTGCTTCATTGTCCGCCGGGTCTGTCCCCTTCAAAACCGAGTGCACAAGATGTGCCACATGTCCGGGAACTTCGATCCCACTAGGACCAGTATCCTTGGGCTAAACCACGGGGGGGTCGTCCGTCGTGTCCGAGCTATTGCCCGGACGGAGATGACGGAGGACTATACTTGGGGGCTCCTTGGGGGATGTCGGAGAAGACCATGCGACCAGGTGCTTATATCAGTCTTTCGTGCCTTCGCCTTCGTGCATGCGCTGACCTGGACACCGACACGGCCTAACTTGTTTGCGCAGTTGTTCGAGCGTCAACACGAAGAAGACGCCGTCCACGTCAACGGGAATTACACGCCAGACTTCCCGAGTCAGCAGAGCAAGCTCCCAAGTCTCGCGGAGAAGCAGCGTACAGCCTCCTCCCGGCCAGCAGAGCAAGCTCCCAAGTCTCGCGGCAAGGCTGCTGGGCAGAAAACGCCTTCTGCCCGACCCGCAGCTGCCCCGACACCGTCGTCTCAGGACTTGGTGCTGCGCCCGGGTACGTTTTCCTCGTTACCACCGCCTCCCGCCGAGATCCCTACTGCTGCCTTGCGGATGTTGCGAGCAACGGTTAGCTCCTTTGTATCTTCGGGATCCCGGGATGTTGCTGCTACCCGCGCTGCCGACAGTTCCGGCATTCGGGTTGTTGATGACTTCAACAAGGCCTGGCTTGCCGCCGACGCTTCCGAGACTGCAGGGGACTTGCACGCTGCAGGCCCGAGCCGCAGCGCTCAAGCCCTGCATGCTCTCCAGGTGGCCGCGCTGGATGTCACCCGAGTAAGCGAGGTAAGCTTTCCCTCTTTCAAAAAACGCATTTGTTCCTTCCACCACCACCAGTCCCCGAGATTGGTGCTTAGTGCTCTAGATTCCACCGAATAGCAGATCACTAAGTTCCAATCTTAGAGAAAAATCCGGGACTTGGACACCGAGTCCCCGTGATCCTCCCAACCGGATAGGTTGCTTAAAAATTTGCTCCACCACTAGTCCCCGAGATTGGTGCCTAGTGCTCTAGATTCCACCGAATAGCAGATCACTAGGTTCCAATCTTAGAGAAAAATCCAGGACTCGGACACCGAGTCCCCGAGATCCTCTCACCTGGGTTTTTTACACTTTTTCCATACTAACTTCGCCTTCTTTGTCTTGCTTCCAGGAGTGCAGCCAAAAACGCCGCAACATCTTCAACCGGGTTCTCGCTGAACTTGGCCAATCCAAGAAATCCGAGGAGCGCTTCCGCGAAGAGCGAGACGCAGCGCGCCAGATCTCGGTGGACCAGAAGACTGCTCTTTCCACCGCGCAATCCGAGATCGCGCGGCTGAACGGCGAGCTCGGAAAGGTCCAGGTTGCTATGTCCGAGATGAAGACGCGCTTCATCGAGGCGACCAAGAAGCAGAAAGAGACCCTGGACCAATCGGTGGCGCGTGCGGATAACGCCGAGACTGAGCTGGGTCTTCTCCGGTCGCGTTCCGATTCTTGGCTCAACGAACTCACCGTGTTGAACCGGGATCTCAACAGTGAGTTATCCGACATCCCTCTTCCCCTGTTACTTTCTTTATTTGCTGTTGCTTTTCTTATGACTTAGCCGTTTGACAGCTCATCTTTTTAAAGGAGAGTTTGAGCACTCCCGGGAAGCTGCCGCCAAAGCTGTTGCCGCCTTCCGCGAGAAGCGCGCCGGGAAGGGTCCCATCTCGGATGCCTGGGACATCGAGGATCACCTCGTCGCCCTGAAGGCCCGGATAGTACCCCTCCGGTCTATCGGGACGGATCTGCTCAGCGCTGCGGTCCACGTCCACGGCGCATTGTGGCCAAGTATCCGGGGGACGCTCTCGCTGCCCGAGCTCTCGAGCGCACTTCGGGGTGCCGGGAGGCGCATCCACGCCTGGAAGATTTCCGGTGCACGAGCTGGCGCCGACCAGGTCCTGACCCAAGTACTCAGCTGGTACGAGGGTCTCGATCTGGAGGCAATCCTGCGCCTGCGGACGGTCTCTTCGTGGGTCACCGATTCGGAGAAGATCCGGCGCCGACAAGAGGTGGCGCATCGCACCGCTGCGTGGTCAAGCTTCCGTACGTTCATCCCTAGCGTCATCCCTTCCGACTCGGAATCAGATTACGAGGACGACGAAGACGATGCCATTTCCGGCGAGGCGGAAGACGAATCCCCGGAAGGAGATGACGCCGCTTCCGGTGCCGCGCCCGAGAAGGTGGTCTCCCAGGATGCAGCGACTTCGCCAAGACCGGAGGTCCCCGAGACCGAGGTGCTTCCCGAGGCCCCGAGTATCGCTGCTGTCACCGAATCCGAAGTCGCCCCCGTCGCTGCTCCCGCTGCTGCTGCTGCCCCTGCTCCTGAGGTCGTTGCTCCCGAGGTCGCTGCTCCCGAGGTCTCCGTCGAGAAGCCGACTTCCCCTACTGCTTAAAACACTTCAGTAGCAAATTCGTTAAATCCCCGGGATGCCGGGTGCAAGATGTATCGTACACTTATGTTATTTCTGTTTCACTCCGAACTATTTATTCGAACAATTTATGTCAATGTACTCAGCTTTTAGTGCCCGAATTGCCTTTCATGTTTACCGTACTTAGGTAATTTCTGCTCCGTTTCGGCGTTCGACAGTCGAGTCACAAAACTCCACATACGGCATACATTACTTAAAACAATCCGAGTTCCTACTAACCGGATTCCCGACATAAAAAACAACTAAGTTAGTGAAAACAGGCATGCCGGATAAGTTCCTGCTCCAAGTCCCCGAGACCATTTTCGTGTTTCCCACCTTCCCTCTCTTTGCTCTTGACTACCATTTTGGCGTTCGTCAGTCGAGTCACAAGATGATTTCACATGACATACATTACTTTGTCCTTGAGAATCGAACTCGGAACTTTCCCGGCATGCGCTCAATACAAAAAATAACTATCCGGCAGTCCCCGGGTTCCTTCCCGGGATGCTGGTAAAGAATAATAAACAAGCTTAACAAAACAGAAGTAATAAGGAGCACAGAACCAGGCAGTCCCCGGGTTTCTCCCGGGGTGCCTTACTTCCATAAATATTGAAAATTGAGATACACATACACTGCGCCCTTTAAGCGAAAAAGGGGCGAAGTAGAGCTACATTCCATGGACGTTTGGTTTCCTCACCGGATTTGTCCATTACACCTTTCCTAGCCTCCTGTGCATCTACAAGGTAATAGGAATCATTGTGCAATGCCCTGCTTATCACAAAAGGTCCCTCCCATGGAGGTGACAACTTATGCATTCCTGCCGTGCGTTGGATGAGCCTCAGCACCAGATCTCCCTCTCGGAACACCCTCGGGTGTACTTTCCGGCTATGATAGCGACGGAGGTTTTGCTGATAAATGGCAGACCGAGATAGTGCCAATTCTCTGGCCTCTTCGAGTAGGTCAACATCATCTTCTCGGGCCTCCTTTGCCTCAGTTTCGGTGAACATTGTTACTCTCGGAGAATCATACTGTATGTCGGTTGGGAGTACTGCCTCAGCTCCATATACCATGAAGAATGGGGTGTACCCGGTAGATCTATTCGGTGTAGTCCGGAGACCCCATAGTACCGCCGGTAATTCCTCTATCCAGCATCCCGGAGTTCTCAATAGTGGTTCGATCAAGCGAGCTTTGATGCCCGCTAAGACTAAGGCATTTGCTCTTTCGACTTGCCCATTTGCTTCCGGGTGTGCGACTGATGCTACATCCAGCCGGATTCCCTTTTCAGCACAAAATCGAGCGAATTCCCCCACAGCAAAGTTTGTTCCATTATCTGTGATAATGCTGTGTGGGTATCCGTATCTCAAGATGATGTCTTTCAGGAATTGCACAGCGGTGTGTCCATCGCACTTCCGGATTGGCTTGACCTCTATCCACTTTGTGAATTTGTCCACCATGACAAGTATGTGTGTCATATTGCCCCTTGCCGGCTTGAATTGCCCGACCATGTCCAAACACCATACTGCGAATGGCCAAGTGATGGGGATTGTTTTCAGTGCTGACGCCGGCATGTGTATCCGGTGAGCAAATCTCTGACATCCCCCACACCTCCGGACAATATCTTCTGCTTGTTGCAATGCAGTGGGCCAGTAGAACCCATGCCGGAACGCCTTTGCCACCAGGGCCCGGGACGATGCATGATGTCCGCACTCCCCTTGATGTATTTCCACCAGCATCTCTTGTCCTTCTGCTGGTTCCACACATCTCTGGAGTACTTCGGTGACACTTCTCTTGTACAGCTCTTGATTGATGACAGTGTATGCTTTTGATCTCCGCAGTATTTGCCGGGCTTCCACTTCATTCCCCGGGAGAGTCCCCTCCAAGATGTAAGCCATAATGGGCTTTGCCCATCCCGGGACTGGTCTAACCGGGAACACGGGAGTGTCTATGTCCATTGGTTCTGCCGACATCACCTCTATCATCATCTTTCTTTGCCTCTCCGAGCACTGGGACGCAGTCCCCGGGTTCGATGTTATGCTCCCGACATCTACTTCCATGGGTACGGCATCTGAACCGGGCTCCTTGGGGATGAAGATAGATTCTGACTCGGGTGATGGTTGAATAGATGGCTTCCTCAGATGCTCTAGGGCTATCCCGGGTGGGATGGCATCCCGGGATGACCCTAGCTTGGACAAGACATCCGCTGCTTCGTTTTCTCCTCTGGGCACATGCTTGAACTCGCACCCGTAAAAAAATCCGGAAATTTTCTGCACATGAAACCTGTACAAGGCCATGTTTGCATCAAGGGCATCCCAATTCCCCGACACCTGTTGTACTACGAGATCTGAGTCACCAAAGCACTCTATCCGGCGGATGCCGATTTCCTTGGCGACGTTGAGTCCATGAACCAAGGCCTCATATTCTGCGACATTGTTGGATGCCCGAAAATGAATCTGCAGCACATACTTCAGTACGTCTTGCTTTGGCGAAGTGAGGACCACTCCTGCACCCAACCCGATCTTAGCCTTAGAGCCATCGAAATGCATCCTCCAGAAATTGTAATCCGGTATCGGAGGTTCATACTGCATCTCGGCCCAGTCTACCAAAAAGTCCGGCAGCGCTTGCGACTTGATGGCATCTCGTCTCTCGTATGCCGGAGCATACGGAGACAACTGGATGGCCCATTTGGCTACCCGGCCACTAGCATCCTTGCAACCGATGATCTCGGCGAGAGGAGCTTCGCACACCACTGTGACCGGATGTTCCTGAAAGTAGTGCTTGAGCTTGGATACTGCCATGTATACTCCATATGCCATCTTCTGGTAGTGCGGGTAGTTCTGCTTTGATTCCGAGATCACCTCACTGAGGTAATACACCAGCCTCTGTATTAGCTTACCCCCCTCTTCCCTTTCTACTACCATCGCCACACTGACTACCCGGTTGGTTGCGGCAATATACAGCAACATAGGTTCCTTGGGTAACGGGGATGCCAACACAGGTGCTGTTGAGAGCATTTTCTTCAGATCATTGAACGCCGCATCCGCCTGCGGGGTCCAAACGAATGTTTTGCTCTTCTTCATCAGTTGATACAGAGGCAAGGCCTTCTCCCCAAGTCGGCTCACAAACCGACTTAGGGATGCCAGACACCCGGTAAACTTCTGCACATCCTTGAGACGCACGGGCAACTTCATGCTCTCAATAGCACGAATTTTACCCGGGTTGACCTCAATTCCTCGGCTGGAGATGAGGAAACCGAGTAATTTCCCTGCTGGCACACCAAATGTACACTTATCCGGGTTCAACCTCATCCGGAATCTTCTCAGGTTCTTAAACGTTTCCCTCAGATCATCTATTAACGAGGCTTTTTCTTTAGTTTTTATGACTATGTCATCGACATAGACCTCGGCATTCCGGCCTATCTGGTCATGCAAGCATTTCTGTATGCATCTCTGGTATGTAGCACCAGCATTTCTTAACCCGAAAGTCATAACACGATAGCAATAAGCCCCATAAGGGGTAATGAAAGCAGTTTTTAATTGATCATCCGGATTCAAAGGTATCTGGTGAAAACCAGAGTAAGCATCTAGGAAAGTTAAAAGCTCGCTTCCGGCAGTGGAATCTATCACTTGATCTATCCGGGGTAGCGGAAAGGGGTCTTTCGGGCATGCCTTGTTGAGGTTGGTGAAGTCGATGCACATGCGGCACACTTTAAGCAGGAGGGGATCGTCTTTCTTCTTCTCCACCAGGACCGGATTTGAAATCCAATCCGGGTGCAGCACCTCCATGATGAATCCGGCGGCCAGCAGTATAGCCAGATGCTCCATGACAGCAGCTCTTCTCTCATCCGAGAGGCGCCTAGTTGGTTGCTTCACCGGCTTCGCATCCGGTCGAACAAATAGAGAGTGCTCAGCCAACTCCCTTGGGACGCCTTGCAGATCGTCACTCGACCACGCAAAGGACTCCCGATTCTCACGGAGGAAGTCGACGAGCTCGCCTTCCTATTTGCTGTCCAGGTTGCTGCCAATGATGACTTGGCGCTCCGGGTTGCTGGGGTCCACGCATACCTTCTTGGTCTCCTTGGGGGGCTGAAATGACGCCCCCTGCTCCGGGTTCACCATCCCGGGCATTCCGAGTTGGGAGGTCTTGGCCATCGCCACCACCTGCTGGATCCTCTTCTTCTCCTCCGCGATCACCAGAGATTCTGCCAAGCACGATCCCGCCGAGGCATATTCCATGGAGCGCTTGTGGTCTCCCGAGATGGTGATTACACCGTTAGGTCCCGGCATCTTCATCTTGAGGTAGCCCACATGAGTTGAGATCATGAATTTGGCAAGGGCCGGTCTGCGGATCAGTGCATGATACGGGCTCTCGAGGTCCACGACCTCGAACTCCAAGCTCTCGGTTCGGCAGTTTTCCCGGGTTTCGAATAGCACCTCAACCCAGATCTTTCCCATGGGCGAGCAAGAGATTCCGGGCACAATGCCATGGAAGGTTGTCTCGGTGGGCAGCAGGGTGTTCATGGATACTCCTAACTTCAGCATCGTGTCCTTGTACATGATGTTAATGGCACTGCCATTGTCAATTAGAACCCGGCTGAAACGGACGTTGAGGTTGGGTCCGACAAAAGTTGGGTCTACCACCAAGGCGTATGCTCCCGGCTTGGGCATAACCCGGGGGTGATCCTTCCGACTCCAGGTAATCTCCATCTCGGACCAGTGCAAGAATTTGGGCACTGCCGGGATCACAGCATTCACCTCCAGGGCACGCTGCCGCACACTTTTCCGGTCAGTGGGCTCGGTCACAAAGATCACGTAGCTCTGATGTGCCTCCCGATAGTTGCTCTGCTGGTGTCCGGCTTGGTTACCGTTCTCATTCCGGGTATGCACTACATTCACTGGGCGAGGTGGGGGTCCTCTAGGAGGAGGGGGAAGTCGCACAGCGTTGGCCCCCGATGTCGGAGGAGGAGGTCTCGGGATATTGGGCCGAGATGCCGCAGCATTCTGCCGAACAGCTCCCGAGCTGCCCTCCTGCAACGTACGCTGATACCAGCTGCACTGCCGAGTAGAATGGTTTGCGGGCTTGTTGGCCTCCAGAGTGTGGTAGCAGCATGGCTTGTTCAGCATTTCCTCATACGTCAAGGGCTTCTTCTGCTCTACCCAAGTCTTTTGCACCTCCTGACTCTGACCCCAAGCCGGGCCACTTGTCTTTTGACGCTGG
Source organism: Poa annua (assembly GCA_026929855.1). Taxonomy (NCBI): domain Eukaryota; kingdom Viridiplantae; phylum Streptophyta; class Magnoliopsida; order Poales; family Poaceae; genus Poa; species Poa annua. The sequence continues at coordinate 236,812,194 of CM049426.1, read as the reverse complement.
CTGTTGCCAGCATCCTCCTGCTCCCGGGTTACTGCTGCGACATGCTGCGCGGCATGGTGGTATTCGGGCTGATTCCTCTTGTGGCCGAACTCCTGGCGATCATGGCTCCTTCTCGGTCCCGAACGCTGAGGTCCCGCATTCCTCCTGTTGGAGTCTCCGACATCCACCAGGGGTTGCATGGGATCTCCAAGCGTATAGGTGTCGGCGATGCGCATGGTTTCTGCCAAGGTTGTTGGCATCTTTCTCTGCAATTTCTGCCACAACATGGAGCCATGCCGGCATCCTTGTGCGAACCAGGAGATGGCCTGTGCCTCCACCACTCCTTCGCAAGAGTTGCGAATATTGCTCCACCGGGTAAGGTACTCCCGGTCAGTCTCATTGCTCCTTTGCCTACAGACGGCAAGCTGTTGAGGCCTGTTGGGCCTCTTCTACGTTCTGGTAAAGTTACTGATGAATGCCTCTTCAAAATCTAACCAGCAGTCTATACTGCCAGTTCTCAGATTGTTCAACCAGATTCGGGCTGGTCCTTCCAACATCTGCGGTACATAACGTACCGCCCACCGTCTGTTTCCACCGGCTATGCTTACTGCAGTTACATAGTCGGTCAGCCAATCCTCCGGCTTCTTGCTACCGTCATAGGTCTTGGCACCTCGGTTGAGCTGAAAGTTCCGAACAGGAGGTTCTCGCATTATCCGAGGTCCAAAGCAGGCAGGTCCCGGAGGTCCTTGCTCTTCCACCAACTCGGATTGGTGAATCCGGTCGAGCCGGAATCTGGCGTCTGCCGGGTTCAACTGCCTGGTTCCTATCCGAGATCCCAAAGGGTTCTCGTCCGGTTGATATCCGAGCTGCTGCAACCTTGAGTTGCCATCATTGAGCCTGTCCTGTGCTGGGACCAGGGCCTGCTGGGGAACGGAGACGACCTCCCTCTGCGGGTTTCCCTGAACGTGCGGAGGATTCCGGGGTGGATTACCACGGCTAGCCGGGTTATTATTTCCTACACCTAGGTTACCATCCCCACGGGTACTTCCCGCCTGTCCCGAATTGCGCTGTCCGACCTGCCCGGCTTGCTGGATACCGGCGAAAGCTGGGTCATACGTCTGTAGCTGTTTGTTCTTTCCGGAACCTCGGCTCCGGCTCCGGCTCTTGCTTTTGCTCTTGCTTCTGCTTGGATGCGGGGAAGAGGCCTCCCCATCTGACCTCTGGCTGTCGGGTCTGGCCGAGTACACCTGGGATCCTGCCCCGGGGTGCTTCTTCTTGAAGGCCAGATTTTGACGATTGGCTTCTATCACCAACTCGTTCACCCTTTCCTGCTGCTTGCGCAGGGCTTCACCGGATAGCCCCGCCAACTCGGCCATGGCGGCTTCGGCGGCCCTAAGGGTCTTCGCTGGTGAGCTGTACACCGGCTTTCCCGCAGAAACCCGACTCCCTGTGTTACTGGTGGTGGCTCCACCTGCCAGCTCCTCATTCACCATTCTTCCTTTCTTGCGCAGATCTGCAATGCGCTTCTCCCTGGAGTCGATCTTAGGGAATCCGTGTGCTGCATTGTACTCCCGGAGGCTAGCGCTGAGCTCGCGGAGGATCTCGGCGATCTCCTGCGCCTCAGCGAGTAGCAACTTCCGCTGCTCCTCTAACTCAGCCGACGTGGCCTGCGCATCTGCTCCGGTAGTTACCGGTATAGCCAACTTTGCCACGAGTCCCGAGAGGGGATCCGGACGACGTCGCGGATGGGATGACTGCGGATCTCCATCCCGAGCCGCAGGCCTCTCCTGCGGGGGTTTGGCTAAACGGGGGTGGCCGTCAGTATCGCCATCAGCATCTTGATATTCCTCCTCGGTTGCCGCGACCATCATTATTGCGACGGAACTCGGGGGGCGACCGGCATGCAGACCCCGAACTGCGCAGAGCATGGGAGGATCCTCAGCTTCCAGGACTACGTCCGGATAGCTACGGACAACCTCGGTGGCCACGTAGGTGGTGAAACCACCGAAATCGATGAGACACCCGTTTACCGGGAACGGTCTGTTCCGGAAACATCCTGCATTGTCGCAGACGAAGTCCATCTCTCCCAGTCTTCCGACTAGGCCAGAGAGAACCCGAACGTCGAAATGAACGGGGGAGCCCGTCCGGATGTGTATACCAGCCAACGCCTCTGTCGGCCCCACGGTGGACGCCAACTGTCGTGGTGGGGTCACGGCAGATGCCATAGGATGGCTAACTTGTGGGGCCGATGGACGTTGGTGGATCCGGGGAGGGATAGCGAACTGAAGAGCTCACACGGGGAGGATCCCGGTAAAACCGAGATCTCCCAAGAACTGGGAACAAGAACAAAGCGCAAAGGGGAAGATCTAACAAATACAAAGAAATGCACGAAGGCACACAACACACAGACGATATACCCAGGTTCAGGGCCCTCGTGAGGAGGTAACACCCCTACTCCTGCCTTTCCTCTCTATATATTGGTGATATAAGGACTACAACTTGCTGCAAGATCAGCCGAAGGATGAAGTACGAAGAACTAGATGAACTCAAGGTGAAGAGGAATAACTGCTCTAAGAGTAAATGTGACTATAGCTTTGGCTCTGAAGTTGGCCTCTCTCGCTCAGGAGCAGTTATGGCGCCTTTTATAGAGGTCCGGCCAGGAGGGCCGGAAACCCTAATTTGGCTTGGCCCCACCGGACAGGCCTAGCCGGGATGTCGTCACCGGCTAGTGCGACCTAGTCACCGGACTATCCGGTGTAGACTCCTCGTCATCATCTCGTTAAGGGCGACAGGCGCCGTCCTGTATCATCATTGTCCCCTTGTCAGAGACAAGACATATCTCTGCCCTTCCCGGATAGCCTTTTCCGGATTGCCGGGCTAGGCAGGTCAGGTCTTGTCGTACCACGCTCGTACCGGCTGACGCGCTCCCGTGTCAGGCGGGAGGTGACCATGCTCCCGTGTCAGGCGGGAGGTGACCATGCTTCCGTGTCAGGCGGAACGGTACTTCCCCCCGCGACAGACGGGAAAGCCTGCTACGGACCGTTGACGGCCCACCGGAGACCCTTGCTCCGGATACCTCCTTGCCTTCCACTGAACCTCTTCTGCACAAGGTCAACATCGAGAGTCGGTCCGGTTAGTACTTACTCGGAATACCTACCCGGTAAAGCCGAGTACACCACCACCCGGAAGTCTCCCCGGAGTCCTAGGTCCGGGATCCTTCCCGGAGATGTCCGAGCTCGTCTCAGGATGAGTATCTCTAGGCCTAGCCTCCCGAAGATGTCTTAGCCTATCGGCAAAGACATCTTCGAGAAGCTAGTTCTTAGAGGAACCACCCGCTCATGCTTGTGCTGCGACTGAGGACTGGGGGTGTCTATTTATAGTTACCAGGGCTGACCCTTGCGGTTGCCAGGAGACACTTTGCCCTCTTCCAGTGCCTAAAGGTCAGGTTGCCCTTTCGGCACACCAGGAGGTGTCCTTGCTGTCGCCAAAGGTCAAGCACTGTTAACATTTACCAGATTATACCGGGATCTGCCCCTACCCGGGGGGTAGTCCCCCGACACCCCCGCACGCCGCTCCTCCCCTAGGCCACACGCGTGTGAATACGGAGCCCCTGTCACCACCAGCTCGACGCTCCAACCTGCTCCGCCGCGCAACGGGCTTGTTCATCCGTGAATGGCCCGCCGCACCGAGGCAACCGGCGAGTGGTCTGCGTGTCCCGAAGACCGAGCCTGATCTTCACGGACCGAAGAATGAGAAGGCGTTGGACCGTGCGTACATGCACGCGGCAGTCGAGCTGGCCAAGTCGGACGAAGAATACCCCAGCCAACATGTTCCCGAGGCGGCATCGCTCAATGACGTCCCTCCCGCCAAGGACGACTTCACGCTCGCCTAGAGCCGGCGAGACCAGGAGATAGAGGAGATCGAGCGTCAGCGCCGCCTGATGGAGGAGGCAACGAGGAACCACCTCCGCACGAGCTTCCAGGAGCGCCATGGTGTCGTTATACTTGACGACGACGCCCAGGACGGCCTCCGCCTACGCCGGTCCCGTCGACGACAACCCTCCTCCTCCGACGACGGCGGCGACAACTATACAGTTTTCTACAGCCAACTCGGCGTGTAGAGCCCACCGCAGTTTTATCTAACAAAAGTTTTTAATTATCTTTGTTTTTATTAAATTGTACTGACTTTGTATGAAATTCGCCGAAATATCTACACTACTATTAAAAGAGCAAACTTGTCGGGACACTTTAAATCTAAATCGTCCAATTCTACATTAACGGTTCGAATCATCCAGATGTCGAGCACCAAACATCCAACAATTATGTTAAAAAATTACAAAGTTTGCCACGGCCTAAAAAAGACCGGATCTTCCTAAATTTTGCTAAAAGACCAGACTGGCCAGTCGCCGGCCGGTCCACTGCTCCGGTCGAACGACCACATCGATACATGGCCGGCCTGTTGGCACTGATCGTTGGGTTTGTTTGGCGGTTTCCCAGTCCAACCAGTCGGTGCACTAGTGGAAAACGAGCCTTTGGTTAACGAACCGGGACTAAACGTTCACCACATGCGGCAACAGAAGCGGGGCCAGCGCCAGAGACCTTTAGTCTCGGTTTGTAACACGAACCGGGACTAATGGTTCTGAATTTTATCAGCTTCTTCCATCCCGGACGACTCCATTTTTAGCCCAAGCTCGAGCTCACAATATTTCCCTCTTCATTTCCTCTCCATTTTCTCTCCCCAAGACTAGATAATACACAATATTTTACATCATTTGGACAGATTGAAGACACCCCACGGTTAGCAGCTTCATCCTCTTTCCGGCATTGTTTCTTTAGCTCATTTTGCTCATTTCAATTTTTGTGTGCAAGCAAGGTGTTCGATGGAATGCCTAAGTTATGATCTCATTTGTGTATATGTGCAATTTGTTCTCAAACTAAATAATGATTTATGTGTTTTAGTGTGGTGAGGAGCCTTATCGACGTCGATCGCCCACGCCGTCCCGTCACCGGCACCACCTCGGTGAGACTCTATATTTTATTTTATTTTATTTTTAAAAACATAGCTTTTATGATTTAGATGCATAGTTACTACTTGTATAATTTTCTAACTTGTATTATATGTATAGTGTCATGGTTCTGATATCCGTCCCCGTCGGTCCTCGTCCGGTCTATGATTCGGATGTAGTATATTTTCGAAACTATTTATTTCATTATATGTTTCTGGCAATTATGGCGACCAACTTGATATAGATTTATTTTTATCTAGGAGGTAGTTGAACCAGAAATTGAACCTGACCCTATTGTTGAGTTTTTGGATAAAGAAAACAATGATTTGAAAGCAAAATTGAAAAGAAGTGAAGATCTTTATCTTTAATGCTTAGAAGATAAGATGAAATTAGAGTTCAAACTTGCCGACGTGGTCGATGGTAACGAGATCAAGATGGATGCAATGCGCTTGAAGATAAAAAGGATTAGAAAATATGCCATTAATCGGGAGGCTTGGTATCATTATGCTGTGGGTTCAGTATTTACCTTAGTTGCGATTTTGATCGCATTTGTTGTTGGATTTAAATTCTTTAGATAATTTTTATATTTGTTTCAGTTAATGTATGTTTTATGAGAACTATGTATTACCAGTTGGCACTACTCTACTCTTATTTTAATGGATGACATTGTATTAATTAATTTACTCTTACATATTATTTATGATAGTAGTGTAATAATGGGGTTCGATATACTTTTATGTAATACATATGAACCGACAATGGATGTACGGTGACCGATGTTGTCCTAAGTTCATTGATGGCATGCATAATTTTCTCCATGTGCCTGAGGCAAACAAGCCGAAGAACGGTTTTATTCGTTGTCCATGTAGTGCCTGCAAGAATATGAGTGATCACTCTACCTCAAAAGTCATTCACTCACACCTCTTGCATAATGGTTTTATGCCTGGTTATTATTGTTGGACCAAGCACGGAGAAACAAGGGTTATCATGGAAGAAAATGAAGAAGAGGAGGATAATGACAAGTATCCTTGGTTCAGTGATACTACAATGGGAGAAGACGAAACTGAAAAAGATCCCATTATTGATGAGCCCGGCGATGATCTTCGTCGGGCCATTCGTGATGCACAAATGGACTGTGAAAGTGAAAACGAAAGGTTGAAGTTGGAGCGTATGTTAGCTGATCACGCCAAATTGTTGTAGGAACTTGTCAAAATGACCAGAAAAATCTAGGTACCACACTTGAATTGCTGCAATGGAAGGCAGAGAATGGTACTTATGACAAGGGATTTAAAATTTTGTTAAAAATAGTTAAGAAGATGCTTCCAAAGGATAACGAATTGCCGTCTAGTACGTACGAAGCAAAGAAGGTGGTATGCCCTCTAGGATTAGAGGTGCATAAGATACACGCATGCATTAATGACTGCATCGTCACGAAAAATTGAATGCATGTCCTGTATGCGGTGCTTTGCGGTATAAGATCGGGCGAGATGACCCTGGTGATGTTGAGGGCGAGCCGCGCCCCAGGAAGAGGATTCCTGCAAAGGTGATGTGGTATGCTCCTATAATACCACGGTTGAAACGTTTGTTCAACAATAGAGAGCATGCCAAGTTGTTGCGTTGGCACAAAGAAGATCGTAAAAAAGACTTGATGTTGAGACACCCAGCGGATGGGTCCTAGTGGAGAAAAATTGACAAAGAGTTCCCGACATTTTCAGATGACGCAAGGAACTTAAGATTTGGTCTAATTTTATATGGATTTAATCCTTTTGGAGAGCAGAGCTCCAGTCACAGCACTTGGCCCATGACTCTATGTATCTATAACCTTCCTCCTTGGCTGTGCATGAAGCGGAAGTACATTATGATGCCAGTGCTCGTTCAAGGCCCGAAGCAACCTGGCAACGACATTGATGTGTACCTCAGGTCATTAGTTGAATAATATTTGCAGTTGTGGCGTGAAGAAGGTGTACGTGTGTGGGATGAGCACAAACTGGAGGAATTTGATCTACGAGCTTTGCTTTTTGTAACCATCAATGATTGGCCTGCTCTAGGCAACATTTCAGGACAGTCAAACAAGGGATACAATGCATGCACGCACTGTTTAGCTGAGACTGATAGTATACATTTAGGTAACAAGAATGTGTACCTGGGTCATCGTCGGTTTCTTGTACCCAAGCATACGTTAAGGAAGAAAGGCAAGCATTACAAATGTGAGGCAGATCATCGGCCGAGGCCTACCCGCCCTTCTAGTTCTGCTATACATGATATGGTCAAGGATTTAAATGTAATCTTTGGAAAGGGTCCTGGCGGACTCACTGTTCCGAATGACGCAAACAACCACGTACCCATGTGGAAGAAGAAATATATATTTTGGGAGCTGCCATATTGGATAATGCTAGAGATTCACTCTGCAATCGACGTGATGCACGTGACAAAGAACATTTGCTGCAACTTGCTAAACTTCTTGGGCGTGTATGGTAAGTCAAAAGATGGGAATTCAAAAAAAGGGAAGTCAAAAAAAGTTACACCGAAAGGAAGGCAAACCCATCAACGTATGAGCGAAGAGATGCATCGAGACGATACTCATTCAGAGAATCAGCCAGGTCCTGCAAGCTACGCTCTTACTAAAGAAGCAAAGAAAATATTTTTTGAGTGCCTTCGCAGTATGAAGGTTCCATCTGGCTTCTCATCAAATATAAAAGGAATAATAAACATGGCAGAGCAAAAATTTCAGAATCTGAAGTCTCATGACTGTCACGTGATTATTACACAATTACTTCCGGTTGCATTGAGAGGGCTTCTACCGGAAAATGTTCGAGAACCCATTGCGAAGCTATGTGCATTTCTCAATGCAATTTCTCAGAAGGTCATCAATCCACTAACTCTAAAAATTTTAGAGAAGGATGTGGTCCAATGTCTTGTCAGCTTCGAGTTGGTGTTCCCACCAACCTTCTGTAGTCCACCTAGTCGAAGAAATTTCTGTTCTCGGTCCTGTATTTCTACACAACATGTTCCCCTTTGAGAGGTTCATGGGAGTCTTAAAAAAATATGTGCATAACCGGGCTAGGCCAGAAGGAAGCATCGTCAAGGGTTATGGAACAGAGGAGGTCATTGAGTTTTGCGTAGATTTTATTCCTTATCTGAAGCCGATCGGTGTTCCTGAATCACGTCATGAGGGGAGACTGCATGGAAAAGGCACCCTAGGAAAGAAAGCAACAATATGTCAAAGACGGGGATTCTTTCACTCAAGCACACGACACCGTTCTACATAATTCCAGTTTGGTGGGTCCATATGTCGAGGAACACAAGAATGTTTTACGCTCCCTGGGGAATCCTGAACATGTTGGACGAGCTCGAGGCTTTCCTGGCGGTGCTACGTTTAAGACTGCGTGGCCGGAATCCGCTCACACTTATAGAAGCTGTAGCAGAGGTAAGAAGAAGGAGGTCGACCGGATATTACAATTGGAACGTGAAATGAAGGAGCAACGTGTGGAAATAAAAACATTGAACGAGCAAAGAACGGAACCTCGGGAGCGACACCAATTAGATCATGAAGCAGATGCCGCCCCATCTCAGCATAGAAGCAGCGTTGGTTCCACGCGTCAAGTCGATGGTCCCTACCCAGTGGATGACATCACAGAGCCTACATGTTGTGAGCTACATATAGCAATGAGAAACATAACTTTGAAGGTGGCGGTGGGGCAAGTTTTAGTAATTCAACCTGGAGAACTCTACCATTGTGGTCAAATTCCAGATGGCTACGCTCGTGTCGGGGTGGACGAAATTATGCCGGGATTTGAAACCTTGGAACTTGAGTTCCCTGGAGGTGACGAGGAGAAGACGTTGGCAGACGTCAAGCATGCCTTCGCCCTATGGCCCAAGAAATACATCGTCCTTTCAGAACAAGCAAAGTCCACACCTTGTTCTAGGAGTCCAGCTCACCAGCAAAGTCCACTCTTCCTCGAGAGGGATCAAAGACGGAGTCCATCTCCACCTCATCAGCAAAGCCCACACCTCCCCGATAGGGACCCCAGCCCGAGTCCATCTCCACCTCATCAGCAAAGCCAACCGCCCCCCGAGAGGGTTCCTAGCGCGAGGCCATTGCAGTCTGTGCCAGTCCGCCAGAATGTTAAGTCGCTCTCGAGTAGGCGCCAGTCTGGTTCTCCTGTTAGGAAGAAACCTAGAAAGCAGAAAACACCGCCGCCTACTCCAAAGTTACCTTGGGAGAGAAGCGTCGAGGAAAACGATAGCGCCTGCAAAGAACATATGGATGCCTGGCTTGCTGGCGTGAAACAGAAAGCGTTAGCGAAACAATTGCCTCCTGCAAAATTTACTGCCGGAATTACTCAGGAGAAAATTGACCGTTGCATCGATGCCCTATACAACCCCCCACCATCGCCGCCAACAGACTATGATCGCAACATTGGTAAGTCATATGACGAAGAGATGGATGATCGATTGAAAAAAGGGAAACAAGTTGCCCAACTCGGAGAACAAGACGCACTGTCGCCCCCCCCCCCCCCCCCGCTCAAGGTGCTTGATGACAGAGTTCTCAAAAACATCAATGTGCGGGAGGTGGTATATTCGGGAGATGATATCCCCTTCGCAGATGTTGTTCGTACTTATGTTCACGGGGAGAATTTTGTCGACGGCGACTTACCCACAAGAATGCATCAATTTCAAGCCTGGTACAAGGATAGCGTAAAGGAGACGAATAAAGACGCTCTCATGATGGCAGTTAAGGAAGAGCATTATTTCCAAGAATACTCCGTTGTCCTTTACTTCGCCGAAATCTTTCAGTTATACAATCTCCGGTCCCTCGACAAAGCTATCATGAGTTCCTATTGTCTGTAAGTGATCTATTTCTGTAATTTAATGTTTTAATTAGCTCTACTCGTTCATTGTCTGTGATAATCCTCTCTATAATATTTTGTGTGCTTTATTACGCAGAATCAAGATGCTCGAATGCAAGAAGCAGAAAATCAACCACATTGGGTTCATTGACCCCTCTATAATGCATGAAGAAAACATAATTGATCCAAGAGTTAACAAGGATACACCGGGGAATTTGCTAACGTTTTTCAAGCGACAAGCTTACAAAAAATATATATTATGGCCTTACAACTTCAAGTGAGTGTTACTGCTTATTACACATTCTATTTTTCTCACCCGATGTTAAGTTTAATTGATGAGTTATGCATGACTATTTATAAACATGCGCAGGTTCCACTACATTCTTATCGTTATTAACTTGCGGAAAGGAGAAATTGTTGTCCTTGACTCGTTAAGAAGATGCCCTAAAGAATACAAGACCTGTTTTGATTTGGTGCCAAGGTACTTTCTTTTCTTATCGCCTCTTTCGTTCATTTCCTAATATCAAAGAATTTATGACTCATTCATTCATTTTCTTGTCATGCAGCGTTTGGAAAATGTTCCTCGCGGAACATCCGAACAGTGGATGGCCAGAGAAACTGCGCTGGCGTAGTAACGATGTAAGTAGTACTATAACTTGACCCATGCACCATTATCATACTTTATTATTATTTGATTAAATTCTATTCTTCTATAGACTTGCCTTAAACAGCCAATAGAGACTGATCTATGTGGATTCTACGTTTGCGAGTACATGCACACTGTGATCAACGAGAGTTTGAATAGCAAAAGAAGTATCGAAGTACGTAAAGCTCTAGTCACAACATTATTTTTGTACCATCAATCGTGATGAGTTTTATTCATTTCATATCTCATGTATTCATTGTGATACCATTTTTTTTACAGTTGGCAAGAAAGCGCAACGAGTTACCAATAAAGACCTGTTCAGGGCACTTGCAGAGGAGTTGACGGGATTTTACCTCGCTCGTGTCATACCGGAGACCGGAGAGTACCACTATTTTGAATAGTGCGGACATGTAATATATATTGATCTCCATGTAACAAAGTACTTCTAATATCTGGAACCGGGAAACGTGATATTCATGTACCACGCGTACTTAAATGTGTATGTGTTATCAACACATGATCTTCATGTAATTGTATATATGCATGATGCAACTTCATCTAAGTTCGTATAATAATTTATACGTGTTTTTCGCCCATCGAAGCCGTAGCATCCGAAACCCCTACCCCCGACGCATCGACATGGTACCATCCGAAACCCCCTACCATCACACATCGACTATATCATCGACGTGGTACCATCCGAAACCCCCTACCGTCACGCATGGACGTGGTACCATCCGAAACCCCTACCCAGAAAACCGGTCGAAATAAAAAAAGCAAAACCCTGAAATGTAAAAAAAAAATCCTAGTCCCGGTTCGTAACACGAACCGGGACTAAAGGGTTCACCCCCTGCCACCTCCACGTGCGGAGCTCTAATTGGTGTGGGGTGTGGTCCCGTTTTGTCGTGGTATCGGCATAATTGATAGAAGACGGGGGTCCTCTAGCCTACGTATGGATTGTGGGGAAGAAGGTTGGTGTCGTCGAGGACGGGATTGAACACGGCGAGTTTACCCAGCTGCGGATCCCACAGTGGTGGCGAGATCCTACGTGCTGCTATAATTCACTATGAGGCAATAGCCGTGAACAGGTTACAATGGGTATGATGCCTATTGAAGTTGTCTGCCCTAAAGGCTCCCTGGTGGCCGGCTTATATTGGCGGCCAGACCCCAGGGTACAAGGTAAGTACTTGTCCGGCAGGTAAACAAAGTCCTAGACCTAGCCGGCTTAGTTGCCGCCTTCTGTCTTAGGCTTGGTGGCCTGATGGGCTTCGGCCTTCCACCTTCCTTGTACCGTCCGCCTACTTCCTTGTACGTCAGCTATCTGGGCCGCCCGGCAGGCTTCGGCCTTACCACCCTTGGGCCACCCTGGACTAGCCGGATTGATCCATGTTGGTTATACCCCTAGTTGATATATCCCCAACATTAGCCCCCAGAAAGGTTGAAGTTCTCCAGGCTCCGGCTTCTTCTTGATTCTTCATCTGCCAAAGTTGGCGGCTGCAGGACTTGAACCATTCTGAAAATCAACGAGGCATGCGTGTCTTGTTATTGACATGCGGCCGCCTTCATCCATCATGGGAAAAGACGGCTGCTCGGCAATCCTGCCGAGCATCCTTCTTGGCGGTCTCCACCTAGCCAGCTCACGACAGTTTGAAAACAGTCTAGGCGGGAATCTCGCCATGATCACAAATTGCGGGAAAAGAGGAGGCGTGGAGATCGTGCAATCGTGTGCTGCAACGGATGCTGGACACGTGTCCGACTAAAAACACCGTTGCACAGGGAGGAATGCCTGGCCCTATAAGTAGGTAGCCAAACGGTCCATTTTCACCACCCTGCCTTTGCTCTCCGTGCGCTCTTGCCCTTTCCACTTCTCCGCTTCTTGCTTCCGAGCGAACTCCGGCGAACTCCTCTTCTCCGACGACCTCTCCTCGCGGCGATGTCCATCGGCCAGACCCTCTCCACGGCGTCGAGCGGTCCGGCGATCGAGACCGCGCCCGCGACGGCAATGGGCGGCGCGATAACTCGTCCCGCGACGGCGGCGACGGGCAATGTCGCCACCGTCTCCCCTCGGGCGTCCACCGCGCGCGCGCCAGCGGCGGGTCCTTCGGCTCCTCCACCAACCACCTCGATGATGACGACGGTGGGCGCCCCCGTCGACGAGGAAGAGGAAGCGGCGGACCTCGGGTCCCGCTACTGGCTACCTTCCATCGTCGACGAAGATGCCCTCCAAGATTTGGAGGCTGTCGGCTACCTCCCCACTCGGGAGGATTGCCGGTGGAGGGCCGCCTTTGGAGACGTCATCCCGGCCCCGAAAGCCGGGGAGCGGGTAATCCTCACCTCCCATCTAGTTAGGGGAATGGCGCTTCCGCCTTCCGCCTTTTTTAGCGAGGTTCTAGATCACTATGGGCTCCAGCCCCACAACATAGCACCCAATAGCATATTAGTCCTAGCCGGCTTCACAGCTCTGTTCGAAGGCTACCTTGGTATTAGGCCTAGTTTAGACTTCTTCAGATATTGCTTTCGTTGCCGGCGGCAGACGGTGCCGGACGGTGGGCTGGCAACCTGCGGCAGCGTCACCTTCAACTGCCGCCAGGGCCGCCAATGGTATCCTAAGATACCATACCTTGAGTCCGTCAAGGGCTGGACCTCCACGTTCTTCTACTGCCAAGATATGGCAGCCCCGGGCCACCAAGTCGGCATCCCGGCATTCGTCAACGCGCCACCCATGCCTCGGCCATGCTGGGACGAGGCGGTGCCCAAGTTGACGGAGGAACTCCGCCTTATTCAGAGGCGGATTGAATTCCTCACGCGGACGATGGCTCCCCCTCTGTTGGATGGGGTCGACACCGTCATCTGCTGGCTCGGCCGGCAGATTCTCCCCCTGTGGTACAGCCCGCACAAGATGTGTCAGTACTCGCCTACTGACACGGCCTCTCTTCGCGTGAGCGAAGAGATGTTGCCGGTTGCCGACCTGGCGTTCCGGCTCCGCAGCCTTGTCAAGGCGGGGCTGGTGAAAGCGGTGGAGGGCGTGCCCATGCACACCCACGACAACCCTCCCCTCGAGGTAAATATCTTCTTCCTTGCCCCTTGTTTGATAGCTTTGCCGGCTAAAATTGAGCTCCACTAAACTTGTCTTCTTTTCCAGATCTCCGCCTTGGGGGAGGATGACCTGGCTCCCGACTTCTACGAGTCGGAAGCCGGGAAGACGAAGAAGCGCAAGGCGTCCGGCGCCGCTTCCTCCACGGTGAATGCCGAGAGGAAGAAATGGATCGCGTCGGCTACCGAGCCGGCTCTCGCCAACCTTGGCGAGAACGCGGGGATTAACATCCCCCGAAGGTACTCAATTTTGCCTTTGATAGACAACAAACCTTTTTTAATACTGGCACCCAATTGACTGTGCTTGCTTTTTATTGACAGGGAAAGGGTCGCAACCTCCCGGTTGACGACCAGGCTTCTTGGCAAAGGTAAGCGGCCGCAAGGCGGCTCGCCGGCCACCGTGCCGCCAACTCCTCAGCTCCACGCCGGCAGCTTTATGGGCGACGCTCGTCGTCAGCCCCCGGCTCCGGCTTCAGGCGCTCCGCCAAGGGCCCCTTCCGCCGACCGCGCGCCCAAAACTCCCCTACTGCTGGCTGAGGCTACGACCGATGATGCCGCTCAATCGCGCGTCACCAACGAAGGGTTGCTGGAGTCGACTGCCGGCGGGTCTCGGAGGGCAGCCCCGACTGCGGGAGGCGGCAGGGTCAGGGACCCTTGTTCCACCTTTAAGGAGGCCAAGGAGTCAACTTTGGCTTTTGCCAACTTTGCCTCGCAGGCCTTTGCCGACTTGGAGGGCGACCTATCTGTGAGTTCTTACCACTCCGGCATATACATAGTCTTTCCCCCGAGCACTTAGATGGCAAGTCAAAAAATAAAAGAATTATTGACTGCCGGCTTAGTGGTTACTCGATAATATGTTTTATGCCTTTGTTTGTCCTGCAGGGCCTTGTGTCTGCCAACGTCGAGCTCCTCTCCTCCCGGGCCGAGATAAACCAGCGGTGCCGCGACCTGAAGAAGGACTGCGAGGCCAAGGACCTGCGGATTGCCGAGTTGGAGGCGGCCCGCAAAAATGATGAGGGTAGGGTTAATCCTCCTTGCCTTCAACTATACTTTCGACTTATGTTGCCGTCAATCATTTAGTTAGCGAATCCATATTTGTAGAACTGCTAGGCCACGCCCAGGATATTCTGAAGGCGTCCACTGATATGCAACTCTTATGAATGAAGCTTCAGACTTGGCGGCCGCCAACTTGGAGTTGAAGGAGGCTCATCAGAAGGAGATGGAGGCCCAGCAACTCAAGTTTGCGCAGGAATCTAGCCAGCTCACTGGTGAGCTGGAAAGCCTGCGCAACAAGTTGGCGGAGGCGGAGAAGACGGCTGCCGAGGAAATCTCCAAGCAGACTTCTCGCGCCCAAACCGCTGAGGCTGCGCTGGCAACTCACATGATTGAGTTGTCCGCCTTCCATAACTCGGTCCTTGGTAATTTCTTACTCCTTATTTGATTTTGCCATTTTGCTTTAGCCTGAGCCAAACTGATGGCTTCATTTTTGATGCAGTTCCCGCCGGCTTAGGCGATGACAAGGTTGTCAGCCCCCGCCTGGATCGCCTTGCGCGTCTAGGCGAGTTGATCACCGAGACTTTGGCGGCGTCCAAGCGGTTTGCCGCCAAGTTCTTCACCTCCTCCGGCAGCCAGGAACCGACCGAGTTCAGCGATGTGCCCGCTATCTTGGAGCAGGCGACCAAGCTGCATAAGAGCTCGCTGAAATCGGCGGCGCGGGGTGGTGCCAAGACCGCGCTTGGTTTATTCATGGCGCACTACCCCGAGGCGGAGATAGAAGCCGTCACCGAAGGCATGCCGTCAACGTATGAAGACGGCAGCGAGGTTGAGCCGGCCGCTGTTCTTGACAGCGTTGCCGGCTACGCCACGCGTGTTGCCGACATGGTTGATACCTCAATCTTCTACCGGCGCCATCCTGTGCCTGGCGGAGAGGGAGCTGAAGCTGCCGGCGCGGCCGAGGCGGAGGGGAGTGACAGTTCCGGGGCTGAGGTTGTCAGCCCCCAAGCCTGATGTAGACGCTCCCCCGAGCCATATCTTTCTGTCCTTGCCTCCTATCAGCCTTGCTTGTCGGCCCCTGAAACAATGCAACATTGACTTGTAATATTTGTATATACTTTTGTTGCTGCTTTGTTAGGCGGAAACTAGCTGACAAGTTTTATTTTGTCTTTATTTATATGGCCCGCCTTAATTTTACCCTGACTTATATGCTTGACTTTTTGTATGTTGACGAGACCTCAGCCGGTAACTTTAGCTGAAACAACCAGGGCTAAACCATGCGTTTAGAATCAGAGACCAAAGCCAACATGTTGGTGTCAAAGACATACTACTAGGCGAACCACATATAAGTAATCAGAGGTAAAAAAATTAGGCGGCGCAAAAAGTTTATTTTTGCTTTGGGTGGGCTCGAAAGCTGCAAGTATCTACCAGTTTGAACCTTTGCACGGAGCTAGAAAATAGGTAACTTAGATACATAGGGGGAATATGATTGCAAGAAAAGACAAAAGATGGCATGCTTCTCAACACAGATGAGGAACCATAGAGTTTTATTTCATAATCATATTTAACTTATTACAATTATAAATTGCTAAGTGTAGAAAGGACGTAGCTGCTCAATATTCCAAGGCCGTCTTGTTTGCTCGAACGGATCGTCAATGCCTTTTTTGCGCTTGGTTCCCCTTTTTCCTGCCGCCTTCTTGCGCATTTTCTTTTCGTCTTCGTCGCGGATGTCGGCTAGGTAGTAGGAACCATTGAGCAGCGCCTTTGTGACTATAAACGGTCCTTCCCATGGCGGGGATAACTTGTGCAAGCCTTTTCTGTCTTGAATTAGGCGGAGAACCAGGTCACCTGTTCTGAAGCTTCGCTTCCGCACTCTCCGGCTATGATAGCGGCGAAGTTGTTGCTGGTACAAGGCGGAGCGATGGAGAGCGACGTCTCTTTCTTCGTCTAGCAGGTCTAGGCTATCCTGTCTTGCACCTTCTACGTCTTGCTCAATGTAGGCTTGAACTCTTGGGGAATCGTACTTCATGTCGGTAGGTAGCACTGCCTCAGCGCCATATACTAAGAAGAAAGGAGTGTAGCCGGTAGACCTGTTTGGCGTTGTGCGCAAACTCCATAATACCGACTGTAACTCATCTTCCCAAGCGCCGGCTGCCCTGTGTAATGGAGTTTCGAGACGAGGCTTAAGTCCTGATAAGACTAGGCCGTTTGTACGCTCTACTTGTCCATTGGATTGAGGGTGTGACACGGATGCCAAATCAAGCCGGATACCCAGATCGCTGCAGTATTCTTCTATGTCGCCTTGAGACAGATTGCTGCCATTATCGGTGATAATGCTGTGTGGAACTCCAAACCGAGAGATAATTCCCCAGAGAAAATTGGTGGCTGTTCGTGCGTCAAGTTTGCTGATCGGTTTAGTTTCGACCCATTTGGTGAACTTGTCGACAACGACCAATAGGTGAGTGTACCCACCACGCGCCTTTTTGAAGGGACCCACCATGTCTAAGCCCCAGACCGCGAACGGCCAGGTGATTGGGATCGTCCTTAGCTCCTGTGCCGGCAAGTGAGGTTGACGAGCGTACAACTGGCAGCCTTTGCATGTCTTTACGATGTTCTCGGCGTCTTCTTTGGTGGTGAGCCAGTAGAAACCTTGGCGGAAAGCTTTGGATAAGATGGACCTAGCGGAAGCATGATGCCCGCAGGTGCCAATATGTATGTCCTTTAGAATTTCCCGGCCTTCTTCCGGCTGTATGCACCGCTGATAGATGCCGCAAGTGCTTCGCTTGTATAGCTCGCCTTTTATTATCGTGAATGCCTTGGCTCGCCTTATGATCTGCCTCTTTAGCACCTCATCGTCCTCCGGCAACTTTTTGTCGATTAGAAAATCGAGATATGGGACTGTCCAATCCGGCTGTGTTAAGTAGACAACGAGACTTGCCGCTTCTACCGGTTCTTCTGCGTCGGGGTCCATCAAATCGGCGCCTTTAATGGATGGCTTGTGCAAATGCTCCAGGAAGATATCTTTTGGTACCTTTTTGCATTCCGATCCTAGTCTTGCAAGTGTGTCCGCCGCCTCATTCTCAGCTCTTGGAACATGCCGGACTTCGTAGCCTACGAAGTTTTTTGCGAATTCGTCAACTTTGGCTCTGTAAGCCGCCATTGTTGCGCTTTTCGCATCCCATGTTCCGCTTACTTGCTGCGCGACCAAATCTGAGTCGCCATAACAGAGGATTCGTTTGACGCCTAGGTCGTTTGCCACGTGTAATCCATGAAGCAAGGCTTCGTACTCGGCAACATTGTTGGTTGCTGTGAAGTGGATTTGTAACACGTAGCTAAGCTTGTCACCTTTAGGCGTGCGTAGGACGACTCCAGCCCCCGAGCCTTTGAGCATATTTGATCCGTCAAAGTGCATGACCCAATATTCTGATTCGGGGAGTGTCGTTTCCTCCATGGCCTCTGTCCAGTCGGCGACAAAGTCTGCAAGCGCTTGAGACTTAATGGCGGTCCGTGGTTTATAGACTATATCAAAGGCGGCAAGTTCGATGCCCCATTTGGCGACTCGACCTGTTGCCTCTGCATTGTTGATTATGTCTCCCAACGGTGCCTTGCTGACTACTGTCACTGTGTGTTCCTGGAAGTAATGCCTAAGCTTTCTGGCGGCGAAGAATACACCGTAAGCCAGCTTTTGGTAATGCGGATACCTCTGCTTGGAGGCGGAGAACACTTCACTGATGAAGTAGACCGGTCGCTGCTCACACGCCGCGGCTTCGTTCTCCTTTCTTTCCACAGCCAAGACAACGCTGACAACAACTCCTGTTGCCACGACGTACAGCAGCATTGGTTCCTGTGATCGAGGTGCTGCCAGTATTGGAGCGGATGTGAGGGCCTCCTTAAGTTGCTGCAAGGCGCATCTGCCTCTGCTGTCCACTCGAAGTTGTCGGATTTCTTCAATAGCCGGTAGAGAGGCATTGCCTTTTCCCCTAGGAGGCTTATGAAACGACTGACGGCTGCTGCCGATCCGGCTAGGCGCTGCACGTCCTTCAGACAAGTAGGTCTGGATATGTTTTGGATGGCCTTGATCTTCTCAGGGTTAACCTCGATCCCTCGTTCTGAGACGATAAACCCGAGCAATTTGCCGGCTGGGACGCCGAAAACACACTTGGCGGGATTGAGCTTCATTTGATACCTCCGGAGATTCTGAAAAGTTTCTTCCAAGTCTTCTAGGAGATCTGCCTTCTTTTTTGACATTACCGCGATGTCGTCTACGTAGACGTGAACATTGCGGCCGATCTGTTCGTGCAGGCAATTTTGCATACAGCGCTGGTATGTTGCCCCTGCATTCTTCAGGCCGAAAGGCATTGTGATGTAGCAGAAAGTCCCGTATGGAGTTGTGAAAGATGTTTTCAGCTGATCTGACTCTCTCATCTTGATTTGGTGGTATCCTGAGTAGGCGTCCAGAAAACAAAGCAGCTCGGAGCCTGCTGTGGAGTCTACGACTTGGTCAATTCTAGGCAGCGCAAAGGGATCCTTTGGGCAGCACTTGTTAACACCGGTATAGTCAATACACATCCTCAGCTCTTTATTCTTCTTTGGGACAAGTACAGGATTTGCCACCCAATCGGTGTGTACAACTTCTTTTATGAAATTGGCGGCCTTCAGCCTATTTATCTCCTTTCCTATAGCCTTGCGTCTCTCATCTCCAAAGCGTCTTGTTGCTTGCTTCACCGGCTTGGATCCTTTTATGACGTTGAGCGAGTGCTCGGCAAGTTCCCTCGGTACACCAGGCATGTCGGAAGGCGACCATGCAAAGATGTCACGATTCTCACGGAGGAACTCGACGAGCGCGCCTTCCTATTTGCTGTCAAGGTTGGAGCCGATGACAACTTGCTTAGACTTGTCACCTGGGATGAGGTCCGCCTTTTTGGTGTATTCTGAAGCTTCGAAAGTCTTCTTGACATCCATCTTTGGCTTTGGCATGGAGTTGTCTGAATCCGCCCCGAGCAGCGCGAGTTCTTCCTTGTGGATGACGGCTTCTGCGAAGGCGGCCATGCCACGCTCGCACTCCTTGGATTTCTTGAAGTTGCCGTAAATCGTGATGGTTCCGTTTTGCCCCGCCATTTTAAGCTTGCTGTATATGTAGCACGGCCTTGCCATGAACTTGGCGAAAGCCGGTCGTCCGAAGATTGCATGATAGGCGCTTTTGAAGGGGACAACTTCGAACCGAAGGAACTCTGAGCGGTAGTTCTCTTTTGGTCCGAAAGTTACCTTCAACCTGATGCTCCCCATTGACTTTGCTTGCCTGCCGGCCACTATGACATGAAAGGTGAGGTTGCTGTGGTCCAGCTGATCCTCTGATAGGTTCATGCGGCTTAGTGTGTCATAGTACAGGATGTTGAGGCTGCTGCCGCCATCCATAAGTACTTTTGTAAGTCTGAAATTGTCGACAATGGGATCGACGACAAGGGCGTACTTTCCTGGGTGAGGAACGTGATCAGGGTGGTCGGACCGGTCCCAAGTGATCGTTGCCTCAGACCAGTTCAAGTACTGAGGGACGTCCGGCATTGTCGCGTTGAGTTCGCGCATTTCCGCCTTATCCGCCTTAGCCGAAGGCGTGCCGACAAAGCACACAAGAGATTCTTTGACCTTCAGATACGGCTTCTTTTTCTTGGCGGCTGCGTCATCTTCGCTTGAGATAGACATGTCGTCGTCATCCTCATCCTCCTTGCTGTCTTTCTTGTTGTTCTTCTTTGACTTCTTTGACTTCCAGCCGACTATGGGATCCTTTTTGAAGTCGTCCATGAAACGGCACTCTCCAAGCATATGGTTGACCTTGCCCAATGAGGCGTGGATGGGACATGGCAAAAGCTTTGCCTGTTCATAAGGGATTCGCGCCGCCTTAGGCCCTGAGCCGGCTTCGCGACTATCTTTCTTATTTTTCCACTTCTTTTTGCCGGCGTTTCCTTGGAATGCTGCGGCTACCTCATTGGAAGGCCCGGCTTTGTCATCCGCCGCCTGCTTGCGCTTGTTGTTCCGCTTTGGTATGATGTTGACGTCTGGGTCATCGTCCCGGGCGTCGTCATCCGCCGCCGCGTATTGGGCGGCCAGGTTGAGCATCTCACCAAGGTCCGTGATTTTCTCGCGGACGAGCCTATGACGGAGCAAGGACTTCTTCTGTAGGCCCGTGTAGAAGGCGTGGATAGCCTGTGCGTCCGAAACACCATGACAGTTGGCTTTTTCGGATATCCAACGGCTGACAAAGTCTGTCATGGTTTCGTCCGACTTTTGGATACAGCGCTGCAAATCCATGAAGGTATTTGGACGCTTGTATGTTCCTTGGAAGTGTTGGGAGAAAACCTTTTCCATGTCGTACCAGCTATGGATGGACTTTTCAGGAAGGTTGTCGATCCAAGCTCTTGCCGTGCCTTCCAACATGAGAGGTAAGTAGCGGACGGCAATATGGCTGCTCCCGCCGGCAATTTCTATGGCCATGGCATAATCGGATAGCCATGAGTCCGGCTTAACGAGGCCGTTGTACCTAGAACAGTTTTTTGACACTGATGTCATGTCCTTAGGGAACGGCTCTCTGCGGATGGCGTCACCGAAGCACTTTGGTCCAGAGTATAGCGGCTCCTTTCCTCTTGCTATGTCTTGTAGGCGGTGTCGTGCGTCTTTTGGATCGAGCTGCCGTGCGCCTCTATTTGCGTCCGGCTCGTCCTGCGCTGCCCGGCTTATGCTGCGCCTGGGCCCTTCTACCTCCTCTCTCTTCTTGCTGCCAGTGCTACGCTGCGGGGTGCAGCTTTGCACTTTCCCGACTTGGACTCTAGGTCTCCCCCTCGGGCATCCGCCATATGGCCATAGGAATCAGCGCGAGCTTGTTGTTCTAGGGCCTTGCTTAAGAAGTGTCTTGCATTGGCCAGCTTCTCTTCCGCCGTGTAAGTGTTGTCGTCCAGGGTATCTAGCGCGGCGGCCGCGTTGAGGACCGGGGTGCAGAAGACAACATCTCCCCTTCTGTCCACGCGCTGTGGTGCCGTGCGCCAGTCGAACCCTAGATCTTGAGCCGCTGTTGATGTTTGCGCAGGCGGCTCTTTTCCACGGCGGTTTTTTGATGACCTTTTCTCCTCGAAGAGTTGCCGGCTTGTTTTGGCCGACATCTTCTCCTGTTCTTTCTCGATCTTCTTCGCAAGGCTCTCAACGTGCTCCTCTCTTTTTCGCAGGAAGTCGGAGTGCTTAAGCATGTTAAGCCTAAGCTCTTCCACTGCGTCGAGTGGGGTGTCTTTATTCACCGGAGTATTCATGATCTCGTCTACTTCTTTGATGACGGAGAGCAAATCCGTGGGTTTGCTGCTGCCGCCTTTCTCGAGGCCAGCTTTCTTCTTCGCGCGCACCTTGTCGGAACTTTCAATGAGTTGGCCGGCAGTGGTGTCGCCGGCATCTTCCGCCGGCTTGTTTTGCGCCTCCGAAGTAACTGTGGTTGTCTCGTGACCGACAACAACCATCATAGCCAGCTTGTCAGACATGTCAGTATCCGCTGTGCCCTCTGAGGAGCCGGATTACCACTGGAAAAGCGGGTTTTGATCTTCTCTTCGAAGAGACTAGCATCATCATCGGAGTCAGAGTCTACGTTGACTTGAACGGTAGATCTGGATCCAGCATCTGACATCGCATCTTCCTGTAGAGCAGGGAGGATTGACTCATGATCGTTGTTTTCCGGCTGGGAGTCTGATCCCAGTCCGACAACTCCGACGAAGTGGAAATCAGATTCGGCCGACTCCTGGGAGAAGGCGGACTCAGATCCATCTTGCCGGTCGACTGCTTGGTCGAAGGGTTGGTGGGTGGGGTTGTAGAAACGTGGTAGGTCGTACGCCTCTGGCGTGTACCCGATGAAGACGTCGATCCCTCCGATCGGTACGATTGCGCATCCGATAAGGTAGTCGTCCGCCGGGAGCCAGGACTCATCCGAGTTGACGTAGCTATGACCGCCATATCTTGTGACGCGACCGACGGCGATCTGCTTGCCCACGCCGCCAAGTGTTCCCGCCTGGAACGTGACGCCAGGAACCTTATGCCCCACGGTGGGCGCCAACTGTCGTGGTATCGGCATAATTGATAGAAGACGGGGGTCCTCTAGCCTACGTATGGATTGTGGGGAAGAAGGTTGGTGTCGTCGAGGACGGGATTGAACACGGCGAGTTTACCCAGCTTCGGATCCCACATCGGTGACGAGATCCTACGTGCTGCTATAATTCACTATGAGGCAATAGCCATGAACATGTTACAATGGGTATGATGACTATTGAAGTTGTCTGCCCTAAAGGCTCCCTGGTGGCCGGCTTATATAGGCGGCCAGACCCCAGGGTAAAAGGTAAGTACTTGTCCGGCAAGTAAACAGAGTCCTAGACCTAACCGGCTTAGTTGTCGCCTTCCGTCTTGGGCTTGGTGGCCTGATAGGATTCGGCCTTCCACCTTCCTTGTACCGTCCGCCTACTTCCTTATACGTCAGCTATCTGGGCCGCCCGGCAGGATTCGGCCTTACCACCCTTGGACCACCCTGAACTAGCCGGATTGATCCATGTTGGTTATACCTATATTCCCAACACGTTTCGTATTGAAAGGGTGGGGGCTCTAGTCCCGGCCTGACAGTCCCGGTTGCTACACCGGGACTATAAGCCCTCTGGAACCGGGACCAGAGCCCCTTTTTCCACTAGTGGTGTACTCCTTTTGCTCAACAGCGCTGCGTGATGGGAAGCCAGGCGTGCAGCAAGTAGAGGTTCATGATGCCGGCCTTGGCGTGTTATTTGAACACCACGTAGAGGCCGACGAGGCCCAGGGCGAGCGCCGCGGCGTGCAGCGCCAGGTGCGCCTTATAGCGCTGGATGGTGGAGGCGGACGGGAGGGTGTTGTAGCCGAGGATGACCTCCCCGCCGATGAGGATGAAGCCGATGAGCATGAGCGGCGCGGCTAGATGTTGAAGATCTGTTGCTTGTTGTGGGAGCGGAAGGCAAGGCCGCCACGGAAGCCGATACACCACAGCAACACCAGCACCGTCGCCCCCAGGAGGTGTATGACCTGCAGGTCGCCGCCTTCATTGTCCTAGCTCGCCCGTTCTTGGCAGCAGGATTGACAGTCCGTCGTAACTGAATACAACTTCATAAACCACGGCCAGAGGTGGACGCAGCAGTACTGGTGGACGGCGGTTACGCTAATGTGGACGTGTTGCTCTTGCGACGCAGCCAGCGCATGGCGATGGGAGGATTTGATCCATCTTTTTCTAGCTGTACTGCCTTCGGTCAAGCTATGGGCTATGCAATGCATGCAGCATGGATTTTGTTTACCGCTTTCTAAAGATCTCATATATCTTCCGAGCTTTGTCAGACAGATTTAGTCAGATAGCATATAATTAATAGTGTTCTCGAGAATCTTAAATCAAGATACACGTGATTCACATACGTGGTAAAATTTCTTATCAAGGCCATGTGCAAGTCTGATTTACTAGACCACTGAACAACTACAAATATTAGGAAAACGCGTATGCGGGTCGATTTTTTGCTGTGGTGTCTATTCTGCCGCAGCAAAAACGGCATATCTCAATGTTTTGGTACTAAATCACAGCAAAGTGCACAATTATGATACAAATATAAACTAAAATTATACATTACACGAATGGTTTCAATTACATGATGGTTCAAATAAAAGAATAAACTTACAACAATTGTTCAAATGAAAGAATAGAATTACAACAAATGTCCGGAATGGAAAGAATGGTTCGAATTATACATCCATCAAATCAAATAGATGAACAAAGAAATATCTTATGCCCATGCAACAGTCATATGTACTCAACGAGATCATGACGTAGATTTGTGTGCCCAATTGCGTTCTCGATCTACCGGTAGGACTTCAGGAAAGTTTGAATATGGTCCGGGTTTCTGATTGGTTTCACACGGCTACCAACATTATCATAAAAGAACTCCAAGTTTAAATCCCTCTCATCTTCGAGATCATGTTGTTAAGAATACACAACAAGTCATGATGTTGCCTAGGGTTTTCTTATCCGAGAAACAAGCTGGCCCACGGACAATAGCAAATATAGATTGCAAAACACCAAAGGCTCTCTCAATATTCTTTCTGCATGCCTCTTGTTGCTTAGCAAATTCAGATTGTTTCCTACCTGTTGGATTCAAAGGAGGATCAATGCCACCGGCAAGATAGTACCCTTGAGTGTAGGCATTACCATTCATAGTGAAGTTGCAAGCAGGAGCATCACCACTAGTAAGCCTGCGCAATAGGTGTGACCTTTGCAACACATTGATATCATTGTTGGTGCCCGACAAACCAAAAAAAGCTATGCCATATCCACAAATCCTCGGACGCTACGGCCTCAAGCACAATTGTTGCATCTCGGCTTTTGCCACAATATTGCCCGTGCCAAGCCTTCGGGTATTTTTTCAAAGTCCAATGCATACAATCTATGCTACCTAGCATACCCGGCCAACCTCTGCTTTCATTTATCGACATCAACCTCTTGGTATATTCTTCGTTTGGTGATCGAAGATAAGTTGGCCCGAACACACGGATCATAACTTTTGTAAACATATGCACAAACTCCAGTGTAGTATCTTCACCAATACGAAGATACTCATTGGCGTGGTCATCCGGGATTCCATAAGCAATAACCCTCATGGCGGCTGATATTTTTTGATACTCACTAAATCCCAATAAACTTGCGGCGTTCCTCCGACGGGTAAAATAGCGAGAATTTAATCTAGGGCGGCGGCGGGCTGGGAGCTCGTGGCGGCTGGGAAAGGAAAAGGAAATGCCCCTCCCGCCAACTCGTTTCAGCCTATACAGGGCACCGGCAGGTCGGAAGCAAAAACCCGATTTTAACAGTTCTGGGGAGGGGGGGGGGGGGGCATCCCGCACCAAATTTGTAGGTCTGTAACTTTTGTGGGGTCTGGTATGCATGCGTTTACGGCCCGGAACAACAAAACAACGATTATTTTGCAGGTCGGGGGAAAATGCGGTGTCTGCTAGAGATGCTCTAAGGGTTCTTGCTGCGGTTGCACCAGACTCGTGAGCTCATGGAGAAGGGTGTAGGGATCATCTCAGGTGTACAGTCCTAAACGGACCTCCCCAGATGGTAATCTTAAAGTGGCGGATTTACCCTCTTTTGCAATCAGTTTCGCTACAGCACCTGCTGCTCTAGCTAATTGTGGAATAAACGCATATATGGTTTTACCTATGTTTTAGTTTGGTGTAGGTGGTTGTATTGTATATGCAAAATCAGTAAGGTTATCAAATCACGTGACGAACATCGAGAAAGAGTTGATTAATTTATGTAAGCTTCAGGACAACAACTCAGCACCATTCAGTTGTACACTGAAAAATCCATGATTTTAGTTGTTAGATTTATTGATTCTCACTATTGGTGTTAAATTTATGTAAGGTTACAAATAGTTTTGTTACCTCATTAATATTCCGTGACGCAAGACTCAACTACCACTCATTCCTAATGCTAATGTTGGCATGTTAATTATAGCATGTATGTTCTTGATATAGTAACAATACATTCAATTTTACATATTCAATGTTTATTTTCCTCAAGAATTTGTAAGTTATCACTGAACCTAAAACACATGGAGAAGAAACCAAACATACGAGAACGTATGTGTCCAAAAGTTGACATTTTTTTTGAAACTTTTAACAGTAGGGTGAAACCCTACTGCCTCCACCTTTCCATTAATAAGTTAAGAATCCAGCCAGTTACATATTTACAAAGGGGTTTGGGAAAAACACCTTAAGTGAGAAAGCTAAAAGGAGAAGGCTAAAACTGGTTTACAAGATGTACAATGAATTGGTGAGACTCTAGCTTAGTTCTATGGACCAGAAGAGTAAAATCAGTGCTGAATCTTTGCTTCCAAGACTCCAGGGAGGGGGTAACATCATTGAAGACAAGATCATTTCTTTCTTTCCAGATAATCCAAGCCCCCAACATAAAGATTTTCATAAACATAGGTCTGGAGAAATTGTCTCTGGCTTGTGAGATTAAGTCCAGTCTGAAACCTTGAGAGCTCCAAAGTATATTCAGTTTTTGTCAGCAGCTAGAGCTAAAAGGGCAGTGAAAAAACAGATGTTCCACTGATTCCTCTATACCAGTGGGGCACATTGGGCAAGAGTAGGTTCCTTGAATGATGAGGTTTTTTCTTCTCAGCATGTTTCTGGTGTTAAGCCTGTCAGCAAACAACAACCAGCAGAATTTTTTTATTTTTGGGTACACTTAGATTTCCAGATCCAATTGTATGTTTTGTGAGGGATAACGGCTCTGAAGGAAAAGTTATCATACTTGCTTGAAGTGTATTTCGGTCCCCATGGATAAGTCCATTTATCATTCATCTGATGGGGCAATTCCATCCCATGTGATCAATAGAGTCTTGTTGCATTGACCTGACTTCTTGTAAAGCTTCAGGGGATAGCGGCAAATGAAAGTTATCGTCCACTGCAGTTGCTCCAATAAAGGATTGGACAGAAACATCTTCCTGGCTGCAGAATGAGAATGCCCTTGGGTATTTTTCACTAATTGGTATATCAGCCCAGATATCCTTCCAAAAGAGCACAAAAGTGCCATTACCAACAGAGCAACGAGCTAATCCTCTGAAAAGGGGTGTGAGTTTAAGTATGCTTTTCCACCAGAATGAACCACATGGTTCCATAGCATGAGGTACCTTTTCTGTATAATATGAATTCCATAGTAGAGTAACCCAAGGAGTATCTACTTTATTGTAGAACTTGTCCAGGAATTTCATGAGAAGAGCTTCATTCTGGATTTTTAGATTTAATACTCCCAGAACTCCTTTATCTTTGGGCCTGCAAACTCTATCCCAGGCCACCAAAGAGCTCATTTTCTTACCATCTTCTATTTTTTGTCCCACATGCAATGTCTTGTTTATTTATTTAGATGTTCCAGAATAATTTGTGGTATTTGAAGTGAGAACATTGTGAACATAGCAATAGAGGTGAGTAGAGAATTAATTACAGTCACTCTGCCACTATAAGCCATCATCATAAAATTGGCTGTCATGTTTCTTTATACTCTGTCAACAAGAGGCATCATCTCTTGTACAGTTGTCTTTGTTGTACCAAGTGGAAGACCCAAGAATGTAAAAGGCATTTTGCCTATTGAACAGCCCAAAATGTTAGCCAGGTCCTGAGTTTTCTGCTGAGAAAGATTTATTGGAACCATCATTGACTTGCTGTAGTTGATGTGTAAACCAGTAGAGACAACATACTGATTAAGGATATCTTGCATGACAGCCAGCTGGGTTGGACAAGCTTGCATAATAACTAGGGTATCATCAGCATATTGAATCACAGGAAAATCCATACCATAATCTGGGCTAAATGCTGCTAATAAGAGACAGTCTCTGAATGCCTTGTTGATTGCGCTTTGCAAAAGGTCAGCTGCTAACACAAAGATAAGTGGAGACAGGGGTCTCCTTGCCTGACTCCTCCTTTGCAAAAGAATTGTCTGCCAGGAATCCCATTGAGAAGTACATCAGATATACCAGACCCAAAAATTAGAGAAATCCAATTAAGCCATCTGTCATTAAATCCCATCTGCTTCATAATCTTAATCATTGCACCATGATCAATAGTATCAAAAGCTTTGGCAAAATCCAACTTAAGCAGTATAATCTCCTTCTTAGAGGTTTTACATTGATGCAAGAACTCAAAGGCCCGAGCTAGACAGTCCTGGATACTTCTTCCTTTTAGAAACCCATATTGGTTTTTATGAACAATTTGTAGCACCTTTGTCTGTAGTCTGTTTGCCAAGAGTTTAGTGAGTATTTCCAGGCAACAATTTAGCAAAGTGATGGGCCTAAAATCATTGATGCCTTCTGGTGTAGCTGTCTTTGGAATTAGGGTGATGTGATCCATGTTAATACTTTCCAAGTCTATTTTCCCTTCATAGAAGTCAAAGCACAACCTGTAAATATCCTGTTTGATAATGTGCCAGCAACTTTTAATAAATTGTCCATTAAATCCATCCGGTCCTGGTGGTGCCTTATCAATTGGTAAAGTTTTGACCACTTGATCAATCTCTTCAGTAGTGAAAGGAGCTGAAAGGTCATGTAAACCAGCAATTGGTGTGATCAGGGATGGCAGGTAAAATTGCATTGGTGGATCAGCATAGGATCCCAGTCTTAATTTATAGGTGTCAAAGATAACTTTTTCTTTTGCCTCATGGGTGCTACTTCAATACCATCAGAATTAGTTAATGTGGCAATGTAGTTCCTTCTATATCTTTCAGTAGCCATTGCTTGAAAGAATTTTGAGTTTTCATCCCCAAATTTTGTCCATCTGACAGTACACCTTTTTTCCAATATTGCTTTTGGTAATCCAACAGACAAAGCAGATGCTCCTTTAGAATTTTAGGGGAATTCTTTTCTGGCACTGTGAGATCTCTATTATTTTCTAGATTATCCTATTCTAGGAGGGCTTTATTAGAAATTTCAATGCAAATCTTCAGTTTAGATATACCTTTGCTCCAGTGTTTAATGTCAGGTCGTAGCCTTTTTAGTTTTGCATTAAGATTGGCAGCACTGTTTGCTTTGTGGGTACTTCTTTCCTAGCTCTTCTTAACCATCTCCATAAACCCAGAATGAGCTATCCAATAGTTCTCAAAGCGAAAGATCTTACTGGCAGGGATTTTTGTCTTAATAGAGACAACACAAGGGGTGTGATCAGAAATAGGCTTGGCTTGAGGTTCCACAAAGGTGGCAGGATAAATATTTGTCCAGTGCATACTAGTAAAAAAGCATTCCAGTTGTTCAAGTAATGGTGAGGATTGCATATTGCTCCAGGTGCATTTTCTGCCCTTTATTAGTAATTCAATTAGGTTCTGCTCACGAATAAATTCATTGAAAGTTAACATGTCGCCAACATTACCCCAGGCTTGTTTCTGTTGCTTGGTGACCGAATGAAATTAAAATCTCCAAGGATTAACCAGTCTTCAGTATCAGGTATATTTAATTGGAATAGCTAGTCAACAAATAATTCTCGCATTTCACCACTGCATCGCCCATAAATATTTACCAAAGTCCAGGACTGAGCCGACATTGTGGAAGTGAAATGGACTGATAAAGCAAACGGTTGTCAGTGCATTAAGACCAATGAACAGTGAACTATTCCAGATAATAACAATTCCCCCAGAAGCACCACGGGAGGGAATATAAGCGAACTCACCAAATCTTCTTGGGTAGCAGGATTTAATAAAGGATATATCAATGGATTCCATCTTAGTTTCTTGCAAACAATTAATAGCACAACCACTAAGCTCGATAGCATTAAATAAGGCAAGTTGCTTGGCTTTAGAGTTTAAGCCACATATGTTCCAGCACAAAATCAACCATTGTCGCATAGTACTCATTATTACAATAAAGAAAAGGATAAATTAAGCTCCTGGAGCGTCCTTGTGCTCCTGCTAAGGATCCTTCATCAGGTCTTCTGCTGCCAGTTTGTCAGGAGCAATGCCACAAAGATTAACACCTACTTCTTGAATCACCTGGATAGCAGTAGGAGCAGCTGTAGAGCTGAAAGATTCCTCCAAATCAGTGATCACAACTCCTGGGACCTTCCTTGGTTTAACTTTGGATTGTGCTGGTTTGCTGTCAGCCATAGAGCTAGGCTTGAAGCCATTGTACCTGGTAGATCTCGTGCTTCTTCTGACAGCTGAGGTTACTTCAGGAACCAGGATTTGCTTCTTTCCCTTAGCAATTGTTCTAGTTGGCTTCAGGGCAAAAGTGCTAATAGCAGAAGAACTGTTTGTGATAGAGCCATGTGAGAGCAAAAGAGCAGATTTGCTGTGTTGTTTTGCAGACCACGGGATAAAAGCTCCCCCAATTAATTCATAGCAAGTAGCAGGGCTCAAAACTATCTTAGGAACTAGGAAGAAACTGTTGTCTAGCTTCAAATTTGGCCTGATCAGTTGGCTAACATCAGATGTGACTGGAGGAAGAGTGTTCATCACCTGAGCATTGGCAGCAAATATGTCTTGTGGCCTGCACACCAAAGTGTTTACAATCACTGAGTCATCCTCAGAAGAGCTAGATTTAGACTCCATAACAGCTTCATGATATGCCTGCATGGGGCTATCTGCAACATTGGATCTTGGTGGCTGGACTCCAGCATAGTAAGGAACCCCCTGTTCTGCAAGGATGGCTTGGAAGTCAACCAGAGGAGCATTATACATGTCCAAATCAGCTTGTGCTACAGTAGCACCCTGGTTTTGCTGCACCTCCATCTCATGTTGCACCTCAATTTGTTGCTGCACCTGGTGTTGCTGATGGTTGTGGCGAGGAGGGTTATGCTGCTGATTCTGCTGGATCCAAATGTTCAGTTGATGCTGATAGATCTGCTCAGTAGTTACCTCTGGTCCATTTAGGAGGTGTGGAACACCATTAGTTGGTTCAGGATCTTCATTAGCAATTGGAACACCTGGCAGATGCGCATTCCAATCCCCACTGCGTATCATATACACAGAAACAAAACAAATCATCCGAGCACCACCCAGTTGGGTAACCACCAGACTTTTGGGAACAAACTTAGGGCCGACGAGCCACACTTTAGCAAGAACATACTGTGTGTTTTCTCTGGGGCGGTGCCAAACAGAAAGCAAACCAAAGTCATCTACTGCCTTGTTAATGTAGTGACTAGTCTGGTAATCCAATGGAAACCCTAAGAATAAAATCCAAGTCTCTCTACCAAAGGAGGTAAGTCTCATGTTCTTAGTAGCATCATGACGTACAAAAGTGATTGTGGTCTCCTCAGATAACTAAAAGGTAAGTCCTGTAACAGTGTCCGCTGTCAGCGTATCATTGAACGTGAAACTACCAATGCCAAACGGATGATCCTCAAGCCTTCGAACAACATAGCCAGATTGGTTCAGAGTACCTTGTATTGCAAGCCTCATCTGGTGCCACATCTGGATTGGAACGAAGTGGTTGGTCTCGGCGATGACGATGTTGTCGTGGCGGAGAGGCGGTACAACATCAACAACCAGGCGGGATCTGACCACTCGATCCACCGGGCCCTGCTCAATGGTCATACCATCGGGAAGAAAGGCGAGAGGATTTGCAGGGAAGTTCGCCATTGCTGGGGCTTTTGGGATTGGCATTGTAGCTTGGGGAGGAGGCGGCAGCGGAGATGAAGAGGCAGTCTCGGGTATGTCGAATAGAGGAGAATCCTTAGTTACCTTTTTCTGTTTTGGCACCCAGATTTTTCGGACCGTTAATTTCGCTGGAGCAGCTGGAGTTGCCGATGAAGCTTTCTTAGGCCTCCAAACGAATTTGTCAGTAGCGATCAGCTTGGTGGACTTCTTGATGGGCTTAGACGTCAATGTGGACCGAATGATGGGCTCAGAGTCCTTCATGGGCTTGAGGCAAGCTGAGCATTTTTTTCCTCCAGGAAAGTCAACTCTCATATGGTCCGTGAGACTACAACGACTGCACAGGCCCAAAAATTTGAAAAGAAAATCCATCGGTGGGAGAATAGGGACTTTACAGTTAAGAGCCTCCTTCATTTGGAGATTGCTATACCCTGATTGTCGCAGATCAATGATACTTTCCAGCTGGACTCTGGGAAACTGGAACATAATTTATTGAAAAAAGAATCATTAGCCAAAATCAATTTGGATGGTCCCACTTGTTCCAAAGAAATCAGATCAGTAAAACGGCCAAAAATTACGCCCTTGACTGGAATTTGAATTTGAACTTGGGGAGTAATCTTCTGAGGAATGAAAGATCCAAATCTGACCAGACTAGCATCTTGAGTACCAGAAATCGTAGCTGACTTCTCACCAAATGGCTTGAGACCAAACTTAGCCAATTCTTTTGCATATGAATTTCCTGTATCATTGAAAGCACTTTGTGAAAGGAAATGGAGGTTCGGCCTCCAATTAGTCGGGCTATGTTGAGAAACCTCAGGAATTTGCTTATCAGATCTCCACCCTGAATTATGAACTAATCCAGATCTTGACGGATGAAAACCACGGTACAGGGTGAAATGGCAAACAAAATCCGGCCAAACCCTATCTTTGAGCCCATAGACAAAAAACCAACTTGTTGGAAGCAAATGAAAATCTGAATCGATGATCACTCAATTGGTAAACCTTGAAGCCCAGACGATCACCACCAAGGCAGCATTCCAGAGCCAGACCAACAGATTCCTCATTAAGAGGGAAAGAAGCCGACGAGAAAGCCACCACCAGAAAGAATTCCTTGGAGTTGGCAGAGGGGGAGTAGTGGATAGAAGAACCAAACGCGTGACGAACCTATTTTGCAAGAGCCAAGCCTGGGTTAAAATCCCAGAGGAGAAGCGCATCCATGGTTCAACGAGGCAGGGAGGTGGACACCGGGCCTGGAGCAGACGCCGATGGAGGGCCACGGCCAAAACCCTAGATCGCCAGAGGGGAGGGGAGGTGGGGGAGCCACCTAACTGTTTTTTTGTCTATGTTCACTCATTTCAATCGTTATCTAGCAAATAAAAGTTGACATTCAGGTCAGATCGTAATGAATCTTTAACTAATAACTATGTATGGAACAATTGCATGGGATTTTTTAGAGTTGTTTTTATGCTTGTAACGCGATTAACACATTCTAAACTTTATACTATGGCCCATATGTTTTTTTATTATTTATACTTACTATTTATTTCTTACGTGCAATGCATGTGCATGTCAACTAGTGAATGAAAATCGTCAAAGTTTAAGTTTCTGTGCCAATTTATTTTTTCTAACGCATTTGGGCCGAAGCTAGGGGCAACTCGGCTAGGGATCGGCGCCCCAAGCCAGGAGATGCCTAAAAGTCTTCGCAGTACTGCAACACCTCTCGGCCTTCGGCCAGATCCGCAGCGGCGCCGGCGGCACCCTCGATCACCATCCGTCTCCTATCTCCCATCTCCCAATCACTCGACCTTCAACAGTCAAACATGTGTGGCCTATATGAAGTAAGTAATTTATAGCCTGAAGTATAACATATTTGTAGATAAATTTTAATGTGTATGTAGGAAATACATCCGTACAATTTTTCAGATTTTTAAAACATTTTCGAATTTATTTAGAAGCGGGATCAGTGGTGCTGAGGTGGCAAAACAACTTCCCGTGTAGTACTCTTGTATATTCATGTAAGAGCTGATCGCAGATTTAACAGAGCAACGACTCGGCGGCGTCAGTGCAGAGGAAGCCGACCACCGGCACTATGTCGTCGACCTCCACGAGGCGGCCCATGGGGTGCCCGGCCCTGAACCTCTCCACCACCTCCTGGCTCTTCCCCTGGAAGAAGAGCTCCGTCGCCACGGGCCCCGGCGCCACGCTGTTCACCGTCATACGCACGGGCCCGAGCTCCTTGGCCGTCACCCGCACCATCGCCTCCACGGCTGTCTTGGACGCCGCGTACGCAGCGTATCCCGGGAGCAGCGTCGCCGCCAGCTTAGAGGACACGGCCACGATCCGCCCCATCGCCCCCACAAGTTGATAGCATAAAACTGCCACATTTAACGAGTCAATTACGTATAACTATCACTTTTGTTTTGAATTGTACAGAACTATCAAATTTTGATGAATTTTCTCAAAAAACTCAAATTGTGGTCTGATCACAAACACCGCTTATGGCTGTCCGCCCCACCCGTCAGCCTGGCGTGGCCAAGTTAAACAAATTAACCCATAAACTGGTAATGGGACCCACTAGTCAGTCCAATAAAAAGCCAAGAAAATAAAAAAACACCCGAAAAAGAAAAAGAAAAACAATCCCGTGGCCACCCCCTTATCAGCTCGCCGGACGAAACCCTCGATCGTGCTCAGCCGCTGCTCGTTGGTAGGAGGATGTGCGGGGAGATGGGATCTGGATCGTGCTTGGTGCAGCTGCAGGCCCTCGTGGAGCACACTAGGCGCCGGATCCCCGACCAGCGGCGACTTTGCACGGCCAGCGGCGTAGAAACTGCTGCAGAGCCCCGGCAGCTCTCACCTCCAGCTCGGGGCCGGCGAGGCGAAGCTAGTGGGTGGGCTCCAATTTCGATCCATGGAGCAAGAGCTTGTCGGTCTGCAGCTCGCGGCATGAGTTCATCTCTTTCTTTCCTGTAACGGCCGATCGACGCAGCCGGCGGCCATTCTTTTCCTTTGCTGTGACCACCTACAGTAGCACCACGTACTGGATCGATCCAGTCCAGCGCTCGCCGCGGCCGGTAGCTGGACATGCCCGTGCTGGCTGCAACTGTGCCTCCGGCCGCGCTCTCGATCTTGTGGCGGCGGCCAGTTCACGGTGGTCAACGAGAGGTAACAAGAGGGAGGGTAAGGAAAACAAATATGTGAGGCTGACAGGGAGGAACCACGTCCACCTCAGCCAAAATAATATTTTGCCCATGCCACCGGATGGTTTTTTCTTCTTTTTTCAGATTTTTATTTTTATATTTTTTTATAAGTGGGTCCCACTGTCAATTTATGTGTTAATTCGTGTGAACTGGCCACGTCAGCCTCACGGGTGGGTGTGAACTGGCCACGTCAGCCTCACGGGTGGGTGTGAACTGGCCACGTCAGCCTGACGGATGGGTCTGGACTGTCAGATTCGGAGTCAATTCGTGATCAGACCACGATTTGGACTTTTTGAGAAAACTTCATCAAAATCTGGTAGTTCTGTGCGATTCAAAACAAAAGTGGTAGTTATACGTAATCGACTCATCAAATGTGGTAGTTTTATGCTATCAACTCTCGCCCCGTCGCAGCCGGTTCGCCGCCTCGCGGAGGCACAGGAACACGCCGCTGGTGTTGACAGCGAGAAGACGGCGTCGAAGTACGACGCGGCGGTGGTGGCGAGGGACGGGTAGGTCTGAATGGCGAGAGGCCCATGCAGGCTACGAGGATGTGCGTCGCGCCGCCGTAGGCGGACTCAGTGACGTCGAAGAGGGACCGGACGTCGGCCTCGTCAGAGATGTCGGCCCTGACCGCCATGGCGCGCGGGAGCTCGGCCACCAATGCGTCGGTCAGCTCGGAGCTGGAGGTGTAGCCGAGGACGAGGCTGGCGCCAAGGGAGGCCAGGTGGGTCAGGATGGCGTGGCCGATGCCACGAGACGCGCCGGTGACGATGGCGACACGGCCAGCCAGAGGCAGCGACGCCTCTGGCGCCGTAGAAGGTGCTGTCGCGGTGGTGGCCATTGAACTGGTTCTTGCTTGCTGTGTGCCTGTGTGGTTGCTTCGGCTGGTTCTGGGACTGGAGCAAGCTATAAATAGGAGTAGGCTTACATTCGTGTCACCTATGCATAAAATTATCTCATTTAAGAAACGATTCCTCATTCAATTTTCAAGCTAATTTAGGTTCAAGCTCATTACACATGAGACTACACCAATGTTCTGCATACTTGTTTTTCTACCTAAAAAATAAAGTAATATCAACCATCTCATAGTTTAGTTTAAAATTTTGGGAACATGAGCACAAATAAAACAGCACAATGTATATGTGTGTGAATATATACATGAGGTTATTTTTAATAATGTACAAAACCACCTGTAGAGACTGAAGTGAAATGTATATCACAGCTGCACAGGTAAGGGATCACAACTTGCAACATGTCTATCCAAATATTGTGAAATAATGAAGTTGTGACTTCGGATATAATAATAAAGTATGTTAAAATATTGGAAAATAATAACAACAGGCTAGATGAATTGTGTACATCGCATGTTCTCTAATCATTTTTTTACAAATAAACACTTAGTAATAAAACAACAACCGAATAGAAAAACAGCGGTTTGTCCCTATAAACTATTGAGTTCCCGCCGTCTTCTCTTCTTGTCCTATACATTCTCCAATCTAAAGCTCTTAAAACAT
Source organism: Poa annua (assembly GCA_026929855.1). NCBI lineage: Eukaryota > Viridiplantae > Streptophyta > Magnoliopsida > Poales > Poaceae > Poa > Poa annua. The sequence goes on along the minus strand of CM049426.1, from coordinate 236,775,756 downwards.
AAGGACACTTAGCCAATTCCAGAAAAGCCTGCATTATTTACCTATCACATACTGGAGGAAATACTTGAACTCACAACAATTAGGAGCCTACCAAGTTGGATAATAACCGATGTAAGAGCACAACCATAAGCATATACATTAGTGGACAAATACAATAAAGACAAAAAGGGTCATCTAAGAAACATTAGCAATTGTCTTGATTTTGATATTGATGACTCTCGTTGGACTTATACTTTCTTTATAACAACCTGAAGGAAGCTAAGAAACACATATATGTTATTAAACGATATCAAATTCAGAAAGGGAATTCCTTCTCTAATGTCCTCTTTTCAGCAAATATGAATATATTTAATATATTTCTATAGGGGATAATCATTATAGCAAAATGTAACAAAAAATGAAAACCTATTAGCTGAACCAAAGCATACACTTCATAGGTTTTTCTCTCAGGTTGCAAAATTTGTTGAAATACCTCAAACTGAATGTGGCTACGCATGTGTTGGGAATGGGAAAAAAATGTCAGCTGAAAGTTACAAATTGAGGTCAGTTCACCTTTAATTGAGGCAAAGTGTTGCTGGTCGAACTGAAGTTGAAATGGATATATTTAAATTTCAATCACATTCACATTGTCTTGTCCTTTACATGGTCTCTGCTCCTGTCTAAAAAATCATCATTCCCATAGCTTGAGCTTTTTTTACATGCCCTATCTCCCCTGACATATTGCATTGCAGTTTTCCTCTATCGCCATTGTACTCTCGATCTGTATACAATTGATGGATTATGGCTCATAGCTTGGGTTGAGGCTGCTTCCTGGAAGAATAATGTGCATCACTGGTGTTTTCTTTCCCCTCCAGTGACATTATATCTGGAAAATAGAATAAGTGTCCTTATATATACACCAAAAGATACAGAATGGCTCATTGTTATTGTTTCATATGAAGAATTTAGAAAATCTACAAAAATAAGTATCAGAGATGAATATTCTAAAGATAAAGCATTCGAACCATAAAATGAACAGGGTATTGTCCTACCAGCTTATTACATGCCAGAAGACAGATTGATCTTTGCGCAGTCTACTGAAGAAGAAGACAACGATATTCAAAATACACCTATGGGTGGCTGGCAACCTTCTCCCCAATAAATCCCCTGTTCTACATTACAGCATTCTCAGCCTCCCTCGGCTTCAATTCATGACGAATGACGATTAAGCTGTCTATAGAGGCAAGGGCTACTTTTGCTGCTATGATACTCTGTACGTCACATCTAGTAACTTTCAAGTTACTGTCAATATGAATGAAGTACTCTAATGCAATAGTAATAGTATGAACACCTCATATAACCTCACCTGGGAGGCAAAAACTAACTGAATTCAATTGACCATGTGCTAACATGGAACAACTATTAGATTGTTAAAACTAATCAGCAGCATCAGTAAAATGTTTTCGAAAATTATATGCACATGAACACCTCATGAGTATGCATGCAACCAGCCAGAAATAATTGGATTGTGGTGAACATTAAAAGGGGGAAATCATTACAGTGAAGTGCTAATAATTAATCTTACCACATAGTGAAGGGACAATAACATTAATATATCAAGCATACATAAGTACATAACATGTCTGAAATTTTGCGTGAGAAAGTGTTTCTTTGTGACTTACGGAGTAGTATATTACCACTTCCTGTAGATGGTAGGAATTGAACTCAGGTACTCGCCCTATGTTCTACACAGAGTTGGTGGGGGTGCATCCGCGCATGAGATCGGATGGGGCGTGGCCAGCGGAGCACGGAAGGACATGCAATGCATTATATTGATGCTATGATATTGATGCTATGCAAAGGGTCTTCACTTCATTATATAATTTTCTAGTTAGTTGATGGATCTGGAGAGTATCAGTTGGACAATATATATCTCCTAAACATGCAGTGAATTATTGGAGGTAAAAATGATTTAGTAATAGAAAGAAGATGACAGACAGGAATAAATTCCAGCAGTGTGAACGATGTGAAATCAACGAAGTAACATGAAATATTGTGTTCAGTACTCAAAACCAACACAGAGAACTGAACTACACTACGAAAGCCTCCACTTTGATCAGATCCTAAAACAAAGAATTCGTAAAAAAGAACTTTAATGAGGGAGCAAGGGGGACTTTGAAACTGCCCTTGAGGATAGACAAAATCATCATGGTGGAATATATCGTAACTAAAGAGGCATAAAACCATAATCATCAAACTGAACAACGTTTAATTATTTAATCAAGTGTCATGGTGTATTCTATCGTGTTTCCGATCACCAATAAAGGGTCGACATAAAAAGTACCACAGAGACAGAGCAAATAATGTAATACACATAAGGATTACATGGCGCTAACTCGACAACAATGGAAAAAATATTCATCTAAATTCATGTAGTAGCTCACGGGAATCACAGAACTAACAGTTCCATATATTGTCCTCATGCTGGTAATAACTGTGATTCAGACCATGCACATTGCCACATTATGATTGGTCTATAATTTATAGAGCTAATAAGGCATACATAATTATATATTATCTTTTCTGAATATAAAGGGAGAAAAGAACCTGCTAGCTACAGTTGGACCATCAATATTCAGTAACTTCAGTGTGACCATGTTCAATGCTTCCATTAGAGTTCTTTCTCTGACATCCTTCAGAAAAGGAAAATAAGGTTAAAATCAAAACAGACCAGTAGCAATAGTACAATTTTTCACCTTAACAAATTGTAATCAAGAATTTTCAGAATGCCCACAAGGATCAAAATAAACATGCGACATAATAAACGTGACACTAATTCATGTTGATCATCTTACTTCGATTAAAAACACAGAGGGAAAATTTAGTTTAGAAAAATGGGAGTAAATTTTCAGTGATAAATATTGGTAAGAAGTTAGCACCAGGCCATACCCTAATGATCTCAAGATCAAACATGCAAGTGGAAGTCCAGATATGTTCAACCCCATTTCGTAAATGAGATAAAGAAAGAAAGAAATCAGCTGGGAGTGAATATCGGTCATATCATAATAAAAGGTACATGTAGATTTTATTTACCTGAGTGGGTCCCCTCTGGATGCAATTCATTGACACTGAAAGATGGCTCCAATTTCTACATTGCTTGGTCAAATTTAGATTAGCTACCATGCTTTCTGCCAGATTTATTAATATTAGTAGGCTCACCCATTCCAATATAACAGGTCAACATCATAGGCGGGATTCTAGATTGTTTGTTTATAAAAATTTGAGCTCTCATGTAGGTTGGCTTTCACCATAAAATGCCTAAGAAATATTAATTGGTAAGCTATCACCATGTGATCTTTACCTCTACAATCTACATGACTACATTATTGGTGTTCTGTCTCTAAGCAACAAAAATCAATCACTGTCAACTGAATACGTCGGCAAGACACAAGATGAAACATCATTCACGTACAAGATATCCGTGAAACGTGCAGGCGCTGCACTGCTGCTACTACCAAAAAAAAAATCACGTACAAGGGGGAGGGTGACGTGGGGCTATTTTTTGACTACCCCACGGTGAGGCTACCTGGGCCGCGCCAAGTTTATGAAGACCCGCAGAAGGCCCACTAGGGGTACCATGTGACCTAGTCCTAGTCGGTTAGGTCGCATAGCTTGTCATATCTGTAATTGCCATCGGCACCGTCCACCCGAGACATGGCCTACCTATAAAGGCCAGGAGGGTTGCTCGTCCAAAGGGACACGCTCATAGCCGCCACCACAAACCCTAGCGAGATCGCAATCTTACCATTATAATCGCTACTCGCCATCAATATCAGACAAGCAGGAAGTAGGGTATTATCCTCCGAGAGCCTGAACCTGGGTAAATCGCCCCGCTTGTCAGCCGTCGTGATCACCAACGCTTCTCTCTCTCCCCTCAATCAACCCGGGGTGGATAACCCTGGGATTTGTCGAGTTACACCCTCGTCAATTGGCGCCGTCTGTGGGAAAGAACAAGCGTTGGAATCATGGTTGCTCCGGCTCCATCCGCAAGGAAGATCGACGTCTGCACCACCCGGGAGCCCATCCGCTTCGGCTCCTTCGAGTACGTCTTCCACCCGCCGGCCCACCGCTCGGTGTACGCCGATCTTTACAAATGTATACACATCACCTTTGGCTCCATGTACTGTTTCGTCGACTGTCGGGGAATATTCAGGTCTACGGCAACCACGCCACGCGCGGCGGTGACACCCACATCGGCCACCCTCGCGACGTGCCTGCCGTCGTCTACCGCGGGAGCCGCATCTGCCACAACTGTGAAGATCGCATCTACTTCGACTACACCGACTGCTTCGACAGCGGCCATGCAGATCGAGTCTACTTCGACCACCTCGATCGCGTAGCCGGCAAAACCAAGATCTATCTCAACCACGACTGCATCGATCGCACCCACACGCGTGACCAAGGACGCGCTGCTGACAGCCACGTCGCCCGCATCCTCATGGACTCATCAAGTCTACCCCAAGCCGATCGCACTCGCCCCGGCGACTGCGAAATCTCCTTCCACGACCCCCGTAAAGATCGCAAGAAGACGCAACAAAGGCTGCGCTGCCCGCCACGTGGCAGCAATTTTTGATCCAGAGCAAGATTCGGACGACGGAAGCAGCAGCGGCACCGTAAACACCCCTACCCAGGTTTACCCCACGCAAGTCTTCATGGCAGGCACAGCACCTCCAGAAGGCAGCGACGAATCCGCATACCCCCTGGAGGTGGTCATGCCCGACCAGACGACTCGACTCACCATCACGCGCGACATGGCGATCATGGCCATGAAGCATGTCGACGACGTCACGTTTCCACCACCCGACGCACCTCGGGAGGATCAGGTGGCAGTCCAGTACTTGCTACGCAAGGAGGGCGAACAACTACGCGCCGAAAAAGCCGAACTTATCCGGCGCAAGAGGGATGCGGACGCGTCAAGGGCCAGAAGAGTGGCCTACTCGTTTACTTCCTCCACCAAGGTCAGCCAAGGAGGACGGCGACGCAGAGCCCGCGTTCCCCTCATGACGGAAGCCGATCGAGCCAGGATCACCCACAACCTTGACTCATCCTTCGTCACTGAGGACGAAAATGGGATACCCGTCCCAAAAACGGCGAACGCCTGTATCATGGCAGTCGAACGTACCTTCGGCTCACACAGCCACCGGAGGGAGACGCACGAGCCCTTCTCCATAAGCAACATATCATGTCCATGAAGGCAATCAAGGAAGCCCTGGCGAACAGGGTGCCAAGCAACCGGGCACGTGAAGAGCAAGAACACCAAGCCCGCGATCCGGCAGCACCAGATGTCACTACAGCACAGCCACAACCAGGCGAAGACCTTCGCAACGTCATCACACAAAGGACGGTAGACCGCAACCGCAGCCAGCGTTCGGCTGACACGATGAACCAAGAAGATCAGGCCGATCGCAACTTCGAGCCATGCGGCGCCGCATGCTTCAACTTCAACATTCGCGACACCCGCATGCCGAAGGGCTTCAAGATACCTTTATCAAAAGTTTCTCCGGAACATATGCAAGGCCGACGACCTACATCGAGTTGCAAGCCTGTAAGCAAGGAAGAGATGAGTCGCTCCGCTCGTACATCCAACGGTGGACACTCCTCCGCAACACCATGGAACCCGTTTCAGAAGACCGGGTGATGGACGCGTTCATGCATGGCGTCGCGCGCCGCGACCTCCGCGAAGAGTTCGGTAGGCTCCAGCCGAAGACCACGATCGAGCTCATGAAGATAGCCAACCAATGGGTCGAAGGAGAGGACTACGTCCGCGACACCTCTCCAAAGAACGAAGCCGGAACAAGTAACTGGCGAGATGGACGCCTGAAGAAGAAACAACGTTTCACCAACCTCGACTCGATCAAGCTTGTAGCGGCGGGATATCAAACCCCCTGTGATGATGCGCGCGATAGCAGTCGCAACTATGATGAAGGTCGCCAGTACAGTCGAAACAACGATCAAGGTCGACAGTCCGACCCAGGACAATACAACCGCAGCAGCGGCAGCATTAGCCGCAACGAGTGGAAGCATTAGCCAGAAACGCGAGTGGAAGCGCGCGCTGACCCCAGCAGAGGAGCTGATGCAACCTTGCAAGCATCACTCGTTCCGCACCCGGAAACGGGCAAGTGGGGCGTCAACCACCTGTTGAAAGATTGCCGCAAAGCACGCAAGATTTACCAGGCGATGCAGAATATCATCACCCCTGTACCAGCGCTGCAGCCAGCCCCGCTGCTCGCCATTCAGGAAGCACCCGCGAACAACAACCCGGCACAGGCCGCGGGCACCTTCCCCCAGCAACAGCTACAAGAAGCCCAGCCGATGGGACACGACGCGTATCCAGCTGCGCGGGGACAGCTCAATATGATATAAAAAGGACGCCCTTCAAACAGGGCGCAAAAGCTCATAACCCGCCAAGTACTACAGGCCACTACGTGCCCACCCGCAGTGCCAAACTACCTGAGAGGGTCGGAGACACCAATCACGTTCTCCAGGGCAGACCACCCGTCAGATGTACCTCGACCCGGGCATGCCGCCCTAGTCGTTGAAGCCCTGATCGGAGACTACAACTTGAAGAAGGTTTTCCTGGACGGAGGCAGTGACATCAACAACATATTCGCCGACACCCTGAGAAGGATGAACAAGTCGACAGATAAGCTGCCAGAGTCCGAGACCACATTCCACGGCATAGTATCAGGGCAAGCAATCACACCCATGGGAACGATCACACTCGACGTCATACTCGGGACACCCGAGCACTTCAGGAAAGAGTCGATCGACTTCGAAGTTGTCGGCTGGAAGTCACAGTATCATGCTATTCTTGGGCGCCCAACTTTCGCCAGGTTCATGGCAATACCTCACTACGCCTACCTGATGATCAAGTTGCCTGGACCCAAAGGAGTAATCACGGTACGCGGCGACTTCGACCGCTCTAACAGCTGCGACCACGAGTTCAGCAGGATCTCTGAGTTCTTCGGGGTCAAAGAGCACTTCAAGGCCATATCAGCCGACAACGACAAGACTATCTTTCCACCCCGAAAGAAGCCAGCCAAGGATGCCGCCTTCAACTCAAACGACGACACGACAACTCACCAGGTCCATCCCAGTGACAGCAGCCAGATGGTCAAAGTGTCCTCAAGCTTGACACCCGCATAGGAAAGCGCGCTCGTCGAGTTTCTACGTGAGAACTGGAAAATCTTTGCATGGTAACGCTCTGACATGCCAGGAATACCCAGGAATCTCGCCGAGCACTCTTTAAAAGTTCACAAGGACGCTAGACCAGTCAAGCAAGCCATGCGACGCTTTTCCAGACCCAAACGGGACGCAATCACCGCAGAAATCGACCGACTGCTGCACGCCAAATTCATCCGAGAAATCAAGGACTCGGACTGGGTCGCTAACCCTGTCCTAGTAGAGAAGAAGAAGACGAAGAAGCTACGCATGTGCGTCGACTTCACCGCCGTCAACAAATGCTGCCCCAAGGATCACTTCCCGCTACCGCGGATAGACCAAATCATCGACTCGACAGCAGGCTGCGAACACCTGTCCTTTCTGGACTCCTACTCAGGTTACCAGCAGATAAGACTGAAAGTCGAAGACTAAGAAAAAACGGCATTCATCACACCCGACGGCGTTTTTTGTTACCAGACAATGCCCTTCGGGTTGAAGAACGCCGGCGCCACATATCAGCGCACAATGCAAGCATGCCTCAAAGGGCTCATCGGGCAGATTGTTCAAGTCTACGTCGATGACATCGTCGTCACGACCCGATCAAGTCTACCTCGTCAAGTCTACCTCGTCTCTGCAAGAGGAATCAAAGCAAATCCCGAGAAGGTGCAGAATATACTCACGATGCCAGCACCCACCAAGCTCCGGGAGGTACAACGACTAGCCGGCCGAGTCGCAGCTCTCAGCCGGTTCATAAGTAAGTTGGGTGAGAAGGCCTTGCGTTTCTATCAACTGATGAAGAAGACAGACAAGTTCGAGTGGACAGAAGAAGCACAAGAGGCATTCGACCAGCTTAAGAAGACCCTGACGACTTCCCCAGTCCTGGTGGCACCACTGGAAAACGAGCCGCTATACCTATACGTCTCAGCGACAAACTGGGTGGTGAGCACAGTACTCGTAGTCGAGCGGGAAGAAGAAGGGCATAGTCACTCTGTCCAGAGGCCAGTCTACTACCTCAGCGAAGTCCTAACACTGTCCAAGCAAAACTACCCGCACTACCAGAAGCTGGCATACGGGGTCTCATGACTTCCAGGAAAGTCGTCCACTACTTCTCCGAGCACCCGATCACGGTGGTAAGCTCCTCCGGTCTAGCAGACATCCTCACAAACCAGCGCGCGACAGGACGAGTCGCCAAGTGGGTTGTCAAACTAGGACCCTGGGGGCTGAAGTACGCTCACCCGAAGTCTATCAAGGCCCAAGTCCTTCTAGAATTCACCACCGAGTGGATAGAAGCCCAGTTACCAGATGTCCCAGACTTGTCCAATGCATGGACAATGTACTTCAACGGCTCCAAGAAATTCAAGTCGGTTGGGGCAGGGGTTGTACTCATCTCCCCCAAAGGCGACAAGCTGAAGTACGTTCTGCAGATGGACTTCCCGACACCCTCCAACAACGAAGCCGAATACGAGGCCCTAATCCATGGCATGCGGATGGCCAAGAACTGCGGCGCCACACACCTCATGATCTACGGCGACTCCTACCTCGTCGTACAGCAGACCATGAAATCCTGCGACGCCATCGCCGACAACATGATCGCCTACAGAGACCTATACAACCAGTTGGAGGGCACATTCGACGGCTGCGAGCTGCGGCACATCGGTCGCGATAGCAACGAGGAAGCCGACGCCCTCGCAAACATGGGGTCAGACAAGGTACCAGTGCCACCAGGTGTCTTCCTCGAGCGCATCACGCAGCGGTCCATCAAGACTCGCCCCGCAACAAAACCCCCCACACCGGCAATAAGCACAGCCAACCCGCCGACCGCGGAGAAGGAGCCAATGGAAGTTATGCTAGTGGAAGCCACATGGACAAGACCATATCTGGCGTACATGCTGCACCAACGGCTGCCAGCAGATCCAGTCGAAGCCAAGCGCATCATTCGACGATCCAAAAGTTTCACCGTCATCAAGGGCGAGCTATACAAGAGAAGCATCTCAGGAATCCTGCAAAGGTGCGTAGATCCAGTCGACAGCCAGGCCATCTTACTCGACATCCATGCGGGTATCTGCGGGCATCATGCCAGCAGTCGAGCCTTGGTGGCCAAAGCGCTGCGAGCCGGGTTCTACTGGCCAACATCTATGCAAGACGCAGAAGACCTACTAAAGAAATGCCCCGGGTGCCAGGAGTTCGCCAACAAGCCACACGCACCGGCGTCCGCGCTCAAAACAATACCACTAGCCTGGCCCTTCACCCAATGGGGGTTGGACATGGTAGGCCCGCTAAAGAAATCTTCACCCGGAGGGCACACTCACCTCTTGGTCGCAGTCGACAAGTTTACCAAGTGGATTGAGGCTGTGCCCATCACAAGTTCGACTGCATCATCAGCGATCAACTTCATCAGATCCATCATCTTCAGATTCGGAGTACCAAATGGGATCATCACGGACAACGGCTCGAACTTCACAGCCGAAGAGTTCAAGGACTTCTGCTCAGACCAAGGCATCAAGCTCAATTACGCATCTGTCTCGCACCCGCAGTCCAATGGGCAAGTCGAGAAAGCCAACGACCTAGTCTACAGCGGCATCAAGAAACGCTTGCGGGTACCGCTGAAACGCGCAGCGGGCGCATGGGTGGAAGAACTGCCATCAGTCCTCTGGAGTCTGCGAACCACGCCAAACAGGTCAACTCAGTACACTCCATTCTTCATGGTGTATGGTGCAGAGGCGGTTCTCCCATGCGACATCAAGTTCGACGCACCACGAATAGTCGCTTACGACGAGTCAGATGCAGAAGAGGCACTCGAAGACAGCATGGACATCCTGGACGAAGCCCGCGACATCGCCCTAGCACGGTCAGCCGTGTATCAGCAAGACCTGCGCAACTACCATGGAAGGAGGTTGCGACCAAGGGCATTCGTCGCAGGCGACCTGGTCCTCAGACTCAAGCAGAAGAAGGTACACAAGCTCGCCTCCCCATGGGAGGGCCCATATATTGTGACAGAGGCAATCGACTGAGTTTACCGTCTGAAGGACTCAAAGACGGGAGCAGTCTGCAGCAACCCATGGAACGTCGCGCAACTTCGCCGGTTCTACGCCTAGTCGACACAATCGTTGTACCAAAAGAAAGCATGTCAACACGTCAGGTTTCAGACACACTCTTTCCCTTACCAGGGTACCTGAGGGGACTGGAAGGGTTTTAATGAGGCGGCCTGTTTGCAAGAATCAATAAAAAGATTTAAAGAAAAAGCTGTCCCCTTTACTTTCTCAGTCAAGGCAATCAAAAATCCTAGGCCGCCACTCGAATAAACTCGGGGGCTACGCCGTACAGGTTGAAAGAAAAGCCTAGGCCGCCACCCGGATCACTCGGGGGCTGCGCCATACAGGCACTACTCGAAAAATCCTAGGCCGCCGCCCGAACCACTCGGAGGCTGCACCATACAGGTCAAGTCCTAAAATCTTAGGCCGCCGCCCGACACATTCGGGGGCTGCGCCTCACATGTATCACTTGAAAGCCCTAGGCCGCCACTCAAATCACTCGAGAACTGCGCCATGCAGGCCTTACTCCTAAAATCCAAGGCCGCCGCCCGAACCACTCGGGGGCCGCGCCATACAGGTCAAGTCCTAAATCCTAGGCCGCCGCCCGACGCACTCGGGGGCTGCGCCTCACAGGTATCACTTGAAAGTCCTAGGCCGTCACTCGAATCACTCGGGGGCTGCGTCATGCAGGCCGTACTCCCAAAATCCTCGGCCACCACCCGAACCACTCGGGGGCTGCGCCATACAGGTCAAGTTCTAAACCCTAAGCCATCGCCCGACACACCCAGGGACTGCGCTATACAGGTCCCACTTGAAATCCTAGGACGCCACTCGAAGAACTCGGGGGCTGCGCCACACAGGTTCACGACATCAGATACTCGCACAGTAATGCAAACAATTTCATTTTCATTACTCGAAAACTCCCTTAAATTCATACATTGTCATTTACATTGGCAACTTCGCCTCCTATAACTAACCATTGTACAACAGAAGACTGCTACCCCTAATCTATAGGCTCATCCTTTGGCGCGTCGAGTGGCCCTACAAGGCGCTCACTCAGCTTTTGGACCTGATCAATCGTTTGGCGCGCAGCCGCCAAGGTGTCGGCGTAGTCATCGTCCCCGGGGAGACCACCCAGCAACCTTTCCAGAGGAAGGTTCGGCCGATGCAGTCGGACGTACGCCAGCGCCACATTCGCCCTGGCGACGAGTTGCGCGTTGACTACCTCCTTCAGCGCGTCACCCTCACGGAACCTCTCCAATAGGCCGGCCAACCCGTGCGGCTGCCCATTGTGTGGGAAATATACACGGTGGATGTGCCAGAGGGTCTTCCGGCAATCTTCAAGGAGAAAGGCAGCCCGCCAAGTTCGATCAAGCATGCACGCAAGGATTCGCCCTCTTGACTTGTTCGACCAGAAGTGGCGAGCCTCGTACGAATCGCCTGTCGCCTCCCGAGTGACCCGCTCTTCAACACGAGCCTGCGCAGCCTGCCAGTCTGGGTTCACATCTGCACACAGAAATTACAAGTTACAACCAGCAAATCTCAAGGAGGAAGTCGTCAACAAAAGCTACCAACCTTGCATCTGTCGATTGATTAGGTCAATCTCGCCGAGCAAGAATTCTTCACGCTGGGAGAATCCGGCAGTGGGACGCGACTTGGATCGCTCCAGCTCCAACTCAGCAAGCTTAAGAGTCGCTTCAAGGTCAACCACCTTATTTCTCATATAAGTGATCAACCGCTGGTCATTCGTGCTTCGCTGAGGAACGGGTGTCGATCAGCGACGGCGCCCAGCCGCAGTCGAGCGAGAACCCCCCTCGCCACTCGCGCGGGTCATCGCAGCAGCAGAAGTGGCCTCGTGCGTGTCAGTCTGTCACGAATATGCAGTGTCAATACAGCAAGAAGACTCCTCAGCCAAAGCAAAGTTGAGGGAAAATATATTTCAGCACAAGAGGTAGTTCCAAGACAGAAGACCCGACAAAATATAAGTCATTACAAGCAATGCCTATTACGAAGGCCAAATCTTAAGCTACGGGGTTCCTACGCTACTGACTCCGACCGGGAGCGAATCTTCCGAGAGGCCTCCTCAGTCGCCTTGGCAAGCGCCCTCTCGAAGGTGGCCACAAGCTTCACAGCCAGCTGTGCAGCCTGCGCCTTAACCCCGCTAAGGGACGCGGTCCTGCCATCGGGCTTTCGAGGCAAGCCGCTGACAACCTTCTCAAAGTCGCCAGCAACCTGATGGCCTAGCAGAAGCTGGAAGGCGAGCTCGGAGCCGCGTAACGTCTGCGCCCGAGTGAAGTCGGCGAGGGTGGTCGCTTCGTCTTCAAACGGCGCCGTAAGGGCATCGACGGCAGTCGGCGGCGGGTCGCGAGGAAAAATGCTCCGATGCATAGTCGTGAGCGCTCCAGTCGACTTCTGCAGCGCCGCCGTCGACTTCTGCAGCGCAGCGGATGCATACGCGCAGACGCGATCAAGGAAGCCGACCGCGGTCACCAAGTCGACGGTATCACTAGACGAACCTCCCGGAGGAGCGCCACCGCATCTCTCTGGACAAAGGGTCAGCTGTCAGGTTATGACTCCCAAGAACCGGGGGTAGTCACTTCCTGAAGTGTAGTTCGTGAAGGGGATTGAACACGGAGGTCTAGACCCTCGAGTGGCTCCGCGACGTTGCTCGCCGGACCCGAAGAAGACACACACACACGAAGGGAGACACCAGCCTTTACCCAGGTTCACGACCCTCGTGGGGAGGTAAAACCGCTACTACTGCTTGTCTGTATTAGAGGGTGTAGGTTACATTACAATGGAGCTTGCCGAAAGCCCCGTTGAGGCAGCTCTTGCCTGGGGAGGGAAGCGATCGTCTTCTTCCTCCTCAGGGCCGAGGCTTTCCTCACAAGTATAGCTAGGGTTTACAAGGGTTGCAGTGTGCCTAGAGCCGACCCGTGCTACGATGGACGTCTTGCCCCTTTTATAGGCGTATCTGGCCTTCTCCTTCGACTTGGCCTTCCAGGTGGTTCCCACATGCCAGTGGCAGGGTGGTGTAGAAGTCCACCGTGCTCCATCCGTCCATGGACTCGGTCCATTGCTAGTAAAGGTGGGTGCGGTGGCCGACCGGCGGCCGAACGCGCTGTACTGCCCGCAGGGAGGGCAGTCTCTGCGGTGGAGCCCACGATGACGTCCTCCTTTGGAGGGTTGTGCTGTTAACCCGTTTTATCGCCAGAGTAGAAGGTCCTGGCAGCTGCGCAGCAGGTGGAGCTGCTTTGTTGACCACTTTATCGCCAAGGACAGCGACGGGGGTGCGTGCGACACGGCATGTGCGTGGCAGAGGCCACGTGCATCTTGCCGTGCTTCCTTGGCCGCGACCTTTCCCCTCAGGCGCGGGGAGGCCTGAGGGGAGATTCCTGCGGGGCTCCCTCGAGGCGTGATGTCGCCTCGGGAGGGTCCCCTGAGGCGAGAGGTCCCTTGAGGCCCTCGTTTCCTCTTCAGGCCCTCGAGGGGAATTGCCTCTCGAGGGTCCCGCTAGGCGGTGATGCCTGGTCCTTAGTCGTTTCGTCCGACTGGCCCGCGTGCGAGGCCTGGGGGGAATGGGCTCTCCATACCCTAGTTCCCACTGGGCTGACAGTAGCCCCCGGCCCCATGATGGGCACGATTGAGCCCATGGGCTCAGGCGAAGCGTCGTGGGCCCTTAGTGCCCAGCCGGCCCGAGCCACGCGGCACTTGGACGAATAACGGTCTCGCACGATCCGGGGCGCGAGTCGTGGGGGGTCCCACCACGTCCCGATAACTGTTCCTCGAGGTGACATAAAGCCCGAGCGAGGCGGCAGGGAGCCGTTTCCGTTTCCAAACCATCTCGCAGGAATTTCCGCTCTACAGAGCTCTCCGCCTCCGATCTCTCCTGCGAATCTTCGTCCTCCAACTCCTCCAGGCTTCCTCTTTCGCGATGATGGGCCCAGTCAAGAGCAAGAGCCAAACCGCTGCGGGGCCTTCCTCTCAAGCACAAAACTTAGAGGTAGTGCAGGGCGCGGCTCTCGAGGGGGTGCGCATGGACCTCCAGGCACTGGAGAGGATTCGCCACATGGTCGTGGGGCCGATCAACGAGCACGGCGCCAACGCGCTTCAAGCTGCTCAGTTCGGGAGATTCCCCCAAGGGTTTTATCCCATTTTTCTCCATGCCATCACCGCCGGGCTGGTGCCGCCATACTCGCCTTTCTTGGCGGCAGTATTGGAATTCTACCAAATTCAACTCCTCCACCTTCATCCAAACTCCGTACTCATCCTGTCCATCTTTGCCTACCTTTGCGAGGCTTATCTGGGCGTGCGCCCCTCGTTAGCGCTCTTCCGGAACTTCTACTCGCTGCGGTGCACGGCTGGCGGCGAGCGGACTGGGTGCGTTTCCTTCCGCATCGCGGACGGCATGGGGAGTGTGTATATTCCCATGTCGTGGAGTGGAGACAAGCCTGTCACGGCCCTGCTCAAGAAGGTGGGTGACTTTCGACAGAGGTGGTTGCTCATTGGCGTCCAGTCGCCCTGCGCGTTCTTAGGCGTCCCGGAGGCGCCGCCCGTGAAGAGTCATCACTGGTGCAAGTCTGCCCTTCGGGGTGCGGATAATGCACACCTGGTGGGGCGCTTGGGCTTTCTCCGCGAGGAGGGCCTCATGGGGCAGATAGTCGCGGCATACTTCATGGTGCGCTGCATCGCGCCCCTTCAGGCACACTCAGAGCCGATGTGGATGTACAATGGCCCCTCGGACCCAATGCGGCTTCACCCTGAGGATCAAGACTCGGAGGTGGTCGACACCATCCTGAACATCCTCTTCGCCAAGCCGGAGATGCCCAAGAAGATTGCCGGCTCCTTGCGTCCTCTGCACCAGCTCCCGTTGGGCGACCGTATGTATATCTTGGACGGAATGCCTGAATTTACTCTGTACGGTCTGGCGGGGGTGATGGACCAGGTGGTAGTTCCATCGGCGCCTGTAGCTGCCGGTGTTAGCTCTTCATCAACCCCCCATGCCTGGAGTGGCGGGGCTGAGACCACGACGGGAGGGGCATTTGAAGGAGATATGCCCTAGAGGCAAATAAATAAGTAGTATTTATTGCATTATCTCATAAGTTTATAATAGGTTTGTGTATTATGCTATAACTGTATTAATCGGAATTATTAATACACGTGTGATACATAGACAACCAGGTCCCTAGCAAGCCTCTATATGAGCTAGTCCATTGGGCAACAGTTGATCGAGATTCCCGATCAAGGACAATGACGTCGGTTGACAATGGGGTCATCTTGTTAGTAGAATAAGGTGGCGGACATACGCAAAGTATTGCAATAAGATCGTATTACGATGTTTGTCATTTGCAATAGATAAGAGTGTGATAGCTTATTCCTTAGACCGTGAGACCGTACTTATTGTTGCTTCGTAGGAGTACTTTGAGAGCATCAAACGTTGTGTCTTATATAGCATGACAATAACGGTGTCCATCTTGGGTATTCCGAAAGAGCATCAAGACGTAAGGATCAAGAGCGGGATTTGTTCATTCTTGTAATGGAAAGATACTCTGGGCCCACTCGGTGATATTGCATCTATATAGCTGCGCAGCTTGTGACTAGGTCATGGAGATGTAATATCGCAGACGAGTTAATAACCTTCGTCGGTAACGAGATACAGCAAAGGCATCGATGTGTCTACGATCATATCTCGGACAAGGTAGTATCGCAGAGACAAAGGGAATGAATATCATACTTATGGTTCAACGACGATATTCGTGGAATGCACAGGGGTCGTCATATATTTCCAGGTATCCCTGACGATCATTGGTGAGCGGAGTGTCTCGACCATGTCTGGAGTATTCTCGAACCGTAGCGTAACAAACTTAAGGTCTTAGCGACGCTAGGAGATAGGTTCTGGAATTTTATAGGTTTTTGTTGGAGAGAAAGAATTGATCCGGAAAGAGTTCCGGTGGTCCGGAAGGAGTTCCGGAGAGCTATGGAAAGGTTCCGGGAATGTCCGAAAGTTGTTCGGGTGGTTCCGAAATAGTTTCGGAGTCATGGGATATTGAATTATATATAAATATATTAATTATGAATTAATGGGATTTTTATATTAATTTAATATTAATTAAATAAAGGAAAAAGGGGGCTCCCACCTAAATGGGCCCTGAGAGGGCCCAAGAGGGGGAAACCGCACCCCACAAGGAAGGGAAGGCTTGGGTCTCCTAGTCCAACTCGGACTAGGAGTGGGAGAGCCCATGGGGGGTTCGGCCGAACCCCCCCTCCCCTCTCCTCCTTTTAGTCCCACATGGGGGAGCCAAGGGGGTTGGCACACCCCTTCCCCCTTTATATAGCAAGGCATATTAATTGATTTAATACATAGGAAATTCAATTAATTCCCAATTTCTCTCTCGATCTCGTGGTTCCCAAGTCGGAGCCGCGCCGAGCTGAGGAAAGGGGGATCTCTCCACCTAAGCCATACCGCAGAGCGCCGTTGCTCTGCGGGATTCCAGATAAGATCTACTCCTGCGATTTCAGCTGGATCTGAATGACCGGGAGTCGTCGCTAGGCTCCGTATGTTTGCGAGTGCTCGGAGGCTACTCTATTGAGGAGCTTGGGCGACGTCGTCTCGCCCCCTGCAGCCGCCGCGCCTCCCCCCCTCTGCTGCCGGCGCGCCAGCCCCGGTGCTGGCGCTCTGCCTTCTTCCGCCCGACGCCCGTCGACGCAGATCATCGTCGACACCCCGGCGTCATCGACTCCGACATCGCGGCAAGTTCTCCGCGACCTCGAGGTCGGCTACGTACGACTTCATCGTCAACGCTTGTGCGGGAGCGTAATCCCCGCTATCGGTCTACATGGAGGTAATGTAACCCGTTCCGCCACCGTTATCGCATTTACTAGATAGATAGATCCTGGCTAGTTAGGGTTTCGCTCGCTAGAAAATTATTGTTTTCTGCCCCGTAACCCCTTAAGTGGTATCAGAGCCGATCTATGCGTAGTACTGCTGGTACGGTTAGAACTCATGTTGAATGATGGCGTCTTTCTTATATTTGCTACCCTCTAGCGTGCACTTGCGATGCCTTCGGTATTGAGTTGATGAAGCGGCCCGGACCGACTTTACGCGTACGCTTACGCGAGACTGGTTCCACTACTGACATACGGCTTGCACCGTATCTGTGGCTGGCGGGTGCCTGTTTCTCTCTCTCTAGTCGGCAAAGCATTTTCAATGGAGGGCCCGAAAGGGATGCTTAAACATGCAATTATACGATTGACGTTGTGGTACAAAGTTCGTAGGTAGGGAAGCGATTCTCTTACGAATAAGCCTATTTGCCACGTAAAACTTGCAAAACTAGATAAAGCTAGAGGCGTTATTTTATGTGACATGGTTACGGTAAGTTTTGATATTACTCGTACTGTCGGAGGCAATGGAGGGCTCTGTAGACTCGGAGCCATGCCGGGGCGCCGGGGGCCAGGCACATGGCGCCATGAAGGTCCAGGCGCATCGACCATGTCACATCGCACTTCATTGCATCATTATTGTGTGCTGTTGTGTGTGCATCCTATTGATTGCTTATATGCTAGATATACAATGGTAGCATCAAAAATAGGATGATCCCTAACAAATACCAAAATTGTGTTCTCCCTCGTTGCGCACCACTAAGAAAGTTCTACGTTATGAGGCAGGCCGTGATGATCGGGTGTCACACATCTCGTCGTTCGCATACAGTGGGTGTAAGCCATGTTGCACGCGCAGGTCTTCGAGGTTTGATTGGCGAGCCTAGCATACTCAGAGGTATGGCCTCGGAACACGGGAAGATCGAAAGATCGAGCACGAGTCATAGAGTTATGATCGACATTTTATGTCCACCTTTGAAGCTGTGCTGCCGGCCGTGATGATCGGGGGTGGTGTAGTGGATGGGGGTCGTGTCATCGCCGCTATTATTTTAGGGATAATAATATTGGTGTGGTGTGTTTTTGATAATGAGATTATAGGACTAAAACTCACCTACATATTATAAACTTAAACCTTACCTCTTTTGCGATCACATCTGTAGACTACGCAACTATACTTCGGTTACTTTCTCAAGAGCCCGGATGCTACATTAGAAGCCGACGGGTCCAACTTCATCAGATGGTACAGGGGTTTTAGAAACATTCTCGAACACAACAACATTCTATATGTTCTCGATGAACCGTTAGGAGAAGGACCAGGAGATTCTGCAAGCGAGGAGGAGGAAGATGATTTCCGTAAGCGTCGAGACATATTCATTGAAGTGGAGATCACCATGACCGTATGCCTGGCACCCGAGTTGAAAGAGATGTTTCGACGCAAGGAGCCAAGCGTCATGATGGATGCGATAAAGACGCACTTCGGGGATGAATTAAAGCGTGAGCAGTTCAGGCAGCTTAGAATGTTCCAGACCATTCACATGGAGGAGCATACCTGTCTGAAGACACATTTGAATAGATTGTATGACATCTACTTCCAGCTGACGATGGTCTTCGATTACTGGATGGCGGATTCTTGCGCCATTCGGACTGTCCTGATATCTCTACCTCCTAGCTATGAGAAGCATGTACGTAAGTACATTTTGAAAGCCGACGATATGAACTTCTACGTATTCATACGTGAGTTCCAGTCTCTGAAGGTTGATTCCATCGAAGGAGAGATCTTCGATGCTACAGGTATATATTTGATATATGCAGAATTATGAATTCGCCCATGGAATATGATGAAATTTTGATAATTGCTCTGTTTGTGAAACAGGTCCTGATTATCACGTATATGCGGCGCAGTTTGATGTGACCAGGCGCTGAAGCTGGTAATCAAGGAGTTGATGGCCTTTTGGTGTTCACGTCCTCAAGTTATCATAGTTATCATTAATAGTTTTTGATACGATCTTTTGTAACAGTGAGCGAGTGTGTGTGTCTTGATTGTTGCAAGACAAAGTTATTCATGTAATAAGACAAAGTCAGTTGTTTTATGTTATGGAACAAGTCAGTTGTTTTATCTTATGAATAAAGTTTCCACATCTCAGTTACATTGATTGTATGATAAGTATTCATAATTGTAGATATGATAAAATAGCTTGTCCCATGAACAAAGGTTCTATTGCTAGAATAAACACCGTTCGAGTTTAGTCATAAAAGCAATGAAAGAAGTAATGGATGTTTTTTTGTCCATTTAAGTATTTCGAGTGCTGAGTTGATTAAGCTTGAAATCAAGTATTGAAGTTGCAATACTAGCGGAAATTAATTGAGTATCATTTTTAAATGATTAATTAATGGTGTTTATTGGTTGATTCGAATTCCTCCATGACTTTGGCATATAGGAGTATTTTCCCGATGAATCCTGGAGTCTGAGATTAATTTGATAATAGATCAAATGGGGTTTTTCAGAAGAAACATTTGTGAACATTGTATTCACAAAATTCGATCAAAGGACAGTATTTTTGAATTATGTTTTCAACACAAGAGACTTGTGGTGATTTGCTTCACATAATTATAATGTCATGTATAGTGATATGTGGGGAATTATAATCATGCTCTATTTTTAATAAAGTGTGGCCTGTCAGAATCAGTCTTAGAATCTCCTAAATACGTTCGAAACATTATAGTTGATGTCCACTTTAGAAAAAATATATATATATTTCTCAACGAGAATTCGAAGGATCGACAGTAGTGTCGACATGTATATGATTATGCGATAATTCGGAATATACATGAGTAGTTCTTTGTAGATTGCTCGCATTGGATGAGGGTGTATTCCAAAACCAAGTAGAAACAAAGTTCAGTTTGTTGTTTGTGTAATTCCGAGAAAAGATGACTTTTCGAATTATGGTTTATGGATTGAAATTAGAAGTTTGGAATAAAGTGTCAGACTTATGTTGGAAGATGTTCCAAAGAGTATATGTCTGCTAATGAAAGTTTAGTGATTAAGAGTGAGGGAGACTAGAAAATTGTTTTCTGCTTGCAATCCTCTTCATAAAGATCATAATATTTTCATGAAAGAAACTTCTAAATAAAGTGTTGTTATATTTAATATTGCTGTCAGGTCACAACACTGTATTAACGACGATATTCGTGGAATGCACAGGGGTCTTCATATATTTCCAGGTATCCCTGACGATCATTGGTGAGCGGAGTGTCTCGACCATGTCTGGAGTATTCTTGAACCGTAGCGTAACAAACTTAAGGTCTTAGCGACGCTAGAAGATAGGTTCTGGAATTTTATAGGTTTTTGTTGGAGAGAAAGAATTGATCCGGAAAGAGTTCCGGTAGTCCGGAAGGAGTTCCGGAGAGCTATGGAAAGGTTCCGGGAATGTCCGAAAGTTGTTCGGGTGGTTCCGAAATAGTTTCAGAGTCATGGGATATTGAATTATATATAAATATATTAATTATGAATTAATGGGATTTTTATATTAATTTAATATTAATTAAATAAAGGAAAAAGGGGGCTCCCACCTAAATGGGCCCTGAGAGGGCCCAAGAGGGGGAAACCGCACCCCACAAGGAAGGGAAGGCTTGGGTCTCCTAGTCCAACTCGGACTAGGAGTGGGAGAGCCCATGGGGGGTTCGGCCGAACCCCCCCTCCCCTCTCCTCCTTTTAGTCCCACATGGGGGAGCCAAGGGGGTTGGCACACCCCTTCCCCCTTTATATAGCAAGGCATATTAATTGATTTAATACATAGGAAATTCAATTAATTCCCAATTTCTCTCTCGATCTCGTGGTTCCCAAGTCGGAGCCGCGCCGAGCTGAGGAAAGGGGGATCTCTCCACCTAAGCCATACCGCAGAGCGCCGTTGCTCTGCGGGATTCCAGATAAGATCTACTCCTGCGATTTCAGCTGGATCTGAATGACCGGGAGTCGTCGCTAGGCTCCGTATGTTTGCGAGTGCTCGGAGGCTACTCTATTGAGGAGCTTGGGCGACGTCGTCTCGCCCGCTGCAGCCGCCGCGCCTCCCCCCCTCTGCTGCCGGCGCGCCAGCCCCGGTGCTGGCGCTCTGCCTTCTTCCGCCCGACGCCCGTCGACGCAGATCATCGTCGACACCCCGGCGTCATCGACTCCGACATCGCGGCAAGTTCTCCGCGACCTCGAGGTCGGCTACGTACGACTTCATCGTCAACGCTTGTGCGGGAGCGTAATCCCCGCTATCGGTCTACATGGAGGTAATGTAACCCGTTCCGCCACCGTTATCGCATGTACTAGATAGATAGATCCTTGCTAGTTAGGGTTTCGCTCGCTAGAAAATTATTGTTTTCTGCCCCGTAACCCCTTCAAAACCGCTACTCCTGCTTGTCTGTATTAGAGGGTGTAGGTTACAGTACAATGGAGCTTGCCGAAAGCCCCCTTGAAGAAGCTCTTGCCTGGGGAGGGAAGCGATCGTCTTCTTCCTCCTCAGGGCCGAGGCTTTCCTCACAAGTATAGCTAGGGTTTACAAGGGTTGCAGCGTGCCTAGAGCCGACCCATGTTACGATGGACGTCTTGCCCCTTTTATAGGCGTCTCTGGCCTTCTCCTTCGACTTGGCCTTCCAGGTGGTTCCCACATGCCAGTGGCAGGGTGGTGTAGAAGTCCACCGTGCTCCATCCGTCCATGGACTCGGTCCATTGCTAGTAAAGGTGGGTGCGGTGGCCGACCGGCGGCCGACCGCGCTGTACTGCCCGCAGGGAGGGCAGTCTCTGCGGTGGAGCCCACGATGACGTCCTCCTTTGGAGGGTTGTGCTGTCCACCCGCTTTATCGCCAGACTAGAAGGTCCTGGCAGCTGCGCAGCAGGTGGAGCTGCTTTGTTGACCACTTTATCGCCAAGGACAGCGACGGGGGTGCGTGCGACACGGCATGTGCGTGGCAGAGGCCACGTGCATCTTGCCGTGCTTCCTTAGCCGTGACGTTTCCCCTCAGGCGCGGGGAGGCCTAAGGGGAGATTCCTGCGGGGCTCCCTCGAGGCGTGTTGTCGCCTCGGGAGGGTCCCCTGAGGCGAGAGGTCCCTTGATGCCCTCGTTTCCTCTTCATGCCCTCGAGGGGAATTGCCTCTCGAGGGTCCCACCAGGCGGTGATGCCTGGTCCTTAGTCGTTTCGTCCGACTGGCCCGCGTGCGAGGCCTGGGGGGAATGGGCTCTCCATACCCCAGTTCCCACTGGGCCGACATCAGCAATCAACAAAAAGCAATTCAAGCAAAGACAAAAGTAGGCGCTTAGCCGAAAACTCACCTCCAAGGGCACCGGCGAGTGAGTGCAGACAATCGACCTCGGTCTTCTCCTGTCCGACCCGCACACACTCACGCTCCTGAGACTCGTGCAGTGCCTTTTCAAGCTCCACCTGAGTACGAAGCTTCAGCTCTAGCTCCGCAGCTCGCTTAGTAGCCTGGTCCAGAGAGGCGCGAAGCTGGTCCCTCTCCTTCTCCAGGCGAACATAGGCAGCGGCTGCCTCGATTTGCTGGAGGTAGTACGGCTGCAGAAACAACAATAGGTTATAAAGTTGCGGGCGACTATACTAGTCACCCACACCTTCGGGGGCTACTCCCATCGGGAGCGCTGTTCGCGCACCCGATGAGATTTCAAGATTACAAGAACAAGAACAAATGACTTACGTGGTCAAGGACGTCGACATCCTCCGAAGTCGTTGGGGGAGCACGACTAGGCGCCGTGAAGCCGCCAGCCAGCGCACGCTCTTCGACCACCACCTGCGTCACCAGCTCTGTCGAGGGAGCAGAGGTGTGCTCCACTTCGCGACGAGGGGAACTGGCGCTGCCAGAGCGGTTGCTGGAACAAAGTCAATACAAAACTCAATTGAAGATCGAAACTCGAAAACAAAACTCGACGAAGTAAGAAGAAAGAGGAACTCACCTGGTGGTCTCGAGCTCATCGTCACTCCCCAAGGAGAGGGACGGCATCCGCGCAAACCCGCGTGGTGGCGCAGAGCTAACAGGGGGGACAAGCAAGGCCTCGTCCCAGTCGTCCCGGGCACCCGACGAGGACATGCCGGCTTCCTCCATGTCATCACCCGCGTCCTTCGCCGGCGACGAAGCAGTCGCAGAGTTGCCAGCACTTCGCCGCTTCAGCCTCTTCCGTGCGGGTTCCTCCTCTTCGTTATCATCCTCCACCTCTTTGCTAGGAGAGATGGCGGACGGGATTTCTTCGTCGTCACCCTCCTCCTCCACAAACTTCGACTCATCGTAAGGTCCGTTTTTTGGAAGAGGAGGAAGGCTGACCAGGAGAGAACGACCCTGTGGCAAGCAAAGACAAGTCGAATCAAGAAATGAAAAATCAAGAAAGTAAGCAAAGGAAATGAGTCAAGCAAAAGTTTACCTCAGGAACAGGGTTCGCTGATCGTACGCAGCGACTGGACACTTGACGTTGCAAGGGTCCGCGGCTCGGAGGCTAGTAATGCCCCTCACCCTGGTCTCCACTTCATCGTCGTCAAGGGGCTGGTCGCTGCGCCCTCGACTGCCCAGATCGGGTGCGGGCGAGCGCGTAGTGGCTGGATGCGCAGCCGGAAGAAGGTGGCCATCAAGAAGACACAACCCGACTCCCGCCCCAGGGTCCGGAGGAGGTTGCGCAGCAGGCTCAGCAGTGGCCTTGCGGACTCCTTCTCCTCTTCAGCGAGCGGGTGCGCCTAAACGAGGGTCTTCCGCAAGCCGCGCTCGCCGTCAAAGGCCGCCAAACCATCCTGGTCGGACTGGATGTAGAACCACCTCTTCCGCCACCCCTGGACGGAGTCCAACTTCTTCATCTGAAAGAACACGGTGTCGCCGCGCACCTGGATGCCGAAGCCGCCCACTGGGTATGTCAACCCGCTCTTCCCAACGTTCTTGCGAACAAGGAAGAGCGACTTCCATAGAGCCCAGTGGGGTGCGATTCCCAAAAAGCACTCGCACAACACGATGAAGCTCACGATGCTTAAGACGCCATTGTGGGTCAGATCGTGGATCTGAACCCCATAGGCGTACAGAATACCACGAACGAAATCGTGGAGAGGGAACCCGAAGCCCCATGGAAGGAAATCCACAAAGCACACGCGTTCCCTTTTACGAGGAGCGGGGTACACCTCCTTGCCAGGAGCACGTACCGTGGCCTCATCTGTCGAGGGCAGGAGACCCTGCGCGCGCAGGAGCTCGAAGTCCGTCTTCTTCACCGTGGACCTCTGCCAATCGCCCTCGGGTTTCTTCATCACCCCGGCTTCGACGGCGGCGGCGCTTGCGGAGATCTTCGACTTGCCCATGGCGTCGATGGATCGCAGAAGGTGGGAGGACAAATGGAATGGAGCTTTCGGAGGGAAGAATGGCAAGGAGCACGGAATGGAGGCGCGGACGATTGGAGAAGATGACCTGACCTCGCACCGTCGCGCAGTACTTATACCGTGCACAATCTATCTCTGCCGTCCGCGAAGATACTGCTCCGCACAAGCGCATCCAGCCATCCACGTGTCATGCGGAGAGGCTAACCGTCGCCGCCCACTCCGTCCACTATGCACGGGAATCAAGGCGTCATCATCGTGCAGCGAAATTTTCGCGCCCAGTTCAGAGAGACGTGACAGTTGCTGACCACAGTCAACACTGACAGTAGGTCCCGCTACGTCACGTCCCATCGGGCGCAGAGGCGTGCCACGAAGCATCACCGCTGACGTTGGCAAGACAATGGCTCTGGACAAGATGCGGAGCAGCGGGACAACTCGAACGCACGGTTCGAGTAGTAAGCTTCACAGCTGAACGGAAACAAGACATGCTACTGATCCGAGAACCCGAATCAATCGTTCGGGTGGCAAAGAAAATGAAGTAAGCTCAGAAGGCTGAATCAATCCACAAGTAAGCCACCAGGCCGAATGCAAGATTCACACAAGACAAAGCCAAAGTAATTCGACTGCAGAAAGTACTCCCATCGGGAGTGTCCTCTTCGACTGAAGAAAACGAGTTCAAACTCAAGAACAAGCAATTTGGCGGCGTGCCCAGGAGGAAGAAGTCTTTTGCCCGACCCTACGATTCGACCAAGCACTCGGGGGTTACTGACGTGGGGCTATTCTTCGACTAACCCACAGTGAGGCTACCTGGGCTGCGCCAAGCTTATGAAGGCCCGCAGAAGGCCCACTAGGGGTACCATGTGAGCTAGTCCTAGTCGGTTAGGTCGCATAGCTTGCCATATCTGTAATTGCCATCGGCACATCCACCCGAGACCTGGCCTACCTAAAAAGGCCAGGAGGGTTGCTCGTCCAAAGGGACACGCTCATAGCCGCCACCACAAATCCTAGCGAGATCGCAATATTACCATTGTAATCGCTACTCGCCATCAATATCAGACAAGCAGGAAGTAGGGTATTATCCTCCGAGAGCCTGAACCTGGGTAAATCGCCCCGCTTGTCAGCCGTCGTGATCACCAACGCTTCTCTCTCTCCCCTCAATCAACCCGGGGTGGACAACCCTGGGATTTGTCGAGTTACACCCTCGTCAGAGGGCGACTCCTGAAAGAATTAACCTGCACTGGGAAGCCTGGTGCAGTTCACCGGTCGCCGGAGCTAGGGAAGAGATGCGTCGGCCGCCGGTCTCCCTCCGATTTTTCCCCCAACCTGCAGTGGAGCAGCTCGAATGAGTGGGGAGGGGGAGAGAGCTGGGCGCTGGACGCCGGGCACGGGTAGTGCCGATGAGGAAGGGAGGCGGGAGGAGGCCGTTGGGCGTGCGCCGCCGAACAGGAGTGCAAGGTGCCTCATACCTGCGCCGCCGCGGTGCTAGGTTTTCGCCTTCCCGCTCCTCCCAGATGTGTCCTGCTTGTTCGCTAGCAGTTACACGATGTTGGGGATGGTCGGCGGTAGCGGTTCAGAAGATGAAGGGGAAGGAGCCGGCTAGTGGGGGCGGGGGCGGCTAGGCCAGGAGGCGGCAGAGGCGGCGCGGCGCGGTGAAAGGTGTATCGCCGCGAAGAGCTTCTCATTGCGGTGAGCAGAGGAGAGCGGGGATCGTGGGCGATGGAGAAGTTGCTCTTCGGGTGGTGCGTGGACCGTTCTCTGCCTTTTTTTTACAGTAGAGGCAAAAGATCCGGATCTGGCGGTCTGAATCTTTTAATAGAAAAAGTCCATTTTAAACCCTTAACTCATAGAGGTCTGGGGAAAG
Source organism: Poa annua (assembly GCA_026929855.1). Taxonomy (NCBI): domain Eukaryota; kingdom Viridiplantae; phylum Streptophyta; class Magnoliopsida; order Poales; family Poaceae; genus Poa; species Poa annua. The sequence continues at coordinate 236,749,446 of CM049426.1, read as the reverse complement.
AAACCCTAAAGTCAAAATCCCGGTCATTCGAACCCTGAACTTAGCAATCCCGGTCTAAAATGAACCTTGGACATATTTGGCACACCGGGAAAAGAACATCCCGGCCGGGATAACATGCTACTCTCAATGAGAGTGGGTCCCACGTGTCATATCTATCTTCTTCCCCAGTTTCTTTTTCAATGACAATGCTACTCCATCCGTTCCCGTTTCTCCGGCCAGCACGACGGCCACGTCCGGCGAGCACAGGGCATGTGTGCGGGGAAGCGGCATGGACCACCGATTCGGCAGGTCCTGACCAGCATGTCCTGCATCTAGCGCCTCCATCCGCGCCCGCACCACGTCCATGCTGTTAAGCTCGGCGCATGGCGCATGCTGTTCAGCCCCATGCCGACCGTCCTTCGGGTGTGAGCTTCTGCTGTGTGGTGCGTGCACGGCTACCGAGCGATGCGTGCGTGAGAGGTTGCCGTTCGCGCTGGGTGAGCTGCCGTCGTGCGCGTTGCTGCCGTTGCGTGAGCTGCTGCCGGGCGCGCTGCGTGAGCTGCCGTCGTGCGCGCCGTGTGGGCTGTGTGCGCTGCTGCCGCTGCATACGTATGTGATGTGTGCGCTGCCGCTGCATACGTGCGCTTTTGCGGGCTCACACACGTCCCATCTCGCTACACACTAAAGAACCAATATGAGATTGGGGATGAAGGATGAAGACGAATTTGACATGTGGACCCCTGTTGTCAGTGACCATAGTAATTTTTTAATTTTATTTTATTTCTCTGAAAAACATGTCTAAGGTTCACTTTAGATCGGGATTGCTAAGTTCAGTCTTTGAACGACCGGGATTTCGACTTTGGGGTTCATTTCGCCTGACCTCTACGAGTTTAAGATTTAAAATGGAATTTTTCCCTTTTAATATAGTAATCGAGCACGTCTCCATGCACGTTTCATACAATGTCCATATTAGATGACAAAATACAACGATTTGTGTCACACTGTCACCTGATGAGCTAGTCCATTAATTTTCAACACTTTGGAATAGTTTGAAAAGAATTATTTCTTAGATCAGTAGGGCAATCGCCTCTATTCCACCGTGTTCATAAAATTCAAGATGATTGTTCCAAGTTTTTCATATAGTGCAAGAACATCACTAATCAATAGAGGTACAAGTCACGTCACACCACTTGCTAATTATGTAGCCATAGTTTTTACACTGTATGGTCCTTAAAAGGTCTTTGTGCATGTCGCCAAGAAGCTCATCAACTCGCCTGAATCTCGGCCCCAAAGAGTTGCTGCCTCCGAGAGCCATTGAAAAACACCCTGATCAACAGTTGAAGTGGTGATGCCAGAGACCAGGAATGATGAACTTCCTTCGGTTCACCCTCAATGTGCATGCAAGACATACATGTAACAGGCATTTGTAGGCTGCCCCCATTATGCTAGACTTGGTCCTCTAAGGATGAAAGGTTACAAAACGTTCTGATATACATGTAAGAGAGCCAATGAAGTTATCTCACAAGTTTAGGGGTGTAAACGGATCGGATCGGATCGGATTTTGCCTTTACCATATCCTTTACCATAATTTTTCATCGGATTCGGAGCGGATCGGATAAGTGTTCGATGCGGATTCGGATGCGGATATCTATGGCGGATTCGGAGCCGGAAACGGGGCGGATTCGGAGCGGTAACAAAATTAATCGGATCGGTACATGTACAAGTAAATTATAAAACCATACATACAAAAATAGTTATTTGATAACCTAATAACTGACAAACTTGTAATTCATAGTCCTTACAATGACTATTTAAGTGAGATATTGTTCGACTAACGAACTCGACAACTTACTAGCTACAAATTATGCTATATTAGACTAGACATTTGGGTACAAAATCGGATTATTCGGATTCAAACCATCGGATAATCCTATTTAAATTTCGGATAATACATATTTTAGGATATTTTCCATACCATATCCTATACCATATCCGGGTGTCAAGTTCGGAATCGGATATCCTTATTCGTCGAATTCCTTAAAACCAGATATGGATTGCTTAAAACGGTTTCGGAATCGGATATGGTGCGGAAATTATTCTATCCGTTTACATCCCTACACAAGTTGATGCAAGGTTACAAAATCGTTCTGACATAAGAATGGTGAATACCCTAAAATTTCATTAATTAGATTTATTCAGTCACCTCTAAGGATGAGTGTCAAATGAATGACCTTGCTAAGAATCAAAGAACATATTAGTATATGAGATGATATACATATTCTATAAGTTAAATTTAACCTATAAATAACTATATATATTTTCAGAAACTCATAGAGGTATCAAAAGCAAAGATATACAATAAAACAACAAGAATAGATTGTCACTTGCTTTCACTTACTCATATATGTCAAAACAGAAGACAATTGCTCTCCGATCCAATTACCCACCAATGTAGCATACAATAAAATAATTGTATTGTGTTAGAAATTTTATCGACAGAACACAACTGATCCAACATGCCTAAAAATTAGAAAAAATTCAGTGCAGCCGTTAAAGATCGTTAGTTCCCGTGCAATAATTGACAAAACACTAATATTCATGTGAAATGGTTAGATCCCGTGCAATAATTGAGTATCTCTTGTCCATTCACCCGGTGCAGCACCAACCACACATCTAATATAAAGATCGTTATGTACTTGTTAATGAGCAACACAACTTTCAATATATGAGCTAGCACTGGATCAGATGTGCATGTCAATCCACTAACTCAGAAATAATTGAAATTTTCAACAATCAATTCAAAATACAAACCAGGAGCCATTATGAATTCAAACTCCAAAATGCTCCATGAAAAAATATAGCTATCTATCAAAAGATTTCTGACATTAGCTTTGGAACTTTTCTACCATGGAGTGTTTGCAAGTTCAACTTGCCTATATTTTTTAAAAGAACAAAACAAAAAAAATTGTTTCTAAGATTAGAAGGCAGTAAAGCACGTGATTCTTTAAGGATAAGTAAAAGGGTCAATTGGTTCTGTGCAATGGTTCTCTGAGTTTTATCGGTCCGTGCCATAACCACGCTGTTTCTCTGGTCTGTGCCCTGGTTTGCTCGCATATCGCCCAAACACTCGTCTCCCTCTGTTCAACCTCCTTTGACCCGCACATGGCCTGACTGGTAGGGTCGGCCTGGCGCGGCTCGTCTCGTGTGTCGGCTCGGTTGGGATTTCCTGGGGTCGGCGCGTGGGGCCGGGGCACTAGTTTGACTGGTGGGGCCGGGGCACTAGTCTGACTGGTGGGGACGGCGCGTGGGGTAGGGCGTCAGGTGGCGTGGGGTTGGCGCGTGGGGTCAGCGTAGATTTCTTGCCGCCGACCACTTCCAACCTATCCTCTAGTCGACAATTCCGGCTACTATGAACGCCCTTCCATGGCACCTCCGCCAGGAGCGCTGCAGCTGCGTCAAAGCCGACGGAGCCCACAAGCGCTCGAGCAGGCGGTGGACACTGAAGGGAATGCAGCCGCCACTGTCGCTGTAGCGGCAGGTGAAGGGAATATGCCCTAGAGTCACTTAATAAACATAATTTATTGGTTATATTCCAACTGTTCATTATATGTTTTATACCATGCTATAACTGTATTAAGCGGAAACATTAATACAGGTATGGTAGATAAACAACCAGGTCTCTAGTAGCTTCTACTAAGACAAGTTTCATTGCGCGATTGATGATCGAGATTTTCCGATCATAGGGCATGGCGCCAGTCGGCAATGGAAGTCATGTCTTTGGTTGAGCAATGTGATGGACATACCCATTATTTATAGGACATAGTCATTACGCCTTAAGACCGTGAGATCAACTCTTATTGTTATCCCTGGAAGATATTTTGATCGCACCAAAACGTCATATCTTATGTACTGTGACAATGATAGGTGATACTTTTTGTTATCAACAACCGGATTTGTCAGTCCGTATAGGCGGATAGATACTCTAGGGCCCACTCGGTGAGATTATGTCAAATGAGTTTGCAAACATGTGACTAGGTCACCAGCTGACATAATATCATATACGAGTAGAAGATAGAGATGTCGGTAACGAGGTCAGCTAGATATGGAGATATCTAAGAACGACGCTCGGACACGCTAAGTATCGCCATGACAAAGGGTTTAAGACTAGACGTCCAGGTTTGATAGATGAAAGTCATTCGTTATATCACATGGATTCATGGGATCCAGAACTACGAGTTAGTCACTGATCTGAGAGGAGTCTCGATCCTGTCTATTATTATATCCAACCGCTAGGGTAACACACTTAAGAGGTTTCGACAAGCCAACCGAAAAGGAAAGAGATCACCGGGAACGTCCCGGGAATGGTCCGATGGAGATCGGGCAGCGACGGAATAGTTTTCGGAGGTAGAATAAATTATATATAATATGTTTGATATTAATTAATGTAATTAATGTTTAAATATGATTTATATATTTATTTTCAAATTTATTTAGGCTGATTTCCCTAAATGGGCCTTCTGGTGGAAACAAGGCTCATGGGGGGGGGACCCTCAAGGGAATTTGGTGGGGAGGCTTGGCCGGCCTAGGTGGGCCAAATGGGGCCCACCTAGGGCCGGCGCAATAGCCCTAGCCGCACCAGGCAATGGGGATAGTCCCACATTGTCTGGCTGGCAAGGTTGGCTCCCCCCGGGAGCCTATATAAGAAGGGGCACCCCTGGCCTTTTAGTTCACCAATTAATTCCCTAATTCTCTCTCGATTTCGTGATTCCCTTTGTCGGAGTCGTGCTAAGTAGAGAAGGGGGATCTCTCCACCATAGCCCGCTGCCGTGCTGCTGGTGTTCCCGTCCAAGTCTTTCGCTGCTCGTCTTGGACTGGAGCTTTGGAGGCCGTCGTCTCCACCGTATGTGTGTAACGCCCTGCGAGGTGCTGCGCTAGCGGTGCTCGGAGGCCTCGCGCCGAGTTATTCGCGACCTAGAGGTCGGTTACGTCGTCTTCGTCGTCAATGCTTGTGCGGGAGTGTAATCCCCGCTATTCGGTCTACGAGGGTATGTATTCCCATCTCCGCCGTACTTCTATATCTACATAGTGTAGATCTTGGCTAGTTTAAGGATGTCGTTGCTAGGAATTTTTTGTTATCTGCCTACGATCCCCTTCAGTGGTATCAGAGCCGATCTATCGTAGATATAGCTGTACGCTGTTAGAACCTATGTTCTTCACGGGGGCACCGTTCCTGTTATTTGCTACCCTCTAGCGTGTACTTGTGATTCTGGTAGTATTGAGTTGATGAAGCGGCCCGGACCGACTTTACGCGTACGCTTACGCGAGACTGGTTCCACTACTGACATACGACTTGTACCGTATCTGTGGCAGGCGGGTGTCTGTCTCTCTCTTTAGCTGGCTTTGCATTTTGAATGGAGGGCCCGAAAGGGATGCTTAAACATGCAATTATTGGATCGTTGTTGTTGGCATAAGGTTCGTAGTTATGAAGCGGTTCTATTTACGACAGCCCCAAGCCACGTAAAATATGCAAAAGATAAAGTAGAAGCGTCTAACTTTATTTTGCAGGGGCAATGTGATATGGTCAAGGTAGGTTTATTAAATCGTTTATGAACTGCGGGCGCTAAGAAGACCATGGCGCAATGGACTATATCACATCACATTACATTTGATGTTTTGTATGCATCGTATATTGTGTGATTATATATATTATTATATATTAGTTACACGGCGGTAGTTATATATAATATGATCACTTCAAAATACCACTAGTGTTCTTACTCCAACGAGCACCACCAAGAAAGTTCTACGTTATGAGGCAGGCCGTGACGATCGGGTGTCAGACGTATCGTCGTTTGCATACGGTGGGTGTAAGCCATGTTGCACAAGCGTTACGTGGAGGTTATTGTGGCGAGCCTAGCATATGCAGATATGGCCTCGGAACACGTAGGCCGAAAGGTAGAGCATGAGTCACAGAGTTGTTGTGATTGACAATTGTCTACCCTTGAAGTTGTGTTGCCGGATCTGACGATGAGGGGTTGTGCAATGGATAGGGGTCGTCTAATCGCTTAAACGACCAAGAGGGATGTTCGTTTGAGTGGGAGTTCTGATAGTTATTTTCTAAAATACTAGAACTCAAAATATAATGAACAAAGTCTGTTTTGCAAAACCTTTGTAGATATTAACCAAAGTAATAACATTTTTTTAAAAATTAGGCGCATTCCTGCGATTAAGAAACTTAAAAGGTTGGGTCCAAACTTCATAGTTTTATATTTTAGCTTGAGGATTCTCCTTGTTAAACCGTTAGCTCTCTGTGATACAATACCCGCTAGGAGATAAACCCGGAGATTCCGCTGACAAAAGATAATTTGGATTATCAGTTTTTGTGCGGATGTTATCATCATAGTCCAGTGTATGCTATGATCTCTGCCATAGAGAACCAACGGTGGGTACGAGTTATTAGATCGCGAACATATCAGATGGTCGCTAAACTCGGGGTACCCTTAAAGTTGGGTTGATGAAGTTTATCAGTATGTTGACTGATTGTCTTCTCAACCAAGATGGAAGAGAATACACACACTGAAGGAGCACGTGGCAGTCATACTTGATGACATTGGCCATACTTGATGACATATGGTCATACTTGATGAACATTAAGACACCTCGCTCAGCTCGATCACTGGATAACAAACGTCATTGCTAAGTGCAAATGCTATGTCATAGACTAGGTCATGCAAGGGGAATCGTTCACCTTCATGGTTCCTGATTACATTGGAAGTATCAATAAGAAGAAACAGATCGCCGGAAGTCATCAATGATGATGGTGTATATATGATATACATGTTATGAATGTTTTAGCTAAGCAAGTACTCGCAGTAGTGACTAAGTTTTTGATACTAGTCATGTTTTATAAACCAGGTTTACTGCTTGAGTAGCTGGATGAGGCGACATTGCGTGTTGATAATGGCAGACAAATTGTTCTGATGGCCATAGACACTCTCCCTCTAGATCTACCATTTGAATAAATTCTTTATGATCGCTTGTTAGTATGATCGTTATAAGTGTGTCTTCTCTAGCGAGACAATTGTTGATATATATTAGTGACAAATTCGTTGTCCTATATTTATGAAGTAATGATCATATGCCGATTTGAATTTAGATGGTAGAAGCTCCCACATTCATAATATTAATGCCAAAGGATACAAACTTAATAAAGACACCACATATGTGTGGCACTACCGTTTAATTCATGTCAATGTTATAGTCAATGAATTAGCTCCATACCAGATGGACCTACAAATCCTTAGATTTGATCTTTTGACACTTGCAAAATAACTAAGACACCGTTTTCGGAAAACGGGCATATAACTTATTGATAGTCATGCATATAGATGTATGTGGTTCAGTGAAGTAATTGACGGGTAGTGGAGACCTTTATTTCGTGAACTTCACTGAACGTTTTGAGTATAGCTTGTTGAGAATCGTGCATATGGGTGTATGTGAATCAATGAAATACTTTAACGTGTAGTGGAAGTCTTTATTTCATAGACTTCATGAATATTCCGAGTAGATATATGGATATCCACTCAGGGAATGTTAGTCTGGAATTTTGATTCGATCAAACAAGTTCAGAATGAAGCAGGAAATAAATTTAACAAGCAAATCAAATTCCTGTGATACAGATCAAGGAAATAAAGATTTGAGTTATAATGTTGGCACATCATTGGAAGACTTGTGAGAAGAGTTCCACAAATTAAGTCGCATGGAACACCATAGTGTTATGTTATGTTAGGACGTCGTAATTACACCCTATCGGATAGTGTGTGCTAAATAAATCTCTTATCGAATTATTGTGATCATTAGAGTCGTATGGTAACCATTTAAATCCATGGAGACAATACCATATGAGTGATGGCATGGCTTTTAGCCTAGATTGTCGTTTCACAATTTAGTGTTTCGATGTGATCAAACCTAAAATGGATTAATCTTTGTAGTGTACCATACCTAAAGAGTTAGTTGGGTATATGTCTCACGATATAGGCAAAATCGTTGCCGGATATACCTTGCGAAAGAAATAGTTTCTTATCCACGGGTATAAGTGGGAAAGAAAGTAGAGCAAGACGAAGTTGATGAACTTTCTCTCCAGACATTAGAGTGGCGCAACCGAAAGTGTTTTCGGTGTCATGCTCCACAGCTTGAAAGAAGCTGATGATACAAGATCATGATGCTCTGAGCTCATACTAAGAACGTAGGCGTACGAGGTTGTGTTCCACACTGTGTGTTACGACAATCTTGTTATAAAAGTCATATTAATGGAATATGACAGACCTACGAACTACGAAGAAGAGATGGTAGACCTAAGTCCAAGAAATGGCTATGAGTCATATATGATCCGAATTAAAAATCCATGTACGATTACCAGGTTTTGACTTGGGAGATCTTCTTGATGGCATCTAGGATGTTAACAGAATATGGAATTCTATGAGAGAGTAGACACTGATAAGGATCGATTTGTCGTGAAACAGTTCCGATAGATTCAAAAGTTGACCACAACGAGATTTTGTCTCAAGTCGCGAAGCCTAAATCTATTCTAGTTCGTTTAGCAATTACTATAATTTTGAATGAGAAATTGATAGATGGATAAGGAAACCATGTTTCTTAATAGTGTCATTAAGAAAGAGTTGGTGATCCTGAGGATGCTAAACATGTATGTGAACTTCAGTTGTCCATTCGTGGGCTGAAGCAAGCATATCGTAGCTGGAATCTTCACTTTGATAATGTGATCAAAGGATTTTGGAGTTGTCCAAAATAGTTGAAGAAACCTACATTTGCAAAGAAGCGAGTGGGAGCTAAGCAGCTTTCCTTGAGCGGAAGGCATATTTGAGTGGGAGCAAGGTGTGATTCGTGATTTTGTATGTAACGACATATTGAATGACACAAATCCTCTAGTAGAGTGTAAAGGATTACTTAAGTGATTAAATTTTCTATGAAAGAAGTTAGGAGTATTAGGCATCCGATTTATAATTGTATAGATCAGAAGGGGCTTAATAACATTAGGTCGGAATATTTCCTAGGTTAAGATTCTGAAGCTTATCAGAATAGAACAAGCAAAGAAGATTGTTCTTGCTTGTATGACTAGGTAAAATATTAAGTTTATCTTGGCATTTTCAGTAATAGCAAATGATGTTCGACATTATCTATGTATCAAACATAGATGCTATCAGACTGAAAGCTCGACTTGGTGTGACCCGAGTTCTTGGTTGAAGAACGGATTCGAGAGTGATCCTTGTGTGGATCAATGAACAAACGTTAAGTATATTTTTCAGTGTCTGTGAGAACTGAAGATTTGTTTTCTAGTAAAGGGTAAGAGTGGAAAGACAACTTGCCGTAAAACGGTTACGATGATGCAAGTTATTACACTAGCCCATACAACTAGAAATCTCATATAGGAGATGTCCTTTATTTTGAAGAAAGACATGGTTAGCTTGCGAAGTCGCATATGAATGCACTGTTGCATAATCTACATAGGTATAGAAATATATGGCAAATTCAAAAGTAGCAAGTGTGATTGGACTGAGCAGTTTTTCGAGCGTATGTGGTCCTTTTAATAGATCTCTTAGACTTTTAAGGCCCATGCTACGCGAATGTTCGAGTCTCACTCCATCCACTAGGATATATTTCACCGTCATTGTAAGATACGGGATGATGTCAAACTAGGTGACATAGTAGTGTTGCAAAGCACATATAGATATCAATGTGTGAGATCTATTGACTGTATTCCTCTTCCACGAGACGAGAAGGCACCATGATGCTATGGGTGTTGAGCTTTTACCAAGTTGTAAACTAGATTAAGTTTTACTCTAGTGCAAGTGGGAGACTGAAGGGAATATACCCTAGAGACACTTAATAAACATAGTTTATTGGTTATATTCCAACTGTTCATTATATGTTTTATACCATGCTATAATTGTATTAAGCGGAAACATTATTACAGGTGTGGTAGATAAACAACCAAGTCCCTAGTAGTCTCTACTAAGACTAGTTTCGTTGCGCGATTGATGATCGAGGTTTTCCGATCATAGGGTATGGCGCCAGTCGGCAATGGAAGTCATGTTGTTGGTTGAACGATATGATGGTCATACCCATTATTTATAGGACATAGTCATTACGCCTTAAGACCGTGAGATCAGCTCTTATTGTTGTCCCTGGAAGATACTTTGATCGCACCAAAACATCATATCTTATATAGTGTGACAATGATAGGTGATACTTTTGGGTATCAGAAGGGGGTAGTTGAGAGACAAGGCGTCAACAACGGGATTTGTTAGTCTTTATAGCCGGATAGATACTCTAGGGCCCACTCGGTGAGATTATGTCAAATGAGTTTGCAAACATGTGACTAGGTCACCAGATGACATAATATCATAGACGAGTAGAAGATAGTGATGTGGGTAACAAGGTTAGCTATATATGGAGATATATAAGAACGACGCTCGGACACGCTAAGTATCGCCATGAAAAAGGGTTTAAGACTAGACGTCCTGGTTTGATAGATGAAAGTTATTCGTTATATCACAGGGATTAACTCATGGGGTCCAAGCCTACGAGTTAGTCATTGATCGGAGAGGAGTCTCGATAATGTCTGTTATTATATCGAACCGCTAGGGTAACACACTTAAGGTGTTTCGACAAGACAACCGGAAAGGAAAGAGATCACCGGGAACGTCCCGAGAATGGTCCGATGGAGATCGGGCAGCGACAAAATAGTTTTCGGAGCTAGAATAAATTATATATAATATGTTTGATATTAATTAATGTAATTAATGTTTAAATATGATTTTATATATTTATTTTTGAATTTATTTAGACTGATTTCCCTAAATGGGCCTTCTGGTGGAAATAAGGCCCATGGGGGGGGGGGGCTCAAGGGAATTTGGTGGGGAGGCTTGGCCGGCCTAGGTGGGCCAAATTGGGCCAACCTAGGGCCGGCGCAATGGCCCTAGCCGCACCAGGCAATGGGGATAGTCCCAAATTGCCTGTCTGACAAGGTTGGCTCCCCCGGGAGTTTATATAAGAAGGGGCACCCCTGGCCTTTTAATTCACCAATTAATTCCCTAATTCTCTCTCGATTTCGTGATTCCCTTTGTCAGAGTCGCGCCGAGTAGAGAAGGGGGATCTCTCCACCATAGCCCGCTGCCGCACTGCTGGTGCTCCAGTCCAAGTCTTCCGCTGCTCGTCCTGGACTAGAGCTTCGGAGGTCGTCGTCTCCACCGTATGTGTGTAACACTCTGCGAGGTGCTACGCTAGCAGTGCTCGGAGGCCTACTTCCTCCACCCGACCTCGAGGTCATCTTCGCCGTCTTTGTCACGCTGAGTTCTTCACGACCTAGAGGTCGGCTACGTCATCTTCGTCGTCAATGCTTGTGCGGAAGCGTAATCCCCGCTATTCGGTCTACGAGGGTATGTATTCCCATCTCCGCCGTACTTCTATATCTGCATAGTGTAGATCTTGGCTAGTTTAATGATATTGTTGCTAGGAATTTTTTTGTTTTCTGCCTACGATCCCCTTCAGCGGGAGACGAAGGAGTTTGATCTCCTCCACGGTCTCCTGCCAGCGCCGCCCGTGCTGCCCTTGCCGCCTGTAAGGACCCCTCGAAACAAGTCCAAGATGTCCACGTTATGTATAAGATCATGATCCCAATGATCAGTGCATCACAATCACATAACCAACATTGGTATCAAAGAGTTACATCATTCAAGTCGTACCAATAAAAGTCTTACAACACATAAATGGTCATACGACCAAGTCTGCAAACCTCATCGCGCAGGACGGTATTAACTAAGATAGCGAAAGCTCGTGGCTAGCATCGGCCCTTGACATCTCCGAACGCTGATCCCACAAGTGCAGTTGACCGGTGACAACTAAGTGGCCAAGTCGTCGTCAAACACCTCCTCCTCGACATAAGCCTCATCATTGTAATCTGGACTTTTGAATATCCAGTGAAAAGCCAAATGAGTACAATTACCTACTCGCAAGACCACCTCTAGGTTTTCAGTTTTTCATGGAGATGCAAGTAAAGCATTTTCGAAAACTAGGATGGCTCCTATATACAAATATAGTGCTTATTTTCGAACACCGTGATTTTAGACATAGAGAATACGACATCTCTATATCTTTGTTGAAGAAAAACATTTAGAGATAGAATTCTCTTCTCTTAGATATAGCAAGGACATATCTAAGTACGAAGACTTTCTTTTGTAAAAGTCTGCCAAAACACTAGGATAGGGATACCCCTTTTTCCTGGCTTGAGATCGGATTAGTTGTCTCCCCGAGATCAACCATCCTCACCCAAATTCCGTACCTCCCAGGTACCACTTTGTTGCCTCCTTGTTTTTCTCTGAAAAACAACCTCTTTTTTTAAAAAAACTAAAACAGCTAGCATACCTAGTGGGACCTTTCCAACCGTCCATGACCGCGGACGCGGCTATTCGAATAGATTTACACTCTGTAGAGGTTGCACACTTTACCGACACCTATCGGTCCTTCCGCCGTGTCTGCCACGACCCGTCATACGTCAGCATGGGGGGGGGGGGTCCGGATAACCAGATCAAAGCTTTTCACTATGTCCACCCTAGTATCGGGGCCTGCCGGTAGGTTTGTTCTCCTCGGCACCGTGTGCTCCACTAGACCTCTTCGTCTTTCCTCGGGACGCCACACCGCCACGGCAGGAGACCCACCGTAATCGTCCGGCGCGATCATCACATGTGTATTGCCTCATCGAGACGACAACCCGGCTTAGAGGGCCCAACCCCCATAGAAAGTATGAGAGCCCCAATACTAAAACAGACAAGTTTCCGACTAAGCCCTTCCCATGTCAGGTAGTGTGGTTGCACGGGTTAATTGTTTGGGCGACAACTAGGGTCACACTTTGTTTTTCAAAACACCTTCTCCTCCGACTACTCCCAGCAGCTCGGGTTTTTGCAAACATCTCCGATTGCTCCCAGCAACTCGGGTTTTAATAAAACACTTGCTCGCTGATTGCTCCCAGCAACTTAGGTTTTTCTCCGGAAAACATTTTGATCAAAACAGGCCCCCATCCTATAGTTTTGAGGTAAGGGAATAGGAGTATACTACTAGAAAACTTAATCTTCTTGATGGAGCCTTCCACAACAAGGCCCATCAAGTGAAACCTTATTTTGTAACACCTATAATATTCTAGTAGCTAACTTTGGCTCAAACAACATTTTGTAAAATATAGTTTTCGGGTGGCAAGGTGCCACAGAAGAAGTAAAACATGCATTATTTTATTTTGAAGACAAAACATGCTTTGTAAATAATAGGATTGCATAATGGTGGTGAGGTGGGCTTTCCTTGCTCAAAGTACTGTCCCTGGTCTTGCTCTTCTTCGTAGGTGTGCTCAGCTACCACGTTCTGCTCCTCTGCTTGCGGGTTTATCGTAACATGAAAATAAACGAGACTGGTGTGAATCCTAAAATGCGAGTTGACAACAATCTAAAGTAAAGAAACATACAACAAGCATCATAAAAAAAATCATTCATAGGAGGGATTCACCTAATCATCAACACAATTACAAAGATAACACACCAATCATATAGTGCTACACTATGGCATGAAAGGAGTATGATAACAACACACAACGAACATCACAAAACTATTAATGTTTTAAGAGGCTAGTGTAAGGGTTTAGTTTAGTTCCTGGATTACAAGGTTGACAAGATTTAGACTCAAGCTTGCTTTTATCCAAAAACAGAAAGTACAAGTATTACATATAAATAGCTATTATGGTGCCGTTTCAATGAAAAAGGCATAACTTTTAGAGTACTGATAAAAAAAGGGAAACCCTTATACCACAGTACTCCTGGGTACTATAGAAAACTCTGGAAATTTCCTAGACAAAGGTAACTCAAACAATCAAAATAGACAAACAATATTTTCAGAGAATCTAACTATACATTTTATGAGGAATAATCTCCTGTTTAAGGAATTGATTTATTTAACATAAAATATATAATGGAAAATTCTACCCCTATAGTATATAACACCTACCACTTATATCTACCACATCCAATGGGATTTACCCCAGAAAATAATTTAATTAATGAATTAAAAATCACTAAATACCTACTGGTGTCTTTTTAAACTTAAAATATCTTTTGTTAGAATAATCTTCTGCATGCAAGACTTATAGATCTAGGTAGGCCTTTTGATAGGCTTTCCAGAGAATCCAGGTTTGCATGATTTGAACTTATAAATATCAAGTTATTAATAAATTGGTGAAAATGATACTTTTTACTAGATCTATCATAGCACACAACTGGGAACAAATTTTGGAGAGAATCTAGTGTGACATGATTCTGAAAACGTATACCTATGCTACAAAATTTACCTCACTAATTTAGCATGCACATATTTACCACAAATGAATAAAAGCTAGCCTAATATTTCTCTGGAATTTAAACAGAGAAAAGATTTAAATGGAAAAGAAGGGGTGGGCCGGATCTGGGCCAGATTGGCCCGGAGCAGCGCGGATCTGCACGGGAGATGGGGCTGGGCCGGCCCAACTGGGCGAGGCCACGCGCGCATGGCGCGGAAAACGGTCAACGCCGGCCGCGTTCAAACTTAGCCGTCGATCTCCAGATCGACGGTGCAGGATTCGTCTTCTTCGTCACGCCAGCATCGAAAGAACCAGAGAGGGAAAAGGTAGGGCGAGGACGGTGCACTCACCTCGGGCGTCAAGAGGGCATGACGAGGGGTGAAGAAGAAGGAGGAGGCGATGCCGAGCTTGGGGATGCCCTTCAATCGCGCATGCAACGCCGAGGTCCAAGGTTTCGCCGGCGACGTGCTTCTCGTGTGGCGGACGAACTCGATATCCTCGGACATCTAGAAGATAAACGGGGACGTGGATTAGATAACCCTCGATATGGGGAGCTAGGCAAGCCAAAAATGGCGAAGAAGGAGGAAGGGCAGCGACGGCTACGACCGTTTTCCTCCGGCGGCTACCGAGGAGGTTTTTCTCCGTTTCCAGGGCAATGGGGTCGAGAGCTCGAGCGAGGTTGGTGGGGGAGAGGAGAGGGAGTGTGGGAGGGTCTCGGGCAGTGAATAAATGGGGGAGGGCACGGATAGACACGGCTCAAAACCAGGGGCCGGTTTTAGGTTTTTCTCGGGCAGGAGCGGTTTGGGGAGAGAGGAGGGGTGATCTCATTGGCTTCCCTGGTGGTGGAGAGAGGCAGGAGGGATGGTCGTCGGGGTGACGAGTTTGAGCCAATAGATGAGGGAGGAGAGCTCGGGTTGGCCGGGGAGATAAAGCAAAGGGAATGAGTGGAGGAGGGAGAGGTTTGGGAGGCTGGCAGGTGGGCCAGGGACTGGGGGTGTTGTCCCCCTCCTTGCCACCAGCAGAGAGGGTCGAGGGAGAGAGGGGGGGGGGGTAGCTAGGGCTCGGGTAGTTAGGTTCTTCTCCTCCTCTTTTATTCTTTTTAATTTTATCCTTTCTTTAATTGCTCAAGAAAAATTTAAGTTTGAAAATTCAAAACAAAAGATACCAAATCCAACACTTGCTAAATGGATGAATTTGTTCAAACTTGAGTTCATCTACTACTTACGTAAATAACAGATTGAAAAGGTTATGGAAAAACAAATCAGGAAAGAAATAGGATCCAATGGTCCTTGATTTTTTATGCACACTTAAGCTCATTGGTTTTATTCCTAAACAAACCCAAAAGTTATTTCTAGAGACTACAAAACAAAATATAACTAGCCTAGACCAAGTTGGTTCTTTTGCATGTCCAAAATGATGTAAGGTTTGCTTAATAATAAGTTCTAGTTTTGCTATGTTTTAATAAACATGAAGATCACAAGAGTAGAACCTTTTTTCTAGTTATTTTTATTTTAGTGTTTCTATCCGCTTACATAACTAGTGAAATAAATAAGCAAGACTAATAAGAACAATCAAATATGAATCTATGCCACATAATTAATCACGCACACAAGTTTTAGCTGAGACATAAAAACTAGCTTAACACCACAATTATAAGCTTAGGGAAATTGGGGTGTTACAAACCATCCCCCCTTAGGAGAATCTCGTCCTCGAGATTCCAGAGTTGAAGAAGAAAGGAAACCAGGAAATTCACGCTCCAAATAATCTTCACGCTCCCAGGTGGCTTCTTCCTCCGAATGGTTGCTCCATTGAACCTTCAGAAATCTGATCTTCCGTCTTCAGGTCAAACGGACGTCTTCAGCGAGAATACGGAGTGGTCGCTCTCGGTATGTGAGGTAATGGTTGAGGTCAATGGTGTGATGATCTACCTCTTGATAAGAATGAGTACCATTGGGAACTTGCAGGCACTTCCGGAGCAGAGACACATGGAACACATCATGAAACTCTTACACATGGGGGGGTAACTCCAGTTGGTACGACACTTCCGCCCGTCGAGAGAGAACCTTGAAGGGGCCTATGTAACGGGCGCGAGCTTGCCTTTGACATGAAAACTCTGCATTCCTTTGAGCGGGGTCACTCGAAGGTACACCAGGTCCCCAGTCTGAAAACTCAATTAACGCCTCTTAGAATCTGCGTAACTCTTCTGTCTGGATTGGGCGGCCTTAAGACGGTCACGAACAAGTTGAACTTGTTCTTCAGCTTCTCTCAGAGTGTCAACCCCAAAGACTTGACTGTCTCCGGTCTGCGACCAGTTCAAAGGAGTACGACACCTGCGTCAGTATAAAGCCTCGACTGGTGCCATCTTTAGACTAGTCTGATAGCTGTTGTTGTAGGAGAACTCAGCAAACGGCAAACAGTCTTTCCATTTGGTTCCATATGCTAACACACACGATCTAAGCATATCTTCTAAAATTTGGTTGCCTCTTTCCGTTTGTCCTCCCGTCTGAGGGTGATAAGTGGTGCTGAAAAAGAGTTTGGTTCCGAGTTCCTGATGAAGCTTGGTCCAGAATCGGGAAGTAAACTGAGTTCCATGATCGGATACGATGGTCTTGGGTACCCCGTGAAGGCTGACGATGCGGGACATGTAAAGGTCAGCAAGTTGATCTGAGCGGTGACGGGTGCTCACTGGGAGAAAATGTGCAACTTTGGTGAGTCTATCCACAATAACCCAAATGGTGTCATGACCGCGATTAGATCGGGGTAGTCCGGTGATAAAATCCATGCCGACCTATCCCATTTCCATTCGGGCAACTTGAGGGGTTGGAGTAATCCAGTTGGTCGCTGATGTTCTTCTTTGACTCTCTGACAGATATCACAATTCTGGACAAAGAGGGCAATCTCACGCTTCATGCCATGCCACCAGAAATTCTGTTTGAAATCCTGGTACATCTTGGTTCCACCGGGGTGGATGGAGTACAAAGTCTCGTGGGCCTCCTTCATAATCAACTGCTTCAAATCATGATCTAATGGTATGCAGATATGTCCTTCGTACCAGAGAGTACCCTCGGAATCAATGGTGAATCCAGGGACTTCCTCTTCGTCCATTCTTCACTTGATGCCTTCAATGCTCTCGTGACCCTTGTGTGCTTTCTTGATCTGATCCCATAGAGTGGGCTGCAATAAAAGTTGATCTACGGCTCCATAACTAACTACTTCTATACCCATCTTGTCTAACTCTTCCCAGACTTCTGGCTGTCGAGTCTTGATTATGGAGTTGAAAGAACATGGTTGCCTACTAAGGGCGTCAGCTACGACGTTGGCCTTTCTAGGGTGATAGTGAATGTCCAAGTCATAATCCTTGATGAGTTTTATCCATCTCCGTTGTCCATATTCAGATCCCTCTGAGTGAAGATATACTTCGAACTCTTGTGGTCGGATATACTTCAAACTCTTGTGGTCGGTGTAGATCTCACAACGGTTGCCCATCAGAAAATGGCGCCAAGTATTGAGAGCGTGAACCACGGCGGCAAGTTCAAGATCATGGGTTGGGTAATTCTACTGATGCTTGCGGAGTTGTCGCGACGAGTAGGAGATCACTTTGCCCTCTTGCATAAGGACACACCCAAGTCCAAGTTTGGAGGCATCGCAGTACACGACAAAATCTTTTGTCACATCTGGCATGGTCAAAATGGGTGCAGTGGTAAGGCGCTTCTTCAGTTCTTGGAAACTGGCTTCACACTTGTCGGTCCAAACAAACTTATGGTCCTTCTTTAGCAGTTGAGTAAGTGGCTTTGCGATGCTTGACAATCCCTCCACAAACTTGCGATAATATCCGGCCAATCCGAGGATGGACCTCACCTCGGTCTGGTTAGTGGGGGTTGGGAATTCAAGAATGGACTTGATGCGAGTTGGGTCCACAGATATTCCTCCAGCTGAGATAACATGGCCAAGAAAGGCTACCTCTTTCAACCAAAAATGGCACTTGCTGAACTTAGCATACAGCTGATGCTCACGAAGGGTACCGAGAACCAATCTCAGATGTTCCTCATGTTCTTCCTCAGACTTGGAGTAAATCAGGATGTCATCGATAAAGACAACCACGAATTTATCCAAGTATTCCATGAACACCTTGTTCATGAGATTCATGAAATAGGCAGGGGCATTGGTCAGGCCAAAGGACATCACGGTATACTCGAACAATCCATAACGAGTGATGAAGGCTGTTTTAGGATGTCCGATTCTCTCACTTTCAGCTAGTGATAACCAGTGCGGAGGTCGATCTTGGAAAAGACTCGAGCTCCATTGAGTTGATCAAACAGGTCTTCAATCTTGGGTAGATGGTATTTGTTCTTGATGGTAACGTCATTCAGCTTACGGTAGTCCATACACAAGCGAGTGGTACCGTCTCTCTTATCCACAAAAATAACTGGAGATCCCCAGGGTGATGCACTAGGGCGTATCATCCCTTTTTTAAGCATGTCATCCAGTTGCTTCTTTAACTCCTCCAACTCTTCGGGATTCATACGGTAACGTTTCTGAGCTATAGGTCCAGTACCGGGTACTAACTCAATGATGAACTCGATATCCCGATCAGGTGGCATACTGGGTAACTCTCTGGGGAATACGTCCGGGTATTCACAAACTACCGGTACTTCCTCCAAAATGGGTTCAGCTACACTCTTATGGCAATGACCCGAGGTAGAATGGTGGGTCGAGAAGTGTGTAATTTCCTCTCCTTCCGGGGTGGTTAGGGTGATAGACTTGTTGGTGCAATCTATTTTTCCTCGGTTCACCGCCATCCAGTCCATGCCTAAAACCACCTCGATCCCTTGCTTCCCAAATACCACCAAGTCTGCATGAAATCGGGCTCCCTGAATGTCCACGTGAGTATCCTCGCAATACAAGTTGGCTCTAGCAGTGGCTCTCGGTATTTGCACAAACATAGGGCGGCGCATCAAAGTTGGCACCATACCACTCCTCTTAACAAACGGTTCAGTAACAAAAGAATGAGATGCTCCAGAATCAAACAAAACTGAGGCAGGTACTGAGTTGACAGGGAACGTACCCATAACAAGATCTGGCGCCTCCTGAGCTTCCTCTGCACTGATATGGTTCAGATGTCCACCTGCCATGTGCCCTTGCTTCTTGGGGTAAGGAGCCTTGCCTCCAGTCGGACGAGATGGTCCTTGGTTCATCTTGGTAGCATTGGGGCGACTACCAGTGAGCTGTCTAGTGGGGCACTCCCTAGAGAAATGACCAGGCTGCCCACAAGTAAAACACCCTCCAGTTGGTTTAGGAGCAGGCGGCCTATTAAAGTTGAGGCCGGGGTTGAAACCACCTCCAGGGCGAGGTGCAGGCGGGCGATTGGGGTAGCTGGGTCTTGGTGCAAAAGATGATGGCCTTGATGTCGGATAAGAAGGTCTTGGTGGCTGATATGCAGGCCTTGATGGAGGTGAAAGGCGCGGGCGGGGGTAACTTCCAGCAGGGCTGCTGCCGCTACTGCCTTGCGGCATCTGCTGGCGGCGTTTGCGGTTGTCAAACAAAGCCTTGCGCTTGTGCTCCATCATAATGGCTGCATCCGCCAAAGACTCCATGTCTGTGAAGGGCATCACCACCAGGATGCACTGCATCTCATCATGAAGTACGTTCATGAACCTATCTTTCCTCTTGTCCTCAGTGTCGGTGTTGGCAGGCGCATACCTTGCCAGAGTTGTGAACTTCTCCAGGTACTCACTGACGGACATACCACCTTGCTTGAGCTGTAGGAACCTCTCTCGCATGATGCTGTCGAGTCCTGAAGGCACATAACGCTTCAAGAACTTGGTCTTGAACGCCTCCCAAGTTACGACTTTGTCTTGGGGTAGTATAGCACGAACGGCCTCCCATCATGCTCGGGCAGGCCCGAGAGGTAGTGGGTGGCGTAGACTACCTTCTCATTGTCACCCACTTGGGCAATCCTTAAGTTGTTATCGATAGTGCAAATCCAGTCATGTGAATTCAGTCATCAGCATCCAGCGACACTTCACTCTTGGAGAAAACAGGTGGGTTGGTGTTCTGAAAATCACGAAGCTTGGAGCGGGGCTCCTCATTTCCTTGGCCGCCATTCTGGTTGACGGCTATCTGAGCAAGGTGCTGCAGAGTAGCGAGGTTAGCATTCCTCTCAGTGCGAGCTGCTTCGCGATCCTCCATGAGAAGGTGCAACACTTGATCCAAAGATGGCTCGGGTGGTGGGGGTCGTGGTGGATCTCTCGCCATTCTGAAGTTGAGAATAAAACACACATTAATTTTCCTATCCAAAACCGTTTATTTTCCAAACATGCTTGGGAATAGATCACGTCATACATAAACTTAGTAGCATAAATAAAAATCACAGCAAGGAAATACTCATAATAAAACATGATCCACTCCATAAAAAGGTTCCAAAAGCATCACAACATAGTTCACAAACACATGACATCGGACTGACATAGTCTTACATTCATCCAAACCACACACCCATGCTAACTAGACCGCACAATCGCAGCAACTTATCGCGATGATTCGGTCCTAACCCAAAAGAACTACTCAAAGATCTACTCGACATCTACGGCAGCGTCACTCTCAAAGGGTGGCTCGTCGGGGTCCTCGTCCTCGGACATAACAGCCCCCGAGTCCTCACCGCCCTCGCCACGAAGGTCGTCGTCGTCCTGCTCACTCACGGGGTCCATGTCCATATCCTCCATCGGTTTCTCATCATCCGGCAAGAGGTCGTCGTTCTCCTTGCTCAACGCCTCTACCTCGCTCTCCAGCTCGCTGATCCGCTCGTCACGTGCGTCAATGGTCGCCCTGAGCACGTCGACCATACCGTCAAGCTGGAACTTGTAGAAGCGGGTAGTCTGGAAACACGCGAAGATGGAGCGGTGCTCCTTGTGCTCCTTCTTGAGCTCTGCCTGGGACTCAACTAGACGCTCCTCTGAGGTCTTGAGCTTCAGCTTGTCCTGGGATGCCTTGAGCTGAGCCTCCAAGTCCTCGATCCTCAGCTCAGCTGCCGAAATCCGAACCTCTACGCCGTCGAGGTTCAGACGGTGAAGATCACTCACAAAACAACTGGTGACCAGCTGGGACTGGGTGTACACGACGAAGAGCCCCAACTCCGCCAAGAGGTTCCCAAAAGTGGGGTGGGGACGCGGCGTCACAGGGTTACTCTGCTCGTCCAGGCCGGAGTAGAACTCGAAGCGGGTGCTGACCAGCTCAGCGCTGTGGGCGCACAGCAAGCGGGCGAGAGCTCTCTGCAGTACTTGTCGTGGTATCGGCATAATTGATAGGAGACGGGGGTCCTCTAGCCTACGTATGGATTGTGGGGAAGAAGGTTGGTGTCGTCAAGGACGGGATTGAACACGGCGAGTTTACCCAGCTTCGGATCCCACGACGGTGGCGAGATCCTACGTGCTGCTATAATTCACTATGAAGCAATAGCCGTGAACAGGTTACAATGTGTATGATGCCTATTGAAGCGTCGGCCCTAAAGGCTCCCTGGTGGCCGGCTTATATAGGCGGCCAGACCCCAGGGTACAAGGTAAGTACTTGTCCGGCAAGTAAACAGAGTCCTAGACCTAGCCGGCTTAGTTGCCGCCTTCCGTCTTGGGCTTGGTGGCTGGATGGGCTTCGGCCTTCCGCCTTCCTTGGACCGTCCGCCTACTTCCTTGTACGTCAGCTATCTGGGCCGCCCGGCAGGCTTCGGCCTTACCACCCTTGGGCCACCCTGGACTAGCCGGATTGATCCATGTTGGTTATACTCCTAGTTGATATATCCCCAACATTAGCCCCCAGAAAGGTTGAAGTTCTCCAGGCGCCGACTTCTTCTTGATTCTTCATCTGCCAAAGTTGACGGCTGTAGGACTTGAACCATTCTGAAAATCAACAAGGCATGCGTGTCTTGCTATTGACATGCGGCCGCCTTTATCCATCATGGGAAAAGACGGCTACTCGGCAATCTTGCCGAGCATTCTTCTTGACGGTTTCCATGATCACAAATCTAGGCGGGAATCTCGCCATGATCACAAATTGCGGGAAAAGAGGAGGCGTGGAGATCGTGCAATCGTGTGCTGCAACGGATGCTGGACACGTGTCCGACTAAAAGCGTCGTTGCACAGGGAGCAACGCCTGGCCCTATAAATAGGTAGCCAAACGGTCCATTCTCACCACCCTTCCTTTGCTCTCCGTGCCCTCTTGCCCTTTCCACTTCTCCGCTTCTTGCTTCCGAGCGAGCTCCGGCGAACTCCTCTCCTCCGACGACCTCTCCTCGCGGCGATGTCCACCGGCCAGACTCCTTCCACGGCGTCGAGCGGTCCGGCGACCGAGACCGCGCCCGCGACGGCGATGGGCGGCGCGATAACTCGTCCCGCGACGGCGGCGACGGGCAATGTCGCCACCGTCGCCCCCCGGACTTCCATCGCGCGCGCGCCAGCGGCGGGTCCTTCGGCTCCTCCACCAACCACCGCGGCGATGACGACAGCGGGCGCCCCTGTCAACGAGGAAGAGGAAGTGGCGGACCTCGGGTCCCGCTACTGGCTACCTTCCATAGTCGACGAAGATGCCCTCCAAGATTTGGAGGCTGTCGGCTACCTCCCCACTCAGGAAGATTGCCGGTGGAGGGCCGCCTATGGAGACGTCATCCCGGCCCCGAGAGCCGGGGAGCGGGTAATCCTCACCTCCCATTTAGTTAGGGGAATGGCGCTTCCTCCTTCCGCCTTTTTAGCGAGGTTCTAGATCACTACGGGCTCCAGCCCCACAACATAGCACCCAATAGCATACTAGTCCCAGTCGGCTTCACAGCTCTGTTCGAAGGCTACCTAGGTATTAGGCCTAGTTTAGACTTCTTCAGATATTGCTTCCGTTGCCGGCAACAGACGGTGCCGGACGGCGGGCTGGCAACCTGCGGCAGCGTCACCTTCAACTGCCGCCAGGGTCGCCAATGGTATCCTAAGATACCATACCTTGAGTCCGTCAAGGGCTGGACCTCCACATTCTTCTACTGCCAAGATATGGCAGCTCCGGGCCGCCAAGTTGGCATCCCGGAATTCGTCAACGCGCCTCCTATGCCCCGGCCATGCTGGGACGAGGCGGTGCCGAAGCTGACGGAGGAACTCCGCCTTATTCAAAGGCGGATTGAATTCCTCACGCGGACGATGGCTCTCCCTCTGCTGGATGGGGTCGACACCGTCATCTGCTGGCTCGGCCGGCAGATCCTCCCCCTGCGGTACAGCCCGCACAAGATGTGTCAGTATTCGCCTACTGACACGGCCTCTCTCCGCGTGAGCGAAGAGATGTTGCCGGTTGCCGACCTGGCGTTCCGGCTCCGTAGCCTTGTCAAGGCGGGGCTGGTGAAGGCGGTGGAGGGCGTGCCCATGCACACCCACGACAACCCTCCCCTCGAGGTAAATATGTTCTTCCTTGCCCCTTGTTTGATAGCTTCGCCGGCTAAAATTGAGCTCCATTAAACTTGTCTTCTTTTTCAGCTCTCCATCTTGGGGGAGGATGACCTGGCTCCCGACTTCTACGAGTCGGAAGTCGGGAAAACAAAGAAGCGCAAGGCATCCGGCGCCGCTTCCTCTACGGTGAATGCCGAGAGGAAGAAACGGATCGCATCGGCTACCGAGCCGGCTCTCGCCAACCTTGGCGAGAACGCGGGGATTAATATCCCCCGAAGGTACTCAATTTTGCCTTTAATAGACGACAAACCTCTTTAATACTGGCACCCAATTGACTGTGCTTGCTTTTTATTGACAGGGAAAGGGTCGCAACTTCCCGGTTGACGACCAGGCTTCTTGGGAAGGGTAAGCGGCCACAAGGTAGCTCGCCGGCTACCGTGCCGCCAACTCCTCAGCTCCAAGCCGACAGCTTTATGGGCGACGCTCGTCGTCAGCCCCCGGCTCCGGCTTCTGGCGCTCCGCCAAGGGCCTCTTCCACCGACCGCGCGCCCAAGACTCCCGTACTGCTGGCTGAGGCTACGACCGATGAAGCCGCTCAATCGCGCGCCGCCAATGAAGGGTTGCTGGAGTCGACTGCCGGCGGGTCTCGGAGGGCAGCCCCGACTGCGGGAGGCGGCAAGGTTAGGGACCCTTGGTCCACCTTTAAGGAGGCCAAGGAGTCAACTTTGGCTTTCGCCAACTTCGCCTCGCAGGCCTTCGCCGACTTGGAGGGCGACCTATCTGTAAGTTTTTACCACTCCGGCATATACATAGCCTTTCCCCTGAGCACTTAGGTGGCAAGTCAAAAATAAAAGAAATTTTGACTGCCGGCTTAGTGGTTATTTGACAATATGTTTTATGCCTTTGTTTTGTCCTGCAGGGCCTTGTGTCCGCCAACGTCGAGCTTGTCTCCTCCCGAGTCGAGATAAACCGGCGCTGCCGCGACCTGAAGAAGGAGTGCGAGGCTAAGGACCTGCGGATTGCCGAGTTGAAGGCGGCCCGCAAAAAAGATGAAGGTAGGGTTAATCCTCTTCGCCTTCAGCTATACTTTTGACTTATGTTGCCGTCAATCATTTAGTTAGCGAATCCATATTTGTAGAACTGCTAGACCACGCCCAGGATATTCTGAAGGCGTCCACTGATATGCAAGCTCTTATGAATGAAGCTTCTGATTTGGCGGCCGCCAACTTGGAGTTGAAGGAGGCTCACCAGAAGGAGATGGAGGCCCAGCAACTCAAATTTGCGCAGGAATCTAGCCAGCTCACTGGTGAGCTGGAAAGCCTGCGCAATAAGTTGGCGGAGGCGGAGAAGACGGCTGCCGAGGAAATCTCCAAGCAGCCTTCTCGTGCCCAAACTGCTGAGGATGCGCTGGCAACTCATATGATTGAGCTGTCCGCTTTCCATAACTCGGCCCTCGGTAATTTCTTACTCCTTATTTGATGCTGCCATTTTGCTTTAGCCTGAGCCAAACTAATGGCTTCATTTTTTGATACAGTTCCCGCCGGTTTAGGCGATGACAAGGTTGTCAGCCCCCGCCTGGATCGCCTTGCGCGTCTAGGCGAACTGATCACCGAGACTTTGGCGGCGTCCAAGCGGTTTGCCGCCAAGTTCTTCACCTCCTCCGGCAGCCAGGAACCGACCGAGTTCAGCGACGTGCCCGCTATCTTGGAGCAGGCGACCAAACTGCACAAGAGCTCGCTGAAGTAGGCCGCGCGGGGTGGTGCCAAGACCGCACTTGGGCTATTCATGGCGCACTACCCCGAGGCGGAGATAGAAGCCGTCACTGAAGGCATGCCGTCAACATATGAAGACGGCAGCGAGGTTGAGCCGGACGCTGTTCTGGACAGCGTTGCCGGCTACGCCACGCATGTTGCCGATATGGTCGACACTTCAATCTTCTATCGACGCCATCCTGTGCCTGGCGGAGAGGGAGCTGAAGCTGCCGGCGCGGTCGAGGCGGAGGGGAGTGATAGTTCCGGGGCTGAAGTTGTCAGCCCCCAAGCCTGATGTAGACGCTCCCCCGAGCCATATCTTTTCTGTCCTTGCCTCCTATTAGCCTTACTTGTTGGCCCCTGAAACAATGCAACATTGACTTGTAATATTTGTATATACTTTTGTTGCTGCTTTGTTAGGCGGAAACTAGCTGACAAGTTTTATTTTGTCTTTATTTATATGGTCCGCCTTAATTTTACCCTGACTTATATGTTTGACTTTTTGTATGTTGACGAAACCTCAGCCGGTAACTTTAGCTGAAACAACCAGGGCTAAACCATGCGTTTAGAATCAGAGACCAAAGCCAACATGTTGGTGTCAAAGACATACTACTAGGCGAACCACATATAAGTAATCAGAGGTAAAGGAATTAGGCGGCACAAAAAAGTTTATTTTTGCTTTGGGTTGGCTCGAAAGCTGCAAGTATCTACCAGTTTGAACCTTTGCACGGAGCTAGAAAATAGGTAACTTAGATACATAGGGGAAATATGATTGCAAGAAAGGACAAAAGATGGCATGCTTCTCAACACAGATGAGGAACCATAGACTTTTATTTCATAATCATATTTAACTTATTACAATTATAAATTGCTAAGTGTAGAAAGGACGTAGCTGCTCAATATTCCAAGGCCGTCTTGTTTGCTCGAACGGATCGTCAATGCCTTTTTTGCGCTTGGTTCCCCTTTTTCCTGCCGCCTTCTTGCGCATTTTCTTTTCGTCTTCGTCGCGGATGTCGGCCAGGTAGTAGGAACCATTGAGCAGCGCCTTTGTGACTATAAACGGTCCTTTCCATGGCGGGGATAACTTGTGCAAGCCTTTCTGTCTTGAATTAGGCGGAGAACCCGGTCACCTGTTCTGAAGCTTTGCTTCCCCACTCTCCGGCTATGATAGCGGCGAAGTTGTTGCTGGTACAAGGCGGAGCAATGGAGAGCGACGTCTCTTTCTTCGTCTAGCAGGTCTAGGCTATCCTGTCTTGCACCTTCTACGTCTTGCTCGATGTAGGCTTGAACTCTTGGGGAATCGTACTTCATGTCGGTAGGTAGCACTGCCTCATCGCCATATACTAAGAAGAAAGGAGTGTAGCCGGTAGACCTGTTTGGCGTTGTGCGCAAACTCCATAGTACCGACTGTAACTCATCTGCCCAAGCGCCGGCTGCCCTGTGTAATGGAGCTTCGAGACGAGGCTTAAGTCCTGATAAGACTAGGCCGTTTGTACGCTCTACTTGTCCATTGGATTGAGGGTGTGACACGGATGCCAAATCCAGCCGGATACCCAGATCGCTGCAGTATTCTTCTATGTCGCCTTGAGACAGGTTGCTGCCATTATCGGTGATAATGCTGTGTGGAACTCCAAACCGAGAGATAATTCCCCAGAGAAAATTGGTGGTTGTTCGTGCAACAAGTTTGCTGATCGGTTTAGCCTCGACCCATTTGGTGAACTTGTCGACAGCGACCAATAGGTGGGTGTACCCACCACGCGCCTTTTTGAAGGGACCCACCATGTCTAAGCCCCAGACCGCGAACGGCCAGGTGATTGAGATCGTCCTTAGTTCCTGTGCCGGCAAGTGAGGTTGACGAGCGTACAACTGGCAGCCTTTGCATGTCTTTACGATGTTCTCGGCGTCTTCTTTGGCGGTGAGCCAGTAGAAACCTTGGCGGAAAGCTTTGGATACAATGGACCTGGCGGAAGCATGATGCCCGCAGGTGCCAATATGTATGTCCTTCAGAATTTCCCGGCCTTCTTTCGGCTGTATGCATCGCTGATAGATGCCGCACGTGCTTCGCTTATATAGCTCGCCTTTTATTATCGTGAATGCCTTGGCTCGCCTTATGATCTGCCTTTTTAGCACCTCATCATCCTCCGGCAACTTTCTGTCGATTAGAAAATCGAGATATGGGACTGTCCAATCCGGCTGTGTCAAGTAGACAGCGAGACTTGCCGCTTCTACCGGTTCTTCTTCATCGGGGTCCATCAAATCGGCGCCTTTAATGGATGGCTTGTGCAAATGTTCCAGGAAAATATCTTTTGGTACCTTTTTGCGTTCCGATCCTAGTCTTGCAAGTGTGTCCGCCGCCTCGTTCTCAGCTCTTGGAACATGCCGGACTTCGTACCCCACGAAGTTTTTTGCGAATTCGTCAACTTTGGCTCTGTAAGCCGCCATTGTTGCGCTTTTCGCATCCCATGTTCCGCTTACTTGCTGCGCGACCAAATCTGAATCGCCATAACAGAGGATTCTTTTGACGCCTAGGTCGTTTGCCACATGTAACCCATGAAGCAAGGCTTCGTACTCGGCAACGTTGTTGGTTGCTGTGAAGTGGATTTGTAACACGTAGCTAAGCTTGTCACCTTTAGGCGTGCGTAGAACGACTCCAGCCCCCGAGCCTTTGAGCATCTTTGATCCGTCAAAGTGCATGACCCAATATTCTGATTCGGGGAGTGTCGTTTCCTCCATGGCCTCTGTCCAGTCGGCGACAAAGTCTGCAAGCGCTTGAGACTTAATGGCGATCCGTGGTTTATAGACTATATCAAAGGCGGCAAGTTCGATGCCCCATTTGATAACTCGACCTGTTGCCTCTGCATTGTTGATTATGTCTCCCAACGGTGCCTTGCTGACTACTGTCACTGTGTGTTCCTGGAAGTAATGCCTAAGCTTTCTGGCGGCGAAGAATACACCATAAGCCAGCTTTTGGTAATGCGGATACCTCTGCTTGGAGGCGGAGAATACTTCACTGATGAAGTAGACCGGTCGCTGCTCACACGTCGCGGCTTCGTTCTCCTTTCTTTCCACAGCCAGGACAACGCTGACAACAGCTCCTGTTGCCGCGATGTACAGCAGCATTGGTTCCTGTGATCGAGGTGCTGCCAATATCGGAGCGGATGTGAGGGCCTCCTTAAGTTGTTGTAAGGCGGCATCTGCCTCTGCTGTCCACTCGAAGTTGTCGGATTTCTTCAATAGCCGGTAGAGAGGCATTGCCTTTTCCCCTAGGCGGCTTATGAAACGACTGACGGCTGCCGCCGATCCGGCTAGGCGCTGCACGTCCTTCAGACAAGTAGGTCTGGATATGTTTTGGATGGCCTTGATCTTCTCCGGGTTAACCTCGATCCCTCGTTCTGAGACGATAAACCCGAGCAGTTTGCCGGCTGGAACGCCGAAAACGCACTTGGCGGGATTGAGTTTCATCTGATACCTCCGGAGATTCTGAAACGTTTCTTCCAAATCCTCTAGGAGACTTGCCTTCTTTTTTGACATTACCGCGATGTCGTCTACATAGACGTGAACATTGCGGCCGATCTGTTCGTGCAGGCAATTTTGCATACAGCGCTGGTATGTTGCCCCTGCATTCTTCAGGCCAAAAGGCATTGTAATGTAGCAGAAAGTCCCGTATGGAGTGGTGAAAGATATTTTCAGCTGATCTGACTCTCTCATCTTGATTTGGTGGTATCCTGAGTAGGCGTCCAGAAAACAAAGCAGCTCGGAGCCTGCTGTGGAGTCTACGACTTGGTCAATTCTAGGCAGCGCAAAGGGATCCTTTGGGCAGCACTTGTTAACACCGGTATAGTCAATACACATCCTCAGCTCTTTATTCTTCTTTGGAACAAGTACAGGATTTGCCACCCAATCGGTGTGTACAACTTCTTTTATGAAATTGGCGGCCTTCAGCCTATTTATCTCCTTTCCTATAGCCTTGCGTCTCTCATCTCCAAAGTGTCTTGTTTCTTGCTTCACCGGCTTGGATCCTTTTATGACGTTGAGCGAGTGCTCGGCAAGTTCCCTCGGTACACCAGGCATGTCGGAAGGCGACCATGCAAAGATGTCACGATTCTCACGGAGGAACTCGACGAGCGCGCCTTCCTATTTGCTGTCAAGGTTGGAGCCGATGATAACTTGTTTAGACTTGTCGCCTGGGATGAGGTCCGCCTTTTTGGTGTCTTCTGAAGCTTCGAAGGTCTTCTTGACATCAATCTTTGGCCTTGGCATGGAGTTGTCTGAATCCGCCCCGAGCAGCGCGAGTTCTTCCTTGTGGATGACGGCTTCTGCGAAGGCGGCCATGCCACGCTCGCACTCCTTGGCTTTCTTGAAGTTGCCGGAAATCGTGATGGTTCCGTTTTCCCCCGGCATTTTAAGTTTGCTGTATATGTAGCACGGCCTTGCCATGAACTTGGCGAAAGCCAGTCGTCCGAAGATTGCGTGATAGGCGCTTTTGAAGGGGACAACTTCGAACCGGAGGAACTCTGAGCGGTAGTTCTCTTTTGGTCCGAAAGTTACCTTCAGCCTGATGCTCCCCATTGACTTTGCTTGCCTGCCGGGCACTATGCCATGAAAAGTGAGGTTGCTGTGGTACAACTGATCCTCTGATAGTTTCATGCGGCTTAGTGTGTCATAGTACAGGATGTTGAGGCTGCTGCCGCCATCCATAAGTACCTTTGTGAGTCTGAAGTTGTCGACAATGGGATCGACGACAAGGGCGTACTTGCCTGGGTGAGGAACGTGATCAGGGTGGTCGGACCGGTCCCAAGTGATCGTTGCCTCCGACCAGTTCAAGTACTGAGGGACGTCCGGCATTGTCGCGTTGAGTTCGCGCATTTCCGCCTTAGCCGAAGGCGTGCCGACAAAGCACACAAGAGATTCTTTGACCTTCGGATACGGCTTCTTTTTCTTGGCGGCTGCGTCGTCTTCGCTTGAGATAGACATGTCGTCGTCATCCTCATCCTCCTTGTTGTCTTTCTTGTCGTTCTTCTTTGACTTCTTTGACTTCCAGCCGACTGTGGGATCCTTTTTGAAGTCGTCCATGAAACGGCACTCGCCAAGCATATGGTTGACCTTGCCCAGTGAGGCGTGGATGGGACATGGCAAAAGCTTTGCCTGTTCATAAGTGATTCGTGCCGCCTTAGGCCCTGAGCCGGCTTCGCGACTATCTTTCTTATTCTTCCACATCTTTTTGCCGGCGTTCCCTTGGAATGCTGCGGCTACCTCATTGGAAGGTCTGGCTTTGTCATCTTCCGCCTGCTTGCGCTCGTTGTTCCGCTTTGGTATGATGTTGACGTCTGGGTCATCGTCCCGGGCGTCGTCATCCGCCGCCGCGTATTGGGCGGCCAGGTTGAGCATCTCACCAGGGTCCGTGATTTGCTCGCGGACGAGCCTATGAAGGAGCAAGGACTTCTTCTGTAGGCCCGTGTAGAAGGCGTGGATAGCCTGTGCGTCCGAAACACCATGACAGTTGGCTTTTTCGGATATCCAACGGCTGACAAAATCTGTCATGGTTTCGTCCGGCTTTTGGATACAGCGTAGCAAATCCGTGTAGGTATTTGGACGCTTGTATGTTCCTTGGAAGTGCTGGGAGAAAACCTTTTCCATGTCGTACCAGCTATGGATGGACTTTTCAGGAAGGTTGTCGATCCAAGCTCTTGCCGTGCCTTCCAACATAGTTGCTCCCTCCGGCAATTTCTATGGCCATGGCATAATCGTATAGCCATGAGTCCGGCTTAACGAGGCCGTTGTACCTAGAACAGTTTTTTGACACTGACGCCATGTCCTTAGGGAACGGCTCTCTGCGGATGGCATCACCGAAGCACTTTGGTCCAGAGTATAGCGGCTCCTTTCCTCTTGCTATGTCTTGTAGGAGGTGTCGTGCGTCTTTTGGATCGAGCTGCCGTGCGCCTCTGTTTGCGTCCGGCTCGTCCTGCGCTGCCCGGCTTATGCTGCGCCTGGGCCCTTCTACCTCCTCTCTCTTCTTGCTGCCGGTGCTACGCTGCGGAGACCGGCTTCGACCTCTCCTGGGAGGGTCGTTGCCGACATCTTTTCTAGGCGGTGGCCTGTTGTTCCGGCTACCGCCGTTGTCGTGTCTTGGCTGGGATGGAGGTGGCAGGTCTCCTCTGCTTCCTGTACTTGAATTCTCGTCCCTCCTTGGCTTTGGCGGTGGCGCCTTCTTTGGAGGTGGCGTTGCCTTCCTTTTGTCGCCATGACTACTGGAGCCAGACGGGCCTTCGGGGTCGGTACCGGGTGCAGCTTTGCACTTTCCCGACTTAGACTCTAGGTCTCCCCCGCGAGCATCCGCCATGTGGCCGTAGGAATTAGCGCGAGCTTGTTGTTCTAGGGCCTTGCTCACGAAGTGTCTTGCGTTGGCCAGCTTTTCTTCCGCCGTGTAAGTGTTGTCGTCCAGGGTATCTAGCGTGGCGGCCGCGTTGAGGACAGGGGTGCAGAAGACAACATCTCCCCTTCTGTCCACGCGCTGTGGTGCCGTACGCCAGTCGAACCCTAGATCTTGAGCCGCTGTCGTCGCTTGCGTAGGCGGCTCTTTTCCACGGCGGTTTTTTGATGACCTTTTCTCCTCGAAGAGTTGCCGGCTTGTTTTGGCCGACATCTTCTCCTGTTCTTTCTCGATCTTCTTCGCAAGGCTCTCAACGTGATCCTCTCTTTTTCGCAGGAAGTCAGAGTGCTTAAGCATGTTAAGCCTAAGCTCTTCCACTTCGTCGAGTGGGGTGTCTTTATTCACCGGAGTATTCATGATCTCGTCTACTTCTTTGATGACGGAGAGCAAATCCATGGGTTTGCTGCTGCCGCCTTTCTCGAGGCCGGTTTTCTTCTTTGCGCGCACCTTGTCGGAACTTTCAATGAGTTGGCCGGCAGTGGTGTCGCCGGCGTCTTCCGCCGGCTTGTTTTGCGGCTCCGAAGTAACTGGGGTTGTCTCGTGACCGACAACAACCATCATAGCCAGCTTGTCAGGCATGTCAGTATCCGCTGTGCCCTCTGAAGGAGCCGGATTACCACTTGAAAAGCGGGTTTTGATCTTCTCTTCGAAGAGACTAGCATCATCATCAGAGTCAGAATCTACGTTGACTTGAACGGTAGATCTGGATCCGGCATCTGACATCGCATCCTCCTGTAGAGCAGGGAGGATTGACTCAGGATCATTGTTTTCCGGCTGGGAGTCTGATCCCAGTCCGACAACTCCGACGAAGTGGAAATCAGATTCGGCCGACTCCTAGGAGAAGGCGGATTCAGATCCATCTTGTCGGTCGACTGCTTGGTCGAAGGGTTGGTGGGTGGGGTTGTAGACACGCGGTAGGCCGTACGCCTCTGGCGTGTACCCGATGAAGACGTCGATCCCTCCGATCGGTACGATTGCGCATCCGATAAGGTAGTCGTCCGCCGGGAGCCAGGACTCATCCGAGTTGACGTAGCTATGGCCGCCATACCTTGTGACGCGATCGACGGTGATCTGCTTGCCCACGCCGCCAAGTGTTCCCGCCTGGAACGTGACGCCAGGAACCTTATGCCCCACGGTGGGCGCCAACTGTCGTGGTATCGGCATAATTGATAGGAGACGGGGGTCCTCTAGCCTACGTATGGATTGTGGGGAAGAAGGTTGGTGTCGTCGAGGACGGGATTGAACACGGCGAGTTTACCCAGCTTCGGATCCCACGGCGGTGGCGAGATCCTACGTGCTGCTATAATTCACTATGAGGCAATAGCCGTGAACAGGTTACAATGTGTATGATGCCTATTGAAGCGTCTGCCCTAAAGGCTCCCTGGTGGCCGGCTTATATAGGCGGCCAGACCCAAGGGTACAAGGTAAGTACTTGTCCGGCAAGTAAACAGAGTCCTAGACCTGGCCGGCTTAGTTGCCGCCTTCCGTCTTGGGCTTGGTGGCTGGATGGGCTTCGGCCTTCCGCCTTCCTTGGACCGTCCGCCTACTTCCTTGTACGTCAGCTATCTGGGCCGCCCGGCAGGCTTCGGCCTTACCACCCCTGGGCCACCCTGGACTAGTCGGATTGATCCATGTTGGTTATACTCCTAGTTGATATAACCCCAACTGTAGCGTACCTGCACTTTAAATAAGGCAGATACCTGTGCATAGTGCAAATCCCTGGATCGATTCATTTGCACACACAGTTACGATGTAATATCACAACAAAGCGTCAATTTTATTACATCGATGATCCAGAATTACAAAATATTCTTTACAAATTGCATAGCATAAAGCTAGCTTTGAAAAGTACACAGCGGAAATACAATAGCAGTGAGTCACTATAACTTTCATGCTGCCACAGGCGAAAACATGTTGGTTGTAGACTCGAAACCTTTAACGAAACCTCACTCGTCATCTGATCAAATCTGCAATAAGAAAAATATTGCAACAACGTGGGTCAGATTCCATTAAAAATGGAGTCTGGCAAGTGACACTATGGTGGACACTTATGGAATAACTCTAAAGCCTATATGCATATTTGGCTGGTGGAGCTCAAGGCTAATTTGCATAAAGCCAATTTTTCCTACTCTTTTGAAAACACTTTTCTTGAAATCCAGATGAGTATGGCATGAAAACCATGAATCTCATCTTCCCTTGTTCACCCATCAAGTTTTATTCTAAAGTTGGAATGATGAAATCCTCCGTTGACGTCCTTGATCAGCTGCTCAAAATTGTCCGTAACCGGGGACACGGCTAAGTACTTAGTTTTACACTCTGCAGAGGTTGTGCACTTTCACCATTGTGCCCATTCAACCCAAGGTATTCCTTTACACACCATTTGTGATAAGGAAAGGAGAGAATGAGACGAGATCTTTCAGAAGCATTTTCCCTCCCCATTCTGGCTTGACCCGTTCCACCTAACATCCCCCTGCATCTGCTTGTCAAGCCGGAGAGAGTCCACGCAACATAATTGATCAAGCCAGAGCCCATATGGCAATGGCTGCACTGGAAGCAATCGTCACTCGGAGTTCTTCAGATTCCTCTGTTCCTGGGTGGCCATTCACAAGTGTACATACTCCAGGAACCATAGAAATGGACCTGAGTAGCCACTCAACATAAACCATACAACCAATTACCACCCAGGTGTTTCATTAACTTAGTGGATGTGCACTCTCAGGTAAAAATCACCATGCTCACAGCCCTAAGTAGAATAGAAATTCATCCTAGGCGAAGATAGCCATGAGCACAGTCCTGAGTAGTCACTTAACATTTTGTGAAAACCTTTCGTCAATTGCATAGCATCAATATTTCTGCTAAGTATGATATAGGAACCTAGACACAGGTATAAGGGATTCTACACAGGTTTAGCATAGCAACACATGCATATAAAAATACACTAAGTAATGCATATAAAAATAGGAAGTTTATGAGGTGTGCCACTTGCCTTTGAATGTTGTCATTGTTCACAACTCTTTTCAACGATACTCGGGACTCTCCGTTCAGTCTAACAATACAAATAAACAACAATACAACAATCAACAAACATACAATCCAATGAACCACAAGTTTTGTAAAACTCCCAAGGAAGACATGTCATGTATGATATGCAAATTATTTCTAAGGCTAGAGATGCATGTCATGCTATGAAAATCTCTTAAGTTAATGCGAGGAAAATAGGTGGGTCAAGAATGACTAAGGACTAAGGTCTTAAGTTGGATAAACATACTTTGTTTTATATCTTCTTGAAACAAGTACTCAAATGGCTTAGCCATGATGTGCAAAATACTTAGGGAAAAATACTAAGTCATTTGTTCAAGATGATCAATAATTATTATCAACTCTTTGTAAATTGGACATTCACTATAGTGAGAGAGACAGACACTCGGCCAGCCACTTAAATTGTGGAACAGGTCTCATGTACGAGGACATGTAAGGTTTGTTTCTAGGCCGCTTCATCCCACTATGCTGCTAGGATCCAACAACTTCAAGATGATAACATCAAGATCAAAATTTGCTTAAGTGTAACAGACAAGATTAGGAAAGAGGGAAAAGATAGAAAGAGAGATGTGGTTGTCCTCCAGGCTTCATCTCCAGACTTGTAACTTTCTTTTGGATGATGTCTTGATTGAAGTTTTGATAGACTGGATAATTCTTCAGACTTGGTGGTTCTTGCATCCTCGAGGCTGGTCTTGGATTTACTTAGTCTTCATGAATTCTCAGAGGAGAAGAAAAGACAGAGAGAGAGACTTAGAGAATAAAAGGGGGTTGGCCTTCTTGAACTTCTTCTCACTTTTCTTCTAAGTGTTTCTTCTCCTTGAAGCTACTTCTGTAGTCTTGTTTTTGGCTAAGTCCTTCATGGTCTTCCAGCTCCATGTTGAAATTCCTAAGTGTTTAAGTGTTTAGCACTTTTTCCAAAATACAAGTTTGAAAATAATCCTAACTTTAGAGAAATTGGGGAGGAGTTTTCCTTATGGAAAATTTAACTATAAAATATGCTATGCATGAAATGAAATTTTAAATCACAAGCAACATAACCCAAATTTTGTGAAGTTTTATAACATGTGCATAAATGGTGTGTTTTATGTGTAACATTTTAAATCACCAGAAACATCAAAATAACTTTTGTGATTTCTTTATAAATATGCATGAATTTATAAATGCAATTTTAATTAATTTCTAATTTTGGAAAATATAATCAAAGCAATAATTATAAGATTAAAGTTTCCTATGACTAAATTTTTATAACAAAATTTTATACTTAGTGTTAATAGACAGAGAGTATTTAATTCAATCTATTGCAATTGGATTTAATCCAAAAATAATGTTTCTATTAAAAGTTATTTAAACAAAATAGTCAAATTTATTCAATTGAACACACAACTATGAAATCATTCAAAAATTACTCAAAATATTTTATAGCAGTGGCATTAATTTACAAATATTCTAAAGTTTCTAAAACATATTTATTTGCAATTTTTGGATTTATAGATTTAAAGTTATTACAAATATACTCAAATTCACCAATTGACATTTGAATATTTTATACTAAGTCAAATTTGAATTTTGTCTGATCCAAATTATTCTACATGTCGAGAGCTTTTCAAATATATAAAAATTATTAAATTTGGAGTTGTGGTTAAAAAGTTGTGACAGATCTAAGTGGCAGGGGTGTTTCTGCAAAACTGCCGATTAAATTTAATTACGAAATTGATTATACACGTCAGCGCTGACTGTGCGCTGACGGGGCATGCCACGTAGACGCTGACGTGGTTAAGTCATCTGATCTGGGCCGTCAGATCTGGATCTGACGGTCCAGATCGGAGCGTACCGCTTCGTCCGCAACGATCTAATCTAAGCCGTTAAAAATAGATCCAAAGGCTCACCGTGCTCGTCCAGAAGATGGCGGCGCTTCTCACCGGAGATAGAAGCTGACGGCGGCGCGGGCTCCGGCGTGGACACTCCGGTCGTCGCCGTGCCTCCCCGGATGCGTGGAGAGCAGCCCCGAGCGCGGCGCAGCACGACGAAGGCGATGGGGAGGTCGGTTGGTGGCGGGGGGGCTCCGGAGCTCGATTTACTCCTTGCCGGAGTTGCGGGTGGCGGCGGGGAGCTCCGGGCGTGGACGATTTACTCGTTCTGGTGCACCAAAAACCACGGGACCAAGTCAAAACGAAGCGCAAGAAGAAAGGCAGGAGAGCAGGGGGAGTAGGAGGGCTCGGGGTCGACGGAGCTGACCGAGGGGCGAGCTTTTTGCCGGCGGCAATGGAGACGCTACGAAGCTCGATTTCAGCGGCCTGGAGGCGAGTTCTATTTAGGGTTTGAGGGGAAAGCGGAGGCGGTGTCTCGGGCTACTGATGGGGTGCACGGAGGCGGCTTATCGCGCAAGAATCGCGCCCGATTTCCACCGTATTCGGATCGAACTCCTCTGGTTCGTTTTTCTGTTCGTGGAGATATGGAAGGAGAGGGATGACGCGTGGGTCCCGCGCGTCAGAGAGAGAGCGCGCGGCGCGGACGAAGCTGGGCCGCTGCTGGGCCAAGGCGAGCTGCGCGCGCGGCCGAGAGAGTCTGGGCTTCGGCCCAGTTGGCTCGAGCTGTTCCCTTTTTTTTTTTTGACAAATTCTTTTCTGTTTTACAACTTTTAATTCACAATTTATTTTTAAACTTAACCAAACCTTTTCAGAAAAATTCATAAAAATATGTTTTGGAAAGCTAATTTAATTTAGAACTTTTTGGTAGTATTCTTCCCCAAAAATAAAATTAAATAAAAGGGAAATCATAAAAGATAGAAATAACATGTTTATGGATTAATTTCCAAAACACACTTTTAGTTAAATATTAAATTTCCAACTCTTATTCATGAAATGATGCTTATGCATGATTGTATGTGTGCAATGCTTGAATCCTCTTTCAAAGGTAACATTATGTCTTATATTAAGATAATCATTTGGACTTCATAACAACTTTGGAAAAGATTTTTATTTTAATTTTATTCTTATTTAGAATCTATTAATCATTTCATGCTTTGAAAAATAGATGAAATTCCTTTAAGCAATTGAAATGTTTATTTGGCTAATTCATTAATTTAAATTTTATGAAGTTTTAAAGTTATACACTATAGGCTTGTAATTTCCAAACTATAATTTGAACTTAGTTAAAGGAATGAAAACCATTTAGTAATTATATAACCTTTTGAATAATCTTGTAATTAAGTGGTTTAATTTAAATACTTATAAAGAACTAATTTATTTAAAATAAAATGAATTTTAGTTTGTAACATTTTTGTCAAATTTTATTTTAAGGTTTTGAATTACATGGGATAATAAAATGTTTTAAACTGTGACATTTGAAATATTAAACTTTTGAAGTCTTTTATAGTTGGTTTCCTTATACATTTCATATTTTATTTTAATCACAAGAAAAGTTTTAAATTTTAGTGATTTTTGAACATTATAAAATGTTGGGATGTTACAGACTACCACCCTTAAAAGGAATCTCGTCCCCGAGATTCGGAGAAGCTAGAAAAGAAAGCAAGGGCTTGAGTGATTCTGATAACTCGAGATGTTTTGAGAATTGAATTTTCGGTCATGGAAACTTGAAAACTTGTAGGGGATACATTTTCTGATTGGGGGGGGGGGGGGGGCTAGAAGATTGTTTGGGATCTTTGGGTTTAATAAGTTGAGTTTGAATATTCTAGGTGGCTACCACCCTTAAAAGAAAAGTTTTGTTGATAATTAAACATTCTAATGAACAACCAACAATCAAGATAATCCACTACAAACATCATCTAACAAACATCAAGCAACAAAGTTCAAACACAAGCAACACATACGTAATATTTCAAACTTCTTTTGAGAAATCGAACTAATCGTTTATCGAAGGAAAGGTCGGGGGAATACAAAAGCAACAGTACTGCCATACCACAATTTGATAGGTCAATACACTAAATCGATACGATAAGCTAAATAAGATAAATGGTGGTCCCTCTAACATGGTTTTGATTGCTACACTTATCCTTCCTACATATTACGCTTGCGTTTTATTGCGTGGTTATTTGCCTCAGGCGTGACTTCTTCCTCAGTTGACTCTTCAAACAGCACCTCTTCGGGGTCTTCTTCCACTGGTCCTTCCTCCTTCGTAGCTGCAGATACAGTCACATTTCCAGTGCCTTGGTCACCTCCTTCAGCTAATGGCGGTGGTGGAGGTGGAATGAGTTGTGCCTCAAGCATGGCAATTTGCTCATCCTTGCCAAGGTTCTCCAAATGTAGGTCATGGATGAGTTCCTCCAACTGACCAATAAGATTTTCAGAAGCCTGGAGTTCTTGGGTTTTTGCGTGTATGACGGCTTGAGCATGATTTGCGACGTCAGAAGTCTGTTGGACTCTCCTGGTCAGACAGTTGATGAGATAATCCAAGTCTTCAAACGTCTTGTTAACGAGGGGCAAGTCCAGACGATTTCCCGTGTGAGCCATCGAGATACCATGTGCATTCCTCTTCCCAAAGGCACGGAAGGGAGATCCTGGTGCTAGCTTGAATCGATACTTGTAACACAAACGAGCCATTAAGTCCACCATAGCTATGTTCACTCCCTCAATCCACTCTGGGTAGTAGGTGACATAGTCCACGGGCTCGAAGTCTGGCATCGTAGGATCCGGGGTCATGATGGTGCGTATTTCCCAACGTATCCCATGGGGTATGTCGGTCTCCTCCTTCCTTCCTCGTAAATAGGGTGGTGGTAGCTTCAAAACACTTGTCAACCTAGCCAGCTGCCTCCCAAAGATGAAACCCGACAAAACTCCAGCATACGCAGTCTCAGTGTATTCTCCCATCTAAAATTTTTAACAGGTAAGAGTATTAGAATTTAAAAGAAAAGGGGAAGATGCAAGACAAGATAAATAAAGTAAAACAATATTAAGGAAAGTTCAAAATTCACTCATGTTTTGGAAACCTAGTTTAGTTAACTATTTAACCTTTGGGGTCTTAGTCCAATCCTAGGGGTTTCGAACCTACAGGCAACACAGTGCTCTGATACCATCTGTAGCGTACCTGCACTTTAAATAAGGCAGATACCTGTGCATAGTGCAAATCCCTGGATCGATTCATTTGCACACACAGTTACGATGTAATATCACAACAAAGCGTCAATTTTATTACATCGATGATCCAGAATTACAAAATATTCTTTACAAATTGCATAGCATAAAGCTAGCTTTGAAAAGTACACAGCGGAAATACAATAGCAGTGAGTCACTATAACTTTCATGCTGCCACAGGCGAAAACATGTTGGTTGTAGACTCGAAACCTTTAACGAAACCTCACTCGTCATCTGATCAAATCTGCAATAAGAAAAATATTGCAACAACGTGGGTCAGATTCCATTAAAAATGGAGTCTGGCAAGTGACACTATGGTGGACACTTATGGAATAACTCTAAAGCCTATATGCATATTTGGCTGGTGGAGCTCAAGGCTAATTTGCATAAAGCCAATTTTTCCTACTCTTTTGAAAACACTTTTCTTGAAATCCAGATGAGTATGGCATGAAAACCATGAATCTCATCTTCCCTTGTTCACCCATCAAGTTCTATTCTGAAGTTGGAATGATGAAATCCTCCGTTGACGTCCTTGATCAGCTGCTCAAAATTGTCCGTAACCGGGGACACGGCTAAGTACTTAGTTTTACACTCTGCAGAGGTTGTGCACTTTCACCATTGTTCCCATTCAACCCAAGGTATTCCTTTACACACCATTTGTGATAAGGAAAGGAGAGAATGAGACGAGATCTTTCAGAAGCATTTTCCCTCCCCATTCTGGCTTGACCCGTTCCACCTAACATCCCCCTACATCTGCTTGTCAAGCCGGAGAGAGTCCACGCAACATAATTGATCAAGCTAGAGCCCATATGGCAATGGCTGCACTGGAAGCAATCGTCACTCGGAGTTCTTCAGATTCCTCTGTTCCTGGGTGGCCATTCACAAGTGTACATACTCTAGGAACCATAGAAATGGACCTGAGTAGCCACTCAACATAAACCATACAACCAATTACCACCCAGGTGTTTCATTAACTTAGTGGATGTGCACTCTCAGGTAAAAATCACCATGCTCACAGCCCTAAGTAGAATAGAAATTCATCCTAGGCGAAGACAGCCATGAGCACAGTCCTGAGTAGTCACTTAACATTTTGTGAAAACCTTTCGTCAATTGCATAGCATCAATATTTCTGCTAAGTATGATATAGGAACCTAGACACAGGTATAAGGGATTCTACACAGGTTTAGCATAGCAACACATGCATATAAAAATACACTAAGTAATGGATATAAAAATAGGAAGTTTATGAGGTGTGCCACTTGCCTTTGAATGTTGTCGTTGTTCACAACTCTTTTCAACGATACTCGGGACTCTCCGTTCAGTCTAACAATACAAATAAACAACAATACAACAATCAACAAACATACAATCCAATGAACCACAAGTTTTTTAAAACTCCCAAGGAAGACATGTCATGTATGATATGCAAATTATTTCTAAGGCTAGAAATACTTTTTCATGCCATGAAATTCTTTTAAGTGAATGCCAGGCAAATAGGTGGGTCAAGAATGACTAAGGACTAAGGTCTTAAGTTGGCTAACATACTTTGTTTTATATCTTCTTGAAACCAGCACTCAAATGGCTTAGCCATGATGTGCAAAATACTTAGGGAAAAATACTAAGTCATTTGTTCAAGATGATCAACAATTATTATCAACTCTTTGTAAATTGGACATTCACTATAGTGAGAGAGACAGACACCCGGCCAGCCACTTAAATTGTGGAACATGTCTCATGTACGTGGAC
Organism: Poa annua; assembly: GCA_026929855.1. Lineage (NCBI taxonomy): Eukaryota > Viridiplantae > Streptophyta > Magnoliopsida > Poales > Poaceae > Poa > Poa annua. The sequence continues at coordinate 236,707,609 of CM049426.1, read as the reverse complement.
ATGTAAGGTTTGTTTCCAGGCCGCTTCATCTCACTATGCTGCTAGGATCTAACAACTTCAAGATGATAACATCATGATCAAAATTTGTTTAAGTCTAAAAGACAAGGTTAGAAAAGAGGGAAAAGATAGAAAGAGAGATGTGGTTGTCCTCCAGGCTTCATCTCCAGACTTGTAACTTTCTTTTGGATGATGTCTTGATTGAAGTTTTGATAGACTGGATAATTCTTCAGACTTGGTGGTTCTTGCATCCTCGAGGCTGGTCTTGGATTTACTTAGTCTTCATGAATTATCAGAGGAGAAGAAAAGACAGAGAGAGAGACTTAGAGAATAAAAGGGGGTTGGCCTTCTTGAACTTCTTCTCACTTTTCTTCTAAGTGTTTCTTCTCCTTGAAGCTACTTTTGTAGTCTTGTTTTTGGCTAAGTCCTTCATGGTCTTCCAGCTCCATGTTGAAATTCCTAAGTGTCTAAGTGTTTAGCACTTTTTCCAAAATACAAGTTTGAAAATAATCCTAACTTTAGAGAAATTGGGGAGGAGTTTTCCTTATGGAAAATTTAACTATAAAATATGCTATGCATGAAATGAAATTTTAAATCACAAGCAACATAACCCAAATTTTGTGAAGTTTTATAACATGTGCATAAATGGTGTGTTTTATGTGTAACATTTTAAATCACCAGAAACATCAAAATAACTTTTGTGATTTCTTTATAAATATGCATGAATTTATAAATGCAATTTTAATTAATTTCTAATTTTGGAAAATATAATCAAAGCAATAATTATAAGATTAAAGTTTCCTATGACTAAATTTTTATAACAAAATTTTATACTTAGTGTTAATAGACAGAGAGTATTTAATTCAATCTATTGCAATTGGATTTAATCCAAAAATAATGTTTCTATTAAAAGTTATTTAAACAAAATAGTCAAATTTATTCAATTGAACACACAACTATGAAATCATTCAAAAATTACTCAAAATATTTTATAGCAGTGGCATTAATTTACAAATATTCTAAAGTTTCTAAAACATATTTATTTGCAATTTTTGGATTTATAGATTTAAAGTTATTACAAATATACTCAAATTCACCATTTGAAATTTGAATATTTTATACTAAGTCAAATTTGAATTTTGTCTGATCCAAATTATTTTACATGTCGAGAGCTTTTCAAATATATAAAAATTATTAAATTTGGAGTTGTGGTTAAAAAGTTGTGACAGATCTAAGTGGCAGGGGTGTTTCTGCAAAACTACCGATTAAATTTAATTACGAAATTGATTATACACGTCAGCGCTGACTGTGCGCTGACGGGGCATGCCACGTAGGCGCTGACATGGTTAAGTCATCTGATCTGGGCCGTCAGATCTGGATCTGACGGTCCAGATCGGAGCGTACCGCTTCGTCCGCAACGATCTAATCTAAGCCGTTAAAAATAGATCCAAAGGCTCACCGTGCTCGTCCAGAAGATGGCGGCGCTTCTCACCGGAGATAGAAGCTGACGGCGGCGCGGGCTCCGGCGTGGACACTCCGGTCGTCGCCGTGCCTCCCCGGATGCGTGGAGAGCAGCCCCGAGCGCGGCGCAGCACGGCGAAGGCGATGGGGAGGTCGGTTGGTGGCGGGGGGGCTCCGGAGCTCGATTTACTCCTTGCCGGAGTTGCGGGTGGCGGCGGGGAGCTCCGGGCGTGGACGATTTACTCGTTCTGGTGCACCAAAAACCACGGGACCAAGTCAAAACGAAGCGCAAGAAGAAAGGCAGGAGAGCAGGGGGAGTAGGAGGGCTCGGGGTCGACGGAGCTGACCGAGGGGCGAGCTTTTTGCCGGCGGCAATGGAGACGCTACGAAGCTCGATTTCAGCGGCCTGGAGGCGAGTTCTATTTAGGGTTTGAGGGGAAAGCGGAGGCGGTGTCTCGGGCTACTTATGGGGTGCACGGAGGCGGCTTATCGCGCAAGAATCGCGCCCGATTTCCACCGTATTCGGATCGAACTCCACTGGTTCGTTTTTCTGTTCGTGGAGATATGGAAGGAGAGGGATGACGCATGGGTCCCGCGCGTCAGAGAGAGAGCGCGCGGCGCGGACGAAGCTGGGCCGCTGCTGGGCCAAGGCGAGCTGCGCGCGCGGCCGAGAGAGTCTGGGCTTCGGCCCAGTTGGCTCGAGCTGTTCCCTTTTTTTTTTTTGACAAATTCTTTTCTGTTTTACAACTTTTAATTCACAATTTATTTTTAAACTTAACCAAACCTTTTCAGAACAATTCATAAAAATATGTTTTGGAAAGCTAATTTAATTTAGAACTTTTTGGTAGTATTCTTCCCCAAAAATAAAATTAAATAAAAGGGAAATCATAAAAGATAGAAATAACATGTTTATGGATTAATTTCCAAAACACACTTTTAGTTAAATATTAAATTTCCAACTCTTATTCATGAAATGATGCTTATGCATGATTGTATGTGTGCAATGCTTGAATCCTCTTTCAAAGGTAACATTATGTCTTATATTAAGATAATCATTTGGACTTCATAACAACTTTGGAAAAGATTTTTATTTTAATTTTATTCTTATTTAGAATCTATTAATCATTTCATGCTTTGAAAAATAGATGAAATTCCTTTAAGCAATTGAAATGTTTATTTGGCTAATTCATTAATTTAAATTTTATGAAGTTTTAAAGTTATACACTATAGGCTTGTAATTTCCAAACTATAATTTGAACTTAGTTAAAGGAATGAAAACCATTTAGTAATTATATAACCTTTTGAATAATCTTGTAATTAAGTGGTTTAATTTAAATACTTATAAAGAACTAATTTATTTAAAATAAAATGAATTTTAGTTTGTAACATTTTTGTCAAATTTTATTTTAAGGTTTTGAATTACATGGGATAATAAAATGTTTTAAACTGTGACATTTGAAATATTAAACTTTTGAAGTCTTTTATAGTTGGTTTCCTTATACATTTCATATTTTATTTTAATCACAAGAAAAGTTTTAAATTTTAGTGATTTTTGAACATTATAAAATGTTGGGATGTTACACCAACAGTACTGTCACTATCGCCCCCATCTGCGTCGGTGCAAGGGCATCCTCAATCAGCTCCTCACCGAAAGGTGGCACCAGTGGTCCTCGAAGGGTGCACCTCACGGTCCAGGACATCTCGTCACCAACCATCGGTAAGCAGCGCCCTATCAGGAGCTCGGATAGCGGGCGTCCCAAGTGTCGGGTCAACTGGAGAAAATCCGCCTGAAAGAGACGCGAAGCTCCCGAGTCGGGCACATCCCCAACTTGATCGACGACGAGAACTCACCGTTCATCTACACAAAATTTTAAATGAAGGTTGAAATTGTGAACGGTGTGCAAAATTTTAAACAAGTAAAAACATAAGGTTTAATGCAAGTATAATATTAATCAGTAGTTAATAACAGAGGGGAGGGGATAGCAGTATATTCTGCACATTTTAAGTATCTCTCCTAAATTTTTAGGAAAAACATTTTTGCGTGACGTCGACGCCCAACCTAGCTAAAGTCTCCTAAGATCAACTTGGCTCTGATACCAAGTCTGTAAGGACCCCTCGAAACAAGTCCGAGATGTCCATGTTATGTAAAAGATCACGATCCTAATGATCAGTGCATCGCAATCACATAACCAACATTGGTATCAAAGAGTTACATCATTCAAGTCGTACGAATAAAAGTCTTACAACACATAAATGGTCATACGACCAAGTCTGCAAACCTCATCGTGCAGGACGGAATTAACTAAGATAGCGGAAGGTCGTGGCTAGCGTCGGCCCTTGACATCTCCGAACGCTGATCCCACAAGTGCAGTTGACCGGTGACAACTAAGTGGCGAAGTCGTCGTCAAACACCTCCTCCTCGACATAAGCCTCATCATTGTAATCTAGACATTGAATATCTAGGGACAAAGCCAAATGAGTACAATTACGTACTCGCAAGACCACCTGTAGGTTTTCAGTTTTTCATGGAGATGCAAGTAAAGCATTTTCGAAAACTAGGATGACTCCTATATGAACTATAGGTCTTATTTTCGAACACCATTATAATAGACATAGAGAATACGACATGTCTATATCTTTGTTGAAGAAAAATATTTATAGATAGAATTCTCTTCTCTTAGATATAGCAAGGACATATCGAAGTACAGAGACTTTCTTTTGTAAAAGTCTGCCACAACATTAGGATAGGCATACCCTTTTTTCCTGGCTTGAGATCGGACTGGTTGTCTCCCCGAGATCAACCATCCTCACCCAAATTCCGTACCTCCCAGGTACCACTTTGTTGCCTCCTTGTTTTTCTCCGAAAAAAACCTCTTTTTCTTAAAACTAAAACAGCCAGCATGCCTAGTGGGACCTTTCCAACCGTTCATGACCGCGGACGTGGCTATTCGAATAGATTTACACTCTGCAGAGATTGCACACTTTACCCACACCTATCGGTCCTTCCGCCGTGTCAGCCAAGGCCCGTCATACGTCAGCATGCGGGGGGTTTCCGGATAACCAGATCAAAGATTTTCACTATGTCCACCCTAGTATCGGGGCCTGCCGGTAGGTTTGTTCTCCTCGGTACCGTGTGCTCCACTAGACCTCTTGGTCTTTCCTCGGGACGCCACACCGCCACGGCAGGAGACCCGCTGTAATCATCCGGCGCAATCATCACATGTGTATTGCCTCATCCAGACGACAACCCGGGTTCGAGGGCCCAGCCCCCATAGAAAGTATGAGAGCCCCAATACTAAAACAGACAAGTTTCCGGCTAAGCCCTACCCATGTCAGGTAGTGTGGTTGCACAGGTTAATTGTTTCGGGCGGCAGTTAGGGTCACACTTTGTTTTTCAAAACACCTTCTCCTCAAACTACTCCCAGCAGCTCGGGTTTTCGCAAACATCTCTGATTGCTCCCAGCAACTCGGGTTATAATAAAACACTTGCTCGCCGATTGCTCCCAGCAACTCGGGTTTTTCTCCGGAAAACATTTTGATCAAAACAGGCCCCCATCCTATAGTTTTGAGGTAAGGGAATAGGAGTATACTACTAGAAAACTTAATCTTCTTGATGGAGCCTTCAACAACAAGGCCCATCAAATGAAACCTTATTTTGTAACACCTATAATATTCTAGTAGCTAACTTCGGCTCAAACAACATTTTGTAAAAAATAGTTTTCGGGTGACAAGGTGGCACAGAAGAAGTAAAACATGCATTATTTTATTTTGAAGACAAAACATGCTTTGTAAATAATAGGATTGCATAATGGTGGTGAGGTGGGCTTTCCTTGCTCAAAGTACTGTCCCTGGTCTTGCTCTTCTTCGTAGGTGTGCTCAGCTACCACGTTATGCTCCTCCTCTGCTTGCGGGTCTATCGTAACATGAAAATAAACGAGACTAGTGTGAATCCTAAAATGCGAGTTGACAACAATCTAAAGTAAACAAACATACAACAAGCATCATAAAACAGAATCATCCATAGGATGGATTCACCTAATCATCAACACAATTAGAAACATAACACACCAATCATATAGTGCTACACTATGGCATGAAAAGGAGTATGCTAACAACACACAAGGAACATCACAAAACTATTAATGTTTTAAGAGACAAGTGTAAGGGTTTAGTTTAGTTCCCGGATTACAAGGTTGACAAGATTTAGACTCAAGCTTGCTTTTATCCAAAAAAACTGAAAGTACAAGTATTACATATAAATAGCTATTATGGTGTTGTTTCAATGAAAAAGGCATAACTTTTAGAGTACTAATTAAAAATGGAAACCCTTCTACCACAGTACTCCTGGGTACTATAGAAAACTCTGGAAATTGGTTGTGCACTAAAAACTACTTCCAAACATAAGCTAAAAATCATGCAATAGCTACTCATGTCCAAACAAAAAGGTTGTAGTTTCTGTTTTATAGATCTCCTGTATGCAAAGTTAATTTTCTTGGAAATATATGAATTTTATCTTTCAATAGAAATTTGATTCACCTAATTTGGATAATCCTAGCTCAAGTTATCCCTGTTTTAAAATAAAGTAAACTTTTGACCATTTTTAATGTACAGAGAAAAATATAAATTATTTTGGTGTCAAACCAGTGTTGTATGTTAGATAAAACTTGTGGCTACACTTCAAAAATACACCAAACAAATTTGTCTAGAAAGAGGTAGCTCAAACAATCAAAACTAGGCAAACAATATTTTCAGAGAATCTAACTATACATTTTATGAGGAATAATATCCTGTTTTAAGGAATTTATTTATTTAACATCAAATATATACTGCAAAATTCTACCCCTATAGTATAGAACACCTACCACTTATATCTACAACATCCAATGGGATTTACCCCAAAAAATAATTTAATTAATGAACTAAAAATCACTAAATACCTACTGGTATCTTCTTAAACTTAAAATATCATTTGTCAGAATAATCTCCTGGATGCAAGACTTATAGATCTTGGTAGGCCTTTTGATAGGCTTTCCAGAGAATCCTGGATGCATTGATTTTGACTTATAAATCTCAAGTTATTAATAAATTGGTGAAAATGATACTTTTTACTAGATCTATCATAACACACAACTGGGAACATATTTTGGAGAGAATCCAGTGCCACATGATTCAGAAAACGTATACCTATGCTAAAAAATTTACCTCACTAATTTAGCATGCACGGATTTACCACAAATGAATAAAAGCCAGCCTAATATTTCTCTGGAATTTAAACAGAGAAAATATTTAAATGGAAAAGAAGGGGGTGGGCCAGATCTGGGCCAGATTGGCCCGGAGCAGCGCGGATCTGCACGGGAGATGGGGCTGGGCCGGCGCAACTGGGCGAGGCCACACGCGCCTGGCGCGGAAAATGGTCAACGCCAGCCGCATTCAAACTCAGTCGTCGATCTCCAGATCAATGGCGCATGAGTCGTCTTCTTCGTCGCGCCAACGTCGAAAGAACCAGAGAGGGAAAATGGAGGGCGAGGACGGTGCGCTCCCCTCGCGCGTCAAGAGGCCACAACAAGGGGTCGGAGAAGAAAGAGGAGGCGATGCCGAGCTCGAGGATGCCCTCCAATCGCGCATGCAACGCCGGGGTCCAAGGTTTTGCCGGCGATGTGCTTCTCGGGTGGCGGACGAACTCGACGTCCTCGGTTACCTAGAAGATAAATGGGGACGGGGATTAGATAAACCTCGATATGAGGAGCTAGGCAAGCCAAAAATAGCGAAGAAGGAGGGAGGGTAGCGACGGTTACGGCCGTTTTCCTCCGGCGACTACCGAGGAGGTTTTTCTCCGTTTCCAGGGCAATGGGGTCGAGAGCTCGAGCGAGGTTGGTGGGGGAGAGGAGATGGAGTGTGGGAGGGTCTCCGACAGTGAATAAATGGGGGAGGGCACGGCTAGACACGGCTCAAAACCAGGGGCTGGTTTTAGGGTTTTCTCGGGCAGGAGCGGTTTGGGGAGAGAGGAGGGGTGATCTCATTAGCTTCCCTGGGTGGTGGAGAGGGGCAGGAGGGATGGTGGTCGGGGTGACGAGTTTGAGCCAATAGATGAGGGAGGAGAGCTGGGGGTGCTGTCCCCCTCCTTGACACCAGCAGAGAGGGTCGAGGGAGAGAGGGGGGTAGCTAGGGCTCGGGTAGTTAGGTTCTTCTCCTCCCCTTTTATTCTTTTTAATTTTCTCCTTTCTTTAATTGCTCAAGAAAAAAATAAGTTTGAAAATTCAAAACAAAAGATATCAAATCCAACACTTGCTAAATGGATGAATTTTTTCAAACTTGAGTTCATCTACTACTTACCTAAATAACAGATTGAAAAGGTGATGGAAAAAAAATCAGGAAAGAAAATAGGATCCAATGGTCCTTGATTTTTGATGCACACTCAAGCTCATTGGTTTTATTCCTTAACTAACCCAAAAGTCATTTCTAGAGACTACAAACCAAAATATAACTAGCCTAGACCAAGTTGGTTCTTTTGCATGTCCAAAATGGTGTAAGGTTCGCTTAATAATAAGTTCTAGTTTTGCTATGTTTTAATAAACATGAAGATCACAAGAGTAGAACCTTTTTTCTAGTTATTTTTATTTTAGTGTTTCTATCCGCTTAGATGACTAGTGAAATAAATAAGCAAGACTAATAAGAACAATCAAAGATGAATCTATGCCACATAATTAATCACACACAAAAGTTTTAGCTTAGACAGAAAAATCTAGCTTAACACCACAATTATAAGCTTAGGGAAATTGGGGTGTTACACCGCCCGTCCTCGCGCCACTGTCACCTCACGCCGACGAGGAGACCTCGTCCGGCTCGTGGACCTTGTCGCCGTCGCCGCGTAGCCCACCCGAGGTCGCCGTGGACGAGGAAGGGTTTGAGATCTACGATTCCGCCGCCTTCGAGTCCTCGGTGACCCGCGAGGAGTTCGTCCCCAACGAGGTCCTCGAAACGGTCACCGACGTCGTCCAGGCGCGCTCCTTGGAGGAGGTCCAAGCATACGCGAAGCGCCGCCGCCGGGGGGTCGAGATCGAGCTGGACCGCCTCCACCGCGAACAGGAGGCCGGCGGGAGCTCGAGCAAGGGGAAGGCCATCATCGTCTACGTCGACGACGACTCCTCCGACGAGGAGTGAATCACTGTAGAGACGACGCGGCCGCACCCTGCAAGCTCCGGTGAGCTAATTTTGCTGCTTAGGGTTAGGGCCGCGTAGTATACATAGATTTTGGAAGGTCGTATGTAATCTCCGGCGAGATCCGACGAGCACGCTCTGAATGTAAAGTCCTGCGAACGAAGAACTATATGAATTTTAAATATGCGGGTCCAATTTTCTCCGGCGAACACATTTTTTAGCGAGTCCACCATTTTTTCTTAGAAATGGGGTGTTTACCCTACCTTTGGAGCTCATTTCAAACACATTTTCCGGCGAGTCAAGCATTTTTGCTTAGAAATGGGTCCGTTTAGCCTACCTTTGGAGCTCATTCGCAACACTTTTTCAGTGAGTCCACAAACCTACCTTTGGAGCTCATTTGAAACACATTTTTCGGCGAGTCGACCATTTTGCTTAGAAATGAGGCCGTTTACCCTACCTTAGGAGCTCATTTGAAAGACATTTTTCAGCGAGTCCACCACCCTTCCTTTGGAACTCATTCCAAACGCATTTTTCGGCGAGTCGACCATTTGTGCTTAGAAATGAGGGCTCTTTTGAAACACATTTTTCAGCGAGTCCATCACCCTTCGTTTGGGACTTATTTCAATCACATTTTCGGCGAGTCGACCATTTGTGCTTAGAAATGAGGCCGTTTACCTTACCTTTTGGAGCTCATTTGAAACACATATTTCAGCGAGTCCACCACCCTTCCTTTGGAACTCATTTCAATCACATTTTTCGGCGGTAGTCCATTTGTGCTTAGAAATGAGGCCGTTTACCCTACCTTTGGAGCTCATTTGACGGTGGAAGTTTCCATTTCAGTTATTAGTTACTTTATTAAGGGCAAGTGCCAATTTAGTTATTAGTTCTTGATCGATTTTAGTTATTAGTTGCTTTATTAAGGGCAATGGCCTTGTGCTTGACGTCTCAAATTGTGTGTGTAAATCCACTTCAGTTTGCAAATTTTCCAGCGAGTCCACCATTTTTGCTTAGAAATGAGGCCGTTTACCCTACCTTTGGAGCTCATTTGAAACACATTTTTCAGCGAGTCCAAGCTCATTTGAAAATTTATATGGATTCAAACTAGATTTGAGCAAGCTCATCGCTATCCCCAATTGGTTTGAAAAAATACCCATTTGGTTACGACGGGTAACAGCCAAAATCCGCATTTGGTGCGCTAGAATACCCATTTTGTGTCAATGAGGCAAATGGGGATGGGAGAGCCAAAATCCCCGTTGGGTCCACTCGTCTGTGGGTGTACAGTCCTTGTCCAACGCGCGCGTCCAATCAGATCGCAGAACAAGCTTCTCGCGGATCGTGTAATGCCCCAATCCATAAATTATACAGTGATGCTATGTGTCGGTGGTCATGCTACATAATCGAAGGTTACTGGGGTTACCACTCCCAGGCCGAGTAAACATCGGCAGGCGTGCTCGGCATGGATCATCGGCAACACAACCCTTCGATCATGCCATATCCAAAGCATAGCCCTCAAAGTATAATAAAGAGACTACGACACCGGAACACCTGGCACATGACAGACCCTACGACTCAAGATAGTATAGTTCAACTCTTAGTAGAGAAAGATAGCAAATATTACAATCAGAGGTCACAGACCCATCAGTACATCAAGCGGAAGCAAATTAAGTTGTTCTAAACAACAAGATCCAAATATGGCCTAAGAGGCCTACAGATAAACAGTTCCGTGCCAGCTGGTTCCTAGTTGCCCCAGGCTGCCACCCGGGAACCCCAGACTACTCGTCGATGTCAATAAAGAACCCACCTTCGGGGTAGGTAAAGTCCTCCTCTGAAACAAAAATAAACAAGGGTGAGTTCGACGAACTCAACAAGATTTTGAGCTACTTGCTCCATGATTGGCTTTCAAGGTTTTATGGCTGTTTTGCGTAAGGCTGATTTTGTTCATAAAATATGACTCCAAGGCATCGACTATCAGAATATTTTCGAAGAGGGGTAAGAAGTAACTCCTTCTCTTTTGATTCACTTTCTCATCATCCACCACTGTACATGTCCCACCAAGGCACCTCCCCGACTTACCCTCGAGGAAGTCAACCTTACAATCGTGAGTGGTACCTTTAGTACCCAGTTTTTAGTCATTCCGTTAAAGTTATTCTATGATCCCTGAATTCGTCACCAAGTCGTCCTTAACCGTGGACACGGCTTTTCGAAAAGATTTATCCCTGCAGGGGGTGTACAATGTGAAACGCGCCAGGTTCCCGAGGGACCTCCCAGCTCCTTATCCATGCGTACCGTCCGGCCCATTGCCTGTACAACTAGCTCTCTTCCGGGGAAAGCCGGCTGGGTGGGAGCGGCTACGACCTTTACCTCGCTTTGGACTAACCTAGGATCATCAGTGACCGTAGGACAAGTTCAGTGCCTCCAACACCCTGCCCCGCGGCCACTCATTTTCCTACCACCATCATCCTCATCTCAGTCTTGGCCACCATCTCAACACACGCGCAAATGGAAAGCCAAACTAGAGGACCCCCGGCTAGTCCGACACAAGTTAGTCGGTCAACGAGGTTCCATATGCCCACGCATGGTAGCACGCTCAACTTGGCTCGAAGGCGAGAACTCGCACCGAGGCGGCGAGAACGAGACAACCCACCACATTCCATGTGGCCTCTCATCCCCACCTTTTAGCATTTTATTAATTATTACCACAATTCTCCACCATCATCCGCGGAAATTCCACATCTGATCCCAACATGAATATCCATCAGACCACTAAGCAGTTAACTAAGCATGGCTAAGCAACGACCTAGCATAGTGAATTAATTCAGGCCATCAACACAATCCTATGGATAATAGGAGGGAAAACAGGTAATGGCATCGGTAACTTAATGCAACTATAGGATACTCTAATCCAATCAAATTGACATTTGGAACCGCATGCAATATTATAGTGGAGAAAATAATTTGCATAAAGTAGGATAAGATATGCAAGAGGGTGGGGATCACGCTTGCCTTGCTCAGCAGGCGGGTAATACTGATCGTCGGGGTAATGTGGCGAGACCCCGTCTCCGTGATCTACCGATGTATAAAAACACCGGAAAGCACACAATCAATATAAGCAATTCATATGCAATGCGCAAGCACATGATGGTATGACATTTTAATGCAATGAATTACTTCAATAATTATATGACATTTAGATGGGATGCTAGGAATCATTATTCAACGAGATAGGAATGATATTTTCCTATTTGGTTTTATGTTCTCCTAAACTTTTAATTTAGGTAACATGCTTGAAATGATTTTGAATGTGTAGAACCAGTTCTTATTAGCATTTTTACTTAGAGGGTACAATTCTAGCAAACTGAGGAATTTATTATGAATTTAAACTACACCTTTTTTTTTCTACCCCTCTCTTAATTCAGCAAAACATAAAAATACAGTAGCAGTAATGGAAGTGTGAATCATTCCATTAGATAGCATTTATTTTTCTGAGCATTTTGGTATATTATTTGCTAAATTTGGATAATTGTTTTGAAAGTTATGAATTTTTGAAGTTTGAATCATTTTCTGTCTTTTTATTAATTCGCAGATAATTCGTTCGGGCGTTTTTCACCGAGGCTGGGCTAACCCGAGCCACTGACGTGCGGGCCAGGGGGCCAGGGTGAAGCTGACGCGGCGCGGGGCGTTTGCTGGGCCACTGGCGCGTGGGCCCAGGCCGTCAGCGCACGCCGGAGCGCACGGCCGTGGAGGACGCCGGCGGCGAGGTGCACGGGCACGCGCTTCTACGGCGCCAGGGAGCCCGCAGGTGGACGCGTTCGATGCGCACGAGAGCGTGGAACCTAGTGGCGGAGCTACGGACCAAATGGTCGCCGGGAAAATGCTCCGGCGACGAGCTGCGGCGGCGGCGAGCTACGGCTACGGCTAGCTACGGTGCGAGAGGGTGTCCCCGAGGACGGTCTGCTCACCCTCGTAGCGTGGGCGTGCTCGGAGCGGACGGAGGAGGGCTGAGGCGGCGGAGAACTTGCTCGAGGCGCGGCGGCCGGAGTCGGGGAAGAAGAGGACGGCGGCGGCGATCTCGAGTTCCCCGGCACGATTACTTCGGCGTGGAGGTAGCTGGCGTTGCGGCGGTCCTCGTGGTGGTCTGCGATTTGCGAGGGGCGTGCTCAACCGGCGGCGATGCGGCGGCGGAGCTCGGCTAGGTTACGGCCATGGCGGCTCGGGGAAAAAAACAGGGGAGAGGGGAGATATTTCGAGGGGAGGGAGAGAGCACGGGCTCGGTGGTGGTCTTATCCTCCTCGCAGGGCAGCAGAGGGGGGCCCGACGCGGCGACGGAGGGCGCAGGACGGCGAGCGGGTGCGACGGGGACGAACTCCCCGGTCGCTACAGAGAAGAAGAAGAACATTTTCGAAATCCCCCGTGCCACTTTTATTTTTCCATCACAAACAGGTCCTTTTCCATTACAAAGAGGCCCTTCTCTATTTCTTTTTAAAACCAGTGCACTGTTTTGATTTAATTGGGGCAGTTAAACACTTTAGAAAAATTTGAGAAAAATCATGTAGCCTCCCCACACAGTGTAGAGTCACCCCAAACATTGGCATCTCAAGATAAAATGTTTTGAAGCACTTTTGTTCAGAGGGGATAATTAGGGTATTTTGCTGAGATTTTCCATATGTTGCCACTTTAATAATATGGAGTCAATGCAAATATATTATTTGGAACCCTTGGAACTTCCTTGACAAATATGCAAGATTCAAAGTGTCTTGGTTGAAATGTTCATAAGTAGCAAAATGATATAAATGCCATGATGCAATTACACAAAAGTGGAAAAATTACAGAGGTTTTCAGGTTTTAAACCTGGGGCTGTTACAAATCTACCCCCCTTACAGGAATCTCGTCCCGAGATTCTAAAGTTGCGGAAGAAAGTCGGGATACTCCTCACGAAGACTAGACTCTCTTTCCCAGGTAGCTTCTTCTTCGGAATGGTGAGACCCCTGAACCTTGAAGAATTTGGTAGTCTTATTCCGAGTCTTCCTTTCCGCTTCATCTAGGATACGTATAGGATGCTCGCGATAGGTGAGATCCGCCTGGATATCCAGCTCCTCATGATTGACTCCACGGATAGGATCCTTGAAGCAACGGCGGAGTTGGGATACATGGAACACATCATGCACATCCGGGAAGTTGGTTGGGAGTTCTAGCTGGTAGGATAGATCTCCTCGTTTGGCCAGAATGGTGAAAGGGCCAACATAACGAGGGGCCAATTTTCCCTTGATTCCAAAGCGACGAACACCACGAAGAGGAGAGACGCGTAGATAGGCCTTGTACCAATCTCATAATGGACCTCCTGATGGTGCTTATCATAGTAGCTCTTCTGCCTAGACTGGGCAATCTTCAGATTCTCTCGTATGATTTTCACCTTCTCCTCGGCTTCATTGATTACATCTGGACCCAAGAGTTGCCTCTCTCCGGTCTCGGACCAATTTAGCGGAGTTCGGCATTTCCTTCCATACAGAACCTCGAATGGGGCCATACCCAGACTCACTTGATAGCTATTGTTGTAGGAGAACTCAGCGAAGGGAAGGTATTTCTCCCAACCTTTTCCAAAGGAGATCACGCAAGCTCGAAGCATGTCCTCTAGAACTTGGTTCACCCTTTCTGTTTGATCATCTGTTTGGGGATGGAAAGCTGTGCTGAAGTTGAGGCGGGTTCCCATGGCTTGTTGGAACTCGTCCAGAATTTCGAGGTAAACAAGCTACCACGATCAGAGATTATCTTCTTAGGAACACCGTGAAGTACGATGATCCGGGAAGTATAAAGGTCAGCCAGCTTAGCAGCGGTGATGTCGACTCGCACTGGGAGGAAGTGAGCCACTTTGGATAGTCGATCGATGATTACCCAGATAGCATCGTTGCCCCTGGGAGACTTCGGCAGACCCGTAATAAAGTCCATACCAATCTCGTCCCATTTCCATTCTGGAATCGCAATAGGGCGAAGAGTGCCAGCAGGCCTTTGATGTTCAGCCTTTACACGTCGACAGGTGTCGCATTCAGCAACATACTTGGCGATTTCTCTTTTCATCCGAGTCCACCAGAATAGTGGTCGGAGGTCTTGGTACATTTTAGTACTACCGGGATGAATAGAGAGAGGGGAATCATGCGCTTCTTTGAGGATTAACTCCCTCAGATTCTGTTCCTTTGGCACTACCAGACGGTCACCAAAGTACACGATTCCCGCTTCATTCTCCGAGAAGCATTTGGCCTTTCCACTAGCAATGTTCTTCTTGATATTAAGAATGCCAGTATCTAGTTTATGCGCTTCCTTTATCTGGTCTACCAGAGTAGGTTTGATTTCCAGATTTGCGAGGTAGACAGAGGGAACAATTTCCAGGTTCAAACGGGCGAACTCTTCATGGAGAGCAGGTTGAGCCTTCTCAACCATCAGGTTGTTGCTATAAGCTTTTCGACTTAGCGCGTCAGCCACGACGTTCGCCTTGCCGGGTTGGTAATTCAGACTCACATCATAGTCTTTAATTAACTCCAACGAACGTCTTTGCCTGAGATTTAGATCCGGCTGAGTGAAAAGGTACTTCAGACTCTTGTGATCCGAGTAAATCTCGCAACGGTTACCAAACATGTATGGTCTCCGTTGCTTCAGAGCATAAACCACTGCGGCAAGCTCCAAATCATGAGTTGGGTAGTTTTGCTCATGTGGCTTCAATTGGCGAGAGGCATATGCCACTGCATGGCCATCTTGCATTAACACACAGCCCAAGCCTAGCAGAGAGGCATCACAGAAGACCACGAAATCCTTGCTTGCGTCTGGCAGGGCAAGCACAGGAGCAGAAGTGAGTTTGGCCTTCAGGGTTTTGAAGCTCTCTTCAGCTTGGTCCGTCCATACGAACCTTGTATCCTTCTTGAGAAGGTTGGTCAGAGTCTTGGCTATTTTGGAGAACCCTTTGATGAATCGGCGGTATTAACCTGCCAATCCCAGAAAGCTTCGGATGTCCTTGACAGTCATGGGAGTTACCCAATCCATAATAGTTTGAACCTTGTCGGGAACGACAGCCACTCCACTTGCGGAAATCACATGGCCGAGGAAGACGAGATTGTCCAACCAAAACTCACACTTGGAGAACTTGGCATAGAGGCGGTGTTCTCGAAGGCGTGTCAGGATCAAACGAAGATGTTCGGCATGCTCTTCATCGGTTTTGGAGTAGACGAGAATGTCATCGATGTAAATGACAACAAACTTGTCGAGATAATCCATGAAGACGGAGTTCATGAGCCTCATGAACGTCGCAGGAGCATTGGTGAGACCAAAGGACATAACGGTATACTCATATGAGCCATAGCGAGTAACGAAGGCCGTCTTTGGAATACCCTGCTTTCGGATCTTGATCTGATGGTACCTGACCTCAGGTCCATCTTGGAAAATACCGTTGCACCAGCTAGTTGATCCAATAGATCATTGATGCGAGGAATAGGGTACTTGTTTTTGATTGTCACCGCATTTAAAGGCCTGTAGTCAGAGACTAGACGAGGCACGGTAGAATCCCTCTTCTTGACGAAGAGTACGGGACAACCCCAAGGTGAACTGCTAGGCCGAATGAACTCTTTCGCTAACAGTTCATCAATTTGCTCCTTTAACAGCGCCAGCTCCTCCACCGGCATCCGGTAGGGCTTCTTGGCAACCGGCGCGCTACCGGGAAGCAACTCTATGACGAACTCCACACTTCGATCAGGTGGCATGCCAGGCAATTCCTCCGGGAACACATCCGGGAAGTCACACACAACGTGGATGTCTTGGATTTCAGGAGGGGATAAGCCTTCCATAAGGCAAAGGAGAAGCTCAGGTGAGATGGGCATGGATGGAGATGGAGGTCTTGACTGGGCAGACCAATACTCCACAATGTCGCCGGAAGATGTGGTCACGGTGATGGTTCTGGCAGCACATTCGAGGTTAGCCTTGTATTTCCCTAGCCAGTTCATGCCCAATATGGCATCAAAGCCGGTTGACTTGAAGGCTATCAGAGGAAATGGGAAGGGGAATGAGCCTATCTTAATTTGGACTTCGGGGGTCACCCTTTTGGTTTGCCAACGAGTGCCCGGGCTGGTGACCAGTAATGGTGTTTCCAACTCTTCAAACGGTATATTGTTTTGTTGTGCAAATGCTACCGAAATGAATGAATGTGATGCTCCAGAATCAAACAGTACTGTAGCAAGAATAATTCAAATGCCAGGTACGGAGACTCTAGAGTCAGGAATGAAAGTAGAACTCGGGTAGAGACTAGGCACGGCAAGGAGAATAATCCTGAAAGCAAACAGAGGGACTGGAGCCCCAAAAACTGGTCGCCCCACGCCCTGAAACCCAAAGTGAGTAAGTGTATGACACGTCATGCGCGGCGGAAGCGACACGTGATAAGGCTCAAAACAAATAGAGGTAAGATTGCTCCGAGAGTAGAGGGTAACCAGATAAGGAGTAAAAAGAATCCTAAGATGGTTTTCACAACTCATTTTTAGGTTAAAAAATATTTTTACCAACACTAGACTCAACGTCGACCAGTAGTAAGGGTTTCCTACAGGCGGTACTGCTCTGATACCAAGTTGTAATGCCCCAATCCATAAATTATACAGTGATGCTATGTGTCGGTGGTCATGCTACATAATCGATGGTTACTGGGGTTACCACTCCCAGGCCGAGTAAACATCGGCAGGCGTGCTCGGCATGGATCATCGGCAACACAACCCTTCGATCATGCCATATCCAAAGCATAGCCCTCAAAGTATAATAAAGAGACTACGACACCGGAACACCTGGCACATGACAGACCCTACGACTCAAGATAGTATAGTTCAACTCTTAGTAGAGAAAGATAGCAAATATTACAATCAGAGGTCACAGACCCATCAGTACATCAAGCGGAAGCAAATTAAGTTGTTCTAAACAACAAGATCCAAATATGGCCTAAGAGGCCTACAGATAAACAGTTCCGTGCCAGCTGGTTCCTAGTTGCCCCAAGCTGCCACCCGGGAACCCCAGACTACTCGTCGATGTCAATAAAGAACCCACCTTCGGGGTAGGTAAAGTCCTCCTCTGAAACAAAAATAAACAAGGGTGAGTTCGACGAACTCAACAAGATTTTGAGCTATTTGCTCCATGATTGGCTTTCAAGGTTTTATGGCTGTTTTGCGTAAGGCTGATTTTGTTCATAAAATATGACTCCAAGGCATCGACTATCAGAATATTTTCGAAGAGGGGTAAGAAGTAACTCCTTCTCTTTTGATTCACTTTCTCATCATCCACCACTGTACATGTCCCACCAAGGCACCTCCCCGACTTACCCTCGAGGAAGTCAACCTTACAATCGTGAGTGGTACCTTTAGTACCCAGTTTTTAGTCATTCCGTTAAAGTTATTCTATGATCCCTGAATTCGTCACCAAGTCGTCCTTAACCGTGGACACGGCTTTTCGAAAAGATTTATCCCTGCAGGGGGTGTACAATGTGAAAGGCGCCAGGTTCCCGAGGGACCTCCCAGCTCCTTATCCATGCGTACCGTCCGGCCCATTGCCTGTACAACTAGCTCTCTTCCGGGGAAAGCCGGCTGGGTGGGAGCGGCTACGACCTTTACCTCGCTTTGGACTAACCTAGGATCATCAGTGACCGTAGGACAAGTTCAGTGCCTCCAACACCCTGCCCCGCGGCCACTCATTTTCCTACCACCATCATCCTCATCTCAGTCTTGGCCACCATCTCAACACACGCGCAAATGGAAAGCCAAACTAGAGGACCCCCGGCTAGTCCGACACAAGTTAGTCGGTCGACGAGGTTCCATATGCCCACGCATGGTAGCACGCTCAACTTGGCTCGAAGGCGAGAACTCGCACCGAGGCGGCGAGAACGAGACAACCCACCACATTCCATGTGGCCTCTCATCCCCACCTTTTAGCATTTTATTAATTATTACCACAATTCTCCACCATCATCCGCGGAAATTCCACATCTGATCCCAACATGAATATCCATCAGACCACTAAGCAGTTAACTAAGCATGACTAAGCAACGACCTAGCATAGTGAATTAATTCAGGCCATCAACACAATCCTATGGATAATAGGAGGGAAAACAGGTAATGGCATCGGTAACTTAATGCAACTATAGGATACTCTAATCCAATCAAATTGACATTTGGAACCGCATGCAATATTATAGTGGAGAAAATAATTTGCATAAAGTAGGATAAGATATGCAAGAGGGTGGGGATCACGCTTGCCTTGCTCAGCAGGCGGGTAATACTGATCGTCGGGGTAATGTGGCGAGACCCCGTCTCCGTGATCTATCGATGTATAAAAACACCGGAAAGCACACAATCAATATAAGCAATTCATATGCAATGCGCAAGCACATGATGGTATGACATTTTAATGCAATGAATTACTTCAATAATTATATGACATTTAGATGGGATGCTAGGAATCATTATTCAACGAGATAGGAATGATATTTTCCTATTTGGTTTTATGTTCTCCTAAACTTTTAATTTAGGTAACATGCTTGAAATGATTTTGAATGTGTAGAACAAGTGCTTATTAGCATTTTTACTTAGAGGGTACAATTCTAGCAAATTGAGGAATTTATTATGAATTTAAACTACACCTTTTTTTTTCTACCCCTCTCTTAATTCAGCAAAACATAAAAATACAGTAGCAGTAATGGAAGTGTGAATCATTCCATTAGATAGCATTTATTTTTCTGAGCATTTTGGTATATTATTTGCTAAATTTGGATAATTATTTTGAAAGTTATGAATTTTTGAAGTTTGAATCATTTTCTGTCTTTTTATTAATTCGCAGATAATTCGTTCGGGCGTTTTTCACCGAGGCTGGGCTAGCCCGAGCCACTGACGTGCGGGCCAGGGGGCCAGGGTTCAGCTGACGCGGTGCGGGGCGTTTGCTGGGCCACTGGCGCGTGGGCCCAGGCCGTCAGCGCACGCCGGAGCGCGCGGCCGTGGAGGACGCCGGCGGCGAGGTGCACGGGCACGCGCTTCTACGGCGCCAGGGAGCCCGCAGGTGGACGCGTTCGATGCGCACGAGAGCGTGGAACCTAGTGGCGGAGCTACGGACCAAATGGTCGCCGGGAAAATGCTCCGGCGACGAGCTGCGGCGGCGGCGAGCTACGGCTACGGCTAGCTACGGTGCGAGAGGGTGTCCCCGAGGACGGTCTGCTCACCCTCGTAGCGTGGGCGTGCTCGGAGCGGACGGAGGAGGGCTGAGGCGGCGGAGAACTTGCTCGAGGCGCGGCGGCCGGAGTCGGGGAAGAAGAGGACGGCGGCGGCGATCTCGAGTTCCCCGGCACGATTACTTCGGCGTGGAGGTAGCTGGCGTTGCGGCGGTCCTCGTGGTGGTCTGCGATTTGCGAGGGGCGTGCTCAACCGGCGGCGATGCGGCGGCGGAGCTCGGCTAGGTTACGGCCATGGCGGCTCGGGGAAAAAAACAGGGGAGAGGGGAGATATTTCGAGGGGAGGGAGAGAGCACGGGCTCGGTGGTGGTCTTATCCTCCTCGCAGGGCAGCAGAGGGGGGCCCGACGCGGCGACGGAGGGCGCAGGACGGCGAGCGGGTGCGACGGGGACGAACTCCCCGGTCGCTACAGAGAAGAAGAAGAACATTTTCGAAATCCCCCGTGCCACTTTTATTTTTCCATCACAAACAGGTCCTTTTCCATTACAAAGAGGCCCTTCTCTATTTCTTTTTAAAACCAGTGCACTGTTTTGATTTAATTGGGGCAGTTAAACACTTTAGAAAAATTTGAGAAAAATCATGTAGCCTCCCCACACAGTGTAGAGTCACCCCAAACATTGGCATCTCAAGATAAAATGTTTTGAAGCACTTTTGTTCAGAGGGGATAATTAGGGTATTTTGCTGAGATTTTCCATATGTTGCCACTTTAATAATATGGAGTCAATGCAAATATATTATTTGGAACCCTTGGAACTTCCTTGACAAATATGCAAGATTCAAAGTGTCTTGGTTGAAATGTTCATAAGTAGCAAAATGATATAAATGCCATGATGCAATTACACAAAAGTGGAAAAATTACAGAGGTTTTCAGGTTTTAAACCTGGGGCTGTTACAGATCGCCTACAGATTCCCTCTAGAGGAAATCGGACGGCTGCATATTCCTTCTAGAGAAATCGGACGGCTGCAGTTTGATCGACATTTGAAATGAGCTTCAAATATTTTAAAAATATCAGAAAAGGAAAATCTTGTGCACATAGTCGTCTTATGTCATATACTAACGACTCAAGTTTAAAAACGTGGTCTACATACATTCAAAATAATAAGGGCATGGAGATCAGGTGATATCGTGGTTTTGGAATTGCAACATGAAATTTTCAAAAACAAGTTTTGTTTTGGAATGACTAAGAAGTATACATTCTTAGTTTTTCATTTTCATGTTTTAAACTTGTTTAAATGTTGGTCAAACTTAGGTTTGACCGATTTTGAAATAACCATAATAAATAAAAAAATATGGAAAAATTGAAAAACCGACGCACATAGTCATAATATGTCATATACTAACGACTCAAGTAACGTGGTCTAAATACATTCAAAAGGATAAGGGCATGAAAATCAGGTGATATCGCATAACTCAAACTATGAGGTTTAAGGTTGTAGAGAAGTGGTTTTGGAATTGCAACATGAAATTTTCAAAAACCTCACAAAACTTCCGTTTTGGAGTGACTAAGAAGTATCCATGCTTAGTTTTTCATTTTTCATGTTTTAAACTTGTTTAAATGTTGGTCAAACTTAGGTTTGACCGATTTTGAAATAACCATAATAAATTAAAAAATTATCGAAAAATTAAAAAACCGACACACATAGTCTTAATATGTCATATACTAACGACTCATGTTGAAAAACATGGTCTACATACATTCAAATGAGAAGGGCGAGAATCTCATGTGATCTCGTATATCTCAAATGTGGAAATGAGAATTACAACATGATAATGTCAAGATACTCACGAAACTATCATTTAGGACTGACTAAGAATGGTTTAGCCCCAGTTCGCGCACAAATTTTACACAAATGTGCGCCTGTTCGCGCTCGGAGCACGCCGGGCACGCTCTGAGCGCGTCTAGAGTCCGCACTTAAGGTGTTCGACATAAGTATAATAACAAATATTCAAACGATTCAAGTTGATAAACAAGGTCTACACACGTTCAGATCACGTAACTACACAGAGCGTGCAAGTTCACATCCAGTTCGTGTCTATACTGCGCTTGCTGTGTTGACACGGACAACTCGTGTCCACTCGTCCTCGTCCGGAACACGTCCAGAAAGCGCACTTAAGGTGTTCAACAGAAGTACAATAACTCAGTAACATTAAGTACAATAAGGCTATATAGAAGAGAGGTTCATATTCGAATATCCCTAAGTTCATAATATATATGAAGATAACCCTAAGTTCATAATTCGATGAAAATAAAAAGGCTGATACATGAGTGTTCAAACAAACAGAGAGAGCTCCCTCTGTAGCAGCTGCTCTTTCTTGGCCCTGCAGGAACAACTTACTGGGCTCGCTTGGCCATCTCAACAGCGAGGAGATCCCTCTGTATCAGCTGCTCTTTCTTGGCCTTCTCCACCTTCTTGTCGAGCCGCTGCTTCTCCAGCGTCATAGGTTGGTTTTCCAGGGCTAAAGCTTCATTCCGCGCCAGGTCCATCTGGAGGGCCAAAACCTTCTCATGAAGCTTTAGGTTGTTCTCCACATGGACCTTCAGCTGGTCGGACGGCTTCTCAGCAAAGTCCGAGGCCATGAGGAACTACTCTCTAGCTTCCACCGTCTCGTCCATTTACTGATTAGCTTTCTTCAAGGTTGCAACTAGTAGTTCTTGTAAGTCCTCAATCGACTGCGTGGGGGAGGCGATCACCGACACCTCCTCCGGCGTGCGATCCGCCTCCGCTGCATTATCCCTGCTCACATAATCCGAATATATATGATGTTAACAAACCATGAGAAAGGATGTAAACCACAGATGCAACCGTAAGGAACTAACAATCGGAATCAGACCACACGTACATCATGGTAGCGGAGCGCTTGAGCGGTGATGCCATGGATGGTGAAGTCGCGACGAGTACAAGAATTTGGATGAGTGGCGGCGTCGGGAAGACTGGAGGATGAAGTATATACGGGAGGGGGTGTGCACCTCTATTTATGCGAGACTGGAGGATGAAGTACCCCACGAACTCGTTTCCCCACGCCCCACAACTACATGTTTCCCACTTACTCGCTTCCCGCGCGTTTCCCACTTACGCGCTTCTTGGGAGCGCAAGGGTGTGCTCTAAATTGCGCCGGTGTGCAGGAGGTCGGTAAGCCCGCATTAATGGCGACACGTTTCTGCAGGCGACGAAGCGACGGGACGGCGAGCCGTCTGCGGCACGCCTCGAAATTATGCCGGCGCCCAGGCTTTCCCGGCTTCCCAAGCGTCGGCGTGGCCGTATCTCGTCGCCGCCGCAATAACTCTGACGCGACACATGCTCACCCACCCGCCACTTCCCGCCCGGTGCCACCGCTTCCCGCCTCCGTTACCATCCCCTCCTCGCCCATATAACTCCTCCGCCATGCCCGCAGCCTCCAAAGACAACACCATGCCTCGCCGCCTGCAGACCACCTAGGCCACCCTCACCCGCGCCCACCCATTGGGGCAGGAGCACCAGCCGGAGCAGGAGCCGGAGCTCCAGCCTATCGGCGACGTCTTGCCCCTCGACTGGGCGGACGTCGGCGTGGAGGAGCAGGAGGAGGAGCCGCCACAGGAGCAGGAGCAAGAGCTGCCACTGTCGCTGTGGCCCGACCAGGTGGCCGCGGTAAACTCCATCGACACCTTGGATGAGGCGGATGATGACTTCGCGGAGGCGGTTGCGGTTGATGACTTTGTGGAGGCGGTTGATGTCTACGCGGAGGCGGCGGACGCGGTTGTTGACGCCATGGAGGCGGTTGCTGACGCGATGAACTCCATCGACGCCTACATGGTCGCCGAGCGCGCGGGTGTACGACGACCTCAACGCCGTGGCGACGGAGCGCGCGGCGAACCCGGCCTTGATGGAGGCCGCCCAGCAGGCGGTTGTCTCCGACCTGCGCGCCAGGCGGAGAGCACGCTACGAGGCAGGCCAGAGCAACCTAAACGGAGTTTAGAGTAGGGCTAGTTAGTGTATATTAGGTCTAGTTAGGGTTCAAATTCAAAAACAGCAGACCAACGGTATTAAAATGGAGCCGCGGTATTACTAATTTAATTACTAATTTATCCAACGGTCCATTTCGAAAATAGCCGACCAAATCCTAACCGAGCCGCACACTAACCGAGCCGCGGAAATTTGAGCCGAGCTGCGCCAGGCCGACCCAACCGCCGACCCAACCAGTCAGGCCAGGTGCGGGTCAAAGGAGGTTGACCAGTGGGAACCGAGCATTTGGGCGATATGCGAGCAAAACAGGGCACAAAACAGAGAAACAGTGCGGGTATGGCAGAGACCGATAAAACTCAGCTCGGTATGGCACAAAACCAATTAACCCTAAGTAAAAGTGCACGTGCAACACACATAATGATTGTATAAACACTAAATTTCAAATTGTTATATGCTAGGGCACAACATAGGTCTTGAATTTTAAAAATTATGATTACCAAAAGCAGATTCTTAATTCTAGAAAGTTGCCAATCTACTTTGAAGTTTGTACAACATTCAAAATATTGCAAAATAAATAGAAAAATTGAGCTTAAAAGTATTGTCATTTGGATTTTGTGTTATCTGCGCTAAATTTACAAGAGTTTCCACTTAACAATGCAAAAAACTGGACTGTACATATACCGCCTTTTATGAAGCGCAGTTAAAATATGTTCGACCACATACGCAAGGAAGAGGACAAGCATAAAATTGTATGTAGTTAGTATCACTTGGTCAGGCGGTAAGCCCCCTCTCGAGAAGGAAAAATGCAAACGTGACATTGCAGCTTGGAAACCTTCCTTTACTTCGCCGCCCACTCATCCTCTATACTGCTGTCATTGCAGTGGCCCCGCCTTCCGCACACCACACCGGCACACCCTCCGTGTCACAGCCATTGACAGCGGGTCCATCTTCCCCACACCAAACTGGCTCACCCTCCATGTCACTACCAAAAAACATTTGAACATCTACATTACAAAACGGGAATGTTTTAAAAGGAAAGCAAACATTTTAACAACATAAGTAATAATAGCATCTCATCTCCCTACAAAGAAATTTAACCTTGCAGCATATATGAAACCATCTGAAAGAAATGTTGCCGGTGCCTCACTCTTTGAATTTATAATCATGTGTAAATCATCTTGGTTTCCTGAAAGTTGATATAATGCAAGCATCAAGGATATTGTAATTTCAAGTGTAGGTTTGTGCCACCGTACTTATTGTTATAACACTAATATATGGCACATAATCTTAATGGATGAAAATAAAACAAAAATAATAACCGGAAACATGTGCATGACAATTGACAACTATGGATAAACACACTTCTTATGAGTTTTTTTCTCACCACTGATTGCACGAAAGAAAGAGTGTTCGTGATATGCAGCCTACTAAACCATGCTTCAGTAGCATTTTATATGTTTTCAGGATATGCACTCCTACATTTCTAACATAATCTGATGTAAAAGTCAAAGAAGCTATCAGTTGATAACAAATTTGACGAAAAAATAATTTATTTGGGAGTAACCAGTCAACAAATGTTAGCATGATGCCCTTATTAGAGGAAAATCATCTACATAGAGTCCACTTAAATATAAAAGAGGGGTCTTGCAAGCTTTCAAAAAATCTTACCAGCATCCTGGAAGGGAATCGGTTGCATGTGATCCTTTGAAAAGGTTCGGCAAAATAGGTACATCAGTAAACCACCTTGATGAACATGACCGCTGCTGCGTTGCTCAGCTCATTCGCAACATCCTTTCTGAAATTATCCGTATACATGTATTAAAAATAATAGTATATAGTATTATTATGTGCGACTAAATTGTATTAACCAGCGGGTGTGCAAAGCTGAAACTCTGACCACCAATGACCTTACAACAAGACATAAAGCATCCAGAATTATATAAAAGCCACTGAACACCATATCCATGTGCAGCAAGCGCATGTGAAGCATCTTGGACCGTATGTGACAATTGATTTCGAATATAAACTTATGGAAGACAGATAGTGATGCAGCTTCTGAGACCGTGCTTCAGTAGCATCGTATCTTTTTCCAGGATGATTGTTCCAGAGCCTTGAATATAGCAATATTAAGCCCTGATATGCAATGAAGAAGGCTTGTTCTGAAGAGTATACTGCAATTCTAAAGTTCTTGTATATATCTGTACCATTTAAAGAGGATCAGACAAGAGAATATACAACTGAAAAATAGCCGAACAACACTACATTCTTGCACTCAAAATTGATACTAAAATCAGGGTGTCTATGGTTTTCTTGTAAGATGAGCATCAATGCCACTGCAAGATTGATAAAATGTGTAGCTAAACATCAATGAATCTGCAAGACTGATAAATATGCAGCTAAAACAAACCGATTCATGTGGACAAGTGATAGATCTAGGAAAATAAATCCTGCCGCGATCACCTGCAGATTCTTTCCGTTACCAATGCGAGAAGGCTTGTTCTGAATAGTAAACAAAGTGAGTTTTACTCACAAATTGGCTTGGTAAACATACACTTGTATACAGGTATCCTCGGTGCAGACAATGGATGTCAGCGCGGACATGGCACTTCCTCCCGCAAAAAACTGCTGTTGGTGGAGGTATGTGGGGCTCGTGGTGGTAGATGTGGCGACTACTCGCGCATCAACGGAGCGGGGCAGATCGAGCGGGAAGAACCGGAGGCGAGTACTATAGAGGAAAGAAAGACGCCGATAGAGAGGGAGATTGGGGGACGACGGCGTGAGGCGAGTGGTCGGCGGACGTGCGTGTGGGCTTTTGGGCGATCGATGATGTGGACAACGGAACAACATCGACCTTGAGGGCAGTGTGCGGGCGTGATGCGAGCAGTTTACGGGCACTCACCCGGTGATGATTGCGGAAGGTGACTGATCTGGTCTGTGGCGCGGTGGAGATAGCTGGTCGGCGGCTCGGTGGAGACGGGCTTCCGGCGGCGCGGTGGGATGGCCGGCCAGCGGCGTGGTGGGAGGGGTGGCGGCTCCAGGATAAATTGTTTGGGTATTCACCCAAATTTTTTTTTTCTCTAAAAGTAGTATGTAAATTAAACATCACAAAGCTAGCACTATATGAACAAAAACAAACTGAAAACGATACGACATAACTACGGCATAACGGTAATAATAGAGACAATAATAATTGTATATAAACATGAATACATAAGTATATTTTAATTGATAAAGTGATGATATCCTTACAGTATAACTCTGCGACTGCCTTTTTTTGAAAAGACTGATGACATTCTCGTCTTTTACTTGGTTGAAGAATTCTCTCTCAATAAATGTTGTTTGATTTGGTGTGGATGATTCATTCGTTTTCATTTTTTTGCAGCTTTTTCCCACAATGCAAATATGCTACTGCCACTCGTCTTCATCTACAGTACAAGAAATCACTAATTCATCATTATTAGAAAATACAAACTAGGAGCCAACACGTACGGGCAGTGTTGACAAATTACAGAGATGACTAGGGCGGAGGGCAACACCGAACCATCCCTGGTTGAGGACAAGAGGGCCGCACCTGCTTCTGCGGCTGTGCCGCGCAAGAACGCGGACAGGCAGAGGGCGGGACGCTGCCGCGGGCGTGGGTGTGGGGTGGACATGGGGCGTCGGGGCGGGGCAGGAGACGCCGTCGTCGCCGTGGGAAGGGCTGCTGCATCGAGGCGCCGGGTCGGGGCTGGGGGAGCTCGGTGCATGGGCGAGCGGTCATGGGGCCAGGCACGGCCAGGGCGCCGTCGCGTCGGCGTCGCTTGCGATACAGATCTTTCGATCTGGCAGGGAGCCAATGAGCGTTCGATTCCTGGGCAGGGAGCATGGGCTAGTGGGCCAAAACTGTTGTATAGCGTATATGTAAAAAAACCTGCCCAAATTTTTGGGTATGCACAGGAATACAGGGGCATACCCCTGGCGCCGCCTCTAGAGGGGTGGCGGCGCGGTGGAACTGTCGGGCAGTAAGGAACAGGGTGTACAGAGCCCACTCAGGTCTCGCACGCGACAGATTCAATAAAACGACTAAGGGTGTATTTGTTTGGGCTGGCTGTGGCTGGCTGTGGCTGGCTGTGGCTGGCTGTGGTGCTGTCTGTGGAAAGCTGCTGTGGAGGAAAAGCTGTTGTTCTGAATGTTAGTGTTTGACAACTAGCTGGTTGTCTGACTGTAATCTGAGGAATTGTCTGAAACACCCTTTAAGTTCTGAAAACGGATCGTGTAACCGATTTAGTTGTAATAAAGTATATATCCATCATAAATATTTACGAATCCAAAAATATCACATCACTCGAGAAAAATATAATTGTCCGAAAATACAATTTCACTAGCAACTCATATAGTCCTAACATTGTCTTGCGTTGAATAACGCGTCAGCAATGTCGTCTCGTGTTGTGTTCATGCTCCTCGTGTGTAGTGCCCCTAGAAGAACATCACCAGGCAAGGTAATTGCTTGTCTTTGGACCTTAGGAATGTAATTCTCATCTAAATCACATCAGTCAAACTGCTTATCACGTAGGTTGGAGTCTCTGATGAAATTGTGAAGTGCAATGCAAGCAAGGATAATTTTCTTCTGTACCACCAATCCATAAGAAGGAATGCCTTTCAAAATGCGCCACTTATTTTCCAAGACTCCAAAAATTCGCTCGATGCAATTCCGTAGTGATGAGTGTGCATGGTTGAAGATTTCCTCCTTCTTTGTTGGTACACCTTCTCGACGGAAATCTGGTAAATGGTACGTGTTGTTTTTATAAGGAGCTAGAAACCCCTTTCTATTTGGATAACCAGAATCAACAAGATAGTATGTACCTGCGCACGTGAGGAAAATTATTAGAAATGAAAACAATAATGATGCATATGTTACACATGTGAACAATGCAAATAGATATTACCATCAGGGGGGTTGGAAAATGAAGTGGATACTTCTCAATGCTGCGTAGGAGAATGCGGTTATCATGTGCTGAACCAGGCCATCCAGCAACAACAAATGTGAATCTAAGATCAAAGTCACATATCGCTAGCAGATTCTGTGATGTGTAACCATGTCTTCCAATATGGTTAACCCTTTCTTCTTCAGGAACTTCAACCGGAATGTGGGAGTCATCTATGGCGCCAATGGCACCTTTGAAATGAGGCCAAAAGCGTGCATCTTGAAGTCTTGGGTGCACCTCCTTGAAGTTTCGATCCACATGTTTTATGTTGTCTCTACCCAATCTATACAAACTGTTCAACACCATCTGAAACTTTCTATGAATTGTTTCAAGAGACCGACTAAATTTGTTCTCAGCTTGTCTAAATGATTGTGGTCCTCTAACCATCCATAGAAACATAGCTAGACATCCAACCGATTCCATGTCTCTAGTTGATTCTAACCCATAGCTAGCAACTAGAACATTGTGCAACCTTTCAAACACATCCGGGTACATTCTAAACATTTTGTAGCATCTTTTTCTACCAACTAGTTGTTCATTCACCCATTCCAGCCCTGTTTGTTGTGGAATCCTCCTAGGTGCCTTATTCAAATACTTCTCGTGATAAAGATTACCAATGTAGCCCAATACAGCCATGTCATGCGCAACACCAAGAAGGTGTCGAATCCTTTTTTTCATCACTTCCATTGTCACCACCACCATCCATCCTACAAATTTTATATAAGAACATGTCAATAACTTGAACATGACATACAAGACGATCCAAAAAATCACACGTACTAATTCCCGAATGTAGCTAATCATCAAAAATAACACAAATAATGGTTCACACGTTCTAAACTGATCACAAAAAGTCTACATGGAGTGCCAAATAAATAGTATATATGTTGTAACACATATCTACTTGCTCATCTCATCGTGCATCATCTGGAGATAGTGAAGCCTCCCTTTAGATGTTTCCAAGGCAGCGAACAACTCTCTATGCTCCCATTTCACGGCAAGCTTGCATGCTGTGAACATAAGCATTGTTCCTTCCTTAACTCCGGTCTGCCGAACCATCGCTAAAAATTCCTTCATATTTGGGACAGGGTCATCCTTATCACTTGAATTTCCAACTTCTGCGGCCTTTGAGACTAGAGAGTTCATTGCGTTGTTGTAAACTTTGAAAATGGACTCTCTTTTTCCTTCAGTCCACCACCCACGTTGCGCTTCAATGATGTTTTCTTCGTGCCATCACCTTCGTCATCCAACAATATTGCACCTTCGTTTTCATCTCCTCTTTCTTCTCCCGGAATGGACGATGATTCTCCGGTGACATGAGCCTTCCTGAACATGACATCTAGTTTTGTTTCCGGATCCCATCCTAGCCCGGTTGCATTTTGCAACTCCATTCAACCGGTATAATCCTTTTTTCAAAGCATCCCATTTTTAAATTGCTTCTTTGTTAGCCTTTTTTCAGTTTTCTCGGCAAATTTGTCACCAAGGTTTATATACCCCTTTTTGCTCAAACAACCCCCATCTCTATTGTTTGTATTGACCTCATCCATGCATAGGTCACAGTAAATTCGAGTGTTGTATGCATCCCAAACAGCCTTCTCCATTGCAATACTATATGAAATTAATTTGTATTCTTAGCTAACAGTTACACAAGGATATAACAAATGTTTGTACAGAAGTATCGTTATATGCCCAAACAATCAATGGCAACAAGCAGCACATAAAAGTTGCTATTTGTCACAGGACGCAACACAACAATCAATATGTATCAAAGAATCAAGAGCTAACACAACATGGCAGTAATCAGTGGCACCAATTATACATCCAATGAACAAAAACTAACACAGCAACAGAGCAATCAGTGGCAGCAATTATACAACTCATGTTCCATAATCCCCAGCTCGTAGCTAGGTGGTGCTAGGGATTCAATAGATGCTCACAGTTCAAGATAATTGAAATAAAGCCAATTTCAATGCAGTTCGCAGTGTCGATCGGGTGGCTCACCTGTAAAAACCAGAGGATGGCGAAGACAAGAACTATGGAGGAGGTCGACTGGTCGTGACGCCAGGACGAGGAAGGATGGCGGCGGCGGACGGGAACGGCGACGGCGGACGAGGAAGGACGGCGGCGGACTGGAATGGCGGCGGCGGATGGGAACGGCGGCGGCGGTCCGGGATGGCCTGGGGAGGACGGGGACGGCCCGTGCGGCGCTCGGCGAAACCCTTATCGCCCGTGGCACTGCTCGGCGATTTCCTTCGATCCGACCAAGCGAACAGAGGCGCGGACGATGGAAAGCTCTGGATTCTTTTCTTTTCCTACGCGGGTATGGGATGGAAAGCTTTGTTTTTTTTTTCCATCTGGGTGACGGGTCCTTCCGTGGCACTTCTTTTGTAATAAACACCCATACCGATTCGCTAACTTGATAAAAGCTCGGGAAGCACCCTGGGGACGTGCTTTTTCAACTGTGAAGGAATCGGAGGTGCTTTTGTCAAAGCCTAACGTGCAGCCCAGGCATTTGTTTCGTCGGAGGTGCTTTTTTTCGTAGAAAGTCCCCAAAAGCCCAAACAAACACACCCTAAGACTAAGGACCAAGCCACTGCTTGGAGAGACCCTCGAGAGGAAACTTCTCTTGAGGGCCTGAAGAGGAAGTGAGAGCCTGAAGATGACCCTGTGCTTCGAGAGACTCCCCAAGGCTCTACTCGCCTGGAGAGAAGTCAACAGAAACCTCTCCACAGGCCACCGCGGCCCTGTGGAGACACTTCGCGGCTAAGCAACCGCTGCAGGGCGCACATGGCCTCTGCAGCCGCCGCAGGGTGACGATAGCATCGCAGTTGCCATTCTGGTGATGAAGGAGTCAACAAAGCTGCGCCACCCGCGCCAGGACAGTAAGGACTTTCCTCTTTAGTGATAAAGCGGCTGGACGGCGCAAGGCTCCAAGAAGATCGTAATCGTGGGCTCCGCCACGACCCCTGCGACGCCTGTGAGCCGTTCTGCGCAGTTTGCAGCTTGTTGGCCACCACTGCTAACTTTAGCACGGATGGACCGTGTCCACGGACATTTCTGCGGCAGTGGACTCCTTCGCCTTTGCGCCACTGCCCTGTGGGAACCCACCCTCTACGTACAGCGCAAGGATGAGGACCGAGGCGCCTATAAATGGAGCAGGGGCACCACCGTAGCGAGTGATCGGTCAATTTGCCTGTTGAACCCTTGGAACCCTAGCCAAGCAAGTAGGATAGCCAACTGCTCGAGGAGGAAGAAGACCATAGCTTCCCTCTTCAAGCACAAAACTGACTCAAGAGAGCCCTCGGCAAGCTCATTGTACAGTAACCCCCGCAGTGCAATACAGACAAGCAGGAGTAGCGGTGTTACCTCCTCCTGAGGGCCGTGAACCTGGGTACGGGCTAGTGTTCATCTCTGTTGTGTTGTCTCTGTCGTGCTGTCCCTCTCCAAGCTCGGCGGGCACCGTCGTCGAGCCTCTCGAGGGTTGTTTGACCTCCGTGTTCAATCCCCCTTCGAACTACTCTTCAGCGTGTGACTATCCCTGTTCCATGGGAGTCACTCTCCGATATTTGGCGCGCCAGGTTGGGGACTGAGGCGCATCAACGACCTTCGAGCCGCTTCCGCGACATGATGGACACTCGCGCCGCTCGCGCCAGTAGGCGCGCACCCGAAGGAACCAACACCGCGCCTGGCGCCACCGCCACTCGCGGACGGCGGGGTCGCCCCCGCCCTGAGGAGCGCGCCAACACCGGGCCGCACGTCGAGGAGCCCGAGAGCGAGCCCGAGCACAACGGGAGGAGCACCCCGAGCACCAAGCCAACGCGGAGTCCTCGCGCAGGACGTAGCTCCATAGCGCCTCCTCTCAAGGACGCATGGAGCCCGGTCCGCACACCGCTATGCTCATGGCGCAAGAACTCCTCCGCTACCGGCCTACTACAGAGGCTCACGGGCAGTGGCTGGAACGCCTCAACCACCTTGTCTGCATCGCCACCTTTCGCTCTGCTCCGTCGTGGTCGATTGTGCACCACTCCCTCGTGGGCACGGCTGGGCCTGACGCGCCTCCGCCACCTCCGGGACCTGCTCCGGCCGCGACACATAGAGCTCCTCGCACGCATCCTCGCCACGCCACTGCCAAATCGTGTAGTGCACCGCGCCAGACGGGCGCGTGGGGATGGAGCGCCAGCGGGACCGCCATAACCATCTCAGGGAGGAGATTGGCCAGGCGGGCCAGCAGAACCGTGCGGCTCTACAGAACAGGGTCGCCACGTACATCTCGGGCTGCATGGCGTTTACCCGCTCCCTGCACCGCGTGGTCTGGGCTCAGAAGTTCAAGCCGGTTCTCCCCAAGGGATACGACGACTCCAGCAACCCCGTCGAGTTTCTACAACTCTACACCACCTCCATCCAAGCTGCCGGAGGAGACGACAAAGTCATGACCAACTGGTTCTCCTACGCGCTTCGTGACTCTAAGCTGTCGTGGCTCCTAAACCTCCCTGAGGACTCTGTGGGCTCGTGCGAAGAGCTCTGCAAGCAGTTCGTCGCCAACTTCAAGGGCACAAACAAACACGCGCTCACCCACAATGACCTGCGCGCCGTGGTGCATAAGAAGGATGAGACCCTCTGCAAGTACATCCAGCGCTTCATCCAGGTGCGGAACAAGATTCCAAACATCCCTGACACCCAGGTCATCGCCGACTTCCGCGAGGGCGTCACGAACCGTAGGATGGTGAAGCTAAGAGGGTGGATGAGAGGGGCTAGATCAATCGAAGCTCACCGGAAATCGTCAAAGACGCCGACGGCAATGGCGACACGGCGGGGACGATTGTGGGCAGCCTGGAGGCGATGAGCTAGGGTTTTCGGGTGCGGGAGAGGGCGGTGGAGGTGGGGTTTAAATAGGGGGCGTCAGGAGATCATATCCCGCAAGAATCGTGGTCGTTTCCGGATCGATCTCTTCCGGTTCATGATCTGTTTGTTGAGATACGGGAGGAGGGAGATGACATGTGGGTCCCGCGCGTCAGTGAGAGGAGGAAGGAGATGGGCCGCTGCTGGGCTACTGGCGGCTGCGCGCGCTGGAGAAAGCGGATGGGCTTTGGCCCAGTTGGCTCGGCTGTTCTTTTTTTTTTTTTGACAAATCATTTTCTGTTTTCAAACTTTTAATTCAAAATTGATTTTTAAACTTAACCAAACCTTTTCAGAAAAATTCATAAAAATATGTTTTGGAAAGCTAATTTAATTTAGAACTTTTTGGTAGTATTCTTGCCCAAAATAAAAATTAATAAATTGGAATATTTTGACATATGCAATTTAACATGTTTTATGGAATAATTTCCAAAACAAACATATCATTAAATATTAAATTTCAAACTCTTATTTAATTTAAGCCACAAGATGAACTGGTGTTTATGCATGAATGCATGAGTGCAATGCTTGCAATGCTTGAATCCTCTTTCAAAGGTAACATTATGTTTTATATTAAGATAAATCATTTGAACTTCATAAACAACCTTGGAAAAGATTTTTGATTTAATTCTTTTCTTATATAGAATACATATTCATGAAAATCATTTTAGGTGTTGAAAATAAATGGAATTCATTTAAGCTAATGAAATGTTTATTTGGATAATCCATGTTTTAAATAGTTTAAAAAGAACACTTGTAAATATTATTTTAATTTATGAATAGCTATGGCTATGTGGTTGGAATCAATTTCTTATAAGTAAACTATTTACTTAAAATAAAATGGATTGTAGTTTGTAAAATATTTGTCAACTACACTTTTAGGTTTTTGAAATACAGTGGATAATAAAATGTTTAAACTGTGACATTTGAAATATTAAACTCTTTCAATAAGTTTGAAGTCTTTTATAGTTGGTTTCCTTATGCATTTAATGTTTTATTTTAATAAAAAGAAAAGTTTTAAATTTTAGTGATTTTTGAATATTGTAAAATGTTGGGATGTTGCGAGAAGAACATCAACCTCCCTGACGAGGAAGATGGAGGCTACCAGGCCCCGAGAGGGGCTATGGCCTACATCCTCGGTGGGGCTCAGGCGCCTAAGTCGAAAAACCAGTTCAAGCAGTTCGCCCGTGAGCTCAATGTCGCGCTCCCCAGCGTCGAGACCTCCAGGCCCCTCAAGTGGTCGCAGTACACCATCGCCTTCGATGCTCAAGACCACCCCAAGTCCACCAAGACTGTTGGAACCCTCCCGCTGTTCTGTTCCCCCACCATCAACAAAATCGCCGTCTCCAAGACGCTCATCGATGGAGGTGCAGGCCTGAACGTCATCTCCATCGAGACCTTCCAGACGCTTCAAGTGCCCTGCGAGTGGCTCATGCCCTCCAGGCCCTTCACGGGAGTCACCAGCGGCTCCATCAAGCCTCTGGGCAGGTCCGACTCGATGTCACGTTTGGCACGCAGAAGAACTACCGCACCGAGCTCATCGACTTCGATGTCGCCCACATCGGCTTGCCGTACAACGCCATCCTCGGCTACCCCGCCCTCGCAAAGTTCATGGCCGTCACGCATCATGCCTACAACATGTTCAAGATCCCCGGCAACCATGGCACCATCTCCATCCACGGCCACGTCCTGGACGCCACGAGCGCTGTCGAGACAGCCTACAAGGCAGCCGCCATGGCATTTCCGGCTACGGAGGACATGGAGCTGGAGAAAGAAGGAAGAAAGTGCACCGGAGAGCGGAGGCGGAGAGCTCGGGACGAAGGAGGCTTGCACGCAAAGAATGGGGAGCAGTAACGGCTCCCTGGCGCGGCGCGCAGACTTTATGTCCCGTCCGTAGCAGTTTCGGGGCATGGTGGGACCCCCCACGACGCACGCCCCAGATCGTGCGTGGCCGTTACTCAACTGAGTGATGCGTGGCTCGGGCCGGCCGGACACTTTGGGCCCACGACGCTCCGGCTGCGTACATGGGCTCAGCCGCGCCCATCGCGGGCCCGGGGGCTAATGTCGACCTAGTAAGGACCATGGTGTGTAGAGCCCACCCTCCTCAGGACTCGCACGTGACAGATTCAACGAAACGACTAAGGACCAAGCCACCTCTTGGAGCGACCCACGAGAGGCAACTCCTCTTGAGGGCATGAAGAGGAAGCGAGGGCCTGAAGAGGACCCTGCGCTTCGAGAGACTCCCCAAGGCTCTACTCGCCTGGAGAGAAGTCAACAGAAACCTCTCCACAGGCCACCGCGGCCCTGTGGAGACACTTCACGGCTAAGCAACCGCTGCAGGGCGCACATGGCCTCTGCAGCATCCGCAGGTTGACGATAGCATCGCAGTTGCCATTCTGGTGATAAAGGAGTCAACAAAGCTGCACTGGTTGCACCAGGATAGCAAGGACTTTCCTCTTTAGAGCTAAAGCGGCTGGACGGCGCAACGCTCCAAGAAGATCGTCATCGTGGGCTCCACCACGACCCCTGCGACGCCTGCGAGCCATTCTACACAGTCTGCAGCTTGTTGGCCACCGCTGCTAACTTTAGCACGGATGGACCGTGTCCACGGACATTTCTGCGGCGGTGGACTCCTTCTCCTTCGCGCCACTGCCCTGTGGGAACCCACCCTCTGCGTACAGCGCAAGGATGAGGACCGAGGCGCCTATACAAGGAGCTGGGGCACCACCGTAGTGAGGGATCGGTCAATTTTCCTGCTGAACCCTTGGAACCCTGGCCAAGCAAGTAGGATAGCCAACTGCTCGAGGAGGAAGAAGACTATAGCTTCCCTCTTCAAGCACAAAACTGTCTCAAGAGAGCCCTCGGCAAGCTCATTGTACTGTAACCCCCGCAGTGCAATACAGACAAGCAGGTGTAGCGGTGTTACCTCCTCATGAGGGCCGTGAACCTGCGTACGGGCTGGTGTTCATCTCTGTCGTGATGTCCCTCTCCAAGCTCGGCGAGCACCGTCGTCGAGGCTCTCGAGGGTTGTTTGACCTCCGTGTTCAATCCTCCTTCGAACTACTCTTCAGGGTGTGACTATCCCTGTTCCGTGGGAGTCACTCTCCGCCATGAACTTGGAAGGAGGAGAGTGAGGGTCGTGGGGTGGGGAACGTGGTCGCTCCCCGAGTCCCCGTGGACCGGTTGGTGAAGTTTCTTTTTTTTTCTCTGTTGAACACAAAAGCACAGGCGGTTAACATACAACATCTGATCCATCTAGTCCGTTGGATATCGGTTTGTGGACGTTCCAGATCCTCCGGATCTGGCAGACTCTATCCTTTTATATTAGTGGAGATTAGTGAAGATGGAACTTAAAGATTTCAACACATTGTGAAGATTTAACAGGTCTTGCAGAAATCAAAGTGGGATGTTTGTATTCTGTTTCCGTATCGCTATAGACCAAAATCTTATGCGTGGCATGACACAAATATGACATTTAGAGCAATCAAATGGCCCTCCAAAGGTCGTCCGGATGGATCATTTGAGTGTCGTCCGGACGGCTTTTCGCATGAGGACATCGTCGCTACCCCACTCGCGGCACCCAATTTATTTTAAATTCGTCATTTAAAAACGAAAAAAGCTAATTTCAGTTAAATTTCATTCAAATTACAGATAATTTGTGTACAGATCAAAGTATATAAATTTAGAAATCTAAACCCTAATTGGTAGGGTGGAAATCCGGTCACCGGCAGGTAGTCAGGCGACAACCGGAGCAGAGGTAGCCTGTGGCGGCGGACGGTGTGAAAGTGCATGGTTGCCCCCATGCGTGGTTTTGGTAATTAATGACAATCCTTATGGACTAATGTTTACATTGAGATATTCTTTATAGATCTTGTCCATGGGAATTATAGGAGTTCATGTGTTGGACTCTTCAAGATGACTTAATGACCAATGCTCTATTCAAGGATTTATATGATGAATGGTCATGTGTAGAGTTGAGCTCATTGCAAGTATGGCTTGGAATAGAAGATTGAGTGAACAATCATGTTTACCTCCAAGCCATCATAGATATCAAGAGAAGAAGATGAAGTGCAATTTCAATATGATGCATATCGGAAGATATCCTTTGATTGAATTTTGCAAAGGAAACATGAAGACAAAGCTTAGCGAGTACCTCCCATAACGGAGTATGGGGGAGCATTTGGGGAAGTCTTTATCAAGCATGTGCTAGCAAGCACAATCAAGAAAGGTGTTTCAACTTGAGAGAGTCAAGATCTTCATCATTGAGCTCAAGTGGAATGCGCAAAGCAAAGGTATGATCTTGATAGGTTTTCTCTCTTACCGGTCTCATGGTGTTAGTAGGAGACCGGGTTTTAGGATAGATGGCGTACTATCAAGAGGGGCTCTCAAGTGAGTAACTTGATCGCATTGTTGTGGAGAGCTCAAACCTTTGCATACTTGGCTTCTCATATTTCTTGGTTCTTATTTGGATTTTATTGTGGTGAGACATTAGAGCTTTCTTCATCTCCATGTCAAGCTCTAGTTCACCGAAAACAGTTTTACTTTGGAAAACTTGTTGCGTTTTCGGTGGCGGAAATATTGTCGGTTCAACCGTGAGGAAAGTCCCACACCTTTCCATGTGTGGTGATTTTACTCTATTTATGGGATGCAATATTTCCAACAAAAGTGGTCTCACCTCATTCGGAGTTCATTCGCAAAAGTTATAGCAGTTTTTGTGTTCAGTTTTGCTGCAGTTTTTCTTAGGCCGGAGTTTCCGGTCCCCAGGACCGGAGTCTCTGGACTCAACGATTTTCCTCCAAAGCTGCTTTGAAGTTGTTCAGCCCCTGGCGGGGGGCGGAGTTTCCGGCCCTAGAGGCCGGAGTTTCCGCCCCTGGATGAACTTTCCGGCCCAGGGCACCGAAGAGTTTGCCCAAGCCTCGGATGTGTTGACAGTGTTCAGCCCCTGGTGGGGGCCGGAGTTTCCGGTCCAAGTAGGCCGGAGTTTCCGCCCCTGGCCGGAGTTTCCGGCCCTAGTGACCGGAAACGACGGTGTGAAGTTTTCCTGCAACGGCTCTTTTTCGTGGGACCTATAAAAGGGCCCTTTCTTCCCCAGAGAGAGAAGCTCTTCCAAGCACGAATTTTCCCCCTCTCTCTCCTCCATTGTTGACCTTGGAAAGCTTGCCCCTCTCTCATTTCCTCCCATGATTCTTGCATATCTGTGAGGGATTTGAGAGAGGAGATCTAGATCTACATTTCCACCAATCCATCTCTCCTCTAAGTGAGGGGAACCTAGTAGATCTTGATCTTGGAGTTCTTGGTGCATCTCCTCTTTGTTCTTCCTCTCTTATTCCCCCATAAGCATTTGTTGCTTTTTTGGAATTCGAGAGTGAAGGATTTGAGCACTGGTGCTCTTGCCTTTTGCATTTGGTGCATCGGTGTGCTCTCCACGAGGATTCGTGGAAGTTGAAAGTTTGTGAGCTTGTTTCTCTTGGGTCCTTGGACCCTAGACGCCTTTGTGGTGGTTGGACCCTTGTGTGGTCACTTGAAGCCGTTCGGGAGCCCCCAATCACATTGTGGGTGTGCCCCGGATTGTTGTTGTTGAAAGCCGTTCGGGAGCCCCCAATCCCATTGTGGGTTGTGACCCGGATTGTTGTTGAAAGGCTCTGGATTCCGCCTCGAAGGAATTCCGATAGTGGAAGGTGAACCAAGCCTTTGTGGTGCGGTTCATTGGAGAAGAAGGTGAAACCTTTGTGGTTGTTGAACCGTTGTGTAACATCCCTATATTTTGGAATGTTAAAAATCACTAAAATTTAAAACTTTTTGAAAACATTTATGTATTTTTTTTGAAAAGAAAAATTAAGCAATTGCATTCATGCATACATGCATCTCATCATTCATCATCTGATTATATCACAAAAGGTTTAAATTAAAAATCCATTATATTTCATATTACTCTAAAAATATTTATACTCCATTATTCTACTTTTATGCCAAAATAAAGGTGAATGATTTCAGCAAAATAAGTTTAATAATCTAAATTCAAACATAATTGAATATGAGCATTTTACAAATTTTATTTAACCAAAAGAAAATTTAATTAGGTTATAATTTAAAAATTGAAATTAAGTATCAAATTTATATTTAATCAATATTTCAAAATTATTAATTTTGAAAATTGTTCAAAACATGCCCACAACTGGTTTAACACAAAGATATTGTTTTACAAATTTTTAGAAATTTATTTTACTTCATTTGGACACTTAAATCAAAAGATATGAATTAAAAGAAAAATCAGAAAAGAAAAAGAAAAAAATGATGACGTCAGCGTGACGTCATCGTCTTCAATCTCCGGCCGGAGACCACGCCCGAAACCGCCGGCGATTAATCGCGTTGATTCGCGCGATTAAGACCCGGATTCTTCGCCCCGACCACGCCCTTTTAACCTCCTCGCAACCCTCTCCATTTCCCCTCTCGTTCCCCATTGTTTCGTGCTGT
Organism: Poa annua; assembly: GCA_026929855.1. Lineage (NCBI taxonomy): Eukaryota > Viridiplantae > Streptophyta > Magnoliopsida > Poales > Poaceae > Poa > Poa annua. The sequence goes on along the minus strand of CM049426.1, from coordinate 236,667,487 downwards.
GAGGCTGCGCAAAAAGCTCGCCGGAGTTCATCTCCTCCGCCGCCGTATTCCTTCCGTCCCCGGCGAGATAACCCACCCCGAGCCTCGAGACCACCTCCATCCTTTCCGCCTTGCCCGTGCGCACCCCCTCGACCCATCCTCGCCTCTCCTCCACGACCAAAACGCTCGGGGCAAGCACGCCGAAGCTCGCCGATGCCCGACGCACTCCGGCCGCTTCTCCGCGCCACGCCGAGACGCGCCGCTCGACGCCGACGCCACCATCGCCCTCCCCGCGTCACGCCGCGCCCGGAGCAGCCCTCCGTTCATCCGGGGAGGCGCCGTAGCGATCGGAGCGTCCACGGCCGAGCCACCGCCGCCGTTTGCCCCGTCTCCGGCGACCACGCCGCGCCGCCACGGTGAGCGTCTCTCCTCTGCCGTCCGATCGGCCTTCAACGGTTGAGATTAGGTTTTTAAAGCGATCCGGTACGATTTGATCTGGACCACCAGATCCAAATCTGACGGCCCAGATCGAATCACTTAATCCAGTCAGCGCCACGTCGTGCCTCGTCAGCACACAGTCAGCACCCAGTCAGCGCTGACGTGTAAAAAGATTTCTCTCGATTTAATTAAATGGCAATTTTGCAGAAAAGCCCCTGTCACTTAGAATTCTTATAACTTTTTACTCACACATCCAAATTTAAATATTTTTATATATTTGGAAATCCCTTGACATGTAGATTGTTTTGGATCTGCCAAAATACAAATTTGACTTAGTTTAAAATATTCAAATTTCAAATGGTGAATTTGAGTATTTTTGTCATAACTTTAAATCTGTAAATTAAAAAATTACAAATAAAATTGTTTTAGAGACTTTGGAATATTTGTAATGTGATGCCACTGCTATAAAATATTTTTGAGTAATATTTGAATGAATTCATAGTTATATAGTTAATTTGAATAGTTTGAGTATTTTCAACATATCCATTAATAGAAATATTATTTTTGATTAAATCAAATTGCTATAAATTTAATTAAATGCCCCTGTCTATTAACACTAATTACAAAATTTTGCTATAAAAATTTAATTATAGAAAACTTTAATATTATAATTATTCCTTTTATTATATTTTCCAAAAATAGAAATTAATTAGATTGCATTTATAGCCAAATGCATACTCTATAAATATCACAAATTTTGTATGATATTTCTTAGGATTTAAAAGTGCATTGCATGCATAACTTATTTTCACATATAGATATATTTCCCATAGGAAGTCTCTTCATTATTTTTCTCTAAGTTAGGAATATTTTCCAAACTTAGTATTTTGGTAAAAGTGTTATGCACTAGACATTTAGGATTTTTAACATGGAGCTAGAAGACCAATGAAGGACTTAGCCAAAACAAGACTCCAGAAGAATCTCCAAGAAGCAGAAGCACTTAGAAGAAAAATCAAGAAGAAGTCCAAGAAGACCAACCCCCTCCATTCTCTAAGTCTTTCTTTCTCTTTTTCTTTCTTCTCTCTAAGACATGGTGATTGAGATATCACTAAGGAGAATACTACAAGTCTGGAGATGAAACCTGGAGGATAACCAACATCATTTTCTTCTATCTTCCCTAATCTTGACTTAAAACAATTTTTGATCATGTTATTGCCATCTTGAAGTTTGTCGGATCCTAGCGGCATAGTGAGATGAAGCGGCCTGGAAACTAACCTTACATGTCCACGTACATGAGACCTGTTCCACAACATAAGTGGCTGGCCGGGTGTCTGTCTCTCTCACTATAGTGAATATCCAATTTACAAAGAGTTGTTGATAATTGTCGATCATCTTAAATAATAGACTTAGTATTTTCTCTAAGTATTTTGCACATCATGCATAGCATAATTTTGTATTGTTATTTTGGTTTGTATGTTTATATGTGTTTTGTTTGATGTGTTAGAAATTTCGGAGGGAAACGACAACTGTTGCAGCTGCGGTTGCTATTCTTCTTGTTGCCAAGGCAAGTGGCACACCCCCATAAAATTCCTAAGTATTTTCTATGCATGATTTAGTTATTTTCCTATGCATGCGTAGGACTTAGTAGATTTGCTATGCAAGACTTTAGAATTCCCTATTCCATTGTGTCTAGGTACCTATGAAATGACTTAGTAGAATTTTGATGCTATGCAATTGAAGAAAGGTTTTACAAAATCTTAAGTGGCTACTCAGGACCATGTCTATGAGGGTTTTCACCTGAGATAGTCTTTACTATACTTAGGATCATAGTATGTGGGGGTTTTTACCTGGGAGTGCACATCACTAAGTTAATGAATCATCTGGGTGGATTGGTTGTTTGGTTTATGTTGAGTGGCTACTCAAGACCATGTCCATGAGGGTTTTCACCTAAGATAGTTTCTACTATGCTAAGGATCATGAACGTGGGGGTTCTCACCTGAGAGTACACTTGTGGAAGGCCACCCAGGAACAAAGTGATGTGAGGAATAAATGGAGAAGACTGTGAAGGACGCAAGGAGAAGTATTTCAAGTAAAGACTACAGCTGATCAAGGAACATGGAGGAATCCCAACATTCTAATTTCTTAATAAAATTTTGATAAACAAACAGTGGACTACTCAGGACCATGTTCATGGGGGTTTTCACCTAAGATAGTTTCTACTATACTTAGGACCATTGAATATGCGGGTTTTCACCTGAGGGTACACCTAAGGACGTGATATCTTTTGGTTCACTGGAACTTGCCAGTGTTGCCAATTATGATGTTAATAAGTTTGTTTTACAAAGAGTTAGGCAAAACAAGCTTTATGCAAAATAGCCTTGAAACTCCACCAGCCAAATATACATACAAGTTATAGAGTTATTCCATTAAGTGTCCACCATAGTGTCACTTGCCAGACTCCTTTTTTAATGGAATCTGACCCACTCTGTTGCAAATTATTATCTGTTGCAGAAATATCTAACGAAGAGTAAGTATTACATTTTGGGTTTCGAGTCTGCACCAACATGTTTTTGCCTGTGGCGTATCATGAAGATGGAGGCTCATTGAAGATTTTTTTCCGCTGCTTTATTGTTTTGAGCTAGCTTTAAGCTATGCAAAGATGTATCGAACTATTTATTTTACCAAGTCTGGATTATTCGTGTAATATTGATACAATGTTGTGATATTCATCGTAAACTGTGTGTGCAAATGAATCGATCCAGGGGTTTACACTATACACAGGTACCTGCCATATTTTTAAGTGCAGGTACGCTACACGTTGTGTTGGTTCACACCTCTCCAACGAGACGTACTCCCTTAACAAGGAGGAACTCGGGATTACATCCTCGTCTCCGCGTGCCTCGGTTATTTCTATACCAGAGCTTTTTACTTATGCAATTTACATTGTGATAGCCTTCGTGCTTGAAGTATTCTATAGCTATCACCTTGTTGTTTGTCTTTCTTAGCATAAGTTGTTGGTGCACATAGGTGAGCCTAGTTTATTTAGGTTGTCGACTTGTTAATTTAAACACCTAGTTTTATTCCGCAATTATCAAGCCTAAACCGGAAAAGGTTTAAACCGCCTATTCACCCCCCCTCTAGACGACATCATTGTCCTTTCAATTGGTATCAGAGCATGGGCTCTCTTTTTGGGCTTAACCGCCTAGAGAGTAAAAGATGTCGTTTAGAGAATTAGTGCACGATCCCAATTTCATATTCGATGGCACAACTTATGATGTTTGGAAAATCCACATGCTTAATCTATTTAGGGCCATGGGTCCAAATTATGTTAAGAGGATTGTAGATGTGTGTTTATCTCCCCCAAAGGATTCTCATGAATTATCTTTAGAGGATGAGATAAACTCTCATCTCGAGACACAAGTAACTAATGGTCTTATGTGTGTTTTGACCGATGTAGTTCTTGCTTCAATCATGCCTTTTCAAAATGCCCATGAGCTTTGGACCAAGCTTCAAGATATATATGAAGTGTCCAAATTTACTAAGGATGATTGTTCTCCCTCCACCACCGGCCGTGATGAGTTCACTACTTCTTCCACTTCACCAACATGTGATTTGTCACAAGGTAATGATATGGTGAGTGGTGACAGAAATTGCATTGGTGATGATGTACTTACTATTGATTATACTTCATCTATATCTCATTGCAATGTTCTACCTTTGGACTTAAACTCTTCTAGCACTCCAAACGTCATACATGATAGAGTTGATAGTCCTTGCATATCATGTAATAGTTGTTTAACTAAATCTCATGATGTTATGCTTCATATGTCTTGTTGCCATAAAAACAAAATTTCCATATCCTCTATTTATTGCATGACTAACAATGTAGAGGAATCCCAACATTTGTTGGAACAAGACATGGACCTCAACGTTGCTTCAAGTTTTTCTTCATCCTCTTCAACCATTAATCATGTTTGTCTTATGGCTAAGGATTCCGAGGTATCTCCCACCTCGAATACAAATTGTGATGATGTGGATGAGGATTCTCATGAAGAAGGTTTTGACTTTGAATCCTTAACCAAGATGGGTGAGATGGTACTTGGTGCTCTCCCCAAAGGTAGTAAAGCTATCCCTCCTCTTTGAGAAATCATTGATTATGTTACTAAGAGTAGGGAATTCATTGATGATTTGGAAAGTCAATTTGATGAGAAATGTCAAATTGAGAGAGATGACTCTATCACCATAGCTTCCTTGCAAGCTTCTCTTGAAGAGGAAGAAGAGCTTAGGGTTTCTCTTGAAGAGAAACTTGAATCCCTTGATGAGTCTAATGATCTTATTATTGCTAAAATCATTAAGGAAAGAGATCATGCTATTGCTAAATATAAAGTGCTTAAAAAGGAAAAAAGTTGAATTTGGTGTTGGCAATGCTAGACTAAGTGAGGACATAGAGAAACTTGACAAAGCTCACAAGGCTCTAGAAAGTGAACACTCTCTCCTCATCAAGTCTCATGATCAACTCCAAACTCAACTATCTAATAATGATAAGTTTACCAATTTGTCTTCTTCCATTTCTAATATCAATGATGCTTGTGCTACTAACTCTACTTCTTGTGAAGCATCTATTTTGAAGGAGAATGTTGAGCTAATGGCCCAACCTGAGTTGCTAACTAGCAAGTATGGGAAATTGGAAGAAACTCATGAAAGGCTCTCTAGCTCTAATGACGATCTTCTAGCATCCCATGCTAAGCTAAAGTTAGCTCCTGAGGCTATTATGTCAAAGGTAACATCTTGTAAGCCTCATGTGGACAATGGCACAACGTCTTCTCTTAATGCTATATCGTCTTGTGCTACTCCTTGTGATTCATCCACTCATAATGTTGCTACATCTTGTGATGAATCACTTTCCATACCTTGTTGCTCTAACAATGAAGCTTCTACTTCCTCTAGTATTTGTGTTGATACTAACCATGTAGAGGAACTAAAAGAGCTCAAGGCCCAAGTCACTTCTTTGGAGAAAGACTTGGAAAAGCGTCATGTTGGGAAGTCCACACTTATCAATATGTTGAGTGTTCAAAGACGCCCCAATGACAAGAGTGGACTTGGATTCAACTCCAATAACAAGAACAAGTCCAAGATTACAACAAGAAAAAGGGCCTAGAACAAGTCAAAGATTTGGCCAAGATTGTTTGCTTCAAGTGCAAAGTTGAAGGGCACCATGTTAGATCTTGCCCTTTGAAGAAGAAGGCTCTTAGTGAGAAGCAACAAGGGAAGAAACCTAAAGTTCAAACTCAAGCTCCTCAAGTTGAAGAACGGTCTCTTCCCAAGAAGAATCAAGCTACCCCTCCTCAAGTCAAGACTCCAACTAAGAAGAGAGGAGGAAGTAGATGTTGCTACCTATGTCTTAAGAAGGGTCACCTTGCTTCTTCATGCACAAATGGTACCTTATCCAACCCCATTATAATTGATGATGTTTATTCTCTTCGGAAGGATAAGGTTGGCAATGTGTTTGCCAAATATGTTGGTACTCAAAGTGGTGTCAAGAAAAGAACCATTTGGGTTGCCAAACCTATTGTGACTAACCTCTTAGGACCCAACTTGGTTGGGCACCAACAAGTTAAAACTTGATCAATAGGTGTTGTTGGAGGCATTGGAGACTTGCCTACACTATGAAGAATTAAGGGATCTTCATCAATTATATTCTCTCAAGTCAAGTCGTATGGATCATATTGTTCTATCTCATATCCAATGTTCCTCCTTGCGGTAACTTTTATTTAAATCATATATACATTGAAAGTTGCTTGCACCCTTGCATGTGTTTGGTTTTGTACCTTGCTAGTGTTCGTATGTGTTGTGCTCTCTACTTACTTATCTTGAGAAATCAAGTATGTGTATGTTGGTTTGCACACCATTTACTTGTTTTGAGCCTTATTGCTTTTATTTGATATCTTATCTTGTTGGCTCTCTTTTAGAGATTAATGCACTATCATATTTTGGGGGAGTGATATGCTTCGTGCACTTCACAATCCTAAAATTGTGTATTCATGAGAAATACAACTTAGTGTTGATATATTTATATTATCTACTATCTATGTGGTATGTCATTCTCATGAGAAATTCAATTTCTATAATGTCCATTAATTTCTCGAGTTGGTTTTGTTTGCCTCTTGTTTTAAATAAATGGATTAACACATTATGGTGAAGTAATAAGCTATGTGCATATTACAAGCCTAGAAAATGTGAACATATGAGGTTTTGCCACCTAGAATTGATATTGCTAGTTATCTTGTTCCTATGTGGCATGTTGCTGATACAAGTTTCCATTTACTTAAATGTTTTTTGTCTCTCACTCTTTTGGATCTTGTTTGTGGAGGATGTTCTTGGTATGACTTTCCCCAAATATGTTCTCATGTATCTTTTGGGAAGCCAATTGTTTCAAGCTACTCCTTGGAGTTGCTTTGCACCTTCGCATGATTTGTGAAGCTATCAAGAATATCTATCTATCTAAGCATGGCTTTCAACTCCTATCATTTGCCATATGCTTATGTTTTGTGAATATGATCTTGAATATATCTTTTCAATCCACCCCGGAGAAATATCTCCATACATTACTTGTCTTGACAAGTGATAATCTTTTTGTGGTAAATATATTGATCATATTCGCCTTTGCTCTTGCTTTGAATTGCTTTATTTGATTGCCAAGGATTAGTTTTGATCTAACTCTCATTTGTCTTCATTGTATCTTTTGGATCCTTTTTGCTCTACTTAAAATTTATTTAGTGCTTTGTTGTGCATTGACATTCAAAAGTCATACTTCTTGATAATGCACAAATTTATTTACTTAGCAATGAACCAATTCTTGTGCATTGACATTCAAAAGTCATACTTCTTGATAATGCACTATTCTTTGGGAAGCTATCCTACTTTGAGTAAAACACCATTCTTTAAATTGGTACTGCAATTTCTTGCCTTTCTTGAACATGACTAGTGTTTGAATAATATATATGGAGAGTGATGATCTCATTTGTGTGCATTTTGTATTCAAATGTAAAATCATAAATAATGCACACATCGTGGGGGAGCAATCCTATATGCTTTTTGATCATTAGTTGTCTTCGTTTGATATTTGATCCCGATGACGTGTCTCTTTGGAAGACAAACATTCTTCGTCTTGGTACCTTGTGCCATCATGAAAAGTGTCGAGGGTTTGGTTTATTCCTTGATGATATTTTTTTCATCAATTGGTCTCGTGTTTTCATTGGTATCTTTCAAAGTGGTATCTTCAATCATGTGTTGATTTGGGTATTTGATATAATTTGGACAATTTGTTTTCTTGTCACACTTGTGTGTGCTTTGTTGGTTTACGTGGTGTTTTGTCTAAATTATATCTCGCTTGGTTCTTGAAAGTCTTGTGCATGCATATTTATTATATGTATATCTTATGGCATGCTTACTTTTGTTAATCCAATATATAGGATAAACTCCATCAAATCCTAAATGGTTAAGATGTGCATGAAATTCAATTTCATATCAATATGCACATATTTATGTGGAGTTTTGCCTATGTGTTGTAGTTGCTCTAACTACTTTGGACGCAATTAGTTTGGGTACCATGTTGTACTTAAATTTGTTTAGGTACACTTGAGATGCATTGGATGCTTGTCTCATCTACAAGGTGGTGTCACCATGTGTTCATTGGATCCAAGTTTGGATGATGGTTCACCCTTATCTTCTACATCACCAATGCTATCTCGGTAACAAGTATCTACCTCATGCATACATTTCTAGCTTTCAACCTTGTGTAGGTTGTATCTTGGAATGAATATTTTTTTGCAATTAATTTGGTTCTTGCAAAACATCTTTATTGCAAATGTGGGCAAGCCGGGATGACTACATATCAAGGGGAATATATATAATCATTTTCATGATTCACCAATCCCAAATATGTTAATCTAGCACTGTCTACTCTATGTCTCGCATATGCAATATTGATTGTTTCTTCAAATCATTTTCCTTTTGTGATACTTGTTATCTTTCTCGAAGTTCATCTATATCCCTTTAAGATAAAAATTGAGCTTTGTGCTATGCTTTTAAGCAAAGATCTTATTGGTGTATTTATGACTTCGTCTTGGATATCATGACCTTTACCCTTGTACCTATCTTGTGTGTACATGTTTATTTGTAGACCCATATCTTAGTGATTAGTGTCTACTTAGAAACTTATTCACATGAAAATAGTTACATCTTTATTTGGTATTCCAATTCTTTAGTGACCACCTCTTATTGCTTTTGTTTCTTTGGTGGTTTCTAAAAGGCACAAGCTTTATTTTTCTTGAGTTATACTTTTGCATCTTAATAAGCTTGTGGAGCTATTTGCAGTATCTCTTTTGGTATGCGAGTATGGGAAAGACATGATATGCACTATATGCAACTCTTCTTGAAAGACTATGTTGATGCTCTGGCTTATCCTTGTATTAGTCTCCTAAAATGTCTTTATATCTCACAACCATCCTTTTATTTTCCGCTCCTTGCTCATGTTGCAAAACATTTTATTTGTTGCAAGTTGTTTTGCATTCTTTTCTAATTTATATTCTCTTGCATGGGCTTGTGTTCGAATTTATCTAGGAGGGAGTGAGGATTCCATGTTGTGCACACTATATTGAAATAAAAATCCTTTTTGTGCACGTACCTTGGGGAGTTCCCTCTTGATATTTAGAACACTTTTTGGATCCTTTTGATTGCTTGCTTCTTTCGTTGAAGTATCTTTATATTTGATATTCGTTTGCAATCTTTGGATCCTAAATATAGTTTGATCTTCACCCAACTATTCGTCATTGGATATGTGCATTTGATTTCACTCATATTATAAGAAATGCACACATTATGGGGGAGCTCTCACTATATTGGCCTTCTAAGTTTTTCTTCCCATTTCGTCAATCGATGCCAATGAGGGAGAAGTTTAGAGGGTTTAAGAGTTTTTGGTGTTATGCTTTAGTTTCGTTCTCAAGCATTTGCCTCTCTTGCTCTTGCATCCTTGCTCTTTGTGTTGCATGGTTGCTTAAATTCATTATATAAACCCTCGTAAAAGGGATTACCATCAATTACCAAAATGGGGGAGATTGAAAGTGCATGGTTGCCCCCATGCGTGGTTTTGGTAATTAATGACAATCCTTATGGACTAATGTTTACATTGAGATATTCTTTATAGATCTTGTCCATGGGAAATTATAGGAGTTCATGTGTTGGACTCTTCAAGATGACTTAATGACCAATGCTTTATTCAAGGATTCATATGATGAATGGTCATGTGTAGAGTTGAGCTCATTGCAAGTATGGCTTGGAATAGAAGATTGAGTGAACAATCATGTTTACCTCCAAGCCATCATACATATCAAGAGAAGAAGATGAAGTGCAAGTTCAATATGATGCATATCGGAAGATATCCTTTGATTGAAGTTTGCAAAGGAAACATGAAGACAAAGCTTAGCGAGTCCCTCCCATAACGGAGTATGGGGGAGCATTTGGAGAAGTCTTTATCAAGCATGTGCTAGAAAGCATAATCAAGAAAGGTGTTTCAACTTGAGAGAGTCAAGATCTTCATCATCGAGCTCAAGTGAAATGCGCAAGGAAAATGTATGATCTTGATAGGTTTTCTCTCTTACCGGTCTCATGGTGTTAGTAGGAGACCGGGTTTTAGGATAGATAGCGTACTATCAAGAGGGGCTCTCAAGTGAGTAACTTGATCGCATTGTTGTGGAGAGCTCAAACCTTTGCATACTTGGCTTCTCATATTTCTTGGTTCTTTTTTGGATTTTATTGTGGTGAGAATTAGAGCTTGCTTCATCTCCATGTCAAGCTCTAGTTCACTGAAAACCGTTTTACTTTGGAAAACTTGTTGCGTTTTCGGTGGCGGAAATATTGCCGGTTCAACCGTGAGGAAAGTCCCACACCTTTCCATGTGTGGTGATTTTACTCTATTTATGGGATGCAATATTTCCAACTAAAGTGGTCTCACCTCATTCGGAGTTCATTCGCAAAAGTTATAGCAATTTTTGTGTTCAGTTTTGCTGCAGTTTTTCTTAGGCCGGAGTTTCCGGTCCACAGGACCAGAGTCACCGGACTCAACGATTTTCCTCCAAAGCTGCTTTGAAGTTGTTCAGCCCCTGGTGGGGGGCGGAGTTTCCGGCCCTAGAGGCCGGAGTTTCCGCCCCTGGATGAACTTTCCGGCCCAGGGCACCGGAGAGTTTGCCCAAGCCTCGGATGTGTTGACGGTGTTCAGCCCCTAGTGGGGGCCGGACTTTTCGGTCCTAGTAGGCCGGAGTTTCCGCCCCTGGCCGGAGTTTCCGGCCATAGTGACCGGAAACTCCGGTGTGAAGTTTTCCTGCAACGGCTCTTTTTCGTGGGACCTATAAAAGGGCCCTTTCTTCCCCAGAGAGAGAACTCTTCCAAGCACGAATTTTCCCCCTCTCTCTCCTCCATTGTTGACCTTGGAAAGCTTGCCCCTCTCTCATTTCCTCCCATGATTCTTGCATATCTTTGAGGGATTTGAGAGAGGATATCTAGATCTACATTTCCACCAATCCATCTCTCCTTTAAGTGAGGGGAACCTAGTAGATCTTGATCTTGGAGTTCTGGGTGCATCTCCTCTTTGCTTCCTCTCTTATTCCCCCATAAGCATTTGTTGCTTTGTTGGAATTCGAGAGTGAAGGATTTGAGCACTGGTGCTCTTGCCTTTTGCATTTGGTGCATCGGTGTGCTCTCCACGAGGATTCGTGGAAGTTGAAAGTTTGTGAGCTTGTTTCTCTTGGGTCTTTGGACCCTAGACGCCTTTGTGGTGGTTGGACCCTTGTGTGGTCACTTGAAGCCGTTCGGGAGCCCCCAATCCCATTGTGGGTGTGCCCCGGATTGTTGTTGTTGAAAGCCGTTCGGGAGCCCCCAATCCCATTGTGGGTTGTGCCCCGGATTGTTGTTGAAAGGCTATGGATTCCGCCTCGAAGGAATTCCGATAGTGGAAGGTGAACCAAGCCTTTGTGGTGCGGTTCATCGGAGAATAAGGTGAAACCTTTGTGGTTGTTGAACCGTTGTGTCGGTTCACACCTCTCCAACGAGACATACTCCCTTAACAAGGAGGAACTCGGGATTACATCCTCGTCTCCGCGTGCCTCAGTTATTTCTATACCCGAGCTTTTTACTTATGCAATTTACATTGTGATAGCCTTCGTGCTTGAAGTATTCTATAGCTATCACGTTGTTGTTTGTCTTTCTTAGCATAAGTTGTTGGTGCACATAGGTGAGCCTAGTTTATTTAGGTTGTCGGCTTGTTAATTTAAACACCTAGTTTTATTCCGCAATTATCAAACCTAAACCGGAAAAGTTCTAAACCGCCTATTCACCCCCCTCTAGGCGACATCATTGTCCATTCACGGTGACGGTGACGGCTATGGTGACCGCAATGGTGAGCTGCATGTGACTTCATCATCACCCTTAACCTCCTCCGCCTCTTGTTGAGTTTGCGGCGGGGTAGTGTAAAGGCCCTCCTTATTATAAGGTAGCAGCCTCCTTTGTATAGTGATGGTCCCTGTATCGACTTGCTAGCACACACAATTTAAGAAGAAATACCATAACATTGCATCAATATTCATTACACGATGATCCAGAAATAAAGGGGTTCGATACAAGGTGCATACCCCATGGCTAGCTCAAACCGAAATAAACACACAGCGGAAAGCAAATGGATAAGTGAGCTCCATCTTCATCATGTGCCACAAGCATTGCATGTTGGTTGGAGACTCGCGACCCTAACAATCCTTACTCTTCGTCAGGGGGTCTTGCAATGGTGAGTTGCAGCCCAAACTATATTGGGTCAGCACAATTGAATTGTGGTGGCAAGTGATACTGGTGGATATAAATGACATCCAGTCTTCTACATGCATATCTGGCTTGGTGGAGTTTGACGCTGATTTGCACAAAGCCAGTTGTATCCTATATTTTGGAAAAATAGTTTATCTTTCAATTAATATCATGTGGGTTTCCTGTGCCCTAATGTTTGGCATCACCACTTCATGTGTAACTATTCATTTGTGGGTTTCCTGTGCAAGCTTATAGGTTAGCATCACCACTAATTATTATTTGTGGGTTTCCTGTGGAACCTTCTAGGTTAGCATCACCACTTAATATGATCATGTGGGTTTCCCGTACCACCTTGTCGGTTGGCATCACCACAACTGTCATATTTTACCCTTGTTCAACCCATCAAATTTTATTTAGAAATTGGAATGATGAGATCCTCTGTCAGTTCCTTGTCCAGCTGCTCAAATTGTCCGTAACCGGGGACACGGCTAAGTACTTAGTTTTTGACTCTCGAGAGTTTGTGCACTTTCACCACAAGGTCCAATCATTCCTTCGTCCATGTCACCCAATTATGAAATGGAAAAGAGAAGACCGAGACGAGACCTTTCAGAAGTAATTCCCCAAAATCATACTGCGGACTCATCCCCACTTATCATCCCTACATCTGCGGGCCACGCGGATTTCTGGGTCTCACATCTTATATGATCAAGACAGATCCCATATGACATGTGGCTGCACTGGAAGCAAGCTAACATGGAGTAACTTCGAATCTCTTTGATCCTGGGTGGCTTTCCACACTTGCAATCCATCCTCCCATCCTGGGGTTACCTCGGCGGATAACCATTTCCAACTTTCCACCAACACCCAGGCAGTTCATTAGACTTAGTTGTTTTTCCTTACTCAACTACTAAACACATTTTCCATAGCATATCCAAGTACCAATTAAGTTCAGTGGCTCACTAAGCCTACACGGGGGTGTGAGTGGATGACTATTCTAAATAGGATTCCCATAGCCTAGCATATTATACCAAATCTGGTAGTAAGCCTATCATGCATACTATTGAAAACACTAAATGCAATAAAATAAATATAGTAGGACGTTTATGTGTGAGCATCACTTCCCTTGGTCACAAGGGAAACACGCGTAACTACCACAACAATGGGAACACTCCGCACAATCTAAATAAATAAATAAATACACTCAATTAAAATACCAATCAATCTTATACACATTAAAAAAACAATGTCATGCAATTATGGACGAAAACCACATTATTAAAAGTGTAGAACACTTTAATAGTTCTCTGGTTGCTAAATGTATGTATGATGGCATGAGTCATATTTAAATGAATTTGTATTTGAAAATCATTTGATTTAAATAGGTTTTACACAAAACACTTGCTCTTGTGAAAATAATTATTCATAAAAATTATCTTTTAGTTCCTCTGGACAGAGGGTACAGTTTAGCAACATTTATCACAAGGTTTCACTTTTAAAATATTTTTGGAAAACAAGATATGGATTATATGGCCGAAATGCTCCTCTGCATTTTATTTCAATTTAACAGCTGAAAAAAGTAAAACAAATGATTTCAAAATGATCTACATGAGAAGGGCTTTACAATGGTATAAAATTGGTTAAATTTGGACTTACGGTTTGAAAGTTATGATTTTTTCTGAAGTATGAATATTTCCTATTTTTATTTATCTATTTTCGGGCATAAAAGAATTAAAGCGGTGACGTGGCGCAATCTGATTGGCCCGTACCTGTTCGTTAAGTGACTTAATTATGGCCGTTGGATGGTGATCTGACGAACCTAAGGAGCTGGCCATTACCTGGCGGCGGAACTTCGTCGAAGGCGAGGAGGATGGCGACGCCGCAGCTCGGGTGTGGACAATGTCCTTACGCCGGTGGTTCTTGTGGCTCGAAGAGGTGAAAAAACTTCTTGGCGTGGCCCGGGGAAGTTGATGGGGCGGTCGGAAACGTGGAGCGTCTCCGGGAGCAGCCGTGGGCGTGGACGGAGTTAGGGCAGTGCCGACGAGCTTCGGGTGAGCTTCCTCCGCTCTGATTACTGCAAGGAAAAATCGTAAGATGGACTAGAGAGGTGTGGTAGAGAGAGGGGAAGAAGATGCAAAGGATGTCCTTCTCCAGGAAGCGCTAACCTCACCAGAATCTAGGAAATGCGGCGATGGCCGGGGCGGATTCCGACGAGCGATTATGCTCACTTGGGTGAACGAATCGGAGTGGAAGGAGAGGGGAAATGACGAGGGCGGGGTGGGGATTCAAACGAGGGTTTCGTGGTGTAGCTTTCGTGCTCGAGCGAGTGGGGCGAGTGGGACGGTTGCTACGGATCATGGGCGTGTTCATAGGTTAGAGATGACGTGTGGGGTCCACCTGTCTGGGAGAGGGGGAGAAGACAGGCTGTGGTGGGCTGGAATTGAGCTGCTGGGTGTTGCACGCGCGGTTGGTTAGTATTGGGCCGGCTCGGTTTGACCCAACTACCCTTTTATTTTGGTTTCTTTGCCTTTCTATTTCTTTTTTATTATTTCTTTTAACCTTTGATTTATAATTCCAAATTAAGTTAAACTAGTTTCTAATTTTTTTAAAAATCATATCTATCATTTAAAATAGTCATACTCGTGTTTTGATTACTTTTCAAAGTAAGAATTTGAAATATGATAGACACCAATTTGACACTTTTGCAGAATTTAAAATAGAGTTTTAGTAAAGGATTTAGGTCATAACAAAATTAGGAGACTAATCAAAATAATCCTCTTCTGTTTATTTTTCTTGGCTATTGATGATTTTATATTAGCAAGAAATAAAAGTTCTAAATTTTAGTGATTTTTAAACATTCCAAAATTTTGGGATGTTACAGACTACCACCCTTAAAAGGAATCTCGTCCCGAGATTCGAAGAGGCTAGAAAGAAAGATGGGTTTAGGACAGTTGTGTGGCTACCACCCCTAAAAGAAACTTTTGTTTGTTGTCCAGGACTACTGATTCCACCGTCGAGGTAACTCAGGTGAGATGGCTAGATCTTTAGTCTTTCAGTTGTGCTTCATCATCCTTGATTCCAGATATATAGCATGTACTAGTATTTGAGAAATATTTACGCTGAAATTAACTGATTAAGGACTTACTGTTCATCACTTCACGCGCCGCAAACACTTCTTCCACATTGACATGATTCACATATCCTTTCTGGAATGTGTTGGGATTGGCTGCTTCAATATCCTTCTTTTCAGGGCAACCATTAGAATAATGCCCCATGTTCTTACACTTATAGCATTTTATATGACTCATGTCCTTCTTGCCTTGGTGGCTATGTTGTCCATTGCCATCTCCATTGCCATTGTGTTGGCCATCCTTGTTGTCACCATTGCTTCCCTTTTGATCTTCATTATGGTTGTGACCATGATGGTTGTGGCCATTTCCACCAATTTGATTGTTTCCATGGTTGTGAAATTTATTGCCACTTCTTCCCTCATAATGATTGTGCCTCTTGTGTGAAGTTTTAGAGTGGTACTTGCTTAAGCTATGCTTCCTTTTTCTATTTTTGGCTTGTGTCTGTTTGTTCTCCAAAATAGTGGCCTTGTCGAGAAGTGACTGATATTTGGGGGGTGTAGACAACTGATAACTGAATGGCTAACTCATCATTCAGACCATCCAAAAATTTCTCCTTCCTCTTGGCATCTGTGTCAACATCGATTGGCGCGCAGCGTGCTAGATTGTTGAAGTCCTCTATGTATCCAGCAACTGTGCGGTTTCCTTGACGTAGATTGCGGAATTCTCTTCTCTTCAAGCTCATCACACCAGTTGATATGTGTGCAATACGGAAACCTTCTTGGAAAATCTCCCAGGTTACCTCCTCAATTGAGTGAGTGATCAGATAGTTGTCCCACCAACTGGCTGAAGGTCCTTCTAGCAGATATGCTGCAAACCTGACCTTCTCTGCGTCTTTGCACCCAATGGTTACCAGATTCTTATTCACCGAGCGTAACCAGTCATCTGCTACAACTAGCTTTGAAGCGCCAGTGAATGTTGCTGGTCGCAGCCTCAGAAATCGGGTGAGCATGTCCACTTGAGGGGGTGGTGGTGGTGGATTGTTGTTTTTGTTGTTTGCTAGGAACTGAGTCATCACTTGCATGAGTTGGGTCAACACTTGTTGCATCCCATTGTCGTCGTTACCATTGGTGTCTTCATTGTTGTTGTGGGTTTCTCGTCGAGGAGGCATCTGTTGGTTTTGCATAGATAAGCAGAGATAGAGAGATCTAAGAGGAGAAAATCCTACCCTCACAAACATTCACGACAAAAGCAACACAACAAGCATTCATGAAGCAACATTTATCAAACATCAAGCAACAAGATTCAAATGCAAACAACCAGTCTACTATTGTCGTACAACCTGAGTTGGTATAATCAATACACTAACACGATATCGTAGTTCTAATTTAAGTGGTGGTCTGATCTAAGGAAACAAAGTGATGTACTTCTTTGTCTTCTTATCCTTCATGGACTTAGTGCGATGATTCTTCAGAGATCAATACTTTCACTTCATTGATAAAATCTGGGCATCGTTGGCATGCATCTGGTCTCTTGATCGCATAGTCCCAAGGCCATATTCACCATGTCAGTTCTCAGCTGGCTCATAGGGGTCTTCAAGCCATTAGTCTTCTCTATCTCCTTTTTAAGTTCTTCAAGTTCTCTTTCCACATCTTTGAGGTATCCTTGAGTATTGTGCATTCTAAACCTAATTCTCTTTGAAAGTTCCTCGATGGCCCTCCAAGCTGCTCTTCGTGCTGCATCAAAGAATGATGTTTCAAGTACTCTATTGGTGAACATCCATCGTCCTGTTGTCTTGGGGTCGTCTTCTTTATGCTGATACAAGTGTAATTCTACCCACCAGTATTCTTGGTCTTCATTCATTACAGGGAATCCTTTGTAAACTCATGGTCTTCATACTCTCCTTAAGTACTTTTGGGAACTCAGTTTCACTATCCAAAGTCATGGTAAACACTGGTCCTTTCTTTAGTGAGTCTATGAGGCTGGACATCTATAACAAGAGAAGCCATTTTGAAGGAAGTGTAATAGATTAGAGTATGAGGAGAGATGTATATTTTTTTTAAAGGAATAAAATATATTTTTGTATTCCTAAGGACTTTTCCTATTTCTATTCCAAACCTAGGTTCACGAACCTACAGGCAACACAGTGCTCTGATACCATCTGTAAGACCCTCCTTATTAAAAGGTAGCAACCTCCTGTGTATAGTGCTAGTCCCTAGATCGACTTGTTAGCACACACAGTTTAAGATGAAATACCATAACATTGCATCAATATTCATTACACGATGATCCAGAAATAAAGGGGTTCGATACAAGGTGCATAGCCCATGGCTAGCTCCAACCGAAATAAACAAACAACAGAAAGCAAATGGATAAGTGAGCTCCATCTTCATCATGTGCCACAGGCAAGGCATGTTGGTTGGAGACTCACGACCCTAACAATCCTTACTCCTCGTCAGGGGACCCTGCAATGGTGACTTGCAGCCCAAACTATATTGGGTCAGCACAATTGAATTGTGGTGGCAAGTGATACTGGTGGATATAAATGGCATCCTATCTTCTAAATGCATATTTAGCTTGGTTGAGTTTGAGGTTGATTTGCACAAAGCCAGTTTTATCCTATATTTTTCAAAAATATTTTATCTTTCAATTAATATCATGTGGGTTTCCTGTGCCATAATGGTTGGCATCACCACTTTATGTGTAACTATTCATTTGTGGGTTTCCTGTGCAAGCTTATAGGTTAGCATCACCACTAATTATTATTTGTGGGTTTCCTGTGGAACCTTGTAGGTTAGCATCACCACTTAATATGATCATGTGGGTTTCCTGTGCCACCTTGTCAGTTGGCATCACCACAACTGTCATATTTTACCCTTGTTCAACCCATCAAATTTTATTTAGAAATTGGAATGATGAGATCCTTTGTCAGTTCCTTGTCCAGCTGCTCAAATTGTCCGTAACCGGGGACACGGCTAAGTACTTAGTTTTTGACTCTCGAGAGTTTGTGCACTTTCACCACAAGATCCAATCATTCCTTCGTCCATGTCACCCAATTATGAAATGGAAAATAGAAGACCGAGACGAGACCTTTCAGAAGTAATTCCCCAAAATCAAACTGCGGACCCATCCCCACTCATCATCCCTACATCTGCGAGTCACGCGGATTTCGGGGTCTTACATCTTATATGATCAAGACAGAGCCCATATGACATGTGGCTACACTGGAAGCAATCTAAACATGGAGTAACTTCGAATCTCTTTGATCCTGGGTGGCTTTCCACACTTGCAATCCATCCTCCCATCCTGGGGTTACCCCGGCGGATCACCATTTCCAACTTTCCACCAACACCCTGGCAGTTCATTAAACTTAGTTGTTTTTCCTTACTCAACTACTAAACACATTTTCCATAGCATATCCAAGTATCAACTAAGTTCAGTGGCTCACTAAGCCTAGAGGGGGCTGTGAGTGGATGACTATTCTAAATAGAATTCCCATAGCATAGCATATTATACCAAATCTGGTAGTAAGCCTATCATGCATACTACTGAAAACACTAAATGCAATAAAATAAAAATAGTAGGACGTTTATGTGTGAGCATCACTTGCCTTGGTCACAGGGGAAACACGCGTAACTATCACAACAACGGGAACACTCCACACAATCTAAATAAATAAATAACACTCAATTAACATACCAATAAATCTTATACACATTAAAAAAACAATGTTATGCAATTATGGACGAAAACCACATTATTAAAAGTGTAGAACACTTTAATAGTTCTCTGGTTGCTAAAAGTATGTATGATGGCTTGAGTCATATTTAAATGAATTTGTATTTGAAAATCATTTGATTTAAATAAGTTTTACACAAAACACTTGCTCTTGTGAAAATAATTATTCATAAAAAATAGGTTTTAGTTCCTCAGGACAGAGGGTACAATTTAGCAACATTTATCACAAGGTTTTTCTTTAAAAATATTTTTTGAAAACAAGATATGGATTATATGGCCGAAATGCCCCTCTGCATTTTATTTCAATTTAACAGTTGAAAAAAGGAAAACAAATGATGTCAAAATGATCTACATGAGAAGGGCTTTACAACGGTATAAAATTTGTTAAATTTGGACTTACGATTTGAAAGTTATGAATTTTTTTGAAGTTTGAATACTTTCTGTTTTTATTTATCTATTTTTGGGCGGAAAAGAATTAAAGCGGCGACTTGGTGCAATCTGATTGGCCCGTACCGGTTCGTTAAGTGACTTAATTATGGCCGTTGGATGGTGATTTGACGAACCTAAGGAGCTGGCCATTACCTGGCGGCGGAACTTCGCCGAAGGCGAGGAGGATGGCGGCGCCGTGGCCCGGGTGCGGACAATCTCCTCACTCCGGTGGTTCTTTTGGCTCGCAGAGGTGACGAAATGTATTGGCGTGGCCCGTGGAAGTTGATGGGGCGGTCGGAAACGTGGAGCGTCTCCGGGAGCAGCCGTGGGGGTGGACGGAGTTAGGGCAGCGCCGGTGAGCTTCCTCCGCTCCGATTGCTGCAAGGAAAAATCATAAGATGGGCAAGAGAGGTGCGGTAGAGAGAGGGGAAGAAGATGCGGAGGATCTCCTTCTCCGGGAAGCGCTAACCTCACCAGAATCTAGGAAATGCGGTGACGGCCGAGGAGGATTCCGACAAGCGATTATGCTCACTTGGGTGAACGATTCGGAGTGGAAGGAGAGGGGAAATGACGAAGGCGGGGTGGGGATCCAAACGAGGGATTCTGTGTGTAGCTTTCGTGCTCGAGCGTGTGGGGCGAGGGGGACGGTTGCTACGGATGTGGGCGTGTTCGGAGGTTAGAGACGACGTGTGGGGTCCACCTGTCTGGGAGAGGGGGAGGAGACAGGCCACGGTGGGCTGGAATTGAGCTGCTGGGTGTTGCACCCGCGGTTGGTAAGTATTGGGCCGGCTCGGTCTGACCCAACTAACCTTTTATTTTTTTCTTTGCCTTTTCTATTTCTGTTTCATTATTTCTTTTATAACCTTTGTTTTATAATTCCAAATTAAGTCAAACTAGTTTCTAATTTTTTTTTTAAATCATATCTATCATTTAAAAAAGTCATACTCGTGTTTTGATTACTTTTGAAATAATGATAGACACCAATTTGACACTTTTGCAGAATTTAAAATAGAGTTTTAATAAAGGATTTATGTCATAATAAAATCGGAAGACTAATCAAAATAATCCTTTTCTGTTTATTTTTCTTGGCTATTGATTATTTTATATTAGTAAGAAATAAAAGTTTTAAATTTTAGTGATTTTTAAACATTCTAAAATTTTGGGATGTTACAAGTAGGTTGCATGCGGCCTTCTTCTCTTTACCGGCATGCCTCGTAGCAGATCTGAAAGTGCATGGTTGCCCCCGTGCGTGGTTTTTGTAATTAATGACAATCCTTATGGACTAATGTTTACACTGAGATATTCTTATAGATCTTGTCCATGGTAAATTATAGGAGTTCATGTGTTGGACTTCAAGATGACATAATGACCAATGCTCTATTCAAGGGTTTATATGAAGAATGGTCATGTGTAGAGTTGAGCCCATTGCAAGTATGGCTTGGAATAGAAGATTGAGTGAACAATCATGCTTACCCCCTAAGCCATCATACATATAAGGAGAAGAAGATGAAGTGCAAGTTCAGTATGATGCATCTCGGAAGATATCTTTTGATTGAAGCTTGCAAAGAAAACATCAAGACGAACTTAGCGAGGCCCTCACATAATGGAGTATGGGGGAGCATTTGGAGAAGTCTTCATCACGCATGTGCTAGTAAGCACAATCAAGAAAGGTGTTTCAACTTGAGAAAGTCAAAATAATCATCGTCAAGCTCAAAAGGAATGCGCAAGGCAAAGGTATGATCTTGATAGGTTTTCTATTTTACCGGTCTCATGGTGTTAGTGGGAGACCGAGTTTTAGGATAGACGGCGTACTATCAAGAGCGGCTCTCAAGTGAGTAACTCGATCGCATCTTTGTGGAGAGCTCAAACCTTTGCATACTTGGCATATCATATTTCTTGGTTCTTATTTGGCTTTTATCCTTGTGAGGATTTAGAGCTTGTTTCATATCCATGTCAAGATCTAGTTCATCAAAAACGGATTTCATACGAAGATCATGTTGTGTTTTTTGTTGTTGGTGGTTTCACCGGTTGTTCTCTAATCGAGAGGTCTCACCTTTTCCCATTTGTTTTTAACCTCCCTTGTGTTCGACTATGATGTTTCTCGACATGATCTTATAGAGCTCTTTGTTGTAATTCTAACGAGCCAAAAATCATTAAAACCGGAGTTCGGATGGTGAAGATATTGACGTTTTCCTTTAGTTGTTTATGAAGTTTTTTGACACTGCGGTAGTGAACGGATAGATGTCGCCTAGCGGTTGATGCACACGGTGGGTGTGTTGTTGGGAGTCCCCAAGAGGAAGGGGTGAAGTAGTGCAGCAACAAGTTTCGCTCAGTATGAAACCAAGGTTATCGAACCAGTAGGAGATGAACAATTCCTCGGAGGTATCAACAGCGCCAGAAAATTGCTGGTGGTAAGTTTTAAGGGGATCGCAGGCAGAAAACAAAAAATTTCCTATCGGCGATAACCTTAAACTAGCCAAGATCTACACTATGCAGATATATAAGTACGGCGGAGATCGGAATACATTTCCCTCGTATACTGAAAAGTGGGGATTACGCTCCCGCACAAGCATTGATGACGAAGACGACGTAGCCGACCTCTAGGCCGTGAAGAACTCGGCGCAGTGAAGACGAAGAAGATGACCTCGAGGTCGGGTGGAGGAAGCCGACCTCCCAACACCACTAGCGTGGCACCTCGCAGAGCATCACACACATACGGTGGAGATGACGGCCTCCGAACCTCCAGTCCAGGACGAGCAGCGGAAGACTTGGAACGGAACACCAGCAGCGCGGCAGCGGACTATGGTGGAGAGATCCTCTTATCCTCCTCGGTGCAACTCCGACAAAGGGAATCACGAAATCGAGGAGAAATAAGAGAATTAATTGGTTAAATTAAAAGGCCAGGGGTGCCCCTTCTTATATAGGCTCCCAGGGGGAGGCAACCTTGCCAGTCGAGCTGTCTGGGACTATCCCACACCAGCCACGACCCTTGATGGTGCGCCGGCCCTAGGTGGGCCCCATTTGGCCCACCTAGGCCGGCCTCCTTGCCCCCACCGAATTCCCTAGGGGAATTTTCCCCCTATGGGCCTTCTTTCGACCAGAAGACCCATTTAGTGAACTCAGCCTAATTGTTTTTGAAGATAAATATATATAATCACATTTAAACATTAATTGCACTAATTAATATGAAACATATTATATATAATTTATTCTAGCTCCGAAAACTATTTCGTCGCTACCCGATCTCCATCGGACCATTCCCGGGACATTCCCGGAGATCTCTTTCCTTTCCGGTTGTCTTGTCGAAACACCTATAGAGTGTTACCGTAGCGGTTCGATATGATAACAGGTATGATTGAGACTCCTCTCTTATCAACGACTAACTCGTAGACCTGGACCCGATAAAATAATCCATGTGATATAACGAATGACTCTCATCTATCAAACCTGAAGGTTAAGTCTTAAACCCTTTGTCATGGCGATACTTAGCGTGTCCGGGCGTCGTTCTTAGATATCTCCATATCTAGTTGACCTCGTTACCGACATCCCTATCTTCTACTTGTCTATGATATTATGTCAGCTGGTGACCTAGTCACATGTCTGCAAACTCATTTGACATAATCTCACTGAGTGGGACCTAGAGTATCTATCCGGCTATACGGACTGACAAATCCCGTTTTTCACCCCTCGTCTCAACTACCCCCTTCTACCCAAAAGTATCACCTATCATTGTCACACTATATAAGATATGACGTTTGATGCGATCAAAGTACCTTCCAGGGATAACAATAAGAGTTGATCTCATGGTCTTAAGGCGTAATGACTACGTCCTATAAATATGGGTATGTCCATCACATCGTTGAACCAACGACATGACTTCCATTGCCGACCGGCGCCATGCCCTTTGATCGGAAAACCTCGATCGTCAATCGCGCAACGAAACTAGTCTTAGTAGAGGCTACTAGGGACCTGGTTTTTTCTATAGCACACTTGTAGTAATGTTTCCGCTTAATACAGTTATAGCATGGTATAAAACATATAATGAACAATTGGAATATAACCAATAAACTATGTTTATTAAGTGCCTCTAGGGCATATTCCCTTCAGTCTCCCACTTGCACTAGAGTAACACTTAATCTAGTTTAAAACTTGGCAGAAGCTCAACACCCATAGCATCTTGGTGCTTGCTCGTCTCGTGGAAGAGAATACAGTCAATAGATCTCACACATTGAGACCTATATGTGCTTTGCAACAATTCTATGTCACCTAGTTTGACATCATCCCGTATCTTACGATGACGGTGAAATATATCCCAGTGGATGGAGTGAGACAGTCCAATCACACTTGTTACTTTTGAAGTTGCCATATATTTCTATACCTACGTAGGTTATGCGACAGTGCATTCATACGTGACTTCGCAATCTAACCATGTCTTTCTTCAAAACAAAGGACATCTCCTATATGAGATTTTTAGTCGTACGGGCCAGTGTCACAACTTGCATCATCGTAACCATTTTACGGCAAGTTGTCTTTCCACTCTTACCCTTTACTAGAAAACATATCTTCAGTTCTCATAGACACTGAAAAATATACTTAACGTTTGTTCATTGATCCACACAAGTATCACTCTAGAACCCGTTGTTCAACCAAGAACTTGGGTCAAACCAAGTCGAGCTTTCAGTCTGATAGAATCTATGTCTGACACATAGAGAACGTACCACATCATTTTCTATCACTGAAAATGCCAAGATAAACTTAATATTTTACCTAGTCATACAAACAAGAACCTCTTTCTTCGCTTGTTCTATTATGAAACACTTCAGAATCTTAACTTAGGAAATATTCCGACCTAATGTTATTAAGCCCCTTACGATCTATACAATTATAGATTGGATGCCTAATACTCCTAACTGCATTCATAGAAAATTTAATCACTTAAATAATCCTTTACACTCTACTAGATGATATGTGTCATTCAATATGTCGCTACATACAAATCACGAATGACACCTAGCTCCCACTTAAATATGCCTTCCACATATAAGATCAAGGAAAGCTACTTAGCTCCCACTCAAATATGCCTTCCGCATATAAGATTAAGAAAAACTACTTTGATCTCACTAACTTCTTTGCAAATGCAAGTTTTTTCAACTATTTTGGACAACTCCAATATGCTTTGATCATATCATCAAAGTGAAGATTCCAGCTCCGATATGCTTGATTCAGCCCATGAATGGACAACTGAAGTTTGCATACATGTTTAGCATCCTTAGGATCACCAAACCATTATTGTACTGATTACAACTCTTTCTTAATGACACTATTAAGAAACATGGTTTCCTTATCCATCTATATAAAGGGGTTCGAGTGCAGAAAACAAAAAATTTCCTAGCAACGATATCCCTTACACATGCCAAGATCTATTCTATGCAGATATAGTAGTACGAACGGAGATCGGAATACATACCCTTGTAGACCGAAAGCGGGGATTACGTTCCCGCACAAACATTGTCGATGAAGACAGACGAAGCCGACCACAAGGTCGTGTAGAGGAAGCAGACCTCCGAGTACCGCTAGCGCAGCACCTCGCACGACGTTACACATGTACGGTGGAAACGACGGCCTCTGAAGCTCCAGTCCAGGACGAGCAGCGGAAGACTTGGACCGGAACACCAGCAGCGTGGCAGCGGGCTATGGTGGAAGAGATCCCCCTCTCAACTCGATGCAACTCCAACAAAGGGAATCACGAAATCGAGAGAGAATTGGGAAATTAATTGGTGAATTAAAAGGCCAGGGGTGCCCCTTCTTATATAGGCTCCCAGGGGGGAGCCAACCTGCTCACCAGGCAATGTGGGACTATCCCCACATAACCTGGTGTGGCATGGCTGGTGCGCCGGCCATGGTGGGCCCCATTTGGCCCACCTAGGCCGGCCTCCAAGCCTCCCACCGAATTCCCTAGGGAATTTTCCCCTCTTGGGCCTTCTTTCAACCAGAAGGCCCATTTAGGGAAATCAGCCTAAATAAATTCGAAAATAAATATATAAAATCATATTTGCACATTAATTACACTAATTAATATCAAACATATTATATATAATTTATTCTAGCTTCGAAAACTCTTTCGTCGCTGCCCGATCTCCATCGGACCCCTCCCGGGACATTCCCGGTGATATCTTTCCTTTCCGGTTGTCTTCTCGAAACCCCTTAAGTGTGTTACCCTAGCGCTTCGATATAATAACAGGTATGATCAAGACTCCTCTATGATCAACGACTAACTCGTAGGCCTGGACCCCATGAATTAATCCCTGTGATATAACGAATGACTTTCATCTATCAAACCTGACGGCAAAGTCTTAAACCTTTTGCCATAGCGATACTTAGTGTGCCCGAGTGTCGTTCCATAGATATCTCCATACCTAGCTTGACCTCGTTACCGACAACGCTATCTTCTACTCGTCTATGATTTCATGTCTCCGTGACCTAGTCACATGCTTGCAAGCTCATTAGACATGATCTCACCGAGTGGGCCCTAGAGTATCTATCCTGCTATGCGGACTGACAAATCCCACTCTTGACCCCTCGTATCAACTACTCCTTTCCAATACCCAAAAGTATCACCGTTATTGTCATACTATATAAGATACGACGTTTGGTGCGATCAAAGTATCTTCCAGGAATAACAATAAGAGTTGATCTCACGGTCAAAGGCGTAACGACTACGTCCTCCAAATCTGGGTATGTCCATCACATCGTTCTCCAATGATATGACTTTCATTGCCGACCGGCGCCATGCCTTATGATCGGGAAACCTCGATCATCAATCGCGCAACGAAACTAGTCTTAGTAGAGGCTACTAGGAAACTGGTTGTTTACGCATCACACCCGTATTAATGTTTCCGCTTAATACGGTTATATCATGACACAAAAACCTATTATGAACAAACGAGATATGATAAAGAATACACTTTATTAATTGCCTCTAGGGCATATCTCCTTCAGTCTCCCACTTGCACAAGAGTACAAATTAATCTAGATTACAACTTGGTAAAAGCTTAACACCCATAGCTAACTGGTGTTTTTCATGCTTGTCAAGCGGGAGAGGCTTCGTCAGCAGATCTGCCACATTCAGATCCGTATGCACTTTGCAAATCTTCACATCGCCTCCTTCTACGTACTGACGTATCACATGGAAGCGTCGGAGAATGTGTTTGGCGGTGGAGTGAGACCTTGGCTCCCTGGCGTTAGCAATGGCACCCGTATTGTCGCAGAAGAGGATCACGGGGTCTTGCACGCTCGGGAACATTCCAAGTTCGATGACGAACTTCCTCAGCCACACAGTTTCATTCGCGACTTCGCAAGCAGCAATGTACTCCGACTCCATTGTAGATTGTGCGACAATGGGTTGCTTCCCACTTCTCCAGCACACGGCGCCCCCATTCACCTTGAACACATAACCTGTCTGTGACTTAGAGTCATCGGGGTCTTAGCAGAAACTTGCATCCACGTAACCTGTTACGGCAAGTTCTTCATCGCAGCCACCATAGATAAGGAACATTTCCTTTGTCTTATTGAGATACTTAAGAATGCTCTTAACAGCTATCCAATGCGCCATTCCAGGATTACTCTGGAACCAGCTTGTCAAACTTAGAGCTAATGCCACATCAGGTCTAGTACTCAACATTGCATACATAATCGATCCTATGGCTGAAGCATAAGGATGTTTAGTCATATCAGCCTTATCCAGTTCCGTTACCGGACACTGTGCCTTCCGCAATGTTTTATTCTTGATAACCGACAGAGAACCCTTCTTTGCCTTTTCCATACCGAAATGCTTCAGTATTTTATCAAGATAAGTACTCTGACTCAACGCTAATAGGCGACTTGATCTATCACGATAGATTTTTATGCCTAAGACGTATGCAGCTTCTCCTAAGTCCTTCATGGAAAATTTACTGTTTAAATATTCCTTCACGCTATTCAGAAGTTCCACATCATTCCCAATCAGCAATATGTCATCTACATATAGTGCTAAGAACACAACCGAGCTCACACTCATTTTCTTGTAAATGCAGGTCTCTTCCAAATTTTGGACAAATCCAAAACCTTTGATTACCTCATCAAAGCGAAGATTCCAGCTCCGAGATGCTTGCTTCAATCCATAGATGGAGCGCTGAAGCTTGCACACCTTGTTAGCATTTCCTGGATCGACAAAACCTTCCGGTTGTACCATGTACAACTCTTCCTCAATGTTTCCATTTAGGAAGGCTGTTTTGACGATCATCTGCCAGATTTCATAATTGTAATAGGCAGCAACTGCTAACAAAATCCGAATAGACTTAAGCAATGCTACCGGTGAAAAAGTTTCATCGTAGTCAATCCCATGAACTTGTCGGAAACCTTTTGCGACAAGCCGAGCTTTATAGACGGTCACATTACCGTCAGCATCAGTCTTCTTCTTAAAGATCCATTTATTCTCGACGGCCTTGCGCCCTTCGGGAATATACATTAAAGTCCACACTTTGTTATCATACATGGATCCTATTTCCGATTTCATGGCTTCAAGCCATTTCTCGGACTCTAGACTCGCCATCGCCTCTTTGTAGTTCGTAGGTTCGTCTTGTTCAACTAACATGACGGTGCAAACCATGTTGCCATACCATTCTGGTGCGATCCGAGATCTACCAGACCTACGAGGTAGAATACTTTCCTCGATAGTTTCTCCCACTCCATCCACGGAGGACGTTTCCGGAATTGCTTCCATTGCGCCACTCGGAATCTCGAGTTCAGGATCAACGATCTCATCGAGGTCTACCTTCCTCCCACTTACTCCTTTCGCGAGAAACTCCTTCTCTAGAAAGGTACCGGTCTTCGCGACAAAAGTTTTGCTCTCAGCTTGGTTGTAGAAGGTGTATCCAACGGTTTCCCGCGGATATCCTACAAAGACGACTTTCTCCGACTTTGGTTCGAGTTTGTCAGGCTGTAGTTTCTTAACATACGCCTCACAACCCCAAACCTTCAGAAACGATAACTTAGGCTTCTGGCCATACCATAATTCATACGGTGTCGTTTCAACGGATTTGGACGGAGCCCTATTTAAAATGAATGCGGTTGTTTCTAACGCATAACCCCAGAAGGATACGGGCAAATCGGTAAGAGACATCATAGATCGAACACTATCCAGTAGAGTACGATTACGTCGCTCGGACACGTTGTTACGCTGCGGTGTTCCGGCTGGCGTAAGTTGAGGTACAATGCCACAACTCTTCAGATGTGTGCTAAACTCAAAACTCAAATACTCGCCACCACGATCGGATCGGAGGTGCTTGATTTTCTTGTTAAGCTGATTCTCAACTTCACTTTGGAATTCTTTGAACTTTTCAAAAGTTTCAGACTTGTGTTTCATCAAGTAGATATAACCGTATCTACTGAAGTCATCAGTGAAGGTGACGAAGTAACGATAACCATTGCGTGTCAAAACGCTCATTGGTACACACACATCTGTATGTATGGTCCCCAATAAATCCGACGCCCGTTCAACGAAACCTTTGAACGGTGTCTTGGTCATTTTGCCCATAAGGCATGGTTCGCATGTATCGAGGGATCCGAAATCCAACGAGTCCAAAAGTCCATCAGAGTGGAGTTTCTTCATGCGCTTTACACCAATATGACCGAGACGTCAATGCCACATATATATGGCGGTATCATCACTACACTTAATCGGTTTGGCTTCTATGTTATGGATGTGAATACTACGATCGAGATTCAACAAGAATAAACCATTATTCTCGGGAGCATCAACATAAAATATATCATTCATATAAATAGCACAACTGCTTTATACTAATTTAAATGAATAACCGTCTTGTAACAGGAAAGACCCACTTATAATGTTTACACTCAAGGTTGGTACAAAATAACACTTATTTAAAACCAAAACTAATCCCGATGGTAGATG
Organism: Poa annua; assembly: GCA_026929855.1. NCBI lineage: Eukaryota > Viridiplantae > Streptophyta > Magnoliopsida > Poales > Poaceae > Poa > Poa annua. The sequence continues at coordinate 236,638,036 of CM049426.1, read as the reverse complement.
TAGAGGGAGCGTGCTGACAGCCACCACGTCGACTCTCGATCCGTTGCCGACGCGCATTGTCACCTCATCCTTAGCCAGCCGCCGTCTATTCCGTAACTCCTCCTGAGAGTTACATATATGAGCAACAGAACCAGTATGAAATACCCACGTGTTGCTCCGGGCGGATGTAAGGTACACATCTATAACATGTATATCAAATATACCTTGCTCTTTGTCGACCGTCTTGCCAGACTTCCTATCCTCCAGGTACTTGGGGCAGTTGTGCTTCCAGTGACCTTTTCCCTTGCAGTAGAAGCACTCCACGCTAGCTCTAGGACCAGATATGTTAGTCTTGGGCTTGGAAATCATCTTGCCCTCCCTCCTGGACTTCCAGCTCTGCTTTCCCTTACCACCAGATTTCTTAAAATCGACGGTCTTGTTGACCATCAACAGCGTGTGCTCCTTCTTAATCTCCACCTCAACAGTCTTGAGCATCACGAACACTTCACCCAGGGACTTAGCCATGCCCTGCATGTTGTAGTTCATGACGAAGCCTTTATAGCTAGGGGGCAACGATTGCAACACCCTGTCAATCGCCAGCTCATCGGGAATCATGCATTCCAGAGCATTCAAGCGTTGAACGTAGCCAGACATCTTGACCACATGCTCGCAAACACTGCTATGCTCCTCCATCTTGGCCGAGAAGAAAAGCTCAGAAGCTTCATATCTCTCAGCCTTAGCCTGCGGCGTGAAGACAGCCTTGAGATCAGAAATAATCTCAAAGGCGCTCATCTTCTCGAAGCGCTTCTGCAGGTCGGCTTCCATGGCGTAGAGCATGCCACTCTGGACAAAGGCAGAATCCTCCGATCTGATCTGGAAGACCTTCTTCTCATCCTCAGAGGCTTCATCTGCGGGAGGGTCACCTATGGCGGCCTCCATGACGTAGGCCACCCTATGGGGAGTGAGGAGGATCCTCAGGTTGCGGAACCAGGCCATGAAGTTTGACCCATTGGTCTTAAACTTTTCTTTCTCAAGAAGCACACCTAGGTTAAACGAGGGGCGAGGCATCTACAATGGAATTTACAACAACATAAGACTTTGTTCATAATAATTTTGAGTTATAGTATTTTTAGAAAATAACTAACATTAGTCCCACTCAAACGAACATCCCTCCTGGTCGTTTATGCGATTACACGACCCCCATCCATTGCACCACCCCTCATCATCAGAGCCGGCGGCACAACTTCAAGAGTAGACAACTGTCCGCCACACCAATTTTGTGACTCGTGCTCGACCTTTCGGTCTCCTTGTTCCGAGGCCATATCTGCATATGCTAGGCTCACCACCATAGCATCCACGCTGACGCTTGTGCAACATGGCTTACACCCACTGTATGCAAACGACGATATGTCTGACACCCGATCATCACGGCCTGCCTCATAATGTAGAACTTTCTTGGTGGTGCGCGTTGGAGGGAGAACACTAGTGGTATTTTGAAGGGATCATCTTATATAATTACCGCCGCATAACTAATATATACTACATATATAATCACACAATATAAGATGCACACAAAACATCAAATGAAATGCAATGTGATATAGTCCATTGCGCCATGGTCTTCTTGGCGCCCGCAGTTTATAAACAATTTAATAAACCTACCTTGACCATATCACATAGCCCCTGCAAATTAAAGTTAGACGCTTCTACTTTATCTTTTCCATATTTTACGTGGCTTGGGGCTTTCGTAAATAGAACCGTTTCATACCTACGAACCTTATGACCACAACAACGATCCAATAATTGCATGTTTAAGCATCCCTTTCGGGCCCTCCATTGAAAATGCGAAAACCAACTAAAGAGAGAGAAACTGACACCCGCTAATCACAGATACGGTACAAGCTGTATTTCAGTAGTGGAACCAGTTTCGCGTAAGCGTACGCGTAAAGTCGGTCTGGGCCGCTTCATCAACTCGATGCCGCTAGAATCACAAGTGCACGCTAAAGGGTAGCAAATAACAGGAACGGTGTCCCCGTGCAAAACACGGGTTCTAACAGCGTACAGCTATATCTACGATAGATCGGCTCTAATACCACTGAAGGGGTTCGAGTGCAGAAAACAAAAAAATTCCTAGCAACGATATCCCTAACACATGCCAAGATCTATTCTATGTAGATATAGTAGTACGAACGGAGATCGGAATACATACCCTTGTAGACCGAAAGCGGGGATTACGTTCCCGCACAAACGTTGTCGATGAAGACCGACAAAGCCGACCTCAAGGTCGTGTAGAGGAAGCAGACCTCCGAGTACCGCTAGCGCAGCATCTCGCAGGGCGTTACACACGTACGGTGGAAATGACGGCCTCCGAAGCTCCAGTCCAGGACGAGCAGCGGAAGACTTGGAACGGAACACCAGCAGCGCGGCAGTGGGCTATGGTGGAAGAGATCCCCTCTCAACTCGGCGCAACTCCCACAAAGGGAATCACGAAATCGAGAGAGAATTGGGGAATTAATTGGTGAATTAAAAGGCCAGGGGTGCCCCTTCTTATATAGGCTCCCACGGGGGAGCCAACCTGCTCACCAGGCAATGTGGGACTATCCCCACATAGCCTGGTGCGGCATGGCTGGTACGCCGGCCCTGGTGGGCCCCATTTGGCCCACCTAGGCCGGCCTCCAAGCCTCCCACCGAATTCTCTAGGGAATTTTTCCCCTCTTGGGCCTTCTTTTGACCAGAAGGCCCATTTAGGGAAATCAGCCTAAATAAATTCGAAAATAAATATATAAAATCATATTTGCACATTAATTACACTAATTAATATCAAACATATTATATATAATTTATTCTTGCTCCGAAAACTCTTTCGTCGCTGCCCGATCTCCATCGGACCCCTCCCGGGACATTCCCGGTGATCTCTTTCCTTTCCGGTTGTCTTGTTGAAACCACTTAAGTGTGTTACCCTAGCGGTTCGATATAATAACAGGTATGATCAAGACTCCTCTATGATCAACGACTAACCCGTAGGCCTGGACCCCATGAATTAATCCCTGTGATATAACAAATGACTTTCATCTATCAAATTTGAACGCAAAGTCTAAAACCTTTTGCCATGGTGATACTTAGCGTGCCCGAGTGTCGTTCCAAAGATATCTCCATACCTAGCTTGACCTCGTTACCGACAACACTATCTTCTACTCGTGTATGATTTCATGTCTCCGTGACCTAGTCACATGCTTGCAATCTCATTAGACATGATCTCACCGAGTGGGCCCTAGAGTATCTATCCTGCTATGCGGACTGGCAAATCCCGCTCTTGACCCCTCGTCTCAACTACTCCTTTCCGATACCCAGATGTATCACCGTTATTGTCATACTATATAATATACGACATTTGGTGCAATCAAAGTATCTTCCAGGAATAACAATAAGAGTTGATCTCACGGTCAAAGGCGTAACGACTACGTCCCCCAAATCTGGTTATGTCCATCACATCGTTCTCCAACGATATGACTTCCATTACCGACCGGCGGCATGCCCTATGATCGGGAAACCTCGATCATCAATCGCGCAACGAAACTAGTCTTAGTAGAGGCTACTAGGGACCTGGTTGTTTACGCATCACACCCGTATTAATGTTTCCGCTTAATACGATTATAGCATGTCACAAAAACCTATTATGAACAAACGAGATATGATAAAGAATACACTTTATTAATTGCCTCTAGGGCATATCTCCTTCACTAACAATTTCTCATTCAAAATTATAGTAATTGCTAAACGACCCAGAATAGATTTAGCCTTCGCCACTTGAGACAAAATCTCGTTGTGGTCAAGTTTTGAATCGGTCAGAATTATTTCTCGACAAATCGATCCTTATCAGTGCCTACTCTCTCATAAAATTTCATATTCTATTAACAACCTAGATGCCATAAAGAAGATCTCCCAAGTCATTGCCTGGTAATCGTACATGGATTTTATCTCGGATCATATATGACTCATAGCCAATTCTCGGACTTAGGTTTACCATCTCTTCTTCGTAGTTCGTAGGTCTGTCATATTCCATTAACATGAACTTCATAACAAGATTGTCGTAACACAAAGTGTGCAACACAACCTCATACGCCTACGTTCTTAGTATGAGCTCAGAGCATCATGATCTTGTATCATCAGCTTCTTTCTTGCTGTGGAGCATGACACCGAAAACACTTTACGTTGCGCCACTCTGATGTCTGGAGAGAAAGTTCATCAACTTCGTCTTGCACTACTTTCTTTCTCACTTATACCCTTGGACAAGAAACTATTTATTTCGCAAGGTATATCTCGGCAACGATTTTGCCTATGTCGTGAGACATGTACCCAACTAACTCTTTAGGTACGGTACACGACAAAGATTAATCCATTTTAGGTTTAATCACATTGAAACACTAAATTGCTGAAATGACAATCTAGGCTAAAAGCCATGCCATCACTCATATGGAATTGTCTCCATGGATTTAAATGGTTTTCCTATTATCTAACATGAATGTTATGTTTCTCCATATGGCTCCAATGATCACAATAATTCGATAAAAGATTTATTTACTACGCACTATCCGATAGGGTGCGATTACGACGTCCTAACATACCATAACACTATGGTGTTCCATGCAACGTAATTTGTGGAACTCTACTCACAAGTCTTCCAATGATGTGCCACATTATAACTCAAATCTTTATTTCCTCGATCTGTATCGCAGGAATTTGATTTTCTTGTTAAATTTATTTCCTAGTTCATTCAGATATTGTTTGATCGAATCAAAATTTCCAGACTAACATTCCCTGAGTGGATATCCATATATCTACTTGGAATATTCATGAAGTCTATGAAATAAAGACTTCCACTACATGTTAAAGTACTTCATTGAATCACATACACCCATATGCACGATTCTCAACAAGTTATACTCAAAATGTTCAGTGAAATTCTCGAAATAAAGTTCTCCACTGCCTGTCAATTACTTATTGATCCACATACATCTATATGCATGACTATCAATAAGTTATATGTCCGTTTTCCGAAAACGGTGTCTTTGTTATTTTGCAAGTGTCAAAAGATCAAATCTAAGGACTTGTAGATCCATCCATTATGGAGCTAATTAATTGACTATAACATTGACATGAATTAAACGGTAGTGCCACACATATGTGGTGTCTTTATTAAGTTTGTATCCTTTGGCATTAATTTTATGAATGTGGGAGCTTCTACCATCTAAATTCAAATCGGCATATGATCATTACTTCATAAATATAGGACAACAAATTTGTCACTATCATATATGAACAATTGTCTCGCTAGAGGAGACACACTTATAACGATCATACTAACATGCGATCATATAAGAATTTATTAAAATGGTAGATTTAGAGGGAGAGTGGCTATGGCCATCACAACAATTTTTCTGCCATTATCAAAACACAATGTCGCCTCATCCTTCCAAGCTACTCAAGTAGTAAATCTCGTTTTCATAAAACATGACTAGTATGAAAACCTTAGTCACTACTCCGAGTACTTGCTTAGGTAAAACATTCATAACGTGTATATCATATATACACCATCATCATTGATGACTTCCGGTGATCTGTTTCACCTTCTTGATACTTCCAACGTAATCAAGAACCATGAAGGTGAATGATTCCCCTTGCATGACATAGTCTATGACAAAGCATTTGCACCTGGCAACGTCGTCTGTCATCCAGTGATCGAGCTGAGTGAGGCATCTCAATGTTCATCAAGTATGACCATATGTCATCAAGTATGACTGCCACGTGCTCCTTCAATGTGTGTATTCTCTTCCATCTTGGTCGAGAAGAAGAACATTCAACGTACTGATAATCTTCATCAACCCAACTTTAGGGGTATCCCGAGTTTAGCGATCATCTCATTTGTTCACGATCTAATAACTCATACCCACCATTGATTCTCTATGGAAGAAATCATAGCATACACTGGACTATGATGATATCATCCGCACAAAACCTGATAATCCAAATTATCCTTTTGTTAGCGGAATCTCCGGGTTTATCTCCTAGCGAGTATTGTATCACAAAGAGCTAATGGTTCATACAAGGAGTATCCTCAAGCTAAAGTATAAAACTATGAAGTTTGGACCCAACCTTTTAAGTTTCTCAATCGTAGGATTGCGCCTAATTTTAAACAAGCTATCACATTGGTCAATATCTACAAAGGTTTTGCAAAACAGACTTTGTTCATTATATTTTGAATTCTAGCATTTTAGAAAATATCTCCAGGAACTCCCACTCAAACGAACATCCCTCCTGGTCGGTTTAGCGATTACACAACCCCCATCCATTGCGCAACCCCTCATCGTCAGAGCCGGCAACACAACTTCAAGGGTGGACAACGAATTATCAATCACAACAACTTTTTGACTTATGCTCGACCTTTCGGCCTCCGTGTTCCGAGGCCATATCTGCATATGCTAGGCTCACCACAATAACCTTCAACGAACGCGTGTGCAACATGGCTTACACCCACTATATGTGAATGATGATATTTCTGACAACCGATCGTCACGGCCTGCCTCATAACATAGAGCTTTCTTGGTGGTGCACGTCGAAGGAAGAATACTAGTGGTATTTTGAAGGGATCATCTTATATTTCTACCGCCGTGTAACTAATATATTCTAATATATTATCACACAATATAAGATGCACACAAAACATCAAATGTAGCACGACGTGATATGGTCCATGCGCCATGGTCTTCTTGGTAGTTTATAAAATATTTAATAAACCTACCTTGACCATATCACATTGCCCCTGCAAAATTAAGTTAGACGCTTCTACTTTATCTTTTGCATATTTTACGTGGCTTGGGGCTGTCGTAAATAGAACCGCTTCATACCTATGAACCTGTGACCACAACAACGATCCAATAATTGCATGTTTAAGCATCCCTTTCGGGTCCTCCATTGAAAATGCAAAGCCAACTAAAGAGAAAGAAACTGACACCCACCAGCCACAGATATGGTATAAGCCGTATGTCATTAGTGGAACCAGTCTCACGTAAGCGTACGTGTAAAGTCGGTCCGGGCCGCTTCATCAACTCGATGCCGCTAGAATCACAAGTGCACGCTAGAGGGTAGCAAATATCAGGAACGGTGCCCCCATACAGAACACGGGTTCTAACAGCGTACAACTATATCTACGATAGATCGGCTCTGATACCACTGAAGGGGATCGCAGGCAGAAAACAAATTTTTTCATATCGGCGATAACCTTAAACTAGCCAAGATCTACACTATGCAGATATAGAAGTACGACGGAGATCGTAATACATACCCTCGTAGACCGAATAGCGGGGATTACGCTCCCGCACAAGCGTTGACGACGAAGACGACGTAGCCGACTTCTAGGTCGCGAAGAACTCGGGCTGACGAAGATGACCTCGAGGTCGGGTGGTGGAAGCCGACCTCCCAACACCACTAGCGTGGCACCTCGGAGAGCATCACACACATACGGTGGAGACGACGGCCTCCGAAGTTCCAGTCCAGGACGAGCAGTGGAAGACTTGGACTGGAACACCAGCAGCACGACAGTGGGCTATGCTGGAGAGATCCCCTCATCCTCCTCGGCGCAACTCCGACAAAGGGAGTCACGAAATCGAGGAGAAATAAGAGAATTAATTGGTTGAATTAAAAGGCCAGGGGTGCCCCTTCTTTTATGGGTCAATTGGTTTTGTGCCATGGTTCGCTGAGTTTTATCGATCTGTGCCATACCCGCGCTGTTTCTCTAGTCTGTGCCCTGGTTTGCTTGCATATCGCACAAACGCTCGTCTCCCTCTGGTCAACCTCCTTTGACCCGCACATGGCCTGACTGGTGGGGTCGGCCTGGCGCGGCTCAGCTCGTGTGTCGGCTCGGTTGGGATTTCCTGGGGTCGGCGCGTGGGGCCGGGGCACTAGTCTGACTGGCGGGGCCGGGGCACTAGTCTGACTGGTGGGGACGGCACGTGGGGTAGGGCGTCAGGTCGGCATGGGGTTGGCGTGTGGGGTCAGCATAGATTTCTCGCCGCACACTTCCAACCTATCCTCCAATCGACGATTCCGGCTACCATGGACGCCCTTCCATGGCACCTCCGTTAGGAGCGCCGCCGCTGCGTCAAGGCCGACGGGGCGCGCAAGCGCTCGAGCAGGCGGTGGACACTAAAGGGAATCCAGCCGCCACCGTCGCTGTTGTGGCGGGAGACATAGGAGTTTGATCTCCTCCACGATCTCCTGCCAGCGCCGCCCGCGCCGCCCGTCCTCGCGCCACCGTCACCTCCCGCCGACGAGGAGACCTCGTCCGGCTCGTGGACCTTATCGCCGTCGCCGCGCAGCCCACCCGAGGTCCCCGTGGACGAGGAAGGGTTCGAGATCTACGATCCCGCCGCCTTCGAGTCCTCTGTGACCCGCGAGGACTTCATCCCCGACGAGGTCCTCGAAACGGTCACCGAAGCCGTCCAGGCGCGCTCCTTGGAGGAGGTCCAAGCGTACGCGAAGCGCCGCCGCCGGGGGGTCGAGATCGAGCTGGACCGCCTCCACCGCGAGCAGGAGTGTAACGTACCTGCACTTAAAATATGACAGGTACCTGTGTATAGTGAAAATGCCTGGATCAATTCGTTTGCACACACAGTTTACGATGTAATATCACAACAAAGTATCAAATTTATTACATCGATGATCCAGACTTAAAAATATTCATTACAATTTGCATAGCATAAGGCTAGCATTGGAAAGAATACACAACGGAATTACAATAGCAGTAAGTCTCCATCTTCATGTTGCCACATGCGAAAACATGTTGGTTGCAGACTCAAAATCCCTTAATGAAAACCTCACTCGTCATCTGAATAACCTGTAACAAATAAAATTTTGCAACAGAGTGGGTCAGATTCCATTAAAAATGGAGTCTGGCAAGTGACACTATTGTGGACACTTAATGGACTAAATCTATAGCCTATATGCATATTTGGCTGGTGGAGTTCAAGCATAATTTGCATAAAGCCAATTTTTCCTACTCTTTTGAAAACACTTTTCTTGAAATCAAGACGAGTATGGCATGAAAACCATAATCTCATCTTCCCTTGTTCACCCGTCAAATTTTTACTTAGAAATTGGAATGATAGGATCCTCCGTTGACGTCCTTGATCAGCTGCTCAAAATTGTCCGTAACCGGGGACACGGCTAAGTACTTAGTTGTTAACTCTGCAGAGGTTGTGCACTTTCACCATTAGACCCAACAAACCCAAACTATCCTCAAGAACCGATTTGTGCTAAGGAAAAGGAGAGAGTTGAGACGAGACTTTTAGGAAGCATCTTCCCACCCCATAACGGCCTGACGCGCTCCACCTACAAAACCTCTACCACCACCTGTCAGGCCGGGGCGAGTCCACACAACTTAATCCATCTAGCCAGAGCCCATTGAATAATGGCTGCACTGGAAGCAATCTTCACTTGGAGTTCTTCAGATCCTTTTGTTCCCTGGGTGGCCGTCCACAAGTGACCATCCCTTAGAGGTCACCCCTAAGAGACAACACTCAACAAAAACCACATACAACCTATTCCACCCAGGAGTTTAATTCTTAACTTAGTAGAAATTAACTTTTCATAAAACAACTTTTACATAGCATCAATATTTCTACCAAGTTATCAATGGGATTCTAGACACAATTAGTGTAAGGGATATAGTAGTTTTAGCATAGCAATACTATCCAACACATGCATATAATAAATACACTAAGTAATGCATAGAAAATACTTAGGAAGTTTATGAGGGTATGCCACTTACCTTGGCAACAGGGAGAGCATGAGTATCAGTTGTAAAAGCCTTCGTTTCTCTCCAGAATTTCTAACAAGTCAAACAAGCCATAAATAAACATACAAGCATAAATGCAACACTTAGAAAAATATGACATGCATGATATGCAAAAAATTCTGAAGGACTAGAGATGTATGTCATGCCATGAAATTATTCTAAGTTAATGCAAGGCAAGTGTGTTAGTCAAAATTTACTAAGGACCAAGGTCATAAAAATAACTTGCTATAAGTCAACTTGATTAAGTTGTAAGGCTGCTTCATGTCTTCAGTAAGCTTTATCTCGAAATCTTCAACTCCCTTAGTTTACTTCATCTTCAATTAGCACTCTAAGGACATGGTCATAATCACTAAGGACTTGGTCATAATAACTAAGGACTTGGTTTATGTCCAAAGTGGAAGAAGAATAGGAAGGCGGAAAAACATAAAGAAAAGATGTAATTTTTCTTCTAGGCTTCCTCGTAACTTTCTCCTTGGTGTGATGTCTTCATTAAACTTTTGTAGACTTTGGTTTTTCAGACTTGATGATTCTTCAGAGTTTTCTTGGATATAACTTACCCACCACGAAGTCTAAGAGAAAGAGAAGAAGAGAGAAAGACTTAGACAAATAAAGGGGGGTGGTCTTCTTGCAGTTCCTCTTTATTTTCTTCTAAGTATTTTTGCTTCTTGGGGATGCCTTCGGAGTTTTGTTTTTCTTGGCTAAGTCTTTATTGGCCTTCTATTCTTCATGTTGAGAATCTCAAGTGTCTAAGTGCATAGCACTTTACCAAAACACTATGTTGAAAAATAATCCTAACTTAGGGAAAATAAGGAAGAAGTATAACTATACAACATATGCTATGCATGCAATGCAACTTATTTCTTAGGACAACACTTAACAAAATAAAAAAACTAAATTTTCTAGATGCTAAAATTTTCTAAGGAAAAGATTTAGCATCTTTAAGATGTTGAAATTTTTCTAAGGAAGAGTGTTGTCGAAAAATAGTTATCAAATATTTTCTAAGGAAGAATTTACTTTGTTTAAAGAGGCAAAATATCTCTAAGTACCTTTTTAATACCAAAGTGGTCATAATATGACTAAGTACTTTATAATTCGAATAGATGATAAAAATAATTTTAAATAAATTTTTAATCAATTTCAATCATCAAAACAACACTTAAAAAGTATTTAATCAATATTAATTACAAAATCATAGAAAATTATTCTACAAAAATTAGTAGAAAATTCCTACTGCCAATAATTAATCAATCAAACTTATAGCAAAAGAGTTTGATCAATTATAAATTATTAATTTGAAATTATGTTCAAAATACTTTTAAAGCCACTTTTAAGTAATTTAACAATAACAAGTTTATGCACGAACTAAAAGTGGGAACTTATAATTATAATAAATTCTACATATTATTCTGATTTCATGGATAAAAAGTTTGCTGAATTTGGAGTTACGGTTTAAAAGTTATGAATTTTCAAAGTTTGACAAATTTTTGGAATTTAAAAAAAAAAACTAAGACGACGTGACTTCTTCTGATTGTTTCCTCCGCTGACAGTGTTGCTGACTGGACGCTGACCGGCCGGTTGACTATGAATTTGACCGAAAATAAAGCTACTCAAATTGGAAAACAATCTATACGAAAGTTGTAGAGAATTACACAATCTATCTGACTAACATAATTATATCATGAGTGGATGATTAGATTAGTCACAAAACACATTATACATTTCTGATCCGAAACTTCAAACGCGAACATCTCATACCTCGTTGAACCAAATAAGATGAGTCTTGAGGAAAATGAAAGGTTTTGATCAGGGGAACAACTTTCATATTGTCGTCCCAAACGTTTGAGATGGTTTGGTTACTCGAACAACATCAAACACAATCTGTATTATATAGAAAATTACGTACGTTAAAATAAAAAGTTGTCAACAGGAAAGTTATATATATAGACGTGATCTACCTTTTCACCAGAGGAATTTCGATTTAGCGTAACGAGCACGAAGAGATCTGAGAAATACGACTTCAGATCTGATGGATGACGATTCGAAATTCTTCCTTCACGCTTGATAAAAAGAGTTGAGCCTTCTTGGGATAGAAAGGTATCGACGAGATCTACAACAATGGTTAAGCTTCCGTCACGATTCAAGATGGTTTTGTTCGTTAAACGAACGCAATACTATTTCGCTGATTAGGATTTTGGTGGAACGAAAAGAGGAAAAGAGATGCCGGCGGCTACGGGGGTTTATATAGGTGAAGAGACGATGGAATAGATAGGCCTCAGAGTTATCAACGCGTAGGATCAAACGGATCCGGATTTGAAGCTATATTTTTTGAGATAAACGTGTTTGAATGAAAAGTGGTAAGAAAAAGAAATTTTTGGAATTTGAGCTACGATACATAGAAGCAGAGTCGTGTTCCAATCGGGCTGGGTTGGGCCGGCCCGATTCATTTTTTTTCCTTTTCTTATTGCTTATTTTTTTTATATCTTTTATTTTAGAACTTCGAATTAAGTGAAATTAATTTCTAATTTTTTTAAAAAATCATATCTTTATTTTAAAACATTTGTGGATATGTTTTAAACACTTTTTAAAAATATTAACTTTTAATATTTGAATAACTGCAAATTTGACACTTTTGTCAAATTTGAAAATAGAGCTTTTAATGAATTTATTTGTGGTTAAATAAAATTTGGTAACAGAATTGTAAACATATAAAATAATTATTTCCAATAAATACAATCAAATCATTAGAGTAAAAATAAGATAAATATCATAATCGCTATTTTGTTTTTTTTAATATTTTCTCAAATAGATTTTCAAGTGGAAATAATATTTCAACCATTGTAATTTCAAATATAAATAATGCAAGAAAATGATGAATGCATGCATGATTTTTTTTTTTTCAAATCGACATACATATAGTTTTCAAAAAGTTTTTAATTTTTTATGATTTTTCAGAATTTGAAAAATCCTAGGATGTTACAAGGAGGTCGGCGTGAGGTCGAGCAAGGGGAAGGGCATCATCGTCCACGTCGACGACGACTCCTCCGACGAGGAGTGAAGCACTCTGGCGACGGCGCGGCCGCACCCTGCGAGATCCGGTGAGCTAATTTTGCTGCTTAGGGTTAGGGCCGCGTAGTGTACATAGATTTTGGAAGGTCGTATGTAATCTCCGGCGAGCTCCGACGAGCACGCTATGAATGTAATCTCCCGCGAACTAAGAACTATATGAATTTTAAATATACGGGTCCAATTTGCTCCGGCGAACACATTTTTCAGCGAGTTCACCATTTTTGCTTAGAAATGGGGCGTTTACCCTACCTTTGGAGCTCATTTCAAACACATTTTGCAGCGAGTCCAGCATTTTTGCTTAGAAATGGGGCCGTTTAGCCTACCTTTTGGATCTCATTCGCAACACTTTTTTCAGCGAGTCCACCAACCTACCTTTGGAGCTCATTTGAAACACATTTTTCGGCGAGTCGACCATTTTTTCTTAGAAATGAGGCCATTTACCCTACCTTTGGAGCTCATTTGAAACACATTTTCAGCGAGTCCACCACCCATTGTTTGGAACTCATTTCAAACACATTTTTCGGTGAGTCCACCATTTTTGCTTAGAAATGAGGTCGTTTACCCTACCTTTGGAGCTCCTTTAAAACCCATTTTTCAGCGAGTCCACCACCGTTCGTTTGGAACTTATTTCAATCACATTTTTCGGCGAGTCGACCATTTGTGCTTAGAAATGAGGCCGTTTACCCTACCTTTTGGAGCTCATTTGAAACGCATTTTTCAGCGAGTCCACCACCCGTCCTTTGGAACTCATTTCAATCACATTTTTTGGCGAGTCGACCATTTGTGCTTAGAAATGAAGCCGTTTACCCTACCTTTGGAGCTCATTTGATGGTGGAGGTTTCCATTTTAGTTATTAGTTGATTTCTTAAGGGCAAGTGCCAATTTAGTTATTAGTTGTTGATCTATTTTAGTTGTTAATTTCTTTATTAAGGGCAATGGCCTTGTGCTTGACGTCTCAAATTGTGTGTGTAAATCCAATTCAGTTTGCAAATTTTCCGTCGAGTCCACCATTTTTGCTTAGAAATGAGGTCGTTTACCCTACCTTTGGAGCTCATTTGAAACACATTTTTCAGCGAGTCCAAGCTCATTTGAAAATTTATATGGATTCAAGCTAGATTTGAGCAAGCTCATCGCTATCCCCAATTGGTTTGACAAAATACCCATTTGGTTATGATGGGTAACAGCCGAAATCCGCATTTGGTGCGTAAAAATACCCATTTTGTGTCACTGAGGCAAATGGGGTGGGCGAGCCAAAATCCCCGTTGGGTCCACTCGTCAATGGGTGTACAGACCTTGTTCTACGCGTGCGTCCAATCAAATCACATAACGAGCTTCTCGCGGATCGCCTGCAGATTCCCTCTAGAGGAAATCAGACGGCTCCATATTCCTTCTAGAGAAATCGGACGGCTGCAGTTTGATCGACATTAGAATTGAGCTTCAAATATTCAAAAAATATGAAAAAAGGAAAATCCTGCGCACATAGTCGTCTTATGTCATATACTAACAACTCAAGTTGAAAAACATGGTCTACATACATTCAAAAGGATAAGGGCGTGGAGATCAGGTGATATCGCATAACTCAAACTATGTGGTTTAAGATTGGAGAGAAGTGGTTTTAGAATTGCAACATGAAAATTTTAAAAACCTTACAAAAGCTTCGCTTTGGAGTGACTAAGAAGTATCCATGCTTAGTTTTTCATTTTCATGTTTTAAACTTGTTTAAATGTTAGTCAAACTTAGGTTTGACCAATCTCGAAATAACCATAATAAATCGAAAAATTATCGAAAAATTAAAAAACCGACGCACATAGTCTTAATATGTCATATACTAACGACTCATGTTGAAAAACATGGTCTACATACATTCAAATAAGAAGGGCGAGAATCTCATGTGATATCGCATATCTCAAATGTGGAAATGAGAATTGCAACATGATAATTTCACGATACTCACGAAATTATCATTTAGGACTCGGGTTAATTGGTTCTGTGCCATACCGAGCTGAGTTTTATCGGTCTGTGCCCTACCCGCGCTGTTTATCTGTTATGTGCCCTGGTTTTCTCGCATATCGCCCAAACGCTTGGTTCCCTCTGGTCAACCTCCTTTGACCCGCACTTGGCCTGACTGCTGAGGTCGGCCTGGCGCGGCTCGGCTGGAATTTCCGCGGCTTGGCTTGTGTGCGGCTCGGTTGGGATTTGGTCAGCTGTTTTCGAAATGGACCGTTGGATGAGTTAGTAATACCGCGGCTCCATTTTAATACTGCTGGTCGGCTGTTTTCGAATTTGAACCCTAACTAGCCCTAATATACACTAACTAGCCCTACTCTAAACTCCGTCTAGGTCGCCCTGGCCTGCCTCGTAGCGTGCTCTCCGCCTGGCGCGCTGGTCGGAGACAACCACCAGCTGGGCGGCCTCCATCATGGTCGGGTTCACCGCGCGCTCCGCCGCCACGGCGTTGAGGTCGTCATACACCGCGCGCTCGGCGGCCATGTAGGCGTTGATGGAGTTCATCGCGTCAGCAACCGCCTCCATGGTGGCAATAACCGCGTCCGCCGCCTCCACGTAGACATCAACCGCCTCCGCGAAGTCATCAATAGCAACCGCCTCCGCGAAGTCGAGATCCGCCTCATCCAAGGTGTCGATGGAGTTCACCGCGGCCACCTAGTCGGGCCACAGCGACAGTGGCAGCTCCTGCGGCGGCTCCTCCTCCTGGTCCTCCATGTCGACGTACGCCCAGTTGACGGGCAAGATGTCGCCGATAGGCTGGAGCTCCGGCGCCTGCTCCAGCTGGTCCTCCTGCCCCAAAGGGTGGGCGTGGGTGAGGGTGGCCTAGGTGGTCTGGAGGTGGCGAGACATGGTGTTGGCTTTGGAGGCTGCGGGCACGGCGGAGGAGATATATAGGCGGGGAGGGGATGGAAACGGAGGCGGGAAGCGATGGCACTGGGCGGGAAGCAGCGTGTGGGTGAGCATGCGTTGCGTCGGATTTATTGCGGCGTTGACGAGATACGGCCACGCTGACGCTTGGGAAGACGGGAAAGCCTGGGCGCCGGTGTAATTTCGAGGCGTGCCGCAGACGGCTCGCCGTCCCGTCGCTTCGTCGCCTGCAGAAACGCGTCGCCATTAAGGCGGGCGTACCGGCCTCCTGCACACCGACACAATTTAGAGCACAGCCTCGCGCCCCCAGGAAGCGCGTAAGTGGGAAACGCGCGGGAAGCGCGTAAGTGGGAAACGCGCGGGAAGCGAGTAAGTGCAGTTGTGGGGCGTGGGGTACTTCATCCTCAAGTCTCACATAAATAGAGGTGCACACCCCCTCTTGAATGTACTTCATCCTCCAGTCTTCCCGACGCCGCCACTCATCCAAATTCTTGTACTCCGTCGCGGCTTCACCATCCATGGCATCACCGCTCAAGCGCTCCGCTACCATGATGTACATGTGGTATGATTCCGATTGTTAGTTCCTTACGGTTGCATCTGTTGTTTACATCCGGTCTCATGGTTTGTTAACATCATATATATTCGGATTATGTGAGCAGGGATAATGCTGCACGCCAGAGGAGGTGTCGGTGATCGCCTCCCTCACACAGTCGATTGAGGACTTACAAGAACGACTAGTTGAAGTCTTGAAGAAAGCTAATCAGTACATGGACGAGACGGTGGAAGCTAGAGAGCAGTTCCTCATGGCCTCAGACTTCGCTGAGAAGCTGTCCGACGAGCTGAAGGTCCAGGTGGAGAACAACCTAAATCTTCATGAGAAGGTTTTGGCCCTCCAGATGAAGAACAACTTGGCGCGGAATGAAGCTTTAGCCCTGGAAAACCAAGCTATGACGCTGGAGAAGCAGCGCCTCGACAAGAAGGTGGAGAAGGCAAAGAAAGAGCAACTGCTATAGAGGGAGGTCCTCGCTGTTGAGATGGCCAAGCGAGGCCTGTAGGGTGTTCCTGCAGGGCCAAGAAAGAGCAGCTGCTACAGAGGGAGCTATCTCTGTTTGTTTGAACACTCATGTATTAGCCTTTTTATTTTCATATAATTATGAACTTGGGGTTATCTTCATATATATATTATGAACTTAGGGATATTCGAATATGAACCTCTCTTCTATATAGCGTTATTGTACTTAATGTTACTGAGTTATTGTACTTTTGTCGAACACCTTAAGTGCGCACTCTGGACGCGTTCCGGACAAGGACGAGTGGACACGAACTGTCAGTGTCAACACAGTAAGAGCAATATAGACACGAACTGGACGTGAACTTGCACGCTCTGTGTAATTACGTGATCTGAACGTGTGTAGACCTTGTTTATCAAGTTGAATCGTTTGAATATATGTTATTATACTTCTGTCGAACACCTTAAGTACGGACTCTGGACGCGCTCAGAGCATACCCGGCGTGCTCCGAGCGCGAACACGCGCACATTTGTGTAAAATTTGGGCGCGAACTGGGCCTAGACCATTCTTAGTCAGTCCTAAATGATAATTTCGTGAGTATCTAGAAATCATCATGTTGCAATTCTCATTTCCACATTTGAGATATGCGATATCACATGAGATTCTCGCCCTTCTCATTTGAATGTATGTAGACCATGTTTTTCAACACGAGTCGTTAGTATATGACATATTAAGACTATGTGCGTCGGTTTTTCAATTTTTCGATAATTTTAAAATTTATTATGGTTATTTCAAAATCGGTCAAACCTAAGTTTAACCAACATTTAAACAAGTTTAAAACATGAAAATGAAAAACTAAGCATGGATACTTCTTAGTCACTCCAAAACGAACCTTTTGTGAGGTTTTTGAAAATTTCATGTTGCAATTCCAAAACCACTTCTCTGCAACCTTAGACCTCATAGTTTGAGTTATGCGATATCACCTGATCTCCATGCCCTTATCCTTTTGAATGTATGTAGACCATGTTTTTCAACTTGAGTCGTTAGTATATGGCACAAGACGACTATGTGCGCAGGATTTTCCTTTTTTGATATTTTTTGAATATTTGAAGTTCATTTCCAATGTCGATCAAACTGCAGCCGTCCGATTTCTCTAGAAGGAATATGCACCCGTCCGATTTCCTCCAAAGGGAATCTGCAGGCGATCTGCGATAAGCTCATTCTGCTATATGATTGGACGCACGCGTAGGACAAGTGTTGTACACCCACTTACGAGTGGACCCAACGGGGATTTTGGCTCGCCCACCCCCATATGCCTCAGTGACAAAAAATGGGAATTTTGGCGCACCAAATGCGGATTTCGGGTGTTACCCGTCGTAACCAAATGGGTATTTTGTCAAACCAATTGGGGATAGCGATGAGATTGCTCAAATCTAGCTTGAATCCATATAAATTTTCAAATGAGCTTGGACTCGCTGAAGTGTTTCAAATGAGCCCCAAAGGTAGGGTAAACGACCTCATTTCTAAGCAAAAATGGTGGACTCGCCGGAAAATTTGCAAACTGAATTGGATTTACACACACAATTTGAGACGTCAAGCACAAGGCCATTTCCCTTAAGAAAGCAACTAACAACTAAAATAGATCTTAATAAAGTAATAACTTAATTGGCACTTGCCCTTAATAAAGTAACTAATAACTAAAATAGAAACCTCCACCGTCAAATGAGCTCCAGAGGTAGGGTAAACGGCCTCATTTCTAATCACAAATGGTCGACTCGCCGAAAAATGTGATTGAAATTAGTTCCAAAGGTAGGGTGATGGACTCGCTGAAAAATGTGTTTCAAATGAGCTCCAAAAGGTAGGGTAAATGGCCTCATTTCTAAGCACAAATGGTTGACTCGACGAAAAATGTGATTGAAATGAGTTCCAAACGAAGGGTGGTGGACTCGCTGAAAAATGTGTTTCAAAAGAGCTCCAAAGGTAGGATAAATGGCCTAATTTCTAAGCACAAATGGTCGACTCGCTGAAAAATGTGTTTGAAATGAGTTCCAAAGGAAGGGTGGTGGACTCGCTAAAAATGTGTTTAAAATGAGCTCCAAAGATAGGGTAAACGGCCTCATTTCTAAACAAAAATGGTCGACTCGCCGAAAAATGTGTTTCAAATGAGCTAGACTCGTTGAAAAAAGTGTTGCGAATGAGCTCCAAATGTAGGCTAAACGGCCCCATTTTAAGCCAAAATGCTGGAACTGCTGGAAAATGTGTTTGAAATGATCCAAAGGTAGGGTAAACGCCCCATTTCTAAGCAAAAATGGTGGACCCGCCGAAAAATGTGTTCGCCGGAGCAAATTGGACCCGCATATTTAAAATACATATAGTTCTTCGTTCGCGGGAGATTTCATTCAGAGCGTGCTCGTCGGTGCTCGCCGGAGATTACATACGACCTTCCAAAATCTATGTACACTACGCGGCCCTAACCCTAAGCAGCAAAATTAGCTCACCGGAGCTCGCAGGGTGCGGCCGCGCCGTCGCCAGAGTGCTTCACTCCTTGTCGGAGGAGTCGTCTTCGACATAGACGATGATGGCCTTCCCCTTGCTCGAGCTCGCGCCGACCTCCTGCTCGCGGTGGAGGCGGTCCGGCTCGATCTCGACCCACCGGTGGCGGCGCTTCGCGTACGCTTGGACCTCCTCCAAGGAGCGCGCCTAGACGGCGTCGGTGACCGTTTCGAGGACCTCGTCGGGGACGAAGTCCTCGCGGGTCACAGAGGACTCCAAGGCGGCGGGATCGTAGATTTCGAACCCTTCCTTGTCCATGGCGACCTCGGCTGGGCTGCGTGGCGACGGCGACAAGGTCCACGCGCCGGACAAGGTCTCCTCGTCCGCGGGAGGTGACGGTGGCGCGAGGACAGGCGGCGCGGGCGGCGCTGGCAGGAGACCGTGGAGGAGATCAAACTCCTCTGTCTCCTGCGCAACATCGGCGGCGGCGGCTGGATTCCCTTCAGTGTCTACCGCCTGCTCGAGCGCTTGCGCGCTCCGTCGGCCTTGACGCAGCGGCGACGCTCCTAGCGGAGCTGCCATGGAAGGGCGTCCATGGTAGCCAGAATCCTCGATTGGACGATAGGTTGCAAGTGGTCGGCGGCGAGAAATCTACACTGACCCCACGCGCAAACCCCACGCCGACCTGACACCCTACCCCAAGCGCCGTCCCCACCAATCAGACTAGTGCCCCGGCCCCACGCACCGACCCCAGGAAATTCCAACCGAGCCGACAAACGAGCCGAGCCGCGCCAGGCCTACCCCACCAGTCAGGCCATGTGCGGGTCAAAGGAGGTTGACCAGAGGGAGATGAGCGTTTGGGCGATATGCGAGCAAACCAGAGCACAGAACAGAGAAACAGCGCGGGTAGGGCACAGACCGATAAAACTCAACGAACGATGGCACATAACCAATTAACCCTTAGGACTGACTTAGAATGGTCTAGGCCTAGTTCGCGCACAAATTTTACACAAATGTGCGCCTGTTCGCGCTCGGAGCACGCCGGGCACGCTCTGAGCGCGTCCAGAGTCCACACTTAAGGTGTTCGACGGAAGTACAATAACATATATTCAAACGATTCAAGTTGATAAACAAGGTCTACACACGTTCAGATCACGTAACTACACAGAGCGTGCAAGTTCATGTCCAGTTCGTGTCTATATTGCGCTTGCTGTGTTGACACAGACAGTTCGTGTCCACTAATCCTCGTCCGGAACGCGTCCAGAGTGCACACTTAAGAAGTTCGACAGAAGTAAAATAACTCAGTAACATTAAGTGCAATAACGCTATATAGAATAGAGGTTCATATTCGAATATCCTAAGTTCATAATATATATGAAGATAACCCTAAGTTCATAATTCGATGAAAATAAAAAGGCTAATACATGAGTGTTCAAACAAACAGAGAGAGCTCCCTCTGCAGCAGCTGCTCTTTCTTGGATCTGCAGGAACACCCTATTGGCCTCGCTTGGCCATCTCAACAGCGAGGAGCTCCCTCTGTAGGAACTGCTCTTTCTTGGCCTTCTGCACCTTCTGTTCGAGGCGCTGCTTCTCCAGCGTCATAGCTTGGTTTTCCAGGGCTAAAGCTTCATTCCGCGCCAGGTTGTTCTCCATATGGAGGGCCAAAACCTTCTCATGAAACTTTAGGTTGTTCTCTACCTAGACCTTCAGTTGGTTGGACAGCTTCTCAGCAAAGTCCGAGGCCATGAGGAACTGCTCTCTAGCTTCCACCGTCTCGTCCATGTACTGATTAGCTTTCTTCAAGGCTGCAACTAGTCGTTCTTGTAAATCCTCAATCGACTGTGTGAGGGAGGCAATCACCGACACCTCCTCCGGCATGCGATCCACCTCCGCTGCATTATCCCCGCTCACATAATCCGAATATATATGATGTTAATAAACCATGAGACCGGATGTAAACAACAGATGCAACCGTAAGGAACTAACAATCGGAATCAGACCACACGTACATCATGGTAGCGGAGCGCTTGAGCGGTGATGCCATGGATGGTGAAGCCGCGACGAGTACAAGAATTTGGATGAGTGGCGGCGTCGGGAAGACTGGAGTATGAAGTACATACGGGAGGGGGTGTGCACCTCTATTTATGCGAGACTGGAGGATGAAGTACCCCACGAACTCGTTTCCCCACGCCCCACAACTGCACGATTCCCACTTGCTCGCTTCCCGCGCGTTTCCCACTTACGCGCTTCCTGGGGGCGCGAGGTTGTGCTCTAAATTGCGACGGTGTGCAGGAGGCCGGTACGCTCGCCTTAATGGCGACACATTTCTGCAGGCGACGAAGCGACGGGACGGCGAGCCGTCCGTGGCACGCCTCAAAATTACGCCGGCGCCCAGGCTTTCCCGGCTTCCCAAGCGTCGGCGTGGCCGCATCTCGTCGCCGCCGCAATAACTCTGACGCGACGCATGCTCACCCAACCGCCGCTCCCCGCCTCCGTTTCCATCCCCTCCCCGCCTATATAACTCCTCTTCCGTGCCCGCAGCCTCCAAAGCCAACACCATGCCTCACCGCCTCCAGACCACCTAAGCCACCCTCACCCGCGCCCACCCTTTAGGGCAGGAGGACCAGCCGGAGCAGGCGCCGGAGCTCTAGCCTATCGGCGACGTCTTGCCCCTCGACTGGACGAACGTCGACATGGAGGACCAGGAGGAGGAGCCGCCGCAGGAGCAGGAGCTTCCACTGTCGTTGTGGCCCGACCAGGTGGCCGCGGTGAACTCCATCGACACCTTGGATGAGGCGGATGATGACTTCGCGGAGGCGTTTGCGGTTGATGACTTTGCGGAGGAGGTTGTTGACACCATGGAGGCGGTTGCTGACGCGATGAACTCCATCGACGCCTACATGGCCGCCGAGCGCGTGGTGTACGACGACCTCAACGCCGTGGCGGCGGAGCGCGCGGCGAACCCGGCCTTGATGGAGGGCGCCCAGCTGGCGGTTGTCTCTGACCTGCTCGCCAGGCGGAGAGCATGCTCCGAGGCAGGCCAGGGCGACCTAGACGGACTTTAGAGTAGGGCTAGTTAGTGTATATCAAGGCTAGTAAGGGTTCAAATTCAAAAACAGCCGACCAGCTGTATTAAAATGGAGCCGCGGTATTACTAATTCATCCAACGGTCCATTTCGAAAACAGCTGACCAAATCCCAACCGAGCCGCACACAAGCCAAGCCGCGGAAATTCCAGCCGAGCCGCGCCAGGCCGACCTCAGCAGTCAGGCCATGTGCGGGTCAAAGGAGGTTGAACAGAGGGAACCGAGTGTTTGGGCGATATGCGAGCAAACCAGGGCACAGAACAGACAAACAACGCGGGTATGGCACAAACCGATAGAATTCAGCTAGGTATGGCACATAACCAATTAACCCTTCTTATATAGGCTCCCGAGGGGAGCCAACCTTGCCAGTCGGGTGGTGTGGGACTATCCCACACCAGCCACGACAATTGAAGGTGCGCCGGGCCCACCTAGGCTGGCCTCCTTGCCCCCACCGAATTCCCTAGGGGAATTTTCCCCCTATGGGCCTTCTTTCGACCAGAAGGCCCATTTAGGGAAATCAGCCTAAATAATTTTGAAAATAAATATATAAAATCACATTTAAACATTAATTACACTAATTAGTATCAAACTTATTATATATAATTTATTCTAGCTCCAAAAACTATTTCGTCGCTGCCCGATCTCCATCGGACCATTTCCTGGACGTTCCCGGTGATCTCTTTCCCTTCAGGTTGTCTTGTTGAAACCCCTATAGTGTTACCCTAGCGGTTCGATACAATAACAGGTATGATCGAGACTCCTCGCTGATCAGCGACTAATTCGTAGGCCTGGACCCCATGAATTAATCCCTGTGATATAACGAATGACTCTCTTCTATCAAACCTGAATGTTAAGTCTGAAACCCTTTGTCATGGCGATACTTAGCGTGTCCGAGCGTCGCTCTTAGATATCTCCATATCTAGCTGACCTCGTTACCGACATCGCTATCTTCTACTCGTCTATGATATTATGTCATCTGGTGACCCAGTGACATGTCTGCAAACTCATTTGACATAATCTCACCAAGTGGGCCCTAGAGTTTCTATCCGGCTATACGGACTGACAAATCCCGCTGTTGACCCCTCGTCTCAACTACCCCCTTCCGATACCCAAGAGTATCACCTATCATTGTCACACTATATAAGATATGACGTTTCGGGCGATCAAAGTATCTTCCATCACATCGTTCAACCAACGACATGACTTCCATAGCCGACCGGCAACATGCCCTATGATGGTAAAACCTCGATCATCAATCGTGCAACGAAACTAGTCTTAGTAGAGGCTACTAGGGATCTGGTTGTTTATCTACCACACCTGTCTTAATGTTTCCGCTTAACACAGTTATAGCATGGTACAAAACATATAATGAACAATTGGAATATAACCAATAAGCTATGTTTATTAAGTGCCTCTAGGGCATATTCCCTTCAAAGTTGACGTGGAGCCTGCACACAAACAATCAAGATACTTTGCCCCAACTTAACAATGATGTTGTCAATCTCACCGGCTTGCTGTAACAAAGGATTAAATGTATATGTGGAAGAAAGATGTTTGTTTGCAGAAAGTAACAGGTTTGCAGTTGTGGTTTTATCAGATTAATGAGAAGGACCGGGGTCCACACTTCACTAGTGGTGTCTCTCCATAAATAATAACATTCATCCATGCGTCGTAAACAAGTTACAGCTAGGCAATTGACATAATAATGATGAGCAACCCAATGCATATACTAACGGTATGATGTCTAGTGTCAGGTTCATTCGGGCATTACAACAATATACATAGACCGTTCCAACCGCATCTATATCTGACTAATAATCCACCTTCCAGTTAGCATCCGCACCCCTTTCAGTATTAAGTTAAATGCAACAGATTATCACCTTAAGCAGTGTGTGTAAAGTAAGTAAGTAACATCATGATACGTCCAAAACGTATCTACTTCCCCGAACACTTTTGCTATTGTTTTACCTCTATTTTGCGTGTTTTGGATGCAACTAACATGGACTAACGCTGTTTTCAGCAGAATTACCCTGGTGTCTCCTTTTTGTGCAGAAATATCAACTTTTGAGAAAAAGACCAAAATCCAACCATAAGTTATTTTCCATCTGAGAGGGACCATGAACCACGAAGACCAAGCGGAGAGGAGGCACGAGGCCACCACACCACCTCCTCGCGAACCCCTCGCGGCTACTTAACCCTTCAGACCTAAAAACCCACAGGGGATAGCCACTTTTCCAGAGAACACACCCGTGCGCCGCCGCCATCGTGAACCCTAGTTCGGGGACCAGAAGTCTCTCTTACGGCACCCTGTCGGGACGGGGAATTGAAGGGGATCATCGCAATCATCTCCACCGCCTCTCCATCAACCATCCATGTTTCCCCTATCCATGAGTGAGTAATTCACCGCTATAGGCTTGAGGGGATGGTAGGGATTGGATGAGATCAATCATTTAATAGCTGTAAAATTGTTAGGGCATAGTGCCTAGTATCTGTTATCGGTGTTTTACTTCATTGTTGCAACTTGTTATGCTTAATGCTTGACACTAGGGCCCGAGTGCCATGATTTGAAATCTGAACATGTTATTGAATTATGATGATAATTATTGTTTTGGATCATATCTATGAGTTGTATACACATGTTATTGTCCGGAACCGATGGCACCAAAGTGACAACAATTGGGATAACCGGAGGGAATGGCTCTCACGATTGGTGGCAATTCATTATAAGGTAACATGAGTGCCTCGTATGGTTTAAAATCGTTCATGTCATATAAAATTCATTTGGTGGCAAGACTTGATCAACCTTGTTAACAAATGCATTTTAAATGCATAAAGAGGCTAAATAATTTTATTTCTCTCATCCTTGTTATACTTACTGTAATATTACCTAGTTTGCAATGTTTAGTTGAATTTGTTATTAGAAAATAATTTTTCAGTATTGAATTTAATAATGCATAATACCAGAAAATGAAAAAAATAAAGTTTCTCAGAAAATTAAAAAATTTATATGAAAAATCATATTTTTCGAGGAGGAACCTGGAAGTGCCAGAGAGCCACCAGGGGGCCCCCCAGGTCCACCACATCACCTGGTGGCGCGGTAGGCAAGTGGCCGCGTCAGCTGGTGGTGTGGGGCCCACATCGCCCCCACTTGCTCTCTCTCCTTCCTCTTCCCCGAAAAATCAGTTTTGGATAGCTCATTCTCGCGTTCTTGCTGCTCATCGCCTGTGATTTCGATCTCCACATTCAGGCATTTTCTGGTGCTGAAATTTGGTGCATCTCCTCTCCGGTATGTGACTCCTCCGAATATCCAAGTGGAATTTTGTTTAATGGTGTATATACGAAGTATTTTGCTGCTGTAGACATCTTGTTTAGTGAGTTTGAATGCTTTTTATAAGTTAAAGAAACTAGTTTTGATGCATGCTAAAGCTTGTAGCAAGTCACTATAGTGGTTTCCCATCATTTAGTTGGCTAAAATTCGATTTTTATGATGTTTGTTGAAAATTTCAGAAAAGGAGGATGAATAACCGTGACTTTGATGAGGTGTTTGAGGGAGATTATCAGAGGAGGACAAGGCGTCCAAGGGCTGCCACTCGTGTTAGGCAGTCCTACAACGAGGAGATCCTCGCACCGACGATCGGAGATGAGGGGGATGCGGGGGAACCACACGCCGCATCTTACACTTGTTATGCTTTCCTTCGTGCTGCAGGTCTACTTGAGGACTTCCAAACTCTCGTTGAGAGAGTGGGCTTGACCACCTACATGAGGGATGTGAGGCCACAATACTATTGGCTTACCAAGACTTTCTCGGAATCCTTCACCTTGAACACCAAGTCTTTTGCAAAGGGTAGTTCTTTCAAGATATATGATATGCCTTGTAGCCTAATGATGACCCACAAGTATAGGGGATCGCAACAGTCTTTGACGGAAGAAAGACCCAAATTTATTGACTCCACACAAGGGGATCCAAAGAATATTTGTAAGCTTTAACAGATGATTTGTCAGATCAGCTGCACTTGTGAATAGACTTGCTGGAGGAAGATTATCAGTAGCGACAGTTTTATAGCAGAGACCATAGTGAAATAACAGTAGCAGGAGAATTAAGACGGCGATTGTGATTGAAGTAGACAGCAGGATTAAAAAATTGTAGGCACAAGGACGGATGTACGGGCGTTGCATGGACGAGATAATTCATGTAATAACATTGCATTGGCATTCGCAGATAAATGTAACATCCCAACATTTTATAATATTCAAAAATCACTAAAATTTAAAACTTTTCTTTTTATTAAAATAAAATATTAAATGTATAAGGAAACCAACTATGAAAGACTTCCAAATTTACTAATAATCAAAAGTCACAGTTTAAACATTTTATTATCCACTGAATTTCAAAAACCTTAAAAGGTAATTAGCCAAATAAACAAAAATCTTTTCCAAAGTTGTTATGAAGTTTTCAAATGAATTATCATAATATAAAATATAATGTTACACAAATTATTTTCAATTAAAAATGAATACCTTATATTTCACATTTCCTAAACATTTTTTTATATTTAGTTCTTTAATATCATGCCAAGATAAAGAAGAATGAATTCGGCAAAACAAGTTTAAATAACTTAAATCCAAACATAATTGAATATGGGTATTTCATATAATTTAATGAGCCAAAAATTTAAATTTACTTAAACCCTAGTTTAAATTAAACATAAAGTGTTTATTTTTACATTTAAGCAATAGTTGAAATTATTATTTTTGAAAAATGTTCAAAACACTCCCACAATTGGTTTAACAGAGAGATAATGATTTTACAAATTTTTAGAATCTAATTTGAGTTGAATTGGAGTTATATTTTAAAAGTTATTTTAAAATACAGAAAACAGAAAATGAATTGTCAAAAAAAAAAGAAGGAGAAGAGCAGCCGAGCCAGTGGGCCGAAGCCCATTTCTTCCTCTCCCGCGCGCGCAGCTCGCCTTGGCCCAGCAGCGGCCCAACTCCATTTCCGCCCGCGCCGCGCGCTCTCTCTCTCTGTCACGTGGGGCCCACGGCTGACAAGCCGTATCATCCCCAACCTCCGGCAGAGGATTTCACGGCTCCGAGCTGATCTCAAACTCGAGATCAATTCGGTGGTTTAAGAGATCCTTATCCCGTGCCCGAGCACCCCATAAATACCCAGCCCTGCTGCCTCTCTCCGCACCCCAAACCCGAGCTCAAACCGCCCCCAGGCTGTCCACAAACACCGCCGCCGTCCGTCCATTGCCGCCGCCGTCTTCTTCAGTTTCCGGCGAGTACAGATCGCCTCGGGCCACTCTCCGCTTCCTTGCTTCTTATTTTCTTCTTGCGCATCTTCCTGAATTGGTCCCGTATTTGTTGGTGCACCAGGACGAGCGATTCATCCCCGGACGAAGTTCACCGCCGCCATCTTCGTCTCCGACGAGCCACGGGAGGCGAACCGAGAAGCTCCGACCACCCCTACTTCGCCACTGGACCCGCCGCGACTCCCTCTCCACTACGGTACATTCGTCTGTCCCCGCCCGTCCTAAAATCGCCTAGAACGACCGTAGCCGACGCGTCGCCGCCGTCGAGAGGCCACCGGAGCAACTCCGGTGGAAAAACCGCCGCCCGGATTGGTCCTTTAGATCTGGACCGTCAGATCTCGATCTGACGGCCACTCTCTTATGATTTTTACCGAACCGGTACCAACGAATCAGAACGTGCCACGTCGATGCCCCGTCAGCGCACAGTCAGCGCTGACGTGTAAAATCCTTTCCACGATTTAATTAATTGGTAGATTTGCAGAAACACCCCTGTCTATTCAAACTATCATATATTTTTCCCTGTTTATCCAAATTCAAATATTTTTATATATTTGGAAAGCTCTTGACATATAGATTATTTTAGATCGGCCAAAATGCAAATTTGACTTAGTATAAAATATTAAAATTTCAAATGATGAATTTGAGTATATTTGTAATAACTTTAAATCTATAAATCCAAAAATTGCAAATAAATATGTTTTAGAAAAGTTTAGAATATTTGTAAATTAATGCCACTGCTATAAAATATTTTTGAGTAATTTTTGAATGATTTCATAGTTGTGTGTTCAATTTGAATAAGTTTGACTATTTTGTGTAATTAACTTTTAATAGAAACATTATTTTTGATTAAATCCAATTGCAATAGATTTAATTAAATGCTCTCTGTCTATTAACACTAATTATAAAATTTTGTTATAAAAATTTAATCATAGGAAACTTTAATCTTATAATTATTCCTTTTATTATATTTTCCAAAACTAGAAATTAATTAAATTGCATTTATAAATTCATGCATATTTATAAAGAAATCACAAAAGTTATTTTTGTGTTTCTTGTGATTTAAAATTTCATTTCATTCATAACATATTTTATTCTCATAGGAAAACCCCTCTTCATTAGTTTTCTCTAAGTTAGGATTATTTTCAAACTTAGTATTTTAGGAAAAGTGCTATGCACTAGACACTTAGGATTTTCAACATGGAGCTGGAAGACCAATGAAGGACTTAGCCAAAAACAAGACTTCAGAAGTATCTTCAAGGAGAAGAAGTACTTAGAAGAAAATTAAGAAGAAGTTCATGAAAGACTTAGAAGGAAACAGACTCGGGAAGCATCCCAAAGATGTCAAGCACTTAGAAGAAAAGTGAGAAGAAGTTCAAGAAGCCAACCACCCTTTTATTCCCTAAGTCTTTCTCTCTGTCTTTTCTTCTCCTCTGAGACTTCATGAAGACTAAGTAAATCCAAGACCAGCCTCGAGGATACAAGAATCATCAAGTCTGAAGATTCATCAAGACTACCAAGAGCTCAATCAAGACATCATCCAGAAGAAAGTTACAAGTCTGGAGATGAAGCCTGGAGGACAACTACATCTTTCTTCTATCTTTTTCCTCTTTCCTAATCTTGTCTTTTAGACTTAAACAAATTTTGATCATGATGTTATCATCTTGAAGTTGTTGGATCCTAGCGGCATAGTGAGATGAAGCGGCCTGGAAACAAACCTTACATGTCCACGTACATGAGACCTGTTCCACAATTTAAGTGGCTGGCCGGGTGTCTGTCTCTCTCACTTTAGCGAATATCCAATTTACAAAGAGTTGATAGTAATTGTTGATCACCTTATAGACTTAGTATTTTTCTCTAAGTATTTGGCACATCATGACTAAGCCATTAGAGTGCTAGTTTAAAGATGATATAAAACAAAGTATTTTTATCCAACTCAAGACCTTAGTCCTTAGTCATTCTTGACCCACTTATTTTCCTTGCATTAACTTAAGAGATTTTCATAGCATAACATGTATCTCTAGTCCTTAGAAATAATTTGCATATCATGCATGACATATTTTCCTTAGAAAGTTTTATAAAACTTATTTATTCCTCTAGAATGTGTTTGTATGCATTGTGGATTTGTGCTTGCTGTTGATTGTTGTATTGTTGCTTGTCTATACTGTTAGATTGAACGGAGAGTCCCGAGTATCGTTGAAAAGAGTTGTGAACAACGACAACATTCAAAGGCAAGTGGCACACCTCATAAACTTCCTATTTCTATATGCATTACTTAGTGTATTTTTATATGCATGTGTAGAATAGTATTGCTATGCTAAGCCTGTGTAGAATTCCTTACTCCTGTGTCTAGGTTCCTATATCATACTTAGCAGAAATATTGATGCTATGCAATTGATGAAAGGTTTTACAAAATATTAAGTGACTACTCAGGACTGTGCTCATGGTTGTCGTCGCCTAGGAAGAATTTCTATTCTACTTAGGGCCGTGAGCATGGTGATTTTTACCTGAGAGTGCACATTCACTAAGTGAATGAAACACCTGGGTGGTAAGTGGTTGCATGGTTTATGTTGAGTGGCTACTCAGGCCCATGTCTATGGTTCCTGGAGTATGTACACTTGTGAATGGCCACCCAGGAACAGAGGAATCTGAAGAACTCCGAGTGACGATTGCTTCCAGTGCAGCCATTGCCATATGGGCTTTGGCTTGATCAATTATGTTGCGTGGACTCTCTCCGGCTTGACAAGCAGATGTAGGGGGATGTTAGGTGGAACGGGTCAAGCCAGAGTGGGAGGGAAAATGCTTCTGAAAGATCTCGTCTCATTCTCTCCTTTCCTTATCACAAATGGTGTGTAAAGGATACCTTGGGTTGAATGGGTACAATGGTGAAAGTGCACAACCTCTGTAGAGTGTAAAACTAAGTACTTAGCCGTGTCCCCGGTACGGACAATTTGAGCAGCTGATCACGGACGTCAACGGAGGATTCCACCATTCCAACTTCAGAAGTAAAACTTGATGGGTGAACAAGGGAAGATGAGATTTATGGTTTTCATGCCATACTCGTCTTGATTTCAAGAAAAGTGTTTTTCAAAAGAGTAGGAAAAATTGGCTTTATGCAAATTAGCCTTGAACTCCACCAGCCAAATATGCATATAGGCTTTAGAGTTATTCCATTAAGTGTCCACCATAGTGTCACTTGCCAGACTCCATTTTTAATGGAATCTGACCCACGTTGTTGCAATATTTTTCTTATTGCAGATTTGATCAGATGACGAGTGAGGTTTCGTTAAAGGTTTCGAGTCTACAACCAACATGTTTTCGCCTGTGGCAGCATGAAAGTTATAGAGACTCACTGCTATTGTATTTCAGCTGTGTACTTTTTCAGTGCTAGGTTTATGCTATGCAACTTGTATTAAATATTTTGTAATTCTGGATCATTGATGTAATAAAATTGACGCTTTGTTGTGATATTACATCGTAAACTGTGTGTGCAAATGAATCGATCCAGGGATTTGCACTATACACAGGTATCTGCCTTATTTAAAGTGCAGGTACGCTACAATAAATAATATAAAACATCCAAGTATAAACTAATCATAAACATGTATTCCAATTTAGTTGTGCGTGCTCACAATGAGAAACTTGCACATCATCTTTTGTCCCGTCAGCCCGTTTGCAGCTGGGCCTCAAGGGAAACTACTGGCAATTAAGCTACTCCTTTTAATAAAGTACCGGAGCAAAGCATTAACACTACGTCAATACATGTGATCCTCATATCATAGCCATTCCCTCCTGTTATCCCAATTGCTGTCACTTTGGGGCCATCGGTTCCGGACAATAACGTGTGTAAACAACTCATAGATATGATCCAAAACAATAATTATCATCATAATTCAATAACATGTTCAGATCTGAATTCATGCACTCGGGACCTAGTGTCAAGCATTAAGCATAACAAGTTGCAACAATGACATAAAACATCGATAACGGATACTAGGCACTATACACTAACAATCTTACAACTATTATATGATTGATCTCATCCAATCCCTACCATCCCCTCAAGCCTACAACGGTGAATTACTCACTCATGGATGGGGGAAACATGGATGGTTGATGGAGAGGCGGTGGAGATGACGATGGCGATGATCCCCTTCGATTCCCCGTCCCGGCAGGGTGCCGGAACAGAGTCTTCTGGTTCCCGAACTAGGGTTCGCCATGGCGGCAGCGCACGGGTGTGTTCTCTGGAAATGTGTCTATCCCCTCTACATTTTTAGGTCAGAAGGCTGCCGCACCACCAGTTGGTGTGGTGCCCTCGTGGCTCCCCTCTGGTTAGTCTTCGTGGTTCCTGGTCCCTCTCGGATGGAAAATAACTTCTGTTTGGATTTTGGGGTTTTTCTCTGAAGTTGATATTGCTGCACAAAAAGACACCATGGTAATTCTGCTGAAAACGCCGTTAGTCCATGTTAGTTCCATCCAAAACACAAAAATTAGAGGTAAACCAATAGCAAAAGTGTTCAGTAAAGTAGATACGTTTTGGACGTATCACCTAACCTTGCAGGAGTTTTGTGGGATAGTTGGTACAGCGAACATGGGGACAACGGTGAGGATTGTCGCGAATCCCCCGGAGTTGGCCCAAACCTACCAAGAGGTGACCGAAAATGACACCCGCTCCGCACATCACGGTAAGATAAGGAACATTCAATTCCCTGCCGTCAAATATTTTGTCTACTATCTTGCCACTAGTGTGCTTGGTAGGAAAACACTAGCAATGTTTCTAACTTGCAACTTGCATTTCTTACGGGCGCCCTTAAGTGTGAATTCCCGAATAACCTTGGCTCTTTGATTGCTCGCCGTTTAGCGGCTAGAGGCCCCATCTTTCGAGGCATTAATGCTCTTCGTATTGCGAAATATTTGGGGCTGCCCATTAGTCCTAATGATGTACCACTTGAACCATGCTATATTGGCCTTGCTGCATTGAAATGCCACAAATTTGTTACTAACAACTCCACTTTGGAGAATATTGTGTTTAGTGTCGTTTGTGCTGACGATCATGAAAAGGAAGTCTCCTTGCCACAACCTTCTTTGTCCAGTCTTGACAGGAGACCGTGGTCGTACTCGCTGGTAGAGCTAGATGAGCAGCTGAGTGTGCTTGGCTTACACCAAATGCATCGGAAGCAGGAGCCACCGCCGGAGGATTACAGCGGATACCTCGCCGGCTCATCCTCGAGCTCATATTACGGGGAAAGTTCTTCGGCATACCCCCGCGACTTTGACGAATGGGCACGTTGGCCTTGAGCTCCACTTGGGCCAAAAGGCTAAGCTTGGGGGGAGGTATACCGACGCACACCCATCTTCATATCATATCATTCGGTACTTTGTATATCTATGTTTCGTTTTAGTTTTCTTTCTTTTGTTTTTTTGTTCATGCTTTGTTTGCTCTCCGTAAACCCAAAAATACCAAAAAGATTTTTGTTATTTCTCTTGCTGTTTTGTTTTAGTATCTAGTATTAATATGCTTAGTATTTATTTCAGTTCAATATGCAAAAACGCAAAAAAAAATTGGTTTGTTGTGTGCTGTTTCGCGCTGGGACAGATTTATGCTGTCCACCGTAAAATTCATAACTTTTTTCAGAAATGTCAGAATGGCCAGACCTTTGGTGTGCATATTCCTGGAATGTGTACTCAACTTTTATTAGTTTTGAGTTTTATGATCTGGACATGTTAAGGCCCTAAACAAAATTCGTCTTTGCTGGCTGTTCTGTTTTTAGTTTCCAAATCCGAAAACCCAAAAATATTTGTTGTTTCTCTTTGCTTTTGTATAGTTTGTTTCAGAGATCATTATCTTCAATTACGCCATGGAGCTAGGTTATTATCTCATATCTTTCAAGCACACAAGTGATAAGTCAATTATGATGATCTATGACAATTTCGAGTTGGGTAAGAGGCTGGTAATAAACTCTCTTTGTTTCTCATTTTTGTACATATACTCATTCATGTGATCATGCTTAGATGGTTCACATAAGGTATATGTTGATTGGTGGATTCTTAGTAGTTCGTGTTCTCTTATGATCGTTTCCAATTTATTTATGATGAATTTCATGTCTCTTTGGATATTTGCTTGCATTGTTTTGCTCATAATAGAATATGACACTGTGGTATCCTCCTCTGAATAATTCATTTGAATTGACTTGGCACATGCTTACGCATTTTATGACTGAAAACCAAAAGTGAATTTTTGACTCAGAGTTCTTGTATCTTTATTATGCCTCCGTTAATTCTATTTCGTCGCAAACATGATTATGACAGTTATTCCTCTCTTGAATTGTCGCTCCCCATCTTTTGCTAGCCTCCACTTGTACTAAGCTGAGAAAATGCTTGTTCTTCCAAATCCCTGAAAATCAAGTTATTCCAAAGAGTCCACCATAAATACCTATACATGGCAATTTCAAACCATTCAAGTAAATTTGCATGTGCTAACTTTAAAACTTCAAACACTTCTCAATTTATGCGACTGTTTTGAGCTCATGAGGAAGTATGTGGGGTATACATCCTCTTCAACCTTTTCGTTTGCTTTTGGATATACTTAACTAGACTAGTGGCATATGCATCTGCTTATCTATTAATTTGCAAAAAGATCTAGCAAATGGGGTGCCCAGCCCCAAATTAATTACAACTTTAATTGTTGCATTCTTTTCACATTTTGCACTGATCTAATCAGTCAAGCAATGACTATAGTTTTTAACTACATGTGTAAACGAAAGAGAAATGTGGGATGATCTTCCCTTGGGTAGAAATAACGTCCTTCATGGGAGCCGTTCTTAAGAAAGTCTGGTTGACAAGCGGGGTAGAGTACACATTACCATTCGTTGACCTAACAGCCACCACTCACAAACAATTTTACCTCTGTTTTCAAAATGATAAGAAGCTCTAGAACATGTTGAATCCCTACTTCCCTCATTGAAGGGCATATCTTTTACTTTACTGTTGAGTCTCCATCCTTCTTTGAGCACCTTCTCAAGAGCATAATTGTCATTCTTAGTGTAATGTGCTTGTCCCTTAATTTGTTACCGCGGCGTAATCCAGATGCTTTTATCTTTGGTATCTTTATCTCTAGTCTTCCCTTGAAATTCAGAGATGCTTGGGCATTTATGTTTTGTTGTTACATTCGGGCTTACGAGATACCACTTTATCATACTTTATTATGATTATTGCAATCATGTGAATTGATATGTTTCATGTTATTTATCATCTGTATAATTGACATCTTTTCATGGTTTAATAACTATTGGGTGACACCGTTTATATATGTCTTGTTACGAATAGTCTAAGCTTTTGTCCTCATAATGAGAATATTTACGTCACATGAGCAAATGAGTTCGTGAAAGTTCTTTTATCGCACTCTGTTGTTAACTGAATTGCTTGAGGAGAAGCAATAAGCTAAGCTTCAGGGGAGTTGATACGTCCAAAACGTATCTACTTTCCCAAACACTTTTGCTATTGTTTTACCTCTAATTTGTGTGTTTTGGATGCAACTAACACGGACTAACGCTGTTTTCAGCAGAATTACCCTGGTGTCTCGTGCAGGAATATCAAGTTCGGAGAAAAAGACAAAATTCCAACCGGAAGTTATTTTCCATCCAAGAGGGACCAGGAACCACGAAGACCAAGTGGAGAGGAGGCACGAGGCCACCACACCACCACCTGGCGCGGGTGGGCTCTGGCTGCGCCAGCAGGCGATGTGGCCCACTCGGCCGCCTCCTCGCGACCCCCTCGTGGCTACTTAACCCTTCAGACCTAAAAACCCACGGAGGATAGCCACTTTTCCAGAAAAAACACACCCGTGCGCCCCCGCCATCGCGAACCCTAGTTCAGGACCAGAAGTCTCTCTTCGGGCACCCTGCCGGGACGGGGAATCGAAGAGGATCATCGCCAGCATCATCTCCACCGCCTCTCCATCGACCATCCATGTTTCCCCCATCCATGGGTGAGTAATTCACCGATGTAGGCTTGAGGGGATGGTATGGATTGGATGAGATCAATCATGTAATAGCTGTAAGATTGTTAGGGCATAGTGCCTAGTATCCATTATCGGTGTTCTACGTCATTGTTTCAACTTGTTATGCTTAATGCTTGACACTAGGGCCCGAGTGCCATGATTTCAGATCTGAACATGTTATTGAATTATAATGATAATTTTTGTTTTGGATCGTATCTATGAGTTGTATACACATGTTATTGTCCTGAACCGATGGCCCCAAAGTTACATCAATTGGGATAACCGGAGGGAATGGCTATGATGTAAGGATCACATGTATTCACGGAGTATTAATGCTTTGCTCCGGTACTTTATTAAAAGGAGTACCTTAATTGCCAGTAGTTTCCCTTGAGGCCACGCTGCAAACGGGCTGGCAGGACAAAAGATGATGTGCAAGTTTCTCATTGCGAGCATGCACAACTAAATTGGAATACATGCTTATGATTAGTTAATACTTGGATGCTTTATATTATTTATCTGCAAATGCCTATGCTATGTTATTACATGAATTATCTTGTCCATGCAACGCCCGTATATCGATCCCTATGCCTACAGTATTTTAATCCTGCTGTCTACTTCAATCACAATCGTTGTCTTAATTCTCCTGCTAATGTTATTTCACTACTGTCTCTGCTATAAAACGTTTGCTACTGATAATCTTCCTCGAGCAAGTCTATTCACAGGTGCAGCTGATCTGACAAATCATCTGTTAAAGCTTACAAATATTCTTTGGCTCCTCTTGTGTCGAATCAATAAATTTGGGTTCTACATCCCTCGAAGACTGTTGCGATCCCCTATACTTGTGGGTCATCAAATTATCCTTAGACAAAGTACTACTATTTTATCCCTAGTAGCAACAGTACATCTACAACATTAGAGCTTTCTATCACTGCCCCAGATTTAATAGAGACATGAACCCACTATCGAGCATAAATACCCCCTCTTGGAGTTACGAGCATCTACTTGGCCAAAGCACACACAATTAATAGAGAGCATGCAAGATCATTAAATAGCACACACATGATATATTATGAAGCAATAATTTTAGTACTCAATATTCATCGGATCCCAGCCAACACAACATGGAGAATTACATAAAGATGATCTTGATCCTGATAGGCAACTCACAAGATCTAAACATGATAGCACAAGAGGGGAAGACGACCATCTAGCTACTGCTATGAACCTGTAGTCCAAAGGTAGACTATTCACGCATCAGTCCGGAGGCGGTCATGGTGACGTAGAAGCCTCCGGGGATGATTCCCCCTCCCGGCAGGGTGCCGTGGAGCAGTTCTGATCTCCCCTGAAGTGGTGTTGATGATGGCGGCGGCTCGGGACCCGTGGAGGAAAAAGTGAATATTGTATATTTATTTTTAGGTCAAGGGGGATTTTATAGGCGAAAGGGCAAGGTCGGTGGGCGCCCGAGGGGCCCACATCACCTCCTAGCGTGGCTAGGAAAGGAGCCGCGCCACGAGGTGGTGTGGCGGCCTCGTAGCTTCTCTTCGTCTCGTATTCGGTTCCTCGTGACGCAAATATTCCCAAAATAATTCCAGGATGTTTTATTTCCAATTCCGAGAATATTTCCTTAAGTAATTTTCTGAAACCGAAAACAGGGAACTGGCATTGTGCATCTTGTTAATAGGTTAGTCCCAGAAAATGCATAAAACTATATAAAATGCATATAAAACATGTAATAACATGATATAACATAGCATGAAACATAAGAAATTATGGATACGTTGGATACGTATCAACATCCCCAAGCTTAGTTCTACTCGTCCCGAGTAGGCAAGACCGATAAAAGAAGAATAATTTCTGAAGTGACATGCTTAAACACAATCTTGATCATGTAATAATGTAAGGTATGTAAACTGAGATCAAATGAATAAGGGTTGTAGTTTGGGTTAATTGGTTATGTGCCATACCGAGCTGAGTTTTATCGGTCTGTGCCCTACCCGCGTTGTTTCTCTGTTCTGTGCCCTGGTTTGCTCGCATATCTCTCAAACGCCAGTTTCTCTCTGGTCAACCTACTTTGACCCGCACTTGGCATGACTGGTGGGGTCTTCCTGGCGCGGCTCGGCTCGTTTGTCGGCTCGGTTGGGATTTTCCTGGGGGCGGCGCGTGGGGCTGGGCACTAGTCTGACTGGTGGGGCTGTGGCACTAGTTGTGGGGACGGCACGTGGGGTGCGCGTGGGCTCAGCGTGGCACTGCACCTCCGCTTGGAAGACGCATTCATGGCGGCAGATCCAGGCCTCGCCGTTCCGCCCGTTCCGCTGGTCAATTGTGGACAGTTTCATCCTACTGAAGGATTGAGGTGGTTCGGAAATGAATTTAACATGTCGGACACATTGCGGCCCACACGAACCGCCTCTGATGAACAAGATTGAGGTGTTTCGGAAACGAATTCAACATGAATGCATACTGTCGAACACCTTGCGGGGACACGAACCGCCGCCGATGAACAACATAAACGGTGAACACAAATTGATTCAAACATTTTAACGAGATTTAACAAACTTACATTTTCAAATCTAAACGAGATTTAACAAACTTTAACCTAAACAAAGGGTTTAGGGTTTAGGATGAGAGAGAGGCCTATGCATGGCCATCCCTCAACACCACCGCCGGCGAAGAGATACCGCTCCATCCCGGTGAGAGGGAGAAGATGCGAACCAAGTCAGCCTTCACCTCGTCCGTAGCCACCGCCTTGGCCGTTGAGGCTTCTGGCTTCGCCGGCGCCTGTTTTCGATTCACCGCCATGACATGTGGGGGGCGTTTTAAGATAAGCCTCTTCGTATTGCAACACCGCTTTCTTCGGTGAAAGCGACGCTGCTGACCAAGATGCAGACGCTTCTAGAGGCAGATCGGGCAGCTCGGGGTCATCGTCGTCGTCGCTGGCGTCGCCGTCCTCGCCGTCACAGTCGTCGTCCGTTGAGGACAACTCCAGCATCGGCTTTCGTCGACCGCCAAGACGCGCCTCGTACTCCTTGTCCACCACGGCGTGCCAATAGGGTGCCGAGATGGAGTACTTGGGGTCGACCCTTTGCTCGCACGGCATCTCCGCCCACTTGCCCTTTATGAACTCGACGCTGGCCTACCCGCTGAGCCGCGGTGCCATCGGAATGTACACGGCGTTCCTCACCCACCCATCCGGAAGGATGGCGTCGTGGTCCACCGGTAGCTGGTGGCGGCTACTCAGCCGCGCGGTCTCCAGAAAGAGGACATAGGGATGAGAGGTCATGGCCTCCTCGTCCGACATGACTCGCTCGAACGCCTTGGCCATCTCCGTGTCCTCGTTGCGACGCCGGAGTTCCTCCAGCTGCAAGTGGCGTTGCTGCCCGCCAGGGCTGCCCGCCAAAGTGGCATATGTTTCCGTTTCCTTGGGGAGAAAAAGAGAGAGGAGGAAGTGTTGCTGTGAGGAGAGGAGGGTTGCGCTGCGTCGGGTTTTAAAGGCGGCCGGAGGAGTGGGGTTGGGTGGCCTGCATTAACGCGGCCACCGTTTCGCCTGGCCGCGCATTGACGGCGACGCGACCAGACGGCACGACTGCCAGCACACGTCGTTTCCGTCTGCGCCATTGGAAGCGGCGTGGCGTTATTGCGACTCCAGCCGCTGCGACTCGAGCACGCTTGCTTCCGTCTGCAGGGCGCCGACTGCAGCACCCGTCGCTTCGGTCTGCGCCAGCCAGGGGAACGGGACGCGTGATGCCACGGAAAAGACAAGTAAGAAGGGTAAAACTAAAGACCACTTGCGCAGACAAAAGCGAGGCGTGCTGGAGTCGTTTTTCAACATGAGCATCACCATCAATTTTTGCTATAGTACTTCTGTCGAACACCTTAAGTGCACACTCTAGACGCGCTCAGAGCGTGCCCGGCGTGCTCTGGGCGCGCACAGACGCACATTTGTGTAAAATTTGGGCGCGAACTTAACCTAGACCATTCTTAATCACTCCTAAATGATACTTTCGTGAGAATTTTGAAATTATCATGATGCAATTCTCATTTGCACATTTGAGTTATGCGATATCACATGAGATCCATGCCCTTCTCATTTGAATGTATGTAGACCATGTTTTTCAACTTGAGTCGTTAGTATATGATATAAGAAGACTATGTGCGTTGGTTTTTCAATTTTTAGATAATTTTTGATTTTTTTATGGTTATTTCAAAATCGGTCAAACCTAAGTTTGACCAACATTTAAACAAGTTTAAAACATGAAAATGAAAAACTAAGCATGGATCCTTCTTAGTCACTCCAAAATGAATCTTTAGTGAGGTTTTTGAAAATTTCATGTTGCAATTCCAAAACCACTTCTCTCCAACCTTGGACCTCATAGTTTGAGTTATGCGATATCACCTGAGATCCATAACATTCTCCTTTTGAATGTATGTAGACCATGTTTTTCAACTTAAGTCGTTAGTATATGACATAAGAAAACTATGTGTGTAGGTTTTTCAATTTTTCGATAATTTTTTAAGTTCTATGGTTATTCCAAAAAAGGTCAAACCTAAGTTTGACCAACATTTAAACAAGTTTAAAACATGAAAATGAAAAACTAAGCATGGATCCTTCTTAGTCACTCCAAAATGAAGCTTTAGTGAGGTTTTTGAAAATTTCATGTTGCAATTCCAAAATCACTTCTCTCCAACCTTAGACCTCATAGTTTGAGTTATGCGATATCACCTGAGATCCATGCCATTCTCCTTTTGAATGTATGTAACCATATTTTTCAACTTGAGTCTTTAGTATATGACATAAGACGACTATGTGCGCAGGATTT
Organism: Poa annua; assembly: GCA_026929855.1. Taxonomy (NCBI): domain Eukaryota; kingdom Viridiplantae; phylum Streptophyta; class Magnoliopsida; order Poales; family Poaceae; genus Poa; species Poa annua. Next base: position 236,597,548 of record CM049426.1, on the reverse strand, counting down.
TTCATTTTTTTGATATTTTTTGAATTTTGAAGCTGATTTCCTATACAAGGAATCTGTAGCCGTCTGATTTCCTCTACAAGGAATCTGTGGCCGTCCGATTTCCTCTAGAAGGAATCTGCAGGAAGCTCATTCTGCGATATGATTGGACGCGCGCGTAGGACAAGGGCTGTACACCCGCTGACGAGTGGACCACGGCGGACCCAACGGGTATTTTGTCTCGCCCACCCCCACTTGCCTCAGTGACACAAAATGGTTATTTTGGCACACCAAATGCGGATAGCCATGACCTTTCTCAAATCTAGCTTGGACTCGCTATAAAATGTGTTTCAAATGACCTCGAAAGGTAGGGTAAACGGCCTCATTTCTAAGCAAAAATGGTGGACTCGCCAAAAAATGTGTTTCAAATGAGATCCAAAGGTAGGGCGGTGGACTCGCTTAAAAATGTGTTTCAAATGAGCTCGAAAGGTAGGGTAAACGGCCTCAGCAAAAATGGTGGACTCGCCCAAATATGTGTTTCAAATGAGCTCCAAAGGTAGGGTGGTGGACTCGCTAAAAAATGTGTTTCAAATGAGCTCGAAAGTTATGGTAAACGGCCTCATTTCTAAGAAAAAATGGTGGACTCGCAAAAAAATGTGTTTCAAATGAGCTCCAAATGTAGGGCGATGGAATCGCTAAAAATGTGTTTCAAATGAGCTCCAAAGGTAGGGCGGTGGACTCGCTAAAAATGTGTTTCAAATGAGCTCGAATGGTAGGGTAAACGGCCTCATTTCTAAGCAAAAATGGTGGACTCGCCGAAAAATGTGTTTCAAATGAGCTCAAAAGGTAGGGTGGTGGACTCGCTTAAAAATGTGTTTCAATGAGCTCGAAAGGTAGGGTAAACGGCCTCATTTCTAAGCAAAAATGGTGGACTCGCCGAAAAATGTGTTTCAAATGAGCTCCAAAGGTAAGGTGGTGGACTCGCTTAAAAATGTGTTTCAAATGAGCTCAAAAGGTAGGGTAAACGGCCTCATTTCTAAGCAAAAATGGTGGACTCGCCAAAAAATGTGTTTCAAATGAGCTTCAAAGGTAGGGTGGTGGTCTAGCTGAAAAATGTGTTTCAAATGAGCTCCAAAGATAGGGTAAACGGCCCTAATTCTGAGCAAAAATGGTGGACTCGTTTCAAAGGTGACTTATAAACCGGGATGGAGGGAGTACTAGCTATAGCAGAACAAGCGGCACGTATACGTTCATGTTAGGTTTACCTTCATGTTTATCCGTTCTAGCGTGAAAGCAAGAATCCGAAGCAAATCAATTTTTACGAGTCGTACGATGAGAGTATGAGACACATCTGTCTGAGAGCCTTCCAGTTCGTGCGCATTGAATACGTGCGCATTTAATACGTGTGTGGCATGCCGTAGTCCACCATGCCATCTATGTAGCGTGCACGGATAGGCATGGCCATTGAAATGAAAGCTTTTGTTATTCGATGGTTCTACTTTGCTAGCCACTCCTCCCGCTCCTCTGGCTTCATCTCCTGCATGTCGTGTATATTTCCTCACGCGAGTAGACTCCGAGTCAGGCATCAGCGATGGCGTGCTCCACCACATTTTCGAGGGAGGGAGGGGAGAAAGAGGTAGAGAAAATGGAGTTTCTACGGCGAGGGCGGCCCCATTTTATTAGCCGCGGCGGGGAGGGCGGGCAAACCCTAACCGACCAACGCTGACCCCACGCGCCAACCCCACGCCGACCCCACGCACACTCCACGTGTCGTCCCCAACAGTCAGACTAGTGCCTCATCCCCACCAGTCATACTAGTTCCCGGCCCCACGCGCCGTCCCCAGGAAACCCCAACCGAGCCGACAAACGAGCCGAGCCGCGCCAGGCCGACCCCACCAGTCAGGACATATGCGGGTCAAAGGAGGTTGACTAGAGGGAGACGAGCGTTTGGGCGATATGCGAGCAAACCAGGGCACAGACCAGAGAAACAACACGGGTATGGCACAAACCGATAAAACTCAGCAAACCATGGCACATAACCAATTGACCCTTGTAGTTTATATTGATATCAAACGAGTAATGAATAAACAAGAAGGTGAAGCAAGCAAAGCTTTCAATGATATAGTACTAGAAAGCAATCAACTATGCAAATTAGATATTAAAGATGATTTAAGCTTCAAGAACAACAATATAATCATCTAATGCTTCCAACAAACATGACAACTTAATGGAAAGATCAAGTCAAGCAATATCAATATGCACGTAGAAGACCAATATATTATTTGTTCAAAAGAAACAAGCAAGCGTTCAACATTGGTTCCTGGCACCAGGATATTATGGCTAAGAGAATGTTAACGGAGGTTTGGAAGGCCAACGGAAGAAAAGCTCACAAAGCTGTAGATGATCATTAGACAAGTGAAAGTCATACAATCAAAGCTATGCAAGGAGTAGTGATTGCCATACAACAGATGCACATGAGCTATAAGAATATGAAAGATCTCCAATGGAACTAGTGGGGGTGCATCCAACTTGCTTGCTCACGAACACCTAGAGCACTTTTGAGGAGGCTCATCATTGGAATATACAAGCCAAGTTCTATAGTGTAAAGTTCCACACATAGTTATGCAATTAAGACATGAAAACTCTCACATATGGAGTAAAGGTGCTAAACATGAGCATAAATGATGATCATAAATGATACGGTGCTATAACATAATCACAAGTGATGACTATAAATGATATGGTGCTATAACATGAGCACAAGTGTGTGATAAAGAATAGTAATGTTGCCCCCTTTTTTATTTATTTCTTGCTCTCTTTTTTTCTTTTTCTCTTTTTTCTATATTTTTCTGATTCTCTTTTTGATGGCCTCCATGGCTCTTTTCACTTTTAGGGGCAAGCATCCTAATATGATATATGATATATGACAACACACTAATAATGACAAAACAACATATTGATGATATAAGTAACTAATATGAATGTGCCATAAGAATGCATATGACAACGGTGCCTCTGCTAGTGTAGCAGGTTATGAAGTGATCTAGCGTAACATGGGTAAAACAATACATCAGCTTTATAGAATCACGCAAATAAATAAATAAGTAATGAATGACAACAAGTCATGTAATGTAAGATGGATGTTGCATGGCAATATATCTCGGAACAGCTATGCAAATGTTGTAGTAGGTAGGTATGGTGGATGTTTTGAGGAAGATATTTGGCTTATGTGTAGGAGAACAAGATGAAGATCTCCCACGAGTTTGTATGTACCCGCGAAATATGCACCAACTGTCAATATGAGAAAGGGAAAAGCAAAGTACCGAAGAGGCTAGCAATATGGTGGTGGAAGTGCCATGAAAACCGCAGTTTTAGAACTCACAAGTAAGAGATTCCAAATAAAAATATGATCATACAAGGCATAATGAAAATTACTCCTAGAGGGATTGTGGTGAATGACAAAGTCACTGTTGGCTTCCCTGACCGTAGCGCATAACATAAAGTCATTACGGTTGCTTTAGGCAAATAGAATTCATATACCATTATGCAATTAACTGGAAATTTAAGTGTGGAACAGCTTCAAGTTTTTCTAGACCAACCATTTAATCATTCCAATTTACTAGACCATCATGTTTACCATTAAGCAAATTAATATCTCAAAACAACATCAATGATTCCAGTGACACAATTTAATGATCTACAAGATTATGAATCATTTAGTTATACCATCTACCACATTTAGCATTTTATGTTCTTAACCAAACACCAATCAACTTATTTAAAAGATAAACTCTCCAAGTAGTTAAACAATGAGATATGAGATTATAATATAACAAAGCTAACAGCTCTAACAAGAGATGCATGAAAAACAAGAGCTAGAGAGCAAACAATAACATGAAAAGAATATTGAACGAATATAAGTGAAGAATACGAGTATTCATAAAAAAAGTGGAACGTGTCTCTCTCCCACACAAAAGAATGCTAGGATCCAATTTATTTATATAATGAAAATAAAAAAAGAAAAAGAAAAACAAACATACGCTTCAAGATAAGCACATAAGATGTGACGGAATTAAAATATAAATTCACTAGAAAGGACATGATAGTTTGTCGATGAAGAAGGGGATGTCTTGGGCATCCCCAAGCTTTGAAGCTTGAGTCTTTTTGAATTATATTGGGGTGAACCACGGGGCATCCCCAAGCTTTGACTTTACTATCCTCTTGATCACATTATATCATCCTTCTCTCTTGATCCTTGAAAACTTCCTCCACACCAAACTTAGAGTAACTTCATTAGAGGGTTTGTGCACAAAAAATTATGATATTCTGTAGGAACACAATTGCTACCAATACTACTGGAAATTAGCTACAGACACTGATAGTTAATAGGATAAAAAGATCCAATCAAAATAGCAAAAGAGGCATTGCAAACGAAAATGGCAGAATCTGTCAAAAACAAAATAATCTGTAAAGACGAATTTTTTCGAGACACTAAACTTACTCAGATAAGAAAACTCAAAACTAATGAAAGTTGCATATACATCTGATAATTATGCAAAAAAAAAGGGAAGATTTGTCTGACGTTACAGTGAATTGATATGGATTTAACGGTCAACAGAAGAAATCTGATTCAGCACAGGAATTGAATTTTAGCATCAACTTTCGACTAGAGGCTTATCTTGACACAACATTACAATAAAAATAATATACAAAGGAGTTGCTACACAGGTAGGACATGTCCTTGACACAAGCAAAGTAAATTAAAATGACAGGAAATAAAAGTGGGTTGTCTCCAATTAGCGCTTTTGTTTAACGCCTTTGAGCTAGGCACAAAGTAAAACTTAAGTATTATCAAGGGACGAAGCATCAACATCAATAACTTTCTCCAAAACATGGTTGGTTGTGATAGGTGTTTTTGGTATCCATGAGTGTGTCCTATTATGTAAACCATCACTTTTATGCATATTGGGAGGTTTGGGTTTGAGAATATAAATGAACTTTTGCTCCCTTCCTTCAAAAGCCTTATCTCTCTTAGTTTTAATAGAGCAAATGTTGAACCTAAATTTTCCATAACATCTTCTAATTCATCAATTCTATGATTATGAGTATCAAGGGTGTTGCTAGTTTCTAAATCAGTGATTCTTCCAGTAATGGCATCTATTGATTCATTACCCTTGCTAGCATTATCAAGAAAAGTTTTCTCCATAGAAGCCAACCTTTTAATAATATCTTCCAAAGTGATCTCAGTTTTAACTTCTTTAGTAAGGGGTGGTGATCCTACTAAACTTTCAATTAAATTGTAGGCTTCAAAAGCAGGTGTACCAAGAAAATTACTCCCTGTAAGAGTATCAAGAACATACCTATACCAACTAGAAATACCAACATAAAAATTCCTAAGGAGGATTAAAGTGGAGTGTTTCTTAGTGCATTTTTTATGAGCAGCATTTATCCTATACCAAGCATCTTTTAAACTTTCTCCTCCTTGTTGTTTAAACGAACGAACTTCAACTTCAGGACTACCCATTTTCAGAAAATAAATGACAAACCAAAATAAACAATAATAGGGAAATAATTGACAAACCAAAATAACAAAAGCAATAAAACTGAAAAATAAAATAGCAAAACCGAAATAACAAAAGTAAAGCAAGTAACTAATTTTTTTGTATTTTTAATATTAAGCAAACAAAATAGTAATAAAAATAAACTAAGAAAACAATAAAAAAGTAAAAAGATTGGAAGTGCGAAAACTCTCCTCGTAGTGAATCTTCAAATCCCGGGCAAAAGCGCCAGAAAATTGCTTGATGCACACGGTGGGTGTGTTGTTGGGAGATAATACGTACAAAACGTATCTATAATTTTTGATTGTTTCATGCTATTTTATGCTTTTAGCACTTGTTTTTATATTAAGTTTATGATTTATTTGGACTAACCTACTAATAGTTGCAAAAGTGTACAATGTTCTTGTTTTACTCTTTGATGTGTAGAATATAAGAGAAAACCTTGTTGCACTCGAACTGGAACTTTCCTGAAATTTGTCTGAGAATTTTTTATAGAGATATTTAGTTTGACCCCTGAAGACAACTCAATTAAAAATCAAAAAATATATAGTTGTCACAAATTTCCATACGCAAATTTTAAGCCCAAAAACAGCCCAATCGGAGGTCGGACGCGGCCTGGAGGACTAATATGGTGAAACCCTAAAAGGGGGTGACGAAAATCCGACAAGCTATATAAAGGAAGGAAACCCAACTCTGCCGGGGCTCCTCCAACCACGAATTTTCCTCCTCCCAAGCAGCCGTCTTGGGGAGGAGAACCTCCTCAACACCATCCCCATCACCAAGAGTGGCCGTGGCCGGGAAGGGCCGCCGCCGCGTCAAGGGCTGCCGTCGTCGCCGCCGTCGGGCCACCGCCGCGTCAAGGGCTGTCGTCGTCGCCGCCGTCGGGCCGCAGCCTCCAAAGGGCCGCCAAGGGCAGCCGTCGTCGCCCCTCATCGCGCCGTGGCTGCCAAGGGCCGCCGTCTGCACTCTGGGCTGCACCTCTCCATCAAGCTCCTCATCACCATGACCATGCGTGAGTAGTTCTCCCCCGAGGCTGCGGGTTATCTCTCTCTCCCATGTGATATTTATGTGATCATGAGCTTTGTAATCTAGTTGAATATGTGATGTTATTCTTTGTCTATTATGCACTCTAGAGGTTACTTTAATATGAACTCCGGGGTTATTCACGTGTGTAACAGTGATAGTGTGTGCACCATGTGTGATTCCCTTTATGACATTGTTGGTGTTAGGTTACTCTGACTTTGAGGGTGCTCTTGTAGCCCTACACAATGAATGGTGTTTGTTATCCAACATGAGAGTGTTTGAGAGTAGTGTTTATTTATCATTGTTGAAAATTTTCACTGGTGAATGTAGGATCCCTAGGCTTTGTTTCTAAGCATTAAAATACTGTTTCCAACAAGTTCTGCTACATGTTTGCTTGCTGCCATTTTTATTACATATTGCAATTACTACTTATAATCATTCATATTACTTGTATTTCACTATCTCTTCGCATAACTAGTGCACCTATACATATGACAAGTGTATTAGGTGTGTTCTCGTATCTTAATTGCAGGGTTGCTTGAGAGGGTTATTTTTGACCTCTACCTCCCCGATTTCGATATACCTTGGGTGATCCACTTAAGGGAAACTTGCTATTGTTCTACAAACCTCTGCTCTTGGAGGCCCAACATTGTCTACGAGAATAGAAGCGCGCGTAGACATCAAGCTATTTTCTGGCGCCGTTGTCGGGGAGGTGAGCGTTTGAAGGTATCTCATTTAGATTCTGTAGTTATTACTTTTTGTTTCTTGTTTTTATTTTCACTAGTTAGGCTAATGGAAAACAACAACAAAATTAGGGATCTCTATGAAATATATATTGCATTGGGACATGATACTTTTGAAGAGAAAATTAAAACCTAAGGAAATTTGTTTGCATAATAGTGGTAGTAATGTTATTAGTATAAATTCTTTGGACACCATTATTGCTAAGGCCGTGGAAAAGCCTATGCTTGGGGGAGTTAGTTTAAACAAAAATAATCTTTTTTGCTCCTCGGCTTTGGTGGAATTATTTTGCCGTGATAATGTTGTGCCTCCAATATGCGCTAATTCTTATGATGCTTGTGATATTCTAAAAACACCTGAAGAAATAGTGCCATTTAAAATACCTATGAAAATTATTGAACGTGTTATGAATAACTGCTATGTAGGGGATGGAATTGTCCATCTTGGTGATCATTTGCTATCTTTACATGAATTATGCGAGTTGTTCAAGTGTGCAGGTATTTCAATGGACAAAGTTAAGTAGAAATTATTTTCTATATCAATTGGTGGAAGAGCTGCGAGTTGGTATAAATTGTTGAAGAATAGTCACTCTCTTGGATGGGAGGAGGTTGTATCTCTCTTTTATTTTAAATTTTATCCTCCAAGTGAGATTCACAAAGATCGCAATTCTATAAATAGTTATGGCCTCTTGAAGGAGAAAGCATTGCTCAAGCTTAGGGAAGGCTGAAAACATTAGTACTCAAATGTCCTAACCATGAGCTTCCTGATAATATAATTGTTAATAAATTTTATGCAAGGCTTTCAGGATAGTGCAAGGATTATCTAGATGCCTGTTCGGAGGGCTCTTTCACGAGTAAGAAGGTTGAAGCTAGATGGGATCTCCTTGAAAAAACTCGAAACAATGCTGAAAATTGGGAGAATCACAAAGGTAAAGAATCAGGTATAAACTATGAATATAATTGCATTAAGTCTGGTGTTGAAACTGTTGATTTTCAAGAGCTTAATGCTAAATATGGTATTGATTCTCTTATTATTGTTAATTATTTAGAAGCTTTGCTTCTCATATTAATGTTCCAAAACAAAATTGGGACGTGTATTGTAACGCCCCAAATTTTGGAAGCAGGAAAAACTTAATTATAAAAGACCCGAAATTCTGAGCCAACAAAAACTTTTTGAAATGTCCTGTTAATGGATGTGTTTTCCCTGGTATGCTCTGTTTGTCATCTTGTGTGTTGTTGTTGACTTCTAAATTGCAACCTATTAAAACTCAAGTTATTATATGACTTCTGAAATCCAGGATTATGACAAGTAAAATAGTACATATATCTTCTCCTCTCTTATTCTTAACAAACTATAGTTATCATGATGTCTTGATTTTAGCAGTTACCCAAAGACCTTTTATTTCAGAAAATAAAAGTATTTCCAAAACCTATATATTGGCAAACTACAAAGGACTATATGATAAGTCCTAATAGATTTTGAGTTTTATATGTAGCCAATATTATCAACTCTCTTTTCAGAACCCCATTTCTATTGGTCTTGGACATCAATTCAAAAAATGCGTGTTTAATTCTATTCCTACCAAAAATACCCTGTCTTGATTTTGTTGATAACCTCCTCTCAAATATTTTTGATTTATATTAAAAGTATGGTTAGTGATCCAATTGTGTGGGTGTTTTATCTATTTGATATGTGCTTAATTTGTTTGCCTGGAGTGTGTTATTTTATGAGTGTTCATGTGGGGATTGATTTTAGCAACATTTATTGCAAATCATTTAATTTGGTATCTAAAATGTTTGATTTGTTTGTCTTGACTGAGTGGAATGTATTACCTCTTGTAGAATGGTTTTGTGTTGATGTTTACAAAATTTATATTTTATATAGATAGAAAATCAATCTTCCCTCTTATTAATTTTTAGCATTTCTTTAGCATGACAAATAGATTTATCTTTATTCATTTTGGAAATGCAACTCAACCAACCTCATTCATATCATATCTACTAGCTCTCCATAATGCTATTTAAAATATTCAAAAATAATTGATCACTAATTGTTGCTTGAGTTGAGTGCATAATCTTAAGGTGACCATATCTGGTTTATAACATAGCAACTTGCCATTTTTTAATATGGTTGTTATCAAACCCCTTTGACCTAAACTTTTTAACAGAATGTTAAACCCTTATGCCTTCTCCCCAAACCATCTTGTGTTATATTTTTTCTGTCAAGGAGTTGACTAATCCATCTTAGAAAAGTGGACTAATACTTATTTTCCCAAAATTGTATCTAACTAAACCTACCCCTCTCCTCTTGTCCATCATGTGTTTTTGGGTGTGCACTGGACCTCCACCCCTCTAGAAACTCTTAGCACGATTTTTGTCGAACCCTAGACCTCATTTTCTTCTTCTCCTTTTCTTCTTGGCATTCTGTCGAGCACCCCAGGGGCAGGAGAGACCTCTCCATTGTTTTCACTCCCTCCTATCAGCCCGTTGTGCCCTCATGGTCACCTCCACCGCCCAGCATCACCCAATCCCGCTCCTGGGCCCCACCTCTCTCTCTCTGCCTGAAAACCTTGAAAACCGGCCACCATCTTGGATGAAACCCACAGACTCACTCTCTCCCTCTAACCTTTCCCATTCCATCCCTCGGCCTCCACTCCCCCACCATGTTCTCTCCCGAGCGTGTTCTAGCTCGGACTCGTCCTGGAACGGCCGAAGACCATCGCTCAGCCCCAAGCTCTTGCGAGCAAGATCGCCATGAGCTCCGTCCCTCTCTGCTCCTTCTCTCGGCACCACCCTTTCCCCTCATTTGGAGCTGCCCCTAAGACATCTTTGTTCTTGTCCAGGTCCTCCGGAGGCGTCACTACCACGCCATGCCCGAAGCAAGTGTCGTCGACCATGCCGCGGTTCGGGAGACCCTCGTCAAAATCTGCGGCCACCCTCACCTCCCCCATGTTCTCCGTACCCTCATCGACCGTCCTCGTCGTCCTGCAGAGCCTCTAGGTGAGCAGAGCATGAGCCCCTCCATTTTTAGGGTTTTCTGTCTTGCTGCTCTCGTCGCGTCGGAGAAGATGAGCAGGAGCCGTCCATAGCCAGATCGACGGCCCTCCTTCGAACCAGCCCTGGGGCGGCTTGCCTGCGGCGGCCAGATTCGGGAAGATCTGGCCCATCTCCTCTTTTTCCTTTAAAAGTCCTCTGTCTGTTTTAAATTCCAGAGAATTGCTCTCCTCGTTTTAATACATTTCTGGTAGATCTAGAAATGCAAATCGAGTGGAACAAATTTTGCTGCATGCATATGAGTTTTCTTAACCATGTGTAGCCTTTCTCAAAAATATGTTTGTATGTGTGCTCTATGTTTAACCTTGTAAAAAGTATAATTTTCAGTATTTAATTAATAACTTGAGTTTTATAAATCCAAATTCTGCAAACTTTAGTTCTCTGGAAAGCCTAGGAGAATACCTACCTAGATCTATAATCCTTTCAGAGGAGATGCCTATAACTAAAGTTCTATTAAGTTTAAGAATGACATCAGTAGCTATTTCATGATTTTTAATTCATTATTTAAAATATTTTTTTGAACCAAATCGAATTTCATGTGGTAGATATAAGTAGTATATATCATATCCTAACTTGGTATGTTTTTACAGATTATATTTTGTACATTTTGGATTATTTTATACAACGGTGGGTTATTACACTTTAAAATGGAGATTGTTATTTTCTGTAAGTTGCATGTGTCTAGTCTCACTTGTTTATGCTAGATCTATTTGTGCAAATGGATTAGGAGTACTTTTGTGCAGTTCCTATGTGTTTTGTTTATCATACCACACTGGTTTTGTCTCAAAAATATTTATACTTTGTGTTGCACATTAAATCTAGTAGAAAGTATGTTATTCACTTAAAATGGAACATCTTGAGCTAGGAGTGTCCAAATTAAGTGAATCAAATTTCTACAGAAGGATTAAGTCAATATCTATCCATAGCAATTAACCTTGCATGTAGGAGATTCCTAAAACCGAAACTATATTCATTATGGTTTTGAGACCAGTTGCATTTACATGATTTATAGCTTATGTTTAGTAATAGCTTTGAATGCAAATCCAAGTTTCATAGCTTCCTATAGTTACTAGGAGTACTGTGGTAGAAGGATTCTATGTTATGAACATTATCATAGGAGTTATGATTTATCCCCCAAAACAGCAACATTTGACTAATAGAAGTAGTGGTTTTTAATCATCAGTTCTTAGCAAATGTGAGTTGTAGAAATATGACTAATCAACTTTTGAAGTCTAGAACCTTAAATCAACGATAATAATTTGGTTAAAACACTTTTATAATGTGTTGTGCATTGTTTACTTATGTTTAGCATTATTCACGGTGTACCCTATAATAACATCAATTGTGTTTATATGCCTTGCTAGTGGGTATGTTGGTATGTTATGTTTTATCTCTTTAAGCATCATCTTAGTTAACTAATAAATGTAACAAGTTAATTTTCTGTTATACCTGAATTGTTAGGTGTTGATGTGCTTAGTAAATCATAAGTCCATAAACTTTGGTTATCCTTTAATAACCTTAACGAATTTCCTAAAGGTATTGTTAGTCCATTCACTTTTGAGTTTCACACAGTTCATCTTGTTTCCTAGGAGTTGCACTAGTTTCATTTGTGTGTTATGCATATGAATGATTGTTTGGTGTTAAAATTTCATCCAGTAGTTTATTGTGTTTTTCAATGCTTAATGTATGACTTTCTTATTTTAGATTGTTGTCAACACGTGGTTACTGTGTGATTGTTTGATTTAATAGTTGATGTGGTCTTAGTTGTGGTGTCCTGTTAAATAAGCCTAGTGCACCCTTTTAGCTCTTAGTCATAAACTTGTTTGGATAGTGGTGTTACCATTGTTTGTCGCTTAGTTACTTGATAGTAGGTGTTTCTTGAGCTAGTAACATGTTTGCATGTGAGTGTGCTCAATGCTAGTGTTAATATTAATAATTGCTTGTGTGTTAAGATACTTTTGTCTGAAGTATTTCCTAAACAGTTAATATACTTTTGTTTGAAGTATTTCTAAACAATTAATATACTTTTGTCTGAAGTATTTCTTGAACTATTAAGATACTTTTGTCTGAAGTATTTCCTAAACAATTAATATATTTTGTCTGGAGTATTTCCTAAACAATTAATATACTTTTGTCTGAAGTATTTCCTGAATTATTAAGATACTTTTGTATGAAGTATTTCCGGAACTATTAAGATAATTTTGTCTGAAGTATTTCCTGAACTATTAAGATACTTTTGTCTGAAGTATTTCCTGAACTACTAAGATACTTTTGTCTGAAGTATTTCCTGAAACTATTATAACAACTCTTTTTAAATCATATAATAACCCTAAGTGATGTGTTGTTGTAGTGTACTATAGAACTACCTTTTTAATACTCAGAGTTGGTGTGTATATTTTCTTACGAGAATCTGTTGTTGTCTTAGCTCTCTGGACTTTGTTGTTTATTGTTGTTTAGCTAAAGGAGTTGTTTGTTTTTGATTGTTAGCTTAGTGTCTTGTGCAATGCTTGTTGTTTAGTATGTCCTTGTAGCTTTGTCTTGTATTCTGAGTGTGGTTCATTTTCCTGTTTATGACGTTAGATATGATCAGAAAGGAACTAGAAGTGAGGAATGAACCTGAGGAACATCAAGATCAAGACAAAGGACATATTGCTGAGCCAGGCAAGCCCACCTCACCTTTATAATCAATCCTACTACTTTATCCAGCATGTTTTGTTTTCAAAATAAAATAATGCATGTTTTACTTCTTTTGTGGCACCTGGCCACCCGAAAAACTATTTTACAAAATATTGTTTGGCCTAAGCTATCTACTAGAAATACTCTAGGTGTTAACAAAAGGTGCCTCTTCCTACCAGGTGCGTCTAATTTATCCTGGGTGTCCCCACCAGAAAGTCCACCGTTACCAGAGCCTCGGTACCTATACCGCCTTGTGGTTGAAAGGTCCATCAAAAATATTAAGTTTTCTAGTCTACCTTCATCTACTTACCTCAAAACTATAGGATGGGAACCTATTTGATAAAACTGTTTTAAGGAGGAAAACCCGAGTTGCTGGGAGCAGTCGGCGAGTAAGTATTTTATTAAAACGCGAGTTGCTGGGAGCAATCGGAGATGTTTACGAAAACCCGAGCTGTTGGGAGTGTTCGAAGGATTGGAAGTTGTTTTTAAAAAACAAAGTACTGCCCTAGAAGCCGCTCAAACAATTAACTCATGCAACCACACTATCTGACATGGGTAGGGCTTAGACGGAAGCTTGTCTGTTTTAGTATTGGGTCTCTCATACTTTCTATGAGGGATGGGCCCTCGAAGCCGGGTTGTCGTACGGAAAAGACAATACACTGCTGAGGACCAGCAGCCAAACGATTACGGCGAGTCTCCTGCCGTGGCGCTGTGGCGTCCCGAGAAAAGATCAGGGGTATAGTGGAGCACACGGTATCGGGGAGAACAAACCTACCGGGAGGCCCCGATACTTGGGTGGACATAGTGAAAAGCTTTGATCGTGTTATCCGGACCCCCGCATACTGTCGTGTGACGGGCCGTGTCAGACACGGCAGAATGACCGATAGGTGTGGGTAAAGTGTGCAACCTCTACAAAGTGTAAATCTATTCGAATAGCCGCATCCTCGGTCATGGACGGTTGGAAAGGCCACTGATCTAGGCGTATGGGCATTTTAGTTTTTAAAAAGGAAAGGGTTTTTTGGAGGAAAACAAGGAGGCAACAAGGTGGTACCTGGGAGGTACGGAATTTGGGTGAGGATGATTGGTCTCGGGGAGACAATCAGTCTGATCTCAAGGAAGGAAAAAGGGGTATCCCCATCCTAGTGCTTTTACAAGTTTTACTAAAGAAAGTTTTTGAACTTCGATATGTCCTTGCTATATACAAGAGGAGAGAATTCTATCTCTAAATGTTTTCTTCAACAAAGATATAGAGATGTCGTATTCTCTATGCCTAAAATCATGGTATTCAAAAACTAAGCCCTATAGTCGTATATAGCAGCTATCCCAGTTTTTGAAAAGTGTTCTCTTGCATTACCATGAAAACTTAAGCCTTAGAGGTGGTCTTGCGAGTACGTAAATGTACTCATATGGCTGTGTTCCTGGATATTCAAACGTCCAGGTTACAATGGGGATATGTACGACAACAAGGAGGAGTACGCGGACGACTACGCCAACGGAATGTCCCGCTCAACTGCTCTGTGGGAATGCGTCAGGACATGACGAGCGTCGACGCTAGCCGAATCTTTTGCTGAACCTTAGTTCATATTGGTCAAGTGCGATGATGTTTGCAGACTTGGTCATTGTAACATCCCAACATTTTACAATGTACAAAAATCACTAAAATTTAAAACTTTTGTTTTGATTAAAATAAAATATTAAAATACATAAGAAAACCAACTACAAAAGGACTTCAAACATATTGAAAGGGTTTAATATTTCAAATATCTCAGTTTAACATTATTTTAAAAAGTTGTTTCTAGTTAAACATGACATTTCTTATTGTATTTCAAAAACCTTAATATGTAAATTTGACATTTGTTTTATAAACTTCAAACCATTTCATTTTAATAAAATAGTTTCCTTATAAGAAAGTAATTTCAAGCACTTAACCATATCTATTCATAAATTCAAGACTATTTAAAATGATATAGTTTCCAAATGGTATTCATTCATTTAACTAAATTCAAGTTATAGTTTTGGAAATTATAAGTTTATAATTCATAACTTTAAAACTTCATAGATTATATAATTAATGAATTATCCAAATAATCATTTCATTAGCTTAAATGATTTTCCTGAATATATTCAGTATAAGCAATGAATTGAAACTAGAATATTTCCAAAGGTATCTTATATAGTATTCAAATGAATTATCTTAATATAAAATATAATGGTGCACCAATTATTTTGAATTAAAAATGAATACATTATATTTCCCTTTTTCATTTTCATATAGTTGGGTTATACTATTTAATAATATACTAAAACCAAAAATGAATTTAGTATTTGAAAATGAGTTTAAATAATTTGAATTCAAACAATATTTGAATGTGGGTATTTTTACAAATTTTATTTAGCCAAGAGAAAATTTAATTAGGCTTTAATTTAAAATTTGAGATTAAGTATCAAATTAGTCTTAAACCAATATTTCAAAATTATTAATTTTAAAAAGTATTCAAAACATGCCCACAACTGGTTTAACACAAAGATATTAATTTTACAATTTTTTAGAATTTTATTTGACATCATTTGGACATTTAAATCAAAAGTTATGAATTAATTGGAAAAATCAGAAAAAGAAAAATCGCTGACGTCAGCTTCATCTTCAACCTTTGGCGTGAATTCCGGTCGAAACTCCTCTCTTCATTGCGGATCAAATCACGGGCGAAACTCGCGGGATTGAATTCTCCGAGTGTGCCTATAAGACCCCCTGCCCCTCCTCTCTCTTTTCCCCGAAGAACCCTAGCCCGAGCGCCCCCGGGCTGTCCACAAACCCTCGCCGGAGTTCGTCCGAGCCGCCGGCCCTCTTTTCCTTTTTTGGCGAGATAACCACCCCCCCGAGCACCTAGACCCCCCCCCCCTCTTCCTCCCCGCGCCGTGCGCACCCCCCTCGACGCGTCCTCGCATCTCCTCCACGTCCAAATCATGAGGGGCAAGCACCTCTGAAGCTCGCCGCCGTCCGAGCACCTCCGGCCGCACACCCGGGCCATCCCCAGACGCTCGCGGGCTCGACGTCACCACCATCGACTCCGCCGCCCTCCGCTGAACGTCGTCGGCACCAGCAGGAGGTCAGGAGAGCCCCGCAGCCTCGCCGTCGGCCACGCCCGCGCAGAGCGCCGCCATCTCCTCCATCGCCGGCGAAATCACGCCGCCACCCTCAGGTCAATGCCCCGTGACCGTTTGATCTGCTTTGTGCAGTTAGGATTAGATCCTTAACGCGAACGGGTACGGGCAGATCTGGACCATCAGATCCAGATCTGACGGCCCAGATCCACCCACTTATCCAGCTCAGCGCCAGGTCAGCGGCCACATCACTGCCCAGTCAGCGCTGACATGGAAATGATTTTTTCGATTTAGTTAAATGGCAGTTTTGCAGAAAAGCCCCTGTCTATTCAAACTATCATATGTTTTTAACCACTTATCCAAATTTGATAAACTTTCTATATTTGGAAAGCCCTTGACATGTAGAATATTTTAGATCTGCCAAAATTAAAATTTGACTTAGTTTAAAATATTCAAATGGAGAAGTTGAGTATATTTGTCATAACTTTAAATCTATAATTCCAAAAATTGCAAATAAAAGTGTTTTAGAAACTTTGGAATATTTGTAACTTGATGCCTCGGTTAATTTTGAGTAGTATTTGGATGAATTCATAGTTACATATTTAAATTGAATAGTTTGAATATTTTTAACATAACTTTTAACATAAACATTATTATTTTTTGAATAAATCCAATTGCTATAAATTTATTTAATCACCTCTGTCTATTAATACTAATTACAAAAGTTTGTTATAAAAATTTAATCACATAAAACTGTAATATTATATTTAACCCTTTTATTATATTTCGCAAAATTAGGAACTAATTAAATTGCAATTATAACTTTATGCATACTTTAAAAATATCACAAAAATTAGTATTATGTTTCTTGTGATTTAAAATTTAATTTCATGCATAGCATGTTTTATTTTGTAGTTATATTTCCCATAAGAAAACTCCTCCCCCATTTTCTCTGGGCTAGGATTATTTTCAACTTAGCATTCTGGTAAAGTGCTATGCACTAGACACTTAGGATTTTCAACATGGAGCTAGAAGGCCAATGAAGGACTTAGCAAAAACAAGACTTCAGAAGTATCTTCAAGGAGCAGAAGAACTTAGAAGAAAATCTAGAAGAAGTTCATGAAAACCAACCAGAAATATTTTCTAAGTCTTGCTTCCTCTCTCTCTTTTCTCCCTTCTTATCTGAGACTTCATGAAGACTAAGTTAATTCCAAGACCAGCCTCTGTGATACAAGAATCATCAAGTCTGAAGATTTATCAAGTCTACAAGAATTCATTCAAGACATCACCAAGGGGAAAGTTACAAGTCTGGAGATGAAGCCTGGAGGACAAATACATCTCTTTTTCTATCTTTTCCCTCTTTTCTAATCTTGTCTTTCACATTTGACTTAAACAATTTTTTATCATATTATTACCATCTTGAAGTTTGTTGGATCCTAGCGGCATAGTGAGATGAAGCGGCCTGGAGACAAACCTTACATGTCCACGTACATGTGACCTCTTCCACAATTTAAGTGGCTGGCCGGGTGTCTGTCTCTCTCACCATAGTGAAAATCCAATTTACAAAGAGTTGATAATAATTGTTGATCACCTTGAGAATAGACTTAGTATTTTCTCTAAGTAGTTATGCACATCATGACTAAGTCATTAGAATGCTTATTCAATATAATATATAGCAAAGTATTTTTGTCCAACCTATGACCTTCGTCCTTAGTCACTTTTGACCAACCTATTTGCCATGCTTTAACTTAAAAGATTTTCCTGGCATGACATGCATCTCTAGTCCTTAGGAATATTTTGCACATCATGCATAAACATATTTTCCTTAGAAGTTTTATCAAACTTGTTTGATCATCATGAAAGTGTTTGTATGTGATGTGATGTTGTGTTTTGTGTTGATTGTTGTATTGTTGTTTGTCTATACTGTTAGATTTAATGGAGAGCTCCGAGTTACGTTGAAAAGAGTTTGTGAGCAAAGACATCCTTCAAAGGCAAGTGGCACACCTCATAAACTTCCTATTATTTTTCTATATGCATTACTTAGTGTATTTTTATATAACCATGTGTAGGATAGTATTGCTATGCTAGACCTGTGTAGAAATTCTTTACTCCTGTGTCCAGGTTCCTATATAATACTTAGTAGAAATATTGATGCTATGCAATTGGAGAAAAGTTATACAAAATGTTAAGTGACTACTCAGGGTTGTGCTCATGGTTGTCGTCGCCTAGGATGAATTTCTATTCTACTTAGGGCCGTGAGCATGGTGATTTTTACCTGAGAGTTCACATCCACTAAGTAAATGAACCTCCTGGGTGGATTGGTTGTATGGAGTCGAGTTGAGTGGCTACTCAGGCCATGTCTATGGTTCCTGGAGTACGTGCACTTGTGGATGGCCACCCAGGGAATAAAGGGATCTGAAGAACTCCGAGTGACGATTGCTTCCAGTGCAGCCATTGCCAATGGGCTCTGGCTTGATCAATTATGTTGCGTGGATTCTCTCCGGCTTGACAAGCAGATGTAGAGGGTGTTAGGTGGAACGGGTCAAGCTGGAGTGGAAGGGAAAATGCTTCTGAAACATCTCATCTCATTCTTCTCCTTTTCCTTATCACTATAAGTGTGTAAAGGATAGTTTGGGTTGAATGGGTACAATGGTGAACGTGCACAACCTTTGCAGAGTGTAAAACTAAGTACTTGGTCGTGTCCCCGGTACGGACAATTTGAGCAGCTGATCACGGACGTCAACGAAGGATTCCACCATTCCAACTTCAAAATTCAAAACTTGATGGGTGAACAAGGGTAGAGTGAGAAAGTGGTTGTCATGCCACAAATGTCTCGAATAGAATAAAAGTGTTTTCCAAAGAGTTAGGAAAAATTGGCTTTATGCAAAATAGCCTTGAACTCCACCAGCCAAATAAGCATATAGGTTATAGAGTTATTCCACTAAGTGTCCACCATAGTGTCACTTGCCAGACTCTATTTTTAATGGAATCTGACCCACGTTGTTGCAATATTTTTCTTATTGCAGATTGTTCAGATGATGAGTGAGGTTTCGTTTAAAGGTTTCGAGTCTACAACCAACATGTTTTCGCCTGTGGCAACATGAAGAGGATGGAGACTCATTGCTATGTATTTCCGCTCTTTACTCTTTCAAACCTAGCTTTATGCTATGCAACTTTATGCTATGCAACTTGTAATTCTGGATCATCGATGTAATAAAATTGATACTTTGTTGTGATATTACATCGTAAACTGTGTGTGCAAACAAATCGATCCAGGGATTTGCACTATACATAGGTATCTGCCTTATTTAAAGTGCAGGTACGCTACAGACGGTATCAGAGCACTGTGTTGCCTGTAGGTTCGAAACCCTAGGTTTGGATAGAAAGAGGATTTGGCCATAGGACTGAAAATCTATTTCATTCAGTTTGCTAAAAATAAGAACTTTTCAAACATCATTCTTGTATCTATCTTAACTATTTCCTTTCTAAGTTTATTCTCTTGTTTTTTTCTAAGCTGACCACCCTCATTGAATCACTCAGGAAGGGACCAGTGATGACCATGACCTTGGAATGTGAGAAAGAGTTTCCAAGAGCACTTAAAGATAACACGAAGAGTTTGGGTTTTGAAGGAGAAGTAGTATAAAAAGGTTTTCCTTTCATTGATGAAGGACAAGAGTACTGGTGGGTACAAGTCCACCTATACAAGAGCAAAGAAGCTGACCACAAGACTGAGGGTGATTGCATGTTCACCAACCCAATACTTCACACAACATTGTTTGATTCAGCAAGGAAGGCAGCATGGAGAGCCATCGAGTACCTTGCAGAAAGACTTCATTTTAGACTTCACAACACCCAGAAGTATCTTGAAGAACTGAAGGAAGTAGAAGAGGAACTCGAGTCACTCAAGAAAAAGATATATTAGACCACTTATCCCATTAGAATAACAAGATCCGTCGATGTATTGACCTATCAAATTGTGGTATAGCAGTACTATCAATTTTGTCTTTCCATGATATGGATGTCTTTCGTTAGATAAACGATTAGTTTGGTTTTTTCAAAAGAAGTTTGCAATTTTGATATGTTTTTGTTTGCTTGTGTTTGAACCATGTTGAGTGATTTGTTAGAAATTGATTACCTTGTTCTGATTTATTGAATTAGGATTTCTCCATAATACATATAATTCGACTCATTTATTCTCTAAACCAAACAGATGTCTCACCCCAATACCAACACCAATGATTTGCACACAACTATGCGACTACTACTAGAGAACCAGAGTCAGCTGTGGAATTCGATCAATGATCAACTGCCTAAGATTGATCAAAACCATAGTGATTTTGAAGAGGACCTTATGACCAAACCAAAGGCATGCAAAACTTGGGGAGAGATAGGACATACGTCCAAAGGATGTCATGATGAGTGGCCCCATGGTCATACCAGACATCCAGTTAAAGGATGCCTCACAAGTCAGGTTACTTGCTTCTTGTGTGAAGGAACAAACCATGTCCCAATTCAGTGTCAACTTTATCCCTTGGTGCAACAAGCTATCCAGCAAACCAAGGAAGGAATGCAACAATCTCTCATCAAGACCCTGGAGGAACAAGGACAAAAGGTTAAATCCAAGAAAGATCTTAGCCACATAAGTTGCTACAAGTGCAAAGATAAGGGACATTACGCTGATAAGTGCCCTGAGTGGAAGAAGGATAAATCTCTCCAAGGACCGAGCGGAAAACGTAAGTGCTATAACTTGCCGTATCACCACATATCATTGTACTTTGAATACTTGCACACTCCACATCAGAAAAGTAAGCAAATTTCTAGAGAGACCACAAAAAATTCTTTGAAGGGTGATAGCTACCCAGATAATTCCAACACAGTTGCCTAAACCCGGAGATCCAAACTATCTTGTTTCAAGCCTTCCCAATCAGAAAAATCATCCCCTGCCAGTTTTCAAGATTTCATGTCAGAAATTACATTTCTCAAAACCTCTCGAGTTATCAGAATCATTCCAAGCATTTGCTTTTCTTTCTAGCCTCTCTGAATGTCGGGGACGAGATTCCTTTTAAGGGTGGTAGTCTGTAACATCCCAACATTTTACAATGTTCAAAAATCACTAAAATTTAAAACTTTTGTTTTGATTAAAATAAAATATTAAAATACATAAGAAAACCAACTACAAAAGGACTTCAAACATATTGAAAGGGTTTAATATTTCAAATATCTCAGTTTAACATTATTTTCAAAAGTTGTTTCTAGTTAAACATTACATTTCTTATTGTATTTCAAAAACCTTAATATGTAAATTTGACAATTGTTTTATAAACTTCAAACCATTTCATTTTAATAAAATAGTTTCCTTATAAGAAAGTAATTTCAACCACTTAGCCATATCTATTCATAAATTCAAGACTATTTAAAATGGTATAATTGCCAAATGGTATTCATTCATTAAACTAAATTCAAGTTATAGTTTTGGAAATTATAAGTTTATAATTCATAACTTGAAAACTTCATAGATTATATAATTAAAGAATTATCCAAATAATCATTTCATTAGCTTAAATGATTTTCCTGAATATATTCAGTATAAGCAATGAATTAAAACTAGAATATTTCCAAAGGTATCTGATATAGTTTTCAAATGAATTATCTTAATATAAAATATAATGGTGCACAAATTATTTTGAATTAAAAATGAATACATTATATTTCCCTTTTTCATTTTCATATAGTTGGGTTATACTATTTAATAATATACTAAAACCAAAAATGAATTTAGTATTTCAAAATGAGTTTAAATAATTTGAATTCAAACATAATTGAATGTGGGTATTTTTACAAATTTTATTTAGCCAAGAGAAAATTTAATTAGGCTTTAATTTAAAATTTGAGATTAAGTATCAAATTAGTCTTAAACCAATATTTCAAAATTATTAATTTTCAAAAGTATTCAAAACATGCCCATAACTGGTTTAACACAAAGATATTAATTTTACAATTTTTTAGAATTTTATTTGACATCATTTGGACATTTAACTCAAAAGTTATGAATTAATTGAAAAAATCAGAAAAAGAAAAATCGTTGACGTCAGCGATGACGTCAGCTTCATCTTCAACCTTCGGCGTGAATTCCGGCCGAAACTCCTCTCTTCATTGCGGATCAAATCAAGGGCGAAACTCGCGGGATTGAATTCTCCGAGTGTGCCTATAAGACCCCCTGCCCCTCCTCTCTCTTTTCCCCGAAGAACCCTATCCCGAGCGCCCCCAGGCTGTCCACAAACCCTCGCCGGAGTTCGTCCGAGCCGCCGGCCCTCTTTTCCTTTTCCGGCGAGATAACCCCCCCCCCCCCCCCTCTTCCTCCCCGCGCCGTGCGCACCCCCTCGACCTGTCCTCGCATCTCCTCCATGTCCAAATCGTGAGGGGGCAAACACCTCCGAAGCTCGCCGCCGTCCGAGCACCCCTGGCCGCATGCCCCGGCCATCCCCAGACGTGCGCGGGCTCGGCGTCACCACCATCGACTCCGCCGCCCTCCGCTGAACGTCGTCGGCACCAGCAGGTGGCCGGGGGAGCCCCGCAGCCTCGCCGTCGGCCACGCTCGAGCGGAGCGCTGCCATCTCCTCCATTGCCGGCGAAATCGCGCCGCCACCCTCAGGTCAGTGCCCCGTGACCGTCTGATCTGGTTTGTGCGGTTAGGATTAGATCCTTAACGCGAACGGGTACGGGCAGATCTGGACCATCAGATCCAGATCTGACGGCCCAGATCCACCCACTTATCCAGCTCAGCGCCATGTCAGCGGCCACGTCACTGCCTAGTCAGCGCTGACGTAGAAAATGATTTTCTCGATTTAGTTAAATGGCGGTTTTGCACAAAAGCCCCTTGTCTATTCAAACTATCATATTTTTTTAACCACTTATCCAAATTTGATAAATTTTATATATTTGGAAAGCCCTTGACATGTAGAATATTTTAGATCTGCCAAAATTCAAATTTGACTTAGTTTAAAATATTTAAATCTCAAATGGAGTATTTGAGTATATTTGTCATAACTTTAAATCTATAATTCCAAAAATTGCAAATAATTTTTTTTTAGAACCTTTGGAATATTTGTAACTTGATGCCTCGGTTAATTTTGAGTAGTATTTGGATGAATTCATAGTTACAAATTTAAATTGAATAGTTTGAATATTATTAACATAACTTTTAACATAAACATTATTATTTTTTGAATAAATCCAATTGCTATAAATTTATTTAATCACCTCTGTCTATTAATACTAATTACAAAAGTTTGTTATAAAAATTTAATCACATAAAACTGTAATATTATATTTAACCCTTTTATTATATTTCGCAAAATTAGGAACTAATTAAATTGCAATTATAACTTTATGCATACTTTATAAATATCACAAAAATTAGTATTATGTTTCTTGTGATTTAAAATTTAATTTCATGCATAGCATATTTTATTTTGTAGTTATATTTCCCATAAGAAAACTCCTCCCCCATTTTCTCCGAGCTAGGATTATTTTCAACCTAGCATTCTGGTAAAGTGCTATGCACTAGACACTTAGGATTTTCAACATGGAGCTAGAAGGCCAATGATGGACCTAGCAAAAACAAGACTTCAGAAGTATCTTCAAGGAGCAGAAGCACTTAGAAGAAAATCAAGAAGAAGTTCATGAAAACCAACCAGAAATATTTTCTAAGTCTTGCTTCCTCTCTCTCTTTTCTCCCTTATTATCTGAGACTTCATGAAGTATAAGTTAATTCCAAGACCAGCCTCTGTGATACAAGAATCATCAAGTCTGAAGATTTATCAAGTCTACAAGAATTCATTCAAGACATCACCAAGGGGAAAGTTACAAGTCTGGAGATGAAGTCTGGAGGACAATTACATCTTTTTTCTATCTTTTCCCTCTTTTCTAATCTTGTCTTTCACATTTGACTTAAACAATTTTTGATCATATTATTACCATCTTGAAGTTTGTTGGATCCTAGCGGCATAGTGAGATGAAGCGGCCTGGAGACAAACCTTACATGTCCACGTACATGAGACCTCTTCCACAATTTAAGTGGCTGGCCGGGTGTCTGTCTCTCTCACTATAGTGAAAATCCAATTTACAAGAGTTGATAATAATTGTTGATCACCTTGAAGAATAGACTTAGTATTTTCTCTAAGTAGTTATGCACATCATGACTAAGTCATTAGAATGCTTATTCAATATAATATATAGCAAAGTATTTTTGTCCAACCTATGACCTTAGTCCTTAGTCACTTTTGACCAACCTATTTGCCATGCTTTAACTTAAAAGATTTTAATGGCATGACATGCATCTCTAGTCCTTAGGAATATTTTGCACATCATGCATAAACATATTTTCCTTAGAAGTTTTATAAAACTTGTTTGATCATCATGAAAGTGTTTGTATGCGATGTGTTGTTGTGTTTTGTGTTGATTGTTGTATTGTTGTTTGTCTATACTGTTAGATTTAACGGAGAGCTCCGAGTTACGTTGAAAAGAGTTTGTGAGCAAAGACATCCTTCAAAGGCAAGTGGCACACCTCATAAACTTCCTATTATTTTTCTATATGCATTACTTAGTGTATTTGTATATAAGCATGTGTAGGATAGTATTGCTATGCTAGACCCGTGTAGAAATTCTTTACTCCTGTGTCCAGGCTCCTATATAATACTTAGTAGAAATATTGATGCTATGCAATTGGTGAAAAGTTTTACAAAATGTTAAGTGACTACTCAGGGCTGTGCTCATGGTTGTCGTCGCCTAGGATTAATTTCTATTCTACTTAGGGCCGTGAGCATGGTGGTTTTTACCTGAGAGTTCGCATCCACTAAGTAAATGAACCTCCTGGGTGGATTGGTTGTATGGAGTCGAGTTGAGTGGCTACTCAGGCCATGTCTATGGTTCCTGGAATACGTGCACTTGTGGATGGCCACCCAGGGAATAAAGGGATCTGGAGAACTCCGAGTGACGATTGCTTCCAGTGCAGCCATTGCCAATGGGCTCTGGCTTGATCAATTATGTTGCGTGGATTCTCTCCGGCTTGACAAGCAGATGTAGAGGGTGTTAGATGGAACGGGTCAAGCCAGAGTGGAAGGGAAAATGCTTCTGAAAGATCTCATCTCATTCTTCTCCTTTTCCTTATCACTATAAGTGTGTAAAGGATAGTTTGGGTTGAATGGGTACAATGGTGAACGTGCACAACCTTTGCAGAGTGTAAAACTAAGTACTTAGCCGTGTCCCCGGTACGGACAATTTGAGCAGCTGATCACAGATGTCAACGGAGGATTCCACCATTCCAACTTGAAAATTTAAAACTTGATGGGTGAACAAGGGTAGAGTGAGAAAGTGGTTGTCATGCAACAAATGTCTCTAATAGAAGAAAAGTGTTTTCCAAAGAGTTAGGAAAAATTGGATTTATGCAAAATAGCCTTGAACTCCACCAGCCAAATAAGCATATAGGTTATAGAGTTATTCCACTAAGTGTCCACCATAGTGTCACTTGCCAGACTCTATTTTTAATGGAATCTGACCCACGTTGTTGCAATATTTTTCTTATTGCAGATTGTTCAGATGATGAGTGAGGTTTCGTTTAAAGATTTCGAGTCTACAACGAACATGTTTTCGCATGTGGCAACATGAAGAGGATGGAGACTCACTGCTATGTATTTCCGCTCTTTACTCTTTCAAAGCTAGCTTTATGCTATGCAAATTGTATTGAATACTTTGTAAGTCTGGATCATCGATGTAATAAAATTGATACTTTGTTGTGATATTACATCGTAAACTGGGTGTGCAAACGAATCGATCCAGGGATTTGCACTATACACAAGTATATGCCTTATTTAAAGTGCGGGTACGCTACAGATGGTATCAGAGCACTGTGTTGCCTGTAGGTTCGAAACCCTAGGTTTGGATAGAAATAGGATTTGGCCATAGGATTGAAAATCTATTTCAATCAGTTTGCTAAAAATAAGAACTTTTCAAACATCATTCTTGTATCTATCTTAACTATTTCCTTTCTAAGTTTCTTCTCTTGTTTTTTTCTAAGATGACCGCCCTCATTGAATCACTCAGGAAGGGACCAGTGATGACCATGACCTTGGAATGTGAGACAGAGTTTCCAAGAGCACTTAAAGATAACACGAAGAGTTTGGGTTTTGAAGGAGAAGTAGTATACAAAGGTTTTCCTTTCATTGATGAAGGACAAGAGTACTGGTGGGTACAAGTCCACCTATACAAGAGCAAAGAAGCTGACCACAAGACTGAGGGTGACTGCATGTTCACCAACCCAATACTTCACACATCATTCTTTCATTCAACATGGAATGCAGCATGGAGAGCCATCGAGTACCTTGCAGAAAGACTTCATTTTAGACTTCACAACACCCCGAAGTATCTTGAAGAACTCAAGGAAGTAGAAGAGGAACTCGAGTCACTCAAGAAAAAGATATATTAGACCACTTTTCCCATTAGAATAACAAGATCCGTCGATGTATTGACTTATCAAATTGTGGTATGGCAGTACTTTCAATTTTGTCTTTCCATGATATGGATGTGTTTCGTTAGATAAACGATTAGTTTGGTTTTTTCAAATAAAGTTTGCAATTTTGATATGTTTGTGTTTGCTTGTGTTTGAACCATGTTGAGTGATTTGTTAGAAATTGATTACCTTGTTCTGATTTATTGAATTAGGATTTCTCCATAGTACATATAATTCAACTCATTTATTCTCTAAACCAAACAGATGTCTCACCCCAATACCAACACCAATGATTTGCACACAACTATGCGACTACTATTAGAGAACCAGAGTCAGCTGTGGAATTTGATCAATGATCAACTGCCTAAGATTGATCAAAACCATAGTGATTTTGTAGAGGACCTTATGACCAAACCAAAGGCATGCAAAACTTGTGGAGAGATAGGACATACATCCAAAGGATGTCCTGATGAGTGGCCCCATGGTCATACCAGACATCCAGTTAAAGGATGCCTCACAAGTCAGGTTACTTGCTTCTTGTGTGAAGGAACAAACCATGTCCCAATTCAGTGTCAACTTTATCCCTTGGTGCAACAAGCTATCCAGCAAACCAAGGAAGGAATGCAACAATCTCTCATAAAGACCCTGGAGGAACAAGGACAAAAGGTTAAATCCAAGAAAGATCTTAGCCACATAAGTTGCTACAAGTGCAAAGATAAGGGACATTACGCTGATAAGTGCCCTGAGTGGAAGAAGGATAAATCTCTCCAAGGACCGAGTGGAAAACGTAAGTGCTATAACTTGCCGTATCACCACATATCATTGTATTTTGAATACTTGTACTCTACATCAGAAAAGTAAGGAAATTTCTAGATAGACCACAAAAATTTCTTTTAAGGGTGGTAGCTACCCAGATAATTCCAAAACAGTTGCCTAAACCCGGAGATCCAAACTATCTTGTTTCTAGCCTTCCCAATCAGAAAAATCATCCCCTGCCAGTTTTCAAGATTTAATGTCATAAATTACATTTCTCAAAACCTCTCGAGTTATCAGAATCATTCCAAGCATTTGCTTTTCTTTCTAGCCTCTCCAAATCTCGGGGACGAGATTCCTTTTAAGGGTGGTAGTCTGTAACATCCCAACATTTTACAATGTTCAAAAATCACTAAAATTTAAAACTTTTGTTTTGATTAAAATAAAATATTAAAATACATAAGAAAACCAACTACAAAAGGACTTCAAACATATTGAAAGGGTTTAATATTTCAAATATCTCAGTTTAACATTATTTTCAAAAGTTGTTTCTAGTAAGACATACATTTCTTATTGTATTTCAAAAACCTTAATATGTAAATTTGACAATTGTTTTATAAACTTCAAACCATTTCATTTTAATAAAATAGTTTCCTTATAAGAAAGTAATTTCAACCACTTAGCCATATCTATTCATAAATTCAAGACTATTTAAAACGGTATAATTGCCAAATGGTATTCATTCATTTAACTAAATTCAAGTTATAGTTTTGGAAATTATAAGTTTATAATTCATAACTTTAAAACTTCATAGATTATATAATTAAAGAATTATCCAAATAATCATTTCATTAGCTTAAAGGATTTTCCTGAATATATTCAGTATAAGAAATGAATTAAAACAAGAATATTTCCAAAGGTATCTTATATAGTTTTCAAATGAATTATCTTAATATAAAATATAATGGTGCACCAATTATTTTGAATTAAAAAATGAATACATTATATTTCCCTTTTTCATTTGCATATAGTTTGGTTATACTATTTAATAATATACTAAAACCAAAAATGAATTTAGTATTTGAAAATGAGATTAAATAATTTGAATTCAAACATATTTGAATGTGGTTATTTTTACAAATTTTATTTTGCCAAGAGAAAATTTACTTAGGCTTTAATTTAAAATTTGAGATTAAGTATCAAATTAGTCTTAAACCAGTATTTCAAAATTATTAATTTTGAAAAGTATTCAAAACATGCCCACAACTGGTAAACACAAAGATATAAATTTTACAATTTTTTAGAATTTTATTTGACATCATTTGGACATTTAAATCAAAAGTTATGAATTAATTGGAAAAATCAGAAAAAGAAAAATCACTGACGTCAGCGATGACGTCAGCTTCATCTTCAACCTTCGGCGTGAATTCCGGCCGAAACTCCTCTCTTCAATGCGGATCAAATCACGGGCGAAACTCGCGGGCTTGAATTCTCCGAGTGTGCCTATAAGACCCCCTGCCCCTCCTCTCTCTTTTCCCCGAAGAACCCTAGCCCGAGCGCCCCCAGGCTGTCCACAAACCCTCGCCGGAGTTCGTCCGAGCCGCCGGCCCTCTTTTCCTTTTCCGGCGAGATAACCCCCCCCCCCCCCCCCCCGAGCACCTAGAGCCCCCCCCTCTTCCTCCCCGCGTCGTGCGCACCCCCCTCGACCCGACCTCGCATCTCCTCCACTTCCAAATCGTGAGGGGCAAGCACCTCCGAAGCTCGCCGCCGTCCGAGCACCTCCGGCCGCACGCCCCGGCCATCCCCAGACGCGCGCGGGCTCGGCGTCATCACCATCGACTTCGCCGCCCTCCGCTGAACGTCGTCGGCACCAGCAGGAGGCCGGGGAGCCCCGCAGCCTCGCCGTCGGCCACGCCCGAGCGGAGCGCCGCCATCTCCTCCATCGCCGGCGAAATCGCGCCACCACCCTCAGGTCAGTGCCCCGTTACCGTCTGATCTGCTTTGTGCGGTTAGGATTAGATCCTTAACGCGAACGGGTACGGGCAGATCTGGACCATCAGATCCAGATCTGACGGCCCAGATCCACCCACTTATCCAGCTCAGCCCCAGGTCAGCGGCCACGTCACTGCCCAGTCAGTGCTGACGTGGAAAATGATTTTCTCGATTTAGTTAAATGGCAGTTTTGCAGAAAAGCCCCTGTCTATTCAAACTATCATATGTTTTTAACCACTTATCCAAATTTGATAAATTTTATATATTTGGAAAGCCCTTGACATGTAGAATATTTTAGATCTGCCAAGATTCAAATTTGACTTAGTTTAAAATATTCAAATTTCAAATGGAGAATTTGAGTATATTTGTCATAACTTTAAATCTATAATTCCAAAAATTGCAAATAAAATTGTTTTAGAAACTTTGGAATATTTGTAACTTGATGCCTTGGTTAATTTTGAGTAGTATTTGGATGAATTCATAGTTACATATTTAAATTGAATAGTTTGAATATTTTTAACATGACTTTTAACATAAACATTATTATTTTTTGAATAAATCCAATTGCTATAAATTTATTTAATCACCTCTATCTATTAATACTAATTACAAAAGTTTGTTATAAAAATTTAATCACATAAAACTGTAATATTATATTTAATCCTTTTATTATATTTCGCAAAATTAGGAACTAATTAAATTGCAATTATAACTTTATGCATACTTTATAAATATCACAAAAATTAGTATTATGTTTCTTGTGATTTAAAATTTCATTTCATGCATAGCATATTTTATTTTGTAGTTATATTTCCCATAAGAAAACTCCTCCCCCATTTTCTCTAAGTTAGGATTATTTTCTCTAAGTTAGGACACTTAGGATTTTCAACATGGAGCTAGAAGGCCAATGAAGGACTTAGCAAAAACAAGACTTCAGAAGTATCTTCTAGGAGCAGAAGCACTTAAAAGAAAATCAAGAAGAAGTTCATGAAAACCAACCAGAAATATTTTCTAAGTCTTGCTTCCTCTCTCTCTGTTCTCCCTTCTTATCTGAGACTTCATGAAGACTAAGTTAATTCCAAGACCAGCCTCTGTGATACAAGAATCATCAAGTCTAAAGATTTACCAAGTCTACAAGAATTCATTCAAGACATCACCAAGGGGAAAGTTACAAGTCTGGAGATGAAGCCTGGAGGACAAATACATCTCTTTTTCTATATTTTCCCTCTTTTCTAATCTTGTCTTTCACATTTGACTTAAACAATTTTTGATCATATTATTACCATCTTGAAGTTTGTTGGATCCTAGCGGCATAGTGAGATGAAGCGGCCTGGAGACAAACCTTACATGTCCACGTACATGAGACCTCTTCCACAATTTAAGTGGCTGGCCGGGTGTCTGTCTCTCTCACTATATTGAAAATCCAATTTACAAAGAGTTTATAATAATTGTTGATCACCTTGAAGAATAGACTTAGTATTTTCTCTAAGTAGTTATGCACATCACGACTAAGTCATTAGAATGCTTATTCAATATAATATATAGCAAAGTATTTTTGTCCAACCTATGACCTTAGTCCTTAGTCACTTTTGACTAACCTTTTTGCCATGCTTTAACTTACAAGATTGTCATGGCATGACATGCATCTCTAGTCCTTAGGAATATTTTGCACATCATGCATAAACATATTTTCCTTAGAAGTTTTATAAAACTTGTTTGATCATCATGAAAGTGTTTGTATGCGATGTGATGTTGTGTTTTGTGTTGATTGTTGTATTGTTGTTTGTCTATACTGTTAGATTCAACGGAGATCTCCGAGTTACGTTGAAAAGAGTTTGTGAGCAAAGCCATCCTTCAAAGGCAAGTGGCACACCTCATAAACTTCCTATTATTTTTCTATATGCATTACTTAGTGTATTTTTATATAAGCATGTGTAGGATAGTATTGCTATGCTAGACCTGTGTAGAAATTCTTTACTCTTGTGTCCAGGTTCCTATATAATACTTAGTAGAAATATTGATGCTATGCAATTGGTGAAAAGTTTTACAAAATGTTAAGTGACTACTCAGGGCTGTGCTCATGGTTGTCGTCGCCTAGGATGAATTTCTATTCTACTTAGGGCCGTGAGCATGGTGATTTTTACCTGAGAGTTCACATCCACTAAGTAAATGAACCTCCTGGGTGGATTGATTGTATGGAGTCGAGTTGAGTGGCTACTCAGGCCATGTCTATGGTTCCTGGAGTACGTGCACTTGTGGATGGCCACCCAGGGAATAAAGGGATCTGAAGAACTCCGAGTGACGATTGCTTCCAGTGCAGCCATTGCCAATGGGCTCTGGCTTGATCAATTATGTTGTGTGGACTCTCTCCGGCTTGACAAGCAGATCTAGAGGGTGTTAGGTGGAACGGGTCAAGCCAGAGTGGGAGGGAAAATGCTTCTGAAAGATCTCATCTCATTCTTCTCCTTTTCCTTATCACTATAAGTGTGTAAAGGATAGTTTGGGTTGAATAGGTACAATGGTGAACGTGCACAACCTTTGCAGAGTGTAAAACTAAGTACTTAGCCGTGTCCCCTGTACGGACAATTTGAGCAGCTGATCACGGACGTCAACGGAGGATTCCACCATTCCAACTTCAAAATTTAAAACTTGATGGGTGAACAAGGGTAGAGTGAGAAAGTGGTTGTCATGCCACAAATGTCTCGAATAGAAGAAAAGTGTTTTCCAAAGAGTTAGGAAAAATTGGATTTATGCAAAATAGCCTTGAACTCCACCAGCCAAATAAGCATATAGGTTATAGAGTTATTCCACTAAGTGTCCACCATAGTGTCACTTGGCAGACTCCATTTTTAATGGAATCTGACCCACGTTGTTGCAATATTTTTCTTATTGCAGATTGTTCAGATGATGAGTGAGGTTTCGTTTAACAGTTTCGAGTCTACAACCAACATGTTTTCGCCTGTGGCAACATGAAGAGGATGGAGACTCACTGCTATGTATTCCCGCTGTTTACTTTTTCAAAGCTAGCTTTATGCTATGCAACTTGTATTGAATACTTTGTAAGTTTGGATCATCGATGTAATAAAATTGATACTTTGTTGTGATATTACATCGTAAACTGTGTGTGCAAACGAATCGATCCAGGGATTTGCACTATACACAGGTATCTGCCTTATTTAAAGTGCAGGTACGCTACAGTCATGTGACCAGTATTTATGTAAGTCTTATACTATTCGAGTTGTATGATGTAAACTTTGTATACCATCTTGGTTATGTGATCGCGATGCACTGATCATTGGGATCGTGATCTGTTTACATAACGTCGTCATCTCTGACGGGTAGTCAAAGGGGTCCTTACAGACTTGGTATCAGAGCCATCGTTGACCATAGGAGACCTTAGTTAGCATGGTCGTTAGCATAGGAAGGAAATGTTCTGCTAAAAACCTGTTTCGACAGAAATCTATTTTATTCTAGGTAAGCTTATTATGGCATCCACTCTTCATCTATTCTCCAAATTATCTTGACCTTACATCTCTAATTTAAAGTATTTCAAAAGTCTTTTCTCTAATATCTTGTCTCTATTCAAAAACTTGTATAGACTTGACGATGAGCCCAATTGAGACCTATGTAACTAGTACCGAGAAGGCGAAGTTCAGTCTCAAGATTTCAACATATGACATCAAGCTGGTAGTCAAGTGAAGAAAACAAACTACAAAGCAACCTCTGCTTGCCGAAGCAGTCTCACTATCAATACTTCAACTCCAACAATGGTACTCCAATTGCAATTTCGGCAAGTCTCAAGTTTTCCAGCATGAGCCCAAGAAGCAGATGATATGAAGACTCCAACAAGTTTGGACTAGCCAAGACCCGTAGGACTTCTAGGATATGACCCTCGGTTGGATTCTCCAACTAACGCGATTGTTGAGTGCCCTTTTTGTTCTATAGGTGTCTTGTGTGCTCTTTTGCTGGTATGCTTGTTGCTAGTGTGTGCCTTGTTTGTTTGCTTATTGTGGATATGTTGTTCTCTGGTATTTTTCACAAACACGCCTTGTAAGCAATGCATATTAGGCACATACCTTAAAAGTTGCTTAAACATCTTGTTATCTTTACACAAAAACTTTTCTTACCTTTTTGCCATAGAAGGACCCTAATGCACTTATAAACTTGTCCTCGAAAACTTCCTAAAATGCTTTTCACTCTGATCTAAACTTTGACACGTGAGAGTTTTTAACTACACTTGATACAAAAGAACACCCAAATAAAGCCACCCTACATGATGTGCCAAGCCTTGCCCAGTTTAAAGAACTTTTTGAATCACACGAATACCATCACTAACCTTAAGTATCTAACTTTAGGGTAACCTCTAACACTAATGACTTGTTACTAACTAACCTCTTAAAGACCTACAAACCAAGATCAGAAGAAAAGTGCCAACGGAAGTCTCACTTACGGTTGGCGACACGGAGGACTCAAAGAACGCAAATAGCCACTACTTTTGGAAGATTTTATGAAAACCTCAAGCTGTGACGTGAAAAGGAGATCGACGTCAGCAACAACGGAGACAGCCAGCACCGAAGATCGTCTACATGTAGATGTGCCCAGAAGCTAGTGTCGTCAGTGCCTTTTGCGTGTCAACTTAATTAACTCAGCTAACCCTGACTTGAGTAATATAGAAAGAAATGACTTTTAGGCTAATTTAGATCCTACTAACCTCTGAAGGCTGGTGCGAAGCTTTATGAAGCCCAGGAACCAAGGATGTCATCATCAACTTGGGTTGTTTGCTACACTGAAGGAGGACACAAATCAAGATAACATCATCAACAAGGTTGCAAGAACGATGAGAAGACCGACGACTGTTGTAGTTGACAATACCTAACCTCAAGCAAGTTTACACGTCTTTAGCAGATCTTGGCACCCGTGGTTTTTCTTTTATAATAAGAAAGAGAGTCAATTCTTTCGACTTGACGCCCTTGTGAGGTTTGAAAAAAATTTACGCGTGTGTAACTGCTAACCCCTCAAGACGGCAATATCGAGACGAGTACCTACGTCAGCCCCAAGCACCGAGGAGCTACGACAAGATGAAGATCATCGTGTTACCCAAGACCAACAACACCTTGAAGTCGGCGTCAACTTATACCATCAGCTTTAACCCTTCCATTGTGCCCTTTTTAAGGGGGGAAGACCCATGCTAGTTTTATTAGATAGTTGTGAAAAATCATTCTTTGCGTCCGAACCCTTAAGTTTTTGAAGTCAACTCAACAAGAGCCCTGCATCAGCATCCACCTTCATGTCAACACCTTCAGCTAGGACCCTAGTCTTCCAAAAGGAAATCAGAAGCTCTATCGTCAAGGAAACCTCAGTTGAGAATCAACAACCTCGAAAGACGAAGAATCATAAAACCTCTTGTCCTTTCACTCTCTTATTACCCGCTTAGGAATATCGGGACGAGATTCTTATAAGGGGGGAAGGTCGGTAACGCCCCAAATTTTGGAAGCAGCAAAAACTTAATTATAAAAGACCCAAAATTCTGAGCCAACAAAAACTTTTTGAAATGTCCTGTTAATGTATGTGTTTTCCTTGGTATGCTCTGTTTGTCATCTTGTGTGTTGTTGTTTATGTTGTTGACTTCTAAATAATAACCTATTAAAAGTCAAGTTATAATATGACTTCTGAAATCCAGGATTATGACAAGTAAAATAGTACATATATCTTCTCCTATATTATTCTTAACAAACTTTAGTTATCATGATTTCTTGATTTTAGCAGTTACCCAAAGACCTTTTATTTTAGAAAATAAAAGTATTTAGAAAACCTATATGTTTACAAACAATAAAGGACTATATGATAAGTCCTAATAGATTTTGAGTTTTATATGTAGCCAATATTAGTAACTCTCTTTTCAGAACCCCATTTCTATTGGTCTTGGAAATCAATTCCAAAAATGTGTGTTTAATTCTATTCCTACCAAAAATACCCTGTCTTGATTTTGTTTATAACCTGATAGGGTAAAGTTGCCCGATCTTTCGATCAGACGGTAGCTAACGATTTGGGTGGGGGTCGACGTTGACGATCCGACTACAAACGTGCGAGGCGTTCTGCCAATGTAATTGCTACACCAACTTCCTGAGGCTATTGATCTCGCCGGAGCTAGATCAACCTGATCCGTAGATCAATTCCTGCAAGCAAACGAAGAACTAACAAGAATTATAGATGCAATCAAGATATTGCGGAATAAAGACGAAAGCTTTATATGTGGGATTCTACAAGTGCGAAGTACAATAGGTATGGCCCGACACTAGAGTCTTTGGCGAAGAATAGCAATGGCTAAGTCTTAAACTAAACAAAATCCGTGTCTCAACGAAGACCTAAATGGGGTATATATGGAGGGACGAAGGGAGAGTCGGCCAGCCTTGGAAAAGGGGTCGAATTCCACCCTAAGTCTGTTTCCTTCCACTTATACAGACTCTAATTGTTCTCACGCTTAATTTGGACGAAAATACATGGGCCTGGTCCATAACTAAAAGGTGGCGCAGCACCATACGAATATATGGACGAAAATATGAAGTATAATTTGTCCAAGTCTTCTCCTCTCTCTATGGTGGCTTCAATGTACGAATTCTCCATTAGTGGCATCATCTTCAATCTTCTTCATGCGAGATCATGCTCCAATGTTTGTCCCTCTCATCCTTTCTAGGGCCATCATTTCTAAGTATGACAAACACATCTGACTTAGGCAGCATCATATGTTCATGTATGTGAGGATTAAGTTGTTCTGCACGAGCTCGTGTGATAGGTCCTTGTATTGTTGTTGTAGGTGCAACGGTTGTATCAGCATGTGGGATGTCCTCATCATCCTCCCCTTCTTGAAATGAAGTCGTCCTCAACGCAATGTCAGCATCCTCTCCCAAGTATGGCTTCAAATCTGCAATGTTAAATGAAGAGCTTACAATATCATATTCTGTAGGAAGCTCAAGTTTGTAAGCATAATCATTAATTCTTTGTAACACTTTAAAGGACCAGCAGCTCGTGGCATTAATTTGGACTTACGCAAATCAGGAAAACCTTCTTTGCGCAAATGTAACCAAACAAGATCTCCAACATCAAACACAACATGCTTTTTTCCCTTATCACCAACAACTTTAAATTTAGCATTCATATGTTCTATATTAGCCTTAGTAGTAGCATGCAATTTTAATATTAGTTCAGCACGTTGTGAAGCATCTAAATTATTTTGCGCCGAAGATGGTAAAGGTAATAAATCAATTGGTGCACGAGGAACAAAACCATAAACAACTTCAAAAGGGCACATCTTTGTAGTAGAATGTATTGAACGATTATAAGCAAACTCAATATGAGGTAAACAATCTTCCCCTAATTTTAAGTTCTTCTTTAGAGCAGCCCTCAACATAGTAGACAAAGTTCTATTCACAACTTCAGTTTGTCCATCAGTTTGGGGATGACATATAGTACTAAACAGCAAATTCGTCCCCAATTTGATAGCGTAAAGTTGCCCAATGATTCGATGAGACGGTAGCTAACGATTTGGGTGGGGGTCGACGTTGACGATCCGACTACAAACGTGCTAGACGTTGCGCAAATACAATCGCTACATCAAGTTCTTGAAGCTATTGATCTCGCCGGAGCTAGATCAACCTGATCCGTAGATCAATTCCTGCAAGCAATCGAAGAACTAGCAAGAATTATAGATGCAATCAAGATATTGTCGAATAAAGATGAAAGCTTTATATGTTGGATTCCACAAGTGTGAAGTACAATAGGTCTGGACCGACACTAGTCTTTGGCGAAGAATAGCAATGGCTAAGTCTTAAACTAAACAAAATCCGCGTCTAAACGAATACCTAAACGGGGTATATATGGAGGGACGAAGGGAGAGTAGGCCAGCCTTGGAAAAGGGGCCGAATTCCACCCTAAGTCGGTTTCCTTCCACTTATACGGACTCTAATTGTTCTCACACTTAATTTGGAGGAAAATACATGGGCCTGGCCCATAACTAAAATGTGACGCAGCACCATACGAATATATGGACAAAAATATGAAGTATAATTCGTCCAAGTCTTCTCCTCTCTCTATGGTGGCTTCAATGTACGAATTCTCCATAAGTGGCATCATCTTCAATCGTCTTCATGCGAGATAATGCTCCAATGTTTGACCCTCTCATCCTTGCTAGGGCCATCATTCCTAAGTATGAAAAACAAATCTGATTTAGGCAGCATCATATGTTCATGTATGTGAGGATTGATTCCAAGAAACGAAAGTACCTGATAATTAAGTTGTTGTGCACGATCTCGTGTGATAGGTCCTTGTATTGTTGTTGTAGGTGAAATTGTTGTATCAGCATGTGTGATGTCCTCATCATAACCTCCTCTCAAATATTTTGATTTATATTAAAAGTATGGTTAGTGATCCAATTGTGTGGGTGTTTTATCTATTTGATATGTGCTTAATTTGTTTGCCCTGAGTGTGTTATTTTATGAGTGTTCATGTGGTGATTGATGTTAGCAACATTTATTGCACATCATTTAATTTGGTATCTAAAATGTTTGATTTGTTTGTCTTGACTGAGTGGAATGTATTACCTCTTGTAGAATGGTTTTGTGTTGATGTTTACCAAATTTATATTTTATATAGATAGAAAATCAATCTTCCCTCTTATTAATTTTTAGCATTTCTTTAGTATGACAAATAGATTTATATTTATTCATTTTGGAAATGCAACTCAACCAACCTCATCCATATCATATCTACTAGCTCTCCATAATGCTATTTAAAATATTCAAAAATAATTGATCACTAATTGTTGCTTGAGTTGAGTGCATAATCTTAAGGTGACCATATCTGGTTTATAACATAGCAACTTGCCATTTTTTATATGGTTGTTAACAAACCTCTTTGACCTAAACTTTTTAACAGAATGTTAAACCCTTACGCCCTCTCCCCAAACCATCTTGTGTTATATTTTTTCTGTCAAAGAGTCTTAGCAAAGTGGCGTAATCCTTATTTTCCCAAAATTGTATCTAACTAAACCTACCCCTCTCCTCTTGTCCATCATGTGTTTTTGGGTGTGCACTGGACCTCCACCCCTCTAGAAACTCTTAGCACGATTTTTGTCGAACCCTAGCCCTCCTTTTCTTCTTGTCCTTTTCTTCTTGGCATTCTGTCAACCCTAGAACCCTAGCACCCTGGGGGCAGGAGAGACCTCTCCATTGTTTTCGCTCCCTCCTATCAGAACCAGGCCAGTAGCTACGTTCCAAGATGTCATGTTGTGCCCTGATGATCACCTCCACCGCCCATCATCACCCAATCCCGCTCCTGATCCCCACCTCTCTCTCTCTCTCTGCCCGAAAGCCTTGAAAACTGGCCACCATCTTGGATGCAAGCCCACAGACTCACTCCCTCCCTCTAACCTTGACCATTCCATCCTCGGCCTCCACTCCCCCACCATGTTCTCTCCCGAGCGTGTTCTAGCTCGAACTCATCCTAGAACGGTCGAAGACCATCGCTCAGCCCCGAGCTCTTGCGAGCAAGATCGCCATGAGCTCCGTCCCGCTCTGCTCCTTCTCTCGGCACCACCCTTTCCCCTCATCTGGAGCTGCCCCTGAGACATCTTTGTTCTTGTTCAGGTCCTCCGGAGGCGTCACTACCACGCCATGCCCGAAACGAGCGTCGTCGACCACGCCGAAGTTCGGGAGACCCTCGTCAAGATCTGCGTCAACCCTCACCTCCCCCATGTTCTTCGCACCATCATCGACCCTCCTCGTCATCCTGCAGAGCCTCTAGGTGAGCAGAGCATGAGCCCCTCCATTGTTAGGGTTTTCTGGCTTGCTGTTCTCGTCGCGTCGGAGAAGATGAGCAGGAGCCGTCCATAGCCAGATCGACGGCCCTCATTCGAACCAGCCCGGTCTAATCCTGGTTGTCGGCCCAGTGGAGACTGGGGTATGAAGAGCCCACTCTCCACAGGCCTCGTGCAGGGACAGATCAGACGAAACGACTAAGGACCAAGCCACCGCTTGGAGAGACCCTCGAGAGACAAATCCTCTTGAGGGCCTGAAGAGCAAGCGAAGGCCTGAAGAGGACCTGCGCTTCAAGAGACTCTCCCGAGGCGCCATGCGCCTGGAGAGAAGTCAACAAAAGTCCCTCCACAGGCCGCCTGGGGCCTATTGGGAAGTGTCGCGGCCAAGGCAGTACTGCAGGACTCACATGGCCTCTGCAGCCGCCGCAGAGTGACGCGGGCACTCCCTTTGCTGTTTTGGTGATAAAGGAGTCAATAAAGTTGTGCCGCCTGCGCCAGGACAGCTGGGACTTTCCTCTCTGGTGATAAAGCGGCTGGACGGCGCAACGCTCCAAGAAGATCGTTATCGTGGGCTCCACCACGATCACTGCAACCCCTGCGAGCCGTTCTGCGTGCTCTGCAGCCTGTCGGTCACCGCGCCCAACTTTATCGCTGATGGACTGCGTCCAAAAAGGATTCAGCCGTGGTGGACTCCAACTCCTTCGGGCCACTGCCGTGTGGGAGCCCACCTTGGACGCCCTGCGCAATGAAGACGCCCGTGGCGCCTATAAGAGGAGGAAGACCTCCACCGTAGGAAAGGGTCGGCCAATTGCTTGCAAAACACTTGTAAACCCTAGCCCAGCTTGTAGAATAGCCTTCGGCTTGAGGAGGAAGACGACCATTGCGTCCCTCTCCAAGCACGAACTACCTCTAGAGAGCTCTCGGCAAGCTCAGTTGTACTGTAACCTTTGCAGTGCAATACAGACAAGCAGGAGTAGCGGTGTTACCTCCTCCAGAGGGCTGTGAACCTAGGTACGGGCTAGTGTCCATCTCTATCGCAGGTGTTCCTCTCCAGGCACGGCGAGCACCGTCGTCGTGCCTCTCGAGGGTCGCTTGACCTCCGTGTTCAATCCCCTTCTCGAACTACTCTTCAGGGTGTGACTATCCCTGTTTCGTGGGAGTCACTATATAACATTTCGCGCACCAGGTAGGGGATTGAGGCGCGTCAACGAACTTCGAGCCGCCTCCGCGCCATGGCGAACACCCGCGCTACTCGCGCCGCCCGCGCCAACAGACGCGCGCCTAAAGGAGCTCGCGCCGCGCCCGGCGCCACGACCACGCGCGGACGATGGGGACGACCCCGTCGTGAAGAGCACGCCAACTCAGGCCCACATATGGAGGAGCCCGAGCACAACGCAGAACACGAGGAGGACGCGCAGTCGTCGCACCTGACGCATCGCCCAAGCGGCTCCGGTCCAGGCAGGACGGACCCAGCGCCGCACACCGCCCTGCTCATGGCGCAAGAACATCTCCGCTATCAGCCTACCGCTGAGGCCCACGAGCAGTGGCTGGAGCGCCTCAACCACCTCGTCGACATCGCTACGACTCGCTCCGCTCCGTCGCAGTCTGTCGTGCACCCCTCCCTCGTGGGCAAGGCTGCGCCTGACTTGCCTCCGCCTCCACCAGGGCCTACACCGGCTGCGACGCAGAGGGCTGCCTCCCACGCGTCCTCGCCTCACGACTGCTTGATCGTGCAGCGCACCGCGCCAGACGCGCGTGTGGGGATGGAGCTCCAGCGCAACCGCTAGAACCGCCTCGTGGAAGAAATCCTCCAGGCGGGCCAGCAGAACCGCAGCGCGCTGCGGCACAGGTCGCCACGTACGCCACAGGCTGCATGGCGTTCACCCGCTCCTTGCACCGTGTGGTATGGCCCCCAAAGTTCTGGCCAGCTCTCCCCAAGGGCTACGACAGCTCCAGCAACCCCATCGAGTTCCTGCAGCTCTACACCACCTCCATCCAGGCGGCAGGCGGAGCTGACAAGGTCATGGCCAACTGGTTCTCCCACTTGCTTCGCGACTCTGCGCTGTCGTGGCTCCTGAACCTCCCTGAGGACTCTGTGAACTCTTGGGAGGAGCTCTGCAAGCAGTTCGTATCCAACTTCAAGGGGACATACGAACGCGCGCTCACCCACAACGACCTGCGCGCTGTGGTGCAAAAGAAGGATGAAAACCTCTGCAAGTACATCCAGCGCTTCATCCAAGTGCCAACAAGATCCCGAACATCCCTGACACCCAAGTCATCGCCGCCTTCCGCGAGGGCGTCACGAACAACAGGATGCTCGAGAAGATGGGTATCCACGACAAGCTCACCTCTGTGGTGAAGCTGTTCGACCTGGCTAACAAGTGCGCCAAGGCTGAAGAGGGACTCCTCTTCGTCAAGATGTCCTTGAGAGGGGACGAGAACGCTGAGGGGACCAGGAGCCAGAAGAAGAAGGAGGATCCCAAGCGCAAGGCCACCATAGTCCTCGCGGCAGAGCCTGATGCTAAGGGCACCCGCAGGGACTCTCCCGAGCCTGGGGAGAGAAAAGACGACCATCGCCCATTCTGCATCTACCACAACAGGAGCGGCCACTCTACAGAGACTTGCTTCTACCTCAAGAGGCTGAGCATGGAGCGCGAACAAGCAGAGGGCAGCGGCAGCCGCGATCGAGGCCGTGGTTACCCCGGAAGCGGGCGCAAGGGCGGCTACCAGAAGCCATCTGGCAATCAGGCCAACGCTGGGGAGAGGAACGACAACATCCCTGACGAGGAAGATGGAGGCTATCAAGCTCCAAGAGGCGCCATTGCCTGCATCCTCGGTGGGGCACAGGCGCCCAAATCGAACAATCAGTTCAAGAAGTTCGCTCGCGAGCTCAACGCCGCCCTCCCTAGCCTCGAGACCTCCAGGCCCCTCAAATGGTCGCAGTACACCGTCGCCTTTGACGGCGACCACCCCAAGTCCACCAAGACTGTTGGAACCCTCCCGCTGGCCTGCAGCCCTACCATCGACAACATTGCCGTCTCCAAGACGATCATTGATGGTGGAGCAGGCATGAATGTCATCTCCATTGAGACGTTCAAAGCGCTTCAAGTTCCCTACGAGCGGCTCATGCCCTCTAGGCCCTTCACGGGAGTCACCAGCGGCTCGATCGAGCCTCTGGGGCAGGTCAGGCTTGCCGTCACCTTTGGAAGCGAGGAAAACTACCACACCGAGCACATCGACTTCAACGTTGCGCACATCGGCTTGCCGTACAACACCATCCTCGGCTACCCCGCCCTCGCGAAATTCATGGCCGTCACGAATCATGCCTACAACATGGTCAAGATTCCCGGCAGCGCTGGCACGATCACCATCTGTGGACATGTCCTGGATGCTACGCGGACTGTCGAGACAGCCTACAAGGCAGCCGCCATGGAGTTCCCTGCTGACGAAGACATGGAGCCTCTCAAGAGACCCAAGAAGAATAATCAGTTGTTCTCCCAAGAGCCAGCCGCTACAAAGAAAGTCTCTCTAAGCACCAGCAGCTCGGGGGCTGGAGGCTCGGGGGCTAGCGTCACCATCGGCGTTGCACTGCCTCCCAAATAGGAAAGCACGCTCGTTGCCTTCCTCCAGGCAAACTCTGACATGTTCGCGTGGACTCCGTCAGATATGTCCGGTGTACCGAGGGAGGTGATCGAGCACCACTTAGCCGTGTGTCCAAACGCACGCCCAGTCAAGCAAAAAGCAAGGAAGCAAGCCCCCGAGAAGCAAGCATTCATCATCAAAGATGTCGAGAAGCTAAAAGCGGCAAATGTCGTCCGCGAAGTCGTGCACCCCACTTGGCTCTCCAATGGCGTGGTCGTCCCAAAACCCGCCGGAGGAGGTCACCTCTGCATCGACTACACTGATGTCAACAAGGCTTGCCCCAAAGACCCTTATCCCATGCCAAGGATCGACCAGATCGTGACCTGCACGACAGGCTGCGACCTCCTCTGTTTTCTCAATGCCTTCTCTGGTTATCACCATATCAAAATGGCTAAGGAAGACGAGGAGAAGACGGCGTTCCTCACCCCTTGCGGTGTGTATTCCTATGTCTGCATGCCCTTCGGCCTGAAGAAAGCTGGCGCTACTTTTCAGAGGCTCATGAGGATACCGCTTGGCGAACAAATGGGCAGAAATGCCGAGGCTTACGTCGATGACATCATTGTCAAGTCTCGAGAGGGAGATACTCTCCTGAGGGACCTTAAGAGACTTTCGCCAGCTTGCGCAAGGTGAACATCAAGCTCAGCGCCAAGTGCGTCTTCGGAGTGCCTTCAGGCAAATTGCTTGGTTTCCTCGTGTCCCACCGAGACATAGAGGCAAACCCTGACAAAATCAAGGCCACAGAGAAAATGCAACCTCCTCGCCGGCTCAAGGATATGCAGCATCTAGCAGGCAGCATGGCCAGCTTGGGTAGATTCATCTCCAAGTTTGGCGAGAGAGCTCTGCCATTCTTCAAGATCATGAAGAGAACTGGCACATTCAAGTAGACGCCTGAAGCGGAAAAAGCC
This sequence comes from Poa annua, assembly GCA_026929855.1. Lineage (NCBI taxonomy): Eukaryota > Viridiplantae > Streptophyta > Magnoliopsida > Poales > Poaceae > Poa > Poa annua. The sequence continues at coordinate 236,553,809 of CM049426.1, read as the reverse complement.
TTTGAAGACTTGAAGAGTTACCTGTCCAGCCCACCAGTCATGGTTGCCCCAAGGATAGGCGAGCACCTGAAGCTGTACCTATCAGCCACTCCACAGACCGCCAGTGCCGTCCTGGTGGTAGAAAGAGAAGAGCCAGTCCTCCATAAGAAGAGTGCAACCACTCCAAAGCCCAAACCGCCTGACAAAGAGCTCGACAAAGAAGCAGGCCCAACGAACCCACTGCCAGGCCCAAAGCCACAAGCGGAGCCTGCCGCAAGTCAACCGCTACAGGACGATCTCGCCAGGGAGCCTGAAGAGCCTCCACAGGTTAACCCCCTTGTCGTGGGATTGTCACGGCAGATGTTTCCGGGTGGAAACTTGAGATGAGGGGCAAGGCGACTCCGGCGCTCGGGAGATTGTCTAGCTCTGCGGGGAAGAAAATGTTTTTTACCCAAGTTCGGGTCCCCTCGGTGGAGGATCCCTACGTCTTGCTATAAATCACTGATATGATAATATGTTACATGGTGCGCCAATGGCGATCACCGTGTTTCGATGACTACGACGTGGGAGCTCTCTCTTGGGAGCTCTCTCTATTTTGTCTATCTTACTTGGCTTGACTATGGCTTGTCGTAGCCTCTCTTGGCTTAGCTTAACCTATCTTTCTACGACCTAGGAGCCGGCTTATATGGACGCCTGGTCTCCTGGTTTACATGGTAAGACTACTTGGAGTTCTACTCTATCTCGTCTTGTCTTTCGTACCCTCCAAGTCTTGGGCTCCGTGTTGAATACTGACTCTGAGTCTTCTAGAGCCTTCCTTCTCTGGGTCTTCCTGAAACCTCTTCCAAATCCGGGTTTTGCCTGACACCCAAATCCGGGTTCGCTTGACACCCAAATCCGGGTTTCACCTGACACCTCACCCAGATCCGGGTTAGCTTCCTGACCGGGTTATGATACTGCCGGGTTATGATTCTGCCGGGCTATAATTCTGACGGGTTATGAAATGAGCTCTCCGACCCAAGTGTAACCCTGCTCATGTGGAGTGCAGGGTAACCTCGCCCAGGCCTCCTGCCTGCCGGGTTACGCTTCCCTCTTCATGGGCCTACCGGGTTATAATTCCCCCAACAGTAGGCCCCAAGATTAATTTTGATATGAGCTTGGCTTGCTCTTCTTTGTGACCTTGATCTTGATCATCCTGTTTCATGTGAAGGCTGCCAGCTCAAATCCGGATTAATCTCCTGAAATAAGATAAATACTTGTGGACTAAAAGTCTGGGTTACACTATTAAATCATTGGGTCGGCTCTACTTGGTGTTCCGCCTCATATAACTATGTTTTCTTCAGCCGGGTTTCAACTGACCCTGATTACGCCTGCTCATACGGAGGCTATGCTGAAGGATGCTCCAGATATTTATAATACGGGTTTGATGAAGACCTCGTGAAAAAACTCCGTCTTATTTTTGAGACCCGAATTTGATTTTGATTCTTCACCTTGGGGAATATTACTTCCCGACTCTAGCCCCCAAGTGTCGGGTTGTTGCTCGCAGCAACCTGGGACTTTCAAGTTTCTTACTTTAATACCTTTTGAGCTTCAAACTGAGTAGCCCCCAAGAGCCGGATCTGCAGCTTGCTGCGTTCCGGGTCTTCTTTGAGAACTTTGAGCTTCAAACTGGGTAGCCCCCAAGTGCCGGGTTCCAGCCTGCGACAACCTGGGACTTATAGCAATTTGAGCGTAACTTACTCTTCTGATGAGTAGCCCCCAAGCGTCGGGTCTGCTGCCTGCAGCTACTCGGGGCTCTCTGAATTTCATAATACATATTTACTTTTCTGATGGTGTCCATGCACCCTGAGAATTTGCGCTATTTTCGAACATTATCTTGTCGTTCTGCAAATCCTTTTGGTTTAGATGACCCTTTTGGTTTCTTTAGCTCTCCGCATAGCCGGTTTTCCCGTGACATCTTTCGTGCATAAAACTCTAGGACGATCAGGGTTCGCTAAGTCTTCATGGGCATCATAGTCAGATTGAAATCCGAATTTTTAGCATCAGGTCATTGTGGTGTCTTTGCCGGGTGAGAATAACATCGAGCTAGCAGGCAAGTATAACCAAGAATATTGTGGCGTCTCTGCCGGGTCTTGAGTTTTCAACTTGCAACTGATAGTTAACAAGCCCCCATGACCCCTTTGCATATGAAAGATGATGATCTGAATTTTGTGGCGTCTCTGCCGAGTCTCGAGTTTTCAACTTATAACTCTTGGTTATTAAGCCCCCATGACCCCTGATTTGTCATATTGCGAAGCACTCTTGGTGTTGATAATGCATAAACCGACTTTGATAAATTTGTTTGCGGGAATTGGATAGCCCGACTTTGAAAACTACCTTTGTGGGAATTCCATAGCCCGACTTTGATAAATACCTTTGCGGGAATTCTATAGCCCGACTTTGAAAAATACCTTTGCGGGAATTCTATAGCCCGACTTTGATAAATCCACTGAGGTCTCGCTAAGCAATGTAAAGGCTGAGAGATGTTTCATGGATCGTCCTCAAATATGCTTCACGTGTGTGGTTCGGTGTTTGTAACCCGAACATCATCACACGCGTCTTTTAAGCGGTAGGATCCATGTCTTCAACACAGCAATCTGTAAAATGTGTCGACTTCTGACTGAATGATAAAATTTTGACCACAAATATGACTTAGCTGTCTGAATTGAATGTCGTTGGCGACGTGGTGAGACCCGGCGGCAAGCGCGCTCCAAGCCGGCCGACGGCCATGTCATTGATCGTTGCTGCTTGAAGCCATAGCCGGGGCATGATGAATATATTTGTTCGCATGAAATTGCCGTGCATAGCTTAATGAGTCGGGTGCTTGATTGACTTGCTCTTGTATTTTCCATCCGGCTTATACTGCTTCCTTTTTTTTCGCATGATGCAGCTGGATGATTGTCTTGTATCGTCGGTTCTCTTGTTCTCCGAGGCCGGCTTCTATTTCTTCTTTTCCTTTGCTCTATGGATCACGTGGTCTTGCTCTTGTATGAACAGCTCTTGGCCGGCTTCCCTTCATGTCTGGTTCTCTACAGCTTGCAAAAATGATCTGGATCTGAACGCGTGTGGACCAGCCCATTAATCTCTTTCGCGCTGAGACGCGTTTGTAACTTCCGCTGCATGTATGGTAATGTGACGGGGCAGCAACTTTTTTCTCTCTTTCCTTTCCGTGTCCGTAGATGGCCACCGAGATGTTTCTCTTTCCTTGATTGCTTTACTTGGTTTTGGTAACTGTGATGCTCCTTAATGACCGGCTCCAAAGAGTATACAAATTACTTCTTTCCTTGATTCATGGATTTGATCCATAATAGACTGGTTGGGTGGTAACCTGATACGGACTAGCTTGTGGTCACACGCGGATAACCCGGCCTGCGGCGAGGTTACTGCTTTTTTCTGTTGTACCTTATGCAAAATCAATCAGAATCTGATCCGAACTCTACTAGCTAATCTATTGCTGCTTCTTGAAACCGGTGCACCTCTGAGTCATCGATTTTGATAATTGGAAACCGGACATGATTTATTTGCTTGATCGATCGAAGTGGCAAAGCCGGCTACTCCCAATTTCCTTTTACCCTGGGCATGCTCCATTGATCCGTATACTAGTACTACTAACTGGCACCGGGTTGGATTTCTTTTGACCCATAGCTCACGTATTGATGCATTGAAGACCCGGATTTACCACATGGCAACGTCCGGCTAAGCACCAGTGCGATCTGATTTTTTTCTCCTTTGTCTTGACGTGACCTATCCTGGCTCTGCGTGTCTTGCAACCGGCTTTTCAATCATATAATCGCGCAAGGCTTTTTCTGATCTAGACCACGGCCCTGCCACTCCGGTTCCTAGTCGGAGCATGAAACGCATTACCTCAGGCTCCATTGATCTGCACCTCCAATGTTCGGCTACGCACGTGCTGCATGTATTCGATTTTCTTGGAGTTTTGTTTTCTTGCTCCGACAGATCTTTGCAGTCCACTAATTTGTGAACCGGCTATCACATAGTACATTGACGACATTGACGACGAATCTTGATCTGGTACAGTAGGTTGTAGTTTGGCTCTCCCAGGCCGGCTATTCTTTATCCGGCTTCTTGCATGTCCGACTCTTCTTTTTCCGGTATATGAACTTCTGGCTACTCGCCTGGATTGTAACGATGCGATCTTCTTTTTGGTTGCCGACCGACGGTGACTCTCTCCATCCTTGCAGAGCTTCTCCTTTGATGAGCACATGACTGGCCGCAGGCCCCACGGTGGGCGCCAACTGTCGTGGGATTGTCACGGCAGATGTTTCCGGGTGGAAACTTGAGATGAGGGGCAAGGCGACTCCGGCGCTCGGGAGATTGTCTAGCTCTGCGGGGGAGAAGATGTTTTTTACCCAAGTTCGGGTCCCCTCGGTGGAGGATCCCTACATCTTGCTATAAATCACTGATATGATAATATGTTACATGGTGCGCCAATGGCGTCACCGGGTTTCGATGACTCCGACGTGGGAGCTCTCTCTATTTTGTCTATCTTACTTGGCTTGACTATGGCTTGCCGTAGCCTCTCTTGGCTTAGCTTAACCTATCTTTATATGACCTAGGAGCCGGCTTATATGGACGCCTAGTCTCCTGGTTTACATGGTAAGCCTACTTGGAGTTCTACTCTATCTCGTCTTGTCTTTCGTACCCTCCAAGTCTTGGGCTCCGTGTTGAATACTGCATCTGAGTCTTCTAGAGCCTTCCTTCTCTGGATCTTCCTGAAACCTGTTCCAAATCCGGGTTTCGCCTGACACCCAAATCCTGGTTTGCCTGACACCCAAATCCGGGTTTCACCTGACACCTCACCCAGATCCGGGTTAGCTTCCTGGCCGGGTTATGATACTGCCGGGTTATGATTATGCCGGGCTATAATTCTGCCGGGTTATGAAATGAGCTCTCCGACCCAAGTGTAACCCTGCTCATGTGGAGTGCAGGGTAACCTCGCCCAGGCCTCCTGCCTGCCGGGTTACGCTTCCCTCTTCATGGGCCTACCGGGTTATCATTCCCCCAACACCCCTCGAGGGTCCTAAAGAGTCTCCACAGGTCAACCCCCTCGAGGGTCCTAAAGAGTCTCCAAAGGCCAACCATCTCGAGGGCCCTGTAGAGCCTCCCCAGGCAGAGTGCGCCAAGACTAAACTGACAACCCTTGTCGAGCATCCAGTCTACTTCGCCAGTACAGTATTGCGTGATGCTCACGAGCGGTACACAATGTAGCATAAGCTCCTCATCGTGCTCCTCATTGCCTCAAGAAAGCTGCGACACTACTTCCAGGGGCACCCCATCACGGTGGTCACCTCTTTTCCCCTGGAGCAGATCCTGCGCAACCCTAACGCCACAGATCGTGTCGCGGGATGGAACATAGAGCTAAAACAATTCAACTTGCGCTTTGATACCACAAGGGTAATCAAAGGAAGAGCGCTGGCAGACTTCGTCGCCGAATGGACTGATCCAACCCCTGAAGAGCCTCTAGGAGAAGAACAAGAGCCCTCGGGAGACAAAATGCCCACCCACTGGACCATGAAGTTCAACCGAGCTTTCGCTTGTCGTCACGGTGGGGCTGGCGTGGTCTTGACTTCACCTAAGGGCGACAAGCTCTATTATGTGGTCCAACTGTGCTTCGGAATCGACAAGATATCCAACAATATTGCTAGTCAACTTCTCCAACAAGAGCTACAAGCCTAAGGACGACCACATGGCCGCATACCTTGAAGAGGTCCGCAGGCTTGAAAAGCACTTCAGGGGAATGGAGCTCATGCACATCCCAAGAAAGGAAAATCAAGAGGCCGATGACATCGCTGTAACATCCCAAAATTGTACTTTCCTAAATTTTATGTTGTTGTGTAATATAGTGTGACATCATGCATTTTTTTCATTTTGAATTGCATTTCAATTAAATAAATTACTTTCAAATTTTCAAATCCCATAATTTAATTTCAAATGCTTTGTCAAATAAATTCCAAATTAAGTTTCAAAATATTAATGAAGAATCAAACTAGTAAATTAGTTTTACTATTTTGAAACTATTAAAATTTGTGCAAAGGTTTTGTCATGTTTATATTTCTGTTTTGTTTTGAGAACACAAAACCAGAAAAACATTAAAAGAAAAAGAAAGGCAGGAAACAAAAACAAAAAAATGGAGTGGGGGCTCTCCTGGCCGAACTGGGCCACTCCCTGGCCCTTCACCCCCAGCCCGGCCCGTTTTCCCTCATCCCCTTCCTCCGTACGGTGCCTTTACAGCGAGGCAAAAAGAAGCCATGCAGATGGCTCTCTGCCATGCTCGCCCCACGCCCTGCCCCACTGCCCTCGCTCTTCTCTCTCTCTCTCTCTCCCTAAGACGACCAGAGCGCCCCCGAACCCTAAACCTAGCCACTCCTAGCGCTGCCGCCCCTCTCTGTTCCTCCACCGCAAGACACCGGAAACTGCATCGCCGCCGCGCCGCTCCTCCGACGCCCCCGTCGTCCCTAACCCCGGCCCCTCGCCATCGCGCCCCTCTTGGTGAGCCTCGCCGGCCCCCTCCCCTTTCCCCTCTGTTTGGGCACCTAGCGCTGCTCGCCAGCCTTGCCCGCTCCCGCGTCGAGCTTGCCGCGGCACGCACGCCTCTGTCGAGCACGGGTGCGAGCTTTTCCCACGCCTCCCTTTCACTTCGAGCACGGGAACGGATCCGTCCCACACCCCGCACGTACCGCAACCCCCACACGCCCGGCGCCGCCTCCCTGGGTCGCCGCCGGCGGGAATCGGTCCGCCGCCGACGGAGTTCTCTTAATTTTTCTTCAGTGGACACTTGCACGTGTTTCAGTTTCGGCAGTCTAAAAACAGAGACTTAACGGTTAAAAGAAAATCGGATCTGTTCTTAACACAAACACGACCGAGGCGCAGTGGCTAGCAGCGAGAATCTCCAGCGCGCGCGTGGGCAGGGGTTCGATCCCCGGCCGGAGGGAATAAAAGTCCACCCCTTTTAATTCCCTCCTCTCACTGACAGTGGGATCCACCAGTCATAGACAGAGGTGCTGGGAATTTTACCCAGAGCCCTCTGCTCTCTGTTTTCCATACTTTAGCCCTCACAAATACTTTTGCTATCACGGATAGGTCCCTGCACCTTTCAAAAACACCCCTAGGTTTATAAGTGCAATAACTTTAAATCTATAAACTCAAATAAAATAAACTTTATATATTTTTTAGTCAGAAAAATGCAATGAACATTATTATAACATTCTTATGTCATTTTTCATCTTTTATTTTAAATGCTTAGTTTAATTTAACAAATGCAACTAAATAACTAAATATGGAATGTGAGGGGTAATAAATATATAATGCCCTAAATCCATTTAATCTTATCTTATCATCTGCACCATGTCTTGCCATGCTAATAAACATTTAATTTGAGATGTAGATAAATAAAATTGCATCTCACTAATAAATATGGAATGTGTTGGGAAAATAATAAATTATTGCCTACTCCATTTAAATTGATCAAATCACCAAGCCATGCTATAGATATGTTAAACAACATCTAATTTGTTGGTTACACAAATAATTGCACCATAATTAATTGCCGGGTTTTCATCCCCGCATTAATATGACCTAATCATCGCATACCATATTGCAACATCAATTTTTTGCGCATTTCACTTTATTGATATTGTTTCCTATTGTCTGTGTTTTGCTCTTCTCTGGGTAGACGACGACGTGTCTGATGTCGATACTTTCATCCTTGAGATTCCAGCTTTTGTGCCGGGCCACGAGCTGCCAGGCAAGCTTCTGCTAATCGGTTACACGATTGTTTGGTTTTCATTCTTGCCTTTTGATCTATGCTATCCTAGTTATCGATTCTTGAATTGCGATCCCATCATATGTTTATCCTGCAGCCCATACAGCTTTATCCACACATCCTATCACCTGTTGTATGTTTATCTGTTAGCCTTGCGAGTCGTAGTGCATGCTTAAGGTTGGTTTGGCGAGTCTATTTGTCCTATGTTAGTTATACTTAGCATGATAGTTTGTCTACTATAATAAAATGTTATCTTCTGTTGGGAATTATAATTAAAAGATAAGGCACCGGCGGAAGGCCTTGCGAGGTGCTTTGTTCTGCTAAGTGTCGACCTAGGAACTCAGTTCTTGTCCTCGGATCCAATTTTGAGCGCACTAACCGCTTGTGGGAGGCCCTATGGAGCCCCCCGCGGCTTCGATCTAATCCGCTTCTTATCTAGGGCGCCGCAAGTAGTTCGGGTTTTCCATTTGATGCATGCATATGGTTACCTAACGATCTCATGATGATGGAGTAGTCGATTCTCATATAGGGTGGCACGTTCTTAGAGTGCTATGAAGGTCGATCCCATGGGCACTGGACCTGATTAGCCGTGCACACAATCATGTGGTTCGCTGGATGGGTTGTAGAGAAGAGATTTGGCGTGTTGAGACGCCCTACCTTCTGGCTTTGCATTTTTGGGGTTGATCGAACGAGTACGGGTCCAGTAGTGCACCCCTGCAGGGTATAATCTTATCGATGAGCCGTGTCCACGGTTATGGACGACTTGGTGATGATGCTGGCTAATAAGATCATAGACAACTTACACCTAATCATTGTTAATTAACCTGACTAGTAATATAGAATTACTTTCAGAATAACTTGTAACTAAAATTGTTCAATGTGTGAGTATTCCCGAATTGCTTCCTCATACTTGGTTGAGGGGGTTAATCCGAGAATGGGTTATGATTGGTGTTAGTTGTAGATGGTTACCTTATGCGCTCTCTTATACCTCTCTAACTTAGACGGAAGTCGAAGCGTGTCTCTATTAGGTTGCTAGTGCTGCTGCCGCTAAGTCCACTCAACCCCATACTTTGGGAGTCTTACAGTTTTGTAACTTGTTAGCTTAAGCTTGTTCGATACGTTTCGGTGTATTGACCCGTTCGCGGGCTGTGGTTTTTCTGCAGTTCAGGATTCTCCGCACGACCAGGTTGGTGGATACTACGTGGAGTTCGACGACGAGATCTACGACGAGTAGTTAGAGTTCCCCTGGACTTCTTCCTGGTGGACCGCGTGGATAGGCCTTCTTTTCCGTTTCGGCCTTGAGTCCTTTGTTCTTGTCTGTACTCAGACCGGCTTGTTTTCCGCTGCATGATGTAATGTTGGGACATGTGTCCTCTGATTGCTGCCATTCGCTATATTTAGCTCAGTGAGAGTTTTTGATAATTATTTCCTTTCTTTGTGTCTTAGGTTTATTCTGTGTTTCAACTTGTTAAAAATCCGACTCGTATACCATGTGTGTATGGTTGAAGTGTACAAGTTGGAATACTTTTTGGGTTCTTGTGTGCACAATCTTGAAACGTATGTGACATTGGGATCGCTAAGAGCTGTCGGCCGATGATCCATTACGACCCTGGCCTGCATGTTTTCCTGGGATTGGTATTCCCCAGTATGCTCTTGGTTGTGTGGCCCAACCGATACGCTTTTTTTGTGTAGCCTGAATTCAGGGTCTGGCAGTTGGTATCAGAGCCTAAACGCCCTCAGGTTCCCTTCTACTGGTCGTTGTTTGAGTCTAGAAAATATTTTGTAGCTATCAGGAAAATTCTTAAACGTGAGAGTAGGAATTCTGTTCTTTTACTTCTTTCCCCACCCACCCTCCCTGTTCTTCTGGTAAGGAAGTGTTACGATATTTTCCCTTCTCACCTAAATTTTAAAAATAGGATATCACGTGTTCTGGGTTTTTTGTAGTACCATAGTTGCTGGTGTCTTCAAGGTGGTGCTCTTCGTTTTAGCAGTTATCAACCTCTTCGGCTACGTTCAGTTTCATTCTTGAATCAATCAGTTGTTTCTCCTCTTTGGTGGAGTTACGTCAAGCTCAATTGGTTTTCCTTGTTCTAGTGCTAGTCTTCGTTCTTACCTCTCTTTAAACCTTTCTAGAAGTAAACAAAGTGGCGTACCATGATGGATGGCCATGTCTTGTTCCTTGTTGTCTTTTCTAAGCAATCTGGAGTTTTCCTTTAAGCCCTTACATTGGATTTTTTTTATCCGATTGTGGTGTTAACGTTGTATCCTCCTCAGGATGGAGCGTGGCGAGGAAGATACTCAAATGCCATCCGAAATGAGGCAAGTGTTGTCTCAGATGACGCAAGTTTTGGGTCACTTTCAGCAAAACCAAAACCAGGGCAACTGCCGTGTGACAATTGTAGAGTTCCTCCAGCTCAACCCACGCACGTTTGATGTTCCCTCTGAGCCACTCGATGCTGATGACTGGCTGCATGAGATGAACAATGCTCTGGCTGTTTCTCATGTGTCCGATGAGGACCGTGTTCCTTTTGTGTCCTATCTTCTCCGCGGAAAATCTATGTCTTGGTGGGAGAACTTCCAACACTTACGAGCACCAGGTGTTGTTATCACTTGGGATGAGTTCAAGGAGGCTTTCAAACGCCACCATATTCCCGATGGGTCATGGAAAGAAAGCGTGAGGAATTCTATGACTTGACTCAGGGAAGCATGTCTGTGCTGGACTATCAAGCTGAGTTCAACCGTCTGGCTCGCTATGCTCAAGATGAGGTACCAACTGATGCCCAGAAGCAAGCAAAATTTCGCAGAGGTCTAAGCCCAAATCTGAAGTATGCACTCACCTTGTTCAAGTGCGTTAGCTTCGAAGAGCTCGTGAACACAGCTCTCCGGGAGGAATTTGGTCGTGAGATGTTTGAAGAATCTCGAAAACATGCTCTTAAAGGTGCTTCTTCTTCAGTAAACATCATGCCTCCACAGAAGCGTAGGCTTTGGGTTCCATATGCATCTCCAACTCAACCCACCTTCTTCCAAGCCCTTTAGGGTTCACTCCTTGTCCTCCCTCCGTAATGTTTCCTACAAGAGGTTCTCAAGCTCAGAAAAGGCCAAGTGTTCAAATTCCGCCAAAGCCAGTGACTTCAAAAACCTGCTTCAAGTGCGGTGATCCAGGCCATATCTCTATCCATTGTCCCCAAAACAAGCTTAATAAGCAACAAGCTCGTTCTTCTCGAACACAAGCTTTACTTTGTGCTTTCCCCAGCAATTTGCCTGCAGCTAGGAGTGGAAGGGTGAACCACCGCAACGCCAAAGAGGCAGAGGAAGCTTCTGAAGTTGTAATGGGCAAACTCCTAGTTAACTCTTTTCCTGCTAAGGTATTGTTAGATACTTGAGCATCTCATTCTTGTGTGTCAGTAACCTTCGTTGAAACAACGAAGCTGCCTCTAGATCCCTTATCTATTCCACTCGTGATCCATTCTCCGGGAACGCAAATGCAGACTTCCATGGTAAGCCATGGAAACCAATTTCAAATTGGAGGTCATTTGTTCCTGGCTTCCTTAATTCTTCTGGGTAACTCAGACATTGATGTCATTCTAGGCATGGATTGGTTGAAGGCCAACAAAGCTAAGATAGACTGTTCCACAAAGACTGTAACTCTTTCTAATCCTTCTGGACAGATAGTCTATTCTCCAAACCAAACCTCTTCAGCTCAGCTTTACGCCCTCAATGTTCATCCTCTCCCTGCTATGGAAGATATACCGGTGGTTCGAGACTTTCCTGACGTCTTTCCTGAAGAATTGCCAGGCATGCCGCCTGACAGAGCCGTGGAGTTCGTTATTGAACTAGAACCAGACACTGCTCCTATCTCCAAACGTCCTTACAAAATGGGCCCCAAAGAACTGGCTGAGCTTAAGAGACAGCTAGAGGAGTTGGAAAGTAAAGGTCATATCCAACCTAGTACTTCTCCTTGGGGTTGTCCTACTCTATTTGTCAAAAAGAGGGACACGACTGAGCGACTGGTTGTTGACTACCGTCCTCTAAACAAGAAAACCATCAAGAACAAGTATCCCCTTCCTCGCATCAATGACCTGTTTGATCAACTGGCAGGCGCCAAAGTTTTCTCCAAATTGGACTTGAGGTCAGGTTATCACCAGATCAAGATCCGCAAAGAAGACATTCCAAAGACAGCTTTCACCACTCGTTATGGCCTCTATGAATACACTGTCATGTCGTTCGGTCTCACAAATGCTCCGGCGACTTTCTCACGTCTTATGAACTTCGTTTTCATGGAATATCTCGATAAGTTCGTGGTAGTCTATCTTGATGACATTCTTATCTATTCCAAAACCGAAGAAGAACACGGAGAACATCTACTTCGTATCTTGTTAAAACTCCGAGAACATCGTCTCTACGCCAAGTTCTCCAAATGTGAATTCTGGCTTACTAAAGTATTCTACCTTGGTCATGTTATCTCTTCTGAAGGCATTTCTGTTGATCCAGAAAAAGTGAAGGCCATTGTGGAATGGTTGCCTCCTACATCGGTGAAACAAGTCAGGAGTTTCCTTGGCATGGCTAGCTATTGCCGTCGATTTGTTGAGAACTTCTCCAAAATCGCTAAGCCTCTCACCGATCTTAATAGGAAGGATAGAAAGTTTCTTTGGACTCCAAAGTGTGATGAGAGCTTCACTCTCTTGAAAGCTAAACTCACTTCTACTCCTATTCTAGTTGGCCCAGATACTTCCAAACCTTTCCAAATTTTCTGCGATGCATCTCTTCAAGGACTAGGCGCAGTCCTCATGCAAGAACGCAAAGTGGTGGCTTATGCATCTCGGCAGTTGCAGCCTCATGAGCTCAACTATCCTACACATGATCTTGAACTTGCAGCAATCATGTATGCCCTCAAGGCTTGGAGACCTTATTTATTGGGGCACAGCTGTGAGATCTTCACCGACCACAAGAGTCTCAAATATCTCTTCACTCAACCAGATTTGAACCTTAGACAAACAAGGTGCCTTGAGAAACTCTCAGATTACGATCTTACCATCTCTTACACTCCAGGCAAAGCTAATGTAATGGATGATGCTCTCAGTCGCAAGTCCTATTGCAACAACCTCATGGTTGAGGACATCCAACCTCCTCTTCACGAACAATTCAAGAAGCTCAATCTTCAAGTGGTTCCTTTTGGTTATCTTGCAAACTTGATTGCCACTCCTACACTTGAGGATAAGATCCGTGCCGCACAGTTGCGTGATTATGGTGTCAAGAATATCAAAGACAACATTGGCAAGGATAAGTACAAGAGTTTCTCTCTCGATGACAAGGGTACCTTGCTGTTTGAAGAACGCATTGTAGTGCCCAAGGTTGACAGCTTAAGAGAGCTCATTCTCAAGGAGGCTCATGATACTCCGCTTTCTATCCACCCTGGCAGCACAAAGATGTACCAGGATCTCAAGTCAATCTATTGGTGGACCAGGATGAAGCGTGAAATTTCTCGCTATGTGTCTCAGTGTGATGTTTGCTGTCGTGTCAAGGCAGTTCATCAGAGACCACCTGGACTTCTTCAACCACTGCAAATTCCTGAGTGGAAATGGGACAAGATCGAGATGGACTTCGTTACCGGGTTTCCAAAGTCCAAGAAAGGCAACGATGCAATCTTTATTGTCATTGATCGTCTATCCAAAGTGGCTCACTTCTTCCCAGTCAAAGAGACAGTATCAGCTAGTCAGTTGGCAGAACTCTATATGAAAAGACTGGTTCTGTTGCATGGTGTTCCTTTGGCAATAAGCTCGGATCGTGGAAGTATCTTCACTTCTCGATTTTGGGATAGCTTTCAGAAAGCCTTGGGTACCAAACTTCTGTTCAGCACAGCTTACAATCCGCAGACAAGTGGACAGGTTGAAAGACTGAATCAAATTCTGGAGGATATGCTCAGAGCTTGTGTTATCTCCTTTGGCATGAAATGGGAGGATTGCCTTCCGTATGCTGAGTTCTCCTACAACAACAGCTTCCAAGCAAGTCTAGGCATGGCTCTCTTTGAAGCTCTCTATGGACGCAAATGCAGAACTCCTCTGAATTGGTCTCAAGCTGGTGAACGTCAATTCTTTGGCCCTGACATTATCCAGGAGGCTGAAGAAAAGGTTCGAATCATTAGTGACAATCTGAAGATTGCCTAGTCTCGGCAGAAAAGCTATTATGATAGCAAGCACAAGGACATGGTCTATGCACCTGGTGATCAAGCTTACCTTCGTGTCACTCCTCTAAGAGGCACGCAACGCTTTGGCATCAAAGGCAAACTCGCTCCGCGTTATGTTGGGCCTTTCAACGTTCTTTCAAGGCGTGGTGAGTTGGCTTACCGTCTGGAACTTCCTCCAAACCTCTCCAAAGTGCACGATGTCTTCCACGTGTCACAACTCAAGAAGTGCTTCCAAGATACAGGACGTGCAGTTGATCATGGATCAATTGAACTTCGAGAAGATCTCTCTTATGTGGAACAACCGATTCACATTCTTGACGAAGCTGATCGTCGCACCCGTAACAACAGTGTAAAGTTCTACAAGGTTCAATGGTCTCATCATTCTGACAAGGAAGCTACATGGGAACGTGAAGACCACCTTTGTGCCGAGTATCCCGACCTCTTCGTTGCTCCATGAAGAATCTCGGGGCGTGATTCTTTTGAGGAGGGGAGTGTTGTAACATCCGAAAATTGTACTTTCCTAAATTGTATGTTGTGGTGTAATATAGTGTGACATCATGCATTTTTTTCATTTTGAATTGCATTTCAATTAAATAAATTACTTTCAAGTTTTCAAATCCCATAATTTAATTTCAAATGCTTTGTCAAATAAATTCCAAATGAATTTTCAAAATATTAATAAAGAATCAAACTAGTAAATTAGTTTTACTATTTTGAAACTATTAAAATTTGTGCAAAGGTTTTGTCATGTTTATATATCTGTTTTGTTTTGATAACACAAAACCAGAAAAACATTAAAAGAAAAAGAAAGGCAGGAAACAAAAAAAAAATGGAGTGGGGGCTCTCCTGGCCGAACTGGGCCACTCTCTGGCCCAGCACCCCCAGCCCGGCCCGTTTTCCCTCATCCCCTTCCTCCGTACGGTGCCTTTACAGCGAGGCAAAAAGAAGCCATGGAGATGGCTCTCTGCCATGCTCGCCCCACGCCCTGCCCCACTACCCTTGCTCTTCTCTCTCTCTCTCCTTAAGATGACCAGCGCGCCCCGAACCCTAAACCTAGCCACTCCTAGCGCCGCCGCCCCTCTCTGTTCCTCCATCGCAAGACACCGGAAACTGCATCGCCGCCGCGCCGCTCCTCCGACGCCCCTGTCGTCCCCGACCCCGGCCCCCTCGCCATCGCGCCCCTCTTGGTGAGCCTCGCCGGCCCCCTCCCCTTTCCCCTCCGTTTGGGCACCTAGCGCTTCTCGCAAGCCTTGCCCGCTCCGGCGTCGAGCACGGCCGCGGCACGCACGCCTCTGTCGAGCACGGGTGCGAGCTTTTCCCGCGCCTTCCCTTCACTCCGAGCACGGGAACGGATCCGTACCACACCCCGCACGTACCGCAACCCCCACACGCCCGGCGCCGCCTCCCTGGGTCGCCGCCGGCGGGAATCGGTCCGCCGCCGACGGAGTTCTCTGAATTTTTCGTCAGTCGACACTTGCACGTGTTTCAGTTTCGGCAGTCTAAAAACAGAGACTTAACGGTTAAAAGAAAATCGGATATGTTCTTAACACAAACACGACCGAGGCGCAGTGGCTAGCAGCGAGAATCTCTAGCGCGCGCGTGGGCTCCACCAGTTCTTAACCCCTTTTATTTCTCGCCTCTCACTGACAGTGGGCTCCACCAGTCATAGACAGAGGTGCTAGGAATTTTACCCAGAGCCCCCTGCTCTCTGTTTTCCATACTTTAGCCCTCACAAATACTTTTGCTATCACGGATAGGTCCCTGCACCTTTCAGAAACACCCCTAGGTTTATAAGTGCAATAACTTTAAATCTATAAACTCAAATGAAATACACTTTATATGTTTTTATATCAGAAAAATGCAATGAACATTATTATAACATTCTTATGTCATTTTGCATCTTTTATTTTAAATGCTTAGTTTAATTTAACAAATGCAACTAAATAACTAAATATGGAATGTGAGGGGTAATAAATATATAATGCCCTAAATCCATTTAATCTGATCTTATCATCTGCACCATGTCTTGCCATGCTAATAAACATTTAATTTGAGTTGTAGATAAATAAAGTTGCATCTAACTAATAAATATGGAATGAGTTGGGCAAATAATTAATTATTGCCTACTCCATTTAAATTGATCAAATCTCCAAGCCATGTTATAGATATGTTAAACAACATCTAATTTGTTGGTTACACAAATAATTGCACCATAATTAATTGTCGGGTTTTCATCCCCGCATTAATATGACCTAATCATCGCATAACATATTGCAACATCAATTGTTTGCGCATTTCACTTTATTGATATTGTTTCCTATTATCTGTGTTTTCCTCTTCTCTGGGTAGACGACGACGTGTCTGCTGTCGATACTTTCATCCTTGAGATTCCAGCTTTTGTGCCCGGCCACGAGCTGCCAGGCAAGCTTCTGCTAACCGGTACACGATTGTTTGGTTTTCATTATTGCCTTTTGATCTATGCTATCCTAGTTATCGATTCTTGAATTGCGATCCCATCATATGTTTATCCTGCAACCCATACTGTTTTATCCCCACATCCTATCACCTGTTGTATGTTTATCTGTTAGCCTTGCGAGTCGTAGTTCATGCTTAAGGTTTGTTTGGCGAGTCTGTTTGTCCTATGTCAGTTATACTTAGCATGATAGTTTGTCTACTTTAATAAAATGTTATCTTCTGTTGGGAATTATAATTAAAAGATAAGGCACCGGCAGAAGGCCTTGCGAGGTGCTTTGTTCTGCTAAGTGTCGACCTAGGAACTGAGTTCTTGTCCTCGGATCCAATTTTCAGCGCACTAACCGCTTGTGGGAGGCCCTATGGAGCCCCTCGCGGCTTCGATCTAATCCACTTCTTATCCAGGGCGCCGCACGTAGTTCGGGCTTTCCATTTGATGCATGCATATGGTTACCTAACGATCTCATGATGATGGAGTAGTCGATTCTCATATAGGGTGGCACGTTCTTAGAGTGCTATGAAGGTCGATCCCGCGGACACTGGACCTGATTAGCCGTGCACACAATCATGCGGTTACCTGAATGGGTTGGAGAGAAGAGATTTGTCGTATTGAGACGCCCTACCTTCTGGCTTTGCATTTTTGGGGTTTATCGAACGAGTACGGGTGCAGTAGTGCACCCCTGCAGGGTATAAACTTATCGATGAGCCGTGTCCACGGTTATGGACGACTTGGTGATGATGCTGGCTAATAAGATCATAGCCAACTTACACCTAATCATTGTTAATTAACCTTACTAGTAATATAGAATTACTTTCACAATAACTTGTAACTAAAATTGTTCAATGTGTGAGTATTCCCGAATTGCTTCCTCATACTTGGTTGAGGGGGTTAATACGAGAATGGGTTATGATTGGTGTTAGTTGTAGATGGTTACCTTATGCGCTCTCTTATACCTCTCTAACTTAGACGGAAATCGTAGCGTGTCTGTATTAGGTTGCTAGTGCTGCTGCCGCTAAGTCCACTTAACCCCATACTTTGGGAGTCTTACAGTTTTGTAACCTGTTAGCTTAAGCTTGGTCGATACGCTTCGGTGTATTGACCCGTTCACGGGCTGTGGTTTTTCTGCAGTTCAGGATTCTCCGCACGACCAGGTTGGTGGATACTACGTGGAGTTCGACGACGAGATCTACGACGAGTAGTTAGAGTTCCCCCTGGCTTCTTCCTGGTGGACCGCGTGGATGGGCCTTCTTTTCCGTTTCGGCCTTGAGCCCTTAGCTTCTTGTCTGTACTCAGACCGGCTTATTTTCCGCTGCATGATGTAATGTTGGGACATGTGTCCTCTGATTGGTGCCATTCGCTATATTTAGCTCAGTGAGAGATTTTTGATAATTATTTCCTTTCTTTGTGTCTTAGGTTTATTCTGTGGTTTCAACTTGTTAAAAATCCGACTCGTATACCATGTGTGTATGGTTGAAGTGTACGAGTTGGAAGACTTTTTGGGTTCTTGCGTGCACAATCTTGAAACGTATGTGACATTGGGATCGCCAAGAGCTGTCGGCCGATGATCCATTCCGAGCCTGGCCTGCATGTTTTCCTGGGATTGGTATTCCCCGGTATGCTCTTAGTTGTGTGGCCCAACAGATACGCTTTGTTTGTGTAGCCTGAATTTTGGGTCTGAAAATCGCCAAGCGCGCATCAAAGAGGCAAGCTCAGCTGCTAGGCGTCTTTGAAGAAAGGCTTGTCAAGGCATCCATAAAACAGCCTCAAGAGGCCATGCCCGCAAGCGTAGACGAAGCGCTCCTGCCACCACCTACAGTTGGGGCTCCCGATTGCGGGCCCCCTACAGGGGACGTCTGTTGCTCACAACGGCGCATCAAGAAACAGGCTGGATTGACGAGATCAAAGACTACCTCGCCAAAGGGATCCTTCCCGAGAAAGCTGTTGAAGCGGAGCGAATCGCCCGCCAGGCAAAATCCTACCACATCCTCGAAGGAAATCTCTACCGCAAGCACCCAAACGGCATCACGCTCAAATGCGTTCCTCCTGAAGAAGGCAAAATGTTGATCAAGGACATCCACAGCGGGGAGTACGGCCACCATTCGTGCGCCCGCACCCTCGCAGGCAAAGTCTTCAGGAGCGGCTTCTAATGGCCTCAAGCACTTCAGGATGCAGTTGACATCGTTCAAGCATGTGAAGCTTGCCAATTCCACGCCAAGCAAATCCACCAACCTGCGTTGGGACTACAGACCATTCCGCTCTCCTGGCTGTTTGAGGTCTGGGGGCTGGACATCCTGGGACCATTCCAACAGCGCAAGGGGGATATCGCTATCTCTTTTTGGCCATTGACAAGTTCACCAAGTGGCCCGAAGTAGAGGCGACGCGCACAATTCCATCAGGCGCGGCAGTGAAATTCATCAGAGGACTGGTATGCCACTTCGGAGTGCCTAACCGCATCATCACCGACAATGGCTCGCAATTCACCAGTGGCATCTTCAAGGCTTACTGCAAAAAGATGGGCATCAAGCTCTGCTTTCCCCTCGGTAGCTCATCCACAGAGCAATGGACAGGTCGAGCGAGCAAACGCAGAAGTCCTCAAGGGCCTGACAAGGGTTGCATCAGCGAGCTTCCCCTCGGTGCTCTGGTCCATCCGCACAACGCCCCGAAAGCCTACAGGGGAAACACCGTCCGCCCTCGTCTATGGAGTCGAAGCAGTCCTCCCCACAGAGATAAAGCATGGATCCCCACGGGTCCTTGCCTTTACCGAGGGCCAGCAAGAGGACCTCCACAACGACGACCTGCTGCTCCTCGAGGGACTACGCCGCCGTGCCGCCCTCTGGGCGGCATAATACTAGCAGGACCTGCAACGCTACCATAGCCGCAACGTGCGCTCACGCACACTAGAGACATGCGATCTCGTCCTCAGGCGAATCCTCTCCAGGGAAGGCCTCCACAAGCTGTCTCCGATGTGGGAAGGCCCCTACAGGGTCACCCACATCGCCAGGCCTGGCGCGGCTCGCCTCGAAACTTAAGACGGCATCCCCGTCAAGAATCCATGGAACATCATGCACCTACGCAAGTTCTACCCGTGATCATTGTCACCCCCGTGATCATTGTCACGTCAAGACATCTGGCGGAAGAGGCAGCTTACGGCTCAACCTCCAAGCATTTTTTTTGTCTGCAGAAGGATAAAAAGAAAAACGTGATTATTGTCACGCCGGTGATCATTGTCACGTCAAGACATCTGGCGGAAGAGGCAACCTACAGCTCAACCTCCAAGCACTTTTTGTCTCTAGAGGTTAAAAGCTCACGTCTTAAACCTCCAAGCTCCAAAGGCTTCCCTCGAGGGTCAACCCTCCGAGCTCTCCATGTAACGAGCCACCTCAGGCCGTAGATAGTCTCTGCCACTGATGGGTGGTCCCCATGCCTCGACATGGTCAAAACATTAACTTGGCAACTCCAATCATAATGAGACAATTTCGTTCCTAAGTGAACTTAGCGCTACGGCGCCGCTATGTAATATTTGGTGGTGAGTTTAATTTACGCATTACTTCATTCAAATGTGCGCTTATATCTCTCCACATGCGCACCTCACGAGCGGGGGCTAAGTACGGTGCCAGTGCCTCAAATGACACACCAGCAGCACTTCAAAACCCAAGGATCCGAGCTCTGGCTGGAGGGCAAGCTCCCACAAACATGCCATCTCTACAAAGGACATTGGTACTTACTCTCCTCGTGAGGAACGCCTAAGGGGACCTATAAGCGTGCACGAGTCCTCAGTACCGTGCACAAGCGTTTGGGTTCGCCCCTCTAACATTTACAGGGAAGAAAAGTCCCCACAAACCTGAGGGAGCATCCGGGAAACTCCCCTCGAGAGGACCTCCTCGCCAGGCAAAAACCTCTACAGGGCAAAAGCCCCGAGAAGCTAAGTCTCGCACCCATGCCTTGAGAGTCTTTTTCATCCGCAAGCGCACATTTGCCCCTCAAACGACTTCGCTTTCCCATATTATTCATGGACTACTCGTACGTCTAAGGGGGGCACTTGAGCATCGCGACTCAGGGCTCTTACCTCTCCTAGGCCTAAACTCCCCCCGGCCTTGCTGAGTCATTGCTCTAGAATACCGAAGTGGCAGAGTCATGGCACGAAGAGACGGGTCCTAACGACGCAGAGAACCAATAGACATGAAGATAAGTCCAAAGGGACCTCTCGAGGGGCAAGCAAGCTAGAAGCAAATTGCAAACGAGAATATATTACATGCCCAAAAGTCACTGAATGTCTAAGCATAAAGTTGTTTCAGATACAAGCGCACACAGTCGCAATGACCAAAGCTCAGGCGGAATCAGCACCATCCCGCACATCCTCCACTGCGTCCTCCTCGGTCTCGGCAGAGGCGGCCCCCTCCTCGCTGTCCTCTGCGGCGGCCTCCGCACGCTTGAAGCGGTTGCAGAACGCATCGACTTGCTCGCGAAGGGAGTTGGAGACCGGTCGCACGTCCTCGCCTTGACGAGCCTCCGTCACTGAGGAGAGGTCGAAGCCCGGCGTGAGGATCCTGAGGTTGGTGAAGATGCGGTCAACGACCACCCCCAGGAGCTGCCGGCTCTCGTCCTCGATCATCTCGCGGAGGTCAGCGACATGGCCCTCGAGCGTCGTGAAGAGCTGGTTGAAGTAGACCAGATACATGGCAGCATCGCCACGGCCTCGGACCTCGGCGTGCGGCGCATCCGCGCCAAGCTGGGCGGCGAGCTCATTGCCCCGGGCGACCAGCGCCTCGAACATGCGCTCCCGCTGCCTCGTGAGCGCACGGGCCGCCTTGGCGGTGTCCGCAGCCTCCGTCGCCTGCTCCATCACGGGAGCCACCTGCTCCTCCACGCCCTTGGCGAGGGTGTTGAGGTCCTGGATGGCCATGCTGCGGGCCTCTTCCGCCAAGCGTCGACCTTCCTTGGCGTGTTGGAGGCGGGCCTCGAGCTTGCAGTTGGCCTTCTGGAGCTCCACGATCAGCTGGGCATCGGCAGCACGTCTGGCCTTGAAGCGGTCCTCCTGCTTCTTGGCCAAGTCGCGGTACTCCTGGGCTTTAGTCAGCCAATACTGCTTCTCGCGCTCCAGGAGGGCGTCATCCACTTCTTTCTTCTTCTCAGCATACCGCTGCTCAAAGCGCTCCAGAGCGCGCTTCTGGGCGGCGACGTTCTCGTCGTACTGCTGGAGCGCCTGGGCCAGGTCCCCTTCCCACGCCTCGAGCTCTTCGCGCTGGATGGCGAGCGTGCTCTCCGCCTGAAGCAGCTGCTCGTCGCGCAGCTGCACATCCTTCTCCTTGAGGGCCAGCTGCCACTCGCGCTCGGCCAGGCCCTTGCGGTCCTCCTCCAGAATCTCCTGCGCGGCCTGGTGGGCGGAGAGCAGCTGGCCCAGCTTGCGGCGTTTTTGCGCCAGCGAGCCCTCCATGGCTTCGCGCTCGGCCGTCGCCGCGGCCAGGAGCTCGGCAGCGGCGTCACGCTCCTCCTGGAGGAGCGTGAAAAGTTCAGAAGCGTCGCGGATGGCCCCCTCGCGGATCTCCTTGGCGAAGCGGGTGGCCTCCTCGCGTGCGGCCTGCCACGCCAAGTCCTCTTGGCGACGGGCCTCGACGGCCGCGTTGAAGGACGCCCACGCCCTTGCAAGCTCCTCGCGCTGTTGGGCTAGCTGTATGTCCTCGAGGGCGAGGTGCACCTCCAAGCCCTCTAGGGACTCCCTCACGAGGCGAAAGGCGACCTCGCGGTGCCCAGCGCTCCAGTCCCAGCCACGGAGGACCAGTTCTTGGCTTGTCGAGTGCCCAGCCCCGGTGTCGAGGCCCAAGAGCCTGACCCCGGAACGCGCTCGGGGGCTAGGCTGTACTCCGTCCCCGGCCACGCCAGAAACCTCCTCAACGCCCGCACCAACCTGGCGCTCGTCCCCTGCAGTGGGACGGGGCGAGAAGAAGGAGCTCCTCCAGTGGACTCGCCCGCGCCTTGTGGCGCCTGGCCCGCCTCGGTCTCTGGCTGCGTGGGAGGCGTGGGCTCGCGCGGTGGCGTGACTGCGCGAAGTGGAGTAGGGGCGCGAGGAGGAGTAGCGACCTTCTCCTCCGCAGCCTCCACCACCATTGTCTCAGGAGGCGGCGTAGAGGCCTCTGGGCGAGAAGAGGCCTCCTCCGCCTGAGGCGCTGCAGCCTCCGCCCGAGGCGCAGTCGCCTCCCCTTGAGGCACCTCCTCAGTAGGGCCTGTGGAGGCCGTCTCCACAGGCCTCGTGGCCTCTTCAGCCACGGCCTCAACCGTGGCTCTCTTCACATCTGCTGCCTTGCAAAGCTTACGGCACTTCCTAGGCACAAGATCACTGACAAAAACCAAGGAAACATCTTCAAGAGAGGATAAAGAGGAAAATGAGCAAGAGTCAAAACGACCGAGTGCCCGGGACACTTACCCGGACGGCTGAGCGCCGGTGTCGACCCACGCCAGGCCTGGCGAGCGCCAGAAGGGCGCGGTCCTCGCGCCAGACCCCTCCGGAGGCGCCACGGCTTTACTCTTGGAGGGAACATCGGACGGCCTCGCCCCAGACCGGCCCACGGCCGCCTTGGTGTGTGGCTCGCGCCACCCCGGAGTGGCCTCCACGTCGGAGGCCTCCCTCTCCTCATCCTCCTCCACGAGGCGCGAGGGCACCACCATGAAGGCGTCATCATCACCTGAAGAGATGTCGCAAATCTCGTCAGTGAATAGCCCTGCTCTCGAAGAGGACACCTCCCCTGCAGCGGCCTCCTCCTCGCCCAGCTCCCGAGGCTGAGGGAGAGTATGCTTCCTCCGCTCCCTGCACCACCGGCAAAGGCACCCCCTTCCCCTTCTGGCATGTTGCTGGGGATATACCAACTAGGGGTATCTCCAACATGGATCAATCCGGCTAGTCCAGGGTGGCCCAAGGGTGGTAAGGCTGAAGCCTGCCGGGCGGCCCAGATAGCTGACGTACAAGGAAGTAGTCAGACGGTACAAGGAAGGCGGAAGGCCGAAGCCCATCAAGCCACCAAGCCCAAAACGGAAGGCGACAACTAAGCCGGCTAGGTCTAGGACTCTGATTACTTGCCGGACAAGTACTTGCCTTGTATTCTGGGGTCTGGCCGCCTATATGAGCCGGCCACCAGGAAGCCTTTAAGGCACGCTCAATACGCATCGTCCCCATTGTAACCTGTTCACGGCTATTTGCCTCATAGTAGCAGCACGTAGGATCTCGCCACCGCTGCGGGATCTGAAGCTGGGTAAACTCGCCGTGTTCAATCCCGTCCTCGACGACACCAACCTTCTTCCCCACAATCCATACGTAGGCTAGAGGACCCCCGTCTGCTATCAAATATGCTGATACTACGACAGTTGGCGCCCACCGTGGGGCATAAGGTTCCTGGCATCACGTTCCAGGCGGGAACACTTAGCGGCGTGGGCAAGCAGATCGTCGTCGGCCGCGTCACAAGGTATGGCGACCACAGCTACGTCAACTCAGATGAGTCCTGGCTCCCGGCGGACGACTACCTTATCGGGCGCGCAATTGTATCGATCAGAGGAATCGACGTCTTCATCGGGTACACGCCAGAGGCGTACGGCCTACCACGCTTCTACGACCCCACCCACCAACCCTTCGACCAAGCAGTCGAACGACAAGATGGATCTGAATCCGCCTTCTCCCAGGAGTCGGCCGGATCTGACTTCCACTTCGTCGGAGTTGTCGGACTGGGATCCGACTCCCAGCCGGAAAACAACGATCCTGAGTCAATCCTTCCTGCTCTCCAGGAGGATGCGATGTGAGATGCCGGATCCAGATCTACTGTTCAAGTCAACATAGATTCTGATTCTGATGATGATGCTAGTATCTTCGAAGAGAAAATAAAAATCCGCTTTTCCAGTGATAATCCGGTTCCTTCAGAGAACACAGCGGATACAGACATGCCTGATAAGTTGGCTATGATGGTTGTCATCGGTCACGAGTCAACCCCAGTCGCTTCTGAAACGCAAGATTACCCGGCAGAAGATGCCGGCGACATCGTCGCCGGTCAACTCATTGACGGTTCCGACAAGGTGCGCGTAAAGAAGAAAACTGGTCTCGAAAAAGGCAGCAGCAGCAAACCCACGGATTTGCTCTCCGTCATCAAAGAAGTAGAGGAGATCATGCACATTCCGGTGAACAAGGATACCCCACTTGACGAAGTGGAGGAGCTTAGGCTTAACATGCTTAATCACACTGACTTCCTGCGCAAAAGAGAGGAGCACGTTGAGAGCCTTGCAAAGAAGATCGTGAAAGAACAAGAAAAGATGTCGGCCAAAACGAGCCGGCAACTCTTCGAGGAAAAAAGGCCATCAAAACACCGCCGTGATAAGGAGCCGCCAATTCATGCCACAACAGCAGCTCAAGATCTTGGGTTCGACTGGCGCACAGCACCACAGCGTGTGGACAGAAGGGGGGATGTTGTCTTCTGCACCCCCATCCTTAACGCCGCTGTTGCGCTAGACACCCTAGACGACAAGACTTACACAACGGAGGAAAAGCTGGCCAACGCAAGACACTTCGTGAGCAAGGCCCTCGAACAGCAAGCCCGCGCTGACTCCTACGGCCACATGGCGGATGCCCGCGGGGGAGATCTAGAATCCAAGTGAGGAAAGTGCAAAGTTGCGCCTGGTCCTGACCCCGAAGGCCCGTCCGACTCCAGTAGCCATGGCGACAAAAGGAAAGCAACGCCACCTCCAAAGAAGACGCCACCGCCAAAACCAAGGCGGGACGAGAACTCGCGAACAGGAAGCTGAGGAGACCTGCCACCTCCAACCCAGCCAAGGCGCGGTAATGGCGGTAGCCGAGAAAACGGACAGCCGCCTAAAAAAGATGTCGGAAACGATCCTCCCAGGAGAGGTCGAAGCCGGTCTCCGCAGTGCAGCACCGGCATCAAAAGGAAGGAGGCGGCAGAAGGGCCCAGGCACAGCGTAAGCCTGGCAGCGCAGGACGAGCCAAACGCATACAGAGGCGGACAACACCTCGATCCAAAAGACGCACGACATCGCCTACAAGACATAGCAAGAGGAAGGGAGCCGCTATATTCTGGACCAAAGTGCTTTGGCGACGCCATCCGCAGAGAGCCGTTCCCCAAGGACATGACATCAGTGTCTACAACTTGTCGTAGGTACAACGGCCTCATTAAACCGGATTCATGGCTAGCCGATTATGCCATGGCCATAGAAATTGCCGGCGGAAGCAATCATATTGCCGTCCGCTACCTACCTCTCATGTTAGAAGGCACGGCAAGGGCTTGGATCGACAACCTTCCTGAAAAGTCTATCCATAGCCGGTACGACATGGAAAAGGTTTTCTCCCAGCACTTCCAAGGAACATACAAGTGTCCAAATACCTACACGGATTTGCAACGCTGAATTCAAAAGCCGGACGAAACCATGACAAATTTTGTCAGCCGTTGGATCTCTGAAAAGGCCAACTGTCATGGTGTTTCGGACGCACAGGCTATCCATGCCTTCTACACGGGCCTGCAGAAGAAATCCCTGCTCCGTCACCGGCTCGTCTGCGAGCAAGTCACGGACCTTGGCGAGATGCTCAACCTAGCCGCCCAATACGCGGCAGCAGATGATGACGCACGTGATGATGATCCAGACGTCAGCACCGCGCCAAGACGGAACAACAAACACAAGCAAGCAGTGGAAGACAAAGCCGGACCTTCTAACGAGGTAGCTGTCGCGTTCCAAGGGAATGCCGGCAAAAAGAAGTGGAAAAACAAGAAAGATAATCGTGACGCTGGCTCAGGCCCTAAGGCGGCGCATATCACTTACGAGCAGGCAAATTTTTTGCCATGCCCCATCCACGGCTCACTCGGCAAGGTCAACCATATGCTCAGCGAGTGCCGTTTCATGGATCATTTCAAAAAGGATCCCACAGTTGGCTGGAAGTCAAAAAAGTCAAAGAACTACGACAAGAAAGACAGCAAGGACGACGAGGATGATGACGACATGTCAATCTCAAGCGATGACGACGTTGCCGCCAAGAAAAATAAGCCATACCCGAAGGTCAAAGAATCTCTCGTGTGTTTTGTCGGCACGCCTTCGGCTAAGGTGGAAAAGGTGGAGATGCGCGAACTCAACGCAACAATGTCGGACGTCCCTCAGTATTTGAACTGGTCCGAGGCGGCAATAACTTGGGATCGGTCCGACCACCCTGATCACGTCCCTCACCCAGTAAAATACGCCCTTGTCGTCGACCCTATTGTCGACAACTTCAGGCTCACAAAAGTACTCATGGATGGCGGCAGCAGCCTCAACATCCTGTACTATGATACACTAAGACGCATGAACTTGTCAGAGGGTCAGCTTGATCACAGCAACCTCACTTTTCATGGCATAGTGCCCGACAGACAAGCAAAGTCTATGGGGAGCATTAGGCTAAAGGTAACTTTTGGACCAACGGAGAACTATCGCTCAGAGTTTCTCCGGTTCTAAGTTGTCCCCTTTAAAAGCGCCTACCATGCAATCTTTGGACGACCGGCTTTCGCCAAGTTCATGGCAAGGCCGTGCTACATATACAGCAAGCTTAAAATGCCAGGGAAAAATGGAACCATCACGGTTTTCGGCAACTTCAAGAAAGCTAAGGAGTAGGAACGTGGCATGGCCGCGTTCGCAGAAGCCGTCATCCACAAGGAAGAGCTCGCACTACTTGAGGCGGACCCAGAAAACTCCATGCCCAAGCAAAAGATTGATGTCAAGAAGACCTTTGAAGCTTCAGAAGACACCAAATAGGTGGACCTCGTCACAGGTGACAAGTCTAAGCAAGTTGTCATCGGCTCCAACCTTGACAGCAAATAGGAATGCGCGCTCATCGAGTTCCTCCGTGAGAATCGCTACATCTTTGCATGGTCGCCATCTGACATGCCTGGTGTACCAAGGGAACTTGTCGAGCACTCACTCAACATCATAAAAGGATCCAAGCCGGTGAAGCAAGCAACAAGACGCTTTGGAGATGAGAGACACAAGGCTATAGGAAAGGAGATAAATAGGCTGAAGGCCGCCAATTTCATAAAAGAAGTTGTACACACCGATTGGGTGGTGTAACACCCCGGCCCACCCCTGGACCGAGCCTATCACGCCTGGCAGCTCTCTAGGATCTCTAGACTGGCCCCGTAGATCAACACTAGTCTTTTCTGCGCACTTCGTCCTCACTCGTGCGCACCCGGGAAGGACTTCCCGGTCGGTCACCCATCCTTGGAGTACTCCAGGCCAAGCACGCTTAACCTCGGAGTTCTTTCCAGATGAGCTTCCGGAAAAGAAGTTGCAACTTATTGATATGAGTATTCTATCAATCCTATTAAGCCCAGAGCCAGGATCTCACATCTGAGCCAGGATCTCACATCCTTCCCCCCTTAGAAGACCGACGCCCTCGTCGGTCAGCCCCCAGTCCAGGAACTCCCCCCCTTGGCACCCGTCCATGCGTCCAGTGCCGGCACATATCACATGTCCGCCCACTGACCCGCACACGCCCGAGTAACCGCGAGGGTCGGCTCTGATACCAATTGTAACACCCCGGCCCACCCCTGGACCGAGCCTATCACGCCTGGCAGCTCTCTAGGATCTCTAGACTGGCCCCGTAGATCAACACTAGTCTTTTCTGCGCACTTTGTCCTCACTCGTGCGCACCAGGGAAGGACTTCTCGGTCGGTCACCCATCCGTGGAGTACTCCAGGCCAAGCACGCTTAACCTCGGAGTTCTTTCCAGATGAGCTTCCGGAAAAGAAGTTGCAACTTATTGATATGAGTATTCTATCAATCCTATTAAGCCCTGAGCCAGGATCTCACATCTGAGCCAGGATCTCACAGGTGGCAAATCCTGTACTTGTCCAAAAGAAGAATAAAGAGCTGAGGATGTCTATCAACTATACCGGTGTTAACAAGTGTTGCCCAAAGGATCCCTTTGCGCTGCCTAGAATTGACCAAGTCGTAGACTCCACAGCAGGCTCCGAGCTACTTTGTTTTCTGGACGGCTACTCAGGATAACATCAAATCAAGATGAGGGAGTCACATCAACTGAAAACATCTTTCACCACTCCATACGGGACTTTCTGCTACATCACGATGCCTTTTGGCCTGAAGAATGCAGGGGCAACATACCAGCGTTGTATGCAAAATTGCCTGCACGAACAGATCGGTCGCAATGTTCACATCTACGTAGACGACATTGCAGTGATGTCGAAAAAGAAGGCGGATCTCCTAGAGGATTTGGAAGAAACCTTTCAGAATCTCTGAAAATACCAGATGAAGCTCAATCCCGCCAAGTGTGTTTTCGGCGTTCCAGCCGGCAAACTATTTATCGTCTCAGAACGAGGAATCGAAGTCAATCCGGAGAAGATCAAGGCTATCCAAAACATATCCAGACCCACTTGTCTGAAGGACGTGCAGCGCTTAGCCGGATCGGTAGCAGCCGTCAGTCGTTTCATAAGCCGCCTTGGGGAAAAGGCAATGCCCCTCTACCGGCTATTGAAGAAATCCGACAACTTTGAGTGGACAGCAGAAGCAGATGCCGCCATAGAGCAACTTAAGGAGGCTCTCATATCCGCTCTGATATTGGCAGCACCTCGATCGCAGGAACCAATGTTGCTCTACATCGCGGCAACTGGAGTAGTTGTCAGCGTTGTCTTGGCCATGGAAAGAAAGGAAAGCGAAGCCGCGACGTCCGAGCAACGATCGGTTTACTTCATCAGTGAAGTCTTCTCCGCCTCCGAGCAGAGGTATCCACATTACCAAAAGCTGGCTTATTTCCAGGAGCACACAGTGACAGTAGTTAGCAGGGCACCGTTGGGAGACATAATCAACAACGCGGAGGCAACAGGTCGAGTCGCCAAGTGGGGCATCGAACTTGCCGCCTTCGATATAGTCTACAAATCACGGACCGCCATCAAGACTCAAGCACTAGCAGACTTTGTTGCCGATTGGACAAAAGCCATGGAGGAAACAGTACTCGCCGAGTCAGAATATTGGGTCATGCACTTTGACGGATCAAAGATGCTCAAAGGCTCGGGGGCCAGAGTT
Source organism: Poa annua (assembly GCA_026929855.1). NCBI lineage: Eukaryota > Viridiplantae > Streptophyta > Magnoliopsida > Poales > Poaceae > Poa > Poa annua. Next base: position 236,524,304 of record CM049426.1, on the reverse strand, counting down.
GTTCTGCGCACACCCAAAGGCGACAAGCTCAGCTACGTGTTGCAGATTCATTTCACAGCAACCAATAACGTCGCAGAGTATGAAGCTTTGCTTCACGGGTTACACGTGGCAAATGACCTCAGCGTCAAGAGAATCCTCTGTTATGGCGACTCAGATTTAGTCGCGCAGCAAGTAAGCGGCACATGGGATGCGAAAAGCTCAACAATGGCGGCATACAGAGCCAAAGTTGACGAATTTGCCAAAAATTTCATGGGCTACGAAGTTCGGCATGTTCCAACAGCTAAGAACGAGTCGGCAGACACCCTCGCCAGACTCGGGTCATAACGCAAAAAAGTGCCAAAGGATATCTTCCTGGAACATTTGCACAAGCCGTCCATTAAGGGCGCCGACTTGTTGGACCTCGATGCAGAAGAACCAGTAGAAGCGGCAAGTTTCGCTGTCTACTCGATACAGCCGGATTGGACTGTCCCATACCTCGATTTCCTAATCGACAAGAAGTTGCCGGAGGATGATGAGGTGTTAAAAAGGCAGATCATAAGGCAAGCCAAGGCATTCACAATAATCAAAGGCGAGCTATATAAGCGAAGCACGTGCGGTATCTATCATCGGTGCATACTGCGAGAAGAAGGTCAGGAAATTCTGAAAGACATACATGTCGACACCTGTGGGCACCACGCCTCTGCCAGGTCCATTGTGTACAAAGCTTTCCGCCAAGGTTTCTACTGGCTTACCGCCAAAGAAGACGCCGAGCACATCGTGAAAACACGCAAAGGCTGCCAGTTATACGCCCGCCAATCTCACGTGACGACACAAGAGCTCAGGACAATTCCAATCACCTGGCCGTTCGCGGTCTGGGGCTTAGCCATGGTTGGTTCCTTCAACAAGGCACGTGGTGGGTACACCCACCTATTGGTCGCTGTCGACAAGTTCACCAAATGGGTCGAGGCCAAGCCGATCAGCAAACTTGACGCACGAACAACCACCAATTTCCTCTAGGGGATTGTAACGCCCCGGGATTTATCCCCTTTTAGTTTTGTGTGTTTTCTTTTTGCATCAACATGACATTGCATTTCGTCTCATTAATTTAATTTGTTGCATTTAAATTCATTTCACACAATTAAATTCAAATGCATTTTAAATTAATTAAAAATGTGATATTTCAAATCTTTTGCAAATGTTAAAAATTAGTTTATTAAATTATCTATTTCAAACTAAAACTATTTGAGAAAATTCCTTATATGACACTCTCTTATAACTTTGTCCCTTATTTGACGCTGATTTTTTTAAAATAATACTTTTTTTATTGGAAATTCAGGAAATATTGTGCAGAAATAGGAATTTTTAAAAATAATGCAGCCTCGGCCCAGAGGAGGCCGAAACGGCTGCGTCGGCCCACAGCAGGCCGAGCGGGTCTCGTCGGCCCAGAGCAGGCCGACCAGGTCTCGTCGGCCGCATCTGCGCGCGTGCAGGCGCCTGCCACGGCCTGCATGGCTCTGGTCGGCCCAGAGCAGGCCGAGTAGCCCTGTCGGCCCAGGGGAAGCCGACGGCTGCATGCAATATAAGGTACGCCTCAAGGCTCAGGTGACATGGTTCTCCGTGAACATCACCTTTCCTAGCAGCCACATAAGGTACGCCTCGAGGCTCCGAGTAATCAGGGCCTCGGACATCTGGATCGTGTCAAACTTCTGTATCTGCACCGAAAACAATAATTGTACAAGTTAGATAAAGGTTAGCTGAAGCGATGGATGAAACAAGACAATGACGTAGTACTAACCTAGAACTTAAGCAACCAATCAAGCTTGGGTCCGTGATCCTCATGGGCAAACACAGTTGCATTTGGATTTATTTGTTGGAACCGGTCTGCCATATCCTCAGACCACATATCAGGGAACTCTGGCATTTAGAAGTCTTGAAGATCAACATATGTGCCAGGATTCCTCGCCTGAAGCGTGCGGAGCAAACGGACAACAGAATCATATGAGTCAAAGAATGACCCAAATCTCTTCTCCAGCGCGCTCTGCTTAGCCCTCCAGGCCTTGCCATAAGAAATGTTGAAACTGAATCTCGTGAAGACTTTGTTCCTTATTGCCTTCACTTCCATCGCCGTCCTCTCCACTATCTCCGTGTAAAATAAACGAGCAATAAGCGTGGATGACAGATTACGGTGATCCTGAAGGATGCTGGGAATACGACATGTATGCATAACCATGTCACTCACAACCCAGTTTGTATCATACTTGGGGACATATGCGTGCACCCTACCCGGACAATCTATCCTCGAGCATTCCATGGTCAAATATTTCTTACTCGACACAGTTGTCTTGAAAACCCTTGATGTCGACATTGCCCACTGTATGATTGCTTCCTGCAGATGTTGCTTGTCAGCGTACATTGCTCCCACAGCCATGCTGCTCTGGTGATATTGCCAGGAAGAATCATGACCATCGTCTAGAGTCATGCCAGATGAGATGTCCTGAGTCCATGAAGCTGGATAAGGCACCTCCGGCTCGTACTCTGCGTCATTCGAGGAATCAGAATCACTGCCGTCCCCGCAATCACCCTCAATATCTTTATCTTCTATCTCGTTCTGCATTCGGCCATCTTCCTCATCCCCATCGGCCTCCACATTTTCATCGTCATCATGCCCTCCAACCATACTACTCTGCCCTGATTCATAACCACTGCCTCCATCATAACCATGGCTGTCATCATGTTCAATTTCCATGGTTGCTGCACTGCTCTGCCCTGGATCGTACCCACCCTCGCATTCAGGAGGATTGACATTTACCTCATTAACGACAGGAAGCAACAAGGCAACTGGGTGGCTTCCCCTGTTTTCGCAACCTTGCAACCAGTTCACCCACTGAGAATCCCGATCAATCGGCCTCAGAGTGTACCAAATTTTTGTACTGGAGCTAGACCATAACGCGTGCACCCCGACAGTGTGTGTTTCTGCATTTAATCCCAAACACTGTGCCAACCAATCTTTTAACTGACTAACAGACCAATTTTCAGGGCCAGTCAGATCCAACTCGACGTGCAGAAACTGACTCAGGTCCATCACATACTCATTTTGCTTTACTGAACCGGCACCGTAGTTGAAAACAAACTTTACTATGTTCGACATAATTGCTCACCTAAAAAATATTAAAACGCATCAAATATTAATATCACATCGTACCTAAAATTCTACCGAGACTACTACATAATTAAAATACACGGAATTAATTTTACCAGATTACGTAAACACAAACCCTAAGACTAATCCAAGATTAAACACAAACCCTAACCCTAATGCATGAAACTATGGCGACGGTAACTACACACTAGTCTGCAATTATCAACTACCAGTACTACCATACTAACTACAAATCCATTCGGACTAACTACACCCTATCTGCAAACTAAATCCTAATGTACATATAACACAAACCCTAACCCTAATGTAGGAAAAATGTCTTACCCTTGAAGCGTGACAGCAGCACAACCGCACCAGCCGGAGCAGCGCACCACCGCAGCACCTCGTGCCTCCACCGGAGCACCAACAGAGCACCACCACGAGCACGAACACCTCCAAATCCGCACCTCCAAACGCCACCAAATCGCCTCCACAACCTACCCCATCGTAGATGAGCCAACCCACAGCATTAGGAACACCCTAGAATTAATTTTTTGTGGCTAGATGAACAAATCGTGGGGAAAACGGTGCTCTTTTCGGGTAAGGAAGAACATGAGAGAGAGGAGAGAGCCGGCGGCGCGACGAAGAGGAAGGCGCGCAGGGTCTTCAAGCCTCCTAGTCGGCCTAGAGGAGGCCGACCAGCCCTTCGGCCGAGACGTGGCCAAATCCGAGCCACTCGATGCCGATCAGGCAGTCGGCCGGGCCCGTGACCTCTCTGCGCCCTGGTCGGCCTACTCTGGGCCGACGAGACCCGCTCGGCCTGCTGTGGGCCGACGCAGCCGATTCGGCCTCCTCTGGGCCGAGCCTGCATTATTTTTAAAAATTCCTATTTCTGCACAATATTTCCCGGATTTCCAATAAAAAGTATTATTTAAAAAAAATCAGCCTTATTTGACACCAGTGAAAATTTTCTTCCTTATATGGCCTCTCTCTAAAATTTCTTTCTCTATATAACACTCTAGTGCAATTTGTCCATTAATAAGACATTAAAAGACCTTTTTACCCCTTGTTCAATGTAACCAATATTCTGTACAAGAAAAATAGCTGTAGTTTTATTACATATTTGATGAACATAGCTAACCATCGGCTTATTAAAATATGAGTTATTGAATCAATTCACGAGGGCGTCAAGAATGAGCGCGTGACGCGCTAGGATCCAGCGCGCGCTTTCCACGGCGCTGCCAGAAAGGGGTAAGAATGATTTATTAAATTAGATTTTGTAAACTTTTTTACATATTACGTGGCAGGGGTAAGAAGCTCTTTTCATGCCTCCATGGTGAACAAATTGCACTAGAGTGTCATATAGGGAAAGAAATTTTAGGGAGATGCTGGAAAAAAAAAATCACCGGTGTTAAATAAGGAACAAGATTTTAAGGGAGTGTCATATAAGGAATTTTCTCAAACTATTTTGTATAGTTTTCGTATTCAAATTCCTTTTATATTTTGTTTTAAAAATATAAAACAGAAAGGATCAAAAAGGAGAGAAATAAGGCACAAAGCCCATCTAACCCAAACCCTAGGTTTTCCCCCTAAAAAAGATTTCCCACCCCCTGCCTTTTTGCAACCACCCCCCTCCACTTTCTCCTTTTCCTTTTCCCTTTTTCCCTCCTTTCTCTTTTCTTTTCCTTTTTCTTTCTTTTTCTTTTTCCTTCTTCCTTCCTTCTTTTCCTCTCTCCTCCTCCCGCACCGAGCCCCTGCTCGCCTCCGGCCGCCTCCCCGCCCCAGCGCCCCGAGCACGCCGCCGCGCCCTCCGGCCGCCCGTGCGCGCCGTGCCCGCGTGCCCTCCGCCGGCCGCCGGCCGCTCCTCCTCCATCCGGCCGCGCGCCCGCGCGCCGCAGCCGCGCGCCTCCGTTCCCCCCGCCGCCGGCCGCTGCCGAACGTACCCCGCGCTTCGGCCGCCTCCTCCCGCACCCGCAGCGCCGCTCGCCAGCCCTCGCCCGGCCGCCGTCGGCCGCTCCCCGCGCGCCGCACGCCACTGTCGCCGCCTCCTCCACGCCTCCCGCTCGCGCGCCGCCCGCGACTTTCTGCCGCCGACGCGCGCGCGCACCGCGCGCGCCTCCGTGCACCGCTCGCAGCCGCCCCGAGCTCCTCCCGTGCGCCGCACCATCGCCGCCGCCGTGCGCATCCGCTCCGCCGGTTTCTCTGTCCGGTGGCGTCCCCGCATCCGCCGCCCGCAAGGTGTTCGACATAATGTCCGCAAGGCCCCGGCGTCGCATTTTTGTCCGAGTTGTCCACCCTTCGTGGTGTTGCTACGTGCGCGTGCACGTCCTCTTCCGGTGACGTGTTGCTGTGACCGCCTTGTCTGTGTCGCGGTGCCCGCCCGTGCGTGCTTTCTTTCCGGTGTCCGATTGCCGTGCTCCTACGTGCTACAACCCCCCGACCACTTCCACGACACCGACAAACGACAATGCCCCGGTTCCACGACGACTACTTCCCCGACGACAACTACTTTCTCTACGGACCGAAGACGTCGGTTTCAAACCCTAGTTCACCCGATCCGACGTACGGAACCAAACCCTAACCCTATGCCTATTTTATAAAATGTCATCTATCTTGTGCATATCGCATCATACTTGCATGTGTTGCATCTCTTGGGTTTGGGGGTGTAGCAAATCACCTAAATAATAAATATGGAAGGTGTGGGGCAAATCAATATATGTATTGCCCAATTCCATTTAATTTGACTAGAACACCTATGCCATGTCTTGCCATGTTAATGAACATTTAATTTGCTGTGTAGATAAATAACTTGAACATAAATATTAATTGTCGGAATCCGGTTCCGCTTAATTTGGATTAAGTGCATCTCGCATTGCATCTTGCCATGTCATTCATCTCTACCATGATCATGCTAGATCTTTTGCCGTAGTTGTAAAATGCATCTTTTACGCTTTTCAGTGTTTGTTTCTTCTTCGCGGATACGACGTTGAGATGTGTGAGCAACGACAAGATCTGCTTCCATGCGGGATTTCAGGCAAGCAAAGTTCGCTTGTTTACCTATACATTGTCTTTCATTCCTGTCGTTGATCTCTGCTACCCTAGTATTCGATTCTTTATCGCGATCCCATCACATGTTATCCTGCGGCCTATACAGGTTTATCTCCACAACCTATTACATGTTGTTTGTTTATCTGTTAGCCTTGCGAGTCGTAGCGCATGCTTAGAGTTGGTTGTGTGAGTCGTCTGTTGGTCTTATGTTTCATCTGCTTAGTATGATAGATTATTCTACCTTAATAAAATGTTGTATTATATTGGGGTAATATAATTAAAAGATTAGGCACCAGGCGGAAGGCCTTGCGAGGTGTTTTGTTCTGCTAAGTGTCGACCTAGGAACTGAGATTTTGTCCTCGAATCCAATTTTGAGCGCACTAACCACTTGTGGGAGGCCCTATAGAGCCCCCCTCGACTTTGAACGGATCTACAGCTTGTCCATGTGCTGCAACTAGTTCGGGTTTTCCATTCGCTCATATCCATGTGGATGATGATGATGATTGATGAGAGGTTACATGATACGGGGGGTCATATAGGGGTGGTGCGCGCGAAGAGGACAATTCCTACTGTGGTTTGAGCCGCATGGCGCGTGGACACAAACTAATGAGTCCGCAATTGAGATTCGGCCGGACTCTTGACGCGGGTAACAACTCATATGGGTGGCACTTGGACTTGCTGTGGTGAAGGAACGAGTCGTGTTGAGAGGCCCTGATGCTTGCTTGGGTTGATCATTCGAGTATGGCTACAGTAGTGCACCCCTGCAGGGTATAATCTTATCGATGAGTCGTGTCCAAGGTTATGGACGACTTTGGTGATGATGTTGGCTAACAAGATCTAGACAACTTGCACCTAATTAATGTTAATTAAATTGACTAGTAATATAGAATTACTTTCACAATAAATTATAATTAAAACTGTTCAACGTGTGAGTTTCCCGAATTGCTTCCTCATATTTGGTTGAGGGGGTAATTCGAGAATGGGTTATGATTGGTGTTAGTTGTAGATGTTTACTTTATGCGCTCTCTTATCCCTCTCTAATTAGACGGAAGTTGTAGCGTGTCTCTCTAGGTTGCTAGTGCTGCTGCCGCTAAGTCCACCTACCCCATATTTTGGGAGATGGTGTAGAAAGTAGGCAAGTCGGTTTTGCTTGCCAGGGAGTGCCCTGACCCTCTTTTGGCTGTGCTTTATGTGCAGTTAACAGGTTTGAAGGTTGACGACGTTAGCTTGGGAATCCCTCCGGCTTGGCTTTGCAGGGATATGGCGCCATTGCTTATCTTCAGGACTCCTAGGCCAATTTGCATCTTACGTAGTCCGATACTATTTTGCTTCCGCTGTCATTTGTATCTTTGGATTGTATCATTTGTATCTTGACTCGTTCGAGTCGTTGTTGTATATTATTTATCTTTTGTTGTATTTGTGGATGTACCTATTGTAATGTTATCACAATTCCACCCACATAATGCGCATGTTTCAGCGTGCACATTATGTCTGGTGGGCGACCTAAAATCGTTATTATGCGGATTTCGGCGAGTTCGCTTAAATCTACATAGTATCGATTTTAGGGCGTCACAAAGTGGTATCAGAGCCTTGGTTTCGATCTCCTTGTTGTTTCGATACGATCGGTTATCGAAGCAGCGGGTCCGCAAAAGCCTGTAGGATAATCTCGCTAACGGTTATTGTTTCTAGAGTGTCAAAAACTATTTGACTAAAATTATTTTTGAAATGATCTCAATAGGTTTCTATTTACTCCTTACGTCAATTCTATTTCTCCTCTTACCTTACTTGTTTTGGAGTCTCTTCTCTTATCCAAACTTTCAAAGTTTTAGGATCCTACGTGTGGGTGGACGATTTCTTGCCTTTTATCCTAGTAGGTCCGATCTTCGGAAATCAGCATCGACGGAGCAACCCCTTTTGTTAGTGGTGTCGAGGAATTCTAGGTGGAGTCTGAACTTCTTGTTAGTGGTGTCGAGAATTTCGAGGTGTAGCAACAATCCCTTGTTAGTGGTGTCGAGATGTTCTTCACGGAGCCAAAAGATTCGGTAGTCACCCCTCTCTTCTTGTGGTCTCGGCCTCGAGGTAGTGCGCCATGAATAATCCAAGAGCATTCTTGGCACCACCCCGCGCCGCCGACTTCAGCGAGCTCTTGTGTAGCTTCGTAGCTTGCTCCAACATACTGGGCACATCGCTGAACTCGGACGGCTCCTGGCTGCCGGAGGAGATGAAGAACTTGGCGGCAAACCGCTTGGACGCCGCCAAAGTCTCGGTGATCAGCTCACCCAGACGCGCAAGGCGATCTAGGCGGGGGCTGACAACCTTGTCATCGCCTAAGCTGGCAGCAACTGTACCAAAAAATAAAAGAGTCAGTTTGGCTAAGGCTAAACAAGTTGACGAAAACATATGAAGAGTGAGGAATTACCAAGGACCGGGTTATGGAAGGCGGACAGCTCAATCATATGAGTTGCCACCGCATCCTCCGCAATCTGGGCGCGAGAAGCCTACTTGGATATTTCCTCAGCAGCCGTCTTCTCCGCCTCCGCCAATTTTTTGCGCAGGCTATCTAGCTCCCCAGTAAGCTGGCTAGACTCTTGCGCAAACTTCAACTGTTGGGCCTCCATCTCCTTCTGGTGCTCCTCCTTCATCGCCAAGTTGGCGGCCGCCAAATCAGAAGCTTCATTCATAATAGCTTGCATATCAGTAGACGCCTTCAGTATATCCTTGGCGTGATCTAGCAATTCTACAATATGGAATTACTAGCTAAATGATTGATGGCAGCAAACAAAGAATTAAGGCGGAAGGCAAAAAACAATGATTTTACCTTCATCCTTCTTGCGGGCCGCTTCCAACTCGGCAATCCGCAGATCCTTGGCCTCGCAATCTTTCTTCAGATCACGACACCGCTGGTTTATCTCCAATCTGGATGAGATAAGCTCCATGTTGGCGGACAAGGACAAAGGCATATAGCATATTGTGAAAAAACCACTAAGTCGGCGACCAATGTTTTTGATCTGCCATCTAAGTGCTCGGGGGGGGGGGGGGGGGGGGGGACTATGTATATGCCGCCAAGTTAGATAACTTACAGAAATATCGCCCTCCAAGTCGGCAAAGGCCTGGGAGGCAAAGTTGGCAAAAGCCAGGGTGGATTCCTTGGCCTCCTTAAAAGTGGACCAAGGATCCCTAACTCTGCCACCACCGGCAGCCGGGGCTGCCCTGCGCGTTCCGTCGGCAACCTCCACCAGCGACTCCTCCTTGGCGGCGTGCGATTGGACGGCTTCATTGTCCGTAGCCTCAGCCATGGAAAGGGAGTGCTGGTTGCGCGGCCAGCAGAGGAGGCCCTTGGCGGCGGGCCAGAAGCCGGAACCTGGGACTGGCGGCGAGCATCGCCCATAAAACCGCCGGCCCGGGGCGGAGGAGTTGGCGGCACGGTAGCATGCGAGCTACCTTGGAGCCGTTTTCCCTTGGATAGAAGGGACCTGGACGGCAACCTGGAAGTCGATACCCGTTCCCTGGCAACAAAGCAAAGTCAGCCAGATGAATACCGGTAATAGAGAAATTCGACGACTATTTAAAGCGGAAATGGGTACCTTTGGGGATTGTTAATCCCCACGTTCTCGTCGAGGTCGACGAGCACCGGCTCTGTAGCCGCTGCGGTCCGTTTCTTCCTCTCGGCATTCACCGTAGAGGAAGCAGCGCCGGACGCCTTGTGCTTCTTGGTTTTCCCGGCTTGCGACTCGTAAAAGTCGAGAGCCAGGTCACTCTCCCCCAGAACAGAGAGCTGCCAATTGAGAAGAAAGCAAGTGTTAACAGGACTCCATTAAGCCGGCAAAAGCCATCAAAGAAGGTCAACAAGAAAAATATCTACCTCAAGGGGAGGGTTGTCGTGGGTGTGCATGGGCACACCTTCCACCGCCTTCACCAGCCCTGATTTGACAAGGCTGCAAAGTCGGAACGCCAGGTCGGCAGCTGGTAACCCCTCTTCACTTACGCGAAGAGAGGCTGTGGCAGTAGGCGCATACTGACACATCTTGTGCGGGCTATACCGCAAAGGCAGTATCTGCCGGCTAAGCCAGCAGACGACGGGTGTCCAACCCCATCCAGCAAGGGTGGAGCCATCGTGCGGGTGAGGAACTCGATCCGCCTTTGAATAAGGCGGAGCTCCTCCGTCAACTTGGGGACCGCCTCGTCCCAGCATGGCCTGGGCATAGGCGGCACGTTGACAAAGTCCGGGACGCCAAATTGGCGCCCCGGTGCTGCCATGTCTTGGGAGTAGAAGAAGGTGGACGTCCAGCCCTTGACGGACTCGATGTATGGTATCTTGGGATACCATTGACGTCCTTGGCGGCAGTTGAAAGTGACGCTGCCGCAGGTCGCCAGTCCGCCGTCCGGCACAGTCTAGCGCCGGCAACGGAAGCAGTATCTGAAGAAGTCTAAACTAGGATTAATACCTAGATAGCCCTCAAACAGAGCTGTGAAGCCGGCTAAGACTAATATGCTATTGGGCGCTATATTGTGGGGCTGGAGCCCGTAGTGATCTAACACCTCGCTAAAATAGGCGGAAGGCGGCAAGGCCATTCCCCTGACTAAATGGGAGGTGAGGATTACCCGCTCCCCGGCTTTCGGAGCCGGGATGACGTCCCCGAAGGTGGACCTCCAGTTGCAGTCCTCCCGAGTCGGGAGGTAGCCGACAGCCTCCAAGTCCTAGAGCGCTTCTTTGTCGACAATGGAGGGAAGCCAGTAGCGCGACCCGAGGTCGGCAGACTCCTTCTCCTCGTCGGCGGGTGCACCTCTCACCGCCGCCGGTGCGGTGGAAGACGAAGGTGCCGAGGGCGCCACCGCACGAGCACGCACGGTGGGGGTCGAAGAGGGGGCGGTGGTGACATTTCCCGCATGCGCTGTCGCAAGACGCGACGCCGCGCCACCCATCGCCGTCGCGGTGGTGGTCTCGGCCGCAAGCCCGCTGGACGCCGTTGAGGGAGTGTTCTGCTCAGTGGACATCGTCGTGCGCAGAGGTCGCCGGAGGAAAGTGTTCGCCGGAGTTCGCTCGGTGAGGTGAGAAAGATTGGAAGAGCGGGAGAGAAAAGGACGGTGGAGAGCGAGAGCGAGAGCAGAGATGAAAAATGAACTGCTCGGCTCCCTATTTAAAGGTCCAGGCGTTGCTCCCTGTGCAACGGCACAGTTAGTCGGACACGTGTCGAACATCTGTTGCCTCAGAGCAGCGCACGATCTCCATGACTCCTCTTTTCCCGTGATTTGCAGTCATGACATGATTTTCGCTTCAGTTGGTTTCAAACTGTCGTGAATCGACTAGCGTTATCAGTCAAAAATATGTTTGGCTTGCCGTCAAAGATCAGGCTTTCTTGTGAAGCTATCTAGCAAGTTTCATTAAGCCGTCTTTCCCATGTTGGATAAAGGAGGCCGTGTGCCAACATTGGGGTACACGTTCCCCCATTATTTTCAGAATGGTTCAAGTCCTGCAGCCGCCTACATTGAAGAATGAAGAATCATGAAGAAGAAGCCGGCGTCTAGAGAACTTCAAGCTTTCTGGGGGCTAATGTTGGGGATATACCAACTAGGGGTATCTCCAACATGGATCAATCCGTGTAGTCCAGGGTGGCCCAAGGGTGGTAAGACTGAAGCCTACCGGGCGGCCCAGATAGCTGACGTACAAGGAACTAGGCGGACGGTACAAGGAAGGCGGAAGGCCGAAGCCCATCAAGCCACCAAGCCCAAAACGGAAGGCGACAACTAAACTGGCTAGGTCTAGGACTCTGATTACTTGCCAGACAAGTACTTGCCTTGTATCCTGGGGTCTGGCCGCCTATATATGCCGGCCACCAGGAAGCCTTTAAGGCACGCTAAATACGCATCGTACCCATTGTAACTTGTTCACGGCTATTTGCCTCATAGTGAATTATAGCAGCACGTAGAATCTCGCCACCGCTGCGGGATCTGAAGCTGGGTAAACTCGCCGTGTTCAATCCCGTCCTCGACGACACCAACCTTCTTCCCCACAATCCATACGTAGGCTAGAGGACCCCCGTCTCCTAACAAATATGCTGATACTACGACACTTGTCGGGGTAAACAAAGGCATCCCCTCCAAGATGGCCATGCGCTCGGTCATGTTGTATTGGTGGAGAGGCTGGAGCGTGACGGGGAGCTGGTCCACGGCAGGCACCACCGGGTTAATGAAGAGCGCAGATAAGACGTTGTCGACGGCGTCCTTGTCGCTGTCCACCCGGTGCAGCCGCATCTTGTCGTGAGCGCCCGAGTACATCCACATGGGTACCGAGTGTGCCTGGAGGGGGGCGATGCGGCGTGTCACGAAGTCCGCCACGATGATTTGGCCCGTGAGGCACTCCTCGCGAAGGAAGCTTCGGCGACCCATCAAGCTCGTGTTCCGCGCGCCGTCGAAGGGCGCCTTGCCTCAGTGGGAGTTCTTCACGGGCGGCGCGTCGGGGACCTCGAGAAAGGCGCAGGGCTGCTCCACCCCAACGAAGAACCACCTCTGGCGGAAGTCGTCCACCTTCTTCGTCACCGAGGTGATGGCCTTGCCGTCGTTCCACGACATGGGGATGTACACGCTCCCCATGCCGTCCACGATGCGGAACAAGATGCACCCCGAGCGCTCGTTCTTCGCCGTGTTCCAGAGCGCGTAGAAGCACCGGAAGAGCCCCACTGTGGGCTCCAGGCCCGACTACGCCTCGCAGAGGTAGGCACACATGGCAAGGATGAGGACGGAGTTGGGGTGGAGTGCAGCAGCTGGATCTGGTAGAATGCTAGCACCGCCTCCAAGAACGGAGAGAACGGCGGCACCAGCCCGGCAGAAACGCAGTCCTGGAAGACCGGGAAAAACCCTCACCGGCGTTTCCCGTGCTCCGCAGGCTTGACCGCGGTGGCGCCATGCTCATTGGTCCGGTCCGCCACCAGAAAGCGGGCCTTGGCGAGCGTCTTGTCGTTGACGCGCACACCGAGCAGTGTCGCGCCATGCACAACCTCGGCGGCCTCCGCCTAGGAAGAGGAACCCGCGGCCGCCTTGCCTTTGTTCTTGGCGGGACTCATCGCCGGAGTTCGGTGTGTCGCTTGAAGCGAGAGGAGAAGAGAATGCTGGAGAGCCGAGGCGGAGAGCTCGAGAATGGTGGAGACTTCTGCGAGAAGGAATGGAAACAGTAACGGCTCCCTGCTCCGGCGCTCAGGCTTTATGTCTCTTCAAGGAGCAGTTACCGGGGCGTGGTGGGGCCCCCCCACGACGTACGCCCCAGATCGTGCGCGACCATTACTCGTCTGAGTGACGCGTGGCTCGGGCCGACCGGGCACTTTGGGCCCACGACGCTCCGCCTGAGCCCATGGGCTCGATCGCGCCCATCGCGGGCCCGGGGGCTACTTTCGGCCCAATGGAGACCGGGTATGAAGAGCCCACTCTCCCCAGGCCTTGCGCACGGACAGATCAGACAAAACGACTAAGGACCAAGCCACCGCTTGGAGAGATCATCGAGAGGCAAATCCTCTTGATGACCTGAAGAGGAAGCGAAGGCCTGAAGAGGACATGCGCTTCAAGAGACTCTCCCGAGGCGCCGTGCGCCTGAAGAGAAGTCAACAAAAGTCCCTCGGACTCGTCCTGGAACGGTCGAAGACCATCGCTCAACCCCGAGCTCTTGCGAGCAAGATCGCCATGAGCTCCGTCCCTTTCTGCTCCTTCTCTCGGCACCACCCTTTTCACTCATCTGGACCTGCCCCTGAGACATCTTTGTTCTTTCTCAGGTCCTCCGGAGGCGTCACTACCACGCCATGCCCAAAGCGAGCGTCGTCGACCACGTCGCGGTTTGGGAGACCCTCGTCAAGATCTGCGGCCACCCTCACCTCCCCCATGTTCTCCGCACCATCATCGATCGTCCTCGTCATCCTGCAGAGCCTATAGGTGAGTAGAGCATGAGCCCCTCCATTTTTAGGGTTTTCTGGCTTGCTGCTCTGGTCGCGTCGGAGAAGATGAGCAGGAGTCGTCCATAGCCAGATCGACGACCCTCATTCGAACCAGCCCGGTCTAATCCTGGTTGTCGGCCCAGTGGAGACTGGGGCATGAAGAGCCCACTCTCCACAGGCCTCGCGCACGGACAGATCAGACGAAACGACTAAGGACCAAGCCACCGCTTGGAGAGACCCTCAAGAGGCAAATCCTCTTGAGGGCCTGAAGATGAAGCGAAGGCCTGAAGAGGACTTGTGCTTCAAGAGACTCTCCTGAGGCGCCATGCGCCTGGAGAGAAGTCAACAAAAGTCCCTCCACAGGCTGCCTAGGGCCTGTGGGGAAGCGTCGCAGCCAAGGCAGTTCTGCAGGGCGCAAATGGCCTCTGCAGCAGCCGCAGAGTGACGCGGGCACTCCCTTTGCCGTTTTGGTGATGAAGGAGTCAATAAAGTTGCGCCACCTGCACCAGGACAGCTGGGACTTTCCTCTCTGGTAATAAAGCGTTTGGACGGCGCAACGCTCCAAGAAGATCGTTATCGTGGGCTCCACCACGATCACTGCAACCCCTGCGAGCCGTTCTGCGCGCTCTGCAGCCTGTCAGCCACCGCGCCCAACTTTATCACCGATGGACCGCGTCCAAGAACGATTCATCCGTGGTGGACTCCAACTCCTTGGCGCCACTGCCGTGTGGGAGCCCACCTTGGACGCCCTGCGCAATGAAGACGACTGTGGCGCCTATAAGAGGAAGAAGACCTCCACCGTAGGAAAGGGTCGGCCAATTGCTTGCAAAACACTTGTAAACCCTAGCCCAGCTAGTAGAATAGCCTTCGGCTTGAGGAGGAAGACGACCATTGGGTCCCTCTCCAAGCACGAATTGCCTCTAGAGAGCTCTCGGCAAGCTCAGTTGTACTGTAACCTCTGTAGTGCAATACAGACAAGCAGGAGTATCGGTGTTACCTCCTCCTGAGGGCCGTTAACCTGGGTACGGGACGGTGTCCATCTCCGTCGTGGGTGTTCCTCTCCAGGCCCGGCAAGCAACGTCGTCGTGCCTCTCGAGGGTCGCTTGACCTCCGTGTTCAATCCCCTTCTCGAACTACTCTTCAGGGTGTGACTATCCCTGTTCCGTGGGAGTCACTATCCAACACTGGCCATCCGCCCGCGATCCGGCAGCCACTTCCCCCTCCACTCGCGCGCGCAGCACCCTAGGCCGGCCTGCCTCCGGCGGCCCAGATTCGGGAAGATCTGGCCCATCTCCTCTTTTTCCTTTAAACATCCTCTCTATGTTTTAAACTCCAGAGAATTGCTGTCATTGTTCTAATTCATTTCTGGTAGATCTAGAAATGCAAATCGAGTGGAACAAATTTTTCTGCATGCATATGGGTTTTCTTAACCATGTGGCACTGGCCTTTCTCAAAAATATGTTTGTATGTGTGCTCTATGTTTAATCTTGTAAAACGTATATTTTCAGTATTTAATTAATAACTTGAGATTTATAAATCCAAATCCTGCAAA
This sequence comes from Poa annua, assembly GCA_026929855.1. Classification (NCBI taxonomy): domain Eukaryota; kingdom Viridiplantae; phylum Streptophyta; class Magnoliopsida; order Poales; family Poaceae; genus Poa; species Poa annua. Next base: position 236,508,667 of record CM049426.1, on the reverse strand, counting down.
CTTTAGTTCTCTGGAAAGCCTAGGAGAATACCTACCTAGATCTATAATCCTTTCATGCAGGATATGCCGATAACTAAAGTTCTATTAAGTTTAAGAATGACATCAGTAGCTATTTTATGATTTTTAATTCATTATTTAAAATACTTTTTGAACCAAATCCATTGCATGTGGTAGATATAAGTAGTATATATCATATTCTAGCTTGGTATGTTTTTCCAGATTATATTTTGTACATTTTGGATTATTTTATACAACGGTGGGTTATTACACTTTAAAATGTAGTTATTTTCTATAAGTTGCATGTGTCTAGTCTCACTTGTTTATGCTAGATCTATTTGTGCAAATGGATTAGGAGTACTATTGTGCAGTACCTATGTGTTTTGTTTATCATACCACACTGGTTTTGTCTCAAAAATATTTATACTTTGTGTTGCACATTAAATCTAGTAAACAGTATGTTCTTCACTTAAAATGAAACATACTGAGTTAGGAGTGTCCAAAATTAGTGAATCCAATTTCTACAGAAGGCTTAAGTCAATACCTATCCATAGCAATTAACCTTGCATGTAGTAGATTCATAAAACCGAAACTATATTCATTATGGTTTTGAGACCAGTAGCATTTACATGATTTTTAGCTTATGTTTAGTAATAGCTTTGAATGCAAATCAAATTTTCATAGCTTCCTATAGTTACTAGGAGACATGTGATAGAAGGATTTTATGTTCTGAACATTATCATAGGAGTTATGATTTATCCCCCAAAACAGCAACATTTGACTAATAGAAGTAGTGGTTTTTAATCATCAGTTCTTAGCAAATGTGAGTTGTAGAAATATGACTAATTAACTTTTGAAGTCCAGAACCTTAACTCAACCATAATAATTTGGTTAAAACACTTTTATAATGTGTGGTGCATTGTTTACTTATGTTTAGCATTATTCACGTTGTACCCTAATAATAACATCAATTGTGTTTATATGCCTTGTTGGTGGGTATGTTGGCATGTTATGTTTTATCTCTTTAAGCATTATCTTAGTTAACTAATAAATGTAACAAGTTAATTTCCTGTTTTACCAAAATCGTTAGGTGTTGATGTGCTTAGTAAATCATAAGTCCAGAAACTTAGGTTATCCTTTAATAACCTTAATGAATTTCCTAAAGGTATTGTTAGTCCATTCACTTTTGAGTTTCACACAATTCATCTTGTTTCCTAGGAGTTGCACTAGTTTCATTTGTGTGGTATGCATATGAATGATTGTTTGGTGTTAAAATTTCATCCAGTAGTTTCTTGTGTTTTTCAATGCTTAATATATGACTTTCTTGTTTTAGATTGTTGTCAACACGTGGTTAGTGTGTGATTTTTTGATTTAATAGTTGAAGTGGTCTTAGTTGTGGTGTCCTGTTAAATAAGCCTAGTGCACCATTTTAGCTCTTAGTCATAAACTTGTTTGGATAGTGATGTTACCATTGTTTGTCGCTTAGTTACTTGATAGTAGGTGTTTCTTGACCTAGTAACATGTTTGCATGTGAGTGTGCTCAATGCTAGTGTTAATATTAATACTTGCTTTTGTGTTAAGATACTTTTGTCTAAAGTATTTCATAAACAATTAATATACTTTTGTCTGGAGTATTTCCTAAACAATTAATATACTTTTGTCTGAAGTATTTCCTGAACTATTAAGATACTTTTGTCGGAAGTATTTCCTAAACAATTAATATACTTTTGTCTGGAGTATTTCCTAAACAATTAATATACTTTTGTCTGAAGTATTACCTAAACTATTAAGATACTTTTGTCTAAAGTATTTCCTAAACTATTAAGATACTTTTGTCTGAAGTATTTCCTGAACTATTAAGATACTTTTGTCTGAAGTATTTCCTGAACTACTAAGATACTTTTGTCTGAAGTATGTCCTGAAATTATTATAACCGCTCTTGTTGAATGATATAATAATCCTAAGTGATGTGTTGTTTTAGTGTTCTTTAGAACTACCTTTTTAATACTCAGAGTTGTTGTGTATATTTTCTTAGGAGAATTTGCTGTTGTCTTAGCTCTCTGGACTTTGTTGTTTATTATTGTTTAGCTAAAGGAGTTGTTTGTTTTTTATTAATAGCTTAGTGTCTTGTGCAATGCTTGTTGTTTAGTATGTTCTTGTAGCTTTGTCTTGTATTCTCAGTGTGGTTCATTTTCCTATTTACGACGTTAGATAAGATCAGGAAGGAACTAGAAGTGAGGAATGAACCTGAGGAACATCAGGATCAAGACCAAGGACATATTGCTGAGCCAGGCAAGCCCACCTCACCATTATAATCAATCCTACTACTTTATCCAGCATGTTTTTTCGGCCTAAGCTATCTACTAGAAATACTCTAGGTGTTAACAAAAGGTGTTTTCATTGATGAGACTTGTTGTTGAAGGCTCCAAAAAAAGATTAAGTTTTCTAGTAGTCTACCTTCATCAACTTACCTCAAAACTATAGGATGGGAAACTATTTGATAATACTGTTTTAGGGAGGAAAACCCGAGTTGCTGGGAGCAATCGGCGAGCAATGTGTTTTATTAAAACCCGAGTTGCTGGGAGCAATCGGAGATGTTTGCGAAAACCCGAGCTGCTAGGAGTAGTCGGAGAATTGGAAGTTGTTTTTGAAAAACAAAGTACTGCCCTAGCAGCCGCTCGAAGAATTAACCCGTGCAACTACACTATCTGACATGGGTAGGGCTTAGCCGGAAGCTTGTCTGTTTTAGTATTGGGGCTCTCACACTTTCTATGAGGGCTGGGTCCTCAAAGCCGGGTTGTCGTCCGGAAGAGACAATACACTGCTGAGGACCAGCACCCGGACGATTACGGCGGTTCTCCTGCCTTGGTGGTGTGGCATCCCGAGGAAATACCAGGGGTCTAGTAGAGCACACGGTGCCGGGGAGAACAAACCTACCGGGAGGCCCCGATACGAGGGTGGACACTGTGAAAAGCTTTGATCGTGTTATCCGGACCCCTCGCATACTGTCGTGTGACGGGCCGTGGCAGACACGGCGGAATGACCGATAGGTGTGGGCAAAGTGTTCAACCTCTGTAGAGTGTAAATCTATTCGAATAGCCGTGTCCTCGGTCATGGACGGTTGGAAAGGTCAGGCATATGGGCATTTTAGTTTTAAAAAATGAATGGGTTTTTCGGAGGAAAACAAGGGTACCTGGGAGGTACAGAATTTGGGTGAGGATGATTGGTCCTAGGGAGACAATCAGTCTGATCTCAAGGAAGGAAAAAGGGGTATCCCCATCCTAGTGCTTTTACAGGTTTTACTAAAGAAAGTTTTTGAACTTGGATATGTCCTTGCTATATTCAAGAGGAGAGAATTCTATCTCTAAATGTTTTCTTCAACAAAGATATAGAGATGTCGTATTCTCTATGCCTAAAATCATGGTATTCGAAAAGTAAGCCATATAGTCGTATATAGCAGCTATCCCAGTTTTCGAAAAGTGTTCTCTTGCATTACCATGAAAACTTAAGCCTTAGAGGTGGTCTTGCGAGTACGTAAATGTACTCATATGGTTGTGTCCCTAGATATTCAAACGTCCAGGTTACAATGGGGAGATGTACGACAACAAGGAGGAGTACGCCGACGACTACGCCAACTGAGTGTCCCGCTCAACTGCTCTATGGGAATGCGTCAGGTCATGACGAGGGCCGACACTAGCCGAATCTTCCGCTGAACCTTAGTTAATATTCGTCAAGTGCGATGAATTTGCAGACTTGGTCATGTGACCAGTATTTATGTAAGTCTTATACAACTCGAGTTCTATGATGTAAACTTTGTATACCATGTTGCTTATGTGATCGTGATGCACTGATCATTGGGATCGTGATCTGTTTACATAACGTGGGCATCTCTGACGGGTAGTCAGAGGGGTCCTTACATGTATCATGAACCTTTCAAAGACACTTGCATGGAAAATGAAATTGTTGTTAATGATTGCAATAAACATGCTCAAACTTCTGATAATACTATTTCTTATAAGCATGTTAATTTTTGTGAAATGGATAGACCTTATGGAATTAATCAAATTGAATATGAATATTGTATCCATCATAGGAATGAAAATACTAGAGGTTGGTATAAAGTTTTGAGAGATCTTGGTAACACAATTTCTGCCACCTATCCTTTTATTTGTGAATTGTGCTATGAAAAGGGACATTTCGAATATCAATGCTCAGGTTCTCATAAAGATATTGCAGGAGACTTTTGTGATAACATGATCACCCCTAATCAATATGATGAACTTACATTATTTTTGGGGTGTGAAGAGATATCAAGAAAAACTTTTTTGTTAAATATGAGTGATACTGATATGAATCATTTGTTGCATGGATGTTATCTCTATTGTGTTAATAATTGTCATGCTAACACCTACATAAAAAGTATTATAAAGGATGGGACTTTACCAAAGTATGATAGGACAAATATGTGTTTTCATCTTATTAATGAAAGCGAGTAATTCTCCCAAGTTTCTTCCATTGTTTCTAATACTAAACCAGATTATGTGGAGAAGCTTCCTTTCAAGCCTCTCCCTCCAAAAAAGGAAAAGAATAAGAAAAATGTAAAGCGCAAGAAGAAGAAGAAGAAGAGGAGTAAAAGGAGAGAGGAAACGGTATCTTCTCCCAAACTTGTTGCTCCTGTTACTATTTATACTTATAATTCTGAATTCGATGATTCTAAACTTGATGATGTACATATGCATGTTATTTACATTAGTGATCATGATTGGGAAAAGCACACTTCTTTTTATATAGAAGATCTTTGGGATAATAATTCTGAAAATAATGATGTTAATAATTGCTGCACTATTTATACTATCCATGTTTCTTCCCATGATGATATAGAGAGCTCTGAGCTCGGGGATGAGGTGTTTGAAAATCCTTTTGCTACTAATGATTATATATTTGATACATCTCCTTCTAGTAAAAATGATGACATGTTTGCTAATGAACACACTTTAGAGGATAATTATTCTATTGCTTATGATGACACTATGCCTCCGGTCTTTGATAATTACAAAGAATACTATGACATGAGTTATAATTACAATTATCCTTTTGAAACTTGCCATAATTATATAGGCATCACTCAAACCAATCCTTTTAATATACGACTTGTCTATCATGTTCAAGTTCTTTATGATGATCCTACTCCCTTTGTTATTAATGAAAAGAACTTTTCTTATGAGGGAGATAATGATACTTTTATGCATATGGATCATGATAAGAATGTTTCATGTGATGGTTATGTTGTGGATTTTATCAATGATGCTACTGAAAGTTATTATGAGAGAGGAAAACACGGTTGTAAAAAATTTCAAGTTACTAAAATACCTCTCTTTATGTTGAAAGTTTTGAAGTTGCATTTGTTTCATGTTGCTATGATAGTTGCTTTATGTTTCAATAATTTATTCTATCACAAGACTCCTTTGCATAGTGGGTTAGACTTAAATGTGTTTGATGTTTACCTCTTGATGCTCTCCTATGTTTTTCAGCTCTTATTTTTATGAGAGCATCATATGAATCTCTATGCCTAGCTCAAAGGCGTTAAACAAAAGCGCTTATGGGAGATAACCCTTTTTTATTTCCTGTTATTTTATTTTGCTTCTGTCCAGGACTTGTCCTACCTCTGTAGCAACTCCTTTGTATCTTTATTTTATTGCAATTTCGTGTCAAGTTCAGTCTCTAGTTGAAAGTTGATGCTAAATATCCATTCCTGCACACAAACAGATTTCTGCTGTTCACCGTTAAATTCAAAACTCTTCACTGGAACGTCAGAAAATCTGCCCTTTTTGTGCATAATCCACTGATGTATACACAACTTTCATTAGTTTTGATTTTTCTTATCTGAGCAAGTTAAGTGCCTCGAAAAAATTCTTCTTTTCGGACTGTTTTGATTTGGATAGATTCTGCCATTTATTTTGCAATGCCTCTTTTGCTATTTTGATTGGATCTTTTTATCCTATTAAGTATCAGTAGCTGTAGCTAATGTCCAGTAGCATTAGTAGCAATTGTTTTCCTATAGAATATAATAATTTTTATGCACTAACCCTCTAATGAAGTTTACTCTAAGTTTGGTGTGGAGAAATTTTTGAAGTATCAAGAGAGAAGGATGATATAATGTGCTCAAGAGGATAGTAACGCCAAAGCTTGTGGATGCCCCGGTGGTTCACCCCAATATATTTCAAGAAGACTCAAGCGTCAAAGCTTGGGGATGCCCAAGGCATCCCCTTCTTCATCCACAAACTATCAGGTCCTTTCTAGTGAAACTATATTTTAATTCCGTCACATCTTATGTGCTTATCTTGAAGCGTATGTTTGTTTTTGTTTTTGTCAATAAATTGGATCCTAGCATTCTTTTGTATGGGAGAGAGACACGCTCCGCTTTTTCTTATGAATACTCGTATTCTTCACTTATATCCGTTGAGTATTCTCTTCATGTTATTGTTTGCTTTCTAGCTCTTGTTTTTCATGCATCTCTTGTTAGAGTTGCTAGCTTTGTGATATCATATTCTCATATCTCATACTTTAATTACTTGGAGAGTTTATATTTTAAATAAGTTGATTGGTGTTTGGTTGAGAACAGCAAATGCTAATTGTGGTAGATGGTATACCTAAATGACACATAATCTTGTAGATCATTAAATTGTGTCACTTGAATCATTGATGTTGTTTTTAGATATTAATTTGCTTAATGGTAAACATGATGGTCTAGTAAAGTGGAATGATTAATGGTTGGTCTAGAAATACTTGAAGCTATGCCACACTTAAATTTCCAGTTGATTGCATAATGGTATATGACTTCTATTTGCCTAAGGCAACCTTAATGACTTTATGTTATGCGCTACGGTCGGGGAAGACAACGGTGACTTTGTCATTCGCCACGATCCCTCCTGGAGTGATTTTCATTATGCCTTGTATGATCATATTTTTATTCGGAATCTTTTTACTTGTGAGTTCTAAAACTGCGGTTTTGATGGCACTTCCACCACCATATTGCTAGCCTCTTCGGTACTTTGCTTTGCCCTTTCTCACATTGAGAGTTGGTGCATTTTTCGCGGGTACATCCAAACTCGTGGGAGATGATATGTCCAAAACGTATCTACTTTTCCGAACACTTTTGTTATTGTTTTACCTATAATTTGTGTGTTTTGGATGCAACTAACACAGACTAACGTTGTTTTCAGCAGAATTACCCTGGTGTCTTCTTTTTGTGCAGAAATATCAACTTCAGAGAAATAGCCCAAAAGTCAACCAAAAGTCATTGTCTATCCGAAGAGGACCAGGAACCACGAAGACCAAACGGAGGAGAGGCCTGAGGGGCCCTCATCACCTTGTGGCGCGGGGGGCCACCTGGCCGCGCCAGGAGGTGAGGAGGCCACCTCGACAACTCCCTCACGACCCCCTGGCGGTTATAAGTCCCTCCTGACCTAAAAATTCTTGGGGGATAGACACTTTTTCAGGGAACACCACCGTACGCCGCCGCCATCGTGAACCCTAGTTCGGGGACCAGAAGTCTCTGTTCCGGCACCCTGCCGAGACGGGGAATCAGAGGGGATCATCGCCATCGTCATCTCCACCGCCTCTCCATAGACCATCCATGTTTCCCCCATCCATGAGTGATGAATTCACCGTTGTAGGCTTGAGGGGATGGTAGGGATTGGATGAGATCAATCATGTAATAGTTGTAAGACTGTTAGGGCATAGTACCTAGTATCTGTTATCGGTGTTTTACGTCATTTTTGCAACTTGTTATGCTTAATGCTTGACACTAGGGCCCGAGTGCCATGATTTCAGATCTGAACATGTTATTGAATTATGATGATAATTATTGTTTTGGGTCATATCTATGAGTTGTATACACATGTTATTGTCCGGAACCGATGGCCCCAAAGTGACAGCAATTGGGATAACCAGAGGGAATGGCTATGTAACGTACATGCACTTAAAATATGACAGGTACATGTGTATAGTGCAAATCCCTGGATCGATTCGTTTGCACACACAGTTTACGATGTAATATCACAACAAAGTATCAAATTTATTACATCGATGATCCAGACTTAAAAATATTCATTACAATTTGCATAGCATAAGACTAGCATTGGAAATAATACACAGCGAAAATACAATAGCGGTAAGTCTCCATCTTCATGTTGCCACAGGCGAAAACATGTTGGTTGCAGACTCGAAATCCCTTAACGAAGACCTCACTCGTCATCTGAATAACTTGTAACAAAATAAAATTTTGCAACAGAGTGGGTCAGATTCCATTAAAAATGGAGTCTGGCAAGTGACACTATGGTGGACACTTAATGGAATAACTCTATAGCCTATGTGCATATTTGGCTGGTGGAGTTCAAGGCTAATTTGCATAAAGCCAATTTTTCCTACTCTTTTGAAAACACTTTTCTTGAAATCAAGACGAGTATGGCATGAAAACCATAATCTCATCTTCCCTTGTTCACCCATCAAATTTTAACTTAGAAATTGGAATGATAGGATCCTCCGTTGACGTCCTTGATCAGCTGCTCAAAATTGTCCGTAACCGAGGACACGGCTAAGTACTTAGTTTTACACTCCACAGTGGTTGTGCACTTTCACCATTAGACCCAACAAACCCAAACTATCCTCAAGCACACATTTTGTGCTAAGCAAAAGTAGAGAGTTGAGACGAGACTTTTCAGAAGCATCTCTTAGAGGTCACCCCTAAGAGACAACACTTAACAAAAACCACATACAACCAATTCCACCCAGGAGTTTTATTCTTAACTTAGTAGAAATTAACTTTTCATAAAACAACTTTTGCATAGCATCAATATTTCTACCAAGTTACCAATAGGATTCTAGACACAACTAGTGTAAGGGATATAGTAGTTTTAGCATAGCAATACTATCCAACACATGCATATAAGAAATACACTAAGTAATGCATAGAAAATACTTAGGAAATTTATGAGGGTGTGCCACTTGCCTTGGCAACAGGGAGAGCAGGAGTATCAGTTGCAAAAGCCTTCGTTTCTCTCCGAAATTTCTAACAAGTCAAACAAGACACAAATAAACATACAAGCATAAATGCAACACTTGGAAAAATATGTCATGGATGATGTGAAAAATATTCTTAAGAACTAGAGATGCATGGCATGCCATGAAATTATTCTAAGTTAATGCAGGGCAAGTGTGTTAGTCAAAATTACTAAGGACCGAGGTCATAGGTTGGACAGAATAACTTGGCTATAAATCAACTTGAATAAGTTGTAATGCTACTGCAAGTCTTCACATGCTTGGTCTTGAAATCTTCAACTCCCTTGTAGTTTTCTTCATCTTCAACTAGCACTCTGACTTGGTCATAATCACTAAGGACTTGGTTTATGTCCAAAGTGAAAGATGAATAGGAAGGCGAGAAAAGATAAAGAAAAGATGTAATTTTTTGTTCTAGGCTTCCTAGTAACTTTCTCCTTGGTGTGACGTCTTCATTAAACTTTTGTAGACTTTGGTTTTTCAGAATTGATGATTCTTCAGAGTTGTCTTGGATATAACTTAGTCACAACGAAGTCTAAGAGATACAGAAGAAGATAGAAAGACTTAGAGAAATAAAGGGGGATGGTCTTCTTGCAGTTCCTCTTGATTTTCTTCTAAGTGTTTTTGCTTCTTGGAGATGCCTTCTAGTCTTCATTGGCCTTCTAGTCTTCATGTTGAGAATCTCAAGTGTCTAAGTGCATAGCGATTTACCAAAACACTAGGTTGAAAAATAATCCTAACTTAGGGAAAATAAGGAAGAAGTTTTCCTATAAGGAGTATAACTATACAATAGATATGCCATGCATGCAATGCAATTTATTTCTAAGGACAACACTTAACAAAATAAAACAACTAAGTTTTCTAGATGCTAAAATTTTCTAAGGAAAAGATTTAGCATCTTTAAGATGTTGAAAATTTTCTAAGGAAGAGTGTTGTCGAAAAATAGTTATCAAATATTTTCTAAGGAAGAATTTATTTTGTTTAAAGAGCAAAATATTTCTAAGTACCTTTTAATACCAAAGTGGTCATAATATGACTAAGTACTTTATAACTCGAATAGATGATGAAAATAATTTTTGATAAATTTTTAATCAATTTAAATCATTAAAACAACACTTAAAAGTATTTAATCAATATTAATTACGAAATCGTAGAAAATTATTCTACAAAAATTAGTAGAAAAATATTACCGCCAATACTTAGACATACAAATTTATAGCAGAAGAGTTTGATCAAAAATCAATTTTAATATTAAAATTAAGTTCAAAATACTAATAAGGCCACTTTTGAAAATAAACACAAATAATTCGGCAAAACATAAAATTAACCATGTCAAAAGTTTCTACATGTCATAAGCTTTCCAAAACTATTTTATTTGTAAAATTTGACCAAACCAATAAAAAGTAGTGATAGATTTAAAATTTAGGGTTTTTCTGCAAAACTGCCGGTCTTCGGTTGACTGTTGACTCTGATCGTTGACGTGGGAATTGACTCGCTGACATGGCAGGCTGACTGGGATTTGACTACGAATTTGACTAAAAATAAAGTTCCTCGGATGGAAAAACAATCTTAACGAAAGTTGTAGAGAATTACGTACTCTTTCTAATTATCACAATTAACATAAGTGGATGAATAGATTGGTCACAAATCGCAAAATACCTTTCTGGTCCGAAACTTCAAACGCGAATATCTCTCAGCTCGTTAAACTAAATAAGATGAATCTTGGGGCAAAAGAAAGGTCTCGATCAGGGGAACAACTTTCGTCTTATGATCCCAAAGTTTTGAGATGGTTTGATTTCTCGAATAACATCAAACACGATCTGTGTTATACAAAAAATTACGTACGTTAAAATAAAAAGTTGTCAACAGGAAAATTGTAGATATAGAGTAGATCTACCTTTTCACTGGAGGAATTTAGATTTGGCGCAACGAGCACGATGAGATCTGAGAAATACGACTTCAGATCTGATGGATGACGATTCAAAATTCTTTCTCCATGCTTGATAAAAAGAGTTGAGACTTATTGGGATGGAAAGTTATCGACGAGATCTACAACAATGGTTAAGACTCCAACGCAATTCGAGATCGTTTAGGTGGTCAAATCAAGGAAATACGATTTTGCTGATTAGGGTTGCGGTGGAACAAAAAGTGAAAAGGAGATGCCGGCGGCTACAGGGGTTAATATAAGCGGAGGGATGGTGGAATAGATAGGTCTCGAAGTTATCAACGCGTAGGATCAAGCAGATCCGGATTTGGAGTTATATTTCTCGAGATAAACGTGTTTGAATGAAAAGTGGTTAGAAAAAAGAATTTTCAGAATTTGAGTTCGGTACGTGTTCGACTCGGTTCGGCCTGGATTAGGCCTGCCCGATTCGGGTTTTTTTTTCTTATTTCTTATTTCTTTTATATCTTTTGTTTTAGAACTCCGAATTAAGTGAAATTAATTTCTAAAAATTTCTAAAATCATATCTTTATTTTAAAATATTTGTGGACATGTTTTAAACACTTTTTACAAATATTAATTTTTATATTTGATTAACTACAAATTTGACACTTTTGTCAAATTTGAAAATAGATCTTTTAATGAATTTATTTGTGGTTAAATAAAGTTTGGTACCACAATTGTAAACATATAGAAATAATTATTTCCAATAAATACAATCAAATCATTAGAATAAAAACAAGATAAATATCATAATCGCTATTTTGTTTTTTTAATATTTTCTCAAACAGATTTTCAAGTGGAAATAATATTTCAACCATTGTAATTTCAAATATAAATAATGCAACAAAATGATGAATGCATGCATGAATTTTGTTTTCAAATCGACATACATATAGTTTTCAAAAAGTTTTTAATTTTTCTGATTTTTCAGAATTTAAAAAATCCTAGGATGTTACAGGCTATGATGTGAGGCACATGTATTCACGGAGTGTTAATGCTTTGCTCCGGTACTTTATTAAAAGGAGTACCTTAATTGCCAGTAGATTCCCTAGAGGCCCCGCTGGAAACGGGCTGGCAGGACAAAAGTTGATGTGCAAGTTTCTCATTGCGAGCATGCACAACTAAATTGAAATACATGCTTATGATTAGTTTATGCATGGATGCTTTATATTATTTATCTGCAAATGCCTTAGCTATGTTATTACATGAATTATCTTGTCCATGCAACGCCCGTCCATCCGTCCCTACGCCTACAGTACTTTAATCATGATGTCTACTTCAATCACAATCGTTGTCTTAATTCTCCTGCTATTTTTATTTCACTATTGTCTCTACTATAAAACTGTTGCTACTGATAATCTTCCTCGAGCAAGTCTATTCACATGTGCAGCTGATCTGACAAATCATCTGTTAAAGCTTATAAATATTCTTTGGCTCCCATTGTGTTGAATCAATAAATTTGGGTTTTACTTCTCTCGAAGACTGTTGTGATCCCCTATACTTCTGGGCCATCAAGACTATTTTCTGGCGCCGTTGCCGGGGAGCATGGCTTTATTTGCAAGCCCACCTGAGTGTGCTATTGTTCACTGAAATTTATTCATAATGGGAAGAAATACTGATAAGAAGTTTCCCATCGTGCCATCCACTACAAGGAAAGGTACAACTCTGAACTCTGCTGCTGCGCTTGACTCTCCATCTGTGTTGAGTAAGCTTGTTACACCACCACAACCTGCATGTTCTATTACTACTGCTGAATCTGAAGTTACTTATGATGATGCTTCTACTGTTCTTGATGAAACTGGTTCATTAGGTCCCTTTTTAGATGCTACTATTGCTAAATCTAAACAAATATAAAATGCTAAAATTCGTAATGAAAATGCTGAAACACCTGTTAATTCACCTGAATTTACATGTGATACTGATGATGAGTGTGATGATATGTATGTGAATCTTGATGATGCTCCTGTTCAAGAAATTAATACTATGAAAGATGGTAATGCCTTTAAAAAACAAAAAATGTGTTGTTAAATATAATTTATCTCCTGGTGCTAAATTTGCTACATCTCCTGAAAACATAAAAGATAAAGATTATGATTTCTCTCTTGATTTGGCTCATATAGCTATTGTTGAAAGAGAACCTTGGAAATGAAAATGAAAGTGATGTAGAACATATGAATGAATTGTCTGATTTAATTGGAATATTTGATGAAGACATTAAAATGTGCACATACTTTGTTGCTAAAATATTTCCTTTCTCATTAAAAGGAGAAGCTAAAACTTAGTATAATAATTTGTCTCCTGGTTCCATCACTAGTCCTAAGGGTTTGCTTGATGCTTTCTTTTGCAAATATTTCTCTGCTAGTGCTCAACATGATGCCTTACTAAAAATCTATAATTTTAATCAAGATGAGGGTGAGAAATTGCCCAACGCTTGGACACGCTTTTGTTGCATCTTGAGGGGGCAGCCGAACTATGATTTGGAGAAAAATGGTCTACTTGATATATTTTATAGTGGACTAACTGTTGAATCTAGGACATACCTGGATAGTTTTGCTAGTTCTCTTTTCATGAAAAGGACTCCCGAAGAAGCTGAAGAGTTAATGGCTACTATATTCAAGAATAATGATGATTGTGATATTCATGAACCTCCACCAACACCAAAGAAGAGAGCAATGATTGAATTAAATGAAGAAACGATGAGGGAAGCTAAGAGATCTCTTCAAGAAAGTGGTATTAAATCTGAAGATGTGAAGTATTTACCTCCTATTGAAGAATTATGTAAGCCTATTCCTCCTCCAACCGTTATTGAGGTACACTCTCTCTAAAGGTGTAACATTCCAATTTTGCTAAAATTTAAAACTTTGCATTCATACATCATTCATCATATAGGCTTAACTTTTAATCACATAAATACTAAATAAAAATTCAATAATGAGTTTAAATAATGTTTAATCCCATTAAGTGTTTCTTTAAACCTACTTAATAAATATAATTTTCCAAATTATATAATGGGTAAGTTTATTATTAAAAATTGCTAATTTAAATAACCTTTCCAAAATATATTTTTATAAAATTTTCTGAAATGTTTTGAATAGGTTTAAAAATCATTTAGTAAATCAGATTTGAAAAACAGTTTTTATTTAATTTTAAAAAATTATTTCCGGGCCGGCCCAGACGCTATCCGCCGCGCGCGCGTTAGATAGCAGCCCATCGGCCCGCTCCAGCGCGCGCCTCGCTCCTCTCTCGCTGACAGGTGGGCCCCACCTGTCAGCCGTCTTCCACCTCCGTCCGAAGATCACGCCGGAGATGGAGACCGAGTCGTTTCCGGCCGTTTCCCGCCGCGTCTAGCGCCCCTGCCCCCTCCTATATATACTCCTCGAGGCCGCCTCCGAACCCCCCCCCCCCCCCCCCAAAACCCTACCCCTCCACCGACGGGCTGCTCGGAATCGAGATCGCCGTCGCCGCCATTGCCGTCGGACTTTTGCACGAGTGCGGTAAGCACCGAGCTCCTCGAGCGCCACCGAGGCTCCCCCTCGCTTCCCCATCCTCTTGCGCATCCGTTGAGCCCCCTCGTTGTTCTTTTTCGCAGCCGAACACCGAAACCGACCTCGACCGAAGTGCTCCGCCGCCGGCCACCATCTCCGACAAGGAAAGGAGAAGAGTTTCGACGCTGCCGCCGCGCCATCGACCTCGCCTCCTCCTCCGCGTCATTTTGGTAAGACCCATTCGTCCTGGGGCTGTGTTTTCACGCGGGAAACGTCGAGGCCGACGCGCCGCCGCCGCGGGCGCTGTGGGGACCCCGGACTAACTGTCCGAAATACCCGATTATGCTTAACACAACGATCCCGTGATCAGTCTGTCGTTGCACATAATCCGAATTGGATTCCAAAGTTTACATCCATTACAATACCGATTTAAAGTCTTACATAAAATGGTCATATAGACCAAGTCTTACATAGGTGCCTTCAAGGGCCAAACCAAAACAATCAGCGGAAATAAGGCGTAGTAGACATCAAATCCTAGCGATGACCCGACAGGCAGTCGACTTATGAAGATCCTTAGTTGGCATAGATGTCGCCGTACTCCTCCTGGGCGTAGTACTCCTCCATGTCTGGCTACGACAATAGCCAGAAGCAAACTAGTATGAGTACATTTGAATGTACTCGCAAACTACTCCAACATGAGTGCTCTAGTTCCATTTTTAGTTTCTCACTCTTATTCCTTTAAAACATCTCTGTATCTTTGTTGAAGAAGATAAGGAAATTATGACTACTAGATATCTCAATTTTATTAGTTTTATTCCAAAACTCCTCCTTTTCCAACCATAAACCATTATGGTAGTCATTTTCCAACTACCTCATACCGATCCGTTGGTATAGGTGTACGGAACATTCTCCAATTTCCTTTACTTTTAAAACTCAATTCTTTTCCAAAAACTTGCACATGGTCTAAGTAGGGTCTTCAACTGTCCATATCCGAGGACTCGGCTATTCGAATAGTTTAATTACCCTCTGCAGAGGTAGCACGCTTTTCCCACACTCATTCGATAACTCATCGTGTCAGCCACGCTTCGCCATACCCGTGGTATGCGAAGTTGAGTCACCGACCCTAGTCTTTCCTTTGCTCATGCTAGTATAGGACCCTGCCCCTATGAACCATTCCATCTACACCTAGTCTAGTTTCCCGTCGGAAACCCTAAGTGTGAGGACTCATAGGTTTTATCTGGCGGTGTATACGGACATCCTTCTATCCTCCTCCTTATCTATTCATAGATTTTTGAGCGAGGACCCAGGTCAGGGTTAGGTCACCAAACCACTCCCTCATGCATAACAGAGTCATCTCTGTTGATGCAGTGTCCCATACTAATAAGAGCAAACTATATGACTAAGCCCTTTCCCATATGTGGGTAAATGTGGTCGCACAGAGTATCGGTTGCTTGACTGTGTACTAGGACACAATGTGCTTTTCCAAAACCATCTTTCTCCATTTCCTTATTTCAACACCACATTTTGGTGCTATATATCCACACAAGTTTTCAAAGGAGTTTTGAATAAACAACATTGTTTTTCCATCCTATAGTTTTAGTATAAACTTCTACATATGGTGGCAAAATAATCTCTATATACTTTTGAAAAAGGATTTTTGTAAACCTTTGCTTTTGAAAATGATTTGTAAATCTAGATGCATAAGTTAGGTGCAAGCTCAGAGAGTAGCTTGCCTTGCTCGGCAAAGTGATCTTGGTCTTGGTCTTCAGGTTCAGCAAATCCCTCCTCCTCGATATATCCGGCAACGTTCTCGTCTAATACACAATCAATCAAATACAAACAATCACTAGCCTATTCCATCAATCATCATAGCAATACACTCTTAGAGGTTCTAATTAACCATTCCACATACCAAACAATATCATGTGGTTTCAATTTAATTGAATTAAACATTATTCCATTGTATTTTAATTGGGGCAGAAACTTGTTGCACATGTTTAATTGCATAGCTTGAGTTCTGTTTGTCACAAAAATACAAACTAAAATTCTACAGAAAGCTAATGATGTGTAGAATATGACACAATTGGGTTTGGGTCATTTGGAGTTACCAAACTCCCTGCACATTGTTTTGAATTCAGAAGCCATTTAATATGGTTTTGGCTATTATTTAAATTATATTCATCTAAAAATTAAACCAATTTAGGGGTGACTAACCATGGCTAAATGTGACCTAATAAAATTAGTCTCAACTAATTTGGATTATCAGAGTATCAGAAACAAACAAGTTTAGAATATAACATGCTACTGTATTTTGAATATTGTATTTTTATTATATATCCAAATGGGGTGAAACTGGTTTGGTTGGATAGGAAATTTCATAAGCTTTCCAGAACAGTTGGATTTGCTAAATTTGGAGTTGTAAATCTAAAGTTATGGAATTTCTAAAATTGGGTTCAGTTCTGGTTTTTAAATGAAACTTAAATTCGAATTTAAATCCAGAACGGATAATGTTGAAAAATCTGACAGAGGGGACCCACTGGTCAGTGACTCAGCGAGCGCGCGCGCGGTTTATTTAAACCTGACGCGTGGGACCCGCATGTCAGGGTTTTAATATTTTTCACGAACCGGTAAGCTACCGTAGGATCTAGATCTAACGGCTGAGATCGAGCGCGTCGGCGACGACCTAAATCGGGCGGCGCCGCGGCTCCGGTGACGGCGAGGAGGACGGTGCGCTCACCTAGGGGGCTCGGGAGGGCGTGCAGACGGTGCAGAATGACGGCGGCGAGGTGGGGAAGCTCCTGGGGCGAGTGGTGCGTGCTGGCGTGGCTCCGAGCGACGGCGGCGATCTCCTCCCTTTTCCCGCGGCTCCGCTCCAACTCCGGCGAGCGATTGCCGACGCACCTGAGCACGGATCAAGGGGAAAGAGGGTGCGGGTGAGAGAGGGGAACAAGGGGAAGAGAAGGGAGGCAGAGGGGAGCGACGGGGAGGGCAGCACGGCCAGGCCGTGGTCGTCGCCTACCTCGGGCACGGCGAGCTCGAGGAAGGTGACGGCGACCCGAGGCTTCACGGCCTCGGTCCTGGCCTCCTCGTGGTGCGCAAGGGAGAGGGGAGTGGTGTGAGGGGGGAGGGCAGTGGCGGTGTGGCGAGAAGAGGGGCACGGGGGCGGCTTTTATAGCGGCCGGGCGGCGCACGGTGGGCGCGGTGCAGGGGCGCCCGTGGCCGTGCTAGGCCGCCGTAGGCCGGTGGAGTGGTGCGGCTGCGCTGCGGGCTGCTCGGGGGACCAGGCGGGCAAGGCGGGGTGGCGTGGCGCGCTCGGGCGCATGGCCCTGCCGTGGGCGTGCTCGGGCGGCGCACGGCGTGCGCGTCATGGCGCGGCCGCGGCGTGCACGGGCTGGTGCTGGGGGCTGTGCGGGCTCGCGAGGGAGCAGAGAGGCAAGGGAGAGAGGGGGGGGCCTGGCACGGGTGCGCACGGCGTTGCCACCTCGGACGCCCGTCGCGACATTGCGACGTGCGCACGGCCGTGGCTGTCGCCGGCGTCCACACGGCGACTCCGGCCACCATTTTGCCTCCTCCGGCGTGCGGTGAGGTCGTGGTGAAGAGATGAGTGCAGGGCTGGTGCCAAATCGACAGAAAAACATCACATTTCCCAGATTGATCCACGAGTTGGTTCGGATTGGGAAGAACAGGGTGGATGAACACCAAGTGTTTGGTGAATTGCCCGAACCAAAACAGTAGCATTTTGCTATTTTAATTTCCCTATTTCTATTTATTCTTTTGGGTCCAAATTTAAGATCTAGGCTAAGTATATTATTGGTGAGTGTTACAAAGTCTTTTTGAAATATTTTTAAATATTTCAATCATGAATTTCTAATTTGAATTTGAAGTTTTGAATTTGAATTTTTGAAAGGGAATAGTTTGTAAAAATTAACTAGGAGTGTTTATAATATTTCTCCATTGGTTTTGGTGTAAAAATAAATTATGCTTCTTAATTTGGAAAATATAATGTGACATTTGTCACATGGTGTTTTGTTTTTGTGGTTTGTTTTATTTGTTTTCCTTTCTTCAAGTTTTTAATTAGAGCTAGAATTTAACAATCTTGCAAACAATGCAACAAGCAACACTCAAGAATTAAACATACACACATTTTTATAAGAAAAGTTTTTTGTTGGCCCACATTTTTGCATTACTAATTATTTTAATAATCTGGGATGTTACAGGCGCCGCCGCCGGCGAGCCTTCCGGCGACCCGCGCGCCGCTCGGTTCAGCCGAACGTCCCAAGCCGTTGGATCTAGATCAAAATGATCCTGCGCGTCCGATCTCATTTAAATCGGACGGCTCTCGTCCACGATCCGCGCGAACCGTTTTTGTCCAATAGGATCGCGCCACGTAGCCTTTTATTTTTCCTTTTCGCAGTAATTTTATAAATAAAACAGAAAATATGCAAAACTTAGAAAATTCATAACTTATGTTCTGTAAGTCCAAATTCAATGAATTCTATATCCACGGATAGCCCTGATAGAGTAGTTTAATTCTACATCATTTGTTTTTGCTTTTGATAAATAATAATTCATAAGATCATCCGAGGAGTAATTCGGCTATTAAATCCATAACTTAAATAATAAAAATGTTTTACAAATAAACTCAATTGTTTTAGGTTTAGGTTAACAACCTCTGCCCAGGAATATTAATATATGTCTTATTTGAAAACTTTCTTAGAACAATAAAAGTTGTAATGGTACAATCTAAGTTTTGGTTATATTGTTTTAAATTATTAAATTGTTAAGTGAATTGAGAAATTCCTAGAAATTGTATCTCATGCATTTAATACCAGAGAATATAAATTATGGATAAGTGTGTCTAATTCTACACATGGCATATCATGCATGCATACATCTTTTATTTGGTGTGTGAGATTTTGTGTGGATATTTATTTGTATGTATTGCTTGTGCTAGATTGTGAAGGAGAGGAAGGACCTGCTTGTGATTGTTATTCTTGTTGTGCCTGCCCCTCCTGCTGCCAAGGCAAGTGACTTCATAAAACACCTACTATTTTATTCTATTGCATATCTAGTGTTTTCAAACAGTATTTGCAAAAGTAGTATGCATGATAGGTTTTTGGGAGATTGTAGTATGCTATGCAAACCTTTTAGGTTTCCCCTTAGAAATTCCAGATTAGACCCCCATTATAATTTAGTGGAAGTACCTGCTGCAAAAATGATTGTTTTATGGTTGATGTGATAAATGAAAATTTCCACTAAATTAATTTAACGCCTGGGTGGATTGGGTCGATCGAGGAGGTTTCAAGTTGAGTGGCTTCTCCGGGCCAAGTTTCATGGTTGTCTTCGCCCAAGATAGTTTCCACTTACTTGGGGCCATGATATGTGGTGTTAACCTGAGTTGCTCACTTGTGGTAGGCCACCCAGGGCTATGAGATTTAAGTTTACACTGAGTCTAGTTGCTTATCGTGCAACCATTGGTCAATATGGGCTCTGTCTTGATGGAGTAAGTTTATGTGGACCTGGGTCAAGAGATTGATGGTGGTAGAGTTGATAGGATGGTGGTAATCTCTTAGTATGATCATGGGAAAGCAACTTCTGAAAATTCTCGTCTTGATCTTCTCCTTTTCCTTCTCACTAAAGGAGTGTAGATGATAGTTTGGGTTGATTAAGTCTAATGGTGAAAGTGCACACCCTCTCGAGAGTTAAAACCTAAGATCTTAGCCGTGTCCCCGGCATCGGACAAATTGAGTAACTACACAAGGCTGTGTTCTGAAAATCTCCTCATCTCAAATTTCTTAATAAAACTTTGTTGGGTGAACATGGGTAGGAGACATGGACTTGTCTCGAGATTGTCTCTGAAGGAGAAGATATTGATTTAAGAAAATTGTTTATCAAAAGTAGGAGAAAATTTGCTTTGCGCAATAGCCTTGAGCTCCACCAGCCAAAATAAGCATATAGTTATAGCTTAATAGAACATTTGGAATTAAAGTCACTTGCCACCACAATTCAATTGTGCTGACCCTTTATAGATGGGTTGCAACTAAACCTTGAAGAATGGTCCGAATGAGGAGTAAGGGGGTCGTCTTCGAGCTACAACCAACATGATTTGCCAGTGGCTTCATGGAGAAGATGTAGCTCCATGCTACCTTTAGTATTGCGTTTGAACTCTGAAATAAAGTGTGAACTATTTATTCAGCTAGCATTTCCGCTATGCTAAGTTGTAAGGATATTTGTTTTTGGATCATTCGTATCGTTCTGTAATAAATTATGACATTGTACTGTGATATTACATCTTATTGGAGAATGCGAGACTTATGTGATCCAAGTCTTTGCATTATTCATATGTGCCATTGCTTTCGTAAGCATGGGCACTACAAAAGGTTTGATGATAGATATATTCCTTACTCTAAACCTACTGCTCAATGTTTTGATGAATTTGATGATTTTATTGTTAAGCAATGCAATTTTAATTCGAGAATAGAGAATCATTTAATGAAAAATTCTCATGTTTTAGTGATTTACATGATATTGTTGATAGAACTGCTAATGATGTTAAATTGCTTATTAAACACTTTCATATGGTTCAAACTCAAATAGATCAACTCACTAAAGTGCAAAGAGAATTGCTAGTAAAGAACTCTATTGCTAAAGAAAAACTTGTTTGTGAAGTAACAACTAGAGGTGGTAAATCTACTCAGGATCCTTTGTATCCTGAAGGACATGATAAAAGAATTGAACAAGATTCTCAACGAGTGAATGAACCTAGTATTCCTTCTAGGAAAAAGAAAAAGAAACATAAAACTGTTGTAGAATCCTCTGAACCTATTATTGATCCTAATAGTATATATGTTTCTGATGCTGAAACTGAAAGTGGTAATGAACACAATAATGATAATGATAAAAATGTTAATTCGGCTCAGGAATAGAAGTAGAACCTGAAAAACATGCTAAAAATAAAAAGTTCACTAAAGAAGATTTTATTGCTAAGAAACATGGTAATGAAAGAGAACCTTGGGTCCAAAAACCAATGCCTTTTCCTGCTAAGAAACTTAAATCTAAAGAGGAAAATCATTATAATAGATTTTGTGATTGGATGAAACCACTGTTCTTGCAAATTCCTTTTACTGATGCTATTAAGTTACCTCCTTATTCTAAATATATGAAAGATATTGTGACTAACAAAAGGAAATTCCTAATGAGGAAATATCTACTATGCTTGCTAATTACTCTTTTAATGGTAAGGTTCCAAAGAAGCTTGGTGATCCAGGTATACCAACTATTCCTTGCTCTATCAAAAATAATTATGTTAAAACTGCTCTATGTGATTTGGGAGCTGGAGTTAGTGTTACGCCTTTCCCTGTTTACAAGACACTTCACCTTGATAAATTGATACCTACTGATATGTCTGCAAATGGCTGATAAATCTACTGATGTTCCTGTTGGAATTTGTGAGGATGTTCATGTCAAAATAACTACCAATTGTTTAATTATGACTGACTTTGTTGTTCTTGAAATGCCTGAAGATGATAATATGTCTATTATTTTTGGAAGACCTTTTCTAAACACTACAGGGGATGTTATTGATTACAATAAAGGAAAAGTTACTTTTAATGTTCATGACAAGGAACATACTGTTTATTTTCCCAAGAAAGTTGATAGTGTCGGGGGGCTGCCCCCCGGGTAGGGCAGATCCCGGCACAATTCTGCAATATGACAACAGTGTTTGACCTTTGGAGAGTGCAAGGGCTATCCTTTGGTGCACTGAAGGGACAACGTGACCTTTCGTAGCTGGTTAAGCCCAAGGTGTCTCTTGGGGGGGCGCAAGGGTCGTCCCTAGAATCTATAAATAGCACCCCCCAGGCCCTCAGAGCGGCATAAGCCCAAGCGGATGGTTCCTCTAAGAACTAGCTTCTCGAAGCTGTCTTTGGTAGCAGCCCAAGCCATCTTCGGCAGGCTAGGCCTAGAGCTGCTCATCCTAAGTGCTACTCGGGTACATCCGGAAAGGATCTCGGATCTCACGGTCGATCGGAGGCTCCGGGTAGACTCCCCGGTGGAGAAGATCCCGGATGAACCGGATAGACTCCCCGGGAAGGTAAGAAGGGTCCGAGCTCGCTCCCCGGGTACAGGCTAACCTACATGTAAATCTCGGTCTTGGCAGGTTGTTCAATGTGTGCAGGGAAGACTTACAGGATGGAGCAAGGAGGTAGCAGGCATGGGAGATGCCGGTGGGATGTCAATGGTCCGGAGCAGGCTTTCCCACCTGGCACGGGGGGAAGTCCCATCCCCCCTGACACGGAAGCATGGTCACCTCCCGCCTGACACGGGAGCGTGTCATCCGGTACGATAACAGTACGACAAGATCGGACATGCCTAGCCCGGCAATCCGGAAAAGGCTACTCGGGATGGGCAAAGACATGTCTTGTCTCTGACAGAGGGACAATGATGTTCAAGGACGGCGCTTGCTTTCCTTGCCGGAATGATGACGGCAGGGCTATGCCGGATAGCTCGGCGGCTAGGTCGCACTAGCCAGTGTCGACATAACTGTTAGGCCTGTCTGGTGGGCCCATCCTGGATTAGGGTTTCCGGTCCTCCCGGCCGGAACTCTATAAAAGGCGCCATAACTGCTCCTGTGGAAGAGAGACCAACTTGGAGGCCAAAACCATAGTCTCATTTACTCCTTGTGCATTTACTCCCTCCTCTCTCTAGTTCATCTTGTTCATCGTGTTCTTTACCGAAAGAGCTCCAAGAGCATATTGTAGATCTTGTTCCACACTTATATTGAGAGGAAAGGCAGGAGTAGGGGTGTCACCTCCCCACGAGGGCCCCAAACCTGGGTACATCGTGTGTGTGTGTGTTCCCTGCCTTCGTGCAGTTGTTCGTATTTACTAGATCTTCTCTCGTTCCCTTCGGTTGTGTTTGGTGTTCTTCGGAGATCCCGGTTATTCTGGCATCCTCCTTCGTGTGAGCTCCTTAGCTCGCTAGCCCTCCCCGGATCCACCAGCGTCCATCGGCCCCACACTTTAGCCATCCTATGGCATCTGCTGTGACACCACCACGACAGCTGGCGCCCACCGTGGGGCAGACAGAGGCGCTGGCTGGTGTACATATCCGGACGGGTTCCTCCGTCCGCTCCGGCATCCGAGTTCTCTCCGGCCTGGTTGTCAGGCTGGGCGAGATGGATTTCGTCAGCGATAATGCCGGTTGCTTCCGGAACAAGCCCTTCCCGGCCAACGGATGTCTCATCGACTTCGGTGTCTTCACCACCTACGTCGCCATCGAGGTCGTCTGCAGCTACCCGGACGTTGTCTTGGAGGCTGAAGATCCCCCCATGCTCCGCGCCGCCCGGGGTCCGCGTGTCGATCGCCCCGCGGGCTGCGTCGCGGTCATGATGGTCGGGGTGACCGAGGAGGTGTTCCAGGATGCCCCCGATGGTGATGCCGGCACTCACCGGGTTTGGTTAGCAAAACCTCCGCAGAAGAGAGGTGCTGCCTGAGACGGTGATCCTCAGCCATCTCACCCTCGTCGTCGTCCGGATCCCCTTTCGGGTCTGGTGGCCAAACTGGCTGTACCTGTGACGGTAGATGTGGATGCCCAAGTCACCTCGGCTGATTTGGACGAGCAGCGCAAGTTGCTGCTCGCGGAGGCACAAGAGATCGCGGAGATCCGGCGTGAACTTAGTGCCAGTCTCCGGGAATACAATGCAGCCCACGGGTTCCCCAAGATAGACTCTCGGGACAAGCGCATTGCCGACCTGCGAAAGAAGGGCAGAATGGTGAATGACGAGTTGGCAGGTAGCGCAGCGCCTAGTCATAGCAGGTCGGGTAGCATGGTCTCGGCAGAGAAGCCGGTGTACAGCTCGCCTGCCAAGACTCTTAGGGCTGCTGAGGCAGCTATGGCCGAGTTGACCGGGCTATCCGGAGAAGCCCTGCGTAAGCAACAAGAGCGGGTCAATGAGTTAGTCATAGAGGCTAACCGGCAGAACAGGCCTTCAAGAAGAAGAACCCGGGAGCTGGATCCCAGATCTATTCAGCTAGGGCCGATAGCACCAGATTGGGCGGAGAGGCTTCCTCTCCATATCCGAGTAAAAGCAAGAGCAAGAGCCGAAGCCGGAGTAGGGGTTCCGGGAAAAACAAGCAATTGCAGGCATATGACCCGGGCTTTGCCGGAGTTCAGCAAGCCGGACAGAACAATCCCGGCCAGGCTCAGGGTAGCCATGGTGGTGGTAACCAGGGTGTAGGAAACAATGCTGCGGCAAGCCGTGGCAATCCACCCCGGTATCCGCCACAAAGTCAGGGAAACCGAAAGAGAGAGGTTGTTTCTGTCCCGCAGCAAGCCATAGTTCCTATGGTTAACCGGCAGATGATGGCGACTCGAGGTTGCAGCAACTCAGATACCAGCCTAACGAGAATCCCTTGGGATCTCGGATAGGAACTCGACAGCTAGATCCCGCTGATGCCCGGATCAGGCTCGACCGGATTCACCAATCCGAGTTGGTTGAAGAACAAGGCCCTCCGGGACC
The DNA here is from genome assembly GCA_026929855.1 of Poa annua. Taxonomy (NCBI): domain Eukaryota; kingdom Viridiplantae; phylum Streptophyta; class Magnoliopsida; order Poales; family Poaceae; genus Poa; species Poa annua. The sequence goes on along the minus strand of CM049426.1, from coordinate 236,483,664 downwards.
TGCTTGCTTTGGACCTCGGATCATGAGAGATCCGGCCGGCTGTGGGAAACTTCCAGCTCAACCGGGGTGCCAAGACCTATGACGGCAGCTCGAAGCCGGAGGACTGGCTAACCGACTATGTAACTGCAGTAAGCATAGTCGGTGGAAACAGACGCTAGGCAGTACGGTATGTACCACAGATGTTGGAAGGACCCGCCAGAATCTGGCTGAACAACTTGAGGACTGGCAGCATAGATTGTTGGTTGGATTTCGAGGAGGCCTTCATCAGCAATTTCACCAGCACGTACAAGAGACCCAACCGACCTCAGAAGCTCGCCATCTGCCGGCAAAGGAGCAACGAAACCGACCGGGAGTACCTTACTCGGTGGAGCAACATTCGCAATTCTTGCGAAGGGGTTGTTGAGGCACAGGCCATCTCGTGGTTTGTGCAAGGATGCTGGCATGGCTCTATGCTTTGGCAAAAGCTGCAAAGGAAGATGTCGACAACCTTGGCAGAGACCATGCGCAACGCCGACACCTACACGCTTGGAGATCCCATGCAACCCCTAGTGGATGTCGGAGACTCCAACAGGAGGAATGCGGGAACTCAGCGTTCGGGGCCGAGCAGAAGCCATGATCGCCACGATTTCGGCCCGAAAAGGAGCCAGCCCGAGTTCCACTATGCCTCGCAGCACGTTGTAGCGGTTGGCCGAGATCAGGGGGATGCCGGCAGCAATCAGCGGCAGAAAACAACTGGCCCGGCTTGGGGTCAGAGCCAAGAAGTGCAGAAAACTTGGGTGGACCAAAAGAAGCCCTTGACATATGAAGAGATGCTGAACAAGCCATGCCGCTACCATACTTTGGAGGCCAACAAGCCTGCAAACCACTCTACCCGGCAGTGCAGCTAGTATCAGCGCACATTGCGAGAGGGCAGCGCGGGGGCTACTCGGCCAAATGCTCCGGCGTCGCGACCGAATATCCCGAGACCCCCTCCACCGCTATCCGGTGCCAATGCAGTCCGGGTTAATCCACCCAACCAGGGACCTCCTCCCAGACCGGTGAACATGGTGCACACCCGGAATGATAATGGCGCTGGTCCGAGTAACCAACCCGTACACCAACAAGGCAACTACCGGGAGGCACATCAGAGCTATGTGGTCTTCGTGACCGAGCCCACTGAGCGGAAGAGTGTGCGACAGCACGCTCTGGAGGTAAATGCTGTGATCCCCGCGGTGCCCAAGTTACTGCACTGCTCCGACATAGAGATCGCTTGGAGTCGGAAGGATCACCCCCGGGTTATGCCTAAGCCTGGTGGCTATGCTCTGGTGGTGGACCCGACATTTGTCGGACCAAGCCTCAACGTCCGCTTCAGCCGGGTACTAATTGACAATGGCAACGCCATTAACATTATGCACAAGGATACCATGCTGAAGCTGGGCGTGTCCCTCAACACCTTGCTCCCAACCGAGACGACCTTCCATGGCATTGTGCCCGGAGTCTCTTGCTCGCCCATGGGAAAGATTTGGGTCGAGGTATTGTTCGGAACCCGGGAAAACTGCCGGAGCGAGAGCCTGGAGTTCGATGTAGTAGATCTCGAAAGTCCGTATCATGCACTGATCGGCAGGCCAGCCTTGGCCAAGTTCATGATCTCCACTCACATGGGATACCTGAAGATGAAGATGTCGGGCCCTAACGGCGTGATCACCATCTCGGGGGATTACAAGCGCTCCATGGAGTGTGCATCTGCCGGCTCGAGTTTAGCCGAGTCCCTGGTCATAGCTGAGGAGAAGAAGAGGATCCAGCAAGTGGTGGCGCTGGCCAAGACATCCCAACTCGGAATGCCCGGGATGGCGAACCCAGAGCAAAGCGCGTCATTCCAGCCACCAAAGGAGACCAAGAAGGTGGGGGTTGACCCAAGCAACCCGGAGCGTCAGGTTATCATTGGCAGCAGCCTGGACAACAAATAGGAAAGCGAGCTCGTCGACTTCCTCCGTGAGAATCGGGATGCCTTTGTGTGGTCGAGTGACGATCTGCAAGGCGTTCCGAGAGTTGGCTGAGCACTCACTGTTTGTTAGACCGGATGCGAAGCCGGTGAAGCAACCGACTAGGCGCCTCTCGGACGAGAGAAGAGCGGCAATGATGGAGCATCTCGCAGTGCTGCTAGCTGCCGGATTTGTGATGGAAGTACTGCACCCGGATTGGATTTCGAATCCGGTGCTTGTTGAGAAGAAGAAAGATTATCCCCTCCTGCTGAAGGTGTGGCGCATGTGCATCGACTTCACTAACCTCAACAAGGCATGCCCGAAAGATCCTTTTCCACTTCCCCGGATAGATCAAGTGATCGATTCCACTGACGGGAGTGAACTTTTGACTTTTCTAGATGCCTATTCCGTTTTTCACCAGATACCTTTGAATCCGGATGATCAATTGAAAACTGCTTTTATCACCCCGTATGGGGCTTATTGCTATCGTGTCATGACTTTTGGTCTGAGAAATGCTGGTGCTACATACCAGAGATGCATGCACAAATGTTTACATGACCAGATAGGCCAGAATGCCGAAGTCTATGTCGATGACATAGTCATAAAAACAAAAGAAAGATCGTCTCTGATCGATGATCTGAGGGAAACATTTAGAAACTTAAGAAGATTCCGGATGAAATTGAATCCGGATAAATGCACATTCGGCGTTCCGGCAGGAAAACTACTCGGTTTCCTCATTTCAAGCCGAGGAATTGAGGTCAACCCGGGTAAGATACGGGCAATCGAGAGCATGAAGCTGCCGACACGTCTCAAAGACGTGCAGAAGTTTACTGGTTGCTTGGCATCCCTAAGTCGGTTTGTGAGCCGACTAGGGGAGAAGGCCTTACCCTTGTATCAGCTGATGAAAAAGAGTAAAAACTTCGTGTGGACTCCGCAGGCTGATGCGGCGTTCAATGACTTGAAAAGAATGCTCTCATCAGCACAAGTGTTGGCATCCCCATTGCCCAAGGAGCCTATGTTGCTTTACATTGCTGCCACTAACCGGGTAGTAAGTGTAGCCATTGTCGTGGAAAGAGAAGAAGGGGACAAGCTGATACAGAGCCCGGTATATTACTTGAGCGAGGTGATCTCGGAATCCAAGCAAAACTACCCGCATTTTCAGAAGATGGCATATGGGGTATACCTGGCAGTCACCAAGCTCAAGCATTATTTCCAAGAACACCCGATCACAGTGGTGTGCGAGGCTCCCCTAGCCGAGATCATCGGCTGCCAGGATGCTAGCGGCCGGGTTGCCAAATGGGCCATCCAGTTGTCTCCGTACGCTTCGGCATACGAGAGACGTGACGCCATTAAGTCGCAGGCGCTGCCGGACTTCTTGGTGGACTGGGCCGAGATGCAGTACGAGCCTCCAGCTCCCGACTACAACTTCTGGAGGATGCATTTCGATGGTTCCAAAGCCAAAATCGGATTAGGTGCCGGAGTGTTCCTCACCTCACCGAAGCAAGATGTGTTGAAGTATGTGATGCAAATTCACTTCCGAGCATCCAACAATGTCGCCGAGTATGAAGCCTTGGTTCATGGACTGAACGTCGCCAAGGAAATCGGCATCCGCTGGATAGAATGTTTCGGTGATTCCGACCTCGTGGTACAGCAGGTGTCGGGGAACTGGGATGCGATTTACGCCAATATGGCCTTATATCGATTCCATGTGCAGAAAATATCCGGATTTTTTGAAGGCTGTGAGTTCAAGCACATACCCAGAGGGGAAAACGAAGCAGCATATGTGTTATCCAAGCTAGGATTATCTCGGGAGGCCATCCCACCCGGGATCGCTCTCGAACATTTGTGGAAGCCGTCTATCCAGCCTTCGCTCGAGTCGGATTCTATCTTCATCCCCAAGGAACATGGTTCGGAAGTTGTATCTATGGAGGTGGAAGTCGGGAACATTGGGTTGAACCCGAGGACTGCATCACAAGGCTCGGAGAGAGCAAATAGCATGATGATGGAGGTAATGTCGGCAGAACCAATGGACATAGATGCCCCCATGTTCCCGGTTCGACCTGTCCCGGGATGGGCACAACCCATCATGGCGTACATATCGGATGGAACCCTCCCGGAGAACGAAGTAGAAGCCCGGCAAATACTGAGAAGATCCAAGGCATACACCGTCATCAATCAAGAGTTGTACAAGAGAAGTGTCACCGAGGTGCTCCAAAGGTGTGTAGAACCCGAGTAAGGCCAAGAGATGCTATTGGAAATACACCAAGGGGAGTGTGAACATCATGCATCATCTCGTGCACTGGTGGCAAAAGTGTTCTGGCATGGGTTCTACTGGCTTACTGCCTTGCAGCAGGCAGAGGACATTGTCCGTAAGTGTGGAGGGTGCCAGAGGTTTGCCCACCGGATACATATGCCGGCATCAGCACTGAAAACAATCTCTATCACTTGGCCATTCGCAGTATGGTGCTTGGACATGGTCGGGCAATTCAAGCCAGCAAGGGGCAATATGACACACATGCTGGTCATGGTGGACAAGTTTACAAAGTGGATAGAGGTCAAACCAATCCGGAAGTGTGACGGACACACCTCGGTTCAATTCTTGAAAGACATCATCTTGAGGTACGGGTACCCGCACAGCATCATCACGGATAATGGCACCAATTTTGCGGTGGGGGAATTCGCTCGATTTTGGGCTGAGAAGAGAATCCGGTTGGATGTGGCATCGGTGGCCCACCCGGAAGCCAACGGGCAAGTCGAGAGAGCAAATGCCTTGGTCTTGGCCAGTATCAAAGCCCGCTTAATCGAGCCACTGTTGAGAACTCCGGGGTGTTGGATAGAGGAGATACCGGCAGTGTTGTGGGGTCTCCGGACCACACCGAATAGATCTATCGGGTACACGCCATTCTTCATGGTGTATGGTGCCGAGGCCGTACTTCCAACCGACATACAATATGATTCACCAAGAGTGACAATGTTCACCTAGACCGAGGCAAAGGAAGCCCGGGAAGATGATGTGGACTTGCTCGAGGAAGCAAATGAATTGGCACTATCTCGGTCGGCAATTTATCAGCAGAACCGCCGTCGCTATCATAGCCGGAAAGTGCATCCCAGAGGATTCCGAGAAGGGGATCTTGTGCTAAGGCTTATCCAACGCACAGTCGGGATGCATAAACTCTCGCCTCCATGGGAGGGTACTTTTGTTGTAAGCAAGGCATTGCACAATGATTCTTATTACCTTGTAGATGCACGGGAAGCTAGAAAAGGTGTAATGGACAAAGCCGGTGAGGAAACCAAGCGGCCATGGAATGTAGCCTTGCTTCGTCCCTTTTACACTTAAAGGGTGCAGTGTATGTATCTCGGTTTCTCTATCAATGAAATTTCGGCACCCCGAGGTGTTACTCGGGGACTGCCTGCCCAGAATTGTCCTTTATCTTAACTTGCATGTCGGTACCCTCGGGAGGAACCCGGGGACTGCCTCGTTTTATGCCTCTGTTTTTTCTATTATCATTTTATGCATGTCGGCAACCCAGGGAGGAACCCGGGGACTGCCTTGTATCTATTTTTGATTTAGTATATGTCGGGCAAGTTCCGAGATCGATTTTCTAGTCGGAGTAATGTATGTCATGTAAAATCATCTTGTGACTCGACTGACGAACACCGAAATGGTAGTCAAGAGCAGAGAGCATCAAATATGGGAAACACGAAAACGAACTCGGGGACTTAGAATAGGAACTTCTCCGGCATATGCGTCTTGCTCATCCAGTTGTTTATTTTTATATGTCGGAAATTTAGCAAACTGGAACTCGAATATTCATGAGTAATATATACTGTAAATGGAATTTTGTGACTCAACTGTCGAACACCGAAATGGTAGACAAGAGCAGAAATTGCCTAACTACGGTAAACATGAAAACGAACTCGGGGACTCGTTGCAAAATATACCGGCATAACTTGTTTGCATAAGAAGGAGCAGAGTACGAATTAAAATGTATATATTACAATTGCACCCGGCATCCCGGGGATCTAACGTTTCTACACTTAGTGTTTTAGGCAGTGGGGGAAGCCGGTTTCTCAGGTGCATCCGCAGAGGGAGCAGTGACGATGGTTTACTCCACGCCAGCAGTGGTACCCGGAGCCTCCGGGTGCGCCTCGGCGTGACAGGTCTCGGGTGGCGAAGGAGCAGCAGCTTCCCGGGAGGCCACGGTCGCGGTAGCAGCGCCGGTAGCAGCATCATCGTCCTCCGGGATCTCGGCCTCCACATCACCGGTTTCACCCATCTCACCGTCATCTTCGTAATCTGACTCGGAGTCAGAAGCAATGAGGCTCGTGGTAAAGACGTCGGTGTCGGCCCAGGACGCGAGGCGATGGGAAACCTCTTGGCGTTGCCGGATCTTGGCCGGGTCGGTGTACCATGCCGAGATGGTGCGCAGACGCTGGATCACGTCGAGGTCGAGCCCATCGTACCAGCTAAGCACATGGGTCAAGACTTGGTCAGCGCCAGCCCGCGCACCGGAGCGCTTCCAAGCATGGAGTCGCTTGCCGGCATCCTGGAGCGCGGTCGCCAGTTCACTGACCGAGAGGGTCTCGGTGACACCAGGCCATAGGGCACCATGGACATGGACAGCCGCGCTGATTAGCTCGGTCCCGATCGACCAGAGAGGTACTATCCGGGCCTTCAGGGCGGTGAGGTGGTCCTCAATATCCCACGAGTCCGAAATAGGACCCTTCCCGGCTCGCTTCTCACGGGCGGCAGCAACTGCAAGGTTGGCGGCTTCTCGGGAGTGCTCAAAATGTCCTTTAAAGAGAAGAGTTGTCAAGCGGCCAGCACATGAGAGTGATAGCAACAAAGAAAGAAAAAAAAAGGATCTCGGTGAACTTACTATTCAGGTCTCGGTTTAAACCGGTGAGCTCAGTAAGCCAGCCATCCGCCTTCGACCGGAGAAGGGCCAACTCGGTCTCGGCAAGGTGCGCGCGCGCCCCGGATTGGTCCAAGGTTTCCTTCTGCTTCTTGGTGGCGTCCAAAAAACGCACCTTCAAATCAGCAGCGGCGGACTTGGATTTCTCCAACTCGGCGTTTAGCCACAGGATCTCGGACTGAGCCTCCGATAAGGCAGATTTTTGGTCTACCGAAACCTTTCGCGCAGCGTTCCGCTCCTCCCGGAGTCGCTCCTCTAACTTCTTGGACTGACCGAAGTCAGCAAGAAGCCGGTGGAAGACGCTGCTGCGTTTTTTGCCGCAGTCATGTGTCCAAAAATTAACCGGTGTCAATCTCGGGAAGGATACCGAATACTCGGAATGGGCCGGGACCCATATTGATTAACCAACTCGGTAGGGAGGATCTCGGGGACTCGAGATCAAAGACTTGTTATTTCTTTTCTAAGATTGGATCCTAGTGGTCTGCTACTCGTGGAGTCTAGAGCACTAAGCACCAATCCCGGGGACTAGTGGGGATGGAAGAATTAAACTTTGGAGAAAGTAAAAGGAGGAAACTTACATCAATCGCCCGGGTGACATCCAGTGCAACCACCTGGAGAGCGTGAAGGGCTTGGGCGCTGCGGCTCGAACCGGCAGCATGCAAGTCCCCCACAATCTCGGAGGCATCCACGGCGATCCAGGCCTGGTTGTATTCTTCAATAACACGCAGGCCAGGCGCGGCAGACGCGCTCGCGGCAACGATCTCCCGGGATCCTGGAGACACAAAGGAGCTTACGGTTGCTCGCAGCGCCTGCAGGGCGGCAGTGGGGATATCGTCAGGAGGTGGCGGTAATCCGGAAAACTTACCCGAGGCAGAGGAACCCTTGCTTAGGGCCAAGTCTTGGGTCGAAGATTACGGAGGGGCGCTGGGCTTGGCAGGAACTATCTTCTGCCCGGAGGCCTAGTTGCGCGAGTTCCCGCCAGGAAGATCAGAGTGCCGGGAGGAAGCGGTAGACGGCTTCGGCGGCGGGGTCTTGTGTGAAGTCAACCGGGAAGAGGCGCGCGGCACGACTTGCCGCGGAGGACTCGGTGTCTCCGCCTCAAGATGGGACACTCGCCGCGGGCTATCCGGAAGGATGGTATCCTCGGCCGCAGAGCTAGGCGGTACCAGAACCTCGGTCTCCCCGGGATGGACCTCTGGAGCCGCAACCTCGGGTAGCACAGGACCAGGCACAGGGTGCTCGCTGTCCTGCGCTGAATGCCGAGGTGGAGAAGGGGCAGCCCGGGAGGGGCTAGGAGTGTGGGATCCCGGAGGGTGGGGACCCGCGGAAGCCGGGACGTCAAGAGCCGCTCTATAATAAACATGTCAGAAAAGACCTCGGAGGAAACCAAAGTCAGATGACTTAAAGCAAGAAGGTCATACCCGGAGTCGATAGTGGGGGGACCTCTCCGTCGCCGAGGAGGCTTCTCGCCCGGATGCTTGCTGTGCTTACTCTTCTTGGTGGCGCCACCAGAACCACCGGCATGGGCGGTGTCGGAGCCCGCACGTTTGCGGATCTCGGCGCGCTTCGTCACGGCCGTTGATCTCGGAACTACTGGCGGAGCGCAGTTGAGGGGAAGAGCATCAATCACATCGAGTATTTGACAATCGTCGTCATCATCATCGTCAGATGCAATGGGGATAGCCTCTGGAGTTGAGGGCTTACCCGGGGCAGCAGCGCGGGCTAGAGGAATTGCGAGGTGATCTTCGCCGTCGGGATCCTCCGCCGGCATCTCCTTCGGTGTCGGGAAGTCCTCCGGGAAATTGCCACCGGCATCCATCGCGTCCTCCTCTGTTTGACGCTCGAACAGCTGCACGAATAAGTCACTACATGACAACCATGTCGATTTCCAGCAGAACCCGGGTGCAAATGGAATTTGGCGGAAGGCAGACACAAGCAACTGCTTCAGTGGTTTCTTGCGGGAACCGGCAACCCGACCCCACACATAATCCGCCGGCATCTGCGTTCTAGCGATAGCTCGAACGCGCCGCCGGACTGCAGCTTTGTCCAGCGGAAAGATGCTGGTTCTCGTGGGGTCATATACCCCACTCATGTGGCACAGCTTATGCACTCGGGTCTATAGAGGGCAGATGCGGCGGATAATAAAGCAGCGCAGGAGGTCATCCGAGGTCAGGCTATCCGTAAGGATGCTTAGGACGTCGTGCATACACGTGACCTCCTCAGTGTCCGGGAGCCTATTCCAGAGATCGAACTCGCGGGGACGACCCATGACGAACTCGGGCAAGTTGATGAAATCCGGGGTGGAGGATCCCGGAGAGTCTCCCGAGGCCTCCCGGTTCTTCACGTAGAAGAAACTCTGTTGCCACTTCCGGCATGATTCCAGCCCCTGGACCTTGGGGAATCCGGAATCGGCGCGAGGGATGATCGTTGCCGCCCCGCAATCAACAAGGTCTTTGACCTTCTTGTCCGGGTTTGGGATGACTTGCCGGCGGAGGATGAAGTACTTGGCCCAGAGATCCACGAAGGGGCAAATACCGAGATACCCTTCCGTGTACGTGGCAAAGACGGAGAGCATCATGATTGCGTTGGCCGGAAGGTGATGAGGTTGGAGGTTGTAGGTGTCGAGGAAGTCGCGGAAGAAGGGGCTAGCCGGAAGCCCAAACCCCCGCTCGAAATGCGTGAGGAACACTACATATTCACCGGGTTGGGGTTCCGGCTGGACCTCGCCACTCGGAAGTCGACTCTCGACCTACAGCGGGATCTGGTGTGTCCGGTATAACCATTCGAGATCCTCTTCGGTGGTCTCGGATCCATCCTAGCACCCCCGGATACTCTCGTCACCCGTTTCGGAAGGTCCAAAGGCCATATTCGAGCTACTCTGCGGGCGGAGGGGCAGTTAGTCGAGTTAGTCTATCAGTAACTAAGACCCCGGAGTGCAAACTTCTAACATCGTCCGGGTTCATAGCCAACGGATCTACCGTGCTCGAACAAATAAAATTAATTGACACGATAATACCCGAGCAAGGTATGAAGGTGGGCTAGTGCGAGTGAAAACTAATACGAGAACACGGACTAGTACGGTGGACCGTTACCGCGAGGAGGTTCGTCGGAGGGATGAAGGAACTCATCGGAGAAGAGGGTGGCACCCAGGCGCGAGAAAGCCGATGCCCGATGGTGGAGACGAACGGCTCCGCCTGCGGACTGCAACGGCGGTGCTCAAGCTCCGGGCACGATGACGGTGGTGCTCAAGCTCCGGGCACGGCGACAGCGGGGCGCTCGGGGCAGTTGTGGGAGAAAATAGAAGTTTGGGAAGAAGAGGGAGAGACCGCTCCGATCTCCTATTTATGAGGAGATCCAGAGCGGTTTCCGAGTTTCCCGCCCACGATCTCCCAAATCGTGGGTGGGATCAATTTGCGCCGAGCAACACGTGGCGCCACCCGGAGCGCTCAATCCGGCCACACCATGGGCCACACGCCCCCAACGGTTGGAATTTGGATCTGATGTGGCTCCCGGCGCGCGAACCCGAGTAGCGGTGCGCGAAGTCAAAAACACTCAAGTGCTTCTCTGGCTCGACAAGACCCCGGATGGGACCCTCCCCCTGGAAAGGAATCTTGTCTGGCACGAATAATGAAATGTACCGGCATGACCATACCCGGTTGAGGCCCTAAAGGCTATCTAGTTGCACGAGCTGGGCCTCCCGGTTGAAAAGATCTCGGGGTAGGGATCTCGGTAAAAGTCATCTCGGTATCAAAGCGGAAGATTGTCCCTTGCTTCCTTAGATGATTCTTGTTCTTAAAGCTGATCCCGCGCATCGTCTTGGGTCGCTGCACAGCACCAACTTCGGGGACTAGTGTCGGGGGGCTGCCCCCGGGTAGGGCAGATCCCAGCACAATTCTGCAATATGACAACAGTGTTTGACCTTTGGAGAGTGCAAGGGCTATCCTTTGGTGCACTGAAGGGACAACATGACCTTTCGTAGCTGGTTAATCCCAAGGTGTCTCTTGGGGGGCGCAAGGGTCGTCCCTGGAATCTATAAATAGCACCCCCCCCCCCCCCCCCCCGGCCCTCAGAGCGGCATAAGCCCAAGCGGATGGTTCCTCTAAGAACTAGCTTCTCGAAGATGTCTTTGGTAGCAGCCCAAGACATCTTCGGGAGGTTAGGCCTAGAGCTGCTCATCCTAAGTGCTACTCGGGTACATCCGAAAAGGATCTCGGATCTCACGGTCGTTCGGAGGCTCCTGGTAGACTCCCCGGTGGAGAAGATCCCGGATGGACCGGATAGACTCCCCGGGTAGGTAAGAAGGGTCCAAGCTCGCTCCCCGGGTACAGGCTAACCGACATGAAAATCTCGGTCTTGGCAGGTTGTTCAATGTGTGCAGGGAAGACTTACAGGATGGAGCAAGGAGGTAGCCGGCATGGGAGATGCCGGTGGGATGTCAACGGTCCGGAGCAGGCTTTCCCACCTGGCACGGGGGGAAGTCCCATCCCCCCTGACACGGAAGCATGGTCACCTCCCGCCTGACACGGGAGCGTGTCAGCCGGTACGATAACGGTACGACAAGATCGGACATGCCTAGCCCGGCAATCCGGAAAAGGCTACTCGGGATGGGCAAAGACATGTCTTGTCTCTGACAGAGGGACAATGATGTTCCAGGACGGCGCCTTGCCTTGGATAGGAAAATAACTAAGTCATGCATAGGAAATACTTAGGAATTTTATGGGGGTGTGCCACTTGCCTTGGCAACAAGAAGAATAGCAACAGCAGCTGCAACAGTTGTCGTTTTCCTCCGAAAGTTCTAACACATCAAACAAAACACACATAAACATACAAACCAAAATAACAATACAAAAATATGCTATGCATGATGTGCAAAATACTTAGAGAAAATACTAAGTCTATTTTTAAGGTGATCGAGAATTATCAACAACTCTTTGTAAATTGGATATTCACTATAGTGAGAGAGACAGACACCCGACCAGCCACTTAAGTTGTGTAACAGGTCTCATGTACGTGGACATGTAAGGTTAGTTTCCAGGCCGCTTCATCTCACTATGCCGCTAGGATCCAACAAACTTTAAGATGGTAATAACATGATCAAAATTGTTTTAAGTCAAGATTAGAAAAGATAGAAGAAAATGATGTAGGTTATCTTCCAGGCTTCATCTCCAGACTTGTAGTATTCTCCTTAGTGATGTCTTGATCACCATGTCTTAGATTGAAGGAAGAAAAAGAGAAAGAAAGGTTTAGAGAATAGAGGGGGTTGGTCTTCTTGGACTTCATTTTGATTTTTCTTCTAAGTGCTTCTACTTCTTGGAGATTCTTCTGGAGTCTGGTTTTGTCTAAGTCCTTCATTGGTCTTCTAGCTCCATGTTGAAAATCCTAAGTGTCTAAGTGCATAGCACTTAACCAAATATGCTAAGTTGAAAATATTCCTAACTTAGAGAAAATAATGAAGAGATTTCCTATGGAAAATATATCTATATGTGAAAATAAGTTATGCATGTTTAAATCCTAAGAAATATCATACAAAATTTGTGATATTTATAAAGTATGCATTAGGTTATAAATGCAATTTAATTAATTTCTATTTTTGGAAAAATATAATAAAAGGAATAATTATAAGATTAAACTTTTCTATGATTGATATTTTTATAACAAAATTTTATAAATAGTGTTAATAGACAGGGGGGCATTTTTATTAAATTTATAGCAATTTACTTTATTCAAAAATAATATTTTTATTAATAGTTATGTTGAAATTACTCAAACTATTCAAATTAAATATATAACTATGAATTTATTCAAATATTACTCAAAAATGTTTTATAGCAGTGGCATCAATTTACAAATATTCCAAAGTTTCCAAAACAATTTTATTGGTAATTTTTTAAATTACAGATTAAAAGTTATGACAAAAATACTCAAATTCACCATTTGAAATTTGAATATTTTAAACTAAGTCAAATTTGAAATCTAACAGATCTAAAATATTCTACATGTCAAGAGCTTTCCAAATATATAAAAATATCTGAATTTGGATAAACAGAGAAAAAGATATGATAGTTTGAATAGACAGGGGCTTTTCTGCAAAACTGCCATTTTTTATTTAATTGGAAAAAGAAATTCCACGCTGGCGCTGACTGTGCTGCTGACAAGGCGATGACGTGGCTTCCTCCTATTCGCCCGTACCGATTCGGAAAGAAAATAAAACCAATCTAATCTCGGGCGCACAAATCCGATCTAACGGCTCAGATCTAAGGACAAGGACTGGCGGCGCTAGGTCGCCGGAGTAGCTCGCCGGAGATTGCGCCCGCGGCGGCGACGCCTCGGCATCGAGCGTTCCCGACGAACTAAAAGCTACGGGGACGAATTGAAGTTACCAGAGCGTGCGGAAGGTTGCAGCGGAGACGTTGGCGAGGTGGACGGCTTCGACGTGCGCTTCTCCTCCGTGACTCGCTCGCCGGAGTTGCCGTAGGCGGCGGCGTACTTCGGTCGCGCACGGATTCGTCGATCTGGCGTAGGAGAGGACAAACGGCAAAGTCAAAAAGATGCGCACAAGTGAGGGGGAGCCGCGAGTGTCAAAAGGGGGAGAGAGGATCGACAAGGCTCACCGGATTCGGAGAAACTCGCCGGCGGAAATGGCGGCACGGTGGCGGCGGTTTGCGGGTAGCCTAGGGGCTTTCGGCTAGGGTTTGTGAGGGGGAACGAGAGAGGGGAGCAGGGGCTATTTGAAGGGGGCAAAGGGGAATCAATCTGCGCAAACCTCGCGACGGATTTGGAAACGAGATCGACGGCGTTCTCGGACGTGATTCTCGCGGGAGGTTGAAGAAGGGCGACCCCCTGATAGGTGGGTCCCACTGTCAGGGTTTTCTCTTTTTCTTTTCTGTTTTATTTCTTTCTTTTATAACTTTTGATTTAAGACTCCAAATGAAGTCAAATAAATTTCTAAAAATTTGTAATATTCATATCTATGTTTTAAAACATTAGTGGGCATGTTTTGAAACTTTTTGAAAAATAATTATTTTGAAATATTCATAAAATACAATTTTTCCCATTTTAGGTTAACTTTGAAAATAGAGATTTAATAATTTATTTGGAGTTAAATAAAATTAATAAAATTACCCACATTCAATATGTTTGAATTTCAAATTAATAAACTTATTTTGCTGAAATCATTCACCTTTATTTTGGCATAATAGTGGAATAATAGAATAAAAGTTTTTAGAGTAATATGAAATTTAATGGATTTTTAATTTAAACCTTTTGTGATTTAATAAGATGATGAATGATGAGATGCATGTATGCATGAATGCAATGCTTAAATTTTCTTTTCAAAGCAAAACACATAAATGTTTTCAAAAGTTTTAAATTTTGGTGATTTTTGAACATTCCAAAATATTGGGATGTTACACTATATATAAAACCAAGCAACAAAATCAAAGGCAAGGAAGGAAAAATACTTAAGAAGAAATCAAAGTACAAAGCCAATTCCATACAACCCTCCAAAACTTCTCCCCCATTGGCAATAATTATCGAAATTGGCGAAAAGCTTTCGAAAGGTAACATAATAAGATCTCCTCCTTGATTTATGAATTTCTCATGATATGAGTGAAATCAAATGCACTTATCCAATAACGAATAGATGGAGGGGATCAAACTATATTGAGGATCCAACAATTGCACAAGAAAGATATAAATTGAAATCCACTAGAAGGATATCAATTGTAAGAGAAGAATGCATTCACAAAGAAGCAAGCAATCAAGGGATCCGAAACCAATTGAGCATAAGAAGATGTTATGATAAGATCAACTAAGTGTCCAAAAAAATAAGAGGGGACTCCCCAAGGTACGTGCACAATGAAGGATTTGCATTTCAATATAGTGTGCACAACATGGAATCCTCACTCCCTCCTAGATGCTTTTGAACACAAAAAAATGTTGAGCAACAAGAAAAAACAAGTGGAAAACAAAGACTTGCTCAACCGGGAAAGGATGGGTGTGATATGGAAATACAATTTAGGAGACTAAACAAGGATGAGCCTAAGCAACACCATAGTCTTTCAAATTATGAGGCACAAAGTGCATATCATGTATTTCGCATACAAGCACACCAAAGAGGATACATCATATAGGATCACAAGCTTATTAAGAGGCAATGTGATACCAATAGAAAAACAAAGCTTGTGCCTAGAGATCACCAAAGAATCAAGAAAGAAATAAAAGGCGATCACTAAAGATTTTGAATACCAATTAAATATGTAACTATCCTCATGTGTATAAGTTTCTAAGTGGACACTAAGTCCACAAAGAAACATGCACACATAATGTAGGTACAAGGTAAAGCACATGGTATCCAAGAGGAAGTCATAAATACACCAATAAGATTTTTGCTTAAAAGCAAAGCACATAGCTCAAATTATTCTTAGAGGGTATAGATGAACTTCCAACACCAAGTTCTCAAAGCATCACAAATACCCACATTGGATAAGTGATAGTTGGGATACTTCGAGACACAAAACAAATATCACATAAGGCAGATGGTTCATGAGAATTCATCAATATTGCACATGAGAGACTTTGAAATATTCATCAATATTGTAACATATTGGGAATCGGTGAATCATGAAGATGATTATATAAATCCCCTTGATGTGTAATCATCCCGGCTTACTCCCATTAGCAATGAAGATATTTTGAAAGAAATTTTGAAAAAACCATATCAAATGCAACTTAGAGAAACTCATGCCAAAAACAACCTACACAAGGTTGAGAGCTATAAGTATATGCATGAGTTAGATACTTGTTACCGAGATAGCATTGACGGTGTAGAAGATGACAGTTCACAATCATCTAAGCTTGGCTCCAAGAAGCACATGGTGAAGACATCTTTAAAAAGAGGCAAGCTTCCAATGCATCTCTCATGTACCTAAAACAAATCAAATACACTATGGTACCCAAACTAATTGGGTCCAAAGTAGTTAGACCAACTACAATACATGGGACAAACTCCACATAAATATGTGCATATTGATATGAAATAGAATTTCATGCAAATCTTAGCCATTTAAGATTTGATGGAGTTTATCCTATATATTGGATCAACGAAAGTAAGCATGCCATAAGATATACATATAGTAAATATGCATGCACAAAACTTTCAAGAACCAAATGAGATACAATTTGGAAAAAAAATCAATTAAATCAAGAAGCTACACAAAAAGTGTGGCAAGAGAAAGATTTGTCCTCATTGTATGAAAGACTCAAACCAACCCATGATTGGAGAAACCAATTTGAAAAGATATCAAATGAAAAACAAGGTCAAGGCTAAACCAATGAGCATAAGAAATAGATCAAACAAACATGCTCAACGGTTTATCTCATCCAAGAAGGTAGACTAAGAACCATGGGATGAGATAGCCAACTCCACAAAGAAGAGTAAGGTTACAACAAATAAACCAAGCCCTCTACACTTTTCATGATGGCACAAAGTACCAAGACAAAAAATGTTTGTCTTTCAAAGAGACATGTCATCGGGATCAAATACCAATTGAAGATAACTAATGTTCAATAACGTATAGGATTGCTCCCCCAAGATTCGTGAATTATTTAATATATTGTATATGAATACCAAATTCACACAAATGAGATCATTACTCTCCATATACATTGTTAAAACATTAATCCTGTTTAAGAAGAGCAATATGATACCAAACCAATTTAAAGAATAGTGTTCTAAAGAGTATAGAGTAGCTTCCCCATGATTAGTGCATTATTTGAGATCTTGTATGTAAATACAAAATGCACACAAGTGGGGTCATTACCCTCCATATATCCTTTTGAGCACAAAGTTCAAGAAAAGCAATAAGACCCGATAACAATTAAAAGGTTGATGTTCTACTCAATGTAGGATAGCTCCCCCAAGGATGGTGCGTTACTTAGAATTAAGTCTTAGAATGTAAATGCACAACAATGGGATCCTTACTTTTCCTAACTCAAGAAAGCATAACACAAATTATGAGTAGAGCAACAAAAGGATCCAAATGAAGCAAAGAAGACAAAAGGATGGTTAAACCTACACAAACTTGGCGATAGAATAATACAATTTAGGAACAAAAGCCAATGTAAATATGATCAATAATTTTACCACCGATATAATTATCACTTGTCAAAGACAATGAATGTATTGAGATATTTCTCGGTGGTATATGGAAAATATTTTCAAGACCAAATTCACAAAACATAAGCATGTGGCAAAAGATAAGAATTGAAAAAACATGCTTATATAGAGATTCTTGATGACTTCACATATTCAATGATCATACGTACTAAGCATCAAGAAACTCTCTCACAAATAAGATACCAAAAGATGGGTGAACAAAATGCATTTAAGCAAATATGGAACTTGTTTGAGTACCATGCCACCTAGGAACAAGATAATCAACAAATATCAACTCTAGGTGACACTACCTCACATGTTCACATTTTCTAGGCTTGTAATATGCACATAGCTTATTACTCCTCCATAATGTGATAATCTATTCTTTTTAACACGAGGCAAAAGAAATCCAACAAGAGATAATTAATGGACATTAGAATTTGAATTTCTCATGAGTAAGACATACCACAAAGAGAGTAGGTAATATTGAAATATCACCACTAAGTGGTATTCCTCATGAATACACATTTTAGGGTGGTGAGTTACCAAAAAGCACATCACTCCCGCAAAATGGGATAGTCCATTAATATCCCTACAAGCGCCAATTAAAATGAACGCAATAGACAAGAGGCTCAAAACATACATGGTGTGCAAACCAACATAAACAAGCTTGATTACTCAACATAAGTAAGTAGAGGGCACAACACATATAAACACTTGTAAGGTACAAAACCAAACACATGCAAGGGTGCAAGTAACTTTCAATGTATACAAATGAATTAAATACAAGTTACCGCAAGGAGGAGCATTGGATATATGCTAAGATAATATAATCCAATTGACTTGACTTGAGAGAATATGAATGATGAAGATCCCTTAATTCTTCATGATGTAGTCAACTCTCCAATGTCCTCCGCTTACACCTATTGATCAAGTTTTAGCTTGTTGGTCCCCAACCAAGCTTGGTCCTAAGAGGTTAGTCACAATAGGCTTGGCAACCCAAATGGTTCTTTTCTTGACACCACTTTGAGTACCAATAACTTTCGCAAACACATTGCCAATCTTATCCTTTCGAAGAGAATAGACATTGTCAATTGTAGTGGGGTTGGATAAGTTACCATGAGTGCATGAAGAAGCAAAGTGATCCTTCCCACGACATTTGTAGCAAAGTCGGCTTTTACCTTTCTTCTTGGGAAGGGAAGGTTCTTCAACTTGGGAAGCTTGAGTTGGGACTTGAGGTTGCTTCACTTGTTGCTTCTCACTAAGAGGCTTCTTATTCAACGGGCAAGATTTAACATGGTGCCCTTCAACCTTGCACTTGAAGCACACAATTTTGGCCGAATCAATAACTTGTTTTTGGCCCTTCTTCTTGATGAACTTGTGCTTATTCTTGACATTGGACTTGTTCTTGTTATTGGAGTTGAATCCAAGTCCACTCTTCTCATGAGGAAGTTGTTGCAATCTCAACATGTTGTCGAGGGTGGACTTCCCTTCATGACACTTATTCAAGTCTTTCTTCAAGGAAGTGACTTGTGCCTTGAGCTCTTTGAGTTCCTCTACATGGTTAGTTTCAACACATATACTAGAGGAAGTGGTAGCTACATTGTTAGAGCAACAAGGCAAGGAAAGTAATTCATCACAAGATTTAGCAATAGTATGTGATGTAGAATAGTGTCCACAAGAGGCTCACAAGATTTTGCCTTCGTAGTGACCGCCTCATGAGCTAACTTTAGCCTAGCATGAGATGCTAGAAGATCCTCATTAGAGCTTGAAAGATTTTCATGATTTTCTTCCAATATCCCATACTTGCTAGTTAGCAGATCAAGTTGAGCCCTTAGCTCAACATTCTCCTTCAAAATAGATGCTTCTCATGAAGTGGAGTTAGTAGCACAAGCAACATTCACGATAGCAATGGAAGAAGACATCATGACAAGCTCATTGTTTAACTTAGCATTTTCTTTAGTAAGCACATTACATTTAGCAATAGCATGGTCATGTTTTTAGTGAGTTTAGCAATTTTGGAGTTTTGAGACTCCATGATAGTTTCAAGTTGCTCTTGAAGGTGAGCATTAGTTTCTTGTTCATCTTCTAGAGATGATTGAAGAGATACCTTTTCATATGCATCTTCTCTCTCAATCTAACCTTTTAGCTCAAGAACATCCTCAAGCTCACCTATACGGCTCATAAGAGAGCCAAAATGTTTCTTGCCAACTCCTTGCAAGTTAGTCATGAAATGATGAAAAACAATAATTTCTTTTTTGATTTCAAGACTAGTATCATCATCAACATCATCATCATCACCACCATGAGATATATTGAAGTGCACGGTAGGAGATACCTTAAACTCCTTAGCCATAAGTCAAAGGTGAGTAGTGGATGAAGACGACGAAGAGTTACTTGAAACACCAATGGGGTCCATGAATTGTTCCAACAATTGTTGGGATTCCTCTACATTGTTAGCCAAACAAGTACTAGAGGAAGAAGAAACATTTTGATCATGGCAACAAGACAAGGAAAGCATATCATCATGAGATTTAGTTAAGCAACTACTACATGATATGCAAGGACTATCAACACTAGCATATATGACATTTGGAGTGCTAGAGGTGTTTACGTCCAAAGATAGAGCATTGCAATAAGATGAGTGTGAAGTATAGTCAATAGTAGATTCACCATCAAAAATGCAATTTCTATCACCACTCACCATATCATTACCTTGTGGCAAACCACATGTCGGTGAAGTGGAATAAGATGTGAACTCATCACGACCAGATGTGGAAGGAGGACAATCATCCTTGGAAATGTTGGACACCTCATATATATCTTGAAGTTTTGTCCATAATTCATGAGCGCTCCGAAAAGGCATGATTGATGCAAGGACTACTTCGCTCAAAGCACATATAAGACCATTAGATGCTAGGGTATCGAGATAAGAGTTTTTCTCGTCCTCTAACGATAATTCTAGTGAATCCTTTGGAGGAGAAAAAACACATATCTACAATACTCTCTAAATTTGAACCCATGGCTCTAAAAAGATTAAGCATGCGAATTTTCCAAACATCATAATTAGTTCCATTGAATTTATAAGTGGGATTGTGCACTAATTCTCTAAACGACATCTTTATCTCTAGGCGGTTAGTCCTAATAATGAGATAACCTGGCTCTGATACCAATTGAACGGACAGACGTCGCCTAGAGGGGGGGTGAATAGGCGATTTAAATATTTTTCAAGAAACCGGATTATCCGGTCCAAGAAAGACCTGGATATTCCGGTATGTATGATAAAGGCGTTATAAAACTAGAGCTTTACTTTAACAAGCATACAACCTAGATATAAATAGTAGGCTCACCTATGTGCACCAACAACTTATGCCAAGCAATACAAGTAACAAGGTTATAGCAAGATAGATGACTTCAAGCACGAAGGCTATCACAATGTAAAGTGCATAAGTAAAGAGCTCAGGTATAGAAATAACCGAGACACACGGAGACGAGGATGTATTCCCGAGTTCCACCCAAAGGGTGTACGTCTCGTTTGGAGAGGTGTGCGCAACCACAACAGGTTAGCCGCAACGCCACAAAGGCTCACCTTCTTCTCCTGATGAACTCAACCACAAAAGGTTGCGAGTTCACCTTCCATTATTGATCCCCTTTCGGGCGGAGATCGAATCTCGTACAAAACTCTTGAGGCACTCACCCACAACTTAATTGGGGGCTCCCAGGTCTTGAGGCACACACCCACAACTTAATTGGGGGCTCTCAAGTGACCACAAAATATCTTGACCACAAAAGGTTTTGGCCACAAAAGGCGTCTAGGGTCCAATGACCCAAAAGTAACAAGCTCACAAGTATCACCACCACGAATCCTCGTGGAGGGCTCAAACCGATGCAAATGCAATGGCAAGAGCACACAAAGTGCTCAAGTCCTTCACTCTCAAATTCCAACAAAGCAACAAATGCTTATGGGGGGAATAAGAGAGGAAGAACAAAGGAAACCACAAAGGAGTCAAATCCTTCACTCCCATATCCCACCAAAATCAACTAATGTTTATGGGGGAGAAGATGGGAAGAACAAAGGAGGAGAACCACAAAGGAACTCCAAGATCTAGACCCACTAGGTTCCCCTCACTTAGAGGAGAGATGGATTGGTGGAAATATGGATCTAGATCTCCTCTCTCTTTTCTCTCAAAAAATAGCAAGAATCATTGGAGGGATTGAGAGATCTCAAAGATTTGGAGGTTAACAATGGAGAAGGAGAGAGAGCACCAAAACTTGGAAACCATTGGGGAAGATGACCCCTTAAATAGGTTCCCAACAAATCTGCCTGTTGGGGACAGTTTTTCCCACTCGGGCCGGAAGTTCCGGGCTTACCCCGGAACTTCCGTACCCCCCGGAAACCCCAAAACGCGCCCGAGAAGTGCACTCTGGAAAAACCGGAAGTTTGGCCGGATCTTTCCGGCCGGCCGGAATTTCCGCCCCTAGCAAAAACGTCAACACAAAAATGATGATATCTTGATCATCTGAACTCCATTTTCGATGATTTTTGGCTCGTTGGAATCACCACGAAGATCTCTATAAGATCATGCAGAGAAACATCACAGTCCAATAAGTGAGGTTAAAAACAAATGGTAAGATCTCTAAATAAGAGAACAACCGGTAAAACCTCCAACATAAAAAACGCAACATGTTTTCCAAAGTAAACCCGTTTTCGATGAACTAGAGCTTGACATGGAGATGAACCAAGTTCTAATCCTCACAAGGATAAAAGCCAAATAAGAACCAAGAAATATGATATGCCAAGTATGCAAAGGTTTGAGCTCTCCACAACGATACGATCAACTTACTCACTTGAGAGCCCCTCTTGATAGTACGTCAATCTATCATATACCCCTATCAAGATCATACCTTTGCATTGAGAATTCCACTTGAGTTAGATGATGACTATCTTGATATATTCAAGTGGTTCAACTTTCTTGATTGCGCGTCCAAGAACATGCTTGATGAAAACTTCTCCAAATACTCCCCCATACCAATATGGGAGAGTCTCGCTAGGCTTCGTCTTCATGTATCCATAGCAAGATCCAAGCATAGGATCTCTTCAAGAAGCTTCTCTTGGTCTTGCACATCTCAATCTCGATGACGATCACCACATGGCGTCATCCTCCATGAGCTATAAGAAATATTCATTTGTTGCAAGCCCATGGGGAAGATACCTAACCTCATATAAAGATACCACACACATATATCTTGGGTTAGTTCGCAAAGCTATACGGACAAGTGTTTACCATCCCAAGAGATACAAGATCCCTCTTGGTACATCTTGTAGCTTTGTGTGTTGATCAACATCTTGATCAACCTTGTATCTTCCAACAATTCTTCCCTAATATGATGTCTTGAATACTTCAAGACATAGTTGCAATATACTCCACTCAACACATGAACTCCACAATTCTCATGGACATGATCTATAAGAATATCTCAATGCAAACATTAGTTTATAGAGATTGTCATATAATTATCAAAACCACACATGAGGGAAAATGTTCTTTCAGTAATGAACTCTCTTTATTTCTCATTTTTGTACATATACTCATTCATGTGAGCATGCTTAGATGGTTCGCATAATGTATGTATTGATTGGTGGATGCTTAGTAGTTCGTGTTATCTTATGATCGTTTCCAATTTATTTATAATGAATGTCATGTCTCTTTGGGTATTTACTTGCATTGTTTTGCTCATAATAGAATATGACACATGTTATGACTGAAAACAAAAAGTCAATTAAGCCTTGATGACATATTTTGACTCAGAGTTCTTGTATCTTTATTATGCCTCTGTTAATTCTATTTCGTCGCAAGCATGATTATGACGGTTATTTCTCTCTTGAATTGTTGCTTTCCCATCTTTTGCTAGCCTCCACTTGTACCAAGCTGAGAAAATGATTGTGCTTCCAAATCCCTGAAAAACAAGTTATTACAAAGAGTCCACCATAAACACCTATACATGGCCATTTCAAACCATTCAAGTAAATCTGCGTGTGCTACCTTTAAAACCTTCAAACACTTCTTAATGTGTGCCACTGTTTTGAGCTCATGAGGAAGTGGTAGTTGGTCTTGTTATCTTCCAAACTAATTAAGTAATTGACTTGGATGCTACATCTGCTCGTCACTAATTTTATCAAGCGCTGGTTAGACCATTGTAATATCAAAAAGATTTGAGAAAATAAAAATGGGCACTCCTCCATGGTTTGAGATTGTTTGGCGGGCACCCGAGGATTCGGTTAGCCATGGTATTCTTAGCAAGGTGGGGAGGAGTGTCAAGGTATCAAAATATATGAATATGAAGATGCATGTTACAATTGCCTTGTTTTAAAAATAATTGGAACCACTCTCAACTTGCTTAGTATGGAAGATAACGAGAACTCTATTGCCAGCCATTGACCTAACAACCACCACTCAAAAAAAAATTTACCTCTGTTTTCAAAATAATAAGAAGCTCTAGCACATGTTGAATCCCTACTTCCCTCATTGAAGGGCATATCTTTTACTTTACTGTTGAGTCTCCATCTTCCTTTGAGCACCTTCTCGAGAGCATAATTGTCATTCTTAGTGTAATGTGCTTGTCCCTTAATATGTTAACTTGATGTAATCTAGATGCTTTTATCTCTGATATCTTTATCTCTAGTCTTCCCTTGAAACTCAGAGGTGCCTGGGTATTTATGTTTTGCTGTTACATTCGGGCTAGCGAGATACCACTTTATCAAACTTTCTTATGATCATTGCAATCCTGTGAATTGATATATTTCATGTTATTTATCAGCGGTATAATTGGCATATTTTCATGGTTTACATAACTATTGTGTGACACCGTTTATATATGCCTTGTTATGAATAGTCTAAGCATTTGTCCTCATAATGAGATTATTTACATCACATGAGCAAATGAGTCCGTGAAAGTTCGTTTATCGCACTCAGTTGTTAACTCAATTGCTTGAGGACAAGCAATAAGCTAAGCTTGGGGGGAGTTGATACGTCCAAAACGTATCTACTTTCCCAAACACTTTTGCTATTGTTTTACCTCTGGTTTGTGTGTTTTGGATGCAACTAACGCGGACTAACGCTGTTCTCGGCAGAATTACCCTGGTGTCTTCTTTTTGTGCAGAAATATCAACTTCGGAGAAAAAGCACAAAAGTCAACCAGAAGTCATTTTCTATCCGAGGAGGACCAGGAACCACGAAGACCAAACGGAGGAGAGGCTCGAGGGCCCCTCATCACCTGGTGGCGCGGGACCCACCTAGCCGTGCCAGGAGGTGAGGAGGCCACCTCGGCCACTCCTTCGCGGCCCCCTCACGGCTATAAGTCCCTCCTGACCTAACAACGCTGGGAGGATAGACACTTTTCCAGAGAACACACCCGTGCGCCGCCGCCATCGTGAACCCTAGTTCGGGGACCAGAAGTATCTGTTCCGGCACCCTGCCGGGACGGGGAATCGAAGGGGATAATCGCCATCGTCATCTCCACCGCCTCTCCATCAACCATCCATGTTTCCCCCATCCATGAGTGAGTAATTCATCGTTGTAGGCTTGAGGGGATGGTAGGGATTGGATGAGATGACTCATGTAATAGATGTAAGATTGTTAGGGCATGGTGCCTATGAAGGGGATCCTAGGCAGAAAACAAAAAATTCCTATCAACGATATCCTTAAACCAGCCAAGATCTATACTATGCAGATATAGAAGTATGGCGGAGATCGGAATACATACCCTCGTAGACCGAATAGCGGGGATTACGCTCCCGCACAAGCGCTGACGACGAAGACGGCGTAGCCGACCTCTAGGTCACGAAGAACTCGGCGCAACGAAGACGGCGAAGATGACCTCGAGGTCGGATGGAAGAAGCCAACCTCCCAGCAACACTAGCGTGGCACCTCGCTGAGCATCACACTCATACGGTGGAGACGACGGCCTCCGAAGCTCCAGTCCAGGACGAGCAGCGGAAGACTTGAACTGGAACACCAGCAGCGCGGCAGCGGGCTATGGTGGAGAGAGATCCTCTCATCCTCCTCGGCGCAACTCCAACAAAGGGAATCACGAAATCGAGGAGAAATAAGAGAATTAATTGGTGAATTAAAAGACCAGTGGTGCCCCTTCTTATATAGGCTCCGGGGGGGAGCCAACTTGCCAGCTAGGGAATGTGGGACTATCCCCCATTTCCTGGTGCGCCAGCCACCTGGTGGGCCTCTTTTGGCCCACCTAGGCCGGCCACCTTGCACCCCACCGAATTCCCTTGGGGATTCTTCCCCCTTTGGGCCTTCTTTCGACCAGAAGGCCCATTTAAAGAAATCAGACTAAATAAATTCGAAAATAAATATAGATAATCATATTTAAATATTAATTACACTAATTAATATCAAACATAATATATATATAATTTATTCCAGCTCCGAAAACTATTTCGCCGCTGCCCGATCTCCATCGGACCCTTCCCGGGACGTTCTCGGTGATCTCTTTCCTTTACGGTTGTCTTATCGAAACACCTATAGAGTGTTACCCTAGCGGTTCGATATAATAACAGGTGTGATCGAGACTCCTCTCTGATCAACAACTAACTCGTAGGCCTAGACCCCATGAATTAATCCCTGTGATATAACGAATGACTCTCATCTATCAAATCTGAACGTTAAGTCTTAAACCCTTTGTCATGGCGATACTTAGCGTGTCCGAGCGTCGTTCTTAGATATCTCCATATCTAGCTGACCTCGTTACCGACATCGCAATCTTCTACTTGTATATGATTTCATGTCTCAGTGACCTAGTCACATGCTTGCAAGCTCATTAGACATAATCTCACCGAGTGGGCCCTAGAGTATCTATCCGGCTATACAGACTGACAAATCCCGCGGTCGACCCCTCGTCTCAACCACTCTCTTCCGATACCCAAAAGTATCACCTATCATTGTCACACTATATAAGATATGACGTTTGGTGCGATCAAAGTATCTTTCAGGGATAACAATAAGAGTTTATCTCACGGTCTTAAGGCGTAATGACTACGTCCTATAAATATGGGTATGTCCATCACATCGTTCAACCAACGACATGACTTTCATTGCCGACCGGCGCCATGCCCTATGATCGGAAAACCTCGATCATCAATCGCGCAATGAAACTAGTCTTAGTAGAGGTTACTAGGGACCTGGTTGTTTATCTACCACACATGTATTAATGTTTCCGCTTAATACAGTTATAGCATGGTATAAAACATATAATGAACAATTGGGATGTTACCAATAAACTATGTTTATTAAGTGCCTCTAGGGCATATTCCCTTCAGTCTCCCACTTGCACTAGATTAACACTTAATCTAGTTTACAACTTGGTAAAAGCTCAACACCCATCGCATCTTGGTGCCTGCTTGTCTCGTGGAAGAGGAATACAGTCAACAGATCTCACACATTGAGACCTATATGTGCTTTGCAACACTTCTATGTCACCTAGTTTGAAATCATCCCGTATCTTACGATGACGGTGAAATATATCCCAGTGGATGGAGTCAGACAGTCCAATCACACTTGCTACTTCTGAATTTGTCATATATTTCTATACATACGTAGATTATGCGATAGTGCATTCATATGCAACTCCGCAAACTAACCATGTCGTTCTTCAAAACAAAGGACATCTCCTATATGAGATTTCTAGTCGTATGTTTCAATGTCACAACTTGCATCATCGTAACCATTTTACGGCAAGTTTTCTTTCCACTCTTACCCTTTACTAGAAAACATATCTTCAATTCTTATAGACACTGAAAAATATACTTCACGTTTGTTCATAGACCCACACAAGGATCACTCTAGAACCCGTTCTTCAACCAAGAACGTGGGTCACACCAAGTCGAGCTTTCAGTCTGATAAAATCTATGTTTGATACATAGAGAATGTCGAACATCATTTTCTATCACTGAAAATGCCAAGATAAACTTAATACTTTACCTAGTCATACATGCAAGAACAATCTTCTTCGCTTGTTTCATTCTGAATTACTTCAGAATCTTAACTTAGGAAAATACTCCGACCTAATATTATTAAGCCCCTTGCGAGCTATACAATTATAGATTGGATGCCTAATACTCCTAACTTCATTCATAGAAAATTTAATCACTTAAATATTCCTTTACACTCTACTAGAGGATTTGTGTCATTCAATATGTTGTTACATGCAAAATCACGAATGACACCTAGCTCCCGCTCAAAATATGCCTTCCGCATATAAGATCAAGGAAAGCTACTTAGCTCCCACTCAAATATGCCTTCCACATATAAGATCAAGAAAAGCTACTTTGCTCCCACTCACTTCTTTGCAAATACAAGTTTCTTCAACTATTTGGGACAACTCCAAAATCCTTTGATCACATTATCAAAGTGAAGATTCTAGCTCCGATATGCTTGCTTCAGCCCATGAATGGACAACTGAATTTTGCATACATGTTTAGCATCCTCAGGATCACCAAACCATTATTGTACTGATTACAACTCTTTCTTAATGACACTATTAAGAAACATGGTTTCCTTATCCATCTATCAATTTCTTATTTGAAATTATAGTAATTGCTAAACGACCCAGAATAGATTTAAGTCTTCGCCACTTGAGACAAAATCTTGTTGTGGTCAACTATTGAATATGTCAGAACTTATTCACGACAAATTGATCCTTATCAATGTCTACTCTCTCATAAAATTACATATTCTATTAACAGCCTAGATGCCATCAAGAAGATCTCCCAAGTCATTACCTGGTAATCATACATGGATTTTATCTCGGATCATATCTGACTCATAGCCATTTCTCGGACTTAGGTCTACCATCTCTTTTTCATAGTTCGTAGGTCTGTCATATTCCATTAACATGACCTTTATAACAAGATTGTCGTAACACACAGTGTGAAACACAACCTCTTATGCCTACGTCCTTAGTATGAGCTCAGAGCAACATGATCTTGTATCATCAGCTTCTTTTCAGTTGTGGAGCATGACACCAAAAACACTTTCGGTTGCTCCACTCTGATGTGGAGAGAAAGTTCATCAACTTCGTCTTGCTCTACTTTCTTTCTGACTTATACCCTTGGACAAGAGACTATTTCTTTCGCAAGGTATATCCCGGCAACGATTTTGCCTATGTCGTGAGACATGTACCCAACTAACTCTTTAGGTACGGTACACTACAAAGATTAATCCATTTTAGGGTTGATCACATCGAAACACTAAATTGCTGAAACGACAATCTAGACTCAAAGCCATGCCATCACATATATGGCATTGTCCTTATGGATTCAAATGGTTTCCCCATTATCTAACGTGAATGTTACGTTTCTACGATATGACTCTAATGATCACAATAATTTGATAAGAGATTTATTTAGCACACACTATCTGATAGGGTGCGATTACGACGTTCTAACATACCATAACACTATGGTGTTCCATGCGACGTAATTTGTGGAACTCTTCTCACAAGTATGACAATGATATGCCAACATTATAACTCAAATCTTTATTTCCTCAATCTGTATCGCTGAAATTTGATTTTCTTGTTAAATTTATTTCTTACTTCATTCTGAACTTGTTTGATCGAATCAAAATTTCTAGAGTAACATTCACTGAGTGGATATCCATATATCTACTCGGAATATTCTTGAAGTCTATGAAACAAAGACTTCCACTACACGTTAAAGTACTTCATTGATTCACATACACCCATATGCACGATTATCAACAAGTTATACTCAAAACATTCAGTGAAGTTCACGAAATAAAGGTCTCCACTACCCGTCAATTACTTCATTGATCCACATACATCTATATGCATGACTATCAATTAGTTATATGCCCGTTTTCCGAAAACAGTGTCTTAGTTATCTTGCAAGTGTCA
The DNA here is from genome assembly GCA_026929855.1 of Poa annua. NCBI lineage: Eukaryota > Viridiplantae > Streptophyta > Magnoliopsida > Poales > Poaceae > Poa > Poa annua. The sequence goes on along the minus strand of CM049426.1, from coordinate 236,454,700 downwards.
AAAGATCAAATCTAAGGGCTTGTAGATCCATCCGTTATGGAGCTAACTCATTGACTATAACATTGACATGAATTAAACGGAAGTTGAACGGCAGTTGACCACCTAGAGGGGGGGGTGAATAGGTGGTGACCAATTTTTATGTCTTTTTTAGTTTTAGGCTAGCGGAAAGTAAGTTGACTAGATGTGCAACTAGGTGACACACGTGACAAACTACAAGGAAGCTAAGCAAGTACAGGAAATAGAGATGCGGTAAAGGAGAGTGGAACGAAACAACCGTAGGAACTCGAAGACCAAGATTTTATCCCGAGTTCCACCACATAGGTGTACGTCTCGTTGGAGAGGTGTGAGCTACCACAAAGGTTTGCTCAACGCCACAAAGGCCTCACCCTATTCTCCTGTGAATTCGACCACAAAGGTGCGAATCCACACTTCCACTAAGGACTCCTTTAAGGGCGGAGAAGGTCCCGTACAAATTCGTGAGGCACACACCCACAACTGAATTGGGGGCTCTCACAACGACCACAACAGGTCACTTCCACAAAGGAATCCACAAAGGATCAAAATACACAAGGTTGAACCTAGCTATCCACAAAGGAACCCTAGATTCGTTGCCCCTCAAGAAATAGAGGGGGAAAGTCAAATCGCTTCGGTGGAGTTGTAGATCGGTGGCTTCTCCCTCAGATCCCCGAGTATCAATGGATTTGAGTGGCTAGATTGGGAGATCCGGGAGAAACAAGCTTCAGCACCAATGGAGGAGAGAGAAAATTTGGAAGCTTAGAATGCTGGAGGTAGGTGGAGGGGTATTTATACCCCTCCCCAAAATCTGCCTGTTGCACAGCCGCCAGCCCGGAAATCTCCGGGTTGAGGACCGGAGATCTCCGGACCCCGGAAATTTCCGGTGCAATTTCCGGTTGAGCAAGAAACTGGATCAGTACTGGTTGGGCTTGTTGACTTGGTCGAAAATCCTCTGACACTCGGAGATCTCCGGATTGGGGCTCGGAAATCTCCGAGCGCCAGAAATCTCCGAGAGGATTTCCGGCTAAAATTGTTTTGGAGTCAGTACACACTTTGAGTTCTGGACTTGGTCGAAATTCCTCTATCACTCGGAGATCTCCGGACTGGGGCTCGGAAATCTCCGAGCGCCGGAAATCTCCGGGAGGATTTCCGGCTCAGCTTGAGTTGGAGTCAGTACGCATTTCAATTCAGACTTAGTGATAATTAAGGATGGCTCGGAAATCTCCGGTCTGTGGACCGGAAATTTCCGAGCCCCGGAAATCTCCTGACTGAATTCCTGAACAAAAACCAGGTGTAATTGAAATGACATTTAGGCAACCTAAGTAATCCTCTTTGACAGTCAACCTGTAAAATAGCCTGCATGCTTCATCACAAACATTAGAATACTTTTTGTGTTGTCATTAGTCACCAAAACTTGGGAGTACATAGAATGCACTTTCAATCTCCCCCTTTTTGGCGAATGATGACAACACAAAAAAGGAGTGGATTTGCAAAATATAGACGGAGCTCCCCCTAAGTGAGTGCACTATTTAAGAATGTCTTTGGAATACAAAGTGCACATTCCTTAGGATCAACACTCCCCCTAGATTTTACAAAGCACACACAAACACAATAGAAGCAACAAACTTAGATAAAGAGTTATTACAATAGAGAATTTAATAGTACTCATGTCTCACACACATGACGAACAAACACAGTCACGAAATAAAAGAGCACTGAAGGAAGCAAAGCGAAAAGAAAGAAGTGCTCTTAGCCCATGCAAATCCCGAGAGTCCTAGAGATACTTCTCCCCCTTTGGCATCAAGATACCAAAAAGGGAGGAGGTTCCACTAACGTCCCATGACTCAAGAGTCGGAACCCGCGTCCTGATCATCTTCCTCCTCCTCCTCCGTGTCAGCATTCTCAAGATCGTTGTCCTCTGGCACAGCATCATCCCAATCAAATGTGAGACCATCTGCATTCCAATCCTTGAAGGGATACCGGGGCTTCAAAGGTTGCTTCGGAGCAGGCATCTTCATGTGAGCCATCATTGCTTCTTGGCGCTGCATAATGCGATGGTTCTGAGAGTAGATGGAGTAGTTCTCACTGTGAATGCAACAGTTCATGTTCATGATTTTCTCAATTGCTCGAACTACCCAGGGGGCGACTTTTCTTGGCAGCTTTCTTGATGTTGGGATTGGAGGGAACCCTAGATGGACCACCAAAAATGTCATCCTCATTGATCTCATGCATGGTGGCTTGTTGTTGAACCAAGTGAGCAGATTTCTGGACAAGCAGGGCTGGCTTGTGAGGCTGAGTGGCAAAAGCTGCATCAAATTCATCACCGTCTTGCTCAGACAGCTTGTAGAGGCTCTTGATGAGCAGCATTATATAAGGAGCATATGGAGGAACTTTCCTCTCAAAGACTGCTAGTGACATCTCCTGGAAAATAAAGTCCATGACATCCACCTTATAGACCTCCTGCTCAACTGCATACTCCCCAAGATAGGCATCATGAGCTTTGGCCATCAAGTTTACTAGAGCCCCGGCAATATTATCTGCATTGCCGGCAATGGGAGCAAATGTCCAACGGAACATGCGCAGTAGGATATCATAAGTGGGTAGGAGGCCATTCTGAGAGCCAACCTCCCTCCAGGCTGGTATAGATCAGTCATGACGTGTTTGTTGTAGGACACGCCATGGACATGCATGCGGGCACCAGCTGCAGTAGAAAGACCACGGAAAGGACATCCAAGAATCTGAGCAAACTCTCTGAAGGAAGAAGTCAAGCGCTGCCTGCCAGACATCCAAGTCATCCCAACATCCTCTTAGGAGTCAAACACCACAGTGGCATAGAACTGATGGATAAGAGAGACGCTGTAGTTGCACTCAGTTCGCATCAATGGCTCCAAACCCAAAAGTCCATAAACCTTCACAGCACCACCAAAATAATCGGCCTTCTTCATTAATTTGTCACATTCAATCCACTTCATGGGGCAGATTGGCTTGTCAATGGAGAACTTCAGATAGACCTCTCTGTAGATCCATGCCATCTCAGTGCAAAAGTAAGTGGGATCATCAGACTCCACATCATAGGAGAGGTCACTTCGCCACTTGCGAAAACTTCCTTTGTTGAAGTCTTCAAGACGGAGCTCGGTCTTCTTCTTCTTATTAGCACCAATAGGTTTCCTGAGGATGGCTGAGGTCTCAGATTGTGAGTTGTCTTCACTGGAGGACCCACTGGGAGGGCGTGAGTGAACTGGTTTGGCTCTTCCGTGAGTAGCCATTTGCTTGAAGCGGCCACGAGGGTTGGAACCTGCAGGTACACAGCAAAGAGGGGATGGAAAGCATATGGGGTAAGCACTCATGTCCGAGATTGAAAATGGAACATACTAGAAAAGTTTTGACAAACACAGTTTCTGGACTTAGCTGTTTTGATTCTGAGCAGGCCGGAGATTTCCGGGTCTGACTCGGAAATCTCCGGGGTCCGGAGATTTCCGAGTAAGGACCGGAAATTTCCGGTCTGCACGAAATTTTGACAGATCTGAACAAAATCTATGGATGAAAAATAGATATGTGCATGTGGAAGGTAGAACATGCCTAGGGGAGCAATTCTACCAAAGGAAACAACTAACAACCTCCTAAATCTGCTAGGTTAAACGAAAACAAGTTTCGTCCTAGATTTGAAATAAGAGGAGTTACCGGAGGACATTGCGAAAAGCGTGCGGATGGAAACGAAGCCCTTGACGAGGAGAACCAGATCCCCGAAGCACGCAAGAAACCCTCGAACGATCCACCCGCAGCGAGGAAAGGAAAATTTGGAGATTTTCGGAGGAGAGAGAGAGTTAGGGCACGGGGTGGAAGAACTGGCCGAACTGGCCGGTCCACCCGTGCCCTTATATAGGCAGGAATAATTTGAACCGGAAATTTCCGGACTGAGGCTCAGAGATTTCCGGGTGCCGGAGATTTCCGGGGCTAGTTCCGGATAGGACTTAGCCCTGGAAAACTTTTGGCACACTCGGAGATTTCCGGACATCGGGCCGGAGATTTCCGGACCCCGGAGATTTCCGGCTCTAATTCCGATTCAGCTTCGCTTGAGGTCAGTGCCGAAATTGAAAAGGACTTAGGTGCCGAAAAATCGCAGGGGCCAGAGATTTCCGAGTCTGGGCCCGGAAATGTCCGGACACCGGAAATTTCCGGGACTACTTCCGGTCAAAAATCATCACAGGTCAGTGCTGATTTTTGAATGGACTTAGTCTCGAAATTCTCTGGTGGCCCGGAGATTTCCGAGTAAGGCTCAGAGATTTCCGTTCAAACCCAAAAACTCCAGGAACAAGAAACCAAAAGGGGACATGAGTGGGGAAAAGCAAGTTTACAGGATAGTGACAGGCTTAGAATAGACACTCAAACTGAAAAGAAGACACACTCAAGTTGCAAAAACCATACAACACAAGAGAAGACCAACAAGAGTGTGTTTTCCCGAAAGAACCAAAGACAATGCAAGTGAGAAATAAAGAATAAAACCAAATAGAACCCAAAGAGAAAAAGTGTTGGTGGCCGAGGCCACCGTGTATGAGTTGTAGCATGGTACCGCGAAGATATATCTTGGGTCCATAACTACATCTCAACATTGAAGCTCACAAATTAGATTCAATTTGAAGTTTTAGCAATGATATGTCACTATATGCATAATAGGGGGAGTAAGAGTCCAATGTATTAAGAAAACACTCCCCCTAAGTCCATGCGTACCTCTAGGTCTTATAAAGCCTTAAACGTTGGAGTGTGTGTACGGAGTTCAAGCCAAGGCCCGAGAATCTATGATATTGAGCTCATTCCTCAAGTAGCAAAAATGGGCTTCATCAAGGGGTTTCGTGAAGATATCCGCCAATTGATCCCTTTTACCAACATATGATAGATCAATATCTCCTCGTGCCACGTGATCGCGGATGAAGTGATGACGAATCTCAATGTGCTTGGTCCTTGAATGTTGCACCGGATTGTATGCAATTTTGATGGCACTCTCATTGTCACATAAAAGTGGCACTTTGTCCAAGAGGACACTGTAATCCTTTAAAGTTTGCCGCATCCAAAGAAGTTGAGTACATCCGCTTGCGGCAGCAACATACTCGGCCTCCGCCGTGGATAATGAGATACAATTTTGTTTCTTCGAGGACCAACTCACCAAAGATCTTCCAAGAAATTGACACGTTCCGGATGTGGACTTCTTATCATCAATGTCGCCCGCCCAATCGGAGTCCGTATATCCACAAAGAGACAATGTGCCATCTTTGGGATACCACAACCCAAAGCAAGGGGTATGAACCAAATATCTGAAGATTCTCTTTACGGCCATCAAATGACTTTCCTTAGGCGCGGCTTGATAACGAGCACACACTCCCACGCTTAAAACGATATCGGGCCTAGAGGCACACAAATAAAGAAGAGACCCAATCATAGAACGATACTCCTTTTGGTCTACCTCTTTACCGTCAGGGTTGAGTTGGAGGTGGCACTTGGTTTGCATAGGAGTCGTCACACCGTTAAGTCCAAGCAATTTGAATTTCTTGATCATCTCTTGAGTATACTTGGCTTGACAAATGAAAGTCCCTTCCCTCAATTGCTTTATCTCAAAGCCAAGAAAGAACTTGAGTTCACCCATCATGGACATCTCGAACTTGTCGGTAATTAGCTTGGAAAACTCATCATTGAACACACGGTTAGTAGAACCGAAGATAATGTCATTGACATATAATTGACAAATGAAGAGTTCACCATTAACCTTTTTAGTGAAAAGAGTGGGATCGATTACCCCAACCTCAAATCCACGGTCTACCAAGAACTCTCTCAAGTGCTCGTACCATGCACGGGGGGCTTGTTTAAGGCCATAGAGAGCTTTGTCCAAGACATAGACGTGGTGAGGATGGTTGGGGTTTTCAAAGCGCGGGGGTTGTTTAACATAAACAAGTTCTTGCAAAGGACCATTAAGAAAAGCAGATTTTACATCCATTTGTTGCAATTTGAAACCATGGTGAGAAGCAAAAGCGATGAGAATACGTATCGATTCGAGTCTTGCGACCGGCGCGAAAGTTTCTCCAAAATCGATGCCTTCGACTTGAGAGAAACCTTGAGCCACCAACCGCACCTTGTTCCTCACAACGATACCATGTTCATCTTGCTTGTTCTTGAAGATCCACTTAGTGCCAATAACGTTGCGGCAATCTTTAGGCTTATCAACTAGACGCCACACTTTGTTGCGCTCGAAGTTGTTAAGTTCTTCATGCATAGCCCCTAGCCAATCGGGATCTTCAAGAGCATCAAAGACTTTCTTGGGCTCGACCATGGAAATGTGTGCTTGATGCTCACTAAAGTGGGCTAATTGACTTCGTGTGGAGACCCTTGCTCGAATATCACCAATGACCTTGTCGAGAGATAATGCTCTAAGTTCCAAAGACTTTGCAAAGCGAGCTTGATGACGAGTTTCAATTGCCGCCCTTGTGGTTGGGACAATGTCTTGACCATCTTGATCCTTTGGATCCTCGTCTTGACCTTCTTGAGGGCCTTGATCATCATGAGAAGTCTCTTCATGAGGTGGAGAAGGATGATCTTGCCCTTGAGTAGAACTTGGAGAAGTGGAGTTGGCTTCAATAATCTTGGTGGAGGAGGCATGATCTTTTTGTTGATGAAGATCTTGTTGAGATTCATCATGAGCTTCATCTTGAGAAGAAATAGCATGCCCTTGTTGAGGAGGATCTTGAGATTGTTCTTGAAAGGAATCATCATTTTCTATGGGTGAGCCACCTTGTGGTTCTTGTGATGGTGAGGTTTCCTTGATGGGAGAACTTGAGTCATCTTGAACAACTTCTTTATGGACTTCAATTGGGCGTAGAAAGCCCACCCCCATCTTCTTAATAGCATCAAAAGGTTGTTCATCACCTACATCACAAACACCAACTTGCTCCACTTGGGAGCCATCATTTTCATCGAATTCCACACTACAAGACTCTATGATAATCCGGGAGGATTTATCAAAGACTCTATAAGTGTGGGACTCGCTACCATAACCGACAAAGATCCCCTCAAGAGACTTAGAGTGAAACTTACCCAACCGGACACCCTTGACGAGATAATAGCACTTACATCCAAACACTCGGAAGTAGCCAATGTTGGGTTTATTGCCGGTGAGGATCTCATATGGAGTCTTCTTCAAACCCTTTCGGAAGTATAGGCGATTAGATGAGTGACATGCGGTGGAAATAGCCTCCGCCCAAAAGTTGATGGGAGACTTGAACTCCGCCAACATAGATCTCGCCATGTCGATGAGAGTCCGGTTCTTTCTTTCGGTAACGCCATTTTGTTGAGGAGTGTAAGAAGCGGAATATTGATGACGAATGCCTTCTTCACTAAGAAAGTCGTTAAGAGTGTAGTTCTTGAATTCCGACCCGTTGTCACTCCGAATAACCAAAATGGGAAGGTCATATTGGCGTTGAACTTCCTTTGAGAAGTCGATGAAGACTTGTTGAGTTTCATCCTTGGTCTTGAAGAAATAGACCCATGTATACCTTGAATAGTCATCAACAACCACGAGGCAATATTTCTTGCCACCAAGACTTATCTCCGGAATTGGTCCAAATAGATCAACATGAAGGAGCTCCAAAATCCGGGATGACGATATGATGGTCTTGCTTGGATGAGGAATGTCATGCATCTTGCCTTCCACACAAGCTCTACAAATTCGATCCCTTGAAAAGGAAACATGATCTTTTAGTACAAGAATGTGGCCACCCTTGTGAAGACTTTGCAAAGTACGCATGTTTACGTGAGCTAGTCGGCGATGCCAAAGCCAACCCACGTCAGCTTTTCCGAAGAGACACATGGCTTGAGAAGTGGTGGCTCCAGAGAAGTCCACCACATAGAGCTCATGCTCCACGTGTCCCACGAAAGCCACTCTTAGCGACTTGCTCCACAAGAGGACCACAATGTCCTTATCAAAGAAGGGAGAGATCCCCATCTTTGTTAAGGCACGAACCGATAACAAATTATAGCCAAGAGATTCAACAAGCATGACATTGACTAGAGAAATGTCGGGGGCAACTACCACTTTGCCAAACCCGGTTACCTTAGACCTTGATAAGTCACCAAAAGTTACGGTTACTTGATCTTCATTAGGTTTCAACTCCGTAACAAGTTTTTTTCTCCCGGTCATATGACTTGTACATCCACTATCAATTATCCATTTTGAACCACCGGGAGCAAGATCCTACAAGAGATTAATTCTTGCATTTAGCAACCCATTGCTTCACAATGGGTGCTTTATGGTTAGCGACAAGAGATTTAGGAACCCAAATAGCATATGAAATAAAACCATAGTAGGGTCCAATGTAACGAGCACAAACATTCCCATAATAATCGACATATAAAGCATAGTTAGGGTTGTTGTCCCCGGCGTGATCTTTACGAGTAGGCTTGCCCCTTGTGACATTCCTACTCGCAAGACCTTCCTTGGATTGAATGGAGTCGGCCTTCTTGGCTTGGATGGGGTTGATGCTCTTGGGAATGCCCTTCTTGGCATTCATCTTGATGGGAGGCACATATCCAAGACCTTCCTTTCCTTGTCAAGTGTGAGGCTCCACGATGGGAGTCTCAACAACTTGTTTACCTTTAAGAAGGATGATCTTGGATGTGGCGGCCTTAGTCATCTCACTCTTCAACCTAGCATTCTCCTTCACAAGATTAGCATTATCACAAGAACACTTAGAGGTAGAGATGCCAAGAGAATCAAGGTTAGTTACCCGAGTTTGAAGTTGGGCATATGACTCTTTTAGAATAGCATGTTCACTCTCCAAAGCTTTGTGAGCTATGACGAGTTTTTCCATGTCCTCAATGAGTCGAACATGCCCAACCGCAAATTTGGCTTTATCTTGTTGAGCCACCTTGAATTTAGCAAAGTACATATCACGATCCTTAATGAGCTTACCATGTGAGGAGTTATGAGTTTCCTCAATAGTTTCAAGTTCCTCCTCAAGACGAGCATGAGACTCTTCAATCTCCTCAAGAGAGGACTTCAAATAGGATAGAGAAATAGCGTCTTCTCTTTCTATCTTACCCTTCTCTTCATTGAGATGCTCTAGCTCACCAATTCAAACCATGAGGGCGCCAACATGTTTCTTGCTATCACCTTGCAAGTTAGTGATAAAGGAGTCGAACGCCACAAGCTCTTGCTTGATTTTTAAGCTAGAGGCATCATCAAGCTCATTCATTTCATTCATGAGAGAGGAGGAGGATGAAGGTACCTCTGACGCCTTTGCCATAAGACACTTTGAGCTCTTGGTGATGGAGTTCTCATTAGGCGATGTGAATAGAGACGATGAAGAGGTTGTCGTAGTTGAAGGAGTTCTTGTCGTTGATGGAGAGATGAGAGTTGTCGAGGTGGTGGCAAGGGCCGCCACTTCATTTGGGGTTTCTTCCTCCGACTCTTCATCATCGGTGGGATACTCCTCTTGAGTCAATAGCATGATGCGAGGCTTCTTGTTAAAAGGCCTCTTCTTTCCATAGGCCTTCTTGGGAGGCATCTTGGTTTTGTCCTTGAGCACTAGACGTCCACCATGCTCTTCTCTTTTCTCATAAGGGCACTCGGCAACGAAATGGAACTTGTCTTGACAATTGTAACATGTCCTTGACTTGGAGGGTGAGACCTTATCGGCTTGAGGTGCATTCTTGTCAAAACGCATCTTGCCTCTTGAGGGATTGTTCCAAAAGGTGCGAGCCGCAAGAGCGAGATGGTCATTGTAAGCAATCTTGAGTGCTTCCTCGGACATGGCGGCAAAGCTTCCAAGATCATCATCATCGTTGTCTTCCTCAACGGTAGCCTTCAAAGCAAGGTTGGGTGTGCCTCTTTGCATTCCAAGAGCCCTTGCCCTTGCATCTTGAGCATTCTTAGTGGCCACCTTGTATGCGGCCATCTCTTGCATAACCTCATTAGATGTCATGAGATGATAGTTGTGTCTTCCTTGAAGACTCTTGACGTCGGTAGGCTCACAAGCCATCATAGAGCTAACATACTTTATTTTGATCCAAGCATCATCAATATGAGAGGCACCCACTTCTCGAAAGCTTGTGGCTATGGTCACCAATCTTTGATACATCATCTCATGGTCTTCACCATCAAGCTTGAAAAAGCCCTCGGCTTCATTGCTCAAAGAGTCATAGCGGTTCCTTCTCATGCTATCATTTCCAACGAACAACTCGGATAGACCATCCCATGTCTCCTTGGCGGTGGTGAGATGTTGAATGCGAGCCATGTCCTTGTTCCCAACCGCCTTTTGGATCATGTAGAGAGCGGTGGCATCAAGTTGAGCCTCCACCACTTCTCTTCTTGTTAGTTTGGTCGGATCATGCGGCTTGTATCCAACTTGAATGATGCGCCACAACTCGATTGAAGAGCTGCAAACATGAGACTTCATCATGTATTGCCATTGATAAAAGGTATAATCTTTAAGCTATGGGGGATCACCCCTATGAGAAACTTGCGGGTGAGGAATAATGGGATCGGGGGTATGGTATTGGGATGGGGGAGGACTGGCGTTGTAGCCTTTAGGCACTTCATCATTGGATGATGGAGTGTTTTGATGGGTTGAGGAACTACTAGCATCACCCTTCCCATCCAAAGGCAATTGCTTTCCCTTTATCAATTCGGGGTCCACATCAAGAGTAATGCCCGGAAGCACCGGAGGCTTTGAGGGCAATGCAAGAGAGGTTTCTTTAGATGTCTTGAGAGACTCAAGCATATCATGAAACTTCTTGAACTCGGTTTGTATGGACGATGTCAACTTTGTTTCCAATGAGTTGATATCGGCCATAGTGGCACCTTTCTCTTGCATTGCCGCCAAAGTCGTGGCGTCCGTTTCGGAACCCTCTTTTGGGTCAACTTGCATTGTCCAAGGTTGGTCTCAAGCGGTGAAGCTTTTAAGAGACAACCTGGCTCTGATACCAATTGAACGGCAGTTGACCACCTAGAGGGGGGGTGAATAGGTGGTGACCAATTTTTATGTCTTTTTCAGTTTTAGGCTAGCGGAAAGTAAGTTGACTAGATGTGCAACTAGGTGACACAAGTGACAAACTACAAGGAAGCTAAGCAAGTACAGGAAATGGAGATGCGGTAAAGGAGAGTGGAACGAAACAACCGTAGGAACTCGAAGATTGTCGGGGGGCTGCCCCCCGGGTAGGGGCAGATCCCGGTATAATTCCGTAAGTGCCAACAGTACCCGACCTTTGGCGAGAGCAAGAGACACCTCCTGCTGTACTCAAAGGGCAGATTGACCCCTGAGCGCTGGTAGAGGACAAAGTACCTCCTGGCAGGCGCAAGGGTCAGGTCTCGCAGCTATAAATAGACACCCCCGGCCCTCACAATCGCAGCACAAGCATGAGCGGGTGGTTCCTCTAAGAACTAGCTTCTCAAAGATGTCTTTTCTGGTAGGCTAAGACATCTTCGGGAGGCTAGGCCCAGAGATACTCATCCTGAGGCGAGCTCGGACACCTCCGGAAAGGATCCCGGATCTAGGATTCCGAGGAGACTCCCGGGTGGAGGTGTACTCGGCTTTACCGGATAGGTATTCCGGGTAAGTACTAACCGGAATGTGTGTCTCGGTCTTGATCTTATGAAGAAGAGGCTCACAGTGGCAAGCGAGGAGGTAGCCGGCGTGAGGGCTTCCGGTAGGCCGTCAACGGTCTATAGCAGGCTTTCCCGTCTGTCGCGGGGGGAAGTACCATTCCACCTGACACGGAAGCATGGTCACCTCCCGCCTGACACGGAAGCATGGTCACCTCCCGCCTGACACGGGAGCGCGTCACCCGGTACGATCGTGGTACGACAAGACCTGACATGCCTAGCCCGGCAATCCGGAAAAGGCTATCCGGGATGGGCAAAGACATGTCTTGTCTCTGACAAGGGGACAATGATGATGCAGGACGGCGCCTGCCGTCCTTAACGGGATGATGACGAAGGGGCTACACCGGATAGCCCGGCGACTAGGTCGCACTAGCCGGTGACGGCATGCCGGCTAGGCCTGTCCGGTGGGGCCAAGCCAAGTTAGGGTTTCCGGCCCTCCTGGCCGGAACTCTATAAAAGGCGCCATAACTGCTCCTGAGAGGGAGAGACCAACTTGAGAGCCAAAGCTATAGTCGCATTTACTCTTAGTGCAGTTACTCCTTCTCACCTTGAGTTCATCTAGTTCTTCATACTTCTCCCTTTGAGAGATCTTGTAGCAAGTTGTAGCTCTTGTACCACAAGTATATAGAGAGGAAAGGCAGGAGTAGGGGTGTTACCTCCTCACGAGGGCCCTGAACATGGGTATATCGTATGTGTGATGTGTGCCTTCGTGCATTTGTTTGTGTTTGTTAGATCTTCCCCTTTACACTTTGATCTTATTCCTTGTTCTTGGGAGATCTCGGTTTTACCGGGATCCTCCCCGTGTGAGCTCTTCAGCTCGCTATCCCTCCCCGGATCCACCAACGTCCATCGGCCCCACAAATTAGCCATCCTATGGCATCTGCCGTGACACCACCACGACAGTTGGCGCCCACCGTGGGGCAGACAGAGGCGTTGGCTGGTGTACACATCCGGACGGGCTCCCCCGTTCGTTTCGACGTTCGGGTTCTTTCTGGCCTAGTCGTAAGGCTGGGGGAGATGGACTTCGTCTGCGACAACGCAGGGTGTTTACGGAACAGACCATTTCCGGTGAACGGATGTCTCATCGATTTCGGTGGTTTCACCACCTACGTGGCCACCGAGGTTGTCTGTAGCTACCCGGACGTGGTCCTGGAAGCTGAGGACCCTCCCATGCTATGCGCTGCTCGGGGTCTGCGTGTCGGTCGCCCCCCGAGTTCCGTCGCAGTAATGATGGTCGGGGCAACCGAGGAGGAGTATCAAGATGCTGACGGCGATACTGACGGCCACCCCCGTTTGGCCAAACCCCCGCAGGAGAGGCCTGCGGCTCGAGATGGAGATCCGCAATCATCTCATCCACGACGTCGTCCGGATCCCCTCTCGGGACTCGTGGCAAAGTTGGTTGTACCGGTAGCTACCGGAGCAGATGCCCAGGCCACCTCGGCTGACCTGGAGGAGCAGCGGAGGTTGCTACTCGCAGAGGCGCAGGAAATCGCCGAGATCCGTCGCGAGCTCAATGCCAGCCTCCGGGAGTACAATGCAGCTCACGGATTCCCTAAGATAGACTCCCGGGAGAAACGCATTGCGGATCTGCGCAAGAAAGGGAGAATGGTGAATGAGGAGCTGGCTGGTGGAGCCACCACCAGTAACACAGGAAGTCGGATTTCTGCGGGGAAGCCGGTGTACAGCTCACCGGCGAAAACCCTTAGAGCCGCCGAAGCTGCCATGGCCGAGTTGGCGGGCTTATCCGGCGAAGCCCTGCGCAAGCAGCAGGAGAGGGTAAACGAGTTGGTGATTGAGGCCAACCGTCAGAATCTGGCCTTCAAGAAGAAGAACCCCGGGGCAGGGTCCCAGGTGCACTCAGCCAGACCCAACAGCCAGAGGTCGGATGGGGAGGCCTCTTCCCCGCATCCGAGCAGAAGCAAGAGCAAAAGCCGGAGCCGGAGTCGAGGTTCCGGGAAGAACAAGCAGCTACAGACCTATGATCCGGCCTTTGCCGGTATCCAGCAAGCCGGACAACGTAACTCGGGACAGGCGGGAAGTACCCGTGGGGATGGTAACCTGGGTGTAGGAAACAATAACCCGGTTGGCCGTGGTAATCCACCCCGGAATCCTCCTCACGATCAGGGAAACCCGCAGAGGGAGGTCGTCTCCGTTCCCCAGCAGGCCCTGGTCCCTGTGCAAGACAGGCTCAACGATGGCAACTCGAGGTTGCAGCAGCTCGGATATCAGCCAGACGAGAACCCTTTGGGATCTCGGATAGGAACCAGGCAGCTGAACCCGGCAGACGCCAGATTCTGGCTCGACCGGATTCACCAATCCGAGTTGGTGGAGGAGCAAGGACCCCCGGGACCTGCATGCTTTGGACCTCGGATCATGCGGGAGCCACCTGTTCGGAATTTTCAGCTCAACCGAGGTGCCAAGACCTATGACGGTAGCAAGAAGCCGGAGGACTGGCTAACCGACTATGTAACGGCAGTAAGCATAGCCGGTGGAAACAGATGATGGGCGGTACGCTATGTACCGCAAATGTTGGAAGGACCAGCCCGAATCTGGTTGAACAATCTGAGAACTGGCAGTATAGACTGTTGGTTAGACTTTGAAGAGGCATTCATCAGCAACTTCACCAGCACGTACAAAAGGCCCAACAGGCCTCAGCAGCTCGCCATCTGTAGGCAGAGGAGCAATGAGACAGACCGGGAGTACCTTACCCGGTGGAGCAATATTCGCAACTCTTGCGAAGGGGTGGTGGAGGCACAGGCCATCTCCTGGTTTGCGCAAGGATGCCGGCATGGCTCTATGCTGTGGCAGAAATTGCAGAGAAAGATGCCCACAACCTTGGCTGAAACCATGCGCATCGCCGATACCTACACGCTTGGAGATCCCATGCAACCCCTGGTGGATGTCGGAGACTCCAACAGGAGGAATGCGGGACCTCAGCGTTCAGGACCGAGCAGGAGCCATGATCGCCAGGAGTTCGGCCACAAGAGGAATCAGCCCGAATATCACCATGCCGCGCAGCATGTCGCAGCAGTGACCCGGGAGCACGAGGATGCCGGTAACAGCCAGCGTCAAAAGACAAGTGGCCCGGCTTGGGGTCAGAGTCAGGAGGTGCAGAAGACTTGGGTGGAACAAAAGAAGCCCCTGACGTATGAAGAGATGTTGAACAAGCCATGCTGCTACCACACTCTGGAGGCCAACAAGCCCGCAAACCACTCTACTCGGCAGTGCAGCTGGTATCAGCGCACATTGCAGGAAGGCAGCTCGGGAGCTATTCGGCAGAGTGCTCCGGCATCTCGGCCCAATATCCCGAGACCCCCTCCTCCGACTTCAGGGGCCAACGTTGTCCGACTTCCCCCTCCTCCGAGAGGACCCCCACCTCGCCCAGTCAATGTGGTGCATACCCGGAACGACAACGGTAACCAAGCCGGGCACCAGCAGAGCAACTACCGGGAGGCTCATCAGAGCTATGTGGTCTTCGTAACCGAGCCCACTGACCGAAAGAGTGTGCGGCAGCGTGCCCTGGAGGTAAATGCTGTGATCCCGGCGGTGCCCAAATTCTTGCATTGGTCCGAGACGGAGATCACGTGGAGCCGGAAGGATCACCCCCGAGTTATGCCTAAGCCGGGGGCGTATGCCTTGGTGGTGGACCCAACTTTCGTCGGACCCAACCTCAACGTCCGCTTCAGCCGGGTTCTGATTGACAATGGCAGTGCCATTAACATCATGTACAAGGACACGATGCTGAAGCTGGGAGTATCCATGAACACCCTGCTGCCCACCAAGACAACCTTCCATGGCATTGTGCCCGGAGTCTCTTGCTCGCCCATGGGAAAGATCTGGATTGAGGTGCTATTCGGAACTCGGGAGAACTGCCGAACCGAGAGCTTGGAGTTCGAGGTCGTGGACCTCGAGAGCCCGTATCATGCACTGATCGGCAGACCGGCCCTCGCCAAGTTCATGATCTCGACTCACGTGGGCTATCTCAAGATGAAGATGCCGGGACCTAACGGTGTAATCACCATCTCGGGAGACCACAAGCGCTCCATGGAATGTGCCTCGGCGGGATCGTGCTTGGCTGAGTCTCTGGTGATCGCGTAGGAGAAGAAGAGGATTCAGCAGGTGGTGGCGATGGCCAAGACCTCCCAACTCGGAATGCCCGGGATGGTGAACCCGGAGCAGGGTGCGTCATTTCAGCCCCCCAAGGAGACCAAGAAGGTGTGTGTGGACCCCAGCAACCCGGAGCGCCAAGTTATCATTGGCAGCAACCTGGACAGCAAATAGGAAGGCGAGCTCGTCGACTTCCTCCGTGAGAATCGGGATGCCTTTGCGTGGTCGAGTGACGATCTGCAAGGCGTCCCGAGGGAGTTGGCTGAGCACTCTCTATTTGTTAGACCGGATGCGAAGCCGGTGAAGCAGCCGACTAGGCGCCTCTCGGATGAAAGAAGAGCCGCGGTCATGGAGCATCTGGCTATACTGCTAGCCTCTGGATTCATAATGGAGGTGCTGCACCCGGATTGGATATCGAATCCGGTCCTGGTGGAGAAGAAGAAAGATGATCCCCTCCTGCTTAAGGTGTGGCGCATGTGCATCGACTTCACCAACCTCAACAAGGCATGCCCGAAAGACCCCTTTCCGCTGCCCCGGATAGATCAAATGATAGATTCCACTGCCGGGAGTGAGTTTTTAACTTTTTTAGATGCCTATTCTGGTTTTCACCAGATACCTTTGAATCCGGATGATCAATTAAAAACTGCTTTCATTACCCCTTATGGGGCTTATTGCTATCGTGTCATGACTTTCGGGTTGAGGAATGCTGGCGCTACATACCAGAGATGCATGCAGAAATGTTTGCATGACCAGATAGGCCGAAATGCCGAGGTCTATGTCGATGACATAGTCATAAAGACAAAAGAAAAGGCCTCATTAATAGATGATCTGAGGGAAACATTTAAGAACTTAAGAAGATTCCGGATGAGGTTGAACCCGGATAAATGCACATTTGGGGTTCCGGCGGGGAAGTTACTCGGTTTCCTCATCTCAAGCTGGGGAATCGAGGTCAACCCGGGTAAAATTCGTGCTATCGAGAGCATGAAGTTGCCCGTGCGCCTCAAGGATGTGCAGAAGTTTACCGGGTGTCTGGCATCCCTAAGTCGGTTTGTGAGCCGACTTGGGGAGAAGGCCTTGCCTCTGTACCAGCTGATGAAGAAGAGCAAGACATTTGTTTGGACCCCGCAAGCTGACGCGGCGTTCAACGATTTGAAGAGAATGCTCTCAACAGCATTCGTGTTGGCATCCCCGTTACCCAAGGAACCTATGCTGATGTACATTGCCGCAACCAACCGGGTAGTCAGTGTGGCGATGGTAGTAGAAAGGGAAGAAGGGGGCAAGCTGATACAGAGGCCGGTGTATTACCTCAGTGAGGTGATCTCGGAATCAAAGCAGAACTACCCGCACTACCAGAAGATGGCATATGGGGTGTACATGGCAGTGACCAAGCTCAAGCACTACTTTCAGGAACACCCGATCACAGTGGTGTGCGAAGCTCCTCTCGCCGAGATCATCGGTTGCAAGGATGCTAGCGACCGGGTAGCCAAATGGGCCATCCAGTTGTCTCCGTACGCTCTGGCATACGAGAGACGAGATGCCATCAAGTCGCAGGCGCTGCCGGACTTCTTGGTAGACTGGGCCGAGATGCAGTATGAACCTCCGATGCCGGATTACAATTTCTGGAGGATGCATTTCGATGGCTCAAAGGCTAAGATCGGATTGGGTGCCGGAGTGGTCCTCACTTCCCCAAAACAAGATGTACTGAAGTATGTGCTGCAAATCCATTTTCGGGCATCCAACAATGTCGCAGAATATGAGGCCTTGGTTCATGGACTGAACGTCGCCAAGGAGATCGGCATCCGCCGGATAGAATGCTTTGGTGACTCGGACCTCGTAGTACAACAGGTGTCGGGGAATTGGGATGCCCTTGATGCAAACATGGCCTTATACAGGTTTCATGTGCAGAAAATATCCGGATTTTTTGAAGGATGCGAGTTCAAGCATGTACCCAGAGGAGAAAACGAAGCAGCGGATGTCTTGTCCAAGCTAGGATCATCCCGGGATGCAATCCCACCCGGAATAGCTCTGGAGCATTTGAGGAAGCCATCTATTCAACCATCACCCGAGTCGGAATCTATCTTCATCCCGAAGGAACCTGGTGCAGATGCAGTACCCATGGAAGTAGATGTCGGAGGCATCACATCGAACCCGGGGACTGCGTCCCAGTGCTCAGAGAGGCAGAGAAAGATGATGATAGAGGTGATGTCGGCAGAGCCAATGGACATTGACGCTCCCACGTTCCCGGTCAGACCTGTCCCGGGATGGGCACAGCCCATTATGGCTTACATCTTGGAGGGAACTCTCCCGGAGAAGGAAGTGGAAGCCCGGCAAATACTGCGAAGATCAAAAGCATACACTGTCATCAATCAAGAGCTGTACAAGAGAAGTGTCACTGAGGTACTTAAAAGATGCGTAGAACCGGCAGAAGGGCAAGAGATGCTCCTGGAGATACATCAGGGAGAATGTGGACATCATGCATCATCCCGGGCCTTGGTGGCAAAGGTGTTCCGGCATGGGTTTTACTGGCCCACTGCATTGCAGCAAGCAGAGGATATTGTCCGGAAGTGTGGGGGATGTCAGAGATTTGCTCACCGGATACACATGCCGGCGTCGGCACTGAAAACAATCCCCATCACTTGGCCGTTCGCAGTATGGTGTTTGGATATGGTCGGGCAATTCAAACCGGCAAGAGGCAATATGACACACATACTGGTTATGGTGGACAAGTTCACCAAGTGGATAGAGGTCAAGCCAATCCGGAAGTGCGATGGACACACCGCTGTGCAATTCCTGAAAGACATCATCTTGAGATACGGATACCCACACAGCATTATCACAGATAATGGAACCAACTTTGCTGTGGGGGAATTCGCTCAATTTTGTGCTGAGAAGGGAATCCGGCTGGATGTAGCATCAGTTGCACACCCGGAAGCAAATGGGCAAGTCGAAAGAGCAAATGCCTTAGTCTTGGCCGGCATCAAAGCTCGTTTGATCGAACCACTATTGAGAACTCCGGGATGCTGGATAGAGGAGTTACCGGCAGTGCTATGGGGTCTCCGGACTACACCGAATAGATCTACCGGCTACACGCCATTCTTCATGGTATACGGGGCTGAGGCAGTACTCCCGACCGACATACAGTATGACTCCCCGAGAGTAACAATGTTCACCGAGACCGAGGCAAAGAGGCTCGGGAAGATGATGTAGATTTACTCGAAGAGGCAAGAGAGTTGGCACTATCTCGGTCTGCAATTTATCAACAGAATCTTCGTCGCTATCATAGCCGGAAAGTACACCCGAGGGTGTTCCGAGAAGGGGATCTGGTGCTGAGGCTCATCCAACGCACGGCCAGAATGCATAAGCTGTCACCTCCATGGGAGGGACCTTTCGTGATAAGCAGGGCATTGCACAATGATTCTTATTACCTTGTAGATGCACAGGAGGCTAGGAAAGGTGTAATGGACAAATCCGGTGAGGAAACCAAGCGTCCATGGAATGTAGCTCTACTCCGACCCTTTTACACATAAAGGGCTCAGTGTATGTGTATCTCAATTTTCAATATTTATGGAAGTAAGGCACCCCGGGAGGAACCCGGGGACTGCCTGGTTCTGTGCTATTTGTTACTTCTGTTTCGTTAAGTTTATTTATTGTGTTGTACCGGCATCCCGGGAAGGAACCCGGGGACTGCCGGATAGCTTTCTTTTATATCGTGTGCATGCCGGGAAAGTTCCGAATCCGATTCTCAAAGTCAGAGTAATGTATGTCATGTGAAATCATCTTGTGACTCGACTGACGAACGCCGAAATGGTAGTCAAGAGCAAAGAGAGGGAAGGTGGGAAACACGAAAATGGTCTCGGGGACTTGGAGCAGGAACTTATCCGGCATGCTTGTTTTTTTAATAACTTTGTTGTTTATGTCGGGAATTCGGTTAGCCGGAACTCGGGTTGTTCTAAGTAATGTATGCCGTATGTGGAGTTTTGTGACTCGACTGTCGAACGCCGAAATGGTAGACAAGAGGAGAAATTACCTAAGTGCGGTAAACATGAAAGGCAAGTCGGGAACTCAAAACAGAATACATTGGCATAAATTGTTCGAATAAGTAGTTCAGTACGGAGCGAAAATAGTATAAGTCTATATGACATATGGCACCCGGCATCCCGGGGATTTAACGAATCTACTCTTTAAGTTTTTCAAGCGGTAGGGGAAGTCGGCTTCGCGACGGAGACCTCGGGAGCAGCAGCCTCGGGAGCAGCAGCCTCGGGAGCAGTGGCAGCAGCAGCAGCAGGAGCAGCAGCGGGAGCGACTTCGGCTTCGGTTCCGGCAGCACTACTCGGGGCCTCGGGAAGCACCTCGGCCTCGGGGGCCTCGGGTCTTGGCGAAGTCGCGGCATCCCGGGGAACCACCTTCTCGGGCGCGGCACCGGAAGCAGCGTCATCACCTTCCGGGGCCTCGTCTTCCGCGGCGCCGCTCGCGTCGCTTTCTTCGTCGTCCTCGTAATCTGATTCCGAGTCGGAAGGAAGGACGCTAGAGGTGAAGGCGCGGATGCTTGCCCACGTAGCGATGCGGTGCGACACCTCTTGTCGGCGCTGGACCTTTTCCGGATCGGTGACCCACGGAGAAACCGTCCGCAGGCGTAGGATCGCCCCCAGATCAAGACCTTCGTACCAGCTGAGTACTTGGGTCAAGACCTGGTCCGCGCCAGCCCGCGCACCAGAACGCTTCCAGGCGTGGATGCGCCTCCCGGCACCCCGAAGTGCGCTCGCGAGCTCGGGAATCGAGAGCGTCCCCCGAATACTCGGCCACAGTGCGCCGTGAACGTGGACCGCAGCGCTGAGTAGATCCGTCCCGATAGACCGGAGAGGTACTATCCGGGCCTTCAGGGCGATGAGGTGATCCTCGATGTCCCAGGCATCCGAAATGGGACCCTTCCCGGCGCGCTTCTCGCGGGAGGCGGCAACAGCTTTGGCGGCAGCCTCGCGGGAGTGCTCGAACTCTCCTTTAAAAAGAAGAGCTGTCAAACGACTAGGTCATAAGAGTAACAGCAAGAAAGAAAGCAAAGAGAAGACAAGAGGGATGTCGGTCCACTTACTGTTCAGATCCCGGTTCAATACTGTGAGCTCCGAGAGCCAAGTATCAGACCGGGAACGGAGAAGAGCAAGCTCAGTCTCGGCAGTGTGCGCGCGCTCCTCGGACTGGTCCAAGGTCTCTTTCTGCTTCTTGCTCGCCTCGATGAAGCGCGTCTTCATGTCGGCCGTAGCAGCCTTGACCTTTTCGAGCTCGCCGTTGAGCCGCGCAATCTCGGCTTGCGCAGTGGCAAGTGCAGTTTTCTGATCAACCGAGACCTTGCGCGCGGCGTCGCGCTCCTCCCGCAGGCGTCCTTCGGATTTCTTGGACTGACCGAGATCAGCAAGAACCCGGTTGAAGATGTTGCGGCGTTTCTGGTTGCACTCCTGAAATCAAGTCGGGAAAGGATGTAAGGAACCCGTTTGGAAGGATCTCGGGGACTCGGTGTCCGAGTCCTGGATTTTTCTCTAAGATTGGAGCCTAGTGATCCGTTATTCGGTGGAATCTAGAGCACTAAGCACCAATCTCGGGGACTAGTGGTGATGGAGCAAATTTTGATGCAACCTACCCGGTTGGGAGGATCTCGGGGACTCGGTGTCCGAGTCCTGGTTTTTTTTTCTCTAAGATTGGAACCTAGTGATCTGCTATTTGGTGGAATCTAGAGCACTAAGCACCAATCTCGGGGACTAGTGGTGGTGGAAGGAACAAGTATTTTTTGATAAAAGACAGAGAACAAGCTTACCTCGGTCACCCGAGTAACATCCAGTGGGGCCACTTGGAGTGCGTGCAGAGCTTGGGCGTTGCGGCTTGGGCCTGCAGCGTGCAAGTCTCCCGCGATCTCGGAGGCATCGGCGGAGAGCCACGTGGCGCTATCCGTAGCGCCCGATCCGGCCACACCGAGGGCCACACGGCCCCAACGGTTGGATTCCGGATCGGCTGCGGCTCCCCGGCGCGGGAACCCAAGCGACGACGTGCTCGCGCAGGGGCACTCGAGTGCGTCTCTGCTCAGACGGGACGTCGGGTGGGCCCTGGCTCACTGTCTCGAATTCATCGGGAGGCCAACGGTCAAGATTCACTGAGATGGTGCTATCCGGTCGAAGGCTTCGCCTCCCGGTTAACACAGTCTCGGAGGGAAGACCTCGGTAAGAAAATCTCGGGAAGAATCGATCTCGACATGGAATAAAAGGATGGTGTCATGTATTCACGGAAGATAGTTGTTGTTTAAAGCTGATCCCGCACATCGTCCGAGGTCGCTGTGCAGCACCAGCTTCGGGGACTAGTGTCGGGGGGCTGCCCCCCGGGTAGGGGCAGATCCCGGTATAATTCCGTAAGTGCCAACAGTACCCGACCTTTGGCGAGAGCAAGAGACACCTCCTGCTGTACTCAAAGGGCAGATTGACCCCTGAGCGCTGGTAGAGGACAAAGTACCTCCTGGCAGGCGCAAGGGTCAGGTCTCGCAGCTATAAATAGACACCCCCGGCCCTCACAATCGCAGCATAAGCATGAGCGGGTGGTTCCTCTAAGAACTAGCTTCTCGAAGAGGTCTTTGCTGGTAGGCTAAGACATCTTCGGAGGCTAGGCCTAGAGATACTCATCCTGAGGCGAGCTCGGACACCTCCGGAAAGGATCCCGGATCTAGGATTCCGAGGAGACTCCCGGGTGGAGGTGTACTCGGCTTTACCGGATAGGTATTCCGGGTAAGTACTAACCGGAATGTGTGTCTCGGTCTTGATCTTATGCAGAAGAGGCTCACAGTGGCAAGCGAGGAGGTAGCCGGCGTGAGGGCTTCCGGTAGGCCGTCAACGGTCTATAGCAGGCTTTCCCGTCTGTCGCGGGGGGAAGTACCATTCCACCTGACACGGAAGCATGGTCACCTCCCGCCTGACACGGAAGCATGGTCACCTCCCGCCTGACACGGGAGCGCGTCACCCGGTACGATCGTGGTACGACAAGACCTGACATGCCTAGCCCGGCAATCCGGAAAAGGCTATCCGGGATGGGCAAAGACATGTCTTGTCTCTGACAAGGGGACAATGATGATGCAGGACGGCGCCTGCCGTCCTTAACGGGATGATGACGAAGGGGCTACACCGGATAGCCCGGCGACTAGGTCGCACTAGCCGGTGACGGCATGCCGGCTAGGCCTGTCCGGTGGGGCCAAGCCAAGTTAGGGTTTCCGGCCCTCCTGGCCGGAACTCTATAAAAGGCGCCATAACTGCTCCTGAGAGGGAGAGACCAACTTGAGAGCCAAAGCTATAGTCGCATTTACTCTTAGTGCAGTTACTCCTTCTCACCTTGAGTTCATCTAGTTCTTCATACTTCTCCCTTTGAGAGATCTTGTAGCAAGTTGTAGCTCTTGTACCACAAGTATATAGAGAGGAAAGGCAGGAGTAGGGGTGTTACCTCCTCACGAGGGCCCTGAACCTGGGTTATCGTATGTGTGATGTGTGCCTTCGTGCATTTGTTTGTGTTTGTTAGATCTTCCCATTTACACTTTGATCTTATTCCTTGTTCTTGGGAGATCTCGGTTTTACCGGGATCCTCCCCGTGTGAGCTCTTCAGCTCGCTATCCCTCCCTGGATCCACCAACGTCCATCGGCCCCACAAATTAGCCATCCTATGGCATCTGCCGTGACACCACCACGACAAAGATCAAGATTTTATCCCGAGTTCCACCACATAGGTGTACGTCTCGTTGGAGAGGTGTGAGCTACCACAAAGGTTTGCTCAACGCCACAAAGGCCTCACCCTATTCTCCTGTGAATTCGACCACAAAGGTGCGAATCCACACTTCCACTAAGGACTCCTTTAAGGGCGGAGAAGGTCCCGTACAAATTCGTGAGGCACACACCCACAACTGAATTGGGGGCTCTCACAACGACCACAACAGGTCACTTCCACAAAGGAATCCACAAAGGATCAAAATACACAAGGTTGAACCTAGCTATCCACAAAGGAACCCTAGATTCGTTGCCCCTCAAGAAATAGAGGGGGAAAGTCAAATCGCTTCGGTGGAGTTGTAGATCGGTGGCTTCTCCCTCAGATCCCCGAGTATCAATGGATTTGAGTGGCTAGATTGGGAGATCCGGGAGAAACAAGCTTCAGCACCAATGGAGGAGAGAGAAAATCTGGAAGCTTAGAATGCTGGAGGTAGGTGGAGGGGTATTTATACCCCTCCCCAAAATCTGCCCGTTGCACAGCCGCCAGCCCGGAAATCTCCGGGTTGAGGACCGGAGATCTCCGGACCCCGGAAATTTCCGGCGCAATTTCTGGTTGAGCAAGAAATTGGATCAGTACTGGTTGGGCTTGTTGACTTGGTCGAAAATCCTCTGACACTCGGAGATCTCCGGATTGGGGCTCGGAAATCTCCGAGCGCCGGAAATCTCCGAGAGGATTTCCGGCTAAAATTGTTTTGGAGTCAGTACGCACTTTGAGTTCTGGACTTGGTCGAAATTCCTCTGTCACTCAGAGATCTCCGGACTGGGGATCGGAAATCTCCGAGCGTCGGAAATCTCCGGGAGGATTTCCGGCTCAGCTTGAGTTGGAGTCAGTACGCATTTCAATTCAGACTTAGTGATAATTAAGGATGGCTCGGAAATCTCCGGTATGTGGACCGGAAATTTCCGAGCCCCGGAAATCTCCTGACTGAATTCCTGAACAAAAACCAGGTGTAATTGAAATGACATTTAGGCAACCTAAGTAATCCTCTTTGACAGTCAACCTGTAAAATAGCCTGCATGCTTCATCACAAACATTAGAATACTTTTTGTGTTGTCATTAGTCACCAAAACTTGGGAGTACATAGAATGCACTTTCAGAAGTGCCACACATATGTAATGTCTTTATTAAGTTTGTATTATTTGACATTAATATTATGAATGTGGGAGCTTCTACCATCTAAATTCAAATCGGCATATGATCATTACTTCATAAATATAGGACAACGAATTTGTCACTAACATATATGACCAATTGTCTCGCTAGAGGAGACACACTTATAACGATCATACTAACAGGCGATCATAAAAGAATTTATTCAAATGGTAGATCTAGAGGGAGAGTATTTATGGCAATCACAACAATTTGTCTGCCATTATCAACACGCAATGTCGCCTCATCCTTCCAATCTACTCAAGTAGTACATCTGGTTTTCATAAAACATGACTAGTATCAAAAACTTAGTCGCTATTGCGAGTACTTGCTTAGGAAAAACATTCATAACGTGTATATCATATATTCACCATCATCATTGATGACTTCCCGCGATCTGTTTCATCTTCTTGATACTTCCAACGTAATCAAGAACCATGAAGCTGAACGATTCCCCTTGCATGACATAGTCTATGACAAAGCATTTGGACTTGGTAACGACGTCTATCATCCAGTGATCGAGCTGAGCGAGGCGTATCAATGTTCATCAAGTATGACCATATGTCATCAAGTATGACCAATGTCATCAATCATGACTAGTGTCATCAAGTATGATTGTCACGTGCTCCTTCAATGTGTGTATTCTCTTCCATCTTGGTTGAGAAGAAGAACAGTCAATGTACTGATAATCTTTGTCAACCCAACTTTAGGGGTATCCCGAGTTTAGCGATCATCTCATATGTTCGCGATCTAATAACTCGTACACACCGTTGATTCTCTATGGAAGAGATCATAGCATACACTGGACTATGATGATATCATCCGCACAAAACCTGATAATCCAAATTATCCTTTTGTTAGCAGAATCTCCGGATTTATCTCCTATCGGGTAGTGTATCACAAAGAGCTAACGGTTCAAACAAGGAGTATCCTCAAGCTAAAGTATAAAACTATAAAGTTTGGACCCAACCTTTTAAGTTTCTCAATCGTAGGATTGCGCCTAATTTTAAAGAAGCTATCACAATGGTCAATATCTACAAAGGTTTTGCAAAACATGACTTTGTTCATTATATAATGAGTTCTAGTATTTTAGAAAATAACTATCAGAACTCTGAATGAGGTGAGACCAATTTTTTTGCATCCCATAAATAGAGTAAAATCACCACACATGGCAAGGTGTGGGACTTTCCTCACGATTGAACCGGCAATATTTCCGCCACCGAAAACGCAACAAGTTTTCCAAACTAAAACCATGAACTAGAGCTTGACATGGAGATGAACCAAGCTCTAGTTCCTCACCATCATAAAAGCCAAATAAGAACCAAGAAATATGATATGCCAAGTATGCAAAGGTTTTAGCTCTCCACAACGATGTGATCAAGTTACTTACTTGAGAGCCCCTCTTGATAGTACGCATGTCTATCCTATAGTCCTATCAAGATCATACATTTGCCTTGAGCATTCCACTTGAGTTGGATGATGACAATCTTGATCTCTTCAAGTGGTTTAACCTTCTTGATTGCGCGTCCAAGCACATGTTTGATGAAGACTTCTCCAAATACTCCCCCATGCTCACAATGGGAGAGTCTCGCTAAGCTTCGTCTTCATGTATCCATAGCAAGCTCCAAGCATAGGATCTCTACGAGAAAGCTTCTCTTGGTCTTGCACATCTCAACCTTTCTTCACTAATATGATGTCTTGAATCCTTCAAGACATACTTGCAATAAGCTTGACTCAACACAAGAGCTCCACTATTCCCGTGGACATGATCTATAAGGATATCTCAATGCAAACGTTAGTCCATAGAGATTGTCATATAATTACCAAAACCACACATGAGGGAAAATGCTCTTTCAGGTAGTATCGTGATTTCAGGCAGTACTACTGTCTGTATCAGAAGGTTTCGCGTTTTCTGAGTGCACAAAATGCCAGGCAGTAGTACCGGGTTTTGGGGGGGCGGTAGTACCGATCCTGCGGAGAAAAGCTGCATAACCGTTGGATTTTGGAGGCCCTATTTAAGGGGGTCTTCTTCCCCATTGAACCCAATCACTTAAGCACGAAATTTCCCCCTCTCTCACCTCCATTGTTGACCTAGGAAAGATTGCCCCTCTCCCATTTCCTCCCATGATTCTTGCATATCTTTGAGGGATTTGAGAGAGGAGATCCAGATCAACATTTCCACCAATCCATCTCTCCTCTAAGTGAGGGGAACCTAGTGTGGATCTAGATCTTGGATTTCTTGTGTGGTTGTCTTCTTTCTTCTTCCTCTCTTCTCCCCCCATAAGCATTAGTTGCTTTTGGGGGGATTTGAGAGTGAAGGATTTGAGCACTTGTGCTCTTGCCTTTTGTAATTGGTGCATCGGTGTGCTCTCCACGAGGATTCGTGGAAGTTGAAAGCTTGTGAACTTGTTACTTTTGGGTCTTTGGACCCTAGACGCCCACGTGGTGGTTGAGACCCTTGGTGGTCACTAGTAGCGGTTCGGGAGCCCCCAATCCCGTTGTGGGTTGTGCCCCGGATTGTTGTTGAAAGCCGTTCGGGAGCCCCCTGATGCACACGGTGGTGTGTTGTTGAGAAACCCCAAGAGGAGGTGTGAAGTAATGCAGCAGCAAGTTTCTCTCAATTATCAAACCAAGGTTGTCGAACCAGTAGAAAATGGGAATTCCCACGAGGTGTCAATGGCGCCAGAAAAGTGCTGGACGTAGTTGACGTGGAACCTGGAAACAACACAATCAAGATATTTTTCCCCAACTTAACAGTGAGGTTGTCAATCTCACCGGCTTGCTGTAACAAAGGATTAAACGTATGTGTGAAAGAAAGATGTTTATTCGCAGAAAGTAACAGGTTTGTAGTTGGTGGTTTATAAGATTAAAGAAAAGGACCAGGGTCCAAAGTTCACTAGTGGTGTCTCTCCATAAATAATAATAATATTCATGCGGGTAAACAAATTACAGCTGGGCAATTCATAGAATAATGAACTGCATAACAATGCATATACTAATGTCATAATGTCTAGTGTGAGATTCATTTGGGCATTACAACTTTAGTAACGGAGTCACAAGCATCTACTTGGCAATATACCCCCTCTTGGATATACCCCCTCTTGGCGTCACAAGCATCTACTTGGCCAGAGCATCTACTAGTACCGGAGAGTAGGGGTGTAAACGGATCGGATCGGATTTTGCCTTTACCATATCCTATACCATAATTTTTCATCGGATTCGGAGCGGATCGGATAATGACCGGATGCGGATTCGGATGCGGATATCTGTGATGGCGGATTCGGAGGCGGAAACGGAGCGGATTCGGACCGGTAACAAAATTAATCGGATAGATACGTGTATAATTAAATTTTCAAACCATACATACAAAAATAATTGTTTGATAACTTAATAACTAACCAACTTGTAATTTATAGTCTTTACAATGACTATTTAAGTGAGATGTTGTTCGACTAACGAACTCGACAACTTACTAGTTTCAAATTCTGCTATATTAGACTAGACAATTCGGTAGAAATCGGATTATTCAGATTCAAACCATCGGATAATCCTATTTAAATTTCGGATAATCCATATTTTATGCTATTTTACATACCATATCCTATACCATATCCGGGTGTTAACTTCGGAATCGGATATCCTTATCCGGCGTATTCCTTAAAACCGGATATGGATTGTTGAAAACGGTTTCGGAATCGGATATGGTGCGGAAATTATCCTATCCGTTTACACCCCTACCGGAGAGCATGCAAGAACATTAAATAGCACACACATGATATATTATGAAGCAATAACTTTAGTACTCAATATTCATCAGATCCCAGCAAACACAACATGAAGTATTACATAACAGTGATCTTGATCATGATAGGCAGCTCACAAGATCTAAACATGATAGCACAAGAGGAGAAGACAGCCATCTAGATATTGCTATGGACCCATAGTTCAAGGGTGAACTACTCGCGCATCAGTCCGGAGGCGGGCAGGGTGACGTAGAGCCCTCCGGTGTTGGTTCCCCCTCTCGACAGGGTATCGGGGAGAAGTTTTGATCTCTCCCGAAGTGGTGTTGACGACGGCGGCGGCTCGGGACCCGTGAAGGAAATATTGTGCACCGTATTAGGGTTTTTGCGTCCGGAGGTTTATATGGGCGAAAGGGCGAGGTCGGTGGAGGCCCGAGGGCCCCACACCACGTGCTCACGCAGCAGGAGTTGGGGCCGCTCGAGGGTGTGGTGACGGCGCCTCGGCCTCCCACTTCGTTTCCTCTTCGGTGTACTGGAACATTTTTACGAAAATATGGACTTTGGAAAAGAAATCGTCCGATTCTGAGAATATTTCCTCAAGTACTTTTCTGAAACCAAAAACAGCAGAAAACAGGTAGCTGGCATTGTGACATCTTGTTAGTAGGTTAGTCACAGAAAATGCATAAAACTATATAAAATGCATATAAAACATGTAATAACTTGGTATAATATAGCATGGAACATAAGAAATTATAGATACGTTGGAGACGTATCACCCCCAATCCCATTGTGGGTTGTGCCCTGGATTGTTGTTGAAAGGCTCCGGATTCCGCCTCGAAGGATTACGATAGTGGAAGGTGAACCAAGCCTTTGTGGTTCGGTTCATCATAGAAGAAGGTGAAACCTTTGTGGTTGTTGAACCGTTGTGCCACTTCACACTTCTCCAACGAGACGTACTCCTTTAACAAGGAGAAACTCGGGAATACATCATCGTCTCCGCGTGCCTCGATTATTTCTATACCCGAGCTTTTTACTTATGCAATTTTTATTGTGATATCCTTCGTGCTTGAAGTATTCTATAGCTATCACCTTGTTGTTTGTCTTCCTTAGCATAAGTTGTTAGGTGAGCCTAGTTTATTTAGGTTGTCGGCTTGTTACTTTAAACACCTAGTTTTATTCCGCAATTATCAAGACTAAACCGGAAAAGTTTAAAACCGCCTATTCACCCCCCCCCCCCCCCCCCTAGGTGACATCATTGTCCTTTCAGGATCCTCTCCCTCTCCATGCCGACAACGAAGTCCTCATCGGAGGTGTTGGTGAGGACGTCGTTTTCGGGGTTGAACTAGCTCGTAGGCGGCTCGCGAGCGAAGGAGTTGAGGCGGTAGCCGTGCTGCCAATCGACCTGCTCATCCCAGTACGCCGAGTTCGAGGCATACCGAGAGTCGTCGATCAGCTCCGGTTGCAGCATCTGCCGGCTCTGCTCGATGTAGTCGAGGCGCTCCTAGCCGGTTAGCCGAGGAGCGACCTGACACATGTGTCGGGTTCACCACCCATCCCCGGGGAGCCAGTACTGCACCGACATCGATGTGTTGGTACGGACGAGCTCCCGCGCCTCAGCTCTTATGAGCAGGTCCGCCGGTGTCAGAGGCGGAGGAGCAGATGAGCTTTCCTCGTGGTCGCTCGGCGCCGGCCAGCTAGTGCGGAGGCAGGCATTACACATCGCCTTAAGGATCGCACGCTCACTGCGGCGTGCTCGGCAGGTTTACGTCGCCTCCTGGAGACGGGCATGTTCCTAGTCCGTCAAGGGAGCTCCATGGTTTGGGCAAGAGGACATGGCTAGGTGGTCGAGAAGAGTGGTGTTGTGGTGGGGACGGTGAGGAGAACTTGCCCTATATAGTGGCCGGGGAGGCGGGGACCACCTCACGTGCAAGGTGCGGCCGCGGTGGGAACGAAGGTGTTTGTGGGGTGGTGGTGGACGGCAGGAGGAGGTGCACTGCGGGGAGGGGTGGTTGCGGCGGGGAGGAGTGGTGGAAGGTGGCGAAAGCCCTTCGGTGGAGAGGGGGCTTGGCGGCGGGGAGCGGTGGTGAGGGCGGCGGGGAGGGGTAGTTGCGGTCTAGATGGTCGTCACGAGGAGAAAAGGGCAAGGTGGGGGTCGGTTTTCTGCTTCTGTCGCCAACAGGTATAGGTATAGCCCTCGGCATTATTTCGTCGCGCTGACATCCCTGCTTGCCCCGTGTGTATTAGGTTCGACGGGGAGCCGGAGTTCTGTTTGGGCCACGCCGGCGCGACAGTGGAAACCTCTTTAAAATACTCCAGACCTGCACGACTGCACGAGGTAGTATAGTCAAGTGCTGAGCTCTAAGTGGAAGTTTGGACTTAACAGAGGTCATGCTGGGAACGATGGCGCCTCTTCTTGGAGGCATTGGCCACCGCACCAAAATGTCGTGGCTGCTTTCGGCATGTTTTAGGTTTCACACAATTTTCCTGCACTAATCATGCATTGTTATGTTTTCAGCTGGATTTTTCTTTTAACAGTCCAACGTGCTCCCTGCCCTCTTTGAGGCGTTCCTCAAAAAGGGGAAAATGATCTCTTTGAAAATACATCAAGCAACTTTGAACCGAACCTTGAAATACCTACTCACTATTGCCTCCAGTTTAAAAACTAGGCAGAGCTTCTTTAAAATACAAGCAAGACAATGGCTAGAAATGTACAAACTGAGTCAGGTGCAGCAGCAAAACTGAACAGACCTGAAATACAGATGATCTTAGGGGATGGTTGAGAGACAGTCAAATATAAAATATGTCAAAAGATGCAGCACATCTAGCTGAAGTTACAAGTAGCGTGTGACCATCAACAATAATATACAGGAAAGCATCATCAACTTACCACCTAGCACCAACCTCAGACCAAAGTAATACACTAGCTATTCAAATGTATACAGCACCTAACAGGGAGCCTTATATCTACTGAAAGGTGATGGCTCCTTGGGTCGTCTCTGCACAAGCTTTATACATCCAGGGGCAGAGTGGGGGAGAAGATGAGAAGCTGCCCAGATTGGTACTAAAAGGTCTCCATTCTGAAACTAGCTTACCGGCTCCATCATGAACATGATCAACCAGTTTTGGCAACATTTTATGATACACAATTTATTCAAGCCACCAATTTCAGTTTCCGCAACTTGCTTGGTATTGCATGGCAGGATCTGGCATTTCAGGCAACTGTCTAGTTATAGATTTTTACAGGTCTCTCAAATGAATGGCGGTTCTGCAAAGTAATCATGTAATTAGCAAAATGAAATAGGAGCATTCTCAGGACATCTAAGGCTCCTCTGCGACAATGTGACATTAGGTACCTGGTTAGCGGTGTGTGCCTTCCTTGGAGCTGTGTCCGGGTGCTCCAGTCCAAGATATTGCTCCCATGCTCCATACATATTTCTCTAAACAAGTTTATACAACTATTAAAATCAGATTATAAAAACTAAAAGGCTGCTTCAACGAGTACAGAACTAACATGATAGTACCTGAAATCTCATAGCCACAACGTCGGAATCTTCAAAATAGTCTGGGCGACCAAGTGAAATGTATGCAAATTTCCACTGAACAAAGAGAACGGTGGTTAGCATTACATAAGTACATTAACCAACATCAAATGACTACATCGTTAGGCATGTTCTAATACAAGCCTGTAATGCAATGTAGCTGGTGTCGGCTCCACATGCAAAACCACAAGATAAACACAACTCGTGGAATAGACCTACTACTACGACTATTACAACTACTTTGAAGGCACGACAGTTTCAAAAGAAGGCTGGTAGGAATCTTTCTGGATAAGGATTCCTCTGGGAGTTGGAACACTGATTGCAGACACATCAGGCTGCACTAGCATTTAGAAAGGGCAGATGGATAACGTATGCTTTCTACTGAGCATGTAAAGTTTCACACCAGAATATATTAGGCACTACATGTCTTTATAGCACACAAACAAACATCACAGATTTGACTAAAATAAGGAAACAACCGCATTACCATGGAGAAATCTTCATCTGAAACCTTGAGTTTTTTCTGTAAACGCTCTTTAATAGAAGATAGGGTCTCGTCCTCACGAATAACCATAAAGAAAGGTTCTCCAAAATTCTGAACTTGCTGTGGTAATAAGAACAAATATCAAGCATATGGAAATGAGGACAAATATCAAGCATATCCAAGTAAGCCAAATGTATATTTGACTATGAAAATGAGGACAAATGAGGAAATGATGACAAAGTAACTTAAAAGCTAAATGAGGTAAATGACTAGAAGTTTTCTTCAACTGTATATTTGAACCTACACACAAAAACCAGGCTGTATATTTTTGTATTTTACAGAAAGAGAAATAAATAAAGAGAACAAGTAACTAGGATCTAGCATTAGCTAAACTTCATTACCGTTTGGTTCTGAGTGTCTTTGGTGAAATGATTTACATGAATTAAGCGGTCAAAAGGACCAAGGTCTTTCTCCTCCTCCGGAACCTAGAAAGGTAAGTCAAAAATCACCCATTGAACCCAGGGGGAATCCAAGACCCTCCCGATGGAGAATGATCTTTCTGTAAAGCATGTCATAATAATACTACAAAATACCTCTTCTGCACGCAATGTCCAGTACTGATCGTTGATATTTTCTATCTTTTCACTAGGTGCGAAAATCTGCAGAAAATACAAGGTAAAAAACTATTTTGTGGACTAAATGCAATGAAGAGGTGTTAAACTAGCACTTGCACCACCTTGTATATCTTGTGGTAGAAAACTTCAAGTAATCTAAGTTCAGCATCAGGATGGGATAGCTCGACCTGGTATGACAATGACAGACAGATACAGAAGACATGAGCTGTTATGATAAAATAAACAAATCAAATCAGAACATGGTATACAGATCATAAGATATTGCATACCAATATTTACCTTTGATTTAATATCATTTAGCACATCACCAACAGTGCTATTTTTTGGCAACCTGATACTGTGAACCGACACCTGATAAAACATGTTTGAGACTACTAATTACTAAACATAAACAGTCTACTGGTACTGGTAAGATTTAAAAGTGGCAACAATAGTAACCTCATCCTTAGTGGAATGATGATATGTAACTTTCAATGTCTTCAATGCTTGTAATTCTGGGAGGGGTATATCCAATACTTCATAGTATAGAATATCAGAAGTCTGATAAATGAGAAGTTAATAGATGACATTCTTCTTCGTAGTTAAGCATATAACTGTAGATGAGAGGTTAGTTGTGAACCTGGTTATAGTGAATCAGCGTATCTAGCAAACGGTCAACGCCTCTATACTTAATTGGTTGAGGCTTAGGCTGTTGAGAGTAACAATTATGTGATGTAAGACGAATTTTTGATGGGTCGTCAACACCAATTTTTTCAGCGACTTTTTCTACAACTTCATCGTACGTGAATATTTTTGACCTATACAGCAAAGGAAAAAGAGAGATCAGTAATGATACAGATGTCAAGATTTGCTAATCACAATATGTCCAAATGCTCACATCTCAAGGCAGAAGTCATCCTCCTTGGGCTTCTCTAACGAACGGAAGTGGACAAGCTAAACAAAGAGAGAAAATCGATTATCGTGTGTAAAAAAGTACAGTATAGTATTGGCCAAGACATTCGACACATGAGTTTAAAAGCATAGTACTGGAGAGGTACGAATTTGGAAAACAAGATAGCAAAGAAACAGATAAAAACACGGAAGTCCTGTGCCGATATTCTATTTCAGAAAATGTTTGAACTGCTAATATGTCGCCTTAATCATCTGTTTTGTGTGGATCCATGAGGCAAGGAAATTCCTTATGTTACGGCATGGACAAGGTATGTGAATATCAAATAACATCATGTAGCTTAGGACTACCTGTCTGTTACGTATATACACCAGAAAAGATGGGACATCAGGGTATCTGTATTGGTCAGCAGTATCTGCCTTTGAGGATTTTTGAAAACAAACAATGTCACCATCTTCAAGCTGTGAATACGAAAATCTAGATAAGGCATCACAGAAACAAAAGCAGTATCAATTAGAAAAAAAAAGGCATTGGATCTTACCTGGCAAGACCGAAATATAATCCTGTTATCAATGTATTCACACATCACGTTTGGCTCAAACTTAATTTCCTAAAAATGATGAAAGAAATAGAAAAAGGTAAGATACTGAAACAAAAAAATTGCATACCACATGAGCATTAAATGAATTAAGGTTTCTAAAAAAATAAACAAACCTCAAAAAGTTCAACATCGTCATCTTGCAAAAAGCCAGCCATTTTTCTCAATTTTGGCAAGATATCCTGTGGCTTTCCTGAAGATTTCACAAAGAGCCTACCAACATACCTGGAGAATTCACTCACCACAGAAGTATGAGTCTAGTATAAATCACAAATGAGCAACGATGCATAAGGGTCAAAATTATGAGAAGTACCGTAGTTGTTCCTTTTCAGGATCATAGAGTTTGAAGAAAAGCAATATATCCTCTCTGGTCTTGTCTGGTAGAGCTAGAGGTTTTAGGTCCTACATCACCCATACAAGTTGCAAACGAATTTACTGAATTGTAAATAATAAGATGGTGAAACATTGTAAAATCAAAATGGCTAACAGCATCAAAGCAAGCGGGGCAGACGCTATTACCAGTCCAAGTTCAACTTCCAAGAACAATTTCAGTTCTGCGTTGTTGGCCTTATTTGCTGCTTCCTTTAATTGTCCAACCTACATAAAATGCTCACCTTATTTAGTGACCTAGAATACAACTAGACATGTGCTGAAGTGGAGAGAAGATAGAAGTATAATGTTGACAGGAGACCACAGGTCTCACAGCAATAATGAAGTCAGGTTAAATCTACATTAGTTTTACAGTGACTGAAATAGAAAATTTCATAAGACCCTAGTCGTCATTAGAATCAAATAAATAAATCTATGTTGACATTTGAAGGACCAGGAAAGTTTTGACTGAAAAACAGGAATTCTTTACATAGTTGTTGCACAGATGATACTAATGGGTGCCAGGCAGTCAAATGGAAGAATTCAGTATAACTAACTTAACGCAATATTTTTTGCAGTTTAAGTCTTTTATACATATACCCCCTCCGTCCCAAATTATAAGGCACCCTTAAATTTCGCTGGTCAACGACGTACAACTTTGACCATGATTTGTACTTATAATATGCCACAAAATTCGTTTGCAAATATATGAAA
Source organism: Poa annua (assembly GCA_026929855.1). Classification (NCBI taxonomy): domain Eukaryota; kingdom Viridiplantae; phylum Streptophyta; class Magnoliopsida; order Poales; family Poaceae; genus Poa; species Poa annua. The sequence goes on along the minus strand of CM049426.1, from coordinate 236,419,032 downwards.
TGAAAGAATTTTGCAAGACGAATCCAATAAGATGTTTTAACTATTACACATGTTGTCTAGATACACATAAAAATGAATGAATATGGACTTTAAAATGTCTAGATACAAGTTTGGACATGTGAATGTGGAAAAGGGCTAAAACGTCTTATATAAAAAAACAGAGGTAGTATATATTAGTGGTCAAAGTCAAGCATCAAAGACCAGCACAAAAATAGCACACCTTATATTTTGGGACAGAGGGAGCACTATTTGCGTACCCAATAATAATAATACTAGTCAAGTGGCGAGTGCACCTATAGGTCATTCAACAGGATATAAGGACTGAGTTAAAGGAGTGTTGGATACAGTGAGTGCTAATCAATCAAAATAAAAAGCTTAACGACCAAAAGAAGTATGACATCGTAAATACAACAGAATTTAATTATGAACAGCTTACTTAAGATAGCATAAAAAGTACAGTTTCTGACCACTACATAATTGGTTCAAGAAACTACAGGATACCCAATAGGCGATGACAAAAAGCATGCGCATATTTCTTCTGTTGATTAAATTCTTAACCAGGATAGTGCAGGCAATGCAGGAGAACTATAGAAAAAAATCCACATATAATGCAATCAAGGAAATCATCTTACAGTGAGTGCTTCTTCTTGAGGAGTCAATGGTCGGTTGGGTCGGTAGGTATGGTTTTGCCGCTTGGCCCACAACCAAAATCGTTGAAACTGCGTAGGAATACCAAATTCTTTTGCTACCTCCTCCTGTAAAGCACTTCAGAGATGACTGATCAGTACGGCAATCGTAAACCTCTACTCTTATTGGTACTAAGGTTGGTGGTCCTAAATAGGAGTAGTGCACATAAGCTGTAGCAAGCAAAACATATTGCTCTTTGCCGACATATTGTTAAACTAAAGATCTTATCCATGATTCATATGCTCAGATCATGAAGGACTATAGGCTACACCTTCATAATGTGATATACAAAGGTCATGCTTTTTAAAGGAAAGATATGATTGCACCTCTTAAGCTTGAGTCCTTTCATGAAGTATAAACATCAATTAGTCTATCCCAGATAGACCCAAGTATTGTTTTCACCAAAAGGTAGCATGCAACACAAGTAAACTCACTTCAGTCCTTACATTGTCTTTGATCTTTATGGACACGACCAATACCAACCAGGCAACCACAAACAACAGCTTTATTCAAAATTCCTATAACTGAAATATGCTGAGAAAACCATCACTGCAAACACACTTTAGACCAATGTAATTACCTTGAATTGAGTAAAAGGTGTCTGCTTCTGAATACGAAAGCTCGGAACTTTATCATGATCAACAAGATCAAAATATATATCTTTCCCTATCTGAGCAGTCAAGTTGTCATCCCTAGCAACCTACACAAAGAAGCAAATGTGCAAGATAGCAAGTGAAAAAAACTGCTGGAGCAAAAATAATTCATCATATATGCCCAGCAGGCTGACTCAAAACACCTTGATGATGGTATATAGGTGGGCCTCAGCTTTCTCCTTTTTCCGACGCTCCTTCTCTTCGCGGTCCTTTTCCAGTCTAATCTGGGAGCAGACGGAGATATTAGAATACTAAAATAGAAGACCTCAATAGGTAGAAACCATGGTTGACAGCTTACTCGAAGGTGCTCAGCTATGTCCTTCTCATCCACATTACAAATTATTTTATCCTTGTCGCTGTCCCGAATGTATACAAGCATGTATGCATTCGAATATTTAGTAAACTTGAAAGGAGTGTTGTTTAAGCCTGGATTAGTCTGCGGTAGCTGCAAATACATAAGTATCGATCAATCAACCCAATGTTTTTACACCACATATGAATATGAATATTATAGCCATGAGAACTGTAACTAACCTCCTCTTCACCACCATATTGCTCTTCCAATGCCCTCTTGCCATCTTCTTTTGTTACACGCTCATCATCAAACTTGAACCTGGAAGATATTGTTCAATCAGTAATTACATAAGCCAAACAACCAGCTGTATAAGATGTGTTACTTTTTGAACAAAGGTGACAGTCATGCATGCCAACTACTAGTACCAGTTTAGAGCACATACATTCGGTTTAAGATACATATAAACTTATACAAATAATGATATGAACATTTTATGAAAATATGCATCATTTCCAGAACAGAAATAATATCTTCAAGAACAATTCCAAACCATTACAAGTTTGATCAGCCAGGTATGACTGCCAGAAGATAGTGCATTTGCTCACTAGTTGACAGCCACACCAATCAATTCAGCTGCAAGCAGTAACTGGCGAGTTCCAGCAAGAATAATAAGTCAACAGCCCAAGCATGGGCAACATAGACCAAAGAATCTGCTACTTTCTTATGCGAATAGAGCCAGCCATAAATAAAAATCCAGGTAGATAGACGTACCACTGATCTGAAAGTGTTGGTTGTATGAATGCATAGTAATGTCCACCATGAACACCGCCACTATGGACAAGAACACTGCAAGAAATTAACTGTCACGAACTGCGGTGGGATAAAATTTCCACGACGCTTCCCAATTCTCTTACTAATACCCATCAGTGCCATCACTATGGTACGACTGGGATCTTCTAAGTGATTAGTAACACTAGAAAGGCGAAATGGCGACACCAGTATATTCAACTTCACCTCCATCAGTTTTGGCTATTCAGCCATGATATTTGGCATCTTCACAATTATGAAACTGAGCATAAGACAAAATAAAAATAAAAATACCCTACTGACCTGTGAAGAGTGTAAAGATTTCGCACATTCCTGTCTGCATCGGGAGATAAATACTTTCCGTCAATTCTATCAAGATCCAACTGAAGTGGAAACTCATATCGGTCATTTATCTGCATTCCACAAAGGAAGGGTAAGTACAGTTGATAAGTAAAAAAAATATAGAAGCATTAAATAAAGGGAAGACCACGAATTTTATGAACTTCGTTTCAGATTTAATCTCTCAAGAGCTAGAGTGGTATTTGAATGAAATCATGTTCTATCTATTTGAACTTCCTGTACATCACTTTATTGATGTCATCTAACTATCTAAGTTGTACTTGTATATACTGTAATCACGGTAGAAACCTAACGATTCATCAAAAATAAAGCAGTGAATCAAGAAACTAGTTAGATATTATTCCAAGTTGAATGCCTGATTGATGTGTTCGTAATTTGTTCACATTTCACACTGGGTACTCATACTCAGTCAACATCACCGATCAGAAGTTCATTAACCGCCCTAAAGATATATGTGCCACGAATAAGTGACATGGTTGCCTGAGATTATAACATTATCATCCCACATAATAGTGTACTCTATTCTTGAAAATAGGCATTTCTACGGTTTAAATATGATGGTAAAAAAATAGATCAAAATGATACAGGCACTGGATTTAATGCCAAGGTGCAAACAAACACAGAAAATATAATATCAGTGTACACTGAATTGAAGTCAAGGTATCTGCTACAGCTAAAAACACCAATGTCCTCATGGTCATCCCATGAAAGGCTTCTAAAATGTATAACCCTAACAGGCCCTCTACCGCAAATTTGTCGTCTTCAAAATACCAAAATGTCATAATGAAAGCAGAGAAGTACTCAGTGGGTGGTGATAATACAAACCTTCACCATTGTGTCACGCATGAAATCATATTCAAACCGTTTTAGTTGAAGCTGTAGAACAGGAGGGAAGTCGATGAAAAGGACACCTTTCTTTGCATCCTGAAATAACAAATATGCCTAATTAAGAAGACCATGCAATAATAAGCCGGTTAACTTTGTGTCTTTTTTGGCAGATAATGACTACTAGTAATGAGCCATATCTGCTCATTATATTCAACAACTGGAGTGGGTCTGCAGTGTTGGGGGTTCTTGTGCTCTTATTTAGATTAAGTCAGTAAAAACATCTAGCTGTGCCATCGCAAGTACTCTTTTCGTTATAGGATGCGCACACATGAGCATGGGTATGCGGCTGGGGGGAGGGAGATTGAAATAAAATGGTAAAATGGAATGAGCAATTGATCTGCCACAAGATACAGAATACTAGCCTGCAAACCATGCTGTTCTGCGTGATACTTGTTATCACCTTCCAGGCGTTCCACCTCCACATACTTATCAAATGAAGCATAGACGTCCTGACAACCTTTGACATCAAGCTGCAAGTCTGCAGTGGAATATATTACGTTAGGCCAAACAAGGGGCAAAGGTTTAAACTTTGTTACACCAGGGTCAGTGACAACATCACTTGCCGTAGAAGGATTCCTTCCTTGTTGATTTGAAATCAACATTGATACACTCGATATAATTCATGTGATGCCCTTCAAATAATTGTTGTATTGTGCCTTCCACAACGGTTCCCTTGAATCAACATCATACAAGTATAATTCAGTCAGAGCTACAGGATTCAATAAACAGCACTAAAGGATACTAAAGGAAGACCTTACAGATGTCAAACCTTCATCTTATCTTCTAACTTCTCAGAAAGAACTCTATTTAGTTCTTGCACATCATGCTGCATAAATGAATCGTGCATGTCCCACCCAAAAGATTTTGTTAGCTCCTTTGTAGAGACACTGCTGTCATTATACTGCAACTTATAAAAGAGACTTTGAAGAGCTAATGGAATGCTTCCTGAGGGCATATCATTCTCAGTAGTGGGCATATGGTAAACGGCCTGGCAAACAATGTACAAAGTTAGCACCATCCAAATGGGTTGAGCAGAAAAGAAAATAATCTGTGAATATGAAGTGTGTACCTTTCTGAAATATGGAATGTGATAGAGAGTCTGAAGGAGAGAATTCATGTAGCAAGTGGCACCTTGATTTTTAAGGCCCACAAAACCAGTCTCCTTTTTAGAGTCATAACTCCAGTAATCAACAACCTTACAGACAGCAACCTCTGCTTCTATTATACAAGTATCATTTACAAGATAACCTCTACTGGGATTGTAGAGTTCACTCAAAGGCATAAATGAAGTGAACCCCCAATCGCTTTCTCGAGCAGAGAACTGATGTTGTGTTTCTGCAAGCATTAGGATTCACTTGTTATAAACCAGATTAGAATAGTAGCTTACTTTTGCAAAGATGGCTATTGTACATACAACTTCCAGCTACAAAAAATATTATCTTTTATAGGAAAAATCCCTAACAACAGTTCCTCTTAAAGGATGATTAGCAGATGGAAGGAGGACTGCATCTAAAATGCAGAAATTACAAACCAGTATACCATAGTCGCCCTTTTTGTTAGCTAATGGAGGGGGCAAAAAAGAAAATGTACCTTTTCTTATTGTAAACTTGCTGTGAATTTGATTAACCACTGAGAGACTGAACTGTGCATATCTAGTCCATCCGTAGGGCAAGACTGGAGAATCGGCAACGTCCAAATACATAGACAAGAAATCAACATTATTTCCTCTTGGGAAAATCAAAACTCGCCTGAAAACAGAGGTCACATAAAACACCTGACCAGAAATTCTTGATTGGCCACATAGCAACCAAATATGCTAATTCGCTAAAAAAAGAGCAGTAGGCACTTACCACTTGAAGCCTCCAACAACAAAAGTTTCAGAGTAGAGCTTCTTTGCATTCACTCTTGACAGGTTTTCAATGGCCCAAGTAAATCTCGAGATTGGTGGATCCTCTATCTGCTGGTTTTCCACAGTGGCAGCCGGCTCAGCAGGCTCAACAGGCACAACTGGAAGAAAATATGTCAACATGAATATGTTTTAACCTCACATGTCAATTAATAGCATACTAACAAAGCAACACTAAATAACACAATAGATCCAACAAGATACTGCATTAGTATAACGAACAAACAAAGGCCACTATTAAATGCACTTACTTAACATACCGCTTAGAGAAAGAGAGAGAGAGAATGCAGCCTAAAGCGAAATTAAATAAGTTTTCATGTCATCACAATGAACACAACTGCAACAAACCATGCAATCACTACAGAACCACACTAACGTATAGAATACCACGTGCACACACTCTAGCATATTGTTAATCCAACGTACACGTACCAATAAGTCACTAGCCCAATGTAAGACAAGGAAATGATGTTGCAAGCGACGCAAACCATTTCGTAACTAGGAGATTTCAGATAAGTGATAAGTAGGATATCTAAATAAATAAATGATCTACAGAGCAAACCCTGAACTCTGAAGCAAAACTCCCTGAATATGGCAGAATGAAAAATCACGCAGAGAATCGAATAACTAATCGTCATTATACACAACAAGGCAGCAACATGCAACCTAACAGGGAAGCTAATCAATTCGACCGACCCCGAGTCCGAGAGAGTCAACAGCCAATAAACTGACAAGCCGTAGGAGAAAAGCAAGGCGAGGTGACGGAAGCAACAAACCTTCCATTGGCTGGGCCCCGTTGGGCAGCTCCTGGTGCGGCACGAGCACCTCATCCTCCTCCTGCTGCTGCTGCGCGAATTGAAGAGGGAGGTATTATCAGATCCATTCCCCCAAATGCGACCAAAAACCCCAAACCCTAGAAATTTTTCATTCCACCCACGCGCGATGCACACGACCCAACCCGAATACACCACGCCTGAACCAGGACCCAGGAAAAACAACCCAGAGGCCTAAGCAACGGGGCCCGCGCCGGCCTCAGGCCACGATGCGTACGGCATCGCGGCTGCGCGATGCGTCGGACATGGCCTCGCTCGAGGAGGAGGGCGTGGTGCGTGGAGGGGAGAAAGAGGATGCTGAGGGAAGTCTCCCTCGCGCGCTTACCTCGGGAGGAGCCTGCGGCGGCGACGAGATCGTCATGGCGCGGCGGGCCGGGGAGGAGGGGTCGCCGGCGGCGATGTGGGTCCCGGCCCCGGAGTGGGTTACGGTGGGAGGCGTGGAGATCGCGAGGAGGTGAGGGTGGGGAAGGGCCGAAGGGGGGAGGTGGAGGAGAGAGAAGGCGGGGAGGTTTTGGTGTCGTGGAAAGTTCCAGGGTCTTATGCGGTGGGGTAATGGACGGGGGGGATAAGGAAATCAGGGAGGAGTTGACGGCCCAGATTTCATGCGTGGCGCGTCCGGAGTCCGGACGTGAGGGGACAAGACCGGAGGTCGGTACCTTCACTTCTCTCGTCTCCATTTCAAACTTTGACCTTTCATTAATTACCACTGCTCCCTGACTGCTCCCTCCGTATAAAAATAAGTGTCTCAATTTTATTAAAAAGAAGATTTATCTAAACAAAGTCATATTTAGATCTACCCGAATGCTTACTCTCGCACGCGTAATCTGGACGATCCGAACGGCCGCGCTACACGACAAGCTTTCCACTGCGCTTAACCCGCCGCAACCACACGCGCGTCATCAAACTCATCTTCAACCTTCAGCCTGTCCCGAGCGACCTTCTACCGAGTGCCTCTGCTCGTTCCAAGGACGCAAGGCGGTCGCATCTCCCCAGCTCCTTCGCACCGGCGGCGGGTACTACGCCTACTCCGGCCGCCGCACCTCCCTCCTCCTCCCCACTGACGTAGAAGCCGACGCGCCAACCCTGCTCCTTCTCGAGGTGGCGGATCGACGCGCCTACTCCTCCCAGCGGCACATGGCCGCTGCACCTCCCTGCTCCTCCCCATCTCCGTGTACATCCCAACTGCGCAATGCCTCTAGGGGCTCGCTCCCAATTTTGCAGGGAAGGGACGGTGAGCCACTCGATCCCCATATCTCTTCTCCGCCCCCCTCCTCCTCCTTGGCTGGTGGCGCCGCCCCGAGTGCGTCCTCTTCCGGTGACGGATCTCGGCAGCCGGCCTAGTTCCGTGTTGCACCCGCCTCCCACTCCTCTCTTTGTTTCCCCTCTCGCGTCGCCGCCATCTCCATGGTCCGGCCCTGCTCAAGCTCGTCCCCTGCCTGAAATCCGCTGCCTTGAGCAACTTTCTAACGAGAACAACCACATGACAGAAGCCCCGCGGTGAGCTTCCATTTCCGTCCCGGTCTTAGCCATCATCCCCGCGCCTCCTACACTACCCCACGGCAACCGTCGTCGCCGTCCGCTATTGCTGCTATCCCTGCAGAGCAAGAGCCGCCTAGAGGCACAACACGCAGCACAGCACAACACGCATGCATGAACAAGCACACCAATTGCTGACCATCTCTGTGAAGTTGCTTATAGTTCCTAAAATATTCCAATTTGTTGCCAAGAACCAAGGCTCCGATATTTTCTTGGGGATTAGATATCTATTGCCCACTTCTACTAATTTGTTGCCTAACATCATATATTACTTGCTTAAAATGTCTAGAAATTATGGAGTTGCACATCAAATTTGCCTACAAATACCGTGTAGTTGATTCATCCTCCATAAAAAAAATCGTCACACGCAAAATTTGCATCCGTACCCACAAAAATCACATGTAGATGTTCTGGAGTTTGCTGACGGTTATTATGAAGTTGCCTGGATACACTTTATTATCTCAATGCACACCAAAATTGCTTACCGTTATTCCGAAATTGCCTCAATCACACGCAAAATATTTTTCACGCCATACCAAAGTAGATTTTAGTTATTTTAGAAAACGAGGGTGCGATTCCCCGGCCAAGTAGATTTTAGTTATAGTGGAGTTACTTACCGTTATTCTGAAGATGCCTAATCGTATATAAAGGTTGACTAATGGTGTTGTAAAATTTCTCATTACTCCCTCGTGAGGTGGGAGCGTGTGATGCCCGAAGCAAATTGGAGGCCTCCGAGAGGCCATGTGGTCAACCATGGCCACGGACATTAGGATTATTTTGTTCACTAAAATATTCCAATTTGTTGTCAAGAAATGAATCATATAATTGCTCTACCAATATGTTGCCTAAAATATTTCAATTTGTTGCCAAAAAATGAATCATATAATTGCTCTACCAATTTGTTGCCTACCTTCATAGATTATTTGTTTAATTCTACCAATTTGTTACCTAAAATATATATTTCCAATTCTACCAATTTATTGCTTAATTCTACCAATTTGTTGCCCACCTTCATATATTACTTGCTTAATTCTACCAATTGCCTGATGTTGCCTCATCGGAAAAAAGTTGCTTATGTGTCCAGATCGTGTTTAACTTTTACGTAATTGCTTTTACCACTGTTGTGCATGACAAAATCTGCATCGTAGCATATAGAAGTTGTTTACCGTTGTTGTTGTCAAAATTGCTCATTATTGGTGTGAGCTTGCATCATCACTCACCAAAGTTGTGTCGACTTGTACCGAAATTGATTCCGTTTGTTGTGGAGTTTCTTAACGTTGTTCAAAATTTGACTTATCGCATGTAAAAAATGACTCGTTATTGTGAATTTGCCTCAACATGCACCAATTTTTTCGCATTGTACCAAAATGTTTCCTTTTTGCTTACCGCTTGTAGCATTGCGCGCCAAAATTGCTAAGCGTTGTTAGGAAGTTATATCATACGCCTTGTACTACAATTTTTTTTTAGTTGTCACATCTCATACAAAGTAGCTTAAGATGTTTTTAAGTTGCCTCATCGCACATGTTTTAATGGCGTTTGAATGCACATCAAAATTGTTTCATCTTATATCAAATTTGCTTTTATTTGTTATAAATTTGCGTACCAATGATGTCATATTCTTGATCGCATACCAAAAATGGTTTTTTCTCGTACCAAAGGTGTGTGCCGATGGCGTCGTCTTGCTTCTCGCACACTAAATTTGCTTCTCCTTAAACTGAATTTACTTTCATTTGTTATAAAATTTCCTAACAATATTGTTATGTTTATTGATTGTACACTAAAAATGGCTTCCCTTGTACCCATGTTGCCTACTAATGGCGTCGTCTTGCTTCATCACACACTAAATTTGCTTCTCCTTAAACTGAATTTGTTTTCATTTGTTATAAATCTTCCTAACAATATTGTTATGTTTATTGATCATACACTAAAATTGGTTTTCCTCATACCTAAGTTGCCTATGATGGCGTCGTCTTGCTTCATCGCACACTAAATTTGCTTCTCCTTGAATTAAATACAAAGTAGCTTACACTGTTTTAAGTTGGCTCATCGCACACTAAAATTGCTTACAAATATAAAGGAGTTGCCTTAGTGACCTAGTACTTTTGAGTTATACGAGAATTAATTTAATTGTTGTGCATAAATTGCCTCATCATACACAAAAAATTGATGCGCCTCGTACTATTTTTTACGTTTTTTTTTGCGCCTAGTACTAATTTTGGTTTTATTGGTTGTGAAGTTATTTGATTGCCCACCAAAATTGCTTTCTCTCGGATCAAAATTGGTTTATCTAATACAAAAGAATGCTTTTAAGTGTTGTGAAGTTGCTTAATGTTGTTGTGAAAATGTCTCTTGACACTTCAAATTTGCTTGCACGGCGATAAAAAACAAATCAGAATAATTTATGCAACTACTACACTGTTATAAGCGATAAATAGGTACAATCAAGCAAGTACCAGCTTAATTCTGATAAATGGAAAAAAAATTAGCTTAATTTGAGAATCTTGCTCATCCCCGCGACCGAAATTGATTCATCTTCGCTAGCTAGCTGAGAGTAGTGAGCTGCTCAATCCTCACGCCAGGAGGACGAGGAGCTGTGCGAGGGCCCCTGGGGAGGGCTGATTAATTAGCAGAGCTGGGAGGATGATGGGGGACAGGGGGTTCGGTATGCAGCTGCTGTGGTTGTCGTTGCCTCGTTGGTGGAGCAGGGGGCACATGGGATGGAGATGCGGTGGCCGGCGGCCGTAGCGGCGGCACGACGAGGGCAGGGGATGGAGAAAGCTTCGACACGATCTTGGTATCGATCCCCAGCAGAACCTGGCAGCGAGGAGCGCTTGCACCTCCTGCACCTCGGGGGCCTCCCCGCACCTGGTGGCCGCATGCGCCAGCCCGCCTGCCTCCCGCACACGCCGATGGAAGCTTCCTTTTCGGCCGGCCGTACGGACGAGCGAATCTACGGTCGGCGGTTCGCTAGACGCGTCCTTAGATCTATCTATTTTTTGACAATGTTGAGACACTTATTTATGGACGAAGGGAGTAGTAAACATGCCCGTGCGTTGTAACAGGACACTAATAAAAACTAAATTTCTTGTAAGAGAAAACTAAAATTAGTGTTTGTTTAATTTGCCCCATAAAATTGTTCAATTAGTTGAACCCATAAAATGTTTCGATCCATTGCAAAAACACATTTGTTTAACCGTTTTAGTTTATTCTGACCAATATTGTCATGAAACTCTTGGAAAAATATCATGTGTCGCATGGTATGGAATTGCATTTACCAGAATATCTGATGCTAATGACTCGGAAAATATGTAAACTTTTTGTATTTTGTCGAGCAATGGCACCTAGAGTTATGAATTGTATCTTGCTATCCCTCCATGTCAATGTATGCCCCTGGTGGTTATGCAAATACATACTGATGAACACATCCCTTCCCTAAACTAAGCTCCCTGGGAATGCAGAGTTGTGGTTCATCGTTGGCATGGTCCCGCATTTCAGTGACATATCCATCCAACGTTCCCTACCTGTCAGTGAGTAGAAATAGGTCAGTTCGTTTGCTCCTCAGCCCGCACCATTAACATGATGACACGCAACCAGATAATACCGACCTTCTCGCCCAAATATTTTGACCGTGCCCTCTCTCCTGACCCAATCCCCACTCGAGACCCACGCGGCCGCGTCTCCCTCCTTGCTCTGCACTGCCGCCACCACGAGCTTGCTCCTCCTCCCCTCCTTCTCGCACCAACAGCGTGCAGTAGCCGGTGAACGGATAGACGTCACCTAGAGGGGGGGGTGAATAGGCGATTTAAAACTTTTTCGAGGAGCCGGAATATCCGGTCCAAGAGTGACCGGAAATTCCGAGTAGCCGGAATATCCGGTACACGAATGACCCAGAAATTCCGGTATGCTTGATAAAGGCGGAATAAAACTAGAGGTTTACTTTAACAAGCATACAACCTAGATATATAAACTAGGCTCACCTATGTGCACCAACAACTTAAGCTAAGCAATACAAGTAACAAGATGATAGCAAGATATATGACTTCAAGCACGAAGGCTATCACAATGTAAAGTGCATAAGTAAAGAGCTCGGGTATAGAAATAACCGAGGCACGCGGAGACGAGGATGTATTCCCGAGTTCCACCCAACGGTGTACGTCTCGTTTGGAGAGATGTGCGCAATCACAACAGGTTAGCCGCAACGCCACAAAGGCTCACCTTCTTCTCCTGATGAACTCAACCACAAAAGGTTCGAGTTCACCTTCCACTATTGATCTCCTTTGGGGCGGAGATCGAATCCCGTACAACTCTTGAGGCACACACCCACAACTTAATTGGGGGCTCCCAAGCCTTGAGGCACACACCCACAACTTAATTGGGGGCTCTCAAGTGACCACAAAAGGTCTTGACCACAAAAGGTATAAGCCACAAAAGGCCGGCCACAAAAGGCGTCTAGGGTCCAAAGACCCAAGAGTAACAAGCTCACAAGTATCACCACCACGAATCCTCGTGGAGGGATCAAACCGATGCAAATGCAATGGGAAGAGCACACGAAGTGCTCAAGTCCTTCACTCTCGAATTCCAACACAACAACAAATGTTTATGGGGGAATAAGAGAGGAAGAACAAAGGAAACCACAAAGGAGTCAAATCCTTCACTCACAAATCCCACCAAAAGCAATTAATGCTTATGGGGGGAGAAGAGAGGAAGAACAAAGAAGAAGAACCATAAAGGAACTCCAAGAACTAGATCCACTAAGTTCCCCTCACTTAGAGAAGAGATGGATTGGTAGGATTGTAGATCTAGATCTCCTCTCAACTTTCCCTAAAGAATATGGAAGATTCAATGGAGGGATTGAGAGGGAAGTGAGCTTTCCAAGGTTAACAATGGAGTAGGAGAGAGGGGAAAGTCGTGCTGCCTTGGATTAGCTGAGGAGGAAGAAGGGGAGGGGTATTTATACCCCTCCAGGAAATATAGCCGTTGGCTGTTTTGACACTCGGAAATTCCGGTATAAGTTAGACTCGGAAATTCCGGTCATCCGGAAATTCCGGTCTAGAGAGACCCGGAAATTCCGGTCACCCAGAAATTCCGGTCTAAGAGAGCTCGGAAATTCCGGCTGGAGTCAGAAGCAAAACCAAACTTTTCCTTAGCCATTTCTGGAGGACTTTTCTGGGGGCACTCGGAAATTCCGGTATATGGAAATTTCCGAGCACAATTTCCGACTCGAGTCAGAACCCTTTTTCTCCTTTCCTTAGCCGTTTTCTTGGATGAGCTGGGGAACCAGAAATTCCGGTAGGGCGGAATATCCGGCCCCAATAATCCGAATCAGCAGAACACCGAAACGAAAACTGCTATAACTTTTGCAAATGAACTCCAAAAGAGGTGAGACCAATTTTGTTGGAAAGATAGCGACGATGACTACCCAACAAATATTGCATCCCATAAATAGAGTAAAATCTCCACACATGGCAAGGTGTGGGACTTTCCTCAAGGAAGAACCGGCAATATTTCCGCCACCGAAAACGCAACAAGTTGTCCAAAGTAAAACCGATTTCGATGAACTAGAGCTTGACATGGAGATGAACCAAACTCTAATTCCTCACCAACATAAAAGCCAAATAAGAACAAAGAAACATGATATGCCAAGTATGCAAAGGTTTGAGCTCTCCACAAGAATGCGATCAAGTTACTAACTTGAGATCCCCTCTTGATAGTACGCCTATCTATCCTATAGCCCTATCAAGATCATACCTTTGCCTTGAGCATTCCACTTGAGTTGGATGATGACTATCTTGATCTCTTCAAGTGGATCATCTTTCTTTATTGCGCGTCCAAACACTTGCTTGATGAAGACTTCTCCAAATACTCCCCCATGCTCACAATGGGAGAGTCTCTGAAAGGACAATGATGTCGCCTAGAGGGGGGGGGGGTGAATAGGCGGTTTAAAACTTTTCCGGTTTAGGCTTGATAATTGCGGAATAAAACTAGGTGTTTAAATTAACAAGCCGACAACCTAAATAAACTTGGCTCACCTATGTGCACCAACAACTTATGCTAAGCAAGATAAACAACAAGGTGATAGCAATAGAATACTTCAAGCACGAAGGCTATCACAATGCAAAGTGCATAAGTAAAAGCTCGGGGTATAGAAATAACCGAGGCACGCGGAGACGAGGATGTATTCCCGAGTTCCTCCTTGTTAAGGGAGTACGTCTCGTTGGAGAGGTGTGAACCGACACAACGGTTCAACAACCACAAAGGTTTCACCTTCTTCTCCGATGAACCGCACCACAAAGGCTTGGTTCACCTTCCACTATCGGAATTCCTTCGAGGCGGAATCCGGAGCCTTTCAACAACAATCCGGGGCACAACCCACAATGGGATTGGGGGCTCCCGAACGGCCTCCAACAACAATCCGGGGCACAACCCACAATGTGATTGGGGGCTCCCGAACGGCTTCAAGTGACCACACAAGGGTCCAACCACCACAAAGGCGTCTAGGGTCCAAGGACCCAAGAGTAACAAGCTCACAAACTTTCAACTTCCACGAATCCTCGTGGAGAGCACACCGATGCACCAAATGCAAAAGGCAAGAGCACAAGTGCTCAAATCCTTCACTCTCAAATCCCACCAAAAGCAACTAATGCTTATGGAGGGAGAAGAGAGGAAGAACAAGGAATCCACAAAGGAGCCAAATCCTTCACTCTCAAATCCCACCAAAGGCAACTAATGCTTATGGGGGGAGAAGAGAGGAAGAACAAAGGAGAAGAACCACAAAGTAACTCCAAGATCTAAATCCACTAGGTTCCCCTCACTTAGAGGAGAGATTGATTGGTGGAAAGGTGGATCTAGATCTCCTCTCTCTTTTCCCTCAAGAATTAGCAAGAATCATTGGAGGGATGGAGAGATAGCAAGCTCAAGAAGGTCAACAATGGAGGTCAAAACTTGCTAGAAAGGTTAGGGAACCATTGGGGAAGAAGGCCCCTTAAATAGGTCAACCCAAATTCCAACCGTTGGGTGCAGATTCGCGCCGTGGCGGTACTACCGCTGTCCCCAGCGGTACTACCGCCCCCCTAGAGAGTTAGGGCATCAAAACGGGCTGAAAACAGGCTTCCGTAGCGGTACTACCGCCCCGGGCAGCGGTACTACCGCCCCGGCGGAACTACCGCTCCCGGTACCGCCGAAAACAGCTCTCTGTTAGCTCCGGCGGTACCTCGGGCGGTACCGCGGCGGTACTACCGCTACAGCAAAAAACAGCAGAAGCTGATAAACGAAAACGTCAATATCTTTTTCATCCGGACTCCGTTTTCGATGATTTTTGGCTCGTTGGAATCGTTAGAACGAGCTCTACTTGAATGTGCATAGAAACATCACAGTCCATCATGTGAGGATAAAACCAAATGGGGAAAGGTCGAACTTTCCTAAACAATGCAAACCAGTAAAAACTCCTTCATCAAAAACGCAACAAGATATTCATACGAAATCTGTTTTTGATGAACTAGAGCTTAGTATGGAGATAAACCAAGCTCTAAATCCTCACATGGATAAAATGCAACAAGTTTTCCAAAGTAAAACCATTTTCGAAGGACTTGGTCTTGTCATGAAGATCGCGACAAGTACCAAAACTCAACACGGAGAAAAACCAAATAAGAAACCAAGAAAGATGATATGCCAAGCATGCAAAGGTTTGAGCTCTCCACAAAGATGCGATCAAGTTACTCACTCGAGAGCCCCTCTTGATAGTACGCCTATCTATCCTATAGCCCTATCAAGATCATACCTTTGCCTTGAGCATTCCACTTGAGCTAGATGATGACGATCTTGATCACTCCAAGTGGACCACCTCACTCCAAGTGGACCACCTTTCTTGATTGCGCTTGCTAGCACATGCTTGATGAAGACTTCTCCAAATTCTCCCCCATACTCCATTATGGGAGGGCCTCGCTAAGCTTCGTCTTCATGTCTCCTTTGCAAGCTTCAATCAAAAGATATCTTCCGAGATACATCTTATTGAGCTTGCACTTCATCTTCTTCTCTTGATATGTATGATGGCTTGGGGTTAAACATGATTGTTCACTCAATCTTCTATTCCAAGCCATACTTGCAATGAGCTCAACTCTACACATGACCATTCTTCATATAAACCCTTTGAATAGAGCATTGGTCATTAAGTCATCTTGAAGAGTCCAACACATGAACTCCTATAATTTCCCATGGACAAGATCTATAAGAATATCTCAATGTAAACATTAGTCCATAAGGATTGTCATTAATTACCAAAACCACGCATGGGGGCAACCATGCACTTTCAATCTCCCCCATTTTGGTAATTGATGACAATCCCTTTTACGAGGGTTTATATAATGAATTTAAGCAACCATGCAACACAAAGAGCAAGGATGCAAGAGAACAAACCCATATTCCCTTAAACCCTCTAAATTTCTCCCCCATTGGCATCGATTGCCGAAATGGGAAGAAAAACTTAGAAGGCAAATATAGTGAGAGCTCCCCCATAATGTGTGCATTTCTCATAATATGAGTGAAATCAAATGCACATATCCAATGGCGAATAGATGGAGGGAGATCAAACTATATAGAGGATCCAAAGATTGCAAAAGAATATCAAATGGGAAGATAGTTCAACGAAATAAGCAAGCAATCAGAAGGATCCGAAAAGTGTTCTAAATATCATGAGGGAACTCCCCAAGGTACGTGCACAATTAGGATTTGTATTTCAATATAGTGTGCACAACATGGAATCCTCACTCCCTCCTAGATAAATTCGAACACAAGCTCATGCAAGAGAATGTAAATGATAAAGGAGGCAAAACAACTTTCACCTAATAAAATGTTTTGCAACTAGAGCAAGGAGCGGTAAATCAAATAATGGGTGTGAGATAAAAAGACATTATAGGAGACTAATACAAGGATGATAGCATCAACATAGTCTTTCAAGAAGAGTTGCACATAGTGCATATCATGTCTTTCCCATACCCACATACCAAAAGAGATATAGCAAATAGCTCCACAAGCTTAGTGAAATGCAAAAAGCATAACACAAGAAAAATAAAGCTTGTTCCTTTTAGAAACCACCAAATAACCAAAAGCAAAAAGAGGTGGTCACTAAAGAATTGGAATATCAATAAAAGATGTAACTAATCTCATGTGTATAAGTTACTAAGTAGACACGAATCACTAAGATATGGGTCTACCAATAAACATGTACACACAAGATAGGTACAAGGGAAATGGTCATGATATCCAAGACGAAGTCATAAATACACCAAAAGATATTTTCTTAAAAGCATAGCACAAAGCTCAATTTTATATTAAAGGGATATAGATGAACTTCCAACACACACTCATCATAGCATCAAAATATCCACAAGGGATAAGGTGATAAAAGGGATGCTCCGAGAAAGATAACAAGTATCACAAAAGGCAAATGATTTGAAGAAACAATCAATATTGCATATGCGAGACATAGAGTAGAAAGTGCTAGATTAACATATTTGGGATTGGTGAATCATGAAAATGATTATATATATATTTCCCTTCATATGTAATCATCCTGGCTTGCCCACATTTGCAATAAAGATGTTTTGCAAGAACCAAATTAATTGCAACAAAAGATTCATGCCGAGATACAACCTACACAAGGTTGAAAGCTAGAAATGAATGCATGAGGTAGATACTTGTTACCGAGATAGCATTGGTGATGTAGAAGATAGGAGCTCATGATCATCCAAGCTTGGCTCCAATAAGCACATGGTGACAACACCTTCCTTTTATATGAGACAAGCTTCCAATGCATCTCAAGTGTACCTAAAACAAATTTAAGTACAACATGGTTCCCAAACTAATTGGGTCCAAAGTAGTTAGAGCAACTACAACACATAGGACAAACTCCACATAAATATGTGCATATTGATATGAAATTGAATTTCATTCACATCTTAGACATTTAGGATTTGATGGAGTTTATCCTATATATTGGATCAACGAAAGTAAGCATGCCATAAGATATACATATAATAAATATGCATGCACAAGACTTTCAAGAACCAAGCGAGATATAATTTAGACAGAACACCAAGTAAACCAACAAAGCACACACAAGTGTGACAAGAAAACAAATTGTCCAAATTATATCAAATACCCAAAACAACACATGATTGAAGATACCACTTTGAAAAGATACCAATGAAAACAAGAGACCAATTGATGAAAAATATCATCAAGGAATAAACCAAACCCTCTACACTTTTCATGATGGCACAAGGTACCAAGACGAAGAATGTTTGTCTTCCAAGGAGACACGTCATCGGGATCAAATATCAAACGAAGACAACTAATGTTCAAAAAGCATATAGGATTGCTCCCCCACGATGTGTGCATTATTTATGATTTTGCATTCGAATACACAATGCACACAAATGAGATCATCACTCTCCATATATATTATTCAAACACTAGTCATGTTCAAGAAAGGCAAGAAATTGCAATACCAAATTAAAGAACGGTGTTTTACTCAAAGTAGGATAGCTTCCCAAAGAATAGTGCATCATCAAGAAGTATGACTTTTGAATGTCAATGCACAAGAATTGGTTCATTGCTTTTCCCAACTCAAGAAAGCACTAAATAAATTTTAAGTAGAGCAATAAAGGATCCAAAAGATACAATGAAGACAAATGAGAGTTAGATCAAAACAAATCCTTGGCAATCAATTAAAGCAATTCAAAGCAAGAGCCAAAGCGAATATGATCAATATATTTACCATAAAAAATTATTACTTGTCAATACAAGTAATGTATGGAGATATTTCTCGGGGGTGGATTGCAAAGATATATTCAATATCATATTCACAAAACATAAGCATATGGCAAATGATAGGAATTAAAAGACATGCTTAGATAGATAGATATTCTTGATAGCTTCACAAATCATGCGAAGGTGCAAAGCAACTCCAAGGAGTAGCTTGAAACAATTGGCTTCCCAAAAGATACATGAGAACATATTTGGGAAAGCCATACCAAGAACATCCTCCACAAACAAGATCCAAAAGAGTGAGAGACAAAAAGCATTTAAGTAAATGGAAACTTGTTTGAGCAACATGCCACATAGGAACAAGATAACTAGCAATATCAATTCTAGGTGGCAAAACCTCATATGTTCACATTTTCTAGGCTTGTAATATGCACATAGCTTATTACTTCCCCATAATGTGATAATCCATTTATTTAAAGCAAGAGGCAAACAAAACCAACTCGAAAAATTAATGGACATTATAGAAATTGAATTTCTCATGAGAATGACATACCACATAGATAGTAGATAATATAAATATATCAACACTAAGTTGTATTTCTCATGAATACACAATTTTAGGATTGTGAAGTGCACGAAGCATATCACTCCCCCAAAATATGATAGTCCATTAATCTCTCAAAGAGAGCCAACAAGATAAGATATCAAATAAAAACAATAAGGCTCAAAACTAGTAAATGGTGTGCAAACCAACATACACATACTTGATTTCTCAAGATAAGTAAGTAGAGAGCACAACACATACAAACACTAGCAAGGTACAAAACCAAACACATGCAAGGGTGCAAGCAACTTTCAATGTATATATGATTTAAATAAAAGTTACCGCAAGGAGGAACATTGGATATGAGATAGAACAATATAATCCATATGACTTGACTTGAGAGAATATAATTGATGAAGATCCCTTAATTCTTCATAATGTAGCCAAGTCCCAATGCCTCCAACAACACCTATTGATCAAGTTTTAACTTGTTGGTCCCCAACCAAGTTGGGTCATAAGAGGTTAGTCACAATAGGTTTGGCAACCCAAATGGTTCTTTTCTTGACACCACTTTGAGTACCAACATATTTGGCAAACACATTGCCAACCTTATCCTTCCGAAGAGAATAAACATCATTAATTATAATGGGGTTGGATAAGGTACCATTTGTGCATGAAGAAGCAAGGTGACCCTTCTCACGACATAGGTAGCAACATCTACTTCCTCCTCTCTTCTTAGTTGGAGTTTTGACTTGAGGAGGGGTAGCTTGATTCTTCTTGGGAAGAGACCGTTCTTCAACTTGAGGAGCTTGAATTTGAACTTGAGGTTTCTTTCCTGGTTGCTTCTCACTAAGAGCCTTCTTGTTCAAAGGGCAAGATCTAACATGGTGCCCTTCAACTTTGCACTTGAAGCAAACAATTTTGGCCGAATCTTTGACTTGTTCTTGGCCCTTTTTCTTCTTGATGATCTTGGACTTGTTCTTGTTATTGGAGTTGAATCCAAGTCCACTCTTGTCATTGGGGCGTCTTTGAACACTCAACATATTGTCAAGTGTGGACTTCCCAACATGACGCTTTTTCAAGTCTTTATTCAAATAAGTGAATTGGGCCTTGAGCTCTTTTAATTCCTCTACATGGTTAGTATCAACAAAAATGCTAGAGGAAGTAGAAACTTCATTGTTAGAGCAACAAGGTATGGAAAGTGATTCATCACAAGATGTAGCAACATTATGAGTGGATGAATCATAAGGACTAGCACAAGATGATATAGCATTAAGAGAAGACGTTGTGCCATTGTCCACATGAGGCTTACAAGATGTTACCTTTGACATAATCGCCTCATTAGCTAACTTTAGCTTAGCATGGGATGCTCGAAGATCGTCATTAGAGCTAGAGAGCCTTTCATGAGTTTCTTCCAATTTCCCATACTTGCTAGATAGCAACTCAAGTTGAGCCCTTAGCTCAACATTTTCCTTCAAAATAGATGCTTCACGAGAAGTGGAGTTAGTAGCACAAGCATCATTAACCGTAGAAATGGAAGGAGACAATTTGGAAATCTTATCATTGTTAGATAGTTGAGTTTGGAGTTGATCATGAGACATGATAAGGAGAGAGTGTTCACTTTCTAAAGTTTTGTGAGCTTTGTCAAGTCTCTCTATGTCCTCACTTAGTCTAGCATTGCCAACATCAAATTCAACTTTTTCCTTTTTAAGCAATTTATATTTAGCAATAGCATGATCTCTTTCCTTAATGATTTTAGCAATAATAAGATCATTAGACTCATCAAGGGATTCAAGTTTCTCTTCAAGAGAAACCCTAAGCTCTTCTTCCTCTTCAAGAGAAGCTTTCAAAGAAGCTATGATGATAGAGTCATCTCTCTCAATTTGACATTTCTCATCAAATTGACTTTCCAAATCCTCAATGAATTCCCTACTCTTAGTAACATAATCAATGATTTCACAAAGAGGAGGGATAACTTTACTACCTTTGGGGAGAGCAACAAGTACCATCTCACCCATCTTGGTTAAGGATTCAAAGTCAAAACCTTCTTCATGAGAATCCTCATCCACATCATCACAATTTGGATTCGAGGTGGGAGATACCTTGGAATCCTTAGCCATAAGGCAAACATGATTAATGGGTGAGGAGGATGAAGAAATACTTGAAGCTCCATTGAGGTCCATGTCTTGTTCCAACAAGTGTTGGGATTCCTCTACATTGTTAGTCATGCAAATACTAGAGGATATGGAAGAGTAATTTTCATCACAACAAGACATAGAGAGCATATCATCATTATATTTAGTTAAGCAACTATTACTTGATATGCAAGGACAATCAACTCTAGCATGTATGACATTTTGAGTGCTAGAAGATTTTAAGTCCAAAGATAGAAGATTGCAATGAGATAGAGAAGAGGTATAATCAATAGTAAGTTCACCATCACCAATGCAATTTCTATCGCCACTCACCATATCGTTATCGTGTGACAAATCACATGATGGTGAAGTGGAAGAAGTTGTGAACTCATCACGGCCGGAGGTGGAGGAAGAACAACCATCCTCAATAATTTTGGACACTTCATATATATCTTGAAGCTTGGTCCAAAGCTCATGTGCATTTCGAAAAGGCATGATTGAAGAAAGAACTACATCGGTCAAAGCACACATAAGACCATTAGTAACTTGAGTCTCGAGATGAGAGTCTATCTCATCCTCTAAAGATAATTCATGAGAATCCTTTGGAGGAGATAAACACACATCTACAATCCTCTTAACATAATTTGGACCCATGGCCCTAAATAGATTAAGCATGCGAATTTTCCAAACATCATAATTTGTGCCATCGAATATGAAAGTGGGATCATGCACTAATTCTCTAAACGACATCTTTTACTCTCTAGGCGGTAAAGCCCAACAAGAGAGCCCAGGCTCTGATACCAATTGAAAGGACAATGATGTCGCCTAGAGGGGGGGGGGGGGGGGGGTGAATAGGCGGTTTAAAACTTTTCCGGTTTAGGCTTGATAATTGCGGAATAAAACTAGGTGTTTAAATTAACAAGCCGACAACCTAAATAAACTTGGCTCACCTATGTGCACCAACAACTTATGCTAAGCAAGATAAACAACAAGGTGATAGCAATAGAATACTTCAAGCACGAAGGCTATCACAATGCAAAGTGCATAAGTAAAAGCTCGGGGTATAGAAATAACCGAGGCACGCGGAGACGAGGATGTATTCCCGAGTTCCTCCTTGTTAAGGGAGTACGTCTCGTTGGAGAGGTGTGAACCGACACAACGGTTCAACAACCACAAAGGTTTCACCTTCTTCTCCGATGAACCGCACCACAAAGGCTTGGTTCACCTTCCACTATCGGAATTCCTTCGAGGCGGAATCCGGAGCCTTTCAACAACAATCCGGGGCACAACCCACAATGGGATTGGGGGCTCCCGAACGGCCTCCAACAACAATCCGGGACACAACCCACAATGTGATTGGGGGCTCCCGAACGGCTTCAAGTGACCACACAAGGGTCCAACCACCACAAAGGCGTCTAGGGTCCAAGGACCCAAGAGTAACAAGCTCACAAACTTTCAACTTCCACGAATCCTCGTGGAGAGCACACCGATGCACCAAATGCAAAAGGCAAGAGCACAAGTGCTCAAATCCTTCACTCTCAAATCCCACCAAAAGCAACTAATGCTTATGGAGGGAGAAGAGAGGAAGAACAAGGAATCCACAAAGGAGCCAAATCCTTCACTCTCAAATCCCACCAAAGGCAACTAATGCTTATGGGGGGAGAAGAGAGGAAGAACAAAGGAGAAGAACCACAAAGTAACTCCAAGATCTAAATCCACTAGGTTCCCCTCACTTAGAGGAGAGATTGATTGGTGGAAAGGTGGATCTAGATCTCCTCTCTCTTTTCCCTCAAGAATTAGCAAGAATCATTGGAGGGATGGAGAGATAGCAAGCTCAAGAAGGTCAACAATGGAGGTCAAAACTTGCTAGAAAGGTTAGGGAACCATTGGGGAAGAAGGCCCCTTAAATAGGTCAACCCAAATTCCAACCGTTGGGTGCAGATTCGCGCCGTGGCGGTACTACCGCTGTCCCCAGCGGTACTACCGCCCCCCTAGGGAGTTAGGGCATCAAAACGGGCTGAAAACAGGCTTCCGTAGCGGTACTACCGCCCCGGGCAGCGGTACTACCGCCCCGGCGGAACTACCGCTCCCGGTACCGCCGAAAACAGCTCTCTGTTAGCTCCGGCGGTACCTCGGGCGGTACCGCGGCGGTACTACCGCTACAGCAAAAAACAACAGAAGCTGATAAACGAAAACGTCAATATCTTTTTCATCCGGACTCCGTTTTCGATGATTTTTGGCTCGTTGGAATCGTTAGAACGAGCTCTACTTGAATGTGCATAGAAACATCACAGTCCATCATGTGAGGATAAAACCAAATGGGGAAAGGTCGAACTTTCCTAAACAATGCAAACCAGTAAAAACTCCTTCATCAAAAACGCAACAAGATATTCATACGAAATCTGTTTTTGATGAACTAGAGCTTAGTATGGAGATAAACCAAGCTCTAAATCCTCACATGGATAAAATGCAACAAGTTTTCCAAAGTAAAACCATTTTCGAAGGACTTGGTCTTGTCATGAAGATCGCGACAAGTACCAAAACTCAACACGGAGAAAAACCAAATAAGAAACCAAGAAAGATGATATGCCAAGCATGCAAAGGTTTGAGCTCTCCACAAAGATGCGATCAAGTTACTCACTCGAGAGCCCCTCTTGATAGTACGCCTATCTATCCTATAGCCCTATCAAGATCATACCTTTGCCTTGAGCATTCCACTTGAGCTAGATGATGACGATCTTGATCACTCCAAGTGGACCACCTCACTCCAAGTGGACCACCTTTCTTGATTGCGCTTGCTAGCACATGCTTGATGAAGACTTCTCCAAATTCTCCCCCATACTCCATTATGGGAGGGCCTCGCTAAGCTTCGTCTTCATGTCTCCTTTGCAAGCTTCAATCAAAAGATATCTTCCGAGATACATCTTATTGAGCTTGCACTTCATCTTCTTCTCTTGATATGTATGATGGCTTGGGGTTAAACATGATTGTTCACTCAATCTTCTATTCCAAGCCATACTTGCAATGAGCTCAACTCTACACATGACCATTCTTCATATAAACCCTTTGAATAGAGCATTGGTCATTAAGTCATCTTGAAGAGTCCAACACATGAACTCCTATAATTTCCCATGGACAAGATCTATAAGAATATCTCAATGTAAACATTAGTCCATAAGGATTGTCATTAATTACCAAAACCACGCATGGGGGCAACCATGCACTTTCAGTCTCGCTTTGCTTCATCTTCATGCATCCATTGCAAGCACCAAGCATAGGATCTCTTCAAGAAGCTTCTCTTGGTCTTGGTCTTGCACAACTCATATTTTCTTCACTAAGATGATGTCTTGAATCTTCAAGACATGCTTGCAATAAGCTTCACTCAACACATGAGCTTAAAGAGTTCAACACATGAACTCCACCATTCCATGGACAAGATCTATAAGGATATCTCAATGCAAACATTAGTCCATAGAGATTGTCATTCAATTACCAAAACCACACATGAGGGAAAATGCTTTTTCAGCCGGTCGTCACCCTGCAGCAGCGGCATCCAGTCGTCCTCTTCGATGCGGCGGCAGTGCATCGTAGAGGAACAACTCTCCTTGTCCCGGACAAGCAGCGGAACTAGGATTGCCGGACCTGACCGACGGGCATCACCACTACCCTGCGTGGTTTTCTCTCCCACCGACGGCCTCTCCTCCTCCCATCCCCTCCCACTCACCTATGGCCCCTAATCCCCCCGTTTGTGCTACATGACCTCCTGGTCGTCGTTGATCTCGGCAACTGCCATGGAGCTCGCGGTCGCCACATACCGCCCTGTTAAATCTTCGAGCTCACTCAACCCGATTTCCTAGACGATCGCAGGATCTGCAATCTATGTACCTCCCCGAGCTGCTGATGTCGTCTCCCTACCCCGACTACAGGTCGCCGGAGGTATGGTCTCCTCTGGCTTCTCACCTTTATTATTATGCTTGATATGAGATACGATGTTGCTGGAATCCACCACCAGATTGTTTGGCAGAAATTGAATCTACTGTTGTAATTATAAACACACAGGTCACAGCCTCACATGCCCTTCTTCATGGCCTGTAACACCCCGAGTTTTACCAAATTAGATTTTGTGAGTTTTTCTTTTGCATCAACATGTCATTGCATTTGTCATCTCATTAATTTAATTTGTTGCATTTAAATTCAATTCACACTTTTAAATTCAAATGTAATTAAATAAATTCAAATGCATTTTCAAATAAATTTAAAGTGAAGTTCAAAATCTTTACAAATAATTAATTTTTTTATTTTGAAACTATTAAAATTGTCCAAATGTTTTATCATGTTTCTTTTTCTATTTTATTTTAATAATAAAAAAACAGAAAAGAATAAATAAAACAAAAAGGAAATAAAAAAAGGTGAGAAGGCTTACCTGGGTCGAACACCACTTTGGCCCATCTCCCCTCTGGCCCAGCCCATCCCCTCTCTTCTCCCTCTATACCCCGGCGCGCCCCTGCACGCTCGCTCCTGTGTGGCCGATCGCTGCAGTTCGGAGCCGTCCCTGTTCCGTCTCCGTCAAACTGAATTTCGAAGTTTAGTTAACATCGTTCGAGACCTCATCTAAAGTCGGGAGTGTACCATGTCACGAAAACACAACAGCTTCAGTGGCTAGCGCAGCCCATCACCCTCCCGTGCGTCGTGCGCGTTGCGGGATCAAATCCTGGGCAGATGAATTACACCACTTTTTCTGTTTTGTTTGTCGGACTGCACTTTGTTACTGTCAAACCCTTTTTTTTTCTGTTTTGTTTGTCGGACTGCATCTTTGTTACTGTTAAAAATTAACTAAAGACTTATGTTCGGAGGTCGTGGCGGCTTCTCAGCCATACACCGGTTGCTTTTCGCAAAAAAAACCCATAAACAGGTAAATCAACCCGTAGTCCATATGTCAACCCGCAAGGCCTTATGCGCAATTTCCGTCAAAACCAGGGACTTGCAAAACAGCCTTATCTCTCTCCCTGTCCATCCGTGGTCTTCCTTATCCAAATCGCCGAGCAAGAACCAGAGTCGATCGCCGCCCGAGACGAGATGTCCGCCGTGGAGACCGACCAGCCCGACGCACCGCCGCCGCCCACCCCCACCGCCGAGGGCTCCTCCGTCGCCGGGCCCTCCTCCTCCCTCAAGGCCACCAAGCCCTTCGAGATCAAGAAGTGGAACGCCGTCGCCAGTGGTCGTCGTCCTCCCGCCAGCGGTCTGCAGCGGCCTCCGGTTCCCGCAGATCATGGCCCCGTTTTCCCCTTCCTATTCCGGATCAGTTCACACCGCCGGTTCGAAGTGCGACCTCAACGCCATGGATTTGACCGAGCGAGATGGTCCCAAAGGTAAACAGGGACCTGATGTGCTCGCCGCCGTCCCCATCACGCTCTGCTAAGCGTCCATCTCCTCAAGGTATTGATCTGAATCCTCTCTTCTCCCTCCTCCATTCCAATCAAAATATCTACTTTGCTTGAGGAAGAGACGCGAGGGTGACGACGACGGTGATGCGGTAGGAAGCCGATGCCTTTATTTTCTTGATGCAGGCCATTATCAGGAATACCATAACGTAGACCGGGCTGCCATTGGCCATCAGAAGGTGAAATTGAGCTTCACGATTTTCATGTTCGTTTATTGCATTTCGCTTCTTAGTTTGAAGTTTACTGCAGTTACATACCTATTGACCTTCTGAACTTTTATGAGATAGTTTAGGTAAATATTCCTATTACTTGATATATTTTGACCTTCAGTATCAACGTATTCTTACAGAATTTTTTAGTGATTAGTAATGGCAGTTCTGATGTTCTGCCTGCTCCTAACATAATGTATCAGTTTATGTTTCTTAGTACCCTGAGAATATTACTAGAAAATTTGATCTGCTTTCATGAAGTCAAAACAAATAGAGTGCGGCGATCGGTTGCCTTTTCCTCTAAATGCTTGAATATCATGCAGGTACAATACGTGTTACACCTGCCTTTAGTTTTCAAAGGTGTGTCCTGCACCTTACCAGGAGGTACGAAGCCTGGTATTATTGTTGGAAGAACAGGTGGAGGAAGGTCAACCTTGACTCGAGCACTGTTCCGTAGTGTTGATCTGTGTACCGGGCAAATATTGGTATATGGTATCGACATCTCCACCATCAGACTGAATGACCTACGTACAAGATTGAGTGTCATTCCACAAGATCCTGATATGTTTGAGGGGACTTTACGAAGCAACATCAACCCTCTGCATGAATATGGTGACGAGCAAATCTGGGAGGTACTTCAATATCAAATTTAGTTCTTTTGTTCAAATAAATCAATTCGCTCATTGGTTTAAAAGATATATTTACTTACAAAAATCAGATTTATATTTCCTTTCGTACTCCTCTATGCATAAGCTACATGCTTTTCTTAATATCATCTCTGTCTAACCAATTTTCTAGATGTGATTAACTAAGCCATTTTTTGTTCTAATAGATGTAAGTATGGGTGCATGTGAATACAATTTTATGTACTAATTAGGCACTTCATGTCAACTTATTAGAAATGAACCCTGTTTTGTCATGTTCAGCTTCTTCAACATGGATGGCCGGATGTGAAATATATTTCTGTTTCAACATGTTTTTCAAACCTGATGTAAACTACTCGCATGTCAACAATCCAGTAGTAAAAAAAATATGTAAAGGGTGTTCCCTTATTTGACATCCATCGATTTTGCTTCATGCATGTAAACTGCTATTTCCCATTTTATATTCAGAAACTCACAGAAAAAATCACATCTAAGCAGCTCCAGTTGTTCCATTGGTCATCATTCTAGGAGAAAAAAGTTTGCAGAATAAATTCCAGTAGCTCACATATGTTGTACACCATGTCACCATTAGATTTAAGTTAGGACTTTTATCATGAACACCAGTAGTAATCATCATGTTTATGAACTTGCAGACAAACACCAAAATATCATGATGATGTCACTAGATGTAGAATACGTTTCCATGTCCTATTTCATGGAAGTACCTTGCTAATTCCACCTGTAATTTTTTCTTTTTTCCATGGAAGTAATTCAGCGTGCTGTGTTTTCCTGCAATATTCTGAGTTTTACATCTAAACCTGCCCTCTTTTATATTAAGTACTTTCACACGAAAAAATCACATATAAACCAGTCCCAATACTTATTTTTGCAGGTCATAGACCAGCAACCCAGGTGTTTTTCCCTGCTGTTGTTGGTTTCTTCTTAATTTCATGAAAAGAGCGATTGTTAGCTCTCTTAATGGGTAGGATGTGGAGTTTATGCATGCTGTAAGTTAGTAGGTTTATCTCTGTATACTGATTATTTAATTGTGTTTCTAATTTGTGTTGTGCCGTAAAGTGGTGTTGAATTGGTGTTGCAAGTTAGCCGTCTTTCTTATTTCTATGCATTCAGAAAAGGTAAACAGACTGTCTAGATTCTGAATCTTTAATTACATCATTGCATCTTGATCTGCTGGCTCTTGGCGCTCCACTGTTTATGGATCTTGGATATCCCATACATTTAGATTTCAAAGTATGTAACAGAAGAACCTTGTTATTTGGTGTATAATGACATAGTCACCATGAGGCATGAAATTCTGCCTAATTCCCTTTCTGTTTTGATTTTTTTGATTGATTTGTTCGATGCTCTCACCTCTTATGGATATAGTCATACATGTTGTTTTGCTTTGTTCAGTCCACTGGACAAGGTAGTGTTCGATGCCTGGGTTGAACCAGTTCAGGTGAAGTCATCTTTTATGTTTCCTGTAACCTGAAGGGATGCACCGACCCTGGAGAATTTTGGTTCACTGCAACTGTTCATGCCGTAGCATGTGTCCCAGGGACTGGCTGTTTTCAAGCAGATCCCCTAAATGTAAACTCTGATCCAAATGTATGCATGATGTTATTTAACGCACTAGGTGTAACATGGCCCCTGGTCCCCTAAGGCCCTAATTCTTAATTACTTCCACTTGATGCTTTACCATTTTGTTATTTTATCTAATCATCTTTGATGTTGGTATTTCATTTCAGATTTTTCGTGCTTTTGTAGTATGTCAGCTAATTATCTGCAAGATAGATTTAGTTACTATGTGGAGGATCCAGATTAAAGGTAGTTAATCTTCTACTGTTCTTTATATTTACTTCAAATGCACTAATAGTGTTGGAGTTTGGTTTATCGATTAGCTCCATATTACTATATACTGGGTATTCCTAATAATGTATCTCATGAACATTGCACCATTATGCAACACCCTCTCTTCCTTGCA
Source organism: Poa annua (assembly GCA_026929855.1). Taxonomy (NCBI): domain Eukaryota; kingdom Viridiplantae; phylum Streptophyta; class Magnoliopsida; order Poales; family Poaceae; genus Poa; species Poa annua. The sequence continues at coordinate 236,389,346 of CM049426.1, read as the reverse complement.
CTCTTATATTTCTTATTTTCTCTGCCTTTTTTGTTCTAGGCAATGATAAGCCAAGGAGAGTATGTTGTTCCGGCGCCTGGTGGCGATTGCTGGCTTAAAAAGGCTGGCATGATCCCTTACCGTATAGCACGTTATACTATAATTGTTGAATATATTGATCGCATTTGTTTCTTCTTGCCCTCCTCTTGTGTCTATGATTGTCTTCTATGAACTAGCTGCCTAAGCAATTCATGATCACCATGGATGACAGAGCTAAGATAAGTAGCAGTTTTTACTACAGATCGATATAGGTGCTTAGCCTTTCAGAAAGTGATATGATTAACTTAGATCTTTCGAACTGATTGCCATGATACAACCTTTGTATATTAGCATTTAAGCTATAGGGTGATCGAAGTAAAGCGTATGACACAAAAGATGGATATGAACTGCACTTGGGCCAACAAGAAAATAAGGACATTAGACGCCAACATGGTGATGAATCAGGCTTAGATGACGTGGGCTAAGAGGTACAAAAAATATTTTTGCTGCTTTCACCCTTACTTTTTGACATGCAGTAATCTTCAGTTTATTATCTTTGATTTTTCAGGCTTTTCAATGGTGGCTGGCTCAGGTCTACTGATGTCTCTTCTGCGTCGTAGAAACCTGCTATGCCATTGTGCCGTTATGTGTCGGCGATCGATGGAATACGATTCTGACATAGTTATCTATGTGTGTCGAAGCGAGTTGCTTCTGGTGGCCTTGTGTATGATGTAGGTGTATGTGAGTCGTTTTGTGTTGTCGTCTACTGTACACTTTTATGTATTTAGGTTTGTCTGATGGTGTTGATCTCCTTCTGTAAACAGGATCATCAGCCAAGTGGGTGTAGACTGATGTACCCTTTCAGCTATAAAAAAAAGTTTTAGCACTCTTTATCCAGAGGTGTTTATATAGGCCTGATATGCTCCCAGAATTTGTAGGATGTCTATTGCAAAGTCATAGTAATGACTGTAGATCTTTCGTTTTCGTTCACATATTTGCTTATGACTGATGTTGACAGCATTCCGGGATTCAACTTTTTTTAGTTTTGACATCTGGTTAGTTGTAGAACACCGTTCTTTGTTGACGTATGAGTATGAAATGTCCTACATCGACTCTAGCAAAATACTAACCATATTGTTCATTTGGAGCGGTATGAGGGAACAAGGTAGTTTCCTAAAATCACACCCGTGTGACCTGGCAGGTTCAAAGAATTTTTATAGTTTTTATATTGTGTATGGGGTTTTCGATATGTTTTAAAATCAGCAAATGGCATCCAGACATAGGAAGTTGTTTGGTACAGTCAAATATTAAGCACCTGATTTTTCTTCCAGGAACTTTCATTTAATGTTAAGCATGTGCCATCACCTTTTCTGCTACAGGTTTGTTAAAAAATCCCATCACCTTTTCTGCTACAGGTTTGTTAAAAAACCCGGTTAAGACTACAGACAGGAAACGACCGATAAGGTTACGGTAATATCTCAGCTTTACTTACAATGCTAAATACAGATTATGAAAGTATTCAGCAAAATCATCCACAAAGAAGGTAGAATACAGATTATGAAGGCTCCTCTTACTGTACATATTTCATAGGGACTAGAATCTCCATATTCGACCAAGGTATGTTTTTTACTCTGTCAAATCAGGCCGAGAAAACAAGTTATATTATTAGGAAAGGTGTGTCGGATTTCTGTGAAACTATAAACTTATAATTAGTGTTATAGCATTGGGAACCAAGAGCATAATAAAAATGCAAAATGCAGATGTTTAACTTAGTAGTTCTGTTGGAGCAAGCAAATAAGAAGATGTATTATAGTAGGTCCTCGAGTAAAGAGTTGCATATGTTGCACTGCAACATATAAGCAACCGCACGACAGCCGGCGCGGCGGAGCGCGCACCCCGTCTAGTTCAGTTAACGAGTTTGGCACGCTTAATGTTCTGTCCGTGTCCTAACTTAACAACAACCTCTATTCGGCCCAGTGTCTAAAGCAGCCATCCCTTCGCCCTCACGAGGTCGCGAGTCCGAATCCCACCCCGCGCGTTGGAAGGAAAAAATCCACCATTTATTTTTCTTTCGGTCACGGACATGAGGGTCCCACCCGTCAGTGACAGAGGCGGTGGAATACTTGCATCTGAGCCCCTGCCTTCCTAGTTTCCGCACAGAGACCCCCACCGACACTTCTTTCATCACGAACAGGTCTCTGTGATTTACAGAAAAACCCCTAAACTTGTTTTAGCAATAACTTTTAATCTATAACTCCAAATTAAATTTCTTTATATGTTTATTTATCAGAAAAATGCAATAATATTAATATGACATTCTTATGCCATTTTGCATTTTTTATTTTAATTGTTTAGTGTAATTTACTTGTTGCACCTAAATAATTAAATATGAAATGTGTTGGGCTTTATTTAATTATTGCCCTATTCCATTTAAGTTAATTAGATCATCCATGCCATGTGTTACCATGTTAACCAACATTTAATATTGTTGAGTAGATAAATAACTTGCACCTAAATATTAATTGACGGGGTTGCTTTCCCGCTTAATTTGGATTAATTGCATTGTTTTGCATCTTGCCATGTCATGCATCATTCTCGTATGATCATGCTGGATCTTTTGCCGTAGTTATAAATGCATCTTTTACGATTTCTAGTGTTTGTTGCTTCTTCGCGGATAACACGTTGAGATGTGTAAGTAACGACAAGATCTGCTTCCATGCGGGATTCTAGGCAAGCAAAATTTGCTTGTTTACCTATACATTGTCTTTCATTCCAGCTGTTGATCTCTGCTACCCTAGTATTCGATTCTTTATCGCGATCCCATCACATGTTATCCTGCAGCCCATACAGCTTTATTCCCCACAACCTATTGCATGTTGTTTGTTTATTTGTTGGCCTTGCGAGTCGTAGCGCATTCTTAGAGTTGTTTGTGCGAGTCGTCTGTCTGTCTTTTATTTCACATGCTTAGTATGATAGATTGTTCTACTTTAATAAAATGCTATCTTCTGTTGGAGTATTATAATTAGAAGATAAGGCACCGGCGGAAGGCCTAGCGAGGTGCTTCTTTATTAGCGCACTTACTATAGACGAAATTCCTAATTAGGTCACTTGGCTCATTCGAAAGGAAAAAGACACTAACTAAAGGGGTCAAACAAGCGATTAGGCTTCGGATCTGTGAAGTTCAGGAAAGGGAAAGAAGACGGTTCAATTCTAGATGTGAGAAATCTTACTAAAAAAACAAAAGAAACTTGATCTCAAAACATTGTATAATTATTGGTGATGATTTGGTTTCAATCGATAAGGTAGCTGGACCAATAGATAGACTTCGTCTTACAGAAAAGATAAGAAAAGCGAAGCGGGCCAATGGAAGATATGTTGCATGTTTGGTGTCCAAAGAAATGAGGATATTGGAACTAGCTTCTGGGGTCCAAGGATACCTCCGCCTTTGGCAAGCAGGCCTATATTTCTTGGTTTCAATAGGACTCCTTACGAGCGTTCTTTGTATCTACTATTATCTAATAATAATCAGGCTGATCATCCTTATAAGCATAGCCTTCGCCCCGCAGAGTGCTATATCAATGGTTCACCAGGCTCAATTCATTAATGGCTTAGGGCCGGTCTTCAGTATTGAGCTACTTCCAATTTTGATTTGCCAGCTACTTGTTTCATGGCTTTAATTTGAGCCACATATCCTACTCTGGAAACAGAAATACCTACAATAATAGCATGTCGAATTCCGGCTTTCGCTCATGTCTCATAGGAAAGTCTATCGATGAACGGAAGCACCCCTCGCGTAAACTCCCTTGAGGGGAATCTAATGAGTTACGAAACATGAAAGTCAGAAGGACAGTAGGTTTAGGGGGAGTAGGACCAGGCGGAGAAGTTCTAGATACTTTCCCACACTTTGTATCTGGAGTACTTCACCTAATTTACTCCGCAGTCTTAGGCTTCGATCGTCTTCTATCAGTTCGGTGGCTTTCTTTCCGGATGTCGATTGGGATAAGTCTACCAATTCTAGAATTTCTTCTCGAGACATCCCCGCCAGTCAACTTCTCTTCGGGTTCTGCTAAGTGTCGACCTAGGAACTGAGATTTTGTCCTCGGATCCAATTTTGAGCGCACTAACCGCTTGTGGGAGGCCCTATGGAGCCCCCCGCGGCTTCGATCTAATCCGCTTCTTATCCAGGGCGCCGCAAGTAGTTCGGGCTTTTCATTTGATGCATGCATATGGTTACATAACGATCTCATGATGATGGAGTAGTCGATTCTCATATAGGGTGGCACGTTCTTAGAGTGCTATGAAGGTTGATCCCGCGGGACTTGACCTGATTAGCCATGCACACAATCATGCGGTTCCCTGGATGGGTTGTAGAGAAGAGATTTGCCGTGTTGAGATGCCCTACCTTCTGGCTTTGCTTTTGGGGTTGATCGAATGAGTACGGGTCCAGTAGTGCACCCCTGCAGGGTATAATCTTATCGATGAGCTGTGTCCACGGTTATGGACGACTTGGTGATGATGCTGGCTAACAAGATCTAGACAACTTGCACCTAATTAATGTTAATTAATTTGACTAGTAATATAGAATTACTTTCACAATAAATGGTAACTAAAACTGTTCACTGTGTGAGTTTTCCCGAATTGCTTCCTCATACTTGGTTGAGGGGGTTAATCCGAGAATGGGTTATGATTGGTGTTAGTTGTAGTTGTAGTTGGTTACTTATACGCTCTCTCATCCCTCTCTAATTAGACGGAAGTTGTAGTGTGTCTCTTTAGGTTGCTAGTGCTGCTGCCGCTAAGTCCACCAACCCAGTATTTTAGGAGATGGTATAGAAAGTAACAGGTTGCTTTTGCTTGACAGGGAGTGGCCTGACCCTCTTTTGGGTTGTGCTTTATGTGTAGTTAACAGGTTTGAAGTCTGACGACGTTAGCTTGAGAATCCCTCCGGCTTGGCTGGGCAGGGATATGGTGCCATTGCTTATCTTCAAAACTCCTAGTCCAATTTGTATCTTATCCGTAGTCGGATACTATTTTGTTTATTTTGTTTCCGCTGTCATTTGTATCTTTGTATTGTAACATTTGTATCTTAACTCGTTCGAGTCGTTGTTGGAATTATATCTTTTGTTGTATTTGTGGATGTATCGGAACTGTTGTAATGTTATCACAATTCCACCCACATAATGCGCATGTTTCGGCGTGCACATTATGTCTGATGGGCGACCTAAAATCGTTATTATGCGGATTTCGGTGGGATCGCTTAAATCTACATAGTACTGATTTTGGGGCGTCACACGGCCTCATGGATGATTGACCAAGCAATGGAGGAGCGCCCCGACTTTGTGCCTGCGGGAGGTTGTGGTGGCTCGACAGGTTAGGGCTCCCTCTTCTCTTCTTTCTCTCATGGATTCCTTTCACCTCAGTGCTCACTGATTTTATCACCGCACAATTGTATACCGATCCTATCAAACTTATGTTCTTATGGATATGTAATCTTTTAAAGGAGAGATTATTCAGCATGTTTTAGATTACTCTTACCACCGAAAGAATTAAGAACATGATAAGTATTTTAGAGTACTTTAGAAAGTATCGCTGCATAGGAATTATTACAAGTTACGTTTTTTGTACGCATTGAGGACTGAAACTGAACTTTTTTTTCCTAAAACATTCATTTTGCATTGTTAATTGAATACCAAATCAAATTTTGTAATGTTACATGAGACTGATCGTATATTTTCAGTTTCCTGTAGGTTCTTTTGTCAGCACTTGCTTTCAAAGTGCTGAATTCTTTTTCGGATGGTACTATTAGAACACAATCATGCAGCTCATCTTTAATCCAAGACATGTTCTCGTAAGTGATATGGTAAATTCTTAGTTTTCGGAAGCAAACAAGATTCGGTATTTTCAGTTTCATTACTTGTACCTCATCATTAGGGTGTGTTAAGTGTTTGTCATGGCCAGTTTATCTCACTTGTACCTCGCTCATAGAAGCTAAACATTGTTTACTACATATAGCATGATGTAAACACCACTGTATGACATTCCAGCCTTCGAGGAGCCGTGGATACACCAATTTCTTTCAAAATATTATGTGAAAATCATAGTTTTTGCCTAGGAATGCAAGACATAGTTCTCATCTCTGTGAGTGCAGAAAAGTAGCTAAATCTGTACTGAGCATAGTGAGGAGCACATTGCACAATGTTGCATTTCACCATTATATGTTGTATTCACAAAGAATCTCAGTTCAGGATAAATGCCTCTGGATTAATAGCATTGTGTGGATTAAGAGGCTGGCACAATGTTAAGCCCCTCTTTTATTTTCGTATATGTGTGTGCTTAGTGTTACGAAAGTATGTTGTTGGAAAATCTCCTTATCAGTATCACAGGAAGGTACATCTATGTAATCCATAGACAGTAGACAGTAAGAGCAAAACTTTGTTATTGGGTTTCTCCTACTGTGGTATTGCATGGATATTTAATTTTCGGTTTCAAGCTAGAGTGTATTAAATAACTTTACACTTTTGCAATTCCTATAGATAGATACTTCATGCTTTTTCGTTCTGACTATGTCCATATAAGTGCATGTTTCGGTGATATTATGATTTAGGCATAGCTGTAACAGTTTTCGTTTTAGGCACATCCATTCCCATTTGCTTCTTGCAAGGGTAATCTGGTTGTTTGTTATTTCTATATTTACTCTCTAGACAATGCAAACTAAGTAGGTGGCTGCTCATCTTATCCAATGTAGGCCACTTACAAGGAAAAACTATACAACAAATGATGAAATGCAGTCCCGACAATGCAAGCTAAGTAGGTGGCTGCTCATTAACGAACAAATGACAATGGATCAGATAAGGGATTTTATAGATATGTAGATATTTTTTAAATACCCTGATTACATAGTATAGAAATGATGTTATCTATTCATCTTTGTGTACATTATTTGTCCAGTGATATTGAGCATCAGTATTTGGTGTTGTGGTTATTGAGATCAGATCAGTGCATAGGAGTTACTATTCATCTTTGCGTTTAATAATTGTAGGGACATCCAGATTTTCTTAATTCTGTTAACTGAATATTTAAGAGGTATGTTTTATCCTGATTTGGTTTTCAATAACATATTCTAGCTAGAACCACTTACAAACGGTTGAAAATCCAACCATGGTTTTCAGCCCTGTATAATCGTTGTACAATTGTGTTATGTACTCTCACTGCAAAATCTTTGCATGAGATTGTGATATTTTCACCCGCTTCCCTAAATCTTAAATGTGATCTGAAAAAAATGAAGTTTGGACCATAATTTGGATGCAAACCATACCGGACAGGAGACGCGTCAAGGGATGTCCTAGCCTTAGTGTGTCTTCATAGTTATATTCTTCACTGTATAAAAATTATTATATTCTGATATATTTTGCATGCACTACAACGGAATAATCTCATTGCTTGCACTTTTTTGTTAGCTAATAATACTTTTGATATGAAATAAGTAAATATTGACATTTTGAGACAATTAAAACCTGTCTGGTAGCATTAATCAAGCCACTCGAAATATGTACATTAACATAATATTGTGGAACGTAATTGTTGTATATATATAGTACAGTATTTGAAGGAGATATGCCCTACAGGCAAATAAATAAGTAGTATTAATCGCATGATCTCATAAGTTTATAATAGGTTTTTGTATTATGCTATAACTGTATTAATCGGAATTATTAATACATGTGTAATACATAGAGAACATGAGTCCCTAGTAAGACTCTATATAAACTAGTCCATTGGGCAACAATTGACCGAGATTCCCGATCAAGAACAATGACATCAGTTGACCATGGGGTCATCTTATTAGTAGAATAAGGTGATGGACATACGCAAAGTATTGCAATAAGATCGTATTACGATGTTTGTCATTTGCAATAGATGAGTAATATGATAACTTATTCCTTATACCGTGAGACCGTACTTATTGCTACTTCGTAGGGGTACTTTGAGAGCATCAAACGTTGTGTCTTATATAGCATAACAATAACTTTGAGAGCATCAACCATTGTGTCTTATATAGCATGACAATAATATCAGATATAGTGATATGTGAAATATTATAATCATAATCTATTTTAGATAAAGTGTGGTCTTTCAGAGTCTGTCTTAGAATCTCTTAATATGTTCGAAACATTATAGTCGATGTCCACTTTAGAAAATAGATGTTTTTTAACAGTAATTCGTGTGATCGACAATAGTGTTGTTATATAGAGGCTTATGCGATGACCACTTGATGCGGAACGTCGTGGCGATCTCTATGGCGCGGTAGGTGCTGTCAAGGTGGTCTGCTTCTCCCCTTGCTTGCTCGTCGGAGAAGAACGGCGGACGGCGACGTCGGGTCGTCGACGGATACGTCGCCCTGGTGCATAAAAAGAGACCGGAGCAAGCCCGTTAGGTGCGTACGAGGGCAGGGAGTCGCAGAGGGGTGTTGGGGTGGTGCTCGGGGTGCCGTACTCACCGGAACTGGGCGAATCGCGGCGGCGACAATGGCGGAGATGGAAGCTCGAGTTCCCGTGATTACGGCGAGTAGTGGTTAGGGTTTTGGGCGCGGGGAACGGCGGCGGAGATGGAGGTTTATATGGCGGCGGCTAGGGAACAAATCCCGCAAGAATCGGAGTGGAAAAATCCACCGGATCGAGCCGTATCTCGCACGGACTCCGCTTGGAGGTTGAAGATCCACCTGACAGGTGGGTCCCACCTGTCAGCGTGAGGAGGGAAATGGGCTGCTGCTGGGTTGATATCCGCTGCGCGCGCGACGGTTAGCAGATGGGCTAGGCCCAGTTAACTCGTTACGGATTTTTTTTATTTAAACACCTTTTCTGTTTTAAACCTTTTCAATACAATTTGATTTTTAAATCTTATCAAAACATTTCAGAAAAATTCATAAAAATATGTTTTGAAAAGCTAATTTAATTTAGAACTTTTTGATATCATTTTACTAAATAAATAAAATAATAAAATACAGAATTTTATAAGGAGCTCATTTAGACCTCTTTAAGCAAAACAACTTTATTTAAACTTATAATTAAACTTCAAATTATTCTTTATGTGATTTCAATGCCATGACTATATGATGCATGATGCATGATGCATGAATGCAAAGTTTTAAATTTTTGAGAAATTTGGGATGTTACAGACTAACCCCCTTAAGAAGAAGCTCGCCCTCGAGCTTTGGAAAGGTCAGCAAATAGGTGTGGGTGGTCTTCTCGGAGGTCATCCTCTCGTTCCCAGGTGGCTTCGTCCTCGGTGTGATGATTCCACTGGACTTTGCAAAACTTGATGGTTTTGGTACGGGTGACTCTTTCTGCTGTCTGTAATATCTTGATGGGCTTCTCTTCGTAGGTCAGATCACTTTCCAATTGTACCTCCTCGAGTGGTACAGTATCCTTTAAAGGAACTCCCATCATCTCAGGATGACATTTCTTCAACTGACTGACATGGAACACATTATGAACAGCAGACAGTACTTCGGGTAGTTCTAACTCATATGCCACTTCACCTTTGCGCGAAAGAATTTTGAATGGTCCAATGAATCGAGGTGCTAACTTTCCTTTGATTCCAAACCTTTTCACACCCCGAAGTGGTGACACTCTTAAATAGGTTCTATCGCCCACTTCGTAGGTGACTTCTCTACGCTTGGAATCTGCATAGCTTTTCTGGCGTGAACTGTGCTATTTTCAATCTGTCCTTAATCAACCTAACTTTCTCTTCAGCATCCTGTATTATATCAGGTCCAAAGAAACTCCGTTCTCCTACACCACTCCACAACAGTGGGGTTGTGCATTTCTTTCCATATAAGGCTTCAAACGGTGCCATCTCAATGCTGGCTTGGTAGCTGTTGTTGTAGGAGAACTCAGCGTATGGTAAATTATCATCCCAACTAGATCCATAGTCGAGCGCACAAGCTCTTAACATATCCTCTAAAATCTGATTCACTCTTTCAGTCTGACCATCTGTTTGCGGGTGGAAAGCCGTACTGAATTCCAATCTGGTTCCCAAAGATTCATGCAACTGCTTCCAAAAATGAGAAGTGAACTGGGTCCCCCTATCAGACACGATACTCTTAGGAACGCCGTGAAGGCACACAATTCTCTTCATGTAAATATCGGCTAGCTTTGCACTAGTATAAGTGGTCTTCACGGGTATGAAGTGAGCTATTTTGGTTAGGCGACAAACAATAACCCAAATAGAATCATAACCCGATCTGGTCCTTGGTAATCCGGTGATGAAGTCCATCCCAATAGAATCCCACTTCCAATCCGGTACTTTCAAAGGTTGTAAGAGCCCTGCTGGTTTCTGATGTTCTGCCTTTACTCGACTACATACATCACACTTAGCGATGTATTCTGCTATTTCTCTTTTCAGATTATTCCACCAAAATCTCTCTTTCACATCCATATACATCTTGGTATTTCCCGTATGAATAGAATAAGGTGTCTCATGAGCTTCTTGCAGAATTAACTTCCTAATATCAGGATCATTGGCCACACATACACGTTTTTCAAACCACAAAATCCCTTGCTCATCCTCATGAAATACTTTAGCTTTTCCAGCTCTTAGATTGACTTTGATCTCCTCTATTTCCTTGTCTCCTTTCTGAGCTTCATGTATCTTGTCCATCAAAGTGGGTTGTACAACTAATGAGGTTACAAACCCTTCAGGTACTACTTCCAATCTGAGGTCCTTGAATGCCTTGCATAAATCCTCGGGTAATTCTCCTGCCGTAAGGCCATTCACATACACTTTACGACTCAGAGCATCTGCTACCACATTAGCTTTCCCCGGATGGTATTGGAGACTTAGATCATAATCTTTAATAAGTTCCAACCATCTTCTTTGTCTCATGTTCAATTCCTTCTGTGTAAATATGCACTTCAAACTTTTGTGGTCCGTGAATACCTCACATCTTTTTCCCATCAGGTAGGGTCTCCAAGTTTTCAGGGCATGCACTACTGATGCTAACTCGAGATCATGAGTTGGATAATTTGCTTCATGTTTCTTGAGTTGTCTAGAGGCATAAGATGCCACTCTGCCTTCCTGCATCAACACACTCCCCAAGCCTTGGCGTGAAGCATCACAGTACACTTGGAATTCCTTCTCCAAATCAGGTAAGCATAGAACTGGGGCTGAAACCAGACGTTTCTTCAACTCCTGAAAACTGGCTTCGCATGCCTCCGTCCACTCAAATTTCTTCTCCTTCTTTAATAATTCTGTCAAAGCCTTGGCAATCTTGGAGAAGTTTTCAATGAATCGTCGGTAGTATCCTGCTAGGCCCAGAAAACTTCGTAATTCTCCAACATTCTTTGGCGGTCCCCAATTAGTTACAGCTGAAACTTTTTCAGGATCCACCGCTATACCTTCCTTGGACACCACATGGCCTAAAAATCCGACTTGTTCTAACCAAAACTCACACTTGCTGTACTTGGCATACAACTTATGTTCACGTAGTCTCTGCAATACTAGACGCAAGTGCTCTTCATGTTCTTTGTGACTCTTGGAGTAGATTAGAATATCATCTATGAACACTACCACAAACTTATCCAAGAAATCCATGAACACTTTATTCATCATATTCATGAAATAGGCTGGTTCATTGGTTAATCCAAACGGCATTACTGTGTACTCATAAGAGCCATATCTCGTAACAAATGCAGTTTTGGGTATATCCATTTCTCTAACTTTCATTTGGAGGTACCCCGATCGAAGATCGATCTTTGAGAAAACGCAAGCACCTTCCAGTTGATCAAATAGTTCATTTATCTTGGGTAACGGGTACTTGTTTTTGATAGTTTGCTCGTTTATATCTCTATAATCCGTGACTAGCCTCTGGTTTTGATCCTTCTTTTTAACAAATAAGACTGGTGCTCCCCATGGCGATGAACTTGGACGAATGAATCCTTTCTGGATATGTTCCTCCAGTTGCTTCTTGAGCTCTTTCAATTCATCGACGGCCATAGGATAAGGTTTTTTAGCTATTGGTCCTGTTCCCGGCTTCAGTTCGATGAGAAACTCTACATCTCAATCGGGTGGCATTCCCGGTAGTTCTTCCGGAAAAACATCTGGGTATTCCTTGACAATAAGCACATCACCAAGGCTAACCCCCTTAAGAGAATTTAGCCTAACCTTCTTAAGTTCGAAAGTTGATCTGAACTTAATCTTCCTTTTCTCTGGGGTGGTGAGGGTGATTGCTCTATTTGCACAGTCTATGATTCCTTCAAAACGCGTCATCCAATCCATTCCGATGATAACATCCAATCCTTGGGTTTCTAGGATGACTAAGTCTGTTGGAAAGGTGTGTTTTCCGATTTGCAAGTCTATCTGCCTACACCCGGAATTTACTATCATCTCTCCTCCAGGTGAACTTACCCTAATAGGTTTTCCTAGACTTTCCTCAGCTAACCCATGTTTGTTTACAAAATCTCTTGATATGAATGAATGAGATGCTCCAGTATCAAATAAAACTAATGCTGGAAAGGAGTTGAGCAAGAACGTACCAATCACAGCATCAGGTTCATCATGAACTTCTTCCACATTGATGTGGTTCACTTGTCCCTTCTGGAAAGGATTGGGCTTGGAATTTTCCTCAGCTTTCCTCTCTGGGCATTCAGTTGCATAATGTCCTGTCTTCTTGCACTTGAAGCAAGTCACATTAGACAAGTCTTTCTTCCCTTCATAGTTAGGACGGTGATTACCATTCCCATGATTATGGCCATGGTGATGGTTTCCCCTGGATCCACCATTATTTCCTTTGTATCCTCCATTGCTTCCTTTGTATCCTCCATTATGGTTATGACCATGATGTTTTTGGCCACTACCAGTGTTGGAGTGATTCCAGGGTTTATGGCTACTGACTTCAGAGGTGTGTTGTTTCTTATATGTCCCTTCAGAATGAACCTTACTTGCACTGAACTTCCTCTTCCTATTCTCTTCCTTTCTTATGTTGTTGTCCAGGGTGATAGCTTGATCCAGCAGAGCTTGATAGTTTGGAGTATATGCCACAGACAAAGGTATCTTCAGTTCTCCCTTAAGTCTATTGAGGAACTTTTCCTTCCTCTTTGCATCAGTGTCAATGTCCTCTGGCGCATACCTTGATAGCATACAGAAGTCATCCATATACTCCTTCAGAGTTCTACCTCCTTGCCTCAAGCTGTGAAATTCCTCTTTCTTGAGGTTCATTATACCTGAGGAGATGTGAGCATTCCGGAAACCTTCCTTGAACGCATCCCAAGTCATGCCATCCAAAGGATGAGTCACTTGATAAGTCTCCCACCACAATGCTGCGGGTCCTTCCAATAGGTGTGCAGTGAACCTCACTTTTTCTGCCTCAGAACACTCACAAGTTACTTAGTCCTTGTTGACTGAACGGAGCCAATCATCCGCCACTATTGGTTCAGTAGCAGAGGAGAACTTATTAGGCCTAAGCCTTAGGAATCTAGCAAGTCTGTCCACTGGAGGTGGTGGTGGAGGTGGCGGGTTGTTGTTGTTGTGGTTGTTGTTGTTGTTGTTGTTGGTTGCTGCAATGAATTGAGTCATCATATTCATCAACTGAGCTTGAGCGGCCATCAGTTGTTGCATGTCATCATCGTTGTTGGTATCACGACGAGGAGGCATCTGTAGGGTTTTCAGCATAGATGAGTGAAAGATAGACATAACTAAGAGAAGAAAAATCCTACCCATGCACAAAGCAACCAAGTCAACACAATCAACACTCAAAAGACAACTTAAAAAGAAAAGTCTACTTAGCAAATCGAAACAAGTATTATAAGTTGATTTAATAAAACAACAGAGTCTGCAAACCAGTCATTCTATCATTGTCACACCACAAGTTGGAGATCAATATTTTTAAAAAGAACGACGAACTAAGCGAGGGAGAACATGGTGGTCCAACTACTAAGTCTAAACTTCGTCCATGACGTCTCCTTCATCTTCTTCGACTTCCTCGATGGTGATGCCTTCCTTCGTAAGGATCTCCTTGTAGTCATTCACCTCCTTCTCCAAGGCCTCGTTCTTCTCCTGTAACATTGTCGTCTCACGGTGCAGGGTCTCGATCGCTTCCTTCTCCAGGACTTCAATCTTCTCTTGTATCATTCTCTTCTCACGACGTAGAGTCTCGATCAAATCTCGATCAGCTTCGAACTCGACGTCGTTGCTCAGAAGTTCATCCTTCAAGGTCTTGATCTCCTTGTTCTTGTCTCTAATTCTCTTTTCTTGATTTTGGAACTTCTTCTCTTGAGCTCGGAACTTCTCCTCTTGAGCGTTGGCCACCTCTTCTTGGGCTTCGATCTTCTTTTGAGTCTCCTTGACTTGTGCCATTATTTCATCATTCTTCAACAACTCGTTGCGCCTATCCTCTTCGAGTTGCCAGAGGTGAAGTTCTAAGTCTTGGAGATATGGGTACAAAGGTTCTGGTTTGTTTTTGTCTTCCTCGCTAACAAGGTAGGGTATCCCATGTTCGTCACGTTGGCCAAGGTTATAAAAGTAGTGGTCTTTTAACTCCTCCTGGAATTGCCAGCAAAGACGTCCTATTAGCTCCTGCGTGACGAGATTCAGCCCTTTCTCCAAGGAGTCACTAATCGACTTGTACTGGATGTCTTCGGTCTTGGGTTCAGTCTGGCGCCCTTGTTGGAAAAGACGAATTCCCCATAAGTCTTCTTTGTTGAAGTGCTTCAGCTGGCTTGCCTTGATGATGGGTGTTGGCAGTGCTAACAGTTCTACCAACTCTAGAAGATATCTTCCAAAGCGCATGTCCTTGAAGTCCTCCGCGGTTTGATACATGAAGAACGACATCCTTAAGTGATAAAGGTAGAGTTTGTTAAAACAAGACACAAGGTAAGAAATACTAGTTGTGGTGCACTTAAGTACTTAGAGAAAGAGAAGTTCTTTTCTAAAAGGTGATCAACACTATTATCAACTCTTTGTAAGTCGGATATTCACTATAGTGAGAGAGACAGACACCCGGCCAGCCACTTATAATTGTGGAACAGGTCTCATGTACGCGGACATCTAAGGTTAGTCCCGGGCCGCTTCATCCCACTATGCCGCTAGGATCCAACATACTTCAAAGATGGTAATATTATGATAAAAAAGAGGCTTAACCAATCCTAAGGGCTCGAACCTACAGGCAACACTTAAGCTCTGATACCATTTTGTAGCGCCCCATCTTTTAAATAAAGATGGAACACCTGTGTTATGTGCTAGACCCTGGATCACTGCCAGCACCACAGTACAAAATACATAGTATCGTTGCATAAGTATCAAATTACTACAACGAGATCCAAAAATAGCTAAGTATAGCTTTATTACAAAGTGCATAGTCATGAAGACTAGCTAAAAAGTTCAGAGTTCACAACGAAAGTAATAGCAATGAGCCTCCTCTTCTAGCATACGCCACAGGCAGACATGTTGGGTGTAGAATCGAGTCCAAACTCACTCCTCATCAGAATTACCTGCACATTTGAATATGCAGCCCCCGTAGGAGGTCAATACAATGAAGTATTGGCAAGTGACTATGGTGGATATTTTATGACAAGTCTAATTCTATATGCATATTTGGCTTGGTGGAGTTGTAGGCTATTTTGCAGAAAGCCAGTTTTCTCCTATCTTTTGTAAAACACTTTTGTTTCTCAAAGACTTGGCACCAAGGGATGAAGCCCAAGTGCACCAACAATTCTTTCCTTAGTCAAATTTTACTTTATGAAAACTATGATGAGATTCTTCCATCCATCCTTGTCCAGTTGCTCGAAGTAGTCCATCACCGGGGACACGGCTGAGTACTCAGATTGTCTGCAGAGGTTGTGCACTTTCACCTTGAGACTCAATTAACCCAAACATCCTATACACGCGGAGTGCATTAAGGAAAGGAGAGAATTGAGACAAGAACTTTCAGCAGAAGAATGCAACCATACTAGCAAGACCCGTTCCACCTACCAACTCTACATCTACTTGTCAAGCTGACAGGTTGCACTCTCACAACTTAGTAATTCTAGACAAAGCCCATTGTCAAAAGGTTGCACGGGAAGCTTCTAAACTTGAAGGGACTTAGAAATCTCTTTGTTCCTGGGTGGCCGTCCACAAGTGCGCTTCTGGGTGACAACCACCATGCTCATGGCCCTAAGTAGAATAGACATTCATCCTAGGCAAAGACAACCACAAGCATAGTCCCAAAAGCCACTCAACATAAACTAAACAACCAAGTCCACCCAGGTGTGCATTAAAGTTTTAACACTTAGCAATATTTCTATAACATGGTAAGTAAACACTGTTTATAGCATAGCTAAGCATCTAATAAAAACTTTTGATAGCTGCATGGGAAGGGATGGCTACACACTACTAGGATATTTTCAAAGTGTAAACTAACTTAGCATTATAAGATAGTTCAAAAATTCCCTCTCATGCATAGTACTCAAAAATCTACTAATAATGCATATAGAAAACATTAGGTAGATTATGAATGTCACTTGCCTTGGTAACAAGAGGAACAAGCACAACAAGAATAACAATCACAAGGGCCTTCCTCCTCTTCACAATCTAGAGACAACAATAAAACTAAATAAACACACAAACACAACACTTAAAATATCAAGACAAAAATATGTATGCATGCTTGATATGCAATGAACTTAACAAGACAAAATAATTACCATTTTATTTCCTCTGTTATTAATGCATGAAATGCAATGATCAATATTTTAATATTTTATTTAATCATTTAAAATATTGAGCATAACATAGAAGTTTTAAGCCCTAAAACCAAATTATTTAATTCTATTATGAAAAGTTTCAAATAAAACTCAAGTTGCACTCTCTGGACAGAGGGCAATAATAAAAAGCTTAAACAATTGGATTTATTTGGAAATAATTTTTATTAATTAAGTTATATATTTAATAGCTGAAAAGCTAAACAATTAAATTCCGCAATTTAAAATACACTAAAAGACAAACTAATGAAACCATACTAAACTACATGAGCAGAGCTTCACGTGGATATAAAATTCATCAAATTTGGATGAACAGATCGAAAGTTATGAATTTTGTAAGTTTTTATTGTTTTTCTGTTGTTAAATATAAAATCTAGCCGAAATAGAAAATAAAGAGGCCACGCGGCGCACTCCAATTGGATGGTACCGGTTCGCCGCGGATCGCGAACGCGAACCGTCCGATCTACATAACGGTGAGGAGGGAAATGGGCTGCTGCTGGGTTGCTATCCGCTGCACGCGCGACGGTTAGCAGATGGGCTAGGCCCCGTTAACTCGTTACGGATTTTTTATTATTTAAACACCTTTTCTGTTTTAAACCTTTTCAATACAATTTGATTTTTAAATCTTATCAAAACATTTCAGAAAAATTCATAAAAATATGTTTTGAAAAGCTAATTTAATTTAGAACTTTTTGATATCATTTTACTAAATAAATAAAATAATAAAATACAGAATTTTATAAGGAGCTCAATTAGACCTCTTTAAGCAAAACAACTTTATTTAAACTTATAATTAAACTTCAAATTATTCTTTATGTGATTTCAATGCCATGCCTATATGATGCATGATGCATGATGCATGAATGCAAAGTTTTAAATTTTTGAGAAATTTGGGATGTTACACATATGTCTTGATTGATGCAATAAAGACGCGCTTCAAAGATGAATTGAGGCGTGAGCAATTCAGGCAGCTTAGAATGTTTCAGACCATTCGTATGGAGGAGCATACCTGTCTGAAGACTCATTTGAAGAGATTGTACGACATCTACTTCCAGCTGACAAATATCTTCGATTACTGGATGGTGGATTCCTGTGCCATTCAGAATGTCCTGATATCTCTGGCTCCAAGCTATGAGAAGCATGTGCGCGAGTACATTTTGAAGGCCGACAATATGAACTTCTACAAGTTCGTGTCCGTGTTCAAATCTCGAAAAGTTGATTCCATCGAAGGAGAGCTCTTCGACGCTACGGGAATATTTGATATACGGAGATATAAATGTATTCTTCTCATACTTGATGAAAAGTATTTGATACTTGTTCTCTTTATGAAACAATCCCTGATTATCACAAGTATGCGGCAATGGGTGACGCGACAGTGCACAAGTGATGGCAACCAAGGAAGTTGATGGCCAGTAGTGCTCACGTCCTCGAGATATCATATTAGTTGTCATCAATAGTTTTTGTTAAGACATTTTGTAATAGTGAGAGTGTGATCTAGTTTGGTGTCTTGAATGTTGCAAGACATAGTTATTCATATATGTAATAGAACAAATTAGTTATTTTATGTTATGAAACAAAGCAGTTATTTTATATTATGAGTAATTTGTTTCACATCTCAATTACATTATGCGTATGATATACATTTATAATAGCCGGAATGATAAAATTATGTGTCCAAGGAATAAAAGATTTTGTTACTAGAACAAACTCCATCAAATTTGATCATAAAGGCAATTTAAGAAGTAATAGATACTTTGATCTATTTAAGTATTACATGTGCCGAATTGGTTAAGTTTAAAATTAGTATTGAAGTGTCAATACGAAAGGAAATTAATTAAGGGTCATTTCAAATTTTTATTAAATTAATTTCATGGTGAATTTTTCCTTGATCCGAATTCTTCTATGATGATTGGTAAATAAGTGTATTTGCGTAATAAATCATGAGTCTGAAATTAATTTGATAGAAGATCAAATGGGGTTTTTCAGAAGAAAGATTAGTGAATATTGTATTCGCAAGTGTCGATCAAAGGACATATTTTTAAATTATGGTTCAACACAAAAGACTTGTGGAAATTCGTTTCACAATATTATAATATCAAATATAGTGATATGTGAAATATTATAATCATACTCTATTTTAGATAAAGTGTTGTCTTTCAGAATCTGTTTTAGAATCTCTTAATATGTTCAAAACATTATAGTCTATGTCCACTTTAGAAAATAGATGTTTTGCAACAGTAATTCGTGTGATCGACAAGAGTGTTGTTATATAGAGGCTTATGCGATAATTCAGAATAAATACAAATAGTTCTTTGTAGATTACTCACATTAGATGAGAGTGTATTCCAAAACCCAATAGAAACAAAACTTGTATTGTTGTCTATGTAATTCTGAGGAAAATATGATTTTTAGAATTATGGTTAATGGAATAAAATTAGAAGCTTGAAATAAGGTGTCGGACCTATATTCATAAAAGTAGAATATTGGAAAGTGTTCCAAAAGGTATATGTCTACAAATGAAAATTTAATGATTAAGAGTGAAGGAGACTAGAAAATTGTTTTCTACTTGCAATCCTCTTCGTGAAGATCATAATATTTTCATGAAATAAGCTTCTAAATAAAATGTTGTTATATTTAATATAGTTGTCAGGTCACAGCATAATATTAAGTGTTTCAGATCTTGTTGACAGATCAAGGTGCACCTTATGAATACAAAGAAAGTTGAGAAAATATCAGAATACGAACAAAGGCTTTTGAGTCCAACAATCCAAGTTACATTTGAAAGGATTAAAACAGTAATTGTTGCTATAATTCTTATTAGAGGTATAAGATTATTTAATCATCATATAAAGTGTTATATGAGAAATGTAATTATAAGAAAGACATGGAAGCATGTTTTGTCAAGAAAAGTGTCTTGGACAAAATCAAATTTGTTGACTACATAAATGTAGATATGCTTGAAGTCTATGGGATATGTATTAGTAGAATACTACAGTTCGTGTTATAGTTCGAATTGATTAGTAATCAATGATTTTGGTTTTACCAAAATGTCGAAATAAATTATGAATTTAGTGGGAGTCAAATATAGTTCACTCAGGTAGAATATGAAAAAAACATATTTTTGACTGGGAGCTTAGAACCTCATATGTGTAGATGACACATAATTTGAGTGGGAGCTGAATTTATCTTGTGTAAATGAAGCATTGTGAATTGTACCAATAGAATTAATTAGAAATATAAAGTTGTAAAACTATTTGAAAGTTAGTGTCAATTTCGAATAGAACAGGAATTTTAAATAGTTAGTCGAGTTGTTTTGGATTATATCTGAGGAGTCAGAATAGATTAAAACCAAAGGATGGTCCTTGGAAATCCAATTAATCATGAAGAGTAATGATACACGGTAACAGTGGTTGTATGACATATTGGTCTATTATGTGATATTAGACATCATACAGAAACCATATTATGTGCTCGATGAAATATGACCGATGTTCTTAGAAGAAGAACAATTGTGAAAGTAAATTTGGAATTTACTGGACGTAGAAATATATTAGTTTTTAGATTGACATAAGTATGACAAGTTTTCTACATAGGTGTGAAAGTATATATAGATATCGCGAGATTGTAATTGTTATAAGGAGCTCTCTATGACTGAGTGTGTTTTCAAGGCAATTATCTGGTTAATAGAATCAGAGTAAGCGTTGGGAAACAAAAGTCTCACTTAGTTACGGTATTTGTATAAATGTTATTAGATAACATGTTGATATAAAACAAATTGATATCAATGGATCGCAAAAGAACGCATAATTATGTATTGTACAGATTGTCAGACTAACACTCTTCCACAAGCAAACATTATCATATAACGATTTTTTGATAAGGGGTGTTTGATGAAGTAAAATGCAGCTAGTTTATTTGTACTCTAGTGCAAGTGAGAGACTGAAGGAAATATGCCCTAGAGGCAAATAAATAAGTAGTATTTATCGCATTATCTCATAAGTTTATAATAGGTTTTTGTATTATGATATAACTGTATTAATCGGAATTATTAATACACGTGTAATACATAGACAACCCGATTCCCTAATAAGCCTCTATATAAACTAGTCCATTGGGCAACAATTGATCGAGATTCCCGATCAAGGACAATGACGTCGGTTGACAATGGGGTCATCTTATTAGTAGAATAAGGTGATGGACATACGCAAAGTATTGCAATAAGATCGTATTACGATGTTTGTCATTTGCAATAGATGAGTAATATGATAGCTTATTCCTTAGACCATGAGACCGTACTTATTACTACTTCGTAGGGGTACTTTGAGAGCATCAAACGTTGTGTCTTATGTAGCATGACAATGACGATGTCCATCTTGGGTATCCCGAAAGAGTATGTTGAGACGTAAGGATCAAGAGCGGGATTTGTTCATTCTTGTAATGGAAAGATACTCTAGGCCCACTCGGTGAGATTGCATCTATATAGCTGCGCAGCTTATGACAAGGTCATGGAGATGTAATATTACAGACGAGTTAATAACCTTTGTCGGTAACGAGATACAACAAGGACATCGGATGTCTACGATCATATCTCGGACATGGTAGTATCGCAGAAAAAAAATGGAATGAATATCATGTTTATGGTTCAACGACGATATTCGTAGAATGCACAGGGACCGTCATATGCGTCCAGGTATCCCTGGCAGTCATTGGTGAGCGGAGTGTCTCGACCATGTCTGGAGTGTTCTCGAACCGTAGCGTAACAAAGTTAAGATCTTAACGACGCCTGGAGAAAGGTTCTGGAATAATATAGGATTTTATTGGAGAGAGAGAAATGATCCGGAAAGAGTTCCGGTGGTCCGGAAGGAGTTCCGGGAAGGTCTGTAATGGTTCCAGGAATGTCCGAAATATGTTCGGGTGGTCCGGAAAATGTTTCGGAGTCACGGGAGATTAAATTATATGTAAATATATTAATTATGAATTAATAGTATTTTATATTAATTTAATATTAATTAAAAAGGGGAGAAAAAGGGGCAGCCCACCTAAATGGGCCAAAAAGGCCCAAGAGGGGGGAGCCGCACCAATGAGGCTATGGAATTATACGATCGACGTTGTGGTACAAAGTTCGTTGGTAGGGAAGCGGTACTCTTAGGAATAAGCCTATATGCCACGTAAAACTTGCAAAACTAAATAAAGGTAGAGGCGTCTAACTTTGTTTTGCAGAGGCGTTATTTTATGTGACATGGTCACGGTAAGTTTGATATTACTCGTACTGTCGGAGGCAATGGAGGGCACCGTAGACTCGGAGCCATGCCGGGGCACCCGGGGCCAGGCACATGGCGCCATGGAGGTCCAGGCGCGACGACCATGTCACATCACACTTCATTACTCCATGTTGATATTGTGTTGTTGTGTGTGCATCCTCTTGATTGTTTATATGTTAGATATACAATGGTAGCATCATAAATAGGATGATTCCTAACAAATACCAAAATTGTGTTCTCCCTCGTTGTGCACCACCAAGAAAGTTCTTCGTTATGAGGCAGGCCGTGACGATCGAGTGTCAGACATATCGTCGTTCGCATACAGTGGGTGTAAGCCATGTTGCACGCGCATGGTCTTCGAGGTTTGATTGGCGAGACTAGCATATGCAAATATGGCCTCGGAACACGGGAAGATCGAAAGATCGAGCACGAGTCACAGAGATTGTCATCAATTACCAAAATGGGGGAGATTGAAAGAGCATTTTCCCTCATGTGTGGTTTTGGTAATTGAATGACAATCTCTATGGACTAATGTTTGCATTGAGATATCATTATAGATCATGTCCATGGAATTGTGGAGTTCATGTGTTGAACTCTTAAAGCTCATGTGTTGAGTGAAGCTTATTGCAAGAATGTCTTGAAGATTCAAGACATCTTCTTAGTCAAGAAAAGATGAGTTGTGCAAGACCAAGAGAAGCTTTCTCGAAAAGATCCTATGCTTGGTGCTTGCAATGGATACATGAAGATGAAGCTAAGCGAGACTCTCCCATTGTGAGCATGGGGGAGTATTTGGAGAAGTCTTCATCAAGCAAGTGATTGGACGCGCAATCAAGAAAGATGACCCACTTGAAGAGATCAAGATAGTCATCATCTAACTCAAGTGGAATGCTCGAGGCAAAGGTATGATCTTGATAGGGCTATAGGATAGATAGGCGTACTATCAAGAGGGGCTCTCAAGTTAGTAACTTGATCGCATTCTTGTGGAGAGCTCAAACCTTTGCATACTTGGCATATCATATTTCTTGGTTCTTATTTGGCTTTTATGTTGGTGAGGAATTAGAGCTTGGTTCATCTCCATGTCAAGCTCTAGTTCATCGAAATCGGTTTTACTTTGGACAACTTGTTGCGTTTTCGGTGGCGGAAATATTGCCGGTTCTACCTTGAGGAAAGTCCCACACCTTTCCATGTGTGGAGATTTTACACTATTTATGGGATGAAATATTGGTACCACTTTTTGTAGGGTAGTCATCGTCGCTATCTTTCCAACAAAATTGGTCTCACCTCATTTGGAGTTCATTTGCAAAAGTTATAGCAGTTTTCGTTTCGATGTTCTGCTGATTCGGATTATTGGGGTCAGATATTCCGCCCTACCGGAATTTCCGGTTCCCCAGCTCATCCAAGAAAACGGCTAAGGAAAGGAGAAAAAGGGTTCTTACTCCAGTCGGAAATTGTGCTCGGAAATTTTCGTCTACCGGAATTTCCGAGTGCCCCCAGAAAAGTCCTCCAGAAATGGCTAAGGAAAAGTTTGGTTTTGCTTCTGACTCCAGCCGGAATTTCCGAGCTCTCTTAGACCGGAATTTCCGGGTGACCGGAATTTCCGAGTCTCTCTAGACCGGAATTTCCGGATGACCGGAATTTCCGAGTATCGAAACAGCCAACTGCTATATTTCCTGGAGGGGTATAAATACCCCTCCCCTTCTTCTTCCCCAGCCAATCCAAGGCAGCACGACTTTCCCCTCTCTCCTACTCCATTGTTGACCTTGGAAAGCTCACTTCCCTCTCAATCCCTCCATTGAATCTTCCATATTCTTTAGGGAAAGTTGAGAGGAGATCTAGATCTACAATCCTACCAATCCATCTCTCCTCTAAGTGAGGGGAACTTAGTTGATCTAGTTCTTGGAGTTCCTTTGTGGTTCCTCTTCTTTGTTCTTTCTCTCTTCTCCCCCCATAAGCATTAGTTGCTTTTGGTGGGATTTGGGAGTGAAGGATTTGACTCCTTTGTGGTTTCCTTTGTTCTTCCTCTCTTATTCCCCCATAAACATTTGTTGTTGTGTTGGAATTTGAGAGTGAAGGACTTGAGCACTTCGTGTGCTCTTGCCATCGCATTTGCATCGGTTTGAGCCCTCCACGAGGATTCGTGGTGGGTATTACTTGTGAGCTTGTTACTCTTGGGTCTTTGGACCCTAGACGCCTTTTGTGGCCGGCCTTTTGTGGTCAAGACCTTTTGTGGTCACTTGAGAGACCCCAATTAAGTTGTGGGTGTGTGCCTCAAGACTTGGGAGCCCCCAATTAAGTTGTGGGTGTGTGCCTCAAGAGTTGTACGGGATTCGATCTCCGCCCCAAAGGAGATCAATAGTGGAAGGTGAACTCGAACCTTTTGTGGTTGAGTTCATCAGGAGAAGAAGGTGAGCCTTTGTGGCGTTGCGGCTAACCTGTTGTGGTTGCGCACACCTCTCCAAACGAGACGTACACCTTTGGGTGGAACTCGGGAATACATCCTCGTATCCGCGTGCCTCGGTTATTTCTATACCCGAGCTCTTTACTTATGCACTTTACATTGTGATAGCCTTCGTGCTTGAAGTCATATATCTTGCTATTATCTTGTTACTAGTATTGCTTAGCTTAAGTTGTTGGTGCACATAGGTGAGCCTAGTTTATATATCTAGGTTGTATGCTTGTTAAAGTAAACCTCTAGTTTTATTCCGCCTTTATCAAGCATATCGTAATTTCCGGGTCATTCGTGTATCGGATATTCCGGCTACTCGGAATTTCCGGTCACTCTTGGACCGGATATTCCGGCTCCTCGAAAAAGTTTTAAATCGCCTATTCACCCCCCCTTCTAGGCGACGTCTATCCGTTCAATTGGTATCAGGGCCAGGTTATCTCATTATTAGGACTAACCGCCTAGAGATAAAGATGTCGTTTAGAGATCTAGTGCAAAATCCCTCTTATAGATTCGATGGCACAAATTATGATGTTTGGAAAATTCGCATGCTTAATCTTTTTAGAGACATGGGTTCAAATTTAGAGAGTATTGTAGATATGGGTTTTTCTCCTCCAAAGGATTCACAATAATTATCTTTAGAGGATGAGAAAAACTCTTATCTAGATACTCTAGCATCTAATGGTCTCATATGTGCTTTGAGCGATATCAAGGATTCCAAGGATGATTGTCCTCCTTCCACTTCCGGTCGTGATGAGCTCACGACTTCCTCCACTTCACCGACATGTGGTGTGCCACAAGGTAATGATATGGTGAGTGGTGATAGAAATTGCAATCTTGATGGTGAACCTACTATTGACAATACTTCACACTCATCTTTTTGCAATGCTCTATCTTTGGACTTAAGCACATATAGCACTCAAAATGTCATACATGCTAGTGTTGATAGTCCTTGCATATCATGTAGTAGTTGCTTAACTAAATCTCATGATGATATTCTTTCCTTGTCTTGTTGCCATGATCAAAGTGCTTCTATTTCCTCTAGTACTTGTTTGGCTAACAATGTAGAGGAATTCCAACAATTGCTGGAACAAGACTTGGACCTCAATGGTGTTTCAAGTAACTCTTCATCATCTTCATCCACTACTCACCTTTGCCTTATGGCTAAGGAGTATAAGGTAGGTCCTACCATGCACTCCAATATATCTCATGGTGATGATGATGATGATGATGTTGATGATGATACTAGTCTTGAAATCAAACAAGAAATTATTGCTTTTGATCATTTCATGACTAACTTGCAAGGAGTTGGCAAGAAACACTTTGGCTCTCTTATGAGACGTATAGGTGAGCTTGAGGATGTTCTTGAGCTAAAAGGTGAGATTGAGAGAGAAGATGCCTATGAAAAGGTATCTCTTCAATCATCTCTAGAAGATGAACAAGAAACTAATGCTCACCTTCAAGAGCAACTTGAAACTATCATGGAGTCTCATAACTCCAAAATTGCTAAACTCACTAAAGAACATGAACATGCTATTGCTAAATGTAATGTGCTTAGTAAACAAAATGCTAAGTTAAATAATGAGCTTGTCATGTTGTCTCCTTACACTTCTAATGATAATGATGCTTGTGCTACTAACTCCACTTTGTGTGAAGCATCTATTTTGAAGGAGAATGTTGAGCTAAGGGCTCAACTTGATTTGCTAAGTAGCAAGTATGGGATATTGGAAGAAAATCATGAAAAGCTTTCAAGCTCTAATGAGGATCTTCTAGCATCCTATGCTAGGCTAAAGTTAGCTCATGAGGCGGTCACAACGAAGGTAAAATCTTGTGAGCCTCCTATGGTCACTAGCACAAACTCTACTACTAATGCTTTATTGCAATGTGCTAGTACTAGTAATTCTACATCACATACCATTGCTAAATCTTGTGATGAATTACATTCCTTGCCTTGTTGCTCTAACAATGTAGCATCTACTTCCTCTAGTATTTGTGTTGAAACTAACCGTGTAGAGGAACTCAAAGAGCTCAAGGCACAAGTCACTTCTTTGAAGAAAGACTTGAAGAAGTGTCATGAAGGAAAGTCCACCCTCGACAACATGTTGAGAGTGCAACAACTTCTCATGACAAGAGTGGACTTGGATTCAACTCCAACAACAAGAACAAGTCCAAGAACAAGATGAAGCACACGTTCGTCAAGAAGAAGGGCCAAGAACAAGTTATTGATTTGGCCAAGATTGTGTGCTTCAAGTGCAAGGTTGAAGGGCACCATGTGAGATCTTGCCCTTTGAAGAAGAAGCCTCTTAGTGAGAAGCAACAAGGGAAGCAACCTCAAGTTCAAACTCAAGCTTCCCAAGTTGAAGAACCTTCCCTTCCCAAGAAGAAAGGTAAAAGCCGCCTTTGCTACAAATGTCGTGGGAAGGATCACTTTGCTTCTTCATGCACTCATATTACCTTATCTAACCCTTCTACTATTGATAATGTTCATTCTCTTTGGAAGGATAAGGTTGGCAATTTGTTTGCCAAAGTTATTGGTACTCAAAGTGGTGTCAAGAAAAGAACCATTTGGGTTGCCAAGCCTATTGTGACTAACCTCTTAGGACCCAACTTGGTTGGGGACTAACAAGCTAAAACTTGATCAATAGGTGTAAGCGGAGGACATTGGAGACTTGACTACATCATGAAGAATTAAGGGATCTTCATCATCCATATTATCTCAAGTCAAGTCAAGTGGATTATATTGTCTTAGCATATATCCAATGCTCCTCCTTGCGGTAACTTGTACTTAAATCATATGTATGCTTTGAAAGTTACTTGCACCCTTGTATGTGTTTGGTTTTGTGCCTTACTATTGTTTCATATGTGTTGTGCACTCTACTTACTTATGTTGAATAATCAAGCTTGTGTATGTTGGTTTGCACACCATGTATGTTTTGAGCCTCTTGCCTATTTGCTTTTATCTTAATTGTCTCTTTTAGGGATTTTAATGGACTATCCCATTTTGGGGGAGTGATGTGCTTTTTGGTAACTCACCACCTTAAAATGTGTATTCATGAGGAATACCACTTAGTAGTGATATTTCAGTATTATCTACTCTCTTTGTGGTATGTCTTACTCATGAGAAATTCAAATTCTAATGTCTATTAATTATCTCTTGTTGGATTTCTTTTGCCTCTTGTTACAAAGAATGGATTATCACATTATGGGGGAGTAATAAGCTATGTGCATATTACAAGCTTAGAAAATGTGAACATGTGAGGTAGTGTCACCTAGAGTTGATATTTGTGATTATCTTGTTCCTAGGTGGCATGGTACTCAAACAAGTTCCATACTTGATTAAATGCATTTTCTTCTCCCATCTTTTGGTATCTTGTTTGTGAGAGAGTTTCTTGATGCTTAAGTATGATCATTGAATATGTGAAGTCATCAAGAATATCATGATAAGCATGTTTTTCAATTCGTTTATTTTGCCACATGCTTATGTTTTGTGAATATGATCTTGAATACATATATGTCAAATACCACCGAGAAATATCTCCTTACAATCATTGTCTTTGACAAGTGATAATTATATTTGTGGAAATTATTGATCATATTTACATTGGCTATTGTTAATAAACTGTCTTATCTTTATCGCCAAGCTTTGTTTTGATTTAACCACCCATTTGTCTTCTTTGCTTCATTTGGATCTTTTTGTTGCTCTACTCATAATTTGTGTTGTGCTTTCTTGAGTTAGGACAAGTAAGGATCCCATTGTTGTGCAATTACATTCGAAGACTTAATTCTAAGTAATGCATTATTCTTGGGTGAGCTATCCTACATTGAGTAGAACATCATCCTTTTAATTGTTATCGGGTCTTATTGTTTTTTCTTGAATTTTGTGTTCAAAAAGATATATGGAGGGTAATGATCCCACTTGTGTGTATTTTGTATTTACATGAAAGATCTTAAAAATGCACTAATCATGGGGAAGCTACTCTATACTCTTTAGAACACTATTCTTTAAATTGGTTTTTAAATTGGTTTTGTATCTTATTGCTCTTCTTGAACATGACTAAATGGTTAACAATATATATGAAAAGTGATGATCCCATTTTTGTGCATTTTGTATTCAAATACAAGATCATAAGTAATGCACAAATCTTGGGGGAGCAATCCTATATGTTATTCAACATTAGTTGTCTTCAATTGGTGTTTGTTCCTGATGACATGTCTTTTTGAAAGACAAACATTTTTCATCTTGGTACTTTGTGCCATCATGAAAATTGTAGAGGGCTTGGTTTATTTGTTGAAACCTTACTCTTCTTTGTGGAGTTGGCTATCTCATCCCATGGTTTCTAGTCTACCTTTTTGGATGAGATAAACCTTCGAGCATGCTTGTTTGATTTATTTCTTATGCTCATTGGTTTAGCCTTGACCTTGATTTCATTTGATATCTTTTCAAATTGGTTTCTCCAATCATGTGTTGGTTTGAGTCTTTTGATACAATGAGGACAAATCCTTCTCTTGCCACACTTTTGTGTAGCTTCTTGATTTAATTGGTGTTTTGTCCAAATTGTATCTCGCTTGGTTCTTGAAACTTTTGTGCATGCATATTTACTATTTGTATATCTTATGGCATGTTTACTTTCGTTGATCCAATATATAGGATAAACTCCATCAAATCCTAAATGGCTAAGATGTGCATGAAATTCTATTTCATATCAATATGCACATATTTATGCGGAGTTTGTCCTATGTATTGTAGTTGGACTAACTACTTTGGACCCAATAAGTTTGGGTGCCATAGTGTACTTGATTTGTATTAGGTACATGAGAGATGCATGGGTTGCTTGCCTCTATTTAAAGAAGATGTCTTCACCATGTGCTTCTTGGAGCCAAGCTTGGATGATTGTGAACTCTCATCCTCTACACCGTCAATGCTATCTCGGTAACAAGTATCTAACTCATGCATATACTTCTAGCTCTCAACCTTGTGTAGGTTGCTCTTTGGCATGAGTTTCTCTAAGTTGCATTTGATATGGTTTTTGCAAAGTTTGATTCAATACATCTTCATTGCAAATGTGAGTTAG
Organism: Poa annua; assembly: GCA_026929855.1. Lineage (NCBI taxonomy): Eukaryota > Viridiplantae > Streptophyta > Magnoliopsida > Poales > Poaceae > Poa > Poa annua. The sequence goes on along the minus strand of CM049426.1, from coordinate 236,359,819 downwards.
CCGGGATGATTAAACATCAAGGGGAATATATATTTATATATAATCATTTTCATGATTCACGGATCCCCAATGTGTTAATCTAGCAAATTCATTTCAAAGTCTCTCATATGCAATATTGATGAATTCTCTTAAACCATTTGCCTTATGTGATATTTGTTTTGTGTCTCTAAGTATCCCAACTATCACTTATCCTATGTGGGTATTTGTGATGCTTTGAGAACTTGGTGTTGGAAGTTCATCTATACCCTCTAAGAATAATTTGAGCTATGTGCTTTGCTTTTAAGCAAAAATTCTTATCGGTATATTTATGGCTTTCTCTTGGATATCATGTGCTTTACCTCGTACCTACATTGTGTGTGCATGTTTCTTTGAGGACTTAGTGTCCACTTAGAAACTTATACACATGAGGATAGTTACATTTTTTAATTGATATTCAAAATCTTTAGTGATCACCTTTTATTACTTTCTTGATTCTTTGGTGATCTCTAAATGGCACACAATTTGTTTTTCTATTGGTTTCACATTGCCTCTTAATAAGCTTGTGATCCTATTTGATGTATCCTCTTTGGTGTGCTTGTATGCGAAATACATGATATGCACTACGTGCCTCATAATTTGAAAGACTATGATGTTGCTTAGGCTCATCCTTGTTTAGTCTCCTAAATTGTATTTCCATGTCACACCCATCCTTTCCCGGTTGAGCAAGCCTTTATTCAATCTTGCACCTTTCTGTGTTCAAAATCATCTAGGAAGAAGTGAGAATTCCATGTTATGCACACCATATTGAAATACAAATCTTTTCATTGTGCATGTAACTTGGGGAGTTCCCTCTTGATTTTTAGAACACTTGGTTGATCTTATCATAACATCTTCTTGTGCTCAATTGGTTTTTGAATCCCTTGATTGCTTGTTTCTTTGTGAATGCTTTCCCCCTTTTGCAATTGGTATCCTTCCAGTGGATTTCAATTGGTATCTTTCTTGTGCAATTTTTGGATCCTCAATATAGTTTGATCCCTTTCATCCTTTCACATTGGATAAGTGCATTTGATTTCACTCATATCATGAGAAATGCATAAATCATGAAGGAGATCTTATTATGTTACCTTTCCAAAGCCTTTCGCCCATTTCGGCAATCGTTGCCAATGGGGGAGAAGTTTTGGAGGGTTGTATGGAATTGGCTTTTTACTTTGGTATCTACTTTGGTATCTTCTTAAGTATTTGCCTATTTGCCTTCCTTGCCTTTGCATTCGTTGCTTGGTTTTATATATATAGTGGAAACTCCACCATCGGTAATGGTCGATAATATATGCAATGAATTCATGTTCATACACACGTGCATAAATTATGGGGGAGTTTGCTCTATATATGTGGATAGACTAACATCACTTACCTTTGTAGTATTTGATGTTAGTGCAACCATTCTTGTTCGTTAAATTCCATATTATAAACCCTCTCAAAAGAGATTGTCATCAATTACCAAAATGGGGGAGATTGAAAGAGCATTTTCCCTCATGTGTGGTTTTGGTAATTGAATGACAATCTCTATGGACTAATGTTTGCATTGAGATATCATTATAGATCATGTCCATGGAATTGTGGAGTTCATGTGTTGAACTCTTAAAGCTCATGTGTTGAGTGAAGTTTATTGCAAGAATGTCTTGAAGATTCAAGACATCTTCTTAGTCAAGAAAAGATGAGTTGTGCAAGACCAAGAGAAGCTTTCTCGAAAAGATCCTATGCTTGATGCTTGCAATGGATACATGAAGATGAAGCTAAGCGAGACTCTCCCATTGTGAGCATGGGGGAGTATTTGGAGAAGTCTTCATCAAGCAAGTGATTGGACGCGCAATCAAGAAATATGACCCACTTGAAGAGATCAAGATAGTCATCATCTAACTCAAGTGGAATGCTCGAGGCAAAGGTATGATCTTGATAGGGCTATAGGATAGATAGGCGTACTATCAAGAGGGGCTCTCAAGTTAGTAACTTGATCGCATTCTTGTGGAGAGCTCAAACCTTTGCATACTTGGCATATCATATTTCTTGGTTCTTATTTGGCTTTTATGTTGGTGAGGAATTAGAGCTTGGTTCATCTCCATGTCAAGCTCTAGTTCATCGAAATCGGTTTTACTTTGGACAACTTGTTGCGTTTTCGGTGGCGGAAATATTGCCGGTTCGAAAGTCCCACACCTTTCCATGTGTGGAGATTTTACTCTATTTATGGGATGAAATATTGGTACCACTTTTTGTAGGGTAGTCATCGTCGCTATCTTTCCAACAAAATTGGTCTCACCTCATTTGGAGTTCATTTGCAAAAGTTATAGCAGTTTTCGTTTCGATGTTCTGCTGATTCGGATTATTGGGGTCGGATATTCCGCCCTACCGGAATTTCCGGTTCCCCAGCTCATCCAAGAAAACGGCTAAGGAAAGGAGAAAAAGGGTTCTGACTCCAGTCGGAAATTGTGCTCGGAAATTTCCGTCTACCGGAATTTCCGAGTGCCCCCAGAAAAGTCCTCCAGAAATGGCTAAGGAAAAGTTTGGTTTTGCTTCTGACTCCAGCCGGAATTTCCGAGCTCTCTTAGACCAGAATTTCCGGGTGACCGGAATTTCCGAGTCTCTCTAGACCGGAATTTCCGGATGATCGGAATTTCCGAGTCTCACTTATACCGGAATTTCCGAGTATCGAAACAGCCAACGGCTATATTTCCTGGAGGGGTATAAATACCCCTCCCCTTCTTCTTCCCCAGCCAATCCAAGGCAGCACGACTTTCCCCTCTCTCCTACTCCATTGTTGACCTTGGAAAGCTCACTTCCCTCTCAATCCCTCCATTGAATCTTCCATATTCTTTAGTGAAAGTTGAGAGGAGATCTAGATCTACAATCCTACCAATCCATTTCTCCTCTAAGTGAGGGGAACTTAGTTGATCTAGTTCTTGGAGTTCCTTTGTGGTTCCTCTTCTTTGTTCTTTCTCTCTTCTCCCCCCATAAGCATTAGTTGCTTTTGGTGGGATTTGGGAGTGAAGGATTTGACTCCTTTGTGGTTTCCTTTGTTCTTCCTCTATTATTCCCCCATAAACATTTGTTGTTGTGTTGGAATTTGAGAGTGAAGGACTTGAGCACTTCGTGTGCTCTTGCCATTGCATTTGCATCGGTTTGAGCCCTCCACGAGGATTCGTGGTGGTATTACTTGTGAGATTGTTACTCTTGGGTCTTTGGACCCTAGACGCCTTTTGTGGCCGGCCTTTTGTGGCCAAGACCTTTTGTGGTCAAGACCTTTTGTGGTCACTTGAGAGCCCCCAATTAAGTTGTGGGTGTGTGCCTCAATACTTGGGAGCCCCCAATTAAGTTGTGGGTGTGTGCCTCAAGAGTTGTACGGGATTCGATCTCCGCCCCAAAGGAGATCAATAGTGGAAGGTGAACTCGAACCTTTTGTGGTTGAGTTCATCAGGAGAAGAAGGTGAGCCTTTGTGGCATTGCGGCTAACCTGTTGTGGTTGCGCACACCTCTCCAAACGAGACGTACACCTTTGGGTGGAACTCGGGAATACATCCTCGTCTCCGCGTGCCTCGGTTATTTCTATACCCGAACTCTTTACTTATGCACTTTACATTGTGATAGCCTTCGTGCTTGAAGTCATATATCTTGCTATCATCTTGTTACTAGTATTGCTTAGCTTAAGTTGTTGGTGCACATAGGTGAGCCTAGTTTATATATCTAGGTTGTATGCTTGTTAAAGTAAACCTCTAGTTTTATTCCGCCTTTATCAAGCATATCGAAATTTCCGGGTCATTCGTGTATCGGATATTCCGGCTACTCGGAATTTCCGGTCACTCTTGGACCGGATATTCCGACTCCTCGAAAAAGTTTTAAATCGCCTATTCAGTCCCCCCCCTTCTAGGCGATGTGTATCCGTTCAAGTGTGTTTGATAATATGATTATAAACTTAAATCTCACATATATTATAAACTTTACCTTACCTCTTTTGCGATCACATCTATAGACTACGCAACTATACTTCGGTTACTTCCTCAAGAGCCCGGACTCTACCTTAGAAGCCGACGGGTCCAACTTCATCAGCTGGTACATTGGTTTTAGAAACATTCTCGAACACAACAACATCCTGTATGCCCTCGATGAAGCATTAGGAGAAAGACCAGATGATTCTGCTAGCGAAGAGGAGGAAGATGAATTCCGTAGGCGTCGAGACATATTCATAGAAGCGGAGATCACCATGACCGTATGTCTAGCACCTGAGTTGAAAGAGTTGTTTCGACACAAGGAGCCATATGTCATGATTGATGCGATAAAGACGCGCTTCAAAGATGAATTGAGGCGTGAGCAATTCAGGCAGATTAGAATGTTTCAGACCATTCGTATGGAGGAGCATACCTGTCTGAAGACTCATTTGAAGAGATTGTATGACATCTACTTCCAGCTGACAAATGTCTTCGATTACTGGATGGCGGATTCCTGTGCCATTCAGAATGTCCTGATATCTCTGCCGCCAAGCTATGAGAAGCATGTGCGGGAGTACATTTTGAAGGCCGACAATATGAACTTCTACAAGTTCGTGTCCGTGTTCAAATCTCGAAAAGTTGATTCCATCGAAGGAGAGCTCTTCGACGCTACGGGCATATTTGATATACGGAGATATAAATGTATTCTTCTTATACTTGATGAAAAGTATTTGATACTTGTTCTGTATATGAAACAGTCCCTGATTATCACAAGTATGCGGCAATGGGTGACGTGACAGTGCACAAGTGATGGGAACCAAGGAAGTTGATGGCCAATAGTGCTCACGTCCTCGAGATATCATATTAGTTATCATCAATAGTTTTTGATAAGACATTTTGTAATAGTGAGAGTGTGATCTAGTTTGGTGTCTTGAATGTTGCAAGAAATAGTTATTCATATATGTAATATAACAAATCAGTTATTTTATGTTATGAAACAAAGAAGTTGTTTTATATTATGAGTTATTTGTATCACATCTCAATTACATTATGCGTATGATATACATTTATAATAGCCGGAATGATAAAATTATGTGTCCAAGGAATAAAAGATTTTGTTACTAGAACAAACACCATCGAATTTAATCATAAAGGCAATGTAAGAAGTAATAGATACTTTGATCTATTTAAGTATTACATGTGCCGAATTGATTAAGTTTAAAATTAGTATTGAAGTGTCAATACGAAAGGAAATTAATTAAGATTCATTTCGAATTATTATTAAATTAATTTTATGGTGAATTTTTCCTTGATCCGAATTCTTCTATGATGATTGGTAAATAAGCGTATTTGCGTAATAAATCATGAGTCTGAAATTAATTTGATAGAAGATCAAATGGGTTTTTTCAGACAAAAGATTAGTGAATATTGTATTCGCAAGATTCGATCAAAGGACATATTTTTAAATTATGGTTTCAACACAAAAGACTTGTGGAAATTCGTTTCACAATATTATCATATCGGATATAGTGATATGTGAAATATTATAATCATACTCTATTTTAGATAAAGTGTGGTCTTTCAGAATCTGTCTTAGAATCTCTTAATATGTTCGAAACATTATAGTCGATGTCCACTTTAGAAAATAGATGTTTTTCAACGGTAATTCGTGTGATCGACAACAGTGTCGTTATATAGAGGCTTATGCGATAATTCAGAATAAATACAAATAGTTCTTTGTAGATTACTCACATTAGATGAGAGTGTATTTCAAAACCCAATAGAAACAAAACTTATATTGTTGTCTATGTAATTCCGAGGAAAATATGATTTTTCGAATTATGGTTAATGGAATAAATTTAGAAGATTGAAACAAGGTGTCGGACCTTTATTCATAAAAGTAGAATATTGGAAAGTGTTCCAAAAGGTATATGTCTACAAATGAAAATTTAATGATTAAGAGTGAAGGAGACTAGAAAATTGTTTTCTACTTGCAATCCTCTTCGTGAAGATCATAATATTTTCATGAAAGAAGTTTCTAAATAAAGTGTTGTTATATTTAATATTGCTGTCAGGTCACAGCATAATATTAAGTGTTTCAGATCTTGTTGACAGATCAAGGTGCACCTTATGAATACAAAGAAAGTTGAGAAAATATCAGAATACGAACAAAGGCTTTTGAGTCCAACAATCCAAGTTACATTTGAAAGGACTAAAACTGTAATTATTGCTATAATTCTTATTAGAGGAATAAGATTATTTAATCATCAGATAAAGTGTTATATGAGAAATGTAATTATAAGAAAGACATGGAAGCATGTTTTTTCAAGAAAAGTGTCTTGGACAAAATCAAATTTGTTGACTTCATAAATGTAGATATGCTTGAAGTCTATGGGATATGTATTAGTAGAATACTATAGTTCGTGTTATAATTCGAATTGATTAGTAATCAATGATTTTGGTTTGACCAAAATGTCGAAATAAATTATGAATTTAGTGGGAGTCAAAGTTAGTTCACTCAGGTAGAATATGAAAAAAAAACATATTTTTGAGTGGGAGCTTAGAACCTCATATGTGTAGATGACACATTTTTGAGTGGGAGCCCGTGTTCTCAAATGTGTGGGGACATAATTTGAGTGGGAGCTGAATTCATCTTGTGTAAATGACGCATTGTGAATTGTACCAATAGAATTAATTGGAAAGATAAAGTTGTGAAACTATTTGAAAGTTAGTGTCTATTTCGAATAGAACGGGAATTTTAAATAGTTAGTCGACTTGTTTTGAATTATATCTGAGGAGTCAGAATAGATTAAAACCAACGGATGGTCCTTGGAAATCCAATTAATCATGAAGAGTAATGATACACTGTAACAGTGGTTGTATGACATATTGGTCTATTATGTGATATTAGACATCATACAGAAACCATATTATGTGCTCGATGAAATATGACCGATGTTCTTAGAAGAAGAACAGTTGTGAAAGTAAATTTGGAATTTACTGGACGTAGAAATGTATTAGTTTTTAGATTGACATAAGTATGTCAAGTTTTCTACATAGGTGTGAAAGTATATATAGATATTGCGAGATTGTAATTGTTATAAGGAGCTCTCTATGACTGAGTGTGTTTTCAAGGCAATTATCTGGTTAACAGAATCAGAGTAAGCGTTGGGAAACAGAAGTCTCACTTAGTTACGGTATTTGTATAAATGTTAATAGATAACATGTTGATATCAAACAAATTTATATCAATGGATCGCAAAAGAACGCACAATTATGTATTGTACAGATTGTTAGAGTAACACTCTTACACAAGCAAGCATTATCATATAACGCTTATTTGATAAGGGGTTTCCGATGAAGTAAAATGCAGCTAGTTTATTTGTACTCTAGTGCAAGTGGGAGACTGAAGGAGATATGCCCTAGAGGCAAATAAATAAGTAGTATTTATCGCATTATCTCATAAGTTTATAATAGGTTTCTGTATTATGCTATAACTGTATTAATCGGAATTATTAATACACGTGTAATACATAGACAACCAGAGTCCCTAATAAGCCTCTATATAAACTAGTCCATTGGGCAACAGTTGATCGAGATTCCCGATCAAGGACAATGACGTCGGTTGACAATGAGGTCATCTTATTAGTAGAATAAGGTGATGGACATACGCAAAGTATTGCAATAAGATCGTATTACGATGTTTGTCATTTGCAATAGATGAGTAATATGATAGCTTATTCCTTAGACTGTGATACCGTACTTATTGCTACTTCGTAGGGGTACTTTGAGAGCATCAAACGTTGTGTCTTATATAGCATGAGAATAACGATGTCCATCTTGGGTATCCGCAAAGAGTATGTTGAGGCGTAAGGATCAAGATCGGGATTTGTTCATTCTTGTAATGGAAAGATACTCTGTGTCCACTCGGTGAGATTGCATCTATATAGCTGCGCACCTTATGACTAGGTCATGGAGACGTAATATCACAGACGAGTTAATAACCTTTGTCGGTAACGAGATACAACAAGGACATCGGATGTCTACGATCATATCTCGGACAAGGTGGTGTCGCATAAATAAAGGGAATGAATATCATGTTTATGGTTCAACAACGATATTCGTGGAATGCACATGGGCCGTCATATGCGTCCAGGTATCCCTGGCGGTCATTGGTGAGCGGAGTGTCTCGACCATATGTGGAGTGTTCTCGAACCGTAGCGTAACAAACTTTATGTCTTAACGACACCTGGAGAAAGGTTCTGGAATAATATAGGATTTAATTGGAGAGAGAGAAATGATCCGGAAAGAGTTCCGGTGGTCCTGAAGGAGTTCCGGGAAGGTCTGGAATGGTTCCAGGAATGTCCGAAAGATGTTCGGGTGGTCCGGAAAATATTTCGGAGTCACGGGAGATTAAATTATATGTAAATATATTAATTATGAATTAATAATATTTTATATTAATTTAATATTAATTAAAAAGGGGAGAAAAAGGGGCAGCCCACCTAAATGGGTCAAGAAGACCCAAGAGGAGGGAGCCGCACCATGAGGCTATGCAATTATACGATCGACGTTGTGGTACAAAGTTCGTAGGTAGGGAAGCAGTTCTCTTATAAATAAGCCTATATGCCACGTAAAACTTGCAAAACTAAATAAATGTAGAGGCGTCTAACTTTGTTTTGTAGAGGCGTTATTTTATGTGACATGGTCACGGTAAGTTTGATATTACTCGTACTATCGGAGGCAATGGAGGGCACCGTAGACTCGGAGCCATGCCGGCGCCTCGCCATCTTCTGCCTGACGACTGTCGACGCAGGTATCGTCGACACACCGGCGTCATCGTCTATATCGTCGCGGCAAGTTTTCCGTGACCTCGAGGTCGGCTACGTACGACTTCAGCGTCAACTGTTGTGCGGGAGCGTAATCCCTGCTATCGGTCTATATGGAGGTAATGTAACCTGTTCCGCCACCGTTATCACATGTACTAGATAGATAGATCCTGACTAGTTAGAGTGTTCATACGATAGAAAAATTATTATTTTCTGCACCGGAACCCCTTCAGTATTTACTTACAAGCACCGGTTGAAAGACAATGGAATGTAGGTATGTCACATAAGAGACATATTGGAGTGGAAGTATATAGGGGCAGAAAAAAAAAACGGTTAGGCTATGAAGTTTAAGTCTCACGCTCGAGGTCCTGGTTCATGTGGACAACCGTCTATATATTTATTTTATTACCTATAGTTATTAAATGAGATGGATTATGGTTTGTGACCATAAAACCATTAGCTTTCTTACATAACGAAATACTTGATTGGCTAACTTTGTAAAAATAATAAATTTTATATGACATGTAAAATGAGAAATAAATCTTCATAAACAACGATAAAACACAAAACGGGCGCGGCAAGACGCGCCTTTTCCTTCTAGTCCGGATGTGCAGCGAATACAGATAACAAATCTGACAGCTTAGCGCCCTTATCTCAACTAATAACACTATACAAATCCAAACCATCTTCTTCGAGACGCTAGATTCAAGGAAGAGGAGGCTCAAAACAACAACACCCAAGCAAATAATGCATTCATGCGGCCAATCCAACTTGACATCCTCTAATCAAACGATGCAGAAAAAAATCTAACCATTTTTATTATGAACTAATCTGGATCAAGAAAAATAAAAAAATAGCTCATCCGCGGACCGGGGATCGCCGGCTGGAACGTCCCGCTCATGGCCTCGATCCTCAGCTTGGTAGCCTTCGTCGCGGAGGCCACAGCCCAGGCCAGCGCCGGTGTTGGCCGCACCATGGTGGGGGGTCGGCGCGCTCACCGGCAGCTTCCCAACACCATGCTTGAGCGGCTTAGGTCGACGACGGGAGCTCGGCCCATCCACACGGGAGTTCATCTCAACGGCCAACGGGAATCGTGGTTGCTGAGGAGGAGATTGTGGCATCTCAGCAACGGGAAGAAATTAATTCTCTCAAGAAAAAAAGGAAGAAAAGAAACAGAGGAGGTGCGGCAGCCGTAGAATCAAACTCACGGTCGGGGAGCTCCTTGAGATGTGGAGGTGGAGCTCGGCCCTAGAACGCGGGTGCCCCGTCCAGGCACGAGAGGAGCCGCGACCTGGTGCAGGGCCTCGATAACGCGAGCCGACCGAGCGTGTGCAATCGTGGGGGAGAAAGGAAGAAGGAGATAGGTGGGGACCCGTCACGACATGGGGACGACCCTCTTTCTAGACAAAGCCCGGTGCGGAGCACGGGCATGAGCAGCCGCGCGACGGCGACATCCTTGGCCCCAGGCGTGAGGTCAACGGCGGCTCCGGGGGGTCTAGCGCACCAGAGGACTCATCTGGCAGCGCAACGGGAGCGTGTGCCGGTCGGGGACCTTCGGGAGAGGCGAAGCCAGGGGAGGGGGAGATGAGGATCGTCCTTGAGAGGATGGGCTAGGTGATTTCCTAGCAGGAGGAGAGCTACGACAGCGGTGGGGAAGGGGCGCAGGGAGAGAGATCAGGGGACATAACAATGTGCGAGGGACTGAGGGAGGATGTCGTGTGAGGACTTCCTGCTTCGGCATTGATGAATCTTTTTTTACTTACAGGTGGGAAGGGCTGTAATAAGTGATTTGGTGTGAGGGTAAAACCGTCCAAAAAAAATGTCGGACGGAAATTTTGCCAGAAACGACGGACGAAGAGAGAAGCATTGCTTCCTTTATTATTAGGTACTAGGTAACGAGTTTTTTTTTTAATAATACGATTTTTTCTGTCAAATTTGGAATCTAGCGCGCGGAGTGGGGGAATTCCAAAACTAGGGCGCGGTCGGTGTGGGTCGTGCCGATCGGCACGGCCCGTGCCGAAATGTCCACGTCGGCTGGACCCAGGCCGACAGATGCATGCGCCTGCACGCCTGCAGGCTCTGCCCCACCTTTCGGCAGCACTCGCGCCGATCGGCACCACCCGTGCCGATCTGGGCCGAGAAAAGCCCCGCGCCGGCTCCTTTCTTCTTCCTCCTTCCTTTCTTCTTCTCCTTCCTCCTCCCGTTGCAGCAAGCTCTGTTCTTCCTCCCCCACGAATACTCAGCCAAATCTTGGTCAAATAATTAGTGTGAGCAGTTTAGATTGTTAGGAAAGGAGAGAGCAGGAGTAGGGCTTGAAGGATCTGTTCCTGGAGTAGATCTTCGTGGATTCGTTTTGAGAAGAAGAGGTGGAGTATTGGAAGCAATGGAGGCCAAAAAAGGTGGATGACAGTGGTGGGAGCTCGTGTTGGAGGAGGAGGTGTGGTGGTGGAGCAGTGGTGGCGGTAGATTGAGGCCGGGAACGGAAGAAACGGGCTTTCCACGCGTCAAGGGTAAACCCTAAGTAATCACTAGATGAATCTTGTTTAGTATTATGTATGAGTTAGCTGTAAATTTTTTGTGTCGGTGCATGTGATAGTTGTAATGTACAAATAGTTTGTCGGTGGTTGTATGTTATGTTGTCGGTGGATGTCCGAAAAAAACGTTAGAAGTAGTTTAGATTTATGTTAAACGGATGCATAGTTGTATAAATAATTTTGTCGGATGTATACGTTAAAAAGTTGTTATATAAATTACTTTGTCCGATGGATGCGTCAGTGGGTGGAGGGTGGTTAGTGTGGCGGTCGATATTTATGGGTGTATGTCGGTTCTTTGTTATTATTTGAGGACTATTAGTAATATTGGTAATATTTTGGATGGTCGCAAAATTTTGTAGCGTATTATTTGACGGAATTAATTTGTTTAGGTAATGGAAGTCGTTGATTTTGTTATGCACTTCGGCGCCGGTAATGTCCGTGTTACGGAGACTGGGGTTGATCTTAGTGAATTTAACAATATGGTGATGCAGTTGCCAGACCCAGAGAGAGCTAAAATAGCAGCAGTGCAGCAGTTTTTCACTGGAAATTTTGGGTATAATCCTAATATGTTTACGGTTAAGATTCAGTCAGTGTGGTGCAAATCCCGTACAAATATTTTTCGGGAGTTGTTACCGCTAGATCAAACTGGTCAGTGGATAGCTTGGCTAGCATCATGCAAACGTCGAGGCACCCAACCAGAAATCCTACTGATATTTTATCCGAAGCAGAAGAATTTAGAACAAGGAGGCGGAGATTTTCAGCATGGAGAGAGCAGTGATGCTACTCATTCAGAAAATGTGGACATTTCTGAACAGTATGAGCCATCACTCAGTGTTGAGTCGGAAGGGCCTCCGCCACTTGGAGAGGCTGATGCGGATGAGTATGAAGGTACTATGCAAGAAGAGATGTTGGCTGAAGATGAGGATGGTGTTGCAGAAGATCTTGATTCAGGTGATGAAGATGTTGGAAATGAGGATGAGGTAGATAATGATGAAGAAGATAATGTTGGAGATGTGCCGCTTCCTGAGTCCTGGAATGTCGACACTTTGCCGATTCCTCACTCGTGGGATCTCGACAAGTCGAATATGACAGCTGTGGATGATGGATATCATCCGGCATGGGAGTACCGAAGGAAAAATGTAAGAATCGGAGTCCAGTATAACACAAAGCAAGAGTTGAGGGAAGCCGTGATTGAGTGGGCATTGTCCACGCAAAGGGTTTTTCGTACTGATGTGTCAAATAGTCGATATTTGACTATGAGCTGCATTAATATTGACTGTCCAGCAAGGGTGCATGCTCACGTACCGAAGTACGACGTGCTTTGGGTGGTTTCAGATGTCGTACCACACACATGTGAGATCTCTAGTACGGTGTCGAACCATCCAAACCTGTCTTCAACTCTCATTGCACGACTCTTGTTCAGTGAGATAGTGCGGAAGAAAGACATGACCGCGAGAAGCATTCAGTTGGCAGTTAAGAGTAGAGGGAAAACAAAAATTCTTTATGGGAAGGCTTGGAGAGCGAAGCAGAAGGCTCTAGAAATGAGATTTGGGACATTTTATGATGCTTATGATAATGCTGTCAAAATGGTTTCCACGTTGAGAGAGCGAAATCCTGGTACAGAGGCAACCGTCCAACTAGTAAAAATTCCTGGGCATCCTCAGTTGGCTGTGTTTGGCAGGATGTTCTTCTCTTTCGCCATATGCATTGAAGCTTTTAAGTATTGCCGGCCAGTGTTGTGCATCGATGGCACATTTCTCACGGGCAAGTACAAGGGTGTTATACTTACCGCAATAGGTGTGGACGGCAACGGACAAATCGTTCCTGTTGCATTTGCCTTTGTTGAGAGTGAGAATTATGATAGCTGGTTATGGTTTCTGAGGCTGTTGAAAAGCGGTGTTGTGAAGGATAGGGCAAATGTATGTATTCTTCATGACAGGCATGCAGGTCTGTTGAAGGCAATCAGGAAACTAGCAGCCCGCCGATGATGAACAAACCCGTGGACTGATGTGCAGAGTCGATGGTGCATGAGACATATGGGTGCTAATTTTTATTCTTGCTTCAAGAGTAAACGTCTTATGAATCTGTTTAAAAGACTTTGCAATGTGAATCAGCAACGGAAGTATGACTTTTTATGGCAGAGGCTGACCGAATTCACGCAGAACCAAGTGAAAGAAAGAAGAGCTGCACAGGCGACAGCAGTTGCTGCTCAGGTGGCGGCGGCACAAGCGGCAGTAGCCGAAGATTCAGAACCAGTTGGGTTGTGTGATTTGCCTGGAATTGATCCACCTGGCACAAAGAGGAAGAAAGGAGCACGCATCCGGAATTTTGAAGAATGGATAGAGAAAGAACCGCCAGTGAAATGGTCTCTGTTGCACGATGCACATGGAGCGAGATATGGCATCATGACAACCAACCTTGCGGAGATATATAATTTTGTCCTTCGAGGTAACCGTGGTCTGCCACTTACAGCTCTCGTCGAGGGGATTATGCATGGAACAATAAATTATTTCAGAGATAGACGTGTGGAAGCCGTGAATCATTGTGAGTGGTACCCTGGCACACCTTACTGTCGCAAGATAAGAACATACATGGAGAAGAAGACACAGAAGGCTCGGTTCCACAACGTGGTTCGAGTAGGTAATGAAGAAGCTAGGTATGAGGTGCGCCTGCCGACAGACAGATTTGGTGATAGCGTTCAGAGAACCCATGAGGTGTTCATTTGGTAGTATGTGGGCGTTCAGATTTGGTGATAGCGTTCAGAGAACCCATGATGCCCTGGGACTACAGACTGATAGATCACAACGCAGTTGATCTTCCCACATTTGGTAGTATGTGGGCATATAGAGAGGTACCCATTCGATACTCCATTACTTTGAAGTTAGGTTCTTCCAAATTTTAATGTTCAATTATTTATTACAATTATAATTGTTTGCAGAGACGATTTCAAGGTGATCAAGTGAGAAACTGCTACGTGATGTTCACTGAGTGGTTCGATCAACTGCCACATCACCAGGTTATATGGGAGCCATATCACGAGTCGCGGATGCATGCACGATACCCCGGCGGGATTTCTTCTTTGTGCACCAGAGACCGTGCATACTGGATGACTACACGTCGGATTGTGTTCGACGTCTTGGTGGAGGAGATGTCCCAACACCGTGTTATGAGACAGTTTGGACTTCGCCAGTGGTCGGTGCCTCCTACTAGAGCTACACTTCCTCAGCACGTGCACAAGTAAGAACTACAACTTGTATTTAAAATGTGGGGTACTATTGTTGTTCTAGTACGTACTTATGCTATGTGTGCATTTCGCAGGAAAGGACGGCAGGGAGAGAGATCGCTCGCTTCTTATATGCAGACGATCCTACCATACATACAAGAATGGGGGAGTGCGACGGATCCGGCAAATTTATGGCCCGCGGACGCACCCTTTGTGCTTCATGATTTTGAGGAGTACCTCCGGATGTACAGGCTCGCCTGTCGCACTCATTTGGTTACGAGAGCCGACCCTGTCGACCTTCCTGCGGCTGATATCACGGCCATGTACCCAACACAGGGAATCGGGGCTCGGGGAAACACAGCGGTAAGTGGTCTAGTTTCAGTACTCTACTACGCACTGTACGTACTACAGTAAAAACATATCTGACACTTGTTTTATATTTTACAGGCCGACATCATAGCAGATATTCAGGCGGACGTCGATGCGTACTACCCCGTCGTTGGTGTCCAGCACCAGTCGTGGTTCAAGCGTCTACAGGACAAGCTACGACGTGCTTATGGTGTGCTCGCATGCACCGATGTTGGGGACGTTGTTCCACGCCATGCACCCCCGCGTCCCCCACGGCACTCCTCGGCACGGCTCTTAGGTGCCGCACAGGTATCACCACCCCGTGACACCACTCGTCGGCACGATCCACGCCCACGTTTTACACCTCAGCAGAGTCCTTGCATACGCCCCACAGATAACACATTTGCGTCTACCTCTCGCCAGCCCGACGCTATCGACCCTGGTCCATCCCAGCCACCTCTTTCACAGATTCCAGTGTATGTGTCGGGTCCTTCACAGCCAACTATGTTTATGCCGGCAACTTCACACTCGCCATTGTTTATGTCGGGTCCTGCACAGCCTCCACTCTTTATGCCGGGTAGTTCATCCTGGCAGGCACACACACCACCGTTCACCGGGATGCCGTATTCGTACGGTTATGGGGGCGGACCACAGTTCGTTGGAGCATCACACCAGCCGCAGATGGCCAATCTTACGGGCCAGTACTCTCAGCAACTAATGCACGGAGGTTAGAATTTTTAATTACTCGTACATATATAATTTATATCCAGACAACTCACACTAACATATTATCTTGTGCAGGTGCAGATCAGGTGTACAACTCTCCCCAGTACGACTTGGACACCACTCAGGCATACGCGCCTTCGCCACCGATGCCCACTCAGCAGACACCACCTCCGGAGACAGCCCAGCCAGACGACGAGCATGACGATGCGCCGTTGCAAGGCCGCGGAATGCGGCAACACCAGGCTCCCACGCGTTTGTCACCTTCCGGCCCTCGGCGAAGGAGGACGCGGTACCGTCGTCAGGTAGACGAGGACTGATTCTTTTACGTATCAGAGACATATGTATGCTACTTTTCCATGTACCGTAAGACCTATGTATGAGACATAGGTATGCTACTTCTTTCCCTTGAGGCGCGAAACGATACAACTACTAATTAAGCGATAAGATACAACAAACCTCGATTACATACCGATCACACCACACAACAATAGGAAATGAAGGTACAACTACTAATTAATCGATACTCAAAGAAAGATACAACATAACTCAAATTAAGATTCTACCTATCTCCCATCAATGCAGCCTGCACCATCCGCAGATTTAGTACCCTTGCCCTTTGACGATGATTCAGGCTTCTTACCCGCAGCCTTCCTCGATGTTTCTGCCTTCTTCTCCTTGCCCTTACGCACTGCTTCAGCCCGCTTTTCCTTTGACGACGGCATGAAATCGTCGTCATCATCGCTGGAGTATACCCAGAGAAATGAACGACCATACCTCTCACGTATGTCTTGAGTCCGATGAATCGGCGCATTAGTAACATGCCTATCGAACTTATCCGCAAGCCTCAAGACTTCAGCACGGATTTGTTCTGGGGTCCTATACGGAAACCCATCTCGGCATAGCCTCGCCCCTAGCAAAGCGAGATGTCTCTCACTACCAACAATTTCTTCAAGTGGAATTTCCCTACCATCTACCTTCAAATAGGTGACAATCTTAGCTAGCTGCTCGGATGCGGCTATATGAAAGCCGGACACACACTTCTCACAAGGTACAATACAAACCATGCTGGCGCTCTTTGAGAGTACCCCGCTTAGCCTAGAGTGGTTTTTATAGGACATTTGAGGTGAAAACGGTCACGAGAAATGGTGCCGGGCGGGAGGAACGAGCGGGAAACGGTGGCGGGAGAATTTGGGCGGGAAATGGTGGCGGGAGAATTCTCGCGGGAAACGGTGGCGGGAGAATTCTCGCGGGAAACGGTGGCAGGAGAATTCTCGCGCGAAACGGTGGCGGGAGAATTTGGGCGGGAAACGGTGGCGGGAGAATTCTCGCGGGAAACGGTGACGAGAGAATTCTCGCGCGAAACGGTGGCGGGAGAATTTGGGGGGATGGGGTGGCGGGATGGGTGGGAAAAAATTCTGAGAACATTTCGGCACGGCCCATGCCGAAATGTGTTGGCCCATGCATCCGTCGACATGCCTACTGCCGACCAAAGCAAAGCGTTTCGGCACGACCCGTGCCGATCGACACGACCCAAGCCGACCGCGCCATATTTTTGATATTCCCAGATTCCGCGCGCTAGATTCCAAATTTGTAATAAAAATTCGTATTATTTAAAAAAAAACTCCTAGGTAACACGGCGCGGCGACACGCTGCACCCGTTTGATACATATGTTGCATAATTTTTAGATAGCATGTAGTATAAGGCTGTAAATAATTTGGGGATCAACTCTATAAACTCGGTAGATCAATATTAAATACCACAGTCCTCTCTTATGGATCACTCTAATCCTCTATGTCCCTCCAATCCTACATATACATTTAAAACAGGAACAAAAAGGGGAATAATACGTCCTATTTGTCATATCTAGTAAATCCACCTAAGGATCCTCCTAAGGGTAGTATCATAGCTAGTATCCTGAAGCAGTTCCGACTTGTTTATTCTTTTGCCTATCCCTTGTGATATAGCTCACTTTTTTCGCTATGCATGGAATGCACTTCAACCATCTCATCAAGTCAAAAACCCATGTGCACTGTATCGCTTTATTTTCTGAGACTGACCTTTTTCATCGGATATAAGGATCGGAAAAGGATTTCCATGGCCTAATTCAAGTTAGTTTCCTTCTAATTTTCAATCACAACCTATAGAAATAGATAACATTAGTATTTCAGAACAGAAAAGGACAGAATGGCAAAAACTGATGTTCAGGTTAGCATGGCACGTATCGTAATAACGGTTTTGAACAACTACAATGTTTTCCTTTACATTAGTCCTCCTGGATCTAACTACTTCGATCCTTCAGATAATCATGATTTTATTGATCAGGCCAAAGGGTCACACCAAGTCAAAGAAATGGCAAACACGCTTGAAATCATTAGAATTTTGTACACACACAAGAATATGTCTCAAGTAAGGACACCAATGTTCAACAAACAGGCATCATATAAGTTTAAAAAAGGGACAATAAATTAGAAAAGGGAGATAATGTAAAGGGCTAGAAAATGGCTGGCAAGAAGAAACCATTCACCAGCATCAAACAAATAAAAATAGAGAAAAATGGCCAAGAAAAATTCCACATTCCTCTATGTTAGACACATTTAATGACAATTCACAAATTTAAACCACTCTTTTGCTGATAAAGAAAGTTAGAATAACCAAAGAAAAGTCGGTTTGATGATGCATTAATTAAGACAGGGAAATAACACTTTGCATAAAACATAAGTTGAAATAATACACCACCGTGTGAACCAATACATGAAAACTACCGATGGAAAGAAACAAAAGATTTAACTGTGTACATGTATCCAAAATGTATATATACACTAATTGTTGCATTGAAAAGTTAGTAGAGAATGTCATAGAGAGAGGATCTATTTACGTTAGTTGAAACTTAAAGTCACCATGCATAGCTGAAACTATTTTCAAGTGGTCGCATAGTTGAAACTGAATAAACTCTCGGAGTAGATTCAATATCTAGGGTTTTGTGGATTTCAATAGCATATAGTCACAGGGTCATGATGATTTAAAAATAATTCTTTCATTTCAATTGTTCAATGCAAATGGAAATAAATCAACAACTCTGCAAGGGAAGAAAAGGTGAAAGTAGAATGTGTACAACCCATTGGGGGAGTAGTTCTTATGTTGTGATTGTTATATATTAAATAAATGATCCATTATAATTGTACTTAAAAAATTAATCAGGGTAAGGTGGTAACAGTAAAACTAATGTTGTATAGTCTTTATTAACAAACTATCTGGTGCTGGTAAATAAAGAGGTAAGGAAGCCTTAACCTTCAAGCTATTGACATAGATAAATAATATGCTGCAAAATCCATCAAGGAAATAAGAACTCACCTCCTGCAATGAACCATCTGAGCAGCAGTTGTGAATAGAAGCATTTCCACGGCAATTAATGTTGTATAGTCTTTATTAACGCACTATCTGGTGCTGGTAAATAAAGAGGTAAGGAAGCCTTAACCTTCAAGCTATTGACATAGATAAAAAATATGCTGCAAAATCCATCAAGGAAATAAGAACTCACCTCCTGCAATGAACCATCTGAGCAGCAGTTGTGAATAGAAGCATTTCCACGGCAATGAACCATCTCAGCGCAATTACATAGGATTGTCGATCAGCTTATTTACCATGTGAGCACAATTAGATGAGAGTTTCAATAAGCATATCTTTTATATGTGCTCCTGAGCACAAAAAATAATTCATCATGGTAGGAAACCACATAATGCTACAGATGTAAACATATATGAGATGAGAGTACATAGCCCCTAAAGCGTCTCCAGCTTGAGCACACCGCCGCCGACCATGATCTATCACACCTCCCCATCTTCGCTGCTCATTCATGGGAACCATCAAGGCACACATGGCCGGCAACTGTACCAGCTTGCACTGCGTTCCTCTGAACCAAGCAGGCAAGCAAGCGCCATCCACGCAGCCTGTCCAGGCAAGGAGGAAGAGAGACATGCAGAACATTTCATAAACGCAGAAACGATGGAAATAAATAAACATCGTAATTAGCAAAAAGAACAACCGAGCAGGTGCACAACTGTGCAAACCCAAAATTACCCTTGTTTCTTATGACTGTATTAGTCTAGCACACAAGCCTCCGACTGCGTTTCCGATGAGACATTGAGAGGGACAGAGCAGAGTTAATAGCCCACTCCTTTGTAACTATAGAAACTCCAGAGGGTACAGGAACAAAATTAAGAACAGCCCATCAGGTCAACATAATGAATTACATGTAATCGTCTTCAGGAAACCTAAAGTTCAGAATGGCCATTATAAATGTTCATGGTTGGTTACTTGATCATGAACCAAAGATGTTTGACACACAAGGCAACTGGTTAGACAGTTGAGCAACGACCAGCTATCATTGTAACCTGGAAAAGGAAATAATACATGTATGCAACAATACACCCTGGAGACCCAGCTGACATGCCTTAAGTTGAGGGCAGAGTAGGCCTACCACCCTACTATCTAAATTAGTTTCATTTCTAGATAAAAATTGAACACTGTAATCTTTGTTTATGCTAATGATCCTCTCTCTTCACTGGCTTGTAAAATCAGAAAAAAATCTTCAAGACAAATGAATACAAACATTAGATGGGAAAATTAGTGTTTTGTAAGTGAACACAATATTATTATGAAAAGGTAACAATGATGAGACCTAACATGCCATAATTATCATGGAGGAACTACATACCAACTAAATATCTTCTTATGTATTTAGACCTCATATATTGAACCTCCTTCACCCTATAATGTTGGTTGTTAAGTCTCTCGCTAATCACCTCCAAATGTCCAATGTATGCCTACATAAGTGCATTCTGGTCAGGTTACCTGGTTATCCCAGAGTTGTCCCCGTTGTTTTGCGACAAAGTTTCCAATGAACATAGAGCAATCGGTTTCTACAAAGTCTCTGAATAGATTGCAATTTCATACAACGAAGTAGCCGGGGTTGCACGCGTCATCATATAGGAATTAGTGTATATCATTTACAAACTGATGTACATGATTTAACTTTCATGCTTCAACACCCTAATGTTATCAAGGATCTTATTTTTCTAAAAGAAGCAGATCTGGAGGTACAACGTAAGCTTACAATGATGTAAGGAACCCAACAATACTGAAGCTCATGACGCTCTCACCTGCTTCTCCTCTCCATTTCTTTATACTAAAAAACAATAATACTTCGATTTTTTATGGACACACAAACCAAGTTTGTTGGTAAATATTGTGTACCACACACCAAGAGTTTTAGTTCAAGTACAAATCAAGTAGAGAGTGGGACAGAACCTGTGGTATGGCACACACTTGGATCCTTCTGAGAGCAAGCTTCACGAAGAGCTCACAAAATATACTTATTTGTCCCGTGAAACTGTGAAAGGAAGCAAACCACAATGTTAACCAAAACTGCGAATGGCAGAAGCCTAAATGCACAACGCCCACAAAAAACTTTGATGCCAAGGAACAAAATACAGTAGCTATATTACTTGATCTGTAACATAGAAAGTAGATTGCCAAGAAATTCAAAAACATATTAAAGCTGTAGGGATCAACATCAACTTATTGCTTCAGGAAATTCAGAAACATATTAAAGCTCTAGGGATCAGCATGAAATTCGTTGCTTCATACCCATATAATCTCTGAAAGGAAAAATATAAGATTCAGCAGGGAACTTACAACGGGGGAATCATAAAGACCTACAGCGACCATAATATTATGCAAAAAAAGGAACCACGTCAAGACAACACATTTGAGGTAAAGAAATTATAGTGAAGATCAGGGCTTTAGCATATCTATAAATCTGATGCATAGAAGAAAAGACGGAGAGGAAGAACACAGGAACCATGAGCAGGAGCTGGGGGAGGCCCGTGCAGGAGGAGGTGGTGGCGGTGGTTGACAAGGATCTAGTGGGGGAGATGAGGCTACGGCGCGAGCTCGGCGCTGCGGCGACGGCTTTGGGCTGGAGGAGGCGGAGGTGCGCGTCCCTCTTCTCGTCCAAGGCAGCGACCCGACAGCGTGGTCAGGTGCTCGGGCAGGCGCGTGGTCGTCGCATGGATAGGCCGCTGGCGGCGGCGCAGCCACATCGGCAAGGGGGGCGCGAAAACGGCAGGAGAGCCCACGCCGCGAACCACCGTGATCCTCACCTTCGGGCCTTTGTGGAGCTATGTGGTCGGCGACACGGGCATGGCGGCGGCTGCGAGCGAGGAAACCCTAGACTACATCTGGACGCTCGAAGCGGATCTGCGCGGATAGAAAGGTAGAGGAGAGGGCGGCGCGTCGATTGCGCGGGAAGGCGACGTGGACGACCGTGGAAAAAGGGCGACGGGACGCAAAAGAGGGCGCGAATTCGTCAACTTTCATATATAGGGTATAGATTATTGTTACTCCCTCCATTCTAAAGACATATATTGTCTACATATAAACGTGAAAAATGGCAAAAACATCTTATAATATAAAATGAAGGGAATAATCATCAAGACGAGAAGAATATGTATGATTAGCGGAAATCAAACAAAAACACACGATAATGTATAGAAATCTACAAGACAAAGTCAACCACAAAAACACAAACCATCAGTGCGTTGTCTAATTAGTTTGGTGATCTAGCTAGTTTAGGTAGGGTAACCGACTCACCGCCTTAAATGTCACCATCAGCTATACGATGGCGCATGGGCCGACCTACAAAATCTCAAGATACGTAAGGCAACCACTCACATAAAGATAATATCTTGACTATTAAATGGGAGTTTGTAGGTAGGTTCAACCGATAAAAGAAAAGTTTTTACCGGACCGTGATCACCCAACGCGTGGAACGGCAAAAGGCCCATGTCGGCCCAACTTTTCTGCGACCTCCCAACCCCCCTCCTCCTCTACCGCCACCAGTCACAGCAGCCTCCACCAGGAGCTCCACACCACGTGCGGCGGCCCTCGCCCCGCCCCCTCATGGCCCCGACTGTTAGGATATACTGTCAAGTGTATCAGTCATGTGTGTATTCCTATACCTAGTCAAGTATGCACTTCTCCCACGATCGATAGATAGACTGCACGACCTGCACACGATTCAGTCGAGCTCCAACCTATATATAAGCATTGCCTCAACTGATTAATAAAGTGTGTTGAGTTCTCTCCCTAATCTATCTCTCTACACCGACGCCGCCCCCTCCCGCCGCTCCGGTGGCCCCCACGCAGCTTCCTCCGTGTCCACCAGGCACAAGCACCGCCGCCGTCTCCATCCGAGGCCGCCATGGCGGCTCCTCCTGTCATGCCCGTGCATTATGATACAGTGGATATGGGCCGTGGGCTGGTGGCAATGGGCTTGGGGTTCGGTTTCGTCACGATAAGAGGAAGACGCTCGTGCGAGACAGACCATCGAAGAACTGAACCAGATATCGGGTTGCTCCCGTTCTCTCCCCCATCCTCCTCCTCTCCGGTGGCCGCTATCCACAAGCGGCAATCTCCTACGGTGGCGGCTCTCCACAAGCCGCGTTATCGTCCTCCTCACGCTCCGGCGATCTCCGGTAGCTAAGGGGATAGTACAATTGGTATCAGAGCCTCCGATTTCCCACCTCCGCCACAAAATCCCCACGAAAAAAAATCCCGGTCCGATTTGATCTCTGGAGCAGATGGGAGCGGCGGCGACGACAACAGAGTCGACCATGAGCGCCATCCAAGCGAGCTTGGTGCAGCTCGGCGCGAGTCTGGGTCGTATTGCCACCAGGCAGGACCAGATGCTCGCTGACCTGAAGAAGAGGACGTCGGCGCTGGTGTCCACGACCTCCACCACGCCGATGTTCAGGTCGGGTCAAGTACTGGACCAGCAGATGACCAAGCCTTATTCACCCTCACTGTTCTCGGCGAATCAGGGTGTGGGTGTTGGTGCTGGTGCTCCACGCATGGGCACTGAGTCCGCCACACCCACTAGGTGTTCGACAGAAGGTCCTGACCATTACAACGACAACGGCTGTGCCAATATCGTGTTCCCAGCCAGTGAAACTGCACATATCCCGGATACTACCTCGTTAGTTGTCGGGAGCTGCACGCTGCAAGGGATGGGCGGGACTGGTATGAACTCGCCAAAAAGCTTTTCGACGCACGTCAGCGGTGGTAGAAATTCGGAGCACACGGGGCGAATTCCTCTTCCCAAGATGTCTGTGCCACGGTTCAATGGGGAAATGCCTCGCATCTGGAAGGACCAGCTGATGGATTATTTCCGTATCTTCAACATCAATCCAGCACTATGGTTCACCACCGGCACACTGTATCTGGATGGACGTGCAGCCATGTGGTGGCAAGCCTACAAGCTGCAGCATGAGGTAACAACATGGCCCCAATTCATATCAGCAGTGGAAGAGCAGTTTGGTTTAGATGATCATTGTAAAGTCATGAAAGCCTTGGTCAGTCTGAAACAAGTAGGTGTTGTGTCTGAATATCAACATGCATTCCAAGAGTTAGTTTGTCAGGCATCTATGCTAAATCCACATTACGATGAGCAGCTGTTTATTTCTCATTTCATTCGTGGTCTGAAGACGGAGTTCCGCGCTGCCGTTGAATCGCAAGTGCCTGTTACTCTTGAGCGTGCGTACCTGCTAGCGCAAGTTCAGCAGGAAGTTTGGGAAGAGGCGAAACAGGCACCAGCGTTTCATAGGCCATTTTATCCAGACAAATATGACCCAACACACATATGTGGCCAGAAACCAACTGCTGCTCTCAATGCTTCGACAACAGATGACTGCCGTCTGCAACTGTCCGAAGAACTGCTGAATATGATTGAGATGCACGATGTGGCCACAGCAGAGCAATTAAGCTTATCCATCCATGCCATGGCAGGATCAGTAGGGGCGGAGACGCTGCGATTACGTGCACTGGTAGGCAATCAAGTGTTATTGCTTCTGGTGGACTCGGGCAGCAGTAGCTCTTTCTTACATGAGCACATGCTTAACAAGATTCAGTGCTCTGTTGTGAATACACCATCTGTTGCTGTCAAGGTGGCCAATGGCGAGTACATGTACTCGACACAAGAGGTACCAGACTGTACATGGTGGTCACAGGGCTCCACATTCGTGACACCAATGCGAGTACTTGACCTTGTAGCATATGACGCCATTCTTGGTATTGATTGGCTGAAGAAGCACAGCCCCACGACTGCAGATTGGAACAAGAAATACTTGTCGTTCCCACACAATGGGAAACAAATTATTCTCCATGGTGTCAAGTCCACAACAGCTACCTCAGTATGCGAGCTCCTAGTCAAGCACTTAGCCAAATGGATAAATGGGAATGACACTTGAGCAACGGCAGTGGTACGCGCAGAGACAAGCAGTGCTATGAAGGAAGAACCATGCCCTGCACCAGTACATGCACTGTTATATGAATTTGAGACAGTGTTCTCTGAACCCACTGGACTACCACCAGTACAGGCACTGTCATTGTCCAAGGAGGACTCTCAGGAGATCCGGACCAATATTGGAAGCTCGTCTTTGTTTCTGGAACAAGTTGTGGAAGCAACTGATAAGGCTTTTGATGCAATGCTTCAGACAAGTGAATTCTTGAGGGGAAAACTTTAGTACATACCATGGACTCTTAGTGTTTTCAACCAGATGATCAGACAAGTGCAGCAAGGGCTACCCAAGTGCTATTATTTCTGCTCCTTGATTCATTTGGCAAACCACCTGCAGTACAAGCAGTGGGATCCCGGTGTTATGTGGAGGTGTTCATGGAAGCGGCGCCCAGCCATTGCTTGGGGCAAGCAATGTTTTTTGGGGACGGTAATGTCATGCCCGTGCATTATGATACAGTGGATATGGGCCGTGGGCTGGTGGCAATGAGCTTGGGGTTCGGTTTCGTCACGATAAGAGGAAGACGCTCGTGCGAGACAGACCATCGAAGAACTGAACCAGATATCGGGTTGCTCCCGTTCTCTCCCCCATCCTCCTCCTCTCCGGTGGCCGCTATCCACAAGCGGCAATCTCCTACGGTGGCGGCTCTCCACAAGCCGCGTTATCGTCCTCCTCACGCTCCGGCGATCTCCGGTAGCTAAGGGGATAGTACACCTCCGCAGGGGAAATTCACTCCGTCTGATGCCCCACACATGGAAACCATCTGTCGACTCATCTCTCGCTTCCATGATCCCCTCCCTTCGCGCTCGATCCAGTCCGCCTTTGCTGCCTCCGCCACCCACCTCATCGGCCTCCCTGTCCCCCCACCGTCGGCCGTCCTTCGATGGGCGTATACTTCTCCTCCACTTCGCCTCCTCCTGTAGATCGCGCCACAGCGAGCAGCCGATGGGTAGGCTGGGCAGCGGAGCTCCATACCTGGCACTGGTGGCCGACGGGGACGACCAAAACGCGGCAGGGAGTCGCCCTCGGCCTGCGGCAGGGATGTGGGACGAAGGGCGGTGTGGAGGCACACAGGACGAGCAGGTGCGCGCCTCCCAAGGGACGGGCACGGGGACGCCGGCCCGCCCAGACCTAGCAGGAGAGGTTGCGTGCAGGGCCTCCTCAGCGGTGATCCCCTCATTCTGCCCCTCCGCAACCGTCTCTCGCTCCAGCCAGCGAGAGACACATGTCTTGAGCCCCGACGAGTAACGCCGCTCCCATAAGGCATCGCCAGGTTGCGATTTGGAGTTTCCCTACGTGATCATTATTTATCATACCTTTCAGGTGTTTGATGAAATGCCCAACCACGTTGGCAGCACAAATTTTGACCTATATGATGGAATCAACGAGGCAGCAACACCGTTAATCAGAAGGTCACTGACTAAAGATTCTTTTGGCAATAGCCACAGATAATTCTTCAAGAACCCCTTAGGAATATCTATTGAGTTGCATGAGGATGATATCATAGGCGAACAGAACAAAGACAACCTTCCTGATTGGAAGACCCTCAAGAAAGCACAGTTGGACGTCTTTTTTATGTTAACAAGCCTGATGCCCCATTTCTTCTGCTCGGTTCTATAGCAGCATCAGTGCATGGAGTAATTTTCTCATTGTTTGGCATAATAACGCCTGGTGTTATAAAATCATTCTACGAGCCACCAGATAAGCTGCAAAAAGACACTAGCTTTTGGGCACTGATATGTGTTGTTTTGGGGATTGCATCTATTATTTCAATTCCAGCAGAATATTTTTTGTTTGGATTTGCTGGTGACAAGCTTATAGAGCGTGTCCGTACTTTGTCCTTTCAAAATATTGTGCGCCAAGAAGTTGATTGGTTCAATAATCCGTCAAATTCCAGGTATCATATCCAGATGTTCTTAAATATTTTATCTTCTCAAACATAGATATACACAATACTAACATTATGCTTATCACACATTGGGACAGTTGGGGCACGACTCTCAGTTGATGCATTAAATATCCGTCGCTTGGTACGAGATAACCTAGCTGTTATTGTCAATTATGCAGCTGCACTAATCACTGGGTTGGTCATAGCCTTTACGACAGACTGGAGACTTGCTCTGGTTATCAATTGTGTCATCCCTTTAGTGGATGTACAGGGTTATGCTCAAGTGAAGTTCTTGAAGGGGTTTAGTGAAGAAGCTAAGGTAATGCATAATAACTCTAAATTTGTTTCCTGAATGATTCAGTATGAGCAATCCTAAGGATAGGAACCATGAATCGCTTATCAGGATATTGTGATCTTTATTATCTTTAACGGTAGATGTATGAAGATGCAAGCCAAGTTGCAAGTGATGTTGTTGGTAGTATCAGAACTACAGCATCTTTCTGTGTGCAGAGAAAAGAGTGGTTACAACATATAACAAGAAATGTGGAGGTTTAAGGAACACAGGGAATTCGAAGTGGAATTGTTGGAGGTCTTGGTTTTTGTTTATCATTCTTGGTGTTGTATCTTACATACGCACTATGTTTCTATGTTGTTGCAGAGTTTGTGCGTCAAGGAAAAATTACCTTTGCAAAAGATTTAGAACTCCTTTATCATTTCAAGTTAATATTTGTGTATGGGTATTAGCTTCTAACAATCACCGCAAATTCACTGGATGTTTTCCAGGTTTTCTTTGATTTAGCTTTAGCAGCTATTGGTGTTTCACATGCAAGTGCATTGGCATCTAATGCAACAAAGGCAGGGAGTCCGTCATTTCTATTTTTAGTATTCTAGATTGGAAGTCCAAAATCGTGCGGTGAGGGTCTCATGTTGGGAAATATCACCGTCGACATAGATTTCAGCAATGTCAGTTTCAAGTACCCATCACCCCTAATGTTCAAATATTTAGCGACTTTACCTTGCACATTCCTTCTAGAAAGGTACAATTTCAACCTTTTTGTAGTCTTCTTTGTTATGATTGCACCTAACTGTTTTCTATTCAGATAATTAACGTTAACTGCCACCTCAAACCCATGATTTGGGTTAAAAAGAGCAGCAATCATGTGGAATACTATGTCATGAATATAACTGCATGAATTTATGCTTTAGCCTTGGACACAATAATATGTCAAGATCAGATGCCAAGTATTGAGATAGAAGATTTGTGGCCACGATCTTTCATCATGTTATGTTATCTTTTTTTACTTTGCTGAGGAGACTGGCCACATGGCCTTCTTGAGGCTCCCTGGGATTATCGGACGTCAATCATATAAGGGCTAGTTTGGTAGCAGGGCCAAATCAACCCAGGGAAGCGATTCCCCTTGGTGATTTTCTCATGCGCGCTGGTTTCCCTGGATTAGACGGGGCTAATCTCCCCTGGATTGTTGCTTGTTTGGCTGTACGGGAAAACACGCGGGGAAATGGAAGCAGGCAGCGATGCACATAGGCGCATGATGATCAGCTAGTAGGCTACGTACCAGAATAATCTAAGAAAAAAAGAATTTATACTAGAATATAGATAAATAATGT
Source organism: Poa annua (assembly GCA_026929855.1). NCBI lineage: Eukaryota > Viridiplantae > Streptophyta > Magnoliopsida > Poales > Poaceae > Poa > Poa annua. Next base: position 236,331,335 of record CM049426.1, on the reverse strand, counting down.
AATAAATGTACAAAATTCGAAATAATATGTGACTCCACATCAGTTCATCAGATCACATATTTAGACAAAATAATAATAAATCCCAGATTTAATTTTTCAACAAAACTAAGAAGTGAAAGCATCCTCATGCATTAATCCAATTTCAGATTCGATGGAGCATATAAAAATTATTGCATTTTCAGCTTCTCTTGTTCCATTTTCTGAGAAGTGAAAGCATCCTCATGCATATAAAACTCCCATACACCAACATCCATTGTCAGCTTCTCTTGTTCCATTTTCTGCAGAAATAGTTTGTGTGATCAGATTTAAAAGTTATGATGATATAGCTTCAGGCTGCAAAAAATAGATGGTTCACAAATATAGATTCAGCTTTACAATAGGTTCTTGTTCTTCGTTGAAGCAGAGTATTTTTTGTGTGATCGGATTTAAAAGTTATGATGATATAGCTAGAGAAGTTGTTTTCTATTGCTGCATCATCCAGTCCAGTGAAAGGCAAGCCAGGCAGAACCCCAAAATCAGCAACATAAGCTTACAAGAAGTCAATTGACAGTATAGTTAACCAACAATTCTTGGCATGCAAAAGTTACCAACAGCACGCTAGGCATTTACTAATTCATCAAGCACATAACATATGTCAATACAAGGAAGCATGCAGCTCAAGCAACCAAGTAGCAAACAAACAACATAAGGGAAACATCTGACATCAAGAACTCACCTTAGTTTCTCTGCATGGAATGAGCTATTTCATCTTTCAGCCAGTAGCTCCGAAGGATCGGATCCTTGGTGTTGAGGAATATTTCTCGATTCGCCTGGCATTTGAAGAGACGCAGCGCCTTTGATTTTTCATCAATCAACAGATCTTCCATAGGCTCCAATGCAGCAACACAGTTTGCTATTGAGTACTTGTCGGCCTCCTTTGGCTCCTTCAGCTCCTCAACCAATACTTGAGTTTGCTTCTTCCGAAAATCCATGTACTCCTCTAGCACTAGTGCAACCTGACTTTGTTTCCTTTTCTTAACAGAGTTTGGTTCATCTTCTTTGGCTGTAGAGGTACCATTAGCTGCTGCAGAGCTACCAGTTGCTGCTGCAGGGGCTTCACTTGCAGATGCTTGACCACCATCAAGATTCGAAGACAACTGATTTCCTATACCAAGATGACTGCTAGAGGAGTTTCTAGGCGAAACCTCGTCTCCTGTGATGTCAATATGAGATGGTTGTGCAATTGACAAGAAGTGAAGATCTCCTGTAGCAATACTACCTGATCCAGATAAAACAGTAAACTTGATCATGCATCATGGTGGTGGTACAAGAAGTTATTGCTGCAAGAGAATGAATGGCTTTGTAAATATACATACCTTCATAGAGTGAAGCCAATACAGGGAAGAGAATGAATGGCTTTGATTCAAATTTTTTCACGTAGGCTGGTGATCTAGCCACGCCTCGTCACCATTTTGGCCTCGAATTATGTTGTGGAAAACAACACATGCAGCATGAATCTTCATTTGGGATTCTATGGGATAATGATTGCCCACTTTCAAAATTTGGAATCTTTTCTTCAAAACACCAATTGCTCTTTCAATGTGGTTCCTAGCAAGGGCATGTCGGTGGTTGAATAGCTCTCGGTGGTCAGCATATCCAGTATGAGAATTCCGACGCCTCCTAAATTCACCAAGGTGGTATCGTACTGTTGGATAAGGGGCAAGAAATGATGGTGTATTTGCATACCCACCATCCACTAGGTAGAATTTCCCCGCAGGCACTTCGAACCCCCTACTGATGGCAGATCGGAGAACCCCTGCATCTGATGCAGATCCTTCCCACCCACATGAAATAAATGTAAAGTTCAAGTCGAAGTCGCAAACCACCATCATGTTTTGAGAAATGGTTCCTTTCCTATTCCTATATGGAGCAGCTATGTCTTCATTTATTGTAATAGGAATATGTGTTCCATCAATTGCCCCTATGCAATTCTGCATATTAAAAGACAGCAAACATGTTGGGTTTTGAAATGAATATGGATAAGTGTGTAGAAGTTTTTGACAAAGTAGACAGATGTAAAGTGGTTCACCTGGAAATAAGGCCAAAATCGTGGATTCGAAGCAATACGTGGGTGGGGCGTGAGTGAAGTTGGAACCTTCACAAATCTCTGGACTAGAGTTGGAATGATGTTGAACATCTCATTCATCTTTCTACTAACAGTTTCAGCACTATGTTGGAAGTATTTTTGTAGGTCTCGATTAGTAGCATTATGGGAGATCATGTACATGAACATGCCCAACTGCTCATCGACACCTACATTTGGTGTGCCTTCCAACAGACGCTCTCTTTTAATATAATTTGATATGGATTTGAATATTTCAGGCTCCATTCGAAATTCAACCTTAGACCAACTCTCATGTCCCTCTAGTATCTCCTTTACCTTCATAGCACCGGTTAGAACAGATGTGTGGACAGGTGTTTTTTCTTCATACAAAGCAGAGTACAAAGCGGGAACCAATACGAAAAAGAGTTCATCATCTTCTTCTTGTTCTTGAAGCAGAAAATTTCTTATCTTATCCCTTCTAGAACCCATCACTAGTATTGTAAGCAAGAAAAAATTAATAACGAGACACAACCACAGCCCAAAAGAACACAGGTAAGTTCTGGCATGCACACTTGGAAATACAACACATGAAAATAGTGTCAATTCACCAACAAATACATACCGAAATCCGGAGCCTTCACGGGATCCCAGGAGGGCGGGAGCTCGTCAAAGAATGAGTTGACAGGAGACAAGGCCAGAATGGATACTATGAAAACACAAAGATAATGCTACCAGCTTCTCCTTAGTCTCTCCAATATCAGCTGAACACCAAATGATGCAAGGACATGAGAGAATGCTTAAAATACAGCAAACTAAACATATGAACAACATGGTACTTTCATTTTTCAAGTTTGAGAAGGCATGGTGTTATAGAGATGCATCACAAAATTACCTATGAATTTCTTTAGGTCATGGCCTTGACCAATCGCCCTCAAACTTCCGAAGTCCTCTATGATCTTTACCTCAGGAATGTTAAGAGGGGACCTGAAAAATCATTGCAAACAGCGACTGAGATAAACACAAACAAATCAAATGGTAACACATCATATGCTAGTATATACTTCACAACCTCTAACTAGCCTCCAATCTGTATCAGCAAGATAAATAGCTTACTGAAACTGTATGTCCAGAAAATAGTTTAGACAAGAACCAAAATCCCCACAAATTCTCTCCTCACATTCCAAAGACGCTATGTCCACATGGCATGGTTCAGAACTAGCACATAAATAAGCAATTGCCTGGTTCCAGGACCTAGCACATGCTTGAGAAGTTGTGGGACTCCTAGTGTAATTAGCTCAGGAAAGAAAGTTGAGGAGCAGATCGACACAGATTAGTTTTTCTATGTGTTTGTATAACTGGTGTAAATCGCCAGACAAACTACTCCATCGACTTGACGATGCATCGCCTGTTCCACAACAGCTCAAACAAACAAGTACTCTCAGACTCAGAGGCAACAACTGACTGAATACTAGCTGATGTATAAAGATAACTAGGCAGTAATTCAGAGGGCCACTCATTCTCGCTCGTTCTAGTAATACTACACAATTAGCATCCGTGCCATTGCTATCTGCAGTCTGCATTCCACTGAAACAAACATCTCAACAAACAAAGTCTCCGGGTGATCTGTTCTTTGTCAGTCAAATGTGCTGAGGAGACAAGAGAGACAGTGCCGGCCGGGTGCAGCTGTAGCAGGGAGGGACTGGTACAAAAGCTGCAGCACGATATCTGTCTCCCCAACCGCCACTCCTCCTCATCCTCCTGCGCCGCGTCCCCAACCGCGACGAATCACAGCCCAGATCCGTATCATGTGAAACATAGAGATGCCAAGATCGGCGGGAGAGAGAGGACTCACAGCTTCTGGTAGTTGTCGATCTACAACTTCTTCTGGCACCCAGCGGTCGCCCTGGTGATGTTGAACTGCGGAAAGAAGAACAAAGCTCAGGCCAAGAACGGCGGAAGCACGAGCTGGCGGCGGATCGAGGAGGCGGCAGAAGCGCAGGGGCGGGGAAAGGGAGACGCTACCTTCGTCCAGACGAGACGGAGAGGGGAGGAAGGCTATCACGGTCGAGCTCCGCCGCCGCCTGGTCGCCGGGTCGCTGGTCGCGGTCGCCGCCGCCTGCGAGAGAGAGAGCGCGAGCGAGCTCGCGGTTTTCCTCCCCCACCTCGCGAGTAGGGGAACCCTTGCCCCGGGAAAGGCCGCGGAAGGCCGGGAAATCCCTGGGCTCGCGGACCACCAAACGGGTCGGTGGGCTGACACGGGCCAAAATCACCCGCGGGGGTTTTACCCAGGGAAAAGGCCGGGATCCCAGGATTTTCCCCTGCAACCAAACTAGCCCTAAAGGGATGCAATAATTCCAGCTCAATAAGAAAATAATTCCGTCTCTAATGCATTTCTTTTCTCTATTCTTTCCTGGTCCATATTAGTGTTGGTGTTACATTAGTGGTCACATAGGAGATATCAAGTGGACTTGCAAGGTTTAGTTAGTAGTACTGAAATGTATATGATGTGTATAAGTTAGTAAAGGTCAGATAGTAGTACTTGCAAGTCTAGAAATCATAATGGAGGAGAGAAGATGATGGAATTTATGGCACAATCTGATTACCCGATCTAGACCTGGCACTTGTCTTTCTTTTGCAGTTATCATGTACTACTCTGTTTTACATTTCAGCTACATATGTGCATGTCTTCAAAGTAATGTATGCTTGATTATGCAGTTGTATCTTGAGGATAAAACCGACACTTATCATTAGTTAATCATAAACTAAGTATGATTTTTTTATAATAGATAGAGAGGATATGTGATACAGTTGGTCAAGAAAGTCAGTCAGTTGTTAACCATATACTTGTTCAAATTAAAGATGCAACTGAGGAGTTCTTCGAGGCCTTAATCTGAATATGATCTCTTAATTCAAGCTAATAAAGGTAGCTTTGTCAAACTAATATTAATTGGCTGTACTGATTCAAAATACAATACAGTGGCACTCTACTTTCTTAAAAAGGAAAAAATGTAACAGAGCTTCCCGTCACTCTTTTTTTTTTGTTGCGGGGGAGCTCCCTGTCACTCTTGATTATTCAAATGATTCCGTAGTTAGTATGCTGGCAGTTCTTCTCATCAATAAAAACTTTGCGGTGGTAACTTCCTTGAGTATGTGATTTGTAATGTTCTTCAAGACCAGTTACTAGCATATATTATGCTTCAGATTAACATATGGATATTATTTATTGAACAAATAGATGAGAGGTTGCATGAAGCTGTTCTTAAATTATGATAATTATTAGGATCTTGGATGCAAGGATCTTGTGTATAGGAGAGCTCCCATTGCTATCAGGGAGAGAGCATTAGTGGTATAGGAACACCAAATTCCTCGAGAACTTATACGAACGCTAGACAGCTGGAAGAAGAGATGGAGTGTCTGATGATCAAAACGACGCCTTCGAGAAGAGCAAGAAGTGATGCAACGCAATTGAATGCTTATTATCCAATTCAGCAATAGTACATGGTGTTAATCATCTTATATGTGTGTGTGTGTTTGATGTTTATGTTTTTCTAAAATTCATATATGAGCTGTGTACCTCCATATCTAACACCCATTAGCGTGATGATGCATGAAAAGAGGGTGACTATTTTTGGTACAGAGAGGATAATTATAGTTCCCATAGGCATATGGAATGCAACCAGCACCAGTACTAGCAACAACGTATTTTTTCCAAGGCATAAAAATATTTAACCCGTAGCAACGGGCATTCAACTAGTCATAAAGTAACATACCATTTTTCATGCCGAATTTATCGATCGGTACCAGTCAACGCTTAAATCTCATCTACATGCCATATTTTATTAAAATATTGTCAGAAAACCCAAATCACGCTCTCATGTGAAATTGATAGCTATTTGACACCCCTAACCCAACCGTCAGAAGAACTAACACTTAAAGTGACGGTGGGTTCCACCTGTCAGTCCAATAAAATCAGAGAAAATAAAAAAAAAATATTTTTAAATTTCGGTGAGACTGCTCTTGGGCGGCTCGTCGGTGGATGGAGATGTTTGCTGGTGGCGGACACGGCACCTCCTCGCCATGCGGGATCTGGTCTGCCTCGCAGAGCACGCTCCCGACGCCGACGAGTTCCTCGCCATCCTTGATGTTGACCTTGCCTCCTAGAGGATCCTCTCCTCCGGCCACATGGTCCCCGTATGGCCAGCTTTTGGGGTTGAGGGCCAATCCAACACGCGCGTTGCACTCCTCCGGGTCCGACACGGCCTTCCGCCGCTTGACCCTGATGGCAGCGGTGCGGGTGTTGAGCTGGGGGCAGAGGGACTCGTTACGAACGAGCTTGGATGAGTTGGTGAGGCTCTGGAAGTCTGCGGTGGCGCCGGGGTCGTCCGGGCGCTTGTCCAGGTGTCGTAGCCGCTGGCATACCCCGATTCATACCCCGATCTGGGGAATTTATCTTGTTCTTTTCTTTTTCATTTTTCCGTACTTTTTAAAATATTTTCTCAGAATTTTAATGATTGGGTGTCAATTTTTGGTTAGACGCAAATTTGAGTTTTTTAGAAAACTTTGGCGAAATGTAGTATGCAAATGACAAAACATCGACCGACCGGTACCAATCGGGTTCAACATGAAAAGTGGTATGTTTATGCTATTATTATCTCGCTCGCAGACCATGGCCACCACAACAAACTTCCCAGATCGTCACCCCTCATATAGTTAGACCACTAGACGTGTTTGGATGCCATCGGGTGCAGTTTCGAGTCTATTCCCATTTCACGTAAGCAATTTTGTTGGTCCGCCTTTGACTTCGATAGGCGCACTAATAGAGAACATGTCATAGGAACAAAGAGAAATACCCCATTTGTTCCGGTCGTATTAAATACCGGGACAAATGGAGCCAAATAGTTGGTCTCAGCCTCCACACGTTTCAAAATCGAACCTTTTATCCCGGTTCCAGCCACGAACCAGCACAAAAGGTAGGAAAAAAATTCATTTTTGACACTTAAACAATGGAAAAGTGTAACATCCCTGAAATTAAGGTCCAGAAATGTAGAGGACACATGAGTGTGTATTGCATTCATGCATCAGAAAATCCAAATAATTATCGCGCATTCGATTTTCAAAACACTAAGGGATTGAAGTTTCACTTAAGTTGGTGTAATTGATGTAGATCATCAACTTGAGTGCTATAAACTTTGAGATGATCTTGGCTTAAACCTTATTTTGGGGTTAGATAGATATACGATAAAATATTACTCTAAATGAAATAAAACTTGTTTTACCAAATCATTACTCTATGAGATAATGATTAACCCAGCTATTCTTACTATTCTCCGAGCATTTATTCTTATCAATTGTATTAGACATATCTAGTACATAAGAATCAAGATAGTTTTGAAGACCAAGCTGAACTACCTAAACATTAACCTAGATCTTCTTACTTTATCTACACATCATATTTTTGTATCTCCCAATCTGCTCAAAGGCATCCACAAGACAAGATGATAGTTTTGAAGACCAAGCTGAACTACCTAAACATTAACCTAGATCTTCTTACTTTATCTACACATCATATTTTTGTATCTCCCAATCTGCTCAAAGGCATCCACAAGACAAGATGACCAGAAAGGAGGAAATGCAACAGGAAGACTTAGAGAAGCATTCCTTAGATGGGCATAGAAGTTTTATGCCAATCTATCATGAAGAATTGGAAACTCTCATGTCATTACTCATCTTTATTAACGTCTCTAGAAACAGTGTGATATTTAGATGTTTGTGTTATATAGAAGTAGTGTGAGAACAAGTTTCGAAACCTTGTTAACAACTCACTTTTGTATACACAAAACAATTGAGTGTCATATACAAATTAACTAAAGGCCAGATAATTCAGTACATCAAATACCTCATCCACTTGAGTATAAGTAGTAGTTTTGAGACAAGGTTCGTGACCTTGTTAACAAATTCTTCTTATATGCAATGTGTCATATACAAATTAACTAAAGGTCATTTGATGTCATAAATACACCTACATTCATCTATTTTCAAAATATCTTTTTCAAAGACGTTTATTCTATCAGGAAGGAGTGCATCCATCTTTGATTATCAATGTGAGTGATGTAATAAAGCAATACTACATTCTCATCAATTTATTTATTTATCTAGCCATAAGAACTAACTTGAGGCAGGTTATCTATATCTTGTGTATCCAGAAACATCTAACCATACTCTCACATGATTTATGTGTTAGTGATTACAAGTTAAACCACTGATAATACTTCATGCTTGGCATGGATTTGATTTAAAGCATTGTGTATGATCTTTTAAAGCCACTATGATCAATTTTGCCATTTTCCACTAGACCACAATCTATTGTTGCTAGGATTACTCAAATCACCAAAACCCAAAGTAGAATATTCATATCTTTAAATACCTTGGAATCAAGACCTCAAACCATATTAACAACTAATAAGAATAAATTTCTACACATAAATAATGCCATAGAAAACATTTCCCCCCCTATAGTTACAATGCACAACAAAAATAAATAAGTGGAAGTCACAAATGTAATAAAAGAAAAATGGGTAAACAAGTTCAAATTCATTTATGTGATAAAAGAATCCAAAACCCACCAATTACTCAAAATATATCAAGTGTACAAATGTCCTAATGTAAATAAACCTTTTATTTGAAATATAAACTTCCCTGGACTTGTTTGCGAGTTCCAGAATCTAAAACAGATCCAAAAACATGAACTAGGGGCATGTTGCAACTGATTCCGCTATTTCCCGAAAGACCAAGGGGTTTACTGCAAATTTGTTTTTCTTTCCTTTCTTCTTCCTCGCTACAGAAAGACAGAAACGCCGTGCGCTGTTGCCTCGCTGTCGTGCCCTTCCTGCTCGCCTCTCCCGCGGGGATAAGGTCACGGAGAAGCCGTCCGCATCTCTCTCGTCTCTCACTCGTGCCCATATCTCTCTATCTCTCCATTCCTCTCTGAGAAATCCCTAACCTTAGCTCGTCTCGGGTCGCCGCCGTGCGCCGGCTTTCTTCGTCGACTTCGACCGCTCCTCATCATTCGGAGTAACTGGGAAGCTCCTACCTGTTGCTAGCTTCCTCCTCATCGAGTCTCGCCTGCAGGGATGGACTAATGCGGACGAATCGACCACATCTTCTCCAGCTCCGGCCGCCGGCGTTGCGCACGAGTTCGTCGCCGTCCAACCTCCATTCGCTGCACCTAGCCTTCCATCGCGCTCGTGGTGAGCTTCTGAATCTCCCAGTACCCTCCAATCTCGTCCATTTGTCTTGTAAGCATGAGTTCACCGTGGGATGGTTTTGGCCACCGCCGAACCTCGCCGCCGGCGATGCTCCGGTGGCCTTTTGGTCATTGCTCCACCACAAAATTGTCTGCCTCGATGTACTCTATAAGATGCATACCTAAAATCAAGTTAATTTGTTCAGTATCGTTGAATTGATCTTCGTATTGGAATTCAGTTCATCGCCGACGTCAACATGATGTCAGCAGATCAATTTAAATCATTTCCTTTATTTATTTTCAAAATAGATAAGTCTATGACACGTGGGACCCCTCTGTCAGACTTTTATTCTTTTAGGAAAATTCTGTAAATACTAAAACCCTGACATGTGGGCCCAACTTAATTTAATAATTTTAGAAATTGATTTAAATTGAATAAACTTTGTAAATTCATAACTAATTCATTTTAAATCATAAAAATATATTCTTTATACCAAAATGATCAATAAAATAAAATATAAATAACTATATCGGTAAAAATTGTATTTAAAAAATTAAATAGAATAAAATTTAAAATACAAATCATTTAACCTTTTAAATATGGAGTTAATTTTAAATGCTATTATGGATGCATTTAAAACTTCATTTAAATTTTTTCACATGCATTACTTTCAATTTGAAATTGTGTTTTCATTATAACATCTAACGTTCTTACTTCAATCATTACTATTTCAAAATAATAATTTACTTAAGAAAATAATTAATGAGTTTAATTATTCATAATTGTGAAAATGATGTTATAAGCTTGTGAACCTTGTTCTACTACCATTTCATATTCATTTCAAATAAATAGAAATGTAACACCATTGAACTACTACTTCCATGTTCTGCAAATGTTGAACCTATCCCATTTATTACTTAATTCCTTCTACTTATAATTAGGTTAATGAGGATCACTAAAACCAACTCAAAGGTTAATAAAACTATGGTAGTTAAGTAATTTGTTTTATTATATAATCAACAAATCATTCATTCATAAGAAACTAAGCTAAGTTTAAGTTGTATGAGCTTGATTAAATTCAAATAACATTCATAAGGCAAGGTCTTGGGTAAAACACACAAAGAAGAATAATGGTATAAGCTCTCTATTAACCATGTGTTATGGTATCAACAATGTTAGACATTATTTATGTTTTTCAAAAGTTATTCTTTTTGCCATCATAAAGGATAATACTACCCTAGCTCTGGATTAATTAAAGTTCATACATGCCTTCCACCAACACAAGATGAACACAACCTAAACAACCATTGAGTGTTTATATGTGGTTTGACTCTACTCTTATGCTTAATATGATACATGAACGTTAATGTTAAACAACTCATCTTGCTTGTGAACTAAACTTGAAGACAAAACAACTCTAAATGGAAACACCCAACTCAAACAACACACAATCTCCGAGAGTGAGATACAGGGTACTTTTGCGATGCATCTCATCCTTATGCATTAATCATGTTGTTTCTTTAAACATTAGTCCTTACCGGACCAATGATGTTATTTTCAGCCTTCTCGGAGTTTATATTATATCGAAGACCTTGGCTGCATAATCTTGCAGTCAGAAAGGCAAGTTCATCCATGTTATTCATGTCCTCTTGAAGTATTTGTTAAAAAGCTATTTTCAAAATGTTATTATTGCATCTCACACAAAAAGGGCAGAAAACTTATTTTACAATACTATGCCTTTGGTTATCCACCAGTGAGGTGGTAATCTCATATGGTTGGCAGATGAGACCACGATAAGAATGTTGTGGTGGAGGTCCCATTTGCACGGGAAAGTATCACCTAGGAGTTAACAACAAATGTCGCCAGTGATTCTTGCGCCGTATATCACGTGCAACCATGAGATCTAAAATGGGATGGAGAAGTCAGATGTACCCTTTGAAAGTGCATGGTTGCCCCCATGTGTGGTTTTGGTAATTAATGACAATCCTTATGGACTAATGTTTACATTGAGATATTCTTATAGATCTTGTCCATGGGAAATTATAGGAGTTCATGTGTTGGACTCTTCAAGATGACATAATGACCTATTCTCTATTCAAAGGGTTTATATGAAGAATGGTCATGTATAGAGTTGAGCTCATTGCAAATATGGCTTGGAATAGAGGATTGAGTGAACAATCATGTTACCCCCCAAGCCATCATAGAAATCAAGAGAAGAAGATGAAGTGCAAGTTCAATATGATGCATCTCGGGAGATGTGACGCCCGAAAATCGGTACTATGTAGATTTAAGCGCTCCCGCCGAAATCCGCATAATAACGATTTTAGGTCGCCCACCAGACATAATGTGCACGCCGAAACATGCGCATTATGTGGGTGGAATTGTGATATCATTACAACAGTTCCGATACATCCACAAATTCAACAGAAGATATAAATACAACAACGACTCGAACGAGTCAAGATACAGATGTTACAATACAAAGATTCAAATGACAGCGGAAGCAAAAATAGTATCCGACTACGGATAAGAAGCAAATTGGACTAAGAGTCCTGAAGATAAGCGATGGCGCCATATCCCTGCCCAGCCGAGCCGGAGGGATTCCCAAGCTAACGTCGGCAGACTTCAAACCTGTTGACTGCACATAAAGCACAGCCCAAAAGAGGCCCAGGGCACTCCCTGGCAAGCAAAACCGACTTGCCTACTTTCTACACCATCTCCCAAAATGTAGGGGAGGTGGACTTAGCGGCAGCAGCACTAGCAACCTAAAGAGACACACTACAACTTTCGTCTAATCAGAGAGGGATAAGAGAGCGCATAAGGTAACCAACTACTACTAACACCAAACATAACCCATTCTCAAATTAACCCCCTCAACCAAGTATGAGGAAGCAATCCGGGAAACTCACACGTTGAACAGTTTTAATTACCATTTATTGTGAAAGTAATTCTATATTACTAGTCAGGTTAATTAACAAAGTTTAGGTGTAAGTTGTCTAGATCTTGTTAGCCAGCATCATCACCAAAACGTCCATAACCGTGGACACGGCTCATCGATAAGATTATACCCTGCAGGGGTGCACTACTGGACCCATACTCGCATGATCAACCCAGTCAAAAACATTAGGGCCTTTCAACCCAACTCTTTTCCTTCACCGCAACAAGTCCAGGAGCCACGGGAGCTATGCTAGTCCCGGCCAAAAGGGTGCGGACTCCCGCAGGACACACCCCTCCGCACCAACAGGCCGCGCCCTATATGCATGTAACAAGGCACACCGCCAAAAGTAAAATACTACACTAGTATCGATGCATATGAGACAAATGGAAAACCCGAACTAGGTGCAGCTCCCGGACAAGTCGAAGTTCCAGTCAAAGTCGAGGGGGGCTCCATTGGGCCTCCCACAAGTGGTTAGTGTGCTCAAAATTGGATCCGAGGACAAAATCTCAGTTCCTAGGTCGACACTTAGCAGAACAAAGCACCTCGCAAGGCCTTCCGCCGGTGCCTTATCTTTTAATTATAATACCCCAATATAATACAACATTTTATTAAGGTAGAATATTCTATCAAGCTAAGCATATGAAATAAAAGACCAACAGACGACTCGCACAACCAACTCTAAGCATGCGCTACGACTCGCAAGGCCAACAGATAAACATGCAACATGTATTAGGTTGTGGGGATAAAGCTGTATGGGCTGCAGGATAAACATGTGATGGGATCGCGATAAAGAATCGAATACTAGGGTAGCAGAGACCAACGACAGGAATGAAAGACAATGTATAGGTAAACAAGCAAACTTTGCTTGCCTGGAATCCCGCATGGAAGCAGATCTTGTCGTGGCTCACACATCTCAACGTCTTATCCGCGAAGAAGCAACAAACACTGGAAGCGCAAAAGATGCATTTTACAACTACGGCAAAAGATCCAGCATGATCATGGGACAGATGAATGACATGGCATGATGCAATGCGAGATGCACTTAATCCAAATTAAGCGGAACCGAGATTCCGACAATTAATATTTAGGTGCAAGTTATTTATTTACCAGCCATATTAAATGTTGGTTAGCATGGCACACATGGCATGGGTGATCTAATTAAATTAAATGGAATAGGGCAATATATATATTGATTTGCCCCCACACATTCCATATTTATTATTTAGGTGATTTGCTATACCCGCAAACCCAGGAGATGCAACACATGTAGTTATGATGTGGTATGCACAAGATAGATGACATTTAATAAAATAGGTTTAGGGTTAGGGTTTGGGTCCGCACGTTGGATCGGGAGAGATAGGGTTCGAAACCGACGTCTTCGGTCCGTAGAGGAAGTAGTCGTCGCGGAACCGGGGCATCGTGGTTTGTCGGTGTCGTGGAAGTGGTCGGGGAAGTAGTCGTACTCAGTCATCATCGTTGACGGGCGCGGGCACGTAGGAGCACGGCAACGGACACCGGAAAGAAAGCGCGCACGGGCGGGCACCGCGACACGAACATGGGCAGTCACGGCACGCGACACCGGAAGAGGACGCGCACGCGCACGGGCAACACCACGAAGGGCCGACAACTCGGACACAAAAAGGCGACGCCGGGGTCGTGCGGGAATTCCACCGAGCACCTTGCGGGCGGCGGACGCGAGGACACCACCGGACGGAGAAAAGAGCCCGACGCGGAGCGGAGCCACGAAGCGGATTGCGAGCACGCGCACGGTGGTGGGCGCACACACGGGCGGCGTGGAGCGTGCGGTGGAGCAGCGGCGCGAGGAGCGCGGCGGGGAGGCGGCGAGCGCGAGCGGCACGACGCGGGCGACGGCGGCGCTGCGTGCGGGGCGAGGGGCGTGGCGGCCATGGCGTGGAGGCGGCCGGCCGGGGAGGAGCTTGGTGCGCGGGGGAGCGGCTCGGAGGCGTGGCGTGGAGGCCGGAGCAGAGAAGCGCGATGGCGGCGGCAGCAGGGGAACGACGGCGGGCGCACGGGCGCTGGCGGCGGCGCGCGGCCGGGGGCGCTCGGTCGCGGGGCGTGCGGGAGCTCGGGCGCACGGCGATTGGTTGCGGCTCGGGAGGAAGAAGGATGCGGGAGGAGGCGGCCGGAGCGGGCGGCGGTGGCGGCGGCCGTGGTGGAGCGCGGCGGCGGCGGCGCAGGGCACGCGGCGGAGGCGGACGGGCGACGGCGGCGCGGGAGGCGCTCCGGGCGCGGCGTGCAGCGCGGGAGACCGGGGAGGCGGTGGCGCGGGGTGAGCGCGGCGAGGGCGGACGGTGGCCGGCGCGGCGGCGGGCCGGAGCGCGCGGTGCAGGGGAGCGTTCGGGTGGAGGAGGCGCATCGGGGCTGGGAGGAGAAGGCTGGTGTGGGGCAGCTCGGGAGGAAGAAAGCAGAAGGGAAAAGAAAAAAGAAAGTAAAAGAAAAGGAGGGGGGGAAATGGAAAAAGGAAAACGAAGAGAGTGGAGGGGGGTGGCTGCAAAATTCCAGGGGGTGGGAAAGAAGTTTCCAGGGGGAAACCCTAGGGTTTGGGGTTAGATGGGCTTTTGGGCTTTTATTTGTCTCCTTTTAATGTTTTCTGTTTTATATTTTTAAAACAAAATCTAAAAGGAATTTGAATACGAAAACTATACAAAATATTTTTAGTTTTAAATAGACAATTTAATAAACTAGTTTTAACATTTTTAAAAGATTTAAAAATAACCCAATTTTAATTAATTTGAAAAGCATTTGAATCTAATTGTGAAAAATGAATTTAAATGCAACAAATTAAATTAATGCGATGCCATGTCGATGCAAAAAGAAAAACACACAAAAAAAAGGGGATAAATCCCGGGGCGTTACAGGAGATATCTTTTGATTGAAGCCTGCAAAGGAGACATGAAGACGAAGCTTAGCGAGGCCCTCCCATAATAGAGTATGGGGGAGCATTTGGAGAAGTCTTCATCAACCATGTGCTAGCAAGCACAATCAAGAAAGGTGTTTCAACTTGAGAGAGTCAAGATAGTCATCATCGAGCTCAAGTGGAATGCGCAAGGCAAAGGTATGATCTTGATAGGTTTTCTATTTTACCGGTCTCATGGTGTTAGTGGGAGACCGGGTCTTAAGAGAGATGGCGTACTATCAAGAGGGGCTCTCGAGTGAGTAACTTGATCGCTTCTTTGTGGAGAGCTCAAACCTTTGCATACTTGGCTTATCATATTTCTTGGTTCTTATTTTGCTTTTATCTGTAGCGTACCTGCACTTTAAATAAGGCAGATACCTGTGTATAGTGCAAATCCCTGGATCGATTCATTTGCACACACAGTTTACGATGAATATCACAACATTGTATCAATATTACACGAATAATCCAGACTTGGTAAAATAAATAGTTCGATACATCTTTGCATAGCTTAAAGCTAGCTCAAAACACTAAAGCAGCGGAAATAAATCTTCAATGAGCCTCCATCTTCATGATACGCCACAGGCGAAAACATGTTGGTGCAGACTCGAAACCCAAAACGTATTCCTTACTCTTCGTCAGATATTTCTGCAACAAATAATGATTTGCAACAGAGTGGGTCAGATTCCATTAAAATGGAGTCTGGCAAGTGACACTATGGTGGACACTCAGTGGAAATAACTCTAAAGCCTGTATGCATATTTGGCTGGTGGAGTTCAAGGCTAGTTTGCATAAAGCCAGTTTTGCCTAACTCTTTGTAAAACAAACTTATTAACATCATAATTGGCAACACTGGCAAGTTCCAGTGAACCAAAAGATGTCACGTCCTTAGGTGTACCCTCAGGTGAAAACCCCCACATTCAATGGTCCTAAGTATAGTATAAACTATCTTAGGTGAAAACCCCCATGAACATGGTCCTGAGTAGTCCACTGTTGTTTATCAAAATTTTATTAAGAAATTAGAATGTTGGGATTCCTCCATGTTCCTTGATCAGCTGTAGTCTTCACTTGAAATATTTCTCCTTGAGTTCTTCACAATCTTCTCCATTTAGTTCTCACATCCCTTTGTTCCTGGGTGACCTTCCACAAGTGTGCTCTCAGGTGAAAACCCCCACGTTCATGATCCTAAGTATAGTGGAAACTATCTTAGGTGAAAACCCTCATGGACATGGTCCTGAGTAGCCACTCAACATAAACCAAACAACCAATCCAGCCAGATGATTCATTAAATTAGTGATGTGCACTCCCAGGTGAAAACCCCCACATACTATGATCCTAAGTATAGTAAAGACTATCTCAGGTGAAAACCCTCATAGACATGGTCCTGAGTAGCCACTTAAGATTTTGTAAAACCTTTCATCAATTGCATAGCATCAAAATTCTACTAAGTCATCTCATAGGTACCTAGACACAATGGAATAGGGAATTCTAAAGTCTTGCATAGCAAATCTACTAAGCTCTACTCATGCATAGGAAAATAACTAAGTTATGCATAGAAAATACTTAGGAACTTTATGAGGTGTGCCACTTGCCTTGGCAACAAGAAGAATAGCAACTGCAGCTGCAACAGTTGTCGTTTCCCTCCGAAATTTCTAACACATCAAACAAAACACACATAAACATACAAACCAAAATAACAATACAAAAATATGCTATGCATGATGTGCAAAATGCTTAGAGAAAATACTAAGTCTATTCTTTAGGGTGATCGACAATTATCAACAGCTCTTTGTAAATTGGATATTCACTATAGTGAGAGAGACAGACACCCGGCCAGCCACTTAAGTTGCGGAACAGGTCTCATGTACGTGGACATGTAAGGTTAGTTTCCAGGCCGCTTCATCTCACTATGCCGCTAGGATCCAACAAACTTCAAGATGGTAATAACATGATTAAAAATTGTTTTAAGTCAAGATTAGGAAAGATAGAAGAAAATGATGTAGATTATCTTCCAGGCTTCATCTCCAGACTTGTAGTATTCTCCTTAGTGATGTCTTGATTGAATTCTTGGTAGACTTGAATAATCTTCAGACTTGTTGATTTTTGTATCACTTGGGCTGGTCTTGGATTTAATTAGTCTTCATGAAGTCTCAGAGAAGAAGAAAGGACAGAGAGAAAGGCTTAGAGAATAGAAGGGAGGTTGGCCTTCTTGAACTTCTTCTCACTTTTCTTCTAAGTGCTGGACATCCTGTGATGCTTACAGAGTCTGTTTTCTTCTAAGTCCTTCATTGGTCTTCTGGCTTCATGTTGAAAATCCTAAGTGTCTAGTGCATAGCACTTTTACCAAAATACTAAGTTGGAAATAATCCTAACTTAGAGAAAATGGGGAAGGAGTTTTCTTATGGAAATATAATTACAAATTAAAATATGCTATGCATGAAATGCAATTTTAAATCACAAGGAACATAGTATTAATTTTTGTGATATTTATAAAGTATGCATAAAGTTATACTTGCAATTTAATTAATTTCTATTTTCACAAAATATAATAAAGAAATAAATATAAGATTAAAGTTTTATGTGATTTAAATTTTTATAACAAATTTTTATAATTAGTATTAAATAACAGAGGGGATTTAAATAAATTCATAGCAATTGGATTTATTCAAGAATAATGTTTATATTAGAAGTTATGTTGGAAATATTCAAACTATTCAATTTAAATATAAAACCATGAATTTATTCAAATATTACTCGAAAATATTTTATAACAGTGGCATCAATTTTCAATTATTCCAAAGTCTCTAAAACAGTTTTATTTGCAATTTTTGAATCTACAGATTTAAAATTATTACAAAAATACTCAAATCTACCATTTGAAATTTGAATATTTTAAACTTAGTCAAATTTGAATTTTGGCAGATCTACAATATTCTACATGTTGAGGGCTTTCCAAAAATATAAAGTTTGTTAAATTTGGATGAGTGGTTAAAAAGTTATGACAGATCTAAGTGGTAGGGGCTTTTCTGCAAAACTGCCAAATAATCTTATTAAAAGAATTTATTTTCTGACGTGGCAGTTGACTGGGATGCTGAATGTGCAGGCCACGTCAGCGCTGACGTGGTTATGTGGATGAATCTGGGTCGTTAGATCTAGATCTGACGGACGACAGTGAATCATACCGGTTCGTTAAAATTTTCTAATCGTGACCGCTGAGATCGGATCGGACGGCCAGGATGAAATGACCATATCGTGGCGGCGCTCCGGTGGCCGGCGATGGAGGGGACAGCGGCGCTGCGCTCGGGCGTGAACGGAGGCGACGATGCGGCGCTCCCCCGGACGAACTGAGGCGACGGTGGTGTGCAGATCGTCACGGCGATGTGGATGGTGGCGACGGCGTCGTGTCGCTCTTCCTGGCGCGGCCGGCAGCGGCGGAAGGAGTGCGGCGGCGCTCCGGTGAGATCCGGTCGAGCACGGGGCGCTCGACTCACTGCACGAAATAACCGAACGCGGGGCTTAGGAGGTGCGCACGAAGACGGCAAGATAGAGGACAGGGCCAGGGCATTGGAAACGAAGGGGGGCTCACCGGATTTGACGAAAAGGACGGCGGCGACCGAAGCAACTCCGGCGAGCTCCCGCGGCAGCCTGGGGCATGTTAGGTTAGGGTTTTTGAGTGAATGGAGGCGGCGGTGGCTGGGGATTTATATGGTGCAGGAGAGGGAACAAATCCCGCAGAAATCGCTCGGTTTTGGAAGGAAGAATCGCCGGCGGATTTTCGGTGCGTAATCTTCGCCGGAGATTGAAGACGACCGTGACGTCATTGCTGACGTCATCATTTTTCTTTTTCTGATTTTCCATTTAATTCATATCTTTTGATTTATAACTCCAAATGAAGTCAAATCAATTTCTAAAAATTTGTAATATCCATACCTATGTTTTAAAACATTAGTGGGCATGTTTTGAAAACTTTTTAAAATTAATAATTTTGAAATATTGGTTTAATACAAATTTGACACATTATGATGAATTTGAAAAATAGGGTTTAAATGATTTTATTTTTGGCTAAATAAATTTATGAAATACTCACATTCAAATTATGTTTGAAATTAAGTTATTTTGCACTCATTTATAAATAACCATTCATATTTTATTTTGGTATAATAGTAGAATAATAGAATATAAATATTTTTAGAGCAATATGAAATACAATGGATTTTTAAATTAAACCCTTGTGATTTAATAAGATGATGAATGATGAGATGGATGTATGTATGAATGTAACTCCTAAATTTTCTTTTCCAAAGCAAAATACTTAAATGTTTTCAAAAGTTTTAAATTTTTGTGATTTTTGAACATTCCAAAATATTGGGATGTTACATTATCCTTTTTGGGTTTTTGGTGCTTGTCGTGATCTTCATGACAAGACCAAGTTCTTCGAAAACGGATTTCATATGGAAAACTTGTTTCGTTTTCGTGTTGGAAATATTATCGGTTCATCCCCGAGGTGAGTTCCACACCTCCCTATGTGTGTCAACTTGAATCTATTTATGGTTTGTAATATTTTCACTGTTTGTTTAAAGCTCTCGTCGCTAGTTTTTCAACAAAGTTCGTTTCATCTCTTTTGGATTTTTATTGCAAAAGATATGATTTTCTGAAGTTTGTTTCTACGCGGGCCAGCCGCCAGGCCAGCCCAGGCCGGGCTCTAGGCTGGGCGCCTCAGCTGGGCCGCCAGCCCACCAGCCAGCCCAGGCCGGGCTTCAGGCTGGGCGCGTCAGCTGGACCGCCAGCCCACAGGCCGGCCGAGGCCGGCGCCCAGGCTGGGCCTCGCTCCTGCCTGGCTCTATCGCACGATGTGGCCGCGCCGTGGCCTCGCTCGCTTGCTGCCTCGAGCCAGCTCGGCCGTCTCGCACGCTGCTTGGCCTCCAACGGTTATTTTTCCTATAGACCAACAAAAAGAGCTCCCTTCCCCTAGGTTTAATACACAACACTTGAGCAAGTTTTCCTCTCCTCTCTCTCCTCCATTGTTGCTTTTTGGAAAGCTTGCTCTTTCTCTCAATCCCTCCCATGGTTCTTGCTAATATTTGAGGGAAAGTGAGAGGTGGTCTTGATCTACGTTTTCACCGATCGATTTCTCCTCTAAGTGAGGGAAACCTTGTAGATCTTGATCTTGGAGTTCTTGGTGCATCTCTTCTTTGTTCTTCCTCTGCTATTCCCCCATAAGCATTTGTTGCTTTGTTGGAATTTGAGAGTGAAGGATTTGAGCACTTGTGCTCTTGCCTTTTGCATTTGGTGCATCGGTGTGCTCTCCACGAGGATTCATGGAAGTTGAAGATTGTGAGCTTGTTACTCTTGGGTCCTTGGACCCTAGACGCCTTTGTGGTGGTTGGACCCGTGTGTGGTCACTTGAAGCCGTTCGGGAGCCCCCAATACCATTGTGGGTTGTGCCCCGGATTGTTGTTGAAAGCTGTTCGGGAGCCTCCAATCCTATTGTGGGTTGTGCCCCGGATTGTTGTTGAAAGCCTCTGGATTCCGCCTCGAAGGAATTCCGATAGTGGAAGGTGAACCAAGCTTTTGTGGTGCGGTTCATCGGAGAAGAAGGTGAAACCTTTGTGGTTGTTGAACCGTTGTGTCGGTTCACACCTCTCCAACGAGACGTACTCCCTTAACAAGGAGGAACTCGGGAATACATCCTCGTCTCCGCGTGCCTCGGTTATTTCTATACCCGAGCTTTTTACTTATGCATTTTACATTGTGATAGCCTTCGTGCTTGAAGTATTATATAGCTATCACCTTGTTGTTTGTCTTGCTTAGCATAAGTTGTTTGTGCACATAGGTGAGCCTAGTTTATTTAGGTTGTCAGCTTGTTAATTTAAACACATAGTTTTATTCCACAATTATCAAGCCTAAACCGGAAAAGTTTTAAACCGCCTATTCACCCCCCCTCTAGGCGACATCATTGTCCTTTCAATTGGTATCAGAGCCTGGGCTCTCTTGTTGGGCTTTACCGCCTAGAGAGTAAAAGATGTCGTTTAGAGAATTAGTGCACGATCCCACTTTCATATTCGATGGCACAAATTATGATGTTTGGAAAATTCGCATGCTTAATCTTTTTAGGGCCATGGGTCCAAATTATGTTAAGAGGATTGTAGATGTGTGTTTATCTCCTCCAAAGGATTCGCAAGAATTATCTTTAGAGGATGAGATAAACTCTCATCTCGAGACTCAAGTTACTAATGGTCTTATGTGTGCTTTGACCGATGTAGTTCTTGCTTCAATCATGCCTTTTCAAAATGCACATGAGCTTTGGACCAAGCTTCAAGATATATATGAAGTGTCCAAATTTATTGAGGATGATTGTTCTCCCTCCACCTCCGGCCGTGATGAGTTCACAACTTCTTCCACTTCACCAACATGTGATTTGTCACAAGGTAATGCTATGGTGAGTGGTGATAGAAATTGCATTGGTGATGTTAAACTTACTATTGATTATACTTCTTCTCTATCACATTGCAATGCTCTATCTTTGGACTTACACTCTTCTAGCACCCCAAATGTCATACATGCTAGAGTTGATGGTCCTTGCATATCTTGTAATAGTTGCTTAACTAAAACTAATGAGGATGTGCTATCTATGTCTTGTTGTCATGAAAATAATGCTTCCATATCCTCTAGTATTTGCATGACTAACAATGTAGAGGAATACCAACATTTGTTGGAACAAGACATGGAACTCAATGGTGTTTCAAATAATTCTTCATCCTCCTCACCCATTAATCATGTTTGCCTCATGGCTAAGGATTCCAAGGTAACCTCTACCTCAAATCCCGAGATATGTGATGATGTGGTTGAGGATCCTCATGGAGAAGATTTTGACATTGAAACCTTAACCAAGAAGGGTGAGATTGTTCTTGGTGCTCTTCCCAAAGGTAGTGAAGCTATCTCTTCTCTATGTGAAATTGTTGCTCATGGTATTAAATGTGTAGAAATCATTGAGGACTTGGATACTCAATTTGAGCAAAAATGTAAAATTGAGAGAGAAGATTCTATTGAAAAAGCATCCATAGAGAATGCCCTTGACGAAGAGCAAGAGCTTCGAGTGTCTCTTGAGGAGAAACTTGAATCTCTTGATGAATCAAATGATCTTATCATTGCCAAAATCATTAAGGAAAGAGATCATGCTATTGCTAAATATAAAGTGTTTAAAAAGGAAAAGTTGAATTTGGCGTTGGCAATGCTAGACTCAGTGAGGACATAGAGAAACTTTATAAAGCTCACAAGGCTTTAGAAATTGAACACTCTCTCCTTATCAAGTCTCATGATCAACTCCAAACTCAACTATCTAAGAATAATAGGCTTACCAATTTTTCTTCTTCCATTTCTAATGATAATGATGTTTGTGCTACTAACTCCAATTCTTGTGAAGCATCTACCTTGAAGGAAAATGTTGAGCTAAGGGCCCAACTTGAATTGCTAACTAGCAAATATGGGAAATTGGAAGAAAGTCATGTAAAGCTCTCTAGCTCTAATGACGATCTTCTAGCATCCCATGATAACCTAAAGTTAGCTCATGAGGCTATTATGTCAAAGATAATATCTTGTGATCCTCATGTGGACAATGGCACAACTTCTTCTCTTAATGCTATATTGTCTTGTGCTAGTCCTTATGATTCATCCACTCACAATGTTGTTACATCTTGTGATGAATTACTTTCCATACCTTGTTGCTCTAACAATGAAGCTTCTACTTCCTCTGGTATGTGTGTTGATACTAACCATGTAGAGGAACAAAAAGAGATCAAGGCCCAAGTCACTTCCTTGAAGAAAGACTTGGAAAAGCGTCATGTTGGGAAGTCCACACTTGACAATATGTTGAGTGTTCAAAGACGCCCGAATGACAAGAGTGGACTTGGATTCAACTCTAATAACAAGAACAAGTCCAAGATCATCAAGAAGAAAAAGGGCCAAGGATTTGTCAAAGATTCGGCCAAGATTGTTTGCTTCAAGTGTAAAGTTGAAGGGCACCATGTTAGATCTTGCCCTTTGAAGAAGAAGCATCTTAGTGAGAAGCAACAAGGGAAGAAGCCTCAAGTTCAAACTCAAGTTCCCCAAGTTGAAGAACGAGCTCTTCCCAAGAAGAATCAAGATACTCCTCCTCAAGTCGGGATTCCAACTAAGAAGAGAGGAGGAAGTCGATGTTGCTACCTATGCCGTAAGAAGGGTCATCTTGCTTCTTCATGCACAAATGGTACCTTATCCAACCCCATTATAGTTGATGATGTTTATTCTCTTCAAAAGGATAAGGTGGGCAATGTGTTTGCCAAATATGTTGGTACTCAAAGTGGTGTCAAGAAAAGAACCATTTGGGTTGCCAAACCTATTGTGACTAACCTCTTAGGGCCCAACTTGGTTGGGAACCAAAAAGCTAAAACTTGATCAATAGGTGTTATTGGAGGGCATTGGACACTTGGCTACACTATGAAGAATTAAGGGATCTTCATCAATTATATTTTCTCAAGTCAAGTCATATGGATTATATTGTTCTATCTCATATCCAATGTTCCTCCTTGCGGTAAATTTTATTTGAATCATATATACATTAAAAGTTGCTTGCACCCTTGCATGTGTTAGGTTTTATACCTTGCTAGTGTTTGTATGTGTTGTGCTCTCTACTTACTTATCTTGAGAAATCAAGTATGTGTATTTTGGTTTGCACGCCATCTACTTGTTTTGAGCCCTATTGCTTTTATTTGCTATCTTATCTTGTTGACTCTCTCTTTGAGAGATTAATGGACTACTCATTTTGGGAGAGTGATATGCTTCGTGCACTTCAAAATTCTAAAATTGTGTGTACATGAGAAACACCACTTAGTGTCGATATATCAATATTATCTATTCTCTGTGTGGTACGTCTTGCTCATGAGAAATTCAAATTCTATAATGTCCATTAATTTCTCTAGTTGGTTTTGTTTGCCTCTTGTTTTAAAATAAATGGATTATCACATTATAGGGGAGTAATAAGCTATGTGCATATTACAAGCCTAGAAAATGTGAACATGTGAGTTTTTGCCACCTAGAATTGATATCGCTAATTATCTTGTTCCTATGTGGCATGTTGCTCAAACAAGTTCCCATTTACTTAAATGCTTGTTGTCTCTCACTCTTTTGTATCTTGTTTGTGGATGATGTTCTAGGTATGGCTTTCCCTAAATATGTTCTCATGTATCTTTTTGGGAAGCCAATTGATTCAAGCTACTCCTTGGAGTTGCTTTGCATTTTCGCATGATTTGTGAAGCTATCAAGAATATCTATCTATCTAAGCATGGCTTTTAATTCCTATCCTTTGCCTCATGTTTATGTTTTGTGAATATGATCTTGAATATATCCTTGCAATCCACCACCGAGAAATATCTCTATACATTACTTGTCTTGACAAGTGATAATCATATTTGGGGTAAA
Organism: Poa annua; assembly: GCA_026929855.1. NCBI lineage: Eukaryota > Viridiplantae > Streptophyta > Magnoliopsida > Poales > Poaceae > Poa > Poa annua. The sequence goes on along the minus strand of CM049426.1, from coordinate 236,306,697 downwards.
TATATTAATCATATTCACTTTGGCTCTTGCTTTGTATTGGCTTATTTGATTGCCAAGGATTTGTTTTGATCTAACTCTTATTTGTCTTCCTTGTATCTTTTGGTTCCTTTATTGCTCTACTTTAAATTTGTTTTGTGCTTTCTTGAGTTGGGAAAAGCAATGATCCAATTCTTGTGCATTGACATTCAAAATTCATACTTTTTGATAATGCACTATTCTTTGGGAAGCTATCCTACTTTGAGTGAAACATCGTTCTTTAAATTGGTATTACAATTTCTTGTCATTTCTTGAATATGACTAGTGTTTGAATATATATATGGGGGAGTGATGATCTCATTTGCGTGCATTTTGTATTTAAATGCACGATCATAAATAATGCACAAATCTTGGGGGAGCAATCCCTACATGATTTTGAACATTACTTGTCTTCATTTGGTATTTGATCCCGATGACGTGTCTCTTTGGAAGACGGGCATTTTTCGTCTTGGTACTTTGTGCCATCATGAAAAGTGTAGAGGGTTTGGTTTATTTCTTTATGATATTTTCATCATTTGCTATCTTACTTTCATTTGGTATATTTTTCGAAGTGGTATCTTCTATCATGTGTTGATATTAGTTTTTGATATAATTTGGGCAATTTGTTTTCTTGTCACACTTGTGTGTGCTTTCTTATTTTAATTGGTGTTTTTGTCCAAAGTGTATCTCTGTTGGTTCTTGAAAGTCTTGTGCATGCATATTTACTATGTATATCTTTAGCATGCTTACTTTCGTTGATCCAATATATAGGATAAAATCCATCGAATCCTATACGGCTAAGATGTGCATGAAACTCAATTACACATTAATATGCACATATTTATGTGAAGTTTGTCCTATATATTGTAGTTGCTCTAACTACTTTGGACCCAATGAGTTTGGGTACCATGTTGTACTTGAATGTGTTTTAGGTACATTGGAGATGCATCGAAAGCTTGTCTTATTTTCAAAGAAGGTGGTGTCACCATGTGTTCATTGGAGCCAAGTTTGTATGATCGTTAACTCTTATCTTCTACATCACCAATGCTATCTCGGTAACAAGTATCTACCTCATGTATACATTTCTAGCTTTCAACCTTGTGTAGGTTGTATCTTGGCATCAATCTCTTTTGTTGCAATTAATTTGGTTCTTGCAAAACGTCTTTATTGCAAATGTGAGTAAGCCGGGATGATTACATATAAGTGGACTATATATTCATTTCTATGATTCATCGATCCCAATTATGTTAATCTAGCATTTTCTACTTAAAGTCTCTCATATTCAACATTGACGTTCTTTCAAAATCATTTGCTTTTTGTGATACTTGTCATCTTACTCGGAGCATCCATTTGTTAACCTTTATCCCTTGTGGATAGTTTTTGATGCTATGATGAGTATGTGTTGGAAGTTCATTTATATTCCGTTAAGATATAATTTGGCTTTGTGCTAAAAAAAATTAAGTAAAGATATTTTTGGTATATTTATGACTTCCTCTTGGATATCATGTTCTTTACCCTTGTATCTATCTTGTGTGTACATGTTTATTTGTAGACCCATATCTTAGTGATTTGTGTCTACTTAGAAACTTATACACATGAGAATAGTACATCTTTAATTGATATTCCAATTCTTTAGTTACTACCTCTTATTGCTTTTGACTCTTTGGTGGTTTCTAAAAAGCACAAGCTTTAGTTTTCATGTGTTATGCTTGGTGCATTTTACTAAGCTTGTGGAGCTTTTGTTATATCTGTTTTCGTCTGTGGGTATGGGAAAGACATGACATGCAATATGTGCAACTCTTTTTGAAAGACTATGTTGATGATTTGGCTCATCCTTGTATTAGTCTCCTAAATGTCTTTGTACCTCACACCCATATTTTCATTTACCGCTCCTCGCTCTTGTTGCAAAACAGTTTATTAGGTGAAAGTTGTTTTGCCTCTTTTATCATTTGACATTCTCTTGCTAGAGCTTGTGTTCGAATTTATCTAGGAGGGAGTGAGGATTCCATGTTATGCACACTATATTGAAATACAAATCCTATTTGTGCACGTACTTTGGGGAGTTCCCTCATGATATTTAGAACACTTTTCGGATCCTTTGATTGCTTGCTTTTTTCGTTGATGTATCTTTCTATTTGATATTGTCTTGCAATATTTGGATCCTCTATATAGTTTGATCTCCCTCCATCTATTCGTCATTAGATATGTGCATTTGATTTTACGCATATTATGAGAAATGCACGCATTATGGGGGAGCTCTCACTATATTGTCCTTCTAAGTTTTTCTTCCCATTTCGGCAATCGATGCCAATGGGGGAGAAATTTAGAGGGTTTTAGGGAATATGGGTTTGTTCTCTTGCGGTTATCTTGTATCCTTGCTCTTTGTGTTTCATGGGTGCTTAAATACATTATATAAACCCTCATAAAAGGGATTGTCATCAATTACCAAAATGGGGGAGATTGAAAGTGCATGGTTGCCCCCATGTGTGGTTTTGGTAATTAATGACAATCCTTATGGACTAATGTTTACATTGAGATATTCTTATAGATCTTGTCCATGGGAAATTATAGGAGTTCATGTGTTGGACTCTTCAAGATGACATAATGACCAATGCTCTATTCAAAGGGTTTATATGAAGAATGGTCATGTGTAGAGTTGAGCTCATTGCAAATATGGCTTGGAATAGAGGATTGAGTGAACAATCATGTTACCCCCCCAAGCCATCATAAATATCAAGAGAAGAAGATGAAGTGCAAGTTCAATATGATGCATCTCGGGAGATATCTTTTGATTGAAGCCTGCAAAGGAGACATGAAGACGAAGCTTAGCGAGGCCCTCCCATAATGGAGTATGGGGGAGCATTTGGAGAAGTCTTTATCAACCATGTGCTAGCAAGCACAATCAAGAAAGGTGTTTCAACTTGAGAGAGTCAAGATAGTCATCATCGAGCTCAAGTGGAATGCGCAAGGCAAAGGTATGATCTTGATAGGTTTTCTATTTTACCGGTCTCATGGTGTTAGTGGGAGACCGGGTCTTAGGATAGATGGCGTACTATCAAGAGGGCTTCTCGAGTGAGTAACTTGATCGCATCTCTGTGGAGAGCTCAAACCTTTGCATACTTGGCTTATCATATTTCTTGGTTCTTATTTGGCTTTTATCCTTGTTGAGTTTTGGTGCTTGTCGTGATCTTCATGACAAGACCAAGTTCTTCGAAAACGGATTTGTATGGAAAACTTGTTTCGTTTTCGTGTTGGAAATATTAACGGTTCATCCCCGAGGTGAGTTCCACACCTCCCTTGTGTGTCAACTTGACTCTATTTATGGTTTGTAATATTTCCATTGTTTGTTTAAAAGCTCTCGTGGCTAGTTTTTCAACAAAGTTCGTTTCATCTCGTTTGGATTTTTATTGCAAACGATATGATTTTCTGAAGTTTATTTCTGCGCGGGCCAGCCGCCAGGCCAGCCCAGGCCGGGCTCCAGGATGGGCGCGTCAGCTGGATCGCCAGCCCACAGGCTGGCCCAGGCCGGCTCCCTGGCCGACGAGCTCTGGCGGGTGGCCAGCCCACAGGCCGGCCGAGGCCGGCGCCCAGGCCGGGCCTCGCTCCTGCCTGGCTCGATCGCATGATGTGGCCGCGTCGTGGCCTCGCTCGCTTGCTGCCTCGAGCCAGCTCGGCCGTCTCGCATGCTGCTTTGCCTCCAACGGTTATTTTTCCTGTAGACCAACAAAAAGAGCTCCCTTCCCCTAGGTTTAATACACAACACTTGAGCAAGTTTTCCTCTCCTCTCTCTCCTCCATTGTTGCTTTTTGGAAAGCTTGCTCTTCCTCTCAATCCCTCCCATGGTTCTTGCTAATATTTGAGGGAAAGTGAGAGGTGGTCTTGATCTACGTTTTCACCGATCGATTTCTCCTCTAAGTGAGGGAAACCTTGTAGATCTTGATCTTGGAGTTCTTGGTGCATCTGCTCTTTGTTCTTCCTCTCCTATTCCCCCATAAGCATTTGTTGCTTTGTTGGAATTTGAGAGTGAAGGATTTGAGCACTTGTGCTCTTGCCTTTTGCATTTGGTGCATCGGTGTGCTCTCCACGAGGATTCGTGGACGTTGAAAGATTGTGAGCTTGTTACTCTTGGGTCCTTGGACCCTAGACGTCTTTGTGGTGGTTGGTGAAGGAGATATGCCCTAGAGGCAAATAAATAAGTAGTATTTATTGCGTTATCTCATAAGTTTATAATAGGTTTATGTATTATGCTATAACTGTATTAATCGGAATTATTAATACACGTGTGATACATAGACAACCAGGTCCCTAGCAAGCCTCTATATGAGCTAGTCCATTGGGCAACAGTTGATCGAGATTCCCGATCAAGGACAATGACGTCGGTTGACAATGGGGTCATCTTGTTAGTAGAATAAGGTGATGGACATACGCAAAGTATTGCAATAAGATCGTATTACGATGTTTGTCATTTGCAATAGATAAGAGTATGATAGCTTATTCCTTACACCGTGAGACCGTACTTATTGTTGCTTCGTAGGAGTGCTTTGAGAGCATCAAACGTTGTGTCTTATATAGCATGACAATAACGGTGTCCATCTTGGGTATTCCGAAAGAGCATCGAGACGTAAGGATCAAGAGCGGGATTTGTTCATTCTAGTAATGGAAAGATACTCTGGGCCCACTCGGTGATATTGCATCTATATAGCTGCGCAGCTTATGACTAGGTCATGGAGATGTAATATCGCAGACGAGTTAATAACCTTCGTCGGTAACGAGATACAGCAAAGGCATCGGTGTGTCTACGATCATATCTCGGACAAGGTAGTATAGCAGAGACAAAGGGAATGAATATCATACTTATGGTTCAACGACGATATTCGTGGAATGCACAGGGGTCGTCATATATTTCCAGGTATCCCTGACGATCATTGGTGAGCAGAGTGTCTCGACCATGTCTGGAGTGTTCCCGAACCGTAGCGTAACAAACTTAAGGTCTTAGCGACGCTAGGAGATAGGTTCTGGAATTTATAGGTTTTTTGTTGGAGAGAAAGAAATGATCCGGAAAGAGTTCCGGTGGTCCGGAAGGAGTTCCGGTGAGGTATGGAATGGTTCCGGGAATGTCCGAAAGTTGTTCGGGTGGTTCCGAAATAGTTTCGGAGTCACGGGATATTGAATTATATATAAATATATTAATTATGAATTAATGGGATTTTTATATTAATTTAATATTAATTAAATAAAGGAAAAGGGGGCTCCCACCTACATGGGCCCTGAGAGGGCCCAAGAGGGGGGAGCCGCACCCCACAAGGGGGGTGGGCCCCATGGGGGTTCGGCCGGCCCATGGTGGGGGCGCACCAACCCCCCCCTCCTCCTTTAGTCCCACATGGGGGAGCCAAGGAGTTTGCACACCCCCTTCCCCCTTTATATACCAAGGCATATTAATTGATTTAATTCACAGGAAATTCAATTAATTCCCAATTTCTCTCTCGATCTCGTGGTTCCCAAGTTGGAGCCGCGCCGAGCTGAGGAAGAGGGTCTCTCTCCACCTAAGCCATACCGCAGAGCGCCGTTGCTCTGCGGGATTCCAGATAAGATCTACTCCTGCGATTTCAGCTGGATCTGAATGACCGGGAGTTGTCGCTAAGCTCCGTATGTTTGCGAGTGCTCGGAGGCTACTCTTTTGAGGAGCTTGGGCGACGTCGTCTCGCCCCCTGCAGCCGCCGCGCCTCCCCCCTCTGCTGCCGGCGCACCAGCCCTGGTGCTGGCGCTCTGCCTTCTTCCGCCCGACGCCCGTCGACGCAGATCATCGTCGACACCCCGGCGTCATCGACTTCGACATCGCGGCAAGTTCTCCGCGACCTCGAGGTCGGCTACGTACGACTTCATCGTCAAAGCTTGTGCGGGAGCGTAATCCCCGCTATCGGTCTACATGGAGGTAATGTAACCCGTTCTGCCACCGTTATCGCATGTATTAGATAGATAGATCCTGGCTAGTTAGGGTTTCGTTCGCTAGAAAATTATTGTTTTCTGCACCGTAACCCCTTCAGTGGTATCAGAGCCGATCTATGCGTATTACTGCTGGTACGGTTAGAACTCATGTTGAATGAGGGCGTCTTTCTTATATTTGCTACCCTCTAGCGTGCACTTGCGATGCCTTCGGTATTGAGTTGATGAAGCGGCCCGGACCGACTTTACGCGTACGCTTACGCGAGACTGGTTCCACTACTGACATACGGCTTGCACCGTATCTGTGGCTGGCGGGTGTCTGTTTCTCTCTCTCTAGTTGGCAAAGCATTTTCAATGGAGGGCCCGAAAGGGATGCTTAAACATGCAATTATACGATCGACGTTGTGGTACAAAGTTCGTAGGTAGGGAAGCGATTCTCTTACGAATAAGCCTATTTGCCATGTAAAACTTGCAAAACTAAATAAAGCTAGAGGCATTATTTTATGTGACATGGTTACGGTAAGTTTTGATATTACTCACACTGTCGAAGGCAATGGAGGGCTCTGTAGACTCGGAGCCATGCCGGGGCGCCGGGGGCCAGGCATATGGCGCCATGAAGGTCCAGGCGCATCGACCATGTCACATCGCACTTCATTGCATCATTATTGTGTGCTGTTGTGTGTGCATCCTATTGATTGCTTATATGCTAGATATACAACGGTAGCATCATAAATAGGATGATCCCTAACAAATACCAAAATTGTGTTCTCCCTCGTTGCGCACCACCAAGAAAGTTCTACGTTATGAGGCAGGCAGTGATGATCGGGTGTCACACATCTCGTCGTTCGCATACAGTGGGTGTAAGCCATGTTGCACGCGCAGGGTCTTCGAGGTTTGATTGGCGAGCCTAGCATACTCAGAGGTATGGCCTCGGAACACGGGAAGATCGAAAGATCGAGCACGAGTCACAGAGTTGTTGTGATCGACATGTTATGTCCACCTTTGAAGCTGTGCTGCCGGCCGTGATGATCGGGGGTAGTGTGGTGGATGAGGGTCGTGTAATCGCCATTATTATTTTTAGGGATAATAATCTTGGTGTGGTGTGTTTTTGATAATGAGATTATAGAACTAAAACTCACCTATATATTATAAACTTATCTTACCTCTTTTGCGATCACATCTGGAGACTACGGAACTACGCTTCGGTTACTTCTTCAAGAGCTCGGATTCTACCTTGGAAGCCGACGGGTCCAACTTCATCAGCTGGTGCATTGGTTTTAGAAACATTCTCCAAACACAACAAACATCCTATATGTGCTAGAACATTAGTTAGGAGTTAGACAAGATGATTCTGATAGGAAGGAGCAAGATGATGAGTTCCGTAAGCATCATGACATGTTCATGGAAGTGACGATCGTCATGAGCGTATGCCTAGCACCTGAGTTGAAAGTTGTTTCAACACATGGAGCCATATGTCGTGATTGATGCGATCAGAGGTCACTTCAAAGATGAATTGAGTCTTGAGCGGTTCAGACAGCTTAGAAAGTTCCGGACCATTCACATGGGGAGCATACCTGTCTGGAGACTCAGTTGAAGAAGTTGTGTGACATCTACTTCAGGATTACGAATATCTACGATTTCTAGATAGCGAACTCCAGTGCAATAGACATTGTGCTTTACCTCCTAGCTGTGAATAGCATGTGCGTGAATATGCTATAGAGACACGGTGAGCTTCTTCACGTTCGTGAACAAGTTCAAATCTCTAAAAGTTGATTCATCGAAGAAGAGTTCTTCGACGCTATGGGTATATTTGATATACGAAGATATAAATGTATTCTTCTCATACTTGATGAAAAGTGTTTGATAATTGTTCTGTTTGTGAAACAGTCCCTGATTATCACAAGTATGTGGCGAAGGGTGACGTGACAGTGCACGAGTGATGGCAAGTTCATAGCCAGTAGTGCTCACGCCCTCGAGGTATCATATTAGTTATCATCAATAGTTTTTGATAAGACATTTTGTAATAGTGAGAATGTGATCTAGTTTGGTGTCTTGAATGTTACAAGACATAATTATTCATATAGAACACATCAGTTGTTTTATGTTATGGAACAAAGCAGTTGTTTCATGTTATGAGTAATTTGCATCACATCTCAATTACATTATGCGTATGATATACATTTATAATAGCGGGAATGATAAAATTATGTGTCCAAAGAGCAAACACCATCGAATTTAGTCATAAAGGCAATGAAAGAAGTAATGGATAACTTTGGTCCATTTAAGTATTTCGAGTGCCAAAATTGATTAAGTTTGAAATGCAGTATTGAAGTTACAATACTAGAGGAATTGATTGAGAGTCATTTTTAAATGATAAATCAATGGTGTTATTGCATGATCCGAATTGTTCCATGATTTTGGTAAATAGGAGTATTTGCCCGACAAATTATGGAGTCTGAAATTAATTTGATAATAGATCAAATGGGGTTTTTCAGAAGAAAGATTAGTGAATATTGTATTCACAAGATTCGATCAAAGGACAATATTTTTGAATTATGGTTTCAACACAAAAGACTTGTGGAAATTAGTTTCACAAAATTATAATGTCATATATAATGATATGTGGGGAATTATAATCATGCTCTATTTTAAATAAAGTGTGGCCTGTCAGAATCAGTCTTAGAATCTCCTAATACGTTCGAAACATTATAGTCGATGTCCACTTTAGAAAATAGATATTTTTCTCAACGAGAATTCGTAGGATCGACAGTAGTGTCGACATGTATATGATTATGCGATAATTCGGAATATACATGAGTGGTTCTTTGTAGATTGCTCGCATTGGATGAGAGTGTATTCCAAAACCAAATAGAAACGAAGTTCAGTTTGTTGTCTATGTAATTCCGAGAAAAGATGACTTTTCGAATTATGGTTTATGGATTGAAATTAGAAGTTTGGAATAAAAGTGTCAGACTTATGTTGGAAGATGTTCCAAAGAGTATATGTCTGCTAATGAAAGTTTAGTGATTAAGAGTGAGGGAGACTAGAAAATTGTTTTCTGCTTGCAATCCTCTTCATAAAGATCATAATATTTTCATAAAAGAAACTTCTAAATAAAGTGCTATTATATTTAATATTGTTGTCAGGTCACAACACTGTATTAAGTATTTAGGATCTTGTTGACAGATCAAGGTGCACTTTATGAATACAAAGAAAGTTGAGAAAATATCGGAATACGAACAAAGGCTTTTTGAGCCTGGAAATCTAAAGTTGCATTTGAAAGGATTAAGAGAGTAATTGTTGCTGCAATTCTTATTAGAGGAATAAGATTGTTTAATCGTCATATAAGGTGTTATATGAGAAATGTGACTATAAGAAAGACACGGTAGCATGTCTTGTCAAGAAATGTGTCTTGGACAAGATCAAATTTGTTGACTACATTTATGTAGACATGCTTGAAGTCTGAGGGATTTGTATTAATGTAATACTGTAGTTTGTATTAAATTCGAATTGATAGTAGATCAATGATTTTGGTTTAACCAAGATGTCGATTTAAGTGGGAGTCATAGTTGGTTCACTCAGGTGAAATATGTGAAGAACATAATTTTTGAGTGGGAGCTCAGGAACTCAAATATGTGGATGACACGTTTTTGAGTGGGAGCTCGTGTTGTCAAATATGTGGAGACATAATTTGAGTGGGAGTCGAATTCATCTTGTGTAGTTAACACATTGTGAAACTGTACCAATAGAATAGGATGCAGTTGTAAAACTATTTAAAAGTTAGTGTCTATTTTGAAATAGAACGGGAATTTTAAATAGTTAGTCGAGTTGTGTTGGATTATATCTGAGGAGTCAGAATAGAATCAAAAGGATGGTCCTTTGGAATCCAATTGATCATTAAGAGTAATGATGCGTGAAAGTAATGGTTGTATGACATGTGGGTCTATTATGTAATATTAGACATCATACAGAAACCATATTATCTGCTCGATGAAATATAACCGATGTTCTTGGAATAAAGAACATTTATGAAAGTAAATTTTGGAATTTACTGGAAGTAGAAGTGCGTTAGTTAAGGGTTGACATTTGAATGTCAAGTTTTCTACATTGATGTGAAAGTATGTAGATATCGCGAGTTTGTAATTGTTACAAGGGGCTCTGCATGGCTAAGTGTGTTTTTCAGAGCAGTTATCTGGTTAGTATAATCAGAGTAAGCGCTGGGAAGCAGAAGTCTCACTTAGTTACGGTATTTGCACATATGTTGTTAGACAACATGGTGATATCAAACAAGTTGATACCAGTGAATCGCAAAAGCATGTACAATCATGGATTGTGCAGTAACACTTTTCCACGAGCAAGCATTATCAAATGATTCTTATTTGATAAGGGATTCTGATAAAGTAAAATGCAGCTAGTTTATTTGTACTCTAGTGCAAGTGGGAGACTGAAGGAGATATGCCCTAGAGGCAAATAAATAAGTAGTATTTATTGCGTTATCTCATAAGTTTATAATAGGTTTATGCATTATGCTATAACTGTATTAATCGGAATTATTAATACACGTGTGATACATAGACAACCAGGTCCCTAGCAAGCCTCTATATGAGCTAGTCCATTGGGCAACAGTTGATCGATATTCCCGATCAAGGACAATGACGTCGGTTGACAATGGGGTCATCTTGTTAGTAGAATAAGGTGATGGACATACGCAAAGTATTGCAATAAGATCGTATTACGATGTTTGTCATTTGCAATAGATAAGAGTATGATAGCTTATTCCTTAGACCGTGAGACCGTACTTATTGTTGCTTCGTAGGAGTGCTTTGAGAGCATCAAACGTTGTGTCTTATATAGCATGACAATAATGGTGTCCATCTTGGGTATTCCGAAAGAGCATCGAGACGTAAGGATCAAGAGCGGGATTTGTTCATTCTAGTAATGGAAAGATACTCTGGGCCCACTCGGTGATATTGCATCTATATAGCTGCGCAGCTTATGACTAGGTCATGGAGATGTAATATCGCAGACGAGTTAATAACCTTCGTCGGTAACGAGATACAGCAAAGGCATCGGTGTGTCTACGATCATATCTCGGACAAGGTAGTATAGCAGAGACAAAGGGAATGAATATCATACTTATGGTTCAACGACGATATTCGTGGAATGCACAGGGGTCGTCATATATTTCCAGGTATCCCTGACGATCATTGGTGAGCAGAGTGTCTCGACCATGTCTGGAGTGTTTCCGAACCGTAGCGTAACAAACTTAAGGTCTTAGCGACGCTAGGAGATAGGTTCTGGAATTTATAGGTTTTTTGTTGGAGAGAAAGAAATGATCCGGAAAGAGTTCCGGTGGTCCGGAAGGAGTTCCGGTGAGGTATGGAATGGTTCCGGGAATGTCCGAAAGTTGTTCGGGTGGTTCCGAAATAGTTTCGGAGTCACGGGATATTGAATTATATATAAATATATTAATTATGAATTAATGGGATTTTTATATTAATTTAATATTAATTAAATAAAGGAAAAGGGGGCTCCCACCTACATGGGCCCTGAGAGGGCCCAAGAGGGGGGAGCCGCACCCCACAAGGGGGGTGGGCCCCATGGGGGTTCGGCCGGCCCATGGTGGGGGCGCACCAACCCCCCCCCCCCCTCCTCCTTTAGTCCCACATGGGGGAGCCAAGGAGTTTGCACACCCCCTTCCCCCTTTATATACCAAGGCATATTAATTGATTTAATTCACAGGAAATTCAATTAATTCCCAATTTCTCTCTCGATCTCGTGGTTCCCAAGTTGGAGCCGCGCCGAGCTGAGGAAGAGGGTCTCTCTCCACCTAAGCCATACCGCAGAGCGCCGTTGCTCTGCGGGATTCCAGATAAGATCTACTCCTGCGATTTCAGCTGGATCTGAATGACCGGGAGTTGTCGCTAAGCTCCGTATGTTTGCGAGTGCTCGGAGGCTACTCTTTTGAGGAGCTTGGGCGACGTCGTCTCGCCCCCTGCAGCCGCCGCGCCTCCCCCCTCTGCTGCCGGCGCACCAGCCCCGGTGCTGGCGCTCTGCCTTCTTCCGCCCGACGCCCGTCGACGCAGATCATCGTCGACACCCCGGCGTCATCGACTTCGACATCGCGGCAAGTTCTCCGCGACCTCGAGGTCGGCTACGTACGACTTCATCGTCAACGCTTGTGCGGGAGCGTAATCCCCGCTATCGGTCTACATGGAGGTAATGTAACCCGTTCCGCCACCGTTATCGCATGTACTAGATAGATAGATCCTGGCTAGTTAGGGTTTCGTTCGCTAGAAAATTATTGTTTTATGCACCGTAACCCCTTCAGTTGGACCCTTGTGTGGTCACTTGAAGCCGTTCGGGAGCCCCCAATACCATTGTGGGTTGTGCCCCGGATTGTTGTTGAAAGCTGTTCGGGAGCCCCCAATCGTATTGTGGGTTGTGCTCCGGATTGTTGTTGAAAGGCTCCGGATTCCGCCTCGAAGGAATCCGATAGTGGAAGGTGAACCAATCCTTTGTGGTGCGGTTCATCGGAGAAGAAGGTGAAACCTTTGTGGTTGTTGAACCGTTGTGTCGGTTCACACCTTTCCAACGAGACGTACTCCCTTAACAAGGAGGAACTCGGGAATACATCCTCGTCTCCGCGTGCCTCGGTTATTTCTATACCCGAGCTTTTTACTTATGCATTTTACATTGTGATAGCCTTCGTGCTTGAAGTATTATATAGCTATCAACTTGTTGTTTGTCTTGCTTAGCATAAGTGTTGGTGCACATAGGTGAGCCTAGTTTATTTAGGTTGTCGGCTTGTTAATTTAAACACATAGTTTTATTCCGCAATTATCAAGCCTAAATCGGAAAAGTTTTAAACCACCTATTCACCCCCCCCTCTAGGCGACATCATTGTCCTTTCACCCTTTTCCTCTCGTACACCAACGGATGTCTAGACTTAAGCCGGGCGGTGTGATCCGCAGGATTAAGATGGCCGTATAATTATCTCACCTTCGGGTTGTGGCTTCTAGCATTTATGAAGGTTTGCTTCAGGACTGATTTGATGCGGTTTCCAAATAGTCATCAGGCATGAGATGACTGGTTTCCTCTAGCCTGCAACTGAAGTAATGGGGGGTGTGCGGGGATGGTGGAAAGACGCAGTGATTGGCTTGGATTACTGACTTGGCCCCACACCAAGGAAGTGTGGACGGGAAGATCGCCCGGTTGTGCAACAAGGTCTTGATCTCTTATGGGTAAAGCAGCGCACCTCTGCAGCGTGTATGAATGTGACATGTTACTCCACGTTCCAGGACGGAACGACGAACGCAGCAGGAAAGGAGGCTCCTCAAAGCCCTAGCCCTGTGACCTCTGACGAGCATAGTCTTCAGAATAAAAGCAACCTTTTGAAGAGATGTTTTCGAAAACTTGCATTAGCCTACGACAATCCATTTTTTGTGGCTGTATTTATGCATCAAACTTCCCACCTTGCATAATAAACTTGATGGGTAACGCGGTTACTCACCCTTGCCTCATAAACCCCTGCTAGACATGAAGAACCACAAGAAGTCAACACTTTAGTCTATGAAGACTCCTATGGCAGATAAACTCAAGATACCAAAGAAGGCAACTACAACGAGTTGAAGCAATCCAGAGAAGATGGGGGACAAGTGAAGGTTTAGTATGTTAGGGGATAGATTCATAGTCACAGAACCTATCTCTGTAGGCGTTGCTACAGCGCAATCGCAAGCCTAGCTGTATTAGCAGTAGGCTTAGTATAGGTTAGTTCCTCCGAGATTTTTCATTTGATCTTCTTTTAGTAGAGCCTTGCCTCATTGTGTTTCGAGGAGGTTCTAGAGATTTGTCATTTTGGATCTTCTGTTTGTAATCTATAGTCGTGCCTTGGACCTGCGATATTTCTGTTGTACCACTCTGATGATGTAACATTGGTGGACGGTGATCCATTGGTGCTATGTCAACGACTATATCATACTACACTATGCAGTGGTATGCTGGGTCACCACAAGAATGATATTTACAAAAATATTATGAAGAATAACTTCGGCATGATTTTTTACTATATCAAGATGCACTTATTTGTGAAATACGAGACCTTTTCACAAATAATTTGAAGAATATGAATTAGATTCAAATAATCAGCATAAACTCATTTTACTAGGCGAAATTAGGTAGAAATCAAGGAAAAACCTAATACTTGGGGATTATCCATCATATGTGTACTAGTTTCCATGAAAAATAAATGGGTGCCATTTTTCATCATATTTTTTGTACTTTGTTCACCAAACAAAGTCATTTTTTGCACTTAAAAAATGGAAAATGATATTTATGAAAATAATTTGAAGAATCCATTTGGCATGATTGTTTCATATACCAATATGCACATATTTATGGAATATGAGATCTGTATCAAAAACCATAACTTGATCATTTGGCTTGAAATTTGAAACTTCTAGATGTTTATAGATGATAGACCTTTTTATGAACATTTGTTTTGCAAATTTTGTCAAAAATGAAGTTTATCATTTTTCATGGCAACTAGTAAAAAATGAAGGTCTTCGCCTGGTTGTGGTTGTCGCAGCGGCTGTGCTGCAGGGACATCTTGTGCTGCCAGATCGCGTGTGTGGCGTTCTTACTCTTCTCGTTCCCGGTTGCTTGTCGCTCCGTTCGCTAGGGCTTCCTCGATTGCTTTCATGGACATGATCTGCTGTTTGTGGAGAAGGGCTCGTGCGTCTCCCTCCGGTGGTTGTGTGAGCTGAAGGTATGTTTCGACTGCCATGATGCAGGCGTTCGCCGTTTTGGGGACAGGTATTCCGTTTTCGTCCTCGGTGACGAAGGATGAGTCAAGGTTGCGGGTGATCCTGGCTCGATCGGCTTCCGTCATGAGGGGAACGCGGGCTCTGCGCCGCCGTCCTCCTTGGCTGACCTCGGTGGAGGAAGTAAACGAGAAGGCAGCCCTTCTGGAGCTTGACGCGTCCGCATCCCTCTTGCGCCGGATAAGTTTGGCTTTTTTGGCGCGTAGTCGTTCGCCTTCCTTGCGTAGCAAGTACTGGACTGCAAGCTGATCCTCCCGAGGGGCGTCGGGTGGTGGAAACGTGCCGTCGTCGACGTGCTTCAAGGCCATGATCGCCATGTCGCGCGTGATGGTGAGCCGAGTCGTCTGGTCGGGCATACCGATGGCAATGGGTACCCATTACCCGCATACCCGGTGGGTTTTTACCCGTTAGGGTGAGGGTATGGGAGAAAATCTTTACACATGGGTAAGTAAATGGTAAAATATATGCACCCGTTGGGTATTGTGGGTGCGGGTATGGTAGATCGAAACCCATACCCGCTTACCCACCTACCCCGTATATCGCACGTTTGAGTCCATAAATTATGCATTATGTAATTTTGAAAATAAAAATCTCACCGACCTAGGCACCCAGCCTTAGAATTATTTTTCTCATTGACTTAAGAATGGACTGCTCGTATACCCAACCTAGCCATAAACGTTGGCGGCTGGCTGGACCTTGAGGCTGTTGCTTCGTTTCCTCTCCCAAATCTCTCTTCTCCTAAAATTGTGATGCCATGTGACTGCTTTGCACATGTATTGGCCAATGTTAGAACTACATATATTTTTTATGCTTGTATGCATCTTATTTAGTTATGTTGGGTTGCAGCCTCTGCATTAATGTTATTTTTGGATTACAGTGTTATTTTCATATACGTAATACATAGTATATCATGTTGAGTTTTTTTGGTGGGTTACCCATGGGTTTCCAGTACCCACGTGGGTGCGGGTATGATATAAAATTTGTACCCAGACGTGGATGTGGGTGCGGGTGTGGTTAAAATTTGAGTACTTGGGTGCGGGTTTGATTGAGCTCTACCCACACTCAATGGGTGCGGGTGCCATCAGGAGTCGGGCATGACCACCTCCAGTGGGTATGTGGGTTCGTCGTTGCCTTCTGGAGGTGTTGTGCCGGCCATGAAGAGTTGCGCGGGGTAAACCTGGGTAGGGGTGTTTACGCTGCCGCTGCTGCTTCCTTCATCCGAATCTTGCTCTGCATCAAAAATTGCTGCCACATGGCGGGTGGCGCAGCCGGTGTTGCGTCTTCTTGCGATTTTTACAGCGGTCGTGGAAGGAGATTTCGCAGTCGCCGGAGCGAGTGCGATTGGCTTGGGGTAGACTTGATGAGTCCACGAGGATGCGCGTGACGTGGCTGTCGACAGCGCGTCCTTGGTCGCATGTGCGGGTGCAATCGAGGCAACTGCGGTTGAGGTAGATCTTGGTTTTGCCAGCCGTACGATCGATGACCTGGGGCTGCCTTTCGGGTAGCCCACGGTAAGACTACCTGGGCCGCGCCAAGGACATGGAGGCCCACAGAAGGCCCACGCGGGGTACCATGTAACCTAGTCCAAGTCGGTTAGGAAGCATAACCTGCCATATCTGTAGTTGCCATCGGCATCGACCACCCGAGACCTGGCTACCTATAAAGCCAGGAGGGTTGCTCGTCCAGAAGGACACGCCATAGCCACCGCCACAAACCCTAGCGAGATCGCAATCTCGCCATTGTAATCGCTACTCGCATCAATAATCACACAAGCAGGAGTAGGGTATTATCCTCCGGGAGCCTGAACCTGGGTAAATCCTTGCTTGTCAGCCGTCGTGACCACCTGCACTCATCTCTCTCCCCATCAATCAACCCGGGGTGCATAACCCTGGGACTTGTCTAGTTAACACCTCGTCAATTGGCGCCGTCTGTGGGAACGTCAAACAAGTGCTAGGATCATGGTCGCTCCGGCTCCATCCGCAATGAAGATCGGCGTGTACGCCGCCAGGGAGTCGATCCGTTTCGGCTCCTTCGAGTACGTCCTCCACCCGCCGGCCCACCGCTCGGTGTACGCCGATCTGGACAAAGGTATACACATCCTTTGGCTCCATATACTGCTGCATCGATAGTCGTGGTATACTCAGGTCTACGACTACCGCGCTACGCGCGGCGGCGTCACCCGAATCGGCAACCCACGCGCCCGCCGAACCCGCGGAGATTGCATCTGCCGCACCCACGGAGACCGCGCCCGCTGCACCCGCGAAGATCGCATCTGCCGCAGCCGCGGATACCGCGCCCGCTACACCCGCGAAGTTTGCATCCACGTCGACTACATCGACAATTTTGGCGACGCCCGCGTGGATCAGATCTACTACCCCAACCTCGATCGCGCGGTCGACTAAGTCAAGATCTACCTCGACCATCGCACCCGCACGGGCAACCAGGAGCTCGCGCCCGACAGCAACATCGCGCGCGCCCTCATCTTCGTGGAAATCCCAAGTCTACCCCAAGCCAATCGCACTCGCCCCGGCGAGCGTGAACACAGGGATGATCGCGAGAAGACGCGACAGCGACTGCGCCGCGCACCACGTTGCAGAAATTTTCGATCCCGAGCAAGACGCGGGGGACAGAAGCCGCAGCGGCAGCACCAACTCTCCGACTCAAGTCTACCCCAAGCAAGTCTTCATTGCCGGCACAGCACCACATGGCGACGACGAAGAACCCGCATATCCGCTAGAGGTGGACATGCCGGACCAGACTAAACTTGTCATCACGCGGGACATGGCGATCCAAGCTATGAAGCATGTGGACGAGGGCACGTTCCCCCCACCCAACGCACCTCGAGACGACCACCTGGCGGTCCAGTACTTGCTACGCAAGGAAGGCGAGCGAATCCGCGCCGAAAAAGCCGACTTACTCCGGCGCAAGAGGGACGCAGACGCATCGAGTGCCAGGCGAGTCGCCCTCTCCTTCACATCCTCTACGGAGGTTAACCAAGGAGCACGGCGAAACAGAGCCCACGTTCCCCTCATGGCAGAAGCCGATCGAACCAGGCTCACCCGCAATCTCGACTCGTCCTTCGTCACCAAAGATGAGAACGGGATACCCGTCCCAAAGACGGCGAACGCCGCCCTGATCTCAGTCGAGACATACCTCCGGCTCACGCAGCCACCGGAGGGGGACGCTCGCTCCCTTCTCCACAAGCAGCAAATTGCCTCCATAAGGGCAATCGAAGAAGCGCTGGCGGCAAAGGGGCCAAGCAACCGGGCGCACGAACCAACAACCTCGGGCATCCCAGCGGCACAGCGACAACCAGTCAAGGACCTTCGCGACGTCCTCACGCAGAAGACGGTGGATCGCAACCGCAAGGAGCGCTCGGCTGGTGCAGCAAACACGGACGACCATGCTGACCGCGACTTCGAGCCGTGCGGCGCGGCATGCTTCAGCTTCAACATCCGCGACACCCGCATGCCTAAGGGCTTCAAGTTGACAGCAGGCACCAAAGTATGACGGGAAGCAAGATCCAAAACTATGGATCGAGGACTACCTCATCGCCTGCACCTGCCAAGGCGGGACGTCGACTACGGCAATGCAGTACATCCAGCTTATGCTGACGGACTCGGCACGCGGGTGGCTCACAAGCCAACCCAAAGACTCTTTCCGAACATGGGAAGAATTCCAGGATAACTTCATCAAGAGTTTCTCGGGAACATTCGCAAGGCCAACGACCTACATCGAGTTGCAGGCATGCAAGCAAGGAAAGGATGAGTCGCTCCGCTCCTACATCCAGCGGTGGACACTCCTCCGCAACACCATGGAACCCGTCTCAGAAGATCGGGTGATGGACGCTTTCATGCACGGCGCCGCTCGCCGCGATCTCCGCGAGGAATTCGGTAGGCTCCAGCCGAAGACCACAATAAAGCTCATGAAGACAGCCAACCAGTGGGCCGAAGGAGAGGACTACGTCCGCGAAACTTCCCCCAAGAAAGAGGTCAAAACAAGCAACTGGCGCGAGGCACGCCAAAAGAAGAAGCCATGTTACACCCACGATTCAATCGAACTAGTAGCGGCGGGCTATGAAACCCCCCGTGAGGACAAACGCGACAACAGTCGACAGTACGACCAAGGTCGACAGTCTAACTCGAGTCAGTATAACCGTGGCAGCAACAGCATTGGCCACAATGATGGAAGCCAGAAGCGCAAGTGGAAGCGCCCGCTGCCCCAGCAGAGGAGCTGATGCAACCCTGTAAGCACCACTCGTTCCGTAACCCGGAGACAGGCAAATGGGGTTCCAGTCACCTGCTGAAGGATAGTCGCAAAGCAAGAAAGATATACCAAGCCATGCAGCAAATCATCGCTCCAGTACAGGCAATACAGGCAGCCCCGCAGCTAGCCATCAGGGCGGCACCCGCAAACAACAACCAGGTGCAGGTAGCAGGGGCATTCCCCCAGCCGCAGGAGCAGCAGCAACAACAACAAGGTCAGTCGGCAGCAACCGACACGTACCCACCCGCACGGGGACAACTGAACATGATCCAGAAGGGACCCCCGTCAAACAGGCGCCAAAAGCTCATCACCCGCCAAGTACTTCAGGCCATCAACAGCCCGCGCGCGATACCAGACTACCTGCGCGGGTCGGAGACACCCATCACGTTTTCCAGGGCAGATCACCCATCCGAGGTAACCCGACCCGGGCACGCCGCACTCTTGATTGAGGCCTTGATCGGCGACTACAGCTTGAAGAAGGTGTTCATGGACGGAGGCAGCGGCATCAACATCATATTCGCCGATACCCTGAGAAGAATGAACAGGTCGACAGAGAAATTGCCGGAATCGGAAACCACCTTCCACGACATAGTACCAGGGCAAGCAATCACGCCCATGGGAACAATCACACTCGACGTCATCCTCGGTACACCCGAGCACTTCAGGAAGGAGTCGATAGACTTTGAGGTCGTCGACTGGAAGTCACAATACCACACCATCCTCGGGTGCCCAACCTTTGCCAGGTTCATGGCAGTACCCCACTACGCCTACCTGATGGTAAAGCTGCCCGGGCCGAAAGGAGTAATCACCGTACGCGGCGACTTCGGTCTCTCCAACAGTTGCGACCGCGAGTTTGCCAAGATTTCTGAGTTCTTAGGAGTCGAAGAGCACTTCAAGGCCATATCAGCCGACAACGACAAGACCGTCTTTCCATCTCGCAAGAAGCCAGCTAAGGAAGCAACATTCAACACGAACGACGACACCGTCACCCACCAAGTCCATCCGACTGACAGCAGAAAGACAGTCAAGGTCTCGTCAAGTCTGACCCCCGCATAGGAAAGCGCGCTCGTCGAGTTCCTACGTGAGAACTGGAAGATCTTTGCATGGCAACCTTCTGACTTGCCAGGAATACCCAGGGAACTCGCCGAGCACTCTCTAAAAGTCCACAAGGACGCAAGACCAGTCAAACAATCCATGCGACGCTTCTCAGGACCCAAGCGAGACGCGATCACCATGGAAGTCGACAGACTACTGCACGCCAAGTTCATCTGAGAGATCAAGGACTCGGACTGGGTCGCCAACCCGGTCCTAGTGGAGAAAAAGAAGACGAAGAAACTACGCATGTGCGTTGACTTCACCGCAGTCAACAAGTGCTGCCCCAAGGATCACTTCCCGCTCCCGCGGATAGACCAGATCATCGACTCGACAGCAGGTTGCGAGCGCCTGTCCTTCCTGGAAGCCTACTTAGGTTACCAGCAGATCAGGCTGAAAGTCGAGGACAAAGAGAAAACGGCCTTCATCACACCCGACGGCGTCTTTTGCTACCAGACGATGCCGTTCGGGTTAAAGAACGCAGGTGCCACGTACCAGCGGACAATGCAAGCATGCCTCAAGGGGCTAATCGGGCAGATCGTCCAAGTCTACGTCGACGACATCGTTGTCATGACCCGAAAGGAAGATACCCTAGTCGACGACCTCCGGAAGGTCTTCGCCGCACTCGACGTGAACCAGATCAAGCTCAACCCAGAGAAGTGTGTGTTCGGCGTGCCAGCCGGAGAGCTACTAGGGTACCTCGTATCTGCAAGAGGAATTGAAGCGAACCCCGAGAAGGTGCAGAACATTCTTACAATGCCAGCACCAACAAAACTCCACGAGGTGCAGCGATTAGCCGGCCGAGTCGCAGCTCTCAGCCGGTTCATTAGTAAGTTGGGAGAGAATGCCTTACATTTCTACCAACTGATGAAGAAGACGGAAAAGTTCGAGTGGACACAGGAGGCGCAGGACGCGTTCGACCATCTCAAGAAGACCCTGACAACCTCTCCAGTCCTCGTGGCACCACTGGAAAACGAGCCGTTGTACTTATACATGTAACATCCCAGAATATTAAAATGATTATTAATGCAAAAACGTGGGCCAACAAAAACTTTTCTTATAAAAAGTTGTGTATATTTAATTCTTGAGTATTGTATGTTGCATTGTTTGCAAGATTGTTGAATTCTAGCTCTAATTAAAAATTTGAAGAAAAGAAAACAAACAAAATAAATTACAAAACATAACACCATGTGACACATGTCACATTATTTTCCAAAGTAAGAAACATAATTTTATTTCCAAACCAAAATCAATGGAATAATATTATAAACACTCCTAGTTAATTTTCACAAACTATTCCCTTTAAAAAATTCAAATTCAAAAGACTCAAATTCAAATTAGAAATTCATTATTGAAATATTTCCAAATATTTCAAAAAGACTTTGTATCACTTACCAATAATATATTTAGCCTAGATCCTAAGTTTGGACTCAAAAGGATTAGGCAAAGTACAAAAAATTAAATAGCCAAAATGTCACTGTTTTGGTTCAGGAATTTCAGCAAACACCTTGGGATCATCCACCCTGTTCTTCCCAAACCGAGCCAAGTCTTGGATCAATTCGAGCATGGCGTTGATCATTTGTCGAATTGATGCCTCCACTGCATTCCTCTCTTAGCCACGACCACGCCGCGCGCAAGGATGAGCCAAATGGTGGCCTGGAACGTCGAGGAGACACCGGCGACAGCGACGGCCGTGCGCACGTCGCCATGTCGCGTAGGCAGCGGAGGTGGCAACGCCGCGCAAACCCGTGGCTGCCCCCTCTCCCGCCGCACCGCAGCCCGTAGGAACCCGTCCCCGCCGGAGTATCGCCGTGGACAGTGCGCGCCGCGCACCGCCCGAGCTCTCCCAGAGCACGCCTGGGCGTCCCCCCCTGCCGAGCTTCCTCCACGCCTTCCCTCCTTGCCCACCTTGTTCCCCAGCCAGCCCACAGAGTAGCCGCACCCCTCCACCGGCCTACGGCGACCTAGCACGGCCACGGGAGCCTCTGCACCGCGTCCACCGTGCGCCGCCCGGCCGCTATAAAAATGGCACCCCGTGCCCTGCTTCTGCCACACCGCCACACCACCTCTTCTCTCCACTCCCCTCTCCCTTGTGCACCGCTAGGAGGCCAGGACCGAGGCCGCGAAGCCTCGGGTCGCCGTGACCTTCCCCGAGCTCGCCGAGCCCGAGGTAGGCGACGACCGTGGCCAGGCCACGGCACCCTCTCTAGCGCTCCCCTCTGCCCGTGCTCGTCTCCCCTTGCTACCCGCTCTCACCCACGCCCCTTTTCCCTCTGTCCCGTGCCTAGGATCGCCAGGGATTGCTCGCCGGAGTTGCAGTGCTGCCGCGGAGGAGAAGTTGCACCACGCCGTCGCTCGGAGCCACGCCAGCAAGCGCCGCTCGCCCCAGGATCTTCCCCGCGCCGTCGCCGTTGCTCCGCACCTTCCTCGCGCCCTCCTGAGCCCCCTAGGTGAGCTTCTGTCCCGCCTCGCCGTCGCCGGAGTCGCGCGCCGCCGGTTTTAGGTCGCCGGCGTCGCGTCCGATCGAGGGCCGTTCGATCTTGATCCAACGGTGCCTTACCAGTTCGGTTTAAATAAAAAGAACCTGACAGGCGGACCCCACCCGTCAGTTTTAAATAAACCCGCGCGCGCTCGCTGAGTCGCTGACCAGTGGGTCCCCTCTGTCAGGGTTTTCAACATTATCCACTCCTGGCTTTTATTTCGAATTTAGATTTAATTAAAAAAGTCAGTACTGAACTCAATTTTAGAAAATCCATAACTTTATATTTACAACTCCAAATGGAGCAAATCCAACTGTTCTGGAAAGCTTATGAAAATATCTTTCCAACCCAATTGGTTTCACTCCATTTGGATATATAATAAAAATACACTATTCAAAATACCATAAATGGTTTAAATTCTAAACTAGTTTGTTTCTGATACTCTGATAATCCAAATTAGTTGAAACCAATTTTATTAGGTCACATTTAACTATAGTTAGCCATCCCTAAAAGGGTTTAATTTTTAGATGAATATAATTAAATAATAGCCAAAACCTTATTAATTGGCTTCTGGATTCAAAACAATGTGTAGGGAGTTTGGTAACTCCAAATGACCCAAACCCAATTGTTTCATCTTCCACACATCATTAGCTTTCTGCAGAATTTTAGTTTGTATTTTTGTGACAAACAGAACTCAAGATATGCAATTAAACATGTGCAACGAGTTTCTGCCCTAATTAAAATACAATGGAATAATGGTTAAATCAATTAAATTGAAACCACATAGTGTTGTTTGGTATGTGGAATGGTTAATTAGAACCTCTAAGAGTGTATTGCTATGATGATTGTTTGAACAGGCTAGTGATTGGTTGGATTGATTGCTTGCGTATTAGACGAGAACGTTGCCGGATATATCGAGGAGGAAGGATTTGTGGAACCTGAAGACCAAGACCAAGACCACTTTGTTGAGCAAGGCAAGCTACTCTCTGAGCTTGCACATAACTTATGCATCTAGATTTACAAATCATTTTTCAAAGGCAAAGGTTTATAAAACCCTTTTTAAAAGTATATAGAGATTATTTTGCCACCCAATGTAGAAGTATATGCTAAAACTATAGGATGGAAAAACCAAGAATTGTTTATTCAAAACTCGTTTGAAAACTTGTGTGGATATAAAGCACTATGATAGGGTGTTGAAGTAAAGAAATGGAGAAAGGTGGTTTTGAGAAAAGCACATTGTGTCTTAGTACTTACGTCGATCAGCCGATACTCTGTGCGACCACATTTACCCACATATGGGAAAGGGCCTAGTCATATAGTTTGCTCTTATTAGTATGGGACACTGCATCAACAGAGATGACTCTGTTATGCATGAGGGAATGGTTTGACGACCTACCCCTGACCTGGGTCCTCTCTCAACATCTATGAGTAGATAAGGAGAAGGATAGAAGGATGTCCCCTATACACCGCCAGATAAAACATGTGAGTCCTCACATGTAGCGTACCTGCACTTTAAATAAGGCAGATATCTGTGTATAGTGCAAATCCCTGGATCGATTCATTTGCACACACAGTTTACGATTCTAATTGGGGAATGGAAAGAAAGATAGTTTGAGATCTCTGGGTTTAAGGCAGCTTGGTTAGAATTATCTAGGTGGCTACCACCCTTAAAATAAATTTTTGTGGTCAGTCTAGAAACTTTGTGTAATCTTGTTTATTTCTCTGAGGTAGGGCGTACAAGTGTTCAAAATACAATGGCATGTGGTGGATACAGAAAGTTTTTAGCACTCACGCTTTTCACTCGGTCCGGAGAGATTTATTCTTCTTCCATTCGGGGCAGCCACTGACATAGTGTCCTGTTGCTCCGCATCTGCGACATGTCACGGGACTGTTGATTTTCTTGTGCGAGCGGGTAAGGCATTTCTTCTTCATCTTTGCTGGGCACTTGTCAGCATAATGTCCTTTGCCTTTACTTTTGTAGCAAATTACGTCACTTAAGTTCCTCTTCTTCTTCTTAGATGTTTCCAGGGCTAAAAGTTCTTCCAAATCTTGTTTGCCATATTCTATCTCAATTAAAGAAGTCCTGTCTTGTTTGATGGGACAATTTCAAGCTAGGTGATCTCCTTCACATTTATAGCAACACTTGGAGGTACTTTTGGATTTCTTCGGAAGTGACCTTACTCTTATTTCATTCTTCACCTTAGTATGACCCACAGTCTCATTTTGATGAAGATTTGGTTCAGTATCCTGACCAGTCCTTTTCTCTTTGCAGCCCCATGAATAATGTCCTAGTTCTCCACATGTAAAACATGTTATATGGCTAGTATCTCTTTTGTGTTCCTCCTTGTTTTCTTGTACTTCCACATGCTTCATGAGATTTTGTTGTATCCCCTTTTTGGCTTGCTGACTGACTTCTTGCACCATGGGGTAGAGTTGATGTTGAGTTGGAACGTGATTTGTTGCTTCACAAAAACAGCAAGACATCTGACTTGTGGGGCATTCCCTAACTGGATGTTCGGTATGACCATGGGGCCACTCATCAGTGCATTCTTGGGACGTATGTCCTATCTCTCCACAAGTTTTGCATGCCTTTGGTTTGGTCATAAGTTTCTCTTCAAAATCCCTATGGTTTTGATCAATCTTAGGCAGTTGCTCATTGATCATCTTCAACAGCTGACTCTGGTTCTCTAGTAGTAGTCGCATAGTTGTATACAAATCACTGGTGTTGGTGTTGGGGTGAGACATCTGTTTATTTTAGAAAGCAATGAGTTGAATTATTTGTACTATGGAGGAATCCTAGTTCAAGAAAACAAAACAAGGCAACTAATCTATAACATAATCAATCAACATCTAACAAACATCAAGCAACAAGGTTCACAACTAACAAACAATCTAGTATTGTCATATAGCCAAGTTGATATGATCAATACACTAACACGATATCGTCATTCTATTTTTGGTGGTGGTCAAATCTACCTCCTTCATGACTGCTTCAAGTTCTTGTTCAACTTTCTTGGATATCTTAGAACTGTTGGTCGAATCCTGGTTCTTCAGTGGTCTTTCATACATGCAGAACTTCATGATTAATCGTAGCTTTTCCATATGAGTCAGCAGAAGCAGACTTCGACTATAAGAACATGGTCATCTAGAAAAAGATAAGAGGTTTTTAGAAGATTGATAGTAGATGAGAATAAGAGAAAGACATAGTGAAAATATTTGTTTTTAGAAAAGTGAATGAATAAAGATTTTCAATCCTATGGTCAGACCTATTTCTATCCAGACTTAGGGGTTTCGAACCTACAGGCAACACAGTGCTCTGATACCATCTGTAGCGTACCTGCACTTTAAATAAGGCAGATACCTGTGTATAGTGCAAATCCCTGGATCGATTCATTTGCACACACAGTTTACGATGTAATATCACAACAAAGCATCAATTATATTACATCGATGATCCAGAATTACAAAATATTTGATACAAGTTGCATAGCGTAAAGCTAGCATTGAAAAAGTACACATCGGAAAATACAATAGCAGTGAGCCTCTATAACTTTCATGCTACCACAGGCGAAAAATATGTTGGTTGTAGACTCGAAACCTTTAAACGAAACCTCACTCGTCATCTGAACAAATCTGCAATAAGAAAAAAATATTGCAACAACGTGGGTCAGATCCCATTAAAAATGGAGTCTGGCAAGTGACACTATGGTGGACACTTATGGAATAACTCTAAAGCCTATATGCATATTTGGCTGGTGGAGCTCAAGGCTAATTTGCATAAAGCCAATTTTTCCTATTCTTTTGAAAACACTTTTCTTGAAATCTCGACGAGTATGGCATGAAAACCATAAATCTCATCTTCCCTTGTTCACCCATCAAGTTTTACTTTTGAAGTTGGAATGGTGGAATCCTCCGTTGACGTCCTTGATCAGCTGCTCAAAATTGTCCGTAACCGGGGACACGGCTAAGTACTTAGTTTTACACTCTGCAGAGGTTGTGCACTTTCACCATTGTACCCATTCAACCCAAGGTATCCTGTACACACCATTTGTGATAAGGAAAGGAGAGAATGAGACGAGATCTTTCAGAAGCATTTTCCCTCCCACCTGGCTTGACCCGTTCCACCTACATCCCCCTACATCTGCTTGTCAAGCCGGAGAGAGTCCACGCAACATAATTGATCAAGCCAGAGCACATATGGCAATGGCTGCACTGGAAGCAATCGTCACTCGGAGTTCTTCAGATCCCTCTGTTCCTGGGTGGCCATTCACAAGTGTACATACTCCAGGAACCATAGAAATGGACCTGAGTAGCCACTCAACATAAACCATACGACCAATTACCACCCAGGTGTTTCATTCTTAACTTAGTAGAATTTAGATTTTCACAAAAACAGCATTTGCATAGCATCAATAATTCTACCAAGTATTGCATAGGAACCTAGACACAGGTATAAGGGATTCTACACAGGTTTAGCATAGCAACACATGCATATAAAAATACACTAAGTAATGCATATAAAATAGGAAGTTTATGAGGTGTGCCACTTGCCTTTGAATGTTGTCGTTGTTCACAACTCTTTTCAACGATACTCGGAACTCTCCGTTCAATCTAACAGTATAGACAAGCAACAATACAACAATCAACAGCAAGCACAACTCCACAATGCATACAAACACATACTAGATGAATAAATAAGTTTTATAAAACTTTCTAAGGAAAATATGTTTATGCATGATGTGCAAAATATTCCTAAGGACTAGAAATACTTTTTCATGCCATGAAATTCTTTTAAGTGAATGCAAGGCAAATAGGTGGGTCAAGAATGACTAAGGACTAAGGTCTTAAGTTGGCTAACATACTTTGTTTTATATCTTCTTGAAACCAGCACTCAAATGGCTTAGCCATGATGTGCAAAATACTTAGGGAAAAATACTAAGTCATTTGTTCAAGATGATCAACAATTATTATCAACTCTTTGTAAATTGGACATTCACTATAGTGAGAGAGACAGACACCCGGCCAGCCACTTAAATTGTGGAACATGTCTCATGTACGTGGACATGTAAGGTTTGTTTCCAGGCCGCTTCATCTCACTATGCTGCTAGGATCTAACAACTTCAAGATGATAACATCATGATCAAAATTTGTTTAAGTCTAAAAGACAAGGTTAGAAAAGAGGGAAAAGATAGAAAGAGAGATGTGGTTGTCCTCCAGGCTTCATCTCCAGACTTGTAACTTTCTTTTGGATGATGTCTTGATTGAAGTTTTGATAGACTTGCTAATTCTTCAGACTTGGTGGTTCTTGCATCCTCGAGGCTGGTCTTGGATTTACTTAGTCTTCATGAAGTCTCAGAAGAGAAGAAAGGACAGAGAGAGAGACTTAGAGAATAAAAGGGGGTTGGCCTTCTTGAACTTCTTCTCACTTTTCTTCTAAGTGCTTGACATCTTGAGGATGCTTCCAGGGCCTGTTTTCTTCTAAGTCCTTCATGAACTTCTTCTTGATTTTCTTCTAAGTGTTTCTTCTTCTTGAAGATACTTCTGGAGTCTTGTTTTTGGCTAAGTCCTTCATTGGTCTTCCAGCTCCATGTTGAAAATCCTAAGTGTCTAGTGCATAGCACTTTTCCCAAAATACTAAGTTTGAAAATAATTCCTAACTTAGAGAAAACTAATGAAGAGGAGTTTTCCTATGAGAATAAAATATGCTATGAATGAAATGAAATTTTAAATCACAAGAAACATCAAAATAACTTTTGTGTTTTCTTTATACATATGCATGAATTTATAAATGCAATTTAATTAATTTCAAATTTTGGGAAATATAATAAAAGGAATAATTATAAGATTAAAGTTTCCTATGACTAAATTTTTATAACCAAATTTTATAATTAGTGTTAATAGACAGAGAGCATTTAATTAAATCTATTGCAATTGGGTTTAATCCAAAATTAATGTTTCTATTAAAAGTTATTTAAACAAAATAGTCAAATTTATTCAAATTGAACACACAACTATGAAATCATTCAAAATTACTCAAAATTATTTTATAGCAGTGGCATTAATTTACAAATATTCTAAAGTTTCTAAAACATATTTATTTGCAATTTTTGGATTTATAGATTTAAAGTTATTACAAATATACTCAAATTCACCATTTGAAATTTGAATATTTTATACTAAGTCAAATTTGAATTTTGTCAGATCCAAAATATTCTACATGTCGAGAGCTTTCCAAATATATAAAAATTATTAAATTTGGAGTTGTGGTTAAAAAGTTGGAAGAGATCTAAGTGACAGGGGTGTTTCTGTAAAATTGCCAATTAAATTTAATTAAGGAAATTGTTTTCCACGTGGCAGCTGACTGGGCAGTGACGTGGCTGCCACGCGGCGCTGACATGGATAAGTCACAGATCTGGGCCGTCAGATCTGGATCTGACGGTCCAGATCGGATCGTACCGCTTCGTCCTCAGCATCTAATCTGCACCGTCAGATTTAGATCGAAGGGCTAACGTTGCGTACCAGAGGGTGGCGGCGCGGTGGCTACCGGCGATGAGGGAGACGACGGCGCGGCCTCGGTCGACGACGGATTCGTCGCTCCGGTGATCTCCTAGCTCCCGTAAGGACACGAAAGCGTGCGGAAGGAGATGGCGAGCGGGATGGAGGCGGTGGCGTGGGCTCGGCTGCCGTGCAGCGACGAGGAGGCGCGGGCGGAGCGGTGAAGTTCTCTCGCGATTCCGGCGAGCTCGGTCTCCTCGTTTGGCTGCAGAAAAGGACGAGGGCGAGGTCAGGGGGGTGCGCACGGACGCGGGGAAGAGGTAGGAGGGCTCACGGGCTCCGGAAAAGGTCTCCACTCGCCGGAGATCGAAGAAACACGGCGGCGGATGGTGCGGACTCCGGCGAGCCTTTCCGGCGGCCTGGGGGCACGATTCACTTAGGGTTTGAGGGGGAAAGGACGGCGGGGACGTGGGGTTTTATATGGACGCATCTACGCAACAAATCCCGCACGAATCGCTCGGATTTGAACGAATCGGAGATGAAGATCTCGGGAGGAATTTCCGGACGGAGGTTAGAGACGATCCGTCAGCCAGTATTTTCTTTTTCTGATTTTATTTATTTAATTCATATCTTTTGATTTAAATGTCCAAATGATGTCAAATTAATTTCTAAAATTTGTAAAAATAATATCTTGCTGTTAAACCAGTTGTGGGTATGTTTTGAGAACTTTTTAAAATTAATACATTTGAAATGTTGGTTTAATACAAAATTGATACTTAATATCAATTTTGAATTATAACTTAATTAAAATTTCTTTTTGCTAAATAAACTTTGTAAAATACCCACATTTCAATATGTTTAAATTTAAGTTATTTAAACTTATTTTGCTGAAATCATTCATATTTATTTTGGCATAATATTAAAGACTAAATATAGATAATGTTTAGGAAATGTGAAATATAAGTTATTCATTTTCTTTTATTGACAATAATTTGTGCAACCTTATATTTTATAATATAATAATGCATTTGAAACTTCATAACAACTTTGGATAGGAATTTTGATTTAATTCTTTTCTTATATAGAATACATATTCATGAAAATCCTTTTATGTGTTGATAATAAATGGAATTCATTTTAAGTTAATGAAATGTTTATTTGAATAATCCATGTTTTTTAAATAGTTTAAAAGATCACTTATAAATATTATTTTTATTTATGAATAGCTATGGCTAAGTGATTGGAATCAATTTCTTATATGTACTATTTACTTAAAAATAAAATGGATTGTAGTTTGTAAAATATTTGTCCACTACACTTTTAGGTTTTTGAAATACTGTGGATAATAAAATGTTTAAACTGTGGCATTTGAAATATTAAACCCAAGTTTGAAGTCTTTCATAGTTGGTTTCCTTATGTATTTAATATTTTACTTTAATAAAAAGAAAAGTTTTAAATTTTAGTGATTTTTGAACATTCCAAAATGTTGGGATGTTACATCACACTTAGATCCCGACGGGCTGGGTTAAGTGTCGATGGGAAGTATCATATGGGCAGGATCCTATACTAGCATGAGCAAAGGAAAGACTAGGGTCGGTGACTCAACTTCGCATACCACGGGTATGGCGAAGCGTGGCTGACACGATGAGTTATCGGATGAGTGTGGGAAAAGCGTGCTACCTCTGCAGAGGGTAATTAAACTATTCGAATAGCCGAGTCCTCGGATATGGACAGTTGAGAGGCCCTACTTTGACCATGTGCAAGTTTTGGGAAAAGAATTGAGTTTTAAAAAGAAAAAGAAATTGGAGAATGTTCCATACACCTATACCAACGGATTGGTATGAGGTAGTTGGAAAATGATTACCATAATGGTTTATGGTCGGAAAAGGAGGAGTTTTTGAAGAAAACTAATAACATTGAGATATTAAGAGTAGTTATAATTTCCTTATCTTCTTCAACAAAGATATAGATGTCTTAAATAAATAAAAGTGTGAAACTAAAACTGAGACTAGTGCACTCATGTTGGAGTAGTTTGCAAGTACATTCAAATGTACTCATACTAGCTTTGTCTCTGGCTATTGTCGTAGCCAGACTTCGAGGAGTCCTACGCCCAGGAAGAGTATGGCGACATCTATGCCAACTAAGGATCTTCATAAGTCGACTGCCTGTCGGGTCATCGCTAGGATTTGATGTCTACTACGCCTTATTTCCGCTGATTGTTTTGGTTTGGCCCTTGAAGGCACCTATGTAAGACTTGGTCTAGATGACCATTTTCTGTAAGACTTTAATTCGGTATTGTAATGGATGTAAACTTTGGTATTCAATTCGGGTTATGTGCAACGACAGACTGATCATGGGATCGTTGTGTTAAGCATAATCGGGTATTTCAGACAGTTAGTCCGGGGTCCCCACAGAATTGGTATCAGAGCCATCTCGACTTTAGGAGCCTTAGATTAGCATGGTCGTTAGATTGTGATTACAAAAGTTGAGTTTTAAAGAAAACAAAGTAAGGAATTAGTTTAAAAATGCTTATCTCTTACCCTCTCACTTATGCAAAAATTCCCTTCTTACAAACTACTAAGTTTTCTCTCATATTCATAAAAACTTGCCACACTTGTCATCTTAATAAACTTAAAAATCTGCTCACATATTGTCCCTTCCATTAAAATTTTGATATACTTGCCATCTCACTAACTTAAAAATTTGACTAAAAATTATAGATGGCGATCCATTTCACCGAGTTCGTTCAGCTGGAGAAGGACGGCAAGTTGATGTTCGAGAAGGACTTGTTCGAGTTGACCAAGCTGCTAGGTCGTCCCACTCCTGAGTTTAAGGGAGCCCAGGTGGATGCTCCCGGTAACGGGAACCTGTCCTGGTTGATCGAGGCGTCTGTTCGCGGGAACATCAAGTCCCCCGGATCCAGGGCACTCTCCTTCACCCTCATGGACGTCCACTGGGACGATGGACTGTGTCGTTCCATGCAGCGGATGCTATCTCGGCTTTGTGAGGAACACAAGGCGGAGCTGGTAAACTCTCGTTTCCAGTTCTACGGGAGGCGCACCATCGATGGACACCCTATTCAGTCCCCTCTGCACCCGACATTCGGAGAGTATATCCTGGACATGGAGATTATGCTCTTTCGCACCCAGGAGGATCTGAGGTGCGCTAGGATTCGGTCTCACTTTGAGCGTCTCTCGCTCAAGGAGAGTCGCGAGAGTGAGGCACAGCTGAAGACTGAGAAGGCCGCTCTTCTTAAGAAGGGAACCCAGATGCGGAAGACCATAGCGAAGCTCCGCAAGAAGGTTGCAGAGCAGGATGAGCTGATAGAGGATTTGGAGCTCCGTACTGACGAGATGGAGGAGGAGGGCGAGGATCTCCGCAAGGAGAACGACGCTTTCCTCAGTGACGATGACGACTATCTGGAGGAGATGGACGATGAGGATGAGGATGATGAGGAGGAGGATCCAGAGGAGCCACCCTACCAGTCCGACGCTGACGGATCCGAGCCTGAGGTTCCACCTCAGTAGGCGAGTGACTGGAGTTCTACCGCAGGATTAGGTCGACCCCCTAGCGCTAGTAGAGTCAAAGTTGTGGTTCTTTTGGAACTTGCTATATGTACTTTAGCTTAAGGGAAAATGTTGTAGGCTTGATATGGTGAACTCTTGATGTAATGGTTGTGCTATATGAATGTGTGCTAGTACTTGTTAAATCTGTGTAAAATGTTTCTCCTATAATCCTTAGTAAATCAACCTCTACGTAAAAACCAATCTTTCCTTGGTCAAACCCCTTTTTGCTTGCCCCTTATACCCGGTGTGCTTCAGGATGGTGGACACTCGTCGCACCAACACGGATGGAGGAGCACCACCACCCCCACCGGAACCAACCACCGCCCAACTTCTTGCACTTATCATGGAGGAACGCCAAGCTGCTAGGGCTGAGCGTCAAGCTCATATCGCTGCCCTGCAACAGATATCTGCCGCTCACAACAACAACAACAACAACCACCACAACAATGGCAATGGCAATGGCAATGGCAATGGCAATGGTGAAGGAAATCAGCGGTCCACTTTGAGCGACTTCCAAAAGACCAACCCACCCACCTATTCCAAGGGACTTCACCCACTTGAGGCCGATGACTGGCTTCGCACCATTAACAACAACCTGGAAGTTGCAGCCGTGGGAGAACCTGAGAAGGTGCTGTATGCGACCCACTATCTTGCAGGACCAGCACGGTCTTGGTGGGAAGCTACCAAGGCTCTCCAGCAAGCTGGTTATGCTATCAGCTGGGATGATTTCTAGGAGAAGTTCCGCAAGAAGCACATTCCCCGCGGACTCATTGAGCGGAAGAAGGATGAATTCCGCAGGTTGCGGCAGGGAAGTAATGATGTGGTCGGATACCTCGATGAGTTCACTGACTTGTCTCGGTATGCTCCTGATGACGTCGACACCGAGAGGAGGAAGATGGAGCGTTTCATGAACGGACTTCATGATGAACTGCAATGCGCCTTGGTTATCCATGACTTTGTTGATTTGGAATCACTTGTGGACAAGGCCATCCAGTTGGAGACCAAGCGCAAGTCCATGTTTGAAGGTCGTAAGAGGAGAATGATTGCCCAGGAAGGTTCGAGCAGTCAGAAACCTCGCACCCACCCACCAAACCCCAAGCCAGCCTATCGACCACCACCAAACCCACGCCCCAATTACCCTAATCACCCAAACAACTCAAACAGCTTCAGCCGTCCCAATGACAACACCCGTCCCGGAGGGAACTCTAACAACTTCAACCGCAATGCCAATGTTGTTTGTTTCAATTGCGGCACCAAAGGTCACTACTCCAAAGAATGCCCCAATCCTAAGAAGAATGGTCCACGCCCCGATGCACAGGCGCCGAACAACGGCCAAGGCCGCAATGGAAATGGCAAGAACCCCGCACCCCGCGGAAATGTGGCTGTTGCCAAGGGACGCCTGCACCACATCAATGCTGAAGAGGCCATGGATGCACCAGATGTTGTGCTGGGTACGTTCCTTGTCAACTCAGTACCTGCAACTGTTCTGTTTGATTCTGGTGCTACTCATTCTTTTGTTACCCAAGAATTTGTTGCTAAGGGAGGTTTAGTCGGAAACCTCTTACCCAAACCCATGGTCATCCAAATCCCAGAATCCACCATAGATACCAAGTCATTTTGCCCGGACGTTTCCCTTGAGATCAAAGGGGAAAAGTTCCTAGTCGACTTAATCATCCTAGGAACCCAAGGAATAGATGTCATACTGGGTATGAATTGGTTAGCCAAGTACCGTGGTCGAATTGACTGTGCCAGAAGAGTTGTATCCCTCACCACCGACAAAGGAGTAGAAGTGGAATATGTGTCACAAACCAGTCGACCCCAACCAGGATGCCATGAGAGCATAGCTCGACCCACACTAGATGAGATCCGTGTTGTTCACCTGTTCCAAGATGTCTTTCCTGAAGAATTGCCTGGTATGCCACCAGATCGGGATATTGAGTTCATCATTGAACTTATCCCCGGGACAGCCCCTATATCCCAAAGACCTTATCGGATGAATCCAGAAGAATTGGTTGAGTTGAAGAAGCAGTTAGCAGATATGCTCAGCAAAGGGCTTATTCGCCCAAGTGCTTCACCCTGGGGATCACCCATTATTTTTGTGGATAAGAGAGATGGTACCACACGCCTGTGTGTGAATTATCGCAGGTTAAATGATGTGACCATCAAAAACAAGTACCCTCTCCCAAAGATCGAGGATCTGTTCGATCAAATGAACGGAGCCCGAGTCTTTTCCAAGATCGATCTTCGGTCAGGGTATCATCAGTTAAGAATCCGAGAGACAGACATTCCCAAGACTGCCTTCACAACCCGTTACGGTTTATTTGAATACACCGTAATGTCCTTTGGTCTGACCAATGCCCCAGCCTATTTTATGAACCTCATGAACAAGATCTTCATGGAGTATCTTGACAAGTTCGTGGTAGTTTTCCTTGATGACATCCTTATTTACTCCAAAACTGAAGAAGAGCATGCTGAACACCCGCGTCTAGTTTTAGCAACCCTCCGAGAGCATCAGTTGTATGCCAAGTTTAGCAAGTGTGAGTTTTGGCTCAGTGAAGTCTCATTTCTCGGACATGTTGTGTCTGCGGGAGGAATTTTTGTTGACCCAGAGAAGATCCAAGCCATTGTGAACTGGGAAGCCCCAACTAGTGTGACTGAAATCCGAAGCTTTCTCGGACTAGCGGGGTACTACCGCAAGTTCGTTGAGGGATTCTCCAGTATAGACAAACCCCTTACCCAACTGCTGAAAAAGGACAAGAAATTTGAATGGACTCAGAAGTGTGAAGAGAGTTTCCAGGAATTAAAGAAGAGATTGACCTCAACCCCTGTCCTGATTATGCCAGACGTCACCAAGAGTTTCGACGTGTATTGCGATGCATCACGTCTAGGACTGGGTTGTGTTCTGATGCAAGAAGGCAAGGTGGTGTCGTATCTGTCTCGACAGTTGCGACCACATGAAGAGAACTACCCAACCCATGACCTGGAGTTAGCCGCTGTTGTTCTTGCTCTGAAGACGTGGCGCTCCTATCTGGCGGGACATCGCTGCGAGATCTATACGGATCATAAGAGCTGAAGTATATCTTCACGCAGAGGGAGTTAAATTTGCGACAGAGAAGGTGGATGGAATTAATCAAGGATTATGATATCGGTATCAATTATCACCCTGGAAAGGCTAATGTAGTTGCCGATGCCCTTAGTCGCAAACCCTGCACCCTGAATGCACTGATCCAAGCAGAGCAGCCAGCCCTGTTCAAAGAGTTCAAAGATTTTGGACTAGAGCTTGTTAGCCACGGCTATCTCGCCCATTTAGAGTTAGCTCCAACTCTGATAGATCAAATCAAGGAGGCCCAGAAAGGTCATGAGAGCATAGAAGGAATCAAGAAGAAGATTTCTCTCGGTAAAGCGCCTGGTTTTACCGAGGATGCAGAAGGAGTGTTGAGATTCAATGGTCGTATCTGTGTCCCCAATACCTCGGAACTCAAGGAGTTAATCCTAAAGGAAGCCCACGAGACCCCTTACTCAATCCACCCCGGCGGAACCAAGATGTACCAAGACCTTCGTGAAAGATTTTGGTGGCACGGAATGAAGCGAGAAATTGGTGTTTTTGTAGCCAAGTGTGATATTTGTCAGCGAGTCAAGGCTGAACATCAGCGACCCGCTGGATTGCTTCAACCCTTAAAGATTCCCGAGTGGAAGTGGGATGAGATTGGAATGGATTTTATCACCGGACTTCCAAGGTCCAACCGAGGCCATGACTCAATATGGGTCATCGTTGACAGGCTGACCAAAGTTGCCCATTTTCCTCCCGTCAACACCACCTATAGGGGAAATCAGTTAGCAGACCTGTATATTTCCAGAATAGTAAGCATGCATGGTGTGCCTAAGAGAATTGTATCAGATAGAGGCACACAATTCACCTCAAGATTCTGGAAAGCCCTGCACGAAGCCCTCGGAACCAAGTTGGCGTTTAGCACAGCTTATCACCCCCAGACCGATGGCCAAACTGAACGAGTGAACCAGATATTAGAGGACATGCTTCGCGCATGTGTCCTAGCCTATGGATCCAAATGGGAAGATTGTCTTCCATTTGCAGAATTCTCATACAACAACAGTTACCAGTCTAGTCTGCAAATGGCCCCTTTTGAAGCCCTTTACGGCAAGAAGTGTCGTACACCCCTGAATTGGTCCGACACCGGAGAAGGCAAACTGTTTGGACCAGATAACCTCCGTGAGGCTGAAGAGCAAGTCCAGCTTATCCGTGAGCGACTCAAGACCGCCCAATCCCGTCAGAAGAGTTACGCTGATCCCAAGCGTCGTGAGGTCACCTTCAATATCGGAGATTATGTCTATCTCCGAGTGACACCCCTTAAAGGAATGCAGCGTTTCCATGTCAAAGGAAAATTAGCGCCAAGATATATTGGACCCTTCAAGATCCTTGCCCGTCGAGGAGAGGTGTCTTATCAACTGGAGTTGCCTCAAGAGTTAGCAGATTACCATGATGTTTTCCACATTTCCTTGCTCCGGAAATGTCTTGAAGTTCCTGACCAGCCTGATGTTTTCAAAAACATCGATCACCAGTCCGTCGACCTGAATCAAGATCTGACTTATCGTGAGACGCCCCTCAAGATTCTCGACGAAGATGTTCGTCTCACCCGCAGGCGAGCAATCAAGTTCTACAAAGTCCAGTGGACTAACCACTCTGAAGATGTAGCAACTTGGGAACGTGAAGACTATCTTAGAAGCGAGTTTCCCAACCTCTTTAGTACCCAGGCCTAGCAAATCTCGGGACGAGATTTATTTTAAGGGGGGAAGTCTGTAACATCCCAGAATATTAAAATGATTATTAATGCAAAAACGTGGGCCAACAAAAACTTTTCTTATAAAAAGTTGTGTATATTTCTTGAGTATTGTTTGTTGCATTGTTTGCAAGATTGTTGAATTCTAGCTCTAATTAAAAATTTGAAGAAAAGAAAACAAACAAAATAAATTACAAAACATAACACCATGTGACACATGTCACATTATTTTCCAAAGTAAGAAACATAATTTTATTTCCAAACCAAAATCAATGGAATAATATTATAAACACTCCTAGTTAATTTTCACAAACTATTCCCTTTCAAAAATTCAAATTCAAAAGACTCAAATTCAAATTAGAAATTCATTATTGAAATATTTCCAAATATTTCAAAAAGACTTTGTATCACTTACCAATAATATATTTAGCCTAGATCCTAAGTTTGGACTCAAAAGGATTAGGCAAAGTATAAAAAATTAAATAGCCAAAATGTCACTGTTTTGGTTCAGGAATTTCAGCAAACACCTTGTGATCATCCACCCTGTTCTTCCCAAACCGAGCCAAGTCTTGGATCAATTCGAGCATGGCGTTGATCATTTGTCGAATTGATGCATCCACTGCATTCCTCTCTTAGCCACGACCACGCCGCGCGCAAGGATGAGCCAAATGGTGGCCTGGAACGTCGAGGAGACGCCGGCGACAGCGACGGCCGTGCGCACGTCGCCATGTCGCGTAGGCAGCGGAGGTGGCAACTCCACGCAAACCCGTGCCAGGCCCCCCCTCTCTCCCTCACCTGGCTGCCCCCTCTCCCGCCGCACCGCAGCCCGCAGGAACCCGTCCCCGCCGGAGTATCGCCGTGGACAGTGCGCGCCGCGCACCGCCCGAGCTCTCCCAGAGCACGCCTGGGCGTCCCCCCCCTGCCGAGCTTCCTCCACGCCTTCCCTCCTTTCCCACCTTGTTCCCCAGCCAGCCCGCAGAGTAGCCGCACCCCTCCACCGGCCTACGGCGACCTAGCACGGCCACGGGAGCCTCTGCACCGCGTCCACCGTGCGCCGCCCGGCCGCTATAAAAATGGCACCCCGTGCCCTGCTTCTGCCACACCGCCACACCACCTCTTCTCTCCACTCCCCTCTCCCTTGTGCACCGCTAGGAGGCCAGGACCGAGGCCGCGAAGCCTCGGGTCGCCGTGACCTTCCCCGAGCTCGCCGAGCCCGAGGTAGGCGACGACCATGGCCAGGCCACGGCACCCTCTCTAGCGCTCCCCTCTGCCCGTGCTCGCCTCCCCTTGCTACCCGCTCTCACCCACGCCCCTTTTCCCTCTGTCCCGTGCCCATGATCGCCAGGGATTGCTCGCCGGAGTTGCAGTGCTGCCGCGGAGGAGAAGTTGCACCGCGCCGTCGCTCGGAGCCACGCCAGCAAGCGCCGCTCGCCCCAGGATCTTCCCCGCGCCGTCGCCGTTGCTCCGCACCTTCCTCGCGCCCTTCCGAGCCCCCTAGGTGAGCTTCTGTCCCGCCTCGCCGTCGCCGGAGTCGCGCGCCGCCCGTTTTAGGTCGCCGGCGTCGCGGCCGATCGAGGGCCGTTGGATCTTGATCCAACGGTGCCTTACCGGTTCGGTTTAAATAAAAAGAACCTGACAGGCGGACCCCACCCGTCAGTTTTAAATAAACCCGCGCGCGCTCGCTGAGTCGCTGACCAGTGGGTCCCCTCTGTCAGGGTTTTCAACATTATCCACTCCTGGCTTTTATTTCGAATATAGATTTAATTAAAAAGTCAGTACTGAACTCAATTTTAGAAAATCCATAACTTTATATTTACAACTCCAAATGGAGCAAATCCAACTGTTCTG
Source organism: Poa annua (assembly GCA_026929855.1). Taxonomy (NCBI): domain Eukaryota; kingdom Viridiplantae; phylum Streptophyta; class Magnoliopsida; order Poales; family Poaceae; genus Poa; species Poa annua. Next base: position 236,267,374 of record CM049426.1, on the reverse strand, counting down.
GAAAGCTTATGAAAATATCTTTCCAACCCAATTGGTTTCACTCCATTTGGATATATAATAAAAATACACTATTCAAAATACCATAAATGGTTTAAATTCTAAACTAGTTTGTTTCTGATACTCTGATAATCCAAATTAGTTGAAACCAATTTTATTAGGTCCCATTTAACTATGGTTAGCCATCCCTAAAAGGGTTTAATTTTTAAATGAATATAATTTAAATAATAGCCAAAACCTTATTAATTGGCTTCTGGATTCAAAACAATGTGTAGGGAGTTTGGTAACTCCAAATGACCCAAACCCAATTGTGTCATCTTCCACACATCATTATCTTTCTGTAGAATTTTAGTTTGTATTTTTGTGATAAACAGAACTCAAGCTATGCAATTAAACATGTGCAACGAGTTTCTGCCCTAATTAAAGTACAATGGAATAATGGTTAAATCAATTAAATTGAAACCACATAGTGTTGTTTGGTATGTGGAATGGTTAATTAGAACCTCTAAGAGTGTATTGCTATGATGATTGTTTGAATAGGCTAGTGATTGGTTGTATTGATTGCTTGTGTATTAGACGAGAACGTTGCCGGATATATCGAGGAGGAAGGATTTGTGGAACCTCAAGACCAAGACCAAGACCACTTTGTTGAGCAAGGCAAGCTACTCTCTGAGCTTGCACATAACTTATGAATCTAGATTTACAAATCATTTTTCAAAGGCAAAGGTTTATAAAACCCTTTTTAAAAGTATATAGAGATTATTTTGCCACCCAATGTAGAAGTATATGCTAAAACTATAGGATGGAAAAACCAAGAATTGTTTATTCAAAACTCCTTTGAAAACTTGTGTGGATATAAAGCACTATGATAGGGTGTTGAAGTAAAGAAATGGAGAAAGGTGGTTTTGAGAAAAGCACATTGTGTCTTAGTACTTACGTCGATCAGCCGATACTCTGTGCGATCACATTTACCCACATATGGGAAAGGGCCTAGTCATATAGTTTGCTCTTATTGGTATGGGACACTGCATCAACAGAGATGACTCTGTTATGCATGAGGGAATGGTTTGACGACCTACCCCTGACCTGGGTCCTCTCTCAACATCTATGAGTAGATAAGGAGAAGGATAGAAGGATGTCCCCTATACACCGCCAGATAAAACATGTGAGTCCTCACACTTAGATCCCGACGGGCTGGGTTAAGTGTCGATGGGAAGTATCATATGGGCAGGATCCTATACTAGCATGAGCAAAGGAAAGACTAGGGTCGGTGACTCAACTTCGCATACCACGGGTATGGCGAAGCGTGGCTGACACGATGAGTTATCGGATGAGTGTGGGAAAAGCGTGCTACCTCTGCAGAGGGCAATTAAACTATTCGAATAGCCGAGTCCTCGGATATGGACAGTTGAGAGGCCCTACTTTGAGCATGTGCAAGTTTTGGGAAAAGAATTGAGTTTTAAAAAGAAAAAGAAATTGGAGAATGTTCCATACACCTATACCAACGGATCGGTATGAGGTAGTTGGAAAATGATTACCATAATGGTTTATGGTCGGAAAAGGAGGAGTTTTTGAAGAAAACTAATAACATTGAGATATTAAGAGTAGTTATAATTTCCTTATCTTCTTCAACAAAGATATAGAGATGTCTTAAATAAATAAAAGTGTGAAACTAAAACTGAGACTAGTGCACTCATGTTGGAGTAGTTTGCGAGTACATTCAAATGTACTCATACTAGCTTTGTCTCTGGCTATTTTCGTAGCCAGACTTCGAGGAGTCCTACGCACAGGAAGAGTATGGCGACATCTATGCCAACTAAGGATCTTCATAAGTCGACTGCCTGTCGGGTCATCGCTAGGATTTGATGTCTACTACGCCTTATTTCCGTTGATTGTTTTGGTTTGGCCCTTGAAGGCACCTATGTAAGACTTGGTCTAGATGACCATTTTATGTAAGACTTTAATTCGGTATTGTAATGGATGTAAACTTTGGTATTCAATTCGGGTTATGTGCAACGACAGACTGATCATGGGATCGTTGTGTTAAGCATAATCGGGTATTTCGGACAGTTAGTCCGGGGTCCCCACAATACGTCTCAGCAACAAACAGGGTGGTGAGCACGGTACTCGTAGTCGAACGGGAAGAGGAAGGGCACAGTCACCCGGTGCAACGGCCCGTCTACTACCTCAGCGAAGTCCTCGCCCTGTCCAAGCAGAACTACCCGCATTACCAGAAGCTGGCATATGGAGTCTTTATGGCCTCCAGGAAGGTCGTCCACTACTTCTCCGAGCACCCGATCACGGTGGTAAGCTCCTCTGGACTAGCAGACATTCTCACAAACCAACGCGCGACAGGACGAGTCGCCAAGTGGGTTGTCGAGCTAGGACCATGGGGGCTGAAGTATGCTCACCCGAAGTCCATCAAGGCCCAAGTCCTCCCATAATTCACAACCGAGTGGATAGAAGCCCAGCTACCAAATGTCCCCGACTTGTCCAACGCATGGACAATGTACTTCGATGGCTCCAAGAAATTCATGTCAGCCGGGGCAGGAGTTGTGCTCATCTCCCCCAAAGGAGACAAGCTCAAGTACGTCCTGAGATGGACTTTCCGACACCGTCTGACAACGAAGCCGAGTAGGAGGCCCTGATCCACGGCATGCGGATGGCCAAGAACTGCGGCGCCACGCACCTCATGATATACGGTGACTCCTACCTGGTGGTACAGCAAACCATGAAGTCCTGCGACGCCATCGACGACAACATGATCGCCTACAGAGACCTTTACAACCAGTTGGAAGGCAACTTCGACGGCTGCGAGTTGCGGCACATCGGCCGCGAAAGCAACGAGGAAGCCGACGTCCTCGCTAACATGGGATCAGACAGGGTGCCGGTCCCACCCGGCGTCTTCCTCGAGCGCATCACGCAGAGATCCATCAAGACTCAAAACACGGCAAGCACTGCAACAACAAAAGGCGATGCTAACCCGCCAAGCCAAGACAAGGTCCCCGTGGAGGTCGTGCTAGTCGAAGCTACATGGACAGGACCGTACCTGGCGTACATACTGCATCAGAAGCTGCCAGCTGACCCAGTCGAAGCAAAGCGCATCATCAGGCGCTCCAAAAGTTTCACCGTCATCAACGGAGAACTCTACAAAAGAAGTATCTTAGGAATCCTGCAAAGGTGCGTAGATCCAGCCGACGGCCAGGCCATCTTACTCGACATCCACGCGGGTATCTGCAGGCATCACGCCAGCAGTCGAGCATTGGTGGTCAAAGCACTACGAGCAGGGTTCTACTGGTTGACAGCCATGCAGGACGCCGAGGAGCTAGTAAGGAAATGCACAGGGTGCCAGGAGTTTGCCAACAAGCCACACGCGCCAGCATCAGAACTTAAGACGATACCACTAGCCTGGCCCTTCGCCCAATGGGGTCTGGAAATGGTGGCCCCCCTGAAGAAATCCTCACCCGGAGGTCACACTCACCTCCTGGTTGCAGTCGATAAGTTCACAAAGTGGATCGAAGCTATGCCCATCACAAGTTCGACTGCATCCACAACAGTCAACTTCATCAGGTCAATCATCTTCAGATTCGGAGTACCGAATGGGATCATCACCGACAACGGCTTGAACTTCACAACCGAAGAATTTAAGGACTTCTGCTCAGAGCAGGGCATCAAGCTCAGCTATGCGTCCGTCTCGCACCCGCAATCCAATGGGCAAGTGGAGAAAGCCAATGGCCTCGTCTGCAGCGGCATCAAGAAGCGACTGTGCGTGCCACTGAAACGCGCAGCGGGCGCATGGGTGGAAGAGCTACCGTCGGTCCTTTGGAGTCTACGAACAACGCCAAACAGATCCACCCAATACACTCCATTCTTTATGGTGTATGGTGCAGAAGCGGTTCTCCCCTGCGACATCAAATTCGACGCACCCAGAGTAGTCGCCTACGACGAGTCGGATGCAGAGGAGGCACTCGAAGACAGCATGGATACCCTGGATGAAGCACGCGACATCGCCCTGGCACGATCAGCCGTGTATCAACAAGACCTACGCAACTATCACACTCGGAGGCTGCGACCAAGAGCGTTCGTTGCAGGCGACTTGGTTCTTCGACTCAAGCAGAAGAAGGTGCACAAGCTCGCTTCCCCATGGGAGGGCCCATACATTGTGACAGAAGCAATCGGCAACGGAGCTTACCGCCTGAAAGACTCGAAGACGGGAGCAGACTGCAGCAACCAGTGGAACGTGGCACAACTCCGCCGGTCCTACGCCTAGTTCGACCCAATCATTGTACAAGAAAAATCAGCGCGGCAGGTTTCAGACGCACTCTTTCCCTCACCTGGGTACCTACGGGGACTGGAAGGGTTTTAATGAGGCGGCCTGTTCGCAAGAATCAATAAAGTGATTTGAAGAAAATCCGTCTCCTTTACCTTTCACACAGAGGAAGCTAAAACCCTAGGCCGCCACTCGAACCACTCGAGGGCTGCGCCACACAGGTTGAAAGAAAAGCTTAGGCCGCTACCCGAACTACTCGGGGGCTGCGCCATACAAGCATAAATCAAAAAATCCTAGGCCGCCACCTGACACACTCGGGGGTTGCGCCATACAGGTCAAGTTCAAAATCCTGGGTCGCCACCCGACATACTCGGGGGCTGCGCCAAAAAGGTAACACTTGTAATCCTAGGCTACCACTCGACCTACTCGGGGGCTACGCCATACAGGCCTTATCAGAAAATCCTCAGCCGCCACTCGAACTCACTCGGGGGCTGCGCTGTACATGTCAAGTTCAAAATCCTAGGTCGCCACCCGACATACTCGGGGGCTGCGCCAAACAGGTAACACTTGTAATCCTAGGCTGCCACTCGACCTACTCGGGGGCTACGCCATACAGGCCTTAGCAAAAATCCTAGGCCGCCACTCGAACAACTCGGGGGTTGCGCCATACAGGTCAAGTTACGAAAATCCTAAGTCGCCACCTATTAAAGTCAGAGACTGCGACATACAGGTCACACTTGGAAAAACCTAGGCCGTCGCCTAACATACTAGGCGACTGTGCCAAACAGGTCGAAAATCAAAACTGGCATTTACACTTCCGAGCAAGTAGATCAATTCTCATTACTCGCAAGCATTTTTAATCTAGTACATTGCGACTTGCACAGGCACATTTGCCTTCTATAGCTAACCCTGTACAGCAGACGACAGCTACTCTAAACTGCAGGCTCGGCCTTCGGCGCATCGAGTGGACCAACAAGGCGCTCACTTAGCCTCTGAACCTGCCCGATAATCTGGCGTGCAGCCGCCAAGGTCTCGGCGAAGTCGTCATCACCGGGCAAGCCATCCAGCACCTTATCGAGCGGAAGATGTGGCCGATGCATCCGGACGTATGCCAACGCCGCATTCGCCCCAGCCACAAGTTAGGCGTCGACGAACTCCTTCAGCCCCTCACCGTCACGAAACCTCTCCAGCAAGGCGGACAGTCCATTCGGCTGCGCGTTATGCGGGAAATACACACGATTGATATGCCAGAGTGTCTTCCGGCAATTCTCCAGAAGAAAAGCCGCACGCCATGTACGATCAAGCATAGTGGCAAGGGCGCGCCCTCTCGACTTGTTCACCCAGAACTGACGAGCTTCATAGGAGTCGTCGGACGCCTCTCGGGTAACCCGCTCCTCAACGCGATCCCGTTCAGCCTCCCAATCTGGGTTCACGTCTGCACGCGTAAATTACAAGTCAGAACAAGCAAGTTCCAGCAAAGAAAGCAGCCGCCAAAAGGATACCAACCTTGCAGTTGTCGACTGATCAGATCAATCTCCCCAAGCAAAAAATCCTCACGTCGTGAGAACTCTGCAGTAGGATGCGACCTGGAGCGATGCAGCAGCAGCTCAGTATTCTTCAGGGTCGCCTCAAGCTCAACCACCTTGTTCTTCAGGTACGTGATTATCCGCTGATCATTTGTACTACGTGGAGGAGCCGGCGCCGCCCGACGACGGCGAGCACCCGAAGAAGAAGCCTCGCCACTCGGCTCAGTCGCAGGAGAAGAAGAAGCACCACCGCGCACGACAGTCTGCCACGAATACGCAGAGTCAATACAATCATATGACTATGCAGCAAAGTTAAACTCGGCAGAAAGAAATTCAGTTCTAGCAAAAGCATTGTTGAAGCCCAAGAGACCTGGCAGGACAAAATTCATTACAGGGCCAAAAATTTAAAGGTACAGACCACGGCGACTGCCAAATTCCTATGCTACATCTACTCTAAGGCTGCAGACTGTGACCGGGAGCGACTCTTCCGAGTAGCAGCAGCCTCAGTTGCCTTAGCAAGGGCCCTCTCGAAGAGTGCCACAAGCTGCACAGCCAGCTGTGTAGCCCGCTCCTTCACACCACCCAGCGACGCGATTCGGCCATCGGGTCTTCGAGGAAAGCCACTGACGACCTTCTCAAAATCACCCGGAACCTGATGTCCTAAGAGGAGCTAGAAGGTGAGCTCGGAGCCGCGTACCGTCTGCGACCGCGTGAAGTCGGCGATGGTGGTCGCGTCCTCAAACGGCGCAGCAAGGGCATCCACAGCCGCCGCCGGCTGGTCGCTAGGAAAGATGCTCTGGTGCACCACAGTAAGGGCTCCAGTCGACTTCTTCAGCGCGGCTGTGGACTTCTTCAGCGCGTCGGACGCATAGGCGCACACCCGGTCGAGGAAGCCGACAGCAGTCGCCAAATCAACCGCGTCACTCGACGTGTCTTCCGGGGGAGCTCCACCGCAGGTCTCTGCGAAAGGGATTCAAGGTCAGAAAAGGAAAAGATCAAGACACAATAGGCAATAAGCCGAAACTTACCCCCAAGAACACCGGCGAGTGAGAGGAGACGGTCGACTTGAGTCTTCTCTTGGACGACCCGCGTCAGCTCCCGCTCTCGAGATTCATGCAGAGTCTTCTCAAGCTCAGCAACCCGCCCGGTAGCCTGGTCCAGAGAAGCACGCAGCTGGTCCCTCTCCTTCTCCAGGCGAACATAGGCCGCGGCTGCGTCAAGCTGCTGGCGGTAGTACGGCTGAAAGAAAAGCAAGATATTAATAAAGTTGCGGGCGACTATACTAGTCACCCACACCTTCGGGGGCTACTCCCATCGAGAGCGCTGATCGCGCACCCGATGAAAACTCAAGAGTACAAGTACAAGCATAAAGGGCTTACGTGGTCCAGGAGGTCAGGGTCCTCTGAAGCCGAAGGAGGAGCGCGACTCGACGACGCAATGCCAGCAGGCTGTGCGTGCACCTTCTCCACCACCGCCTGAGTCCCCAATTCAGTCGAAGGAGCGGATGTATGCTCCACGTCCCGAAGGGGAGAGCTAACATCGCCAGAACGATGGCTGCAGCGAAGACGAGCACACTGGTCAGATCAAAGGTTGCAGCTACAAAACACAACTCGAAGAGAATAAATCATCAAGAAGCTCACCTGGTGGTTTCAAAGTCGTCGTCACTCCCCAGGGAGGGCGACGCCATCCGCGCAAACGAACGAGGAGCCGCGGAGCTGACTGGAGGAACATTCAAGGGCTCATTTCAGCCACCCGAGGACCGCGCACCCGACGACGTCGCGATGGCCTCCTCCAGAGCAACGTCGGCATCCTTAGCGGGTGACGACGCAGTAGCAGAATCGCCACGGCTCGGGAGCTTTCGCTTCTTCCGAACGGGTTCCTCCTCTTCTTCCTCGTCCTCCACCTCTTCGTGGGGAGAATGCGCGGAAGGAATCTCATCGTCGTCATCCTCTTCCTCGACAAATTTCGACTCGTCGTCGGGTCCGTTCTCGGGAAGAGGAGGAAGGCTGATCAGCAGGGACCGACCCTGAAGCAAGTAGACGCAAGTCGAATCAAGAAGCAAGTAGACGAAAGTCGAGTCAAGACAAAAGGAAAACAAGCCAAAACTCACCTCAGGAACGGGGTTCGATGCCCCGTAAGCAGCAACCGGGCACTTGACGTTGCACGTATCCGCGATTCGGAGGTTGGTGATGGACCTTACTTTGGTTTCCACCTCCTCATCGTCAAGTGGCTCGGTGCTGACGCCCTCGACGGCCCACATCGGGTGAGGCCGAGCGCTGAGCGGCTGCACCCGAAGACGGAAGAAGGTGGCCATCAGGAAGACACCACCCACCTCGCGCCCAAGGGTTTTGGTGAGATCGCGTAGCAGGCCCAGCAGAGGCCGCACGACTTCCTTCTCCACATCAGTCAGCGGGTGCGTCCAGGCTTGCGTCTTCCGCAGCCCACGTCCGCTGTCGAATGCCCCCAGGCCGTCCTGGCTCGACTGGACGTAGAACCATCTTTTGCGCCACCCCTGGACGGAGTCCGACTTCTTCATCTGGAAGTACGCAGTGTCACCGCGCACTTGGATTCCGAAGCCGCCCACGGGGAAGGGCAACCCGCTATTTCCAACATTCTTGCGAACGAGGAAGAGCGACTTCCACAATGCCCAGTGGGGCGCGACACCCAGAAAGCACTCGCAAAGCACGATGAAGCCCGCGATGCTCAAGACGCCATTGGGGGTCAGATCATGGATCTGAACCCCATAGGCATACAGGAGACCGCGCACAAAATCGTGCATGGGGAACCCGAAGCCCCGCGGAAGGAAATCCACGAAGCAAACGCGTTCCCCATCCCGGGGTGTGGGGAAAACCTCTTTGCCAGGAGCGCGTACCTGGACTTGGTCAGCAGGTGGAAGAAGACCTTGAGCGCGGAGGAGTTCCACCTCTGCCTTCTTCACCGACGATCTCTGCCAGTCGCCGTCGGGCTTCTTCATCAGACCGGCTTCGTCGGCGGCGGCGGAGGAGCCAACGGCGCTCTTCGGCTTGCCCATGGCGCCGCGAGGCAGCGCAAGGTGCACGGACAGAAAGCACGGAGCTCTAGATGGCGGCAAAAATGGTAGAGCGCAAAGGAAAGGGATGCTAGAACGATCGGAGAAGATGAAGGCCCTCGCATCAAAACGCAGTACTTATGCCTCGGAAAAGTTTCATCTCAACCGTCCACAGAACAAGGGCTCCAAGCAGACAAATCCGGCCGTCCACGTGTCGCACGAAGAAACCAATCGTCGCCGCCCACTTCGTCCACTACGCACGAAAACCGAGACATCATCATCATGCCGCGCAAATTTCACGCCCAGTTCGGAGACGTGACAACTGCTGACCGCGGTCAGCTCTGATAGCGGGGCCCGCCACGTCACGTCCCATCGGGCGCAGAGGCGTGCAACGTATCGTCACCAGTGACGTCATCAAGCCAACGGCTCCAAAAACAACGGAAACAGCTCGACAGAGTGATTCGAGTAGTAAGCTTTTTAGCTGAAACCAACAAGGTAGGATCGACTGATGATCCGAGAACCCGAAGAAATCATTCGGGTGGCAAAGAAAAACCGAGTAAGCTCGAGTAGCCGAATCCATCCACAAGTAAGCCAACAAGCCGAATAGAATCAAGCTTCACAAGAAGACAAAGGCAAAGTAATTCGACTGCAAAGGTTACTCCCATCAGGAGCGGCAGGTTCGACTGAAGAAATCGAGTTCAAGCTCAAGATCAAGCAATCCAATGGCGCGTCCAGGAGGAAGGAGTCCTTTGCTCGACTCTACGCTTCGACCAAGCACTCGGGGGCTACTGACGTGGGGCTGCCTTTCGGGGAGCCCACGGTAAGACTACCTGGGCCGCGCCAAGGACATGGAGGCCCATAGAAGGCCCACGTGGGGTACCATGTAACCTAGTCCAAGTCGGTTAGGAAGCATAATCTGCCATATCTGTAGTTGCCATCGGCATCGACCACCCGAGACCTGGCTACCTATAAAGACAGGAGGGTTGCCCGTCCAAAAGGACACGCCATAGCCACCGCCACAAACCCTAGCGAGATCGCAATCTCGCCATTGTAATCGCTACTCGCATCAATAATCAGACAAGCAGGAGTAGGGTATTATCCTCCGGGAGCTTGAACCTGGGTAAATCCTTGCTTGTCAGCCGTCGTGACCACCTGCACTCATCTCTCTCCCCATCAATCAACCCGGGGTGCATAACCCTGGGACTTGTCGAGTTAACACCTCGTCAATCGAGGTGGTTGAAGTAGACTCAATCTGCATGGCCGATGTCGAAGTAGTAGATGTAGTCGAAGTAGATGTGATCCTTACAGTTGTAGCGGATGCGGCTCCCGCAGTAGGCGACAGCGGGTACGGCGCGAGGATGGCCGATGCGGGTGTCACCGCCGCGCGTGGCGTGGTCGCCCCAGACCTGAATATTCCCTGACTGTCGACGAAACAGTATATGGAGCCAAAGATGATGTGTATACCTTTGTACAGATCGGCGTACACCGAGAGGTGGGCCGGCGGATGGAAGGCGTACTCGAAGGAGCCGAAGCGGATGGGCTCCCGGGTGGTGCAGATGTCGATCTTCCTTGCGGATGGAGCCGGTGCGACCATGATTCCAACGCTTGTTCTTTCCCACAGACGGCGCCAATTGACGAGGGTGTAACTCGACAAATCCCTGGGTTGTCCACCCCGGGTTGATTGAGGGGGAGAGAGAGAAGCGTTGGTGATCACGACGGCTAACAAGCGGGGCGATTTACCCAGGTTCAGACTCCCGGAGGATAACACCCTACTTCCTGCTTGTCTGATATTGATGGCGAGTAGCGATTACAATGGCGAGATTGCGATCTCGCTAGGGTTTGTGGTGGCGGTTATGAGCGTGTCCCTTTGGACGAGAAACCCTCCTGGCCTTTATAGGTAGGCCAGGTCTCGGGTGGACGGTGCCGATGGCAATTACAGATATGGCAAGCTATGCGACCTAACCGGCTAGGACTAGGTCACATGGTATCCCTACTGGGCCTTCTGCGGGCCTTCATAAGCTTGGCGCGGCCCAGGTAGCCTCACCGTGGGGGAGTCGAAGAGTAGCCCCACGTCACATGCCAAATGATATCCTTTTTTGAGATGTTTATCGTTTTATTTTATTTTTTCGTTAAAATGATCAAAATGGTCGCAATGACTATTCATCAAAAGAGGTAAGATTTTCTAAAATTATCAATGTTTCTGTGATATAACCAATAGTTTTGCACCTTAAAATGATTATTCCAAAAGAATAAGACCAAACTATCAAATAGTTGTAGTTCAAATTTGAATTAGTTTCGAATAATCGACATAAACTCATTTAACTAGGAGAAGTTAGGTAGAAATCAAGAAAAAAGCTAATACTTGGGGATTATCCATCATATGTGTACTAGTTTCCATGAAAATTAAATGGGTGCCATTTTTCATCATATTTGTTGTACTTTGTTCACAAAAAAGTCATTTTCCGCATTTAAAAAATGGAAAATGATATTTATGAAAATATTTTAAGAATCCTTTTAGCATTATTGTTTCTTATACCAATATGCACCTATTTACAAATTATGACGTGGAAATGACCATAACTTGATCATTTGACTTGAAACTTCTAGATGTTTATAGATGAAAGACCTTTTTGTTAAGATATTTTGAAAATTTTGTGAAAAAAAGTTTATCATTTTTCATAACAACTAGTACACGTATAAGGACCCATGGCAAAGGATATCCTTTTTGAGGTGTTTATCATTTTATTTCATTTTTTCGTAAAACCGATCAAAATGGTCACCATGGCTATCTATATTTCTTTAATGTAAAAGATGATTTGGATGTCATATTAGAAATCCTCTAATTTTTTTGATCAATTTAGACATTTTATTTGTTGAATTCTGATTTAAGGTTTTAAAGATACGAATTATTCCATACTAAATGAAAAAGGCAAAAATAAAGCAATATTTATTTTATCATTATTTATTACAACATTATTGTTCTATAATCATTGTTGTTTATTCAACTTAATTTTTATAATACAAGTAATGAAGAATTATAACATGATGACTAAGTGGTTAATATGATTGATAAGATAGTAATATCAGTAAGTTCTCAGTTCTCTTACTATTTAACTTGAAAGGAATCTAAATGTTAAGCGTGCTGGGGTTGAAATAGTTTGAGGATGGGTGACCGAAGGGAAAGTTTGACTTGAGATTAAGTGTGTAGTTAGTAATGAAGTGTGTTGGTTAGTGGGTAATTAAGTGCGTGATTAAGTGAGAAACAAAAAAGTGAGAGAGAAAACACTAAAGAAAAAGAATCAAAACAGAAAATAGGAAAAAAAACACTATTTTCTCGGGTCGTAATACGAATCAGGACAAATAGTAGCCAGTCCCGGGCACGCAGGGACAAAAAGGCACCCCTATTTGTCCCGAGCATGTTGTCCCGGGAGCGTGCCCGAGACAAATAGCCCACACGGCCTGGGACCAGTGGCATGTTCTGCTCTAGTGGCGATAGCCCTCTATGTCCTCTAAGGCTACAAGACGTTCCATATAGGTGTGTCAGCACTGTCATCAAACGATCAATCTGGTCGGCGCAAAGATGGTATAGTTCTCAACAATTTCTACGGAGAACATTTGTTACAAGGACTACTAAAAAAAATCAAGCTGTCAGGTAAGTGGTGCACTACTATGGTGAACATAGTCATTTAGGTTATAACCTGATTTGTCAACCATAATGCCAACTTGTCATAGCCATCTTTCCGCAAAAACGTAATGGCAAATTGTGCCGTCATGAAAGTCCAACCAAAATAGGGGAGTTTAGCCCGTCTATTTGCGAAGGAAAGAGTATAATCTAAGAAATCAACGGTCTCACACTCCTATACCAGCATGCAAAACGTCCTATATAAAGGAACAGAGGTAATCATGATCAACATTATTATTATTATTATTATTATATATAAGCCGATCTATTAAGCACGTGACCAAGTCATCAAACAGAGGAAGTCCTTGCAAAAACTCTGGGCTACAGACAACATACATGAGGATAGTAACTGGTTGTTTCTACTCCGAACCATAAAAACTGTCATGGATGGTATATAAATTTTGTACTAGCCTAGTTGATTTTCAGCGACAATTAATTAGGAACGGAGTGAGTATTAAATATGTCCAGTCCACATATGGATTATACGTAACAAAACGAACAGCTTCCTTATTGCATGGCCAGGGTGAAACATGAATGCCTAGAAAAACTCGTAGTATTACTGTAGACATTATTTCCACGTTGATTATGCAGACTGTAGTCTATCTCTGCGTTTGTCTACCAGATTGCGTCCAATGGGTCTTGCAACGAGTCGAGAGCTGAGTCAACCTAACCAGCGTACCATCTTGTCAACAAATACAGCTCCTGTGTAGTAGAAGCGAATAACGTTTCTACAGCTCTGCGTACAAAAAGTGTATTACTTATTTGTCACTATTCTAGTACTAACAATAACAGCAGATAGGGCTTGAAACTTTACATACCATATGGCACTATCTGCACACTGCCCCATTAGCTTAAACAGCGTGCATGGATGAGAATCACTTGATTGCTTCCTCAAGCTATATTGTTCTGACCACAAATGAAATATCCTCTTTCAGGCATTTTAAGCCCCCAATGTACTTTCGGATTGTCATGTTAACGCTGACAAGGAGGGCCCATATGAAGAGGTGTTGCGAGACAAGCGAGAATGGAAAGAGAGCACAAGCTACCCCCGTAACATTTGGACGCACGGCTGAGCTGGCAATCTGGCATTGGTTAGGCTATAAGACTTGACATCGACGATGTGTTAGGTGGCGATTAGGAATTGGCTTCAGCCATTATCTCTCTTCCTCTGTCTATAACAGCTTTGGGTCTGTACTCTGAACCTTCTAGTTCCTCTGTAATTCATATTGCCAGTGAATCGAGTCAGAGATCCTCATCGATGCTTCCTTGATCAGACCTAGATAGGAGCTGTTAACATGTTAATTGATTATATTGCCATCTTTTGGCTTCCCGTTCTTCCAAGATCTCTTTTTTTGCAGCACTGTCTTCCTACAAGTTCTTGTGTGGATCATCATTAGCCTGCTACAAATTTCATTTCCCCTCCCTTTTCTGCTCTAGCTTTCGCGAGACCTCCTGATGTATCCTTGTGCGGATCATCTCGAGAGCTAATTCACTCCATGAGTTCCACGCGTGTAACATGCCTAACATCGCAAGCAAACATGCAGTTCGTCCCATCCTGCAGGTAGAGTAGAGCTATTACTCACTCCATGAAGTTCACAAACGTAACATCACAAGCCAGAATGTAGTTCCATGTCCCAACGTGCAGATAGATCAATGAAACTCTAATCATAAACTATATATTCACAGTACATTTTTAAGTACATAATGGAAAATGTGTAGTGCCCCTTACTATACACAGTTACAACTTACAACTGAACAAGAACATTACAGGCTGATGGATGCATGATATGAAAATGTTGTAAACACATCAATTTGTAAACTTAGAGAAGTGCTCCGGTGCTTTCCGAAAAAACATGTTGCACGAATTTTAAAGCACATCGACGGCTATGATTAGGTTCACAAAGTGATCTAAGAGGAGTACTAACCATGTGGGATTAGCACCCTTAATCTTCACCCCTAATCACAGCCATCGATTTGCTTTGAAATTCGTGCAACATGTTTCCCCGGAAAGCACCGGAGCATTTCTCATAAACTTATTTCTAAGAATCATCAGAGTAAATATAATTTGAATTTATTACAGCACGATATTGACGTTGTAAGAAACGTAGTTATTCTTGATAGTTCTTTGATTCTTTCACCTATTCATATATCTATGATAATAGTGGAAAGAACTTTTATGACAAAAGGAGCGTGTCGAATTATATTGTTTTAATTTTCATATTTATAATTGTATGGCTCATTTCTGCAAAAAAATTGTATGATTTACATCTATTTTGCCTATTCCACATGCAACTTCTTTGTCTACACTCTACACAATTTGAAATTTATATGGAAATTTCAGATTTCGCTAAATTTCAGATTCCGCAAGTCTGCCACAAAAGAATAATCACACAGTATAGATGCAGTATTTATATCAGGAACATTGATAACTCTAAGGTGCCATGAAGATCCACATTTACCACTGTATAGCAGAAATAATCTACTTTGTCATAGTTAAAGATCTAAGGAGGACCATCTGATCTGGATTTTGTGGGTTATGTTCGATCTCTAGTACAGGCTGTTCGTTACTTGTCTTCCGTTTGATAATTTTTTTATTAGCATAACATCATGAAGAGAATGCAGCCTTTTGTGATGCCTTGAGCTGAAGGTACCTCTTGACTTAAGAGATGGTTAGAAACTATCATCATGCAGGATATTCATCGGTAGCAATGAAACCCCCTGGGAAAACAATAAAAAGGATAACTGAATGCAGATTTGCTTTCCAAGAATTTGTTTTCTAATAACTAGATAAATTAATTGTAAACTTAACTGCAACGATAAAGCATATGACTTACCAACTTAAGGCTTGAGAAGGAGGAGACCACCTATGTTACATGAACTAGGAGTCACTGGAAACTGGAACATCTCTGTCAGCCACCAACTCTTTGGGTCCAGCAAAATGGTGTGATAAAATCGACAGGTTGAGTAAACAAAAAAGAACAGTCGGCCAGTTAACTACCAATAGTCAAGGCAAGAACACCTCCCTTCTTTCATATGATGGAACCTACTACCATCTCTCACGATAATCTCCCTATTGAAAACCTTTGTCACCATCTTGCTGAATTCATGACAATCACCACACACCTGAAGGTTCTTAACAATACGGATTGGGCTGCCAGCTTCTGTAACTATGAACGCATAAGCAATTGCCAGCCGCTCACTGTGCACCTTGATTGCATGCACCTTCTCTTCATCCCCAATGTCATGTAATACAGATGACACATCAGGTACATATCCTGCATCTGCCAACCTTCTGTTAATCATGTCAAGCATGTTATATATATGAACAGAATCCGTGTGGTCCATGTCCCCTACAAGAAACTTATGCACGTTTCCTTGTGCCTGCATCAAGCTCCAGCCAGCTGACTTGCTGGTACCCCGACTAGACATCAATTTCCTGACTTCCCTGACTTCATCCCATTTCTTTGCCTTTGCATATATACTTGCAAGGAGGACATAGTGGCCATCATGAGCTGGCTCCAGTTCAATTAGCTTGTTGCCAACCTTAATCCCCAAGTCCACGAGGCCATGTCTCTTGCAAGCCGAGAGTACAGTGCCCCAGAGAACTGGGTCAGGTGCAATAGGCATCCCTTCGATCAATTCAATGGCTTCTGAAACAAGACCAGCACGACCTAGAAGATCAACCACGCAGCCGTAATGCTCCATTTCTAGCTCAATGCTGTATTTGTTTGCCATCAACTTAAAATACCGCCGTCCCTCAGCAACAAGGCCAGAGCGGCTGCAGGCATTCAGCACCCCAACAAATGTAATGTTCGTTGGGCACAAACCCTCATGGAGAAAGCGTTCAAAGAGTTCCACTGCATCCCGTCCCAACCCATGAGCAGCAAGCCCACAAATCATGGCGTTCCATGCAAAAACATCCCTCCTCAGCATTCCATCGAAAACTTCCCTTGCCACTGCCACACAACCACACTTGGCATACATATCCACCATGGCAGCCCCTACGTTCACACTGACCGGCATCTCTTCTCTACGGACAACCTCATGTACAAACCTCCCAAGGTCAACAAGACCCAGCTGCGCAGAGGCGGACAATGCCGTCACCACCGCAGCCTCATTCACCCTCACCCCCTTGTCCACCATATCCTTAAACACCTGCATCGCCACGTCTAGCTCCCCTTCCTTCACATACCCGCTCATCACCGTGCTCCAAGAAACATGATCTCTCACCGGCATTTCCTCAAACACCACCCGCGCGGCCCTCATCATGCCTGCTCGGACGTACCCAGCAAGGACCGCATTCCAGGTCACCACGTCTCGCACGCACGGCAGCTCGTCGAATAGCATCCGCATCGCCACCACATCGCCGCAGACACCGTAAAAGTGTGTGAGCGCGTTCCCCACGTAGAGATCCCCAGCCGCGCCCGCCTTCACGGCCAGCGCGTGCACGTGGGAGCCCAGGAAGGAGGAGGCTGGGCCGCTGGCGTGACCGGCGTCGAGGTGATTGGAGATGGAGGCAATGAGGAAGGTGAAGGAGTGCGGGTTGCGGCGCGGGAGGTCTGGGAAGAGGCGGAGCGGGAGAGGGTGCGGGAGCACGCGGAGCAGGTGGTTGGAGGCGAAGGCGGACGAGGAGTTGGAGCGGCGGTACAAGGAGAGAGGGTAGTAGGAGGAGGCTTCTTCGAGAGGCGGCGGCTGGTGCGGGAGGCGGGGCAGGGCGGCGAGGAGCTGCGGGAGGAAGCGCGCGGTGGCGAGGCCGAGGACGGCGAGGCGGGCGTGCGCCTGCTGGACGTGGCGGGTGCTGGCCGCGCGCCGTGGCAGGAGCGGTCCGAGGACCTGCCGCGCGTCGCCGGCGTCGGCGTCGGGGCGCGCGTGGAAGGTGGGAGCACGCCGGGCGGACGGAGGCTGCTCGAACTGCATGGAGACGGCGGCGCCGAACACCCGGTGGCGAGCGTACTAGTTTTTTGACTTGACGACAGACTGCAAGCCTTGCACCCGGCAACTAGTTTTAAATGTTTCCATATTATTATTTTTATGTAGACTATAATATAAAGAATTTTAGATTGAGATTTTACTTGTAGTATACATAATGGAGAGTCACACATAATGCAGAGCATACATGATTTTTGACATTTTTTAAAAGTTTATATTTTTTTGAATTTTTAAAAGTAACATGAGCACCGAATCTCGTCTCGGGTGCAAAAGCACCTTCCCGGTATATTTATTACCAACAAATAGCCCTTGTACTGCGCTAGTAGATCGGCTAGCACAGACTTGATATCCTCCAGGGTGTCGACCTTGATCTTGATCGAGTCCATCTTGCCGGAGATCCCATCCAACTTGAGATCCTGCTTGTTGATCGCCGTTAGGAGTGACGCAATCTAGTCCTTCGGTTCCAATTTCGCCGTGATCATGTTGAGGGAGCGTGTGTGGGATATCAGATTGTAGGACTCTGATACTAGATTGTTACTTCATACTCTCCGATGCGATTAACCTCACAAATTCCAGAGTCTGGATGCAAGTTTCAGCAAGCAGGAGGAGGGGAATTAGAGCCCGGTTGAAGGAGAATATACAACGAGATCTGAGAGAGTGAGAGACGTAGTAGGTGACATGAGTATCGATACCAATCCCGAGGTTGCTTCTACTACTTAACTACCTTAGCTCGTCCAGTCCTGCGCTGGGTAGCGGTTGGTGAAACGCCTGTGGCGCCGCAGCTCTTGGGTCGGCCCAACAGCAGAGTCATGGGTTTTTTGCTGGGTTAAGCCCATGACACCATTGCCGACAAACTTCTGAAGCAGAAGTCGGCCGGGTTCACCGAGGAGGGCTTCATCTCCAACCAGGCCAAGAAGCTCTTCCGCGGCGACAAGTCCGCCCACCACATCTTTGGTGGTGGAAAATATCTAAACCATATACTTGACGGTTTGGGAACTTATAAATTTATCTTCTAGTGAATTGGTATGGGAACTCTTGCATTAATTTCCGGTGACAATGATCATCGCCCTTTTTGGGAAATGTTTTGACCCTTCTGTTCTTTCCCTTGATATTCCATGTAGGGTAATATCCAACTAGTGAAAATATTGCACGGAGAGAAATTTGACAACACCTATAAATGATTTAAAATTTTGTGGTTTGCAGGTCATCCCAATACTTGATATCAGGTCAGTTGAGTCATTTTTTTTTAGATAAAAGGGTTCCCCCTGGTTTCATTTCCATGCAACCAGAGTATTACAGCGGTTTTTAGACCCAAACAAAGCATCCAACGCAAGAGAAAATGGACAATCGTTCATTACAATTTACATGACAAACAGGAAAGCGATCAGCACTCTAAACTCAACGTCTTCACAGGTTCGTTCCCGCCGCCATGATCCACGGCAACTCATACAAGGGGTCAACAGCTAGCACCATGATCCTCCCCAGTCCCCACGCGGTCCTAAGCACCCACGCGATCCTGAGCAGTTCTCCCATCACGTACTCCAGCTTCCTCAAGTTCCGATCTAACAGATTGGAGTGCTTGTCCAGGCAAAGCACTTTCCAGGTCGTGATCGACGCCCCAATTCTTCTCAAGATTTCTTTGACACCTGGCCATCTTAAACCCTGAAAACACATTTCATTCCTCACATTCCATAAATTCCATAAGGTGGCAGAGGAGAAGATATTAATGACAGAGTTATTATTTTCGCTCAACCACTATCTAGCAATTGATTCGAAACTTCCACCGATATCAACACACAGTATATCAGATATATAGGTCCACACATTCTTAGTAACCACACAATCACAAAACAAATGATGGACTGATTCAGGTTCGGAACAGAACATGCAAGTCAAATCGTCTAAATGTTTACACTTACTCAAATTGTTTCTAGTCAAGATTTTATCATTAGCAAGCAGCCACAAAAATACATGGATCCTGGGGGTATGTGCAACTTCCGGACAACTGGCGTATGCACAGGGACAACCTCGTGGTGATTAACAATCCCATAAAAAGATTTTATTGGCCTAGTACGCCCTGCATTGTATAACTTTTTTCTTTTTAGCCTCGGCCGTGTCATGTTTGCTTCTCCTATATCAATATAAAAGGCAAAGATTTTGCCTTGTTTCGAAGAGTGGAAAATCCAGATTGGAATGTCATCCTCACTCGACAACTGCAGAGTTTCGATGAGAGCAACAAGTTCCAGCCATCGTTCAAAGATTTGTTGAGAATCAGTTCTCCTAAAGGAGATTTTCAACTCCCTCCATCCCAAATTCGATGATATCACTAAATGCCTTAATACTTTTATATAGGTATTTTACTATGTTTGTTCTTGGCCCCTTTTCTCCAAATTTCAGTTCTTGGCTATATGTTTAATTAGTGATGACTAGGAAAAATACCCGTGCTTCGCTACGGGGGATGGTCGTCGCAGCGGCGGCCTTCATCCTCCTCCCCTCTCGCACCGGCCGAAATTTGGAGTTCTTGCTTCGTCGTTGCCGGAATTACTTTCTCCTCAGCGGATGACGTCCCACCTGGCGGCAGGCATAACCGGCTCTGCCGAGCCCTGGGTCGACCAAGCTAGCACGCACACGAGTCTGAGGCAAAGCGTGTTCGCTGGAAGAGCATGGGGAGCGGAACGGGTGGCGCTGGTGACCGTTTGGTCTACGACTCGTCGAAGGACCTGATTGCTTCTTTTTGTGTGTTTAAAATTGTTCGCTAGAAGAGCACGGGGAGAGGAACGGGTGGCGCTGGTGACCGTTTGGTCACCGGCTCACCGAAGGACCTGATTGCTTCTTTTTGTAAGTTCAAAATTGTTCCGTGAAATTTCATATCTGTAATTTTTACTTTTAGACCTATCTGAAATTTTAAATCCAATAAAAGTGTCTGATAAGCGTTACCAGTATATGGCTGCATAATCTTAAAAACTAATATATGACCATATTTTATCGCATCATGGCCCCACCACAAGGATAAAGCATTGGCCTTCTTCCTTGCAAGTTACAACGGACTAAAGTGCAAAAGTTGTCCAGTTACACATGTTGTATGGCGGGTTTACTTCCTACTTTCTGAGTAAATAAATTGTAAAAATGATGGACTGCGGTTGTACTTGCCTATTTGTTAAGAGTTTTCTGTAAAATGATCGACACATGAGGATGACAGGTGGGGCCCAGGACCAACCAAAGGAAGGAAGCCATCCTTCTTTTAGTATTAGGTAGAGGTAGAGATAGAGATAAAAGACAATGTTCAATTTGTATTTGGTTAGGACGTAATTCTAGAGAAGGTTTAATATGAAGGATGAAAAGTCTGCATCATCCGTTTTGCTTAACAAAAAGTTTCATATTATCTTATATTTCCAACAACACTGATATGAATATTTTATTTAAAAAGTATGAGTATTTGGTCAGATAATTGATGCATGTGTCCAGTCTCTTTTTTCAGTCTTCACGAATAATGATAATAGACCAATGTCTCTCTTTTGCAAAGTAGTACCATTATGAAACTTGTGGGCATGGTTGAAACTTGAAAGCAAGGAATGTCACGATGATCATTGGCATTGCTAATTTTGATACGGAGGGAGTATATTATATCCTTTTGGTCTGAATTCAGTTTTCTTTTGACTACTAATTTAGGTTCGCCACTGTCCACTACAATTTCTTGATCTATAGTTCATAATACCCAATCTATGAGCCTGAGCGAGCCTCTGAGTAAGGTTAACTAGTTGCCATTTTCTTTTGCAAGAGTTGATCTCATATATATTATGCAAGGAAAGACAGCACGCTGCAACAAATAGTCATTTTGCCCACGACAGATTATTCAGATTTTTGTAGGGATTAAAACCATCACTATGGATCTGTTTATCAGAACTATTTGGTCCAACACAACGAGGATTGTTCGCTAAATACCAAATGACAACCTGCGTGGAGGTTCAGACTGACAAGTTAGTAACAGCCAGGCTCATCGACTCATTATGGAGCACGGTGAGGAGTCAGGCGTATGACCTACACCAAAACTCAGTTAGACGGTATCGATGTGTTACCCCATTCCCAGAGAACCTCATAAGGTTGACACGGATCATCCTCGGTCCGGGATGGTTCATCTTGAACTCGCGCCATTCTTCTGAAGACAGCAATCTGGGAAGCGTAGCCGGGTTCCTCGCCCGAGCCACCAACGCCACTGAACTCCACGCTGTAGCTGTGGCTGGCAGCAAGGCCAGTAGCCCAGTGCTGGAACTGGGCCCTTGTCCACTCGAACTTGTGGTCATGGTTGCGAAACTTGCAAGGTCCAGTGTTTTCTTCTGGCTCCACTTCCTTGTTGGGCATAGCTGACCTCTGGAGGATAGGGTTGTATTCGTAGTTGGGTGTGGAAACAATGAGCACCGCCGGACAAAATGAACTCAAGACGACGCTGCCAAACAAGCTTGCTTCGTCCTCCTCCACGTGCTCAATCACCTGCAGTTCACATAAGTCAGTCTAGAAAATTCCTAAACAAAACCAACACCCCAGAAACGTAATGAAGAAAACCATGCGAGCATTTCAATGGATCACTATATAGAGCTACAAACTTCACAGCTTTCAATTACAATCACAGCTTTGGATCACAATAGACCAACTACAAACCTGCACCCTTCAGGCATGTTGTCTCTTTACACACATCAGGAACTAACACAGTCAGTCCTATAGTAATTCTAGACCAAAAGCAAGTGTCACATTTTTTTACAACAAAACCAAATGAGAATATAACGAACAGTTCAAAATCAGTACTCAGCTACCTCAAGACAGGTGCCGATGTCAAACCCATATATTCGAGAATCAAAATCTGTTACTGATCCATGATAAAGCACAGCGGTTGGAACACTAGTCTGCGTCAAGAATTTCTTGCTAAGCTTCTGATGAAGGCTCTGCAATTTCGGATAGAGGTCAAAGACATCAAAATATAAATCACTGGAAGAGAAAAATTGTTCAAAGGATACACTGAGAGTGAGCGGTTATTGGACTATGTTCTGTACCTTTGCCGCTCTTGTTAGACCTTTTCGAGAAATATCAACACCAACAATCTTTTCAAGGGTTGTTGGATGCTCCAACAGTGAGTCAAGAAGACTACCAGATCCACAGCCGAAATCAACCTGAAAAGTACACCTTTGACAGTTAAAAACCAATACATTACCAAATAGGAAACTAGGTGAGAATAAAATGCACCAATGTTGTAGCATGCAGCTGGTTGATGTGCCGAACAGCAAATTCAACCCTTTGTTTAGACAAAGGAGGATTGAACAATGCCTTCTCCATTCTATCTTCCAAAGGTTCAGTCACTTGCAAAACCTTTACAGAGAACTCCAAGATGCAGCTATCTGCAAGGATGTATAAATATGGGAATGACAATAGAACAATTATAGGAAATTATCAGATTGAGCTCTTGATATTGGTAGCTCACCTCTAGATATCTTGGAAAGGTCAGGTGACAGCTCACTAGCTGCAGCCAGGATCAAATCCCTATCAGACAGTTCATCTACAAAGCATGCACTTTGATTAACTGACAGCTGAGTTACACATGATTCAAGCGGATTCCTAACAGCTCCAGCCCCTATCTCAAACTCAAACTCATTATTGACTTCTAGGAGATATCTCTTTCTTTTGTCCTTCATAATCAAGTAGACCCTATAGCTTATGCAAGTCAAGGATCCATGTGATGGATAGACACCAGAATCTTGGCCATCAATGTCTGTTAAAAACACACTGTTTTCAAGCTGCTGATGTGATGTATCCATAGAAAACAGTCCAACTGCGCTGCACGTTCTTGACTCACAACCGCTGCTATTGCCATAGACAGATAAACACATTGCAAATTCTTGCAAAAAAACATTTGGGTATATTGTGAAGCCATCAGTGCCCTTAGGAAGATATAGCTTCTCCACGTGTGAGTTCAGTTGCTTGAAATGATGATTGAACCAACTCAAGACCTTCAATGCAGAATTCTGAATAGCATCAGATTCCTTGCTCCAGCTATCATCTGTAGAATACTCAAGTAAAAGTTCCCGCTTCTTTGAATATATTTTGACATTACATTTGAACACATCTGGGCTTTCCTTGTCAATCCTCCCATCATTTGTGCACTGAGTTCCTGTAGCTGTTTCTGCTGGTCCCATCCCTTCAGAGCGCACAGCTGATCTTAGCACATTACAGGATGTAGTTACCCTATTGGTTGTGAAATGGGGCTCTGATAGCCTCTGGAGGCGACAGAATGAACAAAGTAGATCTCTTGGAGAGGAGCCTTTCCAACTAGTACGAGAATAAGCGCACGGAAGCTCCGACACCAGAATTGAGTCCTTGGAGATCTTATAAATTCCATCAGGCATCTTTCCCAGAAGAATCCTGGGGATCCAAAAGCATGTTACGTAAATCAAATAGAAACTAAAGTGAAAAGGATTAGTTCCCAATATACAGCAGAGAAAAGCAGTCCCAAAAAACAAAGATAAGTAGATCAATAGAAAAGGCGAGAGCAAATGACCGGTATCTACATCTAGATGAATAATTGTCTACAATTTTTAGTTGTTGTATTACTTATTCAGTTTACATTCTTACTGCAAACACATAGCATCAATGAAATAGTGAAAAAGCTGGTACCTGTAATAGGTGCATAGAGTGACACGTTCAGTTTGAAGTTCTGAGTCTCTCCTTGTGTATCCAACATTTGCCAAAATTGCATCTCCATAAATTTTTTGACCAGAAATATAGGAAGCCCGCTTATTTATTACACGATTCACATTGCCATCTCCATGACAACCGACCACATTGTTTGAAAAATCAGAAACAAATTGTACATCCGGAGCAGGGAAATAAAACCTTATCTCAGAAGACGTTTTGCCAACTGTTCTGCAATAAGAAAAATCTTTAAATTGTCAGCACAATCAAATTACAGTATAGGATTAGAAGCCAAGACTTAAGCAATCAATGCCTTTTACTGACCTTGAGACAAGGACATGGGAGGGATCAGTGGCAGAGAGCTTTGATGCTATATCAACCATGTAATGTTCATTCTCTGATATATTAAGGCTTAACGTCTTAGGCTCATCTTCCATCACACAAGGAACAAGAACTGCTTCTTCTTTTATGGGATCTGAAATACCAGACCAGTGCTGAAGAGCCATTTCAACAGCCTTGAAGGAATAAGGCCTCTGACTCTGAATCCAGAAGTTGCTGTTACTAACAGACACACCAGTGGATATTTTGGCAGCATTATAGATCATTGAAAAAACCAAGAGAGGATCAAATTCTGCCTTAGGGTCAATTACTTTACACAATGCATGGACCTTCACATCGCACGCAACAATAGCTGAAATAGGTATTCTTCCAAGGAGATCCCCAGTTCTTCTCAGTGTCACACCCAAGTGTCCAACAAGAGGGTGAGATGACGTGGGGAAGTTCTAAATAAAATAGAAGTATGGCATGTCAGATTAGGTAGAGACTGGTCCAAAAGAAATTGAACAACTGAAACTCAGAACGATATCATGGATTCATAAAAACCTGCTTCAGTTAACATCTAATATTCCTAGGGATAATGATTCAGATTTGAGACCTATATCTACATAATCATATGAAGCATGTGTTAGAACATGATAGGAAGTTGATACATAGTAGGGGAAACTGAGAAAGACAAACATGGAAGTGCCGATAGAGAATTTAACAGCATGTTCGGTCAGTGTGTGTTATTTATCACAGATAACCATATACTTTATATTCACTCAGTAAGGATCCTCATTTTTCATATGAAAAGATTAACAATAGTTATTACACACTAGAACAGATATAACCCAGTCATAGAGTGAAAGGATCCAAGTGCAATCCTCAATTGCTAGGAGAGTGAAGTGTTCCTCTGAAATGGGCAAAACCATTGATTTCAATCTACCTTTTTCTTGCCATGGACTTACATTTGTAAATACCTTAACTCTTGAACTTTGGCAGTAAAAAATGGCAAGATCAGGCAAAACTACTGACCTCATCTGCGAAAAAGTAACATATGCGACCAATAAGTTCCTGGCAGGCTTCTTCAGGTGTACTGGGAGCATTAGCTGTGGGCTGAATACCAAGCTACAATATAAAAAAACAAATGGTGATCAATAGTGAAGATTTCACATCATGAAACTATGGCATACATGCTAACCTACAGAACTAGGTAATTGTGCAGCTTTCCCACTGAAGGTCCAGATGATGGATTATGAGAATTATTATGAAAGGGTAATGAAAAAATGGCAACACAGCTCATTGACAAAGAGGATAGAATCTCCAAACTGAGTTACTGAATTCATAAGACGGATTTTTCGTGTCTAAACCAGGATACAACTGCTTCCCAAACAAAATAGAGGCACTTCATGCTACAAAGAAACAATTGAATCAAGAGAACTGCAACTGACCCTTGTCCCCCCTTTTCAGATAAAACTGAAACTTTTACTGTCTGGCATCAGGGTCTTATATACACGCCTCTAAACCTAAAACACCATCAATCAGCGGCAGGGGTGGCGGCTAATTTCGAAACCTAATAAACCGTTAAACAATGGAATAGCAACCAGAGTCGCGCGCTAACCGTCGAAATAAATACCTTGTCGATGGCCATCTGCGCGGCGGCCTGCTCGGCGTCCTTCTTCCTGACGAAGGTGGCCGGGGTGGAGACGCTGAGCACCCCGTCGAGGTCGAGGTGGCCGCGGTAGACGCACCTGGTGCTCTGCTGCGGCAGCGCGAGGCCGGGGCAGCCGCCGTCGACGGCCTCCCGGACCTCGTCCACCCTGTAGACGGCCTTGGCGCCGTACCGCTGGTGGATCACCGCCTTGGGCGTCGGCGCCGGCGTCGCGGTAGGCATTGCGGCTCGGCTTCGAATCGATGGACGCCTCACCGCCCCGAGTGCATCAAATCAAACAAGGAGCCCTCGGAATCCTGGCGCCGAAAGAGAGAACCAATCTGCGTCGTGGATGGTAGGAAGGACCAATTGATCGCGGAAAGGAAGGGGATTTGCAATCTATGGTGCCGCCGGCGCCGGGGGAGTGGGTGGAAATGGAATCGGAGGGGAAGGAGAAGGACGGGTCACGAATTAGTGGGGGAGTTAAACCCCAACCCAACCGTGAGCCGAGGTTGGGTGAGGACTGAGCAAGGAGGGAGGCGCTCCCTTCCGTGAGCCGTGAGGTGGGGTTTATGGCAGAGAGCCAAAGAATGGTGGTTGCCCTTTGGCCTGGTACTGGTACTACCCCTAGTAAAAAAAGGACCTTGGACATGGAAAGAAAAAAAAATCTACAAGTTCCAAAACAATTCCTAGGAGTACTTTTTCCCATACAAGTAGATGTGTTTTATATACATGGAACTGAAGGCTCGCCTCTTGCCCCTAAGGATAGCACTCGTTGCAGGAGTATTGTTGGTGCTCTTCAGATTTATCATTCTCAGTCAACAAGTCAATGCCTTCATGCTCATACCATTTATCATTGGATAACGGTCAAAAGGATTTTACGATACATTCATGGTACAATTAAGTTTGGATTGACATGTCAGAAGTCCTCCTCTATGCTCCTTGGTGCCTTTTCATATGCTGATTGGGCAGGTGATCTTGATGAAAGACGTTTCACAGGTGGTTCTGCTATATTTTTTTGGTCCCAACCTCATTTCATGGAGTGCTTTTTTTTTACGCTGATTTCATGGAGTGCTCGTAAACAAGCTACCATTTCTCGTTCAAGCACTGAAACTAAATATAAAGCACTTACAAATGCTACTACTGAGTTGATTTGTGTTGAGGCTTTGTTGAGAGAACTTGGTGTTTCTCTCTCCCAAAAACCAAGCCTGCCTATGGTGTGATAATATTGGTGCTATGTATATGTCATGTCAGCTAATCCTGTTTTTCATTTTGAAACTAAGCACATTTAGATTGATTTTTAATTTTTTTTTTGGAGAACGAGTTGCAAATAAACAACTGGATGTCAAATTTATTTCTAGCAAGGATCAGATTGTTGATGGCTTCACCAAAACTCCATGTCATAGGAAGTTGGATGAGTTTACACGTAATTTAAATCTTTGTAAAGTTTAGATTAAAGGGGATATTGGATGTAATATTGTATATCGTGATGCCGTATATGCATAGATATATATATATATCTACTATATAATATTGCTTGGGGACACCGGTCGTACGTCCTGTCATTTTACATAAACCCCCCTACAAAATACGAAAATCATCCCGCACTCCAAAAAAACAGGCTCCCTGGCTCATCCTCCCGAGTCAATCCTCGATCCAGAATCGCTCCCGTGCCTCCGGGCCAATCCCCTCCCTCCCCAACCTCTCGCCGCCGCCCCCGTGCTCCTGCTCGCCCGCTGCCGCTGAACGGGCCTCCGCCGCCGCCGTCTCCCCGACGAGCTCCGGGAACGGGCCTTCGCCGCCGCCGTCTACCCGACGAGCTCTGGGAACGGGCCTCACTCCCGGAATCATGGCACACCGCTCCTACTCGCATTGCTCCCCTTGTTGTGGCCGGAGGAGGAACAGGCGCCCTGCTCGCTATGGCTCTGGAGTCGGACGCCCTGGTACCCATGGCTGACCCAAAGGAGGGAGGCCGGCGCCATCAGTACGGTTGCGGGGAATCAGCAGAGTATGAGTCAGGCCGGTGAGCATTGGCGGTGCGCGCAGCAACGTTCTTCATGGAGTATGGAGCCGCCGCCCGACGAGGACGCCTGACGAGGTGTTAACTCGACAAGTCCCAGGGTTGTGCACCCCGGGTTGATTGATGGGGAGAGAGATGAGTGCAGGTGGTCACGACGGCTGACAAGCAAGGATTTACCCAGGTTCAGGCTCCTGGAGGATAACACCCTACTCCTGCTTGTCTGGTTATTGATGCGAGTTGTGGTTACAATGGCGAGATTGCGATCTTGCTAGGGTTTGTGCCGTAGCTATTTTCGTGTGTCCTGGGACGAGCAACCCTCCTGGCTTTATAGGCAGCCAGGTCTCGGGTGGTTGGTGCCGATGGCAACTACAGATATGGCAGGTTATGCTTCCTAACCGACTTGGACTAGGTTACATGGCGCCCCGCGTGGGCCTTCTGTGGGCCTTCATGTCCTTGGCGCGGCCCAGGTAGCCTTATCGTGGGCTACCCGAAAGGCAGCCCCACGTCAGTAGCCCCCGAGTGCTTGGTCGAAGCGTAGAGTCGAGCAAAGGACTCCTTCCTTCTGGACGCGTCATTGGATTGCTTGATCTTGAGCTTGAACTCGATTTCTTCAGTCGAACCAGCCACTCCCGATGGGAGTAACGTTTGCAGTCGAATTACTTTGCTTTCATCTTCTTGCGAAGCTTTGCTTCTACTCAGCCTGTTTTGCTTACTTGTGGATGGATTCGGCTGCTCGAGCTTACTCTGTTGCCACCCGAATGGTTTCTTCGGATTCTCGGATCGTCTGCCGATCCTACTTTATTGATTTCAGCTTTGAAGCTTACTACTCGAATTACGCTGTCGAGTTGCTTCAATTTATTTTGGAGTCGTTGGCTTGATGACGTCACTGGTGACGATCCACTGCACGCCTCTGCGCTCGATGGGACGTGACTGGTGGGCCCCGCTGTCAGAGCTGACCGCGGTCAACAGTTGTCACGTCTCCAAAGTGGGCGCGAAATTTGCGCGGCACGATGATGACGCCTCGGTTTTCGTGCGTAGTGGACGAAGTGGGCGGTGACGGTTGGTTTCCTCGTGCGACACGTGGACGGCCAGATGTGTCTGCTCGGAGCCCTTGTTCTGTGGACGGTTGAGATGAGACTTTTCGAGGCATAAGTACTGTGTCTTGACGCTTGGGATTTCATCTTCTCCAATCGCTGAACGGGAATCCGGCACCTAGAGGGGGGGGGGTGAATAGGTGCTATTACAAATTTTAGGTCTTTTCAAATTCGGGCTCAACACAAAGGTAAATTCTCTAGATATGCAACTACGGTGAATTTACCTAAATGATAATCTAAGCAATAATAAGATAAGCAAGTAAGGGAGCAAAGGTAAAGGGAACCAAGTGAAGCACGCGGAGACGAAGATGTAATCCCGAGTTCCACCCAAGGGTGTACGTTTCGTTTGGAGAGGTGTGCGCTACCACAACAGGTTAGCCGCAACGCCACAAAGGCTCACCTTCTTCTCCGATGAACTCAACCACAAAGGTTTCGAGTCCACCTTCCACTATTGATCCCCTTTTAGGGCGGAGATCGAATCCGTTACAAACGCTTGAGGCACACACCCACAACTGAATTGGGGGCTCCCAAGAAGACCACAAAAGGTCAAGGACCACAAAAGGTCAAGGTAACACCAAGAGTACAACAATGGTGAACTAGGTTTTCCCACCGGAAACCCTAGCCACGAAATCCCCAAGTGAATAGGGGGAGAAATGCAAATCCCTTCGGTGAGGATGTAGATCCGGGCCTTCTCCTCCAATCCTCCAAAGATCAATGAATTTGGGTGGGGGGATTGGGAGATCTTGATGATTTGAGCTTTCAAGAATGGTAGGAGAGAGAAAATCTGAGAGCTAGTTGTTCTTGAGTGAGTGAGGGGGTATTTATACTCCCCCTCAAAATCTGGCCGTTGGCTGTCTTGGGCACCCGGAAATTCCGGTTTAAGTTCCACCGGAAATTCCGGTCACCCGGAATATCCGGGCCTTTGAAAATATCCGAGCTGAATTTCCGGTTGAGATCAGAACCAATTCTGAACTTGACTTAGCCGATTTTCTGAGGTTGACTCGGAATATCCGAGTCCTTGAAATTTCCGAGCTGAATTTCCGATTGGAGTCAGTGCCACTTCTGAATCTTGACTTAGCCAATTTTCCTGGGGTTGACTCGGAATATCCGGGTTGGTGAACCGGAATATCCGGGTCCTTCAAATTTCCGAGCTGATTTTCCGATTGGAGTCAGTACCACTTCTGAATCTTGACTTAGCCAATTTTCCTGAGGTTGACTCGGAATATCCGGGTTGGGAACCGGAATATCCGAGTCCTTGAAATTTCCGAGCTGATTTTCCGATTGAAGTCAGTAGTACTTCTGAACTTGACTTAGCTAATTTTCTGGGGTTGACTCGGAATATCCGGGTTGGGGAACCGGAATATCCGAGTCTGGGAAGAATTCCAGAAACTCTTTTTCTCTACAATTTGGCTTTAGGATTTGTGATATGAGTTTCACCCAAACTGAAATACTTAGCAATAGGATTAGTATATCATTGGTATTGTTAACTAACACACAAAATACTAGGGATTAAGAAATGTTCTTTCAATCTCCCCCTTTTTGGTGTTAGATGACAATACCAAGATTTGCATAGAAACAAAAGGCAATATCATGTTTTTGGCAGAAAATGGCTCCCCCTAAATAAATGCAAGTAAGCAACACAATATGACAAAGGATAGGAGCAATTTTATAACAACAACCACAAGATATCACAAAGGAGACACGAGACAAAATGTAAGATTATGGAAGCAATGGAGACTAGATAGATTTTCATACCTTGTGTATATAGAATATGAAGAGAATACCATCACAATCAATTCGAAGTCTCAACCATAATATAAAGATAGCATCAACCATTGTCTCAATACAAAGTTATCACAAATGAAATAAAGAGAGTTTCACAAGTAACTTAAAACACGATAAATGGACACAAGCGCAAATAAATGATAAACGCATAAGCTTGTGCCCGACCCTTGCAAATCCCCGAAGAAGTCCTAGTAGAGCAACTTCTCCCCCTTTGGCATCGAAACGCCAAAAAGGAAGAATAGTGATGCTACGTCCCCATGGAAGTCTTCAGTCCGAGGGGTACTCCTCATCATCATCATCACCAGCATCCTCATCATCATCATCTTCCCCCTCATCATCATAGTCATAGCCAGTGGTGTACGAGCTGCCGCCAAGGTCCTGGTCAATCAGTGTCCATGGAGCCAAGGAACCCTGGTTCCATTGAGCAAAGGACAGGGGCTCAGACAGAGCAGCAGGAGCAGGAGAGCCAGAAGCATGGTGAAGGATCAGGTCTTGCTTGTAATCTAGCTGACGGCGATCCTTGTAGGCATTGTATTGCTCTTTGCGGATGTCCACATTCATGCAAAGGATGTTGCGCTGGAACCAGTTCAGCTTCTTGACGTGCGCATGAGTGGTAGGAACATGAGTAGAGGTAGCAGCAACCCTCCTAGCATCACCCATGAAAGATCCACCTGTAGCTGATGTAGTAGAAGGCCTAGGAGGGGGCTTGACCACAGTCTTCTTCACATAGAGCTTCTAGGGGGTGTGCATGCGAGTGCCTTGGGGATTGTCACCATCAAATCTGTAGCCCAGTACCTTGCCAAACTCCTCGAAGTTGGACTCACAGTATGATTCCCCAGTCATCCACTTCATGGTCTTCTTCGAGTCACCCTTGATCACTAGGGTGGCGAAGAACTGCATTACAAACTGCGCGTTGTAGGCACAACGGATGAGCGCCAACCTCTCCAAACCCATGGTCTTGACAATGTGGATGGCCTCAGCAAATGCGGTTTTCTTCTGCAGCGATGCAAAGTCAAACGGGTGCATGGGTCGAATGGGCTTCGACAGTGAGAGATAGAGATCCACGAATATGTGCTCTTGCGCTTGGCACCAAAAACTGCGATCATCGAGAGAGTTGTCTCTTGCGCTGAGGTACCAGTCCCCCTGCCTCAGCTGAGAGTAATCCACAGAATTCATCTTGGAGTAGTCCTGACGTTGGGGACTAGGGACATTCTTTCTCTTCTTGGATGATGGCTTGCTGGCAACAGCTTTCTTCTTCCTCTGAGTTGCAGGGGCCTTTTCCTTGTTGACTGGTTGCTTGTGGACATGTGCTCTACCTGTGTTCCTTGATCCCCCTACGGACGGACTTCCACCTGAACCTGTGAATTTGAGCATAGAGGGTAGCATAAGGTAAGTGCACACAAGTCAGGAGATAATACACACATTAGATAGGCATTTGATGAATCATATGTAGTTAAACATGAGTTAATCTTAAAACTGCAGTGTTTGACTCGGAATATCCGGTTCAGACATGACCGGAAATTCCGGGGGACCGGAAATTCCGAGTCAATCTGAACCAGATATTCCGGGTCAGACAGAAACTGCAGATCTGAGATTGACTCGGTCTAAAACTAGATCGATCCAACATAATGCAAAACTAATGTATGTAGAAGGCAGGGAATAGTCCTAGGAACAATCTCTACCAAGCAACATTGAAACAAATAACTCCACATCAAGATCCAAGTGCAAGCACATAAGGAAGAAGAAAAGTGAAGTTACCCTCATCCATTGAGGCCATTGCTTGGAGGAGTGAGTTCCCGGGGCGGAGGAGGAGCAGATCCGGCCGAGAAAGAGGTTCCCCGGCGGTCGGAGTGCTCCGGAGGGACTTGGGAACAGCAGGGGCGGCGGCTGGAGGAGAGGGAGGTCGGGGGTGGAAGAAGGGCACTAATGAGCCCTTCAACCCGAGCCTGCCCTTATATTTCTGGACAAACTGCCAGACCGGATATTCCGGGTGTAACTTACACCGGATATTCCGAGTCACCGGATATTCCGGTTCAAAATGAACCGGATATTCCGACCTGCTGAACCAAAATCCCAGTTTTCAAAAGGATGACTTGTGTGCAATAGAGAGAAATGTTTTCAGGGGAAAGTAGGCTTGGGATAGATTTCCAAACTGATATTGGTACACCATACTCAACTCACAACAACCAAATCGAACCAAAAGAGCCAAGTTGAGTAGGTTTCCCACATGCATGAAAATGAGGGCAAATAGCAACAATAAGCTCCAAATAAAATCAACTCTTCAAGGAGAAGAGGTCGGTGGCCGAGGCCACCATGTAGGAGTGTATGGCATGTTACCGCGAAGATGTATCTTGGGTACATAACCAATACTCGTCGTTTTAGCTCATTAGTCACAAGAATGAATATAGAGATAAAAGAACACTTGCTATCGGCATAATGGGGGGAGGGATGGTCCAATGTATTAGGACCGCACTCCCCCTATTTCCATGCCTACATCTAAACTAGATAAGATGCAATTACGCCCTAGGTGAGTGTGCAAGCGATCAAGCCAAGGACCTCGAATCAATGATATTAAGCTCATTCCTCAAAAAGCAAAACCTTCCTTCCTCAAGGGGCTTCGTGAAGATATCCGCCAATTGATCCCTTGTGCCCACATATGATAAGTCAATGTCTCCACGGGCCACATGATCTCTTATGAAATGATGGCGGATCTCAATATGCTTGGTTCTTGAATGTTGCACCGGGTTGTAGGCAATCTTGATGGCACTTTCGTTGTCACATAAAAGAGGCACTTTGTCGCAATCGACTCCGTACTCCTTTAAAGTTTGCCTCATCCATAGCAACTGAGTGCAACAACTAGCGGCTGCAACATATTCGGCTTCGGCGGTGGAGAGAGATATGCAATTTTGCTTCTTAGAAGACCAACTCACCAAGGACCTCCCAATAAATTGACAAGCACCGGAGGTTGACTTCCTATCATCATGATCTCCCGCCCAATCGGAATCCGTGAATCCACATAATGAGAAATTTGCATCCTTGGGATACCACAGTCCATAAGTTGGGGTATAAGCCAAATATCAAAAGATTCTCTTGACCGCCACATCATGGCTTTCTTTATGAGCCGCTTGATATCTTGCACACACTCCTACGGCTAGCACTATATCCGGTCTAGATGCACAAAGGTAAAGGAGAGATCCAATCATGGAGCGGTATACCTTTTGATCCACATCCTTACCCTTCGGGTTGAGCTCAAGGTGGCATTTGGTTTGCATTGGAGTAGAGGCACCATTGAGATCAAGCAACTCGTACTTCTTGAGCATGTCTTGAATGTACTTTGCTTGGTTGATGAACGTTCCTTCCCTCAATTGTTTGATCTCAAATCCGAGGAAGAACTTCATCTCGCCCATCATAGACATCTCAAACCTGTCAGTCATAAGCTTAGAGAATTCTTCGTTAAATGCTTTGTTAGTCGATCCAAATATAATGTCATCCACATATAATTGACAAATGAAAAGCTCCCCATTAACTTTCTTAATGAAAAGTGTGGGGTCGATTTCCCCAACTTGGAATCCACGGTCTACAAGTAGTTCTCTAAGGTGCTCGTACCACGCTCGTGGGGCTTGTTTAAGGCCATAGAGTGCCTTATCCAACTTGTAGACATGGTTCGGATACTTGAGGTCCTCGAACCCCGGTGGTTGCTTAACATAAACAAGTTCATTTAGTGGACCATTTAGAAAAGCGGATTTAACATCCATTTGTTGCAACTTAAAGTTATGGTGAGAGGCATTGGCAAGAAGAATACGAATTGACTCAAGTCGAGCCACGGGCGCGTAGGTTTCTCCAAAGTCAATGCCTTCAATTTGAGAGTAACCTTGAGCCACCAATCTTGCCTTGTTCCTCACCACCATGCCATGTTCATCTTGCTTGTTCTTGAATATCCACTTGGTGCCGATAACATTGCGGCAATCTTTGGGTCTTTCCACCAACTTCCACACTTTGTTGCGCTCGAAGTTGTTGAGCTCTTCATGCATAGCATCAAGCCAATCTTTATCTTCAAGAGCTTCAAAGACCTTCTTGGGTTCCACCATGGAGATGTGAGCTTGATGTTCACTAAAGCTTGCGAGTTGTCTTCGGGTAGAGACCTTGCTTCTCACATCACCAAGCACCTTGTCAAGAGATAGAGCTCTTAATTCTTGTGAGGTGCCAACCCTATTCAAGCGGCGGATCTCGATTTCCCTCCGAGTGGTGGGAGGAATCGCTTGATCATCTTGATCATTCATGTCTCCGCCTTGACTGAATTTATGGCCTTGATCAACCATTGGAGTGGTGGCCATTGGTGAGGGAGAGGGTTGATCTTGGCCTTGCGAACTGCCACCGGGAATGTCAGCAGGACCGGATATTCCGGGTTCAGGGACCGGATATTCCGAACCACCGGAAATTCCGAGTCCATCTTGAACCGGATTTTCCGGTCCTCCGGAAATTCCAGGAGCAGCTGTAGAATCTTGTTCTTCTTCTTGGCAAGGTGCATTGGGCACGGTGTTGTCGATGGGTGTTTCTTGTGTTGGGGTGGTCACCATTTGTGAAGAACTTGGTCCTTGTTGATCAACCTCATAATAGAGTTCAACGGGGCGGTGGACTACCAACCCCATTCTTCGGATAGCATCTTGAGGTTCATCATCACCTAAACCGGAAACACCACTTTGCTCCACGAGGGAGCCGTCATTCTACTCGAATACCACACTACAAGTGTCTATGATTATGCGCGAGGCCTTATCATAGACTCTATAAGTGTGGGATTCGGATCCGTAGCCCACAAATGTCCCTTCAAGAGACTTAGAATCAAACTTGCCCAAACGAACACCTTTGATGAGATAAAAACACTTACAACCAAATACTCGGAAGTAGGAGATATTGGGCTTGTTCCCGGTGAGCACTTCATAAGGTGTCTTCATGAGTCCTTTGCGAAAGAAGAGCCGGTTGGATGAATGGCAAGCGGTGTTGACGGCTTCGGCCCAAAAGTTGTGAGGGGACTTGAACTCCGCCATCATCGACCTTGCCATCTCAATAAGTGTGCGGTTCTTCCTTTCGGCCATTGTCACTTCGTATCACCAAGATAGGGACATTGTGTTGACGTTGAGCTTCATTGGAGAAGTCGATGATAGTTTGTTGAGTCTCCATCTTCGTCTTGAAGAAGAAAACCCATGTGTATCTTGAATAGTCATCAACAATCACCAAGCAATATTTCTTTCCACCAAGACTAGCTTCCGGAATGGGATCAAAGAGGTCAACATGGAGAAGCTCCAAAACCCTCTTTGACGAAATGATGGTCTTGCTTGGATGGTAGATGTCATGCATTTTTCCTTCAACACACGCCCTACACATTCGATCCTTCGAGAAAGAAACATGGTCTTTTAGTCCTAGGATATGGCCACCCTTGTGGAGACTTTGCAAAGTCCTCATGTTGACATGGGCTAGTCGGCGATGCCATAGCAAACCCAAGTCCGCCTTTGCGAATAGGCACATTGTATGGGAAGTGGTGACTCCGGAGAAGTTAACCACATAGAGCCCATTCTCAATGTACCCAACGAAAGACACATTGAGAGACTTTCTCCGCAAGAGAATGACCATTTCCTTTTCGAAGACAACGGTATAACCCAAACAAGTTAAGGAATGGACGGAGATCAAGTTGAAACCTAGGGACTCGACAAGCAAGACATTCACAAGTGTGATGTACGGTGCCACTACCACCTTGCCGAGCCCTATTACCTTAGACTTAGAATTATCACCATATGTAACGGTCATTTGATCATCATTGGGCTTCAACTCCGTTACAATATCCTTGCTTCCGGTCATATGACCAGTGCACCCACTATCAATTATCCATTTCGATCCTCTGGAAGCAAGGCCCTACACACAATCAATTCTTGGGTTTAGGTACCCATTTTGCAATGGGTGCCTTTTGGTTAGCAACAAGGGTCTTTGGTACCCAAATAGCATATTCAATGTAACCATCAAAAGGACCAATGTATCTAGCATAGACATCCCCATAATAATCAACATATAAAGCATAGTTGGGGTTAGATATGCCCGCAAAGTCATTACGAGTGGGAGTGCCCCTTGTGGCATTTCCACTCGCAATGTCAACCTTCTTGGCTTGTGCGGACTTGGTCTTCTTCTTGATCTCCTTCTTCTCCTTAGCAACATAGCCTAGACCTTCCTTACCCTTGTGGGGCACTCGCTCATGAAGAGGAGTAGTGAGTGTCCCCTTACCTTTATCAAGAGAGGTCTTGGGCTTGGTTTCCATAGAAGGAACAAACACAACCCTAGCAATATCCTTCACAACATTTGCATTAGCATTCAAAGGAGTAGAGGTGCTAGGTTTCTCAAGAGTAGATATCCGAGATTGGAGTTGATCACGAGACTTGAGGACGTTCGTGATCACTTGTCAACACCTTGTGAGCACTGTCAAGTGACTCGCATGAGCAACTACAAGCTCGGACTTTTCATTTTGCACAATTTTACATTTAGCAAAGTAGAGATCACGATCCTTAGTGATCTTAGCAAGTTGCTCCTCGAGGAGAGCATGAGCTTCTTGTTCATCTTCGAGAGAGGATTGGAGAGACACCTTAGCGTGTGCATCCTCTCTCTCAATCTCACATTTTAGTTCAAGCTCATCCTCAAGCTCACCTATACGACTCATGATTGAGCCAAAGTGTTTCTTTCCTTCTCCTTGCAAGTTAGTCATGAATTTATCAAAAGCAATGATTTCTTCCTCGACTTCTAAGCTCATAGCATCATCAATGTCATGTGATATGGAGTTGGGGGATAGTTGTACCTCGGATGTCTTTGCCATAAGACATCTTGCATTCTTGACGATGGGGCTCTCGTTTGGTGAGGAGAAGAGTGATGGAGGTGTGGAAGACATGGCTAGTGCGGCCACTTGCGTTGGAGTATCCTCCTTGTCACTATCTTCATCATCGGTGGGATATTGCTCTTGAGTCACCAAGACAATCTTTTGGTTCTTCTTGAAGAAAGGCTTCTTCATGGGCATGGGCCCCTTGCCCTTCGTCTTGGCCACGAGCCTCCCACCATGATCCTCTCTTCTCTCCCATGGGCAATCGGCAACAAAGTGGCTATTGTCATCGTAGTTATATCAAAGTCTCACTTTGTTGAGTGGCTTTCCTCCGTTGGGGGGAAACTTCTTGTCAATCCTTGCTTTGGCCCTTCCGGGGTTCTTCCAAAAGGTTCTTGCCGCAAGACCCATGTGTTGAGTGAGAGTGCTTGAGAGAGCTTCACTAGATAGCTCGACTTGATTATCACACTCCTCTTCATCCTCTTCTTCAACGGTGGCCTTCAAAGCAATTGAGGCATGCTTGTGCATCCCTATGGCTCTAGCTCTTGCATCTTGTGCAATCTTGGAGGCCACCTTGTATGCGGTCATCTCTTGCATAACTTAATTAGATGTCATCTTTGCAAAGTCATGTCTCCCTTGGAATGTCTTCAAATCCGTGTCCTCAAAGGGCATGAGAGCGGTCACAAACTTCCTCTTGATCCAAGCATCATTAATGTACTCCGCCCCGAGGTTCTTGAAGGAGTTGGCAACCAACACCAACCTCCGGTACATGTCCTCGTGGCTTTCTCCATCCAACTTGTAGAACCCTTCCACCTCATTGCATAAGTCATCATACCGGTTCTTCTTCATGCTCTCATTCCCAACGAAGATGTCGGAAAGAGCATTCCAAACTTCCTTGGCGGTGGAGAATTGTTGAATGAGCGCCATGTCCTTCTCTCCAACGGCCATTTGGAGTTGATGAAGAGCGGTGGCGTTGAGTTGGCTATCAACCACCTCTCTTCTTGTCAAGTTGGTTGGATCATGGGGCTTGTATCCTTCTTCAATGATGCGCCAAAGCTCAATGGAGGCACTACATAGATGAGACTTCATTAGAAATACCCATTGAGAGAAATGAGTAGGTTTAAGCTTAGGAGGATCACTTCTAAAGTTTACATGAGGGTGAGGGATAAGAGGGTTAGGAGAGTAATTATGGTTGACATTATGAAATTCCTCTCCTTTGGGGGTGTTAGAGGAGCTAGGTGGTTCATCCTTTTCCGCCATCCCGGGAACACTTGAGGTAACATCTTTGGACCCATCCGAAGATGACTCCTTAGAGTTCCCCGCATGTTCCTTAGGAGGAGGAGAGGGAGAAGTAGCCTCGGGCTCCTTAGACTTCAAGAGTGCCATGAGCATCTCATTCATCTTGAGGAGTTGGACCTCCAAGGACGATCTCATATCAATAAGATCGGCCATGGTTGCCCCTTTGGCTAACGCCTCCTTCTCCGCCTCTAATTTTTCACGGGCGGCCCTCTCGGCATCGGATTCCGTCATCGTTGCACTTAGGCGGTTAAGCCCTTAAAAGTGAACAAGGCTCTGATACAAATTGAACGGGAATCCGGCACCTAGAGGGGGGGGGGGGTGAATAGGTGCTATTACAAATTTTAGGTCTTTTCAAATTCGGGCTCAACACAAAGGTAAATTCTCTAGATATGCAACTACGGTGAATTTACCTAAATGATAATCTAAGCAATAATAAGATAAGCAAGTAAGGGAGCAAAGGTAAAGGGAACCAAGTGAAGCACGCGGAGACGAAGATGTAATCCCGAGTTCCACCCAAGGGTGTACGTCTCGTTTGGAGAGGTGTGCGCTACCACAACAGGTTAGCCGCAACGCCACAAAGGCTCACCTTCTTCTCCGATGAACTCAACCACAAAGGTTTCGAGTCCACCTTCCACTATTGATCCCCTTTTAGGGCGGAGATCAAATCCGGTACAAACGCTTGAGGCACACACCCACAACTGAATTGGGGGCTCCCAAGAAGACCACAAAAGGTCAAGGACCACAAAAGGTCAAGGTAACACCAAGAGTACAACAATGGTGAACTAGGTTTTCCCACCGGAAACCCTAGCCACGAAATCCCCAAGTGAATGGGGGAGAAATGCAAATCCCTTCGGTGAGGATGTAGATCCGGGCCTTCTCCTCCAATCCTCCAAAGATCAATGAATTTGGGTGGGGGGATTGGGAGATCTTGATGATTTGAGCTTTCAAGAATGGTAGGAGAGAGAAAATCTGAGAGCTAGTTGTTCTTGAGTGAGTGAGGGGGTATTTATGAAGGGGTTACGGTGCAGAAAACAATAATTTTCTAGCGAACGAAACCCTAACTAGCCAGGATCTATCTATCTAGTACATGCGATAACGGTGGCGGAACGGGTTACATTACCTCCATGTAGACCGATAGCGGGGATTACGCTCCCGCACAAGCGTTGACGATGAAGTCGTACGTAGCCGACCTCGAGGTCGCGGAGAACTTGCCGCGATGTCGAAGTCGATGACGCCGGGGTGTCGATGATGATCTGCGTCGACGGGTGTCGGGCGGAAGAAGGCAGAGCGCCAGCACCGGGGCTGGTGCGCCGGCAGCAGAGGGGGGGAGGCGCGGCGGCTGCAGGGGGCGAGACAACGTCGCCCAAGCTCCTCAATAGAGTAGCCTCCGAGCACTCGCAAACATACGGAGCCTAGCGACAACTCCCGGTCATTCAGATCCAGCTGAAATCGCAGGAGTAGATCTTATCTGGAATCCCGCAGAGCAACGGCGCTCTGCGGTATGGCTTAGGTGGAGAGAGACCCCCTTCCTCAGCTCGGCGCGGCTCCAACTTGGGAACCACGAGATCGAGAGAGAAATTGGGAATTAATTGAATTTCATGTGAATTAAATCAATTAATATGCCTTGCTATATAAAGGGGGAAGGGGGTGTGCAAACCCCTTGGCTCCCCCATGTGGGACTAAACAAAGGACATGGGAGGGGGGGTTCGGCCCCCACATGGGCTGGCCGAACCAGCCAATGGGGCCCACCCCCCTTTGAGGTGCGGCTCCCCCTCTTGGGCCCTCTTAGGGCCCATATAGGTGGGAGCCCCCTTTTTCCTTTATTTAATTAATATTAAATTAATATAAAAATCCCATTAATTCATAATTAATATATTTATATATAATTCAATATCCCGTGACTCCCAAAACTCTTTCGGACCACCCGAACAACTTTCGGACATTCCTGGAACCATTCCAGACCTCTCCGGAACTCCTTCCGGACCACCGGAACTCTTTCCGGATCATTTCTCTCTCTCCAACAAAAACCTATAAAATTCCAGAACCTATCTCCTAGCGTCGCTAAGACCTTAAGTTTGTTACGCTACGGTTCGGGAACACTCCAGACATGGTCGAGACACTCCGCTCACCAATGATCGTCAGGGATACCTGGAAATATATGACGACCCCTGTGCATTCCACGAATATCGTCGTTGAACCATAAGTATGATATTCATTCCCTTTGTCTCTGCGATACTACCTTGTCCGAGATATGATCGTAGACACACCGATGCCTTTGCTGTATCTCGTTACCGACGAAGGTTATTAACTCGTCTGCGATATTACATCTCCATGACCTAGTCATAAGCTGCAGCTATATAGATGCAATATCACCGAGTGGGCCCAGAGTATCTTTCCATTACAAGAATGAACAAATCCCGCTCTTGATCCTTACGTCTCGATGCTCTTTCGGAATACCCAAGATGGACACCGTTATTGTCATGCTATATAAGACACAACGTTTGATGCTCTCAAAGCACTCCTACGAAGCAACAATAAGTACGGTCTCACGGTCTAAGGAATAAGCTATCATACTCTTATCTATTGCAAATGACAAACATCGTAATACGATCTTATTGCAATACTTTGCGTATGTCCACCACCTTATTCAACTAACAAGATGACCCCATTGTCAACCGACGTCATTGTCCTTGATCGGGAATCTCGATCAACTGTTGCCCAATGGACTAGCTCATATAGAGGCTTGCTAGGGACCTGGTTGTCTATGTATCACACGTGTATTAACAATTCCGATTAATACAGTTATAGCATAATACACAAACCTATTATAAACTTATGAGATAATGCAATAAATACTACTTATTTATTTGCCTCTAGGGCATATCTCCTTCAGTCTCCCACTTGCACTAGAGTACAAATAAACTAGCTGCATTTTACTTTATCAGAATCCCTTATCAAATAAGAATCATTTGATAATGCTTGCTCGTGGAAAAGTGTTACTGCACAATCCATGATTGTACATGCTTTT
This sequence comes from Poa annua, assembly GCA_026929855.1. Taxonomy (NCBI): domain Eukaryota; kingdom Viridiplantae; phylum Streptophyta; class Magnoliopsida; order Poales; family Poaceae; genus Poa; species Poa annua. The sequence continues at coordinate 236,225,216 of CM049426.1, read as the reverse complement.
GCGATTCACTGGCATCAACTTGTTTGATATCACCATGTTGTCTAACAACATATATGCAAATACCGTAACTAAGTGAGACTTCTGCTTCCCAGCGCTTACTCTGATTATACTAACCAGATAACTGCCCTGAAAAACACACTCAGCCATGCAGAGCCCCTTGTAACAATTACAAAATCGCGATATCTACATACTTTCACACCAATGTAGAAAACTTGACATTCAAATGTCAATCCCTTAACTAACGCACTTCTACTTCCAGTAAATTCCAAATTTACTTTCATAACTGTTCTTTACTCCAAGAACATCGGTTATATTTAATATGGTTTCTGTATGATGTCAAATATATACATAATAGACCCTCATGTCATACAACCATTACCTTCATGCATCATTACTCTTAATGACCAATTGGATTCCAAAGGACCATCCTTTTGATTCTATTCTGACTCCTCAGATATAATCCAACACAACTCGACTAACTATTTAAAATTCCCGTTCTATTTCAAAATAGACACTAACTTTTAAATAGTTTTACAACTTCATCCTATTCTATTGGTACAGTTTCACAATGTGTTAACTACACAAGATGAATTCGACTCCCACTCAAATTATGTCTCCACATATTTGATAACACGAGCTCCCACTCAAAAACATGTTATCCACATATTTGAGTTCCCAAGCTCCCACTCAAAAATATGTTCTTCACATATTTCTCCTGAGTGAACTAACTATGACTCCCACTTAAATCGACATCTTGGTTAAACCAAAATCATTGATCTACTATCAATTCGAATTTAATACAAACTACAGTATTACATTAATACAAATCCCTCAGACTTCAAGCATGTCTACATAAATGTATTCAACAAATTTGATCTTGTCCAAGACACATTTCTCGACAAGACATGCTACCGCGTCTTTCTTATAGTCACATTTCTCATATAACACCTTATATGACGATTAAACAATCGTATTCCTCTAATAAGAATTGCAGCAACAATTACTCTCTTAATCCTTTCAAATGCAACTTTGGATTTCCAGACTCAAAAAGCCTTTGTTCGTATTCCGATATTTTCTCAACTTTCTTTGTATTCATAAAGTGCACCTTGATCTGTCAACAAGATCTGAAATACTTAATACAGTGCTGTGACCTGACAGCAATATTAAATATAACAACACTTTTATTTAGAAGTTTCTTTCATGAAAATATTATGATCTTTATGAAGAGGATTGCAAGCAGAAAACAATTTTCTAGTCTCCCTCACTCTTAATCACTAAACTTTCATTAGCAGACATATACTCTTTGGAACATCTTCCAACATAAGTCAGACACTTTATTCCAAACTTCTAATTTCAATCCATAAACCATAATTCGAAAAGTCATCTTTTCTCGGAATTACATAGACAACAAACTGAGTTTTGTTTCTATTTGGTTCTGGAATACACTCTCATCCAATGCGAGCAATCTACAAAGAACTACTCATGTATATTCCGAATTATCGCATAATCATATACACGTCGACATTACTGTCGATCCTATGAATTTTTGTTGAGAAAAATATCTATTTTCTAAAGTGGACATCGACTATAATGTTTCGAACATATTAGGAGATTCTAAGACTGATTCTGACAGACCACACTTTATTTATTTAAAATAGAGCATAATTATAATTCCCCACATATCACCATATATGACATTATAATATTGTGAAAACAAATTTCCACAAGTCTTTTGTGTTGAAACCATGATTCAAAATATTGTCCTTTGATCGAATCTTGTGAATACAATATTCACTAATCTTTCTTCTGAAAAACCCCATTTGATCTATTATCAAATTAATTTCAGACTCCATAATTTATCGGGCAAATACTCTTATTTACCAAAATCATAGAAGAATTCGGATCAAGCAAAACACCATTGATTAATCATTAAAAATGACTCTCAATCAATTTCCTCTAGTATTGCAACTTCAATACTGCATTTCAAACTAAATCAATTTTGGCACTCGAAATACTTAAATGGACCAAAATTATCCATTACTTCTTTCATTGCCTTTATGACTAAATTCGATGGTGTTTGTTCTTTGGACACATAATTTTATCATTCCTGCTATTATAAATGTATATCATACGCATAATGTAATTGAGATGTGATGCAAATTACTCATAATATGAAACAACTGCTTTGTTCCATAACATAAAACAACTGATGTGTTCTATATGAATAATTATGTCTTGTAACATTCAAGACACCAAACTAGATCACATTCTCACTATTACAAAATGTCTTATCAAAAACTATTGATGATGACTAATATGATATCTCGAGGGCGTGAGCACTACTGGCCATTAACTTGCCATCACTTGTGCACTGTCACGTCACCCTTCACCACATACTTGTGATAATCAGGGACTGTTTCACAAACAGAACAATTATCAAACACTTTTCATCAAGTATGAGAAGAATACATTTATATCTTCGTATATCAAATATACCCATAGCGTCAAAGAACTCTTCTTCGATGAATCAACTTTTAGAGATTCGAACTTGTTCACGAACGTGAAGAAGCTCACCGTGTCTCTATAGCATATTCACGCACATGCTATTCACAGTTAGGAGGTAAATCGCAATCTCTATTGCACTGGAGTTCGCTATCTAGAAATCGTAGATATTCGTAAGCCTGAAGTAGATGTCACACAACTTCTTCAACTGAGTTTCCAGACAGGTATGCTCCCCATGTGAATGGTCCGGAACTTTCTAAGCTGTCTGAAATGCTCAAGACTAAATTCATCTTTGAAGTGAACTGTGATCGTATCAATCACGGCATATGGCTCCATGTGTTGAATGCAACTTTCAACTCAGGTGCTAGGCATACGCTCATGACGATCGTCATTTCCATGAACATGTCATGATGCTTACAGAACTCATCATCTTGCTCCTTGCTATCAGAATCATCTGGTCTAACTCCTAACTAATGTTCTAGCACATATAGGATGTTTGTTGTGTTTGGAGAATGTTTCTAAAACTAATGCACCAGCTGATGAAGTTGGACCCGTCGGCTTCCAAGGTAGAATCCGAGCTCTTGAAGAAGTAACCGAAGTGTAGTTCCGTAGTCTCCAGATGTGATCGCAAAAGAGGTAAGATAAGTTTATAATATATAGGTGAGTTTTAGTTCTATAATCTCATTATCAAAAACACACCTCACCAAGATTATTATCCCTAAAATAATAATGGCGATTACACGACCCTCATCCACCACACTACCCCCGATCATCACGGCCGGCAGCACGGCTTCAAAGGTGGACATAAAATGTCGATCATAACAACTCTATGACTCGTGCTCGATCTTTCGATCTTCCCGTGTCCCGAGGCCATACCTCTGAGTATGCTAGGCTCGCCAATCAAACCTCGAAGACCTGCGCGTGCAACATGGCTTACACCCACTGTATGCGAACGGCGAGATGTGTGACACCCGATCATCACGGCGTGCCTCATAACGTAGAACTTTCTTGGTGGTGCGCAACGAGGGCTAACACACTTTTGGTATTTATTAGGGATCATCCTATTCAAGATGCTACCGTTGTATATCTAGCATATAAGCAATCAATAGGATGCACACACAACCGCACACAATAATGATGCAATGAAGTGCGATGTGACATGGTCGATGCGCTTGGACCTTCATGGCGCCATGTGCCTGGCCCCCCGGCGCCCCGGCATGGCTCCAAGTCTACGGAGCCCTCCATTGCCTCCGACAGTACGAGTAATATCAAAAACTTACTGTAACCATGTCACATACAATAACGACTCTGCAAAACAAAGTTAGACGCCTCTCGCTTTATTTAGTTTTGCAAGTTTTACGTGGTATATAGGCTTATTTGTAAGAGAATCGCTTCCCTACCTACGAACTTTGTACCACAACGTCGATCGTATAATTGCATGTTTAAGCATCCCTTTCGGGCCCTCCATTGAAAATGCTTTGCCGACTAGAGAGAGATAAACAGACACCCGCCAGCCACATATACGGTGCAAGCCGTATGTCAGTAGTGGAACCAGTCTCACGTAAGCGTACGCGTAAAGTCGGTCCGGGCCGCTTCATCAACTCAATACCGAAGGCATCGCAAGTGCACGCTAGAGGGTAGCAAATATAAGAAAGACGCCCTCATTCAACATGAGTTCTAACCGTACCAGCAGTACTACGCATAGATCGGCTCTGATACCACTGAAGGGGTTACGGTGCAGAAAACAATAATTTTCTAGCGAACGAAACCCTAACTAGCCAGGATCTATCTATCTAGTACATGCGATAACGGTGGCGGAACGGGTTACATTACCTCCATGTAGACCGATAGCGGGGATTACGCTCCCGCACAAGCGTTGACGATGAAGTCGTACGTAGCCGACCTCGAGGTCGCGGAGAACTTGCCGCGATGTCGAAGTCGATGACGCCGGGGTGTCGATGATGATCTGCGTCGACGGGTGTCGGGCGGAAGAAGGCAGAGCGCCAGCACCGGGGCTGGTGCGCCGGCAGCAGAGGGGGGAGGCGCGGCGGCTGCAGGGGGCGAGACGACGTCGCCCAAGCTCCTCAATAGAGTAGCCTCCGAGCACTCGCAAACATACGGAGCCTAGCGACAACTCCCGGTCATTCAGATCCAGCTGAAATCGCAGGAGTAGATCTTATCTGGAATCCCGCAGAGCAACGGCGCTCTGTGGTATGGCTTAGGTGGAGAGAGACCCCCTTCCTCAGCTCGGCGCGGCTCCAACTTGGGAACCACGAGATCGAGAGAGAAATTGGGAATTAATTGAATTTCATGTGAATTAAATCAATTAATATGCCTTGCTATATAAAGGGGGAAGGGGGTGTGCAAACCCCTTGGCTCCCCCATGTGGGACTAAACAAAGGACATGGGAGGGGGGGTTCGGCCCCCACATGGGCTGGCCGAACCAGCCAATGGGGCCCACCCCCCTTTGAGGTGCGGCTCCCCCTCTTGGGCCCTCTTAGGGCCCATATAGGTGGGAGCCCCCTTTTTTCCTTTATTTAATTAATATTAAATTAATATAAAAATCCCATTAATTCATAATTAATATATTTATATATAATTCAATATCCCGTGACTCCGAAAACTCTTTCGGACCACCCGAACAACTTTCGGACATTCCTGGAACCATTCCAGACCTCTCCGGAACTCCTTCCGGACCACCGGAACTCTTTCCGGATCATTTCTCTCTCTCCAACAAAAACCTATAAAATTCCAGAACCTATCTCCTAGCGTCGCTAAGACCTTAAGTTTGTTACGCTACGGTTCGGGAACACTCCAGACATGGTCGAGACACTCCGCTCACCAATGATCGTCAGGGATACCTGGAAATATATGACGACCCCTGTGCATTCCACGAATATCGTCGTTGAACCATAAGTATGATATTCATTCCCTTTGTCTCTGCGATACTACCTTGTCCGAGATATGATCGTAGACACACCGATGCCTTTGCTGTATCTCGTTACCGACGAAGGTTATTAACTCGTCTGCGATATTACATCTCCATGACCTAGTCATAAGCTGCAGCTATATAGATGCAATATCACCGAGTGGGCCCAGAGTATCTTTCCATTACAAGAATGAACAAATCCCGCTCTTGATCCTTACGTCTCGATGCTCTTTCGGAATACCCAAGATGGACACCGTTATTGTCATGCTATATAAGACACAACGTTTGATGCTCTCAAAGCACTCCTACGAAGCAACAATAAGTACGGTCTCATGGTCTAAGGAATAAGCTATCATACTCTTATCTATTGCAAATGACAAACATCGTAATACGATCTTATTGCAATACTTTGCGTATGTCCACCACCTTATTCAACTAACAAGATGACCCCATTGTCAACCGACGTCATTGTCCTTGATCGGGAATCTCGATCAACTGTTGCCCAATGGACTAGCTCATATAGAGGCTTGCTAGGGACCTGGTTGTCTATGTATCACACGTGTATTAACAATTCCGATTAATACAGTTATAGCATAATACACAAACCTATTATAAACTTATGAGATAATGCAATAAATACTACTTATTTATTTGCCTCTAGGGCATATCTCCTTCAATTTATACTCCCCCTCAAAATCTGGCCGTTGGCTGTCTTGGGTACCCGGAAATTCCGGTTTAAGTTCCACCGGAAATTCCGGTCACCCGGAATATCCGGGCCTTTGAAAATATCCGAGCTGAATTTCCGGTTGAGATCAGAACCAATTCTGAACTTGACTTAGCCGATTTTCTGAGGTTGACTCGGAATATCCGAGTCCTTGAAATTTCCGAGCTGAATTTCCGATTGGAGTCAGTGCCACTTCTGAATCTTGACTTAGCCAATTTTCCTGGGGTTGACTCGAAATATCCGGGTTGGTGAACCGGAATATCCGGGTCCTTCAAATTTCCGAGCTGATTTTCCGATTGGAGTCAGTACCACTTCTGAATCTTGACTTAGCCAATTTTCCTGAGGTTGACTCGGAATATCCGGGTTGGGAACCGGAATATCCGAGTCCTTGAAATTTCCGAGCTGATTTTCCGATTGAAGTCAGTAGTACTTCTGAACTTGACTTAGCCAATTTTCTGGGGTTGACTCGGAATATCCGGGTTGGGGAACCGGAATATCCGAGTCTGGGAAGAATTCCAGAAACTCTTTTTCTCTACAATTTGGCTTTAGGATTTGTGATATGAGTTTCACCCAAACTGAAATACTTAGAAATAGGATTAGTATATCATTGCTATTGTTAACTAACACACAAAATACTAGGGATTAAGAAATGTTCTTTCAATCGCTCTGTGTTCCCTTTCCTCTGCGCTCTACCATTTTCGCCGCCATCCAGAGCTCCGTGCAATCTGTCCGTACACCTTGCGCTGCCTTGCGGCACCATGGGCAAGCCGAAAAGCGCCGCTGGCTCCTCCGCCGCCGCCGACGAAGCCGGGCTGATGAAGAAGCCCGACGGCGACTGGCAGAGATCGTCGGTGAAGAAGGCCGAGGTGGAGCTCTTCCGCGCGCAGGGTCTGCTTCCACCTGCTGACCAAGTCCAGGTACGCGTTCCTGGCAAGGAGGTTTTCCCCACTCCCCGCGATGGGGAACGTGTTTGTTTCGCGGATTTCCTTCCGCGGGGCTTCGGGTTCCCCATGCACGATTTCGTGCGCGGTCTCCTGTATGCCTATGGGGTTCAGATCCACGATCTGACCCCCAATGGCGTATTGAGCATCGCGGGCTTCATCGTGCTCTGCGAGTGCTTCCTGGGTGTCGCGCCCCATTGGGCGTTGTGGAAGTCGCTCTTCCTTGTTCGCAAGAACGTTGGGAAGAGCGGGTTGACCTTCCCCGTGGGCGGCTTCGGAATCCAAGTACGCGGTGACACCGCGTACTTCTAGATGAAGAAGTGTGACTCCGTCCAGGGATGGCGCAGGAGATGGTTCTACGTCCAGTCGAACCAGGACGGCCTGGATGCATTCGATAGCGGACGTGGACTACGGAAGACCGGCGCCTGGGCGCACCCGCTGACTGCCGTGGAGAAGGAGGCCGTGCGGCCCTTGCTGAGCCTGCTGCGCGGTCTGACCAAGACCCTTGGGTGCAAGGCGGGTGGCGTCTTCCTGATGACCACCTTCTTCCGTCTTCGAGTGCAGCCGCTCAGCGCTCGGCCTCACCCGATGTGGGCCGTCGAGGGTGTCAGCACCGAGCCGCTTGACGACGAGGAGGTGGAAACCAAAGTAAGATCCATCACCAACCTCCGAGTCGCGGACACGTGCAACGTCAAGTGCCCGATTGCGGCTTACGGGGCCTCGAACCCCGTTCCTGAGGTAAGTCTTGGCTTGTTTTCCTTTTGTCTTTTCTCGACTTGCGTCTACTTTCTTTTTGATTCGACTTGTGTCTACTTGCCTCAGGGTCGGGCTCTGTTGATCAGCCTTCCTCCTCTTCCCGAGAACGGACCCGACGACGAGTCGAAGTTTGTCGAGGAGGAAGACGACGACGAAGAGATTCCCTCCGCACACTCTCCCCACGAAGAGGTGGAAGAAGGGGATGAAGTGGAGGAACCCGTGCGGAAGAAGCGGAAGCTCCCGAGTCGTGGTGACTCTACCACTGCGTCGTCACCTGCTAAGGATGCCGATGTTATTCTGGAGGAGGTCGTCGCGACGTCGTCGGGTGCGCGGTCCTCGGGTGGCTTGGATGAACCCCTGAATGTTCCTCCAGTCAGCTCCGCGGCTCCTCGCTCTTTCGCGCGGATGCCTTCGCCCTCCCTAGAGAGTTACGACGACCTTGGGACCCCCAGGTGAGTTTCTTGATGATGTGTTTCCTTCGAGTTGCGTTTTGTAGTTGCAACGTTTGAGTTGTTGACAAGTGTGCTTGTTTTCGCTGCAGCCATCGTTCTGGCGATGTTAGCTCCCCCCTTCGGGAGGTGGAGCATACATCCGCCCCTTCGACAGAACTAGGGACCCAGGCTGTAGTGGAGAAGGCGCGTGCTGAGCCTGCTGGCGTTGCATCGTCGAGCCGCGACCCTCCTTCGGCTTCAGAGGACCTCGACCTCCTGGACCACGTAAGTCTTTTTGTGCTTGTACTTGTATTCTTGAGTTTTCATCGGGTGCGCGATCAGCGCTCCCGATGGGAGTAGCCCCCGAAGGTGTGGGTGACTAGTATAGTCGCCCGCAACTTTATTAACATCTTGCTTTTGTTTCAGCCATACTACCGTCAGCAGCTTGACGCAGCCGCAGCTTATGTTCGCCTGGAGAAGGAGAGGGACCAACTGCGTGCTTCTCTGGACCAGGCTACTGGGTGGGTTGATGAGCTTGAGAAGGCTCTACATGAGTCTCTTGAGCGGGAGCTGGCGCGGGTCGCCCAGGAAAAGACTCAAGTCGGTCGTCTCCTTTCACTCGCCGGTGTTCTTGGGGGTAAGTTTCGGCTTGATGCCTACTGTGTCTTGATCTTTTTCTTTGTCTGACCTTGGATCCTTTGCGCAGAGACTTGCGGTGGGGCTCCTCCGGAAGACGCGTCGAGTGAGACGGTTGACCTGGCGACTGCTGTTGGCTTCCTCGACCGGGTCTGTGCCTATGCCTCAGATGCGCTGAAGAAGTCCGCAGCCGCGTTGCAGAAATCGACTGGAGCCCTTGCTGTGGTGCACCAGAGTATCTTCCCGGGCGACCAGCCGCCGGCAGCCGTGGACGCCCTTGCTGCGCCGTTTGAGGACACGACCACCATCGCCGACTTCACGCGATCGCAGACGGTACGCGGCTCCGAGCTCACCTTCCAGCTCCTCTTAGGGCATCAGGTTCCAGGTGACTTCGAGAAGGTCGTCAGCGGTTTTCCCCGCAAACCCGATGGCCGAACCGCGTCGCTGAGTGGCGTGAAGGAGTGTGCCTCGCAGTTAGCCGTGCAGCTTGTGGCACTCTTCGAGAGGGCCCTTGCTAAGGCGACTGAGGCGGCTGCCTCTCGGAAGGGTCGTTCCCGGTCGCAGTCCGCAGCCTTAGAGTAGGCCTAGCTTTAGGAATTCGGCAGTCGCCGTGGTCTGTATTTTGAATTTCTTGTTCTGTAATGAATATTGTCCTTCCAGGTCTTTTGGCCTTCAATATTGCTTTCTGCTGACTTTCTTTCTGTCGAGTTTAACTGTGCTTCGCAGTCGTATGATTGTATTGACTCTGCGTATTCATGGCAGAATGTTGTGCGCGGTGATGCTTCGCCTTCTCCTGTGGCCGAGCCGAGTGGCGCCTTCTTCTTCGGGTGCTCGCCTGAAGGGGTTACGGTGCAGAAAACAATAATTTTTCTAGCGAACGGAACCCTAACTATCCAGGATCTATCTATCTAGAACATGCGATAACGGTGGCGGAACGGGTTACATTACCTCCATGTAGACCGATAGCGGGGATTACGCTCCCGCACAAGCGTTGACGATGAAGTCGTACGTAGCCAACCTCGAGGTCACGGAGAACTTGCCGCGATGTCGAAGTCGATGACGCCGGGGTGTCGATGATGATCTGCGTCGACGGGCGTCGGGCGGAAGAAGGCAGAGCGCCAGCACAAGGGCTGGTGCGCCGGCAGCAGAGGGGAGGGGGGCGCGGCGGCTGCAGGGGGCGAGACGACGTCGCCAAGGCTCCTCAAAAGAGTTGCCTACGAGCACTCACAAACATACGGAGCTTAGCGACAACTCCCGGTCATTCAGATCCAGCTGAAATCGCAGGAGTAGATCTTATCTGGAATCCCGCAGAGCAACGGCGCTCTGCGGTATAGCTTGGGTGGAGAGAGACCCCCTTTTCTCAGCTCGGCGCGGCTCCGACTTGGGAACCACGAGATCGAGAGAGAAATCGGGAATTAATTGTATTTTCCTATGAATTAATCCAATTAATATGCCTTGCTATATAAAGGGGGAAGGGGGTGTGCAAACCCCTTGGCTCCCCCATGTGGGACTAAAGGATGAGGGGGGTTGGTGCGCCCCCACCATGGGCCGGCCGAACCCCCCATGGGGCCCACCCCCCCCCCCCCTTGTGGGGTGCGGCTCCCCCCTCTTGGGCCCTCTTAGGGCCCATGTAGGTGGAAGCCCCCTTTTTCCTTTATTTAATTAATATTAAATTAATATAAAATTCCCATTAATTAATAATTAATATATTTATATATAATTCAATATCCCGTGACTCCGAAAACTCTTTCGGACCACCCGAACAACTTTCGGACATTCCTGGAACCATTCCAGACCTCTCCGGAACTCCTTCCGGACCACCGGAACTCTTTCCGGATCATTTCTCTCTCTCCAACAAAATCCTATAATATTCCAGAACCTATCTCCTAGCGTCGCTAAGACCTTAAGTTTGTTACGCTACGGTTCGAGAACACTCCAGACATGGTCGAGACACTCCGCTCACCAATGACCGTCTGGGATACCTGGAAGTATATGACGACCCCTGTGCATTCCACGAATATCGTCGTTGAACCATAAATATGACATTCATTCCCTTTGTCTTTACGATACTACCTTGTCCGAGATATGATCGTAGACACACCGATGCCTTTGTTGTATCTCGTTACCGACTAAGGTTATTAACTCGTCTGCGATATTACATCTCCATGACCTAGTCATAAGCTGCGCAGCTATATAGATGCAATATCACCGAGTGGGCCCAGAGTATCTTTCCATTACAAGAATGAACAAATCCCGCTCTTGATCCTTACGTCTCGATGCTCTTTCGGAATACCCAAGATGGACACCGTTATTGTCATGCTATATAAGACACAACGTTTGATGCTCTCAAAGCATCCATACGAAGCATTGATAAGTACGGTCTCACGGTCTAAGGAATAAGCTATCATACTCTTATCTATTGCAAATGACAAACATCGTAATACGATCTTATTGCAATACTTTGCGTATGTCCACCACCTTATTCAACTAACAAGATGACCTCATTGTCAACCGACGTCATTGTCCTTGATCGGGAATCTCGATCAACTGTTGCCCAATGGACTAGCTCATATAGAGGCTTGCTAGGGACCTGGTTGTCTATGTATCACACGTGTATTAATAATTCCGATTAATACAGTTATAGCATAATACACAAACCTATTATAAACTTATGAGATAATGCAATAAATACTACTTATTTATTTGCCTCTAGGGCATATCTCCTTCATCGCCGTCGTCGGGCGGCGCCTGCTCCTCCACGTAGTGTAAATGATCAGCGGATTATCACATACCTGAAGAACAAGGTGGTTGAGCTAGAGGCGACCCTGAAGAATACTGAGCGGCTGTTGCACCGCTCCCAGTCGCATCCTACGGCGGAGTTCTCGCGACGTGAGGATTTTTTGCTTGGGGAGATCGACTTGATCAGCCGGTAGTTGCAAGGTTTGTATCCTTTTGGCGGCTGCTGTCTTTGTGGCTTTCTTTCTTGTTATGACTCGCATTTTATGCGTGCAGATGTTAATCCTGATTGGGAGGCCGAGCGGGTTTGCATTGAGGAGCGAGTTACCCGAGAGGCGTCCGGCGACTCCTACGAAGCTCGGCAGTTCTGGGTGAACAAGTCGAGGGGGCGCGTCCTTGCCACCATGCTTGATCGTACGTGGCGCGCTGCTTTTCTTCTGGAGAACTACCGGAAGACACTCTGGCACATCAATCGCGTGTACTTCCCGCATAATGCGCAGCCGAACGGGTTGTCCGCCTTGCTGGAGAGGTTTCGTGATGGTGAAGGGCTGAAGGAGGTTGTCGACGCCCAACTTGTGGCTGGGGCGAACGCGGCGTTGGCATACGTCCGGATGCACCGGCCGCATCTTCCGTTCGACCGGGTGCTTGATGGCCTGCCTGGTGATGACGACTTCGACGAGACCTTAGCGGCTGCGCGCCGAATTATCAGGCAGGTTCAGGACCTGAGTGAGCGCCTTGTAGGTCCCCTCGATGCACCGAAGGCCGAGCCTGCAGTTTAGAGTAGCTGTCGTCTGATGTACACGGTTAGCTATAGAGGGAAAATGTGCCTGTGCAAGTCGTAATGTAATAAATTAAAATACTTTTGAGTCATGAGAATTGATCTGCTTGCTCGAAAGTGAAAATGCATGTTTTGATTTGCGACCTGTTTGGCGCAGTCGTCTAGTATGTTAGGCAACGGCCTAGGTTTTTTCAAGTGTGACATGTATGCCGCAGTCTCTGACTTTAACAGGTGGCGACTTAGGATTTTTGTAACTTGACCTGTATGGCGCAGCCCCCGAGTTGTTCGAGTGGTGGCCTAGGATTTTGGCTAAGACCTGTGTGGCGCAGCCCCCGAGTAGGTCGAGTGGCGGCCTAGGATTACAAGTGTTACCTGTTTGGCGCAGCCCCCGAGTATGTCGGGTGGCGACCTAGGATTTTGAACTTGACCTGTACAGCGCAGCCCCCGAGTGAGTTTGAGTGGCGCTGAGGATTTTTCTGAGAAGGCCTGTTTGGCGTAGCCCCCGAGTAGGTCGAGTGGTAGCCTAGGATTACAAGTGTTACCTATGTGGCGCAGCCCCCGGGTGTGTCGGGTGGCGACCTAGGATTTTGAACTTGACCTGTATGGCGCAGCCCCCGAGTTGGTCGGGTGACGGCCTAGGATTTTTTGACTTATGCTTGTATGGCGCAGCCCCCGAGTAGTTCGGGTAGCGGCCTAAGCTTTTCTTTCAACCTGTGTGGCGCAGCCCCCGAGTAGTTCGAGTGGCGGCCTAGGATTTTAGCTTCCTCTGTGTGACAGGTAAAGGAGACAGATTTTCTTCAAATCACTTTATTGATTCTTGCGAACAGGCCGCCTCATTAAAACCCTTCCAGTCCCCTCACGTACCCTGGTAAGGGAAAGAGTGCGTCTGAAACCTGCCGCGCTGATCTTGTACAATGATTGGGTTGAACTAGGCGTAGAACCGGCGGAGTTGTGCCACGTTCCACGGGTTGCTGCAGTCTGCTCCCGTCTTCGAGTCTTTCAGGCGGTAAGCTCCGTTGCCGATTGCTTCTGTCACGATGTACGGGCCCTCCCATGCGGAAGCGAGCTTGTGCACCTTCTTTTTGCTTGAGTCGAAGAACCAGGTCGCCTGCAACGAACGCTCTTGGTCGCAGCCTCCGAGTGTGATAGTCGCGCAGGTCCTGTTGATACACGGCTGATCGTGCCAGGGCGATGTCGCGTGCTTCGTCCAGGGTGTCCCTGCTGTCCTCGAGTGCCTCCTCTGCATCCGACTCGTCGTAGGCGACTACTCTCGGTGCGTCGAACTTGATGTCGCAGGGGAGGACCGCTTCTGCGCCATACACCATAAAGAATGAAGTGTACTGGGTAGATCTGTTTGGCGTTGTTCTCAGACTCCAAAGGACCGACGGAAGTTCTTCCACTCATGCGCCCGCTGCGCGTTTGAACGGATAGACGTCGCCTAGAGGGGGGGGTGAATAGGCGATTTAAAACTTTTTTCGAGGAGCCTGAATATCCGGTCCACGAATGACCCGGAAATTCCGAGTAGCCGGAATATCCGGTCCAAGAGTGACCCGGAAATTCCGGTATGCTTGATAAAGGCGGAATAAAACTAGAGGTTTACTTTAACAAGCATACAACCTAGATATATAAACTAGGCTCACCTATGTGCACCAACAACTTATGCTAAGCAATACAAGTAACAAGGTGATAGCAAGATATATGACTTCAAGCACGAAGGCTATCACAATGTAAAGTGCATAAGTAAAGAGCTCGGGTATAGAAATAACCGAGGCATGCGGAGACGAGGATGTATTCCCGAGTTCCACCCAAAGGGTGTACGTCTCGTTTGGAGAGGTGTGCGCAACCACAACAGGTTAGCCGCAACGCCACAAAGGCTCACCTTCTTCTCCTGATGAACTCAACCACAAAAGGTTGCGAGTTCACCTTCCACTAGTGATCTCCTTTGGGGCGGAGATCGAATCCCGTACAACTCTTGAGGCACACACCCACAACTTAATTGGGGGCTCCCAAGTCTTGAGGCACACACCCACAACTCAATTGGGGGCTCTCAAGTGACCACAAAAGGTCTTGACCACAAAAGGTCTTGGCCACAAAAGGCCGGCCACAAAAGGCGTCTAGGGTCCAAAGACCCAAGAGTAACAAGCTCACAAGTATCACCACCACGAATCCTCGTGGAGGGCTCAAACCGATGCAAATGCAATGGCAAGAGCACACGAAGTGCTCAAGTCCTTCACTCTCAAATTCCAACACAACAACAAATGTTTATGGGGGAATAAGAGAGGAAGAACAAAGGAAACCACAAAGGAGTCAAATCCTTCACTCCCAAATCCCACCAAAAGCAACTAATGCTTATGGGGGGATAAGAGAGGAAGAACAAAGAGGAAGAACCACAAAGGAACTCCAAGAACTAGATCCACTAGGTTCCCCTCACTTAGAGGAGAGATTGATTGGTAGGATTGTAGATCTAGATCTCCTCTCAACTTTCCCTAAAGAATGTGAAAGAATCAATGGAGGGATTGAGAGGAATCAAGATTTCCAAGGTCAACAATGGAGTAGGAGAGAGAGGGAATTCGTGCTACCTTGGATTAGCTGGGGAGGAAATATAGCCGTTGGCTGTTTCGACACTCGGAAATTCCGGTATAAGTGAGACTCGGAAATTCCGGTCATCCGGAAATTCCGGTCTAAGAGAGACTCGGAAATTCCGGTCACCCGGAAATTCCGAGTCCATGAAATTTCCGAGCTGAAATTCCGGCTGGAGTCAGAACCAAAACCAAAATTTTCCTTAGCCGTTTCTGGAAGGCTATTCTGGGTGCACTCGGAAAGTCCGGTATATGAAAATTTCCGAGCACAATTTCCGGTTCGAGTCAGACCAAAAATCCTTCTTTCCTTAGCCAAAACTGGAGGGCTTTCTGGGTGCACTCGGAAATTCCGGCAGACGGAAATTTCCGAGCACAATTTCCGACTGGAGTCAGAACCCTTTTTCTCCTTTCCTTAGCCGTTTTCTTGGATGAGTTGGGGAACCGGAAATTCCGGTAGATCGGAATATCCGACCCCAATAATCTGAATCAGCAAAAACACCGAAAAGAAAACTGCTATAACTTTTGCAAATGAACTCCAAAGGAGGTGAGACCAATTTTGTTGGAAAGATAGCGACGATGAGTACCCAACAAAAAGTGGTACCAATATTTCATCCCATAAATAGAGTAAAATCTCCACACATGGCAAGGTGTGGGACTTTCCTCAAGGTAGAACCGGCAATATTTCCGCCACCGAAAACGCAACAAGTTGTCCAAAGTAAAACCGATTTCGATGAACTAGAGCTTGACATGGAGATGAACCAAGCTCTAATTCCTCACTAACATAAAAGCCAAATAAGAACCAAGAAACATGATATGCCAAGTATGCAAAGGTTTGAGCTCTCCACAAGAATGCGATCAAGTTACTAACTTAAGAGCCCCTCTTGATAGTACGCCTATCTATCCTATAGCCCTATCAAGATCATACCTTTGCCTTGAGCATTCCACTTGAGTTGGATGAAGACTATCTTGATCTCTTCAAGTGGATCATCTTTCTTGATTGCGCGTCCAAGCACTTGCTTGATGAAGACTTCTCCAAATACTCCCCCATGCTCACAATGGGAGAGTCTCGCTAAGCTTCTTCTTCATGTATCCATTGCAAGCACCAAGCATAGGATCTTTTCGAGAAAGCTTCTCTTGGTCTTGCACAACTCATCTTTTCTTCACTAAGATGATGTCTTGAATCTTCAAGACATACTTGCAATAAGCTTCACTCAACACATGAGCTTCAAGAGTTCAACACATGAACTCCACAATTCCATGGACATGATCTATAATGATATCTCAATGCAAACATTAGTCCATAGAGATTGTCATTCAATTACCAAAACCACACATGAGGGAAAATGCTCTTTCAGCGTTTTAGGGGCACGCGCAGTCGCTTCTTGATGCCGTTCCAGACGAGGCCATTGGCTTTCTCCACTTGCCCATTGGATTGCGGGTGCGAGACAGACGCATAGCTGAGCTTGATCCCCTGCTCTGAGCAGAAGTCCTTGAATTCTTCGGCTGTGAAGTTCGAGCCGTTGTCGGTGATGATCCCATTCGGTACTCCAAATCTGAAGATGATTGACCTGATGAAGTTGACTGATGTGGATGCAGTCGAACTTGTGATGGGAACGGCTTCGATCCACTTTGTGAACTTATCGACTGCAACCAGGAGGTGAGTGTGACCTCCGGGTGAGGATTTCTTCAGCGGGCCCACCATGTCCAGACCCCATTGGGCGAAGGGCCAGGCTAATGGTATTGTCTTGAGTTCCGATGCTGGCGCGTGTGGCTTGTTGGCAAATTCTTGGCACCCTGTGCATTTCTTTACTAGCTCCTCGGCGTCCTGCATGGCTGTCAGCCAGTAGAACCCGGCTCGTAGCGCTTTGGCCACCAGTGCCCGACTGCTGGCGTGATGCCCGCAGATACCCGCGTGGATGTCGAGTAAGATGGCTTGGCCGTCGACTGGATCTATGCACCTTTGCAGGATTCCTGAGATGCTTCTTTTGTAGAGTTCTCCGTTGATGACGGTGAAACTTTTGGAGCGCCTGATGATGCGCTTTGCTTCGACTGGGTCAGCTGGCAGCTTCTGATGTAGTATGTACGCCAGGTACGGTCCTGTCCATGTGGCTTCGACTAGCATGACCTCCATGGGGACCTTGTCTTGGCTTGGCGTGTTGGCATCGCCTTTTGTTGTTGCAGTGCTTGCTGTATTCTGAGTCTTGATGGATCTCTGCGTGATGCACTCGAGGAAGACGCCGGGTGGGACTGGCACCCGGTCTGAGCCCATGTTAGCAAGGACGTCGGCTTCCTCGTTGCTTTCACGGCCAATGTGGCGCAGCTCGCAGCCGTCGAAGTTGCCTTCCAATTGATTGTAGAGGTCTCTGTAGGCGATCATGTTGTCGGCGACGGCGTCGCAGGACTTCATGGTCTGCTGTACCACCAGGTAGGAGTCGCCGTATATCATGAGGTGGGTGGCGCCGCAGTTCTTGGCCATCCGCATGACATGGATCAGGGCCTCGTATTCGGCTTCGTTGTTGGACGGCGTCGGAAAGTCCATCTGCAGGACATACTTGAGCTTGTCGCCTTTGGGGGAGATGAGCACGACTCCTGCCCCGGCTGACTTGAATTTCTTGGAGCCATCAAAGTACATTGTCCATGCGTTGGACAAGTCGGGGATATTTGGTAGCTGGGCTTCTTTCCACTCGGTGGTGAATTCCGGGAGGACTTGGGCCTTGATGGACTTCGGGTGAGCATACTTCAGCCCCCATGGTCCTAGCTCGACAACCCACTTGGCGACTCGTCCTGTCGCGCGTTGGTTTGTGAGAATGTCTGCTAGTCCGGAGGAGCTTACCACCGTGATCGGGTGCTCAGAGTAGTGGACGACCTTTCTGGAGGTCATGAAGACTCCGTATGCCAGCTTCTCGTAATGAGGGTAGTTCTGCTTGGACAAGGTGAGTACTTCGCTAAGGTAGTAGACGGGCCTCTGCACCGGGTGACTGTGCCCTTCTTCTTCGCGTTCGACTACGAGCACCGTGCTTACCACCCTGTTTGTTGCTGAGACGTATAAGTACAGCGGCTCGTTTTCCAGTGGTGCCACGAGGACTGGAGAGGTTGTCAGGGTTGTCTTGAGATGGTCGAATGCGTCCTGCGCCTCCTGTGTCCACTCGAACTTGTCTGTCTTCTTCATCAGTTGGTAGAAAGGTAAGGCTTTCTCTCCCAACTTACTAATGAACCGGCTAAGAGCTGCGACTCGGCCGGCTAATCGTTGCACCTCCCGGAGCTTGGTTGGTGCTGGCATTGTGAGTATGTTCTGCACCTTCTCGGGGTTTGCTTCGATTCCTCTTGCGGATACGAGGTACCCTAGTAGTTCTCCGGCTGGCACGCCGAACACGCACTTCTCTGGGTTGAGCTTGATCTGGTACACGTCGAGTGCGGCGAAGACCTTCCGGAGGTCGTCGACTAGGGTATCTTCCTTTCGGGTCGTGACAACGATGTCGTCGACGTAGACTTGGACGATCTGCCCGATTAGCCCCTTGAGGCATGCTTGCATTGTCCGCTGGTACGTGGCACCTGCGTTCTTTAACCCGAACGGCATCTTTTGGTAGCAAAAGACGCCGTGGGTGTGATGAAGGCCGTCTTCTCTTCGTCTTCGACTTTCAGCCTGATCTGCTGGTACCCTGAGTAGGCGTCCAGGAAGGACAGGCGCTCGCAACCTGCTGTCGAGTCGATGATCTGGTCTATCCGCGGTAGCGGGAAGTGGTCCTTGGGGCAGCATTTGTTGACTGCGGTGAAGTCAACGCACATGCGTAGTTTCTTCGTCTTCTTTTTCTCTACTAGGACTGGGTTGGCGACCCAGTCCGAGTCCTTGATCTCTCGGATGAACTTGGCGTGCAGTAGTCTGTCGACTTCCATGGTGATCGCGTCTCGCTTGGGTCCTGAGAAGCGTCGCATGGATTGTTTGACTGGTCTTGCGTCCTTGTGGACTTTCAGAGAGTGCTCGGCGAGTTCTCTGGGTATCCCTGGCATGTCAGAGGGTTGCCATGCAAAGATCTTCCAGTTCTCACGTAGGAACTCGACGAGCGCGCTTTCCTATGCGGGGGTCAGACTCGATGAGACCTTGACTGTCTTTCTGCTGTCAGTCGGATGGACTTGGTGGGTGACGGTGTCGTCGTTTGTGTTGAACGTTGCATCCTTGGCGGGCTTCTTGCGAGCCGGGAAGACGGTCTTGTCGTTGTCGGTTGGTATGGCCTTGAAGTGCTCTTCGACTCCGAAGAACTCAGAAATCTTGGCGAACTCGCGGTCGCAGCTGTTGGAGAGCCCGAAGTCGCCGCGGACGGTGATTACTCCTTTCGGTCCGGGCAACTTTATCATCAGGTAGGCGTAGTGGGGTACTGCCATGAACGTGGCAAAGGTTGGGCGCCCGAGGATGGCGTGGTATTGTGACTTCCAGTCGACAACTTCAAAGTCTATCGACTCCTTTCTGAAGTGCTCGGGTGTACCGAGGATGACGTCGAGTGTGATTGTTCCCATGGGCGTGATTGCTTGCCCTGGTACTATGCCGTGGAAGGTGGTTTCCGATTCCGGCAATTTCTCCGTCGACTTGTTCATTCTTCTTAGGGTGTCGGCGAATATGATGTTGATGCCGCTGCCTCCGTCCAGGAACACCTTCTTCAGGCTGTAGTCGCCGATCAAGGCCTCAATCACGGGTGCGGCGTGCCCGGGTCGGGTTACCTCTGATGGGTGGTCTGCCCTGGAAAATGTGATTGGTGTCTCCGACCCGCGCAGGTAGTCTGGTACCGCGCGCGGGCTGTTGATGGCTTGAAGTACTTGGCGTGTGATAATTTTCTGGCGCCTGTTCGACGGAGGTCCCCTTTGGATCATGTTTAGCTGTCCCCGTGCGGCTGGGTACGTGTCGGCTGCTGTCGCCTGACCTTGTTGTTGTTGCTGTTGCTGCTGCTGGGGTACGCTCCTGCCGCCTGCACTTGGTTGTTGTTTGCGGGTGCTGCCTGGATGGCTAGCTGCGGTGCCACCTGTATGGCCTGTACCGGGGCGATGATTTGCTACATGGCATGGTATATCTTTCTTGCTTTGCGACAATCCTTCAACAGGTGGTTGGAACTCCATTTGCCTGTTTCCGGGTTACGGAACGAGTGATGCTTACAGGGTTGCATCAGCTCCCCTGCTGGGGTCAACGGGCGCTTCCACTCGTGTTTCTGACTTCCATCATTGTGGCCGATGCTGCTGCTGCCACGGTTGTACTGACTCGGGCGACTTTGGTCGTACTGTCGGCTGCTGTCACGTTTGTCCTCACGGGGGGTTTCATAGCCCGCCGCTACTAATTCGATTGAATCGTGGGTGTAACGTGGCTTCTTCTTTGACGTGCCTCGCGCCAGTTGCTTGTTTCGCCCTCTTTTTTGGGAGAAGTTTCGCGGATGTAGTCCTCTCCTTTGGCCCATTGGTTGGCTGTCTTCATGAGTTCTATTGTGGTCTTCGGCTGGAGCCTACCAAATTCCCCCCGGAGGTCGCGGCGAGCGACGCCGTGCATGAAGGCGTCCATCACTCGATCTTCTGATACGGGTTCCATGGTATTGCGGAGGAGTGTCCACCGCTGGATGTAAGAGTGGCGCGACTCATCCTTTCCTTGCTTGCATGCCTGCAACTCGATGTAGGTCGTTGGCCTTGCGAATGTTCCCGAGAAACTCTTGATGAAGTTATCCTGAAATTCTTCCCATGTTCGGAAAGAGTCTTTGGGTTGGCTTGTGATCCACCCGCGTGCCGAGTCTGTCAACATGAGCTGGATGTACTGCATTGCCGTAGTCGATGTTCCGCCTTGGCAGGTGCAAGCGATGAGGTAGTCTTCGAGCCACAGTTTTGGGTCTTGCTTCCCGTCATACTTTGGTGTGCCAGCCGTCAACTTGAAGCCTTTAGGCATGCGGGTGTCGCAGATGTTGAAGCTAAAGCATGCCGCGCCACACGGCTTGAAGTCGCGGTCAGCATGGTCGTCCGCGTTTGCCGCACTAGGCGAGCGCTCCTTGCGGTTGCGGTCCACCGTCTTCTGTGTCAGGACGTCGCGGAGGTCCTTGACTGGCTGTCGCTGTGCCGCTGGGATGCCCGAGGTTGTTGGTTCGTGCACTCGGTTGCTTGGCCCCTTGGCCGCCAGAGCTTCTTCGATTGCCCTTATGGAGGCAATTTGTTGCTTGTGGAGAAGGGAGCGCGCGTCCCCCTCCGGTGGCTGCGTGAGCCGGAGGTATGTCTCGACTGAGATCAGGGCGGCATTCGCCGTTTTTGGGACGGGTATCCCGTTCTCATCTTCCGTGACGAAGGACGAGTCGAGATTGCGGGTGAGCCTTGTTCGACCGGCTTCTGCCATGTGGGGAACGCGGGCTCTGGTTCGCCGTGCTCCTTGGTTAACCTCTGTAGAGGATGTGAAGGAGAGGGCGGCTCACCTGGCACTCGAGGCATCCGCGTCCCTTTTGCGCCTGAGCATGTCGGCTTTTTCGGCGCAGATTCGTTCGCCTTCCTTGCGTAGCAAGTACTGGACCGCCAGGTGGTCTTCTCGAGGTGCGTTGGGTGGGGGAAACGTGCCCTCGTCCACATGCTTCATGGCTTGGATCGCCATGTCCCGCGTGATGACAAGTTTAGTCTGGTCCGGCATGTCCACCTCTAGCAGATATGCGGGTTCTTCTTCGTCGTCATACGGTGCTGTGCCGGCCATGAAGACTTGCTTGGGGTAGACTTGAGTCAGAGAGTTGGTGCTGCCGCTGCTGCTTCTGTCGCCCGCTTCTTGCTCGGGGTCGAAAATTGCTGCAACGTGGCGCGCGGCGCAGTCGTTGTCGTGTCTTCTCGCGTTTGTCCATGTGCTCCCGCTCGCCGGGGCGAGTGCGATTGGCTTGGGGTAGACTTGAGATTTCCACGAAGATGAGGGCGTGCGCGACATGGCTGTCGGGCGCGGGCTCCTGGTTGCCCGTGCGGGTGCGACAGTCGAGGTGAATCTTGACTTGGTCGACCGCACGACCGAGGTTGGGGTAGTAGACTTGGTTCGCGTGGCCGTTGCCGGAATTGTCGATGTAGTCGATGTAGATGCCCTCTTCACGGGTGCATCTGACGCGGCCCCCGCGGGTGCGGCAGATGCGATCTTCGCGGGTTCGGCGGGCGCGATGGTTGCCGATTTAGGTGACGCCGTCGCGCGTAGCGCGGTAGTCGTAGACCTGAGTATACCACGACTATCGATGCAGCAGAATATGGAGCCGAAGGTGATGTGTATACCTTTGTCCAGATCGGCGTACAGTGACTGGTGGGCTGGCGGGTGGATGACGTACTCGAAGGAGCCGAATCGGATCGACTCCCTGACGGCGGATACGCCGATCTTCATTGCGGATGGAGTCGGAGCGACCATGATCCTAGCACTTGTTTGACTTCCCACAGACGGCGCCAATTGACGAGGTGTTAACTCGACAAGTCCCAGGGTTGTGCACCCCGGGATGATTGATGGGGAGAGAGATGAGTGCAGGTGGTCACGACGGCTGACAAGCAAGGATTTACCCAGGTTCAGGCTCCCGGAGGATAACACCCTACTCGTGCTTGTCTGGTTATTGATGCGAGTTGTGGTTACAATGGCGAGATTGCGATCTTGCTAGGGTTTGTGCCGTAGCTATTTTCGTGTGTCCTGGGACGAGGAACCCTCCTGACTTTATAGGCAGCCAGGTCTCGGGTGGTTGGTGCCGATGGCAACTACATATATGGCGGGTTATGCTTCCTAACCGACTTGGACTAGGTTACATGACGCCCCGCGTGGGCCTTCCTGTCCTTGGCGCGGCCCAGGTAGACTTATCGTGGGCTACCCGAAAGGCAGCCCCACGTCAACGCCTACGTGGCGCTCTGCCACCTCTGCGAGAGGCGCCGCGCAGTGGACGCCGAGATGCAGGCCTGCGAGCACGCCAACGCCGCGCACCCCAGCTTCGGCCTCCGCCTCGGGAACGCCATGCTCAGCATGCTCGTCAGGTTCGGGAAGTCCTGGCACGCCTGGAGGGTGTACGCCAAGATGCCCGACCGGGACGACTTCTCCTGGAACATCATGGTCGGCGGGTACGGCAAGGCCGGGTTC
Organism: Poa annua; assembly: GCA_026929855.1. Classification (NCBI taxonomy): domain Eukaryota; kingdom Viridiplantae; phylum Streptophyta; class Magnoliopsida; order Poales; family Poaceae; genus Poa; species Poa annua. The sequence goes on along the minus strand of CM049426.1, from coordinate 236,202,118 downwards.
TGGAGCAGGCGTTGGACTTGCTGGACCTGTACCACCGGATGCTGTGGGCCGGGGTCAGGCCCGACGTCTACTTCCCCTGCTTGCTGTGGAGCTGCGGCGGCGTCCCGGACTGGAGGATGGGGAGGGAGGTGCACGCCCATGTCCTCAGGTTCGGGTACAGAGTCGAGGTCGACGTGCTGAATGCGCTCGTCACCATGTATGCCAAGTGCGGAGATTTCAGGGCTGCGCGAAAGGTGTTCGATAATATGGCCTTGACGGATTGCATCTCGTGGAACGCGGTGATTGCCGGGCATTTTGAGAACCATGAGAGTGAGGCGGGGCTGGAGCTGTTTCTTGACATGCTGGAGGATGAAGTGCAGCCAAATCTCATGATGATAAGAAGTGTGACTGTTGCGTCCGAATTGCGGTCTGACATCGATTTTGCAAAGGAAATGCACGCGCTAGCGGTAAAGAGAGGTTTTGCTGCTGATTTTGTGTTATGTAACTCTTTGATTCAGATGTATTCGAGTCTTGGGAGGATGGAGAAGCATGCACAGTATTCTCAAGAATGGAGAGCAGATATGCATGCATTTGCACTTATACAATTATTCACATTCTTTATGCATGATTAAGTATGTCTAATTTTTTTTTAACACCATATTGATTTACTTTAGACCCGTTGCAACCCACGGACACTAGTCTCTACTATATAATATTGCTTGGGTTACTGGTGGTACGTCGTGGCTATTTTGCACAAAACTCCCTAACAAATTTGAAACTCAACCCGCAGTCCTTCATTTAAGTCAAATACCGGTTCGGCTGTTTGTCTACTTCACCCCAGCGTCGTGTCTTTTTCGTCTAAAGGCCCATGAGAAATCTTGAAATCAACCCACCGTCCACTACCACCTCCCTTATCCCCTCGCCTCACCGTCCTCGGCGGCTGCCGAGTCCCCCCTCGCCGCCTACGTCCGCCGCGTGGAGCTCGATGGAGAGGAGTGGATGCACCAGGCATAGGTGGGTGCCAAGACGGCTCTGCGAGTCCGCCGGGCTCGCCTTCACGTGGGATATTCGCCGCCGTCGCACCCTGGCCGTGGGCGACGGGTTGTTGCCGTCGCTGCACGAGGCGCCGTCCTCCCCGTCGACCTTCTTGGTCACGATCGGCCGCAGCTTCAGCTCCGCCATCGCCTTGATGCCGTCGAACCGGTCGGCGTCACAAGCGGCGGCCTTGACGGTGACCACGTCGAAGACGATGTCGCCCGACTGCGGGCTGCGGGGGAACTGCGTGTCCCGGCGCCAGAGAAACCGGCCTCGGTAGAGGAGCCGGCCGCCGCGGAGCTCCGATCTATCCGAGGCTCTGAGCAGTGCCGGCGCCGTTCCTGCTGCACCGTTCGTCACTGCTGGAGTGTACTGTAGTTGGGGGGAGGCGGCGGACTGGGACGTCGTGCGGGCCAGGTGTTCGACGAGTTGCCGTCGTGGCTCAGCGCCGTTGCAGGGGAGGCCATCCAGGGCTAGATCCCTCTCAAAGCCGACGACTTTCAGAAGCTCGAGCAGGTACTGTTCTGCTCCATTGCAATAGTTGTTTCACGCGTATGGAATTTTGGAATGAAGATCGTTACTTGATTTGGTATTTGTCTGGATTAATCATTTGTTGGCATCTTTGTAGAATCTTGTACTATGTGTAGTATTTTGTTAGGTGGTGGATTAGGCACGAAGAATAAATTAGTACTGCTAGGATTTGGTGTCCCCTTATATTGTTTGTTCTGCTTTGCTGGTAGGAAATTATAGTTCACTCTACCATTCTTTTCACTGTCAAGATGAAAACAACGCAGACATTACTATGCTAGGCTATCAGTTTATATACTTACAATTTGGTGGGTCAAGTCTCGTTAGACGCATGGTTGCTGGGTGCCTAGGTCTGACAACGTTTCGTGGTTCTACTCTATGTTTGATACTGGGAAGATTGTCCCACTAAAGAACTTGTGGTTCAACAATTTTGAGCCAGAGTGTTAAATTCATGTCTCGAGAGATACAGATATTGAGAAGTCTTGATCAGCCAAATGTCATGAAGCTGCAAGGCTTGATTACTCTCGGCTGTCATGTAGCTACTTATTTATTTTAATTAAATAAAAGGTTGTGTACATAATTTAGATGCAGAGGCCTGGGTATCTCTATTTCTAAAAAACAAGGTCGAAGCCAATGAAAACTCTCAATTTTTTTTACCGAATTTACCTATAATGTTTAACATCGATTAGTTCATAGTATATGTGAGATTTGAGCAAATGACGACTTTCTTGTTTATCCTCGGCAGGTCAAATACGGGAGCCGAAAACAATATACTTTTGTTATTTTAATTTTACAGGATCTCCTGCCCATATTTTAATTTATGTACTGGATTTTCTAGATCTCTTGCAGATTTGTTAAAAGTATATCCTACCCATTGGTTTACTCATGTATTTTCCAGATAATGCAAGTTGAGTGTAATGCAATGGCCCTGGATTTGATCGCAATAGAAGCAGCTAGCATATATTAGTCTTCCATGATCTCCGCCATTAAATGGATGTTTGCTACATTTTTTTTCCTAATTCCTACAAGTATCGATGATTAATCATAAAAGGAACAAAGTCTTGTATTTGAATTTTGAATCAACATGAGCATTTAATTTCTTTTGGAACATTATACAACCATATTGCTCTCTGTATCGTAGATATACTAGGTTAAGGGAGTTAGAGTTCTTAGTAGGATTATATGGAGGTGTACTTGACAGTCTGAGCCTGTATGAGGTGCTACAGCAGGAATAGAAAAAATGATGCTCAGTTGAGTGCAAGTGTACAACTTCCTAGAATTATTCTCTGGCCAAATGTTACTATATTCTCAATATATAATAGGATTATAATGTAAATTAATAGAATAGATAATCAGTGATTAAGGTGTAGCAATTAATGTGAACAAATTTCTTGGCTGATGAGCTAACTACAGATGTAGTATGATAGTTTCTATGTATGTACAATAATGCGATATGTTTAAGGAATAATAATTATTTCATGTTATTTGATCCGAGAGAACTGCTTAGGGATAATACCGAGGGTTCAGGATGTCAATGCAGTCGTATTAGTTAGCCATTCTTTTCTCACCATTTTTTGGTCATGTTCTCTATGTTAATCACTTTATTATCTATTTATTTACTTCTCCTTATATCCAGCATGGATATATCCTTGAGCATGTTCACATTCTTAACTAGGTCCACTATCCTACTGATGTTCGTTTTCAAGACATGATGAGTTTAGGTGGTACTCTTGATTGTTCTCTGAATTTATTGGATAGATAGTGACCTTATTCTTACAACATTTTGATGAGCTAGAAAGTTATCGTCGACCATCTTCTCAAAAAAGGCAAAACGCCTTGACCATCTTCTCATCCCCGACCTCCCAACCCTAGCAGAGTATCGTCGCCGCCGCAGCTCCCTTCTTCCTCACCGCACCCACACCACTCCATCCCCCAGTCTCGCCACCCAGCCCCGACCCACCCCAACCCTAAATCGCCAGCCAGCCCCGACCCACCCCAACCCTAAACCCCCTCAGACCACAGTAGGAAGGGCCAGGTCTCGCCGGAGCCGCCCGGCGGGCGCACGGCGGAAGCTGAACCCCGGAGGGCCTATGCGGAGGAGAAAAGATCTAGCTGGCCGGGCAAGGCCGCGAGGGAGGAGCCAAGATGAGGATCATGATTAAGGGCGCGTGTGGAAGAACACGGCGGATGAGATCCTCAAGGCGGCTGTGATGAAGGATGGCAAGAACCAGTGGGCTCACATCTCCTCGCTGCTCGTCCGCCAAGAAGTGCAAGGCCCGTTGGTACGAGTGGCTCGACCCCTTCATCAAGAAGGTAATCCGCTGGGTTAATTAGTTTTGTAAGGAATACTCATTCCTAAATGTTAGTGGTTACTTTTCACGGATCTGCACATGTTGCAGTGTTGTGGTTACTCTAATTTTATGCATGGTATGTATGGAACTTGACCAAGATGTTTCTCTGTCTAGAGCCGTTCGTCTTGTCGACCATTGGTGAATCAGGTTTCAGATAGCAATGTCTACCTCTCTAATGAATTCAGTAAAAGTAATATATTTGAGACAGGAGTGTTTGCACCTGCACTTGTTAGATACCCTGAGTGTATAGCTTTGGTAAGTGAATTATATGTTACAAGGGGTAAGGAATGCAGTGAATATGAACTTGGTAGTAAAGTGTTATTCCGCTCCTTGTTCCCCATCCATCGACGGGAAACTGCTCAGGAAACAAATGCATCCGTTTGTCCTTGTCCTGGGTGGCGGTAGCAGCTTGGAGGAGCAGCCTCAGTTGCATCTTCACTACAAGAAGATGGTGCTGAAGACTGCACCCAGCCAACCACGGAAGCTACACCAAGAGAAGTCATTTTAGTTCCAGCGTTGTATCTTTTTTGTACAGAGGTTCCCATTTTTTAAATTTTTTATTGGTTAAATGTATATGGTTTCTATTAATGATCATCGGAAATATCCATATCTTATCACCAACTGTATATGTGATCATGTGTGTGATTAATTTCAGGTGCCTGTTCGTTAATCCAAGTATCCAACCTTGATCAACTCTCATTGACAGCTTGGATGCGCTTCCCAATGGCCTTGTAATGCACGGTGGTGGCGTTCTTCCTGGAAGTGAAATATATGGAGATCTGCAACTTTGCTTCTAACTGGGAGCTCCCATGCATCTTATCCGGAGTAAGTTCTGCTCCATCCAATGATCCATATATTGTTCTGAACTGCATGCACTGTAATAGCCACGGAAAATAAATGAACAATGTTTGTAGGATGTTTTGTCTCGGGGAGTTGGGTATCAATGACCGTGTGGCTAAATGCATCCGCTGTGGTCGACGTTTAACACATCGATGGTGGACTGCATCCATTCTCCTCTTTGCTTATGTCCTAGATTCGAATAGTGCTGGATGGAGGCTGAGAAAAATGTATCCGAAGTCATATCTTGTTACATGTAGAGAGGTGGATGATACAGTAGTGCTTTTTCATTGAGAGCGTACAATATTTTTATCGTCGGAAAATATATCTTCATGCATGTGGCAGATTGCCAGAGTATCTACCAATTACTTTCTTATCTCTCTGTCATTTAATGTTTGTATGCTTAAGGTCTTCTATGCACTCACTGTTCTGGGTTTACCCCTTATTGATGTATTGAGGGATACGCAGGGGACACCGGTAAGCGTAAGTTGTACGTAGCCTGGAATTGGTATTAAAGACACCGGCAATGGATGAAAGAGCTACAGTTTTGTAGTGAATCGTAGCATGTAATGTAGCTAGACCTACGAGTTATACTGATTATCATGTGTTGATTCCAGTGAGATTCATGTGACAAATTATTATCTTACTGATTTGGTATAAAAGGCTAGACAAATAGCGTATGATCTGGACAATGACTGTTTGTGCCGTCTGTTCTAATGGTCCATCGGTACAGGTGTCAGTTTGTCAGATGATTACACATGTTTCAATCTGTTAGATCATTTTAAATCTTTTGAATTCAATAGGTAGGTAAATGTATACACAAAGAGTACGGTTCGTCCGGGCTCAAGCATAGGCGTGGGGTGGTGCGGCCGTGCCATCTGCTCTCCGTCTCTCGCCTTGCACTCACAACAATCCATCCCTCTGTAACGCTGCACAATTTTCTCATACAAAGGCATGAGCTTTTCGATGATGATTAATGACAATACATATATTGGCATAGGCAAAGATGATGGATCTCACCTGATGTTGTAGTAGTGCCTAGAAATTTTTAAACAAATGTGTCTACAATACAAAACGTACAAGATATGAGGCTAAATCAAATTTGTAATGTAGGCCACTTTTATATTTCTTATATGCCTGAAATTACCCCACCGAGTCAATCTTATGCTTCAACGAAATATTTATTTAGTGATTTTACCATGTATTTTAGCAAATCTAAACATTAAGTTATTATCTTATGGACTAATCGGCAGGATATTTTGTAGTTTTGGCTATCCAGAAAGTAGAGAAATGTCGGTATGACTGAATTAATTGGTAATACTCTAAAAATGGGGTAAAACCCAACATATATATACGCAACTAAAATAAGGTCGAAATACAATATATTTCAGGTATACATGTATAAGGTGTTTCTCATATTCATGAGCACATTCGGATTCACTTTGAAACCATTGCAACGCACGGTTCTGATGATTCTTATTTTAACATTCGTCGCCCATTACAACGTACGGGTATTTTACTAGTATGCATAGAGTAGTAATCTACCTATACGGTATCCTCGATGTATTGTCACGCCTAGGGCTATTCCACGCATATATAAACACCAACCCGGTCCACGGTAAATCCACTCTCTCTCTCTCCCTCCCTCTCTCTCCTTGGCAGTTGTACGCCCACAGAACACTAGCCACAAGTTAACGAGCCGAAGCAGAAGCCCTTATCTGTATCCTGTTCTCGGTAGACAGGATGCTACGGCCAGCAACTGCTGCTGTATCTTCGTCATCCTATTGCACATCGCCACCGCGAATCCCAACATTTCCAGTCCGGCGACACCATGCCGGCATTAGTGTCCGGTGCGCCAACAGCGACGCATCCGACATCTCAAAGGCGAAGCTCAAGGTCGGCTCACCGATCATCATCATCGAGGAGCCACCAATGCTCAAGACTGCCGCCTCGGTGCCGTCGCTCCGGCAGAACGCCGGCCGCGTCAAGCCTGGGGATGTCGGAAGGTAACACTCTATCCTGTTAATCTATAAACACTCAAGTGACCATGCGATGTCTTTGTGACATCTGACATCCCCACGTTGCTCAGGATAATGGCGCGGAGGCCAAAGGACGTCTGGGCCGTGCGGCTCGCTGTCGGCACCTACCTGCTGGACGGCAAGCATTTCAAGCCCCTGGAGGTCGTCGAGGGGGAAGGAGCCGGCAACGACAATCAGCCCAAAGATGAATGAGCTTTAGATCCAGCAACAAACAGCACAACTTTCTTATGTATGTTGTCAGTATTGGTTAACAACTGCAATAAAAATATTCAGGAATCACGATGCACAATTTTTTTTTTTGAAAATAATCACGATGCACAATTGAATACGTGTTGATCGATCAGGATGCACAATTGAGTTTCACGGCTGACATAGTTGAAGCACACGGAAACTCAAAGGAATAGCACCACTCCCCAAGGGCAAACAATATGGGCTTTTGTCTGCTAAACATAGGTACAGCGATAGAATAGTGACAACAGACTACACAGATTGCACAAACAGGAAAACAATATATATATATATTCCGCTGAGATCTTCGGTGGTTTTCGGGCCATGATCAACAGTTACTTCTTCCATGGCTGGATAACTGCGACGACGATGATCACCACTATCACGAGGAGAAGGATGATGGCGTAGCACATCCACTTTCTCGAGTTCCTCTGGAGCTTCTTTGCGTTCTGAAGAGCGCCCACGCCTTGCTGTATGTGGTTGGTAGCATTTGAAACCTTGGAACGAGAAAAGGGAATGGCAATGGAAGTGTTAGCAGCATTCAGTTAAGCGCTTTACAGAATTGGCTAGGTTTCTTCCGAATAAACTGTTTTCAGAGGTGGGTCTTACATGTGTCTCTATGTGGTTGATCATGTCTCCTTGAGCATCAACCAATACTGCCATATCCAGGAATATCTACAAGGCAAAACCAAGGAAATGGGGTAAATTACGACATATCATCCCACTTGTATCAAATAAGCATGCAGTAAACTATAAAATTATGTTCCCTGTTAAAAAAAAACTATATATTCCATAAGAGCTTATGCAAATAAAAGGTGACCTGCTGCAGCTCAAGAAGCTTCCTCTCCAGATCCCTTACAGCGTCATGTCGCTCCTGTATCTCATTAACAGTTTCCAATATCTGGAAAAAATGATCCTGGTGAGATTTCGAAAAAAGATCCCCTGATAAGCAACGACAATGTTATGTGTAACTCAAACCTGGCCTCTCCCCTGCTGCTGAACCGCATCTTTAAAAATTTGCTCACTTCTCCCAGTCTCTATTAAATCGTCAATGGTCTTCCAAAATAACAAAGGAGGCAGCGTAAATAAACTATACAAAAACCATTGCAAGGCGAAGTACAAAGTTAACCACAGATCAAAACTGTTTGAACTATTCACCTCTTCATCAGGACGATTACCAGTTACAGTAAATACTCTTCTCTCAACAACTTCCCGGTACTCCTGCCGGATTGATTCTCTCAAAACCTGCATCAGAGGGTAAAACCATGTCACACACATAGTGCTGTAGTATGACATTAACTCTATTTCAGGCTTCTTCAGAGACACATAGTTTCCCTAATCTATCATGGTTAAACATAGGGCTATTCTAGAGTTTTGCCATCAAGGAAGTTGATGAACGTTGAAACTGGGACAATTAGCAAAACATATTTCCCTAATATCTATTTTTTCACTTGTACGAACATACTTGAATCAATGAAGCCACTTTCCCCGCTTATGAAGAGCTAGATTGATGTCTCATAGGCATGGGAAGCAGAGTTGTTTCTCCCTCCTGCTCTATGAGACATATCAAATAGCCCTGGCAAATAGATATATTGACTAGTTTTAATTGATCGTGCGTATTTAACGATTATTGGGCATTATAGGGAACATTTAATCACAGGACAGGAAAATCATCACATACATCACAAGTTAGACATTCCAGTTAAACAATACCTGAAAATCATCCATCCGCTCCTTCAGTTTCTTTTTCACTGCTCTGTACAGATCAGGAAGCATAGTGAATAACAACTAATTCTCGCAGGCAAGGAATCAAAAACACAAATCAGCAGTAAATTTACCCAGTAGTCTGCTCTCTTGATCGGTCTACTGCAGACCCCTTTCCGCATCCAGGTTTCTGCCTGTTAGACAAGTTCTGTATCACAGGGGCAGCAAACGATAAGCATGTGCACCTTTTAATTTATGCAGATACTGCTAAAAAAGAACGCCATTCACAAGCTGGGTTAAGTGAAAACATACATCCTTTTCAAGTTCGTCTACTTTTGCCTTTGCCATACGAGCAATTTTCCCCACTTCATCGATATCTTTCTCCATTCGCTGCTTAATTCCTATATAAAAGTATTGTTGCGTTTGACAATAGCGAAATTTCCAAGAGAGTCCAAACTCATTTTAGATAAGGTTTAGCTCTGCTAAAGTAAACAAGTTCTCACCTTTCATGGCACTCGCTTTTGTAACTGCTTTTGATTCCTCATTTGCACTCTGCAAGCAAATATACTATATAAAACTGCATGGCTTTGATAAATTCATCAAGGAACTTAGTACACAGATACAAGACCTCATAGCTGCAACGGAAAGGAATACATCAGCAAACATAAAAACCAGAAGAAAAAAATAGCTTGGGTAATGATGAACGGACCTGGAGCTTAGTCAAGAGATTTGTCAGCTTGGCAATTAAGCTCTCGATTCCGTCAACCTGTGCATCAAAGCCATGTCATAATCTGAAGTGCAAAAACTGGACAAATAGCATTGTTACAAAATGCCAAGACATGAAGATTACAAGTTGTTTTGAACACTACCTTTTTTAAGAAACCTTTTAAATTATCCGAAGCATCAGGTTGATGCATTCCCATTTCAAGGTCCCCATCTCTTGAGGAATCCCGCCGAGGGAGCTCAAAGGAATCCTGTGAAAGTGGAATGTTAACAATAAGTAATAAATGCACCGCAGCACTTGCACAGAAGAAGGGTCGACTATGATGAATCTGATCCAACAAGCCAAATATGCTACTTTCCCCAGCAACAACTAATAGTATCGTGGCCCATCAAAGCATTATAATTACAACCATTAAGCTTACAATCCTAACAAAACAGATAAACTGCCAAAGTAGTATTTGAGCTGTCACTTTCAAAATTAAAACGCTTCCTTGGTAGTTAAAAATGGTTTGTAACTCATAATGCAGCGCATGTCGAAACAAACATGATATTGACAACTCTGCCAACAGTATGTTCTGAAGTCTTGCCGCACATAAATTCCCAGCCAGTTAATTTGAGCGTCCGAATAACTAATGTAATCATGATGAGTTTTCAACCTAATAGTCAATGATATTTTGACCATGAGACTAAAATTTACTCCAAAGGCTACCGCGATCGCGAGGCAAAAAAACACGGCAAGTAAACCCACGGGGGAATAACACAACCAGCCCACTGCTCATAAAAATAATCAGATCTAACGCGACCATCCTAGAAAGATGAACCATACCAGTTCGCCACGCACATCTGAGCAACTAAGCCGATTCCTTGCGTGGCATTTTTCTACTTTTCACCACGACACTTAAGCAATCTCTTGCCCCGCCAGTGACTCTACCGCCGCTAAGCCCGATCAAGCGCAGCCGAGTTCGAGCTCAAGGAAGCAGAACAGCGGTTCCGCCGGGAATTAGAAGGTGCCGCACGGGAGGGGGACACGTCGACTGGCCCCGCCCAGATCTCGAGCTCGCGTGCTGGATCCCCGCCACTCGGCGAAGCAATTGGAGGGGAGCCGGCGTGAAGAGATCAGAGGAGAGGGGGGTTCGGAGGGGAGGAGAGGGAGGGAGGTGGAGGGAGAGGTGACTTACAGTGAGGAGGTTGTTCATGGCGGCGCGGCGAGGAGAGAGGAACAGGCAGACGGCGATGAGAGAGAGAGAGAGAGGTGGCCGTTGTACCGTAAGTGATACTTTAGCGGGTTGGGGGGTTAAGCTAGACGCCGCGTGCGCTGTCCATGACAGATGGGTCTATAGCTGGCCAAACGGGCCGTGCCAGTCGGGCCGGCCCGAGGCACGGTTTTTTTGGCACGGCCTGGCCCGTGAATAATCGTGCCGTGCCGGCCCGCGGCCCGTCCGTGCTCGTGCCCAGCTACGATCTAAAGCACGTGGGCCGGCCCGGCACGGCACGTCAGATTCGTGCTGGCCCACGGCCCGGCATGGGCACGGCCCGTCGCGTTGTGCGGCACGCGAGCACGCGCGGCACGCCAGGAGCCCGCGAAGCACGGCCCAGCACCAGGAGCCCGCGAAGCACGCGAAAGCACGCGCGAGCGGCACGCCGAAGCCGACCGTTGGGCACGCTCGGCACGCGTCGGGCACGCTCGGCACGCGTCGCCTGCGGCACGCCAGGCCCAGGTACGGCCCAACCGACCGTTGGAGGCTGTTTTTTTCTCCGAATTTGAATTTTGAACCCCTAAATCTCAACATTTTTTGCTATAAATATGCCTACTCACTCACAGAATTTTTCACACTCATCCCACACTTCTCATCCTATCTTATGGCTATGGATCCTCCGCCTCCCCCCTTTAACCTAGTTCCCGACGGGTATATCCCGGAGCCGATGATCAACTTTCCCATAGGTTCTTTAGGACTTACCACCGAAGATTACGTCTACTTAGAAACCGATAACACACCCCAATTTACATCCCAAGGTGGTTCGAGTAGTACCGCCCCCACGGCCTCTACCTCTACCGGCACAAAGAGGGCTCGAACTTCCAGGATGTGGACGGAGGGCCATTTCGAGTATCGTGCTAACACACTCGAAGATGGCAAGGTGGCACACCAAGCGGTGTGCAAGTGGCCGGGGTGCGGGAAGATCCTCAGCGGCGACTCGAAGCATGGTACCGGTCACTTGGACCGGCACCTCAACAGGCACCGGGAGGCGAACTCACAGGCGTCAGCGAGAAGACAAGGGGATCTACCTTACGTCACCGACGGCCAGGTAAGGAACTTCAACTATGATGCTACTGAATCTCGTAGAGGACTATGCCATGTTATTGCTGCACATGATTTATCGCTTGGTTTTGGGGAGTATCCCGCTGTTGTAGAATGGATTCAAACTTGCCATAATCCACAATATCGTCCAGTTTCTAGGCAAACTACATCTAGGGATATGAAAAAACTAGCTAAGAAAATGCAAAATGAAATAAAAGATGAGTTTGCAAACTGTACATTTTCCGTTTCATTAACATCTGATATATGGAGCGGTAGAGCTAAACAAGATTATCTAAGTGTTGTAGCTCATTACGTGACCACTGATTCTTGGGAACTAAAAAAAGCGGTCATTGGATTTGAATTAATGGATACTAGACATACTGGTAGAGCAATTGCTGATAAAATTTTGCATGTCGTGCAAGAATTTGGTCTCGAGAATAAGGTGTTTGCAATAACTTTAGATAATGCTTTAAATAATACCACCGCAATGGATGATATTCGTCCCATACTTAGTGGTTATGCCTCAGCACATCTTTTCCATCAACGTTGTGCATGTCATATTATTAATCTAATTGCTAAATGTGCTTTAAAACATCTCGCCGAACCCATTGAAAAAATTAGAAGTGGCATTGTTTTTTTAAATGCTTCTAATCCACGACTAGCTGAGTATAAGAGCTGGTGTGATGCGGCTGCAGCGGCATCACATGTCTATAATATAGATATGAGCATTAGATGAAACTCTACATACATAATGATTAGAGATTTGATCCGTGATAAACAAATGTTTACCACATTTGTTAATGCAAATTCACACGGGACAATCTTTTTATGTGATGCTGACTGGGATATTGCAAACATGGTCATGCAATTTCTAGAAGTTCTTTATGATGCAACCAACATATTGTCTGGGGTTTATTATCCCACAACTCCTCTACTAGTGCATCAAATTTATTTCCTTGCTGATCACCTAAAAGCACATGAAAATGATCCTAAGTTAAGAGAGGCTGTTAAAAAAATGAAAGCAAAGTTTATAAAATATTGGAAAGAAATTCCTGATTTATGTGCCTTTGCATTCATTTTGGACCCGAGGGCTAAAATTGAGGGGTTCGGTGATGCTTTATCTCTCTTAACTATTGCATTAGACTGTGATTATAGTCAATACCAATTTACTATTAAGAGCAAGCTCGCTGATCTGTACGACAAGTACGAGAATAAGTTTGCAGGGACAGTTCGTCCGCGACGGCCTACACAAGCCCAATGGCCCGGAAAGAAGAAGACCATATTCAAGATGTTCGCCAGCTCCGCTAGTGGAAGTCCAAGCAGCGCCGCCGGGAATGAATTAGCAGCTTACCTCAACGACCGTCCGCTGATCGTCCACGATGAAGATGACTTCAACATTTTGGAGTGGTGGCGTGATCACAAACAAACATATCCCGTGCTTTCCATTCTAGAACGCGATGTGTTAACTGTTCCAGTGTCAACAACATCGTCGGAGGGAACATTCAGTCTAAGCGGAAGAGTTCTAGAGCCAAGAAGAGCTAGTCTCCACCCTGATATGGTGAAGAGTTTGATGACGGTAAAAGATCGCGATCGGGCAGTGAGAAGAACCCAACACATGCCGGAGGACCCTGAGTTGACTGCCGCACTAGAGTATCTTCATATCGATGATGAAGATTGAAGAATAACTTTTCTTATCCTTTTGTAATTTTCCTTTTTTATTCTTGTACTGAACTTGGTCTGTAATATGAACAATTAAGTCGGACAGCAGCAAGTATCAGACGCACTCTTTTTCCTTCCAGGGTACCTAACGGGACTGGAAGGTTTTAATGAGGCGGCTTGCTAGCTGAATAAAAAATATTTATATCATATTACCTTTGGCCCCATTTTTGTCATTTTTCTTTTTTTTTACCTTTTCCATATCACTCTTTTTTCTGCTAGGCATGTTGGGCATGCTAGGCACATGGGCATGCTGGGCATGCTAGGCACACAAGGCACATTTATCCTGCTAGGCATGTATGGGCATGGCACACTTCTATCTTCGTGCTATAAATACACCTCATAACTCATACTTCTACTCTCACACTCATCACACACTTGTACCCTCTCACAGCCTCACACTGATCCCACATTTCTCATTTCACACTTCTCATCCTATGGAGCAGCCACCTCCCCACCCACATCCTAATGGTGGTAGTATCCCGGTACCAGAGCCGCAAAGGCAGCGGCGAATCTCACCGCTGTGGACAGAGGGTCATTTCGAGTATCGTCAAGTGACACTCGAAGATGGCACGGTGAGACACCAAGCGTTGTGCAAGTGGCCGGAGTGCAACATGATCCTCAGCGCCACCCCGAGAAATGGTATCGGTCACTTGGAGCGTCACCTCAACAGGCACCGACTTGCGGCGGCAAGAAGAGTTCCATAATCATCTGTAATATGAATAATTAGTCGGAAAGTAGCAAGTTCCAGACGCACTCTTTTCCTTCCAGGGTACCGCACGGGACTGGAAGGTTTTAATGAGGCGGCTTGCTAGCTTAATAAAAGTATTCAAAATCATGTCACCTTTGCCCCCTTTTTTTATTTTTTTTTATTTTTTTTTATTTTTTTTTCCAGTGTGCCGTCGTGGGCCGACGTGCCGTGCCGGGCCAACGTGCGGCCCACGTGCCGGCGTGCTCGTGCCCGGAAGCCGAGCGCAGCACGTGGGCCGGCCCGGCACGACACGAATGCTGGCGTGCCCTTCGTGGGCCGTGCCGCTCGTGGGCCGTGCCGAGGCCGACACGCGACGGGCCGTGCCGGGCGGCCCGTTTGGCCAGGTATAGATGGGTCCTGCTGGCCATTTGTTGGATTACCCCCTCTGTCCCTGCAGCTGGGACCAGGACTTTGTCGTGGCGTTCACACGACAGCCAGTCAGCCACAGAGGCTCTCCGCTCCGCTCCCGATGAAAATGCTGTAGTAGACTAGTAGCAGTAGAAAATTTATATTGTATATCATTCTTTCTTAAAATTATTTTGACGTGTTTTTGTGCATACTTGTTGGTTTTGAATCTATAAATGTTGGGCTGCCAGGATATCTACTGGTAATGATTAGGACTAGGTCATGAGCAATAATTTGGGATCGACGAAGTGTAAGAGTTCAGCAATTCGCTCCGTATCGGACCATGATATGTATTATTTATCATAATGTCATGCCCCTGTTTATTTTTGTATTGACCCCCAATTGCCAAGAATACATTAAGGGTGTGTTTGGTAGCCTGGTTGGGCTCAGAAAATCTCACCTCACCTAATTTTTAGGTGTTTGGTAGCCTGGTTTTGTCTTTTGGGCCATGCCCACCTCATACGAAAACCCCCCCTCAGCCATGCCCACTAGAGAAGTGGGAATCGAGGTTCACACTCGGGCCAGGCTGAGCTCATACGAAAAAACCCACGCGTGGGCCCCACCCACGACCCGCGAGCGTTGCGTCGCCCACCCCCTCACTCATTTGCCCCTTCTCTCGTCCCACTGCATCTCTCCCCCGTTTCTCGTTGCGCAACGCCGCCCGCTCCGCCTAGCTCCGGTACTCGCTGCTCCTCGCGCGGCCTCCGCCGCCCAGCCTCGCGCCGCTGCCCAGCAACGCCTCCCCGCTGCTCCTCGGGTAGCCATCGATGCGTTGTTCCTCAGGTCGCCATTGATGCGTTGCTCCTCAGATCCTGCTCCTCAACGCGCGGCCGCCATGAACGGCAACCCAGCGCCGCGCCCGACGCCAAGCTCGCCCCGACGCCGCCTTGCTCGCCTCGACGCCCAGCACCGCCTCTGCACCGGCGCCCTGCGCCCAGCTCTGCGCCGCCGCCCAGCTCCGCGCCTCCACCCAGCTCCGCGCCTCCATGGACGAAAAGCACCGCCCAGCTCCTCGTCGTGCAGCGGAAAAGGAGTGGCGCAAGCATCCGGGGCTCCTCCCCGATGCTCCTCGTCCTCGCGCCTCCCCGCACCTAGCCCAGAGGCTGGCGGCGCGCCGTGCACGGCCTCCCGTCGTCCGGCCTCTTCTGGCCTCTCCCGCCGGAATAGGAGCGGCGCGAGCATCCCTCCGGACCCGTCTTGCAGAGGAATAAGAGCGGCGACAGCATCCCGTCGGCACCGTCGTGCTGGTGGACCATCTCGGCCTCCGGCGGCGGCTGCTCTAGCCGGAGACGGTGGAGAGAAGCCAGCCAGGGACCTCAGTGCGTTTAGGGTTTATATTTCAGGGACCTGATTGCTTTTTAAAAAATGCTGGCCGGGGATCATTTCATACAGGCTACCAAACAGACAATCAACACAGCACAGCTTACATCATACATCCTACCAAACACACACATTAAAACACACTTGTATCTACTCAGCCTAGCTAGAATGGGCATGGTTGAGAAGAGAAAGCCCATACAGCCTACCAAACACACCCTAAGTGAGCCGTTGGGTGTGAACTGTGAAGCTTTTACTATCATCCTATGTACTTATGCGCTCAGGTTTGTTTTCCTAATCACAGGAATATACATTTTGACCTCACTTTTCAAAACTGAGCGTTGTTTTGATATTTTTTTGATGATTTTTGAATTTGGGAGAGCAAAAGCGAAATGACACATAAACTACTCTATATCTAAACTCCACTGAAAAATTGAAAACGAGTTCACTTCTCACGCAAAGAGGATAGAATAAAAAAGAAAGCGAGTTCAGTGCCTCGTGTAGTCGTAGCAAAACTATCCAAATTATTTTGCTCTTGGTTCTGTCGTGCGGCTGGCAGGAGTGCTTAGGGCGTTTCCGTTTTCTAATCGCTCTTGCAGCTGGAACACCGCGTTGGGTCGGCGGCTGTCATGGGCCCACCTACGCCGAACCTCACGGACCCAGCTATCATTGACTGCCCTGCGGTACGTGTACTGCGGGACCCGCTGATTGGAGGAGTCCAAGTTGGAGGGCAGCGATGCGATTGGCACGACCACCGGCTGGCCCGGTCAATCATGGTGCTGCTCCACCACATCTATTCGCCTACAAGACCTGCATTTTTATAGTACTATTATGAAAAATCCTACTCCATTTATATTACTAACAAAAAGTAAGTACAGAACGATGTAATACTGATATACTACTACCGGCTAGACAGTAATCCTGCTTCGATGGAAAGTCTAGGTTTTTATTTTATTTTTTAATAGGGATGGTCTCTTCTGCTACGGAGCTCCTTTCTGCAAACATACATTTGATTTGATCCTTCTGCAAACATACATTTGATTTGATCCCGGCATATATATACACTCGCAAGTAAACAAATAGCTACGCTAGACGACCTTAAGACACGTTGCTGATACATGCATGGATCTGCAATCATTTTATTATCACCGTGGATTGTAATGTCATGTCTAGTCTAGTATAGTCATACAACATGCATGATTAGTTTTTTATTTGATTCTGTTCGCGGGAAAATCAAATGATTCTTTTTTCAAGAGGTTGTAGTAGATGCAAAATCTTCTATGTGTTGAAGGTAACACGATAAATCTTTCGAAAACCCCATATGGGATTCATTCTATGAAACAACCATCGTACGGAAATTCCTACGCTCTCCCACTCTTCATATTTTAAATGAAAATCCTTTGAATCAGAAAGGGCCTAAAGGGCCTACAGTAGCAACAAAAAAAAGACCATTTGTTTTTGTTACGGCTGTATCCCGAATGTGTTCATAGAGAGTGTGTACATGCGTGCGTTCATAGGATGGGTGAGTGTATGCCCATGTATGTGAGCGTCTGCGTTGTACTGTTTTTTGTAAAAAAAGATTATTTCTTGTGCAACGGGGGATCAAGTAGGGTGGCTGGGTGGGCCGCATCTCACCCTTGGATTTTAGCCGCCCATAATTATAGCCACACAGAAATGTGAAAAAAAAGTCTTATCATGGCCCAAATTTCATATGAAGATTCAAATTGTCCCACTCTGGCCCAATTTTCTAGGTTAGTAATTGCTTGGGTTGAAACTAAAAATAGTTCATGAAATATTGTAATTCAACTAACATAATCATCTGCGTGTTACCATACTACCATAGACACAAAAAGTTGCTAACCCAATCACATATACTCCCTCCGTTTCAAATTGGATGACTTCTATTTGTCAAAAAGAGCATGTATCTAGACATGTACAAGTCTAGATACATTCTATTATTGACAAATGAAAGTCAAGTAATTTGGAACGAATGGAGTATGTATGAGCCATACAAACTAGATAAATAATGCATTGAGTACATGTCTAGATACATTATGTAACGCCCAGGATTTTTTCCAAATTAGATTGTTTGTTTTCTTTTGCATCTGAACGGGAATCCGGCACCTAGAAGGGGGGGTGAATAGGTGCTATTACAAATTTAGGTCTTTTTAAATTTAGTCTCAACACAAAGGTAAATTCTCTAGATATGCAATTACGGTGAATTTACCTAAATGACAAGCTAAACAATAACAAGATAAACAAAAGTACACGACAAGCAAGTAAGGGAGTAAGGATAAGGGAAGCACGTGGAGACGAAGATGTAATCCCGAGTTCCACCCAAGGGTGTATGTCTTGTTGGAGAGGTGTGCGCTACCACAATAGGTTAGCCGCAACGCCACAAAGGATCACCTTCTTCTCCGATGAACTCAACCACAAAGGTTGCGAGTTCCTTCCACTATAGATCGCCTTTAGGGCTGAGATCGAATCCCTTACAAACGCTTGAGTCACTCACCCACAACTTAATTGGAGGCTCTCAAGATGACCACAAAAGGTCAAGAACCACAAAAGGTCAAGGCAACACCAAAATTACAACAATGGTGAACTAGGTTTTCCCACCGGAAACCCTAGCCACGAAATCCCCAAGTGAATGGGGAAGAAATGCAAATCGCTTCGGTGAAGATGTAGATCTGGGCCTTCTCCTCCAATCCTCCAAAGATCAACGGATTTGAGTGGGGGGATTGGGAGATTTTGATGATTTGAGCTTCAAGAAATGTAGGAGAGAGAAAATCTGAGAGCTAGCTGTTCTTGAGGGAATGAGGGGGGGGGGGGGGGTATTTATAGCCCCTCCATTTTTCTGGTCGTTGGCTGTGTCGACCAGTCGGAAATTCCGGTATAAGTCATAGCCGGCTGGAGAAATGAAATTTCCGACAGAAATTTCCGGCTGGAGTCAGAACCTTTTCCTCTTTTCCCCTTAGCAGACTTCTTCAATGTTCTTCAAGGTGCACTCGGAAATTCCGGCGAATGGAAATTTCCGAGCACAATTTCCAGTTGAGATCAGAACACTTCTTCAAACTTGACTCGGAATTTCCGGTAAAGTGAAATTTCCGAGTACAATTTCCGGTTGAGATCAGAACCATTTCTCAAACTTGACTTAGCCATTTTCTGTGAAGTTTTGGTGAACCGGAAATTCCGGCCCTGGAAATTTCCGGCTCAAATATTCCGGTTCCTGGAACAATTCCAGAACCACTTCTTCTTCACATTTTTGGCTTTGATGCATATGAACTTAAATCACATACAATCTGAAATACTTAGCATTCTATTAGTACATCATGTGTATTGTTAACTAACACACAAAACACCAGGGATTAAGAAATGTTCTTTCAATCTCCCCCTTTTTGGTGTTGGATGACAATACCAAGATTTGCAAAGAAAATATGAATGCTATATCATGTTCTAGATAAAAGGGTTCCACCTAAACATGTGCATACAAGAAAACAGGACATAGAAGGATAGGAGCAATTTTTGCAAAAAGTAGCACATGATATCACAACAAAGTAAAGTGACAATACATATATCTATGGTAGCAATAGAGACTTGATAGAATTTCATACCTTGTGTATATATAATATGAAGAGAATGCCAACACAAAAGGCGAGAATGCCAACATAATAGGCTTGAAGTCTCATCCATAGATAGAAATGATAGCATAGGATTGTCTCATTACACATACGATGTTCACAAATAGTTCAAAACGACTAAGATGAAAGATAAATGGACACAAGCGCAAATAAATGGTAAACGCACAAGCTTGTGTCCGAACCCATGCAAATCCCCAAAGTGCCTACTAGAGCAACTTCTCCCCCTTTGGCATCAAAACGCTAAAAAGGAACAAGAGCGATGCTACGTCCCATGGCAGCCATCAATCAGAAGGGGTGTTCTCATCATCCATCTCCTCCTCCTCATCATCAAGCATAGTCATCACCAGAAGTATCCTCATAAGCCTGGCCCGTGGAGTAGGAGCTGCCACCAAGGTCACTCTCAATCTGAGACCACGGAGCCATAGAACCCTGGTTCCACTGAGCATAGGAGAGAGGAGCAGCGAGAGCAGCAAGAGCAGCAGAGCCGGACGCGTGGTGAAGAATCAACTGCTGATCATGAGCTAGCTGGCGACGATCCTTATAGGTTGTGTATTGTTCCTTGCGAATATCAATGTTCATGCAGAGAATGTTGCGTTGGAACCAGTTCAGTTTCTTCATCTTCCCGGAGGTGGAGGGAGCATGAGATGGCGCAGCAGCCCTGCGAGCATCTCCCATAAATGAACCATCCCTGGTGGACTGAGAGGTGGGCACACTCTGAGGCACAACCACAGTCTTCTTCTCATTCAGCTTCTTGAAGTCATGAATCTCTGACTCATCATCACTGAAGGTTTGCTCTGGGAACTTGGACTTGATGAGCTTCATAATGTAAGCAGCATAGGGAATAGTGCCTGTAGAAGTCATGGCTTCAAACATCTCATTATGGATATAGTCCATTACATCAACACTCCAATCCGCATTCTCATCGGTGCTCATAGCAATGGTGTACACACAAGCCAGGAGTGCATACATACATTAGGAAGGCATTAGGTTGATCACATATAGCTAAACATTAGGAAATCTGAAAACTGCACTTTTCAGGTTCAGACCGGAAATTCCGGTTCAGGTCAGACCGGAAATTCCGATCTGTCGAAACAGTGTAGACTTTGAGATTTTATATGTCTAAAACTAGATCGATCCAACAAAATGCAAAAATAATCTACATACATAGCAGGGAATGACACTAGGAACAATCTCTACCAAGAAATTTCAAAACAAATAACCCCACATCTAGATCCAAGTGCAAGCACCTAGGGTTACGGAAAAGTGGAGTTACCCTCATCCATTGAGGACATTGCTTGGAGGAGAAGGTTCCCAGGACGAAGGAGAACCAGATCCGGCCGAGGGGAGAGATCCCCGGCGGTTGGAAGGCTCCGGGAGAGCTTGGGGCGACGGTTTTGGAGATAGGGGAGTCGGGGTGGGAGAAGAACTGGAAACAGTTCTTCACCCCGAGCCTCCCTTATATTTTTTAGACATACCGCCCGACCGGAAATTCCGAGTGTGACTTACACCGGAAATTCCGATTCACCGGAAATTCCGAGAGTAACTTCGCACCAGAAATTCCGAGTCACAGGAAATTCCGATCCACAGGGGAGCCGGAAATTCCGACCAGCCGAACCAAACTCCCATATTTCAAACGGATGACTTGTGTGCAATAGAGAGAAATGTTTTCAGGAGAGAAGAGGCTTAGGATAGATTTCCAAACTGTCATTGGTACACCATACTCAGCTTACAACAACCAAATCGATTCATAAAGCGCAAAGTTGAGTAGGTTTCCTACATGCATGAATCCGAAAGCAATAAATCAACAATAAGCTCCAAATAAAACTAACTCTTCAAAGAGGAGAGGGCGGTGGCCAAAGCCACCATGTAGGAGTGTATGGCATGTCACCGCGAAGATATATCTTGGGTACATAACCAATACTTGTCATTTTAGCTCATTAGTCATAAGAATGAATATAGAGATCAAAGAACACTTGCTATCAACATAATGGGGGGAGGGATGGTCCAATGTATTAGGACCACACTCCCCCTATGTCCATGCCTACATGTAAACAAGATAAGATGCAATTACGTCCTAGGTGAGTGTGCAAGCGATCAAGCTAAGGACCTCAAATCAATGATATTGAGCTCATTCCTCAAAAAGCAAAACCTTCCTTCCTCAAGGGGCTTCGTGAAGATATCCGCCAATTGATCCCTTGTGCCCACATATGATAAGTCAATATCTCCTCGGGCCACATGATCCCTTATGAAATGGTGGCGGATCTCAATATGCTTGGTTCTTGAATGTTGCACCGGGTTGTAAGCAATCTTGATGGCACTTTCATTGTCACATAGAAGAGGCACTTTGTCGCAATCAACTCCGTCCTCCTTTAAAGTTTGCCTCATCCATAGCAATTGTGTGCAACAACTTGCGGTGGCAACATACTCGGCTTCGGCGGTGGAGAGAGATATACAATTTTGCTTCTTCGAAGACCAACTTACCAAGGACCTCCCAATAAATTGACAAGCACCGGAGGTTGACTTCCTATCATCATGATCTCCGGACCAATCGGAATCCGTGTACCCACATAACGAGAAATGTGCATCCTTGGGGTACCACAATCCATAGGTTGGGGTATAAGACAAATATCTAAAGATTCTCTTGACCACCATGGCATGGCTTTCCTTAGGAGCCGCTTGATATCTTGCACACACTCCTACGGCTAGCACTATATCCGGTCTAGATGCACAAAGGTAAAGAAGAGATCCAATCATGAAGCGATATACCTTTTGATCCACATCCTTACCCTTAGGGTTGAGCTCAAGGTGGCATTTGGTTTGCATTGGGGTAGAGGCACCCTTGAGCTCAAGCAACCCATACTTCTTGAGCATGTCTTGAATGTACTTTGCTTGGTTGATGAAAGTTTCTTCCTTCAATTTCTTGATCTCGAATCCGAGAAAGAACTTCATCTCACCCATCATAGACATCTCAAACCTGTCAGTCATAAGCTTGGAGAATTCTTCGTCAAATGTTTTGTTAGTAGACCCAAATATAATATCATCCACATATAACTGACAAATGAAAAACTCTCCATTTACTTTCTTAGTAAAAAGGGTGGGGTCGATTTCCCCAACTTGGAACCCACGGTATTCAAGTAGTTCTCTAAGATGCTCATACCACACACGTGGGGCTTGTTTAAGGCCATATAGTGCCTTATCCAACTTGTAGACATGGTTCGGATACTTGAGGTTGTAGTGTACCTGCACCTAAAATATGGCAGATACCTGTGTATAGTGCAAATCCCTGGATCGATTCGTTTGCACACACAGTTACGATGTAATATCACAACAAAGTATCAATTTATTACAACGCTGATCCAGACTTAGAAAATATTCATTACAAATTTGCATAGCATACAGCTAGCAGTACACAGAGTAAACAACGGAAAATTTATTCTTCATGGAGTCCCCAATTATCATCATGTGCCACAGGCGAGCATGTTGGTTGAAGACTCGAAACCCTTAGTAAAACTTTCACTCATCATCAGGACAGTCTGCAATAAGATATATATTGCAACAACGTGGGTCAGAACCATTAAAATGGAACTGGCAAGTGACACTACGGTGGACACTTAGAGGAATAACTCTATGACCTATATGTTTATTTGGCTGGTGGAGCTCAAGGCTATTTTGCAGAAAGCAAGTTTTTCCCTAACCTTTTTTAAAACACTTTTCTTCTATTCGAGACATCCGTGGCATGAAATACAGTGGCTCATTCTACCCTTGTTCACCCATCAAGTTTTTAATTTATAAGTTGGAATGGTGGAATCCTCCGTTGAAATCCTCGTTCAGCTGCTCAATTGTCCGTTTCCGGGGACACGGCTAAGTACTTAGATTTTCACTCTGCAGAGGTTGTGCACGTTCACCATTGTACCTATTCAACCCAGGTTATCCTTTACACACCATTTGTGATAAGGAAAGGAAAGAATAAGACGAGATCTTTCAGAAGCATTTCCCCTCCCACTCTGGCCTGACGCGCTCCACCTACAAATCCTCTACCACCACCTGTCAGGACGGGGAGAGTCCACGCAGCTTAGTTGATCAAGCCAGAGCCCATATTGGCAATGGCTGCACGAGAAGCAATCTTCACTTGGAGTTCTTCAGATTCCTTTGCTCCTGGGTGGCCTTCCACAAGTGAATATTCCACAAGTAAAACCCCTGGGAACAACACTCAACTCATACAACCAAGCAACCAATTTCCACCCAGGTGTTTGATTAAAACTTAGTAGACTTATCTTTTCATCAAATAGTTTTTGCATAGCATCACTATTCTACTAAGTAATTTCATAGGAACCTAGACACAGGAATAAAGAGATCTATCATGGCTTGCATAGCAATGCTATCCTACACATGCTTATAGAAAATACTCTACTCATGCATAGAAATAATAGGACTTTTATGGGGGTGTGCCACTTGCCTTGGCAATCGGGAGTGCAGCAGTTACAGTTGCAAAGATTCTCGTTTCCCTCCGAATAGTCTAACAAAGAAATAAAGAGCCACACATAAACACACAAGCAAAGGTTCATACAAAGAAGATATATGCTATGCATGAGATGATATGCAACAATTTATTTCCAACGTCTAGAAACTATCCCTTTGGATTTTCATGATATATGCATGAATAAATTTTTGATTTGTTTCTATTATTTAATCATGAATAAAGGGTTAATGACAAGGACTTTAGTTCACTTAAATAAAATTTATAAATTAAATTTTGTAAAAATGACATTTGGGCAGAGGGCATCTAAACAAGTTGTTAGCAATTTGATTTACTCAAAAATAAATTTTCTAACTAAAGTTATGTAAAAAACACTTAAACCACTCTAAAAAATATTTGAAAATTTTGTGCGTGTCAAAACAGAAAACAAATGATGCCAAAGTGTTCTACTGGTTCCAAGGATCTCAAATATATAAAAATATTTAAATTTGGATAAACAGATAAAAAGTAGTGATAAAAACAGTATGCAGGGTGTTTTCTGCAAAACTGCCAAATTAAATAAAATGGGAAAAAGAAATTACACGTCAGCGCTGACTGGGCGCTGACTGTGCGCTGACTGGGCATGCTGACGTGTTTAAGTGATTTGGTCTGGGCCGTCAGATCTGGATCTGGCGGTCCAGATCAAACGTACCGTTTCGTTTAAAAAGATCTAATCCTAACCGTAGGATCGAGATCGTACGTCCTACACGCGTTGACCAACAACGGGCGGCGCTAGGTCGCCGGAGGACCTCGCCGGAGCAGCGCGCGCGGCGGCGACACGAACGGCATCGCACGTTCTAGACGTTCTACTGCGTTCCGAGACATGTGAGTCATACCTACGGGTAGAGGGCGTCGAGGCGACGTTGTTGGCGAAGTAGTGGAGATCGTAGCTCCTCCTGCCTCCTCTGGTTGCTCGCCAGAGATGCGCACGGCGGAGGTTCTCGTCGGTGAGCACGGACACGGAGTTTGGCTGCGTAAGAACACACGAGACCTTGTCACCAAGGTGCGCAATGACAAAGTGAAACGATTGGGAGTGAAGAGAGGGCTCGAGGAGGTCGCAGCTCACCGGAGTTCGTTGAACTTGCCGTCGGCAACGACGGAGCTCCGGGGATGCTCGTGGGCGGCCTGGTGGCTCTCGGGGTACGAGGCTTGGGGCAAAACGGAGTGGGGGTCGAGGGGGTTCTTATAGGAGCAACGGCGAGTTAAATGGGTGAGTAAATCGCCGGGAATCAATCGAATTGATTCGGCCGTTTCTCGGCTAGGTTGTGGGCGTGATTTGGGGAAGAAGGGGTCGCCGGGACAGGGATGACAGGTGGGGCCCACCTGTCGGCGAGTGAGCGCGCGCGCGGGCGGGGACGGGCCGCTGGCGGGCTGGATTGCGTCTCGCGCGCGGTTGATAGCTAGTGGGCTTCGGCCCACTGGCTGGCCCGACTCTATTTTTCTTTTTGAAAATTCTTTTCTGTTTTTAAATCTTTTGATTATAAAACAAATTCAAAACTATATTAAAACTTCTCAGAAAAATTCATAAAAATATAATTTGAAAAGCTTATGAAAAATAGATCCTTTTGACATTATTTTTGTCTAAAGTAAAAATAGAATAAAAGGAACATTATTATAAATTCAAAATAACAATTTTAAGGACATAAAGTCAATTAAAACATATTTAAATAATTAAATTCAAATTTTATGTAATTCATATGACAGTTTAATGATGATGATGCATGGATGCAAAAGTTTTAAATTTTTCTGAAAATTGGGATGTTACAAACCTAACCCCCTTAAGATGAATCTCGCCCTCGAGATTCGGATTGTCTAGCAAATAGGTGAGGGTGATCTTCTTTAAGGTCATCTTCTCTTTCCCAAGTTGCTTCCTCTTCTGAATGGTGATTCCACTGTACTTTACAGAATTTGATGGTCTTGGTTCGGGTGACACGTTCTGCTGTCTCCAAAATCTTTATTGGTTTTTCTTCATAAGTGAGATCACTTTCTAGTTGTACTTCCTCTAGTGGCACCGTATCTCTTAGCAGTGTTTCTGCCATTTCTGGGTGACATTTCTTCAGCTGGCTGACAGGAAACACACTGTGAACCGCGGAAAGTGCTTCCGGGAGTTCCAATTCATAGGCGACCTCTCCTTTGCGGGATAATACCTTGAAGGGTCCAATAAATCTAGGTGCCAACTTTCCTTTGATTCCAAATCTTTTAACTCCCCGCATAGGTGAAACTCGAAGATAGACTCGATCACCCACTTCATACCTGACTTCTCTCCTTTTGGAGTCCGCATAACTTTTCTATCTGGATTGTGCTATCTTTAAACGGTCTTTAATCAACCTGACTTTTTCCTCAGCCTCCTTGATTATGTCTGGTCTGAACAAACTACGTTCCCCTACGCCACTCCACAGTAGTGGGGTAGTGCACTTTCTCCCATACAGGGCTTCAAATGGCGACATCTCTATGCTCGCTTGATAGCTGTTGTTGTAAGAGAACTCGGCATATGGAAGATTATCATCCCAGCTTGACTTATAATCTAGAGCGCATGCTCTCAGCATATCTTCTAGGATCTGATTTACTCTTTCTGTCTGTCCATCCGTCTGCGGATGAAACGCTGTACTAAACTCCAATCTAGTTCCCAGAGACTCATGTAATTGATTCCAGAAATGGGAAGTAAACTGAGTACCCCTATCCGACACAATTTTCTTGGGAACACCATGTAGACACACAATCCTCTTCATGTAGATGTTAGCTAGTTTGGCACTAGTGTAAGTAGTCTTTACGGGTATAAAGTGGGATACTTTCGTCAGCCGATCGACTATAACCCATATAGAATCATACCCTGATTTAGTCCTGGGTAGACCCGTGATGAAATCCATACCAATCTGTTCCCATTTCCAATCTGGTACTGGTAACGATTGTAGCAACCCTTCTGTTTTTGGTCTTCCGCTTTCACACGACTGCAGACGTCACACTTTGCAATGTATTCTGCAATATCACGTTTCAAGTTGATCCACCAATACCTCTCCTTTACATCCATATACATCTTGGTGTTACCCGGATGTATGGAATAAGGTGAGTCATGAGCTTCTTGAAGTATTAACTTCCTGAGGTCGGCATTGTCAAGAACACAAATGCGTTCTTTATACCACACGGTTCCTTCTTCATCTTCTCTAAAATCTCTGGCCTTACCTTCGCTTAGGTTCTTCTTGATTTCTTTTACTGCTTTATCCTCTAACTGAGCTGTCTTGATTTTGTTAAATAGAAGATGTTGAACTTCTAAGGATGCTATGAATCCTTCAGGTACCACCTCTAATCGAAGGTCCTTAAACCCCTTACAAAGATCTTCCGGCAATTCCCCTGCCGTGAGTCCGTTTACATAAGTCTTACGGCTCAAGGCATCAGCCACTACATTGGCTTTCCCTGGGTGGTACTGTAGACTTAAATCATAGTCTTTGATCAATTCTAACCATCTCCTTTGACGCATGTTTAATTCCTTCTGAGTAAAGAAATACTTGAGGCTTTTATGATCCGTAAAAACTTCACATCTCTTTCCCTATAAATATGGCCTCCATATCTTTAGCGCATGCACCACAGAAGCTAACTCTAAATCATGAGTAGGGTAGTTTACTTCATGATTTTTGAGTTGTCTTGAGGCGTAAGACACTACTTTGCCTTCTTGCATCAATACGCTTCCTAGGCCGCGATATGAAGCGTCGCAATAAACCTGGAAGTCTTTCTCTAGATCTGGTAAGCATAACACTGGTGCCGACACCAAGCGCTTCTTTAATTCCTGAAAACTGATCTCACAAGCTTCCTTCCACTCAAATTTCTTTCCCTTCTTCAGTAGTTCAGTCAAGGCCTTGGCAATCTTGTATAAGTTTTCAATGAATCTCCGGTAGTACCCTGCCAGTCCTAGAAAACTGCGGATTTCCCCCACATTTTTGGGCGATTCCCAATTTGTCACAGCAGCAACTTTTTCAGGGTCCACTGCTATCCCATCTTTAGACACCAGGTGTCCTAGAAATCCTACTTGTTTTAACCAAAATTCACACTTGTTGAACTTAGCATATAATTTATGCTCTCGGAGCCTTTGCAATACCAGACGTAAATGTTCATCGTGTTCTTTGTGACTTTTGGAGTAGACTAAGATGTCATCGATGAAGACAACAACAAACTTGTCCAGAAAATCCATAAACACCTTATTCATCATATTCATGAAATAGGCTGGAGCATTGGTTAACCCAAAAGGCATTACCGTGTACTCATACGATCCATATCTTGTAACGAAAGCAGTCTTGGGTATATCCATCTCTCTGACTTTCATCTGAAAGTACCCTGATCTGAGATCGATCTTGGAGAAGACGACAGCCCCTTCTAGTTGATCGAACAGTTCATTGATTTTGGATAGCGGATACTTGTTCTTGATTGTATGCTCATTTATGTCACGGTAATCGGTGACTAATCTCTGAGTACTATCCTTCTTCTTGACAAAAAGAATCGGGGCTCCCCAGGGTGATGAACTTGGACGGATAAAGCCTTTCTGCATAAACTCTTCCAGTTGTTTCTTGAGTTCTTTCAGTTCATCAGTTGCCATTGGGTAGGGCCTTTTAGCAATTGGTCCTGTCCCCGGTTTTAGTTCTATGAGGAACTCTACATCTCTATCGGGTGGCATTCTTGGTAGTTCTTCCGGAAACACGTCAGGGTATTCCTTAACTATAAGGACCTCACCGAGACTAACCCCCTTAAGAGAATTTAGCCTAACCTTCTTTAGTTCAAACTTTGATCTAAAGTTGATCTTCGAGCCTTCTGGAGTGGTGAGAGTGATGGTTCTATTTGCGCAGTCTATGATTCCTGCATAGCGGGTCATCCAATCCATCCCTATGATAACATCCAGGCCTTGTGTTTCCAGGATGATCAAGTCCGTAGGAAACTGATGCTTTCCAATCTTCAGACTCAACTGTCTACAGCCAGAGGTTACTAGCATCTCTCCGCCCGGAGAGCTTACTCTAATGGGGCTTCCTATATTTTCCACTACTAACCCATGTTTGTTTACAAAAGCTCTTGAAAATGAAAGAATGCGATGCTCCAGTATCAAATAAAACTAATGCTGGGCATGAATTTAGCAAGAATGTACCAATGACAGCATCAGGTTCATCGTACACTTCTTCCACATTGATGTGGTTCACCTGTCCTTTCTGGAAGGGATTGGGCTTGGCAGCTTCTGCGGCCTTCTTTTCGGGGCAGTCAGTGGCGTAGTGACCCTTGTTATTGCACTTGAAACATAGGACTTGGGTGATATCTTTCTTATATTCGGGGTTTGGGCGATGTTGTCCATTGTTGTGGCCAGCATTTCCATTTCCCTTGTGATTCCCATTGTTTCCCTTGAAACCACCACTATGGTTGTGACCATGATGTTTATGGTTGCTTCCTCCACTAGGATAGTGACCAGGTTTATAACTCGGGTTTGCATCTTGAGGGAAAGATCTCTTGAAAGAAGTCTCAGAATGGGGTTTGTGAACATTCAACTTTCTCTTCCTATTTTCAGCCTTCTTGATGTTATCCTCTAGTATGATAGCCTGATCTAGGAGAGTCTGATAATTTGGGGCATATGCCACTGTCAAAGGGATCTTCAGCTCGTCACTCAGCCCATTTAGGAATTTTGCCTTCCTCTTTGCCTCGGTGTTAATGTCTTCAGAGGCATAACGGGAAAGGGCATGGAAATCAGCGATGTACTCCTTAAGGCTCCTGTTTCCTTGTCTCAGGTTTCTGAACTCTTCCTGCTTCAAGTTCATAATGCCCGAGGAGATATGAGCATTACGAAAACCTTCCTTGAAATTTTCCCAAGTCATGGTTTCTAGTGGGTGGGTGATTTGATAGGTTTCCCACCACTGGATTGCTGGTCCTTCCAACAGATGAGTGGTAAACCTCACCTTCTCAGCGTCAGTACATTCACAAGTCACCAGATCCCTGTCCACTGAACGCAGCCAGTCATCTGACACAATGGGTTCAGTTGCAGTGGAGAACTTGTTCGGCCGGAGCCTCAGAAATCTGGTAAGTCTATCCACATGGGGGGGTGGTGGCGGAGGCGAGTTGTGGTTGTTGTTGTTGTTGTTGGTTGCCGCAATGAACTGGGTCATCATAGTCATTAGCTGAGCTTGAGCAGCCATCAACTGTTGTATAGCATCATTGTTGTTGTGGTCGTTGTTGTTGTTGTTGTTATCGGGCGTACGACGGGGAGGCATCTGTGATTTGTATAGGTGAGCTTTTAGACGGAAAGGTTAAATGAGAAAGATTACCCCAATAAACAAACAACCTAAGGAACAAACAAACATCACACAACTCAATACTTTGGATTAATCAGACATGAGAGTTTTGGAAAATAAAACGCGAGGTTCCTCGGAATACAATGGAAGGTACTGCCTTATCACAAGTTGATAGGTCAATACAAGACTAAGATAACGATGAGGTGTAAATAAATGGTAGTCTCGCTAACGAACTACTCGACCATGTCGTCTTCTTCTTCTTCAATTTCCCGAATCTCGATTCCTTCATTGTCGAGTACTTCCCTTAATTCCTTCACTTCTTTCTCTAGGGCAGAGTTCTTCTCTTGCAGTTCCCTTTTCTCGGTACGAAGACGCTTGATCAAGTCACTATCAGCTTCAAACTCGACTTCATTGCTCTCGAGTTCTGCCTTCTGTTCTCTGATAGTCTTGTTTTTCTCTTGAACCCTTTTCTCCTGTCTCTTGTATTTCTCCTCTTGTGAAGCAAACTTTTCTTCTTGGGCCTTAGTCACTTCCTCTTGAGCTTTTATCTTTTCCTCGTTCTCCTTGAGTAAGGCACACAACTCATCGTTCTTCAGAAGTTCAGTGCGTCTATCCTCATAAAGTTCTGTGACGAGGACCTCCAACTCCTGGAAATACAGACTAAGGGGCTTTGCTTTGCCTCTATCTCCAACATCAAAGAGGTATGGTTCTCCCTCCTCATTTCTCCTTCCAAAGAAAATGGAGTAGTGGCCCCTCAACTCTGTGCTATAGCGTCCGCAGAGACGTCCAATCAGGTCTTGCATGACGAGATTGAGTCCTTTTTCTTTGGAGTCACTAACCATTTTGATTTCCAACGGGGGCTCTTCTCCACGTCCTGGCTGAGTTGCTTTTATTCCCCAACAGCCCTCCTTGTTAAACTTCTTCAGGATGAAGCCCTTAACTTGAGGTAGCGGTAAACCTATCTTCTCGCCGATGTCGACAAGGTAGCAGCCAAAAAGGGTGTCCTCGAAGTCCTCCGCAGTGGTGAAGTGGAAGCTCGTCATCCTTTAGGAAGAAAGAAAAGAATTTAAAACAAGAAATGTGTAAGGTAAGGAGGTACTAGTCATAAGTGTATTATTAAATTAGAGTCAAAACTAAGTCAAATCTCAATGTGATCAACAAATATAAACAACTCTTTGTAAATTGGATATTCACTATAGTGAGAGAGACAGACACCCGGCCAGCCACTTAATTGTGGAACAGGTCTCATGTACGCGGACATGTAAGGTTTGTTTCCAGGCCGCTTCATCTCACTATGCCGCTAGGATCCAAAAATACTTAAGTTGTCAATACTATGATCAAAAGGTTTTTCCAATCCTAAGGGCTCGAACCTACAGGCAACACAGTGCTCTGATACCATCTGTAGTGTACCTGCACCTAAAATATGGCAGATACCTGTGTATAGTGCAAATCCCTGGATCGATTCGTTTGCACACACAGTCACGATGTAATATCACAACAAAGTATCAATTTATTACAACGCTGATCCAGACTTAGAAAATATTCATTACAAATTTGCATAGCATACAGCTAGCAGTACACAGAGTAAACAACGGAAAATTTATTCTTCATGGAGTCCCCAATTATCATCATGTGCCACAGGCGAGCATGTTGGTTGAAGACTCGAAACCCTTAGTAAAACTTTCACTCATCATCAGGGCAGTCTGCAATAAGATATATATTGCAACAACGTGGGTCAGAACCATTAAAATGGAACTGGCAAGTGACACTATGGTGGACACTTACAGGAATAACTCTATGACCTATATGCTTATTTGGCTGATGGAGCTCAAGGCTATTTTGCAGAAAGCAAGTTTTTCCCTAACCTTTTTGAAAACACTTTTCTTCTATTCGAGACATCCGTGGCATGAAATCCACTGTCTCATTCTACCCTTGTTCACCCATCAAGTTTTTAATTTATAAGTTGGAATGGTGGAATCCTCTGTTGACATCCTCGTTCAGCTGCTCAATTGTCCGTTTCCGGGGACACGGCCACTCTGCAGAGGTTGTGCACGTTCACCATTGTACCTATTCAACCCAGGTTATCCTTTACACACCATTTGTGATAAGGAAAGGAAAGAATAAGACGAGATCTTTCAGAAGCATTTCCCCTCCCACTCTGGCCTGACGCGCTCCACCTACAAATCCTCTACCACCACCTGTCAGGCCGGGGAGAGTCCACGCAGCTTAGTTGATCAAGCCAGAGCCCATATTGGCAATGGCTGCACGAGAAGCAATCTTCACTTGGAGTTCTTCAGATTCCTTTGCTCCTGGGTGGCGTTCCACAAGTGAATATTCCACAGGTAAAACCCCTGGGAACAACACTCAACTCATACAACCAAGCAACCAATTTCCACCCAGGTGTTTGATTAAAACTTAGTAGACTTATCTTTTCATCAAAATAGTTTTTGCATAGCATCACTATTCTACTAAGTAATTTCATAGGAACCTAGACACAGGAATAAAGAGATCTATCATGGCTTGCATAGCAATGCTATCCTACACATGCTTATAGAAAATACTATACTCATGCATAGAAATAATAGGACTTTTATGGGGGTGTGCCACTTGCCTTGGCAATCGGGAGTGCATCAGTTACAGTTGCAAAGATTCTCGTTTCCCTTCGAATAGTCTAACAAAGAAATAAAGAGCCACACATAAACACACAAGCAAAGGTTCATACAAAGAAGATATATGCTATGCATGAGATGAGATGCAACAATTTATTTCCAACGTTTAGAAACTATCCCTTTGGATTTTCATGATATATGCATGAATAAATTTTTGATTTGTTTCTATTATTTAATCATGAATAAAGGGTTAATGACAAGGACTTTAGTTCACTTAAATAAAATTTCGAATTTTTTTTTTTAAAATGACATTTGGGCAGAGGGCATTGACGTGGGGCTACCTTGCGGGTAGCCCACGATGAGGCTACCTGGGCCGCGCCAAGGATGGAAAGGCCCGCAGAAGGCCCACTCGGGGTATCTCATACCCTAGTCCAACTCGGTTAGGACTTGTAACCTACCGTATCTGTACCAACCACCCGAGACCTGGCTGCCTATAAAGCCAGGAGGGTTGCCCGTCCTAGAGGACACGCTCAGAACCACAAACCCTAGCGAGATCGCAATCTCGCCATTGTAATCGCTACTCGCATCAATAACCAGACAAGCAGGAGTAGGGTGTTATCCTCCGGGAGCCTGAACCTGGGTAAACCTCGCTTGTCAGCCGTCGTGATCACCTTGCACTCTCCTCTCTCCCTATCAATCAACCCGGGGTGCAAAACCCTGGGACTTGTCGAGTTAGCACCTCGTCAATTGGCGCCGTCTGTGGGAAGTTCAAACAAGTGCTAGGATCATGGTCACACCGGCTCCATCCGCAATGAAGATCGGCGCACCCGCCATCAGGGAGTCGATCCGATTCGGCTCCTTCGAGTACGTCATCCACTCGTCAGCTCATCAATCGGTGTACGCCGATCTGAACAAAGGTATACACATCACCTTCGGCTCCGTATTCTGTTGCATCGATAGTCGTGGCATGCTCAGGTCTACGACTACGGCGTTACGCGCGGCGGCGTCATCAAAATCGCCGACCACCGCGCCCGCTGGACCCGCGAAGATCGCATCTGCCGCACCCGCGGAGATCGTAACCGCTGGACCCGCGAAGATCGCATCTGCCGCACTCGCGGAGATCGCGACCGCCGGACCCGCGAAGATCGCATCTGCTGCACCCGCAAGGTTTGCGCCAGCCGTACACGCGAAGAGGACATCTACGTCGACAATCTCGGCAACGACCACGCGAATCGAGTCTACTACCCCAACCTCGATCGCGCGGTCAATCAAGTCAAGCCCCACCTCCACCGTCGCGCCTGCACGTGCGACCGGGAGCCCGCGTCCGACATCAACGTCGCGCGCGCCCTCATCTTCCTGGAAGTCCCAGGTCTACCCCAAGCCACTCGCACTCGTCCCGTCGAGTGCGGGCACATGGACAATCGCGAAGAGACGCGACAGCGGGTGCGCCGCGCGCCACGTGGCGGCAATTTTCGACCCCGAGCAAGAAGCGGGTGACATAAGAAGCTCGCTTCCCCATGGGAGGGCCCGTACATCATAACAGAAGCAACAGGCAATGGAGCATACCGCCTAAAGGACTCGAAGATAGGAGCGGACTGCAGCAACCCGTGGAACGTAGCACAACTCCGCCGGTTCTACGCCTAGTTCAAAGCAAGCATTGTACAAGAAAGTCAACGCGGCAGGTTTCAGACGCATTCTTTTCCTTACCAGGGTACCTGAGGGGACTGGAGGGTTTTTAATGAGGCGGCCTGTTCGCATGAATCAATAAAGTGATTTGAAGAAAATCTGTCTCCTCTTTCCCGTCACTCAAGAAGCTCAAAAATCCTAGGCCGCCACTCGATCCACTCGGGGGCTGGCCACACAGGTTGAAATAATAGCTTAGGCCGCTACCCGAACCACTCGGGGGCTGCGCCATACAAGCGCGTCAGAAAAATCCTAGGTCGCCACCCGAACTACTCGGGGGATGCGCCATACAGGTTGAAATAAAAGCTTAGGCCGCCACCCAACTTGCTCGGGGGCTGCGCCACACAAGCACAGAATCAAAAATCCTAGGCCGCCACTCGACCGACTCGGGGGCTGCGCCATACAGGTCAAGTCCAAAATCCTAGGGCGCCGCCCACCACACACGGGGGCTGCGCCACACAGGTCACACTTGCAACCCTAGGCTACCACTCGACTTACTCGGGGGCTACGCCAAACAGGACTCAGAAAAATCCTCGGCCGCCACTCGAACCTACTCGGGGGCTGCGCTGCACAGGTCAAGTTCCAAATCCTAAGTCACCACCCGACATACTCGGGGGCTGCGCCAAACAGGTAACACTTGCAATCCTAGGCCGTCACTCGACCTACTCGGGGACTGCGCCAGACAGGAATTATTCAAAATCCTAGGCCACCACCTGAACGACTCGGGGGCTGCGCCGTACAGGTCAAGTTACAAATCCTAAGTCGCCACCTAATAAAATCAGAGACCGCGGCATACAGGTAACACTTGAAAAACCTAGGCCGCTGCTTAGCACACTGGGCAGATGCGCCACACAGGTCGCAAATCGAATCAGGCATCCTCACTTTCGAGTAAACAGATCAATTCTCGTTACTCGAAAAAGTACTATAATCTGTTACATCATATTTACACAAGCATACTTACCCCCTATGGCTAACCCTGTGCATCAGACGACAGCTACTCTAAACTGCAGGTTCGGCCTTTGGCGCATCGAGAGGACCTACAAGCCGCTCGCTCAAGTCCTGAACTTGCCGGATAATCCGGCGCGCAGCCGGCAAGGTCTTGTCGAAGTCGTCGTCACCTGGCAGACCTTCAAGCACCCGCTCAAGCGGAAGATGTGACCGGTGCATCCGAACATACGCCAGCGCCGCGTTTGCACCAGCCACAAGCTGAGCGTCGACAACTTCCTTCAGCCCTTCGCCATCGCGGAACCTCTCCAGCAAGGCAGGCAACCCGTTCGGCTGCGCATTATGCGGGAAGTACACGCGGTTGACGTGCCAAAGTGTCTTCCGGCAGCTCTCCAGAAGAAAGGCAGCGCGCCACGTACGATCAAGCATGGTGGCAAGGACGCGCCCCCTCGACTTGTTCACCCAGAACTGGCGAGCTTCATATGAGTCGCCGGACGCCTCTCGAGTGACTCGCTCTTCAACGCGAGTCCGCTCGGCCTCCCAATCGGGATTAACATCTGCGCACACGAACTGCAATTCAGAACGAGAAGGACAAACAAGGGTGAAGGCAGCCGCCAACATGATACATACCCTGCAACTGCCGACTGATCAGGTCCATCTCTCCAAGTAAAAAATCTTCACGACGTGAGAACTCCGCCGTGGGATGCGACTGGGAGCGCTGCAACAGCCGCTCCGTATTCTTCAGGGTCGCCTCAAGCTCCACCACCTTGTTCTTCAAATAGGTGATTACCCGCTGATCATTTGCGCTGCGCGGAGGAGCCGGCGCCGCCCGACGACGGCGAGCACCCGAAGAGGAAGCCGCGCCACTCGGCCGTGCCAAGGGAGAAGGCGAAGCATCATCACGCATGGCACTCTGTCAGGAAATACGCAGAGTCAATACAGAAATGCGACTGCCAAACACAGTTCAACTCAGAAGACAGAAAAGTCAGCAAAATCAACACTGAAGAGCAAAAGACCCGACAGGGCAATATTCATTACAAACATGAAGTTCAAAATACAGGCCACAGCGACCGCCGCATCCCTACAACTATGCCTACTCTAAGGCCGCGGACTGCGACCGGGAACGGCCCTTCCGAGCAGCCGCCTCAGTCGCCTTAGCAAGGGCCCTCTCGAAGAGTGCCACAAGCTGCGCAGCCAGCTGCGAGGCGCGCTGCTTCACGCCACTCAGCGACGCGGTCCGGCCATCGGGTTTGCGAGGAAAACTGCTGACGACCTTCTCGAAGTCACCTGGAACTTGGTGGCCTAATAGGAGCTGGAAGGTGAGCTCGGAGCCGCGTACCGTCTGCGACCGCGTGAAGTCGGCGATGGTGGTCGCGTCCCCAAACGGTGCAGCCAGAGCGTCCACGGTCGCTGGCGGCTGGCTGCCCGGGAAAATGCTCTGATGCACCACGGCCAGGGCTCCGGTCGACTTCTCCAATGCGGCGGAAGACTTCTTCAGGGCATCCGAGGCGTAGGCGCAAACCCGGTCGAAGAAGACAACCGCGGTCGCCAAGTCGACCGTATCACTCGACGCGTCTTCGGGAGGAGCTCCACCGCAAGTCTCTGCGCCGAAATTCAAAGTCAGGACAAGAAAAGGAGCGAAGACTCAGTAACCATCAAGCCGACACTCACCCCCAAGAACAACGGCGAGTGAAAGGAGACGACCGATTTGAGTTTTCTCCTGGGCGACCCACGCCAGCTCGCGCTCTCGAGACTCACGAAGAGCCTTCTCAAGCTCGCCCACCCGGCCAGTAGCCTGGTCCAGCGAGGAACGCAGTTGGTCCCTCTCCTTCTCCAGGCGAACATAAGCCGCGGCTGCATCGAGCTGCTGGCGATAGTATGGCTGAAAATAAAAAAAAGAGCAAGGTATCAATAAAGTTGCGGGCGACTATACTAGTCACCCAAACCTTCGGGGGCTACTCCCATCGGGAGCGCTGATCGCGCACCCGATGAGAAAATCAGAAATACAGGGAAAACACGAGACGACTTACATGGTCCAGGAGCTCAAGGTCCTCGGCAGCCGAAGGAGGAGCCCGGCTAGACGAGGCCAAGCCGGCGGCCTCAACATGCACCTTCTCCACCACCACAGGCGTCTCCAGCCCAGTCGAAGGGCCAGAAGTAAGCTCCGTGTCCCGAAGGGGGGAGCTGACGTTGTTAGAGCGATGGCTGCAGCAAAATCAAGAACACAAGTCAACTAAACGGCGAACCTGCAAAGTACTACTCGAAGAACATGTTGCAAAGAAACTAACCTGGGGGTGCTGGCATCGTCGAAGCTCGACAGAGAAGGCGAGGGCATCCACGCGAATGACAGAGGCGCTGCAGAGCTGACTGGAGGAACGTTGAGAGGTTCCTGCCAGCCACCCGAAGATTGCGCACCCGGGGACGTCGCCACGGTCTCCTCCTCAGCAACATCCACACCCCTGGCAGGCGACGACGCGGTGGCAGACTCGCCGCGACTCGGAAGCTTCCGCTTCTTCTTCGCGGGTTCCGCCACTTCGTCTTCCTCCTCCACCTCATCGCAGGGCGAATGTGCGGAAGGGATTTCTTCGTCCTCGCCCTCCTCCTCGACGAACTTCGATTCATCGTCGGGTCCGTTCTCAGGGAGAGGAGGATAGCTGATGAACTGAGCCCGACCCTAAAGCAAAGTAGACGCAAGTCGAATCAAAATGTAAAGTAGACTCAAGTCGAAGAAGTACAAAAAGAGAGCAAGATCAGACTCACCTCAGGAACGGGTTTCGCGGCCCCGTAAGGAGAAATCGGGCACTTGACGTTACATGCGTCCGCGGCTCGGAGGTTGGTGATGGACCTGACGTTGGCCTCCACCTCCTCGTCATCCATCGGCTTGGCGCTAACGCCTTCGGCGGCCCACATCGGGTGAGGCCGGGCGCTGAGTGGCTGCACCCGAAGACGGAAGAAGGTGGCCATCAGAAAGACGCCACCCGCATCACGCCCAAGGGATTGAGTCAGCTCGTGCAACAGGGACAGCAGGGGCCGCACAGCCTCCTTCTCCACGGCAGACAGCGGGTGCGCCCAGGCGCCGGTCTTCCGCAGTCCGCGCTGGCCGTCGAACGCGTCCAGTCCGTCGTCGTTCGACTGGACGTAGAACCATCTCCGGCGCCACCCTTGGACGGAGTCGGACTTCTTCATCTGGAAGTACGCGATATCACCGCGCACCTGGATTCCGAAGCCGCCCACTGGGAAGGTCAGCCCACTCTTCCCCACGTTCTTGCGAACGAGGAAGAGCGACTTCCACAGTGCCCAGTGGGGCGCGACGCCCAAGAAGCACTCGCATAGCACGATAAAGCCCGCGATGCTGAAGACGCCATTGGGGGTCAGATCATGGATCTGAACCCCATAGGCATACAGGAGTCCGCGCACGAAATCGTGCATGGGGAACCCGAAGCCACGCGGAATGAAGTCCGCGAAGCAAACGCGCTCCCCATCGCGGGGAGTGGGAAACACTTCTTTGCCAGGGACTCGTACCTGGACTTCGTCCGCGGGTGGCAGCAGGCCTTGCGCGCGGAGCAGCTCCACGTCGGGCCTCTTCATTGACGACCTCTGCCAGTCACCCTCGGGCTTCTTCATCACCCCGGCGTCGTCGGCGGCGGCGGAGGAGGAGCCAGCAGCGCCCTTCGGCTTGCCCATTGCCTAAGTCGCAGGGTGCGTGGACAGATTGCTTTGAGCTTGGGGCGGCGGCGGCAATGGCAGAGCGCAAGAGGAGAGGGAAGGCAAGAATCGTTTGGAGAAGATGACATACCAAAGGCCGAGGCGCAGTACTTATTCCTCGCGGATCGGCATCTCAACCGTCCATCAAGCAGGGGCTCCGAGCGAGAGCATCCAGCCGTCCACGTGTCGCACGGAGAAACCAATCGTCGCCGCCAACTTCCTCCACTACGCACGAGAACCGAGGTGTCGTCATCGTGCCGCGCAAATTTCGCGCCCACTTCGGAGACGTGACAACTGTGGACGTGGTCAGCTCTGACAGCGGGGCCCACCACGTCACGTCCCATCGGGCGCAGAGGCGTGCGGCACAACCGTCATCAATGACGTCACCAAGCCAACGGCTCCGAAATTAACCGAAGAAACTCGAAAGATTCATTCGAGTGGTAAGCTTCACAGCTGAAATCAACAAGGTAAGATCAGCCAGTGATCCGAGCACCCGAAGTAACCTTTCGGGTGGCAACACAGTAAGCTCAAGCAGCCGAATCCATCCAACAAGTAAGCCAAAGCAGGCTGAATAGAAGCAAGCTTCGCAAAAAGAAGTCAAAGTAATTCGACTGCACAGATTACTCCCATCGGGAGTGGCTGGTTCGACTGAAGAAATTCGGGTTTAGGCTCAAGATCAAGCAATCCAATGGCGCGTCCAGGAAGAAGGAGTCCTTTGTCCGACTCCGAGATTCGATCAAGCACTCGGGGGCTACTGACGTGGGGCTACCTTGCGGGTAGCCCACGATGAGGCTACCTGGGCCGCGCCAAGGATGGAAAGGCCCGCAGAAGGCCCACTCGGGGTATCTCATACCCTAGTCCAACTCGGTTAGGACTTGTAACCTACCGTATCTGTACCAACCACCCGAGACCTGGCTGCCTATAAAGCCAGGAGGGTTGCCCGTCCTAGAGGACACGCTCAGAACCACAAACCCTAGCGAGATCGCAATCTCGCCATTGTAATCGCTACTCGCATCAATAACCAGACAAGCAGGAGTAGGGTGTTATCCTCCGGGAGCCTGAACCTGGGTAAACCTCGCTTGTCAGCCGTCGTGATCACCTTGCACTCTCCTCTCTCCCCATCAATCAACCCGGGGTGCACAACCCTGGGACTTGTCGAGTTAGCACCTCGTCAGGCATCTAAACAAGTTGTTAGCAATTTGATTTACTCAAAAATAAATTTTCTAACTAAAGTTATGTCAAAAACACTTAAACTACTCTCAAAAATATTTGAAAATTTTGTGTGTGTCAAAACAGAAAACAAATGATGCCAAAGTGTTCTACTGGTTCTAAGGATCTCAAATATATAAAAACATTTAAATTTGGATAAACAGATAAAAAGTAGTGATAAAAACAGTATGCAGGGTGTTTTCTGCAAAACTGCCAAATTAAATAAAATGGGAAAAAGAAATTACACGTCAGCGCTGACTGGGCGCTGATTGTGCGCTGACTGGGCATGCTGATGTGTTTAAGTGATTTGGTCTGGGCCGTCAGATCTGGATTTGGCGGTCCAGATCAACCGTACCGTTTCGTTTAAAAAGATCTAATCCTAACCGTAGGATCGAGATCGTACGGCCTACACGCGTTGACCAACAACGGGCGGCGCTAGGTCGCCGGAGGACCTCGCCGGAGCAGCGCGCGCGGCGGCGACACGCATGGCATCGCACGTTCTAGACGTTCTACTGCGTTCCGAGACATGTGAGTCATACCTACGGGTAGAGGGCGTCGAGGCGACGTTGTTGGCGAAGTAGTGGAGATCGTAGCTCCTCCTGCCTCCTCTGGTTGCTTGCCGGAGATGCGAACGGCGGAGGTTCTCGTCGGTGAGCACGGACACGGAGTTTGGCTGCGTAAGAATACACGAGACCTTGTCACCAAGGTGCGCAATGACAAAGTGAAACGATTGGGAGTGAAGAGAGGGCTCGAGGAGGTCGCAGCTCACCATAGTTCGTTGAACTTGCCGTCGGCAACGGCGGAGCTCCGAGGATGCTCGTGGGCGGCCTGGTGGCTCTCGGGGTACGGGGCTTGGGGCAAAACGGAGAGGGGGTCGAGGGGGTTCTTATAGGACCAACGGCGAGTTAAATGGGTGAGTAAATCGCCGGGAATCAATCGAATTGATTCGGCCGTTTCTCGGCTAGGTCGTGGGCGTGATTTGGGGAAGAAGGGGTCGCCGGGACGGGGATGAAAGGTGGGGCCCACCTGTCGGTGAGTGAGAGCGCGCGCGGGCGGGGACGGGCCGCTGGCGGGCTGGATTGCGTCGCGCGCGCGGTAGATAGCTAGTGGGCTTCGGCCCACTGGCTGGCCCGACTCTATTTTTCTTTTTGAAAATTCTTTTCTGTTTTTAAATCTTTTGATTATAAAACAAATTCAAAACTATATTAAAACTTCTCAGAAAAATTCATAAAAATATAATTTGAAAAGCTTATGAAAAATAGATCCTTTTGACATTATTTTTGTCTAAAGTAAAAATAGAATAAAAGGAACATTATTATAAATTCAAAATAACAATTTTAAGGACATAAAGTCAAATAAAACATATTTAAATAATTAAATTTAAATTTTATGTAATTCATATGACAAGTTTAATGATGATGATGCATGGATGCAAAAGTTTTAAATTTTTCTGAAAATTGGGATGTTACAGAGGTCCTCAAACCCCGGTGGTTGCTAAACATAAAGCGGATTTACCATCCATTTGTTGCAACTTAAAGTTATGGTGAGAGACATAGGCAAGAAGAATACGAATTGACTCAAGTCGAGCCACGGGCGCGTAGATTTGTCCAAAGTCAATGTCTTCAATTTGGGAGTAACCTTGAGCCTCCAATCTTGCCTTGTTCCTCACCACCATGCCATTTTCATCTTGCTTGTTCTTGAATATCCACTTGGTGCCGATAACATTGCGGCAATCTTTGGGTCTTTCCACCAACTTCCACACCTTGTTGCGCTCAAAGTGTTGAGTTATTCATGCATAGCATCAAGCCAATCTTTATCTTCAAGAGCTTCAAAGACTTTCTTGGGTTCCACCATGGAGATGTGAGCTTGATGTTCACTAAAGCTTGCAAGTTGTCTTAGGGTAGAGACCTTGCTTCTCACATCACCAAGCACCTTGTCAAGAGATAGAGCTCTCAATTCTTGTGAAGTGCCAACCCTATTCAAGCGGCGGATCTCGATTTCCCTCCTTCTGGTGGGAGGGATCGCTTGATCATCTTGATCATTCATGTCTCTTCCTTGACTGAATTGATGGATTTGATCAACCATAGGAGTGATGACCAGAGGTGGGGGAGTAGGTTGATCTTGGCCTTGTTGAGAGTTGACACCGGGAATGTCAGCAGGACCGGATATTCCGAGTTCATTGTGGACCGGAAATTCCGAGTCATCGGAATTTCTGACTCCAGTTTGAACCAGATTTTCCGGCCCTCCGGAAATTCCTCGAGCAGCTGGAGGTTCTTGTAATTCTTCTTGGCCAGGCGTGTTGGGCACGGTGATGTTGGTGGATGTTTCCTGTGTTGGGGTAGCCACCACTTGCGTAGATCTTGATCCTTGTTGAGCAACCTCATAGTAGACTTCGACGGGGCGGTGGACGCCCAACCCCATCCTTCGGATAGCATCTTGAGTTTGATCATCACCTACATCGGAAACACCACTTTGCTCCACAAGGGAGCCGTCATTCTCATCGAATACCACACTACAAGTTTCTATGATAATGCGCGAGGCCTTGTCATAGACTCTATAAGTATGGGATTCGGCACCGTAACGAACAAAAATTCTTTCAAGAGACTTGGAATCAAACTTTCCTAAATGAACACCTTTGATGAGATAGAAACACTTACAACCAAAAACTCGGAAGCAAGATATGTTGGGCTTGTTCCCGGTAAGCGCTTCATAAGGTGTCTTTATGAGTCCTTTGCGAAAGAAGAGCCGGTTGGATGAATGGCAAGCGGTGCTGACGGCTTCGGCCCAAAGGTTGTGAGGGGACTTGAACTCGGACATCATCGATCTTGCCATCTCAGTAAGTGTGCGGTTCTTCCTTTCGGCTACACCATTTTGTTGGGGAGTATAAGCAACGGAATATTGATGAAGAATCCCTTCTTCACTAAGGAACTCGTTCAAGGTGTAGTTCTTGAACTCGGAACCATTGTCACTTCTTATCACCAAGATTGGGACATTGTGTTGACGTTGAGCTTCATTGGAGAAGTCGATGATAGTTTGTTGAGTCTCCGCCTTCGACTTGAAGAAGAAAACCCATGTGTATCTTGAATAGTCATCTGAAGGGGTTACGGTGCAGAAAACAATAATTTTTCTAGCGTACGAAACCCTAACTAGCACGGATCTATCTATCTAGTACATGTGATAACGGTGGCGGAACGGGTTACATTACCTCCATGTAGACCGATAGCGGGGATTACGCTCCCGCACAAGCGTTGACGATGAAGTCGTGCGTAGCCGACCTCGAGGTCGCGGAGAACTTGCCGCGATGACGCCGGGGTGTCGACGATGACCTGCGTCGACGGGCGTCAGGCGTCGGGCGGAAGATGTCGGGGGTGCCGGCACCAGGGGGGTGCGCCGGCGGCAGAGGGGGGTGGCGCAGCGGCTGTAGGGGCGAGACGACGTCGCCTAGGCTCCTCAAAAAGAGTTACCTCCGAGCACTCGCAAACATACGGAGCTTAACGACACCCCCCGGTCATTCAGATCCAGCTGAAATCGCAGGGGTAGATCTTATCTGGAATCCCGCAGGGCAACGGCGCACCGCGGTATAGCTTAGGTGGAGAGAGGGGGCAAAACGGGCGGAGAAGCAACTCAGTCGGCCTGCTATATAATTAATTGTATTTTCCAATGAATTAATCCAGTTAATATGCCTTGCTATATAAAGGGGGGAGGGGGTGTGCAAACTCCCTAGCTCCCCCATGTGGGACTAAAGGAGGAGAGGGAAGGGGGGGGGGGGGGGGTTCGGCCGAACCCCCATGGGCTGGCCCCCCTCCTAGTCAACCTCGGACTAGAGGGCCCAAGCCCCCCTTTCCTTGGTGGTGCGGCTCCCATCTTGGGCCCTCCTAGGGCCCATGTAGGTGGAGCCCCCCTTTTCCTTTATTTAATTAATATTAAATTAATATAAAATATAATTAATTCATAATTAATATATTTAAATACCATTTAATATCCCGTGACTCCGAAACAATTTCCGAACCACCCGAACAACTTTCAGACATTCCTGGAACCCTTCCAGACCTTCCCGGAACTCCTTACGGACCACGGGAACTCTTTCCGGATCATTTCTCTCTCTCCAACAAAAACCTATATTATTCCGGAACATATCTCCTCGTGTCGCTAAGACCTTAATTTTGTTACACTACGGTTCGAGAACACTCCAGACATGGTCGAGACACTCCGCTCACCAATGACCGTCAGGGATACGTGGATGTATATGACGACCCCTGTGCATTCTACGAATATCGTCGTTGAACCATAAACATGATATTCATTCCCTTTGTTTCTACGATACTACCTTGTCCGAGATATGATCGTAGACACACCGATGTCTTTGTTGTATCTCGTTACCGACAAAGGTTATTAACTCGTCTGTGATATTACATCTCCATGACCTAGTCATAAGCTGTGCAGCTATATAGATGTAATCTCACCGAGTGGGCCCAGAGTATCTTTCCATTACAAGAATGAACAAATCCCGCTCTTG
Organism: Poa annua; assembly: GCA_026929855.1. Classification (NCBI taxonomy): domain Eukaryota; kingdom Viridiplantae; phylum Streptophyta; class Magnoliopsida; order Poales; family Poaceae; genus Poa; species Poa annua. The sequence continues at coordinate 236,157,133 of CM049426.1, read as the reverse complement.
ATCCTTACGTCTCGATGCTCTTTCGGAATACCCAAGATGGACACCGTTATTGTCATGCTATATAAGTGTAACATCCCAAATTTCTCAAAAATTTAAAACTTTGCATTCATGCATCATGCATCATAAAAGTATGACATTGAAATCACATAAGGAGTAAATAGAATTGTAATTATAATATTAAATAGAATTGCTTTTCATTTAAGAGATTTAATTGAGCTCTATACAAATCAGTATTTTATTATTTTATTTATTCAGAAAAATGATATCAAAAAGTTACAAATTTAATTAGCTTTTCAAAACATATTTTTATGAATTTTTCTGAAATGTTTTGATAAGTTTTAAAAATCAAATTTGAATTAAAGGTTTTAAATCAGAAAATGTTTTGTTAAAAAAAAAAAGGGAGGAGACGACCCAACTGGGCCGAAGCCCATTTCTCTCCCTCGCTATCCGCCGCGCGCGCAGTACAGAAGCCCACGCCGCAGCCCACCTCCTCTCCTCTCCCGCTGACGGCCTGGTCCCACATGTCATCATCTCCGTCGTCTGGAGCACGAACTCTACCGAAATCCTAACGAACTCGAACGCAAATCGGATCAAATCCGTTGTTTAAGCACGGATTAATCGGTCCCCTACGCCCATATATAAACCCCCCCCTCCGCCTCCGCCTCCCGCGTCCAAAACCCTAACAGAACCCGCCGGATTCGCGAGATCTTCATCGACATTGCCGCCGCCGTGGACTGCCGTTTTCCGGTGAGTTCGACACGCGAGCTTCGCCTCCACGTCCCCTCTGCACCTCCCCTTCATCGTACGCATCTAACGGACAAGCTCCGGCGTGTTTTTGTGCATCAGGACGATCGATCCATCGAAGCCCGACGCCGCCACCCGCCGCGCTCCTCCGACGAACTCGCAGGGGAAAGGAAGAGCCACCCCGACCACCTCCGTCGCGCCATCGAGTCCGCCGTCGTCTCCCGCGTCCAGTGGTACGAGCTTTACCCCTCCCCTAGCTGTAGAACGTGAGATTTCACCGTTTCCGACGATGGCGCCGCCGCGGGCGCGAAAACGCCGGCGAGCCGCGCCGCCCGACCTCCCCCTTCCGATCTGGACCCTTAGAATAGATCCAACGGGCGAGAACAGATCACTTATACCGCTTCGTCGGCCGATCTGGAGCGTTAGATCTAAGTTAGATCGCACGGTCCAGCGCGCGCGATCCGCGCGAACCGGTACCAGCCAATCAGCTGCTGCCGCGTGGCATTTTCTTTTTCTATTTTCGGCAGAGATTTGTTTTAAAAACAGAAAATAGCACAAACTTGTAAAAATCATATCTTTTGATCTGTTCATCCAAATTTGATGAATTTTATATCCACTTGTAGCTCTGCTCGTGTAGTTTAATATGGTATTATTAGTTTATCCTGTTATAGCATATTAAATTGTGAAATTAAATTGTTTAACTCTCGGATATTAAATCAATAACTCAATTAATAATTTTTCTCTCCAAATAAATCCAATTGTTTTGCAGAGATATTAATGCCCTCTGTCCAGAGAGTGCAACATGATATTTATTTGATACCTTTCTAATAGACTTAAAGAAATTGTTTTTATAATTTAAAACTACAAATATGTTCAATTATTTAAATGATTAATTAAAATATTTAAAATATTGATCATTTCATTTTTATGCATGAATAACAGAGAACTTAATATAGTAATTAATTGGTCTTGTGAAATTCATTGCATATCAAGCATGCATACATATTTTTGTATTGATATTCTAAGTGTTATGTTTGTGTGCTTATTGAGTGTTATTATTTTGTCTTTAGATTGTGAAGAGGAGGAAGGTCCTTGTGATTGTTATTCCTGTTGTGCTTGTTCCCTTTGTTACCAAGGCAAGTGACACTCATCATCTATCCTATGTTTTCTATATGCATTATTAGTAGATTTTTGAGTAGTATGCATGATAGGGAAAAATTGGATACTATCTTAGAATGCTAAGTTAGTCTACACTTTGAAAATATCCTAGTAGAATGTAGCCATCCCTTCCCTTGCAGCCACCAAAAGTTTCATTAGATGCTTAGCTATGCTATAAAGAAGTTTACTTATCATGTTATGGAATTATTGCTAAGTGTTAAAACATTGAATACACTTCTGGGTGGAATTGGTTGTTTGGTTTATGTTGAGTGGCTTTTGGGACTATGCTTGTGGTTGTCTTCGCCTAGGATGAATTTCTATTCTACTTAGGGCCATGAGTATGGTGGTTTTCACCCAGAAGTGCACTTGTGGACGGCCACCCAGGAACAAAGAGATTACTAAGTCCCTCCAAGTTTAGAAGCTTCCCGTGCAGCCTTTTGACAATGGGCTCTGTCTAGAACGACTAAGTTGTGAGAGTGCAACCTGTCAGCTTGACAAGCAGATGTAGAATTGATAGGTGGAACGGGTCTTGCTAGTATGGTTGCATTCTTCTTCTGAAAGTTCTTGTCTCAATTCTCTCCTTTCCATAATACACTCCGCGTGTATAGGATATCTCGGACAAATTGAGTCTTAAGGTGAAAGTGCACAACCTCTGCAGAGTCGACAAACTGAGTACTCAGCCGTGTCCCCGGTGATGGACAACTTCGAGCAACTGGACAAGGATGGACAGAAGAATCTCAACATGGTTTTTGTAAAGTAAAATTTGACTAAGGAACGAATTATTGGTGCACTTGGGCTTCATCCCTTGGTGCCAAGTTTTGAGATACAAAAGTGTTTTTACAAAAGATAGGAGAAAACTGGCTTTCTGCAAAATAGCCTACAAACTCCCCTAAGCCAAATATGCATATAGAATTAGCCTTGCCATAATTTTATCCACCATAGTCACTTGCCAATACTTCATTGTATTGACCTCCTTCGGGGGCTGCATATTCAAATGTGCAGGTAATTCTGATGAGGAGTAAGTTTGGACTCGATTCTACACCCAACATGTCTGCTCGTGGCGTATGCTAGAAGAGAAGGCCCATTGCTTTTATTTACGTTGTGAACTCTGAATATTTTAGCTAGTCTTCATGACTATGCACTTTGTAATAAAGCTATACTTGGCTATTTTTGGATCTCGATGTAGTATTTTGATACTTATGCAATGATACTATATATTTTGTACTGTGGTGCTAGCAGTGATCCAGGGACTAGCACATAACACAGGTGTTCCATCTTTATTTAAAGATGGGGCGCTACAAAATGGTATCAGAGCAAAGTGTTGCCTGTAGGTTCGAGCCCTTAGGATTGGTTAAGCCTGCTTTTTGATCATAATATTACCTTCCTTGAAGTATGTTGGATCCTAACGGCATAGTGGGATGAAGCGGCCCGGGACTAACCTTACATGTCCGCGTACATGAGACCTGTTCCACAATTATAAGTGGCTGGCCGGGTGTCTGTCTCTCTCACTATAGTGAATATCCGACTTACAAAAGAGTTGATAATAGTGTTGATCACCTGTTAGAAAAGAACTTCTTTTCCCTAAGTATCTAAGTACACCACAATTAGTTTATCTTACCTTTGTCTTGTCTAATAAACTCTACCTTTACCACTTAAGGATGTCATTCTTCACTTATCAAACCGCGGAGGACTTCAAGGACATGTGCTTTGGAAGATATCTTCTAGAGTTGGTAGAACTGTTGACACTTCCAACACCCATCATCAAGGCAAGCCAGCTGAAGCACTTCAAAAGAGAAGACTTATGGGGAATTCGCCTTTACCAACAAGGGCGCCAGATTGAACCCAAGACTGAAGACATCCAGTTCAAGTCAATTAGTGACTCCCTGGAGAAAGGGCTGAATCTCGTCACGCACGAGCTAATAGGACGTCTTTGCTTGCAATACCAAGAAGAGTTAAAAGACCACTACTTTGCTCACCTTGGCCAACGTGACGAACATGGGATTCCTTACCGTATTAGTGAGGAAGACAAAAACAAACCAGAACCCTTGTACCCATATCTCCAAGACTTAGAACTTCATCTCTGGCAACTAGAAGAAGATAGACGCAATGAGCTGTTGAAAAATGATGAAATAATGGCACAAGTCAAGGAGACTCAAAAGAAGATTGAAGCCCAAGAAGAGGTGGCCAACGCTCAAGAGGAGAAGTTCCGAGCTCAAGAGAAGAAGTTCCAAAGCCAAGAAAAGAGAATTAGAGACAAGAACAAGGAGATCAGGACCCTGAAGGATGAAATTCAGAGCAACGACGTCGAGTTCGAAGCTGATCAAGATTTGATCGAGACTCTACGCCGTGAGAAGAGAATGCTACAAGAGAAGATTGAAGCCCTAGAGAAGGAAGCAATCGAGACTCTGCACCGTGAGACAACCAAGTTACAAGAGAAGAACGAGGCCTTGGAGAAGGAGGTGAATGACTACAAGGAGATCCTTACGAAGGAAGGCATCGTCATCGAGGAAGTCGAAGAAGATGAAGGGGACGTCATGGACGAAGTTTAGACTTAGTAGTTGGACCACCATATTCTCTCTCGTTTAGTTCGTCGTTCTTTTAAAAACATTGATCTCCAACTTGTGGTGTGACAATGTTAGTATGTTGGTTTGCAGACTTTGTGTTTTATTTGATCAACTTAGAATGCTTGTTTGGTTTTGCTTAGTAGACTTTTCTTTTAAGTTGTCTTATGAGTGTGGTTTGTGTTGACTTGATTGTTTGTGCATGGGTAGGATTTTTCCTCTCTTAGTTCTGTCTATCTTTCACTCATCTATGCTGAAAAACCCCTACAGATGCCTCCTCGTCGTGATACCAACAACGACGACGCCATGCAACAACTGATGGCCGCTCAAGCTCAGTTGATGAATATGATGACTCAGTTCATTGCAGCAACCAACAACAACAACAACAACAACAACAACAACAACAACAACCCGCCACCTCCACCACCACCCCCAGTGGACAGACTTGCCAGATTCCTAAGGCTTAGGCCTAATAAGTTCTCCTATGCTTCTGAACCAATAGTGGCGGATGATTGGCTCCGCTCAGTCAACAAGGACTTAGTAACTTGTGAATGTTCTGAGGCAGAAAAAGTGAGGTTCACTGCACACTTGTTGGAAGGACCCGCAGCATTGTGGTGGGAGAATTATCAAGTGACTCATCCTTTGGATGGCATGACTTGGGATGCGTTCAAGGAAGGCTTCCGGAATGCTCACATCTCCTCAGGAATAATGAATCTGAAGAAAGATGAATTTCGCAGTTTGAGACAAGGTGGTAGAACTCTGAAGGAGTATATGGATGACTTCTGTATGCTATCAAGGTATGCACCAGAGGACATTGATACTGATGCAAAAAGGAAGGAAAAATTTCTCAATGGACTTAAGGGAGAACTGAAGATACCGTTGTCTGTGGCTTATACTCCAAACTATCAAGCTCTGCTGGATCAAGCTATCACCTTGGACAACAACATAAGAAAGGAAGAGAACAGGAAGAGGAAGTTCAGTGCAAGTAAAGTTCATTCTGAAGGAACATATAAGAAACACGCCTCTGAAGTCAGTAGCCATAAACCCTGGAATCACTCCAACACTGGTAGTGGCCAAAAACATCATGGTCATAACCACAATGGAGGATACAAAGGAAATAATGGAGGATACAATGGAAATAATAGCGGATCCAGGGGAAACCATCATCATGGCCAAAATCATGGGAATGGTAATCACCGTCCTAACCATGAAGGGAGGAAAAACTTGTCTAATGTGACTTGCTTCAAATGCAAGAAGACAGGACATTATGCAACTGAATGCCCAGAGAGGAAGGCTGATGAAAATTCCAAGCCCAATCCTTTTCAGAAGGGGCAAGTGAACCACATCAATGTGGAAGAAGTTCATGATGAACCTGATGCTGTGATTGGTACGTTCTTGCTCAATTCCTTTCCAGCATTAGTTTTATTTGATACTGGAGCATCTCATTCATTCATATCAAGAGCTTTTGTTAGCAAGCATGGGTCAGCTGAGGAAAGTCTAGGAAAACCTATTAGGGTAAGTTCACCGGCAGGAGAGATGCTAGTAAATTCCGGTTGTAGGCAGTTAGACTTGCTTATTGGAAAACACACCTTCCCGACAGACTTAGTCATCCTAGAGACCCAAGGATTGGATGTTATCATCGGAATGGATTGGATGACTCGTTTTGAAGGAATCATAGATTGTGCAAATAGAGCGATCACCCTCACCACCCCAGAGAAAAGGAAGATTAAGTTCCGATCAACTTTCGAACTTAAGAAGGTTAGGCTAAATTCTCTTAAGGGGGTTAGCCTTGGTGATGTGCTTATTGTCAAGGAATACCCAGATGTTTTTCCGGAGGAACTACCGGGAATGCCACCTGATAGAGATGTAGAGTTTCTCATCGAATTGAAGCCGGGAACAGGGCCAATAGCTAAAAGACCTTATCCTATGGCTGTCGATGAATTGAAAGAACTCAAGAAGCAATTAGAAGAACATATTCAGAAAGGATTCATTCGTCCAAGTTCATCGCCATGGGGAGCACCAGTCTTATTTGTTAAGAAGAAGGACCAAACCCAGAGGCTAGTCACGGATTACAGAGATATAAATGAGCAAACTATCAAAAACAAGTATCCGTTACCTAAGATAAATGAACTATTTGATCAACTGGAAGGTGCTTGTGTTTTCTCAAAGATCGATCTTCGATCGGGGTACCTTCAAATGAAAGTTAGAGAAATGGACATACCCAAAACTGCATTTGTTACGAGATATGGCTCTTATGAGTACACAGTAATGCCCTTTGGATTAACCAATGCACCAACCTATTTCATGAATATGATGAATAAAGTGTTCATGGATTTTCTGGACAAGTTTGTGGTAGTGTTCATAGATGATATTCTCATCTACTCTAAGAGTCACAAAGAACATGAAGAGCACTTGAGTCTGGTATTACAGAGACTACGTGAACATAAGTTGTATGCCAAGTACAGCAAGTGTGAGTTTTGGTTAGAACAAGTCGGATTTTTAGGCCATGTGGTGTCCAAGGAAGGGATAGCAATGGATCCTGAAAAGGTTTCAGCTGTAACAAATTGGAAACCGCCGAAGAATGTTGGTGAATTACGAAGTTTTCTGGGTCTAGCCGGGTACTACCGACGATTCATCGAAAACTTCTCCAAGATTGCCAAGGCCTTGACGGAATTATTAAAGAAGGAGAAGAAATTTGAGTGGACAGAGGCATGCGAAGCCAGTTTTCAGGAGTTGAAGAAACGTCTGGTTTCAGCCCCAGTTCTATGCTTACCTGATTTGGAGAAGGAATTTCAAGTTTACTGTGATGCTTCACGCCAAGGTTTGGGAAGTGTGTTGATGCAGGAGGGCAGAGTGGCATCTTATGCCTCTAGACAACTCAAGAAACATGAAGCAAATTATCCAACTCATGATCTCGAGTTAGCATCAGTAGTGCATGCTCTGAAAACTTGGAGACCCTACCTGATGGGAAAAAGATGCGAGGTATTCACGGACCACAAAAGTTTGAAGTACATATTCACACAGAAGGAGTTGAATATGAGACAAAGAAGATGGCTGGAACTTATTAAAGATTATGATCTGAGCCTTCAATACCATCCGGGAAAAGCTAATGTGGTAGCAGATGCTCTGAGTCGTAAGGTGTATGTGAATGGCCTTACAGCGGGAGAATTACCCGAGGAATTATGCAAGGCATTCAAGGACCTCAGATTGGAAGTAGTACCTGAAGGGTTTGTAACCTCATTAGTTGTACAACCCACTTTGATGGACAAGATTCGTGAAGCTCAAAAAGGAGACAAGGAAATAGAAGAGATCAAAGTCAATTTGGAAGCTGGAAAAGCTAAAGGATTTCATGAGGACGAGCAGGGAATTTTGTGGTTTGAAAAACGTGTATGTGTGGCCAATGACCCTGATATTAGGAAGTTAATTCTGCAAGAAGCTCATGAAACACCTTATTCCATTCATCCGGGAAATACCAAGATGTATATGGATGTGAAGGAGAGATTTTGGTGGAATAACCTGAAGAAGGAGATAGCAGAATACATCGCTAAGTGTGATGTATGTAGTCGAGTAAGGCAGAACATCAGAAACCAGCAGGACTCTTACAACCTTTGAAAGTACCGGATTGGAAGTGGGACTCCATTGGGATGGACTTCATCACTGGACTACCCAGGACCAGATCGGGTTATGATTCTATTTGGGTTATTGTTTGTCGCCTAACCAAAATAGCTCACTTCATACCCGTGAAGACCACTTATACTAGTGCTAAGCTAGCTGATATTTACATGAAGAGAATTGTGTGCCTTCACGGCGTTCCTAAAAGTATCGTGTCTGATAGAGGGACCCAGTTCACTTCTCATTTTTGGAAGCAGTTGCACGAATCCTTGGGAACCAGATTGGAATTCAGTACGGCTTTCCACCCGCAAACAGATGGTCAGACTGAAAGAGTGAATCAGATTTTAGAAGATATGTTAAGAGCTTGTGCGTTCGACTATGGATCTAGTTGGGATGATAATTTGCCATACGCTGAGTTCTCCTACAACAATAGTTACCAAGCCAGTATTGAGATGGCACCGTTTGAAGCCTTATATGGAAAGAAATGCACAACTCCACTGTTGTGGAGTGGTGTAGGAGAACGGAGTTTCTTTGGGCCTGATATAATACAGGATGCTGAAGAGAAAGTCAGGCTGATTAAGGACAGATTGAAAATAGCACAATCACGTCAGAAAAGCTACGCAGATTCCAAGCGTAGAGAAGTCACTTATGAAGTGGGAGATAGAACCTATCTAAGGGTGTCACCACTTCGGGGTGTGAAAAGATTTGGAATAAAAGGAAAGTTAGCACCTCGATTCATTGGACCATTCAAAATTCTTTCTCGCAAAGGTGAAGTGGCCTATGAGTTAGAACTACCTGAAGTACTGTCTGCTGTTCATAATGTGTTCCATGTCAGTCAGTTAAAGAAATGTCATCCCGAGATGATGGGAGTTTCCTTAAAGGATACAGTACCCCTCGAGGAGGTACAATTGGAGAGTGATCTGACATACGAAGAGAAGCCCATCAAGATATTACAGACCGCAGAAAGAGTAACCCGTACCAAAACCATTAAGTTTTGCAAGGTCCAGTGGAATCATCACACCGAAGACGAAGCCACTTGGGAACGAGAGGATGACCTCCGAGAAGACCACCCACACCTATTTGCTGACCTTTCCGAAGCTCGAGGGCGAGCTTCTTCTTAAGGGGGTTAGTCTGTAACATCCCAAATTTCTCAAAAATTTAAAACTTTGCATTCATGCATCATGCATCATAAAAGTATGACATTGAAATCACATAAGGAGTAAATAGAATTGTAATTATAATATTAAATAGAATTGCTTTTCATTTAAGAGATTTAATTGAGCTCTATACAAATCAGTATTTTATTATTTTATTTATTCAGAAAAATGATATCAAAAAGTTACAAATTTAATTAGCTTTTCAAAACATATTTTTATGAATTTTTCTGAAATGTTTTGATAAGTTTTAAAAATCAAATTTGAATTAAAGGTTTTAAATCAGAAAATGTTTTGTTAAAAAAAAAAAGGGAGGAGACGACCCAACTGGGCCGAAGCCCATTTCTCTCCCTCGCTATCCGCCGCGCGCGCAGTACAGAAGCCCACGCCGCAGCCCACCTCCTCTCCTCTCCCGCTGACGGCCTGGTCCCACATGTCATCATCTCCGTCGTCTGGAGCACGAACTCTACCGAAATCCTAACGAACTCGAACGCAAATCGGATCAAATCCGTTGTTTAAGCACGGATTAATCGGTCCCCTACGCCCATATATAAATCCCCCCCTCCGCCTCCGCCTCCCGCGTCCAAAACCCTAACAGAACCCGCCGGATTCGCGAGATCTTCATCGACATTGCCGCCGCCGTGGACTGCCGTTTTCCGGTGAGTTCGACACGCGAGCTTCGCCTCCACGTCCCCTCTGCACCTCCCCTTCATCGTACGCATCTAACGGACAAGCTCCGGCGTGTTTTTGTGCATCAGGACGATCGATCCATCGAAGCCCGACGCCGCCACCCGCCGCGCTCCTCCGACGAACTCGCAGGGGAAAGGAAGAGCCACCCCGACCACCTCCGTCGCGCCATCGAGTCCGCCGTCGTCTCCCGCGTCCAGTGGTACGAGCTTTACCCCTCCCCTAGCTGTAGAACGTGAGATTTCACCGTTTCCGACGATGGCGCCGCCGCGGGCGCGAAAACGCCGGCGAGCCGCGCCGCCCGACCTCCCCCTTCCGATCTGGACCCTTAGAATAGATCCAACGGGCGAGAACAGATCACTTATACCGCTTCGTCGGCCGATCTGGAGCGTTAGATCTAAGTTAGATCGCACGGTCCAGCGCGCGCGATCCGCGCGAACCGGTACCAGCCAATCAGCTGCTGCCGCGTGGCATTTTCTTTTTCTATTTTCGGCAGAGATTTGTTTTAAAAACAGAAAATAGCACAAACTTGTAAAAATCATATCTTTTGATCTGTTCATCCAAATTTGATGAATTTTATATCCACTTGTAGCTCTGCTCGTGTAGTTTAATATGGTATTATTAGTTTATCCTGTTATAGCATATTAAATTGTGAAATTAAATTGTTTAACTCTCGGATATTAAATCAATAACTCAATTAATAATTTTTCTCTCCAAATAAATCCAATTGTTTTGCAGAGATATTAATGCCCTCTGTCCAGAGAGTGCAACATGATATTTATTTGATACCTTTCTAATAGACTTAAAGAAATTGTTTTTATAATTTAAAACTACAAATATGTTCAATTATTTAAATGATTAATTAAAATATTTAAAATATTGATCATTTCATTTTTATGCATGAATAACAGAGAACTTAATATAGTAATTAATTGGTCTTGTGAAATTCATTGCATATCAAGCATGCATACATATTTTTGTATTGATATTCTAAGTGTTATGTTTGTGTGCTTATTGAGTGTTATTATTTTGTCTTTAGATTGTGAAGAGGAGGAAGGTCCTTGTGATTGTTATTCCTGTTGTGCTTGTTCCCTTTGTTACCAAGGCAAGTGACACTCATCATCTATCCTATGTTTTCTATATGCATTATTAGTAGATTTTTGAGTAGTATGCATGATAGGGAAAAATTGGATACTATCTTAGAATGCTAAGTTAGTCTACACTTTGAAAATATCCTAGTAGAATGTAGCCATCCCTTCCCTTGCAGCCACCAAAAGTTTCATTAGATGCTTAGCTATGCTATAAAGAAGTTTACTTATCATGTTATGGAATTATTGCTAAGTGTTAAAACATTGAATACACTTCTGGGTGGAATTGGTTGTTTGGTTTATGTTGAGTGGCTTTTGGGACTATGCTTGTGGTTGTCTTCGCCTAGGATGAATTTCTATTCTACTTAGGGCCATGAGTATGGTGGTTTTCACCCAGAAGTGCACTTGTGGACGGCCACCCAGGAACAAAGAGATTACTAAGTCCCTCCAAGTTTAGAAGCTTCCCGTGCAGCCTTTTGACAATGGGCTCTGTCTAGAACGACTAAGTTGTGAGAGTGCAACCTGTCAGCTTGACAAGCAGATGTAGAATTGATAGGTGGAACGGGTCTTGCTAGTATGGTTGCATTCTTCTTCTGAAAGTTCTTGTCTCAATTCTCTCCTTTCCATAATACACTCCGCGTGTATAGGATATCTCGGACAAATTGAGTCTTAAGGTGAAAGTGCACAACCTCTGCAGAGTCGACAAACTGAGTACTCAGCCGTGTCCCCGGTGATGGACAACTTCGAGCAACTGGACAAGGATGGACAGAAGAATCTCAACATGGTTTTTGTAAAGTAAAATTTGACTAAGGAACGAATTATTGGTGCACTTGGGCTTCATCCCTTGGTGCCAAGTTTTGAGATACAAAAGTGTTTTTACAAAAGATAGGAGAAAACTGGCTTTCTGCAAAATAGCCTACAAACTCCCCTAAGCCAAATATGCATATAGAATTAGCCTTGCCATAATTTTATCCACCATAGTCACTTGCCAATACTTCATTGTATTGACCTCCTTCGGGGGCTGCATATTCAAATGTGCAGGTAATTCTGATGAGGAGTAAGTTTGGACTCGATTCTACACCCAACATGTCTGCTCGTGGCGTATGCTAGAAGAGAAGGCCCATTGCTTTTATTTACGTTGTGAACTCTGAATATTTTAGCTAGTCTTCATGACTATGCACTTTGTAATAAAGCTATACTTGGCTATTTTTGGATCTCGATGTAGTATTTTGATACTTATGCAATGATACTATATATTTTGTACTGTGGTGCTAGCAGTGATCCAGGGACTAGCACATAACACAGGTGTTCCATCTTTATTTAAAGATGGGGCGCTACAATAAGACACAACGTTTGATGCTCTCAAAGCACCCCTACGAAGCATCAATAAGTACGGTCTCACGGTCTAAGGAATAAGCTACCATATTCTTATCTATTGCAAATGACAAACATCGTAATACGATCTTATTGCAATACTTTGCGTATGTCCATCATCTTATTCAACTAACAAGATGACCCCACTGTCAACCGACGTCATTGTCCTTGATCGGGAATCTCGATCAACTGTTGCCCAATGGACTAGCTCATATAGAGGCTTGCTAGGGACCTGGTTGTCTATGTATCACACGTGCATTAATAATTCCGATTAATACAGTTATAGCATAATACACAAACCTATTATAAACTTATGAGATAACGCAATAAATACTACTTATTTATTTGCCTCTAGGGCATATCTCCTTCATCATCAACAATCACCAAGCAATATTTCTTGCCACCAAGACTAGCTTCGGAATGGGACCAAAGATGTCAACATGGAGAAGCTCCAAAACCCTCATTGATGAAATGATGGTCTTGCTTGGATGGTGGATGTCATGCATTTTTCCTTCAACACAAGCCCTACACATTTGATCCTTCGAGAAAGAGACATGGTCTTTTAGTCCTAGGATATGGCCACCCTTTTGGAGACTTTGCAAAGTCCTCATATTGACATGGGCTAGTCGGCGATGCCATAACCAACCCAAGTCCGCCTTAGCGAATAAGCACATTGCATGAGAAGTGGTGACTCCGAAGAAGTCAACCACATATAGCCCCTCAACGTACCCAACGAAAGACACTTTGAGAGACTTGCTCCACATAAGGATAACCATTTCCTTTTCGAAGATAACGGTATAACCCAAACAAGTTAAAGAATGCACCGAGATCAAGTTGAAACCTATGGACTCGACAAGCAAGACATTCACACGTGTGATGTCCGGTGCCACTACCACCTTGCCGAGCTCTATTACCTTAGACTTTGAATTGTCACCGTATGTAACGGTCATTTGATCATCATTAGGCTTCAACTCCGTTACAATCTCCTTGCTTCCGGTCATATGACTAGTGCACCCACTATCAATTATCCATTTCGATCCTCCGGAAGCAAGGCCCTACACACAATCAATTCTTTGATTTAGGTACCCATTTTGCAATGGGTGCCTTTTGGTTAGCAACAAGGGTCTTTGGGACCCAAATAGCATATTCAGTATAGCCATCAAAAGGACCAATGTATCTAGCATAGACATCCCCATTATAATCAACATATAAAGCATAATTGGGGTTAGATATGCCCGCAAAGTCATCACGAGTGGGAGTGCCCCTTGTGGCATTTCCACTCGCAATGTCTTCTTTCTTGGCTTGTGCGGGCTTGGCCTTCTTCTTGATCTTCTTCTTCTCCTTAGCAACATAGCCTAGACCTTCTTTACCCTTGTGGGGGCACTCGCTCATGAAGAGGAGTATTGAGTGTCCCCTTAACTTTATCAAGAGAGGTCTTGGGCTCGGTTGCCATGGAGGGAACAAACAAAACCCTAGCTTTATCCTTGACAACATTTCCACTAGTATTCAAAGGAGTAGAAGTGCTAGGTTTCTCAAGAGTAGATATCCGAGTTTGGAGTTGATCACGAGACTTGAGGAGACTTTCGTGATCACTTTTCAATACCTTGTGAGTATTTTCAAGTGACTCGAAGTCTTTGCAAAGTCTAGCATGAGCAACTACAAGCTTAGACTTTTCATTTTGCACAATTTTACATTTAGCAAAGTAAAGATCACGATAGTTTCACAACTTCATCCTTCTCATCTATTCTACTGGTACAATTTCACAATGTGTTAATTACACAAGATGAATTCGGCTCCCACTCAAATTATGTCTCCATATATTTGAGAACACGAGCTCCCACTCAAAAACGTGTCATCCACATATTTGAGTTCCTAAGCTCCCACTTAAAACGACATTTTGGTCAAACCAAAATCATTGATCTATTATTAATTTGAATTTAATACAAACTACAGTATTACATTAATACAAATCCTTTAGACTTCAAGCATGTCTACATAAATGTAGTCAACAAATTTGATCTTGTCCAAGACACTTTTCTTGACAAGACATGCTTCCACGTCTTTCTTATAGTCACATTTCTCATATAACACTTTATATGATGATTAAACAATCTTATTCCTCTAATAAGAATTGCAGCAACAATTACTCTTTTAATCCTTTCAAATGTAACTTGGATTTCCAGGCTGAAAAAGCCTTTGTTCATATTCTGATATTTTCTCAATTTTCTTTGTATTCATAAAGTGCACCTTGATCTGTCAACAAGATCTGAAACATTTAATATTGTGCTATGACCTGACAGCAATATTAAATATAACAACACTTTATTTAGAAGCTTCTTTCATGAAAATATTATGATCTTTATGAAGAGGATTGCAAGCAGAAAACAATTTTCTAGTCTCCCTCACTCTTAATCACCAAATTTTCATTTGTAGACATATACTCTTTGGAACACCTTCCAAAATTCTACTTTTATGAATATAGGTCTGACACCATATTTCAAGCTTCTAATTCCAATCCATAAACCATAATTCGAAAAATCATCTTTTCCTCGGAATTACATAGACAAATAACTAAGTTTTGGTTTCTATTTGGTTTTGGAATACACTCCCATTCAATGCGAGCAATCTACAAAGAACTATTAATGTATATTCCGAATTATCGTATAATCATATACATGTCGACACTACTGTCGATCCCACAAATTCTCGTTGAGGAAAAATATTTATTTTCTAAAGTGGACATCAACTATAATGTTTCGAACATATTAGGAGTTTCTAAGACTGATTCTGACAGATCACACTTTATTTAAAATAGAGTATGATTATAATACCCCATATATCACCATATATGACATTATAATATTGTGAAACACATTTCCACAAGTCTTTTGTGTTGAAACCATAATTCAAAAATATTGTCCTTTGATCGAATCTTGTGAATACAATATTCACTAATCTTTCTTCTGAAAAACCCCATTTGATCTCTTATAAAATTAATTTCAGACTTATGATTTATCAGACAAATACTCCTATTCACCAATAATCATAGAAGAATTCGGATCAAGCAAAAAACACCATTAATTAATCATTAAAAATGACTCTCAATTAATTTTGTCTCGTATTGACACTTCAATACTACATTTCAAACTTAATCAATTTGGCACTCGAAATACTTAAATGGACCAAAATTATCCATTACTTCTTTCATTGCCTTTATGACTAAATTTGATGGTGTTTGTTCTTTGGACATATAATTTTATCATTCCTGCTATTATAAATGTATATCATACGCATAATGTAATTGAGATGTGATGCAAATTACTCATAATATGAAACAACTGCTTTGCTTCATAACATAAAACAACTGATGTGTTCTATATGAATAATTATGTCTTGTAACATTCAAGACACCAAACTAGATCACACTCTCCCTATTACAAAATGTCTTATCAAAAACTATTGATGATAACTAATATGATATCTCGAGGGCGTGAGCACTACTGGCCATGAACTTGTCATCACTTGTGCACTGTCACGTCACCCTTCGCCGCATACTTGTGATAATCAGGGACTGTTTCATAAACAGAACAAGTATCAAATACTTTTCATCAAGTATGAGAAGAATACATGTATATCTTTGTATATCAAATATTCTCGTAGCGTCGAAGAACTCTTCTTCGATAGAATCAATTTTTAGAGATTCGAACTTGTTCACGAACGTGAAGAAGCTCATCGTGTCTCTATAGCATATTCACGCACACACTATTCACAGCTAGGAGGCAAAGCGCAATCTCTATTGCACTGGAGTTCGCTATCTAGAAATCGTAGATATTCGTAAGCCTGAAGTAGATGTCATGCAACTTCTTCAATTGAGTCTTTAGACAGGTATGCTCCCCATGTGAATGGTCCGGAACTTTCTAAGCTGTCTGAACTGCTCAAGACTCAATTCATCTTTGAAGTGACCTTTGATCGCATCAATCACGACATATGGCTCCATGTGTTGAAACAACTTTCAACTCTGGTGCTAGGCATACGCACATGACGACCTTCACTTCCATGAAAATATCATGATGCTTACGGAACTCATCATCTTCCTCCTTGTTAGCAGAATCATCTGGTCTAACTCCTAACTAATTTTCTAGGACATATAGGATGTTTGTTGTGTTTGGAGAATGTTTCTAAAACCAATGTACCAGCTGATGAAGTTGGACCCGTCGGCTTCTAAGGTAGAATCCGAGATCTTGAGGAAGTAACCGAAGTATAGTTGCGTAGTCTACAGATGTGATCGCAAAACAGGTAAGGTAAAGTTTATAATATATAGGTGAGTTTTAGTTTTATAATCACGTTATCAAAACACACCACACCAAGAGTATTATCCCTAAAAATAATAATGGTGATTACACGACCCTTATCCACCACACCACCCCCGATCATCACGGCCGGCAGCACAGCTTCAAAGGTGGACATAAAATGCCGATCACAACAACTCTGTGACTCGTGCTCGGTCTTTCGATCTTCCCGTGTTCCGAGGCCATATTTCTGAATATGCTAGGCTCGCCAATCAAACCTCGAAGACCCTACGCGTGCAACATGGCTTACACCCACTGTATGCGAACGACGAGATGTGTGACACCCGATCATCACGGCCTGCCTCATAACGTATAACTTTCTTGGTGGTGCGCAACGAGGGCTAACACACTTTTGGTATTTATTAGGGATCATCCTATTCAAGATGCTACCGTTGTATATCTAGCATATAAGCAATCAATAGGATGCACACACAACCGCACACAATAATGATGCAATGAAGTGCGATGTGACATGGTCGATGCGCTTGGACCTTCATGGCGCCATGTGCCTGGCCCCCCGGCGCCCCGGCATGGCTCCAAGTCTACGGAGCCCTCCATTGCCTCCGACAGTACGAGTAATATCAAAAACTTACTGTAACCATGTCACATACAATAACGACTCTGCAAAACAAAGTTAGACGCCTCTCGCTTTATTTAGTTTTGCAAGTTTTACGTGGTATATAGGCTTATTTGTAAGAGAATCGCTTCCCTACCTACGAACTTTGTACCATAACGTCGATCGTATAATTGCATGTTTAAGCATCCCTTTCGGGCCCTCCATTGAAAATGCTTTGCCGACTAGAGAGAGATAAACAGACACCCGCCAGCCACATATACGGTGCAAGCCGTATGTCAGTAGTGGAACCAGTCTCACGTAAGCGTACACGTAAGGTCGGTCCGGGCCGCTTCATCAACTCAATACCGAAGGCATCGCAAGTGCACGCTAGAGGGTAGCAAATATAAGAAAGACGTCCTCATTCAACATGATTTCTAACCGTACCAGCAGTACTACGCATAGATCGGCTCTGATACCACTGAAGGGGTTACGGTGCAGAAAACAATAAATTTTCTAGCGTACGAAACCCTAACTAGCCAGGATCTATCTATCTAGTACATGTGATAACGGTGGCGGAACGGGTTACATTACCTCCATGTAGACCGATAGCGGGGATTACGCTCCCGCACAAGCGTTGACGATGAAGTCGTGCGTAGCCGACCTTGAGGTCGCGGAGAACTTGCCGCGATGACGAAGACGATGACGCTTGGGTGTCGACGATGACCTGCGTCGACGGGCGTCGGGCGTCGGGCGGAAGATGGCGGGGGTGCCGGCACCAGGGAGGTGCGCCGGCGGCAGAGGGGGGTGGCGCGGCGGTTGTAGGGGCGAGACGACGTCGCCTAGGCTCATCAAAAAGAGTTACCTCCGAGCACTCGCAAACATACGGAGCTTAACGACAACCCCCGGTCATTCAGATCCAGCTGAAATCGCAGGGGTAGATCTTATCTGGAATCCCGCAGGGCAACGGCGCCCGACGGTATAGCTTAGGTGGAGAGAGGGGGCAAAACGGGCGGAGAAGCAACTCGGCTGGCCTGCTATACAATTAATTGTATTTTCCAATGAATTAATCAAATTAATATGCCTTGCTATATAAAGGGGGGAGGGGGTGTGCAAACTCCCTAGCTCCCCCATGTGCAAACTAAGTACGGTCTCACGGTCTAAGGAATAAGCTACCATATTCTTATCTATTGCAAATGACAAACATCGTAATACGATCTTATTGCAATACTTTGCGTATGTCCATCATCTTATTCAACTAACAAGATGACCCCACTGTCAACCGACGTCATTGTCCTTGATCGGGAATCTCGATCAACTGTTGCCCAATGGACTAGCTCATATAGAGGCTTGCTAGGGACCTGGTTGTCTATGTATCACACGTGCATTAATAATTCCGATTAATACAGTTATAGCATAATACACAAACCTATTATAAACTTATGAGATAACGCAATAAATGCTACTTATTTATTTTCCTCTAGGGCATATCTCCTTCATCATCAACAATCACCAAGCAATATTTCTTGCCACCAAGACTAGCTTCGGAATGGGACCAAAGAGGTCAACATGGAGAAGCTCCAAAACCCTCGTTGATCAAATGATGGTCTTGCTTGGATGGTGGATGTCATGCATTTTTCCTTCAACACAAGCCCTACACATTCGATCCTTCGAGAAAGAGACATGGTCTTTTAGTCCTAGGATATGGCCACCCTTTTGGAGACTTTGCAAAGTCCTCATATTGACATGGGCTAGTCGGCGATGCCATAACCAACCCAAGTCCGCCTTAGCGAATAGGCACATTGCATGAGAAGTGGTGACTCCGGAGAAGTCAACCACATATAGCCCCTCAACGTACCCAACGAAAGACACTTTGAGAGACTTGCTCCACATAAGGATAACCATTTCCTTTTCGAAGATAACGGTATAACCCAAACAAGTTACAGAATGCACCGTGATCAAGTTGAAACCTATGGACTCGACAAGCAAGACATTCACACGTGTGATGTCCGGTGCCACTACCACCTTGCCGAGCTCTATTACCTTAGACTTTGAATTGTCACCGTATGTAACGGTCATTTGATCATCATTAGGCTTCAACTCCGTTACAATCTCCTTGCTTCCGGTCATATGACTAGTGCACCCACTATCAATTATCCATTTCGATCCTCCGGAAGCAAGGCCCTACACACAATCAATTCTTTGATTTAGGTACCCATTTTTCAATGGGTGCCTTTTGGTTAGCAACAAGGGTCTTTGGGACCCAAATAGCATATTCAGTATAGCCATCAAAAGGACCAATGTATCTAGCATAGACATCCCCATTATAATCAACATATAAAGCATAATTGGGGTTAGATATGCCCGCAAAGTCATCACGAGTGGGAGTGCCCCTTGTGGCATTTCCACTCGCAATGTCTTCTTTCTTGGCTTGTGCGGGCTTGGCCTTCTTCTTGATCTTCTTCTTCTCCTTAGCAACATAGCCTAGACCTTCTTTACCCTTGTGGGGGCACTCTCTCATGAAGAGGAGTATTGAGTGTCCCCTTAACTTTATCAAGAGAGGTCTTGGGCTCGGTTGCCATGGAGGGAACAAACAAAACCCTAGCTTTATCCTTGACAACATTTGCATTAGTATTCAAAGGAGTAGAAGTGCTAGGTTTCTCAAGAGTAGATATCCGAGTTTGGAGTTGATCGCGAGACTTGAGGAGACGTTCGTGATCACTTGTCAATACCTTGTGAGTATTTTCAAGTGACTCGAAGTCTTTGCAAAGTCTAGCATGAGAAACTACAAGCTTAGACTTTTCATTTTGCATAATTTTATATTTAGCAAAGTAAAGATCACGATAGTTTCACAACTTCATCCTTCTCATCTATTCTACTGGTACAATTTCACAATGTGTTAATTACACAAGATGAATTCGGCTCCCACTCAAATTATGTCTCCATATATTTGAGAACACGAGCTCCCACTCAAAAACGTGTCATCCACATATTTGAGTTCCTAAGCTCCCACTTAAAACGATATTTTGGTCAAACCAAAATCATTGATCTATTATTAATTCGAATTTAATTCAAACTACAATATTACATTAATACAAATCCTTTAGACTTCAAGCATGTCTACATAAATGTAGTCAACAAATTTGATCTTGTCCAAGACACTTTTCTTGACAAGACATGCTTCCACGTCTTTCTTATAGTCACATTTCTCTTATAACACTTTATATGATGATTAAACAATATTATTCCTCTAATAAGAATTGCAGCAACAATTACTCTTTTAATCCTTTCAAATGTAACTTGGATTTCCAGGCTGAAAAAGCCTTTGTTCATATTCTGATATTTTCTTAACTTTCTTTGTATTCATAAAGTGCACCTTGATCTGTCAACAAGATCTGAAACATTTAATATTGTGCTATGACCTGACAACAATATTAAATATAACAACACTTTATTTAGAAGCTTCTTTCATGAAAATATTATGATCTTTATGAAGAGGATTGCAAGCAGAAAACAATTTTCTAGTCTCCCTCACTCTTAATCACCAAATTTTCATTTGTAGACATATACTCTTTGGAACACCTTCCAACATTCTACTTTTATGAATATAGGTCTGACACCATATTTCAAGCTTCTAATTCCAATCCATAAACCATAATTCGAAAAATCATCTTTTCCTCGGAATTACATAGACAACAAACTAAGTTTTGGTTTCTATTTGGTTTTTTAATACACTCCCATTCAATGCGAGCAATCTACAAAGAACTATTAATGTATATTCCGAATTATCGTATAATCATATACATGTCGACACTACTGTCGATCCCACGAATTCTCGTTGAGGAAAAATATCTATTTTCTAAAGTGGACATCGACTATAATGTTTCGAACATATTAGGAGTTCCTAAGACTGATTCTGACAGACCACACTTTATTTAAAATAGAGTATGATTATAATACCCCATATATCACCATATATGACATTATAATATTGTGAAACACATTTCCACAAGTCTTTTGAGTTGAAACCATAATTCAAAAATATTTTCCTTTGATCGAATCTTGTGAATACAATATTCACTAATTTCTTCTGAAAAACCCCATTTGATCTCTTATAAAATTAATTTCAGACTTATGATTTATCAGACAAATACTCCTATTCACCAATAATCATATAAGAATTCGGATCAAGCAAAAACACCATTAATTAATCATTAAAAATGACTCTCAATTAATTTTGTCTCGTATTGACACTTCAATACTACATTTTAAACTTAATCAATTTGGCACTCGAAATACTTAAATGGACCAAAATTATCCATTACTTCTTTCATTGCCTTTATGACTAAATTTGATGGTGTTTGTTCTTTGGACATATAATTTTATCATTCCTGCTATTATAAATGTATATCATACGCATAATGTAATTGAGATGTGATGCAAATTACTCATAATATGAAACAACTGCTTTGCTTCATAACATAAAACAACTGATGTGTTCTATATGAATAATTATGTCTTGTAACATTCAAGACACCAAACTAGATCACACTCTCACTATTACAAAATGTCTTATAAAAAACTATTGATGATAACTAATATGATATCTCGAGGGCGTGAGCACTACTGGCCATGAACTTGCCATCACTTGTGCACTGCCACGTCACCCTTCGCCGCATACTTGTGATAATCAGGCACTGTTTCATAAACATAACAAGTATCAAATACTTTTCATCAAGTATGAGAAGAATACATTTATATCTTTGTATATCAAATATACTCGTAGCGTCGAAGAACTCTTCTTCGATGGAATCAATTTTTAGAGATTCGAACTTGTTCACGAACGTGAAGAAGCTCATCGTGTCTCTATAGCATATTCACGGACACACTATTCACAGCTAGGAGGCAAAGCGCAATCTCTATTGCACTGGAGTTCGCTATCTAGAAATCGTAGATATTCGTAAGCCTGAAGTAGATGTCATACAACTTCTTCAATTGAGTCTCCAGACAGGTATGCTCCCCATGTGAATGGTCCGGAACTTTCTAAGCTGTCTGAACTGCTCAAGACTCAATTCATCTTTGAAGTGACCTTTGATCGCATCAATCACGACATATGGCTCCATGTGTTGAAACAACTTTCAACTCTGGTGCTAGGCATACGCTCATGACGACCTTCACTTCCATGAAAATATCATGATGCTTACGGAACTCATCATCTTCCTCCTTGCTAGCAGAATCATCTGGTCTAACTCCTAACTAATGTTCTAGGACATATAGGATGTTTGTTGTGTTTGGAGAATGTTTCTAAAACCAATGTACCAGCTGATGAAGTTGGACCCGTCGGCTTCTAAGGTAGAATCCAGGCTCTTGAGGAAGTAACCGAAGTATAGTTGCGTAGTCTACAGATGTGATCGCAAAAGAGGTAAGGTAAAGTTTATAATATACAGGTGAGTTTTAGTTTTATAATCACATTATCAAAACACACCACACCAAGATTATTATCCCTAAAAATAATAATGGTGATTACACGACCCTTATCCACCACACCACCCCCGATCGTCGAGATCACAACAACTCTGTGACTCCTGCTCGATCTTTCGATCTTCCCGTGTTCCGAGGCCATATTTCTGAATATGCTAGGCTCGCCAATCAAACCTCGAAGACCCTGCGCGTGCAACATGGCTTACACCCACTATATGCGAACGACGAGATGTGTGACACCCGATCATCACGACCTGCCTCATAACGTAGAACTTTCTTGGTGGTGCGCAACGAGGGAGAACACAATTTTGGTATTTATTAGTGATCATCCTATTCAAGATGCTACCATTGTATATCTAGCATATAAGCAATCAATAGGATGCACACACAACAGCACACAATAATGATGCAATGAAGTGCGATGTGACATGGTCGATGCGCCTGGACCTTCATGGCCCCATGTGCAAACTAAGTACGGTCTCACGGTCTAAGGAATAAGCTACCGTATTCTTATCTATTGCAAATGACAAACATCGTAATATGATCTTATTGCAATACTTTGCGTATGTCCATCATCTTATTCAACTAACAAGATGACCCCACTGTCAACCGACGTCATTGTCCTTGATCGGGAATCTCGATCAACTGTTGCCCAATGGACTAGCTCATATAGAGGCTTGCTAGGGACCTGGTTGTCTATGTATCACACGTGCATTAATAATTCCGATTAATACAGTTATAGCATAATACACAAACCTATTATAAACTTATGAGATAACGCAATAAATACTACTTATTTATTTGCCTCTAGGGCATATGTCCTTCATCATCAACAATCACCAAGCAATATTTCTTGCCACCAAGACTAGCTTCGGAATGGGACCAAAGAGGTCAACATGGAGAAGCTCCAAAACCCTCGTTGATGAAATGATGGTCTTGCTTGGATGGTGGATGTCATGCATTTTTCCTTCAACACAAGACCTACACATTCGATCCTTCGAGAAAGAGACATGGTCTTTTAGTCCTAGGATATGGCCACCCTTTTGGAGACTTTGCAAAGTCCTCATATTGACATGGGCTAGTCGGCGATGCCATAACCAACCCAAGTCCGCCTTAGCGAATAAGCACATTGCATGAGAAGTGGTGACTCCGGAGAAGTCAACCACATATAGCCCCTCAACGTACCCAACGAAAGACACTTTGAGAGACTTGCTCCACATAAGGATAACCATTTCCTTTTCGAAGATAACGGTATAACCCAAACAAGTTAAAGAATGCACCGAGATCAAGTCGAAACCTATGGACTCGACAAGCAAGACATTCACAAGTGTGATGTCCGCTGCCACTACCACCTTGCCGAGCCCTATTACCTTAGACTTTGAATTGTCACCGTATGTAACGGTCATTTGATCATCATTAGGCTTCAACTCCGTTACAATCTCCTTGCTTCCGGTCATATGACTAGTGCACCCACTATCAATTATCCATTTCGATCCTCCGGAAGCAAGGCCCTACACACAATCAATTCTTTGATTTAGGTACCCATTTTGCAATGGGTGCCTTTTGGTTAGCAACAAGGGTCTTTGGGACCCAAATAGCATATTCAGTATAGCCATCAAAAGGACCAATGTATCTAGCATAGACATCCCCATTATAATGTAGCGTACCTGCACTTTCAATAAGGCAGATACCTGTGTATAGTGCAAATCCCTGGATCGATTCGTTTGCACACACAGTTTACGATGTAATATCACAACAAAGTATCAATTTTATTACATCGATGATCCAGACTTACAATATATTCAATACAAGTTGCATAGCATAAAGCTAGCTTTGAAATAGTACACAGCGGAAATACATAGCAGTGAGTCTCTATCACTTTCATGCTGCCACAGGCGAAAACATGTTGGTTGTAGACTCGAAACCTATAAAAAAAACCTCACTCGTCATCTGAACAATCTGCAATAAGAAAAATATTGCAACAACGTGGGTCAGATTCCATTAAAAATCGAGTCTGGCAAGTGACACTATGGTGGACACTTAATGGAATAACTCTATAGCCTATATGCATATTTGGCTGGTGGAGTTCAAGGCTATTTTGCATAAAGCCAATTTTTCCTATCTTTTTGGAAAACTCTTTCTTCAAATCAAGACAAGTATGGCATGAAAACCATAAATCTCATCTTCCCTTGTTCACCCATCAAGTTTTATTTCTGAAGTTGGAATGGTGAAATCCTCCGTTGACGTCCGTGATCAGCTGCTCAAATTGTCCGTACCGGGGACACGGCTAAGTACTTAGTTTTACACTCTGCAGAGGTTGTGCACGTTCACCATTGTACCCATTAAACCCAAGGTATCCTTTACACACCATTTGTGATAAGGAAAGGAGAAGAATGAGACGAGATCTTTCAGAAGCATTTTCCCTCCCACTCTGGCTTGATCCGTTCCACCTAACATCCCCCTACATCTGCTTGTCAAGCCGGAGAGAGTCCACGCAACATAATTGATCAAGCCAGAGCCCATATGGCAATGGCTGCACTGGAAGCAATCGTCACTCGGAGTTCTTCAGATTGCTCTGTTCCCTGGGTGGCTATCCACAAGTGCACGTACTCCAGGAACCATAGACATGGACCTGAGCAGCCACTCAACTTCGCCGCCATACAACCAATCCACCCAGGAGTTTCATTAACTTAGTGGATGTGCACTCTCAGGTAAAAGTCACCATGCTCACGGCCCTAAGTAGAATAGAGATTCATCCTAGGCGACGACAACCATGAGCACAGCCCTGAGTAGTCACTTAACATTTTGTAAAACTTTTCATCAATTGCATAGCATCAATACATCTACTAAGTATGATATAGGAACCTAGACACAGGAGTAAGGGAATTCTACACAGGTTTAGCATAGCAATACTATCCTACTCATGCATATAAAAATACTAAGTAATGCATATAGAAATAATAGGAAGTTTATGAGGTGTGCCACTTGCCTTTGAATGTTGTCGTTGTTCACAACTCTTTTCAACGATACTCGGGACTCTCCGTTCAATCTAACAATATAGACAAGCAACAATACAACAATCAACAACAAGCACACTCCACAATGCATATAAACACATACTAGATGAATAAATAAGTTTTATAAAACTTTCTAAGAAAATATGTTTATGCATGATGTGCAAAATATTCCTAAGGGCTAGAAATGCTTTTTCATGCCATGAAAATCTTTTAAGTTAATGCAAGGCAAATAGGTTGGTCCAAAAGGACTAAGGGCCAAGGTCATAAGTTGAATAAAATATTTTGTTTTATATCATCTTGAATAAGCCCTCTAATGGCTTAGTCTTGATGTGTAGAAATATTTAGAGTAAATACTAAGTCATTTGTTCAAGATGATCAACAATTATTACCAACTCTTTGTAAATTGGACATTCACTATAGTGAGAGAGACAGACACTCGGCCAACCACTTAAATTGTGGAACAGGTCTCATGTACGTGGACATGTAAGGTTTGTTTCCATGCCGCTTCATCTCACTATGCCGCTAGGATCCAACAAACTTCAAGACGATAATATCATGATCAAAAATTGTTTATGTCAAATGTGAAAGACAAGATTAGAAAAGAGGGAAAAGATAGAAGAAAGATGTAGTTGTCCTCCCGGCTTCATCTCCAGACTTGTAATATTCTCCTTGATGATGTCTTGATAGAAGTTTTGATAGACTTGATAAATCTTTAGACTTGGTGGTTCTTGTATCCTCGAGGCTGGTCTTGGATTTACTTAGTCATCATGAAGTCTAACAGAAGAAGGAGGGAGAAAGAAGAAAGAGGGAGAAAGACTTAGAAAATATTTCTGGTTGGTCTTCATGAACTTCTTCTTGATCTTTCTTCTAAGTGCTTCCACTCCTTGGAGATTCTTCTGGAGTCTTGTTTGGCTAAGTCCTTCATTGGTCTTCCAGCTCCATGTTGAAAATTACTAAGTGTCTAAGTGTAGCACTTCACAAAAATGCTAAGTTGAAATTATTTCTAACTTAGAAAAAACTAATGAAGAGGTTTTCCTATGGGGAATATAATTGTATAATATGTTATGCATGAAATGCAATTTTTATTCACAAGAAAGCATCAAAATGACTTTTGTGATTTCTTTATAAATATGCATGAATTTATAAATGCAATTTTAGTTAATTTCTATTTTTGGAAAATATAATAAAAGGAATAATTATAAGATTAAAGTTTCCTATGATTAAATTTTTATAACAAAATTTTATAATTAGTGTTAATAGACAGGGGGCATTTAATTACATTTATTGCAATTTGATTTAATCAAAAAAAATATTTCTATTAATAGTTATGTTGAAAATACTCAAACTATTCAAATTAAATATATAACTATGATTTCATTCAAATATTACTCAAAAATATTTTATAGCAGTGGCATTAATTTATAAATATTCCAAAGCCTCTAAAACAATTTTATTTGCAATTTTTGAATTTACAGATTTAAAGTTATGACAAAAATACTCAAATTCACCATTTGAAATTTGAATATTTTAAACTAAGTCAAATTTGAATTTTGGCAGTTCTTAAATATTCTACATGTCAAAGGCTTTCCAAATATATAAAATTTATTAAATTTGGAGTTGTGGTTAAAAAATTATGAAGGTTTGAACTACAGGGGGGCTTTTCTGTAAAATAGCCAAATTAAATAATTCAAGAAAATGATTTTACACGTCAGCGCTGACTGGGTGCTGACTGTACGCTGACTAGGCATGCTGACGTGGATAAGTGAACTAACAGTATCCGTTGGATTTAGATCTGACGGTTTAGATCTGAAGATACCTGTTCGTGAAGAACTTTTAATCTTGACCGTAGAAGACGAATCGGATGGTCACGGTCGCGTTGACCTGAAGCAGGCGGCCCATCTCGCCGGAGGTGGGAGAGACGGCGATGCGGCCTCGGGTGCGGACGTCGTCCGTGCTCCGATGATGCCCTCGGCTTGGGAAGGCGACACCGAGATGCTGCACGTTACGCCGGAGTCGATGAAGGTGACGACATCGAAGATTGCGTCTCATAGCGGCTAGGAGAGGCGGCCGGAGTGGAAGTTGCGGCGGGGCTCTCCGGTTGGTGCTCGGTTTCGTCTTTTGGCTGCAGAAAGTGTCGAGTAAAAATCGTTAGGCGCAAGAGCACGAGCACGGTGGGGCAGAGGGGAGGGTTCTCGGGGTCGCGGTGCCGTTACCTTGCCGGATTTTTGGAGAAAACGTGACGGCGGCCGATGAACTCCGGCGAGCAAAATGCTCAGTCTGGGGGCACGATTTGAGATGCGAAAAGTGGGGAATGAGACAGGGGGCCGCGGGGTTTATATGGGGGGGAAAGGTAGATCAAATCCCGCAAGGAACGCCGCGAATTTGAGCTCGGATCGGTGGAGGATTCGGAGGCGAAATTTTCGGTTGGAGGTTAGGGATGAAGTCCCCTGATAGGTGGGTCCTGCTGTCAGAGATTTCTCTTTTTCCTTTTCTGATTTTCTATTTTCTTAATAACTTTTGATTTATAACTCCAAATAAAGTCAAATCAAATTCTAAAAATTTGTAAAAATAATATCTTTGTGTTAAACCAGTTGTGGGCATGTTTTGAACACTTTTCAAAAATCAAAATTTTGAAATATTGATTAATTACAAATTTGCCACTTAATGTCAAATTTGAAAACATGGCTTAAATAATTTTTTTTGGCTAAATAAAATTTATAAAAATACAACACTTATATAAGTTTAAAATTAAGTTATTTAAATTCATTTTCCAATATTAACTAATTTTTGGCTTTAGTACAATATTAAATATCATCACACATTTATTTGAAATGAAAGGGAAATATAATGTATTCATTTTTAATTCAAAATATTTTGTGCACCATTATATTTTATATTATGATAATTCATTTGAAAACCTTATAACAACTTTGGAAAAGATTTTTGATTTAATTCATTTCTTATATAGAAAATCTATTCATGAAAGTCATTTCATGTTTTGAAAATAAATGAAAATCATTTAAGCTAATGAAATGTTTATTTGGGTTGTTAAGTAATTATAAAATCTATGAGGTTTTAAGTTATAAACTATAGACTTGTAATTATTATTTTAATTTATTTATAGCTAAGGCTAAGTGGTTGAAATCAATTACTTTAACTAAACTATTTACTTAAAATAAAATGGTTTGTACTTTATAAAACATTTGTCAATTTACATATTAAGGTTTTTGAAATACAATGGATAATGTAATGTTTGATTGGAAATAACTTTTGAAAATAATGACACATTGGTAATTTTGAAATAATAGACTTTTTCAAATTGGTTGAAGTCTTTTATAGTTAGTTTTCTTATGCATTTTAATATTTTATTTTAATCAAAACAAAAGTTTTAAATTTTAGTGATTTTTGAGCATTCCAAAATGTTGGGATGTTACATATAATCAACATACAAAGCATAATTGGGGTTAGATATGCCCGCAAAGTCATCACGAGTGGGAGTGCCCCTTGTGGCATTTCCACTCGCAATGTCTTCTTTCTTGGCTTGTGCGGGCTTGGCCTTCTTCTTGATCTTCTTCTTCTCCTTAGCAACATAGCCTAGACCTTCTTTACCCTTGTGGGGGCACTCGCTCATGAAGAGGAGTATTGAGTATCCCCTTAACTTTATCAAGAGAGGTCTTGGGCTCGGTTGCCATGGAGGGAACAAACAAAACCCTAGCTTTATCCTTGACAACATTTGCATTAG
This sequence comes from Poa annua, assembly GCA_026929855.1. Classification (NCBI taxonomy): domain Eukaryota; kingdom Viridiplantae; phylum Streptophyta; class Magnoliopsida; order Poales; family Poaceae; genus Poa; species Poa annua. The sequence continues at coordinate 236,127,613 of CM049426.1, read as the reverse complement.
TATTCAAAGGAGTAGAAGTGCTAGGTTTCTCAATAGTAGATACCTTGAGGAGATGTTCGTGATCACTTGTCAATACCTTGTGAGTATTTTCAAGTGACTCGAAGTCTTTGCAAAGTCTAGCACGAGCAACTACAAGCTTAGACTTTTCATTTTGCACAATTTTACATTTAGCAACGTAAAGATCACGATCCTTAGTGATCTTAGCAAGTTGCCGCTTGAGGAGAGCATGAGCTTCTTGTTCATCTTCAAGGGAGGATTGGAGAGACACCTTAGTGTGAGCATCCTCTCTCTCAATCTCACCTTTTAGCTCAAGCTCATTCCCAAGCTCACCTATACGACTCATAATTGAGCCAAAGTGTTTATTTCCTTATCCTTGCAAGTTAGTCATGAATTTATCAAAAGCAATAATTTCTTTCTTGACTTAAAGACTCATACCATCATCAATTTCATGGGATATGGAGGTAGGGGACAATTTTACCTCGGATGTCTTTGCCATAAGACATCTTGCATTCTTGATGACGGGGCTCTCATTTGGTGAGGAGAAGAGTGACAGAGGTGTAGAGGAAATGGCTAGTGCGGCCACTTGCGTTGGGGTATCCTCCTTGTCACTATCTTCATCATCGGTGGGATATTGCTCTTGAGTTACCAAGACAATCTTTTGGTTCTTCTTGAAGTAGGGTTTCTTCATGGGCATAGGCCCCTTGCCCTTCGTTTTGTACACGAGCCTCCCACCATGGTCCTCTCATCTTTCCCATGGGCAATCTACAACAAAGTGGCTTTTGTCATCACAATTATAGCAAAGGCTCACCTTGTTGCTTGGCTTTCCTCCATTGGAGAGGAACTTTTTGTCAATCCTAGCTTTGTGAAGGGGATCGTGTGCAGAAAACAAATTTTTGACTAGCAACGATATCCTTAAACTAGCCAAGATCTATACTATGCAGATATAGTAGTACGGCGGAGATCGGAATACATACCCTCGTAGACCGATTAGCGGGAATTACGCTCCCGCACTAGCGTTGACGACGAAGATGACGTAGCCGACCTCTAGGTCGCGAAGAACTTGGCGCGACGATGACGACGAAGATGACCTCGAGGTCGGGTGGAGGAAGTAGGCCTCCGAGCACCGCTAGCGCAGCACCTCGCAGGGCGTTACACACATACGATGGAGACGACGGCCTCCGAAGCTCCAGTCCAGGACGAGCAGCGGAAGACTTGGTCCGGAACACCAGCAGCGCGGCAGCGGGCTATGGTGGAAGAGATCCCCCTCTCAACTCGGCGCAACTCCGACAAAGGGAATCACGAGATCGAGAGAGAATTAGGGAATTAATTGGTGAATTAAAAGGCCAGGGGTGCCCCTTCTTATATAGGCTCCCGGGGGGAGCCAACCTTGCCAGGCAGGCAATGTGGGACTATCCCACATGCCTGGTGCGGCCAAGGGGAGTGCGTCGACCCTAGTGGGCCCCTTGTGGCCCACTAGGGGCTGGCCGAACCAGCCCTCCTCCCTTGGGGGGAAGCTTCCCACCCTAATGGGCCTTCTTTCCACTAGAAGGCCCATTTAGGGAAATCTGCCTTAAAATTTCGAAAATAAATATATAAAATCATATTTAAACATTAATTACACTAATTAATATCAAACATATTTTATATAATTTATTCTAGCTCCGAAAACTCTTTCGTCGCTGCCTGATCTCCATCGGACCATTCCCGGGACGTTCCCGGTGATCTCTTTCCTTTCCGGTTATCTTATCGAAACCCCTTAAGTGTGTTACCCTAGCGGTTCGATATAATAACAGGTACGATCAAGACTCCTCTATGATCAACGACTAACTCGTAGGCCTGGACCCCATGAATTAATCCCTGTGATATAACGAATGACTTTCATCTATCAAACCTAAACGTATAGTCTTAAACCCTTTGTCATGGCGATACTTAGCGTGTCCGAGCATCATTCTCAGATATCTCCATACCTAGTATGATGTCATTACCGACAACACTATCTTCTACTCATCCATGATATTATGTCAGCTGGTGACCTAGTCACATGTTTGCAAACTCATTTGACATAATCTCACCGAGTGGGCCCTAGAGTATCTATCCGGCTATGCGGACTGACAAATCCCGCTGTTGACCCCTCGTCTCAACTACCCCCTTCCGATACCCAAAAGTATCACTGTTATTGTCACTCTAAATAAGATATGACGTTTGGTGCAATCAAAGTATCTTCCAGGAATAACAATAAGAGTTGATTTCACGGTCTTAAGGCGTAATGACTATGTCCTATAAATACTGGGTATGTCCATCACATCGTTACACCTAACGATATGACTTCCATTGCCGACCGGCGCCATGCCCTATGATCGGAAAACCTCGATCATCAATCGCGCGATGAAACTAGTCTTAGTAGAGGCTACTAGGGACCTGGTTGTTTTATCTACCACACATGTATTAATTGTAGCACCCCAACTTTTAATAAGTTGGAACACCTGTGTTATGTGCTAGTCCCTGGATCACTGCCAGCACCACAGTACAAAATATAAAGTACCATTGCATAAGTATTAAAATTGCTACAACGAGATCCAAAAATAATAGCCAAATATGGCTTTATTACAATTTGCATAGCCATCAAGGCTAGCTAAAGTTCAAAGTTCACAGCGAAAGCGAAATAACATTGAGCCTCATCTTCAAGCATGCGCCACAGGCAGTCATGTTGGGTGTAGACTCGAGCCAAAATCATTCAGCATCAGAATTACCTGCACATTTGGATATGCAGCCCCCGAAGGAGGTCAATACAATGATGTATTGGCAAGTGACTATGGTGGATATATACTGGCAAGTCTAACATCTATATGCATATTTGTCTTGGTGGGGTTGAAGGCTATTTGCAGAAAGCAAGTTTTCTCCTATCATTTTGTAAAACACTTTTATTTCTCGAAGACTTGGCACCGAGGGATAAAGCCCAAGTGCACCAACAATTCTTTCCTTAGTCAAATTTTACTTTATGAAAACAGTGTTGAGATTCTTCTTCCCATCCTTGTCCAGTTGCTCGAAGTAGTCCATTTCCGGGGACACGGCTGAGAACTCAGATTGTCGACTCTGCAGAGGTTGTGCACTTTCACCTTTAGACTCAATTTGTCCGAGAAATCCTATACACGCGGAGTGTATTATGGAAAGGAGAGAATTGAGACAAGAACTTTCAGAAGAAGAATGCAACCATACTAGCAAGACCCGTTCCACCTATCATCTCTACATCTGCTTGTCAAGCTGACAGGTTGCACTCCCACAACTTAATCATTCTAGACAGAGCCCATTGTCAAAAGGTTGCACGGGAAGCTTCTAAACTTGGAGGGACTTAGTAATATCTTCGTTCCTGGGTGGCCATCCACAAGTGTACTTCTGGGTAACAACCACCATACTCGTGGCCCTAAGTAGAATAGACATTCATCCTAGGCGATGACAACCACAAGCATAGTCCCAAAAGCCACTCAACATAAACCATAACAACCAATTCCACCCAGATGTATATTTTAGATTTTAACACTTAGAAACATTCCCATAACATGGTAAACATTTTTTTAGGATGGCTAAGCAACTAATAAAATCTTTTCATGGCTGCTTAGGAAAAGGGTGGCTACACACTACTAGGATATTTGTAAAATACAAATTAACTTAACATTATAAAATAAATCAAAATCCCTATCATGCACACTACTCAAAATATACTACTTATGCATATAGAAAATATGGGATATTGTATGAATGTCACTTGGCTTGGTAACAGGAGGAACAAGCACAGCAAGAATAACAATCACAAGCAATTTCTTCCTGTTCTTCACAATCTAGCACAAACAATGAATAAAATAAATACCAACACAATACCATCACAACACTAAACATAATCATGTATGCATGAATGATATGCTATGATAATAGGACACACTTATTAATACTTCTTATTTTCTGTCATTAATAAATGAAATAAATTTTTTAGGTATTTCTTATTTTATTTATCAATTAAATAATTTTAAAATAATATAGTAAAACTTTGATTTCTATAATTACAACTTTAATTGTTTTTATGACATCTTCAATTTGGACATTTATTAATATTGTTGGACAGAGGGAAATAATACAATCCTAAAACAATTACATTTATTTCTAAATCATTTTTATTATTTAAGTTATTATTTTAATGGCCGAAATACTCCTCTGATAATTATACAAATTATAATTTGTCAAAGGGAAAACCAAATGATGTAGAAATAAACTACATGAGCAGAGCTTTCCAATGACATAAAGTTTATCAATTTTGGACTTACAGATCAAAAGTTATGTATTTTGCAGGTTTAAATAGTTTTCTGTTTTAATTTCTAAATTTTATTCGTAATAGAAAAAGAATTGGCCACGCGGCGCGATCTGATTCGCCCGTACCGGTTCGACGCGGATCACGACCGAGAGCCGTTAGATCTAAATGAAATCGGACGCGCCAGATTAATCACAGAAGCGAAAAATAAAAATAAAACAGATCCGTTGGATCTAAATCCAACGGTCCAGGACGCGTTGACCTAACGCGGGCGGCGCGAGTCGCCGGAGACGCGCGGGGCGCGGCGGAGCCATGGCCGGCGTTTGCGCCCGAGGCGTTCTACGGTGCTAGGGGATAAACAGAATTAACCAGGGGGTGCGTGGCGTCGAGATGGAGACGATGGCGAGGAGGCGATGAGCGGAGCGTCCTCGTTCCCTCGGGAGAGCTCGCCCGAGTTGTGCGTGGCGGCGGATCTCCTCGGTCGTGGACGAACTCAACAAAGCGCTGCACCAAAAAGCCCGTAACCGTGTCAAAAGGTGTCGCATGAGTGCAAGGGTGCGAGGGGAAACTACGAGAGGGCTCGGCATTGCTTTAGCTCACCGGAAGTCGAAGTTTTTGCCGGTGGCCACCGCGGAACTCCGGAGACGAATGCGTGCGGCCTGGTGGCTCTCGGGTCGATTGGTTTGGGGCAAACGGAAGAGAACGGAGAGGGGTATTAGTAGGGGGAGGAGGCGAGGTAAGGGGAGTAGTAAATCGCTCGTAATCGTGCGAATCAATCCGCCGTTTCCTGTCGGGGTCGGGAGCGTGATTTGGGGACGAACGTTTCCGCGGGGGTGATGACAGGTGGGTCCCACCTGTCAGCGACTGCGAGCGAGAGCGCGGGGCGCTAGGCCGCTGGCGGGCTGGTAGGCTACGCGTGCGCGGCAGATAGCCAACGGGCCGGCCCGATTTCCTTTTCTTTTTAAAAGAATTATTTCCTGTTTTTAAACACTGATTTCAAATATGATTTTTAAACCTATTCAAAAGATTTCAGAAAAATTCATAAAAATATGTTTTGGAAAGGTTATGAAAAATGGGACTTTTTGACATTATACTTACCCATACCAAATGAAAGAAACTATTACTCAAAAAGCTTCCATTCATAGTAGCCGATATAGAGACTGTTTTAGCATTTGTAGCTGGATTACCCCTGGGCTAACTTGAATCTGTTTTGTTTCGTTTTTAACTAAGCAATTTCCTTTTTGACTTAAATAATCAAATTCACATTCTTAAATCACTTTATCTCCCGTACTGATCCGTTTTCATGATAGCAAGGTGCTCCCCTTTATTTGAATACTCACCAATAAATTGATAATATTTTATTTATTTAAGGAGTTTTAAGTGAACACTTTATGGAATTATAGTTTATTCAAATTTATAATTTGAAGTTTATTTAATATTTTTGTGATTTAGTTTTATGCCTAATGATGAATGATGCTTGAATGCAAAGTTTTAAAGTTTTGCAAAATTTGGGATGTTACATTAATATTTTCGCTTAACACAGTTATAGGATGGTGTAAAACATATAATGAACAATTGGGATATTGCCAATAAACTATGTTTATTAAGTGCCTCTAGGGCATATTCCCTTCAGGCTCCCACTTGCACTAGAGTAACACTTAATCTAGTTTACAACTTGGTAAAAGCTCAACACCCATAGCATCTTGGTGCCTGCTCGCCTCGTGGAAGAGGAATACAGTCAATAGATCTCACACACTGAGACCTATATGTGCTTTGCAACACTTCTATGTCACCTAGTTTGACATCATCCCGTATCTTACGATGACGGTGAAATATATCCCAGTGGATGGAGTGAGACTTGAACATTCGCGTAGCATGGGCCTTAAAAGTCTAAGAGATCTATTAAGGGGACCAACTACGCTCGGAAAACTGCTCAGTACAATCACACTTGCTACTTCTGAAGTCGCGATATATTTCTATACCTATTAGAATATGCGACAGTGCATTCATATGCGACTTTGCAAACTAACCATGTCTATCTTCAAACTAAAGGACATATCCTATATGAGATTTCTAGTCGTATGGGTCAGTGTCATAACTTGCATCATCTTAACCGCTTTACGGCAAGTTGTCTTTCCACTCTTATCCTTTACTAGAAAACATATCTTCAGTTCTCATAGACACTGAAGAATACACTTAACGTTTGTTCATTGACCCACACACGGATCACTCTAGAACCTGTTCTTCAACTAAGAACTCGAGTCACACTAAGTCGAGCTTTCAGTCTGATAGTATCTATGTCTGATACATAGATAATGTTGAACATCATTTGCTATCACTGAAAATGCCAAGATAAACTTAATATTTTACCTAGTCATACAAGCAAGAACCTCTTTCTTTGCTTGTCCTATTCTGAAACACTTCAGAATCTTGACTTAGGAAATATTCCGACTTAATGTTATTAAGCCCCTTACGATCTATACAATTATAAATCGGATGCCTAATACTCCTAACTTCAATTCATAGAAAATTTAATCACTTAAATAATCCTTTACACTCTACTAGAGGATCTGTGTCATTCAATATGTCGTGACATACAAAATCACGAATGACACCTAGCTCCCACTCAAATATGCCTTCCGCATATAAGATCAAGGAAAAGCTACTTAGCTCCCACTCAAATATGCCTTCCGCATATAAGATCAAGGAAAGCTACTTTGCGTCCACCCACTTCTTTGCAAATGTAGGTTTCTTCAACTATTTTGGACAACTACAAAATCCTTTGATCACATTATCAAAGTGAAGATTCCAGCTCCGATATGCTTGCTTCAGCCCATGAATGGACCACTGAAGTTTGCATACATGTTTAGCATCCTCAGGATCACCAACTTTTTCTTAATGACACTATTAAGAAACATGGTTTCCTTATCCAACTCATTCGAAATTACAGTGATTGCTAAACGACCCAGAATAGATTTACTCTTCGTCACTTGAGACAAATTCTCATGTGGTCAACTTTTGAATCTGTCGGAACTGTTCTACGACAAATAGATCCTTCTCAATGTCTATTCTCTCATAAAATTTCATATTGTGTTAACATCCTAGATGCCATCAAGAAGATCTCCCAAGTCAATACCCGGTAATGGTATATGGATTTTATTTCGAATCATAAATGACTCATAGCCATTTCTCGGACTTAGGTCTACCATCTCTTCTTCGTAGTTCGTAGGTCTATCATATTCCATTAATGTGACCTTCGTAACAAGATTGTCGTAACACACAGTGTGGAACACAACCTCGTATGCCTACACTCTTAGTATGAGCTCGGAACATCATGATCTTGTATCATCAGCCTTTTCAAGCTGTGAGCCTGACACCGAAATCACTTTCGGTTGCGCCACTCTGATGTCTGGAGAGGAAGTTCACCAACTTCATCTTCCTCTACTTTCTTTCTCACTTATACACTTGGACAAGAAACTATTTCTTTCGCAAGGTATATCCCGACAACAGTTTTTCCTATGTCGTGAGACATGTATCCAACTAACTCTTTAGGTAGGATATACTACAAAGATTAATCCATTTTAGGTTCGATCACATCGAAACACTAAATTGCTGAAACGACAATCCAGGCTAAAATCCACGCCATTACTGATATGGTATTGTCTCCATGGATTCAAATGGTTTCCCTATTACCTAACGTGAATGTTACGTTTCTAACATATGACTCTAATGATCACAATAATCGGTAAGAGATTTATTTACCACACACTATCCGATAGGATGCAATTACGACATCCTAACTGAAAGTGCATTCTATGCACTCCCAGATTTTGGTGACTAATGACAACACAAAAGGTGTTCTAATGTTTGTGATGAAGCTTGCAGGTTCTTTTACAGGTAGTTTGATAAAGAGGAACACTTACTTGGCCTAAGTTTCATGTCTAATTCACTTGGTCTTTCATCAGGATTTCAATCAGGAGATTTCCGGTCCCCAGACCGGAGATCTCCGAGCCAATCATGTTTTTCGCTAAGTCTCAGATCAGAATGCGTACTGACTCCAACTCAAGCTGAGCCGGAAATGCTCTCGGAGATTTCCGGCGCTCGGAGATTTCCGAGCCCAGTCCGGAGATCTCCGAGTGACAGGGAAATTCAACCAAGTCCAGAACTCAATTGCGTACTGACTCCAGATCAAGCTGAGCCGGAAATGCTCCCGGAGATTTCCGGAGCTCGGAGATTTCCGAGCCCCAGTCCGGAGATCTCCGAGCGCCAGAGATTTTTGGACTAAGTCAAGAAGCTAAATCAGTACTTATCTAGAGTCAAGTTCTACCAGAATTTCTCCCAGAAATTTCCGGAGTCCGGAGATCTCCGGTCCTCAACCCGGAGATTTCCGGGCTTGCGGCTGTTCAACGGGCAGATTTTGAGAGGGGTATAAATACCCCTCCACCTACTTCCAGCAGACCAAGCTTCCGGATTTTCTCTCTCCTCCATTGGTGCTGAAGCTCGTTTCTTCCGGATCTCGCAATCTAGCCACTCAAATCCTTTGACGCTTGGGGATCTGAGGAAGAAGCCACCGATCTACAACTCCACCGAAGCGATTTGATTTTCCCCCTCTATTTCTTGAGGGGCAACGAATTTAGGGATCCTTTGTGGATAGCTAGGTTCATCTCTATGTGTTCTTGATCCTTTGTGGATTCCTTTGTGGATTTGACCTGTTGTGATCGTTGTGGGAGCCCCCAATTCAGTTGTGGGTGTGTGCCTCACGTGTTTATACGGGATCTTCTCTGCCCTTAAAGGAGTCCTTAGTGGAAGAGTGGATTCGGACCTTTGTGGTCGAATTCACAGGAGAATAGGGTGAGGCCTTTGTGGCGTTGAGCAAACCTTTGTGGTAGCTCACACCCCTCCAACGAGACGTACACCTTTGTGGTGGAACTCGGGATAAAATCGGTGTCTTCGAGTTCCTATGGTTGTCTTGCTCCACTCTCCTTTACTGCATTCCTTTCTTGCTTAGTTTCCTAGTTGTCTTTCACTTGTATCACCTAGTTGCACATTTAGACAACTTACTTTCCGCTAGCCTAAAAACTGAAAAACATATAAAAATTGGTCACCACCTATTCACCCCCCCCTCTAGGTGGTCAACTTCCGTTCAATTGGTATCAGAGCCAGGTTGTCTCTTAAAAGCTTCACCGCTTGAGACCAACCTTGGACAATGCAAGTTGACCTGAAAGAGGGTTCCGAAGCGGACGCCGCGACTTTGTGGCGTATCATTCAAGTTGGATACAAGCCACATGATCCAACCAACTTAACAAGAAGAGAAGTGGTGGAGGCTCAACTTGATGCCACCGCTCTCTACATGATCCAAAAGGCGGTTGGGAACAATGACATGTCTCTCATCCAACACCTTACCACCGCCAAGGATACATGGGATGCTCTATCCGAGTTGTTCGTTGGAAATGATAGCATGAGGAGGAACCGCTATGACTCATTTGAGAAATGAAGCCGAAGGCTTCTTCAAGCTTTATGGTGAAGATCATGAGATGATGTATAGAAGATTGGTGACAATAGCCACAAGCTTTCGTGAAGTTGGTGCCTCTCATATTGATGATGCTTGGATCAAGAGAAAGTAGGTTAGTTCTATGATGGCATGTGAGCCAACCGATGTCAAGAGTCTTCCAGGAAGACACACCTACCATCTCATGACATCTAATGAGGTTATGCAAGAGATGGCCGCTTATAAGGTAGCCACTAAGAATGCTCAAGACGCAAGAGCAAGGGCTCTTGGAATGCAAAGAGGCACAACCAACCTTGCTTTGAAGGCTACCGTTGAGGAAGACAACGATGATGATGATCTTGGAAGCTTTGCCGCCATGTCCGAGGAAGCACTCAAGATTGCCTACAATGATCATCTCGCTCTTGCGGCTCGCACATTTTGGAACAACCCCTCAAGAGGCAAGATGCGTTTTGACAAGAGTGCATCTCAAGCCGATAGGGTTTCACCCTCCAAGTCAGGGACATGTTACAACTGTCAAGACAAGTTCCATTTCGTTGCCGAGTGCCCTTATGAGAAAAGAGAAGAGAATGGTGGACGTCTAGTGCTCAAGGACAAAACCAAGATGCCCCCCAAGAAGGCCTATGGAAAGAAGAGGCCTTTTAACAAGAAGCCTCGCATTGTGTTGTTGACTCAAGAGGAGTATCCTACCGATGAAAAGTGAGATGACTAAGGCCTCCACATCCAAGATCATCCTTCTCAAGGGTAAGCAAGTTGTTGAGACTCCCATCGTGGAGCCTCACACTCGACAAGGAAAGGAAGGTCTTGGATATGTGCCTCCCATGAAGATGAATGCCAAGAAGGGTATTCCCAAGAGCGTCAACCCCATCCAAGCCAAGAAGGCCGACTCCATTCAATCCAAGGAAGGTCTTGCGAGTAGGAATGTCACAAGGGGCAAGCCTACTCGTAAAGATCACGCCGGGGACAACAACCCTAACTATGCTTTATATGTCGATTATTATGGGAATGTTTGTGCTCGTTACATTGGACCATACTATGGTTTTATTTCATATGCTATTTGGGTTGCTAAGTCTCTTGTCGCTAACCATAAAGCGCCCATTGTGAAGCAATGGGTTGCTAAATGCAAGAAGTGATCTCTTGTAGGATCTTGCTCCCGGTGGTTCAAAATGGATAATTGATAGTGGATGTACAAGTCATATGACCGGTGGTTCAATATGCTTGTTGAATCTCTTGGCTATAATTTGTTATCGGTTTGTGCCTTAACAAAGATGGGGATCTCTCCCTTCTTTGATAAGGACATTGTGGTCCTCTTGTGGAGTAAGTCGCTAAGAGTGGCTTTCGTGGGATACGTGGAGCATGAGCTCTATGTGGTGGACTTCTCCGGAGCCACCACTTCTCAAGCCATGTGTCTCTTCGGAAAAGCCGACGTGGGTTGGCTTTGGCATCGCTGACTAGCCCACGTAAACATGCGTACCTTGCAAAATCTCCACAAGGGTGGCCACATCCTTGGACTAAAAGATCATGTTTTCTTTTCAAGGGATCGAATTTGTAGAGCTTGTGTGGAAGGCAAGATGCATGATATTCCTCATCCTAGCAAGACCATCATATCTTCTTCCCGGATTTTGGAGCTACTTCATGTTGATCTATTTGGACCAATTCCGGAGATAAGTCTTGGTGGCAAGAAATATTGTCTCGTGATTGTTGATGACTACTCAAGGTATACATGGGTCTATTTCTTCAAGACCAAGTATGAAACTCAACAAGTCTTCATCGACTTCTCAAAGGAAGTTCAACGCCAACATGACCTTCCCATATTGGTTGTTCGAAGTGACAATGGGTCGGAATTCAAGAACTACACTCTTAACGACTTTCTTAGTGAAGAAGGCATTCGTCATCAATATTCCGCTGCTTACACTCCTCAACAAAATGGCGTTGCCGAAAGAAAGAACCGGACTCTCATTGATATGGCGAGATCTATGTTGGCGGAGTTCAAGTCTCCCATCAACTTTTGGGAGGAGGCTATTTCCACCGCTTGTCACTCATCAAATCGCCTCTATTTCCGCAAGGGCTTGAAGAAGACTCCATATGAGATCCTTACCAGCAATAAACCCAACATTGGCTAGTTCCGAGTGTTTGGATGTAAGTGCTATTATCTAGTCAAGGGTGTCCGGTTGGGTAAGTTCCACTCTAAATCTATTGAGGGAATCTTTGTCGGATATGGTAGCGAGTCCCACACTTATAGAGTCTTTGATAATTCCTCCCGGATTATCATAGAGTCTTGTAGTGTGGAATTCGATGAAAATAATGGCTCCCAAGTGGAGCAAGTTGGTGTTTGTGATGTAGGTGATGAACAACCTTTTGATGCCATTAAGAAGATGGGGGTGGGATTTCTTCGCCCCATTGAAGTCCATCAAGAAGTTGTTCAAGAAGTCGCAAGTTCTCCCATCAAGGAGACCTCACCATCACAAGAACCACAAGGTGGCTCACCCATAGCAAATGATGAATCCCCTCAAGAACAATCTCAAGATCTTTCTCAACAAGAGCATACTATTTCTTCTCAAGTTGAAACTCAAGAGGATCATCATCAAAAAGATCATGTCTCCTCCACCAAGATTATTGAAGACAACTCCACTTATCCAAGTTCTACTCTAGGGCAAGATCATCCTTCTCCACCAAACGAAGAGACATCTCATGATGATCAAGGCCCTCTAGAAGGTCAAGACGAGGATCCAAAGGATCAAGATGGTCAAGAAATTGTCCCCTCAACAAGGGCGGCACTTGAAACTCGTCGTCAAGCTCGGTTTGCTAAGTCTTTGGAACTTAGGGAGTTATCTCTCGACAAGGTCATTGGTGATTTACGAGCAAAGGTCTCCACACGAAGTCAATTAGCTCATTTTAGTGAGCATCAAGCACATATTTCAATGGTCGAGCCCAAGAAAGTTTTTGATGCTCTTGAAGATCCCGATTGGCTAGGGGCTATGCATGAAGAACTTAACAACTTCGAGCGCAACAAAGTGTGGCGCCTAGTTGAGAAGCCGAAAGATTGCCGCAACGTTATTGGCACTAAGTGGATCTTCAAGAACAAGCAAGATGAACATGGTATCATTGTAAGGAACAAGGCACGGTTGGTGGCCCAAGGATTTTCTCAAGTCGAAGGCATCGATTTTGGAGAAACTTTTGCACCGGTTGCAAGACTCGAATCGATATGCATTCTTATCGCTTATGCTTCTCACCATGGTTTCAAATTGCAGCAAATGGACGTAAAAAGCGCCTTCCTTAATGGTCCCTTGCAAGAACTTGTGTATGTTAAACAACCCCCGGGTTTTGAAAACCCCAACCATCCTAACCATGTCTATGTCTTGGACAAAGCTCTCTATGGCCTTAAACAAGCCCCCCGTGCATGGTACGAGCACTTGAGAGAGTTCTTGGTAGACCGTTGATTTGAGGTTGGGGTAATCGATCCCACTCTTTTCACTAAAAAGGTTAATGGTGAACTCTTCATTTGTCAACTATATGTCGATGACATTATCTTTGGTTCTACTAACCGTGTGTTCAATGATGAGTTTTCCAAGTTAATGACCGACAAGTTCGAGATGTCCATGATGGGTGAACTCAAGTTCTTTCTTGGTTTTGAGATAAGGCAATTGAGGGAAGGGACCTTCATATGTCAAGCCAAGTACATTCAAGATATGATCAAGAAATTCAAATTGCTTGGACTTAATGGTGTGACTACCCCTATGCAAACCAAGTGCCACCTCCAACTCAACCCCGACGGTAAAGAGGTAGACCAAAAGGAGTATCGTTCTATGATTGGATCTCTTCTTTATTTGTGTGCGTCTAGGCCCGATATCGTTTTAAGCGTTGGAGTGTGTGCTCATTATCAAGCTGCGCCTAAGGAAAGTCATTTGATGGCCGTGAAGAGAATCTTCAGATATTTGGTTCATACCCCTTGCTTTGGGTTGTGGTATCCCAAAGATGGCACATTGTCTCTTTGTGGATACACCGACTCCGATTGGGCGGGCGACATTGATGATAGGATGTCCACATCCGGGACGTGTCAATTTCTTGGAAGATCTTTGGTGAGTTGGTCCTCGAAGAAACAAAATTGCATCTCTTTATCCACGGCGGAGGCCGAGTACGTCGCTGCCGCAAGCGGATGTACTCAACTTCTTTGGATGCGGCAAACTTTAAAGGATTACGGTGTCCTCTTGGACAAAGTGCCGCTTTTATGTGATAATGAGAGTGCCATCAAAATTGCATACAATCCGGTGCAACATTCAAGAACCAAGCACATTGAGATTCGTCATCACTTCATCCGCGATCACGTGGCTCGAGGAGATATTGATCTATCATATGTTGGTACAAGGGATCAATTGGCGGATATCTTCACGAAGCCCCTTGATGAAGCCCGTTTTTGCTACTTGAGGAATGAGCTCAATATCATAGATTCTCGGGCCTTGGCTTGAACTCCGTACACTCACTCCAACGCTTAAGGCTTTATTAGACCTAGAGGTACGCAGGGACTTAGGGGGAGTGTTTTCCTAATACATTGGACTCTTCCTCCCCCTAATATGCATATAGTGACATATCATTGCTAAAACTTCAAATTAAATATAATTTGTGAGCTTCAATGTTGAGATGTAGTTATGGACCCAAGATATATCTTCGCGGTACCATGCTACAACTCATACACGGTGGCCTCGGCCACCAACACTCTTTTTTCTTTGGACTCTTTTTGGTTTTATTCTTTGATTCTCACTTGCATTGTCTTTGGCTCTTTTTGGGAAAACACACTCCTGGTTGGTCTTCTCTTGTGCTTTATGTTTCTTGCAACTTGAGTGTGTCTTCTTTTTCAGTTTGAGTGTCTATCCTAAGCCTTTCACTATCTTTAAACATGCTTTTCCCCACTCATGTCCCCTTTTGTTTCTTGTTCCTGGAGTTTTTGGGTTTGAACGGAAATCTTCGAGCCTTACTCAGAAATCTCCGGTCCACCAGAGAAATTCGAGACTAAATCCATTCAAAAATCAACACTGACCTGTGATGATTATTGACCGGAAATAGCCTCGGAAATTTCCGGTGTCCGGAAATTTCCGAGCTGAGACTCGGAAATCTCCGGCCCCTGCGATTTTTCGGCACCTAAGTCATTTTCAATTTCGGCACTGACCTCAGGCGAAGCTGAATCGGATTTAGAGCCGGAAATCTCCGGTCCGATGTCCGGAAATCTCTGAGCGTGCAAAAGTTTTCCAGGGCTAAGTCCGTATCCGGAAATAGCCCCGGAAATCTCCGGCACCCGGAGATCTCCGAGCCTCAGTCCGGAGAATTCCGGTTCAAAATTTTCCTGCCTATATAAGGGCACGGGTGGACCGGCCGGTTTGGCCAGTTCATCCACCCCGTGCCCTATTCCTCTCTCTCCTCCGAAAATCTCCAAATCTTCCGTTCCTTGCTGCGGGTGGATCGTTCGAAGGTTTCTCGCGTGCTTCGGGGATCTTCTTCTCCTCCTCAAGTGCTTCGTTTTCATCCGCACGCTTTCCGCGATGTCTTCCGGTAACTCCTCATTTTTCAAATCTAGGACGAAACTAGTTTTTGTTTAACCTAGCCGATTTAGGAGGTTGTTGCTTGTTTCCTTTGGTAGAATTGCTCCCCTTGGCATGCTCTACACTCCACGTGCATAGATCTGTTTTTCGTTCATAGTTCTTTTTCAGATCTGTCAAAATTTCGTGCAGACCGGAAATCTCCGAGTCTGACTCGGAAATCTACGGACCCCGGAGATCTCCGAGTCAGGCCCGGAAATCTCCGACCTACTCAGAATTAAATCAGCTAAGGACAGATACTGTGTTTGCAAAAACTTCTCTAGTACGTTCCATTTTTATTCTCGGACATGAGTGCTTACCCCATATGCTTTCCATCCTCTCTTTGCTGTGTGTTTGCAGGTTCCAACCCTCGAGGCCGTTTCAAGCAAATCTCTACACGTGGAAAAGGCAAACCAGTTCATTCTCGCCCTCCTAGTGGGTCCCCAAGTGAAGATATCACACCTACTGAGTCTGCAGCTCTGCTCAGGAAACCCACTGGGCCTAGCAAGAAGAAGAGGCCCGAGCTCCGTCTTGAAGACTTCAACAAAGGCAGTTTTCGCAAGTGGCGAAGTGAGCTCTCCTATAATGTGGAGTCTGATGATCCTAAGTACTTTTGCACTGAGATGGAATGGCTCTATAGGGAAGTTTATCAGAAGTTCTCAATTGACAAGCCTGTCTGCCCCATGAAGTGGATTGACTTTGACAAACTAATGAAGAAGGCTGACTATTTTGGTGGTGCTGTCAAGGTATGTGGACTTCTGGGTCTGGAGCACTTGATGAGGACTGAGTGCAACTACAGCGTATCTCTTATCCATCAGTTCTATGCTACTGTGGTGTTTGACTCCTCAAAGGATATTGGGATGACCTGGATGTCTGGCAGGCAGCGCTTGACTTCCTCTTTCCGAGAGTTTGCTCGGATTCTTGGCTGTCCCTTCAGTGGTTTGTCTGTTCCAGCTGGCGCCCGCATGCATGTCCAGGGCATTTCTTACAACAAGCATGTCATGACTGATCTTTATCAGCCTGGAGGAAGGATTGGCTTTCAGAATGGTCTTCTCCCTACTTATGATATTCTGCTTCGCATGTTCCGTTGGACTATTGCTCCCATTGCAGGTAATGCGGACAATATTGCTGGGGCCCTAGTAAACTTGATGGCCAAGGCTCATGCGGCCTATCTTGGTGAATATGAGGTTGAACAGGAAGTCTACAAAGTGGATGTCATGGATTTCATTTTCCAGGAGATGTCTCTGGCAGTTTTTGAGAGGAAAGTTCCTCCATATGCTCCCTATGTGATGTTACTCATCAAGAGGCTCTACAAGCTTTCTGAGCAAGACGGAGATGATTTTGATGCAGCCTTTGGTACTCAGCCCCACAAGGCAGCCCTGCTTATTCAGAAATCTGCTCACCTTGTTCAACAACAAGCCACCATGCAAGATATCAACGAGGATGAGATTTTTGGTGGTCCTTCTCGGGTTCCCTTGAAGTAGGGTTTCTTCATGGGCATAGGCCCCTTGCCCTTCGTTTTGTACACGAGCCTCCCACCATGGTCCTCTCATCTTTCCCATGGGCAATCTACAACAAAGTGGCTTTTTTCATCACAATTATAGCAAAGCCTCACCTTGTTGCTTGGCTTTCCTCCATTGGAGAGTAACTTCTTGTCAATCCTAGCTTTGTGAAGGGGATTGTGTGCAGAAAACAATTTTTTACTAGCAACGATATCCTTAAACTAGCCAAGATCTACACTATGCAGATATAGTAGTACGGCGGAGATCGGAATACATACCCTCGTAGACCGATTAGCGGGGATTACGCTCCCGCACTAGCGTTGACGACGAAGACGACGTAGCCGACCTCTAGGTCGCGAAGAACTTGGCGCGACGATGACGACGAAGATGACCTCGAGGTCGGGTGGAGGAAGTAGGCCTCCGAGCACCACTAGCGCAGCACCTCGCAGGGCGTTACACACATACGATGGAGACGACGGCCTCCGAAGCTCCAGTCCAGGACGAGCAGCGAAAGACTTGGACCGGAACACCAGCAGCGCGGCAGCGGGCTATGGTGGAAGAGATCCCCCTCTCAACTCGGCGCAACTCCGACAAAGGGAATCACGAGATCGAGAGAGAATTAGGGAATTAATTGGTGAATTAAAAAGCCAGGGGTGCCCCTTCTTATATAGGCTCCCGGGGGGAGCCAACCTTGCCAGGCAGGCAATGTGGGACTATCCCACATGCCTGGTGCGGCCAAGGGGAGTGCGTCGACCCTAGTGGGCCCCTTGTGGCCCACTAGGGGCTGGCCGAACCAGCCCTCCTCCCTTGGGGGGAAGCTTCCCACCCTAATGGGCCTTCTTTCCACTAGAAGGCCCATTTAGGGAAATCTGCCTTAAAATTTCGAAAATAAATATATAAAATCATATTTAAACATTAATTACACTAATTAATATCACACATATTTTATATAATTTATTCTAGCTCCGAAAACTCTTTCGTCGCTGCCTGATCTCCATCAGACCATTCCCGGGACGTTCCCGATGATCTCTTTCCTTTCCAGTTATCTTGTCGAAACCCCTTAAGTGTGTTACCCTAGTGGTTCGATATAATAACAGGTACGATCAAGACTCCTCTATGATCAACGACTAACTCGTAGGCCTGGACTCCTTGAATTAATCCCTGTGATATAACGAATGACTTTCATCTATCAAACCTGGACGTATAGTCTTAAACCCTTTGTCATGGCGATACTTAGCGTGTCCGAGCATCATTCTCAGATATCTCCATACCTAGTATGATGCCATTACTGACAACACTATCTTCTACTCGTCCATGATATTATGCCAGCTGGTGACCTAGTCACATGTTTGCAAACTCATTTGACATAATCTCACCGAGTGGGCCCTAGAGTATCTATCCGGCTATGCGGACTGACAAATCCCGCTGTTGACCCCTCGTCTCAACTACCCCCTTCCGATACCCAAAAGTATCACTGTTATTGTCACTCTAAATAAGATATGACGTTTGGTGCAATCAAAGTATCTTATAGGAATAACAATAAGAGTTGATTTCACGGTCTTAAGGCGTAATGACTATGTCCTATAAATACTGGGTATGTCCATCACATCGTTACACCTAACGATATGACTTCCATTGCCGACCGGCGCCATGCCCTATGATCGGAAAACTTCAATCATCAATCGCGCGATGAAACTAGTCTTAGTAGAGGCTACTAGGGACCTGGTTGTTTTATCTACCACACATGTATTAATATTTTCGCTTAACACAGTTATAGTATGGTGTAAAACATATAATGAACAATTGGGATATTGCCAATAAACTATGTTTATTA
Source organism: Poa annua (assembly GCA_026929855.1). Lineage (NCBI taxonomy): Eukaryota > Viridiplantae > Streptophyta > Magnoliopsida > Poales > Poaceae > Poa > Poa annua. The sequence goes on along the minus strand of CM049426.1, from coordinate 236,108,901 downwards.
AGTGCCTCTAGGGCATATTCCCTTCAGGCTCCCACTTGCACTAGAGTAACACTTAATCTAGTTTACAACTTGGTAAAAGCTCAACACCCATAGCATCTTGGTGCCTGCTCGCCTCGTGGAAGAGGAATACAGTCAATAGATCTCACACATTGAGACCTATATGTGCTTTGCAACACTTCTATGTCACCTAGTTTGACATCATCCCGTATCTTACGATGACGGTGAAATATATCCCAGTGGATGGAGTGAGACTTGAACATTCGCGTAGCATGGGCCTTAAAAGTCTAAGAGATCTATTAAGGGGACCAACTACGCTCGGAAAACTGCTCAGTACAATCACACTTGCTACTTCTGAAGTCGCGATATATTTCTATACCTATGTAGAATATGCGACAGTGCATTCATATGCGACTTTGCAAACTAACCATGTCTATCTTCAAAATAAAGGACATATCCTATATGAGATTTCTAGTCGTATGGGTCAGTGTCATAACTTGCATCATCTTAACCGCTTTACGGCAAGTTGTCTTTCCACTCTTATCCTTTACTAGAAAACATATCTTCAGTTCTCATAGACACTGAAGAATACACTTAACGTTTGTTCATTGACCCACACACGGATCACTCTAGAACCTGCTCTTCAACTAAGAACTCGGGTCACACTAAGTCGAGCTTTCAGTCTGATAGTATCTATGTCTGATACAGAGATAATGTTGAACATCATTTGCTATCACTGAATATGCCAAGATAAACTTAATATTGTACCTAGTCATACAAGCAAGAACCTCTTTCTTTGCTTGTCCTATTCTGAAACACTTCAGAATCTTGACTTAGGAAATATTCCGACTTAATGTTATTAAGCCCCTTACGATCTATACAATTATAAATCGGATGCCTAATACTCCTAACTTCATTTCATAGAAAATTTAATCACTTAAATAATCCTTTACACTCTACTAGAGGATCTGTGTCATTCAATATGTCGTGACATACAAAATCACGAATGACACCTAGCTCCCACTCAAATATGCCTTCCGCATATAAGATCAAGGAAAAGCTACTTAGCTCCCACTCAAATATGCCTTCCACATATAAGATCAAGGAAAGCTACTTTGCTCCCACCCACTTCTTTGCAAATGTAGGTTTCTTGAACTATTTTGGACAACTACAAAATCCTTTGATCACATTATCAAAGTGAAGATTCCAGCTCCGATATGCTTGCTTCAGCCCATGAATGGACCACTGAAGTTTGCATACATGTTTAGCATCCTCAGGATCACCAACTTTTTCTTAATGACACTATTAAGAAACATGGTTTCCTTATCCAACTCATTCGATATTACAGTGATTGCTAAACGACCCAGAATAGATTTAGGCTTCGCCACTTGAGACAAATTCTCATGTGGTCAACTTTTGAATCTGTCGGAACTGTTCCACGACAAATAGATCCTTCTCAATGTCTTTTCTCTCATAAAATTCCATATTCTGTTAACATCCTAGATGCCATCAAGAAGATCTCCCAAGTCAATACCTGGTAATGGTATATGGATTTTATTTCGGATCATAAATGACTCATAGCCATTTCTCGGACTCAGGCCTACCATCTCTTCTTCGTAGTTCGTAGGTCTATCATATTCCATTAATATGACCTTCATAACAAGATTGTCGTAACACACAGTGTGGAACACAACCTCGTATGCCTACACTCTGAGTATGAGCTCGGAACATCATGATCTTGTATCATCATCTTTTTCAAGCTGTGGAGCCTGACACCAAAAACACTTTCGGTTGCGCCACTCTGATGTCTGGAGAGGAAGTTCACCAACTTTGTCTTCCTCTACTTTCTTTCTCACTTATACACTTGGACAAGAAACTATTTCTTTCGCAAGGTATATCCCGAAAACAGTTTTACCTATGTCGTGAGACATGTACCCAACAAAACTCTTTAGGTAGGGTATACTACAAAGATTAATCCATTTTAGGTTCGATCACATCGAAATACTAAATTGCTGAAACGACAATCCAGGCTAAAATCCACGCCATTACTGATATGGTATTGTCTCCATGGATTAAAATGGTTTCCCTATTACCTAACGTGAATGTTACGTTTCTAACATATGACTCTAATGATCACAATAATTCGGTAAGAGATTTATTTACCACACACTATCCGATAGGATGCAATTACGACGTCCTAACTGAAAGTGCATTCTATGCACTCCCAGATTTTGGTGACTAATGACAACACAAAAGGTGTTCTAATGTTTGTGATGAAGCTTGCAGGTTCTTTTACAGGTAGTTTGATAAAGAGGAACACTTACTTGGCCTAAGTTTCATGTCTAATTCACTTGGTCTTTCATCAGGATTTCAATCAGGAGATTTCCGGGGTTCGGAGATTTCCGGTCCCCAGACCGGAGATCTCCGAGCCAATCAAGTTTTTCGCTAAGTCTCAGATCAGAATGCGTACTGACTCCAACTCAAGCTGAGCCGCAAATGCTCTCGGAGATTTCCGAGGCCAGTCCGGAGATCTCCGAGTGACAGGGAAATTCAACCAAGTCCAGAACTCAATTGCGTACTGACTCCAGATCAAGCTGAGCCGGAAATGCTCCCGGAGATTTCCGGAGCTCGGAGATTTCCGAGCCCCAGTCCGGAGATCTCCGAGCGCCAGAGATTTTTCGACCAAGTCAAGAAGCTAAATCAGTACTGATCTAGAGTCAAGTTCTACCGGAATTTCTCCCGGAAATTTCCGGAGTCCGGAGATCTCTGGTCCTCAACCCGGAGATTTCCGGGCTGGCGGCTGTTCAACGGGCAGATTTTGAGAGGGGTATAAATACCCCTCCACCTACCTCCAGCAGACCAAGCTTCCGGATTTTCTCTCTCCTCCATTGGTGCTGAAGCTCGTTTCTTCCGGATCTCCCAATCTAGCCACTCAAATCCTTTGATACTTGGGGATCTGAGGAACAAGCCACTGATATACAACTCCACTGAAGAGATTTGATTTTCCCCCTCTATTTCTTGAGGGGCAACGAATTTAGGGATCCTTTGTGGATAGCTAGGTTCATCTCTGTGTGTTCTTGATCCTTTGTGGATTCCTTTGTCGATTTGACCTGTTGTGATCGTTGTGGGAGCCCCCAATTCAGTTGTGGGTGTGTGCCTCATGTGTTTGTACGGGATCTTCTCTGCCCTTAAAGGAGTCCTTAGTGGAAGAGTGGATTCGGACCTTTGTGGTCGAATTCACAGGAGAATAGGGTGAGGCCTTTGTGGCGTTGAGCAAACCTTTGTGGTAGCTCACACCCCTCCAACGAGACGTACACCTTTGTGGTGGAACTCGGGATAAAATCGGTGTCTTCGAGTTCCTATGGTTGTCTTGCTCCACTCTCCTTTACTGCATTCCTTTCTTGCTTAGTTTCCTAGTTGTCTTTCACTTGTATCACCTAGTTGCACATTTAGACAACTTACTTTCCGCTAGCCTAAAAACTGAAAAACATATAAAAATTGGTCACCACCTATTCACCCCCCCCCCCTCTAGGTGGTCAACTGCCGTTCAATTGGTATCAGAGCCAGGTTGTCTCTTAAAACCTTCACCGCTTGAGACCAACCTTGGACAATGCAAGTTGACCCGAAAGAGGGTTCCGAAGCAGACGCCGCGACTTTGGCGGCAATGCAAGAGAAAGGTGCCACTATGGCCGATATCAAATCTTTGGAAACAAAGTTGACATCGTCCATACAAACCGAGTTCAAGAAGTTTCATGATATGCTTGAGTCTCTCAAGACATCTAAGGAAACCTCTCTTGCTTTGCCCTCAAAGTCTCCCGTGCCTCCGGGCATTACTCAAGATGTGGACCCCGAATTGTTGAAGGGAAAGCAATTGCCTTTGGATGGGAAGGGTGATGCTACTAGTTCCTCAAACCATCAAAACACTTCATCTTCCCAAGATGAAGTGCCTAAAGGCTACAACGCCACTCCTCCCCCATCCCAATACCATACCCCCGATCCCATTATTCCTCATCCGCAAGTTTCTCATAGGGGTGATCCCCCATTGCTTAAAGATTATACTTTCTCTCAATGGCAATATGTGATGAAGTCTCATGTGTGCAGCTCTTCAATCGAGTTGTGGCGTATCATTCAAGTTGGATACAAGCCACATGATCCAACCAACTTAACAAGAAGAGAAGTGGTGGAGGCTCAACTTGATGCCACCGCTCTCTACATGATCCAAAAGGCGGTTGGGAACAACGCCATGTCTCTCATCCAACACCTTACCACCGCCAAGGATACATGGGATGCTCTATCCGAGTTGTTCGTTGTAAATGATAGCATGAGGAGGAACCGCTATGACTCTTTGAGCAATGAAGCCGAAGGCTTCTTCAAGCTTGATGGTGAAGATCATGAGATGATGTATAGAAGATTGGTGACAATAGCCACAAGCTTTCGTGAAGTTGGTGCCTCTCATATTGATGATGCTTGGATCAAGAGAAAGTATGTTAGTTCTATGATGGCATGTGAGCCAACCGATGTCAAGAGTCTTCAAGGAAGACACAACTACCATCTCATGACATCTAATGAGGTTATGCAAGAGATGGTCGCTTATAAGGTAGCCACTAAGAATGCTCAAGACGCAAGGGCAAGGGCTCTTGGAATGCAAAGAGGCACAACCAACCTTGCTTTGAAGGCTACCGTTGAGGAAGACAACGATGATGATGATCTTGGAAGCTTTGCCTACAATGATCATCTCGCTCTTGCGGCTCGCACATTTTGGAACAACCCCTCAAGAGGCAAGATGCGTTTTGACAAGAGTGCATCTCAAGCCGATAGGGTTTCACCCTCCAAGTCAAAGACATGTTACAACTGTCAAGACAAGTTCCATTTCGTTGCCGAGTGCCCTTATGAGAAAAGAGAAGAGCATGGTGGACGTCTAGTGCTCAAGGACAAAACCAAGATGCCCCCCAAGAAGGCCTATGGAAAGAAGAGGCCTTTTAACAAGAAGCCTCGCATTGTGTTGTTGACTCAAGAGGAGTATCCTACCGATGATGACGAATCGGAGGAAGAAACGCCAAATGAAGTGGCGGCTCTTGCCACCATATCAACAACTACCGTTTCTCCATCAACAACAAGAACTCCTTCAACTACGACAAGCTCTTCATCATCACTATTCACATCGCCAAATGAGAACTCGATCACCAAGAGCTCAAGGTGTCTTATGGCAAAGGCATCGGAGGTACCTTCATCCTCTCCCTCTATCATGAATGAAAAGAATGAACTTGATGATGCCTCTAGCCTTCAAATCAAGCAAGAGCTTGTGGCATTCGACTTTTATCACTAACTTGCAAGGTGATAGCAAAAAACATGTTGGTGCCCTCATGGCTCGGATTGGTGAGCTAGAGCATCTCAATGAAGAGAAGGGTAAGATAGAAAGAGAAGACGCTATTTCTCTATCTTACTTGAAATCCTCTCTTGAGGAGGTTGAAGAGTCTCATGCTCATCTTGAGGAGCAACTCGAAACTATTGAGGAAACTCATAATTCCTCATATGCTAAGCTCATTAAGGATCGTGATATGTACTTTGCTAAATTCAAGGTGGCTCAACAAGATAAAGCCGAATTTGCGGTTGGGCATGTTAGACTCAGTGAGGACATGGAGAAGCTCGTCATAGCCCACAAGGCTTTGGAGAGTCAACATGCTCTTCTAAAGCAGTCGTATGCTCAACACCAAACTCGGCTAACTAACCTTGATTCTCTTAGCATCTCTGCCTTTAAGTGTTCGTGTGATAATGCTAATCTTGTGAAGGAGAATGCTAGGTTGAAAAGTGAGATGACTAAGGCCTCCACATCCAAGATCATCCTTCTCAAGGGTAAGCAAGTTGTTGAGACTCCCATCGTGGAGCCTCACACTCGACAAGGAAAGGAAGGTCTTGGATATGTGCCTCCCATGAAGATGAATGCCAAGAAGGGTATTCCCAAGAGCGTCAACCCCATCCAAGCCAAGAAGGCCGACTCCATTCAATCCAAGGAAGGTCTTGCGAGTAGGAATGTCACAAGGGGCAAGCCTACTCGTAAAGATCACGCCGGGGACAACAACCCTAACTATGCTTTATATGTCGATTATTATGGGAATGTTTGTGCTCGTTACATTGGACCCTACTATGGTTTTATTTCATATGCTATTTGGGTTCCTAAGTCTCTTGTCGCTAACCATAAAGCGCCCATTGTGAAGCAATGGGTTGCTAAATGCAAGAAGTGATCTCTTGTAGGATCTTGCTCCCGGTGGTTCAAAATGGATAATTGATAGTGGATGTACAAGACATATGACCGGGAGCAAAGAACTCGTCACGGAGTTGAAATCTAATGAAGATCAAGTAACCGTGACGTTTGGTGACTTATCAAGGTCTAAGGTAACCGGGCTTGGCAAAGTGGTAGTTGCCCCCGACATTACTCTAGTCAATGTTATGCTTGTTGAATCTCTTGGCTATAATTTGTTATCGGTTTGTGCCTTAACAAAGATGGGGATCTCTCCCTTCTTTGATAAGGACATTGTGGTCCTCTTGTGGAGTAAGTCGCTAAGAGTGGCTTTCGTGGGATACGTGGAGCATGAGCTCTATGTGGTGGACTTCTCCGGAGCCACCACTTCTCAAGCCATGTGTCTCTTCGGAAAAGCCGACGTGGGTTGGCTTTGGCATCGCCGACTAGCCCACGTAAACATGCGTACCTTGCAAAATCTCCACAAGGGTAGCCACATCCTTGGACTAAAAGATCATGTTTTCTTTTCAAGGGATCGAATTTGTAGAGCTTGTGTGGAAGGCAATATGCATGATATTCCTCATCCTAGCAAGACCATCATATCTTCTTCCCGGATTTTGGAGCTACTTCATGTTGATCTATTTGGACCAATTCCGGAGATAAGTCTTGGTGGCAAGAAATATTGTCTCGTGATTGTTGATGACTACTCAAGGTATACATGGGTCTATTTCTTCAAGACCAAGGATGAAACTCAACAAGTCTTCATCGACTTCTCAATGGAAGTTCAACGCCAACATGACCTTCCCATATTGGTTGTTCGAAGTGACAATGGGTCGGAATTCAAGAACTACACTCTTAACGACTTTCTTAGTGAAGAAGGCATTCGTCATCAATATTCCGCTGCTTACACTCCTCAACAAAATGGCGTTGCCGAAAGAAAGAACCGGACTCTCATTGATATGGCGAGATCTATGTTGGTGGAGTTCAAGTCTCCCATCAACTTTTGGGCGGAGGCTATTTCCACCGCTTGTCACTCATCAAATCGCCTCTATTTCCGCAAGGGCTTGAAGAAGACTCCATATGAGATCCTTACGGGCAATAAACCCAACATTGGCTAGTTCCGAGTGTTTTGATGTAAGTGCTATTATCTAGTCAAGGGTGTCCGGTTGGGTAAGTTCCACTCTAAATCTATTGAGGGAATCTTTGTCGGATATGGTAGCGAGTCCCACACTTATAGAGTCTTTGATAATTCCTCCCGGATTATCATAGAGTCTTGTAGTGTGGAATTCGATGAAAATAATGGCTCCCAAGTGGAGCAAGTTGGTGTTTGTGATGTAGGTGATGAACAACCTTTTGATGCCATTAAGAAGATGGGGGTGGGCTTTCTTCTCCCCATTGAAGTCCATCAAGAAGTCGCAAGTTCTCCCATCAAGGAGACCTCACCATCACAAGAACCACAAGGTGGCTCACCCATAGCAAATGATGAATCCCCTCAAGAACAATCTCAAGATCTTTCTCAACAAGAGCATACTATTTCTTCTCAAGTTGAAACTCAAGAGGATCATCATCAAAAAGATCATGTCTCCTCCACCAAGATTATTGAAGACAACTCCACTTCTCCAAGTTCTACTCTAGGGCAAGATCATCCTTCTCCACCAAACGAAGAGACTTCTCATGATGATCAAGGCCCTCTAGAAGGTCAAGACGAGGATCCAAAGGATCAAGATGGTCAAGAAATTGTCCCCTCAACAAGGGCGGCAATTGAAACTCGTCGTCAAGCTCGCTTTGCTAAGTCTTTGGAACTTAGGGCGTTATCTCTCGACAAGGTCATTGGTGATTTCTGAGCAAAGGTCTCCACACGAAGTCAATTAGCTCATTTTAGTGAGCATCAAGCACATATTTCAATGGTCGAGCCCAAGAAAGTTTTCGATGCTCTTGAAGATCCCGATTGGCTAGGGGCTATGCATGAAGAACTTAACAACTTCGAGCGCAACAAAGTGTGGCGCCTAGTTGAGAAGCCGAAAGATTGCCGCAACGTTATTGGCACTAAGTGGATCTTCAAGAACAAGCAAGATGAACATGGTATCGTTGTAAGGAACAAGGCACGGTTGGTGGCCCAAGGATTTTCTCAAGTCGAAGGCATCAATTTTGGAGAAACTTTTGCACCGGTTGCAAGACTCGAATCGATATGCATTCTTATCGCTTATGCTTCTCACCATGGTTTCAAATTGCAGCAAATGGACGTAAAAAGCGCCTTCCTTAATGGTCCCTTGCAAGAACTTGTGTATGTTAAACAACCCCCGGGTTTTGAAAACCCCAACCATCCTAACCATGTCTATGTCTTGGACAAAGCTCTCTATGGCCTTAAACAAGCCCCCCGTGCATGGTACGAGCACTTGAGAGAGTTCTTGGTAGACCGTGGATTTGAGGTTGGGGTATCGATCCCACTCTTTTCACTAAAAAGGTTAATGGTGAACTCTTCATTTGTCAACTATATGTCGATGACATTATCTTTGGTTCTACTAACCGTGTGTTCAATGATGAGTTTTCCAAGTTAATGACCGACAAGTTCGAGATGTCCATGATGGGTGAACTCAAGTTCTTTCTTGGTTTTGAGATAAGGCAATTGAGGGAAGGGACCTTCATATGTCAAGCCAAGTACATTCAAGATATGATCAAGAAATTCAAATTGCTTGGACTTAATGGTGTGACTACCCCTATGCAAACCAAGTGCCACCTCCAACTCAACCCCGACGGTAAAGAGGTAGACCAAAAGGAGTATTGTTCTATGATTGGATCTCTTCTTTATTTGTGTGCGTCTAGGCCCGATATCGTTTTAAGCGTTGGAGTGTGTGCTCGTTATCAAGCCGCGCCTAAGGAAAGTCATTTGATGGCCGTGAAGAGAATCTTCAGATATTTGGTTCATACCCCTTGCTTTGGGTTGTGGTATCCCAAAGATGGCACCTTGTCTCTTTGTGGATACACCGACTCCGATTGGGCGGGCGACATTGATGATAGGAAGTCCACATCCGGGACGTGTCAATTTCTTGGAAGATCTTTGGTGAGTTGGTCCTCGAAGAAACAAAATTGCATCTCTTTATCCACGGCGGAGGCCGAGTACGTCGCTGCCGCAAGCGGATGTACTCAACTTCTTTGGATGCGGCAAACTTTAAAGGATTACGGTGTCCTCTTGGACAAAGTGCCGCTTTTATGTGATAATGAGAGTGCCATCAAAATTGCAAACAATCCGGTGCAACATTCAAGAACCAAGCACATTGAGATTCGTCATCACTTCATCCGCGATCACGTGGCTCGAGGAGATATTGATCTAACATATGTTGGTACAAGGGATCAATTGGCGGATATCTTCACGAAGCCCCTTGATGAAGCCCGTTTTTGCTACTTGAGGAATGAGCTCAATATCATAGATTCTCGGGCCTTGGCTTGAACTCCGTACACTCACTCCAACGCTTAAGGCTTTATTAGACCTAGAGGTACGCAGGGACTTAGGGGGAGTGTTTTCCTAATACATTGGACTCTTCCTCCCCCTAATATGCATATAGTGACATATCATCGCTAAAACTTCAAATTAAACATAATTTGTGAGCTTCAATGTTGAGATGTAGTTATGGACCCAAGATATATCTTCGCGGTACCATGCTACAACTCATACACGGTGGCCTCGGCCACCAACACTCTTTTTTCTTTGGACTCTTTTTGGTTTTTTCTTTGATTCTCACTTGCATTGTCTTTGGCTCTTTTTGGGAAAACACACTCCTGGTTGGTCTTCTCTTGTGCTTTACGTTTCTTGCAACTTGAGTGTGTTCTTTTTCAGTTTGAGTGTCTATCCTAAGCCGTTCACTATCTTTAAACATGCTTTTACCCACTCATGTCCCCTTTTGTTTCTTGTTCCTGGAGTTTTTGGGTTTGAACGGAAATCTCCGAGCCTTACGCAGAAATCTCCGGTCCACCAGAGAATTTCGAGACTAAGTCCATTCAAAAATCAGCACTGACCTGTGATGATTATTGACCGGAAATAGCCTCGGAAATTTCCGGTGTCCGGAAATTTCCGAGCTGAGACTCGGAAATCTCCGGCCCCTGCGATTTTTCGGCACCTAAGTCATTTTCAATTTCGGCACAGACCTCAGGCGAAGCTGAATCGGAATTAGAGCCGGAAATCTCCGGGGTCCGGAAATCTCCGGTCCGATGTCCGGAAATCTCCGAGCGTGCAAAAGTTTTCCAGGGCTAAGTCCGTATCCGGAAATAGCCCCGGAAATCTCCGGCACCCGGAGATCTCCGAGCCTCAGTACGGAGATTTCCGGTTCAAATTTTTCCTGCCTATATAAGGGCACGGGTGGACCGGCCGGTTCGGCCAGTTCATCCACCCCGTGCCATATTCCTCTCTCTCCTCCGAATATCTCCAAATCTTCCGTTCCTTGCTGCGGGTGGATCGTTCGTAGGTTTCTCGCGTGCTTCAGGGATCTTCTTCTCCTCCTCGAGGGCTTCGTTTTCATCCGCACGCTTTCCGCGATGTCTTCCGGTAACTTCTCGTTTTTCAAATCTAGGACGAAACTAGTTTTGTTTAACCTAGACGATTTAGGAGGTTGTTGCTTGTTTCCTTTGGTAGAATTGCTCCCCTTGGCATGCTCTACACTCCACGTGCACAGATCTGTTTTTCGTTCATAGTTCTTGTTCAGATCTGTCAAAATTTCGTGCAGACCGGAAATCTCCGAGTCTAACTCGGAAATCTCCGGACCCCGGAGATCTCCGAGTCAGGCCCGGAAATCTCCGGCCTACTCAGAATTAAATCAGCTAAGGACAGATACTGTGTTTGCAAAAACTTCTCTAGTACGTTCCATTTTCATTCTCGGACATGAGTGCTTACCCCATATGCTTTCCATCCTCTCTTTGCTGTGTGTTTGCAGGTTCCAACCCTCGAGGCCATTTCAAGCAAATCTTTACACGTGGAAAAGGCAAACCAGTTCATTCTCGCCCTCCCAGTGGGTCCTCAAGTGAAGATAGCACACCTACCGAGTCTGCAGCTCTGCTCAGGAAACCCACTGGGCCTAGCAAGAAGAAGAGGCCCGAGCTCCGTCTTGAAGACTTCAACAAAGGCAGTTTTCACAAGTGGCGAAGTGAGCTCTCCTATAATGTGGAGTCTGATGATCCTAAGTACTTTTGCACTGAGATGGCATGGCTCTACAGGGAAGTTTATCAGAAGTTCTCAATTGACAAGCCCGTCTGCCCCATGAAGTGGATTGACTTTGACAAACTAATGAAGAAGGCTGACTATTTTGGTGGTGCTGTCAAGGTATGTGGACTTCTGGGTCTGGAGCATTTGATGAGGACTGAGTGCAACTACAGCGTATCTCTTATCCATCAGTTCTATGCTACTGTAGTGTTTGACTCCTCAGAGGATATTGGGATGACCTGGATGTCTGGCAGGCAGCGCTTGACTTCCTCTTTCCGAGAGTTTGCTCGGATTCTTGGTTGTCCCTTCAGTGGTTTGTCTGTTCCAGCTGGCGCCCGCATGCATGTCCAGGGCATTTCTTACAACAAGCATGTCATGACTGATCTTTATCAGCCTAGAGGAAGGATTGGCTCTCAGAATGGTCTTCTCCCTACTTATGATATTCTGCTTCGCATGTTCCGTTGGACTATTGCTCCCATTGCAGGTAATGCGGACAATATTGCTGGGGCCCTAGTCAACTTGATGGCAAGGCTCATGCGGCCTATCTTGGTGAATATGAGGTTGAACAGGAAGTCTACAAAGTGGATGTCATGGATTTCATTTTCCAGGAGATGTCTTGCAGTTTTTGAGAGGAAAGTTCCTCCATATGCTCCCTACGTGATGTTACTCATCAAGAGGCTCTACAAGCTTTCTGAGCAAGACGGAGATGATTTTGATGCACCCTTTGGTACTCAGCCCCACAAGGCAGCCCTGCTTATTCAGAAATCTGCTCACCTTGTTCAACAACAAGCCACCATGCAAGATATCAATGAGGATGAGATTTTTGGTGGTCCTTCTCGGGTTCCCTTGAAGTAGGGTTTCTTCATGGGCATAGGCCCCTTGCCCTTCGTTTTGTACAAGAGCCTCCCACCATGGTCCTCTCATCTTTCCCATGGGCAATCTACAACAAAGTGGCTTTTGTCATCACAATTATAGCAAAGCCTCACCTTGTTGCTTGGCTTTCCTCCATTGGAGAGGAACTTCTTGTCAATCCTAGCTTTGTGAAGGGGATCGGGTGCAGAAAACAAAATTTTACTAGCAACGATATCCTTAAACTAGCCAAGATCTACACTATGCAGATATAGTAGTACGGCGGAGATCGGAATACATACCCTCGTAGACCGATTAGCGGGGATTACACTCCCGCACTAGCGTTGACGATGAAGACGACGTAGCCGACCTCTAGGTCGCGAAGAACTTGGCGCGACGATGACGACGAAGATGACCTCGAGGTCGGGTGGAGGAAGTAGGCCTCCGAGCACCGCTAGCGCAGCACCTCGCAGGGCGTTACACACATACGATGGAGACGACGGCCTCCGAAGCTCCAGTCCAGGGCGAGCAGCGGAAGACTTGGACCGGAACACCAGCAGCGCGGCAGCGGGCTATGGTGGAAGAGATCCCCCTCTCAACAAGGCGCAACTCCGACAAAGGGAATCACGAGATCGAGAGAGAATTAGGGAATTAATTGGTGAATTAAAAGGCCAGGGGTGTCCCTTCTTATATAGGCTCCCGGGGGGAGCCAACCTTGCCAGGCAGGCAATGTGGGACTATCCCACATGCCTGGTGCGGCCAAGGGGAGTGCGTCGACCCTAATGGGCCCCTTGTGGCCCACTAGGGGCTGGCCGAACCAGCCCTCCTCCCTTGGGGGGAAGCTTCCCACCCTAATGGGCCTTCTTTCCACTAGAAGGCCCATTTAGGGAAATCTGCCTTAAAATTTCGAAAATAAATATATAAAATCATATTTAAACATTGATTACACTAATTAATATCAAACATATTTTATATAATTTATTCTAGCTCCGAAAACTCTTTCGTCGCTGCCTGATCTCCATCGGACCATTCCCGGGACGTTCCCGATGATCTCTTTCCTTTCCGGTTATCTTGTCGAAACCCCTTAAGTGTGTTACCCTAGCGGTTCGATATAATAACAGGTACGATCAAGACTCCTCTATGATCAACGACTAACTCGTAGGCCTGGACTCCATGAATTAATCCCTGTGATATAACGAATGACTTTCATCTATCAAACCTGGACGTATAGTCTTAAACCCTTTGTCATGGCGATACTTAGCGTGTCCGAGCATCATTCTCAGATATCTCCATACCTAGTATGATGTCATTACCGACAATACTTTCTTCTACTCGTCCATGATATTATGTCAGCTGGTGACCTAGTCACATGTTTGCAAACTCATTTGACATAATCTCACCGAGTGGGCCCTAGAGTATCTATCCGGCTATGCGGACTGACAAATCCCGCTGTTGACCCCTCGTCTCAACTACCCCCTTCCGATACCCAAAAGTATCACTGTTATTGTCACTCTAAATAAGATATGACGTTTGGTGCAATCAAAGTATCTTACAGGAATAACAATAAGAGTTGATTTCACGGTCTTAAGGCGTAATGACTATGTCCTATAAATACTGGGTATGTCCATCACATCGTTACACCTTACGATATGACTTCCATTGCCGACCGGAGCCATGCCCTATGATCGGAAAACTTCAATCATCAATCGCGCGATGAAACTAGTCTTAGTAGAGGCTACTAGGGACCTGGTTGTTTTATCTACCACACATGTATTAATATTTTCGCTTAACACAGTTATAGGATGGTGTAAAACATATAATGAACAATTGGGATATTGCCAATAAACTATGTTTATTAAGTGCCTCTAGGGCATATTCCCTTCAGGCTCCCACTTGCACTAGAGTAACACTTAATCTAGTTTACAACTTGGTAAAAGCTCAACACACATAGCATCTTGGTGCCTGCTCGCCTCGTGGAAGAGGAATACAGTCAATAGATCTCACACATTGAGACCTATATGTGCTTTGCAACACTTCTATGTCACCTAGTTTGACATCATCCCGTATCTTACGATGATGGTGAAATATATCCCAGTGGATGGAGTGAGACTTGAACATTCGCGTAGCATGGGCCTTAAAAGTCTAAGAGATCTATTAAGGGGACCAACTACGCTCGGAAAACTGCTCAGTACAATCACACTTGCTACTTCTGAAGTCGCGATATATTTCTATACCTATGTAGAATATGCGACAGTGCATTCATATGCGACTTTGCAAAATAACCATGTCTATCTTCAAAATAAAGGACATATCCTATATGAGATTTTAGTCGTATGGGTCAGTGTCATAACTTGCATCATCTTAACCGCTTTACGGCAAGTTGTTTTTCCACTCTTATCCTTTACTAGAAAACATATCTTCGGTTCTCATAGACACTGAAGAATACACTTAACGTTTGTTCATTGACCCACACACGGATCACTCTAGAACCTGTTCTTCAACTAAGAACTCGGGTCACACTAAGTCGACCTTTCAGTCTGATAGTATCTATGTCTGATACATAGATAATGTTGAACATGATTTGCTATCACTGAAAATGCCAAGATAAACTTAATATTTTACCTAGTCATACAAGCAAGAACCTCTTTCTTTGCTTGTCCTATTCTGAAACACTTCAGAATCTTGACTTAGGAAATATTCTGACTTAATGTTATTAAGCCCCTTACGATCTATACAATTATAAATCGGATGCCTAATACTCCTAACTTCATTTCATAGAAAATTTAATCACTTAAATAATCATTTACACTCTACTCGAGGATCTGTGTCATTCAATATGTCGTGACATACAGCCCATGAATGGACCACTGAAGTTTGCATACATGTTTAGCATCCTCAGGATCACCAACTTTTTCTTAATGACACTATTAAGAAACATGGTTTCCTTATCCAACTCATTCGAAATTACAGTGATTGCTAAACGACCCATAATAGATTTAGGCTTCGCCACTTGAGACAAATTCTCATGTGGTCAACTTTTGAATCTGTCGGAACTGTTCCACGACAAATAGATCCTTCTCAATGTCTATTCTCTCATAAAATTCCATATTCTGTTAACATCCTAGATGCCATCAAGAAGATCTCCCAAGTCAATACCTGGTAATGGTATATGGATTTTATTTCGGATCATAAATGACTCATAGCCATTTCTCGGACTCCGGTCTACCATCTCTTCTTCGTAGTTCGTAGGTCTATCATATTCCATTAATATGACCTTCATAACAAGATTGTCGTAACACACAGTGTGGAACACAACCTCGTATGCCTACACTCTTAGTATGAGCTCGGAACATCATGATCTTGTATCATCATCTTTTTCAAGTTGTGGAGCCTGACACCAAAAACACTTTCGGTTGCGCCACTCTGATGTCTGGAGAGGAAGTTCACCAACTTTGTCTTCCTCTACTTTCTTTCTCACTTATACACTTGGACAAGAAACTATTTCTTTCGCAAGGTATATCCCGAAAACAGTTTTACCTATGTCGTGAGACATGTACCCAACAAAACTCTTTAGGTAGGGTATACTACAAAGATTAATCCATTTTAGGTTCGATCACATCGAAACACTAAATTGCTGAAACGACAATCCAGGCTAAAATCCACGCCATTACTGATATGGTATTGTCTCCATGGATTCAAATGGTTTCCCTATTACCTAACGTGAATGTTACGTTTCTAACATATGACTCTAATGATCACAATAATTCGGTAAGAGATTTATTTACCACACACTATCCGATAGGATGCAATTACGACGTCCTAACTGAAAGTGCATTCTATGCACTCCCAGATTTTGGTGACTAATGACAACACAAAAGGTGTTCTAATGTTTGTGATGAAGCTTGCAGGTTCTTTTACAGGTAGTTCGATAAAGAGGAACACTTACTTGGCCTAAGTTTCATGTCTAATTCACTTGGTCTTTCATCAGGATTTCAATCAGGAGATTTCCGGGGTTCGGAGATTTCCGGTCCCCAGACCGGAGATGTCCGAGCCAATCAAGTTTTTCGCTAAGTCTCAGATCAGAATGCGTACTGACTCCAACTCAAGCTGAGATGGAAATGCTCTCGGAGATTTCCGGCGCTCGGAGATTTCCGAGCCCAGTCCGGAGATCTCCGAGTCACAGGGAAATTCAACCAAGTCCAGAACTCAATTGCGTACTGACTCCAGATCAAGCTGAGCCGGAAATGCTCCCGGAGATTTCCGGAGGTCGGAGATTTCCGGAGCTCGGAGATTTCCGAGCCCCAGTCCGGAGATCTCCGAGCGCCAGAGATTTTTCGACCAAGTCAAGAAGCTAAATCAGTACTTATCTAGAGTCAAGTTCTACCGGAATTTCTCCCAGAAATTTCCGGAGTCCGGAGATCTCCGGTCCTCAAACCGGAGATTTTCGGGCTGGCGGCTGTTCAACGGGCAGATTTTGAGAGGGGTATAAATACCCCTCCACCTACCTCCAGCAGACCAAGCTTCCGGATTTTCTCTCTCCTCCATTGGTGCTGAAGCTCGTTTCTTCCGGATCTCCCAATCTAGCCACTCAAATCCTTTGATACTTGGGGATCTGAGGAAGAAGCCACCGATCTACAACTCCACCGAAGCGATTTTATTTTCCCCCTCTATTTCTTGAGGGGCAACGAATCTAGGGTTCCTTTGTGGATAGCTAGGTTCATCTTTGTGTGTTCTAAATCCTTTGTGGATTCCTTTGTGGATTTGACCTGTTGTGGTCGTTGTGGGAGCCCCCAATTCAGTTGTGGGTGTGTGCCTCACGTGTTTGTACGGGATCTTCTCCGCCCTTAAAGGAGTCCTTAGTGGAATAGTGGATTCGGACCTTTGTGGTCGAATTCACAGGAGAATAGGGTGAGGCTTTTGTGGCGTTGAGCAAACCTTTGTGGTAGCTCACACCCCTCCAACGAGACGTACACCTTTGTGGTGAAACTCGGGATAAAATCGGTGTCTTCGAGTTCGTATGGTTGTCTTGCTCCACTCTCCTTTACTGCATTCCTTTCTTGCTTAGTTTCCTAGTTGTCTTTCACTTGTATCACCTAGTTGCACATTTAGACAACTTACTTTCCGCTAGCCTAAAAACTGAAAAACATATAAAAATTGGTCACCACCTATTCACCCCCCCCCCCCCCCCCCTCTAGGTGGTCAACTGCCGTTCAATTGGTATCAGAGCCAGGTTGTCTCTTAAAAGCTTCACCGCTTGAGACCAACCTTGGACAATGCAAGTTGACCCGAAAGAGGGTTCCGAAGCGGACGCCGCGACTTTGGCGGCAATGCAAGAGAAAGGTGCCACTATGGCCGATATCAACTCTTTGGAAACAAAGTTGACATCGTCCATACAAACCGAGTTCAAGAAGTTTCATGAGAACTCGATCACCAAGAGCTCAAGGTGTCTTATGGCAAAGGCATCGGAGGTACCTTCATCCTCTCCCTCTATCATGAATGAAAAGAATGAACTTGATGATGCCTCTAGCCTTCAAATCAAGCAAGAGCTTGTGGCATTCGACTCTTTTATCACTAACTTGCAAGGTGATAGCAAAAAACATGTTGGTGCCCTCATGGCTCGGATTGGTGAGCTAGAGCATCTCAATGAAGAGAAGGGTAAGATAGAAAGAGAAGACGCTATTTCTCTATCTTACTTGAAATCCTCTCTTGAGGAGGTTGAAGAGTCTCATGCTCATCTTGAGGAGCAACTCGAAACTATTGAGGAAACTCATAATTCCTCACATGCTAAGCTCATTAAGGATCGTGATATGTACATTGCTAAATTCAAGGTGGCTCAACAAGATAAAGCCGAATTTGTGGTTGGGCATGTTAGACTCATTGAGGACATGGAGAAGCTCGTCATAGCCCACAAGGCTTTGGAGAGTCAACATGCTCTTCTAAAGCAGTCGTATGCTCAACTCCAAACTCGGCTAACTAACCTTGATTCTCTTAGCATCTCTGCCTCTAAGTGTTCGTGTGATAATGCTAATCTTGTGAAGGAGAATGCTAGGTTTAAAAGTGAGATGACTAAGGCCTCCACATCCAAGATCATCCTTCTCAAGGGTAAGCAAGTTGTTGAGACTCCCATCGTGGAGCCTCACACTCGACAAGGAAAGGAAGGTCTTGGATATGTGCCTCCCATGAAGATGAATGCCAAGAAGGGTATTCCCAAGAGCGTCAACCCCATCCAAGCCAAGAAGGCCGACTCCATTCAATCCAAGGAAGGTCTTGCGAGTAGGAATGTCACAAGGGGCAAGCCTACTCGTAAAGATCACGCCGGGGACAACAACCCTAACTATGCTTTATATGTCGATTATTATGGGAATGTTTGTGCTCGTTACATTGGACCCTACTATGGTTTTATTTCATATGCTATTTGGGTTCCTAAGTCTCTTGTCGCTAAACATAAAGCGCCCATTGTGAAGCAATGGGTTGCTAAATGCAAGAAGTGATGTCTTGTAGGATCTTGCTCCCGGTGGTTCAAAATGGATAATTGATAGTGGATGTACAAGTCATATGACCGGGAGCAAAGAACTCGTCACGGAGTTAAAATCTAATGAAGATCAAGTAACTGTGACGTTTGGTGACTTATCAAGGTCTAAGGTAACCGGGCTTGGCAAAGTGGTAGTTGCCCCCGACATTACTCTAGTCAATTTTATGCTTGTTGAATCTCTTGGCTATAATTTGTTATCGGTTCGTGCCTTGACAAAGATGGGGATCTCTCCCTTCTTTGATAAGGACATTGTGGTCCTCTTGTGGAGTAAGTCGCTAAGAGTGGCTTTCGTGGGATACGTGGAGCATGAGATCTATGTGGTGGACTTCTCCGGAGCCACCACTTCTCAAGCCATGTGTCTCTTCGGAAAAGCCGACGTGGGTTGGCTTTGGCATCGCCGACTAGCCCACGTAAACATGCGTACCTTGCAAAGTCTCCACAAGGGTGGCCACATCCTTGGACTAAAAGATCATGTTTTCTTTTCAAGGGATCGAATTTGTAGAGCTTGTGTGGAAGGCAAGATGCATGATATTCCTCATCCTAGCAAGACCATCATATCTTCTTCCCGGATTTTGGAGCTACTTCATGTTGATCTATTTGGACCAATTCCGGAGATAAGCCTTTGTGGCAAGAAATATTGTCTCGTGATTGTTGATGACTACTCAAGGTATACATGGGTCTATTTCTTCAAGACCAAGGATGAAACTCAACAAGTCTTCATCGACTTCTCAAAGGAAGTTCAACGCCAACATGACCTTCCCATATTGGTTGTTCGAAGTGACAATGGGTCGGAATTCAAGAACTACACTCTTAACGACTTTCTTAGTGAAGAAGGCATTCGTCATCAATATTCCGCTGCTTACACTCCTCAACAAAATGGCGTTGCCGAAAGAAAGAACCGGACTCTCATTGATATGGCGAGATCTATGTTGGCGGAGTTCAAGTCTCCCATCAACTTTTGGGCGGAGGCTATTTCCACCGCTTGTCACTCATCAAATCGCCTCTATTTCCGCAAGGGCTTGAAGAAGACTCCATATGAGATCCTTACCGGCAATAAACCCAACATTGGCTAGTTCCGAGTGTTTGGATGTAAGTGCTATTATCTAGTCAAGGGTGTCCGGTTGGGTAAGTTCCACTCTAAATCTATTGAGGGAATCTTTGTCGGATATGGTAGCGAGTCCCACACTTATAGAGTCTTTGATAATTCCTCCCGGATTATCATAGAGTCTTGTAGTGTGGAATTCGATGAAAATAATGGCTCCCAAGTGGAGCAAGTTGGTGTTTGTGATGTAGGTGATGAACAACCTTTTGATGCCATTAAGAAGATGGGGGTGGGCTTTCTTCTCCCCATTGAAGTCCATCAAGAAGTCGCAAGTTCTCCCATCAAGGAGACCTCACCATCACAAGAACCACAAGGTGGCTCACCCATAGCAAATGATGAATCCCCTCCAGAACAATCTCAAGATCTTTCTCAACAAGAGCATACTATTTCTTCTCAAGTTGAAAATCAAGAGGATCATCATCAAAAAGATCATGTCTCCTCCACCAAGATTATTGAAGACAACTCCACTTCTCCAAGTTCTACTCTAGGGCAAGATCATCCTTCTCCACCAAACGAAGAGACTTCTCATGATGATCAAGGCCCTCTAGAAGGTCAAGACGAGGATCCAAAGGATCAAGATGGTCAAGAAATTGTCCCCTCAACAAGGGCGGCAATTGAAACTCGTCGTCAAGCTCGCTTTGCTTAGTCTTTGGAACTTAGGGCGTTATCTCTCGGAAAAGGTCATTGGTGATTTACGAGCAAAGGTCTCCACACGAAGTCAATTAGCTCATTTTAGTGAGCATCAAGCACATATTTCAATGGTCGAGCCCAAGAAAGTTTTCGATGCTCTTGAAGATCCCGATTGGCTAGGGGCTATGCATGAAGAACTTAACAACTTCGAGCGCAACAAAGTGTGGCGCCTAGTTGAGAAGCCGAAAGATTGCCGCAACGTTATTGGCACTAAGTGGATCTTCAAGAACAAGCAAGATGAACATGGTATCGTTGTAAGGAACAAGGCACGGTTGGTGGCCCAAGGATTTTCTCAAGTCGAAGGCATCGATTTTGGAGAAACTTTTGCACCGGTTGCAAGACTCGAATCGATATGCATTCTTATCGCTTATGCTTCTCACCATGGTTTCAAATTGCAGAAAATGGACTTAAAAAGAGCCTTCCTTAATGGTCCCTTGCAAGAATTTGTGTATGTTAAACAACCCCCGGGTTTTGAAAACCCCAACCATCCTAACCATGTCTATATCTTGGACAAAGCTCTCTATGGCCTTAAACAAGCCCCTCGTGCATGGTACGAGCACTTGAGAGAGTTCTTGGTAGACCGTGGATTTGAGGTTGGGGTATCGATCCCACTCTTTTCACTAAAAAGGTTAATGGTGAACTCTTCATTTGTCAACTATATGTCGATGACATTATCTTTGGTTCTACTAACCGTGTGTTCAGTGATGAGTTTTCCAAGTTAATGACCGACAAGTTCGAGATGTCCATGATGGGTGAACTCAAGTTCTTTCTTGGTTTTGAGATAAGGCAATTGAGGGAAGGGACCTTCATATGTCAAGCCAAGTACATTCAAGATATGATCAAGAAATTCAAATTGCTTGGACTTAATGGTGTGACTACCCCTATGCAAACCAAGTGCCACCTCCAACTCAACCCCGACGGTAAAGAGGTAGACCAAAAGGGTTCTATGATTGGATCTCTTCTTTATTTGTGTGCGTCTAGGCCCGATATCGTTTTAAGCGTTGGAGTGTGTGCTCGTTATCAAGCCGCGCCTAAGGAAAGTCATTTGATGGCCGTGAAGAGAATCTTCAGATATTTGGTTCATACCCCTTGCTTTGGGTTGTGGTATCCCAAAGATGGCACCTTGTCTCTTTGTGGATACACCGACTCCGATTTGGCGGGCGACATTGATGATAGGAAGTCCACATCCGGGACGTGTCAATTTCTTGGAAGATCTTTGGTGAGTTGGTCCTCAAAGAAACAAAATTGCATCTCTTTATCCACGGCGGAGGCCGAGTACGTCGCTGCCGCAAGCGGATGTACTCAACTTCTTTGGATGCGGCAAACTTTAAAGGATTACGGTGTCCTCTTGGACAAAGTGCCGCTTTTATGTGATAATGAGAGTGCCATCAAAATTGCATACAATCCGGTGCAACATTCAAGAACCAAGCACATTGAGATTCGTCATCACTTCATCCGTGATCACGTGGCTCGAGGAGATATTGATCTATCATATGTTGGTACAAGGGATCAATTGGCGGATATCTTCAGGAAGCCCCTTGATGAAGCCCGTTTTTGCTACTTGAGGAATGAGCTCAATATCAAAGATTCTCGGGCCTTGGCTTGAACTCCGTACACTCACTCCAACGCTTAAGGCTTTATTAGACCTAGAGGTACGCAGGGACTTAGGGGGAGTGTTTTCCTAATACATTGGACTCTTCCTCCCCCTAATATGCATATAGTGACATATCATTGCTAAAACTTCAAATTAAATATAATTTGTGAGCTTCAATGTTGAGATGTAGTTATGGACCCAAGATATATCTTCGCGGTACCATGCTACAACTCATACACGGTGGCCTCGGCCACCAACACTCTTTTTTCTTTGGACTCTTTTTGGTTTTATTCTTTGATTCTCACTTGCATTGTCTTTGGCTCTTTTTGGGAAAACACACTCCTGGTTGGTCTTCTCTTGTGCTTTACGTTTCTTGCAACTTGAGTGTGTCTTCTTTTTCAGTTTGAGTGTCTATCCTAAGCCTTTCACTATCTTTAAACATGCTTTTCCCCACTCATGTCCCCTTTTGTTTCTTGTTCCTGGAGTTTTTGGGTTTGAACGGAAATCTCCGAGCCTTACTCAGAAATCTCCGGTCCACCAGAGAATTTCGAGACTAAGTCCATTCAAAAATCAGCACTGACCTGTGATGATTATTGACCGGAAATAGCCTCGGAAATTTCCGGTGTCCGGAAATTTCCAAGCTGAGACTCGGAAATCTCCGGCCCCTGCAATTTTTCGGCACCTAAGTCATTTTCAATTTCGGCACTGACCTCAGGCGAAGCTGAATCGGAATTAGAGCCGGAAATCTCCGGGGTCCGGAAATCTCCGGTCCGATGTCCGGAAATCTCCGAGCATGCAAAAGTTTTCCAGGGCTAACTCCGTATCCGGAAATAGCCCCGGAAATCTCCGGCACCCGGAGATCTCCGAGCCTCAGTCCGGAGATTTCCGGTTCAAATTTTTCCTGCCTATATAAGGGCACGGGTGGACCGGCCGGTTCGGCCAGTTCATCCACCCCGTGCCCTATTCCTCTCTCTCCTCCGAAAATCTCCAAATCTTCTGTTCCTTGCTGCGGGTGGATCGTTCGAAGGTTTCTCGCGTGCTTCGGGGATCTTCTTCTCCTCCTCGAGGGCTTCGTTTTCATCCGCACGCTTTCCGCGATGTCTTCCGGTAACTCCTCGTTTTTCAAATCTAGGACGAAACTAGTTTTTGTTTAACCTAGCCGATTTAGGAGGTTGTTGCTTGTTTCCTTTGGTAGTATTGCTCCCCTTGGCATGCTCTACACTCCACGTGCACAAATCTGTTTTTCGTTCATAGTTCTTGTTCAGATCTGTAAAAATTTCGTGCAGACCGGAAATCTCCGAGTCTGACTCGGAAATCTCCGGACCCCGGAGATCTCCGAGTCAGGCCCGGAAATCTCCGGCCTACTCAGAATTAAATCAGCTAAGGACAGATATTGTGTTTGCAAAAACTTCTCTAGTACGTTCCATTTTCATTCTCGGACATGAGTGTTTACCCCATATGCTTTCCATCCTCTCTTTGCTGTGTGTTTGCAGGTTCCAACCCTCGAGGCCGTTTCAAGCAAATCTCTACACGTGGAGAAGGCAAACCAGTTCATTCTCGCCCTCCCAGTGGGTCCTCAAGTGAAGATAGCACACCTACTTAGTCTGCAGCTCTGCTCAGGAAACCCACTGGGCCTAGCAAGAAGAAGAGGCCCGAGCTCCGTCTTGAAGACTTCAACAAAGGCAGTTTTCGCAAGTGGCGAAGTGAGCTCTCCTATAATGTGGAGTCGGATGATCCTAAGTACTTTTGCACTGAGATGGCATGGCTCTACAGGGAAGTTTATCAGAAGTTCTCAATTGACAAGCCCGTCTGACCCATGAAGTGGATTGACTTTGAAAACTAATGAAGAAGGCTGACTATTTTGGTGGTGCTGTCAAGGTATGTGGACTTCTGGGTCTGGAGCACTTGATGAGGACTGAGTGCAACTACAGAGTATCTCTTATCCATCAGTTCTATGCTACTGTGGTGTTTGACTCCTCAGAGGATATTGGGATGACCTGGATGTCTGGCAGGCAGCGCTTGACTTCCTCTTTCCGAGAGTTTACTCGGATTCTTGGCTGTCCCTTCAGTGGTTTGTCTGTTCCAGCTGGCGCCCGCATGCATGTCCAGGGCATTTCTTACAACAAGCATGTCATGACTGATCTTTATCAGCCTGGAGGAAGGATTGGCTCTCAGAATGGTCTTCTCCCTACTTATGATATTCTGCTTCGCATGTTCCGTTGGACTATTGCTCCCATTGCAGGTAATGCGGACAATATTGCTGGGGCCCTAGTAAACTTGATGGCCAAGGCTCATGCGGCCTATCTTGGTGAATATGAGGTTGAACAGGAAGTCTACAAAGTGGATGTCATGGATTTCATTTTCCAGGAGATGTCTCTGGCAGTTTTTGAGAGGAAAGTTCCTCCATATGCTCGCTATGTGATGTTACTCATCAAGAGGCTCTACAAGCTTTCTGAGCAAGACGGAGATGATTTTGATGCAGCCTTTGGTACTCAGCCCCACAAGGCAGCCCTGCTTATTCAGAAATCTGCTCACCTTGTTCAACAACAAGCCACCATGCAAGATATCAACGAGGATGAGATTTTTGGTGGTCCTTCTCGGGTTCCCTCCAATCCCAACATCAAGAAAGCTGCCAAGAAGAGTCGCCCATGGGTAGTTCGAGCTATTGAGAAAATCATGAACATGAACTGTTGCATTCACAGTGAGAACTACTCCATCTACTCTCAGAACCATCGCATTATGAAGCGCCAAGAAGAGATGATGGCTCATATGAAGATGCCTGCTCCGAAGCACTCTTTGAAGCCTGTGATTCCTTTCAAGGATTGGAATGCAGATGGACTCACTTTTGATTGGGATGATGCAGTGCCAGAGGACAGCGATCTCGAGTATGATGATGATGCTGAGGAGGACGAGGATGATGATGCCGAGCAAGATTCCGACTCTTGAGTCATGGGACGTTAGTAGAACCTCCTCCCTTTTTGGTATCTTGATGCCAAAGGGGGAGAAGTATCTCTAGGACTCTCGGGATTTGCATGGGTTGGGAGCACTTCCTTCTTTTCGTTTTGTTTTTCTTGTGTGCTCCCTATTTTCGTGACTATTTTTTCTTCATGTGTGTGAGACATGAGTACCGTTAAATTCTCTATTGTAATAACTCTATTGTCTAAGTTTGTTGCTTCTTGTATGTATTGTGTATTTGTGTGTTTTGTAAAATCTAGGGGGAGTGTTGATCCTAAGGAACGTGCACTTTGTATTCCAAAAACATCCTAAAAATAGTGCACTCACTTAGGGGGAGCTCCGTCTATATTTTGCAAATCCGTTCTCCTTTCGTGTTGTCATCATTCGCCAAAAAGGGGGAGATTGAAAGTGCATTCTATGCACTCCCAGATTTTGGTGACTAATGACAACACAAAAGGTGTTCTAATGTTTGTGATGAAGCTTGCAGGTTCTTTTACAGGTAGTTTGAGAAAGAGGAACACTTACTTGGCCTAAGTTTCATGTCTAATTCACTTGGTCTTTCATCAGGATTTCAATCAGGAGATTTCCGGGGTTCGGAGATTTCCGGTCCCCAGACCGGAGATCTCCGAGCCAATCAAGTTTTTCGCTAAGTCTCAGATCAGAATGCGTACTGACTCCAACTCAAGCTGAGCCGGAAATGCTCTCGGAGATTTCCGGCGCTCGGAGATTTCCGAGCCCAGACAGGGAAATTCAACCAAGTCCAGAACTCAACTGCGTACTGACTCCAGATCAAGCTGAGCCGGAAATGCTCCCGGAGATTTCCGGAGCTCGGAGATTTCCGAGCCCCAGTCCGGAGATCTCCGAGCGCCAGAGATTTTTCGACCAAGTCAAGAAGCTAAATCAGTACTGATCTAGAGTCAAGTTCTACCGGAATTTTTCCCGGAAATTTCCGGAGTCCTGAGATTTCCGGGCTGGCGGCTGTTCAATGGGCAGATTTTGAGAGGGGTATAAATACCCCTCCACCTACCTCCAGCAGATCAAGCTTCCGGATTTTCTCTCTCCTCCATTGGTGCTGAAGCTCGTTTCTTCCGGATCTCCCAATCTAGCCAGTCAAATCCTTTGATACTTGGGGATCTGAGGAAGAAGCCACCGATCTACAACTCCACCGAAGCGATTTGATTTTCCCCCTCTATTTCTTGAGGGGCAACGAATCTAGGGTTCCTTTGTGGATAGCTAGGTTCATCTTTGTGTGTTCTTGATCCTTTGTGGATTCCTTTGTGGATTTGACCTGTTGTGGTCGTTGTGGGAGCCCCCAATTCAGTTGTGGGTGTGTGCCTCACGTGTTTGTACGGGATCTTCTCCGCCCTTAAAGGAGTCCTTAGTGGAAGAGTGGATTCGGACCTTTGTGGTTGAATTCACAGGAGAATAAGGTGAGGCCTTTGTGGCGTTGAGCAAACCTTTGTGGTAGCTCACACCCCTCCAACGAGACGTACACCTTTGTGGTGGAACTCGGGATAAAATCGGTGTCCTATGGTTGTCTTGATCCACTCTCCTTTACTGCATTCCTTTCTTGCTTAGTTTCCTAGTTGTCTTTCACTTGTATCACCTAGTTGCACATTTAGACAACTTACTTTCCGCTAGCCTAAAAACTGAAAAACATATAAAAATTGGTCACCACCTATTCACCCCTCCCCCCTCTAGGTGGTCAACTGCCGTTCACTAACACACCATAACACTATGGTGTTCCATGCGACATAATTTGTGGAACTCTTCACACAAGTCTTCCAATGATGTGCCAACATTATAACTCAAATGTTCATTTCCTCGATCTGTATCGCAGTAATTTGATTTTCTTGTTAAGTTTATTTCCTACTTCATTCTGAACTTGTTTGATCGAATCAAAGTTTCCAGACCAACATTCCCCGAGTGGATATCCATATATCTACTCGAATGTTCATGAAGTCTATGAAATAAAGACTTCCACTACACGTTAAAGTGCTTCATTGATTCACATACACCCATATGCACGATTCTCAACAAGCTATACTTAAAACGTTCAGTGAAGTTCACAAAATAAAGGTCTCCACTACTCGTCAATTACTTCATTGAACCACATACATCTATATGCACGACTATCAATAAGTTATATGCCCATTTTCCGAAAACCGTGTCACAGTTATTTGGCAAGTGTCAAAAGATCAAATCTTAGGACTTGTAGATCCATCCGGTATGGAGCTAATGCATTGACTATAACATTGACATGACTAAACGGTAGTGCCACACATATGTGGTGTCTTTATTAAGTTTGTATCCTTTGGCATTAATATTATGAATGTGGGAGCTTCTACCATCTAAATTCAAATCGGCATATGATCATTACTTCGTAAGTATAGGACAACGAATTTGTCACTAACATATATGAACAAGTGTCTCGCTAGAGGAGACACACTTATAACGATCATACTAACAGGCGATCATAAAGAATTTACCCAAATGGTAGATCTAGAGGGAGAGTGTCTATGGCCAACACAAAAACTTGTCTGCCATTATCAACACGCAATGTCGCCTCATCCTTCGAAACTACTCAAGCAGTAAACCTGGTTTTCATAAAACATGACTAGTTCAAAACTTAGTCACTACAGCGAGTACTTGCTTAGCTAAAACATTCATAACATGTATATCATATATACACCATCATCATCGATGACTTCCGGCGATCTGTTTCATCTTCTTGATACTTCCAACGTAATCAAGAACCATGAAGGTGAACGATTCCCCTTGCATGACATAGTCTATGACAGAGGATTTGCACTTGGCAACGATGTCTGTCATCCAGTGTTCGAGCTGAGCGAGGCGTCTCAATGTTCATCAAGTATGAACATATGTCATTAAGTATGACCGCCACGTGCTCCCTCAATGTGTGTATTCTCTTCCATCTTGGTTGAGAAGACAATCAGTCAACGTACCGATAAACTTCATCAACCCAACCTTAGGGGTACCCCGAGTTTAGCGACCATCTCATATGTGTTCGCGATCCAATAACTCGTACCCTCCATTGGTTCTCTATGGCAGAGATCATAGCATACACTGAACTATGATGATATCATCCGCACAAAATCTGATAATCCAAATTATCTTTTGTTAGCGGAATCTCCAGGTTTATCTCCTAGCGGGTATTGTATCACAAAGAGCTAACGGTTTAAACAAGGAGTATACTCAAGCTAAAGTATAAAACTATGAAGTTTGGACCCAACCTTTTAAGTTTCTCAATCCCAGGAGTGCGCCTAATTTGAAAAAGTTGCTATCACAATGGTTAATATCTATAAAGGTTTTGCAAAACAGACTCTGTTCATTATATTCTGAGTTCTAGTATTTTAGAAAATAACTATCTGAACTCCCACTCAAACGAACATCCCTCCTGGTCGTTTAAGCGATTACATGACCCCCATCCATTGCACCACCCCTCATCGTCAGAGCCGGTAGCACAACTTCAAGGGTAGACAATTGTCAATCACAACAACTCTGTGACTCATGCTTGACCTTTTCGGCCTCCGTGTTCCGAGGCCATATCTGCATATGCTAGGCTCGCCACTATAACCTCCACGCCGACGCTTGTGCAACATGGTTTACACCCACTGTATGCGAACGACGATATGTCTGACACCCGATCATCACGGCCTGCCTCATAACGTAGCACTTTCTTGGTGGTGCGCGTTGGAGGGAGAACACTTGTGGTATTTTGAAGGGATCATCTTATATAATTACCGCAGCGTAACTAATATATACTAATATATATAATCACACAATATAAGATGCACACAAAACATCAAATGTAATGCGACGTGATGTGGTCCATGCGCCATGGTCTTCTTGGCGCCCACAGTTCATAAACAATTTAATAAACCTACCTTGACCATATCACATAGCCCCCTGCAAAATAAAGTTAGACGCTTCTACTTTATCTTTTGCATATTTTGCGTGGCTTGGGGATGTCGTAAATAGAACCGGTTCATACCTACGAACCTTATGACCACAACAACGATCCAATAATTGCATGTTTAAGCATCCCTTTTGGGCCCTCCATAGAAAATGCAAAGCCAACTAAAGAGAGAGAAACTGACACCCGCCAGCCACAGATACGGTACAAGCCGTATGTCAGTAGTGGAACCAGTCTCGCGTAAGCGTACGCGTAAAGTCGATCCGGGCCGCTTCATCAACTCGATGCCGCTGGAATCACAAGTGCACGCTAGAGGGTAGCAAATAACAGGAACGGTGCCCCCGTGCAGAACACGGGTTCTAACAGCGTACAACTATATCTACGCTAGATCGGCTCTGATACCACTGAAGGGGATCGTGTGCAGAAAACAAAAATTTTACTAGCAACGATATCCTTTAACTAGCCAAGATCTACACTATGCAGATATAGTAGTACGGCGGAGATCGGAATACATACCCTCGTAGACCGATTAGCGGGGATTACGCTCCCGCACAAGCGTTGACGACGAAGACGACGTAGCCGACCTCTAGGTCGCGAAGAACTTGGCGCGACGATGACGACAAAGATGACCTCGAGGTCGGGTGGAGGAAGTAGGCCTCCGAGCACCGCTAGCGCAGCACCTCGCAGGGCGTTACACACATACGATGGAGACGATGGCCTCCGAAGCTCCAGTCCAGGACGAGCAGTGGAAGACTTGGACCGGAACACCAGCAGCGCGACAGCGGGCTATGGTGGAAGAGATCCCCCTCTCAACTCGGCGCAACTCCGACAAAGGGAATCACGAGATCGAGAGAGAATTAGGGAATTAATTGGTGAATTAAAAGACCAGGGGTGCCCCTTCTTATATAGGCTCCCGGGGGGAGCCAACCTTGCTAGCCAGGCAATGTGGGACTATCCCACATGCCTGGTGCGGCCAAGGGGAGTGCGCCGGCCCTAGTGGTCCCCTTGTGGCCCACTAGGGGCTGGCCGAACCAGCCCTCCTCCCTTGGGGGGGAAGCTTCCCCCCTCATGGGCCTTCTTTCCACTAGAAGGCCCATTTAGGGAAATCTGCCTTTAAAAATTCGAAAATAAATATATAAATCATATTTAAACATTAATTACACTAATTAATATCAAACATATTTTATATAATTTATTCTAGCTCCGAAAACTCTTTCGTCGCTGCCCGATCTCCGTCGGACCATTCCCGGGACGTTCCCCGTGATCTCTTTCCTTTCCAGTTGTCTTGTCGAAACCCCTTAAGTGTGTTACCCTAGCGGTTTGATATAATAACATGTACGATCAAGACTCCTCTATGATCAACGACTAACTCGTAGGCCTGGACCCCATGAATTAATCCCTGTGCTATAACGAATGATTTTCATCT
Organism: Poa annua; assembly: GCA_026929855.1. NCBI lineage: Eukaryota > Viridiplantae > Streptophyta > Magnoliopsida > Poales > Poaceae > Poa > Poa annua. The sequence goes on along the minus strand of CM049426.1, from coordinate 236,078,390 downwards.
ATCAAACCTGGACGTATAGTCTTAAACCCTTTGTCATGGCGATACTTAGCGTGTCCGAGCATCATTCTCAGATATCTCCATACCTAGTATGATTTCATTACCGACAACATTATCTTCTACTCGTCCATGATATTATGTCAGCTGGTGACCTAGTCACATGTTTGCAAACTCATTTGACATAATCTCACCGAGTGGGCCCTACAGTATCTATCCGGCTATGCGGACTGACAAATCCCGCTGTTGACCCCTCGTCTCAACTACCCCCTTCCGATACCCAAAAGTATCACCGTTATTGTCACTCTAAATAAGATATGACGTTTTGGTGCAATCAAAGTATCTACCAGGAATAACAATAAGAGTTGATCTCACGGTCTTAAGGCGTAATGACTATGTCCTATAAATACTGGGTATGTCCATCACATCGTTACACCTAACGATATGACTTCCTTTGACGACCGGTGCCATGCCCTATGATCGGAAAACCTCGATCATCAACCGCGCAATGAAACTAGTCTTAGTAGAGGCAACTAGGGACCTGGTTGTTTTATCTACCACACCTGTATTAATGTTTTCGCTTCACACAGTTATAGCATGGTGTAAAACATATAATGAACAATTGGGATATTGCCAATAAACTGTGTTTATTAAGTGCCTCTAAGCATATTCCCTTCACTTTGGCCCTTCCGGGGTTCTTCCAAAAAGTTCTTGCCGCAAGACCCATGTGTTGGGTAAGAGTACTTGAGAGTGTCTCACTAGATAGCTCGACTTTATCATCATATTCATCTTCATCCTCTTCTTCAACGGTGGCCTTCAAGGCAATTGAGGCATGCTTGTGCATCCCTATGGCTCTTGCTCTTGCATCTTGTGCAATCTTGGAGGCCACCTTGTAAGTGGTCATCTCTTGCATGACTTCATTGGATGTCATCTTCGCGAAGTCATGTCTCACTTGGAGTGTCTTCAAGTTCGTTTCCTCAAAGGGCAAGAGTGCGGTCACGAACTTCCTCTTGATCCAAGCGTCATCAATGTAGATCGCACTGAGGTTCTTGAAGGTGTTAGCAATCGACACCAACCTCTGGTACATGTCCTCATGACTTTCTCAATCCAACTTGTAGAACCCTTCCACCTCATTGCACAAGACATCATACCGGTTCTTCTTCATGCTCTCATTGCCGACGAAGATGTCGGAAATAGCATTACATACTTCTTTGGCGGTGGAGAATTGTTGAATAAGAGGCATGTCCTTCTCTCCAACGGCCATTTGGAGTTGATGAAGAGCGGTGGCATTGAGTTGACTATCAACCACCTCTCTCCTTGTCAAGTTGGTTGGATCATGGGCCTTGAATCCTTCTTCAATGATGCGCCATAGCTCAATGGAGGAACTACATAAATGAGACTTCATTTGAAATTGCCATTGAGAGAAATGAGTAGGTTTGAGCTTAGGAGGATCACTTCTAAAGTTTACATGAGGGTGAGGGATAGGAGGGTTAGGATAGTAATTATGGTTAACATTATGAAATTCCTCTCCTTTGGGGGTATTAGAGGAGCTAGGTGATTCATCCTTTTTCGCCTTCCCGGGGGAAGCATTCGGAGGAACATCTTTGGACCCATCCGAAGATGACTCCTTAGAGTTCTCACCGTGCTCCTTAAAAGGAGGAGAGGGAGAAGTAGCCTCGGGCTCCTTAGACTTCAAGAGTGCCATGAGCATCTCATTCATCTTGAGGAGTTGGGCCTCCAAGGACGATCTCATATCTATAAGATCGGCCATGGTTGCCCCTTTGGCTGACGCCTCCGTCTCCGCCTCTAATTTCTCACGGGCGGCCTTCTTGGCATCGGATTCCGTCATCGTTGCACTTAGGCGGTTAAGCACTTAAAAGTGAACATGACTCTGATACCAATTGAACGGGAATCCGGCACCTAGATGGGAGGGTGAATAGGTACTATTACAAATTTTAGGTCTTCTCAAATTTAGGCTCAACACAAAGTAAATTCTCTAGATATGCAAGTACGGTGAATTTACCTAAATGACAAGCTAAGCAATAGATAAACAAGAGTACACGACAAGCAAGTAAGGGAGTAAGGATAAGGGGAACCAAGTGAAGCACGCGGAGGAGAAGATGTAATCCCGAGTTCCACCTAAGGGTGTACGTCTCGTTGGAGAGGTGTGTGCTACCACAACAGGTTAGCCGCAACGCCACAAAGGCTCACCTTCTTCTCCGATGAACTCAACCACAAAGGTTGAGAGTTCACCTTCCACTATTGATCCCCTTTTAGGGCGGATATCGAATCCCTTACAAACACTTGAGGCACTCACCCACAACTTAATTGGGGGCTCGCAAGATGACCACAAAAGGTCAAGGACCACAAAAGGTCAAGGCAACACCAAGATTACAACAATGGTGAACTAGGTTTTCCCACCGGAAACCCTAGCCACGAAATCCCCAAGTGAATGGGGAAGAAATGCAAATCGCTTCAGTGAAGATGTAGATCCGGGCCTTCTCCTCCAATCCTCCAAAGATCAACGGATTTGAGTGGGGGATTGGGAGATTTTGATGATTTGAGCTTTCAAGAAATGTAGGAGAGAGAAAATATGAGAGCTAGCTGTTCTTGAGGGAATGGGGGGGTATTTATAGCCGTTGGCTGTGTCGACCAGTCGGAAATTCTGGTATAAGTCGGAACCGGAAATTCCGGGTGGCCGGAATTTCCGGAGAAATGAAATTTCCGACAGGAATTTCCGCTGGAGTCAGAACCTTTTCCTCTTTTTCCCTTAGCAGATTTCTTCAATGTTCTTCAAGGTGCACTCGGATCCGGTGAATGGAAATTTCTAAGCACAATTTCTGGTTGAGATCAGAACACTTCTTCAAATTTGACTTAGTCGTTTCTGCGATGTTGTTCTTGGTTCACTCGGAATTTCTGGTAAAGTGAAATTTCCGAGTACAATTTCCGGTTGAGATGAGAACCATTTCTCAAACTTGACTTAGCCATTTTCTGTGAAGTTCTGGTGAACTGGAAATTCCCGGCTCAAATATTCCGGTTCCTGGAACAATTCCATAACCACTTCTTCTTCGCATTTTTGGCTTTGATGCATATGAACTTAAATCACTTACAATCTGAAATACTTAGCATTCTATTAGTACATCATGTGTATTGTTAACTAACGCACAAAACAACAGGGATTAAGAAATGTTCTTTCAACATCATTATGACATCATCATGCATCATTTGTATTTGTCAATCTTGAATTCAAATTGTTGCATTCAATTCAAATTACACTTTAAATCAAATGCAATTCAAATAAATTCAAATGTGTTGTATTAAATATTTTGCAAATATTCAACTAGTGAATCAATTTGGCTATTGTGAAACTAGAATTATTTGCTCAAAGTTTTTATATTAATTTCTTTTCTATTATTCTTCAAAACACAAAAACAGAAAAGAATAAAAAAGAAAAGAAATAAAAAACATCAGAAAACCTCACCTCAGGCCCATGCCCACCTTTTGGCCCAACTCCTTGGCCCACTTTTCTCCTCTTCTTCTTCGACCGTACCAGTCAGGAGAGAAGCGTGCTCTCTCCTCCACTGCCATGGTGCCCCCACTCCCCCAACCACTCCTCCCCACCTGCTTTTCCCCTCCCTTATAGCCCGGCCCCCTCCCTGGAAACCCTAGCCGCCCCCTCCTCCCTCTCCTTCGCGTCGGAGCCCAGGAACTGAAGCCGCCGGGAGCGCCTCCGACGAGTTCATCTTCCCCGGCGCCAAGCTCACCCTCCTCTTCTTCCCCTACCTCGTCTCTGTCCTCCTCCGACGCACGAGTTTGCCAGCGACCTTCCCGAGCGGCCGTGGTTTCTGCAGTTCGTCGCTGCAAGTCTCAATCTTGGATCGGAAATTCAGTTAACGTCTAGGCATCTCATCATTAGATATTCACTGCATCTCCAAACACCAACGCTCAACGGCCTAGTGGCTAGCACCACAGAACCATCCTACACGCGGGCAGACGCGAGTTCAATCCGTTGTGGCGACAGAGAAATTAATTCAGCATCTTATGTGTCTAAAATTCAGTTAAACGTCGCTGGGTTTGTTCTTAGGAAATCGTTCCCTATTTTCTTCATCAACACACATCTGGTCCAGTGGCTAGCGCATCCGCACATCGTCCGCGCGAGTCGCGATTTCAAATCCCGGCACGGATACCGCAGGCGGGTCCCGCTGGTCAGTGACTGCGGGAGCCCGCACAGCACACACACGCCAGAAATGCGCACGTGCCCGCATGTCATCCTCCCTGGGTAGCCCTGCCTCGGTTCGAAAAAGGCAGATCCAGATCGGATCTAGATCTTTGTGCCCAACCCCCTGTCCTTGTTGTTTTCTGCATAGATACCCTCACCAGTACTTTTCCATCACCAACAGGTCCCTGCACTTTGCAGTTTAGTCCAGAAACTTAAAATGTTAATAACTTTAATTCTATAACTGCAAATTAAATAATCTTTATATGTTTATTTATCAGAAAAATGCAATAAACATTAATATGACATTCTTATGCCATTTTGCATCTTTATTTTAATTTCTTAGTGTAATCTATTTGTTGCACCAAAATAATTTAATATGGAATGTGTTGGGCTTTATTTAATTATTGCCCCATTCCATTTAATTTAATTAGATCACCCATGTCATGTGTTACCATGTTAACCAACATTTAATATTGTTGAGTAGATAAATAACTTGCACCTAAATATTAATTGTCGGGGTTGCTTTCCCGCTTAATTTAGATTAATTGCATTTGTTTTGCATCTTGCCATGTCATGCATCATCCTCGTATGATCATGTTGGATCTTTTGCCGTAGTTGTAAAATGCATCTTTTACGCTTTCCAGTGTTTGTTGCTTCTTCGCGGATAAGACGTTGAGATGTGTGAGAAACGACAAGATCTTCTTTCAAGCGGAATTCCAGGCAAGCAAAGTTTGCTTGTTTACCTTTACATTGTCTTTCATACTTGTCTTTGATCTCTGCTACCCTAGTATTTGATTCTTTATCGCGATCCCATCACATGTTATCCTGCAGCCCATACAGCTTTATCCCCCACAATCTATTACCTGCTGCATGTTTATTTGTTGGCCTTGCGGGTCGTAGCGCATGCTTGGAGTTGGTTGTGCGAGTCGTCTGTTGGTCTATTATTTCACATGCAGAGGATGACAGATTATTCTACCTTAATTAAATGTTGTCTTATGTTGGGGTATTATAATTAAAAGATAAGGCACCGGTGGAAGGCCTTGCGAGGCGCTTTGTTCTGCTAAGTGTCGACCTAGGAACTGATATTTTGTCCTCAGATCCTATTTTGAGCGCCCTAACCACTTGTGGGAGGCCCTATGGAGCCCCCCTCGACTTTGACTGGAACTTCAACTTGTCCGGGAGCCGCACCTAGTTCGGGTTTTTCATTTGTCTCATATGCATTGATACTAGTGTATTATTTTTTTACTTCGGCGGTGTGCCTTGTTACATGCATATAGGGCGCGGCATGTTGGTGCGGAGGGGTGTGTCCTGCGGGAATCCGCACCCTTTTGGCCGGGAGCAGCATAGCTCCCGTGGCTCCTTGGACTTGTTGCGGTGAAGGAAAAGGGTTGGGTTGAGAGACCCTAATGTTTTTGACTGGGTTGATCATACGAGTATGGGTACAGTAGTGCACCCCTGCAGGGTATAATCTTATCGATGAGCCGTGTCCACGGTTATGGACGACTTGGTGATGATGCTGGCTAACAAGATCTAGAAAACTTCCACTTAATTGATGTTAATTAACTTGACTAGTAATATAGAATTACTTTCACAATAAATGATAACTAAAACTGTTTAATGTGTGAGTTTCCCGAATTACTTTCTCATACTTGGTTGAGTGGGTTAATCCGAGAATGGGTTATGATTGGTGTCAGTTGTAGTTGGTTACTTATGCGCTCTCTTATCCCTCTCTAATTAGATGGAAGTTGTAGCGTGTCTCTATTAGGTTGCTAGTACTGCTGCCGCTAAGTCCACCTACCCTATATTTTGGGAGATGGTGTAGAAAGTAGGCATGTTGGTTTTGCTTGCCAGGTAGTGCCCTGACCCTCTTTTGGGTTGTGCTTTATGTGTAGTCAACAGGTTTGAAGTCCGACGACGTTAGCTTGGGAATCCCTCCGGCTTGGCTGGGTAGGGATATGGCGTCATTGCTTATCTTCAGAACTCTTAGTCCAAGTTGTATCTTATCCGTAGTCGGATACTATTTTGCTTCCGCTGTCATTTGTATCTTTGTATTGTATCATTTGTATCTTGACTCGTTCGAGTCGTTGTTGTATTATATCTTCTGTTATTGTTGTGGATGTTTCAGAACTGTTGTAATGCTATCACAATTCCACCCACATAATGCGCATGTTTCGGCGTGCACATTATGTCTGGTGGGCGACCTCAAATCGTTATTATGCGAATTTTGGCAGGATCGCTTAAATCTACATAGTATCGATTTTGGGGCATCACATATTCTATTTTTGACAAATGAAAGTCAAGTAATTTGGAACGGATGGAGTATTTATGAGCCATACAAACTCGATAAAATAATGCATTCAACTCATTGTCTTTTTATGCTCTCTATAAAAAACGTGATAAGAGATGGTGCATTGATACAAGCCTTAGACGTTTTGTGAAATTTGCAAAAGGAAAACTGTCAACTTTGGACTGACACGTGGGCCCGCCTATAGACCCGTCGGTCCAGCCAGTCGACACCAACTTTAGAAGGACTCACCTTTAGTGACTTTGAGGTACAAATTCACCAAGACAAAGTCATCGTCCTTAGTCCTTGATCTCAGATCTAATATCATATTGCTCCAAATTTTGCTAAAAAATCTAATTGTTCAATTTTTTTGAAAAACTCAGTAAATTGTAATTGTCTTGTTGTGTATACCAAGAAAGTTGCACTCAGTTTGGTTAAGTATTTTGTGATTAAATATTATTTTCATGTTTCAATCTGTAAGGAACTATTAACCCCCAAGCTAATTATCTGAATATCGGAAAAGACTTCAAAATACACGATGAAACCTTTAGAATTTTTAGAATTTTATAATATTTTCTAAACACTTTTAAATTTTAGCTACGGATTTCGAACAATCTGGTACATTAAATCTGAGATGAATGACTAAAAGACGGTGACCTTGGCTCAAAGTCACTGAAGCTGTGACCTGGGCTCCGCTCAACTCAAGCCGTGGGCCCGTGGCACAGCACAAATTCTCTTTGCTCGTGCCATGTCGCGACGTCAGCACATGCGGCCGCCACGTCGCACCCACGCAACTCGCTTTCCCCTACGCGGCTCCGCACCTTCTTATTTCTTCTTCCGTTCCCAACAACTACACTCTGCTCCTGCCCAGGGGTGGAGCTCCCCTTAGGACAAGGTAGGGCAGCCGCCCTAACTTGATTTTTTGGCAAGCATATTCATATTTATCCTGAATAATTTGAGTGGTTGAACATAAAAAATGGACTCTGTATGAGAAAATTATGCTTATTTTAGTGAAACCGATTCTGAATTTAAAAAACTAGGACTCCAACTCTTTCTCCATTAGCTAACTCAATCTAACTAAATACGACTCTAAATAATATCCTTTGTTAGTAGTTATGAAGATAAAATATCATGTCACATCGTTAATTATTTTATCTTCTATATTGCTATAGACCATGTTACTATCGATTTTGACCATAGTTAGATGAGTAATCTTCGTAGTTGAAAGGATCTTTTACAAAATAAAGATCAAGACCGATTTGTGTAAAAAGATGTTCACAATGCCTTATTGATGACTTGATAAGATGCTAAATCGAGTATGACAAAAAAGTAGAGATTTGTAATTAGCATGTTTTAGATTTTATTATATTTAACATTTTATATGTCTATTTATCCAACAATAAATCATACACGGTGCGCATGTTTTGACATTATTTCTCTCTTTACATTTTATTTAAAGTTGGCCATACCTCCATTTTTTTCCATTTTTTTCCGTCCTCCGCCACTGCTCCTGCCCCCTTCTCGAATCTGACCTGAGCTGAAGCTGAGCTGATCTGACCACTCCACCGCCGCCCGGCCACCGTCCAGTCCGCTGAGCGATCCGCGAAGCTTTACCTCCGAGGAGGTCGCAGCTCAGCGCTGAGGCTGAGCACATCATCCTGGTTGGATTGGATCCCTTCTTTTCTTGGAGCTTGCCAAAGGTCAGTTGCTTCTTCTTGCTACCTACTAGTACTACCTTCAAGCTTATGGTCTTACCGGGGCAAAATAATTCAGTTGTGGGATATCACACCGTATCAGTAGTTCAGTAATATGTAATACTACCTTTTTTTTTGCGGGTAATATGTAATACTACCTGGTATAGTATGGGATGGGAGTGTGCCGGTGACTGGCAGTTGTCGGCTTCTGCTCAAGATTCATTTCCATAGAATGATCTAGCATTGCACTGTATGCAGACTGAAACATTGTTTGTCGCCGTTGTCGGCCTGCGTCCGTTATTAGTTCTCTTTGTGCATCCCTGAAGTTTGACGTGCAGTGTCAGACTGTCAGTGGAGTGTGTAGTGAATCTGCTTGCTGAAATATGAGCTGAAGATGTTGTGTTGGGGGCAAATACAAGTCGCGATAAAATGCTTTTTCGTTTCTTTGAGTATGTTGCCTTGTGCGATTTGAGCCAGTAAGGTAAACATCTTTGGATGATCATAGCACAGCGTAGCTCATTTTTGTTTTCTTCTTGTACTCAGTCTAGCTCATAATCAATATGGAGGAAGAGAAGAAGTCAACAGATGAGATACATCTCAAGATCAAGAGCAAGGACAAGTCATCAGGCACCGAGGAGGGCGAGAAGAAAGAGATCAAGATAGAAATTGACACCAAGGCTGTGGAGAAGGAAGAGGCGAAGCGTGACTCTGGTGATGGTTCAAAGTCTGTGGCCAAAAGTAAGGAAACTACCAAGAAAGATAAGGAGAAGGAGAAGAAAAACAAGTCATCAGAGAAGCATGAAGAAGATGATGAGAAGGTAGGTAAGAAAGATAAAAAGAAGAAGCCAGAGAAGCATGAAGATGAACAAGAAGACGATCAGAAGGCAAGCAAGAAGAAGTCAGAGAAGCATGAAGACGACGGGAAGGCAAGTAAGAAGGATAAAAAGAAGCCAGAGAGGAACGAAGAGGAACATGAAGAAGATCAAAAGGCAAGTAAGAAGAAGTCAGAGAAGCATGAAGACGATGAGAAGGCGAATAAGAAGGATAAAAAAGACAAGGATAAGAAAAAGAAGGAAGATGGGGAAGGCTCTGAAAAGGAGAAGGTCAAGAAGGGGAAAGATAGCAAGAACAAACACAAAGACATCGCCGACGATAAAACTATCATCAAGAAGAATGGAGAAGGCGTGCATACTGAAGTTGAGAGCAACAAGGATTCTGTGTCTGTAGGTTTGGGCACAAGAGAGATCAAGTTAACAGATGGCGATTCACAGAAGAAAGAAATTGATACTTCTGAAGAAAAGAAGGACGGCAAGGATAAAAGAAAAAGAGAGAAGGAGAAGAAACAAGATGAGAAAATTAACGAGAAGGATGAACTGTAACATCCCAACATTCTATAATATTCAAAAATCACTAAAATTTAAAACTTTTCTTTTTATTAAAATAAAATATTAAATGCATAAGGAAACCAACTATAAAAGACTTCAAACTTATTGAAAGAGTTTAATAATTCAAATGTCACAATTTAAACATTTTATTATCCACTGTGTTTCAAAAAAACCTTAAAATATAATTTGACAAATATTTTACAAACTACAATCCATTTTTATTTTAAATAAATTAGTTTCTTTATAAGTATTTGAATTAAACCACTTAGCCATATCTATTCATAAATACAAGATTATTCAAAATGGTATATAATTACTAAATGGTTTTCATTCCTTTAACTGAGTTCAAAATATAGTTTGGAATTATAAGCCTATAGTGTATAACTTTAAAACTTCATAGTTTTTAAATTAATGAATTAGCCAAATAAACATTTCATTTGCTTAAATGAATTTCATCTATTTTTAAAGCATGAAATGATTAATATATCCTAAATAAGAATAAAATTAAAACAAAGGTCTTGACCAAAGTTGTTATGAAGTTTCAAATGCATTATCATATTATAAAATATAATGTTGCACAACTTATTTCAATTAAAAAAAATGAATACCTTATACTCCCCATTTTCTAAACATTATTTATATTTAGTTCTTTAATATTATGCCAAAATAAAGATGAATGATTTCAGCAAAAATAAGTTTAAATAACTTGAATTCAAATATTTTGAATATGGGTATTTTACAAATTTTATTTAGCAAAAAGAAAATTTAATTAAGTTATAAATTCAAAATTGATATTAAGTATCAATTTTGTATTAAACCAACATTTCAAATTTACTAATTTTAAAAAGTTCTCAAAACATACCCACAACTGGTTTAACAGCAAGATATTATTTTTACAAATTTTTAGAAATTAATTTGACATCATTTGGACATTTAAATCAAAAGATATGAATTAAATAAATAAAATCAGAAAAGAGAAAATACCGGCTGACGTCATGCTGACGTCAGCAGATCTTCTTCAACCTCCGAAACAGACTCTGCTAGAATCATGCATCGATCCGGAGATCGATCCCGGGCCGTTTTCGAACGAGATTCTATCTCTTCCCCGCCCCCATAAATACCCCAGCCCGCGCCGCGACTTTCCCCTCTCGTTCCTCCTCAAATCGCGCCGCCAGGCTCGAGAAATAGCTCGCCGGAGCCGCTCGATCGCCGCCGCCCGATTCTTCCTTTCCCGGTGAGTGAAGACCTTCCTGGAGCCGTGATGCCCTCCTACCTCTCCCTCGCGTCCGTGCGCACCTCCCTGACCCTTCCCTCGATCTCTTTCGCAGCAAATCGTCGAGTGTGTGGAGCTCGCCGGACCCGCCGTACCCCGACCACGGCCAGTCGAAGTAGAGGGCGCACGAGTCAACGCCGACCACCCCATCCAACTCACCGTGCCGCGGGGAATCTTTTGACACTCGTCCCACACCCGGGGAACCACCGGAGCGTCGTGTTCGTCCACGCCCGACCGCAGCGCCGCCGTCGTCGCCATCTCCGGTGAACTCCGCCGCCATGGTATGGTTCAAGCCCCCAGCGCCGTCCGATTGAAATCCAACGGCTTAGATTAGATGTCGCAGACAAATCGGTACGATCTGATCTGGACGGCCCAGATCTGTTGACTTACCCAGTCAGCGCCCGCGTGGCAGCCACGTCAGCGCCACGTCAGTGCCCAGTCAGCTGCCACGTGGAAAATAAATTTCTTATTTAAATTTAATTGGCAGTTTTACAGAAACACCCCTGCCACTTAGATCTGTCACAACTTTTTAACCACAACTCCAAATTTAATAATTTTTATATATTTGGAAAGCTCTTGACATGTAGAATATTTTGGATCTGACAAAATTCAAATTTGACTTAGTATAAAATATTCAAAATTCAAATGGGGAATTTGAGTAGATTTGTAATAATTTTAAATCTATAAATCCAAAAATTACAAATAAATATGTTTTAGAAACTTTAGAATATTTGTAAATTAATGCTACTGCTATAAAATATTTTTGAGTAATTTTTTAATGATTTCATAGCTGTGTGTTTAATTTGAATAGTTTGACTAATTTTGAAATAACTTTTAATAGAAACATTATTTTTGATTAAATCCAATTGCAATAGATTTAATTAAATGCTCTCTGTCTATTAACACTAATTATAAAATTTTGTTATAAAAATTTAAGCATAGAAAACTTTAATCTTATAATTATTCCTTTTATTATATTTCCCAAAATTAGAAATTAATTAAATTGCATTTATAAGTTCATGCATATTATAAAGAAATCACAAAAGTTATTTTGATGATTCTTGTGATTTAAAATTTCATTTCATTCATAGCATATTTTATATTGTAGATATATTCTCATAGGAAAACCCCTCTTCATTAGTTTTCTCTAAGTTAGAAATAATTTCACTTAGCATGTTTGTGAAGTGCTACACTTAGACACTTAGTAAATTTCAACATGGAGTTGGAAGACCAATGAAGGACTTAGCCAAAAACAAGACTTCAGAAGTACCTTCAAGGAGAAGAAACACTTAGAAGAAAATCAAGAAGAAGTTCATGAAGGACTTAGAAGAAAACAGACTCTGGAAGCATCCCAAAGATGTCAAGCACTTGAAAGAAAAGTGAGAAGAAGTTCAAGAAGGCCAACCCCCTGTTATTTTTCTAAGTCTCTCTCTCTGTCTTTTCTTCTCCTCTGAGACTTCATGAAGACTAAGTAAATCCAAGACCAGCCTCGAGGAATACAAAAATCATCAAGTCTGAAGATTCATCAAGACTACCAAGAACTCAATCAAGACATCATTCAGAAGAAAGTTACAAGTCTGGAGATGAAGCCTGGAGGACAACTACATCTTTCTGTCTATCTTTTCCCTCTTTCCTAATCTTGTCTTTCACATTGACTTAAACAATTTTGATCATGATGTTATCATCTTGAAGTTGTTGGATCCTAGCAGCATAGTGGGATGAAGCGGCCTGGAAACAAACCTTACATGTCCACGTACATGAGACCTGTTCCACAATTTAAGTGGCTGGCCGGGTGTCTATCTCTCTCACTATAGTGAATGTCCAATTTACAAAGAGTTGATAATAATTGTTGATCATCTTGAACAAATGACTTAGTATTTTTCTCTAAGTATTTTGCACATCAGGGCTAAGCCATTAGAGTGCTTGTTTCAAGAAGATATAAAACAAAGTATGTTGATCCAACTTAAGACTTTAGTCCTTAGTCCTTTTGGACCAACACATTTGCCTTGCATAAACTTAAAAGATTTCCCATGAAAAAGCATTTCTAGCCCTTAGGAATATTTTGCACATCATGCATAAACATATTTTCCTTAGAAAGTTTTATAAAACTTATTTATTCATCTAATATGTGTTTGTGTGCATTGTGGAGTTGTGCTTGCTGTTGATTGTGTATTGTTGCTTGTCTATACTGTTAGATTGAACGGAGAGTCCCGAGTATCGTTGAAAAGAGTTGTGAACAAACGACAACATTCAAAGGCAAGTGGCACACCTCATAAACTTCCTATTTCTATATGCATTACTTAGTGTATTTTATATGCATGTGTTGCTATGCTAAACCTGTGTAGAATCCCTTATACCTGTGTCTAGGTTCCTATGCAATACTTGGTAGAATTATTGATGCTATGCAAATGTTGTTTTGTGAAAATCTAAATTCTACTAAGTTAAGAATGAAACACCTGGGTGGTAAGTGGTTGTATGGTTTATGTTGAGTGGCTACTCAGTTCCATGTCTATGGTTCCTGTAGTATGTACACTTGTGAATGGCCACCCAGGAACAGAGGAATCTGAAGAACTCCGAGTGACGATTGCTTCCAGTGCAGCCATTGCCATATGGGCTCTGGCTTGATCAATTATGTTGCGTGGACTCTCTCCGGCTTGACAAGCAGATGTAGGGGGATGTTAGGTGGAACGGGTCAAGCCAGGTGGGAGGGAAAATGCTTCTGAAAGATCTCGTCTCATTCTCTCCTTTCCTTATCACAAATGGTGTGTAAAGGATACCTTGGGTTGAATGGGTACAATGGTGAACGTGCACAACCTCTGCAGAGTGTAAAACTAAGTACTTAGCCGTGTCCCCGGTTACGGACAATTTTGAGCAGCTGATCAAGGACGTCAACGGAGGATTCCATCATTCCAATTTCTAAGTTAAAAGTTGATGGGTGAACAAGGGAAGATGAGATTTATGGTTTTCATGCCATACTCGTCTTGATTTCAAGAAAAGTGTTTTCAAAAGAGTAGGAAAAATTGGCTTTATGCAAATTAGCCTTGAACTCCACCAGCCAAATATGCATATAGGCTTTAGAGTTATTCCATAAGTGTCCACCATAGTGTCACTTGCCAGACTCCATTTTTAATGGAATCTGACCCACGTTGTTGCAATATTTTTCTTATTGCAGATTTGATCAGATGACGAGTGAGGTTTCGTTAAAGGTTTCGAGTCTACAACCAATATGTTTTCGCCTGTGGCAGCATGAAAGTTATAGAGGCTCACTGCTATTGTATTTCCGCTGTGTACTTTTCAAAACTAGCTTTATGCTATGCAATTTGTAAAGAATATTTTGTAATTCTGGATCATCGATGTAATAAAATTGACGCTTTATTGTGATATTACATCGTAACTGTGTGTGCAAATGAATCGATTTAGGGATTCGCACTATACACAGGTATCTGCCTTATTTAAAGTGCAGGTACGCTACATGAACAAGGAAAGAAAGAAGAGAAAAGTAAGAAGGATAAGACATACAAGAAGGAAGAAGGCAAGAACAAAGAGAAAGAAACGAAGAACAAGGATGATGATGAGGATGAGGAAGAAAGTAAGAAAGACAAAGAGACGAAGGACAAGAAGAAAGATAAGGCTGAAAAGAAGGAAGAAGGTAAGAAGAAAAAGGAGAAGGATGGCGATGATGATGGGGAGGAAGGAGGCAAAAAGAAAGATAAGGAGAAGAAGAAAGACAAAGGCGCCAAGGAGAAGACGAACGACCCGGGAAAGCTTAAGAAGAAACTGGAGAAGTTTGACGCCAAGTTACAAGATCTACATGCTGAGAAGGAAGAAATACTGAGGCAGCTGAAGGGTCTGGAACTGGAAGCAGGAAAGACCACTGAAGATAAGCCTGTGCAGATACTGGAGGAGAATGGGAAGGGCAACACCAAGGAAGAGGATATTGTTGCTGCGCCCTGATCTTATGAAACTCTTCTGAGTTGTTCACACTTGCTGTAGTACGGTTGTAACACGAATTCTAATGTGGATATGTGCATAAGTTTTCTGTGCGCAGTAAACAGCTCTATATATAGCTTGAGCGTAAGAATACATACAAATGTACTTGTGTATTTTTCCTACACCAGAAGAGTAAACTTCTATCATAAACATATTCTCTTTCTGAGTCCTTCCTTTACTTCTGCAAACATGTCCGTTGTTATTGTACTATGAAGCACATTTGTCCCATGACCCTGAAATAGTCTTGCTGCGCTGTTGTAAATATATGAGTCTTCGACTAAATTTCTATACATCTATCTAGTACAGAATATTTTATCAGAAGAACTGTACTGTAACTGAGTGAAACTGTTGAACAAATGTGACACAAGATTGTGCTGTTCCCAAAACAATTCTGTTGTAATCAGGTTGTACATGTGTTGAGAAGAAACATACAGGACATCCTAGTACCCACCAGTACAGCAGTACTGAAAGTATACCTTGCTGGCTTGCTACAATTTTAATTTTACTGTGATAACAGTCCGTAAAAATGTGTCCTAACTGTGTGGACTGTCTTTTTATTTGGTACTCACTAGAGTTTCCAGATACTTCTCCACATTGTCCAAGCCACATAGCTCCTTCACCACAGGCATGATTGCTGGAACTTCCAACTCAAAGAAGGGTGGCAAATAAGATCCAGACCCAGAACAGCAAATTTCCTTCCTTGCTGCGGTGATCGCATTTCTTGTTGCACAGTGAACTGAAGCTGCAAGAAGCAAAGGCGGCTCCCCAGATGCTGCGACAAATAAGCACGGTAAGGTAGATTTTCTTTTTGCGTGAATGTTATCTAACATTTTTTCTGAATTGTTTTGTGGACTTTAGCATCTTAGCCCTGCTAGGAACCTAGTAGGAAGCAAAATACAACAAGCTGACTTCGTGCACTCTCAGACGGAAGAAACATAATACCTTTTGAAGATAGCACTCTCTTCTTGTGAAATCCACTGTTAAGGAGCTCAACATTGAACTGTCTAGGGATGGTGTCCACAGTTGGGATCTTGTATGTCCAAGTCCCATCCGAGATAACCAATCCATCCAAATTGGTGACATACTCCTCGCTCATGAAATAACCAATTCCCTGAACAAAGGCTCCCTCCACCTAAAGTGTCGTGATAGGGCAAGTGGGCAACAGCAGAGGATATTAAAACACATTTTACACAAATATGGTGTATCAATCAATCAAATGTGTTCCTCCGTCCATTTCTATGTAGACATGATTATATAAACACACTGAAAATAAATGAACAACTAATGCAAAACTAAGTACCAGACAGTATAATATCACACGAAACAAAAATGTGCTGGTGGCGGATGTATTGCACAATGCCCCACCATTGACATTGGATTTTAGGAGAGATTTAACAGGCTCGAAATGGACGGCTTGGATAGACTTAGAACAGAAACTCATGACGGTTTCTTTAACAACGGAGGAAGACAAGTTTAGGTGGAACGTCACAGCTAATGGAGTTTTTTTTGGTGAAATCCATGTATGCCGACTATATGAGTGGGCACACACCTTTTCTATGAAAACATCTGTGGAAATTGAAGATACCATTAAAAATTAAGGTTTTTTTGTGGTCTGTTAGTAAGAATGTGATTCTCACTAAAGATAATCTCATTAAGAGAAATTGGAAGGGATGTACAAAATGTGTCTTTTGTCATCAAGAGGAAACGGTAGAACATCTTTTTCTATCTTGTGGATTTGCTAAAAAATTACGGAGATTGCTCCACTTTACTTTTAATATCACACCTCCAATAAATATAGCCAATATGTTTGGTTCTTGGTTGACAGGTTTTGATAAGAAAACAAAGAATAGGATACGCGTTGGTGTGTCCGCTTTCATTTGGGCATATGGAATGGTCGAAATGATGTGTTTTTTTAACAAAGCTCAAAATGTCCATTTTTTACAGGTTGTCAACAAGGCTATTTATTGGATCACTATGTGGTCTTTCCTTTTGCCCTCGGACCAGCGACCCCTTATGGAGGATGGATGCAACCGTCTTATGGCGGTGGTTTGAGCTATCCTATCCCGCGATGGGTGGCAACATGATCGAAGAATTTGTGCTGGTTAAACTTTTTGAGGATGTTTGTGATACTTTTTATTTCCTTTTTACTGTCTGTCTGTGGTCATGGATTTTGTTACTCTCGGTTGTAATTCGGATATCACTTTGATTTGTTTCAATAAAGAGCCGTATGCATCACCCTGATGGAGAGGCTGGGGCTTAGCCTCCTTTTCAAAAAAAAAGTACCAGACAGTAAACCAATGGAAGATAGCATAAAACACAAATATTGTAGCAACCAATGAAACATAGTGCACTAAGTTTTAAGCTTAATATAATATTGTTAGCCCATGACCTGCTATCTGAGATGTCTGGAAGATTTTAAGATGACTAAGTTCTGACTGGCCAATTAAGAATGTTGCTTTTTTCAAAAGTAAACGCATAGACACCAGTTGCAATAGAGTGAGATGGATTATACCCACCTGTCCTAAATCCACAGCAGGATTTAAGCTCTGACCACAATCATATATAAGATCACTACGCAAAACTGTAGTTGCTCCAGTGAGAAGATCAATCTCTACCTGTAAATACCCAATATGAATATCTTCATGTGAACGCGCGCATATATCAATTTTTTAACAATCTACTATCTGACACTAGAGTAAACATATGATACCTCACTAGCAGCAGCCCCATAGTTTAGATATGAACCAGAAGCCCCAGGAATGTAGTATTCTCTTGCTGATAAATCCACAGCAACCATTTTTGCCTGCACATAGAAACATCGTGATACCTTAATATCATTGAAAACATTACTGAGTAATACATAAGCGCACGTTCAATTATAAGCCAGAGATGCACTAATTTCTGCGTGCGAGTGATTGGCGCCAATAAGTGTTACAAGTTGCCGACCAATTGGGGTAGGTAGTGGTTAACTTTTCCAACAGAATAGCACAAGATCATCCTGAATATAGTTGCTATTGATGATGATATCTTCTTATCAATACCAGTGAAATTAGTTCATCCCATGAAACTCTGCCTTGCTTTTCTTGCAATTTCTCCTTGAGTGGTTTCAGCCTGTCAACCATGATACCGCAGGCACGTCGAACTGCTTCACAGCTGCATTCTGATGTGGTACTCCCTGTGGTCCACCCTCCCTGCACCACACTTAACGTGTCTGCTTGAATAATTCTTACTCTTTCCAGCAGGTCTTCACTTTGATCAGCCCACAACTGGCCAAGACCAAATGCTGCCATCTGCTTCACTTTTGTCCAAAGCCCCTGGCCTATCTCAATGCCTCCAACTTCAACAACGATGGATCCATCATTAAGAATAGGCACTTTTCCAGGTGTTGGTCGAGATGACACTTTATGCACTATCGGAACAAAAGAAAGGCCTCGCTTTTTCCACCGGTTGCTTTTGTTCCAGGCCTGAATCATTTCCAAACGGTGTTGGTAATTTGCTGATGCAGTCAACTGATTGCAGATAGAGGGAAGAGTATACCCCAAGGCATCTTCCATGCACTCACTGTGAAACACAGCAAGGCTCTCCACTGTGTGAATATTTCTCTGCCTAACCAATTTAGCATCAGTAGAGAGAGCTGATGCGACATGCTCGATAATAGCTTCAGCAACATAAGAACCCTGCACTTCCCCAGGGCCCCGCATTGCAGACCTTGTTGAAAAGTTTGTTTTGCAGATCTTTGCATCATATGAAAAGGCACCCCAGTTATATTTCTTTAGTGCCTCTATGAAATTATGAGGAATAATCGGACTAACATCCATGGTCATTCCTGCATTTATGAACAAATCTACATGCAATGCTGTGATCTTTCCATCTGATTTGAATCCTATCGAATAGCATATTTTCATGGGATGCCGACCTCCAGTCATTATCATGTCAGTCTTGCGATCAAGATACATTCGAACAGGACGTCGCAACTTAAAAGCTGCAACTGCACAGGCTGTCGCCACCTATAATTAAGATACATGTAGTAAGTGTTCCGTGACATTATGTTAACTCAATAAATTTTTACAAAACAATGATTGATGAAAGTCTTATGAAACAATGAACTTTTATAATGTTTAAATGAGACATGTCGAATATTCTTCAACATTTTTCTTAGAATATATAATGAGAAAAGTAAGTGTCATTTAGAAGCAAGATTGCAGTCACCCTTCTCTCTAGCAGTAGAATAGTTTACATGAAATATATCTTTGAGATTGCTAGATCAAACTGAATTTGTTAAATGAGACAGTGCAGCTTCACATGCAACAATGTCAAGGAGGAAGCAATAAGACTTCAGTTCTATTATAGCTGAAGCAGACATCTTTACATGTATTGCTTATAAGGAGAAGATATGTGCAGATAATCTTTCATATTTGGGTGTGAGGATACTCGAATTTTCATATGATTTTTTTCTTCGGGATGATAGCATCTGCATTTTAAAGCATAGCTGGTAGTTGGAAGAGTTGAACATGCAACGACACTCAACTGATTTACCATTTGTACTTGACAGAAAATGTTAAGCATAAATTGATAAGAAGGCCTCATCTCCAGTGTTTCAAAGGCTGTAAGTAATGATGGTCCCAATCCTTACTGGTAATGATCTAACATCTTTTCCTCCGAAGCCACCACCAACTCTTCTAGTGATAACACGAACATTGTGAAAAGGTAAACCGAGGCATTGTGCAATGCTATTTTGTACTGCCTCAGGGCATTGGCTTGAGCTATACACCACCATGCAGCTATCCTCATCAGGTACGGCTAGAGCAGTTTGTGTTTCCATGTAAAAGTAATACTGTGAACTAAGCTTACACCTGCACAAAGTGTTCGTCAGCTGTACCACAGTGTTACAACATCAAAGATATGTAAATAAGAACCTTATAAAACGATACATAAGAAAGGACTAACCACCAATAGAACTATCAAGGGGGGGGGGGCATGATATGTCGATTGTTCAACAAATAGAATTGGAGTTCGATACTGATAGGTTAGACAAGCTAGGGCAGACGCAAATCACGAAAAATAAACATGGTAGAACAATCCACAGGACCACGACAACTATTTAATCTAAATTACTCTAGGGAACTAAGGGTGCTTCAGCACTACAATAATAAATACTATCAAATTACGAGTTTGCCATCTCACCGTTCATGAGCCAAACACCTACCACAAAACCATTTGATATACCAGCTACATGTGGTATGGCCAATGAATACTAATATTAGTCAAGCTGAAACTCTTTACTTAGCATAAGAATAAGTTCATTCACAGACTTTGGATGACTATAAAAGGTATTTAATTTGGAAAAAATATTAGAAATTCCACAAGTGTACCTCGGCTGAATAGATCTTCTGATCAGCTTCTTCCATCCCTTTGGAAAATTCGCCAATGTTTTGCGGAAGGAGAAATGGCGGTGTTTCAAAATAACTGCATCTTCTGACGGCCTCCTCTATCGGTAAAATTCGGGTATCCAAAGTTTCTGTGCTGTAGTTAACTACAGCTCGTTTGGCAGCTATGTTGGCAAAATTCCGTGATCCTGCAACCTGAAATGCTAAAATCTTCAGTAACTAATGTTAATCCACATTGTCATAAATTTAACTTCTTTCAAGAAAAATATATTGTTTATTTTATTTTTGCTGAAGGTTATTGCAGGTTTTTTCAAATCCAAAACTATCAGCACAAAATCCATACCACAATACCAAGAGGTTCCCCGGCACATTGAGTAAGCGGATCGCCAAACAGAGATTCAGGTCCAAATATAGTGCTGGCCCCAACATTACCACCTCCTTTTGGAATATCTTTAACGGTGATAACTGTCACAGTTTTTAGCTGCTCAAGAGAAGGGTCGAGCTCTATGCTATTCACATGAGCTAAAGGCTTTGTGCTATATATAAATGCTCCATAAAGGCAGCCCTCCGGAGAAGGGATGTCATCCACATATACAGCCTCACCTATACATAATGCTTCTGCTATCAGCACCATAGTTTACTCTATTCAAGATCAGGGTATGAAATTAACTGTCACTGATTCGAATAGTCACATAAATAAAACTACAAAATAAACGTTAAGAAAGACTCACCATTACATATACAATGCAGATGTAAGAAAGGAAGATAAATCATGCCTGAAACAACACAGGGAAGGAACACAACATGCAACTCCCTCCGTCCACACATAAGTGTCTCAACTTTGTCAAAAAGAAGATGTATCTAGACAAGAACTTGTCTAGACTAACATAGGGAAGGAACACAACATGCTACTCCCTCCGTCCACACATAAGTGTCTCAACTTTGTCAAAAAGAAGATGTATCTAGACAAGAACTTGTCTAGACTTATTTAGACAAGTTCTTGTCTAGATACATCTTCTTTTTGACAAAGTTGAGACACTTATTTGTGGACGGAGGGATTATATCAGTATACCGCTAGTTATCTATATAAATAAAGAACCAGAATTTCATCACCCAAAAGTTCAAGATTACCAATGGCTAAAAAAAACATTGAAGTGCATACCAGAGGCTTGGAGTTCTGCTCCAACTTTCTTGGCCGGTATGCCAACTGGGAGATAATCTTTACTGATTTCGACAATCTGTTTGCAAGAGTCAAGTATGTGGTCATTGCTATTCAGACCAGATTTCTCACAAATGGTTTTCTTAAGTGAAACATCAAGGTTTACACTGCGTGGACAATTTGGATTGCCATTGGTATCAGAAGCTACATAGTCCTTTACACGGAGTGCTCTTGCAGGCTTCGCATTTCCTTTGGTTGCTGGGTAAAGAAAACTAAACAGAAAGGCAACAGCCAAGCTTGATCGATAGGCAGAATGTGTTGTGCCTTCTTTTGGAACAATGGTTTTCTTAAGAACTTTGCATGCCTCAAGTAGGAGTGAGGCACTAATGGGTTTACCAACTAAGCACTTCTCAACATCTCTTGCCCTGATAGCATGTTGGGTTCCATATGCACCAAAAGCCAAACGTAGATTTTCAAATATCAAGCTTCCTGAACTTCCATCCGACGAGACTTGAGCAAAGAAAGCAGAGTTGAGGTAAGCAACTGCATTTCCAAGAGGGCGAGGAGCAGCTCGGTATGTCTCAAATAGCAGAGAACTTTCTGTATTATCTCTTACAGTCCCAGCACCTGATGAGACACGGTCAGGAGTACAATAGGGAATGAAAATGCTTAAGAGCAGTGTCTTGTTGTCACATCACATGGTGGCATCTCCAGGAACTCATCCAAGGTGACATTGAACATTTATGATGATACCTGGATGCGCACTGATGAACCAGCAGCAAGAAGAATAGTAGCAATATCAGAGGGAAACTCGTCCCTTTGCGCCATTACCAGATTTCCACCCAAGCTCGCCGTGTTCCGGACAAAATGAGAGGCCACCTTTTCCATGTGATCAGCAATCTTACCAAAGACCACATCCTTGTGGTCATCACCTTCTCGTCTTAAAAGCTCAATAACACGAGAGATGGGTGTCGCAGCCCCAATTTGAACACCCTCTGTATCCTTGCTCACTGAATTCAGCAGTGGGATGTTTCTCAGGTCAATGTACCTATCATACAGCTCTGCCTCCTTGTAAACACCAGAAGAAGTGTTACCCGCAACAACCTTTGTGGTGCCACTTCCGTCGACGGAACTTATGAGGTTATAGTACTCCTCCACACTCCGAGGTCGATACCAGGAGTTCTCGCTCATCCCCACCATTGCCATAGCCGACGTACGCCTGTCAATGCTCAGAGAGGCTCTCATCTCAGCCTTGAGAAATTCCGGGAACGCGCCAATGCTCCCCTCCTTGTAGGGTGGCAGTTTGGAGACGTCGGCGTCACCCTTTTTCCAGAAGGAGTTGAGTCCCAGGTCCTCCAAATCGACGTCCGCCGCGAAGCTCTTGCAGGCGTCGGCGATGGGGCGGTAGCCGGTGCAGCGGCAGAGGTTACCGGCGACTGCGCGCTCCGCCTCGGCCGACGTGAGCCTCGAGAAGCCCCCCCCGCGGCGGCGGCGGCGGCGGGCCCGTCGTCGCCCCGTTGGGCTTGGCGTCGGCGGCGGCGAGGGACATGCACATCCCGGGCGTGCAGAAGCCGCACTGCGATGCGTGGAAGCCCGCGAGGCGCACGTGGACGGCGTGGAGGCCGTCGCGGCTGTTCCCGAGCCCCTCGGTGGTGGTGACCGCGCGGTGGTGGAGGCCGTGCGCCAGGGTGAGGCAGGAGCTAGCGGCGGCGTGGGACACCTCGTCGGCCGCCGCGTCGTATGTCGAGAGCAGCACCACGCACGCGCCGCACCCACCTGCAACGAAGCACGAACGGAAACCCCGCATTCAGTTAAGCCCGCGCTGGGAGGGAGGAATCGACAGGAGGGAGGGATGGAGTGGGATCGAGTGGCGTGCCTTCGCCGCAGCCGAGCTTGGGTCCGGTGAAGCGGGTGCGGGAACGGAGGAAGTCGAGCAGGGTGGCGCTTGGGTCGTCGCCGTGGCGGAGCTCGAAGCGCTCGCCGTTGACCGCGAACACCACCGGCGGCGAAGCCATCGCGCGAAGGCGGAGGCGGAGACGGGGCTGAGATGTTGTGGGTGGCGGAATCCGATTCCCATGCCATGTGGCCTGTTTTCTTATCTACTGATCCTTCCCTCCGTTGCTGTCTCGATCGGTCGACGAGAGCTCGCGAAATTCCAAACTGAGAACCACCGACGGTGACCATGTGTCGCTCCCCGGCGGCGTTGGCACTGCTGGGGGCGCTGACGTGGCGGCTACTCTAAGAGTCATAGTGAGACTAACATAGCTAGTAACATAAGTGCCACATAAGTAAAAATAGTGATGTGGCAAGTATTTAATGAAGAAAGAGGTGGTGGTGATATCATAGGTAGATACCGTAACATAGCGGAATTAAAGACAAGATGAGTCTATAGACTAATAAATACATGATTACATGATACTACTCTTATGATACTCCCCACTATTGAGATAGTAACATAGACTAGTATCATATGCTATAACTAGTCTAACTCGAACGATTGGACGACCGCTTGTGGGACCAACGACCGGGATGGCTGAATTTTTTCTCTTTTTGAGATTAGATGGCTGATTTTTTTAACCGGCACGTGATGAACGGCGGGCGATGCGACGAAGACGAAGCCGCATATCGACGAAGCCGCATATCGGTGCACGCGCGGTGGTCTCAGGCTCTCCGCCATGTTCCGGCCACGAGAGTGCTCGTAGTGTTATATGCGTAAGTGTGTGCGTGTGTATATTAGCGTTTGTGTTTATTACATTTTAAAAAAAATTAACAATAAAAAAATTCATTTAAACTCTGAATTTGTAGAGGTTCGAAGATTTAAACGCTAAGGTTGAAATCTCGGTTGTTTCTCCACAGGTTTAGTTAATCGCGCCCTTGGAAAAGGAATGGTGAGCTCTAGACCCACCGCGCACGTCGCCGCCGGCCACTCCGGCCATGGCGCCCACCCCTCGCCGGTCGCCACTCCGGCGCCGGTGCCCACCTACTCGCGCGCTCACCTATCCCCCTCACCCTACCCGATGGCGACGCTTGGAGCTTCAGCGGGAGTCGGTCCGGCGGGATCTGACGCAGGCAGAGGTCTACGAGATCCGCTGAGCCCGGGCTCCGCCTCCTCGGATTTCCATGGCGAGCAGCCGATCGTCTCCGGTCTGGGTCTGTCACCGTCGTCCGTGCACTCCGGAAGTCCGGATCTGGGCCACTCAGGGCCGTCACGGGCTGCAGCAGAGGCTGCGCCCCTGTTGGCGGCCGTCAGACGCGGCAACGTCCAAGATAGGCTAGGGTGGGAGCAACCCCGGCCGTCTCGCAAGGCCATGTGGCGCCGTCGTTAGGCGGAGAAGCGGGCCATGAGCAGCTCGCCGCGGAGGTCCGTCGAGCCCGAAATGACGGGCCTTTGCTTCAAGTGCATGCAGCCATGGCACCGCAAGTTGGACTACCCCAACGCGCCGGTATGCTTTCGGAGGGGCACGAAGCCAGGGCCTGCAAGAGGGTGCGCAGCCCGGAGTCGGAGGAGGAGCTTCGGCGCCTGGCGCTGTCAAAAGTGTCGTGGCGTGGCCCGGAGCTAGAACGTCGCGTTCACGTCGCCCGGTAGCCGCCGAGGGCTAGCCCTGCGGAGAGCAGGGAGCCCAGGCAGGGAACGCCCGATCCAAGCGGCAACCATGCTGCGCCATGGATGGAGGAAGCCGCTGGAGCAGAAGATGAGATGCTGGAGGAAGGAGAAGTGCAAGAGGCTCCGCTCTGTGTCATGCGGCGTTCGTCAGGCATGAGAGACCTGGAGCGCAGAATGAGATTTGCCTTGGCTGCCCACATCGGTGGAACGCAGCCGGCGGTGCCGTGCGAGAAGGTGGGAGAGGCCCTGCGCCGCGTTCTGAACCTGCCAACTGAGGGCTTCACGGTGCACCCCTGCTGCCCGGAGGACTTCCTCATCGTCCTGGCCACAACTGAGCTCAGAGACATCATACTGTCGCGGCCATCGCTGGAGTATCGGGGTTTCAGCCCGTTCTTCAAGAAATGGAACAGATTTGCGGAAGCATCGTTGGAGAATTGGCGCATCCACACCAATCTGGTGATCGAGGGGATTTCGGCCCATGCGTGGGAGCAGGAGGTGGTCGAGGACCTCTTGGGAACTTCATGTGTGATTGATACGATTGTGCTGGAAACGGCGGCGAGGAGGGATATAGACACGTTCAGGGTTGCGGTCTGGACAACGGATGTGGACTGCATCCCGCCGGCGAGAACACTCGTGATACCAGAGCCTGTGGTGTTCGAAGACGACACCCCATCACCGGAGCAAGAGTTCTCAGGTGACTCGATAGCTTCCACGGTGGTGCGCCCGGTGGAGGCGGAGCTCAAGGTGCTGAAGTATAGAGTGCTCATCCATGTCGATCGTGTTGAGGAGGACGACCCGGAGGAGTGGAGGTTCGGGATGGTGCCAACCTCTTCAGGTTCTGACCAGAGCGGCCTCCCGGATGGTGGACGGCCAGGCGGCGCCGGGAAGTGCCACCCATATGAGTTGTTACCCGCGTCAGGAGTCCGGCCGAATCTCAATTGCGGACTCATTAGTTTGTGTCCACGCGCCATGCGGCTCAAACCACAGTAGAAACCGTCCGCTTCACGCGCACCACCCTTATATGACCCCCGTATCAAGTAACCTCTCATCTAACATCATCATCATGCACATCCATATGAGAAAATGGAAAACCCGAACTACTTGCGGCACATGGACGAGCTGAGGATCCGTTCGTAGTCGTGGGGGGCTCCATTGGGCCACACACAAGTGGTTAGTGCGCTCAAAATTGGATCCGAGGATAAAATCTCAGTTCCTATGTCGACAGTGAGCAGAACAAAGCACCTCGCAAGGCCTTCCGCCCGGTGCCTTATGTTTTAATTATAATACCCCAACATACGACATCAGTTTATTAAAGTAGGACAATCTATCATACTAACAAAATGAAACATAAAACCAACAGACGACTCGCACAACCAACTCTAAGCATGTACTACGACTCGCAAGGCTAACAAATAAACATGCAACAAGTATTAGGTTGTGGGAATAAAGTTGTATGGGCTGCAGGATAACATGTGATGGGATCGTGATAAAGAATCGAATACTAGGGTAGCATAGATCAACGGCAGGAATGAAAGACAATGTATATGGAAACAAGCAAACTTTGCTTGCCTGGAATCCCGCATGGAAGCAGATCTTGTCGTTGCTCACACATCTCAACGTCTTATCCGCGAAGAAGCAACAAACACTTAAAAGCGTCAAAGATGCATCTTATAATTACGGCAAAAGATCCAGCATGATCATCTGAGAATGATGCATGACATGGCAAGATGCATAACAAATGCAATTAATGCAAATTAAGCGGGAAAGCAACCCTGACAAATAATATTTAGGTGCAAGTTATTTATCTACTCAACAATATTAAATGTGGGTTAACATGGTAACACATGGCATGGGTGATCTAATTAAATTAAATGGAATGAAGCAATAATTAAATAAAGCCCAACATATTCCATATTTAATTATTTAGGTGCAATAAATAAATTACACTAAGCAATTAAAATAAAAGATGCAAAATGGCATATGGATGACATATTAATGTTTATTGCATTTTTCAGATAAATAAACATATAAATATTATTTCATTTAAATTTATAGAATAAAAGTTATTAGCAATACAAGTTTTAGGGGTGTTTCTGTAAATGTCAGGGACTTGTCTGTGATCGAAACAATACTGACAAGGACTAAAACACTAAAGCAGAGAGTACATGGGCTTCGGGGTAAAATTCCAGGCGCACTGGTCCCTGAAAAGGGGCCTTTTTTATTCAACGCGGCATGTGAGATTCGAACTCGCGACCTCATGGGGAGCGGTGGCTGTGCTAGCCACTAGAACCGAAGTGTGTTGGTGACTAGAACAGGGAGCGATTGCCTATAAACAAACAAAACGACGTTAACTGAACTTAAACAGAAACATATGCAGCCCGTCAGGTTTTTCACGTGAACAACAAAAGAAAAAGGGTGGATGCGGTGGCGGGGATTTGACCTCGAGATCTCTACGTCGGGCAGAGGATGCAGAGAAAGTATCCAGTGAAAACTCGTCTTCAGTGAAAACATGAAAACTCCAACCTGTACCGTTAGATGTGAAAGGAGTGTTTCAGATCAATCCCCATCATGTACCTCTAACTTTGCATAAAAACGCCCGCGGGGCTGCTGGCTTTTTAGCATAGAACCCCTTACATGTGTTCCATTCTTTTTACCTTGCCCTCAGCTTGTACCGCTCCACAGTTTCGAAATAAACAGCTGAGTTAGATTTGGGGATTGAGACTGCAGCGGCCGCTCGGGGGAGTGTAGAGGCGGCGCCGCCAGCCGCTCGGGAGACTGCAGAGGCAGACACTCAAGCTCCTACGGAGGCGGCCGCGTATCCAGCTCGAAATACTCCAGCGGGACGCGCAGGGGAACAACTGGGATTCCAGATCTTGGCTTGAACTGCGGAGGTGGCCGCGTCTCCGGCTCGGAATACCATAAATCCAGGACTTCTTCGAGTTGTTTGTTCCGTCAAATCACCAGTTCAACAGGTACATGTTGTTTTCTCGAAGCATTATTTAAATTTGTAGGTAAGGGCCCTTGCCTTCTTGTAGTTTTAATGTGTTCGGAGGTGTAGCTAGTTCGTACAGACGGAATGAGATTATACATACATGAGCAATGCAAATTTTCTAGATCTTTACGTTTCCATAGAGATAAAAGCTTAATGGGATTAAAAATGGTGATTCCTGATCTGGGGTGGCTCTGGTTCTATATAGGTTGTTAGGTTTCATATGCTACCTATTTTCTTATTACCAAAGTCCGTGGATGAGTTCATTTTAGATACGGCTCTTATCACATACATATGTATTCTATTAAATCTGGTTAGACATTGCACATTTTGCAGCAAAACATGGAGTCTGACGGTGAACTGAGCACTGCTATGCCATTGCATTTCCGTGATGTGCAATCTGACGCAGAATCAACTACGCAAGTTAATGTGCCTCTGTGTACGGGGTTTATCACACCAACAAAATCCACAAGCATACCTACATGTGTACGTACATATGGACTATTAGCTTATTTAGTTTGTATAAATTTTGTTGGATCACGGGACTAACGAGAGATTTTGATCCACGATGCAGGACTCATTGTACACACCTGATTGTGATGAATCCATAAAACCAAGTGTCGGGATGTATTTTTCTGATGTGGATACGGCAAAAACATTCTATGAGGTATATGCGCACCATGTTGGGTTTTTGGTCCGTGTGGGCCAACACAAGTCGAGCAATGGTGTTGTGACGCACAAGAGATTCTTGTGTGCAAATGAAGGGTTTCGTGAGGAGAAGATAGGTAATATAATTTCTGAACCTTCCACCAAAAGGAGACGTGAAAGAAAAATTACTAGGTGTGGGTGCGGGGCAAAAGTTGCAGTCAAGCATACAGTAGATGGAAAGTACATTGTTTCAGCTTTTGAACAAGTATATAACCATATACTTGTGTCGCCTAGTAAGCAGCAATTCATTAGGTCCAACAGGAAAGTGAGCTGCAAGGCAAGGAGTACATTGTTCAATTGCCATAGTGCTTGCATTGGTACTTCAGCGGCATACCGGTTCCTTCGTGTAGGTTTGGTGAGTTTTGATAATGTCGGATGTACAAAAAAAGATCTGCAAAATTTCCATAGAACCCTGAGATGCCACATCAAGTCGTCAGATGCTCAAATGTTCATCGATCAGCTAGGAAAGAATCTTGCAAACCCTGGATTTTATTTTGACTATGTTAGTGATGACAAGGGTAGGTTGGTTCATGTCTTCTGGGCAGATTCCACTAGTAGGAACAATTATAAACATTTCGGTAATCTTGTCTCCTTCTACTCAACATATAGCACAAATGAATATAACATGGTATTTGCCCCCTTCACCGTTGTGAATCATCACAAAGGAAGTATCTTCTTTGGTGCTGCATTCTTACACGATGAGAAGATCGAATCGTATGTTTGGTTGTTTCGAACTTTCTTAAAAGCAATGGGAGGGGTGGCACCTACTCTTATGATAACAGATGAATGTGCCAGCATGATTTCTGCACTTGGAACTGTTTTTTGGACAACCACACATAGGCTATGCATGTGGCACATTATGAAGAAAGTTGGAGAAAAGGTGTGCCCTGATTTGAAGTCCAACCCATATTTCCATGACCGCTTGAACTTAGTTGTGTGGGCTTCGGAGACTCCTAGTGAATTTGAGGAGCGATGGTTCCACGTTATCGAAGAGTTTGGGTTGGAAGAAAATGAGTGGTTCACTACAAGGTTCAAGCTTCGAGAATCTTGGGTACCGGCTTATTTCAATGATATACCTCTGTCCGGACTGCTGAGAACCACATCACGGTCTGAAAGCGCCAATGCTTTCTTCTCTCGCATTATTGGATACAAGCATGCTTTCGTTGAGTTTTGGCTTCGTTTTGAAACTGCCTTGGAGGAACAACGCCACAAGGAGCTGCAAGATGATAATGTGAGTCTGCACACATCACCTCCATTAAAGACAACTTGGGAATTAGAAAAGCATGGGAGCATTGTATTCACCCATGAAGTGTTTACAGAATTTCAGAAGGAGTTGCTTGCTGATAGAGACCATTGTCTTGTTCAGAGCATAACACAAGATGCTGAAGTCAAAACTGCAACCATAATGGATGCTTCTACCAAAACTAGGACTGTAAGTTGGAATACGTCAAACATGGTAGCTTCTTGCAGTTGCTTGTTATTTGAAAGGCGTGGGGTTCCATGCCGTCATCTAATCCACATCCTAAGGACTGCTAGGCTGAAAGAACTACCAGCACATTATGTACTCAAAAGGTTGATGCGCCGCCAACCTCTTCGGAGAGGTGCATAATTCCTAACCCTAACTCATTTTGGTACCTCTTGGGCCACGGGTATGCTGCTTTGAGGAGGAACATCTACGAGGGGTTGTTTGCAAGAACACAACAGGCATGGCGGGCGTTTTTATGCAAAGTTTGTGGCACAAGACGGGGATTCATCTAAAGCACTCATTTCACATCTAAGGGTACAGGTTGAAGTTTCCACGTTTCCACTGAAGACGAGTTTTCACTGGATACTTTCTCCATCTACTGGGTTGTGATCGATTTGTGATGTTAACTACAACTGACTGCCTATGAACTGTATCCGTCTCGTTAACTGAAACCGTCTCGTTAACTGAATTTCCGATCGGATCTTCAGACTTTTAGCTGCAGGCGAACTTCAGAAGCCACGATCGCGACGCAACGTTGATTCCTCACCGATGCCGCGCGATGGCAGACAACCGGAGCAAGGGTAGGAGGAGGGGACGGAGAGGGGCTCATGGGGAGGTCGCTGGCGAACTCGTGCGGTCGGAGGAGGACAGAGCCGAGGCAGGGGAGGAAGTGGACAGAGCTCTTAGCGTTGAAGGAGACGGGCTCGGCAGCGGCGCTACCGGTGGTTTCCTCACCAGCTCTTCATCGGAGAGGCAGAGAAAGGTGCCGCGGTTCCATTCTCGCGCCCAACGGGCCTTGGCGAAGACCGACGCGGCGACACGGTGAGCTCCACCTTTCGGTAATGGAGGTGGAGGAAAGGGGTAGGAAACAGAGGAGAAGGAGGGGAGAGAGTGGCGGCGGCTGATTGGGAGAAGAGGAGAAGGGGTAGGGTTCGGGTAGAGGAGGCTAGAGGGAGGCTTTAAGGTGGGGGAAAGGGAGAGCACATGGAGGTGGGGCATGGAAGGGGAGGGAGGAGCACGTTCTCCTCTGTCTCTCGTACGGAGGTAGGGGAAAGTGAGGGGGTGGGCTGGGCTTCAGAGAGAGTTGGGCCAGTAGTGGGCTTCGGCCCTTTTAGGGTTTTTTTCTCCTTCTGCTTTTTTTTCTTTTGTGCTTATTCTTTTCTATTATTATGTTTTGAAGAAAAAATAGAAAAGAAAAGATATAAAAACTCTAGACAAATATTAATAGTTTCAAAATAGACCACTTAATACACTAATTTGAATATTTGGAAAAGATTTGAAACAACACATTTTTATTTATTTGAATTGCATTTGAATTTAAAAGTGAAATTTTAATTTCAATGCAACAATTTAAATTAATAAGATGATAAATGCATGATGACATGATGATGCAAAAATAAAAACAAACAATTCCCGGGGCGTTACACATATGCCCGCTGCCGTGTTGTTGGTGTTCCGGTCCAAGTCTTCCGTTGCTTGTGCTGGACTAGAGCTTCGGAGGCCGTCGTCTCCACCATATGTGTGTGACGCTCTACGAGGTGCCACACTAGTGGTGCTAGGAGGTTTACGTCCTCTACACGACCTTGAGGTCTGACGTGGGGCTACCTTTCGACTAGCCCACGATGAGGCTACCTGGGCCGCGCCAAGCTGGAGAAGTCCCACAGAAGGTCCACTCGGGGTACCGTGTAACCTAGTCCAAGTCGGTTAGGTCTCATAACCTGCCATATCTGTAATTACCATCGATACCGACCACCCGAGACCTGGCTACCTATAAAGGCAGGAGGGTTGCTCGTCCCGGAAGACACGCCAATAGCCACCACCATAAACCCTAGCGAGATCGCAATCTCACCGCCGTTGTAATCGCAACTCGCCATCAATAACAGACAAGCAGGAGTAGGGTGTTATCCTCCGGGAGCCTGAACCTAGGTAAAATCCCCGCTTGTCAGCCGTCGTGATCACCAACGTTCTTCTCTCTTCCCCTCAATCAACCCGGGGTGCACAACCCTGGGACTTGTCGAGTTACACCCTCGTCAATTGGCGCCGTCTGTGGGAAAGATATCAAGCGTTGGAATCATGATCGCACCGGCTCCATCCGCAATGAAGATCGAGGTCTGCACCACCCGGGAGCCCATCCGCTTTGGCTCCTTCGAGTACACCTTCCACCCGCCGGCCCACCGCTCGGTGTACGCCGATCTGCACAAAGGTATACACACTCCATATACTGTTTCGTCGACAATCGCGACATATTGAGGTTTGCGACAACCGCGCCACGCGTGGTGGCGGCTCCCGCATCGGTCATCCACGTGCCACACTCGCCGTCACCCGCCGCGGGAGCCGCATCTGCCACACCCACGAAGATCGTGCCTGCATCGACCACATCGGCAACCTCGGCAACGGCCGCGCATATCGAGTCTACTCAAACCATCTCGGTCGCGGGGCCGACGAGGTCAAGGTCTACCTCAACTACGACTACACCCGCGCGTGCGACCAAGTGCGTGCTGTCGACAGCCGCGTCGCACGCATCTTCATGGGACCATCAAATCTACCCCAAGCCAATCACACTCGGACCTGCGACTGCAAAATCTCCTTCCGCGACTACGGTGATGATCCTGAGAAGATGCAACGGCGACTGCGCTGCCCACCACGTAGCAGCAATTTTTTATCCCGAGCAAGATTCGGATCAAGGAAGCAGCGACAGCGTCAACACTCCTACCCAGATCTACCCCGCGCAAGTCTTCATGGCCGACACAGAGCCCCCAGAAAGCAACGAGGAACCCACATACCCACTGGAGGTGGTCATGCCTGACCAGACATGACTCACCATCACGCGTGACATAGGGATCAGAGCCATGAAGCATGTCGACGATGGCACTTTCCCTGCACCCGACGCGCCTAGAGAGGACCACCTGGCGGTCCAGTACTTCCTACGCAAGGAAGGCGAGCGACTTCGTGCCGAAAAGGCCGAGCTGCTCAGGCGCAAGAGGGATGCAGATGCATCGAGTGCAAGACGGGCTGCCATCTCGTTCACTTCCTCCACAGAAGTTAACCAGGGAGGACGGCGACACAGAGCTCGAGTTCCTCACATGGCAGACGCTGATCGAACAAGGGTAACCCGCAACCTCGACTCGTCCTTCGTCACCGAGGACGAGAACGGGATACCTGTCCCCAAAACGACGAACACCGCCATCATATCAGTCGAGACATATCTTTGGCTCACGCAGCCGCCAGAGGGAGATCCACGCACCCTTCTCCACAAGCAGCAGATCATGTCCATGAAGGCAATCGAGGAAGCTCTGGCGACTGGAGCACCAAACAACCGGGCACGTGAAGAACGAGAGCACCAAACCCGCGAGCCAGCAACATCAGGGGCCCCGGCAGTGCAGCCACTAAGACAAGCCCAACCAGGCGAAGATCTTCGCAACGTCATCACACAAAGGACGGTGGACCGTAACCGCAGCCAGCGTTCAGCCGCCGCTATGAACCTGGACAATCCGGTCGATCGCAACTTTGAGCCATGCGGCGCCGCATGCTTCAACTTCAACACCCGCGACACCCGCATGCCTAAGGGTTTCAAGCTGACAGCAGGAACCCCCAAATACGACGGAAAGCAAGACCCGCGCCTGTGGCTCGAAGACTACCTCATCGCCTGCACCTGTCAAGGCGGGACTTCGACTACAACAATGCAATACATCCAGCTCATGCTCACTGACTCGGCGCGGGGGTGGCTCACCAGCCAGCCCAAGGACTCCTTCAAAACCTGGGAAGAATTCCAAGACACTTTCATAAAAAGTTTCTCTGGAACATACGCAAGGACAACTACCTACATCGAGTTGCAAGCCTGCAAACAAGGAAGAGACGAATCGCTCCGCGCATACATCCAACGGTGGACACTTCTCCGGAATACCATGGAACCCGTCTCAGAAGAACGGGTGATGGATGCTTTCATGCACGGCGTCGCTCGCCGCGAACTCCGCGAGGAATTCGGTAGGCTCCAGCCAAATACTACGATCGAGCTCATGAAGGTAGCCAACCAGTGGGCCGAAGGAGAGGATTACGTCCGCGACACCTCCCCAAAGAAGGAAGCCGAAACAAATAGCTGGCGGGATGGGTGCCAGAAGAAGAAGCAACGTTTCACGAATTCAGACACCATCGAGCTAGTAGCGGCGGGATATCAAACCCCCTGTGATGACACACGAGATAACAGTCGACAATATGATCAGAGTCGACAGTCCAGCTCGGGGCAGTACAACCGTAGCAGCGGCAACATTAGCCACAACGACGGAAGCCAGAAACGCGAGTGGAAGCGTCCGCTGACCCCAGCCGAAGAACTGATGCAACCATGCAAGCATCACTCGTTCCGCAACCCGGAGACAGGCAAATGGGGCGCCAACCACCTGTTGAAGGACTGCCGCAAAGCGCGAAAGATTTACCAGGCTATGCAGCAGATCATCACTCCTGTGCAAGCACTGACGGCAACTCCGCAGCTCGCTATTCAGGCAGCACCCTCAAACAACAACACCACAAGCGGCTGGAACTTCCCCCAGCAGCAGCCGCAGCATGACGTCTAGATGGCGGCGCTTGATGCATACCCGACTGCGCGAGGACAGATCAACATGATCCAAAAAGGACGCCCTTCGAACAGGACCCAGAAGCTCAGAGACACCAATCACGTTCTCCAGGGCAGACCACCCGTCTGAGGTGCCGCGACCCGGTCACGCCGCTCTGGTTATCGAATCCCTAATTGGCGACTACAGCCTGAAGAAAGTATTCATGGACGGAGGCAGCGGCATCAACATCGTATTCGCCGATACCCTGAGAAGAATGAACAAATCGATAGAGAAGTTACCAGAGTCAGATACCACCTTCCACGGCATAGTACCAGGGCAAGCAATCACGCCCATGGGAACAATCACACTCGACGTCATCCTCGGCACACCCGAGCACTTCAGGAAAGAGTCGATCAACTTCGAAGTTGTTGACTGGAAATCACAGTACCACGCCATACTTGGGCGCCCAACTTTTGCCAGGTTCATGGCAATACCTCATTACGCCTACCTGATGATCAAGTTGCCTGGACACAAAGGAGTAATCACTGTGCGCGGTGACTTCGACCGCTCCAACAGCTGCGACCGAGAGTTCAGCAGAATCTCTGAGTTCTTCGGGGTCGAAGAACACTTCAAGGCCATATCAGCCGACAATGACAAGACCATCTTTCCACCTCGCAAGAAGCCAGCCAAGGACGCCGCCTTCAACACAAACGACGACACCGTCACCCACCAAGTCCATCCGACTGACAGCAACAAGACGGTCAAAGTATCGTCAAGCTTGACCCCTGCATAGGAAAGCGCACAACCCTGGGACTTGTCGAGTTACACCCTCGTCAAGGTCGGTGTAACGCCCCGGGATTTATCCCCTTTTAGATTTGGTGTGTTTTTCTTTTTTTTTTGCATCGACATAGCATCGCATTGCATCTCATTAATTTAATTGTTGCATTTAAATTTAATTTTCACAGTTAAATTCAAATGCATTTCAAATTAATTAACAATGTGTTATTTTCAAATCTTTTAAAAATGTTAAAAACTAGTTTATTAAATTGTCTATTCAAAACTAAAATTATTTTGTATAGTTTTTGTATTGAAATTCCTCTTCGTTTTGGTTTTAAAAATATAAATCAGAATTTATTAAAGGGGAGAAAAAAAATAAAAGCCCAAGCCCATCTAACCAAACCCTAGGTTTTCTCCCTGAAAAACTTTTCCCACCCCCTGCCTTTTGCAGCCACCCTCCTCCATTTCGCTGTTTTTGCAAAAGAGTGCTCCCACCCCTTCTCTTTCCTTTTCCCCCTTCCTTTTCTTTTCTTTCTTTTCTTCTTTTTTTTTTCCTTCTCTTCCTTCTCTCTTTCCCGCACGGGAGAGCCGCATGAGCCGTGCTCACCCCGATGCGACCTCCCGAGCTCCCCCTGTGCCTCCGGCCACCCGCCCCGCACGCCGGCCGCTCCCGCCGCCTGCGCCTCCCCCGACCCCGCCGCCGCAGCGCGCCCCGCTCGGCCGCGCCTCCCGCTCGCGCCGCCGCCAGCCTCTCCCGCGCCGCCATCGCGCTCCTCCACGCACGCGCCACCGCGCCGGCCGCAGGCCCGTAGCCGAGCACGCCGCGCCGCCAGCCGCCGCGCCGCACCTCCCCAGCGCCCCGGCCACGCCTCCACCGCTGCGACGCCGCGGGCCGCCGCTGCATGCTCCTCCGGCCCTGCCGCCGCCTGCTCGCCCCGCCGTCCGGCGCCCCGTGCCGCCAGCCTGCGCACGCCGCCTCCGCGGCCCTGCTCCTCCCCAGCGCGTCGGCCGCTCCCCACGCCGCGCGCCGCGCCCTGCCTGCGCGCCCCCGGCCGCGCGCGCATCCGGGCCTCCACCGCCGCGGCCGCCGCCTCCCACCACGCGCCGCCGTCCGCCGGCCGCCCTCGCCGTGCCGCTGCACCCGCTGCGCCGCTGCGCTCCACCTCCGCGCCGCCCGGCCTGCTCCCCTGCTCCGGCCCGTGCGCGCCCCGTGCCGCCTCTCCCCGCCGCCGCGCGCGTCCTCCCATGCGTCGCCTCCGGCCGCGCCCCGCGCCGCCGCCGCCCACGCAGCGCCTCCACCCGCGCCGGTCGCCCCCGCCGTGCACATCCGCTCCGCGCCTCCATTCGCCGTTTTCCTCGTCCGGTGACGTCCCCGCATCCGGCGCTCGCAAGGTGTTCGACAAAATGTCCGCAAGAACTTCGTCGCCACTTTTGTCCGAGTTGTCCACCCTTCGTGGTGTTCTACGTGCGAGTGCTCCATTCGGTGCCGCGTTGCCGCGACTGCCCTTGTTCGTGTTTCGGCGCCCGCCCGTGCGCTTTTCCTTCCGGCGTCCGTTGCAGACCTCCTACGTCCCACGACTACCCGACCACTTCCACGACACCGACAAACGACGATGCCCCGGTTCCGCGACGACTACTTCCCCGACGACGACTACTTCCTCTACTGACCGAAGACGTCGGTTTCGGACCCTATCTCTCCCGATCCAACGTGCGAACCCAAACCCTAACCCTACCTATTTTATTAAATATCATCTATCTTGTGCATATCACATCATACTTGCATGTGTTGCATCTCTTGGGTTTGGTGGTGTAGCGATTCACCTAAATAATAATTATGGAATGTGTGGGCATTTAATTACTATTGATGCCTATTCCATTTAATTTGACTAAATCATCTTTACCATGCCTTGCCATCTCAATGGACATTTAATTTGTGGGGTAGATAAATAACTTCAACATTAATATTAATTGTCGGAATCCCGGTTCCGCTTAATTTGGATTAAGTGCATCTCGCAATGCATCTTGCCATGTCATGCATCATTCTTCCATGATCATGTTCGATCTTTTGCCGTAGTTGTAAAATGCATCTTTCACGCCTTCCAGTGTTTGTTGCTTCTTCGCGGATACGACGTTGAGATGCGTGAGAAACGACCAGATCTGCTTCCATGCGGGATTCCAGGCAAGCAAAGTTTGCTTGTTTACCTATACATTGTCTTTCATTCCTGCCGTTGATCTCTGCTACCCTAGTATTCGATTCTTTATTGCGATCCCATCACATGTTTATCTTGCAGCC
This sequence comes from Poa annua, assembly GCA_026929855.1. Classification (NCBI taxonomy): domain Eukaryota; kingdom Viridiplantae; phylum Streptophyta; class Magnoliopsida; order Poales; family Poaceae; genus Poa; species Poa annua. The sequence goes on along the minus strand of CM049426.1, from coordinate 236,040,622 downwards.
TATACAGCTTTTTCCCCACATCCCATCACCTGTTGAATGTTTATCTGTTAGCCTTGCGAGTCGTAGCGCATGCTTAGAGTTGGTTGTGCGAGTCCTCTGTTGGTCGTTTATTTCATATGCTTAGCTGGATAGATTATTCTACCTTAATAAAATGTTGTATTATATTGGGGTATTATAATTAAAAGATAAGGCACCGGCGGAAGGCCTTGCGAGGTGCTTTGTTCTGCTAAGTGTCGACCTAGGAACTGAGATTTTGTCCTCGGATCCAATTTTGAGCGCACTAACCACTTGTGGGAGGCCCAATGGAGCCCCCCTCGACTTTGACTGGAACTTCGACTTGTCCGGGAGCCACACCTAGTTCGGGTTTTCCATTTGTCTCATATGCATTGATGATACTAGTGTAGTATTTTACTTTGGCGGTGTGCCTTGTTACATGCATATAGGGCGCGGCCTGTTGGTGCGGAGGGGTGTGTCCTGCGGGAGTCCGCACCCTTTTGGCCGGGACCAGCATAGCTCCCGTGGCTCCTGGACTTGTTGCGGTGAAGGAAAAGAGTTGGGTTGAAAGGCCCTAATGTTTTTGACTGGGTTGATCATGCGAGTATGGGTCCAGTAGTGCACCCCTGCAGGGTATAATCTTATCGATGAGCCGTGTCCACGGTTATGGATGACTTGGTGATGATGCTGGCTAACAAGATCTAGACAACTTACACCTAATCATTGTTAATTAACCTGATTAGTAATATAGAATTACCTTCACAATATATGGTTACTAAAATTGTTCAACGTGTGAGTTTCCCGAATTGCTTCCTCATACTTGGTTGAGGGGGTTAATTCGAGAATGGGTTATGTTTGGTGTTAGTAGTAGTTGGTTATCTTATGCGCTCTCTTATCCCTCTCTGATTAGACGGAAGTTATAGCGTGTCTCTCTAGGTTGCTAGTGCTGCTGCCGCTAAGTCCACCTCCCCTATATTTTGGGAGATGGTGTAGAAAGTAGGCAAGCCGGTTTTGCTTGCCAGGGAGTGCCCTGGCCCTCTTTTGGGTTATGCTTTATGTGCAGTTAACAGGTTTGAAGTCTGACGACGTTAGCTTGGGAATCCCTCCGGCTTGGCTGGGCAGGGATATGGCGCCATTGCTTATCTTCAGGACTCTTAGTCCAATTTGCATCTTATCCGTAGTCGGATACTACTTTTGCTTCCGCTGTCATTTGTATCTTTGTATTGTAACATTTGTATCTTGACTCGTTCGAGTCGTTGTTGTATTTATGTCTTCTGTTGTATTTGTAGATGTATCGGAACTGTTGTAATGTTATCACAATTCCACCCACATAATGCGCAGGTTTCGGCGTGCACATTATGTCTGGTGGGCGACCTAAAATCGTTATTATGCGGATTTCGGCGGGATCGCCTAAATCTACATAGTACCGATTTTCGGGCGTCACAAAGTGAGCCTTGGTTTCGATCTCCTTGTTGTTTCGATACGAATGGTTATCGAAGCAGCAGGTCCACAAAAGCCTGTAGGATAACCTCGCTAACGGTCGTTGTTTCTAGAGTGTCGAAAACTATTTGACTTAAATTATTTTTGAAAAATATCTCAATAGGTTTCTTTTTATTCCTTATCTATATTCTATTTCTCCTCTTACCTTACTTGTTTTGAGTCTCTTCTCTTATCCAACTTTCAAAGTTTTAGGATCCTACGTGTGGGTGGACGATTTCTTGCCTTTTACCCTATTAGGTTCGATCTTTCGGAGTCGTCTTCGTCGTGAGCAACAATCCCTTGTTAGTGGTGTCGAGAATTTCAAGGTGGAGCAACAATCCCTTGTTAGTGGTGTCGAGAAGTTCATCCCGGAGCGTGAAGACTCGATAGTTACCCCTCTCTTCTTGTGGTCTCGGCGTGGATCGCGGGACGCGATCCCTTGTTAGTGGTGTCGATTGTAACGCCCCGGGATTTATCCCCTTTTAGATTTGGTGTGTTTTTTTTTTTTTGCATCGACATAGCATCGCATTGCATCTCATTAATTTAATTGTTGCATTTAAATTTAATTTTCACAGTTAAATTCAAATGCATTTCAAATTAATTAAAAATGTGTTATTTTCAAATCTTTTAAAAATGTTAAAAACTAGTTTATTAAATTGTCTATTCAAAACTAAAATTATTTTGTATAGTTTTTGTATTGAAATTCCTCTTCGTTTTGGTTTTAAAAATATAAATCAGAATTTATTAAAGGGAAAAAAAAAAGCCCAAGCCCATCTAACCAAACCCTAGGTTTTCTCCATGAAAAACTTTTCCCACCCCCTGCCTTTTGCAGCCACCCTCCTCCATTTTGCTGTTTTTGCAAAAGAGTGCTCCCACCCCTTCTCTTTCCTTTTCCCCCTTCCTTTTCTTTTCTTTCTTTTTCTTCTTTTCTTTTTTTTTCCTTCTCTTCCTTCTCTCTTTCCCGCACGGGAGAGCCGCATGAGCCGTGCTCACCCCGATGCGACCTCCCGAGCTCCCCCTGTGCCTCCGGCCACCCGCCCCGCACGCCGGCCGCTCCCGCCGCCTGCGCCTCCCCGGACCCCAACGCCGCAGCGCGCCCCGCTCGGCCGCGCCTCCCGCTCGCGACGCCGCCAGCCTCGCCCGCGCCGCCGTCACGCTCCTCCACGCACGCGCCACCGCGCCGGCCGCAGGCCCGTAGCCGAGCACCCCGCGCCGCCAGCCGCCGCGCCGCACCTCCCCAGCGCCCCGGCCACGCCTCCACCGCCGCGACGCCGCGCGCCGCCGCTGCATGCTCCTCCGGCCCTGCCACCGCCTGCTCGCCCCGCCGCCCGGCGCCCCGTGCCGCCAGCCTGCGCACGCCGCCGCCGCGGCCCTGCTCCTCCCCAGCGCGTCGGCCGCTCCCCACGCCGCGCGCCGCGCCCTGCCTGCACGCCCCCGGCCGCGCGCGCATCCGGGCCTCCACCGCCGCGGCCGCCGCCTCCCACCACGCGCCGCCGTCCGCCGGCCGCCCTCACCGTGCCGCTGCACCCGCTGCGCCGCTGCGCTCCACCTCCGCGCCGCCCGGCCTGCTCCCCTTCTCCGGCCCGTGCGCGCCCCGCGCCGCCTCTCCCCGCCGCCGCGCGCGTCCTCCCATGCGTCGCCTCCGGCCGCGCCCCGCGCCGCTCCGCCGCCGCAGCACAACCGCCGCCGGCGCCGCCACCCGCGCGCGCCGCGCTCCACTTCCGCCACGCGCGTCCGCGACGCCGCCGCCCACGCAGCGCCTCCACCCGCGCCGGTCGCCCCCGCCGTGCACATCCGCTCCGCGCCTCCCATTCGCCGTTTTCCTCGTCCGGTGACGTCCCCGCATCCGGCGCTCGCAAGGTGTTCGACAAAATGTCCGCAAGAACTTCGTCGCCACTTTTGTCCGAGTTGTCCACCCTTCGTGGTGTTGCTACGTGCGAGTGCTCCATTCGGTGCCGCGTTGCCGCAACTGCCCATGTTCGTGTTTCGGCGCCCGCCCGTGCGCTTTTCCTTCCGGCGTCCGTTGCAGACCTCCTACGTCCCACGACTACCCGACCACTTCCTCGACACCGACAAACGACGATGCCCCGGTTCCGCGACGACTACTTCCCCGACGACGACTACTTCCTCTACTGACCGAAGACGTCGGTTTCAGACCCTATCTCTCCCGATCCAACGTGCGAACCCAAACCCTAACCCTACCTATTTTATTAAATATCATCTATCTTGTGCATATCGCATCATACTTGCATGTGTTGCATCTCTTGGGTTTGGTGGTGTAGCGATTCACCTAAATAATAATTATGGAATGTGTGGGCATTTAATTACTATTGATGCCTATTCCATTTAATTTGACTAGATCATCTTTACCATGCCTTGCCATCTCAATGGACATTTAATTTGTGGGGTAGATAAATAACTTCAACATTAATATTAATTGTCGGAATCCCGGTTCCGCTTAATTTGGATTAAGTGCATCTCGCAATGCATCTTGCCATGTCATGCATCATTCTTCCTTGATCATGTTGGATCTTTTGCCGTAGTTGTAAAATGCATCTTTCACGCCTTCCAGTGTTTGTTGCTTCTTCGCGGATACGACGTTGAGATGCGTGAGAAACGACCAGATCTGCTTCCATGCGGGATTCCAGGCAAGCAAAGTTTGCTTGTTTACCTATACATTGTCTTTCATTCCTGCCGTTGATCTCTGCTACCCTAGTATTCGATTCTTTATTGCGATCCCATCACATGTTTATCTTGCAGCCTATACAGCTTTTCCCCCACATCCCATCACCTGTTGAATGTTTATCTGTTAGCCTTGCGAGTCGTAGCGCATGCTTAGAGTTGGTTGTGCGAGTCCTCTGTTGGTCGTTTATTTCATATGCTTAGCTGGATAGATTATTCTACCTTAATAAAATGTTGTATTATATTGGGGTATTATAATTAAAAGATAAGGCACCGGCGGAAGGCCTTGCGAGGTGCTTTGTTCTGCTAAGTGTCGACCTAGGAACTGAGATTTTGTCCTCGGATCCAATTTTGAGCGCACTAACCACTTGTGGGAGGCCCAATGGAGCCCCCCTCGACTTTGACTGGAACTTCGACTTGTCCGGGAGCCACACCTAGTTCGGGTTTTCCATTTGTCTCATATGCATTGATGATACTAGTGTAGTATTTTACTTTGGCGGTGTGCCTTGTTACATGCATATAGGGCGCGGCCTGTTGGTGCGGAGGGGTGTGTCCTGCGGGAGTCCGCACCCTTTTGGCCGGGACCAGCATAGCTCCCGTGGCTCCTGGACTTGTTGCGGTGAAGGAAAAGAGTTGGGTTGAAAGGCCCTAATGTTTTTGACTGGGTTGATCATGCGAGTATGGGTCCAGTAGTGCACCCCTGCAGGGTATAATCTTATCGATGAGCCGTGTCCACGGTTATGGACGACTTGGTGATGATGCTGGCTAACAAGATCTAGACAACTTACACCTAATCATTGTTAATTAACCTGATTAGTAATATAGAATTACCTTCACAATAAATGGTAACTAAAATTGTTCAACGTGTGAGTTTCCCGAATTGCTTCCTCATACTTGGTTGAGGGGGTTAATTCGAGAATGGGTTATGTTTGGTGTTAGTAGTAGTTGGTTATCTTATGCGCTCTCTTATCCCTCTCTGATTAGACGGAAGTTATAGCGTGTCTCTCTAGGTTGCTAGTGCTGCTGCCGCTAAGTCCACCTCCCCTATATTTTGGGAGATGGTGTAGAAAGTAGGCAAGCCGGTTTTGCTTGCCAGGGAGTGCCCTGACCCTCTTTTGGGTTATGCTTTATGTGCAGTTAACAGGTTTGAAGTCTAACAACGTTAGCTTGGGAATCCCTCCGGCTTGGCTGGGCAGGGATATGGCGCCATTGCTTATCTTCAAGACTCTTAGTCCAATTTGCATCTTATCCGTAGTCGGATACTACTTTTGCTTCCGCTGTCATTTGTATCTTTGTATTGTAACATTTGTATCTTGACTCGTTCGAGTCGTTGTTGTATTTATGTCTTCTGTTGTATTTGTAGATGTATCGGAACTGTTGTAATGTTATCACAATTCCACCCACATAATGCGCAGGTTTCGGCGTGCACATTATGTCTGGTGGGCGACCTAAAATCGTTATTATGCGGATTTCGGCGGGATCGCCTAAATCTACATAGTACCGATTTTCGGGCGTCACAGTCGGCTACGTTGTAATCCCCATTTTTTGGTCTACATGGGTATGTATTCCGATCTCCTCCGTATTACTATATCTTCATAGTATAGATTCTGGCTAGTTTATGGATATCGTGGTTAGAAAATTATTGTTTTATGCCTGCGATCCGCTTCACTAACCACTGTCACCCCCTGTCCGTGGCTTTCCCCAAAGGTGGCAGAGATCCCACCAACCCGACGACGATACTTGAAGGAGAAGAGGCCACGTCGCCTTCTCCACCATGGAGAGGGGTTGCTTCCTGCCAAAACCCCTCACGCTCCTCACATGACCTCTGTGGTATTCTCTTTCCTTATAAAAGGAGGGCCAAGGCCATGGCGAAGACAAGGTCGAACCATTGATCCAAGATAGCTTAGTAGGCAAGCAAGCTCCAGCTGGCTCGCCATGGACCCAAGGAAAAATATCATCAGCAGGCTAGTCTAGAGAGAGGAAGAGAAGGAGGGTGATCTCCTCTGAGCCAGGATCCGTCCTTCTTCTTCCTCCTAGACGGCGGACCCTGCCGGGTACCTCGTTGAGAAACACCATTGTACCCACACCATGATCCAACCATCTATCCAGACATGCTGGAGTAGGGCTTTTAGCCTCCGGGCGGCCTGAACCTGGGTAGATCCATGTGTGCTTTCCTTGTTTGTCCACCACACCGAGATTGGAGAGCGAGTGAGGAACTTGTCCGGCGATCGTCCCCCGTGAGACGTTTCCATCCTCCTTCGCGCCCCTACCGAATCTACAAATGGTGTGCCTCGCATCCCCGGTGTTCGTCCTTCAAGACACGACAGTGTCCTTCAGCAATCTTAGTTCTGGTATCTTGTCAAATTTTTTCCGTAATGCAGAACTCACCATAATTTTGTTGTGACAGTGGTAAATGAAACATGTCTTCTAGAAATTCAGTCTCACAGACTTCTTGTACTGTAATATCCCATTTTCTAGAGAAAGACATCAGGTGAGGCAATTTATTTGCAGACAATTATCCAACCAGAGATCAGACCAGAATAGAATGCTTTTACCAATACCCACATTTCCCCTAGCCATTGCCTTGAAATTATCAACTAGCTTAATATGTGCTTTCCACAAAAAGGAACCTATCCCTAATTGCCAGGTAGAACTCCATTTGAGCAGTAAGTTTCCCAGACCAAATTCATCCAAGGAATGTCAATATAATTATAGAACTTGTGCATGCTCTTCAGGAGGAGAGCTCTGTTTTGCATAGTCGGGTTTAACACTTCCAAGCAATTAGAGCAGTTCCTTTACTCTGAACATGTAATGCCCTGACCCCGCAATTATACATGATACTATGTGTCGGTGGTCATGCTACATAATCAAAGGTTACTGGGGTTACCACTCTGATGCACACGGTAGTGTGTTGTTGGGAAACCCCAAGAGGAAGGTTTGAAGAGTGCAGCAGCAAATTTCCCTCAGTTATGAAACCAAGGTTATCGAACCAGTAGGAAATGAGATTTCCCTCGAGATGTCAATGGCGCCAGAAAAGACTGGTGCTAAGTTGCCGTGGAACATGCACACAACACAATCAAACTATTTTGCCGCAACTTGACAGTGATGTTGTCAATCTCACTGGCTTGCTGGAACAAAGGATTAAACATATGTGTGGAAGAAAGATGTTTGTTTGTAAAGAATGAAAGTAACAGGTTTGCAGTTGGTGGTTTATCAGATTAAAGAGAAGGACCAGGGTCCATAGTTCACTAGTGGTGTCTCTCCATAAATAATAATAACATTCATGCGGGTAGACAAATTACAGCTGGGCAATTGATAGAATAAAGAAGTGCATAACAATGCATATACCAATATGTCATGATGTATAGTGTGAGATTAATTTGTGCATTAAAAATATATACATAGACCGTTCCAACCGCATTTATGACTAAAAATCCACCTTCCGGTTAGCGTCCGTACCCCTTTCAGTATTAAGTTGCATGCAACAGATTATCACCTTAAACACTTTGTGTAAAGTAAGTAAGTAACATCATCCTTAGACAAATTACTAGTGTTTTATCCCTAGTAGCAACAGTACAACCTTAGAGCTCGCTGTCATCACCCCAGATTAAATAGAGACATGAACCTACTATCGAGTATAAATACCCCATCTTGGAGTCAGAAGCATCTACTTGGCTATAGCATCTCCTAGTAACGGAGAGCATGCAAGATCATAAATAGCACACACATGATATATTATGAATCAAAGGACTTTAGTACCCAATATTCATCGGATCCCAGCAAACACAACATCAAGTATTACATAACAGTGATCTTGATCATGATAGGCAGCTCACAAGATCTAAAAATGATAGCAAAAAAGGAGAAGACAACCATCTAGCTACTGCTATGGACCATAGTCCAAGGGTGAACTACTGACGCATCAGTCCGGAGGCGGGCATGGTGACATAGAGCCCTCCAGTGTCGATTCCACCTCCCGGCAGAGTGGCGGGGTAAAGTTCTGATCTCTCCCAAAGTGGTGATGATGGCGGCGGCGACTCGAGACCCGTGGAGGAAATATTGCGCACCGTAGGTATCTTAGGTTTGGGGGGGGGGTATAAGTAGGCGAAAGGGCGAAGGCGGTGGAGGCCCGAGGGCCCCACACCACGTGTCCGCGCGGCTAGGGGGTCTGCCGCGCCTGGACCAGGTGTGGGCTCCTCGGACATATTCTTCGACTCCTCTTCGGTGCTCTGGAAGTTCCCAAGAAAATAAGGTCTTTGGAAAATAAATCGTACGATTCCGAGAATATTTCCCTAAGTACTTTTGTGAAATACAAAACAACAGAAAACAGGGAACTGGCACCGTGGCATCTTTTTAATAGGTTAGTCCTAGAAAATGCATAAAACTATATTAAATGCATATTAAACATGTAATAACTTGGTATAATATAGCATGGAACATAAGAAATTATAGATACGTTGGAGACGTATCACACTCCCTGTCGGAGAGTGATTCCCAGGAAACAGGGATGGTCACACTCTACAGAGAGTGTTCGAAGGGGGACTGAACGCAGAGGTAAAGCAACCCTCAACCGGCACGGCGGCGGTGCTCGTCAAGCCTGAGGAGGGACATCACGACACAGAAGGACACCAACCCGTACCCAGGTTCACGACCCTCAGGAGGAGGTAACACCGCTACTCCTGCTTGTCTGTATTGCACTGCAGAGGTTACAGTACAATGAGCTTGCCGAAGGCTCTCTTATGGCAGTGTGGAGCTCAAAGAGGGGAAGCAAAGATCTTCTTCCTCCTCGAGCACGGTTGTCTATGATATGCTCTTGTATAGTGTTCAAGTGCTCAATGATCGATCCCCTGCTACAGAGGTGCTCCTACTCCTTTTATAGGCGCCCCGAGCCTCATCCCTGCAGCCTGTGCAGTGGATGGGTTCCCACATGGCGGTCAGACGAAGGAGCAGGGTGCACCGCAACAGAAATGTCTAGGGGTGCGAAAAGCCTGCCTTAGTGGCCGGCAAACCACCGTCCGCGCAGGACAGCCAGCAGGTGCCGCAGAGGTCGTGGGGGAGCCCACGGTGACGTTGCCGTTGGAGCGTTGTGTCGTCCACCCGCTTTATCACCAAAGAGGAAAGCTTCATATATCGGAGCGGGCGGTGCATCTTGTTGACTCCTTTAATCACCAAAATGGAAACTGCGGCACCTTCGTCACCACGCGCAGTCGCGTGCGTCACTCTGTGGTTGTCGCAGAGGCCATGAGCGCTCTGCAGCGATTGCTTCGCAGTGAAGTATCTCCACAGGGCCTTAGTGGCCTTGTGGAGGGATTTTCGTTGACTCCTCTCCAGGGGAGGGAGCCTTGTAGAGTAGCAGTTGCGGGAGTAGCCTCTTTAGGCCCTATCGAGGGCGTTCCTCTTGATAGTCTCTCCAAGCTTTTGGCTTGGTCCATAGTCGTTTCTCCAAAGCTGTCGCGTATGAGGGCTGTGGAGAGTGGGCTCTGCACACCCTGGTTCCCACTGGGCCGATAGTTGCCCCCGGGGCCAAGACGGGCGCGGTGGAGCCCATGGACTCAGACGAAGCATCGTGGGCCCAAAGTATCCGGCCGACCTGAGACACACGTCGAGCGGTTGCACAACATCAACGACAGGATCTCCAGGGCGTGCGTCGTGGGGGGTCCCACCAAGCCCGACAATTGTTCAGACAGGACAAAAAGCCCGCGCGCCGGCCAGTGAAGCCGTTACTGCAACCACTCCACACCCCTAATCTTCTAATCCCCTTCTGTCTGCCTGCACATTCCGACGATCTCCGCTTCCTATTGTTTCTCACCGCGCTTCTCCACACTTCACCTGTCTCTGGCGATGAGTCCAGCCAAGGGCAAAGCGGCGATGGCAAGGTCCGGCGCAGACGCGCAGGGGGAGGGCATGCTCAACCCCGCGCTGGTCAGGGAACGCTTCAATGAAGGAGCGCTGGAAAAGATCCGGTACTTGGTCGCTGGGACGACCAACGAGCACGGCGCCAACGCCCTCAAGGTCGCGAAGCTTGGACGGCCTCCAAAGGGTTTTTCCCCATCTTCCTCCACACCACCTTTGCCGGGCTGGTGCCTCCGTACTCGCCCTTCCTGGAGGTGATTTTGGAGTTCTACCAGATCCATCTTCTTCATCTTCACCCCAACTCTATCCTTATCCTCTCCATCTTCGCCTATCTGTGTGAGGCCTATCTGGGCGTGCAGCCCTCGGTGGCCCTCTTCCAGAGCTTCTATGCTCTTCGATGCTCCGCCAGCCTCGAGCGGACGGGCTGCGTCTCCTTCCACATCGTGGATGGCATGGGGGATGTCTACATCCCCATGTCGTGGAATGGGGACAAAACCGTCACGGCGGTGGTGAAGAAAGTGGATGACTTCCGGCAGAGGTGGTTTTCATCGGCGTCATGTCAGGAAGCTCCATCCTCGACATTCCGGAGGCGCCGCCCATGAAGAACTCCCACTAGGCAAGTTGGTTTTCAGCAGCCCGCAGATCGCGGGCCTGGTGGCCCGCATGAAGCTTCTTCCTGAGAGCGGCCTCACCGGATGGATGATTGCAGAGGACTTCGTGAGGCGCCGCATCGCTCTGCTCCAGGCGCATAAGAAGCCGATGTGGATGTACTCGGGCCGCACGGACCCGATGCGGCTCCGCTGCAATGACAACCGCCCCGCAGTCGTCGCCACCATCATGAGCGCCCTCTTCATCAACCCGGACATGCCGGTGCCGATTGCGGAGGCCTCTCCACCAGCTCTCCATTAACAAGTGTCTAGCGATCCTAGAGCAGATGCCAGCGTTCACCCTGCTGGGCCTGGTGGGGGAGGAGAAGGATGAGATGGACATGCCGACGGTGAAGGAGGCAGGGGCCACGGAGTCGCCTTCCATTTCAGATGCCGGGCCGGGCGGCGAGGAGGCCAAGGAGAACCCCTCAACCGGCGAGGCGAGCTCGTCAAGGGCTGTTCTCCTTGCCGAGGAGATTTTTGAAGTCTCGTCAGGCGACGACGAGTCCTTCAGGGTGGCTCCTTCGCGCCGAGTTGAGGAGGAGGAGGAGGTCGATGACGAGACCGTGGGGGGCGGCGAGAGCCCCGGTCCAAGAAGGCCTTTGACAGTCCTATGGCGAGGCCATCTGACGTTCCCCTCAAGTGGAAAGCAGAGGCGCCTCCCGAGGGGTCCGGAGCCAGGGCAAAGCTGTCGTGGCGCTCGCTAGGCTTGGCGTGGGTTGACACCCGCGGCAAGAAAACTCAGTAAGTGTTTTGACTTTGATTGCCTATTTCTTAGTCTCCTCTTGCCCTCTCTTTCCTGATGGCTTTTCTTGATCTTTGTCAGCGACTTGGTGCCTGCAAAGCGTCGAAGGCTTCGCAAGGCTGCCGAGGTGAATAATGTCGCGCCAGAGGCTGCGGCTAACGAGGCTTGCGATGGTGGACACCGTAGGCTCCGCCGAGGAGATGCCTCAGGCGGAGGCGACCACACTGCCTCCCAAGAGAAAAGGCCCTGACGAGCAAACGGAAGGGTGCCTACTCCACCTCGCGCGGCCCCTCCTCCCGTCCAGCAGGAGGCCGAGGCCGGCCAGGCTCCGATCCAGAGCCGCCTAGGGCCAACGAGCCGAAGGGGCGAGCTCCATCGCCGCCCTCGCCACGCTCCGCAGCAGGAGCAGAGGAAGCGGCTACGAGGCAGGATCCTCCAGTCCCGGAGTCACATGAGGAGGTGGTGCTTGAGGGAGGCGACTCCGGTGTGCAGAGCGCATGCGCGGAGGGGAGTAGCTTTCCGCCCAGCCGCCAGGCCCATGGTGTTGCAGGGTCCCGCGCGGAGGTCCCCTTCTTCCAGCTCGACGTGGGTGCTGGGTCCTCTGCTTCGCGAGACCTAGTCCGTAGTAGCTGGGACTGGGGCAGAGGAACCCTGGAGGTAGGGTGAGCTTGCGGAGGCCTGGGCTGCCTTTCATGCAAACGTGGAGGCTCGCCGCCAGAGCGACCTGGCTCTGCAAGTGGAGTGTGAGGAGGCGCTACGCTTCGCCAGGGAGGTACGCGAAGGGGCGTGCGCGAAGCTGAGGAGACTCTTGAGCCCCTCAGGGCCGAGCACGAGGCTACTGCAGAGGACCTAGCCGCGGCGAGGGCGGAGCGGGAGGCCGTGGAGCACATGCTGGCGGAGAGGCACCACAAGCTCGTTCAGCTCGAGGCTAAGATCCATGCCGACTACGAGATCGTGCGGACCTCTCTGGAGGGGGTCCACGCGACCTTGGACGCTAGGGAACAAGGCTTGAACGAGTGCAAGAAGGAGGTTCGCCTGCGCGACGAGTAGCGGCTACAAGCGGAGCAAGAGCTGTCAATGAAGCGCGAGGAGCTCGAGGCCCGGAAGGGGAACCTGGCCGAAGCCCTCGACCGGTACAGCCACGAGGTGGCCGCCCACAAGAAGCATGTGGAGCGCTTGAACGTGGGGTTCGCCAAGCAGAAGGCGGAGCAAGAGTTCCAAGCCCGGGAGAGACAGTATCGCGCGGCTATCGCCAAGGACTACCGTGAGAAGCTGGAGAACCAGGAGAACCGCTTCAAGAAGAAGCGCGCCGAGGTCGCCGACCGGACCCACGAGCTGGAGAAGATGAACGCCAAGCTGGAATCCTGGGCGAAGCGTGCTTCAGACGGTCGTCGCCTTGCTTAAGAGGCTCGCGAGCGCATGTCGCAGGACCTCAACTCCCTCATGGCGGACATGGAGGAGATGAACAAGCAAGTGGGTCCTGGCGTGGAGCGTGCGGTGGAGGCTGCCGAAGGCGCCCAAGCGGCGCTGGTGCTGTCGCAGCAGCGGGAACGCATGTTCCAGTCCTTGGTGACTCGGGGCAACAATCTCGCGTCTAAGCTGGGAGTGGAGGCACCACACGTCTCTGCCCAAGGCCAAGCCGACGCCGCCATGTTTCTCGTCTACTTCGACCAGCTCTTCACGGCGCTTGAGGGCCCTGCCACGGAGCTCTGCGACGTTGTCGAGGAGGAAAGCTGCCAACTCCTAGCGGTGGCTGTCGACCGCGTCTTCTCCAACCTCCAGCGCCTCAAGCCCGGCTTCCACTACACGTCGGTTACCAAGCCTCTCGTGGGGGAGGAAGGGTATCTCCAACTCCATCTGCGACTAGGTCGACAACTTCTGCAGCCGCTTCAAGCGCGTTGAGGTGAAGGATGACGATGGCAAGGAGGCAGGCTCTGTGGGTGCTGGAGAGGAGGAATTTGTGGAGGAGGACGATGGCGAGGCTTCCTCCAGATCCGTTCCTGTGTTTGCTATGCGCTTGTAGCGCCAGTCAGAAGACTTTGTTTAGAAACTTTTGCTTCATTATTTGTAATATACTTTTAAGCAGGTGCTTGCTTAAATCTGCACGCCTACCCCTCGAGAGGCCTTTATCTTAACCGCATGTATTTGTTCGCTCTGCGTCGCTAGGACCCGTCTCTTTGCTCTATGACTCCGCCGCTGCGGTATGCCTGAGCAATGACTCGACAAGGCCGGGGGGAGTTTAAGGCTTAGAGAGGTAAGAGCCCTCGAGGCGTGATGCTCAAGAGCCCCCCTTTGACGTGCAAGCAGTCCATGAGGTGTGAGGGAAACGAATCGTTCGAGGGACGACAAGTGCTTGTGGGAGAGAAAAGATACTCTTGAGGCATGCGCGCAGGACTTAGCTTTGCGAGGCTTTTTGGTCTGTAGAGATTTTCCCTGGTGAGGCGCCCTCCTTCAGGGGTTGAGTATTTTCCTCCATGAGCTTGGAAGGACTTTTGTTCCCTGCGGATGTTAGGGAGGCAAACCCAAACGCTAGTGCATGGTAGTAAGGACTCATGTGCGCTTATAGGTTTCCTCAGGTGTATCTCGCGAGGAGAGTAAGTACCAAGGTTCTTTGGAGAGGTGGCGTGTTTGTGCGAGCTTGCCCTTTAGCCAGAGCTCGGATCCCTTAGATTTTGCAGTGCTGCTGGAGTGCTCTTGAGGCAGAGGCACCATACTCAGACCCCGCTCGCGTGGTGCGCATGGGAAAAACCTAAGCGCACATGGAAGAGCAATAAGGTGAAAGTAAACTCACCACCAGAATATTACATAGCGGCGCCGTAGCGCATGGTTCACTTAGGAACGAAATGGTTCATTACACTTGGGGTTGCCAAGCTAACGTTCTTTCCATGTCGAGGCATGGGGACCACCCATCAGTGGCTGAGACTCTCTACGGCCTGCGGTGGCTCGTTACAAGGAGAGCTCAGAGGTCTGGCCCTCAAGAGAAGCTTTGTAAAGCTTGGAGGTGAAGCCGTGAGCTTCGCTCTAGAGACAAAAAATTCCTGACGTGACAATGATCACAGGCGTGACTATGATCACGGGTAGAACTTGCGTAGATGTATGATGTTCCATGGGTTCTTGATGGGGATGTCGTCTTCAGTCTCGAGGCGCGCCGCGCCAGGCCTGGCGATGTGAGAGACCTTGTAGGGACCTTCCAACATCGGTGATAGCTTGTGGAGGCCTTCTCTGAAGAAGATTCGCCTGAGGACGAGATCGCATGCCTCCAGAGTGCGCGAGCGCACATGACGGCTGTGATAGTGTCGCAGATCTTGCTGGTACTTTGTCGCTCTGAGGGTGGCACGGTGGTGCAGTCCCTCGAGAAGCAGCATGTCGTCGTTGTGGAGATCCTCTTGTGCGTCCTCATTGAAGGCAATACCCATGCGGATCCCTGCTTAATCTCTGCGGGGAGGACTACTTCGGCTCCATAGACGAGGGCCAACATCGTTTAGTCAGTAGGCTTTGGGGAAGTTGTGCGTATGGATCAGAGCACAGATGGGAGATATTTCAACCAACCCTTGTCGTGGCCCTTGAGGTTGTTCAAGGTTCTGGTCTTTAAGCCCTTGAGAACATCTGCATTTGCTCGCTCGGCTTGACCATTGCTCTGTGGATGAGCCACCAAGGCGAAGCATAGCTTCATGCCGAGTTTTTCGCAGTAAGCTCGGAAGATGCCGCTGGTAAATTGCGAGCCATTGTCTGTGATGATGTGATTAGGCACTCCGAAGCGGCAGCCCAGGCTTCTTATGAACTTCACCGCTGCCCCGGCTGGGATGGTGCGAGTTGCTTCGACCTTGGGCCACTTGGTGAACTTGTCGATGGCCACGAAGAGGTAGCGGTAGACCCCTTGCAACTTTGGGAAAGGTCCCAAGATGTCCAGCCCCCAGACCGCAAACGTCCAGGAGAGCGGGATAGTCTGGAGTCCCAGTGCTGACTGATGGATTTGCTAGGCGTGGAACTGGCAGGCGTCGCAAGCTTGGACGATGGTGACCGCATCTTTAAGCGTTTGCGGCTAATAGAATCCACTCCTGAAGACCTTGCCTGCGAGGGTGCAAGCGCACGAGTGGTGGCCGCACTCTCCGTTGTGGATGTCCTTGATCAGCCTTTTGCCTTCTTCAGGAGGGACACATTTGAGCGCGATCCCATTCGGGCGCTTGCGGTAAAGATTTTATTCGAGGATGTAGTAGGATTTTGCCTGTCAAGCGATTCGCTATGCTTCTGCATCTTCCTCGGGGAGGATTCCCTTTGCGACGTAATCTTTGAGCTCGTCAATCTAGCCTGTTTCTTGATGTGCCGTTGTGAGCAAGAGACGCTCCCCTATGAGAGAACCGCAATCGGGAGCCCCGGCTGCAGGAGGTGGTGGGAGTGCTTCGTTTGCGCTTGCGGTTGTGGCCTCTTGAGGCTGCTTTATGGATGCCTTGACGAGCCTTTCTTCAAAGACGCCTGCTGGTTGGGCTTGTCTTCGCGATGCTCGCTTGGCGATGTCGTCAGCCTCCAGGTTTTCTTTCTTCGGGATGTGCATGAGCTCCATGCCCCTGATGCGCTTCTCGAGCTTGCGGACCTCTCCAAGGTATGCCGCCATGTGATCGTCTTTAGGCGTGTAGATTTTGTTGGATAAGTTGACAAGGAACTGGGAGTCGCCTTTGACAAGTAGGTGCTTGACGCCTAGAGCGATCGCGGCCCTTAGGACGACGAGAAGGCCCTCGTATTCAGCGATGTCATTGGAGATCTTGTCGATTATGAAGCAAAGATGGATAGCATAGTAAAGTTTGTCGCCTTTTGGCGAGGTCAAGACGACGGCTGCCCCGCCATTGCGGCAGGCGAAGGCTCCATCGAATTGCATGGTCCAGTGGCCGGGCATCGTGTCTCCAAAGAGCTCTGTTTCTTCTCCTCGAGGCTCTTCAGGGCTTGGGTCAGTCCATTCGGCGAGAAAATTTGCCAGCGCTCTTCCCTTGTTGACTCTTGTGGTGTCAAAGTGCAAACTGAATGGCTACAGCTCTATGTTCCATCCCACGACACGATCTGTAGCGTTAGAGTTGTGCAGGATTTGCTCCAGGGGGAAGGAAGTGACCACCATGATGGGGTGGCCCTGGAAGTAGTGTCGCAGCTTCCTTGAGGCGATGAGGAGCACGATGAGAAGCTTCTGCTGCATTGGGTACCGTTCCCGATCGTCCCGCAGTACTGTACTGACGAAGTAGACGGGATGCTCAACAAGGGTTGTCAACTGAGGCGCAGCGCTAGCTGTCTGTGGAGGCTCTTTAGTGCCCTTGTCGAGATCGGCTTGTGGAGGTGTCTCGGCAAGCGTGCTCGGCGCAGACTCGACTTGAGGCTATGGGCCTGGCGGTAGGTATGTGGAGTCTGCTTGTTTGCCGAGACATTCGTCAGGCGGCTTTGGACTTGGGGGTAGCGCTTTTCTTGGGGAGGACTGGCTCTTCTCTTTCGGCCACCAGGACGGCGCTAGAGGTCTGAGAAGTGGCTGATAGGTACACCTTCAGATGTTCGCCTGTCCTTGGGGCTACCATGACTGGTGAGCTAGCCAAGTATCTCTTCAAGTCTTCAAAGGCTTTTTCCGCTTCAGGTGTCCACTTGAATGTGCCAGACTTCTTCATGATCTTGAAAAATGGTAGGGCTCTCTCGCCCAACTTGGAGATGAAACGGCCCAAACTGGCCATACAGCCTGCTAAGCGCTTGGTGCACACGGTGGGTGTGTTGTTGGGAGACCCCAAGAGGAAGGTGTGAAGTAGTGCAACACTAAATTTCCCTCGAGGTTGTTAGCAGTGACGTTGGCACGACGCAACACCAGGGTCAGCAACGAACGTGGAGCCTGCACACAAACAATCAAGATACTTTGCCCCAACTTAATAGTGAGGTTGTCAATCTCACGGGCTTGCTGTAACAAAGAATTAAATGTATGTGTGGAAGAAAGATGTTTGTTTGCAGAAAGTAACAGGTTTACAGTTGTGGTTTTATCAGATTAATGAGAAGGACCGGGGTTCACAGTTTACTAGTGGTGTCTCTCCATAAATAATAATAACATTCATCAATGAGTGGTAAACAAATTACAGCTAGGAAATTGACAGAATAATGATGAGCAACCCAATGCATATACTAACGTTATGATGTCTAGTGTGAGATTCATTCGGGCATTACAACAATATACATAGACCGTTCCAACTGCATCTATGACTAATAATCCACCTTCCGCTTACACTAGTAGGAAAAAGACTACTGCTGGCGAGCTGTTTTTGCCTAGCGCTGGCGAACAGCTGTCCGCCAGCATAGCTACGCCAGTGGTAACCTTTGCCGCTGGCGAACAGCTGCTCGCCAGCGGTAGAGGTGGCCACCGCTGGCGAACGGCGGATATGTTCGCCAGCGGCACTAGGCCACAACACTGGCGAACGAACCTTGTTCGCTAGCGGTGCTGAACCCGCTCGCCAGCGCTGGTCCCTGGCGGGTAGGGGCCTGTTCTCCAGCGCTAATATTTCAGTTCGCCAACGGTCTAATTTCCGAATTTAATATTTTAATTTAAAATAATGCATTACAGGATTATATATATATATATATATATATATATATATATATATATATACCTGAATTGCAGTATAGTAATTTCATAAAGTTAAAAGTGTACAGAGTTCCAGAAAGTTACAATTTGACAATGCCGAAACATAGATTCATATATGCATTTAAAACATGTTCATGGCATTACAAAAATATTTTCATCATACACAAACATCGGAATTAAGTCGTAAGTTCTCCAAAATCAGTAGACGGTAAGTTACTATCATCACATAGTCATGGCGGGTAACGAAGTGTTCTAGCTTCCGATTCCAAGCTTCTAGCTTCATGTCCTTCTCGTTGCTCTCGACTCCTTCATCCCTATACACAACACATATATATATATAGTGTTAGAACATAGCAATGAAATTATCGACATATTGAAAACAGAATGTAAACTAAATCATTTTAGTGTGTCTAGACACACGATTGTGTCACACACACCATCAAATCTAGGACTTCTCCTTTCTTGGCTTCTCGTTGCTCGGCTTCTCCTTGGGCTTCGGCGGGAAAGGGTGACAACCTTCTAACAAGTTGAAGGGTCTATAGTCACCCTGCTGTTGTATGAGCGTTTCAATCGCATTGTTAGAAGTTGGTTTCCTGTTGAGGTGTAATATACCGCCTCCGCGGGAGACATCCCTACAGATTATTCGCGCAAGGTCCTGCTGGATGCGTTCGAACTCCTTTCGGATAGTGGCATCAGAGGCATTCGCCATGTCCACGGCCCATTTATCACAAGCGCTTGGATATCGTAGACGTTCCTCGTCCATGAGGTACTCGCGCATTTGAAGGATGAGGTACCAGGCTTCCCTCGTACTACCTGGCGCCTTATTGATGCAAGGGAACTCGAGCCTGTGGCGGAATGCATTCTTTCCTCGCCTTATGTTGGGCCTTGTGACTTTGCCTCCCTGGTAGACGAAGCCACTGAGAGCATCATCGAGAACCCTCTTGATGTGGGTGTAGTCCTTCTTCTTCTCATGATTCCCCGCGTCAAGAAAAAGTGAAGATGCAAGTTTAGGGTATAAGACGATGAGGGTGCCGTATTTGTCATATGCATTAGATCAAGACAATGAGGCGTACCGAGAATCTTCCAGTACGGCAAGTCCCAAAACACGGACCTCGTCTTCCATACACCCAGAAGAGGTTTTGGTGTCTTCTGCTTCTTTCCTGACGCAGGGCACTGTTTCCAACCATTCAGTAGCTCTAAGATTTCTTCCCCGGACCTCTGAAGGGGCGGTCCCCGGGGCTCATCTTCGTTGTTGAAGAGGTCTCCACGCTTTATCCAAGGGTCTTTCTTCGGTAGCCATCTTCGATGACCCATGTAGACGGTTTTTGAAGACCCGGGATCTTTCAGAAGCTGGAGAAACGTCGGATCATCCATGCACCTCACACATGCGTTATGTCCGTGGCACACCTGACCTGCGACATTTCCGTAACCGAGAAAGTCATGCACAGTACATAAAAAGACAACTCTCATAGGAAAATATTCTTCTGACACGGCGTCCCATGTGTTAACACCTTCCTCGGGCCATAAGGTGTCTAGCTCATATTTCAGTAGCTTTAGATAAAGATTGATGTCGTTTCCAGGTTGTTTTGGGCCTTGGATTAGCATGCTCATGTGAATGTACTTCCTTTTCAAGCACAACCAGGGCGGGAGGTTGTAAATCCATACAAAGACGGGCCAAGTGTTGTGTGTGCTGCTCTGGCTGCCAAACGGATTAAGCCCGTCGGTGCTTGCACCCAACCTGATGTTCCTTGGATCTGCTCCGAAGGTTGGATATTCAACGTCAATTGCTTTCCACTGACTTGCATCTGAAGGGTGTGTCATATTTATATTTTCATTATGCTTTGGATCTTTGAGCACTTGCTTTTTTCTTTCCGCGTGCCAGCGCATGAGCTCAGCTTCCTTACGGTCCGTGAAATACCGCTAGAGACGGGGAATCAGCGGAAAGTACCAAACAACTTTGCGAGGAGCTTTCTTCCCTTTTTTGTATCGAGCGTCATCACACACTGGAGACTTTGTCTTCTCGGCATCCTCTTTCCGATAAATGTAGCAATCATTAATGCACATATGATACTTCTCGTGCGGTAAATCAAAAGGGCAAACGGCTTTCTTGGCCTCATCACAACTTTTTGGACATGTGTTGTCCTCAGGAAGGACACTGTGCCAATATTCCGGACTAGAATCGACGCTTATATCGCTCAATTTCTATCTTGCCTTCATCTGCAAAACATTGAGCGCAACATTCAAACGGGAATCTTCCGCACCGCAACCTGGATACAACAGAGTATTTGCATCTTTCTCGAGTTGCGCCAGCTTAGATTGCTCTCTAGAAGCTGCTCTAGAGTTAGTGGTCTTCTTTAGAAGCAGTTCTTGGACATGAGAATCTCGCACGAGTAAAGTTAATGGTGTCTCGTCTTCCATAGCTGTTTCTTCTGCCACGTCATTATCTCCATCATGATCAGGAGGCTCTTCGTTATCATTATTGTGATCATGTTCATGATCTCCATCATAATCAAGAGGCTCTTCATGATCATTATCATGATCATTTCCTGTCGCAGGTGCCTCATTACCTTCATGATCATCTTCATTGATCAACCACTGAGTGTGGCCATCCATGAAACCACGCATGAGCAAGTGCTCTAGCAACATGAAACCACGCATGAGAAAGTGTTGATCAATCCCACAAGTTTGCATTTTCGACATGGACATTTTATCTCTGTGCGGTTATGTTGAAACATGTACTCTATCGCGTGTTTTAGATATCTGTTCACTACAGCTTCACTCATGGCGGCCATTATCGTTCGCCTACAAAGTGTAGAACAAACTCATGAGAATCATACATATACCGCGCTTATCACGAAAAATTTCGCCATGACCTTTCTATATGTAGAGGTCATAATAAGAAAGAGTACCGAAATTTGCCGAAACGGAAATGAATCAACATTTCGGCAATAAATCAACATCACTCTCCTATTTCACACATATTGTGTTACACGTCATCACAAATTTTAACAAATTTATCCCACTTTCATGCACTTCATGTCAAAATTTGACATTTTCACATAATTTTACATTCATAGTGTTCATTTCACACATATTCAAAGAAATAGAGCTCGACCTTTGATTCAATACACGTAGGATAAGAGATAACCAAGCCGAAACACCGACGAACTGGCTATGGATTGGCTAAAAAAGGTGAAACTATTTTTTGGGATTGTGAGATAAAACTTTTTGGTGGAAAGTGGTTTTGGGGGGTGGTTTGGCTAGATCTATCAAAAAATCTAGTTTCTATTGGCTAAAAAGAGAGTATTTGAGGGGGGAAAAGAGCAAAATCTCGGGTTGGCTCGTGGTAGAGAGAGAATTCAATGGAGTTTAATGGAGGAGAAAGGAGGTGATTTATGCAATTTAATGCTCTGGTCCCAGGTTACCGCTGGCGAACAAGGATGTTGCTCGCCAGCGCCGCATTTGTACCCCTGGTGAACCAACTATTTGTTCGCCAGCGGTTGTTGCCACTATCGCCGCCCGAGCCAGGAAACAGCCGCCCCACTGCCTCTGGCGGGCACATTTATGTGTTCGCCAGCGCTATGACACCTACCGCTGGCGAACAAGGACCGCGTTCGCCAGCGGTGTTCTTCGGTGACAGCCCCGCCTAGCCCAGAGACAACGCTGGCGAGCAGGTTTCGTTGTCCGCCAGCGGTAGCTGTTTTACCGCTGGCTGTGACGGCTATGCGTTCGCCAGCGGTAACAATGCTGGCGGTCATTTTTTCTCGCTCGCCAATGCTATATTGGTGGCTATAAGCCTTTTCCTACTAGTGTTAGCGTCCGCACCCCTCTCAGTATTAAGTTGCCTGCAACAGATTATCGCCTTAAGCACTGTGTGTAAAGTAAGTAAGTAACATCATCCTTAGACAAAGTACTACTGTTTTATCCCTAGTAGCAACAGTACATCTACAACCTTAGAGCTTTCTATCACTGCCCCAGATTTAATAGAGACATGAACCCACTATCGAGCATAAATACCCCCTCTTCGAGTTACGAGCATCTACTTGGCCAAAGAACACACTAGTAACAGAGAGCATGAAAGATCATTAAATAGCACACACACGACATGGAGAATTACATAAAGATGATCTTGATCATGATAGGCAGCTCACAGGATCTAAACATGATAGCACAAGAGGAGAAGACAACCATCGAGTTACTACTATGGACCCGTAGTCCAAGGGTAGACTACTCACGCATCAGTCCGGAGGCGGTCATGGCGACGTAGAGGCCTCCGGGGACAATTCCCCCTCCCGGTAGGGTGCCGGGGAGCAGTTCTGATCTCTCCTGAATTGGTGTTGACGACGGAGGCGGCTCTGGACCCGTGGAGGAAAAAGTGAATATCGTACGTTTGTTTTTAGGTCAGAAGGTATTTATGGGCGAAAGGGCGATGTCGGTGGGCGCCTGAGGGGCCCACACCACCTCCTGGCACGGCCAGGATGGGACCCCCGCCACGGGGTGATCTGGCCGCCTCGTGGCTCTTTTCTGTCTCGTCTTCGGTGTTCTGGAACGTTCCTTTTCCAAATAATTCCAGGATCTTTTATTTCCAATTCCGAGTATATTTCCTTAAATACATTTCTGAAACCAAAAACAGCAGAAAACAAGTAACTGGCACTTTGTCATCTTGTTAATAGGTTAGTCCTAGAAAATGCATAAAACTATATAAAATGCATATAAAACATGTAATAACATGATATAACATAGCATGGAACCTAGGAAATTATAGATACGTCCCGAGTAGGCAAGAACGATAAAAGAAGAATAATTTCTGAAGTGACATGCTTAAACACAATCGTGATCACGTAATAATGTAAGGCATGTATACTGAGATCAAATGAATAAGGGTTGTAGTTTATATTGATATCAAATGAGTAATAAATAAACAAGTAGGTAAAGCAAGCAAAGTTTTCAATGATATAGTACTAGATAGCAATCAACTGTGCAAAGTAGATATTAAAGATGATTTAAGCTTCAAGCACAACAATATAATCATCTAATTCTTTTAACAAACATGAAAACTTAATGAAAGGATCAAGTCAAGCAATATCAATATGCACGTAGAAGATCAATATATTATTTGTTCAAAATAAACAAGCAAGCGTTCAATGTTGGCTCCTGACACCAGGATGTTGTGGCTAAGAGAATGTTAACGGAGGTTTGGAAGGCCAATGGAAGAAAGGCTCACAAAGCTGCAAGTGATCATTAGACAAGAGAAAGTCTTAGAATCGAAGCTATGCAAGGAGTAGTGATTGCCACACAACGGATGCACAATGAGCTATAAGTATATGAAATCTCTCCAATGGAACTAGTGGGGGTGCATCCAACTTGCTTGCTCACAAAGACCTAGAGCACTTTTGAGGAGTCTCATCATTGGAATATACAAGCCAAGTTCTA
The DNA here is from genome assembly GCA_026929855.1 of Poa annua. NCBI lineage: Eukaryota > Viridiplantae > Streptophyta > Magnoliopsida > Poales > Poaceae > Poa > Poa annua. The sequence goes on along the minus strand of CM049426.1, from coordinate 236,017,194 downwards.
TAGTGTAAAGTTCACCACATAGTTATGCAACTAAGACATGAAAACTCTCTCATATGGAGTAAATGTGCTAAACATGAACACAAATGATGATCATAGATGATATGGTGCTATAACATGAGCACAAGTGATGACTATAAATGATATCGTGCTATAACATGAGCACAAGTGTGTGATAAAGAATAGTAATGATGCCCCCCCTTTTTTTTTTCTTCTTTTTCTCTTTTTTCTATTTTTTCTTTTCTGTTTCTCTTTTCGATGGCCTCCATGGCTCTTTTCACTTTTAGGGGCAAGCATCCTAATATGATATATGATATATGACAACACACTAATGATGATAAGACAACATACTGATGATATAAGCAACTAATATGAATGTGCCATAAGAATGCATATGACAACGTTGCCTCTGCCAGTGTAGCAGGTTATGCAGTGATCTAGCGTAAGATGGGTAAAACCACACATTAGGTTTATAGAAACACGCAAAGCAATATATAAATAATGAATGACAACAAGTCATGTAATGTAAGATGGATGTTGCATGGCAATATATCTCGGAACAACTATGGAAATGCTGTAGTAGGTAGGTATGGTAGATGTTTTAAGGAAGATATTTGGCTTATCTGTAGGAGAACAAGATGAATATCTCCTACGAGTTTGGATGTACCCGCGAAAAATGCACCAACTCTCAATGTGAGAAAGGGCAATGCAAAGTAGCGAAGAGGCTAGCAATATGGTGGCGGAAGTGCCATGAAAACCGCAGTTTTAGAACTCACAAGTAAAAAGATTTCAAATAAAAATATGATTTTACAAGGCATAATGAAAATTACTCCTGGAGGGATCGTGGTGAATGACAAAGTCACCGTTGGCTTCCCCGACCGTAGCGCATAACATAAAGTTATTACGGTTGCTTTAGGCAAATAGAAGTCATATACCATTATGCAATCAACTGGAAAATTTAAGTGTGTCACAGTTTTCAAGTTTTTCAAGACCAACCATTAATCATTCCACTTTAGTCAAATTTAAGACAAATTAATATCTCAAAACAACATCAATGATTCAAGTGACACAATTTAATTATCTACAAGATTATGTATCATTTAGTTATACCATCTATCAAATTTAGCATTTTATGTTCTTAACCAAACACCAATCAACTTATTTAAAAGATAAAATCTCCAAGTAATTAAACAATGAGATATGAGAGTATAATATAACAAAGCTAACAGCTCTAGCAAGAGATGCATGAAAAACAAGAGCTAGAAAGCAAACAATAACATGAAAAGAATACTCAACGAATATAAGTGAAGAATACGAGTATTCATAAGAAAAAGCAGAGCGTGTCTCTCTCCCACAAAAAATAATGCTAGGATCCATTTTATTCAGAGAATGAAAATAACAAAAACAAAAACAAACATAGGCTTCAAGCAAGCACATAAGATGTGACGGAAATAATATATAGTTTCACTAGAAAGGACTTGATAGTTTGTTGATGAAGGGGATGCCTTGCGCATCCCCAAGCTTTGACGCTATAGTATTCTTGAAATATATAGAGGGTGAACCACCTGGGCATTCCCAAGATTTGGCTTTACTATCCTCTTGATCACATTATATCATCCTTCTCTCTTGATCCTTGAAACTTCCTCCACTCCAAACTTAGAGTAACTTCATTAGAGTGTTAGTGCATAAAAAATAATGATATTCTGTAGGAACACAACTGCTACCAATGCAACTGGACATTAGCTACAGCCACTGATACTTCATAGGATAAAAAGATCTAATCAAAATAGAAAAAGAGGCATTGCAAAATAAATGGCAGAATTTGTCAAAAACAGAACAGTCCGTAAAGACAAATTTTTTCAAGGCACTTAACTTGCTCAGATAAGAAAACTCAAAACTAATGAAAGTTTCATATATATCTCAGGATCACGCTCAAAGAAGGGAAGATATTTCCGACTTTCTAGTGAAGAGTTATGAATTTAACGGTGGACTGCAGAAAACTGTTTATGCGCAGGAATCCAAATTTAGCATCAACTTTCAACTAGAGGATTAACTTGACACAACATTGCAATAAAATAAAGATATAAAGGAATTGCTACCGAGGTAGTACAAGTCCTTGACATGAGAAAAATAAAATAAAATAACAGGAAATAAAAGTGGGTTGTCTCCCATAAGTGCTTTTGTTTAACGCCTTTGAGCTAGGCACAAAGTAAAACTCAAGTATTATCAAGAGATGAAGCATCAACACCATAATTTGACGAACAATGGAATCAGAAGGTAGCTTCATTATTTTCCTAGGGAAGTGTTCCATACCTTTCTTGAGTGGGAATTGGTACTTGATGGTACCTTCTTTCATATCAATAATAGCACCCACGGTTCTAAGAAAGGGTCTACCCAACACAATTGGACAAGATGGATTGCATTCAATATCCAAGACAATAAAATCAACGGGGATCAGGTTTTAATTAACCATAATAGGAATATCATTGATCCTCCCCAAAGGTTTCTTCAAAGCATTATCAGCAAGAAAAACATCTAAATAACAATGTTATAATGGTGGCAAATCAAACATATCATAGAGCTTTTTAGGCATAACAGAAATACTTGCACCAAGGTCACACAAAGCATTGCAATCAAATTTATCTACTTTCGTTTTAATGATGGGCCCCCAACCATCTTCTAACTTCTTAGGGATAGAAGCTTCAAGTTTTTATTTATCTTCCCTAACTTTAATGAGGGCATTTGTAATCATTACACTTTACTAGACCATCATGTTTACCATTAAGAAAATTAATATATCAAAACAACATCAATGATTCAAGTGACACAATTTAATAATCTACAAGATTATGTGTCATTTAATTATACCATCTACCACATTTAGCATTTTCTGTTCTCAATCAAACACAAATCAACTTATTTAAAAGATAAACTCTTCAAGTAATTAAACAATGAGATATGAGAGTATGATATAACAAAGCTAACAACTATAGCAAGAGATGCAAGAAAAACAAGATCTAGAAAGCAAACAATAACATGAAAAGAATACTCAACGAATATAAGTGAAAAATACGAGTATTCATAAGAAAAAGCGGAGCGTGTCTTTCTCCCACAAAAAAGAATGCTAGGATCCATTTTATTAAGATAATAAAAATAACAAAAACAAAAACAAACAAACGCTTCAAGATAAGCACATAAGATGTGACGGAATTAAAATATAGTTTCACTAGAAAGGACCTGATAGTTTGTTGATGAAGAAGGGGATGCCTTGGGCATCATCAAGCTTTGACGCTTGAGTCTTCTTGAATTATATTGGGGTGAACCACCGGGGCATCCCCAAGCTTTGGCGTTACTATCCTCTTGATCACATTATATCATCCTTCTCTCTTGATCCTTAAAAACTTCCTCCACACCAAACTTAGAGTAACTTCATTAGAGGGTTAGTGCACAAATAAATTATGAAATTTTGTAGGAACACAATTTCTACCAATGCTACTGGATATTAGCTACAGCCACTGGTACTTAATAGGATAAAAAGATCCAATCAAAATAGCAAAAGAGGCATTGCAAAATAAATGACAGAATCTGTCAAAAACAGAACAATCTGTAAGACGAATTTTTTTGAGACACTTAATTTTGTCAGATCATAAAACTCAAAACTAATGAAAGTTGCATATACATATGGGGATAATGCACAAAAAAGGGCAGATTTGTTTGAAGTTCGAGTGAATAGTTATGAATTTAGCGGTGAACAGCAGAAATCTGTTTTTGCGCAGAAATTAAAATTTAGCATCAACTTTAAACTAGAGGTTTAACTTGACACAACCAGTGGCGGACGCAGGAAACAATTGGAGGGTGGGCACACTCTCAAAAAAATATTCATTGAACATTTAAAGTTGTCAAAAATAACAATATAAATTGCGAAATGATTTATGACATTATAGATCAACACATAAGTTTCAAATGTGTGATATTCCAATGCAAAATAATTTAAACACATGGACAACGTCTTACATGCTGAAACATAACATAAATATAAAATTACATCACTGTCATTTGGGAACTCTGCTCACTCGTTGCCATAAAGGTTTTAACAATGTCATCTTCACCTACTTCCAAAAACATATCTCGCTCAATCGGTTGACACATATAAACAAAATACCAAATTATAAATTCGTTCATCCGATGGTTAATAGACAATTTTGTACTACAAATTACGCAATGGTCAATGCCTCAATTGAAAATCAAAATTACGTACAAACGGAGCAATACAAACTACCACTACCTGAAGCTCAACTGCTCAACTGCTGTCAGGTCCGCCGGAGCCGGAGCGGATGGAGGTAGGAAGCACCGGAGTCCGGAGCAACCGAGATGCAGCGGCCGGTGGAGAATCCGGTGACTCTGTGAGGGGCCAGGCAGGGGAGGATGCTCCGGCCGGGAGAGGATGCTCTGGTCCGCTGGTCGGAGGCGGAGGGAGGGGAGCTGCAGCCTGCAGTGGTCGCCGCCGCGCCTAGCGTCTAGCGTGGAGGCGCTCGGTCTAGCGGCTCGCGACGAACCAGACCAGTAAAAGGCTAAGGCCCATGAAGGAAGCGTAGGGGTAGGTAATCTTTTCCCCATAAACACAGGTGGGCCACGGTCCCATCGGCCCGCCCCCTGCGTCCGCCAATGGACACAACAATGCAATAAAATAAAGATACAAAGGAGTTGCTACAGAGTTAGGACAAGTCCTTGACACAAGAAAAAAATAACTGGAAATAAAAGAGGGTTGTCTCCCATAAGCGCTTTTGTTTAACGCCTTTGAGCTAGGCACAAAGATAAAACTTAAGTATTATCAAGAAATGAAGCATCAACTTCAGTAACTTCCTCCAAAACATGGTTGGTTGTAATAGGTGTTTTTGGTATCTATGAGTATGTCCTATTATGTAAACATCACTTTTAGGCATATTGGGAGGTTTGGTCTTGGGAATATAAATGAACTTTTGCTCCCTTCCTTCAAAAGCCTTATCTTTCTTAGTTTTAATAGAAGCAAATGTTGAACCTAAAGTTTCCATAACATCTTCTAATTCATCAATTCTATGATTATTAGTATCAAGGGTGTTTCTAGTTTCTAAAGCAGTGATCCTTTCATTAATGGCATCTATTGATTCATTACCCTTGCTAGCATTGTCAAGAAAAGTTTTCTCCATAGAATCCAACCTTTTAATAATATCTTCCAAAGAGATCTCAGATTTAACTTCTTTAGTAAGGGGTGCTGATCCTACCAAACTTTTGATTAAATTGCAGGCTTCAAAAGCAGGTGTTCCAAGAAAGTTACCCCCCGTAAGAGTATCAAGAACGTACCTATACCAACTAGAGATACCAACACTAAGGAGGATTAAAGTGGAGTGTTTCGGCCTCCGGGGACGATTCCCCCTCCCGACAGGGTGCCGGGGAGCAGTTCTGATCTCTCCCGATTTGGTGTTGACGACGGCGGCGGCTCTGGACCCGTGGAGGAAAAAGTGAATATTGTACGTGTGTTTTTAGGTCAGGAGGTATTTATGGGCGAAAGGGCGATGTCGGTGGGCGCCCGAGGGGCCTACACCACCTCCTGGCGCGGCTAGGATGGGACCCGCGCCACGGGGTGATGTGGTCGCATCGTGGCTCTTCTCCGTCTCTTCTTCGGTGTTCTGGACGTTCCTTTTCCAGAAATAATTCCAGGATCTTTTATTTCCAATTCCGAGAATATTTCCTTAAGTACTTTTCTTAAACCAAAAATATTAGAAAACAGGGAAGTGGCACTTTGGCATCTTGTTAATAAGTTAGTCCTAGAAAATGCATAAAACTATATAAAATGCAAAAAAAACATGTAATAACATAGCATGGAACATAAGAAATTATAGATACGTTGGAGACGTATCAGCGCTGCATGTCCTTGAGCCGGCGAGGAGGCTGCATTTATTCTGTAGCCTTGATCTTGTCAGGGTTTGCTTCTATGCCGCGGTGAGACACGAGGAATCCGAGGAGTTTGCCTGAAGGTACTCCAAAGACGCACTTGGAGGGGTTTAGCTTGATGTTCTCCTTGCGTAGGCTGGCGAAGGTTTCCTCGAAATCCCTCAAGAGAGTGTCTCCCTCGCGAGACTTGACCACAATATCGTCGACATAAGCCTATGCATTTCTGTGCATTTGCTCTCCCAGGGCTATCCTCATGAGCCTCTGGAAAGTGGCGCCAGCGTTCTTCAGACCGCTGTTTTCTCCTCATCCTCTTTAGCCATTTTGATTTGGTGATAACCAGAGAAGGCGTACATAAAACAGAGTTGGTCGCAGCCAGCGATGGAGTCCATGATATGGTCTATCCTTCGCATGGGGTATGGGTCCTTGGGGCAGACCTTATTGATATATCTGTAGTCGATGCAGAGTCGGCCTCCTCCGGCGGGTTTAGGGACGACCACGCCGTTGGAGAGCCAAGTGGGGTGCGCGACTTCATGGACGACATTTGCCGCTTTGAGCTTCTCTACTTCCTTGATGATGAATGCTTGCTTCTCGGGGGCTTGCTTTCGTTCTTTTTTCTTGACGGGGCGTGCGTCTGGACACACGGCTAAGTGGTGCTCGATCACCTCCCTCGGTTCGGACATATCTGGCGGATTCCACACAAACATGTTAGAGTTTGCCCGGAGGAAGACCACGAGCGCGCTTTCCTATTTGGGAGGCAGATCAACGCCTATGGTGACGCTAGCGCACGAGCTACTGGTGCTCAGCGACACCTTCTTCGTGGAAGCTGGCTATTGAGAGAACATTTGTTTATTCTTGTTGGGCCTCTCGAGAGGCTCCATGTTCTCTTTAGCCGGGAACGCCATGGCAACTGCCTTGTAGGTGCTCTCGACAGCGAGCGTGCCGTACAGGATATGATCGTGGATGGCGATGGTGCCAGCGCTGCCGGTAATCTTGACCATGTTGTAGGCATGATGCGTGACGGCCATGAACTTTGCAAGGGCGGGGTAGCCGAGGATGGCGTTGTACGGAAGGCCGATGTGCGCGACATTGAAGTCGATTAGCTCAGTGCGGTAGTTCTTCTGCGTGCCGAAGGTGACGGCTAGCCGGACTTGCCCAGAGGCTCGATTGAGCCACTTGTGACCCCTGTGAATGGCCTGGAGGGCATGAGCTACTCGTAGGGCACCTGAAGCATCTCGAAGGTCTCGACTGATATGACGTTCAGGCCAGTCCATCAATGAGCGTCTTAGAGACAACAATGTTGTTGATGGTGGCGAGCAGACCAGGGGGAGGGTTCCAACAGTCTTGGTGGACTTGGGGTGGTCCTTGGCGTCGAAGGCGATGGTGTACTGAGACCACTTGAGGGGCCTGGAGACCTTGACGCTTGGCAGCGCGGCGTTGAGCTTGCGGGTGAACTGCTTGAACTGGTCGTTCGACTTGGGCGCATGTGCTCCGCCGAGGATGCAGGCCATAGACCCTCTTGGGGCTTGGTAGCCACCATCTTCCTCGTCAGGGAGGTTGTTGTTCTTCTCGGCGGCGTTGGCTTGAGTGCCTGGCGGCCTCTGGTAGACGCCCTTGCGTTCGCCTCCACGGTAGCCATGGCCTCTGCCGCGGCCCCCACTGCCCTCTGCTTGCTCGCGCTCCTTGCTCAGCCTCTTGAGGAAAAAACAGTTCTCTGTAGCGTGGCCGCGCCTGTTGTGGTAGACGCAGAATGGGCGATTGTCCTCCTTCTCTCCATGCTCAGGAGAGTGTAATGCCCCAATCCATAAATTATACAGTGATGCTATGTGTCGGTGGTCATGCTACATAATCGAAGGTTACTGGGGTTACCACTCCCAGGCCGAGTAAACATCGGCAGGCGTGCTCGGCATGGATCATCGGCCACACAACCCTTCGATCATGCCATATCCAAAGCATAGCCCTCAAAGTATAATAAAGAGACTAAGACACCAGAACACCTGGCACATGATAGACCCTACGACTCAAGATAATATAGTTCAACTCTTAGTAGAGAAAGATAGCAAATATTACAATCAGAGGTCACAGACCCATCATTACATCAAGCGGAAGCAAATTAAGTTGTTCTAAACAACAAGATCCAAATATGGCCTAAGAGGCCTACAGATAAACAGTTCCGTGCCAGCTGGTTCCTAGTTGCCCCAGGCTGCCACCCGGGAACCCCAGACTACTCGTCGATGTCAATAAAGAACCCACCGTCGAGATCGGTGAAGTCCTCCTCTGAAACAAAAATAAACAAGGGTGAGTTCGACGAACTCAGCAAGATTAGGAGCTAATTATGCTCAATGATTGGCTTTTAAGGTTTTCTGGCTGTTTTGCGTAAAGCTGATTTTATTCTTAAAATATGACTCCAAGGCATCGACTATCAGAATATTTTCGAAGAGGGGTAAGAAGTAACTCTTTCTCTTTTGATTCACTTTCTCATCATCCACCACTGTACATGTTCCACCAAGGCACCTCCCCGACTCACCCTCGAGGAAGTCAACCTTACAATCGTGAGTGGTACCTTTAGTACCCAGTTTTTAGTCATTCCGTTAAAGTTATTCTATGATCTCTGAATCCGTCACCAAGTCGTCCTTAACCGTGGACACGGCTTTTCGAAAAGATTTATCCCTGCAGGGGGTGTACAATGTGAAAGTCGCCAGGTTCCCGAGGGACCTCCCAGCTACTTATCCATGCGTACCGTCCGACCCATTGCATGATCATTTAGCTCTCTTCCGGGGAAAGCCGGCTGGGTGGGAGCGGCTACGACCTTTACCTTGCTTAGAACTAACCCAGGATCATCAGTGGCGGTAGGACAGGTTCAGTGCCTCCAACACCCTGCCCCGCGGCCACTCATTCTCCTAAGCACCATCATCCTCATCTCAGTCTTGACCACCATCTCAACACACGCGCAAATGGAAAGCCAAACTAGAGGACCCTCGGCTAGTCCGCCACAAGTTAGTCGGTCGACGAGGTTCCATATGCCCACGCATGGTAGCACGCTCAACTTGGCTCGAAGGCGAGAACTCGCACCGAGGCGGCGAGAACGAGACAACCCACCACATTCCATGTGGCCTCTCATCCCCACCTTTTAGCATTTTATTAGTTGTTACCACCATTTCTCCACCATCATCCGCGGAATGTACACATCCGATCCCAACATGAATATCCATCGGACCAATAAACATTTAACTAAGCATGGCTAAGCAACATTATAGCATAGTTCATTATTTCGGCTATCAATACAAACCTATGGATAATAGGAGGGAAACAGGTAATGGCATCGGGAACTTAATGCAACTATAGGATACTCTAATCCAACAAAATTTACATTTGGAACCGCATGCAATATTATAGTGGAGAAAATAATTTGCGGAAAATAGGATAAGATATGCTCAGAGGGTGGGGATCACGCTTGCCTTGCTCAGCAGGCGGGTAATACTGTTCGTCGGGGTAATGTGGCGGGACCCCGATTCCTTGATCTATCGATGTATCAAAACACCGAAAAGAACACAACCAATATAAGAGGGTCATATGCAATGCGCAAGCACATGATGGCCTGACATTTTAATGCACTGAATTACTATAACAAGTGTATCACTTTTAGTTGGGGTGATAGGAATAATTATTCAACGAGAGAGGAAATATGTCTTCATATTTATTTTTATGTTCTCCTAAGCTTTTAATTTAGGTAAAATTCTTAAAATAGTGTTGATTGTGTAGAACCAGTGCTTATGAACATTTTGACTATAAGGGCACAATTTTAGCAATTGGGGAAATTTATAACGAATTTAAGCTACTCATTTTATTTATACCCCTTTCTTAATTTTAGCAAAACAGAAAAATATATTAACTGAAATGGGAATGTGAAACATCCTAGTAGATAGCATTTATTTTTCTGAGCATTTTGGTATATTATTCGCTAAGTTTGGATAAATATTTTGGAAGATATGAATTTTTGAAGTTTTATTCATTTTCTGTCTTTTTATTAATTCGTAGGAAAAAGATCCGGGCGTTTTTCACCGAGGCTGGGCTAACCCGAGCCACTGACGCGCGGGCCAGGGGCCAGGGTGGCGCTGACGCGATGCAGGGCAGGTGCTGAGCAACTGGCGCGTGGGCCCTGGCTGTCAGCACCACGCCGGAGCGCACGACCGTGGTGGACGCCGGCGGCGAGGTGCACGGAGGCGGAGTTCTACGGCGCCAGGGATCACGCGGAGGGGCGCATTCGACGCGCACGGGAGCGGGGAACTCGGTGGCGGAGCTACGGACCAAGAGGTCGCCGGGAAATGCTCCGGCGACCCGCTGCGGCGGCGGAGAGCTACGGCTACGGCGGAGCTGCGCGGGGACGGCGAACTAGAGAGAAAGGGAGAGATAGAGGATGTCCAGGACGTGCGCCAGCTCACCCTCGATGCGTGGGAACTCGCGGCGGTGTCGGAGGAGGTCGGAGGAGGTCGCGCGTGTGCTCGGAGTCCGTCGGCCGGAGCGGAAGAAGACGAGGTCGGTGCGGTCGATTTGCGGCGTCCCTCTTCGATTCCTTCGGCGCAGAGGAAGAAGGAGACGTCGCGGAGCTCGTGGTGCTCTTCGATCTGCTCCGCGAGCTTTCTAGCGACGTCGATTCGCGGCGGTGACCTCGACTAGGTCACAGCCATGGCGGCTCGGGGAAAACGGGGGGGAAACAGGGGAAAATATCGGGGGGAGAGAGAGCAGAGCGGAGTCGGTGGCGTCCTTATCCTTGCGCAGGGCAGCAGAGGAGAGGGGGGTCCGGGCGCGGCGCAGGGGAGCTCGACACCGCGACATGGTTCGTCGGGGACGAACTGCTCGGTCGCTACAGCGAGGAAGACGACGACGTTTTCTGAAAGTCCCCCTGCCAATTTTATTTCTCTCTCACAAACAGGTCCTTTTTCCCTTTTCTTTTAAAACCAGTGCACTCTTTGATTTATTTGGGGCAGTTAAACATTTCATAAAAAATTGAGAACAATATGGTAGCTTCCCCATACAGTGTAGAGTCACCACAAAAATTGGCATATCAAAATAAAATGTTTTGATGCACTTTTGTTCAGAGGGGTTAAATAGGGCATTTCCCTCAAATTTCCATATGTTGCCCCTTTTATAATTTGGAGACAATGCAAATATAATATTTTGAGCTCTTGGAACTTCCTTGACAAATATGCAAGATTCAAAGTAGTTTGGTTTTAGCAAGTGCAATTATCTTCTTTTGAACTCTTGGAACTTCCTTGACAAATATGCAAGATTCACGGTGTCTTGGTTGAAATGTTCATAAAATAGCAAAATGATATGGATGCCATGATGCAATTACACAAAAGTGGAAAAATTACACAGGTTTTTCAGGTTTCCAAACTTGGGCTGTTACAAATCTACCCCCCTTACAGGAATCTCGTCCCGAGATTCTAAAGTTGCGGAAGAAAGTCGGGATATTCCTCACGAAGACTAGACTCTCTTTCCCAGGTAGCTCCTTCTTCGGAATGGTGAGACCACTGAACTTTGAAGAACTTGGTAGCCTTATTTCGAGTCTTCCTTTCCGCTTCATCCAGGATACGTATGGGATGCTCGCGATAGGTGAGATCCGCCTGGATATCCAGCTCCTCATGATTGACTCCACGGATAGGATCCTTGAAGCAACGGCGGAGTTGGGATACATGGAACACATCATGCACATCCGGGAAGTTGGTTGGGAGTTCTAGCTGGTAGGATAGATCTCCTCGTTTGGCCAGAATGGTGAAAGGGCCAACATAACGAGGGGCCAATTTTCCCTTGATTCCAAAGCGACGAACACCACGAAGAGGAGAGACGCGTAGATAGGCCTTGTCACCAATTTCATAATGGACCTCCTGATGGTGCTTATCATAGTAGCTCTTCTGCCTAGACTGGGCAATCTTCAGATTCTCTCGTATGATTTTCACCTTCTCCTCAGCTTCATTGATCACATCTGGACCCAAGAGTTGCCTCTCTCCGGTCTCGGACCAATTTAGCGGAGTTCGGCATTTTCTTCCATACAGAACCTTGAATGGGGCCATACCCAGACTCGCTTGATAGCTATTGTTGTAGGAGAACTCAGCGAAGGTAAGGTATTTTTCCCACCCCTTTCCGAAAGAGATTACACAAGCTCGAAGCATGTCCTCTAGAACTTGGTTCACCCTTTCGGTCTGTCCATCAGTTTGGGGATGGAAAGCTGTGCTGAAGTTGAGGCGGGTTCCCATGGCTTGTTGGAAACTCGTCCAGAATTTCGAGGTAAACAAGCTGCCACGATCAGAGATTATCCTCTTGGGAACACCGTGAAGTACGATGATCCGGGAAGCATACAGGTCAGCCAACTTAGCAGCTGTGATGTCGACTCGCACTGGGAGGAAGTGAGCCACTTTGGATAGTCGATCGATGATTCGGCAGACCTGTAATAAAGTCCATACCAATCTCGTCCATTTCCATTCTGGAATCGCAATAGGGCGAAGAGTGCCAGCAGGCCTTTGATGTTCAGCCTTTACACGTCGACAGGTGTCGCATTCAGCAACATACTTGGCGATTTCTCTTTTCATCCGAGTCCACCAGAATAGGGGTCGGAGGTTTTGGTACATTTTGGTACTACCGGGATGAATAGAGAGAGGGGAATCATGCGCTTCTTTGAGGATCAACTCCTTCATATTCTGCTCCTTTGGCACCACCAGACGGTCACCAAAGTACACGATTCCCGCTTCATTCTCAGAGAAGCATTTGGCCTTTCCACTAGCAATGTTCTTTTTGATATTAAGAATGCCCTTATCCAGTTTCTGAGCCTCCTTTATCTGGTCTACCAGAGTAGATTTGATCTCCAGATTTGCGAGATAGCCAGAGGGGACGATTTTCAGGTTCAAACGAGCGAAATCTTCATGGAGAGCAGGTTGAGCCTTCTCAATCATCAGGTTGTTGCTATAAGCTTTTCGACTTAGCGCGTCGGCCACGACGTTCGCCTTGCCGGGTTGGTAATTCAAACTCACATCATAGTCTTTGATTAACTCCAACCAACGTCTTTGCCTGAGATTTAGATCCGGCTGGGTGAAAAGGTATTTCAAACTCTTGTGATCCGAGTAAATCTCGCAACGGTTACCAAACAGGTATGGTCTCCATTGCTTCAGAGCATAAACCACTGCGGCAAGCTCCAAATCATGAGTTGGGTAGTTTTGCTCATGTGGCTTCAATTAGCGAGAGGCATATGCCACTACATGGCCATCTTGCATTAACACACAGCCCAAGCCTTGCAGAGAGGCGTCACAGAAGACCACGAAATCCTTGCTTGCGTCTGGCAGGGCAAGCACAGGAGCAGAAGTGAGTTTGGCCTTCAGGGTTTTGAAGCTCTCTTCAGCCTTGTCCGTCCATACGAAACTTGTATCCTTCTGAGAAGGTCGGTCAGAGGCTTGGCTATTTTGGAGAACCCTTCGATGAATCGGCGGTAGTAACCTGCCAATCCCAGAAAGCTTCGGATGTCCTTGACAGACATGGGAGTTACCCAATCCATAATAGATTGAATCTTGTCGGGAACGACTGCCACTCCACTTGCGGAAATCAATTGGCCGAGGAAGATGAGATTATCCAACCAAAACTCACACTTGGAGAACTTGGCATAAAGGCGGTGTTCTCGAAGGCGTGTCAGGACCAAACGAAGATGTTCGGCATGCTCTTCATCGGTTTTGGAGTAGACGAGAATGTCATCGATGTAAACGACGACGAACTTGTCGAGATAATCCATGAAGACGGAGTTCATGAGCCTCATAAACGTCGCAGGAGCATTAGTGAGACCGAAGGACATAACGGTATACTCATATGAGCCATAGCGAGTAACGAAGGCCGTCTTTGGAATATCCTGCTTTCGGATCTTGATCTGATGGTACCCTGACCTCAGGTCCATCTTGGAAAATACCGTTGCACCAGCTAGTTGATCCAATAGATCATTGATGCGAGGAATAGGGTACTTGTTTTTGATGGTCACCGCATTTAACGGCCTGTAGTCAGAGACTAGACGAAGGCACGGTAGAATCCCTCCTCTTGACGAAGAGTACGGGACAACCCCAAGGTGAACTGCTAGGCCGAATGAACTCTTTCGCTAACAGTTCATCAATTTGCTCCTTTAACAGCGCCAGCTCCTCCACCGGCATACGGTAGGGCTTCTTGGCAATCGGCGCGGTACCGGGAAGCAACTCTATGACAAACTCCACACTTCGATCAGGTGGCATGCCAGGCAATTCCTCCGGGAACACATCCGGGAAGTCACACACAACGTGGATGTCTTGGATTTCAGGAGGGGATAAGCCTTCCATGAAGCAAAGGAGGAGCTCTGGTGAGTTGGGCATGGATGGAGATGGAGGTCTGGACTGTGCAGACCAATACTCCACAATGTCGCCGGAAGATGTGGTCACGGTGATGGTTCTGGCAGCACAGTCGAGGTTAGCCTTGTATTTCCCTAGCCAGTTCATGCCCAGTATGGCATCAAAGCCGGTTGAATTGAAGGCTATCAGCGGAAACGGGAAGGGGAATGAGCCTATATTAATTGAAACTTCGGGGGTCACCCTTTTGGTTTGCCAACGAGTACCAGGGCTGGTGACATATAACAGTGCTTCCAACTCTTCAAACGGTATATTGTTTCGTTGTGCAAATGCTACCGAAATGAATGAATGTGATGCTCCAGAATCAAACAGTACTGTAGCTAGAGCTTTAGCAATTCGATGCGTACCCATGAGAACACTGGGGTCGTCCTCCACGTCTTCAACAGTGACGTGGTTCAGGCGACCACGACTAGCCGTACCCGTCTTGGCTACGGGCGTGGCAGTGGCTGGTGGTGGCGCCTTCCGAGGGCATTCTCTGGAGTAGTGGCCGGGCTGGCCACAGCTGTAGCACGTGCTTGTCGGTGGTGCAGGGAGTTGAGGACGATAACCACTTCCGCCCGGACCCATTTTTGGAGTAGGAAGGCGCGGCAGAGGTGGCCTGTACTCCGAGGTCCTTGCCACAAACGGAGGACGGGGCACGGAGCTATAGGGAACGAAGACCCTACGCTTCTTGCCGTCAGAAGCCGAGGAGCTCTGATGAAGTGGCCTCTTAGTGGCCTCTAGTTCCTTCCTTCCCTGTTCCAGGTGAGAGCCTGGTTGTACAGTTCCTGGTAGCTCGTGAACTTGAAGGGCAACAACTCGTAACGAAGCCTTGGATTGAGCCCCTTGCGGAACAACTCCTGCTTGTCCGCATCATTGGTCACATCCCGAGGGGCGTAACGGGAGAGACGGCTGAACTCATGACCATAGACTGGAACGTCCATCCGTCCCTGATGCAAGTCCAGGAACTCCCTCCTCTTCAAGTCCATGATGGGCTTGGGAATGTAGGCAGGATGGAAGGCAGTGCGAAACTCCTCCCAGGTGAAAACATGCCCAGCAGCGAACATCGCCTGGTGGCTTTCCCACCACGCGCCCGTTGCAGCCGCCAACAGGTAAGTGGCGAAGTTGGCTTGTTCCACAGCTGGAACATGCAGGGCAGCGAACTTGCGCTCCAGTGCACGCAGCCAGTCATCTGCGTCCAAGGGCTCCTTAGCATCGGAGAAGGACGGTGGCTGGGACCGCAGGAACTCAGTGAGAGTATGACAATCGTTATTCCTCCGGTTCCCTTGGTGCACCAACTGCTCGAGGAGTCGGTCGCTGCGCACACGGCCCTTCTCCATAAGCAGGAGGACCTCCGCCATGGTGGGAGGTGGCGGTAAATCTTCGCCGCGGCGACGGCCCGTCATTCTGGATATTGACAAGGACACAGTTAGAATCCCATCGTGTCATCCTTGTACACAAAAATAGGGACAGCAAAACTGGTAGTAGCAACAGATAAAACAACATGCACATCACTAGACGCAAGCATCGATGGAACTGAGTTCACAAATATTGGTTCTAGTACAAGCCACAGTTTGCTGAGAGAGAGAGGTACAAGCCTCTGTAACATCCCAACATTTTATAATATTCAAAAATCACTAAAATTTAAAACTTTTCTTTTTATTAAAATAAAATATTAAATGCATAAGGAAACCAACTATGAAAGACTTCAAACTTATAGAAAGAGTTTAATAATTCAAATGTCACAGTTTAAACATTTTTATTATCCACTGGGTTTCAAAAACCTTAAAAATATAATTTGACAAATATTTTACAAACTACAATTCATTTTATTTTAAATAAATTAGTTTCATTATAAGTATTTGAATTAACCCACTTAGCCATATCTATTCATAAATACAAAGATTTTTCAAAAGGTTATATAATTACTAAATGGTTTTCATTCCTTTAACTATGCTCAAAATATAGTTTGGAAATTATAAGCCTATAGTGTATAACTTTAAAACTTCATAGTCTTTAAATTAATGAATTAGCCAAATAAACATTTCATTTGCTTAAATGAATTTCATCTATTTTTAAAGCATGAAATGATTAATATATCCTAAATAGGAATAAAATTAAAACAAAGGTTTTTTTTCCAAAGTTGTTATGAAGTTTCAAATGCATAAAATATAATGTTGCACAAATCATTTTCAATTAAAAAGGGATACATTATCTTTTCCAGTTTCATATAGTTGTGTTATGTCATTAATAATTATACCAAAGCCAAAAATGAATTTAGAAATTGAAAATGAGTTTAAATAACTTAAATTCAAACATAGTGAAATGTGGGTATTTTTACAAATTTATTTTAGCCAAAGGAAAATTTAAATGAGATAGAAATTCAAATTTGACTTTAAGTGTCAAATTTGTAATTAAGCAATATTTCAAAATACTAATTTTCAAAAATATTCAAAACATACCCACAACTGGTTTAACAACAAGATATTATTTTTACAAATTTTTAGAAATTAATTTGACATCATTTGGACATTTAAATCAAAAGATATAAATTAAATAAATAAAATCAGAAAAAGAAAAATACTTGCTGACGTCTTGCTGACGTCAGCAGATCTTCTTCAACCTCCGAAACCAACTCCTGCTAGAAATCCGCAGCGATCCGGAGATCGATTCCGTGCCGTTTTCGAACAAGATCCTACCTCTTCCCCGTCCCCATAAATACCTCAGCCGTGCCGCGTCTTTTCCCCCTCAAACCCTAACTAAACCGTGCCCCCAGGCCGCCGGACGAGCTCGCCGGAGTTCGTCTCCTCCGCCGCCACGTTTCTCATGATCCCGTCACGGTGAGACCTCCCCCGAGCTCCTGGTCCTCTCCTCTGTCCTCGTCATCTCCGTGCGCACCTCCTAAGCCCCGCGTTCGGTTATTTCGTGCAGCGAGTCGAGCGCCCCGTGCTCGACCGGATCTCCCGGAGCGCCGCCGCACTTCTTCCGCCGCTGCCGGCGCGCCAGGAAGAGCGACACGACGCCGTCGCCACCATCCACATCGCCGCGACGATCTGCACACCACCGTCGCCTCAGTTCGTCCGGGGAAGCTCCGCATCGTCGCCTCCGTCCACGCCCGAGCGCAGCGCCGCCGTCCCCTCCATCGCCGGCCACCGAAGCGCCGCCACGGTATGGTCATTCATCCTGGCCGTCCGATCCGATCTCAGCGGCCACGATTAGAATTTTTAAGCGAACCGGTATGATTCCCTGTCGTCCGTCAGATCTGGATCTAACGATCCAGATTCATCCACTTAACCACGTCAGCGCTGACGTGGCCTGCACAGTCAGCATCCCAGTCAGCTGCCACGTCAGAAAATAAATTCTTTTAAATAGATTATTTGGCATTTTTGCAGAAAAGCCCCTGTCACTTAGATCTGTCACAACTTTTTAACCACAACTCCAAATTTAATAATTTTTATATATTTGGAAAGCTCTTGACATGTAGAATATTTTGGATCTGACAAAATTCAAATTTGACTTAGTATAAAATATTCAAATTTCAAATGGTGAATTTGAGTATATTTGTAAAAACTTTAAATCTATAAATCCAAAAATTACAAATAAATATGTTTTAGAAACTTTAGAATATTTGTAAATTACTGCCACTGCTATGAAATATTTTGAGTAATTTGTGAATGATTTCATAGTTGTGAGTTTAAAATTGAGTAGTTTGACTAATTTTGAAATAACTTTTAATAGAAACACTATTTTTGATTAAATCCAATTGCAATAGATTTAATTAAATGCTCTCTGTCTAATAGCACTAATTATAAAATTTTGTAATAAAAATTGAATCATAGGAAACTTTAATCTTATAATTATTCCTTTTATTATATTCCTTTTATTATATTCTCCAAAACTAGAAATTAATTAAATTGCATTTATAAATTCATACATATTTATAAAGAAATCACAAAAGTTATTTTTATGTTTCTTGTGATTTAAAATTTCATTTCATTCATAGCATATTTTATTCTCATAGGAAAACCCCTCTTCATTAGTTTTCTCTAAGTTAGGATCATTTCAACTTAGCATATTTGTGAAGTGCTACACTTAGACACTTAGGATTTCCAAGATGGAGCTAGAAGGCCATTGAAGGACTTAGCCAAAACAAGACTTCAGAAGTATCTCCAAGAAGTAGAAGCACTTAGAAGAAAACAGACTCTGGAAGCATCCTCAAGATGTCAAGCACTTAGACGAAAAGTGAGAAGAAGTTCAAGAAGGCCAACCTCCCTTTTTTTCTCTAAGTCTTTCTCTCTGTCTTTTCTTCTCCTCTGAGATTTCATGAAGACTAAGAAAATCCAAGACCAGCCTCGAGGATACAAGAATCATCAAGTCTGAAGATTCATCAGGACTACCCAGAACTCAATCAAGACATCATCCATAAGAAAGTTACAAGTTTGGAGATGAAGCCTGGAGGACAACTACATCTTTCTTTCTATCTTTTCCCTCTTTCCTAATCTTGTCTTTTAGACTTAAACAAATTTTTATCATGATGTTATCATCTTGAAGTTGTTGGATCCTAGCAGCATAGTGGGATGAAGAGGCTTGGAAACAAACCTTACATGTCCACGTACATGAGACCTGTTCCACAATTTAAGTGGCTGGCCGGGTGTCTGTCTCTCTCACTATAGTTAATGTCCAATTTACAAAGAGTTGATAATAATTGTTGATCATCTTGAACAAAGGACTTAGTATTTTTCCCTAAGTATTTTGCACATCATGGCTAAGCCATTTGAGTGCTTGTTTTAAGAAGATATAAAACAAAGTATGTTTATCCAACTTAAGACCTTAGTCCTTAGTCATTCTTGACCCACCTATTTTCCTTGCATTAACTTAAGAGATTTTCATAGCATGACATGCATCTCTAGCCTTAGAAATAATTTGCATATCATACATGACATGTCTTCCTTAGGAGTTTTACAAAACTTGTTGTTCATTGGATATGAGCATGTATGTTTGTTGATTGTTGTATTGTTGTTTGCTATTATTGTTAGATTAAACGGAGAGCAAACGTTCGTTGTTGAAAAGAGTTTTGAGAACAACGACAACATTCAAAGGCAAGTGGCACACCTCATAAACTTCCTATTTTTATATGCATTACTTAGTGTATTTTAATATGCATGCGTTGCTATGCTAAACCTGTGTAGAATCCCTTATTCCTGTGTCTAGGTTCCTATATCATACTTAGCAGAAATATTGATGCTATGCAATTGATGAAAGATTTTATAAAAGGTTAAGTGACTACTGAGGGCTGTGCTCATGGTTGTCTTCCCCTAGGAAGAATTTCTATTCTACTTAGGGCCGTGAGCATGGTAATTTTTACCTGAGAGTACACATCTACTAAGTAAATGAAACACCTGGGTGGTAATTGGTTGCATGGGTTATGTTGAGTGGCTACTCAGGTCCATGTCTATGGTTCCTGGAGTATGTACACTTGAGAATGGCCACCCAGGAACAGAGGAATCTGAAGAACTCCGAGTGATGATTGCTTCCAGTGCAGCCATTGCCATATGGGCTCTGGCTTGATCAATTATGTTGCGTGGACTCTCTCCGGCTTGACAAGAAGATGTAGGGGGATGTTAGGTGGAACGGGTCAAGCCAGGTGGGAGGGAAAATGCTTCTGTAAGATCTCGTCTCATTCTCTCCTTTCCTTATCACAAACGGTGTGTAAAGGATACCTTGGGTTGAATGGGTACAATGGTGAAAGTGCACAACCTCTACAGAGTGTAAAACTAAGTACTTAGCCGTGTCCCCGGTTACGGACAATTTTGAGCAGCTGATCAAGGACGTCAACGGAGGATTCCACCATTCCAACTTCAAAAGTAAAACTTGATGGGTGAACAAGGAAAGATGAGATTTATGGTTTTCATGACATACTCGTCGAGATTTCAAGAAAAGTGTTTTCAAAAGAATAGGAAAAATTGGCTTTATGCAAATTAGCCTTGAGCTTCACCAGCCAAATATGCATATAGGCTTTAGAGTTATTCCATAAGTGTCCACCATAGTGTCACTTGCCAGACTCCATTTTTAATGGAATCTGACCCACGTTGTTGCAATATTTTTCTTATTGCAGATTGATCAGATGACGAGTGAGGTTTCGTTAAAGGTTTCGAGTCTGCAACCAACATGTTTTCGCCTGTGGCAGCATGAAAGTTATAGAGACTCACTGCTATTGTATTTCCGCTGTGTACTTTGTCAATGCTAGCTTTATGCTATGCAACTTGTATTAAATATTTTGTAACTCTGGATCATCGATGTAATATAATGGATGCTTTGTTGTGATATTACATCGTAAACTGTGTGTGCAAATGATTCGATCCAGGGATTTGCACTATACACAGGTATCTGCCTTATTTAAAGTGCAGGTACGCTACAGCCTCATACATATTACACTGAATGGGTACTAGGAAGATAACAGTGACGAGTCTATTACATAACGAGCTCTACTGCTCCAGGCTCCAGAGATACAAGCAAAGGAGTATTTGGCACAACTCGCAGGAAGGCACAATTACTCGAGCATCTCCTGGTAGCACACATGGCTAGTAGTACGCCATGACATCCTCATCAAGTGGCGCCGGGGGAGTGTGGAAGCGGCGCGCACTGGCAGGCTGGTTGCCATACGGCGACTCGAGTGCAGTAAGCCTCGGGTCTCGGTGAGGGCCGGTAGGCGGGGTTACGCCACCAACTCCCGGACTGCAAACGTCGGTAGGCAACTCCTCCAACGGGGGTGGGCGAAGTAGTGTGAGAGGAAGCGTCCCATCCATGACATACGGGCGCACACTCATCAGAGTATGACGGTGGCTAGCGCGCGTCGAAACAACATAGAGGTACCACTGCCGGGCTCGACGGTCCAACGCTCGGACTAGCTCAATCAGTGCCCGGTGCCTGCTGTCCGACTCAATCTCGCCGCTGCTGTACACAGCTCGGTAAACACCCGACGTGCTGTCGTCGGCAGCTGGGAAGTGGCAGAAATCCGACGCCTGGTTAGCGAGGTACGGACAATAGCTGCGGTAAATAGAGAGGACGTTATACGCGGCCTCCTGAACCGCCTGCTCCACGGTCATACCCACGCCTCCAGCTACGTTCTCAACGCGACCCTCGTCGTTGAGCACGCGCACCTTACAGAAGAACTGCGCCTGGCTGTACGGTGCATACTCCTCATACACCGTGTACTCCGGGTACCACCTACAACCCTGGCTGGCCAAAGCTGCGGCAAACAAGGCGGGGAACCCTCGAACGCCCTCACATCGAGTGAGGCGAACAACCAAGCCCGAACCAGTCATCTGTAGCAAGGATAATTCAAATGTCAGGTACGGAGACTCTAGATTCAGGAATGAAGTAGAACTTGGGTAGAGACTAGTCACAACACGGGAAATGATCCTGAAAGAAAACACAGGGACGAGAGCCCCAAAAGTAGGTCGCCCCACGCCCTCAAACCCAAAGTGAGTAAGTGCATGACACGTCATGCGCGGCGGAAGCGACACGTGATAAGGCTCAAAACAAAAAGAGGTAAGATCGCTCCGAGAGTAGAGGGTACCAGATAAGGAGTAAAAAGAATCCTAAGATGGTTTTCACAACTCATTTTTAGGTTAAAAATATTTTTACCAACACTAGACTCAACGTCGACCAGTAGTAAGGGTTTCCTACAGGCGGTACTGCTCTGATACCAAGTTGTAATGCCCCAATCCATAAATTATACAGTGATGCTATGTGTCGGTGGTCATGCTACATAATCGAAGGTTACTGGGGTTACCACTCCCAGGCCGAGTAAACATCGGCAGGCGTGCTCGGCATGGATCATCGGCCACACAACCCTTCGATCATGCCATATCCAAAGCATAGCCCTCAAAGTATAATAAAGAGACTAAGACACCGGAACACCTGGCACATGACAGACCCTACGACTCAAGATAATATAGTTCAACTCTTAGTAGAGAAAGATAGCAAATATTACAATCAGAGGTCACAGACCCATCATTACATCAAGCGGAAGCAAATTAAGTTGTTCTAAACAACAAGATCCGAATATGGCCTAAGAGGCCTACAGATAAACAGTTCCGTGCCAGCTGGTTCCTAGTTGCCCCAGATTGCCACCCGGGAACCCCAGACTACTCGTCGATGTCAATAAAGAACCCACCGTCGAGATCGGTGAAGTCCTCCTCTGAAACAAAAATAAACAAGGGTGAGTTCGACGAACTCAGCAAGATTAGGAGCTAATTATGCTCAATGATTGGCTTTTAAGGTTTTCTGGCTGTTTTGCGTAAAGCTGATTTTATTCTTAAAATATGACTCCAAGGCATCGACTATCAGAATATTTTCGAAGAGGGGTAAGAAGTAACTCTTTCTCTTTTGATTCACTTTCTCATCATCCACCACTGTACATGTTCCACCAAGGCACCTCCCTGACTCACCCTCGAGGAAGTCAACCTTACAATCGTGAGTGGTACCTTTAGTACCCAGTTTTTAGTCATTCCGTTAAAGTTATTCTATGATCTCTGAATCCGTCACCAAGTCGTCCTTAACCGTGGACACGGCTTTTCGAAAATATTTATCCCTGCAGGGGGTGTACAATGTGAAAGTCGCCAGGTTCCCGAGGGACCTCCCAGCTACTTATCCATGCGTACCGTCCGACCCATTGCCTGATCATTTAGCTCTCTTCTGGGGAAAGCCGGCTGGGTGGGAGCGGCTACGACCTTTACCTTGCTTAGAACTAACCCAGGATCATCAGTGGAGGTAGGACAGGTTCAGTGCCTCCAACACCCTGCCCCGCGGCCACTCATTCTCCTAAGCACCATCATCCTCATCTCAGTCTTGACCACCATCTCAACACACGCGCAAATGGAAAGCCAAACTAGAGGACCCTCGGCTAGTCCGCCACAAGTTAGTCGGTCGACGAGGTTCCATATGCCCACGCATGGTAGCACGCTCAACTTGGCTCGAAGGCGAGAACTCGCACCGAGGCGGCGAGAACGAGACAACCCACCACATTCCATGTGGCCTCTCATCCCCACCTTTTAGCATTTTATTAGTTGTTACCACCATTTCTCCACCATCATCCGCGGAATGTCCACATCCGATCCCAACATGAATATCCATCGGACCAATAAACATTTAACTAAGCATGGCTAAGCAACAACATAGCATAGTTCATTATTTCGGCTATCAATACAAACCTATGGATAATAGGAGGGAAACAGGTAATGGCATCGGGAACTTAATGCAACTATAGGATACTCTAATCCAACAAAATTGACATTTGGAACCGCATGCAATATTATAGTGGAGAAAATAATTTGCGGAAAATAGGATAAGATATGCTCAGAGGGTGGGGATCACGCTTGCCTTGCTCAGCAGGCGGGTAATACTGTTCGTCGGGGTAATGTGGCGGGACCCCGATTCCTTGATCTATCGATGTATCAAAACACCGAAAAGAACACAATCAATATAAGAAAGTCATATGCAATGCGCAAGCACATGATGGCATGACATTTTAATGCACTGAATTACTATAACAAGTGTATCACTTTTAGTTGGGGTGATAGGAATAATTATTCAACGAGAGAGGAAATATGTCTTCATATTTATTTTTATGTTCTCCTAAGCTTTTAATTTAGGTAAAATGCTTAAAATGGTGTTTATTGTGTAGAACCAGTGCTTATGAACATTTTGACTATAAGGGCACAATTTTAGCAATTGGGGAAATTTATAACGAATTTAAGCTACTCATTTTATTTATACCCCTTTCTTAATTTTAGCAAAACAGCAAAATATATTAACTGCAATGGGAATGTGAAACATCCTAGTAGATAGCATTTATTTTTCTGAGCATTTTGGTATATTATTCGCTAAGTTTGGATAAATATTTTGGAAGATATGAATTTTTGAAGTTTTATTCATTTTCTGTCTTTTTATTAATTCGCAGAAAAAAGATCCGGGCGTTTTTCACCGAGGCTGGGCTAACCCGAGCCACTGACGCGCGGGCCAGGGGCCAGGGTGGCGCTGACGCGGCGCGGGGCGGGTGCTGAGCCACTGGCGCGTGGGCCCTGGCTGTCAGCACCACGCCGGAGCGCACGGCCGTGGTGGACGCCGGCGGCGAGGTGCACGGAGGCGGAGTTCTACGGCGCCAGGGATCACGCGGAGGGGCGCATTCGACGCGCACGGGAGCGGGGAACTCGGTGGCGGAGCTACGGACCAAGAGGTCGCCGGGAAATGCTCCGGCGACCCGCTGCGGCGGCGGAGAGCTACGGCTACGGCGGAGCTGCGCGGGCACGGCGAACTAGAGAGAAAGGGAGAGATAGAGGATGTCCAGGACGTGCGCCAGCTCACCCTCGACGCGTGGGAACTCGCGGCGGTGTCGGAGGAGGTCGGAGGAGGTCGCGCGTGTGCTCGGAGTCCGGCGGCCGGAGCGGAAGAAGACGAGGTCGGTGCGGTCGATTTGCGGCGTCCCTCTACGATTCCTTCGGCGCAGAGGAAGAAGGAGACGTCGCGGAGCTCGTGGTGCTCTTCGATCTGCTCCGCGAGCTTTCTAGCGACGTCGATTCGCGGCGGCGACCTCTACTAGGTCACGGCCATGGCGGCTCGGGGAAAACGGGGGGGGGGAAACAGGGGAAAATATCGGGGGGAGAGAGAGCAGAGCGGAGTCGGTGGCGTCCTTATCCTTGCGCAGGGCAGCAGAGGAGAGGGGGGTCCGGGCGCGGCGCAGGGGAGCTCGACACCGCGACATGGTTCGTCGGGGACGAACTGCTCGGTCGCTACAGCGAGGAAGACGACGACGTTTTCTGAAAATCCCCCTGCCGATTTTATTTCTCTCTCACAAACAGGTCCTTTTTCCCTTTTCTTTTAAAACCAGTGCACTCTTTGATTTATTTGGGGCAGTTAAACATTTCAGAAAAATTTGAGAAAAATATGGTAGCTTCCCCATACAGTGTAGAGTCACCACAAAAATTGGCATATCAAAATAAAATGTTTTGATGCACTTTTGTTCAGAGGGGTTAAATAGGGCATTTCCCTCAAATTTCCATATGTTGCCCCTTTTATAATTTGGAGACAATGCAAATATAATATTTTGAGCTCTTGGAACTTACTTGACAAATATGCAAGATTCAAATTAGTTTGGTTTTAGCAAGTGCAATTATCTTCTTTTGAACTCTTGGAACTTCCTTGACAAATATGCAAGACTCACAGTGTCTTGGTTGAAATGTTCATAAAATAGCAAAATGATATGGATGCCATGATGCAATTACACAAAAGTGAAAAAATTACACAGGTTTTTCAGGTTTCCAAACTTGGGCTGTTACAGAGAGTCTCCGCAGGCGCCCTTGGCGTCTGGGTCAGCCGCTAGGAAAGCGGTGGCCTTGCGCTTGGGCTCTTCCCGCTTCTTGTGAATCTTTGATCCCTCAGCCTAGTCGTCCCCACGCTAGCTCATCTTGACGAAGATGAGTCCCTCTTCAGCCTTGGCACACTTGTCAGCGAGGTCGAACAGCTTCACCACAGAGGTGAGCTTGTCGTGGATGCCCAACTTTTCGAGCATCCTGCGGTTCGTGACACCCTCTCTGAAGGCAGCGATGATTTGAGTGTCAGGGATGTTCGGGTTTCTTGTTGCGCACTTGTCTGAAGCGCTGGATGTATTTGCGGAGGGTCTCATCCTTCTTCTGCACCACAGCTCGTAGGTCGTTGTGGGTGAGCGCGCACGCTCGCACGTGCCATTGAAGGTGGCAACGAACTGCTTGCAGAGCTCTTCCAACGAGACGACGGAGTCCTCAGGCAGGTTCAGAAGCCACGACATCGTGGAAACCCGGAGTGCGTGGGAGAACCAGTTGTCCATGACCTTGTCGTCTCCTCCTGCAGTTTGGATAGAGGTGGTGTAGAGCTGCAGGAACTCGATGGGGTTGCTGGACCCGTCGTAGCCCTTGGGGAGAGCTGGCCTGAACTTCTATGGCCAGACCACACGGCGCAGAGCGCGTGTGAAGGCCATGCAGCCAGTGGCGTACATCGCGATTCCATTCTGGAGAGCCCCGCCGTTCTGCTGTCCGGCTTGGCCGATATCCTACACAAGGCGGTTATGGCGGTCCCTCTAGCGCTCCATCACCACACACGCGTCGGGCGTGGTGCGCTGCACGATCTGGCTGCCGCGCAGCAAGGACACATGGGAGGCGGCCCTCTGTGTCGCGGCCGGAGGTGGTCCCGGAGAAGGCGGAGGCGCGTCCGGCGTGGCCGTTCCTACGAGGGAGTGGTGCATCATCGACCGCGACGGAGCGGGACGCGTCGTCGCGATGCCGACGAGGTGGTTGAGATGGTCCAGCCACTGGTCGTGGGCCTCCGGGTTGGGCCGGTAGCGGATGAGCTCCTACGCCATAAGTAGCGCAGCGTGCGGACCGGGCTCTGCACATCCTTGAGAGGACGCGCTCGGGTGCTGAGACGGGTGCGAGGACTCATCATCCTCGGGGTACTCGGAGTAGTCCTCACCGCCGCGGCGGTTGCCACCCTGGTGCTCCTCGCTCTCGGGCTCCTCCACGTGGGGGCCGGTGTTGGCGCGCTCAATCCTGTGTGGATAGCCACAGCGAGCGCGAGTGGTGGTGGCGCCGGGCTCGGTGTGAGCCCCTCTAGCTGCGCGCTTGTTGGCGCGGGCAGCGCGGGTGTCCGTCATGGTGCGGAGGCTGGTTGAAGGCTGTAGACGCGCCTCAGTCCCCTACCTGGCGCGCCAAATGTCGGAGAGTGACTCCCATGAAACATGGATGGTCACACTCTGTAGAGAGTGTTCGAAGGGGGACTGAACGCGGAGGTCAAGCAACCCTCAACTGGCACGGCGACGGTGCTCGTCGAGCCTGAGGAGAGACATCACGACAGAGAAGGACACCAGCCCGTAACCAGGTTCACGGCCCTCAGGAGGAGGTAACACCTCTACTCCTGCTTGTCTGTATTGCAAAGCAGAGGTTAAAGTACAAAATCTTGCCGAGGGCTCTCGTATGGCAGTGTGGAGCTCAAAGAGGGGAAGCAAAGATCTTCTTCCTCCTCGAGCGCGGTTGTCTATGCTATGCTCTTGTCTAGTGTTCAAGTGCTCAATGATCGATCCCCTGTTATAGAGGTGCTCCTACTCCTTTTATAGGCGCCGCGGGCCTCATCCTCGCGTCCTGCGTAGAGGATGGGTTCCCACATGGCGGTGAGACGGGGGAGCGGGGTGCACCGTAGCAGAATTGCCCATGGACCCGGTCCAGGGGTGCGAAAAGCCTGCCTTAGTGGCCGGCAAACCACCGCCCGCAGGACGGGTAGCTGGTGCCGCAGAGGTCGTGGGGGAGCCCATGATGACGTTGCCGTTGGAGCGTTTCGCTGCCCACCCGCTTTATCACCAAAGAGGAAAGATTCGTAGTCCGGCGCGGGCGGTGTAGCTCTGTTGACTCCTTTAATCACCAAAATGGCAAGTGCGGCGCCTTCGTCACCACGCGCAGTCGCGCGCGTTACTCTGCGGCCGCGGGAGAGGCCATGTGCGATCTGCAATGATTGTTTCGAAGTGAAGTATCTCCACATGGCCTTAGTGGCCTTGTGGAGAGATTTGTGTTGACTCCTCTCAAGGGGAGGGAGCCTTGTAGAGTAGAAGTTGCGGGAGTAGCCTCTTCAGGCCCTCGCTTTCTCTTCAGGCCCTCTCGAGGGCGTTCCCCTCGAGAGTCTCTCCAAGCGTTTGGCTTGGTCCTTAGTCGTTTCTCCGAAGCTGTCGCGTGTGAGGGCTGTGGAGAGTGGGCTCTGCACACCCTGGTTCCCACTGGGCCGACACTCCTAGGCCAAGTAAACATCGGCAGGCGTGCTCAGCATGGATCATCGGCCACACAACCCTTCGATCATGCCATATCCAAAGCATAGCCCTCAAGTATAATCAAAAGATCAAGACACCATAACACCTGGTACATAACAGAACCTACGACTCGAAGATATATAGTTGAACTCTTATAATAGAGAAAGATATCAAATATTACAATCAGAGATCACTGACCCAACATTATAACGTGCGGCGACAAATTAAGTTGTTCTAAACAACAAGATCCAAATATGGCCTCAGAGGCCTACAGATAAAAATTTACATTCCAGTTGGTTCCAAGTTGCCCCAGGCTGCCACCCAGAAACCCCACACTACTCGTCGACGTTAAAATAGAACCCACCTTCGCCTTCTGCAAAGTCTTCAACTGAAACCAAAAAATATCAACAAAGCAAAGCTGAGTATGACGTACTCGCAAGATTACTAGAGCTACTAGCTCGAATGCTTGGCTTACAAGGTTTTATGGTTATTTTGTATAATACTAGTTTTCCCTTTAAAAGACAAGACACAAGGCAACGACTAATCACAACAGTTTTGAAAGGGGATAAGATAATAAATCCCCAAGTCCTTTGTTTCTCTTTTCTCCACCAACACACATCTTATAAGGCACTTCCCCGAATCACCCTCGAGGAAATAAATCTTCCTACTTAAGTTTTCAAGTTTTACAAAGATTCAACTTTTCTATGATCTTTGAATGTGTCACCAAGTCGTCCATAACCGCAGACATGGCTTTTCAAAAAGAGTTATCCCTGCAGGGGTGTACAATGTTTAGCATGCGTACCGTCGGGCTCATTGCCTGAATATTAGCTCTCTTCCGCGGAAAACCGACTGAGTGGGAGCGGCTACGACTTTTCACTCGAATGAGGCTAACCCAAGGATCATCAGTGGCCGAAGGACAAGTTCAGTGCCTCCAACACCCTGTCCCGCAGCCACATCCTCAACACTACCATCGTTATCCCAGTCCTTGCCACCATCCTCACGCACGCGCAAATGGAAAGCTCAAACTAGAGGACCCTTGGCTAGCCCCTCATAAGTTAGTTGTTCGATGGGGCTTCCTCAGCCCACGCTTGGGTTCACGCTCAGTCTTGGCTCGTAGGTGAGAACTCGCTCCTAGGCGGCATGAATGAGGCAAAACACCATCAAGCCACGATGGTAACTCATCCAAGCCTTTAAGCATTTTAATTAAGTACCACAAGTGTCGAACTCAACCGGACAAAATCCATCACCATTTCCAGCAATGAAATATCATACGACAACTAGGCATTGCACTAAGCATGGCTAAGCATTTATCTGAATAATAATAACTCAGGTCACACACAATCCTATGGATATTAGAAAGGAAACAAGTAATGGTTTACGCTTGCCTTGCTGGTGCGGCAGGTAATACGGGTCGTCAAGGTATTGCGGTGGAACCTCGACAACGGGATCTATCGGTACACTAAAATACCAGAAAGAAACAATAAATAAAAAGAATACAAGCAAGTGCAATGCACACACATGCTGATATGGTAAATTATTTTATGCACTGATATTCTTAAAATCCACCTAGCAATTTAAATGGGTCCCAAATGATGAATATTGCACCATTTGGAAATGAGCCCATAGTTTTACTTAGTGTTTTAGTTACTCCAAATTTTATCCAGTACCAAAGTATGGTTCCAAAATGCATGCCATTGGTGCTATTCTGTACATTACATTATTCTTAGAATTTTGGTATATTAGACTCCTTGTTTGAGTAAGTAGGGAATACAATATGCAATTCTTAAGGTGCATTTTAATTCTGCCCTTTTTGTAAATTCGAAATAACAACTATTTAAATTACTTAGTGGAACATGAAAATGATATTAACAGATGGGTTTATTCATCCCGAACATTTTGATATCTCATTTGCAAATTTTAGATAAACAGGGAATGAGTTATGGATATTCCAATTTACAATTCAATTCTGCCATTTTAGTAATTATAAATAAACAACAAGGTAAAATAATTTACTGAACAAGATTTTGACACTGCATGCTAGGAATTCCTCTTCTGAACAATTTGATACCAAGTTCATAATTTTTCGACAAAGTATGAATATGTTAGCAATTTTAGCGTTTGGCATATAAATCTGCCCCTTTTGTAATTTCAGTTAAACTCCAAATAAAGCATTGCATTGGACAAGAATCTGACTCTAAACTATAGAATTGAACATTTTGATACCTCATTTGCAATATTTGGAGTAATCTTCCATCTGATATGAATTTTCTAAGATTTAAACCTCAACTGTCAATTTGTTTTAATTTTCAGAAACAGGTGGAACTCTTTTTCCACCAAGGTAGAGCTACCCACGGTCACAGACACGCGTGGCCCAAATCCACGTAGGCAGCCACGTCCGCGCCACATCCCCGACCAGGTTTGACTGTCGTGGACGCGCAGACCAGCGCACGCGGGCCGTGGCCGCGTCGCCGGGGAACATGGCTCCGGTGATTCGAGACACTCGGGGACGCGCTAGGGGGCTCAATCTACGTGTGGTTCAACGGCGAGTATGTTGGCGGCATTAAGGACCACAAGGTCGCCGGGAAGAGCTCCGACGACAAGCTACGGCGGCGGTCATGATCGGCTTACGACCGAGAGGCGAACAACAGCGGAAGCGAGAGGTAAAATGCGTCTAGGAGGAGGGCGAGCTCACTCTTGACGCGTGAGATTTCTCGGTTGGATTCGAGTAAGACGGAGACGACGACAATTGAGCTCGACGTGCGGCGGCTGGTGTCGGGAAGAAGCGGACAGAGGCGGCGATTCTGGTCTCCCTGCGTCTATTCCGTGAACCGGGAGGAAGAGGGCGTTGTGGCAGTGCTCGTGGTAGTCTTCGATCTGGAAGGGGCGACCTCAACCGGCGGCAAGGAGCTCGGCCATGGCGCTAAGGTTTCGGGCTGTGGAGGGGAAAATGGAGGGGAGAGAGTCGGGGCAGCGCTTCGTGGCAGGGGAAAAAATTGTGGAGAGCAAAGGAGCCACGAGGTGGGGGCCTCCTTATCCTCTCCTCGCCTCCACGGCGAGCAGAGGGACACGGACGGGCGCCATGCCTCTCTTCCTGTGGCAAGAAGATGGAAAATTTGCAAAAACCCCCCTGCCCCAAAGTATTTTTCTGTTAGTTACCAGTAGCTTTTAGGGATTTATTTGAGGTACTTAGAGCAAGTCCAGCAGTTCCCTCAAACACTCCCCTCAATATGTTTTTTAGGGAAAAAAGACTAAAAACAACCGTCCAATAGTTCTCTCAACGCTCCCCCGATTTATAGGCGCCCCCGGTTCTGCTCGCTCGTCTCCCCTACAAGTAGGGGAGGTGGAAGACTCCCCTATCCCAGCGACACCAACAACCGCTCACGGGTGAAGTTTCCTCCCGCCTTCGACAGGTTCATCTGGTCTTGTGCCCCCTTCTAATTTCTTCAGTTTATCCCAAATCGAGCCCAAAATCGATTTGGAAATCGATCTGGAATTTCGAGCATGAAATCGACCTCCAAATCGAGTCCCATCTCAATTTCTGGGGAGGAAAAGAAAAACAGAGGCGAGGAGAGGGCTTGGGGCGGACCTACCATGGGGAAACCTCAAGAGAAAATAGAAGGTAGGGGAAGGGGAGAGGAAGAAGAGGGAGATAGAAGGGCAGGAAGTAGAATAGGGCTAAGGCGAGGCAGCGGGCTGGACAACTGATGTGGTTATACGCGATGGGTACACCCAGCGGGCTGTATTAAAGGCTATTTTCATGTAAGGCCTAGTTGTTGGCCTGTATAAAGAAGAAGACGAAGGGCTTTTTAATAGTAAGAGTATGGAACAAGTTAGGTGGTTTCGTGCCGACTTGGGTAACTAATGACTGTAATCCTAGTCGTATCCGAACTCCTGAGACCTGGATCCCTATATATATGGGTCAGGAGGGAAGAGAAAGGATAGGTGCAATCTGAGATACCTAAACCCTAGCGAGATATCGACTCGCCAGGAACCCTTGTAACCTTCTTATGAGATTGACAATATAGATTGGACGAGCAACTCTTTGCTCGTCAGCCGTTCGATTTCGCCAACACCCATATACTCTTCCTATTGACACAACCCTAGGTACATCACCATGGGACTTGTCGAGTTAATCCCTCGTCAATTGGCGCCGTCTGTGGGAGTTCCCCGTCTTCATCAACAATCAGGATCACATCTACATCACGCACGGGCGATTCGATTCCCGCGTCATCGTCAGCAACCAAATCCATGCCAGTTTTGACCTCGAGCACTTTAAACCCGTTCGCTTCCGTCAAGGAGTTAGGCGTGGCGTGCTATTGTTCTGACTGTGTCGCTTCCCAACTTGCATTAATACTCCACCGTAGGGGTTCGTCCGTGGATAGCAAGCGCGAGTACAGATGCAGGGGGCGCAGCATGCACAGTCAGCAGGTTATCCATGTATGCCCGATGGATGCCACTCCAGGAGCCATGCCTACACCGCACCCGGCGCCCCAGCGCACTCAGTACCCTATTATAGTACGGATGGCAAGTGAGGATCTAGAAATCACAGAGGAGATGGCCACCAGGTTGGAGGATGTTGTTAACAGAGGCTCGTTGCTACCCATCTATTCCGCCAGGGAGGATTTATTGGCATACCAGTATCTATTACGCAAGAAAAACCTCGAGTTAGTTGAGTTGCAGAACACCCTCAACGAAAGGCAGGCTAGAGCCGACTCGCTCAGTGCAAGGAGACTGGCTTATTCAACCTCGCAGTCGACTGGTGCAGAGCCAGGCACAACAGAGCATGTAAGCACTAGGTCCAGCTTACCCGGGGCTAGGTAAAATTTGAGTAACGTCAGGCAGAAGTTCATGACTATCGCGGATGACAGTATTCCCATCCCAAAAACCACAGCAGCAGCCGTAGCTTCTGTAGCAACCTATCTCGGATCCACCATGCCTCCGCAGGATGACCCGCGACACGCTCTTCACCGAGCTCAGATCAAGGCTTTAGGGCATGTTGGCTCAGCTTTTGTACCAGTCGCAACCCCGGCAGGACGACCAGGGAGCAGCCCTGGCCAGAACCTTCCTGGTACAGGTACCCATGCAAACGGCAGCAGACCAGTTGATCAGTCGATCCCGGGCGGTAACACCCGACGCGGCAGTCAGCGGCAAGAGGAAGGTGCTCAGGACAAGCCAGAGGGTAGCAGGTCCAGGCGCCGTCACCGCGACGAGCGAGATCGGGAAGACTTGGAGCGGAGCAGGTCCGGGCAGCAAAATTGGAGCAGGCGAGACAGAGAAGAGACCGAAGAAGAGCGGTCCACACGACGTCGCCGCGAGAGAGAAGAGCGCAGGCGTAGTAGAGACGAACGACGGCAGCAGAGGCAGGCCGCTAGTTTTGAGCATGATTATGACGAGGAGGGGTTTGATGCAAGAGATGTAATCACTCAACGGTTAATAAACAGGCGCCGGCACCAACGTAGGCATCGTAGTCGCACTCCAGGTTCCAGTCATAGAAGTTCAGAGTCGAAATCTGATGTCGAGCCATGCGGCACAATGTGCTTCACTTCGGTGGTACGGGAAGCTCGCATGCCAAGATGATTCAAACTAACTTCAGAAACTCCCAAGTATGATGGCAGTCAAGAGACATCAGCATGGTTAGAAGACTACACAACGGCAGTAGCGTGTCAGCGAGGGAATACTATGACTGCCATGCAGTACATCCAGCTAATGTTAACGGGGTCAGCCCGTGCGTGGCTCAGAGTACTACCGCACAGTTCGTATGGTACATGGGAAGCTTTTTGTAGTGACTTAAAGAGAAAATTTTCTTCCATGTTCAAGCGACCCGCATCTTTTCAGCAGCTCTGGGCCTGCAAGAAAAAACCTAGTGAAACACTGCGCGAGTACATTCAGCGCGGGACTACCATGAAAAACTCTAGTGCAAACATCTCGGAGGACAACGCCATATTCACATTTATACAAGGAGTCAGGCGCAGTGACCTGCAGGAAGCCCTACGTCGGGAAGATCCCAAGTCAATTGCGCACCTCATGGAAATAGTCAATAAATGGGCTAACGGGGAAGACTCAGTAAGGAACGACAGAGTGCCATCGCCAGAAGCCGATCGCCAACATGGCATTAACGGACGGCGCGGCCGTTTCGACAGAAGAATCATGCCAAGGCCGTACGGGGGAATGGACGGAGTTGAGCATGTAGCGGCAGGGTTCCAGGATAACCGGGCAAATCGAGGCACCCAGCAGGGGGAGAACTCGCGCGAAGAGCGGGAGGACGGAAACTTTCTCGACAGAAATCGAGAGGATGCCAACAGAAGACGTGATTTCAAGCCAAGGGGAGCCCGGTTCGAGAGACCCTATCGATCACCGGCCCAGCAGCTCAACGACCCGTGCAGACTGCACCTCTTCAAGGATGATTTCGGCAATTTGCGTGCAACGCACATACTAAAAAACTGTCGTGACTTCATCGCAATGCAGGCTGAGATACGGCGTAACGCCACGACAAATCTGAATCTGCCCACACACGCAGCATTACCTCCACCGCCATCAGGGCAAGTCGCAGGAATAGTCCAGGAAAACCGGCAGCAGGAACACCTAGGGACACCCCGAGATCAGTACCCGCAAACCAGGGGGCAATGTACATGATACAGAAAGGACAACCATCTAACAGATGTCATAAGCTTATCAGTCGCCAACTTCATTTGGCTATTGCAGCACCACCAGCAGTCCCAGAGTACCTACAAGGCTCGGAAACTCCAATCGGCTTCACCCGCGCGGATCACCCGCCGCGAGTCGTGCGTCCAGGCCACGCACCTCTTGTCATTCATGCTTTGATTGGAGGATTCAGAATGAGCAAAGTGTTTATGGATGGGGGCAGTGGCATCAACATCGTTTTCGCAGACACTTTGCGCAAGATGAATATCTCACTCGACAATTTAAAGCAGTCTGAAAACACATTCCACAGCATAGTGCCAGGCAAGGCAGTGTACCCTCTGGGTTCTTTATGGCTCGAGGTCGTTCTGGGGGACGAGGATCACTTCAGAAAGGAAAGTGTCGAGTTCGAGGTCGTCGACTGGCCTTCTCAGTATCACATAATCCTAGGGCGACCAACGTTTGCCAGGTTTATGGCCATACCACACTATGCATACCTTATGCTTAAACTACCTATACCAAAAGGAGTCATCAAAGTCCGCGGCGATTTCCGGCGTTCAGACTACTGCGACAGGGAATTCAGCAGGATTTCCGAGTCTTTCGGTGCGCAAGAGCAGCTTGCAGAAATTGCATTGCATAAT
Source organism: Poa annua (assembly GCA_026929855.1). Taxonomy (NCBI): domain Eukaryota; kingdom Viridiplantae; phylum Streptophyta; class Magnoliopsida; order Poales; family Poaceae; genus Poa; species Poa annua. Next base: position 235,981,771 of record CM049426.1, on the reverse strand, counting down.
GATCGCACGGTGTTTCCCGAGGCCAAGAAATCTGCTCCCGAGAATTCGTTCAGTGACAAAAATGACACGAGGGCCCATAGGGATCACCCGGTGGACAATGACAAGACAGTCCTCGTATCGTCCAGTCTAGATGAAGCATAGGAAGACGCGCTCGTCGAGTTCCTCCGTGAGAACTGGGAAATTTTTGCCTGGCACCCTTGATATGCCAGGTGTACCCAGGGAACTTGCCGAGCATGCCTTGCAAATTTATCCAGGAACCAAGCAAGTCAAGCAAACCATGAGAAGGTTGTCCGAGCCGAAGCGTGCAGCAGTCGGTTCTGAAATCGACAGATTACTAGACGCCAAGTTCATCCGAGAGTTGAAAAAATTAGATTGGGTTGCAAACCCAGTGCTCGTACCAAAAAAAGGAGTTAAATATGGGCGAATGTGCATCGACTTCACGTCGCTCAACAAATGCTGCCCCAAGGACCATTTCCCTTACCTCGAATTGATCAGATCGTGGACTCCATGGCAGGGTGCGAGCGTCTGTCTTTTCTTGACGCTTACTCGGGTTATCATCAGATTCAGATGAAGGAGGATGAGGAAAATACAACTTTTATCACCCCTCACGGTGTTTACTGCTACACCAAAATGACGTTCGGGCTCAAGAATGCGGGGCCTACGTACCAGCGCATGATGCAGAACTGCCTGAGGGATCAGATCGGCAGGAATATTCAGGTATTCATTGACGACATAGTTGTCAAGTCTAAAGAAACAAGAACTCTGATAGACGACCTGAGGGAGACTTTTACATCACTCAACAAGTACAGAATCAAACTCAACCCCACCGAGTGCGTGTTCGGGGTGCAATCAGGGCAGATATTGGGTTATCTAGTGTCCGCCAGGGGCATCGAGGCCAATCCCGAGAAAATTCAAGATCTTTTACAAATGCCGGAGCCGACAAAGCTCCACGAGGTCCAAGGACTCGCAGGAAGGGTGGCAGCTCTCAGCAGATTCATCAGTCGGATGGGCGAGAAGACCTTGCCTTTCTATTAGTTAATGAAGAAAACGGACAAGTTCGAGTGGACAACGGAGGCACGAGTGGCGTTCTGAGAGTTGAAGCGGATGCTCACAAACCCTCCTGTACTCGTGGCGCCCCGAGAGCAGGAAACTTTGTATCTGTACATAGCCGCCACCAACAGGGTGGTCAGTACGGTACTTGTAGTCGAGAGGCCGGAGGAAGGAAAAACGTAGCTAGTTCAGAGGCCGGTGTATTATCTCAGTGAGGTGCTCACGCGAGCCAAGGAGCGGTACCCGCACTACCAGAAGCTAGCGTATGGCGTGTTTATGACGAGTCGCAAAGTCACACACTATTTCGCAGAGCACCCAATAGTGGTGGTGAGCAGCGCACCATTGTCCGATATTCTCAACAACTCCATGGCAGCTGGGCGAGTCGCCAAGTGGAGTATCGAACTTGGTCCCAGAGACATCACTTATCGGCACCCCAATGCAATCAAAGCCCAGGTTCTGCCAGATTTCACAACCGAGTGGATAGAGGCTCAGTTTCCACACGTCCCTGACTTGTCCAATTCTTGGACCATGTATTTTGACTGGTCAAAACGATTCGAGGGTGCAGGAGCCGGAGTCGCCTTAACCTCACCCAAAGGAGACAAACTGAGATATGTACTGCAGATGGACTTTAAGCGAGCCACAAATAATGAGGCAGAGTATGACGCACTATTGCATGGCATGCACATGGACAAAGCTTGCGGAGCAACTCGACTGATGATTTACGGCGATTCAAATCTGGTGGTTCAGCAAACGATGAAGGAGTGCGATGCAAACGCAGATAACATGCAGGCTTACCGTGACGTGTACAATGTCATGGAGGGCAACTTTGACGGGTGCAAGCTAAGGCACGTCGGTAGGGAAAGCAACGAGGAAGCGGATATGCTGGCCAACATAGGGTCCAAAAAGGATTCTGTCCCGCCTTGAGTTTTTCTGGAAAGAATCAAGGAGAGATCAGTCAAAATCAAGAGTCCGACCGAATCAACAGTGGACACTAACACCCCACAGGAGCAAGGTGAAAATGTATCGGTTGATCAGCAACCCGACAATCTATTAACCTCGATCCCTCCGGTCGAAGTATTTCTCATCGAGCCGTCCTAGACCAAACCCTTTTTTTCATATATCACATGTCAGGAGTTTCCCAGTGATCCAGTCGAGGCGAAACGCATCACTCGACGCTCCAAGGCATTCACAGTCATTAACAAGGAGTTGTACAAGAGGAGCATCTCGGGAATAATGCAGAGGTGTATAGCACCAGAGGATGGACGGGCAATCCTCATGGACATACATGCCGGTACATGTGGGCATCATGCGAGCAGCAGGGCACTCGTTGCGAAGGCCTTAAGGGCAGGTTTCTATTGGCCAACTGCCATGCCAGACGCAGAGGACTTGGTTCGGAAGTGTCTCGGCTGCCAGAAATACGAAACCAGGCCGCACGCCCCTGCGTCCGAGCTCAAGACCATCCCGATAGCCTGGCCTTTTGCGCAATGGGGGCTTTACATGGTTGGACCACTCAAGAAATCATCCCACGGGGGTCATACTTTCCTTCTGGTCGCAGTCGACAAGTTCACCAAGTGGATTGAACCAGTTCCTATCACAAATGCCACTGCAACTTCCGCAGTCAGTTTCATCAAGTCTATAATCTTTCACTTCGGCGTACCCAATAGTACAATCACTGATAACGGGACCAATTTCAAAGCAGATGAGTTCCAGGACTTCTGTACCTCGCAGGGTATCAAGCTCAAGTACGCATCTGTTGCACACCCGCAGTCCAATGGTTAGGTCGAAAAGGCCAACGGGTTAGTTTGTAGCGGATTGAAGAAGAGGCTGTTAGTACCACTCAAGCGCGCAGCAGGCGCCTGGGCAGAGGAGTTGCCTGCCGTACTTTGGAGTCTGCGGACAAGTCCTAACAGGTCCACACAAATCACTCCTTTCTTCCTGGTACATGGAGCCGAAGCAGTTATGCCTTACGACCTAAAATTCGACGCCCCCCGAGTGGTGGCATACGATGAGGAAGACTCTGATGGCACGCTCGAGGACAGCATTGACACTCTGGACGAAACTCGTGATGTCGCCTTGGCCAGAACGGCCACGTACCAACAGAGCCTGAGGAATTATCACAGTCTCCGTGGGCGACTTGGTCCTTCGGCTGAAGCAGAAGAAAGTGCACAAGCTCGCGTCTCCGTGGGAAGGACCCTTCACAGTTATAAAGGTCGTCGGCGGCGGAACTTACCGACTGAAGCATGCATAAACAGGGGAACCATCCCACAATCCATGGAACGCGGCTCATCTGCGCCGGTTTTACGCGTAGTTTGTGGTTACGGCAGAATGTTCTCTTGTAGAATATCTCTCTAGTAGTTATTATTAGTATAATATGTCGCACCAGGCGGTAGAAGAATACATTGGTCAGCAATACAAAATAATGTTCCTCTTTGAACAGGTGTTCAGGCTTCGCCTTGTTTTTCTTCATGACTAGTCAGCCCATTGCAACTAGTGCTCGGGGGCTGGCATATAAAAAAAAGCATAAGAAGGTTCACCGCTCGCTCGCAGAGTACGGTAATGCAAGACAAATCAATTAGTAGTGTACACAGTCATCAAAATAGTTGGGGTACTAAGTGCAGTCGGCAACATAAAAGGAACAGAACGGAGTCGAGCAGCGTCAGGCAAAGCTCGCGGCAGCTATCCTTCCGTCGGGGGTCCCAAGTTACGACGGTCCAGTTCTAAATTAGTCTCGCGCTCGAGAAGGGCAAATATACAGTTGGCGGGTCCTTCCGCCACTTCGTAGTATGGTTGCATATCAACAGGCCCAGCTAACATAGTCTCCCAGGGGAGTCCAGCACATATATCGGGCAAGTCGAGTCAAGGATGGTGCAGGTGCACAAAGGCAAGAGCAGCAGTCGCCCCAGCAATTAACTGATGTCGAACAAAGTCGTGGATGGCGTGGCCGTGTCGAAATTTCGTCATTAGAGCAACTAGGCCTTGTGGTTGATCATTCAACGGGAATAAAGCGTCGTGCACTTTGGACATCGCTTGGGTGCAGGAGGTAGCAAACTTGCGGACTTTCTCAACGCGATCACGAAGAGTGAGCAGCACTCGAGCTTTGGCTCGGTCAGCCCACACTACAGTGGTGTCTCGGCCAAGGCTCTTGGTAATCCCAATAAATCGTGATTGCACTCGGGCTCGTTCGTCACTCGCGTTTTGCTGGACGCCTGCGAACATAAGCGAGTTAAGCATAGTACACATGAGCACCCAGTAAGGAAGCACTCGGGGGCTTAGGTGAGAGGGCATACTCACAAAGCAATCCCTCGTTAGCCTGTTCTATCTATGAGATTATGAAATCTTCGCGCTGCAGTGGCTTCGGTTGTTTCGACTTCTGGATAGCAAGGACACCAAGTGCCTCTCGCAGTTTTTGCTCGACCGCTTTGCATCGACTTTCCAGCATCCCGTACCTATATTTGTCATGGGGTCGTACTCGGGAATTGCATAAGGGGCGGTCGCGGCAGCAGTCTGCACGGAGAAAAGGTTCCTTAGTGTTTTTGCAGTTTTCACTCACGACCGCGTAAGGCCCGTGCGGTAGGCACGGGTGAAAGAACATTTCTTAATCCCTAGTGTTTTGAGTGTTAGTTAACAATACCAATGATGTACTAATCCTAATGCTAAGTATTTTAGTTTGTGTGAGTTGCATATCACTTACTCCAAAGCCAAAATGTAAAGAAAAAGAGTTTCTGGAATTCTTCCCAGAACGGGAATATTGGAGCCGGATATTTCCAAGGATCAGAATTTCCGGGTCTCCTAATTCTACCAGAAAATTGTCTAAGGAAAAGTTCTAAAGTGGTTCTGACTCGAACCGGAAAATCAGCTCGGAAATTTCATTGACTCGGAATTTCCTAGTCACCCGGAAAACCACTACAAAATTGGTTAAGGAAAGAAGAGGAAGACGTTCTGACTCCAACCGGAAAATCAGCTCGGAAATTTCACTGCCTCGGAATTTCCGGGCAACCCTCAGAAACTTGAAGAAATTTGGCTAAGTTAAGAAGTCGAAGACGTTGTGATCTCAACCGGAAATTCAGCTCGGAGATTTCTTGGAACCGGATATTCCGGGTGACTCGGAATTTTTGGGTGTGACTTATACCGGAATTTCCGAGTTGTCGAGACAGCCAACGGCCAGATTTTGGGAGGGGGTATAAATACCCCCTCACTCCCTCAAGAACAGCTAGCTCTCAGATTTTCTCTCTCCTACATTTCTTTAAAGCTCAAATCATCAAGATATACCAATCCCCCCACTCAAATCCGTTGATCTTTGGAGGATTGGAGGAGAAGGCCCGGATCTACATCTTCACCGAAGCGATTTGCATTTCTTCCCTATTCACTTGGGGATTTCGTGGCTAGGGTTTCCGGTGGGAAAACCTAGTTCACCATTGTTGTAATCTTGGTGTTGCCTTGACCTTTTGTGGTCCTTGACCCTTTGTGGTCATCTTGAGAGCCCCCAATTAAGTTGTGGGTGAGTGCCTCAAGCGTTTGTAAGGGATTCGATCTCCGCCCTAAAAGGGGATCAATAGTGGAAGGTGAACTCGGAACCTTTGTGGTTGAGTTCATCGGAGAAGAAGGTGAGACTTTGGGGCGTTGCGGCTAACCTTTTATGGTAGCGCACACCTCTCCAACGAGACGTACACCCTTGGGTGGAACTCGGGATGACATCTTCGTCTCCACGTGCTTCACTTGGTTCCTCTTATCCTTACTCCCTTACTTGCTTGTCTTGTACTCTAGTTTACCTTGTTATTGCTTAACTTGTCATTTAGTTAAATTCACCGTAGTTGCATATCTAGAGAATTTACCTTTGTGCTGAGCCTAAATTTGAAAAGACCTAAAATTTGTAATAGCACCTATTCACCCCCCCTCTAGGTGCCGGATTCCCGTTCAAATGGTATCAAAGCCAGGTTCACTTTAAGGGCTTAACCGCCTAATTGCAACGATGACGGAATCCGATGCCGAGAGGGCCGCCCGTGAGAAATTAGAGGCGGAGAAGGAGGCGTTAGCCAAAGGGGCAACCATGGCCGATCTTACAGATATGAGATCGTTCTTGGAGGCCCAACTCCTTAAGATGAATGAGATGCTCATGGCACTCTTGTAGTCTAAGGAGCCTGAGGCTACTTCTCCCTCTCCTCCTCCTAAGGAGCACGGTGATAACTCTAAGGAGTCATCTTCGGATGGGTCCAAAGATGTTCCTCCAAGTGCTTCCCTCGGGAAGGCGGAAAAGGATGAATCACCTAGCTCCTCTAATTCCCCCAAAGGAGAGGAATTTCATAATGTTAACCATAATTACTCTCCTAACCCTCCTATCCCTCACCCTCATGTAAACTTTAGAAGTGATCCTCCTAAGCTTAAACCTACTCATTTCTCTCAAGGGCAATTTCAAATGAAGTCTCATTTATGTAGTGCCTCCATTGAGCTATGGCGCATCATTGAAGAAGGATTCAAGGCCCATGATCCAATCAACTTGATAAGAAGAGAAGTGGTTGATAGTCAACTCAATGCCACCGCTCTTCATCAACTCCAAATGGTCGTTGGAGAGAAGGACATGCCTCTTATTCAACAATTCTTCACCGCCAAAGAAGTATGGAATGCTATTTCCGACATCTTCGTCGGCAATGAGAGCATGAAGAAGAACCGGTATGATGCCTTATGCAATTAGGTGGAAGGGTTCTACAAGTTGGATGGAGAAAGTCATGAGGACATGTACCGGAGGTTGGTGTTGATTGCTAACACCTTCAAGAACCTCAGTGCGGTCTACATTGATGACGCTTGGATCAAGAGAAGTTCGTGACCGCTCTCTTGCCCTTTGAGGAAATGGACTTGAAGACACTCCAAGGGAGACATGACTTTGCGAAGATGACATCCAATGAAGTCATGCAAGAGATGACCGCTTACAAGGTGGCCTCCAAGATTGCACAAGATGCAAGAGCAAGAGCCATAGGGATGCACAAGCATGCCTCAATTGCGTTGAAGGCCACCGTTGAAGAAGAGGATGAAGATGAGTATGATGATCAAGTCGAGCTATCTAGTGAGACTATCTCAAGTATTCTCACCCAACACATGGGTCTTGCGGCAAGAACGTTTTGGAAGAACCCCGGAAGGGCCAAAGCAAGGACTGACAAGAAGTTCCCCTCCAATGGAGGAAAGCCAAGCAACAAGGTGAGGCTTTGCTATAATTGTGATGACAAAAGCCACTTTGTTGTAGATTGCCCATGGGAAAGAAGAGAGGATCATGGTGGGAGGCTCGTGGCCAAGACGAAGGGCAAGGGGTCCATGCCCATGAAGAAGACCTACTTCAAGAAGAACCAAAGATTGTCTTGATAACTCAAGAGCAATATCCCACCGATGATGAAGATAGTGACAAGGAGGATACCCCAACGCAAGTGGCCACACTAGCCATTTCCTCCACACCTCCGTCACTCTTCTCCTCACCAAATGAGAGCCCCATCATACGGAATGTAAGATGTCTCATGGCAAAGACACCAGAGGTAAAATTGTCCCCTACCTCCATATCCCATGAAATTGATGATGGTATGAGCCTAGAAGTCAATAAAGAAATTATTGCTTTTGACAAATTCATGACTAAATTGCAAGGAGAAGGAAAGAAACACTTTGGCTCAATTATGAGTCGTATAGGTGAGCTTGAGGATGAGCTTGAGTTAAAAGGTGAGATTGAGAGAGAGGATGCACACACTAAGGTGTCTCTCCAATCCTCCCTTGAAGATGAACAAGAAGCTCATGCTCTCCTCAAGGAGCAACTTGCTAAGATCACTAAGGATCATGATCTTTACTTTGCTAAATGTAAAATTTTGCAAAATGAAAAGTCCTAGCTTGTAGTTGCTCATGATAGACTTTGCGAAGACTTCGAGTCACTTGAAAATACTCACAAGGTATTGACAAGTGATCACGAACGTCTCCTCAAGTCTCGTGATCAACTCCAAACTCGGATATCTACTCTTGAGAAACCTAGTACTTCTACTCCTTTGAATACTAATGCAAATGTTTTCAAGGATAAGGCTAGGGTTTTGTTTGTTCCCTCCATGGCAACCGAGCCCAAGACCTCTCTTGATAAAGGTAAGGGGACACTCACTACTCCTCTTCATGAGCGAGTGCCCCACAAGGGTAAGGAAGGTCTAGGCTATGTTGCTAAGGAGAAGAAGAAGATCAAGAAGAAGGCCAAGCCCGCACAAGCCAAGAAAGATAACATTGCAAGTGGAAATGCCACAAGGGGCACTCCCACTCGTGATGACTTTGCGGGCATATCTAACCCCAATTATGCTTTATATGTTGATTATTATGGGGATGTCTATGCTAGATACATTGGCCCCTTTGATGGCTATATTGAATATGCTATTTGGGTCCCAAAGACCCTTGTTGCTAACCAAAAGGCACCCATTGCAAAATGGGTACCTAAATCAAAGAATTGATTGTGTGTAGGGCCTTGCTTCCGGAGGATCAAAATGGATAATTGATAGTGGGTGCACTAGTCATATGACCGGAAGCAAGGACATTGTAACGGAGTTGAAGCCTAATGATGATCAAATGACCGTTTCATATGGTGACAATTCAAAGTCTAAGGTAATAGGGCTCGGCAAGGTGGTAGTGGCACCGGACATCACACTTGTGAATGTCTTGCTTGTCGAGTCCCTAGGTTTCAACTTGATCTCGGTGCATTCTTTAACTTGTTTGGGTTATACCGTTATCTTCGAAAGGGAAATGGTTAACCTTATGCGGAGCAAGTCTTTCAAAGTGTCTTTCGTTGGGTACGTTGAGAATGGGCTCTATGTGGTTGACTTCTCCGGAGTCACCACTTCCCATGCAATGTGCCTATTCGCTAAGACGGACTTGGGTTGGCTATGGCATCGCCGACTAGCCCATGTCAACATGAGGACTTTGCAAAGTCTCCACAAGGGTGGCCATATCCTAGGACTAAAAGACCATGTTTCTTTCTCGAAGGATCGAATGTGTAGGGCTTGTGTTGAAGGAAAAATGCATGACATCCATCATCCAAGCAAGACCATCATTTCATACACAAGGGTTTTGGAGCTTCTCCATGTTGACCTCTTTGGTCCCATTCTGGAAGCTAGTCTTGGTGGCAAGAAATATTTCTTGGTGATTGTTGATGACTATTCAATATACACATGGGTTTTCTTCTTCAAGTCGAAGGTGGAGACTCAACAAACCATCATTGACTTCTCCAATGAAGCTCAACGTCAACACAATGTCCCAATCATGGTGATAAGAAGTGACAATGGTTCCGAGTTCAAGAACTACACCTTGAACTAGTTACTTAGTGAAGAAGGGATTCGTCATCAATATTCCGCTGCTTATACTTCCCAACAAAATGGTGTAGCCAAAAGGAAGAACCGCACACTTATAGAGATGGCAAGATTGATGATGGCCGAGTTCAAGTCCCCTCACAACTTTTGGGCCGAAGCCATCAACACCGCTTGCCATTCATCCAACCGGCTCTTCTTTCGCAAAGGACTCATGAAGACACCTTATGAAGTGCTTACCGAGAACAAGCCCAACATCTCTTACTTCTGAGTTTTTGGTTGTAAGTGTTTCTATCTCATCAAAGGTGTTCGCTTAGGCAAGTTTGATTCTAAGTCTCTTGAAGGGACGTTTGTTGGTTACGGTGCCGAATCCCATACTTATAGAGTCTATGACAAGGCCTCGCGCATTATCATAGAAACTTGTAGTGTGGTATTCGATGAGAATGACGGCTCCCTTGTGGAGCAAAGTGGTGTTTCCGATGTAGGTGATGATCAACCTCAAGATGCTATCCGAAGGATGGGGTTGGGAGTCCACCACCCTATCGAAGTCTATTATGAGGGTGCTCAACAAGGATCAAGCTCTACGCAAGTGGTAGCTACCCCAACACAAGAAACACCCAACAACAACACCCTGCCTAACACGCCCAGCCAAGAAGAAGCACAAGAACCTCCAGCTGCTCCAGGAATTTCCGGAGAGCCGGAAAATCCGGTTCAAACTGGAGTCGGAAATTCCGGTGACTCGGAATTTCTGGTCTATACTGAACCTGGAATATCCGGTCCTGCTGACATTCCCGGTGGCAGCTCGCAGCAAGGCCAAGATCAACCTACTTCCCCCCCCCCTCTAGACGTCACTCCTATGGTTGATCAAGGCCATCAAATCAGTCAAGGCGGGGACATGAATGATCAAGATGATCAAGTGATCCCTCCCACCACAAGGAGGGAAATTGAGATCCGCCGCTTGAATAGGGTTGGCACCTCACAAGAATTAAGAGCTCTATCTCTTGACAAGGTGCTTAGTGATGTGAGAAGCAAGGTCTCTACCCGAAGACAACTTGCAAGCTTTAGTGAACATCAAACTCACATCTCCATGGTGGAACCCAAGAAAGTCTTTGAAGCTCTTGAAGATAAAGATTGGCTTGATGCTATGCATGAAGAACTCAACAACTTTGAGCGGATTGCCGCAATGTTATCGGCACCAAGTGGATATTCAAGACAAGCAAGATGAACATGGCATGGTGGTGAGGAACAAGGCAAGATTGGTGGCTCAAGGTTACTCCCAAATTGAAGGCATTAACTTTGGAGAAACCTACGCGCCCGTGGCTCGACTTGAGTCAATCCATATTCTACTTGCCTATGCCTCTCATCATAACTTTAAGTTGCAACAAATGGATGTTAAATCCGCTTTTCTTAATGGTCCACTAAATGAACTTGTTTATGTTAAGCAACCACCGGGGTTTGAGGACCTCAAGTATCCGAACCATGTCTACAAGTTGGATAAGGCACTCTATGGCCTTTAACAAGCCCCACGTGTGTGGTATGAGCATCTTAGAAAACTACTTGTAGAGCGTGGGTTCCAAGTTGGGGAAATCGACCCACCCTTTTTACTAAGAAAGTAAATGGAGAGCTTTTCATTTGTCAATTATATGTGGACGATATTATATTTTGGTCTACTAACAAAGCATTTACCGAAGAATTCTCCAAGCTTATGACTGACAGGTTTGAGATGTCTATGATGGGTGAGATGAAGTTCTTTCTCGGATTCGAGATCAAGCAATTGAAGGAAGGAACTTTCATCAACCAAGCAAAATACATTCAAGACATGCTCAAGAAGTATGGGTTGCTTGAGCTCAAGGGTGCCTCTACCCCAATGCAAACCAAATGACACCTTGAGCTCAACCCTAAGGGTAAGGATGTGGATCAAAAGGTATATCGCTCCATGATTGAATCTCTTCTTTACCTTTGTGCATCTAGACCGGATATACTGCTAGCCGTAGGAGTGTGTGCAAAATATCAAGCGGCTACTAAAGAAAGCCATGATATGGCGGTCAAGAGAATCTTTAGATATTTGGCTTATACCCCAACCTTTAGATTGTGGTACCCCAAGGATGCACATTTCTCATTATGTGGGTTCACGGATTCCGATTGGGTGGGAGATCATGATGATAGGAAGTCAACGTCCGGTGCTTGTCAATTTATTGGGAGGTCCTTGGTAAGTTGGTCTTCTAAGAAGCAAAATTGTATATCTCTCTCCACCACCGAAGCCGAGTATGTTGCCGCCGCAAGTTGTTGCACACAATTGCTATGGATGAGGCAAACTTTAAAGGAGTACGGAGTCGATTGCGACAAAGTGCCTCTTCTATGTGACAATGAAAGTGCCATCAAGATTGCCTACAACCCGGTGCAACATTCAAGAACCAAGCAAATTGAGATCCGCCACCATTTCATAAGGGATCATGTGGCCTGAGGAGATATTGACTTATCATATGTGGGCACAAGGGATCAATTGGCGGATATCTTCACGAAGCCCCTTGAGGAAGGAAGGTTTTGGTTCTTGAGGAATGAGCTAAATATCATTGATTCGAGGTCCTTAGCTTGATCGCATGCACACTCACCTAGGACGTAATTGCATCTTATCTTTTTTAGATGTAGGCATGGACATAGGGGGAGTGTGGTCCTAATACATTGGACCATCCCTCCCACCATTATGCCGATAGTAAGTGTTCTTTTATCTCTATATTCATTCTTATGACTAATGAGCTAAACCGACGAGTGTTGGTTATGTACCCAAGATACATCTTCGCGGTGACATGCCATACACTCCTACATGGTGGCTTCAGCCACCGACCTCTTCTCTTTGAAGAGTTGGTTTTATTTGGAGCTTATTGTTGCTATTTGCTCTCGTATTCATGCATGTGGGAAACCTACTCAACTTGGCGCTTTATGTTTCGTTTGGGTAGTTGTGAGTTGAGTATGGTGTACCAATGACAGTTTGGAAATCTATCCCAAGCCTACTCCCCCCTGAAAACATTTCTCTCTACTGCACACAAGTCATCCATTTGAAAACTGGGATTTTGGTTCAGCAGGTCGGAATATCCGGTTCATTTCTGAATTGGAATATCCGGTGACTCGGAATTTCCGGTGTAAGTTACACTCGGAATTTCCGATCGGGCGGTTTGTCCAAAAGAAATATAGGGCAGGCTCGGGGTGAAGGGCCCATTCGTGCCCTTCTTCCACCCCCGACCTCCCCCTCCTCCAACCGCTGCCCCTGCTGCTCCAAGGTCCCTCCGGAGCACTCGGACCGCCGGGGAATCTCTTTCTCGGCAGGATCTGCTCGTCCTCTGCCCCGGGAACTCACTCCTCCAAGCAATGTCCTCAATGGATGAGGGTAACTTCACTTTTCCCTATAGCTAAGTGCTTGCACTAGGATCTTGATGTGGCGTTATTTGTTTCAAAATTGCTTGGTAGAGATTGTTTCTAGCATCATTCCCTACCATCTACATACATTAGTTTTGCATTGTGTTGGATCGATCTAGTTTTAGACTGAGTCAATCTCAGATATGCACTGTTTCTATCCAGGTCAGAATTTCCGACTCGACTCGAATCGGAATTTCCGGTCATACGGAATTTCCTGTTAAGTCTGAATCGGAATTTCCGAACTGAACACTGAAGTTTTCAGATTAACTCATGTTTAACTACATATGATTCATCAAATGCCTACCTAATGTGTGTATCCTCTCCTGACTTGTGTGTACTTACCTTGTGCTACCCTCTTTGCTCAAATTCACAGGTTCTAGTGGGAGTCCTTCCCTTGCACAGGCAACAAGGAACATCTCAAGGGCACCTGTTCACAAGACCTCTGTCTCCAAGGGCAAGGGTCCTGCCTCCTCAAGCAACCCATATGTTCCTAGGAAGAAGAAAGCACTTGCTAGCAGGCCTCAATACAAGAAAAGGAAAAATGCCCCTGTTCCTCAACGTCAGAACTATGCGAAGATGAACTCTGTTGACTACACTCTGCTCCACCAAGGGCATTGGTAGCTTAGGCCAAGGGACAACAATCAGGATGATCGCAGCTTTTGGTGTCAAGAGCAAGAGTTCATACTCAAGGACATCTACTACTCTCTGTCGAAGCCCATTCGGACTATGCATCCTTATAACCTTGCATCTCTACAGGAGAAAGCATCTTTCGTTGAAGCTATACATATTATCAAGGCTATGGGCTTGGAAAGGCTTGTGATCACTCGTTGTCCATACAACTCTCATCTCGTGATGCAGTTCTTTGCTACTCTTGTGATGAAGGGTGACTCAAAGAAGACACTTAAGTGGATGACCGGTGACACTTTTTGTGAGTCCAACTTTGAGGAGTTTGCCAAGGTTTTGGGCTACAAGTTTGATGGTGATAACCCTCAAGGCTATTGCATGCATCACCCGTACAAGCTCAACAAGAAGCAAACCGTGCACTTATATGGTGAGGGAGGCATACCCGGCAACTCTCGTGATTTGCTTCCACTTTATGACGTCCTTGTGCGCATCCTCCGTGAGAACATTGCACCAAGTGGTGGCAACAATGACAATGTGGTGACCCCACCATGCAACTTGTTCCTTCATGCCAACCACATTGTGGAGAACCCTGATAGTGATGAGGACTGGAGTGTGGATGTTATGGATTACATCCACAATGAGCTGCATGAAGCCATGATCACCAAGTTCACTATCCCTTATGCTCCCTACATCATGAAGCTCATCAAGTTCAAGTTTCCTGACCATACCTTCAGTGATGATGAGTTGGAGGTGCATGACTTAAAGAAACTATATGAGAAGAAGACAGTGGTCAAGCCTCCTCATGTGCCTTCTTCTAGCTCAGCTCGGGTGAACGGGAATCCGGCACCTAGAGGGGGGGGGGGGGTGAATAGGTGCTATTAAAAATTTAGGTCTTTTCAAATTTAGGCTCAACACAAAGGTAAATTCTCTAGATATGCAACTATTGTGAATTTACCTAAATGACAAGCTAAGCAATACAACGGTAAACTAGAGTACAATACAAGCAAGTAAGGGAGCAAGGATAAGAGGAACCAAGTGAAGCACGCGGAGACGAAGATTTAATCCCGAGTTCCACCCAAGGGTGTACGTCTTGTTGGAGAGGTGTGCGCTACCACAACAGGTTAGCCGCAACGCCACAAAGGTTGCGAGTTCACCTTTCACTATTGATCCCCTTTTAGGGCGGAGATCGAATCCCTTACAAACGCTTGAGGGACTCACCCACAAATTAATTGGGGGCTCTCAAGATGACCACAAAAGGTCAAGGACCACACAAGGTCAAGGCAACACCAAGAGTACAATAATGGTGAACTAGGTTTTCGCACCGGAAACCCTAGCCACGAAATCCCCAAGTGAATGGGAAAGAAATGCAAATCCCTTCGGTGAAGATGTGGATCCGGGCCTTCTCCTCCAATCCTCCAAAGATCAACGGATTTGGGTGGAGGGATTGGGAGATCTTGATGATTTGAGCTTTCAAGAAGTGTAGGAGAGAGAAAATCTGAGAGCTGACTGTTCTTGAGTGAGTGAGGGGATATTTACAGTCCCTCCCCAATTCTGACCGTTGCCTGTGTCGACCACCCGGAAATTCCGGTATAAGTCATCATCGGAAATTCCGGTCACTCGGAATTTCCGGAGAATTGAAATTTCCGACTGGAATTTCCGGCTGGAGTCAGAACCTATTCCTCTTCTTTCCTTAGCAGTTTTCTCCAATGTTCTTCAAGGTGCACTCGGAAATTCCGGTGAATGGAAATTTCCGAGCACAATTTCCCGTTGAGATCAGAACACTACTTATTCTTGACTTAGCCATTTTATGTGAACTCTTTTGGGTGCGATCGGAAATGCCGGTAGATGGAAATTTCCGGTCACAATTTCCGGTTGAGATCAGAACACTTTCTCAACCTTGAATTAGCCATTTTCTGTGAAGTCTTCTGGGTGCGATCGGAAATTTCGGTAGAT
Organism: Poa annua; assembly: GCA_026929855.1. NCBI lineage: Eukaryota > Viridiplantae > Streptophyta > Magnoliopsida > Poales > Poaceae > Poa > Poa annua. The sequence continues at coordinate 235,966,424 of CM049426.1, read as the reverse complement.
GGAAATTTCCGGTCACAATTTCCGGTTGAGATCAGAACACTTTCTCAACCTTGACTTAGCCATTTTCTGTGAAGTTCTGCTGAACCGGAAATTCCGGCCCTGGAAATTTCCGGCTCAAATATTCCGGTTCCTGGAACAATTCCAGAACCACTTCTTCTTCGCATTTTTGGCTTTGATGCATATAAAGATAAATCACATACAAGCTGAAATACTTAGCATTCTATTAGTACATCATAAGTATTATTAACTAACACACAAAACACTAGGGATTAAGAAATGTTCTTTCAATCCCCCCCCCTTTTTGGTGTTAGATGACAATACCAAGATTTGCAAAGAAAATATGAATGCTATATCATGTTCTAGATAAAATGGCTCCCCCTTAGCAAGTGCATACAAAAAAAAGGACACAACAGGATAGGAGCAATTTTGCAAAGAGAAGCACATGATATCAAAAAGAGTTAATGAGACAATGTAAAGCTATGGTGGCCATACCTTGTGCATATATGATATGAAAAGAATGCCAACACAATAGACTTGAAGTCCCAACCATAGATAGAAACGATAGCATGGGATGGTCTCATTACACACACGATGATCACAAATAGCAAATAGTTCACAAATAGTTCACAACAACTAAGATAAAAGATAAATGGACACAAGCACAAATAAATGGTAAACACACAAGCTTGTGTCTGAACCCATGCAAATCCCCGAAGTGCCTACTAGAGCAACTTCTCCCCCTTTGGCATCGAAACGCCAAAAAGGAAGAAGAGCGATGCTACGTCCCATGGAGGTCATCAATCAGAAGGGGTGTCCTTATCATCCATCTCCTCCTCATCATCATCAACATACTCATCAGCAGAAGTATCCTCATAAGCCTGTCCCGTGGAGTAGGAGCTGCCCCCAAGGTCACTCTCAATCTGAGACCACGGAGCCATAGAACCCTGGTTCCACTGAGCATAAGAGAGAGGACCAGTGAGATCAGCAGGAGCAGCAGAGCCAGACGCGTGGTGAAGAATCAACTGCTGATCACGAGCTAGCTGGCGGCGATCCTTGTAGGTTGGGTATTGTTCCTTGCGAATATCAATGTTCATGCATAGAACGTTGCGCTGGAACCAGTTCAGTTTCTTCATCTTTCTTGAGGTGGAGGGAGCATGAGAGGGGGCAGCAGCCCTGCGAGCATCTCCCGTGAAGGAGCCATCCCTGGTGGACCGAGAGGTGGGCACACTCTGAGGCACAGCCACGGTCTTCTTCTCATATAGCTTCTTGAAGTCATGAACCTCTGACTCATCATCACTGAAAGTATGCTCAGGGAACTTGGACTTGATGAGCTTCATGATGTAAGGAGCATATGGGATAGTGCCTGTAGAAGTCATGGCTTCAAACATCTCATTATGGATATAGTCCATCACATCAACACTCCAATCCACAGTCTCATCCGTGCTCATAGCAATGGTGTGTGCATGGAGGAGCAGGTTGCACAGAGGAGACACCACATTGTCTTTGTTACCACCACTTGGAGCAATGTTCTCCCGGAAGATGCGCAAAAGTATATCATAGAGAGGGAGCAGGTTCCGAGCAAGACCAGGGGTTGCACCCCTACCATAAAGATGTGTGGTATCGTTCTTGTTGAGCCGGTAGGAGTGGTGCATGCAGTAACCTTGAGGATTGTCTCCATCAAACTTGTAACCCAATACCTTGGCGAACTCATACCAGTCAGACTCGCAAAAAGTGTTTCCTGTCATCCACTTGATGGTCTTCTTCGAATCACCCTTCATCACAAGAGTGGCAAATAATTGCATCACAAGCTGAGGGTTGTAGTTGCACCGAGTGACCACAAGCCTTTCCAAACCCATGGTCTTGACAATATGAATAGCCTCAACAAAAGTGGCCTTGGACTGAAGAGCTCGAAGGTTGTATGGCTGCATCTTGCGAATAGGCTTGGACATAGTATAATAGACGTCCTTGAGGACGTATTATTGCTCAATGCACCAAAAGTTGCGATCATCCAGAGTCTCGTCCCTTGACTTGAGAAACCAGTCTCCCTGACGAAACTGAGAGTAGTCCACAACCGACATCTCAGTATATGGCTGACGAGTAGTGGGAGGAGGGGTGACTTCCTTCCTTTTCTTGGACTTGGGCTTGCTAGCGAGAGCTTTCTTTGGCCTTGGTATGCTTGAAGAGGAGGCAACTGGCCCTTTACCACGGATCTTCCGAATGACACACCTCCAGAGCCTCCCACTCTCCTCCGCGAGAGTAGGGCTCCCACTCGAATCACCTGTGAATATAGCATATGTAGGTAGAAAAAGATGAGTACACACAAGCCAGGAGTGCATACATACATTAGAGAGGCATTAGATTGATCACATATAGCTAAACATTAGGAAATCTGAAAACTGCAGTTTTTAGGTTCAGACCGGAATTTCCGGTTCAGGTTCAGACCGGAAATTCCGGTCTGTCGAAACAGTGCAGATCTTGAGATTAGATATGTCTAAAACTAGATCGATCCAACAAAATGCGAAACTAATGTACATATACTGCGGGGAATGACACTAGGAACAAACTCTACCAAGCAATTTCAAAACAAATAACTCCACATCTAGATCCAAGTGCAAGCACGTAGGGTTAGGGAAAAGTGGAGTTACCCTCATCCATTGAGGACATTGCTTGGAGGAGAAGGTTCCCGGGACGAAGGAGAACCAGATCCGGCCGAGGGAAGAGATCCCCCGCGGTTGGAAGGCTCTGGGAGAGCTTGGGGCGGCTGGGGCGGCGGTTTTGGGGAGAGGGAGGTTGGGGGTGGAAGAAGAACTGGAAACAGTTCTTCACCCCGAGCCTCCCTTATTATTTTTAGACAGACCGCCCGACCGTAAATTCCGAGTGTGACTTACACCGGAAATTCCGATTAACCGTAAATTCCGACTGTAACTTCGCACCAGAAATTCCGAGTCACTGGAAATTCCGATCCACAGGGGAGCCGGAAATTCCGACCAGCCGAACCAAACTTCCAGATTTCAAACGGATGACTTGTGTGCAATAGACAGAAATGTTTTCAGGTGAGGAAGGGCTTAGGATAGATTTCCAAACTGACATTGGTACACCATACTCAACTTACAACAACCAAATTGATTCATAAAGCGCCAAGTTGAGTAGGTTTCCCACATGCATGAAAAAGAGGTCAAATAGCAACAATAAGCTCCAAATCAATCCAACTCTTCAAACGAGGAGAGGTCGGTGGCCGAGGCCACCGTGTAGGAGTGTAGGGCATGTCACCGCGAAGATGTATCTTGGGTACATAACCAATACTCGTCGTTTTAGCTCATTAGTCATAAGAATGAATAAGAGATAAAAGAACACTTGCTATCGGCATAATGGGGGGAGGGATGGTCCAATGTATTAGGACCGCACTCCCCCTATTTCCATGCCTACATCTAAACAAGATCAGATGCACTTACGTCCTAGGTGAGTGTGCAAGCGATCAAGCTAAGGACCTCGAATCAATGATATTGAGCTCATTACTCAAAAAGCAAAACCTTCCTTCCTCAAGGGGCTTCGTGAAGATATCCGCCAATTGATCCCTTGTGCCCACATATGATAAGTCAATGTCTCCTCGGGCCACATGATCTCTTATGAAATGGTGGCGGATCTCAATATGCTTGGTTCTGGAATGTTGCACCGGGTTGTAAGCAATCTTGATGGCACTTTCATTGTCACATAGAAGAGGCACTTTGTCGCAATCGACTCCGTACTCCTTTAAAGTTTGCCTCATCCATAGCAATTGAGTGCAACAACTTGCAGCGGAAACATACTCGGTTTCGGCGGTGGAGAGAGATATACAATTTTGCTTCTTAGAAGACCTACTTACCAAGGACCTCCCAATAAATTGACAAGCGCCGGAGGTTGACTTCCTATCATCTTGATCTCCCGCCCAATCGGAATCCGTGTACCCACATAATGAGAAATGTGCATCCTTGGGGTACCACAATCCAAAGGTTGGGGTATAAGCCAAATATCTAAAGATTCTCTTGACCGCCATATCATGGCTTTCTTTAGGAGCCGCATGATATCTTGCACACACTCCTACGGGTAGCACTATATCCGGTCTAGATGCACAAAGTTAAAGAGATCCAATCATGGAGCGATATACCTTTTGATCCACATCCTTGCCCTTGGGGTTGAGCTCAAGGTGGCATTTGGTTTGCATTGGGGTAGAGGCACCCTTGAGCTCAAGCAACCCGTACTTATTGAGCATGTCTTGAATGTACTTTGCTTGGTTGATGAACGTTCCTTCCTTCAATTGTTTGATCTCAAATCCTAGGAAGAACTTCATCTCACCCATCATAGACATCTCAAACCTGTCAGTCATAAGCGTGGAAAATTCTTCGTTAAATGCTTTGTTAGTAGACCCAAATATAATGTCATCCACATATAATTGACAAATAAAAAGCTCTCCATTTACTTTAGTGAAAATTGTGGGGTCGATTTCCCCAACTTGGAATCCACGGTCTACAATTAGTTCTCTAAGGTGCTCGTACCACGCCCGTGGGGCTTGTTTAAGGCCATAGAGTGCCTTATCTAACTTGTAGACATGGTTCGGATACTTGAGGTCTTCAAACCCCGGTGGTTGCTTAACATAAAGAAGTTCATTTAGTGGACCATTTAGAAAAGCGGATTTAACATCCATTTGTTGCAACTTAAAGTTATGATGAGAGGCATAGGCAAGAAGAATACGAATTGACTGAAGTCGAGCCACGGGCGCGTATATTTCTCCAAAGTCAATGCCTTCAATTTGGGAGTAACCTCGAGCCACCAATCTTGCCTTGTTCCTCACCACCATGCCATGTTCATCTTGCTTGTTCTTGAAGATCCACTTGGTGCCGATAACATTGCGGCAATCTTTGGGTCTTTCCACCAACTTCCACACCTTGTTGCGCTCGAAGTTGTTGACCTCTTCATGCATAGCATCAAGCCAATCTTTATCTTCAAGAGCTACAATGACCTTCTTGGGTTCGACCATGGAGATGTGAGCTTGATGTTCACTAAAGCTTGCAAGTTGTCTTCGGGTAGAGACCTTGCTTCTCACATCACCAAGCACCTTGTCAAGAGATAGAGCTCTTAATTCTTGTGAGGTGCCAACCCTATTCAAGCGGCGGATCTCGATTGCCCTCCTAGTGGTGGGAGGGATCGCTTGATCATCTTGATCATTCATGTCTCCGACTTGACTGAATTGATGGCCTTGATCAACCATTGGAGTGACGTCCAGAGGTGGGGGAGTGGGTTGATCTTTGCCTTGTTGCGAGCTGCCACCAGGAATGTCAGCAGGACCGGATATTCCGGATTTAGTATGGACCGGAAATTCCGAGTCACCGGAATTTCCGACTCCAGTTTGAATCGGATATTCTGGCCCTCTGGAAATTCCAGGAGCAGCTGGAGGATCTTGTGCTTCTTCTTGGTTGGGCGTGTTGAGCACGATGTTGTTGATGGGTGTTTCTTGTGTTGGAGTATCCACCACTTGAGTAGAGTTTGATCCTTGTTGAGCAACCTCATAATAGAGTTCAACGGTGCGGTGGACTCCCAACCCCATCCTTCGGATAGCATCTTGAGGTTGATCATCACCTACATCGGAAACACCACTTTGCTCCACAAGGGAGCCGTCATTCTCCTCGAACACCACACTACAAGTTTCTATGATAATGCGCGAGGCCTTATCATAGACTCTATAAGTATGGGATTCGGAACCGTAGCCCACAAATGTCCCTTCAAGAGACTTAGAATACAACTTGCCCAAACAAACACATTTGATGAGATAGAAACACTTACAAGCAAAAACTCGGAAGTAAGAGATATTGGGCTTGTTCCCGGAAAGCACTTCATAAAGATTCTCCATGAGTCCTTTGCGAAAGAAGAGCCGGTTGGATGAATGGCAAGCGCTGTTGACGGCTTCGGCCCAAAAGTTATGAGGGGACTTGAACTCGGCCATCATCGACCTTGCCATCTCAATAAGTGTGCGATTCTTCCTTTCGGCTACACCATTTTGTTGGGGAGTATAAGCAGCGGAATATTGATGACGAATCCCTTCTTCACTAAGGAACTCGTTCAAGGTGTAGTTCTTTAACTCGGAACCAATGTCACTTCTTATCACCAGGATAGGGACATTATGTTGACGTTGAGCTTCATTGGAGAAGTCGATGATAGTTTGTTGAGTCTCCACCTTCGACTTGAAGAAGAAAACCCATGTGTATCTTGAATAGTCATCAACAATCACCAAGCAATATTTCTTGCCACCAAGACTAGCTTCCGGAATGGGACCAAAGAGGTCAACATGGAGAAGCTCCAAAACCCTTGTTGAAGAAATGATAGTCTTGCTTGGATGGTGAATGTCATACATTTTTCCTTCAACACAAGCCCTACACATTTGATCCTTCGAGAAAGAAACATGGTCTTTTAGTCCTAGGATATGGCCACCCTTGTGGAGACTTTGCAAAGTCCTCATGTTGACATGGGCTAGTCGGCGATGCCATAGCCAACCCAAGTCCGCCTTAGCGAATAGGCACATGGTATGGGAAGTCGTGACTCCGGAGAAGTCAACCACATAGAGCCCATTCTCAATGTACCCAACGAAAGACACATTGAGAGACTTGCTCCGCATGAGGATAACCATTTCCTTTTCGAAGACAACGGTATAACCCAAACAAGTTAAAAAATAGATCGAGATCAAGTTGAAACCTAGGGACTCGACAAGAAGGACATTCACAAGTGTGATATCCGGTGCCACTACCACCTTGCCGAGCCCTATTACCTTAGACTTTGAATTGTCACCATATGTAACGGTCATTTGATCATCATTAGGCTTCAACACCGTTACAATTTCCTTACTTCTGGTCATATGATTAGTGCACCCACTATCAATTATCCATTTCGATCCTCCGGAAGCAAGCCCCTACACACAATCATTTCTTTGATTTAGGTACCCATTTTGCAATGGGTGCCTTTTGGTTAGCAACAAGGGTCTTTGGGACCCAAATAGCATATTTAATGTAACCATCAAAAGGACCAATGTATCTAGCATAGACATCCCCATAATAATCAACATATAAAGCATAATTGGGGTTAGATATGCCCGCAAAGTCATCACGAGTGGAAGTGCCCCTTGTGGCATTTCCACTTGCTATATCATCTTTCTTGGCTTGTGCGGGCTTGGTCTTCTTCTTGATCTTCTTCTTCTCCTTAGCAACATAGCCTAGACCTTACTTACCATTGTGGTGCACTCGCTCATGAAGAGGAGTAGTGAGTGTCCCCTTACCTTTATCAAGGGAGGTCTTGGGCTCTGTTGCCATGGAGGGAACAAACAAAACCCTAGCCTTATCCTTGACAACATTTGCATTAGTATTCAAAGGAGTAGAAGTACTAGGTTTCTCAAGAGTAGATATCCGAGTTTGGAGTTGATCACGAGACTTGAGGAGACGTTCGAGATCACTTGTCATTACCTTGTGAGTATTTTCAAGTGACTCGAAGTCTTCGCAAAGTCTAGCATGAGCAACTACAAGCTCGGACTTTTCATTTTGCACAATTTTACATTTAGCAAAGTAAATATCACGATCCTTAGTGATCTTAGCAAGTTGCTCCTTGAGGAGAGCATGAGCCTCTTGTTCATCTTCAAGGGAGGATTGGAGAGACACCTTAGTGTGTGCATCCTCTCTCGTAATCTCACCTTTTAACTCAAGCTCATCCTCAAGCTCACCTATACGACTCAAAATTGAGCCAAAGTGTTTCTTTCCTTCTCCTAGCAAGTTAGTCATGAATTTATCAAAAGCAATAATTTCTTCCTTGACTTCTAGGCTCATACCATCATCAATTTCATGGGATATGGAGGTAGGGGACAATTTTACCTCGGATGTCTTTGCCATAAGACATCTTGTATTCTTGATTATGGGACTCTCATTTGGTGAGGAGAAGAGTGACGGGGTTGTGGATGAAATGGCTAGTGCGGCTTGCGTTGGGGTATCCTCCTTGGCACTATCTTCATCATCGGTGGGATATTGCTCTTGAGTTACCAAGACAATCTTTTAGTTCTTCTTGAAGTAGGGCTTCTTCATGGGCATGGGTCCCTTGCCCTTCGTCTTGGCCACGAGCCTCCCACCATGATCCTCTCTTCTTTCCCATGGGAAATCTACAACAAAGTGGCCTTTGTCATCACAATTATAGCAAAGCCATACCTTGTTGCTTGGCTTTCCTCCATTGGAAGGGAACTTCTTGTCAATCCTCGCTTTGGCCCTTCCGGGGTTCTTCCAAAACGTTCTTGCCGCAAGACCCATGTGTTGGGTGAGAGTACTTGAGAGAGTCTCACTAGATAGCTCGACTTGATCATCATACTCCTCTTCATCCTCTTCTTCAACGGTGGCCTTCAAGGCAATTGAGGCATGCTTGTGCATCCCTATGGCTCTAGCTCTTGCATCTTGTGCAATCTTGGAGGCCACCTTGTACGCGGTCATCTCTTGCATGACTTCATTGGATGGCATCTTCGCGAAGTCATGTCTCCCTTGGAGAGTCTTCAAGTCCGTTTCCTCAAAGGGCAAGAGAGCGGTCACGAACTTCCTCTTGATCCAAGCGTCATCAATGTAGACCGCACCGAGGTTCTTGAAGGTGTTAGCAATCAACACCAACCTCCGGTACATGTCCTCATGAGTTTCTCCATCCAACTTGTAGAACCCTTCCACCTCATTGCATAAGGCATCATACCGGTTCTTCTTCATGCTCTCATTCCCGACGAAGATGTCAGAAATAGCATTCCAAACTTCTTTGGCGGTGGAGAATTGTTGAATGAGCGGCATGTCCTTCTCTCCAACGGCCATTTGGAGTTGATGAAGAGCGGTGGCATTGAGTTGGCTATCAACCACGTCTCTTCTTGTCAAGTTGGTTGGATCATGGGGCTTGAATCCTTCTTCAATGTTGCCCCATAGCTCAATGGAGGCACTACATAGATGAGACTTCATTAGAAATTGCCATTGAGAGAAATGAGTAGGTTTGAGCTTAGGAGGATCACTTCTAAAGTTTACATGAGGGTGAGGGATTGGAGGGTTAGGAGAGTAATTATGGTTGACATTATGAAATTCCTCTCCTTTGGGGGTGTTAGAGGAGCTAGGTGATTCATCCTTTTCCGCCTTCCCGAGGGAAGCACTTGGAGGAACATCTTTGGACCCATCCGAATATGACTCCTTAGAGTTCTCACCGTGCTCCTTAGGAGGAGGAGAGGGAGAAGTAGCCTCGGGCTCCTTAGACTTCAAGAGTGCCATGAGCATCTCATTCATCTTGAGGAGTTGGGCCTCTAAGGACGATCTCATATCTATAAGATCGGCCATGGTTGCCCCTTTGGCTAACGCCTCCTTCTCCGCCTCTAATTTCTCACGGGCGGCCCTCTCGGCATGGGATTCCGTCATCGTTGCACTTAGGCGGTTAAGCCCTTACAAGTGAACCTGGCACTGATACCAATTGAACGGGAATCCGACACCTAGAGGGAGGGGGGGTGAATAGGTGCTATTACAAATTTTAGGTCTTTTCAAATTTAGGCTCAACACAAAGGTAAATTCTCTAGATATGCAACTATTGTGAATTTACCTAAATGACAAGCTAAGAAATACAACGGTAAACTAGAGTACAATACAAGCAAGTAAGGGAGCAAGGATAAGAGGAACCAAGTGAAGCACGCGGAGACGAAGATGTAATCCCGAGTTCCACCCAAGGGTGTACGTCTCGTTGGAGAGGTGTGCGCTACCACAAGAGGTTAGCCGCAACGCCACAAAGGTTCACCTTCTTCTCCGATGAACTCAACCACAAAGGTTGCGAGTTCACCTTTCACTATTGATCCCCTTTTAGGGCGGAGATCGAACCCCTTACAAACGCTTGAGGCACTCACCCACAACTTAATTGGCGGCTCTCAAGATGACCACAAAAGGTCAAGGACCACAAAAGGTCAAGGCAACACCAAGAGTACAACAATGGTGAACTAGGTTTTCCCACCGGAAACCCTAGCCACGAAATCCCCAAGTGAATGGGGAAGAAATGCAAATCCCTTCGGTGAAGATGTGGATCCGGGCCTTCTCCTCTAATCCTCCAAAGATCAACGGATTTGGGTGGAGGGATTGGGAGATCTTGATGATTTGAGCTTTCAAGAAGTGTAGGAGAGAGAAAATCTGAGAGCTGATTGTTCTTGAGTGAGTGAGGGGGTATTTATAGTCCCTCCCCAATTCTGACTGTTGCCTGTGTTGACCACCCGGAAATGCCGGTATAAGTCATCACCGGAAATTCCGGTCACTCGGAATTTCCGGAGAATTGAAATTTCCGACTGGAATTTCCGGTTGGAGTCAGAATCTATTCCTCTTCTTTCCTTAGCAGTTTTCTCCAATGTTCTTCAAGGTGCACTTGGAAATTCTGGTGAATGGAAATTTCCTAGCACAATTTTCGGTTGAGATCAGAACACTTCTTATTCTTGACTTAGCCATTTTCTGTGAACTCTTCTTGGTGCGATCGGAAATTCCGGTAGATGGAAATTTCCGGTCACAATTTCCGGTTGAGATCAGAACACTATCTCAACCTTGACTTAGCCATTTTCTATGAAGTCTTCTGGGTGCGATCGGAAATTCCGGTAGATGGAAATTTCCGGTCACAATTTCCGGTTGAGATCAGAACACTTTCTCAACCTTGACTTAGCCATTTTCTGTGAAGTTCTGGTGAACCGGAAATTCCGGCCCTGGAAATTTCCGGCTCAAATATTCCGGTTCCTGGAACAATTCCAGAACCACTTCTTTTTCGCATTTTTGGCTTTGATGCATATGAACATAAATCACATACAAGCTGAAATACTTAGCATTCTATTAACACACAAAACACTAGGGATTAAGAAATGTTCTTTCATCGGGGTGGCACTTTTATGGGTGATGCTAGGAGGGCTGCTTCTCCTACTTATGTCTCGGCCACTCATGTGAAGGTCAAGAAACTGAATTGGTTTGAACGCAACATCCTTTGCATGAATGTGGACATCCGCAAGGAGCAATACACCGCCTACAAGGATCGTCGTCAGCTTGCCTACAATCAAGAATTGCTCCTTCATCATGTGTCTGGTACTTCTTCTCCAGCTGCTCTATCTGATCTCCTGACTTTTGCTCAGTGGAACCAGAATTCTTTGGCTCCTGATTGATCATGAGCTTGGCGGTAGCTCGTACACCACTGGTCAGGCTTAGGAGAACACTTCAGGTGAAGAAGAAGATGATGATGATGATGAGGAGGAGGATGATGAGGAGACTCCTTCTGACTGAAGACCGTCAAGGGACGTAGCATCGCTCCACGTCCTTTTTGGCGTTTCGATGCCAAAGGGGGAGAAGTTGCTCTAGTAGGACTTCAGGGATTTGCATGGGTTCGGGCACAAGCATATGCGTTTACAATTTCTTTGCGCTTGTGTCCATTTATCTTATTTGTGGTTGTTAATTTTTTCATTTGTGTGTGTATTGAGACAATCCTATGCTATCGATATCTTCTATGGTTGAGACTTCAAATTTATTGTGTTGGTATTCTCTTCATATCCTATATACACAAGGTATGAAATTCTATCTAGTCTCAAATGCTACCATAACCTTATATTTTTTCTCCTTAATCCTTTGTGATATCTCGTGTTTGTTATTGCAAAATTTCTCCTATGCATTGTCATCTTGTGTTTCATACATGCACTTGTTTAGGGGGAGCTATTTTTTGTTAAAAACATGATATAACATTTCGTTTCCTTGCAAATTGGTATTGTCATCTAACACCAAAAAGGGGGAGATTGAAAGAATATTTCATAATCCCTAGTGTTTTGAGTGTTAGTTAACACTACCAATGATGTACTAATCCTAATGCTAAGTATTTCAGTTTGTGTGAGTTGCATATCACTTACTCCAAAGCCAAAATGTAAAGAAAAAGAGTTTCTGAAATTCTTCCCAGAACTGGAATATTGGAGTCGGATATTTACAAGGATCGGAATTTCCGGGTCTCCTAATTCTACCAGAAAATTGGCTAAGGAAAAGTTATAAAGTGGTTCTGACTCGAACCGGAAAATCAGCTCAGAAATTTCATTGACTCAGAATTTTCTAGTCACCCAGAAAACCACTCCAGAATTGGCTAAGGAAAGAAGAGGAAGACGTTCTGACTCCAACCGGAAAATCAGCTCAGAAATTTCACTGACTCGGAATTCCGGGCAACCCTCAAAAACTTGAAGAAATTTGGCTAAGTCAAGAAGTCGAAGACGTTCTGATCTCAACCGGAAATTCAGCTCGGAAATTTCTTGGAACCGGATATTCCGGGTGACTCGGAATTTCCGGGTGTGACTTATACCGGAATTTCTGAGTTGTCGAGACAGCCAACGGCCATATTTAGGGAGGGGGTATAAATACCCCCTCACTCCCTCAAGAACAGCTAGCTCTCAGATTTTCTCTCTCCTACATTTCTTGAAAGCTCAAATCATCAAGATCTCCCAATCCCCCCACTCAAATATGTTGATCTTAGGAGGATTGGAGGAGAAGGCCCGGATCTACATCTTCACCGAAGCGATTTGCATTTATTCCCCATTCACTTGGGGATTTCGTGGCTAGCGTTTCCGGTGGGAAAACCTAGTTCACCATTGTTGTAATCTTCGTGTTGCCTTGACCTTTTGTGGTCCTTGACCTTTTGTGGTCATCTTGATAGCCCCCAATTAAGTTGTGGGTGAGTGCCTCAAGCGTTTGTAAGGGATTCGATCTCCGCCCTAAAAGGGGATCAATAGTGGAAGGTGAACTCGCAACCTTTGTGGTTGAGTTCATCGGAGAAGAAGGTGAGCCTTTGTGGCGTTGCAGCTAACCTGTTGTGGTAGCGCACGCCTCTCCAACGAGACGTACACCCTTGGGTAGAACTCGGGATTACATCTTCGTCTCCGCGTGCTTCACTTGGTTCCTCTTGTCCTAACTCCCTTACTTGCTTGTCTTGTACTCTAGTTTACCTTGTTATTGCTTAGCTTGTCATTTAGGTAAATTTACCGTAGTTGCATATCTAGAGAATTTACCTTCGTGTTGAGCCTAAATTTGAAAAGATCTAAAATTTGTAATAGCACCTATTCATCCCCCCCCCCCTCTAGGTGTCAGATTCCCGTTCAATGGGGGCCCAAGGAAAGGTGTTGGCAAAGAAAGTAGTGCGAGTAAGACCGGCAGACAAATATATTATATAAAAAGAGAAGCGTCTCCAGCAGGTGCACCAGGCACATGGTGTTTGATCACAAAATATTACATAAACGAAAGTTTGCAAAAACATGAAAGTATTAATAACAACAGTCTATGATTCCGCTTGGTCCGCGGAGGCAGTCACCACGGGTGAAGCTTGGTAGCTCGAACTCAGTTTGTTCAGGGTTTCGACTAGCAGCTTCGCTATCCTTTTCGCTTGCTTTAGACATGATTTTGCGCCTCCTTCATGGTACTTCGAGAGCGCCCCCTCGAAATCACCCTGGATCCCATGAGCAAGAAGAAGCTTCAAGGTGGTTTGCGAGCCACATACCGTCTGCTGCAGGATGAAGTCGTCCAGCTGAGCAGCGTCGGGGTTGAAGGTCGAGATCAGCTCCTCCATAGTCTCCGACTGAGCCACTCGAGGGTATATGGTGTTGTGGAGTGCGGTGATCGACTCTATGGCCTTAGGCAGCAGCGTAGCTAGGCGACTCCCCAAAGTATCAGTGGTCTCGGCAGCAACAGTCAGCTGGTCATCCTGGGCGGATGGGCTCAGGGGCTCTGGAAGATTGAGGGCAACTGGTGGTCAGAGTTGTCAGGCATGAAAGAGGCAGTCAGTAGCAAGCAGTGCAATACAATACAATCATGTCATCTGTTTTCTGGGTTTTGCAGTCTAAGAACGCCTTTGGGTTACCTGAGAATGCGCGGTTCAGGGAAGTCAGACGGTTAGCGAGTGCGTGGTTGCGCTTAGATTGTCGGTTCCGTTCTTCTTGTTCTCCTTCTTGGCGCGCGGTCGCGACTTGCTGTAAGGTGGAGTCGCAAAGATCCGCTAGGTCCTTCTTCAGTTGCTCGACCTCCCTCTCAGCCGAAGAAGCGTCGACTGAAAATCGTGAGGTCAGGTGATGGTGTCGATACAGCGAAACAGAAAAATTCATGTCGCCTCAACAAAAATAATGAACAAGTGCAAGGAGTTGTTACTTTTTTCTTGTAGGAGTTTTTTGTGGAGGTCGGAGTTATCTGACTCTATCTTCACATAATGGTCTATGGCGGCCACCAGCGGAGCAGCAAAAGGCTGTGTACAGTGGAGAACATAAGGAATGAGTCGAAGTCTATATCCACCACTCGAGATCACTGGCTCGGGGGCTACGCGATAAAAAAAACTGTGCGTACTAGAATTGGACTGACATGAGTTGACGAGCTCGTCGAGGAGGGCCCTGTAGCAGGCCGGTGAACCATCTCAAACGGGTCGGTTTGCATGGGTTCTGGCGTAGCTGTCTCTGCGCCTGCAGCCTCGGCTTCAGCGTGAGTTGTGGACGGCGATGTGGTCATCGCAGTAGTCGAGGCCTTGTTAAATGCGGGCACAGGAATGTCCGGGCTGGGCTCCTCCTTGTCTTCGTCGGAGCTGGTTTGTTGAAAGCAGGAAGTCAGGCTCTGGATTAAAGCTTAAGTGCAAGGACTCATATAGAATTACTCAGTAACAAAGGGGTTCTTGCGTTTCCGAAGTGGCGCCAGTGGTGGTCGACTGCGGAGAGGTATCGCCTGCAGGGGGCGCCAAGAGTGCCACTCGCGGTGGGCGCAACTGCAGATCCACTCGTGGAAGGAAGGGTCTTTGATTTCTTCGTGGCAGCAGAGTCAATAGAGCTCTTGTCCTCTCCCTCTCCGTGCCTCCTTTTGTCTCCAGTAGAGACGAGTCCGGCGACATCGACATCTTCGTCGGAGTGGGAGTTTGCTGTGGGGAGGGAAGAGTTCGAGACTTCCTGGAGCAAGTCGTCATCAATCCCCATTTCTTCAGGAGTCGGGGGGCGGCTGATGGGTTCGAAGTGGTCCTGATCTAGTGATATGGATATATTGGTGGCATGAACAAGCAGAGGGTCGGAAAAGACATTTCAGCAGTCTAAATATAAGAAGTGTAAAGCGTACCGTTGGCCTGGGGTTTTCTTTGGAGAAAGGCTTGATTGGAGGGGCCAGTGCTCGGGACCTCAGGTCCTTGCCAGAGGTTAAGATCTTCACGACCGAGAGCAGTCTGGTGGCATCGTAAGAAGCCTTGGACACTAGGGATGTGTCGGTAGTTCCTGAGTAGTCCCACATGGCGTGTGGGCGCGCTTGCAATGGCTGCACCAGGCGGCGGAGGAAGGTGCTCATAAGGTGAACGCCAGTCAGTACTTGGACTTCCTCAAATTGCAGCGCGACCACCTTCAGTCGAAGAGTTTCCGCCTCGGCTGCTTCGGTCGCACTGAGGCTGTGAGACCAAGACCTCTTCTTGACGACTTGGGCACTCGGGTCAAATTCGGCGAGCCCGGTGGTGGAGTCATCCGAGATCTGCTGTTTGATGTAGAACCATCGGCTCCTCCAGCTTTGCAAGGACTCGGACGACTGAATGTCGAAATAGCCGGAGCCGCTGCACACCTGGAGTCCAATCTTGCCGGGTCTGGAAGTTGGTTGGCGCTTGATGATGAAGCATTTCCTCCACAACCCCTAGTGGGGGGGCAATGCTGAGGAACGCCTCGCAAGGGGTGACAAAGTAGGCAAGGTGAAGAACTGAGTTTGGTGTCAGGTCGTGCAGTTGCACGCCATAGACACGTAGGAAGCCCCTCACGAAAGGGTGGAGGGGTAAGGACAAACCTCTGTTGAGGAAATCGGCGAAGCAGACGCGCTCGTCTTTGCGTGGTTTTGGGATGGCTTCGTCGCCGGGTAGCCGGAGCAGCTTCGCGTCGGCGGGAAGAATACCCGCATCGAGCAAGGCGTCCAATTGCATCTCTCGCAAGTTGGATGGGCGCCAAGAGCCTTTAGCATTTTTGGCGACCTTGGAGGCGGTTTTCTTCGGCGCCATTTTTTGTAAGATGGATGGATCGCACAAAGGTGGAGAAGGAAGGCGACGGTGCGGTGCATCGTGAGCATGGGGAAGAAGATGAATAGGAGCGAAGGCGGCGCAGAATGGAAGGGTAGGGGAAGATATTCGCCTCTTCCTTTGATTTATGTACTTCCGTTCGTTTCTTCTCAGCCGTCGGAGAAAAGGACGTGACACGTGGCGTGCATCTACGGGGATCTGTGAAGCGGAAACGGCGCGCGTAGGTTCCCACTATGCACGGTTTTTAAGGACCGTTCCGTTTCCCGCGCGCGTGGTGCGGTCAGATCAGGCCGGCCGGTCAGCGGTAAAGACACTGACAAGGTGGGCCTGGCGGCAAGTCATGTACCATCTGAAGTGTTGGGCATCTTTTCTTACGTCATTACTCACGTCGGATGGTGCAGTCTCTCAGATAGCAGGTGGTAAGGCAGTGTACTTTGTCAAGTCAATGAGGAGTCGACAGTTGTTATTCACGCCAGCATGGGAGCAATAAGAGTCAGACAGAGTCGGGAAGCGCATATCATGGGGTCGGCACTCAGTAAGTTGCTAACTCCATCGGGAGCGTGTTTTGTGGTACTAATAAAGTTAGTTCAGTTTTTTCGTTTCAGATTAAGCACAATTACAGGCAATTGCACTCAACCTCGGGGGCTACTCCCATCGGGAGCGCTGTCGTGCACCCGATGTTGTTCAGCGTCAGTCGAAAGATTAAATGTACTCGGCGATCAGCGTCATTCGAAATATGAAATGTACTCGGCGATCAACGTCAGTCGAAAGATGAAATGTACTCGGCGATCAGCGTCAGTCATGGGATGAAATTCACTCGGCGAACGACGTCAGTCGATGAATAGAATTTTACAATATCATGCATCGGCTGATGTTAAACATATATATATGTGAAATATAAAGTAATTACGGGATGTTCTAGCCTAGCCTAGTCCCCGATGTTGCATCGAACAATGCAACGATAAGACCTGAATAAGGCCGGGTGACCCGTACAAGCTACGTGGACTCGTTGAAATTCCGTGCCAGCAGGCATGAAGCAAAATCCCGGCGGACACGCTAAGGGTACCTTATATCTAACCGGGTTCAAACCAGTAAGTCCCGATAGGCGTGGTTTGGATTTAAGCTATTTTCCAGTTTCGAGTCAAGGGACTTGAGACTGAGTAGGTTAGTAAGGTATTTCGCCCCAGTCGCGAATTAACTTGACCCCGATCCGTCGGCTGAATCAGGGCTACTATACCAACAATCCCTTAAATTGGCGAATTAAATATTTATGTGATGTTGTGATTAACAGTCGCTCTTATTTATGACAATGAATCCTCAAAAACAGGTTGTAAGCAGTAAAGAAGGATACACAGGTGATGTATATGAAGGGAATATGCCCTAGAGGCACTTAATAAATATAGTTTATTGGCAATATCCCAATCGTTCATTATATATTTTATACCATGCTATAATTGTATTAAGCGAAAACATTAATACAGGTGTGGTAGATAAACAACCAGGTCCCTAGTAGCCTCTACTAAGACTAGTTTCGTTGCGCGATTGATGATCGAGGTTTTCCAATCATAGGGCATGGCGCCGGTCGGCAATGGAAGTCATATCGTTAGGTGTAACGATGTGATGGACATACCCAGTATTTATAGGACATAGTCATTACGCCTTAAGACCGTGAGATCAACTCTTATTGTTATACCTGGAAGATACTTTGATCGCACCAAACGTCATATCTTATATAGTGTGACAATGATAGGTGATACTTTTGGGTATCGATAGGGGTAGTTGAGACGAGGGGTCAACAGCGGGATTTGTCAGTACGCATAGCCGGATAGATACTCTAGGGCCCACTCGGTGAGATTATGTCAAATGAGTTTGCAAACATGTGACTAGGTCACCAGCTGACATAATATCATAGACGAGTAGAAGATAGCGATGTCGGTAACGAGATCATGCTAGGTATGGAGATATCTGAGAATGATACTCGGAAATGCTAAGTATCGCCATGACAAAGGGTTTAAGACTATACGTCCAGGTTTGATAGATGAAAGTCATTCGTTATATCACAGGGATTAATTCATGGGGTCCAGGCCTACGAGTTAGTCGATGATCATAGAGGAGTCTTGATCGTACCTGTTATTATATCGAACCGCTAGGGTAACACACTTAAGGGGTTTTGACAAGACAACCGGGAAGGAAAGAGATCACCGGGAATATCCCGGGAGGGGTCTGATGGAGATCGGGCAGCGACGAAAGAGTTTTCGGAGCTAGAATAAATTATATATAATATGTTTGATATTAATTAGTTTAATTAATATGCAAATATGATTTTATATATTTATTTTTGAATTTATTTAGGCTGCTTTCCCTAAATGGGCCTTCTGGTGGAAAGAAGGCCCATGGGGGGGAAAACCCTCAAGGGAATTTTGTGGGGAGGCTTGGCCGTCCTAGTTGGGCCAAATGGGGCCCACCTAGGGCCGGCGCACCATGCCTTGGCCGAACCAGGCTGTGGGATAGTCCCACATTGCCTGGTTGGCAAGGTTGGCTCCCCCCGGGAGCCTATATAAGAAGGGGCACCCCTGGCATTTTAATTCACCAATTAATTCTCTTATTTCTCCTCGACCTCGTGATTCCCTTTGTCGGAGTTGCGCCGAGGAGGATGAGGGGATCTCTTCCACCAAAGCCCGCTGCCGCGCTGCTGGTGTTCCGGTCCAAGTCTTACGCTGCTCGTCCTGGACTGGAGCTTCGGAGGCCGTCGTCTCCACCGTATGTGTGTGACGCCCTGCGAGGTGCTGCGCTAGCGGTACTCGGAGGCCTACTTCCTCCACCCGACCTTGAGGTCATCTTCGTCGTCTTCGTCGCGCCGAGTTCTCCACGACCTAGAGGTCGGCTACGTCGTCTTCGTCGTCAACGCTTGTGCGGGAGTGTAATCCCCGCTATTCGGTCTACGAGGGTATGTATTCCGATCTCCGCCGTTCTTCTATATCTGCATAGTGTAGATCGTGGCTAGTTTAAGGATATCGTTGCTAGGAATTTTTTTGTTTTCTGCACACGATCCCCTTCAGTATAGAGTGGGGGAATTCCTATCCGGTTCTTCGGACTCGAATAGGCATTCGGGGGCTACTGATGTGGTTATACCCGATGGGTACTCCCAGCGGGCTGTATTAAAGGCTATTTTCATGTAAGGCCCAGTTGTTGGCCTGTATAAAGAAGAAGACGATGGGCTTTTTAATAGTAAGAGTATGGAACAAGTTAGGTGGTTTCATGCCGACTTGGGTAACTAATGATTGTAATCCTAGTCGTATCCGAACTCCTGAGACCTGGATCCCTATA
Source organism: Poa annua (assembly GCA_026929855.1). Taxonomy (NCBI): domain Eukaryota; kingdom Viridiplantae; phylum Streptophyta; class Magnoliopsida; order Poales; family Poaceae; genus Poa; species Poa annua. The sequence goes on along the minus strand of CM049426.1, from coordinate 235,947,035 downwards.
TATATGGGTCAGGAGGGAAGAGAAAGGATAGGTGCAATCTGAGATACCTAAACCCTAGCGAGATATCGACTCGCCAGGAACCCTTGTAACCTTCTTGTGAGATTGATAATATAGATTGGACGAGCAACTCTTTGTTCGTCAGCCGTCCGAGTTCGCCAACACCCATATACTCTTCCTATTGATACAACCCTAGGTACATCACCATGGGAATTGTCGAGTTAATCCCTCGTCAACGGCAGGCGTCAGGAGGAGTAGGCGGTCGTTGTACTGCTGTTTAATGGATGCATGCACTCGTTGTACCGTTGTTTAATGGTTGCTAATTTTGAGTTAAATTCTTGTCCAATATATGTGATATTTTTGACACTGCAATATGCCGATATTAGTGAGCTTTTTGTTTATGTTTCAGATTTTGGTGATGGACAAGTTTTTACACTAGAAGTTAGCAGTTGCAGAGGTAGCTGTTGGATTTTAAATGTTAGTTATACAATATTTTTAAAATATTAAATAGGAGAGATGTTTTAGGGGAACTACTGGAGTTGAACAAGTTTTACGGTAGATTTTTTTAGGGGAAGTCCCCTACATGGACATATAGGGGAAGCATCCCCACTCGTGCCCCCATAGGGCCACCAAAGGCTTATACGGGTCGCCGGCATAAAAAAAGTCACCCTGCCGCGGCCCCTATTTTCTTAATCACGCCGGCTCGGCCCAACCAGAACTCTGGCGCCCCGAGGCCAAACCCAATACACAGGGGGCTAGCGGGGGCGCCGGCGCGACAATGTTTTGGTGCGAAAAAAGGCGCGCACCGCTTTACCGTCGTGGGCCACCGCTGGCAGTGACTCGCGTCCGTTCGCGAGGGAAATTTGACCGATCGGTCGTCTTCCTCCTCGCCATCCGCGCCGCGTTTATGGCCTGCTCGCCTTCCACGCCTGCGACGCAGTGGTCAGGCAGACTGCCGCAGCTAATGACGTGTCTCGTCGGCGTAAATACAACCACCGCCTCCCGGCCTACCCTTCACCGCCCCGCTAAAATCCCCTCGGCGGGGATGTTGCACACTACAAACCGCCCTCTCCAACTCCAGCCACCTCCCCACCGCGCTCAAAGCATCCAAACATGAGCCGCTCTTTGTTGAAGATAGAGGCTCAGGCTCTGTTCCAGGCGGGGTACCCCGCACCGCCGGACTTCCGGTGTCGTTCGAGGTGGGTTCTCAGCGTCGGCGGTGTCCTGGTGCCGCCAGTGCCCACAGGCCGTGAGCGCTCCGACGCCATCCGCGACCACTGGAACGAGCTGATGGCGCAGGAGCGCAACGACCCAAAGTGGCACCCGGACAACGTCGACGCATGGAACGCCTTCTTCCAGCAGCAGCGACGGGACCACATCAATGCCAACGAAGGGTCCGGGCCTCCTCCGTCCAACTTCAACAACGAGGGCAGGTGGCGCTGGTGGGGTGCTCCAGGACGTACGCTTGCGTACATCGTGAACTACATCACCAGCGGGAACAATCCCCCTTTGACGATGCCGCCTGCCCATTTTTAATTTTTTATAAATTATCGTGTAATGAACCGCCGAATTATCTATGAAGGAGTTAAATTTCCAGTAAGTTCAAAATTTGAATTGTTTCAATTGGGGGCACGACTGGGCGCCGGTCGGCCCCCAATTTCTAAACCGCGCCGGCGCCCCCCAAACGGGCTGAAAAAGGGCCGTTTTGCACGCCGTATGGGGGGCACGAGTAGGGATGCTCTTAAGCATTATTAAAAATTATGTAAAACTTCAAGGTGGTTTTCCAACCCATATAGAAGCACCATAAAATTTGGTGTTGTCAAATTTTTTTTTTTTGAATTTCTTTTGTTCATAAGATTTAAATATGGTATTTTGTTGAATCTCCATTCATGAGTTGAAGCCTTTTGAGATGTAGTTGAAAGAATATAATTTTGAACTCTTAGAACTTCCTTGACAAATATGAAACGTAAAAATAATTTTGTTTCTTGACAACTCTAGAACTTTTGTAGAATTCCAAATTAAGAGAGAAGTTGTTATTTCCATTTCTGTGTAAATTGGTTAAGTATTTCATTAAGGATACAAATGATGGTCATGATGCATTATCTGAAATAACAAAGTAGAAATTTTATTCATAATTTCACAGTACCAAAGCGGGGCCGTTACAGAACATCTGTAGTTTTTTTCCTCCAGAGGCAGTGCCTAAAATACTTCTCCATCTCATTGAGAATTGTGACATGAACATCAAAGCAATTGAGGAAGATATTGGTAGAGATGACAGCACAGATTTAACCATTAGCAGTAATACTAAGTTCGACATGATCTTCCTGAACATTTATGGCCAGTGCAACGCCATTAGTCTATGACGGACGTAGTTTTTCCAGTAATACTTAGTTCGACACATGATCTTCCTGAACATTTATCGCCAGTGCAATGCTTTTCTATCACTTGAGCAACAAGGCATTTTTTTTGCTACTTTCACAACACCTAGGCCAATAAACACTACTGATATGAACCCTTTTATATATCCCAGATGCATGGAAATAGAAAGTTATAAAAGACACACTAGTGGAAATCGGGGCTATAGTCCCGGTTCCAGAGGGCTTGTAGTCCCGGTGTAGCAACCGGGACTACCAAAGCGGGACTAGAGCGCCCCCCCCCCCCCTTGGTCTTGGCTCAAAACAAACCGGGACCGGAGCCCCCCCCCCAACGAGAGCTCCGCACGTGGACACGTCAGGGCGTGTTACGAACCGGGAGTAGCGTTTTGCATTTTTATTTAAATTTCCACCAAATTTCAGGGTTTTGTTTTTTTGTTTTCATTTCGACCGGTTTTCAGGGTAGGGGTTTCAGATGGTACCACGTTGATGCGTCATGGTAGGGGGTTTCAGATGGTACCACGTCGATGCATCGTGGTAAGGGTTTCGGATGGTACCACGTCGATGCGTGAAAAACACGTATAAATTATTATACGAAGCTAGATGAAGTTGCATCATGCATATACACAATTACACGAAGATCATGTGGAAAACACATACACAATTAAGTACATGAAGACCACGTTTCCCGGTTCCAGATACTTATAGATACTTTGTTACATGGAGATCACTATTACATGTGCGCATACTAGTCAAAATGGTGGTACTCTCCGGTCTCCGGTATGACATGGTCGAGATAAAATCCCGCCAACTCCTCTGCAATTGCTCTGAAGCAGGTCTTATTTGGTAACTCATTGCTCTTTCTTTCCAACTATAAAAGAATGATATCACAATGAATACATGAGATATGAAATGAATAAAACTCATCATGATTGATATGGTATAAAAATAATGTTGTGACTAGAGCTTTAAGTACTTCATGACTTTTTTTGCTCTTCAAACTCTCGGTGACCACAGTGTGCATGTACTCGCAAACGTAGAATCCACATAAATCAGTCCCTGCTGGCTGTGTATGGCAAGTCTATAAAAGAATAGAATTTAATCAAATAATAATAAAGTATGATAATGGTACATATGCCTAGTTATAGTACTACTTACTTGGTTACAACGCCATAGCAGCTTCTTTGGCCATCCACTGGTCGGATCTTCCGCGATGAACATTTCCCAAACGCTGCATGACAAGAAAATGAATAAATGAGTCATAAATTAATTGATATAAGGAAATGAACGAAAGAGGAAATAAGAAATGAAATTACCTTGTCACCAAATCAAAACATGTCTTGTATTGTTTAGGGCATCTTCTTAACGAGTCAAGGACAACAATTAGTCCATCCTGCAAGTTAATAACGAGAAGAATGAAGTGGTACATGCGCACGTTTATAAATAGTCATGCATAACTCATCAATCAAACTTAACATCGGGTGAGAAAAATAGAAAGTGTAATAAACAGTAACACTCACTTGAAATTATAAGGCCATAATATATATTGTTTGTATTCTTGTCGCCTGAAAAACATTAGCAAATTCGCCGGTGTATCCTTGTTAAGTTTTGGATTTTCTATGGTCTTTTCATGCATTATATCGGGGTCAATGAATCCAATGTGCTTGATTTTCTGCTTCTTGCATTCGAACATTTTCATTCTGCGTAATACAGCGCACAAAATATTATAGAGAGGATTATCACAGACAATGAACGAGAGTAGCTAAACACTTAAATTACAGAAATAGATCACTTACCGATAATAGGAACTGATGATAGATTTGTCAAGAGCCCGGAGATTGTATAACTGAAAGAATTTGGCGAAGTAAATGATAATACATTATTCTTGAAAATAATTCTCTTTCTTAACTGCCAACATGAGAGCTTCTTTCTCCTCCTTGACGGCATTCTTGTACCAGGCTTGAAGTTGATGCATTATTGTGGGTAAGTAGCCGTCGAGTAAATTCTCCCCGAGAACATAAGTAGCAACAACATCAGTGAAGGGGATATCATCTCCCGATTATACCAGCTCCCGCAAATTGATGTTTTTGAGAACTTTGTCATCAAGCACCTTGAGCGGGGGGGGGGGCGATTGTGCGTCTTGTTCTCTGAGTTGGGCAATGGGCAACTTGTTTCCCTTTTTTTGATGATGCTCCATCTCTTCATCATATGAATTATCAATCGAGCGAACATAGTCTGTTCGCGGCGACGGTGGAGGGTTGTATAAGGCATCGATGCAACGGTCAATTTTCTCCTGAGGAATTCCGGCAGTAAATTTTGGAGGAGGCAATTGTTTCTCTAACACTTTCTGTTTCACGCCAGCAAGCTAGGCATTCGTATGTTCTTTGCAGGCGATATTGTTTTCCTCGACGGTTCTCTCCCAAGGTAACTTTGGAGTAGGCGGCGGTGTTTTCTGCTTTCTAGGTTTCTTCATAACAGGAGAACCGGACTGGCGCTTCCTGGAGAGCGACTTAACATTCGGGGGGGGGGGGGGGGGGGGGGGCAGGCACAGACTGAGATGGCCTCACGCTGGGGACCCTCTTGGTGGGTGGTGGGCTTTGCTGATGAGATGGAGATGGACTCGGGCTGGGGTCCCTATCGGGGAGGTGTGGGCTTTGCTGATGAGGTGGAGATGAACTCGGTCTGGGGTCCCTCTCGAGGAGGAGTGGACTTTGCTGATGAGGTGGACTCCTAGAACGAGGAGTCGGTGGCCTTGGCAGGGGTTCTGGAAACACTATGTATTTCTTGGGCCACAGGGCAAAGCCACGCTTGATGTCTGCCAATGTCTTCTCCTCGTCACCTCCAGGAAACTCAAGTTCTAAGGTTTCGAATTCCGGCATAATTTCGTCCAGCCCGACATGAGCTTAGCCATCTGGAATTTTCCCACTATGGTAGAGTTCTCCATGTTGAATTACTAAAGCAAGGCCCACCGCCACCTTCAAAGTTATGTTTCCCATTGCTATATGTAGCTCACAATTTGTAGGCTCTGTGATGTCATCCAACGGGTAGGGACTATCGACTTGACGCGTGGAACCAACGCTGCTTCTACGCTGAGATGCGGTGGCATTGGCTTGAGGATCTAATTCTAGCCGCTCCTGAGGTTCCGTTCTTTGCTCCTTCAATGCTTTCATTTCCTCCCGTGTCTCCTTCAGGCCACGTTCCAATTCTGATATCCGATCGGCCTCCTTCTTGTTACATCTGCTATGGCTTCTATAAGTATGAGCGGAATCCGACCACGCAGTCTTAAACGTAGTACCACCGGGATAGCCTCGAGCTCGTCCAACATGTTCAGGATTCCCAGGGCACGTGTCAGCTCGTCATCCTCTCTATCGGGTTTGAACACACCATCGCGAACATCGCGAATTGCATCTTCAAGCTTGTTTTTGACTATATCAATTTTATCCTTCCATTTTCCTTGTCCAACAATATCTCCGGTAACTGGGTCCAACCCTGCCCCATGCGCGAACAACCAGAATTTTGACCTCTCGAGCCAGTCAAGTGTCTTTGGACGGACCCCTGATCGAAGCAGTTTTTGTTCATAGGCTAACCACTTCGGAATGACGCTCTTGTAGCCACATGTCCCCAATTTATGGTGGTGTATCTTCAGCCCAGCATTCTACTTATTTATCTCCGATCAGGCCACAGCCATAGCTGATTCCCTATACGTCTTAAACGTCGCCCATTCAGGTTCTAACTTCTTCCCTTGTGCTCCACTGAAATTTGGCTCTTCTTTTGTTTCTTCATATTGATTCCATAACTTTTTCTTCCAGTTCCTGAATTGTTCCGCCATCTTCATAAGAGTCCACTTCTTGAGGTTGTCCTTGTTGACTTTAGAGAGATCTAGCGGGAGGGTGAAATGTGTCAACAGCGTGTTATAGACCAAATCCTTAAGAACTTGGTGGACATAACATGGGTCCTCCACATCTGCGGCCGCTGGCTTATTCCATTCGCGTATGCTGATTGGGATCATGTTCCTAACAATAACTCCAGCTTGACTTATAAATTTGCTGCGGTTTTGTTTTGGTTCGAGCGATTCGCCGGAATCAGCAATTTCGTCAATCGGTAACTTTGGATCCTACGCTCGTCATTCTTTTTGCCTTGCCTCGAGGAGCACATGGTGGCTGTTTTTTGGCAGATTTGTTCGATCCGGATGGCTAAAAGAAAAATGAGTCGTTAATAAATGCAACACAAATCAATTAATGCATGTAGTTAACAACAACATATCGCCCTATTATATACACATATACACCTCTCCGCTAGAGTTTGTTATCGCCACGTCTTGTGACTCCATTCCATCACCATAGTCGTTCAAAAATTGTTCGAAATCATCATCATTCACATCTCCTCCAGCCCGGGCATCGTTAAAAATTAGCTATTCCATTTGGTCTTCCATCTCCTCGTCTCGTTCAAATAGAACTTCTTCTATCGGCTCGTCTCGCAAGTGCTCCATAGCTCAAATGTACATGCAATCAATATAATTTGCAATCGAATAAAATGTCCATAGCTCTAAAAGACATATATACAAATAAATTCTAAAGACATACAAGTATGCAATTGAAATAATTTAAATTACATTGTCAAATGCTCCTGTTTTTTAAATAAAAAGTTTACATTTATTTATCTAAAACCATGAAGTATATAGTGTCAATTTCCATACTTGGGGAAAATAACCAGTAGCTAAATTTGAGCATGAAGTAGGTGGCAGAGAAGAAAATGGTGTGTGCTCATTCCAAAAACAGTGTGTACATGCAACTCAAACCAGATAATCAAGCATCACTTAACAAAGAAATAGTACATAAGTTATTAACAGAAGCTACACAAGCACACTTTACAATATACAACTCATTATGAAATGCTAAAATAACCAGATGTTCGGGCATTCACAGTTGCAAGAAATGAAATCAGGAGCATGAATTTGCTCTAATCAGGAGCATTGGGTTCACAAATAATTCATCATAATAGTATGTAGGGAGATTTGAGCATCCTTTCAAAGTCATTTGGTACTCCACAAATATCATTACTTAAGTAAGTCATATATGCACATGATCTGTTGCTCACTAGCAGCAACCAGGAACTATTAACACCTAGGAATGCATACGCAATTATTTAGTGTATCTATTCTTAATAAATCCATTTGATCCCAACACATCTATACATTAGAAGCTTCAATGAGCAAATCCCAACAAATCTATCTAGCCAGGAGCTTCTTAACATCTGAGATATAAAACCAAGAGACTCCAGGGTACATAAAAACTAAGAAAGAAGTTTCTTGCTAGTTGTTTGCCTAGACAAATTAAATCACATCATTGTAACTATCCATCGGCCCAAGATTGTTGTAATGATACGATTAGACCACATCAAAATAGTATGTCAACAAGTAATCAACTTGTAGTTATGACCTGATGAGATATAAACCAACATATTACAGGGCACATGAGCAAGAAGACCACCGTCTACCTGTTTGCCTAGACAAAACTAATGACGCCGCATCCTAATCATCCCTTAGCCCACGACTGTGATGTGACGCCCTAAAATCGGTACTATGTAGATTTAAGCGCTCTCGCCAAAATCCGCATAATAACGATTTTAGGTCGCCCACCAGACATAATGTGCACGCCGAGACATGCGCATTATGTGGGTGGAATTGTGATAACATTACAACAGTTTCGATACATCCACAAATACAACAAAGATATAATTACAACACCGACTCGAACGAGTCAATATAAAAATATTACAATACAAAGATTCAAATGACAGCGGAAGCGAAATAGTATCCGACTACGGATAAGATGCAAATTGGTCTAAGAGTCCTGAAGATAAGCAATGGCGCCATATCCCTGCCTAGCCAAGCCGGAGGGATTCCCAAGCTAACGTCATCAGACTTCAAACCTGTTGACTGCACATAAAGCATAACCCAAAAGAGGGTCAGGGCACTCTCTGGCAAGTAAAACCGACTTGCCTACTTTCTACACCATCTCCCAAAATATAGGGGAGGTGGACTTAGCGGCAGCAGCACTAGCAACCTAAAGACACACGCTACATCTTCCGTCTAATCAGAGAGGGATAAGAGAGCGCATAAGATAAACATCTACAACTAACACCAAACATAACCCATTCTCGGATTCACCCCCTCAACCAAGTATGAGGAAGCAATTCGGGAAACTCACACATTGAACAGTTTTAGTTATAATTTATTGTGAAAATAATTCTATATTACTAGTCAATTTAATTAACATTAATTAGGTGTAAGTTGTCTAGATCTTGTTAGCCAGCATCATCACCAAAGTCGTCCATAACCGTGGACACGGCTCATCGAGAAGATTATACCCTGCAGGGGTGCACTACTGTACCCATACTCGTATGATCAACCCAAGCAAGCATCAGGGTCTCTCAACACGACTCGGTCCTTCACTAAAGCAAGTCCAGGTGCCACCCATATGAGTTGTTACCCGCGTCAAGAGTCCGACCGAATCGCAATTGCGGACTCATTAGTTTGTGCCTGCGCGCCATGCGGCTCAAACCACAGTAGGAACTGTCCCTTTCGCGCGCAACACCCCTATATGACCCTCAAGTAACATAACCTCTCATCAATCATCATCATCGTGCACATGCATATGCACAAATGGAAAACCCGAACTAGTTGCGGCACATGGACAAGCTAAAGATCCGTTCAAAGTCGAGGGGGGCTCCATAGGGCCTCCCACAAGTGATTAGTGCGCTCAAAATTGGATCCGAAAACAAAATCTCAGTTCCTAGGTCGACACTGAGCAGAACAAAGCACCTCGCAAGGCCTTCCGCCTGGTGCCTTATCTTTTAATTATAATACCCCAATATAAGACAATATTTTATTAAGGTAGAATAATTCTATCATACTAAGCAGATGAAACATAAGACCAACAGACGACTCGCACAAACAACTCTAAGCATGCGCTACGACTCGCAAGGCCAACAGATAAACAAACAACATGTGATGGGATGTATGGATAAAGTTGTATGGGCTGCAGGATAAACATGTGATGGGATCGCAGTTCGAGAATCGATAACTAGGGTAGCAGAGATCAACGGCAGGAATGAAAGACAATGTATAGGTAAACAAGCAAACTTTGCTTGCCTGGAATCCCGCATGGAAGCAGATCTCGTCGTTGCTCACACATCTCAACGTCTTATCCGCGAAGAAGCAACAAACACTGGAAAGCGTAAAAGATGCATTTTACAACTACGGCAAAAGATCCAGCATGATCATATGAGAATGATGCATGGCATGGCGAGATGCAATTTGAGATGCACTTAACTCAAATTAAGCGGAACCGGGGTTCCGACAATTAATACTTAGGTGCAAGTTATTTATCTACTCCACAAACTAAATGTTCATTAACATGGCAAGACATGGCAAGGATGATCTAGTCAAATTAAATGGAATGGGGCAATACATATAGTGATTTGCCCCACACATTCCATATTTATTATTTAGGTGATTTGCTACACCCGCAAACCCAAAGATGCAACAAATGCAATTATGATGCGATATGCACAAGATAGATGACATTTAATAAAAATAGGTTTTAGGGTTAGGGTTTGGGTCCGTACGTCGGATCGGGTGAACTAGGGTTCGAAACCGACGTCTTCGGTCCGTAGAGGAAGTAGTCGTCGTCGTGGAAGTAGTCGTCGCGGAACCGGGGCATCATCGTTTGTCGGTGTCGTGGAAGTGGGCGGGGAAGTAGTGGTACTCGGCCATCACCGTTGACGGGCGCGGGCACGTAGGAGCATGGCAACGGGCACCGGAAGGAAAAGCGCATGGGCGGGCACCGCAACACGGACACGGACAATTACGGCGACGTGACACCGGAGGGAGCACACGCACGTGCACGGGCAGCACCTCGAAGGGTGGACAAAACGGGCAACAACTGCAACATCGGATGTTTTGCGGGCATTCCCCCGAACACCTTGCGCGCGGCGGATGCGGGGAGGCCACCGGGACGGAGCAGCCGTGGATGGAAGGAGGCCGGCGCGGGCTGCGAGCACGCGCACGGCGGCGGCGGGCGCACGGCCGAAGGCGCGCGGCACGACGGTGGCGGCATGGAGGGCGCGCGCGGGGGCACTGCGTGGGGGGAGGAGGCGCGCGCGGGGCGCGGCTCACGGGCGGCGGCTCTGGAACGCGGCGGCGGGGCGCAGCGCGCAACGGCGGCGTGGCGTGGGGACACGGCGGCGGAGAGAGGGGCGGTCGGGCGTGGGCGCGCGCGGAGAGGCGCGGGCGAGGGGCCGGCGCGGCGGCGCGGCTCAGAGCAGGAGGGCGCGCGGCGCGCTGCGGGAGCGCGGCCGGAGACGGGGCGGCGACGCGGGGAGGCAGAGGAGCGGCGGAGGCGCGGGCGCGCGCGCGGCTGGAGGCGCAGGCGCGCGGGCCGGCGGGGAGGAGCGCGGGGAGGCGCGGGTACGGGCGGAGGAGGCCGGGACGGCGCGGTCGCGAGGGGCCGGCGATTGGTGCGAGCGTGGGCGGCCGGGAGGATCGAGTTGCGGCTCGGGAGGAAGCCACGGGCTGGTGCGCTCGCTCGTGCTGCGGGAGGAAGAAAGGAAGGAAGGAAGGAAGAGAGAAAAAAAAGAAAGAAAAGAAGAAGAAAGGAAGGAAAGAAAGAAAAAAAGAAAAGAAGAGAAAAAGGAAGGGGGAAAAAGAGAAAAGGAAAAAAGGAGGAAGTGGAGGGGGGCGGTTGCAAAGTTGCAGGGGTGGGAAACAATTTTTCCAGGGGAAAACCTAGGGTTTGCTTAGGTGGGCTTTTGGGCTTTTATTTCTCTCCCCTTTAATTATTTTCTTATTTCTATTTTTAAAACCAAATAGAAAAAGAATTTGAACACGAAACCTTTACAAAATATTTTTAGTTTTAAATAGACAATTTAATAAACTATTTTTTAACATTTACAAAAGATTTGAAAATAACACATTTTTTATTAATTTGAAATGTATTTGAATTTAATTGCGGACATTGAATTTAAATGCAACAAATTAAATTTAATGCGATGAAATGTAATGTCATGTTGATGTAAAAAGAAAACACACAAAACTAAAAGGGGATAAATCCCGGGGCGTTACATGTGAGCTAGAAAATCGACATCTAGCAGCGGTTATAATCCATATCAGTAGAAGGTAGTAAAAAGGATATGAACTTGTCTCAGGTGCAACAAAGCCTGGTTATTCAGAACATGAAGAGAAATCAAATATGGATAACATGAAGTTATTGTGCTGGATAACTTATGCCATCTAGAGTGCAATGTCGGATAGCCATTTTGGGTCATGCAAAATGATTGAATTTCTCTGAGCGGAAGGGATGTAGTTGGTGAAACTTGGCAGCATTTAGCTGTCAATTTTCGTTCAGCTCATGCATGGCAGACACTATTGTATGATTGCAACAACGAAAAACTCGAAAGCTATTTCATGCCTTGTGATAACTTCAGATGAAATAGCTAGCTAATCTCTACTTAGTTATTGACTGATACATGTGTTTCTTCTTAAGCTTGGCAACGTGAACAATACATCGTTGTACAATTTTAGAACAGGACCTTGGCAAGGAATGAGAGATCTCACCGGCACGCGGGACGACGGCGTCGGGAATGGGCTCGCGCAGCACAACGGCAGCCTCAGGCACGACGGCGGAGCGCGGCGGCGGGGAGCAGCGCAGCGGCGGACAACCCTATCTAGGGTTTCTGCGGGGAGCACGACGTAGCGTGGCGGAGCGGCAGACCGCAGGGAGCACGGCAGACGACGGAGCAGCGCGGTGGCGGGAGCAGCGCAGCGGCGGACGAAGCAGCAACGTACGGAGCACCACGGCGGCGGGGCAGCAACGGCTGGAGCAGGGCTTTGCCAGAGTAGCGCGCGTGGATTTGGGGGAGAACTTGTTTATTTTTCGGCCGTGACTAGCCTAAACGTTGTGAAACTGGCCTTTAGTCGCGGTTGGTGGCTGGAACCGCGACTAAAGGGTCTATAGTGGCGGTTCCAGCCACCAACAGCGACTAAATGTCTGTCTGGGTCGCGAAAAATTGTGCGCGAAGCCCAGCGGCCCTTTAGTCTCGGTTGTTTTCCGAGACAAATACTTTGTTTCCTTGTTTCTTTTTCTTTTTACTGGTTTTTGTTTTTGTTTCCTGTTATATACTTTGGTTTACTAACTTTTTGATTGTTTCTAGTTTTTTTCTATTTTGTTTTAAATTCTTTGATTTAAATATGCAAAGGGATTCTTCAAATTCTTTTCATACATACAATTTTCCATTTTTTAAGTGCAGAAAATGAGGTTTTTTGTGAAGGAAGTACAAAAAATATGATGCAAAATGGCACCCATATAATTTTCACTAAGAGTAATGCACATATGATGGATGATCCCCTAGTATGATTTTTTTTAATTCTAACTAATTTCCCCTAGTAAATTGAGTTTATGTTGATTTTTTGAAAGTAATTCAAATTAGAACTACAACTGTTTTATAGTTTGGTCTGAAATTTTTGAAAAAAACATCTTAAGGTACACAACTAGTGGTTATATCACAGAAACATTGATAGTTTTAGAAAATAGCAGCTCTTCCGATGAATAGTCGTAGCGACCGTTTTGATCGTTTTTACCAAAAAATATAATAAAGTGATAGACCCCTTAAAAAATAAAATCTTTTGGCATGGGCTCCTTATATGTGTACAAGTTGCTATGAAAAATTATAAACTTGATTTTTGACAACATTTGCAAAAAAAATCTTCACAAAAAGGTTTATCATGTATGAACATTTAGAAGTTTCAAGCCAAATGACCAAGTTATGGTCATTTCAGCGACATAGTTTGTTATAAAGATCTCATACTTCACACATAGGTGCATCTTGGTAAACAATCTTGCCAAAGGTATTATTCAAATTATTTACATAAATACCATTTTTCATTTTTTTTAAGTGCAGAAAATGAGATTTTTTTTGTGAAGGAAGTACAGAAAATATAATGCAAAATGCACCCAACTAATTTTCACTAAGATAAATGCACGTATGATGGATGATCCCAAGTATGAGTTTTTTTAATTCTAACCAATTTCCTCTAGTTAGTTGAGTTTATGTTGATTTTTTGAAATTAATATAAATTTGAACTACAACTGTTTGATAGTTTGGTCTGAATTTTTTGGAAATCATTTTAAGGTACACAACTAGTGGTTATATCACAGAAATATTGATAGTTCTAAAAAATATCAGCTCTTCCGATGAATAGTCATAGCGACCGTTTTGATCGTTCTTACGAAAAAACGTAATAGAGTGATAAACACCTCAAAAAATCAAATCTTTTGGCATGGGCTCCTTATATGTGTACAAGTTGCTATGAAAAATTATAAACTTGATTTTTGACAACATTTGCAAAAAAAATCTTCACAAAAAGGTATATCATGTATGAACATCTAGAAGTTTCAAGCCAAATTACCAAGTTATGGTCATTTCGACGACATAGTTTGTGATAAAGATCTCATACTCCACATATAGGTGCATCTTGGTATAATAAACAATCTTGCCAACAGGGACTAAATAAGCACATGGATCGTGTGTTTCTTTAAAGCACTTGTGAGCCGTTGGATCAAGATGTGTTTCTTTTGAGTGCTTCTGAGCTGTTGGATGGGCACTATCATGACCACTTTGTGAGTCACATGACCCTATATATAGCTCCTTATATTTGTAGTCTCGGTTGGTGACACCAACCGGGACTAAAGAAGCACATGGATCGTGTGTTTTTTAAAGAACTTGTCAGCCGTTGGATCAAGATGTGTTTCTTGTGAGGGCTTATGAGCTGTTGGATGGGCACTATATATAGCCCCCTCTCGAACATGTTCGACACTCAGTGTCTTCTCATTCTACTTCATCGATAGAATACAAAGCATTCAGATTCCCTGCATACGCCCAACGGTGCATTTGATATGCAGACACTCACGAGCCACCGTTGGGCTGTATGCAGGGGAAACTGTGTGTTTTGTTCCATGCATCTACAAAATAGTTCAGTTCATCGACAGAATACAGAGCATTCAGATTCCCTGCATACACCCAATGGTGCATTTGATATGCAGGCACTCACGAGCCACCGTTGGGCTGTATGCAGAGGAAACCGTGTGTTTTGTTCCATGCATCTACAAAATACTTCAGTTCATCGAAAAAATACAAAGCATTCAGATATTACACAGCAACAATAATATTCCTATCTAGTGTTTACTTGTTCTTCTGATTGCGCTGTAACCACGAACAATTTTCTTCATTTAACTTGATACTTTGATCAGTTTTCACTTTGAAGGGCGGAATGTCATGAAACTTATCATAATCTTCTGACATGTATGTCTTGTCCTCCACTCCCACAATGACTCTTTTCCCTGAAAGAACTATGTGGCGCTTTGGCTCATCGTGTGATGTACTCGCTTGCTTATCATTTCTTTTTTCGGTAGGGTAGACATGACCTTCACATAGAAAACCTGAGCCACTTCACTAGCTAGGACGAATGGTTTGTTCTCGTATGAAAGATTCTTGAGATCCACTGTAGTCATTCCGTACCGTGGGTCTACCTCTACCCCGCCTCGTATGTTGAATCATTTGCAGTTGAACAAAGGGAACTTAAAAGTAGGTTCATAGTCAAGTTCCCATATCTCCTCTATGTAACCATAATATGTGTTCTTTTCTCAGTTACAGTTTGTTGCATTAAAGAGGATAACACTGTTTTGGTTGCTGCTCATTTTATCTTGGTTAGTTATGTAAAATATATTTCCATTTATCTCGTACCCTTGAAAAGTCAATATAGTTGAAGCTGGTGATTTGGCCAACAAGTATAGTTGTTCTTCAACATTGGTGTCATTAATGAGACGTCTTTTTAACCAACTGTTGAAAGTCTTCATGTGTTCTCCATCAATACAATCTTCAGATTTCTCCGGGTAATTGGAGCGTAAAACATTCTTATGTTCCTCGACATACAGATCCACCAAACTGGAATTATGTAGAACGGTGTCGTGTGCTTGACTGAAAGAATTCCCGTCTTGACATATTGTTTCTTTCTTTCCTAGGGTGCCTTTTCAATGCAGTCTCCCCTTATGACGCGATTCAGGAACACCGATCGGATTCAGATCAGGAATAAAATCTACACAAAACTCAATGACCTCCTCTGTTCCATAACCCTTGACGATGCTTCCTTCTGGCCTAGCCCGGTTATGAACATATATTTTTAAGACTCTCATGAACCTCTCAAAGTGGAACATGTTGTGTGGAAATACAGGACCGAGAATGGAAATCTCTTTGACTAGATGGACTACGAGGTGCGTCATAATATTGAAGAAGGTTGGTGGGAACACCAACTCGAAGCTGACAAGACATTGGACCACATCCTTCTAAATTTTTTTTAGAGTTAGTGGATTGATGACCTTCTAAGAAATTGCATTGAGAAATGCACATATCTTCACAATGGGTTCTCGAACATTTTCCGGTAGAAGCCCTCTCAATGCAACCAGAAGTAATTGTGTCATAATCACGTGACAACCATGAGACTTTGGGTTCTGAAATTTTTGCTCTGCCAAGTTTATTATACCATTTATATTTGATGAGAAGCCAGATGGAACCTTCATACTATGAAGGCAAAATATTTTCTTCTCTTCTTTCGTAAGAGCGTAGCTTGCAGGACCTGGCCGATTCTCTGAATGAGTATCGTCTCGATGCATCTCTTCGCTCATACGTTGATGGGCCTGCCTTCCTTTCGGTGTACCTTTTTTTGACTTCCCATCTTTTGACTTCCCATACACGCCCAAGAAGTTTAGCAGGTTGCAGCAAATATTCTTTGCCACGTGCGTCACGTCGATTGCAGAGTGGATATCTAGCATTATCCAATAGGGCAGCTCCGAAAATATAGATTTCTTCTTCCACATGGGTACGTGGTTGTTTGCGTCATTCGGAACAGTGAGTCCGCCAGGACCCTTTCCAAAGATTACATTTAAATCCTTGACCATATCATGTATAAAAGAACTATAAGGTACGGTAGGCCTCAGCCGATGATTTGTCTCACATTTGTAATGTTTGCCTTTCTTACTTAACGGATGCTTGGGTACAAGAAACCGACGATGACCCAGGTACACATTCTTGTTACCTAAATGAATACTATCAGTTTTAGTTTAACAGTGCGTGAGTGCATTGTATCACTTGTTTGATTGTCCTGAAATGTTACCAAGAGTAGGGCAATCATTGATGGTTACAAAAAGCAAAGCTTGTAGATCAAATTTCTCCAGTTTGTGCTCATCCAACACACGTACACCTTCTTCACGACACAACTGCGAACGTTCTTCAACTAATGGCCTGCGGTACACATCAATGTCGTTGCCAGGTTGCTTCGGCCCTTGAATGAGCACTGTCATCATAATGTACTTCCGCTTCATGCACAAACAAGGAGGAAGGTTATATATACATAGAGTCACGGGCCAAGTGCTATGACTGGAACTCTGCTCTCCAAAAGTATTAAAGCCATCTGTACTTAGACCAAATCTTAAGTTCCTTGCGTCATCTGAAAATGTCGGGAACTCTCTGTCAATTTTTCTCCACTGGAACCCATCAGCGGGGTGTCTCAACATCAGGTCTTTTTTACGAGCTTCTTTGTGCCATCGCAACAACTTGGCATGCTCTTTGTTGCTGAACAAACGTTTCAACCGTGATATTATAGGAGCATACCACACCACCTTTGCAGGAATCCTCTTCCTGGGGCGCGGCTCGCCCTCAACATCACCAGGGTCATCTCACCCGATCTTATACCGCAATGCACCGCATACATGACATGCATTCAATTTTTCGTGCTCACCGCGGTAGAGGGTGCATTCGTTAATGCATGCATATATCTTATGCACCTCTAATCCTAGAGGGCATACCACCTTCTTAGCTCCGTACTTACTAGAGGGTAATTCATTATCATTTGGAAGCATCTTCTTAACTATTTTCAACAAATTTTCAAATCCCTTGTCAGAAGTACCATTCTCTGCCTTGCATTGCAGCAATTCAAGTGTGGTACCCAGCTTTTTCTGGTCATTTTGGCAAGTTGGGTACAACAATTTGGCGTGATCAGCTAACATACGCTCCAACTTCAACCTTTCGTTTTCACTTCCACAGTACATTTGTGCATCACGAATGGCCCAACGAAGATCATCATCGGGCTCATCAATAATGGGATCTTCTTCAGCTTCGTCTTCTCCCATTGTAGTATCACTGAACCAAGGATAGTTGTCATTATCCTCCTCTTCTTCATCTTCTTCCATCATAACCCATGTTTCTCCGTGCTTGGTCCAACAATAATAATCAGTCATAAAACCATTGTGCAAGAGGTGGGAGTGAATGACTTTTGAGGTAGAGTAACCACTCATATTCTTGCAGGCACTACATGGACAACGAAAAAAACCATTCTTCGGCTTGTTTGACTCAGCCATATGGAAAAAATTATGCATGCCATCAATGAAATCAGGGCAGCATCGGTCACCGTACATCCATTGGCGGTTCATCTGTATTACATAAAAGTATATCAAACCCCATTATTACAATACTGTCATGAATAAAATGCAAGAGCAAATAATTAATACAAGTTCATCCATTAAGATAAGAGTAGAGTAGTGAAAACTTGTAATACATTAATTGAAAGAAATATAAAAATTATCTAAAGAATTTAAATCCAACAACAAATCCGATCAAAATCGCAACTAAGGTAAATACTGAACCCACAACATAATGATACCAAGCCTCCCGATTAATGGCATATTTTCTAATCCTTTTAATCTTCAAGCGTATTGCATACATCTTGTTCTCGTTACCATCGACCATGTCGGCAAGTTTGACCTCTAATTTCATCTTATCTTCTAACCATTGGAGATAAAGATCTTCACTTCTTTTCAATTTTGTTTTCAAATCATTGTTTTATTTATCCAAAAACTCAATAATAGGGCCAGGTTCAATTTCCGGTTCAACAACCTTCTAGATAAAAATAAATCTATGTCAAGTTGGTCGCCATAATTGACAGAAACACAAAATGAAATAAATAGTTTTAAAAATATACCACATCTGAATCATAGACCGGACGAGTACCGACGGGGTCGGATATATATAATACAAGTTAGAAAATTATACAAGTAATAACTATGCATCTAAACAATAAAGCTATGTTTAAAAAAACAAATAAAAACACGAGGCTCACCGAGATGTTGCCGGTGACGGGACGGCGCGGACGATCGATGGCGGTAAGGACGGGGACGACGCTAAAACACATAAATCATAAATTAGTTTAAGCACAAATTGCACATATAAACAAATGAAATTATAACTTAGTCATTTCATCAAACACCTATCTTGCACTAGAAATTTGAAATGAGCAAAATGAGCTAAATAAGTAATGCCGGAAAGAGGATGAAGCTGCTAACCGTTGGGTGTCTTCAATCTTTTCAAATGGTGTAAAATATTGTGGATTATTTAGCTTTGGGGAGAGAAAATGGAGAAGAAATAGAGAGGGAAATGTTGAGATCGAGCTCGGGCTGAGAAAATGGAGTTGGCCGAAGGTGGAAGAAGCTGATATTTCCGGTTTGTGTTAGGACCGGGACTAAATGTTTCGGACGCTGGGCCCCGCCTCTGCTGCCACATGCGCTGGACGTTTAGTCCCGGTTCGTAGGTTCCTCCCAAATCCGGTGCTGTGTCTCACACCCCTTTAATATCGGTTCATTTTAAAATTCGAACTAAATGGGTGAACCAAAACCCCTTTTTCACTAGTGACAGTACATCAAAATAAGTGTTGGAAGTCTAAACAAGGGCGTCTAACGAGTCAGTTTTACACTCAAAACCAATTACATATAGGAAGATGCTGGTACATAAACAAGTCGTCTGGAGTTACTCTTCCCCATGCGAAGATCGATAGCTAATGCTATTACCATCAGCGTGATCTTCATGAAGCTACGCCCGCGCTGGATCATAGTTTTGCTCAGGTTCTACTGACTTCCGCGATCTGGGTAATTTTCTTGCTGCAAGGTGCAAATGGGGGCATAGAGGCTTTGGCGCCCTAGTTTTCATGTCAAATCCTCGCACGCCCACAAATCCTGCACTGTATTTACTCTGGTAAGAAAACTCTAGATAAATTAGAAAAAATCATATGCAGTACATACTTTTCGACTAAGTAAGTTCGGAAGAAACTAGAGCACTTATCTATCTATACCTAATAATAAAGTGACTAAGGCTTCTTGTGTCGTCCGTTCCAAATTTATGATTTTATCTCTGCAAGTTCAGATATATTTCAAGGTATGCCACCGCCGAGTGGAACGTAACCGATTAGTGTCTTTTCCTCCGTCATGTTCTTCAGAGAAATAGAACTGCCGATTTCTCTATCGTGGCGGCTAGCACCTCTACTTTTCCATCCTCACTTCTCCTCGCCAACAACGGTCACGGCGGCCGGAGGTGTGTGGGAGGGATGCCAGGAGGGACGGAGTTGTAGTGTTAGGTTTCCTTTTCATCCCTCTTGAATAAGTCAGATTCAGGATTTATGCTGGGGTCAATGGAGTTGGGAGGAGATCAGGGCCCCCCGATCTGGAACCTTGGGCCAAATCCAGCGATTGAAAGGGTCTGTTTGTTCGGTATGCAACTTTTGAAAAGCAACTGTAGGTGTTGAACTGTGAGAAAGCAGCTGTGTTTGGAAGCAGATATTTGATGTTTGGTAAAACTGCTGTTAGCAGCTGTTGCTGTAGATTTTCTTGTTGAAATGTCCCTAAATGCTGAAGATGTTATATAAAAGTGCTGATTTGAACCGAAATACTTGTTTTTGACTTATTTCATTCATAATTACTATATTTACTTAGTTTAGAGAGCTAAATCATGTCAATTTTTTTATGTAATAACTGAAACATGTATTTATTGAAACGAGCATTACATACATGCGTAAGACCACAACACATCACACGGTGCTTGGAATTCATCCGTGCGAGTCAAGTCAAGGACAACACGGTTGCAGACTTTGGCTGGCATTGCGGTTGTAATTTTGAGCAACGTGAGGGGTCATACATTAGTAGAAAACAGGACTTTGGTTCACCCCTTTAGTTCACATTTAAAAAGGAACCGAGACTAAAGGGTACAAGCCATCAGATTGAATTTAGGAGGGACGTTTAGTCCCGGTTCGTGACACGAACCGGGACTAAAGGGTCACCACATGCGGCCGTAGAGGCGGGGCCCAGTGTGTGACCCTTTAGTCCCGGTTCGTGGCACCAACCTGGACTAAAGGGTCTACGGTAGGCTACTTTTTTACCGTGAAAAAACAACGTCTAAAATAAATTTAAAAATGAAAAAAATTTCAAATTTAAAAATCCTTTGACGTGCCGGTACCTATCGCAACCTACTATTAGAGAAAATTTTAATTTTTAATGTTTAACTTTTTTTTGTAAAAAAAGTGATCTCAATTTAAAAAAGTATAACTTTTGCGTATGAACTCGGAAAACATTGTGTATATATGAAAAACTATCTACGCAATTAGGTCACATAAAATGACATTGTATGATGATTTACCATTTTAAGATTTTTTATATTAATTGTAGCCAAAGTTTAGTATAGAATGGAATGATAAAATGCGCATCTTGTAGGACCAGTCAACCGGAAGGAATCTTTTTTTTGTAAATTTGGTCATAAATCAAGTTTATCATTTTTCATGGCAACTAGTACACATATAAGTTTCAGACCAAACTATCAAATAGTGGTAGTTTAAATTTCAATTATTTTCGATAAATCAACATAAACTCAATTAACTAGGGGAAATTAGTTAGAATTCAAATAAAAAACTCATACCTGGGGATCATCCATCATATGTGCACCACTCTTAGTGAAAATTAGTTGGGTGCCATTTGGAGTCATATTTTCTGTACTTCCTTCACAAAAAACCTCATTTTCCACTTAAAAAAAGGAAAATGATATTTATGAAAATAATTTGAACAATCCCTTTGGCAAGATTATTTAATATACCAATATGCACCTATGTGTGGAGTATGAGATCTTTATCACAAACTATGTCGTCGAAATGACCATAACTTGGTCATTCGGCTTGAAACTTCTAGATGTTCATACATGATAAACCTTTTTGTGAAGACTTTTTTTGAAAATGTTGACAAAAATCAAGTTTATCCTTTTTTATAGCAACTAGTACACTTATAAGGATCCCATGTCAAAGGATTTGATTTTTTGAGGTGTTTATCACTTTATTACATTTTTTCTTAAAAACGATCAAAACGGTCGCTATGACTAATCATCGGAAGAGGTGATATTTTCTAGAACTATCAATGTTTCTGTGATATAACCACTAGTTTTTTACCTTAAAATGATTTATCCAAAATTTTCAGACCAAACTATCAAACAGTTGTAGTTCAAATTTGAATTACTTTCGATAAATCAACATAAACTCAATTAACTAGGTGAAATTAGTTAGAATTCAAAAAAAAAACTCATACCTGGGGATCATCCATCATATGTGCACCACTCTTGGTGAAAATTAATTGGGTGCCATTTGGAGTCATAGTTTATGTACTTCCTTAACAAAAAACCTCATTTTTTCCACTTAAAAAAAGGAAAATGATATTTATGAAAATAATTTGAAGAATCCCTTTGGCAAGATTGTTTAATATACCAATATGCACCTATGTGTGGAGTATGAGATCTTTATCACAAACTATGTCGTCGAAATGACCATAACTTGGTCATTCGGCTTGAAACTTCTAAATGTTCATACATGATAGACCTTTTTGTGAAGACTTTTTTTACAAATGTTGACAAAAATAAAGTTTATCATTTTTCATAGCAACTAGTACACTTATAAGGATCCCATGTCAAAGGATTTGATTTTTTGAGGTTTTTATCACTTTATTACATTTTTTCTTAAAAACGATCAAAACGGTCGCTATGACTAATCATCGAAAGAGGTGATATTTTCTAGAACCATCAATGTTTCTGTGATATAACCCCTAGTTTTGTACCTTAAAATGATTTATCCAAAATTTTCAGACCAAACTATCAAACAGTTGTAGTTCAAATTTGAATTAGTTTCGATAAATCAACATAAACTCAATTAACTAGGGGAAATTAGTTAGAATTCAAAGAAAAAACTCATACCTGGGGATCATCCATCATATGTGCACCACTCTTAGTGAAAATTGGTTGGGTGCCATTTGGAGTCATATTTTATGTACTTCCTTCACAAAAAACCTCATTTTTTCCACTTAAAAAAAGGAAAATGATATTTATGAAAATAATTTGAAGAATCCCTTTGGCAAGATTGTTTAATATACCAATATGCACCTATGTGTGGAGTATGAGATCTTTATCACAAACTATGTCGTCGAAATGACCATAACTTGGTCATTCGGCTTGAAACTTCTAGATGTTCATACATGATAAGCCTTTTTGTGAAGACTTTTTTTGCAAATGTTGACAAAAATCAAGTTTATCATTTTTCATAGCAACTAGTACACTTATAAGGATCCCATGTCAAAGGATTTGATTTTTTGAGGTATTTATCACTTTATTACATTTTTTCTTAAAAACGATCAAAACGGTCGCTATGACTAATCATCGGAAGAGGTGATATTTTCTAGAACCATCAATGTTTCTGTGATATAACCACTAGTTTTGTACCTTAAAATGATTTATCCAAAATTTTCAGACCAAACTATCAAACAGTTGTAGTTCCAATTTGAATTACTTTCGATAAATCAACATAAATTCAATTAACTAGG
Source organism: Poa annua (assembly GCA_026929855.1). Classification (NCBI taxonomy): domain Eukaryota; kingdom Viridiplantae; phylum Streptophyta; class Magnoliopsida; order Poales; family Poaceae; genus Poa; species Poa annua. The sequence goes on along the minus strand of CM049426.1, from coordinate 235,923,883 downwards.
GAAAATTAGTTAGAATTCAAATAAAAAACTCATACATGGGGATCATACATAATATGTGCACCACTCTTAGTGAAAATTAGTTGGGTGCCATTTGGAGTCATATTTTCTGTACTTTCTTCACAAAAAACCTCATTTTTTCCACTTAAAAAAAGGAAAATGATATTTATGAAAATAATTTGAAGAATCCCTTTGGCAAGATTGTTTAATATACCAATATGCACCTATGTGTGGAGTATGAGATCTTTATCACAAACTATGTCGTCGAAATGACCATAACTTGGTCATTCGGCTTGAAACTTCTAGATGTTCATACATGATAGACCTTTTTGTGAAGACTTTTTATGAAAATGTTAGCAAAAATCAAGTTTATCATTTTTCATAGCAACTAGTACACATATAAGGATCCCATGCCAAAGGATTTGATTTTTTTAGGTGTTTATCACTTTATTTCATTTTTTCTTAAAAACGATCAAAACGGTCGCTATGACTAATCATCGGAAGAGGTGATATTTTCTAGAATTATCAATATTTCTGTGATATAACCACTAGTTGTGTATCTTAAAATGATTGTAGTTTAAATTTGAATTACTTTCGATAAATCAACATAAACTCAATTAACTAGGAGAAATTAGTTAGAATTTAAATAAAAAACTCATACCTGGGAATCTTCCATCATATGTGCACCACTCTTAGTGAAAATTTGTTGGGTGCCATTTGGAGTCATATTTTCTGTACTTCCTTCACAAAAAACCTCATTTTTTCCACTTAAAAAAGGAAAATGATATTTATGAAAATAATTTGAAGAATCCCTTTGGCAAGATTGTTTAATATACCAATATGCACCTATGTGTGGAGTATGAGATCTTTATCACAAACTATGTCGTCGAAATGACCATAACTTGGTCATTCGGCTTGAAACTTCTAGATGTTCATACATGATAGACCTTTTTGTGAAGACTTTTTATGAAAATGTTAGCAAAAATCAAGTTTATCATTTTTCATAGCAACTAGTACACATATAAGGATCCCATGCCAAAGGATTTGATTTTTTAGGTGTTTATCACTTTACTTCATTTTTTCTTAAAAACGATCAAAACGGTCGCTATGACTAATCATCGGAAGAGGTGATATTTTCTAGAATTATCAATATTTCTGTGATATAACCACTAGTTGTGTATCTTAAAATGATTGTAGTTTAAATTTGAATTACTTTCGATAAATCAACATAAACTCAATTAACTAGGAGAAATTAGTTAGAATTTAAATAAAAACTCATACCTGGGAATCTTCCATCATATGTGCACCACTCTTAGTGAAAATTTTTTGGGTGCCATTTGGAGTCATATTTTCTGTACTTCCTTCACAAAAAACCTCATTTTTTCCACTTAAAAAAGGAAAATGATATTTATAAATATAATTTGAAAAATCCCTTTGGCAAGATTGTTTAATATAACAATATGCACCTATGTGTGGCGTATGAGATCTTTATCACAAGATGATAGTCCTTTTTGTGAAGACTTTTTTTTTAAATTTTATCAAAAATCAAGTTTATCATTTTTCATACCACATAGTACACATATAAGGATCACATGCCAAAGGATTTGATTTTTCGAGGTGTTTATCACTTTATTTCATTTGTTCGTAAAAAAGATCGAAATGGTCACCATGGCTATCGATGTTTCTGTAATGCAAAATATGATTTGGATGTCATATTTGGATTCCTCTAATTTTTTTGATCAATTTAGACATTGTATTTTTTGAATTTCGATTTAAGGATTTAAAGATACATATACTATATAAAAAAGCAAAAGTAAAGTAATGTTTATTTTATCATTATTTATTTTAATATTTTATTGTATTATCATTTTTATTTATTCAACTAAAATTTTATAATACAATCAATAAAAAATATATCATCATGACCGAGTGGTTAATATGATAGATAAGACAGTTATATCAGTAAGTTCTCTGTTCTCTCTTAGTATCTAATTTGAATGGAACCTAAATGTTAAGCGTGCTTGAGGTGGAGTAGTGTGAGGATGGGTGACCGAGCGGGAAGTTTGACCGTACATATGCACTTTGACTTGAGAATAGGGGTAAATACAAATTAATTAGTAAAATAATTGAAAGATTCGAAGTTCAAAAACAATTTGAAGATTCAAAATTAAAAAAACCAGTAAAAAATAGAAAATAGTTGATTTTTTTGAAAAAAATGAATTTCTGCTAAAAACCTTTAGTCCAGGTTACCAACCTGGACTAAAGGGTCCAAACCCTGTGGGCACACGTGGCCATGTGGAAGGGCCTTTGGTCCAGGTTCGTTAGCAACCGAGACTAAAGAGTTGGACACCTTTAGTCCCGTTTTGATAGTCCCTGTTGCTACACCGGGACTAAAGGTTCTATAGAACCGGGACTAAAGCTCATATTTCTACTAGTGATAGCTAACAACGCTTCAGGTTTAAAGGAGAAAGCTGCGGGAAGCACCTCCGGTCGCGCTTCCCCGCTGCTTGCCTTCAGTTGTGTATTTTGGTGAAGCGATTGTAGGAAGCGCTTTTTCATTTGATGGTGTTTGTTTCGGTTTCTGTTTTTTAACCCTAAAAGCAGAAGCGAAAACCCAAACAAACAGAGCGTAAGATCATCATCTTCGCTCTGTAACATTGAACCTGGTCTTGCTGTACTGGAGTAACCCTTCCGGCCGTTCTTATTTCTTTGATGTGGAGCTCCTGATTCCATGCTGGGCTGTCAAAGATGTGGTTGGACGTGGCCTTCCTCCTGATGCGCGGATAGGCCTTGATCTGCCGGGGATGACCCTTTCTCAAGGACCTTTGATGGAGTCATTGCCTCCTGCACCTTCCGCCATGGACGCCCTGAAGTGTTTTCCTACGGATTTACGTCGCACTGACGTTGGTCGGCTTGATCGTCGCCGTGGGCGTGGCGATGCCGTTTCCGTCCGGCGCGACGGGGCTGCCCATGCTACTGCAGATGGTCTGCAAATTCCTGAACTTGAGCGTCGAGCTGATCTTTGATCTGAACCATTTTATTTTCCGAGTTGGTCTGCACTGCACACGTACTGGTTCTTTCCCTTTTCTGCTCATCTCAATGATGTGTGTGATTCATACTAGCATGGAAATTCTCATGTTTTTTGGGAACGGACTTGGACGGAGACCATGGCCAAAGGTACCAGCTTTGAGGAGCAATGTAGTCGGATGTGATGGCCTTTGGCCTTTTACCTTCTAGCCTTCATGGTGGCCTTTGGCCTTTTATATTCTAGCCTTTTGGCCAATATATTGTAGCCTTTAGACACCGTGGAATACAACTTGCTGTTTATCTAACATGGTATCATGAGCTGTGGTATTTTTTTTAGGACGCGCAACTCGTTCAATTCTCCCGATCCGTTGCTAGTGCGCTACAGCAGCAGCTCTTCGGCTGGCCGGCCGGCCGCCGGTGCTTCCGATCTCCTTTTCTCATCGTCTTAATTCTGCTGCCTCGTTTCTCCGATCGATCGGCGCTGCTGTTGCGTGCTCTAATCGCTCTGTCCTAGATTCGTTAGCTGGGTGTGGTTTCCCTCTATCCTATATCTTGTGAGATCTCCCGCATGTCCGATGTCTGGCTGTCCACCGGATTTGCGTGACTATCTCCGATTGGATTGCTCCCGCAGACCTGCTGTTGGCCCGGCCGCATTTCCACTGGGTTCGGATGTTCGTGGTTGATTCAGATATTGATGAGTGTTTTTGTTTTCGTTATAAAAAAAAGTTGTCATGTCGTCGTCTATGACTCCCCGGTTTTTCAATGCTGTCGTCCATCTTTTTCTATACTATTTTCCACTACGTCCACCAAATCCATTTTTCTTTTGTGTCTCATGTCATGGAGTCCACTATATCTTTTTCTTGTCAGCCTGCTTTTCCGGTCCTCTTGTGGCCTCTTCTTGTATTGCTGGTTGATCTACGCCCATTCTCTTGCTGCCGCGCTTGTTTCGCCGCCGGTTTTGTTGGGCTATGATTTTATGCGTAATGCTTTTCTTCTCTTGATATGCCATCTTTTGACAACCCGTCTCTTCTCTTGATGCGGTGTGTGTCTTTGTTTGATGTGCCATCTGTTGCATTGTCATTGATCTACCACATTCTTTGTCGTCGGGCCTCTTGCGCCATTGGGTTTATTGTGCTATGATCTTTTGTGACATGCTCTTCTCACCGTCTCTCGGTTTGTGTTGTTCTCTTCTTCGATCGATTGTGCCTTGACTGAACATGTTATTGAAGACTCTTCATGCTGCGACAACACTCTCAAGACGCCGATTTTGGATTATCTTTTTTATTTTCAAGTTTTAACTTCTTCAAATGCAATGCTATTACATCCCCACTAGTAAAGAAATTGCTAATGGTCCCGGGCTGGGAGCGCTATTTGTCGCGGGCACGCTCGCAGGAAAACGTGCTCGGGACAAATAGCTACCCCTATTTGTCCCGGGCACGCCATGACCCGGGACCATTAGGGGGGCACGTGGCCAAAGAAGCCAGCCTCTGGCTGACTCTCATTTGTCCTGGTTCGTAATATGTTTTTTTTGTTTTCTTTTTTTGTTTCCTGTTTTGCTATTTGTTGCATGTTTTCTATTTTACTAATTCTTTTGTGTTTCTGATTTTGATATTTATTTTTCATTTCGAAAAAGATCGAGTTGCATATTATATGTTATTATATAATTGTCGAATAGTGACTCCCACGGAACAGGGATGGTCACTCCCTGAAGAGTAGTTCGTAAAGGGGATTGAACACGGAGGTCAAGCGACCCTCGAGAGGCACGCCGACGGTGCTCGTCGGGCCTAAAGAGGAACACCCACGACAGAGATGGACACCGGCCCGTACCCAGGTTCACGGCCCTCAGGAGAAGGTAACACTGCTACTTCTGCTTGTCTGTATTGCACTGCAAAGGTTACATTACAATTGAGCTTGCCGAGGGCTCTCTTGAGGCAGTCTGTGCTTGGAGAGGGAAGCAATGGTCGTCTTCCTCCTCCAGCCGACGGCTATTCTACTAGCTGGGCTAGGGTTTACAAGTGTTTTACAAGTAATTGGCCGACCCCTTCCTACGGTGGCAGGCTTGTTCCTTTTATAGGCGCCGCGGGCGTGTTCGTCATCGCGGGGCGTCCACGGTGGGCTCCCACACGGCAGTGGCGCGGAGGAGTTGGAGTCCACTGCGGGTCAATCCTTCATGGACGCGGTCCATCGGCGATAAAGTTGGGCGCGGTGGCCGACAGGCTGGAGACCGCGCAGAATGGCTCGCAGGGGTTACAGTGATCGGGGTGGAGCCCAAGATGACTATCTCCGTGGAGTGTGGCGCCGTCCAGCCGCTTTATCACCAGAGAGGAAAGTCCCAGCTGTCCTGGTGCAGGCGGCGCAACTTTATTGACTCTTTTATCACTAAAACGGCAAAGGGAGTGCCCGCGTCACTCTACGACTGCTGCAGAGGCCATGTGCGCCCTGCAGTTCTTCCTTGGCCGCGAAGCTTCCCCACAGGCCGGAGGTGGCCTATGGAGGGATTTCTGTTGACTTCTCTCCAAGCGCACGGCGCCTCGGGAGAGTCTCTTGAAGCGCAAGTCCTCTTCAGGCCTTCGCTTCCTTTTCAGGACATCAAGAGGATTCGCCTCTCAAGGGTCTCTCCAAGCGGTGGCTTGGTCCTTAGCCGTTTCGTCTGATTTCTCAGCGTGCGAGGCCTGGGGAGAGTGGGCTCTGCACACGCCAGTCCCCACTGGGCCGACAGTAGCCCCCGGGCCCGCGATGGGCGCGATTGAGCCTATGGACGCAAGCCGAGCATCGTGGGCCCAAAGTGCCCGTCCGGCCCGAGCCAGGCGTCACTCAGACGAGTAACGGTCACGCACGATCTGGGGCGTGCATCGTGGAGGGTCCCACCACGCCCAGGTAACTGCTCCTTGAAGAGACATAAAGCCTGGGCGCCGGAGCAGGGAGCCATTACTGTTTCCATTCCTTCTCGCAGAAGCCTCCGCTATTCTCGAGCTCTCCGCCTCTGCTCTCCAGCGCTCTTGCCTCCTTTCGCCTCCAGCGACCCACCGAACTCCGGCGATGAGTCCCCCCAAGAACAAAGACAAGGTTGTCGTGGGATCCTCTTCCCAGGCGGCGCCTGCCGAGGTCGCGCATCGCGCTGCGTTGCCCGAGGTGCGCGTCAACGAGCAACGAGCATGGCACCACTGCGCTCAAGCCGGCTGCGCACGGGAAACGCCCGCGAGGGTTTTTCCCGGTCTTCCAGCACTGCGTCTCTGCCGGGGTGGTGCCGCCATTCTCTCCATTCCTGGAGGCGGTGCTGGCCTTCTACCAGATTCAGTTGCTGCACCTCCACCCAACTCCGTCATCATCCTCTCCGTGTTCGCCTACCTTTGCGAGGCGTACTTGGGCCTGGAGCCCACAGTGGGGCTTTTCCGGTGCTTCTACGCGCTCCGGAACACGGCAAAGAATGAGGGCTCGGGGTGCGTCTCGTTTCGCATCATGGACGGCATGGGGAGCGTTTACATCCCCATGTCGTAGAGCGACGGCAAGGCCGTAACTTTGGTGACGAAGAAAGTGGACGACTTCCGCCAGCGGGTTTTTTTTGTTGGGGTGGAGCAGCCCTGCGCCTTCCTCGAGGTACCTGATGCGCCACCCGTGAAGAATTCCCACTTGGGCCAGGCGTCCTTCGACGGCGCGCGGAACGCGAGCTTGATGTGCCGCTTGAGCTTCCTTCGCGAGGAGGGACTCATGGGGCAAATCATCATGGCGGACTTCGTGACGCGCCGCATCGCTCCCTACCAGGCGCACTCGGTGCCCATGTGGATGTACTCCGGCCCTCATGACAAGATGCGGCTCCACCGCGAGGACAACGACAAGGACGCCGTCGACAACGTCCTGTCTGCGCTCTTCATCAACCCGGTGGTGCCTGCCGTGGACCGGCTCCCCATCACGCTCCGGCCTCTCCATCAATACAATATGACTGAGCGCATGGCCATCTTGGAGGGGATGCCCCTGTTTACCCCGGCAGGCCCGGCGGGGAAGGAGGCGCCTGTGCCGGTGGTGCAGGAAGCAGAGGGGGCAGACTGGCCCTCTGCCTCGCGAGCCGGGCGAGGAGAGGAGGATGCCGAGGCAGTGGATGTGTCCTCCTTGAGGCCTGGGCCATTCACTGACGAGATTTGCGACATCTCGTCAGGTGACGATGACACCTTCGTGGTGGCGCCCTCACGCCTCGTGGAGGAGGAGGATGAGGAGAGGGAGGCCTCCGACGCGGAGGCCACTCCGGGGCGGCGCGAGCCACGCACCAAGGCGGCCGTGGGCCGGTCTGGGGCGAGGCCGTCCGACGTCCCCTCCAAGAGGAAGGCCGTGGCGCCTCCGGAGGGGTCTGGCGCCAGGACCACGCCCTCCTGGCGTACGCCAGGCCTGGCGTGGGTCGACACCGGCGCTCAATCGTCCGGATAAGTGTCTCTGACACTCGGTCCTTTGACTCTTGATCTTTTTCGCTTTATTTGTCTCTTGAAGATGCTTCCTTGGTTTTTATCAGTGATCTCGTGCCTGCGAAACGCCGTACCGAGGAGGTGCCTCAAGGGGAGGCGCCTGCGTCTCGGGCGGAGGCTGCAACGCCTCAGGCGAAGGAGGCCACGCCTCACCTAGAGGCCTCTGCGCCGCCTCCTAAGCCAATGGTGGTGGAGGCCCCGGAGGATAGTGTCGCTACTCCTCCTCGTGCCCCTACTCCACCTCGCACGATCACGCCACCGCGCGAGCCAACTCCGCCATGTGTGCCCACGCCTCCCGCGCAGCCAGAGGCCGAGGCGGGCCAGGCGCCACAAAGCGCGAGAGAGTCTGCAGGAAGAGCTTCTTCTTCTCCGCCCCGTCCTGCTGCAGGGGACGAGCGCCAGGCTGGTGCGGGCATCGAGGAGGTTTCTGGTGTGGCCGGGGACAGAGTGCAGCCTAGCCCCCATGCGAGCTCCGGGGCCTGGCTCTCGGGCCTCGACGTCGGGGCTGGGCCCTCCTCAAACCTAGGCCTGGTCCTCCCCGGCTGGGACTGGAGCGCTGGGCACCGCGAGGTCGCCTTTCGCCTCGTGAGGTAGTCCCTAGAGGGCATGGAGGTGCACCTCGCCCTCGAAGACATACAGCTCGCCCAGCAGCGCGAGGAGCTTGCAAGGGCGTGTGTGTCCTTCAATGCGGCTGTCGAGGCTCGTCGCCTGGAGGACCTGGCGCTGTAGGCCGCGCGCGAGGAGGCCACCCGCTTCGCCAAGGAGATGCGCGAGGGGGCCATCCGTGACGCCTCTGAGCTCCTTGCGCCCCTCCAGAGGAGCGTGACGCCGCTGCCGAGCTCCTGGCCGCGGCGACGGCCGAGCGCGAAGCCATGGAGGGCTCGCTGGCGCAAAAACGCCGCAAGCTGGGCCATCTGGAGACCCAGCTGCTCTCCGCCCAACGGGCCACGCAGGAAACCCTGGAGGAGGACCGCAAGGGTCTTGCCGAGCGCGAGCGGCAACTATCCCTCAAGGAGAGGGAAGTGCGGCTACGCGACGAGCAGCGGCTTCAGGCGGAGAGCGAGCTCGCCACTGAGCGTCAAGAGCTCGAGGCGCGCGAAGGGACCTGGCCCAGGCGCTCCAGAAGTAAGATGAGAATTCGCCGCCCAGAAGCGCGCCCTGGAGCACTTCGAGAAGCGGTACACCGAGAAGAAGAAAGAGGCGGATGACGCCCTCCTAGAGCGCGAGAAGCAGTACAGGCTGGCCAAAGCTCAGGAGTTCGCTACTCGGCTAAGAAGCAGGAGGACCGCTTCAAGGCCAAGCATGCTGCTGATGCCCAGCGGGTCGCGGAGCTCGAGAAGGCCAACTCCAAGCTCGAGGCCTGCCTCCAACGCGCCAAGGAAACTGGACGCCTGGCGGAGGAGGGCCATGGTGGCCAGGGGCAACGAGCTCGTGGCCCAGCTTGGCGCGGAGGCGCCGCACGCCGACGCTCGGGGCCGCGGCGACGCAACCATGTATCTGGTCTACTTCGACAAGCTCTTCACGGCGCTCGAGTGCCCCGTCACTGATCTACGCGAGGTGATCGAGGTCGAGAGCCGCCAGCTCTTGGGCGTGGTCGTGGATCGCCTCTTCGCCAACCTCCGGCTCCTCACACCGGGCTTCGACCTCGCGACCGTGACTGAGGCTCGTCAGGGCGAAGACGTGCGGCGGGTCTCCAACTACCTCCGCGAGCAAGTCGATGCCTGCTGTAATCGCTTCAAGCGCGCGGAGGTCGCTGCCGAGGACAACGAGGAGGAGGGCGTGTCTGCCGAGACGAAGGAGGGTGCCGTAGAGGAGGTGCACGATGGTGCGGACTCCGCCTGAGCTCTGACTGGTGCGCATGTGTGCGCTTGTATCTGAAACAGTTTCATGCTTAGACACTATGCACTTTTGGGCATGTAATATATTCTTGTTTGCAATTTGCTTCTAGCTTGTTTGCCCCTCGAGAGGTCCCTTTGGACTTATCTTCATGTCTATGGGTTCTCTGCGTCATTAGGACCCGTCTCTTCGTGCCATGACTCCGCCACTTCGGTATGCTAGAGCAATGACTCAGCAAGGCCGGAGGTAAGAGCCCTGAGTCGCGATGCTCAAGTGCCCCCCTTAGACGTACAAGTAGTCCATGAAGTATAAGGGAAAGTGAAGTCGCTAGAGGGGCAAACGTGTGCTTGCGGAACAAAAAGGCTCTCAAGGCAGGGACGCGAGACTTAGCTTCTCGAGGCTTTTGCCCTGTAGAGGTTTTCGCCTGGCGAGGAGATCCTCTCTAGGGGTTTTTCCCGGATATCTCCTCAGGCTTGTGGGGGTGTTTCTTTCCTGTAAATATTAGAGGGGCGAACCCAAACGCTTGTACATGGTGCGGGGACTCGTGCGCGCTTATTGGTCCCCTCAGGCGTTCCTCGCGAGGAGAGTAAGTACCAAGGTCCTTTGTAGAGGTGGCATGTTTGTGGGAGCTTGCCCTCCAGCCAGAACTCGGATCCTTGGGTTTTGCAGTGCTGCTGGTGTGTCATTTGAGGCACTGGCACCGTACTCAGCCTCGCTCGCGAGGTGCGCATGTGGAGAGATATAAGTGCACATTTCAATGAAGTAATGCGTAAACTAAACTCACCACCAAATATTACACAGCGGCGCCGTAGCGCTAAGTTCACTTAGGAACGAAATTGTCTCATTATGCTTGGAGTTGCCAAGTTAATGTTTTGACCATGTCGAGGCATGGGGACCACCCATTAGTGGCAGAGACTCACTACGGCCTGAGGTGGCTCGTTACATGGCGAGCTCAGAGGGTTGACCCTCGAGAGAAGCCTTTGGATCTTGGAGGTTTAAGCCGTGAGCTTTTAACCTCTAGAGACAAAAAATGCTTGGAGGTTGAGCCGCAAGCTGCCTCTTCCGCCAGATGTCTTGACGTGACAATGATCACGCGCGCGACAATGATCACATTTTCTTTTTGTCCTTCTAGAGACAAAAAATGCTTGGAGGTTGAGCCGTAAGCTGCCTCTTCCGCTAGATGTCTTGACGTGACAATGATCAAGGGCATGAAAATGATCACAGGTAGAACTTGCGTAGGTGCATGATGTTCCATGGATTCTTGACGGGGATGCCGTCTTGAGTTTCGAGGCGAGCCGCGCCAGGCCTGGCGATGTGGGTGACCCTGTAGGGGCCTTCCCACATCGGTGACAGGTTGTGGAGGCCTTCCCTGGAGAGGATTCGCCTGAGGACGAGATCGCCTGTCTCTAGTGTGCGTGAGCGCACGTTGCGGCTATGGTAGCGTCACAGGTCCTGCTGGTATTTTGCCGCCCAGAGGGCGGCACGGCGGTGTAGTCCCTCAAGAAGCAGCAGGTCGTCGTTGTGGAGATCCTCTTGCTCGCCCTCGTTAAAGGCAAGGACCCATGGGGATCCATGCTTTATCTCTGTGGGGGGGACTGCTTCGGCTCCATAGACGAGGGCGAATGGTGTTTCCCCAGTAGGCTTGGGTGGCGTTGTACGGATGGACCAGAGCACCAAGGGGAGCTCGCTAATCCAACCCTTGTCGTGGCCCTTGAGGATGTCGAAGGTCCTGGTCTTTAGGCCCTTGAGGACTTCTACGTTTGCTCGCTCAGCCTGTCCATTGCTCTGTGGATGAGCGACTGAGGCGAAGCAGAGCTTGATGCCCATCTTTTCGCAGTAGGCCCTGAAGATGCCACTGGTGAATTGTGAGCCATTGCCGGTGATGATGCGGTTAGGCACTCCGAAGCGACAGACCAGGCCTCTTATGAATTTCACCGCCGCGCTTGTTGGAATTGTGCGCGTCGCCTCCACTTCGGGCCACTTGGTGAACTTGTCGATGACACAAAGAGGTAACGATATCCCCCTTCCGCTGTTGGGAATGGTCCCAGGATGTCCAGCCCCCCAGACCGCGAACGGCCAGGAGAGCGGAATGGTCTGTAGTCCCAGCGTAGGTTGGTGGATTTTCTTGGCGTGGAATTGGCAAGCTTCGCATGCTTGAACAATGTCAACTGCATCCTGAAGTGCTTGAGGCCAGTAGAAGCCGATCCTGAAGACTTTGCCTGCGAGGGTGCGGGCGCACGAGTGGTGGCCGCACTCCCCGCTGTGGATGTCCTTGATCAGCATTTTTTCTTCTTCAGGAGGGACACATTTGAGCGCAATGCCATTTGGGCGCTTGCGGTAAAGACTTCCTTCGAGGATGTGGTATGATTTTGCTTGGCAGGCGATTCGCTCCGCTTCAACATCTTCCTCGGGAAAGATCCCTTTGGCGAGGTAGTCTTTGATCTCGTCAATCCAGCCTATTTCTTGATGCGCCGCTGTGAGCAACAGATGTTCCTCTGTAGGGGGGCCCGCAATCGGAAGCCCCAACTTTGGGTGGTGGCGGGAGCATGTTTTATGGATGCCTTGACGAGTCTTTCTTCAAAGACGCCTGGCAGCTGAGCTTGCCTCCTCGATGCGCGCTTGGCGATGTCATCGGCCTCTTGATTTTCCTTCCTTGGGATGTGCATGAGCTCCATGCCCCTGAAGTGCTTCTCAAGCCTGCGGACCAGTTCAAGGTATGCGGCCATGTGGTCATCCTTAGGCTTGTAGCTCTTGTTGGAGAAGTTGACGAGCAGCAGGGAGTCGCCTTGATGAGTAGGTGCATGATGCCCAGAGCGATTGCGGCACGTAGGCCGGCGAGCAGGCCTTCGTACTCAGCAATATTGTTGGAGATCTTGTCGATTCCGAAACATAGCTGGACCGCGTAATAGAGCTTGTCGCCCTTGGGTGAGGTCAAGACCACGCCAGCCCCACCGTGACGACAAGCGAAAGCTCCGTCGAACTTCATGGTCTAGTGGTTGGGCGTTTTGTCTCTAGAGGGCTCTTGTTCTTCTCCTAGAGGCTCTTCAGCGGTTGGATCAGTCCATTCAGCGACGAAGTCTGCCAGCGCTCTTGTAGCGTACCTGCACTTTAAATAAGGCAAATACCTGTGTATAGTGCAAATCCATGGATCGATTCGTTTGCACACACAGTTAACGATGTAATATCACAAACAAGTATCAATTTTATCACATCGATGATCCAGACTTACAAAATATTCAATACAAGTTGCATAGCATAAAGCTAGCTTTGAAAGAGTAAACAACAGAAATATAATAGCAGGGAGTCTCCATCACATTCATGTTAGCACAGGCGAAAACATGTTGGTTGCAGACTCGAAACCTCAGAACGAAACCTCACTCGTCATCTGAACAATCGGCAATAAGGAAAATATTGCAACAACGTGGGCCAGATTCCATTAAAAATGGAGTCTGGCAAGTGACACTATGGTGGACACTTAATGGAAATAACTCTATAACCTGTATGCATATTTGGCTGGTGGAGTTCAAGGCTATTTTGCATAAAGCCGGTTTTATCCTATCACTTTATAAAACAGTTTCAACATCATAATTGGCAACACTGGTAAGTTCCAGTGAACCAAAATATGGCCCATCCTTGAGTGCACTCTCAGGTAAAAACCCCCACATAATATGGTCCTAAGTATAGTGAAAACTATCTTAGGTGAAAACCCCCATATACATGGTCCTGAGTAGCTCACCCATCTAAGCGTTCCCTCAGGTAAAAACCCCAACATAACATGGTCCTAAGTATAGTAGAAACTATCTTAGGTGAAAACCCCCATGAACATGGTCCTGAGTAGTTCACTAATGTTCACCTATTAAAATTTTATTTAAGAAATTAGAATGTTGGGAATCCTCCGTTGGCGTCCTTGATCAGCTGAAGTCTTCACTTAGAGTTGTTCTCTTTGAGTTCTTTACTTCTTTCCATTCCCTTTGTTCCTGGGTGGCCATCCTCAAGTGTGCTCTCAGGTGAAAACCCCCACGTACATGATCCTAAGTATAGTAGAAACTATCTTAGGTGAAAACCTTCCTGGACATGGACCTGAGTAGCTACTCAACATAAACCTAACGACCAATCCACCCAGATGATTCATTAACTTAGTGGATGTGCACTCCCAGGTGAAAACCCCCACATACTATGATCCTAAGTATAGTATAAACTATCTCAGGTGAAAACCCTCGTAGACATGGTTCCGAGTAGCCACTTAAGATTTTGTAAAACCTTTCATCAATTGCATAGCGTCAAAACTCTACTAAGTAATTTTATAGGTACCTAGACACAATGGAATAGAGAATTCTAAACATGTCTTGCATAGCAATACTACTAAGTCATACACATGCTTAGGAAAATATTTCTACTTATGCATATAAAAATACTTGGGAATTTATGAGGTGTGCCACTTGCCTTGGCAACAAGAAGAATAGCAACATCAGCTGCAACAGTTGTCGTTTTCCTCCGAAATGTCTAACACATCAAACAAAACACACATAAACATACAAACAAAATAATCAAAACAAAAATATGTTATGCATGATGTGCAAAATACTTAGAAAATATACTAAGTCTATTCTTCAAGGTGATCGACAATTATTAACAACTCTTTGTAAATTGGATATTCACTATAGTGAGAGAGACAGACACCTGGCCAGCCACTTAAGTTGTGGAACAGGTCTCATGTACATGGATATGTAAGGTTAGTCTCCAGGCCGCTTCATCTCACTATGCGGCTAGGATCCAACAAACTTCAAGATGGTAATAACATGATCAAAAATTGTTTAAGTCTAGATTAGGAAGGAGGGAAAAGATAGAAAGAAAAATGTAGTTGGTCTTCCAGGCTTCATCTCCAGACTTGTAACTTGCTTCTTGGGGATGTCTTGATTGAATTCTTTGGTAGACTTGATAATTCTTCAGACTTGATGATTCTTGTATCATCGAGGCTGGTCTTGGATTTAACTTAGAATTCATGAAGTCTCAAAGGAGAAGGGAGAAAAGAGAGAGGAAGTAAGACTTAGAAAATATTGCTGGTTGGTCTTCATGAACTTATTTTCGATTTTCTTCTAAGTGCTCCTACTCCTGGAAGATACTTCTGAAGTCTTGTTTTGGCTAAGTCCTTCATTGGCCTCCCAGCTCCATGTTGAAAATCCTAAGTGTCTAAGTGCATAGCAATTAACCAAAAATGCTAAGTTGAAAATATTCCTAACTTAGAGAAAAAAAATGGAGGAGTTTTCCTATGAGGAGAATAACTATATAATAAAATATGTTATGCATGCAATGCACTTTTTAATCATAATAAACATCATACAAAATTTGTGATATTTATAAAGTATGCATTAGGCTATAAATGCAATTTAATTCTTTTCTATTTTTGCAAAACATCATAAAAGGAATAAATATAAGATTAAAGTTTTATGTGATTAAACTTTTATAACAAAATTTTATAAATGTGTTAATAGATAGAGGGCATTTAATTAAATTTATAGCAATTGCATTTAATCAAAAATAATATTTCTATCAAAAGTTAGGTCAAAATTACTCAAACTATCCAATTTAAACATATAACTATTAAATCATTAAAATAATCTTCAAAAATATTTTATAACAGAGGCATAATATAACACATATTCCAAAGTTTCTAAAACAATTTTATTTGTAATTTTTGAATTTATAAATTTAAAGTTATTACAAAAATACTCAAATCCACCATTTGAAATTTGAATATTTTAAACTAAGTTAAATTTGAAATCTATCAGATCTAAAATATTATACATGTCAAGGGCTTTCCAAAAATATAAAATTTACGAAATTTGGATAAGTGGTTAAAAAGATATGATAGTTTGAATAGACATGGGCTTTTCTGCAAAACTGCCATTTAATCTAATTAAAAGAAATCATTTTCTGATGTGGCAGCTGACTGGGCTGCTGACTGTGTGCTGACTGTGCCGCTGACGTGGATAAGTAAAACGATCTGGATCGTCAGATCTAGACCTAAATACCGATTCGGTTAAAAACTTCTAATCTCGGCCGTAGAATCAAGATCGGACGGAGCAGGAGGAGAGGCTCACCGGGCGGCGCGGGATGGTCGCTGGAGATGAGGGAGACGGCGGCGGCTCGGTTGAGGACGGATCTCTCGGTCCAGTGGCTCCCCGGCGAAGCAGAGGTGACGGCGAGGTGCGTCTGGCCGCGGCGGAGGCAAAGGGCTCGATGGAGGCGTCGAGTTCGTCTCGGAGGGGTGTGGGGATGTGGCCGATGTGCTTCGGGCGCCGGCGATGTCGACGAGCACGGATTCGGAGTGCCCGACTGCGGGAGGAGGCAAAGAGCACATGAGAAGTTGCGCGAGGGGCGGGGAGGACAGGGGAGTGGTTCTCGGACGCAGGGACGGCTTACCTCGCCGGGGAAGGAGAAGAAACGGCGGCGGCTTCGACGAACTCCGGCGAGCTCTCGCGACAGTCTGGGGGCGTCTTATGGGCTAGGGTTTGGGGCAAAGGGAACAGGGTTTCGCGGGGTTTAAGTAGGACAGGAGAAGGAAAGAGATTGCGCAATCCTCGCGACGAATTTTGGAAAGGGAATCGGAGAAAATTTCGGGCGGGATTTGAGGACAGAGGTTGAAGACGATGACGTCAGAATGACGTCAGCGATTTCTTTTTCTTTTTCTGATTTTCCATTTTATTAATATCTTTTTATTTTAGTGTCCAAATGATGTCAAATTAATTTCTATAAATCTGTAAAATCCATATCTATGTTTAAAAAAATCAGTGGGCATGTTTTGAAACTTTTTGAAAAATAATTATTTTGAAATATTCACAAAATACAATTTTACCCATTTTAGGTTAACTTTGAAATTAGGGATTTAATAATTTTTTTGGAGTTAAATAAAATTTATGAAATTACCCACATTCAAATATGTTTGAGTTTAATTTATTTAAACTTATTTTTCTGAAATCATTCACCTCTATTTTGGCATAATAGTAGAATAATAGAATATAAATATTTTTAGAGCAATATGAAATATAATGGATTTTTAATTTAAACCCTTTGTGATTTAATAAGATGATGAATGATGAGATGCATGTATGCATGAATGATGCTTAAATTTTCTTTTGAAAGCAAAATACATAAATGTTTTCAAAAGTTTTAAATTTTAGTGATTTTTTAACATTCAAAAATATAGGGATGTTACAGACTACCACCCTTAAAAGGAATCTCGTCCTCGAGATTCGAGAAGGCTAGCAAAAGGTTCTGTCTGGGTATCGGGTTAGGCTACCACCCTTAAAAGAAATCTTTGTGGGTATTGAAAACTTCAATAAGAAAACTTGATTTTAGAATGTACCGTTCACTTCTTCCACAGTGATGTGGTTCACATATCCTTTATCGAAAGGATTTGACTTACCAGCTTCTTTGGCCTTTTTCTTTGCTGGACACTCATTGGCGTAATGACCCTTGTTCTTGCATTTGTAATAGAGCACCTGACTGATATCTCTATGTTCAGGATTTGGGCGGTGGTGTCCATTGTTATGGTTATGGCCAGCAATTCCATTTCCTTTATGATCTCCATTGCTTCCCTTGGATCCACCATGGTGATCATGATGCTTGTGGTGACTTCCTCCATTATGGTGATTCCCATGTTTGTGGCCACTGTTTACATCATGAACAAGGTGCTTCTTGAATGAGAGTTCAGAGGAGTGCTTGTCCATCTTCCTCTTCCTATTTTCAGCTTTCTTTATGCTATCTTCAAGGGTGATTGCTTGATCAAGAAGTATCTGATAGTTTGGTGCATAAGCAACAGTCAGAGGTATCTTCAGCTCATCACTGAGTCCATTGAGAAATTTTGACTTCCTCTTTGCATATGTGTTAATGTCCTCAGGCGCATATCGAGACAAGGAATGGAAGTCATCCATATACTCCTTAAGACTTCCGTTTCCCTGACGCAGATTGCGAAACTCTTCCCGTTTAAGATTCATAATTCCCGTGGAGACATGAGCATTACGAAATCCTTCCTTGAATTCCTCCCAGGTCAAGGTGTCCAATGGGTGAGTAATCTGATAAGTTTCCCACCATTGGGCAGCAGGTCCTTCAAGTAGATGTGCGGTAAACCTAACTTTCTCAGCGTCATCACATTCAGTTGTCACCAGATCCTTTTGTACAGAGCATAGCCAGTCATCAGCCACCATTGGTTCTGTTGCGTTCGAGAACTTGTTTGGCCTAAGCCTCAGAAATCTGGTGAGCCTATCCACTTGGGGAGGTGGTGGTGGTGGAGGGTTGTTGTTGTTGTTGTTATTGTTGTTGTTGCTTGCTGCAATAAACTGAGTCATCATAGTCATCAGCTGAGCTTGAGCGGCCATCAGTTGCTGCATGGCATCATTTTTGTTTTTGTTCTCAGAAGCACGGCGGGGAGGCATCTGTGGGTTTTAGCATAGATGAGTAAAAGATAGACAGATCTAGGAGAAATATTCCTACCCATACAAGCAATTGACACAATCAACCATAATCATTAAATTTCCAAACATGTTTTGAGAAAACCGAACTAATCGTTCTGTAACGAAGCACCCGAGGTTATGGAGAACACATACGATGATACTACCATACCACAGTTTGATAGGTCAATACATCATTAGTATCTCGTTACTCTAATAGATAGGTGGTCTAGTCTATCTCCTTACTGAGTGCATCAAGTTCCTCTTCTATTTCCTTGAGTTCGTCAAGGTACTTGTGGGTGCTATGAAGTCTAAATCGAAGTCTTTCTCTAAGGTGTTCGATAGCTTCCCATGCTGCACTTTTTGCTGAAGCAAAGAATGATGTGTGAAGTATTGGGTTGGTGAACATGCAGTAGCCATTGGTCTTGTGGTCATCTTGTTTGCTCTTGTATAGATGGAGTTGCATCCAGCAGTACTCTTGACCTTCACCCATGAAAGGAAACCCTTTGTATATTGCTTCTCCTTCAAATATCAAACTCTTCATGTTATCCTTAAGTGCTCTTGGAAAATCAGTCTCACATTGTGGGGTCATGGTTATCACTGGTCCTTTCCTGAGTTATTCCATGAGGTTGGTCATCTAAAAAAAAATAAGATAAGGTATTTAGAAAGCAAATATATAAGATAGTTAGAAGAAAGAAAATTAGAAAAGTTTTATTTTAGCAAACTGAATAAAAATAGATTTTTAATCCTATGGTCAAACCTATTTCTATCCAGACTTACGGTTTCGAACCTACAAGCAACACCGTGCTCTGATACCATCTGTAGCGTATCTGCACTTTAAATAAGGCAGATACCTGTGTATAGTGCAAATCCCTGGATCGATTCGTTTGCACACACAATTAACGATGAAATATCACAACAAAGTATCAGTTTTATCACATCGATGATCCAGACTTACAAAATATTCAATACAAGTTGCATAGCATAAAGCTAGCTTTGAAAGAGTAAACAACCCTAAATATAATAGCAGGGAGTCTCCATCACATTCATGTTGCCACAGGCGAAAACATGTTGGTTGCAGACTCGAAGCCTCAAAACGAAACCTCACTCGTCATCTGAACAATCTGCAATAAGGAAAATATTGCAACAACGTGGGTCAGATTCCATTAAAAATGGAGTCTGGCAAGTGACACTATGGTAGACACTTAATGGAAATAACTCTATAACCTGTATGTGTTGGGGATATATCAACTAGGGGTATAACCAGCATGGATCAATCCGGCTAGTCCAGGGTGGCCCAAGGGTGGTAAGGCCAAGGCCTGCCGGGCGGCCCAGATAGCTGACGTACAAGGAAGTAGGCGGACGGTCCAAGGAAGGCGGAAGGCCTAAGCCCATCAAGCCACCAAAGCCCAAGACGGAAGGCGGCAACTAAGCCGGCTAGGTCTAGGACTCTGACTACTTGCCGGACAAGTAATTGCCTTGTATCCTGGGGTCTGGCCGCCTATATAAGCCGGCCACCAGGAAGCCTTTAGGGCAAGCGATTGGATACGCATCAAACACATTGTAACCTGTTCACGGCTATTGCCTCATAGTGAATAATAGCAGCACGTAGGATCCCGCCACCGCTGTGGGATCCGAAGCTGGGTAAACTCGCCGTGTTCAATCCCGACCTCGACGACTCCAACCTTCTTCCCCACAATCCATACGTAGGCTAGAGGACCCCCGTCTCCTATCAAATATGCCGATACCACGACAGTTGGCGCCCACCGTGGGGCATAAGGTTCCTGGCGTCACGTTCCAGGCGGGAACACTTGGCGGCGTGGGCAAGCAGATCGCCGTCGGTCGCGTCACAAGGTTTGACGGCCACAGCTACGTCAACTCGGATGAGTCCTGGCTCCCGGCGGACGACTACCTTATCGGATGCGCAATCGTGCCGATCGGAGGGATCGACGTCTTCATCGGGTACACGCCAGAGGCGTACGGCCTACCGCGTTTCTACAACCCCACCCACCAACCCTTCGACCAAGCAGTCGACCGGCAAGATGGATCTGAATCCGCCTTCTCCCAAGAGTCGGCCGAATCTGATTTCCACTTCGTCGGAGTTGTCGGACTGGGATCCGACTCCCAGCCGGAAAACAACGATCCTGAATCAATCCTCCCTGCTCTGCAGGAGGATGCGATGTCAGATGCCGGATCCAGATCTACCGTTCAAGTCAACATAGACTCTGACTCCGATGATGATGCTAGTCTCTTCGAAGAGAAGATCAAAACCCGCTTTTCTAGTGGAAATCCGGCTCCCTCAGAGGGTACAGCGGATACAGACATGCCTGACAAGCTGGCTATGATGGTTGTTGTCGGTCATGAGACAACCCCAGTTACTTCGGAAGCGCAAATCAAGCCGGCGGAAGAAGCCGGAGACACCACTGCCGGCCAACGCATTGAAAGTTCCGACAAGGTGTGCGCAAAGAAGAAAACTGGCCTCGAGAAAGGCGGCAGCAGCAAACCCACGGATTTGCTCTCCTTTATCAAAGAAGTAGACGAGATCATGAATACTCCGGTAAACAAAAACACCCCACTCGACGAAGTGGAAGAGCTTAGGCTTAACATGCTTAAGCACTCTGACTTCCTGCGAAAAAGAGAGGAGCATGTTGAGAGCCTTGCGAAGAATATCAAGAAAGAGCAGGAGAAGATGTCGGCCAAAACAAGCCGACAACTCTTCGAGGAGAAAAGGTCATCAAAAAACCTCCGTGGAAAA
The DNA here is from genome assembly GCA_026929855.1 of Poa annua. NCBI lineage: Eukaryota > Viridiplantae > Streptophyta > Magnoliopsida > Poales > Poaceae > Poa > Poa annua. Next base: position 235,903,364 of record CM049426.1, on the reverse strand, counting down.
GAGCCGCCTACGCAAGCAACGACAGCGGCTCAAGACCTAGGGTTCGATTGGCGTACGGCACCACAACGAGTGGATAGAAGGGGGGATGTTGTCTTCTGCACCCCTATCCTCAACGCGGCTGCCGCGTTAGATACCCTGGACGACAACACTTACACGGCGGAAGAAAAGCTGACCAACGCAAGACACTTCGTAAGCAAGGCCCTAGAACAACAAGCTCGCGCTGATTCCTACGGCCACATGGCGGATGCCCGCGGGGGAGACCTAGAGTCTAAGTCAGGCAAGTGCAAAGTTGCACCCGGCGCAGACCCCGAAGGCCCGTCTGGCTCCAGTAGCCATGGCGACAAAAGGAAGGCAACGCCACCTCCAAAGAAGGCACCGTCGCCAAAGCCAAGGCGGGACGAGAATTCAAGGACGGGAAGCAGAGGAGACCTACCACCTCCACCTCAGCCAAGACGCGACAATGGCGGTAGCCGGAACAACAGGCAGCCGCCTAGAAAAGATGCCGGCAACGACCCTCCAAGGAGAGGCCGCAGCCGGTCTCCGCAGCATAGCACTGGCAGCAAGAGGAGAGAGGAGGTAGAAGGGCCTAGGCGCAACATAAGCCGGGCGGCGCAGGACGAGCCGGACGCAAACAGAGGCGCACGGCAGCTCGATCCAAAAGACGCACGACACCGCCTACAAGACATAGCAAGAGGAAAGGAGCCGCTATACTCTGGACCAAAGTGCTTCGGTGACGCCATCCGCAAAGAGCCGTTCCCCAAGGACATGACATCAGTGTCAAAAAACTGTTCTAGGTACAACGGCCTCGTTAAGCCGGACTCATGGCTTTCCGACTATGCCATGACCATAGAGATTGCCGGCGGGAGCAGCCATATTGCCGTCCGCTACCTACCTCTCATGTTGGAAGGCACGGCAAGAGCTTGGATCGACAACCTTCCTGAAAAGTCCATCCATAGCTGGTACGACATGGAAAAGGTTTTCTCCCAGCACTTCCAAGGAACATACAAGCGTCCAAATACCTACACGGATTTGCAGCGCTGTATCCAAAAGCCGGACGAAACCATGACAGATTTTGTCAGCCGCTGGATATCCGAAAAGGCCAACTGTCATGGTGTTTCGGACGCACAGGCTATCCATGCCTTCTACACGGGCCTACAGAAGAAGTCCTTGCTCCGTCATAGGCTCGTTCGCGAGCAAATCACGGACCTTGGTGAGATGCTCAACCTAGCCGCCCAATACGCGGCGGCGGATGACGACGCCCGGGACGATGACCCAGACGTCAACATCATACCAAAGCGGAACAACAAGCGCAAGCAGGCGGCGGATGACAAAGCCGGACCTTCCAATGAGGTAGCCGTAGCGTTCCAAGGAAACGCCGGCAAAAAGAAGTGGAAAAATAAGAAAGATAGTCGCGAAGCCGGCTCAGGGCCTAAGGCGGCGCGAATCACTTATGAACAAGCAAAGCTTTTGCCGTGTCCCATCCACGCCTCATTGGGCAAGGTCAACCATATGCTTGGAGAGTGCCGTTTCATGGACGACTTCAAAAAGGATCCCATAGTCGGCTGGAAGTCAAAAAAGTCAAAAAAGAACGACAAGAAAGACAGCAAGGAGGATGAGGATGACGACGACATGTCTATCTCAAGCGAAGAGGACACAGCCGCCAAGAAAAAGAAGCCGTATCCGATGGTCAAAGAATCTCTTGTGTGCTTTGTCGGCACGCCTTCGTCTAAAGCGGATAAGGCGGAGATGCGCGAACTCAACGCGACAATGCCGGACGTCCCTCAGTACTTGAACTGGTCGGAGGCAACAATCACTTGGGACCGGTCCGACCACCCTTATCACGTCCCTCACCCAGGCAAGTACGCCCTTGTCGTCGACCCCATTGTCGACAACTTCAGACTCACAAAGGTACTCATGGATGGCGGCAGCAGCCTCAACATCCTGTACTACGACACGCTAAGCCGCATGAACCTATCAGAGGATCAGCTGGATCACAGCAACCTCACATTTCATGGCATAGTGCCCGGCAGGCAAGCAAAGTCAATGGGAAGCATCAGGCTGAAGGTAACTTTCGGACCAAAAGAGAACTACCGCTCAGAGTTCCTCCGGTTCGAAGTTGTCCCCTTCAAAAGCACCTATCATGCAATCTTCGGACGACCGGCTTTCGCCAAGTTCATGGCAAGGCCGTGCTACATATACAGCAAGCTTAAAATGCTGGGGGAAAACGGAACCATCACGGTTTCCGGCAACTTCAAGAAAGCCAAGGAGTGCGAGCGTGGCATGGCCGCCTTCGCAGAAGCCGTCATCCACAAGGAAGAACTCGCGCTGCTCGGGGCGGATGCAGACAACTCCATGCCAAAGCCAAAGATGGATGTCAAGAAGACTTTCGAAGCTTCAGAAGACACCAAAAAGGCGGACCTCATCCCAGGTGACAAGTCTAAGCAAGTTTTCATCGGCTCCAACCTTGACAGCAAATAGGAAGGCGCGCTCGTCGAGTTCCTCCGTGAGAATCGTGACATCTTTGCATGGTCGCCTTCCGACATGCCTGGTGTACCGAGGGAACTTGCCGAGCACTCGCTCAACGTCATAAAAGGATCCAAGCCGGTGAAGCAAACAACAAGACACTTTGGAGATGAGAGACGCAAGGCTATAGGGAAGGAGATAAATAGGCTGAAGGCCGCCAATTTCATAAAAGAAGTTGTACACACCGATTGGGTGGAAAATCCTGTACTTGTCCCAAAGAAGAATAAAGAGCTGAGGATGTGTATTGACTATACCGGTGTTAACAAGTGCTGCCCAAAGGACCCCTTTGCGCTGCCCAGAATTGACCAAGTCGTAGACTCCACAGCAGGCTCCGAGCTGCTTTGTTTTCTGGACGCCTACTCAGGGTACCACCAAATCAAGATGAGAGAGTCAGATCAGCTGACAACATCTTTCACAACTCCATATGGGACTTTCTGCTACATTACAATGCCTTTTGGCCTGAAGAATGCAGGGGCAACATACCAGCGCTGTATGCAAAATTGCCTGCATGAACATATCGGCCGCAATGTTCACGTCTATGTAGACGACATCACGGTAATGTCAAAAAGAAGGCAGACCTCCTAGAGGACTTGGAAGAAACTTTTCAGAATCTCCGGAGGTATCAGATGAAACTCAATCCCGCCAAGTGCGTTTTCGGCGTTCCAGCCGGCAAACTGCTTGGATTTATCGTCTCAGAGCGAGGGATCGAGGTTAACCCGGAGAAGATCAAGTCCATACAAAACATATCCAGACCTACTTGTCTGAAGGACGTGCAGCGCCTAGCCGGATCGGCGGCAGCCGTCAGTCGTTTCATAAGCCGCATAGGGGAAAAGGCAATGCCCCTCTACCGGCTACTGAAGAAATCCGACAACTTCGAGTGGACAGCAGAGGCAGACGCCGCCTTACAACAACTTAAGGAGGCCCTCGTATCCGCTCCTATATTGGCAGCACCTCGATCACAGGAACCAATGCTGCTGTACATCGCGGCAACAGGAGCTGTTGTCAGCGTTGTCTTGGCTGTGGAAAGAAAGGAGAGCGAAGCCGCGGCGTGTGAGCAGCGACCGGTCTACTTCATCAGTGAAGTGTTCTCCGCCTCCAAGCAGAGGTATCCGCATTACCAAAAGCTGGCTTATGGCGTATTCTTCGCCGCCAGAAAGCTTAGGCATTACTTCCAGGAACACACAGTGACAGTAGTCAGCAAGGCACTGTTGGGAGACATAATCAACAATGCAGAGGCAACGGGTCGAGTTGCCAAGTGGGGCATCGAACTCGCCGCCTTTGATATAGTCTACAAACCACGGACCGCCATTAAGTCTCAAGCGCTTGCCGACTTTGTCGCCGACTGGACATAGCCCATGGAGGAAACGACACTCCCCGAATCAGAATATTGTGTCATGCACTTTGACGGATCAAAGATGCTCAAAGGCTCGGGGGCCGGAGTCGTTCTACGCACGCCTAAAGGTGACAAGCTTAGCTACGTGTTACAAATCCACTTCACAGCAACCAACAATGTTGCCGAATACGAAGCCTTGCTTCACGGGTTACACGTGGCAAACGACCTAGGCGTCAAAAGAATCCTCTATTATGGCGACTCAGATCTGGTCGCGCAGCAAGTAAGCGGAACATGGGATGCGAAAAGCACAACAATGGCAGCTTACAGAGCCAAAGTTGACGAATTTGCAAAAAACTTCGTAGGCTACGAAGTCCGACATGTTCCAAGAGCCGAAAATGAGGCGGCAGACACACTTGCAAGACTGGGATCGGAACGCAAAAAGGTACCAAAAGATATCTTCCTGGAGCAATTGCACAAGCCATCCATTAAAGGCGCCGATTTGATGGACCCCGACTCAGAAGAACCGGTAGAAGCGGCAAGTCTCGCTGTCTACTTAACACAGCCGGATTGGACAGTCCCGTATCTCGATTTTCTAATCGACCAAAAGTTGCCGGAGGACGATGAGGTGCTAAAAAGGCAGATCATAAGGCGAGCCAAAGCATTCACGATAATAAAAGGCGAGCTATACAAGCGAAGCACATGTGGCATCTATCAGCGGTGCGTACAGCCGGAGGAAGGCCGGGAAATTCTGAAGGACATACATATTGGCGCCTGCGGGCATCATGCTTCCGCTAGGTCCATTGTATCCAAAGCTTTCCGCCAAGGTTTCTACTGGCTCACCGACAAAGAAGATGCCGAGAACATCGTAAAGACATGCAAAGGTTGCCAGTTGTACGCCCGTCAACCTCACTTGCCGGCACAGGAGCTAAGGACAATCCCAATCACCTGGCCGTTCGCGGTCTGGAGCTTAGACATGGTGGGTCCCTTCAAAAAGGCGCGCGGTGGGTACACTCACCTATTGGTCGCTGTCGACAAGTTCACCAAATGGGTCGAGGCCAAACCGATCAGCAAACTTGACGCACGAACAGCCACCAATTTTCTCTGGGGAATTATCTCTCGGTTTGGAGTTCCACACAGCGTCTCAAGGCGATATAGAAGAATACTGCAGTGATCTGGGCATCCGGCTTGATTTGGCATCCGTGTCACACCCTCAATCCAATGGGCAAGTAGAGCGTCCAAACGGCCTAGTCTTATCAGGACTTAAGCCTCGACTCGAAGCTCCATTACATAGGGCAGCCGGCGCTTGGGCAGATGAGTTACAGTCGGTATTATGGAGTTTGCGCACAACGCCAAACAGATCCACCGGCTACACTCCTTTCTTCTTAGTATATGGCGCAGAGGCAGTGCTACCTACCGACATGAAGTACGATTCCCCAAGAGTCCAAGACTACATCGAGCAAGACGTAGAAGGTGCAAGACAGGATAGCCTAGACCTGCTAGACGAAGAAAGAGACGTCGCTCTCCATCGCTCCGCCTTGTACCAGCAACAACTTCGCCGCTATCATAGCCGGAGAGTGCGGAAGCGAAGCTTCAGAACAGGTGACCTGGTTCTCCGCCTAATTCAAGACAGAAAAGGCTTGCACAAGTTATCCCCGCCATGGGAAGGACCGTTTATAGTCACAAAGGCGCTGCTCAATGGTTCCTACTACCTAGCCGACATCCGCGACGAAGAAGAAAAGAAAATGCGCAAGAAGGCGGCAGGAAAAAGGGGAACCAAGCGCAAGAGAGGCATTAACGATCCGTTCGAGCAAACAAGACGGCCTTGGAATATTGAACAGCTACGTCCTTTCTACACTTAGCAATTTATAATTATATTAAGTTAAATATGATTATGAAATAAAAGTCTATGGTTCCTCATCTGTGTTGAGATGCATGCCATCTTTTGTCTTTTCTTGCAATCATATTTACCCTATGTATCTAAGTTACCTATTTTCTAGCTCCGTGCAAAGGTTCAAACTGGTAGATACTTGCAGCTTTCGAGCCAACCCAAAGCAAAAACAAACTTTTTACGCCGCCTAATTCCTTTGCCTCTGACTACTTATATGTGGTTCGCCTAGTAGTATGTCTTTGACACCAACATGTCGGCTTTGGTCTCTGATTCTAAACAAATGGTCTAGCCCTGGTTGTTTCAGCTAAAGTTACCGGCTGAGGTTTCGTCAACATACAAAAAGTCAAGCATATAAGTCAGGGTAAAATTAAGGCGGGCCATATAAATAAAGACAAAGTAAAACTTGTCAGCTAGTTTCCGCCTAACAAGACAACAGCAAAAATATATAAAAATATTACAAAATGTTGCATTGTTTCAGGGGCCGACAAAATAAGGCTGGTGGGAGGCAAGGACAAGAAAAGGTATGGCTCGGGGGAGCATCTACATCAGACTTGGGGGCTGACAACTTCAGCCCCAGAACTATCACTCCCCTCCGCCTCAGCCGCGCCGGCAGCTCCAGCTCCCTCTCCGCCAAGCACAGGATGGCGCCGCTAGAAGATTGAAGTGTCCACCATGTCGGCAACTCGCGTGGCATAGCCGGCAACGCTGTCCAGGACAGCGACCGGCTCAACCTCGCTGCCGTCTTCGTACGTCGACGGCATGCCTTCGGTGACGGCTTCTATCTCCGCCTCGGGGTAGTGCGCCATGAACAACCCAAGGGCAGTCTTGGCTCCTCCCTGCGCCGCCGACTTCAGCGAGCTTTTGTGCAATTTGGTCGCCTGCTCCAAGATGGCGGGCACGTCGCTGAACTCGGTCGGCTCCTGGCTGCCAGACGAAGTGAAGAACTTGGCGGCAAACCGCTTGGACGCCGCCAAAGTCTCGGCGATCAGCTCGCCCAGACGCGCAAGGCGATCCAGGCGGGGGCCGACAACCTTGTCATCGTCTAAACCGGCGGGAACTGCATCAAAAATAAAGCCATAAGTTTGGCTCAGGCTAAAGCAACATGGCAGTATCAAAAAAGGAGCGAGAAATTACCAAGGACCGAGTTATGGAAAGCCGACAACTCAATCATATGAGTTGCCAGCGCGTCCTCTACAGTTTGGGCGCGAGAAGTCTGCTTGGATATCTCTTCCGCAGCCACCTTCTCCGCCTCCGCCAACTTGTTGCGCAGGCTTTCCAGCTCACCAGTGAGCTGGCTGGATTCCTGCGCAAACTTGAGTTGCTGGGCCTCCATCTCTTTTTGATGAGCCGCCTTCAACTCCAAGTTGGCGGCCGCCAAGTCTGAAGCTTCATTCATAAGAGCTTGCATATCAGTGGACGCCTTCAGGATATCCTGCGCGTGATCTAGCAGTTCTACAAATATGGATTCGCTAAGCTAAATGATTGACGGAAACATAGGTCAAAAGCATAGTTGGAGAAAGGGATCAACCCTACCTTCATCTTTTTTGCGGGCCGCCTCCAGCTCGGCGATCCGCCTGTCCTTGGCCTCGCACTCCTTCTTCAGGTCGCGGTGGCGCCGGTTTATCTCGACTCGGGAGGAGACGAGCTCGACGTTGGCGGACACAAGGCCCTGCAAGAAAAAACAAAGGCATATAACATATTGTCGAATAACCACTGAGCCGGCAGTCAAAGTTTCTTTTGACTTGCCACCTAAGTGCTCGGGGGAAAGACTATGTATATGCCGGAGGGGTAGAAACTTACAGATAGGTCGCCCTCCAAGTCGTCGAAGGCCTGCGAGGCAAAGGCGGCAAAAGCCAAAGTTGACTCCTTGGCCTCCTTAAAGGTAGACCAAGGGTCCCTGACTTTGCCGCCCCCCGCAGTCGGGGCTGCCCTCCGAGACCCGCCGGCAGTCGACTCCAGCAACCCTTCGTTGGCGGCGCTCGATTGCGCGGCACCATCGGCCGTAGCCTCAGCCAGTAGTAGAGGAGTTGTCGGCGCGCGATCGGCGGAGGGGACCTTTGGCGGAGCACCTGAAGCCGGAGCTGGAGGTTGGCGTCGAGCGTCAGCCATGAAGCTGCCGGCGTGGAGCGGGGGAGTTGGCGGCACGGTGGCCGGCGAGCCGCCTTGCGGCCGCTTTCCTTTGCCAAGGAGCCTGGTCGTCAACCAGGAGGTTGCGACCCTTTCCCTGTCAAACAAAAAGCAAGCACAATCAGTCAGCCAATGTTCAAAAGGTTTGCCGTCTGGAAAAGGCAAAGTTGAGTACCTTCGGGGGATGTTAATCCCCGCGTTCTCGCCAATGTTGGCGAGAATCGGCTCGGTAGCCGATGCGATCCGTTTCTTCCTCTCGGCGTTCGCCGTGGAGGAAGCAGCGCCGGACGCCTTGCGCTTCTTCGTCTTCCCGGCTTCCGACTCGTAGAAGTCGGGAGCCAGGTCATCCTCCCTCAACTCGGAGAGCTGAAAAAGAAGACATGTTAAAGGAACTCGATCCTAGCCGGCAAAGCTGTCAAATAAGGGGCAAAGGAAGAAAATATTCACCTCGAGGGGAGGATTGTCGTCGGTGTGCATGGGCACGCCCTCGACCGCCTTCAACGACCCCGCCTTGACGAGGCTGCGGAGCCGGAATGCCAGGTCGGCGACCGGCAATATCTCTTCGCTCACGCGAAGAGAGGCTGTGTCAGTAGGCGAATACTGACACATCTTGTGCGGGCTGTACCGCAGGGGGAGGATTTGCCGGCCGAGCCAGCAAATGACGGTGTTGACCCCATCCAGCTGGGGGGGAGCCATCGTCCTCGTGAGGAACTCGATCCGCCTTTGAATAAGGCGGAGTTCCTCCGTCAACTTGGGCACCGCCTCGTCCCAGCATGGGCGAGGCATGGGTGGCGCGTTGACGAATGCCGGAATGCCGACTTGACGGCCCGGCGCTGCCATGTCTTGGCAGTAGAAGAATGTGGAGGTCCAGCCCTTGACGGACTCAAGGTATGGTATCTTAGGATACCATTGGCGGCCCTGGCGGCAGTTGAAGGTGACGCTGCCGCAGGTCGCCAGCCCGCCGTCCGGCACCGTCTGTCGCCGGCAACGGAAACAGTATCTAAAGAAGTCTAAACTAGGCCTAATACCTAGGTAGCGTTCGAAAAGAGCTGTGAAACCGGCTAAGACTAATATACTATTGGGTGCGATATTATGGGGCTGGAGCCCGTAGTGATCTAAGACCTCACTAAAAAAGACGGAAGGCGGAAGCACCATTCCCCTGACCAGGTGGGAGGTGAGGATTACCCGTTCTCCGGCTTCCGGAGCCGGGATGATGTCTCCAAGGGCGGCCCTCCACCGGCAATCCTCCCGAGTGGGAAGGTAGCCGACTGCCTCCAAATCTTGGAGGGCGTCCTCGTCGACAATGGAAGGCAGCCAATAGCGGGACCCGAGGTCCGGCGCTTCTTCTTCCTCGTCGCCGGGGGCGCTCGCCGCCGCCGTCGCCGCGGTGGTTGGTGGAGGAGCGAAAAAGCCCGCCGCTGGCGCGCGCGTGGCAGAAGCCCGAGGGGCGATGACGGAGACATTGCCCGCCGTCGCCGCCGTCGCGGGGCGAGTAGTGGCGCCGACCATCGGCGTCGCAAGCGCGGCCGCGGTTGTCGGACCGCTCGACGCCGTCGAATGAGCGGGACCGGTGGACATCGCCGTGAGGAAAGGTCGCCTGGGGAGAAGAGTTCGCCGGAGTTCGTTCGGAGGCGAGGAGCGAGGAAGTGGGAGAGACAAGGGCGCACGGAGAGCAAAGGCAGGGTAAAGGAAATGGACCGTTTGGCTACCTATTTATAGGGCCAGGCGTTGCTCCCTGTGCAACGGTGTTTTTAGTCGGACACGTGTCCAGCATCCGTTGCAGCCCATGATTGCACGATCTCCACGCCCCCCTTTTTTCCCGCAATTTGTGATCATGGCGAGATTCCCGCCTAGGCTGTTTTCAAACTGTCGTGAAGCCGGCTAGGTGGGAACCGTCAAGAAGAATGCTCGACAAAGATTGCCGAGTAGCCGTCTTTTCCCATGATGGACAAAGGCGGCCGCATGTCAACATCAAGACACGCATGCCTCTTTGATTTTCAGAATGGTTCAAGTCCTGCAGCCGCCAACATTGGCAGATGAAGAATCAAGAAGAAGCCGGCGCCTGGAGAACCTCAACCTTTCTGGGGGCTAATGTTGGGGATATATCAACTAGGGGTATAACCAGCATGGATCAATCCGGCTAGTCCAGGGTGGCCCAAGGGTGGTAAGGCCAAGGCCTGCCGGGCGGCCCAGATAGCTGACGTACAAGGAAGTAGGCGGACGGTCCAAGGAAGGCGGAAGGCCTAAGCCCATCAAGCCACCAAAGCCCAAGACGGAAGGCGGCAACTAAGCCGGCTAGGTCTAGGACTCTGACTACTTGCCGGACAAGTACTTGCCTTGTATCCTGGGGTCTGGCCGCCTATATAAGCCGGCCACCAGGAAGCCTTTAGGGCAAGCGATTGGATACGCATCAAACACATTGTAACCTGTTCACAGCTATTGCCTCATAGTGAATTATAGTAGCACGTAGGATCCCGCCACCGCTGTGGGATCCGAAGCTGGGTAAACTCGCCGTGTTCAATCCCGACCTCGACGACTCCAACCTTCTTCCCCACAATCCATACGTAGGCTAGAGGACCCCCGTCTCCTATCAAATATGCCGATACCACGACAGTATGTATATTTGGCTGGTGGAGTTCAAGGCTATTTTGCATAAAGCCGGTTTTATCATATCACTTTATAAAACAGTTTCAACATCATAATTGGTAGCACTGGTAAGTTCTAGTGAACCAAAATATGGCCCATCCTTGAGTGCACTCTCAGGTAAAAACCCCCACATACTATGGTCCTAAGTATAGTGAAAACTATCTTAGGTGAAAACCCTCATATACATGGTCCTGAGTAGCTCACCCATCTAAGCGTTCCCTCAGGTAAAAACCCCCACATAACATGGTTCTAAGTATAGTAGAAACTATCTTAGGTGAAAACCCCCATGAACATGGTCCTGAGTAGTTCACTAATGTTCACCTATCAAATTTTATTTAAGAAATTAGAAAGTTGGGAATCCTCCGTTGGCGTCCCTGATCAGCTGAAGTCTTCACTTAGAGTTGTTCTCTTTGAGTTCTTCACTTCTTTCCATTCCCTTTGTTCCTGGGTGGCCATCCTCAAGTGTGCTCTTAGGTGAAAACCCCCACGTACATGATCCTAAGTATAGTAGAAACTATCTTAGGTGAAAACCTTCATGAACATGGTCCTGAGTAGCCACTCAACATAAACCAAACGACCAATCCACCCAGATGATTCATTAACTTAGTGGATGTGCACTCCCAGGTGAAAACCCCCACATACTATGATCCTAAGTATAGTATAAACTATCTCAGGTGAAAACCCTCATAGACATTGTCCCGAGTAGCCACTTAAGATTTTGTAAAACTTTTCATCAATTGCATAGCATCAAAACTCTACTAAGTCATTTTATAGGTACCTAGACACAATGGAATAGGGAATTCTAAACATGTTTTGCATAGCAATACTACTAAGTCATACACATGCTTAGGAAAATATTTCTACTTATGCATATAAAAATACTTGGGAATTTATGAGGTGTGTCACTTGCCTTGGCAACAAGAAGAATAGCAACAACAGCTGCAACAGTTGTCGTTTCCCTCCGAAATGTCTAACACATCAAACAAAACACACATAAACATACAAACAAAATAATCAATACAAAAATATGTTATGCATGATGTGCAAAATACTTAGAAAATATACTAAGTCTATTCTTCAAGGTGATCGACAATTATTAACAACTCTTTGTAAATTGGATATTCACTATAGTGAGAGAGACACACACCCGGCCAGCCACTTAAGTCGTGGAACATGTCTCATGTACATGGACATGTAAGGTTAGTCTCCAGGCCGCTTCATCTTACTATGCCGCTAGGATCCAACAAACTTCAAGATGGTAATAACATGATCAAAAATTGTTTAAGTCTAGATTAGGAAGGAGGGAAAAGATAGAAAGAAAAATGTAGTTGGTCTTCCAGGCTTCATCTCCAGACTTGTAACTTGCTTCTTGGGGATGTCTTGATTAAATTCTTTGGTAGACTTGATAATTCTTCAGACTTGATGATTCTTGTATCATCGAGGCTGGTCTTGGATTTAACTTAGTCTTCATGAAGTATCAGAGGAGAAGGGAGAAAATAGAGAGAGGAAGTAAGACTTAGAAAATATTGCTGGTTGGTCTTCATGAACTTCTTTTCGATTTTCTTCTAAGTGCTCCTACTCCTGGAAGATACTTCTGAAGTCTTGTTTTGGCTAAGTCCTTCATTAGCCTCCCAGCTCCATATTGAAAATCCTAAGTGTCTCAGTGCATAGCACTTAACCAAAAATGCTAAGTTCAAAATATTCCTAACTTAGAGAAAATAATGGAGGAGTTTTCCTATGAGGAGAATACCTATATAATAAAATATGTTATGCATGCAATGCACTTTTTAATCATAATAAACATCATATAAAATTTATGATATTTATAAAGTATGCATTAGGCTATAAATGCAATTTAATTCATTTCTATTATTGCAAAACATCATAAAAGGAATAAATATTATGCTCCGTTCGGATGTTCGCATTGGGTGACTCGATATTATATTCGGTTGAATACCAATATCATGGGATATTCATATTGAATTTGAATGTCAATATTTTTTGTTTGGATGTGTCAGATATTCAGTCATAGATAAGATATTGGATTTGAATGTCAAATGTTGTTTGGATGTTATAAAAGCAGTTTTTCGAGACATTGATCACTGCATTGTTATATTCCTGGCAAAATGTACAGAACAGTCAGCATTTCAAATGCAACTCTATTAATTTACAATAACCATTATTTCGAAATTTCAGCACTGCATGAGCAGTTCATCCAAAAGAGGCCAAATACAACGTGCTGCTACATGATGAAATCAGATCAACACCTCGATTTCCACATCAGGTTTAACAAGTCGAAATTACACCCATCAGGGGTGGAGGTAGAAGAAGAAGCACTCTGATTTCTGACGCACAAACACCACACCGCACTAACGGCTTTTCTGTACTTCTGGTGAGCACGAACTCAACACACACATTACACAGTGGAAAGGGGTTGCTCTTATACACGCGCGCATAGATGCGCTGTACCCACGACGCGCACCATGCGTGATGTCCGCTCTCCCGGCCGGCGACGCCAACACACGCATGGCCGCGCAAGAGCCGGACGCGCTCGACGGCAGCGCGCCAACAGGAGGGGCGCCAGAGCCGGGCGTGCTAGGGGCTGAGCAGGCCGGACCGAGGATGGACGGGGTCGGGCTCCCTCCAGGGAGCGAGCATCGGAGTAGGCCGGCGACGAGGAGGCCGTTGCCTTCAAATCGACGGTGTCGGGATAAGGACGACCTTCCGGCGGCGGTGTGGCAAGCTTTTGACCGGCGGCGACGGGATCCAGCGAGCGCGGAGAGGAAGAAAGGGGAGGGCGGCGATGTATCGTCTTGTCTTGCTGGAAGGGAAGGGAGCATGGCATGGGCGGCGATGAGAACTGAGAAGAGCGGTCGAGGGGAGAGGAGAGGAAAATGATTCGCTACGAATATCACAGAATGTAGAGCTCCAACCCAGGACATTTAGGAACGAGCTTCATAGGCAAAAGTTCAACAACTTAATATTCGGCTGGAATACACGAGATGAATATCTAAGCCATCCAAACACCTGAATTCTGATATTCGGGGCTGAACCAAATACCAATATCGAATATCACGCTCCAATATGAACATCCGAACACAGCATAAGATTAAAGTTTTATGTGATTAAACTTTTATAACAAAATTTTATAAATGGTGTTAATAGACAGAGGGCATTTAATTAAATTCATAGCAATTGCATTTAATCAAAAATAATATTTCTATCAAAAGTTAGGTAAAAAATACTCAAACTATTCAATTTAAACATATAACTATTAAATCATTAAAATAATATTCAAAAATATTTTATAACAGAGGCATAATATAACATATATTCCAAAGTTTCTAAAAGAATTTTATTTGTAATTTTTGAATTTATAAATTTCAAGTTATTACAAAAATACTCAAATCCACCATTTGAGATTTGAATATTTTAAACTAAGTCAAATTTGAAATCTATCAGATATAAAATATTCTACATGTCAAGGGGTTTCCAAAAATATAAAATTTATGAAATTTGGATTAGTGGTTAAAAAGATATGATAGTTTGAATAGACAGGGACTTTTTTGCAAAACTGCCATTTAATCTAATTAAAAGAAATCATTTTCTGACGTGGCAGCTGACTGTGCACTGACTGTGCCGCTGACGTGGATAAGTGAAACGATTTGGGTCGTCAGATCCAGATCTGACGGTCTAGATCTAAATACCGATTCGGTTTAATACTTCTAATCTAGGCCGTAGAATCGAGATCGGACGGAGCAGGAGGAGAGGCTCACCGGGCGGCGCGGGATGGTCGCTGGAGATGGAGGAGACGGCGGCGGCGGCTCGGGTGAGGACGGATCTCTCGGTCTAGTGGCTCCCCGGCGAAGCGGAGGTGACGGCGAGGTGCGTCTCTCCGCGGCCGATGTCGTGGTTTCGGCATAGTTGATAGGAGACGGGGGTCCTCTAGCCTACGTATGGATTGTGGGGAAGAAGGTTGGTGTCGTCGAGGACGGGATTGAACACGGCGAGTTTACCCAGCTTCAGATCCCGCAGCGGTGGCGAGATCCTACGTGCTGCTATAATTCACTATGAGGCAATAGCCGTGAACAGGTTACAATGTGTATGATGCGTATTGAAGTGTGCCGTAAAGGCTTCCTGGTGGCCGGCTTATATAGGCGGCCAGACCCCAGGATACAAGGCAAGTACTTGTCCGGCAAGTAATCAGAGTCCTAGACATAGCCGGCTTAGTTGCCGCCTTCCGTCTTGGGCTTGGTGGCTTGATGGGCTTCGGCCTTCCGCCATCCTTGGACCGTCCGCCTACTTCCTTGTACGTCAGCTATCTGGGTCGCCCGGCAGGCTTTATCCTTACCACCCTTGGGCCACCCTGGACTAGCCGGATTGATCCATGTTGGAGATACCCCTAGTTGATATATCCCCAACATTAGCCCCCAGAAAGGTTGAAGTTCTCCAGGCGCCGGCTTCTTCTTGATACTTCATCCGTCAATGTTGGCGGCTGCAGGGCTTGAACCATTCTGAAAAATAATGGAGGCACGTGTACCCCGATGTTGGCACACGGCCGCCTTTATCCAGCATGGGAAAAGACGGCTAAATCGGAACTTCGCCACGCTTATTTCTTGACGGACCTCGTCAGGCGGCTCACGACAGTTTGAAACCGGCCGAAACAAAAATCTCGTCACGATCACAAATCGCGGGAAAAGAAGAGGCGTGGAGATCGTGCGATCATGCATTGCAGCGGATGTTGGACACGTGTCCGACTAAAAGCGCCGCTGCACAGGAAACAACGCCTGGGCCTATAAATAGGGAGCTGAGCGGTTCATTTCTTCATCCCTGCTACTACTCTTCTCGGCCCCTTGCTCTCCCACTCTTTCGCTCTTTTCTCCGAGCGAACTCCGGCGAGCGTTCTCCTCCGACGACCTTCGCATACGGCGATGTCCACCGGCCAGGACATCCCTTCCGCGGCATCCGGCGGTCCAGCGACCGAAACCATCTCCGCGTCGGCGATGGGCGGCGCAGCATCACGCCTTGCGGCGGCGGCGACGGGCAATGTCGCCACCGTCCCCTCTCAAACTCCCACCGCACGCGCCCAGGCGGCGGTCTCCTCCGCTCCTTCATCTTCCGTTGCAGCGACGGCGGTGAGAAACACGCCCGCCGACGAGGAGGAGGAAGCTGCTGACCTCGGGTCACGCTGTTGGCTTCCCTCCATAGTCGACGAGGAGGCACTCCAATACTTGGAGGCCGTCGGCTACCTCCCAACCCGGGAGTACTGCCAATGGAGATCCGCCTTCGGGGACGTCATCCCGGCTCCGAAAGCCGGGGAGCGGGTAATCCTGACCTCCCATTTACTTAGGGGACTGGCGCTACCGCCTTCCTCCTTCTTTAGCTAGGTGTTAGATCCCTATGGGCTCCAGCCCCATAATATAGCGTCCAATAACATTCTAGTCTTACCCGGCTTCACAGCTCTGTTTGAGGGCTACCTAGGTATTAGGCCTAGTTTAGAATTCTTCAGATATTGCTTCCGTTGCCGGTGCCAGACTGTGCCGGACGGCGTACTGGCGACCTGCGGTAGTGTCACTTTCAACTGCCGCCAAGGACGCCAATGGTATCCCAAGATACCATACCTCGAGTCCGTCAAGGGCTGGACATCCACCTTCTTCTACTCCCAAGACATGGTAACACCGGGGCGCCAATTTGGCGTTCCGGACTTTGTCAACGCGCCGTCTATGCCCAGACCATGCTGGGACGAGGCGGTGCCCAAGTTGACGGAGGAGCTCCGCCTTATTCAAAGGCGGATCGAGTTCCTCACCCGCACGATGTCTCCCCCCTTGCTGGATGGGGTGGACACCGTCATCTGCTGGCTTAGCCGGCAGATACTGCCCCTGCGGTACAGCCCGCACAAAATGTGTCAGTATTTGCCTACTGCCACAGCCTCTCTTCGCGTAAGCGAAGAAGGTTTTCCAGCCGCCGACCTGTCGTTCTGACTTCGCAGCCTTGTCAAAGCAGGGTTGGTGAAAGCGGCGGAAGGCGTGCCCATGCACACCCACGACAACCCTCCCCTCGAGGTAGATATCCTGCTTATTACCCTTCTTTGACAGCTTTGGCCGGCTAACTAGAGTCCTATTAACACTTGCCTTTTTTCTCAGCTCTCTGCCCTGAGGGAGGATGACCTGGCTCCTGACTTCTACGAGTCGGAAGCCGGGAAAACCAAGAAGCGCAAGGCGTCCGGCGCTGCTTCCTCTACGGTCAATGCCGAGAGGAAGAAATGGACCGCATCGGCTACAGTGCCGGTGCTCGTCGATCTTGACGAGAACGCGGGGATTAACATCCCCCGAAGGTACTCATTTCCGCCTTAGATAGTTGTTGAATTCCTCTATTACTGGCATTCATCTGACTGTGCTTGCTTTATTGACAGGGAACGGGTGGCAACTTCCAGGTTGCCGACCATACTCCTTTCGAAGGGAAAGCGGCCCCAAGGTAGCTCGCCCGCTACCATGCCGCCAACTCCCCAGCCCCGGGCCGGCGGCTTTATGAGCGATGCTCGCCGCCAGCCCCAGGCTCCGGCTTCCGGTCTGCCGCCAAAGACTTCCTCCGCTGGTCGCGCCACCAGTAGTCCCCTTCCATCGGCTGAGGCTACGGCCAATTAAGCCGTCCAATCTTGTGCCGCCAAGGAGGAGCCGCTGGAGGTGGTTGCCGACGGGACGCAGAGAGCAGCCCCGGCTGCAGGAGGCGGCCGTGTTAGGGATCCTTGGTCCACCTTTAAGGCAGCCAAGGAGTCCACCCTGGCTTTTGCCAACTTCGCCTCCCAGGCCTTTGCCGACTTGGAGGGCGACATGTCTGTAAGTTTTTCTAACTTTGTGGCATATACATAGTCTCCCCCCCCCCCCCCCCCCCCCGAGCACTTAGATGGCAAGTCGAGAACATTGACTGCCGGCTTAGTGGTTTTTTGACGATATGCTATATGCCTTTGTCCTTGCCTGCAGGGCCTCCTGTCCGCCAACGTTGAGCTTATCTCTTCTCGATTTGAGATAAACCAGCGGTGCCGCGATATGAAGAAGGATTGCAAGGCCAAGGACTTGCGGATTGCCGAATTGGAGGCGGCCCGCAAAAAAGACGAAGGTATAATTATTCCTTTTTGCCTTCTGTCATTTTTCGATTTTTGTTGCCGCCAATCGTTTAGCTAGTGAATCCATATTGTAGAACTGCTAGATCACGCCTAGGATATATTGAAGGCGTCCACCGATATGCAAGCTATTATGAATGAAGCTTCCGATCTAGCGGCCGCCAATTTGTTGATGAAGGAGGAGCATCGGAAGGAGCTAGAGGCCCATCAGCTGAAATTTGCGCAGGAATCTAGCCAGCTTACTGGAGAGCTGGATAGCCTGGGCAAGAAATTGGCTGAGGCGGAGAAGGCGGCTGCCGAGGAGATATCCAAACAGACTTCTCGCGCCAAAACTGCTGAGGACGCGGTTGCAGCTCATATGATTGAGCTGTCCACCTTCCATAACTCGGTTCTTGGTAATTTCTCACTCTTAATTTTCCTTCATCAAATTTAGCATGGGCCAAACTGATGTTTTTATTTTTGATACAGTTGCTGCCGGTTTAAGCGACGACAAGGCTGTCAGCCCTCGCCTAGATCGCCTTGCGCGTCTGGGTGAGCTGATCACCGAGACATTGACGGCATCCAAGCGGTTTGCCGCCAAGTTCTTCATCTCCTCCGGCAGCCAGGAGCCGTCCGAGTTCAGCGATGTGACCAGCATGCTGGAGCAGGCTACCAAGCTACATAAGAGCTCGCTGAAATCAGTGGCGCGGGGTGGTGCCAAGACTGCGCTTGGACTATTCATGGCGCACTACCCCGAGGCGGAGATAGAAGCCGTCACCGAAGGCATGCCGTCTACTTATGAAGACGGCAGCGAGGTCGATCCGGCCACTGTGCTGAACAGCGTTGCCGGCTACGCCACGCGTGTTGCCGATATGGTTGATACTTCGATCTTCTACCGGCGCCATCATGTGCCTGCTGCTGGAGAAGTTGGAGCTGCCGGTACGGCCGAGGCGGAGGGGAGTGACAGTTCTGGGGCTGAAGTTGTCAGCCCCCAAGCCTGATATAGGCGCCCCCCGAACTGTTGTTTCCTTTGCCTGTCTTCTTTCCGACTTGACGGCCAGCCCTTTCCTGCCCCTGAAACAGTACAAACTCAACTTGTAATATTTGTATATATTTTTGGAGATGCTCTGCTAGGCGGGAAGCTAGCTGACAAGTTTTATTTTGCCTTATTTTATACGGCCCGCCTTAATTTTACCCTGACTTATATGCTTGACTGTTTGTATGTTGGCGAACCTCAGCCGGGAACTTTGGCTGAAACAACCAGGGCTAAACCATGTGTTTAGAATCAGAAACCAAAGCCAACATGTTGGTGCCAAATACATATTACTAGGCGAACCACATATAAGTAATCAGAAGCAAAGGAATTAGGCGGCGCAAAAAAGTTGATTTTTTGCTTTGGGTTGGCTCAAAAGCTGCAAGTATCTACCAGTTTGAACCTTTGCACGGAGCTAGAAAATAGGTAACTTAGATACGTAGGGGATATATGACTGTAAGAAAAGACAAAAGATGGCATGCTTTTCAACATAGATGAGGAACCATAGACTTTTATTTCATAATCATGTATGACTTATTACAATTATGAATTGCTAAGTGTAGAAAGGACGTAGTTGCTCGATATTCCAAGGCCGTCTTGTTTGTTCGAACGGGTCGTCAATGCCTCTTTTGCGCTTGGTTCCCCTCCTTCCTGCCGCCTTGTTGCGCCTTTTTTTCCTCTTCGTCACGGATGTCGGCTAGGTAGTAGGAACCATTGAGCAACGCCTTTGTGACTATAAACGGTCCTTCCCATGGCGGGGATAACTTGTGCAAGCCTTTTCTGTCTTGAATTAGGCGGAGAACCAGATCACCTGTTCTGAAGCTTCACTTCCGTACTCTCCGGCTATGATAGCGACGGAGTTGTTGCTGGTACAAGGCGGACCGATGTAGAGCAACGTCTCTTTCTTCGTCTAGCAGGTCTAGGCTATCCTGTCTTGCACCTTCTACGTCTTGCTCGATGTAGGCTTGAACCCTTGGGGAATCGTATTTCATGTCGGTAGCTAGCACCGCCTCCGCGCCATATACTAAGAAGAAACGAGTATAGCCGGTAAATCTGTTTGGCGTTGTGCGCAAACTCCAGAGTACGGACTGTAGCTCTTCTGCCCAAGCGCCGGCTTCCCTATGTAACAGAGCTTCGAGACGAGGCGTGAGTCCTGAGAGGACTAGGCCGTTTGTACGCTCTACTTGTCCATTAGATTGTGGGTGTGACACGGATGCCAAATCAAGCCGGATACCTAGATCACTGCAGTATTCTTCTATGTCGCCTTGAGATAGGTTGCTGCCATTATCAGTGATAATGTTGTGTGGAACTCCAAACCGAGAGATAATTCCCCAGAGAAAATTGGTGGCTGTCCGCGCGTCAAGTTTGCTGATCGGCTTGGCTTCGACCCATTTGGTGAACTTGTCGACAGCGACCAATAGGTGGGTATACCCACCACGTGCCTTCTTGAAGGGACCAACCTTGTCTAAGCCCCAGACCGCGAACGGCCAGGTGATTGGGATTGTCCTAAGCTCTTGTGCCGGCATGTGAGGTTGGCGGGCGTACAATTGGCAGCCTTTGCATGTTTTCATGATGTGTTCGGTGTCTTCTTTGGCGGTAAGCCAGTAGAAGACTTGGCGGAAAGCTTTGGACACGATGGACCTGACGGAAGCGTGATGCCCGCAGGTACCAATATGTATGTCTTGCAAAATTTCTTGGCCTTCTTCTGCCTGTATGCACCGTTGATAGATACCACACGTGCTTCGCTTATATAGATCTCCTTTTATTATTGTGAATGCCTTGGAGCGCCTTATGATCTGCCTTTTTAGCACCTCATCGTCCTCCGGCAACTTGCTGTTGATTAGAAAATCGAGGTATGGGGTAGTCCAATCCGGCTGTACCGAGTAGACAGCGAGACTTGCCGCTTCTACCGGCTCTTCTGCATTGGGGTCCAACAAGTCGGCGCGCTTGATGGACGGCTTGTGCAAATGCTCCAGGAAAATATCCTTTGGTACCTTTTTGCGTTCTGACCCTAGTCTGGCAAGTGGGTCTGCCGCCTCGTTCTCAGTTCTTGGAACATGCCGGACTTCATAGCCCGCGAAGTTTTTTGCGAACTCGTCAACTTTGGCCCTGTAGCCGCCATTGTTGCGCTTTTTGCATCCCATGTTCCGCTTACTTGTTGTGCGACCAAATCTGAGTCACCATAATAGAGGATTCTCTTGACGCCGAGGTCGTTTGCCACGTGCAACCCGTGAAGCAAGGCTTCATACTCGGCGACGTTATTGGTTGCTGTAAAATGAATTTGCAACACGTAGCTGAGCTTGTCGCCTTTGGGTGTGCGCAGAACGACTCCAGCCCCGAGCCTTTGAGCATCTTTGATCCGTCAAAGTCCATGACCCAATATTCTGACTCGGGGAGCACCGTTTCCTCCATGGCTTCTGTCCAGTCGGCAACAAAATCTGCAAGCGCTTGAGACTTAATGGCGGTCCGTGGTTTATAGACTATATCGAAGGCGGCAAGTTCGATGCCCCATTTGGCGACTCGACCTGTTGCCTCTGCATTGTTGATTATGTCTCCCAACGGTGCTTTGCTGACTACTGTCACTATGTGCTCCTGGAAATAATGCCTAAGTTTTCTGGCGGCGAAGAATACACCATACGCCAGCTTTTGGTAATGCAGATACCTCTGCTTGGAGGCGGAGAAGACTTCACTGATGAAGTAAACCGGTCGTTGCTCAGACGTCGCGGCTTCGTTCTCCTTTCTTTCCACAGCAAGACAACGCTGACAACTGTTCCAGTTGCCGCGATGTAGAGCAGCATTGGATCCTGCGATCGAGGTGCTGCCAATACCGGAGCGGATATGAGGGCCTCCTTAAGTTGCTGTAAGGCGGCATCTGCCTCTGCTGTCCACTCAAAGTTGTCGGATTTCTTCAATAGCCGGTAGAGAGGCATTGCCTTTTCCCCTAGCCGGCTTATGAAACGGCTGACGGCCGCTGCCGATCCAGCCAGGCGCTGCACGTCCTTCAGACAAGTAGGTCTAGATATGTTTTGGATGGCCTTGATCTTCTCCGGATTAACCTCGATCCCTCGTTCTGAGACGATAAATCCGAGTAGCTTGCCGGCTGGAACGCCGAAAACACACTTGGCGGATGAGTTTCATCTGGTACCTCCGGAGATTCTGAAAAGTTTCTTCCAGATCCTCTAGGAGATCTGCCTTCTTTTTCGACATCACCGCAATGTCGTCTACGTAGACGTGAACATTGCGGCCGATCTGTTCGTGCATGCAATTTTGCATACAGCGCTGGTATGTTGCCCCTGCATTCTTCAGGCCAAAAGGGATCATGATGTAGCAGAAAGTCCCGTATGGAGTGGTGAAAGATGTTTTCAACTGATCCGACTCTCTCATCTTGATTTGATAGTATCCTGAGTAGGCGTCCAAAAAACAAAGTAGCTCGGATCCTGCTGTGGAGTCTACGACTTGGTTGATTCTAGGCAGCGCAAAGGGATCCTTTGGGCAGCACTTGTTAACACCGGTATAGTCAATACACATCCTCAACTCTTTATTCTTCTTTGGAACTAGTACAGGATTTGCCACCCAATCAGTGTGTACAACTTCTTTTATGAAATTGGCGGCCTTCAGCGTATTTATCTCCTTTCCTATAGCCTTGCGTCTCTCGTCTCCAAATCGTCTTGTTGCTTGCTTCACCGGCTTGGATCCTTGTATGACATTCAGTGAGTGCTCGGCAAGTTCCCTCGGTACACCAGGCATGTCTGAAGGCGACCATGCAAAGATGTCACGATTCTCACGGAGGTACTCGACGAGCGCGCCTTCCTATTTGCTGTCAAGGTTGGAGCCGATGACGACTTGCTTAGACTTGTCGCCTGGGATGAGGTCCGCCTTTTTGGTGTCTTCTGAAGCTTCAAAGGTCTTCTTGACATCAATCTTTGGCTTGGACATGGAGTTGTCTGGGTCCGCCTCAAATAGTGCGAGTTCTTCCTTGTGGATGACGGCTTCTGCGAAGGCGACGATGCCACGCTCACACTCCTTGGCTTCCTTGAAGTTGCCGGAAATCGTGATGGTTCCGTTTTCCCCCGGCATTTTGAGCTTGCTGTATATGTAACACAGTCTTGCCATGAATTTGGCGAAAGCCGGTCGTCCGAAGATTGCATGATAGGCGCTCTTGAAGGGGACAACTTCGAACCGGAGGAACTCTGAGCGGTAGTTCTCCTTTGGTCCAAAAGTTACCTTCAGCCTAATGCTCCCCATTGACTTTGCTTGCCAGCCGGGCACTATGCCATGAAAAGTGAGGTTGCTGTGATCAAGCTGATCCTCTGACAGGTTCATGCGGCTTAGTGTATCATAGTACAGGATGTTGAGGCTGCTGCCGCCATCCATGAGTACCTTTGTGAGTCTGAAGTTGTCGACAATGGGATCGACGACAAGAGCGTACTTGCCTGGGTGAGGAACGTGATCAGGGTGGTCGGACCGATCCTAGGTGATCGTCGCTTCAGACCAGTTCAAATGCTGAGGGACGTCCGGCATTGTCGCGTTAAGTTCACGCATCTCCGCCTTTTCCACCTTAGCCAAAGGCGTGCCAACAAAACACACGAGAGATTCTTTGACCTTCGGATATGGTTTATATTTCTTGGCGGCTGCGTCATCCTCGCTTGAGATAGACATGTCGTCGCCGTCCTCGTCGTCCTTGTTGTCTTTCTTGTCGTACTTCTTTGACTTCCAGCCAACTGTGGGGTCCTTTTTGAAGTCGTCCATGAAACGACACTCGCTAAGCATATGGTTGACCTTGCCAAGTGAGGCGTGGATAGGGCATGGCAAAAGTTTTGCCTGCTCGTAAGTGATACACGCCGCCTTAGGGCCTGAGCCGGTGTCGCGATTTTCTTTCTTATTCTTCCACTTCTTTTTGCCGGCATTCCCTTGGAACGCGACAGCTACCTCGTTGGAGGGTCCGGCTTTGTCATCCGTCGCCTGCTTACGTTTGTTGTTCCGTTTTGGCACGATGCTGACGTCTGGATCATCGTCGCGTGCGTCATCATCCGCCACCGTGTATTGGCCGGCTAGGTTGAGCATCTCGCCAAGGTCCGTGATTTGCTCGCGGACGAGCCGATGACGGAGCAAAGACTTCTTCTACAGGCCCGTGTAGAAGGCATGGATAGCCAGTGCGTCCGAGACACCATGACAGTTGGCCTTTTCGGAAATCCAACGGCTGACAAAGTTTGTCATGGTTTCGTCCGGCTTTTGAATACAGCGTTGTAAATCCGTGTAGGTATTTGGACGCTTGTATGTTCCTTAGAAGTGCTGGGAGAAAACCTTGTCCATGTCGTACCAGCTATGCATAGAATTTTCTAGAAGGTTGTCGATCCAAGCCCTTTCTATGGACGGCAATGTGACTGCTTCCGCCGGCAATTTCTATGGCCATGGCATACTCGGCTAGCCATGAATCCGGCTTAACGAGGCACTTGTACCTAGAACAATTTTTTGACACTGATGTCATGTCCTTAGGGAACGACTCTCTGCGGATGGCGTCGCCAAAGCACTTTGGTCCAGAATATAGCGGCTCCTTTCCTCTTGCTATGTCTTGTAGGCGGTGTCGCGCGTCTTTTGGATCGAGCTGCTGTGCGCCTCTGTTTGCGTTTGGATCGTCCTGCGCTGCCCGGCTTATGCTGCGCCTGGGCCCTTCTGCCGCCTCCTTCCTCTTGCTGCTGGTGCTACGCTGCGGAGACCGACTTCGACCTCTCCTGGGAGGGTCGTTACCGGCATCTTTCCTAGGCGGCAGTCCATTGCCCCGGCTACCGCCATTGTCCCGTCTTGGCTGGGCTGGAGGTGGCAGGTCTCCTCTGCTTCCTGTCCTTGAATTCTCGTCCCGCCTTGGTTTTGGCGGTGGCGTCTTCTTTGGAGGTGGTGTTGCCTTCCTTTTGTCGCCATGGCTACTGGAGCCGGACGGGCCTTCGGGTTCAGCGCCAGGTGCGGCTTTGCACTTTCCTGACCTGGATTCTAGGTCTCCCCCGCGGGCATCCGCCATGTGGCCATAGGAGTCAGCGCGAGCTTGTTGTTCGAGGGCCTTACTCACGAAGTGTCTTGCATTGGACAACTTTTCCTCCGCTGTGTAAGTTTTGTCGTCTAGGGTATCCAGCGCGGCGGCGGCGTTGAGGATGGGGGTGCAGAAGACAACATCCCCCCTTCTGTCTACGCGCTGTGGTGCCGTGCGCCAGTCGAACCCAAGATCCCGAGCCGCTGTTGTTGCACGTGTTGTCGGCTCCTTACCACGGCGGTTTTTTGATGGCCTTTTTTCCTCGAAGAGCTGCCGGCTTGTTTTAGCCGACATCTTTTCCTGTTCTTTCTCGATCTTCTTTGCAAGGCTCTCAACATGTTCCTCTCTTTTTTGCAGGAAGTCAGAGTGCTTAAGCATGTTAATCCTAAGCTCTTCCACTTCGTCGAGTGGGGTATCCTTGTTCACCGGAGTGTGCACAATCTCTTCTACTTCCTTGTTGACGGAGAGCAAATCCGTGGGCTTGCTGCTGCCGCCTTTCTCGAGGCCAGTTTTCTTCTTTGCGCACCTTGTCGGAAGCTTCAATGAGTTGACCGGCAGTGGTGTCGCCGGCATCTTCCACCGGCTTGTTTTGCGTTTCAGAAGCAACTGGGGTTTACTCGTGACTTGAACGGTAGATCTTGATCCGGCATCTGACATCGCATCCTCTTGGAGAGCAGGAAGGATTGACTCAGGATCGTTGTTTTCCGGCTGGGAGACAGATCCCAGTCCGACAACTCGGACAAAGTGGAAATCAGATTCGGACGACTCTTGGGAGAAGGCGGATTCAGATCCATCTTGTCTGTCGACTGCTTGGTCGAAGGGTTAGTGGGTGGGGTTATAGAAACGTGGTAGGCCGTAGGTCTCTGGCGTGTACCCGATGAAGATGTCGATCCCTCCGATCGATACGATTGCGCATCCGATAAGGTAGTCGTCCACCGGGAGCCAGGACTCATCCGAGTTGACGTAGTTGTGGCCGCCATTCCTTGTGACGCGGCCGACGGCGATCGGCTTGCCCACGCCGCCAAGTGTTCCCGCCTGGAACGTGACGCCAGGAAACTTATGCCCCACGGTGGGCGCCAACTGTCGTGGTATCGGCATAGTTGATAGGAGACAGGGGTCCTCTAGCCTACGTATGGATTGTGGGGAAGAAGGTTGGTGTCGTCGAGGACGGGATTGAACACGGCGAGTTTACCCAGCTTCAGATCCCGTAGCGGTGGCGAGATCCTACGTGCTGCTATAATTCACTATGAGGCAATAGCGGTGAACAGGTTACAATGTGTATGATGCGTATTGAAGCGTGCCCTAAAGGCTTCCTGGTGGTCGGCTTATATAGACGGCCAGACCCCAGGATACAAGGCAAGTACTTGTTCAGCAAGTAATCAGAGTCCTAGACCTGCCCGGCTTGGTTGCCGCCTTCCGTCTTGGGCTTGGTGGCTTGATGGGCTTCAGCCTTACCACCCTTGGGCCACCCTAGAATAGCCGGATTGATCCATGTTGGAGATACCCCTAGTTGATATATCCGCAACAGCGGAGGCGAAGTGCTCGATGGAGGCGTCGAGTTCGTCTCGGAGGGGCGTGGGGATGTGGCCGATGTGCTTCGGGCGCCGGCGATGTCGACGAGCACGGATTCGGAGTGCCCGGCTGCGGGAGGAGGCAAAGAGCACATGAGAAATTGCGGGAGGGGGCGGGGAAGACAGGGGAGTGGTTCTCGAACGTGGGGGCGGCTTACCTCGCCGGGGAAGGAGAAGAAACAGCGGCGGCTTCGACGAACTCCGGCGAGCTCTCGCGACAGCCTGGGGGCGTCTTAGGGGCTAGGGTTTGGGGCAAATGGAAGAGGGATTCGCGGGCTTTAAGTAGGGCAGGAGAAGGAAAGTGATTGCGCAATCCTCGCGACGAATTTTGGAAAGGAAATCGGAGAAAATTTCGGGCGGGATTTGAGGACAGAGGTTGAAGACGATGACGTCAGCGATTTCTTTTTCTTTTTCTGATTTTCCATTTTATTAATATCTTTTGATTTTATTGTCCAAATGATGTCAAATTAATTTCAATAAATCTGTAAAATCCATATCTATGTTTTAAAACATTAGTGGGAATGTTTTGAAACTTTTTGAAAAATAATAATTTTGAAATATTCATAAAATACAATTTTACCCATTTTAGGTTAACTTTGAAATTAGGGATTTAATAATTTATTTGGAGTTAAATAAAATTTATGAAATTACCCACATTCAAATATGTTTGAGTTTAATTTATTTAAACTTATTTTGCTGAAATCATTCACCTCTATTTTGGCATAATAGTAGAATAATAGAATATAAATATTTTTAGAGCAATATGAAGTATAAGGGATTTTTAATTTAAACCCTTTGTGATTTAATAAGATGATGAATGATGAGATGCATGTATGCATGAATGCAATGCTTAAATTTTATTTTCAAAGCAAAATACATAAATGTTTTCAAAAGTTTTAAATTTTAGTGATTTTTAAACATTCCAAAATATAGGGATTTTACAGCTCTTCCTTTGATTACCCTTGTGGTATCGAAGCGCAAGTTGAATGGTTGTAGCTCTATGTTTCATCCCGCGACACGATCTGTGGCGTTAGGGTTGCGCACGATTTGCTCCAGAGGGAATGACGTAACCACCATGACGGGGTGCCACTGGAAGTAGTGTCGCAGCTTTCTTGAGGCGATGAGTAGCGCGATGAAGAGCTTCTGCTGCATTGTGTACTGCTCGCGAGCATCGCGCAGTACTGTACTGAAGAAGTAGACTGGATACTCGACAAGTGTTGTCAGTTTAGTCTTGGCGCACTCTGCCTGAGGAGGCTCTGCAGGGCCCTCAAGGGGGTTGGCCTGTGGAGACTCTTTAGGGCCATCGAGGGGGTTGGCCTGTGGAGTCTTTTTAGGGCCCTCAAGATGATTCGCCTGTGGAGGCTCTTCAAGCTCCATGGCGAGATCATCCTGTGGCGGTTGACTTGGGGCAGGCTCCACTTGTGGCTTTGGGCCTGGCGGTGGGTTTGTGGGGCCTGCTCCTTTGTCGAGCTCTTCATCAGGCGGTTTTGGCTTTGGTGTGGTTGCACTCTTCTTGTGGAGGACTGGCTCTTCCCTTTCTACCACCAGGACGGCACTGGCGGTCTGTGGAGTGGCCGATAGATACAGCTTCAGGTGCTCGCCTGTCCTTGGGGAAACCATGACTGGTGGGCTGGCCACTTACCTCTTTAGGTAATCGAATGCTTTTTTCGCTTCAGGCGTCCACTTGAAGGTGCCAGTTCTCTTCATGATCTTGAAGAATGGCAGAGCTCTCTCGCCAAACTTGGAGATGAATCGGCCCAAGCTGGCCATGCAGCCTGTTAGACGTTGCATATCCTTGAGCCGGCGTGGAGGTTGCATTTCCTCTATGGCCTTGATTTTGTCAGGGTTTGCCTCTATGCCTCGGTGGGACACGAGAAAACCAAACAGCTTGCCTGAAGGCACTCCGAAGACGCACTTGGCGGGGTTGAGCTTGATGTTCACCTTGCGCAAGCTGGCGAAGGTCTCTTCAAGGTCCCTAAGGAGAGTATCTCCCTCTCGAGACTTGACGACGATGTCATCGACGTAAGCCTCGACATTTCTACCCATTTGCTCGCCAAGTGTAACATCCCAATTTTTAGAAAAATTTAAAGCTTTTGCATCCATGCATCATCATCATTAAACTGGTCATATGAATCACATAAAATTTGAATTTAATTATTTAAATATGTTTTTAATTGACTTTATGTCCATAAAATTGTTATTTTGAATTTATAATAATGTTCCTTTTATTCTATTTTTACTTTGGACAAAAATAATGTCAAAAGGATCTATTCTTTATAAGCTTTTCAAATTATATTTTTATGAATTTTTCTGAGAAGTTTTAATATAGTTTTGAATTTGTTTTATACTTAAAAGATATAAAAACAGAAAAGAATTTTCAAAAAGAAAAATGGAGTCGGGCCAGCCAGTGGGCCGAAGCCCACTAGCTATCTACCGCGCGCGCGACGCGATCCAGCCCGCCAGCGGCCCGTCCCCGCCCGCGCGCGCGCTCACTCGCTGACAGGTGGGCCCCACCTGTCAACCCCGTCCCGGCGACCCCTTCTTCCCCAAATCACGCCCATGACCTAGCCGAGAAACGGCCGAATCAATTCGATTGATTCCCGGCGATTTACTCACCCATTTAACTCGCCGTTGCTCCTATAAGAACCCCCTCGACCCCCTCTCCGTTTTGCCCCAAGCACCGTACCCCGAGAGCCACCAGGCCGCCCACGAGCAACCCTGGAGCTCCGCCGTTGCCGACGGCAAGTTCAACGAACTCCGGTGAGCTGCGACCTCCTCGAGCCCTCTCTTCACTCCCAATCGTTTCACTTTGTCTTTGCGCACCTTGGTGACAAGGTCTCGGGTGTTCTTTCACAGCCAAACTCCGTGTCCGTGCTCACCGACGAGAACCTCTGCCGTGCGCATCTCCGGCGAGCAACCAGAGGAGGCAGGAAGAGCTACGACCCCCACCACTTCGCCAACAACATCGCCTCGACGCCCTCTACCCGTAGGTATGACCCACTCGTCTCGGAACACAGTAGAGCGTCTAGAACGTACGATGCCGTGCGTGTCGCCGCCGCGCGCGCTGCTCCGGCGAGGTCCTCCGGCGACCTAGCGCCGCCCGTTGTTGGTCAACGCGTGTAGGCCGTACGATCTCGATCCTACGGTTAGGATTAGATCTTCTTAAGCGAAACGGTACGGTTGATCTGGACCGCCAGATCCAGATCTGACGGCCCAGATCGAATCACTTAAACACGTCAGCATGCCCAGTCAGCGCACAGTCAGCGCCCAATCAGCGCTGACGTGTAATTTCTTTTTCCCATTTTATTTAATTTGGCAGTTTTGCAGAAAACACCCTGCATACTGTTTTTATCACTACTTTTTATCTGTTTATCCAAATTTAAATATTTTTATATATTTGATATCCTTGGAACCAGTAGAACACTTTGGCATCATTTGTTTTCTGTTTGGACACACACAAAATTTTCAAATATTTTTGAGAGTAGTTTAAGTGTTTTTGACATAACTTTAGTTAGAAATTTTATTTTTGAGTAAATCAAATTGCTAAAAACTTGTTTAGATGCCCTCTGCCCAAATGGCATTTTTACAAATTAGATTTTGAAATTTTATTTAAGTGAACTAAAGTCCTTGTCATTAACCCTTTATTCATGATTAAATAATAGAAACAAATCAAAAATTTATTCATGCATATATCATGAAAATCCAAAGGGATACTTTTATTAGTTTCTAGACGTTGGAAATAAATTGTTGCATCTCATCTCATGCATAGCATATATCTTCTTTGTATGAACCTTTGCTTGTGTGTTTATGTGTGGCTCTTTATTTCTTTGTTAGACTACTCGGAGGGAAACGAGAATCTTTGCAACTGTAACTGCTGCACTCCCGGTTGCCAAGGCAAGTGGCACACCCCCATAAAATTCCTATTATTTTTCTATGCATGAGTAGAGTATTTTCTATAAGCATGTGTAGGATAGCATTGCTATGCAAGCCATGATAGACCTCTTTATTCCTGTGTCGAGGTTCCTATGAAATTACTTAGTAGAATAGTGATGCTATGCAAAAACTATTTTGATGAACAAGATAAAGTCTACTAAGTTTTAATCAAACACCTGGGTGGAAATTGGTTGCTTGGCTGTATGAGTTGAGTGTTGTTCCCAGGGGATTTACCTGTGAAATATTCACTTGTGGAAGGCCACCCAGGAGCAAAGGAATCTGAAGAACTCCGAGTGAAGATTGCTTCTCGTGCAGCCATTGCCAATATGGGTTCTGGCTTGATCAACTAAGTTGCGTGGACTCTCCCCGGCCTGACAGGTGGTGGTAGAGGATTTGTAGGTGGAGCGCGTCAGGCCAGAGTGGGAGGGAAAATGTTTCTGAAAGATCTCGTCTCATTCTTTCCTTTCCTTATCACAAATGGTGTGTAAAGGATAACCTGGGTTGAATGGGTACAATGGTGAACGTGCACAACCTCTGCAGAGTTAAAAATCTAAGTACTTAGCCGTGTCCCCGGAAACGGACAATTCAGCAGCTGAACGAGGATGTCAACGGAGGATTCCACCATTCCAACTTCAAAAATATAAAACTTGATGGGTGAACAAGGGTAGAATGAGACAGTGGATTTCATGCCACGGATGTCTCGAATAGAAGAAAAGTGTTTTCCAAAAAGTTAGGGAAAAACTTGCTTTCTGAAAAATAGCCTTTACCTCCACCAGCCAAATAAGCATATAGGTCATGGAGTTATTCCTCTAAGTGTCCACCATAGTGTCACTTGCCAGTTCCATTTTAATGGTTCTGACCCACGTTGTTGCAATATATATCTTATTGCAGACTGTCCTGATGATGAGTGAAAGTTTTACTAAAGGTTTCGAGTCTTCAACCAACATGCTCGCCTGTGGCACATGATGATGTTTGGGGACTCCATGAAGAATAAATTTTCCGTTGTTTACTCTGTGTACTGCTAGCTGTATGCTATGAAAATTTGTAATGAATATTTTCTAAGTCTGGATCAGTGTTGTAATAAATTGATACTTTGTTGTGATATTACATCGTAACTGTGTGTGCAAACGAATCGATCCAGGGATTTGCACTATACACAGGTATCTGCCATATTTTAGGTGCAGGTACACTACACCAAGTGATATCCTCATGAGCCTCTAGAAAGTGGCGCCAGCGTTTTTCAGGCCGAAGGGCATGCAGACATAGCAATACACACCGCAAGGGGTGAGGAATGTCGTCTTCTCCTCGTCTTCCTTAGACATTTTTATCTGGTGATAACCAGAGAAGGCATCGAGGAAGTAGAGGAGGTCGCAGCCTGCTGTGGAGTCCACAATCTGGTCGATTCTTGGCATGGGATAAGGGTCTTTGGGGCAGGCCTTGTTGACATCAGTGTAGTCGATGCAGAGGCGGCCTCCTCCGACGGGTTTTGGGACGACCACGCCGTTGGAGAGCCAAGTGGGGTGCGGAACTTCGCGGACGACATTTGCCGCTTTTAGCTTCTCGACCTCTTTGACGATGAATGCTTGCTTCTCGGGGGCTTGCTTTCTTGCTTTTTGCTTGACGGGGCGTGCGTTTGGACACACGGCTAAGTGGTGCTCGATCACCTCCCTCGGTACACCGGACATATCTGACAGAGTCCATGCGAACATATCAAAGTTTGCCCGAAGAAAGGCGACGAGCGCGCTTTCCTATTTGGGAGGCAGAGCAGCTCCAATGGTGATGCTAGCCCCCGAGCCTTCAGCCCCCGAGTTGTTGGAGCTTAGGGATACTTTCTTTGTAGCGGCTGGCTCCTGGGAGAACAACTACTTCTTCTTCTTGGGTCTCTCGAGAGGGTCCATGTCCTCGTCAGCAGGGAACTCCCTGGCGGTTGCCCTTTAGGCAGTTTCGACAGCGCGAGTAGCATCCAGGACATGTCCACGGATGGTGATTGTGCCAGTGCTGCCAGGAATCTTGACCATGTTGTAGGCATGATGCCTGATGGCCATGAACTTCGCGAGGGCGGGGTAGC
This sequence comes from Poa annua, assembly GCA_026929855.1. Taxonomy (NCBI): domain Eukaryota; kingdom Viridiplantae; phylum Streptophyta; class Magnoliopsida; order Poales; family Poaceae; genus Poa; species Poa annua. The sequence continues at coordinate 235,871,118 of CM049426.1, read as the reverse complement.
CGAGGATGGTGTTGTATGGCAAGCCGATGTGCGCAACGTAGAAATCGATGTGCTCGGTGCGGTAGTTTTCCTCACTGCCGAAGGTGACGGCAAGCCTGACCTGCCCCAGTGGCTCGATTGATCCGCTGGTAACTCCCGTGAAAGGCCTAGGGGGCATTAGCCTCTCGTAGGGCACCTGAAGCGCTTCGAACGTCTCAAAGATGACATTCAGGCCTGCTCAACCATCAATGAGCGTCTTGGAGACATCGATGTTGTCGATGGTGGGGCTGCAGACCAGCGGGAGGGTTCCAATAGTCTTGGTGGACTTGGGGTGGTCCTGAGCGTCAAAGGCGATGGTGTACTGCGACCATTTGAGGGGCCTGGAGGTCTCGAGGCTGGGGAGGGCGGCGCTGAGCTCGCGAGCGAACGACTTGAACTGATTGTTTGATTTTGGCGCATGTGCCCCACCGAGGATGCATGCAAAGGCGCCTCTTGGAGCTTGGTAGCCTCCATCTTCCTCGTCAGGAAGGTTGCCGTTTTTCTCAGCGCCATTGGCATGATTGCTTGATGGCTTCTGGTAGCCGCCCTTGTGCCCGCTGCCGCGGTAGCCACGGCCTTGACCGCGGCTGCGGCTTCCCTCTACTTGTTCGCGCTCCTTGCTCAGCCTCTTGAGGTCGAAGCAAGTCTCTGTAGAGTGTCTGCGCCTGATGTGGTAGATGCAGAATGGGCGGTGGTCGTCTTTTCTATCCCCAGGCTCGGGAGAGTCCCTGCGGGTGCCCTTAGAGTCAGGCTCTCCTGCGAGGACTCTGGTGGCCTTGCGCTTGGGCTCCTCCTTGTTCTTCTGACTCCTGGACCCCTCAGCGTGCTCGTCCCCTCTCGAGGACATCTTGACGAAGAGGAGTCCCTCTTCAGCCTAGGCGCACTTGTCAGCCAGGTCGAACAACTTCACCACATAGGTGAGCTGGTCGTGGATGCCCAATTTCTCGAGCATCCTACTAATCGTGACGCCCTCGCGGAAGGCGGCGATGACTTGGGTGTCATTGATGTTCGGAATCTTGTTGCGCACTTGGCTGAAGCGCTGGATGTACCTGCAGAGGGTTTCATCCTTCTTCTGCACCACAGCGCGCAGGTCGTTGTGAGTGAGCGCGGGTTCGTACGTCCCCTTGAAGTTGGAGACGAACTGCTTGCAGAGCTCCTCCCAAGAGTTCAGAGTGTCCTCCGGGAGGTTCAGGAGCCTTGACAACGCAGAGTCGTGAAGCGCGTGGGAGAACCAGTTGGCCATGACCTAGCCGTCTCCTCCTGCCGCCTGGATGGAATTGGTGTAGAGCTGCAGGAACTCGATGGGGTTGCTGGAGCCGTCATAGCCCTTGGGGAGAGCCGACCTGAACTTTGGGGGCCATACCACGCGGCGCAGGGAGCAGGTGAACGCCATGCAGCCCGTGGCGTACGTGGCGACACCGTGCTGCAGCGGATTTCAGAGCTTCGCCACGCCTTAAATGGAGCGAGCTCTGCTTTGATTGTACGGCTTTGGCGCCTCAACCGGAGAGAGATACCCCGTGATGATATTACTCACCCTTAGCTGGCAAGGGCTGCGGTTTTGCTGGCCCGCCTGGCCGATTTCTTCCACGAGGCGGTTCTGGCGGTTGCGTTGGAGCTCCATCCCCACGCGCGCGTCTGGCGCGGTGCGCTGCACGATCAAGCAGTCGTGAGACGAGGATGCGTGGGAGGCGGCCCTATGCATCGCAGCCGGTGCAGGCCCTGGTGGAGGCGGAGGCGCGTCAGGCGCAGCCATGCCCGCGAGGGAGGGGTGCACGATGGAGTGCGACAGAGCGGGGCGAGTTGTGGCGATGCCGACAAGGTGGTTGAGCCGCTCCAGCCACTGCTAGTGGGCCTCAGCGGTAGGCTAATAGCGGAGAAGTTCTTGCGCCATGAGCAGGCCGGTGTGCGGCGCGGAGTCCGTCCTCCTTGGGCCGGAGCCGCTTGGGCGCTGCGTCGGGTGCGACGACTGTGCGTCCTCCTCGTGCTCTGCGTTGTGCTCGGGCTCCTCCACATAAGGGCCTGAGTTGGCGCGCTCTTCACGGCGGGGTCGTCCCCGTCGTCCGAGCGTGGCCGTCGTGTTGGGCGCGGTGCGAGCTCCTTCAGGTGCGCGTCTGTTGGCGCGGGCGACGCGAGTAGCGCGGGTGTTCGCCATGGCGCGGAGGCGGCTCGAAGGTCGTTGACGCGCCTCAATCCCCTACCTGGCGCGCCAAATGTCGAATAGTGACTCCCACGGAACAGGGGTGGTCACTCCCTGAAGATTAGTTCGTGAAGGGGATTGAACACGGAGGTCAAGCGACCCTCGAGAGGCACGACGACGGGGCTCGTCGGGCCTAAAGAGGAACACCCACGACAGAGATGGACACCGGCCCGTACCCAGGTTCACGGCCCTCAGGAGAAGGTAACACCGCTACTTCTGCTTGTCTGTATTGCACTGCAGAGGTTACATTACAATTGTGCTTGCCGAGGGCTCTCTTGAGGCAGTCTTTGCTTGGAGAGGGAAGCAATGGTCGTCTTCCTCCTCCAGCCGACGGCTATTCTACTAGCTGGGCTAGGGTTTACAAGTGTTTTACAAGTAATTGGCCGACCCTTCCTACGGTGGCAGGCTTGTTCCTTTTATAGGCGCCGCGGGCGTCTTCGTCATCGCGGGGCGTCCACGGTGGGCTCCCACACGGCAGTGGCGCGGAGGAGTTGGAGTCCACTGCGGGTCAATCCTTCATGGACGCGGTCCATCGGTGATAAAGTTGGGCGCGGTGGCCGACAGGCTGGAGACCGCGCAGAACGGCTCGCAGTGATCGGGGTGGAGCCCATGATGACTATCTCCTTGGAGTGTTGCGCCGTCCAGCCGTTTTATCACCAGAGAGAAAAGTCCCAGTTGTCCTGGCGCAGGAGGCGCAACTTTATTGACTCCTTTATAACCAAAACGGCAAAGGGAGTGCTCGCGTCACTCTGCGGCTGCTACAAAAGACATGTGCGCCCTGCAGTATTTCTTTGGCCGCGACGCTTCCCCACAGGCCCGAGGCGACCTGTGGAGGGATTTATGTTGACTTCTCTCCAGGCGCACGGCGCCTCGGGAGAGTCTCTTGAAGCGCAGGTCCTCTTCAGGCCTTCGCTTCCTCTTCAGACCCTCAAGAGGATTCGCCTCTCGAGGGTATCTCCAAGCGGTGGCTTGGTCCTTAGCCGTTTCGTCTGATTTGTCAGCGTGCGAGGCCATGGAAGAGTGGGCTCTGCACACCCAGTCCCCACTGAGCCGACAATAATATATATCATGAATACACGTTTTTTTTTCCTCGGGATGGTCATGAATACTAGTAATACACGAGTTCTCTGAAACAAATATTTACAACCGGAAGATCATGTCTAAATATTTACTACCAGAGATCATTACATGACAGAAGAGGCATTAGACCCTATTTTTCCTCAGGATGGTCTTTTTTGACTGGATCATACTGCATTCTACGCCTGGCTTTAAGACATAGTCAAGCAGAAACCCCGCAATTTCCTACGCATCTGGTAGTAGGCGGTCTTTTGCATCAAGCCTGTTCCGGATTGTCTCAAACGAAAAAGGAGAGATCAACACAAATATATCAATCATCATGAAAATAATTCATTTTGAAAAGTGAACAAGTTTGAATATATTGTTTAAGTACGCGATTCCAGTCTGCCCCTTCATTGAAGTGAATTCGAATGAACTCGCAGACATAGAATCCACCCAAATTGGTGCACTGTTGCTGCTTCGCGCACTTTATGAGAGAATAAGATAATAATCCAATCAAATAATAATCAAAAATATTGAAAAACTGGTATTGTGAGACTAAAATTAAAGATATGCATAAGTGCACCTAGCTAGTACGACTCAACTCTCTCCATTTAAAAGTGAGCTTCCGGGCTATACCGACGTCCTTATGGAAAGAGGTGAACTTGTCCCAAACCGTGGAGTTTACGGTATAGAAAAATTAGTAAGAAGGTTTACCAATTACGCTACATTATTAGAAATGACCATGTCGATTGTGATAATGAACGAAATTACCTCTGGAGCATCTGTTTCGTGCCGCCGAACTTTTCTACAGGTTTCGATAATGGGTCCAAGACACCAACGATTGCCTTTTCAATATCAATCTCATGTAATACCTAGTGAAATCTGCGCATGTTTATATTTGTTAATAAATCATCAATTACATACACTTAACATCGAGTATGTATAAGAAAGTAAACAACTCACTCGAAGTTGAACGGGAAAAGTATGGTGTTTTTGTAATGTTGCCCCATCAAGTAAGTTAGCAAAAGCTCCTCCGTATTCTCTTGGTTATTTACCAAACCATGATGATGAACTCGATTAATGACATATATACATAATTTAATTACAAGCAATGAAAAATAAGTTGAGCCAGAGAATTAATGACATATATACATAATTTAATTACTTATACGCAAAATGCACTGATGATAGCTTTGTCGAGCGCGTCAAAATTGAATAACTGCCATAATTCGCAATACTAAATTTGAAACTCATCATCACTTGGTCCATAACGATCCTTTGGAATTTTTTTCATAGATCCAGTCTCCGTCTTGACTTCTCGTGGTACGCACGTACGATGCTTTTAGTTGGTGCAATCTAGCTGGTAGAGTGCGCACCTTAGCAGGCTCGACAAGATCTTCTCCTCTAACATATCTCCGTACCACCTCATGTATCTGGACACTCTGGCCAGATTGTAATGCGTGAAGCTCCGAAATAGATAGACCCATTTCTCTAGCTTGCTGCGAAAGTACTTCGTCGACCGGGTCCCTGTTGTAAGGCGCCAATATGAGCGGGGGGCCGATTGTCCCGCCTGCATTCCGAGCAGTGGAACATCTCTCTTCTGGGTGGTAGCAAGTTTTTGTTATTCCCGCACTCTCCTAGATGTACGCACCAGAACGCGTGTGTAGTCATCGTCCATATTTAGTTCATATTGCAATGGATGCGTAAGAAATTCTATGGCCCACCTGAATGGGAATCCGGCACCTAGAGGGGAGGGGGGGTGAATAGGTGCTACTACAAATTTTAGGTATTTTCAAATTTAGGCTCAACACAAAGATAAATTCTCTAGATATGCAACTACGGTGAATTTACCTAAATGACAAGCTAAGCAGAAACAAGATAAACAAGACAAGCGAGTAAGGGAGAAAGGATAAGGGGAACCAAGTGAAGCACGCGGAGACGAAGATGTAATCCCGCGGAGAGGTGTGCGCTACCACAACAGGGTAGCCGCAACGCCACAAAGGCTCACCTTCTTCTCCGATGAACTCAACCACAAAGGTTGCGAGTTCACCTTCCACTATTGATCCCCTTTTAGGGCGGAGATCGAATCCCTTACAAACGCTTGAGGCACACACCCACAACTTAATTGGGGGCTCTCAAGATGACCACAACAGGTCAAGACCACAAAAGGTCAAGCTTACACCAAGTACCAACAATGGTGAGATCTAGGTTTTCCTAGAGGAAACCCTAGACTCAAAATCCCCAAGTGAATGGGGAAAGATTACAAATCGCTTCGGTGAAGTAGTAGATCGGGGCCTTCTCCTTCACTCCTCCAAAGATCAACGAGTTTGGGTGGAGGAGTTGGGAGATCTTGAAGATTTGAGCTTCAACACATTTATGATGAGAGAGAGTGTGAGCTAAAATGGCTGGAGGTAGGTGGAGGGGTATTTATAGCCCCTCCAAGAACTAGCCGTTTCTCACTGCGCAGGCCGGAACTTCCGGTCACTTAAGCCGGAGTCACCCCGGAAAGTTCCGGCAAAAGTTCCGGTGGAACTTCTGGCCTGCACAGGGCGCAGGCAGTTCCAGACTTGGAGAAAAACCAGCATGTTCAACACCGGAACTTCCGGTTGTCCGGCCGGAACTTCCGGTTGCCCGGAAAGATCCGGCCAAACTTCCGGCCAAAGTTCCGGCTTTGCCCGTTAGCGGGCAAGTTTTGACTTAGCCGATTTTCTCGTTGGTCTAGAACAAAACTTCCGGTGGCTGGCCGGAACTTCCGGTCGCCCGGAAAGATCCGGCCAAACCTCCGGCCAAAGTTCCGCCTTTGCCAGAGCTTAAATACTAAAGGACTTAGCCGTTTTCTGGCCAGCTAGAAATGTCCGGTGCAGGCCCAGAAGTTCCGTCCCGTAGACCGGAACTTCCGGTCACAGCACCGGAACTTCTGGCCTGACAGAACAGGAAAAACTGCCAGCCAATTCTCTCTTTAATCCTGTTGATCTTCATCCTTTTTGTTCTTCAAGGCTATGTAGTATCTAAAATACTTAGGCACACCGTTAAACATCCTTTTTTTGTTGTCATTACTATCCAAAACTCAGGAGACAGAAAATGCTCTTTCAATCTCCCCCTTTTTGGTTAGAGATGACAACACAAACGGGACAAAGGATTTGCAAAAAATAGACGGGCTCCCCCTAAATATGTGCACTATTAAATCTTGTGTTTGAATACAAGTGCGCATCTATTTAGGATCACAGATCCCCCTATCTTTTACAATCCTAGCAAGTTCATCATACGAGGAATAGATAGCATAACTTGCTGAAATAAAAAATAAGATAAGACACGACTAAACTGATTACATCACAATGTTTCACACGTCTTACCACATGCTAAATGATAGAGTTCAAAATAACACGACTAAAAAGTTCAAGAAGCACAAGTTACGACGAAAGAGAAATAAAGGCTTGTGCTTCCACCCTTGCAAATCCCCGAGAAGTCCTAATAGATAAACTTCTCCCCCTTTGGCATCTTGCAACACCAAAACGGGAGAAGATCGATGCTAACGCCCCAAGAGTCAGTCGGAGGTGTGGTCCAAGCCATCCACATCTTCATCCATGGCATCTTCATCATCTTAGAGATCTTTTGGCACATCAATGTCCCATCCAATCCCTCTTGCGTTCCAATATATGGCATCCTCTTGTATTCAACAAGAGGAGGAGGAGCAGACGGTGGGTTGGGCATCTTCAGGTGAGCCATCATGGCGGACTGGTTGGTGAGGATGGCATGGTTATGCTCATATATGGCATAGTCCTCCCTGTGTATACAAGAGCCCATGAGCATGATCTTCTCAAGAGCCCTCACAAACCACAGCCGCTTCTTCTTGGCTGCCTTCTTGACTGAGGGGTCGGGGGGAACACGGGTGCGCCCAGTGGTGGCTTCCTCATCATCATAAGTACCCATGGGGCGATTTGGAGCAGTCAGGTGGGATTTCTTCATGTGCAGACGAACAGGCTTGTGAATGGTGCATTCAAGAGCAGCGTCCACATCTACCTGCTCCTCAGGGGTGAAAGGAAACCTGTCCTTGATGAGCAGCATGATGTAGGGTGCATAGGGAGGCACCTTCCTATGAAAAATGGCATAGTGCATCTCGTGAAAAATGAAGTCCATCACATCAAAGGAGAATGAGTTGGGCTTGGGCACGGAGTATGAGAGGTAAGCTTGGCTCGCCAAAGCCATGAGATGAACAAGTCCTCAACGAATATCATCATTGTTCCCTACACTTGGAGCAATGGAGTGGCGGAACATCCGAAGGACAATGTCATAGACGGGCTTCAAGCCATGGGTGCCACCAATGGTGCCATTAGTCTCATAGCACTCGACCATGTCATTCTTGTCATAGCGGTCATCATCATTGTGCAATCTCATACCAGCAGGTCATCTAACCCATTGAAGGGGTAACCAAGTAGCGCAGCCAAGTCCTTGAAGGAAGCCTGAAGTCTGAATTTCCCTGACATCCATGTCATCCCAATGTTGGGGGAGTCATCAAACACGACAGTGGAGAAGAACTGATGGATCAAGGGAACGCTGTAGTTGCATTGACGGGCCATAAGAGACCGAAGACCAAGAGCATCCATAATAGTGACAGCACCCCCATAATAACTGCGCTTCTTCTCAAGATACTCGAAGTCAATAGACTGCATCGGGCACACGCGCTTCTTCTCAGAGAAGACACACTAGAGCTCATCATGGAGTAGCTTCATGTCCAAGCTGTGAAAAATCCGGTGCTCCAACGGATTGGCATAGTCAAACGTGCACCTCCAGTTGTAGAAGTCCGTGGCAGACATGCGCAGAACTGAGACAGTGGGCCCCTTGCTTTTCTTGTTGGACCGAGCAGCAGATGACTGAACCCAAGCTGGACCTGGCTGATGTTCTTCCTCAGACATGATCTCCTCTTCTTCTTCTTGAGCTGGTCCACGACTTGCACTTCTCTTGACAACCTGCTTCTTAGCCCGACCACGACGACTCCCTGCCTGAATCCCTGCACATGCATGAACACAGCATAGAGATAGAGGGAAGCACGTGGATGAGCACTCATGTCCAAGGAAACAAGATCCAGCAGCAAAAGGAATTAGTCCAGAAATTTCTGATTTTAGTCCGGAAGTTCCGGTTTCAGTCTGAAAGTTCCGGTGCCCCGGAAACTTCCGGCAATTCTTCCGGGCAAAGTTCCGGTTTCTCCAGGGGTTGGAGAATTATGGACTTAGCCGCAGGAGGAATTGCTGGAATTTTCCAGGCATCGGAAGTTCCGGCCTGTAGGCCGGAAGTTCCGGTTTTCAGACTGAAAACGAAAATTCCATGTAACTTCAAGAAATTTCAACAAAAAGTCAAATCATTGCTAGGAGATTGTAGGGCAAGCCTAAGAGACGGTTTCTACCAAAGGAGTCTACATAATATGTTCTAAATCCACTAGGTTAAACGAAATGAGATTCGTCCTAGGTTTGAAAATAGAAGAGATTACCGAAGTCCATGGCAAAAACCGATCGGAGAAAATGGACCCCCTCATCGAGGAGATGCAGATCCGGCTTTGAACCGAAGGAATCCGAGGTCGGAAGGCCTCGGAGTGATTTGGTGGAGTTTTAGGGCTCGGAAGAGAAGAGAGATTGAATCTGGGCGGCGCGGGGGTGGAAGAACCGTCCGAAACGAAACAATTCACCCCGCGCGGCCCTATTTATAGACCCGAGCCACTTAAGCCGGAAGTTCCGGTCCTCCCACCGGAAGTTTCGGTGCACCGGAAACTTCCTATCTTTCTTCCAGGCAAAGTTCCGGTTTCTCCAGGGGGTGGAGAATTCCGAACTTAGCCGCTGGAAGAATTACTGGAAATTTCCTGGCACCAAAAGTTCCGGCCGGTTGGCCGGAAGTTCTGGTGCACCGGAAACTTCCGACACTTCTTCTGGGCAAAGTTCCGGTTTCTCCAGGGAGTGGAGAAATCTGGACTTAGCCACAGAATGAAGTGCTGGAGTTTCCTGAGCACCGGAAGTTCCGGTCTGAGACCCGGAATTTCCGGACTTAAGGAAAACCAAACCAAATTTTCTGGAAAGTGAAACAAAATGGACATGAGTGATGGAATAACAAGGTTAAAGGGGGAACAACTTAGGTGAGAAGTCCAAACTGATCATGGTACTTCACACTCAAATTGCAAAATGCAATAAGCTCTCAAGAAGACCAACTTGAGTGTGTTTTCCATAAAACCAAGAAGATGCAAATGAAAATCAATAGTAAGTCATTAAAACCAAATCATCCTAAAAAATAGGAAGAGGTCGGTGGCCGAAGCCACCATGTTGGAGTGTCGGGCATGTCACCGCGAACATATATCTTGGGTACAAACCACTACTCGTCGTTTTAGCTCAAAATAGACATGAGAATGAATATAGAGATAAAAGAACACTTGCTATTGGCATAATGGGGGGAGGGATGGTCCAATGTATTAGGACCGCACTCCCCCTATGTCTATGCCTACATCCAGACAAAATAGAATGCGATTACGTCCTAGGGGAGTGTGCAAGCGATCAAGCTAAGGACCTCGAATCAATGATATTGAGCTCATTCCTCAAAAAGCAAAACCTTCCTTCCTCAAGGGGCTTCGTGAAGATATCCGCCAATTGATCCCTTGTGCCCACATATGATAGGTCAATATCTCCTCGGGCCACGTGATCTCTAATGAAATGGTGGCGGATCTCAATATGCTTGGTTCTTGAATGTTGCACCGGGTTGTAAGCAATCTTGATGGCACTTTCATTGTCACATAGAAGAGGCACTTTGTCGCAATCGACTCCGTACTCCTTTAAAGTTTTCCTCATCCATAGCAATTGAGTGCAACAACTTGCGGCGGCAACATACTCGGCTTCAGCGGTGGAGAGAGATATACAATTTTACTTTATAGAAGACCAACTTACCAAGGACCTCCCAATAAATGGACAAGCACCGAATGTTGACTTCCTATCATCTTGATCTCCCGCCCAATCGGAATCCGTGTACCCACATAATGAGAAATTTGCATCCTTGGGGTACCACAATCCAAAGGTTGGGGTATAAGCCAAATATCTAAAGATTTTCTTGACCGCCATATCATGGCTTTCTTTAGGAGCCGCTTGATATCTTGCACACACTCCTACGGATAGCACTATATCCGGTCTAGATGCACAAAGGTAAAGAAGAGATCCAATCATGGAGCGATATACCTTTTGATCCACATCCTTACCCTTGGGGTTGAGCTCAAGGTGGCATTTGGTTTGCATTGGGGTAGAGGCACCCTTGAGCTCAAGCAACCCATACTTCTTGAGCATGTCTTGAATGTACTTTACTTGGTTGATGAACATTCCTTCCTTCAATTGTTTGATATCAAATCCTAGGAAGAACTTCATCTCACCCATCATAGACATCTCAAACCTGTATGTCATAAGCTTGGAGAATTCTTCGTTAAATGCTTTGTTAGTAGACCCAAATATAATGTCATCCACATATAATTGACAAATGAACAGCTCTCCTTTTACTTTCTTGGTAAAAAGGGTGGGGTCGATTTCCCCAACTTGGAACCCACGGTCTACAAGTAGTTCTCTAAGGTGCTCGTACCACGCACGTGGGGCTTGTTTAAGGCCATAGAGTGCCTTATCCAACTTGTAGACATGGTTCGGATACTTGAGGTCCTCAAACCCCGGTGGTTGCTTAACATAAACAAGTTCATTTAGTGGACCATTAAGAAAAGCGGATTTAACATCCATTTGTTGCAACGTAAAGTTATAATGAGAGGCATAGGCAAGAAGAATACAAATTGACTCAAGTCGAGCCACAGGCGCGTAGGTTTCTCCAAAGTCAATGCCTTCAATTTGGGAGTAACCTTGAGCCACCAATCTTGCCTTGTTCCTCACCACCATTCCATGTTCATCTTGCTTGTTCTTGAATATCCACTTGGTGCCGATAACATTGCGGCAATATTTGGGTCTTTCCACTAACTTCCACACCTTGTTGCGCTCTAAGTTATTGAGTTCTTCATGCATAGCATCAAGCCAATCTTTGTCTTCAAGAGCTTCAAAGACTTTCTTGGGTTCCACCATGGAGATGTGAGCTTGATGTTCACTAAAGCTTGCAAGTTGTCTTCGGGTAGAGACTTTGCTTCTCACATCACCACGCACCTTGTCAAGAGATAGAGCTCTTAATTCTTGTGAGGTGCCAACCCTATTCAAGCGGCGGATCTCGATTTCCCTCCTTGTGGTGGGAGGGATCGCTTGATCATCTTGATCATTCATGTCTCCGCCTTGACTGATTTGATTGCCTTGATCAACAAAAGGTGTGAACGATGAAGGAGGAGGTTGATCTTGGCCTTGGGGAGAACTGCCCCTCGGAATATCCTTGGCGCCGGAAGTTCCGGCCTGGGGGGGCGGAAGTTCCGGACCAAAGACTGGAAGTTCCGGTGCACCGGAAACTTCAGGGGCAGTTGGAGTTTCTTGAATTTCTTCTTGTTGAGGCGTGTTGGGCACGGCGTTGTTGTCGGGGGTTTCTTGTGAGGTAGTAGACACTGCTTGCGCAGAGCTTGAATCTTGTTGTGCAACCTCATAGTAGAGTTCGACGGGTCGGTGAACGCCTAACCCCATCCTTCAGATAGCCTCTTGAGGTTGATCATCACCTACATCGGAAACACCACATTGCTCCACAAGGGAGCCGTCATTCTGCTCGAACACCACACTACAAGTTTCTATGATAATGCACGAGGCCATGTCATAGACTCCATAAGTATGGGATTCGGAACCGTAGCCCACAAACGTCCCTTCAAGAGCCTTAGAATCAAACTTGCCCAAACGGACACCTTTGATGAGATAGAAGCACTTACACTCAAAAACTCGGAAGTAAGAGATATTGGGATTGTTCCTGGTAAGCACTTCATAAGGTGTCTTCATGAGTCCTTTGCGAAAGAAGAGCCAGTTGGATGAATGGCAAGCGGTGTTGACGGCTTCGACCCAAAAGAGTTGAGGGGACTTGAACTCGGCCATCATCGGTCTTGCCATTTCAATAAGTGTGCGGTTCTTCCTTTCAGCTACACCATTTTGTTGGGGAGTATAAGCAGCGGAATATTGATGACGAATCCCTTCTTCACTAAGGAACTCGTTCAAGGTATAGTTCTTGAACTCGGAACCATTGTCACTTCTTATTACCAAGATAGGGACATTGTGTTGACGCTTAGCTTCATTGGAGAATTCGATGATAGTTTGTTGAGTCTCCACCTTCGACTTGAAGAAGAAAACCCATGTGTATCTTGAATAGTCATCAACAATCACCAAGCAATATTTCTTGCCACCAAGACTAGCTTCCGGAATGGGACCAAAGAGGTCAACATGGTGAAGGTCCAAAACCCTTGTTGATGAGATGATGGTCTTGCTTGGATGGTGAATGTCATGCATTTTCCTTCAACACAAGCCTTACACATTCGCTCCTTCGAGAAAGAAACATGCTCTTTTAGTCCTAGGATATGGCCACCCTTATGGAGACTTTGCAAAGTCCTCATGTTGACATGGGCTACTCGGCGATGCCATAGCCAACCCAAGTCCGCTTTAGCGAATAGGCACATTGCATGGGAAGTGGTGACTCTGGAGAAGTCAACCACATAGAGCCCATTCTCAATGTACCCAACGAAAGACACATTGAGAGACTTGCTCCGCATAAGGATAACCATTTCCTTTTCGAAAACAACGGTATAACCCAAACAAGTTAAAGAATGGACCGAGATCAAGTTGAAACCTAGGGACTCGACAAGCAAGACATTCACAAGTGTGATGTCCGGTGCCACTACCACCTTGACGAGCCCTATTACCTTAGACTTTGAATTGTCACCATATGTAACGGTCATTTGATCATCATTAGGCTTCAACTCCGTTACAATCTCCTTGCTTCCGGTCATATGACTAGTGCACCCACTATCAATTATCCATTCCTATCCTCCGGAAGCAAGGCCCTACACACAATCAATTCTTTGATTTAGGTACCCATTTTGCAATGGGTGCCTTTTGGTTAGCAACAAGGGTCTTTGGAACCCAAATAGCATATTCAATATAGGACCAATGTATCTAGCATAGACATCCCCATAATAATCAACATATAAAGCATAATTGGGGTTAGATATGCCCGCAAAGTCATCACGAGTGGGAGTACCCCTTGTGGCATTTCCACTCGCAATGTCATCTTTCTTGGTTTGTGCGGGCTTGGCCTTATTCTTGATCTTCTTCTTCTCCTTAGCAACATAGCCTAGACCTTCTTTACCCTTGTGGGTCACTCACTCATGAAGAGGAGTAGTGATTGTCCCCTTACCTTTGTCAAGAGAGGTCTTGGTCTCGGTTGCCATGGGGGGAACAAACAAAACACTAGCTTTATCCTTAACAACATTTGCATTAGTATTCAAAGGAGTAGGAGTGCTAGGTTTCTCAAGAGAAGATATCCGAGTTTGGAGTTGATCACGAGATGTTAGAAGACGTTCGTGATCACTTGTCAATACCTTGTGAGTATTTTCAAGGGACTCAAAGTCTTCACAAAGTCTAGCATGAGCAACTACAAGCTTGGACTTTTCATTTTGCACAATTTTACATTTAGCAAAGTAAAGATCACGATCCTTAGTGATATTAGCAAGTTGCTCCTTGAGGAGAGCATGAGCTTCTTGTTCATCTTCAAGGAAGGATTCGAGAGACACCTTAGTGTGAGCATACTCTCTCTCAATCTCACCTTTTAACTCAAGCTCATCCTCAAGCTCACCTATACAACTCATAATTGAGCCAAAGTGTTTGTTTCCTTCTCCTTGCAAGTTAGTCATGAATTTATCAAAAGCAATAATTTCTTTCTTGACTTCAAGACTCATACCATCATCAATTTCATGGGATATGGAGTTAGGGGACAATTTTACCTCGGACGTCTTTGCCATAGGACATCTTGCATTCTTGATGATGGGGCTCTCATTTGGTGAGGAGAAGAGTGACGGAGATGTAGAGGAGATGGCTAGAGCGGCCACTTGCGTTGGGGTATCCTCCTTGTCACTGTCTTCATCATCGGTGGGATATTGCTCTTGAGTTACCAAGACAATCTTTTGGTTCTTATTGAAATAGGGCTTCTTCATGGGCATGGGCCCCTTGCCCTTCGTCTTGGCCACAAGCCTCCCACTATGATCCTCTCTTCTTTCCCATGGGCAATCTACAACAAAGTGGCTTTTGTCATCAAAATTATAGCAAAGCCTCACCTTGTTGATTGGCTTTCCTCCATTGGAGGGGAACTTCTTGTCAATCCTCGCTTTGGCCCTTCCGGGGTTCTACCAAAATGTTCTTGCCGCAAGACCCATGTGTTGGGTGAGAGTACTTGAGAGAGTCTCACTAGATAGCTCGACTTGATCATCATACTCATCTTCATCCTCTTCTTCAACGGTAGCCTTCAAGGCAATTGAGGCATGCTTGTGCATCCCTATGGCTCTTGCTCTTGCATATTGTGCAATCTTGGAGGCCACCTTGTAAGCGGTCATCTGTAACATCCCAATACTTTGGAATGTTTAAAAATCACTAAAAATTTAAAAAATTTGTTAATGATTAAAATAAAACTTTAAATGCATAAGAAAACCAACTATAAAAGATTTCAAGCAATTTCAAAAAGTTGTTTCAAGTTAAACATTTTATTATCCATTGTATTTCTTAAAACCTCAATATGTAAATTGAAAAATGATTTACAAACTTTCAAACCATTTTCATGTAATAAAAAAAGGTTTCCTTATAAGTATTTGATTTCAACCACTTAGCTATATCTATTCATAAATTCTAAAATAATATTTACAAATATTATTCAAAACTATTTAAAACATGGTATATTTGCCAAATGGTTTTCATTCTTTTACCTGAGTTCAAAACCTAGTTTTGGAAATTATAATTCTATAGTTTATATCTTTAAAACCTCATGGATTTTATAATTAATGATTTATCCAAATAGGCATTTTAATCACTGAAATTATTTCCATCATTTTGCAAAACATAAAATGATTTTCAAGAATAATTTCAACATAAGAAATGAAATAAAGATATATTGTTTCCTATTGTACTATAGAGAGTTTTCAAATGAGTCATTATAATATAAAACTTAATGGTGCACAAAATATTTGAATTAAAAATACATTCATTATATTCCCCTTTTCAATTCGAATAGTGGTGTTATGTTATATTAACGTTGTAGTAAAGCCAAAAATGATTTAATGTTGGAAAATGAGTTTAAATAACTTAATTTTAAACCTATATATGTGTTGTATGTTTACAAATTTTAATTAGCCAAAAACGAAATTATTTAAGCCATGTTTTCAAATTTGACATTAAGTGTCAAATTTGTATTTAATCAATAATTCAAAATTTTGATTTTTGAAAAGTGTTCAAAACATGCCTACAACTGGTTTAACACAAAGATATTATTTTTACAAATTTTTAGAAATTTATTTGACTTGATTTGGAGTCTTAAATCAAAAGTTATGAAAGAAATAATAAAAATCCGAAACAGAAAAAGGAAAAAAAATGCTGACGTCATAATGACGTCAGCATTGTCTTTATCCTCAAGAAACCAGCACGCACGCAACGCGCGGCCGAAACGCCCGCCAGAAATGGCTCTCTTGATTCCCAGCGATTTAGAGCACCAAATGACGCACCGTTTCTCTCTAATTAAAGTCCATGAGCTCCTCTTTCATTCCCACATAAAAGCCCCATCCGAAACATCCTAAAATGCTCCAATTTCGTCCGCCGTTAGACATGGCCGTTTTTGGTCGAAATTAATCTCCGATTGATTGCGGGTAAATTACTGCACCACATCAAACACGGTTGGTTGCTATAGATAGCCCTAGACCTCCTCATCCATTCCCCCAAATGCCCTCTCCAATAAGCCCCCAGGCCGACGAATTCTTCGCCGGAGTTTCGCTCGTTCGCCACCGTATTTTTTTGATTCCGGCGAGCAGAGTGAGTCCCCGCCGCCGATTCTTGGTCCTTCCTCTTTCCCACGTCCGTGCGCTCCTTTAAACACCCTTCTTGCTTCATTTCCACAGCCAAATCGTGGAGGCCGAGCTCGACCCGAAGGTCATCTTCGCCGTCGCCACTCCACGCAGCTCCGGGAAGCGCCGCTCAACTCCGACACCGTCTTCCTCTCCGCCGTGTCCAGCCGCGCGTCGCATTTGTCTCCCTCGCGTCCGGGAGCTTCCAAAACATCGTCGCCGTCCACACCCGTCGCCGACGACCACAGCACCGCCGACCGTCCGCGTCCGCCCGCGATCGCCCGGCCGATCCACCGCCGCCGTCATCTTCTCACGTCCGGTGAGCTGATGTTGTGTTTCCTTCTTTGTTGTTACGTACATATCACTTGATGAAGGGTAGCAGCCATTTGAAAAAAATGCCATAGGTCACCTATTCAATATTTTCGTTTTTCTGCCTAGATATAACTTCCAAAATTCATATTAAATCAATCGTAACTCCGTTTTTGATGTTTTTGTAGTCTATAAAATCGTATGAACGTGTAGAAAATAGTGGTATAATAAAAAACTTGCATTTTAGTCGTGCACTAACTTGATATTTACAGAAACATGTAAAACATTATTTTAATTATAGTTTTAATTCTGTAAGGTCAAAATTTGTAAATAAAATATCTTTGAAAAGCCCATGACCTGTAGATTGTGTTAGTTCTGTTGTTTTCCAACCTTAAGAAATTTAGATTTATTCAAATTCAAAATTCGATGTTTGAGTAAATTTGACATAACTTTTGATATAAACATTATTTTTGAGTAAATCCAATTGCTATAAATTTATTTAAATCCCCTCTGTCTATCAACACTATTTATAAAATTTGGTTATAAAAATTTAATCATAGAAAACTTTAATCTTGTATTAACCCTTTAATTATATCTTGCTTTAATAGAAATTAATTAAAATACATTTATAACTTCATGCATATCACAAAAGTTGTTATGATGCTTTCTTGTGATTAAAAATTTCCTTCCATACATAGCATAATTTATTGCATAGTTATACTCATAGGAAAACTTCTCTCTTATTCTTCTCTAAAGTTATGATTATTTTCGACATAGTGGTTTTGAAAAAGTTGCACTTAGACACTTAGGATTCTCAACACGAAGACTAGAAGGCCAATAAAGACTTAGCCAAGAAAACAAACTCCGAAGGCATCTCCAAGAAGCAAAAACACTTAGAAGAAAACCAAGAGGAACTTCAAGAAGACCAACTCCTTTATTTTTCTAAGTCTTTCTCTCTTCTTTTCTCTTTCTCTCTTCGTGGTGGCTAAGTTATATCCAACACCAGCCCCGGTGATACCAGAATCATCAAGTCTGAAGAATCATCAATTCTGAAGAACCATCAAGTCTACAAAAATTCAATCAAGACATCACCAAAGAGAAAGTTACAAGTCTGGAGATGAAGCCTGGAAGATCAATTACATCTTTCTTTCTATCTTTTCCTTTTTCCTAATCTTGTCTTTCACTTTAGACATAAACAATTTTGATCATGTTATTATCATCTTTGAAGTTTATTGGATCCTAGCGGCATAGTGAGATGAAGCGGCCTGGAGACTAACCATACATGTCCACGTAGATGAGACCTGTTCCACAACTTAAGTGGTTGGCCGGGTGTCTGTCTCTCTCACTATAGTGAATATCCAATTTCCAAGGAGTTGATAATAATTGTTGATCACCTTGAAGAATAGACTAAGTATTTTTGCACATCATGACTAAGCCATTAGAGTGCTTATTCAAGATGAGTTATAACAAAGTTATTTTATCCAACTTATGACCTTAGTCCTTAGTCATTTTGACCAACCTAATTGCCTTGCATTAACTTAAAATATTTTCATGGCATGACATGCATTTCTAGTCCTTAGAAATATTTTGCATATCATGCATAAACATATTTTTCCTTAGAAGTTTATGAAACTTTTTTGTTCATTAGGTATGTGTTTGTATGCATTATGTAGTTCTGTTATATGTTGATTGTTGTATTGTTGCTTGTCTATATTGTTAGATTGAACGGAGAGTCCCGAGTAACGTTGAAAAGAGTTTGTGAGCAAAGATATTATCCAAAGGCAAGTGGCACACCTCATAAACTTCCTACTATTTTCTATATGCATTACTTAGTGTTTATATAAGCATGTGTAGGATAGTATTGCTATGCTAGACCTGTGTAGAAATTCCTTACTCTTGTGTCTAGGTTCCTATATAATACTTAGTAGAAATATTGATGCTATGCAATTGATCAAAAGTTTTACAAAATGTTAAGTGACTACTCAGGACTGTGGTCATGGTTGTCGTCGCCTAGGATGAACTTATATTCTACTTAGGGCCGTGAGCATGGTGGTTTTCACCTGAGAGTACACATTCACTATGTTAATGAATCACCTGGGTGGATTGGTTGAATGGTTTATGTTGAGTGGCTACTCAGGGTTGTGCTTGTGGTTGTCTTCGCCTTAGTTAGTTTCTGCTATACTTGGGGCCATGAGCATGGTGGTTTTCACCTGAGAGTGCACTTGTGGATGGCCACCCAGGGAACAGAGGAATCTGAAGAACTCCGAGTGACGATTGCTTACAGTGCAACCATTGCCAATGGGCTCTGGCTTGATCAACTATGTTGCGTGGACTCTCCCCGGCTTGACAAGCAGATGTAGAGGGTGTTAGGTGGAACGGGTCAAGCCAGAGTGGGAGGGAAAATGCTTCTGAAAGATCTCGTCTCATTCTTCTCCTTTTCCTTATCACTATAAGTGTGTAAAGGATAGTTTGGGTTGAATGGGTACAATGGTGAACGTGCACAACCTCTACAGAGTGTAAAACTAAGTACTTAGCCGTGTCCCCGGTACGGACAATTTGAGCAGCTGATCACGGACGTCAACGGAGGATTCCACCATTCCAATTTCTAAGATAAAACTTGATGGGTGAACAAGGGTAGAATGAGACAGTGGTTGTCATGCCACAAATGTCTCGAATAGAAGAAAAGTTTTTTCCAAAGAGTTAGGAAAAATTGGCTTTATGCAAAATAGCCTTGAACTCCACCAGCCAAATATGCATATAGGTTATTAGAGTCATTCCCCTAAGTGTCCACCATAGTGTCACTTGCCAGACTCCATTTTTAATGGAATCTGACCCACGTTGTTGCAATATTTTTCTTATTGCAGATTGTTCAGATGACGAGTGAGGCTTCGTTTAAAGGTTTCGAGTCTACAACCAACATGTTTTCGCCTGTGGCAACATGAAAGTGATGGAGACTCACTGCTATTGTATTTCCGCTGTTTACTCTTTCAAAGCTAGCTTTATGCTATGCAACTTGTATTGAATATTTTGTAAGTATGGATCATCGATGTAATAAAATTGATACTTTGTCGTGATATTACATCGTAAACTGTGTGTGCAAACGAATCGATCCAGGGATTTGCAGTATACACAGGTATCTGCCTTATTTAAGTGTAGGTACGCTACATCATCTCTTGCATGACTTCATTGGATGTCATCTTCGCGAAGTCATGTCTCCCTTGGAGTGTCTTCAAGTCCGTTTCCTCAAAGGGCAAGAGAGCGGTCACAAACTTCCTCTTGATCCAGGCGTCATCAATGTAGACCGCACCGAGGTTCTTGAAGGTGTTAGAAATCAACACCAACCTTCGGTACATGTCCTCATGACTTCCTCCATCCAACTTGTAGAACCCTTCCACCTCATTGCATAAGGCATCATACCGGTTCTTCTTCATGCTCTACTTGCCGACGAAGATGTCGGAAATAACATTCCAAACTTCTTTGGCGGTGGAGAATTGTTGAATAAGAGGCATGTCCTTCTCTCCAACGGCCATTTGGAGTTGATGAAGAGCGGTGGCATTGAGTTGAATATCAACCACCTCTCTTCTTGTCAAGTTGGTTGGATCATGGGCCTTGAATCCTTCTTCAATAATGCGCCATAGCTCAATGGAGGCACTACATAAATGAGCCTTCATTTGACATTTCCATTGAGAGAAATGAGTAGGTTTGAGCTTAGGAGGATCACTTCTAAAGTTTACATGAGGGTGAGGGATAGGAGGGTTAGAAGAGTAATTATGGTTAACATTATGAAATTTCTCTCCTTTGAGGGTATTAGAGGAGCTAGGTGATTCATCCTTTTCCGCCTTCTCGGGGGAAGCACTTGGAGGAACATCTTTGGACCCATCCGAGGATGACTCCTTAGAGTTCTCACCGTGCTCCTTAGGAGGAGGAGAGGGGGAAGTAGCCTCGGGCTCCTTAGACTTCAAGAGTGCCATGAGCATCTCATTCATCTTGAGGAGTTGGGCCTCCAAGGACGATTTCATATTTATG
Organism: Poa annua; assembly: GCA_026929855.1. NCBI lineage: Eukaryota > Viridiplantae > Streptophyta > Magnoliopsida > Poales > Poaceae > Poa > Poa annua. The sequence continues at coordinate 235,850,500 of CM049426.1, read as the reverse complement.
AGATCGACCATGGTTGCCCCTTTGGCTAACGCCTCCTTCTCCGCCTCTAATTTTTCACGGGCGGCCCTCTCGACATCGGATTCCGTCATCGTTGCACTTAGGCGGTTAATCCCTTAAAAGTGAACCTGGCTCTGATACCAATTGATTGGGAATCCAGCACCTAGAGGGGGGGGGGTGAATAGGTGCTACTACAAATTTTAGCTCTTTTCAAATTTAGGCTGAACACAAAGGTAAATTCTCTAGATATGCAACTACGGTGAATTTACCTAAATGACAAGCTAAGCAGAAACAAGATAAACAAGACAAGCGAGTAAGGGAGAAAGGATAAGGGGAACCAAGTGAAGCACGCGGAGACGAAGATGTAATCCCGAGTTCCACCCAAGGGTGTACGTCTCGTTGGAGAGGTGTGCGCTACCACAACAGGTTAGCCGCAACGCCACAAAGGCTCAACTTCTTCTCCGATGAACTCAACCACAAAGGTTGCGAGTTCACCTTCCACTATTTATCCCCTTTTAGGGCGGAGACCGAATCCCTTACAAACGCTTGAGGCACACACCCACAACTTAATTGGGGGCTCTCAAGATGACCACAAAAGGTCAAGCTTACACCAAGTACCAACAATGGTGAGATCTAGGTTTTCCTAGAGGAAACCCTAGACTCGAAATCCCCAAGTGAATGGGGAAAGATTACAAATCGCTTTGGTGAAGTAGTAGATCGGGGCCTTCTCCTTCACTCCTCCAAAGATCAACGAGTTTGGGTGGAGGAGTTGGGAGATCTTGAAGATTTGAGCTTCAGCACATTTATGATGAGAGAGAGTGTGAGAGCTAAAATGGCTGGAGGTAGGTGGAGGGGTATTTATAGCCCCTCCTAGAACTAGCCGTTTTTCACTGTGTAGGCCGGAACTTCCGGTCACCCCGGAAAGTTCCGGCCAAATTTCCGGTGGAACTTCCGGCCTGGCCAGGGCGCAGGCAGTTCTAGACTTAGAGAAAAACCAGCATGTTCAGCACCTGAACTTCCGGTTGTCCGGCCGGAACTTCCAGTCGCCCGGAAAGATCCGGCCAAACTTCCGGCCAAAGTTCCGGCTTTGCCCGTGCGTGGGCAAGTTTTGACTTAGCCGATTTTCTCGTTGGTCTAGAACAAAACTTCAGGTGGATGGCCGGAACTTCCGGTCACCCGGAAAGATCCGGCCAAACCTCCGGCAAAAGTTACGCCTTTGCCAGAGCTTAAATCTTAAAGGACTTGGCTGTTTTCTGGCCAGCTAGAAATGTCCGGTGCAGGCCCGGAAGTTCCGTCCCGTAGGCCGGAACTTCCGATCACAGCACCGGAACTTCCGGCCTGACAGAACAGGAAAAACTGCCAGGCAATTCTCTCTTTAATCTTGTTGATCTTCATCCTTTTTGTTCTTCAAGGCTATGTAGTATCTGAAATACTTAGGCACACCGTTAAACATCCTTTTTGTGTTGTCATTACTATCCAAAACTCAGGAGACAGAAAATGCTCTTTCACCACCGTATCGCCTCCGAAGAATATACCGAATAAGGCAAAGTCATCTTTTTTGCCTTCTTTCTCTGGGCATCCTGGATCTCGTTGACCCATATATCGACATCTTCGCGAGAGTTCACTATGCGAGACTTCCCCGTTTCTCTTTTATGAGTACTAGTCGACATAGATCTGGACTTCCGCTTCTTTTATGGAGGCGACGGAGTCTGTTGACGCGGTGGCGCAGTCCGTTGACGCGGCGGCAGAGTCCGCTCACGCGGCGGCGGAGATCGAGATGTACTAGCGCCATGGTTGTCATTGTCGGGGGTGTCTGGACTAGCGCCTTGGTTGTCGTTGTTGTCGTTTTCGGGGATGTCTCGACTGTCATGTGGACTGTGAGGGCGATTTTGCTGCTTGTGTGGGAACACAATGTATTCATTTCTCCATAAGTAGATACTCTTGCATGCAAATCTCAACTCAACCTCGTCTTCACCCGTATGAAGTCCAGCTTAATTCCCTCATATGTCTTCATAACCTTATCAACCCCGACAACAGCATAGCCATCTGGATGAAGGGGATCGTGTGCAGAAAACAAAAAAATTCCTAGCAACGATATCCTTAAAACTAGCCAACATCTATACTATGGAGATATAGAAGTACAACGGAGATCGGAATACATACCCTTGTAGACCGAAAGCGGGGATTACGTTCCCGCACGAACGTTGACGATGAAGACTGACGAAGCCGACCTCAAGGTTGTGTAGTGGAAGTAGACCTCCTAGCATCGCTAGCGCAGCACCTCGTAGGGCGTTACACACGTACGGTGGAGACGATGAGCTCCCAAGCTCCAATCCAAGACGAGTAGTGGAAGACTTGGACCAGAACACCAGCAGCGCAAAAACGGGCTATGGTGGAGAGACCCCCTCTCTTCTTGGCGCAACTCTAACAAAGGGAATCACGAAATCGAGAGAGAATTAAGGAATTAATTGGTGAATTAAAATGCCAGGGGTGCCCCTTCTTATATAGGCTCCCAGGGGGGAGCCAACTTGCCAGCCAGGCAATGTGGGACTAACACCCACATGCCTGGTGCGGCATGGCTGGTGTGCCGGCCCCATGGTCCGCCCCTTTTGGCCCACCTAGGCCAGCCATCATGCCCCTCTCCGAATTCCCTTGGGGATTTTCCCCCATGGGCCTTCTTTCCACCAGAAGGCCCATTTAGGAAAATCAGCCTAAATAAATTCGAAAATAAATATATAAAATCATATTTAAACATTAATTACACTAATTAATATCAAACATATCATATATAATTTATTCTAGCTTCGAAAACTATTTCGTCGTTGCCCGATCTCCATCGGACCATTTTCGTGATGTTCCCGGTGATCTCTTTCCTTTCCGGTTGTCTTGTCAAACCCCTTAAGTGTGTTACCCTAGCGGTTTGATATAATAACAGGTATGATCGAGACTCCTCTCCGATCAACGACTAATTCGTAGGCCTGGACCCCATGAATTAATCTCTGTGATATAACGAATGATTCTCATCTATCAAACCTAAACGTTAAGTCTTAAACCTTTTGTCATAGCGATACTTAGCGTGTCCGAGCATCGTTCTTAGATATCTCCATATTTGAAAGGGGATATTCCCTTCAATATTTAGCTGACCTCGTTACCGACATCGCTATCGTCTACTCGTCTATGATTTCATGTCTCCGTGACATAGTCACATGCTTACAAGCTCATTCGACATAATCTCACCGAGTGGGCCCTAGAGTATCAATCCGGCTATACGGACTGACAAATCCCGCTGTTGACCCCTCGTCTCAACTACCCCCTTCCGATACCCAAAAGTATCACCTATCATTGTCACACTATATAAGATATGACGTTTGGTGCGATAAAAGTATCTTCCAGGGATAACAATAAGAGTTGATCTCATGGTCGAAGGCGTAATGACTACGTCCTACAAATATGGGTATGTCCATCACATCGTTCTACCAACGACATGACTTCATTGCCGACCGGCGCCATGCCCCATGATCGGAAAACCTCGATCATCAATTGCGCAACGAAACTAGTCTTAGTAGAGGCTACTAGGGACCTGGTTGTTTATGTATCACACGTGTATTAATGTTTCCGTTTAATACAGTTATAGCATGACACAAAACGTATTATAAACAATCGAGATATGATAAAGAAATAAACTTTATTAATTGCCTCTAGGGCATATCTCCTTCAGTCTCCCACTTGCACTAGAGTACAAATTAATCTAGGTAAAAGCTTAAAACACATAGCTTCTTCGTGTTTCTCATGCTTGTCAAGCGGAAGAGGCTTCGTCAAGGGATCTACCACATTCAGATCCGTATGCACTTTGCAAATTTTCACATCGCCTCCTTGTATGTACTGTCGTATCACATGGAAGCGTCGGAGAATATGTTTGGCGGTGGAGTGAGACCTTGATTCCTTCGTGTTAGCAATAGCACACGTATTGTCACATAAGAGAATCACGGGGTCTTGCGCGCCAGGGAACACTCCAAGTTCAATGATGAACTTCCTTAGCCACACAACTTCATTTGCGGCTTCACAAGCAGTAATGTACTCTGACTCCATTGTAGATTGCACGACGATGGGTTGCTTCCCACTTCTCCAGCACACAGCGCCTCCATTCACCTTGGACACATAACCTGTCTGTGACTTAGAGTCATCGGGGTCTGAGCAGAAACTTGCATCAACGTAACCCGTTACGCCAAGTTCTTCATCACAACCACCATAGACAAGGAATGTTCCCTTTGTCTTCTTGAGATACTTAAGAATGCTCTTAACAGCAATCCAATGTTCCATTCCTGGATTACTCTGGAAACGGCTCGTCAAAGTAAGAGCCAATGCTACATCAGGTCGAGTACTCAACATTGCATACATAAACAATCCTATGGATGAAGCATAAGGATGTTTAGTCCATTCGGCCTTATCATGTTCTGTTACCGGACACTGTGCCTTCCGTAATGTTTTATTCTTGATAACAGTCAGAGAACCTTTCTTTGCCGTCTCCATACCGAAACGCTTCAGTATCTTATCAAGATATGTACTCTGACTCAACGCTAATAGACGTCTTGATCTATCACGATAGATTTTAATGCCTGAGACGAATGTAGCTTCTTCTGAGTCCTTCATGGAAAATTTACTGTTTAAATATTTCTTCACGCTATTCAGAAGTTCCACATCATTCCCAACCAGCCACATGTCATCTACATATAGTGCTAAGAACACAACCGAGCTCCCACTCATTTTCTTGTAAATGCAGGTCTCTTCCAAATTTTGGACAAATCCAAAACCTTTGATCACCTCATCAAAGCGAATATTCCAGCTCCGAGATGCTTGCTTCAATCCATATATGGAGCGTTGAAGCTTGCTTACCTTGTTAGCATTTTCTGGATCGACAAAACCTTCCGGTTGTACCATGTACAACTCTTCCTCAATGTTACCATTTAGGAAGGCTGTTTTGACATCCATCTGCCATATTTCATAATCGTAATATGCAGCAACTGCTAACAAAATCCGAATAGACTTTAGCATCGCTACCGTTGAAAAAGTTTCATCGTAGTCAATCTCATGAACTTGTCGGAAACCTTTTGCAACAAGCCGAGCTTTATAGACGGTCACATTACCGTCAGCATCAGTCTTCTTCTTAAAGATCCATTTATTCTCGATGGCCTTGCGTCCTTCGGGAATCTCCATCAAAGTCCACACTTTGTTATCATACATGGATCCTATTTCGGATTTCATGGCTTCTAGCCATTTCTCGGACTCTAGACTCGTCATTGCATCCTTGAAGTTCGTAGGTTCGTGTTGTTCAATTAACATGACAGTGCAAACTAGGTTTCCATACCATTCTGGTGCGACACGAGATCTACCACACCTACGAGGTAGAATACTTTCCTCGACAGTTTCTCCCACTCCATCTGTGGAGGACATTTCCGGAACAGCTAACGTTGCGTCACTCAGAATTTTGAGTTCAGGATCAACAATCTCGTCGAGGTCTACCTTCCTCCCACTTACTCCTTTCGCGAGAAACAGCTTCTCAAGAAACGTACCGGTCTTTGCGACAAACGTTTTGCCCTCAGCTTGGTTGTAGAAGGTGTATCCAACGGTTTGTTGCGGAAATCCTACAAAGACGACTTTCTCCGACTTTGGTTCGAGTTTGTCGGGCTGTAGTTTCTTAACATACGCCTCACAACCCCAAACCTTCAGAAACGATAACCTAGGCTTCTTGCCATACCATAACTCATACGGTGTCGTTTATACGGATTGGACGGAGCCCTATTTAAAATGAATGCGGTTGTTTCTAACGCATAACCCCAGAAGGATACAGGCAAATCGGTAAGAGACATCATAGACCGGACGCTATCCAATAGAGTATGATTACGTCGCTTGGACACGCTGTTACGTTGCAGAGTTCCGGCAGGCGTAAGTTGCGGCACAATGCCACAGTCCTTCAGATGTGTGCCAAACTCAAAACTCAAATACTCGCCACCACTATCGGATCTGAGGTGCTTGATTTTCTTGTTAAGCTGATTTTCAACTTCACTTTGAAATTCTTTGAACTTTTCAAATGTTTCAGACTTGTGTTTCATCAAATAGATATAACTGTATCTACTAAAGTCATCGGTGAAGGTGACGAAGTAACGATAACCATTGCGTGTCGACACGCTCATTGGTCCACACACATTTGTATGTATGACTCCCAACAAGTCCGACGCCCGTTCAACGAAACCTTTGAACAATGTCTTGGTCATTTTGCCCATAAGGCATGGTTCGCACGTATCGATGGATCCAAAATCCAACGAGTCTAAAAGTTTATCTGCATGGAGTTTTTTCATGCGCTTTACACCAATATGACCGAGACGGCAATGCCACATATACATGGCGGATCATCACTACACTTAATACTTTTAGCATCTAAGTTATGGATGTGAGTACTACGATCGAGATTCAACAAGAATAAACAATTACTCTCGGGAGCATCAACATAAAAGATATCATTCATCGAAATAGCACAACCACTTGATACTGAATCGATTGAATATCCGTCTTGCAACAAGCAAGAACCACTGATTATGTTTACACTCAAGGACGGTACAAAATAACACTTATTTAAAACCAAAACTAACCCCGATGGTAGATGTAGAGGGAGTGTGCCGACAACCACCACGTCGACTCTTGATCCATTGCCGATGCGCATCGTCACCTCATCCTTAGCCAGGCGCCTCTTATTCCGCAACTCCTTCTGAGAGTTACAAATATGAGCAAAAGAACCAGTATCAAATACCCAAGTGTTGGTACGGGCGGATGTAAGGTACACATCTATAACATGTATATCGAATCTACCTTGCTCGTTGTCGACTATCTTGCCAGCTTTCTTGTCCTCCAGGTACTTGGGGCAGTTGCACTCAGCTGATCCGATGGTTACCACCATCTTCTCCATCTTGATTTCTAATTTGGCCACTTCCAGCATCTTCAGGATTTCCAACAGGGATTTCGACGTCCCTTTCATGTCGTAGTCCACGATGGCGTTCTTATAGCTAGGGGGCAGAGAAATCAGCACTCTATCAATAACCAGCTCTTCTGGGATCACTCAGGAGCTGAACGCTGCCAAATATTTTGGCTAAGTGCTCACTTATATTGCCGTGCTCTTCCGTCTGGGCTGAGAAGAAAAGCTTGGTAGCTTCGAACCTCTCTGCCATGACTTGTCGTGCAAAAACAACCATGAGTTCAGTGATTATCTCATAAGCACTCTTGTTCTCCAAATGGTTTTGTAGGTCAACCTCCATGGCAAAGAGCATTCCACTCTGGACATAAGAAGAAATCTCCGCCTAAACCTCATGGATAATCCTATCATTTCTGAGGCGGTGTTTGGAAGATCACCTAAGGGGGCTTCAAGGATGTAAGACACCTTGTGGATTTCAAGAAGCGACTTAAGATCGTGGAACCAGGACATGAAGTTAGACCCATTGGTCTTTAGCTTCTCTTTCTCAAGGAACAGTCCTAGGTTAATGGAGGGGCGAGACATCTACAATGGAATTTGCAACAACATAAGACTTTGTTCACAATAATTTGAGTTATAGTATTTTAGAAAATAACTATCAGAACTCCCACTCAAACGAACATCCCTCCTGATCGTTTCAGCGATTACACGACCCCCAACCATTGCACGACCCCTCATCGTCAGAGATGGCAACACAACTTCAAGGGTAGACAACTTTGTCGATCACAACAACTCTGTGACTCATGCTCGACCTTTCGGCCTCCGTGTTAAAGGCCATATCTGCATATGCCAGGCTCGCCACAATAACCTCCACGTAACTCTTGCGCAACATGGCTTACATCCACTGTATGCGAACGACGATATGTCTGACACCCGATCGTCACGGAGTGCCTCATAATGTAGAACTTTCTTGGTGGTGCTCGTTGGAGGAAGAACACTAGTTGTATTCTGAAGGGATAATCTTATATATAACTACCACCGTGTAACTAATATATACTAAATATATAATCACACAATATTAGATGCACTCAAAACATCAAATGTAATGCGACGTGATATAGTCCATTGCGCCATGCTCTTCCTTGTGCCCGCAGTTCATAAACAATTTAATAAATCCACCTTGACCATATCACATTGCCCCTGTAAAATAAAGTTAGACGCCTCTAATTTATCTTTTGCATATTTTACGTGGCTGGGGCTTTCGTAAAAAGAACCACTTCTTACCTACGAACTTATAACCACAAGAACGATCCAATAATTGCATGTTTAAGCATCCCTTTCGGACCCTCCATTCAAAATGCAAGACCAACTAAAGAGAGAGAGATAGACACCCGCCAGCCACAGATATGGTACAAGCCGTATGTCAGTAGTGGAACCAGTCTCGCGTAAACGTACGCGTAAAGTTGGTCCGGGCCGCTTCATCATCTCGATGCCGCTGGAATCACAAGTGCACGCTAGAGGGTAGCAAATAACAGGAACGGTGCCCCCGTGCAGAACACGGGTTCTAACAGCATACAACTATATCTACGATAGATCGGCTCTGATACCACTGAAGGGGATCGTGTGATGAAAATGAAAAAATCCTAGCAACGGTATCCTTAAAACTAGCGCAGCACCGCTAGCGTAGCACCTCGCAGGGCGTTACACACGTACGGTGGGGTCAACGACTTCCGAAGCTCCTGTCCAGGACGAGCAGCGGAAGACTTGGACCGGAACACCAGCAGTGGGTCAGCGGGCTATGGTGGAGAGACCCCATCTATTCTTGGTGCAACTCCGACAAAGGGAATCACAAAATCGAGAGAGAATTAGGGAATTAATTGGTGAATTAAAAGGCTAGGGGTGCCCCTTCTTATATAGGTCCCAGAGGGGAGCCAACTTGCCAGCCAGGCAATGTGGGACTAACCCCTACATGCCTGGTGCGGCATGGCTGGTGCGCCGGCCCCATGGTGGGCCCCTTTTGGCCCACCTAGGCCGGCCATCATGCCCCCACACCGAATTCCCTTGGGGATTTTTCCCCCATGGGCCTTCTTTCCACGAGAAGGCCCATTTAGAAAATCATCTTAAATAAATTCGAAAATAAATATATAAAATCATATTTGAACATGAATTAAACTAATTAATATCAAACATATTATATATAATTTATGCTAGCTCCAAAAACTATTTCGTCGCTGCCCGATCTCCATCGGAACATTTCCGGGACGTTCCCTGTGATCTCTTTGTTTTCCGGTTGTCTCGTCGAAACCCCTTAAGTGTGTTACCCTAGCGGTTCGATATAACAACAGGTATGATCGAGACTACTCTCCGATCAACAACTAACTCGTAGGCCTGGACCCCATGAATTAATCCCTGTGATATAACGAATGACTCTCATCTATCAAACATGAACGTTAAGTCTCAAACCTTTTGTCATAGCGATACTCCGAGCATCGTTCTTAGATATCTCCATATCTAGCTGACCTCGTTACCGACATCGCTATCTTCTACCCGTCTATGATTTCATGTCTCTGTGACCTAGTCACATGCTTGCAAGCTCATTAGACATAATCTCACCGAGTGGCCCTTAGAGTATCTATCCGGCTATACGGACTGACAAATCGCGCTCTTGACCCCTCGTCTCAACTACCCCCTTCTGATACCCAAAAGTATCACCTATCATTGTCACACTATATAAGATATGACGTTTGGTGCGATCAAAGTATCTTCCAGGGATAACAATAAGAGTTGATCTCACGGTCGAAGGCGTAATGACTACGTCCTACAAATATGGGTATGTCCATCACATCGTTCTAACAACAACATGACTTCATTGACGACCGGCACCAAGCCTCATGACCGGAAACCTCGATCATCAATCGCGCAACGAAACTAGTCTTCGTAGAGGCTACTAGGGACCTGGTTGTTTATGTATCACACGTGTATTAATGTTTCCGCTTAATACAGTTATAGCATGACACAAAACGTCTTATGCACAATCGAGATATGATAAAGAAATACACTTTATTAATTGCCTCTAGGGCATATCTCCTTCACTGGAATAGGGCGGCAATGGTAAGTTCCATTTGGTATAGGCGGTAGGGCATAGCCGTTCGCCACCTTCACGGTTATGTTCAAGCATGGCACATGTAGCTCGCAAAGTTCCTGCTCCACGATGGTATTCACGGGGTGACGAGGACCCGTCATATTATTGTGGCGATCGAGCTCCGTCGAAGCCACGCTACTTCTCTGCATTGATTTTGGATCAGGAGAAGGATCTTGGGGCGTCTCAGATTCACAGGAAATCCGTCGAGCCTGCTTCTCTGCCTTCGGCGCTGCTATCTCATTCTCATGCTCTAGTAGTTTATTTTCCATCCTCTGGTCCCGGTCGACATGCTCTTTCTTCTTTCTCTCTCGGCTTCTGTAAGTGCCAGCATCTTTGGGAAACCCAAGTATCCACGGAACAGAGCCGACGGTTCCTCGTGTTTGTCCACTCTGTTCAGGATTTCCAAGGGCTCGCGATAGCTCGTCCTTCTCTTTATTAGGGTGGAACGTGCCTTCCGTGGCCTCCTTCCATACCTCTCTGAGTGCTCCAATAGGGTCAGCTCCGTGCTCCTTGGTAAAAAGACAGTCACCTGTTACAGGGTCTAACTTTCCACCATACCCATAGAACCAAGCCTTAAGCCGTTCTGGCCAGTCAAATATCTCGATCTCTATACCTTTAGCCAATAACTCATCCTCCATTTTCATCCACTTAGGCATGGCCGTCAGGTAGCCACCTGACCCCATGTTGTGGTGATATATCTTTTTTCCTGAATTTTTCTTATTTCTCGCTGAGATTTTCTTAGCGGCTTCTGATTGCTTGCACGCCTTAAATGCGGGCCACTCATGTTTTATCTTTTCATAGACTCCGACAAATTCTGGAGTCGTACCTTCAGTTACAAACTTGTTTAGCCTTTTCTTCCAGCTGCGGAACAGTTCAACCATCTCCATATAAGTTCAGGCCTTGCATCGATTCTCTATAACCGGGTTCTCTACATCCTCCTCTTCCGGTAAAGTGAAATTCTGCATGAGCTCCTCCCAAAGGAGTTCTTTGTCTCCATCAGGGACATAAATAACCCCCTCTTTTGGCACCTTTGGCTTATACCATTCTTGAACCCTGATGGAGATTCTGTCCCGAACGATGACTCCGCACTGAGCTAAAAATTTCCTGGCGTGGTTAGCGGGCGCAATGGGTTTGCCTTTTTCATTGATTTCGTCGATGTGGTACTTCTGTTTCCCTTGAAGCTTCTTGGTCCCGGTTCGTGGCCCGCCTTGTTTCACGGATGCTTTTTTGCTTGGTCCCGGTTCGTGGCCCGCTGACGGCTAAACAGAACAAAAAGCGATAGTTAATATATGTATACATACAAATCTATTCAACAGAGAAAAACACCTGAGGGCATATATCTACCTCGGCGGACGACTTTCCAACAGTAGAGTTGGTGAACTGTCGGTGAACTGAACTGTCGGTGACGTCTATTCCGTCCGAAGGCCCCTCCAATCTATCACCGGACTCGTTCAGGAATTGTCCGGTGAAATCGTCTAAGTGTTCCTCTTCTTGTTCAAGGAAAGTAACGGTATCCAATCCATCACTTTCGCGGATGATGCCCAACATGTCCTCTTCTTGTACAAGATTTCTACCGGTGTCCATAGTTTCTGCAAGGGATTTCAATTCTACAAACACATTTCAATTTCAACCTGGAGCAAAGTTATTTGAATTGTACAAACACATTAAGACATTTCAATTGTACAAACACATTTCAATCGTCTCGAGTATTTCAATTTCATTTACATTTCTCTTTGTAGTATCTCGAACTTTGCTAGGGCTCCGAGAGGGCAGCAGCTACGATGAAGTGCAAAATCTGAGTATCTGCAGTGCAACAATAGTTATAATGAAATCAAACACAAGAAATTTGACAAAATCTAACTAACACAGATTCTAAAACATTTGTGATTCGATTGAGCTGCGTGGCTGACCGTTTGGTCACCGGAGTCACCGGCGGTGAGCAATAGTACACATGATATTTAACTAACACATGCTACAAATACTAATTTGCATGCTAATCATACTAAGTCATTTATTTGCATACACAAGTAACTTCAACTAACTACCGACGTTGCGGCCAGAGGTGGGGGTGCTCACCGCACTGGCATTGGGGCGAGAGACGTGCGCACGGACGGCGGCGTAGATACAATTTTATTAATATTTCAACTCAAAAAATTAACCAACTAAACACAAAATTTAACTAACACAGATTCTAAAAAACTTAACTAATCAAATTGCAGCGGTTGAGCGGGCAATGGAAGCGGCAGCGTGGCAACGGAGGTGTGCGGGCTCTACGCTACGGAGGCGTGCGGGCAGCGACGCGAGCACGGCACGACAACGGAGGCGTGCGGGCAGTGACGCGAGCACGGTAGCGACTATGGCGGCGCGGGCAACGGTGGGGATCCAACCTTCGGGCAATGGCGGCACGAAAGGAGGCGCGGACGGAGGCGCGGCGGTGCGCAGGGTTACGGTGTCGAGGCCTGGCCAGAGTCGAGGAAGGAGGCACGAGACGATGACGGTGGCGGCGGCTAGGGTTCACAGAAAATTTGGGCAGCTCTTTGGAAAGAGAGGGGAACTGCTCCGGGTGGTTGCTCGGCCCGGAGCGCTAAGTATTGCTTATATAGCAACACTCTATTTGTCTCGGGAGGTGGCTCAGCCGGGACAAATAGGGGTCATCTGTCCCGGGCCGTGGCTGCACCCGGGATAGATAGCATCCCTGTTTGTCCCGGGCTGAGCCACCACCCGGGATAGATGGGGTTTTTTTCATTTTATTCTTATGTTTTTTTTTCTGTTTTCTATTTTAAATAACTTTTACAAACTTTAGAATTTGAAAAAACTTTGAATATGATAAGTGTTTCAATTTGACTAACTAATACAATTTTTTTCTGTTTTCTATAATAATTATTTTTATTAGATTAAAACTAGTTTGAATATGAATTTGAATAACTTTTGCAAACTTTGGAATTTGAAAAAAACTTTGAATATGAAAAGTGTTTGAATTTGACTAACTAATACAAAAAAAAATCTATTTTCTATAATAATTATTTTAATTAGTTTAAAACTAGTTTGAATATGAATTTGAATAACTTTTGCATATTATGTAATTTGAAAAAACTTTGAATATGAAAAGTGTTTCAATTTGACTAACTAATACAAAAACATTTTCTGTTTTCTATAATAATTATTTTAATTAGTTTAAAACTAGTTTGAATATGAATTTTAATAACTTTTGCAAACTTTGGAGTTTGAAAAAACTTTGAATTTGAAAAGTGTTTGAATTTGACTAACTAATACAAAAAAAAATTCTGTTTTCTATAATAATTATTTTAATTAGTTTAAAACTAGTTTGAATATGAATTTGAATAAGTTTTGCATATTTTGGAATTTGAAAAAACTTTGAATATGAAAAGTGTTTGAATTTGACTAACTAATACAAAAACATTTTTTGTTTTCTATAATAATAATTTTATTTACTTTAAAACTAGTTTGAATATGAATTTGAATAACTTTTGCAAACTTTGGACTAAAGAAGCACACGGATCGTGTGTTTCTTTCAAGAACTTGTTAGCCGTTCGATCAGGTGTGTGTTTCTTTTGATCACTTGTGAGCTGTTTGATCAACACTGTCACTTCCAAACCGGGACTAAATAATAACACGGATCGAGTGTTTCTTTCAAACACTTGTTAGCCGTTGGATCAGGGGTGTGCTTCTTTTAAGCACTTGTGAGTTGTCGGATCAAAACTATCAGTGCCACTGGTTGAGCCACATGACCCTATATATAGCCCCCTCTCGGACGAGGGGAGCACTCAGTGTATCCTCCTTCTAGTGCCCGGGTGGTGGTATACAAAGCTCGGATTCCCTGCATATGTCCGACATGTCTTTATACAAAGCACTCGGATTCCCTGCATACGCCCCACGGTTCATTTGATATGCAGGCACTCAGGAGCCACCGTGGGGCTGTATGCAGGTGAAATCGTGTGTTTTGTTCTATCAACACCGACGGATCCATTTGATATGCAGGTAAAAATGGAGCATCTTCTTCATATAAAGGTAAAAACGGAGCATATTCTTCATGTAAAAAGTTTAATATATTAATTATTACACATCACACCAACATCTCCATCACACAACACCGCCAGTTCTTCTGGGTCGGAACCATGGAGCATCTTCTTCAATCAACTTGATGATTGGGTCAATGTTCACTACCAAGGGCGTAATTTCATCAAAATTATTATAATCATCTGACATGTCTGTCTTGCTCCACTCCCACGGTGTTTCTTTTTCCCGAAAGAACTATGTGACGCCTCGGCTCCTCTACTCCCACGATGTTTCTTTTTTTGGGTCTACTAGACATGTCCTTCACATAGAAAACCTGAGCCACATAATTGGCAAGCACGAATGGTTCTCCGTACGCAAGGTTGTTTAGATCCACTGTTGTCATTCCGTACATCTTGTCTACCTCAACCCCGCCTTTTAGATTGACCCATTTGCACCGAAACAAAGGGATCTTAAAAGAAGGTCCATAGTCAAGTTCCCATATCTCCGCTATGCAATCATAATATGTCTTCTTCTACCTATTGTTGTTGGTTGCATCAATGTGAATACCACTATTTTGGTTCGTGCTCTTTTTTACCTTGGACACTCGTGTAAAATGTATTCCCATTTATCACGTACCCTTGGAAAGTACATATAGTTGTAAATGGTGCCCTCGCCAACAAGTGTAACTGTTCATCAACCTTGTCTTTATTTTGGAGATGTGCTTGCAACCAATCGCCGAAAGTCGCCATGTGTGTACGTACAATCCAGTTGTCAAACTTCCCCGTGTGTAGGGAGCGTACAAGATTCTTGTGTTCATCGATATACGGGGGACCAAGGTAGAACTTTGTAGAACTTTATAGTGTGCTTCAGTGAAAGAATGTCCATCCATATTTTTTTTTGATTTCTTTCCTAGTGTGCCTCTTCCACTAAGTGTCCCCTCATGTCGTGATTGTGGAACACCATCGGCTTAAGGTCATGAATAAAGTCAACACAGAACTCAATGACCTCCTCGTTACTGTAGCCGTTGAGGATGCTTCCTTCTGGCCTAGCACGGTTATGAACATATTTCTTTAAGACTGCCATGAACCTCTCAAATGGGAACATATTGTGCAGAAATACAGAACCGAGAACTTGAATCTCTTCGACTAGGTGAACCAGGAGATGCGTCATAACATCGAAGAAGGATGGAGGGAACACCAACTCAAAACTGACAAGACACTGGACCACATCATTTTGCAACCCTGGTAGAATCGCCGGATCGATAACCTTCAGAGATATTGCATTGAGGAATGCACAAAGCTTCACAATGGGTACTTGAACATTTTCCGGTAGTAGCCCCCTCAGTGCAATCGGAAGCAATTGCGTCATAATCACGTGGCAATCATGAGACTTTAGGTTTTGAAATTTTTGGAGTCTCACATTTACTATCCTCTTTATATTCGACGAGAAGCCAGCCGTGACCTTGATACTGCTCAGGCATTCAAAGAATATTACTTTCTCTTGTTTCGTAAGAGCGTAGCTGGTAGGACCTTCGTAGTGTTCGGGACTTAGGCCGTCTCGTTCTTTCACACGTTTCGGGTCCTCCCGTGCTTCCTCTGTATCTATTTTCTTCCCGTACATGCCCAAGTAGCCTAGCAGGTTCACGCAAACATTCTTCATCACGTGCATCACGTCGATAGCAGATCGAACATCTAGGACCTTCCAATATGGTAGCTCCCAAAACATAGATTTTTTCTTCCACATGGGTGCGTGCTCGTTAGCGTCTTTCGGAACCTGTTGTCCTCTAGGACCCTTTCCAAAGATTACTTTTAGATCCTTGACCATATCAAATATTTCTTCACCAGTACGGTTGACAGGCCTCCTACTGTGATCAGCCTCACCTTTAAAATGCTTGCCTTTCTTCCTTGCGGTATGCCTGATCGGAAGAAATCGACGATGCCCCAGATACACACACTTCTTACATTTATCCAAATATAAACATACAGTCTCACCCAAACAGTGTGTGCATGCATTGTACCCCTTGGTCGACTACCCTGAGAGGTTAGCAAGAGCAGGCCAATCGTTAATTGTTACAAAAAGAAAAGCTCGTAGGTCAAATTCCTCCTGTTTGTGCTCATCCCACACCCGTACACCTTCCTTCCACCACAACTATAATAGTTCTTCAACTAATGGCCTGAGGTACACATCAAGGTCGTCGCCAGGTTGCTTCGGGCCTTGGATGAGCAATGGCATCATAATGAAATTTCGCTTCATGCACAACCAAGGAGGAAGGTTATAAATACATAGAGTCACAGGCCAGGTGCTATGACTGCGTCTCTGCTCCCCAAAAGGATTGAAGCCGTATGTACCTAGACCAAACCTTAAGTTCCTTGCATCATCTGTAAATTCTGGTCTCTCTCGATTTTTCTCCACTGCGACCCATCAGCAGGGTGTCTGCTTATCGCGTCTTTCTTACGGTCCTCTTTGTGCCATCGCAACAACTTGGCATGCTCTTTGTTCGCGAACAGGCGTTTCAACCGTGGTATTATAGGAGCATACCACATCACCTTGGCAGGAACCCTCTTCCGGGGACGCTCACCCTCAACTTCACCAGGATCATACCGGACATGCATCCAAAATCTCGTACTCACCGTGGTAGAGCATGCAGTTATTAGGGCAGGCATGTATCTTCTGCACATCTAATCCTATAGGGCACACAACCTTCTTTGCTTCTTACGTGCTGTCGGGCAACTCGTTGACCTTTGGAAGCATCTTCCTAATTATCTGCAGCAACTTTCCAAATCCCTTGTCAGTCACACCACACTGTGCATTCCACTGCAGTAATTCCAGTGTGGTACCCAGCTTTTTCTAACCATCTTCGCAACTTGGATACAACAATTTCTTGTGATCCTCTAACATCTGGTCGAACTTCAACCTCTACTTTTCAGTTCCGCACTCTCTCTTTGCATCAGCAATGGCCCGACCAAGATCGTCAGCGGGCTCATCTGGTGCCTCTTCATCTTCAGCTTCCGCCGTTGCAGTATCTCCGTACTCCGGGAACATAGGATAGTTGTCATGATCTTCCTCTTCATTGTGTTCCATCATAACCCCTTTTTCTCTTTGCTTCGTCCAACAATTATAGCTGGGCATGAAACCGTGCCGAATAAGATGACTTTCAAGGGTTCTCGCGTTTGGGTGATCTGTCTTATTCTGACAGTTGACACATGGACAACACATGAAACCAATGGTACTGTGGGCCTTGGCTTTCTCGAGAAATTTCCTCAAACCCGTCATGTACTCGGCAGCGCGTCGGTCACCATACATCCATTGTCGGTCCATCTGCATTATATAATTAACTATATATATAACCATTCCAGAACATCGAGAAATAACTACAGAACATGCACGGTATCAATTGATGACAAATGAAATGAGAAAAATTATCCTCGATCGAAAAGAAGGATAAACTTTAAGTGTACATCAAATCATTTTGTGAACTCTCTCGGGCATTTCATCTAACACCTTGCGTGCATACTTAAAAAAATAGACTAGCACACACCGCCTCCTTCTATTTCAAAAAAAATGGCTCCAATGGTTTTGGAAGGGGGGCTGCTGATCAGTATATATAGTCACCCACCTTTTGTCCCGGTTCCAGCCACAAACCGGGACAAAAAGGTTGGTGCCTTGAGGCACGCCCCATTTGTCCCGGTTTGTGATTGAAACCGAGACAAATGGCATGCTTCACATGCACCTGGGCTCTGTAGGCCCCCATCTGTCCCGGTTTGTAATAGGACCGGGACAGATGGGGTATTTCCTTTTGGCTTTGGCCTGTTCTAGTGCCCCTTTGCATTTGAGGGGGGGTGTTAGAGTTATAGTTATGATGGCCTTTGGCCTTCTAGCCTTTATGGTGGCCTTTGTCCTTTTATATTCTAGCTTTTAAGGTGGAATACAAGTTGTTGTTTATCTAACAGTAAAGAGGAGCAGGAAAAGCATGGGGGACGAAATAGACAACCTATCTCCAGAAAATTCTAGAAGTTAGCTATAAGGAGTATTCACTAAGGTCAAACAGATGCTTTATTTGACGACGGAATTCATGCTCATGCACATGAATGAATAAAAGAAAGGAGCTTCAGACGCAGGCATGACTATGTCATATTCATGCGTTTCTCCCGTATAGGTAATTTCATGCGTTTTGGTGACGAACATTACTCTCTCTCTCCTGGTGCAATGCACGGGTTAATTTACTAGGACGCGGAAAATCCACAACTAGGAGGACCTGCTCCTATCTCTTTTACCATCCATCTTGCATCAAGATGTGTGCAAAACATTTTTATGAATCCATCGAATCAAATCAAATCAAATCATCACTGTTTTGTATGTTAGATATTTTTATGTTAACAAAATAATATTTTTGGATATGTGTTTTTCGAAATGATTTTATTTTTGATTTTGGTATTAAATTTTGTGCATGTGTATATTTATGGAAAAATATTTTGTATTAAAAAAATTAACCAATATTTCCCAAAAAGTATAAACATATTTTTATGTTGACAAATTAATATTTGTGGATATGTGTTTTCCGAAATGATTTTATTTTTTATTTTGGTATTAAATTTTGTGAATATGTATGTTGGAAATTATAAAAATTAACCAATATTTCCCAAAAATGTAAACATGTTTTTTTGCATTTTGCTAAATACATGTGGAATAGATGTCATTAAGTATTAACAAGAAAATGGGAGTAAAATAATCAAAAGAATGGAGATGGGAGGATGTAACACCCCAATTTTTCTAAACACTTTAATTGTGGTGTTAATCTAGACACTTAGTGATAACAAGAAACTTTAGTGTGTGAATTTGTTAGCATGATTTGGTTGTGTCATGTTAACTTGTGCTTGATAACACTAGTTGGTTTTAGCTAATTTTTTCCAAATTATAAAAACAACATAATTAAGAATCTGTATTTGTGTGATCTTCATGTCTATTAAAACTTAGCATAACTAGAGCCTGTTACAGATAGTTTTGGACATACTTTTGAACCAAGTTGACCCTTGTCATATATAGTTCCATTTCATGAATCAATTATCACAAATGGACTTGTTAGAACCTTAATCTCACAAGCTTTTGTAGGCATCAGAATAAGGTGACCATATGGGAGAATTTCTCTCCTCTTCTAAAAATCTTTATTTCTGTTTGGGTTTTGATTGTTTTGTTTTGAGAGAACTTTTATTTGGGCAGTAGCTACACCAGCATTTTATGAGAATGATCCAATTGTTTGAATTCATGTGTGTTCTTATTTGTTTTCTTTTATTCAAATTTTCAGTTTGAATTTATTTCAAAGCAACCAAAAACCCACCTATCTCTCACCTCCCTCTCATTCGAATTTGCTGACCAGGGGAAGAGAAATATCTACACCCCAGCCTGGCCCCACATGTCATCAACCCCACCTCTCCCCTCTCCACTCACGTCTCTTCTTTCCCTCCAAT
The DNA here is from genome assembly GCA_026929855.1 of Poa annua. Lineage (NCBI taxonomy): Eukaryota > Viridiplantae > Streptophyta > Magnoliopsida > Poales > Poaceae > Poa > Poa annua. The sequence goes on along the minus strand of CM049426.1, from coordinate 235,830,918 downwards.
GTCCAACCCGAGCTCACTCACCCCTCTCCCCACTGGCCAAGCCACCCCCTCCCGACCATATCCCCTCTGTCCCCCTCTCCACCACCCCAGCTGCCCAGTAGAACACGAGCAAGCCCACTCCTCCACCGCCCACGCTCAAGAGGAACCCTAGATCGGGTTTTGCTCTAAAACCCGACCACGTGGCTCCCAAGCACTCATTCTTCCCCCACTGCCCTCTCCTCACACCTCTCCAGTCCCCCGAGCAACTCCATCCATCCCCTTTCCCTCTGCCACTCGGAATCATCCAAAGAAATCGGGAGTCGCTGCCGACGAAATCGACCGTAGCCGTCGTTCCCTCCATCTGTTTCTCGCCATACTTGGCTTGCCGAGCGTGTCTCGATGAGAGCTATCTAACCCTGCCCTTTGTTTCGTGTTTAGGTGCCCGTAGATGCCGCACCCGTCCTCGACCCGAGAAGCTCATCGCCGTCGTCGCCATGAACGCCGACGTCGCATGTGGGAGCTGAGGGCATCGTCGAGTTCGCACGCCCCTGGTGAGCGCCCCGTCGACGCCCCTTTCTTTCCGCGTCTGGTTCGTCCGCGCGTCTTCTTGCGAGGAAGACGACGGTCGTGAGCCGTAGATCGCGAGATCAACGGCCAGGTTTGAATCCAGCCCACGCGCGCCCGTGCCATGTTGGGCCGGCATGGTCCACTTGCGGCCCAGATCCGTGCTCGCCCGAGCTTGATCCGGCCCAGTTTAGACCCGTAGATGATTTTTACCTCTCTTTTATTTATTTCCAGTTTATCTTAATTATGTGTGATTGGATTAATTAGTTTGTGGCAGATCTGGTTGTGCAAATGGTGTGAGACTAATTTTTTTGGATAGATGTGTTTTTTTTATCTTACAGAATTGGTGTGGCATCAAAAATAATTATATTTTTCTCTGTACATTAATAATGGTGAAAACTTTACTTTGCACTAGATCTGTAATAACTTAGGCTAGGAATGTCCAATTTAGGTGAAAACCCACCTATCTCTCACCTCCCTCTCATTCGAATTTGCTGACCAGGGAGAGAGAAATATCTACACCCCAGCCTGGCCCCACTTGTCATCCACCCCACCTCTCCCCTCTCCACTCATGTCTCTTCTTTCCCTCCAATGCCCAACCCGAGCTCACTCACCCCTCTCCCCACTGGCCAAGCCACCCTCCCGTCCATATCCCCTCTGTCCCTCTCTCCACCACCCCAGTTGTCCAGTAGAACACGAGCAAGCCCAATCCTCCACCGCCCACGCCCGAGAGGAACCCTAGATCGGGTTTTGCTCTATAACCCGACCCCGGGGCTCCGAAGCACTCATTCTTCCCCCACTGCACTCTCCTCACACCTCTCCACTCCACCGAGCAACCCCATCCATCCCATTGCCCTCTGCCGCTCGGAATCATCCGAAGAAACCGAGAGTCGCCACCGACAAAATCGACCGTAGCCGTTGTTCACTCCATCCATTTCTCGCCATTCTTGGCTTGCCGAGCGCGTATTGATGAGAGTTATCTAACCATGCCCTCCGTTTCGTGTTTAGGTGCCCGTTGACACCGCCCCGTCCTCGACCCGAGAAGCTCATCGTCGCCGTCGCCATGAACACCGACGTCGCATGCGGGAGCTGAGGGCATCGTCGAGTTTGCCATCGTATTCTCCGTCGACCCTGCCCCTCCCCTGGCCTCGCATGGCCCCTGGTGAGCGCCCCGTCGCCACCCCTTTCTTTCCGCGTCTGGTTCGTCCGCACGTCTCGTCGTGAGGAAGACGACGACCGCGAGCCGTAGATCGCGAGATTGACGGCCAGGTTTGAATCCAGCCCGCGCGTGTGTGCCCGTGCCATGTTGGGCAGGCCTGGTCAACTTGCGGCCCAGATCCGTGCTCGCCCGAGCCAGATCCGGCCTAGTTTCGGCCCGTAGACGATTTGTATTCCTCTGTTTCATTTATTTCCAGTTTATGTCAATTATATGTGATTGGATTAATTAGTTTGTGGTTGATCTGATTGTGCAAATGTTGTGAGACTAATTTTGTTGGATAGATGTGTGTTTTCTTGATCATACAGAATTGGTGTGGCATAAAATATAATTATATTTTTCTCTATACATTAATAATTGTGAAAACTTTACTTTGCAGTAGATCTGTAATAACTTGAGCTAGGAATGACCAAATTAGGCGAATCAAATTTCTACAGAGAGATTAAATCCATACCTTTCCATAGAAATTAACTTTGCATGCAGTAGATATCTAAAACAGAAACTACATCCTTTTTGGATTTGACACCAGTAGCTTTTAGATGATTTTTAGTTTCTGTTTGGAAGTATATTTTGATGCCCAACTAATTTTTAGAGCATCCTAGAGTAACTAGGAGTACTGTGGTAAAATTATTTATTTTTCTAAGCATTATCCTAGGAGTTATGCATTTTCCAATTAAACATCATTCTAAATAGTCATTTAAATGAATTGTTTCTATTTCCTGTTTCAGATAATATGAAACTTGGGTCTAAACTTAATCAACTTCATAAACCAGAACCTAAACTCCACTCTTGAACTTGTATTAAAAATACTAATAATGTTGTGGCATTTTGGTTGTTTGTGTTTAGCATAAACTATGTTATGGCTAAATTATGGCACTATGTGTTTGGAGTGTTTTGCTCATGGTTGTGTTTGTAATGTGTGACTCTATACTGTGGTTGGTTCTGTTTTGTAATGCTTGTTGATTGTTATTATACTTTAGATTGTTGTCAACATGCATTTTAGGATTTACTCTAGTTTCGTTGTTATCTTTCATGTTACGATAGAACTGCTAGCAAATGAGGAGCAGTACGAGGTAGCTGAGCACAACTACGGAGAAGAGCAAGACCCCGGACAGCCCACTGAGCAAGGCAAGCCCACCTCACCACTATTATGCAACTCCTATTATTTACAAAGAATGTTTTGTTTTCAAAATAAATAAAATGCATGTTTTACTTCTTTTGTGGCACCTGGCCACCCGAAAACTATTTTACAAAATATTGTTTGGCCAAAGTTATCTACTAGAATATTATAGGTGTTATAAAATAAGTTTTCACTTGATGAGCCTTGTTGTTGAAGGCTCCATCAAGAAGATCAAGTTTATAGTAGTATACTCTTATTTTCTTACCTCAAAACTATAGGATGGGACCAGGTTTGATAAAACTATTTTCCGAAGAAAACCTGAGTTGCTGGGAGCAATCAGCGAGAAGGAAATGTTTTATGAAAACCAGAGATGCTGAGAGCATTCGGAGAAATTGTGAAAACCCGAGCTGCTGGGAGCAGTCGGCGATAGAGGTTTAATTTCGAAGTCCCTACTGCCGCCCGAACAATTAGCCCGTGCAACCACAATACCTAACATGGGTAGGGATTATCCGGAAGGTTGTCTATTTAGTATTGGGGCTCTCATACTATCTATCGGGGCTAGGCCCCTGAAGCCGGGTTGCCGTTGTACGAGGCAATACACAAGTGGGAATCGCGCCGGACGATTACGGCGGGTCTCTTACCGTGGCGGTGTAGCGTCCCGAGGAAAGACCAGAGGTCTAGTGGAGCACACGGTACCGGGGAGAACCAACCCACCGGAAGGCCCGATACTAGGGTGGACATAGAAAGTTATGATCGCGTTATCCGGACCCCCGCATGTTGTCGTATGACGAGCCGTGGCAGACACGGCGGAATGACCGATAGGTGTGGTCAAAGTGTACAACCTCTGCAGAGTGTAAATCTATTCGAATAGCCGTGTCCGCGGCCCTGGACGGTTGGAAAGGCCACACTGGGCGCCTTGGAGAAAGAAGTTGTTTTCAAGCAAAGTGTTTCGGTGAAACAAGGAGGTACCTGGGAGGTACAATATTTGGGTGAGGATGGTGGATCTCGGGGAGACAACCAGTCCGATCTCAAGTTGGGAAAAAGGGGTATCCCTATCCTAGTGTTTTGACAAACTGTTATTAAACAAAATTTTCAGTACTTAGATATGTCCTTGCTAAAGAGAAGAGAATTCTATCTCTAAATGTTTTCTTCAACAAATATATAGAGATGCCGTACTCTCTATGTTTGAAAATCATGGTATTCGTAAACAAGCCCTGTAGTTGATTATAGGAGCCATCCTAGTTTTCGAAAATGCTTTACTTGCATCTCCATGAAAACTGAACCCTAGAGGTGGTCTTGCGAGTACGTAATTGTACTCATGTGGTTGTGTCCCTAGATATTCAAATGTCCAGATTACAACGAGGAGGCCTACGTCGAGGAGGAGGAGTATGACGACGACTTCGCCGCTTAGCTGTCACCGGTCAACTGCACTTGTGGGATTGGCGTCTGGAGATGGCGAGGGCCGACACTAGCCACGAGCTTCCGCTTATCTTAGTTAATTTAGTCCTGCGCGACGATGTTTGAAGACTTGGTCGTATGACCATCTATGTGTTGTAAGACTTTTATTCGAACGACTTCAATGATGTAACTCTTTGATACCATGTTGGTTATGTGATTCTGATGCACTGATCACTGGGATCGTGATCTATTACATAACGTGGGCATCTCGGACTATGGTTCGAGGGGTCCTTACAGACTTGGTATCAGAGCCATCGTTGACCTTAGTAAACTTTTGCTAGGTTGGGCGTCGACGTGACGCAAAAAAAAATTTCCTACAAATTTAGGAGAGATACATAAAATATGCAGAACCTACTGCTATCCCCTCCCCTCTATTATTAATTACTGATTAATACTATACCTGCATTAATCTTTATATCTGTACTTGTTTAAAATTTTGCACATCAGTCACTAATTCAACTTCCACTTAAAATTTTGTGTAGATGAACGGAGAGTTTACGGCTGCTATCCAGTTGGGAATGTTGCCCGACCAGGGGGCCACGCGTCTGTTTGAGGTTGACCTGTTAGAGCTGACCCGACTCCTGGAGCGCCCACTTCGCGAGCTGAGATGATGACGATCCCCACCGGTCGTCAATGTGGAGATGTCCTGGAGGATGTTGTGTACACTTCGAGGCCCGCTCGTGCCACCACTTGCGGAGGAGCTGACTGTGGAGGCTACCGGACCTACGCGTCTCGGAGCGATCCTGTCTATTCTGCAGCGAGCCCTTGACCGCCTGGTTCACTATCACCGTTTAGTGCTAGTGGGCACCTGCTTCGAGTACTTCGAGAGGATTGACCAGCACGGTACCCCCGAGTTTCCATCCCACCTTCGGACGCCACGTGGGAAACTTGGGGCTATTCCTGGCGTACATTCAGGCTCAGCTGGAGGAGAGTCGCCAGGAGAGCCACCTCCGTTTCGAGCAGTGGCAGGACACCGAGAGGAGCGTCATCGATGCCTAGAGGAGCGTCACCGACGCCGAGCAGCTCACTAAGGAGTCTGTCAACTTGCGCCACGAGGCGGAGGACATGCTAGCAGCAGCCGAGGAGAAGCTCGAGGCCACAAAGGAGAAGCTTAAGACCACGGAGGAGCGTCTAGCGAGGGCCCGAGCCGCTTTTGGGAAGGAGTGGAAGTTGTGCCGCAGTTTTGAGGCCCGCTTCAAGAATGCTCAGTACCTCAAGCTCCACTTGGCGAGGAGGGTTGGCGAGCTTAACGCCACCATTACTATCCGTGACGCACAGATCCAGGAGCTAGAGGAGGAGTTGGAGGAGGACCGCAGGACGAATGACGACCTTCTGTCGGACAATGATGACCCTATGGAGGGCATGGACATAGAGGCTGAGAGTGACCAGAGGACGACGACCGTCGCGGAGAAGTTGACGAGGACACCGAGACTGTCATGTCCGAAGAGGACCCAGAGGAGCCACGTTACACCAGCGACGCACACGCGTCACCCGACGTCACTACCGGAGACGAGTAGCTGTTTCGATTACTTCTTTTTTAGTAGGACCGAACCATCACGATAAGATGCTGCGATTGAGTGGTCTAGATTGTGTGAGTGTTTCATTTGGGATGATGTAAGACTATGTCGGTACTTTGGCATGCGTTTGTGAACTCTTGTGTGATGCTTTTGGAGAATTTGTTAGGAAATTGAATCATGTTCCTTATTGTGTGTTTACCTGCTATGATTTTATTCTTCCCTACTCGACTTAGTTCATTTATGGCATGTGTTACCCAAATGCATGATTAATAGCTAAGTGGTTTCGAGTAGGAAAATTAATTTGTATACTATTCTAAAGTTCAACATGGCGAGAGATCCACCACCACCCCCACCTGAGCCAACCTTGCCCCAAGTGTTGCGCCTTCTCATGGAGGATTGCGATGCGGCTCGCATCGAAAGGAACGCCAACCTTGCCACCCTGCACCACCTTGCTCAGATCGCCTCGCTCGAAGCTGCGTGACTTTCAGAACACCAACCTACCAGTATTCTCCAAAAGTGTAGCGTACCTGCACTTAAAATATGGCAAGGTACCTGTGTATAGTGCAAATCTCTGGATCGATTCTTTTGCACACACAGTTTATGATGTAATATCACAACAAAGTATCAATTTTATTACATCGATGATCCAGACTTACAAAATATTCAATACAAGTTGCATAGCACAAAGCTAGCTTTGAAAGAGTAAACAACGGAAATACAATAGCAGCGAGTCTCCATCATGTTCATGTTGCCACAGGCGAAAACATGTTGGTTGTAGACTCGAAACCTTTAAACGAAACCTCACTCGTCATCTGAACAATCTGCAATAAGAAAATTATTGCAACAACGTGGGTCAGATTCCATTAAAAATGGAGTCTGGCAAGTGACACTATGTTGGACACTTTAGTGGAATAACTCTAATAACCTATATGCTTATTTGGCTGATGGAGTTCAAGGCTATTTTGCATAAGGCCAATTTTTCCTAACTCTTTGGAAAAAACTTTTCTTCTATTCGAGACATTCGTGGCATGAAAACCACTGTCTCATTCTACCCTTGTTCACCCATCAAGTTTTAATTTTTGAAATTGGAATGGTGGAATCCTCCATTGATGTCCGTGATCAGCTGCTCAAATTGTCCGTACCGGGGACACGGCTAAGTACTTAGTTTTACACTCTGCAGAGGTTGTGCACGTTCACCATTGTACCCATTAAACCCAAACTATCCTTTACACTCTAAAGTGATAAGGAAAAGGAGAAGAATGAGACGAGATCTTTCAGAAGCATTTTCCGTCCCACTCTGGCTTGACCTGTTCCACCTAACACCCTCTACTTCTGCTTGTCAAGCCGGGGCGAGTCCATGCAACTTAGTTGATCAAGCCAGAGCCCATTGGCAATGGCTGCACTGGAAGCAATCTTCACTCGGAGTTCTTCAGATCCCTTTGTTCCTGGGTGGCCATCCACAAGTGTACTCTCAGGTGAAAACCACCATGCTCATGGCCCTAAGTATAGTAGAAACTACCTTAGCCGAAGACAACCACGAGCACAGCCCTGAGTAGCCACTCAACATAAACCATTCAACCAATCCACCCAGGTGATTCATTAACTTAGTGGATGTGTACTCTCAGGTGAAAACCACCATGCTCATGGCCCTAAGTATAGTAGAAACTACCTTAGGCGAAGACAACCATAAGCACAGCCCTGAGTAGTCACTTAACACTTTGTAAAACTTTTCATCAATTGTATAGCATCAATATTTCTACTAAGTATTATATAGGAACCTAGACATAGGAGTAAGGAATTTCTACACAGGTCTAGCATAGCGATACTATCCTACACATGCTTATATAAAAATACACTAAGTAATGCATATAGAAAATAGTAGGAAGTTTATGAGGTGTGCCACTTGCCTTTGGATGATGTCTTTGCTCACAAACTCTTTTCAACGTAACTCGGGGCTCTCCGTTCAGTCTAAACAATATAGACAAACAACAATACAACAATCAACATAAAACGCAACATCACAACGCATATAAACACATACATAATTAACAAACAAGTTTCATAAACTTCTAAGGAAAAATATGTTTATGCATGATGTGTAAAATATTTCTAAGGACTAGAGATGCATGTCATGCCATGAAAATCTTCTAAGTTAAGTGCCAGCAAATAGGTTGGTCAAAAATGACTAAGGAGTAAAGTCATAGGTTGGACAAAATACTTTGTTATAAATCATCTTGAATAAGCACTCTAATGACTTATGTATAATGTGCAAAAATACTTAGAGAAAATACTAAGTCTATTCTTCAAGGTGATCAACAATTATTAACAACTCTTCATAATATGGATGACGTGGGGCTACTCTTCGACTACCCCACGGTGAGGCTACCTGGGCCGCGCCAAGCTCATGAAGACCCGCAGAAGGCCCACTAGGGGTATCATGTTACCCAGTCCTAGTCGGTTAGGTCGCATAGCTTGCCATATCTGTAATTGCCATCGGCACCGTTCACTCGAGACCTGGCCTACCTATAAAGGCCAGAAGGGTTGCTCGTCTCAGGGACACGCTCATAGTCGCCACCACAAACCCTAGTGAGATCGCAATCTCACCATTGTAATCGCTACTCGCCATCAATATCAGACAAGCAGGAAGTAGGGTGTTATCCTCCGGGAGCCTGAACCTGGGTAAATCGGTCCGCTTGTCAGCCGTCGTGATCACCAACGCTTCTCTCTCTCCCCCTCAATCAACCCGGGGTGGACAACCCAGGGATTTGTCGAGTTACACCCTCGTCAATTGGCGCCGTCTGTGGGAAGGAACCAGCGTTGGAATCATGGTCGCACCGGCTCCATCCGCAAGATCGACGTCTGCACCACGCGGGAGCCCATCCGCTTCGGCTCCTTCGAATACGCCTTCCACCCGCCGGCCCACCGCTCGGTGTACGCCGATCTGTACGAAGGTATACACATCACCTTTGGCTCCATATACTGTTTCGTCGACAGTCATGGAATATTCAGGTCCGCGGCGACCACGCCACGCGCGGCGGTGGCACCCGCATCGGCCACCCTCGCGCTGTACCCGTCGCCTTCTACCACGGGAACCGCATCTGCTACAACTGCGAAGATCGCATCTACTTCGATTACATCGACTACTTCGACAACGGCCATGCAGATCGAGTCTACTTCAACCACCTCGATCACACTGCCGGCAAAACCAAGATCTACCTCAACCGCGACTGCATCGAGTGCACCCGCACGTGTGACCAAGGACGCGCTGCCGACAGCCACGTCGCGCGCATCCTCATGGACTCATCAACTCTACCCCAAGCCGATCGCACTCGCTCCGGCGACTGCGAAATCTCCTTCCACGACCGCTGTAAAGATCACAAGAAGACGCAACAACGGCTGCGCCACCTGCCACGTGGCAGAAATTTTCGATCCAGAGCAAGATTCGGATAACGGAAGCAGCAGCGGAAGCGTAAACAACCCTACCTAGGTTTACCCCTCGCAAGTCTTCATGGCCGACACAGCGCCTCCAGAAGGCAACGACTAACCCACATACCCACTGGAGGTGGTGATGCCTGACCAGACGACTCGGCTCACCATCACGCGCGACATGGCGATCATGGCCATGAAGCATGTCGACGACGGCACGTTTCCACCACCCGACGCACCTCGGGAGGATCAGCTGGCAGTCCAGTACTTGCTACGCAAGGAAGGCGAACGACTACACGCCGAAAAAGCCGAACTCATCCGGCGCAAGAGGGATGCGGATGCATCAAGCGCCAGAAGGGCTGCCTACTCGTTTACTTCCTCCACCGAAGTCAACCAAGGAGGACGGCGATGCAGAGCCCGCGTTCCCCTCATGACGGAAGCCGATCGAGCCAGGGTCACCCGCAACCTCGACTCATCCTTCGTCACCGAGAACGAAAACGGGATACCCGTCCCCAAAACGGCGAACACCTGCATCATGGCAGTCGAAACGTACCTTCGGCTCACACAGCCACCGGAGGGAGACGCACGAGCCCTTCTCCACAAGCAGCAGATCCTGTCCATGAAGGCAATCGAGGAAGCCCTGGCGAACAGGGTGCCAAGCAACCGGGCACGTGAAGAGCAAGATCACCAAGCCCGCAATCCGGCAGCACCAGATGTCCCTGTAAGGACCCCTCGAAACAAGTCCGAGATGCCCACGTTACGTAAAAGATCACGATCCCAATGATCAGTGCATCGCAATCACATAACCAACATAGGTATCAAAGAGTTACATCATTCAAGTCGTACGAATAAAAGTCTTACAACACATAGACGGTCATACGACCAAAGTCAACAAACCTCGTCACGCAGGACGGAATTAATTAAGATAGCGGAAGCTCGTGGCTAGCGACGGCTCTTAACATCTCCGAGCGCTGATCCCACAAGTGTAGTTGACCGGTGACAGCTAAGTGGCGAACTCGTCGTCGTACACCTCCTTCTCGACGTAGACCTCCTCATTATAATCTGGACATTTAAATATCCAGGGACAAAGCCATATGAGTACAATTACGTACTCGCAAGACCACCTCTAGGTTTTTATAGTTTTTCAAGGATATGCAAGTAAAGCCTTTTTCGAAAATTAGGATGGCTCCTATATACAACTATAGGGCTTATTTTCGAATACAATGATTTCAAGCATAGAGAATACGACATCTCTATATCTTTGTTGAAGAAAAATATTTAGAGATAGAATTCTCTTCTCTTAGATATAGCAAGGACATATCTAACTACTGAAAACTTTCTTTTGTAAAAGTTTATCAAAACACTAGGATAGGGGTAACCCTTTTTCCTGACTTGAGATCGGACTGGTTGTCTCCCCGAGATCAACCATCTTCACCCAAATTCCGAACCTCCCAGGTACCAACTCATGCCTTCTTGTTTTCCACCGGAAAACCTTTTCTTTCCTCTTTTTAAGAACCAAAATGACCATATGCCTAGATCAGTGGCCTTTCCAACCGTCCATGACCGCGGACACGGCTATTCGAATAGATTTACACTCTGTAGAGGTTGCACACTTTACCCACACCTATCGGTCATTCCGCCATGTATGCCACGGCCCGTCATACGACTGCATGCGGGGGTCCGGATAACACGATCAAAGCTTTCCACTATGACCACCCTAGTATCGGGGCCTCCCGGTAGGTTTGTTCTCCTCGGCACCGTGTGCTCCACTAGACCTCTTGGTCTTTCCTCGGGACGCCACACCACCACGTCAGGAGACCCGCCGTAATCGTCCGGCTGCTGATCCGCAGCAGTGTATTGCCTCTTCCGGACGACAACCCGGCTTCGAGGGCCCAGCCCTAATAGAAAGTATGAGAGCCCCAACATAACAGACAAGCTTCCGGCTAAGCCCTACCCATGTCAGGTAGTGTGGTTGCACGGGTTAATTGTTCGAGCGGCTGCTAGGGCAGTACTTTGTTTTTCTCAAGAACAACCTTCAATCCTCCGACTACTCCCAGCAGCTCGGGTTTTCGCAAACATCTCCGATTGCTCCCGGCAACTCGGGTTTTAATAAAACACTTGCTCTCCGATTGCTCCCAGCAACTCGGGTTTTCCTCCGTAACCTCCACGCCAGTTCTCCCTGCAACCTCCACCGGCATCACCAACCCGCCAAGCCAAGAAAAGGAGCCCATGGAGGTCATGCTAGTCGAAGCTACATGGACAGGACCATACCTTGCGTACATATTGCACGAGAGGCTGCCAACCGATCCAGTCGAAGCAAAGCGCATCATCCGGCGCTCCAGAAGTTTCACAGGGTCGTCAACGGGGAACTCTACAAGAGAAGCATCTCAGGAATTCTGCAAAGGTGCGTAGATCCAGTCGACGGCCAGGCCATCCTACTCGACATCCATGTGGGTATCTGCGGGCATCATGCCAGCAGTCGAGCCTTGGTGGCCAAAGCGCTGCAAGCCGGGTTCTACCTGCCAACAGCTATGCAGGACGCAGAAGACCTAGTAAACAAATGCCCCGGGTGCCAGGAATTCGCCAACAAGCCACACGCACCGGCGTCCGCGCTCAAGACAATACCACCAGCCTGGCCCTTCGCCCAATGGGGATTGGACATGGTAGGCCCGCTGAAGAAATCCTCACACGGAGGGCAAACTCACCTCCTGGTCGCAGTCGAAAAGTTCACCAACTGGATTGAGGCCGTACCCATCACAAGTTCGACTACATCGTCAGCGGTCAAGTTCATCAGATCCATCATCTACAGATTCGGGGTACCAAACGGGATCATCATGGACAATGGCTCGAGCTTCATAGCCGAAGAGTTCAAAGACTTCTGTTCTAAACAAGGCATCAAGCTCAACTATGCATTTGTTTCGCACCCGCAGTCCAATGGGAAAGTCGAGAAAGCCAACGGCTTAGTCTGTAGCAGCATCAAAAACGCCTGCGAGTACCGCTGAGACGCGCCGCAGGCGCATGGGTAGAAGAGCTGCCGTCAGTCCTCTGGAGTCTGCGAACCATGCCAAACAGGTCCACCCAGTACACTCCATTCTTCATGGTGTATGGTGCAGAGGCGGTTCTCCCCTGCGACATCAAATTCGACGCACCACGAGTGGTCGCCTACGACAAGTCAGATGCAGAAGAAGCACTCGAAGACAGCATGGACGTCTTGGACGAAGCCCGTGACATCGCCCTACCACGGTCAACCGTGTATCAGCAAGACCTGCGCAACTACCATGGAAGGAGATTGCGACCAAGGGCATTCGTCGCAGGCGACCTGGTCCTTCGCCTCAAGCAGAAGAAGGTGCACAAGCTCGCCTCCCCATGGGAGGGCCAATATATTATGACGGAGGCAATCAGCAACGGAGCTTAACGTCTGAAGGACTCGAAGATGGGAGCAGTCTGCAACAACCCATGGAACGTCGCGCAACTTCGTCGGTTCTACGCCTAGTCGACACAATCATAGTACCAAAGAAAGCATGTCAGCGCGACAGGTTTCAGGCGCACTCTTTCCCTTACCAGGGTATCTAAGGGGACTGGAAGGGTTTTAATGAGGCGGCCTGTTCGCAAGAATCAATAAAGAGATTTAAAGAAAAGGCCGTCCCCTTTACCTTTTCAGTCAAGGCAATCAATAACATAGGCCGCTACTCGAACAACTCGGGGGCTGCGCCACGCAGGTCAAACAAAAATCCTAGGCCGTCACTCGAATAACTCGGGGGCTACGCCATACAGGTTGAAAGAAAAGCCTAGGCCGCCACTCGAATCACTCGGAGGCTGCGCAATACAGGCACTACTCGTAAAATCCTAGGCCGCCAACTGCACGACACGGGGGCTGCGCCATACAGGTCAAGTCCTAAAATCCTAGGCCGCCGAATGACACACTCAGGGGCTGCGCTTTACAGGTATCACTTGAAATCCTAGGCCACCACTCGAACTACTCGGGGGCTGCGCCATACAGGACCTACTCGTAAAATCCTAGGCCGCCACCCGAACCACTCGGGGGCTGCGCCATACAGGTCAAGTCCTAAAATCCTAGGGCGTCGTCCGACACACTCGTGGGCTGAGGTTTATAGGTATCACTTGAAATCCTAGGACGCCACTCGAAACACTCGGGGGCTGCGCCATACAGGTCCACGACACAGCCATGGCCGCTACCCAAGGCACTCGGGGGCTGCGCCGTACAGGTCCACGACTCGCGCTCAATGCACTCGAGCCACGTCGCACAAGACCTAGTCCTAAGTTGCACTAAGTCCATTCGAAGGTGCACAACAGATATTCGTACAGTAATGCAAACAGTTTTAACTTGCTTAGTCGGGGACTCCCCATATCTCATACATTGATGTTTACATTTGGCAAATTTGCCTCCTATGACTAATCTTGTACAACAGAAGATTGTTGCTCCTAATCTGCAGGCTCATCCTTTGGCGCGTCGAGTGGCCCTACAAGGCGTTCACTAAGCTTTCGGACCTTCTCAATCATTTGGCGAGCAGCCGCCAAGGTGTCGGCGTAGTCATCGTCCCCGGGCAGGCCACCCAGCACCCTCTCCAGAGGAAGGTTCGGCCGGTGCAGCCGGACGTACGCCAGCGCCACATTCGCCCCGGCGACGAGTTGCGCGTTGACCACCTCCTTCAACGCGTCACCCTCGCGGAACCTCTCCAGCAAGGCGGCCAACCCATGCGGCGGCCCATTGTGTGGTAAGTACACACGGTGGATATGCCATAGGGTCTTCCGACAACCTTCAAGAAGAAAGGCAGCCCGCCAAGTTCGATCGAGCATGCGCGCGAGGATTCACCCTCTCGACTTGTTCGACCAGAAGTGGCGAACCTCGTACGAATCGCCAGTCGCCTCCCGGGTGACCCGCTCTTCAACACGAGCCTGCTCAGCCTGCCAATCTGGGTTCACATCTGCATCCAGAAATTACCAGTTACAACCAGCAAACCTCAAGGAGGAAGTCGCCAACAAATGCCACCAACCTTGCAGTTGTCGACTGATCAGATCGATTTCGCCAAGCAAAAACTCTTCACGCTGGGAGAACTCCGCAGCAGGATGCGACTTGGAGCGCTCCAACTCCAACTCGGCATGCTTCAGACTCGCTTCGAGCTCAACCACCTTGTCCCTCGTATAGGTGATTATCCGTTGGTCGTTTGTGCTTCGCGGAGGAACTGGTGTTTCTCGACGACGGCACACAGCCGAAGAGGAGCGAGAACCTCCCTCGCCACTCGCGCCAGTCGCCGCAGCAGTGGGAGTGGCTCCGTGCACATCAGTCTGCCAGGAATGCGCAGAGTCAATACAGAAAGGCGACCCATCAACAAAAGCAAAGTAGATGGGAAGGAATATATAATTTGGCACAAAATATAGTTCAAGGCCAGAAGACCTGACAAACAAAAGTCATTACAAACAGCGGACTGAAATACAGGTTACTGCGACTACCAGAATCTACACTACAAAAGCTACTAAGCAGCAGACTCCGACCGGGAGCGACTCTTCCGAGAAGCCGCCTCAGTTGCCTTGGCAAGCGCCCTATCGAAGGTGTCCACAAGCTTCACAGCCAGCTGTGCAGTCTGCGCCTTTACCCCGCTAAGGGACGCGGTCCTGCCATCGGGCCTTCGAGGGAAGCCGCTGACAACCTTCTCGAAGTCGCCAGCAACCTGATGGCCTAGCAGAAGCTGGAAGGTGAGCTCGGAGCCGCGTACCGTCTGTGTCCGAGTGAAGTCGGCGAGGGTGGTCGCTTCGTCTTCAAACGGCGCCGTGAGGGCATCGACGGCAGTCGGCGGCAGGTCGCTGGGAAAAATGCTCCGATGCACAGTCGTGAGCGCTCCAGTCGACTTCTGCAGCGCCGCCGTCGACTTCTGCAGCGCAGCGGATGCATACGCGCAGACGCGATCAAGGAAGCCGACCGCGGTCGCCAAGTCGACGTTGTCACTAGACGAGCCTTCCGGAGGAGCGCCACCACAACTCTCTGGACAAAGGGTCAACAGTCAACAAAAAGCAAGTCAAGCAAAGTCAAAGTAGGCGTTAAGCCGAAAACTCACCTCCAAGGGCACCGGCGAGTGAGAGCTGGCGGTCGACCTGGGTCTTCTCCTATACGGCCCGCACACGCTCACGCTCCTGAGACTCGTGCAGCGCTTTTTCAAGATCCGCCTGAGCTCGAAGCTTCAGCTCTAACTCCGCAGCTCGCTTAGTAGCTTGGTCCAGAGAGGCACGCAGCTGGTACCTCTCCTTCTCCAGGCAAACATAGGCAGCGGCTGCCTCAAGTTGCTGGCGGTAGTACGGCTACAAAAACAACAAGAAGTTATAAAGTTGCGTGAAGCCGCCAGTCGGCGCGCGCTCCTCGACCACCACCTGCGTCACCAGCTCTGTCGAGTGAGCAGAGGTGTGCTCCACTTCGCGGCAAGGGGAGTTCACGCCGCCAGAGCGGTTGCTGGAACAAAATCAAGACAAAACTCAACCCGAAGATCGAAACTCGAAAATACAACTCGACGAAGTAGGACGAAAAAGGAACTCACCTGGTGGTCTCAAAGTCATCATCACTCCCCACGGAAAGGGACGGCATCCGCGCAAACTCGCGCGGCGTGCAGAGCTGACAGGAGAAACAGCCAAGGCCTCGTCCCAGTCGTCCCGGGCACCCGACGAGGACATGCCGGCTTCCTCCATGTCAACATCCGCATCCTTCGCGGGCGAAGAAGCAGTCGCAGAATCGCCACCACTTCGCCGCTTCTGCTTCTTCCGAGCGGGTGCCTCCTCTTCGTCATCGTCCTCCACCTCTTCGCTAGGAGAGATAGCGGACGGGATGTATTCGTCGTCACCCTCCTCCTCCACAAACTTCGACTCGTCATGAGGTCCGTTTTCTGGGAGAGGAGGAAGGCTGATCAGAAGAGAACGACCCTAGGGCAAGCAAAGCCAAGTCGAATCAAGAAACAGAAGATCAAGAAAGCAAGCAAGGAAAAGAATAAAGCAAAAGCTTACCTCGGGAACAGGGTTCGCTGCTCCGTATGCAGCGACTGGACACTTGACGTTGCAAGGGTCCACGACTCGGAGGCTAGTAATGCCCCTCACCTTGGTCTCCACTTCCTCGTCGTCAAGCGGCTGGTCGATGAAGCCCTCGAATGCCCACATCGGGTGGGGGCGAGCGCGTAGCGGCTGGACGCGCAACCGAAAGAAGGTGGCCATCAAGTAGACACCACCCGACTCGCGCCCCAGGGTCCAGAGGAGGTTGCGCAGTAGGCTCAGCAGCGGCCTCGCGGACTCCTTCTCCTCCTCGGCGAGCGGGTGCGCCCAGGCACAAGTCTTCCGCAAGTCGCGCCCGCCGTCGAAGTGCGCCAGGCCCTCCTAGCCGCACTAGATGTAGAACCACCTCTTCCGCCACCCCTAGACGGAATCCGACTTCTTCATTTGAAAGTACGCGGTGTCGCCGCGCACCTGGATGCCGAAGCCGCCCACTGGGTATGTCAACCCGCTCTTCCCAACATTCTTGCGAACAAGGAAGAGCGACTTCCATAGAGCACAGTGGGGTGCGATCCCCAAGAAACACTCGCAGAGCACGATAAAGCGCGTGATGCTTAAGATGCCATTGGGGGTCAGATCGTGGATCTGAACCCCATAGGCGTACAGAAGACCACGAACGAAATCTTGGAGAGGGAACCACGAAGCACACGCGTTCCCCCTCGGAGGAGCGGGATACACCTCCTTGCCAGGGGCACGTACCTGGGATTGATCCGTCGCGGGCAGGAGGCCCTGCGCGCAGCAGCTCGAGGTCGGTCTTCTTCACCGTCAACCTCTGCCAATCGCCATCAGGTTTCTTCATCACCCCGGCTTCAGCGGCGGCGGCACTAGCGGCGATCTTCTACTTGCCCATGGCGTCGATGGATCGCAGAAGGCGGGAGGACAAATGGAACAGATCTTATGGAGGCAAGAATGGCAAAGAGCAAGGAATGGAGGCACGGACGATTGGAGAAGATGACCTACCCTCACGCCGCGGCGCACTACTTATGCCGTGCACAATCCATCTCAGTCGTCCGCGAAGATACTGTTCCAAGCAAGCGCATCCAGCCGTCCACGTGTCGTGCGGAGAGACTAACCGTCGCCGCCCACTCCGTCCACTGCGCACGGGAATCAAGGCGTCATCATCGTGCCGCAAAATTTTTGCGCCCAGTTCGGAGAGACGTGACAACTGCTGACCACAGTCAACACTGATAGTGGGGCCCGCTATGTCACGTCCCATCGAGCGCAGAGGCGTGCACGAAGCGTCATCGCTGACATCAGCAAGACAATGGCTCTGGAGAAGACGCGGAGCAGCGGGACAACTCGAACGCATGATTCGAGTAGTAAGCTTCACAGCTGAAAACAAACAAGTAAGACAGGCTACTGATCCGAGAACCCGAAACAATCATTCGGGTGGCAAAGAAAAGGAAGTAAGCTCAGAAGGCTGAATGAATCCACAAGTAAGCCACCAGGCCGAATAGAAGCAAGATTCACACAAGACAATGCCAAAGTAATTCGACTGCAGAAAGTACTCCCATCGGGAGTGTCCTCTTCGACTGAAGAAAACGAGTTCAAACTCAAGAACAAGCAATCTGGTGGCGTGCCCATGAGGAAGGAGTCCTTTGCCCGACTCTACGATTCGACCAAGCACTCGGGGGCTACTGACGTGGGGGTACTCTTCGACTACCCCACGGTGAGGCTACCTGGGCCGCGCCAAGCTTATGAAGGCCCACAGAAGGCCCACTAGGGGTATCATGTGACCTAGTCCTAGTCGGTTAGGTCGCATAGCTTGCCATATCTGTAATTACCATCGGCACCGTTCACCCGAGACCTGGCCTACCTATAAAGGCCAGGAGGGTTGCTCGTCTCAGGGACACGCTCATAGCCGCCACCATAAACCCTAGCGAGATCGCAATCTCACCATTCTAATCGCTACTCGCCATCAATATCAGACAAGCAGGAAGTAGGGTGTTATCCTCCGGGAGCCTGAACCTGGGTAAATCGCCCCGCTTGTCAGCCGTCGTGATCACCAACGCTTCTCTCTCCCCCCCTCAATCAACCCGGGGTGGACAACCCAGGGATTTTTCGAGTTACACCCTCGTCAATGGATATTCACTATAGTGATAGAGACAGACACCCGTCCAGCCACTTAAATTGTGAAACAGGTCTCATGTACGTGAACATGTAAGGTTAGTCTCCAGGCCACTTCATCTCACTATGCCGCTAGGATCCAACAAACTTCAAGATGGTAATAACATGATAAAAAATTGTTTATGTCTAAAGGGAGTGGAGAAGCGGACGGAGCGTGTCGGGCGTTGGCGAGCTTCGGACGTGCTCGAGTTCGACGAATTCGCTCGCCGGGGAACGAAGAAAAACGGCGGCGGCTACCGAGGAGCTCCGGCGAGCGGTTTTGCCGGCCTGGGGGCAAGGTTTTGAGAGGGGGAAGAGGGGAAACGGAGGTGGGGACATGGGGTATATATAGGGCAGGAGAGGAGAAACAAACCGCGACGATTGCGCCCGGATTTTTGGAAAGGAATCGTATGCGTGATTTTTGGCCGGAGGAGGAATACGATGACGTCAGCGATGACGTCATCCAGGTAATATCTTTTTCTTTTCTTTTTCTGTTTTTCTATTTAATTCATATCTTTTGATTTAAGACTCCAAATCAAGTCAAACCAATTTCTATAGATTTGTAAAATTCATATCTATGCTTTGTAAAATTCATATCTAATGTAAAATTCATAACATTAGTAGGCATGTTTTGAAAACTTTTTAAAATTAATAATTTTGAATTATTCATAAAATGCAAATTTGCTCATTTAAGTCAACTTTGAAATTAATAATTTAATAAATTCATTTGGGGTTAAATTAAATTTATGAAATTACCACAATCTTATATGGTTGATATTAAGTTATTTAAAACTCATTTTTAGTAACCGTTCATTTTTATTTTGGTATAATAGTAAAATAATAGAATATAAATATTTTTAAAGTAATAGGAATTATAATGGATTCAAATTTTAATTCAATTTTATTTTGTGCACCATTATATTTTATATTATGCTAATTCATTTGAAAACTCCATAAAATATCTTTGAAAGATATTCTAGATTTACTTCATTGCTTATATTTAATATATTCATGAAATCATTTTATGTTTTGAAAATTAATGAAAATAGTTTAAGTTAATGAAATGCCATTTGGACAATTCATTAATTAAATCTATGAAGTTTTAAAGATATAAACTATAGACTTAACTTTCCAAAACTATGTTTTGAACTCAGGTAAAATAATGAAAACCATTTGGCAAATAGATTATGTTTTAAATAGTTTAAAAGAACACTTGTAAACATTATTTAATTTATGAATAGCTATGGTTAAGTGGTTGAAATCCAATGCTTACAAAGAAAGTTCTTATTCCATGAACATGGTTTGAAAGTTTGTAAATTATTTGTCAAATTACATATTGAGCTTTTAAGAAATAGAATGGATAATATAATGTTAAACTTGAAACCACCTTTTGAAAATGCTTGAAGTCTTTTATAGTTGATTTTCATATGCATTTAATGTTTTATTTTAATCATAAACAAAAGTTTTAAATTTAAGTGATTTTTAAACATTCCAAAATATTGGGATGTTACAAAAAGTGAAGTGCCTATGGATGCGGATGACTGGGTTCGCACCATCGAGAACAACCTAAGGGTCGCCCAAGTTGGCGATAATGAGAAGGTGGTCTACGCAACCCACTATCTTTCTGGACCAGCCCGAGAATGGTGGGAGGCAGTTCGTGCCCTATTACCCGAAGACGAAGTCGTCACTTGGGAAGCGTTCAAAACCAAGTTCCTCAAGCGTTACGTGCCTACCGGACTCGTCAGTATCATGCGAGAAATGTTCATGTAGCTCAAGCAAGGCAGTCTGTCTGTCAGTGAGTATCTGGAAAAAGTTCACCACCCTGGCTAGGTATGCACCCGTTGACACTGACATGGGGGATAAGAAGAAAGAGAGGTTCCTGAACAGAATGCACGATGAGATGCAATGCGTCCTAGTGGTGATGCCTTTCACCGATCTGGAATCTCTAGCTGATGTTGCCATCATGATGGAGCATAAGCGCAAGGCTTCATTTGACAACCGCAAGCGCCGCCAGCAGATGTAGTAGGGCAGTAGCAGCAGCATCCCCGCTGGGAGTTACCCGCGGCCGCGCCCTTCACCCCCGTCAAGGCCTGCTTATCAACCACCGAGACCCACTTATCCACGGTCAAGACCTTCGTCTTGTGCACCAAGACCCAGCTACCCCAGTCGCCCGCCTGCACCTCGCCCTGGAAGCGGATTCAGCCCCGGTCTCAATCCCAACAGGCCGCCTGCTCCGAGACCAACAGGAGGATGTTTTGCCTGTGGACAGACTAGACACTTTTCTCGGGAGTGTCCCACTAAACAACCCGCTGGAAGTTGCCCCAATGCGACCAAGATGAACCAAGGGCCATCTCGCCTGCCCGAAGGCAAGGCCCCATATCCAAAGAAGACGGGCACATGACATGAGGCCATCTAAACCATATCAGTGCCGAAGAAGCTCAGGAGGCACCAGACCTTGTTATGGGTACGTTCCCTGTCAACTTCCTACCTGCCTAAGTATTGTTTGATTCTGGAGCATCCCACTTGTTTCTACTGAGCCGTTCGTTAACAGGAGTGGTATGGTACCAAATTTGACGCACCGCCCTATGCTTGTACAAATACCGGGAGCCACCACTAGAGCTAACTTGTCTTGCGAGGAGACTCCCGTGGAAATTCAGCGAGCCCGATTCCATGCAGACTTGATAGTACCCTAACCAGCCCGGAAGGAGAGGAAATTACACACACCTTGATCCACCGTTCTACCACGACTCATTGCCATAAGAGCGTTGCTGAAACCGTTTTGGAGGAGGTGCCTGTAGTTTGTAAATACTCTGACGTATTCCCTGGAGAGTTACCCAGTATGCCACCGGATCGGGATATAGAGTTCATCATTGAGTTAGTACCTGGTACATGACCCATAGCTCAGAAACCATACCGGATAAATCCCGAAGAAATGGAGGAGTTAAACAAACAATTGGATGACATGCTCAGGAAAGGGATGATTCGCCCTAGTGCATCACCCTAGGGATCTCCAGTTATCTTCATGGATAAAAGAGACGGTACCACTCGCTTATGTGTGGACTACCCAAAGCTAAATGATGTGACCATCAAGAACAAGTACCCGCTACCCAAGATAGAGGATTTGTTTGACCAACTCAACGGAGCCCAAGTCTTTTCCAAGATCGACCTCGGTACAGGTTATCATCAGTTGAAAGTAAGAGAAACCGACATCCCTAAGATGGCTTTCATCACCCGTTACAGATTGTTTAAGTACACCGTAATGTCTTTTGGCCTGACCAATGCCCCTGCCTATTTCATGAATCTCATGAATAAGGTATTCATGGATTACCTGGATAAATTCGTGGTTGTCTTCATAGATGACATCCTGATTTATTCCAAGTCAGAAGAAGACCATGAAGAGCATCTCAGATTGGTTATCGATACCCTTCGTGAACACTAGTTGTATGCAAAATTCAGCAAATGCTAGTTTTTGTTGAAGGAAGCAGCCTTCCTTGGACACGTTATCTCGTCCTTAGGAATATCTGTTGACCCAACGCACATCAAGTCCATTCTCAAGTTCCCAACTCCCACTAACTAGGCCGGGGTAAGATCTATACTCGGACTGGCCGGATATTATCGCATGTTTGTTGAAGGATTCTCGAGCATCGCCAAGCCTATTACTCAACTGCTTAAGAAAGACCAGAAGTTTGATTGGACCGACAAATGTGAAGCTAGTTTCCAGGAGTTGAAGAAGTGTCTTACCACTGCACCCATCTTGACCATGCCCGATGTGACCAAGGATTTTGTCGTGTATTGCGGCGCCTCCAAGCTTGGACTAGGTTGTGTCCTTATGCAAGAAGGCAAAGTGATTTCCTACTCCTCGCGACAGCTTCGCAAGCACGAGCAGAATTACCCGACTCACGACCTGGAACTTGCTGTTGTGGTTCACGCACTCAAGACTTGGCGCCACTTTTTGAAGGGAAACCGTTGCGAGATCTACACAGACCACACGAATTTGAAGTACATCTTCACCTAGAGAGATCTGAATATGAGACAACGGAGATGGATAGAACTCATCAAGGATTATGAATTGGACATCCACTATCACCCTGGAAAGGCCAACGTCGTAGCTGACGCACTTAGTCGGCAACCATGTTCTTTCAACGCCATGATCAAGACCCAACAGCCAGAACTCTGGGATGAGTTAAACAAGATGGGCATCGAAGTAGTCAGCTATGGAGTTGTGGATCAACTCTTATTGCAGCCCACACTATGGGAGCAGATCAAGAAAGCACAGAAGGGCCATGAGAGTATCAAGGGCATTAAGCAAAAAATGGACAAAGAAGAAGTCCCTGGGTTGACTATTGACTCCGAGGGTACTCTCTGGTACAAAGGCCGCATATGCGTGCCGTCAGATGATGCGTTGAAACAGTTGATTATGAAGGAAGCCCACGAGACCTTGTACTCCATCCACCCTGGTGGAACCAAGATGTATTAGGATCTCAAGCGAAATTTGTGGTGGCATGGCATGAAGCGGGAGATTGCGCTTTTTGTTCAGAATTGTGATATCTGTCAGAGGGTCAAAGCAGAACATCAAGGACCAGCTGGATTACTCCAACCCCTCAAGTTGCCCGAATGGAAGTGGGATGAAATCGACATGGAATTTATCACCGGTCTATCCCGATCTAATCTCGGTCATGACGCCATTTGGGTCATTGTGGATAGACTCACCAAGGTTGCACATTTTCTCCCAGTAAGCACCCGACATCGCTCATATCAACTTGCTAACCTTTACATGTCCCGCATCGTCAGCCTTCATGGAATTCCCAAGACTATCGTGTCCGATAGAGGAACCCAATTCACCTCTCGTTTTTGGTATAAGCTTCACGAGGCCATGGGAACAAAGCTATTTTTCAGCACCGCTTACCACCCGCAGACGGGAGGACAGACTGAGAGAGTCAACCAGATTCTGGAAGATATGCTTAGAGTCTGCGTGTTAGCAAACGGAGCCAAGTGGGAAGACTGCTTGCCGTTTGCGGAGTTCTCCTACAACAACAGTTATCAAGCCAGTCTGAAGATGGCACCATTCAAGGCTTTGTATGGACGTAGGTGTCGTACTACGTTGAACTGGTCATAGACTGGAGATAGTCAAGTATTTGGAGTTGATACCCTGCGAGAAGCTGAAGAACAAGTTCAACTAATCCGCGACCGTCTTAAGGCTGCCCAATCCAGGCAAAAGAGCTATGCAGATTCCAGGAGACGAGATTTGAGTTTCAAGACGGGTGACACGGTGTATCTCCGTGTTACCCCACTCAAGGGAATGCAGCGCTTCCGTGTCAGAGGAAAAGGGGCACCCGGGTACATCGGACCCTTCAAGGTTATCAGCCGAAGCGGAGAAGTTTCATATAAACTGGACATGCCACCCCACTTGTCCGAGTTTCATGACGTGTTCCACGTGTCGCTACTCCGGAAGTGCCTGCAAACCCCCAATAATACTCATTCTTATCCAGAGGTAGATCATCGCACCATTGACATAAATCATGATCTCACCTATCGAGAGTGACCACTTCGTGTTCTGGCCGAGGACGTCCGTCTGACGCGAAGACGGAAGATCAAGTTTTTGAAAGTACAATGGAGCAACCACTCGGAGGAGGAAGCTACTTGGGAGCGTGAAGATTACTTGGAGCGTGAATTCCCTGGTTTCTTTCTTCCGCAACTCTGGAATCTCGGGACGAGATTCTCCTAAGGGGGGAAGGTTTGTAACACCCCAATTTTTCTAAACACTTTAATTGTGGTGTTAATCTAGACACTTAGTGATAACAAGAAAACTTTAGTGTGTGATAATTTGTTAGCATGATTTTTTTGTGTCCTGTTAACTTGTGCTTGATAACACTAGTTGGTTTTAGCTAAATTTTTACAAATTATAATAACAACATAATTAAGAATCTGTATTTGTGTGATCTTCATGTATGTTAAAACTTAGCAACACTAGAGCATGTTATTAAGCAATCCTTAGATAGTTTTGGACATAATTTTGAACCAAGTTGACCCTTGTCATATATAGTTCCATTTCATGAATCAATTATCACAAATGGACTTGTTAGAAACTTAATCTCACAAGCTTTTGTAAGCATCAGAATAAGGTGACGATATGGGAGAATTTCTCTCCTCTTCTAAAAATCTTTATTTCTGTTTAGGTTTGATTGTTTTGTTTTGAGAGAACTTTTATTTGGGCAGTAGCTACACCATCATTTTATGAGAATGGTCCAATTGTTTGAATTCATGTGTGTTCTTGTTTGTTTTCTTTTATTCAAATTTTCAGTTTGAATTTATTTCAAAGCAACCGAAAACCCACCTCTCTCTCTCACCTCCCTCTTATTCGAAGAGAAATATCTACACCCCAGCCTGGCCCCACATGTCATCCACCCCACCTCTCCCCTCTCCACTCACGTCTCTTCTTTCCCTCCAATGTCCAACCCGAGCTCACTCACCCCTCTCCCCACTGGCAAGCCACCCCCTCCTGGCCATATCCCCTCTGTCCCCCTCTCCACCACCCCAGCTGCCCAGTAGAACACGAGCAAGCCCACTCCTCCACCGCCCACGCCCAAGAGGAACTCTAGATCGGGTTTTGCTCTAAAACCCGACCACGGGGCTCCCAAGCACTCATTCTTCCCCAACTGCTCTCTCCTCACACCTCTCCAGTCCCCCGAGCAACTCCATCCATCCCCTTTCCCTCTGTCGCTCGGAATCATCCGAAGAAACCGGGAGTCGCCGCCGACGAAATCGATCGTAGCCGTCGTTGCCTCCTTCTGTTTCTCGCCATTCTTGGCTTGCCGAGCGTGTCTCAATGAGAGCTATCTAACCCTACCCTCTGTTTCATGTCTAGGTGCCCGTAAATGCCGCCCCCGTCCTCGACCCGAGAAGCTCATCGTCGTCGTCGCCATGAATGCCGACGTCACATGTGGGAGCTGAGGGCATCGTCGAGTTCGCACACCCCTGGTGAGCGCCCCGTCGCCGCCCCTTTCTTTCCGCGTCTGGTTCGTCCGCGCGTCTCGTTGCGAGGAAGACGATGGCCGCGAGCCGTAGATCGCGAGATCGACGGCCAGGTTTGAATCCAGCCCACGCGCGCCCGTGCCATGTTGGGCCAGCATGGTCCACTTGCGGCCCAGATCCGTGCTCGCCCGAGCCAGATCCGTCCCAGTTTCGACCCGTAGATGATTTTTATTCCTCTGTTTTATTTAATTCCAGCTTATCATAATTATGTGTGATTGGATTAATTAGTTTATGGCAGATCTGGTTGTGCAAATGGTGTGAGACTAATTTTTTTTGGATAGATGTGTGTTTTTTTATCTTATAGAATTGGTGTGGCATCAAAAATAATTATATTTTTCTATGTACATTAATAATGGTGAAAACTTTACTTTGCACTAGATCTGTAATAACTTAGGCTAGGAATGTCCAATTTAGGTGAATAAAATTTCTACAGAGAGATAAAATCCATACCTTTCCAGAGAAGTTAACCTTGCATGCAGGAGATCTCTATAACAGAAACTACATCCTTTTTGGATTTGACACCAATAGCTTTTAGATGATTTTTAGTTTCTGTCTGGAAGTAGATTTTGATGCGCAACTAATTTTCAGAGCTTGCTAGAGTAACTAGGAGTATTGTGGTAGACGGATATATTTTTCTAAGCATTATCCTAGGAGTTATGCATTTTCCAATTAAACAGCACCTTAAATTGTCATTTAAATGAATTGTTTCTATTTCCTATTTTTAGATAATATGAAATTTGGGTCTAAACTTAATCAACTTCATAAACCAGAACCTAAACTCCACTCTTTAACTTGTATTAAAAATACTATAATGTTGTGGCATTTTTGTTGTTTGTGTTTAGCATAAACTATGTTATGGCTAAATTATGGCACTATGTGTGGAGTGTTTTGCTCATGGTTGTGTTTGTAATGTGTGACTATCTTCTGTGGTTGGTTCTGTTTTGTAATGCTTGTTGATTGTTATATAATTTAGATTGTTGTCAACACGCATTTTAGGATTTACTCTAGTTTCGTTGTTATCTTTCATGTTACGATAGAACCGCTAGCAGAGTAGGAACAGTACGAGGTAGCTGAGCACAACTACGGAGAAGTGCAAGACCACGGACAGCCCACTGAGCAAGGCAAGCCCACCTCACCACCATTTTGCAACTCCTATTATTTACAAAGCATGTTTTGTTTTTAAAATAAAACAATGCATGTTTTACTTCTTTTGTGACACCTGGCCACCCGAAAACTATTTTACAAAATATTGTTTGGCCAAATTTATCTACTAGAATATTATAGGTGTTACAAAATAAGTTTTCACTTGATGTGCCTTGTTGTTGAAGGCTCCATCAAGAAAATCAAGTTTCTAGTAGTATACTCTTATTTTCTTACCTCAAAACTATAGGATGGGACCCTGTTAGATAAAACTATTTTCCGGAGAAAACCTGAGTTGCTGGGAGCAATCAGCGAGAAGGATTTTTTTTATGACAACCCGAGATGTTGAGAGAATTCGGAGAAGTTGTGAAAAACCCGAGCTGCTGGGAGCAGTCGTAGATGGAGGTTTAATTTCGAACTCCCTGCTGCCGCCCGAACAATTAACCCGTGCAACCACACTACCTGACATGGGTAGGGCTTAGCCGGAATCTTGTCTGTTTTAGTATTGGGGCTCTCATACTATCTATGGGGGTTGGGCCCTTGAAGCCGGGATGCCGTTGTATGAGCCAATAGACAAGTGGGAATCGCGTCGGACGATTACGGCGGGTCTCCTGCCGTGGCGGTGTAGCGTCCCGAGGAAAGACCAGAGGTCTAGTGGGGCACAGGAACCCGGGAGAACCAACCCACCGGGAGGCCCCGATACTAGGATGGACATTGTGGAAAGTTTTGATCGCGTTATACGGACCCCCGCATGTTGTCGTATGACGGGCCGTGGCAGACACGGCGGAATGACCGATAAGTGTGGTCAAAGTGTACAACCTCTGTAGAGTGTAAATCTATTCGAATAGCCGTGTCTGTGGTCATGGACGGTTGGAAAGGCCACACTGGGCGCCTTGGAGAAAGAAGTTGTTTTCAAGCAAAGTTTTTCGGTGAAACAAGGAGGTACCTGAGAGGTACGGAATTTGGGTGAGGATGGTGAATCTCGGGGAGACAACCAGTATGATCTCAAGTCAGGAAAAAGGGGTATCCCTATCGTAGTGTTTTGACAAACTTTTATTAAAGAAAGTTTTCAGTACTTAGATATGTCCTTGCTATATCTAAGAGAAGAGAATTCTATCTCTAAATGTTTTCTTCAACAAAGATATAGAGATGTCGTACTCTCTATTTGAAAATCATGGTATTCGAAAACAAGCCCTGTAGTTGATTATAGGAGCCATCCTAGTTTTCGAAAATGCTTTACTTGCATCTCCATGAAAACAGAACCCTAGAGGTGGTCTTGCGAGTACGTAATTTTACTGATGTGGCTCTGTCGCTGGATATTCAAATGTCAAGATTACAACGAGGAGGCCTACGTCGAGGAGGAGGAGTATGACGACGACTTCGCCGCTTAGCTGTCACCCGTCAACTGCACTTGTGGGATTGGCGTCTGGAGATGGCGAGGGCCGACGCTAGCCACGAGCTTCCGCTTATCTTAGTTAATTCCGTCATGCGCGATGATGTTTGAAGACTTGGTTGTATGACCATCTATGTGTTGTAAGACTTTTATTCATACGACTTGAATGATGTAACTCTTTGATACCATGTTGGCTATGTGAGTGTGATGCACTGATCATTAGGATCGTGATCTATTACATAACGTGGGAATCTCGGAATATGGTTCGAGGGGTCCTTAGAGAGGACCCGCTCTTAGTTGTGAAACTTCACTTTCGGTATTATCTAATACTAGCAAAATGCCCGTGCGTTGCAACGGGAGAAAAATCTACGCCATTCGAACTCATAATCGTCCTCTCAAATGTTGGCAACGGCTAGGACTTGGGTTTGTTGAGAAGACGTGAGAGTAAGAAGAAACTCAGTTTGTTGCGACCCCCTATTATTTATTTTTTAATTTATTAAATGTATTTGTGTAACAAATAATTCTAGAATACGATGTTCGATTGAATAACATTGTTGTCTTCAACACACCTAGGACTCCGCCGACGAATTCTTATTAATTTTGATCAATGTCAATTTGGTTTCTTGAGAAGACAACAAACTAAAAAAAGTAAATCTTTTGTTGTCATGTCCTATTAATTCCTTTCTCTTCCACACGTAACAGAGTTTTGAAAAATAGATCCGCATAAAACGATGTTCAATTGAAACACATTCAATGATTAATTCATAATTTGGAATAATAAGTGTGAAAAATATTGAGTTTGTTTTGTTGCTATCTTTCTCATGTACAAAGATAATAAGTACTATAATTAAAACAGTATTATGTCCTATCAATGAAAAGAGTTAACAATTGTTCATCTCTAATATTATTGTTCCATTTATCCATTGCAACACAAAATGCAGTAGGATGTACAGATCTAGTTTAGTAGAGATTCAGGGGTCAAGGAAGCATACATGTTTCAGAAATTTAGGACTCCAACCAGAATAATTGGTTTGCTAAGCAAACACTCATAGCAGGGATTGATGGAGATCGCCACGTTGGACCTCTGTGGAATGGAGAACTGAGGCCCAGGGTGGGGGCAAGCCCGTGACGCGGCGACCGCGTCCATGGTGGCGCACGGCTGCGTCGTGGTCGCACACGACGCGCTCAGCTCGTAGCTCCGGCAGTCGCTCTTTGGCCGCGCCATGTCGGACATCTTCGTGCTCCCGGCAGAGGTCAAGCAGCGGAACATCTCTAGCTTGGCTACATCATCCCCAGCATGAACTGGGAGAGCCTACGCCTCGCCGATGTCACTGACGCCGGCCGCGTCTGTGAGTTGCTGTCGTGCCTCCACAAACCCAACCACCACTCGTGCCGCTGCCGGAACTCCACATCGCCGCTGCTGTGCAGCACGGCTAACCCCGAGATGAGCGACCTCGTCGCCGCCACCGTGCCCTATAGCCAATCCCGGCATGGGGACCTCGTCGCTGCCTCCATGGCCCACGGCCTCCCCCGTCTCGGACGTCCTCGCCGCCATACCCCGCGGCCGTCTCTGAAACGGACGACCTCGTCGCTGTGCCTGGCGGCTGCCCCCGTCCCAGATCTCGTCGCCGTAGCCGTTGTGCCGGCCCGAGGACGCCCTCCTGGAACGAGGCCGTCGCCCTCATCCTTTTGCTCCTGGCCGGTGACAGCCCCAACCTGGAGCTTATACATATTGGAATTCAGGGGCAACACACAAATCAGATGAATATAAAACTCACCGCGGGAGGGTGGGTGAAGATGATGGCATCCTTCTCCTTGGTGTAGCTAAGGATCAGCAGCACCACATTCATGACCACATACATATCCACCAGTAGTAGCGGACCCAAGAATTCTTGAAAGCCCAGCAATCCCTTAATTTACAGGCTTAAGAAGCTATTTTTTTGTCAAATTGCTATGAAAGTACACCGTGCCGGCCGGCCAGAAGCCCGGGCGGCTGCCTGGGCAGCCGGGACGCTGGGTCCGCCACGACTATCCACCATGAAGTCAAGGACAAACAGTAACAAACAAACAACAAGTTCCAGACACTCCCCAACAATTATAATCAGATCTAACACCAATTCATCATAACAGAGAAAACAATCATAGCAAAGGATATAGCGCGATGCAGCTGAGCAGGAAGTCGCGGTTCTGGGGGAACTTCTTGGGGTAGAACTGCGCGAGAAGCGCGATGGCGATGACGGCCGTCCCTATCAGGAGCTTCCAGTTGCCCAGCCGGTTGTCCTCCGCGTAGCCCTTCCTCTTCACGACCTGATCGAACAAAGGAACTGAATCATCCCTGGACAAATCTGGAGGGAACCGGGTGGGGGAAAAGAGCGACAGGGAGGGGTGGAGATCTCGGGCGGGATAAGGGGTTAGGGCCTGGTGTGTGCTGCGGTACCTCGGAGATGGTCTCGTCGAGGAGGTTCTTGATGGAGTGAGGGTCAAGCAGGTTTGCCTTCTTCAGGGACACCTTCGCCGGCGTGGCCACCGCGCCGTCGCTCGCCATCTGCGCCGTCGTCGAGGGGGAGGAGGTGTGGCCGATGGGGGATCATTACGGTGTGTTTATATGGACTACGGGTTGATTATTTGTAAGCTGAGGGGCTAAATCGCAAAATGACCATGACGTAGCACCAGTTACCCCAAGCAATATTATATAGTAGAAATCAACCCGTATATAATATTGCTTGGGGTCACCGGTCATACGTCCTGGTTATTTTACGTTTTAGCCCCTCATAAAATATGAATTCAACCTGCACTCCTTCTTTAAGTCACGTACTGGTTCGTTTTATTTTCCAGAATTGACCCGTCCTTCTTCTCCTTCCGTCCTCTCGTGCGGCCATAGCTCCGCCGCCAGCCGACTCGTCCCTATTGCCGAAAAAATTATCCGCCGCCCGCCCGGGCACCACCCCCTCCCTTGAGTTCCTAGCTTCCTTCCTTTTAGATCTATCCCTGGCTCCTTCCAGTTGAATCCCGCCCACATCCACACCCAGCGCTCCCGATCGTCGAGCGGTGGATGGAGATCCACAAGGAGCACCGCATGTACGAGATGAGCTCCATGCCCTCTTTCCTGCTCGTCTTAGCCGGCGAGGAGGAGCCCTTCAACCTGGCCCAGCCATTATTTTTGGCATGCAACAGAGTAGAATCTCACCCCAATATCTCCCCCGGCATCCGCTGGCCCGCCGTAATCGATCTTCCGCCGCCCCCCCCCCCCCCCCCCCCCGGTAGACCTACGAGCCCCGACCTGCATCTTCGGCGTGAAGGGGTTACGGTGCAAAAAACAATAATTTTCTAGCGTATGAAACCCTAACTTAGCCAGGATCTATCTAGTACATGCGATATCGGTGGCGGAACGGGTTACATTACCTCCATGTAGACCGATAGCGGGGATTACGCTCCCGCACAAGCGTTGACGATGAAGTCGTGCGTAGCCGACCTCGAGGTCGCGGAGAACTTGTCGCGATGACGAAGAAGATGACGTCGGGGTGTCGACGATGATCTGCATCGACGGACGTCGGGCGTCGGGCGGATGATGGCGGGGCGCCGGCGCCAGGGGGGTGCGCCGGCGGCAGAGGGGTGGCGCGGCGGCTGCAGGGGCGAGACGACGTCGCCCAGGCTCCTCAATAAGAGTTACCTCCAAGCACTCACAAACATACGGAGCTTAGCGACAACCCCTGGTCATTTAGATCCAGCTGAAATCGCAGGGGTAGATCTTATCTGGAATCCCGCAGGGCAACAGTGCCCGGCGGTATAGCTTAGGTGGAGAGAGGGGCAAAACGGGTGGAGAAACAGCTCGGCCGGCCTGCAATACAATTAATTGTATTTTCCAATGCATTAAGCCAATTAATATGACTTGACTAAAGGAGGAGAGGGAAGGGGGGTTCGGCCGAACCCCCCATGGGCTTGTCCCCCTCCTAGTCCAACTCGGACTAGGGGGGCCAAGCCCCCCCTTCCTTAGGTGGTGCGGCTCCCCCTCTTGGGCCCTCTTAGGGCCCATGTAGGTGGGAGCCCCTTTTCTCCTTTATTTAATTAATTATTAAATCAATATAAAATATAATTAATATATTTAATATCCCGTGACTCCGAAACAATTTCGGAACCACCCAAACAACTTTCGGACATCCCTGGAACCATTCCAGACCTTCCCGGAACTCCTTCCGGACCACCGGAACTCTTTCCGGATCATTTCTCTCTCTCCAACAAATGTCTATATTATTCCAGAAATTATCTCCTAGTGTCGCTAAGACCTTAAGTTTGTTACGCTACGGTTCGAGAACACTCCAGACATGGTCGAGACACTCCACTCACCAATGATCGTCAGGGATACCTGGATGTATATGACGGCCCCTGTGCATTCTACGAATATCGTCGTTGAACCATAAATATGATATTTATTCCCTTTGTTTCTGCGATACTACCTTGTCCAAGATATGATCGTAGACATACCGATGTCTTTGTTGTATCTCGTTACCGACGAAGGTTATTAACTCGTCTACGATATTACATCTCCATGACCTAGTCATAAGTTGCGCAGCTATATAGATGTAATCTCACCGAGTGGGCCCAGAGTATCTTTCCATTACAAGAATGAACAAATCCCGCTCTTGATCCTTACGTCTCGATGCTCTTTCGGAATACCCAAGATGGACACCGTTATTGTCATGCTATATAAGACACAACGTTTGATGCTCTCAAAGCACCCCTACGAAGCATTAATAAGTACGGTCTCACGGTCTAAGGAACAAGCTATCATATTCTTATCTATTGCAAATGACAAACATCATAATACGATCTTATTGCAATACTTTGCGTATGTCCATCATCTTATTCAACTAACAAGATGACCCCACTGTCAACCGACGTCATTGTCCTTGATCGGGAATCTCGATCAACCGTTGCCCAATGGACCAGCTCATATAGAGGCTTGCTAGAGACCTGGTTGTCTATGTATCACACGTGTATTAATAATTCCGATTAATACACTTATAGCACAATACACAAACCTATTATAAACTTATGAGATAATGCAATAAATACTACTTATTTATTTGCCTCTAGGGCATATCTCCTTCACGGCGTGGGTCCATAGACGAGCTCAAGCGCGGTATGCGCGAGTCGGCACAAACTGGGATTGGGCAGAGGACGCGGTATTCACGTGGGCTTGATGCGCTGCCGGCCGTCAAAGGAGAGGGGAGGGCGGGGTAGGATGTCGGGGATGAGAAGTAGGTGTGCCCCTCAATCCTACAAGGAGGAGCGTCGCCTGGTGCTATGCTGGGGTGGGACGGCGTCTGGATTGGGCAGAGTAGCAGACGGCAACGAAACTCCTGCTGTTGCTGCTGAGCAGAGGGAGGTGTCCGTCGTTGTGCTGTTCACCTTGCTCATGCGTGTGGTAGAGCTGAATTTGTAAACTAATGATTGTGTGTGTGTGTGTTAACTGTCCTGCAGCAGCGGATGAGGGTGCCAAGATTTGTCTCTGTATTTCAGGCTCGCAGCTCTCTCCTACTGGTGATGCATATTTGCGTAAGAAGATCCAGTTGGCATTCGTTTGTTCAATTGATTCAGATATCATCATTGACGTTTGGCACATCACCACAAAGTTCTTGGACAAATATTTTAAAAACGTTCTTGGACATCGGAGTGAGTACTCTATAATTGGAGGGGAATTGGTACCATATGCAACCTATTGTACCGACGCCAGCGAGACCAGTTCAGGTAAAAGACAGCTTTTTCTGTTATTTCTGTGTGTTCGTCCATGCTACAAAGCCCCTTCCTCACTCTAATTATTTTGGATGTGGATGTTTTACTCCATTGTGCAGACGGCTATCAACAACTAATACTCAATGCTGCTATATAAGACAGGTAAACGTGATGCAGAATTTAGCTTCTTCCTTGACGAGGTCGGATGACATAGGAACCTTATGAGATTTTATCCATTCTGCAGCTTACTATATCGTACTGCCCAGTTACTGGGTTGGGCTTGTGCCACCAGCTAAGCTTCCTGAGGTGCCTCCAGGACCTCTCATGAGTCTCCATCTATGGGTTTGAGATGGCGTTGAGAGCCGCATGCGGGAGGTTCAACATCGTCTCTTGCGCATATGAAGTTTTTTTTGGAAAATACCGGGAGTTGAAAAAAGCGTAGGTTAGGATGATCTTGGGAAATGTTTTTACTGCTGGCGTAGTAGGACTTGCAAGATTTCAGATTTGTTTTCCAAGGATATAAGCAGGGCGTGTTTCACAGTGAGCCTTATGTGTGGCTGTCAAGTACTTGTGCTACTTTGTATTCCCATTTCAGCTCCTAACATTTCAACTGGCCCTATTTCTTACCTGGTTGTGTTTTGGTACGTGTTTAGATATTTATCTTCGAAATACATTTATGGTCCGAGTAATGCATTATATTTCTTTGACTCTTCTGGTAAAAAATATATATCTACTATATAATGTTGCTTGGGGTCACCGGTCTACGTCATGGCTATTTTGCACTTTAACCCCTCAGCTTTTAACTAATCAACCCGCAATCCAGTACAAAAAAAACGGTCAATGCGCTGGTCGCGGAGAAGAAGCAGGCGGGCGGGCTGGAAAGAGTGGGCAAGAGAAAATCCAGCCCCAAATCCTCCATCGCCGTGAGGCCCGGCGGCCGTATGTCGGCGATCAATCGGGAATCCCATGGCAGGGAGGAGGGGGAGCTTTGTTAGGAATATTCCCCGCTTCTGCGGTCTCCCTTCCCCGGCCTCGAGCAGCTCTGGCGCTAGCGGCCTCCCTTCCCCGGCCTCGAGCGAGCAGCAGCCAGCGGGGAGGCGTGGGAGGATGCCAGCCATTGGCCTAGGAGGATGGCCGGCGCTGGCGGCAGCAGTACACACGAGTTCATACCACTGAAGATAACAGTCCCCTCTGACCATGTTCGATTGACTTCGATATGTTGTTCCGTTTTCCTGTATAAAGTCATAAAAATCAAGTCGGCAAGAGTAGGCTACGGAGATCTGATGAGACCAGCATATGCACATGAAAACTTCAGCTCAACTGATCATGTTCAGTTTGAAACTGGTAGTGCTACTGATTTCAAGGCTGGTTGCTACCAAATCACAAGAGCTCGTCACCTAGCTCATCTCTCCTCAGGCAGACGTGACCCGACAGCAAGAGGATGAAGCACCGTCCGTCCCTGTCACGCCGCACAAGCACACACACTGCTTCAATTCAGAGACCCTGATTGTGATCCCGGCCAAACTCTAAACAAAAGTCTTGGCACGGCACCATCCATGTATCACCAGAATTTGGGAATGGGAAAAAGCTTAGCCTGGAACATGGCGTTTAGCTAGCTTGGTCCTGGTTGCTAGCCAGTTTGGTGGTCAGGCCCATGGACCAGTGGCTTTAGCTAGAAACGAGATGAGGCGGAGGTCGTGCCTGCTAATTGAATCATTACAAAATTTTGAACTTATTGGAACTTAACAACTTATATAGAAAACAGCCTCGGCCGAGGCGGTAGTACATCTCCGCGGCATACTCATCCTCGTCGGGCTCATCCTTGGGACGCCGTTTCAAATAGCGCATGATTCTTCGACAGCATGCCAATGCAATAGCCAGCTCGTGGGGTTCATAATTTATTATTTCTCTACGTGAGGTGCGCCACATCTTGCTAACGAGCGCCCTGCAGAAGTGTTCCTTTTTTATTCGAATCGGATCACGTGAAGCACAAAAATTTCCAAAAAAAGTGAGCGATCGATCCACCCATCCAGCGCTTGCTAGACCGACCCATGTTTAGAATAACATCAGCCACATCAAAATCCTTCATCTCAAAGTTTTGAGATAGAAACAACTTGACCTCCTCAATGATTTTAAGGTTGGTCCAAAAAAATCAGTGTATTCCTTGGTTACAAGGACAAATTAATTTATTATTTGAGAATAGGCTCATAGAGTACACCTTTCATAAAGCATGGACCACAGTTAAGTGGGGAAGACAAAACATACATGGAACAAGTAGTGTGTAGTTCGTGAACTACTTTTCAAAAATTTGGGGAGGGCGGGGGAATTAGAACCTTTTTTGATGAGTTTGTTCGTCTTTAGTTAAATTTATTTGCCCGTAGCAACGCACGGTTATTTTGCTAGTGTATTATTATATATATCTCTACTATATAATATTGGTTATGGTGAGGACGATACGTAGCGCTTTAGTCCCTGTAGAATGTGGAAATTAACCCGCACTATGTTTCAAAGTGAAAAAACGATTCAGATTTAACCCCGAGGCTCTGTGAAGAAGATAAGCACCGCTGGCCCCGGTCTCCTCACACGACTCTGCACGCCGTGCTTTCCCCGACCTCCTCCGCCTACCAATCCGGCGATCACCACCCCCCTACACCATGTATCCCAACCCCAAGCCCCCACGCAATGCCGGGCCTCGCCGCCGCCGAGCTGGACGCTGTCTCGCTGGTGCGCCGCGTTGCCCGCGCCCTCAACCGCCGGATCTCCGACCTCGTCGCCCTGCTCTTCCGCCACAAGGTAACTATTAAGCGACCCGCCGACCCTCCTCCCCCGTGCGCGAACCCTAACCCTAGCCACATCTCCTCTATTCCCCTCCGAGAGTTGACCTTTTCTCTCGCTCGCTTGTATCCCCTATCTCAACCCTCTTGGCTGGCGATCCGGTAGACCACTTCTTGCCTTGGCATCGTAGTAACTAGCAGAGCAGCAGGTCGATTTTGGGAAATTTCCTGGCAGCTTCGTGCGTAGCTGCAAGCTGCGATCCTGGTGGTGCTCACCATGAGGTCGTTGTTAGCCTTTTTCTCACCCACATTGCCAAGAAATTAGTCGGTCCTTGCTTGCTCCTTGCTTCTGATATGTGTTATAAGCAGGACATTTATTAGATATATATAAATTTCTCACTATTATTTCTTTTCCTCACCTGTGCAAACCAGGAAAAATGCACACCCGCTTAATTTATGTTTTGTCTGGGATGCTTAGTCTATTAGGGAAGGAGATTCAGGAACTTCGGTTTGAGCGGTTGCTTCTTTCTGTACCAATCATTAGGACGACCAAGTCATGCATGATGATGTCCAATAATAATGCAAAGATTAGTTTGTTACCGTTAAAGTATAGTCTGGATACTAGGCTTCGAGTGGGACACTCCTGAATCTTTGTGTCTGAATTAAGGCATAGTTAGGCAGTTGTTTATTGTGAATTGTATGTATCGACTTGTCAATATCTCTGCACATGGGCTGCTTGTTTGGTCCTATAATGATCCATGGTTAGTCCAGATTTATGAAGCCATGAATCTTCTATTCTCAGGTTTCGGTGGCGGCAGTGCACTACATCTGAAGCTTCAGGAAACCTGCATACTGAAATTAAGACAATATTGCCTTTGATTTTGTCAGAAGTTGGCGGCTAAGTATTGTTTGGCCCTATAATGCGTTTACCTGCAATCTGCAATCTAACAAAAACATTTTCTTCCTTTCTTAATCTGCACATATTTTCAGTCTCCCTATTGGACCTTGAGCAAGCGCACGGTTCGAGTTTGCTTGCAATATTCATATCTGAAAATAAAAGTTGGAGAACTTTTGGGGATGTGTATTCCCCTAATGGTTTAATGCAGTTGTTATTAGGGGTGACACCTCATATAATGTTTATCTGTTAATTGCAGAAAATCATATATTCATATATGGTGCTTCTCGGACTAATTAGTGGTGTTTTGAGAGCTGAAAAGCTAGAGTTGCTAACTGTAATTTTGCCTCAAAGTCTACATAAGCAACCTCCTGAAAGCCAAGAGCTATTATCTAAAGTAAGAATTTATGTTCTTCAATTATGTATTGGTCATTTCTTGTTCATTTATGTCCAAACCTTTACTGGAATCCGTAAATACCCCAGTTTTCTTGCTGTAATATATTTTCCGTTCTTGCCATTTTGTGATCATGTATTTAGATTGCTCGTCACATTATCAGCATCCAGCACAAAATTATGGTAAAAACTGCACTGTGTTATACTTGCACATAAAAGTGATTAAGATGAAGTCGTAAGTTAAACCCTTCAATCAACCTATGAACGAATTGACTGAATGGCTTGCATTGTGACTTGAGAGGTTGCAGGCTCCCATTTTTAGAGAAGTTATCACCTGATACATTCATACATCCATTCTAAGCCATATTAGAAAATAGAAATGCATGCATCTATCTTATTATCGCTTCAGACCTCGGATATATTCTTGAACATACACTACAAGCACACCAGGAGAAAATGCTTCTCACTCTCTTTCCTCCTTGACGTTATTGCCTCAACCAGACCACCACATCCCTTCTCCAATCTCCTCTTTTCCATGGTCGATACATGCCTATACAAACTCACATTTAGTTAGCCACTGGGAATGAAAGGGATAAGAATCTTTCCATCTACATTTGTAGCTCTGTGGCACCTAGGGCTGCGAAGGATCTTCGGCAACCAGATGTCAATCTGGACACCCTACAATTTGGGCTCCTGGATTTGCAGCTCTCCATCTTCTCTTCCACTGAAGCCAACCAGCATGCTAAAAGTGTCCCAATCTCATGCTAGGGATGCCATCTTCAGGCTCTTCGTTTGTAACAATGGAGGCACCCCAGGATTTTTGGAGTATCCTACAATTTTTGGTAGCTTAATAGACCTTTATAGGCTTTATTATAATATGTATTTATTACAACAAAGAGCCTTGCAGAATTTATTTTGTGTTCTGCTTTAGCTTGCAACCCTGATGCTTTGTTTTCATATGGTAACTTGGAAATGCTTCAATGATCCTTCAAAAAGATGCATCTTTTGTGTAATTGGGTAAACTTTTGTAAGTTCTCGTTTTGTTATGTTTGGAAATTTAAGTTCCCATTTGTCGTGGCTGAAGCTTGAATCTCTAAAAGGTTGAGAGCTTCTCTTCAACTATAACAACATGATTTTTTGGTAACTTTGTTCTGTATGTCTAGCGTTAGAAATATTGGCGGCATGCCTATATGACCAAATGCAAAATGCTAATTACTTGGTGATTGCAAATTGGCTATTTCTTTGTTGTATAAATTTCATAAAAATGGATAATTGAATTGTTATTTACGTATCATGACTTGTCATACAAGTGATCAACACAAATGCTCAATAATAATTGTGTTCCTGTACAATAAGCATTACCAGGAAGATTTTTAAGTTTTGCAACATACATGCAATTTCGCTATCTCAACTAATCATGTGATCAGTTGACACCATGCGACCATCTCTGAGAACATGAAGGGGAGTAAATGGCGACACAAGTGGAACAACCATGCTGAAATAGAGGACATAGACTATCTTGAGCTATGTTTCTTTAGACTATGAGAATTAAAAAAAAACAATCCCGTAGCAACACACGGGCATTTTGCTAGTCTCTACTATATAATATTCGTTACGGTGAGGCGTCGTACGTCGTGGTCGTTTTACAGTTTAGTCCTTCAGTATTTTGAGAATCAACCCGCAGTCCAAATACACAGTTTTGTTATGTTTTGCAGTTTCACCCCTCCACCAATCCCGCATTGGTGTCATCCTCGTTCCCCACCCGTCCCGTCCAAATCGAACCCTCGTTGCCGCCGCCGCCATGAAGCGATCTTTGGAAGCCACGGCCCCGAGCGCCGTGTTCCTCTCCCGTGAAAAGCGCCAGCACCTCGCACTCGAGCACGCGAGGCCGCTGTAGCCGACTCACTCTAAGGGCCTTGAGCTTGGGGGAGGCACGCGTGCTCCTCCCACCGCCGCCGCGTCACATGGTGCCCGACGACCGCCTCTGGCGCAGCTCCAGGCACTACGTCGGCTGCGCGCTCCTCTCCCGTGCGCACCCGGGTAGGTTGTGCTTCGAGGCCGTCTGTTACGCCATCGACGGCGGCCATCCCCGCCCCTGGGTTGCCGCAAGTATGTTACTGCTAAGAAACCTCACTTCCTAGATATCATTTTTATTATATTTGGAGTAGGGCCGCAAGTATGTTACTGCTAAGTCATTTAGGATGCTACGAGCTGCATGTCTCCTAGACCTGAGCACGACAGTGTCGTTCGTGTCGACGTTGACGTTGGGTGATGGTGGTTGTGGGCGGTTAATTGGTCGCATGGCGGTGGAGCTCGGGACGTCCAGGTCCTTCAGTGTACGCAGGTGAAGCAAGTCCACGTGATGGCAGCCGCGGGCAGAGGAGTGCTGGCCAAGCGGAGGTGCCATTGTGAATGCACTTGCCACAACGACATGTAGATCGAAGGTGTTGAGCCATCTAGGTGAATGCAGATAATTGCTGAGAGGTGCGGCTGCTTTTATCTTTCAGGAAGAAACACGAGAGAAGACGCAAGGAAGATGAAGTGGCTTGCTTTGTACAAGAAGAGAGCTCGTTGGTGCTTGGTGAGTTGGTGTGTCTTCAGTCAAGAGAAGAAACAAAGGGGGCTTACCTGGGGAGGAGTTGAAGACTGTCTGCTGAGATGTTGCTGTTTGGATTGGAAATAAAGGGAGAAGAGTGCGGTGGTGGTGGTTTGGTGGCCTGAAGCGGAGAGATGACGGCGTGCTAGCCTGGAGCAGGAAAATTAGCTCACCTGTTCAAGGTGAAAGAGAAGAACAATCTCTCTCCTGTTCTTCAGTTTGTTGATCCTTAATTGCGAGGCATCTGCAAACTTGCTTCACAATGATGCAGGCCAACAAGCAAGCTAGATAGCTATACAGCTTTTGCGTTGATACAAGGGAAGCATCAATGCGATGGCCTCGCACATGCCCGCGGAGTGCACGCCGGAGAGCAAGGAGCGCCGACCGGGAAATGTAATGCTTCGTTGTGCGAGACATAGACGAGGCCGCGGCGGTGGGATAGCCGCCTCCGGATAAGACTGATGATAAAGATCTCGGGAACTTCTTGTTCAACTTCCTATTCGCCGTGCATGACGCGTCCACCTACTCCCTCTGTTGAGCAGTCTCCGCCTTAGAGTCCCACCCGGACGTGCTCGCCCGTGTCCGCGCCGAGGTGGCCGAGGTCTGGTCACCGGAGTCCGGCGAGCTCATGACCATTGGGAAGATCCAGGAGATGAAGTATACACAGGCGGTGGCGCGCGAGGTGGTCCGGTACCGGCCCCCGGCGACACTGGTGCCGCACATGACCGACAGTCGTTCAAGCTGACGGAGTGGTATACGTTGCCCATGGGCACCCTCGTGTTCGTGTTGGTGTACGAGTCGTCGTTACAGGGGTTCACCTCGTCGGAGGAGTTCGCCCCTGGGTGGTTCTTCTCAGAGGAGCTCGCACGAGGGACTTGGTGTACAAGCGAAACATCGGTGCATCGGTGTGAAGACTCTCCCACCCGATGTTCTCTCTATTTTAGTCCGTAAGAGTCCGGAACATTTTTTGTCGCAAGTTTTGATGTTTTCGGTTGCCACTCTGGATGATGAGAATGTTAAAATGAGTTTGTGTCATGTGTGCCATCAAAGAAACAAATCTCTATATTTGTTTACCTAAAATATTAAAATATATTAAGGACATCATTCCGTAGCTCATTAGAATCTCTAATAGTTGTCTACAATTTGGGGGAAGACAATGTTTAAAACAACGAATAGTGTATATAAATATATATACCATAATGTCTCAGTTCATGCACTTTGTCGCGCACCATGGTCTTAAATCATAGCCCGTTGCAACGCACGGGCATTTTACTAGTTTCTACTATATAATATTCGTTACGGTGAGGCGTCGTACGTCGCGACGTTTTTGCGGTTTAGTCCCTGGAAAAACTGGAAATCAACCCGCAGTCTTTCTGTAAGTCGCGCGTCGATTCATCTGTTCCCCACGCCCGCTCGACGCCATCTTCTCCTTCCCCGCCGCGTACCACGACCCCGCCGCTCTCCTTCCCAGCCGCATACCCCGACCCCGCCGCCTCGCACCTTCCCGCGCCGCCGCGACACGCCTCCTCCCATACCGCCGCGTGCCCGCGCGCGCGCCCCCTCGACAACAAGGACAAGCCCCTCGCCACGACTGAACCCGCCGTGTTCCTCGGCAAGGATGCCAGATCCCATCACGACGGCGATGACGACGAACAGCAGGGCGCCCGGAAACGGAAAAGGCCCAAGGTGAGCACGTTGTCGTCGCCAACCATCCGCGTGAAGCCCACGAGCATGAACGCCTTTGACATCATCTCGCGGTCCAACGTGCTGGACCTGGACAAGATGTTCGACCTCACGGAGCACAGATCGGAGGCCCGGTTCTCCACCAAGGAGACCACGACGGCGATCGTCTCCAAGCTGGGGAAGATCGCCGAGGCGGGGAGGTTCAGCTTTAAGCTCAACAAGGACAGGAGCAGAGTGGAGCTGGAGGGGAGCCAGGACGGCCGGAACGGGGCGCTGGCGATGGAGGCGGAGATCTTCGAGGTAGCGCCGTCGGTGCACGTGGTGGAGATGAGGAAGACGGGCGGCGACTCGCTGGAGTTCAGGGACTTCTACAAGCAGGAGCTGAAGCCGTCGCTGGGCGACATCGTGTGGGCGTGGCAGGGAGGTGACTCGCCGCCGCGGACGCTCGCGCAGGCGGTGCCTAGGCCAAACACGTAGCACTCCCTGAATTCCTGATTCACCAACGCGCCTTTTGCATTTCAGACGTGATGATCGATGCGTGTCCCTCTCGTAATTGATCTGTCCTCTGCTTTCATCTGGTGATCGCCATTCCTCTGTCTGTTCACGGACATGAATCAGTAACGTTGAATTGAGGACGTCAAATTGGGGATAATATGTAGTGCTCCCTTCGATTGAAAATGATTGACACGATTTATGTAAATACATATGTATTTAGATGTATTTTAGTGTATAGTTTTGACAAATCTATGTCAACTATTTCTAAATCGGAGGGAAAACAACAGATCGAATCATAAATCCTTGAATTTACAGAATTTTCGTAAGATTCGTGTAGGATTGAAACTTTCGAGATTTTTTTTTATACAGAACACGTTTGATTCACTATCTCCATTTCACAATATAAAATATTTTAGATATTACACATATTATCTGGTCCCTCCATTTAAAATTAGATGATTTGTATTGGCTAATAGTAAACGTATTTACACATGTAACACGTCTATATGCATCCACATTTAGCAAAAATATAAGTTATCTAATTTGAAACGAATAGAACAGATTCATACTAAATAATATGGAAACATCTTAGTCATTTTTAGAGAAGTGCCACGGTACTTTTCAGGAAAAAATATTACATGAATTTTAAATAAAATCGACGACTATAATTAGAAGTTAGAAGTGATTAAAGAGCAGTATTAATCATGTGAGATTAACATCCTCAATCCCCACCCGAATCCCATCCATCAATTTACTTTAAAATTGATGTAACATGTTTCCCTGAAAAGTATGGGAGTATTACTCATCATTTTATATTGTGAATGTGGAACGGATGCGGTGTGACATTCACTATCTCCATTTCACAATATAAAATGTTTTAGATATTACACATATTATCTGGTCCCTCCATTTAAAATTAGATGATTTGTATTGGCTAATAGTAAACGTATTTACACATGTAACACGTCTATATGCATCCACATTTAGCAAAAATTTAAGTTATCTAATTTGAAATGAATAGAACAGATTCATACTAAATAATATGGAAACATCTTAGTCATTTTTAGAGAAGTGCTACGGTACTTTTCAGGAAAAATATTACATGAATTTTAAATAAAATCGACGGCTATAATTAGAAGTTAGAAGTGATCAAAGAGCAGTAATAATCATGTGAGATTAACATCCTCAATCCCCACCCGAATCCCATCCATCAATTTACTTTAAAATTGATGTAACATGTTTCCCTGAAAAGCATGGGAGTATTACTCATCATTTTATATTGTGAATGTGGAATGGATGCGGTGTGACATAGAGCCTGTTCGGATCCCCTATATATATTATATAAGTGGGCTTGCATGGTTATGCCGAAAATTAGAAAATCAATGACCATTTATGTTTGATGCATTCCCGTTGCAACGCAAGGGCATTTTACTAGTTTATATAATATTGCTTGGGGACACCGGTCGTACGCTGTACGTTTTACAATTTAGCCCTTCACAAAACGTGAAATCAACCCACAGTCCAAACATGAAGTAGGAAGTTTTACGTTCGAGCCCTTGGTACCACTTCACAATATACGCGACCAATCCCCTCCAACCCGACCTACCGCGCCGCCTAGCCGCCGCCCACCCCATCTCCAGCCGTCGGCCGGCGGAGCGTCACGCCACGCTGCCCGTGCAGCCTAGCTTCCACTCCGTCTGCCTCCGCGCCTCTCTTCCATGATTCCCCCTCCGCCTGGAACCTATCCTCTCCGCGAGGAGGAAGCTGGAGGCGGCATATCCACTCCGCGAAAAGGAAGCTGGAGGCGGCCACGGGCGAGGTGGGGTGCCCTTGTTGCCCTTGGTGGCCTGGCATCGCGTCTCGAGGCATGAGGTACCGAAGTCGGCGACCTTGACCCGCATCTCGTCGTTGAGAAGCAGGTTCTAGGACTTGAGGTCGTGGTGCATG
Organism: Poa annua; assembly: GCA_026929855.1. Taxonomy (NCBI): domain Eukaryota; kingdom Viridiplantae; phylum Streptophyta; class Magnoliopsida; order Poales; family Poaceae; genus Poa; species Poa annua. The sequence continues at coordinate 235,786,404 of CM049426.1, read as the reverse complement.
ACACCCTGAGCGTCGAGGTACTCCATGCCGCCGACGATGTCCAGAGCCAGCTTGAGGATGGTCTCCGGGGGGAGCGAGTAGAGGTCTAGGTCGCCGCGCTAGCCGCAGCCGTCCTGCAGGGCTATCCTTGCTCATCCCGCGACATTGGAGAGGATTGGAGATGGGCAGTGACCATGTCGCGGCCGTCCTCAATCTGCTTCGAGTGGTGCTGCGCGTCAAGGACGCGGCTGCCGTCTCCTCAGGTCTCCACTTCACCGCGTCGCCGATCGACGCTTGCTTATGGCCCTGGCGATGATTTTGGTTCAGGAAAATGATACGCTTTTGGACATATCTGATGCCTCATCGGGGCTCCGATTGATTCATCAGAAGAACGCTATCTCGCGATCTCTGCACCATTCAGATTATTAGCAGCAGCGGACGGACTCAACATGTCCAGATCGTTAGCAGCAGCAACTCAGCTCTTCAATCAGAGGTACTCAAATACATGCATACACCTTCCTTTGTTTTAAGCAGATCCGTTTCGGTGTGTTATGCTATTTGACATCAACGAAATTATATGGTTCAGTGTAAACACAACAGAGTTTTACGTGCGATAACCTGTATGTGTATTTGGGGAAGAAGAACTTCAGAATGTATAGACCAATCTCATGTTGATCATTAAGATTAAATTGCTGACATTTTCTTAAATGCAAGGGGTCTAGCTCTTTCTTAAGATCATATTTGCACGTTAAATCCAAGAAATATTATGTAGCCATCCATAATCCACTGCGAGCTTTCCAGGGCGTATTTAGGTACTCTTAGTGTGCTCTAATTTATGCTCAATGTTTCAGTTCAGTTTCAACATTCAAATGCCATGTAGTTCATTGTTGTTTTTCTTACATAGGCGCTGATGGCCAAAAACCTGCCTTCTTTCGAAGGATTCTGATTTGTATATAGTTATATATTTCAATGCATATTGTTTAAATTTCCATCATTGTTCTGCTCTTGTTCGTTCAGTTGTCTGGCAAAAAAATTCAGTGGAAAGAACAATATAAGCAGGGAGAAGTGCACGCCTTTCACAACGGCAGTAATTTACGTTTGTATTTGAAAGTGCAATTGTTTAAGATGGAAGAAGTAATGTACTTTTCTGGTTATAAGTGCATCCATCTAACTATTTGTTGATTTGCCTATAAGAACTGAACCTTTTTCAGTGTTGTTCATTCCTATGAAAGAGCAGATGTCTTTATTTTCTTCTATATTTTGCTCAGCTTTGGATCTCTGTTCAGGTGTTGCTCTTATTAACAACTCTATAGATATTGAAACGATGAATGTCCTTTTATTGAAACGCAACCTGAAAACTGAAAAGTACTTGATGTTTTGTATGCTATATAAAGTTTATACTTCGTTGCTAATTGTTTCCTTCTATCTTTTAGGAAAGTAAGAGCAATGCAACAAATGACTACATATATAATTTGCATCAGTGGATACCTGAATTTGCAGCTATATGATTCTCAAAATTCCTTATCCATGATTAAGCATGGAAAGTCATGTAAGCAAGTCTAAATGCTATCCATAAAGCTCAAATATGTATACGCGAATTTTGAAAAATTCCGTCACCCGTTGCAACGCACGGGTATTTTCCTAGTCTCTACTATATAATACGCCCTAAGGTGAGGCGTCGTACGTCACACGTTTTTGCAGTTTAGCCCTCAAATTAAGACATGATTAACCCGCAGTCCAAGCATGTCATATTATTTTGCAGTTTAGCCCCCTGACCTTATCTACTCGCCTCCCCTTTCTCCAATCTCGATGGGAGAAGGCGACGATGCTGCAACGGTGGCGGCAAGGTCCCTGTGGCGCGCAGCCTTGAAGCGCCACCTTGGCGTGGTCGTCCCTGCGGAGATTTTCGACCCTTGAAGCGCCACCTTGGCGTGGTCGTCCCTGCGGAGATTTTCGACCTTCTGCGGCCACCATCGGTGCAATCAGCCAGATCTGCCCGTCGGACAGGGAGAGCAGAGCCACGGCGTTGACCCCGCCGGCGAGGTGGACGCTGAGGCCGAAAGGGAGGCCGTGGAGGGGCAGGCCAGAGCGAGACATTCCGCTTGAAGGGGAGTGGGGCGGGGGCGAAGCGACTTCATTCGGAAGTGCATCGAGCTCATCCGCCGTATACTGCAGTGCTAGCCTTCTCTCTTCCAATTCCAGTACGATATGCACCTCTTCTTGGATAAACACCAGTTCCTTCTCCACCTCACGTCGTTTTAAAATAGCAGGGCAAGCATGTGGCCAAGCCCATGCCATTTCATTAATCCTTTCATTTATCTTGGTTTTGATTCTTGCTACGTGAGAGGATGATTGGAATTCTCTCTGATACACGAGTGTACAGTTCCCGCATGCGAGCTTGACTGCTGGAAGTTTTTCTTTTTCCAAAACGTTAGCGGCTATGGTCCTCATTTGTTTTCTTAAGAGGAAGTACAGTTGCATAATATTTTCAGGGTACGCACATCAGGCTATGTTGTCTTCCCAGTGTTCGGCAGTACAAAGAGGTTCATAGGAGAAGTGTAGTCCCGAGCTCATCTGGAGTTAAGATGTTGTCTGCTACTGTTCTGGGGTCTCTTTGCAAGGAAGATGAGTTAGGGGTGAAGGTTCTGCTTGGTGGTTGCATACCTCCATTGCTTGCTCTTCTCAGGTCCAAGTCAGCTGAAAGTAAGACTGCAGCTCCCAAAGCTATATATGCGGTTTCTCAAGGTGGGATAATGGATCATGTTGGATCAAAGATATTTTCAACGGAAAATGTTGTTCAGCAACTCTAAGTTAGCCTCAAGAACGAGAGTTTGGTGGATGGCGAGCACTGAAGAACTTATCAAAAAACACAAAGAGGTTTTGGTCAGCAACCGTGCAATGTGGTGGAGTTGATATACTTATAAAGCTGGTTAGTTCTGGACAGGCAAATATTCTAGCTAATGTGTAGAATCTTCTTGGGGCTTTAATGATGGCAGACTCGTCAGTTTGTTCAACAGTTTTATCAGGAGAAACAACAAAACAACTCCTAAAGTTACTTGCTCCTGGTAATGAAAATTCAGTTAGAGCAGAAGCCACCGGTGCTCTGAAAGCCCTTTATGCATGGAGTAAAGAAGCTCGGCGTGACATAGCTAGGTGATTGTCCCGATTCCCGATCCTACCTCACTTGAAACCCACAAATCTGCGACATGCTTATCTTCTCAATTGTGTGTGCTGTCTTCATTCTTCTCAGTGTGTAGATAGATTGGAAGGCATCTTATGTTCCATCATGTGCTCTCAGATACGTGAGATGGAATTCTTCTCAATATGTAGATATGTGAGATGGAATTCTTTCATCAGATTGTTCAACGAGATCCAAATTGTCTATAGTCTAATTGTATTCATGTGAGTTCAGATTTCAGGCGATTATGTAGCAAATGAGGGCAGTAGAAGATCTGAAATCCAAACAGCCATGCAACCATGACAACATCGATAGTTGGTTGGAGTAGGAGAGCAGAGAAACAGCTCCACGCTGTAGTGCTGCTTCGCTCTTGTTGTGCTTTTTGTGGCTCTAGCTTAACAAGCAAGAGGCTAAGGAGATGAAGAAGAAATGGAGGTGCCCTGAGCCTACTTTGCTGCAACCATCTGTTGGAAATTGCATCGGAGCTCATAAAAATGCAAGAGTATGACAGTATGGACATCTTCCTTATTAATGATTTGATCTTTTATGAACAATTCAGGATTTGAATTTTTTTACAGCCCAATGATTTGCTGGAGACAAAACCCAGTTTCTGTGTACTGCCATTGTACCACGAAATGCAAAGATTTCAGCTACGTATCTAGAGTTTACAATCTGGGATGTATTTCTTCCTTCTATTTATCTAATTATGCAAGGAAATGCTTTTTTGCAAAGGATGTATGTGAAACTAAATTCTTAGTGACATTTTGGATGTGTATGTGCGCTTCTATTATGCAGATTTCTAATTTGCTCTGTCATAGCACCAATTAGTTTAGTTAATTTGCATGAATTTTTTTATACTTGCATATTGTGCAATTTAGGGAGGATGAATATGTCCAATGTGTCTCTCTTCTAAAATGCTCGGATAAACAAACTGATTAATGGTAATTATTTTGCATGAATTTTATTTTGTATGCTAATGACACTAATTTGTTTACAAGTATGCCAAGTCCTCATAGTCTTGGAACCAAGCCTGCTCCTGCTGAAGAGATACTTCATACAGACGTGGCGACGTGCATGTATAATTCCTCCAATATGTCTACTTTATCTTTGTTTTATTTCCTGCTAAAAGTTCAACTAGAAATTAAAACACTGAATTCTGAACCTGATCTCAGGTACCAAACAATACCGGATTCACAAGGGCAAAAAAAGCATGCAGGTAAAACCCTGTCCGTTATGATTTGTAGTAAACAACTTATGTTCGAAGTATGAACATGATAAGATGTACAATGAAATAAAGAGACTAATCGAAAACCTTTTGTCAATGCACAGTCCAATAACAATGTTTTTGCTAGCACATCCAGTGTCTCAACTGTTTTAATTAAATCGGCAATTGCATTGTATTGCACTATCTGAATTCGACATAATAATTTTTTTCTGAACTTGATCATCATGTAAGACGAAAGTTATTTGTGTATGCACGAAGGGTCATTTTGTTGGCTGTAGCAACACACCGGAATTTTGCTAGTCTCTACTATATAATATTGCTTGGGGACATCGGTCGTACGTCGTGGCTATTTTGCATTTTGCCCCTCCAGCTTGGGAGAAATTAACCCGCAGTCCTTCTGTTAGTCATGCACCGGTTCGGCTGTTCCCCACGCCCGCCGCCCCGTGCTCCAGGGCCGCACTGAGGTCGAGCAGATCCAAAGATCTTGGCTTGCCGCCCGACGTCTAGAGGCGCCCTCAACCGCCACGACGATGATGCCCTGCCGCTGCGCCAGAAAGGAGAAGGAGAATCGCCGACCATGTTGCTCTCTCCGCCGGCTCTGTGCAGCTTCCCACGTACACAGGGTTTGCCTGGGCCAAGAAAGCTCACAGTGCCCGACGCGGCAGTGACCAAGAGGAGCTCCTCCGGGACGACCAACACCACCGACGGAGGCGACGTTGAAGGAGCTCCTTGACGCCGGCGGGCAGCCGGCCACCTCGTGCCGCCTGCTCCACCTCCCAGCCCCGCTCGACGCCATGTACATATGAACCTTTCCAATCTATACATAAGTCTATCTTAGTTGCTTGACAAGAAATCCTTCCTCTGATGTGAAGCCCCAATTCATGGCTTTGGTCTCCGGTTTGAGACGGAGTTTAATTGCCCTGGGATTCAGATCCAGTTGATATTATTCCTAAGAAAAGGAGTCGAGGAGCTCTGCGCTTTGGCGTCAACATCGTCGACGCCTGCAGGTGTCGTTACCCTCCTGAGGGCGTTGTTGTGGTTGCTCTTTCTGCACGAGGGTTCCAGGTGAAAACCTTGACTCTTGGTCTAGACGGCGGCGGCGCTTTGCGTCGTGACCCTGTTGGGGGCGTCGTCGTGAACTCTCGATACTTCTCGATCTTCTATCGGAGTCCTCGGTGGCAAGTCCGGTTTCCTTTTTTTTGTGTTGTTTATCTTTGATCTGCCTTGTAAGGGTTTTCCTCATCACCTTGTATCGGTTCGGCCGTTGGGCTTTATTTATAAAGCGGGGCGAAAGCCTATTTCGTGTCAGAAAAGGAGTCGAGGATCACATAGCATAGTGGTGTTGTCCACAGCTCTCGAAGATGAGGCTACACATTGGCACCAGGTTCTGATTTCTGAAACTGACATGTTACTTAAGGAAACACCTTACTTCTTCACATCCACATGCTCTTTGATGTAATATACTCCTGTCATCTTATGCAGACTATTTTCTACTTCCCTGACCCTATAGAGGTGTCAAAGGATCAAATTGTAGAAGGTTCTGTGATGATCTCACCAGGTGAGGAGAATCAGCGGTGTCTGAATATTCACATGGAGTGCTCGTAGGTTTCTGTCTATGTTTAAATATTCTATGGTTTTACCCGTACATATGTTACATCTGTTTTATCAGCCAAATCAAATACGTTTGCTTGGTTTATAAGGTTGGTTATCATGCTACACACGATCACAAAATGCAAACTGTCTGTATTCGGCCAAAGCAAATACGTTTGCTTGGTTTATATGCCTGGTTATCATGTTACACAGGATCACAAAATACTAACTGTCTTTAGTTTGTATTACTTTGTTTGGAAGTCTCCGCTACCTGTTAACCACATAAGTAAGAATTGCTAGAAATTCTATATGATGCCTACTTGTGTCATATGTAAATTCCATTCACATACCATATGTCGAATGCAAATTTAATTGGTGTATGCGTGTGGTTTGCATTGCGCTGCTTGGAACCAGTTTTTAGCCATCCTTAGATACAACTCAGAAAAATGAAGTCCTCTATTGGTCCTATCTAACGCTCTACATTTTATTTTATTTATTATGCAACAACACAGGAGGCCAAACCTTGGTGAGGGATTTTGCAATGCGATAAATTTAATTTGGTGTGATTCCCCATCGTCGATCCCCACCGCTCACAGGAATCACTTTCAGTAAAGCACAAACTGAAGTTGCTTGTTATTGACGTACGTAGAGCCTGTTGTATCTCCGTAACTTGCCTGCTCCGATGACTACAAAATCTGATTAAAGTACAGTTTTTTTTATTAAACTGAAGTTGCTTGTCATTGACGTACGTAGAGCCTGTTGTATCTCGGTAACTTGCCTGCTCGGATGATTACAAAATCTGACTAAAGTATAGTTAATCCTAAAGTATAGTTAATCCTTCACTTTTGATTATAGTCCTGACATATGCTAATAATTTCCTTGTTGATGGCATTCAATTTATGATGAGGGGGTTCATTAGAAGATGTCGATGAAGTCAGAAATGAAAGAGTTCTTTGGAAATTATAACTGACGTGCATTATTGATTTGTCGTCTTTAATATCAAAGGGACCGTGTACTATTTGCCACTTCCACAATCGTCGCGATCCAAATTTAGGTCTTGATAGTCTCTTATTGTGATATGTTTTACTAGACCAAGAGACGCTTTGGTAGTAGTAGGATAAAAGGAATTGAATTTCCTTTGATGGAGAAAGATGTAATACATGTGTGCCAACACTGTTAGAAAATTTAGCCCCTTCCATTTGCGGAAGGAAACGTCTGATCAAATACCACTAATATTTGTATTCCGTGTCAACACATAAAACGATCTTCTCTTGGCTCGTTGGTGTTGTCGTTGAGTTATCTAAATACTGAGTCGAAACTTTAGAGCCTGTGGCAACGCACGGGCATTTAACTAGTCTCTACTATATAATATTAGTTGGGGTCACCGGTTGTACGTCCCGGTATTTTTGCACTTTAACCCCTCATCTTTTTGCTATTCAACCCGCAGTCCCAGCAAAGAGATAAGAATTTGACCACGGCCACCACCAGCCCTCCGGCCTCGCCGCGCGCTCCTCGCCAGCAGCCTCGCGTACCACCTCCTCACCACGCCGCACATCCCTCCCTCTCTCCTCCCCGCCGCGCCGCTGCCGCTCCCCGTCCGCCTCCACATCCTCCGTCACCCGCGCTCCCGCCGACCTCAAAACTCTCCTTCTTCCTCGCCGCCACGCCGCCCGCATCCCCGCTCCTTGCCGCCACCTTCCCCGTCCTGCTCCGAATGCTCCCGATCCAAGGTTGATTACGACAACCATGAGGAAGACGAGGATGATCCATACCCATACACCAGCTTGTAGATCCAATACGCTGTAATCTGCAAGGTTTGGTTGCTAGAGGATCTAAATATGGATCACTGCAGTATGGCAGTGGACAGGATCTCCTCGGGGAGCAGCCATGTGCGCGGGCGCGTGACGGCACGAGGACGGGCGGCGACCATGGGCGCGGGCGGGCGTACAACGGACACCTCGCCGTCAACCTCCAGAGCCAGCCGCGCTCCTCAAGTTTATGGGCAGGCTCCGCTGTACACAGCCCTCCTGCCCTGCTTGCGGATCCGCCATCACAATCACCTTCCCCCGAGTCGTTGACCTGCGAGGCTGCCACTAATACAGGCAACAAACAAAGGTGTGTTCATCGGCTCTATACCTGACAGTAATAGCTCAGTCACTTGGTAATGCTCCCGATCCAAGGTTGAATACGACAACCACGAGGAAGACGAGGATGATCCAGGTCGCTAAAGCGGCTGCGCTTCACATGTTCTTCTACCTTTGCTGCTTGTTGTACTGGTTCCCGCACCTTGATATGTGCACCAAATCTCCTTTCGCTGCAGCTTAATGATTTCATCCTAGATACTCATGTGCTTGAAAGCATGCCGTTGCTAGAAACAACATTTGTGAGGCTTAATGATCATTGTGGTCCTACTTGTGGTGTTACCTATCCTCGGGGTACAGAAGTGTGGTAATCAAGACTGCCAAGGTTGTTATGGTTATCCTCTTGGTCATTGTCGGAGTGTCCTTCTCAATGGCTTGTCAGATGCTATCCATCTGGAGTTGATAGCTCACTCTAAAGTGGTAAGCATACACTTACTACCATCTGTACTCTTATCATTGTTTTTGTTGTCAAGTGGTTTCTCTTATAGTAACACATACTTAATCAAGTTCCTTATTTTCAGTAACATGCTATAGTGATGATTATGATATTCTTACTACGTGGTCAATAATATTGGTGAAAAATATCTTTTGAGTATGTTGATGGATGGCTGGCCAATTTCAAGTTCTCCAACCAGATGTGCGCTGAGGCTTGAAGTGATTGGGAGGTGGCCTGATACTCTCAAGAACTTCATGGTTGATGGAACCACTCATGACCCGAGTGATGGAAAGATACATGACTGGCAAAGCTTGAGCATGGATGAGAATCTCCAGATGATTACGAACATAGCCGCACTCTGCAATGAAGCAAGTATTGCACACTCTGAGCATCAGCATACTGGGATGCCCACAGAGGCAGCGCTGAATGTATGCTTTGTTAATGCACTTAAATATTCTACATATATACAACAAAAATGCTGCATGCTGCTCCTATTAGTGGATTTTATACCCTAATTAAAAGGGTTTAAGATGACATCCTTCTGTTTCAATCATCTTGACAAACATTAGTCTAGAGAAAACTTATATAAAATCTACAACATATTAGCAGTAGTGCTATAACAGTCAAAGAAAGAAGATGGGCAAATGGGTGATTAAGTTGGTACTTCGTTATTATGTATGCTAAAGGTGGGCTTTTGTTACATTCCCCTAATTTGGCATTGCCCTATCATGGGATTTACTCTTTATTAATAGAGGTGCACACTTCATTATATTTTATCTATCACATGCATGCCACCCATAAGAATTCTGATCCTTTCTCTATATATACCACTGGTAAAAAAATTATGGGGACAACATCGGAGTGTTAAGGTCATCATTTCCTTATTATAAAAAGAGTGTTCTAAAATTCCTGAGCTTTATTCACATCAGTGAAATAAATTTATATTTTGCACAAGAGGTGCCATATCTCTTGCCACTGGAGCGTTACCCTGTATCAAATAAAAATAAGCAGAAAAGATAAACTTATTCTTACAATATTTCAATGAGCCTAGAGAGTTATTTGGTGTGACAAACGAAATATTGATTTTTTATCACCCCGTAGTACGAATCGTTTTTTCCCGGAAGACTGAATGCTTGTTCTCCCCCACCACCAGTCCGCCGCCACCGCCGGCCCGAAACTCCCGTCGCCACCCCTGCCACCCCACGTCCCCGAGCTCTTCGCAGTTTCTCCTCCAGTTGTGCCTCGATCTCCAATGCCTAATTCATCGACGGCGACCCGGATCTAAGCAATGACGGTACCGACAAGCCTCTGGCCGAGCAGTGTTGACCCGGACCTGGGCGGCGGCGGTGAACCGGACGGCCGAACCTGAGAGGCGGAGGAAAGCAAGCTCCTACCGCAGTCGAGCAGCGTTGACTCGGACATGGGCGGCGGCCGTGACCCGGACTATACAGGTACTGACATTTAGTCCTGCCTTAGTATGCCAACACAACCTCATGCATCTGGGCGGCGCCAACGCTGGCGACCCGCAGTCGGCGGCGGTGGAGGGCATGATACCTCAGAAGGACGCGTGCAAACCCCACAGTTCTGAATGCATATCGCAATAATACGGAGCTCACCAACGCTTTCCATCGGCAGGAGTACCTACACGACTGGGATCCCACAGATACATACAGGGAGGATAACTAAAGAGAATTGCTCTGATGTTTTTGTAATCTCTAATGTTTGGTTTCTCCTCTGGTACGCTTGCATCATCTTCTTACGAGATACTCCAAGTCAAAACAAATACTCACATGATCTTCAGAAGTATCTATACCATACTGAAAAACAGTAGTGCAAGCGCCAAGCTTGGACACTATTGTAGTTACTCAGAAAAAAAAGACATCATTTCTTGTCCTAGAACATAAACGAATCTATTGTCCTTAATCATTCAACATACGCATTTTTAAACAAACATAAGTTCAGTACATTGATGCTACTGAATCTTATCAATGTAGTCTTTCGAAAGGGGATTTGTTTTTCCTATGTGTAAAGTAATCACAGTGTACAAACATCTATCAAACAAAAATGAAAACTAAGGATCAGCAGGCCAGGTTTATAACATACCTGGATAGTTCTCTGAGCAGGTATCGGTTGTCTGCTTTTTAAAAAAAAAAGATTTTCCAAGGAAATCTGTTTAGACTTTTGACCAACGCTTCTGAAGCACATGATGCTTCAAATATGATGTTGCAAGGGTGTTTTTCTGAGTCTTGTTATTTTACTTGAAGTTATGTTTGTGCTGTTATGTTCAAATAAGTGCTTCTCTATATGCAGCTCTCCACCAATGGGTGTCTCCGCATAGCTTGCCGAGGTGGACGAAAGAGGTGAACTTAGAACCACTGATCATACTGGTTATTGCAGCTGAAAGATCATATTGGTTAAATGTGAATCATGTTTTTTGTGTAGGAGAAGGAGCTTGCTAATGCAGCCGGGAATCTTGCTTCCCTTGGACGTAAATTGAAATCAACCGACCTCGACAACGTAGTGCTGGAGCCTGGACTACTGCTGGAATCAAGGAACGGAGCACTAGATTTCGGAACCACTGATACTGACCACCTTCAAAAAAACACAAATGCTGACTTTGCGGTCTACAATGACGAGCTATATAATCCTGACCACCCTCAGAAAAAAACACCGGTTCTGATTTTGCAGTCTTCGCCGACGAGCTATACGATCTTCATATAGCTATCCACTCCCATCGATTCGACCCTCATCACCCCCTACCTCCGAGATGTCGGTCTTTGCAAGGGGGTTGTCATCTCTTAGTAGCTACAGGAGCAAGAGGAGAAAATAATGGAGAAATAGATTGTCAAGATTGCCACTAACAGTTGATGGAAACTCTCATCTGATCAAGAGAAGAAAGTGGAGATTGTCCAGATTGCGCAGCTAACAGTTCATTTATGCTCTCATGTGTAGAGGTAGTAGACCGGTGTACATTTACAGAAACTGATTGTTAGATTTGTGTTACTGGAATTCCATTCCAACAAGCTCGTTTTTTAACAGCCTGCTTGATGAAGTCTTACTCCATGGGTGTTGGCTGTTTAATTCAGGTGTAAACTCGTGTCAGTACTAGGGTGTATATATTCCACTGTTATTTGCAAAGGGACAATAAGCATATACATACTTCTGTACTAGAGTGTATAGCTGCTTGTAGTGCATAATTAATTACATCTGTGGGAGGGTCCTCCAAATGAGACGAAAATCACGAGTTATGTAAATATGCTGCCACTAATCCCCTACATATTCCAAAGACATAAAATATATGTTTTAGGTTTCTCATATTTGATCTCTGATTATTCCTTTTTGTTTTGTCTTATGATAAACAAAAACTAAAGATACACACAAAATCCTCCTATAGATTACACACAGAAATAATGCAGTTGGTCAACATGGATTCACAAAATAAAATTATGCGACAATCATTGTTTGTATCTTCAGTTTAGGTTGGATATAATTGGTCATGCATTGTAACTATGTAAATATTTGATTAGGGAAGAATAAATGTCCACATAAATCTTAGTTGAGGTGTAATGGAAAGCAGCAGCAGCAAATTTAGTGGATGTAGTATATGGTGGAACAAGTAAATAAACAAAATATGAAGTAAAACTGTAACAAAACTAAAATAATATAAAGAGGAATTAACGGTAAAACTAAGATGTTTGGGCAGTACTAATTATATATTATTTTCTAAGTTCCTGATGACAAAGTGATTTTATACCCGTTGTGACGCACAAATTATTTTGTTATCTTACACTTAATGAGATGTATGCATTTGCACATGCACCTACCGAAAACACGGTGACCTTAATCTTACCATGAACCTAGAGTTGTTTCGTGTGAAAAGTAAAGAATTAAATTATTATCAGCCCGTAGCAACGCACGGCCATTTTACTAGTCTTCTTCTACTATATAATATAGCCTAAGGTGAGGCGTCGTACGTCGTGGCATTTTTACATTAAACCTCCTAAGAAACTATATAATCAGACCCGCAGTCCAGGGACAGGGATCAATATGTAAACTTACCACAGAGATAAAATACTCGATCCTCCTTGTCGCCTGGCAGGAGGACCACCGCCTTCTCGTTCTCGCTCTTCCGAGCGCGACCAGCGCGCCCACGCCTCCGCGGCCATGCGTTCGAGCTCGAAGAATTTCACCCGCCTCCTCGTGCGGCTCCCGAGCACTACCAGTGGTGGCTCGCCGCCCGAGGGGCACCCCTGCGGAAGAACCTCGCGTGCCGAGGCGGCGGCGACCGGCCTGGTAGGGCACGACGGACGGCGCGTCTCCGTCGTCGCCGTGCGGAGCGCTCCCCGGGCATCGACGTACAGGACCTTGGGCAGGCACGACGGATGGCGTGTCTCCGGCCATAAGATTGGGGCGACCGGATCCGTCCCGGAGGTCGACGAGGCGACGGCCCCATGTTCGACGCGCTACGACCATGATCCGCTTCTCGACAGCAACCTGGGGCGGCGTGCGCTTCTTCGCACCCAGGTCTTGCAGATGCAACGTGCCGCCGCAAGGCCGTGCGGCGGGAGGCGGCGGAGTACGGCCGCCAGCACGTTCCTCGGGTAGCCCCTGTGTCAGATCTTTGGACTCCATGTTGTCAGGCCTTCCTTTGCTGATCTGATCAGCTCGAAGAATTTGTTCAGGACAGAGATTCAGGACTCTGTCGATAGAGAACCTAGGAGGTGGTGCTCCAGCCTCTTGCCCGACGAGTCGCCGGGAAAGCAGCAGGGTCGCAACCTCTGAAAGTCACGATGGAGACAAAAACTAAGCTGCATCACTGTGTTGGACAGCAAGGCAAAATACATTACCGTCTTATCGATCAGTTCATCCGTCGTCGAGTGTACATAAAACTGAAGTCTGGAGTTCAACACCAGGAGTCCAGGACGAGGCCCTCTTCCCTACGGCCCTACTCTCCTTGTATTTGTAAGCCTAAGCTTAGATGGTTCATTTTTCATGTAGCAATAGCTTTCTATTGTCAGGTCTTAAATCTGTAAATGGACAAATTTGTCAAGTGCCTGTCAGAACCAAATTTTGCAATTTCTTGTTTGCATAGGCGCGTTCTTAAAATTGAAAGCTTGTTTGACAAGGACATGCAAAATCTGATTTCTCTGGTGGTCAAGATAAAGTTAGTTCTACAAATTTCTGACTTTTGACTACAAATGTTATGGCAGTGTTCATATGTCCTTTTTTTTAGTTCTGCCTTGGATAATTTGTAGAGAGAATTTGGTGTGAGTTCTACTTGTAGAGACGACCGGAGGCAGCTTTGACTAATTGACCGAGCTAAAAAAACTCACCGGTGCTCATCTTTGTTCATTATGTTGTGTGTATATGTATACCATATATAATCAGTTTATGTTCTTATGTTGATCGACCATTTTAACATACATATACGGGTCTGGTCCCATCAATGCTAAAGTGCAATACCGTTATAATTTCACTCAGATATTGAATTAGAATCTGTCTCTCGCTGAAATTTACATAGCATGCCAGGTCATCCATGTATTGTTGATTTATTTTTACCGGTCGGTATGGAATGTATGAATTTGTAGATGCACCAATTGGCAAGACAGTGACCTTACTCAAACCATACTTTGATGAACCTAGAGAGTTACTGGATTTGAATCATTAAATTATTTTATGAACCCGTAGCAACCGCATGGACATTTTGCTAGTCTTCCATGGAAACGTTATGTCTGTACGTCCACGCACGGCATCGCCGGCCCACGACTCCGGCCGCCACCGACTGCCACCCACGCCCCGGGATGGTCGCCGACGAAGACCCCAACGCCGCGGCGCCCACGCACCATCCTCCCGGATGAAGGGAACGGTGGAGAAGAAGATATCCTAGGCAGCCACCAAATTCCTAGGTGAGGCTTGAATTCTCGCCACGCCTTGCCGGCACCCCCGGCGTCCATCCCCTTCATGGCTTGTTACGCTAGGGTGAGGGAGGATACGCTCCCATCCGTGCCGCGCGGCGCTGGTAGTGGTGGGGTGCAGGGAAGGGATGCCAGCGGCGACCAACAGGGCCGCCATGGCCAGCAGGAACGGCAGAGGAGGGCTCGAGCACCTGGCTGGAGGGAATCGACTAAGGTAATTTTCCTCACCACTATCGAGTGCGCCCTCTTGCGTCTCTCCTCTCGCGGCCTGGTCAAGGAAACAGCAAAGCCTTATTGCAAAAGTGGCTGGTCGAGGAGTGAGGTTCCGGCGAATGGTGGTTGAACCGCGCACTTGACGTGCTACCTCCCACAACCGGAGCACACGCAGGAGGCGCGCTCGAATCGTGGTCGCCGGACACGCAGGAGGCGCGCTCGAATCGTGGTCGCCGGAAGCCGGCGACGACCTGAATGGGGACCACCGCGATCTGAAGAATCAGAGCACGAGGAGGATGGGGAGATGGACCAGAAGGACCAGGAGCTCACCACGACGATGATTCCGTGCTTGGAAGTAGAGGAGGTGGTCGAGGGCGACGTTCGCGTTGCGCGGCTCCGCTGACGGTCAACCAAGGCGTGGCGCTGCTGGAAGCCATGGCCGCGAGGATCAGGCCGTGCTTGATCGCCGTGGTGTTCGCCGCCCCGATTCGGTCTCCGGCCCTTCGTCAGTGCCTGAGCAGGTGCGTGTGTTGTACTGGATTGTTATTTGATGATATGAAGCCAACGGTTTTCAAGGTGCGTATCTATTTCGTGTGTTAACACTTCCAGGCGATTCTCCATCTCATCTACAGAGATTCCCTCGTTGATGATAGTGAGTTGGATGCATCAAACTCTAGGGGTTCTATTTTGGATACTTTGACTGAAAAAATATCAAATATCAAAGAGCTCTGGGGGTTCTATTTAGCAATGCTAGATAAAGGACTAAAAAACTGTTGGCTGCAGCAGACAAGTATGACTTAGCAAGGCTAAATTTGTTGTGTGAATCTTTTTGTGAGTACTCTAGCATTGGCTGATAGCCACCATGCCATGGATCTTAAAACTGTTTGCCTCAAATTTACTGCAGAAAATCTTTCAGGTACTTCAGCTTTCTCATCAAAACTGAATTAAATGCATCACGTCTATAGTCCAGTAATTCACATATGAACTTTTCAGTGGAAAATTTTGCTGGCCATGTTGAAGTAACTAATTCATAGGTGAGCAAAATGCCATGTTGGTCACTGAAAGGGATTTTCTTACAGAACTTGAAAAGCATGAACCTAAAGGTAAAAATTATAAGAGGTTATGCAACATCCTGTTAGTTTCTGGTGTTAGTTCTGTCCATATGGAATGCTTGACCGTGATCATCCATTTGACAGAAATAGTGATTGGTAGCTTATATTGTACCTTGAATATGATCTTGGTAGCCTATTAATGAATGTAGTAATTCACATTATGGAACTATAAAGGACTATGATGGGGCTATTGTATTCCTATTATTTAGAATTCACCTTCAATATGACTGACTTTTTCACTCGACTGATCTGTATGAATTCTGCACTATATACTTAAGTTCATTTCCATAGAGTTGGCTGCCTTATTCCAGACTTTAATATGCCATTTTAGTCGCAGAGCCAAACCATCCACACCATGGTGAATACAAGTTTCTGCTTAGCATCGGCAAAAGCCTGGTTTGGAGAAACTGATCTTCGGACGAGTGAAGATAGAAGCCGGAGGCCCCTGGCATTTAGTGGACGCTGCAGTGTGGTTTGTGTGCCATGAAGCCTAAGGCCAGAACGGTGTTGGAAGGGAACATGAGGCGCAGTTGAGGCGGGGGCTTGCGGCCATGTGCTAGAGCTACTTATTTAGTGCCGCCACTCGCTCGTTCCGTCGGCTGGTAAATTTGTACTCTAAATTTAGTAGGCGATGTGAGGAGAGATATGTGGCCTTGGGTGTCAGTCTTGAAAGGTCTGGACTGGTTGTTTGAGGAACTGATCTGAAGTGTGGTGTGGGCATGGAGGATTGGGATATGGTAGGGAAGGTAATGTTGGTTTTGTAATTGAACTTTGTTGTGTCTCAGATTTGATAAGAACATGCGATCTATTTGTGGAATATTGTTGACAAGATAACCATATAAATAGCAATTTATGTTAATTTCTGGAATTGATTTTGGACCTTTGGTTCTTCAACACCTGATTCTGCTTATAATACAAAAAATCTCAGTTTGCGCCATTAATAGTTTCAGTATTGTTTATTTACAGATGGTTTTTACCTCTCACTATAATGTTGTATGCAACTTTCAAAATGTTTCCGTCTCTGCATCACCATCATTCACATACGCATTATTTTGATTAGCGTAGAGAATTATTTGGTTTGAAAAATAAATCTTTTTATCATAAGCCTGTAACAACGCACGGGTGTTTTGCTAGTCTCTTCTATATAATATTGTTTAGGGGTACCGTACGTCGTGGCGGTTTTACGTTTTAGCCCCTCAAGTTTTGGAAACTTAACCCGCGGTCCTCCTTTTCAGATCAACTTACCGGTTCGTGTTTTTTTTTTTCTGTCAGCCCCGCCGCGAAATTGCCTTCTTCTATCTCCACATACGCATCAGAGCCGAGTTCGGGAGGGATTTCGCCCCAAACTGCTCCTAGCTTGTAGACCTAGATCTGATGTGTGCTTGGGTGTATCGTCGCCGATCCGCGATGCTCGACACCATCACACCAGGCACAGCGCTTCCGCGGCCAAGCGCCCGGTGGATGACGGCCACAACAAGCACAGCGAGACCGACGGTCCGACGCGATGGGCTTCATAGATCCGTCGCGGAGGTGGCAGACGGCGGGAGCTCCGCACTGGATGTCCAGCACGCGGAGGGGATTGAGGAAGTAGGGTGCAGTGATGAGGAGGGAGGGAAGGGGCTAGATGCAAGCACCGTCCGTCCGCCTGTGAAGATCTGCAGGAGCGAGAAGGAGCGTCCCCGCGTGGTGAGTATGGCCTATGCATCTCGCGGTTGAGCGCCGTGTCCATGAAAACCGTACCTCAGTCCTCTCTCTATCTCCTCCCCTCGAGCCGCGGACTGCCGTTGCGATTCCGGCCGACCTGCAAGCAGAGGACGCCGTCGCCGACTTCGTTGCTACGACCACACTACCGTCGACCTGGTCCGCGCCCCTCGCCGGCGCGTTCGGCGCCGCCGGCGGGCCGTTCCAACGCTACTTGGACTAGGGCCTCGAGTGGCTGCTCTCCAAGAAGCTCGGCTTCGCCGGCGACCTCAAGATGAACGAGGAGAAGGTGGCCGCGCTCGGCCGCCAGAGCAAGGGCACCTGGGCAAGCGTCCAACCCCGCGGAGGCGCAATCGTCGGGTCCCCGTAGGATCGTCGGGCGTATCCTTCGTAGACTGCTCCGTTTTGCCGGCTGCAGCCTTACCGTAAGAGCTCTAACGTGCCATTTGTTCCTGCAATGAACAACTCTGCTGCCCCTCTGGAAGCTCCAGTTATGAATCTGTACTCTGACCAGGGAAGCAACTCCTTTCTGAATCTGTTTGAATCTTGATGGGCCTCAGGATGTCATCGGCAACATGGACAGTTGGAGCTTGGATGACATGCCCATCAGGTTGTATATAGGGAGAAAGGGTAAGGCTTGGCAATTTGGATGTTCAAATTGAGTCGCAAAAGTCTTTTAGTTACTCTGAACTGTTTTCTCTGTGTTTTTAAGGAATAAGATATGGGAGATTGGGAAGGCACCTGATTGTCACCTTCGGCTTGTCTAAGCTAAGATGGGAAAAGACCCTGAGTCTCTTTTGTAATTGACCCGTTCCTATTTGACTGTCTGTATGGGAGACAAATATATATCATACTAAAGAACCGATGCCTGTTTTTTTCATGTCGTTGCTACCATGACTGATTGTGACCATCATGAGCATATATTGATTTATTTATAAACCAGCGCAGGACCACGCCGAGCAGTCGGACAAGCGTATCCGGCGAGCTCTGCGACCGGGCGTGTCCGCGGCAAGCTGGCGGGCAGGCGACATGGTGCGGGGTCCACACGACGATGCGTCGGGGGAGAAGATCAAGGGGAGGCGCACGAGGTCAGCGTCGGAGGCTGTTGGTCTAGCGCCTCGACGAGGTCCTTTACTAGGTGCCGCCGCCGGAGCTGGTATCCCGGTATCCCATAGGCGCCATCCACCAGCATCGGTGAGGACAAGCTAGAGGAGCACAACCCACTGGCCATCGTGCCGGACAGAGGCCGTCCGTTCGCCACGCCCGAATCAGCAGGGACGACAACGGCAGCGACAGGCCGGCGAGGCTCGACCTGGAGGTGATCCGCGCATCGGGGTCGCCATCAAAATCGGGGTCTCCGTCTCTCCGATGATCGTGACGGCAGTGGCAGCATTGACGAGCGAGAGGTGCAGGCCACGCTCTCCTACGCAAAACCCGCCTCCTCATGTTCATCTTCAGCAACACCAATGCCATTCCGGAGAGTAAATACGAACCTTCATCTCATACTCATAGCCTCCATGAATCAATTTGATGCTCCCTCAAATCTCAATACCGCTCTGCTTTTTTAGACAGGAAAAATTGCAACAGAGCTCCCATTTTCTCTTGATCATTCAAATGATTAATTTGCTGGATGCCCTTCGGATAATAGTTTACAGTTTTAAATTTACACAAAACAAATGCGTTAACCAGTTTCAGTCTCGATCATGTGTTGTGCATAGCAGTAACCAGTTTAAAATGCGTGCTTGCTCTCACCGAAACATCTATATTTGTAGAGTTCGTCCTTGTACTATCTCTTTGTTAAACTCATGAGATGAAATGAAAGGATGGAGTGTGGGGCTGAAAGTCGTTAGTGTTGCAGGTGACGAATGTGATGGATCCAATGGCTTCCGCTGATATTATGTGTGTCGATTCAATGACTATCAAGGAAAAATTCACTGGCGTGATAAGGTATCACCTCTTCATAAATTTACGTCGCTGCTATGCTGCCATTCGGCTGTATGTGTCGTGGTATCGGCATAATTGATAGGAGACGGGGGTCCTCTAGCCTACGTATGGATTGTGGGGAAGAAGGTTGGTGTCGTCAAGGACGGGATTGAACATGGCGAGTTTACCCAGTTTCGGATCCCACGGCGGTGGCGAGATCCTACGTGCTGCTATAATTCACTATGAGGCAATAGTCGTGAACCGGTTACAATGTGTTCGATGCCTATTGAAGCGTCTGCCCTAAAGGCTCCCTGGTGGCCGGCTTATATAGGCGGCCAGACCCCAGGGTACAAGGTAAGTACTTGTCCGGCAAGTAAACCGAGTCCTAGACCTAGCCGGCTTAGTTGCCGCCTTCCGTCTTGGGCTTGGTGGCTGGATGGGCTTCGGCCTTCCGCCTTCCTTGGACCGTCCGCCTACTTCCTTGTACGTCAGCTATCTGGGCCGCCCGGCAGGTTTCGGCCTTACCACCCTTGGGCCACCCTGGACTAGCCGGATTGATCCATGTTGGTTATACCCCTAGTTGATATATCCCCAACATTAGCCCCCAGAAAGGTTGAAGTTCTCCAGGCGCCGATTTCTTCTTGATTCTTCATCTGCCAAAGTTGACGGCTGCAGGACTTGAACCATTCTGAAAATCAACGAGGCACGCGTGTCTTGCTATTGACATGCGGCCGCCTTTATCCATCATGGGAAAAGACGGCTACTCGGCAATCTTGCCGAGCATTCTTCTTGACGGTTTCCACCTAGCCAGCTCACGACAGTTTGAAAACAGTCTAGGCGGGAATCTCGCCATGATCACAAATTGCGGGAAAAGAGGAGGCGTGGAGATCGTGCAATCGTGTGCTGCAACGGATGCTGGACACGTGTCCGACTAAAAGCGCCGTTGCACAGGGAGCAACGCCTAGCCCTATAAATAGGTAGCCAAACGGTCCATTTTCACCACCCTGCCTTTGCTCTCCGTGCCCTCTTGCCCTTTCCACTTCTCCGCTTCTTGCTTCCGAGCGAGCTCCGGCGAACTCCTCTCCTCCGACGACCTCTCCTCGCGGCGATGTCCACCGGCCAGACTCTTTCCACGGCGTCGAGCGGTCCGGCGACCGAGACCGCGCCCGCGACGGCGATGGGCGGCGCGATAACTCGTCCCGCGACGGCGGCGACGGGCAATGTCGCCACCGTCGCCCCCCGGACTTCCACCGCGCGCGTGCCAGCGGCGGGTCCTTCAGCTCCTCCCCCAACCACCGCGGCAATGACGACGGCGGGCGCCCCCGTCGACGAGGAAGAGGAAACGGCGGACCTCGGGTCCCGCTACTGGCTACCTTCCATAGTCGACGAAGATGCCCTCCAAGATTTGGAGGCTGTCGGCTACCTCCCCACTCGGGAAGATTGCCGGTGGAGGGCCGCCTATGGAGACGTCATCCCGGCCCCGAGAGCCGGGGAGCGGGTAATCCTCACCTCCCATTTAGTTAGGGGAATGGCGCTTCCGCCTTCCGCCTTCTTTAGCGAGGTTCTAGATCACTACGGGCTCCAGCCCCACAACATAGCACCCAATAGCATACTAGTCCTAGCCGGCTTCACAGCTCTGTTCGAAGGCTACCTAGGTATTAGGCCTAGTTTAGACTTCTTCAGATATTGCTTCCATTGCCGGCGACAGACGATGCCGGACGGCGGGCTGGCAACCTGCGGCAGCGTCACCTTCAACTGCCGCCAGGGCCGCCAATGGTATCCTAAGATACCATACCTTGAGTCCGTCAAGGGCTGGACCTCCACATTCTTCTACTGCCAAGATATGGCAGCTCCGGGCCGCCAAGTTGGCATCCCGGAATTCGTCAACGCACCTCCTATGCCCCGGCCATGCTGGGACGAGGCGGTGCCGAAGCTGACGGAGGAACTCCGCCTTATTCAAAGGCGGATTGAATTCCTCACACGGACGATGGCTCCCCCTCTGCTGGATGGGGTCGACACCGTCATCTGCTGGCTCGGCCAGCAGATCCTCCCCCTGCGGTACATCCCGCACAAAATGTGTCAGTATTCGCCTACTGACACGGCCTCTCTCCGCGTGAGCGAAGAGATATTGCCGGTTGCCGACCTGGCGTTCCGGCTCCGCAGCCTCGTCAAGGCGGGGCTGGTGAAGGCGGCGGAGGGCGTGCTCATGCACACCCACGACAACCCTCCCCTCGAGGTAAATATCTTCTTCCTTGCCCCTTGTTTGACAGCTTTGCCGGCTAGAATTGAGTTCCATTAAACTTGTCTTCTTTTTCAGCTCTCCGACTTGGGGGAGGATGACCTGGCTCCCGACTTCTACGAGTCGGAAGCCGGGAAGACGAAGAAGCGCAAGGCGTCCGGCGCCGCTTCCTCTACGGCGAATGCCGAGAGGAAGAAACGGATCGCGTCGGCTACCGAGCCGGCTCTCGCCAACCTTGGCGAGAACGCGGGGATTAACATCCCCCGAAGGTACTCAATTCTGCCTTTAATAGACGACAAACCTCTTCAATACTGGCACCCAATTGACTGTGCTTGCTTTTTGTTGACAGGGAAAGGGTCGCAACTTCCCGGTTGACGACCATGCTTCTTGGCAAGGGTAAGCGGCCACAAGGTAGCTCGCCGGCTACCGTGCCGCCAACTCCTCAGCTCCAAGCCGGCAACTTTATGGGCGACGCCCGTCGTCAGCCCCCGGCTCCGGCTTCTGGCGCTCCGCCAAGGGCCTCTTCCACCGACCGCGCGCCCAAGACTCCCCTACTGCTGGCTGAGGCTATGGCCGATGAAGCCGCTCAATCGCGCGCCGCCAATGAAGGGTTGCTGGAGTTTACTGTCGGCGGGTCTCGGAGGGTAGCCCCGACTGCGGGAGGCGGCAAGGTCAGGGACCCTTGGTCCACCTTTAAGGAGGCCAAGGAGTCAACTTTGGCTTTTGCCAACTTCGCCTCGCATGCCTTCGCCGACTTGGAGGGCGACCTATCTGTAAGTTTTTACCACTCCGGCATATACATAGCCTTTCCCCCGAGCACTTAGATGGCAAGTCAAAAATAAAAGAAATTTTGACTGCCGGCTTAGTGGTTACTCGACAATATGTTTTATGCCTTTGGTTTGTCCTGCAGGGCCTTGTGTTCGCCAACGTCGAGCTTGTCTCCTCCCGAGTCGAGATAAACCGGCGCTGCCGCGACCTGTAGAAGGAGTGCGAGGCTAAGGACCTGCGGATTGCCGAGTTGGAGGCGGCCCGCAAAAAAGATGAAGGTAGGGTTAATCCTCTTCGCCTTCAGCTATACTTTCGACTTATGTTGCCGTCAATCATTTAGTTAGCGAATCCATATTTGTAGAACTGCTAGACCACGCCCAGGATATTCTGAAGGCGTCCACTGATATGCAAGCTCTTATGAATGAAGCTTCTGACTTGGCGGCCGCCAACTTGGAGCTGAAGGAGGCTCACCAGAAGGAGATGGAGGCCCAACAGATCAAATTTGCGCAGGAATCTAGCCAACTCACTTGTGAGCTGGAAAGCCTGCGCAATAAGTTGGCAGAGGCGGAGAAGTCGGCTGCCGAGGAAATATCCAAGCAGACTTCTCGCGCCCAAACTGCGGAGGATGCGCTGGCAACTCATATGATTGAGCTGTCCGCTTTCCATAACTCGGCCCTTGGTAATTTCTTACTCCTTATTTGATGCTGCCATTTTGCTTTAGCCTGAGCCAAACTAATGGCTTCATTTTTTGATACAGTTCCCGCCGGTTTAGGCGATGGCAAGGTTGTCAGCCCCCGCCTGGATCGCCTTGCGCATCTAGGCGAACTGATCACCGAGACTTTGGCGGCGTCCAAGCGGTTTGCCGCCAAGTTCTTCACCTCCTCCGGCAGCCAGGAACCGACCGAGTTCAGCGACGTGCCCGCTATCTTGGAGCAGGCGACCAAACTGCACAAGAGCTCGCTGAAGTCGGCGGCGCGGGGTGGTGCCAAGGCCGCACTTGGGCTATTCATGGCGCACTACCCCGAGGCGGAGATAGAAGTCGTCACTGAAGGCATGCCGTCAACATATGAAGACGGCAGCGAGGTTGAGCCGGCAGCTGTTCTGGACAGCGCTGCCGGCTACGCCACGCGTGTTGCCGATATGGTCGACACTTCAATCTTCTATCGGCGCCATCCTGTGCCTGGCGGAGAGGGAGCTGAAGCTGCCGGCACGGCCGAGGCGGAGCGGAGTGATAGTTCCGGGGCTGAAGTTGTCAGCCCCCAAGCCTGATGTAGACGCTCCCCCGAGCCATATCTTTTCTGTCCTTGCCTCCTATTAGCCTTACTTGTCGGCCCCTGAAACAATGCAACATTGACTTGTAATATTTGTATATACTTTTGTTGCTGCTTTGTTAGGCGGAAACTAGCTGACAAGTTTTATTTTGTCTTTATTTATATGGTCCGCCTTAATTTTACCCTGACTTATATGTTTGACTTTTTGTATGTTGACGAAACCTCAGCCGGTAACTTTAGCTGAAACAACCAGGGCTAAACCATGCGTTTAGAATCAGAGACCAAAGCCAACATGTTGGTGTCAAAGACATACTACTAGGCGAACCACATATAAGTAATCAGAGGTAAAGGAATTAGGCGGCGCAAAAAAGTTTATTTTTGCTTTGGGTTGGCTCGAAAGCTGCAAGTATCTACCAGTTTGAACCTTTGCACGGAGCTAGAAAATAGGTAACTTAGATACATAGGGGAAATATGATTGCAAGAAAGGACAAAAGATGGCATGCTTCTCAACACAGATGAGGAACCATAGACTTTTATTTCATAATCATATTTAACTTATTACAATTATAAATTGCTAAGTGTAGAAAGGACGTAGCTGCTCAATATTCCAAGGCCGTTTTGTTTGCTCGAACGGATCGTCAATGCCTTTTTTGCGCTTGGTTCACCTTTTTCCTGCCGCCTTCTTGCGCATTTTCTTTTCGTCTTCGTCGCGGATGTCGGCCAGGTAGTAGGAACCATTGAGCAGCGCCTTTGTGACTATAAACGGTCCTTCCCATGGCGGGGATAACTTGTGCAAGCCTTTTCTGTCTTGAATTAGGCGGAGAACCAGGTCACCTGTTCTGAAGCTTCGCTTCCGCACTCTCCGTCTATGATAGCGGCGAAGTTGTTGCTGGTACAAGGCGGAGCGATGGAGAGCGACGTCTCTTTCTTCGTCTAGCAGGTCTAGGCTATCCTGTCTTGCACCTTCTACGTCTTGCTCGATGTAGGCTTGAACTCTTGGGGAATCGTACTTCATGTCGGTAGGTAGCACTGCCTCAGCGCCATATACTAAGAAGAAAGGAGTGTAGCCGGTAGACCTGTTTGACGTTGTGCGCAAAC
Organism: Poa annua; assembly: GCA_026929855.1. Lineage (NCBI taxonomy): Eukaryota > Viridiplantae > Streptophyta > Magnoliopsida > Poales > Poaceae > Poa > Poa annua. The sequence goes on along the minus strand of CM049426.1, from coordinate 235,761,615 downwards.
TCCATAGTACCGACTGTAACTCATCTGCCCAAGCGCCGGCTGCCCTGTGTAATGGAGCTTCGAAACGAGGCTTAAGTCCTGATAAGACTAGGCCGTTTGTACGCTCTACTTGTCCATTGGATTGAGGGTGTGACACGGATGCCAAATCCAGCCGCATACCCAGATCGCTGCAGTATTCTTCTATGTCGCCTTGAGACAGGTTGCTGCCATTATCGCTGATAATGCTGTGTGGAACTCCAAACCGAGAGATAATTCCCCAGAGAAAATTGGTGGCTGTTCGTGCGTCAAGTTTGCTGATCGGTTTAGCCTCGACCCATTTGGTGAACTTGTCGACAGCGACCAATAGGTGGGTGTACCCACCACGCGCCTTTTTGAAGGGACCCACCATGTCTAAGCCCCAGACCGCGAACGGCCAGGTGATTGGGATCGTCCTTAGTTCCTGTGCCGGCAAGTGAGGTTGACGAGCGTACAACTGGCAGCCTTTGCATGTCTTTACGATGTTCTCGGCGTCTTCTTTGGCGGTGAGCCAGTAGAAACCTTGGCGGAAAGCTTTGGATACAATGGACCTGGCGGAAGCATGATGCCCGCAGGTGCCAATATGTATGTCCTTCAGAATTTCCCGGCCTTCTTCCGGCTGTATGCATCGCTGATAGATGCCGCACGTGCTTCGCTTATATAGCTCGCCTTTTATTATCGTGAATGCCTTGGCTCGCCTTATGATCTGCCTTTTTAGCACCTCATCGTCCTCCGGCAACTTTCTGTCGATTAAAAAATCGAGATATGGGACTGTCCAATCCGGCTGTGTCAAGTAGACAGCGAGACTTGCCGCTTCTACCGGTTCTTCGGCATCGGTGTCCATCAAATCGGCGCCTTTAATGGATGGCTTGTGCAAATGTTTCAGGAAAATATCTTTTGGTACCTTTTTGCGTTCCGATCCTAGTCTTGCAAGTGTGTCCGCCGCCTCGTTCTCAGCTCTTGGAACATGTCGGACTTCGTAGCCCACGAAGTTTTTTGCGAGTTCGTCAACTTTGGCTCTGTAAGCCGCCATTGTTGCGCTTTTCGCATCCCATGTTCCGCTTACTTGCTGCGCGACCAAATCTGAGTCGCCATAACAGAGGATTCTTTTGACGCCTAGGTCGTTTGCCACGTGTAACCCATGAAGCAAGGCTTCGTACTCGGCAACGTTGTTGATTGCTGTGAAGTGGATTTGTAACACGTAGCTAAGCTTGTCACCTTTAGGCGTGCGTAGAACGACTCCAGCCCCCGAGCCTTTGAGCATCTTTGATCCGTCAAAGTGCATGACCCAATATTCTGATTCGGGGAGTGTCGTTTCCTCCATGGCCTCTGTCCAGTCGGTGACAAAGTCTGCAAGCGCTTGAGACTTAATGGCGGTCCGTGGTTTATAGACTATATCAAAGGCGGCAAGTTCGATGCCCCATTTGGCAACTCGACCTGCTGCCTCTGCATTGTTGATTATGTCTCCCAACGGTGCCTTGCTGACTACTGTCACTGTGTGTTCCTGGAAGTAATGCCTAAGCTTTCTGGCGGCAAAGAATACACCATAAGCCAGCTTTTGGTAATGCGGATACCTCTGCTTGGAGGCGGAGAATACTTCACTGATGAAGTAGACCGGTCGCTGCTCACCTTTCTTTCCACAGCCAAGACAACGCTGACAACAGCTCCTGTTGCCGCGATGTACAGCAGCATTGGTTCCTGTGATCGAGGTTCTGCCAATATCGGAGCGGATGTGAGGGCCTCCTTAAGTTGTTGTAAGGCGGCATCTGCCTCTGCTGTCCACTCGAAGTTGTCGGATTTCTTCAATAGCCGGTAGAGAGGCATTGCCTTTTCCCCTAGGCAGCTTATGAAACGACTGACGGCTGCCGCCGATCCGGCTAGGCGATGCACGTCCTTCAGACAAGTAGGTCTGGATATGTTTTGGATGGCCTTGATCTTCTCCGGGTTAACCTCGATCCCTCGTTCTGAGACGATAAACCCGAGCAGTTTGCCGGCTGGAACGCCGAAAACGCACTTGGCGGGATTGAGTTTCATCTGATACCTCCGGAGATTCTGAAACGTTTCTTCCAAATCCGCTAGGAGATCTGCCTTCTTTTTTGACATTACCGCGATGTCGTCTACATAGACGTGAACATTGCGGCCGATCTGTTCGTGCAGGCAATTTTGCATACAGTGCTGGTATGTTGCCCCTGCATTCTTCAGGCCAAAAGGCATTGTAATGTAGCAGAAAGTCCCGTATGGAGTGGTGAAAGATGTTTTCAGCTGATCTGACTCTCTCATCTTGATTTGGTGGTATCCTGAGTAGGCGTCCAGAAAACAAAGCAGCTCGGAGCCTGCTATGGAGTCTACGACTTGGTCAATTCTAGGCAGCGCAAAGGGATCCTTTGGGCAGCACTTGTTAACACCGGTATAGTCAATACACATCCTCAGCTCTTTATTCTTCTTTGGAACAAGTACATGATTTGCCACCCAATCGGTGTGTACAACTTCTTTTATGAAATTGGCGGCCTTCAGCCTATTTATCTCCTTTCCTATAGCCTTGCGTCTCTCATCTCCAAAGCGTCTTGTTGCTTGCTTCACCGGCTTGGATCCTTTTATGACGTTGAGCGAGTGCTCGGCAAGTTCCCTCGGTACACCAGGCATGTCGGAAGGCGACCATGCAAAGATGTCACGATTCTCACGGAGGAACTCGACGAGCGCGGCTTCCTATTTGCTGTCAAGGTTGGAGCCGATGACAACTTGCTTAGACTTGTCACCTGGGATGAGGTCCGCCTTTTTGGTGTCTTCTGAAGCTTCGAAGGTCTTCTTGACATCAATCTTTGGCCTTGGCATGTAGTTGTCTGAATCCGCCCCGAGCAGCGCGAGTTCTTCCTTGTGGATGACGGCTTCTGCGAAGGCGGCCATGCCACGCTCGCACTCCTTGGCTTTCTTGAAGTTGCCGGAAATCGTGATGGTTCCGTTTCCCCCCGGCATTTTAAGCTTGCTGTATATGTAGCACGGCCTTGCCATGAACTTGGCGAAAGCCGGTCGTCCGAAGATTGCATGATAGGCGCTTTTGAAGGGGACAACTTCGAACCGGAGGAACTCTGAGCGGTAGTTCTCTTTTGGTCTGAAAGTTACCTTCAGCCTGATGCTCCCCATTGACTTTGCTTGCCTGCCGGGCACTATGCCATGAAAAGTTAGGTTGCTGTGGTCCAGCTGATCCTCTGATAGGTTCATGCGGCTTAGTGTGTCATAGTACAGGATGTTGAGGCTGCTGCCGCCATCCATAAGTACCTTTGTGAGTCTGAAGTTGTCGACAATGGGATCGACGACAAGGGCGTACTTGCCTGGATGAGGAACGTGATCAGGGTGGTCGGACCGGTCCCAAGTGATCGTTGCCTCCGACCAGTTCAAGTACTGAGGGACGTCCGGCATTGTCGCGTTGAGTTCGCGCATTTCCGCCTTATCCGCCTTAGCCGAAGGCGTGCCGACAAAGCACACAAGAGATTCTTTGACCTTCGGATACGACTTCTTTTTCTTGGCGGCTGCGTCGTCTTCTCTTGAGATAGACATGTCATCGTCATCCTCATCCTCCTTGTTGTCTTTCTTGTCGTTCTTTTTTGACTTCTTTGACTTCCAGCCGACTGTGGGATCCTTTTTGAAGTTGTCCATGAAACGGCACTCGCCAAGCATATGGTTGACCTTGCCCAGTGAGGCGTGGATGGGACATGGCAAAAGCTTTGCCTGTTCATAAGTGATCCGTGCCGCCTTAGGCCCTGAGCCGGCTTCGCGACTATCTTTCTTATTCTTCCACTTCTTTTTGCCGGCGTTCCCTTGGAATGATGCGGCTACCTCATTGGAAGGTACGGCTTTGTCATCTGCCGCCTGCTTGCGCCTGTTGTTCCGCTTTGGTATGATGTTGACGGCTGGGTCATCGTCCCGGGCGTCGTCATCCGCCGCCGCGTATTGGGCGGCCAGGTTGAGCATCTCACCAAGGTTCGTGATTTGCTCGCGGACGAGCCTATGACGGAGCAAGGACTTCTTCTGTAGGCCCGTGTAGAAGGCGTGGATAGCCTGTGCGTCCGAAACACCATGACAGTTGGCTTTTTCGGATATCCAACGGCTGACAAAATCTGTCATGGTTTCGTCCGGCTTTTGGATACAGCGTTGCAAATCCGTGTAGGTATTTGGACGCTTGTATGTTCCTTGGAAGTTGAAAGTGCATGGTTGCCCCCATGCGTGGTTTTGGTAATTAATGACAATCCTTATAGACTAATGTTTACATTGAGATATTCTTATAGATCTTGTCCATGGGAAATTATAGGAGTTCATGTGTTGGACTCTTCAAGATGACTTAATGACCAATGCTCTATTCAAAGGGTTTATATGAAGAATGGTCATGTGTAGAGTTGAGCTCATTGCAAGTATGGCTTGGAATAGAAGATTGAGTGAACAATCATGTTTAACCCCAAGCCATCATACATATCAAGAGAAGAAAATGAAGTGCAAGTTCAATATGATGCATATCGGAAGATATCCTTTGATTGAGTCTTGCAAAGGAAACATGAAGACAAAGCCTAGCGAGTCCCTCCCATAACGGAGTATGGGGGAGCATTTGTAGAAGTCTTCATCAAGCATGTGCTAGCAAGCACAATCAAGAAAGGTGTTTCAACTTGAGAGAGTCAAGATCTTCATCATCGAGCTCAAGTGGAATGCGCAAGGCAAAGGTATGATCTTGATAGGTTTTCTCTCTTACCGGTCTCATGGTGTTAGTAGGAGACCGGGTTTTAGGATAGATAGCGTACTATCAAGAGGGGCTCTCAAGTGAGTAACTTGATCGCATTGTTGTGGAGAGCTCAAACCTTTGCATACTTGGCTTCTCATATTTCTTGGTTCTTATTTGGTTTTTCTCCGTGTTGAGTGTTGGTGCTTGTCGTGATCTTCATGATAAGACCAAGTCCTTCGAAAATGGTTTTACTTTGGAATCCTTTTATCCATGTGAGGATTTAGAGCTTGGTTTATCTCCATACTAAGCTCTAGTTCATCAAAAACAGATTTCGTATGAATATCTTGTTGCGTTTTTTATGAAGGAGTTTTTACTGGTTTGCATTGTTTAGGAAAGTTCAACCTTTCCTCATTTGGTTTTATCCTCACATGATGGACTGTGATGTTTCTATGCACATTCAAGTAGAGCTCGTTGTAACGATTCCAACGAGCCAAAAATCATCGAAAACGGAGTCCGGATGGAAAAGATATTGACGTTTTCGTTTATCAGTTTCTGCTGTTTTTTGCTGTAGCGGTAGTACCGCCGCGGTACCGCCCGAGGTACCGCCGGATCTAACAGAGAGCTGTTTTCGGCGGTACCAGGAGCGGTAGTTCCGCCGGGGCGGTAGTACCGCTACGGAAGCCTGTTTTCAGCCCGTTTTGATGCCCTAACTCCCTAGGGGGGCGGTAGTACCGCTAGGGCCAGCGGTAGTACCGCTACGGCGCGAATCTGCACTCAACGGTTGGAATTTGGGTTGACCTATTTAAGGGGCCTTCTTCCCCAATGGTTCCCTAACCTTTCTAGCAAGTTTTGACCTCCATTGTTGACCTTCTTGAGCTTGCTATCTCTCCATCCCTCCAATGATTCTTGCTAATTCTTGAGGGAAAAGAGAGAGGAGATCTAGATCCACCTTTCCACCAATCAATCTCTCCTCTAAGTGAGGGGAACCTAGTGGATTTAGATCTTGGAGTTACTTTGTGGTTCTTCTCCTTTGTTCTTCCTCTCTTCTCCCCCCATAAGCATTAGTTGCCTTTGGTGGGATTTGAGAGTGAAGGATTTGACTCCTTTGTGGATTCCTTGTTCTTCCTCTCTTCTCCCCCCCATAAGCATTAGTTGCTTTTGGTGGGATTTGAGAGTGAAGGATTTGAGCACTTGTGCTCTTGCCTTTTGCATTTGGTGCATCGGTGTGCTCTCCACGAGGATTCGTGGAAGTTGAAAGTTTGTGAGCTTGTTACTCTTGGGTCCTTGGACCCTAGACGCCTTTGTGGTGGTTGGACCCTTGTGTGGTCACTTGAAGCCGTTCGGGAGCCCCCAATCCCATTGTGGGTTGTGTCCCGGATTGTTGTTGGAGGCCGTTCGGGAGCCCCCAATCCCATTGTGGGTTGTGCCCCGAATTGTTGTTGAAAGGCTCCGGATTCCGCCTCGAAGGAATTCCGATAGTGGAAGGTGAACCAAGCCTTTGTGGTGCGGTTCATCGGAGAAGAAGGCGAAACCTTTGTGGTTGTTGAACCGTTGTGTCGGTTCACACCTCTCCAACGAGACGTACTCCCTTAACAAGGAGGAACTCGGGAATACATCCTCGTCTCCGCGTGCCTCGGTTATTTCTATACCCGAGCTTTTACTTATGCACTTTGCATTGTGATAGCCTTCGTGCTTGAAGTATTCTATTGCTATCACCTTGTTATTTATCTTGCTTAGCATAAGTTGTTGGTGCACATAGGTGAGCCTAGTTTATTTAGGTTGTCGGCTTGTTAATTTAAACACCTAGTTTTATTCCGCAATTATCAAGCCTAAACCAGAAAAGTTTTAAACCGCCTATTCACCCCCCCCCCCTCTAGGCGACATCATTGTCCTTTCAATTGGTATCAGAGCCTGGGCTCTCTTGTTGGGCTTTACCGCCTAGAGAGTAAAATATGTCGTTTAGAGAATTAGTGCATGATCCCACTTTCATATTCGATGGCACAAATTATGATGTTTGGAAAATTCGCATGCTTAATCTATTTAGGGCCATGGGTCCAAATTATGTTAAGAGGATTGTAGATGTGTGTTTATCTCCTCCAAAGGATTCTCATGAATTATCTTTAGAGGATGAGATAAACTCTCATCTCGAGACTCAAGTTACTAATGGTCTTATGTGTGCTTTGACCGATGTAGTTCTTGCTTCAATCATGCCTTTTCAAAATGCACATGAGCTTTGGACCAAGCTTCAAGATATATATGAAGTGTCCAAAATTATTGAGGATGATTGTTCTTCCTCCACCTCCGGCCGTGATGAGTTCACAACTTCTTCCACTTCACCATCATGTGATTTGTCACACGGTAACGATATGGTGAGTGGCGATAGAAATTGCATTGGTGATGGTGAACTTACTATTGATTATACCTCTTCTCTATCACATTGCAATCTTCTATCTTTGGACTTAAAATCTTCTAGCACTCAAAATGTCATACATGCTAGAGTTGATTGTCCTTGCATATCAAGTAATAGTTGCTTAACTAAATATAATGATGATATGCTCTCTATGTCTTGTTGTGATGAAAATTACTCTTCCATATCCTCTAGTATTTGCATGACTAACAATGTAGAGGAATCCCAACACTTGTTGGAACAAGACATGGACCTCAATGGAGCTTCAAGTATTTCTTCATCCTCCTCACCCAGTAATCATGTTTGCCTTATGGCTAAGGATTCCGAGGTATCTCCCACCTCGAATCCAAATTGTGATGATGTGGATGAGGATTCTCATGAAGAAGGTTTTGACTTTGAATCCTTAACCAAGATGGGTGAGATGGTACTTGGTGCTCTCCCCAAAGGTAGTAAAGCTATCCCTCCTCTTTGTGAAATCATTGATTATGTTACTAAGAGTAGGGAATTCATTGAGGATTTGGAAAGTCAATTTGATGAGAAATGTCAAATTGAGAGAGATGACTCTATCACCATAGCTTCTTTGAAAGCTTCTCTTGAAGAGGAAGAAGAGCTTAGGGTTTCTCTTGAAGAGAAACTTGAATCCCTTGATGAGTCTAATGATCTTATTATTGCTAAAATCATTAAGGAAAGAGATCATGCTATTGCTAAATATAAAGTGCTTAAAAAGGAAAAAGTTGAATTTGATGTTGGCAATGCTAGACTAAGTGAGGACATAGAGAGACTTGACAAAGCTCACAAAACTTTAGAAAGTGAACACTCTCTCCTTATCATGTCTCATGATCAACTCCAAACTCAACTATCTAACAATGATAAGCTTTCCAAATTGTCTCCTTCCATTTCTAATGTTAATGATGCTTGTGCTACTAACTCCACTTCTCGTGAAGCATCTATTTTGAAGGAAAATGTTGAGCTAAGGGCTCAACTTGAGTTGCTATCTAGCAAGTATGGGAAATTGGAAGAAACTCATGAAAGGCTCTCTAGCTCTAATGACGATCTTCGAGCATCCCATGCTAAGCTAAAGTTAGCTAATGAGGCGATTATGTCAAAGGTAACATCTTGTAAGCCTCATGTGGACAATGGCACAACGTCTTCTCTTAATGCTATATCATCTTGTGCTAGTCCTTGTGATTCATCCACTCATAATGTTGCTACATCTTGTGATGAATCACTTTCCATACCTTGTTGCTCTAACAATGAAGTTTCTACTTCCTCTAGAATTTGTGTTGATACTAACCATGTAGAGGAATTAAAAGAGCTCAAGGCCCAAGTCACTTCTTTGAATAAAGACTTGGAAAAGCGTCATGTTGGGAAGTCCACACTTGACAATATGTTGAGTGTTCAAAGACGCCCCAATGACAAGAGTGGACTTGGATTCAACTCCAATAACAAGAACAAGTCCAAGATCATCAAGAAGAAAAAGGGTCAAGAACAAGTCAAAGATTCGGCCAAAATTGTTTGCTTCAAGTGCAAAGTTGAAGGGCACCATGTTAGATCTTGCCCTTTGAACAAGAAGGCTCTTAGTGAGAAGCAACAAGGGAAGAAACCTCAAGTTCAAACTCAAGCTCCTCAAGTTGAAGAACGGTCTCTTCCCAAGAAGAATCAAGCTACCCCTCCTCAAGTCAAGACTCCAACTAAGAAGAGAGGAGGAAGTAGATGTTGCTACCTATGTCTTGAGAAGGGTCACCTTGCTTCTTCATGCACAAATGGTACCTTATCCAACCCCATTATAATTAATGATGTTTATTCTCTTCGGAAGGATAAGGTTGGCAATGTGTTTGCCAAATATGTTGGTACTCAAAGTGGTGTCAAGAAAAGAACCATTTGGGTTGCCAAACCTATTGTGACTAACCTCTTAGGACCCAACTTGGTTGGGGACCAACAAGTTAAAACTTGATCAATAGGTGTTGTTGGAGGCATTGGAGACTTGGCTACATTATGAAGAATTAAGGGATCTTCATCAATTATATTCTCTCAAGTCAAGTCATATGGATCATATTGTTCTATCTCATATCCAATGTTCCTCCTTGCGGTAACTTTTATTTAAATCATATATACATTGAAAGTTGCTTGCACCCTTGCATGTGTTTGGTTTTGTACCTTGCTAGTGTTTGTATGTGTTGTGCTCTCTACTTACTTATCTTGAGAAATCAAGTATGTGTGTATGTTGGTTTGCACACCATTTACTAGTTTTGAGCCTTATTGTTTTTATTTGATATCTTATCTTGTTGGCTCTCTTTGAGAGATTAATGGACTATCATATTTTGGGGGAGTGATATGCTTCGTGCACTTCACAATCCTAAAATTGTGTATTCATGAGAAATACAACTTAGTGTTGATATTTTTATATTATCTACTATCTATGTGGTATGTCATTCTCATGAGAAATTCAATTTCTATAATGTCCATTAATTTTTCGAGTTGGTTTTGTTTGCCTCTTGCTTTAAATAAATGGATTATCACATTATGGGGAAGTAATAAGCTATGTGCATATTACAAGCCTAGAAAATGTGAACATATGAGGTTTTGCCACCTAGAATTGATATTGCTAGTTATCTTGTTCCTATGTGGCATGTTGCTCAAACAAGTTTCCATTTACTTAAATGCTTTTTGTCTCTCACTCTTTTGGATCTTGTTTGTGGAGGATGTTCTTGGCATGGCTTTCCCAAATATGTTCTCTTGTATCTTTTGGGAAGCCAATTGTTTCAAGCTACTCCTTGGAGTTGCTTTGCACCTTCGCATGATTTGTGAAGCTATCAAGAATATCTATCTATCTAAGCATGGCTTTTAATTCCTATCATTTGCCATATGCTTATGTTTTGTGAATATGATCTTGAATATATCTTTGCAATCCACCCCCGAGAAATATCTCCATACATTACTTGTCTTGACAAGTGATAATCTTTTTGTGGTACATATATTGATCATATTCGCTTTGGCTCTTGCTTTGAATTGCTTTATTTGATTGCCAAGGATTTGTTTTGATCTAACTCTCATTTGTCTTCATTGTATCTTTTGGATCCTTTATTGCTCTACTTAAAATTTATTTAGTGCTTTCTTGAGTTGGGAAAAGCAATGAACCAATTCTTGTGCATTGATATTCAAAAGTCATACTTCTTGATAATGCACTATTCTTTGGGAAGCTATCCTACTTTGAGTAAAACATCGTTCTTTAATTTGGTATTGCAATTTCTTGCCTTTCTTGACCATGACTAGTGTTTGAATAATATATATGGAGAGTGATGATCTCATTTGTGTGTATTGTGTATTCAAATGCAAAATCATAAATAATGCACACATCGTGGGGGAGCAATCCTATATGCTTTTTGAACATTAGTTGTCTTCGTTTGATATTTGATCCCGATGACGTGTCTTCTTGGAAGACAAACATTCTTCGTCTTGGTACCTCGTGCCATCATGAAAAGTGTAGAGGGTTTGGTTTATTCCTTGATGATATTTTTCATCAATTGGTCTCTTGTTTTCATTGGTATCTTTTCAAAGTGATATCTTCAATCATGTGTTGATTTGGGTATTTGATACAATTTGGATAATTTATTTTCTTGTCACACTTGTGTGTGCTTTGTTGGTTTACTTGGTGTTTTATCTAAATTATATCTCGCTTGGTTCTTGTAAGTCTTGTGCATGCATATTTATTATATGTATATATTATGGCATGCTTACTTTCGTGGATCCAATATATAGGATAAACTCCATCAAATCCTAAATGGCTAAGATGTGCATGAAATTCAATTTCATATCAATATGCACATATTTATGTGGAGTTTGTCCTATGTGTTGTAGTTGCTCTAACTACTTTAGACCCAATTAGTTTGGGTACCATGTTGTACTTAAATTTGTTTTAGGTACACTTGAGATGCATTGGAAGCTTGTCTCATCTACAAGGTGGTGTCACCATGTGTTCATTGGAGCCAAGTTTGGATGATGGTTCACTCTTATCTTCTACATCACCAATGCTATCTTGGTAACACGTATCTACCTGATGCATACATTTCTAGCTTTCAACCTTGTGTAGGTTGTATATTGGCATGAATCTTTTTGTTGCAATTAATTTGGTTTTTGAAAAACATCCTTATTGCAAATATGAGTAAGTCGGGATGATTACATATAAGGGGACTATATATTCATTTCTATGATTCATCGATCCCAAGTATGTCAATCTAGCACTTTCTACTTAAAGTCTCTCATGTGCAATATTGATGTTTCTTCAAATCATTTGCCTTTCGTGATACTTGTTATCTTACTCGGAGCATCCATTTGTTAACCTTTATCCCTTGTGGATAATTTTTGATGCTATGATGAGTATGTGTTGGAAGTTCACTTATATTCCGTTAAGATATAATTGGGATTTGTGCTATGCTTTTAAGCAAAGATCTTATTGGTGTATTTATGACTTCCTCCTGGATATCATAATCTTTACCCGTGTATCTATCTTGTGTGTACATGTTTATTTGTAGACCCATATCTTAGTGATTAGTGTCTACTTAGAAACTTATACACATGAGATTAGTTACATCTTTTATTGATATTCCAATTCTTTAGTGACCACCTCTTTTTGCTTTTAGTTCTTTGGTGGTTTCTAAAAGGAACAAGTTTTATTTTTCATGTGTTATGCTTTTTGCATTTTACTAAGCTTGTGGAGTTATTTGCTATACCTCTTTTGGTGTGTGGGTATGGGAAAGACATGATATGCACTATGTGCAACTCTTCTTGAAAGACTATGGTGATGCTATCATCCTTGTATTAGTCTCCTATAATGTCTTTTTATCTCACACCCATTATTTGATTTACCGCTCCTTGCTCTTGTTGCAAAACATTTTATTAGGTGAAAATTGTTTTGCCTCCTTTATCATTTACAATCTCTTGCATGAGCTTGTGTTCGAATTTATCTAGGAGGGAGTGAGGATTCCATGTTGTGCACACTATATTGAAACACAAAACCTATTTGTGCACGTACCTTGTGGAGTTCCCTCATGATATTTAGAACATTTTTCGGATCCTTTTGATTGCTTGCTTCTTTCGTTGAAGTATCTTTCCATTTGAAATTCTTTTGCAATCTTTGGATCCTCTATATAGTTTGATCTCCCTCCATCTATTCGTCATTGGATATGTGCATTTGATTTCACTCATATTATGAGAAATGCACACATTATGGGGGAGCTCTCACTATATTTGCGTTCTAAGTTTTTCTTCCTATTTCGGCAATCGATGCCAATGGGGGAGAAATTTAGAGGGTTTAAGGAAATATGGGTTTATTCTCTTGCGGTTCTCTTGCATCCTTGCTCTTTGTGTTGCATGGTTGTTTAAATTCATTATATAAACCCTCGTAAAAGGGATTGTCATCAATTACCAAAATGGGGGAGATTGAAAGTGCATGGTTGCCCCCATGCGTGGTTTTGGTAATTAATGACAATCCTTATAGACTAATGTTTACATTGAGATATTCTTATAGATCTTGTCCATGGGAAATTATAGGAGTTCATGTGTTGGACTCTTCAAGATGACTTAATGACCAATGCTCTATTCAAAGGGTTTATATGAAGAATGGTCATGTGTAGAGTTGAGCTCATTGCAAGTATGGCTTGGAATAGAAGATTGAGTGAACAATCATGTTTAACCCCAATCCATCATACATATCAAGAGAAGAAAATGAAGTGCAAGTTCAATATGATGCATATCGGAAGATATCCTTTGATTGAGTCTTGCAAAGGAAACATGAAGACAAAGCCTAGCGAGTCCCTCCCATAACGGAGTATGGGGGAGCATTTGTAGAAGTCTTCATCAAGCATGTGCTAGCAAGCACAATCAAGAAAGGTGTTTCAACTTGAGAGAGTCAAGATCTTCATCATCGAGCTCAAGTGGAATGCGCAAGGCAAAGGTATGATCTTGATAGGTTTTCTCTCTTACCGGTCTCATGGTGTTAGTAGGAGACCGGGTTTTATGATAGATGGCGTACTATCAAGAGGGGATCTCAAGTGAGTAACTTGATCGCATTGTTGTGGAGAGCTCAAACCTTTGCATACTTGGCTTCTCATATTTCTTGGTTCTTATTTGGTTTTTCTCCGTGTTGAGTGTTGGTGCTTGTCGTGATCTTCATGATAAGACCAAGTCCTTCGAAAATGGTTTTACTTTGGAATCCTTTTATCCATGTGAGGATTTAGAGCTTGGTTTATCTCCATACTAAGCTCTAGTTCATCAAAAACAGATTTCGTATGAATATCTTGTTGCGTTTTTTATGAAGGAGTTTTTACTGGTTTGCATTGTTTAGGAAAGTTCAACCTTTCCTCATTTGGTTTTATCCTCACATGATGGACTGTGATGTTTCTATGCACATTCAAGTAGAGCTCGTTGTAACGATTCCAACGAGCCAAAAATCATCGAAAACGGAGTCCGGATGGAAAAGATATTGACGTTTTCGTTTATCAGTTTCTGCTGTTTTTTGCTGTAGCGGTAGTACCGCCGCGGTACTGCCCGAGGTACCGCCGGAGCTAACAGAGAGCTGTTTTCGGCGGTACCGGGAGCGGTAGTTCCGCCGGGGCGGTAGTACCGCTACGGAAGCCTGTTTTCAGCCCGTTTTGATGCCCTAACTCCCTAGGGGGGCGGTAGTACCGCTAGGGCCAGCGGTAGTACCGCTACGGCGCGAATCTGCACTCAACGGTTGGAATTTGGGTTGACCTATTTAAGGGGCCTTCTTCCCCAATGGTTCCCTAACCTTTCTAGCAAGTTTTGACCTCCATTGTTGACCTTCTTGAGCTTGCTATCTCTCCATCCCTCCAATGATTCTTGCTAATTCTTGAGGGAAAAGAGAGAGGAGATCTAGATCCACCTTTCCACCAATCAATCTCTCCTCTAAGTGAGGGGAACCTAGTGGATTTAGATCTTGGAGTTACTTTGTGGTTCTTCTCCTTTGTTCTTCCTCTCTTCTCCCCCCATAAGCATTAGTTGCCTTTGGTGGGATTTGAGAGTGAAGGATTTGACTCCTTTGTGGATTCCTTGTTCTTCCTCTCTTCTCCCCCCCATAAGCATTAGTTGCTTTTGGTGGGATTTGAGAGTGAAGGATTTGAGCACTTGTGCTCTTGACTTTTGCATTTGGTGCATCGGTGTGCTCTCCACGAGGATTCGTGGAAGTTGAAAGTTTGTGAGCTTGTTACTCTTGGGTCCTTGGACCCTAGACGCCTTTGTGGTGGTTGGACCCTTGTGTGCTCACTTGAAGCCGTTCGGGAGCCCCCAATCCCATTGTGGGTTGTGTCCCGGATTGTTGTTGGAGGCCGTTCGGGAGCCCCCAATCCCATTGTGGGTTGTGCCCCAAATTGTTGTTGAAAGGCTCCGGATTCCGCCTCGAAGGAATTCCGATAGTGGAAGGTGAACCAAGCCTTTGTGGTGCGGTTCATCGGAGAAGAAGGCGAAACCTTTGTGGTTGTTGAACCGTTGTGTCGGTTCACACCTCTCCAACGAGACGTACTCCCTTAACAAGGAGGAACTCGGGAATACATCCTCGTCTCCGCGTGCCTCGGTTATTTCTATACCCGAGCTTTTACTTATGCACTTTGCATTGTGATAGCCTTCGTGCTTGAAGTATTCTATTGCTATCACCTTGTTATTTATCTTGCTTAGCATAAGTTGTTGGTGCACATAGGTGAGCCTAGTTTATTTAGGTTGTCGGCTTGTTAATTTAAACACCTAGTTTTATTCCGCAATTATCAAGCCTAAACCAGAAAAGTTTTAAACCGCCTATTCACCCCCCCCCCCCTCTAGGCGACATCATTGTCCTTTCAGAAGTGCTGGGAGAAAACCTTTTCCATGTCGTACCAGCTATGGATGGACTTTTCAGGAAGGTTGTCGATCCAAGCTCTTGCCGTGCCTTCCAACATGAGAGGTAGGTAGCGGACGGCAATATAGCTGCTCCCGCCGGCAATTTCTATGGCCATGGCATAATCGGATAGCCATGAGTCCGGCTTAACGAGGCCGTTGTAACTAGAACAGTTTTTTGACACTGACGTCATGTCCTTAGGGAACGGCTCTCTGCGGATGGCATCACCGAAGCACTTTGGTCCAGAGTATAGCGGCTCCTTTCCTCTTGCTATGTCTTGTAGGCGGTGTCGTGCGTCTTTTGGATCGAGCTGCCGTGCGCCTCTGTTTGCGTCCGGCTCGTCCTGCGCTGCCCGGCTTATGCTGCGCCTGGGCCCTTCTACCTCCTCTCTCTTCTTGCTGCCGGTGCTACGCTGCGGAGACCGGCTTCGACCTCTCCTGGGAGGGTCGTTGCCGACATCTTTTCTAGGCGGTGGCCTGTTGTTCCGGCTACCGCCGTTGTCGCGTCTTGGCTGGGATGGAGGTGGCAGGTCTCCTCTACTTCCTGTCCTTGAATTCTCGTCCCGCCTTGGCTTTGGCGGTGGCGCCTTCTTTGGAGGTGGCGTTGCCTTCCTTTTGTCGCCATGGCTACTGGAGCCAGACGGGCCTTCGGGGTCGGTACCGGGTGCAACTTTGCACTTTCCCGACTTAGACTCTAGGTCTCCCCCGCGAGCATCCGCCATGTAGCCGTAGGAATCAGCGCGAGCTTGTTGTTCTAGGGCCTTGCTCACGAAGTGTCTTGCGTTGGCCAGCTTTTCTTCCGCCGTGTAAGTGTTGTCGTCCAGGGTATCTAGCGCGGCGGCCGCGTTGAGGACAGGGGTGCAGAAGACAACATCTCCCCTTCTGTCCACGCGCTGTGGTGCCGTACGCCAGTCGAACCCTAGATCTTGAGCCGCTGTCGTCGCTTGCGTAGGCGGCTCTTTTCCACGGCGGTTTTTTGATGACCTTTTCTCCTCGAAGAGTTGCCGGCTTGTTTTGGCCGACATCTTCTCCTGTTCTTTCTCGATCTTCTTCGCAAGGCTCTCAACGTGCTCCTCTCTTTTTCGCAGGAAGTCAGAGTGCTTAAGCATGTTTAGCCTAAGCTCTTCCACTTCGTCGTGGGGTGTCTTTATTCACCGGAGTATTCATGATCTCGTCTACTTCTTTGATGACGGAGAGCAAATCCGTGGGTTTGCTACTGCCGCCTTTCTCGAGGCCAGTTTTCTTCTTTGCGCGCACCTTGTCGGAACTTTCAATGAGTTGGCCGGAAGTGGTGTCGCCGGCGTCTTCCGCCGGCTTGTTTTGCGCCTCCGAAGTAACTGGGGTTGTCTCGTGACCGACAACAACCATCATAGCCAGCTTGTCAGGCATGTCAGTATCCGCTGTGCCCTCTGAAGGAACCGGATTACCACTGGAAAAGCGGGTTTTGATCTTCTCTTCAAAGAGACTAGCATCATCATCAGAGTCAGAATCTACGTTGACTTGAACGGTAGATCTGGATCCGGCATCTGACATCGTATCCTCCTGTAGAGCAGGGAGGATTGACTCAGGATCGTTGTTTTCCGGCTGGGAGTCTGATCCCAGTCCGACAACTCCGACGAAGTGGAAATCAGATTCAGCCGACTCCTGGGAGAAGGCGGATTCAGATCCATCTTGTCGGTCGACTGCTTGGTCGAAGGGTTGGTGGGTGGGGTTGTAGAAACGCGGTAGGCCGTACGCCTCTGGCGTGTACCCGATGAAGACGTCGATCCCTCCGATCGGTACGATTGCGCATCCGATAAGGTAGTCGTCCGCCAGGAGCCAGGACTCATCCGAGTTGACGTAGCTATGGCCGCCATACCTTGTGACGCGACCGACGGCGATCTGCTTGCCCACGCCGCCAAGTGTTCCCGCCTGGAACGTGACGCCTGGAACGTGACGCCAGGAACCTTATGCCCCACGGTGGGCGCCAACTGTCGTGGTATCGGCATAATTGATAGGAGACGGGGGTCCTCTAGCCTACGTATGGATTGTGGGGAAGAAGGTTGGTGTTGTCAAGGACGGGATTGAACACGGCGAGTTTACCCAGCTTCGGATCCCACGGCGGTGGCGAGATCCTACGTGCTGCTATAATTCACTATGAGGCAATAGCCGTGAACAGGTTACAATGTGTACGATGCCTATTGAAGCGTCTGCCCTAAAGGCTCCCTGGTGGCCGGCTTATATAGGCGGCCAGACCCCAGGGTACAAGGTAAGTACTTGTCCGGCAAGTAAACAGAGTCCTAGACCTAGCCGGCTTAGTTGCCGCCTTCCGTCTTGGGCTTGGTGGCTGGATGGGCTTCGGCCTTCCGCCTTCCTTGGGCCGTCCGCCTACTTCCTTGTACGTCAGCTATCTGGGCCGCCCGACAGGCTTCGGCCTTACCACCCTTGGGCCACCCTGGACTAGCCGGATTGATCCATGTTGGTTATACCCGTAGTTGATATATCCCCAACAGTATGTCTGCTTTGGGTTCATTACGAATGTGTGTTTAGAGTCAAATTCTTTTATTCATCATTTTCCTTGCAGACAGTGTATCACAGAAAAATGCTCATGCCCTGATCTTCGGTTTGTAGGCAGCAAGATGTGCGTGCAACTGAGATTGATGAGGCGGATATGAATCTCTCCTGAAGTTTTCCAAATATGAACTGATACGAGTCTTGGATCTAGAAGAATGCGTTAACCACTTGGAGGACAAACATCTTAGTAAGATATGCAAAAACCTCTTGTTGCTCAGGTACTTAACCCTTGGGGCTGCTGTGAAGCTTAAAGCACTCCCCAAAGAGATCAGGAAGCTTCAACTTTTGGAGACGCTGGATTTAAGAAAAACCAAGATAGAGATTTTGCCCACACAAGTCATGGGGCTAACATGCCTGATGCATAAGTTACAAACTTGGTTATCAGAGAATAGCAAATTAGAAACGGTAACAGGGTTTGTTGTGGACGACAACAAGATATAAGGATTTGCACAGCTCATAGAGCATATGAAGCCCTTGCAAAGGTGAAATTATCAGTGGTACTAGCTGACAGTAGCATCCTTGTGTCAGGGTTGCGGTCTGATTGTACATGAGAATTGGCAGATGATCTAAACGGACCATATTTTTTGTGTTGGAAATTGATTGGTGTTCTCACTGGATCACTTTTAGTAATTCAGAAGCAACGTTAATTATATACAAATAATGGAATTTCTTTAATCATTTAATCACAATGTTCAGTCTTTTCTGCACTTGCTCTCGATCCAACAGTGTGGCAGCACAGGAGAATGAGGCACTGGACAATAGTGCGATAAAACTGAGCCGTATACGGCAAATATAGTGGTAATTAGAATGTTGTAGTCTGGTTGATCAATAACATAAATTGGAATGGTGTAGTCTTTAAAATGCATGTATCGATGGGTGTGTCGCAGTCGCAATCGCAGTAGGACTGTGCTCCCCTGTCTATGTCCACGGCTAGCTGGAGAAGAGGCGGCTCCTCTTCTCTGCGTCCACGGCTGGAGAAGGGGCAGCGGCAACAATGGTTGGTTCTGGCGTCCGTCTCTGCCATACCATTGCCCCCATCGTCTCCTCTTCTCCACCCTTGATTAGCAGTAACTTAAACATCAGCAAAACGAGAGATCCGCTGAACAACAACCAAAACCCCTGTAACTTGACTCGATAAGGTAAAGTACAACACGATTCAGTAACAAATATACATCTCCATGGCATGATTGAGTCATAGATATACATGTACATTACACGATTCAGTCACAGATAGCATGACTATTTTGCTGGCGCTTGGAGTGGTCTAACTTCTTTATGTGTCTCTATCATGTAGATTTTTCTCTCCTGTTACAAAGCACAGACATGTTTCTTGTTTCCCGTTCCAACAGAGATTTGAGATGCTGAATATTCAGGGTGTAATTTTGTTTGGAATTGTATTTGTAGAAAACGGAGGGACAAGCAAGCTAATTTTTTTTAAATAATACTTTTTTTATTAGAAATTCGGGAAATATTGCGCAGTTTTAGGAAATTTTAAAAATATTACGGCCTCGGCCTGGAGGAGGCCGACTGGAGCTCGTCGGCCCAAAGGAGGCCGACTGGAGCTCGTCGGCCCAGAGCTGGCCGACCAGGGCTGGAGAGAGGCCACGGGCCGGCCGAGTGCCTGATCGGCATCGAGCGGCCAGGCTTCGGCCACGTCACGGCCGAGGAGCTCGTCGGCCACCAGGACCCTTCAAAGCCCCGCGCGGCTTCCTCTTCCTCGCGATGTGCCGGCTCTCTCCTCTCTCTCTCCTTCTTCCAAATCTAGCCACGAGCAGCGGAGCAGCGGCATGGTGCGACCTCGACGGGGAGCGGGCTGGTGAGGTTGTTGTTGTAGAGGTCGAGGACGCGGAGGGCGCGGAGGCGGGCGAGCGCGGACGGGAGGGAGCCGTTGAAGGCGTTGTTGGAGAGGTTGAGGTGGGTGAGGGAGCGGAGGTGGCCGAGCGAGGCCGGGACGGGGCCCGAGAGGGCGTTGGCGGCGGCGTCGAGGCAAAGGAGGCCGCGCAGGCGGGAGAGCACGGGCGGGAGCGCGCCGGAGAGGTTGAGGCCGGACACGTCGAGCCCCACGACGGTGCGGCGGACGCCGCAGGTGACGGCCGCCCACGCTTCAAGGGTAAGACTTTTTCATGTATTAGGGTTAGGGTTTGTGTTATATGTAAATTAGGATTTAGGGTTAGGGTTTGTGTTTTTTTCTATAGGGTTAGGATTTAGTTTGCAGGTAGGGTGTAGTTAGTTCGGATGGATTTGTAGTTAGTATGGTAGTACTGGTAGTTGATAAATGCAGACTAGTGTGTAGTTACCGTCCGCATAGTTTCATGCATTAGGGTTAGATTTTGTGTATAATCTTGGATTAGTCTTAACGTTCGTGTATACGTAATCTGTATAATTAATTCCATGTATTATAATTATGTAGTAGTTTCGGTAGAATTTTAGGTACGATGTGATATTAATATTTGATGCGTTATAATATTTTTTAGGTGAGCAATTATGTCGAATATAGTAAAGTTTGTTTTCTACTACGGTGTCGGTTCAGTAAAGCAAAATGAGTATGGGATGGACCTGAGTGAGTTTGAGCACGTCGAGTTGGATCTGACTGGCCCTGAAAATTGGTCTGTTAGTCAGTTAAAAGATTGGTTGGCACAGTGTTTGGGATTAAATGCAGAAACACACACTGTCGGGGTGCACGCGTTATGGTCCAGGTCCAGTAAAAAAAATTGGTACACTCTGAGGCCGATTGATCGGGATTCTCATTGGGTGAACTGGTACCGTCAGGGACATATGTTCGCTATTTTCCATGTACCGTCAGACCTATGTATGAGACATATGTATGCTACTTCTTTCCCTCGAGGCGCGCAACGGTGGCCAGAGAAGACATTATGTATCGTTATGTACTAGACTTATTAGTACGATCTATGTAGCAATATTTGATATGTCCGTAACCGGTAGACATTGGTACGTAAGATATGATACAACAAACCTCGATTACATACCGATCACACCACACAACAATAGGAAATGCAGGTACAACTACTAATTAATCGATACTCAAAGAAAGATACAACATAACTCAAATTAAGATTCTACCTATCTCCCATCAATGCAGCCTGCACCATCCGCAGATTTAGCACCCTTGCCCTTTGACGATGATTCAGGCTTCTTTCCCGCACCCTTGCTCGATGTTTCTGCCTTCTTCTCCTTGCCCGTACGCACTGCTTCAGCCCCCTTTTCCTTTGACGACGGCATGAAATCGTCGTCATCATCGCTGGAGTATACCCAGAGAAATGAACGACCGTACCTCTCACGTATGTCTTGAGTTCGATGAATCGGCTCATTAGTAACATGCCTATCGAACTTATCCGCAAGCCTCAAGACTTCAGCACGGATTTGTTCTGTGGTCCTATACGGAAACCCATCTTGGCATAGCCTCACCCCTAGCAAAGCGAGATGTCTCTCACTACCAACAATTTCTTCAAGTGGAATTTCCCTACCATCTACCTTCAAATAGGTGATAATCTTAGCTAGATGCTCGGATGCGGCTATATGAAAGCCGGACACACACTTCTCACAAGGTACAATACACACCATGCTGGCGCTCTGTGAGAGTACCCCGCTTAGCCTAGAGTGATTTTTATAGGACAATGGTGGCGGGAGGAACAGGCGGGAAACGGTGGCGGGAGAAACGGGCGGGAAACGGTGGCGGGAGGAATAGGCGGGAAACGGTGGCGGGAGAAACGGGTGGGAAACGGTGGCGGGAGGAATAGGCGGGAACGGTTGGCGGGAGAAACGGGCGGGAAAAGGTGGCGGGAGAAAAAGGCGGGAACGTCTGGCGGGAGAAACGCGCGCTAATCGTGCGCTAAGGAGAAATAGGCGGAGGAGAAGTTGCTGCATGCAACGCTCGGCTTACCCTGTGCCGACAGGTACTGGTCGGCCACCTCTCAGCCGACCAGGTCCATGCCAGGTCCTGCAGGCGCGCAGATGCGGCCGACGAGACCTGGTCGGCCAGCTCTGGTCCGACGAGCCCCGGTCGGCTTCCTCCGGCCGACGCGGCCTTTTCGGCCTCCTCCAGGCCGAGGCCGTAATATTTTTAAAATTTCCTAAAACTGCGCAATATTTCCCGAATTTCTAATAAAAAAAGTATTATTTAAAAAAAATTAGCGACAAGCAAGGGGTGTGCAAAATTAAATAAAATGACGGGAATTCTCTGTTCCGTTGCAACGCACGGGTATGTTTACTAGTCTCTACTATATAATACGGGAATGGTATATCGTCGCATTTTTGCGTTGTACTCCTTTAAGTTAATGGAAAATAACCCGCACTACCGTATCAAGTACAAGAGCCTTACACTTTAGTCCAAACCGAAGTAACCCACCGCCCTAATCCCCTCGCTCTGAGCGGCAACGTCAGGTGCTCTGTGCGCCGCCACCTTCTCCACCCCTCTCCACGCCTCGCAACCAGAGAAATCAATACACGCATGAGCAACCGACCTATCCTGAGAGAACTCGTGGTCATTGGATGTCCTAATCAACCTCAAACTCCATAGCCAAACAAGCGTCCCCACGATTCAACCGCCGCCGTCCACTGCCCGCCGACCGGCCGGACAGCCGCCGCTGCGAATCGGATCAGATCCGATGGACGCGCACACAGCTCCTCGGCGCTACCGGCGGCTCAGGAAGGCCTCCGACCTCTGCACCGCCACCGCCTCACCATCCCCATCACCAAAATGAGTACGTGTGTGGTACCCCTACTCGCGATTTTCTGTTGAGTTTTTCGAATCGTTTCGGTACTCGGTTCACAACTCACGCCCAACCCCAAATAGTGTCAGGTAACGCATCCGCTGCTCATAGCAAATTGCTGATATTGATGTTTGAAACTGTATGTAGACTACTAGACTAATCTGGTATCCACCTTCTTAATTACTTCTGAATTGCGCCATCTTTGTACACCAGTTCTGCTGTTGTGGATACACAACGCAGTTTAGTATGATTGTCTTGCTACTGATTTTGTTTGTTAATCTATCAAAACAAAAGTGTAACTAGAACGACTCTTCCTCTTAAATTGTGCAACTACAACACCTATCATGCATGTACACTCTTTAACGTGTTTCGCTTGTTCATTGTTCCGTAGGTACAGACACTTATCCTGCAATAAATGTTTTCTAAGACAAATTTTTTCTATGAATGAGGCAAGTATCAGAAGTTGAGGTATTATAGCCAACGAGAGACAAAAGGCTGAGTAATGGCCGCCCACCATATGCAACGAATACCCTGACAACAGTCTGGTATGAAAATTTCTTTGCCTCTTCATGAATCTGCAGCAGCAGGCAAACAAATATGAAGCGTCGTTTCAGAGGATATTATATCCCTCTTTTTCTGCAGGACGCGGCGATGGGGTTGGTGATGAGCGCGGAGACGGGGAGCGGCTGGACGACGGGTCGAGGATGGAGGGCCTGCCGACGGTCGGCGCCATGGGCGGGCGGCCCGACGTGTCGACGCTGCCATGGTCGCTCTTCACCAAGTCCCCATAGAGGCAGATGCGGCTGGCCTTCACCTGCAACGTCTGTGGGTAGCGGCATAGTCTTCGTTCAGGTATCACTGTCGCGGCTCTTAACTTTGACGATTTAGCTTTCAGAAATTAGATTGATCAACTGCTATGTATTCTCCATAGGAAATAATTATGGTTCTTGTAAAAAATATTTGAGGATTGAACTAATGCTTAGTTGTATCCTCGTATTTCTCTTCTGGCCGGATCATTTTCAACTGATTGCTGAACATGTGCCATTGGCAGATGCCAAGTGACCAGGGACGGCTGTTGCTGCCCTCTGTGATGCCTCCCACCTCCCCAACCGTTGGTTGTGTCGACGACAATACATCTGCAATTTGATCGGTGGCAGTACTTCGATTTGCAATTTTGTTCATATGATTGGTCCCAGAACAACCCTGATGACCAGTTGGTTATGCCATTTCAATTTTACCCAGCACAACACTCCACTCAGATCATTGTATTTAAATTTTGTTAGTTTACATCTGAGTTAACATCAGTTATTACTTTCAATAATCCACAGATGCTACATATTGACAACACATACACCACTGAAAAGTCACTCTACATGGCGGCTTGGATGATCTAGCCTCAAGCACCGCTTCGAGGTCGCGCAGGGGCGGTTGGCGGTCGGCGAGGCGTTCGTGGACACCGCCGATGACGGGAAGAGGCTTGGCACCTATCATGGACTCTAGTCCCTTCAGCAGAGGATGAGTCGGACGAGTGCGGCCTTCGAGTACACGCCATGGTCCATGAGGAGCGACGGCAAGCTGCGCACTGCAAGTCTGGACTTCTGCGAGGATGACGCTGACTACGGAATGAGGAGTCTAGGTCCCTCCAGGGGCAACACTGGAGTACACGCAGGTAGATAATGTGTACATCCTGGGCGTGAGGCTCATCTCCTTCCCAGACGTGAGTGGATAAAGATGTACTGTTGTGTACTAAAGCTTGTTCCTGTCAGCTTCTGATACATGCATTTGTTTAGAAAAATTTGTTTCAACATGAGATTGTTCGATCATGGTAGTTCCTGTAGAGTAGGTTTCAAACAAAACAAATGAAAGTTTGGAACATGTAGATGTTCATTTACCAAGTAATCTTAATAGAAGAAGAAACCAAATGAAAATTTATATTTATTTGTAGCATGCTGTCTTTAATTTACATGTGTTAGCATTTCTATTGGATAAGAGGACTAATGTACACAAGTCATGTGGGTAACAAATATATGTGATTTACAAACCATGCAAATTGTCTGAGACCAAATTGGATAAATTATTCCTTATACGTGTGTTATTTCATTCTTAGGAGCATAATACATGCTAAAACAAATTCTAAGTTTTGACACTGGTTCATATATCATTGTTCGGATGAGATTGGCCGAATTCAGTTCTGATTCTTATTATAAAAAATTAAACTTATATGCTTAAGTGAAAATATTCTAAAATGATGCAACAATAAAATAGATTTTGGTGAGGGCTTCTTAGAGATGTAATTTACCTTTTCCATCGGACAAGTTACATTCCACGGGGTGTGAAGTGTAAGAGTTTGAAGTATGCACAGTTATTTCTAAATAATTTGGTGATTGTGGGAAGAAATTTAATCGTGGGTGGCCTAATATGGTGTGCTCCTGTACATGTTAATAACTTGATTTAGTAGTTATTTTTACAATGGCAACACATACTCTGAAAATGAGGATGATTGTAACATCCCAACATTTTGGAATGTTCAAAAATCACTAAAATTTAAAACTTTTTTTTTTATTAAAATAAAATATTAAATGCATAAGGAAACCAACTATGAAAGACTTCAAACATGAGTTTAATATTTCAAATGTTACAGTTTAAACATTTTATTATCCACTGTATTTCAAAAACCATAAAATATAATTTGACAAATATTTTACAAACTACAATTCATTTTATTTTAAATAAATTAGTTTCTTTATAAGTATTTGAATTAAACCACTTAGCCATATCTATTCATAAATATAAGATTATTCAAAATGGTATATAATTACTAAATGGTTTTCATTCCTTTAACTAAGTTCAAAATATAGTTTGGAAATTATAAACCTATCGTGTATAACTTTAAAACTTCATAAAATTTAAATAAATGAATTAGCCAAATAAACATTTCATTTGCTTAAATGAATTTCATCTAATTTCAAAGCATGAAATGATTAATATATTCTAAATAAGAATAGAATTAAAACCAAAAATCCTTTCCAAAGTTGTTATGAAGTTTTCAAATGAATTATCATAATTAAAATATAATGTTGCACAAATTATTTTCAATTAAAAATGAATACCCTATATTTCACATTTCCTAAACATTTTTATATTTAGTTCTTTAATATTATGCCAAAATAAAGATGAATGATTTCAGCAAAATAAGTTTAAATAACTTAAATCCAAACATATTGAAATGTGGGTATTATACAAATTTATTTAGCCAAAAGAAAATTTAAATAGGATAGAAATTCAAATTTGACTTTAAGTGTCAAATTGGTAATTAATCAATATTTCAAAATATTAATTTTCAAAAATATTCAAAACATGCCCACAATTGGTTTAACAGAAAGATAATAATTTTACAAATTTTTAGAAATTTATTTGACATCATTTGGAGTTATAAATCAAAAGATATGAATTAAATAAATAAAAATCAGAAAAAGAAAATACTTGCTGACGTCATGCTGACGTCAGCAGATCATCTCCAACCTCTGTCCGAATCTGGCGCCGAAGATCAAATCGAATCAGAGTCGATTTCCTCTCCGATTCGTGCGGGATACGATCTTCTGAAGCCCCCTACATAAACCCCAGAACCCGCCGCCGCTTTTCCCTCTTGAACCCTAGCTCAAATAGCCCCCAGGCCGCCACGGTTGCTCGCCGGAGAAGCTCGAAGCCGCCGCCGTTTTCCTCCGTTTCCCGGCGAGGTAAATCCTCCCCGTCTCCGAGACCACGCCCATCTGCCTCGCCGCGTCCGTGCGCACCTTCTGACCCCTTCCTCGCTCCTGTCCTGCAGCCGAAGTGGAGGCGAGAGCACGACCCGAAGGTCACCGGCGTTTGAACCACTCCGGCCTCGTATCCTCGCTGCCCTCGCACGCAATCGACGACGCCGCCACTTCCATCTCCTCCGTCGCCGCACGCCGCGCGTCGCCGTCGTCTCCGCCGAGCAAGGGAGTCACCGGAGCGACGAATCCGTCGTCGACCGAGGCCGCGCCGTCGTCTTCCTCATCGCCGGTAGCCACCGCGCCGCCACCCTCTGGTACGCAACGTTAGCCCTTCGATCTAGATCTGACGGTGCAGATTAGATGCCGAGGACGAAGCGGTACGATCCGATCTGGACCGTCAGATCCAGATCTGACGGCCCAGATCTGTAACTTATCCACGTCAGCTAGCCACGTCAGCGCCACGTAGTGCACAGTCAGCGCCGCGTCAGCGCCAGCGTGTAAATCAATTTTCTAATTTAATTTTAATTGGAAAATTTGCAGATTAGTCCCTGTAATTAAAACATCTATAACCTTTTAACCACAACTCCAAATTTAATAATTTTTATATATTTGGAAAGCTCTTGACATGTAGAATATTTTGGATCTGACAAAATTCAAAGTTAACTTAGTATAAAATATTCAAATTTCAAATGGTGAATTTGAGTATATTTGTAAAAACTTTAAATCTATAAATCCAAAAATTGCAAATAAATATGTTTTAGAAACTTTAGGATATTTGTAAATTAATGCCACTGCTATAAAATATTTTTGAGTAAATTTTGAATGATTTCATGGTTGTGAGTTTAATTTGAATAGTTTGACTAATTTTGAAATAACTTTTAATAGAAATATTATTTTTGATTAAATCAAATTGCATTAAATATAATTAAACCACCTCTGGCTATTAACACCATCTATAAATAAAATTGTGTTATAAAATATAAAACACATAAAATTTTAATCTATATGTTTCCTGTTATTATGTTTTGCAAATTAAAAACTAATTAAATTGCAAACTATAACTTTATGCATATGTTATAAAATTTACAAAAATTAGTGTTATGTTGCTTGTGATTTAAAATTGCATTTCATGCATAGCATATTTTATAGTTATAGTTTCCATAAGGAAAACTCCTCCCCAATTTCTCTAAGTTAGGATCATTTCAACTTAGCATATTTGTGAAGTGCTACACACTTAGACACTTAGGATTTTCAACATGGAGCTGGAAGACCAATGAAGGACTTAGGCAAAAACAAGACTTCAGAAGTACCTTCAAGGAGAAGAAGCACTTAGAAGAAAATCAAGAAGAAGTTCATGAAGGACTTAGAAGAAAACAGACTGGAAGCATCCTGAAGATGTCAGGCACTTAGAAGAAAAGTGAGAGGAAGTTCAGGAAGGCCAACCCCCTTTTATTCTCTAAGTCTTTCTCTCTGTCCTTTCTTCTCCTCTGAGAATTCATGAAGACTAAGTAAATCCAAGACCAGCCTCGAGGAATACAAATATCATCAAGTCTGAAGATTCATCAAGACTACCAGAACGCAATCAAGACATCATCCAGAAGAAAGTTACAAGTCTGGAGATGAAGCCTGGAGAACAACTACATCTTTCTTTCTATCTTTTCCCTCTTTCCTAATCTTGTCTTTTAGACTTAAACAAATTTTGATCATGATGTTATCATCTTGAAGTTGTTGGATCCTAGCAGCATAGTGGGATGAAGCGGCCTGGAAACAAACCTTACATGTCCACGTACATGAGACCTGTTCCACAATTTAAGTGGTTGGCCGGGTGTCTGTCTCTCTCACTATAGTGAATGTCCAATTTACAAAGAGTTGATAATAATTGTTGATCATCTTGAACAAATGACTTAGTATTTTTCCCTAAGTATTTTGCACACAATGGCTAAGCCATTAGAGTGCTTGTTTCAAGAAGATATAAAACAAAGTATGTTTATCCAACTTAAGACCTTAGTCCTTAGTCATTCTTGACCCACCTATTTTCCTTGCATTAACTTAAAAGATTTTCATGGCATGAAAAAGTATTTCTAGCCTTAGGAATATTTTGCACATCATACATAAACATATTTTCCTTAGAAAATTTATAAAACTTATTTATTCAACTAGTATGTGTTGTATGCATTGTGGAGTTGTGCTTGCTGTTGATTGTTGTATTGTTGCTTGTCTATACTGTTAGATTGAACGGAGAGTCCCGAGTATCGTTGAAAAGGGGTTGTGAACAACGACAACATTCAAAGGCAAGTGGCACACCTCATAAACTTCCTATTCTTATATGCATTACTTAGTGTATTTTTATATGCATGTGTTGCTATGCTAAACCTGTGTAGAACCCCTTACTCCTGTGTCTAGGTTCCTATATCATACTTAGCAGAAATATTGATGCTATGCAATTGATGAAAGATTTTATAAAATGTTAAGTGACTACTCAGGGCTGTGCTCATGGTTGTCTTCGCCTAGGAAGAATTTCTATTCTACTTAGGGCCGTGAGCATGGTGATTTTTACCTGAGAGTACACATCTACTAAGTAAATGAAACACCTGGGTGGTAATTGGTTGCATGGGTTATGTTGAGTGGCTACTCAGGTCCATGTCTATGGTTCCTAGAGTATGTACACTTGAGAATGGCCACCTAGGAACAGAGGAATCTGAAGAACTCCGAGTGACGATTGCTTCCAGTGCAGCCATTGCCATATGGGCTCTGGCTTGATCAATTATGTTGCGTGGACTCTCTCCGGCTTGACAAGCAGATGTAGGGGGATGTTAGGTGGAACGGGTCAAGCCAGGTGGGAGGGAAAATGCTTCTGAAAGATCTCGTCTCATTCTCTCCTTTCCTTATCACAAATGGTGTGTAAAGGATACCTTGGGTTGAATGGGTACAATGGTGAAAGTGCACAACCTCTGCAGAGTGTAAAACTAAGTACTTAGCCGTGTCGCCGGTTACGGACAATTTTGAGCAGCTGATCAAGGACGTCAACGGAGGATTCCACCATACCAACTTCAGAAATAAAACTTGATGGGTGAACAAGGGAAGATGAGATTTATGGTTTTCATGCCGTACTCATCTGGATTTCAAGAAAAGTGTTTTCAAAAGAGTAGGGAAAATTGGCTTTATGCAAATTAGCCTTGAGCTCCACCAGCCAAATATTCATATAGGCTTTAGAGTTATTCCATAAGTGTCCACCATAGTGTCACTTGCCAGTCTCCATTTTAAATGGAATCTGACCCACGTTGTTGCAATATTTTTCTTATTGCAGATTTGATCAGACGAGTGAGGTTTCGTTTAAAGGTTTCGAGTCTGCAACCAACATGTTTTCGCCTGTGGCCGCATGAAAGTTATAGAGGCTCACTGCTATTGTATTTCCGCTGTGTACTTTTCAAAGCTAGCTTTATGCTATGCAATTTGTAAAGAATATTTTGTAATTCTAGATAATCGATGTAATAAAATTGACGCTTTGTTGTGATATTACATCGTAAACTGTGTGCGCAAATGAATCGATCCAGGGATTTGCACTATACACATGTATCTGCCTTATTTAAAGTGCAGGTACGCTACAGATGGTATCAGAGCACTGTGTTGCCTGTAGGTTCGAAACCCCTAGGTTTCGAAAACATGAATAAATTTTGAAATTTTCCTTTAATAATGTTTTACATTATTTATCTTGTCTTGCACCTTTCCCTTTTCTTTTAAATTCTAATACTCTTACCTGTTCAAAATTCTAGATGGGAGAATACACTGAGACTGCGTATGCTGGAGTTTTGTCGGGTTTCATCTTTGGGAGGCAGCTGTCTAGATTGACAAGTGTATTGAAGCTACCACCACCCTATTTCCGAGGAAGGAAGGAAGAGACCAACATACCCCATGGGATACGTTGGGAAATACGCACAATCATGACCCCGGATCCTACGACGCCAGACTTCGAGCCCGTGGACTATGTCACCTACTACCCAGAGTGGATTGAGGGAGTGAACATAGCTATGGTGGACTTAATGGCTCGTTTGTGTTACAAGTATCGATTCAAGCTAGCACCAGGATCGCCCTTCCGTGCCTTTGGGAAGAGGAATGCACATGGTCTCTCAATGGCTCACACGGGAAATCGTCTGGACCTGCCCCTCGTTAACAAGGCGTTTGAAGACTTGGATTATCTCATCAACTGTCTGACCAGGAGAGTCCAACAGGCTTATGACGTCGCGGATCATGCACAAGCCGTGATACACGCAAAAACCCAAGAACTCCAGGCTTCTGAAAATCTTATTGGTCAGTTGGAGGAACTCATCCATGATCTACATTTGGAGAACCTTGGCAAGGATGAGCAAATTGCCATGCTTGAGGCGCAACTCATTCCACCTCCACCACCGCCAGTAGCTGAAGAAGGAGGTGACCGAGGCACTGGAAATGTGACTGTATCTGCAGCTACGAAGGAGGAAGGACCAGTGGAAGAAGACCCCGAAGAGGTGTTGTTTGAAGAGTCAACTGAGGAAGAAGTCACGCCTGTGGTAAATAACCACGCAATAAAACGCAAGCGTAATATGTAGGAAGGATAAGTGTAGCAATCAAAACCATGTTAGAGGGACCACCATTTATCCTTTAGCTTATCGTATCGATTTAGTGTATTGACCTATCAAATTGTGGTATGGCAGTACTGTTACTTTTGTATTTCCCCGATCTTTCGCTCAATAAACAATTAGTTCGATTTCTCAAAAGAAGTTTGAAATTTTACGTATGTGTTGCTTGTGTTTGAACTTTATTGCTTGATGTTTGTTAGATGATGTTTGTAATGGATTATCTTGATTTTTGGTTGTGCATTAGGATGTTGAATTATCAACAAAACTTTTCTTTTAAGGGTGGTAGCCACCTAGAATATTCAAACTCAACTTATTAAACCCAAGGATCCCAAACAATCTTCTAGCCTCCCCAATTAGAAAATTTATTCACTGCCAACTTTTCAAGTTTTATGTCAGAAATTTCATTTCCCAAAACATCTCGAGTTATCAGAATCAATTAAACAATTGCTTTGTCTTTCTAGCTTCTCCGAATCTCGGGGACGAGATTCCTTTTAAGGGTGGTAGTCTGTAACATCCCAACATTTTGGAATGTTCAAAAATCACTAAAATTTAAAACTTTTCTTTTTATTAAAATAAAATATTAAATGCATAAGGAAACCAACTATGAAAGACTTCAAACATGAGTTTAATATTTCAAATGTCACAGTTTAAACATTTTATTATCCACTGTATTTCAAAAACCATAAAATATAATTTGACAAATATTTTACAAACTACAATTCATTTTATTTTAAATAAATTAGTTTCTTTATAAGTATTTGAATTAAACCACTTAGCCATATCTATTCATAAATATAAGATTATTCAAAATGGTATATAATTACTAAATGGTTTTCATTCCTTTAACTAAGTTCAAAATATAGTTTGGAAATTATAAGCCTATCGTGTATAACTTTAAAACTTCATAAAATTTAAATAAATGAATTAGCTAAATAAACATTTCATTTGCTTAAATGAATTTCATCTAATTTCAAAGCATGAAATGATTAATATATTCTAAATAAGAATAGAATTGAAACCAAAAATCCTTTCCAAAGTTGTTATGAAGTTTTCAAATGAATTATCATAATTAAAATATAATGTTGCACAAATTATTTTCAATTAAAAATGTATACCCTATATTTCACATTTCCTAAACATTTTTATATTTAGTTCTTTAATATTATGCCAAAATAAAGATGAATGATTTCAGCAAAATAAGTTTAAATAACTTAAATCCAAACATATTGAAATGTGGGTATTATACAAATTTATTTAGCCAAAAGAAAATTTAAATAGGATAGAAATTCAAATTTGACTTTAAGTGTCAAATTGGTAATTAATCAATATTTCAAAATATTAATTTTCAAAAATATTCAAAACATGCCCACAATTGGTTTAACAGAAAGATAATAATTTTACAAATCTTTAGAAATTTATTTGACATCATTTGGAGTTATAAATCAAAAGATATGAATTAAATAAATAAAAATCAGAAAAAGAAAATACTTGCTGACGTCATGCTGACGTCAGCAGATCATCTCCAACCTCTGTCCGAATCTGGCGCCGAAGATCAAATCGAATCAGAGTCGATTTCCTCTCCGATTCGTGCGGGATACGATCTTCTGAAGCCCCCTACATAAACCCCAGAACCCGCCGCCGCTTTTCCCTCTTGAACCCTAGCTCAAATAGCCCCCAGGCCGCCACGGTTGCTCGCCGGAGAAGCTCGAAGCCGCCGCCGTTTTCCTCCGTTTCCCGGCGAGGTAAATCCTCCCCGTCTCCGAGACCACGCCCATCTGCCTCGCCGCGTCCGTGCGCACCTTCTGACCCCTTCCTCGCTCCTGTCCTGCAGCCGAAGTGGAGGCGAGAGCACGACCCGAAGGTCACCGGCGTTTGAACCACTCCGGCCTCGTATCCTCGCTGCCCTCGCACGCAATCGACGACGCCGCCACTTCCATCTCCTCCGTCGCCGCACGCCGCGCGTCGCCGTCGTCTCCGCCGAGCAAGGGAGTCACCGGAGCGACGAATCCGTCGTCGACCGAGGCCGCGCCGTCGTCTTCCTCATCGCCGGTAGCCACCGCGCCGCCACCCTCTGGTACGCAACGTTAGCCCTTCGATTTAGATCTGACGGTGCAGATTAGATGCCGAGGACGAAGCGGTACGATCCGATCTGGACCGTCAGATCCAGATCTGACGGCCCAGATCTGTAACTTATCCACGTCAGCTAGCCACGTCAGCGCCACGTAGTGCACAGTCAGCGCCGCGTCAGCGCCAGCGTGTAAATCAATTTTCTAATTTAATTTTAATTGGAAAATTTGTAGATTAGTCCCTGTAATTAAAACATCTATAACCTTTTAACCACAACTCCAAATTTAATAATTTTTATATATTTGGAAAGCTCTTGACATGTAGAATATTTTGGATCTGACAAAATTCAAAGTTAACTTAGTATAAAATATTCAAATTTCAAATGGTGAATTTGAGTATATTTGTAATAACTTTAAATCTATAAATCCAAAAATTGCAAATAAATATGTTTTAGAAACTTTAGGATATTTGTAAATTAATGCCACTGCTATAAAATATTTTTGAGTAAATTTTGAATGATTTCATGGTTGTGAGTTTAATTTGAATAGTTTGACTAATTTTGAAATAACTTTTAATAGAAATATTATTTTTGATTAAATCAAATTGCATTAAATATAATTAAACCACCTCTGGCTATTAACACCATCTATAAAGAAAATTGTGTTATAAAATATAAAACACATAAAATTTTAATCTATATGTTTCGTGTTATTATGTTTTGCAAATTAGAAACTAATTAAATTGCAAACTATAACTTTATGCATATGTTATAAAATTTACAAAAATTAGTGTTATGTTGCTTGTGATTTAAAATTGCATTTCATGCATAGCATATTTTATAGTTATAGTTTCCATAAGGAAAACTCCTCCCCAATTTCTCTAAGTTAGGATCATTTCAACTTAGCATATTTGTGAAGTGCTACACACTTAGACACTTAGGATTTTCAACATGGAGTTGGAAGACCAATGAAGGACTTAGCCAAAAACAAGACTTCAGAAGTACCTTTAAGGAGAAGAAGCACTTAGAAGAAAATCAAGATGAAGTTCATGAAGGACTTAGAAGAAAACAGACTCTGGAAGCATCCTGAAGATGTCAGGCACTTAGAAGAAAAGTGAGAGGAAGTTCAGGAAGGCCAACCCCCTTTTATTCTCTAAGTCTTTCTCTCTGTCCTTTCTTCTCCTCTGAGAATTCATGAAGACTAAGTAAATCCAAGACCAGCCTCGAGGAATACAAATATCATCAAGTCTGAAGATTCATCAAGACTACCAGAACGCAATCAAGACATCATCCAGAAGAAAGTTACAAGTCTGGAGATGAAGCCTGGAGAACAACTACATCTTTCTTTCTATCTTTTCCCTCTTTCCTAATCTTGTCTTTTAGACTTAAACAAATTTTGATCATGATGTTATCATCTTGAAGTTGTTGGATCCTAGCAGCATAGTGGGATGTAGCGGCCTGGAAACAAACCTTACATGTCCACGTACATGAGACTTGTTCCACAATTTAAGTGGCTGGCCGGGTGTCTGTCTCTCTCATTATAGTGAATGTCCAATTTACAAAGAGTTGATAATAATTGTTGATCATCTTGAACAAATGACTTAGTATTTTTCCCTAAGTATTTTGCACACAATGGCTAAGCCATTAGAGTGCTTGTTTCAAGAAGATATAAAACAAAGTATGTTTATCCAACTTAAGACCTTAGTCCTTAGTCATTCTTGACCCACCTATTTTCCTTGCATTAACTTAAAAGATTTTCATGGCATGAAAAAGTATTTCTAGCCTTAGGAATATTTTGCACATCATACATAAACATATTTTCCTTAGAAAGTTTTATAAAACTTATTTATTCAACTAGTATGTGTTGTATGCATTGTGGAGTTGTGCTTGTTGTTGATTGTTGTATTGTTGCTTGTCTATACTGTTAGATTGAACGGAGAGTCCCGAGTATCGTTGAAAAGGGGTTGTGAACAACGACAACATTCAAAGGCAAGTGGCACACCTCATAAACTTCCTATTCTTATATGCATTACTTAGTGTATTTTTATATGCATGTGTTGCTATGCTAAACCTGTGTAGAACCCCTTACTCCTGTGTCTAGGTTCCTATATCATACTTAGCAGAAATATTGATGCTATGCAATTGATGAAAGATTTTATAAAATGTTAAGTGACTACTCAGGGCTGTGCTCATGGTTGTCTTCGCCTAGGAAGAATTTATATTCTACTTAGGGCCGTGAGCATGGTGATTTTTACCTGAGAGTACACATCTACTAAGTAAATGAAACACCTGGGTGGTAATTGGTTGCATGGGTTATGTTGAGTGGCTACTCAGGTCCATGTCTATGGTTCCTAGAGTATGTACACTTGAGAATGGCCACCTAGAAACAGAGGAATCTGAAGAACTCCGAGTGACGATTGCTTCCAGTGCAGCCATTGCCATATGGGCTCTGGCTTGATCAATTATGTTGCGTGGACTCTCTCCGGCTTGACAAGCAGATGTAGGGGGATGTTAGGTGGAACGGGTCAAGCCAGGTGGGAGGGAAAATGCTTCTGAAAGATCTCGTCTCATTCTCTCCTTTCTTTATCACAAATGGTGTGTAAAGGATACCTTGGGTTGAATGGGTACAATGGTGAAAGTGCACAACCTCTGCAGAGTGTAAAACTAAGTACTTAACCGTGTCCCCGGTTACGGATAATTTTGAGCAGCTGATCAAGGACGTCAACGGAGGATTCCACCATACCAACTTCAGAAATAAAACTTGATGGGTGAACAAGGGAAGATGAGATTTATGGTTTTCATGCCGTACTCATCTGGATTTCAAGAAAAGTGTTTTTAAAAGAGTAGGGAAAATTGGCTTTATGCAAATTAGCCTTGAGCTCCACCAGCCAAATATTCATATAGGCTTTAGAGTTATTCCATAAGTGTCCACCATAGTGTCACTTGTCAGACTCCATTTTAAATGGAATCTGACCCACGTTGTTGCAATATTTTTCTTATTGCAGATTTGATCAGACGACGAGTGAGGTTTCGTTTAAATGTTTCGAGTCTACAACCAACATGTTTTCGCCTCTGGCCGCATGAAAGTTATAGAGGCTCACTGCTATTGTATTTCCGCTGTGTACTTTTCAAAGCTAGCTTTATGCTATGCAATTTGTAAAGAATATTTTGTAATTCTGGATCATCGATGTAATAAAATTGACGCTTTGTTGTGATATTACATCGTAAACTGTGTGTGCAAATGAATCGATCCAGAGATTTGCACTATACACAGGTATCTGCCTTATTTAAAGTGCAGGTACGCTACAATGATGCTCACCAACCTGCTCGATTTGTTGTGTTTGAGTGAAGGTAAGGTTCAGGTGCAGTGTAGAACAGTACAAATGATTTGTCTACTGGTCCAAATTTCGATACATGTTTAAATTCATTAATGATATTAAAAAATATTACTCCTGTAGTCCTATATAAATGGGTGGGAGCACACAAGGCCCAGTCAATAGATGAAAATGTAAACCTTACTGCAAAATGTTCTAGATTGCAATCATTAATGAAATATGAGTATTATGAAATGTCTTAGACTTAATTTTATCACGCTGATATTGTCAACGATGTAAATGTTGATATTTCTGACCATTGTTTTTAAGTTGATTTTTTGCCCGTTGCAACGCGCATATATCTCTATCTCTATCTCTACTATATAATTTGGCTTAAGGTGTCCGGTACGTCGTGGCTATTTTGCACTTTACCCCCTCACAAAATATGAAATCAACCCGCACTTCGTCCAAGTGAAAAAAACGTTCCAACCCACAGTCAAAGTCGCGTACCCCTTCTTTTCTCCCTCGATTCCGCTTCCCCTCCGCCGCCCCCGCCTCCCTCCGTGGCGCCGTCAAAGCTTATGTTCCTGCGCTGCGTCGTGCAGCCCTACGAGTGCAGCCACCTCGAAGACGCCTCCCTCGCTGTTCTCCTCGCCGCATCCAGCGAACCCGCCATGGAGATTGACCCGTACACCCTCTACGCGGAAAATGGATGGGCACGCACCCGGCTGCGCCCTCGGCCGTCCTCCTTCTGACCAACAGCCGCTACAACGAGTTCTTCAGAACCTTCAGCCCTCTCGTGGTCTGCGACCCCATGACGTGGCGCTGTAGCGCGTTGATCGGTTACCTAGGTTTCCTTGCGGGCTGGGAGTTCTTCGGCGCCTTCCTGCTCGTCGGCGAAGCCGACGCCGACAAGCGCATAAGGCATCAGCGCGTCAAACTTTAGGGTGATCATCGCGGCCTATGACGAGGGCGCTGCCACGACCAGTACATACTCCTCCACTGACGACAACTGGTGGACCGCCACGCAAGGGGCCTACCCGGTGTCGTGGAGCGGCAAGTTCTTCTTGGCCGGCCATACCGAGGATTCCATCTACTGGATTCCATCATGGAGCCCCGCCGTTCCCCGGCGCGGTGGGCGCGTAGGCGGCCAGCACCGCAACCGCAGTAGGAGCACGTCGCCGCCGCGTCTAGCGTCGCAGGAGGCAAGGACGGCCGGGTCCCTCCGTCCTGTCGCTACCTCTCACGGGGCATGCTCCTCCGTGGGCATTGTGCTAGGCACAGGGAATCGTCAGTGCTGGCGTATGGGGATGGTGTTGCGGCGTTCTGCTGCATCCGTCGGTGTAGATGCATAGGAGAGGGGCAGGTTGGTGTCTTGGTGAGGATTGGAGCTGGGCAGCAGAGGTGGAGAATAGCCGAGCGGAGTTCCGTAGTTTGGTACACTTAGATAGATTTGGAGCTCAATTCCCTACATGAGTATGATGATTGCTGATACAGTGGTTTTGAGTAGTATCTGTAGTCTTCAGCGATTTAGAAAATTAAATCTCCACTAGGAGAGTCAGAAGGATCTAGATGAACCCGTATGTATTGTGTACTCCATGTACTAGAGATTATCTGTGTGTCACATGGACTAGACGTGCATGCGCGCTACGCCGCGCCGCCTTCCGGTCGTCTGTGTACTCTTTGCAATGATTTGGATTTCGCGACGCCTACGAAGCTGTTCAACCGATGTTAGTACGGCATGAAAAACACAATGAATAAAAAATTTAAAAGCCTGAAAAAGACTGGCAACAAAACCTGAAGAACTCCCCAGCCGGATTTTTGGACACTGACAAAGCTGTTCAGGGGGTGTTTGTTTGGGCTTTTGGCTTTGGCTTTTGAAAGCCAAAAAGCACCTAAATAGGTGCTTTTTAGCTTTTGAATTTTGGAAGCCATAAGATTTGGATCTTGGATTTTGGCTTCCAAAAGTTAAAAGCCAAAAAACACCTAAATAGGTGCTTTTTGGCTTCCAAAAGCCAAAGCCAAAAGCCCAAACAAACACCCCCTCAATCAGACACCTGCATGTATGAATAAAATATCAGAACATAGCAGCTTCTACAAATAGAAAACAACGGACGAATAAACCAAAAGAAATAAGAGAAAACACAAATCAAAAGAAGAGGAAGCAACAACCCACAGGAGCAGTCGCGCCCTTAGAAAAAATATATAGTAAACCATGAAAATTTTCAATCAGGGATAGGGAAGGATAATTTGAATAAGGTTAAGTCCAAAATTAAAGTCAGCAAGTCACACTAATAAGTATGACTATATACACTATAACTACGACAAAGTGAAATGTAGCTTAAATCATACTTGCTAAAATCAGAGTCAAAATTATCAGATTCAACGTTCATAACACTGTCAGCAATCAAGGTTTGCTTTTGAACTTAAATATTGGTGGTTTTACATATTGACCATTAAATAATAAGGTGCTCCAAATTATCTCATTTCAATAAATGCAGTTACTGGTGAACATAACCATATCTATCACTGAAAGAGAGAACGGAAATTAGTAGCAAATAATAACCGTTATCTGTCAGCAGCAAACAGTAAATCCCTGAGGCCTGACACTTTTTTTCCGTGACCATGAAATATTTTACCTGCAACAAAAGCTCTTTGATCATTCTCTTCTTTTTGTAACCTGCAGCAAGATAAACACATGATTAAGATCTGGCATATATACCAAAGGAGGAGAGCGCAGTCTGAACTGCATAAATAAAACTCGTAGGCTTATGAGCTACTGGGCAGAAGCCGATTTAGCTAATATTCTATCTCAGTTTCTTTTAAAAGTAAACATGTTTGGTTGTCCTTAGAATGAATATCAATTTTATTTGGATAGGAAAATTTTGAGGATATTGATAAAATTGGTTTTACATGAAGTTAATAATGCAAAGTCAAATTTGGGCAAAGTTGCAGCTGTTGAATCAACATGGAAACTCTTACTTTGTTAAGGAAACCTATATTATCTCTCACTGCACTCTAAACCTATCAATAAGCTGACAATAAGGAAAAACAGCAAACAAGATAGAGTTGACATCATATCATCTTTCTTTGCACTAAAAGCTAACCTTGTCGGTCTCGCACACTACATAAATTGCAGTCTCATCATGTATATGGTTTCTATGGATGTAAACCAAAGCGTCGATATAATATTTATTATCAGCAGTGGTAACATGTATGGTAAATAAAAGTTAAGCATTGTGATGTGCCCAAACTATCAAGTACTAAACATGTAGCAGCAAGAGAACAATCAGATGACAACCCCTGAACTTTCCTTCCTTGACATAGAAATTGTATAAGATAAGTAATTTTAGCATGGATATTAATAATTCTTGACTCTAATTGGAAATTGTTGGTGCATTATGTTTGGTCAATGAGGTGGGTATACCTCTTAAGAAACTTTATCGTGGCCCATATCCATTTTGTGAAACAAAAAAAGGAACATAAGATGGAACATGTTGACACGGGCATATGTGATCTAAGCAAGGAATATGTAAAGCTGAGCATAGAACAATGTAAGGTCCGACTTATACGTCGTTGTATACTGACAGAGGTATAAATCATTACACAAGGTATTTTTACTTTCTCATGTTTTTTCAGTTAACTGTGTCAAATATCAAAATAGAAAAACATACAAACTAATGGGTAGGCTGTAAACAGCCAATGTCACAATTCTCATGCCAAAGAAAATTTGGTAGAGTCAAATATACCTAAGTTAGTTTTTCACTTTGTTTATAAGTTAAGATATGTTCTCTTCTAGCTAAAGTGTTTTCTCTGTCTATATTCTATCCACAACCTTCACTTATACTTATGTCAATTCTTATAAAGATAGAGGCAGGTGCAGAGGTGTAGAAAGAATATTGCATATGAATTTTAGTGACCTCACCTCTTAACCAAAAAGGACTTCTATAGGAATGATGATTAATGCCAATTGTTACAGCGATATGTAGTGCTACGAATATGGTGACCTCATTTTAAATCACAAAGGTAGTAATGATTATTCATTGCGTTGCAGCAACCTGTAACACAGATAAAATATATACTAATTATTAGCAGGTCTACTGAATATTAATATGAACATGAAGGTTCCACACAAACAATCATTAGAAGCTCTTGTATTGGTGCTTGGACCTACAAAAAGACGTCACCTGACATGAAAATTTATTTTCTAGAGAAAACCAAATTAATTTGAACAGCTATAATTGGTGCACAACACATGAGCAGGCCAAATTAATTTCATCAGCTATGATTGGTGCACAACACATTAGTATAGCTTCACTGTATAGAAGAGGTCTATGAGACCAAGCCACTTATATGAAACCAAATTTGGTCTGCCTATGAATATCTGAGATGAAAAAACACATTATGAATACTATATCCATGGAGAGCTGAGTTGTCTACCAACATCCCTCGCATCATAGGATTAGGTATTGCATGTTGTTACTCAAAATACAATAAGCAAGGTAAGTATGAACTGCAATATCCAACAAACTGATCAAACTGTAAAATCATGTGCGACCATGTGGACATCACATCAGCTCACATTAATATCGTAGGGCATCTCAGTCAAAGCAACAACAATGGACGGTTCGTAATGCCCAACTAATTACCAGACATTTATAAATGATTTCCATAATTCGATATTTTGTGCATGCTAGAGTGATGGATGCAAGATTGAGATATCTTTTCGGGAAAAAAGAGATGCATGATACCTGAAGAACCACTTTTTGAATGAATTTTACCACCACGGGAAAGATAGATAGATAAGTGTATCAGAACGTAGCTCAGCGAAGTCACCATTTGTCTGCATATAAAAAAGCTATCAACAAAATTCAGTAGTAAACTCACATCACTCTGGTAGAGTACCTTTTGTTCATATTGGTTCAGAGCATACATAATCCACGGACGTTACCCCAAACTAAATAAATCGTACATGGATCCAATATGAAACTCAGGCATGGAGTTACATGACACAAATCAGCTTTCTTATTGTATGAGCTTCTAAATTTTTCAGTATCATCTGCATAGTTGTATGTGTAGAATTTGGTACGAAGAATTTTCAGATGATGTTGTGAGGCTACCACTAGGGTTACCTATGTGGCTATGTGCTCTTAGGGTCGCAGCCAAATTCAAGAGAAGTCAGTATGCGTTCCCTGGGGCGTATGTTGCCGGCTCGCCGCTGCTAGCGCTTAGCTGCCTGCCGCCTGGTGTTTGGAGGCTAGCCACACCCACATAACCTTATCTGGTGGGCAGATCAAATCTGCAGTGCAGTGGTGCGATACACTAAAGTGAAACTCATGTGGTTGGGTAAGAAGAGATGTGATAGTGGAAGGATACCTGCAGGGTGCACCTGCTTGGTGGTGGAGATCAGCATAGCGGCGACGGGGATGGAGGTGGCTGGAGAGGAGCTCCTCGTCAGCACCAGATCGGGTCAGTCTTGTTCGCGCTTGAACGCATCCCCGGCCTTGCCCAGGTCCATCAGGAGCACAAGAAGATTGAGGGTCACCCTTGAACGCCTCCCCCGCCGTTGCTCCCATGTTGCCGACAATACCCATCCCGGACCGTTCCATCTAGGGTTTGGGACGGTGCTGTGGAGGGGACGGACGGCGTCGACTTGCTCCAGGTCATATGGCAGAGGGCAGGGAAGAAGAGATAGAGAGGAGGACGGGGAAGAGGGAGAGAGGGACTCACCGGAGCCATCGCAGCCGCCGCCCGGACGGACAGTACCTCCGGCTGGCGGCGATGCGAGTTGGGCGAGCGGGGCAAGGGAGCGGGCGGGCGAGGGAGCGGGCGGGTGCTGGGGGACGGACGAGGCCTCCTGGGGTGAGCACGCCCACCGCGAGCGCCCCTTCGGCGAGCAGCGCGACCTTCAGCGCGAAGAGAGAGAACCAGAGCGGCTGCTTGCGCGTGGGAGAGAGATAAGACGTTTTTGCAATTAAGCCTCTGGGTTTGATGGAAATTGCGCATAAGGCACTCCTCCGTTGACGTGTGGACTGCGGGTTTGATTTCCCTGTTTCTGGGGAGCTTTTTTGCAAAATGCTCCTAACATAAGTCTTCAGTTAATTTAAGAGAAAATGTCCATGCTCTCGTACATAGTTGGCTGGGCATATCTTAATACTCATAGATAATTTCGTTTCATTACAAAAATCTTCGAAAATATAGGCGATATAAAATATATAATTATGCATATAGACAATCGTCTTTATTTTATTTGCCAAATTTGAATTGAAAAGTATGTAAATTTAATCTTGTAAGGTGAAGTTAATTATGTTATGTCGTCTCTGACTTCCAATGTGTTTGACTGTTGTTCACGCAAACAACTGAGAATCTCAATAATTATTGCATCTCATCCATCATATAGCAAATAAAAGTAACCCGAAGCAACGCACGGGCAAATCTGAAACTAAATAAGCATGTGACCAAAGTAGGTTAAATTATGAAGGGGTAAAGGAACATTCGATGGGCCGATGAATTCCACTTGAAGAAAATATTCAGGACTCTGCTATAACCATGAATTCTCTGGATCGTTGAACTAGAGAAACTAAAACGTGACATGAAGATGATAAAAGCTGCATTGCAAGGTAGTATTAGTTAGTAGTATTATTATATTAGTTACCGAGGAGAAAGGGGGGGCTCAGCAGGAAGAGGATTGTACCATGAGAGAAGCACGGAGGTCAACCCGCTTCAAATATGGAACATGGATTCTGGCAATGCAACGGAGTTGGGTCCTCATATCGATCCAATCCGAATGAATCCGTATTTCTACATAGGTCAATCTTTGCTTATTAGTCAAGAGGATAGCAAGTTCTAAATTCCGTCTAGGTAGGACATAGAGACAGATAGTGAAACATTTTCTCACATTTCTGCCTTCCTCGACGTTCTGCTCGGTCCTTTCGTCCATATTTGAAAAATTATCCCGTAGCAACGCACGGGCACTTTGCTAGTTTTGATCCTGATTTCTGTTTTCTCTTTCTTTTGCTTTTTGTTTGTTTCGAGAAAGATATCGTCCGATTCTCCTTCTATTGATTCTTTTCCGATCGAGATGTACGGATCCATGTGCCTACATACCTAGCTAGATTCTGTTCATGGATTAACGAAAATGTGCAAGAGCTCTATTTGCCTCTGCCATTCTATGAGTCGCTTCCTTTTTGCGTTACTATATTATATCTCTACTATATAATACGGCCTAAGGTGTCCGGTACGTCGTGGTAATTTTACAATTGAGTCCCTGACAAATATAGAAATTAACCCGCGCGGTCCTGTTTTAAGTCGTATACCGGTTCGTCCCGGATGCATCCCTATTCTAGGTCGAGTAGAAAACAGAGGAGATGGGCGGTCCCGTCCGCCCATCCGCCCCATCCCCGTCGACTCCTCTATGACGCCCGAAAATCGATACTATGTAGATTTAAGCGATCCCGCCGAAATCCGTATAATAACGATTTTAGGTCGCCCACCAGACATAATGTGCACGTCGAAACATGCGCATTATGTGGGTGAAATTGTGATAACATTACAACAGTTCCAATACATCCACAAATACAACAGAAGATAAAATAATACAACAACGACTCGAACGAGTCAAGATACAAATGATACAATACAAAGATTCAAATGACAGCGGAAACAAAAATAGTATCCGACTACGGATAAGATGCAAATTGGACTAAGAGTCCTGAAGATAAGCGATGGCGCCATATCCCTGCCGAGCCAAGCCGGAGGGATTCCCAAGCTAACGTCGTCAGACTTCAAACCTGTTGACTGCACATAAAGCACATCCCAAAAGAGGGTCAGGGCACTTCCTGGCAAGCAAAACCGACTTGCCTACTTTCTACACCATCTCCCAAAATATAGGGGAGGTGGACTTAGCGGCAGCAGCCCTAGCAACCTAAAGAGACACGCTACAACTTCCGTCTAATCAGAGAGGGATAAGAGAGCGCATAAGATAACCATCTACAACTAACACCAATCATAACCCATTCTCGGATTAACCCCCTCAACCAAATATGAGGAAGCAATTCGGGAATACTCACACATTGAACAAATTTTAGTTACCAGTTATTGTGAAAGTAATTCTATATTACTAGTCAGGTTAATTAACAATGATTAGGTGTAATTTGTCTATGATCTTGTTAGCCATCATCATCACCAAGTCGTCCATAACCGTGGAC
Source organism: Poa annua (assembly GCA_026929855.1). Lineage (NCBI taxonomy): Eukaryota > Viridiplantae > Streptophyta > Magnoliopsida > Poales > Poaceae > Poa > Poa annua. Next base: position 235,717,361 of record CM049426.1, on the reverse strand, counting down.
ACGGCTCATCGATAAGATTATACCCTGCAGGGGTGCACTACTGGACCCGTACTCGTTCGATCAACCCCAAAAGCAAGCCATCAGGTAGGGCATCTCAACACGGCAAATCTCTTCTCTACAACCCATCCAGGGAACCGCATGATTGTGTGCACGGCTAATCAGGTCCAGTGCCCGCGGGATACGACCTTCATAGCACTCTAAGAACGTGCCACCCTATATGAGAATCGACTACTCCATCATTATGAGATCGTTAGGTAACCATATGCATGCATCAAATGGAAAGCCTGAACTACTTGCGGCGCCCTGGATAAGAGGCGGATTAGATCGAAGCCGCGAGGGGCTCCATAGGGCCTCCCACGAGCGGTTAGTGCGCTCAAAATTGGATCCGAGGACAAGAACTGAGTTCCTAGGTCGACACTTAGCAGAACAAAGCACCTCGCAAGGCCTTCCGCCGGTGCCTTATCTTTTAATTATAATACCCCAATATAAGACAACATTTTATTAAGGTAGAATAACCTATCATGCTAAGTAGGTGCAATTAAATAAGACATACAGACGACTCGCACAAACAACTCTAAGCATGCGCTACGACTCGCAAGGCCAACAGATAAACATGCAACAAGTATTAGGATGTGGGGATAAAGCTGTATGGGCTGTAGGATAAACATGTGATGGGATCGCGATAAAGAATCGAATACTAGGGTAGCAGAGATCAACGGCAGGAATGAAAGACAATGTATAGGTAAACAAGCAAACTTTGCTTGCCTGGAATCCCGCATGGAAGCAGATCTTGTCGTTGCTCACACATCTCAACGTCTTAGCCGTGAAGAAGCAACAAACACTGGAAAGCGTAAAAGATGCATTTTACAACTACGACAAAAGATTCAGCATGATCATACGAGAATGATGCATGGCATGGCAAGATGCAATACAATGCAGGTAATTCAAATTAAGCGGGAAAGCAACCCCGACAATTAATATTTAGGTGCAAGTTATTTATTTACCGATTTACCGGCAATATTAAATGTTGGTTAACATGGCAACACATGGCATGGGTGACCTAATTAAATTAAATGGAATAGGGCATTATATATTTATTACCCCTAACATTCCATATTTAATTATTTAGTTGTAATTAACAAATTATACTAAGCAATTAAAATAACAAATGCAAAATGGCATACACATAGCATATTAATATTCCTTGCATTTTTCTGATAAAAAAACATATACAGATTACTTTATTTGGAGTTGTAGAATTAAAGTTATTGCATAATTAGGTTTAGGGGTGTTTCTGAAAAGTGTAGGGACCCATCCGTGATGGAAAAGTGCTGGCGAGGTTCTCTGTGCAGAAAACAAGAAGAGCAGGGGGCTGGGCGCAAAGATCCAGATCCAGATCCAGATCTGGATCTGGGCTTTTTGCACCGTAGGTGGACTAGCCACAGCGGATGACACGCGGGCCCTAGGCGCCACGGAGGCGTGTGTGTGCAGTGCGGGCTCCCGCGGTCACTGACCCGTGGGGCCCGCCTGTCAGCGCGCGAGCACAAGGAAAAAAGGGGTGTTTTTCCGGTGGCGTTGGGGATCGAACTCACGAGCGCGCGCCAGGACCGATCGGTCGACTACGCTAGCCACTAGGGCTGGGGGGTGGTGGTGTTGAAAGCTACCGCGACAGAGGCTTCTTAACATAATATACGTGCACTGAAAACTGACGAACTGAAAAACGGGTTTTCTGAAGAAACTGAACCTCCATCCGGACAGTGCGCACCGGCGACGGAGAAAGCTCGCCGGCGACCTCATCAGAGCGGCGCGGCCCGTGTGAGTGCTTGCGGGAGAACGTTGTGGGGATGGGGGATCCATTTTTGTGCTTGGATTGGAAGGAGGAGAAACGGAGGGCTCGGGTTTGTGGTCGACACGCTCGTGTCCGCCCCGGCCGTGAGCGGCACCAACTCCGGCGACTCCAAAACGGTGGCGTGAGGCATGGATTCGAAGAGGGGGGAGATGGGAGGAGGTGCGGCTCACCTAGTGGAGTGCGGTGGCGCGAGGAGGAGGCTCGGGGGAGACGGAGACCACCGAACGGTGTTGGGGAGGAGATCCTTCGCGGCGGCCGGCGTCGAGGAAACTCCGGATGTATTTGTTGTGGAAGAAGAACAGAGGGAAAGAGAAGAGGAGAAGGGGGCGGCGGCGCAGAGGGAGGGAGGAGGAAGCTAGGGTTTCGGGGTGGATGAGGGGCTCGGGCTAAGTAGAGGGAAGGGGGTGGTTGAGGTGGGGGCAGCCATGGTTCGCTGTCTCTGCCTCGCTGTAAAGCGAGGAAGAAGACAAGGGAGAAGTGGGCCGGGCTGGGGAGAGAGGGAGTTGGGCCAGGAGCGGGCTTTGGCCAGAAAAACTGTTTTTCTCCCTCTGTTTTATTTCTTTTATTTATTCATTTTTCTGCTTTAGTGTTTTTAAGAAAAAATAGAAAAAGAAGAGAGATAGAAACATTTAGCAAAATTAAATAGTTTTAAAATATACAATTTAACATATTAGTTTGAATATTTGAAAAGAAAATTAAATACCACATTTAAATTAATTTGATTTGCAATTAGATTTAAAAGTGGAAATTGAATTTAAATGGAGTTAAATTTAAATGCAATAAAAAAATAATTGAAGTGACAAATGCACGATGATGTGATGTCATGATGATGCAAAAAAAAAAAAATCTAAATTGGGATAAATCACGGGGCGTTACAATCGACACCACTAACAAGGGATCGCGTCCCGCGATCCACGCCGAGACCACAAGAAGAGAGGGGTAACTATCGAGTCTTCAGGCTCCGTGATGAACTTCTCGACACCACTAACAAGGGATTGTTGCTCCACCTGGAAATTCTCGACACCACTAACAAGGGATTGTTGCTCACGACGAAGTCGACTCCGAAAGATCGAACCTAATAGGGTAAAAGGCAAGAAATCGTCCACCCACACGTAGGATCCTAAAACTTTGAAAGTTTGGATAAGAGAAGAGACTCCAAAACAAATAAGATAAGGGGAGAAATAGAATATAGCTAAGGAGTAAAAAGAAACCTATTGAGATCATTTCAAAAATAATTTTAGTCAAATAGTTTTCGACACTCTAGAAACAACGACCGTTAGCAAGGTTATCCTACAGGCTTTTGCGGACCCGCTGCTTTGATAACCATTCGTATCGAAACAACAAGGAGATCGAAACCAAGGCTCTGATACCACTTTGTGACGCCCGAAAATCGATACTATGTAGATTTAAGCGATCCCGCCGAAATCCGCATAATAACGATTTTAGGTCGCCCACCAGACATAATGTGCACGTCGAAACATGCGCATTATGTGGGTGGAATTGTGATAACATTACAACAGTTCCGATACATCCACAAATACAACATAAGATAAAATAATACAACAACGACTCGAACGAGTCAAGATACAAATGATACAATACAAAGATTCAAATGACAGCGGAAACAAAAATAGTATCCGGCTACGGATAAGATGCAAATTGGACTAAGAGTCCTGAAGATAAGCGATGGCGCCATATCCTTGCCCAGCCAAGCCGGAGGGATTCCCAAGCTAACGTCGTCAGACTTGAAACCTGTTGACTGCACATAAAGCACATCCCAAAAGAGGGTCAGGGCACTCCCTGGCAAGCAAAACCGACTTGCCTACTTTCTACACCATCTCCCAAAATATAGGGGAGGTGGACTTAGCGGCAGCAACACTAGCAACCTAAAGAGACACGCTACAACTTCCGTCTAATCAGAGAGGGATAAGAGAGCGCATAAGATAACCATCTACAACTAACACCAATCATAACCCATTCTCGGATTAACCCCCTCAACCAAATATGAGGAAGCAATTCGGGAATACTCACACATTGAACAATTTTTAGTTACCAGTTATTGTGAAAGTAATTCTATATTACTAGTCAGGTTAATTAACAATGATTAGGTGTAAGTTGTCTATGATCTTGTTAGCCAGCATCATCACCAAGTCGTCCATAACCGTGGACACGGCTCATCGATAAGATTATACCCTGCAGGGGTGCACTACTGGACCCGTACTCGTTCGATCAACCCCAAAAGCAAGCCAGAAGGTAGGGCATCTCAACACGGCAAATCTCTTCTCTACAACCCATCCAGGGAACCGCATGATTGTGTGCACGGCTAATTAGGTCCAGTGCCCGCGGGATACGACCTTCATAGCACTCTAAGAACGTGCCACCCTATATGAGAATCGACTACTCCATCATCATGAGATCGTTAGGTAACCATATGCATGCATCAAATGGAAAGCCCGAACTACTTGCGGCGCCCTGGATAAGAGGCGGATTAGATCGAAGCCGCGGGGGGCTCCATAGGGCCTCCCACAAGCGATTAGTGCGCTCAAAATTGGATCCGAGGACAAGAACTGAGTTCCTAGGTCGACACTTAGCAGAACAAAGCACCTCGCAAGGCCTTCCACAGGTGCCTTATCTTTTAATTATAATACCCCAATATAAGACAACATTTTATTAAGGTAGAATAACCTATCATGCTAAGCAGGTGCAATTAAATAAGACATACAGACGACTCGCACAAACAACTCTAAGCATGCGCTACGACTCGCAAGGCCAACAGATAAACATGCAACAGGTATTAGGATGTGGGGATAAAGCTGTATGGGCTGCAGGATAAACATGTGATGGGATCGCGATAAAGAATCGAATACTAGGGTAGCAGAGATCAACGGCAGGAATGAAAGAGAATGTATAGGTAAACAAGCAAACTTTGCTTGCCTGGAATCCCGCATGGAAGCAGATCTTGTCGTTGCTCACACATCTCAACGTCTTATCCGTGAAGAAGCAACAAACGCTGGAAAGCGTAAAAGATGCATTTTACAACTACGACAAAAGATTCAGCATGATCATACGAGAATGATGCATGGCATGGCAAGATGCAATACAATGCAGGTAATTCAAATTAAGCGGGAAAGCAACCCCGACAATTAATATTTAGGTGCAAGTTATTTATTTACCGGCAATATTAAATGTTGGTTAACATGGCAACACATGGCATGGGTGACCTAATTAAATTAAATGGAATAGGGCATTATATATTTATTACCCCTAACATTCCATATTTAATTATTTAGTTGCAATTAACAAATTATACTAAGCAATTAAAATAACAGATGCAAAATGGCATACACATGGCATATTAATATTTCTTGCATTTTTCTGATAAAAAAACATATAAAGATTACTTTATTTGGAGTTGTAGAATTCAAGTTATTGCATAATTAGGTTTGGGGGTGTTTATGAAAAGTGTAGGGACCCATCCGTGATGGAAAAGTGCTGGCGAGGTTCTCTGTGCAGAAAACAGGAAGAGCAGGGGGCTGGGCGCAAAGATCCAGATCCAGATCTGGATCTGGGCTTTTTGCACCGTAGGTGGACTAGCCACAGCGGATGACACGCGGGCCCTAGGCGCCACGGAGGCGTGTGTGTGCAGTGCGGGCTCCCGCGGTCACTGACCCGTGGGGCCCGCCTGTCAGCGCGCGAGCACAAGGAAAAAAAGGGGTGTTTTTCCGGTGGCGTTGGTGATCGAACTCACGAGCGCGCGCCAGGACCGATCGGTCGACTACGCTAGCCACTAGGGCTGGGGGGTGGTGGTGTTGAAAGCTACCGCGACAGAGGCTTCTTAACCTAATACACGTGCACTGAAAACTGACGAACTGAAAAACGGGTTTTCTGAAGAAACTGAACCTCCATCCGGACAGTGCGCACCGGCGACGGAGAAAGCTCGCCGGCGACCTCATCAGAGCGGCGCGGCCCGTGTGAGTGCTTGCGGGAGAACGTTGTGGGGATGGGGGATCCATTTTTGTGCTTGGATTGGAAGGAGGAGAAACAGAGGGCTCGGGTTCGTGGTCGACACGCTCGTGTCCGCCCCGGCCGTGAGCGGCACCAACTCCGGCGACTCCAAAACGGTGGCGTGAGGCATGGATTCGAAGAGGGGGGAGATGGGAGGAGGTGCGGCTCACCTAGTGGAGTGCGGTGGCGCGAGGAGGAGGCTCGGGGGAGACGGAGACCACCGAACGGTGTTGGGGAGGAGATCCTCCGCGGCGGCCGGCGTCGAGGAAACTCTGGATGTATTTGTTGTGGAAGAAGAACAGAGGGAAAGAGAAGAGGAGAAGGGGGCGGCGTCGCAGAGGGAGGGAGGAGGAAGCTAGGGTTTCGGGGTGGATGAGGGGCTCGGGCTAAGTAGAGGGAAGGGGGGTGGTTGAGGTGGGGGCAGCCATGGTTCGCTGTCTCTGCCTCGCTGTAAAGCGAGGAAGAAGACAAGGGAGAAGTGGGCCGGGCTGGGGAGAGAGGGAGTTGGGCCAGGAGTGGGCTTTGGCCAGAAAAACTGTTTTTCTCCCTCTGTTTTATTTCTTTTATTTATTCATTTTTCTGCTTTAGTGTTTTTAAGAAAAAATAGAAAAAGAAGAGAGATAGAAACATTTAGCAAAATTAAATAGTTTTAAAATATACAATTTAACATATTAGTTTGAATATTTGAAAAGAAAATTAAATACCACATTTAAATTAATTTGATTTGCAATTAGATTTAAAAGTGGAAATTGAATTTAAATGGAGTTAAATTTAAATGCAATAAAAAAATAATTGAAGTGACAAATGCACGATGATGTGATGTCATGATGATGCAAAAAAAAAACAAAAAAAAAATCTAAATTGGGATAAATCACGGGGCGTTACATCCTCGGGCGTCGACGCTGCTGGGACTGGTTGTCAAGGTTTGGCAGTGAAGAGCGACATAGACGGGAGGGGCGAGCTGGTTGGGCGCCGTTTCCGCGGTCTGTGGTGTTTGGGGGAGGGAGTCGCCACCGTGGGAGGGGCGAGCTGGTCGCGGGCGTTGTTTGCGCGGGCGGTAGTAGTGGGGAGGGGTCGCCGCCGTTCCCCCCACTACGCTCCTCGGCAAGGGAAGTTTCTGGTGGTGTGGATCTGCAATGGTTAGGAAGGATTTGGGAACCATTCTGGTTTCAGCTGTGTGTTTCCTCCAATTCCGGCTGAGAGCTGCGTCCGGTTCTTGCTTGGTTAAACACGGTACTACTCCGGCGGCAGTTGTGCTTCACGTTTAGCCGCCCCCCTCAACTGAACGAATCGCATCAAAAGATGAAGCAGCAGGTGAAGCCTCCTCAACCAGTCAACCCATGTTTCGAATTCGCTGTTCTTCATGCGATGAACCTGATCCCCTTTCTATTGCCTGATTAGCCTCACACTTGGTCGTTTTATGTGGAGATGCATGTGTTTTTCTAAAACTGACTTCATAGTTCACACACATCATCGGTTCCATTTGTTTTGGTTCACACACATCTGACTTCAGCATGTAGATAATACAATACATTTTGCAGGAATGAGACGCCTGGAAAAAAAATTATTAACTGAATCACCATTTGGTTGGCAAGGTGGCACCTCCTGCGTACAGGGCTGACGGCTCTGCATTGGGCATTAGCTCTGGAATGCTGGTGAGCTCCTGCCGCTACAGCGGTGAGCACGTCGACGAGGACGTGCCGAAGCTGGAGGCGTCCCAGCTGTCGGAGGCCATGAGGAAGAAGGAGCCGCACCGAGACGAGTTGATACGGATCGTGAGTACCCGGAGCAAGGACCATCTCTGGGCGACGCTCCAGCGGTGTAGAGACGACCACGGAACAGACTTCGTCGAGGTAGTACGGTGAAATCCATGAACGGGACAAACATGATGGATGGGAATATATATATATATATATATATATATCGTTTCTACACCAGGAACGATCATTTGCTTCTTTCAGGACCATCGATAGCCAGTGCAGCAACCAGTTTGCCAAGACGCTCAAGAGGGTCGTATGGTGCCTGACATCGCCTGAAAAACACTTTGCAGAGGTACATAACATAAAACAGATGGATTAATCAGGTCCTCTTGATTAATGAAGCATACATCTTGCTCCATTTGTTCCATCACTTCATTGTGTGAGTTTAAGTTAAGAGCTTGCTGCTGGAAAGTTAATCCACGTACAAGCGCTGAGTCATTTGTCACATCTGTCCTCTTGTGAACCGAATGGTGGTAATGGGGCAATGGAGAGCCACGACAGCGACAAGGAGGATCCATTGTTCCGTTGGTCTGGATCTCTGATGCTAGCAAGTAGTAAGATGCGGCTGGAGCTGGCTGATGGTCTGATCTCTGATGCTAGCATGTAATCCATTGTTATGTTCTTAGTTAAATTGTTCGAGATGCATGTGCTGATTCGTTTGGAATTTCTTTTGGCAGTTCTTAAGACAATTTATACCTTAAATAGCACTTGTTCTAAACGCACTAAATGTGTTCAGAAATGGAGAAGTGCCATGGTGTTCTGCAGTTTCAGAAGATGCATAGTCCAGCAAAGGTTGTGTTTGTTCATTATGAAAGTGTTTGTATGCGATGTGATGTTGTGTTTGTGTTGATTGTTGTATTGTTGTTTGTCTATACTGTTAGATTGAACAGAGAGCTCCGAGTTACGTTGAAAAGAGTTTGTGAGCAAAGACATCATTCAAAGGCAAGTGGCACACCTCATATACTTCCTACTATTTTATATATGCATTACTTAGTGTATTTTTATATAAGCATGTGTAGGATAGTATTGCTATGCAAGACATGTTTAGATTCCCCGACTCCTTTGTGTCTAGGTTCCTATGCAATACTTAGTAGAATTATTTGATGCTATGAAAATGTTGTTTTGTGAAAATCTAAATTCTACTAAGTTAATAAAGAACCTCCTGGGTGGATTGGTTGTATGGAGTCGAGTTGAGTGGCTGCCCAGGCCCATGTCTATGGTTCCTGGAGTACGTGCACTTGTGGATGGCCACCCAGGGAGCAAAGAAATCTGAAGAACTCCGAGTGACGATTGCTTCCAGTGCAGCCATTGCCAATGCGCTCTGGCTTGATCAATTATGTTGCGTGGACTTTCTCCGGCTTGACAAGCAGATGTAGAGGGTGTTAGGTGGAACGGGTCAAGTTAGAGTGGGACGGAAAATGCTTCTGAAAGATCTCGTCTCATTCTTCTCCTTTTCCTTATCACTATAAGTGTGTAAAGGATAGTTTGGGTTGAATGGGTACAATGGTGAACGTGCACAACCTCTGCAGAGTGTAAAACTAAGTACTTAGCCGTGTCCCCGGTACAGACAATTTGAGCAGCTGATCACGGACGTCAACAAAGGATTCCACCATTCCAATTTCTAAGATAAAACTTGATGGGAGAACAAGGGTAGAATGAGATCGTGGTTGTCATACCACGAATGTCTCGAATAGAAGAAAAGTGTTTTCCAAACAGTTAGGAAAAATTGGCTTTATGCAAAATAGCCTTGAACTCCACCAGCCAAATATGCATATAGGTTATTAGAGTTATTCCACTAAGTGTCCACCATAGTGTCACTTGCCAGACTCCATTTTTAATGGAATCTGACCCACGTTGTTGCAATATTTTTCTTATTGCAGATTGTTCAGATGACGAGTGAGGTTTCGTTTAAAGGTTTCGAGTCTACAACCAACATGTTTTCGCATGTGGCAACATGAAGACGATGGAGACTTACTACTATTTATTTCTGCTGTGTACTCATTCAGTGCTAGCTTTAGGCTATGCAAGTTGTAAAAGAATATTTTCCAAGTCTGGATCATCGATGTAATAAAATTGATACTTTCTTATGATATTACATCGTGAACTGTGTGTGCAAACGAATCGATCCAGGGATTTGCACTATACACTGGTACCTTGCCATATTTTAAGTGCAGGTACGCTACATGTTCTCTCAAGAGCCAGCCGTCAGAAGAAGGTCTCTCTGAGCTCCAGCAGCTCAGGGGCTGAGGGCTCGGGGGGCTAGTGTCACCATTGGCGCTGCTCTGCCTCCCAAATAGAAAAGCGCACTCGTCGCCTTCCTCCGAGCAAACTCTGACATGTTCGCATGGACTCCGTCAGATATGTCCGGTGTACCGAGGGAGGTGATTGAGCACCACTTGGTCGTGTGTCCAAACGCACGCCCCGTCAAGCAAAAGGCAAGAAAGCAAGCCCCTGAGAAGCAAGCATTCATCGTCAAAGAGGTCGAGAAGCTAAAAGCGGCAAATGTTGTCCGCGAAGTCACGCACCCCACTTGGCTCTCCAACGGCGTTGTTGTCCCAAAACCCGTCGGAGGAGGTGGCCTCTGCATCAATTACTCTGATGTCAACAAGGCCTGCCCCAAGGACCCTTATCCCATGCCAAGAATCGACCAGATCGTGGACTCCACGGCAGGCTGCGACCTCCTCTGCTTTCTCGATGCCTTCTCTGGTTATCAACAAATCAAGAGTGCTAAGGAACACGAGGAGAAGACGGCATTCCTCACCCCTTGTGGTGTGTATTGCTATGTCTGCATGCCCTTCGGCATGAAAAACGCTGGCGCCACCTTCCAGAGGCTCATGAGGATAGCCCTTGGCGAGCAAATGGGCAGAAATGCAGAGTCTTACGTCGATGACATCATCGTCAAGTCTCGAGAGGGAGATACCCTCATCAGGGACCATGAAGAGACCTTTGCCAGCCTGCACAAGGTGAACATCAAGCTCAACCCTGCCAGGTGCGTCTTCGGGGTGCCTTCAGGAAAATTGCTTGGATTCCTCGTGTCCCACCGGGGCATAGAGGCAAATCCTGACAAGATCAAGGCCATAGAGGAAATGCAACCTCCCCGCCGGCTCAAGGACATGCAACGCCTAGCAGGCTGCATGGCCAACTTGGGCCGCTTCATCTCCAAGTTCGGCGAGAGAGCCCTGCCCTTCTTCAAAATCATGAAGAGGTTTGGCACCTTCAAGTGGACGCTTGAAGCGGAAAAAGCCTTTGAGGACTTGAAGAGGTACTTGGCCAGTCCACCAGTCATGGTTTCCCCAAGGACAGGCGAGCACCTGAAGCTGTATCTATCAGCCACTCCACAGACCTCCAACGCCGTCCTGGTGGTAGAAAGAGAAGAGCCAGTCCTCCACAGGAAGAGTGCAACCACTCCAAAGTCAAAACCGCCTGACGGAGAGCTCGACAAAGGGACATGCACCACAAACCCACCGCCAGGACCATAGCCACAAGCGGAGCCTGCCCCAAGTCCTGATCTCACCAAGAAGCCTGAAGAGCCTCCACAAGCTGATCTCGCCAAGGAGCCTGAAGAGCCTCCACAGGCCAACCCCCTTGAGGGCCCTGAAGAGCCTCCCCAGGTAGACAGCGCTGTGCCTAAACTAACAACCCTTGTCGAGCATCTTGTCTACTTCGTCAGTACAGTACTGCGTGATGCTCGGGAGCGGTACACAATGCAACAAAAGTGTAACGCCCCGGGATTTATCCCCTTTTTGATTTGCGAGTTTTTCTTTTTGCATCTACATAGCATCGCATTGCATCGCATTAACTTAATTGTTGCATTTAAATTTAATTTCCACAATTAAATTCAAATGCTTTTCAAATTAATTAAAATTGTGATATTTCAAATCTTTTGCAAATATTAAAAACTAGTTTATTAAATTGTCTATTTAAAACTAAAAATATTTTGTATAGTTTTCGTATTCAAATTCCTCTTCGTTTTGGTTTTAAATATATAAATCAGAATTAATTAAACGGTGACAAATAAAAGGCCAAGCCCATCTACCCCCAAACCCTAGGGTTTCCCTCTGGAAACTTCTTTCCCACCCCCAGACTTTTTGCAGCCACCCTCCTCTTTTTTCTGGATTTTGCGAATTAATCCTCCCACCCCTTTTTTCTTTCTTTTTCCCCCTTCCTTTTTCTTTTCTTTTCTTTCTTCTTTTTCTTTCCTTTTCTTTTTCTTCCTTTTCTCTTTCTTCTTCCTTTTCCCATCCCGCACGGGAGACACTCCCGCACGAGCCCGCCGCCACCGAGCCGGCCCGAGCTTCCCCGCCCCGGCCGCCTCCGGCTCCGGCCGCCGGCCGCCCCGGCCGCGCCGCGCCGCCCGTGCTCCTCCTCCTCCGCTGCTCCGCGCGCCGCGCCCCGCGCAACCGCGCCGCCCGCGCCTCCGCTCATCCGCCATGGCCGCCGCCGCGCCGGCCGCCGCCAGAAGTCGCCTCCTCCCGCGTCGCCGCCGCGCGCGCCCCCCTGCTCCGGCCGCGCCGCCGCGCCCGTCGCCCTCGCCTCCCGCGCGTCTCCCCGGCCGCCGCAGCCAGCGCCGAGCCGCATCCCCGGCCGCCTACGGCCGCATCCCCGGCCGCCTTTGGCCGCAGCTGCCCGCCTACGGCCGCAGCTCGCCTCTGCCGCCGCCTGCGCCACGCTCCGCGTGCGCGCCCGCAGATGCTCGCCCCGCACCACCTCCTCCCGAGCCCAAGCGCGCCGTGCCCCGGCAGCGCGCCTCCGCGCCTTGCACCGACGCCTGCTGGCCGCCCGCGCTGCCCGTGCGCGCCGTGCGCACCCTGCGCCGCCTCTCCACCGCCGGCCGCGTCGCCGCCTCTCCACCGCCGGCCGCGTCGCCGCCTCCGACCGCCCGTGCCCGCGCATGCCGCCGCCCGCACGTCCGCATCCGCTCGCGCCGTGTCGCCGCCGCCGTGCGTTCTTCTATTTCCGGCCGCTTGCACTCCGCCGCCGACGCCCGCCAGGTGTTTGACGCAATGCCCGCAAGACCCCGGCGTCTCTTGTTGACCGTGTTTGTCCACCCTTCGAGGTGCTGCCCGTGCTCCTCCGTGTCCGTGAACCGACAAGTTCCGCCACAACGACGACCGTGACAAGTTCTACGTGCTTGTGACCGTCGACAAGGACTCCTCTTCGTGTCCGTCTCGTCTGTGTTCGCTCTGCGTTGGCCGCCTTCGTGCGTGTCCAGGAAGACCGTGATCCGCAAATGATGATGCTCGAGTACGGCGACTCCGACCACTTCCATGACACCGACAAACGACGATGCCCCGGCTCCACGACGACTACTTCCCCGACGTCGACTACTTCCTCTACGCACCGAAGACGTCGGTTTCGAACCCTAGTTCACCCGATCCTACGTACGGACACAAACCCTAACCCTAAAACCTTTTTTTTAATTAAATGTCATCTATCTTGTGCATATCGCATCATAATTGCATGGGTTGCATCTCTTGGATTTGCGGGTGTAGCAAATCACCTAAATAGTTCAATATGGAATGGGTGGGGTAATAAATATATAATGCCCTATTCCATTTAATTTGATTAGATCACCCATGCCATGTGTTGCCATGCTAACCAACATTTAATATTGCTGGTAAATAAATAACTTGCACCTAAATATTAATTATCGGAATCCCGGTTCCGCTTAATTCGGATTAAGTGCATCTTGCCATGTCATGCATCATTCTCATATGATCATGCTGGATCTTTTGGCCGTAGTTGTAAAGTGCATCTTTTACGCTTTCCAGTGTTTGTTGCTTCTTCGCGGATACAACGTTGAGATGTGTGAGCAACGACAAGATCTGCTTCCATGCGGGATTCCAGGCAAGCAAAGTTTGCTTGTTTACCTATACATTGTATTTCATTCCTGCCGTTGATCTCTGCTACCCTAGTATTCGATTCTTTATCGCGATCCCATCACATGTTATCCTGCAGCCGATACAGCTTTATCCCCACATCCCATCACCTGTTGTATGTTTATTTGTTAGCCTTGCGAGTCGTAGTGCATGCTTAGAATTGGTTGTGCGAGTCGTCAGTTGGTCTTTTATTTCATATGCTTAGCTTGATAGATTATTCTAACTTAATAAAATGTTATATTCTATTGGGGTAATATAATTACAAGATAAGGCACCGGCGGAAGGCCTTGCGAGGTGCTTTGTTCTGCTAAGTGTCGACCTAGGAACTGAGATCTTGCTCCCCTAATCCAAGACTGAGCGCACTAACCACTTATGGGAGGCCCTATGGAGCCCCCCTCGACTTTGACTGGAAGTTCAACTTGTCCGGGAGCCACACCTAGTTCGGGTTTTCCATTTGTCTCATATGCATTGATGATACTAGTGTAGTATTTTACTTTGGCGGTGTGCCTTGTTACATGCATATAGGGCGCGACCTGTTGGTGCGGAGGGGTGTGTCCTGCGGGAGTCCGCACCCTTTTGGCCGGGACCAGCATAGCTCCCGTGGCTCTTGGACTTGTTGCGGTGAAGGAAAAGAGTTGGGTTGAAAGGCCCTAATGTTTTTGACTGGGTTGATCATGCGAGTATGGGTCCAGTAGTGCACCCCTGCAGGGTATAATCTTATCGATGAGCCGCGTCCGCGGTTATGGACAACTTGGTGCGTTGCCGACTAATGAGATCTAGACAACTTACACCTAAATAATGTTAATTAATTTGACTAGTAATATAGAATTACTTTCACAATAAATGGTAACTAAAATTGTTCAATGTGTGAGTTTCCCGGATTGCTTCCTCATACTTGGTTGAGGGGGTTAATCCGAGAATGGGTTATGATTGGTGTTAGCTGTAGATGTTTATCTTATGCGCTCTCTTATCCCTCTCTGATTAGACGGAAGTTGTAGCGTGTCTCTCTAGGTTGCTAGTGCTGCTGCTGCTAAGTCCACCTCCCCTATATTTTGGGAGATGGTGTAGAAAGTAGGCAAGTCGGTTTTGCTTGCCAGGGAGTGCCCTGACCCTCTTTTGGGATGTGCTTTATGTGCAGCCAACAGGTTTGAAGTCCGACGACGTTAGCTTGGGAATCCCTCCGGCTTTGCTGGGCAGGGATATGGCGCCATTGCTTATCTTCAGGACTCTTAGTCCAATTTGCATCTTATCCGTAGTCGGATACCATTTTGCTTCCGCTGTCATTTGAATCTTTGTATTCTATCATTTGTATCTTGACTCGTTCGAGTCGTTGTTGTAATTGTATTTTTCTGTTGTATTTGTGGATGTATCGGAACTGTTGTAATGTTATCACAATTCCACCCACATAATGCGCATGTTTCGGCATGCACATTATGTCTGGTGGGCGACCAAAAATCGTTATTATGCGGATTTCGGCGGGATCGCTTGAATCTACATAGTATCGATTTTCGGGCGTCACAAGAAGCTCCTCATTGCGCTCATCATTGCCTCAAGAAAGCTGAGACACTACTTCCAGGGACACCCCATCACGGTGGTCACCTTATTCCCCCTGGAGCAGATCTTGCGAAACCCTAATGCCACAGACCGTGTCGCGTGATGGAACATAGAGCTACAACCATTCAACTTGCGCTTCGATACCACAAGGGTCATCAAAGGGAGAGCGCTGGCAGACTTTGTCGCCGAATGGACTGATCCAAACCCTGAAGAGCCAGAGCCCTCTGGAGACAAAATGCCCAGCCACTGGACCATGAAGTTCGATGGAGCTTTCGCCTGCCGCCATGGCGGGGCTGGCGTCATCCTGATCTCGCCCAAGGGTGACAAACTCTATTACGCGGTCCAGCTGTGCTTCGGAATCGACAAGATCTCCAACAACATTGCTGAGTACGAGAGGCTTGCTCGCCAGCCTACGTGCAGCCATCGCTCTAGGCATCAAGCACCTACTCATCAAGGGCGACTCCCAGCTGCTCGTCAACTTCTCCAACAAGAGCTACAAGCCTAAGGACGACCACAGGGCCGCATACCTTGAAGAGGTCCGCAGGCTTGAGAAGCACTTCAGGGGCATGGAGCTCATGCACATCCCAAGGAAGGAAAATCAAGAGGCTGATGACATCGCCAAGCACGCATCAAGGAGGCAAGCTTAGCTGCCAGGCGTCTTTGAAGAGAGACTCGTCATGGCATCCATAAAGCAGCCTCAAGAGGCAATGCCCGCAAGCACAGACGAAGTGCTCCCGCCACCACCACTAGTGGAAAAATGCTTATAGGTGGGATGACCCTTTGTGGCGCACCCATAGCCCATGCGCCATAGGAAAGATTTAGTGGCGCACAAAACACATGCGCCACAAACATCTGTGGCGCACACAAAAACACTGCGCCACAGAAAGTTGTCTTTTTATGGCGCACCGACAGAAATGCGCCACAGGAAGAGGGTGGGACCCACCATGCAGATCGAATTTGAAATTTTGGACACTTTCTGTGGCGCACCTGGCTCATGCGCCACAGAAAGCAGACATTTTGTGGTGCATGGGTAGGGGTGCGCCACAGAAAACCAACATTCTGTGGCGCATGGTTTGGGGTGCGCCACAGAAAACCAACATTCTGTGGCGCAAACACGCGCCACAGAATGTGCCTGTGTTTGCGGCGCATAGGCCTGGTGCGCCACAAAAAAATGTTGGGTGCGGCACAAAATGTGAACCTGGGACCACTTAAGCATTCAATGCACAAAAAACTCAGATTCATTAGCAACCTATCCTCTTCGCTCACCAACACGATTTTCTCCTCTTTCTCACCCAATTCCCCCCATTGTTTCTCCATGATTCCTCCATTTCTAGAAGGTTAAAACCTATTTTGTTCCATAGAGATTGCTTAGTACGAGAGGGGGCATCATATATCAACTCTCCTCCTCTTTTGGTCCACTAATTTCTCTCCAAACAAACATCACATGATCACCGTCTCCGAGGAGCTCCAGTCTTAGGTGAGACATCGATCTTCTCCTCTTGTTGTTGTGGCCGGTGTGCATGATTGTGTTGTGGTATGGCATCGGTTTTTGTCCCTTTGCATGTGGCGGTGTATGTGTGGACACATGCATATATATGCATGTTTGTTGTTTTTGTTGTCTCTTGCGCTGGCGTGGTGCATATATATGTTTGCTGAAATGTTTATTCATTTCCATTTCGGCACATTTTTACAGCACCCATACGTCTGACTATTAGGAGAAGTCATGCCAAAATTTTCCGTTGAAAATGCATGTGTGTGTATGCATGTGCGTGCATGTGTGTTACAATTGTAAATAACGTATACTCTCTCTCGGTTGTGTGTTTTATGTAACCCGTGTAGGCAACCATGGTCGTCATGATGAAATCCGGTCAAATTACTAAATACAAGGAAGAAGCAAAGGCGGAAATGATTAAGTCCAACAAGCGCCAGATAAGATGTCCTTGTCGGAAATGCAAACTCGAGAGGTGGATCGACCCTGATTCCGGACAATTGGAGGATCACTTGTTGAGGCACGGTTTCATGGTAGGATTTAACCAGGCACCGACACCGCCGGCAGCAAATGCGCCTTGACATGAAGAAGGAGATGTGGGCGGAGTACATCATGACGTCCGTGGACAAGATGATGATCATGATGACCATGGGGGAGATGGCGGTGGAGAAGACGCGAACACGGAGAACACCCTAATGTCGGCCTTACTGGACCCTTATGTTCAAGAACTGCTCCTCCAGGAGACGAGCAACGCCAGAGAGAAAGCCAAACTGGCGCAAATGGAGATCGACGGGAAGACTCCGTTGTATCCTGGGTGCCGGACACAGGATACGCCCTTGCAAGTAACGCTTGATGCTCTGGAGATGAAGGCGCAAAGCAAATGGACCAACGTGAGCTTCACGAGAAACCTGAAATTCATGCACGATCGACTTCCCGAGGGGAACACATTGCCAACAAGCATCGATGAGGCCAAGAAAGTCATGTGCCCACTTGACTTACCGCACGTTAAATACCATGCATGCATCAATGATTGCGTAATTTATCGTGGCGAGTACAAGGACATAAACAAATGTCCGGTGTGCGACATAGGACGGTACAAGGGTGCGAACAAGAAAGTTCCTCGAAAAGTGGTTTGGTACTTTCCTATCACTCCCCGTCTGCAGCGGTACTTTGTGGACCCTAACGAAGCAAAGCTCATGCATTGGCACGCGGATAGGGAGAAGCCCGAAGAAGATCCGGAGAAGGGAAGAATCCTTTCACA
Source organism: Poa annua (assembly GCA_026929855.1). Lineage (NCBI taxonomy): Eukaryota > Viridiplantae > Streptophyta > Magnoliopsida > Poales > Poaceae > Poa > Poa annua. The sequence continues at coordinate 235,699,564 of CM049426.1, read as the reverse complement.
CCCTTCAGACGCTAGCCAGTGGGAAGCATTGGGCGCCTTTCAAAATTTCGGAGGCGGCGCAAGGAACGTCAGACTAGGTATGAGCACCGATGGACTCAATCCGTTCGGGAACCAGAGTAGCACGCACAGCACCTGGCCCGTGTTTGTATGGCCTTACAACCTTCCACCTTGGTTGTGCACGAAGCAAAGGTACATACACATGAGCATTCTCATCCAGGGGACGAAACAACCGGGTGTCGACATACATCTTTATCTCACGCTATTAAAGGAGGAGTTAGCCACGTTGTGGGAGACGCCAGCCCGTACATGGGATGCCTACACTAGAGAATATTTCGACATGAGAGCTGCCTTGTTCACGACGGTACATGACTATCCTGGTTGCTCGTACGTATCGACCCAGGTAGGCCACAGATTATGTGCATGTGTCAGGTGCATGGATGAGACCCCGCATCAGAAGCTGCCAAAGGATGGGTCTTCGAAAACTGTGTACCCAGGTGCTCGACGGTGGCTTCACATGGATCACCCGTGGAGGAAACGCGGTGACCTTTTCAATGGTGAACACGAGCTCGAAAGCCCCCCGCGCCAGAGGACCGGCTCTGAAATCGACGAGCTTTTGAGAAATTGGGAGGAGTGCCCTGCTCCTGGAAAGAAGCGACCGAGGGTTGATCCCCTCCTGGGTGTATGGAAAGCGAGGTCTGTTTTTCACGACCTGCCGTACTGGAAGGTCCTTAAAGCGCCTCATAGCCTAGATATGATGCACATTACGAAGAATGTCACCGAGAGTCTACTTGGCACCATTTCCAACATGCCGAAAAAGTCCAAGGATGGGACAAGAGCAAGATACGATCTAAAATGGCTTGGCATCAAGAAAGATCTGCAGGCACCCGATAGTGATGACGATGACGATGACAAGGATGATGATAAAATGGAAGGAACTCAAGGTCGCCGCAAAAGGGCAAAGAAGAAATCGGTGGTGCTTCCCGCTACCTGCTTCACAATGAGTCCGGAAGAGCTCGGCTAGTTCTATAAGTGTCTCGTAGGAGTCAAATTTCCGGGCGGTTACGCGGGGAAGATCAGCAGGTATCTAGACCCAACGAAGAAGAGGTTCAGTGGTATGAAGTCTCACGATTGTCACGTGCTGATGACGCAGATAATTCCCGTTGCGATCCGAGGGATAATGGATGAGCACGTCCGAGATACGCTGCTTGCCCTGTGCAACTTTTTTGATGTCATCAACAGGAGGTTGATCAGCGTGAAGCAGCTCGACAGACTATAGGAAGAGATCGTGCTGATACTATGTGAGCTCGAGATTTACTTCCCGCCATTATTCTTTGATATCTGCGTGCATCTCCTTCTCCATGTCGTTGAGGACATCAAGCAGCTCGGACCGACGTTCCTGCACTACATGATGTCGTTCGAAAGGAAGAACGGTGTCATGAAAGGATACGTTCGCAACAGGGCCCGTCCGGACGCAAGTATGGCGAAGGGCTTTCTAACCTACGAGTGCATCTCTTTTTGCCAGAATTATCTAAGCACCGAGAACGAGGATGTTGGTCTGGCCACCAGGAAGCACCTCGGCAGGCTAGGTGGAGTTCGTCACCGCGAGGGCTCGTGGTCACTCTTTGTGGGCATTCATTGACGAAGAGAGGACCTCGACAGGGCTCACCGTGTCACTCTACAACACTTACAATTGATCAAACCTTGGGTGGAGGAGCACAAGAGCTTAATCGAGGAGAATTACATGGAACTGGGGTGGCAGAGGAAGAATGGAGACGTATCCAAACAGCACAACTCTAGCTTCACACGTTGGTTCAAGGACAAGCAAATATTTCAAGCAGCAAGCCAAACGCCATCTACGGAACATGAAAAACTCATATTCTCATTATCACAGAGCCCCGGACAGAACGTAAGGACCTATCAGGCGTACGACATCAACGATTACACATTCTACACCGAGGAAAAGGACAAGAATAGTGAATATCAAAACTCAGGAGTAACTATGCTATCATGCGGTGATGACGAGGCTACTGTCAAGGAAAGATTTTTCGGAAGGATCGAGGAGATATGGGAGCTCAACTACTGTGGAGAGTTGGTGCCAATGTTCCGTGTAAGATGGGCCAAGGACATTGTGAAAGAAGGCCGGTATTTCACCACCATGGTAATACCCGATGCCAAATCGAAGAAAGCCTCCGCGAAAAACGAGCCATGGGTACTCGCTAGCCAAGTTGAGCAATACTTCTTCATTACCGACCCGCCAAAGCCTAGCCGTGTTGTGGGGAGGAGGGGCAAGAGGAGCATCATCGGAATGGACGGAGACGCCAACGTGGAAGACTTGGACGGCGATCCGAAGATCGAGGAGGATTTCGACATGTTCTTCGACATGCCGACTACCAGCAAAAACCCAAGGAAAACCTCCGTACCTACTAAAGATTGTCCGTTCACGCGAAGAAATCTCAAGGTGTTCGGCCTAAAGTATTCAACCGCGAAGAAGGGAAAGAAGAGAAGCTAGCTCTCTCGGAACTTCTCGGGATCGACAAAGAATAATTTTTTTGGTGTGTGTGTGAAACAATGCAAGCATATATATGCATGTGTATATCATGAGTATTTAAATTTTCATGATTTACATATATATTTTGGTGTGTACATGTGAGACACTACAAGAACTTGGCAACAAATTTGCATAATGATATATACTTTCTTTGGGTAGTAATATATATGGAAACAAATTTGTATGTATGTGTACAATCACTTGGCAGCACATGGACACATACATCGACGGCAACAAATGCCTAAGCAGATGGCATCTGCTCGCCGCCGCGCCCCTCCACCGACGGCTGTGTCGGCCTCCCCTCTGGCGACCCCCATGCGCCCCGCCACCGAAGGCTGCCTCGACCTCCCCTCCGGCGACCCCCCTGCGCCCCTCCTCGAGGTGGTTCTCTCTCCCCCACTCCTCCCTCTCTTACCCGCACCGAAGGTGCTTGTGAAAATGCCTAAGCTACTGTTTTTGTCTAATCTACTGTTTTTGCCTAAACTACTGCATTAAGCTACTGTTTTTGCAATGAAAAAATTCAGAAGTGAAATTTGCAACAAAAAAATTCGCAAGTGAAATTTGCAATGTTTTTGTCATGTCTTTTATAAAGTGCATTATGCTACTGCCTGAACTGAAACTGAAAATGCACAAGTGCTAGCTTGTGTAGTAGCTTATTGAAATTTGCAATGTTTTTTGCATTGGGCATTTTATTTTTGCACGGACTCATTCACTGAGTTCCTCTATTTGTTCCGACCATCGTGTCGTGTTTCCGCTCTTCGACGGATGCTACCACGACCATCATGTCGTGTTTATGCTCTATTTTTTGCACTGCATGCAGGTACCCCGTGAGGCCCTTGAGATTGCCGGAACATTGATTAACTTCCGTTCCGGCAAATTCTGATACTCCATATGTCCTTTTTTAGCAAAGGTTATGCCGAAATTTTTCGTTAACTTGAGCATGACTTTGCTAAAAAAGTTCATATGGGGGTAATGCATGTCAACCCGGGGTACCTTAGTAATTAATTAAGTCTATTTTTTACTTATATTTGTTGTACTAATTCTTGTAGTGCAAAAATGGAGACCGGCACTTCTAAGCACATGAGCGTGGATGAAGCTCCTCTAGAGGCCCACAAGACCTTCTGGGAGATGTCACAAGAGTTGGAGGACGCAGCGGAAGAAAGTGTTGGTGCTGAAGGCCAGGAGCATACCACCACCACTACCGATGGAGATGCTAGTGGCGGTCATGGTGACGCCGATACCACAACCGATGCCGGCGAGGACCACATGGAGGATGGGACGAACCCGCCCGCCCTAAAGAAAAAGAAGTCAAGGAGGGATCGAACACCGCAAGCACTTGGCAACGTCACAGACTCCTTCACTGAGGTCTCGCCTAGTGGCCTCGCATTGCAGCCCGAGAGACTTGCCAAAGGATACGCCATGCAACTAGGGTGCGTCCTCCGGGATACCGTGTCGATCAACACGAGGGATCTCAGGCACACACATAATGAGGCTTTGGTCAACATCCTCATCCAGAAGCTTCACCAACGATACACGTCCCCGCAGTCGCTCAACAAAAAGGTGGAGAGGTTAGCCATCACGAAGATGAGCACCGCCTTGAGCAGCTGGAAATTCAGGGTGAGGAGAAAGATTGATAAGGGTGAAAGCTGGGAGGAAATAAAAAGCAAAGAACCGACGCTAAACAAGGAGGACTTCGACGCATTCAAGTTGTCCTTGAAAGAAGTGGTGTCCCTAAAATGGACGGAGTGGGGGAAGAAAATGCGGGACATGAACCTAGGTAACCACCATTTGGGAAGCGGTGGCTACCGAGGAAAACAACCCATTTGGGACAAGGAGGATGCCGAGGTTCTTCGTCAGGGAAAAACGAACCCGTGGCACCAAATCACGGACGAGCAGGTCCGGAACTTTGCCCGGTCCCGCTACTATCTGAACAAAGAGAGGGGGGAATTCGTTACAGACGATGACGATGTGAAGAAATTTGAGAAAATGCTGGTAAGGAATTTAATTTACCCTGTAGGCTAATTTGTCTACATATGCATGAGTTCACCTTAATTTGCTTTGTCTACAGGCTGACGAGTTGAAGGCTGACACTGAGGCAGGCCCGTCGTCCCAGGATTCAACAGAACCGTGAGACAATACTTTCAATAGGGCGATGAACGTTTGGAAGAAGAGGGACAAGAACTTGCCGCCCACGTCAGCTGGCCGTGTCACCGGCTTTGGTACAAGCATGAAGTTCCTCCAGTACTACAGCACAGACGGCGGCCAGTCAAGAAGGCAGAGGAGGAAGCCGACAAAGGATGCCACAGAGGTTATGGAGCTAAGGAAGTAGGTGGAGACATTGGAGAATGAGAAAGTGGACTCCACCACGGTGAAAAAGATGGTGAAGGATAGGCTCGATGAGCTCTTCCCCCCTGGGTTGATGGAGGGTTAGTTGCTTGGAATGCGGCAGGTCGACAGGGTCCGATACACGTGCCCAGCTACGCCGCCAGCAACTCCAGCCATATGGCAACCCCTCCGGACCAGCTGGTGACCCCGCCGGCCAACACCTCTTTCGAGCCGCCTCTTCATACTATGCCACATGCGGCGCCCCCTACCGAGGCACAGGAGCCCCCCCCATGCAAACTCCGGCGCCAGACAATGAGAAGCCCGCCACCGGCGCCATTGTATCAACATTAGAGGAGCTCAACACAATCGACAAACTAGCTAGTCCACGACATCTTCTATAATTAACTATGCCTTTGATGACTGCCATCTCATGATGCCCACCAACATGCATATGTGTTCACTCTCAGGACACGATTTGCACAATCCTGCATACGGTAGGGGTCGGTGGCGAGTTGGTGGATGTTGCTAAGGGCACGATCATACAACCAAAGGGTACCTTAATGCACAACCAACGCATGAACCCGGCTCTGCTGAGAATCAAGTTGGATGAGGTATCCTCAATTTCAAAACATCAGTCCCCCAATGAAACCTGCGGGAGCCGACGCTGATGAGCATATGGTTCTTGGAGCCTGCCTCCAATGGCTCATGGAATGGACGAAGAGCCAAATTCGTCTTGGAGGGCCCAGACGCACCTCCGGCGCCACCTCCAAGCCGCCACAAAAGGTTAGCCGGCCCTCTATCATCCGGCCCTCGGCGAGGCCGCCACATATACCCGTTGTGAACAAGCCGGCAACACAAGCACCCGTTGCCAGGACATGGAAGGAAGCGCCGGTGGTTGTCGCCACCACAAGCCGGCACCAAATACTCTTAGGAGCGTCTGCACCGCAAAAACAAGACAAAGGCAAAGGCGCTGCGCCTCAACTTGAAGACATCAACGAGGATCACCATGATGATGATATGAATGACAAGGACGTCGATGCCTTCCTCAACACTGGCGCCTTTGATGGTTCGTGCATGCCTGCTTTGGATGAAGAAGAATTCCACGGCCCCCGTAGTATGACTATTCGTCCCACTTCATGCTCGCAACGCCTAAACTTTCATGGTTTATCTCAAGAAACGCCTCCGGAGGCCGGCGATAAAGTTGAACCGGCTAACATTTTCAGCCCTGGCACACTGCATAAGTCGTTTCATGCTGTGCAATCCCCAGAGAAGAAGAAGAAGCCCAGGAAGAGAAGCAAACCAGGTGCCTCTTCAAGCCAGCCAGCTCCTAAGACTGTCCAGGATGAACGAATGGTTCCACAACGTCGTGATGGCTTGACCCGAATGCATGAAGCTGGTAAACCGATACTGCCTCCGAAGCCGCTCTGCGTCGCACAAGGATCCATGAAATCTTTGCATGATGCTATCTTGATGCTAGAGGGCATGCTTCTTAAACACAAGGACCCAAATTACCCCGTCTTCACGTGCAAGGTGCCAAAGGGCGTGAACTTCGTCGATGAAGCCCCGACGGATTTATTCTTTATAGCCTTCGAGGACATCTTCAAGCTGTTTCACGGTAGACGGATGGACTATAACTTGGTTCGTTTATAAGCACTCAATCTGGCGATAAAGAAAAAGAGAAAGTCAAACCCGTACGTCGCGGTAGTGGATCCATACTACATGCGTGACAGCCAGCTATGTGAAGGATCATCGACACGGGTCAGGGCGAGGGAGTACCTACAAAGCTTCATGTTGAATAACATGAGCAAAGACAACCATCTTGTGCCTTTCTTTTGCAAGTAAGTACACATCCGCTCGTCAATGTTGGAACTTATGTTTTCCCATAGAGTCGTTCCATTGCTTATCATTAATTTCCTACATTCCCTTTGAATTACGTTAAGTAGTGACCAACACGCAATACTTATCGCCGTAAACACGAGGTGGTCCATTGCACTTATTTAGACTCGGGCAGTTTGGTTATAACGAAAGACTACAACAGAATAAAGGGTGTTCTCGATGAGGCTCTTGAGCTCTATGCCAATAATGGAGGCACCTTCCAAAAGAACTGTGAATTCTTCAACAAGAAAAAGAAGCACAAGTTCAGGCATGTAACCGACTTCGCTTGCATCAAGGAGGACTCTACCAGCGTGAAAGAGGCGTTCAACGTCATCCATCATCTTAAAGGGTATGTCAGGGAAGCTGATAACATGAGGTTTCCAGTAGGGCTCCGGAAATGGATTGGAAATGCGGGGAAAATCTCTGATGCTGATCTTAGAGAAGACTTCCATCGCACCCAGATGAAGTTATCACATATCATCCTCCAAGATGTCATGGCTACCGAGGGCTGCCTACGCTACCCTAGAAGTAGGATGTATTACAAAACGGCGAAGGAACTCTATAAACCTTTCCCGACGCCGACGAAGAACTAGCTAGGCTACACGTGATCATGCTCTCCCGCTGATTTCGCTTATGTGTACTCCATTTGATAACTATATGTATGAAATGATGAACTTTTCTATTTCGAGCACCATTTGTATCATGACCTATGTAAGATTCCGCACTAAGTACTCTTATTACTATATATATGTATGTACATCTCGGGCTCGAATGAATGTGATATGTCTGTTCTAATTTATATGTGTCAGATTATAATGTATATGTATAAATCCTGTATATATAACTATATATGTATGTACATCGAGGGGATGCGCCACAGAATTATATTTTAGTGGCGCACCCCCAATTTTCCTGACTGCGCCACAGAAAGGCTAAAGGGTGCGCCACAGGTAGCCCTTTTTCCACTAGTGCACCTACAACTGGGGCTCCCGATTGCGGCCCTCAGACAGGGGAGCGCCTGTTGCTCACAGCGGTGCATCAAGAAACAGGCTGGATCGACGAGCTCAAGGACTACCTCACCAAGGGAATTCTCCCCGAGGAAGATGTCGAAGCAGAGCGAATCGCTCGCCAGGCAAAATCCTACCACATCCTCGAGGGAAATCTCTATCGCAAGCGCCCAAATGGCATCACGCTGAAATGCGTCCCTACTGAAGAAGGCATAATGCCGATCAAGGATATCCACTGCAGGGAATGTGGACACCATTCGTGCGCCCGCACCCTCGCAGGCAAAGTCTTCAGGAGTGGCTTCTATTGGGATCAAGCACTTCAGGATGCAGTAGACATCGTCCAAGCGTGCGAAGCCTGCCAATTCCACGCCAAGCAAATCCATCAGCCCGCACTGGGACTACAGACCATCCCGCTCTCCTGGCCATTTGCGGTCTGAGGGTTGGACATCTTGGGACCATTCCCAACAGCGCAATGGGGCTATCGCTACCTCTTCGTGGCCATCGACAAGTTCACCAAATGGCCCGAGGTGGAGGCGACGCGCACAATTCCAGCAGGCGTGACGGTGAAATTTATCAGAGGCCTGGTCTGCCGCTTCAGAGTGCCTAATCGCATCATCACCGACAATGGCTCACAATTCAACAGTGGTATCAACAGTGGTATCTTCAGAGTGCTTCGCCTTGGTCGCTCATCCACAGAGCAATGGCCAAGCCGAGCGAGCAAATGCAGAAGTCCTCAAGGGCCTAAAGTCTAGGACCTTCAACATCCTCAAGGGCCACGACAAAGGCTGGATCAGCAAGCTTCCTTCAGTGCTCTGGTCCATCCGCACAACGCCGCCCAAGCCTACGGGAGAAACACCGTTTTCCCTTGTCTATGGAGCCGAAGCAGTCCACCCCACAAAGATAAAACATGGATCCCCACGGGTCCTTGCCTTTAACGAGGACGAGCAAGAAGATCTCCACAACGACGACGTGCTGCTTCTCGAGGGACTATGCCGCCGTGCCACCCTCCAGGCGGCAAAATACCAGCAGGACCTGTGACGCTACCATAGCCGCAACATGCGCTCGCGCACCCTGGAGACAGGCGATCTCGTCCTTAGGTGTCACCCATGTGGGAAGGCCCCTACAGGGTCACCCACATCGCCAGACCTGGTGCGGCTCGCCTCGAGACTCAAGACGGCATCCCCGTCAAAAATCCGTGGAACATCATGCACCTGCGCAAGTTCTACCCGTGATCATCGTCACGTCAGGACATCTGGATGAAGAGGCATCTTACAGCTCAACCTCCAAGCATTTTTTGTCTCTAGAAGGATAAAAAGCAAACGTGATCATCTTCACGCCCGTGATCATTGTCACGTCAAGGCATCTAGCAGAAGAGGCAGCTTACGGCTCAACCTCCAAGCATTTTTTGTCTCTAGAGGTTAAAAGCTCACGGCTTAAACCTCCAAGCTCCAAAGGCTTCTCTCGAGGGTCAACCCTCCGAGCTCTCCATGTAACGAGCCACCTCAGGCCGTAGAGAGTCTCTGCCACTAATGGGTGGTCCCCATGCCTCGACATGGTCAAAACTTTAACTTGGCAACTCCAAGCATAATGAGACAATTTCGTTCCTAAGTGAACTTTGCGCTACGACGCCGCTATGTGATATTTGGTGGTGAGTTTTATTTCCGCATTATTTTCTTAAAAATGTGCGCTTATATCTCTCCACATGCGCACCTCGCGAGCGGGGCCTGAGTATGGTGCCAGTGCCTCAAATGACACACCAGCAACACTGCAAAATCCAAGGATCCGAGCTCTGGCTGGAGGGCAAGCTCCCACAAACACGCCAACTCTACAGAGGAACTTGGTACTTACTCTCCTCGTGAGGAACGCCTGAGGGGACCTATAAGCACGCATGAGTCCCCAGTATCGTGTACAAGCGTTTGGGTTCGCCCCTCTAACATCTACAAGGAAGAAATGTCCCTGCAAGCCTGTGGAGGCAACAGGGGAAAAGCCCCTGAAGAGGACCTCCTCGCCAGGAAAAAAACCTCTACATGGCAAAAAGCCTCGAGAAGCTAAGTCTCGCACCCATGCCTCGAGAGCCTTTTTCCTCCGCAAGCGCACGTTTGTCCCTCGAGCGATTTCGCTTTCCCTTGTACTTCATGCACTACTCGTACGTCTAAGGGGGGCACTTGAGCTTCGCGACTCAGGGCTCTTACCTCACCAAGGCTTAAACTCCCCCCGGCCTTGCTGAGTCATTTCTCTAGCATACCGAAGTGGCAGAGTCATGGCGCGAAGAGACGGGTCCTAACGACGCAGAGAACACATTGGCATGAAAATAAGACAAAAGGGACCTCTCGAGGGGCACACAAGCTGAAAACAAGTTACCAAAGAGAATGTATTACATGCCTAAAAGAGCACAATGTCTAAAAATTAAATTGTTTCAGATACAAGCGCACACAGGCGCAATAGTCAGGCTCAGGCGGAGTCCGCGCCATCATGCTCCTCCTCTGCGGCACCCTCCTCCTTCTTGGCAGGGGCGGACTCCTCCTCGCTCTCCTCCGCAGCGACCTCCACGTGCTTGAAGCGGTTAGAGAAGGCATCAACCTGCTCGCGGAGGGAGTTGGAGACCCGCCACACGTCCTCGCCCTGACGAGCCTCAGTCATTGTGGATAGGTCGAAGCCCGGTGTGAGGATCCTGAGATTGGTGAAGAGGCGATCAACGACCTCGATCACCTCGCGGAGATCAGCGACAGGGCTCTCGAGCGCCCTGAAGAGCTGGTCGAAGTAGACCAGGTACATGGTGACGCCTCCGTGGCCTCGGACTTCAGCATGCGGCGCCTCCGCTCCAAGATGGGCAGCTAGCTCGTTGCCCCGGGCCACCAGAGCCTAGAACATGCGCTCCCGCTGCTTCGAGAGCACGCGAGCTGTCTGCGCGGTGTCCACAGTCTCCGCCTCCTGCTCAGCCGCGGGGCCCACCTGCTCCTCCACCTCCCTGACAAGGGCGTTCAGGCCCAGGACGGCAGCCTTGCGACCATCCTCGGCTTGGTGATAGGCCTCCTTGGCACGCTTAAGGCGGGTTTCGAACTTGGAGTTGGCCTTCTCGAGCTCCGTGATCCCCCTGGCATCCGTGGCATGCTTGGCCTCGAAGCGCTCCTCCTGCTTCTTGGCCTTGTCGCGGTACGCCTTGAGGGTGGTCTTCCTGAACTCCTTCTCACGCTCCACAAGGGCGTCCTCCGCCTCCTTCTTCTCGGCGTACCGCCGCTCGAAGCGCTCCAGGGCTTGCTTCTTGGCGATGACGCTCTCGTCATATTTCTGGAGCGCCTGGGCCAGGTTCCTCTCGCGCGCCTCGAGCTCTTCGTGCAGGGTGGCGAGCTCGCCTTCCGCCTGGAGCCGTTGATCGTCACGCACCAGCACGTCCTTCTCTTTGGAGGCCAGCTGTCGCTCGCGCTCTGCTAGGCTCTTGCGGTCCTCTTCCAGGGTCTCCTGCGTGGCTTGGTGGACCGAGAGGAGCTGGGTCTCCAGCTGAGATAGCTTGCAGCGCTTTTGCGCCAGTGAGCCCTCCGTGGCCTCGCGCTCGGCCCTCGCCTCTGCCAGAAGCGTCAGACGGTTGCGTCGTGCTCGTCCTGAAGGGGCACGAGGAGCTCGTCGGCGTCACGGATGGCCCCCTCACGGATCTCCTTGGCGAAGCGAATAGCCTCCTCGCGCGTGGCATGCAGCGCCTGGTCCTCCTGACAACGGGCCTCTACCGCGGCGTGGAAGGACGCCAACGCCCCCACAAGCTCGTCGCGCTGCCAAGCGAGCTGCACATTCTCCAGAGCTAGGTGCGCCTCCAGGCCCTCTAGAGTCTCCCTCACGAGGCCAAAGGCGACCTCGCGGTGCCCCGCGCTCCAGTCCAAGCCGCCAAGGACCAGATCACGGCGCGTGGAGGGCCCTGCCCCGGCGTCGAGCCTGGAGAACCTGGCCTCATGGCGCGCCTGGGGGCTAGGCCGTGCTCCGTCTCCCGCGGCACCCGAGCTGGCCTCGCCGCCATCGCCATCCTGGTGTGTCCTCGCCTGCGGCTCGCTCCCTGCAGCGGCGCACGGCGGAGACGAAGGAGCTCTCCCCGTAGACTCGCCTGCGCCTGGCGGTACCTGGCCCTCCTAAGTCCCTGGATGCGCGGGAGGCGTGGACGCGCGGGGCGGAGTAGCCGTGCGGGTTGGCGTTGCCTCGCGGCCTGGCACGGCCTCGCGCGGCGGCGTGGCCACGCGAGGCGGAGTAGGAGCACGAGGAGGGTTCACGACCATCTCCTCCTGCGGCTCCACCACCATGTGCTCGTAGGGCGGCGCGGCTGCCTCCGCCTGAGGCGCCGCAGCTCCCGCCAGAGGCACAACAACCTCCGCTTGAGGCGCAGCCTCCTCCGCCTGAGGCATCTCCTCGGTTGGGCCTGTTGAGGCTGTCTCCACAGGCCTCGCGGCCTCCTCAGCCGTGGCTCTCTTCACCTCTGCTGCCTTGCGAAGCTTACGGCGCTTCGCAGGCACAAGGTCACTGGCAAGCACCAAAGAAAGATCTTCAGAGATGGAGAAAGAAGAAAAGAGGCAAGAATTAAGCAGTCAAATGCTGGAAACACTTACCCGGATGGATTGGCGCCGGTGTCGACCCTCGCCAAGCCTGGTGAGCGCCAGGAGGACCTGGCCTTGGCTCCTGACCCTTCCGGGGGCGCCTCGGCCTTCCTCCTGGAAGGGACATCAGACGGCCTCGCCTAGACCGGTCCACGACCGCCTTGGTGTGTGGCTCGCGCCGCCCCGGCGTGGTCTCCTCGTCCGAGGCCTCCTGCACGGGGCGCGAGGGCGCCGCCACGAAGTCGTCGTCATCGCCTGACGGGATGTCGCAAATCTCGTCAGTGAAAGGTCCAGCCCTTGAAGAGGACACCTCCCCTGCCGCGGCCTCCTCCCCGCCTAGCTCCCTTCGCTTCCTGCACCATCAACACAGGCACCTCCTTCCCCGCCAGGCCTACCGGGGTAAACGAGGGCATCCCCTCCAAGGTGGTCAGGCGCTCGGTCATGTTGTACTGATGTAGCGGCCGGAGCGTGATGGGGAGCTGGTCCATAGCAGGCACCACCGGGTTGATGAAGAACACGGACAAGACGTTGTCGACGGCGTCCTTGTCGTTGTCCTCGTGGTGGAGCCGCATCTTGTCCTGGGGGCCGGAGTACATCCACATGGGTGTCGCATGCGCCTGAAGGGGAGCTATGCGGCGCGTCACGAAGTCCGTGACAATGATTTGCCCCCTTAGGCCCTCCTCACGGAGGTAGCTCAAGCGGCTCATCAAGATAGCGTTTTGCGCGCCGCTGAAGGGGGCCTTGCCCCAGTTCGAGTTCTTCATGGGCGGCGCGTCAGGGACCTCGAGAAAGGCGCAAGGCTGTTCCACCCCGACGTAGAACCACCGCTGGCGGAAGTCGTCCACCTTCTTCGTCACCGAAGTGACGGCCTGGCCCTCGCTCCACGACATGGGAATGTAGACACTCCCCATGCCATCCATGATGCAGAACGAGACGCATCCAGAGCGCTCATTCTTTGCCGTGTTCCGGAGCGCGTAGAAGCACCGGAACAGACCCACCGTAGGCTCCAGGCCCAAGTACGCCTCGCAGAGATAGGCGAACACGGCGAGGATGAGGACGGAGTTGGGGTGGAGGTGCAGCAACTGAATCTGTTAGAAGGCCAGCACCGCCTCCGAGAATGGAGAGAACGGCCGCACCAACCTTGTGGAGACGCAGTGCTGGAAGACAGGGAAAAACCCTCGCGGGCGTTTCCCGTGCGCCGCGGCCTTGAGCGCGGTAGGGCCGTGCTCGTTGGTCCGGTCCGCCATGAGGAAGCGGACCTTGGCGAGCGCCTTGTCGTTGACGCGCACCCCGAGCAGTGCCGAGCCGTGCGCGAACTCGGTGGGCGCCGCCTGCGAAGAAGACCCCGCATCCGCCTTGCCTTTGTTCTTGGATGGACTCATCGCCGGAGATGGGTTGGTCGCGGCGGCGAAAGAAGCTGGAGGAGGAAGGAGACAAGAGCGCCGGAGAGTAGGAGCGAAGGGCTCAATACGGGGAAGGCTTCTGCGAGAAGAAATGGAAATAGTAACGGCTCCTTGCCCCGGCGCGCAGACTTTATGTCTCGTCAAGGAGCAGGTACCGGGGCGCGATGGGACCCCCCACGACGCACGCCCCAGATCGTGCGTGGCCGTTACTTGTCTAAGTGACGCGTGGCTCGGGCCGGCCGGACACTTTGGGCCCACGACGCTCCAACTGTGCCCATGGGCTCAGCCGTGCCCATCACAGGCCCGGAGGCTACTGTCGGCCCAGTGAGGACTGGGGTATGCAGAGCCCAATCTCCTCAGGCCTCGCACGCTGATAGATCAGACGAAACGACTAAGGACCAAGCCACCGCTAGGAGAGACCCTCAAGAGGCAACTCTTCTTGAGGTCCTGAAGAGGAAGCCAGGGCCTAAAGAGGACCACGCGCTTCAAGAGACTCTCCAAGGCTCACTTCGCCTGAGAGAAGTCAACAGAAACCTCTCCACGGGCCTCTGCGGCCATGTGGAGACACTTCGCGGCCAAGCAAGCGCTGCAGGGCGCACATTGCCACTGCAGCAGCCGCAGAGTGACGCGAGCACTCCAGTTGCGGTTCTGGTGATAAAGGAGTCAACAAAGCTGCGCCCGCACCAGGACAGCTGGGACTTTCCTCTTTGGTGATAAAGCGGCTCGACGGCGCAACGCTCCAAGAAGATCGTCATTGTGGGCTCCACAACAACCACTGCAACCCCTGCGAGCCGTTCTGCGCGGTCTGCTGCCAGTCGGCCACCGCGCCCAACTTTATCGCGGATGGACCGCGTCCATGGAAGGATTGACAACGGTGGACTCCATCTCCTCCACGCCACTTCCTAGTAGGAGCCCACCTTGAACGCACTACGCAAGGAAGATGCTCGAGGCGCCTATAAAAGGAGCAAGAGCTCCACCGTAGAAAGGGATCAGCCAATTGCTTGCTAAACACTTGTAACCCTAGCCGAGCAAGTAGGATATCCAACTGCTAGAGGAGTAAGACAACCATTGTGTCCCTCTCCAAGCACCAAACTGCCTCAAGAGATCCCTCGGCAAGCTCATTGTACTGTAACCTCGGTAGTGCAATACAGACAAGCAGGAGTAGCGATGTTACCTCCTCCTGAGGGCCGTGAACCTGGGTACGGGCCGGTGTCCATCTCTGTCGTGATTGTCTCTCCAGGCCCGGCGAGCACCGTCGTCGTGCCTCTCGAGTGTTGTTTGACCTCCGTGTTCAATCCTCCTTCGAACTACTCTTCAGGGTGTGACTATCCCTGTTCCGTGGGAGTCACTCTCCGACAGGTTACGATGATGCAAATTATGACACTGACCCATACGACTAGAAATCTCATAAAGGAGATGTCCTTTATTTTGAAGAAAGACATGGTTAGTTTCCGAAGTTGCATATGAATGCACTGTCGCATAATCAACATAGGTATAAAAATATATGACAACTTCAGAAGTAGCAAGTATGATTGGACTGAACAGTTTTTCGAGCATGTTTGGTTCGCCTGAATAGATCTCTTAGACTTTTAAGGCCCATGCTACACAAAGATTCGAGTCTCACTCCATCCACTAAGATATATTTCACCATTATCGTAAGATACGGGATGATGTCAAAACTAGGTGACATAGAAGTGTTGCAAAGCACGTATAGGTCTCAATGTATGAGATATGTTGACTCTATTCCTCTTCCAAGACAAGCATGCACCAATATGCTATGGGCGCTGAGCTTTTACCAAGTTGTAAACAAGATTAAGTGTTACTCTAGTGCAAGTGGGATACTTAAGGGAATATGCCCTAGAGGCACTTAATAAAGATAGTTTATTAATCATATCCCAATTGTTCATTATATATTTTATACCATGCTATAACTTTATTAAGCGGAAGCATTAATACACGTGTGGTAGATAAACAACCAGGTCCCTAGTAGCCTCTACTAAGACTAGTTCATTGTGCGATCGATGATCGAGTTTTCCCGATCATGTGACATGGCGTCAGTTGGCAATGAAGTCATACCGTTGGTAGAACGATGTGATGGACATACCCATATTTGTAGGACGTAGTCATTACGCCTTCGACCGTGAGATCAACTCTTATTGTTATTCCTGGAAGGTACTTTGATCGCATAAAACGTCATATTTTATATAGTGTGACAATAAAAATGACACTTTCGGGTATCGGAAGGGGGTAGTTGAGACAAGGGGTCAAGAGCGGGATTTGTTAGTCCGTATAGCCGGATATATACTCTAGGGCCCACTTGGTGAGATTATGTCAAATGACTTTGCAAACATGTGACTGGGTCACCAGCAGACATATATCATAGATGAGTAGAAGATAGTGTTGTCGGTAATGAGATCATGCTAGGTATGGCGATATCTATGAACGATGCTCGGACACACAAAGTATCGCTATGACAAAAGGTTTAAGACTCGACGTCCAGGTTTGATAGATGAAAGTCATTCGTTATATCACAGGGTTTAATTCATGGGGTCCAGGCCTACGAGTTAATTATTGATTGGAGAGGGGTCTCGATCATGTCTGTTATTATATCGAACCGCTAGGGTAACACACTTTAGGGGTTTCGACAAGACAACCGGAAAGGAAAGAGATCACCGAGAACGTCCCGGGAATGGTCTAATGGAGATCGGGCAGCGACGAAATAGTTTTCGGAGCAAAAATAAATTATATAATATATGTTTGATATTAATTAGTGTAATTAATGATTAAATATGATTTTATATATTTATTTTCAAATTAGGGCTTTGGGTTGTGAGAGGGCCGGCCTAGGTGGGCCAAATGGGGCCCACCTAGGGCTGGCGCATCTATCCTTGCCGCACCAGGCATGTGGGATAGTCCCATGTTGCCTGGCTAGCAAGGTTGCCCCCCCCGGGAGCCTTTATACAGAGGTGCACCCCTGGCCTTTTAATTCACCAATTGATTTTTCTTTCTTTCCTCGATAACGTGATTCCCTTTGTCGGAGTTGCGTCGAGAAGAGAGGGGGTCTCTCCACCATAGCCCGCTGATGCGCTGTTGGTGTTCCGGTCCAAGTCTTCTGCTGCTCGTCCTAGACTGGACCTTCGGACGCCGTCGTCTCCACCGTATGTGTGTGACGCCCTGCGAAGTGCCACGCTAGTGGTGCTGGGAGGTCGACTTCCTCCACCCGACCTCGAGGTCATCTTCATCGTCTTCGTCGCGCCGAGTTCTTCGCGACCTAGAGGTGAGCTACGTCGTCTTCGTAGTCAATGTTTGTGCGAGAGCGTAATCCTGCTTTCGGTCTACAAGGGTATGCATTCCGATCTCTGTTGTACTTCTATATCTACATAGTGTAGATTCCGCTAGATTAAGGATATCGTCGCTAGGAATTTTTTTGTTTTCTGCCTACGATCCCCTTCATGTTCGGTGCTGGGTGGCCTCAACGCAATGCTCTTTGCGTTTTCGCAAAAATAAATGTTCAACCAAGTTTCAATTTGTTGCTATGTTGATTCTTTTTTCTTAACCAAGTTTTTAATATAGATGTATAGTGACGATGAGCTGGAGATGGCTGGCGCCTTGCTCACTGCCCATGCTGACGCAATCACCATCCTCGATGAGCACTTGGTGGGCCTCACTTCCCTTCTTGGTTTTCTAGGCCAAATTGATGTTGCCCCTCCTTGGATTGGAAGTTCGAAGCCCGGGAGGAGGAAGAACAAAGATCGCAATCATATGGGTCATGTGACGCTGTAGAAAGACTACTTCCCTGACCAAACGGGGAGAGGGAATTTTGGCGGCGGTTTAGGATGTACCGAGAGATCTTCATGCAGATTTTTGTGGGCATGCGAAAGAATGATGACTACTTCAAACTAAAGAGAGACTGCACTGGGCTAGTTGGTTTCTCTTCTATTCAGGATTGCACGGCTGCCTTGAAAGTTCTTGCATGTCAGCCTTGAGAGTTCTTGCATATGAACCGCCAGTAGACTACGTCCGTATGGCTGAGTCCATATGTATCATGTAATAGTTTTATAGTGCGGTGGTTGTTGTGTTCGGCCCAAGGTATTTGATACAACCAAATAAAGCTGACACTGTTAGGCTCATAGCACAAAATGCAGTTAGAGGATTTCCTCGCATGTTTGAAAATATCGACTGGATGCATTGGGATGGAAGAATTGTCCATTACCTGGCAAGGAATTTACATGAGTCACGTTGGAGAGTGAAGTGTCTTACTAGAAGTTGTTACTGATAATGATTAGTGGATCTAGCACGACTTTTTTGTATGGCTAGGGCTCACAATGACATCAATGTGCTACAATGCTCACAGTTTTTAGCCAACTTTTTGAAGCTCATGCTCCAACATGCAACTACGAGATCAATTGCCATGTGTATGACAAGGGGTACTATTGAGCAGATGACATCTATCCAAGATGAGCTACATTTGTTAAGACCATCTCCAACCCTCAAGGTTAAAACCAATCTCATTTTGCACCTGAACTATGAGGTGCCAAGAAGGATGTCGAGCGTGCATTTGGTGTGCTCCAATCTTGCTTTTCTATTGTCAAATACCTTGCTCTAACTTGGTCCAAAAAACAGATGTGGGAGCTGGGAGGTGATGATGAATTGTGTGATCTTACACAACATGATCATTGAGAGTGAATGTGCCGATCCTTCATAGCTTGATGACTACCATACTATCATCAGGGTCCTCTTACCCAGGTTCATCATGATGTGCCCGGAGATTTTGCCACTTTCCTCACAATGGACGCTAAAATACGAGAGAAAGGAGCTAACGAGTTTAGGATTATATATTTTGAAATCCATAGATCGTAATACACATTATATTCTATTTTTTTCTTAAAACTTCACCACCGAAGATTGCAGGCGTCTTTATTGAGTTGTTTGGAGAGAGATAAAGTTTGCAGCTTCTTTTTACCCCCCAAAAGGCTTCCACTTTTTAACATGGAGCCAGGAAACATAAATTTATTGAATACGCTCACTTCCACTTTAACTAATATAGTGATCCATTGACATTGAAGATCTAGCAGTTCTCTGTCCTAACGTTCCGAGACATTCTCAGAGCGTGTGTTGGGTGCCCTGGGGTACGTATTTCTATGTGTGTAAACACTCAGGTCAAGTATCAATTTATACCCTACACACTTAAAACTAACGGTTATATTACGTGATCTGCATTCTGCAAATTGTTTGAAGAACAGAAAGTAAGATCTTTCCCTATGGTAAGATACGTTGACCCTAAGTAAAATCTATCGTTTCTTACCTCTCCTGAAACACTGGTGCACCTCTGTAGTTGATAGACCAACAGAAGGAAAATAAGAGCTGTTGGTACTAGTAGTTGTCGGGTTATGACTCCAAAGAATCGGGGGTAGTCACTTCCTGAATTGTAGTTCGTGAAGAGGATTGAATGCGGAGGTCTAGACCCTCGAGTGGCTCCGCGACGTTGCTCGCCGGACTCAAAGAAGACACGCACACGACAGAGGAAGACACCGGCCCTTACCCAGGTTCACGGCCCTCGTGAGGAGGTAAGACCGCTACTCCTGCTTGTCTGTATTAGATGATGGAGTTTACAGTACAGTGGAGTTTGCCGGAGGCCCCCTTGAGGCAGTTCTTGCCTGGGGAGGGAAGCGATGATCTTCTTCCTCCTCGGGCTCAAGGCTATCCTAACAAGAATTGCTAGGGTTTACAAGGGTTGTAGCGCGCCAAGAGTCGACCTATGCTACGAGGGATGTCTTCCTCCTTTTATAGGCGCCTCTGGCGCTCTCCTTCGTCTTGCCCTTCAAGGTGGCTCCCACATGGCAGAGGCAGGGTGGAGTTGGAGTCCATTGTGGCGTGTTCGTCCATGGACGCGGTCCATTGTTGATAAAGGTGGGCGCGGTGGCCGACCGGGGGCCGACCGCGCTGTACAGCCTGCAGAGAGGGCAGTCTCTGAGGTGGAGCCCACGATGACGTTCTCCTTTGGAGGGTTGCGCCGTCCTCCCGCTTTATCGTCAGAGTAGAAGGTCCTGGCAGCGGCTCAGCAAGCAGAGCCGCTTTATTGACCCCTTTATCACCAAAACGGCAACGTGGGTGCTTGCGTCACGACGTGGGCGTGGCAGAGGCCATGTGCGTCTTGCCGTACTTCCTTGGCCGCAACGTTTCCCTTCAGGCGCGGGGAGGCCTGAGGGGAGAGTCCTGCGGGACTGCCTCGAGGCGAGCTGGCGCCTCGGGAGGGTCCCCTGATGCGAGGGATCCCTTGAGGCCCTCGTTTCCTCTTCAGGCCCTCGAGGGGAATTGCCTCTCGAGGGTCCCGCCAGACGGTGATGCCTGGTCCTTAGTCGTTTCGTTTGTCTGGCCAGCGTGTGAGGCCTGGGGGGAATGGGCTCTTCATACCCCAGTTCCCACTGGGCCGACAGTAGCACCCGGGCCCATGATGGGCACGCTTGAGCCCATGGGCTCAGGCAAAGCGTCGTGGGCCCTTAGTGCCCAGCCGTCCCGAGCCACGCGGCACTTGGACGAATAACGGTCTCGCATGATCCGGGGCGCGAGTCGTGGGGGGTCCCACCACGTCCCGGCAACTGCTTCTTGAGGTGACATAAAGCCCGAGCGAGGCAGCAGGGAGCCGTTACCGTTTCCAAATCTTCTCGCAGAAAAATCCGCTCTACAGAGCTCTCCGCCTCCGCTCTCTCCTGCGAATCTCCGTTCTCCAACTCCTCCAATCTTCCGCTTCCGCGACGATGAGCCCTCTCAAGAGCAAGGGCAAGGCCTCCGCGGGGTCTTCCTCCAGAGGCCCCTGAGACCGTTGTGGGCGCGGCGCTGCTGGGCGTGCGCGTCAACGAGAAGGCGCTCGCCAAGGTCCGGTGCCTGGTGGCGGACCGGACGAACAAGCACGGCGCCACTGCTCTGAAGCCCGTGGCGCACGGGAAGCGCCCGCGCGGGTTCTTCCCGGTCTTCCAGCATTGCCTGGCTGCGGGACTGGTGCCGCCCTTCTCGCCGTTCCTGGAGGCGGTGTTGGCGTTCTACCAGGTGCAGCTGCTGCACCTGCACCCCAACTCCGTCCTCATCCTCGCAGTCTTCGCCTACCTCTGCGAGGCGTACCTGGGCCTGGAGCCCACGGTGGGGCTGTTCCGGTGCTTCTACACGCTCCAGAACACGGCGAAGAACGAGCGCTCTGGTTGCGTCTCGTTCCTCATCGTCGACGACATGGGGAGCGTCTACATCCCCATGTCTTGGAGCGAGGGCAAGGCCATCACTTCGGTGACGAAGAAGGTAGACGACTTCCGCCAGAAGTGGTTTTTTGTTGGGTGGAGCGTCCCTGCGCCTTCCTCGAGGTCCCCGACGAGCCCCCGGTGAAGAACTCCCACTGGGGCAAGGCCACCTTTGATGGCGCCAGGAACGTGAGCTTGATGGGGCGCCTGAGCTTCCTCCGCGAGGAGGGCCTCACGGGGCAGATGATCGTCGCGGACTTCGTGACGCGTCGCATTGCGCCCCTCCAGGCACATTCGGTCCCCATGTGGATGTACTCGTGGCCGAAGGACAAGATGCGGCTTCACGTCGAGGACAACGACAAGGACACCGTCGACAACGTCCTCTCTGCGCTCTTCGTCAATCCATCGGTGCTTCCCGTGGATGAGCTCCCCGCGGCGCTCCGGCCCCTTCACCAATACAATCTGACGGAGCGCATGGACCTCCTGGAGGGGATGCCTCCGTTCACCCCAACAGGCCAGGCAGACCTTGAGGCGCCGATGCCGGTCGCGTGGGAAGCGGAGGGGGCCGATTCTCCCTCGGCTTCCGGAGCTGGCCCAGGTGAGGAGGAGGCCGCGGCTGGGGAGGTTTCTTCTTCAAGGGCTGGGCCATTTACTGACGAGATTTGCGATATCTCGTCAGGCGATGAAGACGCCTTCGTGGTGGCGCCCTCGCGCCTCGTGGAGGAAGAGGCTGAGGAAGAGGAGGCCTCAGCTGCGGAGGCCTCTCCGAGAAGGCGTGGGCCTCACACCAAAGCCGCTGTGGACCACTCGGGGGCAAGGCCGTCTGACGTCCCCTCCAAGAAGAAAGCGGAGGCGCCACCTGCGAGGCCTGCGTGGGTCGACGCTGGCGCCACCCTTTCAGGGTTAGTGCTCATAATCTTGGATCATTCGTCTTTTAGCTTTCTCTTTCGCTTTACTTTTTCCTGAAGTCTTTTCTTGGTCTCTTGCCAGTGACCTTGTACCTGCGAAGCGTCGCCGGCTTCGCAAGGCATCTGAGGTGAAGAGCGCCACGGCAGGGGCCGCGGCTGACGAGGCCGCGAGACCTGCGGAGGCGGCCTCCACGAGCCCCCTTGAGGGGGATCCTCAAGCGGAGGCGGCTGTGCCCCAGGCGGGGGCAGCAGGGCCTCAGGTGGAGGAGGGCATGTCACGCCCAGAGGCACCTGCACCGCCCCTCGAGCCTCTGGTGGTGGAAGGCTCGGAGGAGACAATTTCCGCGCCGCCTCGCGCTCCAACTCCTCCTCGCGCGGCTACGCCTCCACGCGAGATCACTCCACCGCGCGAACACCCGCCGCCGCGCGCGTTGATGCCTCCGCGCGCGCCTACCCCACCACCTGCGGCCACTGCTCCCATGCAGCCTGCAAGGGAAGCACGCGAGGCAGCAACTGGCATAGCCGGACCTGCTGGGGGAGATGCTTCCTCGCCTCCTCGTCAAGCCGTGACCGAGGAACGCCCCGCAGCTACAGGGCCGGAAGAGGATATCGGCGCGGGCGCAGGCGAAGCTCAGGCTAGCACCCAAGCTTTCCCCAAGGCCGGGCCCACGAGACTCGTTGCTGGGGCCGGGCCCTCCACGAGCCAGGAGTTGGTCCTCCGCGGCTGGGACTGGAGGGAGGGGCGGCGAGAGGTCGCCTTCGGCCTCGTGAGGGAATCCTTGGAGGGCTTGGAGGCCCACCTCGCCCTCGGAGACATATGGCTCGCTCAGCGGCAGGAGGAGCTGGCGAAGTCATGGTCATCCTTCCACGCAGCGGTCGATGCGCGCCGGCTGGAGGATGCGACGCTGCAAGACGAGCGCGAGGAGGCCACCCGCTTTGCCAAGGATGTCCGCGAATTGGGGCATTCCCGACGCCGCGGAGCTCCTTGCGCCCCTCCAATCAGAAAGTGACGCCGCAGAGGAGCTCCTGCGACAGGCCAAGGCTGAGCGCGAGGCGATGGAGGGCTCGCTGGCACAGAAGCGCCGCGAGTTGGGCCAGCTGGAGACCCAGCTGCTCTCCGGCCACCAGGCCGCGCAGGTCGCTCTGGAGGAAGACCGCAAGGGCTTTTCCGAGCGGGAGCGGTAGCTGGCCCTCAAAGAGAAGGAGCTGCAACAGCGCGAGGAACAGCGCCTTCAGGCAGAGAAGGACCTGGTCGCCCAACGCGAGGCCCTTGAGGAGCGCGAGGCAGACCTGACCAAGGCGACCGTGAAGTACGACGAAAACGTCGCTGCCCAGAAGATAGCTTACGAGCGCTTCGAGCGGTGTTTCGCCGAGAAGAAGAAGGAGGCCGATGACGCCCTCGAGGAGCGCGAGAAGCAATTCCGCAAGTCCACTTCTCAGAAGTACCGCGACTTGGCCCAGACGCAGGAGGACCGCTTCAAGGTCAAGCACGCCGCGGATGCTCGGCGGATCGCCGAGCTCAAGAGGGCCAACTCCAAGCTGGAGGCTCGCCTCAAGCGCGCCAAGGATGGTCGTCGCCGAGCGGAGGAGGCTTGCGCCGAGGCAGTCCACAACCTCAACTCCTTGTCTAAGGACGTGGAGGAGCAAATGGCCCCGGCGATGCAGCGGGCGGCGGAGGCCTCGGACTCTGCCACTGCGGCTCGCGCGCTCTCGAAGCAGCGCGAGCGCATGTTTGAGGCGTTGGTCGCCCGTAGTAACAAGCTCGCCGCGCAGCTCGGCGCAGACGCGGCGCACACCGACGTTCGAGGCCGCGGCGATGCTGCCATGTACCTGGTCTACTTCGACCAGCTCTTCGAGGCACTCGAGGGTCCTGTCGCCGAGCTTCGCGAGATGATCGAAGACGAGAGCCGGCAGCTCCTGGGGTGGTTGTTGATCGCATCTTCACCAACCTCAGGCTCCTTATGCCAGGCTTTGACCTCTCCTCCGTCACAGAAGCTGCTCAAGGCGAGGACGCGCGGCGGGTCTCCGGTTCCCTCCGTGAGCAAGTTGACGCCTTCTGCAACCGCTTCAGACGCGCGGAGGCTGCGGCTGAAGACAGCGAGGAGGAGGCCTGCTCTGCCGAGGCTGAAACAGTTGTGTGTTTAGATTTCTTAAGACCTTTGGCCTGTAATATACTCTTTAATGTTATTTAATTCGAGCTTGTCTGCCCCCCGTGAGGTCTCTTTGGACTCATCTTAATGTCTATTTGTTCTCTGTGTCGGTAGGTCCCATCTCTTCGTGCCATGACTCCGCCACTTCGGTATGTAGGAGCAATGACTCCGCAAGGCCGGGGGGAGTTTAGGCCTAGGAGAGGTAAGAGCCCTGAGTCGCTATGCTCAAGTGCCCCCCTTAGACGTGCGAGTAGTCCATGAAGCGTAAGGGAAAGCGAAGTCGCTTGAGGGGCAAACGTGCGCTAGGGGGAGAAAACGCTCTTAAGGCGTGGGCGCGAGACTTAGCTTCTCGAGGTTTCCGCCCTGCAGAGGCTTTTCGCCTGGCGAGGTTGCCCACTTGAGGGGTCGCTCCTGGATGCCTCTTCAGGCTTGTGGGGGGATTTTTCCCTGCAGATGTTAGAGGGGCAAACCCAAACACTGGAACACGGTTCAAGGGACTCGTGCGCGCTTATAGGTCCCCTCAGGCGTTCCTTCCGAGGAGAGTAAGTACCAAGGTCCTCTGTAGAGATGACGTGTTTGTGGGATCTTGCCCTCCAGCCAGAGCTCAGACTCTTGGATTTTGCAGTGCTGCTGGTGTGTCATTTGAGGCACTGGCACCATACTCAGCCCCCGCTCGCGAGGTACGCATGTGAAGAGATGTAAGCGCACACTTCAAGAGAGTAATGCGAAAAAAAACTCACCAAATACATTTTAAAGCGGCGCCGAAGCGCTAAGTTCACTTGGGAACAAAATTGAGTCATTATTCTTGGGGTTGCCAAGTTAATGTTTTGACCATGTCGAGGCATGGGGACCACCCATTAGTGGCAGAGACTCTCAACGGCCTGAGGTGGCTCCTTAAATGTAGAGCTCGGAGGGTTTGCCCTCGAGAGAAGCCTTTGGAGCTTGGGGGTTTAAGCCGTGAGCTTTTAACCTCTAGAGACAAAGACGCTTGGAGGTTGAGTCGTAGGCTGCCTCTTCCGCTAGGAGTCTCGACGTGACAATGATCACGGGCGTGGCAATGACCACGGTTGCATTTGTTCCCTTAGGAGACAAAGCATGTTTTGGAGGTTTAAGCCGTGAGCATTTTAACCTCTAGAGACAAAAATGCTTGGAGGTTGAGCCGTAGGCTGCCTCTTCCGCTAGAAGTCTCGACGTGACAATGATCACGGGCGTGGCAATGACCACGGTTGCATTTGTTCCCTTAGGAGACAAAGCATGTTTGGAGGTTTAAGCCGTGAGCATTTTAACCTCTAGAGACAAAAATGCTTGGAGGTTGAGCCGTAGGCTGCCTCTTCCGCTAGAAGTCTCGACGTGACAATGATCACGGGCGTGACAATGACCACGTTTTGCGTTTGTTCCCTTAGGAGACAAAGCATGTTTTGGAGGTTTAAGCCGTGAGCATTTTAACCTCTAGAGACAAAAATGCTTGGAGGTTGAGCCGTAGGCTGCCTCTTCCGCTAGAAGTCTCGACGTGACAATGATCACGGGCGTGGCAATGACCACGGTTGCATTTGTTCCCTTAGGAGACAAAGCATGTTTCGGAGGTTTAGGCCGTGAGCATTTTAACCTCTAGAGACAAAAATGCTTGGAGGTTGAGCCGTAGGCTGCCTCTTCCGCTAGAAGTCCCGACGTGACAATGATCACGGGCGTGACAATGACCACGTTTTGCGTTTGTTCCCTTAGGAGACAAAGCATGTTTTGGAGGTTTAAGCCGTGAGCATTTTAACCTCTAGAGACAAAAATGCTTGGAGGTTGAGCCGTAGGCTGCCTCTTCCGCTAGAAGTCTCGACGTGACAATGATCACGGGCGTGGCAATGACCACGGTTGCATTTGTTCCCTTAGGAGACAAAGCATGTTTCGGAGGTTTAGGCCGTGAGCATTTTAACCTCTAGAGACAAAAATGCTTGGAGGTTGAGCCGTAGGCTGCCTCTTCCGCTAGAAGTCCCGACGTGACAATGATCCCGGGCGTGACAATGATCACGTTTTGCGTTTGTTCCCTTAGGAGACAAAGCATGTTTTGGAGGTTTAAGCCGTGAGCATTTTAACCTCTAGAGACAAAAATGCTTGGAGGTTGAGCCGTAGGCTGCCTCTTCCGCTAGAAGTCTCGACGTGACAATGATCACGGGCGTGGCAATGACCACGGTTGCATTTGTTCCCTTAGGAGACAAAGAATATTTTGGAGGTTTAAGCCGTGAGCATTTTAACCTCTAGAGACAAAAATGCTTGGAGGTTGAGCCGTAGGCTGCCTCTTCCGCTAGAAGTCACGACGTGCCAATGATCATGGGCGTGACAATGATCATGTTTTGTGTTTGTTCCCTTAGGAGACAACGCATGTTTTTGCGGTTTAAGCCGTGAGCATTTTAACCTCTAGAGACAAAAATGCTTGGAGGTTGAGCCGTAGGCTGCCTCTTCCGCTAGAAGTCTCGACGTGACAATGATCACGGGCGTGACTATGATCACGTTTTTAATTTGTTCCTTGTGGATACAAAGATTTGTGAGGTTTAAGCCTTGAGCTTTTAACCTTGAGGGACAAAAAGTGCTTGGAGGTTGAGCCGTGGGCTGCCTCTTTCGCTAAATGCCTTGATGTGACAATGATCACGGGTAGAACTTGCGTAGGTGCATGATGTTCCATGGATTCTTGACGGGGACGCCGTCTTGCGTCTCGAGGCGAGCCGCGCCAGGCCTGGCGATGTGGGTGACCCTGTAGGGACGTTCCCACATCGGGGACAGCTTATGGAGGCCTTCCCTGGAGAGGATTCGCCTGAGGACGAGATCACCTGCCTCCAGGGTGCGCGAGCGCACGTTGCGGCTGTGGTAGCGTCTCAGGTCCTGCTGGTATTTGGCTGCCCGGAGGGCGGCGCGGCGTCGTAGCCCTTCAAGAAGCAGCAGGTCGTCGTTGTGGAGGTCCTCTTGCTGGTCCTCGTGAAAGGCAAGGACCCGTGGGGATCCATGCTTTATCTCTGTGGGGAGGACTGCTTCGGCTCCATAGACGAGTGCGAACAGTGTTTCCCCGGTGGGCTTGGGTGGCGTGGTACGGATGGACCAGAGCACCGAGGGGAGCTCGTTGATCCAGCCCTTGCCGTGGCGCTTGAGGATATCGAAGGTCCTGGTCTTTAGGCTTTTGAGGACCTCTGCGTTTGCGCGCTCAGCCTGTCCGTTCCTTTGCGGATGGGCGACTGAGGCGAAGCAGAGCTTGATTCCCATTCTTTCACAGTAGGCTCTGAAGATGCCACTCGTCAACTGTGAGCCATTGTCGGTGATGATGCAGTTAGGCACTCCGAAGCGGCAGACCAGGCCCCTGATGAATTTCACCGCCGCGCCTGCTGTGATTGTGCGCGTCGCCTCCACTTCAGGCCATTTTGTGAACTTGTCAATGGCCACGAAGAGGTAGCGATATCCACCTTGCGCCGTTGGGAAATGTCCCAGGATGTCCAGCACCCAGACCGCAAACGGCAACGAGAGCGGAATGGTCTGCAGTCCTAGTGCTGGTTGGTGGATTTGCTTGGCGTGGAATTGGCAGGCTTCACATGTTTGAATGATGTCCATTGCATCTTGAAGCACTTGAGTCCAGTAGAAGCCGCTCCTGAAGACTTTGTCTGCGAGGGTGCGGGCGCACGAATGGTGGCCGCATTCCCCGCTGTGGATGTCCTTGATCAGCAGTTTGCCTTCTTCAGGAGGGACGCATTTGAGCGCGGCGCCGTTTGGGCGCTTGCGATAGAGAATTCCTTCGAGGATTTGGTACGATTTTGCTTGGGGGGCAATTCGCTCCGCTTCAACGTCTTCCTCGGGAAGGATCCCTTTGTGGAGGTAGTCCTTGATCTCGTCGATCCATCCTGTTTCTTGGTGCACCGCTGTGAGCAACAGACGCTCCCCTGCAGGGGCCAGCAGCCTGGAGCCCCGCTTGCAGGTGGTGGCGGGAGCGCTTCGTCTGTGCTTGCGGGCAGGGCCTCTTGGGGCTGCTTTATGGATGCCTTGACGAGCCTTTCTTCGAAGACACCTGGCGGCTGAGCTTGCCTCTTTGATGCGCGCTTGGCGATGTCATCAGCCTCTTGGTTTTCCTTTCTTGGGATGTGCATGAGCTCCATTCCCCTGAAGTTCTTCTCAAGCCTACGGACATCTTCAAGGTATGCGGCCATGTGGTCGTCCTTAGGCTTGTAGCTTTTGTTAGAGAAGTTTACGAGCAGCTGGGAGTCGCCCTTGATGAGTAGATGCTTGACGCCTAGGGAGATTGCGGTGCGTAGG
The DNA here is from genome assembly GCA_026929855.1 of Poa annua. Lineage (NCBI taxonomy): Eukaryota > Viridiplantae > Streptophyta > Magnoliopsida > Poales > Poaceae > Poa > Poa annua. Next base: position 235,671,264 of record CM049426.1, on the reverse strand, counting down.
CCGGCAAACAAGCCTTCATACTCGGCGATATTTTTGGATATCTTGTCGATTCCGAAGCACAGCTGGACTGCGTAATACAACTTGTCGCCTTTGGGGGAGATCAGGACTACGCCTGCCCCGCCGCAGCGACAAGCGAAAGCTCGGCCGAACTTCATGGTCCAGAAGCTGGGCATTGCGGCCCCAGAGGGCCCTTGCTCTTCTCCCAAAGGCTCTTCAGGGGTTGGGTCAGTCCATTCGGCGACGAAGTCAGCCAGCGCTCTTCCTTTTATTACCCTTGTGGTATCGAAGCGCAAATTGAATGGCTGTAGCTCAATGTTCCACCCTGCGACACGATCTAATGCGTTTGGGTTGCGCAGTATTTGCTCCAGGGGAAAAGAGGTGACCACTGTGATGGGGTGCCCCTGGAAGTAGTGTCGCAGCTTTCTTGAGGCGATGAGGAGTGCGAGGAGAAGCTTCTGCTGCATTGTATACCGCTCGACTATGCTGACAAAGTAGACTGGATGCTCGACGATGGTAGTTCCTGTAGCCTCGGTGTCTTTCGCCTGAGGTGGCTCAGCTTGGCCCTCGAGGGGGTTTGCCTCAGGGGGCTTGGCCTGGGCCTCGAGGGAGTTGGCCTCAAGGGGCTTGCCCTGGACCTCGAGTGGGTTGGCCTCAAGGGGCTTGCCCTGGACCTCGAGGGGGTTGGCCTAAAGGGGCTTTCCCTGTGCCTCGAGGGGGTTGGCCTCAAGGGGCTTGCCCTGTGCCTCGAGGGGGTTGGCTTCGTGAGGCTCCTCAAACTCCTCGACATGAATTCCTTGCAACGGTGGACTTGGGGCTGGCCTCTCTTGGGGCTTTGGGCCCAGCGGCGGTTTTGTGAGGGCTGCCCTTTCGTTGAGCTCCTTATCAGGAGGCTTTTCCTTTGGAGTTGCTGCACTCTTCTTGTGGAGTACTGGCTCTTCTCTTTCCACCACAAGGACAACACTGGCTGTTTGCGGAGTAGTTGATAAGTACAGCTTCAGGTGCTCGCCATGCCTTGGGGCGACCATTACTGGTGGGCTGGCCAGATACTTCTTCAAGTCCTCAAATGCTTTTTCAGCTTCAGGTGTCCACTTGAAAGTGCCTATTATTTTCATGATCTTGAAGAACGGCAGGGCTCTTTCGCCGAACTTGGAGATGAATCGACCCAAGCTGGCCATGCAGCCTGCCAGGCGTTGCATGTCCTTGAGCCTGCGCGGAGGTTGCATGTCTTCTATGGCCTTCATTTTGTCTGAGTTTGCCTCTATGCCTCGATGAGACACGAGGAAACCCAAGCAATTTGCCTGAAGGTACTCCAAAGACGCACTTGGCGGGGTTGAGCTTGATGTTCACCTTGCGCAGGCAGGCGAAGGTTTCTTCAAGGTCTCCGAGGAGAGTATTTCCTTCTCGTGATTTCACAACGATCTCATCGACATATGCTTCGGCGTTCCGCCCCATTTGCCCGCCAAGGGCTATCCTCATCAACCTCTGGAAAGTGGCTCCGGCATTTTTGAGGCTGAAAGGCATGCAGACGTAGCAATACACACCGCACGGGGTGAGGAAAGCCGTCTTCTCCTCGTCCTCCTTAGCCATCTTTATCCGGTGATAACCAGAGAAGGCATCAAGGAAACAGAGGAGGTCGCAGCCTGCCGTGGAGTCCACAATCTGGTCAATTCTGGGCATGGGATAAGGGTCTTTGGGGCATGCCTTGTTTACATCAGTGTAGTCGATGCAGAGGCGGCCTCCTCCGGCGGGCTTTGGGACTACCACGCCGTTGGAGAGCCAAGTGAGATGCGCGACTTCGCGAACGACTTTTGCCGCTTTGAGCTTCTCGACCTCCTTGACGATGAATACTTGCTTCTCGGGGGCTTGCTTTCTTGCTTTTTGCTTGACGGGGCGCGCGTTTGGGCACACGGCCAAGTGGTGCTCGATCACCTCCCTCGGTACACCAGACATATCTGACGGTGTCCATGCGAACATGTCAGAGTTTGCCTGGAGGAAGGCGACGAGCGTGCTTTCCTATTTGGGAGGCAGCGCGGCGCCAATGGTGACGCTAGCCCCCGAGCCTTCAGCCCCTGAGCTACTGGAACTCAGAGAGATTTTCTTGGTAGCAGCTGCCTCCTGGGAGAACAACTGCTTCTTCTTCTTGGGTCTCTCGAGAGGCTCTAGGTCCTCTTCTGCGGGGAAGGCCATGGCGGCGGTCTTGTAGGTCGTTTCAACGGCGCGCGTAGCGTCCAGGACATGCCCACAGATGGTGATCGTGCCAGCGCTGCCGGGGATCTTGACCATGTTGTAGGCATGGTGCGTGACGGCCATTAACTTCGCGAGCGCGGGGTAGCCGAGGATGGCATTGTACGGCAGGCCGATGTGTGCTACATCAAAATCGATGTGCTCGGTGCGGTAATTTTCCTTGCTCCCGAAGGTGACGGCAAGCCTGACCTGGCCTAGAGGCTCGATCGAGCCGCTGGTGACCCCCGTGAAGGGCCTCGAGGGCATGAGCCGCTCGTAGGGCACTTGAAGCGCTTCGAACGTATCTATGGAGATAACGTTCAGGCCTGCTCCGCCATCGATGAGAGTCTTGGAGACAGTCACGTTGTCGATGGTGGGGGTGCAGACCAGCGGGAGGTTTCCAACAGTCTTGGTGGACTTGGGGTGGTCCTGAGCGTCGAAGGCGATGGTGTACTGCTACCACTTGAGGGGCCTGGAGGTTTCCGTGCTTGGTACGGCGGCGTTGAGCTCGCGGGCGAACTGCTTGAACTGGTTGTTTGACTTCGGCGCCTGCGCTCCCCCGAGGATGCAGGCAATGGCGCCTCTTGGGGCTTGGTAGCCGCCATCTTCCTCGTTAGGGAGGTTCCCATTCTTTTCTGTGGCGTTGGCCTGATTTCCAGATGTTTTCTTGTAGCCGCCCTTGCGTCCGCTCCCGCGGTAGCCACGGCCTCGGCCACGGCTACCACTGCCCTCTGCTTGCTCGCGCTCCTTGCTAAACCTTTTGAGGTCGAAGCAGGACTCCGTAGAGTGGCCGCGCCTGTTGTGGTAGATGCAGAAAGGGCGGTGGTCGTCTCTTCTCTCTCCAGGCTCAGGGGAGTTTCTGCGGGTGCCCTTCACGTCAGGCTCTGCCGCGAGAACCGCGGTGGCCTTGCGCTTGGGCTCCTCCTTCTTCTTCAGGCTCTTGGACCCCTCAGCTTGATCGTCCCCTCTTGAGGACATCTTGACGAAGAGGAGTCTCTCTTCAGCCTTGGCGATCTTGTCAGCCAGGTCGAAAAGCTTGACCACAGAGGTGAGCTTGTCGTGGATGCCCAGCTTCTCGAGCATCCTGCTGTTAGTGACGCCCTCGCGGAACGCGGCGATGACTTGGGTGTCAGGGATGTTCGGGATCTTCTTGCGCACTTGGCTTAAGTGCTGGATGTACTTGCGGAGCGTCTCATCCTTCTTCTGGACTACGGCGCGCAGATCGTTGTGGGTGAGGGCGCGCTCGTATGTCCCCTTGAAGTTGGAGACGAACTGCTTGCAGAGCTCCTCCCAGGAGTTCACGGAGTCCTCAGGGAGGTTCAGGAGCCACGACGGCGCAGAATCGCGAAGCGCGTTGGAGAACCAATTGGCCATGACCTTGTCATCTGCACCCACAGCTTGGATGGAGGTGGTGAAGAGCTGCAGGAACTCGATGGGGTTGCTGGAGCCGTCGTAGCCCTTGGGAGAGCATGCCTGAACTTCGGGGGCCAGACCACGCGACGCAGAGAACGGGTGAACGCCATGCAGCCTGAGGCGTACGTAGCGACCCCGTGCTGCAGCGCGCCGCGGTTCTACTGACCCGCCTGGCCAATCTCCTCCACGAGCCTGTTCTGGCGGTCTCGCTGGAGCTCCATCCCCACGCGAGCGTCGGGCGCGGTGCGCTGCACGATCAAGCAATCGTGCGGCGAGGACGCGTGCGAAGCAGCCCTCTGCGCCGCAGCCGGTGCAGGCCCCGGAGGTGGCGGAGGCGCGTTTTTCGCGACCGTGCCCGCGAGAGAGGGGCGCAGGTTGGACTGCGACGGAGCGGGGCGCGTCGTAGCGATGCCGACGAGGTGGTTGAGGCGTTGGAGCCACTGCTCGTGGGCCTCAGCGGTGGGCTGGTAGCGGAGAAGCTCCTGTGCCATGAGCAGCGCGGTGTGATGTAACGCCCCGAGAATTTTCCCAATTAGAAAATTGTTGGTTTTATTTTTGCATCATCATGACATCATCATGCATCATTTGCATTTGTCAGTCTTAATTTAAATTGTTGCATTTAAATTCAAACTCCACTTAAATTCTTTTCTCACAATTAAATTCAGATGCTTTTCAAATTAATTAAAATGTGTATTTTAATCTTTTGCAAATATTATAAAAAAAATAGTTTATTAAATTGCCTATTTTAAACTAAACCTATTTTGTAAAGATTCGTTATTCAAAATTCTTTTCTATTTTGTTTTAGAAATACAAAAACAGAAAAAGAACTAAAGGAGAAATAAAATTTTAGAAAACAAATAAAACCTCCCTGGGCCTATTTTTCCTCTCTTTGGCACAAACTCCCCTTTTCTTTTTGGCCCAACCCACCTCCTCCTCCTGTCTCTTTCCTTCGTACAGTCAACAGAGAGGAAACAGAGAAAAGCAGCCTTGGCTGGCCCCACCTCCACCTTTTCCCCCATGTGCTCTCCCTCCACCTACCCCCCCTCCTACTTAGCCGACCCCCTCCTCTGCCCTAACCCTAGCCGCCCCTCTTTCCCCTCTCCCTCCGGGCCGCCGCCTCCCTTTTCTCTGTTTTTCCCCCACCCAAGCACTGTAACGCCCCGGGATTTATCCCCTTTTAGATTTGTGAGTTTTCTTTTTGCATCGACATGGCATCGCATCGCATTAATTTAATTTGTTGCATTTAAAATAAATTTCCATAATTAAATTCAAATGCATTTCAAATTAATTAAAAATGTGTTATTTTCAAATCTTTTAAAAATGTTAAAAACTAGTTTATTAAATTGTCCATTTAAAACTAAAGATATTTTGTATAAGATTCGTGTTCAAATTCATTTTCGATTTTGTTCTAAAAATATAAAACTGAAAAAGTTAAACGGTGACAAATAAGGCCCAAAGCCCATCTAACCCCAAACCCTAGGGTTTCCCCTGGAAACTTCTTTCCCACCCCCTGCCTTTTTGCAGCCACCCTCCTCCTTTTTATGGTTTTTGCGAAATAAACCTCCCACCTCTCTTTCTTTCTTTTTTTTCCTTCCTTTTTCTCTTCTTTTCTTTTTTTTTTTCCTTTCTTCTCCTTCCTTTCTTCTTCTTTTCCTCTTTTTCTTCCTTTCACTTCTTTCCTCCCCGCACCGCACGGGAGAAATCCTCCCGAGCCCGCACCGCACTAGCCGAGCTTCATGCGCCTTCCTCCCGAGCGCCCAGCGCCTCGCCCCAGCGTGCAGCCGCCACAGCCGCACCCGCGCGCGTCGCCGGCTGCCTCCGGCCCGCTGCCCGCGCCACGCTCGCGCTGCCGCCGTCGCGGCCGTCGCCCCGCACCAGCTCCTCCCCCGCACGCCGCGCGCCCCCGAGCCAGCGCCGCAGCGCCCCGCCTCCCCTGCTCCACCACGGCCGCCTCCCCAGCGCCGCGCGCCCCATGCTCCCGCGCCGTGCGCGCCGCGCCCCTGCGCCCGCAGCTCCCGCGCCGGCCATCTCTGGCCCGAGCAGGCCGCCGTCGCCCGTGCGCGCCGCGCCACCGCCGGCCGCCGCAAGCCGCCGCGCTCCCGCCGCTCGCTGCCCCTGCTCGCTGCTAGCCGCCGCGCCCGCACGCCTCCACCGCTGCCGCCCTGCTCGCCCCACGCCGCGCCCACGCCACGCCGCGCCGTCACGCGCCGCGTCGCCGTCGCGTCCGCCCGTGCCCGCGCGCTCGCCTGCGCACGTCGCCTCCGGCCGCCCCCCGCCCCTCCGCTCGCCCACCTCCACCCGACGCCCCGCGTCCCCGCGCGCTCCCAGCCGCCGTGCGTTTCGTCCGCGCCACGCCGCCGTCCTCGTTGCCTCCTCTTCCGGCCCCGTGCATGCCGTCTCCGTCCGGTGGCGTCCCCGCATCCGGCGCTCGCAAGGTGTTCGACAAAATGTCCGCAAGAACTTCGTCGCCACTTTTGTCCGAGTTGTCCACCCTTCGTGGTGTTGCTACGTGCGAGTGCTCCTTTCGGTGCCGCGTTGCCGCGACTGCCCATGTTCGTGTTTCGGCGCCCTCCCGTGCGCGCTTTCTTCCGGTGTCCGATTGCCTCGCTCCTACGTGCCACGACTACCCGACCACTTCCACGACACCGACAAACGACGATGCCCCGGTTCCGCGACAACTACTTCCACGAAGACGACTACTTCCTCTACGGACCGAAGACTTCGGTTTCGAACCCTATCTCTCCCGATCCGACGTACGGACCCAAACCCTAACCCTAAACCTATTTTATTAAATGTCATCTTTCTTGTGCATATCGCATCATACTTGCATGTGTTGCATCTCTTGAGTTTGGTGGGGGTAACGATTCACCTAAATAATAAATATGGAATGTGTGGGGCAAATCAATATATGTATTGCCCGATTCCATTTAAATTGACTGGATCATCCATGCCATGTCTTGCCATGTTAACCAACATTTAATATTGTTGAGTAGATAAATAACTTGAACGTAAACATTAATTGTCGGAATCCCGGTTCCGCTTAATTTGGATTAAGTGCGTCTCGCAATGCATCTTGCCATGTCATGCATCATTCTCCCATGATCATGCTGGATCTTTGCCGTAGTTATAAATTGCATCTTTTACGCTTTCCAGTGTTTGTTGCTTCTTCGCGGATACGACGTTGAGATGTGTGAGTAACGACAAGATCTGCTTCCATGCGGGATTCCAGGCAAGCAAAGTTTGCTTGTTTACCTATACATTATCTTTCATTCCTGCCGTTGATCTCTGCTACCCTATCGATTCTTGAATTGCGATCCCACCACATGTTTATCCTGCAGCCCATACAGCTTTATCCCCACAACCTAATACCCGTTGCATGTTTATCTGTTGGCCTTGCGAGTCGTAGCGCATGCTTAGAGTTGATTGTGCGAGTCATCTGTTGGTCTTATGTTTCATCTGCTTAGTATGATAGATTGTTCTACTTTAATAAAATGATATCTTGTATTGGGGTTCAATAATTAAAAGATAAGGCACCAGGCGGAAGGCCTTGCGAGGTGCTTTGTTCTGCTCAGTGTCGACCTAGGAACTAAGATTTTGTCCTCGGATCCAATTTTGAGCGCACTAACCACTTGTGGGAGGCCCTATGGAGCCCCCCTCGACTTTGAACGGATCTACAGCTTGTCCATGTGCCGCAACTAGTTCGGGTTTTCCATTTGCTCATATGCATGTACATGATGATGATGATGATGATGATGATTGATGAGAGGTTACATGATACGGGGGGTCATATAGGGGTGGTGCGCGCGAAGCGGACAGTTCCTACTGTGGTTTGAGCCGCATGGCGCGTGGACACAAACTAATGAGTCCGCAATTGAGATTCGGCCGGACTCTTGACGCGGGTAACAACTCATATGGGTGGCACTTGGACTTGCTGTAGTGAAGGAATAAGTCGTGTTGAGAAGCCCTGATGCTTGCTTGGGTTGATCAGGCGAGTATGGGTACAGTAGTGCACCCCTGCAGGATATAATCTTATCGATGAGCCGTGTCCACGGTTAGGGACGACTTTGGTGATGATGCTGGCTAACAAGATCTAGACAACTTGCACCTATTTAATGTTAATTAAATTGACTAGTAATATAGAATTACTTTGACAATAAATTATAACTAAAACTGTTTAATGTGTGAGTTTCCCGAATTGCTTCCTCATATTTGGTTGAGGGGGTTAATTCGAGAATGGGTTATGTTTGGTGTTAGTTGTAGATGTTTATCTTATGCGCTCTCTTATCCCTCTCTGATTAGACGGAAGTCGTAGCGTGTCTCTTTAGGTTGCTAGTGCTGCTGCCGCTAAGTCCACCTCCCCTATATTTTGGGAGATGGTGTAGAAAGCAGGCAAGTCGGTTTTGCTTGCCATGGAGTGCCCTGACCCTCTTTTGGGATGTGCTTTATGTGCAGTCAATAGGTTTGAAGTCAGACGACGTTAGCTTGGGAATCCCTCCGGCTTGGCTGGGCAGGGATATGGCGCCATCGCTTATCTTCAGGACTCTTAGTCCAAATTGCATCTTATCCGTAGTCGGATAGTATTCTGCTTCCGCTGTCATTTGAATCTTTGTATTGTATCATTTGTTTCTTAACTCGTTCGAGTCGTTGTTGTAATTTATCTTCTGTTGTATTTGTGGATGTATCAGAACTGTTGTAATGTTATCACAATTCCACCCACATAATGCGCATGTTTCGACGTGCACATTATGTCTGGTGGGCGACCTAAAATCGTTATTATGCGGATTTCGGCGGGAGCGCTTAAATCTACATAGTACCGATTTTAGGGCGTCACAAAGTGGTATCAGAGCCTTGGTTTCGATCTCCTTGTTGTTTCGATACGATTGGTTATCGAAGCAGCGGGTCCGCAAAAGCCTGTAGGATAACTTCGCTAACGGTCGTTGTTTCTAGAGTGTCGAAAACTATTTGAATAAAATTATTTTTGAAATGATCTCAATAGGTTTCTATTTACTCCTTACCTCAATTCTATTTCTCCTCTTATCTTACTTGTTTTGGAGTCTCTTCTCTTATCCAAACTTTCAAAGTTTTAGGATCCTACGTGTGGGTGGACAATTTCTTGCCTTTTACCCTATTAGGTTCGATATTTCGGAGTCGTCTTCGACGTGAGCAACAATCCCTTGTTAGTGGTGTCAAGAATTTCAAGGTGGAGCAACAATCCCTTGTTAGTGGTGTCGATAAGTTCATCCCGGAGCGTGAAGACTCGATAGTTACCCCTCTCTTCTTGTGGTCTTGGCGTGGATCGCGTCCTTGTTAGTGGTGTCGATTGTAACGCCCGAGATTTATCCCCTTTTAGATTTGTGAGTTTTCTTTTTGCATCGACATGGCATCACATCACATTAATTTAATTTGTTGCATTTAAATTAAATTTCCATAATTAAATTCAAATGCATTTCAAATTAATTAAAAATATGTTATTTTCAAATCTTTTAAAAATGTTAAAAACTAGTTTATTAAATTGTCCATTTAAAACTAAAAATATTTTGTATAAGATTCGTGTTCAAATTCATTTTCGATTTTGTTCTAAAAATATAAAACTGAAAAAGTTAAACGGTGACAAATAAGGCCCAAAGCCCATCTAACCCCAAACCCTAGGGTTTACCCTGGAAACTTCTTTCCCACCCCCTGCCTTTTTGCAGCCACCCTCCTCCTTTTTATGTTTTTTGCGAAATAAACCTCCCACCTCTCTTTCTTTCTTTTTTTTTCCTTCCTTTTTCTCTTCTTTTCTTTTTTTTCCTCTCTTCTCCTTCCTTTCTTCTTCTTTTCCTATTTTTCTTCCTTTCTCTTCTTTCCTCCCCGCACCGCACGAGAGAAATCCTCCCGAGCCCGCACCGATCTAGCCGAGCTTCATGCGCCTTCCTCCCGAGCGCCCAGCGCCTCGCGCCAGCGTGCAGCCGCCAGCGCCGCGCCCGCGCGCGCCGCCGGCTGCCTCCGGCCCGCTGCCCGCGCCACGCTCGCGCTGCCGCCGTCGCGGCCGTCGCCCCGCACCAGCTCCTCCCCCGCACGCCGCGCGCCCCCGAGCCAGCGCCGCAGCGCCCCGCCTCCCCTGCTCCACCACGGCCGCCTCCCCAGCGCCGTGCGCCCCATGCTCCCGCGCCCGCGCCTCCGGATGCCCGCGCCGTGCGCGCCGCGCCCCTGCGCCGGCCATCTCTGGCCCGAGCAGGCCGCCGTCGCCCGTGCGCGCCGCGCCACCGCCGGCCGCCGCAAGCCGCCGCGCTCCCGCCGCTCGCTGCCCCTGCTCGCTGCTAGCCGCCGCGCCCGCACGCCTCCACCGCTGCCGCCCTGCTCGCCCCACGCAGCGCCCACGCCACGCCGCGCCGTCGCGTCCGCCCGTGCCCGCGCGCTCGCCTGCGCACGTCGCCTCCGGCCGCCCCCCGCGCCTCTGCTCGCCCACCTCCACCCGACACCCCGCGTCCCCACGCGCTCCCCGCCGCCGTTCGTTTCGTCCGATCCACGCCGCCGTCCTCGTTGCCTCCTCTTCCGGCCGCGTGCATGCCGTCTCCGTCCGGTGGCGTCCCCGCATCCGGCGCTCGCAAGGTGTTCGACAAAATGTCCGCAAGAACTTCGTCGCCACTTTTGTCCGAGTTGTCCACCCTTCGTGGTGTTGCTACGTGCGAGTGCTTCTTTCGGTGCCGCGTTGCCGCAACTGCCCATGTTCGTGTTTCGGCGCCCGCCCGTGCGCGCTTTCTTCCGGTGTCCGATTGCCGCGCTCCTACGTGCCACGACTACCCGACCACTTCCACGACACCGACAAACGACGATGCCCCGGTTCCGCGACGACTACTTCCACGACGACGACTACTTCCTCTACGGACCGAAGACTTCGGTTTCGAACCCTATCTCTCCCGATCCGACGTACGGACCCAAACCCTAACCCTAAACCAATTTTATTAAATGTCATCTATCTTGTGCATATCGCATCATACTTGCATGTGTTGCATCTCTTGAGTTTGGTGGGGTAACGATTCACCTCGCTGATTAGACGAAAGTCGTAGCGTGTCTCTTTAGGTTGCTAGTGCTGCTGCCGCTAAGTCCACCTCCCCTATATTTTGGGAGATGGTGTAGAAAGTAGGCAAGTCGGTTTTGCTTGTCAGGGAGTGCCCTGACCCTCTTTTGGGATGTGCTTTATGTGCAGTCAACAGGTTTGAAGTCAGACGACGTTGGCTTGGGAATCCCTCCGTATTGGCTGGGCAGGGATATGGCGCCATCGCTTATCTTCAGGACTCTTAGTCCAAATTGCATCTTATCCGTAGTCGGATACTATTCTGCTTCCGCTGTCATTTGAATCTTTGTATTGTTTCATTTGTTTCTTAACTCGTTCGAGTCGTTGTTGTAATTTATCTTCTGTTGTATTTGTGGATGTATCGGAACTGTTGTAATGTTATCACAATTCCACCCACATAATGCGCATGTTTCGACGTGCAGGTGGGCGACCTAAAATCGTTATTATGCGGATTTCCGCGGGAGCGCTTAAATCTACATAGTACCGATTTTAGGGCGTCACAAGCACCTCCATGACCGAAGCTCGAAGCTGGCCGAGCAATCGCCATGATCTCCTTCATCCTCTCCTAAGCGCGGGAATGGAACTGGGTCGTCGTCCTTGTCAAGATCGCCGAGAAGCCGGAGCACCAAGCCGCCAGGATGACGCCAAGATCGTCCTCTTCATCGTCTTCCTCCCCGCCATGTTCGGGACGCCCATGTCCTCTCCCGAGCCTGCTAGGTCGCCCTCCGATCTCCCCAAGGTGAGCCTCACCTCCGTGACTCTTTTCCCCTCTTCTCCATTTGCTCTGGGTGTCCGCCCTCGCGTGGCACCGTCGTGATCATCGTTGTTTCCGTCCGTCGACGTTCAGCAGATGAAACTGAAAAACCTGAACTTTTGTTCGAGTTCAGTTAACTTCCGAAGTTACCTTCTTTTGCGGTCGGGTTCCATATCAATCACCAACGTCGATCCATCCCAGGGGCTACGCTCCCGATCCCACACCCAGCTGTTCGCAGGATCGAATCCCCTGCAGTGCAGCCCCCCCTCCTTTTTTTCCCTTTTCAGATCCGACGTCCGCCCGCTGTTGCTGTCAAATTCAGTTAACTCTGTCGCGCCTGTTCATATTCAGTCCACTGCATAACAAGACATTAACAGCAGTTCACTGCAGTGGTTGTGATCCCTCTCCTCATACGCGCAGGTCGAGAGATCAAATCTCCATCCCGCGCATATCCACCAATTTTTTCCTTATTTTTCCATATCTGGCGTGGTCTTTCTGTTTTTATTCAGTGTCCAGTTCATTTCTGTCAACAAGATTATTCCAGCCCAGTGGATACTCTCCTGTTACTGCACCCAGCAGACCCGAGTTCGAATTCCCTGCTCCATCTATTCCAACTCCTTTACTCTCCTGTTATTTATATTATTTTTTGCAAATCTTATATTCCATATCTATTGTTTTATAACTCCAAATGATATAAAATTTATATCTATTTTGATCAGCAAAATGCAATGAACATTAATATGTCATCCATATGCCATGTTGCATCTTTTCTTTTAATTGTTTAGTGTAATTTGTTAGTTGCACCTAAATAAATAATTATGGAATGTGTAGGCTAATTAATTTATTTTATTGCCGTAACCAATTTAATTTAAGTTGAGCACCCATGCCATGTGTTACCATGTTAACCAACATTTAATATTGTTGAGTAGATAAATAACTTGCATCTAAATATTAATTGTCTGGGTTGTTTTCCCGCTTAATTTAATGCATTTGTTTTGCATCTTGCCATGTCATGCATCATTCTCATATGATCATGCTGAATCTTTTGCCGTAGTTGTAAAATGCATCTTTTAGGCTTTCCAGTGTTTATTGCTTTTTCGCGGATACGACGTTGAGATGTGTGAGCAACGACAAGATCTGCTTCCATGCGGGATTCCAGACAAGCAAAGTTTGCTTGTTTACCTATACATTGTCTTTCATTCCTGCCGTTGATCTCTGCTACCCTAGTATTCGATTCTTATCGCGATCCCATCACATGTTTATCCTGCAGCCCATACAGCTTTATCTCCACATCCCATCAACTGTTGTTTGTTTATCTGTTGGCCTCGCGAGTCGTAGCGCATGCTTAGATTTGACTGTGCGAGTCGTCTGTTGGTCTTTGTTTCATCTGCTTAGTATGATAGATTGTTCTACTTTAATAAAATGCTATCTTGTGTTGGGGTATTATAATTAAATGATAAGGCACCAATTTTGAGCGCACTAACCACTTGTGGGAGGCCCTATGGAGCCCCCCTCGACTTTGAACGGATCTACATCTTGTCCATGTGCCGCAACTAGTTCGGGTTTTCCATTTGCTCATATGCATGTGCATGATGATGATGATGATGATGATGATGATTGATGAGAGGTTACATGATACGGGGGGTCATATACGGGGGGTCATATATGTGGTTTGAGCCGCATGGCGCGTGGACACAAACTAATGAGTCCGCAATTGAGATTCAGCCGGACTCTTGACGCGGGTAACAACTCATATGGGTGGCACTTGGACTTGCTGTAGTGAAGGAATAAGTCGTGTTGAGAAGCCCTGATGCTTGCTTGGGTTGATCAGGCCAGTATGGGTACAGTAGTGCACCCCTGCAGGGTATAACCTTATCGATGAGCCGTGTCCACGGTTAGGGACGACTTTGGTGATGATGCTGGCTAACAAGATCTAGACAACTTGCACCTATTTAATGTTAATTAAATTGACTAGTAATATAGAATTATTTTCACAATAAATTATAATTAAAATTGTTCAATGTGTGAGTTTCCCGAATTGCTTCCTCATATTTGGTTGAGGGGGTTAATTTGAGAATGGGTTATGTTTGGTGTTAGTTGTATATGTTTATCTTCTGCGCTCTCTTATCCCTCTCTAATTAGACGGAAGTTGTAGCGTGTCTCTTTAGGTTGCTAGTGCTGCTGCCGCTAAGTCCACCTACCCCATATTTTGGGAGATGGTGTAGAAAGTAAGCAAGTCGGTTTTGCTTGCTAGGGAGTGCCCTGACCCTCTTTTGGGATGTGCTTTATGTGAAGTTAACAGGTTTGAAGTCTGACGACGTTAGCTTGGGAATCCCTCCGGCTTGCCTGGGCAGGGATATGGCGCCATTGCTTATCTTCAGGACTCTTAGTCCAATTTGCATCTTATCCGTAGTCGGATACTATTCTGCTTCCGCTGTCATTTGTATCTTTGTATTGTATATTTGTATCTTGACTCGTTCGAGTCGTTGTTGTAATTTATCTTCTGCTGTATTTGTGGATGTATCGGAACTGTTGTAATGTTATCACAATTCCACCCACATAATGCGCATGTTTCGGCGTGCACATTATGTCTGGTGGGCGACCTAAAATCGTTATTATGCGGATTTTGGCGGGAACGCTTAAATCTACATAGTACCGATTTTAGGGCGTCACAAAGTGGTATCAGAGCCTTGGTTTCGATCCTCGTTGTTTCGATACGAATGGTTATCGAAGCAGCGGGTCCGCAAAAGCCTGTAGGATAACCTCGCTAACGGTCGTTGTTTCTAGAGTGTCGAAAACTATTTGACTAAAATTATTTTGAAAATATCTCAATAGGTTTGTTTTTACTCCTTACCTCTATTCCACTTCTCCTCTTACCTTATTTGATTTGGAGTCTCTTCTCTTATCCAACTTTCAAAGTTTTAGGATCCTACGTGTGGGTGGACGATTTCTTGCCTTTTACCCTATTAGGTTCGATCCTTCGGAGTCGTCTTCGTCGTGAGCAACAATCCCTTGTTAGTGGTGTCGAGAAGTTCATCACGGAGCCGAAGACTCGGTAGTTACCCCTCTCTTCTTGTGGTCTCGTCGTGGATCGCGGGACGCGATCCCTTGTTAGTGGTGTCGGTTGTAACGCCCCGGGAATTTTCCCAATTAGAAAATTGTTTGTTTTCATTTTTGTATCATCATGACATCATCATGCATCATTTGCATTTGTCAGTCTTAATTTAAATTGTTGCATTTAAATTCAAACTCCACTTAAATTCTTTTCTCACAATTAAATTCAGATGCTTTTCAAATTAATTAAAATGTGTATTTTTAATCTTTTGCAAATATGATAAAAAAAATATTTTATTAAATTGCCTATTTTAAACTAAACCTATTTTGTAAAGATTCGTTATTCAAAATTCTTTTCTATTTTGTTTTAGAAATACAAAAACAGAAAAAGAACTAAAAGAGAAATAAAATTTCAGAAAACAAATAAAACCTCCCTGGGCCTATTTTTCCTCTCTTTGGCACAAACTCCCCTTTTCTTTTTGGCCCAACCCGCCTCCTCCTCCTGTCTCTTTCCTTCGTACAGTCAACAGAGAGGAAACAGAGAAAAGCAGCCATGGCTGCCCCCACCTCCACCTTTTCCCCCATGTGCTCTCCCTCCACCTACTCCCCCTCCTCTGCCCTAACCCTAGCCGCCCCTCTTTCCCCTCTCCCTCCGGGCCGCCGCCTCCCTTTTCTCTGTTTTTCCCCCACCCAAGCACCTCCATGACCGAAGCTCGAAGCTGGCCGAGCCATCGCCATAATCTCCTTCATCCTCTCCTAAGCGCGGGAATGGAACTGGGTCGTCGTCCTTGTCAAGATCGCCGAGAAGCCGGAGCACCAAGCCGCCAGGATGACGCCAAGATCGTCCTCTCCATCGTCTTCCTCCCTGCCATGTTCGGGACGCCCATGTCCTCTCCCGAGCCCGCTAGGTCGCCCTCCGATCTCCCCAAGGTGAGCCTCACCTCCGTGACTCTTTTCCCCTCTTCTCCATTTGCTCTGGGTGTCCGCCCTCGCGTGGCACCGTCGTGATCGTCGTTGTTTCCGTCCGTCGACGTTCAGCAGATGAAACTGAAAAACCTGAACTTTTGTTCGAGTTCAGTTAACGTCCGAAGTTCCCTTCTTTTGCGGTCGGGTTCCATATCAATCACCAACGTCGATCCATCCCAGGGGCTACGCTCCCGATCCCACACCCAGCTGTTCGCAGGATCGAATCCCCTACAGTGCAGCCCCCCCTTTTTTTCCCTTTTCAGATCCGACGTCCGCCCGCTGTTACTGTCAAATTCAGTTAACTCTGTCGCGCCTGTTCATATTCAGTCCACTGCATAACCAGACATTAACAGCAGTTCACTGCAGTGGTTGTGATCCCTCTCCTCATACGCGCAGGTCGTGAGATCAAATCTCCATCCCGCACATATCCTCCAATTTTTTCCTTATTTTTCCATATCTGGCGTGGTCTTTCTGTTTTTATTTAGTGTCCAGTTCATTTCTGTCAACAAGATTATTCCAGCCCAGTGTATACTCTCCTGTTACTGTACCCAGCAGACCCGAGTTCGAATTCCCTGCTCCATCTATTCCAACTCCTTTACTTTCCTGTTATTTATATTTTTTTTTTGCAAATCTTATATTCCATATCTATTGTTTTATAACTCCAAATGATATAAAATTTATATCTATTTTGATCAGCAAAATGCAATGAACATTAATATGTCATCCATATGCCATGTTGCATCTTTTCTTTTAATTGTTTAGTGTAATTTGTTAGTTGCACCTAAATAAATAATTATGGAATGTGTTGGCTAATTAATTTATTTTATTGCCGTAACCAATTTAATTTAAGTTGAGCACCCATGCCATGTGTTACCATGTTAACCAACATTTAATATTGTTGAGTAGATAAATAACTTGCATCTAAATATTAATTGTCGGGGTTGTTTTCCCGCTTAATTTAATGCATTTGTTTTGCATCTTGCCATGTCATGCATCATTCTCATATGATCATGCTGAATCTTTTGCCGTAGTTGTAAAATGCATCTTTTACGCTTTCTAGTGTTTATTGCTTTTTCGCGGATACGACGTTGAGATGTGTGAGCAACGACAAGATCTGCTTCCATGCGGGATTCCAGGCAAGCAAAGTTTGCTTGTTTACCTATACATTGTTTTTCATTCCTGCCGTTGATCTCTGCTACCCTAGTATTCGATTCTTATCGCGATCCCATCACATGTTTATTCTGCAGCCCATACAGCTTTATCTCCACATCCCATCAACTGTTGTTTGTTTATCTGTTGGCCTCGCGAGTCGTAGCGCATGCTTAGATTTGACTGTGCGAGTCGTCTGTTGGTCTTTGTTTCATCTGCTTAGTATGATAGATTGTTCTACTTTAATAAAATGCTATCTTGTGTTGGGGTATTATAATTAAATGATAAGGCACCAGGCGGAAGGCCTTGCGAGGTGCTTTGTTCTGCTCAGTGTCGACCTAGGAACTGAGATTTTGTCCTCGGATCCAATTTTGAGCGCACTAACCACTTGTGGGAGGCCCTATGGAGCCCCCCTCGACTTTGAACGGACCTACAGCTTGTCCATGTGCCGCAACTAGTTCGGGTTTTCCATTTGCTCATATCCATGTGCATGATGATGATGATTGATGAGAGGTTACATGATACAGGGGGTCATATAGGTGTGGTGCGCGCGAAGCGGACGGTTCCTACTGTGGTTTGAGGCGCATGGCGCGTGGAAACAAACTAATGAGTCCGCAATTGAGATTCGGCCGGACTCTTGACGCGGGTAACAACTCATATGGGTGGCACTTGGACTTGCTGTAGTGAAGGAATAAGTCGTGTTGAGAAGCCCTGATACTTGCTTGGGTTGATCATGCGAGTATGGGTACAGTAGTGCACCCCTGCAGGGTATAATCTTATCGATGAGCCGTGTCCACGGTTATGGACGACTTTGGTGATGATGCTGGCTAACAAGATCTAGACAACTTGCACCTAATTAATGTTAATTAATTTGACTAGTAATATAGAATTATTTTCACAATAAATTATAATTAAAACTGTTCAATGTGTGAGTTTCCCGAATTGCTTCCTCATATTTGGTTGAGGGGGTTAATTTGAGAATGGGTTATGTTTGGTGTTAGTTGTATATGTTTATCTTCTGCGCTCTCTTATCCCTCTCTAATTAGGCGGAAGTTGTAGCGTGTCTCTTTAGGTTGCTAGTGCTGCTGCCGCTAAGTCCACCTACCTCATATTTTGGGAGATGGTGTAGAAAGTAAGCAAGTCGGTTTTGCTTGCCAGGGAGTGCCCTGACCCTCTTTTGGGATGTGCTTTATGTACAGTTAACAGGTTTGAAGTCTGACGACGTTAGCTTGGGAATCCCTCCGGCTTGGCTGGGCAGGGATATGGCGCCATTGCTTATCTTCAGGACTCTTAGTCCAATTTGCATCTTATCCGTAGTCGGATACTATTCTGCTTCCGCTGTCATTTGTATCTTTGTATTGTATATTTGTATCTTGACTCGTTCGATTCGTTGTTGTAATTTATCTTCTGCTGTATTTGTGGATGTATCGGAACTGTTGTAATGTTATCACAATTCCACCCACATAATGCGCATGTTTCGGCATGCACATTATGTCTGGTGGGCGACCTAAAATTGTTATTATGCGGATTTTGGCGGGAACGCTTAAATCTACATAGTACCGATTTTAGGGCGTCACATGTGAGTCGCAGGGTCTGTCCTTCCCGGGCCTGAGCCGCTCGGGCGCTGCGTCGGGTGCGACGACTGCGCGTCCTCCTGGTGGTCGGAGTTGTGCTCCGGCGCCTCTGCGTGAGGGCCAGAAGGGACATGCTCTTCATGGCGGGGTCGGCCCCGTCGTGCGCGGGTGGTCGCGGTGCCTGGCGGCGCGCGTGCTTCCCCAGGCGCACGTCGGTTGACGCGGGCGACGCGGGTGGCGCGGGTGTTCACCATGGCGCGGAGACGAACTCGAAGGTTGTTTACGCGCCTCAATCCCCTACCTGACGCGCCAAATGTCGGGTTATGACTCCCAAGAATCGGGGGTAGTCACTTCCTGAAGTGTAGTTCGTGAAGGGGATTGAACGCGGAGGTTTAGACCCTCGAGTCGCTCCGTGACGTTGCTCGCCGGACTCGAAGAAGACACGCACACGACAGAGGAAGACACCGGCCCTTACCCAGGTTCACGGCCCTCGTGAGGAGGTAAGACCGCTACTCTTGCTTGTCTGTATTAGATGATGGAGTTTACAGTACAGTGGAGTTTGCCGGAGGCCCCCTTGAAGCAGTTCTTGCCTGGGGAGGGAAGCAATGATCTTCTTCCTCCTCGGGCTCAAGGCTATCCTAACAAGAATTGCTAGGGTTTACAAGGGTTGTAGCGCGCCAAGAGTCGACCTGTGTTACGAGGGATATCTTCCTCCTTTTATAGGCGCCTCTGGTGCTCTCCTTTGTCTTGGCCTTCAAGGTGGCTCCCACATGGTAGAGGCAGGGTGGAGTTGGAGTCCACCGTGGCGTGTTCGTCCATGGACGCGGTCCATTGTTGATAAAAGTAGGCGCGGTGGTCGACCGTGCTGTACTGCCTGCAGAGAGGGCAGTCTCTGAGGTGGAGCCCACGATGACGTTCTCCTTTGGAGGGTTGCGCCGTCCTCCCGCTTTATTGTCAGAGTAGAAGGTCCTGGCAGCGGCGCAGCAGGCAGAGCCGCTTTATTGACCCCTTTATCACCAAAACGGCAACGTGGGTGCTTGCGTCACGACGTGGGCGTGGCAGAGGCCATGTGCGTCTTGCCGTGCTTCCTTGGTCGCAACGTTTCCCTTCAGACGCAAGGAGGCCTGAGGGGAGAGTCCTGCGGGACTGCCTCGAGGCGAGCTGGCGCCTCGGGAGGGTCCCCTGAGGCGAGGGATCCCTTGAGTCCCTCGTTTCCTCTTCAGGCCCTCGAGGGGAATTGCCTCTCAAGGGTCCCCCCAGGCGGTGATGCCTGGTCCTTAGTCGTTTCGTCTGTCTGGCCAGCGTGCGAGGCCTGGGGGGAATGGCCTCTTCATACCCAAGTTCCCACTGGCCCGACAGTAGTGCAAATGGATTTCTCTGGATTCGTGATGTATGTTGGTCATAACCTTTGAATATGCTAGGCACCAAAGTCCCAAAATATACCATTCGTCTGTTCAAACTCCATAGTTGCTCCCTTTTAACATGGATGAGATTGTGGCTAGATTTGTCGTCAGCAAATACCTACATCAATAATACAGAAAAAGCCTGAAACTCGACTCTGTAGGGAGACGAGGCCCATGGCCAGCAGCTTTTCTCCATCCTATTCTTGAGGAAAAAAGAAACACGAGGGATACCTCGGTAACTTGGAAATACGTGCCACTAAGTGGGAAACTACCCTTCATAGCTGTTCGACATGGAACCTGTTTATGTTCAGTAACCTCTCATTAGTGGAGATTGAAGAAGCACATGCGATTTTCAGACCAACAATAATTATTAATAGTACTACCTCACTAATTTAATCGACCAGCAAAGCGTTTTCATGTTTCTCAAACTGTCCATATGCGGAAGGTCAAAATATACACTGGTATTCTTCTTTTGAACATATTATGTTTATGCTAATATTTTTCAAAGCTAAGATTGTTTTTAGATAAAGGAAATTTATTGATATCAAGTATCACATACACCCAGCCTCTGCAACAACGTAGTGTCCTAACGACATTACGGATACACACAACCAAAAAAAAAAATTACAAAAAAAACCCTGCAACAATCTACTTCTTGAGACAACATCACTAACACGACCTAGACAACACCAACAAAGCTAAGATTGTAGATTATTATCATGCAATACATACAGGTTACATACAGAACATAAGTGTATTTGATCGACCAGCAATGCGTTATTCATGTTTCTCAGGAGGATCCTACACCCCTATCTAATAAAGCGCAATATATAAAAAAACTTTCCATATGCAGAAGGTCAAAATATATACTAACATGCTTCTTTTGAACAGATTATGTTCATGCAACAAACACAAGTTACATACAACACAGATGTGTGTTTGATATAAAATTACATTCACTATATCTATATGTTAACCATCAACTTTTCCTTGAATACAAAATGATTTATGAGTTAATATGTTAACTAACATGCACTATATCCAGAATGGCTTTGCTTGTGTTGCATGGAACATTATATATGAAACTATGCATTGTGTTCACCTAAAGTAGCATCTCTACTAAAAAAGTATCCAAACTTGCCATGTAATTTATTTCTTTATCAGAATCGTGCATCTGACATCTTCCATGTGAGGGTCAGAGCATAGTTTTGAGGCCTTGGTCATTTCCATTACGCCATCTGCACAGAGCTACACTATTTAGTGAACATCAACTTACAAGTTTAGTCATGTATTCTAAATGAAAATAAGCTTGCCTTGCATCCACATGGTTAACAAGTATGGACTTGGATAGTCATGCTCCCGTGGGTCAAGTCCTAACTGTTAATCATTTTCTTAATCAGGAATAATTCTTGAAATGCTTAAGTAAAAGATAGCTAACCTTTTGCAGAATGGAGTGTGAATCTGGAAGTTCATACCTGTAAGAAGAATCTAATTTCAATAATGGAAAAATCACTTGTACATTTTCTAGATAGAGAACATTATGTTTAAGATGAATCAAAATCACTTCACTGCTTACACATAGTATTCTGTCCGAAGCCTGCGTACATTCTTCAGTTTTGGGAGTGGAATTGAATCTGCTTGAGTGCTAATAGCAACAAGTGCTTTCGCAATATCATCAGATGAGAGGTCCTCATTGCTTTCTTTGATGCAATTTTGCAAGTTATGAGCAAGCGCTTTGTAGTTAAGGCGTATCAATGGGAAACCAGTATCTGGATCGTAATCTTCTGTATCGTTTTCAAAAGTTTCCGGACGTTCTTCCTGTCTTGGACTCGTTGGCTCCTCAATTATTGGCTCTGAGTTGTTCACGAGTAAATCCCTTCGACGGGAACTTCCCTCAATCCGAGGCAGCACAGTTGAATTCGGAGTGGCCATGCCATCATTCTTGAAGTTGAATTGATTGCTCGAGAACACCAAGCTTTTCTCTTTAGGTGCAGGAAGTGCTAGTCGTGCACTTCATGAAAAAAATCAGGAAACGAGAAGACGATTCAAAGGACAATTTTTTTCCAGTAATTACACAAGTAAACTCCCAGGTAATACCGAGCAAAGTCCCAAGCGAACAAGACGAGTATGGCTCCCCCACCCCACCCTCTCCTCCGTGGCGGCTCCCATGGCGACTCTCTCTAAACCTAGATCCAGCCGAGATCTAGCCAGGAGACCAAGGTTTGTTGATCATGGATCAAGGTATGACACGGGTGGATCCATTATCTGATCCATTCTCCATCTCTCACCGACTGGATTTCTCCCCTGGACACTCCTTTCGTGCAAAAGTTCGTAGCCTTTTCTCCACGGCCGTAAACCCTGTCTCTTCTTCTGATGGATTCTCTTTGGTGGTCTCTTTTGCCCAAGCTTCTTTTGATCTCTCTCCACTGAATGTTGGGCTGGCACTTTCTGCATGTCTGGGTGCATCACATGAGGAATTAAGGATTTGTCACCTATGAGATCGTTCGTTCATGTTTGATGTTTCATCCAAAGTTCTGGGTTTTATGATTGTTAATATGAAAGTTCATTCATCAAGAGATTTCAAATGCTTCTTTAATCTCTGGGGTTTCGGAGGACCTAATTGGCAGCGTGAAGAAAAATTATGGTATTCTGAATTGGCCAAAGAATGGACTGTTGTTTCCCACAGGAAAAGATCTACGAACCAATCAGCAAGAAAACTGATCTACCGTCCTGTTGTAAAGCCCATGCAAGGTAATTGCGTGTTATCATCAGTTAATCCCTTCCTTTCGGGTGCAAATTTGATTCCTTTGGGAACTCTTTGTCGTAATCATGGGGCTAGTAATCAGTTAGTTGATCCTATTTCCACGATCAGCGGGAATCACGTTTCAAACAATGCTTGCCAATCTGGCCCAATTCGTCCTGAGGTTCCTGGGCCTGGCCCATCTGATATCCAGGCAGCAGTGGATCCTGTTCACATTGAGCCCGATCCACAGAATATTGGGCTTGACGTTTCGTCTCCTAATAGGATTTTGTTTTGCGGTAAATGTCTGGTATCTGGCCATGATAGGAAAGGTTGCCTCAACCTAATTCGGTGCAAATCCTGCTTTGAATCTGGGCATGTTGCCTTACAATGCACGGTTAGGAATAATAAGAGATTCTACTGGAGGCCAATTAGGAAAGATCCAGTTCCTGCTACTATTTTAACCACCGTGGCCACTTCGTCTCCTACGACCAGCTCGAGAACTCATGTTTCAGAGACCCCTTCGCCCTGCACACCACAATCGATCTCGAGCTTGCTCCCAGCCATGGCCAACTATGATTGTGACATCCTCCCGCATGTACCTCTTGGCATGACGGCGATCCCACCTGGCCCGCTCCGCACCCAGCGCGTCTATGTGGTCATTGGGGGAGAATACCCCAATAGCTGTGAAGATTGGGCGATTGCCACTATCGTACCAGAGCTTGGAGGTGAACACTTCGAGCATGCATCTGCTGTGATTGTTCAGAGGCTGCAGGACATCGGGTTGGTGGTTCGCACGATCTCGCGCTGCGCCATGGGAGCGGCACTTGTGCGCTTCGCATCGGTCACTGACTGTGACGCAGCGATAGACCTCAACCCCCACTTTATCGGAGACTCTGTTCTCCTCTTTGTTGCCCAAGACCAAGGTATCAATCGTAGAGCTACGTTTCTTACTCACGATGTTTGGATCATGCTTCTGAATCTGCCACTAGAATTTTGGGATATTGAGTGCATAGTTAGAGCTTTGGTTCCTTATGGTCGGTTCATTGTCTGGAATAAGGATCTTTCAAACAGAGCACGTATTCTTGTTAAAATTAGAGCCTACAATGTGGATACCTTGCGAATGAGTCTAGTACTGATCAAGAACATAACTGATGATGGTAATGCTGACTCCTGGACTTGTCCGCTAGTGGTTCTATCTCGCAAGTTGCTAGGGGTGGTGGCAGGGGATGAAGACCCCCTTCCACCTGACGGTGCCAATCCTCACCCACAACCTATGGAACATCAGGGTTTCTGGCATGATGCTATGCACCAGGATGAGGAGCCAATCCCTGACAATGCAGATGTAAATCAAGCCGACCAAGGGATTGGTGCAGCACAGGCTGATGTTGCTCCAGCGGCAGTTGACAATGCCATGCCCAATACCCCTCCTTTACAGCCTGAAGAGATTGTCCAGCAGCCAAATGATCCCATGAGTCATCTAAAGAATTTGATTGCTGCATTAGTGCTTAATGCAGATGAGCTGATCCCCAAACTCGCTGACACTACTATCTCGGGTGCTAGATGTACCATATCAGAATCCAGTGGGACTGCAGGTGTTATCAGGAATTGCACACTTCAGATTAGCACACTCAGCATACAGTTTGTTAGTTCCAGTTCCTCTGAGGAAGCCATGGATAAGCAGGATGTAGAACAAGGGACTAACACCTCTGAGGATTATATCGATGATCACTATCACTCTGACACCCAAGAGCAAATGGATGTGCACCTCCAGGAGCAAGCACTGCCTGATAACCCTGTGTAGCGTACCTGCACTTTAAATAAGGCAGATACCTGTGTATAGTGCAATTCCCTGGATCGATTCATTTGCACACACAGTTTACGATGTAATATCACAACAAAGCGTCAATTTTATTACATTGATGATCCAGAATTACAAAGTATTTGATACAAGTTGCATAGCATAAAGCTAGCATTGAAAAAGTACACAGCGGAAATACAATAGCAGTGAGCCTCTATAACTTTCATGCTGCCACAGGCGAAAACATGTTGGTTGTAGACTCGAAACCTTTAACGAAACCTCACTCGTCATCTGATCAAATCTGCAATATGAAAAATATTGCAGCAACGTGGGTCAGATTCCATTAAAAATGGAGTCTGGCAAGTGACACTATGGTGGACACTTAAGGAATAACTCTAAAGCCTATATGAATATTTGGCTGGTGGAGTTCAAGGCTAATTTGCATAAAGCCAATTTTTCCTACTCTTTTGAAAACACTTTTCTTGAAATCGACGAGTATGGCATGAAAACCATAAATCTCATCTTCCCTTGTTCACCCATCAACTTTTAACTTAGAAATTGGAATGATGGAATCCTCCGTTGACGTCCTTGATCAGCTGCTCAAAATTGTCTGTAACCGGGGACACGGCTAAGTACTTAGTTTTACACTCTGCAGAGGTTGTGCACTTTCACCATTGTACCCATTCAACCCAAGGTATCCTTTACACACCATTTGTGATAAGGAAAAGAGAGAATGAGACGAGATCTTTCAGAAGCATTTTCCCTCCCCATTCTGGCTTGACCCGTTCCACCTAACATCCCCCTACACCTGCTTGTCAAGCCGGAGAGAGTCCACGCAACATAATTGATCAAGCCAGAGCCCATATGGCAATGGCTGCACTGGAAGCAATCGTCACTCGGAGTTCTTCAGATTCCTCTGTTCCTGGGTGGCCATTCTCAAGTGTACATACCCTAGGAACCATAGAAATGGACCTGAGTAGCCACTCAACATAAACCCTCCGACCAATTACCACCCAGGTGTTTCATTTACTTAGTAGATGTGTACTCTCAGGTAAAAATCACCATGCTCACAGCCCTAAGTAGAATAGAAATTCATCCTAGGCGAAGACAGCCATGAGCACAGTCCTGAGTAGTCACTTAACATTTTGTGAAAACCTTTCATCAATTGCATAGCATCAATATTTCTGCTAAGTATGATATAGGAACCTAGACACAGGAATAAGGGATTCTACACAGGTTTAGCATAGCAACACATGCATATAAAAATACACTAAGTAATACATATAAAAATAGGAAGTTTATGAGGTGTGCCACTTGCCTTTGAATGTTGTCGTTGTTCACAAACTGTTTTCAACAACGAACGTTTGCTCTCCGTTTAATCTAAACAATATAAGCAAGCAACAATACAACAATCAACAGCAAGCACAAATCCACAATGCAAACAAACACATACTAGATGAATAAATAAGTTTTATAAAACTTTCTAAGGAAAATATGTTTATGCATGATATGCAAAAATATTCCTGAGGCTAGAAATGCTTTTTCATGCCATGAAATTCTTTTAAGTTATTGTAAGGCAAATAGGTTGGTCACAAAGGACTAAGGACTAAAGTCTTAAGTTGGATATACATACTTTGTTTTATATCTCCTTAAAACAAGCACTCTAATGGCTTAGCCATGATGTGCAAAATACTTAGAGAAAAATACTAAGTCATTTGTTCAAGATGATCACAATTATTATCAACTCTTTGTAAGTTGGACATTCACTATAGTGAGAGAGACAGACACCCGGCCAGCCACTTAAATTGTGGAACATGTCTCATGTACGTGGACATGTAAGGTTTGTTTCCAGACCGCTTCATCCCACTATGCTGCTAGGATCCAACAACTTCAAGATGATAACATCATGATCAAAATTTGTTTAAGTCTAAAAGACAAGATTAGGAAAGAGGGAAAAGATAGACAGAAAGATGTAGTTGTCCTCCAGGCTTCATCTCCAGACTTGTAATATTCTCCTTGATGATGTCTTGATTGATTTCTGGGTAGTCCTGATGAATCTCCAGACTTGATAATTCTTGTATCCTCGAGGCTGGTCTTGGATTTACTTAGTCTTCATGAAGTCTCAGATGAGGAGAAAAGACAGAGAGAAAGACTTAGAGAATAGAAAGGGGGTTGACCTTCTTGAACTTCTTCTCACTTTTCTTCTAAGTGCTTGACATCTTGGGGATGCTTCCAGAGTCTGTTTTCTTCTAAGTCCTTCATGAACTTCTTCTTGATTTTCTTCTAAGTGTTTCCTCCTTGAAGATACTTCTGAAGTCTTGTTTTTGGCTAAGTCCTTCAATGGTCTTCTAGCTCCATCTTGAAAACTACTAAGTGTCTAGTGCATAGCACTTTTCACAAAATACTGAGTTTGAAAATAATCCTAACTTAGAGAAAACTATTGAAGAGGGGTTTTCCTTTGAGAATTATATCTACAATATTAAATATGTTATGAATGAAATGAAATCTTAAATCACAAGAAACATAAAAATAACTTTTGTGTTTTATTTATAATTATGCATGAATGCAATTTAATTAATTTCTAATTTTGGAAAATATACTAAAAGGAATAATTATAAGATTAAAGTTTCCCATGACTAAATTTTTATAACAAAATTTTATAATTAATGTTAATAGACAGAGAGCATTTAATTAGATCTATTGCAATTGGATTTAATCAAAAATATTGTTTCTATTAAAAGTTATTTCAAAATTAGTCAAACTATTCAAATTAACCTCACAAATATGAAATCATTCAAAAATTACTCAAAAATATTTTATAGCAGTGGTATTAATTTACAAATATTCTAAGGTTTCTAAAACATATTTATTTGCAATTTTTGGATTTATAGATTTAAAGTTATTACAAATATACTCAATTTCACCATTTGAAATTTGAATATTTTATACTAAGTCAAATTTGAATTTTGTCTGATCCAAATTATTACATGTCGAGAGCTTTTCAAATATATAAAAATTATTAAATTTGGAGTTGTGGTTAAAAAGTTGTGACAGATCTAAGTGGCAGGGGTGTTTCTGCAAAACTGCATATTAAATTTAATTACGAAATTGATTATACACGTCAGCGCTGACTGTGCGCTGACGGGGCATGCCACGTAGGCGCTGACGTGGTTAAGTCATCTGATCTAGGCCGTCAGATCTGGATCTGACGGTCCCGATCGGAGCGTACCACTTCGTCCGCAACGATCTAATCTAAGCCGTTAAAAATAGATCCAAAGGCTCACCGTGCTCGTCCAGAAGATGGCGGCGCTTCTCACCGGAGATAGAAGCTGACGGCGGCGCGGGCTCCGGCGTGGACACTCCGGTCGTCGCCGTGCCTCCCCGGATGCGTGGAGAGCAGCCCCGAGCGCGGCGCAGCACGGCGAAGGCGATGGGGAGGTCGGTTGGTGGCGGGGGGCTCCGGAGCTCGATTTACTCCTTGCCGGAGTTGCGGGTGGCGGCGAGGAGCTCCGGGCGTGGACGATTTACTCTTTCTGGTGCAGCAACAACCACGGGACCAAGTCAAAACGAAGCGCAAGAAGAAAGGCAGGAGAGCAGGGGGAGTAGGAGGGCTCGGGGTCGACGGAGCTGACCGAGGGGCGAGCTTTTTGCCGGCGGCAATGGAGACGCTACGAAGCTCGATTTCAGCGGCCTGGAGGCGAGTTCTATTTAGGGTTTGAGGGGAAAGCGGAGGCGGTGTCTCGGGCTACTTATGGGGTGCACGGAGGCGGCTTATCGCGCAAGAATCGCGCCCGATTTCCACCGTATTCGGATCGAACTCCTCTGGTTCGTTTTTATGTTCGTGGAGATATGGAAGGAGAGGGATGACGCGTGGGTCCCACGCGTCAGAGAGAGAGCGCGCGGCGCGGACGAAGCTGGGCCGCTGCTGGGCCAAGGCGAGCTGCGCGCGTGGCCGAGAGAGTCTGGGCTTCGGCCCAGTTGGCTCGAGTTGTTCCCTTTTTTTTTTGACAAATTCTTTTCTGTTTTACAACTTTTAATTCACAATTTATTTTTAAACTTAACCAAACCTTTTTAGAAAAATTCATAAAAATATGTTTTGGAAAGCTAATTTAATTTAGAACTTTTTGGTAGTATTCTTCCCCAAAAATAAAATTAAATAAAAGGGAAATCATAAAAGATAGAAATAACATGTTTATGGATTAATTTCCAAAACACACTTTTAGTTAAATATTAAATTTCCAACTCTTATTCATGAAATGATGCTTATGCATGATTGTATGTGTGCAATGATTGAATCCTCTTTCAAAGGTAACATTATGTCTTATATTAAGATAATCATTTGGACTTCATAACAACTTTGGAAAAGATTTTTATTTTAATTTTATTCTTATTTAGAATCTATTAATCATTTCATGCTTTGAAAAATAGATGAAATTCCTTTAAGCAATTGAAATGTTTATTTGGCTAATTCATTAATTTAAATTTTATGAAGTTTTAAAGTTATACACTATAGGCTTGTAATTTCCAAACTATAATTTGAACTTAGTTAAAGGAATGAAAACCATTTAGTAATTATATAACCTTTTGAATAATCTTGTAATTAAGTGGTTTAATTTAAATACTTATAAAGAACTAATTTATTTAAAATAAAATGAATTTTAGTTTGTAACATTTTTGTCAAATTTTATTTTAAGGTTTTGAATTACATGGGATAATAAAATGTTTTAAACTGTGACATTTGAAATATTAAACTTTTGAAGTCTTTTATAGTTGGTTTCCTTATACATTTCATATTTTATTTTAATCACAAGAATTTTTTTAAATTTTAGTGATTTTTGAACATTATAAAATGTTGGGATGTTACACCCTGTACAATTATCTCAACAAAATAACAACCCCCAAGCACATAACTCTGTCCTTACTGTTATTCCTGAAACCAATCCAGCAGTAGTACCACACAAAGCTAAAAGGCAGAAGAGGGATGATAAGCTACATGGAGCAGAAGTGAGACGCAGCAACAGGATTGCCATCCTCAATGGAGGTTTTAAAAACAAGAAGAGTGCTGATGAAGCAGCTAGTTCAAAAACTGGAGGAAATCTGGAGGAAAAGTTCAGAGCTACTGTAGTCGATGGTGATCTTGAGCCCCCACCTCATCTGCCTTCTGAGTTGCTGAGGATAATTGGTACAACACGTTGTAAGATGCCACCTGGTGCGGTGTCTGATGCTGCTCTGAACCAGGAAAGTTTTGATGATGATTAATCTGTTAGCATCTTTGGCTATGAACAGGGCATCTCGCTGTTCAGTTATCTATGTTTATGTTTGCTATGTCAGAGGAACCATAAATGTCTTTTGTAATAAGTACTACGTCTGTGCCCATGATACCTTTAGCCCTTTGTACCTGTGTCATGCTCATCACTCTTTTTATGTTTGCTCTAAACCAGTTCTGCTTACTGTGGTGAGTTGTTGTCCTTTGTCAGTTTGGTTTGTGGATGATATGGCCCAGGCTTACTCTGTGGGTTGTGTTTGCTATATGGTCAGTGTTTGCTATATGAGACATATCTGTTATGTGACCTGTATTTGCGATATGAGTTATTTTAGTTATGTGGCTGGTGTTGGTTATGTTTGCACTATGGGTTTGATTGCTTGGATTCAGGGTTTGGGATATTGCATGCAAGCAGCTACCCAGCTTCACTTGTAAGCACCTTTCACTTTATATCTGTCGTGATACTTTGGCCAAGATATGTTGAGCAGAATGAGATGATATATGAGTTCATTTGGCCTATGTTGACAAAGAAACCTGATAGCTTGTGTGCCCCTGCATACTTATACATCACCAAGAAAGCAGTACCTGCTTACTTAAACTCGACACCTCAATCAGTTTCCAATGAATAGACAATGGAATATTTGTAATTGGAATACGAGAGGTATTAATTCACAGGCAAGATGTGATGATTTAGCAAATAAAATAACTGAAAGTAATTGCAGTATTGTATGCTTACAGGAAACTAAGAGAGAAGTTTTTGATACAGCTTATATAAGGAAATTTTGCCCGAGACGGCTCAACCAATTTGCATATCAACCTTCGATTGGAAATTCACGGGGTTTAATTACCATCTGGAATGGTAACCAGTATACTGGCAATGTGATTAGTCAAAGTTTCTTCCAGCTAACTATGGAGTTCACATGCAACCAATATGCGAGGGTGTTTTATATCAAAAATGTTTATGCCCCCTGTAACAATGAGGGCAGACAGGAGTTTGCTGACTGGTTTTTGAACCTTGACTCAACACCTTATAATCTGTGGATGATAATGGGTGATTTTAATATGATTCGAAGCACAGAAGACAGAAATAAACCAGGTGGGAATATTAATAACATGATGTTATTTAATTCTATTATCCAGATGCATGATCTAGAAAATCCCATTAAAGGACAGAAGATACACATGGAGTAATATGCAAGCTGAACCTCTACTGGAAAAATTAGATTGG
Source organism: Poa annua (assembly GCA_026929855.1). Classification (NCBI taxonomy): domain Eukaryota; kingdom Viridiplantae; phylum Streptophyta; class Magnoliopsida; order Poales; family Poaceae; genus Poa; species Poa annua. The sequence continues at coordinate 235,640,639 of CM049426.1, read as the reverse complement.
ATTTTCACCTCTCATAATTGGACCACCACTTTCCCCAATACTTTGGCCTACCCTTTGGCCAAGTTAGGATCTGATCATACTCCCATGAATATCCAAATTGAAACAAGTATTCCTAAAGCCCAGATTTTCAGATTTGAGGACTATTGGCTCCAGCTTGAGGAGTTCAAAACCATTGTGGAAACTCACTGGCAGCACACTGGTATTTATAAGAATCCTGCTCAAGACTTGACTGCAAGGTTTAAATCTTTAAGGCATGGTATCAAGAAGTGGAGTAAAACACTATCCAACCTTAATGCAATCATTGATAATTGTAGCTACATACTGGCTATGATTGATGGAATTGAAGAGCAAAGGATGTTGTCTGTTCCTGAGAAGAACTTCAGATCTGCTCTGAGAAAACACCTAGCTAAGCTTCTGGAAGCAAAGAGAATCTACTGGAGGAAAAGAGCATGTATCATATGGGCCAAACTGGGTGATGAAAATACCAAGTTTTTTCACACAATTGCAACCAGGAATTATAGGCATAATTACATATCTAGCCTTGTTAAGGATGATGGTGAAACTGTTACAGATCATTCTCAGAAAGCTGCTATTCTCTGGAAAGCTTTTCATGATAGGCTGGGTAAATCTGAACAGGCAGTTATGGAATTTAATCTTGAGGAGCTGATGGTCAGACATGACTTAAGTGCATTAGAAAATCGTTTCTCTGTGGAAGAAATTGATGAGGTAATTAAGCATATGCCCAATGATAAATCTCCGGGCCCTGATGGCTTCAATGGCTTGTTTATAAAGAAGTTTTGGTACCTAATTAAGGATCAGTTCTATTTACTATGTGATAAGTTCTGCAAGCATGAGTTAGATCTGACCAGCATCAATACGGCATATATTGCCCTTATACCAAAGATACCTAGTCCTGTAAAACCTAATGATTTTAGACCCATTTCCCTGGTCAGTATGGGACTTAAGATCATCACTAAAATCCTTGCTAATAGAGTACAACGTGTCATTATCTCTATTCTACACAGCAACCAGTATGGTTTTATCAAGAGCAAGACTATACAGGATTGTATTGCCTGGGCTTTTGAATATCTTCATATTTGCCACAAGTCCAAGAAAGAGATAGTGATCATCAAATTGGATTTTGAAAAGGCTTTTGATATGGTTGAATATTCTGCTATTCTTGCAATGCTGGAACATCTTGGATTTGGGGAGAATTTCCTAACTTGGGTCAGAAACATTCTTTACACGGCTAACACTTCCATTATCCTTAATGGAGTACCTAGAAAACTCTATTAAATGCAAACGCGGAGTTAGGCAAGGGGATCCTCTTTCACCGCTCTTATTTGTTGCCACTGCTGAACTTCTGCAAGTAGTGATCAACAAAGCCTGGCAAGATGGTATGCTACAATTACCTGTTGATAAATCATATGGGCAGGATTATCCTGTTTTACAGTATGCAGATGATACATTACTAATCATGCCAGCTGATAGTGTTCAGATTGTAACACTAAAAGATATCTTGAACAAGTTCTCTAGATCAACTGGGTTGAAGATTAACTTTCACAAATCTTCATTGGTACCTATTAATACAAGTCAGGAGAAATGCCAGGAACTTGCTACTCTTTTTGACTGTAGAATTGAATCACTCCCATTTACTTACTTGGGATTGCCCATGGGTACTACAAGACCAAGAGTCGAAGACATTATGCCTATGATATCCAAACTGGATAAAAGATTAGCTGGAATATCTAACCTGCTATCTCATTGTTCTCGGTTGGTGGTTATCAAGGCTGTGATATCTGCTATGCCAAACTTTCTTATGTGTGCATTGAAAGTGCATTATACTCAGTTAGATCATGCAGATAAATCAATCAGGACTTTCCTTTGGCATGGAAAAGATATTGAAAAGAAAGGTAAATGCTTAGTTAAATGGGAAAAGGTCTGTATGCCTAAGGCTGCTGGGGGACTTGGTGTTATCAATCTCAGAGAACAGAATAAAGCATTGCTAATGAAGAACATCTTCAAATTTTTTAATTGCCATGACATACCATGGGTACAGCTAATTTGGAATGCACACTACAGCAATAAATCTGTTCCAACGGTTCAGCAACAGAAAGGATCCTTTTGGTGGAGAAATTGTATATCGCTTTTGACTGATTTCAAAAATCTTACCACCTACAAAATTGGTACTGGACAGAGTATTCTCCTCTGGCATGATAAGTGGGCAGGTACTGTCCTTTGTGAGCAGTTCCCACAGCTACATTCCTTTGCCCACAAATCTATGGTTACGGTGAAAATGGCTACTGAACCTGGTTTGAATGAGTTGCACACCCTCTTCCAGTGGCCATTAACACAGATTGCATCCCAACAGTATGACCAGCTTGTTAGCCTTTTGGAGGGGCACATAAACAACCAGGAGAGGGATGAGTGGAATTTTCCATGGAATGGCAGCAAATACTGTACAAAACGAGTCTACAATGCCCTTATTAACAAGCCTGATGCACCTGCCCCATTTAAATGGATTTGGAAGTCCCCATGTCTCCCAAAGCATAAATTCTTCTTCTGGCTGATGATACAAGATAGAATAAATACTAGAGACCTATTGGACAGGAAGAATTTTTATGTGCAAACAAAATCATGTGTCCTATGTGACAATGATACAAGAGAAGTCATGTATCATCTCTTCTTTGACTGTCCTTTCAGCAAGGATTTCTAGAGTAAGCTGAACATCACATGGCCTGATAATCCAGAAATAATTAGCCTCTTGATTGAAGCTAAGAACAGATGTAATATTCCATTTTTCAAGATTGCCATGATGGTTGGATGTTGGAGTATTTGGAATCACAGGAACAAAATTATATTTGAAGGTGATCCTAGAAGTTTAGATTCCTGTTATGATTTCTTTGTAATTTCGATTAATGTCATTAGACATAGAATAAAGCCCAGTCTCAAAGAGGGCATGCAAGCGTGGCTTGACTTATTGTAATTCATAAACTTGGACATTCTGTAAATACGTGAATGCGGTGGTAATAGAAAATGGAAAATGACGCAGTGGGGGTCTTCCCCACTGTCTTTATGCGTCAAAAAAAAAGTGCGACTGATGTCTGTCTCAGACTGATAGAAGCATCTGATTAGCAGCAGGTTAAATTGTGAATGGAATTTATACGTCTCTCAAGTCTCAACTAACCGAAGGCCAATCGGTGCAAGAATCGATTATGCAAGACAAATCGATGCTAATTTTTTCAAGTCTCCTAATTGCTGCATAATTTCTCTTTTTCTGTTCAACAAACATGAGCTACTATTTCCCAAAGAGCAAAAAACAAAAGTGATAATACCTTGCGAAGGCAATTGCAAAATGCCTACATTCGCTTCGCATTGGACATGCATTGCAATTCGGTTTGTTTTTTTGTACAGAACACCTGCATCGATTATTGTGGAAATGAATGCATTAATTATTTTACGGATTATGTATTTACTGGTTCGAAAACAAAACAAATCCATCCGTGGATCCTAATATAAGTACCTTTCCAAAAGTAATCATCTGGTAGTGTAGCTCATACCTGTGAATATTGCGATAATTGTGTCAACTATTTTACTTCTTATCTGTACAAGATCTATAGAGATTTCCGTTCGCTCGGAAAGAATAACCTATACTTGCCAGTATGAAAACAAGTGCAAAAAATAACGCTTAGACTGGAGTAAACATTTACTAGTTTCTTAACCGGTGAACACGCTCTAAGAATGCACTCTCTCGCAGGCAACGTAATAATTACGCGCTCCCACATGGGAACACAAGATGAAGTAGAAACAATGCAATCAAAACTTGTGATGCAGTCGATATACATTGAAGCAATGCACTTGAAAACATCTCTTTAACCTTACGGGCTAAATGTGCACTAGCTAGCAAAACTACAAATTTAAGATGATAAGAGTTACAACTCACCGTGTCTCTTGATCAAGTTTACACAGACGAGGCCAGATGTACTTTTGTACAGTATCCAAGACAGGATATCTTTGACAAGCAAAATAAAATGATATAAGAAATTTTGAACAGAAAATACAATATAAAAATAAATGGAAGGTTAAAGAGATGTAATTTTAGAGACTCAAGACAGGACTACAATGGAAGACGCTTACAGCTCGAGGAGATGTAATTGTAGAGATTCAGGAAGAGGTTGAATGGGCACCCATCCCAGTCTTACGCATATCCGACCAACATTGGTGTCCACCTGAGTGGCCAAAGTATTGTGTCGTCAATATGAAAATGACTGCAGGTGAATAAAAACTACTCCCAACAATAACTTACAGGGAAGGCAAGATGATGTAATGTCAGTAGACGTAGGGGCGGAGCTGCTTGGGCAAACCCTGATGCACGTGCATCAGGGGCATGAACTTTTTAAGACTAAGTTATTAGCTAAAATACCTTTTTTTGCATCAGGTTAGCAAACAAAGCGTGCAACAGCCGTCCGGGAGTGCATCAGGGCAACTCGTGCTCCAGCTCCGCCCCTACGTCCAGTAGACGAACACATTCAACGCTTTTGAGACCCAGTCCAGTATGCTAAGCAAATAATCACTGAAAAAAAATCGAATCAGTTTCAGTAGAAGTTGTATGAGTGACAGGTTCATGCACTCTTTGCTATCTCGTCAAGCCCAAAGGCTCTGATTGCCCAGGTGTGGCTAGGGGTGTTAGACTTAGGCTATGTGGAAGGTGTTCTCTGTATGCTGCAAAAGCTACTGCTGCTTGTATTACATAGGGGCATATATAGGGATACAAGGTCGGTTGGAGCCTGGAACCTGACAGGTACTACAGCCTTCTACAACCTTCTATCGATAGGTTTCTACAATCTTCTACAGAATTTGCTACTTGCTACTCTATCTTACATCATAAAGATAGTATAGAACATTCTAGTAGTAAGCAAGGATTACTCTAACAATTCTCCCCGTAATCCTTGCTCATCGAGCTTGATTTGATCTGGATTATCCCAATTCGAGCACGCAGCTCCTGAAACTTCACTCGCCCCAAAGGTTTTGTCAAAATGTCTATGAGATGATCTGATGTGTTGATGAAGCTGGTGCTGATGCTTCCATCTTCCAAGCAATCTCTGATTAAGTGATACCGAATATCGATATGTTTGCTGCGCTCGTAGAAGACTGGATTTTTGGCTAATGCTATGGCAGACTTGTTGTCTATCTTCAGCTCAACTGTCTCAGCTTTCCTTCCTTGAAACTCACCAAGAAGTCGAGCCAACCAAATTCCCTGATTTGCTGTAGTTGTGGCTATTACATATTCTGCCTCACAGGAAGACTGAGCAACCACCCTCTGCTTGAGAGATTGCCAACTTACCAAGCAGTTGCGAGGAATAACAATGTGCCACTCGTGCTCTTCCTAGTGTCAATGTCGCCAGCCAGGTCACTATCACTATAACCAATCAGACGTACCTCATTTATCTTCCCTCTGTAGTGAAGACCGTAGTTGATCGTGCCATCGACGTAGCGAAGAATCCTCTTCACAGCCATTATGTGCTCCTTGGTGGGTCGTTCCATGAATCGACTCACGAACCCAACAACAAATGTTAGGTCTGGCCTGGTGTGGACATGATAGGGGAGGCTGCCAACGATCCGCCGATACTCTGTAGCATCCACCTCTTTTGATGTACTTTCACGGCTCAGCTTGAGCTCCTCCTCCATTGGGTTGTGTGCTGGATTGCATCCTTCCATTCATCCCAGCTGAAGGATGCGAGAGGCATAGTGTGCTTGACATAGGCTTATGCCATCTGCGTGCTGCTGGACTTCAATTCCGAGATAGAATGACAACAAACCAAGTTCACTCATTTGGAATTTTGTCTTCATCTCGTCCTTGAAGCTCTCTGTAACATCTTAAAAATTTGCAAAGATTTAAAACTTTGCATTCATGCATCATTCATCATTTAGACATAACATTACATCACATAAATATTAAATAAAATTTCAAATTATAAGTTTAAATAATTTATAATTCCATAAAGTGTTTATTTAAAACTTCTTTAATAAATATAATTTTTCCAAATTATTTAATGGGCACGTATAATGCTAAAAAGTTCCATTTTTAATAACCTTTCCAAAACATATTTTTATGATTTTTTCTGAAATGTTTTGAATAGGTTTAAAAATCATTTTGAAATCAGTTTTTGAAAACAGATTTTCAATTTATTTAAAAGATTAGGAATTCGGGTCGGCCCGTTTGCTATCCGCCGCGCGCGCGTAGCGTATCAGCCCGCCAGCGGCCCCGCTCTCCCTCTCTCTCTCAGTCACCGACATGTGGGACCCACCTGTCATCACTCTCGCGAAGACGTTCGTCCCCAAATCACGCTCCCGACCCCGACAGGAAACGCCGAATTGACTCGCACGATTATGCGCGATTTACTTCTCCCCTTACCTCGCCTCCTTTCCCTACTAATACCCCTCTCCGCTCTCTTCGGTTTGCCCCAAACCAATCAAACCGAGAGCCACCAGGCCGCACACATTCATCTCCAGAGTTCCGCGGTGGCCGCCGACAAGAACTTTGTTTTCCGGTGAGATGAAGCAATGCCGAGCCCTCTCGTCGTTTCCCCTCGCACCCTCTCGCTCATGCGAACCTTTTTGACACGATTATCTGTTGTTTCCCACATCGCATCGTCGAGTTCGTCCACGTCCGAGGAGTTCCGCCGCCACGCGCAACTCCGGCGAGCTCTTCTGGGGAGACGAGGACGCTCCGCTCATCGCCGCCTCGCCATCGTCTCCATCTCGACGTCGCGCACCCCCTAGTGAGCTTCGTTTCTCTCCTAGAGCCGTAGAGCGCCACGAGCGCAGACGCCGGCCATGGCTCCACCGCGCCCCCGCTCGTCTCCGGCGACTCGCGCCGCACGCGTTAGGTCAACGCATCCTGGACCGTTGGATCTAGATCCAACGGATCCGTTTTATTTTTATTTTTCGTCTCTGCGATTAATCTGGCGCGTCCGATTTCATTTAGATCTAACAGCTCCCGATCACGATCCGCGTCGAAGCGGTACGGGCGAATCAGATCGCGCCGCGTGGCCGATTCTTTTTCTATTTCGAATAGAATTTAGAAATTAAAACAGAAAACTATTAAAACTTGCAAAATTCATAACTTTCAATCTGTAAGTCCAAATTTGATAAACTTTATATCATTGGAAAGCCCTGCTCATGTAGTTTATTTCTATATCATTAGTTTGTCATTTAAGTGTCTCTAAATTTGCGAAATTCACAGATTAGCATTTCGGCCATTTAAATTCATAATTTAAATATTAAAAATGTTTTTCATCTAATTGTTGTGGAATAATAATTTTTGCTCTCTGTCCAGAAAGTGCAACATGAGTTTTTATTGAAAGTTTTATAAAAGAACTAAGTGATTTGAGTGTAGTATTTAAATTGACTATAATTGTTCTTTATAATTTGAATTGTTAAAATAGAAAATAAATATTGCTAATTACATTTCATGCATTAAATAAACAGAGAGAATAAAATTGATAATAAGTTGTTTTGGTTATGTTCATAACATATCATGCATGCATACATATTTATTCTTTGGTGTTTTAAGTGTTGCATGTTGTGTTTATTTATTTTTGTATTGCTTGTTGTTAGATTGTGAAGAGGAGGAAGGATTTGCTTGTGATTGTTATTCTTGCTGTGCTTGTGCCTCCTGTTACCAAGGCAAGTGACTTTCGTAATATACCCAATATTTTCTATATGCATTTGTAGTTAATTTTGAGTAGTATGCATGATAGGGATTTTTGATTTATTTTATAACGCTAAGTTAGTTTATATTTTGCAAATATCCTAGTAGTGTGTAGCCACCCTTTTTCCATGCAGCCATGAAAAGTTTTATTAGATGCTTAGCCATGCTATAAAAGTGTTTACATACCATGCTATTGAAATATTCCTAAGTGTTAAAATTAAAATGCAAATCTGGGTGGATTTGGTTGGTATGGTTTATGTTGAGTGGCTTTTGGGACTATGCTTGTGGTTGTCTTCGCCTAGGATGAATGTCTATTCTACTTAAGGCCATGAGTATGGTGGTTGTCACCCAGAAGTGCACTTGTGGACGGCCACCCAGGAACAAAGAGATTACTAAGTCCCTCCAAGTTTAGAAGCTTCCCGTACAGCCTTTTGACAATGGGCTCTGTCTAGAATAATTAAGTTGTGAGAGTGCAACATGTCAGCTTGACAAGCAGATATAGAGTTGGTAGGTGGAACGAGTCTTGCTAGTATGGTTGCATTCTTCTTCTGATGTTCTTGTCTCAATTCTCTCCTTTACTTAATGCACTCCGCGTGTATAGGATGTTTGGGTTAATTGAGTCTGAAGGTGAAAGTGCACAACCTCTGCAGAGTCGACAATCTGAGTACTCAGCCGTGTCCCCGGTGATGGACTACTTCGAGCAACTGGACAAGGATGGGCGGAAGAATCTCAACACTGTTTTCATAAAGTAAAATTTGACCAAGGAAAGAATTGTTGGTGCACTTGGGCTTTATCCCTTGGTGCCAAGTCCTTGAGAAATAAAAGTGTTTTACAAAAGATAGGAGAAAACTTGCTTTCTGCAAAATAGCCTCCAACCCCACCAAGCCAAATATGCATATAGATTCTAGACTTGTCATTTTATATCTACCATAGTCACTTGCCAATACTTCATTGTATTGACCTCCTTCGGGGGCTGCATATTCAAATGTGCAGGTAATTCAGATGAAGAATAAGTTTGGACTCGAGTCTACACCCAACATGTCTGCCTTTGGCGCATGCTTGAAGATGAGGCTCATTGTTATTCGCTTTTGTTGTAAACTCTGAATTTTAGCTAGCCTTCATGGCTATGCAACTTGTAATAAAGCTATACTTAGCTAATATTTTTGGATCTCGTTGTAGCAATTTGATACTTATGCAATGGTACTTTATATTTTGTTATGTGGTGCTGGCAGTGATCCAGAGACTAGCATATAACACATGTGTTCCAACTTTAATAAGAGTTGGGGCGCTACAAAATGGTATCAGAGCAAAGTGTTGCCTGTAGGTTCGAGCCCTTAGGATTGGTTAAGCCCCTTTTTGGTCATGATATTACCATCTTTGAAGTATGTTGGATCCTAGCGGCATAGTGGGATGAAGCGGCCCGGGACAAACTTTACATGTCCGCGTACATGAGACCTGTTCCACAACATAAGTGGCTGGCCGGGTGTCTGTCTCTCTCACTGTAGTGAAAGTCCAATTTACAAAGAGTTGTTAATAATTGTTGATCACCTTAAGATTTTGACTTAGTATTTTCTAAATTAATAATGCACACCATGACTAGTACTTCTTTACCTTATGCATTTCTTGTTTTAATTCTTGTCTTTCTACCTAAAGGATGACGAGCTTCCACTTCACCACCGCGGAGGACTTCGAGAACACCTGTTTTGGCTGCTACCTCCTCGACATCGGCGAGAAGTTAGGGTTACCGCTACCTCAAGTCAAGGGCTTCATCCTGAAGAAGTTTAACAAAGAGGGTTGTTGGGGAATAAAAGCAACTCAGCCAGGACGTGGAGAAGAGCCCCCGCTGGAGATCAAAATTGTTAGCGACTCCAAAGATAAAGGACTCAATCTAGTCATGCAAGATCTGATTGGGCGCCTCTGCGGACGCAATAGCACAGAGTTGAGGGGCCACTATTCCATTTTCTTTGGAAGGAGAAACGAGGATGGAGAACCTTACCTTTTTTATGTCGGAGAAAGAGGCAAGGCAAAGCCCCTTAGTCTTTATTTCCAGGAGTTGGAAAACCTCGTCACAGAACTTTAGGAGGATAGACGCATCGAGCTCCTGAAGAACGATGAGCTATGTGCCTTACTCAAGGAGAACGAGGAGAAGACAAAGGCTTAGGAAGAAGTGACTAAGGCCCAAGAAGATAGGTTTGCTGCACAAGAGGAGAAGTACAAGATACAGGAGAAAAGAGTTCAAGAGAAGAACAAGACTATCAGAGAACAGAAGACAGAACTCGAGAGGAATGAAGTCGAGTTCGAGGCTGATAGTGACTTGATCAAACGGCTTCGTACTGAGAAGAGGGAGCTGCAAGAAAAGAACTCTGCCCTGTAGAAAGAAGTGAAGGAACTCAAAGAGGTACTCGACAATGAAGGAATCGAGATTCAGGAAACTGAAGAAGAAGAAGATGACATGGTCGAGTAGTTAGTTAGTTAGTGAGACTACCATTTATTATACACCTCATCGTTATCTTAGTCTTGTATTTACCTACCAACTTGTGGTAAGGCAGTACTTTCCCTTGTATCCTCGGAACCTCGCGAGTTTTATTTTTTCAAACTTTTATAACGTCTTCCTTAATCCAAAGGTTTTGATTTGTGTGTTGGTTGTTTTATAAGTGGTTTGTTGTTGATGGATTGCTTGACTTGATTGTTTTGCGCATGGGCAGGATTACTCCTTATAGTTCTATCTATCTTTTACTCATCCATGCTAAAACCCCACAGATGCGTCCACGTCGTGATTCCGACAACAACGAGGCTATGCAACAGCTGATGTCAGCTAAAGCCCAACTGATGACTATGATGACTCAGTTCATTGCAGCAACCAACAACAACAACAACAACAATAACAACAACCCGCCACCTCCACCACCACCACCTCCAGTGGACAGACTTGCAAGATTCCTAAGGCTTAGGCCTAATAAGTTTTCCTCTGCTACCGAACCAATAGTGGCGGATGACTGGCTCCGTTCACTCAACAAGGACTTAGTAACTTGTGAGTGTTCTGAGGCAGAAAAGGTGAGGTTCACGGCACACCTGTTGGAAGGACCTGCTGCACTGTGGTGGGAGACTTATCAAGTGACTCATCCATTGGATGGCATGACTTGGGATGCGTTCAAGGAAGGTTTCCGCAATGCTCACATTTCCTCTGGAATAATGAACCTGAAGAAAGAGGAATTTCGCAGCTTGATGCAGGGAGGTAGAACTCTGAAAGAATATATGGATGACTTCTGTATGCTATCAAGGTATGCACCAGAAGACATTGACACTGATGCTAAGAGGAAGGAAAAATTCCTCAATGGACCTAGGGGAGAACTGAAGATACCCTTGTCTATGGCATATGCTCCTAACTATCAAGCTCTGCTGGATCAAGCAATCACTCTGGACAACAACATAAGAAAGGAAGAGAATAGGAAGAGGAAGTTCAGTGCAAGTAAGGTTCATTCTGAAGGGACATACAAGAAACCACACACCTCTGAAGTCAGTGGCCATAAACCCTGGAATTTTTCCAACAATGGTAGTGGCCAAAAACATCATGGTCATAACCACAATGGAGGATAAAAAGGAAACAATGGAGGGTACAAAGGAAATACTGGTGGATTCAAGGGAAACCATCACCATGGCCATAATCATGGAAATGGTAATCCCCGTCCTAACTATGAAGGGAAGAAAGATTTGTCTAATGTGACTTGCTTCAAGTGCAAGAAGGCAGGACATTATGCAACTGAATGCCCAGAGAGGAAGGCTGATGAAAATTCCAAGCCCAATCCTTTCCAGAAGGGACAAGTAAACCACATAAATGTGGAAGAAGTTCATGATGAACCTGATGCTGTGATTGGTAAGTTCCTGCTCAATTCCTTTCCAGCATTAGTCTTATTTGATACTGGAGCATCGCATTCATTCATATCAAGAGCTTTTGTAAACAAACATGGGCTACCCGAGGAAAGCTTAGGAAAACCTATTAGAGTGAGTTCACCTGGGGGTGAGATGATAGTAAATTCGGGTTGTAGGCAGTTAGATTTAAAGATTGGAAAATATCTTTTTCCAACATACTTAGTCATTCTAGAAACCCAAGGTTTGGATGTTATCATTAGAATGGATTGGATGACCCGTTTTGAAGGAATCATAGATTATGCAAATAGAGCTATCACCCTCACCACCCCAGAGAAACAGAAGATTAAATTCAGATCAACTTTCGAACTTAAGAAAGTTAGGCTAAATTCTCTTAAGGGGGTTAGCCTTGGTGATGTGCTGATTGTCCAGGAGTACCCAGATGTTTTCCCAGAAGAACTACCGGGAATGCCACCCGATAGAGATGTGGAGTTTCTCATTGAACTAAAACCGGGTACTGGACCAATAGCTAAGAGACCATATCCTATGGCCGTCGATGAACTAAAAGAGCTCAAGAAGCAACTGGAGGACCACATTCAGAAAGGATTTATCCGTCCTAGTTCATCACCATGGGGAGCACCAGTTCTATTTGTTAAAAAGAAAGATCAAACCCAGAGACTAGTCACGGACTACAGGGATATAAATGAACACACCATCAAGAACAAGTACCCGTTACCTAAGATAAATGAACTATTTGATCAACTGGAAGGTGCTTGTGTCTTCTCCAAGATTGATCTTCGATCAGGTTACCTCCAAATGAAAGTTAGAGAAATGGATATACCAAAAACATCGTTTGTTACGAGATATGGCTCTTATGAGTACACAGTAATGCCTTTTGGATTAACCAATGCTCCAGCCTATTTCATGAATATGATGAATAAAGTGTTCATGGATTTTCTGGATAAGTTTGTGGTAGTTTTTATCGATGATATTTTAATCTACTCCAAAAGTCACAAAGAACATGAAGAGCATTTGCGTCTGGTATTGCAGAGACCACGTGAACATAAGTTGTATGCCAAATACAGTAAATGTGAGTTTTGGCTAGAAAAAGTCGGATTTCTAGGCCATGTGGTATCCAAAGAGGGTATAGCAGTGGATCCTGAAAAAGTTTTTGCGGTAACCAATTGGGAACCACCAAAGAATGTGGGAGAATTACGTAGTTTTCTGGGTCTGGCAGGATACTACCGAAGATTTATTGAAAACTTTTCCAAGATTGCTAAAGCCTTAACGGAATTGTTGAAAAAGGAGAAGAAGTTTGAGTGGACTGAGGCCTGTGAAGCCAGTTTTCAGGAATTGAAGAAACGTCTAGTTACAACTCCAGTTCTATGCTTCCCGGATTTAGAGAAAGAATTCCAAGTGTACTATGATGCTTCACGCCAAGGTCTTGGAAGTGTATTAATGCAGGAAGGCAGAGTGGCATCCTATGCCTCTAGACAGCTCAAGAAACATGAAGCAAATTATCCCACCCACGATCTCGAGTTAGCCTCAGTAGTGCATGCCTTGAAGACATGGAGACCCTATCTGATGGGAAAAAGATGTGAAGTATTCACTGACCACAAAAGTTGGAAGTATATTTTCACTCAGAAAGAATTGAAAATGAGGCAGAGAAGATGGTTGGAACTTATCAAAGATTATGATCTAAGTCTTCAATACCATCCTGGAAAGGCTAATGTAGTAGCTGATGCCCTGAGTCGTAAGGTTTATGTGAATGGCCTCACGACAGGAGAAATACCTGAGGATTTATGCAAGGCATTCAAGGACCTCCGATTCGAAGTTGTACCAGAAGGTTTTGTAGCCTCACCAAATTTGATGGACAAGATACGTGAAGCTCAGAAAGGAGACAAAGATATTGAAGAAATCAAAGTCAATCTGAGAGCAGGAAAAGCCAAGGGATTTCATGAAGATGAGCAAGGAACCTTGTGGTTTGAAAAACGGGTATGTGTGGCAAATGATCCTGATCTTAGGAAGTTAATTTTGCAAGAAGCCCATGAAACATCTTATTCCATTCATCCAGGAAATACCAAGATGTATATGGATGTGAAGGAGAGATTCGGGTGGAACAATCTAAAAAGGGAAATAGCAGAATATATCGCAAGGTGTGATGTATGCAGCCGAGTAAAAGAAGAACATCATAAACCAGCAGGACTTCTACAACCTCTGAAAGTGCCAGACTGGAAGTGGGATTCTACTGGGATGGATTTCATCACCGGGTTACCAAGGACCAAATCGGGTTATGATTCTATTTGGGTTATTGTTTTTTGTGTAACAAAAATAACTCACTTTATACCTGTGAAGACCACTTATACAAGTGCTAAGTTAGCTGATATTTACATGAAAAGAATAGTGTGCCTTCATGGCGTTCCCAAGAGTATAGTGTCTGACAGAGGAACCCAGTTCACATCTCATTTCTGGAAACAGTTGCATGAATCACTGGGAACCAGATTGGAATTCAGTACGGCTTTTCACCCGCAAACAGATGGCCAGACTAAAAGAGTAAATCAGATTTTAGAGGATATGATAAGAGCTTGTGCGCTCGATTATGGGTCTAGCTGGGACGATAATCTACCTTACGCTGAGTTCTCCTACAATAACAGTTACCAAGCCAGCATTGAGATGGCACCGTTTGAAGCCTTATATGGAAAGAAATGCACAACCCCATTGTTGTGGAGTGGTGTAGGAGAACGGAGTTTCTTCGGACCAGATATAATACAGGAAGCTAAAGAGAAGGTCAGACTGATTAAGGATAGATTGAAAATAGCATAGTCACGACAGAAAAGCTATGCAGATTCCAAGCGTAGAGAAGTCACCTACGAGGTGGGAGATAGAACCTATCTTAGAGTGTCTCCACTCCGGGGTGTAAAGAGGTTTGGAATCGAAGGAAAACTAGCACCACAATTCATTGGACCATTCAAAATTCTTTCTCGCAAAGGCGAAGTAGCATATGAGTTAGAATTACCAGAAATTCTGTCTGCGGTCCATAATGTGTTTCACATCAGTCAATTGAAGAAATGTCACCCTGAGATGATGGGAACTCCATTGAAGGATACCATACCCCTTGAGGAAGTACAATTGGAGAGTGATTTGACCTATGAAGAAAAACCCATCAAAGTATTACAGACAGCAGAAAGAGTCACCCGTAATAAAACCATCAAGTTTTGCAAGTTTCAGTGGAATCATCACACTGAGGAAGAGGCCACCTGGGAACGAGAAGATGACCTCCGAGAAGACCATCCTCACCTATTTGCTGACCTTTCCGAAGCTCGAGGGCGAGCTTCATCTTAAGGGGGTTAGTCTGTAACATCCCAAAAATTTGCAAATATTTAAAACTTTGCATTCATGCATCATTCATCATTTAGGCATAACATTACATCACATAAATATTAAATAAAATTTCAAATTATAAGTTTAAATAATTTATAATTCTATAAAGTGTTTATTTAAAACTTCTTTAATAACTATAATTTTTCCAAATTATTTAATGGGCAAGTATAATGCTAAAAATTTCCATTTTTAATAACCTTTCCAAAACATATTTTTATGAATTTTTCTGAAATGTTTTGAATAGGTTTAAAAATCATTTTGAAATCAGTTTTTGAAAACAGATTTTCAATTTATTTAAAAGATTAGGAATTCGGGCCGGACCGTTTGCTATCTGCCGCGCGCGCATAGCATATCAGCCCGCCAGCGGCCCAGCTCTCCCTCTCTCTCTCAGTCACCGACAGGTGGGACCCACCTATCATCACTCTCGCGAAGACGTTCGTCCCCAAATCACGCTCCCGACCCCGACAGGAAACGCCGAATTGATTCACACGATTATAGGCGATTTACTTCTCCCCTTACCTCGCCTCCTTTCCCTACTAATACCCCTCTCCGCTCTCTTCCGTTTGCCCCAAACCAATCAACCCGAGAGCCACCAGGCCGCACACATTCATCTCCGGAGTTCCGCGCTGGCCGCCGGCAAGAACTTCGTTTTCCGGTGAGATGAAGCAATGCCGAGCCCTCTCGTCGTTTCCCCTCGCACCCTCTCGCCCATGCGAACCTTTTTTACACGATTATCTGTTGTTTTCCGCAGCGCATCGTCGGGTTCGTCCACGTCCAAGGAGATCCGCCGCCACGCGCAACTCCAGCGAGCTCTTCTGGGGAGACGAGGACGCTCTGCTCATCGCCGCCTCACCATCATCTCCATCTCGACGTCGCACACCCCCTAGTGAGCTTCGTTTCTCTCCTAGAGCCGTAGAGCGCTGCGAGCGCAGACGCCGGCCATGGCTCCGCCGCGACCCCGCGCGTCTCCGGCGACTCGCGCCGCCCGCGTTAGGTCAACGGATCCTGTACCGCTGGATCTAGATCCAACGGATCCGTTTTATTTTCATATTTCGTCTCTGCGATTAATCTGGCGCGTCTGATTTCATTTAGATCTCACGGCTCCCGATCGTGATCCGCGTGGAAGCGGTACGGGCGAATCAGATCGCGTCGCGTGGCCGATTCTTTTTCTATTTCGAATAGAATTTAGAAATTAAAACAAAAAACTATTAAAACTTGCAAAATTCATAACTTTCAATCTGTAAGTCCAAATTTGATAAACTTTATATCATTGGAAAGCCCTGCTCATGTAGTTTATTTCTATATCATTAGTTTGTCATTTAAGTGTCTCTAAATTTGCGAAATTCACAGATTAGCATTTCGGCCATTTAAATTCATAATTTAAATATTAAAAATGTTTTTCATCTAATTGTTGTGGAATAATAATTTTTGCTCTCTGTCCAGAAAGTGCAACATGAGTTTTTATTGAAAGTTTTATAAAAGAACTAAGTGATTTGAGTGTAGTATTTAAATTGACTATAATTGTTCTTTATAATTTGAATTGTTAAAATAGAAAATAAAATATTGCTAATTACATTTCATGCATTAAATAAACAGAGAGAATAAAATTGATAATAAGTTGTTTTGGTTATGTTCATAACATATCATGCATGCATACATATTTATGCTTTGGTGTTTTAAGTGTTGCATGTTGTGTTTATTTATTTTTGTATTGCTTGTTGTTAGATTGTGAAGAGGAGGAAGGACTTGCTTGTGATTGTTATTCTTGCTGTGCTTGTGCCTCCTGTTACCAAGGCAAGTGACTTTCGTAATATACCCAGTATTTTCTATATGCATTTGTAGTATATTTTGAGTAGTATGCATGATAGGGATTTTTGATTTATTTTATAACGCTAAGTTAGTTTATATTTTGCAAATATCCTAGTAGTGTGTAGCCACCCTTTTTCCATGCAGCCATGAAAAGTTTTATTAGGTGCTTAGCCATGCTATAAAAGTGTTTACATACCATGCTATAGAAATATTCCTAAGTGTTAAAATTAAAATGCAAATCTGGGTGGATTTGGTTGGTATGGTTTATGTTGAGTGGCTCTTGGGACTATGCTTGTGGTTGTCTTCGCCTAGGATGAATGTCTATTCTACTTAGGGCCATGAGTATGGTGGTTGCGACCCAGAAGTGCACTTGTGGACGGCCACCCAGGAACAAAGAGATTACTAAGTCCCTCCAAGTTTAGAAGCTTCCCGTACAGCCTTTTGACAATGGGCTCTGCCTAGAATAATTAAGTTGTGAGAGTGCAACCTGTCAGCTTGACAAGCAGATGTAGAGTTGGTAGGTGGAACGAGTCTTGCTAGTATGGTTGCATTCTTCTTCCAAATGTTCTTGTCTCAATTCTATCCTTTGCTTAATGCACTCCGCGTGTATAGGATGTTTGGGTTAATTGAGTCTAAAGGTGAAAGTGCACAACCTCAGTAGAGTCGACAATCTGAGTACTTAGCCGTGTCCCCGGAAATGGACTACTTCGAGCAGCTGGACAAGGATGGGCGGAAGAATCTCAACACTGTTTTCATAAAGTAAAATTTGACTAAGGAAAGAATTGTTGGTGCACTTGGGCTTTATCCCTTGGTGCCAAGTCCATGAGAAATAAAAGTGTTTTACAAAAGATAGGAGAAAACTTTCTTTCTGCAAAATAGCCTCCAACCCCACCAAGCCAAATATGCATATAGATTCTAGACTTGTCATTTTATATCTACCATAGTCACTTTCCAATACTTCATTGTATTGACCTCCTTCGGGGGCTGCATATTCAAATGTGCAGGTAATTCAGATGAAGAATAAGTTTGGACTCGAGTCTACACCCAACATGTCTGCCTGTGGCGCATGCTTGAAGATGAGGCTCATTGTTATTCGCTTTTGTTGTGAACTCTGAATTTGAGCTAGCCTTCATGGCTATGCAACTTGTAATAAAGCTATACTTAGCTAATATTTTTGGATCTCGTTGTAGCAATTTGATACTTATGCAATGGTACTTTATATTTTGTACTATGGTGCTGGCAGTGATCCAGGGACTAGCACATAACACAAGTGTTCCAACTTTAATAAGAGTTGGGGCGCTACACTCTCGATTGCTCCCATGGATGAACTTGTGATGATCAGATCATCCACATATACTCCAAAGAGAAAGATTGCATTGTTGGTGATGCGCCGGTATATTGCGTGCTCATGCTCGCTTTGCTTGAAGCTCATTTCTTTGAGCGTGCCGTCAAGCTTCACGTTCCATGCTCGTGGCGCCTGCTGCAGGCCATACAGGGCCTTGTGCAGCCGGAAAACCTTTCCTTCTTCTCCCTAGATGACGAAACCTGGTGGCTGCTTCACATAGACTTCCTCCTTCAATTCTCCATTGAGAAAGGCTGATTTCACGTCCATGTGGTGGACAGGCCACCCCTCATGAGCAGCGAGAGCAAGCAGCAACCTGATTGATTCCATGCGAGCAACCGGAGCATAAATTTCATCAGTCTACGCCAGCTTGTTGGACGAAGCCACGGGCAACCAACCACGCTTTGTGTTTGATGACTTCGCCGACTTTGTTTTTCTTCAACTTATAGACCCATTTCAGGCTTATTGGTCGATGCCCGTGTGGCAGATTGACGAGCTACCATGTCTTGTTCCGCTCCACCGTTTCAATTTCCTCGCGCATGGCAGCCAGCCATGCCTTGTCCTTCTCAGCCTCTACAAATGAGCATGGCTCCCCTATGCTGGCCAAGTGTAGCTCGCAGTCAAGGTTGCGCGGTGCGAGCCCTGGCACTGGTTCTTCTCCTCCAATAAGGTGTTCAACCTTGCGATAGCAAACTGGTGTGTCGCTATGTGCAGCGTCGAGTTGATCATCGTCATCAGCTAGTGGCGTGACGAACTCTAGAGTCGCTGGGTTGTAGCGCTTGCTGCTGGTGTAGACGGAGGCGATGGTGGTGTGTTGGCTGACGTACTTTGAGCCCCATGTCTCGCCGATGCAAATCTGTCCTCTCCTGAGCTATGCGCATGGCTGGGCGCCCTCATGGCAGAACGACTGATGTACTCTATGTCAAAGTTGCTGCTAGAGTATTCACTGCCGCCCGATGCCCAATCCCAGCCACGATCTTCATCGAAGATAACATCACGGGCAACGCGAAGACGCCTTGTTGTTGGGTCCAGCAGCCTATACCCCTTTACTCCATCCTTGTAGCCAATGAAGACAACATGAGAGCTACGGTCGTCAAGCTTGCGTAGGTTCCCCTGCTCCTTGACATATGCCAAGCACCCAAAGGTTCGAACGTAATGGACAACCGGCTTGCGGCCATGCCATGCCTTGTAAGGCGTCTTTCCAGCGAGGGGTTTGGTGGGAGCTCGATTCAATAGCAAGACAGCGGAGCTCACCGCCTCCCCGCAAAATTCAGCCGGCATACTCCTCTGTTTCAGCAAAGCACGCGCCATTGCCACCACCGTCTGGTTCCGCCGCTCAACGACTCCATTCTGCTGCGGAGCGTACGAAGTTGGCGCTGAATTCCTTCATCGGCACTGTAGGCGGCATCCGTTGAGGTGAACTCACCGCCGTTGTCGGTGCGGAATACCCGCAGCTTTCGTCCGCTCTGAGCTTCTGCTGCTGCCTGAACTCTTTTTATGGCATCTGATGCATTGCCCTTAGCTTCTAGGAGCATCACCCACATGTAGCGAGTGGCGTCATCCACCAACAGCAAGAAGTAGCGCTCGCCTCCAGGTATTGCAGGAGATATATGACCAAATAGGTCTCCATGGACAAGCTCAAATAATTCTTGTGCACGGTACCTTGCTTGCCGAGGGAATGCACTCCGGCGATGCTTGGTGATGACGCACGTCTCCACATGCTCTAGGTGTGGCAGCCCACGTGTCATGGAGAGGCGTCCCATCTTCTCCAAATCCTCAAAGTTTAGATGTCAAAATTTCTCATGCCAGCGCCAGGCAACATCATCACGGTGGGCGGAGAGACAAATTGGTCGGGATACCTCAAGATGGAGGAGGTAGAGGCGATTCCGGCCACGCTGGACCCGAACAAGAAGTCGACCTTGCTGGTCCCATATGCGAAGCACACCTCTCCTAATAAACACTCTTGTGATCATCATCATTTATATACACTATTCACAACCCCAAAACCTTAAAACCTCACCTTTTTATATAGTCAGAACTACAAATATTTGCATATCACATTGATTTTCACTCATTTTACAGATCAGTGTGCAAAGGCACACAATCTTCATAAGAACCATTATAGAAGTGAAGCAAGATGCAACATTCAACCTATACCAATACAATAGAGAAGATGCCCAAGATCAACAATTCAAATCCAAGCAAAAACCTGAAGTTCACTGTTGTTGTCTGAAAGTGAACACTAACTGACAGAAAGTCTGACAACCAAACTCAAGGCCATCTTCTAAATTCCAAGCAATGCTAAAGGCAAGAAGATAAGAGGGAATTCAAATGAGTTTGAATCATAAAGGAGAAAGAAAGATCAACTTTGGAGATCAAGGAAACCACAAAAGGCATAAAGGCAAAAAAGGTGCAAAAGAGGGGACATGCCATGTGCACTGTGAGCTGTGGAAAAGAAGGAAGCTTCCTCCTCTACCAACTCGCACCTCATCTCCACCACATTTGGAAAAAAGTTTATAAAGCCACCACAGGCTCCTCCCTCCTGATGGTCGCCCATTCCATCGCCTCTTCCACTCACTCCACTTTTCCACATTTCCACCAACCACCATCCCATCAGCCCACCAAGAACAAGACCAAGAAAAAGACCAAGACCAAGAACAATAACAAGAAAGAAGAACAAGATGAACATGGAGAACATCAGAAGAAACACAGGCCTTGGTGAGCTGAAGATAAAGATCCGCAACTCTTCCTCCTCTACTCTGCTTCCTCTGCCTTGACCAGATTTCAGTGAGCTAAAGCCAAGGATCTCTCCCCTCCTCTTGTGTAATCTTGAATGAACCTTGTAGATCATCCATCTGCAAGTAAGGCTTGTAATACTTTGTTATTGCAGTGATTTGAGTGACACAATTCTCTGTCTTAACTGAAGATTTGCATGTTTTGGTTGCTGCATGTCTTGATTAGTGTGTGTAAGGCTAGTTCGTGCCTACTTGTGTGTTACAATTCTGTCCCTAACCTCTCTTTGCTTGTTAACTCACTGTGATCTGCCTTGACAACCCAGAAAGTTGTGATCTTTGTGTTCTGAATTTCCTCCTTTCTAAATCGGCTAAAAACCTCTGCTTGCAAGACGAGTCTCTGCAAGTTAAGAACTAAAATCTTATTCCCTGTCTAAACCTTGCTAGTCTCTGGATTGACAACCTGAAGGTTGTAAGTTAAATTCTGAATCTGTTTCAGTTAAACTTCTTTACCTTCTTGTTTAAAACCTAAAACCTTAAATACTTGGTTTAGCTTCTGCCAACCCTTAGAAACATCATAGACTTGTTGATCCCTGTAGAGACGATAACACAAAACACCCCTATATCTCAACTTGATCAAATTGGCACCGCTGCCGGGGATTGACTTATGATTGTTTCTTTGAAGGAGCAGTAGACTAAACTGGTGAAACTTGTGAAATTGTCAGCAAACTTGCATGATCTTGATTTGTATGAAGCTTTTTGGCAATGAAATATGAGAACTAGAACTGTTA
Source organism: Poa annua (assembly GCA_026929855.1). NCBI lineage: Eukaryota > Viridiplantae > Streptophyta > Magnoliopsida > Poales > Poaceae > Poa > Poa annua. The sequence continues at coordinate 235,619,003 of CM049426.1, read as the reverse complement.
TCAGGTGTTTTAGTATAACCCTTGATAAAAGTTCTTGTTTGTGATTGTGTGCAGAGAAAACTGATCTGTTTCATGTGGTGTTTGGACTCTGTTGATGTAGTCATTTGAAGACTCACCTCCTGCTCCTTTTGATCCAGAACCTAAAAGAACTTTTCTTGCAAGAAGAAGAGCAGCTTAGAAAGCTTCAGTGGAAAACTTAAGTTCTGAGGATTCATTCAGCAGCATGGGTGACAAGAAGTTGAGATATCTGTGGATCCCTAAGGATCAGATATCCAATGCAGATGTCATTATGTCTGCCATTCAGGCAAATAACTGGGAGATAAAACCTGCCTTGATCCATTCAAAGGAAGTGCTTTGGAATGCCCTCATGAACATATGAGGAGTTTCTTGGAATATTGCAATACACTCAAGCACAATGGTGTGCCCCCTGAGGCAATAAGGATGCAACTCTTCCTTTTTTCTCTGTCAGGAGCAGCAAAGATATGGTATCATGCTCAGCCAGTCCATTGCAGAGATACTTGGGAACATTTGTGCAAGCTTTGTTTGAAAGATATTTTCCACCCACCAAAGCAGCTGAGTGCAGAGATAAAATCAATACATTTGTGCAGTACAATGGTGAGAGCCTTTATGATACTTGGCAAAGATACCATGGACTCATCAGAATGTGTCCTAATCATGGCCAGGAGCCATGGTTGATTCTGCAAACATTCTATAAGGGTCTGACAGAACAAACCAGAGCTTTTGTTGATTCAGCTGCTGGAGGGGAAATCATGAAAAGACCCTAGATGAAGCTACATAGCTAATTGAGAGTATGACTTCTCATAATTTCTCTTGGACCAATGAGAGGATAGTTCATCCAAGTGGACAAAGTGCCTTGGAAGCAAAGCTTGACAGCTTAACCAATCAGATAACTCAGTTGATGCAAGAGAAGAATGGTAAAGCCATAGTGCCAGTAAATCAAGTTTCTGTCACTTGTCCTATTTGTGGCAATGAAGGGCATCTACCTCAAGATTGTACCCTGTTTGCAGTCACTGATAATCAACTAGTAGAAGTGAATTATACTCAGAATCAAGGTCCTTTTTCTCAGAGCTACAACCCTGCCTGGACGAATCATCCACACTTGTCTTATAAGAATGCAGCTCAGCAGAATTACCCTCAAACAAATCAATAGAATTATCAGCAAGCAACTCAACCACAATATGCTCAGACGCTCAGAAAAATCTCAGACCTCAAGGAAACATGCAATATCAACACACACAACAACAACAGTCACAACAGAATCAAGCAAATCAGCAGAATGCTTCCTCTAGTAATAGCAAATCTGAAATTAATGAGATGATGAGGCTACAAAAGGAGTTTTTCAGTGGTATGCGAGAAACAATGAAGATGCAGTACGAATTGTTTTAGAAAACAATGCAGCAACTCACTGCTGGTATCTCTAACACCCAGGGAAACCCAACAGAAAACAAATTGCCAGATCAGGCAGAGAAGAACCCAAAGCAATGTGGAGCCATTTCCATCACTGAAAGTATAGATGCAGTTACAACCAGAAGTGGAGTAAACACTTAATCAGTGTTGGGAACACCTCCATCTACCACATATTTAACACCACAAAGAAGGGCCCCTGCTCAGCAAAATGTCAGGAAAGAGGCTATATCAGAGGAGAAGACAACATAGCCAGAAAAGATAGAACATCCTGCTATCGAATCTGACAACACTGTAGCAAAACCTGCAAAAGCGAAGCCCATTATTCAGAAAATCCCATTTCCGGAAAGATTAGAGAAAACAAAGGATGAAAAGCAATATGCTAAGTTCCTAGAGAAAATGAAGGAAGTCCAAATCACAATGCCTATCCTGGATGTAGTGTTGCACATACCCTTGCATGCAAAAAAAATTAAAGACCTGATCACAAAGAAGAAGCTTGGAAGATCCGGAACTTGTTGCTCTAACAGAGGACTGTAGTGCTGTCATACTGAATTATATGCCCAAGAAACTTGGTGACCCAGAAAGTTTTAGCATCCCTTGTGTTCTAGGCAAGAGAACATTCACATCATTATGTGATTTAGGGTCATCAGTCAGTGTCTTACCTCTAGCTGTCAGTCAAACATTGCAGCTAGGAGTACTAAAGCCTACATCAATGACTCTGCAGTTAGCTGATAGAACACTAAGGAAACCATCTGGTATTCTACAAGATGTCCCAGTACAAGTTGGAAACTTTGCTTATCCAGTTGATTTTGTGGTGTTGGAAATGGAAGACAACTCTGAATCCATGATTCTAGGAAGACCATTCTTGGCAACAGCTGGAGCAATAAATGATGTAAAAGGTGGAACCTTGAAGTTGCAATTTGGCTCTAAACAGGCTCAGTTCAGCATGAAGCATGCTTCTCACCTGCCAAATATACTTGAACAATGACAGTCCATTTATGTTATAGACCAAAGTATGTTGGAAACACAACATGAAACACCATCAGAAGAAGTGGAAGCACAAGTTTTTTGACAGCAGATAGTTTAAATCACAACGAGCTATGTGGAATATCCCTGAGTGATAAAGATGCAGATGCTATAGAAAGTGAGGATCATAAATCAGCCCACAATTCAATAGTGGAGTTGAAAGAGCTACCATCTCACCTCAAGTACATTTTCTTGGAGAAGGAAAGGATACATCCAGTTATAATCAGTTCAGCCCTGTATAGTATAAGCAGGAAGAGAGCTTGTTGACAGTCCTAAGGTTGTACAAGAATGGGATTGGATATTCCATTGATGATATCAGAGGAATAAATGAAAAGTTTTGCTCTCATAGGATACACTTAGAAGAAGGTAGTAAACTGTCGTGGTGGTATCACGACAGATGCCATGGGATGGCTAATGTGTGGGTCTAATTGACGCTGGTGGATCCGGGGAGGGCTAGCGAGCTAAGGAGCTCACACGGTAGGAGATGCCGAAACGCACAAGATCACCAAAGAACACACTAAAAGATCTACCAAATACAAACAAATGCACGAAGGCAAAGTCACAAACACGATGTACCCAGGTTCGGGGCCCTCCTGAGGAGGTAACACCCCTACTCCTGCCTTTACTCTCAATATAAGTGTGGCACAAGATCTACAACATGCTCCTTGAGATCTTTTGGTTATGAACTGGATGAACTAGAGAAGGGAAGGAAGTAAATGTCCTGAGAGTAAATGAGACTATAGTTTTGGCTCTCAAGTTAGTCCTCTCTCCACAGGAGGAGTTATGGCGCCTTTTATAGAGTTTCAGCTGGGAGAGCCGGAAACCCTAATCCGTCACGGTCCCACCGGACAGGGCTAACGGTTATGTCGACACCGGCTAGTGTGACCTGGCCGCCGTGCTATCCGGTATAGCCCTGCCGTCATCATTTCGGCAAGGACTGCAGGCGCCGTCCTGGATCATCATTGTCCCCTTGTCAGAGACAAGACATGTCTTCGCCCATGTTTTGTAGCCTTTTCCGGATTGCCGGGCTAGGCATTGCCGATCTTGTCATAGCGTCATCATACCGGCTGACACGCTCCCGTGCCAGGAGGGAGGTGACCATACTTCCGTGCCAGGAGGAATGGGATTTCCCCCCGTGTCAGGCGGAAAGCCTGCACCAGATCTCTGACTTCCGGCCGACATGTTTTTAGGGGTCCCGGGGATTACATCCCCGACACTAGTCCCCGCGGCTGCGGGAGACTCACAGAGTCACGCGCAGACTTAGAAAAAACAACAACGCCACCGTCTTCACCTTTTCCATCGTATACCTGAAAAAATACAATCATATGTCGGTTCCTTAGCCACTTTGGGCATTTTACCGACATAGATGTCTTTGGCCACTGCCGGCTTGACCTAAGCACATAACACATGCCGGCGTTTAGTCACTCCGGGCGTATACCGACACGGACGCCTCATGTGCCGGCTTTTAGCCACTCTGGGCGTATACCGACATATAGTCTCATGTGCCGCCGTTTAGCCACTCTGGGCGTATACCGACACAGACGCCTCCAACCAAACACACAATGCCACACAGGTATCTCGGGTGTCTCGGTATCTCGGTATGTCGGCCACTCTGGGCGTATCACAGGTATTTCGGTATCTCGGCCACTCTGGGCGTATCACAGATATTTCGGTATCTTAGGTGTTTCCTTTGGCGAACTTTGACACACCGAAATAAATGACGATTTGGAAATATTGCCCGATGCCATGATACATTGGTGAACCGAAATAAACAGGGATCTGGAGATATGGCATGATGCCGTGATATACTGGCGAGCCGACATAGATGGCGATCTGGAGATATTGCAGGATGCCATGATATATTGGCAAACCGAAATAAACGGCGATCTGGAAATATTGCATGATGCCGCGATACATGGGTGAACCGACACAAGCAATAACTGAGATGAAATATGCCATTATAACTTGGCAAGCCGATACCACCGACCATATGCAATATGTCTTGAGGTAATAATAAATACAAGATGGATCCAAGATAACCAATATAATGACCGATATAACCGAGACCTTTGATAAGAATATCCTCTTGGTAAGGCGCTTATCCGACATGGGTACCACCCCGGTTAAACCAACATGGGTATCAACTCGGGTAAAACAACCATGGGTACCATCTCCTTTTAATGTTAGTGTAGACAGGTATGTGAGACAAATATTTGATGGAAGTGAAAACTTTAAACGATATGCCAAAGAGAATTTTACACGAGACACAAAAAATACAACTACCCGCCGAGACAGGCATGGGGATACCGGTTTCACCAAGTCCCCGGGTAAATTTACAGATATAGCATACATATGAAGGAAGACGGCAGTCCCTGAGTTTAGTTTCGGGATGCCGGTGCACAAATGACACAACATGAACCAAGATGCGACACGCATATAAATAAATATAAACCGAGTTACTCTACCGACTAAGCATGCAAGGTTCAACTAACTGGTAAGCCAGTCCCCGGGTTACGACATCTCGTTCCCGGGTAAGAAACAAAAATATGACAGAACAAGTAAAACAGGGCAATCCCCGCGTTACGATATCTCGTTCCCGGGTAAACAATTAAGCTAGGCATGCAGTGGCGGTTCCCGAATAATATCTAAGATAACATAATTGCACGGTACAGAGGATGATACTCACGGAGTACGGGAGCGGTTTGGGATGTCGGAGCCGACATAACCCGGGTAACTGGCGTGCAACCGTCCGGGGTTCGTTGATGATGAGTGTCGGGGTAGACGCCGACTACTGGTACCCGCGGTGCAGTGATGCCGGTTTGTGATGTTGATGACCGGTATTCGCGATGCCGGGATGTCGGTTTTAGGATGTCAGCGACCGGTATCCGCGGTGCAGGGACGTCGATGACCTCCACCTGCGGTGCAGGGATGTCGGTGACCTCTACCCGCGGCGCAGGGATGTCGGCGACCTCTACGCGCGGCGCAGGGATGTCGCTGACCTCCACCCGCGGCGCAGGGATGTCGATGACCTCCACCCGTAGCGCAGGGATGTCGGTTTTTAGGATCCCGGTTTTTGGGATGCCGGTGATTGCTGCCCGCGGCACAGGGATGTCGACGACCACTGGACGCGGCGCAGGGATCCCGGTTTTGGGGATGCCGGTGATCGCTGCCCGCGGCACAGGGATGTCGGCGACCACTGCCCGCGGCGCCGGGATCCCGGTTTTGGGGATGCCGGTGATCGCTGCCCGCGGCACAGGGATGTCGGCGACCACTGCATGCGGTGCAGTGATCCCGATTTTAGGATCCCGGTTTTGGGGATGCCGGTGATTGCTGCCCGCAGCACAGGGATGTCGGCGACCACTGCCCGTGTCGCAGGGATCCCGGTTTTAGGATCCCGGTATTGGGGATGCCGGTGATTGCTGCCCGCGGCACAGGGATGTCGGCGACCACTGCCCACGGCGCCGGGATCCCGGTTTTAGGATCCCGGTTTTGGGGATGCCGGTGATCGCTGCCCGCGGCACAGGGATGTCAGCGACCACTGCCCGCGGCGCAGGGATCCAGGTTTTAGGATCCCAGTTTTGGGGATGCCGTTGATCGCTGCCCGCGGCACAGGGATCCCGTTTTTGGGATGTCGGGTCCCGTCCGAAATTGTTCCCGCAAGCGCCACTCTAGCCCCACGGTGGGCGCTAACTGTCGTGGTGGTATCACGACAGATGCCCTAGGATGGCTAATGTGTGGGGCCGATGGACGCTGGTGGATCCGGGGAGTGCTAGCGAGCTAAGGAGCTCACACGGTAGGAGAAGCCGAAACGCACAAGATCACCGAAGAACACACTCAAAGATCTACCAAATCCAAACAAATGCACGAAGGAAAAGTCACACACACGATGTACCAAGGTTCGGGGCCCTCGTGAGGAGGTTACACCCCTACTCTTGCCTTTCCTCTTAATATAAGTGTGGCACAAGATCTACAACATGCTCCTTGAGCTCTTTTGGTGATAAACTGGATGAACTAGAGAAGGGAAGGAAGTAAATGTCCTGAGAGTAAATGAGACTATAGTTCAAGTTGGTCCTCTCTCCACAGGAGGAGTTATGGCGCCTTTTATAGAGTTTCAGCCGGGAGAGCCGGAAACCCTAATCCGGCACGGTCCCACCGGACAGGGCTAACGGTTATGTCGACACCGGCTAGTGCGACCTAGCCGCCGTGCTATCCGCTATAGCCCTGCCGTCATCATTCCGGCAAGGACTACAGGCGCCGTCCTGGATCATCATTGTCCCCATGACAGAGACAAGACAAGTCTTCGCCCAGGCTTATTAGCCTTTTTCGGATTGCCGGGCTAGGCATGTCCAATCTTGTCGTAGCGTCATCGTACCGGCTGACACGCTCCCGTGCCAGGCAGGATGTGACCATACTTCCGTGCCAGGAGGAATGGGATTTCCCCCCGTGTTAGGCGGAAAGCCTGCACCAGATCTCTGACTTCCGACCGACATGTTTTTTATGGGTCCCGGGGATTACATCCCCGACATAAACCAACAAGAGAGGGACAAAGAAGAATGAACCCTGCAATGCAAGAAGTGGTTAAAAAGGAAATTCTGAAACTGCTTAAGGCAGAAATGATTTACCATATTTCTAACAGTGAATGGGTAAGTGATACGTCCAAAACGTATCTACTTTCCCAAACACTTTTGCTATTGTTTTACCTCTAATTTGTGTGTTTAGGATGCAACTAACACGGACTAACGCTGTTTTCAGCAGAATTACTCTGGTGTCTTCTTTTGTGCAGAAATATCAACTTTAGGGAAAAAGCCCGAAAGACATCCAGAAGTTATTTTCTATCCGAGGAGGACCAGGAACCACGAAGACCAAGCGGAGAGGAGGCATGAGGCCTCCACACCACCTCCTGACGTGGGTGGGCCCTGGTCGCGCCAGTAGGAGGTGAGGCCCACTCGGCCGCCTCCTCGCGACCCCCTCGTGGCTACTTAACCCTCCTGATCTAAAAACCCACGGGGGATATCCATCTTTCCAGAGAACTCCACCGTACGCCGCCGCCATCGCGAACCCTAGTCCGGGGACCAAAAGTCTCTGTTCCGGCACCCTGCCGGGACGGGCAATCGAAGGGGTTCATCGCCATCGTCATCGCCAATGCCTCTCCATCAACTATCCATGTTTCCCTGTCGGCCCAGTGGAGACTGGGGTATGAAGAGCCCACTCCCCCCAGGCCTCGCACGCGAGCTAATCAGACAAAACAACTAAGGACCAAGCCTCGCCGCCTGGTGGGACCCTCGAGAGGCAATTCCCCTCGAGGGCCTGAAGAGGAAGCGAGGGCCTCGCGGGGACCCTCGCTTCAGGAGACCCTCCCGAGGCGCCATCGCGCCTGGAGGGAAGTCAACATGATCCCTCCGCAGGACTCCCCAGGCCTGTAGGGAAACATCGCGGCCAAGGAAGTACCGCGGGACGCACATGGCCCCTGCCACGCCCACATGGTGACGCAGGCACTCCCGTTGCCGTTTTGATGATAAAGGAGTCAATAAAGTTGTGTCGCCTGCTCCAGGACTGCCAAGACCTTCTACTCTGACGATAAAGCAGATGGACGGCGCAACCCTTCAAAGAGAACGTCATCGCGGGTTCCACCATAGAGACTGCCGTCCCTGCGGGCAGTACTGCGCGGTCGGCCGCCTGTCGGCCACGGCGCCCAACTTTATCGATGATGGACCGCGTCCATGGACGATCCGGCGGTGGTGGACTCCTGCTCCTCCACGCCACTGCCGTGTGGGAGCCACCCCAGACGCCGAGCAGAAGAAGAGCGCCTGAGGCGCCTATAAAAGGGGCAAGACCTCCGTCGTAGGAGAGGTCGGCCAATTGTTTGCTACAACACTTGTAAACCCTAGCGCTGCTGAGTAGGATAGGGAGAAGCCCGAAGAAGATCCGGAGAAGGGAAGAATCCTTTTACACCCTTCAGACGCTAGCCAGTGGGAAGCATTGGGCGCCTTTCAAAATTTCGGAGGCGGCGCAAGGAACGTCAGACTGGGTATGAGCACCGATGGACTCAATCCGTTCGGGAACCAGAGTAGCACGCACAACACCTGGCCCGTGTTTGTATGGCCTTACAACCTTCCACCTTGGTTGTGCACGAAGCAAAGGTACATACACATGAGCATTCTCATCCAGGGGCCGAAACAACCGGGTGTCGACATACATATTTATCTCACGCTATTAAAGGAGGAGTTAGCCACGTTGTGGGAGACGCCAGCCCGTACATGGGATGCCTACACTAGGGAATATTTCGACATGAGAGCTGCCTTGTTCACGACGGTACAGGACTATCCTGGTTGCTCGTACGTATCGACCCAGGTAGGCCACATATTTTGTGCATGTGTCAGGTGCATGGATGGGACCCCGCATCTGAAGCTGCCAAGGGATGGGTCTTCGAAAACTGTGTACCCAGGTGCTCGACGGTGGCTTCACATGGATCACCCGTGGAGGAAACGCGGTGACCTTTTCAATGGTGAACACGAGCTCGAAAGCCCCCCGCGCCAGAGGACCGTCTCTGAAATCGACGAGCTTTTGAGAAATTGGGAGGAGTGCCCTGCTCCTGGAAAGAAGCGACCGAGGGTTGATCCCCTCCTGGGTGTATGGAAAGCGAGGTTTGTTTTTCACGACTTGCCGTACTGGAAGGTCCTTAAAGCGCCTCATAGCCTAGATATGATGCACATTACGAAGACTGTCACCGAGAGTCTACTTGGCACCCTTTCCAACATGCCGAAAAAGTCCAAGGAGGGGACAAGAGCAAGATACGATCTAAAATGGCTTGGCATCAAGAAAGATCTGCAGGCACCCGATAGTGATGACGATGATGATGACAAGGATGATGATCAAATGGAAGGAACTCAAGGTCGCCGCAAAAGGGAAAAGAAGAAATCGGTGGTGCTTCCCACTACCTGCTTCACAATGAGTCCGGAAGAGCTCGGCCAGTTCTATAAGTGTCTCGTAGGAGTCAAATTTCTGGGCGGTTACGCGGGGAAGATCAGCAGGTATCTAGACCCAACGAAGAAGAGGTTCAGTGGTATGAAGTCTCACGATTGTCACGTGCTGATGACGCAGATAATTCCCGTAGCGATCCGAGGGATAATGGATGAGCACGTCCGAGATACGCTGCTTGCCCTATGCAACTTTTTTGATGTCATCAACAGGAGGTTGATCGGCGTGAAGCAGCTCGACAGACTATAGGAAGAGATCGTGCTGATACTATGTGAGCTCGAGATTTACTTCCCGCCCTTATTCTATGATATCTGCGTGCATCTCCTTCTCCATGTCGTTGAGGACATCAAGCAGCTCGGACCAACGTTCCTGCACTACATGATGTCGTTCGAAAGGAAGAACGGTGTCATGAAAGGATACGTTCGCAACAGGGCCCGTCCGGACGCAAGTATGGCGAAGGGCTTTCGAACCTACGAGTGCATCTCTTTTTGCCAGAATTATCTAAGCACCGAGAACGAGGATGTTGGTCTGCCCACCAGGAAGCACCTCGGCAAGCTAGGTGGAGTTCGTCACCGCGAGGGCTCGCGCTCACTCTTTGTGGGCATTCATTGACGAAGAGAGGACCTCGATAGGGCTCAGCGTGTCACTCTACAACACTTACAATTGATCAAACCTTGGGTGGAGGAGCACAAGAGCTTAATCGAGCAGAATTACATGGAACTGGGGTGGCAGAGGAAGAATGGAGACGTATCCAAACAGCACAACTCTAGCTTCACACGTTGGTTCAAGGACAAGCAAATATTTCAAGCAGCAAGCCAAACGCCATCTACGGAACATGAAAAACTCATATTCTCATTATCACAGGGCCCCGGACAGAACGTAAGGACCTATCAGGCGTACGACATCAACGGTTACACATTCTACACCGAGGAAAAGGACAAGAATAGTGAATATCAAAACTCAGGAGTAACTATGCTATCATGCGGTGATGACGGGGCTACTGTCAAGGAATGATTTTTCGGAAGGATCAAGGAGATATGGGAGATCAACTATTGTGGAGAGTTGGTGCCAATGTTCCGTGTAAGATGGGCCAAGGACATTGTGAAAGAAGGCCGGTATTTCACCACCATGGTAATACCCGATGCCAAATCGAAGAAAGCCTCCGCGAAAAACGAGCCATGGGTACTCGCTAGCCAAGTTGAGCAATACTTCTTCATTACCGACCCGCCAAAGCCTAGCCGTGTTGTGGTGAGGAGGGGCAATAGGAGCATCATCGGAATGGACGGAGACGCCAACGTGGAAGACTTGGACGGCGATCCGAAGATCGAGGAGGATTTCGACATGTTCTTCGACATGCCGAATACCAGCAAAAACCCAAGGAAAACCTCCGTACCTACTAAAGGTTGTCCGTTCACGCGAAGAAATCTCAAGGTGTCCGGCCTAAAGTATTCAACCGCGAAGAAGGGAAAGAAGAGAAGCTAGCTCTCTCGGAACCTCTCGGGATCGACAAAGAAGAATTTTTTTGGTGTGTGTGTGAAACAATGCAAGCATATATATGCATGTGTATATCATGAGTATTTAAATTTTCATGATTTACATATATATTTTGGTGTGTACATGTGAGACACTACAAGAACTTGGCAACAAATTTGCATAATGATATATACTTTCTTTGGGTAATAATATATATGGCAACAAATTTGTATGTATGTGTACAATCACTTGGCAGCACGAGGACACATACACCGACGGCAACAAATGCCTAAGCAGATGGTATCTACTCGCCGCCGCGCCCCTCCACCGACGGCTGCGTCGACCCCCATGCGCCCCGCCACCGAAGGATGCCTCGACCTCCCCTCCGGCGACCCCCCTGCGCCCCTCCTAGAGGTGGTTCTCTCTCCCCCACTCCTCCCTCTCTTACCCACACCGAAGGTGCTTGTGAAAATGCCTAAGCTATTGTTTTTGTCTAATCTATTGTTTTTTCCTAATTTACTGCATTAGCTACTGCATTAAGCTACTGTTTTTGCAATGAAAAAATTCACAAGTGAAATTTCCAACGAAAAAATTCGCAAGTGAAATTTGCAATGTTTTTGTCATGTCTTTTATAAAGTGCATTATGCTACTGCCTGAACTGAAACTGAAAATGCATAAGTGCTAGCTTGTGTAGTAGCTTATTGAAATTTGCAATGTTTTTTGCATTGGGCATTTTATTTGTGCACGGACTCATTCACTGAGTTCCTCTATTTGTTCCGACCATCGTGTCGTGTTTCCGCTCTTCGTCGGATGCTACCACGACCATCATGTCGTGTTTATGCTCTATTTTTGCACTGCATGCAGGTACCCCGTGAGGCCCTTGAGATTGCTGGAACATTGATTAACTTCCGTTCCGGTAAATTCTGATACTCCATATGTCCTTTTTTAGCAAAGGTTATGCCAAAAATTTTCGTTAATTTGAGCATGACTTTGCTAAAAAAGTACATATGGGGGTAATGCATGTCAACCCGGGGTACCTTAGTAATTAATTAAGTCTATTTTTTCCTTATATTTGTTGTACTAATTCTTGTAGTGCAAAAATGGAGACCGGCATTTCTAAGCACATGAGCGTGGATGAAGCTCCTCTAGAGGCCCACAACCGATGCCGGCGAGGACCACATGGAGGATAGGACGAACCCGCCCGCCCTAAAGAAAAAGAAGCCAAGGAGGGATCGAACACCGCAAGCACTTGGCAACGTCACAGACTCCTTCACTGAGGTCTCGCCTAGTGGCCTCGCATTTCAGCCCGAGAGACTTGCCAAAGGATACGCCATGCAACTAGGGTGCGTCCTCCGGGATACCGTGTCGATCAACACGAGGGATCTCAGGCACACGCATAATGAGGCTTTGGTCAACATCCTCATCCAGAAGCTTCACCAACGATACACGTTCCTGCAGTCGCTCAACTAAAAGGTGGAGAGGTTAGCCATCACGAAGATGAGCACCGCCTTGAGCAGCTGGAAATTCAGGGTGAGGAGAAAGATTGATAAGGGTGAAAGCTGGGAGGAAATAAAAAGCAAAGAACCGACGCTAAACAAGGAGGACTTCGACGCATTTAAGTTGTCCTTGAAAGAAGAGGTGTCCCTAAAATGGACGGAGTGGGGGAAGAAAATGCGGGAAATGAACCTAGGTAACCACCATTTGGGAAGCGGTGGCTACCGAGGAAAACAACCCATTTGGGACAAGGAGTATGCCGAGGTTCTTCGTCAGGGAAAAACGAACCCGTGGCACCAAATCACGGACGAGCAGGTCCGGAACTTTGTCCGGTCCCGCTACTATCTGAACAAAGAGAAGGGGGAATTCGTTACAGACGATGACGATGTGAAGAAATTTGAGAAAATGCTAGTAAGGAATTTAATTTACCCTGTAGGCTAATTTGTCTACATATGCATGAGTTCACATTAATTTGCTTTGTCTACAGGCTGACGAGTTGAAGGCTGACACTGAGGCAGGCCCGTCGTCCCAGGATTCAACAGAACCGTGAGACAATACTTTCAATAGGGCGATGAACGTTTGGAAGAAGAGGGACAAGAAATTGCCGCCCACGTCAGCTGGCCGTGTCACCGGCTTTGGTACGAGCATGAAGTTCCTCCAGTACTACAGCATAGACGGCGGCCAGTCAAGAAGGCAGAGGAGGAAGCCGACAAAGGATGCCACAGAAGTTATGGAGCTAAGGAAGAAGGTAGAGACATTGGAGAATGAGAAAGTGGACTCCACCACGGTGAAAAAGATGGTGAAGGATAGGCTCGATGAGCTCTTCCCCCCTGGGTTGATGGAGGGTTAGTTGCTTGGAATGCGGCAGGTCGACAGGGGCCGATACACGTGCCCAGCTACGCCGCCAACAACTCCAGCCATATGGCAACCCCTCCGGACCAGCTGGTGACCCCGCCGGCCAACACCGCTTTCGAGCCGCCGCTTCATACTATGCCACATGCAGCGCCCCCCACCCAGGCACAGGAGATCCCCATGCAAACTCCGGCGCCAGACAATGAGACGCCCGCCGCCGGTGCCATTGTATCAACATTAGAGGAGCTCAACGCAATCGACAAAGTAACTAACTAGCTAGTCCACGGCATCTTCTATAATTAACTATGCCTTTGATTACTGCCATCTCATGATGCCCACCAACATGCATATGTGTTCACTCTCAGGACACGATTTGCACAATCCTGCATACAGTAGGGGCCGGTGGCGAGTTGGTGGATGTTGCTAAGGGCACGATCATACAACCAATGGGTACCCTAATGCACAACCAACGCATGAACCCGGCTCTGCTGAGAATCAAGTTGGATGAGGTATTGCCTCAATTTCAAAACATCAGTCCCCCAATGCAACCTGCGGGAGCCGACGCTGATGAGCATATGGTTTTTGGAGCCTGCCTCCAATGGCTCATGGAATGGCCGAAGAGCCAAATTCGTCTTGGAGTGCCCAGACGCACCTCCGGCGCCACCTCCAAGCCGCCACAAAAGGTTAGCCGGCCCTCTATCATTCGTCCCTCGGCGAGGCCGCCACATATACCCGTTGTGAACAAGCCGGCGACACAAGCACCCGTTTCCAGGACCCGGAAGGAAGCGCCGGCGGTTGTCGCCACCCCAAGCCGGCACCAAATACTCTTAGGAGCGTCTGCACCGCAAAAACAAGACAAAGGCAAAGGCGCTGCGCCTCAACTTGAAGACATCAACGAGGATCACCATGATGATGATATGAATGACAAGGACGTCGATGCCTTCCTCAACACTGGCGCCTTTGATGGTTCGTGCATGCCTGCTTTGGATGAAGAAGAATTCCATGGCCCCCGTAGTATGATTATTCGTCCCACTTCATGCTCGCAACGCCTAAACTTTCATGGTTTATCTCAAGAAACGCCTCCGGAGGCCGGCGATAAAGTTGAACCGGCTAACATTTTCAGCCCTGGCACACTGCATAAGTCGTTTCATGCTGTGCAATCCCCAGAGAAGAAGAAGAAGAAGCCCAGGAAGAGAAGCAAACCAGGTGCCTCTTCAAGCCAGCCAGCTCCTAAGACTGTCTAGGATGAACGAATGGTTCCACAACGTCGTGATGGCTTGACCCGAATGCATGAAGCTGGTAAACCGATACTGCCTCCGAAGCTGCTCTGCGTCGCACAAGGATCCATGAAATCTTTGCATGATGCTATCTTGATGCTAGAGGGCATGCTTCTTAAACACAAGGACCCAAATTACCCCGTCTTCACGTGCAAGGTGCCAAAGGGCGTGAACTTCGTCGATGAAGCCCCGGCGGATTTATTCTTTATAGCCTTCGAGGACATCTTCAAGCTGTTTCACGGTAGATGGCTGGACTATAACTTGGTTCGTCTATACGCACTCAATCTGGCGATAAAGTAAAAGAGAGAGTCAAACCCGTACGTCGCGGTAGTGGATCCATACTACATGCGTGACAGCCAGCTATGTGAAGGATCATCGACACGGGTCAGGGCGAGGGAGTACCTACAAAGCTTCATGTTGAATAACATGAGCAAAGACAGCCATCTTGTGCCTTTCTTTTGCAAGTAAGTACACATCCGCTCGTCAATGTTGGAACTTATGTTTTCCCATAGAGTCGTTCCATTGCTTATCATTAATTTCCTACATTCCCTTTGAATTACGTTAAGCAGTGACCAACACGCAGTACTTATCGCCGTAAACACGAGGTGGTCCATTGCCACTTATTTAGACTCGGGCAGTTTGGTTATAACGAAAGACTACACCAGAATAAAGGGTGTTCGCGATGAGGCTCTCGAGCTCTATGCCAATAATGGAGGCACCTTCCAAAAGAACTATGAATTCTTCAACAAGAAAAAGAAGCACAAGTTCAGGCATGTAACCGACTTCGCTTGCATCAAGGAGGACTCTACCAGCGTAAAAGAGGCGTTCAACGTCATCCATCATCTTAAAGGGTATGTCAGGGAAGCTGATAACATGAGGTTTCCAGTAGGGCTCCGGAAATGGATTGGAAATGCGGGGAAAATCTCTGATGCTGATCTTAGAGAAGACTTTCATCGCACCCAGATGAAGTTATCACATATCATCCTCCAAGATGGCATGGCTACCGAGGGCTTCCTACGCTACCCTAGAAGTAGGATGTATTACAAAACTGCGCCTAGCTAGCTAGATACTCTCTATGTGCAAGTAGTGTTTATTTTCTTTATTGCACTTATATACATAAATTATTCACTTTGTTTATCTTATTAACTTATACTTACCAATCCATCTCCAGAATTGACTAAGTTGGAGATCGAAGAACATCAAGCATCGCAGTAGGACATGAGGACGTGGACGACGAAGGAACTCTACAAACCGTTCCCGGCGCCGATGAAGAACTAGCTAGGCTACACGTGATCGTGCTCTCCCGCTGATTTCGCTTATGTGTACTCCATTTGATAACTATATGTATGAAATGATGAACTTTTGTATTTCGAGCACCATTTGTATCATGACTTATGTAAGATTCCGCACTAAGTACTCTTATTGCCACAGAAAGGCTAAAGGGTGCGCCACAGGTAGCCCTTTTTCCACTAGTGCACCTACAACTAGGGCTCCCGATTGCGGCCCCCAGACAGGGGAGCGTCTGTTGCTCACAGCGGTGCATCAAGAAACAGGCTGGATCGACGAGCTCAAGGACTACCTCACCAAGGGAATTCTCCCTGAGGAAGATGTCGAAGCAGAGCGAATCGCTCGCCAGGCAAAATCCTACCACATCCTCGAGGGACATCTCTACCGCAAGCGCCCAAATGGCATCGCACTCAAATGCGTCCCTACTGAAGAAGGCAGAATGCTGATCAAGGATATCCACTGCGGGGAATGTGGCCACCATTCGTGCGCCCGCACCCTCGCAGGCAAAGTCTTCAGGAGTGGCTTCCATTGGGATCAAGCACTTCAGGATGCAGTAGACATCGTCCAAGCGTGCGAAGCCTGCCAATCTCACGCCAAGCAAATCCATCAGCCCGCACTGGGACTACAGACCATCCCGCTCTCCTGGCCATTCGCGGTCTGAGGGTTGGACATCTTGGGACCATTCCCAACAGCGCAATGGGGCTATCGCTACCTCTTCGTGGCCATCGACAAGTTCACCAAATGGCCCGAGGTGGAGGCGACGCGCACAATTCCAGCAGACGCGACGGTGAAATTTATCAGAGGCCTAGTCTGCCGCTTCGGAGTGCCTAATCGCATCATCACCGACAATGGCTCACAATTCAACAATGGTATCTTCAGGGCTTACTGCGAGAAAATGGGCATCAAGCTCTGCTTCGCCTTGGTCGCTCATCCACAGAGCAATGGCCAAGCCGAGCGAGCAAATGCAGAAGACCTCAAGGGCCTAAAGACTAGGACCTTCAACATCCTCAAGGGCCACGGCAAAGGCTGGATCAACGAGCTTCCTTCAGTGCTCTGGTCCATCCGCACAACGCCGCCCAAGACTACGGGAGAAACACCGTTCACCCTTGTCTATGGAGCCGAAGCAGTCCACCCTACAAAGATAAAACATGGATCCCCACGGGTCCTTGCCTTTAACGAGGACGAGCAAGAACATCTCCACAACGATGACGTGCTGCTTCTCGAGGGACTATGCCGCCGTGCCGCCCTCCAGGCGGCAAAATACCAGCAGGACCTGTGACGCTACCACAGCCGCAACATGCGCTCGCGCACCCTGGAGACAGGCGATCTCGTCCTTAGGCGAGTCCTCTCCAGGGAAGGCCTCCACAAGCTGTCACCCATGTGGGAAGGCCCCTACAGGGTCACCCACATCGCCAGACCTGGTGCGGCTCGCCTCGAGAGTCAAGACGGCATCCCCGTCAAAAATCCGTGGAACATCATGCACCTGCGCAAGTTCTACCCGTGATCATCGTCACGTCAGGACATCTAGCTGAAGAGGCATCTTACAGCTCAACCTCCAAGCATTTTTTGTCTCCAGAAGGATAAAAAGCAAACGTGATCATCGTCACGCCCGTGATCATTGTCACGACAAGGCATCTGGCGGAAGAGGCAGCTTACGGCTCAACCTCCAAGCATTTTTTGTCTCTAGAGGTTAAAAGCTCACGGCTTAAACTTCCAAGCTCCAAAGGCTTCTCTCGAGGGTCAACCCTCCGAGCTCTCCATGTAACGAGCCACCTCAGGCCGTAGAGAGTCTCTGCCACTAATGGGTGGTCCCCATGCCTCGACATGGTCAAAACTTTAACTTGGCAACTCCAAGAATAATGAGACAATTTCGTTCCTAAGTGAACTTTGCGCTACGACGCCGCTATGTGATATTTGGTGGAGAGTTTTATTTACGCATTATTTTCTTAAAAATGTGCGCTTATATCTCTCCACATGCGCACCTCGCGAGCGGGGGCTGAGTACGGTGCCAGTGCCTCAAATGACACACCAGCAGCACTGCAAAATCCAAGGATCCGAGCTCTGGCTGGAGGGAAAGCTCCCACAAACACGCCATCTCTACAGAGGAACTTGGTACTTACTCTCCTCGTGAGGAACGCCTGAGGGGACCTATAAGTACGCACGAGTCCCCAGTACCGTGTACAAGCGTTTGGGTTCGCTCCTCTAACATCTACAGGGAAGAAATGTCCATGCAAGCCTGTTGAGGCAACAGGGGAAAAGCCCCTGAAGAGGACCTCCTCGCCAGGAAAAAAACCTCTACAGGGCAAAAAGCCTCGAGAAGCTAAGTCTCGCACCCATGCCTCGAGAGCCTTTTTCCTCCGCAAGCGCACGTTTTTCCCTCGAGCTATTTCGCTTTCCCTTGTACTTCATGCACTACTCGTACGTCTAAGGGGGGCACTTGAGCTTCGCGACTCAGGGCTCTTACCTCACCAAGGCTTAAACTCCCCCCGGCCTTGCTGAGTCATTTCTCTAGCATACCAAAGTGGCGGAGTCATGGCGCGAAGAGACGGGTCCTAACGACGCAGAGAACACATTGGCATGAAAATAAGACAAAAGGGACCTCTCGAGGGGCACACAAGCTAAAAACAAGTTACCAAAGAGAATGTATAACATGCCCAAAAGAGCACAGTGTCAAAAAATAAAATTGTTTCAGATACAAGCGCACACAGGCGCAATAGTCAGGCTCAGGCGGAGTCCGTGCCATCATGCTCCTCCTCTGCGGCACCCTCCTCCTTCTCGGCAGGGGCGGCCTCCTCCTCGCTCTCCTCCGCAGCGACCTCCGCGCGCTTGAAGCGGTTACAGAAGGCATCGACCTGCTCGCGGAGGGAGTTGGAGACCCGCCACACGTCCTCGCCGTGACGAGCCTCAGTCATGGTGGATAGGTCGAAGCCTGGTGTGAGGATCCTGAGGTTGGTGAAGAGGCGATCAACGACCTCGATCACCTCGCGGAGATCAGCGACAGGGCTCTCGAGCGCCCTGAAGAGCTGGTCGAAGTAGACCAGGTACATGGCGACGTCACCGCGGCCTCGGACTTCAGCGTGCGGCGCCTCCGCTCCAAGATGGGCAGCTAGCTCGTTGCCCCGGGCCACCAGAGCCCGGTGTAACGCCCCGGGATTTTTTTCCCAACTAGAAAATTGTTTGTTTTTCTTTTTGCATCAACATGACATCATCATGCATCATTTTCATTTGTCAATCTTAATTTAAATTATTGCATTTAAATTCAACTTCATTTAAATTCTTTTCCACTTTTAAATTCCAATGCCTTCAAGTAAATTCAAATAAAGTTTCAAATTATTTTATAAATAATCAAACCAGTAATTAATATGACTAATTTGAAACTATTAAAAATTGTTCAAAAGTTTTTATTATGTTTCTTTCTGATTTGTTTTCAAATTACAAAAACCAGAAAAAAATTAAAAGCAAAACAATTAAAAAAAAACTGAAGAAACCTTACCTGGGCCAAAACCCAACCTTTGGCCTATCTCTCCCTCCCTTCCAGCTCGGCCCACCTCCTCCCTTGTCTTCTTCCTCGCTTTACAGCGAGGCAGAGAAAGGCTATGGTGACCCCACCTCCACCTGCTCCCTTGCCCTCCTTAAAGCCGATCCGCGTCTCCCCCCAAACCCTAGCCCTTCGCCCCTCTCTTCCCCCTACGCCGCTGCCTCCTCCCCCTTTCTTCTCCCCTCTTTTCCTCCAATGTTTTCCCCACCGTAGACACACCAGAGTGCTCAACTATGGCGCTGCTGCTAGGGAACCTCCGAAGAAACGCATAGCCACCCCCCAGCTCCGCACCGACACCTCCATCGTCTACGCTCAGCGAATTGAGCAGGGAGGGTTCGTGTCCGAGGCGTTCGTCCTCGTCGTCTACGACGCCGGCGGAGCGCCGCCGGCACAATTGCGGCAACCTCGACCTCCTCGCGCAAGAACTCCTACCCCGTCGACCCCACGGTGAGCCCCTCGTCCGATTTTCCCTGCTTCCCCTGTCAATTTCGAGCTAGTTGGACAAGTTCGGTCGCCGGCCTACCTCCGTCTCCGCCATGGACGACCGGGCGAGCTCATGCCGAGACGTCCCTGCCACTGCACCCCGCCCTCTTCCGCGAGCTCCACCCAGCACCCCTGTAGCGCACACACGCACCGCCAGCACCCGCAAGCTCGCCCAGGGACGCCTCACCGTTGCGCTCGTCGCCGTCCCGATCGGGTTCCGTTTCAGTTTTCAGCCAAGTTTAGTTAACGCGTGTGTTTTGCTACATGTTGCATCCGAGTTAGTATCTAACACCAACACCCATTCGACCCTAGTGGCTAGCGTAGCCAACAATCCCGAGCGCGAGATCCCGAGTTCGATCCCCTGCTCTACGGAATAAAAGCCACACCTTTTATTTTTCCACAGCCACTGACAGGTGGGTCCCTCTAGTCTGTGAGAGAGCGCCTGGATTTCTTGCACTGAGTCCCTGTGCTCTCTGGTTTCACAACTAAGTCCCCGAAGACTTTGTTTCCACCACAGACAAGTCCCTGACATTTGCAGAAACACCTCCAAACTTAATATGCTAATAAGTTTATTTCTGTAACTCCAAATAAAATAATCTTTATATGTATTTTTATCAGAAAAATGCAATGAATATTAATATGCCATTTGTATGCCATTTTGCATCTGTTATTTTAATTGTTTAGTATAATTTGTTCATTGCAACTAAATAATTAAATATGGAATGTTAGGGGTAATAAATATATAATGCCCTATTGCATTTAATTTAATTAGGTCACCCATGCCATGTGTTACCATGTTAACCAACATTTAATATTGCTGGTAAATAAATAACTTTCACCTAAATATTAATTGCCGGGGTTGCTTTTCCCACTTAATTTGGATTAATTGCATTGTAATGCATCTTGCCATGTCATGCATCATTCTCGTATGATCATGCTGAATCTTCTGCCGTAGTTGTAAAATGCATTTTCTACGCTTTCCAGTGTTTGTTGCTTCTTCGCGGATACGACGTTGAGATGTGTGAGCAACGACAAGATCTGCTTCCATGCGGGATTCCAGGCAAGCAAAGTTTGCTGGTTTACCTATACATTGTCTTTCATTCCTGCCGTTGATCTCTGCTACCCTAGTATTCGATTCTTTATCGCGATCCCATCACATGTTATCCTGCAGCCGATACAGCTTTATCCCCACATCCCATCACCTGTTGAATGTTTATCAGTTAGCCTTGCGAGTCGTAGTGCATGCTTAGATTTGGTTGTGCGGGTCGTCAGTTGGTCTTTTTTTTCATATGCTTCGCTTGATAGATTATTCTACCTTAATAAAATGTTATATTATATTGGGGTAATATAATTAAAAGATAAGGCACCGGCGGAAGGCCTTGTAAGGTGCTTTGTTCTGCTAAGTGTCGACCTAGGAACTGAGATCTTGCTCCCCTAATCCAAGACTGAGCGCACTAACCACTTGTGGGAGGCCCTATGGAGCCCCCCTCGACTTTGACTGGAACTTCAACTTGTCCGGGAGCCACACCTAGTTCGGGTTTTCCATTTGTCTCATATGCATTGATGATACTAGTGTAGTATTTTACTTTGGCGGTGTGCCTTGTTACATGCATATAGGGCGCGGCCTGTTGGTGCGGAGGGGTGTGTCCTGCAGGAGTCCGCACCCTTTTGGCCGGGACCAGCATAGCTCCCGTGGCTCCTGGACTTGTTGCGGTGAAGGAAAAGAGTTGGGTTGAAAGGCCCTAATGTTTTTTACTGGGTTGATCATGCGAGTATGGGTCCAGTAGTGCACCCCTGCAAGGTATAATCTTATCAATGAGCCGCGTCCACGGTTATGGACAACTTGGTGCGTTGCCGACTAATGAGATCTAGACAACTTACACCTAAATAATGTTAATTAATTTTACTAGTAATATAAAATTACTTTCACAATGAATGGTAACTAAAATTGTTCAATGTGTGAGTTTCCCGAATTGCTTCCTCATATTTGGTTGAGCGGGTTAATTCGAGAATGGGTTATGATTGGTGTTAGTAGTAGTTGTTTACTTATGCGCTCTCTTATCCCTCACTAATTAGACGGAAGTTGTAGCGTGTCTCTTTAGGTTGCTAGTGCTGTTGCTGCTAAGTCCACCTCCCCTATATTTTGGGAGATGGTGTAGAAAGTAGGCAAGTCGGTTTTGCTTGCCAGGGAGTGCCCTGACCCTCTTTTGGGTTATGCTTTATGTGCAGTCAACAGGTTGAAGTGAGACGACGTTAGCTTGGGAATCCCTCCGGCTTGGCTGGGCAGGGATATGGCGCCATCGCTTATCTTCAGGACTCTTAGTCCAATTTGCATCTTATCCGTAGTCGGATACTATTCTGCTTCCGCTGTCATTTGTATCTTTGTATTGTATATTTGTATCTTGACTCGTTCGAGTCGTTGTTGTATTATATCTTCTGTTGTATTTTGTGGATGTATCGAAACTGTTGTAATGTTATCACAATTCCACCCACATAATGTGCATGTTTCGGCGTGCACATTATGTCTGGTGGGCGACCTAAAATCATTATTATGCGGATTTCGGCGGATGCGCTTAAATCTACATAGTATCGATTTTCGGGCGTCACAAAGTGGTATCAGAGCCTTGGTTTCGATCTCCTTGTTGTTTCGATACGATTGGTTATCGAAGCAGCGGGTCCGCAAAAGCCTGTAGGATAACCTCGCTAACGGTCGTTGTTTCTAGAGTGTCAAAAACTATTTGACTTAAATTATTTTTGAAAAATATCTCAATAGGTTTCTTTTTACTCCTTACCTCTATTCCATTCTCCTCTTACCTTATTTGTTTTGGAGTCTCTTATCTTATCTAAGTTTCAAAGTTTAGGATTCTACGTGGGTGGATGATTTTCTTGCCTTTTGTCCTATTAGGTTCGATCTTCGGAGTCGTCTTCAACGTGACCAACTCCTCTTGTTAGTGGTGTCGATATTTTCAAGGTGGAGCAATAATCCCAGGTTAGTGGTGTCGAGAAGTTCATCACAAAGACGGAAGACTCAGTAGTTACCTCTCTCTTTTCTGGTCTCGGCGTCGATCGCGGGACGTGATCCCTTGTTAGTGGTGTCGGTTGTAACGCCCCGAGATTTTTTTTCCCAATTAGAAAATTGTTTGTTTTTCTTTTTGCATCAACATGACATCATCATGCATCATTTGCATTTGTCAATCTTAATTTAAATTATTGCATTTAAATTCAACTTCATTTAAATTCTTTTCCACTTTTAAACTCCAATGCCTTCAAGTAAATTCAAATAAAGTTTCAAATTATTTTATAAATAATCAAACTAGTAATTAATATGACTAATTTGAAACTATTAAAAATTGTTCAAAAGTTTTTATTATGTTTCTTTCTGATTTGTTTTCAAATTACAAAAACCAGAAAAAAAATTAAAAGCAAAACAATTAAAAAAAACTGAAGAAACCTTACCTGGGCCGAAACCCAACCTCTGGCCCATCTCTCCCTCCCTTCCAGCTCGGCCCACCTCCTCCCTTGTCTTCTTCCTCGCTTTACAGCGAGGCAGAGAAAGGATATGGCGCCCCCACCTCCACCTGCTCCCTTGCCCTCCTTAAAGCCGATCCGCGCCTCCCCCCCAAACCCTAGCCCTTCGCCCCTCTCTTCCCCCTGCGCCGCCGCCTCCTCACCCTTTCTTCTCCCCTCTTTTCCTCCACTGTTTTCCCCACCGTAGACACACCGGAGTGCTCAACTATGGCGCTGCTGCTAGGTAACCTCCGAAGAAACGCATAGCCTCCCCCCAGCTCCGCACCGACACCTCCATCGTCTACGCGCAGAGAATCGAGCAGGGAGGGTTCGTGTCCGAGGCGTTCGTCCTCGTCGTCGACGACGCCGGCAGAGCGCCGCCGGCACAATTCCGGCGACCTCGGCCTCCTCGTGCAAGAACTCCTACCCCGTCGACCCCACGGTGAGCCCCTCGTCCGATTTTCCCTGCTTCCCCTGTCAATTTCGAGCTAGTTGGACAAGTTCGGTCGCCGGCCTACCTCCGTCTCCGCCATGGACGACCGGGCGAGCTCATGCCGAGACGTCCCTGCCACTGCACCCCGCCCTCTTTCGCGAGCTCCACCCAGCACCCCCGTAGCGCACACACGCACCGCCAGCACCCGCAAGCTCGCCTAGGGACGCCTCACCGTTGCGCTCGTCGCCGTCCCGATCGGGTTCCGTTTCAGTTTTCAGCCAAGTTCAGTTAACCCGTGTGTTTTGCTACATGTTGCATCCGAGTTAGTATCTAACACCAACACCCATTCGACCCTAGTGGCTAGCGTAGCCAACAATCCCGAGCGCGAGATCCCGAGTTCGATCCCCTGCTCTACGTAATAAAAGCCACACCTTTTATTTTTCCGCAGCCATTGACAGGTGGGTCCCTCTAGTCAGTGAGAGAGCGCATGGATTTCTTGCACTGAGTCCCTGTGCTCTTTGGTTTCACAACTAAGTCCCCGAAGACTTTGTTTCCACCACAGACAAGTCCCTGACATTTGCAGAAACACCACCAAACTTAATATGCTAATAAGTTTATTTCTATAACTCCAAATAAAATAATCTTTATATGTATTTTTATCAGAAAAATGCAATGAATATTAATATGCCATTTGTATGCCATCTTGCATCTGTTATTTTAATTGCCTAGTATAATTTGTTAATTGCAACTAAATAATTAAATATGGAATGTTAGGGGTAATAAATATATAATGCCCTATTGCATTTAATTTAATTAGGTCACCCATGCCATGTGTTACCATGTTAACCAACATTTAATATTGTTGGTAAATAAATAACTTTCACCTAAATATTAATTGCCGGGGTTGCTTTTCCCGCTTAATTTGGATTAATTGCATTGTAATGCATCTTGCCATGTCATGCATCATTCTCGTATGATCATGCTGAATCTTCTGCCGTAGTTGTAAAATGCATTTTTTACGCTTTCCAGTGTTTGTTGCTTCTTCGCGGATACGACGTTGAGATGTGTGAGCAACGACAAGATCTGCTTCCATGTGGGATTCCAGGCAAGCAAAGTTTGCTTGTTTACCTATACATTGTCTTTCATTCCTGTTGTTGATCTCTGCTACCCTAGTATTCGATTCTTTATCGTGATCCCATCACATGTTATCCTGCAGCCGATACAACTTTATCCCCACATCCCATCACTTATTGAATGTTTATCTGTTATCCTTGCGAGTCGTAGTGCATGCTAAGATTTGGTTGTGCGAGTCGTCAGTTGGTCTTTTTTTTCATATGCTTAGCTTGATAGATTATTCTACCTTAATAAAATGTTATATTATATTGGGGTAATATAATTTAAAGATAAGGCACCGGTGGAAGGCCTTGCGAGGTGCTTTGTTCTGCTAAGTGTCCGGAACTTCAACTTGTCCGGGAGCCACACCTAGTTCGGGTTTTCCATTTGTCTCATATGCATTGATGATACTAGTGTAGTATTTACTATTCTGCTTCCGCTGTCATTTGTATCTTTGTATTGTATATTTGTATCTTGACTCGTTCGAGTCGTTGTTGTATTATATCTTCTGTTGTATTTTGTGGATGTATTGGAACTGTTGTAATGTTATCACAATTCCACCCACATAATGTGCATGTTTCGGCGTGCACATTATGTCTGGTGGGCGACCTAAAATCGTTATTATGCGGATTTCGGCGGATGCGCTTAAATCTACATAGTACCGAATTTCGGGCGTCCCACCTGGAACATGCGCTCCCGCTGCTTCGAGAGCACGCGAGCTGTCTGCGCGGTGTCCGCAGCCTCCGCCTCCTGCTCAGCCGCGGGGCCCACCTGCTCCTCCACGTCCCTGACTTGCGACCATCCTCGGCTTGGTGATAGGCCTCCTTGGCACGCTTAAGGCCGGTTTCAAACTTGGAGTTGGCCTTCTCGAGCTCCGTGATCCGCCTGGCATCCGTGGCATGCTTGGCCTCGAAGCGCTCCTCCTGCTTCTTGGCCTTGTCGTGGTACGCCTTGAGGGTGGTCTTCCTGAACTCCTTCTCACGCTCCACAAGGGCATCCTCCGCCTCCTTCTTCTCGGCGTACCGCCGCTCGAAGCGCTCCAGGGCTTGCTTCTTGGCGATGACGCTCTCGTCATATTTCTGGAGCGCCTGGGCCAGGTTCCCCTCGCGCACCTCGAGCTCTTCGCGCTGGGTGGCGAGCTCGCCTTCCGCCTGGAGCCGCTGATCGTCACGCACCAGCACGTCCTTCTCTATGGAGGCCAGCTGCCGCTCGCGCTCCGCTAGGCTCTTGCGGTCCTCTTCCAGGGTCTCCTGCGCGGCTTGGTGGACCGAGAGGAGCTGGGTCTCTAGCTGAGATAGCTCGCGTAGCTTCTGCGCCAGTGAGCCCTCCGTGGCCTCGCGCTCGGCCCTCGCCTCTGCCAGAAGCGTCAGACGGTTGCGTCGTGCTCGTCCTGAAGGGGCACGAGGAGATCGTCGGCGTCACGGATGGCCCCCTCGCGGATCTCCTTGGCGAAGCGAATGGCCTCCTCGCGCGTGGCATGCAGCGCCTGGTCCTCCTGACAACGGGCCTCTACCGCGGCGTGGAAGGACGCCCACGCCCCGGCAAGCTCGTCGCGCTGCCAAGCGAGCTGCACATCCTCCAGAGCTAGGTGCGCCTCCAGGCCCTCTAGAGACTCCCTTACGAGGCCAAAAGCGACCTCGCGGTGCCCCGCGCTCCAGTCCCAGCCGCCAAGGACCAGATCACGGCACGTGGAGGGCCCTGCCCCGGCGTCGAGCCTGGAGAACCTGGCCTCAGAGCGCGCCTGGGGGCTAGGCCGTGCTCCGTCTCCCGCGGCGCCCGAGCTGGCCTCGCCGCCATCGCCATCTTGGTGTGTCCTCGCCTGCGGCTCGCTCCCTGCAGCGGCGCACGGCGGAGACGAAGGAGCTCTCCCCGTAGACTCGCCTGCGCCTGGTGGTCCCTGGCCCTCCTCAGTCCCTGGATGCGCGGGAGGCGTGGACGCGCGGGGCGGAGTAGCCGTGCGGGTTGGCGTTGCCTCGCGGTCTGGCGCGGCCTCGCGCGGTGGAGTAGGCTCGCGCGGCGGCGTGGCCACGCGAGGCGGAGTAGGAGCGCGAGGAGGGTTCACGACCCTCTCCTCCTGCGGCTCCACCACCATGTGCTCGGAGGGCGGCGCCGCTGCCTCCGCCTGAGGCGCCGCAGCTCCCGCCAGAGGCACCACAGCCTCCGCTTGAGGCGCAACCTCCTCCGCCTGAGGCATCTCCTCGGTTGGGCCTGTTGAGGCTGTCTCTTTAGGCCTCGCGGTCTCCTCAGCCGTGGCTCTCTTCACCTCTGCTGCCTTGCGAAGCTTACGGAGGAGGAAGATCACTGGCAAGCACCAAAGAAAGATCTTCATAGATGGAGAAAGAAGAAAAGAGCAAGAATTAAGCAGTCAAATGCTGGAAACACTTACCCGGATGGCTTGGCGCCGGTGTCGACCCACGCCAAGCCTGGTGAGCGCCAGGAGGACCTGGCCTTGGCTCCTGACCCTTCCGGGGGCGCCTCGACCTTCCTCCTGGAAGGGACATCAGACGGCCTCGCCTAGACCGGTCCACGGCCGCCTTGGTGCGTGGCTCGCGCCGCCCCGGCGTGGTCTCCTCGTCCGAGGCCTCCTCCTCCACGGGGCGCGAGGGCGCCGCCACGAAGTCGTCGTCATCGCCTAACGGGATGTCGCAAATCTCGTCAGTGAAAGGTCCAGCCCTTGAAGAGGACACCTCCCCTGCCGCGGCCTCCTCCTCGCCTCGCCCATCTCCCGAGGCAGAGGGCGACTCTGCGCCCTTCGCTTCCTGCACCATCAGCACAAGCACCTCCTTCCCCGCCAGGCCTACCGGGGTAAACGAGGGAATCCCCTCCAAGATGGTCAGGCGCTCGGTCATGTTGTACTGATGTAGCGGCCGGAGCGTGATGGGGAGCTGGTCCATAGCAGGCACCACCGGGTTGATGAAGAGCACGGACAAGACGTTGTCGACGGCGTCCTTGTCGTTGTCCTCGTGGTGGAGCCGCATCTTGTCCTGGGGGCCGGAGTACATCCACATGGGCGTCGCATGCGCCTGAAGGGGAGCTATGCGGCACGTCACGAAGTCCGTGAAAATGATTTGCCCCCTGAGGCCCTCCTCACGGAGGTAGCTCAAGCGGCTCATCAAGATAGCGTTTTGCGCGCCGCTGAAGGGGGCCTTGCCCCAGCTCGAGTTCTTCATGGGCGGCGCGTCAGGGACCTCGAGAAAGGCGCAAGGCTGTTCCACCCCGAAGTAGAACCACCGCTGGCGGAAGTCGTCCACCTTCTTCGTCACCGAAGTGACGGCCTTGCCCTCGCTCCACGACATGGGAATGTAGACACTCCCCATGCCGTCCATGATGCAGAACGAGACGCATCCAGAGTGCTCATTCTTTGCCGTGTTCCGGAGCGCGTAGAAGCACCGGAACAGACCCACCGTAGGCTCCAGGCCCAAGTACGCCTCGCAGAGATAGGCAAACACGGCGAGGATGAGGATGGAGTTGGGGTGGAGGTGCAGCAACCGAATCTGGTAGAAGGCCAGCACCGCCTCCGAGAATGGAGAGAACGGCCGCACCAACCTTGTGGAGACGTAGTGCTGGAAGACAGGGAAAAACCCTCGCGGGCGTTTCCCGTGCGCCGCGACCTCGGTGGGCGCCGCCTGCGAAGAAGACCCCGCATCCGCCTTGCCTTTGTTCTTGGCTGGACTCATTGCCGGAGATGGGTTGGTCGCGGCGGCGAAAGAAGCTGGAGGAGGAAGGAGACGAGAGAGCCGTAGAGTAGGAGCGAAGGGCTCAAGACGGGGAAGGCTTCTGCGAGAAGAAATGGAAACAATAACGGCTCCTTGCCCCGGCGTGCAGACTTTATATCTCGTCAAGGAGCAGTTACCAGGGCGTGATGGGACCCCCCATGACGCACGCCCCAGATCGTGCGTGGCCGTTACTTGTCTGAGTGACGCGTGGCTCGGGCCGGCCGGACACTTTGGGCCCACGACGCTCCAACTATGACCATGGGCTCAGCCGCGCCCATCACGGGCCCGGAGGCTACTGTCGGCCCAGTGAGGACTGGGGTATGCAGAGCCCAATCTCCTCAAGCCTCGCACGCTGATAGATCAGACGAAACGACTAAGGACCAAGCCACCGCTAGGAGAGACCCTCAAGAGGCAACTCTTCTTGAGGTCCTGAAGAGGAAGCCAGGGCCTAAAGAGGACCACACGCTTCAAGAGACTCTCCAAGGCTCACTTCGCCTGAGAGAAGTCAACGGAAACCTCTCCACGGGCCTCTGCGGCCATGTGGAGACACTTCGCGGCCAAGCAAGCGCTGCAGGGCGCACATTGCCACTGCAGCAGCCGTAGAGTGACGCGAGTACTCCAGTTGCCATTCTGGTGATAAAGGAGTCAACAAAGTTGCGCCCGCACCAGGACAGCTGGGACATTCCTCTTTGGTGATAATGCGGCTCGACGGCGCAACGCTCCAAGAAGATCGTCATTGTGGGCTCCACAACAACCACTGCAACCCCTGCGAGCCGTTCTGCGCGGTCTGCTGCCAGTCGGCCACCGCGCCCAACTTTATCGAGGATGGACCGCGTCCATGGAAGGATCGGCAACGGTGGACTCCATCTCCTCCGCGCCACTGCCTAGTAGGAGCCCACCTTGAACGCACTACGCAAGGAAGATGCTCGAGGCGCCTATAAAAGGAGCAAGAGCTCCACCGTAGAAAGGGATCGGCCAATTGCTTGCTAAACACTTGTAACCCTAGCTGAGCAAGTAGGATATCCAACTGCTAGAGGAGTAAGACAACCATTGTGTCCCTCTCCAAGCACCAAACTGCCTCAAGAGATCCCTCGGCAAGCTCATTGTACTGTAACCTCGGTACTGCAATACAGACAAGCAGGAGTAGCGATGTTACCTCCTCCTGAGGGGGCCGCGAACCTGGGTACGGCCCGGTCTCCATCTCTGTCGTGATTGTCTCTCCAGGCCCGGCGAGCACCGTCGTCGTGCCTCTCGAGTGTTGTTTGACCTCCGTGTTCAATCCTCCTTCGAACTACTCTTCAGGGTGTGACTATCCCTGTTCCGTGGGAGTCACTCTCCGACAGGTTACGATGATGCAAATTATGACACTGACCCATACGACTAGAAATCTCATAAAGGAGATGTCCTTTATTTTGAAGAAAGGCATGGTTAGTTTCCAAAGTCGCATATGAATGCACTATCGCATAATCAACATAGGTATAAAAATATATGGCAACTTCAGAAGTAGCAAGTATGATTGGACTGAACAGTTTTTCGAGCATGTTTGGTTGGCCTGAATTGATCTCTTAGACTTTTAAGGCCCATGCTACGCGAAGGTTCGAGTCTCACTCCATGCACTAAGATATATTTCACCATTATCGTAAGATACGGGATGATGTCAAAACTAGGTGACATAAAAGTGTTGCAAAGCACATATAGGTCTCAATGTATGAGATTTGTTGACTCTATTCCTCTTCCAAGACAAGCATGCACCAAGATGCTATGGGCGCTGAGCTTTTACCAAGTTGTAAACTAGATTAAGTGTTACTCTAGTGCAAGTGGGAGACTTAAGGGAATATGCCCTAGAGGCACTTAATAAAGATAGTTTATTAATCATATTCCAATTGTTCATTATATATTTTATACCATGCTATAACTTTATTAAGCGGAAGCATTAATACACGTGTGGTAGATAAACAACCAGGTCCCTAGTAGCCTCTACTAAGACTAGTTCATTGAGCGATCGATGATCAAGGTTTCCCGATCATGTGACATGGCGTCAGTTGCCAATGAAGTCATACCGTTGGTAGAACGATGTGATGGACATACCCATATTTGTAGGACGTAGTCATTACGCCTTCGACCGTGAGATCAACTCTTAGTAGTTGTCGGGTTATGACTCCAAAGAATCGGGGGTAGTCACTTCCTGAAGTGTAGTTCGTGAAGAGGATTGAACGCGGAGGTCTAGACCCTCAAGTGGCTCCGCGACGTTGCTCGCCGGACTCGAAGAAGGCACACACACGACAGAGGAAGACACCGGCCCTTACCCAGGTTCACGACCCTCGTGAGGAGGTAAGACCGCTACTCCTGCTTGTCTGTATTAGATGATGGAGTTTACAGTACAGTGTAGTTTGCCAGAGGCCCCCTTGAGGCAGTTCTTGCCTGGGGAGGGAAGCGATGATCTTCTTCCTCCTCGGGCTCAAGGCTATCCTAACAAGAATTGCTAGGGTTTACAAGGGTTGTAGCGGCAAGAGTCGACCTGTGCTACGAGGTATTCTTCCTCCTTTTATAGGTGCCTCTGGCGCTCTCCTTCGTCTTGGCCTTCAAGGTGGCTCCCACATGGCAGAGGCAGGGTGGATTTGGAGTCCACTGTGGCGTGTTCGTCCATGGACGCGGTCCATTGTTGATAAAGGTGGGCGCGGTGGCCGACCGGGGGCCGACCGCGCTGTACTGCCTACAGAGAGGGCAGTCTCTGAGGTGGAGCCATCGATGACGTTCTCCTTTGGAGGGTTGCGCCGTCCTCCCGCTTTATCGTCAGAGTACAAGGTCCTGGCAGCGGCGCAGCAGGCAGTGCCGCTTTATTGACCCCTTTATCACCAAATCGGCAACGGGGGTGCTTGCGTCACCACGTGGGCGTGGCAGAGGCCATGTGCGTCTTGCCGTACTTCCTTGGCCGCAACGTTTCCCTTCAGGCGCGGGGAGGCCTAAGGGGAGAGTCCTGCGGGACTGCCTCGAGGCGAGCTGGCGCCTCGGGAGGGTCCCCTGAGGCGAGGGATCCCTTGAGGCCCTCGTTTCCTCTTAAGGGAGGGGAATTGCCTCTCGAGGGTCCCGCCAGGCGGTGATGCCTGGTCCTTAGTCGCTTCGTTTGTCTGGCCAGCGTGCGAGGCCTGGGGGAATGGGCTCTTCATACCCCAGTTCCCACTGGGCCAACAGTAGCCCCCGGGCCCATGATGGGCACGATTGAGCCCACGGGCTCAGGCGAAGCGTCGTGGGCCCTTAGTGCCCAGCCGGCTCGAGCCACGCGGCACTTGGACGAATAACGGTCTCGCACGATCTGGGGCGCGAGTCGTGGGGGGTCCCACCACGTCCCGACAACTGCTTCTTGAGGTGACATAAAGCCCGAGCGAGGCAGCATGGAGCCGTTACCGTTTCCAAATCTTCTCGCAGAAATTTCCGCTCTACAGAGCTCTCCGCCTCCGCTCTCTCCTGCGAATCTCCGTTCTCCAACTCCTCCAATCTTCCGCTTCCGCGACGATGAGCCCTCTCAAGAGCAAGGGTAAGGCCGCCGCGGGGTCTTCCTCCCAGGCAGAGGCCCCTGAGACCGTTGTGGGCGCGGCGCTGCTGGGCGTGCGCGTCAACGAGAAGGCGCTCGCCAAGGTCCGGTGCCTGGTGGCGGACCGGACGAACGAGCACGGCACCACTGCCCTGAAGCCCGTGGCGCACGGGAAGCGCCCGCGCGGGGTCTTCCTGGTCTTCCAACATTGCCTGGCTGCGGGACTGGTGCCGCCCTTCTCGCCGTTCCTGGAGGCGGTGCTGGCATTCTACCAGGTGCAGCTGCTACACCTGCACCCCAACTCCGTCCTCATCCTCGCCGTCTTCGCCTACATCTGCGAGGCGTACCTGGGCCTGGAGCCCACGGTGGGGCTGTTCCGGTGCTTCTACGCGCTCCGGAACACGGCGAAGAACGAGCGCTCTGGGTGCGTCTCGTTCCGCATCGTCGACGGAATGGGGAGCGTCTACATCCCCATGTCTTGGAGCGAGGGCAAGGCCATCACTTCGGTGATGAAGAAGGTAAAAGACTTCCGCCAGAAGTGGTTTTTTGTTGGGGTGGAGCGTCCCTGCGCCTTCCTCGAGGTCCCCGACGAGCCCCCGGTGAAGAACTCCCACTGGGGCAAGGCCACCTTTGACGGCGCCAGGAACGTGAGCTTGATGGGGCGCCTGAGCTTCCTCCGCGAGGAGGGCCTCACAGGGCAGATGATCGTCGCGGACTTCGTGACGCGTCGCATTGCGCCCGTCCAGGCACATTCGGTCCCCATGTGGATGTACTCGGGGCCGAAGGACAAGATGCAGCTTCACGTCGAGGACATCGACAAGAACACCGTCGACAACGTCCTCTCCGCGCTCTTCGTCAATCCATCGGTGCTTCCCGTGGATGAGCTCCCCGCGGCGCTCCGGCCCCTTCACCAATACAATCTGACGGAGCGCATGGACCTCCTGGAGGGGATGCCTCCGTTCACCCCAACAGGCCAGGCAGACCTTGAGGCGCCGATGCCGGTCGCGCGGGAAGCGGAGGGGGCCGATTCTCCCTCGGCTTCCGGAGCTGGCCCAGGTGAGGAGGAGGCCGCGGCTGGGGAGGTTTCTTCTTCAAGGGCTGGGCCATTTACTGACGAGATTTGCGATATCTCGTCCGGCGATGAAGACGCCTTCGTGGTGGCGCCCTCGCGCCTCGTGGAGGAAGAGGCCGAGGAAGAGGAGGCCTTAGCTGCGGAGGCCTCTCCGGGAAGGCGCGGGCCTCGCACCAAAGCCACCGTGGACCACTCGAGGGCGAGGCCGTCTGACGTCCCCTCATGGCGCTTGCCAGGCCTGGCGTGGGTCGACGCTGGCGCCCCCTTTTCAGGGTTAGTGCTCATAATCTTGGATCATTCGTCTTTTAGCTTTCTCTTTCGCTTTACTTTTTCCTGAAGTCTTTTCTTGGTCTCTTGCCAGTGACCTTGTACCTGCGAAGCGTCGCCGGCTTCGCAAGGCATCTGAGGTGAAGAGCACCACGGTAGGGGCCGCGGCTGACGAGGCCGCGAGACCTGCGAAGGCGGCCTCCACGAGCCCCCTTGAGGGGGAGCCTCAAGCGGAGGCGGCTGTGCCCCAGGCGAGGGCAGCAGGGCCTCAGGTGGAGGAGGGCATGGCACGCCCAGAGGCACCTGCACCGCCCCCCGAGCCTCTGGTGGTGGAAGGCTGGGAGGAGACAATTTCCGCGCCAGGCGGGGGCAGCAGGGCCTCAGGTGGAGGAGGGCATGGCACGCCCAGAGGCACCTGCACCGCCCCCCGAGCCTCTGGTGGTGGAAGGCTGGGAGGAGACAATTTCCGCGCCAGGCAGGGGCAGCAGGGCCTCAGGTGGAGGAGGGCATGGCACGCCCAGAGGCACCTGCACCGCCCCCCGAGCCTCTGGTGGTGGAAGGCTCGGAGGAGACAATTTCCGCGCCGCCTCGCGCTCCTACTCCTCCTCGCGTGGCTACGCCTCCGCGCGAGATCACTCCACCGCGCGAACACCCGCCGCCGCGCGCGTTGACGCCTCCGCGCGCGCCTACCCCACCACCTGCGGCCACAGCTCCCGTGCAGCCTGCAAGGGCAGCACGCGAGGCAGCAGCAGGCACAGGCGGACCTGCTGGGGGAGATGCTTCCTCGCCTCCTCGTCAAGACGTGACCGAGGAACGCCCCGCAGCTGCAGGGCCGGAAGAGGATACCGGCGCGGGCGCAGGCGAAGCTCAGGCTAGGCCCCTTTCCCCGAGGCCGGGCCCACGAGACTCGTCGCTGGGGCCGGGCCCTCCACGAGCCAGGAGTTGGTCCTCTGCGGCTGGGACTGGAGCGTGGGGCGCCGCGAGGTCGCCTTCGGCCTTGTGAGGGAATCCTTGGAGGGCTTGGAGGCCCACCTCGCCCTCGGAGACATATGGCTCGCTCAGCGGCAGGAGGAGCTGGCAAATTCATGGTCATCCTTCCACGCGGCGGTCGATGCGCGCCGGCTGGAGGATGCGGCGCTGCAAGACGCGCGTGAGGAGGCCACCCGCTTTGCCAAGGAGGTCCGCGAGGGGGCCATTCGCGACGCCGCGAAGCTCCTTGCGCCCCTCCAATCGGAACGTGACGCCGCAGAGGAGCTCCTGCGACAGTCCAAGGCTGGGCGCGAGGCGATGGAGGGATCGCTGGCACAGAAGTGCCGCGAGTTGGGCCAGCTGGAGACCCAGCTGCTCTCCGGCCACCAGGCCGCGCAAGTCGCTCTGGAGGAAGACCGCAAGGGCTTTTCCGAGCGGGAGCGGCAGCTGGCCCTCAAAGAGAAGGAGCTGCAATAGCGCGAGGAGCAGCGCCTTCAGGCCGAGAAGGACCTGGTCGCCCAACGCGAGGCCGTTGAGGAGCGCGAGGCAGACCTGGCCAAGGCGACCGTGAAGTACGACAAAAACGTCACTGCCCTGAAGATAGCTTACGAGCGCTTCGAGCGGCGTTTCGCCGAGAAGAAGAAGGAGGCCGATGACGCCCTCGAGGAGCGCGAGAAGCAATTCCGCAAGTCCACTTCTCAGAAGTACCGCGACTTGGCCCAGACGCAGGAGGACCGCTTCAAGATCAAGCACGGCGCGGATGCTCGGCGGATCGCCGAGCTCGAGAGGGCCAACTCCAAGCTGGAGGCTCGCCTCAAGCGCGCCAAGGATGGTCGTCGCCGAGCGGAGGAGGCTCGCACCGAGGCAGTCCCCAACCTCAACTCCCTGGCCAAGGACGTGGAGGAGCAAATGGCCCCGGCGATGCAGCGGGCGGCGGAGGCCTCGGACTCTGCCACTGCGGCTCGCGCACTCGCGAAGCGGCGCGAGAGCATGTTTGAGGCGTTGGTCGCCCGTGGCAACAAGCTCGCCGCGCAGCTCGGCGCAGACGCGCCGCACACCGACGTTCGAGGCCGCGGCGATGCTGCCATGTACCTGGTCTACTTCGACCAGCTCTTCGAGGCACTCGAGGGTCCCATCGCCGAGCTTCGCGAGATGTCGAAGACGAGAGCCGGCAGCTCCTGGGGGTGGTTGTTGATCGCATCTTCACCAACCTCAGGCTCCTCACGCCAGGCTTCGACCTCTCCTCCGTCACAGAAGCTGCTCAAGGACGCGCGGCGGGTCTCCGGTTCCCTCCGTGAGCAAGTTGACGCCTTGTGCAACCGCTTCAGGCGCGCGGAGGCTGCGGCTGAAGACAGCGAGGAGGAGGCCTCCTCTGCCGAGGCTGAAGAGGGTGCCGCGGAGGAGGTCCCAGGCGGCGCTGCTTCCCCCTGAGCCTTTCCTTATTGCGCCTGTGAGCGCTTGTATCTGAAACAGTTGTGTGTTTAGATTTCTTAAGACCTTTGGCCTGTAATATACTCTTTAATGTTGTTTAATTCGAGCTTGTCTGCCCCCCGTGAGGTCTCTTTGGACTCATCTTCATGTCTATTTGTTCTCTGCGTCGGTAGGTACCATCTCTTCGTGCCATGATTCCGCCACTTCGGTATGTAGGAGCAATGACTCCGCAAGGCCGGGGGGAGTTTAGGCCTAGGAGAGGTAAGAGACCTGAGTCGCGATGCTCAAGTGCCCCCCTTAGACGTGCGAGTAGTCCATGAAGCGTAAGGGAAAGCGAAGTCGCTTGAGGGGAAAACGTGCGCTAGGGGGAGAAAACGCTCTTAAAGCGTGGGCGCGAGACTTAGCTTCTCGAGGTTTCCGCTCTGCAGAGGCTTTTCGCCTGGCGAGGTTGCCCACTTGAGGGGTCGCTCCTGAATGCCTCTTCAGGCTTGGGGGGGATTTTTCCCTGCAGATGTTAGAGGGGCAAACCCAAACGTTGGAACACGGTTCAAGGGACTCGTGCGCGCTTATAGGTCCCCTCAGGCGTTCCTTGCGAGGAGAGTAAGTACCAAGGTCCTCTGTAGAGATGACGTGTTTGTGGGATCTTGCCCTCCAGCCAGAGCTCAGACTCTTGGATTTTGCAGTGCTGCTGGTGTGTCATTTGAGGCACTGGCACCATACTCAGCCCCCGCTCGCGAGGTACGCATGTGAAGAGATGTAAGCGCACACTTCAAGAGAGTAATGCGAAAATAAAACTCACCAAATACATTTTAAAGCGGCGCCGAAGCGCTAAGTTCACTTGGGAACGAAATTGAGTCATTATGCTTGGGGTTGCCAAGTTAATGTTTTGACCATGTCGAGGCATGGGGACCACCCATTAGTGGCAGAGACTCTCAACGGCCTGAGGTGGCTCCTTAAATGTAGAGCTCGGAGGGTTTGCCCTCGAGAGAAGCCTTTGGATCTTGGGGGTTTAAGTCGTGAGCTGTTAACCTCTAGAGACAAAGACGCTTGGAGGTTGAGCCGTAGGCTGCCTCTTCCGCTAGGAGTCTCGACGTGACAATGATCACGGGCGTGGCAATGACCACGGTTGCATTTGTTCGCTTAGGAGACAAAGCATGTTTTGGAGGTTTAAGCCGTGAGCATTTTAACCTCTAGAGACAAAAATGCTTGGAGGTTGATCCGTAGGCTGCCTCTTCCGCTAGAAGTCTCGACATGACAATGATCACGGGCGTGGCAATGACCACAGTTGCATTTGTTCCCTTAGGAGACAAAGCATGTTTTGGAGGTTTAAGCCGTGAGCATTTTAACCTCTAGAGACAAAAATGCTTGGAGGTTGAGCCGTAGGCTGCCTCTTCCGCTAGAAGTCTCGACGTGACAATGATCACGGGTGTGACAATGATCACGTTTTGCGTTTGTTCCCTTAGGAGACAAAGCATGTTTTGGATGTTTAAGCCGTGAGCATTTTAACCTCTAGAGACAAAAATGCTTGGAGGTTGAGCCGTAGGCTGCCTCTTCCGCTAGAAGTCTCGACGTGACAATGATCACGGGCGTGGCAGTGACCACGGTTGCATTTGTTCCCTTAGGAGACAAAGCATGTTTTGGAGGTTTAAGCCATGAGCATTTTAACCTCTAGAGACAAAAATGCTTGGAGGTTGAGCCGTAGGCTGCCTCTTCCGCTAGAAGTCTCGACGTGCCAATGATCACGGGCGTGACAATGATCAAGTTTTGCGTTTGTTCCCTTAGGAGACAAAGCATGTTTTGGAGGTTTAAGCCGTGAGCATTTTAACCTCTAGAGACAAAAATGCTTGGAGGTTGAGCCGTAGGCTGCCTCTTCCGCTAGAAGTCTCGACGTGACAATGATCACGGGCGTGACTATGATCACGTTTTTAATTTGTTCCTAGTGGATACAAAGATTTGTGAGGTTTAAGCCTTGAGATTTTAACCTTGAGGGACAAAAAGTGCTTGGAGGTTGAGCCGTGGGCTGCCTCTTTCGCTAAATGCCTTGATGTGACAATGATCACGGGTAGAACTTGCGTAGGTGCATGATGTTCCATGGATTCTTGACGGGGACGCCGTCTTGCGTCTCGAGGCGAGCCGCGCCAGGCCTGGCGATGTGGGTGACCCTGTAGGGACCTTCCCACATCGAGGACAGCTTGTGGAGGCCTTCCCTGGAGAGGATTCGCCTGAGGACGAGATCACCTGCCTCCAGGGTGCGCGAGCGCACGTTGCGGCTGTGGTAGCGTCTCAGGTCCTGCTGGTATTAGGCCGCCCGGAGGGCGGCGCGGCGTCGTAGACCTTCAAGAAGCAGCAGGTCGTCGTTGTGGAGGTCCTCTTGCTAGTCCTCGTTAAAGGCAAGGACCCGTGGGGATCCATGCTTTATCTCTGTGGGGAGGACTGCTTCGGCTCCATAGACGAGTGCGAACGGTGTTTCCCCGGTGGGCTTGGGTGGCGTGGTACGGATGGACCAGAGCACCGAGGGGAGCTCGTTGATCCAGCCCTTGTCGTGGCCCTTGAGGATATCGAAGGTCCTGGTCTTTAGGACTTTGAGGACCTCTGCGTTTGCGCGCTCAGCCTGTCCGTTCCTTTGCGGATGGGCGACTGAGGCGAAGCAGAGCTTGATGCCCATTCTTTCACAGTAGGCTCTGAAGATGCCACTGGTGAACTGTGAGCCATTGTCGGTGATGATGCGGTTAGGCACTCCGAAGCGGCAGACCAGGCCCCTGATGAATTTCACCGCCGCGCCTGCTCTGATTGTGCGCGTCGCCTCCACTTCAGGCCATTTTGTGAACTTGTCAATGGCCACGAAGAGGTAACGATATCCACCTTGCGCCGTTGGGAAATGTCCCAGGATGTCCAGCCCCCAGACCGCAAACGGCAACGAGAGAGGAATGGTCTGTAGTCCTAGCGCTGGTTGGTGGATTTGCTTGGCGTGGAATTGGCAGGCTTCACATGTTTGAATGATGTCCATTGCATCTTGAAGCGCTTGAGGCCAGTAGAAGCCGCTCCTGAAGACTTTGTCTGCGAGGGTGCGGGCGCACTATGGTGGCCGCATTCTCCGCTGTGGATGTCCTTGATCAGCAGTTTGCCTTCTTTAGGAGGGACGCATTTGAGCACGACGCCGTTTGGGCGCTTGCGATAGAGAATTCCTTCGAGGATTTGGTACGATTTTTCTTGGCGGGCAATTCGCTCCGCTTCAACGTCTTCCTCGGGAAGGATCCCTTTGTGGAGGTAGTCCTTGATCTCGTCGATCCATCCTGTTTCTTGGTGCACCGCTGTGAGCAACAGACGCTCCCCTATAGGGGGCCCGCAGCCTGGAGCCCCGCTTGCAGCTGGTGGTGGGAGCGCTTCGTCTGTGCTTGCGGGCAGGGCCTCTTGGGGCTGCTTTATGGATGCCTTGACGAGCCTTTCTTCAAAGACACCTGGTGGCTGAGCTTGCCTCTTTGATGCGCGCTTGGCGATGTCATCAGCCTCTTGGTTTTCCTTTCTTGGGATGTGCATGAGCTCCATTCCCCTGAAGTTCTTCTCAAGCCTACGGACCTCTTCAAGGTATGCGGCCATGTGGTCGTCCTTAGGCTTGTAGCTTTTGTTAGAGAAGTTTACGAGCAGTTGGGAGTCGCCCTTGATGAGTAGATGCTTGACGCCTAGGGAGATTGCGGCGCGTAGGCCAGCAAACAATCCTTCATACTCGGCGATATTGTTGGATATCTTGTCAATTCCGAAGCACAGCTGGACTGCGTAATACAACTTGTCGCCTTTGGGGGAGGCCCCAGAGGGCCCTTGCTCTTCTCCCAAAGGCTCTTCAGGGGTTGGGTCATTCCATTCGGCGACGAAGTCAGCCAGCGCTCTTCCTTTGATTACCCTTGTGGTATCGAAGCGCAAATTGAATGGCTGTAGCTCAATGTTCCACCCTGCGACACGATCTGTTGCGTTTGGGTTGCGCAGTATTTGCTCCAGGGGAAAATAGGTGACCACTGTGATGGGGTGCCCCTGGAAGTAGTGTCGCAGCTTTCTTGAGGCTATGAGGAGTGCGAGGAGAAGCTTCTGCTGCATTGTATACCGCTCGCGAGCATCGCGCAGTACTGTGCTGACAAAGTAGACTGGATGCTCGACGATGGTAGCTCATGTAGCCTCGCGTCTTTTGCCTGAGGTGGCTCAGCTTGGCCCTCGAGGGGGTTTGCCTCAGGGGGTTGGCCTCAAGGGTCTTGCCCTATGCCTCGAGGGGGTTGGCTTCGTGAGGCTCCTCAGACTCCTCGGCATGAATTCCTTGCAGCGGTGGACTTGGGGCTGGCCTCTCTTGGGGCTTTGGGCCCGGCGGCGGTTTTGTGAGGGCTGCCCTTTCGTCGAGCTCCTTATCAGGAGGCTTTTCCTTTGGAGTTGCTGCACTCTTCTTGTGGAGTACTGGCTCTTCTCTTTCCACCACAAGGACATCATTGGCTGTTTGCGGAGTAGTTGATAAGTACAGCTTCAGGTGCTCGCCATGCCTTGGGGCGACCATTACTGGTGGGCTGGCCATATACTTCTTCAAGTCCTCAAATGCTTTTTCAGCTTCAGGGGTCCACTTGAAAGTGCCTGTTCTTTTCATGATCTTGAAGAACGGCAGGGCTCTTTCGACGAACTTGGAGATGAATCGACCCAAGCTGGCCATGCAGCCTGCCAGGCGTTGCATGTCCTTGAGCCTGCGCGGAGGTTGCATGTCTTCTATGGCCTTGATTTTGTCTGAGTTTGCCTCTATGCCTCGATGAGACACGAGGAAACCCAAGCAATTTGCCTGAAGGTACTCCAAAGACGCACTTGGCGGGGTTGAGCTTGATGTTCACCTTGCGCAGGCTGGCGAAGGTTTCTTCAAGGTCTCCGAGGAGAGTATTTCCTTCTCGTGATTATACAACGATGTCATCGACATATGCTTCGGCGTTCCGCCCCATTTGCCCGCCAAGGGCTATCCTCATTGCCCTCTGGAAAGTGGCTCCAGCATTTTTGAGGCCGAAAGGCATGCAGCCATAGCAATACACACCGCACGGGGTGAGGAAATCCGTCTTCTCCTCGTCCTCCTTAGCCATCTTTATCTGGTGATAACCAGAGAAGGCATCAAGGAAACAGAGGAGGTCGCAGCCTGCCGTGGAGTCCACAATCTGGTCAATTCTGGGCATGGGATAAGGGTCTTTGGGGCAGGCCTTGTTTACATCAGTGTAGTTGATGCAGAGGCGGCCTCCTCCGGCGGGCTTTGGGACTACCACGCCGTTGGAGAGCCAAGTGGGATGCGCGACTTCGCGAACGAATTTTGCCGCTTTGAGCTTCTCGACCTCCTTGACGATGAATGCTTGCTTCTCAGGGTCTTGCTTTCTTGCTTTTTGCTTGATGGGGCGCGCGTTTGGACACACGGCCAAGTGGTGCTCGATCACCTCCCTCGGTACACCAGACATATCTGACGGTGTCCATGCGAACATGTCAGAGTTTGCCTGGAGGAAGGCGACGAGCGCGCTTTCCTATTTGGGAGGCAGCGCGGCGCCAATGGTGAAGCTAGCCCCCAAGCCTTCAGCCCCCGAGCTACTGGAACTCAAAGAGATTTTCTTGGTAGCAGGTGCCTCCTGGGAGAACAACTGCTTCTTCTTCTTGGGTCTCTCAAGAGGCTCTAGGTCCTCTTCTGCGGGGAAGGCCATGGCGGCGGTCTTGTAGGCCGTTTCAACGGCGCGCGTAGCGTCCAGGACATGCCCACGGATGGTGATCGTGCCAGCGCTGCCGGGTATCTTGACCATGTTGTAGGCATGGTGCGTGACGGCCATGAACTTCGCGAGCGCGGGGTAGCCGAGGATGGCATTGTACGGCAGGCCGATGTGTGCTACATCGAAATCGATGTGCTCGGTGCGGTAATTTTCCTTGCTCCCGAAGGTGACGGCAAGCCTGACCTGGCCTAGAGGCTCGATCGAGCCGCTGGTGACCCCCGTGAAGGGCCTCGAGGGCATGAGCCGCTCGTAGGGCACTTGAAGCGCTTCGAACGTATCTATGGAGATAACGTCCAGGCCTGCTCCGCCATCGATGAGAGTCTTGGAGACAGCCACGTTGTCGATGGTGGGGGTGCAGACCAGCGGGAGGGTTTCAACAGTCTTGGTGGACTTGGGGTGGTCCTGAGCGTCGAAGGCGATGGTGTACTGCGACCACTTGAGGGGCCTGGAGGTTTCCGTGCTTGGGACGGCGGCGTTGAGCTCGCGGCCGAACTGCTTGAACTGGTTGTTTGACTTCGGCGCCTGCGCTCCCCCGAGGATGCAGGCAATGGCGCCTCTCGGGGCTTGGTAGCCGCCATCGTCCTCGTTAGGGAGGTTGCCGTTCTTTTCCATGGCGTTGGCCTGATTTCCAGATGGTTTCTGGTAGCCGCCCTTGCGTCC
The DNA here is from genome assembly GCA_026929855.1 of Poa annua. NCBI lineage: Eukaryota > Viridiplantae > Streptophyta > Magnoliopsida > Poales > Poaceae > Poa > Poa annua. The sequence continues at coordinate 235,576,711 of CM049426.1, read as the reverse complement.
GCTCCCGCGGTAGCCACGTACTCGGCCACTGCTACCACTGCCCTCTGCTTGCTCGCGCTCCTTGCTCAACCTTTTGAGGTCGAAGAAGGACTCCGTAGAGTGGCCGCGCCTATTGTGGTAGATGCAGAAAGGGCGATGGTCGTCTCTTCTCTCTCTAGGCTCGGGGGAGTCTCTGCGGGTGCCCTTCGCGTCAGGCTCTGCCGCGAGAACCGCGGTGGCCTTGCGCTTGGGCTCCTCCTTCTTCTTCAGGCTCTTGGACCCCTCAGCGTGATCGTCCCCTCTTGAGGACATCTTGACGATGAGGAGTCCCTCTTCAACCTTGGCGCACTTGTCAGCCAGGTCGAAAAGCTTGACCACAGAGGTAAGCTTGTCGTGGATGCCCAGCTTCTCGAGCATCCTGCTGTTAGTGACGCCCTCGCGGAACGCGGCGATGACTTGGGTGTCAGGGATGTTCGGGATCTTTTTGCGCACTTGGCTAAAGCGCTGGATGTACTTGCAGAGCGTCTCATCCTTCTTCTGCACTACGGCGTGCAGATCGTTGTGGGTGAGGGCGCGCTCGTATGTCCCCTTGAAGTTGGAGACGAACTGCTTGCAGAGCTCCTCCCAGGAGTTCACGGAGTCCTCAGGGAGGTTCAGGAGCCACGACAGCGCAGAATCGCGAAGCGCGTGGGAGAACCAATTGGCCATGACCTTGTCATCTCCACCCGCAGCTTGGATGGAGGTGGTGTAGAGCTGCAGGAACTTGATGGGGTTGCTGGAGCCGTCGTAGCCCTTGGGGAGAGCAGGCCTGAATTTCGGGGGCCAGACCACGCGACGCAGAGAACGGGTGAACGCCATGCAGCCTGAGGCGTACGTAGCGACCCCGTGCTGCAGCGCGCCGCGGTTCTGCTGACCCGCCTGGCATATCTCCTCCACGAGCCTCATCTGGCGGTCTCGCTGGAGCTCCATCCCCACGCGAGCGTCGGGCGCGGTGTGCTGCACGATCAAGCAATCGTGCGGCGAGGACGCGTGCGAAGCAGCCCTCTGCGCCGCAGCCGGTGCAGGCCTTGGAGATGGCGAAGGCGTGTTTGTCGCGACCGTGCCCGCGAGAGAGGGGCGCAGGTTGGACTACGACGGAGCCGGGCGCGTCGTAGCGATGCCGACGAGGTGGTTGAGGCGTTGGAGCCACTGCTCGTGGGCCTCAACGGTGGGCTGGTAGCGGAGAAGCTCCTGCGCCATGAGCAGCGCGGTGTGAGGCACAAGGTCTGTCCTCCCCGGGCCTGAGCCGCTCGGGCGCTGCGTCGGGTGCGACGACTGCGCGTCCTCCTAGTGGTCGGAGTTGTGCTCCGGCGCCTCTTCGTGAGGGCCAGAAGGGACATGCTCTTCATGGCGGGGTCGGCCCCGTCGTGCGCGGGTGGTCGCGGTGCCTGGCGGCGCGCGTGCTCCCCCAGGCGCACGTCGGTTGACGCGGGCGACGCGGGTGGCGCGGGTGTTCACCATGGCGCGGAGACGAACTCGAAGGTTGTTTACGCGCCTCAGTCCCCTACCTGGCGCGCCAAATGTCGGGTTATGACTCCCAAAAATCGGGGGTAGTCACTTCCTGAAGTGTAGTTCGTGAAGGGGATTGAACGCGGAGGTTTAGACCCTCGAGTGGCTCCGCGACGTTGCTCGCCGGACTCGAAGAAGACACGCACACGACAGAGGAAGACACCGGCCCTTACCCAGGTTCACGGCCCTCGTGAGGAGGTAAGACCGCTACTCTTGCTTGTCTGTATTAGATGATGGAGTTTACAGTACAGTGGAGTTTGCCGGAGGCCCCCTTGAGGCAGTTCTTGCCTGGGGAGGGAAGCAATGATCTTCTTCCTCCTCGGGCTCAAGGCTATCCTAACAAGAATTGCTAGGGTTTACAAGGGTTGTAGCGCGCCAAGAGTCAACCTGTGTTACGAGGGATGTCTTCCTCCTTTTATAGGCGCCTCTGGCGCTCTCCTTTGTCTTGGCCTTCAAGGTGGCTCCCACATGGTAGAGGCAGGGTGGAGTTGGAGTCCACCGCGGCGTGTTCGTGCATGGACGCGGTCCATTGTTGATAAAGGTGGGCGTGGTGGCCGACCGGGGGCCGACCGTGCTGTACTGCCTGCAGAGAGGGCAGTCTCTGAGGTGGAGCCCACGATGACGTTCTCCTTTGGAGGGTTGCGCCGTCCTCCCGCTTTATCGTCAGAGTAGAAGGTCCTGGCAGCGGCGCAGCAGGCAGAGCCGCTTTATTGACCCCTTTATCACCAAAACGGCAGCGTGGGTGCTTGCGTCACGACGTGGGCGTGGCAGAGGCCATGTGCGTCTTGCCGTGCTTCCTTGGCCGCAATGTTTCCCTTCAGACGCGGGGAGGCCTGAGGGGAGAGTCCTGCGGGACTGCCTCGAGGCGAGCTGGCGCCTCGGGAGGGTCCCCTGAGGCGAGGGATCCCTTGAGGCCCTCGTTTCCTCTTCAGGACCTCGAGGGGAATTGCCTCTCGAGGGTCCCCCCAGGCGGTGATGCCTGGTCCTTAGTCGTTTCGTCTGTCTGGCCAGCGTGCGAGGCTTGGGTGGAATGGGCTCTTCATACCCCAGTTCCCACTGGCCCGACAGTAGTGCAAATGGATTTCTCTAAATTCGTGATGTATGTTGGTCATAACCTTTGAATATGCTAGGCACCAAAGTCCCAAAATATACCATTCGTCTGTTCAAACTCCATAGTTGCTACCTTTTAACATGGATGGGATTGTGGCTAGATTTGTCGTCAGCAAATACCTGCATGAATAATACAGAAAAAGCCTGAAACTCGACTCTGTAGGGAGACGAGGCCCATGGCCAGCAGCTTTTCTCCATCCTATTCTTGAGGAAAAAAGAAACACGAGGGATACCTCGGTAACTTGGAAATACGTCCCACTAAGTGGGAAACTACCCTTCATAGTTGTTCGACATGGAACCTGTTTATGTTCAGTAACCTGTCATTAGTGGAGATTGAAGAAGCACATGCGATTTTCAGACCAACAATAATTATTAATAGTACTACCTCACTAATTTAATCGACCAGCAATGCGTTTTTCATGTTTCTCAAACTGTCCATATGGGGAAGGTCAAAATATACATTGGTATTCTTCTTTTGAACATATTATGTTTATGCTAATATTTTTCAAAGCTAAGATTGTTTTTAGATAAAGGAAATTTATTGATATCAAGTATCACATACACCCAGCCTCTGCAACAACGTAGTGTCCTAACAACATTACGGATACACATAGCCAAAAATAAATTACAAAAAAAAACCTGCAACAATCTACTTCTTGAGACAACATCACTAACACGACCTAGACAACACCAACAAAGCTAAGATTGTAGATTATTATCATGCAATACATACAGGTTACATACAGAACAAAAGTGTATTTGATCGACCAGCAATGCGTTATTCATGTTTCTCAGGAGGATCCTACACCCCTATCTAATAAAGCGCAATATATAAAAAAACTGTCCATATGCAGAAGGTCAAAATATATACTAACATGCTTCTTTTGAACAGATTATGTTCATGCAACAAACACAAGTTACGTACAACACAGATGTGTGTTTGATATAAAATTACATTCACTATATCTATATGTTAACCATCAACTTTTCCTTGAATACAAAATGATTTATGAGTTAATATGTTAACTAACATGCACTATATCCAGAATGGCTTTGCTTGTGTTGCATGGAACAAAAATTTATTATATATGAAACTATGCATTGTGTTCACCTAAAGTAGCATCTCTACTCAAAAAGTATCCAAACTTGCCATGTAATTTATTTCTTTATCAGAATCGTGCATCTGACATCTTCCATGTGAGGGTCAGAGCATAGTTTTGATGCCTCTTGGTCATTTCCATTACGCCATCTGCATAGAGCTACACTATTTAGTGAACATCAACTTACAAGTTTAGTCATGTATTTTAAATTAAAATAAGCTTGCCTTGCATCCACATGGTTAACAAGTACGGACTTGGATCGTCATGCTCCCATGGGTCAAGTCCTAGCTGTTAATCATTTTCTTAATCAGGAATAATTCTTGAAATGCTTAAGTAAAAGATAGCTAACCTTTTGCAGAATGGAGTGTGGAGTGTGAATCTGGAAGTTCATACCTGTAAAAAGAATCTAATTTCAATAATGGAAAAATCACTTGTACATTTTCTAGATAGAGAACATTATGTTTAAGATGAATCAAAATCACTTCACTGCTTACACATAGTATTCTGTCCGAAACATGCGTACATTCTTCAGTTTTGGGAGTGGAATTGAAGCTGCTTGAGTGCTAATAGCAACAAGTGCTTTCGCAATATCATCAGATGAGAGGTCCTCATTGCTTTCTTTGATGCAATTTTGCAAGTTATGAGCAAGCGCTTTGTAGTTAAGGCGTATCAATGGGAAACCAGTATCTGGATCGTAATCTTCGGTATTGTTTCCAAAAGTTTCCGGACGTTCTTCCTGTCTTGGACTCGTTGGCTTCTCAATTATTGGCTCTGAGTTGTTCACGAGAAAATCCCTTCGACGGGAACTTCCCTCAATCCGAGGCAGCACAGTTGAATTCGGAGTGGCCATGCCATCATTCTTGAAGTTGAATTGATTGCTCGAGAACACCAAGCTTTTCTTTTTAGGTGCAGGAAGTGCTAGTCGTGCACTTCATGAAAAAAATCAGGAAACGAGAAGACGATTCAAAGGACAAACAAATTTCAGTAATTACACAAGTAAACTCCCAGGTAATACCGAGCAAAGTGCGACTGATGTCTGTCTCAGACTGATAGAAGCATCTGATTAGCAGCAGGTTAAATTGTGAATGGAATTTATACGTCTCTCAAGTCTCAACTAACCGAAGGCCAATCGGTGCAAGAATCGATTATGCAAGACAAATCGATGTTAATTTTTTCAAGTCTGCTAATTGCTGCATAATATCTCTTTTTCTGTTCAACAAACATGAGCTACTATTTCCCAAAGAGCAAAAAACAAAAGTGATAATACCTTGCGAAGGCAATTGCAAAATGCCTACATTCGCTTCGCATTGGACATGCATTGCAATTCGGTTTGTTTTTTTGTACAAAACACCTGCATCGAATATTGTGGAAATGAATGCATTAATTATTTTACGGATTATGTATTTACTGGTTCAAAAACAAAACAAATCCATCCGTGGATCCTAATATAAGTACCTTTCCAAAAGTAATCATCTGGTAGTGTAGCTCATACCTGTGAATATTGCGATAATTGTGTCAACTATTTTACTTCTTATCTGTACAAGATCTATAGAGATTTCCGTTCGCTCGGAAAGAATAACCTATACTTGCCAGTATGAAAACAAGTGCAAAAAATAACGGTTAGACTGGAGTAAACATTTACTAGTTTCTTAACCGGTGAACACGCTCTAAGAATGCACTCTCTCGCAAGTAACGTAATAATTATGTGCTCCCACATGGGAACACAAGATGAAGTAGAAACAATGCAATCAAAACTTGTGATGCAGTCGATATACATTGAAGCAATGCACTTGAAAACAGCTCTTTAACCTTACGGGGTAAAGGTGCACTAGCTAGCAAAATTGAAAATTTAAGCTGATAAGAGTTACAACTCACAGTGTCTCTTGACCAAGTTTACACAGACGAGGCCAGATGTACTTTTGTACAGTCTCCAAGACAGGATATCTTTGACAAGCAAAATAAAATGATATAAGAAAATTTGAACATAAAATACAATATAAAAATAAATGGAAGGTTAAGGAGATGTAATTTTAGAGACTCAAGATAGGACTACAATGGAAGACGATTACAGCTCGAGGAGATGTAATTTTAGAGATTCAGGAAGAGGTTGAATGGGCACCCATCCCAGTCTTACGCATATCCGACCAACATTGGTGTCCACCTGAGTGGCCAAAGTATTGTTTTGTCAATATGAAAATGACTGCAGGTGACTAAAAACTACTCCCAACAATAACTTACAGGGAAGGCAAGATGATGTAATGTCACTAGACGTAGGGGCGGAGCTGCTTGGGCAAACCCTGATGCACTTGCATCAGGGGCATGAACTTTTTAAGCCTAAGTTATTAGCTAAATTACCTTTTTTGCATCAGGTTAGCAAATAAAGCGTGCAGCAGCCGTCCGGGAGTGCATCGGGGCAACTCGTGCTCCAGCTCCGCCCCTACGTCCAGTAGACGAACACATTCAACGCTTTTGAGACACAGTCCAGTATGCTAAGCAAATAGTCACTGAAAAAAAATCGAATCAGTTTCAGTAGAAGTTGTATGAGTGACAGGTTCATGCACTCTTTGCTATCTCGTCAAGCCCAAAGGCTCTGATTGCCCAGGTGTGGCTAGGGGTGTTAGACTTAGGCTATGTGGAAGGTGTTCTCTGTATGCTGCAAAAGCTACTGCTGCTTGTATTACATAGGGGCATATATAGGGATACAAGGTCGGTTGGAGCCTGGAACCTGACAGGTACTACAGCCTTCTACAACCTTCTATTGATAGGTTTCTACAACTGAGTTTCTACAACCTTCTACAGAATTTGCTACTTGCTACTCTATCTTACATCATAAAGATAGTATAGAACATTCTAGCAGTAAGCAAGGATTACTCTAAAAATTCTCCTCCTAATCCTTGCTCATCGAGCTTGATTTGATCTGGATTATCCCAATTCGAGCACGCAGCTCCTGAAACTTCACTCGCCCCAAAGGTTTTGTCAAAATGTCTGTAAGATGATCTGATGTGTTGATGAAGCTGGTGCTGATGCTTCCATCTTCCAAGCAATCTCTGATTAAGTGATACCGAATGTCGATATGTTTGTTGCGCTCGTAGAAGACTGAATTTTTGGCTAATGCTATGGCAGACTTGTTGTCTATCTTCAGCTCAACTGTCTCAGCTTTCCTTCCTTGAAACTCACCAAGAAGTCGAGCCAACCAAATTCCCTGATTTGCTGTAGTTGTGGCTGCTACATATTCTGCCTCACAGGAAGACTGAGCAACCACCCTCTGCTTGAGAGATTGCCAACTTACCAAGCAGTTGCGAGGAATAACAATGTGCCACTCGTGCTCTTCCTAGTGTCAATGTCGCCAGCCAGGTCACTATCACTATAACCAATCAGACGTACCTCATTTATCTTCCGTCTGTAGTGAAGACCGTAGTTGATCGTGCCATCGACGTAGCGAAGAATCCTCTTCACAGCCATTATGTGCTCATTGGTGGGTCGTTCCATGAATCGACTCACAAACCCAACAGCAAATGCTAGGTCTGGCCTGGTGTGGACATGATAGGGGAGGCTGCCAACGATCCGCCGATACTCTGTAGCATCCACCTCTTTTGATGTACTTTCACGGCTCAGCTTGAGCTCCTCCTCCATTGGGTTGTGTGCTGGATTGCATCCTTCCATTCCTCCCAGCTGAAGGATGCGAGAGGCATAGTGTGCTTGACATAGGCTTATGCCATCTGCGTGCTGCTGGACTTCAATTCCGAGATAGAATGACAACAAACCAAGTTCACTCATTTGGAATTTTGTCTTCATCTCGAGCTCTCTGTAACATCCCAAAAATTTGTAAAAATTTAAAACTTTGCATTCATGCATCATTCATCATTTAGACATAACATTACATCACATAAATATTAAATAAAATTTCAAATTATAAGTTTAAATAATGTAAATTCCATAAAGTGTTTATTTAAAACTTCTTTAATAAATATAATTTTTCCAAATTATTTAATGGGCAAGTATAATGCTAAAAAGTTCCATTTTTAATAACCTTTCCAAAACATATTTTTATGATTTTTTCTGAAATTTTTTGAATAGGTTTAAAAATCATTTTGAAATCAGTTATTGAAAATAGATTTTCAATTTATTTAAAAGATTAGGAATTTGGGTCGGCCCGTTTGCTATCTGCCGCGCGCGCGTAGCGTATCAGCACGCCAGCGGCCCCGCTCTCCCTCTCTCTCTTAGTCACTGACATGTGGGACCCACCTGTCATCACTCTCGCGAAGACGTTCGTCCCCAAATCACGCTCCCGACCCCGACAGGAAACGTCGAATTGATTCGCACGATTATGGGCGATTTACTTCTCCCCTTACCTCGCCTCCTTTCCCTACTAATACCCCTCTCCGCTCTCTTCCGTTTGCCCCAAACCAATCAACCCGAGAGCCACCAGGCCGCACACATTCATCTCCGGAGTTCTGCGGTGGCCGCCGGCAAGAACTTCGTTTTCCGGTGAGATGAAGCAATGCCGAGCCCTCTCGTCGTTTCCCCTCGCACCCTCTCGCTCATGCGAACCTTTTTGACACGATTATCTGTTGTTTCCCACAGCGCATCGTCGAGTTCGTCCACGTCCGAGGAGATCCGCCGCCACGCGCAACTCTGGCGAGCTCTTCTGGGGAGACGAGGACGCTCCGCTCATCGCCGCCTCGCCATCGTCTCCATCTCGACGTCGCGCACCCCCTGGTGAGCTTCGTTTCTCTCCTAGAGCCGTAAAGCGCCATGAGCGCAGACGCCGGCAATGGCTCCGCCGCGCCCCAGCTCGTCTCCGGTGACTCGCGCCGCCCGCGTTAGGTCAACGCATCCTGGACCGTTGGATCTAGATCCAACGGATCCGTTTTATTTTTATTTTCCGTCTCTGTGATTAATCTGGCGCGTCCGATTTCATTTAAATCTAACGGCTCCCGATCATGATCCGCGTCGAAGCGGTACGGGCGAATCAGATCGCGCCGCGTTGCCGATTCTTTTTCTATTTCGAATATAATTTAGAAATTAAAACAGAAAACTATTAAAACTTGCAAAATTCATAACTTTCAATCTGTAAGTCCAAATTTGATAAACTTTATATCATTGGAAATCCCAGCTCATTTAGTTTATTTCTATATCATTAGTTTGTCATTTTAGTGTCTTTAAATTTGCGAAATTCACAGATTGGCATTTCGGCCATTTAAATTCATATTTTAAATATTAAAAATGTTTTTCATCTAATTGTTGTGGAATAATAATTTTGCTCTCTGTCCAGAAAGTGCAACATGAGTTTTTATTGAAAGTTTTATAAAATAACTAAGTGATTTGAGTGTAGTATTTAAATTTACTATAATTGTTCTTTATAATTTTAATTGTTAAAATAGAAAATAAAATATTGCTAATTACATTTCATGCATTAAATAAACAGAGAGAATAAAATTGATAATAAGTTGTTTTGGTTATGTTCATAACATATCATGCATGCATACATATTTATGCTTTGGTGTTTTAAGTGTTGCATGTTGTGTTTATTTATTTTTGTATTGCTTGTTGTTAGATTGTGAAGAGGAGGAAGGACTTGCTTGTGATTGTTATTCTTGCTGTGCTTGTGCCTCCTGTTACCAAGGCAAGTGACTTTCGCAATATACCCAATATTTTCTATATGCATTTGTAGTATATTTTGAGTAGTATGCATGATAGGGATTTTTGATTTATTTTATAACGCTAAGTTAGTTTATATTTTGCAAATATCCTAGTAGTGTGTAGCCACCCTTTTTCCATGCAGCCATGAAAAGTTTTATTAGATGCTTAGCCATGCTATAAAAGTGTTTACATACCATGCTATAGAAATATTCCTAAGTGTTAAAATTAAAATGCAAATCTGGGTGGATTTGGTTGGTATGGTTTATGTTGAGTGGCTTTTGGGACTATGCTTGTGGTTGTCTTCATCTAGGATAAATGTCTATTCTACTTAGCGCCATGAGTATGGTGGTTGTCACCCAGAAGTGCACTTGTGGACGGCCACCCAGGAACAAAGAGATTACTAAGCCCCTCCAAGTTTAGAAGCTTCCGTACAGCCTTTTGACAATGGGCTCTGTCTAGAATAATTAAGTTGTGAGAGTGCAACCTGTCAGCTTGACAAGCAGATGTAGAGTTGGTAGGTGGAACGAGTCTTGCTAGTATGGTTGCATTCTTCTTCTAAATGTTCTTGTCTCAATTCTCTCCTTTCCTTAATGCACTCCGCGTGTATAGGATGTTTGGGTTAATTGAGTCTAAAGGTGAAAGTGCACAACCTCAGCAGAGTCGACAATTTGAGTACTTAGCCGTGTCCCTGGAAATGGACTACTTCGAGCAGCTGGACAAGGATGGGCGGAAGAATCTCAACACTGTTTTCATAAAGTAAAATTTGACTAAGGAAAGAATTGTTGGTGCACTTGGGCTTTATCCCTTGGTGCCAAGTCCTTGAGAAATAAAAGTGTTTTACAAAAGATAGGAGAAAAATTGCTTTCTGCAAAATAGCCTCCAACCCCACCAAGCCAAATATGCATATAGATTCTAGACTTGTCATTTTATATCTACCATAGTCACTTGCCAATACTTAATTGTATTGACCTCCTTCGGGGGCTGCATATTCAAATGTGCAGGTAATTCAGATGAAGAATAAGTTTGAACTCGAGTCTACACCTAACATGTCTGCCTGTGGCGCATGCTTGAAGATGAGGCTCATTGTTATTCGCTTTTGTTGTGAACTCTGAATTTTAGCTAGCCTTCATGGCTATGCAACTTGTAATAAAGCTATACTTAGCTAATATTTTTGGATCTCGTTGTAGCAATTTGATACTTATGCAATGGTACTTTATATTTTGTACTATGGTGCTGGTAGTGATCCAGGGACTAGCACATAACACAGGTGTTCCAAATTTAATAAGAGTTGGGGCGCTACACTCTCGATTGCTCCCATGGATGAACTTGTGATGATCAGATCATCCACATATACTCCAATGAGCAAGATTGCATTGTTGGTGATCCGCCGGTATATTGCGTGCTCATGCTCGCTTTGCTTGAAGCTCATTTCTTTGAGCGTGCCGTCAAGCTTCACGTTCCATGCTCGTGGCGCCTGCTGCAGGCCATACAGGGCCTTGCGCAGCCGCAAAACCTTTCCTTCTTCTCTCTAGATGACGAAACCTGGTGGCTGCTTCACATAGACTTCCTCCTTCAATTCTCCATTGAGAAAGGCTGATTTCACGTCCATGTGGTGGACATGCCACCCCTCATGAACAGCGAGAGCAAGCAGCAACCTGATTGATTCCATGCGAGCAACCGGAGCATAGACTTCATCAGTCTACGCCAGCTTGTTGGACGAAGCCACGGGCAACCAACCACGCTTTGTGTTTGATGACTTCGCCGACTTTGTTTTTCTTCAACTTATAGACCCATTTCAGGCTTATTGGTCGATGCCCGTGTGGCAGATTGACGAGCTCCCATGTCTTGTTCCGCTCCACCATTTCAATTTCCTCGCGCATGGCAGCCAGCCATGCCTTGTCCTGCTCAGCCTCTACAAATGAGCATGGCTCCCCTGTGATGGCCAAGTGTAGCTCACAGTCAAGGTTGCGCGGTGCGAGCCCTGGCACTGGTTCTTCTCCTCCAATAAGGTGTTCAACATTGCGATAGCAAACTGGTGTGCCGCTATGTGCAGCGTCGAGTTGATCATCGTCATCAGCTAGTGGCGTGACAAACTCTGGAGTCGCTGGGTTGTAGCGCTTGCTGCTGGTGTAGACGGAGGCGATGGTGGTGTGTTGGCTGACGTACTTTGAGCCCCATGTCTCGCCGATGCAAATCTGTCCTCTCCTGAGCTATGCGCATGTGTGACGCCCTAAAATCGGTACTATGTAGATTTAAGCGATCCCGCCGAAATCCGCATAATAACGATTTTAGGTCGCCCACTAGACATAATGTGCACGCCGAAACATACGCATTATGTGGGTGGAATTGTGATAACATTACAACAGTTCCGATACATCCACAAATACAACAAAGATAAAATTACAACAACGACTCGAACGAGTCAAGATACAAATGATACAATACAAAGATTCAAATGACAGTGGAAGCAGAATAGTATCCGACTACGGATAAGAAGCAAACTGGACTAAGAGTCCTGAAGATAAGCGATGGCGCCATATCCCTGCCCAGCCAAGCTGGAGGGATTCCCAAGCTAACGTCGTCAGACTTCAAACCTGTTGACTGCACATAAAGCACATCCCAAAAGAGGGTCAGGGCACTCCCTGGCAAGCAAAACCGGCTTGCCTACTTTCTACACCGTCTCCCAAAATATGGGGTAGGTGGACTTAGCGGCAGCAGCACTAGCAACCTAAAGAGACATGCTACAACTTCCGTCTAATCAGAGAGGGATAAGAGAGCGCATAAGATAAACATCTACAGCTAACACCAAACATAACCCATTCTCGAATTAACCCCCTCAACCAAATATGAAGAAGCAATTCGGGAAACTCACACATTGAACAATTTTAATTATAATTTATTATGAAAATAATTCTATATTACTAGTCAAATTAATTAACATTAATTAGGTGCAAGTTGTCTAGATCTTGTTAGCCAGCATCATCACCAAAGTCGTCCATAACCGTGGACACGGCTCATCGATAAGATTATACCCTGCAGGGGTGCACTACTGTACCCATACTCGCATGATCAACCCAAGCAAGCATCAGGGCCTCTCAACTCAACCCATTCCTTCACTACAACAAGTCCAAGTGCCACCCATATGAGTTATTACCCGCGTCAGGAGTCCGGCGGAATCTCAATTGCGGACTCATTAGTTTGCGACTACGCCACCATGCGGCTCAAACCACAGTAGGAACTGTCCGCTTCGTGTCGTACCGCACCTATATGACCCCCCGTATCACATAACCTCTCATCATCATCGTCATCATCATGCACATGCATATGAGCAAATGGAAAACCCGAACTACTTGCGGCACATGGATAAGCTGTAGATCCGTTCAAAGTCGAGGGGGGCTCCATAGGGCCTCTCACAAGTGGTTAGTGCGCTCAAAATTGGATCCGAGGACAAAATCTCAGTTCCTAGGTCGACACTGAGCAGAACAAAGCACCTCGCAAGGCCTTCCGCCTGGTGCCTTATCATTTAATTATAATACCCCAATACAAGATAGCATTTTATTAAAGTAGAACAATCTATCATACTAAGCAGATGAAACATAAGACCAACAGACGACTCACACAGTCAACGCTAAGCATGCGCTACGACTCGCAAGGCCAACAGATAAACAAACAACAGGTGATGGGATGTGGGGATAAAGTTGTATGGGCTGCAGGATATCGCGATAAGAATCGAATACTAGGGTAGCAGAGATCAACGGCAGGAATGAAAGACAATGTATAGGTAAACAAGCAAACTTTGCTTGCATGGAATCCCGCATGGAAGCAGATCTTGTCGTTGCTCACACATCTCAACGTCGTATCCGCGAAGAAGCAACAAACACTGGAAGCGCAAAAGATGCATTTTACAACTACGGCAAAAGATCCAGCATGATCATGGAAGAATGATGCATGGCATGGCAAGATGCATTGCGAGATGTACTTAATCCAAATTTAGCGGAACCGGGATTCCGACAATTAATACTTAATGTTAAAGTTATTTATCTACCCAACAAATAAAATGTTCATTAACATGGCAAGACATGGCAAAGGTGTTCTAGTCAAATTAAATGGAATTGGGCAATACATATATTGATTTGCCCCACACATTCCATATTTATTATTTAGGTGATTTGCTACACCACCAAACCCAAGAGATGCAACACATGCAAGTATGATGCGATATGCACAAGATAGCTGACATTTAATAAAATAGGTATATGATTAGGGTTTGGGTCGGTACGTCGGATCGGGTGAGCTAGGGTTCAAAACCGACGTCTTCGGTCCGTAGAGGAATTGTCGTCGTCGTCGAAGTAGTCGTCGCGGAACCGGGGCATCGTCGTTTGTCGGTGTCGTGGGAGTGGGCCAAGTGGTCGTACTCGGTCATCCCCGTTGACGGGCGCGGGCACGCAGGAGCACGGCAACGGACACCAGGAAGAAAGGCGCACGGGCGGGCACCGCAACACGGACACGGTGGTCACGACAACGCGGCACCGGAGGAGGGACTCGCACGCGCATGTAGCAACACCTCGAAGGGTGGACAACTCGGACAAAAATGGCGACGCCGGGGTCTTGCGGGCATTGTGTCGAACACCTGGCGGCCGTCGGCGGCGGCGTGCACACGGCCGGAAAGATGAGGCAGCGGGACGCGTGGGTGCGGGACGGAACGCACGGCGGCGGTGAGCGCACGGGGACGCGGGGCGTCGGGTGGAGGTGGGCGAGCGGAGGCGCGCGGGGCGGCCGGAGGCGACGGCGCGTTGCAGGAGGCGCGGGGAGCGGGCGGCAGCGGGCGTGCGGGGAGCGGGCGTGGTGGCTGCGGCGGCGCGGAGGAGGCGGCGGCCACGAGCGGAGCAGGGGGCGCGCGGGAAGCGGCGGCGGAGGACGCGCGGGCGGCGGCGCCGGAGCTGGCAAGCGGCGGCCGGAGCAGAGGAGGACGGGGCACGGCGAGCTGGACGGAGCAGAGGCGAGGGAACAGGGCCGGCGAGAGGATCCGGAGGCGAGGGGCCGCACGGTGGCTGGCGCGGCGGCGCGCGGCGGCCGGCGGGAGGAGCACGGGGGCTCGCGGCCGGGAAGCGCAGGGGCCGGCGCGGGCTGGGAGGCAGAGGAGCGGCGCGGCGGCGAGCGGTGCGGTGGCGGCGCGCTGGCGCGGGGGCGGCGGAGGAGCACGGCGGGGCCGGCGGCCAGCAGCGCGGGGGCGAGGGGCCGGGCGGCGCGGCGTCGGGCGGGTGGTGCTGCTCGGGAGAGCTCGGCTGGGTGCGGGCAGTTTTTCCCGTGCGGGCTCGTGCGGGAAGGAGAGAAGGAGAAGAGGGAAAAAAAGAAGAGAAAGAAGGAAAAGGGGGGGGGGGGGGGGGAAGAAAAGAAGGGGGTGGAAGGAGTTTTGCAAAAATTCCAGTAAAAGGATGAGGGTGGCTGCAAATTTTCAGGGGGTGGGAAAGAATTTTTCAGGGGAAACCCTATGGTTTGCTTAGGTGGGCTTGGGCTTTTATTTTTCACCCATTTTATTCTTTTCCGATTTATATTTTTAAAACCAAATCAAAGAGGAAATTGAACATGAAACTTATACAAAATATTTTTAGTTTTAAATAGACAATTTAATAAACTAATTTTTAACATTTGCAAAAGATTTGAAAACAACACATTTTTAATTAATTCAAAATGCATTTGAATTTAATTGTGGAAAATAAATTTAAATGCAACCAATTAAATTAATGCGATGCAATGCGATGCCATGTCGATGCAAAAAAGAAAACTCACAAAAAAAAAAGGGGATAAATCCCGGGGCATTACAGCATGGCTGGGCGCCCTCATGGCAGAACAACTGATGTACTCTATGTCAAAGTTGCTGCTAGAGTATTCAGTGCCGCCCAATGCCCAATCCCAGCCACGATCTTCATCGAAGATAACATCACGGGCGACGCGAAGACGCCTTGTTGTTGGGTCTAGCAGCCTATACCCCTTTACTCCATCCTCGTAGCCAATGAAGACAACATGAGAGCTACGGTCGTCAAGCTTGCGTAGGTTCCCTTGCTCCTTGACATATGCCAAGCACCCAAAGGTTCGAACGTAATGGACAACCGGCTTGCGGCCATGCATTGCCTTGTAAGGCGTCTTTCCAGCGAGGGGTTTGGGGGGAGCTCGATTCAATAGGAAGACAGCGGAGCTCACCGCCTCCCCCCAAAATTCAGCTGGCATACTCCTCTGTTTCAGCAAAGCACTCGCCATTGCCACCACCGTCTGGTTCCGCCGCTCAAGGACTCCATTCTGCTGCGGAGCGTACGAAGTTGGCGCTGAATTCCTTCATCGGCACTGTAGGCGGCATCCGTCGAGGTGAACTCGCCGTCGTTGTTGGTGCGGAATACACGCAGCTTTCGTCCGCTCTGAGCTTCTGCTGCTGCATGAACTCTTTTTATGGCATCTGATGCATTGTCCTTAGCTTCTAGGAGCATCACCCACATGTAGCGAGTGGCGTCATCCACCAACAGCAAGAAGTAGCGCTCGCCTCCAGGTATTGCAGGAGATATAGGACCAAATAGGTCTCCATGGACAAGCTCAAATAATTCTTTTGCACGGTACCTTGCTTGCCGAGAGAATGCACTCCGGCGATGCTTGGTGATGACGCACGTCTCCACATGCTCTAAGTGTGGAAGCCCACATGTCATGGAGAGGCGTCCCATCTTCTCCAAATCCTCAAAGTTAGATGTCAAAATTGCTCATGCCAGCGCCAGGCAACATCATCACGGTGGGCGGAGAGACAAATTGGTCGGCATACCTCAAGATGGAGGAGGTAGAGGCGATTCCGGCCACGCTGGACCCGAACAAGAAGTCGACCTTGCTGGTCCCATATGCGAAGCACACCTCTCCTAATAAACACTCTTGTGATCATCATCATTTATATACACTATTCACAACCCCAAAACCTTAAAACCTCACCTTTTTATATAGTCAGAACTACAAATATTTGCATATCACATTGATTTTCACTCATTTTACAGATCAGTGTGCAAAGGCACACAATCTTCATAAGAACCATTATAGAAGTGAAGCAAGATGCAACATTCAACCTATACCAATACAATAGAGAAGATGCCCAAGATCAACAATTCAAATCCAAGCAAAAACCTGAAGTTCACTGTTGTTGTCTGAAAGTGAACACTAACTGACAGAAAGTCTGACAACCAAACTCAAGGCCATCTTCTGAATTCCAAGCACTGCTAAAGGCAAGAAGATAAGGAGAAATAAAGACCAACTTGGAGATCAAGGAAACCACAAAAGGCATAAAGGCAAAAAAGGTGCAAAAGAGGGGACATGCCATGTGCACTGTGAGCTGTGGAAAAGAAGGAAGCTTCCTCCTCTACCAACTCGCACCTCATCTCCACCACATTTGGAAAAAAGTTTATAAAGCCACCACAGGCTCCTCCCTCCTGATGGTCGCCCATTCCATCGCCTCTTCCACTCACTCCACTTTTCCACCTTTCCACCAACCACCATCCCATCAGCCCACCAAGAACAAGACCAAGACCAAGAACAGTAACAAGAAAGAAGAACAAGATGAACATGGAGAACATCAGAAGAAACACAAGCCTTGTTGAGCTGAAGATAAAGATCTGCAACTCTTCCTCCTCTACTCTACTTCCTCTGCCTTGACCAGATTTCAGTGAGCTAAAGCCAAGGATCTCTCCCCTCCTCTTGTGTAATCTTGAATGAACCTTGTAGATCATCCATCTACAAGTAAGGCTTGTAATACTTTGTTATTGCAGTGATTTGAGTGACACAATTCTCTGTCTTAACTGAAGATTTGCATGTTTTGGTTGCTGCATGTCTTGATTAGTGTGTGTAAGGCTAGTTCGTGCATACTTGTGTGTTACAATTCTGTCCCTAACCTCTCTTTGCTTGTTAACTCACTGTGATCTGCCTTGACAACCCAGAAAGTTGTGATCTTTATGTTCTGAATTTCCTCCTTTCTAAATCGGCTAAAAACCTCTGCTTGCAAGACGAGTCTCTACAAGTTAAGAACTAAAATCTTATTCCCTGCCTAAACCTTGCTAGTCTCTGGATTGACAACCTGAAGGTTGTAAGTTAAATTCTGAATCTGTTTCAGTTAAACTTCTTTACCTTCTTGTTTAAAACCTAAAACCTTAAATACTTGGTTTAGCTTTTGCCAACCCTTAGAAACATCATAGACTTGTTGATCCCTGTAGAGACGATAACACAAAACACCCCTATATATCAACTTGATCAAATTGGCACCGCTGCCGGGGGTTGACTTATGATTGTTTCTTTGAAGGAGCAGTAGACTAAACTGGTGAAACTTGTGAAATTGTCAGCAAACTTGCATGATCTTGATATGGATGAAGCTTTTTGGCAATGAAATATGAGAACTAGAACTGTTATCAGGTGTTTTAGTACACTAACCCTTGATAAAAGTTCTTGTTTGTGATTGTGTGCAGAGAAAAATGATCTCTTTCATGCGGTGTTTGGACTCTGTTGATGCAGTCATCTGAAGACTCACCTCCTGCTCCTTTTGATCCAGAACCTAAAAGAACTTTTCTTGCAAGAAGAAGAGCAGCTTATAAAGCTTCAGTGGAAAACTTAAGTTCTGAGGATTCATTCAGCAACATGGGTGACAAGAAGTTGAGATATCTGTGGATCCCTAAGGATCAGATATCCAATGCAGATGTCATTATGTCTGCCATTCAGGCAAATAACTGGGAGATAAAACCTGCCTTGATCCATTCAAAGGAAGTGCTTTGGAATGCCCTCATGAACATATGAGGAGTTTCTTGGAATATTGCAATACACTCAAGCACAATGGTGTGCCCCCTGAGGCACTAAGGATGCAACTCTTCATTTTTTCTCTGTCAGGAGCAGCAAAGATATGGTATCATGCTCAGCCAGTCCATTGCAGAGATACTTGGGAACATTTGTGCAAGCTTTGTTTGAAAGATATTTTCCACCCACCAAAGCAGCTGAGTGCAGAGATAAAATCAATAGATTTGTGCAGTACAATGGTGAGAGCCTTTATGATACTTGGCAAAGATACCAAGGACTCATCAGAATGTGTCCTAATCATGGCCAGGAGCCATGGTTGATTCTGTAAGCATTCTATAAGGGTCTGACAGAACAAACCAGAGCTTTTGTTGATTCAGCTGCTGGAGGGGAAATCATGAACAAGACCCTAGATGAAGCTACATAGCTAATTGAGAGTATGGCTTCTCATAATTTCTCTTGGACCAATGAGAGGACAGTTCATCCAAGTGGACAAAGTGCCTTGGAAGCAAAGCTTGACAGCTTAACCAATCAGATAACTCAGTTGATGCAAGAGTAGAATGGTAAAGCCATAGTGCCAGTAAATCAAGTTTCTGTCACTTGTCCTATTTGTGGCAATGAAGGGCATCTACCTCAAGATTGTACCCTGTTTGCAGTCACTGATAATCAACTAGTAGAAGTGAATTATACTCAAAATCAAGGTCCTTTTTCTCAGAGCTACAACCCTGCCTGGAGGAATCATCCACACTTGTCTTATAAGAATGCAGCTCAGTAGAATTACCCTCAAACAAATCAACAGAATTATCAGCAAGCAACTCAACCACAATATGCTCAGACGCTCAGCAAAATCTCAGACCTCAAGGAAACATGCAATATCAACACACACAACAACAACAGTCACAACAGAATCAAGCAAATCAGCAGAATGCTTCCTCTAGTAATAGAAAATCTGAAATTAATGAGATGATGAGGCTACAAAAGGAGATTTTCAGTGGTATGCGAGAAACAATGAAGATGCAGTCCTAATTGTTTTAGAAAACAATGGAGCAACTCACTGCTGGTATCTCTAACACCCAGGGAAACCCAGCAGAAAACAAATTGCCAGCCCAGGCAGAGAAGAACCCAAAGCAATGTGGAGCCATTTCCATCACTGAAAGTATAGATGCAGTTACAACCAGAAGTGGAGTAAACACTTAATCAGTGTTTGGAACACCTCCATCTACCACATATTTAACACCACAAAGAAGGGCCCCTGCTCAGCAAAATGTCAGGAAAGAGGCTATATCAGAGGAGAAGACAACATAGCGAGAAAAGACAGAACATCCTGCTATCGAATCTGACAACACTGTAGCAAAACCTGCAACAGCGAAGCCCATTATTCAGAAAATCCCATTTCCTGAAAGATTAGAGAAAACAAAGGATGAAAAGCAATATTCTAAGTTCCTAGAGAAAATGAAGGAAGTCCAAATCACAATGCCTATCCTGGATGCAGTGTTGCACATACCCTTGCATGCAAAAAAAATTAAAGACCTGATCACAAAGAAGAGAAGCTTGGAAGATCCGGAACTTGTTGCTCTAACAGAGGACTGTAGTGCTGTCATACTGTATTATATGCCCAAGAAACTTGGTGACCCAGAAATTTTTAGCATCCCTTGTGTTCTAGGCAAGAGAACATTCACATCATTATGTGATTTAGGGTCATCAGCCAGTGTCTTACCTCTAGCTGTCAGTCAAACATTGCGGCTAGGAGTACTAAAGCCTACATCAATGACTCTGCAGTTAGCTGACAGAACACTAAGGAAACCATCTGGTATTCTACAAGATGTCCAAGTACAAGTTGGAAACTTTGCTTATCCAGTTGATTTTGTGGTGTTGGAAATGGAAGACAACTCTGAATCCATGATTCTAGGAAGACCATTCTTGGCAACAGCTGGAGCAATAATTGATGTAAAAGGTGGAACCTTGAAGTTGCAATTTGACTCTAAGCAGGCTCAGTTCAGCATGAAGCATGCTTCTCACCTGCCAAATATACTTGAACAATGACAGTACATTTATGTTATAGACCAAAGTATGTTGGAAACACAACATGAAACACCATCAGAAGAAGTGGAAGCACAAGTTTTTTGACAGCAGATAGTTTAAATCACAAGGAGCTATGTGGAATATCCCTGAGTGATAAAGATGTAGATGCTATAGAAAGTGAGGATCATAAATCAGCCCACAATTCAATAGTGGAGTTGAAAGAGCTACCATCTCACCTCAAGTACATTTTCTTGGAGAAGGAAAGGATACATCCAGTTATAATCAGTTCAGCCCTGTATAGTATAAGCAGGAAGAGAGCTTGTTGACAGTCCTAAGGTTGTACAAGAATGGGATTGGATATTCCATTGATGATATCAGAGGAATAAATGAAAAGTTTTGCTCTCATAGGATACACTTAGAAGAAGGTAGTAAACTGTCGTGGTGGTATCACGACAGATGCCATGGGATGGCTAATGTGTGGGTCTAATGGACGCTGGTGGATCCGGGGAGGGCTAGCGAGCTAAGGAGCTCACACGGTAGGAGATGCCGAAACGCACAAGATCACCAAAGAACACACTAAAAGATCTACCAAATACAAACAAATGCACGAAGGCAAAGTCACAAACACGATGTACCCAGGTTCGGGGCCCTCGTGAGGAGGTAACACCCCTACTCCTGCCTTTACTCTCAATATAAGTGTGGCACAAGATCTACAACATGCTCCTTGAGCTCTTTTGGTGATGAACTGGATGAACTAGAGAAGGGAAGGAAGTAAATGTCCTGAGAGTAAATGAGACTATAGTTTTGGCTCTCAAGTTAGTCCTCTCTCCACAGGAGGAGTTATGGCGCCTTTTATAGAGTTTCAGCTGGGAGAGCCGGAAACCCTAATCCGTCACGGTCCCACCGAACAGGGCTAACGGTTATGTCGACACCGGCTAGTGTGACCTAGCCGCCGTGCTATCCGGTATAGCCCTGCCGTCATCATTTCGGCAAGGACTGCAGGCGCCGTCCTGGATCATCATTGTCCCCTTGTCAGAGACAAGACATGTCTTCGCCCATGTTTTGTAGCCTTTTCCGGATTGCCGGGCTAGGCATGTCCGATCTTGTCGTAGCGTCATCGTACCGGCTGACACGCTCCCGTGCCAGGCGGGAGGTGACCATACTTCCGTGCCAGGAGGAATGGGATTTCCCCCCGTGTCAGGCGGAAAGCCTGCACCAGATCTCTGACTTCCGGCCGACATGTTTTTAGGGGTCCCGGGGATTACATCCCCGACACTAGTCCCCGAGGCTGCGGGAGACTCACAGAGTCACGCGCAGACTTAGAAAAAACAACAACGCCACCGTCTTCACCTATTCCATCGTATGCCTGCAAAAATACAATCATATGTCGGTTCCTTAGCCACTTTGGGCATTTTACCGACATAGATGTCTTCGGCCACTGCCGGCTTGACCTAAGCACATAACACATGCCGGCGTTTAGCCACTCTGGGCGTATACCGACACGGACGCCTCATGTGCCGGCTTTTAGCCACTCTGGGCGTATACCGACACATAGTCTCATGTGCCGGCGTTTAGCCACTCTGGGCGTATACCGACACAGACGCCTCCAACCAAACACACAATGCCACACAGGTATCTCGGGTGTCTCGGTATCTCGGTATGTCGGCCACTCTTGGCGTATCACAGGTATTTCGGTATCTCGGCCACTCTGGGCGTATCACAGATGTTTCGGTATCTCAGGTGTTGCCTTTGGCGAACTTTGACACACCGAAATAAATGACGATTCGGAAATATTGCCCGATGCCATGATACATTGGCGAACCGAAATAAACGGGGATCTGGAGATATGGCATGATGCCGTGATATACTGGCGAGCCGACATAGACGGCGATCTGGAGATATTGCAGGATGCCATGATATATTGGAAAACCGAAATAAACGGCGATCTGGAATATTGCATGATGTCGTGATACATGGGTGAACCGACACAAGCAATAACTGAGATGAAATATGCCATTATAACTCGGCAAGCCGATACCACCGACCATATGCAATATGTCTTGAGGTAATAATAAATACAAGATGGATCCAAGATAACCAATATAATGACCGATATAACCGAGACCTTCGATAAGAATATCCTCTTGGTAAGGCGCTTATCCGACATGGGTACCACCCCGGTTAAACCAACATGGGTATCAACTCGGTTAAAACAAGCATGGGTACCATCTCCTTTTAATGTTAGTGTAGACAGGTATGTGTGACAAATATTTGATGGAAGTGAAAACTTTAAACGATATGCCAAAGAGAATTTTACACGAGACACAAAAAATACAACTACCCGCCGAGACAGGCATGGGGATACCGGTTTCACCAAGTCCCCGGGTAAATTTACAGATATAGCATGCAGACGAAGGAAAACGGCAGTCCTCGAGTTCAGTTTCGGGATGCCGGTGCACAAATGACACAGCAGGAACCAAGATGCGACACGCATATAAATAAATATAAACCGAGTTACTCTACCGACTAAGCATGCAAGGTTCAACTAACTGGTAAGCCAGTCCCCGGGTTACGACATCTGCTTCCCGGGTAAAAAACAAACATATGACATAACAGGTAAAACAGGGCAGTCCCCGCATTACGATATCTCGTTCCCGGGTAAACAATTAAGCTAGACATGCAGTGGCGGTTCCCGAATAATATCTAAGATAACATAATTGCACGGTACAGAGGATGATACGCACGGAGTACGGGAGCGGTTTGGGATGTCGGAGCCGACATAACCCGGGTAACTGGCGTGCAACCGTCCGGGGTTCGTTGATGATGAGTGTCGGGGTAGACGCCGGCTACTGGTACCTGCGGTGCAGGGATTCCGGTTTGGGATGTTGACGCCCGGTATTCGCGATGCCGGGATGTCGGTTTTAGGATGTCAGCGACCGGTATCCGCGGTGCAGGGACGTCGATGACCTCCACCCGCGGTGCAGGGATGTCGTTGACCTCTACCCGCGGCGCTAGGATGTCGGCGACCTCTACCCGCGGCGCAGGGATGTCGCTAACCTCCACCGGCGACGCAGGGATGTCGATGACCTCCACCCGTAGCACATGGATGTCGTTTTTTAGGATCCGGTTTTGGGGATGCCGGTGATTGCTGCCCGCGGCACAGGGATATCGACGACCACTGCCCGCGGCGCAGGGATCCCGGTTTTGGGGATGCCGGTGATCGCTGCCCGCGGCACAGGGATGTCGGTGACCACTGCCCGCGGCGCCAGGATCCCGGTTTTAGGATCCCGATTTTGGGGATGCCGGTGATCGCTGCCCGCGGCAAAGGGATGTCGGCGACCACTGCCCGCGGTGCAGGGATCCCGGTTTTAGGATCCCGGTTTTGGGGATGCCGGTGATCGCTGCCCGCGGCACAGGGATGTCGGCGACCACTGCCCGTGGCGCAGGGATCCCGGTTTTAGGATCCCGGTTTTGGGGATGCCGGTGATCGCTGTCCGCGGCACAGGGATGTCGGCGACCACTGCCCGCGGCGCAGGGATCCCGGTTTTAGGATCCCGGTTTTGGGGATGCCGGTGATCGCTGGCCGTGGCACAGGGATGTCAGCAACCACTGCCCGCGGCTCAGGGATCCAGGTTTTAGGATCCCGGTTTTGGGGATGCCGGTGATTGCTGCCCGCGGCCCAGGGATCACGGTTTTAGGATGTCGGGTCCCGTCCGAAATTGTTCCCGCAAGCGCCACTCTAGCCCCACGGTGGGCGCTAACTGTCGTGGTGGTATCACGTCAGATGCCCTAGGATGGCTAATGTGTGGGGCCGATGGACGCTGGTGGATCCGGGGAGGGCTAGCGAGCTAAGGAGCTCACACGTTAGGAGAAGCCGAAACGCACAAGATCACCGAAGAACACACTCAAAGATCTACCAAATCCAAACAAATGCACGAAGGCAAAGTCACACACACGATGCACCAAGTTTCGGGGCCCTCGTGAGGAGGTAACACCCCTACTCTTGCATTTCCTCTTAATATAAGTGTGGCACAAGATCTACAACATGCTCCTTGAGCTCCTTTGGTGATGAGCTGGATGAACTAGAGAAGGGAAGGAAGTAAATATCCTGAGATGAAATGAGACTATAGTTTTGGCTCTCAAGTTGGTCCTCTCTCCACAGGAGGAGTTATGGCGCCTTTTATAGAGTTTCAGCCGGGAGAGCCGGAAACCCTCACCCGGCACGGTCCCACCGGACAGGGCTAACGGTTATGTCGACACCGGCTAGTGCGACCTAGCCGCCGTAATATCCGGTATAGCCCTGCCGTCATCATTCCGGCAAGGACTGCAGGCGCCGTCCTGGATCATCATTGTCCCCATGTCAGAGACAAGACATGTCTTCGCCCAGGCTTATTAGCCTTTTTCGGATTGCCGGGCTAGGCATGTCCGATCTTGTCGTAGCGTCATCGTACCGGCTGACACGCTCCCGTGCCAGGCGGGAGGTGACCATACTTCCGTGCCAGGAGGAATGGGATTTCCCCCCGTGTCAGACGGAAAGCCTGCACCAGATCTCTGACTTCTGACCGACATGTTTTTTAGGGGTCCCGGGGATTACATCCCCGACATAAACCAACAAGAGAGGGACAGAGAAGAATGAACCCTGCAATGCAAGAAGTGGTTAAAAAGGAAATTCTGAAACTGCTTAAGGCAGAAATGATTTACCACATTTTTAACAGTGAATGGGTAAGTGATACGTCCAAAACGTATCTACTTTCCCAAACACTTTTGCTATTGTTTTACCTCTAATTTGTGTGTTTAGGATGCAACTAACACGGACTAACGCTGTTTTCAGCAGAATTACTCTGGTGTCTTCTTTTGTGCAGAAATATCAACTTTAGGGAAAAATCCCGAAAGACATCCAGAAGTTATTTTCTATCCGAGGAGGACCAGGAACCACGAAGACCAAGCGGAGAGGAGGCACGAGGCCTCCACACCACCTCCTGGCGCGGGTGGGCCCTGGTCGCGCCAGTAGGAGGTGAGGCCCACTCGGCCGTCTCCTCGCGACCCCCTCGTGGCTACTTAACCCTCCATACCTAAAAACCCATGGGGGATATCCATCTTTCCAGAGAACTCCACCGTACGCTGCCGCCATCGCAAACCCTAGTTCGGGGACCAAAAGTCTCTGTTCCGGCACCCTGCCGGGACAGGTAATCAAAGGGGTTCATCGCCATCATCATCGCCAATGCCTCTCCATCAACTATCCATGTTTCCTGTCGGCCCAGTGGAGACTGGGGTATGAAGAGCCCACTCCCCCAGGCCTCGCACGCGGGCTAATCAGACAAAACGACTAAGGAACAAGCCTCGCCGCCTGGCGGGACCCTCGAGAGGCAATTCCCCTCGAGGGCCTGAAGAGGAAGCGAGGGCCTCGCGGGGACCCTCGCTTCAGGAGACCCTCCCGAGGCGCCAGCGCACCTGGAGGGAAGTCAACAGGGTCCCTCCACAGGCCTCCCCAGGCCTGTGGGGAAACGTCGGCCAAGGAAGTACGGCGGGACGCACATGGTCTCTACCACGCCCACATGGTGACGCAAGCACTCCCGTTGCCGTTTTGATGATAAAGGAGTCAATAAAGTTGCGCCGCCTGCTCCAGGACTGCCAAGACCTTCTACTCTGACGATAAAGCAGATGGATGGCGCAACCCTTAAAAGAGAACGTCATCGCGGGCTCCACCACAGAGACTGCCGTCCCTGCGGGCAGTACTGCAAGGTCGGCCGCCTGTCGGCCACGACGCCCAACTTTATCGATGATGGACCGCGTCCATGGATTATCCGGCGGTGGTGGACTCCTGCTCCTCCACGCCACTGCCGTGTGGGAGCCACCCCGGACACCGAGCAGAAGAAGAGCGCCTGAGGCGCCTATAAAAGGGGCAAGACCTCCGTCGTAGGATAGGTCGGCCAGTTGCTTTCTACAACACTTGTAAACCCTAGCGCTGCTGAGTAGGATAGCCTCTGGTTGGAGGATGTAACATCCCAACATTTTGGAATGTTCAAAATCACTAAAATTTAAAACTATTGTTTTGATTAAAATAAAATATTAAAATGCATAAGAAAACTAACTATAAAATACTTCAACCAATTTGAAAAAGTTAGATTATTCCAAAATTCCCAATGTGTCATTATTTTCAAAAGTTATTTCCAATTAAACATTACATTATCCATTGTATTTCAAAAACCTTAATATGTAATTTGACAAATGTTTTATAAAGTACAAACCATTTTATTTTAAGTAAATAGTTTACTTATAAGTAATTTATTTCAACCACTTAGCCTTAGCTATAAATAAATTAAAATAATAATTACAAGTGTTTTTTTTTACTATTGAAAACATTGTCTATTTGCCAAAAGATTATTATTCATTTACCTGAGTTAAAAACATAGTTTGGATATTACAAGTCAAGAGTTTATAATTTTAAAAGCTCATAGATTTTACAATTACTTAACAACCCAAATAAACATTTCATTAGCTTAAATGATTTTCATTTATTTTTCAAAACATAAAATGACTTTCATGAATATATTTTCTATATAAGAAATGAATTAAATCAAAAATCTTTACCAAAGTTGTTATAAGGTTTTCAAATGAATTATCATAATAAAAAATTATAATGGTGCACAAATTATTTTCAATTAAAAATACATTCATTATATTCCCCTTTTCATTTCGAATAGTGGTGTTATGTTATTTAACGTTGTACTAAAGCCCAAAATGATTTAATGTTGGAAAATTAGTTTAAATAACTTAATTTTAAACTTATATAAGTTTTGTATTTTTATAAATTTTATTTAGCCAAAAACGAAATTATTTAAGCCATCTTTTCAAATTTGACATAAAATGTCAAATTTATATTTAATCAATACTTCGAAATTATTATTTTTGGAAAGTGTTCAAAACATGCCCACAACTGGTTTAACACAAAGATATTATTTTCACAAATTTTAAGAATTTTATTTGACTTAATTTGAACACTTAAAACTAAAGTTATGAAAGAATTAAGATAAACCAAAAATTAAAGAAAAAAAAACAAATGTGTTCGACCAGCCAGGCCGGCCCAACAAGGGGCAGCGCCACAACCTTTTTTTCTTTTTTCTTTCTTTGCTTATCTTATTTGTTTTCTTGCTGGGCCGAATTTTGACCCATCTAAACCGAACGATCAGGTCATCTCCTACCTCGGGAAGGTACATTCACGTACACAACCAGGAACTGGTAACAGAATATGGCGTTTATCTTACCTCTTGATTTCCCCATCAACTGTGTTACCGTTTCTTTTCGACTTAAACACGTTAATTACTCCTCACATAACCATGATTCCATCCCGGCAGTTTATTTCCAAATTCATTGTCTTAAACATGCCCAACGATCTGGTGAACCAAATGCCACTCGTCGACATTCACGTCCCGATCTCCCTCCTCAGACCATCTCACAAAAATCCGAGCGCGTCACTTCGTGCCCCTCTGCATCCTCCATCATGTTCATCCTCATACTTTTCCTAAAGGATGCCTATACAGCTCGCACCAACCATGCCAAGCACAGCCCCAAACCGAGTTCATCGTCAGATCTTGTCTTCTACGATGATCCCCTACACAATTCCTTGCACCAGTGGATTCCCCTTATCAAGGCCTTTGTCCAGGACATGGTTTTGCATCATTTCATCGCAGTTGGTCGCGCCACCACGAAGCCCGAGCAACGTTGCAGCGTTACGCAAGATCCCGACGAGGTGAGGCCTTGCCATGCATGATGTCCTACGTGATCTATGTGTCTTCCTGCATTTTTCTTTAATTTTTTGCCAATTTTCTCGCATGCCAAATCCTCGAGAACACGCTCGACTGAGAGCGTCGTCCGCCGCCGCGACTCCGGTCACGCTACCGATGACGCCGACCACACCATCTCCTTCGTCGTATCAACCACATCATGGTGTTTGCTTCGTCCGTGTGCACAACTACGACAACTTCATCAACTACTTCCCGGAGGTCGTGTTTGACCGTCAACATCGACCACCTCATCTAACCGCGTCATGTTCTCTCTACAATACCGGCGCTAATCGTTCTTGTCGGTGAGCCTCTCAAAATAGTCTAATCGTATCCGTATAATATTTCTAATGTATTAGATGAGACCACCATCTTATGTCCAAACAAATAATTTTGGCCTTACAAATTTTCCCATGTGTCAAAACCTTTTTATTTTCGGATTTGACTTAGGACAGATTTTAGTCAAACTTTAGAAATTCATATCAATTCAACCGTAACTCCGTTTTCAATGTTTTTGTAGTCTATGGAATCGTATGAACGTGTAGAATACAGTGGTATAATAAAAACTTGTATTTTAATCGTGCACTGACTTGTTATTTACAGAAACGTGTAAAACATTGTTTTAGGTATTGATTTAATTCTATAAGTTCAAAATTTGTAAATTAAATATCATTGGAAAGCCCCTGACATGTAGAATACTTTGGTTATGTTGATTTACATTTTTTTGTAGTCTAAATTTATTTAAATTGCAAATGAGCAATTTGAGTAAATTTGGTATATCTTTAATTCTATAAATCCAATTTTTGCAAATAAAATAGTTTTAGAAACCTTAAAATATGTGTAGTTTTATGCCCCTGTTAGAAAATAATTTTGAGCATTATTTTTGATGGTTTAAAAAGAAGAGGCGTAATTTAAGTATTTTTGTTATACTTTAATACTAGGAATAATGTTAATATGTTTCTTTTTGCAAAATGTCACAAACTATATCTTCTGACCAGTAGTATTGTTTATAAGTTTTGAATAAAATTGTAATTATAGAAAACAATTAAAACTGATGGTAGAACATTTAAAGTGTCTTAACAGTGTTTTAAGGTAATTCAGTGGTATTAAAAGCCTTTTAAGACCATTAAGTTTGATTTAAATGTTTTTGACCAAATTAATGTGTGATAAATTTCTATTTAAGACCAGCCCATTAAAACCATTATTCATCACATCAATTCTTTTTGCATATTGAATTATGTGATAAAGCTTGACCTAATTAATGTGGAGACTTTGTTTTGTATTTTTGTTTTTGTATGCCTTGTGTTGTGAACTTGTTTGTTTATTTGTTGTGTTATTTCATTGTATAGTTAAACGGAGTGCAACGTTCTTTGTGGAAATGAGTGTGTGAACAACGACATCGTACAAAGGCAAGTGGCACACCCCCATAAAAGTCCTATTATTTCCTATGCATGAGTAGATTATTTTCTATAAGCATGTGTAGGATAGTATTGCTATGCAAGCCATGATAGACCCTTTTATTCCTGTGTCTAGGTTCCTATGAAATTACTTAGTAGAATAGTGATGCTATGCAAAAACTATTTTGATGAAAAAGATAAAGTCTACTAAGTTTTAATCAAACACCTGGGTGGAAATTGGTTGCTTGGCTGTATGAGTTGAGTGTTGTTCCCAGGGGATTTACCTGTGGAATATTCACTTGTGGAAGGCCACCCAGGAGCAAAGGAATCTGAAGAACTCCAAGTGAAGATTGCTTCTCGTGCAGCCAATGCCAATATGGGCTCTGGCTTGATCAACTAAGCTGCGTGGACTCTCCCCGGCCTGACAGGTGGTGGTAGAGGATTTGTAGGTGGAGCGCGTCAGGCCAGAGTGGGAGGGAAAATGCTTCTGAAAGATCTCGTCTCATTCTTCTCCTTTCCTTATCACAAATGGTGTGTAAAGGGTAATTTGGGTTGAATGGGTACAATGGTGAACGTGCACAACCTCTGCAGAGTTAAAATCTAAGTACTTAGCCGTGTCCCCGGAAACGGACAATTGAGCAGCTGAACGAGGATGTCAACGGAGGATTCCACCATTCCAACTTATAAAGTAAAACTTGATGGTTGAACAAGGGTAGAATGAGACAGTGGATTTCGTGGCACGGATGTCTCGAATAGAAGAAAAGTGTTTTTCAAAAAGTTAGGGAAAAACTTGCTTTCTGCAAAATAGCCTTGAGCTCCACCAGCCAAATAAGCATATAGGATTATTAGAGTTATTCCTCTAAGTGTCCACCATAGTGTCACTTGCCAGACTCCATTTTTTATGGAATCTGACCCACGTTGTTGCAATATTTTTCTTATTGCAGATTGTTCAGATGACGAGTGAGGTTTCGTATATAGGTTTCGAGTCTACAACCAACATGTTTTCGCCTGTGGCAGCATGAAAGTGATAGAGACTCACTGCTATTGTATTTCCGCTGTGTACTATTTCAAAGCTAGCTTTATGCTATGCAACTTAAAATGAATATTTTGTAATTCTGGATCATCGATGTAATAAAATTGACGCTTTGTTGTGATATTACATCGTAATTGTGTGTGCAAACAAATCGATCCAGGGATTTGCACTATACACAGGTATCTGCCTTATTATAAGTGCAGGTACGCTACAGATGGTATCAGAGCACTGTGTTGCCTGTAGGTTCAAAACCCTATGTTTGGATAGAAATAGGATTTGACCATAGGATTGAAAATCTACTTTATTCACTTTTCTAAAAACAAAACTTTTCATTTTTTTCTTCCTCATACTCTCATCTACTCTCAACCTTCTGAAAACATCTCATCTTTTTCTAGATGACCATGTTCTTGTAGTCTAGGTCTGATTCTACTGCTTCATATAGAAAAGTTTCAATTCAACATGAAGTTCTACATGCATGGAAGACCACTGAAGAACCAGGATTCGACCAACACTTCGAAGATATCAAAGAAAGTTGAACAAGAACTTGAAGCACTCAAGAAAAGGATAGATTAGACCACCTACCCATTAGAATAACGAGATCCGATGATGTATTGACCTATCAAATTGTGGTATGGCAGTACTATCAATTTTGTCTTTCCATGACATTGGTGTGCTTCGTTCGATAAACGATTAGTTCGGTTTTTCAAAAGAAGTTTTGAAAATTTTCACGTATTCGTTTGCTTGTGTTTGAACCTTGTTGCTTGATGTTTGTTAGACGTTGATTGATTATGTTATAGATTGGTTGCCTTGTTTTGTTTTATTGAACTAGGATTCCTCCATAGTACAAATAATTCAACTCATTGCTTTCTAAACCAAACAAATGTCTCACCCCAATACCAACACCAATGATTTGCATACAACTATGCGACTACTATTAGAGAACCAGAGTCAGCTGTGGAAGTTGATCAATGACCAACTGCCTAAGATTGATCAAAACCCTAGTGATTTTGAAGAGAACCTTATGACCAAACTAAAGGCTAGAAAAAAAAACTTGTGGAGAAGCAGGACATACGTCCAAAGATTGTTCTGATGAGTGGCCCCATAGTCAACCCAGACGTCCAGTTAAAAGACGCCGCATAAGACGGGTTACTTGCTTCCTGTGTGAAGGAACAAACCACGTCCCAATTCAGTGTCAACTTTATCCCTTCGTGCAACAAGCTAACCAGCAAACCAAGGAAGGAATGCGACAGTCTCTCATGAAGATCTTGGAGGAACAAAGAAAAAAAAGGTTGAATCCAAGAAAGATCTTAGCCACATAAGATGCTTCAAGTGCAAAGATAAGGGACACTATGCCAATGGCTGCCCTGAGTGGAAGAAGGATAAATCTCTCCAAGGACCGAGTGGAAAACGTGAGTGCTAAAACTTTCCGTATAACACCACATGCCATTGTATTTTGAATATTTGTACACTCTACATCAGAGAAATAAACAAGATTAAACAAAGTTTCTAGACTGACCACAATTATTCCTTTTAAGGGTGGTAGCCACCTAGATAATTTAAACTCAGTCGCCTAAACCCAGAGATCCCAAACCATCTCTCTTTCTGGCCTCCCCAAATCAGAAAATTCATCCCCTACTAGTTTCCAGCTTCCATGTCAGAAAATTTCATTTCTTGAAACCTCTCGAGTTATCATAATCTTTCCAAGCAGTTGCTTTTCTTTCTAGCCTCTCAGAATCTCGGGGACGAGATTCCTTTTTAAGGGTGGTAGTCTGTAACATCCCAACATTTTGGAATGTTCAAAATCACTAAAATTTAAAACTATTGTTTTGATTAAAATAAAATATTAAAATGCATAAGAAAACTAACTATAAAAGACTTCAACCAATTTGAAAAAGTTAGATTATTCCAAAATTCCCAATGTGTCATTATTTTCAAAAGTTATTTCCAATTAAACATTACATTATCCATTGTATTTCAAAAACCTTAATATGTAATTTGACAAATGTTTTATAAAGTACAAACCATTTTATTTTAAGTAAATAGTTTACTTATAAGTAATTTATTTCAACCACTTAGCCTTAGGTATAAATAAATTAAAATAATAATTACAAGTGTTTTTTTTAACTATTGAAAACATTGTCTATTTGCCAAAAGATTATTATTCATTTACCTGAGTTAAAAACATAGTTTGGATATTACAAGTCAAGAGTTTATAATTTTAAAAGCTCATAGATTTTACAATTACTTAACAACCCAAATAAACATTTCATTAGCTTAAATGATTTTCATTTATTTTTCAAAACATTAAATGACTTTCATGAATATATTTTCTATATAAGAAATGAATTAAATCAAAAATCTTTACCAAAGTTGTTATAAGGTTTTCAAATGAATTATTATAATAAAAAATTATAATGGTGCACAAATTATTTTCAATTAAAAATACATTCATTATATTCCCCTTTTCATTTCGAATAGTGGTGTTATGTTATTTAACGTTGTACTAAAGCCCAAAATGATTTAATGTTGGAAAATTAGTTTAAATAACTTAATTTTAAACTTATATAAGTTTTGTATTTTTATAAATTTTATTTAGCCAAAAACGAAATTATTTAAGCCATCTTTTCAAATTTGACATAAAATGTCAAATTTATATTTAATCAATATTTCGAAATTATTATTTTTGGAAAGTGTTCAAAACATGCCCACAACTGGTTTAACAAAAAGATATTATTTTCACAAATTTTTAGAATTTTATTTGACTTAATTTGAACACTTAAAACTAAAGTTATGAAAGAATTAAAATAAACCAAAAATTGAAGAAAAAAAAAACAAATGTGTTCGACCAGCCAGGCCGGCCCAACAAGGGGCAGCGCCACAGCCTTTTTTTCTTTTTTCTTTCTTTGCTTATCTTATTTGTTTTCTTGCTGGGCCGAATTTTGACCCATCTAAACCGAACGATCAGGTCATCTCCTACCTCGGGAAGGTACGTTCACGTACACAACCAGGAACTGGTAACAGAATATGGCGTTTATCTTACCTCTTGATTTCCCCATCAACTGTGTTACCGTTTCTTTTCGACTTAAACACGATAATTACTCCTCACATAACCATGATTCCATCCTGGCAGTTTATTTCCAAATTCATTGTCTTAAACATGCCCAACGATCTGGTGAACCGAATGCCACTCGTCGACATTCACGTCCCGATCTCCCTCCTCAGACCATCTCACAAAAATCCGAGCGCGTCACTTCGTGCCCCTCTGCATCCTCCATCATGTTCATCCTCATACTTTTCCTAAAGGATGCCTATACAGCTCGCACCAACCATGCCAAGCACAGCCCCAAACCGAGTTCATCGTCAGATCTTGTCTTCTACGATGATCCCCTACACAATTCCTTGCACCAGTGGATTCCCCTTATCAAGGCCTTTGTCCAGGACATGGTTTTGCATCATTTCATCGCAGTTGGTCGCGCCACCACGAAGCCCGAGCAACGTTGCAGCGTTACGCAAGATCCCGACGAGGTGAGGCCTTGCCATGCATGATTTCCTACGCGATCTATGTGTCTTCCTGCATTTTTATTTAATTTTTTGCCAATTTTCTCGCATGCCAAATCCACGAGAACACGCTCGACCGATAGCGTCGTCCGCCGCCGCGACTCCGGTCACGCTGTCCCAGTACACAACCGATGACGCCGACCACACCATCTCCTTCGTCGTATCAACCACATCATGGTGTTTGCTTCGTCCGTGTGCACAACTACGACAACTTCATCAACTACTTCCCGGAGGTCATGTTTGACCGTCAACATCGACCACCTCATCTAACCGCGTCATGTTCTCTCTACGACACCGGCGCTAATCGTTCTTGTCGGTGAGCCTCTCAAAATAGTCTAATCGTATCCGTATAATATTTCTAATGTATTAGATGAGACCACCATGTTATGTCCAAACAAATAATTTTGGCCTTACAAATTTTCCCATGTGCCAAAACCTTTTTATTTTCGGATTTGACTTAGGACAGATTTTAGTCAAACTTTAGAAATTCATATCAATTCAACCGTAACTCTGTTTTCAATGTTTTTGTAGTCTATGGAATCGTATGAACGTGTAGAATACAGTGGCATAATAAAAACTTGTATTTTAATCGTGCACTAACTTGTTATTTATAGAAAAGTGTAAAACATTGTTCTAGCTATTGGTTTAATTCTATAAGTTCAAAATTTGTAAATTAAATATCATTGGAAAGCCCCTGACATGTAGAATACTTTGGTTATGTTGATTTACATTTTTTTTGTAGTCTAAATTTATTTAAATTGCAAATGAGCAATTTGAGTAAATTTGGTATATCTTTAATTCCATAAATCCAATTTTTGCAAATAAAATAGTTTTAGAAACCTTAAAATATGTGTAGTTTTATGCCCCTGTTAGAAAATAATTTTGAGCATTATTTTTGATGGTTTAAAAAGGAGAGGCGTAATTTAAGTATTTTTGTTATACTTTAATCCTAGGAATAATGTAAATATGTTTCTTTTTGCAAAATGTCACAAACTATATCTTTTGACCAGTAGTATTGTTTATAAGTTTTGAATAAAATTGTAATTATAGAAAACAATTAAAACTGATGGTAGAACATTTAAAGTGTCTTAACAGTGTTTTAAGGTAATTCAGTGGTATTAAAAGCCTTTTAAGACCATTAAGTTTGATTTAAATGTTTTTGACCAAATTAATGTGTGATAAATTTCTATTTAAGACCAGCCCATTAAAACCATTATTCATCACATCAATTCTTTTTGCATATTGAATTATGTGATAAAGCTTGGCCTAGTTAATGTGGAGACTTTGTTTTGTATGCCTTGTGTTGTGAACTTGTTTGTTTATTTGTTGTGTTATTTCATTGTATAGTTAAACGGAGTGCAACGTTCTTTGTGGAAATGAGTGTGTGAACAACGACATCATACAAAGGCAAGTGGCACACCCCCATAAAAGTCCTATTATTTCCTATGCATGAGTAGATTATTTTCTATAAGCATGTGTAGGATAGTATTGCTATGCAAGCCATGATAGACCCTTTTATTCCTGTGTCTAGGTTCCTATGAAATTACTTAGTAGAATAGTGATGCTATGCAAAAACTATTTTGATGAAAAAGATAAAGTCTACTAAGTTTTAATCAAACACCTGGGTGGAAATTGGTTGCTTGGCTGTATGAGTTGAGTGTTGTTCCCAGGGGATTTACCTGTGGAATATCACTTGTGGAAGGCCACCCAGGAGCAAAGGAATCTGAAGAACTCCAAGTGAAGATTGCTTCTCGTGCAGCCAATGCCAATATGGGCTATGGCTGGATCAACTAAGCTGCGTGGACTCTCCCCGGCCTGACAGGTGGTGGTAGAGGATTTGTAGGTGGAGCGCGTCAGGCCAGAGTGGGAGGGAAAATGCTTCTGAAAGATCTCGTCTCATTCTTCTCCTTTCCTTATCACAAATGGTGTGTAAAGGGTAATTTGGGTTGAATGGGTACAATGGTGAACGTGCACAACCTCTGCAGAGTTAAAATCTAAGTACTTAGCCGTGTTCCCGGAAACGGACAATTGAGCAGCTGAACGAGGATGTCAACGGAGGATTCCACCATTCCAACTTATAAAGTAAAACTTGATGGTTGAACAAGGGTAGAATGAGACAGTGGATTTCGTGCCACGGATGTCTCGAATAGAAGAAAAGTGTTTTTCAAAAAGTTAGGGAAAAACTTGCTTTCTGCAAAATAGCCTTGAGCTCCACCAGCCAAATAAGCATATAGGATTATTAGAGTTATTCCTCTAAGTGTCCACCATAGTGTCACTTGCCAGACTCTATTTTTAATGGAATCTGACCCACGTTGTTGCAATATTTTTCTTATTGCAGATTGTTCAGATGACGAGTGAGGTTTCGTATATAGGTTTCGAGTCTACAACCAACATGTTTTCGCCTGTGGCTGCATGAAAGTGATAGAGACTCACTGCTATTGTATGTCCGCTGTGTACTATTTCAAAGCTAGCTTATGCTATGCAACTTGTAATGAATATTTTGTAATTCTGGATCATCGATGTAATAATATTGACGCTTTGTTGTGATATTACATCGTAACTGTGTGTGCAAACAAATCGATCCAGGGATTTGCACTATACACAGGTATCTGCCTTATTATAAGTGCAGGTACGCTACAGAGGAGGAGGAAGATCACCGCTTCCCTCGAGGAGGAGTCATAACCCGACATTTGGCGCGCCAGGTAGCGGATTGAGGCGCATCAACGACCTTCGAGCCGCCTCCGCGCCATGGCGAACACCCGCGCTACCCGCGCGCCCCACCAGGCGCCACAGCCACTCGCGCACGACGGGGCCGACCCCGCCGTGAAGAGCGCGCCCACTCGGGCCCT
This sequence comes from Poa annua, assembly GCA_026929855.1. NCBI lineage: Eukaryota > Viridiplantae > Streptophyta > Magnoliopsida > Poales > Poaceae > Poa > Poa annua. The sequence continues at coordinate 235,539,889 of CM049426.1, read as the reverse complement.
CATGAGGAGGAGCCCGAGCACAACTCCGAGCACCAGGAGGACGCACAGTTTTCACACCTGACGCGGCGCACGAGCGGCTCCGGCCCTGGCAGGACGGACCCCGCGCCTCACACCGCGCTGCTCATGGCGCAGGAACTTCTCCGGTACCAGCCCACCGCTGAGACCCACGAGCACTGGCTGGAGCGCCTCAACCACCATGTCGGCATCGCCACAACGCGCCCCGCTCCATCGCAGTCCAACGTGCACCCCTCTCTCGCGGGCACAGTCGCAACAAACGCGCCTCCGCCTCCGCCAGGACCTGCACCGGCAGCGACGCGAAGGGCTGCCTCGGACGCGTCCTCGCCGCACGATTGCTTGATCGTGCAACTCACCGCGCCCGACGCTCACGTGGGGATGCAGCTCCAACGTTACCGCCAGAACAGGCTCGTGGAAGAGATCAGCCAGGCGGGCCAGCAGAACCGCAGCGTGTTGCAGTACGGAGTCGCCACGTACGACACCGGCTGCATGGCGTTCACTCGCTCCCTACGTCACGTGGTCTGGCCCCCGAACTTCAGGCCAGCTCTCCCCGAGGGCTACGACGGCTCCAGCAACCCCATCGAGTTCCTGCAGCTCTACACCACCTCCATCCAAGCTGCAGGTGGAGACGACAAGGTCATGGCCAACTGGTTCTTCCACGCGCTTCGCGACTCTGCGCTGTCGTGACTCCTGAACCTCCCCGAGGACTCTATGAACTCTTGGGAGGAGCTCTGCAAGCAGTTCATCTCCAACTTCAAGGGAACGTACGAGCGCGCACTAACCCACAACGACATGCGCGCTGTGGTCCAGAAGAAGGATGAGACTCTCCGCAAGTACATCCAACGCTTCAGCCAAGTGCGCAACAAGATCCCGAACATCCCTGATACCCAAGTCATTGCCGCCTTCTGCGAGGGCGTCACAAATAGCAGGATGCTCGAGAAGCTGGGTATCCACGACAAGCTCACCTCTGTGGTGAAGCTGCTCGACCTGGCGGACAAGTGCGCCAAGGGGTAGGAGGGACTCCTTTTCGTCAAAATGTCCTCGAGAGGGGACGAGCACGCTGCGTGGTCCAGGAGCCAGAAGAAGAAGGAGGAGCCCAAGCGCAAGGCCAACGCGGTTCTCGCGGCAGGGCCTGACGCGAAGGGCACCCGCAGGGACTCTTCCGAGCCTGGAGAGAGGAGAGATGATCACCGCCCATTCTGCATCTACCACAACAGGCGCGGTCACTCTACCGAGACTTGCTTCGACCTCAAGAGGTTGAGCAAAGAGCACGAGCAAGCAAAAGGCAGTGGCGGTCGCAGCCGTGGCTACCGCGGGAGCGGGCGCAAGAGCTGCTACCAGAAGCTATCTAGCAACCAGGCCAATGCTGCGGAGAAGAATCTCCCTGACGAGGAGGACGGTGGCTACCAAGCCCCAAGAGTCGCCATCGCCTGCATCCTCGGTGGGGCGCAGGCGCCAAAGTCGAAAAATCAGTTCAAGCAGTTCGCCCGCGAACTCAATGCTGCCCTCCCTAGCACCGAGACCTCCAGGCCCCTCCAGTGGTCGCAGTACACCATCGCCTTCGACGCTCAGGACCACCCCAAGTCCACCAAGGCTGTTGGAACCCTCCCGCTGGTCTGCAGCCCCTCCATCGACAACATCGCTGTCTCCAAGACACTCATTGATGGTGGAGCAGGCCTGAATGTTATCTCCACAGATACGTTCGAAACGCTTCAAGTGCCCTACGAGCGGCCCATGCCCTCTAGGCCCTTCACGGGAGTCACCAGCGGCTCGATCGAACCTCTGGGCCAGGCCAGGCTCGCCGTCACCTTCGGAAGCAAGGAAAATTACCGCACCGAGCACATCGACTTCGATGTTGCGCACATCGGCCTGCCGTACAATGCCATCCTCGGCTACCCCGCGCTCGCGAAATTCATGGCCGTCACGCATCATGCCTACAATATGGTCAAGATCCCCGGCAGCGTTGGCACAATCACCATTCGTGGACATGTCCTAGATGCTATGCGCACTGTCGAGACGGCCTACAAGGCCGCCGCCATGGCATTCCACGCAGACGAGGATATGGAGCCTCTCGAGAGACCCAAGAAGAAGCAGCTGTTCTCCCAGGAGCCAGCCGCTACAAAGAAAGTCTCTCTAAGCTCCAGCAGCTCGGGGGCTGAGGGCTCGGGGGCTAGCGGCACCATTGACGCCGCACTGCCTCCCAAATAGGAAAGCGAGCTTGTCGCCTTCCTCCGGGCAAACTCTGACATGTTCGCATGGACACCGTCAGATATGTCTGGTGTACCGAGGGAGGTGATCGAGCACCACTTAGCCGTGTGTCCAAACGCGCGCCCCGTCAAGCAAAAAGCAAGAAAACAAGCCCCCGAGAAGCAAGCATTCATTGTCAAAGAGGTCAAGAAGCTCAAAGCGGCAAAGGTCGTCCGTGAAGTCACGCACCCTACTTGGCTCTCCAACGGCGTGGTAGTCCCAAAACCCGCCGGAGGAGGCCGCCTCTGCATCGACTACACTGATGTAAACAAGGCCTGCCCAAAGGACCCTTATCCCATGCCAAGAATTGACCATATCGTGGACTCCACGGCAGGCTGTGACCTCCTCTGCCTCCTCGATGCTTTCTCTGGTTATCATCAGATAAAAATGGCTAAGGAAGATGAGGAGAAGACGGCTTTCCTCACCCCTTGCGGTGTGTATTGCTATGTCTGCAAGCCCTTCGGTCTAAAAAATGCCGGAGCCACTTTCTAGAGGCTAATGAGGATAGCGATTGGCGAGCAAATAGGGAGAAACGCCGAGGAATATGTCGACGACATTGTCGTAAATCCCGAGAGGGAAACACTCTCCTCAGGGACCTCGAAAAGACTTTCGCCAGCCTGCGCAAGGTGCACATCAAGCTCAACCCCGCCAAGTCCGTCTTTGGAGTGCCTTCAGGAAAATTGCTTGGGTTCCCCGTGTCCCATCGGGGCATAGAGGCAAACCCTAACAAAATCAAGGCCATAGAGGACATGCAACCTCCACGCAGGCTCAAGGACATGCAACGCCTAGCAGGCTGCATGGCCAGATTGGGTAGATTCATCTCCAAATTCGGCGAAAGAGCCCTTTCGTTCTTCAAGATCATGAAAAGAAGGAACACTTTCAAAGGCCACGGCAAGGGCTGGATCAACGAGCTCCCTTCGGTGCTCTGGTCCATCCGCACAACGCCAGCCAAGCCTACGGGGGAAACACCGTTTGCCCTCGTCTATGGAGCCGAAGCAGTCCTCCCCACAGAGATAAAGCATGGATCCCCGCGGGTCTTTGCCTTTAACAAGGACCAGCGAGAGGACCTCCACAACGACGACATGCTGCTCCTTGAGGGACTACGACGCCGCGCCGCCCTCCGGGCGGCCAAATACCAGCAGGACCTGAGACGCTACCACAGCCGCTACGTGCGCTCGCGTACCCTGGAGGCAGGAGATCTCGTCGTCAGGCGAATCCTCTCCAGGGAAGGCCTCCACAAGCTGTCCCCAATGTGGGAAGGTCCCTACAGGGTCACCCACATCGCCAGGCCTGGCCCGGCTCGCCTCGAAACTCAAGACGACATCCTCGTCAAGAATCCATGGAACATCATGCACCTACGCAAGTTCTACCCGTGATCATCGTCACGCCCGTGATCATTGTCACGTCAAGACATTCGGCGGAAGAGGCAGCTTACGGCTCAACCTCCAAGCATTTTTTGTCTCCAGAGATTAAAAGCTCACGGCTTAAACCTCACAGAATTTTTTATCTCCAGAAGGAACAAACGCAGAACGTGATCTTCATCATGCCCGTGATCATTGTCACGTCAAGACATCTGGCGGAAGAGGTAGCTTACGGCTCAACCTCCAAGCACTTTTTGTCTCTAGAGGTTAAAAGCTCACGGTTTAAACCTCCAAGCTCCAAAGGCTTCTCTCGAGGGTCAACCCTCTGAGCTCTCCATGTCGCGAGCCACCTCAGGCCGTTGAGAGTCTCTGCCACTAATGGGTGGTCCCCATGCCTCGACATGGTCAAAACATTAACTTGGCAACCCCAAGCGTAATGAGACAATTTCGTTCCCAAGTGAACTTAGCGCCACGGAGCCGCTATTTAATATATGGTGGTGAGTTTTATTTAAGCATTACTTTGTTGAAATGTGCGCTTATATCTCTCCACATGCGTACCTCAGGAGCGGGGGCTAAGTACGGTGCCAGTGCCTCAAATGACACACCAGCAGCACTGCAAAATCCAAGGATCTGAGCTCTGGCTGGAGGGCAAGATCCCACAAACACGCCATCTCTACAGAGGACCTTGGTACTTACTCTCCTCGTGAGGAACGCCTGAGGGGACCTATAAGCGCGCACGAGTCCCCTGTACCGTGTTCCAGCGTTTGTGTTCGCCCCTCTAACATCTACAGGGAAGAAATGCCCCCCGCATGCCTGAGGAGGCATCCGGGAACGATCCCTCAAGAGGACCTCCTAGCTAGGCAAAAATCCTCTACAGAGCAAAAACCTCGAGAAGCTAAGTCCTGCACCCACGCCTTGAGAGCGTTTTCTCCTCTAGCGCGCGGTTGCCCCTCAAGCGACTTCGCTTTCCCTTATGATTCGTGAACTACTCGTACGTCTAAGGGGGGCACTTGAGCATCGCGACTCAGGGCTCTTACCTCTCCTAGGCCTAAACTCCCCCCGGCCTTGCGGAGTCATTGCTCCTGCATACCGAAGTGGCGGAGTCATGGCACTAAGAGATGGGTCCTACCGACGCAGAGACCAAATAGACATGAAGATGAGTCCAAAGAGACCTCTCGAGGGGCAAGCAAGCTAAAAGCAAATGGCAAATAAGAGTATATTACAGGCCAAGAGATCACAAATGTCTAAATATAAGATTGTTTCAGATACAAGCGCACGCAGGCGCAATAATGTGTGGCTCAGGCGGAGCTGTCGTCGTCTTGGACCTCCTCCACGGCACCCTCCTCGGTCTCGGTAGAGGAGGCCTCCTCCTCGTTGTCTTCCACCGCAGCCTCCGCACGCCTGAAGCAGTTGCAGAAAGCGTCAACTTGCTTGCGGAGGGAATTGGAGACCCTGTGCGCATCCTTGCATTGGGCGGCCTCTGTCACGTAGAGAGGTCGAAGCCTGGCGTGAGGATCCTGAGTTTGGTGAAGATACGATCGACGACCACCCCCAGGAGCTGCCGGCTCTCGTCCTCGATCATCTCGCGAAGCTCGGCGACAAGGCCCTCCAGGGCCGTGAAGAGCTGGTCAAAGTAGACAAGGTACATGGCAGCATCGCCACGGCCTCGGACCTCGGTGTGCGGCGCGTCCGCGCCTAGTTGCGCAGCAAGAACATTGCCCCAAGCGACCAGCGCCTCGAACATGCGCTCGCGCTGCTTCGTAAGCGCGCAGGTCGCCTGGGCAGAGTCCGTCGCCTCCGCCGCCCGCTCCATCGCGGGAGCCACCTGCTCCTCCACATCGTTGGCCAAGGAGTTGAGGTCATGAACTGCCTCGGTGCGGGCCTCCTCCGCTCGACAACGACCATCCTTGGCGCGCTTGAGGCGGGCCTCCATCTTGGAGTTGGCCTTCTCGAGCTCATCGATCCGCTAAGCATCTACGGCGTGCCTGGCCTTGAAGCGGTCCTCCTGCTTCTGAACCAAGTCACGGTACTCCTGAGACTGGGTCAGCCGGAACTGCTTCTCGCGCTCCGCAAGGGCATCCTCTGCCTCCTTCTTCTTCTCGGCGAAACGCCGCTCGAAGCGCTCATAAGCAAGCTTCTGGGCAGCGACGTTCTTGTCGTACTTCAAGAGCGCCTGGGCCAGGTCTCCTTTGCGTGCCTCGAGCTCGTCGCGCTGGGTGGCTAGGTCCTGCTCCGCCTGAAGCCGTTGCTCGTCGCGCTGCTGAAACTCCTTCTCCTTGAGGGCCAGCTGCTGTTCACGCTCGGCAAGGCCCTTGCGGTCCCCTTCCAGGTTTGCCTGTGCGGCCTGGTGAGCGGTGAGCAGCTGGGCCTCCAGTTGGCCCAGCTCGCGCCGCTTCTGCGCCAGCGCGCCCTCCATTGCCTCGCGCTCGGCCGTGGCTTCGTGCAGGAGCTCAACAGCGGCATCACGAATGGCCCCCACGCTGATCTCCTTGGCGAAGCGGGTTGCCTCCTCGCGTGCGGCCTGCAGCGCCAAGTCCTCCTGCCGGCGCGCCTCGACCGGCGCATGAAAATACGCCCACGACTTCGTGAGCTCCTCCCGCTGCTAGGCGTGCTGTATGTCCCCGAGGGCAAGGTGCGTTTCCAAGCCCTCCAGGGACTCCCTCACGAGGCCAAAGGCGACCTCGCGGCGCCCAGCGCTCCAGTCCCAGCCTCGAAGGACCAGCTCCTGGCTTGAGAAGGGACCAGCCCCGGTGTCGAGCCCCGAGAGCCTGACCTCGGGGAGAGCTCGGGGGCTAGCCTGGGCTCCGCCCCCGTCCGTGCCAGCGTCATCTTCGGCGCTCGCGGCAGCAAGGCGCCCATCACCTCCATCTGGACGAGGAGGCAAGGAAGAACCTCCCCCTACGGACACGCCCGCGCCCGCTAGCGCCTCGCTCGCTTCCGTCGCAGGCTTCACGGGAGCCGTGGGCGCGCACGGCGGAGTGGACGCACGCGGTGGCATCGACACGCGCGGCGGTGTTGGCTCACGCGGAGGCGTGACCGCGCGAGGGGGAGTAGCAGCGCGAGGTAGAGTAGAGGCCCTCTCCTCCGTGTTTTCCACCACCATTGGCTCTGGAGGCGGTGTAGGTGCCTCTAGGCGAGGCGCGTCCTCCTCTGCTTGAGGATCTGCCGCCTCCGCCTGAGGCGCGGCTGCCTCCCCTTGAGGCACCCCCTCAGTGGGACCTGTGGAGGCCGTCTCCATAGGCCTCATGGCCTCGTCAGCCACGGCTGAGGCCGTGGCTCTCTTCACGTATGTAGCCTTGCGAAGCCTAAGGCGCTTCGCAGGCACAAGATCACTGGCAAAAAATCCCAAGAAAAGACCTTCAAGAGAGGGCAAAACGAAGAGAAAAACAGGAATCAAAACGACCAAGCGTCATGAGCACTCACCCCGACGGAGCAGCGCCGGCGTCGACCCACGCCAGGCCTGGTGAGCGCCAGGAGGGAAAGGTTTTGGCGCCTGACCCCTCCGGAGGTGCCACCGCTTTCCTCTTGGAGGGGACGTCGGATGGCCTCGCCCCAGAGCGGTCCACGACGACCTTGGTGTGGGGCCCGCGCCTTCCCAGAGAGGCCTCCGCGCCAGAGGCCTCCCCTTCCTCAGCCTCCTCCTCCACGGGGCGCGAGGGAGCCACCACGAAGGCATCGTCATCGCTTGACGAGACGTCACAAACCTTGTCAGTGAATGGCCCGGCCCTCGAAGAGGACACCTCCCCTGTCGTGGCCTCCTCCTCACCTAGCCCAGCTCCGGAGGACGAGGGAGAGTCCGCCCCCTCCGCTCCTCGCGTCGCTGGCAGGGGCACCTTCATCCCCTCCAAGCCTGTCGGGGTGAACGGAGGCATCCCCTCCAAGATGGCCATGCGCTCAGTCATGTTGTATTGATGGAGAGGCCGAAGCGTCACGTGGAGCTGATCCACGGCAGGCACCGTTGGGTTGACGAAGAGCGTGGACAGGACAATGTCGACGATGTCCTTGTCGTTGTCCTCGCAATGAAGCCGCATCTTGTCGTTCGGCCCCGAGTACATCCACATGGGCACCGAGTGTGCCTGGAGGGGAGCGATGCGACGCCTCACGAAGTCCGCCACGATGATCTGCCCCGTGAGGCCCTCCTCGCGAAGGAAACTCAGGCGCCCCATCAGGCTTGTGTTCCTCGCGCCGTCGAAGGTCGCCTACCCCAGTGGGAGTTCTTCAACGGCGGCTCGTCGGGGACCTCAAGGAAGGCGCAGGATGCTCCACCCCGACGAAGAACCACTTCTGGCGGAAGTCGTCCACCTTCTTCGTCACCGACGTGACGGCCTTGTCTTCACTCCATGACATGGGGATGTAGACACTCCCCATGCCGTCGACGATGCGGAATGAGACGCACCCGGAGCGCTCATTTTTCGCCGTGCTCCGGAGCGCGTAGAAGCACCGGAACAGCCCCACCGTGGGCTCCAAGCCCAGGTATGACTCGCACAGGTATGCGAAGACGGCGAGGATGAGGATGAAGTTGGGGTGCAGATGCAGCAACTGCACCTGATAGAACGCCAGTACCGCCTCCAGGAATGGCGAGAAAGGCGGGACCAGCCCGGCGGCGAGGCAGTGCTGGAAAATCAGAAAGTACCCTCGAGGGCGTTTCCCGTGCGCCGCGGGCTTAGGGGCGGTGGCGCCGTGCTCATTCGACCGGTCCGCAACCAGGTAGCGGACCTTGCCGAGTGCTTTCTTGTTAACACGCACGCCCAACAGCGCCGCGCCCTGCACGACCTCGGAGGCCTCCGCCTGGGAGGAAGACCCCGCAGCGGCCTTGCCTTTGCTCTTGAGGGGACTCATCGTCGCGGGCTCGGTGTGCCGAGGAAGACGGAAGGAGTAGAAATCACAAAAGAGAGCGGAGGCGGAAAGCTCGAGACGGCGGAGGCTTCTGCGAGAAGAATTGGAAACAGTAACGGCTCCCTACTGCGAGGCTCGGGCTTTATGTCACCTTGAGGAGCAATTACCGGGGCGTGGTGGGACCCCCCACGACGCACGCCCGAGATCGTGCGCAACCGTTACTCGTCTGAGTGCCACGTGGCTCGGGTCGGCCGGGCACAAGGGGCCCACGACGCTCCGCCTGAGCCCATGGGCTCAATCGCGCCCATCACGGGCCCGGGGGCTACTGTCGGCCCAATGGAGACTGGGGTATGAAGAGCCCACTCCCCCCAGGCCTCGCACGCGGGCTAATCAGACAAAACGACTAAGGACCAAGCCTCGCCGCCTGGCGGGACCCTCGAAAGGCAATTCCCCTCGAGGGCCTGAAGAGGAAGCAAGGGCTTCGCGGGGACCCTCGCTTCAGGAGACCCTCCCGAGACGCCAGCGCGCCTGGAGGGAAGTCAACAGGAATCCCTCCACAGGCCTCCCCAGGCCTGTGGGGAAACGTCGCGGCCAAGGAAGTACGGCGGGACGCACATGGCCCCTGCCACGCCCACATGGTGATACAGGCATTCCCGTTGCCGTTTTGATGATAAAGGAGTCAATAAATTTGCGCCGCCTGCTCCAGGACTACCAAGACCTTCTACTCTGACGATAAAGCAGATGGACGGCGCAACCCTCCAAAGAAAACGTCATCGCGGGCTGCACCACAGAGACTGCCGTCCCTGCGGGAAGTACTGCGCGGTCGGCGTCCTGTCGGCCATGGCACCCAAATTTATCGATGATGGACCGCGTCCATGGACGATCCGGCGGTGGTGGACTCCTGCTCCTCCACGCCACTGACGTGTGGGAGCCACCCCGGACGCCGAGCAGAAGAAGAGCGCCTGAGGCGCCTATAAAAGGGGCAAGTCCTCCGTCGTAGGAGAGGTCGGCCAATTGCTTGCTACAACATTTGTAAACCCTAGCGCTGCTGAGTAGGATAGCCTCTGGTTGGAGGAGGAGGAAGATCACCGCTTCCCTTCCCAGGCAAGAACTGCCTCAAGGGGGCCCTCGGCAAGCTCTGCTGTACTGTAACCACCATAGTATAATACAGACAAGCAGGAGTAGCGGTCTTACCTCCTCTCGAGGGCCGTGAACCTTGGTACGGGCTGGTGTCCTACTCTGTCGTGTATGATTCGTCTCCAGGTTCGGCGAGCAACGTCGCCGTGCCCCTCGAGGGTCTTGACCTCCGCGTTCAATCCCCTTCACGAACTACACTTCAGGAAGTGACTACCCCCAATTCTAGGGAGTCATAACCCGACATTTTGCGCGCTAGGTAGCGGATTGAGGCACGTCAACGACCTTTGAGCCGCCTCCGCGCCATGGCGAACACCCGCTCTACCCACGCCGACCGCGTCAACCGACGCCCGCCTGAAGGAGCGCGCGCCCCACCAAGCGCCACGGACACTCGCGCATGACGGGGCCAAACCCGCCGTGAAGAGCGCGCCTACTCGGGCCCTCATGCGGAGAGCCCGAGCACAACTCCGAGCACCAGGAGGACGCACAGTCGTCACACCCGACGCGGCGCCCGAGCGGCTCCGGCCCTGGTTGGACGGACCCCGCGCCTCACACCATGCTGCTCATGGTGCAGGAACTCCTCTGCTACCATCCCACCGCTGAGGCCCACGAGCAGTGGCTGGAGTGCCTCAACCACCTCGTCGGCATCGCCACGACGTGCCCCGCTCCGTTGCAGTCCAACGTGCACCCCTCTCTCGCGGGCACGGTCGCAACAAACGCTCCTCCGCCTCCGCCAGGACCTGCATCGGCTGCGATGCAGAGGGTTGCCTCGCACGCGTCCTCGCCGCACGATTGCTTGATCATGCAGCGCACTGCGCCCAATGCTCGTGTGGGGATGGAGCTCCAGCGCAACCGCCAGAACAGGCTCGTGGAAGAGATCGGCCAGACGGGCCAGCAGAACCGCAGCGCGCTGCAGCACGGAGTCGCCACGTACGCCACCGGCTGCATGGCGTTCACCCGCTCCCTACGTCGCGTGGTCTGGCCCCCGAAGTTCAGGCCGGCTCTCCACAAGGGCTACGATGGCTCTAGCAACCCCATCGAGTTCCTGCAGCTCTACACCACCTCCATCCAAGCTGCAGGTAGAGACAACAAGGTCATGGCCAACTGGTTCTCCCACGCGCTTCACGACTCTGTGCTGTCGTGGCTCCTGAACCTCCCCGAGGACTCTGTGAACTCTTGGGAGGAGCTCTGCAAGCAGTTCGTCTCCAACTTCAAGGGGACGTACGAGCGTGCCCTCACCCACAACGACCTGCACGCTGTGGTCTAGAAGAAGGATGAGACTCTCTGCAAGTACATCTGCAAGTACTCTCTTCAGGAAGTGACTACCCCCAATTCTAGGGAGTCATAACCCAACATTTCCCCCATCCTTGATTGAGTAATCCACCGCTGTAGGCTTGAGGGGATGGTAGGGATTGAATGAGATCACTCATGTAATAGCTGTAAGATTGTTAGGGCATGGTGCCTAGTATCCGTTATCGGTGTTTTACGTCATTGTTGCAACTTGTTATGCTTAATGCTTGACACTAGGGCCCGAGTGCCATGATTTCAGATCTGAACTTGTTATTGTATCATGATAATAATAATTTTTTTGGATCATATCTATGAGTTGTATACACATATTATTGTCCGGAACCGGCCCCAAAGTGACAGCAATTGGGATAACCGGATGGAATGGCTATGATGTGAGCATCACATGTATCCATGGAGTGTTAATGCTTTGCTCCGGTACATTATTAAAAGGAGTACCTTAATTGCCAGTAGATTCCCTAGAGGCCCCGCTGCAAACGGGCTGGCATGACAAAAGATGATGTGCAAGTTTCTCATTGCGAGCCCGCACAACTAAATTGGAATACATACTTAATTATGATTAGTTAATACTTGGATGCTTTATATAATTTATCTGCAAATGACTATGCTATATTATAACATAAATTATCTTATCCATGCATGCACGTACATCCGTCCCTATGCCTACAGTATTTTAATCCTGCTGTCTAAATCAATCGCAATCGTTGTCTCAATTCTCCTGCTACTGTTATTTCACTACTGTCTCTGCTATAAAACTGTTGCTACTGATAATCTGTCTCGAGCAAGTCTATTCACAGGTGCAACTGATCTGACAAATCATCTGTTAAAACATTCTTTGGCTCCCCTTGTGCCGAATCAATAAATTTGGGTTTTACTTCCCTCGAAGACTGTTGCGATCCCCTATACTTGTGGGTCATCAAGACTATTTTTTGGCCCTGCTGCCGGGGAGCATAGATTTATTTGTAAGCCCACCTGAGTGTGATATTGTTCGCTGGAATTTATTCATCATGGGAAGAAATGCTGATAAGAAGTTTCCCATCGTGCCATCCACTACAATGAAAGGTACAACTCTGAACTCTGTTGATGCGCTTGATTCTCCGTCTATGTTGAGTAAGCTTGTTACACCACCACAACCTGCATGTTCTGTTACTACTGCTGAATCTGAAGTTACTTTTGATGATGCTTCTACTATTCTTGATGATACTGGTTCATTAGGTCCCTTTTTAGATGCTAGTATTGCTAAATCTAAACAAATTGAAAATTCTGAAATTCCTAATGAAAATGCTGAAACACCTGTTAATTCACCTGAATTTACATGTGATACTGATGATGAGTGTGATGATATATATGTGGATTTTGATGATGCTTTTGTTAAAGAAATTAATGCTATGAAAGATGCTAGTGCCTTTGAAAAACTTGTTGAAAAATGTGCTGTTAAATATAAATTATCTCCTGATGCTAAATATGCTACATCTCCTATAAACATAAAAGATAAATATTATGTTTTCTCTCTTGATTTGTCTCATATAGCTATTGTTGAAAGAGAACCTTTCTGTGGAATTGAAAATGAAAGTGTTGTAGAACATATGAATGTTTTGTCAAATTTAAGTGGAATATTTGCTGAGGACATTAAAAGACGCACTTACTTTGTTGCTAAAATATTTCCTTTCTTATTAAAAGGAGAGGCTAAAACTTGGTATAATAATTTGTCTCCTGGTTCCATCACTACTCCTAAGGGTTTGCTTGATGCTTTCTTTCAAAAATATTTTCCTGCTAGTGCTCAACATGATGCTTTGTTAAAAATCTATAATTTTAATCAAGATGAAGGTGAGAAATTGCCTAAGGCCTGGACGCGCTTTTGTTGCATATTAAGAGGCCAGCCGAACCATGATTTGGAGAAAAATGATCTACTTGATATGTTTTATAGTGGACTAACTACTGAATCTAGGACATACCTTGATAGTTTTGCTAGTTGTGTTGACGTGGGGCTGCCTTGCGGGTAGCCCACGATGATGCTACCTGGGCCGCGCCAAGGATGGAAAGGCCCGCAGAAGGCCCACTCGGGGTACCTCGTATCCTAGTCCAACTCGGTTAGGTCTTGTGACCTACCGTATCTGTACCAACCACCCGAGACCTGGCTACCTATAAAGCCAGGAGGGTTGCCCGTCCTAGAGGACACGCTCATAACCACTACGACAAACCCTAGCGAGATCGCAATCTTGCCATTGTAATCGCTACTCGCATCAATAACCAGACAAGCAGGAGTAGGGTGTTATCCTCCAGGAGCCTGAACCTGGGTAAACCTCGCTTGTCAGCCGTCGTGATCACCTTGCACTCATCTCTCTCCCCATCAATCAACCCGGGGTGCGCAACCCTGGGACTTGTCGAGTTAACACCTCGTCAATTGGCGCCGTCTGTGGGAAGTTCAAAAAGTGCTAGGATCATGGTCGCACCGGCCCCATCCGCAATGAAGATCGGGTACGTCATCCACTCGCCAACTCATCAGTCGGTGTACGCCGATCTGGACAAAGGTATACACATCACCTTCGGCTCCATATTCTGCTGCATAGATAGTCGTGGCATACTCAGGTCTACGACTACTGCGCTACGCGCGACGGCGTCACCAAAATCGCCGACCATCGCGCCCGCTGAAGCCGCCGAGATCGCATCTGCCGCACCCGCGGAGATCGCGACCGCCGGACCCGCTAAGATCGCATCTACTACACCCGCGGAGATCGCGACCGCCGAACCCGCGAAGATCGCATCTGTCGCACCCGCAGAGGTCGCGCCAGCTGCACCTGCAATGAGGACATCTACATCGACAATCTCGGCAACGGCCGCGCGAATCGAGTCTGCTACCCCAACCTCGGTCGTGCGGTCGATCAAGTCAAGATCCACCTCCGCCGTCGCACCCGCACGGGAGACCAGGGGCCCGCGTCCGACAGCCATGTCCCGCGCGCCCTCACCTTCGTGGAGATCTCAAGTCTACCCCAAGCCAATCGCACTCGCCCCGGCGAGTGTGAGCACATGGACAATCGCGAAGAGACGAGACAGTGGGTGCGCCGCGCGCCACGTTGCGGCAATTTTCGACCCCGAGCAAGAAGCGGGCGACAGAAGCAGCAGTGGCAGCACCAATTCTCCAATTCGAGTCTACCCCAAGCAAGTCTTCATGGCCGGCACAGCACCGCATGACGACGAAGACGAACCCGCATACCCACTGGAGGTGGACATGCCGGACCAGACGAAACTTGTCATCACGCGGGACATGGCGATCCAAGCCATGAAGCATGTGGACGAATGCACGTTCCCGCCACCCAACGCACCTCGAGAAGATCACCTGGCGGTCCAGTACTTGCTACGCAAGGAAGGAGAACGAATTCGCGCCGAAAAAGCCGAACTTCTCAGGCGCAAAAGGGACGCGGATGCATCGAGTGCCAGGCGAGCCGCCCTCTCCTTCACGTCCTCCACAGAGGTGAACCAGGGAGCACGGCGAACCAGAGCCCGTGTCCCCCACATGGCAGAAGCTGATCGAACAAGGCTCACTCGCAACCTCGACTCGTCCTTCATCACCGAAGATGAAAACGGGATACCCGTCCCGAAGACGGCGAATGCCGCCCTGATCGCAGTCGAGACATACCTCCGGCTCACGCAGCCACCGGAGGGGGACGCGCGCTCCCTTCTCCACAAGCAACAAATCGCCTCCATAAGGGCAATCGAAGAAGCTCTGGCGGCCAAGGGGCCAAGCAACCGAGCGAATGAACCAACGACATCGGGCATCCCAGCGGCGCAGCGACAGCCAGTCAAGGACCTCCGTGACGTCCTGACACAGAAGACGGTGGACCGCAGCCGCAAGGAGCGTTCGGCTAGCGTGGCACACGCGAACGACAACGCCGACCGCGACTTCGAGCCGTGCGGCGCAGCATGCTTTAGCTTCAACATCCGCGACACCCGCATGCCTAAAGGCTTCAAGTTGACGGCTGGCACACCAAAATACGACGGGAAGCAAGACCCAAAGCTATGGCTCGAGGACTACCTCATCGCTTGCACCTGTCAAGGCGGAACGTCGACTACAGCAATGCAGTACATCCAGCTCATGCTGACAGATTCGGCACGCGGGTGGCTCACCAGTCAACCCAAAGACTCTTTCCGGACATGGGAGGAATTCCAGGACAACTTCATCAAGAGTTTCTCAGGAACATTCGCCAGGCCGACGACCTACATCGAGTTGCAAGCCTGCAAGCAAGGGAAGGATGAGTCGCTCCGCTCTTACATCCAGAGGTGGACACTCCTCCGCAATACCATGGAACCCGTATCAGAGGATCGAGTGATGGACGCCTTCATGCATGGCGTCGCTCGCCGCGACCTCCGGGAGGAATTCGGTAGGCTCCAGCCGAAGACCACAATAGAACTCAGGAAGACAGCCAACCAATGGGCCGAAGGAGAGGATTATGTCCGCGAAACTTCTCCCAAAAAGGAAGGCGAAACAAGCAACTGGCGCGAGGCACGTCAAAAGAAGAAGGCACGTTACACCCACGATTCAATCGAATTAGTAGCGGCGGGTTATGAAACCCCCCGTGAGGACAAGCGTGACGGCAGTCGACAATACGAGCAAAGTCGACAACCCAGCTCGAGTCAGTACAACCGCGGCAGCAGCAGCATCGACCACAATGATGGAAGTCAGAAGCGCGAGTGGAAGCGCCCGTTGACCCCAGCAGAGGAACTGATGCAACCCTGTAAGCATCACTCGTTTCGCAACCCGGCAACGGGAAAGTGGGGTTCAAACCACCTGTTGAAGGATTGCCGCAAAGCAAGAAAGATCTACCATGCCATGCAGCAAATCATCGCCCTGGTGCAGGCCATACAAGCGGCACCACAGCTAGCCATCCAGGCAGCACCCGCAAACAACAATCAAGTGCAGGCGGCAGGAGCGTTCCCCCAGCCGCAGCAGCAGCAGCAAGGTCCGTCGGCAGCAGCCGACACGTATCCAGCCGCACGGGGACAACTGAACATGATCCAGAAGGGACCCCCGTCGAACAGGAGGCATAAAATCATCACACGCCAAGTACTTCAAGCCATCAACAACCCGCGCACGGTACCAGACTACCTGCGCGGGTCGGAGACACCAATCACATTTTCCAGGGCAGATCACCCAGCGGAGGTAGTCCGACCCGGGCACGCCGCACTCGTGATTGAGGCCCTGATCGGCGACTACAGCCTGAAGAAGGTATTCCTAGACGGAGGCAGCGGCATCAACATCATATTCGCCGATACCCTCAGGCGAATGAACAGGTCGACAGAGAAGTTGCCGGAATCGGAAACCACCTTCCACGGCATAGTACCAGGGCAAGCAATCACGCCCATGGGAACAATCACACTCGACGTCATCCTCGGTACTCCCGAACACTTCAGGAAGGAGTCGATAGACTTTGAGGTTGTCGACTGGAAGTCACAATACCACGCTATCCTCGGACGCCCAAGCTTTGCCAGGTTCATGGCAGTACCCCACTACGCCTACCTGATGATAAAGTTGCCCGGGCCGAAAGGAGTGATCACCGTCCGTGGCGACTTCGGACTCTCCAACAGCTGCGACCACGAGTTCGCCAAGATCTCCGAGTTCTTCGGCGTCGAAGAGCACTTCAAGGCAATATCAGCCGACAATGACAAGACCATCTTCCCGGCTCGCAAGAAGCCCGCCAAAGACGCAGCGTTCAGCACAAATGACGACACCGTCACCCACCAAGTCCATCCGACTGACAGCGGAAAGACGGTCAAGGTCTCATCGAGTCTGACCCCCGCATAGGAAGGCGCGCTCGTCGAGTTCCTGCGTGAGAACTGGAAAATCTTTGCATGGCAACCCTCTGACATGCCAGGGATACCCAGGGAACTCGCCGAGCACTCTCTAAAAGTCCACAAGGACGCAAGACCAGTCAAGCAATCCATGCGACGCTTCTCAGGACCCAAACAAGACGCGATCACCATGGAGGTCGACAGATTACTACACGCCAAGTTCATCCGAGAGATCAAGGACTCGGACTGGGTCGCCAACCCGGTTCTAGTTGAGAAAAAGAAGACGAAGAAACTGCGCATGTGCGTTGACTTCACCGCAGTCAACAAATGCTGCCCCAAGGACCACTTCCCGCTCCCGCGGATAGACCAGATCATCGACTCGACTGCAGGTTGCGAACGCCTATCTTTCCTGGATGCTTACTCAGGTTACCAGCAGATCAGGCTGAAAGTCGAGGACGAAGAGAAGACAGCCTTCATCACACCCGACGGCGTTTTTTGCTACCAGACGATGCCGTTCGGGTTAAAGAACGCAGGTGCCACGTACCAGCGGACAATGCAAGCATGCCTCAAGGGGCTAATCGGGCAAATCGTCCAAGTCTATGTCGACGACATCATCGTCACTACCCGAAAGGAGGATACCCTAGTCGACGACCTCCGCAAGGTCTTCGCCGCACTGGACGTATATCAGATCAAGCTCAATCCAGAGAAGTGCGTGTTCGGCGTACCAGCCGGAGAGCTACTAGGGTACCTTGTATCCGCAAGAGGAATCGAAGCAAACCCCGAGAAGGTGCAGAACATACTCACAATGCCAGCACCAACCAAGCTCAGGGAGGTGCAACGATTAGCTGGCCGAGTCGTAGCTCTAAGCCGGTTCATTAGTAAGTTGGGAGAGAAAGCCTTACCTTTCTACCAACTGATGAAGAAGGCAGACAAGTTCGAGTGGACACAAGAGGCGCAGGACGCGTTCGACCATCTCAAGAAAACACTGACAACTTCTCCAGTCCTCGTGGCACCACTGGAAAACGAGCCGCTGTACCTATACGTCTCAGCAACGAACATGGTGGTAAGCACGATGCTCGTAGTCGAACGCGAAGAAGAAGGGCACAGTCACCCGGTACAGAGGCCCGTCTACTACCTCAGCGAAGTACTCTCCTTGTCCAAGCAGAACTACCCTCATTACCAAAAGCTGGCATACGGAGTCTTCATGACCTCCAGGAAGGTCGTCCACTACTTCTCCGAGCACCTGATCACGGTCGTAAGCTCCTCTGGACTAGCAGACATTCTCACAAACCAGCGCGCGACAGGACGAGTCGCCAAGTGGGTTGTCGAACTAGGACCATGGGGGCTGAAGTATGCTCACCCGAAGTCCATCAAGGCCCAAGTTCTCCCAGAATTCACCACCGAGTGGATAGAGGCCCAGCTACCAAATGTCCCCGACCTGTCCAACGCATGGACAATGTACTTTGACGGCTCGAAGAAATTCAAATCAGCCGGGGCAGGAGTCGTGCTCATCTCCCCCAAAGGCGACAAGCTCAAGTATGTCCTACAGATGGACTTTCCGACGCTGTCCAACAACGAAGCCGAGTACGAGGCCCTGATCCACGGCATGCGGATGGCCAAGAACTGCGGCGCCACGCACCTCATGATCTACGGCGACTCCTACCTGGTGGTACAGCAAACCATGAAGTCCTGCGACGCCATCGCTGACAACATGATCGCCTACAGAGACCTCTACAATCAGTGGGAAGGCAACTTCGACGGCTGCGAGCTGCGCCACATTGGCCGTGAAAGCCACGAGGAAGCCGACGTCCTCGCTAACATGGGCTCAGACAGGGTGCCAGTCCCACCCGGCGTCTTCCTCGAGTGCATCACGCAGAGATCCATCAAGACTCAGAGTACAGCAATCACAGCAACAGCAAAAGGCGATGCCAACCCGCCAAGCCAAGACAAGGTCCCCATGGAGGTCATGCTAGTCGAAGCCACATGGACAGGACCGTACCTGGCATACATACTACATCAGAAGCTGCCAGCCGACCCAGTCGAAGCAAAGCGCATCATCAGACACTCCAAAAGTTTCACCGTCATCAACGGAGAACTCTACAAAAGAAGCATCTCAGGAATCCTGCAAAGGTGCGTAGATCCAGTCGACGGCCAAGCCATCTTACTCGACATCCACGCGGGTATCTGCGGGCATCACGCCAGCAGTCGGGCACTGGTGGCCAAGGTGCTACGCGCCGGGTTCTACTGGCTGACAGCCATGCAGGACGCCGAGGAGCTGGTGAAGAAATGCACAGGGTGCCAGGAATTTGCCAACAAGCCGCACGCCCCAGCGTCAGAACTCAAGACAATACCATTAGCCTGGCCCTTTGCCCAATGGGGTCTGGACATGGTGGGCCCGCTGAAGAAATCCTCACCCGGAGGTCACACTCACCTCCTGGTTGCAGTCGATAAGTTCACAAAGTGGATCGAAGCCGTGCCAATCACAAGTTCGACTGCATCCACAGCGGTCAACTTCATCAGGTCAATCATCTTCAGATTTGGGGTACCAAATGGGATCATCACCGACAACGGCTCGAACTTCACAGCCGAAGAATTCAAGGACTTCTGCTCAGAGCAGGGGATCAAACTCAACTATGCGTCTGTCTCGCACCCGCAGTCCAACGGACAAGTGGAGAAAGCCAACGGCCTCGTCTGTAGCGGCATCAAGAAACGACTGCGCGTGCTCCTAAGACGCGCAGCGGGCGCATGGGTGGAAGAACTGCCATCGGTCCTCTGGAGTCTGCGAACAACGCCGAATAGATCCACCCAGTATACTCCATTCTTCATGGTGTACGGTGCAGAAGCGGTCCTCCCCTGCGACATCAAGTTCGACGCACCAAGAGTAGTCGCTTACGACGAGTCGGAAGCAGAGGAGGCACTCGAAGACAGAAGAGACACCCTGGATGAAGCGCGAGACATCGCCCTGGCACGATCAGCCGTGTATCAGCAGGACCTGCGCAATTATCACACTCGGAGGCTGGGACCAAGAGCGTTCGTTGCAGGCGACCTGGTTCTTCGGCTCAAGCAAAAGAAGGTGCACAAGCTCGCTTCCCCATGGGAGGGCCCGTACATCGTAACAGAAGCAATAGGCAATGGAGCTTACCGCCTAAAGGACTCGAAGACAGGAGCAGACTGCAGCAACCCATGGAACGTAGCACAACTCCGCCGGTTCTACGCCTAGTTCAAAACAGCCATTGTACAAGAAAACCAGCGCGGCAGGTTTCAGACGCACTCTTTCCCTTACAAGGGTACCTGAGGGGACTGGAAGGTTTTTAATGAGGCGGCATGTTCGCAAGAATCAATAAAGTAATTTGAAGAAATTCTGTCTCCTTTACCTGTCACTCAGAGGAAGCTCAAAAATCGTAGGCCGCCACTCGAACCACTCGGGGGCTGCGCCACACAGGTTGAAATATAAGCTTAGGTCGCTACCCGAACCACTCGGGGGCTGCGCCATACAAGCATGGCCAAAATCCTAGGTCGCCACCCGAGCTACTCGGGGGCTGCGCCACACAGGTTGAAACAAAAGCTTAGGCCGCCACCTAACTTACTCGGGGGCTGCGCCATACAAGCACAAAGTCAAAAATCCTAGGCCGCCACTCGACAAACTCGGGGGCTGCGCCATACAGGTCAAGTCCAAAATCCTAGGGCGCCGCCCGCCACACACGGGGGCTGCGCCACACAGGCCACACTTGCAACCCTAGGCTGCCACCCGATTCACTCGGGGGCTACGCCAAACAGGCCTTCTCATAAAAATCCTCAGCCGACACTCGAACTCACTCGGGGGCTGCGCTGCACAGGTCAAGTTCCAAATCCTAGGTCACCACCCGACGTACTCGGGGGCTGCGCCAAACAGGTAACACGTGTAATCCTAGGCCGCCACTCGACCTACTCGGGGGCCACGCCAAACAGGTCTTAACCAAAATCCTAGGCCACCACTCGAGCGACTCGGGGGCTGCGCCATACAGGTCAAGTTACAAAAATCCTAAGTCGCCACCTGATAAAATCAGAGACTGCGACACACAGGTAACACTTGAAAAACCTAGGCCGCTGCCTAGCATGCTAGGCGACTACGCCATACAGGTTGCAGATTAAAATCAGGCACTCTCACTTTCGAGTAAAAAGATCAACTCTCATAACTCGAAAGTATTTATATCTGTTATCATACTTACACAGGCACATTTGCCCCCTACAGCTAACCCTGCACAACAGACAACATCTACTCTAAACTGCAGGTTCAGCCTTCGGCGCATCAAGGGGCCCTACAAGGCGCTCGCTCAGGTCCTGAACCTGCCGGATAATCCTACGCGCAGCCGCCAAGGTCTCGTCAAAGTCGTTGTCACCCGGCAGGCCTTCAAGCACCCTCTCAAGCGGGAGATGTGGCCGGTGCATCCGGACGTATGCCAACGCCGCGTTCGCACCAGCCACAAGTTGGGCGTCGACGACCTCCTTCAACCCTTCACCATCGCGGAACCTCTCCAGCAAGGCAGACAACCCGTTCGGCTGCGCACTATGCGGGAAGTACACACGGTTGATGTGCCAAAGTGTCTTCCGGCAGCTCTCCAGAAGAAAAGAAGCGCGCCACGTACGATCAAGCATGGTGGCAAGGACGCGCCCCCTCGACCGGTTCACCCAGAACTGTCGAGCTTCGTAGGAGTCGCCGGACGCCTCTCGGGTGACTCGCTCCTCAACGTGAACCCGCTCAGCCTCCCAGTCGGGATAAACATCTGCGCACATAAAATGCAAGTCAGAACGAGAAGGAAAGCCACAAAGGACGGCAGCCGCCAAAAAAGATACATACCTTGCAGCTGCCGACTGATCAGGTCGATCTCCCCAAGCAAAAAATCCTCACGTCGCGAGAACTCCGCCGTGGGATGCGACTGAGAACGATGCAGCAGCCGCTCCGTATTCTTCAGGGTCGCCTCGAGTTCCGCCACCTTGTTCTTCAAACATGTGATTATCCGCTGATCATTTGCACTGCGTGGAGGGGCCGGCGCCGCCCGACGACGGCGAGCACCCGAAGAAGAAGCCGCGCCACTCGGCACGGCCACTGGAGAAGGCGGAGCATCATCGCGCGCAGCACTCTGCCAGGGATACGCAGAGTCAATATAATCAGGCGACTGCGAAGCACAGATCAACTCAGAAGAAATAAACACCAGCAAAATCAATATTGAAGACCAAAAGACCCGACAGGGCAATATTCATTACAAGCATGAAGTTCAAAATACAGATCGCGGCGACTGCCGCATTCCTACAACTATGCCTACTCTAAGGCCGCGGACTGCGACCGGGCACGACCCTTCCGAGCAGCCGCCTCAGTCGCCTTAGCAAGGGCCCTCTCGAAGAGTGCCACAAGCTGCGCAGCCAGCTGCGAGGCGCGCTCCTTCACGCCACTCAACGACGCGGTCCGGCCATCGGGTTTGCGAGGAAAACCGCTGACGACCTTCTCGAAGTCACCTGGAACTTGGTGGCCTAATAGGAGCTGGAAGGTGAGCTCGGAGCCGCGTACCGTCTGCGACCGCGTGAAGTCGGCGATGGTGGTCGCGTCCTCAAACGGTGCAGCCAGGGCGTCCACGGTCGCCGGCGGCTGGTCACCCGGGAAGATGCTCTGGTGCACCACGGCCAGAGCTCCAGTCGACTTCTGCAACGCGGCTGAAGACTTCTTCAGCGCGTCCGAAGCATAGGCGCATACCCGGTCGAGGAAGCCAACAGCGGTCGCCAGGACAACCGTGTCACTCGACGCATCTTCTGGAGGAGCTCCACCGCAAGTCTCTGCGCAAAAATTCAAAGTCAGGATAAGAAAAAGAACAAAGACTCAGTAGGCGTCAAGCCGAAACTCACCCCCAAGTACACCAGCGAGCGAAAGGAGACGACCAACTTGAGTTTTCTCCTTGGCGACCCGCGCCAGCTCCCACTCTCGAGACTCGTGAAGAGCCTTCTCAAGCTCATCAACCCGCCCAGTAGCCTGGTCCAGCGAGGCACGCAGTTGGTCCCTCTCTTTCTCCAGGCGAACATAAGCTGCGGCCGCGTCGAGCTGTTGGCGATAGTAAGGCTGAAACAAAAGCAAGATGTCAATAAAGTTGCGGGCGACTATACTAGTCACCCACACCTTCGGGGGCTACTCCCATCGGGAGCGCTGATCGCGCACCCGATGAAAAATCAAGAACGCAAGAAAAAGCATGCAAGACTTACGTGGTCCAGGAGTTCAAGGTCTTCCGCAGTCGAAGGAGGCACGCGGCTAGAAGATGCAATACCGGCAGGCTCAGCATGCACCTTCTCCACCACCACTGGCGTCCCCAACCCAGTCGAAGGGGCGGATGTGAGCTCCACGTCCCGAAGGGGGGAGCTAACATCGTCAGAACGATGGCTGCAGCAAAACCAAGAACACTAGTCGAATCAAAACGCCCAAACTGCAAAGTACAACTCGAAGGACACATTGCAAAGAAACTCACCTGGGGGTGCCGGCGTCGTCGTAGCTCTCCAGGGAAGGCGAAGGCATCCACGCGAACGAGCGTGGTGCTGCGGAGCTGACTGGAGGAACGTTCAGAGGTTCCTCCCAGCCACCCGAAGACCGAGCACCCGGAGACGTCACGACGACCTCCTCCTCAGCAACGTCCACGTCCCGGGCAGGCGACGACGTAGTGGCAGACTCACCGCGACTCGGAAGCTTCCGCTTCTTCCTCGCGGGTTCCTCCACCTCATCTTCCTCCTCCACCTCGTCGCGGGGAGAATGCGCGGAGGGAATCTCTTCTTCCTCATCCTCCTCCTCGACAAACTTCGACTCATCGTCGGGTCCGTTCTCAGGGAGGGGAGGAAAGCTGATGAAAAGATCTCGGCCCTGAAGCAAGTAGACACAAGTCGAATCAAAAAGAAAGGTAGACTCAAGTCGAACAAGGGCAGAGAGAAGACAAGACAAGACTTACCTCAGGAACGGGGTTCGAGGCCCCGTAAGGAGAAATTGGGCACTTGACGTTGCACGTGTCCGCGGCTCGGAGGTTGGTGATGGACCTGACGCTGGCTTCCACCTCCTCGTCATCCAGCGGCTTGGCGCTGACGCCTTCGGCGGCCCACATCGGGTGAGGCCGGGCGCTGAGCGGCTGCACCCGAAGACGGAAGAAGGTGGCCATCAGAAAGACGCCACCCGCATCGCGCCCAAGGTTCTGAGTCAGCTCGTGCAGCAGGCCCAGCAGGGGCCGCACGGCCTCCTTCTCCACGGCGGACAGCGGGTGCGCCCAGGCGCCGGTCTTCCGCAGTCCGCGCCCGCTGTCGAACGCGTCCAGTCCGTCTTGGTTCGACTGGACGTAAAACCATCTCCTGCGCCATCCTTGGACGGAGTCGGACTTCTTCATCTGAAAGTACGCGGTGTCACCGCGTACCTGGATTCCGAAGCCACCCACGGGGAAGGTCAACCCGCTCTTCCCTACGTTCTTGCGAACGAGGAAGAGCGACTTCCACAACGCCCAGTGGGGCGCGACACCCAAGAAGTACTCGCAGAGCACGATAAAGCCCGCGATGCTCAAGACGCCATTGGGGGTCAGATCGTGGATCTGAACCCCATAGGCAAACAGGAGACCGCACACGAAATCGTGCATGGGGAACCCGAAGCCGCGCGGAAGGAAGTCCGCGAAGAAAACGCGTTCCCCATCGCGCGGAGTGGGGAAGACTTCCTTGCCAGGGACGCGTACCTATACCTGGTCGGCAGGAGGCAGCAGACCCTGCGCGCGGAACAGCTCCACGTCGGTCTTCTTCATCGAGGACCTCTGCCAGTCGCCCTCTGGTTTCTTCATCACCCCGGCGTCATCGGCGGCGGCGGAGGAGCCAGCGGCGCTCTTCGGCTTGCCCATTATCAAGGTCGCAAGGTGCATGGACGGATTGCTCGGAGCTCGGGATGGCGGTGGAAATGGTAGAGCGCAGGAGGAAAGAAGGCAAGGATCGATTGGAGAAGATGACATCCCAAACGGCAAGACACAGTACTTATGCCTCGAGGATCGGCATCTCAACCGTCCATCGAGCAAGGGCTCCGAGCGGGAACATCCAGCCGTCCACGTGTCGCACGGAGAAACCAACCGTCACCGCCAACTTCCTCCACTACGCACGAGAACCGAGGCGTCGTCATCGTGCCGCGCAAATTTCGCGCCCACTTCGGAGACGTGACAACTGCGGACCGTGGTCAGCTCTGACAGCGGGACCCACCACGTCACGTCCCATCGGGCGTAGAGGCGTGCAACGGATCGTCATCAATGACGTCATCAAGCCAACGGCTCCAAAATCAACCGAAGCAACCTGAAAGAGTTGTTCGAGTGGTAAGCTTCACAGCTGAAATCAGCAAGGTAGGATCAGCCAAAGATCCGAGCACCCGAAGAAACCATTCGAGTGGCAACGCAGTAAGCTCGAGCAGCCGAATTCATCCAACAAGTAAGCCAAAACAGGCTGAATAGAAGCAAGCTTCACGAGAAGACGAAGGCAAAGTAATTCGACTGCACAGATTACTACCATCGGGAGTGGCTGGTTCGACTGAAGAAATTCGAGTTCAAGAACAAGATCAAGCAATCCAACGGCGCGTCCAGGAGGAAAGAGTCCTTTGTCCGACTCTACGCTTCGACCAAGCACTCAGGGGCTACTGACATGGGGCTGCCTTGCGGGTAGCCCACGATGATGCTACCTGGGCCGCGCCAAGGATGGAAAGGCCCGCAGAAGGCCCACTCGGGGTACCTCGTATCCTAGTCCAACTCGGTTAGGTCTTGTGACCTACCGTATCTGTACCAACCACCCGAGACCTGGCTACCTATAAAGCCAGGAGGGTTGCCCGTCCTAGAGGACACGCTCATAACCACTACGACAAACCCTAGCGAGATCGCAATCTCGCCATTGTAATCGCTACTCGCATCAATAACCAGACAAGCAGGAGTAGGGTGTTATCCTCCGGGAGCCTGAACCTGGGTAAACCTCGCTTGTCAGCCGTCGTGATCACCTTGCACTCATCTCTCTCCCCATCAATCAACCCGGGGTGCGCAACCCTGGGACTTGTCGAGTTAACACCTCGTCATGTGTTTTCAGGAAAAGGACTCCCGAAGAAGCTGAAGAATTATTGGCTACAATATGCAAGAATAATGATGATTGGGATATTCCTGAACCTACTCCAACACCTCCACCAACACCGAAGAAGAGGGGTATGATTGTATTAAATGAAGAAACGATGAGGGAAGCCAAAAGATCTCTTCAAGAAAGTGGTATTAAATCGAAAGATGTGAAGTATTTACCTCCTATTGAAGAATTATGTAAGCCTATTCCTCCTCCAACCATTATGGAGGTACACTCTCTCCAAAGGTTTGATGATAGAGATATCCCTTACTCTAAACCTCCTGCTCAGTGTTTAGATGAATTTGATGATTTTATTGTTAATCAATGCAATTTTAATACGACGAGAATAGAGAATCATTTAATGAAAAATTCTCATGCTATTAGTGATTTACAAGATATTGTTGATAGAATTGCTAATGATGTTAAAGTGATCATTAAACACTTTCATATGGTTCAAACTCAAATAGATCAACTCACTAAAGTGCAAAAAGAATTGCTAATAAACAACTTTATTGCTAAAGAAAAACTTGTTTGTGACGTAACAGCTAGAGGTGGTAAATCAACTCAAGATCCTTTGTATCCTGAAAGACACGATAAAAGAATTGAACAAGATTCTCAACGAGTTAATAAACCTAGTACTCATTCTAGGAAAAAGAAACATAAAACTGTTGTAGAATCCTCTGAACGTGTTAATGATCCTAATAGTATATCTGTTTCTGATGCAGAAACTGAAAGTGGTAATGAGCACAACAATGATAATGCTAATAACAATGATAAATATAAAAATGCCAATTCGAATCAGGAAGAAATAGAAGAAGAACCTGAAAAACATGCTAAAAATAAAAAGTCACTAAAGAAGATTTTATTGCTAATAAACATGGTAATGAAAGAGAACCTTGGGTCCAAAAACCAATGTCTTTTCCTGCTAAGCAACTTAAAACAAAAGAGGAAGAACACTATAATAGATTTTGTGATTGGATGAAACCATTGTTCTTGCAAATTCCTTTGACTGATGCTATTAAGTTGCCTCCTTATTCTAAATATATGAAAGATATTGTGACTAACAAAAGGAAAATTCCTAATGAGGAAATATCTAATATGCTTGGTAATTACTCTTTTAATGGCAAGTTTCCAAAGAAGCTTGGTGATCCAGGTATATCAACTATTCCTTCATCTATCAAATTATGTTAAAACTGGTCTATGTGATTTGGGAGCTGGAGTTAGTGTTATGCCTTTCTCTCTTTACAAGAGACTTTACCTTGATAAATTGATACCTACTGATATATCTTTGCAAATGGCTGATAAATCTACTGCTGTTCATGTTAGAATTTGTGAGGATGTTCCTGTCCAAATAACTACCAATTGCTTAATTATGACTGACTTTGTTGTTCTTGAAATGCCTGAAAATGATAATATGTCTATTATTCTTGGAAGACCTTTTCTAAATACTGCAGGGGCTGTTATTGATTGAAATAAAGGAAAAGGTTACTTTTAATGTTCATGACAAGGAGCATATTGTTTATTTCTCAAGAAAGTTGATAGAATGCCTAGAGTTAATACAATTACCAATTATTAGAGTGGGAAGTATTGATTGCCCATTTAACTTAGAGTACAAAACTCTCATGATTGGTTCCATACAAATTCATTATAAGGTAACATGAGTGTCTCATATGGTTTAAAATCTTTCATGTCATATAAAATTCATTTGGTGGCAAGACTTGATCAACCTTGTTAACAAGTGCATGTTAAATGCATAAAGAAGCTAAACAATTTTCTTTCTCTCACCCTTGTTATACCTACTGTAAAGTTATTTAGTTTGCAATGTTTAGTTGAATTTGTTGTTAGAAAATAATTTTTCAGTATTGAATTTAATAATGCAAAATGCCAGAAAATGATAAAAAATAAAGTTTCTCAGAAAATTAAATTTTTATATAAAAAATCATATTTTTCGAGGAGGCACCTGGAAGTGCCAGAGAGCCACCAGGGGGACCCCCTGGTCCACCACATCACCTGGTGTCACGGCAGCCATGTGGCCGCGCCAGCACATGGTGGGGGGCCCACAGGTCCCCCACTTGCTCTCTCTCCTCCCCTTGTGTTCCTCTTGCCCGCAAAAGCACTCCTGCATATTTCAAAGTCGTGCTCTTGCTGCCCATTTCCTGGGATTTTGATCTCCACATTCAGCCAATTTTTGCTGCTGAAATTTGGTGCATCTCCTCTCCGGTATGTGACTCCTCCGAATTTCCAAGTAGAATTTTGTTTAATGGTGTATATATGAAGTATTTTGATGTTGTAGATATCTTGTTTAGTGAGTTTGAATGCTTGTTCTAAGTTGAAGAAACTAGTTTTGATGCATGCTTAAGCCTCTAGCAAGTCACTATAGTGGTTTCCCTTCATTTAGTTGGCTAAAAATCGATTTCTATGATGTTTGTTGAAAATTTCAGAAAAGGAAGATGCATAACCGTGACTTTGATAAGGTGTTTGAGGTAGATTATAAGAGGAGGACAAGTCATCCAAGGGCTGCCACTCGTGTTAGGCAGTCCTACAACGAGGAGATCCTTGCACTGACGTTCGGAGATGAGGGAGATACGGGAGCTCCACATGCCGCATCTCACCCTTGTTATAATTTCCTTCGTGCCGCAGGTTTACTTGAGGACTTCCAAACTCTTGTTGGGAGAGTAGGCTTGACCTCCTACATGATGGATGAGAGGCCACAATACTAGGCTGACCAAGACTTTTTCGGAGACGTTCACTTTCAACACCAAGTCTTATGGGAAGGCTATTTCTTTCAAGATATAAGATTTGCCTTGTAGCCTAACCTTGCAGGAGTTTTGTGGGATAATTGGTACATCAGATGTGGGGACAACGGTGAGAATTTTCCCGAATCACCCGGAGTTGGCACAAACCTACCAAGAGGTGACCAACAATGACACTCGCTCCGCACAACGCGTCAAGATAAGGAACATCCAATTCCCCGCTATCAAATATTTTGTCTACTATCTTACTACTAGTGTACTTGGTAGGGAAAAGACTAGCAATGTTTCTAACTTGCAGCTTACATTTCTTACGGGTGCCCTTAAGGGTGAATTCCCGTATAACCTTGTTTCTTTGATTGGTCGTCGTTTAGCGGCTAGAGGCCCCAACTTTGGAGGCATTATTTCCTAACGTATTGCTGAATATTTGGGGCTGCGCATTGATCCTAATGATGTACAACTTGATCGATGTTCTCTTGGCCTTGCTGCAATGAAAGGCCATAAATTTTTCACTACTAGCTCCACTTTGGAGAACATTGTGTTTAGTGTCGTTTGTGCTGACGATTGTGAAAAGGAAGTCTCCTTGCCGCAACCTTCTTTGTTCAGCCTTGACAGGAGACCATGGTCGTACTCGCTGGTAGAGTTGGAGGAGCAGTTGAGCGTACTTGATTTTCACCAGTCGCATCGCAAGCGGGAACCACCGCCAGAGGATTACAGCGGATAGCATGCCGGCACATCCTCGAGCTCATATTACAGGGAAAGCTCTTTGACATACCCCAGCAACATCGACGGATGAGCACATTGGCCTTGAGCTCCACTTCGGCCAAAAGACTAAACTTGGGGGGAGGTATACCGATTGCACACTCATTTACACATCATCATCATTCGGTAATTTGTATATCCATGTTTCTCTTTAGTTTTCTTTCTTTTTTCATTTGTTCGTGCTTTGTTTGTTTTCTATAAACAAAAAAATACCAAAAATATTTTGTTATTTCTCTCTGATTTGTTTTAATATCTAGTATTAATATGCTTAGTATTTATTTTAGTTCAATATGCAAAAACATAAAAATATTTTGCATTGTTGCGTGTTGTTTCGCGCAGCGATAGATTTCTTCTTTCCACCGTTAAATTCGTAACTTTTTACAGGAATGTCTGAATGACCTGAATTTTGGTGGGCATATTCTTAGGATGTTTACACAACTTTCATTAGTTTTGAGTTTTCTTATCTGGGTATGTTAAGTCCCCCAAAAAATTCGTCTTTGCTGGTTGTTCTGTTTTCAGTTTCTAAATGCAAAAACCCAAAAATATTTGCTGTTTCTCTTCGCTTTTGTATAGTTTGTTTCAGAGGTCATTATCTTCAATTAATCCATGGAGTCTAGTTATTATCTCATATCTTTCAAGCACACAAATGATAAGGCAATTATTTTGATCTATGTCAATTTCGAGTTGGGTAAGAGGCTGGTAATGAATTCTATTTGTTTCTCATTTTTATACATATACTCATTCATGTGAGCATGCTTAGATAGTTTGTATAAGGTATATGTCGATTGGTGGATGCTTAGTAGTTCGTGTTCTCTTATGATCGTTTCCAATTTATTTATGATGGATGTCATGTCTCTTTGGATATTTGCTTGCATTGTTTTGCTCATAATAGAATATGACATTGTGGTATCCTCCTCCGAATAATTCATTTGAATTGACTTGGCACATGCTTACACATGTTATGACTGAAAACAAAATTTCAATTAAGCCTTGGTGACATATTTTGACTCAGAGTTCTTGTATCTTTATTATGTCTCCGTTAATTCTATTTCGTCACTCTCTTGAATTGTCGCTTTCCCATCTTTTGCTAGCCTCCACTTGTACTAAGCTGAGATAATGCTTGTGCTTCTAAATCCCTGAAAACCTAGTTATTCCATAGAGTCCACTATAAATACCTATGCATGACAATTTCAAACCATTCAAGTAAATTCGTATGTGCTACCTTTAAAAACTTCAGACACTTCTTAATTTGTGCCACTGTTTTGAGCTCATGAGGAAGTGGTAGTTAGTCTTGTTATCTTCCATTTTAATTAACTACTTGACTTGCATGCTACATCTGCTCGTCACTTATTTTGCAAAGGGCTGGTCAGACCATTATAATATCAAAAAAGGATTTGTGAAAATAAAAATAGACACTCCTCCATGGTTTGAGATTGTTTGGTGGGCACCCGAGGATTCGGTTAGCCATGGTATTGTTAGCAAGGTGGGGAGGAGTATCAAGCAATCAAAATTAATATAAAGATGCAAATTATAAGTGCTTCGTTTTAAAAATAATCGGAACCGCTCTCAACTTGCTTTGTATGGAAGATAACAAGAACTCTATTGCCAGTCGTTGACCTAACAACCACCACTCGAAAAGTATTTTACCTCTGTTTTCAAAATGATAAAGAGCTCTAGCACATGTTGAATCCCTACTTACCTCAATGCAGGGCATATCTTTTGCTTTACTATTGAGTCACAATCTTTCTTTGAGCACCTTCTCAAGAGCATAATTGTCATTCTTAGTGTAATGTGCTTGTCCCTTAATATGTTAACCGCGGTGTAAACTAGATGCTTTTATCTTTCATATCTTTATCTCTAGTCTTCCCTTGAAACTCGGAGGTTCCTGGACATTTATGTTTTGTTGTTACATTCGGGTAAGCGAGATACCAATTTATCATACTTTCTTATGATCCTTGCAATCCTGTGAATTGATATGTTTCATATTATTTATCGTTGGTATAATTGGTATCTTTTCATGGTTTACATACCTATTGGGTGGCACCGTTTATATATTTCTTATTATGAATAGTCTAAGCATTTGTCCTCATAATGAGAATACTTACATCACATGAGTAAATGAGTTCGTGAAAGTTCTTTTATCGTACTCAGTTGTTAACTGAATTGCTAGGACAAGAAATAAGCTAAGTTTGGGGGGAGTTGATACGTCCAAAACGTATCTACTTTCCCGAACACTTTTGCTATTGTTTTACCTCTAATTTGTGTGTTTATGATGCAACTAACACGGACTAACGCTGTTTTCAGCAGAATTACTCTGGTGTCTCCTTTTGTGTAGAAATATCAACTTTAGGGAAAAAGCCCGAAAGACATCCAGAGGTTATTTTCTATCCAAGGAGGACCAGGAACCACGAAGACCAAGCGGAGAGGAGGCACGAGGCCTCCACACCACCTCCTGGGGCGGGTGGGCCCTGGCCGCGCCAGCAGGTGGTGAGGCCCACTCGCCCGCCTCCTCGCGACCCCCTCGCGGCTACTTAACCCTCCTGACCCTAAAACCCACGGGGGATATCCATCTTTCCAGAGAACTCCACCGTATATCGCCGCCATCGCGAACCCTAGTTCGGGGACCAGAAGTCTCTGTTCCGGCACCCTACCGGGACGAGGAATCGAAGAGGATCATCACCATAGTAATCGCCAACGCCTCTCCATCAACCATCCATGTTTCCCCATCCATGGGTGAGTAATTCACCGCTGTAGGCTTGAGGGGATGGTAGGGATTGGATGAGATCACTCATGTAATAGTTGTAAGATTGTTAGGGCATGGTGCCTAGTATCCGTTATAGGTGTTTTACGTCATTGTTGCAACTTGTTATGCTTAATGCTTGACACTATGGCCCGAGTGCCATGATTTCAGATCTGAACTTGTTATTGTATCATGATAATAATTATAGTTTTGGATCATATCTATGAGTTGTATACACATATTATTGTCCGAAACCGATGGCCCCAAAGTGAAAGCAATTGGGATAACCGGAGGGAATGGCTATGATGTGAGGATCACATGTATTCACGGAGTGTTAATGCTTTGCTCTAGTACTTTATTAAAAGGAGTACCTTAATTGCCAGTAGATTCCCAAGAGGCCCCGCTGCAAACGGGCTGGCAGGACAAAAGATGATGTGCAAGTTTCTCATTGCGAGCACACACAACTAAATTCGAATACATGCTTATGATTAGTTAATACTTGGATGCTTTATATTATTTATCTACAAATGCCTATGCTATGTAATTACATGAATTATATTATCCATGCAACGCCCGTGCATCCGTCCATATGTCTAATACTTTAATCCAGCTGTCTACATCAATCGCAATCACTGTCTCTTTATCCTGCTACTGTTATTTCACTACTGTCTCTGCTATAAAACGGTTGCTATTGATAATCTGTCTCGAGCAAGTTTATTCACAGGTGTAGCTGATCTGACAAATCATCTGTTAAAGCTTATAAATATTCTTTGGCTCCCCTTATGTCAAATCAATAAATTTGGGGTTTACTTCCCTCGAAGACTGTTGCGATCCCCTATACTTATAGGTCATCATTAAGTCCTATAAACATTGAGCCTAATAAAGGAGGCTACACAGTGGTAGAAAATGAGGAAGGAAGATTGATGACCACTAGACCCGTCACTAGGTGGAGAGTGGTCAAAGACTTCAGAAAACTGAACAAGGCAACTAGGAAAGATCACTTCCCTTTGCCATTTATAGATCAGATGTTAGAAAAGATGGTTGGACACAAATTCTATTGCTACCCTGATGGATATTCAGGATTTCTTCAAATACCCATCCATCCGGATGATCAAGACAAGACTACATTCACATGTCCATATGGAACATTTGCTTATAAGACATAACCATTTGGGTTATGCAATGCTCATGGTACCTTTCATAGATGTATGATGTGCATATTCTCTGAGCATATTGAAAAGATAATGGAGGTATTCATGAATGACTTTACAGTTTACGGGAAGGACTACAACACTTGCTTGGAAAACCTGACAACAGTGTTGCATAGATGCTCTGAACAAAATTTGATTCTAAACTGGGAGAAGTGCCATTTCTTGGTAACTGAAGGCATTGTGCTAGGTCATTTGGTATCTTCCAGAGGAATAGAAGTGGACAAAGCAAAGGTTGATGTAATTGCTAAGTTACCACCTCCTGCATATGTGAAGGGAATACAAAGTTTCCTAGGACATGCTGGTTTCTATAGAAGATTCATCAAAGATTTCTCTCACATTGCAAAGCCTCTCAAACACCTACGAAATCACAATGTATTATTTGCTTTTGATGAAGCATGTATGCAAGCCAACAAAAGACTGAAAGAAGCTTTGATTACAGCCCCAATAGTGCAGCCACCTGATTGGACAGTGCCTTTTGAGCTGATGTGTGATGCAAGTGATTTTGCAGTAGGAGCAGTACTTGGTCATAGAATAGAAAAAGTTGTCCATGTGAAATAATATGCAAGCAGAACACTAGATGATGCTCAGGTTAACTACACAACCACTGGGAAGGAATTACTAGCAGTAGTGTTTGCATTTGAGCCACCTGATTGGACAGTGCCTTTTGAGCTGATGTGTGATGCGAGTGATTTTGCAGTAGGAGCAGTACTTGGTCAGAGAATAGAAAAAGTTGTCCATGTGATATAATATGCAAGCAGAACACTAGATGATGCTCAGGTTAATTACACAACCACTGAGAAGGAATTACTAGCAGTAGTGTTTGCATTTGACAAATTCAGACCTTATCTTGTTGGATACAAGTGTGTTGTCTTCACAGATCATGCGGCAATAAAATACTTGGTAAGTAAGAAAGATGCAACGCCAAGGCTCATCAGATGGATACTCTTGCTGCAAGGATTTAATTTTGAAATAAAAGACAAAAAAGGATCTGAGAACTCAGTGGCAGATCACTTATCAAGAATCATCTACACTGAGGGTAGAGAGATACAAGACAGAATGCCTGGTGAGCAGTTGATGGCAGTCAATGCCAGTTCGCCTTAGTATGCAGATACTGTGAACAATCTGGTGTGTGGAATCATACCAACTGACATATCTTACCAGCAGAAGAAGAAGTTCATGCATGATGTCAATAACTATTACTGGGATCAACCATTACTGTACAAGCATTGTGCGGATGGTATTATGAGAAGATGTGTGCCAGCTAAAGAAATTATTGATGTTATGTACCAATGTCATGTAGGCATGTATGGAGGCCATGCTGGAGTAATGAAGACCCAGACAAAAAAATTGCAAGCTGGATTCTACTGGCCTAATATTTTCAGACATGTGCATGATTACATCCAAAAGTGTTATCCTTGTCATAGATCTGGAAAATTTTCAAGAAGGAATGAAATGCCTCAGAAAGGAACTCTTGAGGTTGAACTCTTTGATGTATGGAGGGGTAGATTTTGTTGGTCCTTTACCATCATCAAATGGGTACAAGCATATACTTGTTGCAGTGGACTATGTGTCCAAATGGGTAGAAGCAATACCCACTGCTAATGCTGATTCCAAGGCGGTATGCAAATTCTTCAGAACTGTCATATTCCCAAGATTTGGTGTGCCAAGAGTAGTAATGAGTGATGATGGAGCTCATTTCAACAATGATCTATTTGAGAAGCTCTTGAACAAGTATGGTGTGAGGAATCACAGAGTAACTACACCTTATCACCCTCAAGCAAATGGACAAGTTGAGCTGACAAACAGAGAAGTGAAACAAATTCTGGAGAAAGTTGTTTCTAAGTCCAAGGGGATTGGTCAATGAAATTGCCAGATAGCTTATGGCCTAGAGAACATGATATAAGACACCTATTGGTATCTCACCATTCAGGGTTGTCTATGGAAAAGTATGTCATTTACCTGTTGAGTTAGAGCATAGAGCATCGTGGGCAATAAGGAAGCTTAACATGGATTTAGGCAAAGCTGGAACTGCAAGAAAGCTACGTATGTGTATAACGCCCCGGGGTTTTCCCAATTAGAAAATTGTGTGTTTTCTTTTCGCATCATCATGACATCATGCATCAACAACATTGCATCAATTTGACAATAAAATTATTTTGCTAAACTCTATCTTGTTTGTCAAATATTTTCTCCCCTCCTTTTGTGTTGTTCGACGCCGTCCCTAAATTCTAATTTTGACAAAAGGTTTTGCAAATAAAAATATTGGGTGTGAGAGAGAAGCCCAGCTGGGCCACTTTCGGCCCAAAGCCCACCTAAGCCAAACCCTAGGACTCCTTCCTGAAAAATCCTTTCCCACCCCCTGCATTTTTGAAGCCACCCTCCTCCCTTTTCTCTTTTTTCCTTTTTTCCCCCTTCCTTTCTTTTTTCTTTCTTTCCTTTTTCTTTTCTTCCTTTTCTTTGTTTTTTCCTTCCTTCTCTTATCTTCCTCCCGCACCAGCACTCCCCCGTGCACCTCCTTCCCCGAGCCCCGTGCGCCTCCAACGGCCCCGCCGCCGTCCCGTGCATCGCCGCCCTCCGGCCGTCGCCGCCGCCCCCGGCTGCTCCGCCTCCTTGACTGCCCGATCCCGTGCGCCTCCATCCTCCACGCCGACGGTCGCTGCAGCCCCCTTCTCTGCCTCCGCGGGAGCGCCGCCTCCGCGTCGTCGGCCGCCCCTTCCTCCTCTCTCCGGCCTGCTGCAGCCCTGCACCGCCGCCGCCTCCGGTTCCCCGCGTCCCCGACCTCCCGCCTCCGGCCACCGGCGCCTCCCCCACGCCACACGCCCGTACGCCGTCGCGGCTGACTCGTGCTCGGCTCCGCCGACTCGACCGCCACCGGCACGCAAGGGAAAGGTCGTCTGATTCCTCCCCCGTGCGCCTCCGTCCGCCGGCGCTTCACGTACACCGCCCGGTCACGCCGTCCCGAGCCCCGGCCTCCTCCTGTGCTCCTCGTATCGAG
The DNA here is from genome assembly GCA_026929855.1 of Poa annua. NCBI lineage: Eukaryota > Viridiplantae > Streptophyta > Magnoliopsida > Poales > Poaceae > Poa > Poa annua. The sequence goes on along the minus strand of CM049426.1, from coordinate 235,503,626 downwards.
CCATGTCCCCCCGAGGCCCGCACCTCCCCCGGCCACGGTAGTGTCTGTTGCTCCGCCCGGTGGCCTCCTCTCGTCCTCCGCCCACAAGGTGTTCGGTGGAATGCCCGCAAAAACCTTCGGCGTTTCATTCGTTTCCCGAGTTGTCCACCCTTCGAGGTGCTGCACCATGTTGCCGCGAACGTCGACCATGCCAAGATCTTCCGTCGACAAGGCCTCCGCCCGTCGCGTTGTGCGCTTTGCATTGGGCGCCTTCGTGCGTGTCCAAGAAGACCGTGATCCGCGAATGATGATGCTCGAGTACGACGACTCCGACCACTTCCATGACACCGACAAACGATGATGCCCCGGTTCAGCAACGACTACTTCCCCGACGACAACTACTTCCTCTACGGACCGAAGACGTCGGGTTTGAACCCTAGCTCTCCCGATCCAACATGCGAACCCAAACCCTAGCCCTATGCCTATTTTTATAAAATGGCATCTATATTGTGCATATCGAATCATTCTTGCATGTGTTGCATATCTTGGGGTGGGGGTGTAGCAATTCACCTAAATAATAATTATGGGATGTGTGGGCATTTATTTACTAATGATGCCCTATTCCATTTAATTTGACTATATCATCTTTGCCATGTCTTGCCATGTTAATGAACATTTAACATTGATGGGTAGATAAATAACTTGCACCTAAATATTAATTGGCGGGTTGTTTTCCCGCTTAATTTGGATTAATTGCATTTGTTTTGCATCTTGCCATGTCATGCATCATTCTCATATGATCATGCTGGATCTTTTGCCGTAGTTGTAAAATGCATCTTTTACGCTTTCCAGTGTTTGTTGCTTCTTCACGGATAAGACGTTGAGATGTGTGAGCAACGACAAGATCTGCTTCCATGCAGGATTTCAGGCAAGCAAAGTTTTCTTGTTTACCTATACATTGTCTTTCATACTTGTCGTTGATCTCTGCTACCCTAGTATTCGATTTTATATCGTGATCCCATCACATGTTTATCCTGCAGCCCATACAGCTTTATCCGCACATCCTATTACCGTTGCATGTTTATCGGCTGGCCTTGCGAGTCGTAGCGCATGCTTAGAGTTGGTTGTGTGAGTCGTCTGTTGGTCCTTTATTCCACATGCTTAGTATGGTATAATGTTCTACTTTAATAAAATGCTATCTTCTGTTGGGGTATTATAATTAAAAGATAAGGCACCAGGCGGAAGGCCTTGCGAGGTGCTTTGTTCTGCTAAGTGTCGACCTAGGAACTGAGATTTTGTCCTCGGATCCAATTTGAGCGCACTAACCACTTATGGGTGGCCTTGCAGCTTGTCCTTGTGCCGCAAGTAGTTCGGGTTTTTCTTTTGCTCATATGCATGTGCATGATGATGATGTTCGATGAGAGGTTACTTGATACGGGGGGTCATATAGGGGTTGTGCGCGCGAAGCGGACAGTTCCTACTGTGGTTTGAGCTGCATGGCGCGTGGACACAAACTAATGAGTCCGCAATTGAGATTCGGCCGGACTCCTGACGCGGTAACAACTCATATGGGTGGCACTTGGACTTGCTGTAGTGAAGGAATGAGTCGTGTTGAGAGGCCCTAATGTTTTTGACTGGGTTGATCCTGCGAGTATGGGTACAGTAGTGCACCCCTGCAGGGTATAATCTTATCGATGAGCCGTGTCCACGGTTATGGACGACTTGGTGATGATGCTGGCTAACAAGTCCTAGACAACTTGCACCTAATTAATGTTAATTAATTTGACTAGTAATATAGAATTACTCTCACAATCAATGGTAACTAAAAGTGTTCAATGTGTGAGTTTTCCTGAATTGCTTCCTCATAGTTGGTTGAGGGGGTTAATCCCAGAATGGGTTATTATTGGTGTTAGTTGTAGTTGGTTACTTATGCGCTCTCTTATCCCTCTCTAATTAGATGGAAGTTGTAGCGCGTCTCTTTTATGTTGCTAGTGCTTCTGCCGCTAAGTCCACCTACCCCATATTTTGGGAGATGGTGTAGAAAGTAGGCAGGTTGGTTTTGCTTGCCAGGGAGTGCCCTGGCCCTCTTTTGGGTTGTGCTTTATGTGCAGTCAGCAGGTTTGAAGTCCGACGACGTTAGCTTGGGAATCCCTCCGGCTTGGCTGGGCAGGGATATGGCGTCATTGCTTATCTTCAGGACTCTTAGTCCAATATATATCTTATCTGTAGTCGGATACTATTTTGCTTCCGCTGTCATTTGAATCTTTGTATTGTATCATTTGTATCTTGACTCGTTCGAGTCGTTGTTGTAATATATCTTTTGTTGTTGTTGTGGATGTATCGGAACTATTGTAATGTTATCACAATTCCACCCACGTAATGCACATGTTTCGGCGTGCACATTATGTCTGGTGGGCGACCTGAAATCGTTATTATGCGGATTTCAGCGGGATCGCTTAAATCTACATAGTACCGGTTATTGGGCGTCACAGTGTGTGAGCTAGAAGAACTGAGAAATGATTCTTATGAAAGCTCAAAGTTTAACAAGGACAAGACTAAGAAATGGCATGACAAGCACATTCATAGAAAAGAACTCAGAGTTGGACAGACAGTGTTGGTATATGACTCCAAGCTGCATATTTTCTCTGGGAAATTCAAGTCTAGATGGTTTGGCCCTTGTGTTATCAAGAGAGACCTTGGACATGGTGCTTTTGAAGTACAGAGTGCTACTGAAGGTACTTTCAAAGTGAATGGTCAGAGATTAAAGCACTACAAAACTGAAGAGCATTTGAATACTGAAGCAAGTGAGAAACTAATGATGAAGAAGTTGAGGATGACCTCAGTACATCATCTTCAGCTAAGGACCTGTGAAGAAGTACAGTTAGGCTCATGACTATAAACAAGCGCTCATCAGGAGGCAGCCTGGTATCTGTGTACATTATTTGCATGTTCCTTTCATTTTTCTGTTAATTTTTGTTTGTGTTGTCTCTTTGTGTTTGTCTCTTAGATTTCAAATAAAAAGAATAGAGAGAGAGAGATTTTGCTGGGATATCATGAAGAAGGAGGCAGAAGTAAACACCATGTGGATACTTTCCAATCTTTGCATTAAGAAACACTATCATATTGGTATTATCACATTCCTGGAAGAAGATTAAATTGGCAAGTTTCACTGTTACCCGAAAATTAAAATTATCGATGCTAGCTTTATTCTGATTAATTAGCTTTACATCCTCGTTGTGAATCATGTAATGTATCTGCTTATTATTTTTCAAAGGCTATGCTCAGAACCATCTATCAAGAAAAGAATCCTTTTATTTCTCCCTTCGAGAACTTTGGAGTATCTGAATAATGCAATTTGCTTTGAAACTGAGTTAAATGATCCCTAGTAGAGCCATTTATCCTTGTTTGCATTTTTTGCAATTTTTCTGCATTAGCAATTATTGTCTCTGGACTGTGATTTGTGAAGCACTAACACCCATACTGACATTAACATTAACTATAATCAAAGAATTTTGCAACAGCAAGTACTTTTTTACATTAGCAACCATAATCCTGGGATGTTGGTCTGTGAAGCACTAACTTGAAGGCTTATCCAAAAAAAGGATTCAATTTATGCATTAGCAACTATGATCCTGGGATTGTAGATTGTGAAGCACTAACCCAAGTGTCTTGGCAGTAAAATAAACAAACTAAGTAAAAACTTGCATTTGCATTAGCTTACTATGTTCCCTAGAACTGTAGTAGGTGAAGCACTGACTTTGCATCCATTTGGCATTCATTCATGCCTTATGACTTTCCTTCCGATCATTTATATTTAGTTCCCTTGTAAATGTCTTATATAGTTAATCCATTGGTACTTGAGCTCGGAAATGATTGCATCCTGCTAATTGAAACTTACAGAATTACATTGAGTCCAATTTGAATGAACTGCTAAGTATTCAGAACTTTAAATTGTTCATAATCTGCTTGTTTTCATTATCCTCGAATTTCTTTACTTGAGGACAAGAAAATGTTTAGATTTGGGGGTTTGATCATCATCACTTATATACATTATTCACAACCCCAAAACCTTAAAACCTCACCTTTTTATATAGTCAGAACTACAAATATTTGCATATCACATTGCTTTTCACTCATTTTACAGATCAGTGCGCAAAGGCACACAATCTTCATAAGAACCATTATAGAAGTGAAGCAAGATGCAACATTCAACCTATACCAATACAATAGAGAAGATGCCCAAGATCAACAGTTCAAATCCAAGAAAAAAGCTGAAGTTCACTATTGGTGTCTGAAAGTGAACAGTAACTGATAGAAAGTCTGACAGCCAAACTCAAGGCCATCTTCTGAATTCCAAGCAATGCTAAAGGCAAGAAGATAAGAGGGAATTCAAATGAGTTTGAATCATAAGGGAGAAAGAAAGATCAACTTGGAGATCAAGGAAACCACAAAAGGAATAAAGGCAAAAAAGGTGCAAAAGAGGGGACATGCCATGTGCACTGTGAGCTGTGGTAAAGAAGGAAGTTTCCTCCTCTACCAACTCGCACCTCATCTTCACAACATTTGGAAAAAAGTGTATAAAGCCACCACAGGCTCCTCCCTCCCGATGGTCGCCCATTCCATCGCCTCTTCCACCCACTCCACTTTTCCACCTTTCCACCAACCACCATCCCATCAGCCCACCAAGAACAAGACCAAGAACAAGAACAAGAAAGAAGAACAAGATGAACATGGAGAACAAAAGAAGTAACACAAGGCCTTGGTGAACTGAAGATCAAGATCTGCAACTCTTCCTCCTCTACTCTGCTTCCTCTGCCTCGACTAGATTTCAGTGAGCTTAAGCCAAGGATCTCTCCCCTCCTCTTGTGTAATCTTGAATGAACCTTGTAGATCATCCATCAGCAAGTAAGGCTTGTAATACTTTGTTATTGAAGTGATTTGAGTGACACAATTCTCAGTCTTAACTGAAGATTTGCATGTTTTGGTTGCTGCGTGTCTTGATTAGTGTGTGTAAGGCTAGTCCATGCATACTTGTGTGTTGCAATTCTGTCCCTAGCCTCTATTTGCTTGTTAACTCTCTGTGATCTGGCTTGACAACCCAAAAAGTTGTGATCTTTGTGTTCTAAATTTCCTCCTTCCTAAACCTGCTAAAAACCTCTGCTTGCAAGACCAGTCTCTACAAGTTAAGAACTAAAATCTTATTCCCTGTCTAAACCCTGCTTAGATCCTTGCTAGTCTCTGGATTGACAACCTAGAGGCTGTAAGTTAAATTCTGAATCTGTTTCAGTTAAACTTCTTTACCTTCTTGTTTAAAACCTGAAACCTTAAAGACTTGGTTTAGCTTCTGCCAAACCTTAGAACCATCATAGACTTGTTGATCCCTGTGGAGACGATAAGACAAAACCTCCCTATATCTCAACTTGATCAGCTTGCTTCACTCTCATCGAGTTGTCCAATGCTGAGAATTGAGTTCTTCCGACGTGGGATGTAGTAGACGCCATTGAGAGCCTCGTATTCACTGTTTTTGCCAGCGAAGATGATGGTGCCGAGTCCTTTGATTTCAACAACCGAGCCAGTCACCAAATTTGACTGTGCCGGTGATCGTTTGGTCAATTTCAGCGAATACGTGGCTGCATCCTGTCATGTGATTTGTGGCACCGGTGTCGAGGTACCATCCCCCCATTCGCTCCTCGTCATTGCTTGACCCGAGGTAGGCTTTTGCCTTCGCTTCGTCGATGTGAAGTGAGGCATGCAGCGGAGGTGTAGCCGTGTTGTCCTTCACCATCATGGCTAGGGCTGGAGCGATGCTTTGCTGCACCACCATGGCTGAGGCTGGAGCGATGCTTTGCTGCACCTTGATGGGTGGGGCTGGATCTTCACAAACCTGCGCCATGAGGAGAACAGGCTCCTCATCATCTTCCTCTGCTTGGGCTAAGTAAGCCTTGTTCCCGTTTCTCCTAGGCTGCCAGCAGTCCTTGGCCCAATGGCCGCGTCGGCCACAGTTGCAGCATCCATCATTGTGTGGGTTGTCCCTAGGAACTTCACGGTCGTTGCCACCTTCTCCACCATTCTTACCGGTGTCCGTCGTCGTCGCTGCGCGCTGCCAAGCGCAGGCTGGAGGAGCTGCCTCCTTGGCGCTCCTTCATCTTTTGTTTCCACTGCTCCTCGGTGAGCAAAATTTTTCCTTTCTCCCGCAGCGGCTCCGGTGACTCGAGATGGTCCTCTGCTGCCTTCAGCCTACCGGTGACCTCCTCCAACGACATATCAGAAGTGTCAAGGAGGGTCTCGATCGCAAGGGCTATCTGCAATAGCCTAGGTGGCACAACTCGTAGGAATTTCTCGATGACTTGAGTTTCGTTGATAGGTGCTCCGAGCGTGGCGAGGCTTGTGATGAGGTTGGTTAGGCGCAGCGCGAAATCATCAATGGACTCACCATCGCAGAATGAGATCATCTCAAATTCCTTCTTCAACGGGTGCACCTTGCCCTTCCTCACGCGGTCTGAACCAACACGCATGGCTCGAATCGCGTCCCACGCCTCCTTTGTTGTCCGCTTGACAGCCAGGCCGGCCACCATTTATGGTGGGACAGCTTGCAGGATGGCCTCCAGCGCCATTCGGTCTTCCTAGAAGTCGGCGGCGCCAAGCTCAGTTGCATCCCAGATGCCCCGAGCCTGCAGCTTCACCTTCATGAGGAGGCTCCATTCGGTGTAGTTCGTCTGCGTCAACATCGGGTAATTTCCGCCGCCGACTTCCTTCACGACACGCTCGACAACGACCTCGCACCTTCCAGCCTCGTGGTGGCGCGGTCTTCTCAGTGGTGGTGAAGGGGAACGACGCCGCGGCTGGTGAGACGGATTGCGGGCACCCTGAACTGGAGCTAACATCTCTCAAGGATCGTCTCCTAACTCGGCTGATCCTATCCTCTCCTAACATGGTGCTCTGATACCAACTATTAGACTTAGGCTATGTGGAAGGTGTTCTCTGTATGCTGCAAAAGCTACTACTGCTTGTATTACATATGGGCATATATAGGGATACAAGGTAGGTTGGAGCCTGGAACCTGACAGCTACTACATCCTTCTACAACCTTCTACTGCTAGGTTTCTACAACTGAGTTTCTACAACCTTCTACAAAATTTTCTACTTGCTACTCTATCTTACAGCATAAAGATAGTCTAGAACATTCTAGCAGTAAGCAAGGATTACTCTAACAAGGGGAAGGCTGGGACCTGCGTTTTAGACGGTAGCGTGGCCCTGTTGAACGTACTCAGTGGGAGGCGCTCAACTTAGAAATTGGCAACTTGAATCTCTCGGAGGCGCGTGACGATGTGTCATGGGCACGGGAGAGTTCGGGCATGTTCTCTGCACAGTCGATGTATCATTTGCTCATCCAAGATCGTGAGCCCGCCAGAGTGTTGGACATCTGGGATGCGTTGATCCCCATGAAGGACAAGATCTTTCTGTGGCTCTGGCTAGGGAGAGGCTCCCGATGAACGAACAAATTGCGATCCGCCATGGTCCCTCAAATGGGCAGTGCGCCCTTTTTGAAGAACCTGAGGATGCAAGTCATATCTTCTTCAATTGTATTCTGCCCCGCTTTGTTTGAGGTGGCCTTAGAGAGACTTTGTAGGAATCGTGGAACCCTGTTTATTTCCAAAGTTGGTTAGACATCCTCGCGGGTTTTCGGGGCAATAAGCACAAAGTTATGCGCGTTTTTTTTGCGGGTATTTCCTGGGGCCTGTGACTCATTCGGAATAAATTCTCAATCGAGAAAAAGTTTCCTAACCAATCCGCCGATTGCATTTTCAAAATCTTGATCCTGATGCAGCACTGGCGCCCACTGCTGGACCCATAGCTCGCCACCCTGCTGGACGCGCTGATCACCTCCCTGAAGATGTTGTTCGCTGCAACAAGCTCCAGGCGATGAAGACGAGTGCGACCTGAGCACGCCTCTGCTCACCATAGTCTCTTATGGCGTTGCTATCTACTTATTTAGTTTAAACTTGTTCCTTAGTTAGTCCGTGTTGACTCTATATTTGCCCTACTGTATTTGTAGCCGTGATTTTCCGGCTTGTAAGAGCATGTACAGCCTGAAGAAGGTATTCCTGGACGGAGGCAGCGGCATCAACATCATATTCGCCGATACCCTCAGACGAATGAACAGGTCGACAGAGAAGTTGCCGGAATCGGAAACCACCTTCCACGGCATAGTACCAGGGCAAGCAATCACGCCCATGGGAACAATCACACTCGACGTCATCCTCGGTACTCCCGAACACTTCAGGAAGGAGTCGATAGACTTTGAGGTTGTCGACTGGAAGTCACAATACCACGCTATCCTCGGACGCCCAAGCTTTGCCAGGTTCATGGCAGTACCCCACTACGCCTACCTGATGATAAAGTTGCCCGGGCCGAAAGGAGTGATCACCGTCCGTGGCGACTTCAGACTCTCCAACAGCTGCGACCACGAGTTCGCCAAGATCTCCGAGTTCTTCGGCGTCGAAGAGCACTTCAAGGCAATATCAGCCGACAATGACAAGACCATCTTCCCGGCTCGCAAGAAGCCCGCCAAAGACGCAGCGTTCAACACAAATGACGACACCGTCACCCACCAAGTCCATCCGACTGACAGCGGAACGACGGTCAAGGTCTCATCGAGTCTGACCCCCGCATAGGAAGGCGCGCTCGTCGAGTTCCTGCGTGAGAACTGGAAAATCTTTGCATGGCAACCCTCTGACATGCCAGGGATACCCAGGGAACTCGCCGAGCACTCTCTAAAAGTCCACAAGGACGCAAGACCAGTCAAGCAATCCATGCGACGCTTCTCAGGACCCAAACGAGACGCGATCACCATGGAGGTCGACAAATTACTACACGCCAAGTTCATCCGAGAGATCAAGGACTCGGACTGGGTCGCCAACCCGGTTCTAGTTGAGAAAAAGAAGACAAAGAAACTGCGCATGTGCGTTGACTTCACCGCAGTCAACAAATGCTGCCCCAAGGACCACTTCCCGCTCCCGCGGATAGACCAGATCATCGACTCGACTGCAGGTTGCGAACGCCTATCTTTCCTGGATGCTTACTCAGGTTACCAGCAGATCAGGCTGAAAGTCGAGGACGAAGAGAAGACAGCCTTCATCACACCCGACGGCGTTTTTTGCTACCATACGATGCCGTTCGGGTTAAAGAACGCAGGTGCCACGTACCAGCGGACAATGCAAGCATGCCTCAAGGGGCTAATCGGGCAAATCGTCCAAGTCTATGTCGACGACATCGTCGTCACTACCCGAAAGGAGCATACCCTAGTCGACGACCTCCGCAAGGTCTTCGCCGCACTGGACGTATATCAGATCAAGCTCAATCCAGAGAAGTGCGTGTTCGGCGTACTAGCCGGAGAGCTACTAGGGTACCTTGTATCCGCAAGAGGAATCGAAGCAAACCCCGAGAAGGTGCAGAACATACTCACAATGCCAGCACCAACCAAGCTCAGGGAGGTGCAACGATTAGCTGGCCGAGTCGTAGCTCTAAGCCGGTTCATTAGTAAGTTGGGAGAGAAAGCCTTACCTTTCTACCAACTGATGAAGAAGGCAGACAAGTTCGAGTGGACACAAGAGGCGCAGGACGCGTTCGACCATCTCAAGAAAACACTGACAACTTCTCCAGTCCTCGTGGCACCACTGGAAAACGAGCCGCTGTACCTATACGTCTCAGCAACGAACATGGTGGTAAGCACGATGCTCGTAGTCGAACGCGAAGAAGAAGGGCACAGTCACCCGGTACAGAGGCCCGTCTACTACCTCAGCGAAGTACTCTCCTTGTCCAAGCAGAACTACCCTCATTACCAAAAGCTGGCATACGGAGTCTTCATGACCTCCAGGAAGGTCGTCCACTACTTCTCCGAGCACCTGATCACGGTCGTAAGCTCCTTTGGACTAGCAGACATTCTCACAAACCAGCGCGCGACAGGACGAGTCGCCAAGTGGGTTGTCGAACTAGGACCATGGGGGCTGAAGTATGCTCACCCGAAGTCCATCAAGGCCCAAGTTCTCCCAGAATTCACCACCGAGTGGATAGAGGCCCAGCTACCAAATGTCCCCGACCTGTCCAACGCATGGACAATGTACTTTGACGGCTCGAAGAAATTCAAATCAGCCGGGGCAGGAGTCGTGCTCATCTCCCCCAAAGGCGACAAGCTCAAGTATGTCCTACAGATGGACTTTCCGACGCTGTCCAACAACGAAGCCGAGTACGAGGCCCTGATCCACGGCATGCGGATGGCCAAGAACTGCGGCGCCACGCACCTCATGATCTACGGCGACTCCTACCTGGTGGTACAGCAAACCATGAAGTCCTGCGACGCCATCGCTGACAACATGATCGCCTACAGAGACCTCTACAATCAGTGGGAAGGCAACTTCGACGGCTGCGAGCTGCGCCACATTGGCCGTGAAAGCCACGAGGAAGCCGACGTCCTCGCTAACATGGGCTCAGACAGGGTGCCAGTCCCACCCGGCGTCTTCCTCGAGTGCATCACGCAGAGATCCATCAAGACTCAGAGTACAGCAATCACAGCAACAGCAAAAGGCGATGCCAACCCGCCAAGCCAAGACAAGGTCCCCATGGAGGTCATGCTAGTCGAAGCCACATGGACAGGACCGTACCTGGCATACATACTACATCAGAAGCTGCCAGCCGACCCAGTCGAAGCAAAGCGCATCATCAGACACTCCAAAAGTTTCACCGTCATCAACGGAGAACTCTACAAAAGAAGCATCTCAGGAATCCTGCAAAGGTGCGTAGATCCAGTCGACGGCCAAGCCATCTTACTCGACATCCACGCGGGTATCTGCGGGCATCACGCCAGCAGTCGGGCACTGGTGGCCAAGGTGCTACGCGCCGGGTTCTACTGGCTGACAGCCATGCAGGACGCCGAGGAGCTGGTGAAGAAATGCACAGGGTGCCAGGAATTTGCCAACAAGCCGCACGCCCCAGCGTCAGAACTCAAGACAATACCATTAGCCTGGCCCTTTGCCCAATGGGGTCTGGACATGGTGGGCCCGCTGAAGAAATCCTCACCCGGAGGTCACACTCACCTCCTGGTTGCAGTCGATAAGTTCACAAAGTGGATCGAAGCCGTGCCAATCACAAGTTCGACTGCATCCACAGCGGTCAACTTCATCAGGTCAATCATCTTCAGATTTGGGGTACCAAATGGGATCATCACCGACAACGGCTCGAACTTCACAGCCGAAGAATTCAAGGACTTCTGCTCAGAGCAGGGGATCAAACTCAACTATGCGTCTGTCTCACACCCGCAGTCCAACGGACAAGTGGAGAAAGCCAACGGCCTCGTCTGTAGCGGCATCAAGAAATGACTGCGCGTGCTCCTAAGACGCGCAGCGGGCGCATGGGTGGAAGAACTGCCATCGGTCCTCTGGAGTCTGCGAACAACGCCGAATAGATCCACCCAGTATACTCCATTCTTCAAGGTGTACGGTGCAGAAGCGGTCCTCCCCTGCGACATCAAGTTCGACGCACCAAGAGTAGTCGCTTACGACGAGTCGGAAGCAGAGGAGGCACTCGAAGACAGAAGAGACACCCTGGATGAAGCGCGAGACATCGCCCTGGCACGATCAGCCGTGTATCAGCAGGACCTGCGCAATTATCACACTCGGAGGCTGGGACCAAGAGTGTTCGTTGCAGGCGACCTGGTTCTTCGGCTCAAGCAAAAGAAGGTGCACAAGCTCGCTTCCCCATGGGAGGGTCCGTACATCGTAACAGAAGCAATAGGCAATGGAGCTTACCGCCTAAAGGACTCGAAGACAGGAGCAGACTGCAGCAACCCATGGAACGTAGCACAACTCCGCCGGTTCTACGCCTAGTTCAAAACAGCCATTGTACAAGAAAACAAGCGCGGCAGGTTTCAGACGCACTCTTTCCCTTACCAGGGTACCTGAGGGGACTGGAAGGGTTTTAATGAGGCGGCCTGTTCGCAAGAATCAATAAAGTAATTTGAAGAAATTCTGTCTCCTTTACCTGTCACTCAGAGGAAGCTCAAAAATCCTAGGCCGCCACTCGAACCACTCGGGGGCTGCGCCACATAGGTTGAAATATAAGCTTAGGTCGCTACCCGAACCACTCGGGGGCTGCGCCATACAAGCATGGCCAAAATCCTAGGTCGCCACCCGAGCTACTCGGGGGCTGCGCCACACAGGTTGAAACAAAAGCTTAGGCCGCCACCCAACTTACTCGGGGGCTGCGCCATACAAGCACAAAGTCAAAAATCCTAGGCCGCCACTCGACAGACTCGGGGGCTGCGCCATATAGGTCAAGTCCAAAATCCTAGGGCGCCGCCCGCCACACACGGGGGCTGCGCCACACATGCCACACTTGCAACCCTAGGCTGCCACCCGATTCACTCGGGGGCTACGCCAAACAGGCCTTCTCATAAAAATCCTCAGCCGACACTCGAACTCACTCGGGGGCTGCGCTGCACAGGTCAAGTTCCAAATCCTAGGTCACCACCCGACGTACTCGGGGGCTGCGCCAAACAGGTAACACTTGTAATCCTAGGCCGCCACTCGACCTACTCGGGGGCCGCGCCAAACAGGTCTTAACCAAAATCCTAGGCCACCACTCGAGCGACTCGGGGGCTGCGCCATACAGGTCAAGTTACAAAAATCCTAAGTCGCCACCTGATAAAATCAGAGACTGCGACACACAGGTAACACTTGAAAAACCTAGGCCGCTGCCTAGCATGCTAGGCGACTACGCCATACAGGTTGCAGATTAAAATCAGGCACTCTCACTTTCGAGTAAAAAGATCAACTCTCATAACTCGAAAGTATTTCTATCTGTTATCATACTTACACAGGCACATTTTCCCCCTACAGCTAACCCTGCACAACAGACAACAGCTACTCTAAACTGCAGGTTCAGCCTTCGGCGCATCAAGGGGCCCTACAAGGCGCTCGCTCAGGTCCTGAACCTGCCGGATAATCCGACGTGCAGCCGCCAAGGTCTCGTCAAAGTCGTCGTCACCCGGCAGGCCTTCAAGCACCCTCTCAAGCGGGAGATGTGGCCGGTGCATCCGGACGTATGCCAACGCCGCGTTCGCACCAGCCACAAGTTGGGCGTCGACGACCTCCTTCAACCCTTCACCATCGCGGAACCTCTCCAGCAAGGCAGACAACCCGTTCGGCTGCGCACTATGCGGGAAGTTCACACGGTTGATGTGCCAAAGTGTCTTCCGGCAGCTCTCCAGAAGAAAAGAAGCGCGCCACGTACGATCAAGCATGGTGGCAAGGACGCGCCCCCTCGACCGGTTCACCCAGAACTGTCGAGCTTCGTAGGAGTCGCCGGACGCCTCTCGGGTGACTCGCTCCTCAACGTGAACCCGCTCAGCCTCCCAGTCGGGATTAACATCTGCGCACATAAAATGCAAGTCAGAACGAGAAGGAAAGCCACAAAGGACGGCAGCCGCCAAAAAAGATACATACCTTGCAGCTGCCGACTGATCAGGTCGATCTCCCCAAGCAAAAAATCCTCACGTCGCGAGAACTCCGCCGTGGGATGCGACTGAGAACGATGCAGCAGCCGCTCCGTATTCTTCAGGGTCGCCTCGAGCTCCGCCACCTTGTTCTTCAAACATGTGATTATCCGCTGATCATTTGCACTGCGTGGAGGGGCCGGCGCCGCCCGACGACGGCGAGCACCCGAAGAAGAAGCCGCGCCACTCGGCACGGCCACTGGAGAAGGCGGAGCATCATCGCGCGCAGCACTCTGCCAGGGATACGCAGAGTCAATATAATTAGGCGACTGCGAAGCACAGATCAACTCAGAAGAAATAAACACCAGCAAAATCAATATTGAAGACCAAAAGACCCGACAGGGCAATATTCATTACAAGCATGAAGTTCAAAATACAGATCGCGGCGACTGCCGCATTCCTACAACTATGCCTACTCTAAGGCCGCGGACTGCGACCGGGCACGGCCCTTCCGAGCAGCCGCCTCAGTCGCCTTAGCAAGGGCCCTCTCGAAGAGTGCCACAAGCTGCGCAGCCAGCTGCGAGGCGCGCTCCTTCACGCCACTCAACGACGCGGTCCGGCCATCGGGTTTGCGAGGAAAACCGCTGACGACCTTCTCGAAGTCACCTGGAACTTGGTGGCCTAATAGGAGCTGGAAGGTGAGCTCGGAGCCGCGTACCGTCTGCGACCGCGTGAAGTCGGCGATGGTGGTCGCGTCCTCAAACGGTGCAGCCAGGGCGTCCACGGTCGCCGGCGGCTGGTCACCCGGGAAGATGCTCTGGTGCACCACGGCCAGAGCTCCAGTCGACTTCTGCAACGCGGCTGAAGACTTCTTCAGCGCGTCCGAAGCATAGGCGCATACCCGGTCGAGGAAGCCAACAGCGGTCGCCAGGACAACCGTGTCACTCGACGCATCTTCTGGAGGAGCTCCACCGCAAGTCTCTGCGCAAAAATTCAAAGTCAGGATAAGAAAAAGAACAAAGACTCAGTAGGCGTCAAGCCGAAACTCACCCCCAAGTACACCAGCGAGCGAAAGGAGACGACCAACTTGAGTTTTCTCCTTGGCGACCCGCGCCAGCTCCCACTCTCGAGACTCGTGAAGAGCCTTCTCAAGCTCATCAACCCGCCCAGTAGCCTGGTCCAGCGAGGCACGCAGTTGGTCCCTCTCTTTCTCCAGGCGAACATAAGCTGCGGCCGCGTCGAGCTGTTGGCGATAGTAAGGCTGAAACAAAAGCAAGATGTCAATAAAGTTGCGGGCGACTATACTAGTCACCCACACCTTCGGGGGCTACTCCCATCGGGAGCGCTGATCGCGCACCCGATGAAAAATCAAGAACGCAAGAAAAAGCATGCAAGACTTACGTGGTCCAGGAGTTCAAGGTCTTCCGCAGTCGAAGGAGGCACGCGGCTAGAAGATGCAATACCGGCAGGCTCAGCATGCACCTTCTCCACCACCACTGGCGTCCCCAACCCAGTCGAAGGGGCGGATGTGAGCTCCACGTCCCGAAGGGGGGAGCTAACATCGTCAGAACGATGGCTGCAGCAAAACCAAGAACACTAGTCGAATCAAAACGCCCAAACTGCAAAGTACAACTCGAAGGACACATTGCAAAGAAACTCACCTGGGGGTGCCGGCGTCGTCGTAGCTCTCCAGGGAAGGCGAAGGCATCCACGCGAACGAGCGTGGTGCTGCGGAGCTGACTGGAGGAACGTTCAGAGGTTCCTCCCAGCCACCCGAAGACCGAGCACCCGGAGACGTCACGACGACCTCCTCCTCAGCAACGTCCACGTCCCGGGCAGGCGACGACGTAGTGGCAGACTCACCGCGACTCGGAAGCTTCCGCTTCTTCCTCGCGGGTTCCTCCACCTCATCTTCCTCCTCCACCTCGTCGCGGGGAGAATGCGCGGAGGGAATCTCTTCTTCCTCATCCTCCTCCTCGACAAACTTCGACTCATCGTCGGGTCCGTTCTCAGGGAGGGGAGGAAAGCTGATGAAAAGATCTCGGCCCTGAAGCAAGTAGACACAAGTCGAATCAAAAAGAAAGGTAGACTCAAGTCGAACAAGGGCAGAGAGAAGACAAGACAAGACTTACCTCAGGAACGGGGTTCGAGGCCCCGTAAGGAGAAATTGGGCACTTGACGTTGCACGTGTCCGCGGCTCGGAGGTTGGTGATGGACCTGACGCTGGCTTCCACCTCCTCGTCATCCAGCGGCTTGGCGCTGACGCCTTCGGCGGCCCACATCGGGTGAGGCCGGGCGCTGAGCGGCTGCACCCGAAGACGGAAGAAGGTGGCCATCAGAAAGACGCCACCCGCATCGCGCCCAAGGTTCTGAGTCAGCTCGTGCAGCAGGCCCAGCAGGGGCCGCACGGCCTCCTTCTCCACGGCGGACAGCGGGTGCGCCCAGGCGCCGGTCTTCCGCAGTCCGCGCCCGCTGTCGAACGCGTCCAGTCCGTCTTGGTTCGACTGGACGTAAAACCATCTCCTGCGCCATCCTTGGACGGAGTCGGACTTCTTCATCTGAAAGTACGCGGTGTCACCGCGTACCTGGATTCCGAAGCCACCCACGGGGAAGGTCAACCCGCTCTTCCCTACGTTCTTGCGAACGAGGAAGAGGGACTTCCACAACGCCCAGTGGGGCGCGACACCCAAGAAGTACTCGCAGAGCACGATAAAGCCCGCGATGCTCAAGACGCCATTGGGGGTCAGATCGTGGATCTGAACCCCATAGGCAAACAGGAGACCGCACACGAAATCGTGCATGGGGAACCCGAAGCCGCGCGGAAGGAAGTCCGCGAAGAAAACGCGTTCCCCATCGCGCGGAGTGGGGAAGACTTCCTTGCCAGGGACGCGTACCTATACCTGGTCGGCAGGAGGCAGCAGACCCTGCGCGCGGAACAGCTCCACGTCGGTCTTCTTCATCGAGGACCTCTGCCAGTCGCCCTCTGGTTTCTTCATCACCCCGGCGTCATCGGCGGCGGCGGAGGAGCCAGCGGCGCTCTTCGGCTTGCCCATTATCAAGGTCGCAAGGTGCATGGACGGATTGCTCGGAGCTCGGGATGGCGGCGGAAATGGTAGAGCGCAGGAGGAAAGAAGGCAAGGATCGATTGGAGAAGATGACATCCCAAACGGCAAGACACAGTACTTATGCCTCGAGGATCGGCATCTCAACCGTCCATCGAGCAAGGGCTCCGAGCGGGAACATCCAGCCGTCCACGTGTCGCACGGAGAAACCAACCGTCACCGCCAACTTCCTCCACTACGCACGAGAACCGAGGCGTCGTCATCGTGCCGCGCAAATTTCGCGCCCACTTCGGAGACGTGACAACTGCGGACCGTGGTCAGCTCTGACAGCGGGGCCCACCACGTCACGTCCCATCGGGCGCAGAGGCGTGCAACGGATCGTCATCAATGACGTCATCAAGCCAATGGCTCCAAAATCAACCGAAGCAACCTGAAAGAGTTGTTCGAGTGGTAAGCTTCACAGCTGAAATCAGCAAGGTAGGATCAGCCAAAGATCCGAGCACCCGAAGAAACCATACGAGTGGCAACGCAGTAAGCTCGAGCAGCCGAATTCATCCAACAAGTAAGCCAAAACAGGCTGAATAGAAGCAAGCTTCACGAGAAGACGAAGGCAAAGTAATTCGACTGCACAGATTACTACCATCGGGAGTGGCTGGTTCGACTGAAGAAATTCGAGTTCAAGAACAAGATCAAGCAATCCAACGGCGCGTCCAGGAGGAAAGAGTCCTTTGTCCGACTCTACGCTTCGACCAAGCACTCGGGGGCTACTGACATGGGGCTGCCTTGCGGGTAGCCCACGATGATGCTACCTGGGCTGCGCCAAGGATGGAAAGGCCCGCAGAAGGCCCACTCGGGGTACCTCGTATCCTAGTCCAACTCGGTTAGGTCTTGTGACCTACCGTATGTGTACCAACCACCCGAGACCTGGCTACCTATAAAGCCAGGAGGGTTGCCCGTCCTAGAGGACACGCTCATAACCACTACGACAAACCCTAGCGAGATCGCAATCTCGCCATTGTAATCGCTACTCGCATCAATAACCAGACAAGCAGGAGTAGGGTGTTATCCTCCGGGAGGCTGAACCTGGGTAAACCTCGCTTGTCAGCCGTCGTGATCACCTTGCACTCATCTCTCTCCCCATCAATCAACCCGGGGTGCGCAACCCTGGGACTTGTCGAGTTAACACCTCGTCATGTGTTTTCAGGAAAAGGACTCCCGAAGAAGCTGAAGAATTATTGGCTACAATATGCAAGAATAATGATGATTGGGATATTCCTGAACCTACTCCAACACCTCCACCAACACCGAAGAAGAGGGGTATGATTGTATTAAATGAAGAAACGATGAGGGAAGCCAAAAGATCTCTTCAAGAAAGTGGTATTAAATCGAAAGATGTGAAGTATTTACCTCCTATTGAAGAATTATGTAAGCCTATTCCTCCTCCAACCATTATGGAGGTACACTCTCTCCAAAGGTTTGATGATAGAGATATCCCTTACTCTAAACCTCCTGCTCAGTGTTTAGATGAATTTGATGATTTTATTGTTAATCAATGCAATTTTAATACGACGAGAATAGAGAATCATTTAATGAAAAATTCTCATGCTATTAGTGATTTACAAGATATTGTTGATAGAATTGCTAATGATGTTAAAGTGATCATTAAACACTTTCATATGGTTCAAACTCAAATAGATCAACTCACTAAAGTGCAAAAAGAATTGCTAATAAACAACTTTATTGCTAAAGAAAAACTTGTTTGTGACGTAACAGCTAGAGGTGGTAAATCAACTCAAGATCCTTTGTATCCTGAAAGACACGATAAAAGAATTGAACAAGATTCTCAACGAGTTAATAAACCTAGTACTCATTCTAGGAAAAAGAAACATAAAACTGTTGTAGAATCCTCTGAACGTGTTAATGATCCTAATAGTATATCTGTTTCTGATGCAGAAACTGAAAGTGGTAATGAGCACAACAATGATAATGCTAATAACAATGATAAATATAAAAATGCCAATTCGAATCAGGAAGAAATAGAAGAAGAACCTGAAAAACATGCTAAAAATAAAAAGTCACTAAAGAAGATTTTATTGCTAATAAACATGGTAATGAAAGAGAACCTTGGGTCCAAAAACCAATGTCTTTTCCTGCTAAGCAACTTAAAACAAAAGAGGAAGAACACTATAATAGATTTTGTGATTGGATGAAACCATTGTTCTTGCAAATTCCTTTGACTGATGCTATTAAGTTGCCTCCTTATTCTAAATATATGAAAGATATTGTGACTAACAAAAGGAAAATTCCTAATGAGGAAATATCTAATATGCTTGGTAATTACTCTTTTAATGGCAAGTTTCCAAAGAAGCTTGGTGATCCAGGTATATCAACTATTCCTTCATCTATCAAATTATGTTAAAACTGGTCTATGTGATTTGGGAGCTGGAGTTAGTGTTATGCCTTTCTCTCTTTACAAGAGACTTTACCTTGATAAATTGATACCTACTGATATATCTTTGCAAATGGCTGATAAATCTACTGCTGTTCATGTTAGAATTTGTGAGGATGTTCCTGTCCAAATAACTACCAATTGCTTAATTATGACTGACTTTGTTGTTCTTGAAATGCCTGAAAATGATAATATGTCTATTATTCTTGGAAGACCTTTTCTAAATACTGCAGGGGCTGTTATTGATTGAAATAAAGGAAAAGGTTACTTTTAATGTTCATGACAAGGAGCATATTGTTTATTTCTCAAGAAAGTTGATAGAATGCCTAGAGTTAATACAATTACCAATTATTAGAGTGGGAAGTATTGATTGCCCATTTAACTTAGAGTACAAAACTCTCATGATTGGTTCCATACAAATTCATTATAAGGTAACATGAGTGTCTCATATGGTTTAAAATCTTTCATGTCATATAAAATTCATTTGGTGGCAAGACTTGATCAACCTTGTTAACAAGTGCATGTTAAATGCATAAAGAAGCTAAACAATTTTCTTTCTCTCACCCTTGTTATACCTACTATAAAGTTATTTAGTTTGCAATGTTTAGTTGAATTTGTTGTTAGAAAATATTTTTTCAGTATTGAATTTAATAATGCAAAATGCCAGAAAATGATAAAAAATAAAGTTTCTCAGAAAATTAAATTTTTATATAAAAAATCATATTTTTCGAGGAGGCACCTGGAAGTGCCAGAGAGCCACCAGGGGGACCCCCTGGTCCACCACATCACCTGGTGTCACGACAGCCATGTGGCCGCGCCAGCACATGGTGTGGGGCCCACAGGTCTCCCACTTGCTCTCTCTCTCTCCTCCCCTTGTCTTCCTCTTGCCCGCAAAAGCACTCCTGCATATTTCAAAGTCGTGCTCTTGCTGCCCATTTCCTGGGATTTTGATCTCCACATTCAGCCAATTTTTGCTGCTGAAATTTGGTGCATCTCCTCTCCGGTATGTGACTCCTCCGAATTTCCAAGTAGAATTTTGTTTAATGGTGTATATATGAAGTATTTTGATGCTCTAGATATCTTGTTTAGTGAGTTTGAATGCTTGTTCTAAGTTGAAGAAACTAGTTTTGATGCATGCTTAAGCCTCTAGCAAGTCACTATAGTGGTTTCCCTTCATTTAGTTGGCTAAAAATCGATTTTTATGATGTTTGTTGAAAATTTCAGAAAAGGAAGATGCATAACCGTGACTTTGATAAGGTGTTTGAGGTAGATTATCAGAGGAGGACAAGGCATCCAAGGGCTGCCACTCGTGTTAGGCAGTCCTACAACGAGGAGATCCTTGCACTGACGTTCGGAGATGAGGGAGATACGGGAGCTCCACATGCCGCATCTCACCCTTGTTATAATTTCCTTCGTGCCGCAGGTTTACTTGAGGACTTCCAAACTCTTGTTGGGAGAGTAGGCTTGACCTCCTACATGATGGATGAGAGGCCACAATACTATTGGCTGACCAAGACTTTTTCGGAGACGTTCACTTTCAACACCAAGTCTTATGGGAAGGCTATTTCTTTCAAGATATAAGATTTGCCTTGTAGCCTAACCTTGCAGGAGTTTTGTGGGATAATTGGTACATCAGATGTGGGGACAACGGTGAGAATTTTCCCGAATCACCCGGAGTTGGCACAAACCTACCAAGAGGTGACCAACAATGACACTCGCTCCGCACAACGCGTCAAGATAAGGAACATCCAATTCCCCGCTATCAAATATTTTGTCTACTATCTTACTACTAGTGTACTTGGTAGGGAAAAGACTAGCAATGTTACTAACTTGCAGCTTACATTTCTTACGGGTGCCCTTAAGGGTGAATTCCCGTATAACCTTGTTTCTTTGATTGGTCGTCGTTTAGCGGCTAGAGGCCCCAACTTTGGAGGCATTATTTCCTAACG
Source organism: Poa annua (assembly GCA_026929855.1). Classification (NCBI taxonomy): domain Eukaryota; kingdom Viridiplantae; phylum Streptophyta; class Magnoliopsida; order Poales; family Poaceae; genus Poa; species Poa annua. Next base: position 235,482,698 of record CM049426.1, on the reverse strand, counting down.
TATTGCTGAATATTTGGGGCTGCCCATTGATCCTAATGATGTACAACTTGATCGATGTTCTCTTGGCCTTGCTGCAATGAAAGGCCATAAATTTTTCACTACTAGCTCCACTTTGGAGAACATTGTGTTTAGTGTCGTTTGTGCTGACGATTGTGAAAAGGAAGTCTCCTTGCCGCAACCTTCTTTGTTCAGCCTTGACAGGAGACCATGGTCGTACTCGCTGGTAGAGTTGGAGGAGCAGTTGAGCGTACTTGATTTTCACCAGTCGCATCGCAAGCGGGAACCACCACCAGAGGATTACAGCGGATAGCATGCCGGCACATCCTCGAGCTCATATTACAGGGAAAGCTCTTTGACATACCCCAGCAACATCGACGGATCAGCACATTGGCCTTGAGCTCCACTTCGGCCAAAAGACTAAACTTGGGGGGAGGTATACCGATTGCACACTCATTTACACATCATCATCATTCGGTAATTTGTATATCCATGTTTCTCTTTAGTTTTCTTTCTTTTTTCATTTGTTCGTGCTTTGTTTGTTTTCTACAAACAAAAAAATACCAAAAATATTTTGTTATTTCTCTTTCTGATTTGTTTTAATATCTAGTATTAATATGCTTAGTATTTATTTTAGTTCAATATGCAAAAACATAAAAATATTTTGCATTGTTGCGTGTTGTTTCGCGCAGCGATAGATTTCTTCTTTCCACCGTTAAATTCATAACTTTTTACAGGAATGTCTGAATGACCTGAATTTTGGTGGGCATATTCTTAGGATGTTTACACAACTTTCATTAGTTTTGAGTTTTCTTATCTGGGTATGTTAAGTCCCCCGAAAAATTCGTCTTTGCTGGTTGTTCTGTTTTCAGTTTCTAAATGCAAAAACCCAAAAATATTTGCTGTTTCTCTTCGCTTTTGTATAGTTTGTTTGAGAGGTCATTATCTTCAATTAATCCATGGAGTCTAGTTATTATCTCATATCTTTCAAGCACACAAATGATAAGGCAATTATTATGATCTATGTCAATTTCAAGTTGGGTAAGAGGCTGGTAATGAACTCTATTTGTTTCTCATTTTTATACATATACTCATTCATGTGAGCATGCTTAGATAGTTCGTATAAGGTATATGTCGATTGGTGGATGCTTAGTAGTTCGTGTTCTCTTATGATCGTTTCCAATTTATTTATGATGGATGTCATGTCTCTTTGGATATTTGCTTGCATTGTTTTGCTCATAATAGAATATGACATTGTGGTATGACTGAAAACAAAATTTCAATTAAGCCTTGGTGACATATTTTGACTCAGAGTTCTTGTATCTTTATTATGTCTCCGTTAATTCTATTTCGTCACTCTCTTGAATTGTCGCTTTCCCATCTTTTGCTAGCCTCCACTTGTACTAAGCTGAGATAATGCTTGTGCTTCTAAATCCCTGAAAACCTAGTTATTCCATAGAGTCCACTATAAATACCTATGCATGACAATTTCAAACCATTCAAGTAAATTCGTATGTGCTACCTTTAAAAACTTCAGACACTTCTTAATTTGTGCCACTGTTTTGAGCTCATGAGGAAGTGGTAGTTAGTCTTGTTATCTTCCATTTTAATTAACTACTTGACTTGCATGCTACATCTGCTCGTCACTTATTTTGCAAAGGGCTGTTCAGACCATTATAATATCAAAAAAGGATTTGTGAAAATAAAAATAGACACTCCTCCATGGTTTGAGATTGTTTGGTGGGCACCCGAGGATTCGGTTAGCCATGGTATTGTTAGCAAGGTGGGGAGGAGTATCAAGCAATCAAAATTAATATAAAGATGCAAATTATAAGTGCTTCGTTTTAAAAATAATCGGAACCGCTCTCAACTTGCTTTGTATGGAAGATAACAAGAACTCTATTGCCAGTCGTTGACCTAACAACCACCACTCGAAAACAATTTTACCTCTGTTTTCAAAATGATAAAGAGCTCTAGCACATGTTGAATCCCTACTTACCTCAATGCAGGGCATATCTTTTGCTTTACTATTGAGTCACAATCTTTCTTTGAGCACCTTCTCGAGAGCATAATTGTCATTCTTAGTGTAATGTGCTTGTCCCTTAATATGTTAACCGCGGTGTAAACTAGATGCTTTTATCTTTCATATCTTTATCTCTAGTCTTCCCTTGAAACTCGGAGGTTCCTGGACATTTATGTTTTGTTGTTACATTCGGGTAAGCGAGATACCAATTTATCATACTTTCTTATGATCCTTGCAATCCTGTGAATTGATATGTTTCATATTATTTATCGTTGGTATAATTGGTATCTTTTCATGGTTTACATACCTATTGGGTGGCACCGTTTATATATGTCTTATTATGAATAGTCTAAGCATTTTTCCTCATAATGAGAATACTTACATCACATGAGCAAATGAGTTCGTGAAAGTTCTTTTATCGCACTCAGTTGTTAACTGAATTGCTAGGACAAGCAATAAGCTAAGTTTGGGGGGAGTTGATACGTCCAAAACGTATCTACTTTCCCGAACACTTTTGCTATTGTTTTACCTCTAATTTGTGTGTTTATGATGCAACTAACACGGACTAACGCTGTTTTCAGCAGAATTACTCTGGTGTCTCCTTTTGTGCAGAAATATCAACTTTAGGGAAAAAGCCCGAAAGACATCCAGAGGTTATTTTCTATCCAAGGAGGACCAGGAACCACGAAGACCAAGCGAAGAGGAGGCACGAGGCCTCCACACCACCTCCTGGGGCGGGTGGGCCCTGGCCGCGCCAGCAGGTGGTGAGGCCCACTCGCCCGCCTCCTCGCGACCCCCTCGCGGCTACTTAACCCTCCTGACCCTAAAACCCACGGGGGATATCCATCTTTCCAGAGAACTCCACCATATATCGCCGCCATCGCGAACCCTAGTTCGGGGACCAGAAGTCTCTGTTCCGGCACCCTACCGGGACGAGGAATCGAAGAGGATCATCACCATAGTAATCGCCAACGCCTCTCCATCAACCATCCATGTTTCCCCATCCATGGGTGAGTAATTCACCGCTGTAGGCTTGAGGGGATGGTAGGGATTGGATGAGATCACTCATGTAATAGTTGTAAGATTGTTAGGGCATGGTGCCTAGTATCCGTTATAGGTGTTTTACGTCATTGTTGCAACTTGTTATGCTTAATGCTTGACACTAAGGCCCGAGTGCCATGATTTCAGATCTGAACTTGTTATTGTATCATGATAATAATTATAGTTTTGGATCATATCTATGAGTTGTATACACATATTATTGTCCGGAACCGATGGCCCCAAAGTGAAAGCAATTGGGATAACCGGAGGGAATGGCTATGATGTGAGGATCACATGTATTCACGGAGTGTTAATGCTTTGCTCTAGTACTTTATTAAAAGGAGTACCTTAATTGCCAGTAGATTCCCAAGAGGCCCCGCTGCAAACGGGCTGGCAGGACAAAAGATGATGTGCAAGTTTCTCATTGCGAGCACACACAACTAAATTCGAATACATGCTTATGATTAGTTAATACTTGGATGCTTTATATTATTTATCTGCAAATGCCTATGCTATGTAATTACATGAATTATATTATCCATGCAACGCCCGTGCATCCGTCCATATGTCTAATACTTTAATCCAGCTGTCTACATCAATCGCAATCACTGTCTCTTTATCCTGCTACTGTTATTTCACTACTGTCTCTGCTATAAAACGGTTGCTATTGATAATCTGTCTCGAGCAAGTTTATTCACAGGTGTAGCTGATCTGACAAATCATCTGTTAAAGCTTATAAATATTCTTGTGCTCCCCTTATGTCAAATCAATAAATTTGGGGTTTACTTCCCTCGAAGACTGTTGCGATCCCCTATACTTATAGGTCATCATTAAGTCCTATAAACATTGAGCCTAAGAAAGGAGGCTACACAGTGGTAGAAAATGAGGAAGGAAGATTGATGACCACTAGACCCGTCACTAGGTGGAGAGTGGTCAACGACTTCAGAAAACTGAACAAGGCAACTAGGAAAGATCACTTCCCTTTGCCATTTATAGATCAGATGTTAGAAAAGATGGTTGGACACAAATTCTATTGCTACCCTGATGGATATTCAGGATTTCTTCAAATACCCATCCATCCGGATGATCAAGACAAGACTACATTCACATGTCCATATGGAACATTTGCTTATAAGACATAACCATTTGGGTTATGCAATGCTCATGGTACCTTTCATAGATGTATGATGTGCATATTCTCTGAGCATATTGAAAAGATAATGGAGGTATTCATGAATGACTTTACAGTTTACGGGAAGGACTACAACACTTGCTTGGAAAACCTGACAACAGTGTTGCATAGATGCTCTGAACAAAATTTGATTCTAAACTGGGAGAAGTGCCATTTCTTGGTAACTGAAGGCATTGTGCTAGGTCATTTGGTATCTTCCAGAGGAATAGAAGTGGACAAAGCAAAGGTTGATGTAATTGCTAAGTTACCACCTCCTGCATATGTGAAGGGAATACAAAGTTTCCTAGGACATGCTGGTTTCTATAGAAGATTCATCAAAGATTTCTCTCACATTGCAAAGCCTCTCAAACACCTACGAAATCACAATGTATTATTTGCTTTTGATGAAGCATGTATGCAAGCCTACAAAAGACTGAAAGAAGCTTTGATTACAGCCCCAATAGTGCAGCCACCTGATTGGACAGTGCCTTTTGAGCTGATGTGTGATGCAAGTGATTTTGCAGTAGGAGCAGTACTTGGTCAGAGAATAGAAAAAGTTGTCCATGTGATATAATATGCAAGCAGAACACTAGATGATGCTCAGGTTAACTACACAACCACTGGGAAGGAATTACTAGCAGTAGTGTTTGCATTTGAGCCACCTGATTGGACAGTGCCTTTTGAGCTGATGTGTGATGCGAGTGATTTTGCAGTAGGAGCAGTACTTGGTCAGAGAATAGAAAAAGTTGTCCATGTGATATAATATGCAAGCAGAACACTAGATGATGCTCAGGTTAATTACACAACCACTGAGAAGGAATTACTAGCAGTAGTGTTTGCATTTGACAAATTCAGACCTTATCTTGTTGGATACAAGTGTGTTGTCTTCACAGATCATGCGGCAATAAAATACTTGGTAAGTAAGAAAGATGCAACGCCAAGGCTCATCAGATGGATACTCTTGCTGCAAGGATTTAATTTTGAAATAAAAGACAAAAAAGGATCTGAGAACTCAGTGGCAGATCACTTATCAAGAATCATCTACACTGAGGGTAGAGAGATACAAGACAGAATGCCTGGTGAGCAGTTGATGGCAGTCAATGCCAGTTCGCCTTAGTATGCAGATATTGTGAACAATCTGGTGTGTGGAATCATACCAACTGACATATCTTACCAGCAGAAGAAGAAGTTCATGCATGATGTCAATAACTATTACTGGGATGAACCATTACTGTACAAGCATTGTGCGGATGGTATTATGAGAAGATGTGTGCCAGCTAAAGAAATTATTGATGTTATGTACCAATGTCATGTAGGCATGTATGGAGGCCATGCTGGAGTAATGAAGACCCAGACAAAAAAATTGCAAGCTGGATTATACTGGCCTAATATTTTCAGACATGTGCATGATTACATCCAAAAGTGTTATCCTTGTCATAGATCTGGAAAAATTTCAAGAAGGAATGAAATGCCTCAGAAAGGAACTCTTGAGGTTGAACTCTTTGATGTATGGAGGGGTAGATTTTGTTGGTCCTTTACCATCATCAAATGGGTACAAGCATATACTTGTTGCAGTGGACTATGTGTCCAAATGGGTAGAAGCAATACCCACTGCTAATGCTGATTCCAAGGCGGTATGCAAATTCTTCAGAACTGTCATATTCCCAAGATTTGGTGTGCCAAGAGTAGTAATGAGTGATGATGGAGCTCATTTCAACAATGATCTATTTGAGAAGCTCTTGAACAAGTATGGTGTGAGGAATCACAGAGTAACTACACCTTATCACCCTCAAGCAAATGGACAAGTTGAGCTGACAAACAGAGAAGTGAAACAAATTATGGAGAAAGTTGTTTCTAAGTCCAAGGGGATTGGTCAATGAAATTGCCAGATAGCTTATGGCCTAGAGAACAGGATATAAGACACCTATTGGTATCTCACCATTCAGGGTTGTCTATGGAAAAGTATGTCATTTACCTGTTGAGTTAGAGCATAGAGCACCGTGGGCAATAAGGAAGCTTAACATGGATTTAGGCAAAGCTGGAACTGCAAGAAAGCTACGTATGTGTGTAACGCCCCGGGGTTTTCCCAATTAGAAAATTGTGTGTTTTCTTTTCGCATCATCATGACATCATGCATCAACAACATTGCATCAATTTGACAATAAAATTATTTTGCTAAACTCTATCTTGTTTGTCAAATATTTTCTCCCCTCCTTTTGTGTTGTTCGACGCCGTCCCTAAATTCTAATTTTGACAAAAGGTTTTGCAAATAAAAATATTGGGTGTGAGAGAGAAGCCCAGCTGGGCCACTTTCGGCCCAAAGCCCACCTAAGCCAAACCCTAGGACTCCTTCCTGAAAAATCCTTTCCCACCCCCTGCATTTTTGAAGCCACCCTCCTCCCTTTTCTCTTTTTTCCTTTTTTCCCCCTTCCTTTCTTTTTTCTTTCTTTCCTTTTTCTTTTCTTCCTTTTCTTTGTTTTTTCCTTCCTTCTCTTATCTTCCTCCCGCACCAGCACTCCCCCGTGCACCTCCTTCCCCGAGCCCCGTGCGCCTCCAACGGCCCCGCCGCCGTCCCGTGCATCGCCGCCCTCCGGCCGTCGCCGCCGCCCCCGGCTGCTCCGCCTCCTTGACTGCCCGATCCCGTGCGCCTCCATCCTCCACGCCGACGGTCGCTGCAGCCCCCTTCTCTGCCTCCGCGGGAGCGCCGCCTCCGCGTCGTCGGCCGCCCCTTCCTCCTCTCTCCGGCCTGCTGCAGCCCTGCACCGCCGCCGCCTCCGGTTCCCCGCGTCCCCGACCTCCCGCCTCCGGCCACCGGCGCCTCCCCCACGCCACACGCCCGTACGCCGCCGCGGCTGACTCGTGCTCGGCTCCGCCGACTCGACCGCTACCAGCACGCAAGGGAAAGGTCGTTCGATTCCTCCTCCGTGCGCCTCCGTCCGCCGGCGCTTCACGTACACCGCCCGGTCACGCCGTCCCGAGCCCCGGCCTCCTCCTGTGATCCTCGTATCGAGCCATGTCCGCCCGAGGCCCGCACCTCCCCCGGCCACGGTAGTGTCTGTTGCTCCGCCCGGTGGCCTCCTCTCGCCCTCCGCCCACAAGGTGTTCGGTGGAATGCCCGCAAAAACCTTCGGCGTTTCATTCGTTTCCTGAGTTGTCCACCCTTCGAGGTGCTGCACCATGTTGCCGCGAACGTCGACCATGCCAAGATCTTCCGTCGACAAGGCCTCCGCCCGTCGCGTTGTGCGCTTTGCGTTGGGCGCCTTCGTGCGTGTCCAAGAAGACCGTGATCCGCGAATGATGATGCTCGAGTACGACGACTCCGACCACTTCCATGACACCGACAAACGATGATGCCCCGGTTCAGCAACGACTACTTCCCCGACGACAACTACTTCCTCTACGGACCGAAGACGTCGGGTTTGAACCCTAGCTCTCCCGATCCAACATGCGAACCCAAACCCTAGCCCTATGCCTATTTTTATAAAATGGCATCTATATTGTGCATATCGAATCATTCTTGCATGTGTTGCATATCTTGGGGTGGGGGTGTAGCAATTCACCTAAATAATAATTATGGGATGTGTGGGCATTTATTTACTAATGATGCCCTATTCCATTTAATTTGACTATATCATCTTTGCCATGTCTTGCCATGTTAATGAACATTTAACATTGATGGGTAGATAAATAACTTGCACCTAAATATTAATTGGCGGGTTGTTTTCCCGCTTAATTTGGATTAATTGCATTTGTTTTGCATCTTGCCATGTCATGCATCATTCTCATATGATCATGCTGGATCTTTTGCCGTAGTTGTAAAATGCATCTTTTACGCTTTCCAGTGTTTGTTGCTTCTTCACGGATAAGACGTTGAGATGTGTGAGCAACGACAAGATCTGCTTCCATGCAGGATTTCAGGCAAGCAAAGTTTGCTTGTTTACCTATAAATTGTCTTTCATACTTGCTGTTGATCTCTGCTACCCTAGTATTCGATTTTATATCGTGATCCCATCACATGTTTATCCTGCAGCCCATACAGCTTTATCCGCACATCCTATTACCGTTGCATGTTTATCGGCTGGCCTTGCGAGTCGTAGCGCATGCTTAGAGTTGGTTGTGTGAGTCGTCTGTTGGTCCTTTATTCCACATGCTTAGTATGGTATAATGTTCTACTTTAATAAAATGCTATCTTCTGTTGGGGTATTATAATTAAAAGATAAGGCACCAGGCGGAAGGCCTTGCGAGGTGCTTTGTTCTGCTAAGTGTCGACCTAGGAACTGAGATTTTGTCCTCGGATCCAATTTGAGCGCACTAACCACTTATGGGTGGCCTTGCAGCTTGTCCTTGTGCCGCAAGTAGTTCGGGTTTTTCTTTTGCTCATATGCATGTGCATGATGATGATGTTCGATGAGAGGTTACTTGATACGGGGGGTCATATAGGGGTTGTGCGCGCGAAGCGGACAGTTCCTACTGTGGTTTGAGCTGCATGGCGCGTGGACACAAACTAATGAGTCCGCAATTGAGATTCGGCCGGACTCCTGACGCGGTAACAACTCATATGGGTGGCACTTGGACTTGCTGTAGTGAAGGAATGAGTCGTGTTGAGAGGCCCTAATGTTTTTGACTCGGTTGATCCTGCGAGTATGGGTACAGTAGTGCACCCCTGCAGGGTATAATCTTATCGATGAGCCGTGTCCACGGTTATGGACGACTTGGTGATGATGCTGGCTAACAAGATCTAGACAACTTGCACCTAATTAATGTTAATTAATTTGACTAGTAATATAGAATTACTCTCACAATCAATGGTAACTAAAAGTGTTCAATGTGTGAGTTTTCCTGAATTGCTTCCTCATAGTTGGTTGAGGGGTTTAATCCCAGAATGGGTTATTATTGGTGTTAGTTGTAGTTGGTTACTTATGCGCTCTCTTATCCCTCTCTAATTAGATGGAAGTTGTAGCACGTCTCTTTTATGTTGCTAGTGCTGCTGCCGCTAAGTCCACCTACCCCATATTTTGGGAGATGGTGTAGAAAGTAGGCAGGTTGGTTTTGCTTGCCAGGGAATGCCCTGGCCCTCTTTTGGGTTGTGCTTTATGTGCAGTCAGCAGGTTTGAAGTCCGACGACGTTAGCTTGGGAATCCCTCCGGCTTGGCTGGGCAGGGATATGGCGTCATTGCTTATCTTCAGGACTCTTAGTCCAATTTATATCTTATCTGTAGTCGGATACTATTTTGCTTCCGCTGTCATTTGAATCTTTGTATTGTATCATTTGTATCTTGACTCGTTCGAGTCGTTGTTGTAATATATCTTTTGTTGTTGTTGTGGATGTATCGGAACTGTTGTAATGTTATCACAATTCCACCCACGTAATGCACATGTTTCGGCGTGCACATTATGTCTGGTGGGCGACCTGAAATCGTTATTATGCGGATTTCAGCGGGATCGCTTAAATCTACATAGTACCGGTTATTGGGCGTCACAGTGTGTGAGCTAGAAGAACTGAGAAATGATTCTTATGAAAGCTCAAAGTTTTACAAGGACAAGACTAAGAAATGGCATGACAAGCACATTCATAGAAAAGAACTCAGAGTTGGACAGACAGTGTTGGTATATGACTCCAAGCTGCATATTTTCTCTGGGAAATTCAAGTCTAGATGGTTTGGCCCTTGTGCTATCAAGAGAGACCTTGGACATGGTGCTTTTGAAGTACAGAGTGCTACTGAAGGTACTTTCAAAGTGAATGGTCAGAGATTAAAGCACTACAAAACTGAAGAGCATTTGAATACTGAAGCAAGTGAGAAACTAATGATGAAGAAGTTGAGGATGACCTCAGTACATCATCTTCAGCTAAGGACCTGTGAAGAAGTACAGTTAGGCTCATGACTATAAACAAGCGCTCATCAGGAGGCAGCCTGGTATCTGTGTACATTATTTGCATGTTCCTTTCATTTTTCTGTTAATTTTTGTTTGTGTTGTCTCTTTGTGTTTGTCTCTTAGATTTCAAATAAAAAGAATAGAGAGAGAGAGATTTTGCTGGGATATCATGAAGAAGGAGGCATAAGTAAACACCATGTGGATACTTTCCAATCTATGCATTAAGAAACACTATCATATTGGTATTATCACATTCCTGGAAGAAGATTAAATTGGCAAGTTTCACTGTTACCCGAAAATTAAAATTATCGATGCTAGCTTTATTCTGATTAATTAGCTTTACATCCTCGTTGTGAATCATGTAATGTATCTGCTTATTATTTTTCAAAGGCTATGCTCAGAACCATCTATCAAGAAAAGAATCCTTTTATTTCTCCCTTCGAGAACTTTGGAGTATCTGAATAATGCAATTTGCTTTGAAACTGAGTTAAATGATCCCTAGTAGAGCCATTTATCCTTGTTTGCATTTTTTGCAATTTTTCTGCATTAGCAATTATTGTCTCTGGACTGTGATTTGTGAAGCACTAACACCCATACTGACATTAACATTAACTATAATCAAAGAATTTTGCAACAGCAAGTACTTTTTTACATTAGCAACCATAATCCTGGGATGTTGGTCTGTGAAGCACTAACTTGAAGGCTTATCCAAAAAAAGGATTCAATTTATGCATTAGCAACTATGATCCTGGGATTGTAGATTGTGAAGCACTAACCCAAGTGTCTTGGCAGTAAAATAAACAAACTAAGTAAAAACTTGCATTTGCATTAGCTTACTATGTTCCCTAGAACTGTAGTAGGTGAAGCACTGACTTTGCATCCATTTGGCATTCATTCATGCCTTATGACTTTCCTTCCGATCATTTATATTCAGTTCCCTTGTAAATGTCTTATATAGTTAATCCATTGGTACTTGAGCTCGGAAATGATTGCATCCTGCTAATTGAAACTTACAGAATTACATTGAGTCCAATTTGAATGAACTGCTAAGTATTCAGAACTTTAAATTGTTCATAATCTGCTTGTTTTCATTATCCTCGAATTTCTTTACTTGAGGACAAGAAAATGTTTAGATTTGGGGGTTTGATCATCATCACTTATATACATTATTCACAACCCCAAAACCTTAAAACCTCACCTTTTTATATAGTCAGAACTACAAATATTTGCATATCACATTGCTTTTCACTCATTTTACAGATCAGTGCGCAAAGGCACACAATCTTCATAAGAACCATTATAGAAGTGAAGCAAGATGCAACATTCAACCTATACCAATACAATAGAGAAGATGCCCAAGATCAACAATTCAAATCCAAGAAAAAAGCTGAAGTTCACTATTGGTGTCTGAAAGTGAACAGTAACTGATAGAAAGTCTGACAGCCAAACTCAAGGCCATCTTCTGAATTCCAAGCAATGCTAAAGGCAAGAAGATAAGAGGGAATTCAAATGAGTTTGAATCATAAGGGAGAAAGAAAGATCAACTTGGAGATCAAGGAAACCACAAAAGGAATAAAGGCAAAAAAGGTGCAAAAGAGGGGACATGCCATGTGCACTGTGAGCTGTGGTAAAGAAGGAAGTTTCCTCCTCTACCAACTCGCACCTCATCTTCACAACATTTGGAAAAAAGTGTATAAAGCCACCACAGGCTCCTCCCTCCCGATGGTCGCCCATTCCATCGCCTCTTCCACCCACTCCACTTTTCCACCTTTCCACCAACCACCATCCCATCAGCCCACCAAGAACAAGACCAAGAACAAGAACAAGAAAGAAGAACAAGATGAACATGGAGAACAAAAGAAGTAACACAAGGCCTTGGTGAACTGAAGATCAAGATCTGCAACTCTTCCTCCTCTACTCTGCTTCCTCTGCCTCGACTAGATTTCAGTGAGCTTAAGCCAAGGATCTCTCCCCTCCTCTTGTGTAATCTTGAATGAACCTTGTAGATCATCCATCAGCAAGTAAGGCTTGTAATACTTTGTTATTGAAGTGATTTGAGTGACACAATTCTCAGTCTTAACTGAAGATTTGCATGTTTTGGTTGCTGCGTGTCTTGATTAGTGTGTGTAAGGCTAGTCCATGCATACTTGTGTGTTGCAATTCTGTCCCTAGCCTCTATTTGCTTGTTAACTCTCTGTGATCTGGCTTGACAACCCAAAAAGTTGTGATCTTTGTGTTCTAAATTTCCTCCTTCCTAAACCTGCTAAAAACCTCTGCTTGCAAGACCAGTCTCTACAAGTTAAGAACTAAAATCTTATTCCCTGTCTAAACCCTGCTTAGATCCTTGCTAGTCTCTGGATTGACAACCTAGAGGCTGTAAGTTAAATTCTAAATCTGTTTCAGTTAAACTTCTTTACCTTCTTGTTTAAAACCTGAAACCTTAAAGACTTGGTTTAGCTTCTGCCAAACCTTAGAACCATCATAGACTTGTTGATCCCTGTGGAGACGATAAGACAAAACCTCCCTATATCTCAACTTGATCAGCTTGCTTCACTCTCATCGAGTTGTCCAATGCTGAGAATTGAGTTCTTCCGACGTGGGATGTAGTAGACGCCATTGAGAGCCTCGTATTCACTGTTTTTGCCAGCGAAGATGATGGTGCCGAGTCCTTTGATTTCAACAACCGAGCCAGTCACCAAATTTGACTGTGCCGGTGATCGTTTGGTCAATTTCAGCGAATACGTGGCTGCATCCTGTCATGTGATTTGTGGCACCGGTGTCGAGGTACCATCCCCCCATTCGCTCCTCGTCATTGCTTGTCCCGAGGTAGGCTTTTGCCTTCGCTTCGTCGATGTGAAGTGAGGCATGCAGCGGAGGTGTAGCCGTGTTGTCCTTCACCATCATGGCTAGGGCTGGAGAGATGCTTTGCTGCACCACCATGGCTGAGGCTGGAGCGATGCTTTGCTGCACCTTGATGGGTGGGGCTGGATCTTCACAAACCTGCGCCATGAGGAGAACAGGCTCCTCATCATCTTCCTCTGCTTGGGCTAAGTAAGCCTTGTTCCCGTTTCTCCTAGGCTGCCAGCAGTCCTTGTCCCAATGGCCGCGTCGGCCACAGTTGCGGCATCCATCATTGTGTGGGTTGTCCCTAGGAACTTCACGGTCGTTGCCACCTTCTCCACCATTCTTACCGGTGTCCGTCGTCGTCGCTGCGCGCTGCCAAGCGCAGGCTGGAGGAGCTGCCTCCTTGGCGCTCCTTCATCTTTTGTTTCCACTGCTCCTCGGTGAGCAAAATTTTTCCTTTCTCCCGCAGCGGCTCCGGTGACTCGAGACGGTCCTCTGCTGCCTTCAGCCTACCGGTGACCTCCTCCAACGACATATCAGAAGTGTCAAGGAGGGTCTCGATCGCAAGGGCTATCTGCAATAGCCTAGGTGGCACAACTCGTAGGAATTTCTCGATGACTTGAGTTTCGTTGATAGGTGCTCCGAGCGTGGCGAGGCTTGTGATGAGGTTGGTTAGGCGCAGCGCGAAATCATCAATGGACTCACCATCGCGGAATGAGATCATCTCAAATTCCTTCTTCAACGGGTGCACCTTGCCCTTCGTCACGCGGTCTGAACCAACACGCATGGCTCGAATCGCGTCCCACGCCTCCTTTGTTGTCCGCTTGACAGCCAAGCCGGCCACCATTTATGGTGGGACAGCTTGCAGGATGGCCTCCAGCGCCATTCGGTCTTCCTAGAAGTCGGCGGCGCCAAGCTCAGTTGCATCCCAGATGCCCCGAGCCTGCAGCTTCACCTTCATGAGGAGGCTCCATTCGGTGTAGTTCGTCTACGTCAACATCGGGTAATTTCCGCCGCCGACTTCCTTCACGACACGCTCGACAACGACCTCGCACCTTCCAGCCTCGTGGTGGCGCGGTCTTCTCAGTGGTGGTGAAGGGGAACGGCGCCGCGGCTGGTGAGACGGATTGCGGGCACCCTGAACTGGAGCTAACATCTCTCAAGGATCGTCTCCTAACTCGGCTGATCCTATCCTCTCCTAACATGGTGCTCTGATACCAACTATTAGACTTAGGCTATGTGGAAGGTGTTCTCTGTATGCTGCAAAAGCTACTACTGCTTGTATTACATATGGGCATATATAGGGATACAAGGTAGGTTGGAGCCTGGAACCTGACAGCTACTACATCCTTCTACAACCTTCTACTGCTAGGTTTCTACAACTGAGTTTCTACAACCTTCTACAAAATTTGCTACTTGCTACTCTATCTTACAGCATAAAGATAGTCTAGAACATTCTAGCAGTAAGCAAGGATTACTCTAACAAGGGGAAGGCTGGGACCTGCGTTTTAGACGGTAGCGTGGCCCTGTTGAACGTACTCAGTGGGAGGCGCTCAACTTAGAAATTGGCAACTTGAATCTCTCGGAGGCGCGTGACGATGTGTCATGGGCACGGGAGAGTTCGGGCATGTTCTCTGCACAGTCGATGTATCGTTTGCTCATCCAAGATCGTGAGCCCGCCAGAGTGTTGGACATCTGGGATGCGTTGATCCCCATGAAGGACAAGATCTTTCTGTGGCTCTGGCTAGGGAGAGGCTCCCGATGAACGAACAAATTGCGATCCGCCATGGTCCCTCAAATGGGCAGTGCACCCTTTTTGAAGAACCTGAGGATGCAAGTCATATCTTCTTCAATTGTATTCTGCCCCGCTTTGTTCGAGGTGGCCTTAGAGAGACTTTGCAGGAATCGTGGAACCCTGTTTATTTCCAAAGTTTGTTAGACATCCTCGCGGGTTTTCGGGGCAATAAGCACAAAGTTATGCGCGTTTTTTTTGCGGGTATTTCCTGGGGCCTGTGACTCATTCGGAATAAATTCTCAATCGAGAAAAAGTTTCCTAACCAATCCGCCGATTGCATTTTCAAAATCTTGATCCTGATGCAGCACTGGCGCCCACTGCTGGACCCATAGCTCGCCACCCTGCTGGACGCGCTGATCACCTCCCTGAAGATGTTGTTCGCTGCAACAAGCTCCAGGCGATGAAGACGAGTGCGACCTGAGCACGCCTCTGCTCACCATAGTCTCTTATGGCGTTGCTATCTACTTATTTAGTTTAAACTTGTTCCTTAGTTAGTCCGTGTTGACTCTATATTTGCCCTACTGTATTTGTAGCCGTGATTTTCCGGCTTGTAAGAGCATGTACAATGCAAGGTGCTTATGAGAGGTGCTTAGAAAATAAATTAGTTTTTATGTAAGCACCGGTGCTTATTTGTACTAGACAAATGCTTAGCTAAGCACCCCTCCTATAGAAATAGACACCGGTGCTTATGCAAGTGCTTGGTTTATTTTTGTAAGCACCTAACTAACCACCTTGCATTGTACATGGCCTAAGCTGACCTCTGTTGGCCAGCAAAACTTATCCCCCGCCTACATATGTAGTGTACGCTGCCGTTCCGGCTTTATTAATTTAAAGCAGGACACACAGTGCCTTTCGTCTAAAAGTTGTATGAGTGGGACAAGCATATCAACAAAAGGTTGTAAAATGTGATGGAGTTGACTAAAGTAGTGAAGGAATTGATTAGTTATAGGAATTACATATTACTCGATTTTAAATATTAAATGCAACATCAACTTCTTGTGCCTATTGCTCCATTTCATTCGTTCAGACATGATGGTTAGAATTTACATGTCATATAAAGTACTCCCTCCGTGCAAAAATAAGTGTCTCAAATTTGCCAAAAAATGGATGTATCTAGACAAATACATCCATTTTTTGTCAAACTTGAGACACTTATTTCCGGACGGAGGGAGTACTAAAAAATTTTACCAGCAAAGGTTAAGAGATATACTGGGGCACTTACTTTACTGAGTCAGGGGAAGTATCTCTTAACCATTCGAGATCAATGCTCCCATGATCTCTAACTAGGCGATTCAGGAAACTCTGTGAAAACAGAAACTAATGTGAGCATATCTGGGGCCATGAGATATATTAGTGATTCAGAAGAATTTATTACCGAGGAAAACAAATGTTTATTTTAAAATTTGCCATGAGAAAAAATGCCTATACAAACAGTGCATATAAACCTAGTATATCCTTTCCTCCTAGTGACTATTGAACCGTAAGGTTAGTATATCTTTCTCAAAAAGAAAACAGAGTTAACTTTCAACAAAACATCACGCTAATAAAACCTATTAAATCCCACTATCCAGTTAGTACCTGGATTCGTTCTTCGTTCTGCCAAAACATTATTCATTCCTCGTTTCCGGATGGCATGAGCAATCCTTTCTAAACCTAATCTCCCTGGGTTGGGCCCGCAATTCAGTAGCACATCGTGCTAATCCTCGCTCCTTCCACGCCGTCGAATGGAGATCGCACGACCCGCCGGCAATTTCGCACTAGCATTTTTGCAAACAACCCCTCACGTTTATCTAAAATGTCGGATCAGTCCTCTTAATATAAATTGCCAACCCTAACCCTAAATCACAATCATCCACATTTATCCTCCCAATCTTCTCCCCGCCGCCGCCGCTGCCAGCAGCTCCCCGCGCGCCGACCACCCCTCCCGCGCGAGGCTCGGTAAGGTCGTTGCCGCGCTCTGCCCGTCGCGGTCGACCTGCTCGCCCTCTCCATCCACCGTCGCCGCTGTTGCGGGCCACGCCTCCTCCAATCCGTCTCTCCCCCCCCCCCCCTAACCCCACCCACCATGGCGCTTGCATCCGGCACGTTTTCACCGCCCGCAGCAGCGGGCTCACGCGCCGTCTCCCTCCCCCTCGCCCTCTCCATCCTCGGCGGTAGGCGGTAGATGCAGGCGAGGACGTCGCAACACGTGGGCGAGTGCTCGGCGCCGGCCTACACGCAGCGCACGATGTCCATGAGCAGCTCCGGGAGCAAGTGGTACCACCTTCCCTTCCTCGCTCAAGAAGGTGAGGCCGCCTTCCTGTCGCCCCAATATGGGCTTGTGAGACCCTGAATTCAAGCTACACAAACGAAACATATCGGTTGGGCCACACAACCAAGAACATACTGGGGTTACCAATCCCACGAAAACAATCAGGCCATGCTCGGAATGGATCATCGGCCGACAGCTCTTGGCGACCCCAACGTCACATACGTTTCCAGATTGTGCACGCAAGAACCCAAAAAGTCTTCCAACTCGTATACTTCAAACATACACACATGGTATACGAGTCGGATTCTTAACAAGTTGAAACCACATAATAAACCTAAGACACAAAGAAAGGAAATAATATCCAAAAGCCCTCACTGAGCAAAATATATCGAATGACACCAATCAGAGGACACATGTCCCAACATTACATCATGCAGCGGAAACAAACCGGTCTGAGTACAGACAAGAAGCAAAGGGCTCAAGGCCGAAACGAAAAAAGAAGAAGGCCCATCCACGCAGTCCACCAGGAAGTAGCCCAGGGGAACTCTAACTACTCGTCGTAGCTCTCGTCGTGGAACTCCACGAAGTATCCACCCAACCGGTCGAGCGAAGTATCCTCAACTGCAGAAAAACCACAGCCCGCGAACGGGTCAATACACCGAAGCTTATCGAACAAGCTTAAGCTAACAGGTTACAAAACTGTAAGATTCCCAAAGTATGGGGATAAGTGTACTTAGCGGCAGCAGCACTAGCAACCTAAAAAGACACTCTAAAACTTCCGTCTAATTAGAGAGGGATAAGAGAGCGTTTGAATAACCACCTACAACTAACACCAGTCATAACCCATTCTCGAATTAACCCCCTCATCCAAGTATGAGGAAGCAATCCGGGAATACTCACACGTTAACAATTTTAGTTACCATTTAGGGTGTAAGTAATGCTATATTACTAGTCACATTAATTAACAATGATTAGATGTAAATTGTCTAGATCTTGTTAGCCAGCATCATCACCAAAGTCGTCCATAACCGTGGACACGGCTCATCGATAAGATTATACCCTGCAGGGGTGCACTACAGTACCCATACTCGCATGATCAACCCAGTCAAAAACCTTAGGGCCTCTCAACACGACTCATTCCTTCTCTACAGCAAGTCTAAGTGCCACCCATATGAGTTGTTACCCGCGTCAGGAGTCCGGCCGAATCTCAATTGCGGACTCATTAGTTTGTGTCCAGGCGCCATGCGGCTCAAACCACAGTAGGAACTGTCCGCTACGCGCGCACCACCCCTATATGACCCCCCGTATTAAGTAACCTCTCATCGAACATCATCATCATGCACATGCATATGAGCGAATGGAAAACCCGAACTACTTGCGGCACATGGACGAGCTGCGGATCCGTTCAAAGTCAAGGGGGGCTCCATTGGGCCACCCCAAGTGGTTAGTGCGCTCAAAATTGGATCCGAGGACAAAATCTCAGTTCCTAGGTCGACACTGAGCAGAACAAAGCACCTCGCAAGGCCTTCCGCCTGGTGCCTTATCTTTTAATTATAGAACCCCAAAATAAGACAGCAGTTTATTATAGTAGGACAATATATCATACTAAGCATATGAGATAAAGACAAAGGAACGACTCGCTCAACCAATCCTAAGCATGCACTACGACTCACAAAGGCCAACAGATAAACATGCAAGGGGTTATGGGTTGTGGGGATATAGCTGTATAGGCTGCAGGATAAACATGTGATGGGATCGCAATTCAAGAATCAATAACTAGGATAGCATAGATCAAAAGGCAAGAATGAAAACCCGACAATCGTGTAACCGGTTAGCAGAAGCTTGCCTGGCAGCTCGTGGCCTGGCACGACAGCTGGAACCTCAGTATCGTAGGTACTCGCAGCAGACACGTCGTCGTCTACCAAAAGAGAGTCAAACACAGACAATAGGAACAATAATCAATACAGAGAAATGCGCAAACAAATGATGGTGCGATATGATATGAGATGATTAGGTCATATTAAAGCGGGGATAAAATCCCGGCAAAAGATTATGGTGCAAGTGATTTGTGTAGCCCACCATTTAAATGTTACTTAATATAAAGCAGATGTGGTGATCTAATTAATTTAAATGGAATAGGCATTAATTAATTAATTGCTCAACACATTCCATATTTAGTATTTTAATTGCAGATTATTTAACTTCAACTCAAATTAAATATTTATTAGCATGGCAAGGGATGGTATAAAAGATATGAGCATATTAAATGGAATTAGGGCATTCTATATTTAGTACCCCACACATTTCATATTTAATTAATTAATTGCATTTGTTAAATTAAACTAAGCATTTAAAATAGATGATGCAAAATGACATAAGAATGTGATATTAATGTTTATTGCATTTTTCTGATATGAAAACATATAAAGTTTATTTAATTTGGAGTTATATAATAAAAGTTATTGCATTTGTAAGTGTAGGGGTGTTTCTGAAAGTATCCAGGGACTTATCCGTGAGAGAAACTAAGCAGGGGAGGTCCTTGGTGCAAAAACAGAAACCCAGGGGGATTCGGTGCAAAGAAATTGCGCTTCTGATCTTTCTCACCGCGGGGAAACCCAGCCCGAGTCACAGACGAGCGGGCCCTGGGCCACGCTGGCGCTACGCTGGCCAAGCGCTGGCTCCACGGTCGCTGACCGGTGGGGCCAGGCTGTCAATGGCACACACAGAAAAAAGGGGCGATTTATTCCACTGCGCCCTAGAGGATTCCAACGCGCGACGCGCGCATCGCACGGATCGGACGTGCTAGCCAGTAGGCCTGAGTGTGTGTTGTTGTAGAGGTTAGCTTAGGTTTTCTATTAACCTACTACTACTCCTTGGTTTCTTGTCTGACGAAACTGACGGGAAAAATACGGCAGCGCGGCACGGCGGCGGGGATCGGCGCCGGCGACGACCTAAACGGAGGCGGCGCGTGTGCGTTTGGGTTGTAAAGGGGTGCGGCGTGTATGGGGTTCCGTTTCCTGCTCTTGTTTCGAAGAAAAAGGGCCGGCTTTCGATGATTTGGTGCTCGGCTAGGTCGTGCCCGCTTCGGCCGTGACGGAACTCGCCCGGCGCCGGCCAAATACCCGGCGCACAAGGTTACTCTGAGGAGGGAGACGAGGGGAATCGACGGCACAGCTCACCGGGAGGATTATGGCGAGCGGAGGAGGTGAGGGGAGGCCGGTGTCGAGGAGACGGTGATGGAGGAGACGGCGGTGTCCGCGGCGGCGTCGGGGATGTACGGCTGGCTGCGGCTCGACCGTGGCTCTCGTTCCCGTGCGCGTCGGCGACGAAGAAGGAGAGGCAGAGGCGGACTCCCCAGCGGGCGGTCGACGGAGATTAGCACGGTGGCGAGCTTGTCCGTGCGGCCATGTCGACGGCGAGGTGTGGGGAGCGAGCTGCGGCGGCGGGGGGAGAGAGAAGAGGATAGGGTTAGGGTTTGCTCCGGGGTCGATTAAGTAGAGAGAGGGAGGCGGAGGTGGCAGTGGGGGCTCCGGTGTGGGGGCGACATTGCAGGGGGCGAGCTCCATGGCGACGTGGAAAGGAAGCTCGCTCTGGCCGTACGAAGACGATGACGGGGCGCGGTGGTCGATCGGACCGTGGGCTGAGATGGGCCAGGAGTTGGCCCATCTCGGCCGGCTCTTTTTTTTTCTTTCTTTCTTCTTTGCTTAATTTTTCCTTTTTAAACATCCTGATTTTTGTATTTGTAAAACAAATAAGAGAAAAGGCATAAAATAACTTTTGAACAATTTTTAATAGTTTCAAAGTAGTCATATTAATATCTTATTTGATTATTTATAAATAATTGGAAACTTCAAATGATTTTATTTTTTGAAAGCATTTGAATTCAAAATAAGATTTTAAATTTGTAATTTGAATTTGAAGCACAAAATTAAATAAATGCAAGCACATATGGAATGATGACATGATATCCATTTTTATTGCACACAATTAAGGAAAGTTACAAACGGGTTGTTACAACACTCCCCCCCCCCCTCAAAGGAATCACGCCCCGAGATTCTTCATGGAGCAACAAAGAGGTTGGGGTACTCGGCACGGAGATGGTCTTCACGTTCCCATGTAGCTTCCTTGTCAGAATGATGAGACCATTGAACCTTGTAGAACTTGACGGTGTTGTTACGGGTGCGACGTTCAGCTTCGTCAAGAATGCGAATCGGTTGTTCCACATAGGAGAGATCTTCTCGAAGTTCAATTGACCCATGATCAACTGCACGACCTGGATCTTGGAAGCACTTCTTGAGTTGTGACACGTGGAGGACATCGTGCACTTTGGAGAGGTTTGAAGGAAGTTCCAGACGGTAAGCCAATTCACCACGCCTTGAAAGAACGTTGAAAGGCCCAACATAACGCGGAGCGAGCTTGCCTTTGATGCCAAAGCGTTGCGTGCCTCTCGGAGGAGTGACAAGAAGGTAAGCTTGATCACCAGGTGCATAGACCATGTCCCTGTGCTTGCTATCATAATAGCTTTTCTGCCGAGACTGGGCAATCTTGAGATTGTCACGAATGATGCGAACCTTTTCTTCAGCCTCCTAGATAATATCCGGCCCAAAGAATGGACATTCACCAGCTTGAGACCAATTGAGAGGAGTTCTACATTTGCGGCCATAGAGAGCTTCAAATGGAGCCATGCCTAGACTTGCTTGGAAGCTGTTGTTGTAGGAGAACTCGGCGTACGGAAGGCAATCCTCCCATTTCATGCCAAAGGAGATAACACAAGCTCTGAGCATATCCTCCAGAATTTGGTTCGCTCTTTCAACCTGTCCACTTGTCTGCGGATGGTAAGCTGTGCTGAACAGAAGTTTGGTACCCAAGGCTTTCTGAAAGCTATCCCAAAATCGAGAAGTGAAGATACTTCCACGATCTGAGATTATTGCCAAAGGAACACCATGTAAAGGAACCAGTCTTGTCATATAGAGTTCTGCCAAGTGACTAGCTGATACTGTCTCTTTGACTGGGAAGAAGTGAGCCACTTTGGAGAGACGATCAATGACAACAAAGATTGCATCGTTGCCTTTCTTGGACTTTGGAAACCCAGTAACGAAGTCCATCTCGATCTTGTCCCATTTCCACTCAGGAATTTGCAGTGGCTGAAGAAGTCCAGGTGGTCTCTGATGAACTGCCTTGACACGACAGCAAACATCACAATGAGACACATAGCGAGCAATTTCACGCTTCATCCTGGTCCACCAATAGATTGACTTGAGATCCTGGTACATCTTTGTGCTGCCAGGGTGGATAGAAAGCGGAGTATCATGAGCCTCCTTGAGAATGAGTTCTATTAAGCTGTCAAGTTTGGGCACTACAATGCGTTCTTCAAACAGCAAGGTACCCTTGTCATCGAGAGAGAAACTCTAGTACTTATCCTTACCAATGTTATCTTTGATATTCTTGACACCAGAATCACGCAACTGTGCGGCACGGATCTTATCCTCAAGTGTAGGAGTGGCAATCAAGTTTGCAAGATAACCAGAGGGAACCACTTGAAGATTGAGTTTCTTGAATTCTTCATGAATAGGAGGTTGGATGTCCTCAACCATGAGGTTGTTGCAACAGGACTTGCGACTGAGAGCATCAGCCATTACATTAGCTTTGCCTGGAGTGTAAGAGATGGTAAGATCGTAATCTGAGAGTTTCTCAAGCCACCTTGTTTGCCTGAGGTTCAAGTCTGGTTGAGTGAAGATATATTTGAGACTCTTGTGATCAGTGAAGATCTCACAGCTGTGCCCCAACAAATAAGGTCTCCAAGCCTTGAGGGCATACATTATTGCTGCAAGTTCAAGATCATGTGTAGGATAGTTGAGCTCATGAGGCTGCAATTGGCGAGATGCATAAGCCACAACTTTGCGTTCTTGCATGAGGACTGCGCCTAGTCCTTGAAGAGATGCATCGCAGAATATTTGGAAAGGTTTGGAAGTGTCTGGGCCAACTAGAACAGGAGTAGAAGTGAGTTTAGCTTTCAAGAGATTGAAACTCTCATCACACTTTGGAGTCCAAAGAAACTTTCTATCCTTCCTAGTAAGATCGGTGAGAGGCTTAGCGATTTTCGAGAAGTTCTCAACAAAACGACGGCAATAGCTAGCCATGCCAAGGAAACTCCTGACTTGTTTCACCGATGTTGGAGGCAACCATTCAACAATGGCCTTCACTTTTTCTAGATCCACAGAAATGCCTTCAGAAGACATGACATGACCAAGGTAGGATACTTTAGGAAGCCAGAATTCACACATGGAGAACTTGGCGTAGAGACGGTGTTCTCGGAGTTTCAACAAGATAAGACGTAGATGTTCTCCGTGTTCTTCCTCGGTTTTGGAATAGATAAGAATGTCATCGAGATAGACTACCACGAAATTATCGAGGTATTCCATGAAAACGAAGTTCATGAGACGTGAGAAAGTCGCCGGAGCATTTGTGAGACCGAAAGACATGACAGTGTATTCGTAGAGACCATAACGAGTGGTGAAAGTTGTCTTTGGAATGTCTTCTTTGCGGATCTTGATCTGGTGATAACCTGACCTCAAGTCCAACTTGGAGAAAACCTTAGCACCAGCCAGTTGATCGAACAGATCGTTGATGCGAGGGAGAGGATACTTGTTCTTGATGGTTTTCTTGTTCAGAGGACGGTAGTCAACAACCAGTCGCTTAGTCGTGTCCCTCTTTTTGACAAACAGAGTAGGACAACCCCAAGGAGAAGTACTAGGTTGAATATGACCTTTCCTTTCCAACTCCTCTTGCTGTCTCTTAAGCTCAGCCAGTTCTTTGGGGCCCATCTTGTAAGGACGTTTGGATATGGGAGCAGTGCCTGGTTCTAGTTCAATAACGAACTCAACGGCTATGTCAGGTGGCATACCTGGTAATTCTTCAGGAAAGACGTCAGGAAAGTCTCGGACCACCGGAATAGCTTCTATGGAAGGAAGAGGATCAACATTGAGAGCGAAAAGATGAGCTGAAGAGGTTTGGTTTGGAGAATAGACTATCTGTCCAGAAGGATGAGAAAGAGTTACAGTCTTTGTGGAACAGTCTATCTTAGCTTGATTGGCCTTCAACCAATCCATGCCCAGAATGACATCAATATCAGAATTGCCGAGAATTATTAGAGATGCCAAGAAGATATGGCCTCCAATTTGGATTTCATTGTCGGGGCTTATCTTGGAAGAGTACATCTGAATACCGGGGGAAGTGACGCTAAGACCATTGGACATAGACTCGAAAGAGAGATCATGCATTTGTGCAAAAGCTTGTGATGCAAATGAATGCGATGCGCCTGTGTCAAATAAGACCTTAGCAGGAATATGATTAACAGGGAGTATACCGAGGACAACTTATGGAGCTTCCTCTGCTTCATCAGCCTTGATGTGGTTCACCCGCGCAGCACGTGCCGGAGGCCTGGTGTTGGGGACGAAAGGCCTAGTCGGGGCAGGTGCGCGGACCATCGCCTGAGTTGGAGCAGGGCGAGGTGGTGGAGGAAGTGTACGGGTCTCCGGGCAGTTGTTGGAGTAGTGGCCCGGTTTCCCGCACTGGTAGCAGGTCACGTTGGGGCGAGCGCCCGTTGTCCTTGGCGGTCCTCTGAAACCCCTCATAGCTAGAGCCGGGTTCGGTGGGCGAGGCGCGAGTCCTGGAGGTCCTGGCACGTAGGTAGCTCGTGCGAAGGCGCTGTTAGGCACCCAGAGCCGACGCTTCTGAGTAGGAGCGGCGGCGATTGACGATGAAGAAGAGTTGCTCTCACGAGAGTGCTTGCGCGACTCCTCGAAGACCTTGCGCCCATGCTCCTCATTGAGCGCGATGTTGACGAGGTCCTCGAAGTTGTCGGCCTTGACGAGGTTCAGCTTGTACTTGAGCGCGGGGTTGAAACCCTTGCGGAACTTGGCCATCTTCTTGACCTCAGTGTTCACCTCATCTCCAGCGTAACGAGCAAGGCGATTGAACTCGCCATTGTACTCCATCACGTCCATCTTGCCTTGCGTCAGCGAGTTAAACTGCTCGCGCATCCTGTCCATGAGACCTTCTGGGATGTGGTGGCGCAGGAAGGCTGCCTTGAAATCCCCCCAAGTGGTAACCACCCCGGGAGCTCTTATAGCCTG
The DNA here is from genome assembly GCA_026929855.1 of Poa annua. Classification (NCBI taxonomy): domain Eukaryota; kingdom Viridiplantae; phylum Streptophyta; class Magnoliopsida; order Poales; family Poaceae; genus Poa; species Poa annua. The sequence goes on along the minus strand of CM049426.1, from coordinate 235,457,567 downwards.
GAAGTTTTCCCACCATGAGGCCGACTTGCCCCTAAGCAGGTAGGACACGTAAGGCACCTTGTCATGCTCAGCCACGTGGGCGATAGCAAGGGTCCTTTCCATCTCGCGAAGCCAATCATCAGCTTCCAGCGGCTCAGTGGGGGAAGCAAAGTTCCTTGGGCCCAGACCGAGGAAGTCCTTGACGGTCACACGTGCATTGCCTTCATTGCGATGCCCGTGGTTGTTCTGGTAGGCTTGGTTCTCGGCCATTTGAGCCAGAACTTGGGTCATCTGACCAAGCAACTCAGTGATTGGAGGTGGTTGTGGTGCGTCTTCCGCATTGCGGTTGTTCCTGGTGTTCGTCATCCTGGAGACATTGGATATTAGAACAGACACAAGATACACAAAACCAGGGAAAACTTGGAAAGTCAAATTCTTGCTCAGAAAAACAGTTGCAAACTGTAGGATAACAAGGATAAGCTTCTCATAGCAAAGGTTCATAACCATACACTTAGTTAGCCATCACTACAACCACCAAGGTTTCAGTACTACAAGGACAGCTACTAGTACAAAGTTAACCATCCGTACAACCAACACGGTTTCGGTACAAAGGATAGCTACTACAACAAAGGAAAAGATACAACTCGAAGACTAGCTCTCGCTTCCCTCAGAAGACGAAACTAGGTGGCGGCGATGGGTGTAGCGACGATCGCAGTACACGTGGTACTCTCGCACAATGCGTCGAAACTGGACGGAGTAGGCATCTGGCGTCTGTTTCCAGTACAGTAGTGGTCCAACGTGGTCTGGATCAGTAGTGATCAGAGGACCACGCTCTGGAGTGTATCCACCCACAGCAGACAGACGACTCGGAAAAGCGAGCTGGAACCTCGGGAAAACGTCTGGTGTGACGTTCCTCCTGTCGTACTGTCCCAGGTGAGAGAGTGACCGGTGCAGCTGCTGACGGACTGCTGCTAGCTCCAAGCGTAGAGTCCCAGCAACTGAGTCTGAAGACTGGCCAAACTGAGCGGTCTTGTCCAGAACCTCGAGCTCGTACTGAGAGTCCGTGTAGGGGTAATGTGGAACGTAGCAGAACGGATGGTTGTTGAAGCAGTAGTAGTCCCTGCGCAGAGCCAGAGCTGCATCGTAAGCTGCTAAGTGTACTGCCATGTCCACAGTGGAAGACTCAGCAACGTGCTTGTGCACAGTATCACCATCATCTCCCCTGATCCAAACAGCAGCTGTGTAGAAGGTCTGTCCGTAATCTCTGGGGATCTCGGACACCTGGTACTCCGGGAGGAAGCTGAAACCGACATAGTCAACCATGCTTCTGAGAAGCTTCGGGTAACCGGTAGTCTGCTCACAGTGGGTCTTACGCACCACCTGGGCGTGCGCCATCTACATAGCAGCTTGAAGTAGAAGTTAGCCTCCGGAAACAAAAGGATTGATTGCACAGAACGAATTGTACAATGACAAGGAGATGAAAACCAGTGAAAGGTAGACAACAACTGATTGATTCAAGATTGAAACTGAACATGGCCGAAGAAGTTGATAACTAGCAAAACGACCAAAGCAACCTTCAACACCTGCAACTATGGTACTACGGAACACCCAAAACACGTGATGTCCTAAATTTTAAAATTAAGGTGAGAAGGGAATTATCGTAACACTTCCTTACCAGGGAGGGTGGGTGGGGAAAGAAGAAAAATAACAGAATTCCTACTCTCACGTTTAAGATTTCCTGATAACTACAAAATATTTTTCTAGACTCAAACAACGACCAGTAGAAGGGAACCTGAGGGCGTTTAAGCTCTGATACCAACTGTCAGACCCTGAATTCAAGCTACACAAACGAAACGTATCGGTTGGGCCACACAACCAAGAACATACTGGGGTTACCAATCCCAGGAAAACAATCAGGCCATGCTCGGAATGGATCATTGGTCGACAGCTCTTGGCGACCCCAACGTCACATACGTTTCCAGATTGTGCACGCAAGAACCCAGAAAGTCTTCCAACTCGTATACTTCAAACATACACACATGGTATACGAGTCGGATTTTTAACAAGTTGAAACCACAGAATAAACCTAAGACACAAAGAAAGGAAATAATATCCAAAAGCTCTCACTGAGCAAAATATATCGAATGGCACCAATCAGAGGACACATGTCCCAACATTACATCATGCAGCGGAAACAAACCGGTCTGAGTACAGACAAGAAGCAAAGGGCTCAAGGCCGAAACGAAAAAAAAAGAAGGCCCATCCACGCAGTCCACCAGGAAGTAGCCCATGGGAACTCTAACTACTCGTCGTAGCTCTCATCGTGGAACTCCACGTAGTATCCACCCAACCGGTCGAGCGAAGTATCCTCAACTGCAGAAAAACCACAGCCCGCGAACGGGTCAATACACCGAAGCGTATCGAACAAGCTTAAGCTAACAGGTTACAAAACTATAAGATTCCCAAAGTATGGGGATAAGTGTACTTAGCGGCAGCAGCACTAGCAACCTAAAGAGACACTCTAAAACTTCCATCTAATTAGAGAGGGATAAGAGAGCGTTTCAGTAACCACCTACAACTAACACCAGTCATAACCCATTCTCGAATTAACCCCCTCATCCAAGTATGAGGAAGCAATCCGGGAATACTCACACGTTAACAATTTTAGTTACCATTTAGGGTGTAAGTAATGCTATATTACTAGTCACATTAATTAACAATGATTAGATGTAAGTTGTCTAGATCTTGTTAGCCAGCATCATCACCAAAGTCGTCCATAACCGTGGACACGGCTCATCGATAAGATTATACCCTGTAGGGGTGCACTACAGTACCCATACTCGCATGATCAACCCAGTCAAAAACCTTAGGGCCTCTCAACACGACTCATTCCTTCTCTACAGCAAGTTCAAGTGCCACCCATATGAGTTGTTACCCGCGTCAGGAGTCCGTCCGAATCTCAATTGCGGACTCATTAGTTTGTGTCCAGGCGCCATGCGGCTCAAACCACGGTAGGAACAGTCCGCTACGCGCGCACCACCCTTGTATGACCCCCCCGTATTAAGTAACCTCTCATCGAACATCATCATCATGCACATGCATATGAGCGAATGGAAAACCCGAACTACTTGCGGCACATGGACGAGCTGCAGATCCGTTCAAAGTCGAGGGGGGCTCCATTGGGCCACCCCAAGTGGTTAGTGCGCTCAAAATTGGATCCGAGGACAAAATCTCAGTTCCTAGGTCGACACTGAGCAGAACAAAGCACCTCGCAAGGCCTTCCGCCTGGTGCCTTATCTTTTAATTATAGAACCCCAAAATAAGACAGCAGTTTATTATAGTAGGACAATATATCATACTAAGCATATGAGATAAAGACAAAGGAACGACTCGCTCAACCAATCCTAAGCATGCACTACGACTCACAAAGGCCAACAGATAAACATGCAAGGGGTTATGGGTTGTGGGGATATAGCTGTATAGGCTGCAGGATAAACATGTGATGGGATCGCAATTCAAGAATCAATAACTAGGATAGCATAGATCAAAAGGCAAGAATGAAAACCCGACAATCGTGTAACCGGTTAGCAGAAGCTTGCCTGGCAGCTCGTGGCCTGGCACGACAGCTGGAACCTCAGTATCGTAGGTACTCGCAGCAGACACGTCGTCGTCTACCCAAAGAGAGTCAAACATAGAGAATAGGAACAATAATCAATACAGAGAAGTGCGCAAACAAATGATGGTGCGATATGGTATGAGATGATTAGGTCATATTAAAGCGGGGATGAAATCCCGGCAAAAGATTATGGTGCAAGTGATTTGTGTAGCCCACCATTTAAATGTTACTTAATATAAAGCAGATGTGGTGATCTAATTAATTTAAATGGAATAGGCATTAATTAATTAATTGCTCAACACATTCCATATTTAGTATTTTAATTGCAGATTATTTAACTTCAACTCAAATTAAATATTTATTAGCATGGCAAGGGATGGTATAAAAGATATGAGCATATTAAATGGAATTAGGGCATTCTATATTTAGTACCCCACACATTTCATATTTAATTAATTAATTGCATTTGTTAAATTAAACTAAGCATTTAAAATAAATGATGCAAAATGACATAAGAATGTGATATTAATGTTTATTGCATTTTTCTGATATGAAAACATATAAAGTTTATTTAATTTGGAGTTATATAATAAAAGTTATTGCATTTGTAAGTGTAGGGGTGTTTCTGAAAGTATCCAGGGACTTATCCGTGAGAGAAACTAAGCAGGGGAGGTCCTCCCTGGTGCAAAAACAGAAACCCAGGGGGCTTCGGTGCAAAGAAACTGTGCTTCTGATCTTTCTCACCGCGGGGAAACCCAGCTAGAGTCACAAACGAGCGGGCCCTGGGCCACGCTGGCGCTACACTGGCCAAGCGCTGGCTCCACGGTCGCTGACCGGTGGGGCCAGGCTGTCAATGGCACACACAGAAAAAAAGGGGCGATTTATTCCAATGCGCCCTGGAGGATTCGAACGCGCGACGCGCGCATCGCATGGATCGGACGTGCTAGCCAGTAGGCCTGAGTGTGTGTTGTTGTAGAGGTTAGCTTAGGTTTTCTATTAACCTACTACTACTCCTTGGTTTCTTGTCTGACGAAACTGACGGGAAAAATACGGCAGCGCGGCACAGCGGCGGGGATCGGCGCCGGCGACGACCTAAACGGAGGCGGCGCGTGTGCGTTTGGGTTGTAAAGGGGTGCGGCGTGTACGGGGTTCCGTTTCCTGCTCTTGTTTCGAAGGAAAAGGGCCGGCTTTCGACGATTTGGTGCTCGGCTAGGTCGTGCCCGCTTCGGCCGTGACGGAACTCGCCCGGCGCCGGCCAAATACCCGGCGCACAAGGTTACTCAGAGGAGGGAGACGAGGGGAATCGACGGCGCAGCTCACCGGGAGGATTATGGCGAGCGGAGGAGGTGAGGGGAGGCCGGTGTCGAGGAGACGGCGGTGTCCGCGGCGGCGTCGGGTATGTACGGCTAGCTGCGGCTCGATAGTGGCTCTCGTTCCCGTGCGCGTCGGCGACGAAGAAGGAGAGGTAGAGGTGGACTCCCCGGCGGGCGGTCGACGGAGATTAGCACGGTGGCGAGCTTGTCCGTGCGGCCATGTCGACGGCGAGGTGTGGGGAGCGAGCTGCGGCGGCGGGGGGAGAGAGAAGAGGATAGGGTTAGGGTTTGCTCCGGGGTCGATTAAGTAGAGAGAGGGAGGCGGAGGTGGCAGTGGGGGCTCCGGTGTGGGGGCGACATGGCAGGGGGCGAGCTCCATGGCGACGTGGAAAGGAAGCTCGCTCTGGCCGTAAGAAGACGATGACGGGGCGCGGTGGTCGATCGGACCGTGGGCTGAGATGGGCCAGGAGTTGGCCCATCTCGGCCGGCTCTTTTTTTTCTTTCTTTCTTCTTTGCTTAATTTTTCCTTTTTAAACATCCTGATTTTTGTATTTGTAAAACAAATAAGAGAAAAGGCATAAAAGAACTTTTGAACAATTTTTAATAGTTTCAAAGTAGTCATATTAATATCTTATTTGATTATTTATAAATAATTGGAAACTTCAAATGATTTTATTATTTGAAAGCATTTGAATTCAAAATAAGATTTTAAATTTGTAATTTGAATTTGAAGCACAAAATTAAATAAATGCAAGCACATATGGAATGATGACATGATATCCATTTTTATTGCACACAATTAAGGAAAGTTACAAACGGGCTCCGTTTCTTTGTCCTTTTTCCACTGCCTTTCTGCAATTAGCGATCCATGTTCATTGTGCTATGCTCCTTACTGTTTATAGACCTCATCTATGTGCATCAATTGCGTCTACATGTGTTGATTTTCTTCTTCCGTGTATATTCTTTGTAGGGTCTCAGCTACCTGTTCATGGAAGATGTTGATACAGGGAAACACTCATTGGCTCAGTATACACTTGTTGTCATCCCTGGAGCCCATACAGCAAGTATGTGCAATAGATATTCGGTACCTCCTATTAATAGGTTTATATACTTAGTAATTTATCAGAGTATGTGCAATAGATATTCGGTACCTCCTATTAATAGGTTTATATACTGGGTAATTTATCACATAATACCAAGTCCTGGTATGTTACTTACACTCCTCTTCCAATACAGTTATGTTCTCATTTACATTGTTCATTAGTTCATATTACCTTTTCTATCCTCTCTGCATGAGTGTTTGAGGAATTACTTGAAGGTCTCGATCTTTTCATCAATACACATTCAAATCATTTATTCTTCTGAATATTGAACACCCATATATGTAGTTAAATTTGAGTTTTCGAACTCCTACATAAGATGTGAAGTTTTACAATAAGCTTTGTAATGGTACTTTGAAAAAATAACGTATGTACACCATGGTTAGATTGTTACAACCAGGAATTTCTCTTAATCTTGACATTATGTCAATTATGAAAAATCATTTATTTTGCTTTGGGCTTGATTAATTTCTAAGTATCAGTGTTGATTTAGAATACATTTGTGTCTGCATTGACAAGAACGTTATTATGGAATGTGGTAAATCAAAATATTTTATCTATTACATCAAGTGCCATCGCTTCCATATTAGAGCTTATGTTTTCATGTGGCGCTGTGAGGACGAAGGTCCAACTTTCTATAAGAAGGCTGTAAGGATGAAGGTCCATCTTTCTATAAGAAGAAAAGAGGCCCGTGCAAAAATATAATTTTGTAATTATGGTTCTGCGTCCTAATGCTAATAATGCGGACAGTTTGGTTAGTGTGCAATGATATGCTATTGGTTTCAGGAGTTAGAAGCGACGAATGTGTAGATATGCTAGGATTTAGAAGCAATGAATATGTTGATCTTATCCCCTGTATTTTCTCCATTTGGATGCATCGAGGATTCACACCTTTTGTGACCGAACAATGCTTCTACAGTGAGATAGTACTTGGTATACAAAAAAGTTATTTTTAGTCTCACGTAATTCGTATATGCTTTGGTTAGATGATATTTATACCAATTTTCACCTTAGGGCCATTGAATAATTATTGTTTGGTTTTAGGATGTCTTAGAGCAACATTTAATGGCATTCCATTTTGTTTGATTATGAGGATGTGTGTACACTCTGAAAATCGTATAAAAATAAATCAAGAAAATGGAAGGTAATATATGAAATATGGTGGAGAAAGTATCAGTTTTATTGCACTAACTCATGACTGATGAGCACGCTTCTTTTCAGGATTTGATTCTCGATGTTGATGTCTTCGTTCGGAGTAAGCTGTAGATGCCACGAGGCTACCACTCGCTGTTGTTGATGGTGAGGTCCCGCTCCCCCTCCCATCTTATTTTTGATAAAATTTAATGTGTAGTCAGTACTGTATGTATGGACAGAGATTTGTTGTGTGCATACTGCATATACAGTAGACATAGGCAGTGTTGAATATTTGTACAAATTATCAGGCTCAAAGCATATTTGATTTTTTTCTGCTTATGTATAAATAGATTATTATATACACAGATGCCGTCTGGACGGTGTAAGTGATCCCTCTTAGCTCAGAGAGATCTATTTCATCATATGAGTGTTCGAACTAGGGAGAGAATTTAGTTATGTCCAGTGTAAAAGATATTAATTAAGTATTTGAAAAAGGAAGTAGAGAAGAGTGCCTACTGGTTATAGTGGCATTTATGTTTACAAAAGCATAATGTGCACCTTAATAAATTAAGGTACTCTACTACTAAATTGATTTTCTATGATGACACAAGTATACCGTGCACCTTAACAAATTAAGGTACTTTACTACTAAATTAATTTTGTATGATGACAGAGCACTACATATTCAATGCATATGTTGTTTGACTGCATATGTTGTTTAGCAAATGTACTGTGGAGTTCGTGATTCTGTTTTTTATGTAATCTTTACTATTAAATGGGAGTTGGTACTTCGTACCCCCTCCTCCAGGAAACTTTCAGCCGACCGGTCTGCCTGGAAAACCCTCCTCGATTTCGTCTGTGTCGTCCGGCCTTCGCCCCGAACCTTCTGACCCAAAACATCCGCGCTCAGCCCGCTAGGGTAACCGCTCCCGGACCCTCCCCATTTGCCCCGCAGTCGCCTTCTCGCCTCTCACCTCTCTGACGACTCTCGTCCGACGTTTCTCGGACGACGACGGCTCCTCTCCGCTGCCACACCCTCCTTGGTAGCTGATCCATTCCCGTGATTTTGTTGCACTGAATTCCCGATTCCCTTCCTCTATCGTGCCCTCGTGGTGGAGGCACAATCTAGGGTTCCCGCCCGGGACATGGCCGCCGGCTCGAGTCAGCCATTGACGCGACTGCCCGTGACGAGGATGCCTCAAGGCCTCCATCGACGCGTCCGCGACCGCCGCCGCCTCCGTCGCCCTCCTCGTAGTACTTCGTAGTCCATCCGCACAGTGCCTCCAGTTTTGCCTACGCCGGCACCCATGAGGCCGTGAAGCCCTCTGCTCTGCGTCACCTTCAAGGATCTGGTTATGTGTTTTACAGCTGAATGGCTTACCATTTATCTCCCTTTTTTCTTTCAGAAACTATATTTTCAGGATGTTCTGAAACTAAGAGACCCATCATCTTTGGAAATTATCACATCAGGCTTCAAGCATAATTATGTGGGGCTCTCAAGGCAAAGATTTGGTGCTCATAATCTATTTTGCTTTGCATCTAAGGAATCATCGTTTTGTTACTGTATTTTGTAGTAATATACCAGTTCTCTTCTTTGCTTGAGTGGAAAAGAAGGGAAAATGATCAATGAGAGACTGAAGACATTGCAGACCTTTGTACCCAGCAGACCCCAAGTGTGCTTCTGAAAATAGATGCTTCAGCCGGCAAATACATAAATGAAATGATGAGTTATGAGTGCCATGTTTGAGGAGGCCAATGTTCGAATTATCTGCAAGCTTCAGATCAAAGTGATTATTTATAGAATTTAGCAGGGCTTGGATCATGATTCAGAGAACAACATATTTACTAAACACGCAAGTTATTGCTTTGCCAAAGTGGATTATTTTAAAATTGTATGCAGTGTACAAAATTATGGGTCTGTGGTGCATTATTTAATGTCGATGCTTCCAGGTGTTTGCTCCTTCTATATCCAGCCCGGTCTAAAAAATACACCTCATGTGATTTCTGCTTTATGCAGGTGTGTGTTGTGCATCAAGTTTGAAAAGGTTAGTTCCCTGAAATATATATACTGTTAATGTAGTCATTTTTTTTTGTGAATGATCAAAAGCTTCTCTTCATAACTATGTTGTTGTTTGAGCTTAATTGACAATAAAGTAAACCATGATGATCAGAGTCGTGGATTTGATATATATAGTTCTCATGTACTATGCATTTATCTCTTTCGAGTTGAGTTTTTGACTGCCACATGTTTGATGCTATCTCTTTAGAGTAAAGTTTAGTACCAGCTCTTTCATAATCTTTAGTGATTATAGGAGATGAAGAGGAAATGAAATGGAGTTTAAGTAATTTTGGTTTTGACATTTGTAGAAATGTTTATGAGGTAAGAATATAATAATGGTGCATCTTGCTAAAGGCATTCATGCAAAATTCAGATACATGAAGTATTGCATTGACTTGAGTGATGCTCTCGACCACTTGAAAATAGACAAGGAAGTAGGTTACAGATAAAGAGGAAACTGATTCGGCTAGCTTGGCAATATTCAACACAATAGTTTTTGCTTCTCCAGTATAATCGTTGATAGTTACTATTCTATTTTTTGTTATCAGTCTCAGATACACATAAATTTTCCTGAACGAGAAGAGCCGACGGCGTTCCTTTGATTGCAAAGATCATGCCAAAGGTTTTTAAAATCCTGCACTTAAATTTTACATGTTTCCGGTCCGCTTTATTTTCAAATATTGCCTAAATGCCTACCGTCAGTTTTAGTGATGGTAATGAGTTAAATGTCCAGATGCATGGTTGAGATGAGCTCAAGTTGGAGTTGGCTATGGATCTATTGGGTGTGCTTCAGAGGCAGGGGTTGAAGGTAGTTCTGTTTGCCAAAATCCATTAGTATTTGACAGTTGACTGAAGGTAATTCTTTGTACATACATAATGGTGTGACTTATAGTGCAACCTGAGTAATGATATTTGTGGGGTGATAGTACAATCTAATTTCTGATATTTCCCTTCACCAGAATTGTACCCATCATCATGTATATCCTTCCCCTTCTCTCTTTGGTCAAGGCCAGAGAAACGACAGAACAAGGCTTTATTGGAGATGACACAGGTGGATACTAAGCACCAGGAAAGGAGCGGAAGGAGGACGGGTGGAGCTTCTGCTCCTAAGCTTGCGTTGAAAGGTGAGTCATTTCTTATCATTTAAGTATTGGGCTAGCTTACTAACCAGTAGACAACTTTTTAGTATTTGGAGCTAAAAAAGTAGACAACAAATGTTTCAGCTTGGGCTAGCTTGCGTTGATGATAGATCGCAAGGATTAGCGTTCTTTAAGCATTATTTTCTCTTTCCATGTCATCTTGGTTCTCTCTAATTAATGCATAAACCTAAAAAGCTATCGGGTGATGTTAATGCAGCAGTGAAATCTTAATATAATGAAGGGTGTCAGTTGTTGTAATTATAGAACCACGCTGATCTTGGGTCTTCGGTGTTCTATTTTATTTTCTGCATTTCCTCTTTTTTTTGGAAAAAGGCTATATATCAGATCCTATCAATCTTCCGTGTAGAATTGTGAGGGGATGCAAATATTGCAGAGCTGATAGTACTGCCTCTTGCTTTGTATGACATGTTAATTTAATGGTCTTCCAAACATCAGTGTTCATCCATGCATGTCATATGTGTTTTATAGTTTGATAAGCTATAACAGTCTGTATGAACATCCTACTAACCAGTAACAGTAATTAGTTTTGCTGGATATCTTTAATTCGGTCTGAAATTAAGCTTGTTTCGGTCTATTCAATTTCAAAGCAACAATGAGTGCAGCGAACATGATGCAACTTTCCATAGAATCAAACTAAAATGAGATGGGATGATAGGATTGGTTGTATAAAAGAGAAGTGATGATGGGATTTTTTATAATCAAGATGTGCTAAAGTGAAGAAACAGAGTCTATTGCTCTTCGACACGTTTTCTATCAACTCCATTCTTCAGCTCCACACACTGAGATTTTACCATCAAATAGGGTTATTACTATTCTTTCGTGGGGAGTGCAAGGCATGTATGGTTTTTCATCTGATTCAATATCAAATAGAGTTCCGAAGAGATGGAATTCATCTAATACCTTTGATGGATCTATATCTAAATCAACATAATCATCAGGAATTGGTATAATCACTTCTGTACCCAACCGGTAAAAAGGATTTCTAGGGTAGAGTTTCCTAAACTTAGCATCAAACTCATCAATTAAGAATAACATAATTGGGAAAATCTACAAGAATGATGGATGATCCAAAACAGGAAGCTGCTTATGTGTGTGTGTGTGTCTTTACTTCTATTGTTAGTTTCTCTTCAGATTTTCAGGTCATTGAGTAAAGTCAGGAAAATGACGTTTGCAGGAAGTTGTGTCTCCCTTTCTCATGCATCGAAAGCAAGAGTTACTTTGTTGATAATGGATGGGGACAATCTACCTTCGGAAATCAAAATTCTGGCTGAAAATATCGAAAGAAGAGAATGTGACATGGAGGATATGCTGAAGTCTGTGTATAAATGGGAATGTGAGATTATCAACAACTTTGGAATAATAGCTTATTTAGAGGAAACATAGAAGAAGATAGCGAACATTAATATATACTTTCTAAGATTCAGATTGTGAACAAAGAAATGTGCAGGGAAATCACATGAAATTTCTTCTCCATGGTACAGCTTCACAATTGTTGTCATCATATATTCATCTTGATAATCCAAATTGATGTCTGCAAATGCTTCAAAGCAAAGACAAAACTGGAGTCTGGGAGAAAAATCCTTGAGCTGTACATATAAGATTTAATTTCATTGTTCTTTTAACAGGGTGATACTTTTCTTGTTGTTGGGTTTCTCGCAACACTTTATAGCCTCTGAGAAACATATATGATATCTCAAAATGGAACTTGGAATTTTTTTAACTGAGTTTATTTCATGATTTAAACACTTTTAGCATGTGAGATAGTACATGTATCTTTACTATTAAATGGGACATGGAAGGTTTTCATGTGGGCAAAATTTACTACGACTTAAAAATATTGTTGATGTAACAATTTCCATGTTCCATTTGGTAACTTTTAACATGAATGATTTAATTTTGTTCTCAAAATTTATGCATGCTACTTTTTCTTATAGATAACCATGATGCACATAAAGAAGATTTGAAGATTGGTGGTGAGTTTTTATTTCTCTTTCAAGAAGGTTGACGTGCAGTATAAGGAAACTTAACCTTACAAAATGTACAAGCCAAAACAAAAGTGAAATATAAAAAGTTTTGTTTTAGGTTTGCGAGTACGTATTGAGATATATTTTTAAGCCGTAGCAACGTAAGGGCATTCAACTAGTGGTTACCAAAATTGGACCTTTGATGGAGATTATGAAGATGGGAAATAGAGTGGTTATCCACCCAAGTTATCAAGATGCACAACTATAAAATCAAAATAATCTTCTTCAAGCCCAACAGTAGACAACTAATGCTTTTGTGTTCACATTGCTTACTTTTTTTACCTATCTCAAGTTTTCCTTCCTGAGAAGGAACGGTCTGTTACTAGATTAAAACAGTCTGTACCAAAGACCGTGCGATCTAGGTTGATTCAAATAACTAAATAAGTTTTTTGGCTAAGTTGTGCATGTGGTTCCACTTGATGATAGTGGATATTGGTTCTGGTTGGTTCATCGTGATAACTATGTAATCCTGCTGAGATGTTTGTATGTTGGAAGGCTTAACTGAGAATATGGTTTGATCAGTACATTCTTTAGTTTGAAATTTTCCAGGGATTCCTTATTCTTCTAATTGTCGTCACTTGCAGGCAACTCGCTAACTAAATGTTTGAGTCACTGATTGCCACATAGTTGGATTTTTCAGACACAAGGATTGGCTGTAGAACTTAGTCCCTATCATATACCAACTTAACATGATGATTTTGTGGAACCAAATGATTTTGTATCCTATTAAAATTAATGTTTACTAATCACAGTAGCTGCAGGTGGGAACTATTTTGCTATGTGTAAGTTAGTTCGAATAGCATCCAGTAGCTGCAGGTGGGAACTATTTTGCTATGTGTAAGTTAGTTCGAATAGCATCCGTTTGAACCATAATCTGTATCTATTGTTTTAGGCAAAGAGATTTTAGCTCATCATACTTATCATTCAAGTAAACGAACCGCGTGAGTGGTGGTTTCAATTCTGTAGGAAATGCTTCGTGAGGATGAAATACATAATGGTATATGGAAGTGCCGTAGCTGTTCAAGCTCAGAGTCTACAAATGTCGATCTAGCAACTATTTTTAGAGAAACAACAAGTTCTTAGTTTCGAATCTTTTGTACATGAATTACATGCAACAATCCTATGCCACTACCCAGTCAATTCCGTGTTTGTATAGCAGCCGTCCTGCTAGCTAATGTACACATATGTAATAATGTATATATGTACATGTACCATATACATCAGCATTTACGATTCAGCTAATGAATACAAAATGCACTATGCAAATTAGAACCACTATTCCTGCGTACAAAATATAATTCAAATATTTTTTTCTCTGTTGTTGCTGGCTTGGTTGTGCTCTGTAGGGTAGATTCACTTTGTGCTTTTGATGTTTCGGTAATTTGTTTTCTTATGTGTATTTAGGAAGAAAGTCATGGCTTCTTCGGCCTCATCTGTTTGGTAGTGTCTTGCTTCTCTAAAAACACAGTGCAACACCTTATGTTGTGACTTGTCACTTGACGCTATTTGGATTTGGGTTTATGTTGTGTCTTGCACTTGACCCTATTTGGATTTGGGTCGTTGATGCGTAAGGTGTGCATTTAACTGCACGCGAAGTTGCCGCGCCACGTTATAAGGTATGAAACTGTTTAACGTAAGAAGAAAAATGGGCGCGGCAAAGCGCGCCTTATCCTTCAAGTACTGTCTACATCTACACACCGTACTGCTTCCCAATCAACATAGTCTCTTCGTTCAAAAATTCTTTCCTTCTTGTAGCCATCATCACAAGCCTTCTTACGCAATGTATCACAGTCAAAATTTTCTGTATTTTCTTTATTTTCCGCTCTTATTTTCTTTTGTCTTGATACTTGTGCTGTTGTATCCATCACTCCGTTGTAGGAAGTAAAACCAGATTTTAAAGTAAACACATCCGCCACGTTTGATGTTTCTTCTACCATTCCACCAGTGGCGGACAGGGATTCGTGCTCCTGCAAGTCTGATGCTTCAAATCTAGTAATATTGTCACTGTGCAACTCGACTGCATGGGTATCAACCTTCTGTCAAACAACTAAAAAAATTGCATGTCAAGTAAAGTGAGAGGAGAGATGCTTGCTAATCTGGAAGATCCATGCTTGTTTTGGGAGAATTTTGTGTTGAGATAACAGTCGTTCTACAATTATGTTGTGCTGTATGATCATCAGATGGCATGAAAAGAGGAAGTTTCTTCCGAGTTGTGCCATTTTTCAGAACTGATGATGCAGAGCCTGAGGAACTATTAGGAGATGCAGTCGACACATATGGTTCATTTGTAACATCTGGTTGTTGGCGATCAACTGAGATAAATGGATAATACATCATGGAAGTAGAGGGAATATCTGGTTGTTGGCGATTAACTGCTGCTAATGAATTGATCCTTTGACATTCAAGTTCATTGGTTGTGGCATCATTTCCTGCTAAAAAAAATCCACCATCAAAATTGCTTCCCAGCTGCTGAGAAACTGCACCAACCACGCCTCCGACACAATTTCCAGCTGGAGAATTCTTCCCAGAACTCGAAGATAATCGTGATTGAAGAATGGCTTCTGAAATCATAACACTCCGAGAAGAAGACATGTCCTTCTGGAACTGTATATCTGGTGGGTTTCACATTGATGCTGTTAATTCTATTGAGAAACCTGGATATCTTTGTGCTGTGTGGTCTATTACTGTCTCTCGGTGGTCGCAAACACCTTCATTTGGTTCTTTGGAGAAGGAATATATTTCACCTTTAGTAAACTCATAAGAACTAATATTGTTCTGTGCTTCCACAAGTATCTTCTCAACATTCCGTCCTACCACACTCGTGCTAATTATTTCTTCATTATCTTGACTGGCAATATCATCCTTATAATTGCTATTGACTGGAAAACACGCAGCAAGGGCCATATAGGCAGAGCTGTATTTTGGAAAAGGAACAATCACAGGAAGATTTTGTAAACAAGATCAGTTCATCATATATTTTCAAGAACATGGACTATCGGAGAATTACTAAAACACTCTGATTGTGACCGTCGTACCTCGAAAGATGGTCAGATACATTCTGAGTGAGGAAAACTCCTACTATGGAGTCAACTACTGATCCTTTCCAAGGAGAGAAGCGCCTGTCGCCTGATATACATGTGTTTCGAATAAGCTAGAAATTCCATGGAAATTCTAAATTTAAACAACATATGAAGTAATATCCCACACTTTCCACTATTCTGCAACAGTCATATTTAGAACATGATTACGAGCTGTTATATTCTTTGACCGGTGATAATGAAACATAGAAGGTTTGTACATTATGAAAGACAAAATCCAGGTTTTCACAGAATATGTCAGCTTCTCAAATGCAAACTTCAACCGTTACCTATTAAGTTGGTACATATGATCTCAAAAACTTTCATACAGCATTATCCACCACATTGAGAAGTTGGATAACTTCAGCATTAGAGATACATGGTAAAAAAAAATTCATCAAGTTCTAAGATAATTACCGTATGTACAATTTTTTTTGTAACTAGAATATCCAATAATGGGCAGTGTGAATATTTCAGCAAATCTATTGAAAACTCTCTTTGGTTGGGAAGAGAGGTGTCAGCACTCAGCAGTAGAAAAAAGTAATAAGAACGTTCAATGAAAATCGAATTCAGCATGGCATGGATATCAAAACTGATTTGAAATCATAATGAACTTAAACCTCAACCAAAGTACCTTGAACTCGTCGCATACGTGCAATAAATGAATTAGCACGTCCTTTAAAAATTTCTCTTTCTTGTTTCCACCATCTGTCTACATCAACATCAGCCCCATCTAAAGGCTCAGTTGTTTTCCCCATCAGAAAGTTCCAAACTCTTGTTGTCTCAGAATCCAAGTTAACTTGAGCTCGGGGACGCTGTTTCTTGACTAAATGCAATGAAACGATCATCTGACCACCAAATGATACAAGGGAATTTGAAAGACCAGCTGTTGCTCCAGAAGATCCAGTCCACCCATCCGAACGACGTCCCCTTTGTGAACGTTTCCTGGTCATAAATTTACAGGATCTTTCATACAGGGCCTCCATGCATGATTGAGGAAATATTTTCAATGTTTGTGCATTATTCTTCTTAGCTAGCAAGATGGCCCTCGCAAATGCGAGGGCATGGTCTTCAGGGTGTTTAATATGCTTACGATATAAATTTATTAAGTCATAGATAATACTCTCTCCGTTTCTTGATATAAGGTGTATAGTTTTTAAAGAAAAATCCAAAATATAAGGTGTATTTGCTATTTATGAACGATTTGACATCAGAAAATGAAATCTAATCTCAAAATAGCGATTTAATGGATTGTATTCATTTTATACCAATTAAGAAGTCATCTCTCGCTATTTTTTCCAAAAAAATAAATTAAGACACTATATACAAAATAGCTTGTCTTAATATTCATGCAGAAAACTTATACACACTATATTCAGGAACGGAGGGAGTACATACCTAACATTCTAAGCTAATAGTCTTTCTAGCTATCACAAAAATTATATGAGCTAAAACATCCCACATGTAGAGATTTTTTTTGAATCATTTCAATGTATGAAGAATAAATTAGTACTACCTCCGGTCCAGAATAAATGTCGCGGAGATAGCCCTGCCATAGTACAAAGTTAGTTTACAGCCAGGACAGCTTTTATGGATCCGAATAATACCACGTCACATATTTCAAAATTTGTTTTTGAACCGTATGATTGCTACTTTTTATATATTTCTTCTATCATTCCTCTTATCCCCTGCTATTTAATGGACATGTTCTACTCTTCCACTTACACATGACCAGTTGCATGGAAAATTGTTTCATATAACATGTTGATGTTAACACTACTTGATGTCTTAAATAATCTTTTAAATCCCATTTCACACCCAACTTCCCCTCAATGTTTATTTGCACCCCAAGTATTACCATAGTGATGCATACACTTGAAATTTAAAGAAATGAAACCATCACGATATATCGAATGGATTACATCATGGAAAATACATATGAGCTCGGCAAGTCATCAAAAGAGATATTTTACGAATGAATGATTGACTCAGAGTCATGGTCACAAATCATTTTGGATTCTTTTTAACTAATAACCCATGGATTTGTTACCTAGGCACCAAATATGACACCTTACACTATTGAATTCTACCCGTCACAATCCAATGTAATTGTACTGTTGAGCTTACTCTAACACCATTGTTCTCACCAATGATCGACAAACTAAACTCTACCTCAATGTACGGCTTGAAATTCACTCTTTTTTTGCTTAACACCAACTATTCCGTAGGTTACTAATTTACAAAGAACTCCAATATCGTTCACAAACTTATCTAAACCTAAGTATTAAGGTACGGGAAGTAATTGCTTACCCCGAGTCTTTATCCTAATGCCAATGTGTAAATTTTGATTGGAGAAAAGCAAGTTTACATGCACATTTGCATGGCTATCTTATTTCTGTATTGCTCTGTTATGATTTTTAATTTATTGTATGTATTATTAGTCTATGTGGCAAATTTTCAAATTCCTGATAAGAATTGTAGCCTAAACACACCATGCATACCCTTATTTGGGTAATTCTTTGTCAAATATTTTCCTACACACAATACGTTTAAGTCTAATCCATCAATCCATTACCGTTTATTTATCATTCATTATATACAAATGGATGAGAAAATATGTATATCTGGTGACAAAGTTACTCGACATAGATGAGAAATCTTTTCACTTGTCATAAAAAATGGATGAGAATACTAATTTTGCCAGATATATTATTTGTTAAAAAGATGAACTGATGTAACAAAAAATGCTAAGATGTGTTAGATAAAACCGCAAAAATTACACGATTTCTCCGTTCAACCGTTGTAATAATGCTAAGATTTATTTCTATACTCCGGCTGGTATTGGGACTGGTGTGTTAGGTAAAATATTCCGTCCAACCGATGTGCGTTTTAATTTTTCATGCATGCATGCATGGATTTGTGGGCAATCCGTATAGGGAAAAAATAGATCTAATTTAGTACTCCCTCGGTTTCAATTTAGTTTACGGTTCTGGGTTTAGTTAAAGTCAAAATTTGTCAAATTTGACCAAATATTGTGGAAACAAATTAACATTTATAAAATAAAAAATCATAGTATTAAAATTATTATAAAGTATATTTTCATATTGTGTGCATTTGATTTTATGAATGTTGATATTTTTTCCTATATTTTTGGTCAAACTTAATAAAATTTAAATTTAACTAAACGTAGAACGCAAACTAAATTGAAATGGAGGGAGTACTACACGTAAAGCGTAGGAGTCTAACCAAGTCAGGATGTATCTGTTGTTTTTTTCCCTGTGAGAGGATTCGTTGGATGTGCGTGCCATGTTTGTGTACCGGACCATATTCTATACGCATAGACATACAATTTCAACCGTTATTATTCTTAGTTGACGAAGAGGTAACGGATTAGATTTTTTGGTATATGTGGCTTAACGTGGTGGCAATATAGACATAAGATCCGAGTCTCAAGATGAGCCCGGTTTTAAATTAATGAAGCCAACATTCTCACAGAGTTCATACAAACCGGTAAGGCCGGCAAAAGCGAGCGCGCAGACTCGAAAGAGAAGATACAAAGTCCGCAACACAATATAGACATCCGTATATTGATTTTAGTATATAATAAATAGATATCCATGATAGAACCAAACGATTTCATGCGTACTCGAACCGGTCGCTTCTTCTTTACCCCACCAGCTAGGCCAGTCAGCGAGGACTCACTTTCTCTATGTTGTCGATGTTCCTTTTTGTGCACTTTCGAGACCTTAGTCACCCGACTTTCTGTGTATGTTGTTTCAGGTATAGTCGTATAGACGTGGCCGAGCGATGCATATCAAAACTAGGGGTGTAAACGGATCGGATCGGATCGGATTTTGCCTTACCATATCCTATACCATAATTTTTCATCAGATTCGGAGCGGATCGGATAATGACCGGATGCGGATTCGGATGCGGATATCCATGATGGCGGATTCGGAGGCGGAAACGGAGCGGATTCGGATCGGTAACAAAATTAATCGGATAGGTACGTGTACAATTAAATTTTTAAACCGTACATACAAACATAAAATAATTGTTTGATAACTTAATAACTAACCAACTTGTAATTTATAGTCTTTACAATAACTATTTAAGTGAGATATTGTTCGACTAACGAACTCGACAACTTACTAGCTTCAAATTATGCTATATTAGACTAGACAATTCGGTAAAAAATCGGATTATTCGGATTCAAACCATCGGATAATCCATATTTTATGCTATTTTACATACCATATCCTATACCATATCCGGGTGTCAACTTTGGAATCGGATATCCTTATCCGACGGATTCCTAAAAACCGGATATGGATTGTTGAAAACGGTTTCGGAATCGGATATGGTGCGGAAATTATCCTATCCGTTTACACCCCTAATCAAAACCATCTCTACATGCATTCGGTAATATAGTGGTGGCTGAACACGAAGAACTTTCAGCATGGATGAGTTTCTCCTTGAGATGGTGACATGAGTTGCCAGTTGATGATTGGTCTCCCTGCATACCTTGTTCACCAAGTTCGAACAGCAGCCTTCTCTGGACTGATGCAGTTCTGCTTCTAGCGGCATTTTCTACTTCTCCAGGTATTGATTGGTCGCTAAGAGGTCCTGAGAATTTCTCAGGAGAGTTCAGATTTATTTTCTTCCGGACATAACTTCTCGGGGCATTTTGATTTGGAGACTTTACTTCTGGCGTTGCAACAATAGGTTTTCGTTTCTTGCCTTGATTGTCTTCACGTATTACCTTTGTTCTATGTTTCTTCCTCCGAGGCTTAGCTATTCGTGCAGGTGTTTCCTTATTTTGCGATGTTTCAATTTTTTCCAAACCTGAAATCTGCGTATCTGTTTGAGTGAATGTACTTTCCTCAACTCGTGTTGACAAAACTGTGTGATCATTCAGTTGGCTTCGAGTCTTAAGCCTTTTTGGCGTCCTCTGATACTTATGCATGGTGTGATCAGTTGCACCTTCCGCAAGCACTGAAGTCGATTCTTTACTGTTTGCACGGAAAACTGATTCTACTTCACAGTGGCCATCACAGACAACTGCTGCTGGAATACCAGTTTGGGGTGCTTCGGTATCAACCATTTGTTGGGAATGCATTGGTGGATGTTCTGAATTGCAATTAACTGGAGTGGCTAGTGCTGAAGAATTCATCACCATATCACTCGCACCGACGGTTGATTCCCTTCCAAGTGACAGGAAATCACTTGGAGCAATCTGAAAAGAAGCTGCATCTTCAGAATCTATAGAGGCAAAACAGAAAACATGCAGTCAGTCATCAAACGTACAACAGTACATACCAAAGCTTCAACAAAGCTAACATAAAACCTTTGCATGTGATTGTTTAGGTTTTTAGGACAGTTTAAATGCTCAGTTGCATCTTTTTCGCGAGCAACAGAAAGGTGGTAACAAATCAGTCACTTCCAGAAGAAACAAAAATCTAAAACAAATTTCCTAACATGGACTAACTGCCTCGACAGATTACATTCAGCCAAGGCCCAGCAGACAACGAGACCAGGCCAAGCAAGCACGATGGGCCCGAGGTGCTCCGACTCAGCGAGGAGCTACAACATTAGGCCCGTCCCCGGCGACGGCATTGGCCCCGAGGTGCTCGCTGTTGCCTGTTGCCAAGGACGTCCTCTCCGTTGCTGGCTCCCAAGGAAGGTAGGCTAAGCTGAACTCTCCCTTCTCCGGTGCCTCAAGCTTCGAGCAAGAGCATGGTAAAATTGACCATTGTTTCCTTACGCCGCAGGATTTGAGCTCTGCTTCTAGCAGATGCTGATGGGCTCTAGGCGGTTGGGCGAATAGGTGCTGGAGGCGGTCGGTGTGCCGCTCCCCGACGCTCACGATGGCGCGTTCCTCAGACGCCATCCTACTGGGCGCAATAAAAGGGTGAGTAAAATCATCTGTTAAAAGTGTTAGATGAATAAAGTCTAACGTTCCCTGTATGTCAAGGACCACCGTATGGTGTAGTACACCAACGGCTTGGTACCCAACGGCTACATACAAGGATTTTGCTTTCCTTGTATAAGTATTTCCATGTAAGTGCTACAGATGGGGATTTTCCATCTCCATTTAACACATACCCGATGCCCTCAACAGGGCAATCGTTTTCACCAACATGGTATCAGACCATCCTCTTCCGTGACATTTCACAACAGAAAAGAAAACAAAGCTCGCCTCGCATCACTCTCGCTTCCCGTCGCTCGCCTTGCTCCCACCCTCCCTCCCCACAATGACAATGTCCCTCTCGGCTGCCCTCGGCGCCCCACCCACGGAAAAACTCACCCTCAAAAATTACCTATACTGGAAAGCCCAAGTGTTCCCAGCTGTGCGCGGTGCGATGGCCATGGGTCTGCTCGATGGATCCGACCTCGAGCCCGCAAAAAACATTGAAGGAGAAGACTCGAAGAAGAAGAAAATCAGGATCCCCAACCCCGCCTATGAGGCGTGGCTTGCCCGAGATCAACAACTCGTCAGCTACCTCGTCAAATCCGTCTCCCCCGACCTCTTTGGCGACATCCTCGACCTACAACATGATGCGGAGATCTGGGCCGCCATCACCGGCAAATTTGCGGCTCAGGTCACCGTGCGGCTTGGCTCGCTCACCGCCGCACTCATCAGCACAAAGAAGCGAGATCTCTCTGCCGATGCCTACATCACCAAGAAGCGCGACATCCTCTCTGAGCTCGTCTCTGCCGGTCGCATCATCTCCGACACCGAATTTAAGGAATATCTCTTGGCAAGTCTCTCCGGTGAGTATAACGGCCTCGTTGCCGCCATTAATGCAAACCCATAAACCACCTCTGCAGATGTTTGTCATCAACTCCTCTCATACGATCATCGACAACACATGCTGCAAGACGCCGAAGAAACCGCCGCCCCGTTCACCTCCTCGGCCAACACTGCTCGTCGTGGTGGCGGTTGTCGGCCCAGTGGGAACTAGGGTATGGAGAGCCCATTCCCTCCAGGCCTCGCACGCTGGCCAAACAGACGAAACGACTAAGGACCAGGCATCACCGCCTGGCGGGACCCTCGAGAGGCAATTCCCCTCGAGGGCCTGAAGAGGAAACGAGGGCCTCAAGGGATCCCTCGCCTCAGGGGACCCTCCCTAGGCGACAACTCGCCTCGGGGGAGTCCCGCGGGAATCTCCCCTCAGGCTTCCCCGCGCCTGAAGGGAAACGTCGCGGCCAAGGAAGTACGGCAAGATGCACATGGCCTCTGCCACACCCATGTGGTGACGCAAGCACCCCCGTTGCCGTTTTGGTGATAAAGGGGTCAACAAAGCGACGCTGCCTGCTGCGCCGCTGCCAGGACCTTCTACTCTGACGATAAAGGGGGTGGACGGCGTAATCCTCCAAAGGAGAACGTCATCGTGGGCTACACCTCAGAGACTGCCCTCTCTGTGGGCAGTACAGCGCAATCGGCCACCTGTCGGCCACCGCGCCCACCTTTATCAACAATGGACCGCGTCCATGGACGAATGGACGACGGTGGACTCCTGCTCCACCCTGCCTCTGCCATGTGGGAGCCACCTTGAAGGCCAAGACGAAGGAGAGCGCCAGAGGGGCCTATAAAAGGAGGAAGACGTCCATCGTAGCACGGGTCGACTCTTGGCGTGCTACAACCCTTGTAAACCCTAGCAATTCTTGTTAGGATAGCCTTGAGCCAGAGGAGGAAGAAGATCATCGCTTCCCTCCCCAGGCAAGAACTGCCTCAAGGGGGCCTCCGGCAAACTCCACTGTATTGTAAACTCCATCATCTAATACAGACAAGCAGGAGTAGCGGTCTTACCTCCTCACGAGGGTCGTGAACCTGGGTAAGGGCCGGTGTATTCCTCTGTCGTGTGCGTGTCTTCTTCGGGTCCGGCGAGCAACGTCGCGGAGCCACTCGAGGGTCTAGACCTCCGCTTACAATACCCTTCACGAACTACACTTCAGGAAGTGACTACCCCCGATTCTTGGTAGTCATAACCCGACATTTGGCGCGCCAGGTAGGGGATTGAGGCGCGTCAACAACCTTCGAGTTCGTCTCCGCGCCATTGTGAACACCCGCGCCACCCGCGTCGCCCGCGTCAGCCGACGTCCGTCTGGGGGAGCACGCGCGCCGCCAGGCACCGCGACCACCCGCGCACGACGGGGCCGACCCCGCCATGAAGAGCATGTCCCTTCTGGCCCTCACGCAGAGGCGCCGGAGCACAACTCCGACCACCAGGAGGACGCGCAGTCGTCGCACCCGACGCAGCGCCCGAGCGGCTCAGGCCCGGGGAGGACAGACCCTGCGCCTCACACCGCGCTGCTCATGGCGCAGGAGCTTCTCCGCTACCAGCCCACCGCTGAGGCCCACGAGCAGTGGCTCCAACGCCTCAACCACCTCGTCGGCATCGCTACGACGCGCCCCGCTCCGTCGCAGTCCAACCTGCGCCCCTCTCTCGTGGGCACGGTCGCGACAAACGCGCCTCCGCCACCTTCGGGGCCTGCACCGGCTGCGGCGCAGAGGGCTGCTTCGCACGTGTCCTCGCCGCACGATTGCTTGATCGTGCAGCGCACCGCGCCCGACGCTCGTGTGGGGATGGAGCTCCAGCGAGACCGCCAGAACAGGCTCGTGGAGGAGATTGGCCAGGCGGGTCAGCAGAACCGCGGCGCGCTGCAGCACGGGGTCGCTACGTACGCCTCAGGCTGCATGGCGTTCACCCGTTCTCTGCGTCGCGTGGTCTGGCCCCCAAAGTTCAGGCCTGCTCTCCCCAAGGGCTACGACGGCTCCAGCAACCCCATCGAGTTCCTGCAGCTCTACACCACCTCCATCCAAGCTGCGGGTGGAGATGACAAGGTCATGGCCAATTGGTTCTCCCACGCGCTTCGCGATTCTGCGCTGTCGTGGCTCCTGAACCTCCCTGAGGACTCCGTGAACTCCTGGGAGGAGCTCTGCAAGCAGTTCGTCTCCCACTTCAAGGGGACATACGAGCGCTCCCTCACCCACAATGATCTGCGCGCCGTAGTGCAGAAGAAGGATGAGACGCTCCGCAAGTACATCCAGCGCTTTAGCCAAGTGCGCAACAAGATCCCGAACATCCCTGACACCCAAGTCATCGCCGCGTTCCGCGAGGGCGTCACTAACAGCAGGATGCTCGAGAAGCTGGGCATCCATGACAAGCTCACCTCTGTGGTCAAGCTTTTCGACCTGGCTGACAAGTGCGCCAAGGCTGAAGAGGGACTCCTCTTCGTCAAGATGTCCTCAAGAGAGGACGATCACGCTGAGGGGTCCAAGAGCCTGAAGAAGAAGGAGGAGCCCAAGCGCAAGGCCAACGCGGTTCTCGCGGCAGAGCCTGACGCGAAGGGCACCCGCAGGTACTCCCCCGATCCTGGAGAGAGTAGAGACGACCACCGCCCTTTCTGCATCTACCACAACAGGCGTGGCCACTCTACGGAGTCCTGCTTCGACCTCAAAAGGTTGAGCAAGGAGCGCTGAGCAAGCAGAGGGCAGTGGTAGCCGTGGCCGAGGCCGTAAATGGGGCCAACGCCGCAGAAACGAAGGGCAACCTCCCTGACGACGCAAGGGCTCGAGAGGACGCAAGGGCTGCTACCAGAAACCATATGGAAATAAGGCCAACGCCGCAGAAACGAAGGGCAACCTCCCTGACGAGGAAGATGGCGGCTACCAAGCCCCGAGAGGCGCCATTGCCTGCATCCTCGGGGGAGCGCAGGCGCCGAAGTCGAACAACCAGTTCAAGCAGTTCGCCCGCGAGCTCAACGCCGCCCTCCCTACGTCTGCATGCCCTTCGGCCTAAAAAATGCCGGAGCCACTTTCCAGAGGTTGATGAGGATAGCCCTTGGCGGGCAAATGGGGCGGAACGCCGAAGCATATGTCGATGACATCGTTGTGAAATCAATAGAAGGAAATACTCTCCTCGGAGACCTTGAAGAAACCTTCGCCAGCCTGCGCAAGGTGAACATCAAGCTCAACCGCGCCAAGTGCGTTTTTGGAGTACCTTCAGGCAAATTGCTTGGTTTGCTCGTGTCTCATCGAGGCATAGAGGCAAACCCAGACAAAATCAAGGCCATAGAAGACATGCAACCTTCACGCAGGCTCAAGGACATGCATCGCCTGGCAGGCTGCATGGCCAGCTTGGGTCAATTCATCTCCAAGTTCGGCGAAAGAGCCCTGCCGTTCTTAAAGATCATGAAAAGAACGAGCACTTTCAAGTGGACCCCTGAAGCTGAAAAAGCATCTGAGAACTTGAGTTCCTGCCTGCCCTCCCCAAGGGCTACGACGGCTCCAGCAACCCCATCGAGTTCCTGCAGCTCTACACCACCTCCATCCAAGCTGCGGGTGGAGATGACAAGGTCATGGCCAATTGGTTCTCCCACGCGCTTCGCGATTCTGCGCTGTCGTGGCTCCTGAACCTCCCTGAGGACTCCGTGAACTCCTGGGAGGAGCTCTGCAAGCAGTTCGTCTCCCACTTCAAGGGGACATACGAGCGCTCCCTCACCCACAATGATCTGCGCGCCGTAGTGCAGAAGAAGGATGAGACGCTCCGCAAGTACATCCAGCGCTTTAGCCAAGTGCGCAACAAGATCCCGAACATCCCTGACACCCAAGTCATCGCCGCGTTCCGCGAGGGCGTCACTAACAGCAGGATGCTCGAGAAGCTGGGCATCCATGACAAGCTCACCTCTGTGGTCAAGCTTTTCGACCTGGCTGACAAGTGCGCCAAGGCTGAAGAGGGACTCCTCTTCGTCAAGATGTCCTCAAGAGAGGACGATCACGCTGAGGGGTCCAAGAGCCTGAAGAAGAAGGAGGAGCCCAAGCGCAAGGCCAACGCGGTTCTCGCGGCAGAGCCTGACGCGAAGGGCACCCGCAGGTACTCCCCCGATCCTGGAGAGAGTAGAGACGACCACCGCCCTTTCTGCATCTACCACAACAGGCGTGGCCACTCTACGGAGTCCTGCTTCGACCTCAAAAGGTTGAGCAAGGAGCGCTGAGCAAGCAGAGGGCAGTGGTAGCCGTGGCCGAGGCCGTAAATGGGGCCAACGCCGCAGAAACGAAGGGCAACCTCCCTGACGACGCAAGGGCTCGAGAGGACGCAAGGGCTGCTACCAGAAACCATATGGAAATAAGGCCAACGCCGCAGAAACGAAGGGCAACCTCCCTGACGAGGAAGATGGCGGCTACCAAGCCCCGAGAGGCGCCATTGCCTGCATCCTCGGGGGAGCGCAGGCGCCGAAGTCGAACAACCAGTTCAAGCAGTTCGCCCGCGAGCTCAACGCCGCCCTCCCTACGTCTGCATGCCCTTCGGCCTAAAAAATGCCGGAGCCACTTTCCAGAGGTTGATGAGGATAGCCCTTGGCGGGCAAATGGGGCGGAACGCCGAAGCATATGTCGATGACATCGTTGTGAAATCAATAGAAGGAAATACTCTCCTCGGAGACCTTGAAGAAACCTTCGCCAGCCTGCGCAAGGTGAACATCAAGCTCAACCCCGCCAAGTGCGTTTTTGGAGTACCTTCAGGCAAATTGCTTGGTTTGCTCGTGTCTCATCGAGGCATAGAGGCAAACCCAGACAAAATCAAGGCCATAGAAGACATGCAACCTTCACGCAGGCTCAAGGACATGCATCGCCTGGCAGGCTGCATGGCCAGCTTGGGTCAATTCATCTCCAAGTTCGGCGAAAGAGCCCTGCCGTTCTTAAAGATCATGAAAAGAACGAGCACTTTCAAGTGGACCCCTGAAGCTGAAAAAGCATCTGAGAACTTGAAGAAGTATCTGGCTAGCCCACCAGTAATGGTAGCCCCAAGGCATGGCGAGCACCTGAAGCTGTATTTATCAGCTACTCCGCAAACAACCAGTGATGTCCTTGTGGTGGAAAGAGAAGAGCCAGTACTCCACAAGAAGAGTGCAGCCACTCCAAAGAAAAAGCCTCCTAATAAGGAGCTCGACGAAAGGGCAGCCCTCACAAACCGCCGCCAGGCCCAAAGCCCCAAGAGAGGGCCGCCCCAAGTCCACCGCTGCAAGGAATTCATGCCGAGGAGCCTGAGGAGCCTCACGAAGCCAACCCCCTCGAGGCACAGGGCAAGCCCCTTGAGGCCGACCCTCTCGAGGCACAGGGCAAGCCCCTTGAGGCCAACCCCCTTGAGGCCCAGGCCAAGCCCCCTGAAGCAAACCCCCTCGAGGGCCAAGCTGAGCCACCTCAGGCAAAAGACGCCGAGGCTACAGGAACTACCATCGTTGAGCATCCAGTCTACTTCGTCAGCACAGTACTGCGTGATGCTCGCGAGCGGTATACAATGCAGCAGAAGCTTCTCCTCGCACTCCTCATCGCCTCAAGAAAGCTGCGACACTACTTCCAGGGGCACTCCATCACAATGGTCACCTCTTTTTTCCCCTGGAGCAAATACTGCGCAACCCAAACGCAACAGATCGTGTCGCAGGGTGGAACATTGAGCTACATCCATTCAATTTGCGCTTCGATACCACAAGGGTAATCAAAGGACGAGCGCTGGCTGACTTTGTCGCCGAATGGACTGACCCAACCCCTGAAGAGCCTTTGGGAGAAGAGCAAGGGCCCTCTGGAGCCGCAATGCCCAGCCTCTGGACCATGAAGTTCGACAGAGCTTTCGCTTGTCGCCGCGGCGGGGCAGGCGTAGTCCTGATCTACCCCAAAGGCGACAAGTTGTATTACACAGTCCAGCTGTGCTTCGTAATCGACAAGATAACCAACAATATCGCCGAGTATGAAGGCTTGCTTGCCGGCCTACGCGCCGCAATCGCCCTAGGCGTCAAACATCTACTCATCAAGGGCGACTCCCAGTTGCTCGTCAACTTCTCTAACAAAAGCTACAAACCTAAGGACGACCACATGGCCGCATACCTTGAAGAGGTCCGTAGGATTGAGAAGAACTTCAGGGGAATGGAGCTCATGCACATCCCAAGAAAGGAAAACCAAGAGGCTGATGACATCGCCAAGCGCGCATCGAAGAGGCAAGCTCAGCCGCCAGGTGTCTTTGAAGAAAGGCTCATCAAGGCATCCATAAAGCAGCCCCAAGAGGCCCTGCCCGCAAGCACAGACGAAGCGCTCCCGCCACCACCTGCAAGCGGGGCTCCAGGCTGCGGGCCCCCTACAGGGGAGCGTCTGTTGCTCACAGCGGTGCACCAAGAAACAGGATGGATCGACGAGATCAAGGACTGCCTCCACAAAGGGATCCCTCCCGAGGAAGACGTTGAAGCGGAGCGAATTGCCCGCCAAGAAAAATCATACCAAATCCTCGAAGGAATTCTCTATCGCAAGCGCCCAAACGGCGTCGCGCTCAAATGCGTCCCTCCTGAAGAAGGCAAACTGCTGATCAAGGACATCCACAACGGGGAATGCGGCCACCATTCGTGCGCCCGCACCCTTGCAGGCAAAGTCTTCAGGAGCGGCTTCTACTGGCCTCAAGCACTTCAAGATGCAATGTACATCATTCAAGCATGTGAAGCCTGCCAATTCCACGCCAAGCAAATCCACCAACCAGCGATGGGACTACAGACCATTCCGCTCTCGTGGCCGTTTGCGGTCTGGGGGCTGGACATCCTGGGACATTTCCCAACGGCGCAAGGTGGATATCGCTACCTCTTCGTGGCCATTGACAAGTTCACAAAATGGCCTGAAGTGGAGGCGACACGCACAATCACAGCAGGCGCGGCGGTGAAATTCATCAGGGGCCTGGTCTACCGCTTCGTAGTGCCTAACCGCATCATCACCGACAATGGCTCCCAGTTCACCAGTGGCATCTTCAGAGCCTGCTGTGAAAGAATGGGCATCAAGCTCTGCTTCGCCTCAGTCGCCCATCCGCAAATCAACGGACAAGCTGAGCGCGCAAACGCAGAGGTCCTCAAAGGCCTAAAGACCAGGACCTTCGATATCCTCAAGGGCCACGGCAAGGGCTAGATCAACGAGCTCCCCTCGGTGCTCTGGTCCATCCGTACCACGCCACCCAAGCCCACTGGGAAACACCGTTCGCCCTCGTCTATGGAGCCGAAGCAGTCCTCCCAACAGAGATAAAGCATGGATCCCCACGGGTCCTTGCCTTTAACGAGGACCAGCAAGAGGACCTCCACAACGACGACTTGCTGCTCCTTGAAGGGCTACGATTCCGTGCCGCCCTCCGGGCGGCCAAATACCAGCAGGACCTGAGACGCCACCACAGCCGCAACGTGCGCTCGCGCACCCTGGAGGCAGGTGATCTCGTCCTCAGGCGAATCCTCTCCAGGGAAGGCCTCCACAAGCTGTCCCCGATGTGGGAATGTCCCTACAGGGTCACCCACATCGCCAGGCCTGGCGCGGCTCGTCTCGAGACGCAAGACGGCGTCCCCGTCAAGAATCCATGGAACATCATGCACCTACGCAAGTTCTACCCGTGATCATTGTCACGTCAAGGCATTTAGCGAAAGAGGCAGCCCATGGCTCAACCTCCAAGAACTTTTTGTCCCTCAAGGTTAAAAGCTCAAGGCTTAAACCTCACAAATCTTTGTATCCGCAAGGAACATGTTAAAAACGTGATCATAGTCACGCCCGTGATCATTGTCACGTCGAGACTTCTAGCGGAAGAGGCAGCCTACGGCTCAACCTCCAAGCATTTTTGTCTTTAGAGGTTAAAATGCTCACGACTTAAACCTCCAAAACATGCTTTGTCTCCTAAGGGAACAAACACAAAACGTGGTCATCGTCACGCCCGTGATCATTGTCACGTAGAGACTTCAAGCGGAAGAGGCAGCCTACGGCTCAACCTCCAAGCATTTTTGTCTCTAGAGGTTAAAATGCTCACAACTTAAACCTCCAAAACATGCTTTGTCTCCTAAGGGAAAAAATGCAACCGTGGTTATTGCCACGCCCGTGGTCATTGTCACGTCGAGACTCCTAGCGGAAGAGGCAGCCTACGGCTCAACCTCCAAGCGTCTTTGTCTCTTGAGGTTAAAAGCTCACGGCTTAAACCTTCAAATCATGCTTTGTCTCCTAAGGGAACAAATGCAACCATGGTCATTGCCACGCCCGTGATCATTGTCACGTGGAGACTCCTAGCGGAAGAGGCAGCCTACGGCTCAACCTCCAAGCGTCTTTGTATCTAGAGGTTAAAAGCTCACGGCTTAAACCTCCAAGCTCCAAAGGCTTCTCTCGAGGGCAAACCCTCTGAGCTCTCCATTTAACGAGCCACCTAAGGGACGTTGAGAGTCTCTGCCACTAATGGGTGGTCCCCATGACTCGACATGGTCAAAACATTAACTTGGAAACCCCAAGCATAATAACTCAATTTCGTTCCCAAGTGAACTCAGCGCTTGGGTGCCGTTTAAAAATGTATTTGGTGAGTTTTATTTTCGCATTACTCTTTTGAAGTGTGTGCTTACATCTCTCCACATGCGTACCTCGCGAGCGGGGGCTGAGTACGGTGCCAGTGCCTCAAATGACACACCAGCAGCACTGCAAAATCCAAGAGTCCGAGCTCTGGCTGGAGGGCAAGATCCCACAAACACGCCATCTCTTCAGAGAACCTTGGTACTTACTCTCCTTGCAAGGAACGCCTGAGGGGACCTATAAGCACGCACGAGTCCCTTGAACCGTGTTCCAGCGTTTGGGTTCACCCCTCTAACATCTGCAGGGAAAAATCCCCCACAAGCCTGAAGAGGCATCCAGGAGCGACCCCTCAAGTGGGCAACCTCGCCAGGCGAAAAGCCTCTGCAGGGCGGAAACCTCGAGAAGCTAAGTCTCGCGCCCACGCCTTAAGAGCGTTTTCTCCCCCTAGCGCACGTTTGCCCCTCAAGCGACTTCGTTTTCCCTTACGCTTCATGGACTACTCGCACGTCTAAGGGGGGCACTTGAGAATCGCGACTCAGGGCTCTTACCTCTCCTAGGCCTAAACTCCCCCCCGGCCTTGCGGAGTCATTGCTCCTGCATACCGAAGTGGCGGAGTCATGGCACGAAGAGATGGGACCTACCGACACAGAGAACAAATAGACATGAAGATGAGTCCAAAGAGACCTCACGGGGGGCAGACAAGCTCGAATTAAACAACATTAAAGAGTATATTACATGCCAAAGGTCTTAAGAAATCTAAACACACAACTATTTCAGATACAAGCGCTCGCAGGTGCAATAAGGAAAGACTCAGAGGGAAGCAGCGCGGCCTGGGACCTCGTCCGCGGCACCCTCTTCGGCCTCGGCAGAGCAGGCCTCCTCCTCGCTGTCTTCAGCCGTAGCCTCCGCGCGCCTGTAGCGGTTGCAGAAGGCGTCAACTTGCTCACGTAGGGAACCGGAGACCCGCCGCACGTCCTCGCCTTGAGCAGCTTCTATGACGGAGGAGAGGTCGAAGCCTGGCGTGAGGAGCTTGAGGTTGGTGAAGATGCGATCAACAACCACCCCCAGGAAGGTACCGGCTCTCGTCTTCGATCATCTCGCGAAGCTCGGCGACGGGACCCTCGAGCGCCTCGAAGAGCTGGTCGAAGTAGACCAGGTACATGGCAGCATCGCCGCGGGCTCGAACGTCGGTGTGCGGCGCGTCTGCGCCGAGCTGCGCGGCGAGCTCGTTGCCACGGGCGACCAACGCCTCAAACAAGCGCTCGCGCTGCTTCGAGAGCGCGCGAGCCGCAGTGGCAGAGTCCGAGGCCTCCGCCGCCCGCTGCATCGCCGGGGCCACTTGCTCCTCCACGTCCTTGGCCAAGGAGTTGAGGTTGTGGACTGCCTCGGTGCTCCTCCTATGCTCGACGACGACCATCCTTTGCGCGCTTGAGGCGAGCCTCCAGCTTGGAGTTGGCCCTCTCGAGCTCGGCGATCCGCCGAGCATCCGCGGCGTGCTTGACCTTGAAGCGGTCCTTCTGCGTCTGGGCCAGGTCGCGGTACTTCTGAGAAGTGGACTTGTGAAATTGATTCTCAGGCTCCTCGAGGGCGTCATCGGCCTCCTTCTTCTTCTCGGCGAAACGCCGCTCGAAGCGCTCGTAAGCTAACTTCTTGGCAGCGACGTTTTCGTCCTACTTCCCGATCGCCGTGGCCAGGTCTCCCTCGCGCTCCTCAAGGGCCTCGCGTTGGGCGACCAGGTCCTTCTCCACCTAAAGGCGCTGCTCCTCGCGCTGTTGCAGCTCCTTCTCCTTGAGGGCCAGCGCCCGTTCCCGCTTGGAAAAACCCTTGCGGTCTTCCTCCAGAGCGACCTGCGCGGCCTGGTGGACGGAGAGCAGCTGGGTCTCCAGCTGGCCCAACTCGCGGCGCTTCTGCGCCAGCGAGCCCTCCATCGCCTCGCGCTCAGCCTTGGCCTGTCGTAGGAGCTCCTCTGCGGCGTCACGTTCCGATTGGAGGGGCGCAAGGAGCTCCGCGGCGTCGCGAATGGCCCCCTCGCGGACCTCCTTGGCAAAGCGGGTGGCCTCTTCACGCGCGGTTTGCAGCGCCGCATCCTCCAGCCGGCGCGCTTTGACCGCCGCGTGGAAGGATGACCATGACTTCGCCAGCTCCTCCTGCCGCTGAGCGAGCCATATTTTTCCGAGGGCGAGGTGGGCCTCCAAGCCCTCCAAGGATTCCCTCACGAGGCCTAAGGCGACCTCCCGGCGCCCCGCGCTCCAGTCCCAGCCGCGGAGGACCAAATCCTGGCTCGTGGAGGGCCCGGCCCCAGCGGCGGGTCTCGCGGGCCCGGCCTCGGGGTAAGCTTGGGGGCTAGCCTGAGCTTCGCCGGTATCCTCTTCCGGCCATGCAGCTGCGAGGCGTTCCTTGGTCACAACTTGACGAGGAGGCGAGGAAGCATCTCCCCTAGCAGGTCCGCCTGTGCCTGCTACTGCCTCGTGTGCTTCCCTTGCAGGCTGCACGGGAGCAGTGGCCGTAGGTGGTGGGGTAGGCGCGCGCGGAGGCGTCAACACGCGTGGCGGCGTTGGTTCGCGCGGTGGAGTGACCTCGCGCGGAGGCGTAGCTGCGCGAGGAGGAGTAGGAGCGCGAGGCGGCGCGGAAATTGTCTCCTCCGAGCCTTCCACCACCAGAGGCTCGGGGGGCGGTGCAGGTGCCTCTGGGCGTGCCATGCCCTCCTCCACCTGAGGCCCTGCTGCCCCCGCCTGGGGCACAGCCGCCTCCGCTTGAGGCGCCCCCTCAAGGGGGCTCGTGGAGGCCGCCTCCGCAGGCCTCGTGGCCTCGTCAGCCGCGGCCCCTGCCGTGGCGCTCTTCACCTCAGATGCCTTGCGATGCCGGCGATGCTTCGCAGGTACAAGGTCACTGGCAAGGGACCAAGAAAACACGTCAGGAAAAAGTAAAGCGAAAGAGAAAGCTAAAAGACGAATGATCCAAGATTATGAGCACTAAACCTGAAAGGGGGGCGCCAGCGTCGACCCAGGCCAGGCCTGGCGAGCGCCATGAGGGGAAGGGCTTGGAAGCAGGTCGCAGGTGGCGCCACCACTTTCCTCTTGGAGGGGATGTCAGGCGGCCTCGCTCCCGAGTGGTCCACGTCGGCTTTGGTGTGAGGCCCGCGCCTTCCCGGAGAGGCCTCCGCAGCTGAGGCCTCCTCTTCCTCAGCCTCTTCCTCCACGAGGCGCGAGGGCGCCACCACGAAGGCGCCTTCATCGCCTGACGAGATATCGCAAATCTCGTCAGTAAATGGCCCAGCCCTTGAAGAAGAAACCTTCCCAGCCACGGCCTCCTCCTCACCTGGGCCAACTCCGGAAGCCGAGGGAGAATCGGCCCCCTCCGCTTCCCGCGCGACCGGCATCGGCGCCTCAAGGTCTTCCTGGCCTGTTGGGGTGAACGGAGGCATACCCTCCAGGAGGTCCATGCGCTCCGTCAGATTGTATTGGTGAAGGGGCCGGAGTGCCGCGGGGAGCTCATCCACGGGAAGCACCGATGGATTGACGAAGAGCGCGGAGAGGACGTTGTCGACGGCGTCCTTGTCGTTGTCCTCGACGTGAAGCCGCATCTTGTCCTTCGGCCCCGAGTACATCCATATGGGGACCGAATGTGCCTGGAGGGGCGCAATGCGACGCGTCACGAAGTCCGTGACGATCATCTGCCCCGTGAGGCCCTCCTCGCGGAGGAAGCTCAGGCGCCCCACCAAGCTCACGTTCCTGGCGCCGTCAAAGGCTCGTCGGGGACCTCGAGGAAGGCGCAGGGACGCTCCACCCCAACAAAAAACCACTTCTGGCGGAAGTCGTCTACCTTCTTCGTCACCGAAGTGATGGCCTTGCCCTCACTCCAAGATATGGGGATGTAGACGCTCCCCATGTCGTCAACGATGCGGAACGGGACGCACCCAGAGCGCTCGTTCTTCGCCGTGTTCCGGAGCGCGTAGAAGCACCGGAACAGCCCCACCGTGGGATCCAGGCCCAGGTACGCCTCGCAGAGGTAGGCGAAGACGGCGAGGATGAGGACGGAGTTGGGGTGCAGGTGCAGCAGCTGCACCTGGTAGAACGCCAGCACCGCCTCCAGGAACGGCGAGAAGGGCGGCACCAGTCCTGCAGCCAGGCAATGCTGGAAGACCAGGAAGAACCCGCGTGGGCGCTTCCCGTGCGCCGTGGGCTTCAGGGCAGTGGCGCCGTGTTCGTTCGTTCGTCCGGTCCGGTCCATGCCTTCTCGTTGGGGCGCACGCCCAGCAGCGCCGCGCCCACAACGGTCTCAGGGGCCTCTGCCTGGGAGGAAGACCCCGCGGTGGCCTTGCCCTTGCTCTTAAGAGGGATCATCGTCACGGAAGCGGAAGATTGGAGTAGTTGGAGAACGGAGATTCGGAGGAGAGAGCGGAGGCGGAGAGCTCTGTAGAGCGGAAATATCTGCGAGAAGATTTGGAAACGGTAACGGCTCCCTGCTGCCTCGCTCGGGCTTTATGTCACCTCGAGGAGCAGTTACCTAGACGTGGTGTGACCCCCCACGACTCGCGCCCCGGATCGTGCGAGACCGTTATTCGTCCAAGTGCCGCGTGGCGCGGGCCGGCTGGGCACTAAGGGCCCACAACGCCCCAACACCCCTTGACGGCCTGAAGAGGAAACGAGGGCCTCAAGGGATCCCTCGCCTCAGGAGACCCTCCCGAGGCGACAGCTCGCCTCGGGGGAGTCCCGCAGGAATCTCCCCTCAGGCCTCCCCGCGCCTGAAGGGAAACGTCGCTGCCAAGGAAGTACGGCAAGACGCACATGGCCTCTGCCACGCCCACGTGGTGACGCAAGCACCCCCGTTGCCGTTTTGGTGATAAAGGGGTCAATAAAGCGGCTCTGCCTGCTGCGCCGCTGCCAGGACCTTCTACTCTGACGATAAAGAGAGAACGCCATCGTGGGCTCCACCTCAGAGATTGCCCTCTCTGTGGGCAGTACAACACGGTCGGCTGCCTGTCGGCCACCGCGCCCACCTTTATCAACAATGGATTTGTCCATGGACAAACGAACGTCGGTGGACTCCTGCTCCACCCTGCCTCTGCCATTTGGGAGCCACCTTGAAGGCCAAGACGAAGGAGAGCGCCAAAGGCGCCTATAAAAGGAGGAAGACATCCATCGTAGCACGGGTCGACTCTTGGCATGCTACAACCCCTTGTAAACCCTAGCAATTCTTGTTAGGATAGCCTTGAGCCCGAGGAGGAAGAAGATCATCGCTTCCCTCCCCAGGCAAGAACTGCCTCAAGGGGGCCTCCGACAAACTCCACTGTACTGTAAACTCCATCATCTAATACAGACAAGCAGGAGTATCGGTCTTACCTCCTCATGAGGGCCGTGAACCTGGGTAAGTGCCAGTGTCTTCCTCTGCCGTGTGCGTGTCTTCTTCAAGTCCGGCGAGCAACGTCATGGAGCCACTCGAGGGTCTAGACCTCCGCGTTCAATCCCCTTCACGAACTACACTTCAGGAAGTGACTACCCCCGATTTTTGGGAGTCATAACCCGACAGCGGTGGTGGTGGCTACCATCCTTGTCATGGAGGGGGTGGTGGTTATCTCTCATCTCAAGGTGGAGGCAGAGGGGGCCATGGCGGTGGTGCAGGTGGCTATCCTAACCTCGGTGGAGGTGGGGGTGGCTATCCAAATCACGGTGGCAATGGAGGTGGCCATCAACCTAAAGGAGGCCGCGGACGTGGGCGCGGAAATCGCATCCCCTCCCCTCTCCAAGACGTAACCTGCCAAATATGCAAGAAATATGGGCACCGCACCACCGAGTGTTGGTGGCGCTATGGCGATGATGATCAAGATGATGAACCACCTCGTGAAGACAAACATGCACACATTGCCGCCTATGGAGTTGATACAAACTGGTATGTGGACTCGGGTGCCACAAATCATCTCACAAGCGAGTTAAGCAAGCTCTCCACTCATGAACAATACAAGGGATATGATCAAATCCACACAACTAGTGGTCAAGGTATGGCAATTAAAAATATTGGTTATTCTATTATTCATACCCCTCAAAATCCTATTCATCTTCGTAACATTCTTCATGTTCCTAATACTGCTAAAAGTCTATTATCCGCTCACAAAATAACACTAGATAATAATGCTTTTATTGAAATTCATCCTTTTTTCTTCTTGATTAAGGATCAAGCCACCAAGGAAATCATGTTTAGAGGCCCCTGTCATGGCGGTCTTTATCCTCTCGTGCCCACATCCAGGGACTCCACCAAGCAAGCCTTCATCACCCTCACGCCGTCATCCTCAACATGGCATCACCGTCTAGGATATCCTTCCTCCTTCATCGTTCAACAAATACTTAGAAAAAATAATATTACTCAGTCTCATGAAATAAATCCGTATGTATGTGATCCATGTCAACAAGCCAAGAGCAAGCAATTGCCTTATCCTATCTCTAGTATTGTCTCTACTGTACCCCTAGAATAAATTTTCTCAGATGTATGGGGGCCTGCTCCTCCATCCGTTGGAAACCATTGCTATTATGTAAGCTTTATTGACGATTTTAGTAAATTCTCTTGGATCACCTTACTTAAGAAACGCTCCGATGTTTATCAAGCCTTCTTAAATTTCCAGCAACTTGTTGAACGCAAATTTGGTCACAAAATTATCACCATGCAAACAAACTGGGGAGGTGAATATGAAAAACTTCGTTCTTTTTCCAAAAATCCGGTATCACTCATCATGTTTCTTGTCCTCATGCTCATCAACAAAATGGTTCGGCCGAAAGAAAACATCGTCACATTGTAGAAGTTGGCCTCTCCCTCCTTGCAAATGCATCCATGACTCTCAAATTTTGGGATGAAGCTTTCCTCACAGCCACCTATCTTATCAATATGCTCCCTAGCAAACCCCTAAAATTTGAAACCCCCATAGAAAAACTTCTCAATATCAAACCAGACTATACATCACTTCGTATTTTTGGATGTGCTTGTTGGCCGAACCTTCGTCCCTACAACAAACGAAAACTGTCCTTTCGCTCCAAACAATGCGTTTTTTCTTGGCTATAGTCCTCTTCACAAAGGCGTAAAATGTCTTGATGTGAGCACCGGCCGTTTTTACATTTCTCACGATGTTGTTTTCGACGAAAATGTTTTTCCCTTTGCCTCCTTAAATCCTAATGCTGGGTCTCGTCTTCGTTAAGAAATCCTCCTTATACCATCCACGCAACCTCCAAATAATTCTTCTCTAGAGGGTATGAATAATGATGATCATATATGTTTTGTACCTGCTACTAACACTACACAGGTACCCGAAGAAAGTCGAGCCATCTCTACAATGAGTCAATCCTCTGGTTCGGAAGAAATCAGTGTCAACACTTAAGAAATCGTTGAAAACGGTGAAGAAATCAGTCCAAACGGACCAAATATGCAAGATTTGGAAACAGACAACCACGACACAACTCCCGGGGGCGATTCTCCCGCTCTGACGCCGCAATCCGCCTCGGATCTCGCGCCCACCTCGGATCAGTCAGCGCCATCATCACCGGGATCCGCGCCTGGCTCTGTCCCCTCCCGTGCGCCAACGGTCACTCCACCGGGGGCCACCAGCCAGACCAGGTCGCGCCTCCCCGCCAACTGCACCCCTCCACGACGACGCATGCAACCGCATCTTCCTCGCGCCCCGCGCCTCGCCAACTGTTTCCTGTCTAGGACGCGTCGCTGAGCCACTCAAGAACTGCCACGATGACGCCATCATCATCCACTAGGACGCCGATGTCCCACACAGCCGGATCTGGTGGATCTTCTGCATCTTCCAGCCCGGCTACATCAGCCACACCTCCGGCCACAGGATCTAATGCTCCGGACGAATCTGAGGCTACCGGATCTTCTACGTCTACTCCACCCACCCCACCACATGTGCCCCCGGATACAACACAAGCACCACAAAGTCACACCCGTCTTCAAAAAGGTATCCGAAACCCACACATTTACAAAGACGGTACTATACGATATGCCATGCTAACGTCTGCCAGAGAACCAAGCAAATTATCTGAAGCTCTAGGTAATGACAAATGGAAAAAGGCCATGCAAGAAGAATACGATGCATTGATTCAAAACAAGACTTGGCATCTCGTTCCCTCAAGCTCCAGCAAGAATATTATTGACTGTAAGTGGGTTTATCGTATAAAAAAAAATTACGATGGTACTATTGATAGGTACAAGGCACGTCTTGTCGCCAAGGGCTTCAAGCAACGGTATGGCATTGATTACGAAGACACTTTCAGTCCAGTCGTTAAAGCGGCTACTATACGGCTAGTACTTGCTAGAGTTGTTTCTCAAGGATGGATTCTACGCCAACTTGACGTCAAGAACGCGTTCTTACATGGCGTTCTGGAAGAGGAAGTTTACATGAAACAACCACCTGGTTTTGAAAATCCTCACGCTCCGCATCATCTCTGCAAGCTCGACAAAGCACTTTATGGTCTTAAACAAGCTCCTCGTGCCTGGTACTCAAAATTAAGCACCAAACTCACCACTCTTGGTTTCCAACCCTCAAAGGACGACACATCTCTCTTCATCTATCACAAGCCAGGTATTACTATATTCATGTTAATATATGTTGATGACATTATTGTGTCCAGTTCTTCAGGTGAAGCTATTTCGGCCCTCCTCCATGACTTACGTATGGATTTTGCCCTCAAAGATCTTGGTGCCCTCCATTTCTTTTTGGGTATCGAAGTCAAGACAACATCAGATGGCCTACAATTAACACAGGCTAAGTATGCTAATGATCTTCTTGCTCGAGTGGACATGGCTAAATGTACACCATGTCCCACTCCTCTCTCTAGTTCCGAAACCTTGTCTCTTATATATGGAACTCCACTTGGACCCCAAGACATCACCCAATACAGGAGCATTGTGGGCGGTCTCCAATACCTCACCCTCACACGTCCCGATATCTCCTTCTCCGTCAACAAAATATGCCAATATCTTCATGCCCCCACCACAGCCCACTGGACCGCAGCAAAACGCATTCTTCGCTATGTGCAAGGTACGATTCATCTTGGTCTCACCTTCTAGAGATCTCACTCTACTCTTCTTAGTGCTTTCTCAGATGCAGACTGGGCTGGCTGTCCCGATGATAGACGCTCCACTGGCGGTTTTGCATTTTCTTCGGACCCAACCTCATCTCCTGGACTGCTCGCAAACAAGCCACTGTTTCTTGCTCCAGCACTGAAGCCGAATACAAAGCACTCCCTAATGCCACCGCATAACTCATATGGGTTGAAGCTCTCCTCAAGGAACTCGGCATCCCCCTCAAGGACAAACTTGTTTATGGTGCGACAACCTGGGTGCCACATACCTCTCCGCGAATCCTTGGTTCCATGCTCGCACAAAACACATCGAGATCGATTTTCATTTCGTCCGCGAAAGGGTTGCAAACAAGTTACTTGACATCCGTCACATCTCGTCCAAGGACCAAATTGCTGATGGCTTCACCAAGACATTACCCATCAAGGACTTCAACGAATTCAAGCGTAATCTCAACCTTTCCATTTCTTCCAAGGCCTAGATTAAGGGGGGGGGGGGGGGGGGGGGGGTGTTAGATGAATAAAGTGTAACGTTCCCTGTATGTCAAGGACCACCGTATGGTGTAGTACACCAACGGCTTGGTACCCAACGGCTACATACAGGGATCGCCTGGATTACTCCTTTCATGTCTCTTGCTTTCCTTGTATAAGTGTTTCCATGTAAGTGCCACCGATGGGGCTTTTCCATCTCTATTTATCATGTAGCCGATGCCCTCAACAGGGCAATCGTTTCCACAAACAAAAAGTAGCAACCACAGTGGTAACTGGTAACAACTTTGGGTTGCATTTGCTTGGGTCAGAATTAGTGATGCTCATCTACGTTTCCGGTAACTGGATGTAATTTTGCGCGCCGATTGCATTTTAAGTTGCTCGCAACGGAGGAGGGAAACTATGCTCGTAAACACTCTTATTGTCTGCTGAAAATGCTGCAACAAAGCACATAAAGATTTTGTTTTTCATTGTAGGGACCTGGTCTATTTGAACCTAGTCATGGCTCTGCCCCTGACATTGCTGGGTAGGTTGGTACAACTTCTAATTTCAGACATATTTTGGTGTAGAAACTAGAGCATTTGTTATACTACTATGAAGTTCTGCTTGCTCCTACTATTAACTGAGTACAGGACAAGGCAAACCGTGGTGCAGCGATGCTATAGAAATATGACCGCCGCTTCAATTCTCTCTGCGGCGCTTTCATTGTTATACTACTACTAATACTATTGTCCAGTGCCCATCAGCATCTGCTGGAAGCGGAGCTCCTACGATTCCTAGTGCAGCGATGCTATTGAAATATGGCCTCGGTGTAGAAAGCGCCGCAAAGAGAATTGAAACCGCGGTTACATAGGCACTAGACAATGGGTTCAGAACGGGGGACATATATTCTCAAGATTATTAATGAATGCCATGCCTACTTTAAATAATTGATAAATTTAAGGAAAAATCAACCCCTACAAAACAAATAAATTAAACTATGTCTGTATTTGTCCTCGAATATCAAGGAGTTTTTCTTTTTGCCTTATTCGACAAAGAATATCAAGTAGTTGGATTGACGAGTACTCACCTTCTGAAACACCGGGCATGGCAGGAACTGGTGTGGATGTACGAGATAGAGTCAGCCAGGGCATCGATCCCCTTCCAGTTCCAGGCTTCCGCCGACGGTGCACCAAGATACAGGACGCCCAGACGGAGGACAAAGCAGCTTGATCTTGTTCAGCAGCGCCGCTCATCGAAAGGGGCAGAGCAGCTCGTTGAGCGGCTTCTAGATTAAACTAAAAATCTCCTCCTGTTGATATACTAGACCAGCGGGGTTAAGCCGTATCATATTAAGTCAGTCTCCTTTGTGTGCGCGCACACGCAAGACAAGTTTCACTTTTAATACCCCTGCCTTCCTCTCCTTTCAGTAAGTTTGGTATTCTGTCTTATGAGGTAGGAAAATCCATCATCTTTGATTTTGGGTGAGCTAATAACATTAATCATCCCACAACTTGTCCTCAGGTTCACTAATTGCTACCAGATCTTGCAAAACGCATGACCGGCGTCCAACAACTTTTCCTCCCTCAACTTTTTAGTCCAATGAACAGCGACGGAAGCCACGTAGGACGCCACGGTGGACGAATTCGTTGTGAAAACGTTACAAAGAAGTCCTTCATTTATTAAATATTTGCGTTTCAGTCCTCGAGCGGGCGGGTTGTGCTTTGTTATTTTACGCCAAGGATCCCGGAAGGAAAGATCACAATTTTCTTTTTATGTTGTTCTCGTGGCGCGGCGACGGCAGCGTACCCCGACCTGGACAACGCGACGACGAGGTCGGGCGCCACGGCCATTCAGGCTAGAATCCGGCGGCGAGACGGAGTTGCACGCGTACAACGAGGATCCCCTCCGTACGGTGAGCTATTTCGACGCCTGCTCCACTGTTCATATCTAATTTACGCTGGTTTAGGTGGGCGTTAATGGGAAGATCTTGCTGATCTTTTTCGGGGAAAATTGGGTGGAACACAATCACACTAGTAGGGTAGGTGTGTTGTGCAATGATTTTACGGTCGATTAAGGCGATTTCATGCCCGGCCCCGTGCCTTGTTCCGCTTTTGGGCGTACTGTCAGTTTTTCTCATTGATTATGCGGTCTAGGCTCAGTTAACTGGTTGTACTATTGATGTATATGTATTAGTACATCGATTCATGCCAATGCCGACAAAAAAGTTGAGTTTTTTAGGATTTCTGCTAACTGAACCTGTTAACTGATTTTTGTGCATT
This sequence comes from Poa annua, assembly GCA_026929855.1. Classification (NCBI taxonomy): domain Eukaryota; kingdom Viridiplantae; phylum Streptophyta; class Magnoliopsida; order Poales; family Poaceae; genus Poa; species Poa annua. The sequence goes on along the minus strand of CM049426.1, from coordinate 235,414,938 downwards.
GTTAACTGAATTTGTTCAGACTGTTAACTGAATGTTATTAACCCTGCTAACTGAATGTTGTTGCAGTTTGTAATCCAGGCAAATTCGCTAATAACTTCTCAGTGAGGGTTGTCCACAATGGGTTTTTCTACGGATTGCAAGATGATTTGGAGTATGTCAGTGCATATGTTGCATATTTCGATGACTGTACTACTGACACTTGGTCTCTAGAGTGGATTGATGAAATGTTGAAATGCTTGATGAGCCTCGAGATGGAAGGATGCGTGTGTATTGGTGTTTGCCAGATAAGGAGCTTAAAGATGGTTTAGTACTTGTCGGGAAGTATGGTCACATTATACACATGGGGAAAGCTAGTAGGGTGCACAAGACACTGACTCTGTTTGTGGATCACACCAATTTCTCGCAGGGGTTGAGGCCAGATGTCCTTGTTACACTACCTGGCTTGCCCTCTCTAATATCTCAGCAACAACAACCAGCAGTGCCAACAACTCAAGCTTCATGTTCTTCTTATGTTCCTGTACCAGATCAGGAGTTCCTTGCTGCTTGTGGTGTTACTGAACCACACAAGGAGTTTATGGCTGCTAGTGGTGCTACTAAACCAGATAAGGAGGTCCTGGCTGCTAGTGGTGTTCCTATAGCTGTTCAGGATGTTTGTGATATTATTGAACCAGAAACTATTGATGATGTTGCTTCCAGTTCTGACAGTGAGTTTGAGCTGTATGATAGTGATTTTGATGCTGAAGATGGATATAATGACTTGTTTGCAGAGAATATTGACAAGTCTGTTAATGATCACAATGAGTTGGAATCAACCAATCAACATGAAGATGAAGCAGCTCTGGAGGATGATGACTTGAACCTCCTTGAATCAGACAGGCAACAACATAAGCTCCAATTCAGGGCTTTTAATCCTGAGGTTGATATAGATAATCCCACTTTTAGACTTGGCATGGTTTTCAGTGGTGTTGAGGAGGTTAGGAAAGCAATTAGCACATACAATATAAGAAACAAAGTGTCAATTAAGAAAACAAAGAATGACAAAAGGAGGGTCCATGCTCTTTGTGCACCTGACTGTACTTGGATGTTGCATTGTTCTAATGATGCAAAAAGACCAGGTGGCTTCATAATTACCAAATATGAGGCAAACCATACATGTGAGGCAGGCTGGCCACTGAAAGCTCTTACAACCAAAATACTGACAGAGAAGTTTATGCATGAGTTAAGGGATAACAAGAAACTAGGCCTAGCAGGGTTTGCTACAAAGGTAATAAGAGAATTTGCCATGTCCCTCCAAGATGGAAGCTGAGTAGAGCAAGGAAAGCTGCACTTGAACATATTCATTTAGATGAGGAGTCACAGTTCAAACTGTTAATGGATTATGGATAGGAGCTTAGAAATTGCAACCCTGGTTCTAGGTTCTTTCTGAACGACATATTCAGTTATGATGCATGCAAAAGGGGATTCCTTGCTGGATGTAGACCTGTCATTTTTGTTGATGGTTGCCACATAAGAACAAAGTACAAAGAGGTGTTGTTGACAGTAGTTGGTATTGATCCAAATGATTGTATTTTCCCTAATGCTTTTGGATTGTTTGAAGTAGAATACAAAAGTTCATGGGAGTGCTTAGTTAGTTTTTTTAGTTATTTGTTCTGTTATTTGTGCTTAGTTAGTTGTTTTAGTTATTTGTTCTAGTTATTTGTTTTAGTTACTTGTTTTAGTTACTTGTTTTAGTTATTTGTTTTTCTATTTTTTCTTTTTAGTATTTTAATTTTATTCTTCTGCTTTTTTAGTTACTATTTTACTCATGTGTAATTTTGTTGTTCTGCTTTTTAGTTACTATTTTATTCAATGCAGTACAAAAGCATTTCTCAGATGCAGAGCATAGGTTTTGTGTAAGACATTTGATACAAAACTTCCAGAGAGCAGGACATAGAGGGGAAACACTGAAGAATGACTTGTGGGCTATTGCTAGGTCTACTCATATACCTAAGTGGCAGAGAAGCGTGGACAAGATGCAAGTGGACAGTCAAGCTGCATATGAATTGATTTCTGAACTTGTTCCAAACACATGGATTAAAGCATTTTTCAGTGAATTTCCAAAGTGTGATGTCCTTTTGAACAACCATTTAGAAGTGTTCAACACGTGATGTCCTTTTGAATACATAAACACTCATTATTGCTTCGTTTACTAACTCAAAATGCAAATGCACAGCTACATTCTTTAAGCTAGAGAAATGCTAATTTTGTCTATGCTTGAGACCATTTTCTACAAGATTCTTCAAAGAATTGAAACCAAGCAGAGGGAGTGTGAGAAGTGGTCAGGTAGAATTTGCCCAAAGATTCAGAAGAAAATGGATAAATACATTGAGTGGAGTAAGAACTACATTGTTGCACCTGCAGGTATTTTACCTGAAACTGATAACTGAAGTCACTGTTTACCATCTAGCAAATATGCAGTTACTAGTCTTGAGTTGGAGAAAGACTACACTGTGAACTTGCAAACAAAAACATGTGATTGCAAGAGGTGGCAGCTAAGTGGAATTCCTTGTCATCATGTCATAGGATGTTGTAGCTTAGATAGGATAAACCCAGAGAATCTAGTTCATGCATGCTACAATGTTGATTCATTCAACAATGCTTATGTATAAAATTTGGCACCACTAAGAGGTAGACTTTCCTTGCAAAACATGAATGCAGTACATATCTACCCACCTCTGTATACTAAAGTTATGGGCATACCTAAGAAGAATAGAAGGAAAGCACCTGAAGAAAAAAATGAAGAAAGCAGTTAACACATTCAAAAAAGCTGGGGTGTCAATACACTTGTGTGTGGTGTAGCTGGTCACAATAGCGAAGGACATGCAAAATATGTTGAGACTAAAAGACAGCAAGAGGAGTTGAACATTGTAGGAGAAGGAGATGAAATTGATATGCCAGAGATGCTTCAGGTTCGCAATATTTAAATGCCCTGACCCTGTAGGAGATCAAAAGTTCTTTGCTTCTTCATGTTCTTATTCAATTTATATATTGTTCAATTTTGTGTGCAGCATGTCATTCCACACAGCCCTGACCCAAGACTAGATCCTACTGAGCTATCTAGTCGCATGGTGTACAAAATGCAACAACATGTTCAATTAACTAATGCATGGTTTAATATTGCTAGCATTTAGTACTGTTATATGTAATATTAGTGTATCTAATACTGCTCTCTCCAATATGTAGCAAGAGGAAAATGTGCAAGTGGAGAGAGTGCTTGGGCCTTTGCCTGAAAATGCCTTTGTGGTTGCTGCTAGAGATAGCTTGCCACAACCAAGAAGAAGAGCAACCACTGCAACAACAAGAGGCAGTGGTAGGGGGAAAAGGAAAACTCCTGCAACAAGGACAACTGGAGCTAAACAGCAAGGTGCAGGCATCAGCATAGCAGGGGTAGGACCAAGAGAACAAGCATATCCATCACTAGTCATCCCAGACCTGAATGATGCTCTCATTCCTGAAGATGATGCACATGAAGTACCACCAAGTCAGAATGCACCCCCACCAACTGAAGACATGTAGCCTTGCTATGATGCACACAGTTTTGTTTCGGATGTTTGAGACAGTTTCTTTTTTTTGTAATTTAATTTGCACTGAATATGTGTTAAACACAACGTGAAACAAAGCAATATCAGTTGACAGACAATATGCCATCCAACTTCATTTATTCCATTTGTCACTGAAGTTACACATCATACAAATCCCCTGGTGATCAATGCAGCACATGCGTAAAGCACAACACACGCTGCACAGATACAGATAATGGCTAGTTCTTTCCTATCTCTCATTCTTAGCGCGTCCCTATGATTCTTGCGCATTTGCTTCATCTCCACCTTCATATTCTCCACCTCCAGCCCCAATGCAACAACATTACTCACAGGCTTCAATTTTTCCTCGGTGATCTCACTCGCAGTTCTTAACCTCTGAAACCAACAAGAGGAACATCTGTCAGATAAGAACAGGGCACGGCGGGGTGTTCAATCCGTGAAATTGAACCAAATTGAAGAGAGGGAACCATACCTGCGTGTTCTCGACTCCAGTACATGGCGACGACGGTGGCGGAAGCCAGTACACCTCGCTGGTGACACTCCAATCGCCTCCCTCCGCTTTCCTACTTCCACCGCCGCAAACGCCAGCCGCACGCTCGGATTCCACTCGCCCCGCTGCCATGCCTAACACCATCCGCTCTGCTCCTAGCCCTCCTCTCCTAGCCCTAGACTTCTCTGGTCCACTCAACGACATCCGCGCGCGCCCACCTCCGCCGTTGCCGTCGTTGACGCGACGTAGGGTTACTCAAAATTGGAGAATGAATAACTGCCAAAATGATTCTAGGACTTATCCGTGAAAGAGCAAAACAAGCAGGGGGATTTTCGCAAAACTACATCGCAGAGGCGTGTGTCCTGTCCATGCTGGCAAAGACACGTGGTGCTACCCATTGGCCAGGGACTAAAACGTGAACCGGAGGACAAGCTGTGGGATGTCGGATGTGGTATCTGCAAGATCTGGGACCAATTAATGAACCTGAGGACAAGTTGTGGGACTAATAGCGTTATTAGCTCATTTTGGATGGACTTCACCGACATTTGATATATTCGAAACGGTTAGACCAGCGTGGTTAAGACGTATCGTATTTTGCATGGACTTCACCAACGTGATCTGAGCAATTCATAACTAATCCTTTCGTTTAAACTATAGGATGTTATATCTTTTTCCTAAACTACTCTCTTCGTTTTTGATGCGTATAAAAGTGGATATATCTGATGTATAACTACATATGTTATGTTAGATATGTTCAGATCTATCCACTTTTGTATAAATAAATGGGCAAACACTGGAAATAAGTAGGGTATACCGAGTCTTTGCTACATCCGTCTCCGGAGCCGTCCGATCAACTTAAGTGAAATGATCTCGCGAGTCCGATCTACATAGAAAAAACGGTTCACGTGTAGCAGTTTTTATCTTTGCAGGCAACATCTCATGTAGCATAATTTTTTTTTTAAATGTTGCGTCTGATGAATGTAGCAAAATAATCTGACACAATAAATTTTATTTGTGCACATAGCACGGGTGTGTAGCAAAAATGTTCGTATATGTAAATGTTGCAACATTTTGTAGAAATGATGTTGCACTTTAAACATATCTATCACTAGTAGAATACAAGGCAACCATTTTAGGCTCTAGGCACATTTAGTTCCGGTCACGCCTGGAACCGCGACTAATCACTTAAATAGTCGCGGTTCTAAGTACTAGGACGGCGTCACGGGCACGGAAACCTTTAGTCCCGGTTCCAGGAGAATATTTAGTCCTGGTTTGTAATACCAACCACGACTGAAGGGATTTGTCCCGGTTTGTAGCTAAAACCGGGACTAACGGGGATGGCAACGGCCGCACGGGGTTGGGCGAGTGAAGGTTAACACGAACCGGTACTAAATCCCCTAACCGGTTCGACTCCCGCCACGATTTTAGACGAGTACGGCAATTCATTTCTCCTCTGTCTCTTCTTTGCTCTCCCCTGCGCCGACGCTATCGATCTTCCTCTCTCTTCTTCCTTCCGGGCGCCGGCGACCCTCTAATCTCCTCTTATTGCATCCCTCCAACCATCATGAATCCGGTAACACTAACCACCACTCGCTACGGGGAGGTGCTTGCACATGGCACAAACCTCAATGGCGTACATGAACGATAGCGCTAGGGTGGCATGTTTTCTTTCTGATTTCACTACTTGGCTTGGCAAAGCTCGGGAGCAAGAGAAGTTCATGGGCCTTGATCTAGAGTATACAGACTATCAACAAGGTGTTGCGGTCATCCAACTCTGTTTCAAGAAACGTGTGATGGTTTTCCAATCGGCAAGATAATTAATCCAATATAGGGCTTATTTTATTTAATTTGTGTTCATTCATAGGATAGGAAAATTGCATAGGATAGCAATTTCTCTTTGATTGTAGTGAACATGATCTCATCAAAGTATATAGGATAGGAAAATTGCCTATTAGGATAGGAAAATTGCATATATAAGATTCTTATATTATACATGATCTCATCAAATTATATATTGGCCGAAAATGAAAGTTGTATTGCATATTGTTGTTATTATACAAGATCTCAAATTATATATGGCTGAAAATTAAATTTGTGTATTGTTGTTATTCTTATTATACATATGATCTCAAATTATATATATATATATATATATTGGCCAAAAATCTTAGTTGCATTGAATATATTTTTTGTTATTCTTATTATACTTCATCTCAAATTATATATTGTTCTGTTCCATTTGTTGTTGCAGAAGTGACAAGCAATGTCCAATGCTCATGGAGTTTCTTCGCACTGGCATTCATTTTGCTAGCGTTGATATAACGAATGATAAGATCAAGATGAGACGCACCTGGGGTCTTGAGATACCATCTGCCTGCCACATTGATCTCCAGACTTTGTTTAGGCTTGAGCATGACAAGACTGGAATGGCTGCTATGGCAAGCGCCATGATCGACGAGGGCGCGTACAAGAATATGAAGAAAAAATTCGACAGTGAGCAACACTATCTTTGGGAGAAGTACCCACTAGACGGTCGCAATATTGAGTATGCAGCAATAGATGTGTATGTTGCATACGAGGTGTACCGCAAGATTAGAATCATCAACTATGGGAAGTGTCACCTTGTACCGCGACCAGTGCGCCAGTAGTCTTTCGATTCTGAGGATGACTATTAGTAGTGTTTGTATTGCTTGAGGGTCTCCTCATGTGTAAAAGGCAGTAGTGTTAGTGCAAAAACTTTATCTCTCTAATATTTTGTAGTGCTTGAGAGTCTCCTCATGTGGATGTCAGTAATGTTATTGTTGCAAACAATTTATCTCGCAATTACAAAATGGAAAATTAAGCACGACATTATTTGCTTGAAAACGCGCCGCGCCATAGCAGTACCCGTAAAGCAGAACCACAAAACAGAATATTTTGTTTTGCGGTTGTGCTTTACGGGTACTGCTATGGCGCGGCACTACTCAAACTGTGAACCTTAAATACATTCGGTACCAAAATATGCCGAAATATTCAAAATTTCATTACAGTTTAGCAAATTACTTAGTTTTCATCATAGAAGACGACAGATAAACATAGTTCACGAACATGTTCACACATATGACCCAAAAATGCATCCAAAATATGCACCAACATAACAAACTAGAACTACACATCAACACCACGACCACCATCAACTCCATCACGTCCACGAGAAGTGCTCGAATTGAGCAAGGCTTGCTTCCTTCTGTGCAAGATCTCCTGCCGAGCGATGTCATGCCACTCCAGAGTGAGTGCATCCATCTCGGCTCGGTTCATCATCATGATCTTGTTTTTCTCCGCAAGGAGCTTGGCGACGGACTTGTTCTCCTCGGCAGCCACTCTTCGGCGTTCAAAATCATCCTTGCGTAACCCTTCATCCCGAAGCATAAGCCACCTCTCTCTCTTCTCTTGATCTTTCTTCTCGGCCATGTTTTGCCTTGCCTCGAATGTTTTGGCCACCATGCTCTCATTCGAATGCACCATTTGGTCAAGCTTCTCTCTCAAGAGGGCAGCCTCAGCTTCCTTCATCATCCGCAGCTTGGCTTTCTTGTTCCCTTCGGGCTTGTTGAGGTTTCTGCCTCCATTTTCATCGTCATCATCCTTAACGACGACTTCGTACTTTTTATTTTGTTCAATGAGCGACAACTTCCACTTCTCGTTGTTTTGGAGAATTTTCCAACAATGATCAAATAGAAAGGGCTTGTTCTTCGACGCCGGCATGTTCTTGTACCGCTCCCTTGCAATGCGGTCCTAGAAACACCAAACAATTTCCATGTAACTAGGCATTTACATTCCATGGGGAGCATTAATTCATTTACAATTTCTGTGTTGCTTACCCAATCGGCCTCCACGGTTCCACTCGGAGGAGCATTGTGCACCTGTTGCAGGCAGCCACTCCACCTCGAGCAAGCTGTCTTGATTACGTCCCAACGGCCTTGGAGCGACCGGTATGTTGGAGCCACCCTTTTGACATCGCGAGGAAGAAGTTGAAAATTTTTATCCTCAACTCGTTGCCAAAATCGCAACTTGGTTTGATCGGTGCCATGAATTGCGTCAAGGGTCATATCCTCCCAAGCACGGATCAACGTCTCATCCTCCTTCACGGTGTAGTTGACGCCACGTTGTTTCACAGCCGAGGCATCGACTTCCTCCACCTCGTCTTCGTCACCTCCAACTCCACCCTCAACGCCTTCGTTGGTCTCGTCATAGGAATAATCACCGAGCAGGGTTTGGGCAATGTCTACAGACGCGTCGTTCATCATTTAAACAAACGAGCTCCGACCGTCGCCCGGAGGTGTGCTACAAATTGGACGCCCAATTGGAGGACGAATTGAAGCAAAAAAAGGGAACGACGGCGATTTGGGGACATACCTCGGGCTGGCAGAGGGCGGACCCATGGAGGCGGCAGCGGCTGCAGCGGCGGCGGTGCCAGCCTTGACCTTCCGAACAACTGCCTGCTTCGACGCTCCGCCGGATCGCGCCGATGGGGAACCAGCCGTCGCAACCGCTGCGGCCTCGCCTGCGGCCATAGCTTGGGCCGCTCTAGCAGTTCCTAGCCTCCTGCGCTTCTTGCCGGAAGCTTCGGCCTCAGGCGAGGCAGCCGTGGGGCGGGAGCGGCTCGGCGACACCAGCGGCGGACACAACCCGCCAAGCCCGGAGCCCATGGGATCTGCCGCTTCGACCTCCCCAACGTGGAAGGTCAACAGCGAGGCATCAGACGGGTCCATGGCGGCGCGCCGAGAGCTTGCTGGTTCGTCAGAGCGGACGAAGATGGAGGTGCGGCGACGGAAGAGCGGTTTCGCGCGGGCTGAAATTTCCTTCCCGCCAATACCAAGAGGAGATAGGGTTGACCCGACAGTTCGGAGGGGAAATCTGCAAATTCGAGGTTTGGAAGCCCTAAAGCACCTAGGTAGCGGTTGGTGCCATGAACCGTGAGTAAAAGGGTAGCAGTGCGTGTGCAGTCGAAACACAAGCTCGGTCGCGGTTGGAGGCTCCAACCGGGACTAAATGACCACTTTTAGTCGCGGTTCGAGCCACGAACAGCGACTAAAAGGGGAGGCGGTATATAAGCAGGATTGAGATCCCGGTTCGAGCCACCACCCGGGACCTCGCGCTTAGGAATTTAAGCAACACCGCCAGGCTGCCCAAATTGAGCATCGCCGCTGCCGCTGCGCCGCCGCCGCGCCAGCTCCTCTCCCTCACTGCTGCCGCGGAGGCCGCCACCGCCGCCGAGCTCGCCTAACACCGCCGCCGCCGCTGAGCTCGCCTCGTAGTCCCCGTTGTTCCAGAAGCTCTCCCGTCGACGTCTCTGATCGAATCGGGTCAGGTGAGCACACGCCGGTCCCCTCGGCGTAGTTGATTTAGTTGATTAGTTGGTTAGGTCGACTTAGGGTTAGTGTCTTTATCATATTTATTTAGGAATTTAGTGTTTGAGTACTTAGTGAAATTTAGTTGATTAGTTGATAATATGATTGTTAGAATTTACTTGATTAGCTAGATGAATTTAGTACTTGTATAGTATAGCTTTAGCATAAATATTATAGTATAGTTTAGCGTTATATTGCTAGTATAGCATTACTATAAATATTATTATAGTATTGCTTACTAAAAATATTGTTTAGTATTGCTAGTATACCTTTAATGTTTTGGGACTTACTGAAATTTTTTGAAGTTTAGTCTTTATTCTTTTAATCTTGATGGCCAAAGTCAAGGTGGGGATCCTGAAGAAGATGGCCAAACAATTCAAAAACCACAAAAAACAAATGTGGACGAAGTATGTCAAGAGTGGGAAAATTACTCCGGTTTTAAGGGAACATACGAAGGGTTACGTGATCACTGAGATGATTTCGTGACGTACAAGGAATCAGAAGAAGCTCTTGAGAGGTCCGAAAAGAATGCAGATAATGCCAAGAAAAAGGTTCTCCATCATAATTTGGGCCCAGGTGGCTACAAGACTGCCATGCCTAAGTGTGATAAACTTAAGGCTGAAATTAAGACAAAAAGTCTAACTCCAGAGACGGAGAAAGTGCCCGAGAAAGCAGGAAACTTCCTAATGGTGCATGGTATGACGTTGGAGAAGGAAACATGGGAGTTGGTTCTTCGTGATCCGACGAAGAAAGTTGTGTTGACTCCCTTCGATGATCTTGAAAAAGCAGTTGTCGGCCTAGTGGGAACTGGGGTATGGAGAGCCCATTCCCTCCAGGCCTCGCACGCTGGCTAGACAGACGAAACGACTAAGGACCAGACATCACCGCCTAGCGGGACCCTCGATAGGCAATTCCCCTCGAGGGCATGAAGAGGAAACGAGGGCCTAAAGGGATCCCTCGCCTCAGGGGACCCTCCCGAGGCGACAACTCGCCTCGGGGGAGTCCCGCAGGAATCTCCCCTCAGGCCTCCCCGCGCACGAAGGGAAACGTTGCGGCCAAGGAAGTACGGCGAGACGCACATGGCCTCTGCCACGCCCACGTGGTGACGCAAGCACCCCCGTTGCCGTTTTGGTGATAAAGGGGTCAATAAAGCGGCTCTGCCTGCTGCGCCGCTGCCAGGACCTTCTAATCTGACGATAAAGCGGGTGGACGGCGCAACCCTCCAAAAGTGAACGTCATCGTGGGCTCCACCTCAGAGACTGCCCTCTCTGCGGGCAGTACAGCGCGGTCGGCCGCCTGTCGGCCACCGCACCCACCTTTATCAACAATAGACCGCGTCCATGGACGAACGAACGGCGGTGGACTCCTGCTCCACCATGCCACTGCCATGTGGGAGCCACCTTGAAGGCCAAGACGAAGGAGAGCGCCAGAGGCGCCTATAAAAGGAGGAAGACATCCCTCGTAGCACAGGTCGACTCTTGGCGTGCTACAACCCTTGTAAACCCTAGCAACACTTGTTAGGATAGCCTATGGCTGGAGGAGGAAGAAGACCGTCGCTTCCCTCCCCAGGCAAGAACTGCCTCAAGGGGTCCTCCGGCAAACTCCATTGTACTATAACCTCCACCGTCTAATACAGACAAGCAGGAGTAGCGGTCTTACCTCCTCACGAGGGCCGTGAACCTGGGTAAGGGCCGGTGTCTTCCTTTGTCGTGTGCGTGTCTTCTTCGGGTCCGGCGAGCAACGTCGCGGAGCCACTCGAGGGTTTAGACCTCCGCGTTCAATCCCCTTCATGAACTACACTTCAGGAAGTGACTACCCCCGATTCTTGGGAGCCATAACCCGACATTTGGCGCGCCAGGTAGGGGATTGAGGCGCGTCAACAACCTTCGAGTTCGTCTCCACGCCATGGTGAACACCCGCGCCACCCGCGTCGCCCGCATCAACCGACGTGCGTCTGGTGGAGCACGCGCGCCGCCAGGCACCGCGACCACCCGCGCACGGCGGGGCCGACCCCGCCATGAAGAGCATGTCCCTTCTGGTCCTCACGCAGAGGCGCCGGAGCACAACTCCAACCACCAGGAGGACGCGCAGTCGTCACACCCGACGCAGCGCCCGAGCAGCTCGGGCCCGGGGAGGACAGAACCTGCGCCTCACACCGCGCTGCTCATGGCGCAGGAGCTTCTCCGCTACCAGCCCACCGCTGAGGCCCACGAGCAGTGGCTCCAACGCCTCAACCACCTCGTCGGCATTGCTACGACGGGCCCTGCCCCATCGCAGTTCAACCTGCGCCCCTCTCTCGCGAGCACGGTCGCGACAAACACGCCTCCGCCACCTCCGGGGCCTGCACCGGCTGCGGCGTAGAGGGTTGCTTCGCACGCGTCCTCGCCGCACGATTGCTTGATCGTGCAGCGCACCGCGCCCGACACTCGCGTGGGGATGGAGCTCCAGCGAGACCGCCATAACAGGCTCGTGGAGGAGATTGGCCAGGCGGGTCAGCAGAACCGCGGCGTGCTGCATCACGGGGTCGCTACGTACGCCTCAGGCTGCATGGTGTTCACCCGTTCTCTGCGTCGCGTGGTCTGGCCCCCGAAGTTCAGGCCTGCTCTCTGTAGCGTACCTGCACTTAAAAATATGGCAGGTACCTTTGTATAGTGCAAACCCCTTGATCGATTCATTTGCACACACAGTTTACGATGAATATCACAACATTGTATCAATGTTACACGAATAATCCAGACTTGGTAAAACAAATAGTTCGATACAACTTTGCATAGCTTAAAGCTAGCTCAAAACAATAAAGCAGCGGAAATAAATCTTCAATGAGCCTCCAACTTCATGATACGCCACAGGCGAAAAACATGTTGGTGCAGACTCGAAACCCAAACGTAGTACTTACTCTTCGTCAGAAATTTCTACAACAAATAATAATTTGCAACAGAGTGGGTCAGATTCCATTTAAAAATGGAGTCTGGCGAGTGACACTATGGTGGACACTCAATGGGAATAACTCTAAAATCTGTATGCATATTTGACTGGTGGAGTTCAAGGCTATTTTGCATAAAGCCAATTTTATCCTATCACTTTATAAAATAGTGTTAACATCATAGTTGGCAACACTAGCAAGTTCCAGTGGACCCAAAAGATATCTCGTCCTCAGGTGCACCCTCAGGTGAAAACCCCCACATTCAATGGTCCTAAGTATAGTAGAAACTATCTTAGGTGAAAACCCCCATGAACATGGTCCTGAGTAGTCCACTGTTGTTTATCAAAATTTTATTAAGAAATTAGAATGTTGGGATTCCTCTATGCTCCTTAATCAGCTGCAGTCTTTACTTGGAATACTTCTCCTTGCGTGCTTCACAATCTTCTCCATTTATTCCTCACATCCCTTTGTTCCTGGGTGGCCTTCCACAAGTGTACTCTCAGGTGAGAACCCCACGTTCATGATCCAACATAAACCAAACAACCAATCCACCCAGATGATTCATTAACTTAGTGATGTGCACTCCCATGTAAGGTTAGTCTCCAGGCCGCTTCATCTCACTATGCCGCTAGGATCCAACAAACTTCAAGATGGCAATAACGAGATCAAAAATTGTTTTAAGTCAAGATTAGGAAAGATAGAAGAAAATGATGTAGGTTATTTTCCAGGCTTCATCTCCAGACTTGTAGTATTCTCCTTAGTTATGTCTTGATCACCTTGTCTTAGAGAAAAGAAAGAAAAAGAGGAAGAAAGACTTAGAGAATAGAGGGGGTTGGTCTTCTTGGACTTCCTCTTGATTTTTCTTCTAAGTGCTTCTACTTCATGGTGATTATTCTGGATTCTTGTTTTGACTAAGTCCTTCATTGGTTTTCTAGCTCCATGTTGAAAATCCTAAGTGTCTAAGTGCATAGCACTTAACCAAAAATGCTAAGTTGAAAATGTTCCTAACTTAGAGAAAATAATGGAGGAGTTTTCCTATAAGGAGAATAACTATATAATAAAATATGTTATGCATGCAATGCTCTTTTTAATCATAATAAACATCATACAAAATTTGTGATATTTTATAAAGTATGCATTAGGCTATAAATGCAATTTAATTAATTTCTATTTTTGCAAAACATCATAAAAGGAATAAATATAATATTAAAGTTTTATGTGACTAAACTTTATAACAAAATTTTATAAATGGTGTTAATAGACAGAGGGCATTTAATTAAATTTATAGCAATTTGATTTAATCAAATTAATGTTTCTATTAATAGTTATGTCAAAAAATAGTCAAACTATTCAAATTAAAACGTACAACTATTAAATCATGAAAATAATACTCAAAAATATTTTATAACAGAGGCATCAAGTTACAAATATTCTAAAGTTTCTAGAACAATTTTATTTGCAATTTTTGGATTTAAAGATTTAAAGTTATTACAAATATACTCAAATCATCCATTTGAAAATTGAATAATTTATACTAAGTCAAATTTGAAATTTAACAGATCTAAAATATTCTACATGACAAGGGCTTTCCAAAAATATAAAAATTATCTAATTTGGATAAGTGGTTAAAAAGTTATGAAGGTTTGAATATGCAGGGGCTTTTTTGCAAAAGTATCAATTAAATTAAATCGCAAAATTCAATTTCCACGCGAGCGCTGACTGGACGCTGACTAAGCGCTGACGAGGCTTCGACGTGGCATCTTCTGATTCGTCTGTACCGGTTAAGTTAAAGGATCTAATCTCGGCCGTAGGATCAAGATCGAACGGCGCAGGAGGAGAGGCTCACCGGGCGGCGCTTTTGGTCGCCGGAGACAAAAACGACGGCGGCGCTGCGCTCGGCGGGGACGGTCCGGTGCTCCCCCGGACGCGCGTATGACGCCCTCGGGTGCGGCTCTTCGCGAGGCAGACGATGGAGGCGGCGTCGCCATCTCGTTCGTCCTAGAGAGGCGTGGAGGCGCGGGCGGAGCTACGGTAACTCCGGCGAGTTTCGGCGTGCTTGCCCCGTGCGATTTGGTCGTGGAGGAGAGGCGAGGATGGGTCGAGGGGGTGCGCACGGGCAAGGCGGAAAGGATGGAGGTGGTCGCGGTGCTCGGGGTGGCTTATCTCGCCGGGGACGGAAGGAATACGGCGGCGGAGGAGATGAACTCCGGCGAGCCCGTACGGCGGCCTGGCGGCGTGAAACGAAGGGGTAGGAGAGGGGAAATGACGCTGAGGAGGAGGGGATTAAAAGGAGCTCGGATGGGCGGTGAATCTGTGTCTTAATCGGGCGAATTTAAGCGAGGTAACATCGGCCATTTTCGGGCGTGGTGTCCGGCCGGAGATTGAAGACGATGACGTCACGCTGACGTCATCATTTTTCTTTTTCTTTTCTGATTTTTCTTTTAATTCATATCTTTTTATTTAATTGTCCAAATGATGTCAAATTAATTTCTAAAAATTTGTAAATTCATATCTATGCTTTAAACCATTAGTGGGCATGTTTTGAAACTTTTTGAAAAATCATTATTTTGAAATATTCATAAAATACAATTTTACCTATTTTAGGTTAACTTTGAAATTAGGGATTTAATAATTTATTTGGAGTTAAATAAAATTTATGAAATTACCCACATTCAAATATGTTTGAATCTAATTAATTTAAACTTATTTTGCTGAAATCATTCATGTTTATTTGGCATAAAAGTAGAATAATAGAATAAATAATTTTAAAGTAATATGAAATATAAAGGATTTTTAATTTAAACCTTTTGTGATTTAATCAGATGATGAATGATGAGATGCATGTATGCATGAATGCAATGATTAAATTTTCTTTTCAGAGAAAAATTACATAAATGTTTTCAAATTTTAAATTTTAGTGATTTTTAACATTCCAAAATATAGGGATGTTACAGACTACCACCCTTAAAAGGAATCTTGTCCTAGAGATTCGAGAAGGCTAGCAAAAGGTTCTGTCTGGGTATCGGGTTGGGCTACCACCCTTTAAAGAAAACTTTGTGGGTATTGAAAATTTCAATATGAAAACTTGATTCAGAATGTACCGTTTACTTCTTCTACAAGGATGTGGTTCACATATCCTTTATCGAAAGGGTTTGACTTAGCAGCTTCTTCGGCCTTCTTCTTTGCTGGGCAGTCATTGGCGTAATGACCCTTGTTCTTGCATTTGTAACAAAGAACCTGACTGGTATCTCTGTGTTCAGAATTTGGACGGTGATGTCCATTGTTATGGTTATGGCCAGCAAATCCATTTCCTTTATGGTCTCCATTGCTTCCCTTGGATCCACCATGGTGATCATGATTCTTGTGGTGACTTCCTCCATTATGGTGATTCCCATGTTTGTGGCCACTGTTCACATCTTGAACAAGGTGCTTCTTGAATGAGGGTTCAGAGGAGTGTTTGTCCATCCTCCTCTTTCTATTTTCAGCTTTCTTTATGCTATCTTCAAGGGTGATTGCTTGATCCAGAAGTATCTGATAGTTTGGTGCGTACGCAACTGTCAGAGGTATCTTCAGCTCATCACTAAGTCCATTGAGAAATTTTGACTTCCTCTTTGCATCTGTGTCAATGTCCTCAGGCGCATATCGAGACAAGGAATGGAAGTCATCCATATACTCCTTAAGACTTCTGTTTCCCTGACGCAGATTGCGAAACTCATCCCGTTTAAGATTCATAATTCCCGTGGAGACATGAGCATTACGAAATCTTTCCTTGAATTCCTCCCAGGTCAGGGTGTCCAATGGGTGAGTAATCTGATAAGTTTCCCACCATTGGGCAGCATGTCCTTCAAGTAGGTGTGCGGTAAACCTAACTTTCTCAGCGTCATCACATTCAGTTGTCACCAGATCCTTTTGTACAGAGCGTAGCCAGTCATCAGCCACCATTGGCTCAGTTGCATTCGAGAACTTGTTTGGCCTAAGCCTCAGAAATCTGGTAAGCCTGTCCACTTGGGGAGGTGGTGGTGGTGGAGGATTGTTTTTGTTGTTGTTATTGTTATTGTTGCTTGCTGCAATAAACTGAGTCATCATAGTCATCAGCTGAGCTTGAGCGGCCATTAATTGTTGCATGACATCATTGTTGTTGTTGTTGTTTTCAGGAGCACGGCGGGGAGGCATCTGTGGGTTTTAGCATAGATGAGTAAAAGATAGACAGATCTAGGGGAAACCTTCCTACCCATACAAGAAATTGACACAAACAACCACAATCATTAAATTTCCAAACATGTTTTGAGAAAACTGAACTAATCGTTCTGTAACGAAGCACCCGAGGTTCTGGAGAACACATACGATGATACTGCCATACCACAATTTGATAGGTCAATACATCATTAGTATCTCGTTACTCTAATAGATAGGTGGTCTAGTCTATCTCCTTCCTGAGTGCATCAAGTTCCTCTTCTATTTCCTTGAGTTCGTCAAGATACTTTTGGGTGTTTTGACTTCTAAATTGAAGTCTTCTTCTAAGGTTCTTGATGGCTTCGCATGCTGCACTTCTTGCTAAGTCAAAGAATGATGTGTGGAGTATAGGGTTGGTGAACATGCAGTAGCCCTTGGTCTTGTGGTCATCTTGTTTGCTCTTGTACAGATGAAGTTGCACCCACCAGTACTCTTGACCTTCACCTATGAAAGGGAAACCTTTGTATATTGCTTCTCCTTCAAATCCCAAGCTCTTCATGTTATCCTTAAGTGCTCTTGGAAAACCAGTCTCACTTTGTAGGGTCATGGTTATCATTGGCCCCTTCTTGAGTGCTTCAACGAGGGCAGTCATCTAAAGAAAATAAGAGAAGAAAGTTACATATGAAATAGTTAAGATAATTTCAAGAATGAAGCTTGAAAAGTTCTTATTTTTAGCAAACTGAATGAAATAGATTTTCAATCGTATGGCCAAATCCTATTTCTATCCAAACCTAGGGTTTCGAACCTACAGGCAACACAGTGCTCTAAGTACCATCTGTAGCGTACCTGCACTTAAAAATATGGCAGGTACCTGTGTATAGTGCAAACCCCTGGATCGATTCATTTGCACACACAGTTTACGATGAATATCACAACATTGTATCAATATTACACGAATAATCCAGACTTGGTAAAATAAATAGTTCGATACAACTTTGCATAGCTTAAAGCTAGCTCAAAACAATTAAGGAGCGGAAATAAATCTTCAATGAGCCTCCAACTTCATGATACGCCACAGGAGAAAAACATGTTGGTGCAGACTCGAAACCCAAACGTAGTACTTACTCTTCGTCAGAAATTTCTGCAACAAATAATAATTTGCAACAGAGTGGGCCAGATTCCATTTAAAAATGGAGTCTGGCAAGTGACACTATGGTGGACACTCAATGGGAATAACTCTAAATTTGTATATATATTTGGCTGGTGGAGTTCAAGGCTATTTTGCATAAAGCCAATTTTATCCTATCACTTTATAAAACAGTGTTAACATCATAGTTGGCAACACTGGCAAGTTCCAGTGGACCCAAAAGATATCTCGTCCTTAGGTGCACCCTCAGGTGAAAACCCCCACATTCAATGGTCCTAAGTATAGTAGAAACTATCTTAGGTGAAAACCACCATGAACATGGCCCTGAGTAGTCCACTGTTGTTTATCAAAATTTTATTAAGAAATTAGAATGTTGGGATTCCTCCATGTTCCTTGATTAGCTGCAGTCTTTATTTGGAATACTTCTCCTTGCGTCCTTCACAATCTTCTCCATTTATTCCTCACATCCCTTTGTTCCTGGGTGGCCTTCCACAAGTGTACTCTCAGGTGAGAACCCCCACGTTCATGATCCTTAGCATAGTAGAAACTATCTTAGGTGAAACCCTCATGAACATGGTCCTGAGTAGCCACTCAACATAAACCAAACAACCAATCCACCCAGATGATTCATTAACTTAGTGATGTGCACTCCCAGGTAAAAACCCCCACATACTATGATCCTAAGTATAGTAAAGACTATCTCAGGTGAAAACCCTCATAGACATGGTCCTGAGTAGCCACTTAAGATTTTGTAAAACCTTTCTTCAATTGCATAGCATCAAAATTCTACTAAATCATTTCATAGCTACCTAGACACAATGGAATAGGGAATTCTAAAGTCTTGCAGAGCAAATCTACTAAGTCCTACACATGCATAGGAAAATAACTAATTCATGCATAGAAAATACTTAGGAATTTTATGGGGGTGTGCCACTTGCCTTGGCAACAAGAAGAATAGTAATAGCAACTGCAACTGTTGTCGTTTCCCTCCGAGATTTCTAACATATCAAACAAAACACACATAAACATACTAACAAGTATCAATACAAAAATATGTTATGCATGATGTGCAAAATACTTAGAGAAAATACTAAGTCTATTCTTCAAGGTGATCGACCATTATTATCAACTCTTTGTAAATTGGATATTCACTATAGTGAGAGAGACAGACACCCGGCCAACCACTTAAGTTTGTGGAACAGGTCTCATGTACGTGGACATGTAAGGTTAGTCTCCAGGCCGCCTCATCTCACTATGCGGCTAGGATCCAACAAACTTCAAGATGGCAATAACGAGATCAAAAATTGTTTTAAGTCAAGATTACGAAAGATAGAAGAAAATGATGTAGGTTATTTTCTAGGCTTCATCTCCCGACTTGTAGTATTCTCCTTAGTGATGTCTTGATCAATATGTCTTAGAGAGAAGAAAGAAAAAGAGGAAGAAAGACTTAGAGAATAGAGGGGGTTGGTCTTCTTGGACTTCCTCTTGATATTTCTTCTAAGTGCTTCTACCTCTTGGTGATTATTCTGGAGTCTTGTTTTGACTAAGTCCTTCATTGGTCTTCTAACTCCATGTTGAAAATCCTAAGTGTCTAAGTGCATAGCACTTAACCAAAAATGCTAAGTTGAAAATATTCCTAACTTAGAGAAAATAATGGAGGAGTTTTCCTATGAGGAGAATAACTATATAATAAAATATGTTATGCATGCAATGCTCTTTTTAATCATAATAAACATCATACAAAATTGGTGATATTTTATAAATATGCATTAGGCTATAAATGCAATTTAATTAATTTCTATTTTTGCAAAACATCATAAAAGGAATAAATATAATATTAAAGTTTTATGTAATTAAACTTTATAACAAAATTTTATAAATGGTGTTAATATACAGAGGGCATTTAATTAAATTTATAGCAATTTGATTTAATCAAAATTAATGTTTCTATTAATAGTTATGTCAAAAAATAGTAAAACTATTCAAATTAAAACGTACAATTATTAAATCATGAAAATAAGACTCAAAAATATTCTATAACAGAGGCATCAAGTTACAAATATTCTAAAGTTTCTAGACCAATTTTATTTGCAAATTTTGGATTTAAAGTTATTACAAATATACTCAAATCATCCATTTGAAAATTGAATAATTTATACTAAGTCAAATTTGAAATTTAACAGGTCTAAAATATTCTACATGACAAGGGCTTTCGAAAAATATAAAATTATATAATTTGGATAAGTGGTTAAAAATTTATGAAGGTTTGAATATACAGGGGCTTTTTTGCAAAAGTGCCAATTAAATTAAATCGGAAAATTCAATTTCCACGTCAGCGCTAACTGGACGCTGACTAAGCGCTGACGAGGCTTCGACGTGGCATCTTCTGATTCGTCTGTACCGGTTAAGTTAAAGGATCTCATCTCGGCCGTAGGATCAAGATCGGAATGCGCACGAGGAGAGGCTCACCGAGCGGCGCTTTTGGTCGCCGGAGACGAAAACGTCGGCGGCGCTGCGCTCGGCAAGGACGGTCCGGTGGTCCGGTGCTCCCTCGGACATGCGGATGACGCCCTCGGGTGCGGCTCGTCGCGAGGAAGACGATGGAGGCGGCGTCGCCTTCTCGTTCGTCCTGGAGCGGCGTGGAGGCGCGGGCGGAGCTACGGTAACTCTGGCGAGTTTCGGCGTGCTTGCCCCATGCGATTTGGTCGTGGAGGAGAGGCGAGGATGGGTCGAGGGGGTGCGCACGGGCAAGGCGGAAAGGATGGAGGTGGTCTCGGTGCTCGAGGTGGCTTATCTCGCCGGGGACGGAAGGAATACGGCGGCGGAGGAGATTAACTCCGGCGAGCCCGTACGGCGGCCTGGCGGCGTGAAACGAAGGGGGAGGAGAGGGGAAATGACGCTCGGGAGGAGGGGATTAAAAGGAGCTCGGAGGGGAGGTGAATCCGTGTCTTAATCGCGCGAATTTAAGCGAGGTAACGTCGGCCGTTTTCGGGCGTGGTCTCGGCCGGAGATTGAAGACGATGACGTCATCATTTTTCTTTTTCTTTTCTGATTTTTTTTAAATTCATATCTTTTGATTTAATTGTCCAAATGATGTCAAATTAATTTCTATAAATTTGTAAAATTCATATCTATGCTTTAAACCATTAGTGGGCATGTTTTGAAACTTTTTTAAAAATAATTATTTTGAAATATTCATAAAATACAATTTTACCTATTTTAGGTTAACTTTGAAATTAGAGATTTAATAATTTATTTGGAGTTAAATAAAATTTATGAAATTACCCACATTCAAATATGTTTAAATCCAATTAATTTAAACTTATTTTGCTGAAATCATTCACCTTTATTTGGCATAAAAGTAGAATAATAGAATAAATATTTTTAAAGTAATATGAAATATAATGGATTTTTAATTTAAACCTTTTGTGATTTAATCAGATGATGAATGATGAGATGCATGTATGCATGAATGCACTGCTTAAATTTTCTTTTCAAATTAAAAATACATAAATGTTTTCAAAAGTTTTAAATTTTAGTGATTTTTAACATTTCAAAATATAGGGATGTTACACTCTCCCCAAGGGCTACGACGGCTCCAGCACCCCATCGAGTTCCTGCAGCTCTACACCACCTCCATCCAAGCTGCGGGTGGAGATGACAAGGTCATGGCCAATTGGTTCTGCCACGCGCTTCGCGATTCTGCGCTGTCGTGGCTCCTGAACCTCCCTGAGGACTCCGTGAACTCCTGGGAGGAGCTCTCCAAGCAGTTCGTCTCCAACTTCAAGGGGACATACGAGCGCGCCCTCACCCACAACAATCTGCGCGCCGTAGTGCAGAAGAAGGATGAGACGCTCCGCAAGTACATCCAGCGCTTCAGCCAAGTGCGCAACAAGATCCCGAACATCCCTGACACCGAAGTCATCACCGCATTCCGCGAGGGCGTCACTAACAGCAGGATGCTCGAGAAGTTGGGCATCCACGACAAGCTCACCTCTGTGGTCAAGCTTTTCGACCTGGCTGACAAGTGCGCCAAGGCCGAAGAGGGACTCCTCTTCGTCAAGATGTCCTCAAGAGGGGACGATCATGCTGAGGGGTCCAAGAGCCTGAAGAAGAAGGAGGAGCCCAAGCGCAAGGCCTCCGCGGTTCTCGCGGCAGAGCCTGACGCGAAGGGCACCCGTAGGGACTACCCCGAGCCAGGAGAGAGAAGAGACGACCACCACCCTTTCTGCATCTACCACAACAGGCGCGACCACTCTACGGAGTCCTGCTTCGACCTCAAAAGGTTGAGCAAGGAGCGCAAGCAAGCAGAGGACAGTGGTAGCCGTGGCCGAGGCCGTGGCTACCGCGGGAGCGGACGCAAGGGCGGCTACTAGAAACCGTCTGGAAATCAGGCCAATGCCATAGAAAAGAACGGCAACCTCCCTGACGAGGAAGATGGCGGCTACCAAGCCCCGAAAGGCGCCATTGCCTGCATCCTCGGGGGAGCGCAGGCGCCGAAGTCGAACAACCAGTTCAAGCAGTTCGCACGCGAGCTCAACGTCAGCCTCCCAAGCACGGAAACCTCCAGGCCCCTCAAGTGGTCGCAGTACACCATTCCCTTCGACGCTCAGGACCACCCCAAGTCCACCAAGACTGTTGGAACCCTCCCGCTGGTCTGCACCCCCACCATCAACAACGTGGCTGTCTCCAAGACTCTCATCGATGGTGGAACAGGCATGAACGTTATCTCCATATATATGTTCGAAGCGCTTCAGGTGCCCTACGAGCGGCTCATGCCCTCGAGGCCCTTCACTGGGGCCACCAGCGGCTCGATCAAGCCTCTAGGCCAGGTCAGGCTTGCCGTCACCTTCAGGAGCAAGGAAAATTACCGCACCGAGTATATCGATTTCGATGTAGCACACATCGGCCTGCCGTATAATGCCATCCTCGGCTACCCCGCGCTCGCGAAGTTCATGGCCGTCACGCACCAAGCCTACAACATGGTCAAGATCCCCGGCAGCGCTGGCACGATCACCATCTGTGGGCATGTCCTGGACGCTACGCGCGCCGTTGAGACGGCCTACAAGACCGCCGCCATGGCTTTCGCCGCAGAAGAGGACCTAGAGCCTCTCGAGAGACCCAAGAAGAAGAAGCAGTTGTTCTCCCAGTAGCTCGGGGGCTGAAGGCTCGGGGGCTAGTGTCACCATTGGCGCCGCGCTGCCTCCCAAATAGGAAAGCGCGCTCGTCGCCTTCCTCCAGGCAAACTCTAACATGTTCATATGGACACCGTCAGATATGTCTGGTGTACCGAGGGAGGTGATCAAGCACCACTTGGCCGTGTGCCCAAACGCGCGCCCCATCAAGCAAAAAGCAAGAA
This sequence comes from Poa annua, assembly GCA_026929855.1. Lineage (NCBI taxonomy): Eukaryota > Viridiplantae > Streptophyta > Magnoliopsida > Poales > Poaceae > Poa > Poa annua. The sequence goes on along the minus strand of CM049426.1, from coordinate 235,391,878 downwards.
AGCAAGCCCCCGAGAAGCAAGCATTCATCGTCAAGGAGGTCGAGAAGCTTAAAGCGGCAAAAGTCGTTCGTGAAGTCACGCATCCCACTTGGCTCTCCAACGGCGTGGTAGTCCCAAAGCCCGCCGGAGGAGGCCGCCTCTGCATCGACTACACTGATGTAAACAAGGCCTGCCCCAAAGAACCTTATCCCATGCCCAGAATTGATCAGATTGTGGACTCCATGGCAGGCTGCGACCTCCTCTATTTCCTTGATGCCTTCTCTGGTTATCACCAGATAAAGATGTCTAAGGAGGACGAGGAGAAGACGGCTTTCCTCAACCCGTGCGGTGTGTATTGCTACGTCTGCATGCCTTTCGGCCTCAAAAATGCCGGAGCCACTTTCCAGAGGTTGATGAGGATAGCCCTTGGCGGGCAAATGGGGCGGAACGCCGAAGCATATGTCGATGACATCGTCGTGAAATCACCAGAAGGAAATACTCTCCTCGGAGACCTTGAAGAAACCTTCGCCAGCCTGCGCAAGGTGAACATCAAGCTCAACCCCGCTAAGTGCATCTTTGGAGTACCTTCAGGCAAATTGCTTGGGTTCCTCATGTCTCATCGAGGCATAGAGGCAAACCCAGACAAAATCAAGGCCATAGAAGACATGCAGCCTCCACGCAGGCTCAAGGACATGCAACGCCTGGCAGGCTGCATGGCCACCTTGGGTCGATTCATCTCCAAGTTCGGCGAAAGAGCCATGCCGTTCTTCAAGATCATGAAAAGAACGGGCACTTTCAAGTGGACTCCTGAAGCTGAAAAAGCATTTGAGTACTTGAAGAAGTATCTGGCCAGCCCACCAGTAATGGTAGCCCCAAGGCATGGCGAGCACCTGAAGCTATACTTATCAGCTACTCCGCAAACAGCCAGTGTTGTCCTTGTGGTGGAAAGAGAAGAGCCAGTACTCCACAAGAAAAGTGCAGCCACTCCAAAGAAAAAGCCTCCTGATAAGGAGCTCGACGAAAGGGCAGCCCTCACAAACCCCTTGCCAGGCCCAAAGCCCCAAGAGAGGGCCGCCCCAAGTCCACCGCTGCAAGGAATTCATGCCGAGGAGCCTGAGGAGCCTCACAAAGCCAACCCCCTCGAGGCACAGGGCAAGCCCCTTCAGGCCAACCCCCTTGAGGGCCAAGCTGAGCCACCTCAGGCAAAAGACGTCGAGGCTACATGAACTACCATCGTCGAGCATCCAGTCTACTTCGTCAGCACAGTACTGCGTGATGCTCGCGAGCGGTATACAATGCAGCCGAAGCTTCTCCTCGCACACCTCATCGCCTCAAGAAAGCTGCGACACTACTTCCAGGGGCACCCCATCACAGTGGTCACTTCTTTTCCCCTGGATAAAAAACTGCGCAACCCAAACGCAACAGATCGTGTCGCAGGGTGGAACATTGAGCTACAACCATTCAATTTGCACTTCGATACCACTAGGGTAATCAAAGGAATAGCGCTGGCTGACTTCGTCGCCGAATGGACTGACCCAACCTCTGAAGAGCCTTTGGGAGAAGAGCAAGGGACCTCTAGAGACGCAATGCCCAGCCTCTGGACCATGAAGTTCGACGGAGCTTTCGCTTGTCGCCGCGGCGGGGCAGGCGTAGTCCTGATCTCCCCCAAAGGCGACAAGTTGTATTACGCAGTCCAGCTGTGCTTCGGAATCGACAAGATATCCAACAATATCACCGAGTATGAAGGCTTGCTTGCCGGCCTACGCGCCGCAATCACCCTAGGCGTCAAGCATCTACTCATCAAGGGCGACTCCCAGTTGCTCGTCAACTTCTCTAACAAACGCTACAAGCCTAAGGACGACCACATGGCCGCATACCTTGAAGAGGTCTGTAGGCTTGAGAAGAACTTCAGGGGAATGGAGCTCATGCACATCCCAAGAAAGGAAAACCAAGAGGCTGATGACATCGCCAAGCGCGCATCAAAGAGGCAAGCTCAGCCGCCAGGTGTCTTTGAAGAAAGGCTCGTCAAGGCATCCATAAAGCAGCCCCAAGAGGTCCTGCCCGCAAGCACAGACGAAGCGCTCCCGCCACCACCTGCAAGCGGGGCTCCAGGCTGCGGGCCCCCTACAGGGGAGCGTCTGTTGCTCACAGCGGTGCACCAAGAAACAGAATGGATCGACGAGATCTAAGATTACCTCCACAAAGGGGCCTTCCCGAGGAAGACGTTGAAGTGGAGCGAATCGCCCGCCAAGCAAAATCGTACCAAATCCTCGAAGGAATTCTCTATCGCAAGCGCCCAAACGGCGTCGCGCTCAAATTCGTCCCTCCTGAAGAAGGCAAACTGCTGATCAAGGACATCCACAGCGGGGAATGCGGCCACCATTCGTGCGCCCGCACCCTCGCAGGCAAAGTCTTCAGGAGTGGCTTCTACTGGCCTCAAGTGCTTCAAGATGCAATGGACATCATTCAAACATGTGAAGCCTGCCAATTCCACGCCAAGCAAATCCACCAACCAGCGCTGGGACTACAGACCATTCCGCTCTCGTGGCCGTTTGCGGTCCGGAAGCTGGACATCCTGGGACATTTCCCAACGACGCAAGGTGGATATCGCTACCTCTTCGTGGCCATTGACAAGTTCACAAAATGGCCTGAAGTGGACGCGACGCGCACAATCACAGCAGGCGCGGCGGTGAAATTTATCAGAGGCCTGGTCTGCCGCTTCGGAGTGCCTAACCGCATCATCACCGACAATGGCTCCCAATTCACCAGTGGCATCTTCAGAGCCTACTGTGAAAGAATGGGCATCAAGCTCTGCTTCGCCTCAGTCGCCCATCCGCAAAGCAACGGACAGGCTGAGCGCGCAAACACAGAGGTCCTCAAAGGCCTAAAGACCAGGACCTTCGATATCCTCAAGGGCCACGGCAAAGGCTGGATCAACGAGCTCCCCTCGGTGCTCTGGTCCATCCGTACCACGCCACCCAAGCCCACTGGGGAAACACCGTTCGCCCTCGTCTATGGAGCCGAAGCAGTCCTACCAACAGAGATAAAGCATGGATCCCCACGGGTCCTTGCCTTTAACGAGGACCAGCAAGAGGACCTCCACAACGACGACATGCTGCTCCTTGAAAGGCTACGACGCCGCGCCGCCCTCCGGTTTGGGTCAAATACCAGCAGGACCTGAGACGCTACCACAGCCGCAAAAAGTTGATTTTTTGCTGTGGGTTGGCTCGAAAGCTGCAAGTATCTACCAGTTTGAACCTTTGCACGGAGCTAGAAAAAAGGTAACTTAGATACATAGGTGGTATATGACTGTAAGAAAAGACAAAAGATGGCATGCTATTCAACACAGATGAGGACCATGGACTTTTATTTCATAATCATATATAACTTATTACAATTATAAATTGCTAAGTGTAAAAAGGACGTAGCTGCTCAATGTTCCAAGGCCGTCTTGTTTGTTCGAACGGATCGTCAATGCCTCTTTTGCGTTTGGTTCCCCTTCTTCCTGCCGCCTTCTTGCCCCTTTTCTTTTCCTCTTCGTCGCGGATGTCGGCTTGGTAGTAGGAAACATTGAGCAACGCCTTTGTGACTATAAACGGTCCTTCCCATGGCGGGGATAACTTGTGCAAGCCTTTTCTGTCTTGAATTAGGCGGAGAACCAGGTCACCTCTTCTAAAGCTTCGCTTCCGCACTCTCCGGCTATGATAGCGACGGAGTTGTTGCTGGTACAAGGCGGAGCGATGTAGAGCAACGTCTTGCTCGATGTAGGCTTGAACTCTTGGGGAATCGTATTTCATGTCGGTAGGTAGCACCGCCTCTGCGCCATATACTAAGAAGAAAGGAGTGTAGCCGGTAGATCTGTTTGGCGCTATGCGCAAACTCCAGAGTACGGACTGTAGCTCTTCTGCCCAAGCGTCGGCTGCCCTATGTAACGGAGCTTCGAGACGAGGCCTAAGTCCTGAGAGGACTAGGCCGTTTGTACGCTCTACTTGTCCATTAGATTGTGGGTGTGACACGGATACCAAATCAAGCCGGATACCTAGATCACTGCAGTATTCTTCTATGTCGCCTTGAGATAGGTTGCTGCCATTATCAGTGATAATGCTGTGTGGAACTCCAAACCGGGAGATAATTCCCCAGAGAAAATTGGTGGCTGTTCGCGCGTCAAGTTTGCTGATCGGCTTGGCTTCGACCCATTTGGTGAACTTGTCGACAACGACCAATAGGTGGGTATACCCACCACGTGCCTTCTTGAAGGGACCAACCATGTCTAAGCCCCAGACCGCGAACGGCCAGGTGATTGGAATTGTCCTAAGCTCTTGTGCCGGCATGTGAGGTTGGCGGGTGTACAATTGGCAGCCTTTGCATGTTTTGACGATGTGCTCGGCGTCTTCTTTGGCGGTAAGCCAGTAGAAGCCTTGGCGGAAAGCTTTGGACACGATTGCCCTTGCGGAAGCGTGATGCCCGCAGGTACCAACATGTATGTCTTTCAGAATTTCCTGGCCTTCTTCTGGTTGTATGCACCGTTGATAGATACCACACGTGCTTCGCTTATATAGCTCGCCTTTTATTATTGTGAATGCCTTGGCTCGCCTTATGATCTGCCTTTTTAGTACCTCATCGTCCTCCGGCAACTTGCCGTCGATTAGAAAATCGAGGTATGAGACAGTCCAATCCGGCTGTATTGAGTAGACAACGAGACTTGCCGCTTCTACTGGTTCTTCTGCATCGGGGTCCAACAAATCGGCGCACTTAATGGACGGCTTGTGCAAGTGTTCCAGGAAAATATCCTTTGGTACCTTTTTACGTTCTGACCCTAGTCTGGCAAGTGTGTCTGCCGCCTCGTTCTCAGCTCTTGGAACATGCCGGACTTCGTAGCCCGCCAGGTTTTGGCGAATTCATCAACTTTGGCTCTGTATGCCGCCATTGTTGCGCTTTTCGCATCCAATGTTCCTCTTACTTGTTGTGCGACCAAATCTGAGTCACCATAACAGAGGATTCTCTTGACGCCGAGGTCGTTTGCCACGTGCAACCCGTGAAGCAAAGCTTCATACTCTGCGACGTTATTGGTTGCTGTAAAATGAATTTGCAACACGTAGCTGAGCTTGTCGCCTTTGGACGTGCGTAGAACGACTCCAGCCCCCCGAGCCTTTGAGCATCTTTGATCCGTCAAAGTGCATGACCCAATATTCTAACTCGGGGAGTACTGTTTCCTCCATGGCTTCTGTCCAGTCGGCAACAAAGTCTGCCAATGCTTGAGACTTAATGGCGGTCCGTAGTTTGTAGACTATATCAAAGGTGGCAAGTTCGATGCCCCATTTGGCGACTCGACCTGTTGCCTCTGCATTGTTGATTATGTCTCCCAACGGCGCCTTGCTGACTACTGTCACTGTGTGTTCCTGGAAATAATGCCTAAGCTTTCTGGCGGCGAAGAATACACTTTTTGGTAACGTGGATACCTCTGCTTGGGGCGGAGAAGATTTCACTGATGAAGTAAACCGGTCGTTGCTCAGACGTCGCGGCTTCGTTCTCCTTTCTTTCCACAGCCAAGACAACGCTGACAACTGCTCCAGTTGCCGCGATGTATAGCAGCATTGGTTCCTGCGATCGAGGTGCTGCCAATATCGGAGCGGATATGAGGGCCTCCTTAAGTTGCTGTAAGGCGGCATCTGCCTCTGCTGTCCACTCAAAGTTGTTGGATTTCTTCAATAGCCGGTAGAGAAGCATTGCCTTTTCCCCTAGGCGGCTTATGAAACGACTGACGGCTGCTGCCGATCCGGCTAGGCGCTGCACGTCCTTCAGACAAGTAGGTCTGGATATGTTTTGGATGGCCTTGATCTTCTCCGGATTAACCTCGATCCCTCGTTCTGAGACGATAAATCCGAGTAGCTTGCCGGCTGGAACGCCGAAAACAAACTTGGCAGGATTGAGTTTCATCTGGTACCTCCGGAGATTCTGAAAGGTTTCTTCCAAATCCTCTAGGAGATCTGCCTTCTTTTTTGACATCACCGCGATGTCGTCTACGTAGAAGTGAACATTGCGGCCGATCTGTTCGTGCAGGCAATTTTGCATACAGCGCTGGTATGTAGCCCCTACATTCTTCAGGCCAAAAGGCATCGTAATGTAGCAGAAAGTCCCGTATGGAGTGGTGAAAGATGTTTTCAGCTGATCCGACTCTCTCATCTTGATTTGATGGTATCCTGAGTAGGCGTCCAAAAAACAAAGTAGCTCGGAGCCTGCTGTGGAGTCTACGACTTGGTCAATTCTAGGAAGCGCAAAGGGATCCTTTGGGCAGCACTTGTTAACACCGGTATAGTCAATACACATCCTCAGCTCTTTATTCTTCTTTGGAACAAGTACAGGATTTGCCACCCAATCAGTGTGCACAACTTCTTTTAAGAAATTGGCGCCCTTCAGCCTATTTATCTCCTTTCCTATAGCCTTGCGTCTCTCATCTCCAAAGCGTCATGTTGCTTGCTTCACCGGCTTGGATCCTTTTATGACGTTGAGTGAGTGCTCGGCAAGTTCCCTCGGTACACCAGGCATGTCGGAAGGCGACCATGCAAAGATGTCACAATTCTCATGGAGGAACTCGACGAGCGCGCCTTCCTATTTGCTGTCAAGGTTGGAGCCGATGACGACTTGCTTAGACTTGTCGCCTGGGATGAGGTCCGCCTTTTTGGTGTCTTCTGAAGCTTCAAAGGTCTTATTGACATCAATCTTTGGCTTGGGCATGGAGTTGTCTGGGTCCGCCTCAAGTAGTGTGAGTTCTTCCTTGTGGATGACGGCTTCTGCGAAGGTGGCCATGCCACGCTCACACTCCTTGGCTTTCTTGAAGTTGCCGGAAATCGTGATGGTTCGGTTTTCTCCTGGCATTTTGAGCTTGCTGTATATGTAGCACGGCCTTGCCATGAATTTGGCGAAAGCCGGTCGTCCGAAGATTGCATGATAGGCGCTCTTGAAGGGGACAACTTCGAACCGGAGGAACTCTGAGCGGTAGTTCTCCTTTGGTCCAAAAGTTATCTTCAGCCTAATGCTCCCCATTGACTTTGCTTGCCTGCCGGGTACTATGCCGTGAAAAGTGAGGTTGATGTGGTCAAGCTGATCCTCTGACAGGTTCATACGGCTTAGTGTGTCGTAGTACAGGATGCTAAGGCTGCTGCCGTCATCCATGAGTACCATTGTGAGCCTGAAGTTGTCGACAATGGGATCGACGACAAGGGCGTACTTGCCTGGGTGAGGAACGTGATCAGGGTGCTCGGACCGGTCCCAGGTGATCGCCGCCTCGGACCAGTTCAAATACTGAGGGACGTCCGGCATTGTCGCGTTGAGTTCGCGCATCTCCGCCTTATCCGCTGTAGCCGAAGGTGTGCCGACAAAGCACACGAGAGATTCTTTGACCTTCGGATATGGTTCTTTTTCTTGGCGGCCGCGTCATCCTCGCTTGAGATAGACATGTCGTCGTCATCCTCGTCGTCCTTGTTGTCTTTCTTGTCGTACTTCTTTGACTTCTTTGACTTCCAGCCGACTGTGGGGTCCTTTTTGAAGCCGTCCATGAAACGACACTCGCTAAGCATATGGTTGACCTTGCCAAGTGAGGCGTGGATAGGGCACGGCAAAAGTTTTGCCTGCTCGTAAGTGATACGGGCCGCCTTAGGCCCTGAGCCGGTGTCGCGATTATCCTTTTTATTCTTCCACTTCTTTTTGCCGGCATTCCCTTGGAATGCGACAACTACCTCGTTGGAAGGTCTGGCTTTGTCATTCGCCGCCTGCTTGCGTTTGTTGCTTCGATTTGGCACGATGCTGACATCTGGATCATCATCGCGGGTGTCGTCATCCGCTGCCGCATATTGGGCGGCTAGATTGAGCATCTCGCCAAGGTCCGTGATTTGCTCGCGGACGAGCCGATGACGGAGCAAGGACTTCTTCTGCAGGCCCGTGTAGAAGGCATGGATAGCCTGTGCGTCCGAGACACCATGACAGTTGGCCTTTTCGGAGATCCAATGGCTGACAAAGTCTGTCATGGTTTCGTCTGGCTTTTGAATACAACGCTGTAAATCCGTGTAGGTATTTGGACGCTTGTATGTTCCTTGGAAGTGCTGGGAGAAAACCTTTTCCATGACGTACCAGCTATGGATAGACTTTTCTGGAAGGTTGTCGATGCAAGCCCTTGCCGTGCCTTCTAACATGAGAGGTAGGTAACGGACGGCAATATAACTGCTTCCGCCGACAATTTCTATGGCCATGGCATAGTCGGCTAGCCATGAATCCGGTTTAACGAGGCCGTTATACCTATGACAATTTTTTGACACTGATGTCATGTCCTTAGGGAACGGCTCTCTTCGGATGGCGTCGCCAAAGCATTTTGGTCAAGAATATAGCGGCTCCTTTCCTCTTGGTATGTCTTGTAGGCGGTGTCGCGCGTCTTTTGGATCGAGCTGCTGTGCGCCTCTATTTGTGTCTTCCTCGTCCTGCGCTGCCCGACTTATGCTGCGCCTGGGCCCTTCTGCCGCCTCCTTCCTCTTGCTGCCGGTGCTACGCTGCAGAGACCGACTTCGACCTCTCCTGGGAGGGTCGTTACCGGCATCTTTCTTAGGCGGAAGTCCATTGCCCCGGCTACCGCCATTGTCGCGTCTTGGCTGGGCTGGAGGTGGCAGGTCTCCTCTGCTTCCTGTTCTTGAATTCTCGTCCCGCCTTGGTTTTGGCGGTGGCGTCTTCTTTGGAGGTGGCGTTGCCTTCCTTTTGTCGCCATGGCTACTGGAGCCGGACGGGCCTTCGGGGTCAGCGCCAGGTGCGGCTTTGCACTTTCCTGACTTGGACTCTAGGTCTCCCCCGCGAGCATCCGCCATGTGGCCGTAGGAGCCAGCGCGAGCTTGTTGTTCGAGGGCCTTGCTCACGAAGTGTCTTGCATTTGCCAGCTTTTCCTCCGCCGTGTAAGTTTTGTCGTCTAAGGTGTCTAGCGCGGCGGCGGCGTTAAGGATGGGGGTGCAGAAGACGACATCTCCACTTCTGTCCATGCGCTATGGTGCCGTGCGCCAGTCGAACCCGAGATCTTGAGCCGCTGTTGTTGCACGCAGTGGCGGCTCCTTGTCGCAGTGGCGGCTCCTTGTCACTTTTATGACCTTTTTTCCTCGAAGAGCTGCCGGCTTGTTTTAGCCGACATCTTCTCCTGTTCTTTCTCGATCTTCTTTGCAAGGCTCTCAACGTGCTCCTCTCTTTTTCGCAGGAAGTCGGAGTGCTTAAGCATGTTAATCCTAAGCTCTTCCACTTCGTCGAGTGGGCTGTCTTTATTCACCGGAGTGTTCATGATTTCGTCTACTTCTTTGATGACAAAAAGCAAATCCGTGGGTTTGCTGCTGCCGCCTTTCTCGAGGCCAGTTTTCTTCTTTGAGCGTACCTTGTCGGAACCTTCAGTGAGTTGACCGGCAGTGGTGTCGCCGGCATCTTCCACCGGCTTGTTTTGCGCGTCAGAAGCAACTGGGGTTGACTCGTGACCGACGTCAACCATCATAGCCAGCTTGTCACGCATGTCAGTATCCGCTGTGCCCTCTGAAGGAGCCAGATTATCACTGGAAAAGCGGCTTTTGATCTTCTCTTCGAAGAGACTAGCATCATCATCAGAGTCAGAGTCTACGTTGACTTGAACGGTAGATCTGGATCCGGCATCTGACATCGCATCCTCCTGGAGAGCAGGGAGGATTGACTCAGGATCGTTGTTTTCCGGCTGGGAGTCGGATCCCAGTCCGACAACTCCGACGAAGTGGAAATAAGATTCGTCCAACTCCTGGGAGAAGGCGGATTCAGATCCATCTTGTCGGTCGACTGCTTGGTCGAAGGGTTGGTGGGTGGGGTTGTAGAAACGCGATAGGCCATACGCCTCTGGCGTGTACACGATGAAGACGTCGATCCCTCCGATCGGTACGATTGCGCATCCGATAAGGTAGTCGTCCGCCAGGAGCCAGGACTCATCCGAGTTGACGTAGCTGTGGCCGCCATACCTTGTGACGCGGCCGACGGCGATCTGCTTGCCCACACCGCCAAGTGTTCCCGCCTGGAACGTGACGCCTGGAACCTTATGCCCCACGGGGGGCGCCAACTGTCGTGGTATCGACATAATTGATAGGAGACGGGGGTCCTCTAGACTACGTATGGATTGTGGGGAAGAAGGTTGGTGTCGTCGAGGACGGGATTGAACACGGCGAGTTTACCCAGCTTCTGATCCCGCAGCGGTGGCGAGATCCTACGTGCTGCTATAATTCACTATGAGGCAATAGCCGTGAACAGGTTACAATGTGTATGATGCGTATTGAAGCGTGCCCTAAAGGCTCCCTGGTGGCCGGCTTATATAGGCGGCCAGACCCCAGGGTACAAGGCAAGTACTTGTCCGGCAAGTAATCAGAGTCCTAGACCTAGCCGGCTTAGTTGCCCCCTTCCGTCTTTGGCTTGGTGGCTTGATGGGCTTCGGCCTTCCGCCTTCCTTGGACCGTCCGCCTACTTCCTTGTACGTCAGCTATCTGGGCCGCCCGGCAGGCTTCAGCCTTACCACCCTTGGGCCACCCTGGACTAGCCGGATTGATCCATGTTGGAGATACCCCTAGTTGATATATCCCCAACACCCCTTGACGGCCTGAAAAGGAAACGAGGGCCTCAAGGGATCCCTCGCCTCAGGAGACCCTCCCGAGGCGACAGCTCGCCTCGGGGGAGTCCCACAGGAATCTCCCCTCAGGCCTCCCCGCGCCTGAAGGGAAACGTTGCGGCCAAGGAAGTACGGCGAGACGCACATGACCTCTGCCACACCCAGGTGGTGACGCAAGCACCCCCGTTGCCGTTTTGGTGATAAAGGGGTCAATAAAGCGGCTCTGCCTGCTGCGCCGCTGCCAGGACCTTCTACTCTGACGATAAAGTGGGTGGACGGCGCAACCCTCCAAAAGAGAACGTCATCGTGGGCTCCACCTTAGAGACTGCCCTCTCTGCGGGCAGTACAGCACGGTCGGCCGCCTGTCGGCCACCGCGCCCACCTTTATCAATAATGGACCGCGTCCATGGACGAACGGACGGCGGTGGACTCCTCCTCGACCATGCCACTGCCATGTGGGAGCCACCTTGAAGGCCAAGACGAAGGAGAGCGCCAGAGGCGCCTATAAAAGGAGGAAGACATCCCTCGTAGCACAGGCCGACTCTTGGCGTGCTACAACCCTTGTAAACCCTAGCAACACTTGTTAGGATAGCCTCTGGCTGGAGGAGGAAGAAGACCATCGCTTCCCTCCCCAGGCAAGAACTGCCTCAAGGGGGCCTCCGGCAAACTCCATTGTACTGTAACCTCCACCATGTAATACAGACAAGCAGGAGTAGCGGTCTTACCTCCTCACGAGGGCCGTGAACCTGGGTAAGGGTCGGTGTCTTCCTTTGTCGTGTGCGTGTCTTCTTCGGGTCCGGCGAGCAATGTCGCGGAGCCACCCGAGGATCTAGACCTCCGCGTTCAATCCCCTTCACGAACTACACTTCAGGAAGTGACTACCCCCGATTCTTGGGAGTCATAACCCGACAACAGTAGCCGAGGTGGAGGCGGGAACGTTCATTCCGGATAGAGAGAACGATGAGCTGACAAAGGCACTCGGAAATCCAGAGAAGGGAGTACGAACACGAGGCTATGGAGGTGTTCGTTGGAAGATGGGGTTTCGTGAGGACAATCATACTTATAGAAGCCGAGCCAGAGCAACGAAGAGGAGGGAGCAGCAGGCGGCAGACCGGCTTAAGAAGGTGGAAGAAAGGAACAAGCTGCTCTTTGTGATGTATACGAAGATGCAGGAGAAATTTTCAAGCCGTGCAAAGGCCTACCAGATTTACATAGATCCTACAGCTGATGGACCATCTAACCTGAGGAGCAGTGTGGCTTCCACGGAGTTGCATGACGATGATGGAGAAGTTTATGCGTCAGTGATGGATCGCTACCCCATGGATAATATCGAAGATAAGATTGAATGTGAGCTGCACCAGCCAATGAAGAACATATCTGTGAAGGTGGCCGTCGGATTTGCTTTAAAAGTTGATCCTGAAGTGCGTTGGGATTGCCACGAGGTTACATCTGGGTATGCTTGTGTTGGGGTGGAGGAAATTGTACCTGGATGCGAGACATTGGAGATTCACCACCCTGGCCCTGAAGGGAAGGCGATCCAGGAAGAAGTCAGGCATGGAATCATTTTATGGAAAAATAAATACATCATATTTCCAGGCTCAACACAGAGGCCATGGTCTCTCTCACCTCCACCACCTCCAAGGCCAATGAACTTCGATAGGGACGACGGCGACACCTACATGAATCCACCTCGATCTTCGCCGCCGCGTCAGCAGCCTGAACCTTCTTCGCCTGAACATTCTTCGGCTGAGTACAGGACGGGAAAGCGGAAGATCAACCAGGTCAAGTGGGGTAACTTGACTAAGTGCCCGCCTCTGCCTACTAAGGAGAAATTGTCGCCGCTTCAAAAGGTCCCCAAGAGTCCTCCAAAGTTTCCTTACCCTTATAAGGCCCCCGTGGAAAACATGCCAAACGTATCAATTGATCGGGAAAAAATAGAGTACGTCCTGAAACATTGTTTTCAACCACCCCAACATGTTTTAAACTTACTATCGGACTATGATCGTTGTATTGACAAGACATATAATGAGGGGCTTGAGAAAACAAAGCAGAAGAGACGCGACGTTGCTCCGCTGAAGTTGGCATCCAAGATTGTGATACCAGAAGGGTATGAGATTGCTCTTGAGGCCGACATTGCTCCCGAGGCTTTGCAATATCGCCTTTGGAAGGATCTGGTCACGAAGGAGGATTGGGCCAACCTACCTACAAGAATGCGAGTATTACATAAATGGTACAAGGATGGCTCAGCAGACGGGGACAAGATATTGTCTGTTAAACCTAGAGATGAGCATTACTTCATGGGAGAACAGACGATTCATATTGACTTTCACGAACTCTTTCAGTTATTCAACTAGAAGGCTCTCGACAAATCTAGCATCAGCTGCTATTGTTTGTAAGTGATTAATTAAAGCTAATATAGTATCATTTTCTTATAATATATAACTGTACTCACTAAATTCTTGTGTATGCTACTATTCAGAATGAAGATTCTTGAGTGTAGGCGGAACCGGATTTATCAAGTTGGGTTCGTTGACCCAGATCGAGTTCATGTAAATACCTTACAAATAAACTCGGGGGAAACAAAGAACAACTTGCTCAATTTTTTGAAGAAACAACATTTCAAGAAGAACATATTATTTCCGTACAACTTCAGGTTAGCATCTCTGAACCTAAAAGCCATTTTAAGGTTCGCGGAAGTCACGTTTTTCTCGCAAAAACGAGCCGCGCAATAGCAGTACCCGTAAAGCGGAACTTTAAAACAAAATATTCAGTTTTTAGGTTCTGCTTTACGGGTATTGCTATTGCACGGCTCGTTTTTGCGAACCTTAAACGATGCAATATTCATCATTTTCAGCAAAGATCACACATTTGACAATGAAAATATTATCGTACCTCAAACAATAATCCAATGAAAATGTTGACTCAGCAATATTACAAGACAATGTGCCATTTGGAAAGAATAGTACCAATCATACATGAACTCAAATAAATAAAATAAAACGAAATGAAACATGAACTCAAACGAGATGAAAAATTACTGCATGTGCAACTGCCAATGGTGCCCATTGAGGTCTAGCTGCAATGCTTGTGGGTCTCCTCACTCTCAATCTCCCTGTATGTTTCAAGGAATGATTGTACAGAATCCGGGTTTCTTGCTGGCTTCACACGGCTGCCAACATTGTCATAAGAGAAATCAAAGTTCAAGTCCCTTTCATCTTCAACAATCATGTTGTGAAGAATAACACAACATGTCATGATGTTCTTCAGTGTCTTTTTGTCCCAGAAACGGGCAGGTCCTCAAACAAAGGCAAACCTAGATTGCAGGACACCGAATGCTCTCTCTATATCCTTTCGACATGCCTCTTGTACCCTAGCAAATTCTGCCTCCTTTTTTCCTTTTGGTTTGGAGATTGTCTTCACAAATGTACACCAAGAAGGGTAAATACCATCGGCAAGATAGTATCCCTTTGTGTAATCATGCCCGTTCACAGTGAAGTTGCAAGCGGGAGCATCGCCTTCGGCTAGCCTACGAAGAATATGAAACCTCTGCAAAATGTTGATATCATTGAGCGTGCCTGGCAAACCGAAAAAGCAATGCCAAATCCATAGATCCTCGGATGCAACTGCCTCTAGCACAATTGTTGCATCGCCTCCCTTGCCGCAATATTGCCCGTGCCAAGCTTTTGGACAATTTTTCCATGTCCAATGCATATAATCTATGCTGCCTAGCATGCCCGGCCAACCCCGCTTCTCATTGGCAGCCATCAACCTCTTCGTGTCATGTTCGGTGGGTGCTCGAAGATACTCTTTGCCGAACACCCGAATGATCGTTTTCGCAAATGTGCGAACTGACTCGATCATTGTATCCTCACCAATGTGAAGGTACACATCGGCGTAGTCAGCCGGAACTCCATACGCAATCACTCTCATTGCGGCCGAGATCTCTTGGTAAGCACTAAATCCTAGCAAGCCCGCAGCATTCCGTCGACGGGTAAAATATCGGCAATTTTCCTCACACAGTTTCACAATCTTCACAAAGAGAGAGCGGCGCATTTGGTACCTTCGACGGAAGATGTGAGCCGGATACGTCGGGTTCTCTGTGAAGTAGTCGCACATCAGCAGTTCGTAGCCGTAGAAGCGGTTGCGCGGGATGCAGAGGCGGCCGGCTTTTGATCCTTGCCGTGTCTGTTTGTAGCGGACCTCGAACTCCTTCACAGCGAGGACCGCAAGCAGCATCTGCTGCCAGCGCACCTCGAAGAGCATGTCGTCCACATCGTCGTCATTGGAGGACAAAGAGTCGAAGAGGACGAACTGCTCACGCGTTGTTAAATCCTCTTGCATTGGACAAGAAGAGCCGAGTTTAACCTCGGAGGCGGCGATTGCGTTAGATCCAGCGGCCGGCGACGATTTACCTCAGCGGCGGCGATTCCTGAAGCGCTGAACTCCGCTTGCTCTCGGACGTTAGATCCAGCGGCCGGCGACCTCTTGAGACGTTCCGGCAGTGGCGTGACGGGCGGGGAAGGGCGGCATGAGGCAGCGACAGGGCCGATGGCGGAGGTGACGGCGGGTGGGGAACTCAGTAGTCTCGGAGCCGTGCTGAAATGTCCCTCCCGCCAACCGCTCCCGAGAAATACGGTTCCAAGGCTTCGAATTCGCAGTCCCACCGGCAGATTCCAAGGACGACCTTAAAATGATTTACGGATCCACGAAGTTTGTGGGCGCTGCTATTTTTCCTTCTACGGTTCATCGCGGTTTGAGGGCTCTGTTAGAGATGCTCACATTTATTTTTCCTCGTACTCGATTTTGATGAGTTATCTAGAGATAATATTTACTAAATTGTCTTCTATGTGCTGATGTGTATGTGCAACCACCACTAGATTCTCTTCAACATTAAAATTGACTTGGGGAAAGTTCAGATCGAGGACTCAATAGATCGACCCATGACAGATTACTGGAACATTATTCAAACGCTCCCGAGGTAGTATATTGACTTCTTTTCTTCATTTCCTAAGTTCAAGTTATGAATATATTGTTTCGTCATTTTCTTTGCCAGGGCAGGGTATGGAAGCGGTTCATAAAACGTGCCGGAGAAGGTCAATTTAAACCAGAGCTGACTTTTCAGCTAATACGTAAGTAGATTACTCTATTTAGTTCTAGTTTCAATATCGGATTGTCATGTTTGATTATTACTTGATATGAACTCTATTTTTGTAAAGTGCGAGAAACAACCACCGCCGACAAGTCTGTGTGGATATTACGTTTGCGAGTATATGCGCATGTATGTCACTGAGCGGAAAGATATGATGGTACGTAAAGAATTTACATATCAATTCACAATTTAACTCTTGATGTATTCATATTGACCGTTTTCTCTTGATATATCCAGCAAATGAATAAACGAGAGCATCTCACTCCATATCAACGCTCTAGAGGAGTTCAAGAGAAAATTTGTGAATTTCTACTTGAAAATGTCATAGACCAAACAGGAGAATACAATATAAACCGTAAATAATGATTTTGATATAATAATGATCGTGTTGGAACGACACTTATGTATATATGATACATGTTTAACTTAATACGAGTCTCGTTGGATATGTAATATATATGGATCAATTCTCGTTAGACACTTCATATATTATATGCATCAATGTGTGTAATTGTACCTTACAAATAATAGTTTAAATCATAAATAAAATAGAAAACAAAAAACAAAATAAAAATGATAAAACTTAAAACCCCTCGAACTTATTAGTCCTGTTTTGTAATACAAACCGGGACAAAAAAGCCATCGCCGAGCAGCTCACCTGCGCGCCTAAGTGGAGTCCTTTTTGCCCCGACTGAATATCCTACCACGACTATAGGTTGGGATGTTAGTTCCGATACCGCAGTCCCGGTTGCTAAACCGGAACCCCCTTACCAACCGGAACTGTTGTAAGAATCTCAATTTGAGTGTGACATATATCAGTAAAACATCACTTAGCAGAAAAATCATGTAACATTTTGTTCGTGTTTGCACAATGAAAACTATACATAAATGTAACAAAAACGCACCTCACACGTAACAAAAACTCTCCATAAAACCCCGAGAATGCACTAACCTCCATCGGTGGCCGAGCCGACGGAGATGTGTATGACTGGAGAATCCCGGGGCGGTGGCTCTGGCGCAATAACGTTCTGTGGTCTCCGCGGCGGCGGCCGCTGGTGGACTACGTATCGGCGGCCTCCGGTGGTCTCCCCGGGTTGGGCGAGCTGCGCAGAGAGCGGGTGCAAGCAAACGAGCACGTAGCTGGGCGAGCTACGTGTGCGGACAGGCGCAGATCAATCTGACTGGCGAGCGCGGCCGCGCGGGCGCCTGCGCAAGCGAGCGCCGGGCGAGATGACGAGCCATGGCATGCGCAAGCGTGGGCACATGCACAGACGGATCCGGCCGGCGCATGCACGGATCAAGCGTTGCCGCAGCGAGCGGGGCGAGATGACGAGCTGGCTGGTTGTAGCAACAACCAGATGTAAGTTAGCTTTTTTCAACTAAAAGTCATGTAATTTGAAACAATTAGAAATGGCGAGAGTAGATGATACCTCGCTTTGACGTGCGACTTGTATAAAATTCATATTGCACCGGTATGCATATTAGAAAGATATAAACATGTTTGGAAACAACTGACTGCGAAACTTGACTGTGGCATGATGGTTAGGTGGGTGGTTGTATCATCAGCTCACCAGAGTTCAAAGCTCAGGTTGGACGCTGGTGTTTCTCATTTAAGCGGAATATTTTTCAGTGTGAGACGACGTTCTATCAACAGCGAGGTGTCTGTGGTGATCTCGTCAATCTTAAGATCTGACTCACCGTATCAGTCTCTCAGAGGTGCTCATAGAGTTAGGGTGTGCATATGTGCATTCATAGCGGTGAGTATGTGCGTAGAAAAAGGAAACAACTGAATGTGAAAAAATAGGTCTGATGTTGTAATTGTTTTTTCATGCAAGCCTCAAATGCTTGACACTTCCGGAAAATATAAAGAGATTTCAGATGCAATGGCCGCATCACCTTATCTCCTAAGAATACTAAGCTCTATAGGAATAGAGTCTTCTCCTTCTTCCAGATGTCCACATCAAGGTGGACCCCACTCATATTTCATTTTATATTTATTTACAGTTCATAATTTTAAATCAAGTTTAAAAAATATCTATTGCATATATAATATATATATGTTTGTACTTATCTACTAATTTTTTGTGAAATAAGAAGACATTCCTATCTTAAAAAAACAAAACAAAAACACCTTAATTTTTCACTGAAAATTACTCTTTTTATGTAGACAAAAATATACGCGAGCCATCTCGGCCCCCTCCCTTCGCTGCCACCTCCACCTCCTGCCCCTTCTCCTCTCCCCAGCACAACACAGCTCAGCACTCCATCTCCGTTCGGCACCCCATCTCTTTTCGACAATGGGGAGCAGCCATGTCTGCTCCGCTGTCGCGTCCCTCCTGCTGTTGTGGCTGGGCGGCAATGGGGAGCGGCTGTGTCTGCTCCGGTGTTGCGTTACTCACACACTTTGGTTTGATCTACAGAGGAAGTCCAGCTTCAGAGAGGAGTTGGATTTATTCCATGATGCAGATCTGCACCTCTTTTTTCTGCTTTTCTTTCAATTCTTATATCAATTATCCTATTCCATGGTGCCGGGATCGATGGAGGTGTCCGGAGGGGTTCGGGTCCTCGGATCAGAGACGCGTTCGCTTGATCCGCAGTTTCATAGGAACGACATGATTGGCGGCGCTGTCCTGGCCACTCTCATGGTAGAGAAGGATGAGCAGGACAGGCAGCTCAAACTGTACAAGCTATGGAGTTGCGCCCGACCATGGAGCTCAGCTCATGCCCGGCAGAGCAACAAACAGGACCATCCTGCACGACGTCATTGCGCGGATATGTAGTTGCTCTACTTTGTAACTCCAGTCCATGGCAGTTGCTCGTGTATCTTCCCATGTTGTGCTACCGATTAAACTTTGAATGTTGTTTCATGGTGTGAGCCGAAGTTCCTGAAATTATTTCTCTAAAAATTGGTCGGTGTGAATATTCATACATTAGGTCTGTTGAGCTGACATAATCAGTGACAACCATGGCCTCCACAAATTCCCGTTACGACATTGGATTCTCCTGGGATGTCGCTCTGTCTTTTAACTCAGCCGTTCCTATGATATTGCAGGCAATCATGTAGACGAAAGGAAAAATCAATGCATTTGAGCGTTGACTTGATAAAATCAAAAGATAACAAAAAAAATAGACTAAGAACTAATAATAAATAAAATTATAAGATATTTAAATTGTTAATGTTTTAATTTTAAGTACTTTTTAGTATCACGTGTATAGTATTGTGTTATATCGATTTGACAATTACAAGAAATTACAAAGATATAGATTGGTGCAATATGGTGTGAAAAATTAGAGAGTATATCCAACTATCATTGCAGTCCGATGCTGTATTTTGTGCTTTACTCAAGGAGAGAATGGCGTAAGGCGAACAAAGGTTAGGGTTGAATTGGTCAATCAATTTTGGGATCGAAAATTGTACGGCCATCTGCTACATGAGACCACGTCATGTTAAAATAAAACTTAACATGTAGCAACGCACAGGCATTTTACTAGTAGAGTTAGGGTGTGCATATGTGCATTCATAGCGGTGAGTATGTGCGCAGAAAAAGGAAACAACTGAATGTGAAAAAATAGGTCTGATGTTGTAATTATTTTTTCATGCAAGCTTCAAATGCTTGACACTTCCGGAAAATATAAAGAGGTTTCAGATGCAATGGCCGCATCACCTTATCTCTTAAGAATACTAAGCTCTCTAGGAATAGAGTCTTCTCCTTCTTCCACATGTCCACATCAAGGTGGACCCCACTCATATTTCATTTTATATTTATTTACAGTTCATAATTTTAAATCAAGTTTAAAAAATATCTATTGCATATATAATATATATATGTTTGTACTTATCTACTAATTTTTTGTGAAATAAGAAGACATTCCTATCTTAAAAAAACAAAACAAAAACACCTTAATTTTTCACTGAAAATTACTCTTTTTATGTAGACAAAAATATACGCGAGCCATCTCGGCCCCCTCCCTTCGCTGCCACCTCCACCTCCTGCCCCTTCTCCTCTCCCCAGCACAACACAGCTCAGCACTCCATCTCCGTTCGGCACCCCATCTCTTTTCGACAATGGGGAGCAGCCATGTCTGCTCCGCTGTCGCGTCCCTCCTGCTGTTGTGGCTGGGCGGCAATGGGGAGCGGCTGTGTCTGCTCCGGTGTTGCGTTACTCACACACTTTGGTTTGATCTACAGAGGAAGTCCAGCTTCAGAGAGGAGTTGGATTTATTCCATGATGCAGATCTGCACCTCTTTTTTCTGCTTTTCTTTCAATTCTTATATCAATTATCCTATTCCATGGTGGCGGGATCGATGGAGGTGTCCGGAGGGGTTCGGGTCCTCGGATCAGAGACGCGTTCGCTTGATCCGCAGTTTCATAGGAACGACATGATTGGCGGCGCTGTCCTGGCCACTCTCATGGTAGAGAAGGATGAGCAGGACATGCAGCTCAAACTGTACAAGCTATGGAGTTGCGCCCGACCATGGAGCTCAGCTCATGCCCGGCAGAGCAACAAACAGGACCATCCTGCACGACGTCATTGCGCGGATATGTAGTTGCTCTACTTTGTAACTCCAGTCCATGGCAGTTGCTCGTGTATCTTCCCATGTTGTGCTACCGATTAAACTTTGAATGTTGTTTCATGGTGTGAGCCGAAGTTCCTGAAATTATTTCTCTAAAAATTGGTCGGTGTGAATATTCATACATTAGGTCTGTTGAGCTGACATAATCAGTGACAACCATGGCCTCCACAAATTCCCGTTACGACATTGGATTCTCCTGGGATGTCGCTCTGCCTTTTAACTCAGCCGTTCCTATGATATTGCAGGCAATCATGTAGACGAAAGGAAAAATCAATGCATTTGAGCGTTGACTTGATAAAATCAAAAGATAACAAAAAAATAGACTAAGAACTAATAATAAATAAAATTATAAGATATTTAAATTGTTAATGTTTTAATTTTAAGTACTTTTTAGTATCACGTGTATAGTATTGTGTTATATCGATTTGACAATTACAAGAAATTACAAAGATATAGATTGGTGCAATATGGTGTGAAAAATTAGAGAGTATATCCAACTATCATCGCAGTCCGATGCTGTATTTTGTGCTTTACTCAAGGAGAGAATGGCGTAAGGCGAACAAAGGTTAGGGTTGAATTGGTCAATCAATTTTGGGATCGAAAATTGTACGGCCATCTGCTACATGAGACCACGTCATGTTAAAATAAAACTTAACATGTAGCAACGCACAGGCATTTTACTAGTAGAGTTAGGGTGTGCATATGTGCATTCATAGCGGTGAGTATGTGCGCAGAAAAAGGAAACAACTGAATGTGAAAAAATAGGTCTGATGTTGTAATTATTTTTTCATGCAAGCTTCAAATGCTTGACACTTCCGGAAAATATAAAGAGGTTTCAGATGCAATGGCCGCATCACCTTATCTCTTAAGAATACTAAGCTCTCTAGGAATAGAGTCTTCTCCTTCTTCCACATGTCCACATCAAGGTGGACCCCACTCATATTTCATTTTATATTTATTTACAGTTCATAATTTTAATCAAGTTTAAAAAATATCTATTGCATATATAATATATATATGTTTGTACTTATCTACTATTTTTTTGTGAAATAAGAAGACATTCCTATCTTAAAAAAACAAAACAAAAACACCTTAATTTTTCACTGAAAATTACTCTTTTTGTGTAGACAAAAATATATAAAAAAATCTAGAGTTTGTAGAATATGTAGCTCACTAGGAATAGAGCCTTCTCCTTCTCCCACATGTCGACATCAAGGTGAACCCCACTCATATTTCATTTTACATTTAGTTATAGTTCATAATTTTAAATCAAGTTTAAAAAATATTCTATTGCATATATAATATATGGAAACCCTATTCTGCACCCAGGTGCAAAATAAAATATGTTTATGATCTAAATAACTACATTTATTTTGCCCCATAACTAAAAAATCTACGTAAGAAATGCAATATATAAGTCATACCAGTGTAAAAATAGGCAAAAATGCGTATTTTACATAATATGTCTTACATGCAACATAAATAAAGTTTTACGTCTTGTTAACATTTTCTTACGTTCCAATAAACTTACGAAGTACGGCAAAATTTACGTGAAGTAAAAATTCTTTACAGTCCAAAAGATACGGGGTGGGTGTAGTATAACTATTCTACTCCCAGGGAGTCAAATAGGGCTATAATTCGTAAGTGACATGTGAACAGGAACTGGTTCTTATTTAAGCTAAACAGGAATTTTCTGAACTTTCTCGGAAAACAAAGTGAACCTTCTCGCATATGACATGTGAACCTTTAAACGGAGCATGAAGTCAACATTTTTCGTGAACTCTTTTTTTTAGTAGGTGAACTTTTTATCGCAACTGCCCGTGAACTTTTTTTCTGAGCCAAGTGAACCTTCTCGCGTATGACATGTGAACATTCAAACGAAGCATGAAGTCGACTTTTTTGGTGAACTTTTTTTTCAGTAGGTGAATTTTTTTCGCAACTGTCCGTGAACTTTTTTTCTAAACCAAGTGAACCTTCTCGCGTATGACAAGTGAACCTTTAAACGGAGCATGAAGTCAACTTTTTTCGTGAACTTTTTTCTTCAGTAGGTGAACTTTTTTTCGTAACTGACCGTGAACTTTTTTTTCTGATCCAAGTGAAACTTCTCATGCATGACATGTGAACCTTCAAACAGAATATGAGGTGAACTTTTTTCCTGGTTGAACTTTCTGAACCTCCTCCTGACTGCTATGTGAACCTTCTCGCGCATCACATGTGAACCTTCAGATAGAGGTTGATGTGAACTTTTGTCATGAACTTTTTTTTCTAGAACCAGGTGAACTTTTTTTTTCTGTACCGAGTGAACCTTTTTAATGAATGAAGTGAACTTTATTTTTACAAAGCGATATTTTTTCTAAACTTATTTGGAAAGAGGCCTTCTAAAATGTCTCCGCAATGATATATGAACCTTCTCGCGCGTGCCGTGTGAAGTCCAGATGGAATATCAAGCGAACCTTCATTTGAGCTTTTACGAATCTCAAGTAAAAATATACTTGTTTCTTACTGAAATACAAAGTTCTACCTCTCTGAACTTTCATTTGTCACTTGCTCTTGAAATTGGTGAAGTGAACTGCAAAAAATATTTAAAGTGAACCTTCATTTAACCTCCAGAAAAAACAGTTCACACACAATCCTAAATCGAAATTTTACATCACGGGAAGAAGTTCATATTGGGTCCCATGCCAAAACGTGAAAAAAAACCAGTTCACATCAGGTCATGCTCAACAGTTCATAAACTGAACTTAAAAAACATAGCAAAATGAACTGCAAAATTGACAGTTCACATCACTTCACGAACTCAACTGCAGCCTCGACCTCGCGTCGCTGTGCGCCACAAACAGGGGAGGGCCTGCCCAGGCTGGAGGTGGCCGGGGACACGGTAGAGGGGCGCAGTGGAGGGGCGAGGTAGGAGGTGGCGGGGACGAGACCGACGACAGGCGCAGGACACGGTGGCGGGGACGGGGAGGTCCTGGCCAGCGCGCCCTCGGGGCACGGCGGCACAACGGAGATGCGGGAGGAGGTGCTGCGCCGCATCAGATGGAGGCCGGGAGTGGAGGTCAAGGGATGCAGGAGAGGCGCGACTCACTCCGGCAGGCGACGACCTGGTCGAAGACGGTGCATGCCGCTGGTTGAGGTCGCCGTGGCCTGCTCGACGCCGGTCGGTGAGGGCGGCTGTTCCCGAGAGCGGCCTCGGTCGGGGATGGAGGCGGGGCCTACGCGGGGTGGTGGGGGGCCGTCGGCGCCGGCGAGGGATGGAGGCTGGCCGGCGCGGGGCGACGGGGTTCGGGCGCGCGGTCGCCGGGCCGTGGAGGACGGCGACGTCACCGGGAGGCGCGCGGCGGCGGCCTGGCGTGGCCGGGAGGCGCGCAGCGTCGACCTTGCGTGGAGGACGGCAACCTCGCCGGGAGGCGCACGACGGCGGCATGGCGTGGAGGACGGAGGGGAGTCGGGTGCGGGGAGCCGTGGCGGCCTGCGGGGCTGGTGGAGGGCGCCTCCGGCCCGACTTGGGATCGTGCGGGAGGTGGGATGGTGTGGGAGGTTAGGGGTGGGATCGTGCGGTGCGGGAGGTTAGGAGCGGGTCGGGTCGGGGTGTGGGCCTGGATCCGGTCTCCTTTCCTAATTAGGATAGTTCCTATTTAGTTTAAGTACGAATCTCTTAAGGGAGGTTCCTGTTTAGTCCTGCCCTATATATATATATATATGTATATATATATATATATATATATATATGTTTGTACTTATCTACTAATTTTTTGTGAAATAAGAAGAGATTCCTATCTTAAAAAACAAAACAAAAACAACTTGATTTTCACTGAAAATTACTCTGTAACATCCCAACATTTTATAATGTTTCAAAATCACTAAAATTTAAAACTTTTGTTTGTGATTAAAATAAAACATTAAATGCATAAGAAAACCAACTATGAAAGACTTCAAACGTATTGAAAGAGTTTAATGTTTCAAATATCTCAAGCAATCATTATTTTCAAAAGTTGTTTCAAGTTAAACATTTTAATATTCCATCGTATTTTCTTAAATACCTCAATATGTAATTTGATAAATGCCTTACAAACTTTCAAGCCAATTTCATATAATAAAAAAGTTTTTTTTAAGTATTTGATTTGAACCACTTAGCCATAGCTATTCATAAATTAAAATAATATTTACAAGTGTTCTTTTAAACTATTTAAAACATGGTCCTTTTACCAAATGGTTTTCATTCTTTTACCTGAGTTCAAAACTTAGTTTTTGGAAATTACAAGTATATAGTTTATAACTTTAAAAACTTCATAGATTTAAATTAATGAAATTAGCTTAAATGATTTTCATTTATTTTCAAAACATAAAATGATTTTCATGAATATATTCTATATAAGGAATACATTGAATCTAAAATCTTTTCCAAAGTTGTTATATGAAGTTTTCAAATGATTTATCTTAATATCAAATATAATGCTGCACCAAAATAAAATTTAATTAAGATTGAATCCATTATATTTCCTATTACTTTAAAAATATTTACATTCTATTATATTACTATTATACCAAAAATAAAGATGAATGGTTAAGGAAATGAGTTTAAACAACTTAAATTCAAACATATTTGAATATGGGTATTTTACATATTTTATTTAGCCAAAGGAAAATTTAATTAAGCTATAATTTCAAATTTGATATTAAGTGTCAAATTTGTATTTGAACAATATTTCAAAATTATTAATTTTAAAAAGTTTTAAAAACATGCCTACTAATGTTTTAAAGCACAGATATTATTTTTACAAATTTATAGAATTTTATTTGACATCATTTGGACATTTAAATCAAAAGATATGAATTAAATAGAAAAACAGAAAAAGAAAAATTTGCTGACGTCACTGCTGACGTCACCCTTCTTCAACCTCCATCCCCAAAATTCCCTCCTGAAAATTGCTTTCCAAATTTCCTTCCAAATCGCGGCGTTCTTTGCGGGATTTGCTCCCCCTCACCCTCCATATAAACCATGACCCCGCCGCCTCTTCTTTCCCCAATTTTCCCCTTTTATTTGCGCCGCCAGGCCGTTCCGATTTCTCGCGAGAGTACGTCGAGGCCGCCGCCGTTTTTCCTCTGTCCTCGACGAGGTAAGCCGCCCCAAGCCCCGAGACCCCATACATCCTCTTCCCATGTCGACGCGCACCTTCTCAACCCCTCCCTCGGTTCGTTTTCGCAGCAGTTCGTCGAGAAGGAACCGACCGAAGCTCACCGGCGAAAACCGCGCCTCCGTCCGTGCCTTCACCCCTCTCTCGTATGCGCAGCTCGAGGCCGACCACCTCACGGAGCTCGCGGCGCCGCGCTGAACTCCGGCGTCATCTCCCTGAGCCAAGAGGACCACCGGAGCACCGCCTATGCCAACGCCCGAGCCGCCGGCGCCGCCTTCGCCTCCAACTCCGGTGAGTCCCGCCGCCATTTTTTGGTCAACACTCCAGGACTGTCCGATCTATCTCCAACGACCAGGATTAAAACGTAGAAGCGAAGGGGTACGATCAGATCTGGACCGTCAGATCCAGATCTGACGATCCAGATCCAACCACTTATCCAGCTCAGCGTGTACAGTCAGCGCAGCGTCAGCGACACGTCGGCGCCAGCGTGGAAATAAAATTTTGATTTAGTTTAAATTGGTAGATTTGCAGAAAAGCCCGTGCATATTCAAACCTTCATAACTTTTTAACCACTTATCCAAATTTGATAAATTTTATATATTTGGAAAGCCCCTGACATGTAGAATATTTTAGATCTGTTAGATTTCAAATTTGACTTAGTTTAAAATATTCAAATTTCAAATGGATGATTTGAGTATATTTGTAATAACTTTAAATCTATAAATCCAAAAATTGCAAATAAAATTGTTTTAGAGACATTGGAATATTTGTAATATGATGCCACTGCTATAAAATATTTTTGGGTATTATTTTCATGATTCAATAGTTGTATGTCAAAATAAATAGTTTGACTATTTTTGACATAACTTTTAATGGAAACATTATTTTTGATCCAATTGCTATAAATTTAATTAAATGCCCTCTGTCTATTAACACTATTTATAAAATTTTGTTATAAAAATTTAATCATAGAAAACTTTAATCTTATATTTATTCCTTTTATTATATTTTGCAAAAATAGAAATTAATTAAATTGCATTTATAACCTCATGCATATTTATTTAGAAATCACAAAAGTTGTTTTGACACTTTCTTGTGATTAAAAGGTGCATTTCATGCATAACTTATTTTATTATGTAGTATACTTCTCATAGGAAAACTCCTCTTCATTATTTTCTCTAAGTTAGGATTATTTTCAACTTAGTAATTTGGTAAAAGTGATGTGCACTAGACACTTAGGAATTTCAACATGGAGCTAGAAGGCCATTGAAGGACTTAGCCAAAATAAGACTTCAGAAGTATCTTCAAGGAGTATAAGCACTTAGAAGAAAAATCAAGAAGAAGTTCATGAAGTCCAACCAGAAATACTTAAGTAATGCTTCCTCTCTCCTTCTTTTCTCCCTTCTTCTCTGAGACTTCATGATGACTAAGTTAAATCCAAGACCAGCCCCAGTGATACAAGAATCATCAAGTCTGAAGATTATTCAAGTCTACCAAGAATTCAATCAAGACATCACCAAGGAGAATATTACAAGTGTGGAGATGAACCCTAGAAGACCAACTACAACTTTCTTTCTATCTTTCCCTCTTTCCTAATCTTGTTTTTCATTTAGACTTAAACAATTTTTGATCATGATGTTATCATATTTGAAGTGTGTTGGATCCTAGCGGCATAGTGAGATGAAGCGGCCTGGAGACTGACCTTACATGTCCACGTACATGAGACATGTTCCACAATTTAAGTGGCTGGCCGGGTGTCTGTCTCTCTCACTATAGTGAATATCCAATTTACAAAGAGTTGGTAATAATTGTTGATCACCTTGTCGAATAAACTTAGTATTTTCTCTAAGTACTTTTACACATCACGACTAAGCCATTAGAGTGCTTAATCAAGATGAATTATAACAAAGTTATTTTGTCAAACTTATGACCATAGTCCTTAGCCACTTTGACCAACCTATTTGCCTTGCATTAACTTAAACGATTTTCATTACATAACATACACTTTTCGTTCTTCGAAATATTTTACACATCATACATGACACATTTTCCTTAAAAAGTTTTATAAAACTTGTTTGTTCATTTGAATGTGTTTGTATGCGTTGTGTTGTTGTGTTATGTTGATTGTGTATTGTGTTTGTCTATATTGCTTAGATTGAACGGAGAGCTCCGAATAACGTTGAAAAGAGTTTGTGAGTAAAGACTTCATCCAAAGGCAAGTGGCACACCTCATAAACCTCCTATTATTTTCTATATGCATTACTTAGTGTATTTTCAATAAGCATGTGTAGGATAGTATTGCTATGCTAAATCGGTGTAGAAATTCCTTATTCATGTGTCTAGCTTCCTATGCAATACTTAGTAGAATTATTGATGCTATGCAAATGTTGTTTTGTGAAAATCTAAATTCTACTAAGTTAAGAATGAACCTCCTGGGTGAATTGGTTGTATACGGAGGCGAAGTTGAGTGGCTACTCAGGACTATTTCTATGGTGTATACCTGAGTATGTGCACTTGTGGATGGCCACCCAGTGAACAGAGGAATCTGAAGAACTCCGAGTGACAATTGCTTCCAGTGCAGCCATTGCCATATGGGATCTGGCTTGATCAATTATGTTGCGTGGACTCTCTCCGACTTGACAAGCAGATGTAGAGGGTGTTAGGTGGAACGGGTCAAGCCAGAGTGGGAGGGAAAATATTTCTGAAAGATCTTGTCTCATTCTTCTCCTTTTGCTTATCACTATATGTGTGTAAAGGATAGTTTGGGTTGAATGGGTACAATGGTGAAAGTGCACAACCTCTATAGAGTGTAAAACTAAGTACTTAGCCGTGTCCCCGATACGGACAATTTGAGCAGCTCATCACGGACGTCAATGGAGGATTCCACCATTCCAACTTCAAAATTAAAACTTGATTGGTGAACAAGGGTAGAATGAGACAGTGGTTGTCATGCCACAAATGTCTCGAATAGAAGAAAAGTGTTTTGCAAAGAGTTAGGAAAAATTGGCTTTATGCAAAATAGTCTTGAACTCCACCTGCCAAATATGCATATAGGCTATAGAGTTATTCCATTAAGTGTCCACCATAGTGTCACTTGCCAGACTCCATTTTAAATGGAATCTGACCCACGTTGTTGCAATATTTTTCTTATTGCAGATTGTTCAGATGACGAGTGAGGTTTCGTTTAAAGGTTTCGAGTCTGCAACCAACATGTTTTCGCCTGTGGCAACATGAAATTGATGGAGACTCATTGCTATTGTATTTCCGCTGTTTACACTTTCAAAGCTAGGTTTATGCTATGTAACTTGTATGGAGTCTGGATCATCGATGTAATAAATTGATACTTTGTTGTGATATTACATCATAAACTGGGTGTGCAAACGAATCGATCCAGGGATTTACACTATACACAGGTATCTGCCTTATTTTAAGTGCAGGTACGCTACATACTCTTTTTGTGTAGACTAAAATATATAAAAAATCTAGAGTTTGTAGAATATGTGCACGTAGTGAAATGTTTTATTTCAAAAAATTGAAAACTAAACATGATGTTTCGATTTTTTTTAAACGACATTGGTGAGCTCGGTAGCTACGGGAGAGATATCCGATAACCCTCTCTCTTATCTCTGCCTAGCGTCCACCATAGCGCCATGCCGCTTGTGCCACACGATACTGGTTCGCTCCCTCACCTCTCTCAAGTTGTATTGTACTGAAAACAACCGTCCCTACGCAAAATTTGCCTTTCTCTCCACACACAGCTCTACGCAAAGATCGCCCTTCTCTCCACACACACAGACTTCTGGCTTCGTCAAGCACTTGGGACTACATGGCACCTCATCCCTGATGCCACGTGACACCATTTCTCTCTCTGACTCTCTCGAGTCGTATTATATCAAAAACACGCCATTGAGCTAACTTCTACGATCCTCCATGCGAACACCCATATCGCCTCCCGCACCTCATCCCTGATGCCATTGTTGCTATTAGTAATGGTTGACTCTCCAATCCTAATGTCACCCCTCAAGTCCATTAGTAACTTGCATGCTACGTGCGGTCAAACTATATGTTACAAGAAGTGTATTTATGCAATTAAATATATAATGGTTGGTGGTATTCATACTTTTTTTAATTTATTTTATACAATCTAGATTTATTACATGTAAACAGTTTAATCTCTTAGTTTGCTCTATATTTTTGTGATATATTTAGTATTTATTGGCGAAATGTTTCTTTTTTTTCATATAGTATCAGGCGTATTCGATGCAATTTATTTAAATATGTTAGGACATAATTATGGCAACTATTATTGATTTTGGGATAATTTATGTCGGGAAATATACTTAATTTATTATATTAAAATCAGTGACCATTATTGTATGACCTCGATGTCTAATCTAACTATTTGAGTTTGTAATCTTCATCATACAATGTCTCTAAATTGTCGGAAATTTGATCAAATCATTATAGAACCATGTGTTCAATTTAAATTTCATGGAAATACAACTAAATAATCATGTCCCTTCTCTACTTCCATGTAGTGATCCGAGTTGTACTATTTTTTCCTTATTAATATTTTTTTATAAGTATGTTTTGCTCAAAATATTTTTGTTAGTCTATCGTTGTTCGTATTAAGACGGACGCGGCAACACGCGTCTTTTTTCTTTCTAGTTATGGGACCAATTTAGGTCAACTTCATGGTCCATCAATAGTGAGCAATACATATCGGCACATGGAGGTTCTATGACATATGGGAGAACATTGTTTAGCACCTGAACAGGTTAAGACTTGACACTTCAAAGAAATTGCCACACATAAATAGCTCAAAGGAAATCTACAATGCAATACGTAGAGAGGAACCATAACATGAGGTTATTCATGCATGTTGTTTTATTTGTAGAAAATAAAATCCTTATAAATCTCGGAGAAAGCAGATTTCTTTGGTGAGTTAGAAACCCCAATAGAAAAAGAGGACTTCTACACAATCCAAACTAAATAGGAACCGTTAATTTTAACGATCCAATGGTTTCTCTATTGAAATCGCTAAACGGAGGAGGAACCGGCGTGTACCTAGTTCGGCCTGCTGATCTTTTTGAGGCCCACTAGTCAAGCCAACTATATAAGCGAAAGTGGCCCCACCAGTCAGCGGTTAACACCTTTGACCCGACGTTAAATTGTTGTTTTCCGCAATGTGAGTGTTTCCAATTAGAGAGGGCAAAAGCGAGCAATAGTTTTGCGGCTAGACAAGAGACAACTAAAGAAACAATGGGCATAATAGAAATCCCTTCTATTATTATATTGAAGTTACTATGGCATTTATGAAATTCTAACACTCGTGCGATGTTAAAATTCAGTTAACTTATTGATCTTATGCAATTTGATACAAAAACTGAGAATGTGTTTAGCAGCTTACATGATTTTTGTGTTCTAAATATTTGCATGGAAGATTTCAGTGCTACCTGAATTTAGAATCTCACTACAAGAAATCAGTCCATTTGTGACGTTTTTTAGTGACGATCTCAGAATCATCACAACTTAGTGACGTTTCTCATATGAGTCGTCACTAGCCGTCGCGGAGAGGCAAACCACTCGAACTTAGTGACGTTTTGAGACCAAAATGTCACAACCTGGTTAGGTCAAAACGTCACTAAACTTAGTGACGATTTCAAAATCGTCGTTAAGCATTCAAAACTGGCTAGTGACGTTTTCAAGATCGTCGTTAATCCACTTACATGTGGGGCCTACCTTAGTCGATGTTTTTTTTTTCTGCGCGCCCACCCTTCTGTTGGGTTGATCGTCATATCCTCGTGTGTTGGCATGTACTTTATTGGGCTCTTTGTGATATCTCTACTTTTATACCCATCCTTCTATTGGACCTGCTGGTGATATCTTCCTCTGTTGGGATGTACTCTATTGGCTATTTGTGGAAGCCCGAGTGGAATCCTGACGGCCCCCACCACTCTGTTGGACTGTTGGTGATATCCTCCTCTATTGGGCTATTTCTGGTATCTCTGTTCTTCTTATGGCCCATGCGGTGAATGAATAGCTTGACCGACGGCCTAGTCTGTGGAAAGTTAATCGGAAAAACTAGGCTGAGGGGGACTCGCACCCTTGATATGTCTCAACGCATCTATAATTTCTTATGTTCCATGCTATATTATACCAAGTTATTACATGTTTTATAGCATTTTATATAGTGTGGGGACCCCGGACTAACTGTCCGAAATACCCGATTATGCTTAAAACAGCGATCCCATGATCAGTCTGTCGTTGCACATAACCCGAATTGAATACCAAAGTTTACATCCATTACAATACCGAATTAAAGTCTTACATAAAATGGTCATCTAGACCAAGTCTTACATAGGTGCCTTCAAGGGCCAAACCAAAACAATCAGCGGAAATAAGGCGTAGTAGACATCAAATCCTAGCGATGAACCGACAGGCAGTCGACTTATGAAGATCCTTAGTTGGCATAGATGTCGCCATACTCTTCCTAGGCGCAGGACTCCTCGAAGTCTGGCTACGACAATAGCCAGAGACAAAGCTAGTATGAGTACATTTGAATGTACTCGCAAACTACTCCAACATGAGTGCACTAGTCTCAGTTTTTGTTTCACACTTTTATTTATTTAAGACATCTCTATATCTTTGTTGAAGAAGATAAGGAAATTATAACTACTCTTACTATCTCAATGTTATTAGTTTTCTTCAAAAACTTCTCCTTTTCCGACCATAAACCATTATGGAAATCATTTTCCAACTACCTCATACCGATCCGTTGGTATAGGTGTATGGAACATTCTCCAATTTCTTTTTCTTTTAAAACTCAATTCTTTTCCCAACACTTGCACATGGTCAAAGTAGGGCCTCTCAACTGTCCATATCCGAGGACTCGGCTATTCGAATAGTTTAATTACCCTCTGCAGAGGTAGCACGCTTTTCCCACACTCATCCGATAACTCATCGTGTCAGCCACGCTTCGCCATACCCGTGGTATGCGAAGTTGAGTCACCGACCCTAGTCTTTCCTTTGCTCATGCTAGTATAGGATCCTGCCCATATGATACTTCCCATCGACACTTAACCCAGCCCGTCGGGATCTAAGTGTGAGGACTCACATGTTTTATCTGGCGGTGTATAGGGGACATCCTTCTATCCTTCTCCTTATCTACTCATAGATGTTGAGAGAGGACCCAGGTCAGGGGTAGGTCGTCAAACCATTCCCTCATGCATAACAGAGTCATCTCTGTTGATGCAGTGTCCCATACTAATAAGAGCAAACTATATGACTAGGCCCTTTCCCATATGTGGGTAAATGTGGTCGCACAGAGTATCGGCTGATCGACGTAAGTACTAAGACACAATGTGCTTTTCTCAAAACCACCTTTCTCCATTTCTTTACTTCAACACCCTATCATAGTGCTTTATATCCACACAAGTTTTCAAAGGAGTTTTGAATAAACAATTCTTGGTTTTTCCATCCTATAGTTTTAGCATATACTTCTACATTGGGTGGCAAAATAATCTCTATATACTTTTAAAAAGGGTTTTATAAACCTTTGCCTTTGAAAAATGATTTGTAAATCTAGATGCATAAGTTATGTGCAAGCTCAGAGAGTAGCTTGCCTTGCTCAACAAAGTGGTCTTGGTCTTGGTCTTCAGGTTCCACAAATCCTTCCTCCTCGATATATCCGGCAACGTTCTCGTCTAATACACAAGCAATCAATACAACCAATCACTAGCCTATTCAAACAATCATCATAGCAATACACTCTTAGAGGTTCTAATTAACCATTCCACATACCAAACAACACTATGTGGTTTCAATTTAATTGATTTAACCATTATTCCATTGTATTTTAATTAGGGCAGAAACTCGTTGCACATGTTTAATTGCATAGCTTGAGTTCTGTTTGTCACAAAAATACAAACTAAAATTCTACAGAAAGCTAATGATGTGTGGAAGATGACACAATTGGGTTTGGGTCATTTGGAGTTACCAAACTCCCTACACATTGTTTTGAATCCAGAAGCCAATTAAAAAGGTTTTGGCTATTATTTAAATTATATTCATATAAAAATTAAACCCTTTTAGGGATGGCTAACCATAGTTAAATGTGACCTAATAAAATTGGTTTCAACTAATTTGGATTATCAGAGTATCAGAAACAAACTAGTTTAGAATTTAAATCATTTATGGTATTTTGAATAGTGTATTTTTATTATATATCCAAATGGAGTGAAACCAATTGGGTTGGAAAGATATTTTCATATGATTTCCAGAACAGTTGGATTTGCTCCATTTGGAGTTGTAAATATAAAGTTATGGATTTTCTAAAATTGAGATCAATACTGACTTTTTAATTAAATCTAAATTCGAAATAAAAGCCAGGAGTGGATAATGTTGAAAACCCTGACAGAGGGGACCCACTGGTCAGCGACTCAGCGAGCGCGCGCGGGTTTATTTAAAACTGATGGGTGGGGTCCGCCTGTCAGGTTCTTTTTATTTAAACCGAACCGGTAAGGCACCGTTGGATCAAGATCCAACCGCCCTCGATCGGCCGCGACGCCGGCGACCTAAAACGGGCGGCGCGCGACTCCGGCGACGGCGAGGCGGGACAGAAGCTCACCTAGGGGGCTCGGGAGGGCGCGAGGAAGGTGCGGAGCAACGGCGACGGCGCGGGGAAGATCCTGGGGCGAGCGGCGCTTGCTGGCGTGGCTCCGAGCGACGGCGCGGTGCAACTTCTCCTCCGCGGCAGCACTGCAACTCCGGCGAGCAATCCCTGGCGATCCTGGGCACGGGACAGAGGGAAAAGGGGCGTGGGTGAGAGCGGGTAGCAAGGGGAGGCGAGCACGGGCAGAGGGGAGCGCTAGAGAGGGTGCCATGGCCTGGCCACGGTCGTCGCCTACCTCGGGCTCGGCGAGCTCGGGGAAGGTCACGGCGACCCGAGGCTTCGCGGCCTCGGTCCTGGCCTCCTAGCGGTGCACAAGGGAGAGGGGAGTGGAGAGAAGAGGTGGTGTGGCGGTGTGGCAGAAGCAGGGCACGGGGTGCCATTTTTATAGCGGCCGGGCGGCGCACGGTGGACGCGGTGTAGAGGCTCCCGTGGCCGTGCTAGGTCGCCGTAGGCCGGTGGAGGGGTGCGGCTACTCTGCGGGCTGGCTGGGGAACACGGTGGGCAAGGAGGGAAGGCGTGGAGGAAGCTCGGCAGGGGGGGACGCCCTGGCGTGCTCTGGGAGGGCTCGGGCGGTGCGCGGCGTGCACTGTCCACGGCGAGCCTCCGGCGGGAACGGGTTCCTGCGGGCTGCGGTGCGACGGGAGAGGGGGCAGCAAGGTGAGGGAGAGAGGGGGGGGGGGGGGCTGGCACGGGTTTGCGCGGCGTTGCCACCTCCGCTGCCTACACGACATGGCGA
Source organism: Poa annua (assembly GCA_026929855.1). NCBI lineage: Eukaryota > Viridiplantae > Streptophyta > Magnoliopsida > Poales > Poaceae > Poa > Poa annua. Next base: position 235,356,993 of record CM049426.1, on the reverse strand, counting down.
CGTGCGCACGGCCGTCGCGGTCGCCGGCGTCTCCTCGACGTTCCAGGCCACCATTTGGCTCATCCTTGCGCGCGGCGTGGTCGTGGCTAAGAGAGGAATGCAGTGTAGGCATCAATTCGACAAATGATCAACGCCATGCTCGAATTGATCCAAGACTTGGCTCGGTTTGGGAAGAACAGGGTGGATGATCACAAGGTGTTTGCTGAAATTCCTGAACCAAAACAGTGACATTTTGGCTATTTAATTTTTTATACTTTGCCTAATCCTTTTGAGTCCAAACTTAGGATCTAGGCTAAATATATTATTGGTAAGTGATACAAAGTCTTTTTGAAATATTTGGAAATATTTCAATAATGAATTTCTAATTTGAATTTGAGTCTTTTGAATTTGAATTTTTGAAAGGGAATAGTTTGTGAAAATTAACTAGGAGTGTTTATAATATTATTCCATTGATTTTGGTTTGGAAATAAAATTATGTTTCTTACTTTGGAAAATAATGTGACATGTGTCACATGGTGTTATGTTTTGTAATTTATTTTGTTTGTTTTCTTTTCTTCAAATTTGTAATTAGAGCTAGAATTCAACAATCTTGCAAACAATGCAACAAACAATACTCAAGAATTAAATATACACAACTTTTTATAAGAAAAGTTTTTGTTGGCCCACATTTTTGCATTAATAATCATTTTAATATTCCGGGATGTTACAGACTTCCCCCCTTAAAATAAATCTCGTCCCGAGATTTGCTAGGCCTGGGTACTAAAGAGGTTGGGAAACTCGCTTCTAAGATAGTCTTCACGTTCCCAAGTTGCTTCATCTTCAGAGTGGTTAGTCCACTGGACTTTGTAGAACTTGATTGCTCGCCTGCGGGTGAGACGAACATCTTCGTCGAGAATCTTGAGGGGCGTCTCACGATAAGTCAGATCTTGATTCAGGTCGACGGACTGGTGATCGATGTTTTTGAAAACATCAGGCTGGTCAGGAACTTCAAGACATTTCCGGAGCAAGAAAATGTGGAAAACATCATGGTAATCTGCTAACTCTTGAGGCAACTCCAGTTGATAAGACACCTCTCCTCGACGGGCAAGGATCTTGAAGGGTCCAATATATCTTGGCGGTAATTTTCCTTTGACATGGAAACGCTGCATTCCTTTAAGGGGTGTCACTCGGAGATAGACATAATCTCCGATATTGAAGGTGACCTCACGACGCTTGTGATCAGCGTAACTCTTCTGACGGGATTGGGCGGTCTTGAGTCGCTCACGGATAAGCTGGACTTGCTCTTCAGCCGCACGGAGGTTATCTGGTCCAAATAGTTTGCCTTCTCCGGTGTCGGACCAATTCAGGGGTGTACGACACTTCTTGCCGTAAAGGGCTTCAAAAGGGGCCATTTGCAGACTAGACTGGTAACTGTTGTTGTATGAGAATTCTGCAAATGGAAGACAATCTTCCCATTTGGATCCATAGGCTAGGACACATGCACGAAGCATGTCCTCTAATATCTGGTTCACTCGTTCAGTTTGGCCATCGGTCTGGGGGTGATAAGCTGTGCTAAACGCCAACTTGGTTCCGAGGGCTTCGTGCAGGGCTTTCCAGAACCTTGAGGTGAATTGTGTGCCTCTATCTGATACAATTCTCTTAGGCACACCATGCAGGCTTACTATTCTGGAAATATACAGGTCTGCTAACTGATTTCCCCTATAGGTGGTGTTGACGGGAAGAAAATGGGCAACTTTGGTCAGCCTGTCAACGATGACCCATATTGAGTCATGGCCTCGGTTGGACCTTGGAAGTCCGGTGATAAAATCCATTCCAATCTCATCCCACTTCCACTCGGGAATCTTTAAGGGTTGAAGCAATCCAGCGGGTCGCTGATGTTCAGCCTTGAATCGCTGACAAATATCACACTTGGCTACAAAAACACCAATTTCTCGCTTCATTCCGTGCCACCAAAATCTTTCACGAAGGTCTTGGTACATCTTGGTTCCGCCGGGGTGGATTGAGTAAGGGGTCTCGTGGGCTTCCTTTAGGATTAACTCCTTGAGTTCCGAGGTATTGGGGACACAGATACGATCATTGAATCTCAACACTCCTTCTGCATCCTCGGTAAAACCAGGCGCTTTACCGAGAGAAATCTTCTTCTTGATTCCTTCTATGCTCTCATGACCTTTCTGGGCCTCCTTGATTTGATCTATCAGAGTTGGAGCTAACTCTAAATGGGCGAGATAGCCGTGGCTAACAAGCTCTAGTCCAAAATCTTTGAACTCTTTGAACAGGCTGGCTGCTCTGCTTGGATCATGGCATTCAGGGTGCAGGGTTTTGCGACTAAGGGCATCGGCAACTACATTAGCCTTTCCAGGGTGATAATTGATACCGATATCATAATCCTTGATTAATTCCATCCACCTTCTCTGTCGCAAATTTAACTCCCTCTGCGTGAAGATATACTTCAAGCTCTTATGATCCGTATAGATCTCGCAGCGATGTCCCGCCAGATAGGAGCGCCACGTCTTCAGAGCAAGAACAACAGCGGCTAACTCCAGGTCATGGGTTGGGTAGTTCTCTTCATGTGGTCGCAACTGTCGAGACAGATACGACACCACCTTGCCTTCTTGCATCAGAACACAACCCAGTCCTAGACGTGATGCATCGCAATACACGTCGAAACTCTTGGTGACGTCTGGCATAATCAGGACAGGGGTTGAGGTCAATCTCTTCTTTAATTCCTGGAAACTCTCTTCACACTTCTGAGTCCATTCAAATTTCTTGTCCTTTTTCAGAAGTTGGGTAAGGGGTTTGGCTATACTGGAGAATCCGTCAACGAACTTGCGGTAGTACCCCGCTAGTCCGAGAAAGCTTCGGATTTCAGTCACACTAGTTGGGGCTTCCCAGTTCACAATGGCTTGGATCTTCTCTGGGTCAACAGAAATTCTTCCCGCAGACACAACATGTCCGAGAAATGAGACTTCACTGAGCCAAAACTCACACTTGCTAAACTTGGCATACAACTGATGCTCTCGGAGGGTTGCTAAAACTAGACGCAGGTGTTCAGCATGCTCTTCTTCAGTTTTGGAGTAAATAAGGATGTCATCAAGGAAAACTACCACGAACTTGTCAAGATACTCCATGAAGATCTTGTTCATGAGGTTCATAAAATAGGCTGGGGCATTGGTCAGACCAAAGGACATTACGGTGTATTCAAATAAACCGTAACGGGTTGTGAAGGCAGTCTTGGGAATGTCTGTCTCTCGGATTCTTAACTGATGATACCCTGACCGAAGATCGATCTTGGAAAAGACTCGGGCTCCGTTCATTTGATCGAACAGATCCTCGATCTTTGGGAGAGGGTACTTGTTTTTGATGGTCACATCATTTAACCTGCGATAATCCACACACAGGCGTGTGGTACCATCTCTCTTATCCACAAAAATAACTGGTGATCCCCAGGGTGAAGCACTTGGGCGAATAAGCCCTTTGCTGAGCATATCTGCTAACTGCTTCTTCAACTCAACCAATTCTTCTGGATTCATCCGATAAGGTCTTTGGGATATAGGGGCTGTCCCGGGGATAAGTTCAATGATGAACTCAATATCCCGATCTGGTGGCATACCAGGCAATTCTTCAGGAAAGACATCTTGGAACAGGTGAACAACACAGATCTCATCTAGGGTGGGTCGAGCTATGCTCTCATGGCATCCTGGTTGGGGTCGACTGGTTTGTGACACATATTCCACTTCTACTCCTTTGTCGGTGGTGAGGGATACAACTCTTCTGGCACAGTCAATTCGACCACGGTACTTGGCTAACCAATTCATACCCATTATGACATATATTCCTTGGGTTCCTAGGATGATTAAGTCGACTAGGAACTTTTCCCCTTTGATCTCAAGGGAAACGTCCGGGCTAAATGACTTGGTATCTATGGTGGATTCTGGGATTTGGATGACCATGGGTTTGGGTAAGAGGTTTCCGACTAAACCTCCCTTAGCAACAAATTCTTGGGTAACAAAAGAATGAGTAGCACCAGAATCAAACAGAACAGTTGCAGGTACTGAGTTGACAAGGAACGTACCCAGCACAACATCTGGTGCATCCATGGCCTCTTCAGCATTGATGTGGTGCAGGCGTCCCTTGGCAACAGCCACATTTCCGCGGGGTGCGGGGTTCTTACCATTTCCATTGCGGCCTTGGCCGTTGTTCGGCGCCTGTGCATCGGGGCGTGGACCATTCTTCTTAGGATTGGGGCATTCTTTGGAGTAGTGACCTTTGGTGCCGCAATTGAAATAGACAACATTGGCATTGCGGTTGAAGTTGTTAGAGTTCCCTCCGGGACGGGTGTTTTTATTGGGACGGCTGAAGCTGTTTGAGTTGTTTGGGTGATTAGGGTAATTGGGGCGTGGGTTTGGTGGTGGTCGATAGGCTGGCTTGGGGTTTGGTGGGTGGGTGCGAGGCTTCTGACTGCTCGAACCTTCCTGGGCAATCATTCTCCTCTTACGACCTTCAAACATGGACTTGCGCTTGGTCTCCAACTGGATGGCCTTGTCCACAAGTGATTCCAAATCAACAAAGTCATGGATAACCAAGGCGCATTGCAGTTCATCATGAAGTCCGTTCATGAAACGCTCCATCTTCCTCCTCTCGGTGTCGACGTCATCAGGAGCATACCGAGACAAGTCAGTGAACTCATCGAGGTATCCGACCACATCCTTACTTCCCTGCCGCAACCTGCGGAATTCATCCTTCTTCCGCTCAATGAGTCCGCGGGGAATGTGCTTCTTGCGGAACTTCTCCTGGAAATCATCCCAGCTGATAGCATAACCAGCTTGCTGGAGAGCCTTGGTAGCTTCCCACCAAGACCGTGCTGGTCCTGCAAGATAGTGGGTCGCATACAGCACCTTCTCAGGTTCTCCCACGGCTGCAACTTCCAGGTTGTTGTTAATGGTGCGAAGCCAGTCATCGGCCTCAAGTGGGTGAAGTCCCTTGGAATAGGTGGGTGGGTTGGTCTTTTGGAAGTCGCTCAAAGTGGACCGCTGATTTCCTTCACCATTGCCATTTCCATTGCCATTGCCATTGCCATTGTTGTGGTGGTTGTTGTTGTTGTTGTTGTGAGCGGCAGCAATCTGTTGCAGGGCAGCGATATGAGCTTGACGCTCAGCCCTAGCAGCTTGGCGTTCCTCCATGATAAGTGCAAGAAGTTGGGCGGTGGTTGGTTCCGGTGGGGGTGGTGGTGCTCCTCCATCCGTGTTGGTGCGACGAGTGTCCACCATCCTGAAGCACACCGGGTATAAGGGGCAAGCAAAAAGGGGTTTGGCCAAGGAAAGATTGGTTTTTACGTAGAGGTTGATTTACTAAGGATTATAGGAGAAACATTTTACACAGATTTAACAAGTACTAGCACACATTCATATAGCACAACCATTACATCAAGAGTTCACCATATCAAGCCTACAACATTTTCCCTTAAGCTAAAGTACATATAGCAAGTTCCAAAAGAACCACAACTTTGACTCTACTAGCGCTAGGGGGTCGACCTAATCCTGCGGTAGAACTCCAGTCACTCGCCTACTGAGGTGGAACCTCAGGCTCGGATCCGTCAGCGTCGGACTGGTAGGGTGGCTCCTCTGGATCCTCCTCCTCATCATCCTCATCCTCATCGTCCATCTCCTCCAGATAGTCGTCATCGTCACTGAGGAAAGCGTCGTTCTCCTTGCGGAGATCCTCGCCCTCCTCCTCCATCTCGTCAGTACGGAGCTCCAAATCCTCTATCAGCTCATCCTGCTCTGCAACCTTCTTGTGGAGCTTCGCTATGGTCTTCCGCATCTGGTTCCCTTCTTAAGAAGAGCGGCCTTCTCAGTCTTTAGCTGTGCCTCACTCTCGCGACTCTCCTTGAGCGAGAGACGCTCAAAGTGAGACCGAAGCCTAGCGCACCTTAGATCCTCCTGGGTGCGAAAGAGCATAATCTCCATGTCCAGGATATACTCTCCGAATGTCGGGTGCAGAGGGGACTGAATAGGGTGTCCATCGATGGTGCGCCTCCCGTAGAACTGGAAACGAGAGTTTACCGGCTCCGCCTTGTGTTCCTCACAAAGCCGAGATAGCATCCGCTGCATGGAACGACACAGTCCATCGTCCCAGTGGACGTCCATGAGGGTGAAGGAGAGTGCCCTGGATCCGGGGGACTTGATGTTCCCGCGAACAGACGCCTCGATCAAGCAGCACAGGTTCCCGTTACCGGGAGCATCCACCTGGGCTCCCTTAAACTCAGGAGTGGGACGACCTAGCAGCTTGGTCAACTCGAACAAGTCCTTCTCGAACATCAACTTGCCGTCCTTCTCCAGCTGAGCGAACTCGGTGAAATGGATCGCCATCTATAATTTTTAGTCAAATTTTTAAGTTAGTGAGATGGCAAGTATATCAAAATTTTAATGGAAGGGACAATATGTGAGCAGATTTTTAAGTTTATTAAGATGACAAGTGTGGCAAGTTTTTATGAATATGAGAGAAAACTTAGTAGTTTGTAAGAAGGGAATTTTTGCATAAGTGAGAGGGTAAGAGATAAGCATTTTTAAACTAATTCCTTACTTTGTTTTCTTTAAAACTCAACTTTTGTAATCACTACCTAACGACCATGCTAATCTAAGGCTCCTAAAGTCAACTTGGCTCTGATACCAATTCTGTGGGGACCCCGGACTAACTGTCCGAAATACCCGATTATGCTTAACACAACGATCCCATTATCAGTCTGTCGTTGCACATAACCCGAATTGAATACCAAAGTTTACATCCATTACAATACCGAATTAAAGTCTTACATAAAATGGTCATCTAGACCAAGTCTTACATAGGTGCCTTCAAGGGCCAAACCAAAAAATCAGCGGAAATAAGGCGTAGTAGACATCAAATCCTAGCGATGACCCGACAGGCAGTCGACTTATGAAGATCCTTAGTTGGCATAGATGTCGCCATACTCTTCCTGGGCGCAGGACTCCTCGAAGTCTGGCTACGACAATAGCCAGAGACAAAGCTAGTATGAGTACATTTGAATTTACTCGCAAACTACTCCAACATGAGTGCACTAGTCTCAGTTTTAGTTTCACACTTTTATTTATTTAAGACATCTTTATATCTTTGTTGAAGAAGATAAGGAAATTATAACTACTCTTAATATCTCAATGCTATTAGTTTTCTTCAAAAACTCCTCCTTTTCCGACCATAAACCATTATGGTAATCATTTTCCAACTACCTCATACCGATCCGTTGGTATAGGTGTATGGAACATTCTCCAATTTCGTTTTCTTTTATAACTAAATTCTTTTCCCAACACTTGCACATGGTCAAAGTAGGGCCTCTCAACTGTCCATATCCGAGGACTCGGCTATTCGAATAGTTTAATTACCCTCTGCAGAGGTAGCACGCTTTTCCCACACTCATCCGATAACTCATCGTGTCAGCCACGCTTCGCCATACCCGTGGTATGCGAAGTTGAGTCACCGACCCTAGTCTTTCCTTTGCTCATGCTAGTATAGGATCCTGCCCATATGATACTTCCCATCGACACTTAACCCAGCCCGTCGGGATCTAAGTGTGAGGACTCACATGTTTTATCTGGCGGTGTATAGGGGACATCCTTCTATCCTTCTCCTTATCTACTCATAGATGTTGAGAGAGGACCCAGGTCAGGGGTAGGTCGTCAAACCATTCCCTCATGCATAACAGAGTCATCTCTGTTGATGCAGTGTCCCATACTAATAAGAGCAAACTATATGACTAGGCCCTTTCCCATATGTGGGTAAATGTGGTCGCACAGAGTATCGGCTGATCGACGTAAGTACTAAGACACAATGTGCTTTTCTCAAAACCACCTTTCTCCATTTCTTTACTTCAACACCCTATCATAGTGCTTTATATCCACACAAGTTTTCAAAGGAGTTTTGAATAAACAATTCTTGGTTTTTCCATCCTATAGTTTTAGCATATACTTCTACATTGGGTGGCAAAATAATCTCTATATACTTTTAAAAAGGGTTTTATAAACCTTTGCCTTTGAAAAATGATTTGTAAATCTAGATGCATAAGTTATGTGCAAGCTCAGAGAGTAGCTTGCCTTGCTCAACAAAGTGGTCTTGGTCTTGGTCTTCAGGTTCCACAAATCCTTCCTCCTCGATATATCCGGCAACGTTCTCGTCTAATACACAAGCAATCAATACAACCAATCACTAGCCTATTCAAACAATCATCATAGCAATACACTCTTAGAGGTTCTAATTAACCATTCCATATACCAAACAACACTATGTGGTTTCAATTTAATTGATTTAACCATTATTCCATTGTATTTTAATTAGGGCAGAAACTCGTTGCACATGTTTAATTGCATAGCTTGAGTTCTGTTTGTCACAAAAATACAAACTAAAATTCTACAGAAAGCTAATGATGTGTGGAAGATGACACAATTGGGTTTGGGTCATTTGGAGTTACCAAACTCCCTACACATTGTTTTGAATCCAGAAGCCAATTAATAAGGTCATTTGGTATTTTGAATAGTGTATTTTTATTATATATCCAAATGGAGTGAAACCAATTGGGTTGGAAAGATATTTTCATAAGCTTTCCAGAACAGTTGGATTTGCTCCATTTGGAGTTGTAAATATAAAGTTATGGATTTTCTAAAATTGAGTTCAGTACTGACTTTTTAATTAAATCTAAATTCGAAATAAAAGCCAGGAGTGGATAATGTTGAAAACCCTGACAGAGGGGACCCACTGGTCAGCGACTCAGCGAGCGCGCGCGGGTTTATTTAAAACTGATGGGTGGGGTCCGCCTGTCAGGTTCTTTTTATTTAAACCGAACCGGTAAGGCACCGTTGGATCAAGATCCAACGGCCCTCGATCGGCCGCGACGCCGGCGACCTAAAACGGGCGGCGCGCGACTCCTGCGACGGCGAGGCGGTACAGAAGCTCACCTAGGGGGCTCGGGAGGGCGCGAGGAAGGTGCGGAGCAACGGCGACGACGCGGGGAAGATCCTGGGGCGAGCGGCGCTTGCTGGCGTGGCTCCGAGCGACGGCGCGGTGCAACTTCTCCTCCGCGGCAGCACTGCAACTCCGGCGAGCAATCCCTGGCGATCCTGGGCACGGGACAGAGGGAAAAGGGGCGTGGGTGAGAGCGGGTAGCAAGGGGAGGCGAGCACGGGCAGAGGGGAGCGCTAGAGAGGGTGCCGTGGCCTGGCCACGGTCATCGCCTACCTCGGGCTCGGCGAGCTCGGGGAAGGTCACGGCGACCCGAGGCTTCGCGGCCTCGGTCCTGACCTCCTAGCGGTGCACAAGGGAGAGGGGAGTGGAGAGAAGAGGTGGTGTGGCGGTGTGGCAGAAGCAGGGCACGGGGTGCCATTTTTATAGCGGCCGGGCGGCGCACGGTGGACGCGGTGCAGAGGCTCCCGTGGCCGTGCTAGGTCGCCGTAGGCCGGTGGAGGGGTGCGGCTACTCTGCGGGCTGGCTGGGGAACAAGGTGGGCAAGGAGGGAAGGCGTGGAGGAAGCTCGGCAGGGGGGGACGCCCTGGCGTGCTCTGGGAGGGCTCGGGCGGTGCGCGGCGCGCACTGTCCACGGCGAGCCTCCGGCGGGAACGGGTTCCTGCGGGCTGCGGTGCGACGGGAGAGGGGGCAGCAATTTGAGGGAGAGAGGGGGGGCCTGGCACGGGTTTGTGCGGCGTTGCCACCTCCGCTGCCTACGCGACATGGCGACGTGCGCACGGCCGTCGCTGTCGCTGGCGTCTCCTCGACGTTCCAGGCCACCATTTGGCTCATCCTTGCGCGCGGCGTGGTCGTGGCTAAGAGAGGAATGCAGTGGAGGCATCAATTCGACAAATGATCAACGCCATGCTCGAACTGATCCAAGACTTGGCTCGGTTTGGGAAGAACAGGGTGGATGATCACAAGGTGTTTGCTGAAATTCCTGAACCAAAACAGTGACATTTTGGCTATTTAATTTTTTATACTTTGCCTAATCCTTTTGAGTCCAAACTTAGGATCTAGGCTAAATATATTATTGGTAAGTGATACAAATTCTTTTTTAAATATTTGGAAATATTTCAATAATGAATTTCTAATTTGAATTTGAGTCTTTTGAATTTGAATTTTTGAAAGGGAATAGTTTGTGAAAATTAACTAGGAGTGTTTATAATATTATTCCATTGATTTTGGTTTGGAAATAAAATTATGTTTCTTACTTTGGAAAATAATGTGACATGTGTCACATGGTGTTATGTTTTGTAATTTATTTTGTTTGTTTTCTTTTCTTCAAATTTTTAATTAGAGCTAGAATTCAACAATCTTGCAAACAATGCAACAAACAATACTCAAGAATTAAATATACACAACTTTTTATAAGAAAAGTTTTTGTTGGCCCACGTTTTCGCATTAATAATCATTTTAATATTCCGGGATGTTACATATAGTTTTATGCATTTTCTGGGACTAACATATTAACATGATGCCACAGTGCCAGTTCCCTGTTTTCTGCTATTTTTGGTTTCAGAAAAGTACTAAAGAAAATATTCTCGGAATTGGACGATTTCTTTTCTGAAGTTCGTTTTTAATTGGGAACGGTCCAGAAGACCGAAGACGAGACGAAGTGGGCGGCCGAGGCGGCCACACCACGTGCTCGCGCGGTTGGCTTCCTGGCCGCGCGAGGGACAGGTGTGGGCCCCTCGGGCCTCCACCGACCTCGCCCTTTCGCCTAGTATACCCCCTGAACCAAAAATCCAAGCACGGTGTTCAATATTTCCGCCACGGGTCCTGATCCACTACCGGAACTTCTCCCGGCACGCTGTCGGGATGTGGAATCGACTCCGGAGGGCTCTACGTCACCATGCCCGCCTCCGGACTGATGCGTGAGTAGTTCACCCCTGAACTACGGGTCCATAACAGTATCTAGATGGTTGTATTCTCCTCTTGTGCTATCATGTTTAGATCTTGTGAGCTGCCTATCATGATCAAGATCACCGTTATGTAATACTTCATGTTGTGTGTGCTGGGATCCGATGAATATTGAGTACTAAAGTTATTGCTTCATAATATATCATGTGTGTGCTATTTAATGATCTTGCATGCTCTCCGTTACTAGTAGATGCTCTGGCCAAGGAGATGCTTGTGACTCCAAGAGTGGGTATTTATGCTTGATAGTAGGTTCATGTCTTTATTTAATCTCGGTGGTGACAGCTAGCTCTAAGGTTGTAGATGTACTGTTGCTACTAGGGATAAAACAGTAGTACTTTACACAGTGCTTAAGGCGATAATCTGTTGCATGCAACTTAATACTAAAAGGGGTGCAGACGCTAACCGAAAGGTGGATTATTAGTAATAGATGCGGTTGGAACGGTCTATGTATATTGTTGTAATGTCCAAATGAATCTCACACTAGATATCATAACTTTTGTATATGCATTGTTATGCACTTCTTTATTCTATCAATTGCTCAGCTGTAATTTTTTTACCCGCATGAATGTTATTGTTATTTATGGAGAGACACCACTAGTGAACTGTGGATCCCGGTCCTTTTCTTTAATCTGATAAACCACAAACGGCAAACCTGTTACTTTCTGTAAACAAATATCTTTTCTCCACACGTACGCTTAATCCTTTTGTTACAACAAGCCGGTGAGATTGACAAACTTACTGTTAAGTTGGGGCAAAGTATCTTGGTTGTGTTGTGTGCAGGTTGCACGTCAACTACGTCCACCACTTTTCTGGCGCCGTTGATACCTCGAGGGAATTCTCATTTCCTACTTGTTCGATAACCTTGGTTTCATAACTGAGCGAAACTTGCTGCTACACTCTTCATACCTTCCTCTTAGGGTCTCCCAACAACATAGCACACGGAGTGATCAAGCATTTTTCTGGCGCCGTTGCCGGGGAAATAAGATTCCACCACGAGGGGAGTTTTCACACTTCCAATCTTTTTATTTTGTTATTGTCTTGCTTAGTTTATTTTTATTACTATCTTGTTTGCTTAATATCAAAAATAAAAAAATTAGTTACTTGCATTACTTTACTTATTTTGGTTTTGTCATTTTATTTTCAGTTTTGTTATTTCGGTTTGTTAATTAATTTGCTAAAACGAGTACTGCGTAGAATACTAAGTTGTGTGACTTTACTAGCACAAAAAAATGATTTTATATGCACACCTATTGTTCCACCTGCATCTAAAGCAGAATTCTTAGAAATTAAACTGGCTTTATTGAACCTTGTTACGAGAGAGCAATTTTCTGGTGTTAGTTCTGATAATGCCGCTGTCCATCTAAATAATTTTGTTGAACTATGTGAAATGCAAAAGTATAAGGATATAGATGGTGATATCATAAAGCTGAAATTATTTCCTTTCTCTTTGAGAGGAAGAGCTAAAGAATGGTTGCTTTCATTGCCTAGGAATAATTTTGATTCATGGATTAAATGCAAATATGCTTTTATTGGAAAATACTATCCTCCTGCTAAGATTATTTCTCTAAGAAGTAGCATCATGAATTTCAAAAAACTTGATAATGAACATGTTGCTCAAGCTTGGGAAAGAATGAAATCTTTGATAAAGAATTGCCCAGCCCATGGATTGACTGCTTGGATGATCATCCAAACCTTTTATGCAGGACTGAATTTTTCTTCAAAAACCTATTGGATTCAGCTGCTGGAGGTACCTTTATGTCCATCATTTTGAGGGCTGCAACAAAACTCTTGGATGATATGATGGTGAATTATTCTGAATGGAATACGAAAATGACTCCTCAAGGTAAGAAGGTAAATTCTATTGAAGAAACCTCCTCCTTGAGTGAAAAGATTGATATTATTATGTCCATACTTGAAAATGGTAAATCCCATGTTGATACAAATAATGTTCCTTTAGCTTCTTTAGTTGCACAAGAAGAGCATGTTGATATGAATTTTATAAAAAACAACAATTTTAACAACAATGGCTATAGGAACAATTATGGTAATAATAACTATAAGCCCTATCCTTTGAATAATAGTGGTGGTTATGGTAATTCTTATAAAAATAACAGAACTACCACCTCTGAACTTGAAACCATGTTAAAAGATTTTATCACTACACAAAATTTATTTAATAAAATTGTTGAGGAAAAGCTTGGGAAAATTGATATACTTGCTTCTAAAGTTGATAGTCTTGTCCTCGATGTTGATCTTTTAAAATCTAAAGGCATGCCTACTGAAACTAAAGAGAGTAATCTTTTTTCTTAAATTAATGTCATCCAAGTTCAAATTGATAAAAATGTTAGGATGATGGCCCAATTGCATGCGAAATGGGAAAGAGAGAAAGAACTAGATAAAGAGGCTAATATTGCTAAAGTTTTTACTATTAATACCTCTGAAAATAATGGTATTTTACATGCTAGTAAGCCTCCTATTATCAATGGTAACATAGTTGGTGTTGGAAATGTCTCCTCTACTTCTTCCAAAAATTTAAAATTTCCCAAAACTGCTGAAACTAGAGTTGATAAAAGTGCTGAAATTTTTAAGAACATGGGAGAATGTGGTTAGGCTTGCTTTGATGATAATAATTTTGATTTTGATAATTTTAATATCTCTGAATTTATTAAGTTCTTGCAAAAACCCTAATACTAGATCTCTAAATTTGGCTTTTACTACTCATATTACAAATGCTCTCATTAAAACTAGGGAAGATAAATTATGACTTGAAGCTTCTATTCCTAAGAAGTTAGAAGATGGTTGGGAGCCCATCATTAAAATGAAAGTAGATAAATTTGATTGCAATGCTTTGTGTGACCTTGGTGCAAGTATTTCTGTTATGCCTAAAAAGCTCTATGATATGTTTGATTTGCCACCATTGGAACATTGCTATTTGGATGTTTTTCTTACTGATAACGCTTTGAAGAAACCTTTGGAGAGATTCAATGATGTTCCTATTATGATTAATAATAACCTTGTCCCCGTTGATTTCGTTGTCTTGGATATTGAATGCAATCCATCTTGTCCAATTGTATTGGGAAGACCTTTTCTTAGAACTGTGGGTGCTATTATTGATATGAAAGAAGGTACCATCAAGTACCGATTCCCACTCAAGAAAGGTATGGAACACTTCCCTAGGAAAATAATGAAGCTACCTTTTCATTCTATTGTTCGTTCAAATTATGGTGTTGATGTTTCATCTCTTGATAATACTTGAGTTTTGCTTTTTGTGCTTAGCTGAAAGGCGTTAAAGAAAAGCGTCTCTGGGAGAAAACCCAATTTTTATTCCTGTTATTTTATTTTTTTGTGTCAAAAAGTTTGCTCACCTCTGTAGCAATTCCTTTGTATCTTTACTTTACTGCATTTTTGTGTCAAGATAAGCCTCTAGCTGAAAGTTGATGCTAAATTTGGATTCCTGCGCAGAAACATTTTCTGCTGTTCACCGTTTAATTCATAACTCTTCACAGAAAAATCCTAATAATCTACCCTTTTGCTGCGTAATCCTCAGATATATATGCAACTTTCATTAGTTTGAGTTTTCTGATTTGAGCAAGTTAAGTGCCTCAAACAAAATTGTCTTCACAGATTGGTCTGTTTTTGACAGATTCTGCCATTTATTTCGCAATGCCTTTTTTGCCATTTTGATTGGATCTTTTTATTCCATGAAGTATCAGTGGCTGTAGCTAATGTCCATTAGCATTGGTTGCAGTTGTGTTTCTACATAATATCATATTTTTTCGTGCACTAACCCTCTAATGAAGTTTACTCTAAAGTTGGTGTGGAGTAAGGTTTCAAGGATTAAGAGAGAAGGATGATATGATGTGATCAAGAAGATAGTAAAGCTTGGGGATGCCCCGGTGGTTCACCCCCAACATATTTTAAGAAGACTCAAGAGTCAAAGCTTGGGGATGCCAAGGCATCCCCTTCTTCATCAGGTCCTTTCTAGTGAAACTATATTTTCATTCCGCCACATCTTATGTGCTTTTCTTGAAGCGTCCATCTTTTGTTTTTTGGTTTTTTATTTTCATTCTATGAATAAAATATATCCTAGCATTCCTTTGTGGGAGAGAGACACGCTCCGCTTTTACTTATGAATACTCGTATTCTTTACTTATATTTGTTGAGTATTCTTCTCTAGCTACTTATTTCTTTCTAGCTCTTGTTTTTCATGCATCTCTTGCTAGAGCTGTTAGCTTTATTATATCATACTCTCATATCTCATTGTTTAATTACTTGGAGAATTTATCTTTTAAATAAGTTGATTGGTGTGTGGTTGAGAACAGAAAATGCTAAATGTGGTAGATGGTATAACTAAATGATACATAATCTTGTAGATCATTAAATTGTGTCACTTGAATCATTGATGTTGTTTTGAGATATTAATTTGCTTAATGGTAAACATGATGGTTTAGTAAAGTGGAATGATTAATGGTTGTTCTAGAAAAACTTGAAGTTGTGCCACACTTAAATTTTCAGTTGATAGCATAATGATTTATGACTTCTACATGTCTATGGCAACCGTAATAACTTTGTGTTATGCTCTATGGACGGGTCCCCAACAGTGACTTGTTCATTTGCCACAACACCTCTTGGAGTGATTTTCATTATGCCTTGTAAGATAATATTTTTATTTGAAATCTTTTTAGTTGTGAGTTTTAAAGCTGCGGTTTTCATGGCACTTCCACCACCATATTGCTAGCCTCTTCGGTACTTTGCATTGCACTTTCTCACATTGAGAGTTGGTGCATACTTCGCGGGTACATCCAAACTCGTGGGAGATCTTCATCTTGTTCTCCTAGATATAAGCCAAATATCTTCCTCAAAACAGCCACCATACCTACCTACTACAGCATTTCCATAGCTGTTCTGAGATATATTGTCATGCAACATCCATCTTACATTACATGACTTGTTGTCATTCATTACTTATTTATTGCTTTGCGTGATTCTATAAAGCTGATGTGTGGTTTACCCATGTTACGCTAGATCATTGCATAACCTGCTACACTAGCAGAGGCACCGCTGTCATATATATTAAGTCTTATTCATATTAGTTACTTGTATCATCAATATGTTGTCATATCATCATAGTGTGTTGTCATATCATCATATTAGGATGCTTGCCCTAAAAGTGAAAAGAGCCATGGAGGCCATCAAAAAGAGAAACAGCAAAAAAGGGGGCAACATTAATATTCTTTATCACACACTTGTGCTCATGATAGAACCATATCATTTATGATCATCATTTGAGCTCATGTTTAGCACCTTTTCTCCATATGAGAGAGTTTTCATGTCTTACTTGCATAACTATGTGGGGAACTTTACACTATAGAATTTGGCTTGTATATTCCAATGACGAGGCTCCTTAAAAGTGCTCTAGGTCTTTCTGAGAAAGCAAGTTGGATGCACCCCACTAGTTCCATTGGAGAGCTTTCATATACTTATAGCTCTATGTGCATCCGTTGTGTGGCAATCACTACTCCTTGCATAGCTTCGATTATAAAACTTCCTCTTGTCTAATGATCACTTGCAACTTTGTGAGACTTTCTTCTGCTGGCCATCCAAACCACCTTAACATTATCTTAGACAAAACATCCTGGTGTCAGGAACCAATGTTGAACGCTTGCTTGTTTCTTTTGAACAAATAAGGAGTGATCTTCTACGTGCATATTGATATTGCTTGACTTGATCCTTTCACAAAGTTGTCATGTTTGTTGGAGGCATTAGATGATTATATTGTTGTGCTTGAAGTTTAAATCATATCTAATATCTACTTTGCACGGTTGATTGCTATCTAGTACTATATCGTTGAAAGCTTTGCTTTGCTTTACCTACTTGTTTATTTATTACTCATTTGATCTCAATATAAACTACAACTCTTATTCATTTGATCTCAGTTTAAATGCCTTACATTATTACGTGATAAAGATTGTATGAAAGCATGTCACTTCAGAAATTATTCTTTTATCGTTCTTGCCTACTCGGGACTAGTAGAACTAATCTTGGGGATGTTGATACGTCTCCAACGTATCTATAATTTCTTATGTTCCATGCTATATTTACCAAGTTATTACATGTTTTATATGCATTTTATATAGCTTTATGCATTTTCTGAGACTAACCTATTAACAATATGCCACAGTGCCAGTTCCCTGTTTTCTGCTGTTTTTGGTTTCTTATGTTCCAAGGAAATATTCTCGGAATTGGACGATTTCTTTTCTGAAGCCCGTTTTTAATTGGGAACGTTTTATAGAAGGCCGAAGATGAGACGAAGTGGGCGGCCGAGGCGGCCACACCACGTGCTCGCGCGGCTGGCTTCCTGGCGGTGTGAGCGATAGGTGTGGGCCCCTCGGGCCTCCACCGACCTCGCCCTTTCGCCTACGTATACCCCCCGAACCAAAAAACCTAACACTGTGTTCAATATTTCCTTCACGGGTCCCAAGCCGCCGTCGTCGTCAACACCAATTCGGGAGAGATCAGAACTTCTCCCCGGCACCCTGCCGGGAGGGGGAATCGACTCCGGAGGGCTCTACGTCACCATGCCCACCTCCGGACTGATGCGTGAGTAGTTCACCCCTGGACTACGTGTCCATAGCAGTAGCTAGATGGTTGTCTTCTCCTCTTGTGCTATCATGTTTAGATCTTGTGAGCTGCCTATCATGATCAAGATCACCGTTATGTAACACTTCATGTTGTGTTTGCTAGGATCCGATGAATACTGAGTACTAAAATTATTGCTTCATAATATATCATGTGTGTGCTATTTAATGATCTTGCACGCTCTCCGTTACTAGTAGATGCTTTTGCCAAGTAAATGCTTGTGACTCCAAGAGGGGGTATTTATGCTCAATAGTAGGTTCATGTCTCTATTTAATCTAGGGTGGTGACATCTAGCTCTAAGGTTATAGATGTACTGTTGCTACTAGGGATAAAACGATACTTTATCTAAGAATGATGTTACTTACTTACTTACTTTACAAACAATGCTTAAGGCGATAATATGTTGCGTGCAACTTAGTACTGAAAGGGGTGCGGACGCTAACCGGAAGGTGGATTATTAGTCGTAGAGGCGGTCGGAACGGTCTATGTATATTGTTCTAATGCCCAAATGAATCTCACGCTAGACATCATAACGTTGGTATATGCATTGTTATGCACTTCTTTATTCTCTCAGTTGCCCAGCTGTAATTTGTTTACCCGCATTAATGTTATTATTATTATTTATGGAGAGACACCACTAGTGAACTGTGGACTCTGGTCCTTTTCTTTAATCTGATATACCACAAACTGCAAAACTGTTACTTTCTGCAAACAAACATCATTCTTTCACACACACGTTTAATCCTTTGTTACAGCAAGCCGATGAGATTGACAACCTCACTGTTAAGTTGGGGCAAAGTATCTTGGTTGTGTTTTGTGCAGGTTCCACGTCAACTACGTCCAGCACTTTTCTGGCACCGTTGATACCTCGAGGGAATTCTCATTTTCTACTGGTACGATAACATTGGTTTCATAACTGAGGGAAACTTGCTGCTACACTCTTCATACCTTCCTCTTGGGGTCTCCCAACAACACACCACAAAGAGTAATCAACCCTCGACTGAGGGATATGCCAGCAAACTGCTGCTCAATACCGTTGCGCTACACTTGTGTTGTTGGTACATCTGTGGTAGTTCCTTGATAAAACAAAGACAAGAAAGTTAGTTGTTCATTTTAGCACGCGCCCGGGCAACGGTTGCACGCGTGGAGAAGCGCGGGAGTCCGGCTATTAACTCCTAATCTCTCACTCTCTGGCCACTCAACTGAACTGCCAGAGCATGTCCCATCAACTGCTCCAATGGCCTCCTTGCCCCCTCCGCCGTCTCGGCCCAAGCCCCGTCCACAGATCCGGCGGACCTCTTCTCCAACCGCCGGAACTCCCTGCGCTCTAGTGTGGCGCGGGAGGCGCTCGGCCGCAAGGCGGCGGCGCCACCCATGCGAACTTGTTGAATCCCAATGCTCAATCGGCCGTCGCCCATCGCCACCGAGATGGTTGCAAGAAGTGCTTCGGCGAGCGCGGCCGCCCTGCAAGCCGCCGCCATCGGCCGCGGTCAACCCCAGATTGGGGTTATCCATGCACCGCCCAACCTAGGGTTTTCAGACGCCATGGCTGCTCCCGTGGCAGCCGGAGCGCCAGGGTCAAGCACGGAGGTCCTGGCACCTCTTTCTCCTTCTCCTCCTCCTCCACCGGTCGGATCTCATCCCCCCAGATTCCCGGCAGCGCCGATGTTCCGGATGGTGCCGCCGCCAGGGATTCCGAGGCGCGGTTAGCGCCGCCGCCCCTTCAAGATAGGAGGCCTCTGCTTTGAGCGCGGCGCCTCCTTCTCCTCCTACTGATGCGCCTACTTCTCTTCCAATACAAGCGCGCCATGGTCGAGGCCGTCTCCAGGTCCACGCCGTCATCCAGGTCCACGCCGTCCTCCTGCAGGTCGACGCCGTGGCTCACGCCGTGCTGAAGGCAGTGGAGACGGCGGCAACAAAGGACTTTCTGCTCAGCGTCTGCCGATCACCGGCCCTCTCACTCTCCGGCCCGTGGTAAGTGATCTATACTTTCATGTGCTTCTAATATAGTAAGATTGTTGAATACGCAAAGGTAGGTTGTTAGATTTTACCAAATGTAGACTGGTTATATTGTGCAATTGGCAATGTTAGATTGTTAGATATTGCGCATGATCGGTTGTTAGATTGAGCAATTGGCAATGTTAGATTGTTAGATGCCCATGCAATTAATGCCGATGCACACTGTTACTGTGTAATGTCGATGCACACTGCTGCATTGTGCAATGCCGATGCAGACACTGGCATTGTGTAGTGCACACAATGCCGATTCACATTGGCATTGTGCACAATGCCAGTGTGCATCGGCATGATGTGCTGATTGATCATGACACCGGATGGCGTGTGCAGAGCTGGAAGTACCTTCTGGCGAGCCTCAGTGGGCCAGTACCTAAACTCGGTGACGTCACGGTTCGCGCCAGCAGAGGGACGCGAACGTCGCCTTGATGGAGGAATACATGCAGCTGCAGGACCCTACAAAAAAAGTTGGCCGGCCGGCTGACCTGGGACATGGCCCAAGGGCACGGATGCCTGCCTTCTTCGTGTAGGCTTCTGCCCAGGACCTCCTTGTCATGAGCGTCCCGCCGGTCATGGAGGAGCCCCTGCTCACCACGTACAACCTCAGGTACGAGCGCTCCGCACCGACGGTGGCACTGTACGCCGGCGAACGATGCCAGTACAGGGTGCTCGCCTGGATGGCCCAGCGCGTCTGCTTTTGGAAGGGCTGGGACGTGTTCGCCAAGGAGTCCAAGCTGGTGGTGGACGACTGGGCCGTCTTCACCCCATGGACGGCGGCATTGCCGTCCACGTCTACAGGCATGCCACCTCCGTGTGTATTATTTGGGGCTGTAGGAGGCACCGCGCCGGCCCCTGGGAGGAGGCGATGCAGGCGAGGAATGGTCACGTCGGCGCCTGATCCTGATATATTGTATGGTTACTCTAGTGGTAGCTATTGTTGGCCTCTTATTAATAGCTGTTGAGCAGTCCTTCTGATCTCAGTCTGGTTGTAGTGTTGGCCTTATATATAGGCTGGTGGACAATCCGTTTGGACCTGGGTACTCTATCCCTGGTTTAGGACGGAGTTTTACCTCACTGCCGGCTGCAATTAGAGGCCAAGTGCTCTGTTTAGTGCCTGATCTTGATGTACTTGATGGTTAGTCTAGTTGTAGCGTAGGCCTCAAATTAATGTTTGTTGAACAATCCATCAGAGCTTAGCCTGGTTACGTTGCAGTGTTCGCCTTACATACGTAGGCTGGTGAACAATCCTTTTGGACCTGGGTACTCTGTCCCATGTTTAGGCAGGTGTTTTACCTCATGCCTGCTGCAATTAGAGCCCAAGTGCTATGTTCAGTGCCTTAAGCTCTTAGACACTTGTTCTAAGAGAATCTCCAGCAGTGGCGCTATAATTTGGCACTGTAAAAGCACTATCACGTGCACTGGAATGAGTGTAGCGCGCGGCCGCATATCACAAAAGTTCATATTCGATCATAGTTCATACAAAGTTCATAGATACGAAATACTAGATTAAATTACTTCATAAAATCTAAACTACTAGTCGGAGTCCCAATCATACGAGTCCGATTCCTCGGTTGAGGAAGACACCAGATTGGACGGCAATAGATCATTCCAGCGCGGGTTGTCGGGTGGGATCGTCGGGTTCTCCACCTGCGCGGCGATGATCTGCCACCGCATCTTCTTGTCGTAGCGGCGCTCCCAGCGGTTCTCCCTCTGATTTCTACTTCTATCTTTGGCTTCATCTTGGAAGCGGATCTCCGCGCACACTGTTGCCCTCTAGACGAAGCGCCGGTACAGGCATGGCTCCTCGTCCTCCTCGGCTATCTCGAGGCATCGCCGCTCGGCGCGGTGGTACCGCCGCTCGTTGGATTAGTTCAACCGCGGCGCTGACGTCAGTTGAATCGTCTGCCGGCGGGTTTGGACGTTGTCGAAGTTCATCACCTGGCGAGGTCACCTCGCAAGGAAGACCGAGACGCCAGGCCGCAACATCGCGCGCGCGGGCGGCTCTGTGCACCGTGTCGAATCGGCCGAGGAAGAAGCAATGTCCGCGGCAGCCGGTCAGCACGGCGGAGAAGGTGCCATTGAGGTGCTCCAGAACATCGACGTAGTCCGTGCTCCCGTAGCGCGACCGCATCTTGGCGGCGTGCTGGTGCGTTGGCGGCGGCGGAAGCGCGAAACGGTTTGGAAGCGGGGCGGTTTGGAAGCGAGCGCAGGTGCGGCTTTTGTAGCGAGCGCTGCCGCGGCTTTTGGAAGCAGCAGACTTCGCGCGAGCGTTCCAGCGCGTTCCCACGTGCGGCCAAATGTTTCAGCAACGCGGCCAAATTTTTCGGCCGCGACAGTTTGTTGATCCTGCAGCCCACGATTATGCCGCCACTTGGTGTGCACGGTTTAGATTCACTCAGCCACGATCGTGCCTCGACCACGTCCACGACCCCGACGCGGATTGTCTGACTTTGAGTCACTGGTACGTGGGACCAAACAGATACAGGACCCATCTGTCAATGACCCATCTGCCACGACCCACGTTTTTTACCTCTCCGTCTCGTTTTGACCACTATTCGATCTTTTTCCTCCTGGCGTCTCGGAGATTTGCAAATCCAACTTCCCCACTACTTCCCCAAGCGCCCTTCACTGCTAATATCGATCAGTCCCCGTTATTATCTAGCACTGACCACCACATCTCTTCTACCACATTTCTTCCTCCCCTCATCCCCGGTCGTCTTTGGGACAAAAACCCCAATGTCGAAGCGCATGGCTGTTGTGTGCGACGACGAGGCCAGTCCGAGCGGGTTTGCATGACACCGCCAGGAGTACGGATGTAATAATCTCCACGGCGGGGCGGTGGAGATGATCACCGCCGAGATGGACATCAGCTCGGCCGGTCGCCTTGCTCGCGGCATGGTCAGCTTTTGTCCCGGGATGCGTGAGGATCTGAGGACGCATTCTCTTGGCACGCCGGGCCTTCTCCACATGGATGAGGGCCAATGGGTTCCCGAAGATCAGGTATGTGGAGTTTAGATTGATTTGGTTGCTTTGGTGTGTGAGGCAATACCGAGGTGATTCCCTACTAACCATGGTGTATTTACTAGGTTATTTTCTGACTTTGTGTGTTTGTTTTATCTTAGATCGTTGGTAGTAGTATCATGCTTCTGGACAAGAGCATGGCACCCACATTGGTGCGGATGAAGGAGGAAGGCCGGGAAGGATATGAAGGTGTACAATTCTGGGTCGGCGGCAACGAAGAGTGGTTGGTGAATATCCATGGGGATGGTCCCCAGGAAAATTGACTATGACTAACGTCTACAGGTCAGTCAAGTTCACTATTGCATCTTTGGATGATGTTGGCATAACACATTACGCAGATGGATGGTTGCCGAAGCAGCCGTTCACTTACAAATTCAACGGGGCAGTAATAAATCTGCTGAAGATCCAACTCGCAGGAAGGACATATGTTGTTGAGGATGAATGGCGTTATGATTCCATTGCTGTGTTTGACAAGCTAATTGCCATTGTTCGATGGCTGCGTGGGAATTTTTGGACCATACTGCCTAACACTGACTTGCGGCCATCCAAATATGTGGATGCCGTCGGCTGCAACCCCATCGCGGAACGATGTGCTCTAGATCGCATATATGCTGTTACTAAACCGCGTGGAGATGTTTATGTTATATGCTTTGTCACATGCTTTCGCAATATGGTTCTTGCTTTGTCATAGCGTGCACGTATTAATTGACTTGATATTACCATTTTCCCAGAATCTCTAACACCCTAACTGAAAATAACTCTCAAGTACAGACGCAACACCTCGTCTCATACATGCCCCCGCAACTGAAGAAGGGGACGAGGCGTTATGGTTTGTGGCGCCAAAGGATGATAGCCTTCTTAGGTTCCATATGCATGGCTCAAAAGACTGGGCTCGTGGTGGAGTTAAATACATGGGGACAAAGATCTACTCTTATCCAAACCGGCGATGTGATGTTTTCTTGCAGCCTGCAAGCCTACACGATGATCCTCTTGATGGATCCCGAAGCAAGGTGGGCAGTCTGAATGGAATGTCTGCTTTTGTTGGGATCAACAATCCATTTTTCCTCAGGCCCCTCCCTCTACTGACTATGTTGCTGACAGTGAAGAGTCATAATTCACTGATGCTGTTGGTGATGATAGAGAACAACCTGATGGTGAAGTTGCATTTGTTGCTGGGTTACCACCACCCTTACCACCTGCCCTGACAGTGTTTAAAGCTACACACGAGCGTGTCTTTCATTACCACCGTGATCAGCCTGAACCTACCTGGAGCCGCATGCACGTCTGCAGCGGGCCTGCCATTGGCTCAATGCTGACTATGAAAAGGGTCCACGACTATGTCGTTCGTAAAGAGGCACCGATTTGGTTCGTTTCGACGCTGCCGCCTGCTCCGGGTACTGGTCTGTGTATGAAGATAGAAACTACTAGTTATCTTTGCCATTTGTTATGGTTTATGTTCACTAAGTCGTACGTGTTGAGATACATGATTGTCGTAGGTTTCGTTATTTTGTGTTGGAAAAGGAAGTGGTATGATGTTGTGTCAGACTATGTGTTTTGGTTATGTTTGTAAGACTCTATCATGTTTCAGGTTAAGTTAAGTGATCTATTTATGTCATGTTTTCAGACAATCTTGTTTTCCTGATGCTTGGTTCCGCTGGAGCGCGATTGCTCCTTGAAAATGATACGCAGAGTTGTAAACCCTCCTCCACACCTGTTTAATATCAATCCAAGACCACATAATGCAAATAACCATCCGTTCCCGCGTAGTGTTAGTTAATCTAGTCGTTTTTCCCGGATTCATACTAGTGTTAGTTTCACGTTCAGTTAAATTTAGATAGCCATCAGCTAAGTTTCAGGGTTTTAGCTAGTTGTCAAGTCGACGTCGTTTGTGACCCGATCATGCCGCTACATGCGATCATGATCGCCTGGACCGTCTTTTTTCTCTGAACTTATTTGTACGTGGCACAAACACTTTCTTTTTTCTCTCTGAACTATGTACGCGGCACAAACATTGTCTTCTTTCTCTGAACTTTCAGAATTCCTGAGTGAGAGAGATCGAGAGGCTACTCCCAGATGGCAAGGAGGGGTCTTGTTTTCCTGATGCTTGGTTATGCTGGAGGGCGATTGCTCCTTGAATGATACGCAGAGTTGTAAACCCTTCTCCACACCTGTTTAATATCAATCCAAGACCGCATAATGCAAATAGCCATCCGTTCCGCATAGTGTAAGTTAATCTAGTCGTTTTTCCAGGATTCAGACAAGTGTTAGTTTCAGCTTCAGTTAAATTCAGATATCCGTCAGCTAAGTTTCAGGGTTTTAGCTAGTTGTCCATTCGATGTCGTTTGTGACCCGATCATGCCGCTACATGCGATCATGATCGCCTGGACTGTCTTTTTTCTCTGAACTTATTTGTACACGGCACAAACACTGTCTTTTTTCTCTCTGAACTACGTACGCGGCACAAACACTGTCTTCTTTCTCTGAACTTTCAGAATTCCTGAGTAAGAGAGATCGAGAGGCTACTCCCAGATGGCAAGGAGGGGCCTTGTTTTCCTGATGCTTGGTTCTGCTGGAGCGTGATTGCTCCTTGCAAATGATACGCAAAGTTTTTTTTTAAAGGAAAAATGATACATAGAGTTGTAAACCCTCCTCCACACCTGTTTAATATCAGTCCAAGACCGCATAATGTAAAAAGCCATCGGTTCCCGCGTAGTGTTAGTTAATCTAGTCGTTTTTCCAGGATTCAGACTAGTGTTAGTTTCAGGTTCAGTTAAATTCAGATAGTCGTCAGCTAAGTTTCAGGGTTTTAGTTAGTTGTCCAGTCGTCGTTTGTGACCCGATCATGCCGCTGCATGCGATCACGATCGCCAGGACTGTCTTCTTTCTCTGAACTTATTTGTACGCGGCACAAACACTGTCTTCTTTCTATCTGAATTATGTACGCGGCACAAACATTGTCTTCTTTCTCTGAACTTTCAGAATTCCTGAGCGAGAGATAAAGTGAGGCTACTGGCAAGGACGGGTCCACGGGGGGTCCAGATGGCTACGATTGTCGCATGTGCATTAGGTTGACCTAAAAGTGCTACTGATACCTCCTATATGGCTGGGACGGGTGCACGAGGGGCAGATGACGTAAGGAGGGGTCCGGATACTCAAAGATGGCAAGGATGGGTCCACTGGGGTCTGGATTGGTACGATTGTCGCACATGCTTATTAGGATGACCTAAAAGTTCTACTAATACTCCTAGATGCATGAGTGAGTATAGCTCTTTTGTGGAAAGAGTTTTCAATCAATTATCTGTAAGCCATGGTTATATTTTTTTATAGTTACTATGTCACATATAACAACATTGTGCCATAGTTTTTATATTTTTCAATTTTTTTGAATTACTTATGTTCATTTGAATCCATCGCTCTATTCTCAAACTCTAGACAACTATGTACAAGATAGCTCTTCTGTGGAAAGAGTTTTTAATCAGTTATCCATAAACCATGTTTATATATTATTATAGTTACTATGTCACATATAACAACATTGTGCCCTGGTTTTATATTTTAATTTTTTTTAAATTACTTATGCTCATTTGAATCCATCGCACTACTCTCAAACTCTATACAACTATGTACAAGATAGCTCTTTTGTGGAAAGAGTTTTCAATCTATTAGCCATAAACCATCTTTATATTTTTTAGAGTTACTATGTCACATATAACAACATTGTGCCCTGATTTTATATATTTTTTGAATTACTTATGATCATTTGAATTCATCGCTCTATTCTCGAACCCTAGACAACTATGTACAAGATAGCTATTTTGTGGAAAGAGTTTTCAATCAATTATCCATAAACCATGTTTATATTTTATTATAGTTACTATGTCACATATAACAACATTGTGCCCTGGTTTTATATTTTTAATTTTTTAAATTACTTATGCTCATTTGAATCCATCGCTCTATTCTCGAACTCTAGACAACTATGTACAAGATAGCTCTTTTTTGGAAAGAGTTTTCAATGAATCATCTGTAAACCATGTTTATATTTTTTTATAGTTATTATGTCACATATAACAACATTGTGCCCTGGTTTTATATTTTTTCGATTTTTTGAATTACTTATGCTCATTTGAATCCATCGCTCTATTCTCGAACTCTAGACAACTATGTACAAGATAGGTATTTTGTGGAAAGAGTTTTCAATCAATTATCCCTAAACCATGTATATATTTTATTATAGTTACTATGACACATATAACAACATTGTGCCCTTATTTTATATCTTTTCAATATTTTTTGAATTACTTATGCTCATTTGAATCCATCGCTATATTCTCGAACTTATTTCCGCATGCGCTTTAGGATGAACTAAAAGTGCTACCGATACTCCCTATATGGTTGGGAGGGGTTGTGACGCCCGAAAATCGGTACTATGTAGATTTAAGCGATCCCGCCGAAATCCGCATAATAACGATTTTAGGTCGCCCACCAGACATAATGTGTACGCCGAAACATGTGAATTATGTGGGTGGAATTGTGATAACATTACAACAGTTCCGATACATCCACAAAAACAACAGAAGATATAATACAACAACGACTCGGACGAGTCAAGATACAAATGATACAATACAAAGATACAAATGACAGCGGAAGCAAGAAAGTATCCGGCTACGGATAAGATGCAAATTGGACTAAGAGTCCTGAAGATAAGCAATGGCGCCATATCCCTGCCCAGCCAAGCCGGAGGGATTCCCAAGCTAACGTGGTCGAACTTCAAACCTGTTGACTGCACATAAAGCACATCCCAAAAGAGGGTCAGGGCACACCCTAGCAAGCAAAACCGACTTGCCTACTTTCTACACCATCTCCCAAAGTATAGGGGAGGTGGACTTAGCGGCAGCATCACTAGCAACGTAAAGAGACACGCTACAACTTCCGTCTAATCAGACAGGGATAAGAGAGCGCATAAGATAACCATCTCCAACTAACACCAATCATAACCCATTCCCGGATTAACCCCCTCAACCAAATATGAGGAAGCAATTCGGGAATACTCACACATTGAACAATTTTAGTTACCAGTTATTGTGAAAGTAATTCTATAATACTAGTCAGGTTAATTAACAATGATTAGATGCAAGTTGTCTATGATCTTGTTAGCCAGCATCATCACCAAGTCGTCCATAACCGTGGACACGGCTCATCGATAAGATTATACCCTGCAGGGGTGCACTACTGGACCCGTACTCGTTCGATCAACCCCAAAAGCAAAGCCAGAAGGTAGGGCATCTCAACACGGCAAATCTCTTCTCTACAACCCATCCAGGGAACCGCATGATTGTGTGCACGGCTAATCAGGTCCAGTGCCCGCGGGATCGACCTTCATAGCACTCTAAGAACGTGCCACCCTATATGAGAATCGACTACTCCATCATCATGAGATCGTTAGGTAACCATATGCATGCATCAAATGGAAAGCCCGAACTACTTGCGGCGCCCTGGATAAGAAGCGGATTAGATCGAAGCCGCGGGGGGCTCCATAGGGCCTCCCACAAGCGGTTAGTGCGCTCAAAATTGGATCTGAGGACAAGAACTGAGTTCCTAGGTCGACACTTAGCAGAACAAAGCACCTCGCAAGGCCTTCCGCCGGTGCCTTATCTTTTAATTATAATACCCCAACATAGACAAATATTTTATTAAGGTAGAATAACCTATCATGCTAAGCAGGTGCAATTAAATAAGACATACAGACGACTCGCACAAACAACTCTAAGCATGCGCTACGACTCGCAAGGCCAACAGATAAACATGCAACAGGTATTAGGATGTGGGGATAAAACTGTATGGGCTGCAGGATAAACATGTGATGGGATCGCGATAAAGAATCGAATACTAGGGTAGCAGATATCAACGGCAGGAATGAAAGACAATGTATAGCTAAACTAGCAAACTTTGCTTTCCTGGAATCCCGCCTGGAAGCAGATCTTGTCGTTGCTCACACATCTCAACGTCTTATCCGCGAAGAAGCAACAAACACTGAAAAGCGTAAAAGATGCATTTTACAACTACGGCGAAAGATTCAGCATGATCATACGAGAATGATGAATGGCATGGCAAGATGCAATACAATGCAGGTAATCTAAATTAAGCGGGAAAACAACCCTGACAATTAATATTTAGGTGCAAGTTATTTATTCACCAGCAATATTAAATGTTGGTTAACATGGCAACACATGGCATGGGTGATCTAATTAAATTAAATGGAATAGGGCATTATATATTTATTACCCCTAACATTCCATATTTAATTATTTAGTTGCAATTAACAAATTACAGTAAGCAATTAAAATAACAGATGCAAAATGGCATACAAATGGCATATTAATGTTCTTTGCATTTTTCTGATAAATAAACATATAAAGATTATTTTATTTGGAGTTATAGAATAAAAGTTATTAGCATTTTAATTCTAGGGGTGTTTCTTTAAAAGACAGGACCTGTCTGTGATGGAAACAGTTTCTGCGAGGGCAAAAACGCTAAACAGGAAATGCAGGGGGCTCTGTGCCAAAATTCCGGGCGCTAGAGACTTTTCTCACCGAATGGACGCCAGCCAGGGTGGCTGACGCGCGGGCCCAGGGTGCCACGCGGGTGTGTGTGTGCAGTGCGGGCTCCCACGGTCACTGACCCGTGGGGCCCGCCTGGCAGTGCGCGAAAACGAGGGAAAAAGGGTGGTTTTACATCGACGCGCTAGGGAATCGAACTCGCGAGCGCGCGCGTGGGCGAGCGAACGGTGCTGTTGACCAGGAGTCCGGCTCGGTGCTGTTGACAGAGAAAGCATTGCTTTTAACAGGAAATGACTAATCGGATTTCTGACGAAACTGAATCTCGCCTGACACCGTGCGCACGGCGGAGCAAAAAGGGCCGACGGCGAACTTCTACAAGCGGCGCGGGGTCGTGCGGGTGCCTGCGTGCGTACTGGAGGGTGAGGGAACCTATTCCCGTGCTCAGATATGAAGTGGAGGCTCGGGGCACCACCCGTTCTTGCTCGACAGGGCCGGGGCCGTGCGGTCCGCGACGATGCACTCCGGCGCCGGCGAAATCGAGCCGCTACGAGGGCGAAACGGAGAGGGAGAGGGGTCTAGGGGTCGAGGCTCACCTCGGGGAGCTCGATGGCGAGGTGTCGTGGTTCGGGGAGGCCGGAGGAGAGAGGAAGGTGCCGGGGAGGTCACGGCCGCGCGGTGGCCGGCGTCGTGGACGAAGAGGTGTAGGGGCTCCCGGGTCCGGGTCCTTGTCGACGAAGGAGGGGGATGAGGTGTCGTGGCTCCTGGCGTGAGGGAGAGGTCATGGAAGCCGAGGTTCATCGGCGACGAGTTTCGGCAATCTCTCTCTCGGTGGAAGAGAGACAGATGAGAAAAACAGAGAGGGGAGAAAAAGGGAGGTGGCGGCGCTGTGGAGGGGGGAGGATTGAGAGGAGCTAGGGTTCGGGGAAGGGAGAGAGGAGGGGCGGCTAATAAGGAGAGGAGGGGAGTGGTTGAGGTGCACATGGTGGGGCACCATGGCACTCTCCTCTGCTCTGCCTTGGTGTAAAGTAGAAGAAGACGACAGGAGGGGGAAGATGGGCCAGAGGTGGGCTTTGGAGATGGGCCAGGGAAAGTGGTTTCGGCCCAGGTAAAAAAAAAGGTAAGGTTTTCTTTTTCTCCTATGGTATTTCTTTTATTTAATTCTTTACTGTTTTATGTTTTTAAAACAAAATAGAAAAAGAAAATATGTATAGACTTTTGGAAAATAATTATAGTTTCCAAAAAATACAC
The DNA here is from genome assembly GCA_026929855.1 of Poa annua. Lineage (NCBI taxonomy): Eukaryota > Viridiplantae > Streptophyta > Magnoliopsida > Poales > Poaceae > Poa > Poa annua. The sequence continues at coordinate 235,326,577 of CM049426.1, read as the reverse complement.
AATTTGATATTTTAGTTTGATTATTTGAAAACAATTTGAATATCACATTTAAATTAATTTTATTTGCAATTAGATTTAAAAGTGGAAAAGAATTTAAATGGAGTTGAATTTAAATGCAATAATTTAAATTAAGATTGACAAATGCAAATGATGCATGATGATGTCATGTTGATGCAAAAAGAAAAACAAACAACTAATTGAAGAAATTCCGGGGCGTTACAATCGAAACCACTAACAAGGGATCGCGTCCCGCGATCCACACCGAAAGCACAAGAAGAGAGGGGTAACTACCGAGTCTTCCGGCTCCGTGAAGAACTTCTCGACACCACTAACAAGGGATTGTTGCTCCACCTCGAAATTCTCGACACCACTAACAAAAGGAGTTGCTCCGTCGATGAAGATTTCCGAAGATCGGACCTAACAGGATAAAAGGCAAGAAATCGTCCACCCACGTAGAATCCTAAACTTTGAAAGTTGGATAAGAGGAGAGACTCCAAAACAAATAAGATAAGATCAGAAATAGAATTCAGGTAAGGAGTAAATAGAAACCTATTGAGATATTTTTCAAAAATAATTTAAGTCAAATAGTTTTCGACACTCTAGAAACAACGACTGTTAGCGAGGTTATCCTACAGGCTTTTGAAGACCCGCTGCTTCGATAACCATTCGTATCAAAACAACAAGGAGATCGAAACCAAGGCTCTGATACCACTTTGTGACGCCTGAAAATCGGTACTATGTAGATTTAAGCGATCCCGCCGAAATCCGCATAATAACGATTTTAGTTCGCCCACCAGACATAATGTACACGCCGAAACATGCGCATTATGTGGGTGGAATTGTGATAACATTACAACAGTTTCGATACATCCACAAAAATAACAGAAGATATAATACGACAACGAATCGGACGAGTCAAGATACAAATGATACAATACAAAGATACAAATGACAGTGGAAGCAAGAAAGTATCCGGCTACGGATAAGATGCAAATTGGACTAAGAGTCCTGAAGATAATCAATGGCGCCATATCCCTGCCCAGCCAAGCCGGAGGGATTCCCAAGCTAACGTCGTCGAACTTCAAACCTGTTGACTGCACATAAAGCACATCCCAAAAGAGGGTCAGAGCACTCCCTGGCAAGCAAAACCGACTTGCCTACTTTCTACACCATCTCCCAAAGTATAGGGGAGGTGGACTTAGCGGCAGCAGCACTAGCAACGTAAAGAGACACGCTACAACTTCCGTCTAACCAGAGAGGGATAAGAGAGCGCATAAGATAACCATCTACAACTAACACCAATCATAACCCATTCCCGGATTAACCCCCTCAACCTAATATGAGGAAGCAATTCGGGAATACTCACACATTGAACAATTTTAGTTACCAGTTATTGTGAAAGTAATTCTATAATAATAGTCAGGTTAATTAACAATGATTAGGTGCAAGTTGTCTATGATCTTGTTAGCCAGCATCATCACCAAGTCGTCCATAACCGTGGACACGGCTCATCGATAAGATTATACCCTGCAGGGGTGCACTACTGGACCCGTACTCGTTCGATCAACCCCAAAAGCAAAGCCAGAAGGTAGGGCATCTCAACACGGCAAATCTCTTCTCTACAACCCATCCAGGGAACCGCATGATTGTGTGCACGGCTAATCAGGTCCAGTGCCCGCGGGATCGACTTTCATAGCACTCTAAGAACGTGCCACCCTATATGGGAATCGACTACTCCATCATCATGAGATCGTTAGGTAACCATATGCATGCATCAAATGAAAAGCCCGAACTACTTGCGGCGCCCTGGATAAGAAGCGGATTAGATCGAAGCCGCGGGGGGCTCCATTGGGCCTCCCACAAGCGGTTAGTGCGCTCAAAATTGGATCCGAGCTCAAGAACCGAGTTCCTAGGTCGACACTTAGCAGAACAAAGCACCTCGCAAGGCCTTCCGCCGGTGCCTTATATTTTAATTATAATACCCCAATATAGAACAACATTTTATTAAGGTAGAATAACCTATCATGCTAAGCAGGTGCAATTAAATAAGACATACAGACGACTCGCACAAAAAACTCTAAGCATGCGCTACGACTCGCAAGGCCAACAGATAAACATGCAACAGGTATTAGGATATGGGGATAAAGCTGTATGGGCTGTAGGATAAACATGTGATGGGATCGCGATAAAGAATCGAATACTAGGGTAGCAGAGATCAACGGTAGGAATGAAAGACAATGTATAGGTAAACAAGCAAACTTTGCTTGCCTGGAATCCCGCATGGAAGCAGATCTTGCCGTTGCTCACACATCTCAACGTCTTATCCGCGAAGAAGCAACAAACACTGAAAAGCGTAAAAGATGCATTTACAACTACGGCGAAAGATTCAGCATGATCATACGAGAATGATGCATGGCATGGCAAGATGCAATACAATGCAGGTAATCCAAATTAAGCGGGAAAACAAACCCGACAATTAATATTTAGGTGCAAGTTATTTATTCACCAGCAATATTAAATGTTGGTTAACATGGCAACATACGGCATGGGTGATCTAATTAAATTAAATGGAATAGGGCATTATATATTTATTACCCCTAACATTCCATATTTAATTATTTAGTTGCAATTAACAAATTACAGTAAGCAATTAAAATAACAGATGCAAAATGGCATACAAATGGCATATTAATGTTCTTTGCATTTTTCTGATAAATAAACATATAAAGATTATTTTATTTGGAGTTATAGAATAAAAGTTATTAGCATTTTAATTCTAGAGGTGTTTCTGCAAAAGACAGGACCTGTCTGTGATGGAAACAGTTTCTGCGAGGGCAAAAACGCTAAACAGGAAAAGTAGGGGGCTCTGTGCCAAAATTCCGGGCGCTAGAGACTTTTCTCACCGAATGGACGCCAGCCAGGGTGGCTGACGCGCGGGCCCAGGGTGCCACGCGGGTGTGTGTGTGCAGTGCGGGCTCCCGCGGTCACTGACCCGTGGGGCCCGCCTGGCAGTGCGCGAAAATGAGGGAAAAAGGGTGGTTTTACATCGCACGCTGGGGAATCGAACTCGCGAGCGCGCGCGTGGGCGAGCGAACGGTGCTGTTTACCAGGAGTCCGGCTCGGTGCTGTTGACAGAGAAGGGAGCGCATTGCTTTTAACGGGAAACGACTAATCAGATTTCTGACGAAACTGAATCTCGCCTGACACCGTGCGCGCGGCGGAGCAAAAAGGGACCGGCGGCGAACTTCTACGAGCGGCGCGGGGTCGTGCGGGTGCCTGCGTGCGTACTGGAGGGTGGGGGAACCCATTCCCGTGCTCAGATATGAAGTGGAGGCTCGGGGTACCACCCGTTCTTGCTCGACAGGGCCGGGGCCATGCGGTCCGCGGCGATGCACTCATGCGCCGGCGAAATTGAGCCGCTACGAGGACGAGACGGAGAGGGAGAGAGGTCTAGGGGTCGAGGCTCACCTCGGGGAGCTCGATGGCGAGGTGTCGTGGTTCGGGGAGGCCGGAGGAGAGAGGAAGGTGCCGGGGAGGTCACGGCCGCGCGGTGGCCGGCGTCGTGGACGAAGAGGTGTAGTGGCTCCCGGGTCCGGCTCCTTGTCGACGAAGGAGGGGGATGAGGTGTCGTGGCTCCTGGCGTGAAGGAGAGGTCGTGCAAGCCGAGGTTCATCGGCGACGAGCTTCGGCAATCTCTCTCTCGGTGGAAGAGAGACAGAGGAGAAAAACAGGGAGGGGAGAAAAAGGGAGGTGGCGGCGCTGCGGAGGGGGAAGGATTGAGAGGAGCTAGGGTTCGGGGAAGGGAGAGAGCAGGGGCGGCTAAGAAGGAGAGGAGGGGAGTGGTTGAGGTGCACATGGTGGGGCACCATGGCACTCTCCTCTGCTCTGCCTCGGTGTAAAGTAGAAGAAGACGACAGGAGGGGGAAGATGGGCGAGAGGTGGGCTTTGGAGATGGGCCAGGGAAAGTGGTTTCGGCCCAGGTAAAAAAAAGGTAAGGTTTTCTTTTTCTCCTCTGGTTTTTATTTCTTTTATTTAATTCTTTACTGTTTTATGTTTTTAAAACAAAATAGAAAAAGAAAAGATGTATAGACTTTTGGAAAATAATTATAGTTTCCAAAAAAATACTCAATTTGATATTTTAGTTTGATTATTTGAAAACAATTTGAATATCACATTTAAATTAATTTGATTTGCAATTAGATTTAAAAGTGGAAAAGAATTTAAATGGAGTTGAATTTAAATGCAATAATTTAAATTAAGACTGACATATGCAAATGATGCATGATGATGTCATGTTGATGCAAAAAGAAAAACAAACAACTAATTGGAGAAATTCTGGGGCGTTACAGGGGTGCACGAGGGTCAGATGACGTAAGGAACGGGTCTGGATACTCCTAGATGGCAGGAGCGCTCCACGGGGGTCCAGATGGCTATGATTTGTCGCACATGCTTAGGATGACCAAAAGGTGCCACTGATACTCCTACATGGCTAGGAGTCTTCACGAGGGTTAGATGTCGTAATAAGGAGGGGTTCGGATATATACTCCTCGATGGCAAGGAGGGGGTCTAGATGGCTACGATTGTCGCATGTGCTTTAGGATGACCTAAAGGTGCTACTGATACTCCTAGATTTATGGCTGGGAGGTTTGCACGAGTGTCAGAAGATGTAAGGAGGGGTCCGGATACTCCTAAATGGCAAAGAGGGGTCCACGGGGGTCCAGATGGCTAGTATTGTTGCACATGCTTATTAGGATGGCCTAAAAGTGCTACTGATACTCCTAGATGGCTCGGAGGGGTGCACGATGGTCAGATGACGCAAATGAGAGGTCCAAATACTCCTAGATGGGAAAGAAGGGGTTTCACGGGGGTCCAGATGGATACGATTGTCGCAGTATACGTACTGCGAGAATCCTTCTTAATTAGTCACTCCATCGAGATGGATCTCATGAGATATTACAAAACTCTCAAACGATGAGGATTAAGGGTCAGAGAGAAGTGTTTTTGGGAATTGCAACATAGAATTTTCAAAACCTCACAAACGTATGGTCCTATGTATCAAACGAACACAACCAAGCAAAAAAGTTCATGCTTATCCTCCATCTCGTGCTGGTCGAAGGTGTAAATCGCTAGGTTTTTTTTAATTGTTTCCAGCTCAAAACTTTCCAAAAAAAAGGCCCCAAAACCCCCAAAAGTTTCACGCCTTTTGCTCCCTGCGAGCTTCTCCCGCCTCCTGTCCGAAAACCCAATTCGATTTGAATTGTCCCGCCACTCAAAAAATTTGAGCACCCAGATATCGTTCTATCCACACCCCCCCACCTAAGCCAATCCCAAATCCACCCCCTGCCCCACACCACCCAGCGACGGACACCGACGAGCGGCGCCCCGACGAACGGTTGAGCGGAGAACGACGCTCCAGCGACGTTTGCGCGTGCGTAGAAGCACCGACAACGGCCGCGCGTGCGTAGACTCTCACGACGACGATCTGCAGGCGAGTTCTTCCCTCCTCCTCCCGACCCCTGCTCCCTCTTCCATTGCTTTTTCTTGGCCTGCTTAGGGTTTTCTCGGGCTAGCTAGTGTCCATGGCAAGGGTTTGGGATTTCTTGGCATGGCTATGGTTAGGGATTTCGTGGCATGGCTTGTTTGCTCGGCTTGCCTAGGGTTACGGTTTGCTCGGTTTGGCATGGGTCTTGCTGCAACCAGTCCATGATTGTTGTGGATCTTGCTTGGCGCTGCAACCAGTCCATGCGTGATGGGGATCTGTAACATCCCAACATTTTATAATGTGTGAAAATCACTAAAATTTAAAACTTTTGTTTTTGATTAAAATAAAAAATTAAATGCAGAAGAAAACCAACTATAAAATACTTCAATCATATTGAAAAAGTTTATTAATTTAAATATCTCAATGTATCATTATTTTCAAAAGTTGTTCAAGTTAAACATTTTATTATCCATTGTATTTCTTAAAATCTCAATATCTAATTTCACAAATGTGTTACAAACTTTCAAACTATTTTATTGAAATAAAAAGTGTTTCTAAATAAGCATTACATTCATTAATTTCTAAAACATAAAATGATGAATATATTCTATATAAGAAATGAATTAAAACTAAAATCTTTTCCAAAGTTGTTATATGAAGTTTTCAAATGATTTATCTTAATATAAAATATAATGGTGCACCAAAATAAAGTTTAATTAAGATTGGATCCATTATATTTCATATTAATTTAAAAATATTTATATTCAATTATTCTACTATTAAACCAAAATAAAGATGAATGGTTAATAAAATGAGTTTAAATAACCTAAATTCAAACATATGAATATGGGTATTTTACTAATTTTATTTAGCCAAAAAAAATTATTAAGATATAATTTTAAATTTGACATTAAGTGTCAAATTTGTATTAAAACAATATTTCAAAATTATTAATTTTAAAAAGTTTTCAAAACATACCCACTAATATTTTAAAGCATAGATATGAATTTTACAAATTTATAGAAATTAATTTGACATCATTTGGACACTAAAATCAAAAGATATTATTAAAATGAAAAACCAGAAAAAGAAAAAGAAGCTGACGTAATGCTGACGTCAGCATCGTCTTTGACCTCCACGCAGATCACGACCGAGAACGCTGGCGACTCCTTCCTTCAATTCGCATGATTAGCACCCAAATCAACGCGCCTCTATGCCCTATAAGTAGCCCCGAGCCCTCCGTTCTCTTCCCCCTCGAAACCCTAGAAATCCCGCCACCAGGCTGGCGCAGTCCTCCGCCTCCGTCCGCCATTTCCGCCTATAAGTTTCAAGGTTTTCGTCGATGACCGAGCCCCCCCCTCCCCCCCCCCCCCCCCCCCGAACCCTTCCTTCCCTCTCATTCTTCCTTGCACCTTCGTGCGCATCACGGTGACGTGTTTCCCCGAATTTTTCCGTGCCAGATCGTGCAGTGCATCCGCACCCGAAGCTCGCCGCCGCCCGACTCAACTCCGGCGAGCAACCGGAGAAGGCACGAGACGCTCCGGCCTCCGTCACTTTGCCAACGTCTTCCCCGCGACCTCCGCTTCGATCTGGTACGACTCGTTCATCCCGGGGCACAGTGTAACGTGAAGAACACGGCGACGCAACCATCGGTATCGTCTCCAACGAGGTCTCCGGTGACCTAGCGCCGCCACTCTCTGGTCACGGTCCCAGAGCCGTCCGATCTTCAATCTGCGGCCACGATTAGATTTGTTAGCGAAGCGGTACTATGTGATCTAGACCGTCAGATCCAGATGTGACGATCCAGATCTGATAACTTAATCCAGTCAGCATGCACAGTCAGCAGCCACGTCGTCGACACGTCAGCGCCAGCGTGTAATTCTTTTTTCTATTTAAATTTAATTGGCAGTTTTGTAGAATAGTCCCTGTAATTAAAAAATCTATAAGTTTTTAACCACAACTCTAAATTTGACAAATTTTATATTTTTGGAAAGCACTCGACATGTAGAATATTTTAGATCTGTTAGAATTCAAATTTGAGTTAGTTTAAAATATTCAAATTTCAAATGGATGATTTGAGTATATTTGTAATAACTTTAAATCTATAAATCCAAAAATTACAAATAAAATTGTTTTAGAGGCTTTGGAATATTGATAAAATGATGCCTTTGTTATAAAATATTTTTGAGTAGTATTTGAATGATTTGATAGTTATATATTTAATTTGAATAGTTTGACTATTTTCGACATAACTATTAATAGAAACATTAGTTTTGAATAAATCCAATTGCTATAAATTTATTTAAATACCCTCTATCTATTAACACCATTTATAAAATTTTGTTATAAAATTTAATCACATAAAACTTTAATCCTATATTTATTCCTTTTATTATATTTTGCAAAAATAGAAATTAATTAAATTGCATTTATAGCCTCATGCATATTTTATAAATATCACAAAAATAGTAAGATGTTTATTATGATTAAAAAGTGCATTTCATGCATAACTTATTTTATTATATAATTATATTCCTCATAGGAAAACCTCTTCATTATTTTCTCTAAGTTAGGATTATTTTCAAACTTAGTATTTTGGTAAAAGTGCTATGCACTAGACACTTAGGATTTTCAACATGGAGCTAGAAGGCCAATGAAGGACTTAGCCAAAACAAGACTTCAAAAATATCTTCAAGGGTGGAAGCACTTAGAAGAAAATCAAGAAGAAGTTAATGAAGACCAACCAGCAAATATTTTCTAAGTCTTGCTTCCTCTATCTCTATTCTCCCTTCTCTTAGACCCCTGGATGACTAAGTTATATTCAAGACCAACCTGGAGGCTATCAACACCATCAAGTCTTCAAAACCATCAAGTCTACAAAATTGCAATGAAGTCATCACCTGGGTTAAGAATGTTGTTTTGTGAAAATTTAAATTCTACTAGGTTATTGATGCTATGCAAATGTTGTTTTGTGAAAATTTAAATTCTACCATGTTAAGAATGAGACACCTGGGTGGTAAGAGGTTGTATGGTTTATGTTGAGTGGCTACTCAGGACTTGTCTATGGTTCCTGGAGTACGTGCACTTGTGAACGGCCACCCAGGAACAGAGGAATCTGAAGAACTCCGAGTGACGATTGCTTCCAGTGCAGCCATTGCCAATGGGCTCTGGCTTGATCAATTATGTTGCATGGACTCTCTCCGGCTTGACAAGCAGATGTAGAGGGTGTTAGGTGGAACGGGTCAAGCCAGAGTGGGAGGGAAAATGCTTCTGAAAGATCTCGTCTCATTCTTCTCATTTTCCTTATCACTATAAGTGTGTAAAGGATAGTTTGGGTGGAATGGGTACAATGGTGAACGTGCACAACCTCTGCAGAGTGTAAACCTAAGTACTTAGCCGTGTCCCCGGTACGGACAATTTGAGCAGCTGATCACGGACGTCAACGGAGGATTCCACGATTCCAACTTCAAAAATAAAACTTGATGGGTGAACAAGGGTAGAATGAGACAGTGGTTTTCATGCCACGAATGTCTCGAATAGAAGAAAAGTGTTTTCCAAAAAGTTAGGAAAAATTGGCTTTATGCAAAATAGCCTTGAACTCCACCAGCCAAATATGCATATAGGTTATTAGAGTTATTCTACTAAGTGTCCACCATAGTGTCACTTGCCAGACTCCATTTTTCATGGAATCTGACCCACGTTGTTGCAATATTTTTCTTATTGCAGATTGTTCAGATGACGAGTGAGGTTTCGTTTAGAGGTTTCGAGTCTACAACCAACATGTTTTCGCCTGTGGCAACATGAAGTTGATGGAGACTCACTGCTATTGTATTTCCGTTGTTTACTCTTTCAAAGCTAGCTTTATGCTATGCAACTTGTATTGAATATTTTGTAAGTCTCGATCATCGATGTAATAAAATTGATTATTTGTTGTGATATTACATCGTAAATTGTGTGTGCAAACGAATCGATCCAGGGATTTGCACTATACACATGTATCTGCCTTATTTAAAGTGCAGGTACGCTACAGATAGTATCAGAGCACTGTGTTGCCTGTAGGTTCGAAACCCTAGGTTTGGATAGAAATAGGATTTGACCTTTGGATTGAAAATCTATTTCATTCAGTTTGCTAAAAATAAGAAATTTTCAAACATCATTCTTTTAACTATATTAACTATTTCATTTCTAAGTATCTTATCTTGTTTTCCTTAGATGACCGCCCTCATTGAATCACTCAAGAAGGGACCAGTGATTACCATGACCTTGGAATGTGAGACTGAGTTTCCAAGAGCACTTAAGGATAACATGAAGAGTTTAGGTTTTGAAGAAGAAGCAGTATACAAAGGTTTTCCTTAGATGACCGCCCTCATTGAATCACTCAAGAAGGGACCAGTGATTACCATGACCTTGGAATGTGAGACTGAGTTTCCAAGAGCACTTAAGGATAACATGAAGAGTTTAGGTTTTGAAGAAGAAGCAGTATACAAAGGTTTTCCTTTCATGGAAGAAGGCCAAGAGTACTGGTGGGTACAAGTCCACCTATACAAGAGCAAAGAAGCTGACCACAAGACTGAGGGTGACTGCATGTTCACCAACCCAATACTTCACACATCATTCTTTGATTCAGCAAGAAATGCAGCATGGAGAGCCATTGAGTACCTTGCAGAAAGACTTCATTTTAGACTTCACAACACCCAGAAGTATCTTGAAGAACTGAAGGAAGTTGAGGAAGAACTCGAGGCACTCAAGAAAAAGATAGATTAGACCACCTACTCATTAGAATAATGAGATCCGATGATATATTGACCTATCAAATTGTGGTATGGCAGTACTATCAATTTTGTCTTCCCATGACATTGATGTGTTTCGTTCGATAAACGATTAGTTCGAATTCTCAAAAGAAGTTTGAAAATTTTCACGTATGTGTTTGCTTGTGTTTGAACCTTGATTGATTGTTTGTGTTAGAGATTGGTTGCCTTGTTCTGAATTATTGAACTAGAATTCCTCCATAGCAACTATAATTCAACTCACTTATTTTCTAGACCAAACAGATGTCTCACCCCAATACCAACAACAATGATTGGCACACCATAATGCGACTGCTATTAGAGAACCAGAGTGAGCTTTGGAATTTGATCAATGACCACCTGCCTAAGATTGATCAAAACCATAGTGAGTTTGGAGAGAGTCTTATGATCAAACTGAAGGCATGCAAAACTTGTGGAGAGATAGGACATACGTCCAAAGAATGCACTGATGAGTGGCCCCATGGTCATACCAGACATCTAGTTAGGGAATGCCCCACAAGTCAGATTACTTGCTTTTTGTGTGAAGCAACAAATCACGTTCCAACTCAATGTCAACTCTACCCCGTGGTGCAAGAAGTCAGTCAGCAAGCCAAAAAGGGAATGCAACAAAATCTCATGAAGTATGTGGAAGAACAAGAAAACAAGAAGGAAAACAAAAGAGATACTAGCCATATAACACGTTTTACCCGTGGAGAACTAGGACATTATTCATGGGACTGCAAAGAGAAAACGATTGGTCAGGATACTGAACAAAATCTTTACCAAAATGAGATTGTGGATCATACTCAGGAGAAAAATGAAATAAGAGTAAGGTCACTTTCGAGGGCATCCAAACGTACCTCCAAGTGTTGCTATAAGTGTGAAGGAGATCACCTAGCTCGAAATTGTCACATCAAACGAGACTGGACTTTGTCAACTGAGATAGCGTATGGTAAACAAGAGTTGGAAGAACTTTTAGCCCTAGAAACACCTAAGAAGAAGAAGAACTTAAGCGACATAATTTGCTTCATATGTAAGGACAAGGGACATTATGCTGATAAGTGCCCAGAAAAGATGAAGGAGAACTGCCTTACCTGCTCGCACAAGAAAATCATCAGTCCCGAGACATGCCGCAGAAGCAAAGTAACATGGCACTATGTCAGTGGCTGCCCTGAGTTGAAGAAGGATAAATCCCTCCAAAGACCAAGTGGAAAATGTCAGTGCTATAACTTGTCGTATCACCACATACCATTGCATTTTAAATACTAGTACACTCTACATCAAAGAAAAAAATAAACAAGATTAAACAAAGTTTCTAGACTAACCACAAAAAATTCTTTTAAGGGTGGTAGCCACCCAGATAATTCAAACCCAGCTGCTTAAACCCAGAGATTCCAAACCATCTTCCTTTCTAGCCTTCCAATCAGAAAAATCATCCCCTGCTAGTTTTCAAGTTTCCATGTCAGAAATTACATTTCTCAAAACATCTCGAGCTATTAGAATCATCCAAGCATTTGCTTTGTCTTTCTAGCCTCTCCGAATCTCGGGGACGAGATTCCTTTTAAGGGTGGTAGTCTGTAACATCCCAACATTTTATAAAGTGTGAAAATCACTAAAATTTAAAACTTTTGTTTTATATTAAAATAAAACATTAAATGGATAAGAAAACCAACTATAAAAGACTTCAATCATATTGAAAAAGTTTATTAATTTAAATATCTCAATGTAGCATTATTTTCAAAAGTTTTTCAAGTTAAACATTTTATTATCCATTTTATTTCTTAAAACCTCAATATCTAATTTGAGAAATGTGTTACAAACATTCAAACTATTTTATTGAAATAAAAAGTGTTTCTAAATAAGCATTACATTCATTAATTTCCAAAACATAAAATGATGAATATATTCTATATAAGAAATGAATTAAAACTAAAATCTTTTCCAAAGTTGTTATATGAAGTTTTCAAATGATTAATCTTAATATAAAATATAATGGTGCACCAAAATAAAGTTTAATTAAGATTGAATCCATTATATTTCATATTACTTTAAAAATATTTATATTCTACTATTCTACTATTAAACCAAAATAAAGATGAATGGTTAAGCAAATGAGTTTAAATAACCTAAATTCAAACATATTTGAATATGGGTATTTTACAAATTTTATTTAGCCAAATAAAATTAATTAAGATATAATTTCAAATTTGACATTAAGTGTCAAATTTGTATTAAACCAATATTTCAAAATTATTAATTTTAGAAAGTTTTCAAAACATACCCACTAATGTTTTAAAGCATAGATATGAATTTTACAAATTTATAGAAATTAATTTGACATCATTTGGACACTAAAATCAAAAGATATTAATAAAATGAAAAATCAGAAAAAGAAGCTGACGTCATGCTGACGTCAGCATCGTCTTCAACCTCCACGCAGATCACGCCCGAGAACGCCGGCGCCTCTTTCCTTCAATTCGCGTGATTAGCGCCCTAATCAACGTGCCTCTATGCCCTATAAGTAGCCCCCGAGCCCTCCGTTCTCTTCCCCCTCGAAACCCTAGAAATCCCGCCACCAGGCTGTCGCAGTCCTTCGCCTCCGTCCGCCATTTCCGCCGGTCAGTTTCGAGGTTTTCGTCGACGACCGAGCCCCCCCCCCCCCACCTGAACCCTTCCTTCCCTCTCATTCTTCCTTGCACCTTCGTGCGCATCATGGTAACGTGTTTCCCCTAATTTTTCCGTGCTAGATCGTGCAGTGCGTCCGCACCCGAAGCTCGCCGCCGCCCGACTCAACTCCGGCGAGCAACCGGAGAAGGCACGAGACGCTCCGGCCTTCGTCACTTCGCCAACGTCTTCCTTGCGACATCCGCTTCGATCTGGTACGACTCGTTCATCCCGAGGCAAAGTGTAACGTGAAGAACGCCGCGACGCCACCGTCGGTATCATCTCCGGCGAGGTCTCCGGTGACCTAGCGCCGCCACTCTCTGGTCACGGTCCTAGAGCCGTCCGATCTTCAATCTGCGGCCACGATTAGATTTGTTAGCGAAGCGGTACGATCTGATCTGGACCGTTAGATCCAGATATGACGATCCATATCTGATCACTTAATCTAGTCAGCACGCACAGTCAGCAGCCACGTCGTCGACACGTCAGCGCCAGCGTGTAATTCTTTTTTTCTATTTGAATTTAATTGGCAGTTTTGCAGAATAGTCCCCATAATTAAAACATCTATAACTTTTTAACCACAACTCCAAATTTGACAAATTTTATATTTTTCGAAAGCCCTCGACATGTAGAATATTTTAGATCTGTTAGAATTCAAATTTGAGTTTAAAATATTCAAATTTCAAATGGATGATTTGAATATATTTGTAATAACTTTAAATCTATAAATCCAAAAATTACAAATAAAATTGTTTTAGAGACTTTGGAATATTGATAAAATGATGCCTCTGTTATAAAATATTTTTGAGTAGTATTTGAATGATTTGATAGTTATATATTTAATTTGAATAGTTTGACAATTTTCGACATAACTATTAATAGAAACATTATTTTTGAATAAATCCAATTGCTATAAATTTATTTAAATCCCCTCTGTCAATTAACACCATTTATAAAAATTTGTTATAAAATTTAATCACATAAAACTTTAATCCTATATTTATTCCTTTTATTATATTTTGCAAAAATAGAAATTAATTAAATTGCATTTATAGCCTCATGCATATTTTATAAATATCACAAAAAATTAGTAAGATGTTTCTTATGATTAAAAAGTGCATTTCATGCATAACTTATTTTATTATATAATTATATTCCTCATAGGAAAACCTCTTCATTATTTTCTCTAAGTTAGGATTATTTTCAAACTTAGTATTTTGATAAAAGTGCTATGCACTAGACACTTACGATTTTCAACATGGAGCTAGAAGGCCAATGAAGGACTTAGCCAAAACAAGACTTCAGAAATATCTTCAAGCGTGGAAGCACTTAGAAGAAAATCAAGAAGAAGTTCATGAAGACCAACCAGCATATATTTTCTAAGTCTTGCTTCCTCTATCTCTATTCTCCCTTCTCTTAGACCCCTGGATGACTAAGTTATATTCAAGACCAACCTGGAGGCTATCAACACCATCAAGTCTTCAAAACCATCAAGTCTACAAAATTGCAATGAAGTCATCACCTGGGTTAAGAATGTTGTTTTGTGAAAATTTAAATTCTACTAGGTTATTGATGCTATGCAAATGTTGTTTTGTGAAAATTTAAATTCTACCATGTTAAGAATGAGACACCTGGGTGGTAAGAGGTTGTATGGTTTATGTTGAGTGGCTACTCAGGACTTGTCTATGGTTCCTGGAGTACGTGCACTTGTGAACGGCCACCCAGGAACAGAGGAATCTGAAGAACTCCGAGTGACGATTGCTTCCAGTGCAGCCATTGCCAATGGGCTCTGGCTTGATCAATTATGTTGCATGGACTCTCTCCGGCTTGACAAGCAGATGTAGAGGGTGTTAGGTGGAACGGGTCAAGCCAGAGTGGGAGGGAAAATGCTTCTGAAAGATCTCGTCTCATTCTTCTCATTTTCCTTATCACTATAAGTGTGTAAAGGATAGTTTGGGTGGAATGGGTACAATGGTGAACGTGCACAACCTCTGCAGAGTGTAAACCTAAGTACTTAGCCGTGTCCCCGGTACGGACAATTTGAGCAGCTGATCACGGACGTCAACGGAGGATTCCACCATTCCAACTTCAAAAATAAAACTTGATGGGTGAACAAGGGTAGAATGAGACAGTGCTTTTCATGCCACGAATGTCTCGAATAGAAGAAAAGTGTTTTCCAAAAAGTTAGGAAAAATTGGCTTTATGCAAAATAGCCTTGAACTCCACCAGCCAAATATGCATATAGGTTATTAGAGTTATTCTACTAAGTGTCCACCATAGTGTCACTTGCCAGACTCCATTTTTAATGGAATCTTACCCACGTTGTTGCAATATTTTTCTTATTGCAGATTGTTCAGATGACGAGTGAGGTTTCGTTTAGAGGTTTCGAGTCTACAACCAACATGTTTTCGCCTGTGGCAACATGAAGTTGATGGAGACTCACTGCTATTGTATTTCCGTTGTTTACTCTTTCAAAGCTAGCTTTATGCTATGCAACTTGTATTGAATATTTTGTAAGTCTGGATCATCGATGTAATAAAATTGATTCTTTGTTGTGATATTACATCGTAAATTGTGTGTGCAAACGAATCGATCCAGGGATTTGCACTATACACAGGTATCTGCATTATTTAAAGTGCAGGTACGCTACATATGGTATAAGAGCACTGTATTGCCTGTAGGTTGGAAATACTACGTTTGGATAGAAATAGGATTTGACCTTTGGATTGAAAATCTATTTCATTCAGTTTGCTAAAAATAAGAACTTTTCAAACATCATTCTTTTAACTATATTAACTATTCATTTCTAAGTATCTTATCTTGTTTTCCTTAGATGACCGCCCTCATTGAATCACTCAAGAAGGGACCAGTGATGACCATGACCTTGGAATGTGAGACTGAGTTTCCAAGAGCACTTAAGGATAACATGAAGAGTTTAAGTTTTGAAGAAGAAGCAGTATACAAAGGTTTTCCTTTCATGGATGAAGGCCAAGAGTACTGGTGGGTACAAGTCCACCTATACAAGAGCAAAGAAGCTGACCACAAGACTGAGGGTGACTGCATGTTCACCAACCCAATACTTCACACATCATTCTTTGATTCAGCAAGAAATGCAGCATGGAGAGCCATTGAGTACCTTGCAGAAAGACTTCATTTTAGACTTCACAACACCCAGAAGTATCTTGAAGAACTGAAGGAAGTTGAGGAAGAACTCGAGGCACTCAAGAAAAAGATAGATTAGACCACCTACTCATTAGAATAACGAGATCCGATGATATATTGACCTATCAAATTGTGGTATGGCAGTACTATCAATTTTGTCTTCCCATGACATTGATGTGTTTCGTTCGATAAACGATTAGTTTGAATTCTCAAAAGAAGTTTGAAAAATTTCACGTATGTGTTTGCTTGTGTTTGAACCTTGATTGATTGTTTGTGTTAGAGATTGGTTGCCTTGTTCTGAATTATTGAACTAGAATTCCTCCATAGCAACTATAATTCAACTCACTTATTTTCTAGACCAAACAGATGTCTCACCCCAATACCAACAACAATGATTGGCACACCATAATGCGACTGCTATTAGGAACCAGAGTCAGCTGTGGAATTTGATCAATGACCACCTGCCTAAGATTGATCAAAACCATAGTGAGTTTGGAGAGAGTCTTATGATCAAACCGAAGGCATGCAAAACTTGTGGACAGATAGGACATACGTCCAAAGAATGCACTGATCAGTGGCCCCATGGTCATACCAGACATCTAGTTAGGGAATGCCCCACAAGTCAGATTACTTGCTTTTTGTGTGAAGCAACAAATCACGTTCCAACTGAATGTCAACTCTACCCCGTGGTGCAAGAAGTCAGTCAGCAAGCCAAAAAGGGAATGCAACCAAATCTCATGAAGTATGTGGAAGTACAAGAAAACAAGAAGGAAAACAAAAGAGATACTAGCCATATAACACGTTTTACCCGTGGAGAACTAGGACAATATTCATGGGACTGCAAAGAGAAAAGGATTGGTCAGGATACTGAACAAAATCTTTACCAAAATGAGATTGTGGATCATACTCAGGAGAAAAATGAAATAAGAATAAGGTCACTTTCGAGGGCATCCAAACGTACCTCCAAGTGTTGTTATAAGTGTGAAGGAGATCACCTAGCTCGAAATTGTCACATCAAACGAGACTGGACTTCGTCAACTGAGATAGCGTATGGTAAACAAAAGTTGGAAGAACTTTTAGCCCTGAAAACACCTAAGAAGAAGAAGAACTTAAGCGCCGTAATTTGCTTCAGATGTAAGGACAAGGGACATTATGCTGATAAGTGCCCAGAAAAGATGAAGGAGAACTGCCTTACCTGCTCGCACAAGAAAATCATCAGTCCCGAGACATGCCGTAGAAGCCAAGTTACAGGGCACTATGTCAGTGGCTGCCCTGAGTGGAAGAAGGATAAATCCCTCCAAGGACCAAGTGGAAAATGTCAGTGCTATAACTTGTCGTATCACCACATACCATTGCATTTTAAACACTAGTACACTCTACATCAAAGAAAAAAATAAACAAGATTAAACAAAGTTTCTAGACTAACCACAAAAAAATCTTTTAAGGGTGGTAGCCACCCAGATAATTCAAACCCAGCTGCTTAAACCTAGAGATTCCAAACCATCTTCCTTTCTAGCCTTCCAATCAGAAAAATCATCCCCTGCTAGTTTTCAAGTTTCCATGGCAAAAATTACATTTCTCAAAACCTCTCGAGCTATTAGAATCATCCAAGCATTTGCTTTGTCTTTCTAGCCTCTCCGAATCTCGGGGACGAGATTCCTTTTAAGGGTGGTAGTCTGTAACATCCCAACATTTTATAATGTGTGACAATCACTAAAATTTAAAACTTTTGTTTTTTATTAAAATAAAACATTAAATGCATAAGAAAACCAACTATAAAAGACTTCAATCATATTGAAAAAGTTTATTAATTTAAATATCTCAATGTATCATTATTTTCAAAAGTTGTTCAAGTTAAACATTTTATTATCCATTTTATTTCTTAAAACCTCAATATCTAATTTGACAAATGTGTTACAAACATTCAAACTATTTTATTGAAATAAAAAGTGTTTCTAAATAAGCATTACATTCATTAATTTCCAAAACATAAAATGATGAATATATTCTATATAAGAAATGAATTAAAACTAAAATCTTTTCCAAAGTTGTTATATGAAGTTTTCAAATGATTTATCTTAATATAAAATATAATGGTGCACCAAAATAAAGTTTAATTAAGATTGAATTCATTATATTTCATATTACTTTAAAAATATTTATATTCTATTATTCTACTATTCAACCAAAATAAAGATGAATGGTTAAGCAAATGAGTTTAAATAACCTAAATTCAAACATATTTGAATATGGGTATTTTACAAATTTTATTTAGCCAAAAAAAATTAATTAAGATATAATTTCAAATTTGACATTAAGTGTCAAATTTGTATTAAACCAATATTTCAAAATTATTAATTTTAAAAGTTTTCAAAACATACCCACTAATGTTTTAAAGCATAGATATGAATTTTAAAAATTTATAGAAATTAATTTGACATCATTTGGACACTAAAATCAAAAGATATTAATAAAATGAAAAATCAGAAAAAGAAAAAGAAGCTGACGTCATGCTGACGTCACCATCATCTTCAACCTCCACGCAGATCACGCCCGAGAACGCCGGCGCCTCCTTCCTTCAATTCGTGTGATTAGCGCCCAAATCAACGCGCCTCTATGCCCTATAAGTAGCCCCCGAGCCCTCCGTTCTCTACCCCTCGAAACCCTAGAAATCCCGCCACCAGGCTGCCGCAGTCCTTCGCCTCCGTCCGCCATTTCCCCCGGTATGTTTCGAGGTTTTCGTCGACGACCGAGCCCCCCCCCCCTGAACCCTTCCTTCCCTCTCATTCTTCCTTGCACCTTTGTGCGCATCACGGTAACGTAGTTTCCCCTAATTTTTCCGTGCCATATCGTGTAGTGCGTCCGCACCCGAAGCTCGCCGCCGCCCGACTCAACTCCGGCGAGCAACTGGAGAAGGCACGAGACGCTCCGGCCTTCGTCACTTCGCCAACGTCTTCCCTGCGACATCCGCTTCGATCTGGTACGACTCGTTCATCCCAGGGCACAGTGTAACGTGAAGAACGCCGCGACGCCACCGTCGTATCATCTCCGGCGAGGTCTCCGGTGACCTAGCGCCGCCACTCTCTGGTCACGGTCCCAGAGCCGTCCGATCTTCAATCTGTGGCCACGATTAGATTTGTTAGCGAAGCGGAACGATCTGATCTGGACCGTCAGATCCAGATCTGACGATCCAGATCTAATCACTTAATCCAGTCAGCACGCACAGTCAGCAGCCACGTCGTCGACACGTCAGCGCCAGCGTGTAATTCTTTTTTTCTATTTGAATTTAATTGGCAGTTTTGCAGAATAGTCCCCGTAATTAAAACATCTATAACTTTTTAACCACAACTCCAATTTTGACAAATTTTATATTTTTCGAAAGTCCTCGACATGTAGAATATTTTAGATCTGTTAGAATTCAGATTTGAGTTAGTTTAAAATATTCAAATTTCAAATGGATGATTTGAGTATATTTGTAATAACTTTAAATCTATAAATCCAAAAATTAAATATAAAATTGTTTTAGAGACTTTGGAATATTGATAAAATGATGCCTCTGTTATAAAATATTTTTGAGTAGTATTTGAATGATTTGATAGTTATATATTTAATTTGAATAGATTGACTATTTTCGACATAACTATTAATAGAAACATTATTTTTGAATAAATCCAATTGCTATAAATTTATTTAAATCCCCTCTGTCTACTAACACCATTTATAAAATTTTGTTATAAAATTTAATCACATAAAACTTTAATCCTATATTTATTCCTTTTATTATATTTTGCAAAATTAGAAATTAATTAAATTGCATTTATAGCCTCATGCATATTTTATAAATATCACAAAAAATTAGTAAGATGTTTCTTATGATTAAAAAGTGCATTTCATGCATAACTTATTTTATTATATAATTATATTCCTCATAGGAAACCTCTTCATTATTTTCTCTAAGTTGGGATTATTTTCAAACTAAGTATTTTGATAAAAGTGCTATGCACTAGACACTTACGATTTTCAACATGGAGCTAGAAGGCCAATGAAGGACTTAGCCAAAACAAGACTTCAGAAATATCTTCAAGCGTGGAAGCACTTAGAAGAAAATCAAGAAGAAGTTCATGAAGACCAACCAGCAAATATTTTCTAAGTCTTGTTTCCTCTATCTCTATTCTCCCTTCTCTTAGACCCCTGGATGACTAAGTTATATTCAAGACCAACCTGGAGGCTCTCAACACCATCAAGTCTTCAAAACCATCAAGTCTACAAAATTGCAATGAAGTCATCACATCAAGAAGAAAATGAAGCAAGGAGAAGATTCTACATTCTACTTTCTATCTGTTCCCTCTTTCCTAATCTTGTCTTTCACTTAAGACATAAACAATTTTTTATCATATTATTAACATCTTAAAGTTTGTTGGATACTAGCGGCATAGTGAGATGAAGCGGCCTGGAGACTAACCTTACATGTCCACGTACATGAGATATGTTCCACAATTTAAGTGGCTGGCCGGGTGGCTGTCTCTCTCACTATAGTGAATATCCAATTTACAAAGAGTTGTTAATGATTGTTGATCACCTCGAAGAATAGAGTTAGTGTTTTCTCTAGTAGTTATGCACATCATGACTAAGTCATTAGAGTGCTTATTCAAGATACTTTATAACAAAGTTATTTTTTCCAACTTCTGAACTTAGTCCTTAGTCATTGTTGACCCACATATTTCCTTGCATTAACTTAAAAGATTTTCATGGCATGACATGCATCTCTAGCCCTTAGAAATAATTTGCATATCATGCATGACATGTTTTCATTAGAAGTTTATGAAACTTGTTTGTTCATTATGTATACTTGTATGTGTTGTCTTGTTTTGTTTTATGATTGTTGTATTGTTGTTTGTTTATATTGTTTAGGCTGAACGGAGAGTTCTGAGTATCGTTGAAAAGAGTTTGTGAACAACGACAACATTCAAAGCCACGTGGCACACCTCATAAACTTCCTACTATTTTCTATTTGCATTACTTAGTGTATTTTTATATAAGCATGTGTAGGATAGTATTGCTATGCTAAACCTGTGTAGAAATTCCTTATTCCTATGTCTAGGCTCCTATGCAATACTTAGTAGAATTATTGATGCTATGCAAATGTTGTTTTGTGAAAATTTAAATTCTACTAAGTTAAGAATGAAACACTTGGGTGGTAAGAGGTTGTATGGTTTTTGTTGAGTGGCTACTCAGGCCATGTCTATGGTTCCTGGAGTACGTGCACTTGTGAACGGCCACCCAGGAAGAGAGGAATCTGAAGAACTCCGAGTGACGATTGCTTCCAGTGCAGCCATTGCCAATGGGCTCTGTCTTGATTAATTATGTTTTGTGAACTCTCTCCGGCTTGACAAGCAGATGTAGAGGGTGTTAGGTGGAACGGGTCAAGCCAGAGTGGGAGGGAAAATGCTTCTGAAAGATCTCATCTCATTCTTCTCCTTTTCCTTATCACTATAAGTGTGTAAAGGATAGTTTGGGTTGAATGGGTACAAAGGTGAACGTGCACAACCTCTGCAGAGTGTAAAACTAAGTACTCAGCCGTGTCCCCGGTACGGATAATTTGAGCAGCTGATCACGGACGTCAACGGAGGATTCCACCATTCCAACTTCAAAAATAAAACTTGATATGTGAACAAGGGTAGAATGAGACAGTGGTTTTCATGCCACGAATGTCTCGAATAGGAGAAAAGTGGTTTCCAAAGAGTTAGGAAAAATTGGCTTTATGTAAAATAGCCTTGAACTCCACCAGCCAAATATGCATATAGGTTATTAGAGTTATTCCACTAAGTGTCCACCATAGTGTCACTTGCCAGACTCGGTTTTTAATGGAATCTGACCCACGTTGTTGCAATATTTTTCTTACTGCAGATTGTTTAGATGACGAGTGAGGTTTCGTTCAAAGGTTTCGAGACTACAACCAACATGTTTTCGCCTATGGCAACATGAAGTTGATGGAGACTCACTTCTCTTGTATTTCCGCTTTTACTCTTTCAAATCTAGGTTTATACTATGCAACTTGTATTGAACGTTTTGTAAGTCTGGATCATCGATGTAATAAAATTGATACTTTGTTGTGATATTACATCGTAAACTGTGTGTGCAAACGAATCGATCCAGGGATTTGCACTATACACAGGTATCTGCCTTATTTAAAGTGCAGGTACGCTACAGGATCTTGCTTGGCTTAGGCTTTGTAGCTTTTTGATATCGTTTACGGCAATTCATATATAATTACCTGCTATGTATCTTGCTTGCTGCATGCATGTTGGAGATATATCAACTAGGGGTATAACCAACATGGATCAATCCGGCTAGTCCAGGGTGGCCCAAGGGTGGTAAGGCCGAAGCCTGCCGGGCGGCCCAGATAGCTGACGTACAAGGAAGTAGGCGGACGGTCCAAGGAAGGCGGAAGGCCGAAGCCCATCAAGCCACCAAGGCCAAGACGGAAGGCGGCAACTAAGCCGGCTAGGTCTAGGACTCTGTTTACTTGCCGGACAAGTACTTACCTTGTACCCTGGGGTCTGGCCGCCTATATAAGCCGGCCACCAGGGAGCCTTTAGGGCAGACGCCTCAATACGGATCATACACATTGTAACCTGTTCACGGCTATTTGCCTCATAGTGAATTATAGCAGCACGTAGGATCCCGCCACCGCTGTGGGATCCGAAGCTGGGTAAACTCGCCGTGTACAATCCCGTCCTCGACGACACCAACCTTCTTCCACACAATCCATACGTAGGCTAGAGGACCCCCGTCTTCTATCAATTATGCCGATACCACGATAGTTGGCGCCCACCGTGGGGCATAAGGTTCCTGGCGTCACGTTCCAGGCGGGAACACTTGGCGGCGTGGGCAAGCAGATCGCCGTCGGTCGCGTCACAAGGTATGGCGGCCATAGCTACGTCAACTCGGATGAGTCCTGGCTCCCGGCGGACGACTACCTTATCGGATGCGCAATCGTAACGATCGGAGGGATCGACGTCTTCATCGGGTACACGCCAGAGGCGTACGGCCTACCGCGTTTCTACAACCCCACCCACCAACCCTTCGACCAAGCAGTCGACCGGCAAGATGGATCTGAATCCGCCTTCTCCCAGGAATCGGCCGAATCTGATTTCCACTTCGTCGGAGTTGTCGGACTGGGATCCGACTCCCAGCCGGAAAACAACGATCCTGAGTCAATCCTCCCTGCTCTACAGGAGGATGCGATGTCAGATGCCGGATCCAGATCTACCGTTCAAGTCAACGTAGACTCTCACTCCGATGATGATGCTAGTCTCTTCGAAGAGAAGATCAAAACCCGCTTTTCCAGTGGTAATCCGGCTCCCTCAGAGGGTACAGCGGATACAGACATGCCTGACAAGCTGGCTATGATGGTTTTTGTCGGTCACGAGACAACCCCAGTTACTTCGGAGGCGCAAAACAAGCCGGCGGAAGAAGCCGGCGACACCACTGCCGGCCAGCTCATTGAAAGTTCCGACAAGGTGCGCGCAAAGAAGAAAACTGGCCTCGAGAAAGACGGCAGCAGCAAACCCACGGATTTGCTCTCCGTCATCAAAGAAGTAGACGAGATCATGAATACTCCGGTGAATAAAAACACCCCACTCGACGAATTGGAAGAGCTTAGACTTAACATGCTTAAGCACTCTGACTTCCTGCGAAAAAGAGAGGAGCACGTTGAGAGCCTTGCGAAGAAGATCAAGAAAGAGCAGGAGAAGATGTCGCCCAAAACAAGCCGGCAACTCTTCGAGGAGAAAAGGTCATCAAAAAACCGTCGTGGAAAAGAGCCGCCTACGCAAGCAACGACAGCGGCTCAAGATCTAGGGTTCGACTGGCGTACGGCACCACAGCGAGTGGACAGAAGGGGGGATGTTGTCTTCTGCACCCCTGTCCTCAACGCGGCCGCCGCGTTAGATACCCTGGACGACAACACTTACACGGCGGAAGAAAAGCTGGCCAACGCAAGACACTTCGTGAGCAAGGCCCTAGAACAACAAGCTCGCGCTAATTCCTACGGCCACATGGCGGATGCTCGCGGGGGGGGGACCTAGAGTCTAAGTCGGGCAAGTGCAAAGCTGCACCCGGTGCCGACCCCGAAGGCCCGTCTGGCTCCAGTAGCCATGGCGACAAAAGGAAGGCAACGCCACCTCCAAAGAAGGCGCCGCCGCCAAAGCTAAGGCGGGACGAGAATTCAAGGACGGGAAGCAGAGGAGACCTACCACCTCCATCTCAGCCAAGACGCGACAATGGCGGTAGCCGGAACAACAGGCCACCGCCTAGAAAAGATGCCGGCAACGACCCTCCCAGGAGAGGTCGAAGCCGATCTCCGCAGCGTAGCACTGGCAGCAAGAAGAGGGAGGAGGTAGAAGGGCCCAGGCGCAGCTTAAGCCGGGCAGCGCAGGACGAGCCGAACGCAAACAGAGGCGCACGGTAGCTCGATCCAAAAGACGCACGACACCGCCTACAAGACATAGCAAGAGGAAAGGAGCCGCTATACTCTGGACCAAAGTGCTTCGGTGATGCCATCCGCAGAGAGCCGTTCCCTAAAGACATGACATCAGTGTCAAAAAAATGTTCTAGGTACAACGGCCTCGTTAAGCCGGACTCATGGCTATCCGACTGCTATGGCCATAGAGATTGCCGGCGGGAGCAGCCATATTGCCGTCCGCTACCTACCTCTCATGTTGGAAGGCACGGAAAGAGCTTGGATCGACAACCTTCTTGAAAAGTCCATCCATAGCTGGTACGATATGGAAAAGGTTTTCTCCCAGCACTTCCAAGGAACATACAAGCGTCCAAATACCTACACGGATTTGCAACGCTGTATCCAAAAGCCGGACAAAACCATGACAGATTTTGTCAGCCGTTGGATATCCGAAAAAGCCAACTGTCATGGTGTTTCGGACGCACAGGCTATCCACGCCTTCTACACGGGCCTACAGAAGAAGTCCTTGCTCCGTCATAGGATCGTCCGCGAGCAAATCACGGACCTTGGTGAGATGCTCAACCTGGCCGCCCAATACGCGGCGGCGGATGACGACGCCCGGGACGATGACCCAGACGTCAACATCATACCAAAGCGGAACAACAAGCGCAAGCAGGCGGCAGATGACAAAGCCGGACCTTCCAATGAGGTAGCCGCAACTTTCCAAGGAAACGCCGGCAAAAAGAAGTGGAAGAATAAGAAAGATAGTCGCGAAGCCGGCTCAGGGCCTAAGGCGGCGCGAATCACTTATGAACAGGCAAAGCTTTTGCCATGTCCCATCCACGCCTCATTGGGCAAGGTCAACCATATGCTTGGCGAGTGCCGTTTCATGGACGACTTCAAAAAGGATCCCACAGTCGGCTGGAAGTCAAAGAAGTCAAAGAAGAACGACAAGAAAGACAACAAGGAGGATGAGGATGACGACGACATGTCTATCTCAAGCGAAGACGACGCAGCCGCCAAGAAAAAGAAGCCGTATCCGAAGGTCAAAGAATCTCTTGTGTGCTTTGTCGGCACGCCTTCGGCCAAGGCAGATAAAGCGGAAATGCGCGAACTCAACGCGACAATGCCGGACGTCCCCCAGTACTTGAACTGGTCGGAGGCAACGATCACTTGGGACCGGTCCGACCACCCTGATCACGTTCCTCACCCAGGCAAGTACGCCCTTGTCGTCGATCCCATTGTCGACAACTTCAGACTCACAAAGGTACTTATGGATGGCGGCAGCAGCCTCAACATCCTGTACTATGACACACTAAGCCGCATGAACCTATCAGAGGATCAGCTGGACCACAGCAACCTCACTTTTCACGGCATAGTGCCCGGCAGGCAAGCAAAGTCAATGGGGAGCATCAGGCTGAAGGTAACTTTCGGACCAAAAGAGAACTACCGCTCAGAGTTCCTCCGGTTCGAAGTTGTCCCCTTCAAAAGCGCCTATCATGCAATCTTCGGACGACCGGCTTTTGCCAAGTTCATGGCAAGGCCGTGCTACATATACAGCAAGCTTAAAATGCCGGGGGAAAACGGAACCATCACGATTTCCGGCAACTTCAAGAAAGCCAAGGAGTGCGAGCGTGGCATGGCCGCCTTCACAGAAGCCGTCATCCACAAGGAAGAACTCGCGCTGCTCGGG
The DNA here is from genome assembly GCA_026929855.1 of Poa annua. Lineage (NCBI taxonomy): Eukaryota > Viridiplantae > Streptophyta > Magnoliopsida > Poales > Poaceae > Poa > Poa annua. The sequence goes on along the minus strand of CM049426.1, from coordinate 235,300,325 downwards.
GCGGATTCAGACAACTCCATGCCAAGGCCAAATATTGATGTCAAGAAGACCTTCGAAGCTTCAGAAGACACCAAAAAGACGGACCTCATCCCAGGTGACAAGTCTAAGCAAGTTGTCATCGGCTCCAACCTTGACATCAAATAGGAAGGCGCGCTCGTCGAGTTCCTCCGTGAGAATCGTGACATCTTTGCATGGTCGCCTTCCGACATGCCTGGTGTACCGAGGGAACTTGCCGAGCACTCGCTCAACATCATAAAAGGATCCAAGCCGGTGAAGCAAGCAACAAGACGCTTTGGAGATGAGAGACGCAAGGCTATAGGAAAGGAGATAAATAGGCTGAAGGCAGCCAATTTCATAAAAGAAGTTGTACACACCGATTGGGTGGCAAATCCTGTACTTGTTCCAAAGAAGAATAAAGAGTTGAGGATATGTATTGACTATACCGGTGTTAACAAGTGCTTCCCAAAGGACCCCTTTGCGCTGCCTAGAATTGACCAAGTCGTAGACTCCACAGCAGGCTCCGAGCTGCTTTGTTTTCTGGACGCCTACTCAGGATACCACCAAATCAAGATGAGAGAGTCAGATCAGCTGAAAACATCTTTCACCACTCCATATGGGACTTTCTGCTACATTACAATGCCTTTTGGCCTGAAGAATGCAGGGGCAACATACCAGCGCTGTATGCAAAATTGCCTGCACGAACAGATCGGTCGCAATGTTCACGTCTATGTAGATGACATCGCGGTAATGTCGAAAAAGAAGGCAGATCTCCTAGAGGATTTGGAAGAAACGTTTCAGAATCTCCGGAGGTATCAGATGAAACTCAATCCCGCCAAGTGCGTTTTCGGCGTTCCAGCCGGCAAACTGCTAGGGTTTATCGTCTCAGAACGAGGGATCGAGGTTAATCCGGAGAAGATCAAGGCCATCCAAAACATATCTAGACCTACTTGTCTGAAGGACGTGCAGCGCCTAGCCGGATCGGCGGCGGCCGTCAGTCGTTTCATAAGCCGCCTAGGGGAAAAGGCAATGCCTCTCTACCGGCTATTGAAGAAATCCGACAACTTTGAGTGGACAGCAGAGGTAGATGCCGCCTTACAACAACTTAAGGAGGCCCTCACATCCGCTCCGATATTGGCAGCACCTCGATCACAGGAACCAATGCTGCTATCCATCGCGGCAACAGGAGCTGTTGTCAGCGTTGTCTTGGCTAAGGAAAGAAAGGAGAACGAAGCCGCGACGTGTGAGCAGCGACCGGTCTACTTCATCAGTAAAGTATTCTCCGCCTCCAAGCAGAGGTATCCGCATTACCAAAAGCTGGCTTATGGTGTATTCTTTGCCGCCAGAAATCTTAGGCATTACTTCCAGGAACACAAGTGACAGTAGTCAGCAAGGCACCGTTGGGAGACATAATCAACAATGCAGAGGCAACAGGTCGAGTTGCCAAATGGGGCATCGAACTTGCCGCCTTTGATATAGTCTATAAACCACGGACCGCCATTAAGTCTCAAGCGCTTGCAGACTTTGTCGCCGACTGGACAGAGGCCATGGAGGAAACTACACTCCCCGAGTCAGAATATTGGGTCATGCACTTTGACGGATCAAAGATGCTCAAAGGCTCGGGGGCTGGAGTCGTTCTACGCACGCCTAAAGGTGACAAGCTTAGCTACGTGTTACAAATCCACTTCACAGCAACCAACAACGTTGCCGAGTACGAAGCCTTGCTTCATGGGTTACACGTGGCAAACGACCTAGGCGTCAAAAGAATCCTCTGCTATGGCGACTCAGATTTGGTCGCGCAGCAAGTAAGCGGAACATGGGATGCGAAAAGCGCAACAATGGCGGCTTACAGGGCCAAAGTTGACGAATTCGCAAAAAACTTCGTGGGCTACGAAGTCCGGCATGTTCCAAGAGCTGAGAACGAGGCGGCGGACACACTTGCAAGACTAGGATCGGAACGCAAAAAGGTACCAAAAGATACTTTCCTGGAACATTTGCACAAGCCATCCATTAAAGGCGCCGATTTGATGTACCCCGATGCAGAAGAACCGGTAGAAGCGGCAAGTCTCGCTATCTACTTGACACAGCCGGATTGGACGGTCCCATATCTCGATTTTCTAATCGACAAAAACTTGCCGGAGGACGATGAGGTGCTAAAAAGGCAGATCATAAGGCGAGCCAAGGCATTCACGATAATAAAAGGCGAGCTATACAAGCGAAGCACGTGCGGCATCTATCAGCGATGCATACAGCCGGAAGAAGGCCGGGAAATTCTAAAGGACATACATATTGGCACCTGCGGGCATCATTCTTCCGCCAGGTCCATTGTATCCAAAGCTTTCCGCCAAGGTTTCTACTGGCTCACCGCCAAAGAAGACGCCGAGAACATCGTAAAGACATGCAAAGGCTGCCAATTGTACGCCCGTCAACCTCACTTGCCGGCACAGGAACTAAGGACAATCCCAATCACCTGGCCGTTCGCGGTCTGGGGCTTAGACATGGTGGGTCCCTTCAAAAAGGCGCGTGGTGGGTACACCCACCTACTGGTCGCTGTCGACAAGTTCACCAAATGGGTCGAAGCTAAACCGATCAGCAAACTTGACGCACGAACATCCACCAATTTTCTCTGGGGAATTATCTCTCGGTTTGGAGTTCCACACAGCATTATCACCGATAATGGCAGCAACCTGTCTCAAGGCGACATAGAAGAATATTGCAGCGATCTGGGTATCCGGCTGGATTTGGCATCCGTGTCACACCCTCAATCCAATGGACAAGTAGAGCGTACAAACGACCTAGTCTTATCAGGACTTAAGCCTCGTCTCGAAGCTCCATTACACAGGGCAGCCGGCGCCTGGGCAGATGAGTTGCAGTCGGTACTATGGAGTTTGCGCACAACGCCAAACAGGTCTATCGGCTACACTCCTTTCTTCTTAGTATATGGCGCTGAGGCAGTGCTACCTACCGACATGAAGTACGATTCCCCAAGAGTTCAAGCCTACATCGAGCAAGACGTAGAAGGTGCAAGACAGGATAGCCTAGACCTGCTAGACGAAGAAAGAGACGTCGCTCTCCATCGCTCCGCCTTGTACCAGCAACAACTTCGCCGCTATCATAGCTGGAGAGTGCGGAAGCGAAGCTTCAGAACAGGTGACATGGTTCTCCGCCTAATTCAAGACAGAAAAGGCTTGCACAAGTTATCCCCTCCATGGGAAGGACCGTTTATAGTCACAAAGGCATTGCTCAATGGTTCCTACTACCTGGCCGACATCCGCGACGAAGACGAAAAGAAAATGCGCAAGAAGGCGGCAGGAAAAAGGGGAACCAAGCGCAAAAAAGGCATTGACGATCCGTTCGAGCAAACAAGACGGCCTTGGAATATTGAGCAGCTACGTCCTTTCTACACTTAGCAATTTATAATTGTAATAAGTTAAATATGATTATGAAATAAAAGTCTATGGTTCCTCATCTGTGTTGAGAAGCATGCCATCTTTTGTCTTTTCTTGCAATCATATTTCCCCCTATGTATCTAAGTTACCTATTTTCTAGCTCCGTGCAAAGGTTCAAACTGGTAGATACTTGCAGCTTTCGAGCCAACCCAAAGCAAAAATAAACCTTTTTGCGCCGCCTAATTCCTTTACCTCTGATTACTTATATGTGGTTCGCCTAGTAGTATGTCTTTGAGACCAACATGTTGGCTTTGGTCTCTGATTCTAAACGCATGGTTTAGCCCTGGTTGTTTCAGCTAAAGTTACCGGCTGAGGTTTCGTCAACATACAAAAAGTCAAACATATAAGTCAGGGTAAAATTAAGGCGGGCCATATAAATAAAGACAAAATAAAAATTGTCAGATAGTTTCCGCGTAACAAAGCAGCAACAAAAGTATATACAAATATTACAAATGTTGCATTGTTTCAGGGGCCGACAAGTAAAGCTAACAGAAGGCAAGGACAGAAAAGATATGGCTCGGGGGAGCGTCTACATCAGGCTTGGGGGCTGACAACCTCAGCCCCGGAACTATCGCTCCCCTCCGCCTCGGCCGCGCTGTCAACTTCAGCTCCCTCTCCGCCAGGCACAGGATGGCGCCGGTAGAAGATTGAAGTGTCGACCATGTCGGCAACCCGCGTGGCGTAGCCGGCAACGCTGTCCAAAACAGCGGCCGGCTCAACCTCGCTGCCGTCTTCATACGTTGACGGCATGCCTTCGGTGACGGCTTCTATCTCCGCCTCGGGGTAGTGCGCCATGAATAACCCAAGCGCGGTCTTGGCACCACCCCGCGCCGCCGACTTCAGCGAACTCTTGTGCAGTTTGGTCGCCTGCTCCAAGATAGCGGGCACGTCGCTGAACTCGGTCGGTTCCTGGCTGCCGGAGGAGGTGAAGAACTTGGCGGCAAACCGCTAGGACGCCGCCCAAGTCTCGGTGATCAGCTCGCCTAGACGCGCAAGGCGATCCAGGCGGGGGCTGACAACCTTGTCATCGCCTAAACCGGCGGGAACTGAATAAAAAATAAAGCCATTAGTCTGGCTCAGGCTAAAGCAGAATGGCAACATCAAATAAGGAGTAAGAAATTACCAAGGACCGAGTTAGGGAAAGCGGACAACTCAATCATATGAGTTGCCAGCGCATCCTCCGCAGTTTGGGCCCGAGAAGTCTGCTTGGAGATTTCCTCCGCACCCGTCTTCTCCGCTTCCGCCAACTTGTTGTGCAGGCTTTCCAGCTCACCAGTGAGCTGGCTAGATTCCTGCGCAAACTTGAGTTGCTGGGCCTCCATCTCCTTCTGGTGAGTCGCCTTCAGCTCCAAGTTGGCGGCCGCCAAGTCAGAAGCTTCATTCATAAGAGCTTGCATATCAGTGGACGCCTTCAGAATATCCTGGGCGTGGTCTAGCAGTTCTACAAATATGGATTCGCTAACTAAATGATTGACGGCAACATAAGTCGAAAGTTTATCTGAAGGCGGGGAGGATTAACCCTACCTTCATATTTTTTGCGGGCCGCCTCCAACTCGGCAATCCGCAGGTCGTTGGCCTCGCAGTCCTTCTTCAGGTCGCGGCACCGTTGGTTTATCTCGACCCGGGAGGAGAGGAGCTCGACATTGGCGGACACAAGGCCCTGCGGGACAAATAAAGGCATAAAACATATTGTCGAGTAACCACTAAGCCGGCAGTCAATAATTCTTTTATTTTTGACTTGCCATCTAAGTGCTCGGGGGAAAGATTATGTATATGCCGAAGTGGCAAGAACTTACAGATAAGTCGCCCTCCAAGTCGGCGAAGGCCTGCGAGGCGAAGTTGGCGAAAGCCAAATTTGACTCCTTGGCCTCCTTAAAGGTGGACCAAGGGTCCCTGACCTTGCAGCCTCCCGCAGTCGTGGCTGCCCTCCGAGACCCGCCGGCAGTCGACTCCAGCAACCCTTCATTGGCGGCACGCGATTGAGCGGCATCATCGGCCGTAGCCTCAGCCAGCAGTAGAGGAGTCTTGGGCGCGCGGTCGGTGGAAGAGGCCCTTGGCGGAACGCCAGAAGCCGGAGCCGGGGGCTGACGACGAGCGTCGCCCATAAAACCGCCGGCCTGGAGCTGAGGAGTAGGCGGCACAGTAGCCGGCGAGCTACCTTGTGGCCGCTTACCCTTGCCAAGAAGTCTGGTCGGCAACCGGGAAGTTGCGACCCTTTCCCTGTCAACAAAAAGCAAGCACAGTCAATTGGCCAGTATTGAAGAGTTTTGTCGTCTGTTAAAGGCAGAATTGAGTACCTTCGGGGGATGTTAATCCCCGCGTTCTCGCCAATGTTGGCGAGAGCCGGCTCGGTAGCCGACGCGATCCGTTTCTTCCTCTCGGCATTCGCCGTAGAGTAAGCAGCGCCGGACGCCTTGCGCTTCTTCGTCTTCCCGGCTTCCGACTCGTAGAAGTCGGGAGCCAGGTCATCCTCCCCCAAGTCAGAGAGCTGAGAAAGAAGACAAGTTTAATGGAACTCAATCCTAGCCGGCAAAGCTGTCAAACAAGGGGCAAGGAAGAAAATATTTACCTCGAGGGGAGGGTTGTCGTGGGTGTGCATGGGCACGCCCTCCGCCGCCTTCACCAGCCCCGCCTTGACGAGGCTGCGGAGCCGGAATGCCAGGTCGGCAACCGGCAATATCTCTTCGCTCACGCGGAGAGAGGCCGTGTCAGTAGGCGAATACTGACACATCTTGTGCGGGCTGTACCGCAGGGGGAGGATCTGCCGGCCGAGCCAGCAGATGACGGTGTCGACCCCATCCAGCAGAGGGGGAGCCATCGTCCTCGTGAGGAATTCAATCCGCCTTTGAATAAGGCGGAGTTCCTCCGTCAACTTGGGCACCGCCTCGTCCCAGCATGGCCGAGGCATGGGTGGCGCGTTGACGAATGCCGGGATGCCAACTTGGCGGCCCGGCTGTAACATCCCAAATTTTGCAAAAATTTAAAACTTTGCATCCAAGCATCATACAACATTGAGAATAAGAATACATCACAAAATTATTAAATAAAACTTCAATTTATAAATATAAATAATCTATGCATTTCATAAAAGATTTAATTAAAACTCCTTTAACAAATAATTTTTTTCCAATTTATATATGGGCAAGAATAATATTAAAAGGTTCCATTTTCAATAACCTTTCCAAAACATATTTTTATGAATTTTTCTGAAATGTTTTGAATAGATTTAAAAAATCATTTTTGAAATCAGTATTTAAAAACAGAAAAGGGTTTTAAATAAAAATAATCGAATTTCGGAGCGAGTGGGACGTGGCCCGTAACTATCTGCCGCGCGCGCGTAGCCGAGCAGCCCGCCAGCAGCCCAGCGCCCCGCGCGCTCGCCAGCAGACGCTGACAGGTGGGACCCACCTGTCATCACCCCCGCGGAAACGTTCTTCCCCAAATCTCGCCCCTGACCCCGACAGGAAACGGCGGATTTGATTCGCACGATTACGAGTGATTTACTGCTCCCCTTACCTCGCCTCCCTCCCCCCTACTAATACCCCTCTCCCTCCTCGTCCGATTGCCCCAAACCTCACCTCCCGAGAGCCCATAGGCTGCCCGCACGAGCTCGCTCTCTTCCGTCGTCGCCGTCGGTAAGAACTCCAACGCCCGAGCAACTCCGGCCACCTCGGACCTCCATTCCACCTCCCACCTTGTGAGCCGTGCGCATCGAGTTGACCTAGTGGAGCGTGTGTTTTTGCAGCGAAACCTCGCCTCCCTCCACGACCGAGAGAAACCGACGCCGTGCGCAACTCCGGCGAGCTCTTCCGGGAAGACGAGGACGCTCCGGTCTTCATCACCGCGCCATCGCCCTCCCCACGACGTCGCGCATCTCCTGGTGAGCTCCTTTTTCCTCTTAGCATCGTAGCACGCCTCGGGCGCGAACGCCGGCCATGGCTCCGCCGCGCACCGTGCGTCTCCGGTGACCGCGCCGCCCGTTTTTGGACAACGAATCGTGGACCGTTAGATCTAGATCCAATGGATCTAGATCGATTAGATCTCGCGCGTCCATTTTAATTTAGATCGAACGGATCTCGCAGCCGATCCGCGCCGAAGCGGTATAGACCAATAGGATTGCGCCACGTAGCCCAGCTTATATTCTTTTCGCAGGAAATTATATAAATAAAACAGAAAATAGATAAAACTTGCAAAATTCATAACTTTTGATCTGTAAGTCCAAATTTAGTAAACTTTATGTCATTGGAAAGCTCTGCTCATGTAGTTTATTTCTACATCATTTGTTTTTTCCCATTGACAAATTGTAAATTGAATAATTATCAGAGGAGTATTTCGGCCATTAAATTAATAACTTAAATGATAAAAATTATTTAGAAATAAATGTAATTGTTTTAAGATTGTATAATTTCCCTCTGTCCAGCAATATTAATAAATGTCCAAATTGAAGATGTCATAAAAACAATAAAAGTGGTAATTATAGAAATCATAGTTTTACTATATTAATTCAAATTATTGAACTAATAAATAAAATAAGAAATACCTATACAATAAACTTTATTTATTTATGACAGAAAATAAGAATTATTAATAAGTGTGTCTACTCATCATAACATATCATTCATGCATACATAATTTTTGTTTAGTGTTATGATGATATGGTGTTGGTATTTATGTTATTCATTGTTGGTGCTAGATTGTGAAGAAGAGGAAGGACTTGCTTGTGATTGTTATTCTTGTTGTGCTTGTTCCTCCTGTTACCAAGGCAAGTGACATTCATACAAAATCCCATATTTTCTATATGCATAAGTAGTATGTTTTTGAATAGTATGCATGATAGGGATTTTGATTTATTTAATAATGCTAAGTTAGTTGGTATTTTACAAATATCCTAGTAGTATGTAGCTACCCTTATTCCTAAGCAGCCATAAAAAGATTTTATTAGTTGCTTAGCCATGCTATAAAAATGTTGCTATGTTATGGAAATGTTCCTAAGTGTTAAAATCTAAAATGCACTTCTGGGTGGAATTGGTTGTTATGGTTTATGTTGAGTGGCTTTTGGGACTATGCTTGTGGTTGTCATCGCCTAGGATGAATGTCTATTCTACTTAGGGCCATGAGTATGGTGGTTGTTACCCAGAAGTACACTTGTGGACGGCCACCCAGGAACGAAGAGATTACCAAGTCCCTCCAAGTTTAGAAGCTTTCCGTGCAACCTTTTGACAATGTGCTCTGTCTAGAATGATTAAGTTGTGGGAGTGCAACCTGTCGGCTTGACAAGCAGATGTAGAGTTGATAGGTGGAACGGGTCTTGCTAGTATGATTGCATTCTTCTTCTGAAAGTTCTTGTCTCAATTCTCTCCTTTCCATAATACACTCCGCGTGTATAGGATTTCTCGGACAAATTGAGTCTAAAGGTGAAAGTGCACAACCTCTGCAGAGTGTAAAACTAAGTACTTAGCCGTGTCCCCGGAAATGGACTACTTCGAGCAACTGGACAAGGATGGGCAGAAGAATCTCAACACTGTTTTCATAAAGTAAAATTTTGACTAAGGAAAGAATTGTTAGTGCACCTGGGCCTTGTCCCTCGGTGCCAAGTCTTCGAGAAATAAAAGTGTTTTATAAAATGATAGGAGAAAACTTGCTTTCTGCAAATAGCCTTCAACTCCACCAAGCCAAATATGCATATAGATGTTAGACTTGCCAGTATATTTATCCACCATAGTCACTTGCCAATACATCATTGTATTGACCTCCTTCGGGGGCTGCATATTCCAATGTGCAGGAATTTCTGATGCTGAATGATTGGCTCGAGTCTACACCCAACATGACTGCCTGTGGCGCATGCTTGAAGATGAGGCTCAATGTTATTTTTGCTTTCGCTGAGAACTCTGAACTTTAGCTAGCCTTCATGGCTATGCAATTTGTAATAAAGCCATTCTGGCTATTATTTTTTGGATCTCGTTGTAGTAATTTAATACTTATGCAATGATACTTTATATTTTGTACTGTGGTGCTGGCAGTGATCCAGGGACTAGCACATAACACAGGTGTTCCAACTTTAATAAAAGTTGGGGTGCTACAAAATGGTATCAGAGCAAAGTGTTGCCTGTAGGTTCGAGCCCCTAGGATTGGTTAAGCCCTTTTTTTATCATAATGTTACCATCTTTGAAGTATGTTGGATTCTAACGGCATGGTGGGATGAAGCGGCCCGGAACAAACTTTACATGTCCACGTACATGAGACCTGTTCCACAATATAAGTGGCTGGCCGGGTGTCTGTCTCTCTCACTATAGTGAAAAATCCAATTTACGAAGAGTTGTTAATATCTGTTGATCACCTTAGGATTTTTGACTTAGTATTCCCCCTAAAGTAATAATAAACTCCATAACTAGTACTTCCTTATCTTATGCAATTCTTGTTCTAATTTCCCTTCTTCCTACCTAAAGGATGACGAGCTTTCACTTCACCACTGCGGAGGACTTCGAGAACACCCGTTTTGGCTGTTACCTCCTCGACATCGGCGAGAAGATAGGGTTACCACTACCCCAATTAAAGGGCTTCATTCTGAAGAAGTTTAACAAAGAGGGTTGCTGGGGAATAAAAGCAACGCAACTAGGACGTGGAGAGGAGCCCCCACTGGAGATCAAAATGGTTAGTGAATCCAAAGACAAAGGGCTCAATCTAGTCATGCAAGATTTGATTGGTCGCCTCTGCGGACGCTACAGCCTAGAGTTGAGGGGCCACTACTCCATTTTCTTTGGAAGAAGAAACGAAGATGGAGAACCTTACCTGTATGATGTCGGAGAAAGAGGCAAGGCAAAACCCCTTAGCCTTTATTTCCAGGAGCTGGAAATCCTTGTCACCGAACTATATGAAGATCGACGCACCGAGCTCCTGAAGAACGAAGAGTTATGTGCCTTACTTAAAGAGAACGAAGAGAAGGTGAAGGTTCAGGAGGAAGTGACTAAGGCACAGGAAGAGAGATTCGCTGCACAAGAGGAGAAGTACAGGAGACAAGAGAAAAGAGTTCAGGAGAAGAACAAGATCATCAGGGAACAAAAGGCAGAACTCGAGAGCAATGAAGTCGAGTTTGAGGCTGATAGTGACTTGATCAGGAGGCTTCATACTGAGAAGAGAGAGCTGCAAGAAAAGAATCTTGCCCTGGAGAAAGAAGTAAAGGAACTCAAGGATGTACTCGCCAATGAAGGAATCGAGATACAGGAAATTGAAGAGGAGGAAGAAGATATGGTCGAGTAGTTAGTTAGTGAGACTGCCACTTAACATGCACCACTTTGTCTTGATCTTGTATTGACCTACCAACTTGTGGTAAGGCAGTACCTTCCCTTGTATCCTCGGAACCTCGCGAGTTACTTTCCAAACTTTTATATTGTTTTCCTAAAACCAAAGGTTTTGAATTGTTGCTGATTGCTTTATGAGTGGTGTGTTGATTGATGGTGTGCTTGACTGGATTGTTTTGTGCATGGGAAAGGTTCCTCTTTATAGATCTATCTATCTTTTACTCATCCATGCAAAAACCCCACAGATGCCTCCACGTCGTGATCCCGACAATAGCGAAACTATGCAACAGCTGATGGCAGCTCAAGCCCAACTGATGACCATGATGACCCAGTTCATTGCAGCAACCAACAACAACAACAACAACAACAACAACAACAACAACAATAACAACCATCCACCACCACCCCCACCTCCGATGGACAGACTTGCAAGATTTCTCAGGCTTAGACCTAATAAGTTCTCCTCTGCTACTGAACCCATAGTGGCGGATGACTGGCTCCGTTCCGTCAACAAGGACTTAGTAACCTGTGAGTGTTCTGAGGCAGAAAAGGTGAGGTTCACTGCTCACCTATTGGAAGGACCTGCTGCCATGTGGTGGGAGACCTATCAAGTGACCCATCCCTTGGATGGCATGACTTGGGATGCGTTCAAGGATGGTTTTCGCAATGCTCACATCTCCTCTGGCATAATGAACCTGAAGAAGGAGGAGTTTCGTAGCTTGAGACAGGGAGGTAGAACTCTGAAGGAGTATATAGATGACTTCTGTACGCTATCAAGGTACGCACCAGAAGACATCGACACTGATGCAAAAAGGAAGGACAAATTCCTAAATGGACTTCGGGGAGAACTAAAGATACCTCTGTCTGTGGCATATGCTCCTAACTATCAGATTCTGCTAGATCAGACAATCACCCTGGACAATAACATCAGAAAAGAAGAGAATAGGAAGAGGAAGTTCGGTGCAAGTAAGGGTAACACTGAAGTGGCTCACAAGAAACCACACACCTCAGAAGTCAGTGGCCATAAACCCTGGAACTACTCCAACAATGGTAGTGGCCAAAAGTATCATGGTCATAACCACAATGGAGGGTATAAAGGAAATAATGGTGGGTTCAAGGGAAACCATCACCATGGCCATAATCATGGAAATGGAAATCCTCGTCCTAACACTAAAGGGAAGAAGGACCTGTCTAATGTGACTTTCTTCAAGTGCAAGAAGACGGGACACTATGCTACTGATTGCCCAGAGAGAAAGGCCGATGAAAATTCCAAGCCCAGTCCTTTCCAGAAAGGACAAGTAAATCACCTCAACGTGGAAGAAGTTCATGATGAACCTGACGCTGTGATTGGTAAGTTCCTGCTAAATTCTTTTCCAGCATTGGTCTTATTTGATACTGGAGCATCGCATTCATTCATATCAAGAGCTTTTGTAAACAAACATGGGCTAGCCGAGGAAAGCTTAGGAAAACCTATTAGGGTGAGTTCACCTGGGGGTGAGATGATAGTAAATTCAGGCTGTAGGCAGTTAGAATTAAGGATTGGAAAATATCTTTTTCCAGCAGACTTAGTCATCCTAGAAACCCAAGGTTTGGATGTTATTATCGGAATGGATTGGATGACCCGTTTTGAAGGAATCATAGACTGTGCAAACAGAGCTATCACCCTCACCACCCAGAAAAACAAAAGATTAAATTCAGATCAACTTTCGAACTTAAGAAAGTTAGGCTAAATTCTCTTAAGGGGGTTAGCCTTGGTGATGTGCTGATTGTCCAAGAGTACCCAGATGTATTCCCAGAAGAATTACCGGGAATGCCGCCTGATAGAGATGTGGAATTTCTCATTGAACTAAAACCGGGTACCAGACCAATAGCCAAGAGACCTTACCCAATGGCCGTCCATGAACTAAAAGAACTCAAGAAGCAACTGGAGGAACACCTTTTTAAAGGATTTATCCGTCCAAGTTCTTCGCCCTGGGGAGCGCCAGTTCTTTTTGTCAAAAAGAAGGATCAAACCCAGAGATTAGTCACGGACTACAGAGATATAAATGAACACACCATCAAGAACAAGTATCCGTTACCCAAGATAAATGAATTATTTGATCAATTGAAAGGTGCATGTGTGTTCTCCAAGATTGATCTTCGATCAGGATATCTCCAAATGAAAGTTAGAGAGATGGATATACCAAAAACAGCGTTTGTTACAAGATATGGCTCTTATGAGTATACCGTAATGCCATTTGGATTAACCAATGCTCCAGCTTATTTCATGAATATGATGAATAAAGTGTTCATGGATTTTCTGGACAAGTTCGTGGTTGTGTTCATAGATGACATTCTGATCTACTCCGAGAGTCACAAAGATCATGAAGAGCATTTGCGCCTAGTATTACAGAGACTACGTGAACATAAGTTATATGCCAAATTCAGCAAGTGTGAATTTTGGTTGGAACAAGTCACATTTCTAGGACACATAGTATCCAAGGAGGGTATAGCAGTGGATCCTGAAAAGGTCTCAGCCGTAACCAATTGGGAACCACCAAAGAATGTTGGAGAATTACGAAGTTTTCTTGGTCTAGCAGGATACTACCGAAGGTTTATAGAAAACTTTTCCAAAATCGCCAAGGCACTGACAGAATTATTAAAGAAGGAGAAGAAATTTGAATGGACTGACGCGTGCGAAGCCAGTTTTCAGGAATTAAAGAAACGACTAGTTTCAGCCCCAGTTCTGTGTTTACCTGATTTAGAGAAAGAATTCCAAGTTTACTGTGATGCTTCACGCCAAGGTCTGGGGAGTGTGCTGATGCAAGAAGGCAGAGTGGCATCTTATGCCTCTAGACAGCTCAAGAAGCATGAAACAAATTACCCCACTCATGATCTCGAGTTAGCCTCAGTAGTACATGCCCTAAAAACTTGGAGACCCTACCTAATGGGAAAAAGATGTGAAGTGTTCACTGACCACAAAAGTTTGAAGTACATTTTCACACAGAAAGAATTGAACATGAGGCAGAGAAGATGGTTAGAACTTATCAAGGATTATGACCTAAGTCTTCAATATCATCCTGGAAAGGCTAATGTAGTAGCTGACGCCCTGAGTCGTAAGGTTTACCTGAATGGCCTCACGACAGGAGAAATACCTGAGGATTTATGCAAGGCATTCAAGGACCTCCGATTGGAAGTGGTGCCAGAAGGTTTTGTAGCTTCGTTGGTAGTACAACCAAATTTGATGGACAATATACGTGAAGCTCAGAAGGGAGACAAGGATATTGAAGAAATCAAAGCCAATTTGAGAGCAGGAAAAGCCAAGGGATTTCATGAAGATGAGCAAGAAACCTTGTGGTTTGAAAAACGTGTATGTGTGGCAAATGATCCTGATCTTAGGAAGTTAATTCTGCAAGAAGCCCATGAAACACCTTACTCCATTCATCCAGGAAATACCAAAATGTATATGGATGTGAAGGAGAGACTTTGGTGGAACAATCTGAAAAGAGAAATAGCAGAATATATAGCTAAATGCGATGTATGCAGTCGAGTAAAGGCTGAGCATCAGAAACCAGCAGGACTTTTGCAACCTTTGAAGGTACCGGACTGGAAGTGGGATTCTATTGGGATGGATTTCATCACCGGGTTACCAAGGACCAGATCAGGGTATGATTCTATTTGGGTTATTGTTTGTCGCTTAACCAAAATAGCTCACTTTATACCCGTGAAAACCACCTATACCAGCGCAAAGCTAGCTGATATATACATGAAGAGGATTGTGTGTTTACACGGCGTCCCCAAGAGTATCGTGTCCGATAGAGGGACCCAGTTCACTTCCCATTTTTGGAAGCAGTTGCATGAGTCACTGGGAACTAGGTTGGAGTTCAGTACGGCATTCCACCCGCAAACGGATGGTCAGACTGAAAGAGTAAATCAGATTCTAGAAGATATGTTAAGAGCGTGTGCACTTGATTATGGGTCTAGTTGGGATGACAATCTACCCTATGCCGAGTTCTCCTACAATAACAGTTTTCAAGCTAGCATTGAGATGGCCCCATTTGAGGCTTTATATGGGAAGAAATGTACAACCCCATTATTGTGGAGTGGTGTGGGAGAACGAAGTTTCTTTGGACCTGATATAATCCAGGAAGCTGAAGAAAAAGTCAGATTAATTAAAGATAGGTTGAAGATAGCTCAGTCATGCCAGAAAAGCTACGCGGATTCAAAACGTAGAGAAATCACCTACGAGGTGGGTGACAGAACCTATCTTGGAGTGTCGCCACTCAGGAGTGTAAAGAGGTTTGGAATTAAAGGAAAGTTAGCACCTCGGTTTATTGGACCTTTTAAGATCCTGTCCCGTAAGGGTGAGGTGGAATATGAGTTAGAGTTACCCGAAGCCCTGTCTGCGGTACATAATGTGTTCCACGTCAGTCAGCTGAAGAAATGTCACCCCGAAACGATGGGAGTTCCTTTGAAGGATACTGTACCCCTTGAAGAAGTACAATTGGAGAGTGATCTGACCTACGAAGAGAAAACCATCAAGATATTGCAGACCGCAGAAAGAGTCACCCGTACCAAAACCATCAAGTTTTGTAAAGTCCAATGGAACCATCACACCGAAGAAGAAGCCACCTGGGAACGAGAAGATGACCTCCGAGAAGACCATCCACACCTTTTCGCTGATCTTTCCGAAGCTCGAGGGCGAGCTTCCTCTTAAGGGGGTTAGTCTGTAACATCCCAAATTTTGCAAAAATTTAAAACTTTGCATCCAAGCATCATACAACATTGAGCATAAGAATACATCACAAAATTATTAAATAAAACTTCAATTTATAAATATAAATAATCTATGCATTTCATAAAGTGTTTATTTAAAACTCCTTTAACAAATAAATTTTTTCCAATTTATATATGGGCAAGAATAATATTAAAAGGTTCCATTTTCAATAACCTTTCCAAAACATATTTTTATGAATTTTTCTGAAATGTTTTGAATAGATTTAAAAAATCATTTTTGAAATCAGTATTTAAAAACAGAAAAGGGTTTTAAATAAAAATAATCGAATTTCGGAGCGAGTGGGCCGTGGCCCGTAACTATCTGCCGCGCGTGCGTAGCCGAGCAGCCCGCCAGCGGCCCAGCGCCCCGCGCGCTCGCCAGCAGACGCTGACAGGTGGGACCCACCTGTCATCACCCCCGCGGAAACGTTCTTCAACAAATCTCGCCCCCGACCCCGACAGGAAACGGCGGATTTGATTCGCACGATTACGAGCGATTTACTGCTCCCCTTACCTCGCCTCCCCCCCCCCCCCTACTAATACCCCTCTCCGTCCTCGTCCGATTGCCCCAAACCTCACCTCCCGAGAGCCCATAGGCTGCCCGCACGAGCTCGCGCTCTTCCGCCGTCGCCGTCGGTAAGAACTCCACCGCCCGAGCAACTCCGGCCACCTCGGACCTCCATTCCACCTCCCCTCGCTCCCTGTGATCCGTGCGCATCGAGTTGACCTAGTGGAGCGTGTGTTTTTGCAGCGAAACCTCGCCTCCGTCCACGACCGAGAGAAACCGACGCCGTGCGGAACTCCGGCGAGCTCTTCCGGGAAGACGAGGACGCTCCGGTCTTCATCACCGCGCCATCGCCCTCCCCACGACGTCGCGCATCTCCTGGTGAGCTCCGTTTTCCTCTTAGCATCGTAGCACGCCTCAGGCGCGAACGCCGGCCATGGCTCCGGAGCGCACCGCGCGTCTCCGGTGACCGCGCCGCCCGTTTTTGGTCAACGAATCGTGGACCGTTAGATCTAGATCCAATGGATCTAGATCGATTAGATCTCGCGCGTCCATTTTAATTTAGATCGAATGGCTCTCGCAGCCGATCCGCGCCGAAGCGGTATCGACCAATAGGATTGCGCCACGTAGCCCAGCTTATATTCTTTTCGCAGGAAATTATATAAATAAAACAGAAAATAGATAAAACTTGCAAAATTCATAACTTTTGATCTGTAAGTCCAAATTTAGTAAACTTTATGTCACTGGAAAGCTCTGCTCATGTAGTTTATTTCTACATCATTTGTTTTTTCCATTGAAAAATTGTAAATTGAATAATTATCAGAGGAGTATTTCGGCCATTAAATTAATAACTTAAATGATAAAAATTATTTAGAAATAAATGTAATTGTTTTAAGATTGTATAATTTCCCTCTGTCCAGCAATATTAATAAATGTCCAAATTGAATATGTCATAAAAAAATAAAAGTGGTAATTATAGAAATCAAAGTTTTACTATATTAATTCAAATTATTGAACTAATAAATAAAATAAGAAATACCTAAACATTAAACTTTATTTATTTATGACAGAAAATAAGAATTATTAATAAGTGTGTCTACTCATCATAACATATCATTCATGCATACATATTTTTTGTTAGTGTTATGATGATATGGTGTTGGTATTTATGTTATTCATTGTTGGTGCTAGATTGTGAAGAAGAGGAAGGACTTGCTTGTGATTGTTATTCTTGCTGTGCTTGTTCCTCCTGTTACCAAGGCAAGTGACATTCATACAAAATCCCATATTTTCTATATGCATAAGTAGTATGTTTTTGAATAGTGTGCATGATAGGGATTTTGATTTATTTAATAATGCTAAGTTAGTTGGTATTTTACAAATATCCTAGTAGTATGTAGCTACCCTTATTCCTAAGCAGCCATAAAAAGATTTTATTAGTTGCTTAGCCATGCTATAAAAATGTTGCTATGTTATGGAAATGTTCCTAAGTGTTAAAATCTAAAATGCACTTCTGGGTGGAATTGGTTGTTATGGTTTATGTTGAGTGGCTTTTGGGACTATGCTTGTGGTTGTCATCGCCTAGGATGAATGTCTATTCTACTTAGGGCCATGAGTATGGTGGTTGTTACCCAGAAGTACACTTGTGGACGGCCACCCAGGAACGAAGAGATTACCAAGTCCCTCAAAGTTTAGAAGCTTTCCGTGCAACCTTTTGACAATGGGCTCTGTCTAGAATGATTAAGTTGTGGGAGTGCAACATGTCGGCTTGACAAGCAGATGTAGAGTTGATAGGTGGAACGGGTCTTGCTAGTATGGTTGCATTCTTCTTCTGAAAGTTCTTGTCTCAATTCTCTCCTTTCCATAATACACTCCGCGTGTATAGGATTTCTCGGACAAATTGAGTCTAAAGGTGAAAGTGCACAACCTCTGCAGAGTGTAAAACTAAGTACTTAGCCGTGTCCCCGGAAATGGACTACTTCGAGCAACTGGACAAGGATGGGCAGAAGAATCTCAACACTGTTTTCATAAAGTAAAATTTTGACTAAGGAAAGAATTGTTAGTGCACCTGGGCCTTGTCCCTCGGTGCCAAGTCTTCGAGAAATAAAAGTGTTTTATAAAATGATAGGAGAAAACTTGCTTTCTGCAAATAGCCTTCAACTCCACCAAGCCAAATATGCATATAGATGTTAGACTTGCCAGTATATTTATCCACCATAGTCACTTGCCAATACATCATTGTATTGACCTCCTTCGGGGGCTGCATATTCCAATGTGCAGGAATTTCTGATGCTGAATGATTGGCTCGAGTCTACACCCAACATGACTGCCTGTGGCGCATGCTTGAAGATGAGGCTCAATGTTATTTTTGCTTTCGCTGAGAACTCTGAACTTTAGCTAGCCTTCATGGCTATGCAATTTGTAATAAAGCCATTTTGGCTATTATTTTTTGGATCTCGTTGTAGTAATTTAATACTTATGCAATGATACTTTATATTTTGTACTGTGGTGCTGGCAGTGATCCAGGGACTAGCACATAACACAGGTGTTCCAACTTTAATAAAAGTTGGGGTGCTACACCGGCGCTGCCATATCTTGGCAGTAGAAGAACGTGGAGGTCCAGCCCTTGACAGACTCAAGGTATGGTATCTTAGGATACCATTGGCGGCCCTGGCGGCAGTTGAAGGTGACGCTGCCGCAGGTTGCCAGCCCGCCGTCCGGCACCGTCTGTCGCCGGCAACGGAAGCAATATCTGAAGAAGTCTAAACTAGGCCTAATAACTAGGTAGCCTTCGAACAGAGCTGTGAAGCCGGCTAGGACTAATATGCTATTGGGTGCTATGTTGTGGGGCTGGAGCCCATAGTGATCTAGAACCTCGCTAAAAAAGGCGGAAGGCGGGAGCGCCATTCCCCTAACTAGATGGGAGGTGAGGATTACCCGCTCCCCGGCTTTTGGGGCCGGGATGACGTCTCCGAAGGCGGCCCTCCACCGGCAATCTTCCCGAGTAGGGAGGTAGCCGACAACCTCCAAATCTTGGAGGGCATCTTCGTCGACTATGGAAGGTAGCCAGTAGCGGGACCCGAGGTCCGCCGCTTCCTCTTCCTCGTCGACGGGGGAGCCCGTCGTCGTCATCGCCCCGGTGGTTGGTGGAGGAGCCGAAGGACCCGCCGCTGGCACGCGCGCGGTGTAAGTCCGGGGGGCGGCGGTGGCGACATTGCCCGTCACTGCCGTCGCGGGACGAGTTATCGCGCCGCCCATCGTCGTCGCGGGCGCGGTCTCGGTCGCCGGACCGCTCGACGCCGTCGAAGGAGTCTGGCCGGTGGACATCGCCGCATGGAAAGGTCGTCGGAGGAGAGGAGTTCGCCGGAGCTCGCTCGGAAACAAGAAGCAGAGAAGCGGAAAGGGCAAGAGTGCACGGAGAGCAAAGGCTGGGTGGTGAAAATGGACCGTTTGGCTACCTATTTATAGAGCCAGGCGTTGCTCCATGTGCAACGACGTTTTTAGTCGGACACGTATCCAGCATCCGTTGCAGCACACGATTGCACGATCTCCACGCCTCCTCTTTTCCCGCAATTTGTGATCATGGCGAGATTCCCGCCTAGACTGTTTTCAAACTGTCGTGAGCTGGCTAGGTGGAAACCGTCAAGAAGAATGTTCGGCAAGATTGCCGAGTAGCCGTCTTTTCCCATGATGGATAAAGGCGGCCGCATGTCAATATCAAGACACGCATGCCTGCTGATTTTCAGAATGGTTCAAGTCCTGCAGTCGCCAACTTTGGCAGATGAAGAATCAAGAAGAAGTCGGCGCCTGGAGAACTTCAACCTTTCTGGGGGCTAATGTTGGGGATATATCAACTAGGGGTATAACCAACATGGATCAATCCGGCTAGTCCAGGGTGGCCCAAGGGTGGTAAGGCCGAAGCCTGCCGGGCGGCCAAGATAGCTGACGTACAAGGAAGTAGGCGGACGGTCCAAGGAAGGCGGAAGGCCGAAGCCCATCAAGCCACCAAGCCCAAGACGGAAGGCGGCAACTAAGCCGGCTAGGTCTATGACTCTGTTTACTTGCCAGACAAGTACTTACATTGTACCCTGGGGTCTGGCCGCCTATATAAGCCGGCCACCAGGGAGCCTTTAGGGCAGACGCCTGAATACGCATCATACACATTGTAACCTGTTCACGGCTATTTGCCTCATAGTGAATTATAGCAGCACGTAGGATCCCGCCACCGCTGTGGGATCCGAAGCTGGGTAAACTCGTCGTGGTCAATCCCGTCCTCGACGACACCAACCTTCGTCCCCACAATCCATACGTAGGCTAGAGGACCCCCGTCTTCTATCAATTATGCCGATACCACGACAATGCAACCAGTCCAAGATTGGTGTGAATCTTGCTTGGCTTAGGCTCTGTAGATTGTAGATCTCGTTTACTATAGTCCATTTATGATTACCTACTACAGGTCTTCCTTGCTGCAACCAATACATAAATGATTACGTGATGCTGATCTTGCTTGCTACAGATCTTTACCAAGGCATGCCTTTTAATTTCCGTTTATCAACCTTTGTATTACTATTACCCTATTATCCTGCATGGATGAACCTGCTCCCAAACATAGTTTGGTTACCCTGCTTCTGTACATGAACATATATGCTGCTTGGTTCTTTAATTGCATCCACATGATGTATATGTTGTCACTAATTCGTATTCATTTTGCTTTGCCAACATGACCGAACCCCTCAACATCAGGCATGACGAACAAGCAGCTGGCTAGTAAGCAACTACAACCTTCAACGTCATTCTGTCTAATGTTGATAATCTTGTAGTTGAAGTTTACTATTCCAGTCTGAATAATAGTGTACCTATGGTCTTCCCTCCTTAGGGGCATTGTTGCAAAACAGGATGAAGGGGATCGTAGACAGAAAACAAAAAAAATCCTAGCAACGATATCCTTAAACTAGCCAGAATGTACACTATGCAGATATAGTAGTATAACGGAGATCGGAATACATACCCTTGTAGACCGAAAGCAGGGATTACGTTCCCACACGAACGTTGATGATGAAGACGACGAAGCCGACCTCAAGGTCGTGTAGTGTAAGTAGACCTCCCAGTACCACTAGCGCAGCACCTCGCAGGGTGTTACACACGTACGGTGGAGACGACGAATCCCGAGGTTCCAGTCCAGGACGAGCAACGGAATACTTGGACTGGAACACCAGCAGCGCGACAGCGGGTTATGGCGGAGAGACCCCCTCTCTTTTGGGCGCAACTCCGACAAAGGGAATCACGTAATCGACGAGAGAAAGAAAAATTAATTGGTGAATTAAAAAGCCAGGGCTACACCTCTATATAAAGGCTCCCGGGGGGAGCCAACCTTGCCAGCCAAGCAATGTGGGACTATCCCACATGCCTGGTTTGGCCGGCCAAGGCAGCCGCCGGCCCTAGGTGGGCCCCGTGTGGCCCACCTAGACCGACCTCCCCCAATACGAACCCCAAAGGGGGACTTCCCCATAACTCGCTGTCGCGCTGCTAGTGTTCCACATTTAGGGAAATCAGCCTTTAAAAATTCAAAAATAAATATATAAATAATATTTAATCATTAATTACACTAAATAATATCAAACATGTTATATATAATCTATTCTTGCTCCAAATACTATTTCGTCGCTGCCTGATCTCCATCGGACCATTCCCGGGACGTTCCCGGTGATCTCTTTCCTTTCCGGTTATCTTGTCGAAACCCCTTAAGTGTGTTACCCTAGCGATTCGATATAATAACAAACATGATTGAGACTCTTCTCCGATCAATGATTAACTCGTAGGCCTGGAGCACGTGAATCAATCCCTGTGATATAACGAATGACTCTCATCTATCAAACCTGAACGTTAAGTCTTCAACCTTTTGTCATAGAGATATTTAGCGTGTCCGAGCATCATTCATAGATATCTCCATGCCTAGCATGATCTCGTTACCGGCAACACTATCTTCTACTCTTCTATGATCTTATGTCCTCGTGACCTAGTCACACGCTTGCAAGTTGATTTGACATAATCTCACCGAGTGGACCCTAGAGTATCTATCTGGCTATATGGACTGACAAATGCCGCTCTTGACCCCTCGTCTCAACTACCCCCTTCCAATACCTGAGAGGGACACCTTTATTGTCACACTATATAAGATATGACGTTTGATGCAATCAAAGTATCTTCCGGGAATAACAATAAGAGTTGATCTCACGGTCGAAGGCGTAAAGACTACGTCCTACAAATATGGGTATGTCCATCACATCGTTCTACCAACGATATGAATTCATTGCCAACTGATGTCACATGATCGGGAAACCTCGATCATCAATCGCAAAATGAAACTAGTCTTAGTACAGTCTACTAGGGACCTGGTTGTTTACGCATGACACCCGTATTAATGTTTTCACTTAATACGGTCATAGCATGACACAAAAACGTATTAAAACAAACGAGATATGATAAAGAAATACCGTTTATTAATTGCCTCTAGGGCATATCTCCTTCAGAGGACTGTCACAAACAGGCGGAACCACAAAGTGTTAAGTTCCTATGGTCTTCCCACTTGGATAGCAGTGTTCAAGAACAACACACATGGTGGTCCAAGTGGTAGCACAGTTTCAAGTCCCGAGTCATCTGTCCTACCTCGTCACAAGAGCTCTCATGTTCCTCGTGATGACCAAGTATCTGGGGAGGAGGATGAGGACTTTCGTAGCTTTGTGGAGGAAAATGTGCAGAGTGATCAAGACTCTCAATGGTTTGTTGGTGCCGGTGTTGAAATGACTGATGCGGGCAAGTTTTCTTTCGAACAATTGTCCACACTATCTACTGCATTTGTTATCTTTGTAGACCCTTTTGGGTGTGTGCTGTTTTTTGATATCATTTACCTTAGTTTCCTTAGTTGTCTTGCTTCCCTCACTAGCTAAACTTTGTTCTTATACATGTTATGAAGCACCCCTCATTGAAACAGAGAAGATCATGTCTGCCACAATGAGGTGGAACGCGCTCATGTTGCGTGCACGTGGTATCCCCATCTTAGTGGCAATGCTTAAGAAGACACATGGTGTTCCAGGTGGTAGGACAGTTTCAAGTCACGAGTCATGTGCCATAACACAAGGCAAGAGTCTAAGTCCACCAGTAATTGGGGAGGAGTTGTTTGGACCTATGCAGTTTTGTGGAGGAAACTGTGCAGAGTGATCAAGGCTCTAAGTCAACAAACGAAGGAAGTCTTGATATTGAAGAGAGTGTTGCAGGCAAGTTTCTTTTGTACACACTGTCTGCTACAATTGTTATATTTGTAGACTCGTTTGGATGTGTGCTGTTTTTTTGAAACGATCTTTGTATGTATGCTATTCAGGTGCATCCAATTCTAGTATGAGTGATCTCAAGCATAAATGGATGTACTTTGATTCTGATGGGTTTCTTGGTCCTTTTGTACAGTTGCCACACTATCTAGTGCATTTGTTATCTTTGTAGATTGATACGTCTCCAACGTATGTATAATTTCTTATGTTCCATGCTATATTATACCAAGTAATTACATGTTTTTGATGCATTTTATATAGTTTTATGCATTTTCTGGGACTAACCTATTAACAAGATGCCACAGTCCCGGTTACCTGTTTTCTGTTGTTTTTGGTTTGAGAAAAGAACTTAAGGAAAGACTCTCGAAATCGGACGATTTCTATTCCAAATTCCATATTTTCGTGGGAACGTTCCAGAACACCGAAGAGGAAACGAAGTGGGAGGCCGAGGCGCCTTCACCATGCCTTCGTGCGGCCCTACCTCCTGCCGTGCGAGCACGTGGTGTGGGGCCCACGGTCCTCCACTGACCTCGCCCTTTCGCCTATATAAACCCCCCGATGCAAAAAAACCTAATATGATGCGCACTATTTCCTCCACGGGTCCCGAGCTGCCGCCGTCATCATCACCACTTCGGGAGAGATTAGAACTTCTCCCCGGCACCCTGCCGGGAGGGGAAATCGACACCGGAGGGTTCTACGTCACCATGCCCGCCTCCGGACTGATGCGTGAGTAGTTCACCCTTGGACTACGGGTCCATAGTAGTAGCTAGATGGTTGTCTTCTCTTCTTGTGCTATCATGTTTAGATCTTGTGAGCTGCCTATCATGATCAAGATCACCGTTATGTAATACTTCATGTTGTGTTTGCTGGGATCCGATGAATATTGAGTACTAAATTTATTGCTTCATAATATATTATCTATGTGCTATTTAATGATCTTGCATGCTCTCCGTTACTAGTAGATGCTCAGGCCAAGTAGATGCTTGTGACTTCAAGAGGGGGTATTTATGATCGATAGTAGGTTCATGTCTCTATTAATCTGGGGTGGTGTGTAACCCCCTGATATTTATCCCCTTTTGATTTGTGAGTTTTTCCTTTTGCATCGACATAGCATCGCATTAATTTAATTGTTGCATTTAAACTAAATTTCCACAATTAAATTCAAATGCTTTTCAAATTAATTAAAAATGTGTTATTTTCAAATCTTTAAAAAATGTTAAAACCTAGTTTATTAACTTGTCTATTTAAAGCTAAAAATATTTTGTATAGTTTTCGTATTTAAATTCCCTGTGTATTTTGTTTTAAAAATATAATTCAAAAATAATTAAACGGGTGAGAAATAAAAGCCCAATCCCATCTAACCCCAAACCCTAGGGTTTCCCCCTGGAAAAATTCTTTCCCACCCCCTGGAAATTTGCAGCCACCCTCCTCCTTTTTCTGGGATTTTACAAAAGGTCCTCCCACCCACTTTCCTTCTTTTTTTTCCCTTCCTTTTTCTCTTCTTTTCTTTTTTCCTTTCTTTCTTCTTCTTTTCTTTCTTTTTTTCTCTCTTCTTTCCTTCCTTTCCTCTCCCGCACCGCACGGGAGACACTCCCGCAGCTCCTCCTTCCTTCTCCTTCCTTCCTCCTCCCGCACGCACCAACCTCCCAAGCAGCACGCCCCCGTGCGCCCGCCCTCGCCTCCGAGCCGCCGTCGGCCGCCTCCCGTGTGCACCGGCGCCAGCCGCCGCCGCCGGCCGCGTCTCCCGCTCGCGCCGCCGCCCTCCGCGTCTCCCGCTCGCGCCGCCGCTCGCGTCACCGCACGCGCCTCCTCCCGTCGCAGGTCGCGCGCCGCGACCTCCACGCCGCCCGTGCCCGCGCGCCCCGGCCTCCCAGCTTCCCGCCGAGTCCTCTCGCGCCTCCGCGCCCCCGAGCACCCCGTGCGCCCCGGCCTCCGCCTCCGGCTGCTCCCTGTCTCCGCGCCCGCCGCCGCCCGCGTGCCTGCCGTCCGCGCGCCCCGGCCTGCTCCGCCCGCGCCTCGCCGCCCCCTACTCCTACACGTCACCGCCGCGCGCACGCCGCCAGCCGCCGCCGCGTGCCCGCCGTCGTGTGCCGCCGCTCCGGTTGCTCCGCACCCGCGGACCCGTGCGCCTCCACGCCGCCGCAGCGCCGCCCCGCGCGCCGTCCCCGCTGCCTCCTCTTTCCGGCCGCGTGCACGCCGCCGCTGACGCCCGCTAGTTGTTTGACGAAATGCCCGTAAGACTTTCGGCGTCGCAATTTTGTCTAAGTTGTCCACCCTTCGTGGTGTTGCTACATGCGCATGCGCGTCCCCTTCCGGTGCCGCGTTTCCGTGACCGCCCGTGTCTGTGTTGCGGTGCCCGCCCTTGCGCGCTTTCCTTCCGGTGTCCGTTGGCCGAACTCCTACGTGCCGCGACCGTCAACGAGGATGACCGAGTACGACTACACGACCACTTCCACGACACCGACAACCGACGATGCCCCGGTTCCGCGACGGCTACTTCCCCGACGTCGACTACTTCCTCTACGGGCCGAAGACGTCGGTTTCGAACCTTAGTTCACCCGATCTGACGTACGGGACCAAACCCTAACCCTATACCTATTTTATTAAATATCATCTATCTTGTGCATTTCGCATCTTAATTACATGTGTTGCATCTCTTGGGTTTGCGGGTGTAGCAAATCACCAAAATAATTCAATATGGAATATGTGGGGTAATAAATATATAATGCCCTATGCCATTTAATTTAATTAGGTCACCCATGCCATGTGTTGCCATGCTAACCAACATTTAATATTGCTGGTAAATAAATAACTTGCACCTAAACATTAATTGTCAGAATCCCGGTTCCGCTTAATTCGGATTAAGTGCATCTCGCAATGCATCTTTCCATGCCATACATCATTCTCATATGATCATGCTGGATCTTTTTCCGTAGTTGTAAAATGCATCTTTTACGCTTTCGAGTGTTTGTTGCTTCTTCGCGGATACGACGTTGAGATGTGTGAGCAACGACAAGATCTGCTTCCATGCGGGATTCCAGGCAAGCAAAGTTTGCTTGTTTACCTATACATTGTCTTTCATTCCTGTTGTTGATCCCTGCTACCCTAGTATTCGATTCTTACTGCGATCCCATCACATGTTTATCCTGCAGCCCATACAGCTTTATCCCCACAACCTAATACCCGTTGCATGTTTATCTGTTGGCCTTGCGAGTCGTAGCGCATGCTTAGAGTTGTTTGTGCGAGTCGTCTGTTGGTCTTATGTTTCATCTGCTTAGTATGATAGATTATTCTACCTTAATAAAATGTTGTCTTATATATGGGTATTATAATTAAATGATAAGGCACCAGGCGGAAGGCCTTGCGAGGTGCTTTGTTCTGCTCAGTGTCGACCTAGGAACTGAGATTTTGTCCTCGGATCCAATTTTGAGCGCACTAACCACTTGTGGGAGGCCCTATGGAGCCCCCCTCGACTTTGAACGGATCTACAGCTTGTCCATGTGCCGCAACTAGTTTGGCTTTTCCATTTGCTCATATCCATGTGCATGATGATGATGATTGAAGAGAGGTTACATGATACGGGGGGTCATATAGGTGTGGTGCGCGCGAAGCGGACAGTTCCTACTGTGGTTTGAGCCGCATGGCGCGCAGACACAAACTAATGAGTCCGCAATTGAGATTCGGCCGGACTCTTGACGCGGGTAACAACTCGTATGGGTGGCACTTGGACTTGCTGTAGTGAAGGAATGAGTCGTGTTGAGAAGCCCTGATGCTTGCTTGGGTTGATCATGCGAGTATGGGTACAATAGTGCACCCCTGCAGGGTATAATCTTATCGATGAGCCGTGTCCACGGTTATGGACGACTTTGGTGATGATGCTGCCTAACAAGATCTAGACAACTTGCACCTAATTAATGTTAATTAATTTGACTAGTAATATAGAATTACTTTCACAATAAATTATAATTAAAAACTGTTCAACGTGTGAGTTTCCCGAATTGCTTCCTCATATTTGGTTGAGTGGGTTAATTCGAGAATGGGTTATGATTGGTGTTAGCTGTATATGTTTATCTTATGCGCTCTCTTATCCCTCTCTAATTAGACGGAAGTTGTAGGGTGTCTCTCTAGGTTGCTAGTGCTGCTGCCGCTAAGTCAACCTCCCCTATATTTTGGGAGATGGTGTAG
Source organism: Poa annua (assembly GCA_026929855.1). NCBI lineage: Eukaryota > Viridiplantae > Streptophyta > Magnoliopsida > Poales > Poaceae > Poa > Poa annua. The sequence continues at coordinate 235,272,811 of CM049426.1, read as the reverse complement.
AAAGTAGGCAAGTCGGTTTTGCTTGCCAGGGAGTGCCCTGACCCTCTTTTGGGATGTGCTTTATGTGCAGTCAACAGGTTTGAAGTCTGACGACGTTAGCTTGGGAATCCCTCCGGCTTGGCTGGGCAGGGATATGGCGCCATCGCTTATCTTCAGGACTCTTAGTCCAATTTGCATCTTATCCGTAGTCGGATACTATTTTGCTTCCGCAGTCATTTGTATCTTTGTATTGTATCATTTGTATCTTGACTCGTTCGAGTCGTTGTTGTATTTTTATCTTTGTTGTATTTGTGGATGTATCGGAACTGTTGTAATGTTATCACAATTCCACCCACATAATGCGCATGTTTCGGCGTGCACATTATGTCTGGTGGGTGACCTAAAATCGTTATTATGCGGATTTCGGCGGGAACGCTTAAATCTACATAGTACCGATTTTAGGGCGTCACAAAGTGGTATCAGAGCCTTGGTTTCGATCTCCTTGTTGTTTCGATACGATTGGTTATCGAAGCAGCGGGTCCGCAAAAGCCTGTAGGATAACCTCGCTAACGATCGTTGTTTCTATAGTGTCGAAAACTATTTGACAAAAATTATTTTAAAAAAAATATCTCAATAGGTTTGTTTTTACTCCTAACCTTTATTCTATTTCTCCTCTTACCTTATTTGTTTTGGAGTCTCTTCTCTTATCCAAATTTCAAAGTTTAGGATCCTACGTGTGGGTGGACGTTCTTTTGCCTTTATCCTATTAGGGTTCGATCTTCGGGAATCTTCATCGACCTGATCAACTCTTTTGTTAGTGGTGTCGACAATTTATGGGTGGAGCAACAATCCCTTGTTAGTGGTGTCGAGAAGTTCTTCACGGAGCCTAAAGACTCGGTAGTTACCCCTCTCTTCTTGTGGTCTCGGCGTGGATCGCGGAACGCGATCCCTTGTTAGTGGTGTCGATTGTAACGCCCCGGGATTTATCCCCTTTTGTTTTGTGAGTTTTTCCTTTTGCATCGACATAGCATCGCATTGCATCGCATTAATTTAATTGTTGCATTTAAATTTAATTTCCACAATTAAATTCAAATGCTTTTCAAATTAATTAAAAATGTGTTATTTTCAAATCTCTTAAAAATGTTAAAAACTAGTTTATTAACTTGTCTATTTAAAGCTAAAAATATTTTGTATAGTTTTCGTATTTAAATTCCCTGTGTATTTTGTTTTAAAAATATAATTCAGAAATAATTAAACGGGTGAGAAATAAAAGCCACGCCCATCTAACCCCAAACGCTAGGGTTTCCCCCTGGAAAAATTCATTCCCACCCCCTGGAAATTTGCAGCCACCCTCCTCCTTTTTCTGGGATTTTACAAAAGGTCCTCCCACCCACTTTCCTTCTTTTTTTTCCCTTCCTTTTTCTCTTCTTTTCTTTTTCCTTTCTTTCTTCTACTTTTCTTTCTTTTTTTCTCTCTTCTTTCCTTCCTTTCCTCTCCTGCACCGCACGGGAGAAACTCCCGCAGCTCCTCCTTCATTCCTCCTCCCGCACGCACCAACCGCCCGAGCAGCACGCCCCCGTGCGCCCGCCCTCGCCTCCGAGCCGCCGACGGCCGCCTCCCGTGTGCACCGGCGACAGCCGCCGCCGCCGGCCGCGTCTCCCGCTCGCGCCACCGCTCGCGTCGCCGCCCGCGCCTCCTCCCCTCGCCGGCCGCGCGCCGCGACCTCCACGCCGTCCGTGCCCGCGCGCCCCGGCCTCCCAGCTTCCCGCCGAGTCCTCTTGCGCCTCCGCGCCCCCGAGCACCCCGTGCGCCCCGGCCTCCGCCTCCGGCTGCTCCCTGTCTCCGCGCCCGCCGCCGCCCGCGTGCCTGCCGTCCGCGCGCCCCGGCCTGCTCCGCCCGCGCCTCGCCGCCCCCTACTCCTACACGTCACCGCCGCGCGCACGCCGCCAGCCGCCGCCGCGTGCCCGCCGTCGTGTGCCGCCGCTCCGGTTGCTCCGCACCCGCGGACCCGTGCGCCTCCACGCCGCCGCAGCGCCGCCCCGCGCGCCGTCCCCGCTGCCTCCTCTTTCCGGCCGCGTGCACGCCGCCGCTGACGCCCGCTAGTTGTTTGACGAAATGCCCGTAAGACTTTCGGCGTCGCAATTTTGTCTAAGTTGTCCACCCTTCGTGGTGTTGCTACATGCGCATGCGCGTCCCCTTCCGGTGCCGCGTTTCCGTGACCGCCCGTGTCTGTGTTGCGGTGCCCGCCCTTGCGCGCTTTCCTTCCGGTGTCCGTTGGCCGAACTCCTACGTGCCGCGACCGTCAACGAGGATGACCGAGTACGACTACCCGACCACTTCCACGACACCGACAACCGACGATGCCCCGGTTCCGCGACGGCTACTTCCCCGACGTCGACTACTTCCTCTACGGGCCGAAGACGTCGGTTTCGAACCCTAGTTCACCCGATCTGACGTACGGGACCAAACCCTAACCCTATACCTATTTTATTAAATATCATCTATCTTGTGCATTTCGCATCTTAATTACATGTGTTGCATCTCTTGGGTTTGCGGGTGTAGCAAATCACCAAAATAATTCAATATGGAATATGTGGGGTAATAAATATATAATGCCCTATGCCATTTAATTTAATTAGGTCACCCATGCCATGTGTTGCCATGCTAACCAACATTTAATATTGCTGGTAAATAAATAACTTGCACCTAAACATTAATTGTCAGAATCCCGGTTCCGCTTAATTCGGATTAAGTGCATCTCGCAATGCATCTTTCCATGCCATACATCATTCTCATATGATCATGCTGGATCTTTTTCCGTAGTTGTAAAATGCATCTTTTACGCTTTCGAGTGTTTGTTGCTTCTTCGCGGATACGACGTTGAGATGTGTGAGCAACGCAAGATCTGCTTCCATGCGGGATTCCAGGCAAGCAAAGTTTGCTTGTTTACCTATACATTGTCTTTCATTCCTGTTGTTGATCTCTGCTACCCTAGTATTCGATTCTTACTGCGATCCCATCACATGTTTATCCTGCAGCCCATACAGCTTTATCCCCACAACCTAATACCCGTTGCATGTTTATCTGTTGGCCTTGCGAGTCGTAGCGCATGCTTAGAGTTGTTTGTGCGAGTCGTCTGTTGGTCTTATGTTTCATCTGCTTAGTATGATAGATTATTCTACCTTAATAAAATGTTGTCTTATATATGGGTATTATAATTAAATGATAAGGCACCAGGCGGAAGGCCTTGCGAGGTGCTTTGTTCTGCTCAGTGTCGACCTAGGAACTGAGATTTTGTCCTCGGATCCAATTTTGAGCGCACTAACCACTTGTGGGAGGCCCTATGGAGCCCCCCTTGACTTTGAACGGATCTACAGCTTGTCCATGTGCCGCAACTAGTTCGGGTTTTCCATTTGCTCATATCCATGTGCATGATGATGATGATTGAAGAGAGGTTACATGATACGAGGGGTCATATAGGTGTGGTGCGCGCGAAGCGGACAGTTCCTACTGTGGTTTGAGCCGTATGGCGCGCAGACACAAACTAATGAGTCCGCAATTGAGATTCGGCCGGACTCTTGACGCGGGTAACAACTCATATGGGTGGCACTTGGACTTGCTGTAGTGAAGGAATGAGTCGTGTTGAGAAACCCTGATGCTTGCTTGGGTTGATCATGCGAGTATCTGTACAATAGTGCAACCCTGCAGGGTATAATCTTATCGATGAGCCGTGTCCACGGTTATGGACGACTTTGGTGATGATACTGGCTAACAAGATCTAGACAACTTGCACCTAATTAATGTTAATTAATTTGACTAGTAATATAGAATTACTTTCACAATAAATTATAATTAAAAATTGTTCAACGTGTGAGTTTCCCGAATTGCTTCCTCATATTTGGTTGAGTGGGTTAATTCGAGAATGGGTTATGATTGGTGTTAGTTGTATATGTTTATCTTATGCGCTCTCTTATCCCTCTCTAATTAGACGGAAGTTGTAGCGTGTCTCTCTAGGTTGCTAGTGCTGCTGCCGCTAAGTCCACCTCCCCTATATTTTGGGAGATGGTGTAGAAAGTAGGCAAGTCGGTTTTGCTTTCCAGGGAGTGCCCTGACCCTCTTTTGGGATGTGCTTTATGTGCAGTCAACAGGTTTGAAGTCTGACGACGTTAGCTTGGGAATCCCTCCGGCTTGGTTGGGCAGGGATATGGCGCCATCGCTTATCTTCAGGACTCTTAGTCCAATTTGCATCTTATCCGTAGTCGGATACTATTTTGCTTCCGCAGTCATTTGTATCTTTGTATTGTATCATTTGTATCTTGACTCGTTCGAGCCGTTGTTGTATTTTTATCTTTGTTGTATTTGTGGATGTATCGGAACTGTTGTAATGTTATCACAATTCCACCCACATAATGCGCATGTTTCGGCGTGCACATTATGTCTGGTGGGCGACCTAAAATCGTTATTATGCGGATTTCGGCGGGAACGCTTAAATGTACATAGTACCGTTTATAGGGCGTCACATGGTGACAACTAGCTCTAAGGTTGTAGATGTACTGTTGCTACTAGGGATAAAACAATTGTACTTTGTCTAAGGATAATGTTACTTACTTATTTTACACACAGTGCTTAAGTCGATAATCTGCCCGGGACCTTCCCGGTGATCTCTTTCCTTTCCGGTTGTCTTGTCGAAACCCTTTTAGTGTGTTACCCTAGCGGTTCGATATAATAACAGACATGATCGAGACTCTTGTCCGATCAATGATTAACACGTACGCCTGGACCCCGTGAATCAATCCCTGTGATATAACGAATGACTCTCATCTATCAAAAGTGAACGTTTAGTCTTAAACCTTTTGTCATAGCAATACTTAGCGTATCCTAGCATCGTTCATAGATATCTCCATACCTAGCATGATTTCTTTACCAACAACACTATCTTCTACTCGTCTATGATCTTATGTCCCCGTGACCTAGTCACACGCTTGCAAGCTCATTTGACATAATCTCACCGAGTGGGCCCTAGAGTATCTATCCGGCTAAACGGACTGACAAATTCCGCTCTTGACCCCTCGTCTCAACTATCCCCTTCCGATACCCGAGAGGGACACCTAAATTGTTACACTATATAAGATATGACGTTTGATTCAATCAAAGTCTCTTCCGGGAATAACCACAAGAGTTGATCTCACGGTCGAAGGCGTAATGACTACGTCCAACAAATATGGGTGTGTCCATCACATCGTTCTACCAACGATATGACTTCATTGCTAACTGACGCCATGTCAATGATCGGGAAACCTCGATCATCAATCGCACAATGAAACTAGTCTTAGTAGAGGCTACTAGGGACCTTGTTGTTTACGCATCACACCCGTATTAATGTTTCCGCTTAATACGGTCATAGCATGACACAAAAACGTATTATGAACAAACGAGATATGATAAAGAAATACACTTTATTAACTGCATCTAGGGCATATCTCCTTCACAGGACTGCCACAAACAGGCGGAACCACAAAGTTATAAGTTCATATGGTCTTGCCACTTGGATAGCAGTGTTCAAGAACTACACACATGGTGGTCCAAGTGGTAGCACAGTTTGAAATCCCGAGTCATCTGTCCTAACTCGTCAACAGAGCTCTCATGTTCCCCGTGATGACCAAGTATCTGGGGAGGAGGATGAGGACCTTCGCAGCTTTGTGGAGGAAACTGTGCAGAGTGATCAAGACTCTCAATGGTTTGTTGGTTCCGGTGTTGAAATGACTGATGCGAGCAAGTTTCCTTTCGTACAATTGTCCACACTATCTACTGCATTTGTTATCTTTGTAGACTCTTTTTGATGTGTGTTGTTTTTTGAAATCATTTACCTTAGTTGCCTTAGTTGTCTTGCTTCCCTCACTAGCTAAACTTTGTTCTTATACATGTAATGAAGCACCCCTCATTGAAACAGAGAAGATCATGGCTGCCACAATGAGGTGGAACGCGCTAATGTTGTGTGCACGTGGTATCCCCACCTTAGTGGCAATGCTTTAGAAGACACATGGTGTTCCAGGTGGTAGGACAGTTTCAAGTCACGAGTCATGTGCCATAACACAAGGCAAGAGTCTAAGTCCACCAGTAATTGGGGAGGAGTTGTTTGGACCTGTGCAGTTTTGTGGAGTTAAGTGTGCAGAGTCATCAAGGCTCGAAGTCAACAAACGAAGGAAGTCCTGATATTGAAGAGAGTGTTGTAGGCAAGTTTCTTTTGTACATACTATCTGCTACAATTGTTATATTTGTAGACTCTTTTGGATGTGTGATGTTTTGTTGACGATCTTTGTATGTATGCTATTCAGGTGCATCCAATACTAGTATGAGTGATATCAAGCATAAATGGATGTACTTTGATTCTGATGGGTTCCTTGGTCCTGATGCAGGCAAGTTTCCTTTTGTACAGTTGCCACACTATCTAGTACATTTGTTTTCTTTGTAGATTGATACGTCTCCAACGTATTTATAATTTCTTATGTTCCATGCTTTATTATACCAAGTAATTACATGTTTTTTATGCATTTTATATAGTTTTATGCATTTTCTGGGACTAACCTATTAACAAGATGCCACAATCCCAGCTCCCTGTTTTCTGCTGTTTTTGGTTTGAGAAAAGAACTTAAGGAAATACTCTCGAAATCGGACGATTTCTTTTCCAAATTCCATAGTTTCGTGGGAACATTACAGAATACCGAAGAGGAAACGAAGTGGGAGGCCGAGGCGCTGTCACCATGCCCTCGTGCGGGCCTACCTCCAGCCGCACGAGCACGTGGTGTGGGGCCCACGGTCCTCCACTGACCTCGCCCTTTCGCCCATATAAACCCCCCGACGCAAAAACCGTAATACGATGCGCAATATTTCCTCCACGGGTCCCGAGCCGCCGCCGTCATCATCACCACTTCGGAAGAGATTAGAACCTCTCTCCGGCACCCTGCCGGGAGGGGAAATCGACACCGGAGGGCTCTACGTCACCATGCCCGCCTCCGGACTGATGCGTGAGTAGTTCACCCTTGGACTATGGGTCCATAATAGTAGCTAGATAGTTGTCTTCTCCTCTTGTGCTATCATGTTTAGATCTTGTGAGCTGCCTATCATGATCAAGATCACCATTATGCAATACTTCATGTTGTGTTTGGTGGGATCCGATGAATATTGAGTACTAAATTTATTGCTTCATAATATATCATCTGTGTGCTATTTAATGATCTTGCATGCTCTCCATTACTAGTAGATGCTCATGCCAAGTAGATGCTTGTGACTTTAATATGGGGTGGTGACAACTAGCTCTAAGGTTGTAGATGTACTGTTGCTACTAGGGATAAAACAATAGTACTTTGTCTAAGGATAATGTTACTTACTTATTTTACGCACAGTGCTTAAGGCGATAATCTGTTGCCTCCAACTTAATATTGAAAGGGGTGCGGACGCTAACCGGAAGGTGGATTATTAGTCATAGATGGAGTTGGAACGGTCTATGTATATTGTTGTAATGCCCAAATGAATCTCACACTAGACATCATAACATTGGTATATGCATTATTATGTACTTGATTATTCTATCAACTGCCCATTTGTAATTTGTTTATCCGTATGAATGTTATTATTATTTATGGAGAGGAAACGAAGTGGGAGGCCGAGGCGCTGTCACCATGCCCTCGTGCGGGCCTACCTCCAGCCGCACGAGCACGTGGTGTGGGGCCCACGGTCCTCCACTGACCTCGCCCTTTCGCCCATATAAACCCCCCGACGCAAAAACCGTAATACGATGCGCAATATTTCCTCCACGGGTCCCGAGCCGCCGCCGTCATCATCACCACTTCGGAAGAGATTAGAACCTCTCTCCGGCACCCTGCCGGGAGGGGAAATCGACACCGGAGGGCTCTACGTCACCATGCCCGCCTCCGGACTGATGCGTGAGTAGTTCACCCTTGGACTATGGGTCCATAATAGTAGCTAGATAGTTGTCTTCTCCTCTTGTGCTATCATGTTTAGATCTTGTGAGCTGCCTATCATGATCAAGATCACCATTATGCAATACTTCATGTTGTGTTTGGTGGGATCCGATGAATATTGAGTACTAAATTTATTGCTTCATAATATATCATCTGTGTGCTATTTAATGATCTTGCATGCTCTCCGTTACTAGTAGATGCTCATGCCAAGTAGATGCTTGTGACTTTAATATGGGGTGGTGACAACTAGCTCTAAGGTTGTAGATGTACTGTTGCTACTAGGGATAAAACAATAGTACTTTGTCTAAGGATAATGTTACTTACTTATTTTACGCACAGTGCTTAAGGCGATAATCTGTTGCCTCCAACTTAATATTGAAAGGGGTGCGGACGCTAACCGGAAGGTGGATTATTAGTCATAGATGGAGTTGGAACGGTCTATGTATATTGTTGTAATGCCCAAATGAATCTCACACTAGACATCATAACATTGGTATATGCATTATTATGTACTTGATTATTCTATCAACTGCCCATTTGTAATTTGTTTATCCGTATGAATGTTATTATTATTTATGGAGAGACACCACTAGTCAACTGTGAACCCCGGTCCTTCTCTTAAATCTGATAAACCACCAACTTCCAACCTGTTACTTTCTGCAAACAAACATCTTTCTTCCACACATACGTTTAATTCTTTGTTACAGCAAGCCGGTGAGATTGACAACCTCACTGTTAAGTTGTGGGAAAGTATCTTGATTGTGTTGTGTGTAGGTTCCACGTCAACTACGTGCAACACTTTCCTGGCGTCATTGACACCTCGAGGGAATTCTCATTTCTTACTGGTTCGATAACCTTGGTTTCATAACTGAGAGAAACTTTCTGCTACACTACTCCACAACTTCCTCTTAGGGTTTCCCAACAACACACCACCGTGTGCATCAAGCATTTTTCTAGCACCGTTGTCGGGATGATTGGAGTTCCTCTGTTCGGAAGATCTTATTTCCCCTACGTCGTAGATTTCTGGCGCCGTTGCCGGGGAAACGAGATTCTCTTGAAGACCTTCACACTCTCGTCAACTTAGCACCAGATTTTTCTGGCGCCATTGCCGAGGAGATTGGAGTTCCTCTGTTCGGAAGATCTTATTTCCCCTACGTCGCATATTTTTCTGGCGCCGTTGCTGGGGAAATAAGAGTTCTTCTGCGAGGCAAGTCTCTCACTTCCAATCTTTTTATTTTGTTATTGTCTTGCTTAGTTTACTTTTATTACTATCTTGTTTGCTTAATATCAAAAACACACAAAAATTAGTTACTTGCATTGTTATTCTTATTTAGGTTTTGTCATTTTTATTGTTATTTTGCTTATTTCAGTTTGTCATTTAATTTGCTAAAATGAGTACTGGTGAGAATACCAAGTTGTTTGACTTTAATAGAACCAATAATAATGATTTTATATGCACACCTAATTCTCCACCTACATGTAAAGCAGAATTCTTTGAAATTAAACCTGCGTTATTGAACCTTGTTATGAGAGAGCAATTTTCTGGAGAAACCGAAGCATCTTTGATAACCAACCTGTCTGTCTGGAGAGTTGTTTTCAAGATTTTATTTATTCGTTCAATCTTATTATGCATAGAGCTAAACACTCTCTTAAAGAGGGTATGACCCAATGGGTTGATACATTATGAACTTTTTGAAGGGGTTACGGTGCAGAAAACAATAATTTTCTAGCAAGCGAAACCCTAACTAGCCAGGATCTATCTATCTAGTACATGCGATAACGGTGGCGGAACGGGTTACATTACCTCCATGTAGACCGATAGCGGGGATAACGCTCCCGCACAAGCGTTGACGATGAAGTCGTACGTAGCCGACCTCGAGGTCGCGGAGAACTTGCCGCGATGTCGGAGTCGATGACGCCGGGATGTCGACGATGATCTGCGTCGACGGGCGTCGGGCGGAAGAAGGCAGAGCGCCAGCACCGGGGCTGGTGCGCCGGCAGCAGAGGGGGGAGGCGCGGCGGCTGCAGGGGGCGAGACGACGTCGCCCAAGCTCCTCAATAGAGTAGCCTCCGAGCACTCGCAAACATACGGAGCCTAGCGACAACTCCCGGTCATTCAGATCCAGCTGAAATCGCAGGAGTAGATGTTATCTGGAATCCCGCAGAGCAACGGCGCTCTGCGGTATGGCTTAGGTGGAGAGAGACCCCCTTCCTCAGCTCGGCGCGGCTCCAACTTGGGAACCACGAGATCGAGAGAGAAATTGGGAATTAATTGAATTTCCTATGAATTAAATCAATTAATATGCCTTGCTATATAAAGGGGGAAGGGGGTGTGCAAACCCCTTGGCTCCCCCATGTGGGACTAAACAAAGGACATGGGAGGGGGGGGTTCGGCCCCCACATGGGTTGGCCGAACCAGCCAATGGGGCCCACCCCCCTTTGAGGTGCGGCTCCCCCTCTTGGGCCCTCTTAGGGCCCATATAGGTGGGAGCCCCCTTTTTCCTTTATTTAATTAATATTAAATTAATATAAAAATCCCATTAATTCATAATTAATATATTTATATATAATTCAATATCCCGTGACTCTGAAAACTCTTTCGGACCACCCGAACAACTTTCGGACATTCCTGGAACCATTCCAGACCTCTCCGGAACTCCTTCCGGACCACCGGAACTCTTTCCGGGTCATTTCTCTCTCTCCAACAAAAACCTATAAAATTCCAGAACCTATGTCCTAGCGTCGCTAAGACCTTAAGTTTGTTACGCTACGGTTCGGGAACACTCCAGACATGGTCGAGACACTCCGCTCACCAATGATCGTCAGGGATACCTGGAAATATATGACGACCCCTGTGCATTCCACGAATATCGTCGTTGAACCATAAGTATGATATTCATTCCCTTTGTCTCTGCGATACTACCTTGTCCGAGATATGATAGTAGACACATCGATGCCTTTGCTGTATCTCGTTACCGACGAAGGTTATTAACTCGTCTGTGATATTACATCTCCATGACCTAGTCATAAGCTGCAGCTATATAGATGCAATATCACCGAGTGGGCCCAGAGTATCTTTCCATTACAAGAATGAACAAATCCCGCTCTTGATCCTTACGTCTTGATGCTCTTTCGGAATACCCAAGATGGACACCGTTATTGTCATGCTATATAAGACACAACGTTTGATGCTCTCAAAGCACTCCTACGAAGCAACAATAAGTACGGTCTCACGGTCTAAGGAATAAGCTATCATACTCTTATCTATTGCAAATGACAAACATCGTAATACGATCTTATTGCAATACTTTGCGTATGTCCATCACCTTATTCTACTAACAAGATGACCCCATTGTCAACCGACGTCATTGTCCTTGATCGGGAATCTCGATCAACTGTTGCCCAATGGACTAGCTCATATAGAGGCTTGCTAGGGACCTGGTTGTCTATGTATCACACGTGTATTAACAATTCCGATTAATACAGTTATAGCATAATACACAAACCTATTATAAACTTATGAGATAATGCAATAAATACTACTTATTTATTTGCCTCTAGGGCATATCTCCTTCAGTCTCCCACTCGCACTAGAGTACAAATAAACTAGCTGCATTTTACTTTATCAGAATCCCTTATCAAATAAGAATCATTTGATAATGCTTGCTCGTGGAAAAGTGTTACTTCACAATCCATGATTGTACATGCTTTTGCGATTCACTGGCATCAACTTGTTTGATATCACCATGTTGTCTAACAACATATATGCAAATACCGTAACTAAGTGAGACTTCTGCTTCCCAGCGCTTACTCTGATTATACTAACCAGATAACTGCCCTGAAAAACACACTCAGCCATGCAGGGCCCCTTGTAACAATTACAAACCCGCGATATCTACATACTTTCACACCAATGTAGAAAACTTGACATTCAAATGTCAATCCCTTAACTAACGCACTTCTACTTCCAGTAAATTCCAAATTTACTTTCATAACTGTTCTTTACTCCAAGAACATCGGTTATATTTTATCGAGCAGATAATATGGTTTCTGTATGATGTCTAATATATACATAATAGACCCACATGTCATACAACCATTACCTTCATGCATCATTACTCTTAATGACCAATTGGATTCCAAAGGACCATCCTTTTGATTCTATTCTGACTCCTCAGATATAATCCAACACAACTCGACTAACTATTTAAAATTCCCGTTCTATTTCAAAATAGACACTAACTTTTAAATAGTTTTACAACTTCATCCTATTCTATTGGTACAGTTTCACAATGTGTTAACTACACAAGATGAATTCGACTCCCACTCAAATTATGTCTCCACATATTTGATAACACGAGCTCCCACTCAAAAACATGTTATCCACATATTTGAGTTCCAAGGCTCCCACTCAAAAATATGTTCTTCACATATTTCTCCTGAGTGAACTAACTATGACTCCCACTTAAATCGACATCTTGGTTAAACCAAAATCATTGATCTACTATCAATTCGAATTTAATACAAACTACAGTATTACATTAATACAAATCCCTCAGACTTCAAGCATGTCTACATAAATGTAGTCAACAAATTTGATCTTGTCCAAGACACATTTCTCGACAAGACATGCTACCGCGTCTTTCTTATAGTCACATTTCTCATATAACACCTTATATGACGATTAAACAATCTTATTCCTCTAATAAGAATTGCAGCAACAATTACTCTCTTAATCCTTTCAAATGCAACTTTGGATTTCCAGGCTCAAAAAGCCTTTGTTCGTATTCCGATATTTTCTCAACTTTCTTTGTATTCATAAAGTGCACCTTGATCTGTCAACAAGATCTGAAATACTTAATACAGTGCTGTGACCTGACAGCAGTATTAAATATAACAACACTTTATTTAGAAGTTTCTTTCCTGAAAATATTATGATCTTTATGAAGAGGATTGCAAGCAGAAAACAATTTTCTAGTCTCCCTCACTCTTAATCACTAAACTTTCATTAGCAGACATATACTCATTGGAACATCTTCCAACATAAGTCTGACACTTTATTCCAAACTTCTAATTTCAATCCATAAACCATAATTCGAAAAGTCATCTTTTCTCGGAATTACATAGACAACAAACTGAACTTTGTTTCTAATTGATTCTGGAATACACTCTCGTCCAAAGCGAGCAATCTACAAAGAACTACTCATGTATATTCCGGATTATCGCATAATCATATACACGTCGACATTACTGTCGATCCTATGAATTTTTGTTGAGAAAAATATCTATTTTCTAAAGTGGACATCGACTATAATGTTTCGAACATATTAGGAGATTTTAAGACTGATTCTGACAGACCACACTTTACTTATTTAAAATAGAGCATAATTATAATTCCCCACATATCACCATATATGACATTATAATATTGTGAAAACAAATTTCCACAAGTCTTTTGTGTTGAAACCATGATTCAAAAATATTGTCCTTTGATCGAATCTTGTGAATACAATATTCACTAATCTTTCTTCTGAAAAACCCCATTTGATCTATTATCAAATTAATTTCAGACTCCATAATTTATCGGGCAAATACTCCTATTTACCAAAATCATAGAAGAATTCGGATCAAGCAAAACACCATTGATTAATCATTAAAAATGACTCTCAATCAATTTCCTCTAGTATTGCAACTTCAATACTGCATTTCAAACTTAATCAATTTTGGCACTCGAAATACTTAAATGGACCAAAAATATCCATTACTTCTTTCATTGCCTTTATGACTAAATTCGATGGTGTTTGTTCTTTGGACACACAATTTTATCATTCCCGCTATTATAAATGTATATCATACGCATAATGTAATTGAGATGTGATGCAAATTACTCATAACATGAAACAACTGCTTTGTTTCATAACATAAAACAACTGATGTGTTCTATATGAATAATTATGTCTTGTTACATTCAAGACACCAAACTAGATCACATTCTCACTATTACAAAATGTCTTATCAAAAACTATTGATGATAACTAATATGATATCTCGAGGGCGTGAGCACCCTTGGCCATGAACTTGCCATCACTCGTGCACTGTCACGTCACCCTTCGCCACATACTTGTGATAATCAGGGACTGTTTCACAAACAGAACAATTATCAAACACTTTTCATCAAGTATGAGAAGAATACATTTATATCTTCGTATATCAAATATACCCATAGCGTCGAAGAACTCTTCTTCGATGAATCAACTTTTAGAGATTTGAACTTGTTCACGAACGTGAAGAAGCTCACCGTGTCTCTATAGCATATTCACGCACATGCTATTCACAGCTAGGAGGTAAAGCGCAATCTCTATTGCACTGGAGTTCGCTATCTAGAAATCGTAGATATTCGTAAGCCTGAAGTAGATGTCACACAACTTCTTCAACTGAGTCTCCAGACAGGTATGCTCCCCATGTGAATGGTCCGGAACTTTCTAAGATGTCTGAACTTCTCAAGACTCAATTCATCTTTGAAGTGACATTTGATCGCATCAATCACAACATATGGCTCCAGGTGTTGAATACAACTTTCAACTCTGGTGCTAGGCATACGCTCATGACGACCTTCACTTCCATGAAAATATCATGATGCTTACGGAACTCATCATCTTTCTCCTTGCTATCAGAATCATCTGGTCTAATTCCTAACTAATGTTCTAGCACATATAGGATGTTTGTTGTGTTTGGAGAATGTTTCTAAAACCAATGCACCAGCTGATGAAGTTGGACCCGTCGGCTTCCAAGGTAGAATCCGAGCTCTTGAAGAAGTAACCGAAGCGTAGTTCCGCAGTCTCCAGATGTGATCGCAAAAGAGGTGAGATAACTTTATAATATATAGGTGAGTTTTAGTTTTATAATCTCATTATCAAAAACACACCACACCAAGATTATTATCCCTAAAATAACAATGGCGATTACACGACCCTCATCCACCACACTACCCCCGATCATCACGGCCGGCAGCACGGCTTCAAAGGTGGACATAAAATGTCGATCATAACAACTCTATGACTCGTGCTCGATCTTTCGATCTTCCCGTGTTCCGAGGCCATACCTCTGAGTATGCTAGGCTCGCCAATCAAACCTCGAAGACCTGCGCGTGCAACATGGCTTACACCCACTGTATGCGAACGACGAGATGTGTGACACCCGATCATCACGGCCTGCCTCATAACGTAGAACTTTCTTGGTGGTGCGCAACGAGGGAGAACACAATTTTGGTATTTGTTAGGGATCATCCTATTTATGATGCTACCGTTGTATATCTGGCATATAAGCAATCAATAGGATGCACACACAACAGCACACAATAATGATGCAATGAAGTGCGATGTGACATGGTCGATGCGCCTGGACCTTCATGGCGCCATGTGCCTGGCCCCCGGCGCCCCGGCATGGCTCCGAGTCTACAGAGCCCTCCATTGCCTCCGACAGTACGAGTAATATCAAAAACTTACCGTAACCATGTCACATAAAATAACGCCTCTGCAAAACAAAGTTAGACGCCTCTAGCTTTATCTAGTTTTGCAAGTTTTACGTGGCATATAGGCTTATTTGTGGGAGAACCGCTTCCCTACCTACGAACTTTGTACCACAACGTCGATCGTATAATTGCATGTTTAAGCATCCCTTTCGGGCCCTCCATTGAAAATGCTTTGCCGACTAGAGAGAGAGAAACAGACACCCGCCAGCCATAGATACGGTGCAAGCCGTATGTCAGTAGTGGAACCAGTCTCGCGTAAGCGTACGCGTAAAGTCGGTCCGGGCCGCTTCATCAACTCAATACCGAAGGCATCGCAAGTGCACGCTAGAGGGTAGCAAATATAAGAAAGACGCCCTCATTCAACATGAGTTCTAACCGTACCAGCAGTACTACGCATAGATCGGCTCTGATACCACTGAAGGGGTTACGGTGCAGAAAACAATAATTTTCTAGCGAGCGAAACCCTAACTAGCCAGGATCTATCTATCTAGTACATGCGATAACGGTGGCGGAACGGGTTACATTACCTCCATGTAGACCGATAGCGGGGATTATGCTCCCGCACAAGCGTTGACGATGAAGTCGTACGTAGCCGACCTCGAGGTCGCGGAGAACTTGCCGCGATGTCGGAGTCGATGACGCCGGGGTGTCGACGATGATCTGCGTCGACGGGCGTCGTGCGGAAGAAGGCAGAGCGCCAGCACCGAGGCTGGTGCGCCGGCAGCAGAGGGGGGAGGCGTGGCGGCTGCAGGGGGCGAGACGACGTCGCCCAAGCTCCTCAATAGAGTAGCCTCCGAGCACTCGCAAACATACGGAGCCTAGCGACAACTCCCGGTCATTCAGATCCAGCTGAAATCGCAGGAGTAGATCTTATCTGGAATCCCGCAGAGCAACGGCGCTCTGCGGTATGGCTTAGGTGGAGAGAGACCCCCTTCCTCAGCTCGGCGCGGCTCCAACTTGGGAACCACGAGATCCAGAGAGAAATTGGGAATTAATTGAATTTCCTATGAATTAAATCAATTAATATGCCTTGCTATATAAAGGGGGAAGGGGGTGTGCAAACCCCTTGGCTCCCCCATGTGGGACTAAACAAAGGACATGGGAGGGGGTGGGGGGGTCGGCCCTCACATGGGCTGGCCGAACCAGCCAATGGGGCCCACCCCCCTTTGAGGTGCGGCTCCTGAAGGAGATATGCCCTAGAGGCAAATAAATAAGTAGTATTTATTGCATTATCTCATAAGTTTATAATAGGTTTGTGTATTATGCTATAACTGTATTAATAGGAATTGTTAATACACGTGTGATACATAGACAACCAGGTCCCTAGCAAGCCTCTATATGAGCTAGTCCATTGGGCAACAGTTGATCGAGATTCCCGATCAAGGACAATGACGTCGGTTGACAATGGGGTCATCTTGTTAGTTGAATAAGGTGGTGGACATACGCAAAGTATTGCAATAAGATCGTATTACGATGTTTTTCATTTGCAATAGATAAGAGTTTGATAGCTTATTCCTTAGACCGTGAGACCGTACTTATTGTTGCTTCGTAGGAGTGCTTTGAGAGCATCAAACGTTGTGTCTTATATAGCATGACAATAACGGTGTCCATCTTGGGTATTCCGAAAGAGCATCGAGACATAAGGATCAAGAGCGTGATTTGTTCATTCTTGTAATGGAAAGATACTCTGGGCCCACTCGGTGATATTGCATCTATATAGCTGCGCAGCTTATGACTAGGTCATGGAGATGTAATATCGCAGACGAGTTAATAACCTTCGTCGGTAACGAGATACAGCAAAGGCATCGGTGTGTCTACGATCATGTCTCGGACAAGGTAGTATCGCAGAGACAAAAGGAATGAATATCATACTTATGGTTCAACGACGATATTCGTGGAATGCACAGGGGTCGTCATATATTTCCAGGTATCCCTGACGATCATTGGTGAGCGGAGTGTCTCGACCATGTCTGGAGTATTCCCGAACCGTAGCGTAACAAACTTAAGGTCTTAGCGACGCTAGGAGATAGGTTCTGGAATTTTATAGGTTTTTATTGGAGAGAAAGAAAATTAATCCGGAAAGAGTTCCGGTGGTCCGGAAGGAGTTCCGGGGAGCTATGGAATGGTTCCGAGAATGTCCGAATGTTGTTCGGGTGGTTCCGAAATAGTTTCGGAGTCATGGGATATTGAATTATATATAAATATATTAATTATGAATTAATGGGATTTTTATATTAATTTAATATTAATTAAATAAAGGAAAAAGGGGGCTCCCACCTAAATGGGCCCTGAGAGGGCCCAAGAGGGGGAAACCGCACCCCACAAGGAAGGGAAGGCTTGGGCCTCCTAGTCCAACTCGGACTAGGAGTGGGAGAGCCCATGGGGGGTTCGGCCGAACCCCCCCTCCCCTCTCCTCCTTTTAGTCCCACATGGGGGAGCCAAGGGGGTTGGCACACCCCTTCCCCCTTTATATAGCAAGGCATATTAATTGATTTAATTCATAGGAAATTCAATTAATTCCCAATTTCTCTCTCGATCTCGTGGTTCCCAAGTCGGAGCCGCGCCGAGCTGAGGAAGGGGGTCTCTCTCCACCTAAGCCACACCGCAGAGCGCCGTTGCTCTGCGGGATTCCAGATAAGATCTACTCCTGCGATTTCAGCTGGATCTGAATGACCGGGAGTTGTCGCTAGGCTCCGTATGTTTGCGAGTGCTCGGAGGCTACTCTATTGAGGAGCTTGGGCGACGTCGTCTCGCCCCCTGCAGCCGCAGCGCCTCCCCCCCTCTGCTGTCGGCGCGCCAGCCCCGGTGCTGGCGCTCTGCCTTCTTCCGCCCGACGCCTGTCGACGCAGATCATCGTCGACACCCCGGCGTCATCGACTCCGACATCGCGGCAAGTTCTCCACGACCTCGAGGTCGGCTACGTATGACTTCATCGTCAACTCTTGTGCGGGAGCGTAATCCCCGCTATCGGTCTACATGGAGGTAATGTAACCCGTTCCGCCACCGTTATCGCATGTACTAGATAGATAGATCCTGCCTAGTTAGGGTTTCGTATGCTAGAAAATTATTGTTTTCTGCACCGTAACCCCTTCAGTGGTATCAGAGCCGATCTATGCGTAGTACTGCTGGTACGGTTAGAACTCATGTTGAATGAGGGCGTCTTTCTTATATTTGCTCCCCTCTAGCGTGCACTTGCGATGCCATCGGTATTGAGTTGATGAAGCGGCCCGGACCGACTTTACGCGTACGCTTACGCGAGACTGGTTCCACAACTGACATACGGCTTGCACCGTATCTGTGGCTGGCGGGTGTCTGTTTCTCTCTCTCTAGTCGGCAAAGCATTTTCAATGGAGGGCCCGAAAGGGATGCTTAAACATGCAATTATACGATCGACGTTGTGGTACAAAGTTCGTAGGTAGGGAAGCGATTCTCTTACGAATAAGCCTATTTGCCACGTAAAACTTGCAAAACTAAATAAAGCTAGAGGCGTCTAACTTTGTTTTGCAGAGGCGTTATTTTATGTGACATGGTTACGGTAAGTTTTTGATATTACTCGTACTGTCGGAGGCAATGGAGGGCTCTGTAGACTCGGAGCCATGCCGGGGCGCCGGGGGCCAGGCACATGGCGCCATGAAGGTCCAGGCGCATCGACCATGTCACATCGCACTTCATTGCATCATTATTGTGTGCTGTTGTGTGTGCATCCTATTGATTGCTTATATGCTAGATATACAACGGTAGCATCATAAATAGGATGATCCCTAACAAATACCAAAATTGTGTTCTCCCTCGTTGCGCACCACCAAGAAAGTTCTACGTTATGAGGCAGGCCGTGATGATCGGGCGTCACACATCTCGTCGTTCGCATACAGTGGGTGTAAGCCATGTTGCACGCGCAGGTCTTCGAGGTTTGATTGGCGAGCCTAGCATACTCAGAGGTATGGCCTCGGAACACGGGAAGATCGAAAGATCGAGCACGAGTCATAGAGTTGTTATGATCGACATTTTATGTCCACCTTTGAAGCTGTGCTGCCGGCCGTGATGATCGGGGGTGGTGTAGTGGATGGGGGTCGTGTCATCGCCACTATTATTTTAGGGATAATAATCTTGGTGTGGTGTGTTTTTGATAATGAGATTATAGGACTAAAACTCACCTACATATTATAAACTTAACCTTACCCCTTTTGCGATCACATCTGTAGACTACGCAACTATACTTCGGTTACTTCCTCAAGAGCCCGGATGCTACATTAGAAGCCGACGGGTCCAACTTCATCAGATTGTACAGGGGTTTTAGAAACATTCTCGAACACAACAACATTCTATATGTTCTCGATGAACCATTAGGAGAAGGACCAGGAGATTCTGCAAGCGAGGAGGAGGAAGATGATTTCCTTAGGCGTCGAGACATATTCATTGAAGTGGAGATCACCATGACCGTATGCCTGGCACCCGAGTTGAAAGAGATGTTTCGACGCAAGGAGTCAAGCGTCATGATGGATGCGATAAAGACACACTTCGGGGATGAATTAAAGCGTGAGCAATTCAGGCAGCTTAGAATGTTCCAGACCATTCACATGGAGGAGCATACCTGTCTGAAGACACATTTGAAGAGATTGTATGACATCTACTTCCAGCTGACGATGGTCTTCGATTACTGGATGGCGGATTCTTGCGCCATTCGGACTGTCCTGATATCTCTACCTCCTAGCTATGAGAAGCATGTACGTAAGTACATTTTGAAAGCCGACGATATGAACTTCTACGTGTTCATACGTGAGTTCCAGTCTTTGAAGGTTGATTCCATCGAAGGATAGATCTTCGATGCTACAGGTATATATTTGATATATGCAAAATTATGAATTCGCCCATGGAATATGATGAAATTTTTTGATAATTGCTCTGTTTGTGAAACAGGTCCTGATTATCACATATATGCGGCGCAGTTTGATATGACCTGGCGCTGAAGCTGGTAGTCAAGGAGTTGATGGCCTTTTGGTGTTCGCGTCCTCAAGTTATCATAGTTATCATTAATAGTTTTTGATACGATCTTTTGTAATAGTGAGCGAGTGTGTGTGTCTTGATTGTTGCAAGACAAAGTTATTCATGTAATAAGACAAGATCAGTTGTTTTATGTTATGAAACAAGTCAGTTGTTTTATCTTATGAAAAAAGTTTCCACATCTTAGTTACATTGATTGTATGATAAGTATTCATAATTGTAGATATGATAAAATAGCTTGTCCCATGAACAAAGGTTCTATTTCTAGAATAAACACCGTCGAGTTTAGTCATAAAAGCGATGAAAGAAGTAATGGATGTTTTTGGTCCATTTAAGTATTTCGAGTGCTGAGTTGATTAAGCTTGAAATCAAGTATTGAAGTTGCAATACTGGCGGAAATTAATTGAGTGTCATTTTTAATGATTAATTAATGGTGTTTACTACTTGATCCGAATTCCTCCATAACTTTGGTAAATAGGAGCATTTACCCGATAAATTATGGAGTCTGAAATTAATTTGATAATAGATCAAATGGGGTTTTTCAGAAGAAAGATTGGTGAAAATTGTATTCGCGAAATTCGATCAAAGGACAGTATTTTTGAATTATGCTTTCAACACAAAGTCTTGTGGTGATTTGCTTCACATAATTATAATGTCATATATAGTGATATGTGGGGAATTATAATCATGCTCTATTTTAAATAAAGTGTGGCCTGTCAGAATCAGTCTTAGAATCTCCTAATATGTTCGAAACATTATAGTCGATGTCCACTTTAGAAAATAGATATATTTCTCAACGAGAATTCGTAGGATCGACAGTAGTGTCGACATGTATATGATTATGCGATAATTCGGAATATACATAAGTAGTTCTTTGTAGATTGCTCGCATTGGATGAGAGTGTATTCCAAAACCAAATAGAAACAAAGTTCAGTTTGTTGTCTATGTAATTCCGAGAAAAGATGACTTTTCGAATTATGGCTTATGGATTGAAATTAGAAGTTTGGAATAAAGTGTCAGACTTATGTTGGAAGATGTTCCAAAGAGTATATGTCTGCTAATGAAAGTTTAGTGATTAAGAGTGAGGGAGACTAGAAAATTGTTTTCTGCTTGCAACCTCTTCATAAAGATCATAATATTTTCATGAAAGAAACTTCTAAATAAAGTGTTGTTATATTTAATATTGCTGTCGGGTCACAACACTGTATTAAGTGTTGCAGATCTTGTTGACAGATCAAGGTGCACTTTATGAATACAAAGAAAGTTGAGAAAATATCGGAATACGAACAAAGGCTTTTGAGCCTGGAAATCCAAAGTTGCATTTGAAAGGATTAAAAGAGTAATTGTTGCTGCAATTCTTATTAGAGGAATAAGATTGTGTAATCTTCATATAAGGTGTTATATGAGAAATGTGACTATAAGAAAGACGTGGTAGCATGTCTTGTCAAGAAATGTGTCTTGGACAAGATCAAATTTGTTGACTACATTTATGTAGACATGCTTGAAGTCTGAGGGATTTGTATTAATGTAATACTGTAGTTTGTATTAAATTCGAATTGATAGTAGATCAATGATTTTGGTTTAACCAAGATGTCGATTTAAGTGGGAGTCATAGTTAGTTCACTCAGGAGAAATATGTGAAGAACATATTTTTGAGTGGGAGCTCGTGTTATCAAATATGTGGAGACATAATTTGAGTGGGAGTCGAATTCATCTTGTGTAGTTAACACATTGTGAAACTGTACCAATAGAATAGGATGAAGTTGTGAAACTATTTGAAAGTTAGTGTCTATTTTGAAATAGAACGGGAATTTTAAATAGTTAGTCGAGTTGTTTTGGATTATATCTGAGGAGTCAGAATAGAATCAAAAGGATGGTACTTTGGAATCCAATTGATCATTAAGAGTAATGATGCATGAAAGTAATGGTTGTATGACATGTGGGTCTGTTATGTTATATTAGACATCATACAGAAACCATATTATCTGCTCGATGAAATGTAACCGATGTTCTTGGAGTAAAGAACAGTCATGAAAGTAAATTTGGAATTTACTGGAAATAGAAGTACGTTAGTTGAGGGATTGACATTTGAATGTCAAGTTTTCTACATTGGTGTGAAAGTATGTAGATATCGCGAGTTTGTAATTGTTACAAGGGGCTCTGCATGGCTGAGTGTGTTTTTCAGGGCAGTTATCTGGTTAGTATAATCAGAGTAAGCGCTGGGAAGCAGAAGTCTCACTTAGTTACGGTATTTGCATATATGTTGTTAAACAACATGATGATATCAAACAAGTTGATACCAGTAAATCACAAAAGCATGTACAATCATGGATTGTGCAGTGACACTTTTCCACAAGCAAGCATTATCAAATGATTCTTATTTGATAAGGGATTATGATAAAGTAAAATGCAGCTAGTTTATTTGTACTCTAGTGCAAGTGGGAGACTGAAGGAGATATGCCCTAGAGGCAAATAAATAAGTAGTATTTATTGCATTATCTCATAAGTTTATAATAGGTTTGTGTATTATGCTATAACTGTATTAATCGGAATTATTAATACACGTGTGATACATAGACAACCAGGTCCCTAGCAAGCCTCTATATGATCTAGTCCATTGGGCAACAGTTGATCGAGATTCCCGATCAAGGACAATGACGTCGGTTGACAATGGGGTCATCTTGTTAGTTGAATAAGGTGGTGGACATACGCAAAGTATTGCAATAAGATCGTATTACGATGTTTGTCATTTGCAATAGATAAGAGTTTGATAGCTTATTCCTTAGACCGTGAGACCGTACTTATTGTTGCTTCGTAGGAGTGCTTTGAGAGCATCAAACGTTGTGTCTTATATAGCATGACAATAACGGTGTCCATCTTGGGTATTCCGAAAGAGCATCGAGACGTAAGGATCAAGAGCGGGATTTGTTCATTCTTGTAATGGAAAGATACTCTGGGCCCACTCGGTGATATTGCATCTATATAGCTGCGCAGCTTATGACTAGGTCATGGAGATGTAATATCGCAGACGAGTTAATAACCTTTGTCGGTAACGAGATACAGCAAAGGCATCGGTGTGTCTACGATCATGTCTCGTACAAGGTAGTATCGCAGAGACAAAGGGAATGAATATCATACTTATGGTTCAACGACGATATTCGTGGAATGCACAGGGGTCGTCATATATTTCCAGGTATCCCTGACAATCATTGGTGAGCGGAGTGTCTCGACCATGTCTGGAGTATTCCCGAACCGTAGCGTAACAAACTTAAGGTCTTAGCGACGCTAGGAGATAGGTTCTGGAATTTTATATGTTTTTATTGGAGAGAAAGAAAATTAATCCGGAAAGAGTTCCGGTGGTCCGGAAGGAGTTCCGGGGAGCTATGGAATGGTTCCGAGAATGTCCGAAAGTTGTTCGGGTGGTTCCGAAATAGTT
Organism: Poa annua; assembly: GCA_026929855.1. Lineage (NCBI taxonomy): Eukaryota > Viridiplantae > Streptophyta > Magnoliopsida > Poales > Poaceae > Poa > Poa annua. The sequence continues at coordinate 235,248,882 of CM049426.1, read as the reverse complement.
TCGGAGTCATGGGATATTGAATTATATATAAATATATTAATTATGAATTAATGGGATTTTTATATTAATTAAATAAAGGAAAAAGGGGGCTCCCACCTAAATGGGCCCTGAGAGGGCCCAAGAGGGGGAAACCGCACCCCACAAGGAAGGGAAGGCTTGGGCCTCCTAGTCCAACTCGGACTAGGAGTGGGAGAGCCCATGGGGGGTTCGGCCGAACCCCCCCTCCCCTCTCCTCCTTTTAGTCCCACATGGGGGAGCCAAGGGGGTTGGCACACCCCTTCCCCCTTTATATAGCAAGGCATATTAATTGATTTAATTCATAGGAAATTCAATTAATTCCCAATTTCTCTCTCGATCTCGTGGTTCCCAAGTCGGAGCCGCGCCGAGCTGAGGAAGGGGGTCTCTCTCCACCTAAGCCACACCGCAGAGCGCCGTTGCTCTGCGGGATTCCAGATAAGATCTACTCCTGCGATTTCAGCTGGATCTGAATGACCGGGAGTTGTCGCTAGGCTCCGTATGTTTGCGAGTGCTTGGAGGCTACTCTATTGAGGAGCTTGGGCGACGTCGTCTCGCCCCCTGCAGCCGCAGCGCCTCCCCCCCTCTGCTGCCGGCGCGCCAGCCCCGGTGCTGGCGCTCTGCCTTCTTCCGCCCGACGCCCGTCGACGCAGATCATCGTCGACACCCCGGCGTCATCGACTCCGACATCGCGGCAAGTTCTCCGCGACCTCGAGGTCGGCTACGTACGACTTCATCGTCAACGCTTGTGCGGGAGCGTAATCCCCGCTATCGGTCTACATGGAGGTAATGTAACCCGTTCCGCCACCGTTATCGCATGTACTAGATAGATAGATCCTGGCTAGTTAGGGTTTCGTATGCTAGAAAATTATTGTTTTCTGCACCGTAACCCCTTCAGCTCCCCCTCTTGGGCCCTCTTAGGGCCCATATAGGTGGGAGCCCCCTTTTTCCTTTATTTAATTAATATTAAATTAATATAAAAATCCCATTAATTCATAATTAATATATTTATATATAATTCAATATCCCGTGACTCTGAAAACTCTTTCGGACCACCCGAACAACTTTCGGACATTCCTGGAACCATTCCAGACCTCTCCGGAACTCCTTCCGGACCACCGGAACTCTTTCCGGGTCATTTCTCTCTCTCCAACAAAAACCTATAAAATTCCAGAACCTATCTCCTAGCGTCGCTAAGACCTTAAGTTTGTTACGCTACGGTTCGGGAACACTCCAGACATGGTCGAGACACTCCGCTCACCAATGATCGTCAGGGATACCTGGAAATATATGACGACCCCTGTGCATTCCACGAATATCGTCGTTGAACCATAAGTATGATATTCATTCCCTTTGTCTCTGCGATACTACCTTGTCCGAGATATGATCGTAGACACATCGATGCCTTTGCTGTATCTCGTTACCGACGAAGGTTATTAACTCGTCTGTGATATTACATCTCCATGACCTAGTCATAAGCTGCAGCTATATAGATGCAATATCACCGAGTGGGCCCAGAGTATCTTTCCATTACAAGAATGAACAAATCCCGCTCTTGATCCTTACGTCTTGATGCTCTTTCGGAATACCCAAGATGGAGACCGTTATTGTCATGCTGTATAAGACACAACGTTTGATGCTCTCAAAGCACTCCTACGAAGCAACAATAATTACGGTCTCACGGTCTAAGGAATAAGCTGTCATACTCTTATCTATTGCAAATGACAAACATCGTAATACGATCTTATTGCAATACTTTGCGTATGTCCATCACCTTATTCTACTAACAAGATGACCCCATTGTCAACCGACGTCATTGTCCTTGATCGGGAATCTCGATCAACTGTTGCCCAATGGACTAGCTCATATAGAGGCTTGCTAGGGACCTGGTTGTCTATGTATCACACGTGTATTAACAATTCCGATTAATACAGTTATAGCATAATACACAAACCTATTATAAACTTATGAGATAATGCAATAAATACTACTTATTTATTTGCCTCTAGGGCATATCTCCTTCACTTTTCTTGTATGTACAGTTTTGGACTCAGTGAGAAAATAGAAAATTAAGCAGTAGGGATTTTTCCCTACTGTTTTGCGCCTAAAAAAGAGAGAGCTATTTTCTAGTGTAAATTATGATGCTGCCACTGCCCATCTAAATAATTTTATTGAACTTTATTAAATGCAAAAATATAAGGATATAGATGGTGATATCATAAAACTGAAATTATTTCCTTTCTCTTTGAGAGGAAGAACTAAAGAATGGTTGCTTTCATTGCCTAGGAATAGTATTGATTCATGGATTAAATGCATAGATGCTTTTATTGGAAAATACTATCCTCCTGCTAAGATTATTTCTCTAAGAATTAACATCATGAATTTTAAACAACTTGATACTGAACATGTTACTCAAGCTTGGGAAAGATTGAAATTTTTAATTAAAAATTTCCCAACCCATGGAATGACTGCTTGGATGATCATGCAAACCTTTTATGCAGGACTGATTTTTTCTTGAAGAAACCTATTGGATTCAGCTGTTGGAGGTACCTTTATGTCCATCACTTTGGGAGCTGCAACAAAACTCTTGCATGATATGATGATGAATTATTCTGAATGGCATATTGAAAGGACACCTCACGGTAAGAAGGTAAATTCTGTTGAAGAAACCTCCTCTTGAGTGAAAAGATTGATATTATTATGTCTATGCTTGTGAATGGTAAATCTCCTGTTGATCTAAATAGTGTTCCCTTAGCTTCTTTAGTTGCACAAGAAGAGCATGTTGATGTAAACTTCATTAAAAATAACAATTTCAACAACAATGTCTATAGGAACAATTATGGCAATAATAACTATAAGCCCTATCCTTCAAATAATAGTGGTGGTTATGGTAATTCTTATAGCAATAATAGGAGTACCACCTCTGAAATTGAAACCATGTTAAAAGATTTTATCACTACACAAACTTTCTTTAATAAAATTGTTGAGGAAAAGTTTGGGAAAATTGATATACTTGCCTCTAAAGTTGATAGTCTTGTCCTTGACCTTGATCTTTTAAAATCTAAAGGAATGCCTACTGAAACTAAAGAGAGTAATCCCTTTGCTAAAATTAATCCCATCCAAGTTCAAATTGATAAAAATGTTAGGATGATGGCCCAGTTACATGCTAGATGGGAAAGAGAGAAATAACTACTCCTACAATTGATAATAGGAGTAGCTAAAGAGGATATTATTGCTAAAGTTTTTACTATTACTGTCTCTGAAAATAATGGTGTTTCACATGCTAGTAAGTCTCCTATTATCAATGGTAACATAGTTGGTGTTGGAAATGTCTCCTCTACTTCTTCCAAAAATTTAAAATTTCCCAAAACTGCTGAAATTAATGTTGATAAAAAGTGTTGAAATTTTTAAGAACATGGAGAATGTGGTTTTGTTTGCTTTGATGATAATAATTCTGATTTCGATAATTGAAATATCTCTGAATTTATTAAGTTCTTGCAAAAGTTGGCCAGAAGTCCTAATGCTAGCTCTCTAAATTTGGCTTTTACTACTCATATTACAAATGATCTCATTAAAGCTAGGGAAGATAAATTAAGACTTGAAGCTTCTATCCCTAAGAAGTTAGAAGATGGTTGGGAGCCCATCATTAAAATTAAAGTAGATAAATTTGATTGCAATGCTTTGTGTGACCTTGGTGCAAGTATTTCTGTTATGCCGAAAAAGCTCTATGATATGTTTGATTTGCCACAATTGGAACATTACTATTTGGATATTTTTCTTGCTGATAATGCTTTGAAGAAACCTTTGGGGAGAGTCAATGATGTTCTTATTATGGTTAACAATAACCTGGTCCCCGTTGATTTTATTGTCTTGGATATTGAATGCAATCCATCTTGTCAATTGTGATGGAAAGACCTTTTCTTAGAACTGTGGGTGCTATTATTGATATGAAAGAAGGCACTATTAAGTACCAATTACCACTCAAGAAAGGTATGGAACACTTTCCTACGAAAAGAATGAAGCTACCTTTTGATTCTATTATTCGTTCAAATTATGGTGTTGATGCTTCTTTTCTTGATAATACTTGAGTTCTTTCTTTCTGTGCCTAGCTGAAAGGCGTTAAAGAAAAGCGCTTAAGGGAGACAACCCACTTTTTATTCCTGTTATTTTATTTTGTTGAGTCAAGAACTTGTCCTATCTCTGTAGCAATTACTTTGTATCTTTACTTTATTGCATTGTTGTGTCAAGTTAAGCCTCTAGTTGAAAGTTGATGCTATATTTGGATTCCTATGCAGAAACAGTTTTCTGCTGTTCACCGTTAAATTCATAACTCTTCAGAAACATCCAAATGACCTGCCTTTTTGTGCGTAATCTCAGATATATATGCAACGTTCATTAGTTATGAGTTTTCTGATCTGAAAAATTTAAGTGCCTCGAAAAAATCATCTTTATGTATTGTTCTGTTTTTGACAGATTCTGCCATTTATTTTACAATGCCTCTTTTCCTATTTTGATTGGATATTTTTATTCCATGAAGTATCAGTGGTTGTAGCTAATGTCAAGTATTATTGGTAGCAATTGTGTTCCTACAGAATATCATAATATTTCGTGCACTAACCCTCGAATGAAGTTTACTCTAAGTTTGGTGTGGAGGAAGTTTTCAAGGATCAAGAGAGAAGGATTATATGATGTGATCAAGAAGATAGTAAAGCCAAAGATTGGGGATACCCCGGTGGTTCACCCCCATTATATTTCAAGAAGACTCGTGCGTCAAAACTTGGGGATGTCCAAGGCATCCCCTTCTTCATCAACAAACTATCAGGTCCTTTCTAGTGAAACTATATTTTAATTCCGTTACATCTTTTGTGCTTTTCTTGAAGCGTATGTTTGTTTTTGTTTTCTTTATTTTCATTCTCTGAATAAAATGGACCCTAGCATTCCTTTGTGGGAGAGAGACACGCTCCGCTTTTTCTTATTAATACTCGTATTCTTTATTTATATTTGCTGAGTATTCTTCTCAAGCTACTGCTTTGCTTTCTAGCTCTTGTTTTTCATGCATCTCTTGCTAGAGCTGTTAGCTTTCTTATGTCATACTCTCATATTTCATTGTTTAATTATTTGGAGAGTTTATCTTTTAAATAAGTTGATTGGTGTTTGGTTAAGAACAGAAAATGCTAAATGTGGTAGATGGTATAACTAAATGATACATAATTTTGTAGATCATTAAATTGTGTCACTTGAATCATTGATGTTGTTTTGAGATATTAATTTGCTTAATGGTAAACATGATGGTTTAGTAAAGAGGAATGATTAATGGTTGGTCTAGAAAAACTTGAAGTTGTTCCACACTTAAATATCCAGTTGATAGCATAATGATATATGACTTCTACATGCCTAAGGCAACCGTAATGACTTTGAGTTATGCGCTACGGTCGGCTAAGCCAACAGTGACTTTGTCATTTGCCACGATCCCTCATGGAGTGATTTTCATTATGCCTTGTAAGATCATATTTTTATTTAGAATCTTTTTACTAGTGGGTTCTAAAGCTACGGTTTTCATGGCCCTTCCACCACCATATTGCTAGCCTCTTCGGTACTTTGCATTGCCCTTTCTCACATTGAGAGTTGATGCATAAGCGAAACATCTTCTCCTACACATAAGCGAAACATCTTCTCAAAACATCCACCATACCTACCCACTACAGCATCTCCATAGTTGTTCCGAGATATATTGCCATGAAACATCCATCTTACATTACATGACTTGTTGTCATTCATTAGTTATATATTGCTTTGTGTGATTCTATAACAGCTGATGTGTGGTTTTATCCATGTTACGCTAGATCATTGCATAACCTGCTACACTAGCAGAGGCACCGTTTTCATAGACATTATGTCTTATTCGTATTAGTTACTTGTATCATCAGTGTGTTGTCATATCATCAATAGTGTGTTGTCATATCATCATATTAGGATGCCTGCCCCTAAAAGTGAAAAGAGCCATGTAGGCCATCGAAAAGAGAAATAGAACAACAACAAAATAGAAAAAAAAAAGAGAAAAAGAAAATAAAAAAATAAAAAGGGGGCAGCATTACCATTCTTTATCACACACTTATGCTCATGTTACAGCACCATATCATTCATAGTCATCACATGTGCTCATGGTATAGCACCATATCATTTATGATCATCATTTGTGCTCATGTTTAGCACCTTTACTCCATATGAGAGAGTTTTCATGTCTTACTTGCATAACTATGTTGGTAACTTTACACTACAGAATTTGGCTTGTATATTCCAATGATGAGCCTCCTCAAAAGTGCTCTAGATGTTCGTGAGCAAGCAAGCTAGATGCACCCCCACTAGTTCCATTGGAGAGCTTTCATACGCTTATAGCTCTATGTGCATCCGTTGTGTGGCAATCACTACTCCTTGCATAGCTTCAATTATAAGACTTCCTCTTCTCTAATGATCACTTGCAGCTTTGGGAGACTTTCTTCCATTGACCTTCCAAACCCCCATTAACATTCTCTTAGCAAAAACATCCTGGTGTCAGGAACCAACGTTGAACGCTTGCTTGTTTCTTTTGAACAAATAAGGAGTTGATCTTCTATGTGCATATTGTTATTGCTTGACTTGATCCTTTCGCAAAGTTGTCATGTTTGTTGGAAGCATTAGATGATTATATTGTTGTTCTTGAAGCTTATATCATCTCTAATATCGACTTTGCACAGTTGATTGCTAACTAGTACTATATCATTGAAAGCTTTGCTTTTCCTAATTATTTATTTATTACTCATTTGGTATCAATATAAACTACAAGCCTTATTCATTTCATCTCAGTTTACATGCCTTACATTATTACGTGATCAAGATTCTGTGAAAGCATGTCACTCCAGAAATTATTATTTTTATCGTTCTTGCCTACTTGGTACGAATAGAACAAAGCTTGGGGATGTTGATACGTCTCCAACATATCTATAACTTCTTATGTTACATGCTATATTATACCAAGTTATTACATGTTTTATATGCATTTTATATAGTTTTATGCATTTTCTGGGACTAACCTATTAACAAGATGCCATAGTGCCAGTTCCTGTTTTCTGATGTTTTTGGTTTCAGAAAAGTACTTATGAAAATATTCTCGGAACGATCCAGAACACCGAAGAGGAAACGAAGTGGGAGGCCGAGGCGTCGTCACCGTGCCCTCGTGTGGCCCCACCTCCGGCCGCACGAGCACGTGGTGTGGGGCCCTCGGGCCTCCACCGACCTCGCCCTTTCGCCCATATAAACCCCCCGACGCAAAAACCCTAATATGGTGCGCAATATTTCCTCCACGGGTCCCGAGCCGCCGCCGTCATCATCAACACTTCGGGAGAGATCAGAACATCTCCTCGGCACCCTGCCGGGAGGGGTAATCGACACCAGAGGGCTCTACGTCACCATGACCGCCTCCGGACTGATGCGTGAGTAGTTCACCCTTGGACTACGGGTCCATAGCAGTAGCTGGATGGTTTTCTTCTCCTCTTGTGCTATCATGTTTAGATCTTGTGAGCTGCCTATCATGATCAAGATCACCGTTATGTAATACTTCATGTTGTGTTTGCTGGGATCCGATGAATATTTATTACTAAAGTTATTGCTTCATAATATATCATATGTGTGCTATTTAATGATCTTGCATGGTCTCCGTTACTTGTAGATGCTCCTGGCCAAGTAGATGCTTGTGACTCCAAGAGGGAGTATTTATGCACGATAGTAGGTTCATGTCTCTATTTAATCTAGGGTGGTGATAGCTAGCTTTAAGGTTGTAGATGTACTGTTGCTAGTAGAGATAAAATAATTGTACTTTGTCTAAAGATGATGTTACTTACTTACATTACACACAGTGCTCAAGGCGATAATCTTTTGCATGCAACTTAATACTGAAAGGGGTGCAGACGCTAAACGGAAGGTGGATTATTAGTTATAGATACGGTTGGAACGGTCTATGTATATTGTTGTAATGCCCAAATGAATCTCACACTAGACATCATAACATTGGTATATGCATTATTATTCGCTTCATTATTCTATCAATTGCCCAGCTGTAATTTGTTTACGCGCATGATTGTTATTATTATTTATGGAGAGACACCACTAGTGAAATGTGGATCCTGGTCCTTCTCTTTAATCTGATAAACCACCAACTGCAAAACTACTTTCTGTAAGCAAACATCTTTGTTCCACACATACGTTTAATCCTTTGTTACAGCAAGCTGGTGATATTGACAACCTCACTGTTAAGTTGGGGCAAAGTATCTTGATTGTGTTGTGTGCAGCTTCCACGTCAACTACGTCCAGCACTTTCCTGGCGCCATTGAAACCTCGAGGGAATTCTCATTTCCTACTAGTTCGATAACCTTGGTTTCATAAATGAGTGAAACTTGTTGCTGCATTACTTCACACCTTTCTCTTGGGGTTTCCCAACAACACACTACCGTGTGTATCAGAGACTCTTTTGGATATGTGTTGTTTATTAAAAAGATATTTGTATGTATGATATTCAGGTGTGGGTGTTGTCAAGCGTACACGGAAGGGCACATGGGCGCAGGAAGTAACCCGAGTGCTAGAAGTGATTAAAGAGGAGCTGGCTGCCATGAAGAAGAACTCAGAGGCCCAAGTGGCTGCTATCAAGAAGCTGTTAGATGAAGCTGAAGACGCACAAACTCAACGTGACAAGGAATACGAGTTGCAGGTTCAGCGGACTGACGAGAAATTTGCTAAGGTAGCTGAGATCCTAGTGTTTTTTGCAGCTAACTAGAATTAGAGAAAGTGTAGTTCTACTGCTGGTTTGCAAGGCGTAGTGGTATGAAACTTGCTGGCAGGTTCATGTCCTTTTCGGACTCTTTTTGGCGGTTGTGAATTTGGTTAATCTTTGAACATGTTGATGAATCTGTGAACATACATTTGGTTAATCTTTGAACATGTTGATGAATCTGTGAACATACATGTGAACATGTTGGTTCATCTCTGATACCCTTTGTTCCCTATTTAAATGTTGTGCTATTGGGCTATTTGTTGTATTTCTAAAAGGCCAAGGCTCAATGTAACCTGGGACTAAATGGGCTCTTAAAAGCCTACATCCCAATCAAAATTAAATTCGTATATGGGTTAATTTACGAAAACCACGAATTTAAAGAGGCTGAGATCAAAATATAACTGGGCGGTAAAATGGCCAAGGACCAAAACTTTAACGGACCCTAAACTGGCCAATACCCAAAACTATAACAGACTCTAAAAAGGCCAAGGCTGATAATTTAACGCACCCCAAAATAGCTACGTCCCAAAACTGTAGTGGATCCTAAATGGGCCAAGGCCCAAAACTGTAGTGGACCCTAAGTGGACCGAGACCTAAACGGTACCGATCCATAAAGGGGCCGAAAATGGGCCATGGTCGGGCAAACATCAAACCTAAAAAGGCCAAGGCCCGGTAAGAAATTATTCTGGTAACAGGCCAAGTCCCAACAAGCATAATGGGATTGGCCCATATAACAGTCTCAACGGACCGGGCTGAATTAATTTAGTGACATTTTGGAACATCACAAAGACTACCACGTCATCACGATTAGTGACGTTTTAAATCGTCACTAAACATAGTGACGATTTTCAGATCGTCACAATAATGATGATTCGTAAAAACGTCACGAGCATACCTACTTGTCGCCCAGCTTTTGACGAATTCAAAATCGTCACGAAACCGTCACGGACAAACCTTAGTGACGATTTAGTCTTGAATTTGAACCGTCATAAAGGGCCATATTTCTAGTAGTGTCTGTTGGAATATTCAGAGCAGTAAACAGAGAAATAATTAGAATCTTAATCTCACACACATGGCACATACAGTGCTTTAGCTGTAGAGCAGCATTGTCTCATTATCTATCGGTCTACAATTCACAGATAACTCATCTTCTCCACATGACAATTCACATATCACAAATGCAAAACAAACAATGTTTCATGCATCTCTTCGACCATAATTATACATCAGTACGCAACGGATACAATGAAAGCACAAATACAATCCTATTGATTCCTCTAAGTACTGTACAATTATACAGACCGGCACAATTTGCTTGATTTTCACCTACTCTGGATACTGGATCCTTTACACTAATAGCACAATCGCACCCATTTGTCCCAACATGCTCAACTCTACAAACTCCGGTGCACTCACCGAAAACAACGCATGCACACCAACCGATGTGTGTGAGACAGAGAGGAACCATGCCAACGAAGCAGCAACAAATTGACGCTACCATCTGTGGGAGACACTGCAAGCATCCCGTTTGTTCTGCTGGTTTTAACTTGCCAGTTATGTTTAGTTAATGAATTATAGCAGTTGTGCATCCGTGCCCTAAAAATAGTTTTTAAGTCATGAGAGGATAAAAACGAATTTCAACAGCTGCCCTATCACATGACCTATTTTAGTGCAGACCTAAATTTTGGTACTCTATGCATCAACTCCAAATTTTGATCCACTATACTCGCTTGGACGTGCCCTATACTTTCCAAATCAGCGCGCACAACTCCAACTACCACACTGAAACTTCCGCTTCACCCATTCCCTCTCCCAATTCGATCGCCACCGCCCACCTCCGCCCCATCTACGCTCTGATTTCGCACCCGCCCGACTGGATCACGGGGATAGATTGGACGGCTGGACGGCAACGCGGGCGTGGTCGACTGGATCGCGCGGATCTGCGGACGACTAGCACGACCGTGGTCGACTGGTCGTGGCCCTGAACACGCCGATCGATTGGATTGCAGCGATGCCGACGGTGCAGCTCGGCGACGCCTCTAGCTTCATCCAGACGCTGGACCCAAACAGCTTCGCGCTGCGCGTGGAGGAAGAGGAGGCCAGCAGCTGCTCTGCTCGCCGCCACGGCGACGGAGGTGGCCTCGCCGCCCGTGGACACGCCCAGCAAGTCGCCAAGGAGCTAATGTTCCATTACGAGCTAGCTGCACGCCGTGAGCTCGCCGCCGCCCCACACGGTGTGCAGGTTGCCGGCGCCGGCCGACCCTTGTCTTTCTTGCTCGCGTCCGTGCTAAGGAGTTGCCTTCGCGTCGCGAGCTAGCTGGAGGACGCCATGCGCGTCACGAGCTAGCTGCAGGGACACGTCATGGCTTGCTTGATTGATTGCTGAGCTCTTGCTTAATTGATCAATTGCTCTGTGATCCATCTACAGAATCCTTGCTCCAAATTAAACAGGCAGGTAGCTAGCCGGCAGAGCTGCTCGATCCGGTTTCTCGCTAGCCGCAGCCGTCGACGAGAACAAGTCCAACTTCACCTCCGCCTTCGGCGACCAGACAAGCATCTCCTCGTCTGCTGCACCAAGTTCTTCGAGTAGTACCTTTTTCTTTCCAAGTTTGTTGAGATATGAGGATGATCCACTCTCCAATTGTTCCACCCCTATAGCGGTTCTTTCATGTCACTTGATGGCAATAGCATTTTGTTTCCTTGTTCTGTCCAATATGATAACATTGTGTTGCCATTTTGGATGTTCAATTACATAGTAACTAATTTAAGATTTCTTGCAGTGGTTATGTGCACATGTGTGTGCTATTTAATCATTCATTTGATGAACTAGACATGTTGTGTTATAATAAAATAAGTACTACTCCATCCGTTCAAAAATAAGTGTTTCAAATCTCTCAAAAAGATGATGTATCTAGACATGAAGTATTTTATTGCACTACCTCTTCAAAAGCTGCCCTATTTTACACGGCCTATCCTATACCAAATGGCTTATTTTGCACATATTTCATACATATGACAAACAAATGATATGCTATATGATCTAAATTAATTTCTTAGAAATAAAAATTAAATATTCCCTCTGTCCTAAAATAAGTGTCTCAAGTCTCTAAAAAAGATGATGTATCTAGACATAAACAACTTATAGGATAGGGCAGCTGTTAAATATAGGGAAGCTGTTAGATATGCCTTATAGAGGCCTAAAGTATTACACAGGCCTCAGAGATCTTGGTTGTTATGGTCATCAGTGGGACTACAGCCGCATCAATAGTAGCAAATATATTGATAACATCATTGGCCAGAACGATAAAGACGATAGAGCAAACGACAAAAAAAATCAAAAACAGAAAATAAGGCATGCTACTGAGTCAGAAGTAGTTAGTTAGATATCTCATATTTTAAATCAAAGGGAATCTGAATAATTTCTTCTTCATCCTCATCATGCCATTCACAAAACAAACTGAGTCTTAACAAAGCAAGAAAACTGTAATCCACAGCAAAAACTGTCAGATGGCCAATGGATTACTCTTATATCAGAAGTAGCTGGATTAAGATCTCATGTTTGTTAATTTTAAAAAAGATCACATGTTTGTTATAAATTTGAACCATTTTCTTTGGCCTGCCTAAAGGTGCCACTTGTCAAAATCATCATAATCAGACAAATCAAGAGAAAAGCAATTATTTTTGTTGGCAGAAAAAATTACCTATTTTGTCACTGGCAAATCCTAGATCAAAACAGAGGACGGCGGGAGCTAAAAAAGTAGGCGGGGAGAACTAGGAAACTGTCCTCCCCTTTGGTTTGATCTAGCCTAAGGATAGATTCCTCGTAGCATATGAGCGGCGAACAATTGCCATTTGAGGCAAAGAGCACAAAAGAAGAACATAAGAGCAAACATCAACGACACCGATGAAGAAAGGCGTAAAGAGATGCCCAAGATGCGGAGGAGCGCTGACATTGATGTGTGGTGGCGGCGGTGGCTGCGGCGTTGGAAGACGAAGGTTTGTGGGTCTTGTATTTGTAGGCGCTCTCGCGGGTCTCGACGGTAGGTTAGGGTTTGGACTTTACATGTAGTAGATGGGTCTGGCATGTATGTGAAAGAAAGGGGTGATTCAAATCATCTTATCACGATCACCACTAAGGCACGCCGCGCCGAATTTAACTTGTATAATATAAAAGGACACAGAAAGGGGTGATCCAAATCATCACAACCACACAGCGATTCAACCGACGGCTATTAGGTCAGACTGACCACGGAAGCCAGCGATATTAACCGTTTCCCTGATCGCTAATAACGCATCAAATTAATCACCCTTCAAAACTATCGCCGCTCCACACCTTCAATCCCCGGGACAGAGATCATGCAAACGGCATGTCACCGTGTGCCTCGCGCCCTCTCATCCACCGCCCAGCACGCATCCAACAGACAACAGCTTTCCAAGGCAAAAACAACATCCAGACACAGACCATATCAGGCATGCCGGCCGCTGACGTCGTCTCACGGTCTTCGCCGGCCGCGGCCGCCACTAAGGAGAGGCAGGGACGACCGCCGTCCGCCGCGGGAACTAGGGCCGAACACCGCCGCGGGACTCACACTGCTCTGAAACCAGGGCCGATCGCGCCTTCGCTTCTTGCTCATGCCTTCTTCTCGCTTCAGCTTCCCCAAGAGTGCGCACAAATGCCTCTTCCGGCACGGTTGTTTGGGCGCGGTGGTTTGATGATTGTTTCCGGCGTTCTGGCAGGCGGGTCGGGTCCAAGAACCGGCACGGTCTTAACCCGCGTAGCTTCGTCTTTCTTGATTTGGGGGTTCAGTTCGCTCTTCTTTTCTTGTTCCGTTCGTTCTTGCGGAATTCAGGCTGGCGTCTGGATGAAGCTCTCCGCTACTAATTCTTACATTCTATCCCTTGGATTTGCGTCGCAGATTGCAAGCACCCCAAGCAGGTCCTCGACGAGGCGGGCGAGCTCGGACACCTCCGGCCAGGCCGTCTCCGGGGCCGACGCAGCGCACGCCGGCTGCACCTGCGCGGAGGAGCGCGGGAAGTAGACCCTTAAGGAGTGCGCGAAGGAGCTGCCGCACTTGGACCCCGAGGCGGGCGGTGGCGCGGCTGCGGGCGAGCCTGAGGACCGCCGCCGCGGCGTCTTCGTGTCCGCCGGCCGAGGCGCCGTCGATGGGGCGGGCTGCTGCCTACTGCAGCGGGGATGGTGCCGCCGGCTTGCGCGCGGAGGAGGGAGTTGGGCGTCGCCGAGCTGAGCTGGAAGCCCATGACAGCCCACGGTCTGTGTACTGTGTCTGGATGTTGTTTTTGCCTTGGGAAACTGCTGTCCGTTGGATGGAGATTGGGCGGTGGATAAGAGGGCACGAGGCACATGGTGACATGCCGTTTGCATGTATCTCTGTCCAGTCCGCCTTCGGGTCAGCAGTTCATCGCCGGATCGCCCTGCCTGCCCGCTGAAGATGCAGAAGCTGTGCACGCCGGAAGTACACGTCGTCTAGACTTCCCATCCATCCATCGGAGCAATTAAAGGTCAATTTTGTGGTTCCTTCATCCGAAGACCAGAGCTCCCTGAGAAGACCTCCCCACCTCCCTCCTGCTTCCACCCTCACCCTGTATCATGGTTGTATAATATAATCTGTACATTTCGGTAGCTACGAATTCCAAGTGTCATATTGTGTGGAATTAGCTCTTACATATGTGAATATGTTCTTGATTCATTGATTATTTGCTTGCAGTTTCTGCTCTATTTAAAAATTTCTTACAGTTCATATCAGGAGTAGCAAGATAACACATTCTGATTTGGTCACAAGGTGAGCATGCAAATTTAGTATGTTTATCTTGTCACTCCATGATTGGGCAATTTTCTATAATCAAATACTTTGAAGGACGCAACATGATATGACCCATGTCTTGGAAACTGGTCCTCAACCCCTAGATTTTTTAGATAATAGGGTGCGGACCACCGGCATCTGGCATCTGCTTCAAAATGATGCACACATCCATCGCAATTATTAAAAAAGTATCATTTTCAAGGTTTACAAATCGCGGATCACTCAAGTGAATACAAAAACAGCCACTTAATAAAGCTCTATCCATCTATTCTCTTATGATGTCGTCACCCACCCCGGCAGAAGATATCCCGTACGATCATCATCATTCGAGTACAGGCGGAATCCATGAGTCCACGACTGATGAGGGATGTCCCATCAATACGCATGGTTACTAGCATAGGGTAAAAGTTTATGAGGTACACTAGTAGAGAATAGGCCAAAGGACCAAAAGGAAATAACCCATATGTCCCGGTCGTATTATAAACCGGGACCGATGGGGGCCTGCAGAGCACAGACGCATGTGCAGCAGGCCATTTGTCCCGGTTTCAATCACAAACCGGGACAAATGGGCGTGCCTCACGACACTAGCCTTTTTGTCCCGGTTTGTGTCTGGAACCAGGACAAAAAGGTCCATGCCTATATATACTCAGCAGCCCCCCCCTCTTTCAAAACCATTGGAGACATTTTTTTATAAAATGGTAGGAGGGGGTGTGTGCTAGTTTATTTTTTACGTATGCATGCAAGGTGCTCGATGAAATGCCCGAGAGAGTTCACAAAATGATTTGATTTACACTTAAAGTTTATCCTTCTTTTTGATCGAGTTTAATTTTTCTCTCATTTCAATTGTCATTAATTGATACCGTACGTGCATGTTCAGTGGTTATTTATCGATGTTCTGTAATGGTTATTGATATAGTTAATTATATAATACAGATGGACCGACAATGGATGTATGGTGACCGACGCACTGGCGAGTACATGACGGGTTTGAGGAAATTTCTCGAGAAAGCCAAGACCCACAGTACCAATGGTTTCATGTGTTGTCCATGTGTCAACTGTCAGAATAAGACAAATCACCCAAACGCGAGAACCCTTTAAAGCCATCTTATTCGGCACGGTTTCATGCCCAGCTATAATTGTTGGACGAACCACGACGAAAAAGGGGTTATGATGGAAGACAATGAAGAAGAGGAAAATGATGACAACTATCCTATGTTCCCGGAGTACGGTGATACTGCAACGGGGGAAGCTGAAGATGAAGAGGCACCAGATGAGCCCGCTGACGATCTTGGTCGGGCCATTGCTGATGCAAAGAGAGAGTGTGGGACTGAAAACGAGAGGTTGAAATTCGACCAGATGTTAGAGGATCACAAAAAATTGTTGTATCCAACTTGCGAAGATGGTTAGAAAAAGCTGGGTACCACACTGTAATTACTGCAGTGAAAGGCAGAGTGTGGTGTGACTGATAAGGGATTTGGAAAGTTGTTACAGATAATTAGGAAGATGCTTCCAAAGGTCAACGAGTTGCCCGACAGCACGTACGAAGCAAAGAAGGTTGTGGGCCCTCTAGGATTAGACGTGCAGAAGATACATGCCTGCCCTAATGACTGCATCCTCTACCGCGGTGAGTACGAGAATTTGGATGTATGTCCGGTATGCACTACATTGCGGTATAAGATCAGACGAGATGACCCTGGTGAAGTTGAGGGTGAGCGTCCCCGGAAGAGGGTTCCTGCCAAGGTGATGTGGTACGCTCCTATAATACCACGGTTGAAACACCTGTTCACGAACAAAGAGCATGCCAAGTTGTTGCGATGGCACAAAGAGGACCGTAGAAAGATGCGATGTGCAGACACCCCGCTGATGGGTCGCAGTGGAGAAAAATTGAGAGAGAGTTTCCGGAATTTGCAGATGACGCAAGGAACTTAAGGTTTGGTCTAAGTACAGACGGCTTCAACCCGTTTGGGGAGCAGAGCAACAGTCATAGCACCTGGCCTGTGACTCTATGTATTTATAACCATCCTCCTTGGTTGTGCATGAAGCGAAAGTTCATTATGATGCAATTGCTCATCCAAGGCCCGAAGCAACCTGGCGACGACCTTGATGTGTACCTCAGGCCATTAGTTGAAGAACTTTTACATTTGTGGCGGGAAGAAGGTGTACGGTTGTGGGATGAGCACAAACAGGAGGAATTTGACCTACGAGCTTTGCTTTTTGTAACAATTAACGATTGGCCTGCTCTTGCTAACCTCTCAGGGCAGTCGACCAAGGGGTACAATGCATGCACACACTGTTTGGGTGAGACCGAATGTTTATATTTGGATAAAAGTAATAAGTGTGTGTATCTGGGGCATCGTTGATTTCTTCCGATAAGGCATGCCGCAAGGAAGAAAGGCAAGCATTTTAAAGGTGAGGCTGATCACAGTAGGAGGCCTGTCAACCGTACTGGTGAAGAAATATTTGATATGGTCAAGGATCTAAAAGTAATCTTTGGAAAGGGTCCTGGAGGACAACATGTTCCGAAAGACGCTAACGGGCGCGCACCCATGTGGAAGAAAAAATCTATATTTTGGGAGCTACCATATTGGAAGGTCCTAGAGGTTCGATCTGCTATCGACGTGATGCACATGACAATGAATGTTTGCGTGAACCTGCTAGGCTACTTGGGCGTGTGCGGGAAGAAAAAAGATACAGAGTAAGCACGGGAGGACCGGCAACGTGTGAAAGAACGAGGCGGCCTAAGTCCCGAACACTACGAAGGTCCTGCCAGCTACGCTCTTACCAAACAAGAGAAAGTAATATTCTTTGAATGCCTGAGCAGTATCAAGGTCACGGCTGGCTTCTCGTCAAATATAAAGAGGATAGTAAATGTGAGACTCCAAAAATTTCAAAACCTTAAGTCTCATGATTGCCACGTGATTATGACGCAATTGCTTCCGATTGCACTGAGGGGGCTACTACCGGAAAATGTTCGAGTACCCATTGTGAAGCTTTGTGCATTCCTCAATGCAATATCTCAGATGGTAATCGATCGGACGATTCTACCAGGGTTGCAAAATGATGTGGTCCAGTGTCTTGTCAGTTTTGAGTTGGTGTTCCCTCCATCCTTCTTCGATGTTATGATGCATTTCCTGGTTCACCTAGTCGAAGAGATTCAAGTTCTCGGTCCTGTATTTCTGCACAATATGTTCCCATTTGAGAGGTTCATGTCAGTCTTAAAGAAATATGTTCATAACCGTGCTAGGCCAGAAGGAAGCATCTCGAACGGCTACGGTAACGAGGAGGTCATTGAGTTCTGTGTTGACTATATTCATGACCTTAAGCCGATTGGTGTTCCACAATCATGACATGAGGGTAGACTTAGTGGAAAAGGCACACTAGGAAAGAAAAAAAAAATATGGATGGACATTCTTTCACTAAAGCGCACTATATAGTTCTACAAATTCTACCTTGGTGGCCCCGTATATCGATGAACACAAGAATCTTGTACGCTCCCTGCACGCTTGTAAGTCTGACAACTGGATTGTACATTCACACATGACGACTTTCGGCGGTTGGTTGCGAGCACGTCTCCAAAATAAAGGCAAGATTGATGAACAATTACACTTGTTCGGCAGGGCACCATCTACAACTATATGTACTTCCCAAGGGTACGAGATAAATGGGAATACATTTTACACGAGTGTCCAAGATAAAAAGAGCACAAACCAAAGCAGTGGTGTTCGCATTGATGCAACAAACAACAATGGGAAGAAGAACATATATTATGGTTGCATAGAGGAGATATGGGAACTTGACTATGGACCTTTTTTTAAGATCCCTTTGTTTCGGTGCAAATGGGTTAATCTGAAAGGCGGGGTTGAGATAGACAAGATGTACGGAATGACAACAATGGATCTAAATAATCTTGCGTACGGAGACGAACTATTCGTGCTAGCCAATGACGTGGCACAAGTTTTCTATGTGAAGGACATGTCTAGCAGACCCAAAAAAAGGAACATCCTGGGAGTGGAGGAGCCGAGGTGTCACATAGTTCTTTCAGGAAAAAAAAACATCATGGGAGTGGAGGACAAGACAGACATGTCAGATGATTATAATAAGTTTGATGAAATTCCGCCATTCGTAGTGAACATTGACCCAATCATCAAGTTGATCGAATAAGATGCTCCATGGTTCCGACCCAGAAGAACTGGCGGCGTTGTGTGATGGAGATGTTGGTGGGATGTGTAATAATTAATATACTAAACTTTTTATATGAAGAAGATGCTCCATTTTTACCTGCATATCAAATGGATCCGTCGACGTTGATAGAACAAAACACATGATTTCACCTGCATACAGCCCCACGGTGGCTCCTGAGTGCCTGCATATCAAATGCACTGTGGGGCGTATACAGGGAATCCGAGTGATTTGTATTCCTCAGTAGATGAATTGAACTATTCTTTTGATAGAACAAAACACATGGTTTCCCCTGCATACAGCCCGACCGTGGCTCTTGAGTGCCTCGTATGACAAATGCATGGTCGGACGTATGCAGGGAATCTGAATGCTTTGTATACCACCACAAGGGCACTAGAAGGAGGATACACTGAGTGCTCCCCTCGTCCGAGAGGGGGCTATATATAGGGTCACGTGGCTCAACCAGTGGTACTGATAGTGTTGATCCAACAGCTCACAAGTGCTCAAAAGAAGCACACCCCTGATTCAACGACTAACAAGTCTTTGAAAGAAACACACGATCTGTGTGCTTCTTTAGTCCCGGTTGGAAGTGAAATTGTTGATCGAACAACTCAAAAGCAATCAAAAGAAACACACACCTGATCGAACGGCTAACAAGTGCTTGAAAGAAACACACGATCCGCGTGCCCGGTTTGGAAGTGGAAGTGTTGATCGAACAGCTCAGAAGCCATCAAAAGAAACACACACCTGATCGAACGGCTAACAAGTGCAAAAGTTATTCAAATTCATATTCAAACTAGTTTTAACTAATTAAAATAATTATGATAGAAAACAGAAAATGGGGTTGTATTAGTTAGTCAAATGAACACACTTTTCATATTCAAAGTTTTTTCAAATTCCAAAGTTTGCAAAAAGTTATTCAAATTCATATTCAAACTAGTTTTAACTAATTAAAATAATTATGATAGAAAACAGAAAATGGGGTTGTATTAGTTAGTCAAATTCAAACACTTTTCATATTCAAAGTTTTTTCAAATTCCAAAGTTTGTAAAAAGTTATTCAAATTCATATTCAAACTAGTTTTAAACTAATTAAAATAATTAAGATAGAAAACAAAAAATGGTTTTGTATTAGTTAGTCAAATTCAAACACTTTTCATATTGAAAGTTTTTTCAAATTCCAAAGTTTGTAAAAGTTATTTAAAACAGCAGAAAACAGAAAACAGAAAAAGAAAATAAAAACATAAAAAGAAAATGACAAAAACCCTATCTATCCTGGGTCATGGCTCAGCCCGAGACAAATAGGGTGCTATTTGTCCCGGGTGGAGCCACGGCCCGGGACAGATGACCCCTGTTTGTCCCAGGCCGTGGCTCCACCCGGGACAGATAGCCTCTCCCCTATATAACCAACACTTAGCCACGGTTCCAGCAACCACCCGGAGCAAAACCAGATCGACGTCGTCAGGCTGCCCAATTTTCGCGCCGCCGCCTCCTTCCTTGACTCCGGCCGGGCCTCGCTCCATCCTCGAGCGCCGCCGCCTTCCTCCTCGACTCCAGCGACTAGGTGAGCCCTCTCTTCCCTCTCTTTGCGCCACCGTGCGTTGATGTTCCTCGACTCCGGCTAGCTCCGCCCACCGCCACCCCGACGCTGCCGCCCCTCCGACGACCCCGACTCCATCTAGCTACGGCATCGCGCCGCCGCGCCTCCGACGACCAAGACCCCGACGATGCCGCCCCTCCTAGCGCCGCGCCTTCCTCCTCGACCCCGACCCCGACTCCGCCGCCGCGCCTCCGACGACCAAGAAGTGGCGGCGCCGCCACTCCCAGGTAGCCTGCATCGATGTGCGTCGGACGCGCATACGCGCGCGGCCGGGCTCGCCGTAAATCGACGCCGGCGTCATGGTCGCCGCCGCGGCCGCTCTCCCCCGCCGATGACGTCAAAGTGACGTTGCGGCGGGGTCTGTTGAGTTTTTTCTAGATAGGAATTTTTTCCCAGAAAATGATTAAAACTAGAAAATCAATATTTTTAAATTTATCCATCCAAAAAATATGGAAAATATATCAAATTGATGACAACAAATAAACCTAAATACTTATGGTATTATGCAAATATATTTCAAAGATTCAAATACGATGAATAGCTCGAGACAAATTTTACAACACGTAAGTCTAAAAAAGAAACGCACAACACGTAATGCGCGCACGTCCCCGTCGTCTCCGTCTCCTTCCCGTCGTCTCCGTCTCCTCCCCGTCGTCTCCTTCTCCTCCCCGTCGTCTCTACGCCGCCGTCCGCGCGCACGTCTCTCGCTTCAATGATAAAAGATGTTGAGTTAGATTTAGTTTGTAATGTTAGTTGTAGTTAAATTATTTAGATGTTGAGTTATTAAAATTATGTGAAGTTGTATGACATGTGGGTAAAGTTGTATGACATGTGGGTCCACTTGCAAAATTATTGCAAATGTGATTTTATTAACATAATGTTATTGCAAATGTGATTTTATTGCAATGGGATGAAATAGTATTGCAATTGTTCGGAGTGACATATTATATATTGTTGGACTACATTATTATTGCAAATGTAAATGGACGAGTGAAATGTAAATGGACGATTGAAATCTAAATTAACATATTATATATTGTTCGACTACATTATTAACACTTTATTATTGCGAATGTAAATGGATTGAAATCCCTTGCAGAAACTATGGACACCGGTAGAAACGTTGAACAAGAAGAGGACATGTTCGCCATCATCCGCGAAAGTGATGGATTGGACCAAGAAGAAGAGGAACACTAAGACGATTTCACCGAACAATTCCTGAACGAGTCCGGTGATGGATTGGAGGGGCATTCAGACGGAATAGACGTCACCGACAGTTCACCGACGTCCGTCGAGGTATATATATGCCCTCAGGTGTTTGTCTCTATTGAATATATTTGTGTGTATACATATAATAACTATCCCTTTTTCTTGTGTTTAGCAGTCGGCGTGCCATGAACCGGGACCAAGCAAAAAAGCATCTGTGAAACGAGGCGGGCCACGAACCGGGACCAAAAAGCTGCAAGGGAAACAGAAGTACCACATCGACGTAATCAATGAAAAAGGCAAACCGATTGCTCCCGCTAACCACGCCAGGAAATTTGTAGCTCAGTGCAGAGTCATCGTTCGGGACAGACTCTCAATCAGGGCTCAAGAATGGTATAAGCCCAAGGTGCCAAAAAGGGGGTTATTTATGTCTCGGATGAAAACAGACAACTCCTTTGGGACGAGCTCGTGCAGATTTTAACTTTACCGGAAGAGGAGGATGTAGAGAACCCGGTTATAGAGAATCGATGCAAGGCCTGGACTTATATGGAGATGGGTGAACTATTCCACAGCTGGAAGAAAAGGCTAAACAGGTTCATAACTGAAGGTAAGACTCTAGAATTTGTCGGAGTCTATGAAAAGATAAAAGATGAGTGGCCCGCATTTAAGGCGTACAAGCAATCGGCAGCCGCTAAGAAAATCTCAGCGAGAAATAAGAAAAATGCAGAGAAAAAGATATATCACCATAACATGGGGTCAGGTGACTACCTGACGGCCATGCCTAAGTGGACGAAAATGGAATATGAGTTATTGGCTAAAGGTATAGAGATCGAGACATTTGACTGGCCAGACCGGCTTAAGGCTTGGTTCTATGGGCATGGTGAAAAGGTAGACCCTGTAACAGGTGATTGTCTTTTTTCCAAGGATCACGGAGCTGACCCTTTGGAAGCACTCAGAGAGGTATGGAAGGAGGTCACGGAAGGCAGGTTCCACCCTAACAGAGAAAAGGACGAGCTATCGCGAGCTCTTGGGAATCCTGAACACAGTGGACGAACACGAGAACAGTCGGCTCCGTACCGTGGATACTTGGGTTTCCCAAAGATGTTGGCACTTAGAAAAGCTGAGCGAGAAAGAAGAAAGAGCATGCCGACCGGGTCCAGAGGATGGAAAATAAACTACTAGAGCATGAGAAGGAGATAGCAGAGCTGAAGGCAGAGAAGCAGACTCGACGGATGCCCTGCGAATCTCAGAGGCCCGAAGATCCTTCTCCTGGTCCAAAATCAATGCGGAGAAGCAGCGTGGCTTCGACGGAGCTCGATCGCCACAATGATATGACGGTTCCTCGTCACCCCGTGGATAATATCGTGCAGCGGGAACTTTGCGACCTACATGTGCCACTTGAACATAACCGTGAAGGTGGCGAACGGCTTTGCCCTACCGCCTATACCAAATGGAACTTACCATTGCCGCCCTATTCCAGATGGCTATGTTGTTGTCGGGGTTGATGAGGTAATGAAGACATATGAGGGAATTAAGCTGGACTTCCCTACGGGTGAAGACGAGGTTGAGTTGAGGTTTTCCTGCAAGAGTACCTGGTTATGGAAAAAGGAATACATCGTGTTCCCACACATGCAGCATAATCACCCTCCCAGTCCACATGCCAGTCCAGAGAACTACAACAACAACGACAACCAAGGCGCTAGTCCAGACACCCCCGACAACGACAACCACGACGCTAGTCCATCTCCGTCGTCGCGTGAGCGTACTCTGCCGCCACGTGAGCGTACTCCGCCACCGCGTCAACGGACTCCGTCGCCTCCGCAAAAGAAGCGGAAGTCCACTCTACGTCGACTAGTACTCAGTAAAGCGAAACGGGGAAGACCCGCTTTGTGAACTCTGGCGAAGATGTTGATATATGGGTCAACGAGATCTAGGCTGCCAAGAGAAAGAAGGCAAAAAAGTTGTCTTTGCCTTTTCCGGTATATTTTACGGATGCGATATGGTGGGCTCTAGAATTTCTTACGCATCCGTCGCAATATGAACTAAATATAGACAATGAATACACACGCGTTCTGGTGCGTACATCTAGGAGAGTGCGGGAAGAACAAAAACTTGCTGCCACCCACAAGAGAGATGTTCCACAGTTCGGAATGCAGGCGGGACAATCGCCCCCCCCCCCTGAAGGGAATATGCCCTAGAGGCACTTAATAAACATAGTTTATTGGCAATATCCCAATCGTTCATTATATGTTTTACACCATGCTATAACTGTATTAAGCGGAAACATTAATACATGTGTGGTAGATAAGCAACCAGGTCCCTAGTAGCCTCTACTAAGACTAGTTTTGTTGCGCGATTGATGATCGAGGTTTCCCGATCATAGGGCATGGCGCCGGTCGGCAATGGAAGTCATATCGTTAGGAGTAACGATGTGATGGACATACCCAGTATTTATAGGACATAGTCATTACTCCTTAAGACCGTGAGATCAACTCTTATTGTTATCCCTGAAAGATACTTTGATCGCACCAAACGTCGCATCTTATCTAGTGTGACAATAACGGTGATACTTTTGGGTATCGGAAGGGGGTAGTTGAGACGAGGGGTCAACAGCGGGATTTGTCAGTCCGCATAGCCGGATAGATACTCTAGGGCCCACTCGGTGAGATTATGTCAAATGAGTTTGCAAACATGTGACTAGGTCACCAGCTGACATAATATCATAGACGAGTAGAAGATAGCGATATCGGTAACGATATCATGCTAGGTATGGAGATATCTGAGAATGATGCTCGGACACGCTAAGTATCGCCATGACAAAGGGTTTAAGACTATACGTCCAAAACGCTGGAGATCGGGCAGCGCCGAAAGAGTTTTCGGAGTTAGGAAAAATTATATATATTATGTTTGATATTAATTAGTGTAATTAATATGCAAATATGATTTTACATATTTATTTTCGAATTTATTTAGGCTGATTTCCCTAAATGGGCCTTCTGGTCGAAAGAAGGCCCATGGGGGGGAAAACCCTCAAGGGAATTTTGTGGGGGAGGCTTGGCCGGCCTAGGTGGGCCAAATGGGGCCCACCTAGGGCCGGCGCACCATCCCTAGCCGCACCATGGCTGTGGGATAGTTCCACATTGCCTGGCTAGGGAGGTTGGCTCCCTCCGGGAGCCTATATAAAAAGGGGCACCCCTGGACTTTTAATTCACCAATTAATTCCCAATTTCTCTCTCGATCTCGTGGTTCCCTTGTCGGAGCCGCCCCGAGTAGAGGAGGGGGATCTCTTCCACCATATCCCTCTGCCGCGTTGCTGGTGTTCCGGTCCAAGTCTTCCGCTGCTCGTCCTGGACTGGAGCTTCGGAGGCCGTCGTCTCCACCGTATGTGTGTGACGCCCTGCGAGGTGCTGCGCTAGCGGTACTCGGAGGCCTACTTCATCCACCCGACCTTGGGGTCATCTTCGTCGCGCCGAGTTCTCCGCGACCTAGAGGTCGGCTACGTCGTCTTCGTCGTCAACGCTTGTGCGGGAGCGTAATCCTCGCTATTCGGTCTACGAGGGTATGTATTCCAATCTCCGCCGTGCTACTATATCTGCATAGTGTAGATCTTTGCTAGTTTAAGAATATTGTTGCTAGGAAATATTTTGTTTTCTGCACACGATCCCCTTCAGTGGTATCAGAGCCGATCTATCGTAGATATAGCTGTACGCTGTTAGAACCCGTGTTCTGCACGGGGGCACCGTTCCTGTTATTTGCTACGCTCTAGCGTGCACTTGTGATTCCAGCCGCATCGAGTTGATGAAGCGGCCCGGACCGACTTTACGCGTACGCTTACGCGAGACTGGTTCCACTACTGACATACGGCTTGTACCGTATCTGTGGCTGGCGGGTGTCTGTTTCTCTCTCTTTAGTTGGCTTTACATTTTCAATGGAGGGCCCGAAAGGGATGCTTAAACATGCAATTATTGGATCGTTGTTGTGGTCATAAGGTTCGTAGGTATGAAGCGGTTCTATGTACGAAAGCCCCAAGCCACGTAAAATATGCAAAAGATAAAGTAGAAGCGTCTAACTTTATTTTGCAGGGGCTATGTGATATGGTCAAGCTAGGTTTATTAAATTGTTTATAAACTGCGGGCGCCAAGAAGACCATGGCGCAATGGACTATATCACATTGCATTACATTTGATGTTTTGTGTGCATCTTATATTGTGTGGTTGTGTGTATAGTATACATTAGTTACATGGCGGTAGCTATGTAATGAGGCAGGCCGTGATGATCGGGTGTCAGACACCTCGGCGTTCGCATACAGTGGGTGTAAGCCATGTTGCACAAGCGTCAGCTTGGAGGTTTTTGGTGGCGAGCCTAGCATATTCAGAAATATGGCCTCGGAACAAGAAGACCGAAAGGTCGAGCACGAATCACATTTGTGGCGGACATTTGTTTACTCTTGAAGTTGTGCCGCCGGCTCTGATGATGAGGGGTGGTGCAATGGATGGGGGTCGTGTAATCGCTTAAACGACCAGGAGTGATGTTCGTTTGAGTGGGAGTTCGGATAGTTATTTTCTAAAATACTAGAACTCAGAATATAATGAACAGAGTCTGTTTTGCAAACCTTTGTAGATATTAACCATTGTGATAGCATCTTTTCAAATTAGGCGCATTCCTACGATTGAGAAACTTAAAAGGTTGGGTCCAAACTTCATAGTTTTATACTTTAGCTTGAGGATACTCCTTGTTTAAACCGTTAGCTCTTTGTGTTACAATACCCGCTAGGAGATAAATCCGGAGATTCCGCTAACAAAAGATAATTTTGATTATCGTACTTTGTGCGGATGATATCATCATAGTCCAGTGTATGATATGATCTCTGCCATAAAGAACCAACGGTGGGTACGAGTTTTTAGATCGCGAACATATGATATGGTCGCTAAACTCGGGGTACCCCAAACGTTGGGTTGATGAAGTTTATCAGTATGTTGACTGATTGTCTTCTCAACCAAGATGGAAGAGAATACACACATTGAGGGAGCACGTGGCGGTCATACTTAATGACATATGTTCATGCTTAATGAACATTGAGACGCCTCACTCAGCTCAATCACTGGATGACAGACATCGTTGCCAAGTGCAAATCCTTTGTCATAGACTATGTCATGCAAGGGGAATCGTTCACCTTCATGGTTCTTGATTACGGTGGAAGTATCAAGAAAATGAAACAGATCGCCGGAAGTCATCAATGATGATGGTGTATATATTATATACATGTTATGAATGTTTTAGCTAAGCAAGTACTCGCAGTAGTGACTAAGTTTTGAACTAGTCATGTTTTGTGAAAAACTAGGTTTACTGCTTGAGTAGCTTGAAAGGATGAGGCGCATTGCGTGTTGATAATGGCAATCAAGTTGTTGTGATGGCCCTAGACACTCTCCCTCTAGATCTACCATTTGGGTAAATTCTTTATGATCGCCTGTTAGTATGATCGTTACAAGTGTGTCTCCTCTAGCGAGACACTTGTTCATACATGATAGTGACAAATTGGTGTCCTATATTTATGAAGTAATGATCATATGCCGATTTGAATTTAGATGGTAGAAGCTCCCACATTCATAATATTAATGCCAAAGGATACAAACTTAATAAAGACACCACATATGTGTGGCACTACCGTTTAGTCATGTCAATGTTATATGCATTAGCTCCACACTGGATGGACCTACAAGTCCTAAGATTTGATCTTTTGACACTTGCAAAATAACTGTGACACCGTTTTCGGAAAACGGGCATATAACTTATTGATAGTCATACATGGAGATGTATGTGGTTCAATAAAGTAATTGACGGGTAGTGGAGACCTTTATTTCGTGAACTTCACTGAACGTTTTGAGTATAGCCTGTTGAGAATCATGCATATGGGTGTATGTGAATCAATGAAGTACTTTAACGTGTAGTGGAAGTATTTATTTCATAGACTTCATGAACATTCGAATAGATATTTGGATATCCACTCGGGGAATGTTGGCCTGGAAATTTTGATTCAATCAAACAAGTCCAGAATGAAGTAGGAAATATACTTAACAAGAAAATCAAATTCCCGCGATGCATATCGAGGAATAAAGATTTGAGTTAGTTGGCACATCATTGGAAGACTTGTGAGAAGAGTTCCACAAATTACGTCGCATGGAACACCATAGTGTTATGGTGTGTTAGGACGTCGTAATTGCACCCCTATCGGATAGTGTGTGGTAAATAAATCTCTTACCGAATTATTGTGATCATTAGAGTCATATGGTAGAAACGTAAACACTCACGTTAGCAAATAGGGAAACCATTTGAATCCATGGAGACAATACCATATGAGTGATGGCATGGATTTTGAGCCTGGATTGTCGTTTCAGCAATTTAGTGTTTCGATGTAATCGAACCTAAAATGGATTAATCTTTGTAGTATACCCTACCTAAAGAGTTAGTTGGATACATGTCTCACGACATAGGCAAAATATTTGCCGGGATATACCTTGCAAAAGAAATAGTTTCTTGTCTGAGGGTATAAGTGAGAAAGAAAGTAGAGCAAGACGAAGTTGGTGAACTTCTTCTCCAGACATCAGAGTGGCGCAACCGAAAGTGTGTTCGGTGTCAGGCTCCACAGCTTGAAAAAGCTGATGATTCAAGATCATGATGTTCTGAGCTCATACTAAGAGCGTAGGCATACGAGGTTGTGTTCCACACTGTGTGTTACGACAATCTTGCTATGAAGGTCATATTAATGGAATATGATAGACCTACGAACTACGAAGAAGATATGGTGAACCTAAGTCCGAGAAATGGCTGTGAGTCATTTATGATCCGAAATAAAATCCATATACGATTACCAGGTAATGACTTGGGAGATCTTCTTGATGGCATCTAGGATGTTGATAGTATATGGAGTTTTATGAGAGAGTAGATATTGAGCAGATTCGATTTGTCGTGAAACAGTTCCGACAGACCACGTGAGACTTTGTCTCAAGTGGCGAAGCCTAAATCTATTCTGGGTCGTTTAGCAATTACTATGATTTCGAATGAGAAATTGATAGATGGATGAGAAAACCATGGTTCTTAATAGTGTAATTAAGAATGGTTTGTAATCCTGAGGATGCTAAACATGTGTGCAAACTTCGGTTGTCCATTCATGGGCAGAAGCAAGCATATCGGAGCTGGAATCTTCACTTTGATAATGTGATCAAAGGATTTTGGAGTTGTCCAAAATAGTTGAAGAAACCTACATTTGCAGAGAAGTGAGTGGGAGCAAAGTAGCTTTCATTGATCTTGTATGCGGAAGGCATATTTGAGTGGGAGCTAAGTAGCTTTTCCTTGATCTTATATGCGGAAGGCATATTTGAGTGGGAGCTAGGTGTCATTCGTGATTTGGTATGTAACAACATATTGAATGACACAGATCCTCTAGTAGAGTGTAAAGGATTATTTAAGTGATTAAATTTTCTATGAAATGAAGTTAGGAGTATTAGGCATCCGATTTATAATTGTATAGATCGTAAGGGGCTTAATAACATTATGTCGGAATATTTCCTTAGTCAAGATTCTGAAGTGTTTCAGAATAGGACAAGCAAAGAAAGAGGTTCTTGCTTGTATGACTAGGTAAACTATTAAGTTTATCTTGGCATTTTCAGTTATAGCAAATGATGTTCGACATTATCTATGTATCAGTCATAGATGCTATCAGACTGAAAGCTCGACTTTGTGTGACCCGAGTTATTGGTTAAAGAACAGGTTCTAGAGTGATCCTTGTGTGGATCAATGAACAAACGTTAAGTTTATTCTTCAGTGTCTATGAGATCTGAAGATAGGTTTTCTAGTAACGGGTAAGAGTGGAATGGCAACTTGCCGTAAAGCGATTACGATGATGCAAGTTATTACGCTGACCCATACGACTAGAAATCTCATATAGGAGATGTCCTTTATTTTGAAGAAAGACATGGTTAGTTTGCGAAGTCGCATATGAATGCACTGTCGCATAATCTACATAGGTATATAAATATATCGCGACTTTAGAAGTAGCAAAGTGTGATTGGACTGATCAGTTTTCCGAGCGTAGGTGGTCCCTTAATAGATCTTTAAGACTTTTAAGGCGCATGCTACGCGAATGCTCGAGTCTCACTCCATCCACTGGGATATATTTCACCGTCATCGTAAGATACGGGATGATGTCAAACTAGGTGACATAGAAGTGTTGCAAAGCACATATAGGTCTCAATGTGTGAGATCTGTTGACTGCATTCCTCTTCCACGAGGCGAGCAGGCACCAAGATGCTATGGGTGTTGAGCTTTTACCAGGTTGTAAACTAGATTAAGTGTTACTCTAGTGCAAGTGGGAGACTGAAGGGAATATGCCCTAGAGGCACTTAATAAACATAGTTTATTGGCAATATCCCAATCGTTCATTATATGTTTTACACCATGCTATAACTGTATTAAGCAGAAACATTAATACAGGTGTGGTAGATAAACAACCAGGTCCCTAGTAGCCTCTACTAAGACTAGTTTCGTTGCGCGATTGATGATCGAGGTTTCCCGATCATAGGGCATGGCGCCGGTCGGCAATGGAAGTCATATCGTTAGGAGTAACGATGTGATGGACATACCCAGTATTTATAGGACATAGTCATTACGCCTTAAAACCGTGAGATCAACTCTTATTGTTATCCCTGAAAGATACTTTGATCGCACCAAACGTCGCATCTTATCTAGTGTGACAATAACGGTGATACTTTTGGGTATCGGAAGGGGGTAGTTGAGACGAGGGGTCAACAGCGGGATTTGTCAGTCCGCATAGCCGGATAGATACTCTAGGGCCCACTCGGTGAGATTATGTCAAATGAGTTTGCAAACATGTGACTAGGTCACCAGCTGACATAATATCATAGACGAGTAGAAGATAGCGATATCGGTAACGATATCATGCTAGGTATGGAGATATCTGAGAATGATGCTCGGACACGCTAAGTATCGCCATGACAAAGGGTTTAAGACTATACGTCCAGGTTTGATAGATGAAAGTCATTCGTTATATCACAGGGATTAATTCATGGGGCCCAGGCCTACGAGTTAGTCGTTGATCATAGAGGAGTCTTGATCGTACCTGTTATTATATCGAACCGCTAGGGTAACACACTTAAGGGGTTTCGACAAGACAACCGGAAAGGAAAGAGATCACCGGGAGCGTCCCGGGAGGGGTCCGATGGAGATCGGGCAGCGCCGAAAGAGTTTTCGGAGCTAGGAAAAATTATATATATTATGTTTGATATTAATTAGTGTAATTAATATGCAAATATGATTTTATATATTTATTTTAGAATTTATTTAGGCTGATTTCCCTAAATGGGCCTTCTGGTCAAAAGAAGGCCCATGGGGGGGAAAACCCTCAAGGGAATTTTGTGGGGGAGGCTTGGCCGGCCTAGGTGGGCCAAATGGGGCCCACCTAGGGCCAGCGCACCATCCCTAGCCGCACCATGGCTGTGGGATAGTCCCACATTGCCTGGCTAGGGAGGTTGGCTCCCTCCGGGAGCCTATATAAGAAGGGGCACCCCTGGCCTTTTAATTCACCAATTAATTCCCAATTTCTCTCTCGATCTCGTGGTTCCCTTGTCGAAGCCGCGCCGAGTAGAGGAGGGGGATCTCTTCCACCATAGCCCGCTGCCGCGCTGCTGGTGTTCCGGTCCAAGTCTTCCGCTGCTCGTCCTGGACTGGAGCTTCGGAGGCCGTCGTCTCCACCGTATGTGTGTGACGCCCTGCGAGGTGCTGCGCTAGCAGTACACGGAGGCCTACTTCCTCCACCCGACCTTGGGGTCATCTTCGTCGTGCCGAGTTCTCTGCGACCTAGAGGTCGGCTACGTCGTCTTCGTCGTCAACGCTTGTGCGGGAGCGTAATCCCCGCTATTCGGTCTACGAGGGTATGTATTCCGATCTCCGCCGTACTACTATATCTGCATAGTGTAGATCTTGGCTAGTTTAAGGATATCGTTGCTAGGAATTTTTTTTGTTTTCTGCACACGATCCCCTTCACCCCCCCCAACTCGTATTGGCGCCTTACAACGGAACTCGGTCGATGATGTACTTTCGCAGCAAGCTAGACATATGGGTCTATCTCTATCAGAGCTTAAGGCATTACAATCTGGCAAGAGTGTCACCATACATGAGGTGGTGCGGAAATATGTTAGAGGAGAAGATCTTGTCGAGCCTGCTATGGTGCGCACTCTACCAGCTAGGTTGCACCAACTAAATGCATGGTACATGCGTACCACGAAAAGTCAAGAAGGAGACTGGCTCTATTGGAAAATTCCAAATGATTTTTATGGCTCAGGTGATGATGAGATTCAAATTGAGTATTGCGAATTATGCCAGATATTCAATTTTGACGCGCTCGACATAGCTATCATTAGTGCCTTTTGCATGTAAGTAATTAAATTATGTATATATGTCATTAATTCTCTAGCTCAACTTATTTTTCATTGCCTGTAATTATCCTCATCACTATATTCCTTTTGTACTCTATTATGTAGGCTGAAAATTATACAATCTCGAAAGTTGGGACTCAATCACAAGATTGGATTCATTGACCCTAATCGAGTTCATCATTATGGTTTGTTACATTACCCAGGGAATACGGAGGAGCTTTTGCCAACTTACTTGATGGCGCAACATTACAAAAACACCATAATTTTCCCGTTCAACTTCGAGTGAGTTGTTTACTTTCTTATACATACTCGATGTTAAGTATATGTAATTAATGATTTAGTTATTAACAAATCTAAACATATGGAAGATTTCACTGGGTATTATTTGAGATTGATGTTGAAAAGGCAATCGTTGATGTCTTGGACCCATTATCGAAACCTGAAGAAAAGTTTGAGGGCACGAAACAGATGCTCCAGAGGTAATTTCGTTCATTATCACAATCAACCTCGTCTTTTAATATATCGTAATTAGTAAACTTATTTACTAATTTTCTATACAGTAAACTTCAGGGTTTGGGACAAGTTCACCTCTTTCCACAAGGACGTCGGTATAGCCCGGAAGCTCACTTTTAAATGGCGAGAGGTAAGCCGTACTAGCTAGGTTCCACGTATGCATATCTTTAATTTTAGTCTCATAATACCATTTTTTCAATATTTTTGATTATTATTTGATTGTTTTCTTATCTTATTCCCTCATAAAGTGCGCGAAGCAGCAACAGGGCACCAATTTGTGTGGATTTTATGTCTGCGAGTTCATCCAAATTCACTTCAATGAGGGGGCAGACCGGAATGGCGTACGTTAACAATTTATTCAAACTTGTTCACTTTTAAAATTGAATCATTTTCATGATGATTGATATATTGGTGTTGATCTCTCCTTTTTAGTTTGAGACGACCCGGAACAGGATTGATGCAAAAGACCGCCTACTACCAATTGCGGAGGAAATTGCGGGCTTTTTTCTTAACTATGTCATAAAGCCAGGCGCATAATGCAGTATGATCCAGCCGAAAAATACCATCCCGAGGAAAAAATAGGGTCTAATGCCTCTTCTGTCATGTAATTATCTCTGGTTGTAAATATTATACATGATCTTACGGTTGTAAATATTTTTTTCGTAAAACTCGTGTATTACTAGTATTTGTGACCATCCTGAGGAAAAAATCGCGTATTCATGATATATATTATATAGTAGTGTATAATATGCAACTCGATCTTGTTTGAAATGAAAAATAAATATCAAAAACAGAAACGCAAAATAATCCAAAAATAGAAAACAATCAACAAAAAAACAGGAAACAAAAAAGAAAACAAAAAAAATCATACATACTGTCCCGGTTCGTATTACGAACCGGGACAAATGAGAGCCAGCCTCTGGCTGTGTCAATTGGCCACGTGACCCCCCTATTGGTCCCGGGTCGTGACGTGCCCGGGACAAATAGGGGAGGCTATTTGTCCCGAACACGGTGTCCCGGGCGCGTGCCCGGGACAAAAAGGCGTCTAGACCCGGGACGATTAGCTCGATCTACTCTAGTGTTTGAGAACGTGTGGTGTTGGTAGATTCGTCGGCAGACAAGCGGGAATCGACTTGGACTTTGCTTGTTGGGCTTCTTGAGCCTATTGACAATTGGGCTTTTGTCATTACATGCACCAGATACCCACACGAAGTGGTACCCGTTTGGTATAACCTTGTCATTAGCCCCCAAGTGCTTGGTAATTCAGAGAATAAGTCATGGACTCACTACATAGTGCACGTCTCATGTTTTATGCTTTTGATACGACGATTTTTGTCTTTTGCATTTATGAATTTTGACAAAGGATTTCGACCAAGTAGGCATGAGTTTATTCGACTCAGTCGAAACCAATTAACTGCACTTGGGCAAAACCTTACTAGCCTTCAGTCGGGTTTCGAGACCTTGGGCTCAAACCCGGAACATAATGGACAACCACTCCTCAGGCCAGTCGATGGTCCTACTAATATTGTTCTGCAGTTTTAATTTGCTACCCAGCATGTCCGTATGGATTTTCATCATATCTGTTTGACACGGAAATGTCCAGGATTTTAACACTGCTGGAGTGATCCTCGGCCCTTTCGACTGATTGATGGGTCTTACCTTTGTATTTATCGTATACAACATCTGAGGTACTTTATCGACTGATTTTCGCTCGGGAATTTTTATGTTTCGAATGTCTTTTGATTTTATCGGGTGCACGACTATGCTCCCGATGGGAGTAGCCCCCGAGTTTGTGCTTTATTGCTTGAAGTAGAGGATAATCTCAATTTATGCTTTTACCAGTCGAATTCTTTTTTTACCTCCTCCCTATAGGAGTTTCCCACTCGACTCTTTTTCATTCTTGCCCTTTTGCTTTTGAGTTTGTAAGGAGTTTTTCTTTTTTGTCAGTCGCGGTATAACACCCCTTTTTTATTCGTCTGAAATGACACTAGTGGAAAAAAGCTTACCTGTGGCGCACCCTTTAGCCTTTCTGTGGCGCATGCAGGAAAATGAGGGGTACGCCACAGTTATCTCGCCACTAAAATATATTTCTGTGGCACACTCTCAGTGCGCCACAGAAATATTAACACTTTTGTGGCGCATCCTTCTTGCTGCGCCACAGAAATATTTCAGTGGCGCATGTGGTTAACGTGCGCCACACAAATATATGCGCCACAAAAAACTTAAGCATGCGACACAGAATAAATAACAGGAATTTTGGAAAAAATATTCCTGCTGTACAAATATAGGTATATATACAGAATTTATACAGATATATTACAAGTTGATACATATATATATTCGACCAGTACATAAATTAGAACATACATATCACATTCATTCGAATCCGAGAAGTCTTATCACATACATATATAGTTCTAATTAAGAGAAGTCTTATACAAAGTAGTAAGAACCTAAATAACATAAATGCTAAGCTAGCTAGAAAACAAGTCGCACGAGTAAACTACTCGTCCTCGGAGCTAGTGTTATAGGAGATGCCGGACCACGTGGAGTCATCGGTGTCCCAGTGATCCTTGTTGGCATTCTCGGGGGCCTCCCGACGACGGCGACAGTCTGCCCTCCTTTGCTCTCTTCGGTTCCTGTAGAACTCCAACTCGGCGGTGACGTCACCCGGGAAGTCCTCCCTCCACTGGCGCATCAGCTCCTCGTCGTTCTCGGCGGTGTCGATCCGCCGCTGCACCTGGCGATAGCGGGGACGATCTTCGTTGGTGAGGAGGGCTGGCCGTGGCGCGAGGAACTCCGCCTCCGCGATGTCCTGACAGTCCGGGAAGTTCAGCTCGCTTTGCGGACGCCGGAAACGCCATGCGACCACGTCGTACGCGCGCGCTGCCTCCTCCGGTGTGCGGTACGTCCCGAGCGTCTGCCGAAATCCTCTCACGCGGATTTTGGCATAGTAGGTGCTGTTGGGCCGCTCCCGAACACCGCGGAAGCCGGACGACCTACGACGGCGCGACGCCATTGTCTACAGGCATACGAGGAGGTTAAGCAGTTAGTACAACAAATTAAAACTTATACACAACAAGATGCAAAGAAATAATATCAACATAATTAAGTGCATGCCTCATATATTGTGGACACAAATTTAGAGATGGCGTGTCTGAAATCCAGTGAGATGCAGAAAATGTATATCAAAAGAAGGTAAAATGCAAGTTAATTAAAAGGCAGTCAAGAAAAATAACAAACAAAGCCTCATATGGAATTGCTTCCGAGATGGTGTGAGCGAACAACGTGGAATGAACACTACGTATATGTTTAGACAACATGGTTCACTCACACCTCCATGAAGATGTAACGTGAAACCATCTAATCATCTGCCAAAATTATTCATATTAAATTCAGTCCAAAGAAAATTTTGCCTCATACTTAATTAGACTGGAAACAAATGGTCCAAGACGGAGTAAGCGAAAGCCAGTGGGATGCAAAAAATGTGTATTCCTGAATATCATGGGTCGCATCACACTGGCCTCGCTTACTCCCTCTCGGGATTTTATGTTGTCACAACATTTTAATCATCGTCATAACAAAAGATGGTAAAATGCAAGTTAAAGAACACTCAAGAAAAACAAGCAAGGCCTCATAATTAGAAGTGACATGCTCTAGGGATGGAGCTAGTGAGCCAGGTAGGATGCACGAGATCTGTGCACTCATGCATATCACAAGGCTCACTAGCCCCACCCTTGAAACTTGTATCACAACATTTTAATCATCGACATATCATAAGATGGTAAATAGTACAAAAAGTAAAATGTACTTAAAAAACAAGCAAGGCCTCATATGAAATTGATCAGTCACATATGAAATTTAGAGATGGCGTCAGTGAACAAAATGGAATGAACATTGCATATATGTTCAGACAACATGGTTCACTCACACCTCTCTAAAGATGTAACACGCAACCATCTATTTAATCATCGGCCAAAAATAAATAACACATTCTTGCTTAAGTGCTTTCAAATGCTACACATGAGCACAAATTCTTGCTAAGTGCAAAAACTGCTACAAATATCATATATTGGACAGATTAAATGCTTTCAAATTCTTGCTTAAGTGCAAAAAATGCTACACATACCATGCCCTAAGAAAAAACAGTGCACAAATTCATATATTAAATTGCAACACATATCACTTGAGCACAAATTAATTTGCAACACAAAAAAATACAAAATATAGTGAAAAAATTAACTTGAGCATTTTCACATACACCTCCAGCTCGGTAATGGAGAGAGGAAGGAGGGGGAGAGCGAAGCACCTCGGGGAGTTGTCGTGCACGTCGAGGGCGCGGGCGGGAGGAGGCGCGTTAGCGGAGGACCGTGCGCGTCGAGGGCGCGGGAGCGGCGGACAGTGCGTGCGCGTGCGCGTTGAGGGCGCGGGCGGGAGGACCGGCGGCGGACCGTGCGCGTCGAGGGTGTCGAGGGCGCGGGCGGGCGGAGGCGCGCCGGCGACGGACCGTGCGCACGAGGGAGTCAAGGGCGCGGGCGGGAGGACCGGCGGCGGCGAGTTGCGATGCGAGTGGGAGGAGGTGCGCCGGCGGCGGACCGTCCGCGTCGAGGGTGTCGAGGGCGCGGGCGGGAGGAGGCGCGTCGGCGGCGGACCGTGCGTGCGAGGGCGGCAAGGGGGTGGGCGGGAGGACCGGCGGCGGCGAGTTGCGATGCGAGCGGGAGGAGGCGCGCCAGCGGCGCGCGAGAGGATTGTGTGGCGCGGGATAGGGTTGGGGGGGTTTTATTAGTTAGGTTTTCTGTGGCGCATGGGCTGGCTGCGCCACAGAAATAAATGCGCCACAGAAATATGTACCATGCGCCACAGAAAAAGATTTAATGAAATCTTAATTATAAAAAACCTATTCTTATATATAACACAGGACAAATTGATATATATAACAAACATAAAAAATCTTAATTATAAAAAACCCTATTCAATTGTTAAACTTCAACTAAATTGGTACAAAGATATATTATGAAAATGTTAAACTTCTATAGTATACAACTCAAACCAACATCACATTATAACACATACATGACAAATTATGAAGATATATATTCAACACACAACTCATGTATTCAGTTCATAAAGATATTACAACGCAACTTAATTGACGATATAACATAGCTGAAATGAATTTAAGATACACAACACAACTTAATATGTTTATGCAACGCCCTTGCCCTTTGACGATGATACACTCTTCTTCTTGGACGACGATTCAACCTTCTTGCCCTTCCCCTTCGACGCTTTTATTGACTTCAGGGCCTTGGATGATGGCATGAAGTCATCGGAATCATCGCTCTCATCTACCCAACGGTAAGACTCGGCGTATGAATCAAGATCCCATTGAGTTTTGAACTTGCTCTTCTCAACTTTCTTGTTAAACCTGACTCGAATCCTAATCAATTCACGACGAATTTGTTTAGGGGTCCGATATGGATACCCAGCGCTGCATAGCTTGTCTCCCAATAAAGCAAGATGGCTCTCACTCTCAATAAGTTCGTCGTGATACACTTTTCTACCCTCAACATGCAAATTATGGGAAATACGCGCGAGATACTCGGCGGCGGGACTGTGGAACCCGCTAGACGCACACTTATTGCAAGGACCAACACAAACCATCCTTACAAACCTAGCTAGACTGAAAATCTATAATTTCAAATCTCATACCGGAGGGGGATTTTATAGGAAGAGGAGAGCAGAAAAATGGCGGGAAAACGGAAAGAAAAGGTGGGAAAATTATCTGTGGCGCACCAGCTCCATATGCGCCACAGAAATATCATCTTTCTGTGGCGCACCAGATCAATGCACCAGATCAATGCGCATATTGCTTGGTGCGCCACAAAAATGACATAATCAGTGGCGCATATTTATTTTGTGCACCACAGATATCTGTGGCGCATATTTGTGGTGCACCACTAAAAGAATTTTGTGGCGCATGGGCTGCTGGTGCGCCACAAAGGGTCATACCACCTATAAGCCTTTTTCCACTAGTGTGATGTCATGTGTGACATCCTTGGCGTGCGAATAGCACTCTGATGGGACGTTGCGCAGTGGGTCCATCTCTTTGACCGTTGTGGACGCCGGTTCAGTTCTGATTTGACATGACGTGGCAAGGTTTTCGCAGACGTTATGATGGTCTACTCGTTTTGCGCGGGTAGTGGGTGGCGTGGTCTGTGACGATTGCCCTCCGATCCTGCCACGTGTCGTCGTATCTTTGTTTGGACGGCCACGATGAATCCTTGATTTTTACCATAAGTACGGGTTTCTCCGTTATGATTTGTTTGACCCTGCCATTTGCCTCGTTGCTTTCCTCCACTTCGTCTTCCTCCTCGCGCCCGCCGTCGCTCTGTTTTTGCGTCCCTCCCTTTTTTGCGCCCTCTTCTCCTTCTTTGATTATGTCCTCTCTTAGCCTGTCATGGCTCCTAAGAAGAGCTCTACGTCTTATGCTGCCGCCACCAACAAGAAGAGGAAGGAGGCGATTGTCGCCGCCGTCCCCGCCACTCTAAAGAAGGAGTCGGGCGGCTGGACCTCATCCACCGTGACGGAAATAAGGCTGGTGGTTTTTCGCAAGGAGGGGCTTCTTCCTTCGCCCACGGAGCTCACCGTTCGGGCTCCCGGCAAGGACAAATTCCCCGCGCGTCTTCTCAGAGAATGTGTATGTTTTTCCGAGTTCCTCCCTCGCGGCTTCGGCTTTCTGTTGAACGACTTCATGCGCGGCCTCTTTTTTCTTACGGGATACAGATCCATGATCTGGTCCCCAATGGAGTTTTGCACATTGCCTGTTTTATGGTAATGTGTGAATGCTTCTTGGGGTCATCCCCTAGCTGGGCGTTATGGAAGTTGATCTTCCTAGTGCGCCCCATGGCCCGCAACGGCCGTGTCAACCCCGTCGGAGGCGTCGGGTTCCAGGTCAAGGCCGGCTGCAAGTACTTCACTTTGAAGGCAGTCGAGTCTGCTCAGGGGTGGAGGACCAAATGGTTCTACGTTCAACTGGGCCAAGACGTCCGCCCCGACTTCTCGACTGGCGTCGCTGAGAAGACGAAGGCCTGGGAGCATTCCCTCTCTCCAGCCGAAGAACTCGAGGCTGCTCCGCTGTTGAAGAGAGTCGCTGGATTGCTGAACACCGGTGTTCAGTTGATCTATACATTTCTGAAGGCTCGCGTGTGTCCCCTTCAGCAGCGCGCACCCGATGTGGGCGTATGGGGGTGTACTCGACGCCACCAGGATCAGTGTTGTGGAGCTGTCGGCAAATGAGCTTGACACACTCGTGAAGTCGGTGACTAGCTACAAAGCCGAGGACACCATCAACTATGACTTCAAGATAGCTCCTTTCAGCTCGGAGAATCCCCTTCCCGAAGTAAGTTACCTGCTCCATTGCTGTCGACTGAACTTTTGCCCTCGTCTTCTCCCTTCATCTTGGTTGTGCTTTTTGCTTTGCTCTGTGTAGGGGCATTCGACAAAGTCTTCGCTCCCTCCCCTTCCCGAATCTGGCCCTGTTGAGGAGACAGTTGTGCTGAAGGAGCGAGAGAAGTCGACAGATTCTCTGCCTGGTGTTGAATCCTCTTCTTCGGAGAAGTCCGAAGTTGATGGAAAAGGTGTAGAGCTACCCGACACCGAGGCGACTGACGAGCCCGCCCCTAAGCGTCTCCGCCAGGGGCACTCGGGTGAAGGCGAGGAGGCAGCGGACTCTGGTGCTTCTTCACCTGTGCGGGACGTGCCACCCTTGGCTCAGCGTTCGCCTCCGCCTTCTTCCGGCCACTCTAGTTTTGGCGGGCCTCGTTTCAACCTCGATCTCACTTCCGAAGAGGATGAGTGAAGGTAACTTCTTTGTTGTGTGAATGTGTGCACCTTCTTTTGATTTTTCGCTATGCTTTTAATTTTCGGACTTCCTTATCTTTGCATTTTTAGCGATGATCGGGCCACTAGTCCTTTGGCTACCCATGCCACGACTGCCACCTCCTCTCCAGCTGCAGAAGCGGTAGTTGCTCCTTCGCCGCCTGCTGCTCCTACGTCGACGGTCAGAGCGCCTATCCTGGTTGCTTCAACGGCTGCACCTTTGACTCCTTCGCTGCCCTCCCGGCTAAATCATGTAAACCTTCTTTCCTCGGTCAACATGGTGTCCTTTTCTTCGGCATGTGTGTGTGATGTATGCGTTATGATTGTAGCCGGCCACAAGTGGCCTTGTTTATTTTGGCGAGGCTCTTGCGCACTCGGAGGATGAGCGAGTTGCTCTTCGCTCCCAGCTGGATCAGCTCAGCCATAAGCTTCTTCCTTTGCTTTACATACGCTGCCTTTCTTTCTTTATGTGACTGGACTGCTTTCTCTCTTTTATTTCAGAGGAGAAAGAAATTTTGAAATCCCGACTAGCTGACGTGGAGAAGACCCTCTCCCAGCAATCGACTGCCGAGGAAGAATTAGACGCTCTACGAGCTTCTGTGGGAGAGCGGGCTAGGCGATTGCTCGGCTATGCTCACTCTCTTGCTGGTGAGAAATAACGATTTTGGTGTGTGGATTTTCTTTTGTGCCTATTTTCCGGATTTTTGATATGTATTTTCTTGCTATGTAGGCCCTTCTTCCAGCTCCGTTGGCGTGGCGAGTGATGTCTTGTCACTTGACCAAGCCATCGACCAGGTGGGGACGACTGTGAAGCATGACAAGAAGTCTCTGGAGACGTCCCTCCAGACTCTTGGCGCTGTCTTTAAGGAAGTGCTGCCCGCAACCGAGGTCCCGTCCACCATTGCGGGATTTAATGCTCGACTGGGCCCCAAGTCGAAGACCCTGAAGGCTTATGCTCGGGAGCTGATGGTACGCGGCTCAGGCTCCACCTTCAAGCTTCTTCTTAGTCGGGGCGCGGATGCTGAGTATGAGTCTCTCCTCTCTGACTTTCCAAAGAAGTCAGATGGGAGGCCTTCGTCTCTTGGGAAGTTCAGCGCCCGCGCTTCTAGCCTTGCCAAGTCTAGCATTGCGAGGATGGAGCGCCGCACGGCAGGCGTTGATGCTGCCCGCAAGGTTGGGTCTGAGTCTGCTGCCCAGTCTTAGACAGTTTTAGTTTAAGTTCTTATGCTTTGTGCTGTAATCTGTGATGTACATTATGACACCTTAATGTTGATATTTTGGAATATATATCTTTTGATGATCCTTGCATGCTTGCCTTGTTGTAACGCCCCAGGATTTTTCCCAATTAGAAAATTGTTTGTTTTTCTTTTTTTTTGCATCAACATGCCATCATCATGCATCATTTGTATTTGTCAATCTTAAATTCAAATTGTTGCATTTAAAGTCAAACTCCACTTTTATTCAAATGCAATTCAAATAAAATGAAATGTGATATTTCAAATCTTTTGGAAATATTAAATAACTAGTTTATTAAAATTTCCTATTTTGAAACTAAAATTATTTTGTAAGGTTTTCCTTATTCAAATCTCATTTCTAGTTTGTTTTAAAATACAAAAACAGAAAAGAAATAAAAGGTAAAAATGAAAAAAGGGCTTACCTGGGACAAAGCCCACTTCCCTGGTCCAACTCTTTTTTTCTTTCTTTTGGGCCCAACCCACCTCCTCCTTTTCTTCTTCGTACGGACACGGAGGAGAGCACGAGTTATACGTGCTCCTCCTCCATCGCTGTAACGCCCCGGGATTTATCCCCTTTTGATTTGTGAGTTTTTCTTTTTGCATCGACATGGCATCGCATTGCATCTCATTAATTTAATTTGTTGCATTTAAATTAAATTTCCACAATTAAATTCAAATGCATTTCCACAATTTGTTGCCATGCCATGCATCATTCTCGTATAATCATGCTGAACTTTTGCCGTAGTTGTAAAATGCATCTTTTTACGCTTTCCAGTGTTTGTTGCTTCTTCACGGATAAGACGTTGAGATGTGTGAGCAACGAAAAGATCTGCTTCCATGCGGGATTTCCAAGCAAGCCAAGTTTGCTTGTTTACCTATACATTGTCTTTCATTCCTGCCGTTGATCTCTACTACCCTAGTATTCGATTCTTTATCGCGATCCCATCACATGTTTATCCTGTAGCCCATACAGCTTTATCCCCACAACCTAATACCCGTTGCATGTTTATCTGTTGGCCTTGCGAGTCGTAGTGCATGTTGTGCGAGTCGTCTGTTGGTCCTATGTTTCATCTGCTTAGTATGATAGATTGTTCTACTTTAATAAACTGTTGTCTTATGCTGGGGTAATATAATTAAATGATAAGGCCGACTATGGAATTTGTGGGGCAAATTAATATATGTAATTGCCCTATTTCATTTAATTTGACTACAACACCTATGCCATGTCTTGCCATGTTAACCAACATTTAAATTGGTGGGTAGATAAATAACTTGCACCTAAATATTAATTGTCGGGTTGCTTCCCGGATTAATTTGGATTAATTGCATTTGTTTTGCATCTTGCCATGCCATGCATCATTCTCGTATAATCATGCTGAACTTTTGCCGTAGTTGTAAAATGCATCTTTTTACGCTTTCCAGTGTTTGTTGCTTCTTCACGGATAAGACGTTGAGATGTGTGAGCAACGAAAAGATCTGCTTCCATGCGGGATTTCCAAGCAAGCAAAGTTTGCTTGTTTACCTATACATTGTCTTTCATTCCTGCCGTTGATCTCTGCTACCCTAGTATTCGATTCTTTATCGCGATCCCATCACATATTTATCCTGCAGCCTATACAGCTTTATCCCCACAACCTAATACCTGTTGCATGTTTATCTGTTGGCCTTGCGAGTCGTAGTGCATGCTTAGAGTTGATTGCGCGAGTCGTCTGTTGGTCCTATGTTTCATCTGCTTAGTATGATAGATTGTTCTACTTTAATAAACTGTTGTCTTATGCTGGGGTAATATAATTAAATGATAAGGCACCAGGCGGAAGGCCTTGCGAGGTGCTTTGTTCTGCTCAGTGTCGACCTAGGAACTGAGATTTTGTACTCGGATCCAATTTTGAGCGCACTAACCACTTTTGGGTGGCCCTATGGAGCCCCCCTCGACTTTGAACGGATCTTCAGCTTGTCCAAGTGCCGCAACTAGTTCGGGTTTTCCATTTGCTCATATCCATGTGCATGATGATGCTGATTGATGAGAGGTTACATGATACGGGGGGTCATATAGGGGTGGTGCGCGCGAAGCGTACAATTCCTACTGTGGTTTGAGCCGCATGGCGCGTGGACACAAACTAATGAGTCCGCAATTGAGATTCGGCCGGACTCTTGACGCGGGTAACAAATCATATGGGTGGCACTTGGACTTGCTGTAGTGAAGGAATGAATCGTGTTGAGAGGCTCTGATGCTTGCTTGGGTTGATCATACGAGTATGGGTATAGTAGTGCACCCCTGCAGGGTATAATCTTATCGATGAGCCGTGTCCACGGTTATGGACGACTCT
The DNA here is from genome assembly GCA_026929855.1 of Poa annua. Lineage (NCBI taxonomy): Eukaryota > Viridiplantae > Streptophyta > Magnoliopsida > Poales > Poaceae > Poa > Poa annua. Next base: position 235,204,851 of record CM049426.1, on the reverse strand, counting down.
TGTGATGATGCTGGCTAACAAGATCTAGACAACTTACACCTAATCATTGTTAATTAATTTTGACTAGTAATATATAATTACTTTCATAATAAATGGTAACTAAAAACTGATAACGTGTGAGTTTTCCCGAATTGCTTCCTCATACTTGGTTGAGGGGGTTAATCCGAGAATGGGTTATGATTGGTGTTAGTTGTAGATGTGTATTTTATGCGCTCTCTTATCCCTCTCTGATTAGACGGAAGTTGTAGCGTGTCTCTCTAGGTTGCTAGTGCTGCCGCCCCTAAGTCCACCTCCCCTATATTTTGGGAGATGGTGTAGAAAGTAGGCAAGTCGGTTTTGCTTGCCAGGGAGTGCCCTGACCCTATTTTGGGATGTGCTTTATGTGCAGTCAACAGGTTTGAAGTCTGACGACGTTAGGTTGGGAATCCCTCCGGCTTGGCTGGGCAGGGATATGGCGCCATTGCTTATCTTCGGGACTCTTAGTCCAATTTGCATCTTATCCGTAGTCGGATACTGTTTTGCTTCCGCTGTCATTTGTATCTTTGTATTGTAATATTTGTATCTTGACTCGTTCGAGTCGTTGTTGTATTTATCTTTTGTTGTATTGTGGATGTATCGGAACTGTTGTAATGTTATCATAATTCCACCCACATATTGCGCATGTTTCGGCGTGCACATTATGTCTGGTGGGCGACCTAAAATCGTTATTATGCGGATTTCGGCGGGATCGCTTAAATCTTCATAGTACCGATTTTAGGGCGTCACACTTGTGTCTCCTTTTCCTTTCTTTTTGCTTCTCGCCTGAAGTGTTTATAATTGTGTCTCAGTCGAACTGCTCGACCATTCCGGGAGATGCCCGAGCGGGGTGGAGTGGCGCTCGACTGCTGACAAATGACGCCCACGTGCTTGAGTATGCCAAGAAAAGGGTTGTCAAGCTGGAGCAGCAGCTCAAGACGGCTCAAACTGACATGGAAATTCTTTGAGGGAGGCCTTCTCTTTCCACTCAGAGGAAAAATTATGTTCTTTATGAGATGGAACACTCGAACAGGCAACTTTTAGCTATTTGCTTTGACTTTGCTTCTTGTGCATGTGTGAGCTGCACTCGATGTCTCACCACCTTGCTCTATCTGTGGTTTTTGTAGATGACTCTCATGCTGAGGCCGAGCGTCTGGCAGCCGCTACCCAGGTGGCTGTTACCGCACCTCAATATTTCTGGCTCGATTCGTATCATGCCCAAATTCTTGCCACTCTGAAGGATCGAGTGTGGCGTGGCGCTATTTTGCTGGAGCACTGTCGGGCGGCACTTGCGCGGGCGAATCACTTTTTGTTTCCTGAAGGGCCACGGCCTCGAGGCATACACGCTCTAGTCGACTTGTTCCGCTCTCAGGAGCCTATTCGAGAGGCTGTGACCCGACGGGTTGTGCTTGGAGCCAATGCTGCATTCGCCTATATGAAGCGTCAAGATTCTTTGCATCCTTCTTCTTCGTCATCCCGATCGGAGATCCGACTGTCGAGCGAAGATATGGAGCGAACTCTTGCTCCCGCTGAGAAGTTGGTAAGCCAAGCGCGGAAGCCACTGATCGACTCCAATCTGCCGCTGAAGGATGAAGATGCTTAGCTTATGTGTTTGTAGGTTTATATTGTAAATGAAATACAGAGATCCAGCCCCCGAGTACGGCAAGTGGGGTTTTGTTGTTATGCTTTTAAGGATCCTTTGCCCACGTGCGCTGGATGTTCTTAAGTGTATTTGAGTATGTTTGTGGTTTTGTCTTTTGATGCAGGCGCATCCCTCGAGCACGTCGAGTGGTTGCTTTATGCGTGGCTCCTGAGCATGTTGAGTGGTTGTCTTTATGCGCAGCTCCTGAACACGTCGATTGTTTGCTTTGTGTGCAGCCCCCAAGCATGTCGAGTGGTTGCTTTATACGCAGCCCCCGAGCACGTCGAGTGGCTGCTTTATGCATTGTTCCGAACACACCGAGTGCTTGCTTTATGCGCAACCCCCGAGGATGTCGAGTGGCTGCTTTATGCCTGGCTCCCGAGGGTCTCCTAGAGAGTAATCCTGGGCCCAGTTCCTCGAAGATGTCTTAGGGTTGCTCCCGAAGACATCTTCGAGAAACTGGTTCTCAGGAGAATTCCCTGTACTTGCTTTTTTCCTTCCTGTAAATCCGATGTACTTCTAGAGAGTGTCCCTAGGCCCAGCCGCTCGAAGATGTCTTAGCTTATGCCATCAAAGACATCTTCGAGAAGCTGGTGCTTAGGAGAACTCCCTCCTGCTGCCTGAGTGAGAGTGAAGGGCTGGGGGTCTATTTATAGTGCCTGTCCCTGCCTCTTGCTTTCTCCGAAGGGTAGTTCCAATGGCATCCCAAAGGCCACCTTTTGCTCTGCCCCAAGGGCCAACTTACTATAACTCGAAGGGTCAAGTGGCTCTTAACGCTAGCAAAACGGTTAATCTGTCAGCCATTGGGGCCGACTTACCCGGGCTTTTACCCTACCCGGGGGTGGTCCCTTACATATGTACCGCCCCTGAGCACGTCGAGTGACTGCTTTTTGCTTTGTGATTTATGTGCAGCCCTCATGCATATCGAGTGGTTGCTTTTTGCTTTTTTGATGAAAAAATTATGCAGGAAAGATATGGATAATCTCTTTTCTTTATAAATGTTGACCAGCAAGCCGCATCATTAAAAACCTTCCAGTCCCCTTAGGTACCCTGGTAAGGAAAAGAGCGCGTCTGGAACCTGTTGGCCTTTTGATACATTAGTATTTTGCTACATCGACTGGATGTTTTTTGCTACGTGGAGATGACCCTAATTGGCCTTATTCTCCAAGTTGTGTGCTCCCTCTTGATGATGTGGCATCTGTAGCTTATACCTCCTTTCATATGACCTCTTTTGTTTTTGTAGTCGCAGTACTAGGTGTTCTCCGCGGGACGTGTCTTTCCCTAGTAGTGTGATGTACATAGCAGTAAAAGCTTCGAGTGGTATTGCCTCCGCCGCGTCTTGCTTTCTTATTTTGAAACTGTCACGTATGATGACACAATTTGGCACTCCTTGGCTGAAGATTATAGTGATGTGGCTTGAGTTTGTCAATCTGCTTGTGCTTGACGGCGACTGATCAGTCGTAACTTGTCTTTTTTTGCTTGGGAGACCCTCTTGGTCTGGTTTTTGCATGAAGGTTTTTATTTCTCGAGTGGCCTGTGGATGCCACCTTCTAATTGATATGTGGTTTATGTGCTTGAAGAGGACGCCTGGCGGCACCTGCGCCTTTGCCGCTCCAATGTTGGCTAGCATGTTTGCTTGTTTGTTGCGCGCGCATGTTATATGCTGTAGCTCGCAGCTGTGAAATCTTCTTTGCCACATATCGAAGTAATCTTGATATCTAGCCAGGTTGTCCACGTTCATTCTGCTTGTATCTGCCACGTTTTGCGTGATTGTACACGAGCTCCCTCGGATGATGATGATGTTTTGTTCTCCTGAAGCTCTTGCCAGTCGCATGCCTTGGAACAGGCCTTCGTAGTCGATTTCGACTTTTGATGGTGCCGGGAAGTTTATCTGCAATACATACCGTACTCGGTCCTTTTTGGGGTTTATGAGTATCATACATGCGCATGTGCCTGTGCCGTTTTTGGTCCCGTCGAAGTATATTGTCCATCGTTGGGCTTGTGCGCTTTCTTCTTCTCCTGTGGGTTCGACCGTCCATATGGCGTTTACTTCATGTATCGCAGCTACGGTTGCTCTTTTCTTGCGTTCTGGCTCTGTTGCTACTTCTCTTCCGTCTCGTGTCTTGTCTGAGGTTTCTTCGACTCCGTACGTCTCTAAGATCCTGCAAAAGTCTCTTTCGCAATCGTCTGATTTTTGGAAATTTCCATTGACTGTGATGACTCCTTTTGGACCTGGCATTTTGAGCTTGAGGTGTCCGTAGTGGGTTACTGCCATGAATCTTGCAAATGTTGGTCGTCCCAATATGGCCTGGTATTGTGATTTCCAGTCGACGATGTCGAAGTCGATGAGCTCGCTTATGAAGTGGGTTGCATCCCCGAACGTGACGTCGAGTTCGATTTTCCCTTCTGGACGCACAACTTTGCCCCGCACAATTCCGTGGAAGGTGTTTGTAGATTTCGGGAGGTTCTCGACTTACCTGTTCATCCTCCGGAGTGTGTTTGTGAATATTTTGTTGATGCCACTGCCTCCGTCCATGATTATTTTGGTCATAGTGTATCCTCCAATCTGTCCTTCAAGTATAAGGGAAGCGTGTCCTGGTCGATAGATGGCTGGCGGGTGATCCTCCTGATCAAAAGCGATTGCTATGTGTGATCCTTGCAAAAATTCTGTTATTGGGGGTGGAGCTATTACTGCCATATCGACGTTTCTAGTGTGGCGCTTTTGTCTCCTGTTGGAGGTGCATCCTTTTTTTATCATGTACATTTTCCCTTTTGATTGTGGATATTGGACGTCCATGTTGTACGGTATGTGATGTATGGCGCCTCCCTTCTGGTTATTCGCATCGTGATGTGGTGGAGGCGGTAATGCTGCCACGATTTGCGGAGGTGCTACGTATGCTGCCGATATAGCTTGTGGTTGTTCTCTCTTCATATGATTTATGTAATCCATCGCCATTTAACCGAATTCGCGGCAGCTTCCCATTGTGTGATGTGATGTTAACCGTCCAGTCGCCGGGTCTTTGAACATATGGAGTCTGCATTCATCATCCATCTTTTCTTGAAATGATTTCTTGACTCTTGACTCTACACGCTTCTGCCTATCTTGTCTTCTATAGCTTCCGCGCTGGTCTTGACCTCAGTCATCGCGTCTGTCGACTGGCCTATCTCCTTTGTAGTTATCACTTCGTGTGTCCCGGCGATCGTATTGCCGGCTACTTTGCCGGTAAATTTGCTTTCGATCATCGTGATTCCGGTCATCATGCGAGAATCCTGCTGCGACAAATTTGACCTTGTCCTTGCCGCGGTGATCGTAGTCGCGCCTTCTTCGTTTGTCATCTCTATCCCGTCGATCTCGGCTGTCGTGGTGGTCGCGACTGTCTCGTCTGTCGCGATGTCGTTGCGGTGAGTGTGGGGTTTTGCTCTGGACTGCATATTCGCCATCTGCCCACTCAGTTGCTAGCTTCATGAGCTCCGCCATTTTTTTTGGTTTTTGTCGTCCGAGTGCCTCTCTGAAGTCTTTTCTGTAGACCCCATTTGTGAAGGCGTCCATCGCTCTGTCTTCTGATATTGCACCCACAGAGTTCCTGATGGAGGCCCATCGTCTGATGTAAGACCTAAGCTTCTCGTCTGTCTTTTGATGGCATGCTCTTAATTCTTCAAATGTTTTCGACCTTTCGCAGAGAGGATCGAAATATTTTATGAAGTCTTCCTTGAAGTGATCCCAAGAATCGTAGGCTCCTTCGGGTAATGACTTGAGCCAGTCGCTGGCCGTGCCTTTCAGCATCAACTGTATGTATTGTAGTGCTGTCGTTGTTGTTCCTCGTTGGCATATGACTGCCAGTTTGTAATCTTCCAGCCACCCCGAGGGTTCTTGTTTTGAGTTAAATTTTGGCATGGTTGGTAGGCCAAACTTCTTTGGGAGTTTTGTTTCCTGAATCCGTCGAGTGAAGCATTGTGCTCCGCATGGTCCTGCGTTGCGATTGTCCGGCGATTCTCGACCGCCTGATCTTCTGGACCTGCTTCTTGATCGGCTTCATGATCTGCAACGGCTTGAACTTTTCCTGCCGCTGCTTCGCTGAGGAATGCGACTAGCGCTCTCTTGAGCGGCTTCTGCTACGTCTTCTCCTTCCTTCATCGACCAGTTCTTTTGCTGCGATTTCCAGGGCCTTCATTTGTTGCAGGTATCTTGCCTCAGTCGGGTCACCTGCCGGTGGTTTTTCTGCTTGGAGGTATTCTACTATGGATATGAGAGCTCTCTCTGCTGTTTTAGGTTGGATTATACCGTCAGAGTCGACGGTTAGAAACGAGTTGCTCAGATTTCGAGTGACGTCTGCTCTTTCGTGTTCAGTGATTCTGTCGAATCTGGATCTACGTCGTGCCTCGGTTGCCCCTATAGAACTCATGGATAGTTGTCGTCTATGTGCGCTTGATATGCTTGCTTGCCTTCCGCGCTCTTCCAGTGTTGCTCTGTATTTCTTCAAGCGCTGCGATTCCTGCCAGTTGAAGTAGTTGTATGTTGCCAACTCATCTGGAGTTGCGTCTGCTGGCATCATTATGCCTTCTTCAATGACCTTCGTTACCTTTGCAGCCATCTCTGCCGTGAAGTCCAGGGTGGTAGTGCCATCTGGTAACGTGAATGTCTGTGGATACTCGACTGATTGTCGATTGGCTGCGTTTTCCGATGTTTCTGCGGCTGTTGCCATGCAGACCTGCTGGGGTATGTGGTAAGGATATGTGTAGTCTGATTGCTCTTCATATGTTGCTTCGACATTGCTATCCCGTTTTATGCTTTTGTTATTTTCGCCATCTTCTACTTGCTGCGCATGTGCATCGTAGTCGATGTTAACATGATGTGGAGATTGGGTCTCTGCGCCCGTGAAGTTGGCTAGACGTATGCTATCTTATGTAGGCTCATCATACTCGGGTAGGTGAAAGCTTTCTTCTGGAGCGTCAATTTGCATATGGTCTTCGATTGGGTTGATATGGAAGGTCGACTGCACTTCTTCTTCCATCTCGTTTTGCTTTATGAATTCGTTGAATTCCTTTGTGGACATGGACCCTGCTATGGAAGAGATCGGATCGATCTGTGATGTTGGTGCTCCAGTGCTTTCAGCCGATGCCGTCGATATGATCATGTCGTCGACTGAGGTAGTCGACAGCTCTTCCTCTTCGGGGAACTCATCCGCCATGAATTTGTTGAATTCTGCGGACGTCATTGAATATGTTGGAGATTGTGGCGGCGGGATCAGGTCGGCATGCGCCAGGGTATCTTTCTTGTCTGTTGCAGATGTGATCTCAGCCGATCTCTTCTGAAGCGGCTGAGTCGCGATCTATTCGACTAAATCCTGCACACCAAGCTGATCAACTAAGAAGTTATGTTCCCCAATAGTTAGATCAAAACCTGAATTGAGACTAGAGTAGATCTCCTGAGCTTCGGGTGAGCATGGCTTGATTCTTGCTGGCGATGCTGCTTTTGGCGAGTGGTCGCCTGTGATCTGGATACGATCTGCTGTCGCTGATGTGCATCTCTCTGAAGGAGTCGGCGGATCGCCGTTTGAAATTTGGACCGAAAAATCCGTAGATCCAACACCACCTATTCCCACAGACGGCGCCAATTGACGAGGGATGTCCCCATCAATACCATGGTTACTAGCCTAGGGTAAGAGTTTATGAGGTAGAGAACGTGTGGTGTTGGTAGATTCGTCGGCTGACAAGCAGAAATTACCCATGTTCGGGGCCCTCGAGTGAGGTAAAACCCTTACTCCTGCTTGTATGTTATTGATTATGTATATGCGGCGAGTACAAGGGTCTAGTAAGATGTCGATATTGCTAGGGTTTGGTGATCCTGATTGGGCATGTCCCTGGCCGGTCTCCCTCCTGTTCTTTATACAGGGGTACAGATCTCGGGTCGTAACCGACTAGGACTACATGTATGGAAAGTACTACCGACTATGCTATGTATGGTATATGTCTTCGACTTGGACTTCGCTTGTTGGGCTTCTTCAGCCTACGAGCAATTGGGATTTAGTCATTACGTGCACCAGGTACCCACACGAAGGGGTAGCCGTTTGGTATAACCTTGTCAACGACGCTCACAGGAAGCAGAAATGACCACATGTGGATCCAGTAAGTCGTCTTGTTGATAACCTGCAAATAATGGGAAGGTGTTACCTTGTTAAAAATAATGTCATTCCGACAATTCCAAATAGCCCATAGTACAGCCGCAGTGCCAATCCTAATAAGCTCTTTGGACTTCTTATCCACTCCATTTAGCCAACTTCCAAATAAATTCCCTATACCAGAAGGAGGTATAATATTGAAAGTAAAATGAATTATGCGTCAAATATCACGCACAAAAGGACATGAAATAAATAGGTGTTCCACAGACTCATTTGCATCACAAAAAACACATTTTTTACACCCAATCCAATTACGTTTAAGCAGATTGTACTTAGTTAAGAGCTCCTTCCTATGCAAGAACCATAGAAATATACGTATCTTTAGGGGGACTTTCAGTTTCCACAAATATTTTCGCAAGTACTGTGTATAACCATTCATTAGTTCAGCGTAGTAGGATTTAGTTGAGAACACACCCGTGGGACACCCGTGGGTATTAGTGACCAAATAAATTTATCAGGTTCATCTGTGATCTAGACACACATGAGCCTTTCAACAAGATGAAACCAACGATCTCTATTATTTCCTAGCAAGTTCCTTCTAAATTGAAAATTGATAGACATACTGCCAAACACAGCCGCAATTATGATATATTTATGAGAAGCAAAAGCATACAGTGATGGGTACTCATGCCCAAGTGAGTTAGTACCCAGCCAAGAATCCTCCAAACCGAGTTTGTTGTCCATCACCAATTTTGAAAGATCCTAGTTTTAGAAAATCATCTTTAACTCTCATTAACCCCTTCCAAAAAGGAGAGTCATTAGGTTTAAGCTGAACTTGGGACAGATTCTTATCTCCTAAATATTTATTTGTCAGCAATTCCTTCCACACACCCCCCTCCGTAAGTAACTTAAATATTCATTTACTCAAAAGACATTTATTTTTTATCTCAAGCACTTCAATACCCAGGCCCCCTTGATCTTTTGGTCTACATGCAATGTTCCATCTAGTTATTCTATATTTTCTCTTCCGCTGATTACTTTGCCAGAAAAAACGTGATTGATAGAAATCTAATCTTTTACATACCCCTTTAGGTATTTCGAAGAAAGACAAGAGAAACATCGGCAAACTGGTCAAAATCGAATTGATTAGCACAAGACGATCACCGTATGATAACATCTGAGCTACCCAAAAACCTAATTTCCCTTCAAAGCAATCCTCTACTGTTTTCCATTCTTTATTAAGTAGTTTCCTATAATGTATAGGGATACCCAAATATTTGAATGGGAGGGAGCCAATCTCGCACCGGAAAAGACTTTGGTATTGGTCTTGCACCTCCACAGCTTTACCAAAACAATATAACTTTCTCTTATGATAATCTCTACAATATAGCCGTTTTGCGATTTAGCCCCTCAACTTATAGAAAAATACAGCGCAGTCCAGAATCTCGGGAGAGGGATCGGACGCGCGACCGCGGACACCTCCCTCGCTATTCTCCTCGCGGCCGCCTCCCTCTGCCCCTCTGCGCCGCCGGTGCCCCGCCCTGCGCCGCCGACCTCTGCACCGCCGGTTCCCCGCCCTGCGCCGCCGGTGCCACGCCCTACGCCGCCGACCTCTGCGCCGCCCGGCGACAGGCTGCTCGTCGTAGACGCCCCAGAAATTCTGCTGCGAGGAGAAAATGGGAGAAATATGTGGATAGGTTTGGTTACCAGCAGGAGGTCGCCGAGCTCCCCGTTGGGCATTGGCGTCGCGCCAGGCGGCTCCGGCGGGAGGGTCGGCGCCGCGGCCGGTGAGGCCGGCTGCAGCGACTCCATGCCTGCGTTGCATTCCAAGGAAACGTCAAATTGATTGCGTCCTGGCCGGCCGGAGCTGGAGGAGAACAAAGGACATAAATTGGCACGTACAGATGGGGAGGAGGTCGTTGAGGTGCGCGAGGTCGGCGGCGGGGACGATCCCGAAGCAGCCGAGCGGCGGCTCCCATCCGTGCAGGAAAACCCCCTCATAAATCCGGTTATCAACCCACCTTACCTGTGGCAGAAAAACGGTCAACGCAGCCGTGACCTCTCGTGTAGGGACGAGGCTGGAGGAGCTCGCGGCGAGGCTGACGGCCGCCCCGAGTCGTCGGCGGAGCACATCAACGGAGGAGCTCGCGGCAAGGCTGGCGTTCGGGGCCCCTGGCATCATGGACGGATCTGCAGCAGGGGGATACGCTCTTCTACTGATTATGGCCTCCAATCGTTGAATCCAATGGTGTCAATCCGGCTGTATCGCTGGATTTCGACTATCGGCTCACGAGCAGTATCTGAATTCTCCGGTAACCAAGGAGCTTACCACCAGTATATTGTCTAGCTATACATTGCAATGGAGAGGGAGAAGCATGATTCGTGATTGGAGAGGTCGACGGCAGCTTGAGCTTCAGCCGAGTTATCTTAATCAGCTAGAGGCAGTACAGTACAGGAGATAAGTTTAAGCTCATGGGGATTAAATTTGAAGCCATGGGGATGAGGAAATTACGGAAGAGATGAACGAAACGAGCCTATAGTAGCAGCTCTGATTCTATATACTCCTACATTGAGTGCCTGCCACGCCCACGCGCATGTTCTGCTGTGAATGATGACGATTTATCAGTACACCTTCTTCGAGAAGAAGGTGCGTCGGGGGCCGAACAACCCCTGCGGCGCAGCGGCGGGGTGCACTCCTCGTCCCCGGCATAGGTGCAGACCGCGTTGTTTCGGCACGCGGCCGTTGTCGGCGTCGGCGTGCTCACGCTTCCCGGCCCCGACGCCATCTTGTCTTCCTCGCCGGCGCCAGCGTGGCTTGTGGCGACGTCGTCGTCGGGAGCGGACTTGTTGTTGTTAATCTTTGCGGTGATATCTTTCTGCTTCTGCTCGGTCGCACCTTCCTGCTGTTGCAGCTTGTTGCGCCTAAGTTACCAGAAGGGGCTGGCCCGGCCCAGGTGGCTGCCGCTGGCGCCGAGGTCCCTTGCTCGGCCCTGACCGCCGGGGACCAACCTCCTCAACATGGACAGGCCTGCCTGAGCGGCAACCCTTTCAGCTGCCAACGCCGATGGCCCGGAGGTCACTCCGCTTGAGTTGGTCGGCCGTGAATTTTGGCTACACGAGCACGGCACCGGTGAATTTTGGCTGGAGAAGAGTATGTCGAAGAAGAACAAGTGCTTCAAACATTGTTTGCAATAAAGAGTGAGAAATTTCACTGATCAAATTTTAATTTCAGACAATTTTTATTTAGCGGCTATACTTGTAGACACTTATGTGAGAAATTATGCACCTGCAAATATTTACTGAGACCATGATTTAGAAAAGTTCATTTTTGATAATTTAGGCCTGTAATCCATATTCGCATTATGCATATTCGCGCTGTGAAGACACAAACTGTTGGCGACTCATATACATAGTAGCCAAATAATTGCTATCATTTACTTTTACTTAACGAATACTATATTAGAGGCCATAATGTGGTGTCAAAATTTTGAATTTGTATTTACTTCGTGGGAATGTGCAAAAAAATTCAACTCAATATGATTTCAAAAGACATTTTATGATTTAAAAATAGTCATGCACCATAGAAATACTTTAGAATTATAGGTACTTTAACTTGTGTAATGTTCTTAATAATTACTCCCTCTGTTTTAAATTAATTGACTCAGATTTAGTTCAAGTTGTACTAAATCTAAGTCAACTAATTCAGAATGGAGGGAGGAAGTAGCATGAAGTCTTACAGAAAGGAAAGAAGTTGGAGAGGGTATAGGTATTTATCGATGTATGAATATATAACCTTGTGTCTTGTTGTTTGCCATCTTTCTGAATTTAGGACAATTATACATGATTTTTTTCGATATCCCGTAGCAACACATGAGCATTTTGCTAGTTAATTATTAAACCTGAGAGTTGCTCAAAGAATGCCAATATTAGTTTCATATTCACCGCTTTCGCAAGATCGTGTTCTAGAAATAATATTGTGTCATCCGCATACTGAAGTATTGAAACCCCACCCTCAACCAAGTGCGGTATTAGTCCCACCACCTGACCATCCTCTTTAGCACGTGAAATTAGAATAGCCAGCATATCCGCTACAAGATTGAACAACAATGGAGACAACGGATCCCCTTGTCGTAAACCCCTTAGTGTTTGAAAATAATGACCAATATCATCGTTCACCCTGATACCCACACTCCCGCCTTGAACAAACATTGCAACCCATTCACACCACGTCGATGCAAATCCCTTCATACGAAGAGCTTGTTGTAGAAAGGACCATTTAACTTTATCATAGGCCTTTTCAAAATCGATTTTAAAAAGCACCTCATCCAATTTCTTATTATGCATCTCATGGATTGTCTCATGTAAAACCACAACCCCTTCCAAAATATTTCTCCCTGGGATAAAAGTTGTTTGAGTTGGGCGCACCACTCTACTCGCGATTGAGGTTACCCTATTAGTGCCTACTTTTGTGAAGATCTTAGAACTTACATTAAGGAGACAAATAGGTCTATATTGTTCAATTCTACTAGCATCTTCAACCTTGGGTAGCAACGTAATGATCCCAAAGTTAAGCTTATACAACGGTAGTTCACCCTTCCGCAATTGAGCAAACATAGACATTAAATCATTTTTTAACATCGGCCAAAATTTTTGATAGAACTCCGCAGGGAACCCATCCGGACCTGGAGAATTATTGTGTTCCATCTGCGAGATCGCCTCGTATACCTCTTTGTCTGTGAATTCTCCCGTCAAAATATTGTTTTCTTCCGCTGATATTTGAGGCACGTCATGTGTGACATCCTCGTCCAACGAGAAAAAGTTTGGTTCCGACACTCCAAATAGTTTTTTATAGTATTCCAAATGAACACTCTCAAATTTGCCTCCCCCAAAATGGTCCCTTCATATTGTTCTGGTTGGAAAATTCTTTTTTTCTATGTTTACCATTAGCCATGATATGGAAATACCTCGTATTATTTCCACCCTCTTGGACATGTTTTACTTTCGCTCTTTGGGCCCATTTTGATTCTTCCTCACCCAATAGTTTTGCAAGTTGTATCTCAGCCTCTTTTCTTTGCAGCTCGCTCATCCACATTTAAGAACATGGTTTCAGCTTTAATATCAAGGTGGTCTATTGTTGGGGGAATGGTAACCCGGTAGGCTCATGAATAGTGAAGCGTAACCCGGGAGGCAGGAGGCCTGGGCGAGGTTACCCTGCACTCCACATGAGCAGGGTTACGCTTGAGTCGGAGAGCTCATTTCATAATCCGGCCAGGAAACTAACCCGGATTTGGGTGAGGTGTCAGGCGAAATCCGGATTTGGAATGTGGGTGTCAGGTGAAACCCGGATTTGGGTGTCAGGCAAAACCCGGATTTGGATGAGGTTTCGGGAAGAGCTAGAGAGGGAAGGCTCTAGAAGACTCAGAGGCAGTATTCAGCACGGAGCACAAGACTTGTAGGGTACGAAAGACAAGACGAGATAGAGTAGAATTTAAATAATCTTATCATGTAAATCTGAAAACCCGGATGTCTATATAACCGGGCTCCTAGGTCATAAAAAAGAGAGGCTACGATAAGCCATAATCAAGCCAAGTAAGATAGATAAAATAGAGAGAGCTCCAAGAGAGAGCTCCAATGCCGGAGTCATCGAAACCCAGCGATCGCCATTGGCGTAACATGTAACATATTATCATATTAGTGATTTATCAAGATATAGTGATCCTCCACCGAGGGGACCCGAAGTTGGGTAAAAAACATCTTCATCCCCGCAGAGCTAGATAATCTCCTTAGCGTCAGAATCGCCTTGTACCTCATCTCAAGTTTCCATTTGAAAACATCTGTCGTGATAATACTACGACAATTGGCGCCCACCGTAGGGCCTACGTCCAAGTGTGTCCTCATCAAAGGAGAAGCTCGACAAGTAATGAAAAAACCTGTTATCGATTAACAAAAAGAGCCAATCGTCAGTTTTGAAAGCCGACAATAGAGAAGCCGGCTCTGAAGATTCATATTTCGTAAAAGCAGCTACCAGTCCGAATCTGCGTCGCAGAACGTGTTGAGTTCGAATCAATCAGAGTCCATCAATGTATCAAGGAGGAAAAGATCAGGCGGGACTGCCGCTTTGTCACATCTGCGGGCAGGCAAGCAGATCACCCAAAAAAGAAAGAGGCGCGTAGCACAGTTATTCCCAACACTCGATTGGAGTCATCTACTATGCGTTCAAGGTTACCTATGGAAGGAAAATATAAGGCCGGATGATGGTTACAAGCACGTCTCGGTGGGAAAGGATCCATCAACTGGTCTGCACAAGTTCGTCATCAGCGATTCGTGTAAGAGCTGGCCACGGAGAGAAGCCGGCCATAGTAGAAGCAGCCTCGAAAGAGCATCAGAACGTCTGTCGCCTACAAGTCGACCGATCTTATTTTTTCTAATCCGACTGAACTTGATTTGTGGGCTAATTAAAGTATAAGTCGGCCGATAGCAGTGCAGAACCGGCAGCGCGAAGATCAAAAACTCCGGCAAAGCCATATCAACTAGCCGGCAGCTAAACGGGTCAAGTCCCGAGGAATTCATGCATCATTGCAGCAGGACCCGGGATGAAAAGGAAAGTTTTACCCGGTTAAAAAACTAGTACTCCCCCGACCCGAAATAATGGGCGTGAGAGTGTTATTTTTCGTTTTTAAAAAAAGCCTCCGCCCGGTTTGAATGTTTTGCAACTGAGTCCACCGGTTGTTTCAGCTCGCAGGAGCGGGGAGGAATGCGCTCGCGGCCGTCTCAGCTTGCCGGAGAGAGGGGATCCGCGGCGGCTCCGCCGCAGTAGGTCGGAGAGCTTCCGCCGGCCGCTTCCCTTTCCGCTGCACGACGCCTCCCGTCTTCCTCACGAGGGCGGCCGCGACAAGGGAGGCACGGACAGAGCGACAGGTTCTCCTGAGAGCTCCTCGTCGCTGAGGAAACAGGAGCAGAGGCACAGACGAGGGAGACGAGGTGGTTGGCCTCGTCGTCGCTGAGAAAGTGCGGGTAGGGGAACGCCCTGCACGCCATGGAAGACGCCGCCAATTCGGCTCCGTCGAAATCTCAATCGAGATCGAGGTGAATTGAGGTGTGGCGCCCGAGAGCACCTCCGCCACCACGGTGGCCTCCTCGGCAGACGACATGGCCGCCTCCCGCACACGCCGGAGGATCTCCAGCTTCGTCGCCCGCCTCTCTAACGGCCCCAGCACCCGCCCCACCTCCACCTGCACCGCCAACCGCGCACACGAACGCCGCCCTTCGAGTCGCTTGCCCCGCTGAGGTCGTCGGAGCGCTGGAGGCGGAGGAGCCGCTTCACGAGGCCCTCGGCGAGGAGCGCGTCCAGGACCTCTCGGCGGCCGTAGTACGCCACCTGGAGCACCAGCTCGAACGCCATCGCACGCGCGGGGGTCGGCCGCGCAGAGCAGGGCCACCAGCCGCGGCAGCTCGCCCCGCTCGTGCATCTCGTCCACCAGCGGCGTCCGGATCGCATCCACCAGCCCGTTCAGCGCCCGCATCGCCGCCGTGGAAGCTGACGACGAGGCGGCATCCACGAGCGCGCCCCGGGGAGAGGTCGCCGCGGGAAAAGCTAGGATCTTGGAGATAAGGATTTGATCTCCTCGTCCTTGGTTCGCCTGGGCCGAAGGGGCCCGAGGAGGAAGGCGGAGCAGCGGTGAGGGAGGAGCGGAGCAGGCGGGCCGGGAGGGGCGGAGCATGCGGGCGGAGCAAGCGGAGCGACCGGTAGGGGCGGAGCAGGCGGCGGTGGGGATGATCTGGAGAGTTGGTGGGAGGACTTTTTACTTCAGGTGAAAAAAAGGAGGGTTGTTTTTTTGCTAAGCAACCACCACGACCGGTAATACGGGTCGGAGGGAGTAGTACTATTGAACCTGGTGTATGCGCGTACAAGAAAATAAGCTTGTTGAAGCTAGCACTCACGTCGATCAAAATCAAAGATGACCCGGCTGTGCACCAGTTTCAAGCAGCAGCAACAGATAAGATAGTTGAGTTCAGATTAGATTCGGATTGATATTGCATAAGGTACAACAGAACACAAAGCAGTAAACCTTGCCGCCGGCCGGGCTATCCGTGTGAGACTATAAGCAAGTCCGTGTCAGGTTACTACCCAAGCAGTATTATGGATCAAGACCATGAATCAAGGAAAGAAGTACTCGTATACTTTTGGAGCCGGTCACTAAAGAGCAACACGGTTTCCAAAACCAAATAAAGCAATCAAGGGAAAGAGAAACAGCTCGGTGGCCATCTACGCACGCGGAAAGGAAAGAGAGGAAAGAGGAAAAAAGGAAGACGCTGCATGTCGGCCGGGTTACAAGCACATCAAGATTCAAATCAGAGTCGGGGTCTCGGGGAAGACTAGAGAAAAATTAACTTCCAAGGAAGATCACGTGAGTAGTAAGAAGAAAAAAGAGATGAAGAAAGCCAGATTAATGAGAGCCGGCAAGGGAAAGCCAGCACGGAAACAACGATGGATCTGATCATAGAAGTCAGCCTTGGAGTCAAGAGAATGTTTTGTGAGTCGGCGACAGAAAAATTGAACATGGAGAGCTAGGGAATCTACAATCCATCGTACAGGATTAGTGACACCGACGTTGTTTATTGCTAATCAAGGTCGTCGGGAGTCACATTGCTAGTCGACGCAACATATCACATTGATTCGTCGGTGTAAAGACAGAAAAAAAAGTAAAAGAGCAATATAATCCGGATGCAAAATATCAAATAGCCGGCTCGTCAAGACACGACGGCTCGGAAACAAAGATCCTCATCAAGACCCGTTTATGGCTTCAGACAGGGATGACCCGTCTGTACGCCGATTTTCAAGAAGCAAGTGCGAGAATGACCCGGCCGTTGCCGGCTTTGAGTCAGTCACATATTGTTCATCCATCGCAGCATGTTCATCACCGCGCCCCGGTTAAATCATCGTCACAGATTACTCATTGGAGTATAATCGCCGTACTACGGCGCACACATTTATAGATGGTTGTGTTGAAAACATTGATCCTACCGTTTAAAAGATACGGGTGATGACGTTCAGGTTACAAATGCTAAACCGCACACGTGAAACATATTTGAGGATGATCCGTGAAAATCCTATCAGTGTTTACATCGCTTAGCGAGACCTTAGTGAATTTATCAAAGTCGGGGTATAGAATTCTCGAAAAGGTATTTTTCAAAATCGGTTTATATAATTACCGCAAAGGTATTTATTAAATTTGGGCTATAAAATTCCCGTAAAGTTATTTTTAAAAGTCGGGCTATCGGATTCCCGCAAACAGATTTATCAGTCTATTTCAGTAGCCAATTGCCGTAATCCGGGTTATGCATTATCAGCACCAAGAGTGCTTCGTGTAATAGCCCGTTTGTAACTTTCCAAAATTGTGTGCATTAAAATGGATATTCATGTCATCATTTACATATGTGGTTGCATCTAATTAATTATGTTGATTCAAATTCAAATTCCAAATTTAAATTCTTATTTTTAAATTTAAATGCTTTTCAAATAATTTCAAATGAAGTTTCAAATTATGTATAAATATCACACCAGATATTAATATGACTAATTTGAAACTATTAAAAATTGTTCAAAAGTTTTATTATGTCTCTTCTCTTATTTGTTTTAAAAATACAAAAATCAGAAATTTTTTAAAGAGAAAAATAAAACAAAAATTAGAAAAGAGGGAAAAAAAATAAGAGCCGGCCGAGATGGGCCAACTCCTGGCCCATCTCAGCCCACGGCCAGCCGACCGGCCCACCTCCCCTTCATCCTCATACGGACAGAGGAGCCGACCTCGCTTTACAGCTCGGCTATGGCGCCTCCCCACTGCCAAGCTCACCCCACCGGCGCCCCACTGCCACCTCCTCTCCTTCCCTCTTTAAATCGCGCAGCACCCCGCAAAACCCTAACCCTAATACCTTCTCCTCCCCCGCCACCACAGCTCGCTCCCCACGCATCGCCGTCGACATAGCCGCACGGACGAGCTCGCCGCCGCGTTGATCTCCGTCGACCGCACGCCAGCAGCGTCCCTCCGACCTACTCTTCATCCTCGACGCACGCAGGACGGACGGGAGACACCGCACGCCGATCTTCCCCAACGCCGGTCCGGGCTCCGCCTCGGCCTCCCCCACACCGCCCACTCATTCCCGGCGTCCCCGCACCTCCTCCGCTTGCCATCCGCCTCCTGGTGAGCTACACCGTAGTTTCCCCGCGTCTCCCCTTCGTTTGCTTCTGGAAAACGCGGTGTTCTGGCCGGCGCCGGACGAGCTCCGTCACGGCCACGCCGCAGCCGCACGAACGTGCACGGACGCGAAGGGAAAAGGTCTAATTTTTGTCGCCCCGAGCACGCGCACGCACGCACCACTCTTCCTCGCAACAACACGCACACACCTCACGCACAACAACACGCACACACCTCACGCGACCCAGCGCCGCCAATCCTTGGTTGACGTCGGCCAGTCGCCGCCGCGACGAGTTCTGTCCGGTTTCGTCTTCAGTTTCGTCAGAACCCGGACGTTTTCAGTTCGTCAGTAAAAATAGAACTTGATTTGGTTTAAAACGAAACCTACTCTAATCCTATCACTAACCTATCACTAACCTACTGGCTAAACGAGCCGTGCGTCCGCACCCGCGCGCCCGAGTTCGACTTCCACCCGGGGCAGAGGAGAAAAGCCCCAATTTTTGCGCCCCGCGCCACTGACAGCCCGGGCCCGCTTGGCAGCGACTGCCCGGGCCAGCACAGCGCATCCCCGCCCGCGTGACAGCCTGGGCCCGCGCGTCAGCCACCCGGGCTTGACACCCTCGCGGTGAGAAAAGCCCGACGTGTCTGCAACTTTGTACCGAAGCCCCTGCCCTTAAGTTTTTGCACAGAGGACCTCCTCTGCCAATGTTTCTATCACGGATAAGTCCCTGGAATTTCAGAAAACACCCCTACACTTCAAAATGCAATAACTTTTAAATTATAAATCCAAATTAAATAAACTTTATATGTTTTTATATCAGAAAAATGCAAAAAACATTATTATAACATTCTTATGTCATTTTTCATCATTTATTTTTAAATGCTTAGTTTAATTTAACAAATGCAATTAATTAATTAAATATGAATGTGTGGGGTAATAAATATATAATGCCCTAATTCCATTTAATATGCTCATATCTTTTATACCATGTCTTGCCAGGCTAATAAATATTTAATTTGAGTTGAAGATAACTAATAGGCAATTAATTACTAAATATGTTATGTGTTGGGCAAGTAATTAATTAATGGTTTTTCCATTTAGATTAATCAAATCACCATACCTGCTATATATATTAGTAACATTTAAATTGTTGGCTACACAAATAACTTGCACCCTAATCTTTTGCCGGGATTTCATCCCCGCTTTAAAATGACCTAATCACCTCATACCATAGTGCACCATCATTTGATTGCGCATTTCTCTGTACTGATTATTGTTTCCTATTGTTTGTGTTTGGTTCTCTTTGGGTAAACGACGACGTGTCTGGTGCGAGTACCTACGATACTGAGGTTCCAGCTTTTGTGCCAGGCCACGAGCTGTCAGGCAAGCTTCTGCTAACCGGTTACACGATTGTCTGGTTTTCATTCCTGCCTTTTGATCTATGCTATCCTAGTTATCGATTCTTGAACTGCGATCCCATCACATGTTTATCCTGCAGCCTATACAGCTATATCCCCACAACCCTTGCATGTTTATCTGTTGGCCTTTGCGAGTCATAGTGCATGCTTAGAATTGGTGGAGCGAGTCGTTCCTTTGTATTTATCTCATATGCTTAGTATGATAGATTGATCTACTATAATAAACTGCTGTCTTATTTTGGGGTTCTATAATTAAAGATAAGGCACTTGGCGGAAGGCCTTGCGAGGTGCTTTGTTCTGCTCAGTGTCGACCTAGGAACTGAGATTTTGTCGTCGGATCCAATTTTGAGAGCACTAACCACTTGTGGGTGGCCCAATGGAGCCCCCCTCGATCTTGACTGGAACTTCGACTTGTCCGGGAGCTGCACCTAGTTCGGGTTTTCTATTTGTCTCATATGCATCGATACTAGTGTAGTATTTTACTTTTGGCGGTGTGCCTTGTTACATGCATAGAGGGCGCGGCCTATTGATGCGGAGGGATGTGTCCTGCGGGAGTCCGCACCCTTTTGGCCGGGACCAGCATAGCTCCCGTGGCTCCTGGACTTGTTGCGGTGAAGGAAAAGAGTTGGGTTGAAAGGCCCTAATGTTTTTGACTGGGTTGATCATGCGAGTATGGGTCCAGTAGTGCACCCCTGGAGGGTATAATCTTATCACTGAGCCGTGTCCACGGTTATGGACGAATTTGGTGATGATGCTGGCTAACAAGATCTAGACAACTTACACCTAATCATTGTTAATTAATTTGACTAGTATTATAGGATTACTTACACCATAAATGGTAACTAAAATTGTTAACGTGTGAGTATTCCCGGATTTCTTCCTCATACTTGGTTGAGGGGGTTAATTCGAGAATGGGTTATGACTGGTGTTAGTTGTAAATGGCTACTCAAACGCTCTCTTATCCCTCTCTAATTAGACGGAAGTTTTAGCGTGTCTCTTTAGGTTGCTAGTGCTGCTGCCGCTAAGTACACTTACCCCCATACTTTGAGAATCTTACAGATTTGTAACATGTTAGGTTAAGATTGTTCGATACGTTTCGGTGTATTGACCTGTTCGCGGGCTGTGGTTTTTCTATAGTTGAGGATTCTCCGTACGACCAGGTGGGTGGATACTACGTGGAGTTCGACGACGAGATCTACGACGAGTAGTTAGAGTTCCCCTGGGCTACTTCCTGGTGGACTGCGTGGATGGGCCTTCTTTTTCCGTTTCGGCTTTGAGCCCTTTGCTTCTTGTCTGTACTCAGACCGGTTTGTTTCCGCTGCATGATGTAATGTTGGGACATGTGTCCTCTGATTGGTGCCATTCGCTATATTTTGCTCAGTGAGAGCTTTTGGATATTATTTCCTTTCTTTGTGTCTTAGGTTTATTCTGTGGTTTCAACTTGTTAAAAATCCGACTCGTATACCGTGTGTGTATGGTTGAAGTATACGAGTTGGAAGACTTTTTGGGTTCTTGCGTGCACAATCTGGAAACGTATGTGACGTTGGGATCGCCAAGAGCTGTCGGCCGATGATCCATTCCGAGCCAGGTCTACATGTTCCTGGGATTGGTATTCCCCAGTATTCTCTTGGTTGTGTGGCCCAACCGATACGCTTTGTTTGTGTAGCCTGAATTCAGGGTCTGACAGTTGGTATCAGAGCTTAAACGCCCTCAGGTTCCCTTCTACTGGTGGTTGTTTGAGTCTAGAAAAATATTTTGTAATTATCAGGAAAATCTTAAACGTGAGAGTAGGAATTCTGTTCTTTTACTTCTTTCCCCACCCACCCTCCCTGTTATTTTGGTAAGGAAGTGTTACGATATTTTCCCTTCTCAACTAAATTTTAAAATTAGGACATCACGTGTTCTGTGTTTTCCGTAGTACCATAGTTGCAGGTGTCTTCAAGGTGGTGCTCTTCGCTTCAGCAGTTTCAACCTCTTCGGCTACGTTCAGTTTCATTCTTGAATCAATCAGTTGTTTCTCCTCTTTTGGTGAAGTTACCTCAAGCTCAATTGGTGTTTCCTAGTTTTAGTGCTAGTCTTCGTCCTTACCTCTCTTTAAACATTGGAAGTGAACAAAGTGGCGTACCATGATGGATGGCCATGTCTCGTTCCTTGTTGTCTTTTCTAAGCAATCTGAAGTTTTCCTTTAAGCACTTACGTTGGATTTTGTTTATCCGATTATGGTGTTAACGTTGTATCCTCCTCAGGATGGAGAGTGGCGAAGAAGATACTCCAATGCCTTCCCAAATGGGGCAAGTTTTGTCTCAGATGACGCAAGTTTTGAGTTAAATTCAGCAAAACCAGAACCAGAGCAACAACTGTGTGTCTATCATGCAATTTCTCCAGCTCAATCCCCGCACGTTTGATGTTCCCTCTGAGCCACTCGATGCTGATGACTGGCTGCGTGAGATGAACAATGCTCTGGCTGTTTCTCATGTGTCCGATGAGGACCGTGTTCCTTATGTCACCTACCTGCTTCGCGGTGAATCCATGTCTTGGTGGGAGAACTTACTAGAGTTACGAGCACCAGGTGTTGTGACTACTTGGGATGAGTTCAAGGAGGCTTTCAAATGCCACCATATTCCAGATGGGGTCATGGAAAGAAAGCGGGAAGAATTCTATGACTTGACTCAGGGTAGCATGTCTGTGTTGGACTATCAAACTGAGTTCAATCGTTTAGCCCGCTATGCTCAGGATGAGGTATCAACTGATGCCAAAAAGCGAGCCAAATTCCGCAGAGGTCTAAACCCAGATCTTAAGTACGCACTGACTCTTATCAAGTGCGATACCTTTGAAGACCTTGTCAACACAGCTCTCCGAGAGGAATTTGGACGTGAGAAGTTCGAAGAATCTCGTAAACACTCTCTTGAAACAACTTCTTCTCCATCAGATTCTACACCTCCGCAGAAACGTAGGGTTTGGGTACCCTATGCAGCTCAAACTCAACTCATCCACAGTCCAGTTACTCCAAGGGTTTCTTCCAGTCTAACCAACCCAGCTTCAGCAACAAGGAGTTTCGTCAAGCAGACAACGCCATTGGTTCAAAACTCTTCGGTCACCTGCTTCAAGTGCGGTGAGCCGGGCCACTTCTCTTACAAGTGTCCGCAAAACCAACTTCCTCCACCACCTTGTCGCCCTAAGAGTTGTGCTTTTACTCCTCAGGCCCCCAACATCGACAAAAGGTCTGTTGGTAGACGTGCAAGGGTGAATCATGTTACAGCAAAAGAAGCATAGGAAGCTACTGATGTGGTGCTTGGAAATCTATTGGTGAACTCTATCCTCGCTAAAGTGTTGTTTGATTCTGGTGCGTCCCATTCTTTCATCTCGCAAAGTTTTGCTTCCAGCAATGGTGTTCCTTTCGAAAAGATGGACAACTCTGTCTTAGTGCAGCAACCAGGATCCAAATGGCTTACAAAGGAAGTTAGCCTGAACAACGAGATCTTAATCGGAAATCTTCCATTCCAAGCGTCTCTTATTGCTCTTCGTTCTTCAGACATTGATGTCATCCTAGGGATGGATTGGCTTGTGGCTAATAAAGCGGTCATTGACTGTACTGCTAAATCTGTTAAGCTTACCCATTCTTCTGGCCACATAGTCTATTTCTATTCAAAAACTCCACCTGTTCAGCCGTTTACTCTCAATGTTCATCATCTACCTGCTATGGAAGATATACCGGTGGTCCGAGACTTTCCTGACGTCTTTCCTAAAGAATTACCAGGTATGCCACTGACAGAGCCGTGGAGTTCGTTACTGAACTAGAACCAGGCACTGCTCCTATCTCCAAACGTCCTTACAAGATGGGCCCCAAAGAACTAGCTCAGCTTACGAGACAGCTAGAGGAGTTGGAAAGTAAAGGTCATATTCAACCTAGTACTTCTCCTTGGGGTTGTCCTATTCTGTTTGTGAAAAAGAGGGACACGACTGAGCGACTGGTTGTTGACTACCGGCCTCTGAACAAGAAAACCATCAAGAACAAGTATCCCCTTCCTCACATCAATGACCTGTTTGATCAACTCACTGGTGCTAAGGTTTTCTCTTTTCTCCAAGTTGGACTTGAGGTCAGGTTATCACCAGATCAGGATCCGCAAAGAAGACATTCCAAAGACAGCTTTCACCACTCGCTATGGTCTCTACGAATACACTGTCATGTCTTTCGGTCTCACAAATGCTCCGGCGACTTTCGCACGTCTAATGAACTTCTTTTTCATGGAATACCTCGATAAGTTCGTGGTAGTCTATCTCGATGACATTCTTATCTATTCCAAAACCGAGGAAGAACACGGAGAACATGTACGCCTTATCTTGTTGAAGCTCCGAGAACGCCGTCTCTACGCCAAGTTCTCCAAGTGTGAATTATGGCTTCCTAAAGTATCCTACCTTGGTCATGTCATCTCTTCTGAAGGCATTTCTGTTGATCCAGAAAAAGTGAAGGCCATTGTTGAATGGTTGCCTCCTACATCGGTGAAACAAGTCAGGAGTTTCCTTGGCATGGCTAGCTATTGCCGTCGATTTGTTGAGAACTTCTCCAAAATCACTAAGCCTCTCACCGATCTTACTAGGAAGGATAGAAAGTTTCTTTGGACTCCAAAGTGTGACGAGAGCTTCAACCTCTTGAAATCTAAACTCACTTCTACTCCTGTTCTAGTTGGCCCAGATACTTCCAAACCTTTCCAAATCTTCTGCGATGCATCTCTTCAAGGACTAGGCGCAGTCCTCATGCAAGAACGCAAAGTTGTGGCTTATGCATCTCGCCAGTTGCAGCCTCATGAGCTCAACTATCCTACATATGATCTTGAACTTGCAGCAATCATGTATGCCCTCAAGGCTTGGAGACCTTATTTGTTGGGGCACAACTGTGAGATCTTCACTGATCATAAGAGTCTCAAATATCTCTTCACTCAACTAGATTTGAATCTCAGTCAAACAAGGTGGCTTGAGAAGCTCTCAGATTACGATCTTACCATCTCTTACACTCCAGGCAAGGCTAATGTAATGGCTGATGCTCTCAGTCGTAAGTCCTATTGCAACAACCTCATGGTTGAGGACATCCAACCTCCTCTTCACGAAGAATTCAAGAAGCTCAATCTTCAAGTGGTTCCTTCTGGGTATCTTGCAAACTTGATTGCCACTCCTACACTTGAGGATAAGATCCGTGCCACACAGTTGCGTGATTCTGGTGTCAAGAATATCAAAGCAAACATCGGCAAGGATAAGTACAAGAGTTTTTCTCTCGATGACAAGGGTACCTTTCTATTTGAAGAACGCATTGTAGTGCCCAAGCTTGACAGCTTAAGAGAGCTCATTCTCGAGGAGGCCCATGATACTCCGCTTTTGATTCTTCCTGGCAGCACAAAGATGTACCAGGATCTCAAGTCAATCTATTGGTGGACCAGGATGAAGCGTGAAATTGCTCTCTATGTGTCTCATTGTGATGTTTGCTGTCGTGTTAAGGCAGTTCATCAGAGACCACCTAGACTTCTTCAACCACTTCAAATTCCTGAGTGGAAATGGGACAAGATCGAGATGGACTTCGTTACTGGGTTTCCAAAGTCCAAGAAAGGCAACAATGCAATCTTTGTTGTCATTGATCGTCTCTCCAAAGTGGCTCACTTCTTCCCAATCAAAGAGACAATATCAGCTAGTCAGTTGGCAGAATTCTATATGACAAGACTGGTTCCTTTACATGGTGTTCCTATGGCAATAAGCTCGGATCGTGGAAGTATCTTCACTTCTCGATTTTGGGATAGCTTTCAGAAAGCCTTGGGTACCAAACTTCTGTTCAGCACAACTTACCATCCGCAGACAAGTGGACAGGTTGAAAGAGTGAACCAAATTCTGGAGGATATGCTCAGAGCTTGTGTTATCTCCTTTGGCATGAAATGGGAGGATTGCCTTCCGTATGCTGAGTTTTCCTACAACAACAGCTTCCAAGCAAGTCTAGTCAGGGCTCCCTTTGAAGCTCTCTATGGACGCAAATGCAGAACTTCTCTCAATTGGTCTCAAGCTGGTGAACGTCAATTCTTTGGCCCTGACATTATCCAGGAGGCTGAGGAAAAGGTGCACATCATTCGTGACAATCTGAAGATTGCCCAGTCTCGGCAGAAAAGCTATTATGATAGCAAGCACATGGACATGGTTTATGCACCTGGTGACCAAGCTTACCTTCGTGTCACTCCTCTGAGAGGCACACAACGCTTTGGCATCAAAGGCAAGCTCGCTCCGCGTTATGTTGGGCCTTTCAACGTTCTTTCAAGGCGTGGTGAATTGGCTTACCGTCTGGAACTTCCTCCAAACCTCTCCAAAGTGCACGATGTCTTCCACGTGTCACAGCTCAAGAAGTGCTTCCAAGATCCAGGACGGGCAGTTGATCATGGATCAATTGAACTTCGAGAAGATCTCTCCTATGTGGAACAACCGATTCGCATTCTTGACGAAGCTGAACGTCGCACCCGTAACAAAACTGCCAAGTTCTACAAGGTTCAATGGTCTCATCATTCTGACAAGGAAGCTACATGGGAACGTGAAGACCACCTCCGTGCCGAGAACCCCAACCTCTTTGTTGCTCCATGAAGAATCTCGGGGCGTGATTCCTTTGAGGGGGGGGGGGGGGGGAGTGTTGTAACAGCCCGTTTGTAACTTTCCAAAATTGTGTGCATTAAAATGGATATTCATGTCATCATTTACATATGTGGTTGCATCTAATTAATTATGTTGCTTCAAATTCAAATTCCAAATTTAAATTCTTATTTTTAAATTCAAATGCTTTTCAAATAATTGCAAATGAAGTTTCAAATTATGTATAAATATTCACACCAGATATTAATATGACTAATTTGAAACTATTAAAAATTGTTCAAAAGTTTTATTATGTCTCTTCTCTTATTTGTTTTAAAAATACAAAAATCAGAAAGTTTTTAAAGAGAAAAATAAAACAAAAATAAGAAAAGAGGGAAAAAAAGAGCCGGCCGAGATGGGCCAACTCCTGGCCTATCTCAGCCCATGGCCAGCCGACCGGCCCACCTCCCCTTCGTCCTCGTACGGATAGAGGAGCCGACCTCGCTTTACAGCTCGGCTATGGCGCCTCCCCACTGCCAAGCTCACCCCACCGGCGCCCCACTGCCACCTCCTCTCCTTCCCTCTTTAAATCGCCCAGCACCCCGCAAAACCCTAACCCTAAGTCCTTCTCCTCCCCCGCCGCCGTAGCTCGCTCCCCACGCATCGCCGTCGACATGGCCGCACGGACGAGCTCGCCGCTGCGTTGATCTCCGTCGACCGCATGCCAGCAGCGTCCCTCCGACCTCCTCTTCATCCTCGACGCACGCAGGACGGACGGGAGACACCGCACGCCGATCTTCCCCAACGCCGGTCCGAGCTCCGCCTCGGCCTCCCCCACACCGTCCACTCATTCCCGGCGTCCCCACACCTCCTCCGCTCGCCATCCGCCTCCTGGTGAGCTACGCCGTCGTTTCCCCGCGTCTCCCTTTCGTTTGCTTCTGGAAAACGCCGTGTTCTGGCCGGCGCCGGACGAGCTCCGTCACGGCCACGCCGCAGCCGCACGAACGTGGACGGACGCGAAAGGAAAAGGTCTAATTTTTGTCGCCCCGAGCACGCGCACGCACGCACCACTCTTCCTCGCAACAACACGCACACACCTCACGCGACCCAGCGCCGCCAATCCTTGGTTGACGTCGGCCAGTCGCCGCCGCGACGAGTTCTGTCCGGTTTCGTCTTCAGTTTCGTCAGAACCCGGACGTTTTCAGTTCGTCATTAAAAATAGAACTTGATTTGGTTTAAAACGAAACCTACTCTAATCCTATCACTAACCTATCACTAACCTACTGGCTAAACGAGCCGTGCGTCCGCATCCGCGCGCCCGAGTTCGACTTCCACCCGGGGCAGAGGAGAAAAGCCCCAATTTTTGCGCCCCGCGCCACTGACAGCCCGGGCCCGCTTGGCAGCGACTGCCCGGGCCAGCACAGCGCATCCCTGCCCGCCTGACAGCCTGGGCCCGCGCGTCAGCCACACGGGCTAGACACCCTCGCGGTGAGAAAAGCCCGACGCGCCTGCAACTTTGCACCGAAGCCCCTGCCCCTAAGTTTTTGCACAGAGGACCTCCTCTGCTAATGCTTCTATCACGGATAAGTCTCTGGAATTTCAGAAAGCACCCCTACACTTCAAAATGCAATAACTTTTAAATTATAAATCCAAATTAAATAAATTTTATGTGTTTTATATCAGAAAAATGCAAAGAACATTATTGTAACATTCTTATGTCATTTTGCATCATTTATTTTTAAATGCTTAGTTTAATTTAACAAATGCAATTAATTAATTAAATATGGAATGTGTGGGATAATAAATATATAATGCCCTAATTCCATTTAATATGCTCATATCTTTTATACCATGTCTTGCGAGGCTAATAAATATTTAATTTGAGTTGTAGATAAATAATTTGCAATTAATTACTAAATATGTTATGTGTTGGGCAAGGAATTAATTAATGGTTTTTCCATTTAGAATAATCAAATCACCATACCTGCTATATATATTAGTAACATTTAAATTGTTGGCTACACAAATAACTTGCACCCTAATCTTTTGCCGGGATTTCATCCCCGCTTTAAAATGACCTAATCACCTCATACCATAGTGCACCATCATTTGATTGCGCATTTCTCTGTATTGATTATTGTTTCCTATTGTCTGTGTTTGGTTTTCTTTGGGTAGACGACGTGCTACGAGTACCTACGATACTGAGGTTCCAGCTTTTGTACCAGGCCATGAGCTGCCAGGCAAGCTTCTGCTAACCGGTTACACGATTGTCTGGTTTTCATTCCTGCCTTTTGATCTATGCTATCCTAGTTATCGATTCTTGATCTGCGATCCAATCACATTTTTATCCTGCAGCCTGTACAACTATATTCCCACAACCTATAACTCCTTGCATGTTTATCTGTTGGCCTTTGCGAGTCGTAGTGCATGCTTAGAATTGGTGGAGCGAGTCGTTCCTTTGTGTTTGTCTCATATGCTTAGAATGATAGATTGATCTACTATAATAAACTGCTGTCTTATTTTGGGGTTCTATAATTAAAGATAAGGCACCAGGCGGAAGGCCTTGCGAGGTGCTTTGTTCTGCTTAGTGTCGACCTAGGAACTGAGATTTTGTCCTTTTGAGCGCACTAAACACTTGTGGGCGGCCCAATGGAGCCCCCCTCGACCTTGACTTGAACTTCGACTTGTCCGGGAGCTTCACCTAGTTCGGGTTTTCCATTTGTCTCATATGCATCGATACTAGTGTAGTATTTTACTTTTGGCGGTGTGCCTTGTTACATACATATAGGGCGCGGCCTGTTGGTGCGGAGGGGTGTGTCCTGTGGGAGTACGCACCCTTTTGGCCGGGACCAGCATAGCTCCCGTGGCTCCTGGACTTGTTGCGGTGAAGGAAAAGAGTTGGGTTGAAAGGCCATAATGTTTTTGACTGGGTTGATCATGCGAGTATGGGTCCAGTAGTGCACCCCTGCAGGGTATAATCTTATCGATGAGCCGTGCCCACGGTTATGAACGACTTTGGTGATGATGCTGGCTAACAAGATCTAGACAACTTACACCTAATCATTGTTAATTAATTTGACTAGTATTACAGGATTACTTACACAATAAATGGGTAACTAAAATTATTAAAGTGTGAGTATTCCCGGATTGCTTTCTCATACTTGGTTGAGGGGGTTAATTCGAGAATGGGTTATGACTGGTGTTAGTTGTAGATGGCTATTCAAACGCTCTCTTATCCCTCTCTAATTAGACGGAAGTTTTAGCGTGTCTCTTTAGGTTGCTAGTGCTGCTGGGGCTAAGTACACTTACCCCCATACTTTGAGAATCTTACAGTTTTGTAACCTGTTAGCTTAATCTTATTTGATACGCTTCGGTGTATTGACCCGTTCGCAGGCTGTGGTTTTTCCGCAGTTGAGGATTCTCCGTACGACCAGGTGGGTGGATACTACGTGGAGTTCGACGACGAGATCTACGACGAGTAGTTAGAGTTCCCCTGGGATACTTCCTGGTGGACTGCGTGGATGGGCCTTCTTTTTCCGTTTCGTCTTTGAGCCCTTTGCTTCTTGTCTCTACTCAGACAGGTTTGTTTCCGCTGCATGATGTAATGTTGGGACATGTGTCCTCTGATTGGTGCCATTCGCTATATCTTGCTCAGTGAAAGCTTTTGGATATTATTTCCTTTCTTTGTGTCTTAGGTTTATTCTGTGGTTTCAACTTGTTAAAAATCCGGCTCGTATACCGTGTGTGTATGGTTAAGGTATACGAGTTGGAAGACTTTTTGGGTTCTTGCGTGCACATTCTGGAAACGTATGTGACGTTGGGATCACCAAGAGCTGTCGGCCGATGATCCATTCCGAGCCAGACCTGCATGTTCCTGGGATTGGTATTCCCCAGTATGCTCTTGGTTGTGTGGCCCAACCGATACGCTTTGTTTGTGTAGCCTGAATTCAGGTTCTGACACTTCGCCATATGACACATCAGGGGTCTTGGGGGCTTATTAACTAAAAGTTATAAGTTGAAAACTCAAGACTCGGCAGAGACGCCACAAAATTCAGATCATCTTTCATTTGAAAAGGGGTCTCGGGGGCTTGTTGAAAGTGCATGGTTGCCCCCATACGTGGTTTTGGTAATGAATGACAATCCTTATGGACTAATGTTTACATTGAGATATTCTTATAGATCTTGTCCATGGGAAAATATAGGAGTTCATGTGTTGGACTCTTCAAGATGACATAATGACCAATGCTCTATTCAAGGGTTAATATGAAGAATGGTCATGTATAGAGTTGAGCTCATCGCAAGTATGGCTTGGAATAGAATATTGAGTGAACAATCATGTTTACCCCCAAGCCATCTTACATATCAAGAGAAGAAGATGAAGTGCAATTTCAATATGATGCATCTCGGAATATATATTTTGATTGAAGATTGCAAAGGAGACATGAAGACGAAGCTTAGCGAGGCCCTCCCATAATGGAGTATGGGGGAGCATTTGGAGAAGTCCTCATTAAGCATGTGCTAGCAAGCACAATCAAGAAAGGTGTTTCAACTTGAGAGTGTCAAGATCGTCATCATCGAGCTCATGTGGAATGCGCAAGGCAAAGGTATGATCTTGATAGGTTTTCTATTTTACCGGTCTCATGGCGTTAGTGGGAGACCGGGTTTTAGGATAGATGGCGTACTATCAAGAGGGGCTCTCGAGTGAGTAACTTGATCGCATCTTTGTGGAGAGCTCAAACCTTTGCATACTTTCCATTTCATCTTTCTTGGTTATTACTTGGTTTTTCTCCTTGTTGGGTTTTGGTGCTTGTTGTGATCTTCACGACAAGCCCAAGTTCACCGAAAACGAATTTCATATGGAAAACTTGTTGCGTTTTCGGTTTTGGAGGTTTGCCGATCATTCCTTTTTAGAGAGGTTTTAACCTCCTCCATTTGGTTTTATATTCCATTGTTGGACTATGAGGTTTATCTGCATGATCTTGTAAAGCTCTTCGTTGTGATTCCAACGAGCCAAAAATCATCGAAAACGGAGTTCGGATGGAAAAGATATTGACGTTTTCGTTATCGGTTTTGCTGCAGTTTTTCCTAGGCCGGAGTCTCCGGTCCTAGACCGGAAACTCCGGTCTGTGCAGGACCGGAGTCTCCGGACTCAACGTTTTTCTCCAAAACTGCTTTGAAGCTGTTCAGCCCCTGGTGGGGGGCGGAGTTTCCAGCCCTAGAGGCCGGAGTTTCCGCCCTTGGATAAACTTTCCGGCCCAGGGCACCGGAGAGTTTGCCCAAGCCTCGGCGGTGTTGACAGTGTTCAGCCCCTGGTGGGGGCCGAAGTTTCCGGTCTAAGTAGGCCGGAGTTTCCGCCCCTGGCCGGAGTTTCCGGCCCTAGTGACCGGAAACTCCGGTGTGAAGTTTTCCTGCAACGGCTCTTTTTCGTGGGACCTATAAAAAGGCCCCTTCTTCCCTAGAGAGAGTAGCTCTTCCAAGCACGAATTTTCCCCCTCTCTCTCCTCCATTGTTGACCTTGGAAAGCTTTCCCCTCTCTCATTTCCTCCCATGATTCTTACATATCTTTGAGGGATTTGAGAGAGGAGATCTAGATCTACATTTCCACCAATCCATCTCTCCTCTAAGTGAGGGGAATCTAGTAGATCTTGATCTTGGAGTTCTTGGTGCATCTCCTCTTTGTTCTTCCTCTCTTATTCCCCCATAAGCATTTGTTGCTTTGTTGGAATTCGAGAGTGAAGGATTTGAGCACTTGTGCTCTTGCCTTTTGCATTTGGTGCATCGGTGTGCTCTCCACGAGGATTCGTGGAAGTTGAAAGTTTGTGAGCTTGTTACTCTTGGGTCCTTGGACCCTAGACGCCCTTGTGGTGGTTGGACCCTTGTGTGGTCACTTGAAGCCGTTCGGGAGCCCCCAATCCCATTGTGGGTTGTGCCCCGGATTGTTGTTGGAGGCCACTCGGGAGCCCCCAATCCCATTGTGGGTTGTGCCCCGGATTGTTGTTGAAAGGCTCCGGATTCCGCCTCGAAGTAATTCCGATAGTGGAAGGTGAACCAAGCCTTTGTGGTGCGGTTCATCAGAGAAGAAGGTGAAACCTTTTTGGTTGTTGAACCGTTGTGTTGGTTCACACCTCTCCAACGAGACGTACTCCCTTAACAAGGAGGAACTCGGGAATACATCCTCGTCTCCGCGTGCCTCGGTTATTTCTATACCCGAGCTTTTACTTATGCACTTTACATTGTGATAGCCTTCGTGCTTGAAGTATTCTATATTGCTATCACCTTGTTGTTTGTCTTGCTTAGCATAAGTTGTTGGTGCACATAGGTGAGCCTAGTTTATTTAGGTTGTCGGCTTGTTAATTTAAACACCTAGTTTTATTCCGCAATTAATAAGTCTAAACCGGAAAAGTTTTAAACCGCCTATTCACCCACCCTCTAGGCGACATCATTGTCCTTTCAATTGGTATCAGAGCCTGGGCTCTCTTTTTGGGCTTTACCGCCTAGATAGTAAAAGATGTCGTTTAGGGAATTAGTGCACGATCCCACTTTCATATTCGATGGCACAAATTATGATGTTTGGAAAATTCGCATGCTTAATCTATTTAGGGCCATGTGTCCAAATTATATTAAGAGGATTGTAGATGTGGGTTTTTCTCCTCCAAAGGATTCCCAAGAATTATCTTTAGAGGATGAGATAAACTCTCATCTCGAGACTCAAGTTACTAATGGTCTTATGTGTGCTTTGACCGATGTAGTTCTTGCTTCAATCATGCCTTTTCGAAATGCACATGAGCTTTGGACCAAGCTTCAAGATATATATGAAGTGTACAAAATTATTGAGGATGATTGTTCTCCTTCCACTTCCGGCCGTAATGAGTTCACAACTTCGTCCACTTCACCAACATGTGATTTGTCACAAGGTAATGATATGGTGAGTGGTGATAGAAATTGCATTGTTGATGGTGAATATTCTATTGACTATACTTCATCTCTATCTCATTGCAATGTTCTATCTTTAGACTTAAACTCTTCTAGCACTCCAAACGCCATACATGCTAGAGTTGATAGTCCTTGCATATCATGTAATAGTTGTTTAACTAAATCTCATGATGATATGCTTCATGTGTCTTGTTGCCATGAAAACAATACTTCCATATCCTCTATTTCTTGCATGACTAACAATGTAGAGGAATCCCAACATTTGTTGGAACAAGACATGGAACTCAACGGTGCTTCAAGTTTTTCTTCATCCTCTTCAACCATTAATCATGTTTGCCTTATGGCTAAGGATTCCGAGGTATCTCCCACCTCAAATCCAAATTGTGATGATGTGGATGAGGATTCTCATGAAGAAGGTTTTGACTTTGAATCCTTAACCAAGATGGGTGAGATGGTACTTGGTGCTCTCCCCAAAGGTAGTAAAGCTATCCCTCCTCTTTGTGAAATCATTGATTATGTTACTAAGAGTAGGGAATTCATTGGGGATTTGGAAAGTCAATTTGATGAGAAATGTCAAATTGAGAGAGATGACTCTATCACCATAGCTTCCTTGAAAGCTTCTCTTGAAGAGGAAGAAGAGCTTAGGGTTTCTCTTGAAGAGAAACTTGAATCCCTTGATGAGTCTAATGATCTTATTATTGCTAAAATCATTAAGGAAAGAGATCATGCCCTTGCTAAGTATAAAGTGCTTAAAATTGAAAAAGTTGAATTTGGTGTTGGCAATGCTAGACTAAATGAGGACATAGAGAGACTTGACAAAGCTCACAAGGCTTTAGAAAGTGAACATTCTCTCCTTATCAAGTCTCATGATCAACTCCAAACTCAACTATCTAAGAATGACAAGCTTGTCAAATTGTCTTCTTCCATCTCTAATATTAATGATGCTTGTGCTACTAACTCCACTTCTTGTGAAGCATCTATTTTGAAGGAGAATGTTGAGCTAAGGGCTCAACTTGAGTTGCTATCTAGTAAGTATGGGAAATTGGAAGAAAGTCATGAAAAGCTTTCTAGCTCTAATGATGATCTTCTAGCATCCCATGCTAGGCTAAAGTTAGCTCATGAGGCTATTATGTTAAAGGTAAAATCTTGTGAGCCTCATGTGGACAATGGCACAATTTCTACTCTTAATGCTATATTGCCATATGCTAGTCCTAGTGATTCATCAACTCATAATGTTGCTACATCCTGTGATGAATTACTTTCCATGCCTTGTTGCTCTAACAATGAAGCCTATACTTCCTCTAGTTTTTGTGTTGATACTAACCATGTAGAGGGATTAAATGAGCTCAAGGCCCTAGTCACTTCTTTGAAGAAATACTTGGAAAAGCGTCATGTTGGGGATTCTACACTTGACAATATGTTGAGTGTTCAAAGACGCCCCAATGACAAGAGTGGACTTGGATTCAACTCCAATATCAAGAACAAGTCCAAGCTTAACAATAAGAACAAGGGCCAAGAACAAGTCAAGGATTCGGCCAAGATTGTTTGCTTCAAGTGCAAAGTTGAAGGGCACCATGTTAGATCTTGCCCTTTGAAGAAGAAGGCTCTTAGTGAGAAGCAACAAGGGAAGAAGACTCAAGTTCAAACTCAAGCTCCTCAAGTTGAAGAACGGTCTCTTCCCAAGAAGAATCAAGCTACCCCTTCTCAAGTCAAGACTCCAACTAAGAAGAGAGGAGGAAGTGGATGTTGCTACCTATGCCGTGAGAAGGGTCACCTTGCTTCTTCATGCACAAATGGTACCTTATCCAACCCCTTTATAGTTGATGATGTTTATTCTCTTCGGAAGGATAAGGTTGGCAATGTGTTTGCCAAATTTGTTGGTACTCAAAGTGGTGTCAAGAAAAGAACCATTTGGGTTGCCAAACCTATTGTGACTAACCTCTTAGGACCCAACTTGGTTGGGGACCAACAAGCTAAAACATGATCAATAGGTGTTGTTGGAGGACATTGGAGACTTGGCTACACTATGAAGAATTAAGGGATCTTCATCAATTATATTCTCTCAAGTCAAGTCATATGGATTATATTGTTCTATCTCATATCCAATGTTCCTCCTTGCGGTAACTTTTATTTAAATCATATATACATTGAAAGTTTCTTGCACCCTTGCATGTGTTAGGTTTAGTACCTTGCTAGAGTTTGTATGTGTTGTGCTCTCTACTTACTTATCTTGAGAAATCAAGTATGTGTATTTTGGTTTGCACACCATCTACTTGTTTTGAGCCCTATTGCTTTTATTTGCTATCTTATCTTGTTGGCTCTCTTTGAGAGATAAATGGACTATCCATAAATGTGTGTACATGAGGAATACCACTTAGTGTTGATATATCAATATTATCTATTCTCTTCGCGGTATGTCATGCTCATGAGAAATTCAAATTATATAATGTCCATTAATTTCTCTAGTTGTTTTTGTTTGCGTCTTGTGTTAAAATAAATGGATTATCACATTATGGGGGAGTAATAAGCTATGTGCATATTACAAGCCTAGAAAATGTGAAAATGTGAGGTTTTTCCACCTAGCATTGATATTGCTAATTATCTTGTTCCTATGTGGCATGTTGCTCAAAAAAGTTCCCATTTACTTAAATGCTCTTTGTCTCTCTCTCTTTTGGATCTTGTTTGTGAAGGATGTTCTTCATATGGCTTTCTCTAAATATGTTCTGATATATCTTTTTGGGAAGCCAATTGATTCAAGCTACTCCTTGGAGTTGCTTTGCATTATCACATGATTTGTGAATCTATCAAGAATATCTATCTAAGCATGGCTTTTAATTCCTATACTTTGCCACATGCTTATGTTTTGTGAATATGGTCTTGAATATATCTTTGCAATCCACCCCCGAGAAATATCTCCATACATTACTTGTCGTGACAAGTGATAATCATAATTTGTGGTATATATATTGATCATATTCACTTTGACTCTTGCTTTGAATTGCCTTATTTGATTGCCAAGAATTTAGTTTGATCTAACTTTCTTTTGTCTTCCTTGTATCTTTTGGATCCTTTATTGCTCTACTTGAAATTTGTTTTGTGCTTTCTTGAGTTGGGACTTGCAATGAACCAATTCTTGTGCATTGACCTTCAAGAGTCATACTTCTTAATAATGCACTATTCTTTGGGAAGCTATCCTACTTTGAGTAAAACACCGTTCTTTAAATTGTTATTGCAATTTCTTGCCTTTCTTGAGCATGACTAGTGTTTGAATATATATATGAAGAGTGATGATCTCATTTGTGTGCATTTTGTATTCAAATGCAAAATCATAAATAATGTACACATCTTGGGGGAGCAATCCTATATGCTTCAGAACATTAGTTGTCTTCATATGATATTTGATCCCGATGACATGTCTCCTTGGAAGACAAACATTTTTTGTCTTGGTACTTTGTGCC
The DNA here is from genome assembly GCA_026929855.1 of Poa annua. Taxonomy (NCBI): domain Eukaryota; kingdom Viridiplantae; phylum Streptophyta; class Magnoliopsida; order Poales; family Poaceae; genus Poa; species Poa annua. Next base: position 235,168,475 of record CM049426.1, on the reverse strand, counting down.
ATCATGAAAAGTCTAGAGGTTTTGGTTTATTCCTTGATGATATGTTCATCAATTGGTTTCTTGATTTCATTAGCATCTTTTCAAAGTGGTATCTTCACTCATGTGTTGATTTGGGTATTTGATATAATGTGGACAATTTGTTTTATTGTCACACTTGTGTGTGCCTTGTTGGTTTACTTGGTGTTTTGTCTCAATTATATCTCGTTTGGTTCTTGAAAGTCATGTACATGCATTTTTATTATATGTATATCTTATGGCATGCTTACTTTCGTTGATCCAATATATAGGATAAACTCCATCAAATCCTATATGGCTAAGATGTGCATGAAAGTCAATTTCACATTAATATGCACATATTTATGTGGAGTTTGTCTTATGTATTGTAGTTGCTCTAACTACTTTAGACCCAATGAGTTTGGGTACCTTTTTGTACTTGAATTTGTTTTAGGTATATTGGAGATGCATTGAAAGCTTGTCTCATCTAAAAGGAATGTGTTGTCACCATGTGCTTTTTGGAGCCAAGCTTGGATGATCATGAGCTCTTATCTTCTATATCACCAATGCTATCTCGGTAACAAGTATCTACCTCATGCATACTTTTCTAGCTTTCAACCTTGTGTAGGTTGATTTCATGGCATGAATCTCTTTGGTTGCAATTCTTTTGATTCTTGCAAAACGTCTTTATTGCAAATGTGAGTAAGCCGGGATGATTACATATCAAGGGAGGAATATATATAATAATTTTCATGATTCACCAATCCCAAATATGTTAATCTAGCACTTTCTAATCTATGTCTCGCATATGTAATATTGATGTGTTTCAAAATAATTTGCCTTTTGTGAGACTTGTTATCCTACTCGGAGCATCCCGTTTATCACCTTATCCCTTGTGGATACGTTTGATGCTATGATGAGTGTGTGTTTGAAGTTCATCTATATCCCTTTAAGATAAAAGTGAGCTTTGTGCTATGCTTTTAAGCAAAGATCTTATTGGTGTATTTATGACTTCCTCTTGGATATCATGACCTCTACCTTTGTATCTATCTTGTGAGTACATGTTTATTTGTAGACCCATATCTTAGTGATTCGTGTCTACTTAGAAACTTATACACATGAAAATAGTACATCTTTATTTGGTATTCCAATTCCTTAGTGACCACCTCTTATTGCTTTTGTTTCTTTGGTGGTTTCTAATTAAAGGCACAAGCTTTATTTTCATGTGTTATGCTTGTTGAGTTTTAATAAGCTTGTGGAGCTACTTGCTATATCTCCTTTGGTGTGTGAGTATGGGTAAGACATCATATGCACCATGTGCAACTCCTTTTGAAAGACTATGTTGATGTGTTTGCTCATCCTTGTATTAGTCTCCTAAAATGTCTTCATATCTCACACCCATCCTTTTTTTGCCGCTCCTTGCTCATGTTGCAAAACATTTTATTTCCTGCAAATTGTTTTGTTCTTTTCTCATTTATATTCTCTTGCATGTGCTTGTGTTCGATTTTATCTAGGAGAGAGTGAGGATTCCATGTTGTGCACACTATATTGAAATACAAATCCTATTTGTGCACGTACCTTGGGGAGTTCCCTCATGATATTTAGAACACTTTTTGGATCCTTTGGATTGATTGCTTCTTTCGTTGAAGTATCTTTCTATTTGATATTCTCTTGCAATCTTTGGATCCTCAATATAGTTTGATCTCCCTCCATCTATTCTTCATTGGATATGTGCATTTGATTTCACTCACATTATGAGAAATGCACACTTCTATGGGGGAGCTCTTATTATATTAGCCTTCTTACTTTTCACCCATTTCGGCAATCAATGCCAATGGGGGAGAAATTTAGAGGGTTTAAGGGAATATGGCTTTGTTCTCTTGCGGTTATCTTGCATCCTTGCTCTTTGTGTTGCATGGCTGCTTAAATTCATTATATAAACCCTCCTAAAAGGGATTGTCATCAATTACCAAAATGGGGGAGATTGAAAGTGCATGGTTGCCCCCATACGTGGTTTTGGTAATGAATGACAATCCTTATGGACTAATGTTTACATTGAGATATTCTTATAGATCTTGTCCATGGGAAAATATAGGAGTTCATGTGTTGGACTCTTCCAGATGACATAATGACCAATGCTCTATTCAAGGGTTAATATGAAGAATGGTCATGTATAGAGTTGAACTCATCACAAGTATGGCTTGGAATAGAAGATTGAGTGAACAATCATGTTTACCCCCAAGCCATCTTACATATCAAGAGAAGAAGATGAAGTGCAATTTCAATATGATGCATCTCGGAAGATATCTTTTGATTGAAGCTTGCAAAGGAGACATGAAGATGAAGCTTAGCGAGGCCCTCCCATAATGGAGTATGGGGGAGCATTTGGAGAAGTCCTCATTTAGCATGTGCTAGCAAGCACAATCAAGAAAGGTGTTTCAATTTGAGAGAGTCAAGATCGTCATCATCGAGCTCAAGTGGAATGCGCAAGGAAAATGTATGATCTTGATAGGTTTTCTATTTTACCGGTCTCATGGTGTTAGTGGGAGACCGGGTTTTAGGATAGATGGCGTACTATCAAGAGGGGCTCTCGAGTGAGTAACTTGATCGCATCTTTGTGGAGAGCTTAAACCTTTGCATACTTTCCATTTCATCTTTCTTGGTTCTTACTTGGTTTTTCTCCTTGTTGGGTTTTGGTGCTTGTTGTGATCTTCACGACAAGCCCAAGTTCACCGAAAACGAATTTCATATGGAAAACTTGTTGCGTTTTCGGTTTTGGAGGTTTGCCGATCATTCCTTTTTAGAGAGGTTTTAACCTCCTCCATTTGGTTTTATCTTCCATTGTTGGACTATGAGGTTTATCAGTATGATCTTGTAAATCTCTTCGTTGTGATTCCAACGAGCCAAAAATCATCGAAAACGGAGTCCGGATGGAAAAGATATTAACGTTTTCGTTATCGGTTTTGCTGCAGTTTTTCCAAGGCCGGAGTTTCCGGTCCTAGACCGGAAACTCCGGTCTGTGCAGGACCGGAGTCTCCGGACTCAACGTTTTTCTCCGAAGCTGCTTTGAAGCTGTTCAGCCCCTGGTGGGGGGCAGAGTTTCCGGCCCTAGAGGCCGGAGTTTCCGCCCCTGGATGAACTTTCCGGCCCAGGGCACCGGAGAGTTTGCCCAAGCATCGGCGGTGTTGACAGTGTTCAGCCCCTGGTGGGGGCCGAAGTTTCCGGTCCCATTAGGCCAGAGTTTCCGCCCCTGGCCGGAGTTTCCGCCCCTAGTGACCGGAAACTCCGGTGTGAAGTTTTCCTGCAACGACTCTTTTTCGTGGGACATATAAAAATGCCCCTTCTTCCCAAGAGAGAGTAGCTCTTCCAAGCACGAATTTTCCCCCTCTCTCTCCTCCATTGTTGACCTTGGAAAGCTTGCCCCTCTCTCATTTCCTCCCATGATTCTTGCATATCTTTGAGGGATTTGAGAGAGGAGATCTAGATCTACATTTCCACCAATCCATCTCTCCTCTAAGTGAGGGGAATCTAGTAGATCTTGATCTTGGAGTTCTTGGTGCATCTCCTCTTTGTTCTTCCTCTCTTATTCCCCCATAAGCATTTGTTGCTTTGTTGGAATTCGAGAGTGAAGGATTTGAGCACTTGTGCTCTTGCCTTTTGCATTTTGTGCATCGGTGTGCTCTCCACGAGGATTCGTGGAAGTTGAAAGTTTGTGAGCTTGTTACTCTTGGGTCCTTCGACCCTAGACGCCTTTGTGGTGGTTGGACCCTTGTGTGGTCACTTGAAGCCGTTCGGGAGCCCCCAATCCCATTGTGGGTTGTGCCCCGGATTGTTGTTGGAGGCCGTTCGGGAGCCCCCAATCCCATTGTGGGTTGTGCCCCGGATTTTTGTTGAAAGGCTCCGGATTCCGCCTCGAAGGAATTCCGATAGTGGAAGGTGAACCAAGCCTTTGTGGTGCGGTTCATCGGAGAAGAAGGTGAAACCTTTGTGGTTGTTGAACCGTTGTGTCGGTTCACACCTCTCCAACGAGACGTACTCCCTTAACAAGATGGAACTCGGGAATACATCCTCGTCTCCGCGTGCCTCGGTTATTTCTATACCCGAGCTTTTACTTATGCACTTTACATTGTGATAGCCTTCGTGCTTGAAGTATTCTATATTGCTATCACCTTGTTGTTTGTCTTGCTTAGCATAAGTTGTTGGTGCACATAGGTGAGCCTAGTTTATTTAGGTTGTCGGCTTGTTAATTTAAACACCTAGTTTTATTCCGCAATTAATAAGCCTAAACCGGAAAAGTTTTAAACCGCCTATTCACCCTCTAGGCGACATCATTGTCCTTTCACTTGTTAACTATCAGTTGCAAGTTGAAAACTCAAGACCCAGCAGAGACTCCACAATATTCATGGTTATATTTTCCTGCTAGCTCGATGTTATTATCACCCGACAAAGATGCCACAATGACCTGGTGCTAAAAATTCTGCTTTCAATCTGACTATGATGCCCATGAGGACTTAGAAGAACCTGATCGTCCTAGAGTTTTATGCACGAAAGATGTCACGAGAAAACCGGCTATGTCGAGAGATAAAGAAACCAAAAGGGTCATCTAAACCAAAAGGATTTGCAGAGCGACAAGATAACGTTCAGCAAATATCGCAAATTCTCAGGGTGCAAAGACACCATCAGAAAAGTAACTCGGTATTATGAAATTCAGAGCCCCGAGTAGCTGCAGGCAGCAGACCCGTCGCTTGGGGGCTACCCATCAGAAAAGTAAGTTATGCTCAAATTTCTATAAGTCCCAGGTTGTCGCAGGCTGGAAACCGGCACTTGGGGGCTACCCAGTTTGAAGCTCAAAAGTTCTCACAGAAGACCCGGAACGCAGCAAGCTGCAGATCCGGCTCTTGGGGGCTACTCAGTTTGAACCTCAAAAACTATTTAAGTAAGAAACTTGAAGTAATATTCCCCGAGGTGAAGAATCAAAATCAAATTCGGGTCTCAAAAGTAAGCCAGATTTTTGCGCGAGGTCTTCATCAAACCCGAATTATAAATATCAGGAGCATCCATCAGCATACCCTCCGTATGAGCAGGCTTAATCAGGGTCAGATGAAACCCGGTTGAAGAAAACATGGTTATATGAGGCGGAACGCCAAGAAGAGTCGGCCCAATGATTTAATAGTGTAACCCGGACTTTTAGTCCACAAGTATTTATCTTATTTCAGGAAATTAACCCGGATTTGAGCTGGCAGGCTTCACACGAAACATGATGATCAAGATCAAGGTCATAAAGAAGAGCAAGCCAAGCTCATATCCAAATTAATCTTGGGGGCTACTGTTGGGGGAATGATAACCCGGTAGGCCCATGAAGAGGGAAGCGTAACCCGGCAGGCAGGAGGCCTGGACGAGGTTACCCTGTACTCCACATGAGCAGGGTTACACTTGGGTCGGAGATCTCATTTCATAAGCCGGCCAGGAAACTAACCCGGATTTGGGTGAGGTGTCAGGTGAAACCCAGATCTAGGATGTGGGTGTCAGGTGAAACCCGGATGAGGGTGTCAGGCGAAACCTGGATTTGGATGAGGTTTCAGGAAGACCCAGAGAAGGAAGGCTCTAGAAGACTCAGAGGCAGTATTCAGCACGGAGCCCAAGACTTGGAGGGTACGAAAGAAAAGACGAGATAGAGTAGAACTCCAACTAGTCTTACCATGTAAACCTGGAGACCCGGATGTCTATATAACCGGGCACCTAGGTCATAAAAAAGAGAGACTACGATAAGCCATAGTCAAGCCAAGTAAGATAGACAAAATATAGAGAGCTCCCAAGAGAGAGCTCCCACGCCGGAGTCATCGAAACCCGGCGATCGCCATTGGCGCACCATGTAACATATTATCATATTAGTGATTATAGCAAGACGTAGGGATCCTCCACCGAGGGGACCCAAACTTGGGTAAAAAAACATCTTCTTCCCCGCAGAGCTAGACAATCTCCTTAGCGCCAGAGTCGCCTTGCCCTTCATCTCAAGTTTCAACCCGGAAACATCTGCCGTGACAATACCATGACATCTATGGTAAGTAATAATTTTTCCTTTAATTTTTTGGCATCGGCATTCAGATTTTTTGCCCATCCACGAAGGAATTGCCGAATGTGTCGAATTTTATTCTGCCAAAGCTCTACAGAGGTATTTCCCTCCTGGACCGAAGTCCATTCTTTCTCAATCATGTCTTTAAAACCTTCGGCATCCAGGATTGTTCAAAATAGAAGTGGCTTTTATTTCCTACATGTGCTTGATCTCCTGAATCAATAATCAACGATGTATGGTCTGACCCCGTACGTGTCATCCCATGTACAGTCACCAGTGGGTATTTTTGTTCCCATTCCACAATAGATAGGAAACGATCCAACTTCTCAAATGTTGGTCTTTCTCGTCTGCTCGCCCAAGTATATTGCCTACCCGACAGTTCTAATTCTTTTATCTCTAGACTCTCGATTATGTCAGTAAAAATAACAGTCCATCGAGCATTGAAATTTGAATTAATTTTTCTTCCTCTCGCATAATAATATTAAAGTCGCCTCCCACAAGCAGAGGTAGATTTTCCCTTTCACTAACACGCACTAGTTCGGCCAGAAAATCTGGTTTCTTCTCGTCTTGAGCCGCCCCATATACTACTACAAATGACCATAAAAACCCATCCTTTTTGGATCGTACATGTCGGCCCAGTGGGAAATGAGGTATGGAGAGCCCACTCCCCCCAAGCCTCGCACGCTGGCCAGTCAGACGAAACGACTAAGGACCAGGCCTCGCCGCCTGACGGGACCCTCGAGAGGGAATTCCCCTCGAGGGTCTGAAGAGCAAACGAGGGCCTCAAGGGGGCCCTCGCTTCAGGAGACCCTCACGAGGCGCTAGCGCGCCTGGAGGAAAGTGAACCGAAGTCCCCCCACAGGCCTCTCCAGGCCTGAGGCGAAACGTCACGACCAAGGAAGTACGGCGGGGCGCACATGGCCTCTGCCACTACCACGTGGTGACGCAAGCGCCCCTTTTGCCGTTTTGGGGATAAAGGAGTCAATAAAGTTGCGCCGCCTGCCGCAGAGCTGCCAGGACCTTCCACTCCAGTGATAAAGCGGGTGGATGGCGCAACCCTCCAAAGAAAACGTCATCGCGAGCTCCACCTCAGAGACTACCTCCCCTGCAGCAGTACTGCGTGGTCGGCTGCTGGTCGGCCACCGCGCCCACCTTTATCAGCATTGGACCGCGTCCATGGACGAACGGGCCGCGGTGGACTCCTGCTTCACCATGCCTCTGCCATGTGGGAACCACCTGGAAGGCCAAGCAGAAGGAGAGCGCCGAAGGCGCCTATAAAAGGGACAAGACTTGCATCGTATTAGGGGTCGGACTTTTTGCTTACCACAACACTTGTAAACCCGAGCAATCCCAAGCAGGATAGCCTCTGCGGGAGGAGGAAGAAGGTCATCGCTTCCCTCCCCAGGCAAGAACTGCCTGAAGGGGCCCCTCGGCAAGCCCTTCTGTACTGTAAACTCCATAATCCAATACAGACAAGCAGGAGTAGCGCTCTTACCTCCTCACGAGGGCCGTGAACCTGGGTACGGGCTGGTTTCTATCTCTGTCGTGGGTGCTTCGACAGCAGCGTCGCTGTGTCCCTCGAGGGTCTTGACCTCCGCGTTCAATCCCCTTCTCGAACTACACTTCAGGAAGTGACTACCCCCTGTTCTAGGGAGTCATAACCCAACATTTGGCGCGCCAGGTAGGGGATTGAGGCGCGTCGACGACCTTCGAGCCGCCTCCGTGCCATGGCGAACACCCGCGCTACCCGCGCCGCCCGCGTCAACCGACGCGCTCCTGAAGGAGCGCGCGCCCCGCCAGGCGCCACGGCAACTCGCGCACGACTGGGCCGACCCCGCCATGAAGAGCACGCCCCCTCGGGCCCTCATGCGGAGGAGCCCGAGCGGAACTCCGAGCACCAGAAGGACGCGCAGTCGTCGCACCCGACGCGGCGCCCGAGCGGTTCCAGCCCAGGCAGGACGGACCCCGCGCCCCACACCGCGCTGCTAGTGGCGCAGGAGCTTCTTCGCTACCAGCCCACGAACAGTGGCTGTAGCGCCTCAACCACCTCGTCGGCATCGCCACGACACGGCCCGCTCCGTCGCAGTACAACGTGCACCCCTCTCTCGCGGGCACGGTCGCAACAAACACGCCTCGGCCCCCGCCAGGACCTGCACCGGCTGCGACGCGGAGGGCTGCCTCTCATGCGTCCTCGCCGCACGATTGCCTAATCGTGCAGCGCACCGCGCCCGACGCTCGCGTGGGGATGGAGCTCCAGCGCAACCGCCATAATAGGCTCGTGGAGGAGATCGGCCAGGCGGGCCAGCAGAACCGAAGCGCGCTGCAAAACGGGGTCGCCACGTACGCCACGGGCTGCATGGCGTTCACCCGCTCCCTGCGTCGCGTGGTCTGGCCCCCGAAGTTCAGGTCGGCTCTCCCTAAGGGCTACGACGGCTCCAGCAACCCCATCGAGTTCCTGTAGCTCTACACCACCTCCATCCAAGCTGCAGGTGGAGACGACAAGGTCATGGCCAACTGGTTCTCTCACGCGCTCTGCGATTCTACGCCGTCGTGGCTCCTGAACCTCCCCGAGGACTCCGTGAACTCTTGGGAGGAACTCTGCAAGCATTTCGTCTACAACTCCAAGGGAACGTACGAGCGCACCCTCACCCACAACGACCTGCGCGCTGTGGTGCAGAAGAAGGATGAGACGCTTCGCAAGTACATCCAGCGCTTCAGCCAAGTGCGCAACAAGATCTCGAACATCCCTGACACCCAAGTCATCGCCGCTTTCCGCGAGGGCGTCACGAACATCAAGATGCTTGAGAAGCTGGGCATCCATGACAAGCTCACCTATGTGGTAAAGCTGTTTGACCTGGCGGACAAGTGCGCCAAGGCTGAAGAGGGACTCCTCTTCGTCAAGATGTCCTCGAGAGGGGTAGAGCACGCTGAGGGGTCCAGGAGCCAGAAGAAGAAGGAGGATCCCAAACGCAAGGCCACCGCGGTTCTCGCGGTAGAGCCTGACGCGAAGGGCACCCGCAGGACTCCCCTGAGCCTGGAGAGAGGAAAGATGACCACCGCCCATTCTTCATTTACCACAACAGGCGCGGTCACTCTACAGAATCTTCCTTCGACCTCAAAAGGTTGAGCAAGGAGCGCAAGCAAGCAGAAGGCAGTGGTGGCCGCGGCCGAGGCCGTGGCTACCGCGGGAGCGGGCGCAAGAGCGGCTACCAGAAGCCATCGGGCAACCAGGCCAATGCTGCGGAGAAAAACGGCAACCTCCTTGATGAGGAGGATGGTGGCTACCAAGCCCCAAGAGGCGCCATTGCCTGCATCCTCGGAGGGGCACAGGCGCCAAAGTCGAACAATCAGTTCAAGCAGTTCGCCCACGAGCTCAACGCCGCCCTCCCAAGCACTGAGATCTCCAGACCCCTCAAGTGGTCGCAGTACACCATCGCCTTCGACGCTCAGGACCACCCCAAGTCCACCAAGGCTGTTGGAACCCTCCCGCTGGTCTGTAGCCCCACCATCGAAAACGTCGCTGTCTCCAAGACACTCATTGACGGTGGAGCAGGCCTGAATGTTATCTCCACAGATACGTTCGAAGCGCTTCAAGTGCCTTACGAGCGGCTCATGCCCTCCAGGATCTTCACGGGGGTCACCAGCGGCTCGATCGAGCCTCTGGGCCAGGTCATGCTTGCCGTCACCTTCGGAAGCAAGGAGAATTACCGCACCGAGCACATCGACTTCGATGTTGCGCACATCGGCCTGCCGTACAATGCCATCCTCGGCTACCCCGCGCTCGCGAAATTCATGGCCGTCACGCATCATGCTTACAACATGGTCAAGATTCCCGGCAGCGCTGGCACAATCACCATCCGTGGACATGTGTGACGCCCGAAAATTGGTACTATGTAGATTTAAGCGATCCCGCCGAAATCCGCATAATAACCATTTTTGGTCGCCCACCAGACATAATGTGCACGCCGAAACATGCGCATCATGTAGGTGGGATTGTGATAACATTACAACAGTTTCGATCCATCCACAAATACAACAGAAGATATAATTACAACAACGACTCGAACGAGTCAAGATACAAATGTTACAATACAAAGATTCAAATGACAGCGGAAGCAAAATAGTATCCGACTACGAATAAGATACAAATTGGACTAAGAGTCCTGAAGATAAGCGATGGCGCCATATCCCTGCCCAGCCAAGCCGGAGGGATTCCCAAGCTAACGTCGTCAGACTTCAAACCTGTTGAATGCACATAAAGCACATCCCAAAAGAGGGTCAGGGCACTCCCTGGTAAGAAAAACCGACTTGCCTACTTTCTACACCATCTCCCAAAATATAGGGGAGGTGGACTTAGCGGCAGCATCACTAGCAACCTAAAGAGACACGCTACAACTTCCGTCTAATCAGAGAGGGATAAGAGAGCGCATAAGATAAACATCTACAACTAACACCAAACATAACCCATTCTCGGATTAACCCCCTCAACCAAGTATGAGGAAGCAATTCGGGAAAACTCACACATTGAACAATTTTAGTTACAAGTTATTGTGAAAGTAATTCTATATTACTAGTCAGCTTAATTAACAATGATTAGGTGTAAGTTGTCTTTGATCTCATTAGCCAGCATCATCACCAAGTCGTCCATAACCGTGGACACGACTCATCGATAAGATTATACCCTGCAGGGGTGCACTATTGGACCCGTACTCGTTCGATCAACCCCAAAAGCAAAGCCAGAAGGTAGGGCATCTCAACACGGCAAATCTCTTCTCTACAACTGAGTCCAGTGCCCGCGGGATCGACCTTCATAGCACTCTAAGAACGTGCCACCCTATATGAGAATCGACTACTCCATCATCATGAGATCGTTAGGTAACCTTATGCATGCATCAAATGGAAAGCCGAACCTACTTGCGGCGCCCTGGATAAGAAGCGGATTAGATCGAAGCCGCGGGTGGCTCCATAGGGCCTCCCACAAGCGGTTAGTGCGCTCAAAATTGGATCCGAGGACAAGAACTGAGTTCCTAGGTCGACACTTAGCAGAACAAAGCATCTCGCAAGGCCTTCCGCCGGTGCCTTATCTTTTAATTATAATAACCCAATATAAGACAACACTTTATTAAGGTAGAATAATCTATCAGCTAAGCATATAAAATAAAGACCAACAGACGACTCGCACAAACATCTCTAAGCATGCGCTACGACTCGCAAGGCTAACAGATAAACATACAACAAGTATTAGGTTGTGGGGATAAAGCTGTATGGGTTGCAGGATAAACATATGGTGGGATCGCAATAAAGAATCGTAAACTAGGGTAGCAGAGATCAACGGTAGGAATGAAAGACAATGTATAGGTAAACAAGCAAACTTTGCTTGCTTGGAATCCCGCATGGAAGCAGCTGTTGTCGTTGCTCACACATCTCAACGTCGTATCCGTGAAGAAGCAACAAACACTGGAAAGCGTAAAAGATGCAATTTACAACTATAGAAATAGATTCAACATGATCATACGAGAATGATGCATGGCATGAAAAGATGCAATACAATGCAGGTAATCCAAAGTAAGCGGGAAAGCAACCCCGACAATTACTATTTAGGTGCAAGTTATTTATTTACCAGCAATATTAAATGTTGGTTAACATGGCAACACATGGCATGTGTGATCTAATTAATTTAAATGGAATAGGGCATTATATATTTATTACCCCACACATTCCATATTTAATTATTTAGTTGTAACAAATAAATTACACTAAGAAAATAAAATAAAAGATGCAAAATGACATACAAATGACATATTAATGTTCCTTGCATTTTTCTGATAATAATACATATAAAGATTATTTGATTTGGAATTCTAGAATTAAAGTTATTAATGTTTTAGTTCTAGGGTTTTTTCTGTAAATTGCAGGGACGTATCCGTGATGGAAAAAGTGTTGGTGAGGGCTTAGATGCGAAAAACAGAGAGCAAGGGGCTCGGGGAAATTAATCCAGGCGCATCACTGACGGGTGGGACCCAGGTGTCAGCGTGTGATAGAAAAGAATGGAAAAAGGGGCTTTATTCTTCGTGCCCAGGGGATTCAAACTTGGGTCTCCTACCTAAAGAAACAGATCACAGCCACCGGGCTAGTTCAATGTTTGTGAACAGATTCAGTCGCGACTATTTATGACCAAGAGGGGCTACGTTAACTGAACTTTGACACCAAAAGTTCAGACATGTGTCGGAGGTGGAGCACAAAAATATAGAACAAAAGGTGTGGAATAGCTACACTGGGATTTGATCTCGGGACCTCATCCGAGGGAGCAGAGTAGCACAACCACCGGGCTAGTATGAGGATTGTGTTAGCAGGAAACCTACAGCTCATAAGATGAGTTCGCGCAGCGTTAACTGAACCCAAAAATTCAGGACGCGATGAACTGCACCGCCAGCGACGACGTCAGACATGAAAAGTAATGACGGGATCGGCGATTTCGGCCACAATCGAAGGGGAAAAGGAGGAAATCGAGAGAGTAGCTCACGGGGATTGGGTGGGCGTAGTCGTTCGGGGTCGAGGAGGACCGATCGCGCCGAATTCCGGCGGCGGGCGTCGCCGGCCACGAGCAAGACGTGGACGAACTCGGCGGCTAGCGGTGATTCTGGCTCGATTCCTTCGGGCCGGAGGAAGAAGACATCACGGCGCAGCTCCTGGGACTGGCTGCTGATCTTTGACGACGATGGAGAGGCGGCGCAATGGTGTGGTGGCTCCGGTGGGTTTCTAATGGTGGGGGATCGGAGGAGGAAGAAGGATGGGGAGGCGGCGGCGCACTGAGGAGGGAGAGGAAGGAGTCTAGGGTTTGGGGAAGGCTTCGGTGGCTTTAAGGGGAGGGGGGAAAGCAGGGAGCAGGTGGAGGAGGGGCACATGGTGGGGATCACCATGTCGTTATCTCCTCTGTTCGTACGGAGGTAGGAGGAGAAGGAGCTGGGCTGGAGGAGATGGGCTAGGAGGGGTTTCGGCCCAGTTAAGCCCCTCTCACTGTTTTTTTTATTCCCTTTTTGTTTTATTTATTATTTTCGGTTTTATATTTTAAAACAAAATAGGAAAGGAATTTTAATAGACAAACTTTATAAAATAATTTTAGTTTCAAATAGGCTATTTAATAAACTAGTTTTTTTTTTAATATTTGCAAAAGATTAGAAATATCATATTTTAATTAATTTGAAATGCATTTGAATTTAATTGTGGGAATTGAATTTAAATGTATCAAATTAAATTAATGAGATGACAAATGCAAATGATGCATGATGGTGTCATGTTGATGCAAAAAGAAAAACAAACCAAAATCTAATTGGAGAAATTCCGGGGCGTTACAACATGTCCTGGATGCCACCCGCGCTGTCGAGACGGCCTACAAGGCTGCGGCCATGGAATTCCCCGTGGACGAGGACGTAGAGCCTCTCGAGAGGCCCAAGAAGAAGAAGCAGCTATTCTCGCAAGAGCCAGCCGCCACAAATAAAGTCTCTCTAAGCTCCAGCAGCTCGGGGGCTGAAGGCTCGGGGGCTAGCGTCAGGATTGGCGTCGCGCTGCCTCCCAAATAGGAAAGCACGATCGTCGCCTTCCTCCAGGAAAACTCTGACATGTTTGCATGGACACCGTCAGATATGTCTCGTGTACCGAGGGAGGTGATCGAGCACCACTTGGCCGTGTGTCCAAACGCGCGCCCCGTCAAGCAAAAAGCAAGAAAACAAGCCCCCGAGAAGCAAGCATTCATCGTCAAGGAGGTCGAGAAGCTCAAAGCGGCAAAGGTCGTCCGTGAAGTCCCAAAGCCCGACGGAGGAGGCCGCCTCTGCATCGACTACACCGACGTAAACAAGGCCTGCCCCAAGGACCCTTACCCCATGCCAAGAATCGACCAGATCGTGGACTCCACGGTTGGCTGCGACCTCCTCTGCTTCCTCGATGCGTTCTCTGTTATCATCAGATAAAAATGTCTAAGGAGGATGAGGAGAAGACGGCTTTCCTCACCCCTTGCGGTGTGTACTGCTATGTTTGCATGCCCTTCGGCCTGAAAAATGCCAGAGCCACCTTCCAGAGGCTGATGAGGATAGCACTTGGCGAGCAAATGGGGAGAAACGCCGATGCATATGTCGATGACATCGTCCTAAAATCCCGAGAAGGAGACACTCTCCTTGGGGACCTTGAAGAGACTTTCGCCAACCTGCGCAAGGTGAACATCAAGCTCAACGCCGTCAAGTGCGTCTTCGGAGTGCCTTCAGCCAAACTGCTTGGTTTCCTCGTGTCCCACAGAGGCATAGAGGCAAACCCTGACAAAATCAAGGCAATAGAGGACATGCAACCTCCACGCAGGCTCAAGGACATGCAACGCCTAGCAGGATGCATGGCCAGCTTGGGTAGATTCATCTCCAAGTTCGGTGAGAGAGCCCTACCTTTCTTCAAGATCATGAAAAGAACGCGCACTTTCAAGTGGACCCCGAAGCTGAAAAAGCGTTTCAGGACTTGAAGAAGTACCTGGCCAGCCCACCAGTAATGGTCGCCCCAAGCTCAGGCGAGCACCTGAAGCTGTACTTGTCAGCTACTCCACAGACAACCAGTGCCATCCTTGTGGTAGGAAGGGAAGAGCTAGTACTCCACAAGAAGAGCGCAACCACTCCAAAGCAAAAGCCTCCTGATTAGGAGCTCGACGAGAGGCCCGCTCCAAGTCAACTGCTGCAAGAAGATCCCGCCAGGGAGCCTGTCAAGTCCATTGAGGCCAACCCTCCCGAGGCCCATGACAAGCCCCTTCAGGCAAACTCCCTCGAGGGCCAGGTCATGCCCCCATAGGCAAACCCCCTTGAGGGCCTAGCGGAGCCCCTTTAGGCAGAAGACACCAAGGCTACACAGACTACCCTTGTCGAGCATCCAGTCTACTTCGCCAGTACAGTACTGCGCGATGCTCGTGAGCGGTAAACGATGCAGCAGAAGCTCCTTATCACACTCCTCGTCGCCTCAAGAAAGCTGCGACACTACATCCATGGACACCCCATCACGGTGGTCACCTCTTTTCCCCTGGAGCAAATCCTGCGCAACCCACATGCCACATATCGTGTTGCAGGATGGAATATTGAGCTACAGCCATTCAATTTGCGCTTCGATACCACAAGGGTAATCAAAGGAAGAGCGCAGGCAGACTTTGTCGCTGAATGGACTGACCCAACCCCTGAAAAGCCTTTGGGAGAAGAACAAGAGCCCTGTGGAGAAAAAATGCCCAGCCACTGGACCATGAAGTTCGACGGAGCTTTCGCTTGTCGCCACGGTGGGGCTGGCGTGGTCCTTATCTCACCAAAGGGCGACAAGCTGTATTACGCGGTCCAGCTATGCTTCGGAATCGACAAGATCTCCAACAATATCGCTGAGTACGAAGGCCTGCTTGCTGGCCTACGCGCCACAATCTCCGTAGGCGTCAAGCACTTACTCATCAAGGGCGACTCCCAGCTACTTGTCAACTTCTCCAACAAAAGCTATAAGCCTAAGGACCACCACATGGCCGCATACCTTGAAGAGGTACGTAGGCTCGAGAAGAACTTCAGGGGAATGGAGCTCATGCACATCCCAAGAAAGGAGAACCAAGAGGCTGATGACATCGCCAATCATGCATAACAGAGACAAGCTCAGCCACCGGGCGTCTTTGAAGAAAGGCTCGTCAAAGCATCCATAAAGCAGCCTCAAGAGGCCAGGCCCGCAAGCACGGACGAAGCGCTCCCCCCACCACCTGCAAACGGGGCGCTAGACTGTGGGCCCCCAACAGGGGAGCGTCTGTTGCTCACAGCGGTGCATCAAGAAGTAGGATGGATTGACGAGATCAAAGACTACCTCGACAAAGGGATCTTTCCCGAGGAAGATGTTAAAGCGGAGCGAATCGCCCGCCAAGCAAAATCTTACAAAATCCTCGAAGGAAATCTCTACCGCAAGCGCCCAAACGGCACCGCGCTCAAATGCGTTCCGCCTGAAGAAGGCAAATTGCTGATCTAGGACATCCACAGCGGGGAATGCGGCCACCATTCGTGCGCCCGCACCCTCGCGGGCAAAGTCTTTAGGAGCGGCTTCTACTGGCCTCATGCGCTTCAGGCTGCAGTGGACATCGTCCAAGCATGTGAAGCTTGCCAGTTCCACGCCAAGCAAATCCACCAACCTGCGCTGGGGCTACAGACCATTCCGCTCTTCTGGACGTTCGCGGTCTGGGGGCTGGACATCCTGGGACATTTCCCAACAGCGCAGGGCGGATATCGCCACCTCTTCGTGGCCATCGACAAGTTCACTAAGTGGCCTGAAGTGGAGGCGACGTGCACAATCATAGCAGGCGTGGCGGTGAAATTCATCAGGGGCCTGGTCTGCCGTTTCGGAATGCCTAACTGCATCATCACCGACAATGGCTCTCAATTCACCAGTGGCGTCTTCAGAGCCTACTGTGAAAAAATGGGCATCAAGCTCTGCTTCGCCTCAGTCGCCCATCCGCAAAGCAACGGACAAGCTGAGCGCGCAAACGCAGAGGTCCTCAAGGCCTAAAGACCAGGATCTTTGATATCCTCAAGGGCCACGGCAAGGGCTGGATCAACGAGCTCCCCTCGGTGCTCTGGTCCATCCGTACCACGCCACCCAAGCCCACTGGGGAAACACCGTTCGCCCTCGTCTATGGAGCCGAAGCAGTCCTCCCAACAGAGATAAAGCATGGATCCCCACGGGTCCTTGCCTTTAACGAGGACAAGCAAGAGGACCTCCACAACGACGACTTGCTGCTCCTTGAAGGGCTACGTTGCCGTGCCGCCCTCCGGGCGGCCAAATACCAGCATGACCTGAGACGCTACCACAGCCGCAACGTGCGCTCACGTACCCTGGAGGCAGGCGATCTCGTCCTCAGGCAAATCCTCTCCACGGAAGGCCTCCACAAGCTGTCCCCGATGTGGGAAGGACCCTACAGGGTCACCCACATCGCCAGGCCTGGCGCGGCTCGCCTCGAGACTCAAGACGGCGTCCCCGTGAAGAATCCGTGGAACATCATGCACCTACGCAAATTCTACCCGTGATCATCGTCACGCCCGTGATCATTGCCACGTCAAGACATCTAGCGGAAGAGGCAGCTTACGGCTCAACCTCCAAGCATTTTTGTCTCCAGAGGTTAAAAGCTCACGGCTTAAACCTCACACAATTTTTTGTCTCCAAAAGGAACAAACTCAGAAGTGATCATCGTTACGCCCGTGATCATTGTCACGTTGTAACGCCCCGGGATTTTCCCAATTTAGTATTTATTTGTTTTTCTTTGTGCATCATCATTTCATTACATTGTCAACTCATTTATTTAATTTATTGCATCTAAATTTAAATCCCACTTTTAAATTCAAATGCATTTCAAATTAATTAAAATGTGAATTTCAAATCTTTTGCAAATATTATAAAAAATAGTTTATTAAATTGCCTATTTGAAACTAAAACTATTTTGTAAAGTTTCATTATTTTGTTTTAAAATACAAAAATAGAAAAGAATTAAAAACCAGAGAAGAAAAACACTACCTGGGCCATTTCTCTCTCTCCTGGCCCATCCTCCTCTTCTTCTAACCCGAAGCCCACTTCCCTCATCCCCTTCTTCCGTACGGTCAAAAGAACAGAGGAGAAAAAGCTCCATGCGCCCCACCATGTGCTTCCTCACCCACTCACCTTTCCCCTCTTTAGCCGGCCCCCTGCCCTCCGAACCCTAGCCTCTCCTCCCTCCTTCCTCCCATCGCGCCGCCGCCTCCTCCCCTCTCCTCTCCACCTCGATCTCCCCTGCTTTTCTTCCCCCCACCGAGGCCACCGGAGACCACCTCAACGCCCCGCAGCTCCGGCGCCGTCGAAGGGCCGAAAGGAGGCTCAGG
This sequence comes from Poa annua, assembly GCA_026929855.1. Classification (NCBI taxonomy): domain Eukaryota; kingdom Viridiplantae; phylum Streptophyta; class Magnoliopsida; order Poales; family Poaceae; genus Poa; species Poa annua. The sequence goes on along the minus strand of CM049426.1, from coordinate 235,150,520 downwards.
AGATGCGCCTTTTCGCCCCCAAGTTCTTCCCCGAGCCAATTTATGCGAGGGGCAGTCGGAGAGGGTCGGGCTCTCCTCCTTCTTCTTCGAGACCGGCGACGTCCGTCGCGCAATCACGACGACCCTGTCCATCTCGAGCTCGATCGACTCCTCGAGCCCCATCCCGGTGAGAATCCCGTCCGATTCCCCCTCTCCCCTTGCTCTAGTTCGTCCTCTAGGCGTCGCGTCGGTCCGCGCCTCCTCCTCCGACCGCCATGGCCGAAACTCACGGGTTCGTGCACGAGCATGAGTTCCCCCGCTTCTCCCTCTTCGCCTCCGTGTGACCAAAGCAAACACACCCCGCACTCAATCCCTCGCCCCGCGCCGCCCGTAGCGAGTCGCCGGCGTACATTTTTTTTCGTCACCGTCGTTGTGTTCTGTCTCCGGGGAACTTCCGTTTCATCAGAGAAACGTTGCACTTAAGTCAAGTTAAAAAGAGGTGCTTGCGTTATGTATCACAAACACCGCACGGGTCTTCTGGCTAGCGCATCCGTCTGGTTCCTTCGCAGGCGAGGTCGCGAGCTCGATTCCCAGCTCGGCCGAATAAAAGCTCCTATTTTTCTTTCTTTCCACACGCTGACATGGAGGTCCCACCAGTCAGCGATCCATTGCGCCACACCCACGCGCCCACGCCAGCGTGGCGCTCGGGCCCGCACGTCATCCTCTGGTGTATAGCCAAGCCAAGGTGCAAAAAGGCCAGATCCAGACTGGATCTGGATCTTTACACCGAGCCCCCTGTTTTTCTGTTTTTGCACAGAGAACCCCCACCAGCACTTTTCTATCACGAACAAGTCCCTTCCTTTTACAGTTTAGTCCAAAAACTTAATATGTTAATAACTTTAATTCTATTCCTCCAAATAAAATAATCTTTATATGTATTTGTATCAGAAAAATGCAAGGAACATTAATATGCCATTTGTATGTCATTTTGCATCTGTTATTTTAATTGCTTAGTATAATTTGTTAATTGCAACTAAATAATTAAATATGAAATGTTAGGGGTAATAAATATATAATGCCATATTCCATTTAATTTAATTAGTTCACCCATGCCATGTGTTGCCATGTTAACCAACATTTAATATTGCTGGTAAATAAATAACTTGCACCTAAATATTAATTGTCGGAATTCCGGTTCCGCTTAATTTGGATTAAGTGCATCTCGCAATGCATCTTGCCATGTCATGCATCATTCTTCCATGATCATGCTGGATCTTTGCCGTAGTTATAAGATGCATCTTTTACGCTTTCCAGTGTTTGTTGCTTCTTCGCGGATACGACGTTGAGATGTGTGAGCAACGACAAGATCTGCTTCCATGCGGGATTCCAGGCAAGCAAAGTTTGCTTGTTTACCTATACATTGTCTTTCATTCTTGCCTTTTGATCTATGCTATCCTATTTACGATTCTTGAATGGCGATCCCATCATATGTTTATCCTGCAGCCGATACAGCTTCACCCCCACATCCCAGAACATGTTGTATTTTTATCTGTTAGCCTTGCGAGTCGTAGCGCATGCTTAGAGTTGTTTGTGCGAGTCGTCTGTATGTCTTATTTAAATTTCAACTGCTTAGCATGATAGGTTATTCTACCTTAATAAAATGTTGTCTTATATTGGGGTATTATAATTAAAAGATAAGGCACCGGCGGAAGGCCTTACGAGGTGCTTTGTTCTGCGCGGCCTGATGGGCGGAGAGCAGCTGGGACTCCAGCTGGCCCAGCTCGTGACGCTTCTTCGCCAGTGAGCCCTCCATCGCCTCGCGCTCCGCCGTGGCCTCGCGCAGGAGCTCCGCAGCGGTGTCGCGTTCCTCTTGGAGGGGCTCGAGGAGCTCTGTGGCGTCGCGGATGGCCCCGTCACGGATCTCCTTGGCGAAGAGGGTGGCCTCCTCGCGTGCGGCCTGCAGCGCCAAGTCCTCCAGCCGGCGCGCCTCGACCGCCGCATGGAAGGACGCCCACGACCTCGCCAGCTCCTCCTCTTGCCGAGCGAGCCATATGTCCCCGAGGGCGAGGTGAGCCTCCAAGCCCTCCAAGGATTCTCTCACGAGGCCGAAGGCGACCTCGCGGCGCCCCGCGCTCCAGTCCCAGCCTCGAAGGACCAGCTCCTGGCATGAGGAGGGCCCGGCTCCGGCGTCGAGTCCCTGAGGGCCCGGCCTCGGGGAGAGCTCGGGGGCTAGCCTGGGCTCCGCCTGTGCCTGCGTCGGCATCCTCTTTGGGCCCCGCGGCAGCAGGGCGCTCCTCGTTTCCAGCTTGACTAGGAGGCGAGGAAGAATCTCCCTCAGCGGACGCGCTCACGCCTGCTGGTGCCTCGAGCGCTTCCGTCGCAGGCGCCACGGGAGCAGTGGGCGCAGACGGCGGGGTAGGCGCGCGCGGTGGCGTCGACACGCGCGGCGGGGTTGCTTCACGTGGAGGCGTAACCGCGCGAGGAGGAGTAGGAGCGCGAGGCGGCGTGGAAGCCCTCTCCTCCGTGGTTTCCACCACCGTCTGCTCGGGGGGCGGTGCAGGTGCCTCTAGGCATGGCGTTTCCCCCTCCGTCTGAGGCTCTGTCACCCCCGCTCGAGGCGCTGCCGCCTCCGATTGAGGCACCCCCTCAGGGGGGTCTGCGGAGGCCGTCTCCACAGGCCTCGTGGCCTTGTCAGCCACGACCTCTGCCGAGGCTCGCTTCACCTCAGCTGCCTTGCAAAGCCTGCGGCGCATCGAATGTACAAGATCACTGGCAAAAGCCCAAGAAAAGATCTTCAATAAAGGGCAAAGTAAAAAAGAAAGAAAACAAAACGCAAGTGACCAGGTGTCATGAACACTTACCCTGAAGGGGGGGCGCCAGCATCGACCCACGCCATGCCTGGCGAGCGCCATGAGGGGAAGGTCTTGGATCCAGGCCTCGCAGGGGCGTCACCGCTTTCCATTTCGAGGGGACGTCAGACGGCCTCGCCCCCGAGTGGTCCACGGCGGCCTTGGTGCAGGGCCTGCGCCTCCCTGGAGAGGCCTCCGCGTCAGAGGCCTCCTCTTCCTCAGCCTCCTCCTCCACGGGGCGTGAGGGAGCCACCACGAAGGCATCATCGTCACCTGACGAGATGTCGCAGACGTCGTCAGTGAATGGCCCGGCCCTCGAAGAAGACACCTCCCCGGCCGTGGCTTTGTCCTCACCTAGGACAGCTCCCGAGGCCGAGGGAGAATATGCCCCTTTCGCTCGCCGCATGGCTGGCGTCGGCAACTCCGATTCCGCCCGGCCTGTCGGGGTGAACGTAGGCATCCCCTCCAGGATGTCCTTGCGCTCCGTCAAGTTGTTTTGATGAAGAGGCCGGAGCGTCACGGGGAGCTGATCCACGGCAGGCACCGATGGATTGACAAAGAGCGTGGATAGGACGTTGTCGACGGCGTCCTTGTCATTTTCCTCGACATGAATCCGCATCTTGTCCCTCGGCCCCGAGTATATCCACATGGGCATCGAGTGTGCCTGGAGGGACGCGATGCGGCGCGTCATGAAGTCCGCCACAATCATTTGCCCCGTGAGGCCCTCCTCGCGGAGGAAGCTCAGGCGCCCCATCAAGCTTACGTTCCTCGCGCCATCGAAGGTGGCCTTGCCCCAGTGGGAGTTCTTCAGCGGAGGCTCGTCGGGACCTCGAGGAAGGCGCAGGGACGCTCCACCCCGATGAAGAACCACTTCTGGCAGAAGTCATCCCCCTTCTTCGTCACCGAAGTGATGGCCTTGTTCTCGCTCCAGGACATGGGGATGTAGACGATCCCCATGTCGTCGACGATGCGGAATGAGACTGTAACGCCCCGGGATTTATCCCCTTTTGTTTTGTGAGTTTTCTTTTTGCATCGACATAGCATCGCATTAATTTAATTGTTGCATTTAAATTTATTTTTCACAATTAAATTCAAATGCATTTCAAATTAATTAAAATTGTGTTATTTCAAATCTTTTACAAATGTTAAAAACTAGTTTATTAAATTGTCTATTCAAAACTAAAAATATTTTGTAAAGGTTTCGTATTAAAATTCCTTCTCGTTTTTGTTTTAAAAATATAAAACATAAAAGTTTAAAGGGAGAAAAATAAAAGCCCAAGCCCACCTAAGCAAACCCTAGGGTTTCCCCCTGGAAACTTCTTTCCCACCCCCCTGGAATTTTGCAGCCACCCTCCTCTATTTTTCTGGATTTTTGCAAAAGTCCTCCCACCTCTTTTTCTTCTTTTTTCTCCCCTCCTTTTCCTTTTCTTTTCTTTTCTCTTCTTTGTTTTTCTTTCTCTTCTCCATCTTCCTCCTCCCGCACGAACCTGCCCTTTTCCCGTGCTCCTCCAACCCGCAGCGCCCCGACGCGCCCGGCCCACCGTCCCCTCCGGCCGCCGGCTGCGCGCCGCCGCTGGCCGTCGCCCCGTCGCGCCGCCGCCTACACGCCCTGCTCCGCCGCCGCGCCCCCCGCGCCACCTTCCCCAGAGCCCGGCTCGGCTCTGCGCGCCGCCCCGGCCACCTCCGCCGCGCGCCCCCGAACCACCACCGGCCCGACCACCTTGCCGCCCCCTGCTCCGCCCGTTCCCGACCCGCTCCCGCACGGGAAAAGCAGTCCCGAGCCGGCCCGAGCTCGCCTCCTCGCGCCTGCACCCGCCCGCAGCCGCCGCCGCGCACGCGCCGCCTGCGCCGGCCGCCGCCTCCTCCCGCGCCGCCCTGGTCTGCCTCTGCCGCAGCCGCCGCGCCGCCCGCTCCCTGGCCCAACCTCCCGCGCTCCCGAGCTCCCCCCGACGCCTCGTGGCCTCCTCCCGTCGGCCGCTCCCCGCCGCCGTTGCCCGGTGTCGCCGCCACGTGCCCCGCACGCCCGCTGTCGCCGCCGACCCGCACGCATCCGCCGCCGCCGCGCCGCGCTGCGCGCCTCCACCCGCGCCGGTCGCCTCCGCCGTGCGCACCAGCTCCGCGCCTCCGCTCCACGCCACGCCGTCGTCCCCGCTACCTCCTCTTTCCAACCGTGTGCACGCCGCCGCCGACGCCCGCCGGGTGTTCGACATAATTACCGCAAGACCCCGACGTCGCCATTTTTTTGTCCGAGTTGTCCACCCTTCGTGGTGTTGCTACGTGCGCGTGCTCCTTCCGGTGCCGCGACTGCCCGTGTCCGTGTCGCGGTGCCCGCCCGTGCGCGCTTTCTTTCCGATGTCCGTTTGCCGTGTTCTACGTGCCCGCGCGGGTCAACGATGATGACTGAGTACAACTACCCCGACCACTTCCACGACACTGACAAACGGCGATGTCCTGGTCCCACGACGACTACTTCCACGACGACGACTACTTCCTCTACGGACCGAAGACGTCGGTTTCGAACCCTAGTTCACCCGATCCGACGTACGGACCCAAACCCTAACCCTATATATAATTTTATAAAATGCCATCTATCTAGTGCATATCGCATCATAATTGCGTGTGTTGCATCTCTTGGGTGTGGGGCTGTAGTAAATCACCTAATTAATAAATATGGAATGTGTGGGGCAAATCATTATATGTATTGCCCGATTCCATTTAAATTGACTAGATCATCCATGCCATGTCTTGCCATGTTAACCAACATTTAATATTGTTGTGTAGATAAATAACTTGAACATAAATATTAATTATCGGAATCCCGGTTCCGCTTAATTTGGATTAAGTGCATCTCGCAATGCATCTCGCCATGCCATGCATCTTTCTCATATGATCATGCTGGATCTTTTGCCGTAGTTGTAAAATGCATCTTTTGCGTTTCCAGTGTATGTTGCTTCTTCGCGGATACGACGTTGAGATGTGTGAGCAACGACAAGATCTGCTTCCATGCGAATTCCAGGCAAGCAAAGTTTGCTTGTTTACCTATACATTGTCTTTCATTCCTGCAGTTGATTTCTGCTACCCTAGTATTCGATTCTTTATTGCGATCCCATCACATGTTTATCCTGCCGCCTATACAGCTTTATCCCCACAACCTAGTACCTGTTGTTTGTTTATCTGTTAGCCTTGCGAGTCATAGCGCATGCTTAGAATTGGTTGTGCGAGTCCTATGTTGGTCTTTTATTTCATATGCTTAGCATGATAGATTATTCTACCTTAATAAAATGTTGTATTATATTGGGGTATTATAATTAAAAGATAAGGCACCGGCGGAAGGCCTTGCGAGGTGTTTTGTTCTGCTAAATGTCGACCTAGGAACTGAGATTTTGTCCTCGGGTCCAATTTTGACCGCACTAACCACTTGTGGGTGGCCCAAGGGAGCCCCCCTCGACTTTGACTGGAACTTCGACTTGTCCGGGAGCTGCACCTAGTTCGGGTTTTCCATTTGTCTCATATGCATCAATACTAGTGTAGTATTTTTACTTTGTCGGTGTGCCTTGTTACATGCATATGGGACGCGGCCTGTTGGTGCGGAGGGGTGTGTCCTGCGGGAGTCCGCACCCTTTTGGCCGGGACCAGCATAGCTCCCGTGCCTCCTGGACTTGTTGCGGTGAAGGAATATAGTTGGGTTGAAAGGCCCTAATGTTTTTGACTGGGTTGATCATGCGAGTATGGGTCCAGTAGTGCACCGCTGCAGGGTATAATCTTATCGATGAGCCGTGTCCACGGTTATGGACGACTTGGTGATGATGCTGGCTAACAAGATCTAGACAACTTACACCTAATCATTGTTAATTAATTTGACTAGTAAATATAGAATTACTTACACCCTAAATGGTAACTAAAATTGTTAACGTGTGAGTTTCCCGGATTGCTTCCTCATACTTGGTTGAGGGGGTTAATTCGAGAATGGGTTATGTCTGGTGTTAGTTGTAGATGGCTACTCACACGCTCTCTTACACCTCTCTAATTAGACGGAAGTTTTAGCGCGTCTCTTTAGGTTGCTAGTGCTGCTGCCGCTAAGTCCACCTCCCCTATATTTTGGGAGATGGTGTAGAAAGTAGGCAAGTCGGTTTTGCTTGCCAGGGAGTGCCCTGACCCTCTTTTGGGATGTGCTTTATGTGCATTCAACAGGTTTGAAGTCTGACGACGTTAGCTTGGGAATCCCTCCGGCTTGGCTGGGCAGGGATATGGCGCCATTGCTTATCTTCAGGACTCTTAGTCCAATTTGCATCTTATCCGTAGTCGGATACTATTTTTGCTTCCGCTGTTATTTGTATCTTTGTATTATAATATTTGTATCTTGACTCGTTCGAGTCGTTGTTGTATTATATATATTCTGTTGTATTTGTGGATGTATCGTAAGTGTTGTAATGTTATCACAATTCCACCCACATAATGCGCATGTTTCGGCGTGCACATTATGTCTGGTGGGCGACCAAAAATCGTTATTATGTGGATTTCGGCGGGATCGGTTAAATCTACATAGTACCGATTTTCAGGCGTCACAAAGTGGTATCAGAGCCTTGGTTTCGATCTCCTTGTTGTTTCGATACGAATGGTTATCGAAGCAGCGGGTCCACAAAAGCCTGTAGGATAACCTCGTTAACGGTCGTTGTTTCTAGAGTGTCGAAAACTATTTGACTAAAATTAGTTTTGGAAAAATATCTCAATAGGGTTCTTTTTACTCCTTACCTCTATTCCATTCTACTCTTATCTTATTTGTTTTGGAGTCTCTTCTCTTATCCAAACTTTCAAAGTTTTAGGATCCTATGTGTGGGTGGACGATTTCTTGCCTTTTACCCTATTAGGTTCGATCTTTCGGAGTCATCTTCGTCGTGAGCAACAATCCCTTGTTAGTGGTGTCGAGAATCTCGAGGTGGAGCAACAATCCATTATTAGTGGTGTCGAGAAGTTCATCCCGGAGCGTGAAGACTCGATAGTTACCCCTCTCTTCTTGTGGTCTCGGCGTGGATCGCGGGACGCGATCCCTTGTTAGTGGTGTCGATTGTAACGCCCCGGGATATATCCCCTTTTAGTTTTGTGAGTTTTCTTTTTTTGCATCGACATGGCATCGCATTAATTTAATTTGTTGCATTTAATTACATTGCCATAATTAAATTCAAATGCTTTTCAAATTAATTAAAAATGTGTTATTTTCAAATCTTAATGTTAAAAATTAGTTTATTAAATTGTCTATGCAAAACTAAAAATGTTTTGTATAATTTTCGTATTCAAATTCCTTTTCGATTTTGTTTTAAAAATATGACCGAAAAGAATAAACGGTGAAAAATAAAAGCCCAAAGCACACCTAACCCCAAACCCTAGGTTTTGTCCCCTGAAAACTTTTCCCACCCCCTGGAATTTTTGCAGCCGCCCCCTCCATATTTTTCCTTTTCCTTTTTTTCTCTTTTCCCCCTCCTTCTCTTTTTCTTTCCTTCCTTTTCTTTTTTTTCTTTCCCTTCCTTCCTTTTCTCCTTCTTCCTCCCGTGCTCCTCCCGCACCAGGCCGCATCGCACCAACCGCCCGTTCCCGAGCGAGCGCCCCGTCGCCCCAGCCCGCGCCTCCATCCCCGAGCCCCCCCGTGCTCCGCACCTGCGCCCTTCCCCGCTGCCCGCTCCGCCGCCAGCGCGCCCGACGCCGCGCCCGGCCGCACGCCCCAGCGCCGGCCGTCGCCTCGCCCTGGCCGCCCGCCGGCCCCTTGCGCCGCCGCCGCCGGCCGCACGCCGCGCGTCCGCTGCCACCGCGCACGCGTGCTCCTCGCGTGCACCGCCGCTGCCCCGGCCGCGCCACCCGCCGTCGGCCCGAGCGCCCCGCCTCCGGTTGCCCCGGCCGCCCGGCCCCCCCAGCCGCGCAGGCCCCGGCCGCCCCGCTCTCGCATCACCCCAGCCCGAGCCGCCCTCTACTGGCCGCGCCGTCGCCAGCCCGCAGCCGCACCTCCGCGCCGCGTCCCACGCCACCGTGCTGCGCGCCTCCGCCCGTGCCGCTTACCGCCACCGTGCGTTCCATCGCGCACGCACGCGTCCCGCTGCCTCATCTTTCCGGCTGTGTGCACGCCGCCGCCGACGCCCGCCAGGTGTTCGACACAATGCCCGCAAGAACTTTCGACATCGCAATTCTTGTCCGAGTTGTCAACCCTTCGTGGTGTTGCTACGTGCGAGTGCCCCTTCCGGTGTCGCGTTGCCGCGACTGCCCATGTTCGTGTTTGGGTGCCCGCCCGTGCGCGTTTCTTTCCGGTGTCCGATTGCCGAGTTCCTACGTGCCACGACTACCCCGACCACTTCCACGACACCGACAAACGATGATGCCCCGGTCCCGCGACGACTACTTCCACGATGACGACTGCTTCCTCTACAGACCGAAGACGTCGGTTTCGAACCCTAGATCACCCGATACGACGTAAAGACCCAAACCCTAATCCTATACCTATTTTATTAAATGTCATCTATCTTGTGCATATCGCATCATAATTGCATTTGTTGCATCTCTTGGGTTTGCGGGTATAGCAAATCACCTAAATAATAAATATGGACTGTGTGGGGAAAATCACTATGTGTATTACCCCATTCCATTTAACTTGACTAGATCATCTTTTCCATGTCTTGCCATGTTAATGAACATTTAATTTGATGTGTCGATAAATAACTTTAACATTAATATTAATTGTTGGAATCCCGTTCCGCTTAATTTGGACTAATTGCATTTATATTGCGTCTTGCCATGCCATGCATCATTCTCATATGATCATGCTGGATCTTTTGCCGTAGTTGTAAAATGCATCTTTACGCTTTCCAGTGTTTGTTGCTTCTTCGCGGATACGACGTTGAGATGTGTGAGCAACGACAAGATCTGCTTCCATGCGGGATTTCAGGCAAGCAAAATTTGCTAGTTTACCTATACATTGTCTTTCATTCCTGCCGTTGATCTCTGCTACCGTAGTATTCGATTCTTTATCGCGATCCCATCACATGTTTGTCCTCCAGCCCATACAGCTTTATCCCCACATCCCATCAGCTGTTGTTTGTTTATCTGTTGGCCTTGCAAGTTGTAGTGCATGCTTAGAGTTGTTTGTGCGAGTCGTCTGTTGGTCTTATGTTTCATCTGCTTAGTATGATAGATGGTTCTATTTTAATAAAATGCCATCTTGTATTGGGGTATTATAATAAAATGATAAGGCACTAGGCGGAAGGCCTTGCGAGGTGCTTTGTTCTGCTCAGTGTCGACCTAGGAACTGAGATTTTGTCCTCGGATCCAATTTTGAGCGCACTAACCACTTGTGGGAGGCCCTATGGAGCCCCCTCGACTTTGAACAGATCCTCAACTCGTCCATGTGCCGCAAGTAGTTCGGGTTTTCCATTCGCTCATATGCATGTGCATGATGATGATGTTCGATGAGAGGTTACTTGATACGGGGGGTCATACAGGGGTGGTACGTCGCATAGCGGACAGTTCCTACTGTGGTTTGAGCCGCATGGTGGCGTAGTCACAAACTAATGAGTCCGCAATTAAGATTCGTCCGGACTCCTGACGCGGGTAACAACTCATATGGGTGGCACTTGGACTTGCTGTAGTGAAGAATGAGTCGTGTTGAGAGGCCCTAATTTTTTTGACTAAATTGATCATGCGAGTATGGGTACGGTAGTGCACCCCTGCAGGGTATAATCTTATCGATGAGCCGTGTCCACGGTTATGGACGACTTTGGTGATGATGCTAGCTAACAAGATCTAGACAACTTGCACCTAATTAATGTTAATTAATTTGACTAGTAATATAGAATTACTTTCACCATAAATGGTAACTAAAATTGTTCAACGTGTGAGTTTCCCGAATTGCTTCCTCATACTTGGTTGAGGGGGTTAATTCGAGAATGGGTTATGTTTGGTGGTAGTTGTAGATGTTTATCTTATGCGCTCTCTTATCCCTCTCTGATTAGACGGAAGTTGTACCGTGTCTCTTTAGGTTGCTAGTGCTGCTGCCGCTAAGTCCACCTCCCCTATATTTTGCGAGATGGTGTAGAAAGTAGGCAAGTCGGTTTTGCTTGCAGGGAGTGCCCTGACCCTCTTTTGGGCTGTGCTTTATGTGCAGTCAACAGGTTTGAAGTCTGACGACGTTAGCTTGGGAATCCCTCCGGCTTGGCTGGGCAGGGATATGGCGCCATCGCTTATCTTCAGGACTCTTAATCCAAATTGCATCTTATCCGTAGTCGGATACTATTTTTGCTTCCGCTGTCATTTGTATCTTTGTATTGTATCTTTTGTATCTTGACTCGTTCGAGTCGTTGCTGTAATTATATCTTCTGTTGTATTTGTGGATGTATCGGAACTGTTGTAATGTTATCACAATTCCACCCACATAATGCGCATGTTTCGGCGTGCACATTATGTCTGGTGGGCGACGTAAAATCGTTATTATGCGGATTTCGGCGGGAACGCTTAAATCTACATAGTATCGATTTTAGGGCGTCACAAAGTAGGATAGATTATGTTTCCATCACCAATAGATCCCTATAAATTGCAGAAACACCCCTATAACTTGTTTTGCTAATAACTTTAATTCTATAACTCCAAATTAAATAATCTTTATATGTTTATTTATCAGAAAAATGCAAAGAATATTAATATGCCATTTGTATGCCTTTTTGCATATGTTATTTTAATTGCTTAATATAATTGGTTAATTGCAACTAAATAATTAAATATGGAATGTTAGGGGTAATAAATATATAATGCCCTATTCCATTTAACTTAATTAGATCACCCATGCCATGTGTTGCCATGCTAACCAACATTTAATATTGCGGGTAAATAAAAAACTTTAACCTTAATATTAATTGTCGGAATCCCGGTTCCGCTTAATTTGGATTAAGTGCATCTCGCAATGCATCTGGCCATGTCATGCATCATTCTCATATGATCATGCTGGATCTTTTGCCGTAGCTGTAGAATGCATGTTTTACGCTTTCCAGTGTTTGTTGCTTCTTCGCGGATACGACGTTGAGATGTGTGAGCAACGACAAGATCTGCTTCCATGCGGGATTTCAGGCAAGCAAAATTTGCTAGTTTACCTATACATTGTCTTTCATTCCTGCCGTTGATCTCTGCTACCCTAGTATTCGATTCTTTATCGCGATCCCATCACATGTTATCCTGCAGCCGATACAACTTTATCCCCACATCCCATCACCTGTTGTATGTTTATCTTTTAGCCTTGCGAGTCGTAGTGCATGCTTAGAATTGGTTGTGCGAGCCGTCAGTTGGTCTTTTACTTAATATGCTTAGCTTGATAGATTATTCTACCTTTATTAAATGTTATATAATATTGGGGTATTATAATTAAAAGATAAGGCACCGGCGGAAGGCCTTGCGAGGTGCTTTGTTTTTCTAAGTGTCGACCTAGGAACTGAGATTTTGTCCTCGGATCCAATTTTGAGCGCACTAACCACTTGTGGGAGGCCCTATGGAGCCCCCTCGACTTTGACTGGAATTTCGACTTGTCCGGGTGCCGCACCTAGTTCGGGTTTCCATTTGTCTCATATGCATCGATACTAGTGTAGTATTTTACTTTTGGCGGTGTGCCTTGCTACATGCATATAGCGTGCGGCCTGTTGGTGCGGAGGGGTGTGTCCTGCGGGAGTCCGCACCCTTTTGGCCGGGACCAGCATAGCTCCCGTGGCTCCTGGACTTGTTGCGGTGATGGAAAAGAGTTGGGTTGATAGGCCCTAATGTTTTTGACTGGGTTGATCATGCGAGTATGGGTCCAGTAGTGCACCCCTGCAGGGTATAATCTTATCGATGAGCCGTGTCCACGGTTATGGACGACTTGGTGATGATGCTGGCTAACAAGATCTAGACAACTTACACCTAATCATTGTTAAGTAACCTGACTAGTAATATAGAATTACTTTCACAATAAATGGTAACTAAAATTGTTAACGTGTGAGTTTCCCGAATTGCTTCCTCATACTTGGTTGAGGGGGTTAATTTAAGAATGGGTTATGTTTGGTGTTAGTTGTAGGTGTTTATCTTATGCGCTCTCTTATCCCTCTCTGATTAGACGAAAGTTGTAGCGTGTCTCTTTAGGTTGCTAGTGATGCTGCCGCGAAGTCCACCTCCCCTATATTTTGGGAGATGGTGTAGACAGTAGGCAAGTCGGTTTTGCTTGCCAGGGAGTGCCCTGACCCTCTTTTGGGTTATGCTTTATGTGCAGTTAACAGGTTTGAAGTCTGACGACGTTAGCTTGGGAATCCCTCCGGTTTGGCTGGGCAGGGATATGGCGCCATTGCTTATCTTCAGGACTCTTAGTCCAATTTGCTTCTTATCCGTAGTCGCATACTATTTTGCTTTTGCTGTCATTTGTATCTTTGTATTGTATCATTTGTATCTTGACTCGTTCGAGTCGTTGTTGTAATTATATCTTTGTCTTATTCGTGGATGTATCGGAACTGTTGTAATGTTATCACAATTCCACCCACATAATGCTGTAACGCCCCGGGATTTATCCCCTTTTGATTTGTGAGTTTTTCTTTTTGCATCGACATGGCATCGCATCGCATTTATTGAATTTGTTGCATTTAAATTAAATTTCTATAATTAAATTCAAAAGCATTTCAAATTAATTAAAAATGTGTTATTTTCAAATCTTTTAAAAATGTTAAAACTTAGTTTATTAAATTGTCTATGCAAAACTAAAAATATTTTGTTAAGGTTTCGTATTTAATTTCCTTCTCGTTTTTGTTTTAAAAATATAAAACCGAAAAGTTTAAACGGGAGAGAAATTAAAAGCCCAAGCCCATCTACCCCCAAACCCTAGGGTTTCCCCCTGGAAACTTCTTTCCCACCCCCTGCCTTTTTGCAGCCACCCTCCTCTATTTTTCTGGAAATTTGTAAAGTCCTCCCACCTCCTTCTTTCCTTTTTCCCCCTCCTTTTCTTTTCTTTCTCTTTTTCTTTTTCTTTCTTCCTTCTTCCTTCTCCATCCCGAGCCCGCACGCACCAAATCCTCCCGTCGCCCCGTCCCCATCGCTTCCTCCCGACTGCCGGCCCGAGCGCCCCGGCCGCTCCCGCGCCCGGCCCCGCCTTTAGCCGCGCCGCCGCGCCCGCCGCTTGCCGGCCGCGCTGCGCCGCGCCTCGCCCCGACCCGACGGCGCCCTGGGCCCTCTCCGCTCCCCGCGCCTCCAGCTCCGGCCGCCGGCCGCCCCGGACGCGCTGCGCCGCGCGCCGCGCCGCCCCTGCACGCGCCGCTCGGGCTCCTCCGCCCCGGCCTGCTCCCGTCTCCGGCCTGCGCCCCGCAGCCGCGCGCGCCTCCGGCCCGGCCGCCCGCGCCACGCCGCTGTGGCCGCTGCCCCGAGCGCCCCTGCCGCCGTCGCGCCGTGCGCCGCCTTCCGCGCCTCTCCGCGCGCGCCTCCGCCCTGCTCGCGCCTCCCGCCGTCGCTGCCGGCCCCCTGCACCGTCGGTCGCCGCCGCCTCCCCGAGGGCCGCCCCGCGTACCCTGTGCCCGGCCTCCTTTGCCTCCTGCCCGGACTCCTCCGCCGTCGTGTCGCCGCCCGCCGCCCCTCGTGCGTTCGCCCGCGTCGCGCCACCGCCCCCGCCGCCTCCTCTTTTCGACCGCGTGCACGCCGCCGCCGTCGCCGCCCGCCAGGTGTTCGACGCAATGCTCGAAAGAACCCTGTCGTCCCTTTTTGTTGCCGTTTTGTCCACCCTTCGAGGTGCTGCCCGTGCGCGTGCGTGTGCTCCCTCTGGTGTCGCGTCGTCGTCACTGTCCGTGTCCATGTCACGGTGCCGCCCGTGCGCGCTTTTCCTTCCGGTGTCCGTTTGCCGTGTTCTACGTGCCCGCGCTTCCCCGACCACTTCCACGACACCGACAAACGACGATGCCCCGGTTCCGCGACGACTACTTCCCCGACGTCGACTACTTCCTCTACGTCCCGAAACGTCGCTTTCGAACCCTATCTCTCCCGATCCAACGTGCGAACCCAAACCCTAACCCTATACCTATTTTATTAAATGTCATCTATCTTGTGCATATCGCATCATAATTGCATGTGTTGCATCTCTTGGGTTTGCGGGTGTAGTAAATCACCTAATTAATAAATATGGAATGTGTGGGGCAAATCAATATATGTATTGCCCCATTCCATTTAATTTGACTAGACCATCTTTGCCATGTCTTGCCATGTTAATGAACATTTAATTTGTGGAGTAGATAAATAACTTGCACCTAAGTGTTAATTGTTGGAACCCCTGTTCCGCTTAATTTGAGTTAAGTGCATCCCAAATTGCATCTCGCCATGCCATGCATCATGCTCATATGATCATGCTGGATCTTTTGCCGTAGTTGTAAAATGCATCTTTTACGCTTTCCAGTGTTTGTTGCTTCTTCGCGGATACGACGTTGAGATGTGTGAGCAACGACAAGATCTGCTTCCATGCGGGATTCCAGGCAAGCAAAGTTTGCTTGTTTACCTATACATTGTCTTTCATTCCTGCCGTTGATCTCTGCTACCCTAGTTATCGATTCTTGAACTGCGATCCCATCACATGTTTATCCTGCAGCCTATAAAGCTTTATCCCTACCACCTAATACCTGTTGTTTGTTTATCTGTTGGCCTTGCGAGTCGTAGCGCATGCTTAGAGTTGTTTGTGCGAGTCGTCTGTTGGTCTTATGTTTCATCTGCTTAGTATTATTATTCTACCTTAATAAAATGTTGTATTATATTGGGGTATTATAATTAAATGATAAGGCACCAGGCGGAAGGCCTTGCGAGGTGTTTTGTTCTGCTCAGTGTCGACCTAGGAACTGAGATTTTGTCCTCGGATCCAATTTTGAGCGCACTAACCACTTGTGGGTGGCCCAATGGAGCCCCCCTCGACTTTAAACGGATCCGCAGCTTGTCCATGTGCCGCAAGTAGTTCGGGTTTTCCATTTTCTCATATGCATGTGCATGATGATGATGATGATGAGAGGTTACATGATACGGGGGGTCATATAGGTGTGGTGCGTACGTAGCGGACAGTTCCTACTGTGGTTTGAGCCGCATGGTGCGTAGGCACAAACTAATGAGTCCGCAATTGAGATTCGGCCGGACTCCTGACGCGGGTAACAACTCATATGGGTGGCACTTGGACTTGCTGTAGTGAAGGAATGAGTCGTGTTGAGAGGCCCTCACGGGTTGATCATGCGAGTATGGGTACTGTAGTGCACCCCTGCAGGGTATAATCTTATCGATGAGCCGTGTCCACGGTTATGGACGACTTTGGTGATGATGCTGGCTAACAAGATCTAGACAACTTACACCTAATTAATGTTAATTAAATTGACTAGTAATATAGAATTACTTTCACCATAAATTATAACTAAAATTGTTCAATGTGTGAGTTTCCCGAATTGCTTCCTCATACTTGGTTGAGGGGGTTAATTCGAGAATGGGTTATGATTGGTGTTAGTTGTAGATGTTTACTTATACGCTCTCTTATCCCTCTCTGATTAGACGGAAGTTGTAGCGTGTCTCTTTAGGTTGCTAGTGCTGCTGCCGCTAAGTCCACCTCCCCTATATTTTGGGAGATGGTGTAGAAAGTAGGCAAGTCGGTTTTGCTTGCCAGGGAGTGCCCTGACCCTCTTTTGGGATGTGCTTTATGTGCAGTCAACAGGTTTGAAGTCCGACGACGTTAGTTTGGGAATCCCTCCGGCTTGGCTGGGCAGGGATATGGCGCCATTGCTTATCTTCAGGACTCTTCGTCCAATTTGCTTCTTATCCGTAGTCGGATACTATTCTGCTTCCGCTGTCATTTGTATCTTTGTATTGTATATTTGTATCTTGACTCGTTCGAGTCGTTGTTGTAATTTATCTTCTGTTGTATTTGTGGATGTATCGGAACTGTTGCAATGTTATCACAATTCCACCCACATAATGCGCATGTTTCGGCGTGCACATTATGTCTGGTGGGCGACCTAAAATCGTTATTATGCGGATTTCGGCGGGAACGCTTAAATCTACATAGTACCGATTTGAGGGCGTCACAAATGCGCATGTTTCGGCGTGCACATTATGTCTGGTGGGCGACCTAAAATTGTTATTATGTGGATTTCGGCGGGAGCGCTTAAATCTACATAGTACCGATTTTCGGGCGTCACAAAGTGGTATCATCCCGCCGAAATCCGCATAATAACGATTTTAGGTCGCCCACCAGACATAATGTGCACGCCGAAACATGCGCATTATGTGGGTGCAATTGTAATAACATTACAACAGTTCCGATACATCCACAAATACAACAAAGATAAATTACAACAACGACTCGAACGAGTCAAGATACAAATGAGACAATACAAAGATTCAAATGACAACGGAAGCAAAATAGTATCCGACTACGGATAAGATGCAAATTGGACTAAGAGTCCTGAAGATAAGCGATGGCGCCATATCCCTGCCCAGCCAAGCCGGAGGGATTCGCAAGCTAACGTCGTCAGACTTGAAACCTGTTAACTGCACATAAAGCCCATCCCAAAAGAGGTTCAGGGCACTCCCTGGCAAGCAAAACCGACTTGCCTACTTTCTACACCATCTCCCAAAATATAGGGGAGGTGGACTCAGCGGCAGCAGCACTAGCAACCTAAAGAGAC
Organism: Poa annua; assembly: GCA_026929855.1. Lineage (NCBI taxonomy): Eukaryota > Viridiplantae > Streptophyta > Magnoliopsida > Poales > Poaceae > Poa > Poa annua. Next base: position 235,133,017 of record CM049426.1, on the reverse strand, counting down.
ACGCTACAACTTCCGTCTAATCAGAGAGGGATAAGAGAGCGCATGAGATAAACATCTATAACTAACACCAATCATAACCCATTCTCGGATTAACCCCCTCAACCAAGTATGAGGAAGCAATTCAGGAAACTCACTCGTTGAACAGTTTTAATTACCATTTATTGTGTAAGTAATTCTATATTACTAGTCAGGTTAATTAACAATGATTAGGTGTAAGTTGTCTAGATCTTGTTAGCCAGCATCATCACCAAGTCGTCCATAACCGTGGACACGGCTCATCGATAAGATTATACCCTGCAGGGGTGCACTACTGGACCCATACTCGCATGATCAACCCAGTCAAAAACATTAGGGCCTTTCAACCCAACTCTTTTCCTTCACCGCAACAAGTCCAGGAGCCACGGGAGCTATGCTGGTCCCGGCCAAAAGGGTGCGGACTCCTGCAGGACACACCCCTCCGCACCAACAGGACGCGCCCTATATGCATGTATCAAGGCACACCGCCAAAGTAAAATACTACACTAGTATCGATGCATATGAGACAAATGGAAAACCCGAACTAGGTGCGGCTCCCGGACAAGTCGAAGTTCCAGTCAAAGTCGAGGGGGACTCCATAGGGCCTCGCACAAGTGGTTAGTGCGCTCAAAATTGGATCCGAGGACAAAATCTCAGTTCCTAGGTCGACACTTAGCAGAACAAAGCACCTCGCAAGGCCTTCCGCCTGGTGCCTTATCTTTTAATTATAATACCCCAATATAAGACAATATTTTATTAAGGTAGAATAATCTATCAAGCTAAGCATATGAAATAAACGACCAACAGAGGACTCGCACAACCAACTCTAAGCATGCGCTACGACTCGCAAGGCCAACAGGTAATTCAACAGGTGATGGGATGTGGGGATAAAGCTGTATAGGCTGCAGGATAAACATGTGATGGGATCGCAATAAAGAATCGAATACTAGGGTAGCAGAGATCAACGGCAGGAATGAAAGACAATGTATAGGGAAACAAGCAAACATTGCTTGCCTGGAATCCCGCATGGAAACACATCTTGTCGTTGCTCACACATCTCAACGTCTTATCCGCGAAGAAGCAACAAACACTGGAAAGCGTAAAAGATGCATTTTACAACTACGGCAAAAGATCCGGCATGATCATGTGAGAATGATGCATGACATGGTAAGGTGCAATACAAAAGCAATTACTCCAATTAAGCGGGAAAACAATCCCGGCAATTAATATTTAGGTGCAAATTATTTATTTAGCAATAATATTAAATGTTGGTTAACATGGCAACACATGTCATGGGTGATCTAATTAAATTAAATGAAATAGGGCATTATATATTTATTACCCCACACATTCCATATCTAATTATTTAGTTGCAACTAACAAATTATAATAAGCAATTAAAATAACAGATGCAAAATGACATACAAATGGCATATTAATATTCCTTGCATTTTTCTGATAAATAAACATATCAAGATTATTTAATTTGGAGGTATACATTAAAAGTTATTAGCATTTTAAGTCTAGGGGTGTTTCCGCAAAAGACAGGACCTGTCTGTTATGGAAACAGAGTTTCGGGGGGCCTTAGGTGCAAAAACCAGAGAGCAGGGGTCTCGAGGTAAAATGCCAGATCTGATCTGCATCTGGGGCGTTTTTCACCGAGGGGAGAGACACCCACCCGACTGACATAGGGACCCAGCGCGTGGGCGCGCTTGTGTGGCACAAGCAGGCACGGACTAGTGGGATCCCACTGTCAGCGAGCGAAAGAAAAGCTAAAAGGGTGGCCTTTTATTCCACTGGCCGGGGTTCGAACCCTCACGCGCGCGGACGAGGAAGCGTGCGGCACTGCTAACCAGGAGGCTCGGTTAGTGTTGGTGATAGGTATGGGATCGTTTTTGTTTTTAACAGGAAAACAACGACGGATTTACTGACGAAACTGAAGTTACGCGCGCGTCCGAGCGAGCACGGCGGAGGAAAACGGCGGCGATGACCAAATCGGAGCGGCGCTGTACGGAGCTGGGATGCTGGCGTGGGAGCAGGGGTCTGGGCGAAACCGCGCTTGTGCCCCGTGCAAAGAAGGAGGCCCAAGGGCGCTCGCTTTCGTGGTCGAGACCAACGGTTCGGCCATGGCGGAGGCGGAGGTCCGGCGAGGACCGATTCGGGCACTACGGCGTCAAAACGAAAAGGGGGGCAGAGAAACGGAACGAGGAGCTCACCACGGGTTCGACAGAGGAGTCGCTCGGTGCGGGGGGAGTTCCAGGACGCCGGAATCGCGCGGTGGAGCTTCGCCGGCCACGGGGGAGACGGGGACGAGGCCGACGGCCCGTGAAGCTCCCGGCTCGATTTCTTGGGGGGAAAAGGGAGGGGACGTCGCAGCAGTGCTTCAGGGCTCCTCCTCGCGCCTACGACGGCCCCAGAGTGGCAGGGGGGGCGGCGTGGTCTCCGGTGAGCTTTTGGGGGAAGAAGAACAGAGAGGTCGAGGTGGAGAGCAGAGGGAAGGAGGCGGCGGCGCGATGGGAGGAAGGGGAGGAAAGGCTCTAGGGTTTGGTAGAGGAGGGGGGTCGGGCTAAGTAGGAGAGGGAGCAGGTGGAGTGTGCACATGGTGGGGAGTCCATGGCGCCACAGTGGAAAGTTAGTGGTTCGTGTGCGTATGTACGAAGAAGAAGGTGAGGTGGGCTGGGCCAGAGGGGAGATGGGCCAAGTGGGAGAGAGGGAGGTGGGCCAAATGATGGGCTTCGGCCAGGTGAGGATTTTCTCTCTGGTTTTAATTTCTTTTATTTAATTATTTTCTGTTTTTGTATTTTAAAACAAAATAGAAAAAGAATTTGTATAGAGAAACTTTACAAAACAGATTTTGTTTTAAATAGGCAATTTAATTGTTTTTTCCAATACACAATTTCATATATTAATTTGAATATTTGAAAAGAATTTAAATACCACATTTAAATTAATTTGATTTGCAGTTAGATTTAAAAGTGGAAAAGAATTTAAATGGAGTTGAAATTTAAATGCAACAATTTAAATTAAGATTGACAAAAACAAATGATGCATGATGATGTCATGTTGATGCAAAAAGAAAAACAAACAATTTCTAATTGGGGAAAATCCCGGGGCGTTACAATCGACACCACTAACAAGGGATCGCGTCCCGCGATCCACGCCGAGACCACAAGAAGAGAGGGGTAACTACCGAGTCTTCAGTCTTCGTGATGAACTTCTCGACACCACTAACAAGGGATTGTTGCTCCACCCTGAAAATCTCGACACCACTAACAAGGGATTGTTGCTCACGACGAAGATGACTCCGAAAGATCGAACCTAACAGGATAAAAGGCAAGAAATCGTCCACCCACACGTAGGATCCTAAAACTTTGAAAGTTGGATAAGAGAAGAGACTCAAAGCAAGTAAGGTAAGAGTAGAAATAGAATTGAGGTAAGGAGTAAATAGAAACCTATTGAGATATTTTCCAAAATAATCTTTATTCAAATAGCTTAGACACTCTATAAACAACGACCGTTAGCGAGGTTGTCCTACAGGCTTTTGCGGACCCGCTGTTTCGATAACCAATCGTATCGAAACAACAAGGAGATCGAAACCAAAGCTCTGATACCACTTTGTGACGCCCGAAAATCGGTACTATGTAGATTTAAGCGATCCCGCCGAAATCTGCATAATAACGATTTTAGGTCGCTCACCAGACATAATGTGCACGCTGAAACTTGCGCATTATGTGGGTGGAATTGTGATAACATTACAACAGTTCCGATACATCCACAAATACAACAGAAGATATAATTACAACAACGACTCGAACGAGTCAAGATACAAATGATTCAATACAAAGATACAAATGACAGCGGAAGAAAAAAATAGTATCCGACTACGGATAAGATGCTAATTGGACTAAGAGTACTGAAGATAAGCAATGGCGCCATATCCCTGCCCAGCCAAGCCGGAGGGATTCCCAAGCTAACGTCGTCAGACTTCAAACCTGTTAACTGCACATAAAGCACATCCCAAAAGAGGGTTAGGGCACTCCCTGGCAAGCAAAACCGACTTGCCTACTTTCTATACCATCTCCCAAAATATAGGGGAGGTGGACTTAGCGGCAGCAGCCCTAGCAACCTAAAGAGACACGCTACAACTTCCGTCTAATTAGAGAGGGATAAGAGAGCGCATGAGATAAACATCTACAACTAACACCAGACATAACCCATTCTCGAATTAAGGAAGCAATCCGGGAAACTCACACGTTAACAATTTTAGTTACCATTTATTGTGAAAGTAATTCTATATTACTAGTCAGGTTAATTAACAATGATTAGGTGTAAGTTGTCTAGATCTTGTTAGCCAACATCATCACCAAGTCGTCCATAACCGTGGACACGGCTCATAGATAAGATTATACCCTGCAGGGGTGCACTACTGGACCCATACTCGCATGATCAACCCAGTCAAAAACATTATGGCCTTTCAACCCAACTCTTTTCCTTCACCGCAACAAGTCCAGGAGCCACGGGAGCTATGCTGGTCCCGGCCAAAAGGGTGCGGACTCCCGCAGGACACACCCCTCCGCACCAACAGGCCGCGCTCTATATGCATGTAACAAGGCACACCGCCAAAGTAAAAATACTACACTAGTATTGATGCATATGAGACAAATGGAAAATCCGAACTAGGTGCAGCTCCCTGACAAGTCGAAGTTCCAGTCAAAGTCGAGGGGGGATCCATTGGGCCACCCACAAGTGGTTAGTGCGCTCAAAATTGGATCCGATGACAAAATCTCAATTCCTAGGTCGACACATAGCAGAACAAAACACCTCGCAAGGCCTTCCGCCGGTGCCTTATCTTTTAATTACAATACCCCAATATAATACAACATTTTATTAAGGTAGGACAATCTATCATGCTAAGCATATGAAATAAAAGACCAATATAGGACTCGCACAACCAATTCTAAGCATGCGCTACGACTCGCAAGGCTAACAGATAAACAAAAAACAGGTAATAGGTTGTGGGGATAAAGCTGTATAGGCGGCAGGATAAACATGTGATGGGATCACAATAAAGAATCGAATACTAGGGTAGCAGAGATCAACTGCAGGAATGAAAGACAATGTATAGGTAAACAAGCAAACTTCGCTTGCCTGAAATTCCGCATGGAAGCAAATCTTGTCGTTGCTCACACATCTCAACGTCGTATCCGCGAAGAAGCAACAAACACTGGAAACGCAAAAGATGCATTTTACAACTACGGCAAAAGATCCAGCATGATCATATGAGAATGATGCATGGCATGGCGAGATGCATTGCGAGATGCACTTAATACAAATTAAGCGGAACCGGGATTCCGACAATTAATATTTATGTTCAAGTTATTTATCTACACAACAATATTAAATGTTGGTTAACATGGCAAGACATGGCATGGATGATCTAGTCAATTTAAATGGAATCGGGCAATACATATAATGATTTGCCCCACACATTCCATATTTATTAATTAGGTGATTTACTACACCCCCCAAACCCAAGAGATGCAACACATGCAATTATGATGCGATATGCACAAGATAGATGGCATTTTATAAAATTAGATATAGGGTTAGGGTTTGGGTCCGTACGTCGGATCGGGTGAACTAGGGTTCGAAACCGACGTCTTCGGTCCGTAGAGGAAGTAGTCGTCGTCGTGGAAGTAGTCGTCGCGGGACCAGGGCATCGTCGTTTGTCAGTGTCGTGGAAGTGGTCGGGGTAGTTGTACTCGGTCATCATCATTGACGGGCGCGGGCACGTAGAACACGACAAACGGAGATCGGAAAGAAAGCGCGCACAGGCGGGCACCGCGACACGGACACGGGCAGTCGCGGCACCGGAAGGAGCACGCGCACGTAGCAACACCACGAAGGGTGGACAACTCGAACAAAAAAATGGCGACGACGGGGTCTTGCGGGAATTATGTCGAACACCCGGCGGGCGTCGGCGGCGGCGTGCACACGGTCAGAAAGAGGAGGCAGCGGGGACGACGGCGTGGCGTGGAGCGGAGGCGCGGAGCGGGTGCGCACGGCGGCGGCGACCGGCGCGGGTGGAGGCGCGCAGCGCTGCGCGGCGGCGGCGGATGCGTGCGGGTCGGCGGCGACAGCGGGCGTGCGGGGCACGGGGCGGTGACACCGGGCAACGGCGGCGGGGAGCGGCCGACGGGAGGAGGCCATGAGGCGTGGGGGGGAGCTCGGGAGCGCGGGAGGTTGGGCCGGGGAGCGGGCGGCGCGGCGGCTGCGGCAGAGGCAGACCGGGGCGGCGCGGGAGGAGGCGGCGGCCGGCGCAGGCGGCGCGTGCGCGGCGGCGGATGCGGGGGGGGGGGGGGGGGGGGGGGCGCAGGCGCGAGGAGGCGAGCTCGGGCCGGCTCGGGACTGCTTTTCCCGTGCGGGAGCGGGTCGGGAACGGGCGGAGCAGGGGGCGGCGAGGTGGCCGGGCCGGTGGTGGTTCAAGGGCGCGCGGCGGAGGCGGCCGGGGCTGCGCGGCACGCTGCGGGCGGCGCGCGGAGCCGAGCCGGGCGCTGGGGAAGGTGGCCCGGGGGGCGCGGCGGCGGAGCATGGCGTGGAGGCGGCGACGCGCAGCCGGCGGCCGGAGGGGACGGTGGGCCGGGCGCGTCGGGGCGCTGCGGGTTGGAGGAGCACGGTAAAAGGGCAGGTGCGTGCGGGTGGAGGAAGATGGAGAAGGGAAATAAAAAAAAGAAAGAAAGAAGAGAAAAGAAAAGAAAAGAAAAGGAAAAGGAGGGGAAAAAAGAAGAAAAAGAGGTGGGAGGACTTTTGCAAAAATCCAGAAAAATAGAGGAGGGTGGCTGCAAAATTCCAGGGGGGTGGGAAAGAAGTTTCCAGGGGGAAACCCTAGGGTTTGCTTAGGTGGGCTTGGGATTTTATTTTTCTCCCTTTAAACTTTTATGTTTTATATTTTTAAAACAAAAACGAGAAGGAATTTTAATACGAAACCTTTACAAAATATTTTTAGTTTTGCATAGACAATTTAATAAACTAGTTTTTTAACATTTGTAAAAAATTTGAAATAGCACAATTTTAATTAATTTGAAATGCATTTGAATTTAATTGCGAAAAATAAATTTAAATGCAACAATTAAATTAATGCGATGCAATGCGATGCTATGTCGATGCAAAAAGAAAACCCACAAAAAAAAAGGGGATAAATCCCGGGGCGTTACAGAGACGCACCCTGAGCGCTCATTCTTCGTCGTGCTCCGGAGCACGTAGAAGCACCGGAACAGCCCCACCGTGGGCTCCAGGCCCAGATACGCCTCACAGAGGTAGGCGAAGACGGCGAGGATGAGGATGGAATGAGAGCTCGTCCGGTATGCAACCAGGAACAGGACCTTGGCAAGCGCCTTTTCGTTGACGCGAACGCCCAGCGGCGCCACGCCCTGCACGACATCAGGGACCTCCGCCTGGGAGGAAGACCCCGCGGCGGCCTTGCCCTTGCTCTTGAGGGGGCTCATCGTCGCGGGCTCGGAGGATTGAAGGAGAAGGAGAAAGGAGAATCGCAGGAGAGAGCGGAGGCAGAGAGCTCTAGGAGGCGGAAACTTCTGCGAGAAGGTTTGGAAACGGTAACGGCTCCCTGCTGCAACGCTCGGGATTTATATCCCCTTAAGGAGCAGTTACCGGGGCGTGGTGGGACCCCCCACGACTCACGCCCCGGATCGTGTGATACTGTAACTCGTTTGAGTGCCGCGTGGCTCGGGCCGGCTGGGCAATAAGGGCCCACGACGCTTTGCCTGAGCCCATGGGCTCAATCGTGCCCATCGCGGGCCCGGGGGCTACTGTCGGCCGAGTGGGAACTGGGGTATGGAGAGTCCACTCCCCCCAAGCCTCGCACGCTGGCCAGTCAGACGAAACGACTAAGGACCAGGCCTCGCCGCCTGACGGGACCCTCGAGAGGGAATTCCCCTCGAGGGTCTAAAGAGGAAACGAGGGCCTCAAGGGGGCCCTCGCTGCAGGAGACCCTCACGAGGCGCTAGCACGCCTGGAGGGACGTCAACAGAATTCCCCCCACAGGCCTCTCCAGGCCTGAGGCGAAACGTCACGGCCAAGGAAGTACGGCGGGACGCACATGGCCTCTGCCACGACCACGTGGTGACGCAAGCGCCCCTTTTACCGTTTTAGGGATAAAGGAGTCAATAAAGTTGTGCCGCCTGCCGCAGAGCTCCAGGACCTTCCACTCCAGTGATAAAGCGGGTGGACGCCGCAACCCTCCAAGGAGAACGTCATCGCGGGCTCCACCTCAGAGACTACCTCCCTGCAGTAGTACTGCGCGGTCGGCTGCTGGTCGGCCACTGCGCCCACCTTTATCAGCAATGGACCTCGTCCATGGACGAACGGGCCGCGGTGGACTCCTGCTCCACCATGCCTCTGCCATGTGGGAACCACCTGGAAGGCCAATCAGAAGGAGAGCGCCGAAGGCGGCTATAAAAGGGACAACACTTCCATTGTAGCAGGGGTCGGCCTTTTTGCTTACCACAACACTTGTAAATCCGAGCAATCCCAAGCAGGATAGCCTCTGGCTAGAGGAGGAAGAAGGTCATCGCTTCCATCTCCAGGCAAGAACTGCCTGAAGGGGGCCCTCGGCAAGCCCTGCTGTACTGTAAACTCCATAATCCAATACAGACAAGCAGGAGTAGCGGTCTTACCTCCTCACGAGGGCCATGAACCTGGGTACGGGCTGGTGTCTATCTTTGTCGTGGGTGCTTCGTCTTCAGGTCCGGCGAGCAGCGTCGCCGTGTCCCTCAAGGGTCTTAACCTCCGCGTTCAATCCCCTTCTCGAACTACACTTCAGAAAGTGACTACCCCCTGTTCTAGGGAGTCATAACCCGATAGTACATGAAAATTTGCGCAAAAATCTCCTGTAACAACACTTTGAGCAACCAAGGATGTATTATTAAAGCCGACTAGCATTCCTCCCTATCGTCCATGAGGAGGCATACAAAACCAAGTAAAGTCCAAATCTTCGGCAAAAAATTTAAGAAAAGGTATTGAAAACGAAGATCTACCCGTTTCAACAATGGCAACAAAGTCTAGTTTTTGTTCCTTATTAGTGTCCCTAATAGTCATATGCTTAGCCGTATCCCCAAACCCATCAGAGTTCCAGATCATGCCTTTCATTGTTTCTTACTTTTTAATTTTATGATGCGCTCACTACATCTAATAGAAGACGCATTAATCTTGCGGGCTCTCTTCCCAGACTTCTAAATTGGCACCTGAAGGTCCGCATGACCTTCAATTGTGTCTGTTTCATCATCTAGGTCAGCACAAAGATTCGTAGCTCGTCGCATTACGAGAATAGAATCCTTACCCTCCTCATTAAAAAATTTATGGGGAGTATCTACTTTCCTAATAACCGAGATAGAGGAATCAATTTGCATACTCGACTTACGTAACAAAATACCTAGCCGATCAGCTCTACTCTTTATTTCAGCATCCGAAAAAGACAAAATAGAAAGACTTGCATTTGATGTACCTTTTGGGATGTTGACGTTTTTCTTGTTCGTCAATTCCACCGCTCTCTCTAGCAGAGGCATATCATCATTAGGTTGAGCTCGAATCCTCGCACTAGATCGAACCTCGTCGCCAGCGAGTCCCCGAAGGCGCACATCTCCTCCCGCGACAGCCTCCTCTCCTTCTCAACTCGTCCAGCACTGTACCCCCCGCCTGGAGATACCCGTTTTGCAGGTGATAGAGCCAAGGTGTTTAGCAGTACGAAATCCTGCCCTGACAAGGAGATGTCGGAGTCCGAGGTGTAGACGCCAGCTCCTCTACAGCTTCCTTCTCCACAGTCACTCCAGCAGAGACCCCCGGCAAAGGACTACCAGGACAACCATCCATAGCTGATGTTGTTGGATTAGAAGTGTCAAAAGTTACAGTTGTAGTTTGGGTTGAACCATTGTCATCGCATGTAAGCTCGTTGCACATTTGCGTAGCACACATCTCCAGCTCACTGTCGCAACATCCAGGAGTGGAAAGAGACGGTGTATTTGCATCCTCCACATGCACAGTTTTAATCAAATTTCCTTGTTCAGTGTATGAGGCCAGAGCGCCAACCATTCTTGCTTTGCCTCTCTGATCTGTTTCAGAACTACAGGTGAGAATATTACTCTCGATGTAGTATGCTGTGTAGCATCAGGTATCGTTGCCCCTTTGTTCCAACTCCCATCACGTGACTCTATGACGTCATCAGTAGCCATATTAGTGATCCCGTTATTTCCCGTCTCTTGACCCCTCATTGTCTTTGTTTGCTAAACCATTCTCAGATTTGTCATTGTCATTGTGATCATCGTCCGACGGTGGTTGGCGAGGTGGATCATCTTCCAAATCCGTCACATCCACCGGATTCTCGACCCGAAAACTTAGCTTATAAAATCTGTCCTTGAAAAACACTAGCCAAGATGATGCAATGAGAGTGTAATCCACACAGCCCACAAGAATCCGCAGCACCCCGTGTTTGCGTGTAAACTTCATATCGACCTTGTAAGTCTTTCCAAATAAAGATCCTAAGCTCCACATTGATAAATAGTCTCCTGTCAACTTGGTAGGAATACCCATAATCCGAATCCATTTTTTTGGTAGCAACATGTATGGTTTCATTGTACTAACCCATGGGACAATCATGATCTCACACTTACTGTTAGGAACTTTGCAGGGACCGGAAATAGCCAACCGATCAAGTTCACTTCTAGATGGAAACGTCACTTTGAAGACATTGTGTCCCACATCATTGACATCCCACTGAAAATGCTCCATAGGCACCAATCTTTGGAGCTGAACAATTACTTGAGACGTCGAAAGCTGCCCACCAGAAACAGTCACCATAGCTAGCCTCACATTATCAATCTTAGGTTTATAAGTCTTAGTAGTTGGTTGCTCATTGACGAGGTGTTAACTCGACAAGTCCCAGGGTTGTGCACCCCGGGTTGATTGATGGGGAGAGAGATGAGTGCAAGGTGATCACGACGGCTGACAAGCGAGGTTTACCCAGGTTCAGGCTCCCGGAGGATAACACCCTACTCCTGCTTGTCTGGTTATTGATGCGAGTAGCGATTACAATGGCGAGATTGCGATCTCGCTAGGGTTTGTCGTAGTGGTTCTCAGCGTGTCCTTTAGGACGGGCAACCCTCCTGGCTTTATAGGTAGCCAGGTCTCGGGTGGTTGGTACAGATACGGTAGGTTACAAGACCTAACCGAGTTGGACTAGGATACTAGGTACCCCGAGTGGGCCTTCTGCGGGCCTTTCCATCCTTGGCCCGGCCCAGGTAGCATCATCGTGAGCTACCCGCAAGGTAGCCCCACGTCAGTAGCCCCCGAGTGCTTGGTCGAAGCGCAGAGTCGGACAAAGGACTCCTTCCTCCTGGACGCGCCGTTGGATTGCTTGATCTCGAGCTTGAACTAGAATTTCTTCAGTCGAACCAGCCACTCCCGATGGGAGTAATCTGTGCAGTCGAATTACTTTGTCTTCATCTTCTTTGTGAAGCTTGCTCCTGCTCAGCCTGCTTTTGGCTTACTTGTTGGATGGATTCGGCTGCTCGAGCTTACTTCGTTGCCACCCGAACGGTTTCTGCGGGTGCTCGGATCATTGGCTGATCTTACATTGCTGATTTCAGCTGCGAAGCCTACTACTCGAATGACTTCTTCGAGTTTCTTCGGTTGATTTTGGAGCCGTTTTGCTTGGTGACGTCATCGATGACGATTTGTTGCACGCCTCTGCGCCCGATGGGACGTGACGTGGCGGGCCCCGCTGTCAGAGCTGACCACAGTCCGCAGTTGTCACGTCTTCGAAGTGGGCGCGAAATTTGCGCGGCACGATGACGACGCCTCGGTTCCCGTGCGTAGTGGAGGAAGTTGGCGGCGACGGTTGGTTTCTCCGTGCGACACGTGGACGGCTAGATGCTCTCGCTCGGAGCCATTGCTTGATGGACGGTTGAGATGCTGATCCTCGAGGAATAAGTACTGCGCTTTGGCTTTTGGGATTTCATCTTCTCCAATCCATTCTTGCCTTTCTTCTCCTCTTGCGCTCTGCCATTTCCGCCGCCATCCCGAGCTCCAAGCAATCCGTCCACGCACCCTGCATCCTAGGCGATGGGCAAGCCGAAGAGCGCCGCTGGCTCCTCCGCCGTCGCTGACGACGCCGGGGTGATGAAGAAACCCGAGGGCGATTGGCAGAGGTCGTCAACGAAGAAGAGCGATGTGGAGCTGCTCCGCGCGTAGGGCCTGCTGCCGCCCGCCGACCAAGTCCAGGTACGAGTCCCTGGCAAGGAGGTCTTCCCCACTCCTCGCGATGGGGAACGTGTTTGCTTCGCGGACTTCATTCCGCGAGGCTTCGGGTTCCCCATGCACGATTTCGTGCGTGGTCTCCTATACGCCTATGGGGTTCAGATCCACGATCTGACCCCCAATGGCGTCTTGAGCATCGCGGGCTTTATCGTGCTCTACGAGTGCTTCTTGGGTGTCGCGCCCCACTGGGCACTGTGGAAGTCGCTCTTCCTCGTTCGCAAGAACGTGGGGAAGAGTGGGCTGACCTTCCCATCGGGCGGCTTCGGAATCCAGGTACGCGGTGATACCGCGTACTTTCAGATGAAGAAGTCCGACTCCGTCCAAGGGTGGCGCCGGAGATGGTTCTACGTCCAGTCGAACGACGACGGACTGGACGCATTCGACAGCAAGCGCGGACTGCGGAAGACCGGCGCCTGGGCGCACCCGCTGTCTGCCGTGGAGAAGGAGGCTGTGCGGCCCCTGCTGTCCCTGCTGCATGAGCTGACTCAGACGCTTGGGCGTGATGCGGGTGGCGTCTTTCTGATGGCCACCTTCTTCCGTCTTCGGGTGCAGCCGCTCAGCGCCCGGCCTCACCCGATGTGGGCCGCCGAAGGCGTCAGCACCAAGCCGCTGGAGGACGAGGAGGTGGAAGCCAGCGTCAGGTCCATCACCAACCTCCGAGCCGCGGACACGTGCACCGTCAGGTGCCCAATTTCTCCTTACGGGGCCTCGAACCCCGTTCCTGGGGTAAGTCTTTTACTGTCTTCTCTCTGACCTTGTTCGACTTGAGTCTACCTTTCCTTCTGATTCGACTTGTGTCTATTTGCTTCAGGGCCAAGATCTTTTCGTCAGCTGTCCTCCCCTCCCTGAGAACGGACCCGACGACGAGTTGAGGTTTGTCGAAGAGGATGACGAGGACGAAGAGATTCCCTCCGCGCATTCTCCCCGCGACGAGGTGGAGGAGGAAGACGAGGTGGAGGAACCCGCGAGGAAGAAGCAAACTGCGTCGTCACCTGCCCGGGGCGTGGACGCTGCTGAGGAGGAGGTCGCCGTGACGTCTCCGGGTGCTCGTTCTTCGGGTGGCTGGGAGGAACCTCTGAACGTTCCCCCAGTCAGCTCCGCGGCGCCACGCTCGTTCGCGCGGATGCCTTCACCTTCCCTGGAGAGCTACGATGACGCCGGCACCCCCTAGTTCCTTTGTAATGTGTCCATCTAGTTGTACTTTGCAGTTTGGCCGTTTTTTGATTCGACAGGCGTTCTTGGTTTGGCTGCAGCCATCGTTCGGACGATGTTAGCTCCCCCCTTCGGGACGTGGAGCTCACATCTGCCCCTTCGGCTGGCTTGAGGACGCCAGTGGTGGTGGAGAAGGTGCACGCTGAGCCTGCCGGTATTGCATCTTCTAGCCGCGTGCCTCCTTCGACTGCGGAAGACCTTGAACTCCTGGACCACGTAAGTCTTGCATGCTTCTTCTTTGTGTTCTTTGATTTTCATCGGGTGCGCGATCAGCACTCCCGATGGGAGTAGCCCCCGAAGGTGTGGGTGACTAGTATAGTCGCCCGCAACTTTATTGACTTATTGCTTTTATTTCAGCCTTACTATCGCCAACAGCTCGACGCAGCCGCAGCTTATGTTTGCCTCGAGAAAGAGAGGGACCAACTGCGTTCCTCGCTGGACCAGGCTACTGGGCGGGTTGATGAGCTTGAGAAGGCTCTTCGCGAGTCCCAAGAGCGGGAGCTGGCGCGGGTCGCCAAGGAGAAGACTCAAGTTGGTCGTCTCCTTTCGCTAGCCGGCGTACTTGGGGGTGAGTTTCGGCTTGACGCCTACTGAATCTTTTGCTCTTTTTCTTGATCTGACTTTGAATTTTTGCGCAGAGACTTGCGGTGGAGCTCCTCCCGAAGATGCGTCGAGTGACACGGTTGACCTGGCAGCCGCTGTTGGCTTCCTCGACCGGGTATGTGCCTACGCTTCGGACGCGCTGAAGAAGTCTTCGGCCGCGCTGTAGAAGTCGACTGGAGCTCTGGCCGTGGTGCACCAAAGCATCTTCCCGGGTGACCAGCCGCCGGCGACCGTGGACGCCCTGGCTGCACCGTTTGAGGACGCGACTACCATCGCCGACTTCACGCGGTCGCAGACGGTACGCGGCTCCGAGCTCACCTTCCAGCTCCTATTAGGCCACCAGGTCCCCGGTGACTTCGAGAAGGTCGTCAGCGGTTTTCCTCGCAAACCCGACGGCCGGACCGCGTCGCTGAGTGGCGTGAAGGAGCGCGCCTCGCAGCTGGCTGCGCAGCTTGTGGCACTCTTCGAGAGGGCCCTTGCTAAGGCGACTGAGGCGGCAGCTCGGAAGGGCCGTTCCCGGTCGCAGTCCGCGGCCTTAGAGTAGGCATAGTTGTAGGAATGTGGCAGTCGCCGCGATCTGTATTTTGACCTTTATGCTTGTAATGAACATTGCCCTGTCGGGTCTTTTGGTCTTCGATATTGATTTTGCTGGTCTTTATTTCTCCTGAGTTGATTTGTGCTTCGCAGTCGCCTGAGTGTATTGACTCTGCGTATCCCTGGCAGAGTGCTGCGCGCGATGATGCTCCACCTTCTCCGGTGGCCGTGCCGAGTGGCGCGGCTTCTTCTTCGGGTGCTCGCCGTCGTCGGGCGGCGCCGGCTCCTCCACGCAGTTCTAACGATCAGCGGATAATCACATTTTTGAAGAACAAGGTGGCGGAGCTTGAGGCGACCCTGAAGAATACGGAGCGGCTGCTACAACGTTCTCAGTCGCATCCCACGGCGGAGTTCTCGCGACGTGAGGACTTTTTGCTTGGGGAGATCGACCTGATCAGTCGACAGCTGCAAGGTATGTATCCTCTTTTGGCGGCTGCCGTCCTTTTGTGGCTTTCCTTCTCGTTCTTAGTTGCATTTTATGTGCGCAGACGTCAATCCCGACTGGGAGGCTGAGCGAGTTCGCGTTGAAGAGCGAGTCACCCGAGAGGCGTCCGGCAGCTCGTACGAAGCTCGGCAGTTCTGGGTGAGCCAGTCGAGGGGGCGCGTCCTTGCCACCATGCTTGATCGCACGTGGCGCGCTTCTTTTCTTCTGGAGAGCTGCCGGAAGACACTTTGGCACATCAATCGTGTGTACTTCCCGCATAATGCGCAGCCGAACAGGTTGTCTGCTTTGCTGGAGAGGTTCCGCGATGGTGAAGGGTTGAAGGAGGTCGTCGACGCCCAACTTGTGGCTGGTGCGAACGCTGCGTTGGCATACGTCCGGATGCACCGGCCACATCTTCCGCTTGAGCGGGTGCTTGAAGGCCTGCCGAGTGATGATGACTTCGACGAGACCCTGGCTGCTGCGCGTCGGATTATCCGCCAGGTTCAGGACCTGAGCGAGCGTCTTGTAGGGCCTCTTGATGCACCGAAGTCTGAACCTGCAGTGTAGAGTAGCTGTCGTCTGGTGTACAGGGTTAGCTATAGGGTGGCAAATGCTACTGTGTAAGTATGACAATTGATTGAAATACTCTGGAATTGTAAGAGTTAATCTTTTTACTCGAAAGTGAGTGCTTGATTTGGGCTTGCGACCTGTTTGGCGCAGTCGCCTAGAATGCTAGGCGGCGACCTAGGTTTCTCAAGTGTGACCTGCATGCCTCAGTCTCTGATTATATCAGGTGGCGACTTAGGATTTCTGCGACTTGACCTGTATGGCGCAGCCCCCGAGTCGCTCGAGTGGTGGCCTAGGATTTTGGCGAAGACCTGTATGGCGCAGCCCCCGGGTAGGTCGAGTGGCGGCCTAGGGTTACAAGTGTTACCTGTTTGGCGCAGCCCCCGAGTATGTCGGGTGGTGACCTAGGATTTGGAACTTGACCTGTGAAGCGCAGCCCCCGAGTAGGTTCGAGTGGCGGCTGAGGATTTTTCTTGGAGGTCCTGTTTGGCGTAGCCCCCGAGTAAGTCGAGTGGTAGCCTAGGGTTACAAGTGTGACCTGTGTGGCGCAGCCCCCGTGTGTGGCGGGCGGCGCCCTAGGATTTTGAACTTGACCTGTATGGCGCAGCCCCCGAGTCGGTCGGGTGGCGGCCTAGGATTTATTGGCTTGGCACTTGTACGGCGTAGCCCCCGAGTGAGTTGGGTGGCGGCATAAGCTTTTATTTCAACCTGTGTGGCGCAGCCCCCGAGTGGTTCGGGTGGCGACCTAGGATTTTTGATCATGCTTGTATGGCGCAGCCCCCGAGTGGTTCGAGTGGCGGCCTAAGCTTTTATTTCAACCTGTGCGGCGCAGCCCCCGAGTATTTCGAGTGGCGGCCTAGGATTTTTCATCTTCCTCTGAGTGACAGGTAAAGGAGACAGAATGTCTTCAAATCACTTTATTGATTCTTGCGAACAGGCCGCCTCGTTAAAACCCTTCCAGTCCCCTCAGGTACCCTGGTAAGGGAAAGAGTGCGTCTGAAACCTGCCGCGCTGGTTTTCTTTGTACAATGGCTGTTTTGAACTAGGCGTAGAACCGGCGGAGTTGTGCTACGTTCCATGGATTGCTGCAGTCTTCTCCTGTCTTCGAGTCCTTTAGGCGGTAAGCTCCATTGCCTATTGCTTCTGTTACGATGTACGGGCCCTCCCATGGGGAGGCGAGCTTGTGCACCTTCTTTTGCTTGAGTCGAAGAACCAGGTCGCCTGCAACGAACGCTCTTGGTCGCAGCCTCCGAGTGTGATAATTGCGCAAGGCTGATCGTGCCAGGGCGATGTCTCGCGCTTCATCCAGGGTGTCTCTGCTGTCTTCGAGTGCCTCCTCTGCTTCCGACTCGTCGTAGGCGACTACTCCTTGTGCGTCGAACTTGATGTCGCAGGGAAGGACCGCTTCTGCACCGTACACCATGAAGAATGGAGTGTACTGGGTGGATCTATTCGGCGTTGTTCGCAGACTCCAGAGGACCGATGGAAGTTCTTCCACCCATGCGCCCGCTGCGCGTCTCAGGGGCACGCGCAGTCGTTTCTTGATGCCGCTACAGACGAGGCCGTTGGCTTTCTCCACTTGTCCGTTGGACTGCGGGTGCGAGACAGACGCATAGTTGAGTTTGATCCCCTGCTCTGAGCAAAAGTCCTTGAATTCTTTAGCTGTGAAATTCGAGCCGTTGTCGGTGATGATTCCGTTTGGTACCCCAAACCTGAAGATGATTGACCGGATGAAGTTGACCGCTGTGGATGCAGTCGAACTTGTGATGGGGGCGGCTTCGATCCATTTTGTGAACTTGTCGACTGCGACCAGGAGGTGAGTGTGACCTCCGTGTGAGGATTTCTTCAGCGGGCCCACCATGTCCAGACCCCATTGGGCAAAGGGCCAGGCCAACGGTATCGTCTTGAGTTCTGATGCTGGGGCGTGTGGCTTGTTGGCAAATTCCTGGCACCCTGTGCATTTCTTCACCAGCTCCTCGGCGTCCTGCATGGCTGTCGACCAGTAGAACCCGGCGCGTAGCGCCTTGGCCACTAGTGCCCGACTGCTGGCGTGATGCCCGCAGATACCCGCGTGGATGTCGAGTAAGATGGCTTGGCCGTCGACTGGATCTATACACCTTTGCAGGATGCCTGAGATGCTTCTTTTGTAGAGTTCTCCGTTGATGACGGTGAAACTTTTTGAGCGCCTGATGATGCGCTTCGCTTCGACTGGGTCTACTGGTAGCTTCTGATGTAGTATGTATGCCAGGTATGGCCCTGTCCATGTGGCTTCGACTAGCATGACCTCCATGGGGACCTTGTCTTGGCTCGGCGGGTTGGCATCGCCTTTCTTTGTTTCTGTGCTTGCTGTACTCTGAGTCTTGATGGATCTCTGCGTGATGCACTCGAGGAAGACGCCGGGTGGGACTGGCACCCTGTCTGAGCCCATGTTAGCGAGGACGTCGGCTTCCTCGTTGCTTTCACGGCCAATGTGGCGCAACTCGCAGCCGTCGAAGTTTCCTTCCATCTGATTGTAGAGGTCTCTGTAGGCGATCATGTTGTCAGCGACGGCGTCGCAGGACTTCATGGTTTGCTGTACCACCAGATAGGAGTCGCCGTAGATCATGAGGTGCGTGGCGCCGCAGTTCTTGGCCATCCGCATGCCGTGGATCAGGGCCTCGTATTCGGCTTCGTTGTTGGACGGCTTCGGGAAGTCCATCTGTAAGACATACTTGAGCTTGTCGCCTTTGGGGGAGATGAGCACGACTCCTGCCCCGGCTGACTTGAATTTCTTCGAGCCATCAAAGTACATTGTCCATGCGTTGGACAGGTCGGGGATATTTGGTAGCTGGGCTTCTATCCACTCGGTTGTGAATTCTGGGAGAACTTGGGCCTTGATAGACTTCGGGTGATCATACTTCAGCCCCCATGGTCCTAGTTCGACAACCCACTTGGCGACTCGTCCTGTCGCGCGCTGGTTTGTGAGAATGTCTGCTAGTCCAGAGGAGCTTACCACCGTGATCGGGTGCTCGGAGAAGTAGTGGACGACCTTCCTGGAGGTCATGAAGACTCCGTATGCCAGCTTCTGGTAATGAGGGTAATTCTGCTTGGACAGGGTGAGTACTTCGCTGAGGTAGTAGACGGGCCTCTGTACCGGGTGACTGTGCCCTTCTTCTTCGCGTTCGACTACGAGCACCGTGCTTACCACCCTGTTCGTTGCTGAGACGTATAGGTACAGCGGCTCATTTTCCAGTGGTGCCACGAGGACTGGAGAGGTTGTCAGTGTTTTCTTGAGATGGTCGAACGCGTCCTGCGCCTCTTGTGTCCACTCGAACTTGTCTGCCTTCTTCATCAGTTGGTAAAAAGGTAAGGCTTTCTCTCCCAACTTACTAATGAACCGGCTGAGAGCTGCGACTCGGCCAGCTAATCGTTGCACCTCCCTGAGCTTGGTTCGTGCTGGCATTGTGAGGATGTTCTGGACCTTCTCGGGGTTTGCTTCGATTCCTCTTGCAGATACAAGGTACCCTAGTAGCTCTCTGGCTGGTACGCCGAACACGCACTTCTCTGGATTGAGCTTGATCTGATATACGTCCAGCGCAGCAAAGACCTTGCGGAGGTCGTCGACTAGGGTATCCTCCTTTCGGGTAGTGACGACAATGTCGTCGACGTAGACTTGGACAATCTGCCCGATTAGCCCCTTGAGGCATGCTTGCATTGTCCGCTGGTAGGTGGCACCTGCGTTCTTTAACCCGAACGGCATCGTCTGGTAGCAAAAGACGCCGTCGGGTGTGATGAAGGCTGTCTTCTCCTCGTCCTCGACTTTCAGCCTGATCTGCTGGTAGCCTGAGTAGGCATCCAGAAAAGATAGGCGTTCGCAACCTGCAGTCGAGTCGATGATCTGGTCTATCCGCGGGAGCGGGAAGTGGTCCTTGGGGCAGCATTTGTTGACTGCGGTGAAGTCAACGCACATGCGCAATTTCTTCGTCTTCTTTTTCTCAACTAGAACCGGGTTAGCGACCCAGTCCGAGTCCTTGATCTCTCATATGAACTTGGCGTGTAGTAATCTGTCGACTTCCATGGTGATCGCGTCTCGTTTGGGTCCTGAGAAGCGTCGCATGGATTGCTTAACTGGCCTTGCGTCCTTGTGGACTTTTAGAGAGTGCTCGGCGAGTTCCCTGGGTATCCCTGGCATGTCAGAGGGTTGCCATGCAAAGATTTTCCAGTTCTCACGTAGGAACTCGACGAGCGCGCCTTCCTATGCGGGTGTCAGACTCGATGAGACCTTGACCGTCTTTCCACTGTCAGTCGGATGGACTTGGTGGGTGACAGTGTCGTCATTCGTGTTGAACGCTGCGTCTTTGGCAGGCTTCTTGCGAGCCGGGAAGATGGTCTTGTCGTTGTCGGCTGATATGGCCTTGAAGTGCTCTTCGACGCCGAAGGACTCGGAGATCTTGGCGAACTCGCGGTCGCAGCTGTTGGAGAGCCCAAAGTCACCGCGGACGGTGATCACTCCTTTCGGCCCGGGTAACTTTATCATCAGGTAGGCGCAGTGGGGTACCGCCATGAACCTGGCAAAGCTTGGGCGTCCGAGGATGGCATGGTATTGTGACTTCCAGTCGACGACCTCAAAGTCTATCGACTCCTTCCTGAAGTGCTCGGGTGTACCGAGGATGACGTCGAGTGTGATTGTTCCCATGGGCATGATTGCTTGCCCTGGTACTATGCCGTGGAAGGTGGTCTCCGATTCCGGCAATTTCTCTGTCGACCTGTTCATTCGCCTGAGGGTATCGGTGAATATGATGTTGATGCCGCTGCCCCCGTCCAGGAATACCTTCTTCAGGCTGTAGTCGCCGATCAAAGCCTCAATCACGAGTGCGGCGTGCCCTGGTCGGACTACCTCCGCTGGGTGATCTGCCCTGGAAAATGTGATTGGTGTCTCCGACCCGCGCAGGTAGTCTGGTACCGCGCGCGGGCTGTTGATGGCTTGAAGTACTTGGCGTGTGATGATTTTCTACCTCCTGTTCGACGGGGGTCCCTTCTGGATCATGTTCAACTGTCCCCGTGCGGCTGGGTACGCGTCGGCTGCTGCCGACGGACCTTGTTGCTGCTGCTGCGGCTGGGGGAACGCTCCTGCCGCCTGCACTTGATTGTTGTTTGCGGGTGCTGCCTGGATGGCTAGCTGCGGTGCCGCTTGTATGGCCTGCACCGGGGCGATGATTTGCTGCATGGCATGGTAGATCTTTCTTGCTTTGCGGCAATCCTTCAACAGGTGGTTTGAACCCCACTTTCCTGTTGCGGGGTTGCGGAATGAGTGATGCTTACAGGGTTGCATTAGTTCCTCTGCTGGGGTCAGCGGGCGCTTCCACTCGCGCTTCTGACTTCCATCAGTGTGGTCGATGCTGGTGCTGCCACGGTTGTACTGACTCGAGCTGGGCTGCCGACTCTGCTCGTATTGTCGACTGTTGTCGCCCTTGTCCTCGCGGGGGGTTTCGTACCCTGCCGCTACTAATTCGATTGAATCGTGGATGTAACGTGCCTTCTTCTTTTGACGTGCCTCGCGCCAGTTGCTTGTTTCGCCTTCCTTTTTGGGAGAAGTTTCACGGACATAGTCCTCTCCTTCGGCCCATTGGTTGGCTGTCTTCATGAGTTCTATTGTGGTCTTCGGCTGCAGCCTACCAAATTCCTCCCAGAGGTCGCGGCGAGCGACGCCATGCATGAAGGCGTCCATCACTCGATCCTCTGATACGGGTTCCATGGTATTGCGGTGGAGTGTCCACCTCTGGATGTAAGAGCGGAGCGACTCGTCCTTCCCTTGTTTGCAGTCCTGCAACTCGATGTAGGTCATCGGCCTGGCGAATGTTCCTGAGAAACTCTTGATGAATTTTTCCTGGAATTCCTCCCATGTCCGGAAAGAATCTTTGGGTTGGCTTGTGAGCCACCCGCGTGCCGAATCTGTCAGCATGAGCTGGATGTACTGCATGGCTGTAGTCAACGTTCCGCCTTGACAGGTGCAAGCGATGAGGTAGTCCTCGAGCCATAGCTTTGGGTCTTGCTTCCCGTCGTATTTTGGTGTGCCCGCCGTCAACTTGTAGCCTTGAGGCATGCGGGTGTCGCGGATGTTGAAGCTAAAGCATGCTGCGCCACACGGCTCGAAGTCGCGGTCGGCGTGGTCGTTTGCGTGTGCCACGCTAGCCGAACGCTCCTTGCGGCTGCGGTCCACCGTCTTCTGTGTCAGGACGTCACGGAGGTCCTTGACTACTTGTCTCTGCGCCGCTGGGATGCCCGACGTCGTTGGTTCAGTCGCTCTGTTGCTTGGCCCCTTGGCCGCCAGAGCCTCTTCGATTGCCCTTATGGAGGCAATTTGTTGCTTGTGGAGAAGGGAACGCGCGTCCCCCTCCGGTGGCTGCGTGAGCCGGAGGTATGTCTCGACTGATATCAGGGCGGCATTCGCCGTCTTCGGGACGGGTATCCCATTCTCATCTTCGGTGACGAAGGACGAGTCGAGGTTACGGGTGAGCCTTGTTCGATCCGCTTCTGCCATGTGGGGAATACGGGCTCTGGTTCGCCGTGCTCCCTGGTTCACTTCTGTGGAGGATGTGAAGGAGAGGGCGGCTCGCCTGTCGCTCGATGCATCCGCGTCCCTTTTGCGCCTGAGAAGTTCGGCTTTTTCGGCGCGAATTCGTTCGCCTTCCTTGCGTAGCAAGTACTGGACCGCCAGGTGGTCTTCTCGAGGTGCGTTTGGTGGCGGGAATGTGCCTTCGTCCACGTGTTTCATGGCTTGGATTGCCATGTCCCGCGTGATGACAAGTTTCGTCTGGTCCGGCATGTCCACCTCCAGTGGGTATGCGGGTTCGTCTTCGTCGTCATGTGGTGCTGGGCCGGCCATGAAGACCTGCTTGGGGTAGGCATGAATTGGAGAGTTGGTGCTGCCGCTACTGCTTCTGTCACCCGCTTCTTGCTCGGGGTCGAAAATTGCTGCAACGTGGCGCGCGGCGCACCCGCTGTCGCGTCTCTTCGCGATTGTCCAGGTGCTCACACTTGCCGGGGTGAGTGCGATTGGCTTGGGGTAGACCTGGGATCTCCACGAAGACGAGGGCGCGCGTGACATGGTTGTCGGACGCGGGCCCCTGGTCGGCCGCGCGGGTGCGACGGTGGAGGTGGATCTTGACTTGATCGACCGCACGACCGAGGTTGGTGTAGCGGACTCGATTCGCGCGGTCAAAGCCGAGATTGTCGTTGTAGATGTCCTCTTCGCGGGTGCAGCTGGCGCGACCCTTGCGGGTGCGACAGATGCGATCTTCGCGGGTTCGGCGGTCGCGATCTCCGCGGGTGCGGCAGATGCGATTTCTGCGGGTCCTGCGATTGCGATCTCCGCGGGTGCGGCAGATGCGATCTCGGCGGGTCCAGCGGGCGCGACGGTCGGCGATTTTGGAGATGCCGTTGCGCGTAGCGCGGTAGTCGTAGACCTAGGTATACCACGACTATCTATGCAGCAGAATATGGAGCCGAAGGTAATGTGTATACCTTTGTCCAGATCGGCGTACGCCGACTGATGCGTTGGCGAGTGGATGACGTATTCGAAGGAGCCGAATCGGATCGACTCCCTGATGGCGGATGCGCCGATCTTCATTGCGGATGGGGCCGGTGCGACCATGATCCTAGCACTTGTTGGTCTTCCCACAGACGGCGCCAGTTGACGAGGTGTTAACTCGACAAGTCCCAGGGTTGTGCACCCCGGGTTGATTGATGGGGAGAGAGATGAGTGCAAGGTGATCACGACGGCTGACAAGCGAGGTTTACCCAGGTTCAGGCTCCCGGAGGATAACACCCTACTCCTGCTTGTCTGGTTATTGATGCGAGTAGCGACTACAATGGCGAGATTGCGATCTCGCTAGGGTTTGTCGTAGTGGTTCTCAGCGTGTCCTCTAGGACGGGCAACCCTTCTGGCTTTATAGGTAGCCAGGTCTCGGGTGGTTGGTACAGATACGGTAGGTTACAAGACCTAACCGAGTTGGACTAGGATACTAGGTACCCCGAGTGGGCCTTCTGCGGGCCTTTCCATCCTTGGCGCGGCCCAGGTAGCATCATCGTGAGCTACCCGCAAGGTAGCCCCACGTCACTCATAGAAAGTCAAGCCTTCACTAATGTGCCCATGTATATTCACATGCGGCTTTGGTGTATTCAGCAAGGGACTTACCTCAGATGCATGCACTTTGCTCTCACAAATATCACAGACTTCCACCGTACAGTCCTTCCCATGGTGACCTGATTCGTCGCAGCGATAGCACCGGTCCATCCGCGATAAAGTTGGGCGCGGTGGCCGACAGGCAGCAGACTGCGCAAAACGGCTCGAGGGGTCGCAGTGATCATGGTGGAGCCCACGATGACGATCATCTTGGAGCGTTGCGCCGTCCAGCCGCTTTATCACTAGAGAGGAAAGTCCCAGTTGTCCTGGTGCGGGCGGCGAACTTTGTTGACTCCTTTATCACCAGAATGGCAACTGGAGTGCTCACGTCACTCTGCAGCTGCTGCAGAGGCCATGTGCGCCCTTCAGCGCTTGCTTGGCCGCGAAGTGTCTCCACAAGGCCACAAAGGCATGTGGAGAGGTTTCTGTTGACTTCTCTCCAGGCAAAGTGAGCCTTGGGGAGTCTCTTGAAGCGCGCGGTCCTTTTCAGGCCCTTGCTTCCTCTTGAGGCCCTCGAGGGGAGTTGCCTCTCGAGGGTCTCTCCAAGCGGTGTCTTGGTCCTTAGTCGTTTCGTCTGATCTGTCAGCGTGCGAGGCCTGGGGAGAGTGGGCTCTGCACACCACAGTCCTCACTAGGCCAACAGATGTACTATTGCTACTAGGGATAAAACAATTTTATTTTGTCTAAGGATGATGTTACTTACTTACTTTACACACAGTTCTTAAGGCGATAATCTGTTACTTGCAATTTAATACTGAAAGCGGTGCAGACGCTAACCGGAAGGTGGATTATTAGTCATAGATGCGGTTGTAACGGTCTATGTATATTGCTGTAATGCTCAAATGAATCTCACACTAGACATCATGACATTAGTATATGAATTGTTATGCACTTCATTATTCTATCAATTGCCCAGCTGTAATTTGTTTACCCGCATGAATGTTATTATTATTTATGGAGACACACCACTAGTGAACTGTGGAGTCTGGTCCTTTTCTTTATTATGATAAACAACCTACTGCAATCCTGTTACTTTCATTCTCTGCAAACAAATATCATTCTTCCACACATACGTTTAATTCATTGTTACAGCAAGCCGGTGAGATTGACAACCTCAATGTTAAGTTGGGCAAAGTATCTTTATTGTGTTGTGTGCAGGCTCCGCGTCAATTTAGCACCATGATGTCTACGCATGCTTCTATTCTCGTAGACAGTGTTGGGCCTTCAAGAGCAGAGGTTTATAGAACAACAGCAAGTTTCCCTTATGTGAATCACCCAAGGTATATCGAACTCAGAGAGGTAGAGGTCTGTAGCGGACCTGCACTTAGAAAATGGCAAGTCCCTGTGCATAGTGCAAATCCCTGGATCAAATCGTTTGCACACACAGTTTACGATGTAGTATCACAACAAAGTATCAAATTTATTACATCGATGATCCAGACTTACAAAAAAAATCATTACAACTTGCATAGCCTAAAGCTAGCTTTGAAAGAGTAAACAGCGGAAATATAATAGCGGTGAGTCTCCACCATCTTCATGTTGCCACAGACGAAAACATGTTGGTTGCAGACTCGAAATCCCTTAATGAAACCTCACTCGTCATCTAAATAACCTGTAACAAAAATTTATTTGCAACAGAGTGGGTCAGATTCCATTAAAAATGGAGTCTAGCAAGTGACACTATGGTGGACACTTAATGGAATAACTCTATAGCCTATATGCATATTTGTCTGGTGGAGTTCAAAGCTAATTTGCATAAAGCCAATTTTTCCTACTCTTTTGAAAACACTTTTATTTAAAACAAGACGAGTATGGCATGAAAACCATAATATCATCTTCCCTTGTTCACCCATCAACTTTTAACTTAGAAATTGGAATGATAGGATCCTCTGTTGATGTCCTTGATCAGCTGCTCAAAATTGTCCGTAACCGGTGATACGGCTAAGTACATAGTTTTACACTCTGCAGAGGTTGTGCACTTTCACCATTAGACCCAACAAACCCAAACTATCCTCAAGCACACAATTTGTGCTAAGGAAAAGGAGAGAGTTGAGACGAGACTTTTCAGAAGCATTTTCCCTCCCCATAACGGCCTGACGCGCCCCCCCTACAAAACCTCTACCACCACCTGTCAGGCCGGGGCGAGTCCACACAACTTAATCCATCTAGCCAGAGCCCATTGACTAATGGCTGCACTGGAAGCAATCTTCACTTGGAGTTCTTAAGATCCTTTTGTTCCCTGGGTGGCCGTCCACAAGTGACCATCCCTTAGAGGTCACCCCTAAGAGACAACACTCAACAAAAACCGTACAACCAATTCCACCCAGAAGTTTCATACTTCACTTAGCAGAAATTAACTTTTCATAAAACAACTTTTGCATAGCATCACTATTTCTACCAAGTTATCAAAAGGATTCTAGACACAACTAGTGTAAGGGATATACTAGTTTCAGCATAGCAATACTATCCAACACATGCATATAATAAATACACTAAGTAATGCATAGAAAAATAATTAGGAAGTTTATGAGGGTGTGCCACTTGCCTTGGCAATAGGGAGAGCAGAAGTATCAGTTGAAAAAGCCTTCGTTTCTCTCCGGAATTTCTAACAAGTCAAACAAGCCACAAATAAACATACAAGCATAAATGCAACACTTAGAAAAATATGACATGCAAAATATTCTTAAGCACTAGAGATGCATGTCATGCCATGAAATTATTCTAAGTTAATGCAAGGCAAGTGTGTTAGTCAAAATTTAATAAGGACAAAGGTCATAGGTTGGACAAAATAACTTTGATATAAATCAAGTTGAATAAGTTGTAAGGTTACTTCAAGTCTTCACATGTTTGGTCTCGAAATCCTCAACTCCCTTGTAGTTTTCTTCATCTTCAGTTAGCACTCTAAGGATTTGGTCATAATCACTAAGGACTTGGTTCATGTCCAAACTAAAGAAGAATAGGAAGAGTAGAAAAAGATAAAGGGAAAATATGTATTTGGTCTTCCGAGGATCATCTCCAGACTTCCTTGTAGCTTCTCTTGGAGTAATGTATTCATTGAAATCTTGTAGACTTTGGTTCTTCAGACGTGATGATTCTTTAGAGTTGTCTTGGATATAACTTAGCCACCACAAAGTCTAATAGAAAGACAAGAAGAGAGAAAGAGTTAGATAAAATAGGGGGTTGGTCCTCTCGCAGTTCCTCTTGATTTTCTTCTAAGTGTTTTTGCTTCTTGCAGATGCCTTCGGAGTTCTGTTTTCGTGGCTAAGTCTTCATTGGCCTTCTAGTCTTCATGCTGAGAATCTCAAGTGTCTAAGTGCATAACACTCTACCAAACACTATGTTGAAAATAATCCTAACTTAGAGAACATAAGGAAGAAGTTTTCCTGTGAGGCTGTGAGGAGTATAACTATACAATAAATATGCCATATATGCAATGCAATTTATTTCTAAAGGAAAACACTTATCAAAATAAAACAACTAAGTTTTCTAGATGCTAAATGTTTCTAAGGAAAAGATTTAGCAGTTTTAAGCTGTTGAAATTTTCCAAGGAAAAATGTTGTCAAAATATTTATCAAATATTTTCTAAGGAAGAAAATTACTTTATTTCGAGAGGCAAAAATATTTCTAAGTAATTTTTGTTACCAAAGTGGTCATAATCTGACTTAAGTACTTTATAATTCGAATAGATGGTGAAATAAATTTTAATCATTCAAATAAAACTTAAAAGTATTTAATCAATATTAATTATAAAATCATAGAAATTTATTCTTCAAAAATTAGTAGAAAATTACTACTGCCAACACTTAGTCATTCAAACTTATAGCAAAAGAGTTTGATGCAAAATAAATTTTTAATTTGTAGTTATGATCAAATTACCATTAATGCCACTTCTGTAATTAAACAAATTTAGTTTCAAAAAAACATAAAAGTAATGATTCCAAAAGTTTCTAAAGGTCATAAGCTTTCCAAAAATATAAAGTTTGCAATTTTTGGCCAAGCCAATAAAAATTAGTGATAGATCTAAATCGCAGGGACTAATCTGTGAAGAAAACAAAAGAAATCTTGCGCTGAAGCCCTTGGGCCACGTGTCTTCTTCTGATTGGTGCGGAGCCTCTTCCTTCTCGAGATGTGGGACAAGTTGGCGCGGGCGAGTTGTGGCGCGACGCGGACGGACGCAGGCAGGCGACTTGGTGTCTTCTGCTTCGCCGATACCCCTTCGACGCAAGGATCTAATCTTGTGCGTTTAAAATAGATCGGACAATTGAGAAGAAAAGACTCACCGTGGGCGGCGCTAGCTCGTCGGAGATGGAGGCCACAGTGGCACTGCGGCTCAGTTTTCGACGAGGACGAAGCTCCTGTAGTTCCTAGGGCAAGAGAAGGCGATGAAGGGGTGCAGAGAGACGCGGGGAAGACGATTGGGCTTGGCGGCGGCGTCTGGTTCTTCCCGGAGCGGAGGGGAGATGTGGCCGGAGCGTGGACTACGACGGAGAGCTTCGATCGAGCATGAAGTCCACGTTTCGGCTGCGAAATAAATACGGGGAACGGGTAAGCGGGTGTGCAATGAAACGATCCCAGCTGCGTTCCACCCACCAGGCCGCGCAGGCTGCTCTGGAGGAGGACCGCAAGGGCTTGGCTGAGCGTGAGCGGCAGCTGGCCCTCATGGGGAGAGAGCAGCAGCGGCGCGAGGAACAACACCTTCAGGCGGAGAAGGACTTGTTTG